>LR999957.1:95872337-105872337 GCA_905220385.1 Xylota sylvarum | reverse complement strand
CGATTATTAAATCTTAAAAAGGTGATCTACTTACTATTTCACAATGGTGGACCTAGTATAGAACCCTGTGGTACATCACCAATAACAGGATTCTACATCTAAAATGATCCGTTTCGATTCACGCATATCTCGGAGCTTAAGATATTCATCGTTTGTTTGATGTAAAAGTTTAGAAAAATAATTTTATAATCGATTTCTCATCGCTCACCCTATATAGCCCTTAACACTCTCCTTGTTTCTGCTGAGGAAGTTGTTTATTTGCTTGAGAAGATATAGGTATATACTGTCGTGGCAGGTGGCGTGAGCAGCCAAACTTAGACTTATAAGTTCATTGTGAGACTACATGGATCTAAAATCCCCATTAAGATTACCCTAGGAACCAACAGGAGCTTAATATAAAGCGCTTGAGGCTTTTGTCGAAGAAGTAGACTCCTAGGTAAGTGGAATTTTTTGAGAACTTAGCCTAACTTAAAGTTTTTTGTTCATCCAGCTTCTACAGAAATCATTAGCGTGGAGGCCCAGCCTAATGGCGTGCCTGTCTATAATCTAATGACCCATCATGACACCTACTATAATTGCTCTGATCGACCTTTCCTGTCAAATCAGACAGCTGAAGCCTTTCTGATCCAGCTTGGGCTAGATCTGTCTAGAAATGAGACACACCATGCGTTACATTCACAGTATTAAGCTTAAGCAGCAATTTGGAGAATTATTAAGCAATTCGATAAGGTAAAATGATCGACACATATATCTTCGCTATTTGAGAGTGCTGTTGGTAGATCAAACAACATATGTATCTAAACCCAAACCGTGGAGGTCAATATCCAATTTTTTGATCAGATATTATTTTACGGCCGTCTAAGAAGGCAAGTACGGCAAAAGGTGCTATGAGGCATACCTTGCTTGGCCTAGCTTGTGAAAGTGTCATTGATGTACATAGGTATGTACATGTTGTAGCCGAATACACGACCAACTTGATTATCAATATGAGTTGATAAATTTTCAATAAGCGATGTATTCAGCTTGTCTGAAAAAATGCACACAGTCTGTAGCATCAAAGATTGTAGCATCAAAATTTTTAGTCACTTTCCCGTTCTTCCATCCTATTCCGATTCTGGTTGTGAACTTTACTCCAAAGAATTTCCTGAAGTTTAGCTTGTAAATTTTGTCATCGGATGGTATCGTCTCCAAGACTTTAGTATGGTTATAGGGCTTAGCAGTTCAACACCCAGTTTTTGAGCCGTTTCTGGTTATTCCATATCCAAATTAAAGAGTAGAAGTCGTAAACTGACACATAGAAAGTCTATTGGACAGGATCTCAGTGGATTTCGTGGAACTCAGCGGGCCACCAGAAGCGCCATCAGTAAAAATTAGACACAGAATGGCGATGTACATCTTACTGTCCTCATTTGTTTCTGGTAGAATATTCCTTTTAAACGACCAAGTAGAAGAATCCCATTTATCGAGACTATCGATATGTGAATTTGGCAGAGTAACCCTACGTAGTTCCTTCCTCGTCCCAAATGACCGTATTTCTTGCACTTTCTAGTTTTCGATGCGCATCGAAGAACCCCTTGTAACGTCCCATGTTTCTCTTCTTGTAAACGTAGACTTGGTTGTAAATGTACCAAATGGAGAGACTTATCTCTTTTCAGGAAGAGAGGTATCCCAGAAAAACTTTTAGTTGTTATTAAGGCTACCTACGAGTGTGGCAAGTGTCACGTTCTGCACAATGGTAAGGTATCAGATGACTTTGAAGTTCATAGTGGAGTACGTCAGGGCTGAATATTTTCACCGTTGCTCTTCCTGTTAGTCATCAGCGATGTACTTCGGGCAGCAGTAACTAAAAGCAACCAAGGATTGAGGTGGACAATGATATCTTACCTCAAACATTTGGACTACGATAACAATGTAAGCCTCCTTGTACATAAAATAATGGATCTCCGCCAAATGGCTCAAAATATACAAGCTGAGGCAAACAAAGTAGGGCTTAATATAAATACGGGAAAAACAAGGGCCCTGAACATTTCAAGTCGAAAACTTTTATTTAGTAAACATCTTCTCGGACGAAATAGTGGCACCGAACTCGATGTGGGCAAAAAAATCGAAAAAGCTAAAGATGTGTTTGAAATGCTTTCAAAAATCTATAAAAGCGTTCTTAGCACAAAAACCAAGCTGAGACTGTTCAGATCCAATGTAGAATCAGTACTACTAAACGGGTGTAGAACTTGGAAAGTTATCAATACTGTCACTCGAAAGCTAGAAACCTTCGTGAATAGATGTCTACGTAACATCTTAAGAATTTTTTGACCGAACCATATCTGCGTATATGCGAAATATGCCATCAAATGGAATCCATTCACACAGTCAGGCCGAAGAGCGGGGTGGCCTAAGTAAACATGGCGAAGAACAGTCAAAGAGGAATCGAGACTATTGGGAAAGAGCTGGCCTTGTTAACACCCTCGAGAGGTGACAGGATTTAAGTAAGTATCTCGTTTCTACCTTTAAATCTACGAGATCGCTAGGACCCATTGAACTGACTTACATACATATATAGGAACTAGCCTCACCATTTTAACGACGTATGTATATATGATGACCCAAATGTATTAACGACTCGCTACCTTGACGTTATCTATCTTCCATACGTTCTAATTTGCAATACATCAGGTCTTTCAGCGTGCTTAATAGTAACCTCCGAGTATGCCCTACTGCTCCAACATTTGGCACAATTAGCGAAATGTTGTAAATGCTTTTCAATTTTGCATCGATCCTGATGATAAAGTATTATATCCTTTATTTGGACTTCATATGATCGGAACAACTTCCATTTTATCTTTGGATATTTCAGTGCAACAAAATTAAACAATCTTAGACTACTATGAAGTCATTACATTGCAATGCCATTTCAATACCATTACGACGATGATGTACACAAAATTTATATCATTTTGGATATGGTTATACAAAATATTCAACAAAAGGGGGCCAGGTACCGACCCTTGTGCAACTCCATTTGTGATTTCATATTCTTTTGTCCCATCAACAGTATAAACTACTGAAGAAGCTCAAGATTCGAATCCCAGCTTATACCAAAAAATTGATTTATCTGCTCCACCTCCAATGGCTGTAATAGGTACTCGTAAGTTTCTCTCTAAGCAGCTGCTGTCACAGTTGATTGATAATCGATCCTTTATTTGATTTCTGGGCAGCCGTATTCAACTAGTAATGGTCTCTGTCTTTCAATAACCAGCAAGAAGTCAACTTGCACTGCTTCGAGGTACTTAAAGTTGGATACCACTATGAGCATTTGCAACTTCCTTTGAGATGATTGGTGTTTGTATTATTCATATCCGGACAATGTCTGATACAATTCGCTTTGACTTACATATACGCTTCCTAATGTTCGATAAAGTTTTTAATCAGTCTGACTGATATCCACCTACGCCAGAGGATTAGCCCATCTATTCTCTCTATCCCTTGCACTCGTTAGTGCGCATCATTAAAAATCACTGAGCGTCAAAGAATTTACCATAGTCGTGTTTCTGGACATTGAGGGGGTCTTTAGCTATGTCAAATCTACAGCAATTACAAATTCACTTGCAAAACTGAAAGTCAGTTCTTCGCTTGGAGTATTGATCAATTAATTGCTCATACGCAGGATTACCAATTCGCAGCTGGGCGGCGCTTTAGCTAGAAGATTAGTTACTTGCGGAACTCATTAGAGTGCCTACGCAGATGACATTGCTGTCGCCGACTCCGGAAAACACCCTGATATTCACAGGGAAATCTTCCAATATGCTTTTCTACGGCTTATTAGATAGGCTGCTATTCTAGGCAATCAATTGGACGCGAGTGCAGCTATCCGACTCAAAGCTCCCTCATAGTAGTCTAGTCTACTAAACCCGCACCAACTAAACCCGCACGAAAATTCCGCACGAGCATCCCTGACCGTAGTGAATGGATCACTGATCCCTCTCCTGGTATCTGGTGAAGACTGAGCAGTTCAATATTGACATATGCTTTGTTGGCAGGGAATTGCAAGCCTGGGTATGCCCCTCGCTACTTGTAAGCTCTTAAACTGTAAAAGCTGGACGCTTTTGGCAAAACCATCTCTCTATTTACATTTCGACACACATCTGGCCTAGGCTTGAAAACTGAATCGTAGTGTTGAGTTGGTCCTGTTGAAGCGATCACAGCGATCAGCCACGCTATCTGTACTCCTATTAGACACTGTCTGGTATGCCAACATGCTCAAAGGATGGACCCCTTTGCACACGACTTCTGCTGAAGCTGTAAAGATGAGGATGATGAGAAAGGAACCATTCTCCACCTCCTAACCAAGCTCTCTCTAAAAAAAAAAACACTCCATCTAGGAGCTCCCTTCTTTAAAAACCTAGACAAACTGCCGTCAGTAGGCGTCACAAGCCTCCTTCGCTTTATCAGAAGCTCCGGATAGTTTCAACTAATCTCGGGTAGGTTTGTAAATGGTGCGATCCGTGGCATCAAATGGAGTACAGTTGTGCAGACAGCCACTCTAACCTGAAACCTAATAGATAAAGTTCATACTCATCAAATCGGTTTGGATGACCTAAATTTAATGAATTTGAACGCAAGAAACGATTTCCAATTTGCTTTGGTTGAATGCCTTGGCAATACAATTCGAAGACCTATGTGATGAGTGTGAATATCCTTAATATAAACACATTTACAGCGCATGCAAATACTTGAGAATTTCATGGTGGAAGATGTTTTCCGCCTTCCCTTTGGCGTTTGAGGTTATTACTTCCTTTAAAGTGAACTCGATACTTTTCTTTATTATGAAGCGATTTCATTCCTGATTCGGAACCAAGCTTACGCTACCTTTAAAACTATATTCTATTCTACATTCTATATTCTAATTCGGCTTTCTTGTTTGTCTTATTGATAGTGATGGCTATATCAGTCTTTAAAAATTTGATATTATAACTAGAAGTCACCAGATAAATCTGTTATATTTCACATTCCCAGCAATTTTTAGGCCCTGGGACATAACTTTACAATTTGCTATAGTGCTAGGACGACATCTACTCAAATTGTCGCAAAAACTTTAAACAATAAGAACAGGATATACTCGTTAAAACCTGTCGCGCCTCATTGAAGCATTGCTTCCTTTCCTATTGACATCATGCTGACAGAGATTCCAAAACATCTTACCTTTGGAAAGTCTGCTTAGAATAACAATGCAACTAACCAAGCTCATCGTCAACGTCAAACTTGCTGTCGTCGCTATCCGCTATTCAAAAATAAATTCAAAAAATTCTCAAATTTCACAAACAAAACAAATAAAACTAGAAAAACTATGGAAAAATAAAAGTATTACTAATGAAAACAATTAATAGCGACTGTGTTGTCGTCTGCAACCCGATCCGACTGCATGTTCCACTTTTTTTTTTTCTTCTATTCTCTATGCTTGGTCATATGTATCTAAAATAAGGAAAAAAAAAACTGCAC
Organism: Xylota sylvarum; assembly: GCA_905220385.1. Lineage (NCBI taxonomy): Eukaryota > Metazoa > Arthropoda > Insecta > Diptera > Syrphidae > Xylota > Xylota sylvarum. Next base: position 105,866,844 of record LR999957.1, on the reverse strand, counting down.
CATATAGTAGCAGTCGAATCCTAATCACGCGATTGTTTCCTGATTTCAAAAGAGTTTGCAAAAATTTTATTATACATCCACAAATACTTATACACATGCACATACATATGTATGTGCCTCTAATCATCGGAGTAAGGCTTAAAGCTGCAAATGCCCACAGCTATGATATTTAGAATTTCTCTGGCAGGCATCTCGCGTCCATCATTCGGATATACACCGGTTATCCTGGCACATTCCTTAATGTAATTCTCTAATTCCTTTCCATTGATCGGCTTTCGTGGATCCTTCGCCTGAATCGATGACAGGCATTTGCCCGTCATCTGTGTCAGTTGTGACCGTGACGAACTGAATACCTCATCCAGATTGTATAGCTCCAATGGTGGCGCCGGTGGTTCGCTAAAAATCGGTGGAAAAGCCTACAACAGAGAGAGGGACATGGTTTTAAATGAAATACAACTCTGCATCTAGTTACATGCAAGTGTGTGTTTGTATGTACTCACCGCAAGCTGCAACGGTGGTAATGATATCTCAAACTGCGGTTTAATTATCTTAAGCGGCTCGTATTTAACGTTTAATTGCCGATACGTATCTATGACATCCTTCAATAGGTGATTACTTAGCGAAAACAGTGTCATATCGAACATTTGCCTAAAATCAGACGGTGTCTCGGATCCGATTGAGTCCACCAGGCATGGTCGTGGCAAATCGGCCAGGAATGAGATATCCGTGAATACCTTGGTATCGTTTAGCTAAAGAGTTAAGACACACTTTAAGCCATAAGGTGCCAGATAAGGTGTGTTTTATGTAAGTACTCACCTCAACATCGTTAAAATCCAAATGTGTGAACCGCATTTCGTCATTCGATAGGAGGTTGAGGAAATACTCCAGAATCACGTCATTCGTTTTATCCGTCAGATACTTATCATGCCAGATGTACCCTGAGCCAATGGCGAGAATTTTTCCCTTTCGTTCATTGCAATAATAACCGACCAGGGGTCGATTAAAAGGATATACAACTGGCCCGGTTGTCATAAGGATATTGGCTGGATCAGTGACATTCAGAGTGGCACCGTAGGGGTATTGAAAATGAACTCGATGTTTCTCATCGGTAAAGTCGTAGTCAACAACTTCGATATCTTGTTTGAGAAGGTGTCGCCACATGGATTCACAAACGACACCACCACCGATTACACACTCCTTTGGATGGAAGTTTTTGTAGTAATGCGGGCGAATAACTGTATCTGGAAAGCAATCAAATATGGAAGTGTTGGGTTATTAAGTAGAATTATGCTGTGTGTGTGTTTTTTTTTTAAAGTTTTGTCTGAAATATCTGTAGACTTGTCTGTTTCTTTGGCTGCACTCAATATCTACTTAGTTGGAAGTAATGAGACATTTTTTATGAAGCACCTGAGACAGGAACCAGCTCTGTGTTGCCCGAAGGAAGGATGAGAAACGCATGTTTGGGAAGAAGAAAAAAGAACACCAACATCGTGAAGTCGAGGAGATTCTTCAGCAGAAAAGTACTTCTACAGGATTCACGAGTCGCCCTGGTGCCTGCAAGGATAGAGATGCGAACAGCGTGTTTGACACGCAATTCATCTGGAGAGACTACTTCAACGAGTTACTGAATGGTAATGTCATTCAAGACCCTGTCCATGAATAACCGGTGCCAGTCAATTTGGATGGCAATCAAGAGTTTCAACCGCCCGACTATAGTGAGATAAAATAAGCTATCGCCAGGCTAAACTGATAAGACATATCCGAATGACTTTGGAGAATGCTTGCTGCTCCGTCAAAATTTGAAAGGATTCCACTGAAACCTTCGACACCACCAGAGGCTTAATACAAGGTGACGCACTGTCATCCAGTTGCTTTAATATTGTCATCCAGTTGCTAGAAAAGGTAGTACGCAACGCCCAAGCCCGTACATCAGGCACTATCTTTCAAAATCGATATCGACGTGATAGGAAGAACAAAGCGAGCGGTAACTGGTGCTTTCACAAGCATCGACTCAGCAACAATCTAAATGTCAATCAACGTGGACAATACGAAGTATATGCTTTTATCACGTGACACTTGATAGGCAGACCTTCGAGGTAATCAAGGATGTAGAGCATATGAACATCTATGCTCCAGCGCGTAAAGTCTTCAACGCTATACCAGAGGGATCGAAAAACCATGACAGACTTCATGGTCGATGGTGTGACCAATTAGTATGAGATCTCCGTCGACTAGATGTACGAGATTGGAGACCGCGGGTCAGACATCTGTGGTTCTGTCTTAGGCTTGCAGGCAGACTCTATCGCTCGAGCTTAACAAAGCTTTGTTAAATTGAAGTTCTCCAGGTTGTTCCAGTACCTTCTTGAGCATGACTTAGCCAATGTATGACTACTGATTGGTATATTCTTTTGCAAAAACATTGTACAGGTTTGATTCACGTGTTCTAGACACTACTTTGTGTCGGCTTTCTTGTTTCCCTCATACCCTGGCATAAGACTTGTTTTATTTATCTTTTACCATTCGGATTAAAGTTGTGTGGCATTCACATATGTACATATATGTATGTAGGTCCTGTTTCTTTTTACGCTAAAATGTATCTAACTTGACTGTCAATCAAAGCTCCGGAAGGTACTATCCAAAGACTCCTGCGTTCACGGATATATTCAGAGGATGGAACTGCTAATGGAAACTGTCTTCCCCAGCTGTATAGAAATTGAAACTGACACCCCTTGCAGGACTGTAGTTCGTTGCACACAGAAGAGAAAGTGATATTCCACATTATATGCGACAAAATGGCATTAAGCAAATCTGCTTAACATGACGAAATTATACCAGCAATGCTGCAACAGTCTCTAAACATGGTGGTACCCCACGTCATCTACACCTTTTCAAGCTGTATGCGTACGGGGTACATACCTAGTAAATGGAGAGAGGTAAGAGTGGTTTTCATTCCTAAAGCAGGAAAACTTTAACCACTCTACCCCAAAAAAATCGTGAAGCGCAGTACACCTACCTTAAAGGCAAATCGGTGGAAAACACTCTCCATAGTGTGACCAGGAAAATTGAGGACTCTGGATACGAAATAATACACTATGGTAGCGTTCCTTGACATTGAGTGAAAGCTTGGGAAGATTGGACAGTAAAGAGGCCCGTCATAAACTGGGCTGATAACATGCTTTACTGCAGGATGATCAACTCATCTATCGGGCCTAATTCTATAAGGAAAATGACAAGATGATGCACGCCACAAGGAGGAGTCCTCTCTCCAAAGAAGAGAATCAAACTTAGTAATACTGATTAAAGTTAAGTTCTTGGCAACAATCAGCGAACTTATGGAATCTGCTCTCAAAGAGCTCTCTGTGTGACAAAGCAGAACGGTTTGGGGGTTATTCCTCAGAAAACTGGAACTTGTTCTGTTCACTAGGAGACCTATTAAGAACATTCTCACTAAATTTCCCTTGCTTCATACGATATCTTAGCGTATTATGTGCTAAATCATTCCGATGAGAATGGACATTCTGATTGTAGACATTTGAAGAGAGATCCACTGAGTGTCTTGCTGATTGTAGACATTTGAAGAGAGTTCCACTGAGTGTCTTGTTGCTATAAATTAGCACCTCACCTTGAAGTAATTCAGCTTCTAAGCGCGACTACAACCATAATTAATAATGATATGTACAATAATTTGACAGGAGTAACCTGTCGTAAAACAATGCCGCTTAAAATGCATATTCAGCTTACACAAACGATTCCAAAATCGAGGATGGAGGATGTATCATTCCGAAATCCCTAATCTATTCAATGAGCTGTAATAATGGAAATCAAGGAATCCTCATCCTGGCGTAAGTTTAAGGTAATATCTGTCAGGGATATTAACAAAATTTGTGGAATCAAGTACTTTTACGAATTTAAACTAAGTTCTGAACCAGTGTTTGATGCCAATTGATGTAGATGATCTATTTCTTAGGTAAAGCTAATATTTTAGAACAAAAAAACTTACCACTGTTTATATACATTCCGTAGTCCTCCAGAAAAAAGTTCACGTTTGTATTGTAATCATTCTCGCCACCTTCACCCAAGAGTACAACTACTTTGCCTCCATTTTCAACGAATTCCTAGAAAATACAGAAATTTACAAATGTAATGAGTAATCGTCGAACCCTAGGTTTTACAACTTAAACAAAGCAATTCGACTCCAATAAAGCCAACCAGACCTCAAGGATGACGTTCTTTGGTTATCAGTTCAAGGAATAAAGATAGACTTGTGACTTAAAAAACTTCTATAAGAGCTATCGGCTTATTATGTGGTTTTGGCTTCCTACTACCCTATGTACATAAGTAAGTACATACTCTAACTTCTAACCTAAATATCAACCCACCTTCATTACAATAAATTCCTCTTCCGTGAACTTATCCTGTGGTCCAGCAAGTATAAATATATTTATTCTTGCTAACTTCTCTTTGGTTAATTCGCCGTCATTCCTTGAATTAAAAAATAACTTCACACTTCTAATGCACTCAATGGACGTTACATTTTAACTCACTGTTCAACCTTCCAGTTCATCTTGATCTTACGATGCAACATCTTATAGTTGTCCGAGAGCTGGAAACGCTCATTTTTCGATATATCAAATGAAATGATGCCCTTAGACATTGTAAATTTTTTATTCTTTAGCTCCGTTCAAGAAAATTTATATAAAATTTAAGAACTTATCTTGAAATGATTTGTTTACAATTTTTCGTTTCCCCGGGTAACGACTTTTTCACGTAACGTATTAGTCAAAGTTATGCCTGCTAGTGATGGCGGCGACATCTGTCATTTGAACAAAAAGTGAAAACTGTGTAGTAGTGTATTAAATTACAGGGTGAGGAAATGTAAATAAAAAAAATTGTTTTCTGTTTTATGTTTGCTGTTTTATACCAGTTCTGTCATTCTGTTAATTTTTCTTTTCCTTTTCAAATTTTAACTTTGCGTGCAAAGAAGAAATGCATTTTGAAAGCTCTACTTCTGAATCCTTAACGCAGTACCATTCAAAGTTAAACATGCAATATCTACACTTTATGATAACTTTACCATTCCCGTACGTGACAGAACAATAACCACATTCGGCATCGAAGACAAAACATCAGGGTTTCAGTTGCAATCTATGCAAAATTGTTTTCAGAACTAGGGTATTACCAGTGTAACATTTTTTTCTTCTTTTTTTTGTCCTTAAGGAACCCATTTAAACCCAACCAGCGGTGTTTGCAAACCTCTATACAAGATCCTTGATAAAAATAAAATTCCATCTGCAATGGAAACGACAGAGACTGGTATTAATCCCGAAGGGCCTCCAGAGTAATCGTCGTCATACAAACTACTATGCATACTAGACACAGTAGGGAAAGGCCTGGCAAGAATTATCCGCGACAGACTTGTTCAGTACACCGAAGGAGAGAATGGGCTTTCCAACCAGCAAAACGGGTTTAGGAAAAAACGAAGCACCACCGATACAAGCAGTCTGTGAAATTGCATACGAAGGCATATGTGGCAGTAGATGGAAAGGAGGAGAAAAGCAGTACTGCTTCTTCATTATGACAGCTCTGAGGAATATGCGAAAGTGAGTTCCAAACTATGTACTTGCTGCAAATAACACAAGAACCCTCTTCTACGACACGGACGAAGGGCCGAAAAAATATAAAAATTACAGGAGGAGTTCCACAGGGATTAGTACTAGGCCCTGCCCTGTGGAACATTATGTAAGATGGAGTACTACGTATGCGGAGATCAAGAGGAGTGAATATAAATAGATACGCTGACAACATCGCCACCATGGTAGTAGCTTAAACTCTAGAGAAGTTGACATGAAACTGCAACAACAGCATCAAAGACGTGAAGATAGAGCCTAGCTCAAGAGGTCTGGAATAAGCGAACCACAAAACTCATAAGCAGCCATAAGAAAATTTAGCGCCTCTACTACAGATAGGAAAACACTCTATTCAGTCAAAGCCCTACATAAAGTACCTAGGGGTAGTGCTTGACCATAGGCTCAACTTTAAAGAGCACATAACATACACAAGCGTGAATGCTAACTGGCCTGTTGCTGCAATATCCAGGCTAATGCCAATAAGAAATCTGCTTGCGGCAGTGATTATGTCTATCATCATTTACACAGCCCCTGTATGGGCACCCTGGACAGCCACAAGTTCGTACATAAGAAGTATAAACTCTGTGCATAGAAGGGCATTGCTCAGAGCATGCTGCGCATATAAAACGGTATTGGGGGACGCAATAAGTGTGATAGTGGCGCGAATGCCTATCGAGCTGGAGGTCAAGGCATCAGCATCATAGCGAAAACGTGGATAAAACAAGCCATCAGAGGTGCTGCGGAAATAGAATGGCAACGGCGATGGAACACGTCAGAAAACGACAGCTGGACAAACAATCTGCTGCCGAACATAGAGCAGACAAGATGAAAACACAGTGAAGTAATTTTCGACCTTACCCAATTTGTAAAGGGACATGAAAGCTTCCGGGAATTACAAGTATCATATCACAGATGACCCATTCCACTGTCATTGTGAAGGCAAATTCTAAAACACCGATCACGTCCTGCTGGAGTTCAAACAATACGAAGCAACCAAAAATGCTCTCGAACAAGAAATAGGCAATGAAATAACCCCAAGGAGGCTGGTATGATTCATGCTGTTAACGAGGGACACTACCAACAATATCAAAGAGAAGATATGATGTCAAAACTTGTCCCTACGAAGAAATACCTTGACAGGCGGTGCCGTAGGAGGAACCAAAACAGGGTTAGGTGGGTGGTTTAGGCACGTAAACATGCATGGAGGCACGTAAACATAAAGGATTTCAGCACTTCAGCGCTTAATAAAAATCATTCAACTTTGCAATGTCGCTGTTGCCAATTTGTTTAACTAATTGGCATGCTGCTAAGCTTTTCTAAAAGCTACGGAATTTCTCTTGAAATGTGCATTTTTTTTCTTTATTACTGAATAAAAAAAATTGACATTTAAGCCATGATTGATGGTCTCTACATACATATATAGGCTTTTTCTACTATCGTGGTCTTGAACTTCAAATTATCATATAACAGCTGAAACTCAACAACTTTGCAGTTTTCGAAAAAATAAAACGAGCTTTACTAAAACTGTCAAAGTATTTATTAAAAACTAATCTTCATAATATAGAACGAAAATATAAATTCTGTTTGAATACAACGGCTAAAGTCCGTAAGAAAACTCAAAAGAAACTAACATTTTACCGAATACAGCGCCACTAATTGCAATCGCATCCGCACCATCAATCCCCAGCCATCTCTGACTGGTAAAAACGCACCTAACTTCAGCCTTAACGAATGTCAATTCATGGTCGATAGCACTGAAGAATTTTCTTCCTCTTACGAGTGTAAAATAGTATTCGTCTTGTCAATAGGTGAAAATTCTCTTATTTAGTAAATCCTAACGAAAAATGGCATCGGTTTGTGGTCGTCTAGCCATCCGTGTAGCAGCTCGTCAAAATGTCACCTACACTCCAGTTCGATTCTGCAAGAGTAAGTAATAAAATCCCCCAAATGTTAACCCCTCCATCAGATAAAAAGCCTGACAAAAAAAAAAAAAAAACGAGGTTCAGCGTCTGACATTTGTCCATCAAGTGCTGATGGTGTGCCCAACTGACCAAAGTTACGTAATGTCACAGTTTTCCTTGGAAAAACAATGAAATTGTCTTAAAATCTCAATAAAACCCCAACCAATATGTTTGACGGATTATCTCAACGATGTTATGTAACTCAGATAATGTTGAGAAAATTAACCTTTCTTGTGCAAACAAGGTGTGTTGGGGCTGTAAAAACGACCTCATTTCTCTGGAATTCCAGTTAAAAACCAAACTCTAGTTCCTGTTTCATAATATTAACGAGGAAAAAAAAAAAAGAAAAAAAAAAGTTTCAAAACTTGCTCCTCAATGACATCAAACATTGTTTATGTAACAACCAGGCTTTGAGGTGGTGGGTATGAAAACAATGGAAACTCAAAAATAGAATTTTTGTTCTCTTTCCTTAACAGTGATGAACGATCCATTGGAACACGCTACCGGTATTGAAAAGCGTGAACTTTTGGCAAAGGCTGCCGGCGACGATAATCCTTTCGACATGAAAGTCTTCAAACGCGGTGCTGGTACCAAACAAACACCAAATCTAATTCCATCTGCCTTTGATGCACGTATTGTTGGATGTATTTGTAAGTTTCAATGTTGAATCATTATTTCGGAATACTTTACTTTTTAAATTCTTCTAGGTAACGAAGATCAAACCTATGTCCAGTGGATGTGGCTGCAAAAGGGTACACCAAAACGTTGCGAATGCGGTTTTTGGTTTGAACTGGTTGAGAAGGCACCTGTATAAATATATTAAAGTACGTTTAATATGCAAACAAAACACACATCGCCGCCTCCCAACTATAACAACTTTCCTAGTTTATCTATAATTTTTGTTTCAAGTACATAACTGAAATACAACACAAATATGTTGGTAAAACATAACATAGAGAGAGATCGCTTGATTCTGTGTGAAGCCATTCAATAATTTTAATGTGAGGGGTTAAAATTAAAACATTATAGTTAACTATTTGTGGTGTTGTCATGATTGTCTTTACAGATCGCTGCGTCACATACTCGTGATCACGTAGGCCAACACAGCCATCAGCTGTGTACTAATCGCATTTTAGCACTATTAATTTTTGGTAATACCATATCCATGCATACATATACATATGTACGTTGGTTATCGATTTTTTTTCGCAAAGAATTTCCCGTCTAGCAAGTATGAACTTTGGAAATTCTTTGCTTATCTAACCTAGATTGTTTGTCAATAGAAATTTATTCGTCGTAGGGAGGACGTTAATCCCGGTCTTTGACCAATGCACGCGACAGTTTTTAGAAGTGTAATTGTCATTTAAATTTGTGAAAGTTTTATTTCGTTGAAAAGATAATTAAGTACCGCATATCGCAGTGACGATGAACTCATTAAGATAATCAAATAAACAAAACTACCGAGAGAATGCACCACAATTATCTTACGCTAGGTGATCTTTGCACTTGGCACAGGTTTAAGTTTTTTTGTCATAAAGGCAGGGCGGTACATCGATTATACAAAGCATCAGCAAGAGCCAAATGTCGATCTCGATTGGTGTAATCTGTTTATAGCTTCATTCTTTCAGAAAAGTTATTTTATGATTTTCGAGTAGATGGCTGTGGAAGTGCCAGGAAAGGGGATAAATATAGAAACTTTTGTAATTTCTAGTCCTGTACAGCGATACGAGATCACAGGGCAGGTGGTCATGCGACATTCCTCCAAATAGTTCCTTAGTAGACCGAAAGGTGATAGCATTTTTTCTAAAAACAAAATATCTTTCGGCATCTCTGATAGGCGCCAAATTTTTCGTACTCGATGGTCTCGAACAAACAATGTCTACTCAAAAAGAAAAGAGTTAAAGCATCATACTTAACACAAGTTTCTCGTTACCAATCGTGTTGTGCGTGCTTTATTCTTGTCACAAATGGAAGGAATTTGAAGAAAGGACACTTTCTTTTGAAACGTTTTCATTTTTGAATGTCGATTGCGGGAGGTAGGGCCTCAAAAAAAAGGTGACATTGTTTGGAAATTGATCTTTGCACACAGTCCTATGTACTAATAACAAAACCATGGCGACCACAGAACAAAAAGGAGAAGTAAATAAAAAAACAGTGGACTCCCTTCCAAGCATACTCCTAACACTCAATCAAACTTCAACTCTTATAAGGGTTTCCAGTGTGCAGAATCCTTCGTTTAGGATAGCTGCATAAGTGCCACTGAAAACTAATTTAAGTCATTTAGATCGACTAAAATAACTGGGACAAGTAAAACGAGACATTAATCCTCCGGCTCGCAGTTTATGAAGCCATTTCAGACATCAATCAACTTGACACACGAAACTGGAGGCAAACAATAAAAATCGAGATTGCAGTCGCATCACAACGGTTCCAAGCGCTGTTAATGCTTCTTACCGAATGAAAGGTTTGTACTTACTTAGGTGGCGCTACAGTTCGGGAAGAACCTGGGCCTCAACCAACAAACCTCTCCAGTTAGCCAGGTTCTTAGCTAACTGCCTCTAGTTGCAGATTCCAAGTCGGTTGAGGTCCCTTTCTATTTATGGGCGCAACTTAAGGCGAGATCGACCTCCACTGCGTTGTCCCTCCTGATTTGATTCGAAGATTCTGCAGGCCGGAGGGATTGTGCCCTTCGTTTTGCATGCCCTAGCAATTTCAAACGAATGATGCACAATTTTTTGACTAGGTCGACGTCGCTGTACAGATTTTATAGTTCGTCGTTTAATCTCCTCCAAAGCCCGCCACGAAGAATTTTTCTCTCAAAACGACCAAGAATTCATCCGCTTTCGATAAAATTCATGCTTCAACTCCATAAAGTAAGACTGGCATGATTAAGGTGTTATATACATAGAATCTCATTTGTTCGGGATAGGACCTTACTACTCAATTGCCTTCTCAGCCCAAGGAAGCAGTGATTGGCAAGAGTTATTCGTTTTATTTCTACTGACGTGCTGTTTTCAGAATTGATAGCAGACTCAGAGTAGACAAAGTCCCTTGAAAAACCGTCGTTTTCATTCCTTGTAATAAAATTTCAGTCAAAAACAACATCTACAGCATAATTTTCACATTTTCCTTTATAAAAACAAAAGATGACAGTGTTTCTTACGTCTAACAACTTAAAAAAGTAGAGAAAGTCCAAACGTTGGCCTAATGCTAGTAACTGCAAAAAGAAGATATATTTCATCAGCTGTTAGCTTATTTAACCTAATTTCCTACTCACCTCTGTTTGAATCCATATTTCTTCCTCTCGTAGAAAAGATCAGTTTTCGAGCTGCCGAGATTAACAATTTTCGGACATCCATCGCGCTGCATATAGAAATTAAATGAATTAATGTGAACAGCATGTATCTCCATTGAGACTACTTACATCTTTCTCTTGAATCGTACACTCCTTGCAGTAGTAAGCATCAGAAACACCTGGACCTCCGCATATTACACATCGTCCTTGGTAAGAACCATAGTTGCATTCATCGCAGATTCGTACTAGGGTGCATGGCCGAACGTAGGAATCGCAAATAACGCATTTACCATCGCATTTTTCACAGAGGCGGCCAATAGCTGTGAATGAAAGAAGGATTAACTACAGACATAGACATGCGGTACGTAGTATAAACATAATTACCAACTCCTGGCTGTTTTCTGCAAAAGATCAAATCTGGATGATGCTTAGCCATGGTTTTATTTTAGTCGAAGGTTTTCTTACAAATATTCCTTAAAACGTTGATAAACAAATTTCTGCAGGCCCAGAGAAATGTCAAAATCAGCAATGGATGGAAGTTCTGTTGTGTTTTGCTTTTTAAAGATGTTCCAGCCGCTGTACGGTTGGAATAGAAGAAGTGCAGTCGCAAATAAGATAAGATAAGAGAAAATACCTATTTACATATATGTTTTTTAGCCTAGCTTCTTGCCATTGCAAATATTTAACGCTTTCCATTTTAGTTATCGATGGTCAGAGTGAGACGTGTCTCTTCTTATTTTGTTGTGAGAAGGAGTTCAAAACACTCAATCAACATATTAACTTAACGAATGTCTTTTAGATTATAATTTATATATATTTTTTACAATTGTAAACTCATTCTGCGTCATAAATATATGCATGTATTGAAAAAGTACCCACGTACGATTCTGACAACTAAAATTGCAATCACCTCCATTTACTTAAGCAAACAGAACTTCCATAGCCCTTGTCGCTTTGACAAACCTCGTCACGTGTTCTTTGTTGTTTTGCATTCCTCCGGCAAAACCGCAAAAACTTTTTTGCATTTGTTCTTAAGTTTTACATCTGCAGTCGAAAAATTATCAAAAAATGTTTGATAATCCATCAAAAATAAAAACCGGAGACTATGTCATCCTACAGCGACAAAAGTATACGAAACTTCACAAGTTTGGAAATCTGGATTCAACAGCAATGCTGGGTAAAGATCAACTTGAGCTACGTGCCATCGATGGACATCCATATCACTCCACATTCAAGATGGTTCCGAAGGAGGGCAAAGGACGTCAACGGACCTGCATCCTACAGCTGTGCTCAGAAACTGAAATGCGAAACATTTGCGTAGTACTGGGTGGAACTGAAAGTGGCGTAGACAACAGAAACATCATAGATGACGGCGAATCACAGAGCTTGGGACCCGAAGATATATCAAAACTTCGCGAGGAGTGCAATGAATCATCGAAGATCATAGAGAAGATTGTGGAAAACTCAAAGACATTCAACTCGAAGACGGAGTATTCCCAGGAGAAATACCTCAAGAAGAAGGAAAAGAAGTATTTTGAGTTTGTGCAGATTAGACAACCATCGATAAGGCTGCTTTCAGAGATTTACTATCGTCAGGATGCGGACAAAATCATGGGCATTCGCATGGACACGCTCTCGCAGATCGTATCATATTCAGGAGTCGGTGCTTTCGGCAATTATCTTCTCTATGAATCGGGAACAAATGGATTGCTACCGGCGACATTTCTCAACGCCATGGGAGCCAATACAGAAGCTCAGCTTGTTCACATGCATCCAGGTAATGTGCCCCAAAAGCAGGCGATTTTGGCTCTTAACATGCCAGAAGAACAGACAAAGCGCTGTGTATCGGTGAATATTTACTCAGTCTTGAGGGAGTTCTATCAAGGGTCATCTGGAGAGCAGGAGGCCTTACTCGAGGAAATAGCCAAGTCACCAACTGATGAGAATCCAAGCAAAAAACCAAGACTAGAGGAGTGTGATGAGATCGCGCAGAAGTCGACAGAGAAACCTTTGCAAAAGTGGCAAATCGAAAATAAGCGGGCTTGTGAGCTAATGAAAGATAAATTCGATTCGCTGGTCATTGCAGTTAAGGAACATCCTTTGAATATCACCAAAGCGTTGCTGCCATTCTTGAAGTCTTCACGACCAATTGTCATATTTAGCCAATGCAAGGAGGTCCTCATGGAGATGTACGTGGAACTGAAATCGACTACAGAGGTGACGAATCTTCATTTGACTTCGAATTGGCTGCGGATGTATCAGATTTTACCAAACAGGACGCATCCTGAAGTGAATATGAACGGGAACAGTGGGTATCTACTGTGTGGATACACGATTAGATAAGGAATAAAATGTTTTGTATGTTTTTACATTGCTTTAAAGTTTTAAACTTGTTGTTTTTCTTTTTTCTAACTTTTGACCAGTTGCAGAAGTTTCTGAGAGAATGGTTTGCCTAGTGTGATGTTTGACTGTTACCAGTGCCAAGCAATCACAAAGAAAGTGAAATAGGGTTTCATTTTCATCTTAATTTTTTCAGCTGCTGCAATGGGTAACAAATGGGATACCTACTTTGGCAGTAGGTATTACTGTTTCATTTTTGTTATAGACTGGCCAGATCGTCAGCTTAATCAAGATGTTTGTGGTTGATCCAATTCTTTTCTTTTTTGTCGACAATGCGGATACCATACCAAAATGTAAAAGGACGGATACCAAGTTCTCAGTTTTCATACAAATCGGAGAAAATTCTCTTTCGATTAGATACCAAGATAGGAGTGAGCAGCACAAATCACGCCGCTAATCAGCATTAGAAAAAAAAAATTGGTGAACGTACATATGTACATATAAATGGAACCATTGTATCTAGCATTAATACGAGGACGAGGCGGCCAAATAAATTCCCCGTTGAGATTATCGAACGCTTTCTCAAAATCCATGAAATACGGGTGAAGTGACGATCGATATTTAACGCATTGCTCGGAGATGATCTGAGGGGTGTTGATGTTGGTGACAGGAGGATCCAGACTGAAAACTGTTTGTTCAACATCGAGGGTGTCTTCGTTATGTTTTTTTATTCAAGCAACACGAAGATATCCTTCTAGTTTTCGCACAGAATTAAATTTCCTTAGGAAGCTTGATGATCATTCTCTTTTTCCACTCGTCAGCAAAGATCTCAGCAGCTCAAGTTTTTTCTATGAGTCGGAGCAACATCTCTGCCGAGGTTGTTGGCCCTGCTTGTATGAAATCCGCAAGTGTGCCGTCAAGTCCTACCGCCTTTTTGTTTTTCAGTCCTGTGATCGAGGTAGTGATCTCATTGTGATGCATATTCGTCTTAAATTTTGAGCTAGGAGGATGAAAATTAATATCTGGGCTTTGGAGAAAGAGGTAAATCCGTATTATGTACGTAAAAGTAAAAGTACGTATTACGTATTCAAAATATCTGCTATTCAATCATACATTGTATATGACAACGGTCATTTTTTGGAGGTCTTAAAAACCCGTTTTTGTTGTTATATATTGCAACTAACATATATAGGTTCGATATTATCATTGTATCTCAATCCAAAAATATAATACGCTACGCCTTTCCTTTTTAGGGCTGATGGAAAGAAGGATAGTGTATCATACGATCCGTTCCAGATTGTAGTTTTTCTGTATGTTTTTACTCATTTGTGCATTCTAATTTAAGGTATACTCGATTAAAGGTATACTCTTCTATTGGGTCACCATTACAACTTCCATTTAAAACCCGTCAATCAAAGTTCAGAATTTTAGTATCTTCAACATCGATTTCATATTTTTAATTACGGTTTGCATGCAAAGTTAACATTACTATTAAATTCACTTACAAAACTATTTTTTCTATAATTTTATCTATCCTCGAAATAAAATCACATTACTTTACCAAGAATCAAGGTTTTAGACCGCTGAATTTTATCTTACTACGTATAAGGGAGTAGACAAACATACATATGTATGTATGTACTGCCGTGGTGGAATGCAGAACTCAGCAAACTACGCTGCGTAAGCAGGAAGAATTTTAACAAAGCCAAATCAACAAGGCTACCCACGAACTGGGAAATCTATAAAGAAAGTCTGAAAAACTTTAAAGCAGAAGTTCGTATGACCAAACGTATATCCTGATTCAATCCTCTAGACGACGCAAAGTCTTTTCCGAAGCACCAACCATATTCATGAATTCCAATGGATTATGGGCGGAATCTGATAAAGCATCGGTTAACCCCCTTATGGACGCTCATTTCCCCAGCCGTGAGTCGTATCCCTTGCGACGGCCCTGCTCTGGTAAATACTGTATGCCAACCGCCACCTCCCGAACTTGTCAGCGAGGATAAACTGAAATGGACGGTGAGCAGTTACCAACTCGATAACCAATGCCCTACGAAGCCTCAACATCTGCAAAACAATCTGCTTCTTTGTAGAGCATAAGCTTAAAAGCAGGGTAATGACTGCATCCTTCGGAAGCAGCAATGTCAAACGACGTGCACACCGAGGCACCCCCCAAGGGAGAGTATTGTCTCCACTTTTATGGAATCTAGTGCTCAACGAAGCTATTCTGAAAATAGACAAAACTGTCATCGCCTATGCAGATGACGTCGCTATATTAGTAATTGGAAAATACCTGAAGACCTCTCCGTTAATCGGACGAATTTGAGCTGGTTCTGCTTACAAGAAAACAAAAACTCGCTGGCTTCCAGCTAGTAGGAACCACTTGGGGTGGTTTACAACCAAACATTATGCACTGGCTATACACCTCGGTAATAAAACCGATACTCATGTATGGAGTACTGGCTTGGTGGCCCGAAAAAACTCAACGAGTCCATTGTCCCAGTATTCCTGGTGCACTGAGAACTTCTCCCACTGCAGCGCTACAAACCATGCTCCACTTATTTCCCATTGACATTATCAGCAAACAACTGGCTGCCTGCTCAGCAATAAGACTGAGAAGCTCCAAACAATGGAAGGAGCAACACTCTGGGCATGCCAAAATACTATCGTCATCTTCCATAGGTCTCCGACCACCTGCCCACTGAACACAACTGCAATATGGGCTATAAATTCTCAATAACAAACAGAACTGAATGGACACACCGAGATGTTATGTATCAAGAATCACTGTCAATTTTTACCGATGGATCCAAAACCGAGAACGGAGTCGGTGCTGGAGTCTTCTCAGAAGACCTGAATATCCACCTCGTCTTTAGCCTTCCACACTATAGCAGAGTTTTTCAAGCCGAAGTCACAGCTATTCGTCAAGCAGCTGACTGGTTGGCGATTAATAAGGTATCAGGATCGGATATTGCCATATACATAAATCGACAGTCAGGCAGGATGCAAATCCCTTGCATCCAGCACAACCAGATCCAAAGAGTAAAAGATTGATGCGTATCTCTGAGATAGTCGGACAGTACAACCTCATACTTTGCTGGTCACTGTAACAGACTAGGAAATTGTGAGGCTGACGAACTGGCTAGACGAGGCTCCTCTGGTTTAAATAGTATAAGTGTCACCGACTTCGAGGTGCCAATGTCCTCTGCTAAATACCTTATCAACGCCGACGAGGTGAGTGAGGCTAATCATCGATGGCATCAACTTGACCAATGCAATACCCCTAGGCTGCTCTGGTCGACTCTAAATAAGACCAGTTCCAATGGACTCCTAACCTCTGGGTTAGGTTCGAAGTCTCTTCGGGTCCCTCAGACCCTTATCATCCCATTCCTGCTGTATGGCACAGAGGCATGGACGTTAACGAAGGCGGATTGGTCGTTTTGAGCGCTAAATTCTTCAGATGATTTTCAGTCTTGTTAACATTGACGGGATTTAGAGAAGGAGATTTAACAGCGAACTCTACGAGCTGTACAGCGACATCGACCTGGTCAGAAAAGTACGCATCAATCGTCTAAGGTGGCCAGGACATTTAGACTGAATTGACATCTACGCTCCGTCCCGAAGAGTCTTCGAATCCAACCCGGAAGGACAATGCAGTAAAGGAATTACTTCAACCTATTTGGAGTGCGCAACTGGAGGCAGTTAGCCAAAGATCGTGCTAACTTGAAAGGCTTATTGGTTGGGGCTCAGGTCCACACCGGACTGTAGCGCCACCTAAGTACGTAAGAGTAATAAAAATATTTGGCACGAAAGGTTCGGTCACAACTGTTTTGTTTGAGAAGTTTTTTCATGGCAGTTATACTCTCGGATGTTTGCCAGACGCTCGCAGTAGGTGGGACCGTGAAAGACCTTTGCTTACTGCTTGTGGATCGATCTTCGAACCTCCTGATTATGGCACCCACGTAGAGTTTATCCTGTCACACTATCCAAGCTGTTATTTAACCTTAATTTGTTTTAGGTTCCGTACTTCAATAGATTACCCTTCGTCCGAACTTAAATGATCCCTTCCGATATGAAACATATCAAGCCACAAACAAGTGTAATAACAATTAAAAAGAAAGAACTAAAATATGTATCTTGCATATTTATTGTTTATATATATATTTTACTTAAAATCTATTCATTTTCCAATGCGTATAGCAAATACCTAGTGATCAACGATTTATCATTGCGTAGTTCTTCAATGATGGTGAAATGATCATATCCAGGAAATATCGGAAAGCATATTGGAACATCTTCTTGTTCGAGTTTCTTGAAAAATGCTTCGGATTGCCCACGAAATGTACGGCTGTCGTGTTCCGCTGCAATAATGTGAATTTGAAGATTCTCACAAGATTCTGGAATAACGCAAAAAATCGGAGACAGTTTTACTGCTGATTTCTCATCTAGAGAGAGAATATTTTCAGGATTTGCCGCTTCAGTTTGTCTCAGTTCACGCAGGTCGTATATTCCTGAGATAAGGAATATTTCTTTGATAAGCTGCGCATCTGGTAAATCCAAACATTCTGGATGGAGTAGACTAGCAATTAGCTGGGCACCGGCTGAATGACCGCAGAATGAGATTTTTCTATAAATTCATAAAAATATTTTTTCTTTACCGAGTTCAAGTTCAAGAGCTTTGAATTTAATACTTACGGTGCTTTTGTTCTCACAGCATATTCCAGTAAGACATTGAAGAATTTTCTGAATTGTTGAACCAGTTCCTCTAGGGTCACACTGGGGCAGAGATTGTAGTCCATCACAACGACTCGGTAGCCTCGTTCAACTAATGGCGCCACACAAATTCCAGAATTACTTTTGTCCAAAGCTATCCAATACCCCCCATGGACGTATACAAAGATTGGTGAATCTTAATCAAAAACAAAATATCAATATTTCCTGCTAGGATAATAACTGTTGACATCCTTACTTGATTCCTCATCTTTAAAATAGATATCCATAGTTTCTCTCTCACTATCACCATAGTGCAAATCGCGACTACATTTGTAAACCTTACCCACACGTTCTGTTTCTATTCAGAAAGGAATATGTATGAATGAATATGTATGTATGTACTGTAGCATAAAGGAATGCAATAGATATGTACCTTCTCTATGGATTTGGACAAAATTATCGACTAACACACTTGGATCGTTATCAGCAGCGCGATTGCTACATTGCGAGGGCGAATACTCTTTCTCTAAGTCTATACCAGACGATGATGATGATGCTCCTGCGTACATTTGGTATGCGAACGCAGACAAGTTACGAATGACTGCAGAAGCTTATTGCAATTGTGGTGTGTATAGCTGATTCTATTGGTAAATTGATACCAACAAATGCGGTTAGTATCAGTTTAAAAAATTGACTGTGTGTAGGTAAGTAAAAGTGTATCTGTTAACCAGCTAAGTGTGTCAGTTTTAAAACTGATTATTGTGAGGTTGAACTATGCATATATGTACAATGAGTTTTATTTTAAAACGCACTTAAATATTTTTGTATAATCTAGTAGTGAAGTATGTTTCCTACACCAAGCTATCCGATTACGTGAGAATCTCTTAATCCACTCGCATCGAATTCTTCAGTCATATACAGACTCTCAGACCGGGCTGACTACATTCGCTTAGATATTAGTAAGGTACATGGATAGTAGTATATGAAGGACAACATTGATGCTAAATCCTTACTATGTCCACTTATTAGTTACTGAGGGATGCCAAATTTTCTGCAAAAGATAAGATAACTTACAATAATTGTCTTTAATAAACCCATTCCAATTTCTAATCAGTAGACGTGTCTCCGTCTCCCCTTTTTTGGAAAAAGATTCTCGAGCGTACTTTGGATTATCTACTCATAATGTATGTATTTATGTACATACTCGTAAAATAATTATCAGTAAACAATGACTATAACAGTCGCGTGCTCTTTTAATCATCTAGTTTTTTTTTTCAGACGACACAACGTTTTGCTTAGGCTAATTTACTTTGTGGCAGGGATTAGTTTCTCTTGTGTAGTTACGGAACTACAATTATTGACCTATGCCACCACACTATACTGAGTAGATAAAAAAAACTGGAGATTCATTTACTTCCGTTTATTACATGAATTTGTTTGGGAGTTACAAAATTCCATTGATTTTTCCTTTTTATGAAAACTTCATTTATAAGTCACTACTTAACGGTCTTCCGACTCGTGAAGAGCCTCTGCCTGAGACATGGCAGTTTTCCACTCTCTTCGATCCCGGGCACGCTGCTTTCAGTTGTCTAGACCAAGAACTATAGCGTCGGCGATAGCTTGATCCTTAAAACGGGGGTTCGGTCTTCCTTATCGTCTCGAACCTGGGGACTGTGATTCGAAGATCCTCTTTGCTAGAGCAGTATTGTCCATTCGCTCGATGTGGCCGAGCCAGTATAGTCGTCGTGTTTTGGCTTTTTGGACTACATCCACAACATGGTACAGCTCATAGAGTTCGCGGTTGTATCTTCTTCTCCTTTTTTTGCTTTCGAAAGTGTTCAGTATCTGCTCTGCTTTCCTGCTTATCATCCAACACTTAGCTCCATAAACAAGAACTTCCAAGCTAAAAGTTTTGAACCCATTTGTTTCGCCAAACCGAAGTAAAAGAGGTTAAAAGAGTTAGTCTTCATCGAATCTCCAATAAGATATCATTCGTAGAGTTGATATTTAATCCGAGGTAGGTAAACTCTCTTCACCGTCGGTGCTGAGAATATGGAACAGTTTCTTCTCTCAGACTGTATAACGGCAACGATGACCAACATCGCGCTGTCAGGCAGCAAAAATGATGATAGCCAAAATTACCGTCCACCTGATCAAAATGAAGTTAGGGTAGGAATATCCAAACTTAAGTCCAAAAAGGCTGCTGGACCTGATAGTCTACAGGTCGAGTTGTTCAAAGCAGCTGGAGATGACTTGGCAGGGATCATACACCAACTCATCTCTAAAATTTGGTCAAACGAGAGTATGCCTGATGAATCACTGTTTCTTTGGGCTGAGAAGGCAATTGAGCAGTAGAGACACATCCCGAAAAACTCCGGAGACTCTGTATAAGATCTTGATCATGCCAATCCGGCTTTATGGCGCTGAAGCTTGAACTCTATCTAAAGTGGATGAAGAAATCTTCGGTCGCTTCGAGAGAAAGATTCTTCGTAAAATGTTCGGTCCCATTTCCGTTGACGGGCTTTGGAGGAGAAGATTCAACGACGAACTATACGAGCTGTACAGCGAAATCGACTTAACCAAAAAATTACGCATCAGTCGTCTGGCTAAGACATGTAGAGTGGATGAACACAAATGCTCTGGCACGTAGAGTCTTCCAACCCAACCCGGAGGGACAACACAGTAGAGGAAGACCTCGCCTCAGGTGGCGCGCGGAAGTAGAATGGAGGCAGTTAGCTAAGGACCGGGCTAACTGGAGCCACCTAAGAAAAATACGGTAAACTCCTTAACCACTTCGAAGTTACTCTGGCCAACAGTGATGATTTATTCTAGACGGTGAACAGATGCATCTTTGTTTGTCGACAACATGTGCTTGGTTTTGTCCTCATTCACTTCAAAGTCGTTTCGCCTATTCTTCAATTTTTATAAAAGCCTTTAAGATGGCGTGCTGATAGCTATCGATTTGTTGAAGATAGTGCCTTCCATGTTAAACCCGTCCTGTTATCACATGATAACGCATCTCCTTGCCGAATTCGGTACATGTTTGGAATAGTTCGGAGGAACTGTTTCCAAATTACACATTGCGTGCACCGCGTATTTTTGTTACCCGGCACAGCTGAATCACTTGCCGGGATCCCGAATTCGGCCATCGCCTTGTAGAACTCGAAACGATGAATGCTATCATATGTGGCTCTGCCCACTATCTGCTGCAGCACCCATGCTTAGTTGATGATTTGGTGCATGCACCATACCAAAGCATTACCACCATGTTTGCCTTACGTTGGTCTTGTTGTTCTCCAGCTTTTTGATTTCTGACCAAACTCTTCAAAACTGGGAGGTGGATGGCTTCTTCAAACTGGATACGGATTCTCTTCTTCCCCTATCAATCTCTCACACATCTATTATACCCTGTCCTTCTGTGACTCGGTTTCCTTCATTGTTTCAAAAAGCTTGACCAGTTGCCAGTTGCTTGGCGTTCCTCAAAAAACATCCGAATGTTATTCCTATCGCGGAACTCTTTGATATCCTTGAGCTGGGAGACTGCGTGGGCCCTTTTCTTTTTACGCAGGATCTTCTTCTCTTTCCTTCTTCTGGCTCAATACTCTTCTCTCGCTGCCCTTGTTTGCGCTGCAACGCTTGCATGTCTGTATTTTCTGTCACCTTTTCCGACGCAGGCATTCATCATCATACCAAGGGCTCTGCTTGGGTGCTGGCTGGTAACCTATAGTTATCTCTGCTACCCGATAGTCACGATACTGGTTTTACAGATTGTTGGCGTTTGTGGAGGGTGAATGTATAGCGGAGAGTCTCTCGCTCAGGCGCTCTCTATAGGCTCTGGCTGCTTCAGTCGTGTTAAGGTTTCCAACGTTGATTTATTTTTTTTCTGGGCGGTTTGCAGCTTCTTCTCGTTGGATAGTCGAACTCTGAGTTTAGCTGCAATGGTCAGAGTCGACGTTTGCCCTTCTAAAAGTTTTAACATTCATAATATTGGATGCGTGCCTTGCATCTATTAGTACGTGGTTGATTTGGTTGACGGTTGGCCCATCTGGAGAGCGCCAGGTTGCTCTGAGGATGCCTAGTCTTGGAAACATAGTGGCTACTTATCACCGTATTGCGAGCTGCTGCAAAATCGATTAGCAGGAAGCCATTGTCTGTTGTCGTGTCTTGGAGACTGTACTTTCCGACTAATCCGCCGAAAATGGTTTCCTTACCGATTTTGGCATAGAAGTCCCAGCGTATAATTTTGACATCTTCCCCCCATATGACAAATTCACATTTGCATAAGTGTCTGCTCCCTAAAGCAATCACCATAGTATACGCCACCATTTTTCATCCTCTATCGCTTTTCCTGAATAACAGTGATATCTGTATTATAGCAGCCTAGGGGCTCTGATAATTGTTCAGCGGCACGTGGCCTGTTAAGGGTCTGAACATGTCAGTGGCAGATCCGAAGGTCGTTGTCCTTGTTTCTTTTACTGGGTCGTCAACAATAGGATCATCCGTATGCGAAACAGTTGGTTGTCTCGTAACCACTAGTTTTAGGGCAGCTAACCCAACTCACAACCCCCAACCTGAAGGCCCAGTTTCCTTTTTATACACCTAGGACAAGGGTTCGGACTTTCCGGAGCCAGTAACCCACTTTGAGGATATAAGCGCTGCCCTTGGTCCATTAAGAGTTCATCCCCTACCAACTCTTTTCCAACACCCTGACTCAGTGTTGGAGATCCCTATAGAACTGGAATTCAACTATGTCGAAGCAGCTCATATAGGGATAACACTAATAGTTGGGTTTGACTGGAACTGGTTAATTCTAAAAACATTTGTCCGCTGTCGCCTTTAGCAGGAGGAAGTGGCTTAGTGCCACCGGTGCCGCCAACAATATCATCTATCGTAGTCGTGCACATGTCTTAGAAATATTAAGATCAACTGTCTAACCCGTCTTTATTACAATCACTCAGAACTAATTTCTTTCTTTCAGTGTATTTGAATTGAAAATGTAATCAAGATTAAAGCATCCGCTGTAAACTTTCAAGACTCGACAGACAGTTTAACTTGACATTTCCAACAGTCGAGCAAAAGTCAAAATGCAAAAAACCAAAAACGTAAATAATAGTTAAAGTTATCTCGAAAAATTTATCACAAAAATCATGTTCGGATAAAATAAACCAATAACAAAGTCAAATAGGATTTATTTAAAATCATTAAAAAATTTAGTTTGCCGTGTTGTGCCTGCCTGCATGCTATTTTAGTTTTTTTTTTATACATAATTAAATTTGGAGTGAGAAGCATTGCCCTTACAACCGGCTACGATCAATAATAATTATTCAATCAAACAAAATAGACGAAAAACTTTAATCCAACGCAATATTCTTAGATGGCGAACAACAGCAGTAACATAAAGCAATTCTAAATTTGTATTTCATTAGTGAAAATGACCCACAACACCGACTACAATGTAGTCAAGGGCCTACCGATTGTACCTCCACGCAGTATTTGGGCCGCCTCTGGCGGTGCCTTTATAGTTTGTTTCGTATTCTATTTCTTTTATGGTGGTTTCCTGACGCTTGGTCTGTTTAGTTGCCTTGCTATTGGTAAAGTCTGTTACTGGGTAGAGATAGATATGATTCTAACCGCTTCCCGTTTTCTTAGGTATTTTTTACTATGCTCAAGATATACTGCTGTATCATCCGGATTTGCCAGCGAATTCCCGCATTTATATTCCCATTCCGACGATGCACAATCTGCCGCACGAAACAGTGAGTATCCACACACCGGACAAGGTTACGCTGCACGCTTTTTGGGTCAGTCAGCCGCAGGAGAGGAGCAAGTTTGTGCCGACATTTGTGTATTTCCATGGCAACGCGGGGAATATGGGACATCGGATGCAGAATGTGTGGGGGATATTCTATAATCTGCATTGCAACATACTCATGGTTGAGTATAGAGGATATGGTTTGTCTACTGGTGCACCATCGGAGAAGGGACTATCAATAGACGGGAGGGCTGCAGTGGATTATTTGTTTACACGACATGATTTGGATCATGGTCAGATTGTGGTATTTGGACGATCATTGGGCGGAGCTGTGGCTATTGACGTAGCTGCAGACGCCAATTACAATGGGAAGATTATGTGTGCCATTGTGGAGAACACGTTTACGAGCATACCTGATATGGCCATTGAACTAGTCCATCCGTATGTGAGATATATACCGAATATCTTTTACAAAAATAAGGTAAATTGTCTAATTTCAATGGTGGTTGGTGTGAGCAACGTGTCTAGGTTCGGTGGTTTTTTTTTTTGGCTTCGTTATCTAGACTGTTGTTATCTAGGTTGTTTTGTTGAAACAGTGTCTTTAGTGATTTTCTTTTTCTGACAATAGGAATGTCGAACGTATGTAGTTTACTGTTTCTTTACATTTGCGATGCTATCTTTATATTTTAGTTTTTTAGTAAAATTATATCTGTAAAGAATTGTAAACGTAAATCTAATGAAGAGTATTGGAATTCACGTACTAAAGGCGAGGGATTAGGAAGGTGATTGAAAAGATGTTCTTAGAAGATTCATGTTCTCATCGAAAAAGCATTCACTCCTTACATTTTGTTTTACATTTTATGGGCGGAACAAGTTCCATTCATCATAAGATCCGAAAACCTTCCCCTTATTTTATATTGTGGGTTCTGTCAATTCCTATGTACATATATGTACATATGGTAGTGCAGTGCTTCGCTACACAATCTGCTGGCGTATTTGGTTTCTGTTCATAAGTGAGGTGTGAATCGTTGAGCCGGCGCCGGTCTGTAGAGTCTCTCTTTATATTGTAGGAATACACGTAGACTTCAGAACATATTAATTATAGTTACACTAGACCGCATTTCTATTCTAAGTCTTGCTCACAAAACACCACATCACACATCCTAAATCTCTATTTAATTAACCAGTCTTCCATATTTGCAGTATCATTCCCTAACAAAAATTCGCAAATGCTCGTCGCCTTGTTTGTTTCTATCGGGTCTTGCCGACAATTTGGTTCCTCCACGCATGATGCGAACATTGTACACACAGTGTGGTAGTGAAAAGAAACGAATTTTAGAATTTATTGGAGGTTCACACAACGACACCTGGGTAGTGGATGGGTGAGTACTTTTAAACTGTTCTAATTAAGAATTAAAAAAGAAAATAAATGAAATTGTTTTATAGATACTACCAGGGTATTAAGGAATTCCTCAACGAATGTCAAAATGTTACACTACCTCTACAGAAGCCACCGGAAAAGAGCAACGTGTGGAATGAAATAGAAACCGTATAGTAGTCCATCGTTACAATTAACACGTTAAATATTTTTTTTTATTTATTTAAGATTATTATTTCTTTTTTAAATTAATAAAACGTTTGCAGTCATAGTTAAAAATAGTGAGCAAGTATTGTATTATTATTTTTAAATTTAAATCTTTGGAATGTATTCAACAAAAAAAAAAGAAAAACCAATTGGAATGAAATAAGCGGCTTTTACGAAAACTATTTTCTTAGACATAAAAAATAAAACAATAATTCTAAAATACAGACAGTGAAACCGCAAGTGATATGTTTTATTTAAAGAGTTGCATGGGTGGACTCAGTGGTTGCCAAGCGGGAGATTCGAGGTTAAATTCAGTGACAACACAATCTGTAAGCCTACAAATTTAATTTGAAGGAGCACGTAAGAAAAGAGCTGACTACCATGGTGTCGCCTTATTCACAACGGTGTGGTAGCAGAAGTATTTGACCTAAAAAGTGCGGTGGGACAAAGTTACATGTCTCAGTTCAACCCTTTTCTTCTGTGTTGCCTATTTCACCCAGAAAGTCAAAGGAAAGCCGTAATTTGTGACTTTTAACTAAATTTCGGGACTTGAACAAAGTAGACAATTTGTGTTGATAGCGTTTTTCAAGCAAAGTGACCCTCTTATTCCACACTTCACACGCGTTGGTTCCTAAATGCCACATATCGCGCAACAAAGTTGCCCATGCTCTAGATCATCCGATTGTAGTTCTTTTGGTTCAACCCTTTTCTTCTGTGTTGCCCATTTCACCCAGAAAGTCAAAGGAAAGCCGTAGTTTGTGACTCTTAACTAAATTTCGGGACTTGAACAAAGTAGACAATTTGTGTTGATAGCGTTTTTCAAGCAAAGTGACCCTCTTATTCCATACTTCACACGCGTTGGTTCCTAAATGCCATATATCGCGCAACAAAGTTGCCCATGCTCTAGATCATTCGATTGTAGTTCTTTTGGTTCAACCCTTTTCTTCTGTGTTGCCCATTTCAATCAGAAAGTCAAAGGAAAGCCGTAGTTTGTGACTCTTTAACTAAATTTCGGGACTTGAACAAAGTAGACAATTTGTGTTGATAGCGTTTTTCAAGCAAAGTGACCCTCTTATTCCACACTTCACACGCGTTGGTTCCTAAATGCCACATATCGCGCAACAAAGTTGCCCATGCTCTAGATCATCCGATTGTAGTTCTTTTGGTTCAACCCTTTTCTTCTGTGTTGCCCATTTCACCCAGAAATTCAAAGGAAAGCCGTACTTTGTGACTTTTAACTAAATTTCGGGACTTCAACAAAGTAGACAATTTGTGTTGATAGCGTTTTTCAAGCAAAGTGACCTTCTTATTCCATACTTCACACGCGTTGGTTCCTAAATGCCACATATCGCGCAACAAAGTTGCCCATGCTCTAGATCATCCGATTGTAGTTCTTTTAGTTCAACCCTTTTCTTCTGTGTTGCCCATTTCACCCAGAAATTCAAAGGAAAGCCGTACTTTGTGACTTTTAACTAAATTTCGGGACTTCAACAAAGTAGACAATTTGTGTTAATAGCGTTTTTCAAGCAAAGTGACCTTCTTATTCCATACTTCACACGCGTTGGTTCCTAAATGCCATATATCGCGCAACAAAGTTGCCCATGCTCTAGATCATCCGATTGTAGTTCTTTTGGTTCAACCCTTTTCTTCTGTGTTGCCCATTTCACCCAGAAAGTCAAAGGAAAGCCGTACTTTGTGACTTTTAACTAAATTTCGGGACTTCAACAAAGTAGACAAT
This sequence comes from Xylota sylvarum, assembly GCA_905220385.1. Lineage (NCBI taxonomy): Eukaryota > Metazoa > Arthropoda > Insecta > Diptera > Syrphidae > Xylota > Xylota sylvarum. The sequence continues at coordinate 105,839,830 of LR999957.1, read as the reverse complement.
TTGTGTTGATAGAGATTTTCAAGCAAAGTGACCCTCTTATTCCATACTTCACACGCGTTGGTTCCTAAATGCCATATATCGCGCAACAAAGTTGCCCATGCTCTAGATCATCCGATTGTAGTTCTTTTGGTTCAACCCTTTTCTTCTGTGTTGCCCATTTCACCCAGAAAGTCAAAGGAAAGATGTAGTTTGTGACTCTTAACTAAATTTCGGGACTTGAACAAAGTAGACAATTTGTGTTGATAGCGTTTTTCAAGCAAAGTGACCCTCTTAATGCATACTCCACACGCGTTGGTTCCTAAATACCACATATCGCGCAACAAAGTTGCCCATGCTCTAGATCATCCGAATGTAGTTCTTTTGGTTCAATCCTTTTCTTCTGTGTTGCCCATTTCACCCAGAAATTCAAAGGAAAGCCGTACTTTGTGACTTTTAACTAAATTTCGGGACTTCAACAAAGTAGACAATTTGTGTTGATAGAGATTTTCAAGCAAAGTGACCCTCTTATTCCATACTTCACACGCGTTGGTTCCTAAATGCCATATATCGCGCAACAAAGTTGCCCATGCTCTAGATCATCCGATTGTAGTTCTTTTGGTTCAACCCTTTTCTTCTGTGTTGCCCATTTCACCCAGAAAGTCAAAGGAAAGCCGTACTTTGTGACTTTTAACTAAATTTCGGGACTTCAACAAAGTAGACAATTTGTGTTGATAGCGTTTTTCAAGCAAAGTGACCCTCTTTTTCCATACTTCACACGCGTTGGTTCCTAAATGCCATATATCGCGCAACAAAGTTGCCCATGCTCTAGATCATCCGATTGTAGTTCTTTTGGTTCAACCCTTTTCTTCTGTGTTGCCCATTTCACCCAGAAAGTCAAAGGAAAGCCGTACTTTGTGACTTTTAACTAAATTTCGGGACTTCAACAAAGTAGACAATTTGTGTTGATAGCGTTTTTCAAGCAAAGTGACCCTCTTATTCCACACTTCACACGCGTTGGTTCCTAAATGCCATATATCGCGCAACAAAGTTGCCCATGCTCTAGATCATCCGATTGTAGTTCTTTTGGTTCAACCCTTTTCTTCTGTGTTGCCCATTTCACCCAGAAAGTCAAAGGAAAGATGTAGTTTGTGACTCTTAACTAAATTTCGGGACTTGAACAAAGTAGACAATTTGTGTTGATAGCGTTTTTCAAGCAAAGTGACCCTCTTAATGCATACTCCACACGCGTTGGTTCCTAAATACCACATATCGCGCAACAAAGTTGCCCATGCTCTAGATCATCCGAATGTAGTTCTTTTGGTTCAATCCTTTTCTTCTGTGTTGCCCATTTCACCCAGAAATTCAAAGGAAAGCCGTACTTTGTGACTTTTAACTAAATTTCGGGACTTCAACAAAGTAGACAATTTGTGTTGATAGAGATTTTCAAGCAAAGTGACCCTCTTATTCCATACTTCACACGCGTTGGTTCCTAAATGCCATATATCGCGCAACAAAGTTGCCCATGCTCTAGATCATCCGATTGTAGTTCTTTTGGTTCAACCCTTTTCTTCTGTGTTGCCCATTTCACCCAGAAAGTCAAAGGAAAGCCGTACTTTGTGACTTTTAACTAAATTTCGGGACTTCAACAAAGTAGACAATTTGTGTTGATAGCGTTTTTCAAGCAAAGTGACCCTCTTATTCCACACTTCACACGCGTTGGTTCCTAAATGCCATATATCGCGCAACAAAGTTGCCCATGCTCTAGATCATCCGATTGTAGTTCTTTTGGTTCAACCCTTTTCTTCTGTGTTGCCCATTTCACCCAGAAAGTCAAAGGAAAGATGTAGTTTGTGACTCTTAACTAAATTTCGGGACTTGAACAAAGTAGACAATTTGTGTTGATAGCGTTTTTCAAGCAAAGTGACCCTCTTATTCCACACTTCACACGCGTTGGTTCCTAAATGCCACATATCGCGCAACAAAGTTGCCCATGCTCTAGATCATCCGATTGTAGTTCTTTTGGTTCAACCCTTTTCTTCTGTGTTGCCCATTTCACCCAGAAAGTCAAAGGAAAGCCGTACTTTGTGACTTTTAACTAAATTTCGGGACTTCAACAAAGTAGACAATTTGTGTTGATAGCGTTTTTCAAGCAAAGTGACCCTCTTTTTCCATACTTCACACGCGTTGGTTCCTAAATGCCATATATCGCGCAACAAAGTTGCCCATGCTCTAGATCATCCGATTGTAGTTCTTTTGGTTCAACCCTTTTCTTCTGTGTTGCCCATTTCACCCAGAAAGTCAAAGGAAAGCCGTACTTTGTGACTTTTAACTAAATTTCGGGACTTCAACAAAGTAGACAATTTGTGTTGATAGCGTTTTTCAAGCAAAGTGACCCTCTTATTCCACACTTCACACGCGTTGGTTCCTAAATGCCATATATCGCGCAACAAAGTTGCCCATGCTCTAGATCATCCGATTGTAGTTCTTTTGGTTCAACCCTTTTCTTCTGTGTTGCCCATTTCACCCAGAAAGTCAAAGGAAAGCCGTAATTTGTGACTTTTAACTAAATTTCGGGACTTCAACAAAGTAGACAATTTGTGTTGATAGCGTTTTTCAAGCAAAGTGACCCTCTTAATGCATACTCCACACGCGTTGGTTCCTAAATACCACATATCGCGCAACAAAGTTGCCCATGCTCTAGATCATCCGAATGTAGTTCTTTTGGTTCAACCCTTTTCTTCTGTGTTGCCCATTTCACCCAGAAATTCAAAGGAAAGCCGTACTTTGTGACTTTTAACTAAATTTCGGGACTTCAACAAAGTAGACAATTTGTGTTGATAGAGATTTTCAAGCAAAGTGACCCTCTTATTCCATACTTCACACGCGTTGGTTCCTAAATGCCATATATCGCGCAACAAAGTTGCCCATGCTCTAGATCATCCGATTGTAGTTCTTTTGGTTCAACCCTTTTCTTCTGTGTTGCCCATTTCACCCAGAAAGTCAAAGGAAAGCCGTACTTTGTGACTTTTAACTAAATTTCGGGACTTCAACAAAGTAGACAATTTGTGTTGATAGCGTTTTTCAAGCAAAGTGACCCTCTTTTTCCATACTTCACACGCGTTGGTTCCTAAATGCCATATATCGCGCAACAAAGTTGCCCATGCTCTAGATCATCCGATTGTAGTTCTTTTGGTTCAACCCTTTTCTTCTGTGTTGCCCATTTCACCCAGAAAGTCAAAGGAAAGCCGTACTTTGTGACTTTTAACTAAATTTCGGGACTTCAACAAAGTAGACAATTTGTGTTGATAGCGTTTTTCAAGCAAAGTGACCCTCTTATTCCACACTTCACACGCGTTGGTTCCTAAATGCCATATATCGCGCAACAAAGTTGCCCATGCTCTAGATCATCCGATTGTAGTTCTTTTGGTTCAACCCTTTTCTTCTGTGTTGCCCATTTCACCCAGAAAGTCAAAGGAAAGCCGTAATTTGTGACTTTTAACTAAATTTCGGGACTTCAACAAAGTAGACAATTTGTGTTGATAGAGATTTTCAAGCAAAGTGACCCTCTTAATGCATACTCCACACGCGTTGGTTCCTAAATGCCACATATCGCGCAACAAAGTTGCCCATGCTCTAGATCATCCGATTGTAGTTCTTTTGGTTCAACCCTTTTCTTCTGTGTTGCCCATTTCAATCAGAAAGTCAAAGGAAAGCCGTACTTTGTGACTTTTAACTAAATTTCGGGACTTCAACAAAGTAGACAATTTGTGTTGATAGAGATTTTCAAGCAAAGTGACCCTCTTATTCCACACTTCACACGCGTTGGTTCCTAAATGCCATATATCGCGCAACAAAGTTGCCCATGCTCTAGATCATTCGATTGTAGTTCTTTTGGTTCAACCCTTTTCTTCTGTGTTGCCCATTTCAATCAGAAAGTCAAAGGAAAGCCGTACTTTGTGACTTTTAACTAAATTTCGGGACTTGAACAAAGTAGACAATTTGTGTTGATAGCGTTTTTCAAGCAAAGTGACCCTCTTAATGCATACTCCACACGCGTTGGTTCCTAAATGCCACATATCGCGCAACAAAGTTGCCCATGCTCTAGATCATCCGATTGTAGTTCTTTTGGTTCAACCCTTTTCTTCTGTGTTGCCCATTTCAATCAGAAAGTCAAAGGAAAGCCGTACTTTGTGACTTTTAACTAAATTTCGGGACTTGAACAAAGTAGACAATTTGTGTTGATAGCGTTTTTCAAGCAAAGTGACCCTCTTAATGCATACTCCACACGCGTTGGTTCCTAAATGCCACATATCGCGCAACAAAGTTGCCCATGCTCTAGATCATCCGAATGTAGTTCTTTTGGTTCAACCCTTTTCTTCTGTGTTGCCCATTTCACCCAGAAATTCAAAGCAAAGCCGTACTTTGTGACTTTTAACTAAATTTCGGGACTTCAACAAAGTAGACAATTTGTGTTGATAGAGATTTTCAAGCAAAGTGACCCTCTTAATGCATACTCCACACGCGTTGGTTCCTAAATGCCACATATCGCGCAACAAAGTTGCCCATGCTCTAGATCATCCGATTGTAGTTCTTTTGGTTCAACCCTTTTCTTCTGTGTTGCCCATTTCACCCAGAAATTCAAAGGAAAGCCGTAGTTTGTGACTCTTAACTAAATTTCGGGACTTGAACAAAGTAGACAATTTGTGTTGATAGAGATTTTCAAGCAAAGTGACCCTCTTAATGCATACTCCACACGCGTTGGTTCCTAAATGCCACATATCGCGCAACAAAGTTGCCCATGCTCTAGATCATCCGATTGTAGTTCTTTTGGTTCAACCCTTTTCTTCTGTGTTGCCCATTTCACCCAGAAATTCAAAGGAAAGCCGTAGTTTGTGACTCTTAACTAAATTTCGGGACTTGAACAAAGTAGACAATTTGTGTTGATAGCGTTTTTCAAGCAAAGTGACCCTCTTAATGCATACTCCACACGCGTTGGTTCCTAAATGCCACATATCGCGCAACAAAGTTGCCCATGCTCTAGATCATCCGATTGTAGTTCTTTTGGTTCAACCCTTTTCTTCTGTGTTGCCCATTTCACCCAGAAATTCAAAGGAAAGCCGTAGTTTGTGACTCTTAACTAAATTTCGGGACTTGAACAAAGTAGACAATTTGTGTTGATAGCGTTTTTCAAGCAAAGTGACCCTCTTAATGCATACTCCACACGCGTTGGTTCCTAAATGCCACATATCGCGCAACAAAGTTGCCCATGCTCTAGATCATCCGAATGTAGTTCTTTTGGTTCAACCCTTTTCTTCTGTGTTGCCCATTTCACCCAGAAATTCAAAGCAAAGCCGTACTTTGTGACTTTTAACTAAATTTCGGGACTTCAACAAAGTAGACAATTTGTGTTGATAGAGATTTTCAAGCAAAGTGACCCTCTTAATGCATACTCCACACGCGTTGGTTCCTAAATGCCACATATCGCGCAACAAAGTTGCCCATGCTCTAGATCATCCGATTGTAGTTCTTTTGGTTCAACCCTTTTCTTCTGTGTTGCCCATTTCACCCAGAAATTCAAAGGAAAGCCGTAGTTTGTGACTCTTAACTAAATTTCGGGACTTGAACAAAGTAGACAATTTGTGTTGATAGAGATTTTCAAGCAAAGTGACCCTCTTAATGCATACTCCACACGCGTTGGTTCCTAAATGCCACATATCGCGCAACAAAGTTGCCCATGCTCTAGATCATCCGATTGTAGTTCTTTTGGTTCAACCCTTTTCTTCTGTGTTGCCCATTTCACCCAGAAATTCAAAGGAAAGCCGTAGTTTGTGACTCTTAACTAAATTTCGGGACTTGAACAAAGTAGACAATTTGTGTTGATAGCGTTTTTCAAGCAAAGTGACCCTCTTAATGCATACTCCACACGCGTTGGTTCCTAAATGCCACATATCGCGCAACAAAGTTGCCCATGCTCTAGATCATCCGATTGTAGTTCTTTTGGTTCAACCCTTTTCTTCTGTGTTGCCCATTTCACCCAGAAAGTCAAAGGAAAGCCGTACTTTGTGACTTTTAACTAAATTTCGGGACTGGAACAAAGTAGACAATTTCTGTACTTCATACATCGTCGCCTATTTGGATGATGTCGTTATATTAGCGACTAGTAAATTGTTGTCCACTATCGTTGACCTGCTACAGGTGAGAATTAGATCGCAAATTGAACTGGAAAGAGGATATACTCGAACGTAGAAAGGAGGCCTCGATTGCTTTTTACGCATGCAGTAGCATTTTCGGTAAAAAAGTGGGGGCCAAAACCAGCCACAATCCACTAGGTTGAACGACCGCCGTCGTTAGGCATATCCTTAGGGCTGTCTGGTGGCATGCTGCCGCAAAGCCACAAACCTGAACACCCTCAAAACGATCCAAAGGGAAGTTACGGGCTTAGGAGTTTTCTCAGAGGCACCACCAATTGCCCGGTCCATGAAACTTCGCAACTACTCAAGTGTGTTTCAAGCGGAAATATATGGTATAACCGAGGCCTGCTAGGACCTATCCACTTTGAATAACAACAATCATATAGACATCTACATAGACAGCCAAACAGCCATCAAAACCATCACTTCCATTACAACCAACTCTAAATTGGTCAAGGGATGTAAAGAGGAACTCAAATCTCTTAGGATTTCGGAACACATGGGCTTCCACGGGAATGAAATGTCCGATGAGCTGGCGAGAAATGGATTAGAGCCAAAAGACCTAACAGCAGATCACTCAGTCCTAATGCCCACCACCCTTCTTATGTCTAAAATCACCTTGGACTTTCTCAACATGGCCAATATAAGGGGAGAATGCTCTCCTTATGCCGCGTTTCTAGAAAACTTTGGGCCCAATACGACCACAGCTCAGTCTCCTCTTAATATTCCTATTCTCGCAGGCCACAATTCAATGGGGAACCATCTCAGAACAATAAGAACCTATGCAGGCGCTGTGGCGACCCAGAGATAGGGAAAGACAATACACATTTGCTCTGCACAAGCCTCAACAGAACAAGATACTCAACCTTTGGAAAGATATCTAACACGCCACCTAAAACCACCCTAAAATTCATTATGAAAACCGGATGGTTCAGGAGGGCACTTAAGTGTAGATTAATCTTCTATATCGAAAAGAAATTTTTAATTAGCACACTTAACCAAACACAATTTATGTAGGTAGGTATACCTTATTTTGAGTAAATTCAACGAACTTAACAACAACCTAACGTTGCTTTCTTCAAATTGAGAATCTAAGTTCACATACCGTTTAGCCCTGAACACACTCATTTCAACTGCTCCGATTCCGTACTGTCACCGACACCGGATTGTCGTCACGGTGCCGTTGATATCGATCGATGATTTGTTTACTAAATGGTCTGACAAGGCTACATTTATACTTTGCTATACAGGATTGTTTAAGTAACAAAAAATGATGGCCAATGATGAAGGAAATACAAGTTTACTTAGAAAGAAAATCGAAATGGATGACGAAAAACTCATTCAAATGGTTCGTAAAAACAGGCCGCTCTACGACGCCGATCATTGTAAATACGCAGACACACTGTACAGGGAAAAGGTGTGGAGAGAAATTAGCGCAGAACTAAAACAACCTGGTGAGTTGCTATTGCTTTCTCCACTAGGATTTTTATTGAGAAATACAAATTCTACAAACGGATCAAAGCCGGAGGTAATCGAGTGTAATGAATGAAAGATTACTTTAACACCTGTATCGTCATAGAAATTGGTAAACTCCTTTCTCTGTTTAAACAAAACACAAAGTATGTACGTACATAGATAGTAAAGTAAGACGTAAGCTTAACGCTTTCACTTCGTTGAGCTTTGAAACGAGTATGATTTTTCTGAAGAATACGTTAATGATTTGAAAATTGTTTTATGTTTCATTTTCAGCAATATTCTGCAAAAAAAGATGGGGTAACATACGAGACAACTATAAAAAATCTTTAAAGAAAAATGCATTAAAAAACGAACAAGGAAAGACTACCGTAAAGAGATATAAATATTCCGATCTACTTGAGTTCCTAGGATTTATATTGGAAGACAGAGATTTGATGAATATTAGTCCGTTAGAGATAAAAACAGAAATAGACACGGAAGATAACACCGAAGAAAGTGGGAATTATGATTTGATCAGTCAAGTCGAAATGAAAGCTAGTGACACCGATGATGATGTTAAATGCATACAGCTGCAGGAAATTTTAGGATATACACGTGGACCTAAGCGGAAAGCTGATACATCAGAAATTGGAAATTCAAAAGCAGCAAAATATATGGTGGACGAAATAGCAATAGATTATAGAGCGCAGGAAAGACATCCGGTTGATGCGTTTTTATCTGGAATAGCGCCAACTTTGAAGAGTCTGTCGCCCTACTATTTGAGTTTGGCGAAAACACAAATTTATTCCATTGTTCAGGAATATGAAATGGCTATGATTATGGAACAAAAGAATGAAAAGAATCAAACGTAAATAAAAGATGATGTTAGTCACATGCAAAAATGTTTTTTTCTTTTTTTTTTTTTTTACTAAAACGGACAATAGTAGTTCTCAGAAAGAGCTGAGAAATGTTTGGCCTGAACTTAAACACCAATTTTCGTATTTTGCTTGTAGTTCCTCTCAGGTAGTCTTACTTGTTACTCTTATGTTATCTCTCCTTAAAAAGGGGTTGTTTATCATTCTACTAATCTCTTCTCAATGATCTTGCGTTCCTGATTAGCAGGATTGCTGAAATACGAACAAGTTTTTGTAAGTTCTTCATCCATGTTGTCCTTTGCCCGCCTTCTGTTCTTCCGTTTCGATAACTTTATATTTAACGCCTACCGCAATGTTTTTTCTAGAATACCTTGCAAATTGATATTTATTGCCCTTTTTGCTTCTTTCAGTTTTTCCTACAAATGACTATTAAATAGCAGCCATGAGATATGTATATACTTGTATTCTTTCACAATCTGAAGCTCTTCATTTTGCCAGGTCCATTTTTCCTCTCTTGCATACGTTTCTGGATATCATTATTTTTTACTTACTAGTATTCATTTTAAGATTCCATACATTACAGTACTGTTGTATTTCGAGCAATACGGGAAAAGTGTACTCTTAAGGCACAGTCACTAATCGTCACTAGTTATGCCTAGAGGATTAGCCTCTTCTTCATTTAATAAGCGTGTAAATGAATAAGGACAGTCAGTTACAAGATAGATTTTAATATACAATATGGGTAGCTTATTTACATTATATGCAACAAGTTATATCTCGTAATCACTGTCATCATCCGATAGAGAATCCTCTTCATTTTCAAGATCTCTCTTTTTCCGATGAGTCTTTTTCTCCTCTTTATTGTCTTCCGCTACTACAACCTTTGCCTCACCCTGTGACCTATGGTGGAATACAAACGAAACACATTTACTTGTCGACCATGCCTGAGCTAGTATACTGTCCGGCAGTCCTTTGTTGTTCGAACAGTGATACCATTGCGATAAATGCGAAGTGCAATCGGTGTCCTCTGACGGAGGATTTATTTGAATGTTATTCATACATCGTTTACACTTAAATCTGAAACGAAATTATTAGACCAGCTGAATAACCTGGTGTCTAAGAGTAACTCACTTATTATGTGTATCCGAAAGAGTATCATTCTCAAAGCGGAATAGATCCTTTAAATCATCACGCGAAAAGTGTTTCTCCGAACTCTCGTTATTGTCGATAATTGTACTCGAAAGTGACTTTTTGTGCGTTTGTCGTTGTAGGATTTTCTCCTCGATTGATCCAGTCTGAGAAAGATCCTAGCTGTAGTCTTTAAAATAAATTAAAGACAATTAATACTTACAGCAACCAATCGATAAATGAAACAAGGTTTTTTCTGTCCATCACGCCATACTCGTGCCATTGCTTGTTCGTCATTTGCAGGATTCCAATCGGGATCAAACATAAACAAACGATTGGCACCTATTAAATTTAGTCCACAGCCACCAGCTTTAGAGCTCAACATGAAGATAAAACAATCCGATGTTGGATCATTGAATAGATCAACGACTTTTGAACGTTTCTTGATTGTCATCGTACCATCGAGACGTACATAGGTATATTTTCTAAATCGAATTATTAGGAAATATAAACATCGTACATGCGTTGTTCTAAGCAATACCTTTTTCTTGATAGTCTCTCAAATAAGTCCAATGTTTGTGTGTAGTTCGATATGAGCACCACTTTGTCGTCTGTGTTGGCTTTTATTGAGGCCAACATGAAGTCTAGTAGCATAAATTTGCCACTTAATTCTGGATTTATTTCTCTATATAGTAAAAAATATTTTAATTAGCATACTTAAATAAAATGTTCATTATCATTCGAATTAACTGTACTGACTAAACCCCAATTTTTAAGTCAGACTAGAAATAAGGCACCTATTATCATACCTATAAATCTGCATTGAGGAGGCGATGGTTAGAGGCTAGGATACTATTTTGGAAGGTTATTAGAGGTAGAGACCGCTCTAATGGAGAATCAGTACCTACTGAACTCTAAAAGTCTGGTTATGTTATGAATCTGTAGTTGGAGCTAGTATCTTTGGATCCAAAACTAAACTCTCGATAAAAATGTGTCCCAGTGTGTTCCAGGTTTATCTTTGAAACAGGTTCACCCCAAACTCCAGTGCCACCTACATCAGTATGTCAACAATAGATTCCCACATCAGAGGGACACAATTGTAAAAGGAATTATATTTACTTTCCCTCTTAATCACTCGCATTTTTAGACAAAATTTTGTGATTTTTTTTTAACAAGTTTTGTTCACTCTAGTAGAGTACATTTAACCATTTATTGAATTTTAAAATTGATTACCATTTTCATTTCTCTCAGAGTAGTAGTGTCAGTACTTTTAGTGACGTAATTTATGTATGTCAAACTTTATATGGTATGTACACGTCAGTGAAATGTAGTATAACCTCAAATTGGCAAAAAAAAAGAACTGTAATGTTTCTACGCAACAAAAATTGTGCAAAATTTATAGACAGTCCTATTCTGCATCTATTCTACAGTGTACGGTCTTCAAAAAATTCCAATTATTTTCAACCACAATTTTGAGGGTGAGTAGACAAACAAAATTAAAAATTCGATATTTTTTCGGAAAGCTTCTGCACAGGTAAATTGTAGCACAGTGAAAATAATTTAGCTAATTGGGCGTTTTACATGCCAGTTTTCAATATATAAACTATCTATATTTGTCGCATTTATACTGTTTTATGAAATAATAATAGAGGTGACCTCATATTGTTCAGCAGGTGTGGTCGAACGAAAATCTGCGGCCTATCCTGCTTCTTGGGCACTTTGGACTTTATCTTGACCCTGTGCCCGCATTTTGTTGGAAATAAATTCCAAAAAGGTGTTTTGTATGTTCTTAAAGTAAACTAGACTATGTCTGATACCAATAGTTTCCTTCACAATTAATCGTCTTCGGAGAAAGTTGTCTGTCGACATTTCTACTCAAATGCTGCTATAATGTATATGTACATATTGTATGTACATCACTTATAAGTACGATTACTTGTAGAGCACGTCAGAATTTGCGGTACAGTACAGAGTGAGTAACGAAACAACTAAAACTATTGCTATTCCTTGTAGACTGTATCAATCATCCAATCCATTGAAGGGAGACTTCGGTCTTTACCGATCGAAAAACGGAAAGGTCGAACGATCAAGTCCCGAGCCATAGCACGCACGCACGACGTGAGTAATGCAACTCTTTATCGTGTGGTAGGGCGTAGTATTCCGCGTATATACGCTTCAAGACCGTATTAATTCGCAAGTAAAAGTATTTGTGACCAAATTTTGGTACAACCTGGCGCGCGGTAAATCTCTTTACCCATACTCCGAAGCGCACTCCGAAGCCAATAACGAGGTAAAGCGTCTACTGGTTAAGACCGGTATTATCGTCCTTCTAACACTCTCCTTCTCCAGACGTAGTCTACAGATTCCAATCAAAACATCGAGCATTTGTTCGTTATATGTATGCATAAACCTTATTGAATTTAAGCAAGTTCGATACTTTCTACCGTCCTTGACCAACTATCACCTACCCAGCATACTTACTTGGGATTGTAATTACTTGGCAGCACATGTTGTGAATCCTCAAACCCATTTTCTCTGGCTAATATCTTTTCGTAGATCAAGTCTGGATGATTGCACAGCTTTTTCAATGTTGTAATATCAGCCAGTGCCGTCAGAGTCGTTCCGTCTTTTTCACCAGAGTTTCCTGAAAGAATACAACCTTAGAATACCAACTTCCAAAGGCTTTAACACCCGCTTACCTGCCAAACTTCTGCGAATCTTATCAGATTTTAAAAAGTTGGTATACAGTTCGATCTGAACGGCTGTCAACTTGGAGCAAATGACCATTTCAAACTTGACCGGTAGATACTTGGTCAATATCTGGTTCGTTCTTCGAATAATGCATTGATTAACGATACCAATCAATTCTTGTGTCTTGGCCAGAGCTCTCTCCCTCTCGGCATCGGATGAGTCTGAGTTTTGCCCACGTAGAATGGGATTCTCATAAACCCTCTTAAAATCATTCGCCGATCCGAGCATATTGGGATTCACAAAGTTGATCAAACTGAAGTATTCAGTCAAATCGTTTTGGATCGGTGTTCCCGACAAAAGAACACGACGTTTAGTCCTAAGTCCCATTAGCGCTTGATAGGTCTGGTTTTCGCTATTCTTCAAGCGGTGACCCTCATCACAGATAACTATTCCTACTTCAGAACGGTTCAGAATCTGCGAATAGAGACGAAACGTCTCGTAGCTGATTAACAGAACCGGGGTTCCGCAACGTTGATTAGTGTTAGTGATGTATTGTTCGAGATTCTTTGTTGTCTCCTCCTTCGATCCACTATCGATGGCCAAGCAATGCAATCGCCCGTGCAGCCATTTGGCGAATTCTTTTTCCCAGTTTTTCACCAATGAACTGGGTGACACTATCACCGCCTTTGAGATTGTTGGTTTGCAATCTGGACTCTGCCGTAGTAATGTCCAGACCAGTGTGACACATTGCAGGGTCTTTCCCAATCCCATTTCATCAGCCATGATACATCCATTGAAATCGCCTTTATTCCCAATAACGCAGTCGTACATGAACTTTACCCCCTCACGCTGATGAGGTCGTAAAATATTGCTCAGAAGAGGGTCGACTACCACATGAACCAGAATCTTACTGCTGTCCGTTGTTAGTCGTTCATGTTCTGAATACTGCGGTGGTTCATACAAAACTAATGCATTACAGGCAAATGGGTCATGGAGCGCCCTTCGAATAGTGGTCCTTCGTATGCCCAAACATCTGTTGCTATTATAATCCGGTACATAGTCGGCAATTGGTACTTTGAATGGACGTGAAAGGATCTTAGCGATTGCTTCCTCATACTGCGACTGGGGTATCGCTGGTTGAAGTTTTGTGATAAGATTTTCTGAACTCTTGCAATTTCTCTTTCGTTTGTTCTGAAATGGAGTGACAAATGTGCTACTTCCAGTTTTTCCAGATGATTGGCTTGGTGCCAGACTTCGGCGCTAAAAGGTTGAGAGCTATTATTAGAAATTTTTATTATTTCTATAATATTTTACCATTATCTTAGACGATTCACAAAAATAAACACAATTGCGCGAAATTCAAGTTCATTTTTGAAAATATGAACTGTCAAAACAAAGATATGTCACAACACGTATGCTCTATTGTGAACCAGTCGGGTAGAACTGTTCAGATATGTGATTTTCGAAAATACAAAGGCGCCGTTACTACGGTGTGGTTTGTTTATTTATTATTTCGAAACAGTGAATGAAATGTTTACCTATTAAAATAATTTTTTTTTTTAAATTTATTACGTGACTGATATTTTGTAACCTGTATGTATGGTTGTTTGTATGCATGTATGCTGTTCTTGTAAATATTTTGTTTGGGTAAATTCTTGTTTAAACCATAGTTATCAAAACGTTTCTAAATTTTCTACGACTTTAGTGCTCGTTTTGATATGTAAATCAAACAATTTAAGGAATTTATTTGTTCTACAGAATGATTGCAGTTCACATCTTGAAGGTGTCTTTTTTCAGTGCATTCTTCAAGTTGTATCTGTGTTCTGGAAAACTGATTGAGGTCATAGCCATAGAATAGTCAGTCTTTCTCAACATGTCCGTGTTGAAATAAGGATGGGAATACGCAAGTGCTTCTTTCTTTTATTTTTTCAATGGGGCTACAGTAAGGGTAAACTCAAATCACGAGTTTATCCATTCAGCTGCCTGTACTTCCGTATACGACAAGTTCTTTCCAGTTGCATACGCCATCGAAGGTAAGGGTGTACTCGGTACCATAACCCTAAGACTTTTTGTATAACCTTCTTAGAAGAAGTGAACCTTTAGCTGCGATAGTACCCGAAATGCTAGCAAAAGGCTATTGATTCTGCTCTTGAATAGTTAAAGTTCAGTCAGCGCGATCCTTGGCTAACTGCCTTGCATACGCAAGTAGTATGCCAAGTTGGTTGAAGTCCCTTTCCATTTGCATACGCCATCGATGATAAGGCTGTACCCTAGTTCGTCTTCGGGCTTATAATTCTTAAAATTCAAGTATTAGGAGGGACAATGCATTCCTTCTCCTCCGTAACCCTAAGACTTTTTGCATAACCTTCTTAGAAGAAGTGAACCTTTAGCTGCGATAGTGCCTGAAATACTAGCAAAAGGCTGTGGATTCTGCTCTTGGAATTGTTAGAGTTTGTAACCTTCTCGAAATTTGTCTCCTGATAGTGCATTCTGCTTGGTCTGTAACAAAAGGAATTGCTTTAAAGAGACATTCGCTCAGGCTGCCTATGTGCTGATCTAGTGCTCAAATATCGGTATCATTCCATTGAGTTATTCGGTACATATGCCTTGCTAGTAAAGGCATAAGTCACCAACCCGCCTTCAATGTGCAAATGTCTAATACTTAACTATTCCTCTGACAAAAATTCTACATTTCGTCTGAAAACCATTTTTACTCCAGCATTCTTCGCAGTAAATATGATGGATGTATGGTAGTAATAATTAGTCGGTATCCAAGTGGTCTGATAAAACTTAACATTCCATTACATTCGTGTGAAGAATATTATACGCAGAAACTGATTTCTATTATTAAGAACTTTCCCAATTCCGGTTCTTACTTAGAGAGAGCTATCAATTCAAATAATCTACGCGAAAATTTACATGAAATGTCCACTGCGTCGTCATAATTCGAATGGTTCATGTTTCCGATCACTATTATTTTATGCACTTTTTAAAACAGTCCCCATCCCAATTCGGTTTCATTGTGTAAGACTCAAAAATTGCGTCGTTAGAACGAGGAGCCAAAAAAAGGAAAAACTGTGTAACCACCAAGTGGCAAACTGAGTTGCTAACCTCCAGAAATAAAGCAGATCTCATGGAATACTCCGAATGACTTTAATTTGCCCTCAATTTACAAATGTATAGTTATAGTTTATGATTGTGGAAAATGAGAGAAAAATATTTTCATATTCTCTTTAATATGAGTAAAAAAACAAAGCACGTGTATAGTATTATAGTACTATAGTATTTTTTTTTTACTGAGATTTCTTATCTTTTTTTTTTTATTAATTTTTACTTATATGTGTAAACTCTTCCACTTTATAATTGCTTTTGTTCCCTCATGTACCACTGTCATTGATTCACAATAGCGATATCCACTGAACTGTAAATCACCGCCACCATCCTCTTCGAATTCAATTTACCCGCTTTCTTTCTCGCTCACTCTCACGTCTTTATTTTCGAAATATATTTCTGAGATGAAATTTTTCAAAATGGCCGTACAAGTCGATATTCGTGGATGTGTTCCTTACAAGTTCTGCCAAAGCAATAATTTACACTAAATACTAAAAGAAAAACAAAACCACACTAGTTCCCACAAAGTGCATCCTAAACAATACCATTCAATATAATAAAGAAAAGTTTTAGAAATTTTCTACGGAACAAAAGAGAAAAAAAATTAAAAATTTCCTCTGAATTTCCGAAAAAATTTCCCTCTTTTCCCCCCTACATCTGTGTGTGACTCTTGTGTGTGAAAACACTAGTATAGTAGCAGCCCAGCGTAGCTTCGAAAATTTTTTTTTTGCCACTCGTATGACAAAATGGCGTCCGAATGAAAAGTTGAAAAGGCCATTGAAAAATTTGCTTTGTTGGAGATTTTTGGATTTTTTCAAAATAAATACATCAAAAGTGCATAAAACTACAAATAATTAAGTGGAAAATTTAGCGAAAATTGTGTTTTATCTAATAAATTGGATTTTTCCTGAATGTTTAATGTCTGCGACTAAGAAAATTGATTTTCTTCAATTATATCATGAGCCAGGTAAGATATTTTCGCATGAAAAACTATCTAAAACTACTTTAAATTGGATAAGAATATGTTTTTCGGATTGCTGATGTTTTTTGCAATGAATTGCTGATGAAAAATTATATTGGGTGTGGTTAATATTCGGGATTTTTACGTCTTAACAAATGCCTCCTTCTATCGTTGATTCTAAGAGTATTTTTATAAATTAAACAAAATTATCAATTATCCTTGATTGTTTCATTGGTTTCTCGACGGATTTATGATCTATATGATTTTCTCCGTCCGGAGATGGTGAATTTTTGAAAATCCATTGGGGACCCTTTTTCGCAATTTTAACTTGAAATCTAACAATAAATCTGCTTTTCTGGCTAATTCCCGCCAAAACGAGGTCCTTTTCGACGGTTTTGTACGTTTTTCGGTCAAGTTTTTGATTGCGTAACAGGGGTTTCTTGGTACGTTTATCGGTTGGATTCCAACAACTTGTGAAGGAGTTTTCACTGATTTTTAGCCCAGAAAACGGTCCTAGAGCAAGATTTTCATTGGTGTCTGGTGTTTTTGTTTATTTCAAGGAAAACGATGAATCCTTCAATAGCGTTGGATCGGAGGAAAACGATGATAACCGCGAAAATAACAACTTATCGGGCAGTAGCAGCTCGTCCGGATCAGAAAGGTGGGTTATTTTGGCCGTTTTTCCTCTTCCAGCTCTCTGACTGGGTGTTGGTGTGGTTCTCTTCACAGTGATTCGGATAGTTCGTCCTCAAGTTCGGCTGGATCAAGCGATCGTAGTTCACAGAGAAGACACTCGCCTTTACCGGCCGAAGCAGCCGGTGAAGCTGACGCAAATGATGGTCTTAATCCCGCGCCGAATTCCCTTAATCATGATGTGGAGGCGCAGCAAGATGATACCAAAACCAATGGGTTCTCCGAGGATGATGACGAGGACGACGACGATTCTGAAGAGGAAAATACAGCGGTAAATGGTGATAAGGATACGTCGCATTCCAATGACACAGATGAAGACGATGATGATGACGATGGTGACGATAAGGAGAGTGAAGACAGTGCCGCCGATGACGGTGAACATGCTAACAACGATGCCAATGATTCCTCTGATTCGGAAAAGTCAGAGGAGAAGTCCTCCTCAGCCCAGTCCAGCAGTGTAAGACTCCTACTCAGAGCTGTGCAAGGTTTGTTAATAAGATTTTCTTTTGTTGGTGGTTTAGGAAGAAGAAGAAGACTATCGGCCGAAGAAGCCGGCTAGAGTGGCGAGAAAACCTCCAGCAGCCATTGTACCACAGAAGAAAACCAAAAAGAAGAAGCAAAAGTAAAGGATTCTCTTGTAGTAGAGTGTTTTGTGACAGTGTGTGATTTGTTTTTTTTTTTCTTTGTTTATTCCTTTACTCCAGTTGGGAGTCGGAAAGCAGTGAAAGTGAAGATGACAGCGATCGAAGTTCTAGTAAGAGAAATAACAACAACAGAAAGCAGAAGCGAAAAAAATCCAGCTATTCGTCAGATGACAGCGAGGACGACAGTAAAAGGTAAGCTTAGTTTAGACAACATATCCTTTTTGTGGTTGTTAAAGGGTTATGAAAATAATTCGGGCGGTTTTGGCATATTTTTGACGTTTATTTGACAGTACTCGCAGGTAAGTGCATTGTTATATATGCTTATTCCAAGATACAATGAGATTTTTTTTGTGAAAAATTGTAGATCCGTAAAGTTTTTGTAGGTAAACCGGTTTAGACTTTTTAATCCCTTAAGTTAATTGTCAAACACAATGTTTATATTCACTATTTGACAGAAGATTGAAGATCAAGTTCAACATCTTCGATCTTTAGAGCTCTCACTAATTTTGTCAATTTGTACGATCAGTCCTCAAGTTATTCTGCCTCTGTATATACCTACCTTTGGTAAGCTGTTATTTTGACAGCTGTCAGATGTGGTATATTCTATAAACCCCCCTTTAAACCTAAATTTCGGTTAAACTTGTTTACATTTATATATTTTGTGTCAAGGATTTTAAGTTTAGGGAATTTTAACTGAACCTCAGCTTTACGATATGTAGGTATACACTTTAAGAACTGACAGTTCAAACGTCAAATTAATAAGATTGGTATTGTTTACTTTAAGTTAATTGTCAAGTGCATATTTTAGTGTATTTCTATCAACAGTGATCAGTGGAACAACAACGTCAATTCATCATTTTGTGCAAAGTTTTCTAATAAAGATTTAATGTATCCTTCGTTATTCCGGTCCTATTCTTTTTTCTTATATTTTTATTATAGACATTATTATATGAATAATGTATGTATACTAATGCCTCCAAGAAAATTACTTGTTTTTAGTCGATAAAGTTTAACTTAATCTAATGTGATATTTGTTAGTGTTTTGTTTTTTTTTTTCGTAAAATTTATAACATCCCTGATAAAAAATACTCAAGTCCCATTTTTACTGTTTTTAGTATTTTGTTTAAAATTTTATTATTTATTTAACAAAGGTAAGTATTTAAAAAACTTATTTTTAATTTAAAAGATTATCTCGCGTGCTTAAAAGAAATTTAAGTATATTTCGAAATATTTTGAAAGTTTCCAAATACATACGACAATCATACGAGTATACGAGCGGTGAAAAAACTACGAAGACATTTTATAAAGTGTTTGTGTTTATCCAAATTCTTTTTCTATCAGTTTTAAGGTGTAAGGTGTAAGAAGGAAATTTTGTAGTGAATTTAACTTTAGACACCTAACTTTAACTTTATAGGATTGGCTTTTATTGTACCAAATCGTAAGTTGTAGTTTCAGGGCGACTATGATATATCCCGCCTTTCTCTTTCAATAATGTCGATCGGTTTAATTGCAATTTTAACCTATGAAAACCAGATTTTTGTAATTGACTTTTAAATAAACTAAAAGGAGTAGCGAATCGCAGCGGAGTGGAGCGGTGCAATAGTATACGATTATTCATTTCATTCACGGATTTGGGATTTAAGAGAACGAGATTTTGATTGCGGGATTATAAACATCGTGGTCGGCCTGTAGTCTTCAATCCAACAAGAATCAATGATTTCTCTGTCAAGCTGCTAGTTTCAAAGAATCAAGGCGACAAATAAAATCTAATTTAAACGATATATCACTACAACTTCTTTCAATTAGTCTTCACTCTTCTCATTTAACTTACAGTCAATAAATAGTTTTGTAAATTCATACTGACGTGACCTTAAGGATGCAATCTTTAATATAAATACAATTAATTCCAATTCTTGTGTGGAGATCCAAATCTTTTTTTGTAGGCACTATCATGTCTTACATGAAAAATGAAAAACTTAAATTGTTCCCGCCAAACTAAAAGCAAACAAAATACTAAGTCACGCATTGACTTCGCTGAGTTGTAAGCATTTTTCGAATTCAATTAAAATCAAGTTCTACGATTTTAAGTTTAATGTAACATCCACCTATTGGTTTTGTGATATCATTTTGAAAAATATCTGAGAAAACATTTAGTTGTCGAACGTTGGATTCCAACCTAGGAGCGTTAGATCGTTCAACTTCCTCAGTAAATACTGAATGACATCAACTTGGATCAACTTCTTCTTTCAAGGCTATTATTAAGATCCTTTCAGTGTCTTGCTGGCGGTTCAAATGTCAAACAATTTCTTTGATAGCCTTAAGTCAGCTATGGCAGCGATATTTAAATTGAAAACTATTATCGGACCAGTATACCGGACCAGTGGATACATAGCAATTTTTCAAAATTCTTCTCACTTGCTTCAACGAGTTTAACATAATTAAACGAGTTTACCATAACCAAACATTAAAACAAGTCTATAGCGGCTTGTCTGTGAGTATTGTTCAAGGAGGAGCAGATTATAACTAGCAACGAGCCAGCAATAGACCCCCTTCCACATACAAAGAAATGTACAATATTAAAAAAAGCAATGTAGACTAGGACAGAACACTACGGTGGAAACTTATAGTTTGAATGTTGTTAAGAGCATCGCTTTAGATTCTCTCATTACATCAGCCTATAGATCCATGAAGAAGTTATTTTGTCAATGACGGATATTCGTAAGGCTTACTCTAGGTTATATACAGATGTACATATGTATGTATGTATATTACTCTTTGATGTGTAGTCTAACTATTTTCGATTTAGTTTGAATCAAGTTACTTAGGTGGCGCTACAAATACAAATTTTTGGTGCGACAGGTCCATGGGACCCACGGCCTAGCTTCTCACAACCATTCGTGTTGTGTGTGTTATATTCTTTACACGAATGGAAATAGCCTACTGTTTAATGCCGTATCTGAAGGGTAATTATTTGTTTTTCAAGACAGTTTTACTCTTGGATGTTTGTCAGACGTTCGCGAGAGGTGGGACTGTGAAAAAATTGTATGTGTTGTTTTGGGATTGAACCTGGAATACCTCGCTCCGTAGTCCAACGCACTAACTACTTGAGCCACGGTGCCCAAACATCGCACGTTTGCATCAAGTGAATCTACTTAATCAGAAACTCTAGAGCTCATGGCCGGCGGCACTCACAAACATTAATTTCCACTCTTTTTATTCTCCGCACAGTCGGTATACATACAGATGTATATTTGTATCGGTATGTGGTAAATTTGTTTTATTCAGATGGTACATATCTGAATGAGCAATGTCCCCTCTGGTAATCGTGTTATGAATCCCTACTAGGACGCGCGCACTCATTGCGTTGACATCGTTGAGGATTTTTTACAGTAAGCCATCGAAATTTACGCATAAACCCTTATCGATATTTGCGCTGAGCTCGAGGAGGGTATCAGTTCAATTATTCATTTTCATTTGGAAATTTTGGAAATCCTTCTGCATGTCAGCATAAAACGGAACGGATGGGGTTGTATACATTACATTGCATATACATATATGTACATACATATATTCGGCAAAAATAAGCATTCATAACCAAAACAAAACTATTTTGAGCGATTATTCATTTTGTTAAATTTATGGATTTGAATAAAAAATTCATATTATCAAAGTGCGCAATAGAGACTGAAGCCCGCCTGGTGTATGAGTCGAAGAGTTGTCTATAGTTTTTCTTTTTTGACCCAAGTGCTGTTTGATTCTCATCGAATTTTATTGTAAACAACATTGGCCATGTTTTAATTTAATTGACTATTTCAAAAAATTGGAAACTCGCTAGGTGTGCTGAAATGTACACAGTAGGGATTCATTTGCACTGAGCTCGAGGAGGGTTTACAAATGTAAAATCATAAATACACTACTGAAACCCTTCTCGATGTTAGCGCAATGTGGGTGCTGAGTCGTAATAGGAATTCATAATACGCGTCAGGTAACATGTCAAGGGACTTTACTCTTTTCGGTGAATTTGGTACCATGTATCCCAGCTGCAGTGGTATTTTCCAATTTAGAACCAGCTGGTACAGGTTGAAGAATTTAGTAATGTTATCAGACCTCTAGCGAACTTTCGGTAGAACCGAAAATAAATATATTTTCCAGATGTAGTGTTGTTATGCTAATCATTCCTACCACGGCTGATGTTTAATACCAAAATGCATGCTTGACGATGGGGTCGATTCAACTGTTCTTGCTTTTGAACTTGCAGATGTTTGGCCCGTCATACTGACGATGCATAGGCAACCATTGGTTTGTGCTTTAGTCTCCAAGTATTACCATAAAGCTGATGCACATGAACATTGTCCTAGTCGCCTTGTTAATAACTTTGTCCATTGTGCGAGTTTTTTTGGTCCATGAGAAACGCCATACCGTACAAAACCATTTTTCCGGGATTTACATAAGATCAGGCTTTATTTTTATTTTAAATGGTAAAGCTCTTGGTTCGGCTTGTTGAGTTCACCTTGCATCAGCATCTACATATCCTAGTACTATGCTAGGTTTAGGAGTTCGTTTCTGATCAAAGTCCGGACCAGAGAGTTCAGTCTGTTCCCCTTTCGAGTATACTCTGGTAGATATTCTTTTAAGCGATCGTCCTATATGGCTTTACGAGTATGTGGTTTCTTTCTTGATCATAGTGTTAAGATAGCCGCATAGAAAATGTTATTAAAGTCTTTTTAAAAATATTTATCTTTGGACATGACCCAGAGCTCGGATCAAGGTTCGAATCCCACCAAACATAAATAATTTTGTTCACGGTCGCAAATCGAGCGATCACTTGATAACCATGCATGTGTACACCTGCCTTTTAATATTGCCCTTTGGTCACATGACATTGTTACTTTAAATATTTATTTATTTTATTGCTAATGCGTCGTAAATTTTCCCAATGCTCTATTTCATGTGTTTTTTTTTTGTATAGGCAGTTATTACATTCACAATGTGTTTCAAAAGCTTATGGATAACTTTACTGATGCTTCTTTGAATACAACTAGCAAAACCTTTTGATGAGTGCTTTTCTGATCTTTTGTATAAAATCTGGGATTACGCCTTTAGAACGATATTTTAATATTAAATTTTTTTATACCTATTTTTGTTAACTTCATACATACATACATACATACATGTATCTGAAATTATTCGCATATAGGGGGGATTCACACTGATCAAATTCTGCATCTAATGATGAGAAGTTTGACAAACCATCCAACCCAAGTAAATTTGCGGTTAACATTCATCAAATCTAGGGTCATCATACCGACTGGACCAACAATTTGATCAGTGTGAACCCCCCTTATTTTAAACAACGTATTTGTATAAGTTCATGTGATAGAAGGTACATGATTCATAAGGTTGTCCCCAAAGCATAATAATATTTATAAGAAAGGTTTTTGACCTTCAAATGACATTTAAGAAATTAATTAAATTTAAGGCACACAAGATGTCGAATTTTCAGACGTCATAATTATATACATACATATACATACAAACATATGTATGTACATGTGCACATAATCACATGATACAACAACACGTCAACAACATTATCATTTAATCTCTATGTATGAGTCATCAAAGTTTATTAATAAATGAAACTAATGGATAAGTCATTTGTTTGGTGCTAGCTTATACGATACCCCAGAACGTTGGCGCTTTGCGGATGAAAATTAAGAACATCTAATTTCTCTTTTGAATGAACATTTAGACGTATAATGTTTGTAAAAACATACATATGTACATGAACAACATCATATAATCTTTACAAGAGCAGTAGCATAGTTCTTCTTTAGTAAAATCAGCGAAAGTAAACAGTGATTGTTTTTATACACTCTTGTCGTATGCTCAGATCATATGATTATTTGTATTGTCACTTCGGTGTGTGATTAATTAATATTAACATAAAAAAAACTTGTTTATCGAACGATTATAGGTATGAAGTTGAATTCATTTCCGAGGTTAACGACTTGATTTTACCAGTAAGCAATTGAAAAAGAAATGATCACACAAACCTTCATGCTAATGTTATGAATATATTAATTCCAAAAAAGGTTCTTTGAAGTAATTGATTTCAATTTTGCTTTTCTATTAAAAACAACGGGTAGATTGCAAGGGTGTCGAGAGATTGGAGTTAGTTCCCAGACATGAAATTAGCTGGCATTCCCTTCTCGGATGAGGAAGTTTTATTCTTTCGGGGTTGAACGTAAAATGGTATGACATGAAAAAGCAGTGGAAAAAAAAAAACGCTTGTCTTTCGTGATTACCGCATGGCGGTAGGAATACTATTGCTTTTCGTTTATAAATCACAAGCGCTTAAGAGGTTTCTACACTTTTCTACTGTTAAATACTGAACGCGAGGAGAAACGAAATAAGAAAGAAAGAAGAAGCCCTATTCAAAGTACTTTTGCCGAGAGACGAATTGGTCGAACCAATTTGGCACAGTTGTAGATTTGACTTTAGTATGAGATGCCTATGCCTAAAATAAAATACTCTACAAATAAACTTGCTGTAAATAATAAAAGCTATACTGTGGAATTGTTCGTAAAAAGACTAAAAAACAAGAAGGTGGCAACAACAATTCAGCTTCAGTGTTCGAAAGATACTATTGAATTTTATATATGTACATACATATTTACAGATGCACATTAACCCATCCGTTTTTCGGAGACATGCTTTCACTTTGAGTGCATATGTACTTATCTGTTTCACAGAAAAATCGTGAATGATACATATCAATGCGTATTTGAAAGGAAAAACATTTGGTTGTGCTGCTTTCTCTTGCAAAACGTTGATCTCCACAATAATGATTTTTTTTGCTAAAAAATGGTCCGGGTTGGTTTGAGAGGGAGGGGATATCCTCATCACGTTGGGCCTGTTGTGTTCCCCTCTAAAAGCTAAAAGGGGGATGTAGATGAAGGGGGCTTAATTTGGCGATGGAGAGTTTGGTGGGGGTTCACTGTATCGAGAAACGTCCTGTATTTCTGACGAGCTGCAGGATTTTTTCGAAACTGTAACGTCTAAGATAGCTTAGGCTGGACGTGTCTTCCCAGGTGTTTGTACATTTTTTAGAGCCCCTAATGCAGAGCATTCGCAGAGGAAATGCTGGTGGCTTTCTTTTCTCTTCCTCGCGTCTCAGCCAAGTGGTAGATGCCACCAGTCACAGTCTGTATGCGTGTTTGTTGTGTTAGATGTATAATTCTCTCTTGACTAGATCGAGTGCCCTCTTTGTCTGACGGTGGCAAGTGCGCTCAGTTATGGCTTTGGCATTTTTGCAGGTTTGTAGTCCTTTCCACATGTTTTCCTGGTGTTTTCCGAACGATCGATCTGCTGCTCTGTGGGGTTTTCACAACCTTTAAGGGTATTCCCAAGGTTGTAACCGTAGGCAGTATTCCTCGCCAGTTCATCCGCAGCTTCGTTCCCTGGTATATTGCAGTGAACAGGTACCCAAATTAGGTTGATCTAGGAGGAGGTGTCAAGATATAAAGCTTTTCCTTGGATTCCTTCACCAATTTCGGGTTGGTTCTTGGTTACGCTAGTTCCTTTAGGGTTGCCTGCCTGTCTGAGCAGAAGTTAATGCCGTTGCCTAGGGTTCCTGTACTAAGTAGTTTTTTTTTGTCTGAAAAATAGTTACGAATTGTTTCAGATGGACTGTGTGGTTGAGAGGTGACGTTCGGCAGTCGCCCTTGATTCACCATCGATGTGTGATCCTTCCGTGTACACTTGTATCCATTGGAAAGGCTGAGCCGTGTCGCCATTATTTGCGTTTGGGGAAATCAAATTGTGTACCTTGCATTGAATTTGCATTCCTTATTTAAAATGTCGCTCGGATCGCTTACGAGTCCAGTCTGTATTTCCTTCCATATAGCCCTGTGTCCCGTTGGAGTCCGTTCATTGAAATGTCCTAAAGGTAAATGTGTTGAATGTGTGAGGATTAATATTCAGTAAAAATCATGTATCATCTGGGAGGTATAAATAGTGATATGGTTTCCGTAGTATATGGTTAGGGTGGTTGTCTGTACCAAGATGCAGCTACACTTAGACCGGAAGAGGCCCTTTGTGGAGTATATACATTTACAGAAACTTGAAGTGGCAAACTGCTGCAAGGATTTGCTTTAAACTTTAGTTTTTTTTCCAGATTTTTACCAGAAACCGAAAGTGCAGAGACCCTGAAATTCTCTATAAATCACGAGAACTAAGGGGCAACGCACTTTTTTCTCATTCTCTATTCTCTAACCCCAGTTGTATTTATTTTCAATTTCAGATTTGGTAC
Organism: Xylota sylvarum; assembly: GCA_905220385.1. NCBI lineage: Eukaryota > Metazoa > Arthropoda > Insecta > Diptera > Syrphidae > Xylota > Xylota sylvarum. Next base: position 105,813,788 of record LR999957.1, on the reverse strand, counting down.
TCGAAGAACAGCAGCCGCAGTCAGTTATAAAGAAGCTAGTGAAGATGAAAAAACCGATTCTGAAGATCTGGTGGAGGTGGACTACGCTGGTGATGAAACCAACGCGGCTGCTGGTGCCGCTGTTGAAGAGGAAAAATGTGAAACTATCGAGAGAATAGTTGCGAGAAGAAGGGGAAAGAAAGGCATCACAGGTAATCAAACTACTATCTATGCAGTCGAAGAGAACGGCGATCCCAACGAGGGTGTTAACGAAGACGACACCGAAAACACCGAGGTGCAATACTTAATCAAGTGGAAAGGCTGGTCATACATTCATAATACCTGGGAATCGGATAACTCACTGCGCGACCAGAAAGTCAAAGGAATGAAAAAGCTAGATAATTTTATTAAACGCGAGCAGGATATTGAGTATTGGCGAAAGCATGCTGGTCCCGAGGACATTGATTATTTCGAATGTCAGCTGGAGCTACAAAATGATCTCCTTAAGAGCTATAACAATATTGATAGGATTATTGCGAAGAATGAGAAGCCCGATGGAGCCTGTGAGTATCTGTGTAAGTGGCAATCACTGCCTTACGCCGAAGCAACGTGGGAAGACGCAAGTCTGGTTATGAAAAAGTGGCAACGTATGGCGAAGGAATTTATGGACCGTGAGCTATCAAAGTGTTCTCCATCGCGTCATTGTAAAGTTCTGAAAAACCGACCGAAGTTCTCGAAAATGAAAACACAGCCAGATTGTCTAGGGGAGGGTTTGATACTTCGTGATTACCAAATGGACGGTTTGAATTGGCTAATACATTCATGGTGCAAAGAGAATTCAGTGATTCTGGCCGATGAAATGGGTCTGGGAAAGACAATCCAAACAATTTGTTTTCTTTATTCACTGTTCAAGTCGCATCACTTGTACGGACCGTTTTTGTGTGTCGTGCCGCTGAGTACAATGACGGCGTGGCAGCGAGAGTTTATACTCTGGGCACCTGACATGAATGTGGTCACATATCTGGGCGACGTTAAGTCCAGGGAGATGATTCGCCAGTACGAATGGTCGTTCGACGGTTCCAAAAGGTTGAAGTTCAACACAATCTTAACCACATACGAGATTGTCCTTAAGGACAAAGCATTTTTAGGGAGTCTGCAGTGGGCGGCTCTGTTAGTCGACGAAGCGCATCGTCTGAAAAACGATGATTCGCTGTTGTACAAGAGTCTGAAAGAGTTCGATACAAATCACCGGCTGTTGATCACAGGTACACCACTGCAGAATTCTCTGAAGGAGTTGTGGGCGCTGCTGCATTTTATTATGCCGCAGAAGTTTGACACTTGGGAGAATTTCGAAGTGGAGCATGGCAACGCGGCCGATAAGGGATACACAAAGCTGCATCAGCAGTTAGAGCCGTTTATCCTTAGGAGAGTCAAAAAGGACGTGGAAAAGAGTCTGCCGGCGAAAGTGGAGCAGATTTTGCGCGTGGAAATGACCTCCGTTCAAAAGCAATACTACAAGTGGATTCTAACGAAAAACTTTAATGCGCTGCGCAAGGGTGTCAAAGGATCCACAAGTACTTTCCTCAATATTGTGATCGAGCTGAAGAAGTGTTGCAATCATGCGGCGCTTATACGTCCGTCCGAGTTTGAATTGACCGGAATGTTGCAGGACGAGGCGCTGCAGACACTTCTGAAGGGCTCAGGAAAATTGGTTTTACTCGATAAGTTGCTCTGCCGATTAAAGGAGACCGGTCACAGGGTGCTGATCTTCTCACAAATGGTTCGGATGCTGGACATTTTGGCCGACTACCTGCAGAAGAGGCACTTTCCATTCCAACGTCTCGACGGCAGCATAAAGGGCGAAATGCGACGACAAGCGCTGGACCACTTTAACGCCGAGAACAGTGCGGACTTTTGCTTTCTCCTCTCGACGAGGGCCGGTGGATTGGGTATAAACTTGGCCACTGCTGATACTGTGATTATATTCGATTCTGATTGGAATCCGCAAAATGATTTACAAGCTCAGGCCAGAGCACATCGAATCGGGCAGAAAAATCAGGTGAACATCTATCGACTGGTTACAGCGCGATCGGTGGAGGAGAACATTGTGGAGAGAGCGAAACAAAAGATGGTCTTGGATCACTTGGTTATACAGCGGATGGATACAACGGGTAGAACGGTTCTGGATAAGAATAGCTCTACGAATAGTACGCCATTCAACAAGGATGATTTATCGGCAATTTTAAAATTCGGCGCCGAGGAGTTGTTCAAGGACGAGCAAGAGAACGATGATGATCTGGTTTGTGATATTGATGATATTCTGAGGCGTGCTGAAACACGTAACGAAGATCCCGAAATGCCAGGCGATGACTTGCTGTCGGCGTTTAAGGTTGCCAGTATTGTGGCCTTTGAGGAAGAGACCGATCCAAGCTCAGCGGATGCTAACGCAGATGCAAACAACGAAGATACAAAAGACTGGGACGACATAATCCCCGTGGACTTTCGCAAGGTGATCGAGAGTGAGGAGCGGAACAAGGAAATGGAAGATCTTTACCTACCACCAAGGCGAAAGACGGCGAACTTGAATGCAGGAGAAACGCCGCGTCAACGAAAGAACAGTAAGAAGGAGGATTCCGAGTCGGAGGATGCCAGTGATGCAAGTGGTGATGACCGGCCCAAAAAAAGGGGTCGACCACCGGTTAAGGAGAAAATTCAAGGCTTTACCGATGCTGAACTGCGTCGCTTTATCAAGAGTTATAAGAAATTCCCCTCTCCGCTGAATAGACTGGAGGCGATTGCATGCGATGCGGAGTTGCAGGAAAAACCTTTGGCTGAGCTAAAGCGAATAGGACAGATGCTACACGATCGTTGTGTTCAATTTCTCGAAGAGCACAAGGACATTGACACACCTAAAGTGGCGGCGGCAGCAGCAGCCGCGGCAGGAAATGGTGAAGAAGCAGCGAAGAGAAAAAGTCGTGCGACCTATTCGGTAAAGTTTGGCGGCGTTTCATTTAATGCGAAGACGTTGTTGTCGTGTGAAGAGGAGCTGAAGCCTCTGAATGAGATTATACCGCTCGCTGCACAGGAGCGTGCCACATGGCAGTTGGAAGTACACACCAGACCTGCGAATTTCGATGTTGATTGGGGCATAGAAGAGGATTCGAAACTGCTTTGTGGTATCTTCCAGTACGGCATCGGTTCTTGGGAAGCAATCAAAATGGATCCGTCATTGAACCTCACGGAGAAGATTCTTCCGAATGACACAAAGAAACCCCAGGCAAAGCATTTACAGTCGAGGGCTGAATACCTGCTGAAAATCATCAAAAAGAATGTCGAACTGAAGAAGGGCGTCCAGCGACAGAAACGAACGAGAAAACCGAAAGAATCTAAGTCGGACATAAAGAAGTCGAATTCAGAGTCAAATGCCGCTGAAGACGTAACGATGGGCAATGCTGATGATAAAAAACAAAAAGCAAAGGATTCCGCGGACGGAACCACCGGTGACGGAGGAGACACGGCGACTGGTAAAGCGACGGCCACCACATCGGATGATGCTCCGAAGAAGGGTAAAACAAAACGCGGCAATAAGGAGCAGAAAAAGTCCAAAAAGAAGGACTCTGAGAACAAACCAATGCACTTTACGGCGAACAATGAACCGCGGGCGCTCGAAGTATTGGGAGATTTGGATCCAAACATATTCAACGAGTGTAAAGAAAAGATGAGGCCGGTGAAGAAGGCGTTGAAAGCTCTAGATCGGCCCGATTCTACACTCTCCAATCAGGAGCAGGTAAATCATACCCGTGAATGTCTGTTGAGTATAGGAAAACAGATTGACGTCTGCTTGAATGAGTACAAAGATCCGGATAAGATCAAGGAGTGGCGGAGTAATTTATGGTATTTTGTTTCAAAATTTACCGAATTCGATGCGAAAAAGTTGTTCAAATTGTATAAGCATGCGTTGAAGTTGAGCGAAGAAGACGGTAAAAAGAAAAAATCGGCTAGCGGTACGTCAAAGGAGCAGGAAAATGGAACAGCGACGACGAAGGGCAGTAAGGGTGGTGGCAAAAGAAAGAAAAAAGATAAGGAGAAGGATTCTAGCGGGACAAAGAAACCTGTGGACGGTAACAGTGCGAAGGAGAAGAAACGCTCGGCAGCGGGAGTAGTGGCGAATGCATCAGAGTCTCCGTCGAAACGGAAACGTGACGAAAGTGAAGCAGACGTGAAGGCCTTCAAGAGAGTCAACACTGATGCGAGGTAAGTTAGAGTGGGTTGCTAATTGAGAATGGTTTGTTGTTGGTATGCGTTGGATTTGAGGTCTAATCTTATCGCAACTATCATGTGCGTATTTACTTTTATGACGTATTAGTACGTAGTATCTACATATGTACATTTGTGTGTAGGTATTGATGCTATGCGTATTTTCTTAATATCTGGTAATGATAGTCAGCCTTACGTTCTAACTCATGCAATCAAACCATTCGTCTGGCAATTTTCTGTTTTATAAATATTTTATAAACTACTTATTTCAGAAATCGTGAAAGTCGGGAAAAGGAAGAGCGAAAGAAACGTGAAGATTACTTTAACGCCGCGAATAATCCCGAGACGCCTAATCGTGATAGAAGAAACTCAATAACATCGCCTTCAACGCCAAATAATCGGACGCATCCAGGTTCAAGTCAACGAATGCCCGTCGGATATCCAGATGGTCGAACGAATTCACCGTTTGTCGAGTCAGATCGATGGAATCATAGAGATAGGTTAGTATTTGTTTTTTTTTTTTACTCTAAACCTAGCAACAGTAAATTAATAACTTAAATGTTTGTAAATTTGCAGATACGGACCGGGTGATTTTAAAAGAGGTAGCGGTGATCGTTACGATGGTTACGGTGGTAGAAGCGGTCATTCGCACGGTTACCACAGAGACCATCGGGACCGCGACAGAGATCGAGATAGAAGACCTGAAAAACGAAGGTAAGTTGTTATAAAGGTTGCGTTTTGGGTCACTGGGAATGTAATCATTGTGATTTCAGCAGTTTCTTTTCTAACTTGTGTATATGTGACGGGCGATCACTTTGTCTGAGACGATTTGAGTGTCCATCGCTCTTTGCTTAGATCTTTTCTCTTCTCAGAACTCTTCCTATCAATTTGATTGTCAGTTTATTCTATCTTTGTTTCTTCGTCCATTAACTTAACGTTGAATCTATTGTCAGTGATATAGTAAAGCATTACTGCACTTGCCACATTTTCAACTTTTAAAAGATGGGTGGTCCCATGGAATCGATATTATTGGGTTTAAATTGTGAAAAATATTACAAATATTTGGCACGACAGGTCCGTGCGGGACCCCGGGCTTACCTTCTCACAACCTTTTGCGTTGTGTATGTTATATTCTTCACATGAATGGGAGGGCTCTACTGCTTAGTGCCATGCGAAATTTGTAGTTCGAGAAACTTTTTCGTGACATTTCTACTCTCGAATGTTTGCCAGACACTCGCGAGGGGTAACCTTTTTATTGTCTGGAAATCGGAATTCGAATTAGCCCAATGAACTTAGTCACGACGCCCAGGTTCTGGTTTGGATTTCAACGAAAATATTTCGAAAGATAAAGTGGCAATTCTAAAAGTCACCGTCTGGGTTCGGAATGAATATGCCGCTCCATAACAATTTGTGTTAATCTGTGTTATAATGCTTAGGACTAGAAAGAGTAATCCATCCGCTCCAACCAACCATATTTGGAGCTAAAGAATTATAATATACATATATATGTACATACATAAATAGCTCCTAAATTCTTTCCATCTCTAACAATACTCAAATCGATTTAAAATTAATCTCCTTTCTTTTTTCTAGATATCAACCTCATCCGCCTCCACAAATGAACTATGCTGGTCATTATATGCCGCCAAATTATTACATGGCAAATGGTGGTATACCTCCGCCCGCTCCGCCGTCACACGGTTACCGAGACAATAGGTATCCGCAAACGAACGAATGGCCGCGAGACGGTCGAATGGACTACCCGCCCGATTATCGCCGCGGTGGTGGCGGCGGGGGTGAATACGATCGGCGTCCGCCGCCCACATAATCGCATCCCAAAATTGTCGTTCCCACTTAACCCCTCCCCCCCCAAAAGCAACACACACACATACCTTTTACATAGTTACTATTTAATAATTTGTGTAAACACAATGGAGCTAATTCCAAATTGGAATTAAATATTTAATTTAACTTTAATATTATTTAGTTCTTAAGTCCAAGGGTCTCTATTAAACAACATCAACAACTCTGTTTGTCTGTCTTAAGAGAAGCAGACATTTTTAAGATTATGTAAAAAGGAAATTAAACAATACCAACAATCTTTCGGCATATAATCAATATTTATATGTTGGTAGTTTGTATAAAGTGAAAATAACGGTAGTCTGAGTATAAAAAAAAACAAAAAAAAAAATGAACAAAAATGTAATCTATCATTATTTATAAAAAAAAAAAAAACAACACAACTAACAAATAAAGAAATTAAAAGTATTAGCTTTTAATTACCGTTTAGTGTTAATATTTTAAATATTTTTTAACAACAAATCAGCCTAAAAATAAAACCAATCTACATATATATACAAATGCTTGTGTTTCATGCGACGAAAAAAATACATTTTTTTCTTATTATTTCTGAAATCTCATTCACATTTGTTATATCTAGATTTGCAGTAAGTTTGTATAGACGCATTTCTTTAAACAATTAAAAACAAAACTACCGAATGCAAATAAACAAAAAAACACCAATAACAATATTTAAGAAGTTAACCATTTCCTTTTGTATTCAATATATATAGAAAATTACAAAAACGAAAAAAGAATAATTTACATATAAATATAGCCTATTATACATATATCATATGTTATTCGTTAATGATAATGAGATGACAAAGAGAAGTTTTTAATAAACAATCACCGACCGACACACAATTGCATAATGTTGTTTGCCAACAACGTCAGCAGCCTAAATGAGTTTTTTAAGGTACATATATATGTATAAATTTTTAACTTAAATAAGTAAAATCTACATTTTTAAGTAGGTAAATGTAAGTTTGTAAATAAATCCAAATATAATTTACTTTGGAATAAGAACACTCCAATTAAAAGAAAAAAAGAAAATCATTAAAACATACAAAGAAATTCTTTTGTTTTTCAGTTTATTTTCATTTGTTTGCTATGATTTGTGTATATATGGAAAAATTAAATAAAAAAATTTATATTTTAAAAGTGAACATTTTATGAAGGGGTACTGAATGCAGTGGCGGATATACTCGGTTCTATGTAAGTCATCGCTTTTGAACAATAGTCGCAAGATTATCAGTTTGCGTTTGAGATCGGTAACTGTTGTGTTCGTTAACATACATATATTGGTTGTGTATTATTTTTAATGGTTCCCTTTGGTTATTGTCGTTTGATTGTTGTTTCACATATTTAGATGATGGAAGAGGACCAATATCACATTTTTAGGTAAGTGTTGCGAATTACTTTGTTCGAGTTGTCGTTCAAACCATACTTGCTCAATTGTACTTTACTTTAGGCTGTTTTTTTTATCCTGTTTCTACAAACTGTTGTCAGTTGTTCATTTGTTTTACTGTTCTTCTTCAGTATAGTTTATGTTTAGATCGACCGCATATAGTAATTCACCGTAAATCGTAAGGGGTGTCTTTTCAAAAACTTGCATTTTAAATTAAATAAAAAACATTCGACATTTGTGCGGGCATCACTGTTTATTTGCGATGCACGACTGATTCGCTGGCGTTTTAGAACGCTTTTCTTACGTTAAGATGGAAGTTTTGCTTATAAAATTTTTAATTGATAATAATGATCGTGAGACGGTAGATTAATAGATTAAACGGTAAGAATTCTTCCCCACAGAAATTATCTTGGAAGCAAATTCTTTATCATACTTCAGCCTCGTAGTTAACAATAGTTTCACATCCGCAGTGTAAATGTGTATTTACTAATTTTTCTTTCCCCTACCACATTTTTTCATTACTTCTTGCCTGCTGAATAAGCGCATCAAACTTTTCGGTGATACTTTTTTTTTGTTATTTTTGCACATCAGTTTACTCAACTTTGCAGAAATGAACACTTGACGTTGAGTGTGACGCCATTTGTTTGCATTAATGAACGTTTTACAACGTATCATGAGCATCTTTACAAGGAAGATGAGAGATTTGGAATTTCAGTACCTGACACTTCGGATCGGTGCTACATGTGACCAGGAAGGATAAGTATCTGGGTGTACACCTAGATGCTGGACTAACTTGGTACTTCTATGTGGAAGAGAAAATCATACAGGTGAAAAGGGTGCTTAATCAGTGCAAACATGTATGTGGACTAAGGTGGGAAATCTCGCCGAGGTCAGCATACTAGATGTATACGAAGATAGACCGATTATCATATATGCGTCAGTTGAATGGTGGTAAAAAACCACCCAGAAAATTAAACGACACCAACATAGAAGTGATCCTAGGTATTCTGCCACTGGACTTATTTATTTAGAAAGCGGCGCTATCGATGGCACTTCGCCTGCGCCGGGATGCCAACTGACACTGACGTAGTACTATTTATGGTCATATGAAAACCCTGGATCTCGTGAAAAACGATATTAGGGTGTTGACTATGCCCCTGGATGGAATAAAGAGAATGCGTGTTACCGAAAGGTATCACAAAACTCTTATCGAGTATGGTACACTTCCAGAAAAGAAGATTGCTAATATAATCATCTTTACGGATGTGTCCATGATGGATGGAAGAGCGGGGCAGGTATCATCTGATTCCTCTGTTGCATGGCTTGAATCACCTGAAACAAGTTCAGGTTGTGGGTAAAACCATTATTATAGCACTGAAAAATTAATCAGTGATTAGAAGCATGGAGCAAACAGATATCAATACATCATATAGGGACTGGGAGCAACGAAAAGGGGGGCCTCTAGCAATACAAGGGTCAACCTCGGAGTTCTCTGGTTAGGAATCATTTGCTGCAATTGGCAGAGGAATGATAGAGCACCTAAATAGCAACTGGGCTGCGGTGGAACACCAGGAAAGGTGGTTAAAATGGCTATTAAAATGCCGATTAACACCACTCATAGAGAAGTTCTAAGCTTAGGGCGAAGAACACTGAAATGGGGTATAGCGTTACAGGTCATGGAAATTTCGGGTATCCCCGAACTATGCCTGGAGGAAATCGGGACGCTGGCACATACAATGTGTCAATGTCCGGCATTAGCTAGCAGAAGAATGTAGGTCCTGAGGAGTCAATGGGTAGAAACCCAGAGGATGAACCAGATTTCTGTTAAACAGACGCTAGCGTTAACACGAGGAATCAAAGCCAGAGGGGGATTTGGGTGAAATTCAGAGAGGGCTAGGATTGATAGTGGAAGAGAGACGAATACTGTGGTCTGGACCCAATACTGTGGTCTGGTTCGCAATCTGTCTAATAATGGTGCATATATCCATGCTTCAGCACTTATAAAAAGTACACTAAAGAATTATCTTACTTACTTTGAAAGGAATAAGAATATCCTGGAAATTATTTCTAACCAGACTTATGTATGTACCCAGTAAGAGGAATACAATAAGTCATCTCCAATTAGCTATCTATCTGTCTGTCTTTTCATTTAAACTCATGTGTGTCTAGTCTATCGTTAGATAACATATATTCCTGCATATTTGTTCCAGTTACTGCTAACTGCCAGTTTGTAGGCTCTTCAAAAATGAGTCTTTAGTCAGTGCTTTTCATGTGAGTGTTTTTTCATGTCAGTATTATTAATTCATTTCATCGTCTAGGCTTTTTTTTAATTAGAAATAAGAAAAAAAATTAAATTAAATAATTCTTCCAACAAAACAAAAAAATTTAAAAACTTTATCCAACAAAAACTTTTTAACTCACTGTACAGATTCCATTAAATTCTTGCAGCCGTGTCCCGACGGTGCAGACTTTTGACAGTCTAGCTCAGCTGTTTTGTGTTTTCATCGGTGTTGGAGGTGTCACCGCTTACTTCCTCAAACAAATTTTGTAATTTTCACATATCGCAGGCAAATAGAAAACGAAAATGTTTTTCAAATTATTAAATTTACAAACGCTGAGGAATGTTCGCAGATTTGCAACTGCTCGGTTGGTTGACATTCGCGACAACTTGGGAACGTGGAAGGAAAAGCTGCATGAGGCTGGTGTCGGCGAAATCGACTTTAACCTCAAGTGCATTGTTGCTCATGTAACCAAGAAGAATTTCGTAAGTTTTATTATATCTTATTGTTGTAATAAATTATTTCATTAAGAAATTTGGTGTAGAAGTGATAAATTCGTATTGGCAATACAAAAAACAAACTTGTGCGGCGAATTGGCGCTGCGGCTAACAGTCTAGGTTGGTTCTATATATTCACTTGCAATTACTGCTTTGTTTCGCTGTAAATACATGGAAAATTAAAATTTAAATCAATATGAAAATTTCTCAGGTAATATTTAATAGTATCTAAACGGTAACTGTTTTCAGTTTACATAATGTACGAAAACGAAAAGTTTTTGATTAGATAAAAGGGTTGAAACAGTAACTTTTGTTACTTTAGTATGCTAGGTTAGATTAGAGGTAGGATTGGCAGGCTTCAGTAAGTGTAGTCACATTTAGACGAGAATAGGCCCATTGTGATACCACAGGATGTAGTGAACAAGAGCTTATTATAAAGCGCTGGAGGCGGCTAATGTTAGCTTAGCCCAGCCGGAGGCCATGCCTCTCAATGATGCAGTGTCCTATTATTACTTACACCTACTATTGTGCCGATGTAGGATCCCTTTAGTCTTATTAGACGATTGGATCGCTTTAGAAGCAGTTTAGGCCAGATATGTTTCGTGATAGAGCACTTTGGAACACCCATAGTTAGTAGCGTTTATCGCATTTTGCTTAATTAAGAGTTTACACGTAGCGAGAGAGATGTTGAGATTTCCCTCGTCCGGGAGAATCGACAGCATTGTGTCATGCCTGGCGAGTTCGTTGGCCGTGCAATTTTCTGTAAGGCCCCTATGGTCCTGCATCCAAATAAGGAGAATTATTGAATTGTTCCGCCATCTTATTAAGAAATAAGCGGCAATTGAGGGCAGTTTTGGAATTTAAGGTGGACGAATCTACGGACCTAATTGCGGTCTGACCATCGGTAAAAGTGGTGATATCCCTGGCAAGTTACTTATTGTACCTTAGCTACGACAGGGCCTCCTGCAATGATTTCCGCCTAGTACACGTTACAGTGATAAGGAAGGTGAGAGGATATATCTTGGGAAAAAACACTTCCCCGCACAGCTTGGGTTATATAAGCTGTGCGGGGAAGTGTTTTTTCCCAGTCGATCCTAAAGGGTATATATGTTTCGCAATTTTTGTTGAATAGGAATTAAGGGAAAGTGTGATCTGTGTCTTTTGGGATGCATTTTAGTTTGTTTGAATTATGTGTATATCGAGCGGAAGCGTGTGAAACAGTAAGTCTATAGAAGTCCCCCTTATTTCCAAGAGGTTTTATTACAGAAGTACAGAACCGTTTTTTTAACACGCTTCAGGATGTTGGACTTGATTTACTATCTAGGATGAGACCTGAGTAATTGACCGTATTAGTGTGCACCAGGGGTGCCGTTTAGTTTCGGTGGAACTAAGTTGAGAATTTTATACTTCCTTGTAAAGAGGACCAGTTCAGTTTTCTGAGGATTTACCCTCAGACCGTATTTTTTAGTCCACTTGGAGAGCTTAGAGAGGGCGTTCAGTAGAAGATCCTTAAGCGCATTGAACTGTTTCCCTGAAACAGCTAAAGTAACGTTATCTGCATAGGCAACTACCTTCCATCCTTCCCCTTCCAGGATTAGGAGCAGTTCGTTCACGAATAGAGGAGGTTAGATCACACCGCTTTGTGGTGTACCCCTACTGACAAACCTCCCAACTGAGGCCTCACCCAACTTTGAGTTGATAAACGTGTTAGTAAGTAACTGGAACAGTGGGCCAATCGATGTCTGCATTCCAAGTTTGAACAGTGCGCCTATAATTACCTCTGGTTCAACGTTGTTAAACGCTCCCTCAATGTCCAGGAACGCTACTAATGTAAATTCTTTGCAATCTAAAGATTTTTCAATAATGCTAACTAATGAATGTTTCTATCGATTACCCTATACATACTATGTGCTTGTTGAGAGGCTGACAGAAGATTTGGACTAACTCTGCAGCGTGAGTATCTATCAATTTCTATAGGGTTTTGAGGAGAAATGGTTACAAACATATGGGTCTAAGATCTTTGGGGTTAACGTGCGAACCTTGGGTATAAAAACCACATTGACTTTCGTCCATAGCTTTGGAATTTGAACCAGATTCAGGCTTCTTTTGAAGATTACAGTTAACCAAGAAGGATTAGGTCAATATTCTACTGAAGTTTGGCAGGTATAATACCATGATCCAGGAGACTTGAATGGCTTGAAGCCCAAAGAATTTTGCTCTTTGTAACAAGATAAAACGGGCTTAAATCTAAAAGTTCTTCAACCTTCGATTGATCCTTGGAGGATTACTTGCAGCAGCTGCTATTTTTCATTCCATCCTTTTTATTATTAGCAAAATATCACTACTATCAATATCAATAACTTGGTCACATACATAGGTATTAAAAGATATCACTTGAGCTTGGCTACGATAAACCTAGAATAACATTGACTTAAGTCGCCTCTGCCCATTATCTTCTTGTTTATTCCATAGAACACTGTTGGAAACTACGAAGAAGTTCTCATGTCAGAGAATGAGTATAAAGAATTTGAACGCTTAGTTGAATGTCGCATTGCTCGCATGCCCTTACAGTACATATTGGGCGAATGGGATTTTATGGATTTAACGTTAAAAATGCAGCCAACTGTTTTCATCCCTCGTCCAGAGACAGAGGAATTCGTTCGTTTGCTATTGGAAAAACTCGATCACAAGAAACCGTTTACATTTCTTGAAATTGGTTGTGGTTGTGGAGCGATGTCCTTAGCGATTCTCAATCGAATGAAGAACGCCTCCAGTGTTGCGATTGAACGCAGTGCCATTGCTTCGAAGCTTGCAATGGAAAATGCAAAACTACTTAACTTGTATGATCGTTTTAAAGTATACCATCACACCACAACCAAGGAAGCGCTAGTACCTGAAGAATTGAAAAATTCTAAATTCGATATTGTGATTTCGAATCCACCTTATGTTAAGAATAGTGAATTCCCACTCCTAGAACCGGAAGTTAAAGTGTAAGTTTAGATAGGATATTGCATAGTTTTTGTACAGATGTAATTATTTATTTTCTTCTCTCTTAAGGTATGAAAATGCGAATGCATTACTTGGTGGTCAAGATGGATTGAAGGTTGCCCGAATTGTTTGTGATGTAGCCAGTGAGCATTTGGTTCCTGGTGGAAAGTTATGGATGGAATTGGGTAACACCCATCCACCACTAGTTCATACCATTATCAATAATCGGTATGAAGGCAAACTACAGTATTTGAATGGATATGAGGATCAGTATAAGCAAGAGAGATTTGTTGAAATCTCCAAAGTGTAAGATACATTTTCTTTTTTTTTTTTGTTTTAAATTGTTATTGTAATAGAACGAATTTTAGATGGATTAAATGGTATTTGGCAAACCAATTGAATTATTGTGTTTTCTTTTTTCAGGATAACAACAAAAGATCTTGAAATGGATAGGATACAAGGCATTTACTTCAGTTTTTAAGAAACATTAATCTTTTATCGATTTCTTCTCATCTTCATCAAGTTTTTCTTTTACATTATCTTCATTATCATCAACCGTGAGTACATTTTGCATCTATTTTTTATTATGAAACTAATTGAATAAATTGGTAGCTTGCTAGAAGTATTCCTTTATTATGCATCTATTCTGATAGATATTACTTACTGCTTAAATGATGGTCCAAATGATTTCTAATACTGAGAGAAATATGCGGATCAAAAAATTGCTAGATAAAAGAAGTGGTTTAACATGTATGATTGCGGTCGATCCTGTCTGTTTCGTAATAGAAAAAGTGCACTACAGCACAATCAACTATATTAGGAGCATATCAGTACGAAGTGTTCCATTTGCATTTTCGCTCTGTTGCTTCAGAAAAGGTATCTGTAAGGTTTTTTAAAAATCGTGACTAAATTGGGTTTTGTGGTTAAAGTAATGACATTCGTTTACCATATTCGTTTTATACAAAAAAAATGTAGATTTTGACAAATTCTTCTAGTGCATCCGGTTTTGTCCCAGATTTAAAATTTCCCAATTTTAAATGATTCTGCAAGTAAATTATGTTGGATAGGGTACAAGTTCAAACTAAAAGCGGTCACTTTACGGTCAATAATTGGTGTTAAAATTAACTATGCTTAACCAGAGACAACGTTCTCTACACGCGTCCAGCAAGCATTAGCTACACGCGTCCCGATGGCGTGAGATGCCATGCCAGTCATTATACATTCCAAAAGAGTGGTCGAGCATTAGGCTTTCCCAATAAAATTTAGCTCCCGTAGCGACGTCTATTTTGGAACCGTCAGTGTAGAATACCAGCTCTGCTTCGTTAGTCTTCTGTCTGTATGTAGTCGATTTCGGTCTGCCTATTTGTTGCCTTTCATCGACGCAAGACGGATACATGTCCATAGGGTACCGATGCCCAGATTCCTAATTCCTTCAGTATTGTACTGCATGCAATGTTGAAGATCCTTTATACATACGTACACATGTGCATATCTGTAGTTGGAGCAGTTCTTTTCTTCAATATCGATGGCTCTGCAAAGTAGCACGAGGGCTGCTCGTGAGCTCTACGAGCAGAAGAGACGGTGAGCTCATCGGCTTCTCCAAAAGAAGAAAAAAGAGCATAAAAAGCGCGCGGTTAAAGAAAAGAGATACTATACTTCAGGGATAATGTACGGAAGTTTTACCAAAAGGTAAAAAAAAACGTATCAAGCCAACAGGACCCGTACAAAAGCCTGTAGAGAAGAAGGAAACCTCGTAGTAGAATCACAGTCGGTGCTGAGGATATGGAAAAACTTCTTTTGCAGACTGTATATCGGCGACGAAGACCAACATCGCGTTCTCAGGCAGAATGAACAATTCAAGCTAGACGATGATAGCCAAAACTTCCGTCTACCTGACCAAAACGAAGTGAGGATAGTAATATCCAAGCTTATATCCAACAAGGCTACTGGACCTGACGGCCTACAAGTCGAGCATTTCAAAGCAGCTGAAAATGACCTGGTAGAGAGCATTCACTCTCATTTCTAAGATTTGGTCAGATGAGCGTATGCCTGATGAATGGAATCTCAGCACCGTTTGCCCAATACAAAAGAAAGAATTCACACTGAATTGCGCCAATTACAGATATATCAGTCTCCTCAACATCGCGTACAAGATCCTATCTGCCATATTGTGTGGAAAGTCCATAATCGATCATATCCTGGAAAACACTCAAGAAGTTCAAATCGATACCCACCATCTTTTAGAAACGGAAGCTGCCAAAATGGGTTTAGAGGTAAACGAGGCAAAACCAAGTATACATATGCTGTCAACAAGAATGGACACACAACATCGATGAATTGGACAGAGCGTCACAATAGACAGATATAACTTTGAGGTAGTAAGGGACTTTGTCTATCTTAGCTCTGCTATCAATTCTGAAAACAACACCTCAGCAGAAATAAAACGAAGAATAACTCTTGCCAATCTCTGTTTCTTTGGACTGAGAAGGCAATTGAGTAGTAAGGCCCTATCCCGAACAACTAAGGAGACTATATATAAGATCTTAATCATCCAAATCCTCCTTTATGGCGCTAAAGCATGGATTTTATCGAAAACGGATGAAGATTTCGAGAGAAAAATTCTTTGTCCCGTTTGCGTTGACGGGCTTTGGAGGAGAAGATTCAACGACGGACTATACGAGCTGTACAGCGACATCGACCTGGTCAGAAAAGTAAGCATCAGTCGTCTAAGGTGGTTAGGACATGCGGACCGAATGGACACCAGTGTTTCGGCCCGTAGAGTCTACGAATCAAACCCGGAGGGACTACGAAATGGAGGAAGGCCTCGCCTTCGTGCGGCACGCACAAGTAGAAGGGGTCTTCACCCGACTCGGAGTGTGCTACTGGAGGCAGTTAGCTAAGGACCGGGCTAACTGGAGAGGATTGTTGGTTGAGGCCCAGGTTCACTCCGAACTGTAGCGCCACATAGGTAAGTAAGTATTATCTTTTGCTTCAAGCTAGAACAAATGGGAATATAAATGTTCTTAGTTGCTATAGATCCGTGCAACTTACCACTTTCACTTCAAATATGGAGTTACATTTCTTCGTAGGTGGTATGGATACAATTATTTTGTATTGACATCGTATTGTGTCCGTAATGCATAAACAAACTGGTCTGTAAAGTTTGCCCATGCTATATTATGTAGTCCCTTTGTTCCGTTTTTTGTCCCTATACCTATGCTGTTTAGGAGACAATTGTCTACCCATAGCTGTTAAGGGTCACAGTGTCATTTTGGGGTTTATACTCCATTTTATACCAATTGGACTTCAGCTATTTCATAAGGAAATTCAAGCTTTTTCTATGGTTCTCGTGAGGTAACTGAGTTTTTCGTAGAAGTTCAATCACAAGTATTCGACTTCTTTTGAGAACCTTATTGCTTCGCCGAAGAAAGTGAGTATTTTAAATTGATTACGCTTTCTTCTCTAGGCCAACTTTCTTGCACAACTTAGCAACAAGGTTGAGTTCCTTCTGGACAAGATCGGACATTTTTTCTTCGGATTTATCTGACCTTACGATCGCAATTTTATCAGTGTATCTTTAAACATTAACACCGTCATGGTCGAGTATGTTTAACATGGTATTCACTATGATGGACCATACGAGGGGAGAGAGGACATCACCTGGGGGCAACTTCTCGTGACTGTGATGTTGATTTTGTTACTGCGGCAGATTATATACTCAAGTTGAAATGAAATGCTTTGAGGTCTCCCATCACAATGACGATATACCCATTGGGAGTTGTATTAGGGGCAGGTTACAATTGACTGTAGAAGTTCTCCTTATCTTCCTCAGTCGTTAAGTTCGTGGGAGCATAACACTGAATGATCGTGATGTTTCTTTTTCGTATCCTGAATCTGAGTGTTAGTCTTCATTCACTGAAAGATTTTGAGGATATGAGACTTTTACGTGCGTCTGGAGTCAAAATTAACCGTACTCCAAGCTCGTGCATACTTCCTTTGGAGACTGGAATCCTCTCGCGTGAAACCACGTTATCTCGTTTAGTCCTAAAATGTCTATTTCAGTCCTTAACCGAGGGTATCTGTTTTTAAGGCATTCATTTTCGATAACGAAGAATGCCAGTCTAGAGTTAGGGCAATTTACACACGCAGGTATTGGAAACCACCACGAGGAGGTAAAGCAAGCACCATTTTTGGGGTGTTCAATAATTTTCCGACTTATCGTAGTCTAGATCTCCAAATCCTGCGGTTTAATTTCTTGTGGACATATTTTAAGTCAATGGTCTATGTCGACAAACCAACGACTATTGACGGTAGGCTTGCAACATTGTTTGCGTTTACGCGAGCTTGCATTACCTTCTCGATCGATTTTTTAGTAATCTCAGATATAGTTCAGCTTGTTCACGAGTCATGGGGACTTTCAAAAGTACATGTTGCTTAGTAAACCCAACTTAATAAAAAAAATGCAATTTAGATGATTAAACGGTTAAACTTTATTTTCAATCCATCACTCGATTACATCGATTCATCGTCCGCAGCTAGCAAATGATATGTCATACTTAATTATTGCTTACATACAGCACAAATAAAGTATAGGAAATTAACTCCACCCAAATATGTAAATCTGCAACACTACCAATCCGATTTTAAAACTTAAATCAATAATTTATTCCAAACTGGGAACCCCAAGCGGAAATGATTTCTGTTTCGAATGAGAGACACTTTTAGGCTGCTCCTAGCCATCATGGGGTAGCACACATTCATTTCATTAAAAATCGAAACCTTTTTCCCTCAGATAATCTAAAAGTCTCTTTTGATTGAAACAAATTGAAAACGAAATCAAGTTCCAGTTTAGGTAGGTATTCCCGTATTTATAATTATACTGGTACTGGTGTATGTATTTACCCACAAAACGGACATCTGAATTGACGTTTGAAATTGCATGCCTAATGCGTATACGGAATTTAAAATCGAATCCTACTGGTATCCTTTTGTCATATTTCTATTACCGATTGGTACTTTGTGTATTGTACACTGTTCACCGAACTTATTGGATAGTGGGTATCTAATGTTATATCAGCGATGGAGGGGAATGTATGATTAGTGTATTTTTGGAGTGCATTATTATTTATTTAGTAGAAGTCATCACGTGACGATGTAACATCAAGCGAACGGTTGAATTGTGTCGGATTTTGACGAAGAAGCGTGTACTGTTCTAAGCGTGTACAAGCCTAGTTAGCCCAGTCCTTAGCTAAGTGGCTCCAGTTGCGCAGTCTAAGTCGGTTGAGTTAATCTCATGACAGCGCGTCACCTTGACGAAATCCTTTTTTGACAACAAAGGTCTCGGTGAGGTCGTTAACGGCCTTAATGGAGCAGCGACCGTTCTCCATCGTTATCCTGCACAGGCGTATGAGTTAGGCAGAAATATATGACTAGATATAGGTTTGTATAGCTCGATAAAATCGATAAAATTATGGTGGGTATCGATTTATCGATTTGGACTTTTTGAGTTTTTTCCAGGATCTGCCGAAGTGTGAAAGTTTGGACGTCTGTGGACTCTCCTGGGCTAAAATCACATTGATAGGGGTCAATCAGGTTTTTGACGAAGGGTTTTAGACGTTCACACAATATGGCAGATAAGATCTTGTACGCGATGTTGAGGAGACTGGTACCTCTGTAATTGGCGCAATTCATCTCTCCTTTCTTGTGGATCGCGAAACGATGCTGAGGTTCCATTCATCAGGCGTACACTCGTCTGACCAAATTTTAGAGATGATTTGGTGTATGCTCTCTACCAAGTCATCTCCAGTTGCTTCTAAAGGACATCAGGTCCAGCAGACTTGTTGGATTTTAGCTTGGAGTTTTTAGCTTCGTTTTTGTCAGGTGGACGGAAGTTTTGGATGTTGAATGGTTCATCATGTCTGACAGCGCGATGTTGTCTGCAAAAGAAATTGCATTTCCATTTTCTCAACACCTTCCAGCTCCTAACCTACAAATGTTACGTGCATAATTCTTCCACATATTATCTAGAACTTTTGTTTCGAGGATGCGAACTCTGTGGATAAAAAATGCATACCAGCGTGAACAATTCTAAGAAACTGCGCTCCAAAATCTAGGAGCTAGAATCGTATGCGACCTTGTCAGGTAAGAATAAACAATGGTTCTTCGATAATTGCTCCGCGTGAGTATTGCCATTTCCCACCGACGCACGGTATGTTGATGAATTTCCTGGGGGTCTACATCCCTTCAATATACCTGTGGCTCTGCCAGAAAACATGGTGAATCAGAACAATGGTAATGAAGAACACTGTGGTTGTAGATGTGGGTTCTAGCAAATATGTTATGGCAGAGGTAAACAGGGCTGTCCGCAATGAAAGGTTCTGCTTTGGTGCATGTTTGACTATCTGTTGAATTCTGTCAATAAGTGTAATGTCTACGTTCAGGCATACATATGTATATGGATTACTTACTTACTTAAATCCTGTCACCCTAGAGCGCTTGCGTGCCATCTTGTTCGGATTTCAGCAATGCGTTTCAACTTACTCTAACTCTTTCCCAGTAGTCTCGATTGCTCCTCGACTGTACTTCGCTATGTTTGCTTAGGCCGCCCCACTCTTCTGCCTGACTGGGTGCAAGACTCTACTGCATGTCACATTTCGCCAAAGGTTCGTTTTCACGCTTTATGTTGTGGCCAATCCATTGCCACATCCTCCTTCGTCCATAGCTTCTGGATTCGTTTACAGATAAAGCTGTTAGACCAAAAAATCCTTAAAATGTTCATCCTTCTAATGTGACTGTCATAAAATCTTAGCTCTTGTTCCAAACATTCGTCTTTGAGAACTGTTTGTTTTCCATGTAACAATCACTAAAGAACGTGAAATGAACACGTTATTCATTGTATCCAGTATCTCCTTACACGACGATGTCTTGTCACGAAAATGAAATAGAATCACGCATGTGATTAGTTAGCGTCGGTCGCAATCAAACATTCCCAAGTATATCACTTCAGTGCTCAACGATATCATAAAGGCTTGTATAGTGTGTTGATTTATGTATATGACCACGACGGTGATACTGTAAGAAAGGATAATAAAGCGACACTTTGTAACATGTGTAATGACGACAGATTTGTATAATAAATACGAATGCGAAGCTTTGATTTTGGTTTTCAGTTTCTTAGGTAGAACATACGAGTAGTCTAAAAAGTGAAATGATTAGAAAGTGGTAGATAATTTATGATGACCGTACTTGGTATTATGGACAATTACTCAGTTACCTTACGAATAGATACAAAAAAATACAAATTTTTGGCGCAACAGGTCCATGGGACCCAGGGCCTAGCTTCTCACAACCATTCGTGTTGTGCGTGTTATATTCTTTACACGAATGGAAGGGGCCTACTGTTTAATGCCGGATCCGAACGGCAATTTTTGAGAAGCTTTTTCATGACAGTTTTACTTTCGGATGTTTGTCAGACGCTCGCGAGAGGTGGGGCCGTATAAGAAATTTTAGGTGTTGTCTGGGGATTGAACCTGGAACCCCTCGCTCCGTAGTCCAACGCACTAACCACTTGAGTTACGGCGCCCACGATATTACGAATAGATTAACCTTCGTAATACTATCCTTCTCTAAATTAAGGATTTATGAATATGATTTATGTCTTAGCCCCGATACATTTTCCCAGTGTTCCAGACGAAGTTTGTGTTTCCAATCGTTAATCAGCGCTGAGGCGGCAGCCCAGTTAACACCACAGTAGGGTTCAGGTTCTATAAACGCCGATTTTGAGCCAATCCTAGCTAGTTCATTTGCAGATTTGTTGCCTGCAAATTCTTGATGACCAAGGATCCAACCGAATTTCACCCTGATATGTCTGCATTTATCTGGTATAGAGTGCATTAAATTGGACGACAGCGTTTTAAGTGCTGCCGGGCTACCTGAAAAGATATACATATATCCTATTGCCCTTAATACCTTTACTAAGGTTTAATCTAGCGCAGATCTCAATGGCATGGAGTTCAGTCTGGAAAATCGTGGGATGTGGAATCCAAAGATGCCAGTTCCAACTCCAGTTTCCATCTTCCATCCGTCTGTGAACCAGACCAAACCAATATGGTCTTGTGCCGGAACACCATTAGACCAGTTTGCGCGGTGCAATGCGTAGAGATAATATTCCTTGACTATGGTGTCGGGGATAGTGCAAAACATGTCACTTCTGGAAATTGAGTCAAGAATTTTCAGGTGTCCATGTGGTCACCTGGTTTATACTTGCATTCTAGCTGCAGTTTAATAGCGCATCTAGCGGGCGTTTTTCTAAAGCAGATTTGTAGGGGTGAAAGTCCAACGACGAATTCTGAGGTATAGGTCTGATTGTGATAGGTCACAGACTCACCAGTCTTCTTTTTGTAAAAGGCACCTGAATGGTTTTACAAGGATTGATGGATAGTCCTTTTCTGCTACACCATTCTAAAACTTATAGTAAAGCATCTTGCATGACACTAGAAATGGTTTACCACTAATAAATATCGCCAAGTCATACACATAAACCAATGAAAACTGGTCTCTGTGGATCGACTAGAAAATTGTTGACGGCTAGTGATCGCAGAAGAGGAGAAAAGACCCTAAGTAGTAATTCGACTTTCAAGTATGGCCCTCCATGGGTTGGTTGAGTCCTCTATTGATACCTCTGCAACTAATTGCTTTTGCTATTGAGTCCTAGTCAATGTTATCGAATGCATCCTCCATAGCACATAGAGTTGTTTTCTTGGAACGAAGTGTTCGTTCTATCTACTTCACAAGATAATGAAGAGCACCTTCCGTAGATCTCCCTTTCTTGTAAGCAAACTGATTTGAGTACAGACGGATTGACAAATCTAACCGGCCTCTAATATGAACGTCAGTGAGTCGCTCCATAGCAGCTTACAAGGCATACTGCCTCAGTTGGGAATGAAGATTACATGTACCTATCTCAAGGTATTGGAATGTAGACCCAATTGTAACTGGCACTAAACAAAGCAATCATATCCAGCAGGATGAGATTGATTGACTTCTGTAGAAGCACTGGAAAAGACCATCATCGATGGGGGCTTTGAATGGTTTGGAGGGTTCTACCGCCCATTGAACCTTATCCGGACTGAACATTTTAGAGGATAATACGTTTAGATCGTTTCAATTTCAAAATGTATTCTGTAAGAGCGAACCTACATATATTCGTCCTAACTCTTCGTGCGTTTAGTTGAGGAGTTTTCTTCCTAAGTTTGGCAAGCTGGTCATTCCACCAGGGAACCTTACGTTTACACAGACTGATTTAGGAACACAGCTGTCTTAATCAGAAGTGAGCAACACATCATTCATTTGGTATACTGCTTCATCTAGGTCCTCTGTGAACAAGCATACCTAATTTAGTGAGGACAAGCCCTGATACTGATTCCAGTCCGTGCACAGAGAAATATCAAGCACAGAAGTTTATACTGATGCGTCAAAAAATGGACATTGGTCTAGGAGCAGGCATATCTAAATCTGTCAGACTACCGAACTACACGTTTTCCAAGCAGAGGTCCTAGCAGTGACAATATCTGCCTGTGAGACTGCGATGAAGGGAATACCACGTGAGGATATCACCTTTTTCATCGACTGCCAGCAAAAGCAATATCTTCTACAGAAATAAAATCAAAGCTTGTGAAGTGCTTTCAGTAAGAGCTCTATATTTAGGGATGTGTCTTGTACAAGTCCCAGTCTATTGCATCTCTCGTACTTTTGGTATTAATAATAGTTTTCTACATTTATTTTTAAAAAGGGCATAGATTTGCAGTCCACCAATACAGATTTTTATTGCCCTGGGTAATCAATTGGAATACGACCGATAGACTTCAGCTTAATTTTCAGAACTGTGTACCGTCTCTGTCTTTACTGATAAATTTGAACTTTCGATTCAAATAGTATCTGTTGAAATGCCTCGTTTTTTTTTTTAAACGCATACATACATATGTATATCCACAGCTTAAGCTTGATTGGTTGGAATGTTTATCGAAAAATAATTTTCGATAGTGAACAGTGCATGATTTACATAAAATATTGCTTCTCTCAATCGTCAAAGGATGTGATCTAGGTCATCCCAGTTTTTATACTACATATTGCCAAACTAGAGTGCTGACCTACCTCTTAGGTGGTTAAATGTCGTACTGTTCCACATAATGTATTCGGTAACAAAGTTCAACTTAAACAGAACAGAATTATCGGCGCCATGATGACCCCCAAAAATGGTAATGAGTCCAAGTTTCCAGACGTCACATTCTTGCTTTCACTTCAACTACAGTACAGTTTTCTACTATTTAACCCTTTGTCTAATATTCTCGACTCATTGTTCACTCTCCCCTTTCTACTGTTTGCGCCAAACTCATGATTTTTTCAATCAATACCAACTGGCGGACAGATAACACCAAAGCTATAAAAAAAAAACCAACTGTTTGCCCAACTAGACGTATACTTGTTATTTTTTTATATTTTTTATTTTTAAAGTTGTCTCGTCGCAATTATTCGCCGTCGTTCTTCGTCTCGTTCTTTTTTTTTTATTATTATTATTCTCTTTGAGGGCTATTGTAGTGTATAAACATCTATCACTCGTGCCACATCATTTACTCATTGACATACAACAGTGTGCGGCATCCGGCCTTACAGATCATCATGATAGATACGATATAATGTGCTCCATCCCCAAAGGCATGCATCATCGTATTGGTTTGGTTCTTAGGCCTTTATCTTTAAACATTTTTTTTTTTACTACCTACTTTGATACTTGGAATGTAAAGATTTTGGGAACTCTCCCTTTTGTCCGTCACGAAATTTCCTGTTGCTCGGGGCTAACACATCCCCGAACGGAAATCCTACCACAAACTAAAATTCGGTGTTCTTTGAAAGAAAACCTCCAATCGCCTACTCACCTTCACCCCAAAACAGGAGCCAGCTCAACCCACAATCAATTTAAGTTCGATTTATTTAATCAGTAGGACAGTAGGACATACATACATACATACATTAACAAAAGAGAGAAAGAGAGAGAGAGAGAGAGAGATAGAGGCTGTCTTTAAACTTTGTGTCATTAGCAATAATGAATGTTATGCCTTTCAACACTCATTACCAACAGAAAGGACATTCTTCGCAAGTATTAAAGTGAAATTATTATTTACATATCAGCGGCTAAAAAGAACGGGCAAACAAAACCAAAGGACTAAATATGCCCACACACACACATGGCACACGGTACGTGAGAAAAACACAAATTTAAAAAGGATATACTGTGCTACTACTAGTGTGTCGAAAAAAAAAAGAAGAAAAACCAAAACAAGAAAAAAAAAATATACACAATGAATAAACGAATCCTTTTTCCAAGGTATTGTGCTAAAACTTTCTCTCCAAGTATATAGAACAACACCAGCAGGACCAGAGCAGAATACAATACAAAATTCAATTTGGAGTGTGGAGAGCTTTACTTGAAATTTTTTTTTTTGCCTTTATTTTCTTTGATTTTTCCTTTTTTCAATGTCGAACGGAAGAAGAAGAAGAAAACGCAAAGTTCTTCTAACTTTACTTGCAGCATCCTTAACATCCTTGGCATCTATCATACACTCATACATAAAGAGAGAACGTCGCGCATATGTATGTAAGAGTAAGAGAGAGTAAGCAAAAAAGTTTCTAACACGAAGTATCTGTAGTACCACTAACGATAGATGGATGGATGAAACACATTCGGATGGATAGGATACGTTATTTGGTGGATGGGGTGGTGGTTGGATGCTACTGGATTTCCATTCAAAAAAGGAAGTTCCTGCGCAAGCTTTCGCACGCTCCTTTGCTCCTTTGCTCCTTCGCTCCTTAGATACTCACATTTCCAATTCAATTTTACACACACAGTAAACAGCAGCAGCAGCCAGACCGTGGGTATATCAGGAGAAGAAGAGATATTTTCCATTCGCACTGGCGATGGGTCCATGGCCAAAAAGCTGTTAAGAATAAATTTTTGCTCAATAAGTTGCAAGGGTACACAGAGAAAGGACACACAAATAGTTCGTTCGCGGAGTCGCTCGGAGTTTTTAAAAATTAAAAAAAAATTTTTTTTTCTCATAACAAAAGTACAACCATACTCATCCAGAAAAAGAACACTCCAGAGGAATTATAACTTTGTGCAAAAATGAGAAAAGATTAATTTACCCTGTGCGAACTTCAAAATAGTTTTTTGTTCCTATTCTTTCTCTTTTCGTTCTTCTTATTCTGAGTTCTTTGTTCTCAACTATTGGTATTCGTTTGCGCGTTATCCTTGAAGTAATTATATTGTATTTATAAGAAATAAAGGACCTATTTTTATGTGTAACTTTTTTTTTTTGTTTTAAATAAATTGGAGTCTATCAAAGACAAGAACTCGAAAGAACGATACACCATTATCGCCGATGAAAAAAGTGTATCTCATAATTTTTTGTTGGTCCTTTTGCTTTGTGAAAAAAAAAAAATAGAAAAGCAAATTAAGTGAGTGGTACTGATGAACATATTGAGAGAATTATTCTAATTTAAGTAAAATTAAATTTTCTTTAAAACAAAATCTATCTCTTCAGAAGTGCAAAGTGAATTCGAATCCTTTTGTAGTGGAGCGTTAAGGCAATTGTTGATATCGATGAATATTCCATGATTTCCAAGTGGAAAAAGTGTACCTTCTGAGTGTGCTTTGGAACTATAGTGTGTGTTCATTTAGCAGAAAAGGAAAAAAAAAAAAAAAAAAAATACGTTCATGAACAGATTTATCTAAAAAATTATTTATCTGATAAGGCAACAATTAAAATTATTTAACTCTACTGCGTGTGTGTATATCTCTTTCATTCTTCTTCTTTGTACTGAAGAAGACAACAACAACAATAAATTCCTTTCATTCACCTGAAACTTAATTTTTTATGTACACACATATGTACTCGTATATCTATAGTATTTAGACATATGTACATTTCTTCTCTCTAGATAGAACTTTATTATAACAGCAAGCAAAGAAGTATAGCAAAAATAAAAATAATACGATAAGCCCACATTTATGTATAGACACATATGTATGTAGATATTTTTGTATATATCTCCTTTGCTATATATATATATACTACACAGAAAAAGAATGAAATCGATTTTATTCAACAGAACAACTTAAATTTGTTGCTCTGTGATATTGTGTTACGTTTGATTTATTTCATTTATTTTTGTTCTTTTGTTTTTTTTAAAAAAAAAAAAAAGGATATGAATTCTTTTTTAGTTTTAAAACAGCCTGCTGCAACTTTAATTTAAAACTGCTTCCAATACATACACATACAGAAAAAAACAAAAAAAAAAAAATCAAAATTCTAAAAATCTCAAAGGAAATCGAACTTTAAAAAAAATATCTAACCAATCAAAGTGTACAAAATGTAAAAATTAAAACTAAAATCAAATATGTAAAAATATAAATAAATATAATAAATATCATCCCACACATCGGAAAGCAAAAAAATAAACCAAAAACTACAAAAAAAAAAAAAAATTAACAAAATGCTAAATACGAAGAAGAAAAAATAATATCAATCCTTAATTAACAAAAAAACCAAACCAAAACAAACTAATCAGTTAAATTAGTTTACAATTATTATTTTATTTTAATTTCTTTTTTTCTAAAAGTTTAACATTTTTGTGAGTTTATTTCTATTTTACTTTGCAAATTTTGCACGTCTTTCTCTATTATACTTGTATATTATCTCTCTGTCCTTTTTCAAACAAGTTACTAACTTTTAAATAAATAATAGTAAAAAAAAAAAACACTCTATAAACTAAAATGATAAATAAATGCAAAAATTTAAATAAAAATACAAATTTAAATAAACGTTTAAGTTTTTAGTTTTCTTTATTTTTATCATGTGCTGTTGAAACGGATTCAAGTTTTCTTCTTATAGTGTTTGTCTGCTTTGTTATTTTGTTTTAAGTTATTTTTTTTTTCTACCCACACTCCTTGTTTTATATAAAAGATATATATTACTGCGTTCTACTAAGTAGTTAGAAGTATTTATAATATAATAAAATTCGTTAAAACTAAAACAAAACCAAAAAACAAATTTCAACGACATAAAAAAAGCTATGGAAAACAAATGCACTTTAAATGATCAACATTTTACATCAAATGGAAAGTTTAACCTCAAACGAATAACGGTATTGAAATTAAATTCATTATTAAATAGTTACTTATAAATATATAAATAAATGTATTAAAAAAAAAAAAAAATTAGCTCTGGTTGGGAAATTTCATGGAATTGGTTATGAATTATTAATATTTTATTTGCTCATGAAATCTTGTAGATATTTCGGTGATTGTGTTTAGGGACATGAAGGTCAGGTCCTTTCTTTTTTGTGGTGCTTTAGGACATGTTAACGAGAGTCGTCTGTTTGTCTGTTCCTTTGCATTGACGTTGAGTGTTGAAATTTGGCTATTTTTGCGAATCAACAGGAACTAAAATTTACGAAAAAGTGGTGATTTGCTTTTAGATGATTTGTAACCTGATAATTATATTTTGAAAAATATAGTACTGTTCGAAAAATTTGACTCAAACTATTATTTTCGAATTTTGGTGAAATGTTTGCAATAAATACTGTTTTTTAAATGAGGTTTCATTTTCTTAGGCATTTGCAAATGGTTTATGATACTTTTAGAGTGTTCGAACTTTTTCCCTGCGGTCAAAGGAGCTAAATGTTGTTAGACCGAAAAATTAGTTTTTTTTGGGTACCGGACTCATTTCTAAGAATAAATAAAAATATGCTTGATCAGCGCATTTTTTTTAAATTTTTTTTTTGCTTCCCAGAAATATTATTTAATTATTCAGTACTTTGTTGGGCCGCTGTTTGCCCTTATTAACGCTGCACACTTGTGCTTTATTGAATCAGCGAGGTTTTTTCATGTGGTATGTTGGTATGGTGTTCCAGATCCAAATTAGTAAGTTTTTCATGACTTCAATTGACTTCGGATGCTACTTAGCAATCTGAAGTTTCATGATGGACCCTATGTTCTTAATTGGACTGAGGTCTGAAGGGAGGCCAGTTTAGCACATCGACATTGTGTTCTTCGAACTACTTTTTAACATAAGAAATAATACAACAAAAAAATATTGTTTTTAGACATAAATTCTTATTTTAAAGTTAATTACTTAATCTAAAAAAAGAAATTAAGTTCATACTAACGATTTTGGCTGTATGGCAAGAAGCATTGTCTTGTTAAACGACGAACCTGGATGTCTCACCAAAAAACTCTAGCGCACTGGGCTCTAACTCATTTTGTAGTACCCGTAGATAAACTGCTGTAGTGACTTTCGATTCTAAGAAAACCATTCTACCTATTTCACCTCCACAGAAGCATCCCCAGACCAATTACACATTCAGTTTTGTGGGGCATCT
This sequence comes from Xylota sylvarum, assembly GCA_905220385.1. NCBI lineage: Eukaryota > Metazoa > Arthropoda > Insecta > Diptera > Syrphidae > Xylota > Xylota sylvarum. The sequence continues at coordinate 105,785,100 of LR999957.1, read as the reverse complement.
GTAAGAAGCATTTAGAGCTCAGCTTTTTCTTTGGTCCTCTTTGTGCAAGAATCCTCCTATCTCCAACATGCAGCTTAAATTTTGATTCGTCGGAAAATATTCATTGTTCCAATTAAGATGCTCTTGAGCTCAAAGTAATCATTTTATCTCTGACTTCTATTGGAAAATCAAGCTTCTGTGGTGGCTTGAGTGTTCTAAGTCCAGCTTTTACAAGCCTTATTCTCAGTGAGTTTGTCGAAATTTGTTCTCCTGTTGCTCGAAATAAATCATTTTTATATCTATCATATCCTACAAAGTCTTCAGACGATGCCAATGGGTTTGGAGCACTAAAAACGATATTCCACTGGGGTCGTCTTCTGTTTTGCTCCCCCTGAGCCTTTCTTTTAGCTTGTGGTCCCAGTCTCAGGATATTTTTTTAAAAGAACATTGTGTTGTGCATTATTTAACATCTCAGAAATTTGACGAGTTGTCAAAACACAAAATATTAGATTTGTATTCCAAGCTGATTGTTCCCATAAAAAATGCTTTGTTTCGTTTTGAACGGCTATCACGACCTAAAACTATCTTTCATTCATAATTTGTGCACCTTTATCCACTATTTCAACGATATTTTGCTGCATAGTGCAATAAAACGTCATAGCTTTTATAAATTCCCAAAAATGCCACTGGAAAGAATAAAAAATGATTTGAGCAACATTTTTCGAACAGCACTGTATGAAAAAAAAAAACACGAAAATGTGGCAATGTTCTGAAACCTCAAGCATTTTGGAGTTCAAGTTAATCCTAAAGTTCTTATGATACACTTCCACAGATTTTTTTTCGAAAAAACAAACCAGGTCTGAAAATAATCATTTTGAAAAAAATTGATGTCGGTCTATGCTACATTTCTAAAATTCATCCTTTTAATGTAACTGACTGAAGGAAATTTTCATAAAATTGGTTTGTTAGTTAATCACTAAATTGCGTTTTAGTAAGGGTAAGAAATTGGGGTTGGTACTTAAGAAAATGTTCAAAAATCGATACGGCAAGTAGTTTTTAATCAAATTTGTTTGTGGCATATGAAAAGATCCGTGTACTTCAAAAACTGTTTAGTGTTAGGTATCGAAACTGTCAGGTTCCCGAAGTACTATTTCAGGAAAGACATTATTTATAGAATTTAGAGTGAGAGCGTTTTGTCGTTTCTATAATCAGTTTCGAAAATCTCGAACAGGTTCAAATCTATGAATCAGTTGCATTCATCCAACTTGTAACTTATAATTGAAAATGATTCCCCTGTTGAGGGCTATTTTTCTCTCCTCTTCAGTTGCAGTTTTTGTTGAAATGTAAATTTTTTTTAAGACTGTCTGGCTGTCTCAAAATGAGTTTTAAGGTTTAGGTATCTGGCACTAGCATTTCAGAATCCTATCAATGCCGAGAGATGAAAGTCGAAAATTTTATATTCTGTTTAAATGTTCGCATTATTTTCCAACTACATATGTACATACGTATTGATATATGTAATGTCAAGGTCCGATGTACATAGAAAAACCACCTACCTTTGATTTCCAATTTTTCTACTACTGCATCTATTGCAGAACTGTAATAAATTCAAACACAAACGCAATCATGTTCGTTTTATGACTATTCAATCGTCATGCTCCATTTTTTGATTGCAACCTTCTTTCACTTTCAATTCGTGGAGTTCCTGTTCATAGCCCAACTGGGGACACAGTTTATCATCCTGTCGCTGGGAACTCACCAACTTTCACTTCCTTTATCTTTTTTTTTTTTCATCAAATTTACGTTTATTGATTTTTCAATGTTATTGGGCGTAGTGCTAAAATGACTGTAGTAAACCCAACTTCTTAGCTCATGCTGGTTCTAGATTATCTTCGATTGTAGCTTTCTTGTAGTGCGTTTGATTACCACCTTGGTTCTACAGTCCTAAAGAATTAAACTCTTAAAATTTCCGTTTCTTTCTGTTTGTTGAGGTGTACTCCCATCTCACCAAAGGCTTCTACAAATACAAATAATTGGCGTAACAGGTCCATGGGACTCAGGGCCCATCTTCTCACAATCATTCGCGTTGTGCATGTTACATATATTCTTCCCAACCATGGAAGGGGCCTTTTGCTTAATGCCGAGCTAGAAGGGCAATTTTTGTTTTGAAAAACTTTTTGATGACAGTTTTACTCTCGGATGTTTGTCAGATATTCACGAGAGCTAAGGTCGAAAAAAAGGCGTTTTGTGTTGTCTGGGATTCAAATCACAAAGCTTCAGCAGAGTAGTCCAACGTGTGACAGTCAAGCCGCCATGAAGGTCATCTCATCCACAGTCATCAAATCCAAACTTTTGAAACGATGCCATGAAGAAATCACATTACTCACAGCGAATCGCGATGTTGCGATTTGGGTTCCAGGGCACACCGGTATGCCAGGGAACGAACTGGTGGACGAATTAGCAAGAAAGGGACCTGACAATGATCGTTACCCCTGTTCTATCGCCCCTAGCACTTGTTAAATCTAACACAGAACAAACTTTCGTGAGAATAGTCAATGACAGATGGAGCGCACTCTTATCTTGCTTTGTCTCCAGAATACTCTGGACAAAACGCGACGATATGAAAGTCAAGGAAATTCTAGAGCTTATTAGAAAGAACTTAGTGCTCTTCACGGGGATTAATATCGGCCACAACCTTCTGGTGGCCTACCGTAGAAGAATGCAACTAAGACAGATGAAAAAGGAGCACATCCTACTTTCTATGCGAATGCCCAAGCCTGTGATGATCTAGGAACACGGCCCTCTGGAAAGGTACCATTAACTATCTAAAAATTTATAACAATTTCGGGTTGGTTTAGGGAGTCCGCTTAGCTATACCTAAGCTACTATCAAACTTGTGTCTTCTTTTGAGGTTATTCTACGACAGTGGTTCGCAATGGATCCATTGGTGATCCGAATTCTAGCTGCTTATGCAGCATAAACCTTGCGTCTACCATAAGGTAAAAATAAAGGCTATTTTAGCTTTTACCTCCTTCTATTGAGTGAGATATATTTCTTATGGTCTTTGGTTGAAGGCTGTGAATCTTCGATAGGAGCAGGAAAACTAATCTTAACGACCTCATGTGGAACAGAATCGATAATGCGAATCTTTTCTTTCTGTTGAATATTTTTTGCTTGGATGCGTTGGGTAATGTGTCTGTTATTGAACCAGGTACTCCAAATTGAGGAAATGCCACGCTTGGCTTCCGTTAAATTGTTTTGAAGGTGCTTGTTCATACTTGAGTTGGTTGGAATCGTTACTCCGAGATACTTGTATTCGCGTTCAATTTCTACGAGTATGTCTTCTTAAAACGTTCACTTTTCAATTCGAGAGAACCTGCTTCCACCACTCCTCATTATCATTATCCTTGGCTTTGTAAGATTAACAGGCTGATTCCAGGTTTTACAGTTTCAAACCTGTTAATAATAACCTCTACAGAGTCAGCAAGAAACACAATTTCATCTGCAAACATTAGTGCCGGAATCCTTGTTCTGTTTAGTTTGATTTCTCCTCCAACATCATCGGTAACATCATTAATATACCTATCCGCTCTACATGTCCTAGCCATCTTATACGACTGATGCTCAATTTTTTGACTATATTGATGTTACTGTACAGCTCGTATAGTTCGTCGTTGAACCTTTTCCTCCGAAGCCCGTCAACGCAAATACGACCGAAATTTTTACTAAGAATCTTTCTCTCGAAAGCCGGAGATTTCTTAATTCGCCTTAGATAGAGTCCAAGCTTCAGTGCCATTAAGCAGGACTGGGATGATCAAGGTCTTATACAGAGTCTGCTTAGTTCGGGATAGGGCACTACTACTCAATTGCCCTCTCAGCCCAAAGAATCAACGATTGGGAAGAGTTATTCTTCTGCTGAGATGTTATCAGAATTTATAGCAGACCCGAGGTAAACAAAGTCTCTTACTATCTCAAAGCTGTCAGTTGCGACGTTCTGTCCAAATTCGTCGATGTTGTGTCCCTTCGTGTTGACAGAATATTCTTGGTTTTGTCCTCATTTGTCGCTAAACTCATTTTGGCAGCTTTCGTTTGAATGCAAGGTGACAGGACCGCTGTGCACTGCTAATAATACCAATATCGTCGCCATACGCTAGTAGTTGCACACATTTTTGAAAGATTGTTTCTCCGGTGTTGACTTGTAAGTTTCGTAAAAACCTTTCAAGTTGAAAGATGTTGAAAAAATCACAAGACAGCGCGTCACCTAGTCTAAATCCTTTATTGACATCAAAGGTCTCGGTGAAATCGTTGCCGACCTTTATGAAGCAGCAAGGGTTTCCGTTGTCATTCATGAGGGAATCGTGTGCTTGCTACAGTGACGTTTCGTCAATAATCCTAAGTCCGTTTCCGGACGTGGTGTCCTGAAGGCTGTGCTTGCCAATCGTGCTACCAAAGATGTCCTCTTTTCCTATTTTGGGGTTCAAAATCACCCAGTACGATCTTAACGTCGTATTTAGGACATTGCTCGTAAGTTTTGCCAATGAGCTCGTAGAAACATTCTTTGGTGGCGACTTCTTTGTCTTCGGTGGGAGCATGAGCGTATATTAGGCTTATATTGGTTAATTTAGTCTTGATGCGGATTGTCATAACACGCTGGTTCACGTGTCGAAGTCTTAGCACTTCTTGCTTAAGTCTGTAGCGTATGACAAATCAAGCACCGCTGTCGTCTGGAAGCTGGGACATCTGCCGTTTCAAAAATTCAATTGAATTTAAATCTCCATACGAGGGCTGATAAAAACTCAGGTATACAATTTTTATAGGATAGAGATGCGGTTTTTCCCTGGGGCTTTATTCTTTTTGGCTTTATTGATGGAAACTTTATCAAGCAATTCATCATAATGATATTCTCTCACCGCGCAGAGTACACATGAATTTGAATAAACAGAACTAGGCACACCTCAAGTTCTAGCGATGGGTAATTGCGACTAAAAACAATAGAAAATTCGGTTGTTATCTTGTCCATTTTTATTCGTCGATTGTTATTTGTCGATTGTTGAGCCGCGATTGTTCATCATCTCCAACCACTGACAATTGCTAGCAATACAAACGACAACGATTGTCTGTATTCGCTGATAGTATTGTCTATGCCTATACGGTGGTACCGTACCACCATTTTCATGAGCAAATAAATTAGACATGTATGTACATTTAATTTAAATTTTCACAGTCGTACGAATAAATTTCCCAACCACTGTTAGTATACCACTATTCACCACATAAAGCATGCAATAAATACAAACAAAAGAAATCACTTTGACTAAACTATTTGCCATTTGTGATAATCTCGATAAAAAACAAAAAAAAAAAAAAAAGAAATCTAAACAAATGGAATTCTCTCTGTCTCCTCCCCTCTTCTTTTCATTCATTGACTGTAAATATAACAAAAAAAAAAAGAAATCGCAACATTTGTTTAAAACAAATCAATGGTACTTCATTTGTTTACATTTTTTGCATAGTTAAAGTATGTGTCCTGCTGTGCGCTTTTATTCTTTTTCCCTTCCATTATCTATTTCGTCGAGGACTTGTTGTGTGTGTTTATGTTGTTGTTGTCGATATGATGATGGTGATGAGTTTATTTTTTTTTTTTTTCTTTTCGCTATTTGGTCCTGTTTTCCAGTGTCTATATCCATTGGCATAGTATTTTCAATGCGTTATCCTCTCAAAGAGAATTATCGTCTATATATCGAGCGAGAGAGGAGAAATGAATACTCTCGTAGTCGCACTGTGCTCCCCATATTATTTAATGGGGAGGAGAAGAATGGAAATTTATATGGGCAAGGACACGGCCGGTCGTGTGCCGTAGAATGTGTGTTGGTTTAGCATAGACTGCTGTAGGTTGTGTATACACATTGGGATTGTTGTTGGGCAGGAATACATACGTACATACATATATCGAAAGGCAGAGAAAAACGATTTTTTTTTTTTTTTGGTCTATTATTCCAGATTGTTTTTCTGCATAAGGGATAGATGATAGGGCAGCTTTCTTAGAAGCAGCACCAACCAGCAGGAGTATTTTGGAAAACGGATTCCTGTATCTAGGGCAGGACGATGATATAGAGATAAGAAAAACAATTGGTTGGGTTTAGAGAAGGAATTGTGTGCGCTGCTAGCTGCTACTGCTACTGCTACTGCTACTGCTGCTGTTTCTGTTGCATGTATCATATACTTACTGGTAGGGCGAGCGATATTTCTTGTTCTTTGTTGCGGGAGGTTATTGCTTTCGTTTTGCCTCCTCCCTCGCACTATTTGATTCCTTTTGTCTTTTTAACTGATATCTGTTAGTTGGATCGTGAGAAATAGAAGGAGCTGGGTTGAGATAGAAATCGTTGGTTTTACGTTACTGCAACTTTGAATTGGCAGCATGGAGCAGGGACATTTGCATACTGACGTGGTTGGCATTCGAGGACTCTGCAATTGGATTTAATTAATTTTTCACGAGATATCTAGATTTAGCTGTTTAGACTGAGGCCTGAATGGGTTTATTTCACTTGGAGAATGCTTGAATGAGGGCAGATGGGGATGGTGTTTATTGATGGGTAGGGGTTTTTGGTAGTGTGCTGAGTTATCGAGGAAAGTTCTTTATTAGCTGATGTGATGGCAGTTTTGAAGTTTGAAAAAGGACGTGCTGCTTAAAAGGAAATCTATGTATTTTAGGTCCAATGAATGAGTATATTGATTTTATTAATAAGGTGTAGGTATATTTGACAAAGATAATTTTGGATATACCCTACCAATTTAAAGTTGATTGCACTCCTCTCCATGATAAAGGTCCTTTTACCTTTGATAGTCTCCTCACTAATATGAGTTTGAATACTCTTAATGTTGTAGTGATTCTTAGCACTCATTGACTCATTTTTTGCACAGTCACTATATTCAGACATTGAATCGCACTAAAAGTATGGAGCACACTTGCATAAGTACATTAACTTTAGGTAAGTGGGTTGATGAAGAAGAAGTTTTTGCTTCATCACACTCAGGTCTATGTAGACCGACTCTGATGTTCATTGAGGTTTACTCAAGTGGTCTTAGTCTGGAGTGCATTCTTCCTACACTTGTGAAGTGCTTTCAGCCAGCCTGATGTCCTCGAAAACCTGTAAAAATCAGAGAGAGACGCATCAGATAGTTCCGTAATGTCTTGGAAATATAGTAGCTTCCTAGAGTTCCATTCCTCAGTTGACAGAGTCTTGGGCAGTGGCAGTCGAAATGGGGAGTATACTCATGGGCCTGCACAGGTCGTCGTCATTCAGTTTTAGTTTCATAGTAAGATTTCTTAGTGAATATGGTTATAAGTAAGGAGAGGCATCTCCTTTCACTTTGCAGAAGTGTTTTGGCCAAAGTTTATGAGATATTTCACAGATGGGAAATTTTTAAGAATTCCTTTGAGGTGCTGGAGTGGAATACATACTGATTTATCAGTTCGTTCAGGGCAGAACCGTCTCTCACTAACTCGTTAGCCATTTCGTTTCCCACGACACCCAGAAGAGTTTTACGTTGTGCTGCGAACCAAGAAGCGGCAGGTGCTAACAAGTTTCGTTTTTATTTCTACGGCAGTTATTGCTTTTATAGCCGCCTGGCTATTAATGAAAATGGTAATATTTTCAAGAAGTTTCCATTGGTCACTGGAGAGCCTACGTTCTGGATTTACAAAGTCAACAACTGCGACCCGTTGACTCCCTTTTACGACCACGGAGTGCATTTTTGCGGACGGTGGTGAAATTAAGTCATCGTGCCTGCCTCTTTTGGAGCAACTCGTAACTGGTTCCAGCTCAGGCATGCTTTTGCTGTCAGTTGTGGACTGCGGGTTAAAATTGTTTACAGTGAAGGTGGATGGCAAGTTACTCTCTGTCCTTGCTGCGATCAGCCTTCTGGTTTTCTGCTGTCCTTACACGATATGTGTGTCATTTCATTTATATTCCTTCATAAGTTCCACAACATTAGCTGATAGTGATAGATGGATAATTACATATAAAAATTGACGACGAGGAGTCTCAAGTAACTCCTCCTGGGTCTCAAGTAACATGCCTCTCCAGCCGGCTCGATCTCTGGGCTCTCGTCTCAAATCTCGCACACCAAGTCGACGGAGATCACCTTCTACCTGGTCACACAATTCAAGATACGTTCTACTTCGGTTTCTTCGATCCCTCTGGTATGGCGTTGAAGACCTTACAGGCTAGAGCGTCGATGTTCATCTTCACCTCTTGTTGATGAGAGCATATACTTCGTCTTGTCGTCGTTGGTAACCAGTTCCATTCTGACTGACCAGTAACTGCTCGATTTGTTCTTCCTATTACTTTGATGTCATCAGGAAACCCAAGATATTGTGTGGATTTTTGAAAGGTGATGCCTGATTGTATTGGCCTAGGTGTTGCGTACTACCTTTTTAGCACAAAATTGAACTGTATGTCTTAACCCTATCGTGGTGCCGATAGTTTCAGTAGTATCTTGTCCAATTTTGACGGAGCAGCGAGCATTCTCTAACGTCATCCAGTTTGGCAGGGATTTTAAAGCTGAGCATGACACGGTATAGTTCTTCTCTATTAAGACTGTCATACGCGGGCTTGAAATCGATGAACAGGTGGTAGGTATCGATATTGAATTCGTGGGTCTTCTCCAAGATCTTGCGCAATGCAGACATTTGGTATGGTCCTCCGACTATATTTTAGAGATGACTTGGTGTATGCTCCTTACCAGGTCATCTCCAGCTCCGCTTATAGCCCATCAGCACCAACTGCTTTGTTCATATTTAACCTGGCGATAGCTAATTTTATCTCCCTTTGGTCGGGTGGTTGAAACTCTTCGTTGTCATCCAAATTGACTGGCACCGGTTGTTCATTGGTGAGGTCTTGAATGACATGACCATTCAGCAACAGGTTTTTATCTCTCCAGATGTTAAGCATCGACTGCGTGTCTACTACGGTGTTCCCAGCACTATCCTTGCAGGCACCCGGACGACTGGTGAATCCTGTAGAAGTTTCGCACCTCTTTTCTGCTGAGGCATCTTTGCATCTCTTCGACTTTACGCTGTTGGTGTTCTTTTTTTATCCCCCAAAGCATGCGTTTCTCATCGTTCTTTCCGTCAACATGAGCTCATGATCCGGTCTAGTTTTCTTCTGAAGCCACAACCTGTACACCTCCGTTTTTAATTTGTTTTCCTGAGCGCATTTTGAGTCGAACCATTGGTTTCTCGGTAATGCTTGTGAGAAGCCCAACATTTCCGACGTAGTGTTTCTTATGGCTTGTTGACATCGATGCCACTGGTTTTCCGGATTCATGTTGGCAGTCGTGTGATTTCTCGCAAGCTCGAGAGATATGTGGTCGACATAGACTGTAGCGGTCACTTCCGATTGGAACTCTCCAACTGGCTTGGCGTGGTTGTTGATCGGCTAAGGGCTTCGATAGACATAAACGCAGTTTGGCACCAACCAAGTAATGATCTGAGTCTATATTAGCTGCTCGGAAGGTACGGACATCCTATATTTTAGAGGAGTGTCGTCTGTCAACGGCAACATGATCTATTTGCTTTGTGGATGTGGAGACGAGGGAATCTTGTGCTGCTTACCATCACTTTTTTTTCCAGCTACAAAATCGATGAGCCTTAGTCACTTACCGGATGTGATGTCGTGTAAGCTGTGTTTTCTTATCGTCTTACCAAAGTTGTTTGGTCCCCAATTTTAGCATTAAAATCACCCAAGAGTATCTTAATGTCATGTTTGGGGCATTCCTCGTTAGAACCTTTCCTTGGTAGCGTCTTCTTTCTCTTTGGTAGAGATATATGGGCTAATAAGGCTGAAATGATGGAATTCTCTCGCTGATTTCGCGTTAGTTCAAGACTCTTTGCCTAAATCTTCCTCTGGCAGCAAAACTCATCCAAACAAGCGCGATTTTATATAGAAATGGCAGTTACCGTAGTAAAAATCGTAGTTTTCCATTTTTCCTAGACCTGGTCCATCCCATCGCATCTTTGTTTAATGTGCGCACGTCAACATTATCGGTTTGTTCATCCGAGGCAAATACTTGTTTTATCGCAATAGGTGTTTCCTTTACATGGCCGGCTTGCAGGGTCCGCGCATGACTGTAATAATTTTTGGGGTTGGTTCTTCAGAACTTCGTTTGCTCCTAGTTCCTGAGAAAGTAACTCAGATGTCACCACCCATGGATCTGATGGATCCAACGCTCGTCGTTAGTTCACCTTTCGGTTGTCCAGCGGGCACAACTTGGAGGGGATGATGCCACCCAGTGATTAAATTGTTCTCTGTATATTATCTCTTCTTCATTCAATTCTACTGGCTACAGTAGGGTTTTTATGTAAAATCTATTTTGGATCAAATATCATATACATTCATACCTCCCCTTACTTAAAGACTTAATGGTTTTATGACTTCATTCATGCCCACATGCAAAATAGAAATCCTTCGTCCAACGATCAAGCAGCATCATTTGACCTCCGATTTTATTTCGCACAATCATTAACCCTGTGGATACCTACCTACCTACCCTGTATTAATGTTATTAACCTTACAGTAGCTTCGCTTTTTAACAACTCCTCTATGGTCTATACACAATTCATTAATTTATCTATGTATCCTTGTTGGTGGTGACCCATTAGACCGAATGAATGGTGTGTATCCGAAAGCTTTTCTATTTGTTTTTAATCAAACGTTAATGAGCATCAAAAATTCGACTCTAAATACAAAAGAATTTTTATCGTAAAACCACCCACGTGGAAAAAGGTTCACCTATTTAAATGTTGAAAAAAAAAAAAAAAACAACAAGAAATGAGAATAGAAAAACCCGCCCATACATCATTTTACATGACGTCGTCCTTTTTGTGATGTTTGTGTGGTGTGCCGGCCTATTGTACAGTAGGAAACAATAGCAAAAACTTAACCCATGAACATTTTCCCAAATTTACTTGCGCACAATAAAACCAGCATTTTGCTTTTCACAAATCTAATTAAAATTAATTTGATCCATTCTGTTCGAAAGGACTCCTTTCTGATGATAGAAAATCCAGGTTTTTATTTTGACGTTGATTTGATGATGGAACACTCTTCGCCATCGTCGTCCTCCACTATATGTACGTAGTAGTTTAATGAATGCCGCGCTTGTCAACATCGACATATCGATGGGGGACTAAATTCTTTTTTTTTTTTTTAGATCGTAGATTTTTATATGTATATCGTATCCGCCACTGCCGTCGCACACAAAAAAGGTCATGGATTTTTATTTTATTTTCGCTTTCTAAAGAAAATATATCTTTTATGGAATTGCAGCAGCTTTAGTGGAGCAGAAATTTCCTCACACAATGATGATCGGTCGACCAATTTATGGGGGCGGGTTGGCTCATAAAGAACAGAAAGTGCACAAAAAAAAAAAAAAAAAAGAACGCTAAAAAGCGTTTTCTCTTTGAACAGTGAATGACAGCATTGAAAATATTATGTCCTTATACAACTATAAAAGAAAAATTGATACAAATATGAAAAATAAAAAAAAAAATTTCGTACACCACTACTCCTAAGTATTTGCGCAGTGCAGGGATGTTATTAAATCTTTTTATCGTCATAAAAGTTGTGCTCTAGAAAAATAGTTATTTTACTGTTGCAGCTAAACGTGAAATAAGATTTATCTTTATTTGTATTTTATTTGAGTCATAAATAAATGGTGAGAGCTTAACTATAAATGAATGTAAGCCGCATGTGTTTTTGGTTTAATTTATTGGTACTCCTATTGATAGACCAATTTGATCGAACTGACTGTGAATTGTATGAACAATAAAATTACTTGGGTGCTTAAATCGGGATGGGAGTTGTAGCTGATTGGATCATCAAGACTGGGTTGCACGTAGATACTTGTTTATATCGGTGGTGGCTTAATTTTACCTTAGCTGCTTCGCGAAACTTTTTATGTCATTATTGGGTAAGAAAATAATAGCATAGGTTCAATCCGTATTATGTGCAAGACAGGAATAAAATCCTACTGCAGTGTGATAAAAGTGGTAGAAGTTTGCCTATAAGCTTCTTTTGTGACCTAAAATGGTTCTAATTCACGGATTATGTAGCATCAAACACGGCCTGTGTTGTCATACTAGACTTGGAGTTGGGCCTCCATACGTAAACTTTTCGTTTGGAGTTTGTTCTCATGTTCAAACTTGCATTCTTAGGTGGCGCTACAGTTCGGGATGAACCTAAGCCTCAACCAGCAAGCCCCTCCATTTAGCGCAATTCTTAACTAACCGCTTCCAGTTGCATACTCCATGTCGGTTGAGGTCCCCTTCTACTTATGCATGCCACTTGAGGCGAGATCTTCCTTTACTGCGTTGTCCCTCCGCGTTGGATTCGAAGACTCTACGGACCGGACCACTGGTATCCATTTACTCTACATGTCCTAGCCATCTTTAACGACTCATACACTTTTTTTTTACTAGGTCGATGTCGCTGTACAGCCCCTATAGTTCGTCTTTAAATCTGCTCCTCAAAAGCGTGCCAACGCAAACGGGACCGAAAATTTTACCCATGACCGATGATATCTTCTTCCACTTTCGACAAAGTCTATGCTTCAGCGCCATAAAGCAGGATTCGGAACAATCAAGGTCTTATACAGAATCTCCTCAGCTGTTTGGGATAGGGCCTTACTACTCAATTGCCTTCCCAGCTCAAAGAAACAGCGATCGGCAAGAGTTATTCTTCGTTTTATTTCTGCTAAGGTGTTGTTATTATTATTTATAGCACAACAAAGGTAGACAAAGTCCCTTACTACCTCGAAGTTGTAGCTGTCTATTGTTACGTTCTGTCCAAGTCATCGATGTTGTGTGTCCCTTCTTGTTGACAGCATATAATTGGTTTTGCCCTTTTTTACCGCTAAACCCATTTTTTCAGCTTCTGTTTCAATACTAGCGAACGCAACCGTGACAACCCGCTGAATTTCAGCTATTATGTCAATATCATCGGCGTATGCTAGTAGTTGCACAGACTTTTGAAAGATTGTACCTCCGCTGTTGACTTGTGGGTGTCGCACAATCCTTTCAAGTATGATGTTGAAAAAATCTCATGACGCGCTAACCCTGGCTAAATCTGTTTTTGACATCAAAGGAGCGATGATGGAGCAGCGAGAATTCTCCATCGTCCTCCTGCACAGGCGAACGAGTTTGGCAGGGATGCCAAAACTAAACATGGCTCTATATAGCTCGTCTCTATAAGGGCTATCATATGCGGCCTTGAAATCGATAAAAGATGGTGGGTATCGATTTGGATTTCTTGAGTTGTTTCCTGGATCTGTCGAAGTGTGAAGATTTGATAGACTGCGGACTTTACTGGTCTTCAACGACACTGATAGCGGCCAATCAGGTTGTTCACGAAGGGTTTCAGACATTCATACAATATGGCAGAGGGCAAATGAAGCTGAGATTACACCCATCAGACATACACTCGCCTGTGGCAAATCTTAAGAATGAGTTGGTGTATGCTCTCTACCAGATCATTTTCAGATGGTAGCCTATTTTCGAAACATGTAAATATCCTCCAAACAAGTCAATGACATACATATCTTCAGCCACCTACGTTTTATCCTTCTCCGACTTTAAATAAATTCATGTCATTTCTGTCTAATGTGTCTCTTTGATCTGTCAATTATGTCAATGTCATCCGTGTATGAAAGTAATTGCATAGACTTGAGACATTAAGTGTCTCCTGTTGGCTTTTGAGTTTCGTACATCTCTTTGAAGTACAATTTTAAAGAAGTTACAAGTATATGTTAGCGGGTGGTCTCATTTAAATCCTTTTTTCATCTTAAAATTGTCCGATGTAGTAATATTTTTGGTATGTATCGATTTTCGATTTGATTTTGTGTATAATCTATCTGTCTTTATAAATTTTCTTTTTACAACCTCAGCCACACAGGTTAAACTTTTAGATAACTTTCCATCCCCTGCCCGTGAAAACCCGCAAAAGTGTGGTAGCGTAAATCTTCTCATGTTTCCCCATCCGTGAATGCATGTGAGTAATATGAATATTACAGTTGTCAGCTGACTGAAAATCCATAAGTTTTGCATGTGTTAGAATTGAGAAATGAATTTCCTTTTTTTCGTGAAATTTACCCCAAGAATGCGAAAAACTGATTCAGCTCTACACTATGATTGTTTATGACATTTGATTCATCTTATTGCACTAAATTTAAAACTGCAGTTAGATTTTGTCATTCGTCTTTCATTTAAGAGTTATAGCAATTTCAAGGAATAACAAAAAAAAAATTTCCCTTGCAAGTCATTTTTTGACACCAAGATGGCTGCGCTCATAATTTTGCCCATTCATGTGACAAGTTTATTAAGTTCTGTCATGAAAGATCTAGGTTTTGCACTATTGATTGTAATTTTCTGCAAAACTTATATTTATTATGACTGGATCAAACCACTGACACTGACGTCTATGACTATGACTAGTTCATCAACATCATGATGTCGTCTAGGATATTATAGAAGAGGACGTCCCCTTGGGTACAATGATTGCCTTATATTACTTTTCATCGCTCTACAGCTAAGCATGTATGTAGCTATCGATTTGATTCCTTAATTTATTTTTCCCACAAAGTCTGTAAGAGTATGACATATTGTCAAAAATCCTAGCAGAATGCTAATTATTTTAGCGCCTTCGACTTCGACTATGATCTTGTTTTCAAAGTGGAGTAGGGCTGTTATGGTGAACAGGATGTATCTGTCAGGTATCTTGGTTTTTTCTAAAGATACTAGTAACCCGGGTTAATAGCATACACGCAGGCCTGAATACTCGGTGCCAGGAATGCGTCAACGTACTAGTCCACACTCTACACTCTTCTACCAATCCACGGGACTATAGTTAGGTATTACTTTGCAGGGCTGCATTGGTTAGCCCTTTAGACTCTACTTTATTCTTCGCCGTTTCCTCTTCTTAGGTCACATATGCATTCACGTCTTGCCAGCTCTCTCTGGGGTCCGCAAAGTTTGTACCTCTTGACGTAAAGCGCCAACAGTCGAAAATCATGTGTTCGGCGTTTTCCTCCTGCACTTCGCAGCACAGTGGCGAGCTGTCGTGCCTGAATCTCTCCAGATTCTGTAACCAGTTAGGAACTGGGTGATATTATAGTTCACCACTTCTACCTTTCTTTTTACCTAAGTTTCTATGTTGGAGATGAGTTTGTTTGTCCATCTTCCTGTTGTAGCGTCATCCCATCGGATTTGTCATTTTGGCATTGAGGTTCTGCTTTAATATCTTCTAAGGATATCGATGGGTACCTGGGTACCAATTCCTCCGACACTGTTCTATTGGTGCAAGCATGTTCCTAGAGCGCTGAGTCTGTAAACAGTCGACAGCTTCCGTCTTAATTCTCTTATTGCCATAGCATCAAGCCACATTGGTGATGCGTATAACAGGCTGAGCTTACTACTCTGGATAATAGGACTCGACGCCGTTTTCCTTAATACTCTAGGTGTGGCTTAAAGTTCAGCCTATTGTTTATCATTATACCGAAGTATTTGATTGCCTTTTAGATTCAATCACTTAGTCTCATACATGCACATTCATATATGCCACTGCTTTGCGGTTTGCGATTAGAACTCTTTCCGTCTTCTGCTCTGCTAGATTCAGGCATGGTGTCTCCAATCAGCTTTTAATTTTTGGAATCGCTTCATTTGTTGCTGATTCTACCTCGTGAACTTATTTTGCAACGTTTACAAAAGCGATGTCGTTCACAAAGCCTATAAGTTTTGTTCTTTCTTGGAAACCTGAGTACATTATTATACATAATGTTTAACAAAAGGGGACCCAACACCGATCCTTGTGGGACATCTGTCGACACATTGTAAGGGTTGCTACCTAAATCGCTTTCATACCTTAACTTCTTATTCTTAAAGTAGCTCCATATTACCCTAAGAATATAGTTTGGCGTTCATTATACATGACACAACTTGCTGAATTGAAAGCATTTTTGATGTCAAGCATAGCTTGGCGCAGTACTCCTTTGTTCCCCACAGCCACATCCTTCTATTCCGGTGGCAGCGATATCTACCACTATTTTTATGGCGTCTACTATTGACCGGGCATTTCGGAACCCCAAACAGGCATTCTGAAAGAGATAATTTTTCTCTAATCTTTTCACCATCGTACCCAGTAGACAAATGGTACAAATGGGATGATGAAGGTTCTCGAGGGGGTTGATTTCCCTTGAGGAGCAGCACCAGATGCTGTAACTATCAGTGATCTGGGAATATCCCTTCTCTCAGTCAATTCTGCATGACTTGTACAAATGTATCAGGTCTTGTTTTTATAGCTCCGCTCAGGGCCTTATTCGGGATTTCATCCGGGCCTGGTTCTTTGCTATTCACAAGGTTTGTGCACGCTAGATGCCTCCTAGATGTATGATTTTTTTGCTGCTGGCGCCACTCATTTTTTTGCAAGCGTCCTAAGTTCATGTAGTCTCTTCAACTCTTGGCATACATCTTTGGCAAAATAGCTCTCTGCATTCCACTTGTATTCCGATGCATGTGATGTACTAAATTCTCCGGACTTGGTTTCTCTCTCAGTACTGTTGGTCGTGCTTCTCTTTTTAGCTAGAATTGTGGACAGTGAAAGAATACCTGTTTCACTTCTTTGGGGGAATCACTGCACGAGGGACAAGTGAGGAAGTCATCATTCTTACATTGGTACAGATATGACCGGAAACAACTAACAGTTGCGTTAGGTAGAAATGAACTTCACCATGTCTGTGGTTTATCCAAGTCTCTAGAAAAAAGGCTCGAACGTTGCTGCTACTGTTTCAAACTTGTGCTTCTTTCTTTTATCAGCTTCCTCTGTAAGTTAAGATGTTCCTCCTGTTTGCTGTCTAGAAACTTTCTGCAGTTCTTCCTCCAGTATATCGATGGGTATGATTTCTGCGATGACGCGGTCTGCGTCTGCGGTTGTGCGGTTAGCGCTACTAACTCTTAGTGCACATAATCGATTTATTGCAATGATTCTTCTCTTGTTTGAAGTCACTTCCATAGCTCCGGCAAAAACTGGTGATCTTGAGCTACGGGCTGTATGTTGGCACCCCAGATGTTTTGTTAAATATACGTACGTCTTGAGTGAATCATAATGCCAAGATATTTACTAGATTAAAAATCTCACGATTTTAGCTTCGACTGGTATTTGAAGATGAAAGAAACCATCTATAGTATTAGACCCACGACCGAACCCTGGGGGGTCCCCTCCAGTGACTGCGTATTCCTTCACACCATCATCTTTTTCTTAAAGTTACACTCTTTGCCGGAAATAGTTTTTCCTGATCCAAGTTACTTACTTAGTTAGGTGTTCGGGGTGTACCTGGGTCTCAACCAATAAGCCTCTCCAGATAGTTCAGTTCTTAGCTAAATTGGTGATTCCAGTTGTACATTCTAAGTCAGTTGAGGTCCACTTCTCTGTGTGCTCGCCACCTAAGGTGAGGTCGTCCTCTACTGCGTTGTCTCTTCGGGTTGGATACGAAGACTCTATAGGCCGGAGCATTTGTGTCCATCCGCTCTACGTATTCTAGCCATCTTAGATGATTGATGCCCCTTCTTTGCAACTCTACGTTGTATGCCTCTTGTTTAGTTGCATTTGCTTGCCGCCATTCTTCGTGAAACCATGGGTTTCTTAGTGGTGGTCGGGCGAAATCTAGCACATCAGTTACGGCGTTTCTGATGGCATGTTGGTAGCGTCGCAATTGGTCTTTGGCATTTAATTTTTGCGGCGAGATTTCGGGATACCAGTTCGGAAAGGATTCTAGCGGTCTCTTTGTCGAAAATAGTTTTTTTTTAATATCTCTGATACAAGTTGAAATTCTCATTATTTAAAGCTTTTCAAGAATGTTTCCAGCTCGTTTTGTTGAACGTGTTTTTTAAGGTTCGCTTTCTTAAAATCCACAATCTTAATTTACTTCTTTTTTGCTGAAATGATGTACACCTTCCAATATGTTTCCCCAACGATCAGTGATGTTAAAAGCCTTGACTTGGATACTACTTTGTCTTAAGACAAGTATCCCGTTGTGCGCTACCTTGCGATTCGTACTTTTCTTTATTCCTTGAAAGTATTCACGTTCAATGTCTTGAATGGACTGTGCCCCACAATTCAAACCTTGTGCTATATATCACCTTATTACTGGTATAAATAAAATTAGAGAGCTTTCAAATGACCCAACTCTTCTTTACCTAAACATTTTTATTTTTCTATTTGTAAGTTGTACGTCATGTATGTAGGTCAGGGTCTCAAAGTTTCCCCTAACAAAGTTGTCCGAGAGATTTTCTTCACTTTTGGCATTGTAAAAGTTAATCAGTTTCCATCCAACACTCTCACTACCAATTAAGACCTGTTTGGGGTGTTTTATTTTTTTTCTTTTGTTTATCCTCTTTTATGAAAATAGGGTACTAAAACGAAAACTCTTTGCTTAGAATAAATAAAATTAAATCGTACCTTCATTGCATACTTAAAAGCGGTGGTGTACCTTCCACTCCCACTCCCCCTCACCCTATTCTCTTGTAAATATGTAAATAAAAATTATTCATTTATTTAATACGTTCTTTTCTTTATTTCTGTTTTTTACCATTCATTCATTTTAGACTTGGCTTTTAAGTGAAATCCATTCATAATCTCAATGATGATGTTATAGCGAACAGTTTTCTAAAAAAAAAAAAAAAAAAAAAAAAACAAAACAGCAAACCGATTGATATTAATTCGAAAGCGAATAACTACTCTCGCGTGTGCTCTAAACTTTTCGACTTTTGTTTTATTCGAATTTTGATTTTTGTTAATTTGTTCGCGAACGAAATATACACATACATACATATACATATTAAAATAAAGAACACAACCAAAATAAAAATAAAAACAGAAAAAAAAAAATATTGTTGGTAGTGTGTGTAGTGCGTGATTAGTGTTAAGTTAGACAAAAACAAAATCAAAGGACTTGAGCTTATATTCGACAATATATACCTATATAATTGAAAATTTCGAAATCAGAAAATCGGAAAGAAAAAAAAAGAAAACTTACTTGCAGTACCTACTACATACATATATAATAAACAAAAAGAACAATCAGGCGAGAGACAAATAATAAAATATAATATTTATCGAAAACGACGGATCCATCACGCATGACTTTCACCAGCAAACGTCAAAGGACATAGCATCCTCATCTGTGTTTGGGACGAAGAAATTTTCGAATTTCCTTTCGGAGCCAAGACATAGGTAGGAATTGTGAGTTCAAACGGTATTGCGTGCTGCATTCGTTGAAATACATTCTTGAGATCGAACGGAAGAGGCGTTTCACATCGCCGGAACAAAACAACCAGGGACATGGATACTCTGCTGTTCGCTCTGTTCATCTTTCTTGTGATAATTGAAGGTGAGTGAAAATTTTACTTTAAATGGTTTTTGAAATAAATTATAAAGATTTGTATGTATATAATTTTCTACAGTCGAAAAGGACACTACATTATTTATATATCGAACTTCTATGTTATTTAGTATTTTATTGTATTTTTAAAAATCTTGAATTCAATAGTTCAAAGCTCTGACTGTAAACTTATGGAGCTATAATTAAACTTACGTACATAAATGACCTCGAAAACGATATATATGTAGGTACATATGTATTTTATAATGCTTACTTTACTTACTTACTTTACACGGCAGCCTTCTTATTGTATAGATCAAGCATTCTGGTATCTGCGATAGCTTGATCCTTAAAACGGAGGTTCGGTCTTCCTTGTCGTCTCGAAATTTGGAGCTGTGATTCGATGATCCTCTTTGCTGCATTATTCTCCATTCGCTCGATGTGGCCCAGCCAGTGTAGTCGACGTGTTTTGCTTTTTGGACTACATCCAGATCTTGGTGCAGCTCATAGAGTTCGCGGTTGTATCTTCTCCTTCATTCGCCCTGCTCACATATGGGATCAAATTTTCGACAAAAAATTTTGCTCTTGAAAGTGTTCAGTATCTGCTCTGCTTTTCTGCTTATAGTTCAGCACTTGGTTCCATATAGCAGAACTGGCAGGATCAAAGTTTTGTAGGGCATGCAGCGAAGTAGCATCGGTTTTCTAGCGTAAGTCTTTGTCGAATCTCCACTAAGATGTCATTAGTGGAGTTGGTATTTACGAGGTAGGTAAACTCCTTAACCACTTCGAAATTACTGTTGCCAACAATGATGTTTTTCCTAGGTGATGGACAGATGCTTCTTTGTTCGTTGACAACATGTACTTGGTTTTGTTCGCAGCTTCTTCAAGGCCAACTCGGTTCGTCTGTGCTTCAATTGCCGTAAAAGTCTCTAAAACGGCGAGCTAGGATCGACCGACGATGTCGATGTCGTCTCCGTATCCCAGCTAGATATTGCCTTCCGCGTTAACACCTGCTCTGCGCACTATCTGTTCCAGCACAAGGTTGAAGAAATTACATAACGCATCTCCTTGCCGAAATGCGGTACATGTTTGGAATAGTTCGGAAGAATTGTTTCCTAATTGCACATTGCACCGCATGTTTTCGAGCGTCAAGCGGTACAGCTGGATCAGTTTTGCCGGGATCCCGAATTCGGCCATTGCGATCGCCTTGAAGAACTTAAGACGATGAGTGCTATCATATGTGGCTTTGAAGTCGAAAAACAGACTGTGAGTCTCGACTTAAATTTCTGGTAGACCAGAAGAGTTGGCGGCCTTGTTGTTCTTCAGTTTTTTTAAAGCTGAGCCAACCTCTTCAAAACAGGGAGGGGGGTGGTTTCTCTTCTTGCCCTATCACTCTCTCTACCTGATGCCCATTAAGTAGTTGTTGGAAATGCTGCTTAAACACATCTACCATTCCCTGTGTTTCGGTGACAAGGTTCCCTTCACTGTTTCGAAGAGCCTGCGTTCCGGCCTTGAAGCCAGTTACCAGTTGCTTGGTTTTCCTAAAAAACATCCGGATGTTGTTCCTATCGTGGGACTCTTCGATATCCAGCTGGGAGATTGCGTGGGCCCTTTTCTACTTATGCAGGATCTTCTTCTTTCTTCTGGCTCGATTCTCTGCTCTCGCTGCCCTTGTTTTGCGCTGCAATGCTTTGTATGTAAGCATTTTCTGTCACCTTTTCCGACGTACGCATACCAAGTGCTCTTTTTGGTGGTGGTTGGTAGCCTATGGTGGTCTCTGCTACCTCTTTGATGATGTCGTGATATTGGTTCCACAGATTGTTGGCGCAGAGGCTCTCGCTCAGGCGCTCTCTGTAGGCTCTGGCTACTCCAATCGTCCTAAGGCTTCCAACGTTGACCGCCAAGTTGCTGTGTCGATTCGTAGTCTTGGAAACTTAGGACTACAATGACCGTATTATAAGCTGCTGCAAAATCGATGGAGGCTGTGCTTTCCGACTAATCTGCTGATTGTCAAAACCGATAGTTCCTCGTCTTCTTCGACTCTACAGCTTTTGTAGAAATGGTTGAGTCTTCTGGCATGTATGCTTACCAGGCAATGCATCCCCACACCAGTGAGGGCTCCAAAATATCTTCTTAGGTTTGTCCTATTAACGAAAGTAAGTCTACTGGTTTTCCTACAATAGTTCTGACCAGTTTTATTTAGAAGAGAGACATGTGGTGATATTGTTTCATCTACTGTTTGTCCTGTTCGTCATTCTAATGGTTGCGGCATCTAATTGGAATTTTATGGACTTAATAGGTTCTGACAGTTCCCATTATTGTCAGGGAGGTTCCGATCTCCGCCCTCTTTAGCTAGCTTGTCCGCCTTGGCATTGCCTGTAACAGCGAACTCGTTAAGGGATCCGCGGCATTGCTTTTCCAACTTGGATCGAGTTATTTGCGATTCCAAAGCAGCTTGATTATCTATGTATGATAGAAAACAATAGTGCTGCACTCTATCAAGTTAATTGAAAGCGAGGTCACAGGTTCTCGAACTGTTGTGACTTCTGCTTGAACTTGGACTTTAGTGGTCCGGCAGTCGTGTGGTAATAGAAATATCCAGTGCATTGGAGTAAACTCTCGCACCTGTTGCAGACGCTGTCTTGGATCCGTTTGTGTATATCTCTGTTACAAATTCGTTTAAATTTCTCCCTATTCACAAGGACTTCTGCTAGGAATCCTAGCTTTGTACTTGACATTAAATTCTAGATTGGGGACAATGTAGTCCGAATTACTAAGTATAGTCTTATGGCAGTTTGGGTTGCTTGCATGGTCCATATTTTCACGAGCCAGTTGCAAGGATTCCCTAAGCCTCCATAACCTTCCCAAAGATATCAACGGGAAGAGGGTGGAACACAGTTTCTAGTGCAGCTGTAGGATTGGTTCTAAAGGCGCCCGTTATGCAGACACAGGATAATCTTTGAACCTTGTCAAGTATTGCAATGTTGCGTTTTTTGTCCAGTGTCATCCACCAGACTAGTACACCGTACATGATAGGTCTGACGACTGTCGAGTATTTTCAGTGATCAATCTGGGAATGAAGATCCCAGTTTAGCCTTCCTCGATAAGCAAAGGGCAATGGACATGGTTTTGAATATTCAGTTTCCAACTGAGTTTTTTTTTTATCGAGAACAACTCTCAAATATCTGCCGTGATCTGGAAATACGCTAAAATCATATTAGACGTCATATTTAGGACATTGCTCATATGTTTTGTTGAGGAGCACGCAGAAACTCTCTTTGGTAGCACCATCCTTGTCCCCGGTCTGTAAACCCTTGATGCCATCGAAGGAATTCCACCGGTGCATGTCCTCCCTCTGGAAACCTCTTGCTAGACATCATCTGAGGTGCTGAAGTTATCAGTAACACTGATGTAGTAGCCAAATATAATCGACTTTTGAGGTTGTGTTGAACTGTAGCTGTGTTTTGCAACAATATTATATGGTGCTGTCAGCGGCAGAATTATAAATTTTATTTTTTGTAACTGGATTGTAATAGATCGTCGAAATGGAATAGATTCGGTGAAAGATATGATCCCTGTGGCATCCCAGTTTGCGATACAGGTATTGGACAACTTGTTACTAGGTAGTTCATGTGATAGTACACTGTTCCCGACTCGATTGAACAGACACAAATTACAGGGTTATGGTGGATACGTTGTGTGAATGAAGATTTCTTTGCAAAGAACGGCTGTTATTTCTATTTTTGTTAAAAGTATCAATATTATCAATAAAATAGAATATAGAGACATTTGATACATTTTGATGTCAGATTGATCACAAATTCAGAAAATTCTTAATTTTTTTTCATTCACTCTACGAGGCAGCCTTTAAAATCCCCTCTTAGCAGTGCCTTTCTTATGAATTCTACCCCAATTTAGTTGCTTAAATATTTAAGGAAAACAATTAACTTCTTTGAAACGAGCCGGAGACCAGGCATAATTTACTCACGCTACTTATTGGTCCTGTAAACTGATGATTTTATCAGCATACATCCCTTTTATCTGACACCAAGTGCACACAACAATGGCTTACATGACAGAGGCGACAGAAAATTTTCCATTCAGTTGCATGAATAATTGAATTCAGTGATTGCAATCACAGGACAACACTTAATTTATTAATCCTCGTCGATAAATGCTGAAGAGGTGCTGCAGGAAATCGAGCACAGTTATTAATTTATAAATAATATTGATTTCGTTTTCGTTTTATTTTTTGTTCCATCCTTTTTCTTATTTATGGATGAAACAATTTCAGTACAATCAGTTGCCTTTACTAATAATTAAGTTCTTCCTTTTGGAATATTGAAGGAGCCGACCGGTGGCGCATGTATGCACATAACATGACACAAGTTCGAGTTGCCGCTTGCATAAGTGATTGCGTTAACTTGGCTTTGTCGAGCGAAATAATTTAATTTATTATAAGTAGATACTTGAGGACGAAAATTGAAAAATTGTTCATTTATTTTCGCGTAGGTGAAGCCGGAAGGGCTGCAGGTAAGGTGATATGGAAGTAAGGACAATGGGGATTTATTTTTCGAATGGAGTTTGTTAATTCATTAAGGAAGGAAGTATCTTGAGCATTTGTGTATCTTCAGTTAAGATTTATGAGAAATTGGTAAAAGTTAAGAGTGCTTGGGACCCTTGGTTTTCTTTCCACAAATGCGCAGGTAGGTGGGAATCCTCGCCCAGTTGGTTTACTAGAAGGTATCGTTCTACATATTATCGTGGGCAGTGGAACATGATGTGTTCTGCATCCTTCACTGCTTCCGTGTACGTTGATCAATAGGGGTTGTCATCGTCTCCAAACATATTCAGGTAGGCTCTGAAGCATTCATGGCCAATAAGCATCTGGATCAAGTATATTTTCAACTCTCCATGCTTCCTATTAAGTCAGGAGTCTATATTGGGCATCAATCTCGACGTGAATGCTAACGGTTACTCTTATTGTCTCCAGGACTCGCCTGCTGCTGATGAGCACTACTTCGGTTTTTTCTTCTGCAAGTTGTAGGCTCATGCATACTAGCCAGTCTTGGACCATCCCCATAGCTTCATTGCAGTCATGGTCCAACTCCTCAAGGAGTTTGTTCACTACAACGATTCCCAGGTCATCGGCGAAGCCAATTATTCTCGAAGACTTTGGGTTCCCAAGTCTGAGAACGTCATCATACATTAAATTCCACAGTAGCGGACCTAATACGGAATCTTGAGGAACGTCGTCCGTGATGTTATACTGGCTCGTTTCATCGTCGGTATCGTAGAGTAGTATTTTATTTTAAAAAATTAATATTATCTTCTGGAGATATTCTAGTATTCTCTCGCTCGCAGGATATTTCTTCAGTTTGCGGTGTTGACGGCGTCCTTGACATCCAGCGTGATGATTGCGCAGAACTGTTTACTCCCGCCATTCCATTGTTTTCATTCTATGGCTTTTCTCGCGGTATACACGACTTCGTCGATAGCGTCGATCGTAGACCGTGCCTTACGGAAATCATATTGGTCATCTGCGAGGGCTCCAATCCTTATCGATAACACTCTCCAATAACTTATGATGCGCATCAGTATTTTCCTCATGGTGTCCAACATGCATAGAGGTTTATACGATAAGGGAATCATGCGGTGGCTTATTACCTTTTGGTAGGAGGACCAATCATTGTTTCTCTGTACTCCATAAGGAGTAGTCTCCGACCAGTGGAAGGCAAATGTTGTATATATCTGCGAAGATGTGTAGGCGCCAAGTGTGCTTTTAAGGCAATGTTGGGTTTTCCATTAACACCAGGCGCCTTTTGGTCCTTGATTTTTGCGCAGACTTGCAGGACAGGATATTTTATGCTGTGACGAGCAGTAATGGTAACGCCTCCGGTGTATTTACCCTCTACATTTGTTCTTCCATTTTTTGTTGTTGTGGGAAGAGTACAACCATCATGTTTTCGAGAAATGCTGT
The DNA here is from genome assembly GCA_905220385.1 of Xylota sylvarum. NCBI lineage: Eukaryota > Metazoa > Arthropoda > Insecta > Diptera > Syrphidae > Xylota > Xylota sylvarum. Next base: position 105,759,710 of record LR999957.1, on the reverse strand, counting down.
GAACGTAGGGGAGGCTTGGTAGGCTTTTCCCCACGGATTTTGGTCGGCTTCATTCCACTGTTCGATGAAGTTTCTCTTTTACATAACTGGTGCGTAATTGCAGTTTTTAGGTTTCTCCGGGCGGTTGTGAATTTTTCATTTAGTTTTTCATGGCTGCTGGGTTCTTTAGAGCGCTGGTACGATGCGCGCCCTGTAGCACTCTGCGCGCAGTCTGGCAATTTCATCGTTCCACCAGTATACCTACCTAAAGGCTACTTAATACGTATTTCTGAGTATTTCATACTGCTGGTTCGATTTTGAGGCTTCAAGATTTTTTAGTAGTTTAGTAGTCTTTGCCACTGTCACTGCTTTGTCAAGGTTCCCTCCTTGCAGCACAAAGATATCCTGTGACTGATTTTTTTTTTAAACGACGCTGTTGAGGATGGTGTAGTGTCCAGGGGTCTTTCTCTTCCCAGGTGCTGTTTAGTTATCTGTGGTTGTTCATCTATACATGAGACTTCTTGGTGAAGTCGAATTAATTTATTTACTCTGCTGCAGGTTAGGTTAGGTAAATGGTTGCACTTTTTGACAAGAAGTTGTCAAAAGCTCACTTAGACTAGCAAGAGAACCTAAATTTTCTAAAATAGCTCCAAAAAGTGTCTTTCCTTTTAGTGGCTAGTGCTGAATAATCACATAGCAAGTGACGAATGCATACAATTTTCTCTTCGTCCTTGCAGTTTTTACAGAAGTCGTTATGGGTAAGTCCTAGCCGTACTGCATGATTGCCTATCACACAGTGTCTTGTCACGATACAACACCAGGAGCTGCCCGGATATCCCTTCGACTGAGTGTCATGAGACCTGCAGATTCCCCTGTCGTAGACTGGCTATGTATAACGATTTGGGTGTAGCGCATGTATGTATTAGATATCATTGCCTGTTAGCCTCCTCGTTAGATTCGCTGTCTACTTCAAAGTGCCAGAGCGCTGTACCAGAATAAGAAAGGTCCTGCGAGGAGCTTATATATGATCCTGTCCTGGCTAAATCGTTCCCTTTTTCGTTGCCTGTGATATATGTATGTATGTACATGTGACCCTGTACCCAAAAGAGGGTCATCATATTGGTCACTGAGATATCGCCCAGTCTTTTTATGCACATTTTTATGAGCTTGGACATTACCTGTGTTGACTGTATGTCTGCTTAAGCGGTTTGAAAAACGCTGCAATCATCCTTAAGTCTAGAAGACCGATTTGTATTTCGAGGCACAGTACCTACATCTCATTCTCGTTGCAGACTATACCTTTATCTTATCTTTCTTCCTGCTTGGCGAGGATTCTGATAGCAAATCTCCGACGCTGCAATCATCCTTAAGTCTGAAGGACTGATTTGTATTTAGAGACACAATACCTATATACATCTCATTCTCGGTGCAGGCTATACCTTTATCTCATCTTCCTTCCTGCTTGGGGATGTTTCTAATATCAAATCTCCGACTATAGTTTTATAGTGGGACGATGTAGTCCGTTTCCGTCCGAAGTCTCGATATATTCCACCGGTTCAGAATTGATACTTTCCTGATACAAGAATGGCTACATCGTCGTCTACTCTGTTGTAACTCGCGTTGCGTATATGCTTCTCTAGAATGGTGGTAGAGTCATTTCTTTTGAGTGGGATGCTGTGGGTCATTTGAAATCTTAACTATAACTTTCAGGCCTAACTCAATAATTTGGATGAATCGTCTTTTAAAGCAGTCCTCATGAAACCCATCATTCCAGTTTCATAAAACCGAGATTCAAGGGAAGTTAGTTGAAAGAAAACAAGGAAAGATTGATAATATAAAGCATTATGAACAATTTTCAAAAAATAAGCTCAATTTTCTCTGACAAACAACTCAAAAAACTAAACAGAAGAGGACACAAAAATGATGTTTGTAATAGAGGTCAAGAATTATCTTCATTTAAAATGACAAACAGCTTAAGGGTTTTTGGCGCGTTTGAGCAACAAAATTAGATCAAGTCAAAAGCCCTTAGGAAACTATTCGCAAACACCACTAAATACTTTTAAAGCATCAAAGTAAATAGAACTGTAAGAAGGAATACTCTCAGATTTTGAAAATCTCCAAAGGACTTCCCTTTAAATTACAAAAGTCTATCTCATTAACGTACTTAAAATAAAATTAGAACACTTGTATCTATCCTGGTGGCGACAACACCAACGACAACGATGTAGATGAAGATGACGCCTTAAGCGTTCCACTTACAGCCAAAACATTTATATGATACAATCCCTCCATAGACTCGGCACAGTTGATGCATTCAAGTGCTTCCGCATTCAAGACGTCAAAATCATATTTTTCACAATTTTCCGTTTCTGAATGAAATGAAAAAAAAAAAAAAAAAAAAAATCTGTGCATGGATAGGATGTGTCCTCGAAAAGAGCACATATCCCTATACACACTTTAAAGTTCCGTCCCACATTCATCTCATCTCATCTTATCCCCAGTCGCCGCCGCCGATTCATCCTCATTTAGGAACGCGCAACACGTATCTCCTCTTCATTGAAACACCAGTACTAGCATCAACAGAAGCAGCAGCATCAGCAGTACAAAAGCGCTCCTTTCACTTGAGAGATATTTATACAACGTGTCTCTGTTTTAAAACATTCAGCTATGCAGTTATGCTGCTAGTAAACAAGGGCAGCAATAAGAGCAATCATGTTTTCTCCCCCTTTTTTTATTATTTATTTTTTTTTGTTCATGTTGCACCACCCCCGTCCTGCTGGATTATCCTGTTGCGTTGTTGCAATTGTTAAATGGGGTAATGGCAGCCTTCCTGATGGTAGTTGCAGAAGCCAAGAGGTTCCTTTCATAAATCCCATTAATAATGATACTTAGGTATGTATGCCCATGCACAGACGGCCGGTCGTCGACGATGATGACGAAGGCTTTGACAGCTCAAATTAAGTGAGCAGAATGGTTGCTTTTCGCAAAAAAAAAATTGTATATCCACGTCATGTCATCATCCTGATGATCATCATCATATCAACCACAACCACTACCAATACCACAATTTACACTGACTACATTACATCCTTTATTTATTTTTACATTACTTTTGGAGCGATGAATTGGAAATCATGACATCGAGCCTCGACAGCACTGATACACTACTGTTTGGCTGGGATGCCATTGTTAATGGTAGCCACTGGTGGGTTGTGTTGGGTGGGTAGACTTTGGCATGCTGTGGTTATTTATCTGCCCTGCCTATCATCATCATCATGGCTGTATCCTTCTTAGCTGATTGTTTCGTTTCGTTTCGTTCATTGAAAGATGAGGCCAGGTGAAAGGTTAAAAGCTCTCGAGATAAAATAAAAAAGCTCTCTCTTATTCGTTGTCTCTGTGTATAACTGAATTCAGTGGGAAAATTTCAATGAAAAGTAATAATTGGAAAACTGTTGGAAGGACCATTGCGCAGCTTATTATTTTGTTATAAAAGAAGAAGCACAAGAAGCCCAAGAAGAAGAAGACCTTCCATTTAATGATATACATATACATACATACATAGTATCCATTGAACAACTACATTGAAGACGATGAGATGAAATCGTGCGTATGCTTACTACAAGCGCAGCTGCAAATTCATTGAAAAAGGGACTTTTGTCTGGAAACTGAGAAATGAGTTGAGGTGTGGGCGATAGTGGGTTTGAATTCTACGTGCTGCAACGTATTGTGCCTCAGACAGGGTTGTCGTTGTGATATTTTATTTAAACAAATTTATTATAGTTCACATTCTAGAACCTTATAGCGCATACTCTTTCTTACTTATTCAAATTAACTATCAACATATCGTTGGACAATGGTTCTTCCAATAACCATTCGGTTAATAGATTATGTGCCTGAATGGCATTGTATAGTAGTTGTCCCAGGAAAATAAAAAAAATAAAACAACTGGATGTTTTGAACTTTTTTAAACTTTAAGTGTTTTGAATCCTTTTGACTATATTAATCTATGATCACGTGCATGCTCATCAGCTCATTATATTCGCTGAGAAAATTTCCATTCTTGGTGTGAGTGTTAATGACAATCGTGATTGGAAAGACCAGATATTTGAAGTCCCAAAGAATGCTGCGAATCGATGTAAGAAAAACGTTCCTTCCTTTGATCTGGCTGCGATGTTCATATGTACATATATGTATATACGGCATACCCCCCCAAGTTGGAGTATAACCCTAATGTCTAGCCCGGTGCACCTAAAACTCCTTAGTACCTAGTAGATTGAGATTGAATGCAAAATCGCGAATTACAACTAATAGAAGACAGTATAGTCGAGTCGTCGTGCCTCCTTGTCTTGTCGCTTTTTTCAAAACAGTGCTTCAGTAAAATAGGTAGTGGCATTCCGGCACTTCAATAGTTTTCCAGCAATACCCGTCGTTTCGTGAATGCTCATCAGTTTACTCTCAAGCCTATCGTCGGCAATGCAGTCAAGAAACGAGATTCCTTCCTGAACCGTTCAACAGGAATGTGGATGTCCACAAACATTTAAAACCAATGTGCATCGGTATCGTCTATTTCCTCCTACCACCCGCACTATATCTGAATAGTAAAAGGGTACCCTGATCCCTTTAGCGGGCAGTCGTAATATAATGGTTACTTACAAGCTTCCATGTTCACAAAGATCATTTCCTTATGGCCCTTATTTTTTGACGATTGCTTTAGCTGTCTCAAAGCGCTTTAAATAAGCTAGCCAGTGAGGTGGTTCGATGTGGTTTGGGTGTAAACCCCCACAAAACTGAAGTCTTCTCCAGAAAATATAAAATTCCATTAGTCAACCCTCCCGCTCTCAATGGTATTAGTTTAACTTTCTCTGAGAAAGGCAAATATTCGGGTCTTATCCTGGATAGGATGCTAAGCTGGAAACCTAACATTCAAGAAAGAGTCAAAAAAGCCACAGTAGCACTTTTCTCTTGCAAAAATAGAAGACCTCACTGGCTCTACATCTTGGTCATTAGACCGATCTCTGGGGTGATTGTTTGGTGGACAGCCTTAGAAAAAGCTACAAACCGCGACTATCTATCTAAATAAGGTCCAGCGTACAGCTTGTCTGTGTATAAGCGGTGCTCTACGCACAACTCCCTCTGGACATTATGTTTCACCTAATACCCCTGGATATACATATTAAGCAATCAATTGACAGTAAGAGCAGCAGTCAGGTCAAGAAAAGAATTTGGCCAAGCTTCCATTCTGAGTAATTTCAGAATCTTTCGCGAAAACATGGACTACACCACCCCACGTCTAAATTTTGATAAGAACTTCGTCGTTGCCATTCCTTCCCGGATCACTCTCGAATGAAGAAGTACTTTTAAAAGATGAGTCGATTCACTTCTACATTGACGGCGCAAAAACCTAAGACGGAGTTAGGGGAGGTGTTTTCTCCTATGGTCTTGTTCTTAAGCTCTCCTTCCGTCTTCCAAATCATTGTAGCTTGCTCGTTCCAGGCGGAATTTATGACGATTAAAGAAGTCTTATCTTAGCTTAAAGAAATCTTGATATATGCTAGGGATATCCGCATCTTTTTGGACAGTCAAGCAGCTATGAAACCCTTGGAATCGATCTCTATAAATTCTCTAATAGCCCTAGACTGCCGATCGTGTCTCACGGAGATGGCTGGGCAGTTCAATATTCACCCTGTCGGGTGCATACTGATATTCCAGGAAACTGTAAGGCCGATGAATTCGTCAGACGAGGAACAACTTTACCCATTTTGCCGGACAAAGGCACCTTAGGTATACCAATCGCTACTTGCTAACTAAAATTCAAGCTGAATGCTATTGAGAGTACAAATCTTAGGTGAACAAGTGGGCCAACATGTCTAGCGACAAAACAAATTTGGCCAAAGCAGGATTTAAAACGTTCTAAGAATTTGTTTTCTCTCAATAGGTTGCATATCTGCACTACAATAGGTGTCATCACTGGATACTGTCTAATAGGCAAGTATGCCACAAGACTGGGCCTTTTTGCAAACGACTTTTGTAGAAGCTGCATGGATGAAAAAGGGTATAAAACCACTCCTCACCTTCTTTGTTTCTGTCCAGCTCTCTCCGCAGAAGGAAGCGAGCCTTTTATTATAATGATTTAGGCGATCTGATAAACACAGATATCAAGAGCCTCTTACGCTCTTCATCAGGTACGTTGTGGGTGATGGACGGGCACGCATATGTCATGAAAGATTTCGACCTAGATCTCTAGCTTCACATCCAAAGCAAAGTATCAAACTAAACGGTTTCAAGTTGGAAAAACACGGATTTGAAACCGTGGTCATACTTATTTGCTGTTGTTGGTCTACTATATAACTTTTTTTTTTATAAAAAGAACTCTGGATCATCCGTACGGTGTTGTTAAAGTTTCTTCTAGGGGAAGACCTAATCCTATCATTGTATTATCTTATTCTAGGTTAAGCCACAATTGCATACGTAATCGCCTTTTATAGACAAATCTATTGACATAAGACTTAAGTCATATCTTGCTTCTCAAATTTCTCAAAAACTTATCGAATTTTATGAAATTTATGAACTCAGCGCAAGTTTCTATATCCATTTAACCAAAACGCAACTCGATACTTTTTTTGCCTCTCACGGGGAAACTTGCAAACTTTTAAAAAAAAACTTTCATCGAATTTGACGTAAATTTCTTGTCCCAAAAGTCATAAGAATACACTCAACTCTTGAAACCCTCCGCCGCGCCGACCCAACATCTACTTTATTGATTTATTTCGGTTTTTTTTCATTGAAACCGTCATCCTTCTGTTGTTTATTCAAAGTTCAGTTCAAATCATCATGTTGCGCTCGCCCATCCACACTAGGCCAAGGTCTGTAAACCACTTGACACAACTTCACACTTATTGCATTGCTTTCATCCCCTAAAAATGCACTCGTCACCCTTGACAATCTGACATTTGCAATCTTTAGCACTTCTGTCAAATGAAATGTCACCAACAAAATCCTTTGACAAGAACTGTACGAATATTATCAACTGATTATCAAATTATACAGCAATCAAGAGTTTACGCTTTTCGAAATGAACCAAAAAAATAAGTTTTAAATATAAATGTCCACCTGTCAGTCGTGTCATAGCTGTCACTCCCTGCTAAATTTCCCCTGCCATTGTTATGTCAACTGCGACGATGACCTAGGATGACATTTTTCCATTGTGTATTGCCTTGCCCTATATATCGGGCCAGTAAGATGTAACAGTGTAAGCGAGAGTGGGATAGAATGAAACTCCTTGTACGAGGATTCGTCGTCCATTAATTGCATGGCTTATGGGGATCTTAACACCTCGATGGCATGTGACTTTGGCGAGCCTGAGAGAAGAAATTCCTCCACCACATCTTTCTTTCATTTCAGTGTGAAATATTCATTGCGAAGAGTCTTAGCAGAAAGTCAGGGCTTTAATGCATGTGGCAGGTGGGTTGATTGTGTTGGTAGAGTATGTGGTCCTTTTGGATGTAACCTATAAATGTGTTAATTAACACTGTTTCAAGGATATGGCTGCGCATGACTTGCATGGTGGATGTGCGCGTTTATTCTCTCCTGGCGGATGGACATGGAGAAGTTTCCCCAAGAGTGTATATTAAGTTATGTACTCTGGCCCGTATCTAGATTGAAAGTGAAGGCCCTGCTCTATATAAAGCTGGAAGTGTTTTGGAATTTCCAATTTTCCAACATTAACTTGGCATACATGCATACACAGGCAAACGCATACACCAATAATATTCCCAATACCTATCGTCTTTGTGCTGCCCCCGCATACATACATACATTGTATGTTGAAAATTTTTTGTGTGTAACATTTGTATTCACGTTTTCACTCACGATTTCGTGTACAAAAAGACGGTATGAGGGAGGCGAAGAGAACCCATCAGCATCACTGGGTGATGTATAAGGACCAACTGTCAATTGGAATTTCCAATTTTTCTTATTCTTGTTCTTTCGTATTTCTAAAGAGTGTTGCCAGACTTAATTGATCCTTTGTTTGAGTAATGAATTCAATAAGTCTGCGAGTACGACGTCACTTACCTTTGGCGGCAGATGCGGTGGAAAGATGGAGGACAGATGGCGCTTTTGAAGTGAACTGAAATTGACAGCGCACACACAGGTACTTTAAAAATAAGTTTAGCTAATTAGTTGGGAAATTAATGGAGAGATGTGGTGGAAAGAATTTTAAGAGATGTCGTCGTCCCACCCATTTTAATGGGACAACTGTTGCGTTAATTGGTTTATCGATTGGGAAGTAGCAGGGTTTGTGATGGAATAGTTAAGTCTTCCTGTAATGATGGGCTTTCTTTTAAACAAATAGAAGAAGGTGTCGGTTATATATAGGAATTCATTCCATATAGGGTTTGTTTCCCCCTGTAATGCAGGACCGCTTAAAGGATCTAGTGAAATAACTGATCTATGTAAAGTTAATATTTCAAACGCTATTGTTTTTTTCGAATAGAAATGGCGTCGGTTTCCATGAGAATGTAAATACATATATAGTGTGTAAAAAATATACAAAGTTATAACACCTATCCTAGTCCAGGGTATATGAAGCCGATCCGATGAAAATGGGCTTCCAGGTGGTTTATTCTCTGTGCATTAGTGCTTCGTGAGAATTTGTGCCGAAGTTTGTTCGAATTTCATGCAGTATCCGTGGTGTAGATAGTTTTTTATGTCCAGATTCCACCGATGCTTTTTAGGTTTACAATGGACCGTTGACATGCCTGTTGGAATAAGCAGTCGATTTCGTTTATGTCAGGACAGGTTTTACGTTCCTGGTTGTTCGCTAGAAGTTATTTAGCTGTCAAAGTTAGTTGATGTCATTCTAAAGTCCATTCAGTCCATTTGTCCGTTTCCAATCCCTCCCAGATTATGTATGGTCTTAACCCGAAAAATAGCTTTTGTTTTCAAATTCCTTCCACGGAAACGCCTGAACGCGAGTGAATGCGGTAAAGCAAGTGGTGTAGATAGTTTTTTATATCCAGATTCCACCGATGCTTTTTAGGTTTACAATGGACCGTTGACATGCCTGTTGGAATAAGCAGTCGATTTCGTTTATGTCAGGACAGGTTTTACGTTCCTGGTTGTTCGCTAGAAGTTATTTAGCTGTCAAAGTTAGTTGATGTCATTCTAAAGTCCATTCAGTCCATTTGTCCGTTTCCAATCCCTCCCAGATTATGTATGGTCTTAACCCGAAAAATAGCTTTTGTTTTCAAATTCCTTCCACGGAAACGCCTGAACGCGAGTGAATGCGGTAAAGCCAATTTTCCAAGACTTGTTCGCATAAATCGAGCAATATGCAGGCATTTTGGATTTCAATGTTGATCCTTGAAGTCGTCAAAAGTCTTTGGCTTATTGGCACAGACCATAGGCTTGACGTAGCCGTATAGATATAAAGTGTATGACTGGGTCGTACGTACTTATACATAAGGCCTGAATCGGGTTTGGGGAATTTTACATAATTTTTGTGTTTTTTAAAAACGACCACAAAAGTAGGCGTGGCCACATATGGTGTTTAGTCGAGTTATAGAGAACATTAAAGGCTACATTTTTTTTTGTAACAAATTTTTTCGATTTCTAATAAAAATTTTGAAAAAGTTAAATTTTTAAAGAGTGTGCCATACTTAATACTTGCTCTGTGCATACATACATATGAAGGTATATATGCAAGTAAAAGTCTAGAGGCTCAATCACAAAAGTTACATTGCAGAGATGAAGGCTCAAATTACTTCCTGAGATCGATGCGGAATCGAGTAATTTAGGAACCCATTTACACTTGAAGCTGGAGCCGTAATATTCTCGGTATTCCTTGCATTTTTCTTGTCTGGTTGCCACGTGAGCAATATGAAGCATATGTGGAGTCTATTTTTCCACCAGATGTTCAATTGTTCGTTTATTGCACTAGCATGAAGCAGTTCCTATTTTCCCCATTTTACTGGAATTGGCTTCAGTGATGAAGAGCAATCATGAAAGTTTGATTGCCTGCAAATCATTCCCGGCTCAGACTCTAAAGTAAGTTCTGAATGTAGGGAAAGTCGACTTTAAATTTAGGCAACAATCGAGACTCTGATGTCACTACGTTCGACAACATATCCGTTGGCACGTGGCCATTGGACAAGTTTGTCGGTAGGTCACCAAAGGACTAAGACGATAGATTGATTTGATAGTTTTTTTCTATGGTTGCACTAAGGAGGTGGGAAATCTTCTAAAGATGCCCGCGCTAGTGGGATGCCCGATTCATGTATGTACTTAGTTCTAACATAGAGTGTCAGCAGGTATATGGCTACGTACTAAACCTCACACTTTAACCATTACCTCCGCGGGACTGTCTTTAGGTATTACTTCGCGGGGTTGATTAGGGAACGAGATTGCCACATATCTGCTGACACTGCCTTATCTTAAATTTAAATTTACAGAGCCTGGACTCTTCTATTACAAACCCTCAACATTTCATCTGCAAGGATGTTGATGTCAATCCAGCTATAACAAAGGCGACCTCGTCTGAAATGGTTCGAAGGCATCTGATTGTTCGTAGCGCGCAGAGTCTGTATGTTGACGATGATCTCCTTTTGGTTTCTTTCGTTTCTTAATGCTTGCGCCCAAACTGAAGCAGAAAAGAACTCATGCGATAACTCTCGAGAGTAGGATCCTTTTAGCGTATCCAGGTCCCCCGGTATTAGGCAGTATGCACGAGAGAGCTCTCAAATGCCAAGATTTCTTGGTTAAGTAGTCTGCATGTCCTTTAAACTGAAGTTTATTGTCCAGAATTACTCTATGGTTTCTAACGGCTTCTTTGGACCTGATTGTTTAGTTACCAACCTGAAAGTTAGTAAACTCTACAGTTTTTCAACTGGTTATTAGCACAGCTCCTGTTTTATGGTTGGCTAGTTCTAGGCTGGCGGGTGTTAGCCAATCTTTTATCCGGGCTGTTGCTTCATTTGTAGCTGATTGAACGTCACTACAGCAATGTCATTGGCGAATTTAATTATCGTTACTTCGCTGGTAACGCTAATCGTAGGACTCTGTCGTACATGATGTTCCACAATAACGTCCCTAAAACCGAACCCTGTGGAACTCTCGCAGTGACGTTGTAGTATTTTACCCCTTCATATGTATTGTATCTCAACTTTCTGCTGTTAAAATAGTTCGTCACTATGAGCAGCATATAATATGATGTATCCATCCTGGCAGGTGATCTTTTAATGAACGATCAGTTCACACAATTACACAATTACTCCTTTGTGCCGTAGAGCCATCTTTCTCCTTTGATGGCGATATCAGCTACCGCTCTTATGGTACCAACAGTTGACTCCATTTTTCTGAAACTAAATTGATGGTCTGCAAGATCTTCTTTCTCGTCTGCTTCTGCAAGTAATCTATTGTAAGAATGGTGGGCAGTAGGACGATGGTTCTCCTAGAGACTTCTTTCCTTTTGGTAACAAGACCAAATGTTTTATTTTTCATTTTTCGAGAAAGTTTCCTTCTTCAAGGCACTTCTTGATCGTCATTATGAAGAGGTGTGGTCTCTTTTATACAACCGCCTTAATCGCCTTATTCGGGATGCCGCCGGGTCGTGGCGCCTCGCTGTTGTCTATCTCTCTGCATGCCTTAAGCAGCTCCTCCAGCGTAATTAGTGGTATATCCGCTGGACCGACCTCTCTTACAATGTTGCAGATAGTAGATGTTATTTGGAAAAAAAAGAAGATTTCCTTGATAGTACTGTCCATGTATGTATGTACATAAATATCAATAGGTGGTATGGGGGCCTGTGGTTCAGTGGTTAGTCCCTGACAATACCAAATCGTTTAGGCACGGTCCCACCTCTCACGAGCGTCTGGCAAACATGGTTGACCGAATCTAACCACTCCAAATGAAAAGTAAGACAAAATCCATGACATAGTTATACCCAGGATTCAAAAACCACCATGCATCGCTATCTTTAAATTTTTTCCACTTTGCCCAATCCTTACAATTCTTAATTCTTTCTCATACAGCACTTTCTCATGCAACCTTAGAGGAAAGGTTCTCAAAACGTTAAGTGTCCCTGAATCTAAATGCACCATCCACCTTAAGTGGTGTACTAAATTGAAGAATACCATTTATTTTAACACCAACCGCATTTCGACACCAAAACGAACCCAAATTGTATTTATGTATAAAAAACAACAACATGTATGTACATATGTGTATTCACGTCGCCATATTGGCAATCAATCTGAACGTGTCTTCACCGTTTATTCCTCGTTCTTTTTTTTTTTTTTTTAAGTGTGTCTATGTGTATTTTCCCTTGAATGCATTTTACGTGCTGCAGTGCACCAAGCTCGACATTTCCATCTCAATATCCGAACTAATCCCATTTTATTGCAAATACCATCGCGCACACATCCTTCTTCTCTCAGTTTTTTTTTTTTTTTTTGCACAAAACCTGCATCCTGAATCAATTCGCTAATATTTGCACGAACTTTCATTTAAACGAGCGCATATATTTGCACTCATTCTCTGTCGCTCCAGCTTGTGTTCGTTTTGTTGCTCCGGGCTACGGTCGGTCGGACCTATAACAAGGCACAGACTTTTATATCTTTTATTCGGTTCTTAAATTTCCAGATTCCACTCACATTGCCCCAAGAGAAGAACCCTTTTCCTCATCGAACGAACTACTGTTGTTGCGAGCTTGTAAGGGAAATACCAGCACTGGTGGTGTACTTTTATTTCAACAATATTTACTCACGATCCTGCTACGTCGTTTAGAGTTTTATAGCTCTCGTTCCCAATCCTCACCACCACCTTTCGGTTGACAATAAACATAAAAACATAAAAAAGAAAAAAGAAAACGAATCCCTATCCATATGACTCGTCTTCGATAATACAGTGCCATCGTGCTGCTGCTCCCCTTTTCCACGTGCGTCGTTCCATGCGATGATGGAGGATGGCATTTTATTTTTCAATATCCTGATCCTTGTTGCCTCTGACTAAGATTGAGTGAAAGAGAACACGATTCGAACAAATACCAACGACACTGAAGGAATCCGTGGATGTAGGATGATGTACCATCCCTTGCTGGGGCGCTGCATTGTCTCCCCATCCATATTTACCACCCAGTGCTCCGTCACCCTTCAAAATAATCAGGACGTGCATTCAACAGGGCATAACTTACGGGGGCTGATATAAATTCACGAAACACTCTCTTCACGCTTTCCAATGTCGATAATACACTGTCGTTGTTGGTGTTAGGTGGTCGACTCCGTTACTGCTCCTGTTTTGGAAGCTCTTTCAAGCATTATGTCGGAAAACTGTGTCGTCCTCGTTGGTTCAGAAAGATATAAAACACACACATATACACGCAGCCATTGCTCGTCGCGGTTGTTGATATCGTTTTTTATCGATTTTCATGTCGTGTTTGTTTGATTGTTGTATGTGTCCTTTAGATTATACTCTCTGGTGCTTTTCCTTCGTTCGTGTACAACACCACCGTGCGCCGCTGAACGTTCTGAAGGACAATGAAGTGCGGTTGGGTTCACTTCGGTTATTTTGATGGCTTTTTGCAACTGACTGCAAAAAAAAAAAAAAAAGAAATATCGAGTAAAATTTATAGGCACTGTCAATGTGTAATGTGGACTTGATTTTGATTTTACGATTCAATTCGAAGCAGATATGCTCTGTATACGAGTACGAGTACGTCAGTGCCATGTTAAGAGTTGAATCATTAAAAAAATGTCAATCTGATGGAGGGGGATTTTTTCCCACAGGCACATACACAAATTCATCCTTGTGTCGGAATGTGTGTGTGACCAAATGACACAAATGAAATTCATGGCAAATTGATTTCTGGTCATTTTGTTTCAAAAGATGGCAAAGGACAGTCATTTTTGAGTGGAATGGAAGTGAACGCTATATCATTAAAAATGTCCTCCGTGTAGCTTGGCCAATTGCATTTCAAAATTTTGTATTGTGTTTGGGATTTTAGTGCCTACATACATACATATGTATGTTCATACACATGAGCTACCGAGATTTGTTTGTGTGTTTCAATAAAACATTTAAAAACAGCTTAAAGGAATTTCAAGAGATTTCACAAAAGATATTCGCAAATGATCTAGGTCAGAAAATAGGGTAAATGAAATTAAATTAATGGAACGAGCTTGCGAAGCAGCTAAATCGAAGTTATGTGGTTTGAAGTTCTCTGAGGGGTTGGGCTTTTGAATTTATTGCACAGAAAAACCATTCATCATCTTGTCTAAGTCCTTTTTTGACATCACAGGTCTCGGGAAGATCGTTACCGACCGTGATGGAGCAGTAAGCGTTCTCCATCGTTTGGGTTTTCTCCAGGATCTGCCGTAATGTGAATATTTGCTCGGTTGTGGACTTACCGGGCCTAAAACCGAACTGAAAGGGGCCAATCAGCTGGTTATCAAATGGTTTCAGGCGCTCTGACAGTACGACCGACAGGATCTTGTATGCAAGATCTGATGCAAGGAGACTGATGCCTCTATAGTTAGTGCAATTTAGAGAGTCTCATTTCTTGTGAGATTTCATTCATCAGGCATACTTTTCCCCGACCAAATCTTGGAAATTAGTTGGTGTATGCTCTTGACCAAGTTATCCCCCGCTGCATTAAATAGCTCGGCTGGTAGGTCGTCCGGTCCAGCAGTCTTGTTGGACTTGAATTTGGATATTGCCATCCTCAGTTCATTCTGGTCGGGTGGACGGAAGTCTTGGTTTTCATCGTCCAGTATGAATGGTTCATTCTACCTGACAGCGCGATGTTGATCTTCGTCACCGTTATACAGTCTGTAGAAGTGGTTTTTTCAGGTTTTTTCCCCAGAATCGACTGTGACTCAACTACAAGGTTTCCGTGTTCATTTCTACAGGTCTTACCTTTTTTTAACGTTTCACTTTCTGGTAAAACTTCCGAGCATTGTTCATGGAGTAGAACCTCTTTAGTTCCTCGAACGGCCGCTTCTCGTACTCCTTCATTTTCTTCCGGAGAAGTCTACGTTGGCCGCTCGGAATGTTCGGACATCTAACATACAGGAGTGCCTTACGTCGATCGCAACATGATCAATTTAGTTGACGGTTTGATGATCTGGTGACCGCCATGTTCCCTTATGAATGTTGAGGTGAAGAAACCGTGTGCTAGCTATAATAACATTACGTCCCGGAGTAAGTTCAATTAGCTTAAGTCCGTTTCTAGACGTGGTGTCGTGTAGGCTATGCTTTCCAACGGTGCTACGAAAGATGTCCTCCTTTCCTATTTTGGCGTTATAGTCACCTAGAACGATTTTAACTTCATACTTAGGACATTACTCATATCTCTTGTTGAGGAGATCGTAGAAACATTCTTTGGTAGCATCATCTCTTTCCTCTGTGGGGGATAAGCACATATCAGGTTAATGTTGGCAAATTTAGCCTTGATGCGGATTGTTATGAGGTGTTCACTGACGTATCTAAAGCTCAAGACTTCATGCCGAAGTCTGCCACTTACAACAAGTCCACACCCAGTATTGGAGATCCCTATAGACCTGAGATTCAAGTATGTCGAAGCAGCTCATATAGGGATAGACAGTATTCGCAGCAAGGAAATCGGACGATATGAAGTAAGTTCACTTCGTTTTTTGTCGGGTTTTGATACCATACTTACCTCTGCGACTTTCCACAATCGTGTGACATAACTTAGTCTAAATGATGTTAAATAGAGTGAAAATAGACTCCCTCACCTTAACGATTTTTTGTTCGCCGGAACTTCAGGAATCCCTTAAAGGATTATACCTCTTAACTGGGACTAAAGTTTTTGACTGGTTTTGCGATATTCTTGAAAGTAATCTTTAAATATTTGTGTGTGACTTTCGATCGTTTACAATTCTCATAAAAGCATTCCGTGTCAGACATGAGTGGATTACATAAATGGGTATTTTGCCTATGAGCAAGGTTAGTTTAGGAATTAATGTCAGTAGGCAAGTAGAATAAAAGACTCTGATAGGATTTTCCTAACACTACTGGTTACTTTTAATTTTCTCATCAGAAGACTTTAGACGATCGTAAGAGATAACCTTCTTTACAATGTTCCCAAGTCAAACTAATTTACAATGGAGCATATATGTACATATACATACGTAGCACATAGTTTATATTTTAGAATTGAAAAACCTCACTACTACACCTAAACGAAACTAAACAATTGTATCCTGACAGTATTTATTTAATCCTAGTTGCCAATGCAATCCAATCTATTTAGATTAGGAATTCCATCAAGCTTCAAATGTGTAATTTCAATTTGTTGTTCAATGCTTAATACTATCAGGACAATCAATCTGGACTTCAACTAACAAATTTGTTCTGACAAGTATTTTCAGTTACAACATCTCGTCTATATCTGTTTCCACGTAGTGTGCCCTTCTCTTTGGAAATCTTCTAAAACATTGTTATTCATCCAACATCCTAACCTTTTCTACATCTCTTCCACACATACCATCAGTCAAAGAACGACAATGAAATGTAAAGTACATTTTCAATTTAGCATTCGCACCAACTCCATGATGCCGCACCATGTGCCAGGGAGGGCTTTAGAAGGAAAACCCCAGGTGCCCCACGTCTACATAATTCCATGTCCTAAGTTACTACAAATCCCCTCTACCCAGGTCCTCGGGAAAATATTAAATTTCTACCGAAAATTCATTTGCCACTCGTCTTCACATTGGTGTGGAGGAGGACAAACGACTACTCCTTCAGGTCCTTCGAGAGTGGTGCTCATTCATGATTTTATATCAGAATTTCAAGTGAAACATCTGTCAAAGATAAATCTCAGCATCTGCCAGAGCATACTTCTCGTTGTATATGTATGTACGTCAACACACAAATAAGCTCTCTGCCTGCGCCCGTGTGTAATAAGATGTTTCGTCCTCGTGGCGGGGTGTATACATATATCCATTTTGACATGAATCTGCGCAACGCATGGCTGTCATATGACAGCAGTCTAGCCTGCAAAAATCCAAACCCAAGGTATAGAGTATAGAGTATAGAGTATCCATCTACCTTGTACTGTTGCTGTTGCTTGACTTTGTAAAGAGCTTTGCAATGTGTGTACATGGGACGAAGTCCTTCACAGGCAACACAAAACACAATAAAAGTTTTTTTTTTTTTTTTGTTTTTGTATACAGGACTACCTCCACCCAAAAAGGATATACTGTTCATTGTTTAAGCTTATTTTTTTTTTTTTGTTGGTTTTCTCTACACCCCCACGCCCTCTCGGACTGCTGCTAATGAAAGCAGTGGAAAATTACAAATAAGAAAAAGTAAAGAGAAAAAGGACGAAACGAATAAAAAAAGTTCGCTGCTAAAGTTCAAGAATGAAATTCTTCGACATAATACTTTCGACCCTCTCATCTCGGGGAACCTTGACATATTTTAATGCGATGCTGCTGCTCCTTGAAAAATAGGGAATGTAATTCATGCACACAGTGTACACACTCGAAATGGCAAGGGCACAAGGGCGCAGTATACTACAAATAGAGAGGGAGAAACAGAGCAAAAGCGAGAGAGAGAGCAAAAGATGTTGTACCGAGGAGGTAACCGAGCTTAGGGAGGGTAAGAAACGGTGTTTTTTAAAAATTTATAAATTGCCAGTGTTGTTTTTCTGTAATTAGTT
This sequence comes from Xylota sylvarum, assembly GCA_905220385.1. Lineage (NCBI taxonomy): Eukaryota > Metazoa > Arthropoda > Insecta > Diptera > Syrphidae > Xylota > Xylota sylvarum. Next base: position 105,742,054 of record LR999957.1, on the reverse strand, counting down.
TTTGTCAGTTTCAAAGGCGAAATGAAATTTTCCATCTTCTTCGCCGAGCACACGCTCGTACACATTTGTTCGACGGCGACAAGGAGTGTCCGTGATGAGACAGAGCGAAAGAACAAGAGCGGAGAACGTGGATTGAGTATTTGATCACTCCTAAGTGCTGTACATTCTACAAGTGACTTTAAATAATTAATTTTGATCTAGAAGTCGGGTTGGTCTTGCTAGTTCTGCTAAGAATCTTTTTTCCTGAGCCAAGCGGAACATCATCAAGGATACTATTAATTTTTGCATTGTCGTGTCGAGTCTTTGGTGAGGTTGGGGGTGAGTTGGGTTCAGGAATGGTTTGCTTCTCATTTGTCTTCTTAAGTCAATCTTCTTTAATTTTTCGGTGTGTACTGGTGCGCTTATTAATGTGCTGCTCTGTAGAGTGTGTTCTTTTGAACTTTTTGGATTTAATAGCTTAATTGTTAGTTTCTTGGCGAATAGTAAGAGAGCGCGACAGGAAGGGGGATGGAAGAGTATTATTTAAGTTACAATTCCCTAATTGCATTTTTGTTAATTATGTAGAAATGGTGCGAAGGACAGTTGAGTTTCTTTAATGGGGAGCGGATGAACATGTTGACAAAGTTTGTTAGTTTTTTTCTTTTTCTTTGTTTTGAGAATTAATACATAGTTTGTACAATACTTTAAGTTATACAAACAAAACTGTTGGTGGAAGGGAAAAAGAGTGTTGAGATTGAACCGGCTAATATATAGTCCTATTTGGACCAGTCCTAGGCTAAGAATCTGCTATGAAAAGCTGAATCTTGAGCTGGGTCTCAAAAAATCAAAGCAAGCACGTTAGTCCTCTTTGTTCATATTAAGTGGGTTCAAGTGCTACAAGGCAAGAAAGAAGTTATTGGAGCTGTCAAAGGAATAAGAAATCGAAATTTTTAGATAAGTTGTGAAATATCAGCTACGGAATTCAGAAACTACATATTTCGCAACCCTTTTAAATTCCCCTCAGGAATCCTCAAATGTGTACCAAAGGTACCAAAGGACCATCCATCTCGTAGCGCATAAAAGATGTCAGTTTCAAAATAACATATAATTCAAAAAGAAACAAACAGATGGCCCATCCTTTATCTACTGATGGTTGTACAGATCTGAAAAGCAGAATATGTAAAGCTTCGGCACTTTGTCTCCAATTTCAGTCAAATCTCCTTACGCACTAAGTTGGGATTCCTTGAATCCAATGTCAAATCGCTGCTGTTATATGCCTGCGAAAGCTAGAAAATCTCGGCAAACATCTCGAGGAAATTGCAGGTTTTTGTGAATCGATGTCTGCGCTATATCCTAAATATTCGTTGGCCACAAATAATATCAAACCAGGAATTGTGACATGGGACGAATCAAGAGCTGTTGGATGTCGATATAAAGAAGCGAAAATGGCAATGATCACACACTGAGGGAGCCAAATATAATATCGCGAATAAGTCCTTTGAATGAAATCCTCAGGGTGCACGGCAGGTTCAAAGACCAAAAACTTCTTCATCTTCAAGAGGACACTAAAAAAACATCCCTTCAAAATAATCTTGTTTATTTTATTTCACGAAATAAGGACGTTTGACATGTCCTTTCCTTCATTAGTTCCTGCTGGCTCCGCAATTTAGACCCGGTTGCTCACTCTCGCGCTAAGTCTAAATATTTGGTTCTTTGTACCAAAATTTGTACCAAAATTTTAAGGACTATATTATTTACGTGGCTTTCCAGTCTACTTTTATGCTTTCTCGCGTAGTGTTTCATTTCGTCTTAAATTGTTTAAATGTGGAGATCTCTGTGGATATCGGAGTTTCTGCATTAACAATTCCTCTAAGCACTTTGTTTTCAAAAGTTTCTAAAATATTAGTATTGCTCATTTTAGTAAAACCCCAGAGTTGTATACCATACGTCCACACTGATTTTAGCAGTTGGTTGTATAAAAGCAGTTTGTTCTCTATGCTTGTAATATTTTCCAAGTAACCAAAACATTTCTCTGTATTTATTTTCTAGTACCTTGGATTTTTTTTTGATTTTTTTGACATGCGACTTCCATTTTAGTTTTGCGTTGAACGAATTCGAAACAAGGTTGAACAAGTCGATAAACTATGGATGGAGCAATCGAGGCATTTTATGGTTTACGTTCTATGAACTGTTGGCATTAGGACATGGTTTCTGGTTTCTGGTTCATATTCGATTATGCCAGCAAGAGCATAAAATTGAGCAAATATTTTAAAAATAGTAATCCTTGCAAGATTTCACATCTTCTTTCTTCCATGGTGCCATGAACAAATCTCTTTCTAAGTCGTGCCTCATTAGTAGATGTAGAAAGGGTAATAATCCCCCATGATGAACTTCTGAACTGAACATACAGAGAAAGAGTAGAAGAAAGCTCTTCAATCGGGCTAAAATGGCGAAGGAGCCCTCGGATTGGGACAATTATAAGAGGAGTCCTAATGACCTCAGAAAAAATATGAGAAAGGCGAAAAGAAGTACCCGGCATCTCTTCTGCTCAAATATCGAAAACACAAATGTAGTCAGAAGAGTTAGGAGGATCCTGTCCAAGGAACCAACTATATCCGGCTAAATCAAGAGACCTGGTGAAACAATGGCAATGTCTAGTTGAGAATCTCTAGATTTGCTCCTTGATGCACAATTTCCAGGAAACACAGTTGCGAGTGTGTAAAATATAGAGCTGCTCGACCCGGAGACCCCGGATATCTCAAAGGAGGTAGTAAGCTTTAATAAATAGCTTCCTTCCATACAAATTGGCGGGTCCGGATGGAATCATCCCACCGAAAATGCAACAGTCATATGCCATTCCGATTCTGTCTATGTAGACAAAGTCTACTACATACCAAAGCTTTGGAGATAGATTAGGTTAGGTACGTGGGTAGGCGAGTGAAGGAATCCACAACGCCACAATCAGATCAATACAGATTGTGATATCCAAACGGATTCCCTATTCTTTTGCATAATCCTGTTGGCTCTACTGTTATCGAAAACAGAGCCATATACTTCTTGTGATCACACAAGTGTCTAGGGAGGACCATATGATGGTAGCTTCCCTTCCGGCCTTAATCCCTGCTTCGAGCCTCAGTGTGCAAGTGAGAATGAATATCGAGGTTTCGACTTATTCTGATGTGGATTCGCAACCTTTTCTGGCCAATTCGTCGGTTTTCTCATTACCTGGTATATCTTCATGTTATTATCCATGACCCAGCAAAGCACAACCTTGTGCTGTGTTCCAAGAACCTTAAGCTCTTCACGACAGTACTTCCAAGCTTGGATAGTATTTCGTTACCAGAAATCGCTTTTATTGCTGCCTGGCTGTCGATAAAAAAGGTGATACCCACCTGTGGTATTGCTTTCAACACAGTCGCACTAACGCTTATTGTCATTGCTAGAACCTCTGCTTGGAAAAGACTGCCATGGTTCGGAAGACGAACTGATTGGGCTAGGCCCATCGGTGCAGAAAAGCTACCCCAGCATGCGCCTACATCGATCTTTGATCCATCTGTGGGGATAGAGATAGTACGTGTATTGATAAGCCGACCGCATTTCCATCTTTCTCTACCAAAAACGAGCTTGTGAAGGGTCTCTTAAAATCAGCGCGAAATCAGTTAATCCGTGGTAGGCACCTAAATTTCCTTGCTATTTTTTTAGGATCATAGAATGACCCAACTTTTTATTGACTTATTCGTAGGGCGCTAATAGCTGCCGAGGCTTGAACGAAGATATCCAGCGGAAGTGGTTAGTGCGTTGAACTACGAAACGAGGTGTTCGCGGATCGATCCCCAGACAACACCTAAAAGTTCTTTCACGATTTCACCTGAGAATTAATTTAAAAATTGCCTTTCGGAAACAGCAGTAAACAACCCTTCCGTTCGTATAAAGAATATAACACGGTTAACAAGAATGGTTGTGAGAATCTACATAAGTCCTGGGTCTCATGGACCTGTTGTGGCAAATATTTGTATTTTTTTATGTTTTTTTTTTATTTAAGAAGTTAACACTCCACAGTCTTCCCAATGTTTGTCAAGTTAGACAAGTGTTGCATGCATCTAAACTTCATTATGAAACAGTATTCCAATTAAATTGTAAATCATATGCCATACGTCTCATATCTCATATCCTTATTACCTTGTCACACATTTATAATTTGTAACTTGCTCACAATTCATTTAAAATTTCAAATTTGCACATCCATTCCAATAAATCGTAAACAAATCACAGATGCGGTCAAACATTTCCATTCCAATTCACTTATTGCAAGCGACAACGAGTATTGAATTCATGAATACCAAATACAATATCGTTCCCATGAAGACACACAGCACAGCATCATCGCACAAGCCTACTAATTCCAGGGTATAGCAATAAATCACACAAATACAAATACCGTCAGTCATTTGTAATACGAAAATCCATTTTACTTATTCAAACTTGTTAGGGGTACACTTTTACACCAACAAACGTCCCATATCTCCCTCATAGCACTACATCAAAGCAACACAACAACATGACACGTTTAAGCCGACAGTCATTATCTTCACATAAAAATCGAGTTGTGTGTGCGTGCCTGCTCCTCCGGACTTAATGTTTATATTCAAGCCGAACCGCCGCCCTCCCCACATAAATAAGTAAATAAGTGGGCCTAGGCATCGCCCTTGTTAACTCATTCATTATGGAGCTTATGTAGCCAATAATTATAAAAGCGACACATAAAACGACGACATCCACTCCTCATGGCCCCCTTCATGAAATTAACTTTTACCCATTCTAGCGTAAAAGATTTTAGTCCGTGAATTTGCATATGTTCCACTGAGTGCTCTCGTAGACGTGACACAGCTTCCAAATCAGGGGCAGAGTAGGTACCTACCAACTTCGTTTTTTTTTTTTTTTTTTTGTCTCTGTTGAATTTTTTAACTGTGTCCAATTGGATGAAAGTTTAATAAGCACAACATTAACATGTCATACTGTTACATCGTATCTATCCCTGGGTTTGACCTGAATTTTAAAGTCAGCCATTGATTTATGCTCAGGAATCTTTGATAAGCATCTGAAAGTTTGATTAGTTTGACACTTTGTCAATAGAATCCGCACATAATCAGGTTATCATTAATGAAGTGTCAGCACACGTGAAAGCTTTTATATCATGTGTATGGAGCGCTCTTATACAGTCTTAAGCTATCCTTGACATTCCTCGCATCTGCACTTGAATGAAAAACTTGGAGGACACACTCGACTAACACTCAACTTACACTCAACATATACTCGACTCATGTATGAGAAGAAAAAAGTAAAAAAAAAAAAAGAAAAAAGATACGGAACCCCACCTGATTGCATGCAGCCTATGCACTACGACGATACGACGAGGACGTTGTGTGTGTGCGAACTGAAAATCATATGCAAACGGTTGAAAGGACGATGTCATTAAAAATGCCCAAACATGTTTTACCTCAATGCCTCCGAAGAAGAGAAGCCTTGCTTCGGCTATTGCCATTGCCGTTCGTTCGTTCGTTCATTCGTTCATTCGTTCATATGTGTTTCAGTGTGTGTGCCAGGTGGGGGCGCAAGGTAATAGTGCGGTTCCTGTACACATGTACCCCCATTATCCCTGACCGAGAGCGCCTTGTCTGGCCGTCAAAATGTGTTCCCTCTTCAGGTAATTAAAGCGAAAAAAAAGCCAACGAAGGTAATGCATGGTTACGTGCCGGGGATTGTTCACACAAGAACGGGGTAAACTGTACATTGCTCTTTGAGATATTTAATGGATTCGTGTGATGTTTGTCTGGCTAATTAAGTTGAAGGATCCAGTATTAGTATAGATATTGAATGAATTTGAATACTTTGATGGGACAGAAGTCTCCATGAACAAACGACCGAACTTGATTTTATGGTAATGGGGCGGAAAGTGGATCCTTTTGATTCCCTCTTCTAATTGCACAGTTACGTGTCAACGGGGTGGCAAATAAAATAAACCGTTTAGAGATCATCCATCTCAAATGATGTTAACCCGATTTTGCACTTAAAATTTTTTTGGTCGCAGCCCGAGTGAATTAGATTATAAGAGTATTAGGCGAGTATTAGTCTACTTTGCTAGTTGAGGACTACTATGCAACTCTATTATCCTTTCTTAATTTTTGCGTTTGCTAAGTGTTTTTTACGATTCTTATAAAATTCCTTGACAATTCGTTTAGATACTTTTACGTTGACAAGATTACATACATATGTGCAGACTGTTTGTGGTGTGTTTAATAAAATTATATAAAGGATACAGACGGGATGTTTCTACGCATCTGCCTCTACTGTTTACAGAGTTTTAGATGTCACGTTACTGACCTTGTTCGAAGGACATTGGTTATTCAATATGTATTCTGAACAAATGGATACCCTTGCAAAATGTATGTGAGGGTGGTGGTAATTTTGTAATGCGTTTTAAACGCATTCATGCAGTCCATCATGTAGGTGTAACCAGCTTTTCCATTCGGGTGATCTTTGGCAAGCGCCTATCTATTTATGTATTTCATCGATTAGAGTATCCGTAGAATATAATAATCTTACAGATCGTGGAATAATAAGTTTTATATATAAAATAATTAATCTCAACTACCAGGGTAAGGTATTCACTCATTGAGTTCACACTTTACCCTTTGAAACGTTTGACAGAATAAATTAGGAACTAGCACATCCCATGTGAGAGCTCATATCTGTATCTGTGACAGAAAAAACGGGCTATTGGGTATGTCTCTTATAAGAGTACAATTCAAAAGTACCTGTCACGCAGTTTTAGATAATGCAAGCGAATTGGTTGTCATCTAGTAGACGGCGGCATGTAAATGTTCCAGTGAAGGCGGTATAAAGCCACTCTCGTGATACCTATAGAATGGGTTCCGAATAACACAGCTGTATTCAAGGATTGAATTAAAAAAATACAGGAGTCTAGGATTGTAGGTATCTGTCAACTCTTTAGTATTTCTCAAAACAATGCGCAAAATAGAATTGACTTTGGCCACAATGTGGTCTATATGACAGGTAAGGGTGAGTTTAGATTAATCCCTAGATCCTTCTTTTCGATTGCGTTTGAAAAATCAATGTTCCATATTTTGTAAGTGAAAAGGGTTGGAAGAGCAGTCACAAAAGAATAATTCGAAGTCAGATAAAGTTTGCAGATCATACAGTGGAACATTTTTGGGTCCTCCTCATACATAAGGTAGTTGAATTGACGGATAAGATCAGGAAATAGGGGAAAAAAAAAACGAAATCCTAGATGGCTTCTCTAAAGGAACCCCCAAAGATAATTTTATGTGGCAGAATAAAATACTATCAGTACGAGCGTATCAGTCATGCTTTCGCATGATCGTCACAGATTTTGATTGTATTCTATGACAACGATTCTGTATTCATCTTAACTCTTCGTACACTTGACGTGATTAAAGAGTTACTTACTTACTAACTCATGTGGCGCTACAGTTCGGAGTGAATTTGGGCCTCCACTAACAAGCCTCTCCAGTTAACCCAGTCCTTAGCTAACTGCCTCCAGTTGCGCACTCGAATCCGGTTGAGGTTCTTTCTACTTGTGTGCGCCACTTAAAGACAAGTCTTTCTGTAGTGCGTTGTCACTCCGGGTTTGATTCGAAGACTCTGCGGGCCGGAGCGCTGGTGTCCATTCGCTATACATGTTCTAGTCATCTCAAACTACTGATGCGCAGTTTTTTTTGGCTAGGTCGACTTCGCTGTACAGCTAGTATAGTTCGTCTTTGAATCTCATCATCCAAAGCCCGTCAACGCAAACGGGACCGAATATTTTACGAAGAATTTTTCTTTCGAAATGACCGAGGATACCTTCATCCGCTTTCGATAAACTTCACACTTCAGCGCCATAAAGGAGGACTGGGATGATCAAGATTTTATATAGAATTTCCTTAGTTGTCCGAGATAGGGTCTTACTAATCAAGCCTTCTCAGCTTAAAAAAACAGCTATTGGCAAGAGTTATTTTTCGATTTATTTCTGCTGAGATGTTGTTTTCCGAATTGATAGCAGAGCCTAGGTAGAGAATGTACCTAACTACCTCAAAGTTATAGCTGTCTATTGTGACGTTCTGTCCAATTCGTTGACATTGTGTGTCCCTTCTTGTTGACAGCATATACTTCGTTTTGCCCTCATTTTGTCAGCTTCGGTTTCAATACCAGCGAACGCACCAGTGACACACCTTTGTGTTCTACCAATTATGTCAATATCGTCGACGTACAGTAGTAGTGGCACTTTTGAAAGATTGTACCTCCGGTGTTGATTTGTGAGTTTCGTACAATCCTTTCAAGTATAAAGGCGGAAAAAAACACATGACAGAGCGTCAAAGCCCTGTTTAGACATTAAAGGTCTCGGTGAGGTCGTTACCAATTTTGATGGCGAAGAGAGTGTTTTCCATCGTCATTCTACACAAACTGACGAGTTTGGCAGGGACGTCAAAACCAGAAATGACTCCGTATAGATCGTCTCTATAAATGTTGTTGTATGCGGCTTTAAAATCGACAAAAAAATTGGTGGGTATCGATTTGGACTTCTTGAGTTTTTCTAGGATCGGCCGAAGTCTGAAGGTTTGATCAAAACTGATAGGTGGCAATTAAATTGTTGACACAATATGGCAGATAGTATCTTGTACGCGATTTTGAGGAGACTGATACCTCTGTAGTTGACGTAATTGAAGGGTTCTCCTTTATTGTGTATCGGGTAAGTCCTTCACCAGGTTCACCTTCGTCTGACCACATCTTAAAAATGAGTTGGTTTATGCTCTTTATAAGATCATTTCCGGCTGCTTTGAATATCTTGATTCGTAAGCCGTCATTGGTAAGCCTTGAACCTGGTCGCTCAATGAGAAACGGTACGTTTATACACATTTGTTCTGGCGAAACAACTGTTAAGTAACACTCCTAGAGACTCGTAGATATAAAAAGAATATTTGTATATTTTGGAAAGACTTACTTACTATACATATTCCAGTCCTTCGACTTGGAATGAGATCGAGTTGCTGTGTGCTAGATGTAGCTCTTTAATTCTATTTACCAGCTTTCAGTTGAACCTAGACCAGCTTTAGAATAGATCCATTCAGCTACTCGCATAGTTTCTACACATGCTTAAGACTCCATGCATTCCTTCTTTTGTCTAAATTTGTCATAAACATCAAGCTGAAAGGGCACTTCCGGAATCCTTTTCAATTTTTAGTGTCTTACAAAAGTGAGAGCTAAACGTTGGTTGTGGGAATCGGGTATGGGACGTTCCCATTGTGAGTACAATCCCCTTCAAAATAAGTGGTGCCACTTTCTATGCTCCCTTGGACTTTAAGCAATTGATCATTGAAAGAGATTATGGAATACCCTTGATTAACAGTGATATCGTTAAAAAAATTTCGATTATTTTCCATAAGGTTTCGATAACCCACTCATGGTACCCGTATGCTCAGATAGGAGGAGCACTGTATACTCTATTGAATAAGGAATGAATTTTAATGCTTGTATGTATACATCACGTCACCTTATCTAATGTTAACAATTGACCCTACTCGTTGGTGAATACTCAAAGAAATATCCCACTTGAGGTGTAATCTACAACAGTTTATGTAAAGCAATATTTACATAGCATTACGGATCATCGGTAAGTCTCTAATGGAAAGGCAAATGCGATAGGCAAATGTGCAATCATTTGGTGTTGGGGACACACAACTCCCTCTGGGCAACTGTTGCACTTCACTTGATTGCATCGGGTAAATCAATTAAACAAATCCTGTCTAATTCGATCCACTTTATCGTAAGTAATTTCGATGCCAACTGCAAGATTAAATAGAGCTCCTATGCTATGCGTCCCCGTTTAAAAATAAACACCCACATCCTTCACAGTACACAGAGTACACAGGGTATATTTTACAAAACACAAAACTCAGAGATACCCCTGGCGGCGTGACAAACACATCTTGTGTGAACATCGAGCAATATCACCCGGCAGCCCACACTGTGTCAAGCAACAACACCTCGACGACAGGACAATAGAAGAATATATGTAATTCGACTATTCCAATGAGGTACACGCCAAAGGATTTGTACACTCAATTGTATACATATATTCTGTTATGTCCTTTTGTATATGCAACGAATCTTGCACACCTCGGCCTCTCAAAGGGCATGCACTCCCAACATTGACAAATATAATTCAGCAAGCAGCCCTCACAAAGGGGACTCGGCCTTTCTAACCTAGTGCATCAACCAGCATCAACAGCAGTTGTGTAGAGCAAGTGTCCTTTTGTTCCTGTTTTCCTGTTTCGTTTTTTTTTTTCCTGCTCGTCGTCCTGTACACAAGAATCCTCAAATTATGTTGTGGACTGTTTGTCTAGATGTAAATTGCGTATGTATAAGCAGATGTTGATTTTGTGGTGACGACCCGCTTATGTTTCTGGCACTTCATCCGTTGTAAAGCTTTCCCAACTATACCCAGGGTATATTGTGTGTACAATTGAGAGTCCCGGTTGCAGTGCGGCCCGGATGGTGATGTTACTGCATACAATCACTGCCGCTTGTGAGGAAACAAAAATAATTTCACTCAACTCGTACACTTGCTCTGTTAAGTACAGTGTACCGACGATGACATTGTCATCACCGACACGCTCCAGGGCATAGGTTCCGTTTTTATATATTTTTTTTTTTTTGTAAAGCATACCGTTCACACACAGACAGGAAAAAAGACACAATTATCCTTTGGATGAAGAGTTTCCTCAAAATAAGTGCGGTCCCGACTACTGAAAAGGCACGAATCCTTGTCGTCATAGTCATCGTGACACGTGAACCCTAGACACGAGAGAAATGTCGGTATAGGTACCACTCAGGCGATTAAGTAAGTTGAAATGTACTCTGCGGAAGCTAGGAAGCTCTTTAAGGATGTTGATGCAATTAAATTTTGCCAGAAAATAAGGTACACATCGGACAACAAAAAAGCCATCGATAATGCGACGGGAACGAGAAGAGTCTGTAAAGTTTATTTGGAAATTATTACCTTTTCTCGTTCGAGTAATAAATACGCGAATTGCCTCCGGGAATTGTGTGTTTAAAATTATTATTTCCAAGTTGGATTTGTGGCACAAGAAGCACTCGATCTGCGGATTGCGAAAGGAAAAGCCGGAGCATTAAAATTGTACCTTAATGGCGTCCTATTAACGGCGGAAGCAGTTAAGGATGGCTGTATTTATTTTTTTATATTCAAACACGTGCTTATTTATTTATTTGTTCCCTGTAGGTCGGAGAGGCTTAGGATTTAAAAAAAAAAGGAGAAAAAATACCCTTTCGGTTTCGATTTTATTAGCACAGCTCCGTGTGGAGATATAGATGTATGTGTGTATGTATGAAAAGCAATAATCCACTTATTTGCATTTAATTTCATTCCAAAGGTGAAGTATGTCTATTGGAGGGTAATCAATAAATAAATGTAGGTTATGTGTTTGGTGGGGTTAATAATTTAAGTTAAGCAGGCAGTTAATGTCCCAGGCCCAAGCTTTTCACAACCATTTGTGTTGTGAGTGTTATATTCTTTATACGAATGGTGGAAGGGCTTAATATTTAATACCGGCCATATTAAAGAGCAATCTTTGTTTGAGAATCTTTTTTATGACAGTTATACTCTCGGTCTACACTGACGATATAAACACCAAGGTTGGAGTTGGCCAGACGCTCGCGAGAGGTGAGATCTCGAAAAACTTTGGTCTTGTTTAGGAATTGATCGTCGAATCCTACGCGCTAACTAGAGTGCCAAAATGCCACTAAAAAGTTGTAGAGCACAGTTTACATCTCATCAAAGTCAGGACTTACATACATATATGTCAGGACTGAGCTTCTTCTTGCTAGCTCATCGGCTTTCTCATTTCCGTAGACACCCTACATCCTGAAAAATTGAAATTGCAATAATGTTACATCTGTACTGTGTTTCGAAATTACTTTTCAAACATAGGGAACTCACAAAACCAAGGAATTTCTTTTATCTCATTCTTGTATTCACATATTGGAGACTACTTTTCTATTAAAAAATATGCGATCATGTGCTGGTTCTCCTAGCTATAAAGAAGCACAATCAACTGGCATATTGAGCACCTCGTGCAGTGTTCCGGTTCCGGTTCTCTGCGTCACAGCGCTCATTTATCTCGTCAAGCTTGGTTGCACCTTCTTTAAAAACACACTTTTTTCTTTTTAAAAACAAAGGAGGCGTCCGCTGGTTGTGGTGCGAATCGTTTTTGTCGAAACATTTGACTAGAAATTCTTATGGGGTACTGATTGTACCATTTTATACTAAATACATATAAGTTATGAGTACGAACGCTATTTACTTATTTTAAACGCAGAAAGGAAAATTGCTACAAGAGGTGTCATTTTAAATTATTCGAAAGTAATTTATGGAAAACGCGTACTTCAACTAGAAGTTCTAGATATATCTCGCAAAGAAGTAGAATGCTCTTTGGAGTTGCGATTTCCACTCGACGGGGAAACCGACTTACTGGCCAGCTGATACTTCGAAAACTACTTAAAAGTTAAAGATAGCTTTGACCTGTCGTCTGATCATTCCCCAATTACTTTGACATTATAAAGCGAAATACAAGTCGTTAACCTAGACCCAGCGAGATTAACTGGTACAACAACTAACTATGAAGGCACCATAGTTAGTCGTTCCACTTACGACACCATATGAACTCGAGGTTGAAGTTGATTGCCTCGTTAAAATCGTACAGCTCGCCTCTTGGAATAATACTTTCAATTCAAAGAAAATTTCGTTAACGATATCTTCCAGAAATAAAAGTTTGCCGCTCATTTGAAAGAAATTTTTAAACCACATTCGCACAACGTGTTGAAATAGTGAAAATTCACTACAAAAACAGTGAAAATATCGCGGAAACTTTTCGTAAAGTTCGTACTGCTTTTGGTCATCATCGAGCGCATTTTCGCACAACTATAGTGAATTTAATCGATAAATTTGAACGTCGCGGACAGGTTAGTGATGTAAAGACTCCAACTCGTGTTCGTCGGGCATGGTCAGCTGAAAATATCACCGCCATAGTTGAGAGTGTGACTGAAAACCTAGGTGTGTCTATTTTGAGACGATCAGAGGAATTGGTATTTTTTCGAAAATAATGCTGGTGCGACCGTTTCAGTGAATGGAATGATTTTGTTTGAAATGGATGCCAAGGACGTGCACGACGTTTATTTTCAGAAGAATGGCGCCAAATGCCACACAGCAGGTGAAATAATGGTTCTATTGCGTCACAAATTTCCTGGACGTGTGATTTCTTTAAATGGAGACTTTAATTGGCCGCCGAAATCGGGCGATTTAACATCATTCGATTTTTTCCTTTGCTGCTATGTTAAATATAAAGTCTACGCCAGTGCCCCACCAACGTTTCAAGCATTAAAATAAAATATAAGAAACGTTATTCGTGAAATACAGCCGCAATTATGCGACAACGAATGATGAAAAATTTCATCAAAAAAATAGCTATTTGTAGACAGAACCGAAGTGTACATTTGGCAAATATTGTCTTCCATTACTAACCTCAGAGTGTGAACATTAGATTAAAATAAAAATATTGATTTAAAATGACACGTCTTGTTGGATGACTCTATTTAAGGAATTATTTCGCATTGAAGTCAAGCCACTTTCAATGTTTTCTTCGTTTGGAAACACAAATTTGTAAAGAATGAACTTTCTGATTTATCATGTTCCCAGTACGGGGAGTACGATGGTATTCCATATTAAATATTAAATTTATATAATGAGCACAAAAATCATAATCAAAACCAATACCAAACAACTTAAATTTTAATTTCAATTTGGAATCTGTTTGAATCTTCTCAGATTTTTGCGGAGCCACTAATTGTTTTGTTCACTCCGAAGTGCCTTCCCAATCTGATTAGGAAGGACTGCAGAACTATAGTTGACCTAATTACGTATTCAATATGGCAATCATTGTATATTCCATCGGTCAGTCTTGTTTCTCCGAGATGCAAGCATTTGATTAAACACTTTGATTGTTCTGTCTGCTTCTGGAAGACTTAGACAATGCCATCTTATACACGAGGTCATGAGAAGAATCTCAAGCAAAAAGTCTCGCCTATCATGAAGACAACATACCCAGTTTCTTAGCTAAGTATAATTATGTATCATTCTATGTCTGAGTGTTTAGGAAAGACTCAACCTTATAACCCTCATTTGCATTTCATTTTAAAAATAAATAAAGTGAGTTCCAATAAGACCTTTAATTTTAAATTATATATATATATATATATAATAATTTCAAGAAGTACCAAACGTTCTAGTGTTGGCTTATGACGTTCTAACAATTCATTCAAATACGAGTACATATGATGTTAAATAAGTCACATGACGTTCACATTCCTTGACATCAAAGGTGTCGTTAAAGTCTTTACCGATCTTGAGACGGACTAATTTAACAGGGTTTTCAAAACTAGAAGTGCCTCTGTGTGTTTTATGCTGTCATGTGCGGCCTTAAAATTGATAAAAAGATGGTGGGTATCAATTTGGACTTCTTCTCAAGGATCTGCTAAAATGTGAAAATTTTATCGATAGTGAACTTTTCTGGCCAAAAATCACACTGATATGGGCTAATCAGGTTGTTGACGACGGGTTTCAGACGTTACACAATTACGTTACAAAAAATGAAAAAAATACAAATTTTTGGCGCAACATGTCCATGGGACCTAGGGCATAGCTTCTCACAACCACTCGTGCTGTGCGTGTTATATTCTTCTGGGGCCTACTGTTTATTCCGGAAGGGGCCTACTGTTTAATGCTTTTTCATGACAGTTTTACTCTCGAATGTTTGTCAGACGCTCGCGAGAGGTGGGGCCGTGAAAGAAATTTTAGGTGTTGTTTTTGGGGATTGAACCTGGAAGCCCTCCGTAGTCCAACGCACTAACCACTTGAGCCACGGCGCCCACGTTACGTTACAGCAAATCATAACTTTACACTCCTTTGGATTCATGGACACACCGGTATTCAAGGGAACGAACTGGCGGATAGTTTAGCAAGAAAAGGATTCGAACAGGACTTTATTCAAGACCGCGCTTACTTACTTACTTACTTAGGTAGCGCTACAGTTCGGGGTGAACCTGGGCCTCAACTAACAAGCCTCTCCAGTTAGCTCGGTCCTTAGCTAACTGCCTCCAGTTGCGCACTCCAAGCTTGTTCAGATCCCCTTCAACTTGTGCGCGCCACCTAAGGCGAGGTCTTCCTGTGCTGCGTTGTGCCTCCGGGTGTGATTCGAAGACTCTTCGGGCCGGAGCACTGGTGTCCATTCGCTCTACATGTCCTAGCAATCTCAAACTAGGTCGATGTCGCTGTACAGCTCGTATAGTTCGTCGTTGAATCTTCTCCTCCAAAGCCCGTCAACGCAAACGGGACCGAATATTTTACGAAGAATTTTTCTCTCGAAACCACCAAGGATATCCGCTTTTGATAAAGTCCAAGCTTCAGCGCCATAAAGCAGGACTGGGATGATCAAGGTCTTATATAGAGTCTCCTTAGTTATTCGGGATAGGGCCTTACTACTCAGTTGCCTTCTCAGCCCAAAGAAACAGCGATTGGCAAGAGTTATTCTTCGTTTTATTTCTGCCGAGGTGTTGTTGTCAGAATTGATAGCAGAGCCGAGGTAGACAAAGTCCCTTACTACCTCAAAGTTATAGCTGTCGATTGTGACGTTCTGTCCAATTCGTCGATGTTGCGTATCCCTTCTGGTCGACAGCATATACTTGGTTTTGCCCTCGTTTACCGCTAAACCCATTTTGGCAGCTTCTGTTTCAATACTAGCGAACGCGCCAGTGACAGCCCGCTGTGTTCTTCCAATAATGTCGATATCGTCGGCGTACGCTAGTAGTTGCACAGACTTTTGAAAGTTTGTGCCTCCGGTGTTGGCTTGTGAGCTTCACACAATTCTTTCAAGAACGCTGTTAAAAAAATCACCGCGCTTACATCAAAACAATGGGGTATGTGCACCTACGATCGGCAAATTTGTAATTAGGCGTCTGTGTGTCTGTAGAAATTTTTCCATTATAGCGAGCTTGTAGCAATTTCTTACTTCACAAATGTTATGTTTAATTTATGTGTGTACGGCACTGAATCTTTTCAGGTCGTAAATTAAGGTTATATTTTTGCATATTGTGATCATCAAGAGCTTCGTTCACAAAGTTGTGTACTCTCAGTTGTTTCTTTCGACAAAGACCTCTCCAAGTATCTCTTGAAATCGTTTGTTCCACGTTGCAACACTTACTAAATACCTCTCACTAAAGTCCTTCTTAATACCAAAACCTTATGAAAATGCCACAAAATAATTCAACGTACCAATTCCGCAGCACTTACTCACCACCAACAGCATGTAAGTGCCCGCGAAACACTATTAAGAATGCACACTTGTTATCTGCGAACCAAAGGCGAAGTGGCGAAGAATGAAATATTCCTTGCACACCCACTCAAGCCTTAACGGCTTCAAAAAAGTGCTCTAAATGCCCCCATCCATTAGAATGTTTAGTGGCTCTTTATTATTCACAAGAATAAATGTAGGCCACATGTCTGAACCAGAGCCGTTTTTTTTTTTCAACAACGCCACCAGATCCTCATACATAACACAGTTATTCTACAAACAATATAATATCCCGGCTGCTGCTTGCTCTCCTGCTGGAAATATCAAAAGTAGAAGAAACATAATCGGAAATAATTGCGGAAGTTGCCACAAAAGATGTCACAAGAAATTAAACTTGAAAGCGTGCAAGCACTTTAGCTGCCAACAGATTGTCACCACGAGCGTTATACACACTGCTGCTATGCTTCGTACCGTACCGTGTGTGTACTATATAGTGTTGGTGAAGGTGCTGATGCACGAACAAAAGGATGACTTGTGTGTCGTCAGCGCATATACTGGCACCTATAGATACATTCTCAGATACATTTCTATCCAATCCGAATACACATACGAACACACAGGCAGATGAGTGAGACGGGTTCATCGGCGATGTTAAGTTGTATCTACTGTGCCTAGCCTTGGGGTGTAATAACTTTATTCGTCACCACCCTCTTGATGGTTGGGGTTGTGCGTTTTTTTTTTTTCCGCCAGTTGATGTGTTTTGTATTTGACGGCGGGGGTGTGAGGAAAGTTTATACGGATGTGCGCGCCTCAATAGAATGCTGAGCGATATTTAACGAAAGTATTCGGGGTATGCGTTAGGAATAAATTCTATACAACACACACGTTCGGTAATATTTAATGAAGTTAGTTAAGGTTCAGCTAGAACGTGAGGTGAGGTTGGGTGGACGGTGTGGCGCACCTGCAGGAGAAGAGTTGAGATTTATTGGAACACAATGAGATGGAATAAGGTGAAACCCATCTAGTCTATTACTAGGTAAATGTTACAAATATTCAAATTAGATTCTATTAAATTGCATTCGGGGTGTGGTTGCGCGATGTTCATCGTCGAGGCTGTCAGCACCGCTTCTACTTTGGTGGTTGTGGGAGAGAGAGAGGGAATTTGTATAAATTGGATGATATAATGCGCGCTGGGAATTGTAGATGATTTGTAATTATCCGGCTCGAGGGACCAAAATCTTCGAGTTGAGTTGAAAATTTATCTCCTCTTCGTGCTTCGGGTGGTGGGATATCTGGTTTGCTTTCGTTGATTAATATGACATTGATTGAACAGCCTGGAAAAAGCCGTCTCTCCACAATGGAATATGACTCAACTTTCTTTACTGGCATTTTGTGTATTTAGTAGAATCTATTTTTTTTTTCTAATGAGATAAGTTAAGCCAAAACTCCTACACAATTAATCAGTGCTATGGTGGAGTAATTGATTGCAGAAAGCGGAAGAAAACTAGTGAAATCTGCAAGTTATTGGGATTTTGTTGACGTAAGCTGTGGTGCGTCATTACGTGGAGGATGTGTACGTGAAACCAAGTTAAATCGGTTGGTTCTTAAGTAAAGTCATTAAGAAAAGTCGAAAAAGTTTGCATCGCGCATCATTGATATACTTATTAGTAGTAGACGATACAATTTAAGAAATAAAGCCTGTAAAGAGTTGTGTAGTCGTATCTTAAATTCAACAAAAAAATCGACATTATGTCAGTCTATGTATATTGTTAAAGGATAGAGATTGTCTATAACAGTTGGTTTTGCATGGAAGAAGGACACTGAACACACATTTTTTTTATCGTTTTCTCCAATGTCACGATTCATAATTGACATGAAGTATCCCCTTACTTCTTATAAATGACAATGACAACTCTACTCTCCTGGTGCCCATTGAAGGCGTTCTGTGTCTTCACTTCGTTAGAGTACCGAAAGAATATAACAGATCAGTCAGTGAGGTAGGTTTTCATTTTCAAATAACTTCTTGACTTGCCATTTGTTGCATTGACATTCGACAACATTTCTTGCCAACACCCTCGTAACCTTCTGGTGTTCTTCTGGTGTTCTTCTGGTAGGTGAATGCCAACAATTTTGTGGATTAAAATTTAATCCAGCCCTTGGGGAAAAAGTTGGTACACCATGCTGCACCCCGAGGACAATTGCTTTGGCAAACTTTGTGTAAGACATTCACTGAAAATATTTCTTGCTCTCACCTTGAAATTCTCTGTGTGTCCCGCACACTTCAAGTAGCGCAC
The DNA here is from genome assembly GCA_905220385.1 of Xylota sylvarum. NCBI lineage: Eukaryota > Metazoa > Arthropoda > Insecta > Diptera > Syrphidae > Xylota > Xylota sylvarum. The sequence goes on along the minus strand of LR999957.1, from coordinate 105,723,339 downwards.
TGTGAATGTGACGACTACGCTGCAAAGGCAAATACTCGTCTTATTTAGATTTATAATTTCTATTAGCATAGTGCAATTACGTGCCTGTTTGCATATGATTAAAAAACGTTCTTTCCCCCGAAGCTAAGTGGTTGGCAAACACATCCATTTTGGGAATTCGCCTCGCTCTCACCCTTACTTAGCAGCTTAATTTCGTGTGTATCTGCGTGAGCCCGAGTGTTACGAACGGATATACGTAGCATGCAATTTTCCCAGCCATGTCCCCGGAGCTGCTGACGGATTCCGACTCCTGTTTACTTTGGCTCATTTTAGTGGAAATTAAACAACGCTTTACGAGTGAACGATGATGCCAAGTGCCAATGTATGTACGACGAGTATATGGCGGAGGAAACATTTTTCTTCAATTCGCTCGGATCTGCTGGCGAAACGATTCTCCCGAATGTAATACAATTTTTGGAGGCGCAACAAGGCGACAGGGTGGGTGGTGGCTGATGATGATAATGATGATGATGATGCTTGGCTGCGTAGGATCTTCCGAAGCACTTGAGTGCTGTTTGTGAAGTAAATAATTTTACAAAATCTAGGTCAGCGTAAATATTACGCCATAAATCAAAGCGAACCTAGGCTTAGACCCTAAGTGGCAACAAGCAGTGCAGTGGATATTCTCCTTTAATTATATTTCTGTGTTTTTTTTTGTTCACAATAAGAGTGACATTAAACAATATAAAAAAAAACAATGCTTTTGTGAAGTTGTTTCAAGAAATAATGAAGGTTAATGGGATGTTTTTCTCTGTGAAAAACAGACTCAAGTATTTATTTGTTTTTTAATGTAGTAATTACGAAAACAATACTCCGAGTTGGTTGTGTCTGTAGTGAAGTGAGTATAATTAGCATAAAAATCACAACAACAGATCTATCGACACTGAAGGACATTCTGACGGTCAGTTCTAGGAACTAATTAGTAGCATAAACTCATTCTCGAGACAAATACGAATTGGATAATTGCACATGGGTAAATAAGATGTCAGTCTTGTTGACTGATGACTTTTTATTTTCCTGGAGTACTTCCTAAGTCGAAAAAAAAAATGAATCTGTATTAAGGTTGACAAGGTCAGGTGAGCTACTTGAGAATACTTGCGCAATGATAGAAGGCACTTGACTAGGATTGGGTTGGGTTGGGTGGTTGTCCCCGCTTGGCTGGCACACATTTAGACGAAAAAGAAGGTCCATTGTGATAGCACTATGGAAAAACTGGATTACCAGGACCGCAAGAATGAATGGGACCGGAGGCAAAGGAATCAGTTTTGGGATAAACTCATGCCAAAGAAGTATGGTTCGTCGTTTAGGCATTCAGTTCGACCCGGTTTTTATTTTACTTAAGTCTAGTCTAGGTAGATCGTTCGAAGAAGTACTCGCCTAGGGTTTTCCTTCTCAAAACCGATAGGGCAGGACAGGTACACAGAAGATGTGTCATGGTTCCCTCCTCTACCTCGTCTCTACAACTTCGACAAAATCGTTGAATGCAACTTGACTAGAAGCGGATGCAAGTTTTGAAGTCTAATTAGCTTTTGGAACTTTTGTTGTCAGCAGGTCTGTGTCGTTGTGCTGGCACGGGGATGTTCCGAGAAATTGCAACGCGAAAAAGTTGGTTAAAGAGAGATCATGCTGTAACCTCTCTGATAATGGTGAGGGATGAAATTGATCTATGGATTAATCTACCTAGACTTCAGAATCCAGACACCAGAATCATCGTACGGCATTTCCTTCCTTTCTTTTAATTTATAGGGAAATGCTGGTAATCCAATCTCTTATTTTTGTGATATCACAGTAGACTTTCTTTTTGATCTAAGAGCGTCTCTATCTGAGCGTGCAAAGTCTCAATTATGTAAAATTTATAAAGTCAGTGACTAACAGTTCAGCTACTTCAACAAATCTATTAAGTGAAGTCGATGGGTGGAAATGCTATTATTACAGGTATTCAGGCAGATGTTACATTCCACTTTAGTTGCAGCCAAGTCCTTTTAATCGCCAGTATCTCCTCTGTAATTATTTGTAAGATGATAGGACGTGCTTTATTTTATTCGTAGAATACGATTAGAGTACCTTTCATACCACATTAATTTCGATTTTGAAAGTTTCGAATTTTCCAACAGTTGTCTAATCTGAAATTGCATGTGACAAAGCTACAACTTATCTGTTTCTAAAAATATATCTAGTGGCAAGCTCAACTAATGCAAAGGCAATATTTGCTAAGCACCTTGCATAGCTATTAGCCTAATATGGATCGATATCTAAACCGATGTCGCCCGATAAGTCCATCATGTGGCACCGTGCCCGCTTAAGTAAAATCCAAGCTTAAGGTTTTGGTAGCATCTTCTCATTATGGATTGAAAGCTTTTTAAATATTAAATTATTGGTTAATGCAGGTTGTATTGGACGGATATAATTCTACCTTATTCTTAACCAATGCTGGTGTACCCCAGGGCTAAGTCCCTGTTTTTAATATTTATCAACAACCATCTCTCTGAGACCCAAAACTGTGGTGTCTCACCGGCAATGAATGTCTACTGAGCTCAACACCGATATTGATGCAATCAATGCATTTCGGTGCGCAAATTCGAATCTAATTAGTTCAATTTGTGAAAAACTCAGTGCTGTCCTCTGTCTCTGAAGCAGTGCACTAATGAAGCCAAACTAAAAATGAATGAATCTGATATTGAGGAATCCAATCGATGATTCGTATGCAATGTCAATGATTCGCATGCAATTTACACCAGACTTTCGCTGGGATCACCAGATTTTTGAAGAGAAAAGTGGCGCTAGGTGCCTCGGATTTCTCAAAAAGTGTAAACGACTTTTTCAAGCCTGCAGACTTGGCTACTGTCTAAAAGCCTACAACGGACAGACCGTGTCCAGCGTCAGGAATGTAGATTTATCGGTGACCTATCAATTTGCAGCCAAATTCCTTCTCTAGAGCATCGTCGGAATGTTGTAACTTGAAAAGACTTCAGTCCTTAGTGATAAACCATAGTAGCTGGATAGAATTGTATAAAAAATAATGTCTTGTAAAATAATGTCTTCGCACGGTCCTTACAACCGCTTACCAAGAAAAATTACCCATATCGAAACTAAAAAAGCAAATTTGGTAAAACTTGTTGAAGTAGGGTATTTACCAGAAGAATTTGTCCCGTGGTATAAGGGTCTTCCAACGCATAATTTTAAAGATGCAGAGCTGGAACCTGATCAAGATGCAGCATATGAAGAGTAAGGCATTTTGGTTGAAAAAATCATACATTTTGTTTTCTCATTAAATTTTTTATCTGCAGCATTGGAATTTTGAGACCCAAAATGGTTTTTAAATCAAATTATCTCCATTTGTCTATTTTGCTAGTTAATGACTTTTACCTTTGATACTTTCTTTTTTCCTTTGTTATTTTATTTATTAAATGTCTTACGAAATTAAAATTAATTTCCGTTTAATTTTTCTAAATTTCAGAAAGCTGCCAAGGCCCACACGAAAAACGCTTATTAAATCACCTACTATCTAACTATAATACCCTAGAACGACCCGTAGCGAATGAATCAGAACCCCTCGAGGTAAAATTCGGTTTAACCCTGCAACAAATTATTGACGTGGTAAGTTCTATTTCTCAGTATAACAAATTAATAACTTTTATGATTTTGCCAATAACTTTAAATAACTAACAAAAAAACCTTTGAATAGGAAAAAAAAACCAAAAACAAAAAAATGAGTACAAAAATCATTCATTTACCCATATATAAGTAAAATAACAACAAAAATATATAGAAAAAAAAAAATAATAATAAATCAATCAAACATAACCATTATTACTATCATCATCATAACAAAAACAAAAAAAAAAAAAAAAAACATTTTGTGAAAAGAACAACCTTCGGACATGTATTAAACATTTCGTTAACAATTGTGTATTTTTTTAGGACGAAAAGAATCAGATTCTTACCACGAACGCGTGGTTAAATTTGGTAAGTGACATGTACCCGAATCCGAAGAGCGACCCTTTTGTTGTCATATAAGCTATTACTACATACCTACTATACACATTATATATATACTCGTATTCGTATTTGTCCATAAATTTGTCGCTTATTCTCTGCGATATTCTAATATTTCTGTGTGTTACAAAAAAAAAAAAACTAAATGCAATTAACTAAATAGAAATATACATACAATACGTTGTATAAGTTTTTTTTTGTTTTTAATAGGTTTTTATTTTTTTTATTTTTTTATAAGTGTGTACAATTTTATTTTTATTCTGTTTAGAGATGTTCGATGTTTTCGAAATAATATGTTTTTATGGTGTAGCTGTGTATTTGATTTGATGTTCAGCCATCACAGAAAAGAGAGGCCGCGGGATTAAGAATTGGAAATTTGAAAGACTAATCTATAACGACTGCCCTTTAATTTTATTCAAATTTTTCAGTTTCGTGATATTTTAATTTCATAAAATTTTCCTAATAGAGCGGAAAAAAGTCAGAAAGATAGATCTCCAGCATTATCTGCGGTTTTTTCTGAAATGGTTTGTCTTTTGTTTTGTGTCCTACTTTATGGTATTCAATATTTGTTCATAGTCGAATATAGTTAAAGGTTGTCAACAAAGTACTAAAAAAAAAAAAACATTTTCAACAGTCTTTCCATATGAAACCAATTGAAGCCAGACATTTACCATTCTTAAATGTGCCTTCATTTTCTCTATCTTTTCCTTAGCCTGCTCCTTAGTTTGACTTGAAAATGGATTTCGCTTCCTCTCACTTATGTATTTACCTCTTGTACAGAAGTCCCTTGACAGTCTTCTCAAAATCCCTGTTCAAAGTTATCACAAACTATAATAAGTGGCTGTTTCGTAATTCTTTAGGCTGTTCTACTCTCGCATCTAATCACATCTTCTGAATAACAAGAGCATTTATATGATTTCACACGCTGAGCAGAACTCTCATCTTCACATGGTTCTAAGACTCAGACTACTTTTTCGTTCTGCCTAGGTAATAATTAGCCACACGTTTTTGTTCCTTAGGTGAAACCATTACAATTATCTAACTGAGCTGTAAGATGTCTGGCTATAGCACCTCCTAGAGACTACAGAATTAAGATCTTTTGAGATGCGTTTCAATATTTAATAGTTTTGAATCAAGGTTTAGTTTTAAATTGCTGTTTATCTGACAACGAGGCGATTTCCTCCCGTTGCGGTTCGAAAAATCTACGCATCGCGATGCAAGTGTTCGCCACACAATTCATTTTTTTTCGCGATATCGCAGCACAGGCCCGCAGATATGACCAAACATCTTGGGAAGCGTTTTTCTATTAACACCAAAGGCAATTCTCTTAATCTTCTAAAGGCACTTTATATTCTTGGATAAAATCTATGCTTCATTTTGTATAAAATCATCCAACAAAAGGTGTCATTTTAAATCAATAGAAAAACGCAACAATTTTTATTTTTTATTTTAATCTAAAGTACGAACTCTGAGGTTAGTAATGGAATACAATATCTGCCAAATGTCCGCCACGGCTCTGCCTACAAGTAGTCATTCTTTTGAAGAAATTTTTTATCATATTTTTGCATAATTGCAAAATTTCGCAAATGCATAACAGCACTGAGCACTGCAAAACAAATCTGTCAACATCGCTCGGAAACGAAATCCATTCTCTGAAACGGTTGAACCAGCATCATTTTCGAAAAAAAATATCAATTCCTGTGATGGTCTCAAAATAGACACACCTAGGTTTTCAGTCGCACTCTCAACTACGTCGGTGATATTTTCAGATGACCATGCCAGACGAATACGGGTTGAAGTCCTTACATCACTAACCTGTCCGAAACGTTTAAAATTATCTCTTAAATTCATCCACACACTAGCACTGTCTCAACAAAACTGAAATCAAATGAAAATGATTTTTAAAAAGTTATGTTTCCGAACGGACTTCATTCTTATCCTTCTTTGCTAAAGATTACTCCATGTGCTCTATGAAAAGCTGCTTATGAATCAGATTTCGTTCAAAAACATGAACATGACTTAAATGGTTCAGTCAATTTTATAAAAATAAGACACGCCTTTCCTCCATCGTAAGCTTATGGCCATATATTATCCTTGCTTCTTGTTTATATGAGGTGTGTGTTTTTTCCAGTTTCAAAGGATGGAAATAATGAATATCAGTAATGTGAGTTCCACGTACCATTATCGAATACTGTTGCGATTCTCTGTCGGTCCTGATTCTGATGTTCTTTCGTTATAAATGTATCAAAGATGTTTCTCTTTGTATACGACCTCTACTCCCCTTGCCTTCGAAAACCATGTGATTGACATCTTCGATCTCTAAAATCTCCCAATCAATCCCCTATTTTTCTGTTTTGTTCATTTGTCGTCATCATCTATGAATATATTTATATATGTACATCCCATCGTGGCAAAAATGATATTTCTTCATTTGTTTCTGTGAACTTTAAGCATGCTTTATGAGTCCATTGGAAGTGTGTCCATTGCAGGCCTATAAGAGCCTGTCCGGAAGGGACTTTTTGTTCCTAGTTTTTGTAAACCGTTTCAATTTTTCTCTTATGGGTTCTTTATTGTTCAGGAATTATTGGGAACCATAGTGCCATACAGATTTTGTGACTTCGCCTCGCGAAAGTTTTGGTCTCGTTAGTTGGCAGGCAAGCCGCGTATATGTACTAGGCGGTGTTCAAAATCCAGCTTTAATATATAAAAAATATGTCAACTTAATATTTTAGATCTACACTGATCATTATGATTTCCTCTATATTTTCACTGGTGATAAAAATTGATTTTGTTAAATTTTTACCAGCTTAAGACCCATGTGTTCTATGGTGCTAGTATCGTTGGTACGTCTGGTACTCTAGAAGTTTGTTTCTTTTTTTCCGGTCTTTGATATTTGCAGCCTTGAGGAACTCCTAGTCTCGTAAATAAGTATCTTCTCTATTCTTGGCACGACGGTATCTTAATAGAATACTCGAGAATTTTTATTCTTGGACCTATTCAATGTTATTATAGGACTGAATAATGCTGGGTGCAATTGGTACTAGATTTTCTTAAAAACTTCGATGCCTGTTACTTGTTATTATATTTTATTTACAATGTTGGGGCTATATCTTTTCTATTGCTATAGAGTTGTAGGCGGTAGAACGAAAATAATATAAATGTATAAAGTATGGCACTTGAACTTTATTTTTATAATTTATTTTTGCATTTTATTTTATTTTGTCTTCTAAAACAACGTACTAAATAAGAATAATAAACTAAATTAAAAAAAAAAAAAAAAAAACTAGCAAAGCTTGCGAAAAGAAGCTATTTTACTTGTCTGTTTTTTTATATACATATATGTATTTTAAAGATACAAAATACACACTGTTATCGTATGAACAAACAAAAATGTAATACTCGTTTGTGTATGTTACTGAAAACGTGACTGTTTTTCTGTGATCCCGCTCTCAAAAAAAAAAAAAGAATTTTTCACAATTTGCCTGCATCATTGAATCACATTAAATATTTATATATAAATTTTGTGTGTGTCGCCAATTGCTGGGTACATGTCATACGGGATATCTGCATGCACTCGATATTTTTTTTTCATATATAATTTTATTTGTTATAATTTTGTGTCTTAGCAAAATAAACGCAAAAAAATGAACAAAAAATAAATGTAATTAAATACAAAAGAAAAAAAAAGAATGAAATGAAAATGAAATATAACAATACCCAAAAAATGGGTGGTGGTGAATGGGGATATAAAAGATAAAAATAAACCAAAAGAGAAATAAAGAGAAATGATCAATTTCGTCGTGGCATTGTCAAAAGAAAACAAAAGCGAATGAGATTTGCAGGAGAATTGAATCAGAGGAGGACGAGACAATCTGTGCGCTAAAAGTCAAGAACTTTCATTGCGAAATTGAATCACAAATGAAATGAGAGAGAGAGAGAGTTATAGTTTATCTTTGAATCAACGCCTTCTAGTGTATGGTTTATCTGTACTAAGATTTAACTATGTAATTTGAAATTACCACATTGTTACATATATTTCGACAAGACCTTAAAGTTCTTCTTCACTTCGCAGTTGTGCAGTGTAGGAGTACACTTCACGAGTGTATTGTATGTGGTTAGAACAAAAGTTTCAATTTATTTGCGGTAGAGAAGGCATACATATATAAATTTGTGTGTGTGTAGTTTGTTTCAAGTGAAACTGAATAAGTTTTCGAATTATAATGAAGATTTTTAGATTGACAACTTGAAAGGTTTATTGAAAATTGTTTTAACATACATCGATGAGTTGCAAACGAGTCACTTGAGATTTTGTAATATACTTTATAGTCTGTAATGTAATGTAGTCTGAATTTGGTCACCTTATGATATTTGTAATTGCATAGCCTATGAACAGTTCTTATGTTCTCTGTTGTAATTCTATTGATATTTACTTTACTTTTAAAATATATGCTTTAAATAAAATATGCTGCAGTTCAGAAGTAAATTATGTATTTGAAATTATAATGGGTATTTGAAAAGATGAGAATCAAAAAGAAGGCACAATTTCAATTTCTGTTATTTGTCTTTTTTACAGCGAATTGAACCACTCTACTTTAACGTTCTAGTTTTTTAACGACTGGTTTTACCGTTGCAGTGCTTTTGGGTTTTAAAAATATTATTTTTTTATTAAAAAGATGAAAACTGAACGTGCTGGTAAAAATAGTACTGACATGGCTAACTACCTATGATTTCCTGTATAGAGATGAAATTTAATAGCCTCCAATGATGCTCTTAAAATCGATCTTAGATATACAGTTAAGCCAATGCAGGCTGTTATTGGGAGTTTTGTCATTTGAAAGATGGTATTTTTTTTCAAGATCATCTCACCAAAGAATAGACTGCCAGGCTTGGCCTGGTGCAGACACCATCTATGGAGTGCATTCTGATACCCTGTTCTATTTTATTTTTTCCGACTTACGCCATAAAGGAGTATATATTCTTAAGCGTAAGTCAACACCAACTGCTTGTGCTATGTCTTGACATTAAAAGGCATAACCCCTTGGCGCAGCCATATTACACAAAAAAAAAAAAACATTTTCCGCAGAGTTAGTTTACCTAACTCTAACCACATTCTAGAGAAGGGAGCATTAATGGAGATGTTTTTACGTTAGTATTGAATTTGTCAAATATATAACCGGTAGCGCTGCTATTCAGGATATTCTAATACCTACGGAATGTACGACAGCAGTGGTACTAATGCAGAACCCTTTATTGATATACTGACACTTTGTTTTTTATGCCCTTAGCAGAACCCAAAATAGTCTGCATGTTTCACTCATAGTAGAGATTCCATTATGCGGTTCTTTCCAATCAGACACCAATTGGATAGTTATCTTATTATACCCAAAGGCCGGTTTGTTTTTCTTATTGGTGCCATACTGCCTTTTTTATCCCTCCACCCAATGCTATGAGTAACTATATTAACTCTCGCGGTTTCTGATAAGCGGCGGTTTAAGAAGACGCTTAAATTCTTAAGCTCTAATAGAGACTACCTCGTTTGTATGTACTATAGGATGGGCCATCTGTTGGTTTCGTTTTAAAAAAGCTATTAAAAATACTGTTCAATATTTTTTTTTATCGATTGTGGCTTTATTAATAAGAGTAAATCTTCCGATTAATTACGGAATATTATTATCAATTGTCAATTTTTTGAGTGCATAAGAGCTGTCAGAGTCAAAATAACGTATGGCTCAAAAAGAAACCAACAGATGGCCCACCCTTTAAAAATATGTATGTAAATCCTGCAGTACAGTTACCGATTTACGAGTTTGCAATGTAAGATTTACAAATTTTCATTTAATTAGGATAGAATCAAACTTCTACGGTGGTTCATGCATCATACATGTACTCTTATTTCCTTTGGCAGTACTTCCAATGAATTGAATAATATGTTTCTGTGTTGCACACTATATTGCAAGAATTGTACGAAAATACAAAATAACTCTTCAAAGGTATTTCGCAATTTCGTCTTGGTATAGCATAGGACTTTATACCTCACATAACAAATTTTCTTTAGAATCAAATATCGAAATGAATTTTCGACTGCTATATTGTGAAGTGATTATTTAAGCAACGTATTTTGTGGAGCAATGGCAAGGCACATTTGTACATTGGAATTTCCTAGCAATGCTGATGGTAACATATGTATAACTGCAATAAGGTACTCATGTGACTTCAGTTTCATAGTTATCGAATAAGAATATGTCTTCAAGTAGAGAAAAATATACACAGTTACGAGAATTTCTAGGGACATTCAATCCTACTATGATGTTGATATGATAGCCTGTTGGTTTTTTGTTTTGTTTATTTTTTATTTTATAAACTTAATCCACTTGTATATTTTTTTAAATAAACTTAAAAAAATATAAAGTAAATTGTAACAAATTTCTAATTTACCAGGATGTCGAACTAATATTACTTACCGCCCATTCGAAATACAGTCGCATACATACATTGTAGGTATACATAAATGTGTTTGCCCTTGCTTCAGATGTTTCGTCTGGTTCACAGTTGTGAACCGAGATACGATGAATTGCAATGAAAGGTGTCGCACGCAATGAATTTCAATTTATTTTCAAGCTTGCTAGTCAGAAAAAATTATCAATTTCATTGGCCTTCTTCATCCTTCAAACTTACCAATATGTGTTGGCCCGAATCTCTCCTTAGGGATTCTGTTTCCATGAAAACCTGAAATTATTGAAGATATTTTAGACTTTCCATTACGTGCCATTTAAAATGCCTTTTAAAGCAAACGTCCATTGCGCATTTACTAAAGGATATAATAGATTACCAATAACCTTTAGTTACAAAATTTGGCGCAGACGAAGGGCGAATAATCGCATTAAGCGAGAACTTCTTCGATTTATTGCTCCGTGTTGTAAATTGATTCTTTTTGTGTTGCCAACATTCGCCATTTTTATGGCGGCCATTCATCCTTCGACTCTTGGCATGGATACAAATGGCACACACATTCGTACACATTACTCTAATGAAAAGAGCAATCTGTGATATGAAAAGAAAAAAAAAATATGATTTCATCGAACAGATTGATTAAAGTACATTAATACGTTTAAACTCTGCCATTAAAATCTCATTTGCAGCGCTCTTCGATCGCTCATAATCCTGCTTCTAATGCACCTTTTCTCGAACGATGACTACAAGGACGACAACGCCGACACGTAACGACAGTGACAAATCCCCGATAAGTGGAAAAGTTGATGGCAAAAGTCCTGTTAAGGATAATGCCGCAACCCTCGCGTAACACATGCACACAAGGACAATATGTCATAACCATAAATTCACCGATTAAAAATGCATTTAGATACTTTTATGTGTGCCAAAGAAAATGTATATTTTCACCTTATAATTCGGAAACAAGCTCGTAAATGTTCACGATAGCGAGCGGTGGTGACAGCCACGATGACGGCAGTGAATATTCCTTCAAGTATACCTACTTCCTACCACGAGCATCCTTGCTTGCACTCATATGAACCGCCCCGCCATAGTCATTGTTGTTGTGGGTTCTTTCGTTAAAAGATTGGCACAGTGTTGTACACTCCTCCATCCCATCATCATCATCTTCGACGTTTTCGTGTAATAAATGATAAGCGAAGGAGTTCAAGGACTTGTTTTTTTTTTTGTGTTGGAACAGACCGCGTAGAAGGGAAGCAATTTTTGCTCCGATTTCATGCTCTACCGCGAAAACGAACCGGCAAAACTCTTCTCGTTTGGCATCATAAAAAATAATTAAAATGCAATTAAAAAGAGATCTAACTTTTCTGAGGAGTTTCAACAGCTTTCTGATGGTTGGTGTTTTTTTTTTTTTTTTGAGAGAGAGAGAATTTGTTGATAGAACATAATCTTCAACTGAGGACGCGATGGGAGGGTATCAGTTGACGTGATGGCGGAAGATTATTGAGAAACTTTTGCTTTCCCTTTGATGGTTCGGCAGGAGGTAACGACATTACTTATAGGTTAACGATGTTTTGAGTGATGCAGGAATGAAATTAGCTTAGAATTTGAAAGGTTTTGACCTAGATTCTTTCTAGTAATGGAAGTCAAACATTTGTAAGAATGTTTATGGGCATTGTTGATGACAGTGGTGCCTACTTTATTTAATTCTGTCTTTTTTTTTGTCTTTCAATACTTTCCACTTTTTAAAAGTGTTGAAGTCATCAATCTAGGAAATGAGATAGGAGATGAAGACTTGTAGGAATGTGGCAAAGTGATTACTTTTTGAGGAGCCTTCCGTAATAGCTATGCATATAATTTACTTCTTCTGTTATTTTTTTCTAAAGCTGCCCTGTTCGGACACTTTACACCATAAAAAGTTCAAAGAGATATATTAATTGTTATTCAGGGATTTCTCGTGGCTTAAAGACTACCTATCATGTAACCATCCTCCTTTGGGGATATATTTTCGCTACTTAACTTTTCGTGAATGAAATTGTTAGTTGACAAGTTCTGAATGAACCCTTACTAGGCTTTTGGTGCGTAACTTCAACCTATACAGCGTTGATTGAATTATTTGTACTACAGGCTTTCTATTTGACTTACAACGTAACCTGGAAAGTGTGGGTTTATGAAAGGCTATGTCAACTTACGAGCAATATTGAGGATTTGTCACAAAGATTAAGATTAAAAATATGAGGCGGAAGCATATTAGAAGTATGTCCAGTCAGGAATCCTGTGACTATACGAATCTGACTTGTAGTAGTTGTTTCGTTCTTGTAAGGGAAATGTTTGGCATGAACATTTTGGCTTGCCTGTTACCTTCAGTTTTCATCCAGTAATGGTGAGCTTTATTTTTTTGTCAATTTTTAATGCAGTATTTCGCAGTGCTATCGCCAGGTCTGAATGGACTCAATTGGTTTTGTTGTCATTTTCAGATATGAGCATAAAGGCGTTAGTCATAGCTTCTTTCTGTATCAGAAGATGTAAGAGTGGAAGATTAGGGATAACTGACAGCGCTGCAGTAGAAGTTGTGGTCTTCATAGCGCCCGTAGTGCACACACAAGCTAGTCTTTGAGGTTTATTGAGCTTGTCTTGTGTAGACCTCAGCTTCGTTTTTTGCCACCACACCGCTGCTGCATAAGTGACGATTAGCCTAGTCATGGCTGTGTAAAGCATAATTTTGGGGGTGTATACCCCAAATCTTACCAATTAGTCTTCCGTTGACGTTTATGCCAACTTTTTTACACCAGTCAACAACAAGGTTGTGTGCCGAGATTGGAGGAGTTCCGAGATTGTTACTTCGAATTTGCCTCTGATTAAGATTCATCAGCGTATCCTTGGACATAGAAACCGTCATCGCTGAATATGTTTAACAGTACATAGACCATTCTCCATCGCTGTTTAAAAGGTTTCTTGTGGATGTTCTTAGTTTGGCGAATTTAATATTCCACCCTGGAATATAGCGATTGTCTGATTTTTTTCTTTTCTGGGCAAGCTTAGTTATAGTCAGATTTAATTACAGCATTAAAACTTTCGCAGTCAAGTTCTAGACTGTCAATGTCTCTGATGTTCTTACAGCAATTGGCCGTGGATTCGATGAGTTCTACTGTTTCTGCTATATGTGTCCTAATCTGTAGATCTTGGCTGTGTATAGAATTCGGAAATTTTGGAGCCTTATAGGGTCAGACGCCTTCGATCTTTGAGGCTCTCCCTTAGCCATTGCCGCTGAGCTGCTAGCTCCAAATGTGATGGGTTCAGCTGTCTGGTGATTCTTTTGGGCCTTATTAGCTTCAAGTATATTCCCCTTCCTCGTGTCGAGCAGTCTTTGCTGAGCACTAAACTTTAGATGAGTTGGTTCTCTGTCCTCAGTTTGGCTTCAGATTTTTTACTTTGGACTGGTCTCGATAATCCTTTTATTCTAATCAGGACCTGCGAGAAGTTGGAGAAAAGTTTCCAACCCTAGCTCAGGATGCAACCCTTGGAAACCACATCTACAGCAAATGTGATAGTTTCCCCTCCTCTTGGTAGACACGCCAGTGTATTGTTTGGCGATCCAGGATAGGAAAACGTACTTGGTAAGATTGTCTGCTTCTGGGACGAAGATAACGCGGGTGAATAACTTGTGAATATCATGTCCCTGAGTTATACGCAAGTTTGCGTTTTTTCATGGCTTGATTCTATCTACCGCAGACATGAACCAAGTTTTGGTTGTTGTGTCATGGCAGGTGATCGATAACCATACGTCTCTAACTGAGGTGGCTACAAATCTTAAGATGGGACGGTTTTTGTCGGTTTTGTCCATCTCTTCCAATAGACCGATCACTCACTCGTCTAATCTCCTGGTCCGTAAAAATCTACTCTGGGTGCACGAAGTGCATGATAACAACCTTACATTGGACCATAGCATCCCTATAGGATAGCCCTGATGTGCCTAGGGGCATGGACGATGGAGTGTAAATGTCTAATCATCTCCATATTTTATTAGATGCTAAAAAAATCGACATTGTCTGTTTACTTAATATGGCAGGCGATGGTAATATCTGCCATGTAGCCAAGTAGTCATTAAAGATTTAATTTGTCAAGTTTAATATTATTTTCTGCATTGCACAAGACTTAATTCAATCTGTACATATTTCGATAAGGAAAATTCCCACAGTGTCTAAAATGCAATAAGGGAAAAAAATCGTCCCACGTCTTTTCGGGTACTCTGGCACTCCAATAGCTGTAGGCAATACATATATAGAATTAAGTCGGTCTACTTAAGAACTCTTTGCTCCCCTAAATTGTTTTTCGGGAGAATAAGAGAATTTTCATTCAACTATATGTAGTCGGAGTTATCGTAAATAAAATGTCCCTGGAAATTTTTCTCATTTTCGATAAAATGGTATCGTGAGCTGATTTTCAAAATGGGGAAAAAAATTCTCTCGGAAAAGGTAGTAAATACTTTTACTTGGAAATTTCAATGCAATTTCCACCGGAATTATTCCTCTGTTATTTTCCAAGAGAACTTCAATAGAGAACAGCAATGTAAGAACATTTAAAACATTTTAATAAAATTATAGAAAGTTGTATCATCTCACGGATGAAAGTTATAAAACATCCAAAAGTATGTGGATAAAGGCATCTCAACTGCAAAGGATTAGACTTGACTCATAGATTTCTTTTAATAGAGATTAGTTCATTTTCTTTAAATTCCTCATCATCTTCAAATCCAAGCTCCTTAACATAAATGTTATTCATTGTTACTATTTTTATTGATTCTATCAAATCCTTCGGATATTACTTCGAATATAGTCCGGGGGAAATAAATTTTTAATGGAAATCCGCGATAGCAGGAATTGTTTCCCGAGAACAAAAAATATTCTGGGGAAACATTTTTCCCTCGGAGTTCCCGATAACCTCGAGAAAATCCGCCTGATCAGGCTTATCGACATTTTTCAAAAGTAATTGATTAAAAAATCTCTCTTAACCATTCTGTGTCGAAAATCTTAAATGCGCCCCTTCGAAATTGGTCATTGTAAGTAAATTCAATAAATGCAACCATTTAATGCTACTCCATAATCAAAATAAAAAGTTAATTGCTTTGAAAACGAGAAAAAAATCTAAGTAACTAAAATCCTTATAAGAAAAATATTAAAAAAAAAAAAAAAAAAACAAAACCACATATAAATAAATTAAAAACATAAATAAATAATTAAATTAAACAAACAAAAATGTTGTTTCTCGTTGTTGATATTGTTATTGCTCTGTTTTTCTTTTTTTTTTTTATTTATTTGTCATGATTATGTTGTAGGACGAGAAGAATCAACTTCTTATTACCAATCTTTGGCTTTCTTTGGTAAGTTTTAAATAAAACGATGCAAAATTAAAACTCATATAAACGAAACTCAAAAGAATCTTTTTTTAAATAAACATCATATAAATCACATTTACACACACGGCATTCATAAGAAAAAAAAAAAAGTCCACTGTATAAAGTTAAATATATAAAACCAACCTGTCACTTCTGTAAAACATTTCAAAAATTATTTTAAAAAAGAAAGATAATTATATTTGTATGCTATATAGTACTACACTTTTTCTTTATGCATTCGTTTATTTTTTTTTTTTATTACTTTCTCTCTATACATACATATGTAACCATTCGAGAAAAAAATAAAATAGAAATCGTTAACAAATATTTACAACTTGAATCTATTCGTATGTAATCTGTTTTTCATTTTTTTTTCTTTCACAAAATCGCATCGTACATTGATATACATACATATATTTAATCGAAAGCAAGTTAAAATATGAAAGACTGTAACATCGTATAATAGAGTAGTTAACGTTAAGAGACGTTTTTTTTTTCATTATTTGCTACTTTCTTTAGAATTCAGTTGAAGTGTTGAAAGAAAGAAAACCTCTTCTCTGGAGAGCGCCTATATGAATTAGTTAACAAATTTTAACAGTAAATTGTAGTTTTATGTCTCGAAGAATGTTTCGGTAAAAGTTCTAAGCACGATATCTCGTAAATATATAGGTTCTGCAACTATTTGATAAAACTTTTTCTCTATCGGGTCTTGTAATTGAAATGTATCTACGGACAGTTAAAAATTTCCAAAGTCTCCAAAAACATTTTTTTTTTTTTTTATAATATAAAACACTACACTATTTTGGCCGTGTGTGCTAAATTTTTAACATTAAAATCTTCACTTAAAACAAAAACTAAATGCTTAAATATAGAGAACGCGACTAAATAATGCTTTGAGTGCTTAAAAAATTTATTAAAAAAATAAACACACACCACCATTAAATACCAGCGCTATCATTTCACCAAAAAAAAAAACAAAACAAATACATACTTTTCTCCACAAACCTTTTAACTACACGATTCCCTGTTATACTCGTACATAGTCATGTTGTGTTGGAATTAACTGCAGAAGAGAACCATTGGGCAGTCACAAGCAGAATGTACTAATGTTTTATGGGTCCTCAGAGATATGTACATGCGTAAACATTTGTTTAAGTGACATTTGAATAAATATTAAATTATGATTTTAGGTCTGGGAAATGTAAATGCAATTGTACTATGTGGATGGAGATTATCGTTTGTTAATGTGTGTGGCAAAGGGCTCCCTTTATGATTTATTCAGTGATGTGTTTGAAATTTTCGTTTTTTTTTTTTCTCATTTTTTTTATGAAAATTAAATTGAAATTGATCTTGAAGTTATCATCTTATGGAAAGAAATTGTATTACTCGAGACCGTTTGCATTACATTGAATGTCATTCGAATTTTCTCTTAAACAAAATTTTATGAGTGAATTTGAAATTTGTCTGAAGGATATTGAATTTATTTGTGGCCTGATGATATGTCTGGACCACATATACATTCATACGCATTATATTAAATTTATTTTATGTTGACATACTAGTAATTAAATTGTTTGCATATCTAATGCAATACTTAATATTATTTGAATGTGAATAGCGAGACGCCAACATTTTTAGCAGATATTTTCTAAATAGAAAATTTGAGGCCCAGTTTGTTAAGGTGAAAGTCAAATCGTTTTTACGTAACATTCCAGACATTGGCTCCTGGTACCCGTAATTATTTCAATGGGTATTGACTCAAAAAGGGATATATGTAGATCTAAAATTACGCGTGTTAGCGTTACGAGACGCGTAAACACCATTAATTATCAATATAAATAATAAGGGACCAAGATGTTTTCCTTGAGGTACTCCAGAGTGGGCTTTAATTGGGATGGAAATCATGGACCTAAACAGAACATTGTAAAGTCAGTCTTCTGAATAGAATTCAATCAACGTACGCAATAATCCTCGGCTTAAAACCAAGAGCCTTAAATATAATAAAAATAATTTTGGGCTTTGCTGAAATCCGTGGCACACAAAGTACTCGACACGAATTCAGTTAAGTTGAAACCCACGTTGGTTTTGGGAAAAATATAAGTTATGTAAATCCTTAAAATAGTTATTGCACATTTCAGGGTAAGGTGCCCTGCGAATACAAACTGAGCCACTTCCAAAAAAATAACAAATTTGGAAAACTTTAGTTATCGGATTTTATGTTACGAAAATTGAATTTAACCTGAATTCATAGATTTAAATGAGGCCAGACTACTGAGAAGTTCTCAGTGCACCTGTGTTCCGTTTGTTTCTAATTACATGCTCGTAGATAATAGCTACCGTTAATATTAGGGTTCCTTATGAGAAGGCTGAAATTTCGAAAAATAGGAATAAAACTCGAAATTTAGGACTTATTTTTTTTTAAAACCTACATATGTCTGTCTGGATTTTGTCACCAATGTTTAGTAGCACTCGCTTTTACTCTTCTTGAATATTTAACCGTGGTTTCGGCATTTATTAACATAAAGATCATGTTATCTTTATAATACAAATCATGGTTAATAGATCATTTATTTCTTATATATATTTTCTTTACCGTTCTTAAAGTTTGTAATGTAATTATTCAAACATTAAAATACCGAGTTTGAAGTTTTTCAGGAAACCAGTACTTGTCCTATAAGTAGGTGCAAGTAAAAGATAGAGGTTTCATAACAGATGATTATTAATTATAATATTAGAATATAATTATAACTTTCTCAGTCTTTCTTGGTGCATAGTTGTATACAATATTATATAAACGTGCACACCACCGACTGAGAAAGAAACGTCTTTTATTATTTATTCATTTTTAAAATTAACATTTATGATTTGTATTTATTTAAATTATACTTATTGTTTTTATTTTTTTTTATTTTTTAGCAAACCCGATCGATTTACATTTATATTACGCTGATCTTTATAATCACAATCAGTAGCTGATTTTTGAAGAAATTCGTTGGAAGCAGTAAAGTGAAGTAAAGAAAATTCTAAATGAGTTGGATGCTGAATTCAAGATTGATTGCTATTTTAATTTATACTTAATTTCTTTTGTTTGTTTTTAAAATACTTGTAATAAAAAACGGGTTAGAAAATAGTAAATTTCTT
Organism: Xylota sylvarum; assembly: GCA_905220385.1. Classification (NCBI taxonomy): domain Eukaryota; kingdom Metazoa; phylum Arthropoda; class Insecta; order Diptera; family Syrphidae; genus Xylota; species Xylota sylvarum. Next base: position 105,704,318 of record LR999957.1, on the reverse strand, counting down.
ATAATTTAAATTGTTAAAGTGTCAGGCGTTATAAAATTGTAGTGTTGCTGGGTACATCAAAGAGTTTCATGGTGCTGACAAGAAAAATAACATCCAATCAAAAAATCAAGAAGAAATAATTAATAACCAGCCCAGCAATAATCGCAGTAGGTATGCTCTCTTTCTTTTAAATTATTACACATTTGAACAAAACTCCTAGATCGACTCAAGAAATGTGCCGATTGGTATGACCCTTGTATATGATACGCAAAAGAGCGTAATATTTTTGTGGTATTCAGCGACGGATTCTTAACTTTGATCGCTAGAGGCACCACCATCGATTTCCTCAAGTGATAGTACTATTAGTTTTATATACAATGGTATGACTACTCTAGTTTGTCATTGACACAAGCGGGAATCCTTTTGACGGATCATGAAATCACGCCTTACTACATTATGTATTTATAAATGTAATATCATTAGTGCTTACGTGAATCCCAGCTGAAAAAGTATTTCAAGTTCCAATTGAAGTACCAGGCGATCATGATTTACAGGAGGTATTTCTTAAAAGAACATATATTTGCAGACTACCAATCAGTTGTTGACAAACACATTCTAGCTTTTAGAAGAAACTTCTACATATGTAAAAACCAATCTTGAAACACATACTTGCATGAAATAGGACACGCCCAAAGTCTACACGTTGGAGACTATGTAGAGAAGTTTGTACGTAAGTATTACATTTAAAAGATATCACTGCTTATGGACTCTCTCTCTGGCTTAACATTGACATTGCCGTGAATTTTTTCTGCGGCATTGAAAAAAAATTAGTCTTAACAAAGACACGTGGCCAAAAATTAAATGTGTCCCACCATACTGCCGGTCGTCGAAATTCCATTTTTGTTATATCTTCTATTTGTTTTTCTCTTATCTCCAAAGTTAGATTCGAACAATTTTTTCATAACCTCACTTATTTATTTTTTTGGCATTGAATTTGCTCTATGGCTTGTGAGTACAGTCCATTATGTTTTTATCACATTAAAACAAACTTATTTCTGTGTCTTTTTATTTGAAATAAGCACTTGAATGGGGTACTATCATCTATGTTCCTATAATTACGTATTTATGATGTTTAGTGCCGTTTGCCTTGTAGAAATAAAAATCCCATTATGTGAAAGAGGCCAGACACTTTTTTCTATTGGTGTTTATGTCATAACAATTTCATGAAGGACTAGGCGCACATAATTTCCAACAAATAGCTGCTCGCAAGTTTTTGCCGATGACTCAAAGTCAAAATTCACATATAGTAGCTGTTTGTCTGTTTCTGTTGACAACTGTGATTAGAAGGCATTCATTATCTCATTCACACATTAAGCCTAAGCAATCACCATGACACAGTGGAGACTTTTGTTGAATGTGGTGGAGGCATCTTTAAAAGCCTTCACGGTTAAAGCACTGTAGTGAAAGAGAGAAAATCATATCTCCACTGTTGAAGCAAGATCTTTTGTATTAAATCTCTCCAAGCCTTATTAACGAACACAAGTATGTCTGTTTTCAATGTATCTCTGCCGTTGTTTTCTTTTCAGTTTGTTCAAGTATGCACGAGACTTGTCATCTCTTGATCTAAACCCCATACAACATACTTTTGTTTTTTATGTGTGAATTTTCTTGTACAAGCAATAACGACAAATTTCATGAGCCCCTTAGTAAGACACGCATCACTTTTATAGCTCAGATGCATCAAGGTTTACAAACAAGTAGACTATTCGCCGCATTCGTAATCTATGGGCCCATTCATAAATGCAAGGTTTGCAAAGGAAACGCAATGCAAAGCAAGAAAATCTGCGCAAACGCAAGTTTAAGTCTATTGCAAAGCAATACGATTCTGACACCTACAGGAGTACACGCTGGTTAAAAATAAAGCCTGCAATGAATGTATGTTTACAAAAGTTTAGGAAGTCTTCAAGATAGATCTTTTAATTTGTCACTTTTAGATTTATGCGTTGTTATTCGCTGGTCGCGCTCTACATTTCGGAGATAATAGTAGCAATGGCTTTAATGACCACTAAGATCTGTTCTTCCGTTTCTTTTCTAAAAAAATGGGACTTGTGATTTGCTGGGGACATCTATTAAAACCAATACTCGTACACCATCATGAGCTTTGTCAAAAGGTACCAGGGTCCAGAAAAAATCAAGGTTATGTTTCTTATGCAAATGCGAATCTGTGATATATTAAACTCTTCCAGGCAGTTAAGGTTAAACTTCAAGTTCACCTTGTAGAAAGCTTGTTTTGTAAAGACCATCGTTTTTCAACAGTCACACATGATCACCATTAGATCTAGCCGTGCGTGAAGTGCTGAAATATTCTCCCAATATCAAACGCATGCTAGCCATAGGTTCAACCAGTACCCTGTCTAACTCAGCTCTCTAATAAAAAGTAATTACATATATCGATAACATGCCATAGAATTGTGTTTAATGTAAATAAATAAATTTCTGCCTTTTCGGTACCTCGGGGGACTGGGGTTGAATAAGCATCCTATCTTATCAGACCACGAAAAGTACTGTTCCTGTTGGACTCGTTGAAATGAGTTCCATATTGTTTTCTCAATGTTGCTGGAAAAATTAAACGCACCAGGCGACCATAAGTTACAGCAGATTTTCTACCACAAATCAATGCTGATGTTCCCTTTTCAAAATATCTCCAATTTTGACTGTGGGTGTAAGAACATCTCAAATACGTCTGCAAGATCATCATTGTATACCCGTCGTAGCCTGTATGTACATAGATCGATAGATTGTGTAGAATTTCTCCACTGAGTTAACTTCTGCTTTCTTTAGTGTTTGATACTTTAGGGAACACCTACAGTTTTTTAATCGAAAAAATAGTGTCAATTAATATTTCTGTCGAAGTGTAGTCTAGTTTTAACTTTAATGGTTAAATGTACACAATGGATTTTAAAATATTTAGTAAATTACTAAAGGTAAGAATGCACGGAGTTAAATATACTTGAAATAAAGTGCCAAAAAACAAGAGCTATCCTGTAACTCAAAAGTCTGTTCGCTATCATCTTTTAAAGAGGGAGTCAGAGATTTTAACTTAATTTCGAGCAGCCTTGTCGTCTACTCGCTTATGTAAACTTTCAAGGTATGTACTTATTGGGTGGATATGAATTCTGTAGAATTGAGGAAATTAGGAATTTTACTCTGTATATGCCTTTACTACTACTTATTGCCCAAATAGTCAATTATATAACCAGTTGTTTAACTTCGTACACGACTTCTATTTATGTACATACAAATGTACTTGATTGATAAAGACACTTATGAAACTTTATTTTTCATAAAAAAAAAAAAATGAATTTGTAAGCACACACTGCACTGCATTCCCTGCATTTCACTGGAAGAAAATCTCGAAATACATTTTAAAATTAAGTTCGAAACATTAAATCCAATTTCCATCACACCAACCAAACTTATAAGACTGTTAAATCTTTAAGGATAAAGTTTAAATGTGTTCTTAAAACTGCACTACCAAACTTCTTTATAGTATGGTGGATGGAGTCTAAAAATAATTCCATTAAAATTTTCGAAGAAAATTGCACGTAAAGTTTTCTTCACGAAAAGCAGAAAAGAACGAAAACTTTATGATTTTGTGTGATCGAAAAAAAAAAAAACTTAATTTGCCTGCAACATTAAATTTATCGATTACTCATACATAGTATAGGAATCGCTTATTACGAGAAGATATGTTGTTGTATTTATTAAATTAAGGATTGATATTATAAGGACATTATAAGCGCACTGCAGACAAATGAATCTGACATAATCACAAACAGCGCCTTTTGATAAACCTTCTACAGCTTAGTAATAACTAATGAAGGTGATTAAAATACCAATACAAATATTTGGCGCAACATATCCGTGGCCTAGCTTCCATTGACCATTAGTGTATTATATTTTTAACACGAGTGTTAGGAACCTTCTGTTTAGTACAACCACAATTGATGAATTGGTTTGTGAATTCAGTTCTGATTGGTTAGCAGCATTGATGGACATTCAGTTGAAAGAAACTTTGTTTTCGGATTACACTTCCTTGAGAATTCTTAAGTTTATTCAATTTTATGGACGGATTGTTTCCAAACATAACAACAATCTTTTCCCTAAGTACGATCAGTATCAAGCCTGGATATCAAGTCTTTTCTCGATGCAGCTGTAGATATGGCACAATCCCACTTCGCTTACCAAATGGTTTAAATCGACAGACTGATAAAATTATGTGGATATTTCATTGAGTTTTCAACTATATAGTTGGACAATTGTGGTCGAATGATAACTAAATCCATCTCAAGGGGAGAACAGGTTCTTACGTAAATGGATTACAAGGGATAGTAGATAAGTAATTATAGTTTTGGGACTCATCTAGTAATAAATTATTTTTTGTTTAACTTTAACTAGTTTATCATATATAGTACACGAATCATCTGCAGTTATTCCAGCTAATACTACTACTACATATTTCATCCTTCACATACACACATAACCTATCTCACTAAATTAAATTAAAAACAATTTAAAGTCTCACAAGCAAACTAAATGTTTTTTGCCCTTAAAACTGAAAAAAATGCAATTACTGAACAAGCCAAACTTCATCCCATCCTCAATCCCAGAACTCCTTCAAAATCCAATGAATACCTCTTCCCATCGTGCCAGGCTGATTGTAATTTGTTGATACGCTGCTGATGTTGCTAATGGCTGCTGTACGTGTTTAGAGTATATGTCTGTCTGCATGTGTATCTATGGCTCATCCTTCATGTTTGCTCTGTTTTTTTTTTTTTTTTTATCTTGAATTAATCGATTGTATGAATGTAATCACGACTTGTCGCTATAGCTACTCGTATAATGTACATATGTATATACACATACTTACAACTCGCTTTCAGTTGACTATTAAAATGCAATTATACACACCCACCCGTACCCGGTGTTTGAGTATCTAAACTTTGAAGATTTTCGAATCGATGGGTGTGTAGTGAAGTTGGATTTGCGTTCGGCATCTGTTGCACTTGTAAATTGCACTCCACTACATTCCATATCACTGCTTTTGTGTGCTCGTTGTCCTGTGTTTGCACAATTAGAAGAGTATGCCTTGTAAATTAGTTGTTGTTGCATGGCATTCGTACCAGATATTTTTTCTTACACAAACTAGATATGTAAATACGTAATTGTAATTGCTCTTGTTTCATACAAATTTTCGGGATATTACAACATTTTCTCACCAACTAAACAGATGTTTGATATTTGTAATTAATTCAAAATGTTTTTATCCTTTTTTTTGTGTGTGAATTTTCTGTCCTCTAGGAGTGGAATGACTATAACTTGCGGTGGAATGATACAGAATTTGGTGGTGTTAAGGATCTTCGAATAACACCAAACAAACTGTGGAAACCTGATGTCCTTATGTATAATAGGTAAGTGATTTCGATCTAATTTGTGTCTCTGTCTCTATCTGTGTGTCTCTATGTAAGTGTGTGACCAAGCCACACATCAACAATAAGCCAATGAAGAGAAAGACCTTTTTTTAAATTATGATTTAAAGAAATCTAAGCAACAGATTTGTATAGATTATATTAAGGAAGCAAACTAATATTTACACAAATTTTTTAATCAAAATTAGTTAGATAAGATTTTCTACTGGAAAAGTAATAAAAAAAAAATCTAAAGGTAAGGTAGATTGAAACAAAAAAAAGAATTCTGTGGTGACAAATCGTAGGTCGCGGTAATTAAGACTTGAAATCTTAACGTAACGCCATACGGATTATAAATTTCGGGTCTTAGCTGCCACCAAGCTGATATGCGTGTCTTCTTGGCATAAAATATCACAATCATTATCGCCATTTGTGGTGTAATGTATGTAGCGTTTTCCATGCTTGAATTCCCTTTGAAATGATTTTAATCAGAATTTAGCTGAAACATGAATAAAGTCCCACAATGTTTTCATTTAACCCTCATTGCAACCTGTACAATAGATGTGAGTAATTGATGCACCGATTTCGCACGAACAATGACCACCAATGTAGATACTAATTCTGACAATTACCTTGGGGAGTTTCCCGAATTTTGTAATGTTCCATCAGAAAGGATCAAATTATACCAATTTGCTGCATGTAAGAGAAACGGTTGTTGTTTCGTTTAGATTTGGTATATTCATACTAAGCGCCAATATGGTCTACCCAAACTTACACTTCCGAATAAATTTGAACAGGCTGCTAAATCAAGATAGTCATTGTGAATCATGAGAATCAACGAGAAGGAACAATAGTGCAAATAATACATCTGATTTACTGCGACTGATTTATGGTTCAAAGAAGTTGTTACGTTGTTACATTGAAATTAATTTGAAAATTTTAACAACAGTATTCCCTTAAAAGATTCAACTTAATTTATCACAAATTTCATTCAGTAGGTTCTACGTTTTGGATATAAAGTTAGAAATGATTAAAGTAGTATATATAGCAACTGAACGTTTATGTAGTGCTTCATGGACAAAACTAACTTCTGTATAAATGATAGCCTCTCAACCTATGATCTTCAATTTGTGATTTATTACAACTTCTTCAATTTAATGTGTTGTCATCAAAGTACACACATAAAAAAATTGTCAAGTGGGATTTCGTTAGAAACAAAGAAGCAGAATACAAATTCGTAACATATATTATTGTATGAGAACAGAATATGTTACTTGTTTAAAGCTGTTTTCTCAAATAACTTCTAACTTAATCAATCGATTTTGATAATCGTTGTTTAGAGGATTTAGCAGTTGCCCTGTTCTTTGGGTAACATTCAAATCCACTTGCAAGCATCCTTAATGCTACATATCTACATATTTGTCATTTTAGATCCGATGAAGGTCTATGACCAACGTTTTATTACCCTTTAATAAGTTATAAATTTTACATATTCATGGGAGGTGAACTACGTTTGCTGGAGACAATTCTCTCCTGTGAGGCCGTGTTAAAGTGTTCGTAGTTAAACTTTTTTTTTTGGGAATCTACACAAAAAACAAAAGTTTTCTGCTTCTTTCGCTTGTACTGCAGTCATTCTAATAATCCTAAAAATAACGGGAATTAATTAAATGTAAAGGGATCAATACTCTAAATAATCTCTGCAAATATCATGCATTTATAGTTCAGAAGTAACAGGTGGTCGGACGTACGCACGGACGGACGAATGAGCGACAATCTCTGAAAGAATAACTTAAAATTATTTGAATTTATTTAGTGCAATTACTTAAACAAATAACAATTATTATAAATAATATCCTACGATTTGTGACTACAGAAAAGTTTGTTAATTTTCTTGCATTTCTTATGAAAGTTTCAATAGTATTATAATTACCATAGTTGACAAGTTTTTTGCATTTTCCACTCGCTATTGTGTAAAAGACACTCTTTTTTATTTCAATCCTTTTATTTATTTAATTATTTTTTTTAATTTACGCTGTTTATAGAACAAATCCCTATAATAATAAAACCTTTCATCACGAATTTTCCTTTGTTCATTGCTTCAAATTTACATGTTAATACAATTTTATTTAAAAAAAAAATGTTCTTTTCCTTTTTGTTTTAATAACAAAAAGAAATATATACTATTTATATTTATTTATTTTACAATAAGAGTAGTTTACACGCCTGTCGTCTAGTCAGTGGGAAAGTACATTGTCAGCTTGCCGTTGATGTGGGCCTTACAAAATATCTAAAGAAAATGCCTTAATCAAAATAATAAAAAAAAAAAAAAAAAAAAAACAAATAAAAATTGCATTAAACTTTAAAATTAATTTCAAAAAAATCTTAAATACGAAAAAGTTAAAAGACAACAAATTAATTTAAAGTTTATCATATAAAATTTGTTTAACCAGATATTATACGAGATTTGTTTTCACAATTCAACAGTGTGAACTAACCATTCACATTTTAAATGAAATACATTTCCACAAACAAAAGGAGGAAATTCTTAAACTTAAAAAAAGAGAGAAAAACTGATTTAAGGAAGCAAAACAATATGCTGGTGTAATATCTCGTTAAACAGTCGGTACTATAATTTATTTGCGAAAATAAATTATTGTATTGCACGTAAATCAAATCCCTCAATAAACTATAAACTATAAATCTTAAATTAAATTTTAAAAAAGAATACTAAAAACAAAACCGATAAAAATAATAAGCATTTAAAGTACAAAAGTCGAATTCCCTTAACTTAAGGTTAAAAACAAATGGAGAACAAATTAAAATAAAACAAGAAAACTTGCCAATTAAACGCTTTAAATAGTTATTTTATTCTAAAAAGAGCAAACAAACAGCAACTAATGATAGATAAAAAAAAAAAAATATTAGGGAACTCTAAATATGCCACTAAAAACGATAATTAGCTTAAAAACAAGTTTAAATAAATTAAAAACTACATAATAAATGCCAATTACTGTTGCAATTGCTGGATATAGTTTTTTTTTTTTTATTTTTAAATGGGTTATATTTTTTTGTTACTATTACGATATATTTATTAAATATCTGCTTTTTGTGTTTTCTTGTAAAAGTGTTTTTTAAATGGTTACATATTAATAATGTTCAATTATTCACCATAATAATTTTAATGTTACACTCTTTTGGCAAATAGTCGACGGTGATCGTTTTTAGTATAGTTTTTGACTTAAAGTAAAGAAATATGGTAAGGTTTTTTTTTTTCAATAATTTACATAAGAGTATGTTTGTTTACTGCATTATTCTTTTATTCAGTTTAAAGTGTAATGAGAATTATTGAAGCAAATTTGCACATTTATTTTAAAATTCCTTCTTGTGGTAGGTAACACAGTGCAGATGTCGAAATATTCAAACTCCTATAGTTTATTACAAGAAAAGTATTACAAATGTTTGATGGCGTTCCCAACAAATTTTCTGGAGTGCTTCCGTTGAAGTAAATGTGGTTTTATATATAATCTCTCTCGTATTCATCTAATAGAAATCTACAATTCTGGAAAATATTCACTTTGTAAATGTACGTAATGAAAAAGCTTTCCTACGAATCCTCTTTGTCACTTCCAATAAAAACCAATTCTAATATATGTAGTTCTACTTAGAAAGAAGTCTTAATGAACAACCCCTACGTGGTTCAATCAGTTCATGTTTCTGATTCTGTGTTGGCACAAATCTGTTCTAGGTAAACCTGTTCAAGTATTTTTTCGTTTTGTAATTTTGCTGGCTATGCAATCAATTTTTACTTTCGATAATATCGAGTGGGCTTAAACACCTATGAAGATTAGATCAACTAACACATCTATTTTGATTTAAAAGCTAAAACACTAGATATGCATAGAAAGTGCTGTTTTTTTTAAATACCTATAGTCCAAAATCTCCTCAGCTTCATTACAAAATGAAGTGTCATTTTTTTGCTAGGATTATCTCTCAGAAATGTTTTCTTTGTTTTTTAACTTTGTCTGCTTCTTTGAGAACATCTATGATTACAAGGTGCGTTCCAAAGTAAATAGAACTTTTTAACAATAAGAACAACAGAAACTTTGTTGACAAAACCGATTTATTTTATTCAAAATACCTTTCAACTCAATACAGCGATTTGCACGGTCTTAAAGCATGTCGATTGAGTGTTTTAGATCGTCAGCCGGGATGCCCTTGATTTCTTCCAATGAGATTTTTTGGGTTTTGGCTCGTTTGGCGCCTTTCACTCGGCACTTTGGCACTTGATTTCTGGATCAGAATCAAAACACTACGTTTCATCATCAGTCACAATGTTGTAAAAAAAGTTTTTGTTCTTTGTGGCCTCCTTGATGATGGTCCTTCGAATGTTGAATTCTGAGCAAGTTTTGTTTCGGTGCTCATTTTTTGTACCGATAACACAAACATATTGTCACTTCAGACGCAATAACTTCGCTTCTATTGATCCAAATGTACCTTTCCGATGCATGCGAACTGATGGCCTCATTAGAAAAAGCAATTTTAAAAAAGAATCATGCTTTCTTTGGAACTCACGTTGTACATGCAGTTCGATAATTCATTCCATCTTACTACTTATATAGTTTTAAAATGGTAATATCATTAAAAATAATTCTTTTCCCTCGTTACTGTATATTTACTACATTTTCAATAGTTTTAGTGCTGACTATTCGCCACATATTCTCTGAACTTCTACTTAGTTACTTAACGGGCTCCCGCTCCGTGAAGAATCTCTGTCTGAGACACGACGGCCTTCCATTCTGGTTCCAGATGTCTAGACCAAGCGCTCTGGCATCCGTAATCGCTTGATCCTTAAAACGAAGGTTCGGTCTTCCTTCTCGTCTCGAACCTGGGGGCTGTGATTCGAAGATTGTCTTTGCTGGAGCATTATTGTCCATTCGCTCGATGTGGCCGAGCCAGTGTAGTCGACGTGTTATAGCTTCCACATCTTGACACAGCTCATAGAGTTCGCGGTTGTATCTTCTGTTGCATTTCGTTGGTCTTTTCCAGGATCTGCGAAAATGCGAAAGTTTGGTCGATCGTCGTTTTACCGGACCGGAAACCACACTGGTAAATGTCGATTAGTGTTTTGCAGAGAGGCTTCAAACGTTCACACAGTACGTTGGATATTATCTTATCCGATCTCCGAACTTCATTTGTTCGAAATATACGAGTAATGCGCTTAACACAAGAGATTTTGTGGTTAACCTATTTTCGTAGGCGCTGTGGTGAATTTGTGACACTTCTGCGGGTGTCTGACAAGCATGCGAAAGTATGCATAACACTCATGAAAAAACTTCTAAAGCAATATCGTACTCCAGAATGGCATTAAATTGTAGGTCCCTTCCATTCCATGCTCGTATTAGGTCCATTCTCTATTTTATAAGATCTGAAAAAAAAAAAAAAAAAAAATCAGACTTAAATCTCTTATCCGCCCCAGTGGATTGAGGATTCTTAGGTCTTCGTAAGTCCAAGTTGCCTTTTGATAAACATTTTTATTATTCATTATCTTGCTTTTCTGAGAAATTGTGTGTCTATTTGATATCGACATTCCTTTTTGTGGGCGTTGGTCCATATAACTTTCAATTTTCACCATCCTAACCGATTAGGTAGCCTTTTAATAATTATAGTTAGACATTTCTATGGTGACTGTAATCGGATCTCATTAAAGTTTTCCACCTGCAGTGGCTCGTGTAAACTAGAATTTTAATATTTGTCCACTCCAAACGAAATATAAAGAGCACAAGATTAGAACTTCGCACGATATTTATGTGGTCTATGTGGTGTATAAAGCACACAGAAATAGGATTAGGAATGAAATATATTCTTCAAAAAGTTTCGTAAACACCTCTCCAACTTGTATTCATTTGTGCTCGGAGTTTTCAAAAGTTTTCGCACACCTCCACAGAGGATGGTAACTCCATCCTTAAATCACACTGGCTGACTACGAGCTAAAAAACTACCCGCAAATAGTGTGTTACTACTAAATTTGCAACAGTAATCTCTGTAAGCATTACATATTTTTTCAAACAAACCACACCTGAGCTAAGGGTAATTCACTTTGAAAGGATGCAACCAAACAGGACAACTATCCGCAATAGTGTCCTACATACATAATTGCAGAGATTTTCCACCTGAGTAGTTTTTCTTCTCTTCTGATTTCGTTTTGTGTAACACTTGGTTTGTGTGAATGCCGAGGATGCCGGCAAACTTTACCCAAAACCCGCATCTTAATCCTTCAAAGAGGATTTAGAGACATAAAGCGTATGTACAAACATATATTCAGTTCATGCTTTAATTTATCAGCAAAAAAAAAAAAAAGAGGAAAGAAAAAACAAAAGCAAGCAAAAATGAAACGAAGTTGATGCAAATGATATTATCCCGTTGTGCTGGAAGCTGTATGTATCGCATATCTACTCTGAATGCATGATATCCTTCACTGAATCAGTGAAGGATAGAAAAGACACAAAATTGAAGAGAAAATATAGGCGAAGAAGGGATAATTGAATTAGCCAGTTTGTGACTATGGCATCTTCAATTAGCGTTATATCCTTCCCAAAAACAAGTATACAAATTCAGATCGATATATGGAGATGTAGACGTGTCCTTTTTTTTGCACTTTACTCCTTCTACTCGTTCTCTCGCTTTATTTAAGGCGAAACGTGCCAAACATGTTAACACACCCAAATGTAATAAAAAACCAATTTTCAATTTCTCAATTGGAAAACGTATATAGGGTGGTATACACACAGCCTGTGTATGTACCTCGGAGATCCATTCAAACAAGTTTCAAGGATACACTAAAACAGAACTATTCGGCCGATTTAAATCCTCAAAGAATAGTGAGACAGCGAATTGTGAACCACAAATATACGCCTCTACCTTACCTTGTGGTCCTGACCCATCTAATTCGGCCTCGAAATCTTATTGCGAGACTTTTTGAATAGGTGCGCGCTTAGGCCTTAACACACAAATAAAGTTATTCCTTTGAGAAATTCCCGCTACTTTTAGTATCCTCCTTCACGTCCTGCTGGGAATTGGTTGGTGGGGAGAAGTAAAAAAGTACCTGGTGGCAGTGGTGGTGGTTGTTTCAAGAACAACGAATGAATTGAAAGCGTTGTGGTAGGTTCCTGCGGTTGCTGAGGATAAAAAAGTTAAAAGGCTTTTAGATTAATTGGACGGGACGGGAAGACAGCCAGATTCATTTTACAGATTCCTTTGGAGGCGGAGCACTGTTGAAGTTGTGTGTTCTTTTTTTCGAGGGAGTTTTGTTTTCGTAATGAGTACGAACATTTTTTTTTGTGCGATCTCACCCTGTGTATCCTGTGTGTTGGTGTATACTGTGAACTGTGCACTTTTAATGCGGTTGCATATTAAATGGAAACATGATGACTTTGTAAAGTTTTCGAAAATGTTTCTGCAACTCATATCGAAAGTAGTTGGGTGTTTTTTTTTTTTTTATACGAGGATGAGAGAATACGCCGTGCATTGACCTCGGGGTGAGGTTTAAGTATACACTTTAAGGTCGTTATTGGTTATGTCGATATTTGAAGAAGCTTCTCCTCATTCTGTGAGATGTTTTTTTTTTATATCTTCAAGGAATTGGTTGTTTGAGTTTCATCCTTATCCTCTTAGTCGTAATTATTCAATTTCAATGGACGGAGCGTGGAACGGCATAATCGTTTGAGGTGTGGTACCGCATAATTGCGGAGATTTCTCACCCGATCGAGCTTATTTATTGTGTGCTCATCGAAGTATAAACACCGATGGAAGTAACAATTATGACTTACGATGCATAAGACTAAGACTTTCCTTATCATTTTTTGTGTAAAAGTTCAAATAAAAAGCAAAAAATTAATTATTTAGCAATCACTTTCATAAATTTTATTTATGTACCTCACAAATCAATTACGGCTTATACTTATAATTAGATACGCATACTTTAAGCACTGTGCAGTCCTTTGGAAGGTTATGAAATTAGTTGTATTAACGGACGTTGAGTTACCTCCCGTACTACTTTCTGAGTTCTGGCATGGCAACATTACTTATAAGAGAATATAAAAAGATTTCGTACCATCTGATGATCTCTATAAAATGGATGCAGATGGAAACATTATTCTTTTTGCTTTTACTTGCTTCTTTTAAAACCACCTTTCAGATTCTTGCCCTATTTTGTCGGAGTATTTATTGCCGATGGATATGTGTGCTTAAGTCTATAGTGTCTTATAAGCCTAACACTCTAATAACCTTAGCAACAGCATACCTAGTGACCGTTAAATTGTCATTAAGTTGCTTGCAGTATACAGGAAGAGTACGATTGGTTTACCTGTATCATGGAGAGTCATGTCACACAATAGTGCTCAATTGTCAATGCAAACTTTGACGAAGAGAAGTGTCGATACAAGTAGTCATTCCAGTACTCAAATCGATACCTGTAGATTATGAGTATCGAATTGAAGTATCGATATATATTCGTATCGTATCAAATGAGTACTTTTTTTTGGCAATGGTGCCATGGATGGAAATCAAATAAAATAATTTTGTGAATTTGTTAATTCATTCGGGCAGAGCTAGGCCTACTCGGATAAACCGGTGTAGTCGAGACAATTCATTCTTTTAAGTTTGATATAAAGACAATCATACATTTACGATAAAGGACACTCACTCTAATACAATCGATGAATATAATGCTCAGTCCTATTTATCCGGTGATAAAGACCATGTCTTCCCAAAATCACGCTTACAATACCTGGAAAATGAGAACCCTTTGGATGTTCGTCATCGATGATATCTACGATCATCTGCGAGTTGCCACAGACAGCCTCTAATCATAATCTGACAGGTAGTATGTCAACACCATCTGCATTTACCTAAGCATAGGCATCAGAACTTTGAAAACATTATTACCTCTCTTATACTGTTCTTAATGAGTAGACTTCATATTTTTCAGTAAAAAAAAACTGTATTGAAACGTGAAGGGAACACCGGTTTTAGAAGAGCTCAGTGTACGGGTTGATCAGAATTTTTTTACATAGCTAATTGTAATCAAAAACTGACGGATAATCCTGCTGAAGTAGAATGTGCGTCTTTTCAAGTAAAGTCAACATCTTTGTGAGACTTTTGCATTATGAAAATAGGAAATAGTTGTCTTCAATGAGTTGGTCTTTGGGGAAACGTAAATTTGAATTTGCATTTTATTCACAAGTGCATAAGTGTTCAAAACTGGATGAATATTAGTACGAACTCTAACTTTCTCTTACCATTATATTGAATGCATACTTTCGGTCTTGGTAAAGATTTCTTGATGTGTAGTTCTAATCCAAGTTCTAAGAAAAGTAGTGGGACGAAAAAAAAACAAATATGTATTTTCAAAGGAGAATATACTCCAAATTATGTATGTATGTATATGCAAAAAAAATATATTTTCCAAAAGGGCTGCTGTTTTTCACTATAATTTATACCTGTTACCTTATGAATTTCATTAGAATGCCCTTAACTCTGTTGTTACTCTCTGCTTTCTATATGCAAATTTGCTTCACTAATTATTAGCATTTTATCGATCAATACTCTTCGTATAACGTATAGTAACATGACAAAAATCTAAATGTGTGTAGACCCTTTTGTAACAAAAAGAAAACGAAAAAGAAAAGAAATAGGATATAGTAGATAAAAACGAAAGGATTCACATTCAAATTGGCTTATTTGCGATATTAAACTAGGGAATTATAAATATTATCTTTTGTATCTGTATTATGTATGTATCGTAATATTTATTAGTGCGGATGAGGGATTCGATGGCACGTATCACACCAACATTGTGGTCAAACATAACGGCAGTTGTCTGTACGTGCCCCCTGGTATCTTCAAGAGCACATGCAAGATAGACATCACGTGGTTCCCATTTGATGACCAACACTGCGAAATGAAATTCGGTAGTTGGACTTACGATGGAAATCAGGTATGAAAAAAGAATAAAAGAAAACAAAAAGCTACAACAAAAAACAAACAAAATCAAAACAATATAAAGCGACATTACACAAAATGTGTAAGAGTGTCAATAATGAGAACAGAACGATGTTCCATTTGACAAAAAATTGTGCTAATGAACATGTAGGTATTTTGGTTTTTTTTTTTATTGTTTTTATTATCTTTTATTTTATTTGCTTAATTCATTTTTGCCCAAAAAAAAAAAACAAAAGCTAATGAGTATGTGGAAGATAATGGTTGCAAAGCGTGTGCACAAAAACTAGCTTTTGTTTACGATGTTGACTGGATTTTTCGTTCAAATAAATTGACAATCTATGTTCAGATACACCGATACACGATTGTATTCCTTAAAATCAGAAATTATTTCACACAAACATTGTAATAGTCAACGACGGAATTCAGTGTCAGTCACTTAAAATCATGAGAATCAAAAAGAAGGAACAATTTATAAGATTTTGCAACGTTCAGGAAAAAATCCATTCCAATCCTTTATTCTATTGTCTGAATGGATATTCTTTAACCTTGTAATGGTTAAATGAATAGCAATGAATGACTTTATAAAATATAAATTTTTAATCTGAAAATCCTTGAATTCAATCTCGTTATAGAATGAAAAAAAAAAAACACAAATAGGCTTATTTCTCTTTTGCTGCACATGAATTTGCCTAGTTGTCCACATGCTCAATTAGTTAAAAGGTTCAACAATTAATTTAAGCTTTTAAACTTTAAACCCATCCATCCGTATAACTATTTCATTAATCTCTCTTCTCAGCCCTACTATGTATCGTTCAGAGAACTATATATCAAATTTTACTCATCAGAATGTTCATTTGCAAATATTTTATTAACTTTAAGCCTACGTACATAAAATGAAAATAATAATTAACAGTCCAAACAATCAACTCACTGCGTTTTTGAGAATTGCAAAACCAGATTATTTATTTATTTAAATAAACTCCACAATCAACCGACCACAATCAAAATGTTCATTTCATCAAAACAAATACCTATCTTACTTATGAGCACATTCTCAGTGACAGTGAACATTTTGTTTGTGGTATTAATGGTGCGAACATTTTTTTTCTATATTTTTGTTTTTTATTTATTTGAAAACAATTAAATATTAATTTTAATATTTGATTTTTATTTATAGCGAGTGGTGTTGGAAATATATAGAATATGCTTTAAGGGAAGTGCCTTTGCAGTATAAGTGTGAAGATGAACGGTCTTCAATCGTCTTTACTGCAGTCTTCGAATTTTTGGTTAAGCCAAACATTTGTTGCGAAACATTCCGAAAAATTTGTTTTTTTAAGTGCCGCAGTAAAACCAATAACACTTATAGAAGAAGATTCTGTTACACGTCGTCTCACAAATGGCCTATTTTGAAGTTTCAGCTCTCAACCAATCCTAAAGGACTTTGTGCCGGTGGAACTCTTGTTTAAAAAAATATACTCATCTGGATAAGTGGATTGTACTACACGGACAAAAGAAATGGTTCATTTTATTACCACTGATTATTAGTTCTATCGATGGTTTCTATGTCAGCGTTCATGTTTGATGTAATGAGGGCTGTGGAAGCCTCTTTTACTAGATGGGCTTCAAGCTTAATAATGTGCTTTTCGGTTCCGGTTACCATGTTGATAGTTGGCATTTCATTTAGTTTTCTTTTATACAGTGTTTCGAGTTAGGATCTAATCGAAATTAATTATGCATAGCATAATTTGCAGATCTGTAGTTTGGTTTGATCTCATCGGTCTCATCACCCCTTAGCATCCTGTTCGGTGTATCTTTGTGGCGTTCACAAGAGCATTTCGCGCCATCTATTTGGACCATAGGAACCATCTTCATGTAAAACCAGTATACCACTTTTTGATTCAATAGCCTATTCCTAGTATATTGTGTGCATATAGTGTCGCATTATTTATTCGTTAAACATAAGCTAGAGGGTACGATAAATGAGTATATGTACGTATAGGAATTCGATTCAGTTTCCTTGCGGATCTTCTTTTCCTTTAATTTTTGGAATCTGGGGTAAATCGATTTGTGCGATACACAACTTCCGTAGACAATTCTAGACTTTCGTTTTTGTTTCAATCTGTTTAAGCTATGGAGAGCTAATGAAAGAAAACGCTTAAGTTATGGTATTCGCAAGGTATCTAACAACGTGGTGGCTTTCAAATTTCACTTAGTACTATTTCCTTTCAATCACCACTCGCTTATAATTTAAATAAAACAAAAAAACTGAACCATCCCTAATTGGAATCATGTGAGAAAATGTGGTTTGAAACAGTTTCAGACTATTTTGCATGGTTTAGCCAATACAAACTGCCGTCAGTAAAGACTCTTATTACAAAAAAAAAAAAGAACACAAAAAAAAAAGAAACTTTATTCTATTTATTTTATTTTACAATAACACTTTCTCCGTAAAAAAATATTTTTGTTTCGTATAAACTGAGTGTTTCCATGTCTATCCGTATTTATTTTAATTTGTTTTATTTGTTAGTTTTACCTTTTTCTCTCTCTCTTTCTGTCCTTGAATTGGTTTGATGTTTGTTTTCTTACAAAGAAAAAATATACTCAAACAAATTCAATCTCTGTGTATAGTCAAAATCTGTGTATATTTTAATAAATATATAAAAATTATCAAACATTTATTTGACTTATTGCACCGAAAAAACTTAATCATATTATTACAAACAGTTGGATTTGGTTTTGAATTCCGAAGATGGAGGGGATCTTTCCGATTTCATAACAAATGGCGAGTGGTATTTGCTTGGTTAGTAAGAAATTTCTCTAAATCTCTATCTATGTATATAGTTGTTTCTATTTAAAAAAAAAAAAAATAAAGTTTTTCTTATGTTTCAGTTTTGTTTTTACATATAATTTTGAATGAAGTAATAAATTTAGTTGAGTAGCCTTATTTGAGAATGCTATTAGAAATTGTATTATTCTGTAGATAAAACGTATTGATATAAACCAAAATTTAAATTATATACAAAAACTTACTAATGAATTTTATCCATGTACGAAAAAAAAATCGAACAACGTTTAGCTATGCCAGGGAAAAAGAATACAATCGTCTATGCATGCTGCCCAGAACCTTATGTTGATGTTACATTTACAATACAAATTCGTCGTCGAACACTTTATTACTTTTTCAATTTAATCGTACCATGCGTATTAATATCATCGATGGCTTTATTAGGATTTACTCTTCCACCCGATTCCGGAGAGAAACTAACATTAGGTATGTACAAAAAATTTATTTTCAATATAATCATTTTTAACATTGTTTACAGAAGCGAAATATAAAATTTGATTTAGATTAGATTTTCAGAAAAAACAAAAAATAAAAACAAAAAAAAAAAAAATCGACAAATGGATGAGAGGTGAAATGGTAAATGTTTTTAATTAAACGGTTGAATGCTTAACAAAGGAAGGATTCGATGAAATCTGTTGTTACATGGAATTTTGTACTGCTGTAAAGGGAATACATTTTAGGAAAATGCAAAGTGGTTTCATTCATAGATAGATAGATATTTATGATAGATATAATAAAACACACATATAGATATTTTTTTCTGATTATTATGAATTTATATCATTGGCTGATTTTGTAAAGGTTTTGTTAGGATTTGAATTTATTATTTTAAATAGGAAAATGACTTATATTAATGTTTTTGTATTTCCATAGGGACAAGTGGCTATTAATTACTACTGTTATTATAATTTTGGGTTAAAATAATGATTTTTTGACATGAGTTTAAAATAACAGAGGTATTTGCATTTGTTTCTATTCTATCGTCTTCATGTATTTTCCTCGATAGTCATTTCCATAGCTTCCAAATATTACGACTTCTCGAATTAAAACACCCTGTAACCAGCCTTTCTTTTACTTTGAATCATTATTTACCGATTTATGAGAAGTTTTATACGATGTGCGTAAGGGCTCAAGTGGTTAGTGCGTTGGACTACGGAGCGAGGGGTTCCAGGTTCAATCCCCAGACAACACCTAAAATTTCTTTCACGGCCCCACCTCTCGCGAGCGTCTGACAAACATCCGAGAGTAAAACTGTCATGAAAAAGCTTCTCAAAATTGCCGTTCGGATCCGGCATTAAGCAGTAGGCCCCTTCCATTCGTGTGAAGAATATAACACGCACAACTCGAATGGTGGTTGTGAGAAGCTAGGCCCTGGGTCCCATGGACCTGTTGCGCCAAAAATTTGTATTTTTTTTTTGCGTAAGGGCTTAGCTTATATGGATCTTCCCACGGTAGCCCTTTTGATTGCAAATCGAATAAGATTTCGTTGAGTTTCATAAAACGGTGTTTATATCCAAGAAGCATACTCGAGATGTTGTTGGCCAAGAAAGTTATATAATGAAAGAGTGACACAAGGATATACAAATTCTTTAGACCATGTTTTTGAATATCCTAACATGCAATTGCACTTGTTGACAGTGGGATTAATATGTTGAGTGAGATAGAAACTGAGGTCTTTAAAATTATTAACTTCTTGACAAAAAGTATGCTGAGACAGAAAATAGTCAAACGCAGTGGGCACTCGTTTTCTGGAAAATCTCAATGTTGGCACTTAATATCGGATTGCAGAAGGCTTTGAATACATCTGAAAATGTTCATATTTTCAACGTTTTTTTTTTTTTTTTTGTATGCGCTGCACAAGATATTCAGTATCCAGTGCTACAAGTTATGCCAGATTCCATGTTCTTGCATGTTAACGTGGCTAAAACACCCTCCTAACTCTGTCATTTTTCCCCACGGTACCGCCGGTCAAGGGATTCCTTCATGGGAACAGATTTTGACATCATGACTTCTCCTTCTTATGATTCAGGGTTTTTTCCCCCTTGGGCTCTTAATGTTTGGTTTCCCAGCCGCAGTTCCTGTATGATGCTCGCAATGATTCTATTGGCGGTGACCTCTGTTTCCCTCGTTGATAGCATGAACGATATCAATCTTCTTGGGGTTAACGCATTGCCTATTTCTTATTCTAATGCATTTCTGGCTGCTTAAATTTTTTTTTGCATTCCAGCAGTACGTGCTTGGCGTTCTGGACTTTGTCCTTACAATGGCGCCAGAATGGGTCATCTGCGATATTGCATTTTTTTTTTGTTTGTATTTCTGTTCTGATGTCATACATAAATCAACCACGACTTTCATTCCTTGCATTTTAGGGCACTTATCACGTACGACGACAATCGTGCAACCGATATCGTTTGGACCATAATTTTGCTTCACGTAACATTAAAAATCACTACCATCTAGGCGTTGTCGTTTTGACGATTCAACTTTTGCTTCATGTAACCCCAAAACTGTCAAACACTATCGTTCAGACAACATTGTTTGCACGATAGGTAAAGAGGTATCGCCTTGCAATTTGGTATCGTCTGAACAACGATCGTCTTAGAAGTTACGTGATGATTGCCCAGATGTTTTTTTTTCTTTTGACAAAGCTTTCATGTGTAAATCAGCCAATGATGTGCTTTCTTTTTATACATAAATAACTCTGTATAGTGTCATCATTATTCTACATACATAGGTCCTGTTTCCTGTAGTCGGGGTGGATTATAAATAAATTCTACTTATAGTTTAATTTTCTTAATTTTTAATAAATACTTGTATATGTATGTTTTTATACTTTAGGGGGGTAAACCAACAATTTCGGACAGAATAATTTAATTACAATAATAATTTGTATATTTTGCCTTTTTTTCTATTTCTTAATTTCGTCCTTAGTTTTTCATTTCCTGTTTTTAATAATTTACAATACTTAAATAACTAAACAAAAAAAAAAAAAAACAAAAATAACTTCAAAGAATATGAATTATATTTTCCAATTTTTTTCTATTTTCTTTTTTCGAAATTTTTTTTCCAGGCGTTACAATACTTCTATCATTAACAGTTTTCCTTAATCTCGTTGCCGAATCAATGCCGACAACGTCGGATGCTGTTCCTCTTATAGGTACAAGATCACAAAAAAGGAATTTTCTTTACAAAAAAAAAAAAAAAACCATACAAATAAAACTCGCTAACGAAAATCGAAAAAAAAATATATTAAAACAAAACAAAACACATTCAATCAATTCAATATCTGCCAAATTACAAAAATTACAAAAAAAAAAAAATAGTAAAATCTTTCGCCTCCTATGTATTTTATAAGAAAAAAAGAGAACTTAAATTTTTTTTTCAAATTTCTATTCTACAAAAAAAAAAAATTAACGAATTTTTCATATAAGTCCGTTGCGGTTTTGTGTGTCCTGTAGTTTCAATGTTGAGTTATATGAAAAATTTACCAAAAATTAATTCTACAAAATATGTTATGTCTTATGTCTTATATAACCGCGATGAATTTCTTAATTTTTTGAATTGGTTCCTTGTAAAGTGTTATGTTACAAAAAAAAAAAAAAAAAACAAAAAGTTTTTATTTGAATTCTGTTTCGGATTGTCAAATTGTATGCGAACGAACAAATCGTCTTTAGAGAATTTTTCTACTGTTATGTTTTTGATTTAAATATATTTTATTTATTTTTTTTTTTTTTTTCAAAAAATGAAGATTTAAAAGCAGTGTATGATTTTTATTTTTATTTTAATTTTTTTTTTGTGCTAATTCCATATGTCTATATATATATGAATTTAATTTTAAATGGGTGCTTAATGCGAGTATATTTCCAAAAAAGAATATATATATATAAAGAAGGATATGTTTGTTTCATAGTGAAGAACAAAAAAAAAATGTGTTTTTTGTGTTTCCTAATTTTATCTGTTACTCTTATGTTTACATTTTTCATTCATTAGATGTTTCGTTTTGTTTGGTTTTGTTTCATTTCAAAAATCAGCATAAATATCGTAATCTCGACGCAACATTTTTCAAGTGTAAATATACTCATATATGTATGTATACCTACCTATATATATATATACTACAAAACTTCACATTCGAGTGTCCGAAATTCGTTTACCAACCATCAGAATTCATCAGTGGCCACAGATACATCTATAAATGTATGTGTTTTTGATGTTTTTTCGATATTTTTATATTTATAAATGTTTTTTTTTTTTTGATGGTGTTTCTTAAAAAAAACAAAGATGAAAAAAATCAAATTGCTTTCAGGTCTAATGTCATTTGATACTTGGTATACTTGAGGAAACCTACCTACTACAGTGAGACAGAAAGAAACAAATTAAAAAATAAATAATTTCAACACATTCACTTCGATTAGGGATAAACATATTACTTGTCTATAATTTTTTTTTTTTTTTTTTTCAATATTAACTTCGAATTGAAATTGTGTTGTACGCTGTTTTAAGAGAAAGAAGGGAATTATTATGTATATAAATCAACATTTTTTCGGCAACCAGATTTTATCAGAATTGCATGTTATTTTTTGTTTCCTCTTAGCTTGCATTGATAGATTTATTTTATGCAGATTATCATATTAGAATGAAGAATCTACATCGGTTCTTTTAAGTAGATACTTACCTATATATAGGATTGGAAGACATGAATTTTGATATTATGCCTTGAAATGCACAAATTTCTCTTACAAAGAAATCTTACTTCTCTCTTTCATTTATTTTGTTAAGGAAACATTTAACAAGTTATTTCACAAATATTTTATAAAATTATCTATAAGTTGTAAGTTCAACTTTTCGAAAGCAAATCAGTTTGCAGTTCGAAACCAATTAGTAGGTTTATATTTTCATTACTTATTAAGATTGAGGGTTTTATTCTCGGGCAATGAACTCTAAAACAAAGATCTTTAGATCAGTTTCTAAGTTCAGCATTTATTCGACTAAATTTTTTTAAAGAGTTTTCAAAATTTGTCTGTGTAGGTAGGGACCTAAAGTTCTTTCTTAATATTATTGTACTTTGTTTTTTTTTTAATTTTTATGAGGTTTCTATAAAACAATGTTCCGTAATCATATCAACTTCACTTAAAGAAATTGAGAGATTTTGATCTTAACCCTTAAATTTGGAATTCTCCACTCTGACCTTTCGCACCTATTTTGTCTATTAAGCAGGTGAAGTCAAATAATGATCTCTAAATAGAAATCTGTCCTTTACATGTCAGGAGATTGAAGCCGTTTTTGTAAGTTCTCATACATATGTAGTTAGCTTAACATTCTACTCATTGTACAGTAGAGTTCTTTGCTATGATTACCTGCCCCGAGAGTGTCACAAACTTGTTCTGTTTCTACCAGCAAGTTTGCTGAGTATAAACTCTTCCGCAGGGTATCCAATTCGTGACACTAGACCAAATGTTTAGCAACTTTTGATGTACAAGGTGAATTTTAAATGCGATGGAAATGTGGCCATTTTTCGTTTAGTGAAAATAAAATTATATTGGAATATATGGTATACATATACCAGTTTCACAAAGCGATGAAATTTGGTAGTTTTTCCTTTCACCCTATACCGCGGCACTGTGCTCCTTGTTATAATCCGCTACCACATTGCCTGGAATCCAGTATAGGGTAAATTTTTTTGATCTTATCTGGTTGTTTATTTCGTCCAAGCATTCGCATACCATAATGATTCAATAGGACCTTAACACCTTGATAGCGACTTTGGTGTCTGACATAATCGCAAAGTCTTGCTTTTGGTAGTTTCTGTTGAGGTTCAGTGAGTTATACCTTCCTCTTGCTTGGACTCGGGCCGAAAAGATGCAGAAAACTTTGCACAACAATCCTGAAAGGTAGCTGTTTTCAATAAATCATCATCATTGGGGTTCACATAGCAGATTTATAGGTTCATTCTGGCTTCGTCAAGAAGTTTTGTGAAGTATTTGCCTTAACCAAGTGTGAATGAATCCCGATGACTAAATCGATGCTTTTTCTGTTTTTTTCTTTTGTGCTAAATATTAACTAAAGTCGTTCATTTTGACGTTTAAAATCACTGAAAGCAGCCATTCTTGTTATCTTCAGAGCATCTCCTCGATGTTGCTTGCAAGTCTTATAATCATGGCTTCAATGTAGCCCCCTTTCTTATTAGCTTATGGATGAGCTCCTCTACGACTTACCATCACATTGGCGTCAGCATAACAGAGGACTTCTTTGGGGATGGACTCGTGACTGTAATTGTGTTTTGCAATCGTGCAGTTTATCCCCAATGTAGACAAACTTCCCATATTATCATGGTATTTTTTTAAAACCTCCGATGTTTTAGAAAAGTGGTAGATTAACCCACTTAATACCCAATATATAAAGGCAATTCATCGTCTACATAGTCTTTACTAATGGTCCGTAGTAACTAATGGGTTCTAAGGATGTGGCATGCAATTTGTGGCATAAAAGACTAATAAATTCGGATGAAACCAAAAGGAGGAATATAGTCAAAAATATTCGAACAACCATAGCTTTTTCTATTTCTGAAGGGTTTTATTGTCTAAAGCAAGAGAGTTGATGGTTTTCAATGTTTCATTTGGTGTAGACGAGTGGCTATTTTTTCTTGTTTATTGGATTTGGCGTGTGATTGAATCATCGGTGTTTTTTACTTCTTGGACTTAACTTTTATTTCTGTGGTCACCAGGATGTTCCAAAGACTGTCTTTTTGCAAACCTTTTCTTTACTTTTAAATAAACATATACATATTCAGTGAAAGTCCAAATTCTAAATACAAGAACGAAATTATGCAACGTTTAAGTAAGTACGAATATATCGCAATCCTCGATAAGTTCAATACGTAATACATTTCTAGCACCTCTTCGCAATACTATTTTAAATTAATTACACAACAAACTTTAGAAACAAATTCAATATAAAAATTTCAGATTTTAATAAACAAAATCAAACTAAAAGAAAGACCTAAAGACACAGTAATTTTTTCTAACATTAACTGCGATAACTTAAAAAAAACTAATACTCATAAGTTTTTTTTTGCAATTTACACATAAAAAGGCACAATTATAACACTCTTTGCACAAAAGCACAAAACATTTTTAAGAAATCTAATTTTCATTAGTTCACCAAAACTTAATTTACAAATTCTAATAATAGAAGATGAAGACAACAAGATAGATGAGTTGCAACTCCATTTACATTTAAGAAAAATCTTAATCGATAATGAAATCACTTAAGTTCCATAATTTATTAGCCATCTAGAGCATTTTACAAAAATTGAATCCGAAAAAGGAACATAATTGTTAATAGTAGAGTGACCATAATTTTAAATGTAATTTATCTGTGTGTCAAATGAAAATGATAAAATAACGAGAAATTTCTTTATTAAATTAACTTAATTTTCTTAATGTGTTTTTTATTGTCGTCGCATGGATGACAGTAAGGGCAGCCGCAAATCCTGGGCTTTTGAAATTTTTGTGTCTGTATTTAGTGAAATTGTGCTGCTGCTGAAAATGTTTGAAAGGACATTGATTTTTTTTTTTTTTTTGCAATTGAACTGAAGGACGTGGGATATTCTGTATTTGAATGTTACACATTTAATAAATCTTGTCTTCCCTGAAAAATAACATAATGGACAATGTTTTTCATTGTAATATAGACGAAGTCAGTGTATTAATCTGATGTTTTATTAGCTGACCAACACAATTACTTAAAACATTTGTTATCAAAAATCTGTTATATTGGTTGATTATAAAGATTTGGTTTAGGAAAACGTCATCAAAATTAGATGTTTTTAGGACCTCTGTTAGGTCTATTATAGTTCCATAGTTTCCTTTTACTGAGTTCTGTGAAATAATAAAGAATAAAGTGTGTCAGTAATGTACCTAGTTCAGTTGGTATAAAATACCTATAACAAGAATGCGTTTCTCTATATCGTTCTTTAAAATAAATAACTTCTTACAGATACTCTCGAAAAGAGAAAGTCTGACTCAATAGTAAAATATACTAAATCAAAATTCTGATGGTATTTTCTGAGATCGAGGAGATATCATGGAGATATCAGGTAATCTTCCAGTTCTTATTATGCTAAGTTCATTATAGTTCTATTTATTCATTATAGAGTTGGAGGTTCAAGGTTCAATTCTCAGATAACACCTAAGTTTTTTTTATCGTTCCACCTCTTCAAAAAAGATGTCCCTTCGGACATTTTATTACATATTAGGCCCATTCTATTCGTGTAAAGAATATATGTATGTATATAATACGCATAACACGAATGGTTGTAAGGAATTACGCCCTGTGTCTCTTACGAACTAGTCACGCTTATTTTAATTATAATAATACAAATAATATTTGTATTTGTATTTTGTAATTCATTATAATGAATATAAGTCGTGAATCATGAAATCTTGTATACAATGCAGAAGGACAATTACTAAACCATCTACCATCAACCATTGGATCTATTGTAGTAGCAGTTTAACTTCAAGCATGCGGGTTCTCTCAGCCTGTGCTTTATCAACGATATCGAGTTTTTGTAAGTTACCTGAATTAATAATAGAATGTACCTAGTTAAAGACAAAACTTGATAATTTGAAAAAAAAATTAAAAAGTTTTTTCATTGTTTTAGTTACTTAGGAGTGAACCTGGGCCTTGTTTTAAAATCATGAACAAAAAAATTCCATCTTAACGTTGGGCTTAGGTTATATGTATGTACTAGCTCTACAATTTTCAAACTTAAGTTAAAAAAAATCGATAATAATCGCTAATAGGTAGTAGATAGGTTTTGAAACTGATTTCGAGTTAAGTTCAATAAAAAACGAACCAAATAGGTTTGCAAAGAAGAACTTTTTTCGTACTTTCATAAGTAATACATACGTAAATCGAGACACGATCGATTGTACGACAAAATTCATCTGAACCCGAGTAACCTACACAATCAGATCTATAATACGACAATATCAATTTGTTTACAGGTTGTCAAACTTGAAAGTATTCCTAGTACTAGGCCAACAGAAATAACAAAAGCTTACTCAATTCTCGAAAAAAGAATAACAAACAAGTAAGTCGCACACTAGTATAAATGAAGCGTGTTTGCACACGCTTAAGAGAAAGTCTCCAAATGTGACTTCATTGGTCAAAGTAAAACACATTTACAATAAGCTCTTGAGAATTCCGATAAAAGTGTGCTCGACAACCACAAGCTTAGTAAAACATTCCAACATATATGTATGTATGTATGTACACAACAGGTGGCTTGACAAAAAAAAAATGAAAGCAAATCGAAACACGATGGGCCCACTATGGTACCTGTCTTATGATAACCTCCTAACCCTACTTTATCTAGCCTCATCTATCAATTTCAATGGTTGTAGCATTCATTTCCCTAGATCTGGCAACACTGCATTAAGGCAAAGATAATGCATGTGTATTTGAAAAATTGGAGACTTTGCGTTTAGTGGTATAGTGCCTAAGTCAACAGATCTGCATACATGTAAATGGAATTACCACTGTGATCTTTTATATCACTATTTGCTTCTGCATAAATTTTTCTTGTGCTTTTGTTTTTTACCGAGTCTTCTATTTTTCGACACTTGAGTAGCGTATAAATTCATATAAGACTTCTTATTTTAGAAGTCGATCTGTGATTACTAGTAATTTTCAATCTTTAAACTCCATACAAGTCTTTCTTTTAATTTGTTGTTAAGGGTTCACGTCATTGTTGAAACCTATGCACATCCACTCCGTGGAGTTTTTAAAGTTACTGCAGACAAAGTATTTTTGATCTCGTTCCAGACTAAGAAACCAAACGAATCAATCAATAACTTCAGAAAATTAGAGTCTACCAGTTTGCAAATTTTCTGTTTCAGTCACCACTTCCTGCGACAAAAGTTAAAAACAAGGTTGCCGTATTTAAACGTCTAAGGTTCGACTAGAATGCGCACGAAAGCTAAACTAAAAATTGGTTACTTGTCTTCTTCTGCCAACTCTTTTTTTTATGAGAAAGAAGTAACATTTTTCGACCTATCAACTAAGTATTTGTGTGGGTCTGACGTTTGGGATTGTCAAACTTTTGAAGACTTGCTCATCAATGCTTTTGTTTACATCTAAGCTTTCTTCCCAAACCCGAAGTAAGTGTACTGTAAATTCTGTTGGCCTAGTACTTCACGATTGTCTTGTTTTTTCACACAATTACTCCTTCTTAAATGAATACATTTGGGATCGTATGTAGGAGTACGTAGGGTGTTCGACTTTCTTTCTTTCTTTCTTTATTAATCTTCTCATTGATGGTATCTTACCAATAGCTAAGTCTAGCTTCTATAAATTCTGTTCGCCTAGTACTTCACGATTGAATTGGTGTTTTTTAGAAAGTTGGCAATTTGTTTCAAATAACATGACACAAATCAGGATTAGATTAGACATATGAGCATATGAATTCAAACACAGATTTATTGCAACTTATATTTATGAGTATAAAAACAACAAAAACGTTTCTCGCTATTGACCTTTCTTTACAAAAATAAAATTTTTTTACGCGATGCGTACGAGACTAGTTTTACATATCCTTTAATGTTGTGTATGAAAAAATGTTGTTGTTCTAATCTTGGAATCGAAACTTGAACCTCTCGCACAGTAGCCATACGCTCAACCACGCCGATTTTGAACTAGTTACAACTCCAGGACCTCGTTTGATTCGATAAGTGGGCGGCTAGTGTGGTTTTTGCTGTTATTCCGTACGGCTGTCCAAAAGTCCTTGTTGATTTTCTCAAACTGAAGCTTAAACGAGAAGAAATGTTTGTTAGTGAACAAAACGATAGAATTGATTTTGTAGTCGACCAGATCACAATGTTTTCTTACAAGGCTAAGACAATGATGCTGAAAGTTAAAGATGCATGCATTACTTGCATTACATTTGGGGCTGAAATTATTTTGATTCTGATTTGTTTATCCATTGTCTGTGGGTTTTTGTCCAACTTTTTAAAAAGAATGTACAGTTAGTCATGAGAATTTTTCTTATTCTCTCTTTGTGAGCAAAACTTCTGTAAAGTTTGAAACTAAAACCATTCGGGTGATAATAATAATATGGATTCAGAGTACGGCTGACTGATCTTTTGATTTGTGACAGTGGAAGATTTAGGACCCTTTGTGGAGTTCCCTGTTAGGCAGTTTCTGCTTTCAAAACAGTGTAGGAATACGATTTTCAATTCTTGTCACTATTAAATTGACGTTTTGCATTATTTAACTCATTAGAGAAAAAACTCCTTCCACACGATAATGGGATGCATAATATCTTTGAATTGAAAGAAACAAATGACATTTGAAACGTCTTTTTCAATTTATATTGAAGATACAGCTATTTGAAAACGATATGTAGTTGACTTTAATAGTAAAGCAACTGTCTTTACCCGGTTATCGTATCTTTATACTTGGATTTACTCAAGGACGGGGAAGAGTTGATGGCAATTTTACATATTGACAATAATATATTGAACGACCCAAAGTAAAAAAGTATTCTTCTAATTTGAGCTAAATTGTTGTACCCTTAAGGGGTATATTATATAATTGAAGAATATCCCAAACCATTGTACAACTTAGATGTACAAACAAACATATAGAAATGAAAACTTTCCTTCGAGTTTATCTTTGATTCACTAAATAATTAAAACCACATTCTTTAACTATAGATTAAGCTCTAAAACTGCTTAAGGTAAAAAACTGCTTTGTGTTAATATTACAGGTGGTATGAACTACACAAAATTATTACTTACCAGATCATCAACTGTCTCTCATCGTGGTTTAGACTGTACTGCTTCACATGACACCGAAAATAGTTTTTTTTAACTCTATATGTCAGCAACTGCTTTTCGTATCTGAATCCTTAGCAAATGAGAACGGTTGTTTAATCTTATTATCGACACTATGTAGTTATAAAACTACATATTACAATCTCTTGAATTTTCCTGAAAATGAAAAAAAAAAAATTAAATTAGAATCTATTTCAGTTTTATATTTAAAATTATTATGTATGTTTTGAATGTATTTATGTTTTTTGTTTTATTTAATTACTCTTTCTTTTTATAACTTAGTTTTTACAGAAGCTTAACCGCAGTGTTGTGACTTCAAAGAATTGTTATCATAATATAGGAAGTTATAAATTCAATGTAAAGGCTTTTCTTACAGTTCAGGCTTATAGTCATTTGCTTATGTTTATTTTTAATAAAAAAAAATATATATACACATACTTATAGGGGGCAGCTATATTAAGGGCATTTTCCTAAGAATGATATTCATACAAGTTTTATTTTATAAATATCCTTATCCGCTTTACCACAAAACTTTAGGGTAAAGGAATCAAAATCAAATCTATATAAAACAAAAAAAAAAACCTTCTAAAGTTTTAACAAAAACAAAAAAAAAATCTATTTTTGTGACATTATTTTTGGTATTTTATTTTTGTTTCAGGAGTTACAATTCTTCTATCGCTCACAGTGTTTCTCAACCTTGTAGCTGAGACATTGCCCCAAGTATCTGATGCAATCCCCTTGTTAGGTAGTGATTGCATTCAATGCAATTTTCAAAAACAATCAAAACAAAACAAATACTAACAAAAAACACAAACTAATAAGTGATTTCAATAATATTTATGTTAACTATATATATATATGATTATATCTTAAATATATATAATATATGTGTATGTCAAGGATGTTTTTTGATTTAAATATACATATATCCTTTTTTGTCCGTTTTCTGTTCCCTTATGGGTTGGTTCTCTCTGTTCTGTTATTCTTAATTGTTTTTTGTCTTTTTTTTTTCTTTTTGCTCAAAGTTGCCGTGTTAAAATATATATAATATTTATATAACAAAAAAAAATGTACTAATTAATAAATGCTGTCCTGTTTTCTGTTGTTTCGTTTTTCTTATGCGATATTCTCTAAGTTTGTTGACCTTCAGTTGCGGATATTACTTTAAAAAAAAAAAATTAATAATAATACAAAAATCTTCTTCTTAAATGGTGACTTCTATGCAAGTTGTTTAATTGTTTTGAGAAAAAAAAATACTTCAAAAAAAATTATAAAAATAAATTTACAAAAAAAAAAAAAAAATAATAACAATTCTAATGCCCAGAAAAAGCGCTTCTTCATTTATATTGTGTAATCACGAATTTTCATTTATTTAGAAAATTATCTAATTCACCCCTTAAACTTCACTATAACTGTCATATCGCTATATAACTATTTTCTTTGTGCGTTATTTAATTATTTTTTATTTTTTGTTTTCTTTTTTTTTTTTTTATATACTATCCTATGTACTTTGACCCATTTTGGAATGATATTTTTTGATCAGAACCTCAGCAAACAACTAAAAATAATTTATGTAATCGTACGATTAAAATGAATGAATTAAAAAAACAACTATGCATATAAAACTAATAGAATTTACTTAAGACATCCCAGAGTAAAATATCATTTCATTTAGTATGGGTCTTAGGAGCATCCATTATTATTATTACTAGATGTTCGTTAAAAATGTTCTACACAAATTTTATATATATATATCATATATTATTTTTTTTTTTATAAAAAAAAAAAAAAATTAAACGTATATAAGAACTATTTTTGTGTAAATTAGTTAATTGACAGTACTTCACCAATACGAGGATTTATTTATTTTTCTTCTCTTGTATTTGTGGAAAAAAAAAATCTATATCCTGTATTAATTTTAAATGTTTGCACTGAAGATTAATTTGTTTTTTATTTATTATTTGTAACTTTTCTGTTTTTTTAAAGTATTTTTTATGTTGAGATGTATATTCAGTGATTTTCGTATTTGATGCTTTCTTCTGTTTTAGGAGTATATGACGTTGAAACAAAGTTACTTAAAAAATAAAATAATAAAAAAATAAATCGTGCGATTACTTCTAATTCTAGGAAGGTTCTATGATATCAAGAAATATTATTAACCAAAATGAGAAGAGGTTTTAAATTTTATTTTACTTTTCTTGGGTTTGTTTGATTTTGTTTAGGTATTTTTTTTTTCCACATAAGACTTACTCAGGGGTTCTCATGTTCTCGTCTCAATCTACCACCAAGGATAACCATCATTGCTCTTAGATTTTCTTCTTCTAAAAAAGGGATATACATGTTTTGCTTGTTAACCATCTATACTCATGTCGACTTGTTAACATTCTAATTCACAGGTGTTACAATACTTCTATCGCAAACAGTTTTCTCATTATTGGTTGGTAATGTTATCACCAAGACGAGTGAAGCCGTTCCATTGTTAGGTATTAACTCAAAAAATAACAAAAAAAAAAATCTACACACAAACATTTTAAAGTTAAATTTAAACTTAAAAAAATACAAAAAAAAAAACCAAATCAAAAAAGAAAAACTTTTTTCTCTTTTAGATCGCTCTCTATTTTCAATAGAAAAAGATTAATTGCATATTAATTCGATGAGAAGACTAATTAAAATATAAAAACAAAACCCAAAAAATATATATACCCTATCTGCATTGTGCCAAAATCTAAAGAAAAAAAATCTAAATAAAGTACTGTGGTTAAATAATTTGTTTAACAAAGAGTGTGTGAAAAAAAATACTACTACTACCTACTACTACTACTACTTGTAACATATGAACAAGATATGAAAGCAAAGAAAAAAATCTTTAGATAATAATTTGCAGTTTTCCATTTGTAGGTCTTGCGCATGATATGAACGAATCGAAAAAAAAAAATATACAAAAACTACAATTTCACCTAAAAAAAAATCTTATTTAATTATTTAGTTAATTTTTTGTGTTTTACTCTTTCAAATTCGTAAATATGAACTTTTGCCTATGTTAACATAACATGTTGAGTGACCAAAACAAATGTATGTTTCTCTGAAGTTTTGAATTAGAAGTAATCAAACGATATAACATGTTTTCTGACAATGGAAAAGTTCAATTAAAAATATTATTAAAGAAAATATTATCACTAAGTTGTTGATTTTTTAATTTTTTTGATTTTAGTTAAATCTTTTGAATGCAATCGCATTGTAAATAACATGACATAGGCCATTTGCTGTAGATTCTGTATAAATTAAGGTATATTCGTGTCTTGCTTAAGTTGTTATTATTATTTTGTATTTTCTTTAATGCCTGTTATGAGGTAGTTATTACGTACTCTAATAGCACATTCATCTAGGTCTATGATTAATAACGATTGACAATTGTCTTATCTAATGAGTTAAAATGAGTACTTTTACTCGGCATACTTTTATTAGTGGAGTTTTCTCTTCCCAGACTCGAGTTGTTTATGTACAAGAAATTGCACCTAAAAACACAAATATTTCTATTCAAAATGTTCCAGGCTTTCGCTTTTTACAAAATCTGAAAATTTGTTCGAATATACATATATACATATACGTATATGTACATATCTAGATATTTACAAATTGCAACAATACTATTATACTTCCTTTATCTCGAATAAGGCGAACCTTGCCCTTATTCCGATGAAAAGATTAACTTAGTACCTACCTCATCAGTAAGTTACTTCTTTTTGATTCTCATGTTTTTTAAGACAACTCATTTTCTTGCCATGCAAAAACAAAGCTTTGGAAATACATAATCTTCTCTAGCAAAATTAAAATGTGTATATATATAGATATGTACATATTTATGCAAGTAGAGATTAGTGCATTTTAAACTTTATTTGAATTCCTTTTGGAATAAAACTATTTTAAGAAGATGATACTTATGTATATCGTATTGCGTATATACTTCTTGTCAACAAAATTAATACTTTTGCAATCAACAGAAAACTCGAAAGGAATTTTCCAAATGAACATGTTAATTTGTAAATGTCGTACAAATCTCACAGAAGAGAATTAAGCACCACATCGTACTGTGGTGATTCTTAGATTAAATATCATACACTGCAGTTTTAATTTCGAATTCAATAAATGTTTTGAGTTAAACACCTGACAAGACAGAGTTCTAAAAAACTTTGGTTCTTATGTAAACTAATGTCAAAAGACTTAAGATCAGTAATTAATTTGTAACCCATTTTCGTAGAACAATGGTTTTCTATGAGTGTATTTCAACAAGATATAGACATCACTCATCGTCGAGTTTTTATATCAAACAACCTGTACTAAATGTTATGAATTTTGAATCTTGAAAAAAATTAGAAGAATTTTAGGATACTTACAAATCACTATAGTTTTGATAAATCTTTTACTATACAGTTTATTTTATATAAAGAAAAAAATTAAATCTAAATCCTAACTGGACCAATAAGATGCTATTGCCTACTGAAGCATCAACAGTTCAATTGAAAGATTTGTCGCAATTTAGTTTAGATTTTGCATGGCCAACATTTGTACTTTTCGGAGAGAGCAATTGTGAAGAATATTACATTCATCTGGGAATGAGTTTAGCGGTCACACTGAAAATTTGGGCAGCATCGTAAAAAAAAAAAACACTCAAAAACTATACACCATAGTCGGATAACCCAACTAAGATGCTCAATTTAACAACCTGAAAACAAGATCACTTTATAATGAAATAGAAACTTAGTTATGTTGGTAGACAAGGTGGGAGTGATCCACATCGCCAGACTTAGGTCAATACAGA
Source organism: Xylota sylvarum (assembly GCA_905220385.1). Taxonomy (NCBI): domain Eukaryota; kingdom Metazoa; phylum Arthropoda; class Insecta; order Diptera; family Syrphidae; genus Xylota; species Xylota sylvarum. Next base: position 105,669,368 of record LR999957.1, on the reverse strand, counting down.
CCAAGTCTTGGAAGTTTCTTTCCAAGAAATTTATATGTTAGGTGTATGAGACCTGACAGATGACAGAAAAAGCAAGTTATGTCCTCCTTTAGCTCTCATTGACCGACCGCTTTTCCATTCTTCTCTGCTCTGTACATTTCCTAGATATTTCTTCAGGATAGTAGAATGACCTGTTGTATTTAGGCTTTAGCTATCTGATTGACTTATGTAGGTCTGCCGTGTAGCCGGGTACATCCATTGTATAAATTTGTTTTCTAATGCCCTGGTTTTCCCAAATATTCTACTGCATGCATAGAACCGAAACTTATTCCTGAAAGATATTTTTTTGTGCTGAGTAACGAAAAGTAATAGTGTAAATCATCAAACTTTTGCGAGCAACGAGTTTTCAAATTAATATGTTGGTAAAATTATTTACATGGGGTTTGTCCCAAGAGTCCACGATATGTAAGTATCATTTCTAAAAAAAAAACTGAGATTTGTAATTTGCCCCTTTCATAACAAACAAAGAATTACTTCACACTATACAACCCTGTATATAGACATAACTTTAAGTGACTTACCTAACAATTAGTCCTGATCTCTGACGAATAAATTCCAGGTTTGGCTCTATCCACCTATAAAAATAAAAAAAAATCATATATTTTTATTCAACCAATACAATGTGCTATTAGAGTATACATATTATTAGCCGTGTATAATCACAAATACTCTCTCTATGACTTTAATTTGTCGAAATTCTATAACTAAAAAAAAGGCAAGATATTTAGGACACTGTCTCAATATGTTAGGTTCATCAAAACGTGGAACTAATAAAAAAATACAACTTAACTGCTTACGAGTAATATATAAATCTACTCAAAGCTTTGCACTGATATGTATTCTAATTTTTAAATTTATTTTAAGAAACCTTTTGTATATAATGACTAAACAAATAGGTGGGTAAGAAGACGGCAAAATAGTATTTCTTTATTTCTTTAAATTTTATTTTATATATACTATTTTTTGATTTATTTCAAGTTTTTTAAAACCTTATTTTGAACCTCATATTAAACGCTTTAAAGTAGCATAGATACATTTCACGTAAAAAAAAAAAGTATATCATAGACGTAGTTCTGCTGCACATCTTCCAAATAACCTAAACTAGCTCAATAAAAACCACCATCTAAATCAACGAAAAAAAGCAGCTTTGCAACACGACGTATATACCAAAAAAAAAAACGCATCCTAAAGATAGAAGATAAATCAAAGTTAAATTTTGCAGAAAAACAAAACTTCCCCCTTGTTAAAGCTTCTTAAAACAATTTTTCAATTGCTAATCCCACACAAACCACAACCGTATACAACAAGTATTTTGTTGCAGCTTTGTTGGCCTTTTTATATATTCTTTTCATTGTGAAAGTATCTACTAAACTTTTTCTAACTCCATTTAAAGATTTGAGGTTAATTTGATTCTTATCTTTAAAAATAAAAACTAACCAAAGTTATTATTTTAAACTGCGTTCTATTTGCTTATATATATTAATATGTTAATACCAAAATTCCTCTTCTTTCCAAGTATCAAAAGCGACTAATAAATAAATATTTTAAAAACCAAAAACCAAAATCAATTTTAATAAATAGAAGTATAATGTTTAAAGTTTAAAACATAAATATAAAAACAGTAACTAAATCTTTTTCAAACAAAAAAAAAAAAGAAAAAAATCAAAAAAATATTTTAAATAAAATGAATCAATCGTTTTGTGTTAATTTCTAGAAAAAAAAAAAAACAAGTTAATTCCAATACATTTTGTATGTACATACAAACCCCACCCTACTCATTAAAATTTCACCCTTAAATATATTTTTATTTTTTTATTTTATTGTATGTTATTTTCTAATGGCACATGTTTCGTTAGAACCAGTCACATACACATAAGTTCAATTATTTCCACAAGATTTTTGGTTTTTTAAAACTAACGAAATTTAAAAAAAAAATGTAAATACATGTAAAGCTTTCCTTCTAACGAAATTGCCAAAAGGATATAAATACAATGTTGGAGAAGTATTTAGGCAGATCAATTTTTAAGATGAACAATTTAGAAAGTTTTACTCATCCGTTTGACGGAAAACACTAATCTATAGCCAGGTTATTAGTATATTTTACGAAAAGTTTTCGTCGCTTTTAAAAAAGTTCTCCATCGAAACCTAATATATATATACTTGACCAGCAGACCGTATCCCTATCCATATCACATCTTTCGAATGTTGCGTAATGGTTGCGAGAACTTCGGTAAAATATAATTTCTTATGATCAATTTGTTCCCAAAATCCTGGTCATACTGCAACTACAAAGGTACTGACGGTGTAATTTTTTTTTTTACAATAGAAGTGGAACTTATTTATAGACAGAGCTAAAACAACCTTTGAAGTTTGAAGAAAAACTACCTAGGATTTTGATCAAGCTACTTGGCTTCTGTTGAATCTGTCAATTTCATAATCTACCACCAACCTACTTTTAAAAGCATCTGTAGTCACTCACTTTAAAATAAGAATTCTTAATTGATGATGTTTTTTATCAACTGGTCCAAGAAGATGCAACATTCCACCAGTTGACTATAGCTCTCCTAAAAAACAGATTCCCAACTTAAGGATTTTTTAAAAAGAAATTTAGGGCTGAGTGGTCTCCATTGGCTGAAATGAATCCTCGTTTCTAATTTAGAACTTTTCATTGTTTCGCGCAGATTTGGTAAAATTGTTTCTATAAAAAAAAAAGAAGCACGTTCATATCACTTGACGATGTAGGGTGAAATGATATAGAATAAGCTATTTCTGGAATGCAAATTTCCCAAAAGACATTTAGCTTAGATGAATCCGTATTAGACGCAAACTTTCACTGCTTTCTGAGAAAAAGAGGTCCCTTAACTTTTGAATTTTATTAACAAATTCATCTTAAAAAAAAAAAACTTAAAATAGATTAAAGACCAAGTATAAATGATTTAAAGACCTTTCTTTAAAGAATTGCTGCCCAAACACACATCTCCAACATAATATGCATAAAATATTTCATTTAATTTTACTTAAGTTATTTCTTTTCCATTAAAAATACAAAAAAAAAAAACATTTTAATTTTTTTAAATCTATTTTTAAATTGCGTGTGTATTTGTGTAGAGTATGCCATGTATGTTATATGTTTAATTCCATTTGTTAAAGAACACATGTTCCCCTAAATATTAACAAAATAAAAAACAAATATAAATAACTAGATTAATTAAACCAATTTAGTTAAAAACTTTTTTTCTTATTAAATAATGAAGAGCTTAAATAACGAATATAACTTAATTTAAACCTTAAACAAACAAAAAAAATAATAATAATAATAATGTATTTATTTAATTTTAAAAAAATATATATATATATAAACTAATACTTACAACTAAATAAACAACATGAATGTAAACAAATGATACTAAATACCTAACATAAAAATTTAAACAGAAAATACGTCTTTCTTAATATTGGAATGTGTTATGTTGAATGCCTTCCCAGTTTTGGATATATGGATGTGCCTCTTCTCAATGTATTGGTAAATGTGAATTTTTTTTTTTTTTTGGTTTTCAGTTTCTTTTCACATTTTACTTTTGTTTTATTGATTTTATTTTATTTTTAATTGATTATCTTTAAAATAATATATCTTTCAACTTCACTTTAAGTTAATTTCACTATTTTATTTGTTTGAATCAACTTTTTTAACTTTTACTCTTTTTTAATATATTTTTTGCCAGTTATTGTTTCTTTCACATAAATTGTTATAATATTTTTCATCAATAAAATACAATAAACGTAAAGATTTAATAAAAGTAGAAATGAATTTGAATCACAAAAAAAAAATACAGAGAAAATTTTAGGAATTGAATTTGATTGTCATTTTATTTTAGTTAAAATTTGAAGAAGTAATCAACCAAAAATTTAATTCAAAAATCGACATAAATAAATGAACTATATAACTTTTTATGAGAGGAGATCGCAATATACACACACAATATTTACATAATAGTTAAACTTGTGCATTATTAATGAAGATTCATTCCGTGCTTTATTTAAGTTTTTTCACCGATTTTACAATCTGTTTGTTTTTAGCTACCTTTCAATGGTTTAATCTATTAATTGTGAGCTCACTTTTTTCGTAGCTTTTATAAAAGATATCTTTTGGTGCTGATATTCAAGGGAACTTATTGTACTAAAATAAACAAATTCTTACATTTTATAAATTTGAAATATTTAGAAAAATAAACAACAAAAGATTTGCAATATTGCGGAGGGAGCAAACCGAAAATTACGGCAGAATCCCTGGCTTCGGCTTACAAGAGTGTTGCAATTGGTGAGGGAAGATGTTGAATTTCTGACCATAGTGATAGGTCTGCAAACTCCCCCCAATATATGTTTTAGTGTGGTAATGGGAATCAACCCATTTTTTTTTAACTTACACCCCCCACTGCAAAATATGTTACGAAAACGACAATTTTAACCACAAATTTACTAGACTAATGTCCCAAAATGCCAATAGGCTGGCCCTCTTTTCGCATTACTTTTGCAGAAGCTGTAGGGATGCGGAGGAGGAAAAAATCAATATCCACCTCCTATGTACCCAGCTCTGTCCCAAAAAAAAATTACTTCATCTATGAATCCCCTTCTTTGACAACCTAGGCGAATAGGAGTCAGTAGGCATCACGAAGCTCTTTTGCTTGGCGTTTGCATATAGAATTTGGAACAAGTTTATAAATATTGGCACATTTCTTATAAATAACATTTAACTGATGGTTTCATTAAGATTGATTTAATTCCATTTAGTAAAATTCGCTAAATTGGTTTCGGATTTTTCATTTGTTTCGAAACATTTTTTTCAAATCGGTTGCCGGAGAGGGAACAATAACATTCGTAACATTCCATTAAATTGTCTTTTTGAAATCTCTCAATTTTGGCAATCTTTTTATTGAAACTGTAGACATTTTTTGGAAGCTTCCAAAATTACACACCGCTAGTAACCACGAAGCTCCTCTTTTTTCTGGTTTCCTAACCCAAATTTGTGCTAAACAAGTATCAATATACTACTTAAGAGATGTCATCTCATCACTTTCTAGCGGAATACCACCGAGCACTTCCCCTTAGTGGAAGTGTTGCATAAAATCTACTGAAATTTTCGTTAATATTCCAATATACAAATGTATGTACATTTATTGGGCTAAGCAAATACGCGGTTCCCTTTTAAGATTCGTGGAAAACATTGATTTTAATAAAGAAAGGGTATAACAAATAGACAACCAACCTTTTTTTTTTTGAAAAACTAATAAATTAACACCAAGTACTTATATATTTCATGAACTTTTGTTCAACCGCATCATTCCTTCTTTATGATTCTCAAAATTTCGAAGGATATAATATGGAAGTGTTGAATAAAGACAATGTTGAAAATGAAATTAGTTAAGACAACGCGGTTTATTTTAAGGCTTTCTCTATTAAATGTAGTATGTATTTGGTGACTATTGGGTTACTAAACTCGAGCATGCACTCAGCTAGCTCTTTTACAGTGGGTCTTGTTAGAATAACTAAGCAATGATGTGAATAAAAATATATTTCACAGAATTGGTGCCCCTGTACCTTAAGCTATGCGTTAAATCAGATATAAAACTAAAACGTAAATAAATCTGCATAAATGGAAAAAGTAAGAAACCGAGATGACCAGTAGAATATATTGGAATCGAGTTGTTTTTTAGTATGCAGAACTATACTTTATGTATGATACATACGTACATGTTCTTAGAAACTAAAACAGCATTTTCAATGTACCCTTTAACTGATGTGTCAACGATATGAATCATTTGATTTTAAGAGACCAAAATATAAAAAGACCATCAGCAAAGTCTAAGTTGAAGTTATTAAATAAAAAAAAAAAAAAACTATTTTTCGGTCTCTTTCATTTTGCCTTCCACGGCAAAATATTTTAACAAAGACTAAACTGTGCCTTAACGTTGACAACTGCAATTAACATATTCCTGATTTCGGTACACAATGGAGGGTTGCAGGAAGAATAAAATACTAGCTGCGGTTTTGCTATACATTAAAGGTCCTTCGAGACCATACATAGCAATTATTTATGGCCATGACTTGGTGTAGCTATCCACTATAATTATAATTTTGAAAGAAAAATGTTTTAATTACTTTTAAGGAAGACATTTTTAGGTTAAAGTTTTACTTCATTTAGAAAAGCCCTAATTTGTCATTTGTCTGAAAGATAAGCGATTTAAAGTTTCCTTCTGCGGAATTTGATTTTTCTGTTTGCGTTAAGAAAACAAAAACGAAAATATCAGTCTATCTCTTTAAAAACAAATTTATTGAAATAACCGCCTTTAGGGAGACATTGGGGCAAAAAACAACACATATGTAGATCTATATTTTGGAAACATGTATTGTACGAAAATCTTTAACAAAGACCCTTTTAGTTTTGAAGAACCATTTTTCCAAAAGTTTTAAATTTTGCATCTATGTATGTATGTACCTACAGCCGAACTTTTTGATGCGTTTATACAAATTCCACTGCTAACGGCTATAAGACTGCAGCTGCCATATTGCGTTTTTTCGTCGAAAGTAGTATGTACCTTTAACTACTTCCGTCATGCATTATTCATACACAAGAAAGTAGAATTCACTTTAAAGAATATTTTTATACGGAGTAAACTTAATAATAAATTCGAAGGTGGGCGCATACAAATGTCTACCACTGAATATGCATATCGTCAAACAGAATATGTGTTTTGCATGTGGGATGCAGTGTATTTAACAAAGAGAGATAAGTAGGCGTTCTTACACGACTTTTTAGAAAAAAAAATTTGTCAAATAAAAGAAACTCTTCTATGTACATTTGTTCATACGTATATTAACCACCCAAAAATTTCCTCGCTTGTCGTCACTGTGACCTTGCACATCTTACAAGCAAATGTTCGTTCAAAATCTAATTGGTGAAAGAAAAAAATAGTTATATGTAGTTTAAAGAAAATGAGCTATACATGATATTAGTAATTGTTAAATACAAGTGTGGACACCATTCACAATTCTTAAAAACATTATATGTTCTGAAATTGGTGAGTATTTGCATTTAATTTTATAAAAGGAATTAAAAGTAATTAGAAGTGCTTAAGGGGAATTGAAAAGAATTAAAGGAAACTTAAGTACAATTCCTAAGTATGTATTTAAGTACTTAAGATTAAATTTTCAAGTATTTCGAAGGAGTTGCAAGTACTAGTACAAGTCCTGGTACTGGTATTTGAATTGTTTAAGTACAATTATCTAGGAATTGTGTTTGTACTTAAAGAAAAGTACAAGGCAATTGTACTACTTGTACTTGAATTTTACAGGTCTGCCTGAGACTGAAATAGTACCCCACACCGTCACAGACTCAACACCGTGTTTTAATGTTGGTTGCAAGCTCTTTCCACACACATATGTATGATCTACCATCTGATCTAAAAACATTAAATTTGCTCTCATCAGTAAACTGTGGCAACAAGGAAAAATAGCCTAAGTCGACTTATGTCGAAATTGAGTTATCAATACCATCGGATGCACCATACTCAATTCTATAATGTCGTAATTTTTCGTTTAATTATCTCTTATGGTTGTTGAGCTATAAGCCGGCGAAAAACAACTTAAGAATTTTTCTCGAGTGTTTCTTATGTTTAAATTGTTTTCCTAAAAAATTATAAAAAACGACTTAGGCTGTTTTATTTTTTCCTCACTGGGTTTAGGTTTGTGTTCATATTCTGTACACTTCTAGCATTTATAATGCTAAATATAGCACATTTCCCGCACATTCTTACCACTTTGAGAATGACGAATTATGTACATCTTTTCCTAACTCAACCGACGTTTGTGGACCTTTAGGCACCATACTGATATTTTTCTAATCTTATCTCAAGTAAATAGGACAATTCAGATCTTACTGTTAACGGGGGATCTCATCTGTAAATGTGCATTAAGAAAAGTGAAGTAAGTTACAGTTCACTAAAAAGTGATACTAACTTAAAGTTTGCGTGCAATTTCTGTATGAAATTTTAGGAATCTTGTTTCTAATTTCTGAAGTGAAATAAAACTGAAGCTTCAAAAATCGAAAGCCTAATTAACTTATTGCTAACGAATATAATGACAACAGATTGTTACATTTTAACTTTAACATTCTGTATAATGTACATACGAGTAAGTACATGTATATTTATGTAGTGCTTGTTTCATATTTTATTGTGCGTATCGCGTCAGTCTGTGGGTAGTGCGGTGAACTATGGAGAGTACATCCTCTTTGTACCTCTTTGTCATGAAATATCAGAGGTGATATTGAAACAGGGGCGCATGCCAGTGTAAAGGTTTAAGATAAAAAAAACAAACTTGTATCCTATCAAACTGATGATAACATATGTACATACATATAAACCTCCTCTCATAAAAAGCCTAAACTCAAAAATGATTATTATTGATTATTTCAACAAAATATTTTATCTCAAACTATATATTTATCTCTCACTAAAATTACTTTAGATTAGTCCTGTAAATCGTTAAAAAAATTAATTTATATCTAAATCACATAGTTTTTAAAAGCATTAAATAAAATAACTTCAAATAAAAACCAAACAAATTAAACATATCAACAAATTCGGCGACTATTAAGCAACAATAAAAAAAAAATTACTATATTGCTTATTATTATTATTAAAAAAAATAAAAGCCTTCATTTAATCATCTTTATCTTTTTTAAAGTATCATGCTCTGTATACCTCTACTTCATTAGAAACAAATGCGAAAATCACTTAAGAAAAAAAAAAAAATAAATAAATAAAAACAATCAAAACAAAAAACACAACTTCAAGTAAATAACATTGTGCCAGTGCTGCTAGCGTTCATCATTTAGTGTTGCATGCTATTTTAGCGTTGTTAAATTGAAATACATTGTAGTAGCCAGTAGTGGTGACAGCCTGTCATTAGCCAAAAAACATTTGCACGTTCTTCATATTTCATTTTATTTTTATTTCATTGTTTTATTTATTTTTATTTTCTTTTTTTAAGAACGCATGCATGTTATAGGATATTATAGCCTATCGTCTATCTTTATCAACTGCTTAAAAAAAAAAAACAAATTGGCTAATTAAATGTAATTAACAAAACACAAAAAAAACAAATATTGTTATTATATTTTGTAAAATTCAGTAAAAAAAAAAAGATTCAATATACATTTGATAAACATAATATCTTGATTGTTAAGCATCCTGGACAGGTACTAATGTATTCTTTTGTCTACAAACAAAAACAACACACAGGCACATACTTCAATTGTATCATGTTCATGGTGGCGTCATCTGTTGTGCTAACTGTCGTGGTACTTAACTATCATCATCGCACTGCGGATATTCACGAAATGCCACCGTGGGTAAGTATTATTAAATTGTTTTATGTATAAATAAGTTGTGTGTGGGTTAACCATATAAAACAGACAAAGCGAATTCCGTTTGAGTATTTGATTCTAATGATCAAACAAAAAATTAAATACCTTAAGTAGTAAGAATGTTTGCTAGGCAACCTACCTACCTACCGATCGAAAATACGACTTCGATAATATAAGGGCAAAAACAAACAACAAAAGCTCAAGGCGAACTGTTACATGTATTTTTATCGGTAAGATAATGAAACCAGAGCACCTTGTAAACTTATCAGATTATTTACAAGGACGAAAGAAAGAATAACACAAAAGACGTCCACTACCTACGTTATAAGCGCTTTTTTATTCTATCCGAATTATTTAACATACATTCGGTGGTACACAGAGGTCATACAATCTTTAAAAATGAAACAGACTTTTTGTGCAATTTATCTAAGTTTTATATATTGATGTTTTGCGGTCAGTCAGGATTTGTGGAATGCATTCCAGCTGAGGGGCATTAATAGCACAGCATGATGATGACTAAATTTAAATCGCCAACACGAAAAATTTTCAAAATATCACAAGTTGCAACCTGGGTCAAGGGGTCTATAGATTTCGGCCGTTAATTCGACAAAATTTGCTTCGTCTGTCGTTGCAAGTACCACCAAACTTTTATTTTGAGTTTTACTATTTTCAACAATCTGCAACTATGGGAGTGCCTCACTCTGATCTCAACGGATCCATTGTGTTTCTCGGTGTAGGGATACCAGAAAATAATAAAACAAGACAATTAGTCCCTCCTGAACCTGAACCAACGCGTTTGCATGATGAATTTTAGGGCGGTTTTAGGTGACGTGTTTGCTAGTTTACTGAGGTCATTAAAAGATACTTTTCCAAGGATTGCGTATCTGGTTCTGTTGAGGCTTTAGCTTTCGCAGAAGAAATGCGTTGGATTTTCCTATATCTATGTGTTGCCACAGCCTCTGCATAGGTCTGTGGTGCTGATTCTTTCTTCTAAGATGGTCCGCCATTGAGTTGTAACCTGTGAGGATACCTATGAGGAGAGTCAACTATGGCCTATTTAATTATAGAAGTTCTCTAGTCCTCTTTTTGTTGTACTGGACCCAACATTTTCTAGAGACGCGGCATGATGTGAGTGTACTTCAACTTACGTTGGTCATGTTGTGAAAGTCCGAGGTAATTTTCGACATAAGAAGACTGATGGGTCTTCTGGCATCTATTTCTGTTATTTGGAAACATCATCATACCACGGCCATTTTTCGGCAGTGTTTAGTATACCAACGTGAATACCTCTTTGGTAATGTTGCCATACTGAGATACTCAGTGTTGGGATCAGTGGAGGGTGAATTTACAGCGGAGTGTCAATCACTTAAATGCTCTTTGTAGTCTTAGGCTACTCGCGTCATGCTAAGGCGTTTAACGTTAAGTCTCTTCTTTGAAGATAAGACAAGTTGTTGTGTGAATTCAAAGTTTTGAGAGCCTAGTGCTATTTATGCTACAGTAACGTCTATTAATCGGAAGCCGTTGTCTATTGTCGTTTCATAGAAGCTTTGCTTTCCAACTAACCCTCCAAAAACGTTGCCAATTTAGGCGTTGAAATCCGAGTACAATTTTAACATCATACTCTGGGCAGGCTCTATCATCTAGGAGGTCATAGAATTCCTCCTTGATATCGTGTTTAGCCTCATCAAAAGGGGCATATTAGGCTGATGTTGTAGAACGTGGTTCTGATGCAGATTATACCCAGGCAATTGCTTGTCGGTCTAAAGTTAACTCTTAACCTTAGCAGATAATATTTTAAGACTGTCTAAACCAGGTTACGAAGCTCCGTTGCTCAATGGTTTGCTAGTGCGTTGGCTTAGTAAACTAGGAGGTTCAAGATTCGAATCCCAGACAATCATAAAAAATTTTTTCAACCACCCACCTCTCCAGAGCGTCTGACTAACATCCCAGAGTAAAACTGTCATGAACAAGCTTCTCAAGCAGACCACTTTCATTCGTGTGAAGAATATACCACCCACAGCGCGAAGGGTAGGTCCTGGGCCACTTTACCTGTCATGGCAAATATTTGTGTTTTTTTGTGAACCAGGTTCCAATAAATTAAACAAAGTATATTACTATTATTTATTACAGATAAAATCGGTTTTCCTGCAATGGCTGCCATGGATTCTACGAATGGGTCGACCCGGCAGGAAAATAACTAGAAAAACAATATTGCTAAGCAATAGAATGAAAGAGTTAGAATTGAAAGAACGTTCTTCGAAATCCCTGCTGGCCAATGTATTAGATATTGATGACGATTTTCGACATACAATCTCGGGATCGCAAACAGCAATAGGATCATCGGCGTAAGTTATTTTATTAAAAAAAAAAAAAAAAAAACAAACCTATGAAGTCTATTAAATAACTTTTAAAATTACAGAAGCTTTGGCCGGCCGACGACGGTGGAAGAACACCACAATTCTATAGGATGCAATCACAAGGATTTGCATTTAATTCTTAAAGAATTGCAATTTATTACGGCGCGAATGAGAAAAGCAGACGATGAAGCGGAATTAATAAGCGATTGGAAATTCGCTGCAATGGTTGTGGATAGGTAAGTACATATCTATCAAGTCATGTTACGTTAAAATCACTATACACATCAACATATGTGTCAGAGATGTGGGGTGGTTTTTGTGATCGATTTTCGGGTTTAATTGCAGCACACACGTACTAGGTTTTTGATAAATTGAATTGTTTGTGTTAGTGTAAGTGAAAGCATGTCAGGAAACTTGAGATTTATTTATGAAGTTCATTACCTAATCTCAGGTTTTCATCGGGGAGATAGTAACACTTAATAATGCACAGGCTACAATGGATGAGGGTAGAGTGTGTATATCTGATGATGTTCTGGGAAATAAACCACCTTTTTGGCCTCATTTGATGTTTGATAATATTTTAATTAAGGAACGATGTTAGGCGGAATAAGGCAAGAGGTGAATAGAAGTGCGAGGGGTATTTACTTTGACTGCTTGCACTTGGCTTCCGGGTAAATTGCAAATTACTTAGAAACATAATCGATACAGGTGGAGAGTAGATTTAATATTATAGAGATTTGACAATGTGTGCTATCAAATGGATATAACAGCTACAAGGCATTTAAGTGTTATACATGCTTGATTTATTATGTAAGTCTGGCCAGGTTTGTACATATGCATGTATGTATATGACATGCAAGAAAAATCGAATTTTGTTAATTGGAGAGAAGACATGCACAAATCTGCTAAGACTATTTAGTATTTTGACATTGTGCAACGACCACATAACGAAATGTATTCTCCGTGTCTATGTGAGTTGTAATAAAGGATATTCTACCTAATTCTCTTCAGTAGTCAGCGCCAATCCTAAGTAAAGTGGATATAGACTCTTTTAATTTAGACTTACAGGACGGTTCTTTGGCTCTTGTCAGTATAAAACCATTTGCAAATGCAGGGGTGGATGGAATTCCTCCCTTTTTGCTTACAAATTGTAAGAATAGTATTTGTACCCACTGTTATTAATCTTTAACTCGTCTCTTGGACGAATTTTTTTTTGATAAATGAAAGTTATTGTTTTTGGTTCCAATTGTTAAAACTGGCTCCAAAATCGATGTCAAGAACTACAGAGGTATTTGTAAATTATCAGGTATTCCAAAACTTTTTGAAAGAAAACTGGAACTATATCAAACAGCATGTTTCTTCTTCCAATCTCGTCTATTTTACGTCGTTCCATATTGTTGCAGACAAGAACTAGAATAGTCGATGAGACAAAACCTTAGGACTAGGTTCCTTAATATTAAAAATGCAGTGGTAACGTGAGGGTTTTTGTTTACTAATAATAGATCAGTTAGGGTCAGAGGGACCTAATCTTGCGACTTATACTCGTATATGTAGGTTAAAGTTTCGGTTGATTGTAGATTGTACTTACTTACTTACTTACTTACTTACTTAGGTGGCGCTACAGTTCGGAGTGAACCTGGGTCTCACACAGCACAGCTACCTATCTCCAGTTGCACACTCCAAGTCGTGCCACCCTTCCAGGTAGTTTGTTGAAAATTTACTAAGCTACGCATTACCAACACTTACAGTAGCACATATACTACCTATAAATATCCCATGTATACACAATTGTACATGGCTCCAGGCTGCCTTCCAGGGTGCCAGGTCTTCCTCTACTGCGTTGTTTCTCCGGGTTAGATTCGATGACTCTATGGGCTTAATGAGCAATTTTTTGACAAGTTCAATGTCGCTGTACAGCTCGTATCAATAGTTCGTTCTTAAATCTTCTCCTCCGACGATGCTAAGATTCCATTCATCAGACTTAAGTTGGTGTATGCTCTGTCGGCTGGTTGGCCATCAGGTTAAGCAGCCTTGTTGGATTTAAGCTTAGATATTGCTATCTTCACTTCGTTTTGATGAGTTGGGCGAAAGTTTTGGCTATCATCGTCTATGTTGAATGGTTCATTCTCCCTGACAGCGGGATGTTAATCTTCGTCACCGTTATACGATCTGTAGAAGAAGTTTTACTATATTCTCGGCACCGACTGTGACTCTACTACGAGGTTTCTTTCTTCATCAATACAGGCTTCTGTACGGGTCTTGGTGGCCTGACAGGTTCTTTCTTTTTACCTTTCGATAAAACTTCCGTACATTGTTACTGGAGTATAATCACGAACGCCGCTTTGTATGCCTCTTGTTTAGCTGCATTTGCTTCCCGGCATTCTTCGTCCAACCATGAGTTTCTTGATGGTGGTCGCCTAGGAAGATTTTAACGTCATACTTAGGACATTGCTTTGCTTTTTTATTTTGTGGAGCAGCTCGTAGAAACATTGTTTGGTGGCGTCGTCCTTGTCTTCTGTGGGGTCATGAGCGCATATTAGGCTTATGTAAGTTCCGCGAATTTAGCCCTGATGCGGATTGTCATAATATGCACGCTCACGTGTCGAAAGCTCAAGATTTCTTCTTCAATTGTGCTGTGCATGACGAATCCGCATCCGAATAAGCACTGCTTCTGCCCCTCATAGCAATCACCATAGTATACGTCACAGTTTTTCATCCTTCTTTTGCCCGGCCCATCCAATCGCACTTCCTTGATGGCGGTGATGTCTGCATTATACCAGTCTAGAGCCAGTGCAATGTTGCTTTCTCCTTTTCAAATCCCCTTGAGTGAGGCTACAACAGGGCTTTGATCTACTCTGCCCGTGACTCTACACACCGAAATCCTATAGAGAAGCTAATTGGTTCTTATTCCAAGATCTCAAAAGGCCTTTCGTTCCTCACTCAAAGACCTATCAGTCTCTTTTTCTTTTGCGCATTCTAGTAAGACAAATCCAGGTTAGACCTGTGGGTTGGTGGCATTGTTTGTGCAAGTTTCAACCTTTCCGAAAATTGCAATTTCTCATAAGTACCGGAACTATGAAAGAGCTCTTAAATAATTTATTTCGAAAAATCTTCAAATACTCGTGAGCTAAGAGAGGCGGAAGTTAACAGTTATGCTTTCACTCTGCATTCTATAAGATTATTCTCTTCATTGAAGATTGAAATGAAATATTTTAAAATGATTTGAAAAGTCTAAAGACGCAATCACAACTGTATCTTAGCAGGACCTTGTTATGTTGAAATTTAAAAGTTAAATGTCGGCTGTTTGTAGCGAATGAATTTTTTCTAGCTAATTTATGAGCTACAGTTTCCCGGCTTCGAGACATCTCATGCTGCCTGGATTGCCAATTTCATACATATTTGGTATTTACGTGATTTTGTTGGATATCATATGATAGTCGATGTCATATGATAGGATTCTATTTCAGTTTGCGATATTGGATTCATTAACAACTACATGGACAGCCTGATGAATTGCAGTACTCTACTTTCAACCTTGAGAATTTCACAACGGCTCGGTAGGATAGGTGTACGTTCAACTAATCTATCGTTTCTTTTTTAGCCATTCGGTAAGGTAGATACATACATATGTATATTGAATCATTCTAATAGTTTCCACGTTTCTTCCCGGAATTAGAAACTTAAAATTCAGATAGAAATCTATTACAGCGGGCAGAGTGCCTTTTGTCAGAAAGATTGCAATGTACAGTGAGAACTTTGGCATTTGTATATCTATCTTACTTCTAAAAGTGTTGGCAGTATGGTTCGTGAAGCTGAGGCATGCAACACGGCTATTCCCAGATGGCTGGGAATTGAGTCGTAGAATATTTGTGGATACTCGATATCCACTCATCTCTAGCAAGAGGGGAAGCTGTTTTTAGGATTGGAATTCCTAGCAATGGAGACAACACACCCTGCAATGTGTTTTCTTTTTTTGCAGAACTGGTACCATAAATCTAACACAAGATAGAAATACATATGTATGTCATTAGGTTCTGGAGACTTAAAAGACTTCACCTCACAAGGTGTCCATTCTAATTTATTTTCACAGATTTAGCGACTCTTCTTCTGAATACGCCCAAGTATCACTTGGGTGAACAAGGAGTCATTGGACACATTTGAAGGGTTTTAGAATGAATTTTGGCGAGGAGTCAGTCTTCTATCTTAATTTCCCTACAGAACCTAAAAATGGCCTCTAAATTGCGGAAGAAGAATCTTTCAAGGTACTTTATTCTACTCCGAGCAATGGTTGCCATTCACAGAGTAGATACCCTCTATATTACAGTGACCCAACATAATCTGACAAGGTTCTGTGAACATAATGGCCAAAGCATTGTGGGGCAATTCCTGACTAATTCAGATTTGGTGATATAGAACTCCTTCAGCGCAGCAGAGCGTGACTATCAATGTAGATAACGATATTCTTGTTGGATATTGATCCCATCTCAAGTAGTTCCGCAGCTTTGACTACGGTCCGAACATCTGCCTGGAACACGCTGCATATCAGAGTATATTACTTCGTAGGGTATGTCGAAGTCAACTTGATCAAGCCTTTTATCCGCTTTGTCAGGGATTTTAGGGACTAATTTCTTAAGACTTCCATCAAACAAGAGTCCCAAATGTAATAATGGGTCTTACTACCATGATGTATAGCAAGAGCACTTGTTACTGATTCCGAAATGTCGTGTTTTTCCTCATCCGGCTAATTGGTGCAGAATTTAAGTAAACGTGCGTTTAGAGTGCAAAGTGCGGTCAGCACTATATTTGTTAGACAAATGAACTTCGTAAAATAAAAATTAAAATCCGTACAATGGAATCAAACGTTTATTTAAAGTTACTCGAAAACAGGACATTCATTCACATACAAAAAATATATACATATTTACTTAGATCTATATGAACAATATTTTCTACCTTACTTACTAACTTCTTACTACGCTCTCACTAAAGCCAAATATGAGTAGAGGGACTCATCACTCAATTGATTAATTTCGAGATTTTATGGTTTCCATTGCTAAGAGCTGATAGATCGAACCTAAAAAAAACATAAGACAGCATGCATCAAGATCTCTTTTTATCCCATTTTGGCTCTAGTGAAAAACTTAATCCTAAAGATGTTGCTAGTTTAACAATAATTTATAAATTAAAACCTATAAGCATAACGGCTTCTTATTATTGATTCGAGTAACTCTAGCATAATAGTGCCTGCTGCAAGTTTGGTACTTGAGAGACTTCCAACTTCGCGAGCTATTTCCGGAAGTGTTTTGCATTTGAGTTCAATGTAATTATTTCCATATGACGGTTAAACGTCACATGAATATTGCACTCGATTCTTTGGGCAGCAGTCCAGCAAGACAACACCACCGAAGACGCTGATAGACTCACTGCATTGAGTGCCGTTCCCTTTACATTTAGATCTGTTTCAACTAAAAATCTGTACAGGTTTACATCGTTACAAGACAGAAGAATATTTTTGTGCAATCATAACGGCATCTTTTTCATTCTAATTACAGTACACCTTTAATAGTATCAGTCTTGGTATTGCTATTATGTATTTCCCTTTTTCATTATTTTTTTTTTTTTTTTTCAACTAATTATCATCGTCCTTGTCTTCGCCGATATCCACCCACGTAAACGTTGCTTGTCCATCTTTACCCATCTCAGTAAATTGCAAGTATTTCACCTCACCGTCTTCATCCTTTATATAACGGCCATCGCCATCTTCAACTAGTATCGTATCGGACGTTATAACCTCATCGTATGTCGGCCCACTCACAATGCATTCCGAATCATTTCGGCTATTCAATCCCAGCTCTTCATCTGTCAGCTCCTTGTCGACTTCTTCCACACCTTTGTGACTTATTTGCGGTTGATTAACAATAATTGTATCATTCACATGTTTTGTGTGCTTCATGTGCGATAATAGTAATGGTTTTCGCATGAAACCCATTCCGCATTCCAAACACTCATATGGCTTCTTCTCGCTGTGGATAAATCTATGTGCATTTCGATTGTCCCTGCTATTGAACAGCTTTCCGCAAACCTCACAAGCATATGGCTTCACTCCGCTATGGATACGCATATGTTTTTTGAAATGCTCCGGATAGACAAACGTGGCACTACAAACATCGCACTTATGTGGACGTTCTCCAGTATGGGCCGACTGCGTATGGTATTCTAACAGCCTTCTCCTCTTAAACGATCTATCACATAGCGTGCACTTATGCTTCTTATCATTCAAATGCGTTGCTTTCTTATGCGTCATCAGATTCGATCGCTGGGCGAATGCCATTGAGCACAAGTCACATTTGAATGGTCTCTCGCCCGTATGTGTTCGTTCGTGATCTCTAATCTCGGCACGACGAGCAAAGCCTTTGCCACAAGTGCGACAAATAAATGGCTTATTACCGGAATGCACTATCTTATGTACATCCAAATTGTGCTGAGTGCCAAATGCCTTTTGACAAATCTCACAGACAAACGACTTGAGTCCCGAATGCAACTTCTTGTGCTGGACCAGGTTCTGTTGATTCAAGAAAGTCTTTTCGCATTCATCGCAACTATACGGCCTTGGCCTCTTTGTATGTATCTTCATGTGTGCTTGCAGCGTATATTTCGAGGCGAAATCCTTACTACACGACGCACACTTATAGGGACGTTTACCCGTATGCATATTCATGTGTTCATCAAGGAGATTCTTCGAGCTATACTTCTTGTGGCACTCAGAGCATTCATGCTGTTTTGTTGAAGTGTAGTGCAGTCGTTTATGGATACGAAACAGGCGAAGATTTAAAAACACCCTCAGACAGGTTTCACACTGGAACTCGCCTTCTTCCGTACCTCCGCCGTGCACCTCATCCATGTGATCGTTTATTTCATTACGTTTGTTGTATCCCTTGTAACAGATATCACACACGTAGTACTTGTAATTATGCATGTTTTTCAAATGATTCGCAAACAACATCGGCTCGTATTCGGGCTTCTCAGGACACAATGCGCAAATGTACATGACGCCGGTGAATTCAAATTCAATGGTTTCCGTTTCTCGATGCGGTTCTCGTTTTACTGCACGCCCTGATTTTTTTTGCTTCGTGGACTGCGGGATGTCATCGGGGATTAACGTTGTATTATCTAAAAAAAAAAAAAAAACATAAAAGTGAATACATAGTTTGATTGAGAAAGATTAATATTTTTTAAATGTCTTACCATCATTGTTGCTGCTATTGTAGTCGACTCCCGATTCTGCAGCATCCACGCTGTTATCGTAGCTTATCACCGAATTTTGCTCAATGATTTGTTCATACGTTATTTCTAAAAATGTTGAAACATGTTTTGTTTTTATTTGCACTAACACACTTTGAAAATAAAACGCACTTAGTTTAATCCTAAGAAATGAACTTAAAATTTTGTCGAAATGTTTAAAAAAAAAAAACAAACTGCACTATGCCCGAAATTATTTCAGTTTTCACACCGAAGTTCGGAGTGAATTCTAAATTAATTCATAGCTCGCACACCCAATCCTTTGCTTCAATATAATTGGTTCAACTGATACTCCAATGCAAAAATAATAATTCAACTGATACAAATGCAAAACTTGGACAGGACCTCAGACAGTACTTTAAATACAAGAGCGTAACCCAATCAATAGGATAGGAATCATACAGTCGAAGTTTATGTAAGGACTGTGGACTTGATTATGGACGTATTAGCTGATGCATAACTTTATGCAAGTCTGCTTTAGTGCAGTTAACAATATAAAAACCAAATAAAGTCATAACGGCTAACTTAAATGCAAATAATCAAATAAAAAATAAAACACTTCTATGAACTCTTTTCTGAGCTAATGACTAAGTAAACAAAAACTCACCTTCACTAATCACTTGAATATTCCGTTCAGCATATGCACTGCTCTCCTCTTCTTCCTGCGCTTCACTAGTAATAACAGCTGCTGTTTCTTCACTAAATTCCTCAACACTTTCTTGATATTGCTCCGACACGTCCTCTATCACAAAACCGGTAATTTCTTGATTGTCCAGAATAGGTATGTGGTCAATTTCACCTTCAGTCTTCACTTTAACTTCTTCCTCAACAATGCTTTCATTGTCAATAGTAGGTTCCTCCTGATTCTGGGCGCATTCCTCTACATCCCCAATTTCAAACCAAATCGGGTCTAGACCATTTTCTTTGGCTGTATTATTGTAGTCCGATAGTATTTTCAACCGAAACTGATAGAATCGCTTCTCTATACTTTCATATTCGATAAGAATGAAATTGCACTCATCGCAAAGCAACTAAAGAATTGGATAATAAGGTAGATTCCCGTGTACTGTTGTATTATATTACAATCATACCTTGGAATGTACACTATCTTGTTCGAGTTCCTTGCCCAGAGCAGATGATAGAATCGCTGATAGTGGGCTATCTGTTTGACCGTTTTCTAGGACCTATAAGCAATAGGATAACTTATGATGGAATAGTGAAAGGCAAAGTAGAAAAACTTACCCTTTTCTCGAACATATGCCATGGCTCATCGACGTCTGTAAAGATTCGATCACAAAGAAAGCATTTAAGGAATTCTGTCGAATAATTTGTAATTATTTGTCCGACGATTTCCGTCATCTAATTGGAGAAAGATTAAAATATTCACATAAAATGCACTATTCAGTGAGTTAAGTAATCAAACCTTTTTTCAAATAAACTCAGACGGAAATCAATAGTAATTTATGAGGCTATCTTTCGAAATTTAAGTTAATTTTACTACTAAATTGTAGAGAAATACAACCTCTCTTGTTTAATAATGAAAAAATGTGTATTTTACGAGACGAAGAACGACGGCAAATGTCAGAAAACTTCTTGTGGCACAGCGCGCAGGACAGAAAAATGAAAGGAAAATGTGAAAATTATCATAAACAGCAAACAAAAGAATTGCGTTTGCAGCCATTTTGTAATGACTGTATTCAGCGGGTGTGGCGCATGATTTTGTAGTAGAATGCTGGTGAATTGATTTTTCAAATAAAATAACGTTATCGCTGAGTATACATATATGTATCTTATTATGAAATGATTTATTTATTTATTTTTTAAGTTTTTGGAGGCGTTCAAGTGGATGAAGCATGGTACATATTTATATGGAGAGTATGTACTACGCTAAATCTATATTTATTCGTCGTGAATATGTATGAAAATTTTAACGTTTTTTTCTTCACATATTCACATATAGTTGACCACGTAATCTGTATATGCGTACATTTGTATGTACATATGTGGGAAAATGCAATAAAAATCATAGCAATATATGAGAGTTTATATTTTTGGTAATATATACGCACACTATATTTAAATATGTATATTTATATGCACTGCACTAGCAAGAAGGAACTTTAATTGTTTTTTTCTTCTAAATTCTCAACGAACTTCTGCTAACAATCCAGAACTTACTAACTTACTCGACTGCGTTGTCCCCCGGGTTAGATTCGAAGACTCTACGGGCCGCAGCATTTGTGTTCCTCCGCTCTACATGTACTAGCCAACTTAGACGACTGATGCACATTTTTTTTGATTAGATCGATGTCGCCGTATAGATCGTATAGTACGTCCTTGAATCTTCTCCTCCATAGCCGGTCAGGACAAACGGGACCGTAAGAAACAGCGATTGGCGAGAGTTATTCTTCGTTTAATTTCTGCTGAGAAGTTTTTGTCAGAGTTTATAGAAGAGCCCTTACTACCTCAAAGTTATCCAATTCGTCGATGTTGTGTGTCCCGTCTTGTTGACAGCATATATGTACATACTTGTTGAAAGCCCTCGTTTACCGCTAAACCTATTTTGGCAGCTTCCGTTTGAATACTAGCGAACGCATCAGTTACAGACCACTAAGTACAGCACGTCAGCTTGTCTAACTCTTTTTTTGACATCAAAGGTCTCGGAGAGATAGTTACCGACCTTGATGGAGCAGCGGCGGCGTTTAGAAAATGGACCAGTTCGCGGAACTCTCCTTTGTTTTGTCTAGTATAAAATCTTTGGCTCTGCCTAGAGCCGGACACTCCCAGAGGAGATGAAAATTTATTTCGTTCGTTGCAACTGCGACCATCAAGGCCTTTGACTTGGCCTTTGTGATAGATTTTTTGTATATTTTGAGGCAGTCCTTATCCAAGGATAAGTATGATAGTATCTCGTTTGCCAAAAGAAAAACTTTCACCTTATGGTGTGCCTCGATTGACATATATTTGAGCCGAACTACCATTCACATGGGTGTTGATATCACTGTTCATCAGCAGTTGGTGGCTCAGTATGCTAAGTGAAGCATTAGACATCGTGACACAATGGGATTGCTGATAGTATATTGGAAGCAATGTTGCAACGCATTAAATAATCTCTAAAGTGCTTTGAAAAAAAAATAACAATAGACTTATGGGTCTAAGGGACAAACAGCTAAACTTTTTACTACATCCACACATCCCTTAGAAATATAAATATATGCCGCGACAGTTGCATACGGCACCTAAGGCCTAGCTTCTCACAACTATTCGTGTTGTATTTTGTGCACGAATGGAAGGAGCCTACTGTTAAATACGATGTTCGAAGGGCGATTTTTGTTTTGAAAGAAAGGATGATTGTCAGACGCTCGCAAGAGGTGGAACCGAGGAAGAACTTTTAACTATTCTCTGTACCTAAATGGAACCTCGAATCTCCCGCTCAGTAATCCGACATACTAATCAATAAAGAGTTTCTGCCTCAGACAGGGCAGCCTTCCACTCTCTTCGATCACAGACAGGCTGCTTCCAGTTGTCTAGACCAAGCACTTTGACATCCGTGATAACTTGATCCTTAAAGCGGCGGTTTAGTCTTCCTTGTCGTCTCGAATCTTGGGGTCAATTTGCTCAATGTGGCCGAGCCCGTATAGTCGACGTATTTTGGCTTTTTGGACTACATTCACATCTTGATACTGCACATAGAGGTCACAATTGTATCTTCTCCTCCAATCGCTCTCTTCGCATACGGAATCGAATATTCGATGAAGAATTATTCTTTCGAAAATGTTCGATATCTGCTCTGCTTGCCTCCTTATTGTTCAGTACTCGGCATATAGCAGAACTGGCAGGATCAAAAATTCGTAGAGCATGCATTTCGTCTTCCGAGTTAGGAGTTTTGAACTCATTTGTTACCTACGCCAAACCGAAGTAGCAGCGGTGTCCTAGGTTAAGTCTTCGTCGAATCTCCACTAAGTCATTCATGGAGTTGATAATTACTACGAGGTAGGTAAGTTCTTCAATTGCCGTGAAAGCCTCTAAAAAGGCGCGTTGGAAGCGACCGATGACGTCGATGTCGTCGGCGTATCTTAGTAGCTGGACAGATTTTAAAAATAGTGTATTCCATGATAGTGCCCTGCACACTATCTGTTCCAGCAAGAGATTGAAGAAGTCACATGATAGCGCACCTTCATGCCGAAATCCGGTACATGTTTGGAATAGTTTGGAGGAACTGTTTCCGAATTGTACATTGCACCGCGTGTTTTCCAGGTTCACGCGGCATTGCTGGATTTAGACGTGACCCCGAATTTGGCCATCGCCTTGTAGAGCTCAAACTCAAGCGCCCACCCACACTTCCCTTAAAAACAATAATTCAATGGAGGAGGATAATATTCATGATATTATGTTAAAGAACCCCAAAGCAAACTGATGGCAATTAAATGCAAGAACTACCCATCAAACTTAAGACTTAAAATCTGTGTAAATCAATGCGAAACGTCTAATTAGTTTTATAGAAAGTTAAAATACATTTTCAAGATTTCCTGTTGTATCCCACTAACAGTAATATATTCTCATCTCCTTTCAGGTTTTGTTTAATTGTTTTTACACTTTTTACAATTATTGCAACGGTGACCGTACTGCTGTCAGCCCCTCACATCATAGTGCAATAAAATAAGTATAACATTTATTTAGTAATAATAGTTTCAAATGTAAAACCAAAAAAATTTAAATAATATTATTTATAGCGTTGTTAAATATTTAAAAAAAAAACATCAATACACATTCATTCAAAAAAACAAAAACCTACAATAACAGTAAATTACCAAGATAAATAAAAGAGAAAAATCAAGAAAATTGTAGATAAAAAAAAAAAAACAAAATTAAAAAAATAAAACTGCCGTAATTTATATATGAATACGAAAATAAATAATAATAATTTATAAAAAAAAAAAGGAAAAAATAGTTAAAATTAAAGAAATAAATGCATTGGACCCTCATCCATGAATTTTTACATTAAGTATAAAAAAAAATTAAGAAAGCAAAAAATATATATATATATTATTTATTTTTTTATTTAGGACAGATTTTATAAAGACAGAGATTGTTCCTATGAAACACACAAAACAAATAAAGAAATATAAAAACAAAATAAAAAAATATATGTATTTATTGTAAATTGAAATGATGCTATAGACAGAACCGCAAGCAGAAAGGCCCGGACCTAAAGAGAAAATGACAAAATATTTTTGTTACGTGTTACTTTTTCTATTATTCGTTCTTTCTCTTTGTTTTTCTATTTACTTTAAATTAAATGAAACAAACTTTATACATATATTATACATTATAGAGAAATAGGAACACAATAAGAAAAAAAAAAAAAAATAAAAATACTTAGCAATGCAAAAACAGACAAAAATAAAAAAATAATAAGATTATCAAAAAAATAAAAAAACAAAATAACTTAGGCAAATTAAAATAAATTAATTGAAACAAACAACAACCAAATTTAATGAATATATATACATACATAGGTAATTAACATGACATACAAGACCATATATGTAGATAAACACTATTCTTATTATTTTCTTTTCATTTTTATTTGTTTTTATTTCTTAAACCAAGGAATGTGAACAAAATTAGATTAACCAAATCTATGAACTAAAGAAAAAAAAAAAAAAACTAAAACTAAAATTTTTTAAGTTAAAACTAAAACTAAATAAAATAAATATGATATTAAACAAAACAAAAAAAAAAAAGAAACTTAAATCATCTATATGTAGATGGATATGATAAATATTTTGTTTTTCAAAATTAATCGTATATGTTTAAAATATACGCCAAATAAAATAATTTTATTTAAAAGTAAACAAACGATGAATTTATTATTTAATTTATGTATGTAACAACCAACAAAACATAGTAAAACAAAAAAATTCGATAAAACTGACAAAAAAAAAAACTAAACGCACAGTTTTTAAAAAAATTTTCAAAATAAACAAAAAGATAAACTGCTTAAATGACTATCTGATGCATACTTTTCGTTTTACCCACTTTTAATATATCATTTTTAATTTCCTGGTTTTTATGTGTATAAGCAACTAAAAAAAAACAAAAAACATCTAAAGACATTCTTTGGCTATATCGCTATTCTTACTGCAATTTTCTCATCATCTAAGTCTTATTTGTAATTATAGCTAAGCTAAGGAAAATCATTTTTTATAAGAAAAACTTTTCTCATGTATAAGACTTTTTCGACTTTCTAGGCATTTAAACATTTAACTCTAAAAATCTTATTCTTAAGTGGCAATGCATACAAATTGTGACAGTGATTATTTCAATTAACTTTATAATTGTTTTATGTTTTTTTTTTTTCTTGTTCTAGGTTAGGTTAGGTTAAAGTGGCTGCCAGCTATCGCCAACACACTTAGACCAAAAATAGTAATAATAGTCCGTTTGTGATACCAATTGGATCATATAATCCTGCATACCTAATTGTGAAACCAATTGTAATGCTTGTAATGAAGCGAAGTAGATACCTAGTGTCGGTATTAATACCAGATCACCAAGATCATAAAAGAAGAAAGCTACCAAGTGAAGTTTTCGTTTTTGAGAGAGGAGGGCAGGTACAGAGAAGGTTGAGAAAAGATTCCTTCACCTCTTCATCTCTGCAGCTTTTGCAAAAATTGTTTGAATGCACACCGAGCCTAGTTGCGATCTTCCCTATAAGAGACTGTTCAGTGATGACTATAGTGCTGATATGCAATCTGCTAAGAGGGATCAAAATCTTAGAGCGTTTCAGATCCAGCTTTAATTTAAGTTTGCATGTAGCGATTGGTATACCTAGGGTTGCTTTACCTTGTAAAATAGCTATTGTTGTTCCATATCCGGTGAGTAAGACCTGGCACCAAACAAGGGTTAATTTTAAAATGCACTCCCATCTCTAAGACAGAAAACCAACAGTCGAGAGCTACTTTCGAATTACTTGAGAAAGATTCCAAGGATTCCAAAGCTGCTTGTTTATCTAAAAAAAATGCGGATATCTTTAGTGGATATCACTTTTTTTTTGAGCCAAGATAAGACTTCCTTAACCGGCATTGATTTTGCCTGGAACAGGCTTTAAAGATTTGGAAGACAAAAGGACAGACTGAGATTAAATCTATTAGAGAAAACACCTCCACCTACCTCGTCGTTAGTTTTTGATCCATCGGTATAAAGTGAATAGACTTATCTTCGAGAAACACCTCTTTCATGTCCCAGAAGGGATGGTTACCCGCAAGGTTTTATCAAAACATAACTTGGGAATATTGTAGTCTATGTTTAAGAAACGATTTTGAAATTATTCAGAATGGAAACGTGGCCGATTTCTTTACTGGAGCACTATGATTTTGCTTTAAGACGAAAGGCTGCACCTACCAAAAATGTCAGGGGGTGTCAAATGAAATTAAATATCCAGGGCTGCTACACTATGCAAACAAGCTGATCGTTGGACTTTGCTTAGATAAATATCGTTTATGACTTTATCTAAGGCAATCCATTAGACAATTACCCCGCAAGTAAGTATCGGTCTTATGACCAAGATGTGGAGTCAATGAGTTATACGAGAATGCAAGCCCTATTTGTTACTAATAGCCTTCTTGTAAGAGAAAAGTGCAATAGTAGCCTTTTGACTCTGTTTTGAATTTTGGATCTCCAGCTTAACTTCCTATCCAGGATATTTTGTTTCATTAGAGAAAGTTAGGTTTATACCAGGGAGGGGGATCAATTAACTACTGAAGAGTACCAGTTCCATTTTGTGGGGGTTTACATCCTAACCA
Organism: Xylota sylvarum; assembly: GCA_905220385.1. Classification (NCBI taxonomy): domain Eukaryota; kingdom Metazoa; phylum Arthropoda; class Insecta; order Diptera; family Syrphidae; genus Xylota; species Xylota sylvarum. The sequence continues at coordinate 105,642,444 of LR999957.1, read as the reverse complement.
CACCGTACTGTCCATCTGGTTAGCTTATTTAAAGCTTTTTGCAGGAGTTCTTTTAGAGTGATTAGATGCTTATCCGAGACTGCTACAGTAACGTCATCATTTGTTCTAGTGTTCTAGACTTGTGATTTGAGTTTTGGATGCACGGCAGAAGTAAAGTCTATAGTTTATAACAGTTCAGCATCTCTATGTGGTTCCTGCACATACTGTTATACCACCTAATTACTATGAATCATTTCTGTATTTGGTAATCGTCATCGTTTAGGGGCTTAGTTTTATGTACTTCATCAGCTTCACCAGCTGATTTAGGCAAAACCGCCAGAAGACTCTATGACCCTACCGCCAGAAGACTCTGCCTTATCAGATCAAAGATGTTTGGAGTTTTATAATGCGATACAGATTCCCCAAATCGTACTAAGTAGATCCTATTATCTTATTACTATAGGAGATTCACAATCTCTACGAGATTGGATAAGTAGACGGTAATTTAGAAAGAGGACTAAGATGCTGCTATATAGAAAAATCTCTATCGCAATGATCCCGAGAGTGTACTCTTAATTAAATACATTCTAAAATAAAACGTGTGAAATGTGAAAATGTATCAATCGGATTCAATGATTCTGCATATTTGCAAAAAGAGTCCTTGTCCTGTTTCTCATTATTTTGTCAAGTTTAGAAGACTTTGCTTTCACATCAGAACAGAGGATAGACATTTCGCGAGAATTCAGAGGAAGACTTTGCCACCATCGTCGTAGCAAGCTAATTAAATTTTATCTTAGTTCATTAAAGCACATTGAAGTTAACTGGGCAACTTTGTGACCACTGTATGCCTTTCCGAAGAGAAATTTGAAATTATATTAACCTATTCAATATGTCAGTAAGGTGACTTTTTTGTCTCGTTTTGTGGCACATACATATCTGCAAGCTGTTCTTCTGGAATGTTTTTCGCTCTGTTATCAAATTTTATCCTCAATGTCCTTCTAAAAAAACCTAAAAAGTTTTAGGACGTGGAACGCAGTAATGAGAAAAAAATTTCAAAAAACGAGCAAAAGAATAGTAATTTTGAAGTTCTGAACAAATGGCAGGCCATGGAGAATAGTGTTCTTAATAAAGAGTGTTCGAGCATATGTGTAACTCAAATAAAATAGTCCTACTAGTCATAAAGAATGCTATATGCTTTCTTTTCTTCTTAGTCCCAGGAACCTCCTTATACAGTATTAGTTGTGACAAAAATGACTTAGAAAATGTATAGATAGAACTTTGCCTTCTCAGTCACATTTTAACTAAACATTTACTTAAACATTGTAATAACATTAAATTAATATTTCTTTCATTAAGATAACTGAAATAATCGTTGTCACTTACAAAACAAACTAAAAATTCTGAAACTCTATCTAAGCACTTTATTTGTCGGTATATACGTAATTATTTGTACTTTTATAGCAAAAAAAAAAAAAACACTGAAATCAAATTTTTAATAAATATTATTTAAAATGCAAAAAAGAAATGCATATTGCATTTCATAACGAGACTCACACCATTATCCCTAATTTCATTTAATTTATGTATGTAAAACTTTTTTTAATAAACAAAAAAAAAAAAAAAACAAAAATCAACTAAAAAAAAAAAAAAAACATCTTAAAAAAAATGTTTCCTAAATCCGAAATGCCATCCGGAGGCAGACTAATACGAATTTAAATTAAATTTAAAGTAAAACAAAAGAAAAAGTAAATAAATATTAAAATAATATTACACTCAAGCGACATCGAGAAAATTCTTTTGGTGTTGAATTTTAATTTTTACTTAAGAATGGGATCTTAAAAAATGCCTAAGTTCTTCAAAATTCAAAAAAAAAAAAAAAAACAAAAATGAAACACTAAATTAGGAAATAAAAAATATATAACAATTATTTTCGAAAAAAGAAAATACAACAATGCAAGAGAGGAGTAAGATTAATCTAAAGTTTTAAGATAGGATTTACATCAAATATTTACGATAAGGAAAATCAATTACCTATTAAATAATGAAATTGCAAAAATAAAAAAAAAAAATCAAGAAAACACTATATAAGTTCGTTAATAATATTATGGATGAGATGATGGAAATGATATATTTAAAGAAAATATAGAGAAAACAAAAATGTGCAAAGAAAAATTATTTAATAGTGAATATTAAATATAAAACAAAAAAAAAAAAAACTATAAAAGTCTGTTGTCGATATACGTTATTGACAGACAAAATTTCGTCACATTGACGAATAAAAAATAAATGATATTGAATTATGTTAATAAAGTTTAATTATGAAAAAAACAAAAAAAAAAAACAATTAAACATATTCTTTTATTTAATTGGTAAATATCTGATTAGTTGTATATACTATTCAAAAAAAATAATCTGCTTATCTATCCTTCCTATCTTTACAACCAAAAGACAAGAATCGGAGTTCAAAACATTTAGTCGTTGAGACATTCCTTCAGTAAACAGCATTAGGTAGGTACTTCTACTTTAATTAACATTTCTAGTTGTATAGTTTGCCCGAAGCACAAGAAAGGAGATACCCTGAACTGTGCCAGTTACAGAGGTCTCTACTCTATTAGTCTCCTTAACATCTTCTACAAGATTTTATCTGCCATACAGTGTGAATGCCTGAAACTATTAATCAACACCCTGATCGACCCCTATCAGTGTGGTTTCAGACCAGGAAAGTCCACAGTCGATCAAATTTTCACACTTCGATAGATCCTGGATAAAACTCAAGAAGTCCAAATCGATACCCACCATCGTTTTATCGATTCCAAGGCCGCATATGACAGCATATATAGTAACAAGCTATACAGACCCATATCTAGTTTTGGCATTTTTACCAAGCTCGTCCGTTTGTGCAGGATGACGATAGAGAAAGTTCGCTGATCCATCAAGGTCGATAATGACCTCACCAAGACCTTTGATGTCAAAAAATGTTTTAGGCAAGGTGATGCGCTGTCATATGATTTTTTCAACATCATACTTGGAAGGCCTGTGCGAAACTCACTAGCCAACACCGGAAGCACAATCTTTCAAAAGTCTGTACAACTAAGTACTATCGTGTGCCGACGATATTGATATTATTGGCAGAACAAACCGGGCTGTCACTGGTGCGTTCACTGGTATTCAAATGGAAGCTGCCAAAATGGGTCTAGCGAGGACAAAACCAAGTATACATATGCTGTCAACAAGAAGGGACACACAACATCGACGAATTGGACAAAACGTCACATTCCACAACTACATATAACTTTGAGGTAGTAAGGGACTTTGTATAAGTTGGCTCTGCTATTAATTCTGTTTATTCTATTGCCAATCGTTAGTACAGCCTTATCCCGACTGGGAAAATTCTGCATAGGACCTTGATCATCCAAGTCCTGCTTTATGGCGCTGAAGATTGCACTCTTTTTTCGATCTAACATTGGCTCCAAGGCCTTAGACAACCTATGCCGTTCTAATTTGAACCATCTTAACTGAGCCATGTTGATGATCCTATCAAGAGTAATCTACTTAGCCACACACATTGGTGGTTTTATGCCTCTACTTGTGTCACTTTGTGGGAGCTCTGATCCTTTCTTAGCCAGTACATCGATCCTTTTGTTGCCCTCCAGGTACATAGCATAATCTGGTAGGGTTGTGTATATATAATGCCTTGAGCGGCAATTCCTGACTAGTTCATATTTTGTGATGTAGGATTCCAGCGCCTATAGTGTAGTTTGACTATCAATGTAGATGGCGATAATCCTATCGGATATTGATCCCATCTCTAGTGATACCGCTGCTTTGAGCACAGCTAGAACATCTGCTTAGAACAAACTCCATGTGTCCGGAAGTATCAGAGCCACCTGTAGATTTATATGTATCTTTGGAGTATATAACTGACACTGCGCTCTCACTGGTTTCGGAATCATCTGGGTATATTGCAATCGGTTTTTGTAGAGAGACTGCTTTCCTTTGCTTTTGATAATTCGTATGGTGTATCGAAATCGAGGGTGCCAAGGATTTCAACCGATTCGTCAGGGAAATCAAGAAGTGATTCCCTGAGAATGGGGCTAAGTCCCTCATTGGTGGTTTTAAAGAGCCCTATGTTAGTGAGCCGTAGAACTGAGAAACGACACAGAAACATGTCGAATGCCGAGATGAGCGTAGTTCGCAGAGTACCGGTGACGGTAATGCAGGCTGTTCTTTGTAACTTGGCCAACGTATTCCGTGTATTCTTCTTTGTCATGGCTATCCACCAAACAAGAGCCCTATATGTGAGAATATGTATGACTATCATGATATATAACCAGTGCATGATTGCTGGTTTTAGGATCCACTTGTTCCCGCTGTCGTCTTGCAAATGAAGAGTCCTTGCTGACTCTTTCTGTATATTTAGTAGGTATCTAGTCTAGCTCCAATGCCAAGATATCTTGAACGATCCGAAAGGGACAGCTCCACGCCAGCTAGCTTCCACATTTTGAAGGGCGGTATATTGTACGTTATGCTCAGTGATTCATCGAAGAGTACCAGATCTGTCTGGTCCGGGTTGACATGAAGTTCACACTCACTAGCCCATTTACCAAGACTGTTAAGGGCTGATTCAATCATTTTAATTAATATGTCTAGGCATTTTCCTTGAATAATGACTAGAACCCAGAGAAGGGGGTATATATCACATCCCTGAAGGGTTCATCTAGTGCCAAATTTCCTAATTGTACTATTTCCGAGAGTGAAATTCTTTCCTTGTAATGAGCATTTTTCGGAGCACAATTGGTAATGCTATGGTCGACATTGAAACTTTTCAGGGTGCGTTTGATGAAGATATTTGAAGATGGATATAGAAGTGGAGTTTATGACCTCACCAATTGTCCAGCTCTCTCTAGAGGAAAATTTGGAATCCAGGTTAAGGTTGAAGTCCGTGTGAGGGGTAAGGTAGTCAGAAAACGCGTTAACGTTTGACCACTTGGTGATGGTGCTGCGTCCGATTTGGTTACTTTTCCACATCCAAGTTTGTCGGAGGCGTAGGGGTATTTTTGCCACTAGTTCTTTAGTGAAGAGGTCAAGTGGGCAAAGCCCGAGCATGGATTCTAAGGCGGCAGTAGGTGTTATCGTAATAGCGCTTATCGTACTTATATACGCTAGTTTTTGGACCCTTGTACGGGTGTTCCGGTTTGTGGCTTTTGCGACAGCAGGCCATCAGACCAGAGAACCGTGTGTGAGGATAGGTCTAATGATAGCGGTCTACATCCAATGAATGGTGGCTGGTTTTGGCCTTCATTTATTACTGAAAACTCTGCTGCATGCGTAAAAAGCTATCGAGGACTTTGTTGTGCGTTTAAGTATATTGTCATTTCAGTTCAATTTTCGATCTAGTATGCACTTTAGGTGTCTTGTACTTGGCAGATATAAGTAGTTGAGTTCCATTTAGTCTAGGTGGCTCGAAGACGGATATTTTCCTCTTATTAGTAAGGAGAACTAGGTCGGTTTTTTTATAAGATCAAGTCCACAGCGATTGACCCTGGTATTCAGTGCTGTTTGTAGTAGATCATTGGACAGGAACTTTCCTCTCACTAATATGATGACATCAGCATAAGCGACGGCCCTAATCCTGTTTTGCTCTAATCTTATAAGGATTTCGTTAATCACTATGTTCCAGAGTAGTAGGGGTTCCACGCGAAGGCACGGCATATGCTTGGCTACTGTCCAATTCAGATCTAATGTTTTGTGTATTGGTCACAAATCGCGCTGTTTCTACTGAGCCACCCTTCTTAAAAGCATGTTGATGTATGTATGATGTATGTACATATGTAGGTAAAAAAAAATAAATTAACCTTGGAATTCCCACATTCCAGCGCTCAGGTTCAAGACGTCCAGGAACATCGAATTTCTACTTCAAAAATCAAGTCATCGGGGTAGCAACGTGCCTGACGAGTTTGTATAATTATAAAATACGATACCTAAAGTCGAACTATGTAAACTCATCTGCTGCGATAATTTATTTCGTCAATCATTTTAGTATCTACATATGCATTTGGATGTGAGTTAAATGAAATTTCGCACTTAACTAATAAATGTTGTGCATTTTACTTTAACACGAACTTTTATTTAGTAGAACCAATATGATGAAGCACGAAATGGCAACTGTCTTCTCGTTTTAATCACCATCTTAACAGATTGCGCAGATTATTTAAGAATTTCCATTTCGCACTAAATATTTGAAAAAAGAATGTATTCATCATTTAGATATTTTAAAGAAAGAAAACATTGCCAAAAACTCGACTTTCTTGACAATTTTCACATCAAGACGATTGAGAATATGTGAGTTCACTCTTAGATAGTAGTCGAAGTATGATGACACTGTTCTCACAGCGATGTTCCGGTGGGGTTTGAAAAAGTGAAACCTGTAATAGCCTTCTGGCTCTTCTTAACAACATGATTCTGCAATATGTCCATTCGTTTTCTATTATGTTTTAGAAGAATTCAATTTATGTAACTTTTTACATAATTATTGTTTACTGTGACATCGGCCACTGATAAGATGCTACGGTTTATTTCAAATAAAACAAACAACCAAGTCTTTTTCTTAAAATATTTACAAAAAAATTATTCTCTTTCTATTCATTCTCGCATTATTAACTACAATTGTTTTTTTTTGTTTATGTGTTATCCTTTTTTACAGAGTTTTTTTTTATGTTAAAAAGAAATAATAAAGAAAAAAAAAAAACCTATAAAATATCTTTAACAAATGAAATCAAAAATGCAGGGCAATACAGAAAAAATATATAACCTTGATTTCCTTATGCATAGACTAATAGTGTTACTTTACTCCATCTGCTCTCATAAATCGGTCTTTTTCTTATGAATGATCTCTAATAAATCGCCTACGGCTACAGGTCTTTTGTTTTAGCGGTCTGCTTCTGCAGTTGTCGCTTAAACTCAATCATCTGCATTATGCGGACCTTGAGTCGGGGATTCTTGGCAATGGCATTGCCGAGGGTTTTGTACTCAACGGAGAACATGAACACCACTGGAATGGTGACGTCGTTATTGCCATCGCCAGACATTGCAAACATTGGTTGTGTTTCACCGGAAGATCCAGAAACATTATCACAGACTATGACAGCTTTAGCACCTGCTTTTTGTGCTCGGCGTGCTTTGTCGACGAACGTGCAGTCACCACGTTCGACAATTAAGATTTTCCCTCGTATATCATCGGTGTCATTTAGATCGGTACATCCACGCAGCGGACTGGCTATGAGGATTTCTGCTTCGACAAATTCTTCGGCAATTAGTTCGGGAGAGAAGTGACTTGGTCCAGCCATGAGGGCTGTCCAATCATCAGTGTTGTCGAGTTTAAATGCAACCGCCTTTGAAAAGAATATATGCTTTAATAGGTTCCGTGGAAATATGACTTCTTTGTGAAACTCACCTGTAATTGTGCTAATTGATTGAGGCTTTGCATTTTTGTTAGCTCGAGCATTTCTTGCATAAATAGTAGACCCATTTCTCCATCTTCTGGACTCTTTGCCTAGACATGGAGGTGAAAAATGTTAGAAAATACAACTTAAGATCGGCAGTGCTTTGGGATTACGTTATAGAAACTGTGAAACAGCCGAACCTTTCCATCGCCTAGAGAAACCATGGTGATACCCATGTCGTAAACAGCTCGCAAATGATCAGCATTACTCGCTTGAAAATCTAACGCTCGCAACCTCTTGTTTGATGGTGTACGTGGACAGGAACCAGTTATAAAATTTCTCAACGGCTTCCTCACTTTTTCAGGGAATAACTTTGTTGAACTGGGGCATGTGCGCATAAAGTCCAAAACGTTATGTTCGTCTGTTTGACGGAAACCTAAATGTAAAGGTAAAACATTTAAAATACATATACATATATACTTTTTACAGGACTTAATACAGCGAAATGTAGTAATAAAAACAGAAACAGTAAATGATGCCTTATAATGTGTTAATATAGAACGATGCATCACTGACTTCTCCTTAAACTTAAATGTAAACTAGAGATTGAAAAGTGAGCTGCTTTTAATAATGGCGCCCAACTCGAATCCCAATTAGAAACACCACTATTTTTTTGTGTAGGTTTGAATAAAAATCATTTCATTAGGCTTTCGTGCAATATAGTGTAAAGAGTCTGGTGACTAGTCCCCGTTCCATCTGATACTATATCAGAAAATAATGGGATTTAGGCTAAAAATCGTATAGAACGGAGGGACTTTAAATGAAAAGAAGATCTTATCTAAAGATATTCGAAGATCAATCTGTCGAGACATATGTACATATGTAGCTCTAACAATCATTGTTTAAATTATTCTTTACATACCGAATCCATTTGAGAAATGAACTCAGTCACAGTATTTGTCACCCAACAAGGGTTGGATGACAGTATGACACACAATGGAACAACTCGGATTATTCTGAAAAAACTTTGGACTTAAACAATTCGATTTAGATCCAGTTTCAAGTATCTGAACAGCGCTCAAAGTTGATAATACTAGACTTTCGTCAAAATCCTTGGTATTTATTACCGTCTTTGCGTACAAGTACTTAGAGCACTCTTATTTGTGTTGTTCTGGTCGCTAAGTTAATTTTTTCTGAGCAAGCAGACCGTGCTTTGATCATGTTCTGTACTAATAAAGCATCATTCAATGTTAATTGACAACTTTAAATCACACCGAAATACGGTCCACGAACGATCTTAGTTAAACTGCTCACAAAAAAACAGAAGGGAGGTGAGAAGGATAGTTCTATTACCAAGATTAGGACTAAATAAAGTTCGCGCTGAACAAAGGTTCAGCAAAGGGTTTTAAGTCAAGCTGACCATTCGCCCCGATTACCGGCAACAGTCTCCGAAAACAGGCGAAATCTACTTGGAGAGATACCACTACCTCTTCTTACAGGCTTCGTGAAGTTGTCCTGATTATTTTTCCGACTCTGGCAAATGGACCAGTACAGTTAGGGTGGGAATAAGCAAGTTATTCAGAAGGGAGAATGAAGCCTAATGTTCATATGGTGTAAAAAAAAGCTCCACCAAATGTCTTACCCTTATCGGACTTAAAACAATAACCAACTGCGCAGGCTACCAGGTGAACCACCTATCCGAAACGACCAACTGGTTGCGAGTTGGCCACCCAATGGTCGAAATTACAATCCATAGTGACTCTATTGCGAACAATTTGAATTAACTTCGGTAACTGAACAGACCCAGCGGTGCCGGAGGAAAAATTGAAGCCTTTGCAGTCAATCAAAAGGTAGTCCGGGTCTATTAAATAATAAAAGCGATCTTGGAATCGTTTCCTTTTCAAAGCAAATAACTTTATGTTAAAAATCTCAGCGTCACGCCCCAACATCTAAGCCTCAAGAGCCTCTAGATCTAAACATAAACTTTGGCAAAACAAAATTTATGACTAATTTAGTGTCATGCATCTAAAGAGAGAGCTTACGACCAATGCGTTTTTTCCGGTGATAACTTATGGTGTAGAAACGTTAACCCCTACGAGACACACTATTTACAAGCTCCAGGTATCACAAAGAATGATGTAGATGGCAATGCTAAATATAACGAGTAGAGACCGAATTTGCAACGAGGAAGTACGTAGAAGAACACGAGTGTAAGATATAACAACACACATGGCAATGGCATTTTGGAGATGTGCAGCACACGTAGCTCGCACGACAGATAACAGGTGGATGAAAAGAATACTGGAATGGAGACCAAGAGAGAACTTAAGAAGCAGAGGAACACCATCATCACGTTGGAGCGACGAGATGAGACGAATAGCTGGAAACTGGATCCATACAACATAAAACCGAAACCGATGGAAACATTTAGAAGTGGCCTACATTCAACTTCGGACTCAACAGACTACTTGATGATGATAAGAGATAACATTGAACTGAGGTTATAATCGAGATTTGACATAATAAAACCTCATTAAAAAGTTGGTGTGGACGTTTATAACTTGCCCTATAGGTATACATTATGTAGGTGCTGATAAAAATAATAATTGGGTAGTTGGCGAAAACTAAACGAAAATTCCATTCACTCGAGAAATATACAGCTCTTGCTAGAAATACAACATTCAACGAGATTTGCAATAAGCACATTACTACAAGGGCTACTAACTTGCTAATCAATTAATAATACTGAACTAAAAAAAATCACGGTGTCAGTAAAAATTCAGTTTATTCAAATTAAAACAAAAATACACTTGGAATTAGAAAATTAAGAAAGAATTCAATAAGGAATGAGGCCATCTTGATTTGGCATACTTACTTAAATACTACTTATGTATGCATGTATGTATGTGGTGCGATTAAATAATTTATTTAAATTTCAAATTAATAATACTCCAATGGAATAGAATAAGCATTCTTAAAACAGAATAATTATAGCGTATCTAAGCCAATCAACTGATCAAACACGACCGAATAAATAAGAACATTTTTTCCCAAACACCAATGGATACTTACTGAATGTGCTGTTCCCCAGCTGTGCAATCGATAGCGGTAGCAAGTGTGCTTCGGTTGTGAAAACAAACTCATCAAGGTTAATAATGATATCTGATGGTTCGGAGAACAACAAGTACAGATACTTGAATGTCTCCGACAATACGTATGAGTCCATACGGTCTTCGTGTTTTCCCGTTCGTACGTCATTTACTGCGGCATAGCCACAGCTTACTTTTGCATGTTTCTGCAGTGTTTTTAGTGCTTTCTTTCCCACTTGTAGGTAATGATGATCATTTGTAGCTTTATACAAAAAGTATGTGGATTCAATGAACTCTGGACGCAAATGGTGTTGTCCCCAATGAATTTGAAAATCCACAGTAAATGCCTCCGGAATGAAGGTATGCATTTGCATAACTTGATACAACATTTCGTGTGTCTGTACTGCAGGCTTCAAGTCACCGGATAGTACCTGCAGTCCGGGCCAGAACGCCAGTAGAGAGTCCATAAAATTCCTAGATTTTGCATGTGGTCGATGCATCAGCACGTCAAGTAGCATTGGACCTTCACTCACGTATTTCATAACTGCATTGTAATGCCGATTGAACCTCGCCAAATACTTGTCATCACCAAGGAGAACGTATGATTTGAATAGATATTCATAGTAGGAATCGATTCCTGCTCCCACTCCCGAATCTCGTCGCACCCAATCGCCAGAGTGTACATTCAATACTGTCCCCATTAAATCAGACCCCCTGTGCCGAAGTTTCCAAAGTGCATCCATGGCACCATGTGCTCTGGCTTCGAAAATGGGCTCTCCTGTTAGGCGGGAAAGTGCTGCGAATTCCAACAGGATTGTCCCCGCACATGCTGTGCATGTTTCACGAGATTTCTTCAATTGCTCGTCTTTCATTCCATTTCGTAGGTTTACTCTTGCATGTGGAATGCCTGTTGATGTATTGAAAGCTGGCAATAGACGATAGCCAAGATCTCTGGCCATTTCAAGTAATTCACCCTTATACCACGGCATTATCTTTAAGTTCTTTTGAATGTATTCTGTGAGAATGTGAGCTGATAGCAAACCTCCCACCATTCGAATGTTTGTCTCGAAAACGGATACAATGATGTCACTATCGAATTGCACATCTTTGATTACCAACTTGACGGCACTCTCGAACTCAGCAAAGTCGCCAAGAATCACTAGTGTGTCCAATGAATCCACCAAGGTCATGGAGAAACTGGAAGTAAAAACGGAAAGAATAGGTAGAGGATGTTAAGTAAAAATTACTGGGATACATTGTTCATTTATATTAAAAAGACGAAGGCACACCGGTTAAATAGTTTTCATGAGCCACCTTTCCTTCGAGATGTAAGGCTTAGACTTACAAGAAGACTTTTGTTTGGTGCATGTGATAGAGGTAATAATGATAAAACGTTATTGTTGACTCAGAAAATGTGTCTTAGGACTGAGTTAAACTAATCGTAAGCATAGCTTTTCGTCTTCATATAGGATGCAGAAAAATCAGCCGGATTACCAGGAGTGCAGTAGAGCTACAGTGCAGTAGAGCTACATATATGTATTAAGCTCAAAGGCTATGCATATGCATTACATCCATTGTCGGCGTTAGCGTCTTGAAAAAGAGAAGGTGGCGGGCACTTAATAGACTAACAGCAGCGCTCGCATCACTGAAAGCAGTTTCTGGCTTCGGTTTATACGGCGAATTGACTTAATGCTTCCAACAAGGACCTGTGTCTACAGGTTGAGCGTTTCGCTTCGGCTTAACGTCCCTATCAGGCGGAACAAAAAAGGGATAAAAAACTGTAACATATTTTATGATGATTGCTACAGAGAACAGAACAGCTCATTAGTGGCAGTGTAAAGCAAGATGTCTTAAACTTTTGACACGTTAGCAAGCGATTTCACAACATTAGCCCAGTATGTGCTTATTTTCCCACTGAGGACAAGAACGATGACAGCAAATTGTGAGCTCTTCGACAAAACTTAACACAGTCTCAAATATAAAATTGTAGAAATAAAAGTATTGTGGGGCCCGTGGCTCAAGTGGTTATAGACCTGTCGTGCCAAATATTTGAATTTTTCATTTTTTGAAGTAAAAGTTTAAAAGAACATAGTCTACTCAATACCTTTAGAACCTTCACTTCACACAGGCTTCGACTCAAACCAGATATTCGAAGCAGTAGAGGAAAACCTTACCTTAGGTGGCGGACAGATGTCGAAGGGTATCTCAAGTGGGAGGCGTTTGGTTAATGACCGACAAAGCCTCACTGAAGAGACTTGATTGTTGGCGGCTAGGTTCATCCCGGACGTGTATTTCTGTTTCCGTGTTTAATAGAAAGCAGTACTACCTCGAAACAATCACGGTTTTGTAATGCAGCATTAACTAAAAAAAACGTGTGGAATTCACGACACTCACCCTCGAAAATGACATACGTGTTCATTTCACGCGACAAATCATATATTTGCCGTGACAGGCGTGATTTCCATAACCATACGGAATTGAAGAAGCTACTGTTTAATTTTTGTTTGAGAAGCTTTTCATAACAGTTTTCCTACTGGATGTTAGTCAGAAGTTCGCGAGGTGGAGCCGTGAAAAAACTTTTGGGGCGCACTTAGCACTGAGTCACGGTGTCCACATAATGTTTCCTCAAATTGACCTCTGGTAATAATAACTATGTCATCAGCATTTGCTTCACAGCATATTTATTAATTTTCTCAAGTAGTTCATCCACTTGAGGGAGATAGAATAGATCCTCTTTGTGGGCATCGTCTTGTTGAGCTGATCTTGATAATATCTTCTGATGTTTGAGTCTCTGCTGATCGTGTGCTCAGAAGTTCATGCGTACACTTTGATACTGTGTTATATTATGCTCCTTTGATATCCAAGAAGGCGCAGAGTACTTTATATTTCGCTTCAAGAGCGCTTAGAATAATCTCTGTCAGAGTCTCCGTTGATCTGCCCGATTTGTAACCATGCTGACGGAGGTGAAGATGAGATATACATATGTTAGTACTTAGTCTATATTCTCTTTAGATAGTTGTCCACAGCTTTTTCCATCACTTTTATAAGGAACGGTGCTAAACTGATCGGTGAATAGGACACTACTTTTGAGCATCTTTACTGGTTTGGTATATAGCCAGACTGCTTTCCTGATAATATCTTTGCCATCCACCCCTGATGACTTAGACTGAAAGGATCTGATTGCACATTTCAAGGGCCGTCTAGAAAAGATTTATGCCTCCACTTTCCAGTCTTCTTTGTGAGTTCATGGCATATTGGTCCTGCTCAGAACACTGCCAGGAAAATGAGTTTTCAAAACAACTCGAGCCCTTTGGCCATTATTTCTAGTAAAGCTACCAGTTTTCTTAGCGACGTTGATATTTCTCCTGTTTTCGCTAGTGACTTATGTAATCTGTGCACCGCAAGGATTATGCGATAATTTTGAATACTTCTTGCGGTTCACAGATTGCAGAATTCACTGAATTTCCTGAAGATTGAAGTTTTAAAAGCTGTTGTGATGGCACTAGTTACACCGCCTAGAGCGTTTTTTAGTTCTAGATAGTGATTAGAGATTATTTTCAACCGACGACTCAAAGAGTTCTTAGTTTGTTTTAACATTAAAAAAGTCTCCAGCTAAGCACAGTGATAATGATGCGCGAACTTCGTATATACGTATCTATGCATTCAACGCGGTTTCGTCACACAATTTACTTTACCGAAACCGTGCGCATTTAACAACAGTGCTCGTTTGAAGGCAGTACTGCCTTCTAGTAAACACGCAAACAAAAATACGCATTCCGGACTGTAGAGTCAGTTAATAAGTAAGAGCACCACACCTGACCTCTAACGTTGATCAGTGCAGGTGTTTCTGGCTTTTCAGCAAAGTCTCTATACAAAGTTCGACTATTATCTGTATCTCAGGCGAATATCTCTATTTACGACACAGTGCCACAACGGAGCAAATGAATGAATGAATAGACAAAGGTTCACTCACCAAACTCATATTTAAAAGAGTATGTGCAGTATAAAAACCGGTAGGAGAACATTCAAGTCAACTACTGTGTCCAAAACTAAGCGAAAGTAAGACAAAGAAGCTCTTATCACAAAAAAGAATCTCGCTACTCCATCGATCCATCAAAATGTATTGCAATCAGGTACACCCTCAGGGAGCATGTAAATTGCAAACAGGTAAAGAATTTGCTTTTGCATGGATATATGTATACATTGGAGGCCCTAAGGTGTAGAAAGGTACCTACCAACGTTTCGGTGAAGAGAATTTTTGTCTTTTTTCAGATAGCCCCATAATGGCTCCCAGAACCCAGAATTCCAAAATCTATCAGCGAGGCCATTAAATTCACTGGAGGTGTTGTAGCAAGATTTTATGGTAGTTTTGGATCTCATAAACCGAGAATACACGATTGGTTTATATCTAGATTAAAACTACTTTAGGTACTAAATCCAATAAATCCTTGGATTTATGTGAGTCGAAAGGATTCACTCAGCATTCTTTCAAACAAGACGCTACCTTAAGAGGGCATCAGACTGCTACGACGGGTAAAAATATGCAATAAGAGAAAACTTTTCATCCATTGGACTTAGAAATGATAAGCGGCAATCTGCATTGGATACATCAAAAAGTACCCACTACAAGCTCATCATTTACTTTCGCTCTTGCCGGCGAACATAAGAGAAATCAGCGGTCTCATACCTATTCCAATTTAACACTAAGGAATCACTAGTGTGGAAGCCATACAAACACTAAATCAAATGCCGCCACGACTACAGTAAAATCCAATCAAAACAACTCCCCACCTAATATCTAACAAAAGTGACTAGCACCAATCTATTTGCAGAACAAATAACCAAACTGATAACAAAACCATGCCACTTAAGATAAGAAACTTGTTATTGCAACACAACACCAGCAAAGTTATCACAATTCAACCGAAAACAAATCGGCAAGTTTACGTAGATAGAAACACTTTTAATTAACAGTCCAGCAATCAATTATTCACGAAAATGATGCTTCTTGCACTCTCGCATCGATATCCGCTCTGGAAAATGCAAATTAGAAAGTCAATCTCACCTCACACGGTTCAATGGCACTATAAGCGTCAAATTAATATTCCGCGGAGCGGTTGACCTCGTCAAATTATCAACTTTAACGAAAAATTCAACTTCGAAACAGGTGTAGCCTTCGCAACGCTCATATGACTCGCATTTCTAAGCCAGGGTCAAGGCCGATGCGCGTTCAACCTGCTAATTATACTCCAATGGTATTACTTACTTGCCCAGAATGTCGTCCATGTCCCCTCGGGACGGTGTTACTCCACGATATCGACCTTTGCACGACAATGGCATCAATTCATCGGCTGGATAGGCGTTCTCCATATACGCATAGTACGCATGATAGAACATATCTCGAGCTTCCTCCCTGCAGATGAAAAGCGGATTACAAAACGTAAACAAATCGTATGAAAGCACTACTCGTACTTGAGTTCTTCACGCTCCTTTTTCGACATATTTTGCGTTGGTATCGAGTCGGATAGGACAATTGTCACGCAAAAGATGCACACCAGCAATACCCGCAAAAGCAATTCGTTTGTTTCGCCCATTTTTCTTGTCGTGTCGCTGAGTTTTTGCAAAATTTCGAATCGACACAACCAAAACGAGAGCAAATGAAAAACAAAACTTGGAATTACTAAACGAAATGAAGTACGCGAAATGAAACCGAGAAAGAAAAAAGAAACACAAACAGAACACACACGATCGGGAGAAAACGAGAATCCTACTTAAATCCGACTACAACTATGGATTTGCGGACTCGTGTCCAATTTCATTATTTTATTAGTTTATTGATGCGTTCGTCGATGGATTGGACATTTGTGATTCGGAAAATAATCGAAGGAAATCAAAAGAAGCGAGCACAACTACTTTTTTTGAACGATTTTTGCGTCAGCTTCTGGTAGCAAGTTTGCCTTTCAAGAAATATATAATTTTTTTTGACACAATTTTTGATGACAAGTCAAGTGAAGAGGTTCAGGCAATGAAATGTCAATTGGACTGTACCGTCTATCGATGGGAGAGACACCTGTGTGTGGAGAGAACGGACTAAATATATAGGTTTTTATTTTTCTTGTATCTAGTTAAATCTTTTCGCTTTTAGGTAGAATGATGGTATAAAAGTAGATTGACAGATAGTAATTATCGCGGATAGAGGTACCTAGTGTATATAATAAACCATATTGACAAGTTGTATGTTAAGAATGAGATACCTCTTAACTTCTGATTTTGTTTTTTGAGGCTGTGACCATTTCATGAAAACATTCGATGTGGTTCGTTTTGGGGAATTGATGCTCCCTAGACGGGCAGCTAGATTCCTTATTTCCCTTTCAACTTATTTGTTTAAGTAGGCATTTGTTTGTTTTGCATGCCTGTATGGAATAGCATAAAAAAATGACATCAAGGCTAAGCAATTTGCATTTAAATAGAACAGCAACTAATCCCATATGGGCTTAGCTGACTTGATAAATTTCGAGGCTGGACTCTTAGCCCAATAGAAACAGTGACAGCAGACTTGAATTTTCCTTGTATTATCGATAATTTGTATGAAAACGTCAAAACTGACGCACTCCGATGTCATCCAACAATTTCTTGTTACAAAAAATTGTAGATATCCACTTGATTTTACTAGTTTTTCGTTTAATTTCTTGCAGTTATGACTCATAGTGTGTTACACTGCTTTATTTTTATTGTGGCGTGTGTTGATAATTTCTATTTTGTTTGTTTGCCTTACAGCCGAAGAGTTGGAGTCTCAGTCCATACGCAGTTCTGCCAAGTTTCTGTGATAACGTTGCTAAGCTCCGATGTCGTTTTATTCGTTCAAACCCATATGGGGGTGCTTAACGCTCCTGTTATCTCATTAAAACTAAAATTCACATTGAGAAGAAGAATGATATAAGTTATCGTGCCTTCTTGTGAGAACGTTTTAGAATTACCCTAACATAGGAGGTACAATAATCTCCCTAAACGCATCCATTTCTTGCCCATGTCGGCTCTTGAGTGTAAATGTCATACAAACATCAGCTGATGGCGCGAACAGCGTTTTTAGAAAAAAAATGTTTTACATATGAAACCTTAAAATTATAACTTAAATACTAAGCCACCCACCATGTTAGGACCCATTAAGCATTTGTTAGCCAAAAAGCGAATAATTCTAGCCAGTGGTTCACCACGACGGCAAGAACTTGTTCAGAAAATCGTAAGTAGTACCTTCCACTGTATGCTTGAAAATCTTCGTTATGTCTCCATCCGCAGGGCCTCAATGCCGAGCTATGTCCCTCCAACTTCGAAGAGAATCTCAATCCTGCTGATTACAAGGAGTTTTCTGAATTTGTTGAACTTACTGCCCAAGGCAAAGCCGAAGAGGTCTACAATCGCCTGAAAGCTGAGTGTCCTGATGCGGATTTATTAGTTATTGCCGCTGATACTATGGTTACTATGGACAAGGAGATATACGGGAAGCCAAAGAATGCTGAGGATGCTAAAAAAATGCTAACTAGGTATACTAACGTGTGGAAAATATAAATAGTTTTGCTTACAGACTTGTCATCTATTAGACTTTCAGGGAATTGCAACATAGCACATACCGGTGTGGTTTTGAAGCACACTCAAGGGGTTGTTAGGTTTACCGAGTCAGCCAAAGTATATTTTGGCAAATTGACAGAGGAACAGATTCAAGCATATGTCGATAGTGGAGAACCCTTGTATGTATTTCATGGTTTGGTTGCTCAGCACAACCGTGGTTAATCAATATTTTATTCTTTCTAGGGACAAGGCTGGGGCATATGGTGTCAGTGGGATCGGTGGTGCTATGATTAAAAAGTTTGATGGCGATTTCTATACAGTGATGGGATTGCCACTGCATCGTTTGTCAGTTGAATTGTGCAAATTGTTTGATTATAAAGTAGAATAAGGCTGTAGAGGCTTTTTAAGCTGGACAACAACTCTTATCTTCTCAGTTGTTCAGTGAAAAGCCAGCATAGGTTTTATAATAAAATCTATGTCCTTTCAACGAATATATATACAAATATGTTTCAGCAGTACTCTAGAAAAGTCAGAAAATACAAGCCGAATTGGCGATTAAGTATCGCTTCCAATTATGTGTCTTAATGTCAAGCAACGAGTGGGAACATGCGAATGCTATTGTACTCAGTTATTTGCAAACAAAGGCTTTCAAAGCTCAGGTTTATGTCCAAGAGAGAGACTTGTATCACTAACCAAGCACACAATGCAATTTAGGAGTTTGACGGATTCTGTACCAAAAGCAGTGAAATTATTGACTAATGGTGATAGTCCTAGCCTTAAGAACAGTCTGCATACGTATACCGAATCAGAAGATAACAGACCAGAAAATCAGTAACCACAATCCGATGTTAGGAACTATGCCACCTATTGCTCTCGGTTAAATGTTGCACGACAGTATTGACTACGTCCTGATAAAGTTTGCGATTTTTGTACCGTCATTGTTATAGAAGATGATAAGCCGATATTGATATTATGCTTAGAAAAATATTACTGCTTCAGCAAGAAGGAACATTCAAAGGTTTGTAGTCACCGAAGTAAAACATGGATATTACTAATCGCGAAATAAACGAATTGCAGGTTGCTGCTTTAATTGAAGTTCTACCTAAGTAGAAACGAAGGAGGTAAATGATTGGCGATTATTTAAAGGACTAAACCCGGACTATCACAAGTACGACATTCATACAGTTTTAGTTTCGTTTCGTCTGTAGACTCAATGTTAAAAGTAGCTTAGACTTTTTTTTTCTTATTATCGTTACACATTAGTGCAATTGACTTTGATTTTAAGGAATATGGTCCATTGGTCAAAAAGGTTTCGTCCGTGTATCTTAATTCTCGCGACTCTATCGCCCAAGTTCCGGCCTGAGCTGGTATTTGATTAAAATTCTTTAAATCGAGTATAATGCGTCCTGTTGAGAATGGTGGCTTGAAAACGGAGGCATTTTAGTTGACGTATCATTCGTCTCTACGGGGAAAGAAATAACGAATAGCTTTGCAAAATTTAGACGGGAGTTGTGTAGCCTGAGCATACCTTATTGCCCGTAAAGTTGTGTAGAATCTACGCTTACACAGAGTGAGCTTCCAACTTGCAGTTTTTTAATACTCAGACCCACTCTGTCTGCTTCAGCTTCTAAAATTTGTGCCATTTGGTGTGTATAATTCTTGGTGAAAGGAACCAGACATCGTCAGGGTAGTCTAAGTATTTTAATTCAGATCTCATCTCGTCATGGCTGCCTGGAGCACATCGCTAATTACCACCAAAAACAGCAAAGGTGATAACATACAACCTTGTCGCATTCCGCATAATCGGGAATTTGAGGCAACCAATAACTCATTTAAATCCTGACCCACGATACTATTGTCTAAACGGGTAAGTACCGCGAGTTAAGTTGATCTTCACCACAAATTAGGAGAGTACCATTCACACTACACTGGATGTTGAGTTGATCACCTATTAGCTCCTTTGTGATTCTGTTAACGGTCCTGCTACACATGTAATAACTGCTTCCTATGCATGTCTCGCAAGGCGTTGATGCGGTTTCTTTTGTTCCGTCTCATTCTACGCTGCACTTCTATATATGTACGTCATGCGGTATTGAGCCTCAAGTCCTCGTCTCTCAACTGCTGAAGATCCTGCAATTCGAGCTTTAAGTGCTAAACGCTTTTCGATCCATCTCTTTGTGGTGTGGTGTGACTCCTTTGTTTCAGATCGATTTCCAAAGCTCCTCTAGGTTCTCTAGCCTATAGGGGGCCTTTAAGAATATCAAATCTACGGCAATCATAGATACACTTGGAATCCTGAAAGTCGATTCTTCGCTTGAAGTATTGATCAATTGAACACGCATGATTATCAATTCACAGTTGGACGGTGCATCGGTTAGAATATCTTTTAGTTGCGGAACTCCTCAGAGTGGGGTTTTGTCCCCTCTTCTGTGGAAGCTAGTGGTCAACGGGCTGCTATTGGGCATAGAAAGGACTGGATGCAGTGTGGTTACCTATGTTGATGAGATTGCTATCACTGCCCCTATAAAACACACTCTCCTACGGCTTGGTGAGCCTCAAAATGCGGACTAGAGGCTAATCACATCAAAACAGAACTTGTCCTCTTTACAAGGAAATATAAAGTTCCCCTTATTGACCATCCCACGATTAATGGCACCAGTCTCTCCTAAAGACAATGCAAATTCTCATTTTGGATAGGAAACTATATAAATTGGAAAGCCAATCTAGTTGAACGTGTAAAGAAGGCAAGTGTGACTCTATACTCTTGTAAAAAGGCCTGGAATCATGCTCCTTCACTTCAAAGGCCGCTTTAAGGTGCCGTTTGTCTCTTCTGGAGATGGGTGCCAGGCCATAGACACATTGAAGGGAATTGCATGAATAAAGAGCTCGCCAGGCAGAGTATGACCTATAGGACCGTGCCGTAGTGGCGGAACTTGCGTATGCCCCTCACTACTAGTAAACGCTTACTAAAGCTGGACGCTTTTAGAGAAACCAACTGGTGATGGGAAAATTTCTCTATTTGCAACATTTCGAGACAGATCTGGGCTGGGTTGGTTGTGTCGAATCGATCACAGATCACTGTTTGATAGGCCAACATGCCAAAAGGCTTGGCTCTTATGTACGCGCCCAGCTCTGTCTCAAAGCGAATACTCCATCTAGGAGCCGACATCCCGAGGTGTGCGAGCTCAAGCGTTTGATTCCATCCAGAGCCCAAGGCAATTGGTTCCTTAGCAAGGACCTTTCTAAGCCTAACCGATTTAGTAGAATTCTCTACCTCATTATAGAAAGCCCTCAACGAACAACGTTTTGCTCACTGTGTTTCTGCCTTGAAGAAAAACGTCAAGACTTATCATTTATTTACATATTTATGTAGTTGCTGCTATGTATAGTCCGGGGAGGGCCAAAGTCTTAACCAACCAAACTCTCCAACCAGCTCGATTTTTAGCAAGCTGTCTCCAGTTTCGCAAAGGAAATTACATAGTTGAGATTCCTTTCCATTTAACCAGCTACCTCTGTCTCTCGGGAGTAGATGTGAACACCCTCCGAGCCGGAGTGTTAATGTGTCCTCCCGCTGTACATGACTTAGTCGTCCGAGTCATCATCTTACTTACTTAGGTGGCGCTACAGTTCGGGGTGAACTTGGGCCTCCACCCGGCAGAGTCATCATCACTCGAAATATTTTTTTGTCTCAAATCAACCGAGGATGACCTCATTGACTCTTTGCATAACCCACGTCTTTGTGTCGTAGATCAGAGTCAAGTTAATTGTTCGAGAAAGGATTTTGATCATGATTCCGTGACATTTTTTTTGAAAAGATATTCGATACTAAATACATACATATGTATGTGCCTTGATTGTTGGTTATTGAATCGTATAGCATGAACAAAGAAGTGCAGTATTATCGAAGAAGACATATTCTCAACCCTTTATTCCATTTTCTTAATATTCGCAACGAATTCTTTCAACACTTGCAATTGTTTTTCAATTGACTTCGAACTAGTTCCTCCTATAGCGTTGTATGTCTCAGCAATTCGATGACAACCTGCCACCTCCACGATGTCCACATCAAACTGTGGACAGATATTTTGCAAATCTCCCAGAGGAACTTCTGTCAGTTCCAAGCCCCGCTCTTCAGCCAACGCAACCACTTTACCAATAATGTGATGCGCCTTTCGGAAGGGAATTCCTTTCCTGACTAGGTAGTAGGACTGAAAAGATATACCAAATGGAACACGTTTACTGCAGGAATATGTCTTAGTTCTTACCCAATCAGTGGCTAACATATCGGGACTCAAGCATGACTCCATACGATCGATGTTTACTTCCAGAGTTAGAAGCACTCCTTCACAAACTTTTAATGCCTTTCCTAGCTGATCAAATGCCGTGAAACAGTATTTCTTATCGAATTGTAGGTCTTTGTTATAAGTAGAAGGAGTTCCCTTGATGGTCATCATTATTCCTGTCAGGCAGCTGAAAATCTCTCCAGAAATACCGCGAACTAATTCCAAACTGTCGGGGTTACGTTTTTGTGGCATCAAACTGCTGCCAGTGCAAAAGGCATCCGAAATGCGAACAAAACTGAATTCTCTACTCGCATAGATAATGAGATCTTCTGCTAAGCGAGATAAATGCAGACTGGCCAGGGATGCACCGTAGATGAAATCAACTGAAATTAGTTAATGAGTCTACAGAATGTAGGTTAATAGATGGACTTTACTTACTCACAAAGTCACGATCCCCGACAGCGTGCATGCTATTCTGCGTAACTCCACTGAATCCCAACTTCTTCTGCAGGAATACCCGATCAATATTCAAAGGATTTCCAGCCAGTGCCCCACTGCCTAGTGGCATTATATTAGCTCGTTGCTTTAATTCCACCAACCGCAGACAATCCTCCTTTATTGCAAACGCATGACTTAGAATCCAATGAGCGAAATGAACAGGCTGCGCCCTCTGCATATGCGTATAGCCTGGCATCATTACTCCAGGATACCTTTTCGCCAGGACCACTCCAGCATCAATAACCTTTCTCAAACTTTTTAGCGTTTCGCGAATAGCCTTTCTCATCCAGAGTTTCATATCAGTTACCACTTGATCATTTCTACTGCGTCCCGTATGCAACTTTTGTGCTACATCTCCAATGATCTCTGTCAGTCGTCGTTCGTTGACTGTATGGACATCTTCATCGGTATCTTCAAACTTAATCAATCCTTCCACCCAATCGTATCGTACTAATTCGAATCCCTTTTGGATTGCATCGCATTCAGCGGCTGTAATAACACCGGCCTTGAGAAGACACTCTGCGTAGGCTTTGCTTCCATCGATATCGTCAGCAAATAGACGCGAATCCACCGGTAAGCTGCAGTTTAATTCTGTGAGCACTGAGTTTGTGTCACCACTGAAACGTCCGCCCCAAAGTTTTGCCATTTTCATTTGACTTTGTCTAGAGAACTAAATTTACAAATTTAGTTGTCTTAACTCAATGTGATCTAATGGCCAAGGTTATCAGCGACAGGCTAATCGTCTGTCATGAGTGCACACGAGATAATGCTTACTTTGCTTTGTAAACAGAATCTTATCTTGAATGATGCTGTAAATGTACGATTAGAGCACAGGAAAAAAAAGTAGTTGTTCCCGACACGGTACAGTCGACAATGGCCTGCACTAAGTAGTGACGCAGAGAATTTTGGAGCTCGTAAGTGTGACTTTTTAATTAGTAGCTTATGGTATCAAGAGCGATGTGGTAATCTCATCATCTATGTATAGTTTCACATCTTTCTGTGAGCTAAAGCATAGTGGAACGTGATCAATACCGGTTTTAAGCACATGCGAGACATTTTTTAATGTGATTTGCTAGACAGAGCTAATTGTAAGTAGAATAGGCACTTTCTAGCTTTCGAAGCTTTCGAATCTTATACAATTTGTCAGATATCCTTCAAGAAAATGATTGCGTCGGGTAATAAACTCTAATAAGAACTAAGTCCTATACCCGTGAAGAGTCTCTGCCTGAGACACGGCAGCCTTTCACTCTCTTCGATCCCGGGCACGCTGTTTCCAGTTGTCTAGACCAAGTGGTTTGGCATCCGTGATAAAATTAATGTTCGATCTTCTTTTTCTCTTTGCTGACGTGTCCTCAACTACCCGTTCAACCGACAAGAGCTTATTATAAAGCACTGGAGGCGGTTAATATTTATGTTAGCTAGTTCGCCAAGGTTTTCGGTTTTCTAGATACTGTTTCCTTCGAGTTGAGAGAGCTTGGCAGGTGCATAGGAGGTGAAGAATAGTCTCTTTCTCTTCCTCGTCCATGCAGCTTCTGCAGAAGCCGTTTGCCGGGAGATC
Source organism: Xylota sylvarum (assembly GCA_905220385.1). Classification (NCBI taxonomy): domain Eukaryota; kingdom Metazoa; phylum Arthropoda; class Insecta; order Diptera; family Syrphidae; genus Xylota; species Xylota sylvarum. The sequence continues at coordinate 105,618,029 of LR999957.1, read as the reverse complement.
CAGGAAGATTTATCCTGTGGCGTTAGATCGCATGATCTTGGTAACCAAGTGAGATGATGTTATCGCTAATTGTTCTGCTAATAACTCCATAGTTTGGTCGGTATGGCATATGGCGGTATGCATGTTGGACCAATGTGTTCCGTGGTTTGTATCGAGTTTTAGATCGTCTCCTCCTGAGCTGAAGATGCGTTCGTGTAGTGTTCATTCCTAAAGGGAAGGGAAGGGTGTATATGAATCTGTTTTCCTAGTCAAAACATTACATATTTACAAATTTAAGTTACTTGCCTAATTGACCACTTTCGCCAATTTTTCCAAGAAGATAGAAAGTATTTCATCATTTCCTGTCATGGCCAATGTTAAGTACTTCAGCTCCATCGATAAGTTCCTAAAAATCTTTCCATTTTGTCTAAGTCCACTGGTGAGAAGTCAATGAAGAAGTCATCCCTTCTAGCAGTTGTGAAGATGTTGGCTCAGCTATCCAAAAGCTGAAGAACAACAAGACCGCTGGTTCTAATGTGGTGGTGATGCTTTGGTACGGTGCATGCACCAAATCATTAACTAAGTATGGGTGGATGAAGTCATGCCCGATGACTCGACTATCAACTCTATATGCCCCACCTTCAAGAAATGCGATCCTATCGAGGCATATCCCTTATCAAGGCTTAATGTCGCATATAAGATCCTATGCAACGTACTGTGTCTGAATGTCTGGAGTCTTTCTGATGATTCTGGCTCGGTAGATCGACGATCGACCAAATTTTCATAGTAAGGAAGATCCTGGAAAAGACTAACAAATCGAGACTCACCAGCTCTTCATCGACTTCAAAGCCGCATATGATAGCGATGGCCGAATTCGGGATTTCGACTCAGTTCTTTCAAAGTATTCCAAACATGAACCGGATTTCACAAGGAGACTCGCAAATAACTCCCACCGTAGACTCGATGAATTAATTTGCAGAATAAGCATTCATAATCATGAACCAGGTTTATATCAAAGTACCTATCGCTCTGAGTGTTCCCCAACAAAGATGGACCAATTTATTTTCGTCGAATGTCTTATCGATCTTGAGATCCACATACGTTAATATCAGAATCAGAACCAGAACCATCTGTGGTCCAAAAAGGACATCTGAATTCAGAACCTTCAGAAACTTTCAATCCAAACAGATCTTGACTTGGGTTGTGTGGTTCTCCCCGCTCAGGAGGAACACACTTAGACCAAAAAGAAGGTTCATTGTGATACCACGATGAAAAAACCGGATTACCAGCACCGGTGACCTATATGGAAACTTCCCAAATTGGACAGGAAGCAACCAGTTCGCCGTTTCGGTATTAAACCAGTTTAACCTGGTGACAAAGCTTTTTATTTTTATTTTTATTTGAGTCAAGTTTAGCTACATTGTTAGGATCTTCGAAGAAGTATTCGCCTAGAGTTTTCCTTCTCAAGATCAATAGAGCAGGACAAGTACATAGAATATGTGTCAAGGTTTCCTCCTCTTCTTAGTCTCTATAGCTTCTTCATAAATCGTTGAGAGGTCCACCAAGTCTTTTGGCATTTCTTTCTTAGATTTAGCCTATTCACGGAAATAAGTTTGCTGGTTTTCCTACTCTGGCCAGATTTGTTTAGAAGAGAGACATGTGCTGATATCGTTCCATCTACTGTTTGTCATTCTAATAACTGTGGTATCTAATTGGAATTTATCAATTTAATAGGTGCTGACGGTTCCCTCTATTGTCAGACAGGTTCTGGTATCCACATTCTTATCTAGCTCGTCCCCTTTGCAATTGCCCTGAAATGACAGCGATCTCTTTAAGATATCTACGGCATTGTTTTACCATCTTGGATCGAATTATTGGTGATTTCAAGGCTTTTATCGCAGCTTGACTATCTATGTAGAACACAATAACGTTGCATAAGTTGATAAGTACCAGAAAGTGTTCACATTTCCTTCGCATGGATGGACGTATCAAGATTGCCGTTTTAATAGGTAGGTGAAGCCCCTCTTCTACAATCGAGAGTTCCTGCTTAGTGCCACTTTTGACTCCTTTGTAATTACTTGGAATGTTTGAGTGACCAGGAGATTGTAATTATTTGATATATCGTTCAGAGATGCACGACATTGTGTTATCAATTTTGATCTTATTGTTCGTGATTCGAGTGTTTTTATAGCTAGTTGACTATCGGTGTAAGTGACGATGTCCGCACTCTACATATACCGATATTATCGGCAATGACCGGCTTTACAAATAACTATAACCTCTGCAATAGTCGGGTATTCGAAAAAAACTGCTTACCCCAATACAGTCATCTGTCTTAGACCCATCAGTGTACATTTGCAATGCAACGCTCTCACCGTGCGAATTTTTCCCGGACTCCGGTATAAAAACCAGTTTTTAGCTCTCCCCAAAATTTTGGTAAGCAGCCGTTGTCTAGGCAGGATCGAAATAGTTGGAGAATACTATAAGAATGTTGGATTTCCGCTGTTAATCGGCCATGATCGCTTACGACCCCTTCTGAAATGTGCGGGGCCTACGAACTGACATGCTCATTTTTGAAGACACTCACCTCTGCAGTACTCAGGTACATACCAGATGATCCCTTTCTGATCATCCGTGTCTGATAATTTTTAGGTCTATGGGTAGAAATCCGCTGACCTCGAATTTTATTAGTATTTGCACTTGTTCTACTTGCTTTCAAAATAAACAGGACAATCGTTTTAGCTTTAAGAATCTCGGTTTGCTTTTGTAATGGTGCGCTAGTTTTTGAATAGTTAAAAAAAAAACATGCTTTTTCTTCATCTCTTGGATTTATAAACTTTATTATCGTTGTCTCTAAAGACCATTCCAAAAAATATTAGTTCTCCCAACTTTATAGACATATTAACTTAACGCTTTAATTTACACTGGGACTGCTAGCTGTGTACTCCTCTAAATACTTGTCTTGTTTCTCTAATTGCTGATAACCGGCTGGTGGTGGAGACATGGCTTTAGTTCCAGCAATTAAAACACCCAAGCTCTGTTGTAATTGCCAACGTCGTGCTTCACGAATCGACTTATTACGACGCAGAGTTTTGGCCAACATAAAGGCACAAACAACACCAAGAAGCTACAAAAAGAAAAAAAAAACCGATTTAGCTTCATTATAGCTAAAGTGCCAAAGTCTATTTTGACTACAAACCTGAACAAAAGCTACAGTGGTAGCACCAGTTGCAATCAACATAGCGCTCTGTGAGATAACAAAGTCCATGCGATTCAAACATCCGGATTCAAACTTGTAAATGCATTCATCGGTGTCCATTCTGAACTCACCACAGCACGATGGTGGTACATAGATGTCCATTGATTCGGTATTATTGTTGTTTTGGCTAAGAACTGGTTTCCAATCGGACGGACTGTTAATACCACAACATTCCAACTAAAAGAGTGAATTATTAGTATTTCAGAACCTAAAGTGGTATTAGTTGTATCCAACTTACTCCTGTTTGCATAAAGTCAACTCCAGCTTGAAGGTATTCATTTTCTTCGTATTGAGACAATGATTCGTTCATTGTTCTTATAAGCATTTCACGTACTTCACCCTGAAGTACGAATGCAGCAATAGCGGCTGATACTTCAAGGATAAAGATCAGGAAGAGGGATACACCATACTGTTGTGATTAGATAAATTCAATTATATTTCATGTTGTGCGTTAGTTAAGAAGCTAATTTTACCAAATTGATAAGGAGAACACTCTCTTTGATAGCACCCCAGGCTCCGAGGGCTGCAACGAAGAACATAATAAAACCGGTGGCAATGAGAAGAGCAGGCGGTGACAGGAAATGATCGTCGATGAATTGGCGGAAGTCACCGAAAATCGCTTGAATCGTAGTGCCAACCATTATTAAAAGAATCGAAGTGATCTGAAATGAAAAGAAAAGTAATTAGAAGAGAGACGAAAAGAAGGTTTCAAGGTTTTCAATGTAAAGAGCTGAATTTTTTATGAGTGGCTGCTGGCTGTAGAAGTCAGATCACGGTTAGATTCCATTGGCTCTTTCAAACTAAATCGCGTTTAAGGTGCTTTGAATAAGTTTATTTTGTCATTGCAAATCGTTGAAACTGTGATTTGTGAAATTTTGCAATTACATGTCCGGACTCACGTTGGGCGCCATTGTAGTCAAGTTGAACAATATTGGTATTTACACCGAACCTTAAGGTAGCCCGGATTTGTTCGCCTCAGCATACTTTGTATGATTCTCTAAAAGAGGATAGTTTTCGACCAATTTTTCAAGCATGGCCGTATGTCCTTAATAATGTTGGCTTCCAATGCGTCGATAGACTAGCGACTTTACGTATCTTCAAAGAAAATAATCGAAAGACGTCAAATCACAAGATCTTGGAAGTCAATTTACAGGTCCATTACGCGAAATTATACGTTCATCGAATGTTTCCTTCAATAAGCTGATGGTTTCGTTTGCTATATGGCATGTAGCACCATCCTGCTGGTACCACATTCTTCCACATTCATGCCATTCAATCGGGGAACGAAAAAGTCATTAACAATGGCTCTATAGCGAATGCCGTCGACCGTAACACGCTGATTAGCCTCATTATTGAAAAAGAAAATAGACAGAAGACTCCACCAGCCCACAGACTGCACCAAACTGTGCAATTTTCGGGACGTAACGACAGACGTTTCGATAATCTCATGTGGGTTATCTTCGCTCCAAATGCGACAATTTTGATCATAGACATACCCATTGAATTAAAAAATGGGCTTCATCGCTGAACACAATTTTTCGATAAAACAGCGAATCCAATGCCAGTTGATTGGCCCATTCACGTTTTGATGCAAACGATGGTCGACGTCGACATTTTTGGTAGGTAAATGGCTGTTTCATAGTACAGTTGTTCGTCTTAAAGCAGTATCACAATGGTTAAGTAAAGAATTTGGCCACGTTTCCATTCTGAAGACTATACTACTCATAAGTTAAGTTTTGACAAGACCCTTCCAGGTCATTCTGGGAGGAAATCTTTGTGGAAGATAAGTCGTTTTGGGGGTGGAAATGTTTTCTCTGATAGACTTACTCTTAGTCTCTCCTTCCGTCTTCCAAATCATTGTAGTGTGTTCCAAGTGGAAGTAATGGCGATTAAAAATATCCACTCGTGATATCCACTAAAGATTTCCGCATCTCTTCAGATAGCCAAACAACTATCAAATTCTTGAAAGCTTTCTCAAGTAATTCGAAAGTGGTGCAGCATTTTAAAATACACCTTTGTCGGGTGCTACCAATGGGGATATTCTCGAGAATTGTAAGGACGAAGATCTCGCCAGACATGGAACAAAAATAGCTACTTTACTAGTTATAGCTGGCTTAGGTATAACAATCGCCAGACACAAAGTTAAATTAAAGCTGGATGCCTTCGAGAGACCAAATCTCATGTGGACAAGTGGCGTAAGGTGTCTAGCGACAAAATAGATTTGGCCTAAGCTGGATCTGAAACGCTCTAAGATTCTTATCTCTCTTAACAAATTGCATTTTAGCAGTTTAATAGGTGTCATCACTGGAGATTGCATAACAGGAAAACACGCAACTAGGTTTTGTGTGCATTCAAACTATGGCTGAGTTCCAAAATGTAAAAAAATAGTTTCGATGCGGTAGTACTATTCTTTTGATGCGCATCTGCAACGCAACTTCGATAATTTGTATACATTTTATATTGTACAAGTTTGATGCTTCAGAACGTAGTTTATACAAAGCAATCAATTGCCAAAATTAAAATGACAAACTTTAAATTAAAAATAAATTTAAATTAATGATTTGAATGTCAAAAGAAAGCATCGAAAAATTTATCGATGCATAGTTTGCTCAATTGATGCGCATCGATAACGTTTAGGATACGTTTAGAAACTTATGACTTTGGCAAAACTTTCTCATTTGACTTTTGGAACTTTTGACTTTGCGTCTATAACGCATCTGATGCATTTTGGAAATTTTTCAAGAAGAGGCTGGGATGAAGAGGATGAAGGAACTATTCTTCACCTTCTTTGCACATACCCTGCTCTCTTTCAGAAAAGAAAACTTCTCATCTCATTAAAACCGACATTAGGAGTCTACCGGGCTTCATTAGAAGCTCAAATTGGTTTTACGAGAATGTATGGAGAATTATGTGATCCAGGTGGTCTAAGTGTGCTGGCCATAGCTGGTAGGCACTTTAAACACCTAACTCAACTTAAGTGGGTTGGATTCAGTGAAACGATCAAGGATTCGAAGTATCTCTTTGGTCTAAGTGTGAGTCAGACACCCACCTTTACCTAGAATTTAAGCTAGTTACATGACGATAAACTGAGACCAGAACCTCGACTATGGTGTAAATATCATGCTCTGATCAAGTAATGAAGATTTATAATCAAACAAATCTTGTAGTATTTTTTTTCTGCGTTAAAGTCTGATTATTACAAATCGTCAACATATGGAAATTTTACACTGTTCAAGGTACCACCGCTCCCCATCAGCCGTATTTTCCTCACACATATCCGTTCCACTGCATTACTCATAGAAAAGCCCGAGTAACCGACATTTTTAAGTGCTTATTGTGGTACGCGCTCCATTGTATTGGTTTATATTGGTGTAGTGATTATTTATTGTTATCAGTTGCAATGTTGAAATTGATAAGAACTAAATGCTGATAACGTATAACGGGGAGAATTCCTTCGTCTGACAATGAGCTGTGAATAACCAACTTGAAAGTAGAGATGTAGTACAAAACAAACACGTATTATTAATGTGACGCACCTGTTGCAATTGGGGTTAAACTCAAAAATATACGAAAACAAATTTTAAATTTAAAAATACAATTACTTACCCCAAACATGAAACTGATGATCAGTAGCATGAACTTGGCACACTTCATGCCAGAATTCAATCTGTAGGCATCGGTTATGGTTGCCATTTTTGCTGGACGGCTGTATTTCGTTGAAAAATCTAATGTCGTAGTCGATGTGGTCAGAATTTGAAATCCTTATTGTACACCTTTTCTTCGCTAAACTTTTAAAAAAATCAAAATTATTTCGTTACAAGCGACAATTCACATCGCCTCCTCGTTCGAGAGACTGTGTAAGAAAACTGAGGCGAAGGCGTAAGCTTGAAAATATTTTTTTTTCTGCCGATTGTACTAGAAGGCCTTTGAAGCTTTTTTTTTTTTTGTTTTTGATATTTACTCGATTTGGTTTTATCAACCGTTTTGAATGGGTAAATTGTGGCAAAAAAGCACAGGTGAAGACTTATCAGAGTGAGGACTGATAGGGTCGGCGATAAGGTGATAAGAAATGTTTTTATTCATTTCATACACGAACTGATTAATTGCACTAACGTACATACATAGGTATTGAGTTAATTATTAGTTGGGAAATATTATACCACTGACGTTCGTGTTAAACACACTTACGTTGGGGAAGGATTTAAATAATTAAAACAAATTATCCATGTAGATGCTGTTTAAATATGATAAATTAAGTTGATGGGCTTGTAAGTTTATCGGTGGGATAGAGTACAGGGTGCCCAACAGAAGATATATACAAATTAAAATAAAACTGATATCCATACATATTTCTATAGCCCATCCTCTACATATATGTACATACATAATGTTTGTATGTCTCAATATGGCGAACGAAATAAATTGTCATCGACTGTTGCCGTGACTTATGTATTAGTCATGGAACGCTACATTAAGGAACACCGTCTCATTATTGTAAAAACAATACAATTTTCGACGAAGTGCGGGCGACGTTTTTGAGATTGAATATTTTGAATATACTAAATTGGTTATACATAGTAGGTACTTCCGAGTTATTCCTGTTTGGAAATAAAAATATTTTTTTCAAAGGATCCGTAGAATCGGGATTCTCGTGCTCCTAGACGTCTTTCTTACTAAGTATGCTCTTCCCTATTCATTTTGGTCTGCTTTATTACGTAATTCCAAGAAGCATCTACGTTTGCTTTTTTGGATAGTTTGTTTCAGATCCTTGCGCGCTTTTTTGTAACGATTTTGCATTTCATCGAACGAAGTGTAGTTACGCTATATTCTCATTCCACCAGGTTTTATCATATGACCTGTGGCACAGAAATATAAAACAAGTTGATGGATAAGCAGTCATATAAATGCGCTGAATATAAACATCCCTTATCAGATTCAGTAGCATTCTACAGTTGAACAAGTACATAGAATAACAGATGTCACCGAAAAATCTCTTGAAGGAAAATGATTTCTTCAAGTGTATTCCTTGACGTCTCTCAAGCCTTTGACATAATCTCGCATGAAAACTGAAGGTTCAAATAACGACAAGTTCTTCCCGACCACTTATATAATATTTTGAATTTATTCATCTTACGAATAGATTTTTCCTGGGGTACTATTGTCTGGGGTACCTCAAGGCAGGGTCCTTGGTTCTCTTCTGTATCTATTAAATACTCGAGCGCGAGTAGAAGGCACTGCGTTAGCTGCAGGTAAAATGGTAAATAAGACTACCGGAAAATTACTGAGAATTATTGGATAGAGTAAATGAATGGACAAACGTTCATGTAGATTTTATTTATAAAAATATAATTTGCAAACGACCCAAGCTGAAAGGACAGTTGCGTATAAAGGAAAACGCAATGAGCAAGAAAATAAATAAAGAGAAATGTTTTGGTTTTTTTGTCTTGACCCTGACCCACATGGCTGATACTGATAGATCGTTTGTATCATCAGAGTAGAATTAGTCTACGAGACTTTAGACGTACCACCTCCCTAATGAAGGATACTATGTTCTCTGCTGTTTTCTAGTTCCGCTGACGAACATATTTCTTTATGGAAAATACGTTTCCTTAACCAGTGTAATGCTGAGAATTCACGAGGTATGTCATCGGATGATTCGTCATTTTTAGAGCAGAACCTATATTCCGTATCTGAGCACAGATTAGGTTTGTTAAGGTAGGCTTGTGTTTCCATTCATTAATCAGCGCTGTTGGGGTAGCACAGTTGATAGGAAAATAAGGTTGAGGTCAAGCCGGAATTAAATCCCTGGATTCGGTCACCTTCAATTCCAAAGCTGTCCTTATTTGCCACATATCTCTTAACGAAATGGCAGAATAATTCATAATCTACATCATTTGGGTGCCGAGCCATAGGGACATTCGAGGAAATTGCATGGCCGAGGAACTCGCCAGGCATGGCACAACTCTGTTCATTCTATCGGAGAAGGTTCAACCCGCCTCTCGCAATGTGCAAACTCTTAATTAAGCAAAATGCGATTATTACCACTAACCACAGGTTAATAAGACTAAAGACTAAATAAGACTAAAGAGATCTTTCATCAGCAAATTAGTAGGTGTCATTACTGGACACTGTGTCATTAGGAGGCTTTCTCAACTTGAAGAAAACTATCTAGGAGAGTACTCTTCGACAACTTTGCTGACCTAGCTAACATAAGCATTAACCACCTCCAGCGCTTTATAATAAGCTCATATTCAACTGGTAGATTGAGGACACTAGATCCTGTGGTATCACAATGGGCCTATTCTGCCAATCGAACTTAACCTAAGATTCAGGTCCTATGAAAGATTCTGAGACAGCCCTAGCTAGTTCATGTGCCGATTCGTTTCCTGCAATTCCTTGATGACTAGGGACCCATTCGAGTTTAACACTCTTATGTCTAGCAAGAGATTGTAGTGCAGTTAACTGATATAGAGTCCATTAAATTTGATGACAGTGCTTTAAGTGCTGCCTAGCTATCTGAAAAGTTATATGTATATTTCAGTGCCCTTAATACATTTACTAAGGTTTAACCTAGCGCATATCTCAGCGTGGGGCTCAGCCTGGAATACCGTGGGACACATTCCCATAGGAATCGAGAATTTGGTGTTGGGTCCAAAAACGCCAGCTCCAACTCCAGATTCCATCTTCGATCCTCTGAGAACCAGACCAGACTTCTAGGGTCCAATGGTGGAACACCATTAGACCAGTTTAAACGGTCTAATATTTCTACCTCAAATAACCTACAGAAAAAGTACTCCCTGATCATTATGTCGGGGATAGTGCAAAACATGTCCATTATGGGAATAGAGTCAAAAATTTTCAGTTGTCCCACATCACCTGGTTTATACTTCCATTCTAGTCCGTTGTCCGTTCAAGAACTTTTAGCACCAGACGATGGCCACGTACATATGTGATAATGGGCCTCACAAGCATTGTATACATCCAATGTATCATTTTTCTGTTTAGACCCCAAGTTCTCTCGTAAAGGTGTCTATTAGCCCACATGAGCCTAGTGGCACGTTCGATGGCGAACTTGTTAAGAGAATTACAACTAAGCCGTTTGTCAAGGATGACGCCGTGATATTTAATTTCAGTGGAATAAACTCAAGTTGTGCCTGGTGGTTAGTGACAGGTTCTAGATTGGTCAGTTTTCTTTTTATAAAATACACTAAAACGGTTTTGCAAAGATTGATGAATAGTCCTTCTCTACAACTTCATTCTAAAACATATAGTATGGCACCTTGCATGACACTAGAAAAGGTCGTGTTATATTTACCAGAAATAAATATCGCCAGGTCATCCGTATAACCAATGGTGGTGTAGACTGATTTGTGTAGATCGAAATGTGTTAGTTACTTAATAAAGAAAACAAGCTCAGGTGGACGTTTGATATACAGCCGTGGTATATCACTACACTACTATATTAGTGCGTATTCAGGATCTCAGGTTTGTTTGGCTTGAGCAGCGCGATGATCTTTGATCTTTTAAAGGACGTAGAAAGTTCTGCAGATGACAGAATTCTGCAGAAGACTCGGGCGAGCCACCTTCTTACTTTTGTACCACTGTGCTTCAGAAATTCCAGATAGATTCCGTCTGCTCCGGCTGTAGTTCTAGATTTTATGGAGAAGAGGGCAGTATCCACTTCGACTGTAGAAAACGAAGTTGAATAGGTGGCATGTGGTTTTGTATTTCTTCGTACTCCTGGTTGATGTGCTTCGATAGTTTAACCATATGGGTAGCTCCTTTATTGGGATCGATGTTTGGTTTGGTAGCCGGTGGCGGGTTTGACGTGCATAATTTCGGAAGTAAGCTTCATGCCTTCCAGCTTGAGTGTTTGAGTTTCCAGTTTTCGTTCATTTGAACGGAATTCTTCGTACAATCTATCGCTGTCTTCATTCCAGCAGGAGATTCCTTGCGGAAACCACTTGGGATACATAACTTCGCCGTTGTTATAAGGAGGCCAGTAAGTCCAACAAAGTTGGATGGTGTTGGAGGTATGAGTTGAATGGCGTCAGAATTTTTCCGAATCTGCCTTTTGGAAATTCCATCTTGCCTTTTGGGTCGAGTTTACTGTTGGGATCTTACAGTTGACATCTATTATAATAGGTCGGTGTTGGCTATTGGGGAAGTCATCTTTGACTTCGCGAGATCCGGTTAAGAGTCCGTTTTCTGATCTGCTTACAAAGCATAAGTCTGGGTTGTAGTCTCTATCCCATCTAGTTGAGTGAAAAGTGCCATCAGCAATGGAAAGTGGAAGCCATGTGTGTCCGGTCACTCCATTATTTTTTGGCCTTTTTCGTCATCTTGGTAGCGCCAGAGGCTGTGGTGGCTATTGAAATCTCCGGCGTAGACGCATGGAACAGGTAATCCAACTTAGATTTGCTTATACTTTCAATGTTGCTTTGACAAATGCGGAGTGACTGTCCGATAGTCCTAGATCTCATCTGATCCATTTGCTGATTGTGAAGTATACTGTGGGTAGTAAGGAAACTTACTGTTTTGTGTTTTTGGAGTTTAGAATCTTTCTTCTAGTTTTGGCATCCATTCTTTGGGGTAGCCAGGAGATCAATTTTGCTGAAAAGTGTTGACGTGTTTGTTAGGTTTCCATTTGTTGTAGTTCATTTTCCATTCCCCAGGATACACCGCGAGGAGGCGAACTACTCTGCATCCCTCCGAAAGGGGATGATGTACAACACAACGGCTACCTGTGACGTATTGCATTTTTTTCTGTCACTTGTTGTGATTTTTTCTCCAAAGTTCTCCGACAGATATTTGTCGCAGAGAAATTTTCCAATTTTTCTTGCGGTGAATACATTTATACGCGTTGGCAATTTCTGTACGAAAATGGATACCATGATGGCGTCGTGCGTGGCAGTTGGAATTTTCATACGAATCGTAACTTTTTCGAAACGGATACCATGTCAGGGCTGACTATAAGCATGCGCTGATGATCCTCATATTGTCTTGAAAACTCTCACCTATCCTCGGAAAAAAAAGAAAAAAAAAATTAGCTAGTCTGTGCAGTACATGTTCGTGGAGACCCAGCATTTGTATTCATCTAATTCATGATTCTTCTAATAACCGTTAAGCTTTAACCCTCTTTATTTTTATATAAAATTTGTGGTTTTTTTAAAACATTGGTTGAAGCAAATCACATAAAAATACTAAGTAAAAAAAAAAAAAACAAAATAATTTAAAGTTAACATTTCATCCTACATATACATATATTTTGCTTTTTCTTTTTCTTTTACATAAATCCACTGATACCATTTCGAATCTTAACTTCACGTGCGATATAGCAAGCGAAAATCACTCCGAAGAACTAAAATGAAAAGAATATATACATATATTACTATTTCTGCAGATATTTGTTTTAAGAATAACTTACCTGGAGAACAGCAATTACAACACCAGCCGCCCCTAGACTAACAGCATGGGCACTAATAAAATTAGAGAATTCAGTCAAACAACCATCGTCATAGCGATTTTTATCTTCAATAGTCGATGTGCAGCTGAATGGTGTGACAATACCATTTGGAATATTGCAGCATGAAAGTGGAAGATAGTTATCACTGACTATATTATTTGTGGCCCAATCTTTGTAGTTGTCAATCCCACAACATGTGAACTAAAAAAAAAAAAAAATTACAGACAATTCAAAACTTGTGCACGCTAAGAAAAATCTAAATTTTAGCTTACCTCCCTCTGAACGTAATCCCACAAGTCTGTTGTAGAGTTGTATTTGCCATTGTTATAATTTTTAATGGACTCTTGTAGCGTGCTATTGATAAGACCTTGTGCATCATTTCTAAGTACATAGCCACTAATACCTGCTGCCAATTCCAGAATGAAAATAATTCCCAACAAAATGGAGAAGATCAGAATTAAGCAGTATTGCTCCTTCAGTGCACCCCAGCACCCCACAAAGGAGATAATGAAGATAAATGCACCGATGACAATAAGGAATGTCGGAATGGAAAAGAAGTTCGAAGACAAGAAAATTTCATATTCATCAAAGACGGTTGCGACTCCTACGCCGACTGCTATCAAGATGATACCAGTGATCTATAAAAGGGGAAAGCAAAAAAGAATGTGAGTAATAAAATATATTTTTGAAATGATTTATGGTTAACTAGGTACATTCATATAGTGTGCATGATACAAACTACAAGACCTATTATTTTATGATTTTTTGAACCTCGAGTATAGGGAGTTATATTAATTTTTTTTATCACGGAATGACCGATGGTAACATTAATAAGTAGCTACTCCGACGCGGCTGTTATCCTGAAAATCATCATCGTTCAAGACCTTTACTTTGCTTTTTGTAGTTTGTCTTGTCCATATTAGTCATATTAGCTTTAGAGCCCTATCTTGGACATGGTGCAGATTGCAGTTTATCAGTGTACGTTTGCGCTGCACCTCCCAACGCCAGTATGTCATAACCTTAATCTTGATTTAAGAAGAGCGTGGTAAATTTGTTTTTGCACATAATTTGTTGAATTATATTGTAATCAAGCCAATGCAAAAAGAGACTCTCTCAGTTTAAGTTGCTGATGTGTGGTTCCCAGAGGAAATGGTTATTGTTGGCTACAAAAAGATATATTTGTACGTATCCACAACTCAAAAACCTCGCAATGGATTGGATCGGTGCAGTTAAATGTTTCAAGCCTAATTTCTGACGTTGGGAAATTTGGGTTACGAATGAACATCAACGTTGGTTTTGATCCGTCGATTAGAACTTTGTTAAACTCGGCCTGCATTATCTTTGTTGCTTTTCCTATGTTCTTGTGACATACATTGATTGTTGTATCATCTGCATATGCGAACGAAAAGCTCTTCTTGAAATATGTATTTCCACATCTCATTTGTATACATTATGAAGAGTAGGGGTCCGAGTTCTGAACCATGTGGAACTCTATACTGCACTTTTGTTTGCACTGCCATACGAGTCTATTATTCTGACTCGAAATGTACTCGTTCTGAGGTAATTCTTCACCCAGTCTACAAGTTTTCCTTTAACTCCAACTCTTTGGATTTGTTCGACAAGTTTGTTATGGTCAAGAGTATCGAAAGCCTTGCTTAAGTTCAAGCTGGTAGCACATGATGATTTTGCTAAGGTTGCTATTGATAGGATCCACAAAATCACCAAGACGTTAGTTTGTGCTTTTCGCCATTTGGATATCGTATTAGTTTTTGCTTATTAGGTTGTGTTTTCAATAAATTTCCACAATCTGCGCTAAAATCTTCTCTATGGTTGGTAATATAGCTATTCGGTGATAGTTTGTTTTTTGTTTGGTTTTTGGTACTTCCCTTGTGATTGTGAATTGGTCGAACTATTGCTTGTTTAAGTTTGTTAGGCACCATCTCCTAGTCAAAACTAAGGTTAATCAATTTCGTAATTATAGATATCGAAGTTGATTGATTGATTGATTTCAAATCGATTGCTCTAAAACCATCTGCCCCAGGCCCCTTCTGTGTATTTAATCTATGTAACAGGTATATTACCTCCGTATAGTTTGTATCACCTACGATGACTGGATGCTACAGTGGTGCACGTATGGATGATGGATGCAGCTTGTAGCGATAAGAGGTTTACAAATTCATCTGCTAAAACAACTAAATTGACAGATACATAGTTTTTTCATTATATCCTATCCATCAACCATCAAGTGTATCTACTTAGTTTTATTTCAAATAAAGTTTCACATTCGATGGGCCCATGTTAGCTACAATCCAATAACTGGTCACAGCTTGACATTGGAGTTATAAGCTCGGTTGTTGTGTTAAACCGCCGAATATCGACATAACGCCATGTTATCCCCACAAGGATTTAATTTTGAAATTTGTGCTTATTGGAAAATAGATAAATTCCTCAAGCATTTCAATGTTTTAAGTAGCTCCCGACATTGACATTTAGACAGTGTTATGTTTGGTCATCTGACTGACTCTGCACCTGATTTTTAATTTCTATGAGGTACTACATATTATATACTTCTTTATATTTTGTAATTATTCCATTTTGTAGTATAGAGTCCTCCTTTATTCTTTCAGTTGCGGTTTAAACTAAAACTCCTAAAGGTGTGATAGATGTTTGACAGTGATTTCGGTCAAGTTTGTTTGCTTGTTGTCAGTTTGACAGATTTATTAAGTAAAGTTCACTAGTTAGTCGCACAATTCTACATAATAAGCAAAATTACCTTTCTCTTCACTAAGAGGCATGTGATAACGATAACTTGCCACACGTTGCTGGTCCATTCGGTCTATATGACCTAACCGCCCTAAATGTCCTATACATCGTTTTTTTTTTAACAACGTTAGTATTGCTGTACAGCTCCCTTCTTTTAGAAGGACCAAAAATCCAAAATATTCACTCGAAACAGGGTCGTACTATTAATCAGATACTTAAAGCGCTTCATTGAATTCTTTTTTGACAGAAGAGTCTGGGTAGGTAGCTTAAAAAACTGAACTACTGTCGTATGTTTGGTTGACTCTTGTTTGTTATTTCCTGGCCAGTGTCAAACTTGCACATTTAATGTCAAACTTCCACATTTCAAGGATGAGTAAAGAACCATTCTGTTAATAGCTACTGAGTGATGATACGAGATTGGGTTAGTTTAATATCAATTTTAATAATTTGTTCTTCCAATAAGACTGTGGCTACGTGCCACGTAGCACGCAAAATAATAAACTTTTTGACAGAGATACTCGGAAATATATATTGGCTACCGAGATCTCACGATTTAACGATTTTAGATGGTGTCAATAAACTATGAAAACGCCACATTACCTGTGTTCTGAATGCTCAAATTAAACGATGAAGACCGATCGTATTCCCAACATATGGTATCCAATGTATTTTAAATACATATACGCAACTTTTTCCGGAATACTGCGCAACTCAACTTATTCTATTTTCATTTATAGACTCATTGAAAAACCCTTTATAATTATTAAAAAATGATATATTATACGAATAACACTCTCGGTACTTACCAAAAATACTAAATTGAATGCAAATAGAGTGTACTTGACACAGTTGGCACTACCAGTTAATAACGACATCCTTGTACTCTATGGCTTTGTTTTTGTATCTATCAAAAATAAAATAAAGAAAATTAGAATTAAATTATTAATCGCGAATGCTTTATGCAATTTATTAACTTATTTTCGGTATTAAATGTGAATGTGAAATACTTAAAACAAAGAATACACCAAGAGACCCAGTCGATAACACCCGGCCAGTTGATAAGAAATTTATCAATGATTAGATTTCGAGAAATTGTTTGTGAAATGATAGAGACTCTCTTTAGCTTTGTTTTTGTCCAAATACAAAGCACAATAGTGATAAGTGGCATTTATGGCCAGAATTTGTAATATTTTTTGTTTAGGCTTATTGATTTGTCACTATTTATGCCATGCTACCTAATGGAATGAAATTAACAAGTGAATTATTGATGAGATGTTTTGTCACTAAGGAGATAGTTAATTATAGTAAGGTACTAGTGGAATGTATTTTGGAACAAATTTATTATATTAAACATGGCGTGCGATTAGTAAATTAGGACTCTAATTTGCTATGCTTTAAAGCTAATGAGTTTAACACGTATTTTATAACTTAGAGAAATATTGAAGACATGTAGATATTTACATAGATACACTCAATGCCTATAAACTATCACTCCTAATAGCCGAGTCGATTAACGAAAGTGTATGTTAGCTCGTCCATCCCGATATTATAACTTTTTCATGTACCTACATATGGTGTTTGGAGAATATGTAAATAATTCTTAAATTCACCCGCAGATACGCCCACTTTTCAAAGTATATTTTGAACAAAATATGTTTGTATGTACATAGGTATTCGAGTTTTCTATTATTTTCATACTATAGGTCCACGCCAACATTTTGGTGGCTTTGTTTTTTAAATGAAATCTATAACTAGTTAGAAGTTATTATTATAATGCAATTGTAAAAATGCAGTATGCCACTCCCATTTTATTATGGCTGATGTAAAGAAAGTGGGCGCCGTGGCTTAAGTGGCTAGTGCGTTGGATTACAGAGCAAGGTGTTTGAGGTTCGATACCCAGGCAACACCTAAAATTAAATTTTTTTTACGGCCCCACCTCTCGTGATCGTCTGACAAAAATCCGAGAGTATAGCTGTCTTGAAAAAGCTTCTGAAATAAACAATTGCACTTCGGACACGGCATTAAAATTAAACAGTAGGACCCTTCCATTCGTGTGAAGAATATAACACGCATATGGTTTTGAGAAACTAGACCATACGTGACATCCGAGGTCGATGACCATGTTCGTACGACCGGGGGTTTATGAGCTTAATCCTGGTCCTTGTCATTCACAAAATGGACTTCTTCGTCAGGTAGGTTTATAGATGGTAGTCTGGTGTCCAGGCTAACTTTTCGCCATAGCGTCCAAGCGATAATCAGCACCAATGCGGACAATCGAGACGATCATGAAAGAAGAGATCGTAACTTGTTGCATTAGATCCCTTAGTCATTTTATGTTTTTTATACCTACATATGTCATGGACATGTTTGAGGTCAATTTTCTGTACCCGGTTAGTGATATTAGTTAAGATGGGTGGAAGTACCTGAACCCTGGAGTACGAGAAGCTCGAAAAGGTTCTATTTCCCAACTGGATGGTCTCATCATTCAACTGAATCACGTACGTACAAATAAGTGATCTTGAGGCGTTTGCCGATATAAGGGAACCACGGTCACGAACACCGTGTTTTCTCTTACGAGTTAGATAACTTCCTTGGCAGTCGTACGGAAGGTACACGTTGTATGCCCTCCCTTTAAGAGGTTGGGTATGCAACTATCTTCATCAAGCTTTTCCAGGGACTTGTCGTCGCATATTTACAATTTGTTTATGGAAAGGCATTTACCTGTAACTTCGAATATTTCTTAGTGGTCGACTAGCATTTTCTTGTATTCCACTTAGACTTGCAATCCGTTGACAATTAAGAATCTCGTTAAGAGTAAGTTCAACTCCTCGTTTTTCACTTTTGGCATCGACAGAACATAAAGCAACACTGAGCCATTTGTATAAATGGACGGAGACCCGTATTCCACTACTTCGATTTCATTAATGTAAGGCAGCGTTTAAATTTCACTGAGGATCCTGTTTATTTTTTCCTTGTCTAGGAGATTCGTATTAACTAGGCCACTTTTAGCCATTTGGGATTGACGTACTATCTCACCTATCTCGTCCTTAACTATCGAGATCTCGGTCAGAATATTCTGTTATCGTTTTAAGGCATTAGATGCCTCGATCTCGTTCTTAAAAACGTCTATCATCTGATTAATTTTCTCAGATGATTCTCTCATGGTGCCGCACCCGCTAGTACGTGTTGTAAAACGAAGCAGCTTTAACTAATATCCAATCGCTTTCAATATCCCAATAAATCGAAGTAAATGGTTCAAAAGCTATGTAAGTCGTAACATTTCATCAGAGCACAATTGTATTTATAAATTAAAACAACGACAATACTTTGATTCAAAGATTAAAGTCAGTTTACTCATAATTTGGAGAACTTTCTAATACAACCGACACTCCAATATCTGTTAATAAATAACAAGGAGTGCTATTACTCTCTCAGAGTATGTATAAATGTATTAGTTGATAACAAAATACTTTTTTCTTACCACAGAATGGGTTATCTTATTAAAAAGTCATAAATATTTATAGGCATCATGCATTGCTGCATAGGTGAGGTTTATGTTTAGGTACGACTAGATTACACTGATTCGTGAACAACAGTTGTTAATCTGATGAGCTCTGGTTTAGTCTAAGACGATCTAGTCTTTTGTCTAAATCGTTTTTTAAGAACAACCAAACTTCTGATAAACATCCAAAAATACAATCGTCCTGAGAGCATCCTGAGAGAGTACATACATAGGACTATTTCCCAAAGAGAGATGAAGTGAACTCTCATCTTGTCTTTAGAAAACTCTGCTCAAAACTAGACAAATCCTTGTGTTTTTAAAGGAACGCACTTCAAGGTACACAGTTTGATTCCCCTAATGCGAAGAATGGCGTCAGGGTTCTGTCGTTCCAAACGAGTATGGACTAGATGGATGGATCACACATCGATGGAGAATCGGGGGCAAGGTTGTACTGCCGAACGTCACCTCTCAATCACGCAGTCCATCTGGAACAATTCGTGACTGTCTTTCAAGCAGAGATTTTTGCTATCCTGGGGGTTCGGAACTACTACTTAGTACCGGAACCCAAGGAAACTGCATTAACTTCTGCTCCGACAGTCAGCAAATCCAAGAATCAACTCGAAATTGGTGAAGGAATACAGGGAAAAACTTAATATATTGCCAACCTCCTCCCAGGTCAACCTGATTTGGGTACCTGGTTACTGCAATATACCAGTGAACGAAGCTGGGGATGAACTGGCGAGGCAGGGTACGAGACACATAGATACACCTGCGGTTATAACATAAGGAGTAACCTTAAAGGTTGTTAAAACCGCATACAACAGCTCGTTCGCAAAACACCACGAATATATGTGGAAGAGGGTTGCAAACCTGCAAAGCTGCCAAAGCCCCTGCAGGTCGGTCTATACACCGGACACATCAACCTGAACAAACATGCATACAAACTGGGACTGGTGACATCAAGCACCTGCCTGGGATGCGAGAAAGAGGAAGACAGCCTCGAGCACTTCCTCTGCGAATGCCCCGTATTAGGGACGCTAAGATACAAACACCTGGGAAGACACATCCTGCCTGGCTTGAGTTATCTTAGGCGTTACAGTTTCAGATCATGGAGTTCGTGATCTTTCCGAAAATTTCAGTGAACTCCATCCAACTCTCCATCATCCAACTCTACATCTCCCCTTTTACCTTTCTCTACCACACGACTCTTTAGACAACACAACGGCCTCAATTGGCTGCCTTCGTGATGAGGTTATCCTCACCCTCCCAAATCAACCAACTAACCATAAGTACGCACTTAGCACTTAAATAGGGATCAATAATGGCCACAACCTCTTGGTGTCCCTTCAAAGAAAAATGCGGCTAAATACAAATGATCTTTGTAGGGGCTGTGGGAATACAGACGCAAAAGAAGCCATAGCTCACTTCCTATGCGAAGGACACAGCATATGCAGAGAACCAGGAAGAAGACGCTCATCGAATACCATTTCAGAGACCTAGGCGATCTATCACGAAAGACACCATTGACTATACTAAAACTTATAACTTATCCTATCGAGATAGTTCAGGGAGACTGTACAGTCAATATAATGCCATTAATAAAGCTGTCTTTCTTTTTTCCATCTTTCCACGACAAGGATACAAAATGGATCCATTAGATATTCGAGTTGCAGCTACCCTTCCTACGTATGTATTATTATTCACAGGCATTCACGGATAGGGAATTAAGAGAGAGTATTAGGCTCTGCCCATTTGCAGGTCTTACCGGGCAGGGGATGAAAAGTTGGCTATCTATATATGTATAATTGAGAATACTTAAAGGCTTAGATAGCAGTTCGAAGTCTTTTAAAAACAATATCTCTGAATTCGAGCTTATTTGAGTGATCAAAATAATAGTAATTACTATTACGCTTGGAGCAGGGCAATGAGTTAAAGACAAACCTGTCCTGGCATTAGAGATATGTTATATTATCCTCTTGAGACCATATTAGATTTGGCTAGTCATCGGAAGAAATTGGATTCATCTGAATATTTGGAGTGATGGCCGTCTTTCCGGGTGGTTTAGACAGCAACCACTTCATTTGGGATAATGAAGGTGGCATTGACATATGAAAAATGATTTTGGGGGAAGTTTGTGACTCTCATCGCGGCAATGCAGGTAGATCTAGGAAGGTTTCTAGGTTAATGTCGGACTAAGCTATGTTCGACCTATGCTAAGATATAACTAGGCAGTCAATAATAAGGTAGGCCTTGTAGATCATTCTTAACTCAAAGTCTTAGAAGTTATGGATTCCTTTCTTAGTGAAGGGAATAACGACTGATTTGTTTATGCTGATGCGTTTTCGAGCTCGTACCAAACCAGGCTCTGCCTAGAACATATTGGATTAAATCAGTCTATGTACAAAGACTGACTACATATAGATTGAATATAGAACAGTTCAATATTCACCTGTCTTGGGTGTCAGGGCATAAGGAATTGTAAAGCGGATAAACTCGCCAGAATAGAAAAACTATTCCCATTCTGCCAAATAAAGGCATCTTAGGTATACTAATCGCTATTTGCAAACTAAAATTCAACCTGGATGCCATCGATAGTACAAATCTTAGGTGGACAAGTGGATTAACATGTCTAGCGACAAAACAAATTTGGTCAAAGCTGGATTTAAAACGCTCTAAGAATTTGTTTTCTTTCAATAGATTGCATTTACGTACATATGGATGCATTTAAGTCTAGAATTAAATAGCAGACTCCTTCCCTTCGTGTAAAAGTATAACATGAATTGCTGTACTAAGGTAATACCATTCACTTAGTGGTACGAGTACATCAAGGTAGAACAGAAATAGCTTTTCTAACTCTATCAGAGATTTTAGCCTCCATTTGCATAAGCTTAAGCAAGTCTTGTTCTCTACACTAAATTAAAGTCGTTTACCAATTCTATGTATTTGCCTCATTATTGGTAACAAAGCATAAGTATTTCGCAGTTCGGTCAAACTTTGAAATGCGTTTGTGTTTTTTTGTTTTTTTGTAGGTTAAAAACATAAAATAGTGGTTAGTGCGTCGGACTACTGAGCGGGAGTTTCAATTTCCAAACAACACGAAAAAGTACTCTTTCTTTCAAAAGGTACCATCTATCGCGGGCGCCTGATAAACATCCGAGAATATACATAACTTTCATCAAAATACCTCCTTCAGACACGGCATTAAACAGTAGGCCCCTTTCATTTCTGTGAAGAATATAATACGCACAACATGAAGAGGTTCTGAGAAACTTGACCCTGTATTTGCATAAATATTTGTATTTCTTTTAATCTCGAAAAAACAGACATAAAGAGTATGACATACCAAAGTTACTTCGAATTGATATTAATATAATTTAGAAACGCGTTATCTAAACATTTGTAGGTATTTTGACAAAACGTAAAAGCTTCAAAAGACGATATGTCATGTTAAGGGCTATCACAAAATCCATTGTAACCTCCAACACTTGCTGTCTTGCTCGTTTGGTATCAGTACAATGATAAGAAGATAATTTAGTAATCCCACTACCACCTGCCAGACAATATCCAATTCAGCAACAACTTCGTCGGTTACAACAAACAAGTACTTATGTATGTATGTAAATTAGCCGCCAAGAAACAAGTCAGTAAAATCTGATTTCTAAAATATTTAAATCGAAGTGGAATTTTCTTTCATATTGAACACATACCGCAGCTGCAAGTTTCACAATTTTTACTTTTATTGATAAGAGCGTGTTCCAATCGAAGATATAAAACCAAACTTGACAGTATAAAACGACTGGTTACCTTGAAAGCTTTTGTTTTTCCTCATTTCATCGAATCACGATATGTCAAGTTGGTATTTTTCAAATGTATGATTTAAAAGTAAATACTGCTTTTATATAAACAAATTGTACAATTTCATTTAAAAGCTAATTATTTCAATTTGCTATAGCTTGTGCTTTTCTCCACCTAACCAACACAATCTGTCGATTGAATGACTAATTAAAAATAAATAAATAACTAACCATTGCACTTTGGTTATCTTATCACAATGAGTGTGGATAGAATATGCGCCTTAATTACAAAAAAAAAAAAAAAAAAAAATTAATCCACGTCAATTGTAATATTACAAAAAAAAAAAAATCACACATCGATATTAATTAATTAAGTCGCGACAATAGTCTAGATTTTATGACATTCTATCTTATTATCTAACTCACCACAGTTTGAACAAAAAATAAATAACAAATAATTTGTATCTCCTCCGGCCAAACTAACGACGAAAGTAAAAGTAAATCTTTTTTCCACCGGATCACTGTTAATACTAAAATTTCAATTAACAAATTGTTGACAGGGTCTAGATACACCGGTCTAAAGCTAACGACTTCAAATTGTGAAACACGACTGACCTTATTCAGTGAAATATCAATGAAAATGCTTGACTTGGGAAAAGCTCTTAAGGTACTCGAAACCGGAGTGGGAGATAGTGCTCACCTGTGGTTATCTACGTGTGATACAGTTTTAATAGTACCGCAACCGAAAGCTTTCTTATTGTAGATAGTCGAGTTGTTATCAGTTGAATTTATAACGTCGGTTTGGTGCTAAGTAGGTGTAAGGGAGGCTTTCGGGGACTTTTTGTTTCATTTTTTGGGCAAGACTTAATGGGGTTTATGCGCTTGTGAAGGTTCAAGATCAATAACAATCCTGAGAACCCATATTTTTTTGTTTCTCTTAATTAAAAATAGAATTATTGATTGTGATTGATGGCCAGGGCGTATGAGTAATTTTTTTTTTTTTATCAAGCCGATTGTTTTGTTATCTTTGCGAATTGGCAAAAAGATTTGAAGAAATTTTTCTTTGTTGCTCTTATTGTAATAAAATAGTTCTTACTACAATTTTGGATTTTGTGAGTCGTGGTTTAGTGCACTAATAAATTGGACTAGTGAAAGAATAGTACGTCTCCACAGTTGGGAACCCACGGAATGAATACCCTTTAGTTAAAGCGTTTTTCAAAATATACGATAAACTCGTATGTTTGCAGTGAACGTTAATTGTGACGTATATTGTATATACATATGTACGTTTAAAATGTATCTGATACCATTTTGTATGTCATACGACATAAATCAACGCACGTTTGATTGCGTGCATGCGAGAGGTCTATTTTTCGATAACATTTTGCTATAAATACAGCTTTCGCGAATGACGAAAATAATGTCTTTTACAGACTAAAGCTCAGGTCCTTGCTGAAAATTTAATTCTCGCAAACAATGAGAAATTGAGAAATTTTGAGCCTCCACGCACAGTTTTATTTTACATTTAGGTGGTGATTCAATCATAACTTAGCCGGTTCGTCCATCAATGTCAAATATTGGCAAACGTTACCACTTTTGGAAAACACTTTTCATGCTCATGTTTATTATAATTAAAAATTCTATTCAACTTTCTATATATGTAGCTGCGTTGCACAACCAACTGATATACGGGAATCCCCAAGTACATAAGCGATATACAGTCGCGTTCAATAGAATATGTTCAGTATGTTGTTTGGAAATAAAACCTTTTTTTCGCTAAAAAAAAAAGCGCTATGGGAGGTCTTTTTGTTATTGCTGTTCAAAAAGAATTTTATTGTTCAACTATGTACCAGAAGAAGCTCTTCAAGACATTCAAGTATATTGAAAGAAATGAGCATTTTTCCTGTGTCGCTAGAATAGCTTCATCTACTTCATTTTGAAAAAAATCAGGAAATAGCAAAAAAACGAATATTTTTTAGAATATTTTTATTGTTCTTAATGTTTAGTACCAAGTACTACCCCTTTTGTTTGATTTTACCTTAAACCTCCGGTTCAGAATGGTTTATTTATTTTTTATTTAAGGAAATTTAGTTCCCAGCTGTTTTAATTGCAGTAATGAGAGTCTTCGGACCTCAACGAACTTGGAGTGCGCAACTGGAGGATGTTAGCTAAGGTCCGGGTTAATTGGAGAGGCTTGTTGGTTGAGGCCCAGGTTCATCACCTAAGTATATAAGTAAGTAACCTTACATATCACCACCTATTTTCAAATTATCGGCTGAACCCGTACACTTGTTGAACTAGCCACTCCATACATTTTCTATTATAATGTGTTCCAGTATGTGTGGCGTCACATTTTGCTCATTTATCCAATTCTTAGCGACCTGTGCGGTATGAATTTGGACATTATGTTATTTTATAAGTCATTTTTACAAGTCTAAAAATTTCAGAAAACTTTCAAAAAGCCTTTTGGAATATTCCTTTGCATGGGTTTGCCGTAATTCTGAACGTTAGAAACGCCAGCTGAATAATTTGAAAATACAACGTAGCACTACAAAAGTTGACAGCTCACTCACAGCTATGATGACGTTCAAAGAGTTTTTGTCTTTTCTCAGATCAGGGAAGTAATGATTAAATCCATCCGGTCTATACAAGTTGAATTTCTTTTCATCCAAACTGCCATTCACTCTTCCAAGTCATATGGCGCTTGAAGAAATCCAATAAGTTTTCCTATATTTTTAAATTTAGAGAAGGTTTCTTTTGAAGTTTTTTTTTTGTGGGCGCCGTGGCTCAAGTGGTTAGTGCGTTGGACTATGGAGCAAGGGGTTCCAGGTTCAATCCCCAGACAACACCTAAAATTTCTTTCACGGCCCCACCTCTCGCAAGCGTCTGACAAACATCCGAGAGTAAAAACTGTCATGAAAAAGCTTCTCAAAAATTGCCGTTCGGATCCGGCATTAAACAGTAGGCCCCTTCCATTCATGTGAAGATAATAACACGAACAACACGAATGGTTGTGAGAAGCTAGGCCCTGGGTCCCATGGACCTGTTGCGCCAAAAATTTGTATTTGTATTTGTATTTTTCTTTTGAAGTTTAAGATGCTTTAGGTGCAAATACTTAATTATTCGATAAAACATAGAAAAGCTTGCATTAATAGAGGTTTTTGTCCTAATTTTGGGTGTTAGTAGGAACTATTGTACGCTAATCACAAAATTAATCTCCTATTGGTACCTGATGTGACAGTATTCGCACGCTTTTTCATATTTCCACCGCTGTTGCTTCATTTTAAAAAAAAAAAAATGTTTTTGAAATTCTCCCAGTACTTAGGTTTTGTTCACTAAACAGTCGAATTTTGATTTTTTTCTCCCGAATTCAAAGTTTATACTTGTCCAATTTTTTCCGAAAATAATTTAATATTTACTAGGATAAGCAAGGAGCTCAAAAGTCGCAGCTTTGGTTACAAAATCTGAACGCAAACTTTATCTAGAAACGATTAACCTATTCTAATGACACATTAAAAAAAATAACTTTTCACTTCAATACGTTTAGAAAATACCATCTTATTGTAAACAGTTTACCGATAACCAATTTTTTGAAAACGACAACAAAAAACCCTAAAGCTTTCTTAAGAAAAAAGCTTTTACTTTTCGATAAGCTACTGAACCTATTCTGTTGAACGGGAGTGTATGTACATATTTTTTTCAATATCTTGCATTAATATGAATCCAGGGTCTATTAATCGGAGATCTGATGTTAAGGTGTGTTCTTCTAATATTTGTCTGTATTTAAGATTTCATCGATACGGATGAGGTCTCCAACACTGGCGAAGTATATACCTGAGCCTGCACCCTCACTGGGTTTGGTACCATTTGTGTAAATTGCAATCTCACTATGTTGTGAGACGATATTTCCTGTGCCAATTCTCTCCTTTCGGGTATATTAGCTTGTACCGCGTATCGAAGTCGATGGTACCGAGGATGCCATCCGATTCATCAGGGATATCGGGAAGTGATTCCCTAAGAATGGAGCTATGTTCCTTATTGTTGGACTTGAAGAGCCCTACGTTAGTGAGTCTAATTTACCAGCTTGTAGTTTTATTTGTAGGTCAAGTGGTAAAAGATACAGAAACATCTCAAGTGCAGCCGTGGGAGAAGTGGGCAGAACACAGGTAATAAAAATGCAGGCAAGGTACAAAACCTTGGCCAATGTGTCCCGTGAATTATTCTTTATCGTGGCCTTCCACCATACAAGAGCCCCGTATATAAGGATGGCTCTGACTATCATAACATATAGCCATTGCTTCATTGCTGGTTTCAGACCTCATTACTTTCCCGCTGTTCTCTTGCAACTAAAGAGAGCATTATAAGCCTTGTGGACTCTTTTCTGAATGTTTAGTTTCCTATCCAGTACAATGCTAAGATATCTTGAGCAATCCAAAAGGGACAACTCCACCCAATTAGCTTGGGCATTTTGAAGTGTGGTATCAAGTATTTTCTGCTTAACAGTATCAGATCTGTGCTGTTGCTGTCGAGTTGAAGTGAAATTCGCAATCTCTAGCCCATTTTCCAAGACTGTTAGATGCTGATTCCATCATATCACTTATTGTGTCTAAGAATTTCGCCTGAACTAAAATAACTATGTCATCCACATACGCAATCGCGTCTACTCCTGTGGTAGGTAGTTCCTTGAGTACATATGGTATAAATGACTAGCACCCGGAGAAGGGGTGATATAACTCCTCTAGTATATATAGGAGCCTCTCTAGTGTCTCGAGAAGGAATGACGAGAGACTAATGGGTCTGTAGTGTTTCGCTTGAGTATGACTTGATTTAGGTACGAAGATGACCATCACTTCCCTCCTCTGGTCTTTTGAAGGAATGGTAGCGATTCCCTGTTTATGGCCAACAAAAAGTGTTGGCCAACAGTTTGGCGCTGTCTTTAAAACTCTCCATGTGTTTACTTTCTGTTCCCTATTCTGCATATGGATTAGATCAAGCTGTTTCTCTGGATAGGAGTATGGCAGCAGGACCCAGACCCATGCTTAGCCAACTCTGCCACAGTCACGCACATAAGTTGAGCACCGCTCCAAACTTTGCCAAACTCCGATATAAACTGTCTGAGGAAGTCAGCCGACAACTTGTTTCCACAGGGAATAACCTTACGTCCGCCCTCCCACCCAGCACCGCCGAATTCAAGTTCGTTCTCCTCTGTGTCAGACATCTTCTTCCACAGAACATCCTGAAATTTCTCTTCGACAGCAACCCACTGGTTCATGGTTAGGCGTCCGCAAGGTCCCTGCTCGTTGACAATGGGAATACGAAGCTCGACTTTTGGATCGTAAATCGGGTACACTGAAGGTTATGTATCAGGCTTTACGCTTTTGTCGCACTCCGTTCAACGACATCATCAAATCTTCTCCTTTTGCTCTGGAACGCCTCTCTGACCACTTCAGCTGAGGTCTCTCCCTCCCTACTACTCTGTCAATCTTGGTAGGAGGACTATTCTCACTCTTGGATGGCCCCTGAGCTTTCTCCTGAATAACTACGTGTCTTTGGGCCGATCGAGTCGGGACCTATTCCGCACACTTAAGGAACCTACGTCACGCCCTGCGAATTGATTAACCTTGCGCTTTGCACTTTCGACTTTATGTCTGGCGTTGCAGTTGGTGTGGCACTTCCTACTCCTGCCTGCTTACTACCTGCTGCGCTAGTGTCAGTGAGTGTGTTGTCGGCATACTAAGGTAAGACACTACTCCCCACCCCGATGTGGTCGGACAAAAGTCCGAAACTCAATTGTGGACTTACATATGTCTCACTGAACTGGGACTTACTATGTCCTTGTGCCCGAATTTGTTACCATTGTTTCAAAATTAATTCTAGATTTTTGTCATTCTAGATTATTTTTTTCTAAATTTTGGATTCAAGTTTTTTTTATTCTAGAATTTTAGTACCCCAAAAAGTACTTGAATTTTAGTTTTTGGGAAAGTTTTATATAAAAAATCTAATTATTTCCGGTATACCTATGTATATTACCTACGGTCGAGTTTACGGTAAATCAAGGACGTTTGGAGTTGTGTTTTATTACTCTCTACATCGGTTTATGCCTTGATTCCGCACCTTTTTTTTCAAAGTCTTCAATTGCTTGAGATGTAATAATGTCTGAAATCAACCCTAACCGGTTGTAAAAGAATTTTGTTCATTTAAGTCCTACATAAACACTTAAGTCAATAAACGTACGATTGTGGAAATTATGGTCTGTCCGGAAACTTATGGACGGCAGTGTAAGCATGTCTATACACGCGTATGTACATATCATTCATCAGCATACTACTCGTGCATAATATTTCCTCGCGCTTTATTTCACTGTGAGCTTTGATAGTACCCGTAACACAAAACAAGAGTGTAACTCATTAAATAGTTTTTTTATTACGTCTCTGGAAAAAACAGTTACTAATCAAGCTTTTAGAGTAAAATCAAATGATTTAAAAAAAAATAATAAAATGATTCATAATGAATTTACTAATCAATCGTGATAACGACAATTTAGACAGAACATAATTCCAGATGACTAAAACAGTCGCGACTTTATAGTTCGTCACAGGGTAAAGTTCAAGATTGCTATTACAAAAGAATGTGTACATTGTACTTATGTAATCCCTATGCTTGACTCAAATAAATATCTATAACCTCTGCAATTGAAATTGATTTATTTGTGATTTATCCATGTGACACCCTAATCTTATTTTTATTTATTCTCTCTATCTGGATTGGGTTAAAACGTTGAACGGATGTTTGTTAACTCAGGTGGGTATAGTTTGTTGTGGATTTTTTTTTTAAATTCTTATCACTATGCGCGACCTTCTAAAGCTTTCTGATACTTGTATTTTCCTCTGCAGATCTGGTTTAAAGAAAACTTTAAACATAATCTTTGTATTACAAGTGATAACGTCAACGAGGCAATGTACTCTGAAACATAATCTGAAATATTAAAATAATTGTTTACTGAACGAATTTATCAAACGTTCGTTAAGGCATACATTTCATTCCTCGCAGGTGCTTTCATTGCCTAACTAATCTTTATCTATTATACTGGTCTCATGTATTGTTCTTCTTATCAGTTTTTTCGTGGGCAGATGCAAAATTGGTTCCGATTATCATTGGCAATAAATCCCTGATTATGATTTCACTGTCGCACAGCAAAAAGGCATTCACTATACCCAATTGGTCATAAAATATCTATTTGATAAAGTTTGGATAATCTTTTTGATTGTGCATTGATTGACTGGTATCTATATCCTATTTTATACTCGAAAAACGGTTCTTGATTTAGTCTACTTTTACTTTTTTTATAACCTAACCATCATGGGTTTTAGCTTGAGAATCGTTGTTGCTGTCTCTAGATTAGGTTCGATTGGCAGTCTGCAGAAAGTGCAGCTGCACTTAGGCCAGAATATGCCCATTGTGATATTACAGGATATAGTGTCCTCAATCTACACGTTGAACTAACATTAGCTTATTACCAAGCGCTAGAGGCGGTTAATGCTTATACGTATTAGTTAGTTCGCCGAGGTTGTCGAAGAAGCATTCTCCTTGATATAGTTTTCTTTGAGTTGAGAGAATTTGCCAGGCTAGGTGCAAAGGAGGTGAAGAATAGTCTCTTCGATATCTGTAAAGTAATGAAGTATTTTGGTACTTAATTACCTTGTACTTATTTTTTTTAAGTACAAATACAATTTTTTGGTACTTGTACTTAAAATATTCAAATACCAATACCAGGACTTGTACTGGTACTTGCAATTCCTTCAAAGTACTTAAAATTATTATCTTATCTTAAGGAATTAAATACAGACTTAAGTACAATTCCTAAGTATTTAAGTACTTACGGTAATATTTTTAAGTGCTTTGAAGGAATTGCACGTACCAGTACAAGTCCTGGTATTGCTATTTAAATATGTTAAGTACATATACCAAGGAATTGTACTTGTACTTAAACTAAAATAAGTATAAGGTAATTGTACTCTTACTGGTACTTGTACTTGCATTTTACAGGTCTGGTCTCTTCCGCTTCCTTATCCATGCAGCTTCTGCAAAAATCGTTTACCGCGGAAACCGTAATTACACCTACTATTGTGGTGATGAAAGATCTCTAGTCTCATTAGACTATTGGAGTGCTTGAGATCCGGCTTGGGGCAGATCTGTTTTGTGATCAAGCACGTAGTTCGACCACCTGCGGTTAGTAGAATTAATCGCATTTTTCTTGATTAAGAGTTTACATACAGCGAGAGACATGTCGAGTTTCTCCTTTTCCGGTAGAATAGAGTTGTGCCATGCCTAGCAATTCGTCGGCCGTACAATTTCCTGGAATGTCCCTATGACCCGGCACCCAATTGAGGTCTATTTTAACTACTCCGCCATCTCGTTAAGAGATAAGCGGCAATGAAGGGCTTTAATCGCGGTTTGACTATCAGTTAAAATCGTTATATCCCTCGCGGATATTACATTGTACCTTACTCAAGACAAAGCCTCCTTGATCGCTATGATTTCCGCCTGGAGCACGCTACAGTGATTGAGAAGGAGATTTTGAAATTAAAATTTTAGGAGGAAACACCTCCCCTACACATGTTTCCCTTTTGGACCCGTCTGTATAAAAGCAAACAAATCCACTGCGAGACCATATATCACCTTCCCAGTCAGGCCTGGAGGGTATAAAGGTTTCGAAATTTTTGTGGAAAAGTAGCCTGGGGAGGCATTCCAGTTTATTTAGAATAGACAAGGGACAAGTTCGCAAACTGGTCCACAAAAGAATTGCTTTCATGCAAATCTCCGCTTTTGCTGCCACTTGTTTGCAATAGATATCGAGGGGAAGCATGTGGAACAATATGTCCATAACCGCAGTTGGAGTGGTCCTCGGGATTCAACTAATGCAGACGCATGCCTTTCTTTGAACAGGACTAAGATAGTTGCAGTGGATGACTTTATCAAGCACAGTCCACCAGGGAATGGGCCTGATAACGGATACACAGAGCCAATAGATACTTCAAGGATGAAGTTCCCATTTACTTTCAAAAGCTTTCTCACAGCGGTGCAGAGCCGTTGTGGCTCGAACCCAACTCGCTCCAGGACGTTGCGTTTCCAGCTTGTCTACTGTCTAGTATGAGGCCTAAGTATTTGGCCGTAGTTGTGAACACCAGGAGGGTGCCGTTTAGTTTCAGTAGAACAAAGTTGGGAATCTTATACTTCTTCTGAAATCGAACTGCTGATTTTCCGAGGATTGACTCCCGGCCGCATTTTTTAGTCCATTTTTTAGTCTTTATCTCTACAGTTCTGAAACCATTTAAATTCGTGTTTAGCAAAGTGTCTCGGTCCAGTTCACTTGGACTTTACTGCAAAGCCTCACTGTGAAGGGTTAGAAGACTTCAAAACGAGGGATTGGTCTTAATTAGAATTTGAATGTGAAATATTCATTAAGCATTCATGGTCCAGTAACGATTTCTGTAGAAAATAATGATAGGCTTTATTTTTTTAAAAATAATGTCTAATAACCTCTTAATATGAAGAGCAATTAGTAGCAGAGGTATCGAGAATTCGATCAACCAATGGATAAGGGCCATGCTTGAAAGTCGAATTATTACTTTCTCTTCTAGAGGAGTGTCAGTGTCTGTGATCGCAATTAGTCCTTTGTTCCTTTACGGGAGAACTTGGGTTCTAAACAGAAAAATGATACATGAATGTATACAATGATGGTGACACCCATTATCGCGTACGCGGCCGAAAGTTTTTGAACAAATAACGGCAGCTTAACCTCAGAAACTCTCCGTATCACAGATAACAAATTAATCCAAAAAATATTGGCAGGAGATAATTGTAATATGATGGGTGTCAGGTAGGCTTTGGGTCAGTGTATCAACGTTCAACAATAAATCACATTATTCACTAACGTTTCGTCCATGTCTATGGACATCATTAGGCTGTTAATTTATATTTAGTAATTTATAAACGCATAATGCTGATAATAAACACGCTAAACACTAAGCATTACCAAAAAATTTTTATACATCACAGTTGCATTGACGTATAATAATTTATAATAATTTAGCAGAGTGGCATTAGCGTAATTTACCTTGGTCTAATGTGGGCATAAACACTTCTCTTATATCTCTCTAGGATTGTGGATTATACTCCAGTTTAAAACATCACCTTTAAATGTACTTGAAGCGTAGCATGATTGCATGAGGCGGTTGCCTTAAGTGTTCATATATTCCTCGAGCCTGGAGAGAAGTCAAAATCATTTTTATACCCAAAGCGGGTAAACCTTTACATATTAGCCCGAAAGACTTTAGGCCGATTAGCCCTACTTCTATCTACTCAAGACATTTGAAAGGCTAATAGATCTACACATTCGCTCCATTTTAAATCCAAGGAATATGTCTCCAGCCCGACACGGCTATACTAACGGCCGTTCTGTTGAGACAGCTCTGTGGTAACAAGGATCTGAAATTCACTCCACCACAAAGAACTAACGCTAGCGGCCTTCTAGATATAGAAGCAGGCGTCAACAATGTAAAACCTGAATATATAGGAATAGCATTGGACGCCTCGACCCAGTAATTTCAATCTGGGTTGAATGCATGCTCAAGACGAGACACATCAACTCAGAACTGGGAGAATGCCAAGTATATGCACTGGCCTTAAGAGGCAAGGTGCGGTTCTATCCCCACTACTATGAATACTTTCCGAGAACGGAATCTTAAAGTAATTAGAACGAAGTGGATGATATTGTCATAATGACGACAGGTATGTTCATACCCACCAAAAAAAAAACAAAAACAGAGGTGGTCCTCTTCACTAACAAGAGAACAATCCCACAGTTCGGGCTCTTGAGACTCAACGGCACACCCCTCCAAATCTCAGATAAGTCGATATACTTGGGCTGTATACTCCATAAGCTGACTTGGAAAGAAAACATATCAGAAAGGATAAAAAAAATATCCCTAGTCTTCTATACATGCAGCAAAAGCTTTGGTGAAAAATGGGAGCCTAAGCCCGCCATTATCCACTGGATGTACACAGCCATCGTCAGACCTATTCTATCTTATGGGTGCCTAGTCTAGTGGCATGCAACAGATAAGTTCGCGTACCTTAGGGCACTGACCAGGATACAAAGATTAGCATGTATAGGAAGTACCAGCGCCATCAGAACCTAGATGACTACAGTCCTTGAAACTATGCTGGCACTGATCCCATTACCTATACTTCAAGGAAACAGCCGCAAAGAGTATCCTACGCTTCAAACAATTCAACCATTAGAAAGAGAGCAACACGTGTTATCGCACCCTTGGCTAGTGAAACAAATTATATATAACCATCCCGCGTCTTCAGCCTAAACTTTAAAACAATGTTCTCCTCAAGAGAAGATTGAATAAACGGTATGTCAACCCGAATAAAAGCTTGATCTTCACTGACGGGTCAAAAAACGGACGATGGAGTAGATTCTGGCATATACTCATCTGAAACCGAAAATACTCGCTCTATTAGACTTCCAAACCACGGCCATGTGTTCCAAGCGGATGTAGCAATCGCAGAAGCGGCGCGAGAACTATCCATAAAATTGGACTCCAGAAAGATATTCGACATGTGCATCGATAGTCAAGCCGCAATAAAGGCCATATCATCCACAGTCGTCAAATCCAAACTTCTGAAACATTGGCGTCAAGAACTCTCAGTACTCATAGCAAACCATGACGTTACACTCCGTTGGGTTCCAGGACGCGATTTACCAAGAATTGTTAAATCCAATATGTATAGAGCAAGCCTTCGCCAAACTAGCTAATGAGAGATGGAGCTCACTCTCACCTTGTCGTGTCTCTAGAAAACTCTGAATAAAACACGACGAAACAAAAACCAAACGAAGTTAACCTTGTTCACTAGGATTATTACCAGCCACAACCTCTTGGCGGCCCACCGAAGAAGTAACGCTTCAAACACTAAGTACTGATGAACTCTACCGAGGCTTTGGTAACACGAACCCAGATGAGATCATATCTTACTTCCTTTGGGAATGACCAAGCCTGTGCAGAACTAGGAAAATGGCCCTCGGCAACCTTTTACGAAAGCCACCATTAACCATCCTAAAATTTATAACTATTTTATAACTTAGACAAAAAGTTCGATTATGGCTTGGATGTACATAATCGAACTTTTTGTCTTCTGTTAGTTTACTGCACGACAGGGGTTCAGAATGAATCCATTGGTGATCCGAGTGCTAGCTTTATATGCAGTCACACCTTCTACTTACCTACCTAACCACGAAGCACGATGCCCGTAAATTAACATTTATCCTTTATGAAAGAAACATACATATTTATTTTATAAAAATTTTTTTTTATTTCTTTTAATTTTCTAATCTCATTTTTTCCTCCTTCTATTTGCAGTTTTGCTGAACCGCTGCCAAGCTCTATAAGTTGTAATCATGACAAAAGAAATTTATGACATTTGACCAGCTTTCTTGCTAAAAGAGTCTTGTTAGCTTAAAGAAATATTATTTTAACAATTTTAACATTTCATGTATATTTTAGCTGAAATAAAACAATATTATTATTTTAATATAAATTTGTTTCAATTCATTTATTCTTTTTAAATAAAAATTATTTATGAAAAAGTACCAAAAATTAAACAAAAAAGTATGGTATGGCAGCCCCGTACAGAGATAAGTTTCTAGTTCATTTCGCAACATGAATCAGCTTGACGTCAAATTGGAGCAACACATTCACCCACTCACAAAAAGTGGAGAGTTATCTCCTCTCTCACACCTACACCAAGGGAAAGCTTTATATGTCCACAAGCATATACAAACACGGGTAAAGAAAAACACAAGTGTACTTGGTATCCCTATACACTTCCATTTCATTTGGCGCGCAAATATCGATCGATCGGTGTCAACAAAATTCCAGCTGAGAAAATGTGTACCTACCTACTATGCTGCCTGGTCGCCTGGTGTTTTATTCGATTTTAGTGGAATTCGTTCGTTAGCGAGCAAATTGTCTGAACTTTGAGAGGATGACTCAGTTTTTAATGGGAAATGGGTTTACGTAGGATATAAATCATATATTAATCGATGTTGACGATTTTGTTTGGTTTCTCATACTGGTTCATGCATATCGTGTCTAAGCACGCAGGGGGCTTTTTATAAATGGCATTGGGGTCATTACTTACTTGATTTCTGTGGTTTTTCAAATCGACCTCAACGTACGGGATTACTTTTTTAACTTATCTCAGGCTAAATGGAAGGCGATCTCTGGAAAACACCTTGATACTATCAGGGTAATCCTTCAATGTGCTTTCCTACGGCTTACTAGATGCACCTCAAAATGCTGTCTAGGGGTTAACCCGTCTGGAAGACGCTGCACGAGTCAGGAAGCCGGTAAGACTGGGAAATGTTGAGGTAATCAGAGAATATCCCCGCCCCTACCCCACAGTCCATTTTAGAACCGTCGGTATATATTGTTGTTTCAAACTCATTTGTCAATACGCCTGATTCCCTCTCCGCCCTGGTTGGGAATCTCGCCGTGACGTTGTTTCTGAAGTTCATTCTGGGAGTTGCATATATAGTCGATTAGATTAGCTACCAAGTCTCGTGGTGACAGATTTAGGATGCTGTTCTGACCATAAGGTTTGGTACACCAGTATTCTGTTTCTCTTAATCTGACCGCACTGCATGAAGATAAGAACATAATATGAAGGTCGAGGGGTAGAAGGTTGGACTTGTTCTCATGACCCCCGTTGCTCCATTGATAAGTTTGATGTTGTATTCTTTCCTTAACGCAGGCTACCAGATTAGCGAAGTACAGGACGCGCCACAGCTGTGTACATCCATATGACCATCTTCGGGCGAAGTTCCCACCTCTTACCGAAGGTTTTACTGCAAGCATAGAAGGCCACACAAGCTTTCTTTACCCGCTGTTCAATGTTTAGTTTCCAACTAAATTTTGGATCAAGTACCACACCTAGGTAACACCTAGGTAAAGAGCATCAGTTCAGTTTTGCTTGTGTTGACGCTGAGTCCACATCCAGGGGGTCATTTGCTAATATTGTCCAAGGCACCTTCCATAATCTCTCTGATTACTGAAGGAAACATTCCTGAGCGTCTTTAAAATGAAGGAGAATAAGCTGATGGGTCTGAAATTTTTTGTGGATTCGTTTCCAAGTCTTCCACTCAGGGGAATGTGTTTTAGGAGGACACAGCCTCTATAAATAGGTACTAGCCATGGGACCACCTATTCCAATGTTTTCTGCAGTATAACCGGAAGAATGCAGTCAGGGCCAGCCGATTTATAGGGAGAAAAGCTATTAATAGTCCCGGAGATGTTAACTTCTGTAATTGTTGTCTTAATGTCATTCCAGGATGAGGATTGCGCGGCCTGAGGTACCGATGCATGAGAAATCACATTTTTACATCCTGGATAGTGCGTTTGGATTAAAAGCTCCAGGGACTCCTTAGAGGTCTTTTAATAACTGGGTGGACTTCAAAATATAATCTGTAAACTTATGCTATGGCTATCATGCTTGAATTTCAAACTCACATGGTAAGTACCATTCAATCAGCACTCACTACACCAACATGCGAGTTGTTTTGAACGTTTATTAGATAGATTCAGCATCATCATCTTTGTGTTTTGTTCTAGTTTTTGCAAACTTTGCAAACGTCTAAACGTATCTACATATCTTTTCAGATCACCTGTTGTTTTTTGTTTTCCACATCAAACTATTTCATACAGTTTTATTAATTTTTTTTATTATTATTCTGATTCGATTGAGTATATATGTATAATAAAACTCGTAAAATACTAAAAATTATGAGTATCATTTTTTGTTAATTTTATATACGCGTTTGTTTTTTTTTCGTAAATAATTCAAAAAGATATTTATCGGTTAAAAGAAAGGCATTATTATTTGTTTTTCATTTATATAGGTAAGGTAAGGAGTTACAAATATTGTAATAGAATATTAATCGTATCCTTAGTAACTAATTATGTAAATTATTATTTTTAAGTCAAAATAAAATTTTCATTTAGAATTTACGGAAAGCAAAGACTTTTTAATTTTCTTCGAGAAAATAAAATAATAGTTTTTTCTGTTAATACTTATAATTAAAAATTAAAAAAAAAAAAAGAAAAAAATATCTCAATCACATACGTTGTTTTTTTTTCGCTTTTTATTTTTCTTTAAATTAGTCTATTAGTGTCGTTTTTTTTTTTTATCGATAAATTTTTCTTCATTTCTAGGGCAGTTGTTAGAACATAAAAATTGTTTAAATTAAAACCTAATTTAATATATACTTTTTTTTAAAAAAAAAAAAATATCTTTTGCGATGTCTTTTTCGATGCGATGCGGAGGGGAAGTACGTTTTACTTCCGATCCTTATTGGAACTTTTTGCTGTAGTCTTCGATGATGATGATGAATGTGTAGCTGTTGATCGGCTGGAGTTTTTACTGTGACTGTGGAAAGAAAATCTGTTAAATAAAACGTTTACTTTGATAGAAAGGAAAAAAATCTAAACACTACGATTTTACTGCAAAAAATTCTAAGAGTCCGTAACAACCACTAAAACTAAAAAAAAAAAAAATACAACCAGAATGAGAAAAAAATTAATAAAAGTTAAATTCTTTTGAGTTGATTTTGTGTAGGTAGTTTTTTTTCTAAAAGTTAAATCCATTGATGGGGCTGAAGAGTCCAACCAAGAGAGCATGTTCATAGCCAGTTAACTTAAAGAATATAATTTTAATTGTACTGCTGGTTAATAAATTAGTATTTTTGAGGAATATTCATAGGTACTTGTATGTAAATCTGGTGTTTTACTTTTATTGTGGATTGAAGGATGTGCAAGTGTCTACTTTCAGATCGATTGTAGCCTACATCTTCAAAAGGAGGGTTACCTACCAACCAGAGCAAGTGGCAACCAGCATTGAGCATGAATAAATATTTTCAACTTTGCTATAATTTTATATGTGCGAATGTCATATGTAAAATAGGACGTGATAATGATCTAACACAGTGTCACGATGTAGGGTGCTTTACTAGTATTGCTTAAAATAAACAACGATATGGGTTTAAAAGTCCTAGCTCGGAAGACGAAATGCATGATCTTCGAAAGATTGATTCAGCCAGTTCTGCTATATGGAGTCGGGTGCTATAGAAAGAAAGCAAGAAAGCAGAGGAGATATTGAACAGTTTCGAAAGAAAAATTCTTCGTTGAATATTAGGTCCCGTATGCGAGAAGG
Source organism: Xylota sylvarum (assembly GCA_905220385.1). Taxonomy (NCBI): domain Eukaryota; kingdom Metazoa; phylum Arthropoda; class Insecta; order Diptera; family Syrphidae; genus Xylota; species Xylota sylvarum. The sequence continues at coordinate 105,578,991 of LR999957.1, read as the reverse complement.
GCGAATGGAGGAGAAGATACAACCTCGAACTTTATGAGCTGTACCAAGATGTGGATGTGTGCAATAAGCCAAAATACGCCGACTAAACTAGTTCGGCCACATCGAGTGAATGGATAATAATGCCAGAGCGCTTGGTCTAGACAACTAAAAGCAGCGTCTCCATGATCGAAGGCTGCCGTGTCTAGGGCAGAGACTCTTCACGGGTCGGAAGCCCATTAAGTAAGTAAGTAAGCAACGCTATATCGTTGCTTAAGCATGCGGTTCAGAAGGAATATAAAACCAAACAATTACATCATCTACTTCCAGTTGATCACACTCGAAGAGCAATCTTCAAGAATTATTTGGAAATGAAGTCGGTATTCAACAAAGGGGTGACCTAATCTTTTAGAACAGAGTAGTTACAACACAAGTTCAAATATTATAAGATATTAAATCTCCTCCCTAAAGATACAACCTATGATCTAATCATGAATTATCCGATTCTTAATAAGATGAGTACATTTATGTAGAAGAAGGAATCTATACTTCTATATCCAAACTGCAAATAGCCAGTATTTCTAAAGGATGACTAATAGATATTCATGACTCATGAGTAAAGTACTAAGTATACCAATGTTCCTAATTGAACAATCTGCCACTCAATAAGTAGAGAACTAAATGACAAGCAATTGAAGCAAATGAAAGCAAGGGAAACGGAAACAGAAAATGAAATGATCTTGATTGTATGAGCTATCTAGGTGGAAAGGGATGAGGTGCGATGATTTCTCAGTAAAGAGTGAAGTGGAGGATGATACTGAGGTACCACCGAGGACAATTCTGAAAGAATGGCAGGAGAGATAGTATCACTTTGATAAAGGCAGGTGGACGCAGAGATTAATCCCCAATATATACGCTTGGATTAATGGAAAGCATGGGGAGCTGAATTTCTACCTGCCCCAGATGCTTACTGACCATGGGTGCTTCAGAGTCTACCTGCAAAGGTTTGGCCACGACGACAATCCCTATTCCAGAACGTGCACGGAAGTAGTACAAGATGCGGAACACATTATGTTCCATTGTCCACGATATCAAGAAGAACGAAGAAACTGGGTGAGAACCTAACTCCAGACAACATCACCAGACAGATCATGACCAGGCAAGAGGCTTGGGAAGCAGTTAACGACTCTGACAAACATTATGAAGGAACTTCGAAGACTGGAGCGACAACGAAACGTAGCGCAGCAGGCTGCTAATACGAATGAACCAAGCACCTTTGTATGTATGGCTGAAGTCGTCCCTCGCGATGAAATGCTTAACAGCAGTACCGCGAGGACCAGGCGTATGAGGAGAGTTGGACTTAGTGGGTGGAAATTCCACACTGTTACTGAGTACGGGCTCAATTTCATCTTTAAAATATTCCTACCTTCTAACGCAAAAAAAAAAACCCAAAGTGGAGTCCTATCGTCACTCACGGCTGCTAGTAGTTGACGAGATTGTTAAACTTCTTGAAACGAATGGCTACAATGTAGTGGCTTATGCCGACAATGTTGCCATTCTGGTATCCGGTAAAATCCTTCCTGTAGTTAATAAACGACTTAAATATGCACTGCTATTAGTGAATAATTGCGTCAAGGATAGGGATCTGGGGATAAATCCAAGGAAAATGTGGATAGTTCTTTTCACAAGAAGAAGGTCAATACCGACATGTAATTACCTACGTGAATGGTATGGACCTTGTACCTAAGAAAGCGACTAAATACCTCGGCATAATTATAGATTTCAAATTTAACTGGAAAGGAATGATATGTAGATGATGGCATTTTAAGCATGTAAAAGGGCCATTGGAAACACATGCACGTTCTGGCTATACAGTACGGTGGTATGGCCCATCTTAATATATGGTTCTATAGTTTGGTGGATGGCGCTCGAGAAGAAATGCAACCTTGACAACGTTACAAGGATAAAAAGGACTTTCTGCTTGTGAGTGACGGGGTCGATGAGATCAACACCCACGGCAGAATTATTTATCTACCTCCAGTGGATATATACATAGGTACTGCAAAAGATTGGCTACTAGGATTGCGCTCAGTTTAAGGTCTGCTGGTCTCTGGATATCTAGACCTGACGATCACGCCTCTATTCTGAACAGGTCGGTTCCAAAGCTCTGGACTGAAAGGGACTGCATCATACCACTTTTTCAATGCAATCGGCAATTCAGTATTAGAATTCCTATCAAAGTGAAGTGGGGTGAGGGCAGAGTCGGCACCGAGGAAGTGCATTTGGATAGCGGTACGGTAGGTGGTGTCTACTGTACTTTCGGGATACAAATCTCTCCTTCAGACTAAACGATGCTTGCAGTTTCTTTCAAGCCGAAGTTACTTCAATTAAACAAGCTGTGGAAATGTATAGAGGAAATTATTTCAGGGATAATAATCAGCAAGTATCTTAACAGGCAAGCAGCCATTAACGCGCTGCAATCAACATCGATAAGATCCAAGCTCGTAAAACTATGCAAACGAAAACTGAACGAGGTATCAACAGTCAATAAGGTGACCTTCTGCTGGTTGCCGGGACTTGTGAGGGTCTTCGGAAACAAAAAAGCGGATGAACTAGCTAGGAAAGGGTCGGATATGCACCACTCATAGGCTCTGCAGGCTCCACTGAAAACACTACACAGGTAAATAGTCCCTCGAAAACTAACGAACGCTGTTGTGGATTACACGCATGCGCTATAGTCAGATCGCTGTGGCCAGTCTACGTTAGGAATAGGTCCTATAAAGCTTCTACTGAAGCTAAGGCGGAAGGACATAAGTACTATTGTTGGTATCCTGATCGGGCACTGCGCGATGGGTAATCATGCAGGCCGGCTAAGTATACTCAACAACGAGAATAGAGGAGTCACGGTACCAAACCGATTTAGGAATGACGTATGTGCTTTAATTGGTATACAAGGTGGGTCACAGAAGTTTAATGATTGTTACCATATGGGACGTGAGAGTTAACACTGTCGTTAGGGTGATTAAATCAAGAGTTCTCGGGGTTGCAGAGCTTTTTAAATTCACCGGAGAATCGAACGATCAGAAACGATCAAGCGAAGATCAAATTTGGCAATTGCCACCTGACACAAATGAGAGTAGACCTTTTGGAAATGGGAATAGCGAAGAAACTCTAACTTTGAGTCATAGTCGATTTTCTTTGACTGTCTAGGGAATTTAGTGCAAGTTTACGAAGATCAAACAAATAATCACGCAAAGGATTAACTTAAGGACTTTCAAATAAATTTTCTTGTTCAATCAATTCGGCATTGAAGATGTTAAGCTATAAATGTCCTATGTTGAGCTCAAAGCGGTAAATTAATAAAATTAGGATAAGAATTTTGAAAATTAGTCCAAAAAGTAAATTAATAAGAAAAAAAAAACATAAGAAACAACAAAAAAAAAAGAGAGAGCATGTGAGAGAGAACGTTAATATCTGAAATAGCATTTCTACATTGTTCAAATCACAATCTTTCTACGTAATTCAAAATCTAGGATTACCACTACTATGCTCACTACTTAGTTAGTTCCAATAATACACTACGAATACGAAGTCAGTAGGCATATACCGCTCTTAAGGAAATCACCGGGTTAGATGTAAGTAGAAGAGTCAGAGAAAGAGAAAAACATAATTAAAATGAGTATCCTTACGCGAGGAAAAGTAAAAAAGTTTTCCATTTCACGCGGTGGGAGGATGCTTTAGTTTGAGGACTTGTTTTGGTCCTGTTTGTTTGTGTTTTTTTTTTCGAAATGGAAAGTTGGAACAGAAAAGTTCAACTTTTCTTTGGCTTTCGATCGTTTTATCTAAAAAAAAAAGATTCGAAATGTTTTTCTTTGTTTTTAAATTTTGCAAGGATAAGCAGAGAAGTGTAGAGCAGTAGAATGGTGGTGGTAATGTGTTTTAGTGTTTTGTGCGTGCTTGTGTGCATATTTAGGCCGGGGTTAGAGTGCTCCTTTTCGTGTATCTATCTGTGTATGTATTCCTCTGGCTATGAACATGCACATATCGCAAATGGATTCGTCACTCGATGCACTCTACGTGCCAACGATGGACGTGGCATCTGGTGTTCGGACCCATCCTCTGGCTGTTGCTTCTGCGCTGACTTGACGGCGCTTGGTGTCGCGTATAAGAGATAATTATCGTAGATATTACTAACGTCGGAGTTCCGCTTTGCGGGTAAATAATACTTAGTCGGTAGGAAGGTGAAAGACGACGTTGAATTGGTCAGAGAGAGTTTCTTCTCTTTCTTCGGCTGGCTTTGGGCCTTTAAACGTTTCTTACGCGGTGGCGGAATGATACGCGTTACAAGTGGTTGTTCTAATACGTACATCAGAGTATCGGAGTTGTTGCCCGACGATGACATTGTGGCCGATTTACTACCCGTGGAACGATGTGGTTTACCCTGATGGTGGTGGTGGTCCGATTGGGAATGGCTAGAATGAGCTGAAACGAAGAAAGATTTAGACCGACTAGACTTACTAGACCTACTACATACCCTTCGATCTTGGCACTCGTTCTGTGGAAGATTTGCCAGATTTCTCGTTTTCAGGTCGGCTGCGGCTAGCTTTTGTGCTGCTGCTCTTCGAATCCACAGTGTGTGAGGTGTGAGAGCTGCGTTTATGTTCCGCATCGGATTTCGTGGCTGCTTGTGAGCTCCGATGTAAGCGACTCTGTTGTGGGTCATGACTCTCGACACGATCTCTGGTTGATGATCGTGGGGTGACCTTGTGTCGATCGTGACTTTCGGTACTGCTTCGCAACGACCGCTGCTGTTGACTGTGATGCTGTCTCACCAATAGTGGTTCGTCTTTCGTTGAAGATCGTTTCGTTTTGCGGATTAGTTCGACTTTGTGCGCGATGTCCTCGGTTGAGCTGGTTGCTGATTTCTGTGATTCTCGACTGCTCGATCGGTGTTTGATGGAGCGACTACTTGATTTCGGTTTAATGTTAGCATATTCGACATTTTCTCGTGATCGTGAGCGTGATCTTTGCCGGGTGGGTGTGGTTGGCAAGCTATCACCAGACGATGCTGATGATGGACGATTCGAACACTCACGGACAATACGATGTGTGGTTGCCTTCGATCTGGTTGATGTTTTGTTGATAGGTTTTGTGAATTTCTCATCGATCGTTTCCAGGGGCTTTGATGATCGTCGTGAGATGGACCGACGACGCAGATCCTTTTGGGCGGCTTCATCAGAAACAGCCTAAATTATTCAAATAATAGTTAGTACGTGCATAAGTCGGAACCTATAACAAAAAATGAATGTCACCTTCAAAGTTTGATCAGCTGTCCTAGTCATCTCACTGAGGATCATCTCGTCTCTTTCCAAATCTTTCTGTCTGCAATACGGTCCTGTTGGCTTTTTAATATTTTCATATAGCCCATCAGTCTGATCGTCTGAACTATCTACCGGACTCTTACTACGATGCCGTTGTGAACCAATAGATGGTGCTACAATCGCAGTTTTTGTTATAACCTGTGGTTCAATCAAGATTGGACTGTGGCGTAGTAAGTCCGGCTTATCGTTTGGTAGGCTCCATTTGCTATCTTCTTTAGTTGCCGTCGTTAATTTTCGACTGGGAAGTGATCGTTTAGATGATGTGTTAAGTTTCGATTTTGATGTTGTAATCGTTGATCGTGTATCTGTTGTGTCACTGGATGTAACTTTGACTCCAAAATAGGAGAGTTCGTGTTCGCGAAGTTTTCGGGCACCTCGAGCTTCTTTGACGATTTTCAAGTGATCAGTTGCTTCTGGTGTTGATAGAGGAACAACTGAATTCACAGATTTCGTTTGGAATTGATTCTGCTGTTGTTGTTGCTGTTTGTGGACTGTGCTTTGTTTTACTAAAAAACGGAAAAAAATAAATAAATAGAAATACATATAAGAAAGTAGAAAGAAGTGTTCCCTCACCTGCAGTTAGAGTTCTGGGTTTGGCAACTGGTGGCTGCATTCGAATTGATTCTGGTTTCTTGATTGTTGTTGCCAAGGGGGAGTGCAATTCAATGTTCATTATATTCGATTGTGGAACTTCTGTGGAGTAAGATAAATATGAAGTCGTGTAGCATTTAAGTACTTAGAGCCTACTATTACATTTTCACACAATTCATTGTGTCTATGATTATTTTGAGTTATTTGTTATTTTAAGTGAATATTACATTGAATACACTGTGCGACATAAGGTGTAAATAAGAAACTACAGAATGATGGAGTAGACTGTTGTGAATAAACATTTTTAAAAAGTCAAACACTAACTGATTTTGAGGAATTTAAACTTCCTACGGTCCAAACAAACAAATGAACACCGAAGACATGTTTCCTCTTGCAGCTCTTATACAGCCTTTGATTCCTTAATTGAATTCGTTTGCAGGAAGATTTGAATTTTTAATGCTCTTCGAATGATCAGACTGTTGATACACATCAGAGCTTATTTGGAGTATCCTGTCTATGATAGCCATTCAGCTAGCAGTGACTGTGCATTGTACTTTAATCGCATCTGGTAGTTACTTATCGCTTCTAATGTCCTATGATTGATTGATAATCTGCCGTCTTTGTAAGACAATTCTGCCCATATTCAAGTTCTGGCTTAGTTTGATTTCTTTGGTAGTTATTTGACTAGCCATGTCTATGTAATTCTTGGTCCCCCAACTCTGTGAGTCTTACTAACGATAATTTGGGTTGCAACGACACTGAGTAACATTCTGCAAACCCAGAGTACATCGAAAAATCCCTGCATAATACACAAAGATGGAATAAAAGGTCTGTCTACGGTAGTAGTGTTTACTAAACTAAATGTTAGGTCTCTCTTTTTTTGTAAACTAGTTATTGCTTACGAAATAAAAACCAAAAACGAATCATGAGGTAATATTGAGTACCATTCTTAATTTTTATGATATTTAGTCCTATTTTGAGATGATTCCCTTAACCTCGCTGAGATTTTTTACGATTATCTACTAATTATACAAATATATGGAGAAAGAATATTTTTTACATGTAAATTTGAAATATTAAACAAAAACATTAACTAGCATCCTTAGCCTAGGGATGATCTACTCCTTTTTAACGAAATATTTGTTATCACCTTACCTTGATGAACTTTCTTGGCGGTTTGAATTTTCAAAACTGTCCGTTTCGCTTTCATTCGACTCCAACTGCCCGACAACTCGCTGGCCTCAAAACCACCATCATCATCATCATCATCGTCATCCAAATTACCACCAAAGTATCCCTTGACTTCCTCATCAGCTCTAGCACTATCATCACTGTCCAGTCCAGCATAGTCATACATACGTCTCAGCTGTGACAGCTGATGACTTATAGAGTTTGTTGTTGAGCCAACAACTTTCAGTCTTGGTGCGGCAATGGGTCTTAAATTACGATGATTTTCGTGGCTAGACTCAGAGCTATAATTTGTTGATTTAGACATTTCAGAGTTGGCTCTAAAGTCACCATTCAACGATGAACTGTATGACGAGGTATTCGCTGACTTTGCTATGTGACTCAAACTCGACACATGCTTGGTGGTAACTGCAGCCATAGCAGTAGTCTCTGCTCCACTCGATGTATTCGAAGAGATACTTAACCTCCTCATAGCCTCATCGAATTGATTAGCCGATCGTAGAGTTTTTATTATGAGCGGTGTTGATTTTAAGCCTTCTTCGGTTATTGGTGATGATAGTTTGTTTAGAGACGATAGTCCAACGCCGTAGAAATCATTTTCCAGTTGATCATCATAGTATGACCTCGGAGCACCTGAAATTTTGTTGGATTGGTGTGTGTTTCTTTTTTTTTTTTTTTTCTTTTTTGGTACAAACAAAGTGCAAAGACTTTAAAATTTTTGTGTGCAAATTTGTTATTTTTTTTTTTTTTTTGTTGTTCCGATTAGTTCAGAGCCAAGAAGCTTGGGTTTTAGTATTGTCAGTTGGGTTATAAGAGTTATATAAGTTTCTTAGGAGAGCAGTTTTCATGCATTAATTGTGAGAAAAAAATTAGTCAAATATATATATAAAAAAAAATAATAAAAGACGTAGATCATCCCATAAAAGGATCAAAACGAAGGATACAATCTCAAACTATACACTACAGACAAACAGATGAGTATCTAGAGAACAGGCAATTCTAGAAGCTCAAATTTGAATAAATATCGATACATACATAAACTAAAAACTACATTAGGAGCACACATGTTTGTTAAAATAAATTTCCCTTACCTGTGTCAGTCCATTCGTAGGGTGAATTCGAAAGATTTAGATTGATTTTCGTAGAATAGCCGGCTCCTTCTTTGCGTTCTTCAACGATTCGTACACGTTCTGCAACCGACTTGGAGCAAACGGTGGCTTCTTTGAAATCTACAAAAAAAATATAAATAAATAAAATAACCTTTGTTTCGTAAATATATGATAAATGAGACTGCAACATTGTACTGTTCTGAGTATACAAAGCTCTTCATCGGAAAGCCAAGTATGGTTCCATCAACAAATAGGACACTACTTGATCTGCTCTGAAAAGTGATACAATTCTAAGTACTAAGTAGGAGGCAAGCCTGGGCACGCAAATTGGCCCTTACAAACTATTGTGGACAAGTCATTGCTACCAAAGACTAAGCCAGTACATAATGCTTCTTCAAAACAAAGCCGATCTAGTCTCGTAAATTAACGAAGGAATTGGTGTCAATAACAACTTTCAGCGATAAGTATTCTTTGAATGTTAAAATTGGTAGGCAACGACTATAGTTTTGGGTGGTAAAAGACTAACAAAAGCCTCGTAGGAGTAGCATCTCCCGATGGGTTTTGGTCCGCTAAATAACGAGTAAGAGCCACTGCAGACGAAGACCTCTCAGCTCTGTTAGTAAGCCCTACTTTCACCTTCTCATGGTGCCATCTGGGAATTTCTTTGGAAATTGCTATAGAGAGAGGACAAATGGCTAGTCTCCTGCGCCACAAAACAGGATAAGTGTCGGTTGGTCTATAGCCCAGAGAACCGCAGCAGTAAAAAACGGATACAAACGGCTCGGAAACAGACGGATAACTTGTTGAGAATCTTTGACTATCGAATAAGGACAACGATTGGATTCTGCAACGTTAGGAGCCTTCTCGACTGAATTCAGCAGGGCACTCATAACGCCAGATTCCTCCAGGGTTGAGTGAGATAAGATGGTTCGATGCTGGAGAACACCACTCCCCAACGAAAAACAATGTCATGCTCGACTCTGGTAAGCCAGCTGGAAGTAGACGGAGGTCCGGAGTAGGACTGATGCTGACTCCAGCAGAACGGAGAAACCTTGTAGTGACCGAATACTGACGGTTAGACTCCAGAGTAGTGTAACAGAAAATTCAGCATCATTCGTTCCGATTAAAGATGCGACTGAGGACGAAAAGGACAGTTTTTATAGCCAGTTAGACTAGACAAATGCCTAATGAGGACATCGATGAGGTATTTCAACGCCAAGGTAGGTAGCGACAACAAGATGCTTAAACACGTTATGGGAATTCACGGTCTTGGTGACTGGAATGATATCGGTGAGCAGTTTGTGGATTTCTGCAATACCAACCGCCTGGATTGGAGGTATGCTGTTTAAGCATAACCTCTGCCATAATATCAGTTGGATCTCAACTGATAAGCAACGAACCAGATCGATCACATTGCAATCAGCCGCCGGTTAAGAAATTGTCTCCAAGACATCCGAAACAGAGGCCGAGCCGATATCGGATAAGACCGCAATCACCATCTTATGCTAGCTCATATGTGCCTTCGTACTGCAGCCGTCAACAGCAACTGCTCAAACTTGTTTAGACAAATTTCGACAGGCTCAGAGATCCCCAAGTGCGCCAAAAATTCAGGGACCACCTTGCCTTAGAAGTAGAACCAACCAGCAGCACAATGCGACGACCATTGGGCAAGCACCTACATATGTCGGTAGAAGACAGAAGAGCCATCGCACATGGTTCTCAATAGACTCCTGGAGACGAATCAATGAGCGTACGGCCATCAAACCTCGGATTCCAGTGGTCTCAGCAGTAGAGATATTCAAGCTAGAAGCTGTGAGACGTGATAAACGTCAGTATATCGACGCACTAGCTTCAATGCCGAACAAGCGGCAAGCAGGTGCGACAGTAGGACTGTCTACAACATCACCAAGCAGCTCCTTGGTAGTCGAAACAGTGAAGAGTTTAGACGGTAACCTGCTGATATCGGATGAGGTCCAGCTCACTAGGTGGATAGAAAATTTCGCTGCAATCCTAAACCACTTGAAGGATGGCGATATGATCTCGATTATTAACGAGCATTCCAAAGCAATAAATTCCGGAATCTGCGCGGATTCTTCTGCATTGACCAGACCACATAAACACCTTATGGATCATAATAGAGAAATGCGTTGAATATACATATGTCTCCGCTACATTTAAACCCCTACTGCTGTCACAAAAGACTCGACGTGACGCAGAAGGCAGAATCTTTAACTTAAGGAGAAATCTATTATTAAATCTCAGCGTGCTTAGCAAAATCACATATCCACTACGACATAGATTTAGAATGAATCCACTCACCTTCTTCAGTCTGGTCCCTTTCGCCACTAAAACTCCTCGGTGCAACTGGTTTCAGCTGGACACCCCACAAGGCGTCAGCACTTTCGATGTTCTCCCCCAAATGATATGGTTTCGGTTTAATCGGTTTATTCTTTAAAATTCCACGAATTGATATCTCGTCTTGATGCTCGTCACCATCTCTGCTCTCGGAGTCGAAATTTCTTTCCAAATTTATCGGAATCGATACTGTAACGTTACTCATCGGTGATTTGTCATCTCCCATTTCGTCATCTACGTCCAAGTTGCCATCGAAAATTGCTTTACGTTCGTCGCCGAAATGCATTACAGGAAGGCCACTAGTTTTGCTGGTTTCCAGCGTTGAACTAGTGCTAGTAGTGGTAGTGATACTGCTACTGGTACTGCTACTACGTCGTCGCCTGCGAAAATTATTCGATGGTGGTGGCTTACCATCAGTCTCGACGATGTTAACTCGTCCCGATTCGGCAGCGAAATGTACTTCGGTTTTACAGAATTCGACACGTTTCTGGCGGCGAGAGTTATCATCACTGAAGCCAGAGTTTTGTGGAGAAGTGTCTTTCGAGTAGAAACCATTCAGATGGACGGCAGAGGTTTTCCTTAGATTTTCTCGAACATATTGACTCTCGTCGACTGCAATCGAGTGGCGTTTCATCTCAGCGGACTCGGCCTCTGATTGGGGTTGTGTACGATTACGTAAACGACGTTGAACCATAGGACGGACTTTATTCTCCTTTGCCTGTTCGCCAAAAGTGATTACTGTGGCTCTGGCCGCGTCCGTTGTAGGAGACCAATTACCCAAATCGCTGGAACGTCCCAAGCCGCTATCGGTTGAGTTCTCAAAGCGGAACATACTCTTATCGTCCGGAGGTGACATCTTCTCGAAACCATACGACTTTCGTCGAAGATGCCATTCGGCCGAGGAAGTGTCCTTATACTTAACACTTCTGGACTCCAGACTGTTTGTGGTGTGCACGCTACCATTCGTCCGAGGAGTATACTGAAACTCAGTTCCTGTCAAATTGTCAGGAGTATCCTCACGCTCCGCTTCCTCTTTTTTCGACACAAAGTCATCCTTGTACAGTGATTCGTCACTCAACTTCTTCAGCTTGCCACGTATTTCTTTCAAGGATTCTGCTGTCAAAAACGATGCAGTTTTCTTCTTCGTTGACAACGGCGAGGCTGTACCACTACCAGATGCAGTGCTTCCATTCAATATACTGTCCAAGGCTACGAGGTCCACGTGATTATTCCTCATCGCTGTATTTAATCGCCGACCGTTCTCCAATTCAGCTCGAATTTTCGACACACTCACCGATCGTTCGGGTAGATCTGCAGGACGCGACCGGGACACAGGTGGAGATGATTCCGTGGCCGTTGTCGATGGAAACTGAAATGAACGACGAATTTTGCTTACACGTCGCCATTCAGCAGGTTCGTCATCATCATCATCGCCACCAACACGACCATCTGCATGTGTGATGGCATTTCCATTCGATGTCAAGTCGTCTGTCGAAATGGAACGCCCTCGCTGAAGTTTCGTCGATGATTGCCTGAAAAACAACAAAAATCCAACATGACTAATAAGAGAGAGAGCGAGATACAGACACAAATTGACAACTCACCAGGTTGTTGTATTTCGCTGTCGACGTGACGCTGATGAGTTGACTCTATCATCGTCATTGTCGTCATCATCATCGCCAACATCGTCGATATCTCGACTGCAGATGTCGATGATTTTACCGCTGCTGCTGCCGCCGATACCACCTACATAGGTATCTGTCGTGGGCAGATCATATCGACTGCTGTCGTAATGAAATGCTCCCGAGCTGGTAGTAGTTGGTTTGCGGTTGTGGCTAGGTACTGCAGCTGTGGTGGATGTCGATGACATCGATGATGAGGATGATGTCTGTTGCAGGAGTGCTGCTGTTGTAGACGAATCGGTCTTCTGTTGTCTTGAAGAGGATGTAAGGAATTGATGATGGCGCTGCGGTCGATGTGATGTCGGGGGAACATTGTTGTTCGATTTGTGTAGGATGGCTTTGTTTTGACTACCACCGCCGCTGCCGCCAATGCCATTTGTTATACTGGGTGTGCTTTTCTATAAAGAAAATAAAAGGAAGAATAGAATGAAAAATGGTCTAGCAAAAGATTTCGTTTAATTAAAATAAAATTTCTCATGGGATTGGCAAGTTATTTGAGTTGCTTTTAGCAATGGAAAGTCTAAGTTAGGTTGGGTTGGATACACATTTCGAATCTATATCTGCCATCGAAATGCGGTCAATAAAGGTTGGTTTATTCTCAAAACACTCCAAGAAGCTTGTGACTGTGGCAATAGTCAATAGTGAATGAGTAACATCTTTCGAAGAATCGATAACTACTTTGAAGGAAACGACCCATAAATGTAGAAGGACAGTCAATTTGATAGTATTAACCAAAATAGTTTAGCAAACTTTAAACATAACCACCAATACAGAGGAATGGAAATAATAAAAGTCAAATGTAACGTACGCCTTGCTAAAATTTCCTTAACGTCCTGACAGGAAATTGGGGAAATAGAGAGATACTATTGCAGAATGAGGTTCGGAAGTTTTACCAGAAGCCGAACAAGGAAACCTGCCCAAGTGTGCTGACACATTTAGAACAACAAAGGTCAATTGTGATGCCATCGAATTAAAACCAACTGGAGCTTTTGACAAAGCGAAGGAGGCTTATGACACCAAGTAACGCAAGTCCGCCTAGGTTATCAAAGAAGTGAACTCCTAGAGCCTGTGCCAGATCGGCCTCGAATTCTTATGGGTCGTATCCTGTCTGTCAACATCGTCAGCCTTGCAATCCCCTGCAATGTCTCTGTGGCCTGGCACCCAGCATAGGTGAATGTTGAACTGCTCAGTCATCTCCAAAAGAGACAACGCAGTTTAAAGTGGCCTTTGAAGTGTGGGCTCCGTGGCTCAAGTAGTTAGTGATTTGGACTACGGAGTGAGGACTTCCAGGTTCAATCCCCAGACAACACCTAAAATTTCTTTCACAGCCCCACCTATTACGAGCGTCTGACAAACATCCACTTCTCAGAACAAAAATTGCCCTTCACATACGGCATTAAAAAGTAGGTCCCTTCCATTCGTGTAAAAGAATATAACGCGCACAACACGATTGGTTGTGAGAAGCTAGGCCCTGGGTCCCATGGACCTGTCGCGCCAAAAATTTGTATTTTTTTTTTTTTGTTTTGGAGCGAAAGAGCACGATTAAACGTATTTAATTGCCGCTTGACTGTCACTGTCATATCTTAGTCAGGACAAGGCTTCCTTGATCGCCATATTTTCCGCCGGAAAAAAGATACTACATATGATCGATCAGGGTGGCGGAAAGAAATGCTCAGATTGACGTTGTTGGAGAAGGCATCACAATCCGCCTCCTCGCCAGTCTTGGAGCCATCCGTGTAGAAGTGTACTGAAGTGTCCTCAGAAGAGCGAGCAGAGATCCATTCACTACGATCAGGGATGCTCGTGCGGAAGTATCGGTAAAATGACAGGATCAGCGCAGTATAGTCGGTGTCTTCTTGGATAAAATTTAGGAAATCAATGATCGAGGAGTGGTCCTCATGATAACTAGACCACTGTGATGAGGATTTGTGTCGGATAGCCGCACTCCCAAGAATCCTTGCCAAGAATATCTAAGGGGAGCAGGTGGAGCATAATGTCTAGCGCCACTGAGGAAGAAGTTCTAAGTGCTGTATCGCTGATGGATATACATGCAGATATGAGGTTGGAAATACGAACTCCTACCTATTACCTTTTTATAGAAATACAGAGCCACAATTGCTTTTTTAACGCTTTCAGTTTAGTTTCCTATCCAAAATGGGAACCAAGTATTTTGTCTTATCCTTAAAGGAGAGACTGGTTCCATTAATCGTGGATTAATTATGGGATCTTTATATTTCCTTCTAAAGAGAATTAGTTCTGTTTTTTGGGTGTTACCCCTAGCCCACATTTTGAGGTCCATATAGTAAGCCGTAAGAGAGCAAATTGGAGGATTGTCCTGAGAGTTTCAAGGTGTTTTTTGAAGGCAATGTTATCTGCATAGGCAACCGCTCTACAGCTAGCCCTTTCTTTGTCCAATAGCAGCCCGTTGACCACTAGATTCCACAGAAGAGGGAAAACGCCACCCTGAAGAGCTCCGCAACTTACAAATCTTCCAGCCCATGCTCCGCCCAGCTACGAATTGATAGTCCGGCGTGTGAGCAATTGATGTACTCCAAACGAAGAATCGTCTTTCAGGCATGCAAGTGCATCTATGATTGCCGTAGATCTGACATTGTTACAGGCCCCTTCAATATCCAGGAACGCGTCTATGGTAAATTTTTTGATACTCAATGGTTTTTCAATTTTCACGTGTGCAAGGCTGTCTCGACTAATTTGCCTTTGTAGTGCCGCATTTTGGGGCATAGAGAGCATAGCATAGCTGGGTATGAATCAGTCTTTCTAGTGTTTTCGACAGAAAAAATGATAGGGTGATAGGTCAGAGATCATTTGGTTCATTGTTCGACTATTTTCCTTCTTTGAGTATAAAGACAACTTCAAACTCGGTTTATAGTTTAAAAATGTAGACCAGATTCAGGCAACCGGACGTGATGGCTTTACGCCAAGGAAGGACTAAATTTTCTGATTGCTGAAGCTCAGCCAAAATGATACCATCTCGCTCTGGGGACTTGTAGCTATTCCATAGTTTCACGATCATTGAGGCGTCCTCTGTAGTTTAACTATTTAATGTAGTCTTACTGTCTATAATTTGTTCTATGTATAACACCTCGACTATGCCGATGATATTTGCCGCGATTAGCTAAACACTTGCACACAATTTCGACTAATTTTGTAAAAGAGAGTCTGAGGCCTGTAGAAGCTAAAGAGGAACTCCGTCAATGACTACAGTTGTCTTACACAAGAGCTGTCGGACTACCAAATAACGACAAAAAAAAAAAGCGATGAAAAACTGCAGCCTTGTTGCACCTCAGTTTGGAATTGAAATCAGCAAAATCCTTATGGTTTTCGGGTAATCTTCGGGTTCAACTAAACTTCGGTTAGGCATACCACGAGCTTTGACTGGAGTACTAAAACCTCATGGCCGCTTTAGAAAGTAGTCTAACCTTCTCACAACCCCTCTGAGATTTTTAAACATCTTCCCAACCTTATTTCGAAACCGTCTTATGTAAATTATCACCCATTACATCTACTACAATTGCGTGCAATTTACTACAATAAATTGTACTACCATCATTCAACAGCCAGGTGGCGTGATACTTACGCACAATTCTCAATATTTAAAAACTACTTTCGCATCTACTCAGCCTCCAAAATGTTGCACAATATCCCACATCTCATGCAATACAAATCCACCATCATCATCTGTCTATCTATTACCCCTAAGTATATGTACAGATGTATCTACTATGCGTATCTATGCTTACCATTAGATTGCTCAATTTCAAACTTGGCGTCGTACTGAACAAATGATGCTGTTGTTGCTGTTGCTGTTGCTTTGTATGGTGATTTAGATGGAAATTGCTTGTCAAATGATCCTCATCCGTTGCTGGTCCATTATTACTACTACCACTATCAGTGGACTCATTCGTTAGACATAGATTTGTGTGATGGAATCTCTGTGAATGGTTACCAAAGTAACCACCTATACTATGGCCACCACTTAGTGAGGTCATTAGAGGACTCGATGAGTTCGATGATGACGCCGAGGATGATGACGTCCCTGTCCATCGGGAGGATGTCGTTTGTACAGTGTGCGCTCGTATCACCTGCATAGAGCCAGAGGATGTACGAGCCTGTAATACTTCCAACTGTTTACGCTGGCTGTGCTGTGTGCCGTTTGGCTGTGAGACGTTTTGTGAGTCGACCACCTGGAAACAGAAAAAAAGAAAGAAAACAAGAACATTATAGTTTTATCTGACTTGGCTTTGTCTATGAAGGTTACATTTTGTTCTAAATTAACGACTTTTGGGTGACCATTCACTCTGGTGAGTCACCCTATGTCTTGGTCAAGAAGACTGACCATTGCAATGGGTTGCTTGGTATAGCCCAAATCGATATTTCATTGTTGCATTGTCAAAGACAAAGAACGGGGGTTGGCTATAATATAATTGTTCGACATGGTAAATGGGGACATGGAAAACACTAGGTTACTCATTCGATCTAGTAGACGACCGAAGTGCTGTGGTTGCATGTACTCAATTGCAATGAGCAATGACTCAAATATTCTCATATACAGCGTGTCGCCTGTGAATAGAATTTAGGTGGAACGATAATGGTAGTCTCTGAGTTGTTGCAAGATAATGGGAACTTTTTCGAAATGAAATAATTACAGTACTGTTCATTCAGTGATCATGTTTGATGGCAAAAGACAAAAGATCCGCCTGAGATGATTATGTATCTATGATATTCTAGCTGAGAACAAACACTGGTTTCTTAAGAATTGTAACTGGGACTTGATTGCATGATGTTGCCGTATAAAAGTAAACCAAGAATGATGGTCATTCCTCGTTTAAAGCATGGACTAGCAGTAAAGGTTATACACTGAAGAAGCAGCGAACGGATTTGACATTAGACGTCTTAGTCGTACTCTTGATTGAACTTTGCAACAATCATCAAATCATCAGCCAGATCTGGGAGAAACCATGCCCAACGACAGGTATATAAGCCGAGGCATATATGTAGAATCGTATCTAAAGGCTTTCTGCAATACACTACGGGTTCCGGCCCTGCAGTTCGACAATAGACTGAATTTTAAGACTAAGACGAATCGACTTGAAAGGCGATGGTTAATCCCGATCAAAGTATGTGGGTAGCGTAACGCTGGAGAATCTACGATGCAATGTAAAGTTTGGATGTGAGATGCGTGAAATGGAAAGCAAGCAGCATGCACCAATAAATGGAGGAAAGACACGAGTCCTAAGCCAAAAAGGAATGTGAGCCCGCCTAAGCCAAAAAGGAAATAAATCTGCGACACAGGCGGGTAGATGATCTGTGAATCCAGACGGAGAACAAAATACGACGAAGAGTCAAGGATAAGCAAAGAAGCAGGAATGGACGCAGGTGAAGGGACATGAGAGACAGAGAAGGAAACCAACCCGACCCGATGCACTTTTGAGACATGCTAAGGAAGGTAATAACCGAACCGTCACTAAAAGAGCTGAATGTTGACCACGTCTGGAAGACCATGAAAGGAAAATTATTATAGCGGCTAAAGAAAACGTTAGACCCCCAAACTTCGAACTTGCAGCAACAAATGAAGAAGATCCTGGAAAAAAAAAAACCAAATTCAAAACCATGCCACACGAGGTTACAATAGAAGTGAAGGATCTTGATGAAATCACCACCAAGAAAATAGTCGCTCTATCACTCTCGGAACAGTTCGAATTGCAAAAGCCGATACCGGAAACTGCAAAAAAGTCTATGACGAAAGCCTGGAAGCAGACCGTAGTAGTAAGTCTCCCACCAAGCATCGCCAATAAGGCACTATCGGCAGGAAAAGTCAGAATTGGCTGGGTATATTGCCGATTAAGAGAAAAGCCGGACCTGAAAAGATTAAAGAGTTACCGGTGCCTCGGGTATAGCCAATGTGTAATGAACTGCAAGAGTGAAGGCTGGTCCGATGCGGTGGATAATGACGTACTATTTTAGTAATAGGATACTGTTCTACATCAACAATGGAATGAGGCAATATAACGTCGCAGGCGGCTTTCCACAAGGCTCTATATTAGGTCCGCTACTATAGAATCTAAAAGTAATTGGTTTCGCTGTTGACATAGCAACCGTTGTAATGAAAAAACTTCTTGAGGAGTTGGAGCATGACTGCAATGTAGCTATCGGGATAGTCCAGGACTGGCTAGTACGCATGCGCCTACAACTTGCAGAAGAAAAGACAGAAGTACCGCTCGTCAGCAGCAGGCGTGTCATGGCGACTTTAAGCGTAAACGTGGGCGTTCTAAAGTTCTACTCCGCATTCCGAAACTAGACTTTAGGGTACATCCAGCGAAACACGAAAAACGAAAAAAAACCTTGGAAACAGATGAATGTCCATACATATGTATGTTTATGTTGCATATGTACATGTTATGATATATGACATCAAACCTAAAAACATACGATTATGATCCTTTTACAATGATTACCCCTCAGACTTTAAGTCGTCATTATCACCAATCAATTTTAGAATGACTCTTGTATACACACATCCTGTTTTCATCAATCTCTGGTCCCTCCTTCCACAGCTTCTTCCCATGTGTAAACCAGCTTTTATACAGGAAATGATAATTGAATGCAATTTATCGTTCAAGTTGATAAACCAGCTGATCCGTTCGTTGCATTGGTTCCATGTGATCCAGAGCTACAGTGCCAACAGTATCCAACAATCACTTCATCTTCACTCAGTATTTATTAAGAGAAAATCCTAAAGGAAGTTCAACGCTAATTTATCAAACGGCTTAAGTTGGGTGTTTAGCAATTACACCATCCGATGAGACACACAGGCAGAGACACACGGTTGGAGGGGAGTAATGCAAGCGATCATGCGAAAAGTGCCAAGCGTGTATTAAAGATTATAATCATCTATCGTCGTCGTCGTCTACGTCGTCGTTGTTGTGCTAGAATGCCAGTAATAATTGCTTGGTCTACGGAGATGAAGCCTTACTATTTCCAGACGGGCAGGAGTACAGAAGGTTGAGGTGTTGTAAAGTGCGTGTGTATACCCTACCCCTAACCAATTAATAGGAGACTGGCGCTGTAGTTGGCCTTACCTCTAACGAAAATGACATTTGATTCATTTGGTGATAATCGTTGCGGCCGTTGATGATGTTAAGTGGTCAACAAATCGTTTTATGACTGAGAAAAGTTGATTGGGGTTGTTTGATTGATTTTTTACAATTGGCGGAACAAATTGTAAATGCCGAGTGGCGGTGTGCGAGCGAAGGCGTTGTGGGAGCGTTAGGAAGGAATAATTAATATGGGAGACACTAAACGAGAGATACCTGTTCGTAGGCGTAGAATACTCACAAACCCGAATACAATACCCTGACCGATTGGATTGTGGAAATTCATTATAGTGGAACACGAGGGTACGAAGTTAGAACCATACGCCTCTAGAGGTATCCCTCAAGGCGAAGTAATCTTCCCAGTACTATGGGTCATTGTACTAAATGAAGTACATACTCCTACAACTCAGGTATAGTGGTGTCAAGACCATTGCTTATGCGGATAACGTTATATTGATGGCTACAAGCAAATTTTTCCCTACCCTTAGCGAACAATTGGAAGGCGCGCTGAAAACCCTAGACTCGTGCACCAAGAAATGTGGACTAGAGGTGAATTCCCGAGTTTACATTTCTTTCCATAGGGGACACTCCCCTTAGAATCTAGGATAGCGTCAGATATCTAGGCCTCATACGTGATAAGAAGGTAACCTGGAGGCCTAACATTAATGAAAGAATCAAAAAAGTTTTGTTTGGGAAAACGTGGGGACTAAAACCCAAAATTATACTATTGATGTACACGGCTATAGTAAGACCTATTCTGACTTTTGGCTACCGTGAATGGTGGCAGTCCGTCGGCTAGAACATCAAATTAGGGACTCTCCTGAAGATACAGAGATTGGCTTGTATTGGGACCACAAGTAACATGAGTACGATACCTACTGCAGGACTGAAGGATGTCGTAAGTGTAGGATTTCAAACTTGGCGTCGTACTGAACAAATGATGCTGTTGTTGCTGTTTCTGTCGTAAGTGTAGGATGTATAGGAAATGTACCACGGATTACCTGACTTAGTACCTTGATTTCAAGAGACTCTTCACAAGCTCGTTCCCGAGCAGAGAAGAATGGAAAAGCGGTCAAAACAGGTGGATTTAGGTGTAGGCTCAGGCGTTATATTAGATAGTCCTCCCTAGACACTTATGTCATCACCAGAAGTATATGGCCTTGTTGCGATAAGAGAAGGATCGGCAGGATTTAGCAAAAGAATAGGAAATCTCTTCTACCCTGATAGGAGTCATCACTGGACATAACACTCTGCTATGGAGATGAGGAACTCAATGAGGATACAACCCACTTTCTCTGTCTGTATCTTCAACCAAAATCAAATAAACAGGATGGGTTGCTACTTCATAGGAACCATATGTGTAGAAATAGGGTTAACCAATTGGCAAGGGACATCTATGGTTATGGTATTGACTAAGAGTGGCGTTGTAGATCTATTCCACTCGCCTACCTACGTACCTGACCTAACCTACTATCTCGTAGAGATGCAGGCTCACCATTAACAGGTGGGGACCTAAGATAATTCTGTCGATATATACGGCAATTGTAAAACCAATACTCACGTACGGGAACGTAGTCTGGTGGCTGCAGACAAAGCAACCAATTTTAAGCCAACGACTAAAAAACAAAGGCTAGCATTTGTAGGCACAACCAACGCGATGAGAACAACATCCATAGCTGGGTTTAAAACAATACTGTACATGCTATCACTAGACTTATACATGCAGGAGTCTGCCGCTAAGACTGCCTTAAGGATTAGCCTATCAAACGGCTTGAACTCAAACCTGAAGGGCATGCATAGATCCTTAAGAATCTAATAGGCGAAGACGAAAATAGCGACTACACGTCACCATGCCTCGAAAAACTATTCTCCTGGACTTGTCCAAGTAAGTAAGAATGGGAGACCAAGGAACCAATGAAAGAGAAATCTATATCTATCTACACAGACGGGTCAAAGATGAACATAGGAATGGGCGCGGTATATTCTTCGTGGAACTAAACATACACAGCTCGATTAGACTTCCTGACAGTGTCTTTCAAGCGGAGGTTCTGGCCATGACTGAACCGATGACCTCCGTCATAGTCGCAAGATCTCTATGACACCACAATCGACCAACTGCTTGAGTGTATGCTGCAACCGAAACATGGAAACATGGATTGAACCAAAACAGACGGCGATACAGAACTGACTATAACTGAAATAATTTGCAAGATATTTTCAGATGAGATACAGAAATGACCAAGGACAAGATCTATTCAAAATCTTTAAATGCGACATCGAAACTTAAAAAAATATCAAAATATGATTACCATGCAGACCACAGACCACTATAACCATTTGGATTGATTCGCAAAATACCATAAATTGTATAAACACCTTCCGGCTTGCATCACAATTCAACGAAGGATACACTACTGGCTTTAAAGATACACACATATGTATGTATGCATAACAAAACCTTCCCACGACACCATCATGTCATGTTCTGCAGTAACCACCTTCAACGCAAAAAGCTATCCCAAAAGGGGCACACATCACCCGTTTCCCACGACTTAACCTATCCCAACGAACTTTTTGCCTTTTTTGTTGTCTTTATCCTTCATCTTCTACCGATGCACATACCCATTTAGGTTGTAGTTTTTTTTTTTTTTTTGTTCTTTGGAAGTGAAAAGACAAACAAAGCACACACTCTTTGTTATGACAAGAAGCACTCTAAACCTACCAGGAATTTGCATAGATTCTCTTTAAAAAAAAAAAAAAAAACCAAAACGAACCCCATTCAGGTAGTGAATCCATACCTGTTGTGTATCTATAAATTGTTTGCGGTAACACCAGTAGCCAAAGGGTACTCGGTAGAATTTTCCCATGGACTTGCATCAACAGACAAAAAAAAAATACAAAAACAGAAACAAAACTCCCAAGGCCAAGGTGCTGACACCATCTTGATAATCCAAACCTCTGGACCAACTCCATTTCAAAACCCAATCACTACCACCACCATCAATACCATTATCATCACGATGATCATCAGTAACCATAGTTTCAGCAGCAGAAGCAACAGCAGCAACACCACATCAGGACCACCATCATCATCATCATCATCATCATCATCCTCATCATGAAGATTGAAGCATATAGTCAATGCAACTGAAGCCTGCAACCTAACCAACACAATCGATGTCGTTAACAAAATGCATCCCGATTAGAGACCTCGCATTGGATGTAAGATTACAGTCAAGAGGTTAAGGACTCCCTTATGGGGCGAATATACAATATGGAGAATCTTTAAATCTTTCCTTCCCTTCTTTGTTATCTTCATTTTCGCACACAACACACACAGTATCCAGCACACACTAAACAAAACTCCACTTAGCTACCATCAGCAGAGTCACACACTAGACGCAAGAGGAAGATCGTGACAGAAGTAATATATTTAAAAATAGTTTGCAAAACCACCTCCTAGCCACCTTCTACTACTACCTTCATCTTCATTTCTTTCTTTTGGAATCATTTTTTTTCTTTTTTTCGTCTCGATATTTTTTTTGCGGTTCATTGCAATGCCAGCGGGTATCATGCAATCCTCAAGTGCCCTCTTCATCTACGCTGTGTGGATGTGAATAAGCCGCAACAAACTACTATAGAGGAATAGACAAAAACGCGGTCTCGTTGAAAAATGCAAAACACTTCTTGTATAACGATCTGTCTACGAATAAATTTTAGAGACCTTTCAGGTCCTATCCTCTTCTTCTCTTTGGATGACTTTGAGAGCCCACCAAGTGGTTTGGTTTAAACTTAAACTTGACTTTGGTCTGTTAGTAGTATCACCATCATCATCATCATCATCATCATCATCATCATCACCATCACCATCATCATCATCGTCGTCGTCGTTGTTGTCGTCATCATCATGATGCATCAGGCTGGCGATTCACAGTGGGACCAAGAAGACACAATTTGGATAAAGTAGACTTATGAGACTTGATGGATTTTCACGAGGTAGACTAAATCAATCCAAAGCAGTTTAACATGATCCATCCGAAAGGAGCAAGACCTCCGTGGTGCACATCCAAGACCGATACCTAGTAAATACCACGAAGGGGAACCACATACTATACATATGTAAGTCCAAGTTGAGTTGAATTGTGTAAAGTTGGGTGGTTGTCCCCGCTCAGCAGGGACTCACTTAGACCAAAAGAAGGTCCATTGTGATACCACTGTGGAAAAACCGGAGACCTACATGAAAACTTTCCAAATGGGACAGTATGCTCAATTCTGGAGTGAACTCATCCCGAAGAAGTATGGTTCGCCGGTTTTGTTTTGGATAAGTCTAGTCTAACTAGATCGGTCGAAGATCTTCGAAAAATCACTTGTCTAGGATTTTCCTTCTTAAAACCGATAGGGCAGTACAGGTACACAGAAGATGTATCATGATTGTTTTCTCCTCGTCCGCGTCTCTTCAGCTTCTAAAGAAATCGTTGAATCGTTGACCACCAAGCCTTCTGGTATGTTTGCCTACGAAACAGTGCTCCAAGAGGACTCCAACTATCATTCTTAAATTTGTCCAATTGACGGATATAAGTCTACTGGTGTTCCTACAATCCAGCTCTGACCAGATTTATTTAGAAGATATTGTTCCACCTACTGTTTGGCAATCCAATTGGAAATTTATCGATTTAATAGGTGCTAATGGTTCCCTCCTACTGTCAGAGAGGTTCCGATCTGCACCTGACAGCAGATCCTTGGCATTGCTTTACCAACTTGAATCGAATTATTGGGTATTTCAACTCTGCCCTGGGGAATACCACTGTATACCTCAGCTCAGCATGGATAAGCCTGCTTTTAAGCGTTTACTCGATCCAATAGCAAAGATATTAGTCAAGGTTTAACTCAAGATGTCCAGGAGATATATGTTGCTTCTGTTTTGACATTGCTCAAAGCTCCTTCAGTAGCAAGGAAGGAGACCATAGTGAAATCTTTGTTCTCAAAAGATTTCTCAATGATTCCTGCCAACGAGTGCAGGGCAGTCTCTTCTGATTTTCCCATGCGATACGTGTGTTGGGATACCGATATGAAATTACTATCTAAATTTGTTCTCATATTGACGTCGATCAGCCTTTCAAAAGTTTTTAATAGAAAGGAGGATAGGCTGATCGGATGCAAGTCTTTAGGGGATACGTGGGAGGTCTTACTGGCATTAGGTATACATTACCTCTTCTAAAGGATCTAGGGGTGTAGCCGAATTTAAACAACTTCTAAAGATAATGTGGAGACAACGACTTAAAGCATCAAAATCTTGCTGTAATTCAGGACTAAGACCAGCGGATTTGTACGGGACGAAGCTGTGCACTGCCTACTGTATTTTGTAGAGGGTGACAAAGACCTTTAGCACTGTAAATTTGACTCTCTTATGGTGTTTACAAAATTTACTGCCTCTGTTTTACTGCCAGGAAAATGCGTATCTATACGAAGCTCTGAGGTCTCCTTGCTGTACATACATAGTTCAGTTAGTGGATTTCTTAATGTAACTAGGAATAATTGGAGATGAGATCTTCCTAATCCGAGACGAATCACAAGTATTTTCTATATTTTCATAGAAAAGATGCCAAGAGGAACGTTGTGATTTCCCAACCTCTCACTTAAATTTCCTAAGACTGGTCTTATAGAGATCCCAGTCAAGTGGGTCCTTAGAGCGCTTTGCTTGAAGTTTCAGAGTTGAAGATTGATTTTCAAAGTTTCTCAAAATCATATACGATTTGAAGTTGATGAAGAGGAAGAATCTTCATTTCATCTTTTCTAGAGCTACCCTACGTTACTTTAATAAAGCATTTTCTGGGAGAATATTTCTTTGAGGAGCTTGAAGTTATTTCCGATTCGGATATCTATAAAATCTAGAAGCTCAAAATGGTTCCAAGAGTAACACAAGTGACCAGCTTGTGCGGCAATATTATAGATCTTTCCTGGTCCAGTTGTATTCTACCATAAAAGGAAGACAGCCACCTAACCTAAACCTAAACTCTCTGATGTTGAAGATGTCTGAATACCAGATAGGCAACTATGAAGTTGTCGGGAATCATGGATTAGGTAAGCGTTCTAATATACGCCATAACTTTCAGCAAGGAAGAAATCACTATCGCGATTCCACATATGTACAATGTGTTCACATGTCAGGCAATACTACGTTCTTTTGCCAATTTTTTTGTGACTATAAGGATATACTTTGTGCTGACTATAGGTAAGGTGAAAAGAACGCCTTCGATGCACTTTTTCTCTCGCAGAACTATGCACCTCCTCCAATTGACATTGTGAAGCAGACTTTTCAGCTTTGTTTCGACCGATGTTAGCATTGAACAGGATGGACTCAGTCGAATGGGTAATTCAACAGTCGGATTGTCATCCAATATGCAATCAGATTTAACACCAAGCTACGACCGTAGCTCTCGGAATGAATGCGTGCTTTTTCATAAGTGCAGAACTTGAATAGTGGCACCTTCTATCAGGACAGGAGATAGCTGTAAGCGTTCGTTAACAGGTACCTATTAGAATTTGTTGATTCAACGATATGGACGGGACGATCTACCAGAAAATGGACCGAAAAATAATAGGCACTACCATCCATGGAACTAGCTGTCATACATTTAAAAAGGGCCGATATTTAACTAAGCAATTTAGTCAAACTACTTTACATAGGATGGCAGGGTAACTTCCCAATTGTTAAATAAATATATGGTAACTCGTGAAACCATACTTTATGAAACCTAGGCAAGATAAGCTCGAAAGTCCAGTGGAAGTCTTTCACCAAGATTCACACGACAACCATCCAATAGTATGAGATTTAGCATGGTCTCTTTTACCTACTGCAATAGTAAGGAGAAGAAAGCAGCTCTAAGCCTTTGGATAGTGGGAATATAGCCCTCAACACTATATGGTCCTTCCTTCATCTCATATCAATGCCGAGATTTACTATTAAAATTTTGGACAGAAATAATTCTACGAGTCCCCCTAGAGTCGACTATTCTTTAAGAATCCTTGTACTTGGAACCTTGCAGCCCGTTAATAAGAGAATGACATCTCTTTCCCTGATTGAGCTTATCTACTCGGGTCGTCTCTGGTACCAATTAAATCAGTCCGAGAGCTGCTGCCTCCGATAACAGAGAACAATTAACCTTGGTAGTTACTCTAGTTTATACAGAACGGCCTCCTGAGATTCATATCCCTATCTGGGTGGCTCTAGATCAGTAGTTCTTTCTACCCACAGACATACGGATTACTAGGAAGCTCTATATCAATATTCACTGCCCATCTCCACTACATAGGGATACCAGTATGGAAATTCAATCTATTGTTTAGTGGTTATTTTTGGAACCATTTACCTCTGCCTTTATAACAAAAGTTCTCATATCTGTCTAAAAGGGAAATACCCTACCTCACTTTGATAAACCGCTCAACCTCAAAGTCAAAGATCTTACCGCGCGGTACTAATCAAATCTTTCATCCAAACCACCCATGTATAGATTTGTTCGAATTCAAAGATTCTCAGACAAATAGCAGACAGCCACTGAGAATTCTTCGCAGTAAACTTGTTCGCCAAAAATAGAAAAATAATCTAATTCAAGGTTTGCGTCTGGATCTGAAGCACAATGTCGTTCGGTGAAGATCAAAGTACCTGCGGCGGCATTGCTCCATCTCTAAAGGCATCATAGCATCATGAAATTCAGCGAACGAGTTTCATCGATTCTCAACTTTCTTTAATTTTTTTTTTTTCCATCTGCTGTGTGCGGTGCTGTGTGTTTCTATTAAACGATCCAAATCCTTGTGTGTCGCGCTTTTAAGAAAACAAGAAAAATCAGTGACTCTTCAATGATAGCGATCTAATTCTGTAGCTGTCACATGAAACATGAGCGGTATAAATGAAAATAGAAGAAAAAAATAGTAGGTTGGGGATGCTTTTGATTTTATTGCTGATCAAAGGGCTAAGCCGCCCTAGGTTGTCTCTCGCTCTCGGTGGAATTGAAAGCAATCGATTCGAGGGTCGTACCTATTCCATTGGGAATGACCACAATGACACATTGACACTGGCATCAAAGCGTTTCATGCCGATTTATAGCGATCTCTCCAAAGAGGGCTTGAAAGGTAAAATTGCCTCCAAAGTGGTGCGGACCAATTGATTGATAGCTCGTACAAATCTGTTTTCTCGAATTGAAGAACCACGCAATGCCATATGCTTCGCTAAACTAACCTCTCTAGCCAATGTCATGGTCTCGACGGTGATGACGATGACGACGACGACGACGACTGCTTTCAACCAACAACAGTGTTAAACCATCTGGAAAACGCGCTGCGCGAGATGAAGATGGCGTATACAAGAAGGAGACGAAGAAGAAGTAATTGCACCATTGAATTTCAAATCTCCTTCCATTTATTTTAACCTGCTCGGAAACGATATGGTCTAGTCTTGTGGTTATACAAGGCGAATGGTCCCATTTGCTGTTTTGCGACTGATGATGGAAGAAGAGGAAGAGGAATAAAACCAACGTTAAGATCGTAGAGAGATGTAACAATGGACAGGACAGCCGGATAGACATAAATAGACAATTGACATGGATGATGATGATGATGCTGGTGATGGTAGTGGTGGTATTACACGATGGTTTTGTACAGTGGAGCCTATGGTATTAAAAGGGGATGTTACCACTGAGAGGTTGAAAGGAAGTGTCTTGATATGAAGGGAGATCATGGGAGACTTCATATGTAAAGTCTTTATATATTCGCAAGTTGTTTCAAAAGTCTATTTAAAACGCGAATTATGAAGTAACCGCTATTCTCAGATATGGATGAATTTACTAATGACGAACTATGTGAACGTGATCGAACTATATGTCAAATGTCCTTAATAGGTCACGAGAGGGTGCACAACAAGCGGAAGCTCTCAACTGCTATAAAGTAAATATCACCGGAATCCAAGAAGTGCTATGGATTGACCCGGATGAAGGAAGGATGAAAAACTGGTATATAAACGCGGCTTCTATAAAAAGCAGTAACAATATCTATTTGGTTAGAGAATCGTCATTGGAGACAGACGTACAGAAGACTTAATTCATTTGACGTGGTGGCCTGATGCCAATCCTAGCTAAGTTCACTAGTAACAGGTCTTCAATAGATCTATGAGCTTATACACAAAACTTACAAGCGATGTCTTAAATTTGACGTTTGGATTGCACTCCTCGTCACAGCTCGTACATATTTCCTATTCCTTAAAGGGAATAAATCAACTTACCGTCAACTAATCGCAGACTCGGCAAGATTCGTATGGACATTGGTGGTTAATACAGTCAGGTACAAACATCAAGGCAATCTGTGGAAACTCATGTGAAGTGTTTGCAACGAAGTTTTTGACTGGTAAACCAGAGGACCACTCTCTTAGGGTCAGAGAAGAGGCTATAGATGCGAGGTACGCATTCAAATTTCTCAATGTTCAAACTTTCAGAGGAGCAAACGTCGACTCTGACCACTTTCTTGTTGCATTCAAAGAGCTCTACTATCCAACTAGAAGAAGCTGCAAGCCGCCCAAAAATAATAAATTCAACGTTGGAAGCCTTAGCACGGCTGGAGTAGACAGAGCCTATAGAGTGCACCTTAGCGAGAGACTATCCGCTGTGCATTCACCGTCCACAAACGCCAACAATCTGTAGATAAAGTATCGCGACATCATCAAAGAGGTAGCAGAGACTAACATAGGGCATCATCCACCAACCAAAAAGAGCTCTTGGTATGACGATGAATGCATTCTTTGAAAAATTTGTCAGAAAATGCACAGAAGCAAGCGTTGCAGCGCAAAACAAGGGCAACAAGCGAAGAGCACACAGCTCAAGGATATCGAAGAGTCCCGCGATAGGAAGGAACATTCGGATGTTTTTTAGGAAAGCCAAGTTGGCCGCTGGCTTCAACCCCGGAATGCAGGCTCTTCGGAAAAATGAAGGAAACCTAGTCACAGAACCACAGGGAATAGTAGATGTGTTTAAGCAGCATTTCCAGCAGCTACTTAATGGACATCAGGTTGAGAGAGTGATAGGGCAATAAGAGTACTCGCATCCAGTCAATGAAGAAGCTACCCATTTTTGAAGAGTTTAGCCTAGCTATCAAAAAGCTGAAGATCAACAAAGCGGCCAAGCACTAAATCATCAACCAAGTATGGGTGGATGAAGCCATGCCCGATGTCTGTACTATTAGCTCTATATGACCTAAGGCGATCAGAAAGGCGATCATATGTCTTGGAAGAACTATAGAGACATATCCCTACTTAATGTCGTAGACCCTATCCCACGTATTATGTGACCTTTCTGCAGCACTCTAATCGGCAAGTACCAGTGTGGCTTCCAGCCCGGCAGATCGACGACTGATCAAATTTTTACACTATGGCAAATCCTGGAAAAGACCAACGAATTTCAAGTCGAGACTCAACATCGCTTCATAGACTTCAAAGCCGAATATGATAGCATTCATAGTCTTAAACTCTACAAGACGATGGTCGAATTTGGGATCCCGACAAAACTGATCCACCTATTCCACGTGACGCTGGAAAACATGTGGTGCAATGTGCAATTCGGAAACAGTTCCTCAGAACTATTCCAAACATGTACCGGATTTTGGCAAAGAGATTCGCTATTGTGTGACTTCTTCATTCTCGTGCTATGCAGATAGTGTGCAGGGCAGATGTTAACACGGAAGGCATTATCTCCAACAAATCTGTCCAGCTGCTAACCATCTTGAAAAAAAAAAATAAGATCCTTGGATCTGGATCTGTACAATATTAAAAAGGAAGAACGTCATTCCTTCGACAGCCTTAAAAATAGTCTTCCTTCATTAGGAAGGTGTAATGGTGTAGCTATGCGGCACAGATCTTTCTGATTCTAGTTGGGGTTAGTTATGGATTCATAAGACGTATAAACGTTCTTACTGCTCCGAATCAGGAAAGAATACTTTCTAAGACGTCGAAGATGATCAACACTCGTTTCTCTGTACAGGATGACTATATTAAGGCTTTCGTTGTTTTCTTTTCTAAAAACGTTTCCAATATGACAGACCATTGCATTAGTCTTAAAATAAAAATTATCACCCCAAAGTTGTAATTCTAAGAAGATCCTCCGCAAAATCCTATATACGGAAGCTTATGATTATGACCCATTTATTTTCATTACAGCACGTGGAAGCAAAACCAAATAAAAACTCTTAAAATTGTCTACTAATGGCGTCTTAACATTTTATGAACACACAGAGCGGTTATTTATCACTCATTATAGTCTTCTTAATTGAGTTCGCGGCTGAACTTAAAAGATAATTCACAGAAACTTCACAACGCCCTACTGCCATTGTTAAAAGTTTTTTTATTGATCTCACGATCTTATTTTGACAAATTAGATGGATCACGACTAGTTTCCTTTTATACGGGGGACTGAGTTCTGTATTTACATATTCCCACATAAATCAATCTTCGTCTATAAATTCGCACGAATTCATCCCAAAAACTGTTAAAACATCTCATGAATATTCAAAAAGATCCCCTAAATCATCTACATAAGGCTGGAGCGTGCACAGTGACAGCATCATCAACAAAAGTCATTAAGAAGTTCATTGTTATAAAAGATTTACTAAAAATGGAAATGAGACTCAAAATGCTATCTAGAACCAAAAGACACCACAAAAAGACCTAAACCTGACAATAAGATACAATTTCATTTCATAAATCAGAAGCAGAGACACCTCCATGCGTCGTTAGCTTAAAGAAATATCAAATCTCAAGTAGAGAAACCGCCACAGGACCTTGTCTTGTGGTTGATGATGTATAAAACAAAAAAAACTCTCTGTTGTGCAGTGAATTACAATTGACACACCCTGCGTTGAGTGTTTTTTTGTATTTTGTTTTATTTTTTCGGCGGCTGTGCGCAAAATTGATTTGGCCTCGAGAAAATTTTGAAATGGAATATCCATCCGAACGACAGCGGCAGCAGCCGTTTGACTTAGATCCACTGTTGAGATAGACATAAGAGTTCCTGCGATTTATAATGACCAAGTGTGGACTTGGCAGCTGCTGTTGGTCGATTGGTCGATTGGTGGTTTTTTTTTTTTGGTCTCTTGAGGGGGTCCCTCTGTAGACCTTGAAACGTAATTTTTGGTCGCCTTTTGTGAAATGAAACCAAATGAGTGTGTTCCAATTCGAGGAATCGAATTGCAGGCACCTGGTTTGGTTGTGGTTCTGGTGCATGGTTTTACGCTTTTCGAGGTTATTTATGGGTTTTCTCAGAAGGGTTACAGTCGAGTGTCAATTTTTAATTATAACATTGACTCGCGAATAATATCCATGATGATGGAGCCCGCAGTGTTATTCTAGAGAAATAATCATTAAATTAATTTATGATCTAGAAAATATGTTAATTTGATGACGGGACTAAAAGAAAGGAATTAATGGTGGTTCTGCAGACTTCTTGAACATCCTTCGAAATGACACCTTCCATAGTATATGGACATAAATCACAATAAGGAAGATGAAAACATTTTTATGTGGATGCAAAGATGAAAAGGATTACTCGAGGTTCACCCTACGAACTGTGTAATGTCACCGCAGAGACTTTCTGAGGTATATCATTGGTTAAGGAATCTCAGCCACTAGGAAAATGACTTTAGAGGAGGGAAAGATGTTAACCGGGTAATTGGTATGGGAAACGTTCTTAGTAAGTAATAACCAGTGGTTACTTGCTTCCACATAGACCAAAAGAGGTAGGTAGAGTCTTGAGAATCTTGTCTTACTTTGGAGCGTCAAATGAAGAGTTTAAGGTTCATGATCTTCAGATCCGATAACTAACCAATGCATGACTCTTAATACAAATGGGTCTGTACGGGATTCAGGCTCTTTATGTTGGGTGTGATATATTTATCACACGAATGGAAGGAGCCTCCTATTTAATGTCTTGTTAAGGAGCTGGTAGCCAAATGATAGTGATGCGAAAATATGAAAGCACAAGCGTTCTCACCTTAGCCTCTCACTATTAACGTTGGTGGCTGTTAGGTGCCTAATACCTCGCCTGGAGATTGGGTTACCAACTCCTTTGGAAAGTCGTTGATGGTAGCAGACGAGAGAGGGGGGAGAAGTGTTTTCTCACTAAGGCAATTCATTTTGATCTAGAAGGCAGCGGGAGAATTCTCTAGATGGAATCAAAGGTGGCATCCACAGTTCCAGTCAGACCGAACTATCTAGTGTCATCCCTATATGAGCTGTCCGGACATATTCAAATCACAGGTCTATAGGGATCTCCAACACTGAGCCAGGGTGTTGGAAAAGAGTTGGTGGAGGATGAACCCTTAATGGGCCAACGGCAGCACTCATATCCCCGAAGTGGGTTACTAACTCCGAAAAATCCGGCCCCTCGTTATAGGGATATATAAGGGAATTGGTCTTCCAGGTTGGGGGTTATGGGTAGGAGTAATTTCCCGACCACGGAAAACGCCTTTAGGATGACTCTACTGTTGACGACCCCAACAATAGAAATACGGACAACTACCTTCGGATTTACGTGAATGTTCGAACCTTGACAGACCGCATGCATCCGAAGAATTAGCAGATGCCCCAGACTGCTATAAAGCAGACATCACAGCCATCTAGGAAGTGCGATGGGATGGGCGGTGAATAAAAGGATTACAAACAATAACATCTATTACGGTGATTGTTATAGAGAGCACAAACAGCGTTTATTCGGATGCGGATTTGTCATACGCGACTGACAGGCAAAAGTACTAAGCTTTCGACACGAGAGCGAGCATCTTATCACAATCCGGATCAAGGCTAAATACGTGTACATAAGCCTAATATATGCTTATTCCCACAGAGGACAAGCACGACGCCACCAAAGAATGTTTCTACGATCACCTCTACACTTACCAGCAATGTCCTAACTATGTCGTTAAAATCATACTGGGTGATTTAAACGCCAAGATAGGAAAGAGGACATCTTTGCCAAGATGATTCGCAAGCACAGTCACCAAAACACCATGTCTGGCGACGGACTTACGCTTATTGACTTTGCGGCGCGGCGAAACGTCACTATAGCAAGCACACGGTGTCCTCATCTCAATATTCACAATATTCACAGTCAAACGGTCTTCCAAATTAATCATATTGCGATCGAAGTAAGGCATATGTACCTCCAGTACTTTGGATGTCCAAACCTTCCGAGCAGCTAACATCGACTCAGATCACCACTTTGTTACAACCAAGGTAGGAATACGGATATCGCTATCTCCACAACAAAGAAGAAATACTGTCGAAAAGGTGCAATCAGAAGAGACCGTCAGAACTTTTACCGAACGAGTATTCCGAAATCTCGCTACGACTCCTATGCCGCCATCATCAAATGCCGAAGACCAATGGGAATGCTGCCAACATATCATAACAAACGCCGCAACTGATTTGCTGGGTTTCGCCCGACCACCACGAAGGAATGTTAACAAGGAATCCTGAAGATTTCGCGCGATGGAAAATATTAAGAATTTGTACTTCAGGAATAATATACGAAAGTTGTACCAATAGGTAAAAACGACGTGTCAGGCCAACAAGACCTGTACCGAACCCTGTAGAGATGAAAAAGGAAACCACGTCGTAGAGTCACAGTTGATGCTGAGAATATGGAAAAATTTCTTCTGCTTTCCTAACAGCCACGAAGACCAACAT
Organism: Xylota sylvarum; assembly: GCA_905220385.1. Classification (NCBI taxonomy): domain Eukaryota; kingdom Metazoa; phylum Arthropoda; class Insecta; order Diptera; family Syrphidae; genus Xylota; species Xylota sylvarum. The sequence continues at coordinate 105,544,875 of LR999957.1, read as the reverse complement.
CGCGTTGTCAGGCAGAATGAACCATCCATAGACCATGAACATAGACGATGATTGCCAAAATTTTCGTTCACCTGATCGACATTAACAAGGCTGCTAATACCTGATGGCCTACAGACCGAGTTAGTCAAAGCAGCTGAAGGTGACTTGGTAGAGAGCATACACCAACTCATCTATAAAATATAATTCTACGAGTGTATGCCTAATGAATGGAATCTCAGCATCGTTTGCCCGATCCACAGGAAAGAACATCCACTTAATTGCGCCAATTGCAGAGATAGTAGACTCCTTAACATCGCGTACAAGACCTTATCTGCCATATTGTGTGAACGCAACCCTTCGTCAATAACCTGATGTGGTTTCAGATTAGGAAAGTCCACAATCGATCAAATCTTCACACTTCGGCAGATCCAAATCGATACTCACCATCTCTTCATCGATTTTAAGGACGCATGTGACAGCATCTATAGAGAAGAGCTATACAGGGCCATGTCTAGTTTGGCATTCCTGGGATACTCGTTCGCTTGTGCAGAATGACGATGGATATTCTTACTTCTCTCATTTCTTATACATGGGTTTGGTGGCTGTATTTTGCTATGGGTCAGCAATAGAAGTGTTTTTTGGTACAAAACTTAAATGTGCTACTAGCAAACAAGCTGACGTGCATGCTAACCCATTAGCTTCATAAACCTTGCTCTTTTGGAAAACCCAATAATAATTACGAAAGCATATAGAACTACTTAACTTTTCAACAAGAAGAATTATGTTAAAGTAATTTTCAAAACTCAAAGGCTAATAGCTTTAAAATTAGAACATGACCCTTTGAGCATGAAGATAAAATAACATTTGTTGAACTAACACTCCACATAAAATTCGCTCCATTAATTTCAGAGCCATAAGCCATGACTGAGTGCTATTCCAGTTAAACCCGCAATTGCCTTCTGCCTTCATATAGAAAACACTAATTCGTATAGGCTCAATAACCTACGCTATTTACCCAACAAGGGTACCTAAAACGGGAACAATAGAACGCTTGCACGATTCTCTCTTTGAAATCGATCTCTCCACCTCAAGTGTTTTCCCTTGGACCACCCTCAATCATCTTTACATCCATTTCGCTGCCCCCTTAAGCAATCTTCACACATCATTCATTGTTTTCACATTTCATTCTCAACAAAAGGAGGCCCACAAAGAAGAGAAAAGAAAAATCACTTACAAATCAAAAGAACTCAGTAAAACCACCCATTTGAGGGTTATAGAACCACAACACTGACTTGGCCACTTCTGTGCGCTTCTCTCGTCTCAAATTCCCAACAAAAACTGCGTGAACTAATTACAACAACATTCGCAAAGCAAAAACAAAAAAAAGTGTTAAATGACCGACTCCCAGGCGCGACTATAACCCATCAGACACGTTCTAGCATGCAACAGCAACAAAAAAAAAATAAAAAATCGTAATAATTAAACACACATGAAGATCAGATCACTTTGAATCAAAACACAACCGCGCAAGGCCATCAACCTGAATGTGGTAGAGAGGCTGAGGATGGCGACGACGCCGCGACCGACGGTGGTATGAATGACAACATCTCCAGTGGAAATAGTTCAACATACTACGATGCCAACACTTGCTAGAGCCGGAGAATTCTAGCATGTCGCCCGTTTAGTAATTATAACCATGGTGAGCAGAGAACATATTTATAGAGAGCATTTATAATTAAATTTAATCACGAACGCAGCTAAGCATGCACGCGCGGCTTTATCCACGCAAAAGGGTTCTGCGTTGCGCGTCTCGTATTCTGCTGTTGTTGTAGGGTTGCGTGTCGGATTTTAGTGATGTTAGCTTGACGCTTCGGGTCGGTGTCTCACGCGCTTGCGAATTCCTCACAGAGAGGGTAATTGGTGTTTGACTTCGTTGAGGAAAATTATTTTGCAAGTGTTTTTCTAGAATTACAATTGTATGGATATGAGGTGATGGGAGGCGGCAAATGGAATGTTGCTACATTTGATGGCTTCATAGGATGGAGCAGTGATTTCGTCAAATGGGTAACATTTTCATATTGCTACCACTTACCCTCGATAGGTTAGTTGTTTCTACCAATTGAAGAGGAATGGTCTAGAAGCTCTCCATGATGAGTGTTATACCTAGGAGTACCCGCTATTATTTTTATACCTCAAATCTTGTTTCGTTAAGTACTCAAGGATCACTATTTATTCGCTCAAGAGACTATTTATTCGCAGTCTTGAATGCGGCCACATACCCTCGGCTTGGAGCGAGAGTAGCATTCAAAAACTACCAAATCAAGCCACACCATTGCGAAAGACTGCAGACCTATTAATCTAACATCTTTTGTGTTGAAAACCTTCGAAAAACTAATGAACGTTTACATTCGTAGCAGACTTGATGGCAATATCATCTCTACAATGGCAAAAGTGTAGAAACTGCATTACACGAAGTGGTCAGCAAAATAAAAAGGTCAGTAAAGGACAAAAAATAGACACTGCTGCATTTTTAGACATTGAAGGACCCTTCAAACATGCGCAGTGAAAAGTGATCGTGAGTCTGTTCAATAAACGGAATATAAATGCAAAACTAGGTGACAGTCGTTGAAAGGTCATTGTCTCCAGAGGTACGCCACAAGGAGAAGTCGTCCCTCATTAGCGGTGGGTTCTAGTCAATCAAGGAAATCAGACGAATGCAAGAGAAATGGTGTAGAAATGGTAGTAGTGCTGCTGGTAAAAGGAAAATTTTGACCCATGTATCAGCGAACTGTTAGAAAATTCATTAAAAACACTTAACACGTGGACTAAGCATTGTGGACTTAGAGTTAGTGCCAATAAAACCGACCGCATGCTTTTCACTGATAAAATAACTATACCGCCATTCAAACTGCCAGCTATTGAGGGACTACTCCTAAGAATATCTGATAGTGTAAAGTTCCCAGGAGTTATATGTTATACTAGACAGGATACGTAACTGAAAGCTTAATGTCAATGAAAGAGTTTAAAAGACAACGATTTCGCAACCGAATCTTCGGCAAAAGGAGGGTACTCAAAGGATAATTCTATGGATATATACGGCAATTGTAGGACCGATACCCACTTATGAGAACGAAGTCTTGTGATGAGCTGCAGACAAAGCAACCAATCTTAAGGCAACGATTAAAATATAAGGGCTAGCATGTAAAGGCACAACCAGGGTAATGAGAACAGCACCGACAGCTGGGTTGCAAACAATACTTGCAGGAGTCTACCGTCAAGAGTGCTTTGTGGATTAGTTAATCAAACGACTTGAACTTAAACCTCGAAGGGTATACACAGATCCTTAAGAACCACATAGGTGAAGACGTAAACAGTGAATACACGTCACCAACCTCGACTTTTCCAAGTTTAGAAGAATGGAAGGCCAAGGAACCAACAAAAGACATATCTATATCTATCTACACAGACGGGTCAAAGACGGATATATGAACGGGCACCCGTATATTCTCCATGGAACTAAACATACACAGCTCGATCAGACTTCCTGACTACAGCAGTATCTTCCAAGTGGAGGTTCTGGCAGTGACAAAGGTAGCCAGTATGGTATCTATGATGGCAATACCACGAGATGATGTCACCTACATAATGTTCGCTACAGATATCAAGTCCAAGCTAGTCCGACACTATCGCGAAGAACTTAAGGTTCTTGGGTCACAGCACAATATAAATCTCTGCTGGATCCCTGGTCACAAGGATATAACCGAGAATTAGATATCTGACGAACTTGATAGGAAAAAGTCTGCAATGGACTAAAATCGAGAACTTCAATGGATCAACCCTCCATTTTCCAATTTTAGGGAGCGAGTCGAACGTAAGGTCCTAATGACAGCCAACAATAGGTGGAAATCGCTTACCATCTGATATATACATATGTATCAAGGAAGCTGTTGCAACAATACGACAAATACAGAACCAACAAACTCCTACAAAATGACAGAAAATTGCTGTGAATGTTGGTAGGTCTACTCACTGGTCACAATCTCCTAAGAAATCACCCAATGAAACTTAAAGTCAACGTGACGAAGAGGTTCAGGAAGATACACCTCCTTACCTGTGTCACTGTCCAAGCTATGTCTCTTGAGCTGCAAAACACTAGGAGGGTACTACGTCCATGGTCTTCAAGAACTACCTGATGTCTCACTTTACAATCTTTCCAAGTTTCTGAGAACATCACGATCAGTAAGGAAGTAACTACTTAGGAGAAACCCAGTATAGGAACTGGAACCAAACTTCCGATTGATGCCCAAGGTCCCTAAAATGACCCTTACCTACCTCAGTACTGCAAATGATATCGTTTAAATATTGGCTACCAACGGCCAATTGGCATTTTCCAACACTTTTCTAAGCAATTCCGGTGGTATGTTCTCTATTTCTTGTCAAATATTGTCTTTCAGGGCTGCAAGAGCCTATGAAGCCATAACACATAAATTAATGACTTTATATAACCACCAAAAAAGAAGTCTGGAATAGGCAGAACGGACCTGAAGGAGTATCTTTCACTAAGTCCATTGTATCGACTGCTGTGTGTGCACCTGGAACCGTCTTTTTGAGACCACATGTGCTCCAATCCCAATTTATCCAATCAAACTAGAATAGAATAATACAAAAGAGTCCGACATTGAGTCAGTGGTGGCATCTTACATCTGTGAATGTTTTCTTTCATCAAACCTTCTAAATCGTTTAACTTTGTGAACTCGGCTACGACCATATGTATGAAGATGATGATCTAATACAGAGTTCAACTAATTTTGACGTCGTGATCCCGACTTGTGTGTTTACTGTCAGTCTAACTATTTCCCTCTTATCTCACCTCAAGCCAACTCGAATTATTCACTATTTTGCCTGTTACCAATAAATTTCTTTACTTCGACTTCAGGAAGTCATTACTTTTTTTTTTTTTGTTTTCCTCAAAAGCTACCGCACTGCACTCCACACCCAATTGCAAAGCATGCTGAGAAAAAGCGATTTCTTCAATATCCCATCAATCGTTTGTCAGCAGTCAATCAGTTGAGCATTTTTTTTTCCCACCATCACTTCAAAAAGTAGGCCCAGCGAAATAACACAAAAAAAAAACACACAAAAGTAGGAGGCGACGACGACAGAAAAACGATTTATTGATCAATCATTTATGTCATCATCACGATCAATCGATCCTGCCTCCCATTATATTCATCACCATTAGTGAAGTAGGTATTGAATTTTTTTCCCTCCTCTACTTGTGCGTTATACCCTACCCAGTATCAAATTGTCATAAAGAAATCCATTTCCACAGAAAAGAAAATCACATTTTCACCGCCCAACAGCGTCAACAGAAAGTGGTACGGCTTCGGATACAATATTAAATCGATCATCGCTGCCGCATCGCATCGATTTGCAGATCAATCCAAGAGGAGAGTAGTGTTGCAAATAAATACTCTTGTGTGTTGCTGCAATACGTTTTTCTTTTTAACCGAATCGTTTTTATTCCAAGTTTATTGCTTGGAATTTGGGTCAATATTATTTGAATCCTTTTGTATAAAAAAAAATAAAATAAAAAATAAAAAAACAAAAAACAAAAGAGTTGAGCAACGAACTTCGTGAGATTTTTGTACTGTGTGTACTACTTACTTTTATTTCTTTTTATCTATTTGTCGTGGCGATTTAATACTTTTTTTCAAATAAAAAAAAAAAAACTATAATTTGCGTAATTGTTGTATGAAAATCGAGTGTAACTCAGTTGGTGTGTAAACAGAGTTTTAAATACATCACAACACTGTTTATACAGTAGCTGGAGAATTAAATAAACATTAGCAACAAACTGCGGCCCAATTTTGAATTGGAATTGCCTGTGTGCACTCGATTAAATATTTACTATCAAATATCGATTTCAAAGTGCAATACTTGGCATTGTGTTACACTAGAGTAGATGTAGCAGTGTGATGAGTTTCTTGGGAATTAAAATTCTACACCACCATATGTGGTGCCACCTATTGATGTAAATAAATAAACAGATGTCTACTGTTGGCACAGGCAAAGTAATCAATCAATTTGAAGTGTTGCTCTTAAATGCATTAACATTCTATTAATCATACTGGTCAACAAAATTTTTGTTACACTAAACCCTCCAAAATAACACCGCGTATATAGAATTCACGTATGTCGAGACTAGAGAATGTATGCAAAGTAAGGGTTGTCTTCCAAATTTTAGCAAATTTGCTAAAAAATATTTTACTTTAAGACCACCATCAGTGGCTTTATTGATTTTCGACATCAATTTCTCTATGTTTTTGATGATCAGTTGGTTAGTTTTTCCTTTTGAATCTGATTTATCTTCACCCGATTCGTGCATATCCCCACCGAAGAGAAGGACGACGCCATTAAAGAATGTTTCTACGAGCTCATCGACAGATCTTACGAGGAACGTCCTAAATATGACGTTAAAATCGTATTGGGTGATTTTAACGCTAAGATAGGGAAGGAGGACATCTTTGGTAGGACGAATTGCAAGCATAGCCTACGACACCACGTCCGAAGATGAACTTAGGCTTATTGACTTCGCTGTGGGCCGAAATGTCACTATAGCAAGCACATGATTTCGTAATATTAATATCTACAAGGGTACATGGCGGTCTCCTGATCATCAAACGGTCAACTAAATTGATCATATTGCGATGGACGTAAGGCATGCCTTCAGTATTCTGAACCTTCCGAGTATCCTACATCGACTTGGATCACTGCCTTGTTGGAGCCAAGCTACGAATGCAGATATTAAAAACGCCACAACAAAGAAGAAATACTGCGAGAAGAAATAACGCCGAAAGGAAGCAATCGCAAGAGACCGCCAGAATCTTTGCTGAACGCATATTCTAAAATTTCGTAACGACTCCTATGCCAGCATTCCATCGTCATCAGAAACGCCGTAACTGATTTGGTAGGTTTCGCCCGACCATCACCAAGAAACCCATGGTTTGACGAAGAATACCGGCAGCCACAGGCAGCTAAACAAGAGGCATACAAAGCGGCGCTGTAATGAAGGACGAGGGCTGCTCATGAGTTCTACGAGCAGAAGAGGTGGAAAGAATATTGGCTTCTCCAAAAGACGAAAAGCAAGAACAAGCAACAAGGCAACAAGACCCATACAGAAGCTTGTACAGATGAAGAAGGAAACCTCGAAGCAGAGTCGCAGTCGGTGCTGGGAATAAGGAAAAACTTCTTCTGCAGACTGTATAACGGCGGCGAAGACCGACATCGCGATGACGGGCAGAATGAAGTAATCAAAACGAAGTGAAGTTAGCAATATCCAAGCTTAAGTCCAACAACGCTGCTGGAGATGACTTGGTAGAGAGCACACCAACTCATCTCTAAAACTTGGTCAGATAAGTGCATGCTTGATGAATGGAATCTCAGAATCGTTTACTCGATCCGTAAGAAAGGATATTGCTTTATTTGTGCCAGTTACAGAGGTATTAGTCTCCTTAACATTGCATACAAGATCCTCTCTGCGCTACTGTGGGAACGAGTTATACAGAACCGTGCCTAGTTTTGGCATCACTGCCAAACTCATCAAATTGTGCAGAATGACGAAGGAGTATTCTCGCTGCTCCATCAAGGTTGGTAACGATCTCACCGAGACCTTTGATGTCAAAAAAGGATTTAGGTGACGCGCTGTCATTTGACTTCATTAATATCATGTTTCAAAGAATTGTGTAAAATTCACAAGCCAACACCGGAGGCACAATCTTTCAAAAATCTGTGCAACTACTAGCGTACTGCGACGATATGAAAATATTTGGGAGAACTAAGCGGGTGGTCACCTGTGCGTTCGCTAGTATTGAAAAGGAAGCCGCCAATATGGATTATGCAGTAAACGAGTGCAAAACCAAGTATATGCTGTCACCGAAAAGGGACACACAACATCGACGAGCTGACAAGCTCGACAGACAGGGTAAGACCCATAGAATCCTGACGAATTGGTGGTACCTGGGTATGTCCCTCGCTACTTGCAAACTCTTACTAAAGGTGGACGTGACCCACGTTATCGGTGTGCTTACTGGACACTATCTGATAACCAAAGGGTAGGCCGCTTTTCACAATATTTTGCAGCTGTAGGGATGAGGATAATGAAGAAACCGTTCTCGACATCTATTCTCCCAACTCTGTCCCAAAAACAGACAACTCCATCTAGGAGCTCCCTTCTTTGTCAACCTAGGCGAACTGGTGTCTGTCGGCGTTACGAGCCTCCTTCTCTTCATCAAAAGCTCCGGTTAATTTTAATTAATCTAAATATTAACTTTAACATAGGTGATGATGCGCGTTCACTTTAAATCTTTGCAAACCACAAATTGTTGGAAATATTGAGGAGGGCAAGTCATTCCACATTCGCGTTGAGTGGCTAAAGAACAAGCTTCTGAATTTCCACTGTGCGACCGAAAATAGATTTTAAAAGAAAAGGTTGGACAGAAAAGTAACCTTGTGTAGTACGATTAAACTGACGGACAGGCGGGACACAACTCTATGTTTTACCGAACAACTGTGGTGGAAATATCGGTACAGGACCGATAAGCATCCAACATTCCGACGATAGCTTAGCGAAGGAATAATAAACTCTAATAAACTCAAAAACGGTTGCAGCAGCTCCCGTCTAAACATGTGAGTTTGTATTCGAATTTTTGACGAATATAAGCCAAGTCTGAAGAATTGTAAAAAAGTTTAGACTTCCTAAGGAGTCCGAGGAACCTAGCGTCATATTTCGGAACTTCAGAAATCTGAAGATTCTAGCGAAGGTCTGGAGTAACTTGCATATCAAGCATTGACAAGCCATTAGATTCCTCAATATCAGCTCAATTCATTTTTAGTTTGGCTACCTTAGAGATAGGAGACAGCATAGGGTTTTTGACGACTTGAGCTCAACTCGGTTTTTAGCACCCCAATTGATGATTTCATCAATATTGGAGTTGAGTTCGGTAGATATTCGTTACCGGTGAGACTCTACAGCTTAGCGTCTCATCCGTGGAGTCTCCAAAGCATAGACGAAGTCAATAGTACTGTCATCCGTAAAGGAATAGATTAGATTGCGAGTAAGAAAGAGAATGATTTTTAGAATTAAGAATACAGTCCGCTGGAAATATAACATTCATGAAAACAGATATTCCATAAGTGAGGAAAAGGACATTAGAATTGTTGGTTAAGTGGAATGCTCAACAATATATCTACAGAGCAACAATATAATGAAAGTTGTTACACTAGAATTCACCATGACATCCCAATAACATTTACTTAACTCCTCCAACAAGACGAGTATGTCATTTTTATGACTTATGTACATATATCCTATAACACTATCCACATGACACGTCCTAATCAATTACAATTACAGAACTATTTTCACGATCCCCCATCAATATGCCAAATCGACAACCATAAGCATAAAAATCAAGGACACTGCCAGAGACATTTCCAAATGTCACCAATTAAAATCGGCGGCAATCGGCAATTTAAATACACAGAACCACAAGATTCTGTAAAATGCTACACATATATGTATTCCATCGTCTTGGTCAGTAGCAGCAACTTAGAACCTTTACCATATTTTATCTTCCTTCAGACATTTATCATGTTCGGTGTAGAACCTTTACCGCCCCCTTCCGCCACAATTCGTAATAACAATAAACCATAAATTATCTAGTCAACCCCAAAGTTGCAATTGCAACTATAGATACACAGATATAGTAGTCGATTCTCCACTTACCTTGCCATAGCTATTAAGTGATCCATTTATCCATCGATCAGCTTCCAAGCGGCCAGTTAGAAGGGCTCCCGTATTTGGATCGATTCGCTGCCATTCTCGTACTTCTCGTTGAAATGGTGAGCCACCATTATTACTACCTGGTATTGCAACTTCCATTTTTCAACTTTGTATCCGTATCTATATGTACGGCTTTATGTGTATGTGTGTGTGTAGTGGTTAATATAATTTTTATTATATTGTACTATTCAATAATAATTTGTTGCTACTGTTCGCAATTCGCATGCTATCCCCCCGAGTTGAGAGGTACCTACTATTTAACTCGAGCTCCCGATCTACTTTGTACCTGATGGTTGCATCTAGATAGAGAGAGCAACTAAATTGGTCTGGTTTTAGCCAAGCTGCACACGCACTCTGTTAAGAAGAAGAAAAAGAAGAAAGAAGAAGAAGGAACAAAATTAATTAAATCGGAATTGATGAATTATTGATGATGATATAATGAATTGATTATTGGGTCGTCTTGTGTGTTGCAAAAAGTATCTAAAGCCAGCCATACTGGCTTAGACGAAGCAGATAAGTATTGGTTGTGGTATTTAATTAGAAGCTAGTATGAATATATCGCAAATCCTGTGGTAATTATTCTCCGGATGGCATCTAAGACTGGTAATTAATCTTGTGACCATATCTGGTTGGTGCATCGCATTGTGGAGTCATAGCCGGAGTCGAGAGGCCCCTTTAGGCCTTTTAAGAAAGTTAAGACTACTACCACCATTAAAGGGGGGAACAACTCGGACTGGTATGGTGGTATCTAGGAAGTATGCATCTCTGGTGTGCTCTCATTTTTGTAAGTTGGTTTTCTGTTACTTAGTCTTGTTCGTATGCCATCATGCGTGCCCTGGGTGAAGAGAAGGAGATTGAAGATGTGTGCGTTCGCATTTTTGCTTCACATATTCTGTGCTCAACTCCTTCTAACAGTGGAATGCGGAAATTATTTCTGCGTGCTAAGTAGATAAGTGAAGAGTGATTGTGTGTTTTCTTTTTTTTTTCTTTTTTCAAGACTAATATGTGTTTTTTTTTTTTTATTCAAGTCTATCCACCTTGTCGAATGCACTTTAGAGGCTGAGAATGTGAAATCGGAGATACAGTGTATCCGTATCCGTATCTGGAACTGAACTTGATTGATTATTTCGAATAGATTTTTGTGGTTTGGTTTTTATCATCGCTGATCAGATCGAAAGGTGTCAATTAAAGCTCAATCATGCGTGAGAATAAATTTTGCTTTCTGTGTGTGCTGTGGTGACTTTGATTAATGTGGACCGTTTTGTTTTCTGGTTAGGATAGGAATGCGGAATGATGATGGTTGGGAGTGATTATTTTTGCAGTGAAGTAGGTCGACTACCAAATGAGAGATTTAGTATTGTGGGCGGTGTTATTTTTGCGGCCACTGGCAAATAAGGAAATTCAGGAGCTGAGTCATGGGCACTAGAATGAGTGAGGAATTTTCAAAGGTAGTTGGGTTAGAGTACGTGTATAACATCATACAGTTGGAAGTTTAGTTTAGTATGGCAGATGGCCAGATGTTGACCCTCTTAATGCTATTATGGTACTTTATGACTTAAGACGAAGAAGGGAGATAAAGAACAAGAAGAATCTTTTCTTTACATTCAAAGAAAATAGTAGCAGCCTCTGATTGAAATTCAAATCGCCAACTTTGTCTTTAACGAACTGCTGAACTTGCCAGTGGTTCATGATTATCCTTTGAATTTACTTCCTCTTTCTATGTTACTTATCATCATATGCTTTCCGAGTTTTATTTTGCATTATTTTGTACTGGATAGCATTTGAAAAAAGGTGGTTGTATAAATTGATCCTACATTCTGTACATGACCTCTTCTGTTTTTGACAGATGTGGAACAGAATAATTGGAAATTATTCATGGAATATTATACACCTAATCTTATACACGCAAACAGTTTCCATGTGAACCCAAGCCGAAGAAGTGTGGTTCGCCGTTTTGGCATTAAACCAATTGGACCCCGTGACGAAGTTTTTTATTTTTCTTAATTCACGTACTCGCCTAGGCTACACAGAAGATTTGTCATGGTTTCCTCAACTACTGCATCTCTAAAGCTTCTACAGAAATCGTTGCATGGAGCAGCAATCCTTTTAGTATTTCTCCCTACTAGACAGTGCCCCATGAGGGCGCATGATCCACCAAGTTTTTACATGTTCAAACAGTCACGACGATAGTCTCATACTTCTCCTAAAGCCTATGCAATCATCGTCACTAGTCAGAGATAAGTACATACACAAATATAAATTGAAATGGGAGATCTTTTTGAAGATCGAAATAGAAGAAAAAGGCCTGATCATGTGGTTTAAGCAAGATAGTGCAGTGTAATGTCAGATTTTTCTTTTACGAAGTTATTTAAAGAACATGGTATATGCTAACAATCGCCAGACCTTAGACTCCTGAAAGCACACTTAGACCAGTAAAGGATCATTGTGATACCACATGGATCTGAAATCCCGATAGGAATATCCTTGGAACCACTAATATAAAGCTTTGGACCATACTGATGTTTGCCTAGATTGTCGAATAAGTATGCATCTTAGCGCAAACTTCGAACGGAGACAGCTTTGCACGTACAAAGGAGTTGGAGTATAGTTTCTTCATCTTCTTCGGTCATAAAGCTTTCACAGAAGTCTTAGCGAAGAGGTCCAGCCTAATGGCATGATACCGATAATGAAGTGCCCCGTACTGACACCTACTATGATTGCTATGAGCTACTTTTTGTCTGATCACACAGTTGGAGCATTTCTAATCCCCAAAATCTGGCCAAATCTGTCTAGTATTGAGGCGTGGTATCATCTTCCCATCTTCTTCTTCTTCTTCTTAGCCTCCTCTAACAAGCCTCTGCAGCTAGCCGGGTTCTTAGCTAACTGCCTCCAGATGCGCACTCCAAGTCGGTTGAAGTCCCTTTCTATTTTTGCGGGAGGTCTGCTCTGTCACTCTGGGTTGGATTCGAAGATTTTGACAGCCGTAGCATTTGTGTCCATCCGCTCTACATGTCCTAGACATCTCAAACTACTACTGCGCAATTTTTTGACTACGTCAATGTCGCTATACAGCTCGTATAGTCATCTCCAGCTTTGAACAATTCAGCCCGTATGCCATCAGGTCCAGCACCCTTGTTGAACTTCACCTGCCCGTCTACGATTGGTTAAATTCACAGCGTTGAGCTTAAGTAGCAGTTTAACTGTACCGAGAGGTATGACAATATTCACTTTATCCGATAAGAGCGGTAAGATGGCCTTGTCGAGTTCGTCGACCATGTAATTCTCTGGAATGTGCCTGTGATCAAGTACCCAAATTAAGTGAATGTAGAATTGTTTAGCCATCTCGTTAAGAGACAGGAGACAATTTAGGGCAGTTTTGACGAGTTGATTGTAAAAATTGTGATATCCCGATTAGATATCAGATTGTACTTTAGTCACGACAAGGCCTCCTTGACCGCACTGATCTCCTCCTGGAAGATGGTACAGTGATTAGGAAGGCGGAAAGAGATATTTATATTTAGATCGTTAAAGAAGACACCTCCTCCTACTCCCGATTCTATTTTTGATCCGTCTGTATAGAAACATATTGATCCCGTAGTTTGTAAACACAGATTCTTCTCCCAATCAACTCTTGAGGGGATACGTGTTTCAAAGTTCTAGTCGAACAGAAGTTATAAAAGTATGTAGTCAGTTATAGTCAGTAATTTTATGTGGATAAAAACGAACGATCGTCTTGCAAAGAGTCCCAGGAAGAGTTTAGATATTATTCTACTGGTTTTGGAAGTATGTCTGTACTATGTAGTATTTACTTTAATCATTTTGCAATATGATGCGGGATACATTCCATTGATTTTCGTATCGTGGTTCGCGTTCCTGCTTATGTATTTTTTGTACTTTTTGACGGAACAAAAATAAAGTGATACACGATTAAGGAACCTATCCAGGACTTAACCCGTTCATTCCCTCTATGTTTCTGTGTCCCTGCACCCAGAGGAGATTGATCTTGAAGCGATGTCCTAGCGAAATAAGTTACTTTTTGCACTGTTCCAGGAGCTATATAAGGATGACATGACACCTGTAGAGCCTATAGCCGCTGTTCTTAGCACTTTGCTTAGTTTTCCGATAGTGTAGTCTTTTCTCAACAAATGCCACCAAACTAGCTACCTGTACGAGAGAATAGGATATACTACAGGAGTATACATCCATAAGATCATCTTCGGTTGAAGTCCCCACTTCTTACCGAATGTTTTACTTTAGGTGTAAAGACTACAAAGACATTTTTTTATCTCGTTGGTATACAATAAGCCTCCAGCTAAATTTTGAATCGAACACAACGCCAGGATACTTCGCGCTGGAGGATAAGAAAAGTAAATGATTGTTTATTCGTGGAAGCATGAAGGTTGGTATTTTGGAAACATCAGTCCACAACTAGTAGCAAATGTGCTTACTTTCTTAAAAGCACCTGCTATGATCTTATTTAGAACTGAAGGAATCATTCCCTATATCAAAATAATTGACTGCGTTTCTGCAGAGTATTGACAGAATTTTATATCTACAAATCGCTCAGACATTGCAAGGATAGTACATGTCACTGATACATAGGACACTCCCGTCCAGACTACCCATACCATTCAACCATCTTAAAGAGAAACAGTGTTTTATCTCCTCTGCGGGTGCCCGACTATAGGCAGGACCAAACATCGCATGTTAAGCAAAACCCAGAGTGGTTCTAGACGATTCCACCCCACCCCACTTCTAGGTTTTTACATTGTTTTAACATTAACAATCAGATCACGTGAGTTGTGGTGGTAAAATGATACTAAAATTCTAATTAAGCCTTATCGTGGAACATTGCACATACCACTTCTACCTACCTACCGTGATGAATACCCAGAATTGTGCCACAATTTCATTTGGATGATCCATAAACAGTTCTGATCAGCCCGCTGCTGATAGAAAAGTGGTATACGAACTTTCGAAAAAGTATTCCAACAGCAGACTGTAGTTTAACAAAACGCACACCTTCGCACTTTAGTCTACATAATGCCTTGCATTATTATTTGGAAAGATGACGGAAATAATTGTTAATTGTTAAATGTTAAATTTTTGTAGTGGTATGGATGTACAGTGTACAATTTATAAAGGGTAACCGTGATAAGATGTCAGAAATAAACTTTAACAACTTCAAATATTTTTTGTGAAAACCCCAAAAAGTCCCCCAAGAGCCAAGAATCGTTGTTGATTCCTGAACCAATGATTTAAAGTGCTTTGACCTTGAAGACGATAAATTAAATCTGCGAGGTATATATCTTCTAAATTTTCTAGAAAAGCAAACTTATGGCACAAAAGAAACCATCTGTGAATCTTCCTCATATAAGGATCAGACTATTTAAAAATAATACAAGACAAGATGCACAGAAAGATGATGGATTTTAAATAAGAAGAGTAAGATATGGATTCGCTTTACTGTTAATGATAAGAAAAGCGATAGTTTTATTATAAAAATCTGTCGTGAGCTGTACACCTTCTTCAAGAAAAGTCTTAACATTATGAATCATAGCGATTGATTGATTTAGTCCCATATCGAATGAACAACTTCACATAAGAATTACCGCGTACTATCGACGTTCTATATCTCGCAAGATGTTTGCTAAAATTAACCAAACATGTTTCAACAACTATTGAGTCCAATCTGACAAGGTCAAGTTTTGGCAGATCCTTTCTAAAATTTATAACAAGTTTGTTGACGTTTAACTGCCCTAAGCTCTACTAAAATAAATTAAAATCACATTTATGCAGATGAGATTAGTTTCCCTCAGGTATACACAAATGGACACAGCCCTCTCTTAAATGCAGAATAATTCTATTATATATTCTGTCTACGGCTAAACTACATATACAACCAATCGAAAATTATTGCCATGATCATAATAAAAATGGAAACGAATAAAATATATAATTGGCTGTTAAGTTAAACAAATCTAAAATTGCGTGCTGACTAAGCTTAAATTAAAATCCTCAACATTCGCCTTCCATTTTGCTTTTTAGAGGTCAAGATCAATTCCAATATATAATTTGCCTGATCATTTCTGTTTTATTTTTATGATTCTCCCTTTCGAATCACAATCAAAAGCAAATGCATATCGAACTGAAAATTAATATAATAATAATGCTATAACGAAAAATATGATGATGATGATGGGATGGTAGATTCGGAGTGTGCAGTTACCAACCATAGAAGAAGAAGAAGAAGAAGAAGAATAAGAAGATACAATCCATCGATACGAATTCAAATTAAATGATTGAACAACAATGGTGGCTACCTGTAATTTATAATCATTTTTATACTGTGTGTGGATTATACGATGCTTGCTACCCACAAAATAACAATGGCCAACAGAAGCGCGTTCAAACCGTGGTAAAATAATCGCATGCATCGCATCAAACTATAAAACAATAACACAACCGGCAACAGGCGAAAAGATATACTTTTTTCTGGCTTCTAAGCATTCGCGCAAATATGTGCGAGTATATCCTCTGAAGCAGACTATGTGTATGTGGATTTTTCCATTAAATTTTATTATTTTCGATAAAAATCTACACAAAGTAGCTCTGGGGTATAATACACTCTAGCTAGCTAGCCCCTGTCTGTTGTTGATTTAGGCTTTGTTTTTATTTGGTTGATGCTGGGTGCCTATGCCGATATGCACCATCGAGATAATTGGTTAGATCGCAATGATGATGGTTGTGGTGCTGGTGGTTGGCAGCCACACGAGCAGTTTGTTGGCGATTTCGAATCACGTGGATGGTGTCGTTTTTTTTTTCTGTTGGTAGCAATTGATTGTTAGGCTGGTATTATTATTATTATATTTTTTTTTTTTTGTAGCCACCAATGACCAATTGTGTAGGTTAACATATACATACATTCGTGCTGGAAAGTGGATGTTTAATTGAGATGAAAACAGAAGTTGTACCAAACATCATTGAGCAATTGTCACGGTTTGATCTTTGGCCTGGGGTGACAACAAGATTTGATAGTGTTGTTTCAATTGGCTGCAAAATGTCGCAGTGATGTAATGGGGTAACAAGAGTCCGAATGGCTTGTGCAAGTTCAAACTGACTCTAACTCTATACTATACAAAATGTTCATTCATTATTAAGAAGAAATTCTGCAAGAAATGTGTACCTGACGGTATATTGGCAGCAAAGGCAAGCACTAGTGAAGCAATCACCAAATCAGGACACATGCTGTGCATCATTCCATCACTAACTCGAAATCTCTAGTTTGATGTCAGCTGAACCGATAACAAGAAGAAATCTTACCACAGGAACTAAGAGATTCTTAAGCACCCCAGGTTTAACTAATTGAGATTTAAATAGCAAACTTTTAATTTGCCTAGACCCTAGTGAGCCTATTAGACCTAAGGCGCCTCTTAATTCGAATGTCTTTATGATTGAAAATAATTCTGTATTTCTCGTATAAGAAGCTCAAGTCTTGGGAATGATGGCACATAATTGTTTTAAACAGATGATCAAAAGATCGCACCAATTCCTTGAAAAAACATCGCAATTTGTCAAATAACCACACCGTGATCGCAAAGAATATGAAACTCAACCAAAAGAAAGTAAAACCCACAGTAAAAAAATTTTGTAAGGCACCTTAAGAGTCATTGCAGACAGAAGGAACATCTCGGGAGACTGGGCATAGAAGCTGAATACTGCAGTAGAGTTGAATACTTTAGAAAGTCTTTGATAAAATATGAAGCAATAATTCGCAAAAGAAGAGACTAAGAGCTACTCACATTGGATCCACTGCAAATACTCCGATTTATCAAGGTAATTGTAAGAAAGGAGGTTCTTAAACTTGAATATTTTATCGACTAGAGCCCCATTTGCACCTTTTCAATCCACCTAATTGTACATATATTTTTTAAGGTCTATCACAAGAGTTCCAGTTTATTGTAGTTAACTAAAAATGTATTGGCTTTGCCATTTTGTCCCTGACAATCGATAATACTGTATGTTTAATTACGAAAACATTTACTTAACTAAACGCTATAACACCAAAATAACAAAAAAAACCTCTGTTCATTTGTAATTGCAATTTAACCCAATTTCTCATAAGCGCTACCACTATTTACCTAAACCAACAAACAAATCCAACTAATTGACCAAAAAAATTAGAAGAAAAGGCCAACTTCAAATCACTAACCGTAACTAATTACATCTCAATATTTGAATAAACACCAAACAAACAATAAATTTCCCAATGAGCTGCAAATTCCCCAAAAGTCCTCCAACACTTTCTCTTTCTCGCTTCACCATTCATCACCACATATCGATTAATCCCTCGCACAAAAAATAACTATCATTTAACTAATTGTTAATTGCACAGAGCAAAACCGTCCTACTTCGACACCGAATATTGGTTTCCTAACCTCAATTTCATAAAATATAATTACATACCAACTACTCTTCCCTTTACCACCAGCGTGAAGCAGCACAGAGCAAATAAATTTCACAAAAACCTCCAAACTGGGTTAATCTGTCCAAATTGACCGCAGCAGTCACAGTCGCGGTGCACGTTCGTATGTATCTCTATGTGGTCCGAAAAAAATAAAAAAAAAAAAAAAAATTGCAAAAAGAAAGCAATTGTAACAAATATCCATTCAAAGTAGACTGAGAAGAGAAGTAAAGATACAAACGAAGCTGCGGGAAGAAATTGCAGCATCTGAACACAAAAAAGGCCAAAACGCTGATGATGTTGGAAATTAGAGGTCTAATGGTGGTTATTCATGTGAACACATGGCCGAAAGACAACACCCAGCCACTAGGTGTTGCTGCAGAGATGATGATAATGATGATGCCAACACAGAGTGTTTGGTAATAAAAGATCCCATTAACCATTAACATCATTGTGCCGGTCTTTTGGTGAAAATAGTGTTTCACTGCAGCATTTCATCTTTTCGAACATTTCCTATCAGCATTATCTCTGCTGCCGCTGGTTTCGGTTGAAGGCGATGAAGCCGTTTATGGGGGTGTAAGACTTGTTTGGGGAATCGTGTGGTTTTCACTTTATTCATCGTGAACGGGAAAATAGTTTATATGAACCAAAAGGAGATACAGAAGTGTGGGTTGCAGTGGGTGGTACAAATTAACAAAGTGCTTACGTATCTATGTACAAACATAGATATACAGAGTATGCAGATTATACGAAGAGAAACTAGTTATAGTAGTGCTCTGCACCACAGATTGTCAACATTGACACAGTGAACGCTCCTGACCTCAGCCTGAGAATTTATTATGTCTTTTGTCTGGCTTGGCACAAGCTGGTTGCTAAGCAGAATCAAATTACACAAGGGAAGCTTAGTAGAACAAAAAAAAAACCACAGAATGTGCCTTTTATTTTGACAGTGAGTGTACATTTTTCTTAAGAACAATATTGTTTTTGTCAAATATTGTCAAATATTGTCAAATTTGCGAAAATCAAATCAAAATTAGTTGTTTTAGGCCAAACATTGCATGTTTTAGCAAGAATGTAAAATTTCACACATTATTCCTTCTTTGTGATTCTCACAGTTTTGAATGATACAGAATTTTAATCGCTTGTAGTCATTTATTTATATTTTTTTCGAAATACTTTTGAATTTTAAGGAATATAGCAAACAAAATATGTATAGCTAGTATTGATGTTTGTAATTAGACTTTTCCATTAAGTATGTCACGAAGGACCCTCGAGCGCGTCCTAGATAACCATCTGCGAGATAAAATTGAGCCATCTCTCTCCAAATCCCAGCACGCATACTTTAAAGGGAGATCTACGGAAACAGCTCTCCATGAAGTAACGCAAACAATAGAAAAATCTATACACTATAAGGAATACACTCTAGCTACTTTTCTAGATATAGAAGGAGCTTTTAACAATGTACACACTGAAACAATCCTACATAGAGTCCCTCACGGAGCTAGGCATAGAAAACTATCTAAGTCGCTGGATAGTCTCTATGCTTAGCACCAGAATTATTTAGGCATCTCTAGGAAACAGTACCATAACCAAATTCGCCAGTAGAGGAACACCCCAAGGCGGTGTTATTTCACCTTTGCTATGGCTAATAGTCATGAATAAAATCCTTTTATGTTTAGACAGAGAAAGAATTAAAGTAGTCGGGTATGCGGACGACATGGTGATTTTAGTGTCAGGACTGTTTCCCTCCGTGATAAGTGAGATCATGGAACGGACTCTGAGTAAAGTTACCGCCTGGGCCAAAAAGTGCGGACTTGGAGTCAACCCGAACAAAACTGAACTGATACTTTTCACCACCAAAACCAAAATACCTGAATTCACGCTTCCTAGACTAAACGGTCAGCTACTCTCTGTATCGTCCAGTGCTAAGTACCTAGGAGTCATCCTGAAACTGAGTAAAGTACAAAGAGCAGCGTGCATAGGCACCACAGGCACTCTACGGTCAACCCCGTCAGACGCTCTAACAGTCTTGCTTTACCTTTTACCCCTAGATCTACACATTATAAACATTTCAGCGCACAGCGCAATTAGACTCAGAGAGTCCAAGTGCTGGACTGCGAAACCCTATGGACACAGTGATATTCTGAATTCTCTACCAATAGAACTTGTATCAACGCCAACAGACTTTATTATCCCCACAATGAACTTCACAAAGCGTTTCGACGTACAATTTCCTACAAGAAAGGAATGGCAAGATGGACGGGTGAATAAGGATTTCGATCTAACAATCTACACCGACGGTTCAAAAATGGACTGTGGGGTTGGTGCGGATGTTTTCTCGGAATCCCTAAACATCTCAAAATCTTTCAGACTTCCAGACGCTGCCAGCGTGTTTCAAGCGGAACTACTCGCAATCCGCGAGGCCTGTCGCTAAATCAAGTCACACCCAAACATATCACCAAGACAAAAGCTATTGCCTCGGTAACCACATCATCCAAATTAGTCGTAGAATGCCAAAAGGAGCTGGCCTCGCTAGATGATCAATGGGTAACCCTAGTCTGGGTTTCAGGTCACAGCAACGTTGTTGGCAACGAATCACGCAGTCAAACTAGGCATCCCATACAATATACACTGTCGTAGTTGCAATATTGCTACCGAAAAAGAAACCATCATCCACTACATGTGCACTTGTCCAGCACTAGCCAGGGCTAGACAGCAAGCACTAGGAAAACCCTTCTTTAATTCACTCGAGGAGCTCTCTGGTAAGAGCATTAGTGAACTAATCCTATTTTTGAACTCCACAGGTTGGCTCTAGATTCTCCTCAACAACACACACCAACATCCAGGTCACATGAGTCGTGGTATCAAAACGGCATAACCGTGCTAATTGGGTTCTGTGTTAACAGAACCACCACTTCTACCTACCTACCTACCATGTCACGAAGAGCGCGACTAGAGAGAAATTTCTGAATCCAATTCAAGAACAGGAGGTTGCAAGTAAATCTTAGGAATCCAGTTCAAGCATCCTAGAATGGATTTAAGTTACTCTTGCAAAAATTTATGTATAAACGTATATGTATGTATGTATGTACATATGTATATATGTACATAAATATATGTATCAAATTACGCACTTTTACGTTTGGGTAACACAATTTACATTTTCTGCATTTTTACATGCATTTTTGATGCTCTTTGTGTTATTAGGGTCGATACAAAGTAATACGCAGACAATTCAGACAAGACAACAAACAAACAGAACAGAACAAAACAAATAACTAACTAATGCAGTAATCTAGTAAAACCCGCAAGAATATTCTTGAAAACCTCTCAAAGGAATTAGCAAAGAACACAATAGACAACATAGTCATAGTCGTTGTTGTAGAGCAAAAAAACTCTTCAAATAATAATAATTAATGCTCCACTCGCTGGCTTAGCCGTTCGGATATGAATTTATCTCATCCCAGAGAATGATCTTCAGGCGGTATAATAAATAAAGAACGATGAAAAGTAAATATTTATAACAAAGCTCAGTGATAGCATGATGGCACTCTCTACCTCAGCTAAATTAGTTCCGTAATCTCTTGTAACACCACACGCATAACATTTTACGTAACCATATCCACCTAAGCTGCATTCTATTGTGTGAAACTGCCTAAATAGCTTTCACTTTTATCCCCTGCTTTTATATTCCAATTGAGTATGTTAACTCCAACAAGTTGCACATTGAATTGCATCCAACGACTCCAAAGTAAAGAGCTTAAATTACAAGTAATTGCAATTTAATTGCTGTCTGACAACGAGAAAGAGTTTTTTTTTTCATGGCTTTTACTTATCGTTGGGTTGACAGCCTCAAGTTAATTACAACAATAAACCACTGACAATATGGGAATTCAATTCGTGACATCAAAAGATGCCACGTAAGACCTTGTCTAAATGAATAATCTGAGAATTTCTCCCAATTTTTGTTCACGCAAATAAATTTTTTTTGTTTTTGTTAGTTAATCTTAACAGCAATAATGGGATATTAAAGTTCTCTTTTTATTTTTCTCCTCTTTCTCTTACTCTAATCCAATTGACAATACAATCAGCGAGACTTGGAGTTGTGCAAGCAAGTTGTATTGCTAATGTTTCTCTAAATGCTGCTTCCATCGTTTTCATTTTTCTCCCCCAGACTAATTGCTTGATTCAAAAGAAGATTAACACAAATTTAAAGGTCGTGAGCTGATTTTTTTATTTTGTGCCTCTACTTACTGCAGTTGAAGATGGGAAAAAGTAGAAAAATTATGATTATTGCAAAGATGAACGGAATTAAAAAAAAAAAAATGAAAAGTGATTGAAAGTTATGGAAGTAGACATGAAATTACACTTTAATGACGAAATCTTTAAAGAAAAAGCGAAATTAGAGAAAATAAAAGTATCAAATCGCAAGGCAATCCAAAAAAAAAAACAACAACTACAGACATTTGCAAGAATTATTGCTTTCATAGAGAATAGGATTTAATTGGGTTTAAATAAAAAAGTTCGCTGTTCAACTCTTTTGTTTTGTGTCAGGGGTACAGTTTACGATTGTTTTATGAGATTGGTTTTCATTGATAGAGACTGCTTTTCACAGGTAATGAAATGTAAATGCTATTATGTAATACGAAAAACAATTGAAGGGATGGTCGAGCAGGGAGGGCTTTGAGTTAGTGACATGCCAGCGCGAATTATTCAGACGACAAAGTCAGTTGGAAAGAGAAAACGATCACACGCGGTATGCTATTTGTAAATCGAAAAACAAGGTAATTGATGAGTGTTTGGTTGAAGTTAGCTATTATGTAAGTTTAGATTCTTATTCAGAACGAGCATTCAGAGCTCAGAAAGAAGAACCGTCCAGTAGACCCCATAAAGGTCAAATTCCACCACATCAAGCTTGTTTGTGCCTACACCCCTACGGTGAAGAACAATGATAATGAATGATAAGTAAACATTGGCTCGTATAACGTTTAGCTATTAAGGATCAACAACAACTATGAACAGATACGGCAAAGATTTGGATTAGATAACATCAAAAACTTCTTTCACGGTCCCACTTCTTTAACTAAAACTCCTTAATGGTTTTAAATAAAAAAACATTGATACCAAAATGTGTTTAAGGTTTCAAAAGAGTTTGTATTGAAAGTTTGCTCAATAACAACCATGTCCTGACCATATCACTACACAAATGATGCAAAAGAAGTCCCAGTGTGGTGATGATGCGCTTAGATTTGATATGTAGACAAAGTTTTAGATAATCAAAGTTTAACACTAGCGTTCCAAACAAGTAACGTAGTCGTTGTTCCATCAAAGTCTCCATAAGACCTCATGCGCTGGTAAACGCATTCGCTTATGCAGTATAGTATGCTGACACGTTATCGAGTAGCTTTTTAATCTTGCCAAAACATCCCTGAGGTGTTTGTTGTCAGCAAATGGTGGTAGTCAAAACAGACGGAAAACAAAGACTCCGACTACACATCACTTACAATGTACATAATATGCAATATATCCAGTTCTGATGAGATGTGCTTTAAAAAAAGACTACATGCCTAAAATGTCATTCTTTAATCTTCCCAAGACTTTGCAACACTCTTGGGACTCCTTTTAGCAGCAGCAATAACCTAAGGTTAAAGTGCTACTATTCTATTATTCCCTACCATCCCATTTTCACCCTGACAACTGTTGTATTCATTGTTTCTTGCATCTGTAGCTACTGTTTCTTTGTTTACTTTCTTTAGAACAAACCAAGACCTGTCAGCTGCTTCATTGTTGAGGAAAATAAATTCTCTTGTTCTCCATGTTTGTTGAATCTACTGGCTTTGCATAAATGCATCAACAAAACCACACTTTTTTCTATAAACAGAAAGCTACACACTGACAACAAATACATTGTGTGTAGGATACTCAGGTTTTGCTGGTCCTCTTTTCATGCTGCTGCTGCTGCTGCTGTTACTCAGAATGGAATGGCATCCGCGACTCCTTTTCGTTTTCACAAAACAGGGAAAGATCCAAGTGTTAAGATTTCCAGCAGCAAATTCTTACCGCAGATACATATTTCTTCTCAGTTGTTTTTTTTTTTTTTTTTTGTCTTGACTCTACCATGCCACATGCAAGAACAGCATCAAATACACTACATTGCATGCCTTTACAGAGAATCTAGAAATCCAATTTAGAATAAGTACACCAAGTCAGTTGTGTACTCTCTGGTCCGGAATGAGATCCTTGAATTTGATTAGAACTGACATTTTGGCCATAAATAAAATACTTGCTGCATCGATGCATGTCCCTAGAGGGGGTTTCCACCACCACCACCACTAGCAACAGCTCTGCTTTTTCCTTGTTTATGAACCTCCTATGAACTGCTGCTCTGTAAGTCGACTCTGTTTATGGTTAACTGAAGAAAAATATCCTTGTCGTGTTCTATTGGCGTTCGATTGAAAGTACTTTTTTTGTTTCCATTCGTGGCCATTCGTGTCCATATTTGGAGATTCCCGCATAGAGCCAGCAAACATGGTGCTAAGTGGGAATTCTTGTTTTGTACTCTCGGTTCGGGTGATTTAATGTCCCTTTACTCGGATTGACTTCAAATTAGTTGATGTCTTTCAAGGCACCTTTTTGTAATTAGATGCGAGCGCTGGAGTAGTGAGGGTGGTGGTTTGCATGCGCCTGCTAAGCCGCGTACGGCTTATTAAATATTCATGTTACAGGCGGCGCCATACAGCTGGATATGGAAATGTGTATACAACGTACTCGTACGTTTCCGAATCTGAATAATTATTTAGAGGGTACCCTGGCACCAGAGGATTGTGTTCACAATTGAGTTGTTGATATTTTGAGGTAGGACTGACTGAATGAATGATACTTTAAATGACGTAATGGGAACGAGTTGGTATTTCATGGAAATGGACACGTGGGGTCAGAGTAGTTCTTGTGTAAGATGTGTCATGTGGATTTATTTGATTGAGGAAATGAATTTCGCGTTGGGAGGTTCTTTCAGTCAAAAAAAAACTAAAAAGAATAAAAACTGGACAGATATATGTATGTATATGGGACGTGAGAGAACTCATTTTGAATAAAAATCTAGAAATCGGTATGTCGATCCAAAAGATACACAAAGGACTGAAAGACTATTACACTATGATCTCAGTCTAGAGTAGATTGAACGAATCTGAGGATTAATTGGATAATAAGAGAAGATTCTGTACTAACATCGAATGAAGGTAGACTTTGTGAATACTCATTCTATAGACACTACCACGACAGATGTTCCTGACTACTCGAAACATGACATTACCTATCGGAATTTTTCAATTACGGACCAGATCCAGATTAGATTTAGAAGGCTCAAACTCCTGCTATTCAAAGAAATAAAGAAAGATCTGCA
Source organism: Xylota sylvarum (assembly GCA_905220385.1). NCBI lineage: Eukaryota > Metazoa > Arthropoda > Insecta > Diptera > Syrphidae > Xylota > Xylota sylvarum. The sequence continues at coordinate 105,519,186 of LR999957.1, read as the reverse complement.
AACATCTCAGGGCGTTGTTGTAAGCGTTGCAGTTTTGCCTTTTCTTCGAATACATAGAACGAATACTATAATAGAAAGTAAACCGTCAAAACCCATTTTCGCAATTAAAAATAGAAAAAAGATAATAGACGTAACCCTGACCCTGAATTTTAGTAGTAGCCTGCAAGCAACACGACGGTTTCTGCCCACCATGATTACAGTCAGCCTCAAACAACTCCCTGAACAACAAGTTTGTTTTCACAAACAAAAGAATTAACGACTGTTGATGATATACCCTGTAAATGTCAGAAAAAGTAATAAATGCATTCGCGATCGCAAGTTAACATAAAAACAAGCACTCAACGAATAATAACGAAATCAACAATCACGTTTACCCATTATCCAAAGGAAATTGGTGCTATAATCAGGATGTACACAGCCACAGTTCTAGTTAGACCTATTTTAACCTAAGTAGACCTAGTACGATGGTCAGCTACAGAAACAGACACGTATGTATATATCTGAAGGAATTCACCAAGATCCAACGACTTCGCTGAAGCTGGAACAATTCCAATGGCAGCCCTTGAAATTCTTCCCCTGGGAAAAATATCATAGACAGCAATGCTTACATCAATGCCATCTCATCCAATATAACCAAGTTAAAGATAGTCAGACATTATCGGGACATTTACTGATCAAAAGTCTGTCATACACCTATATGTAGTAGATGGTGGGTGTCTATAAACCTTTTTTCTTTTTTTTTTCGGATTAGGAAACACTCGTCTGGAGCACTCAGATGCAACTGGTCCATTGTACTGTCAGGAAGCAAAATCGAGTATTACCCATTCTACTGGAATTTCTTCGACTAACAGTATCAGCACTGATCACATCAGCACCGAAGATTTACCACCTGATCTGAGCAAAGGCAGAACAATAACAAAGAAAATGATCCGAAGTATCGTCACTCTCTCCATAAGCGTCGCAGACAGTGGTACCTTTTAAGCCTAGCACACTAAGATGCTTGGCAAAAGGAAAGTGTCCCGTAAGAACTCCAATAAATTATTTACAATCTTTTTCTGCTAAGAGACAAAAATAATGCGATTGATTTCTTGCCTGCATCCTGGAGAGCCGTGCTCTCGCGAGCCTGTGTTCGTACGAATCTCAATCGTCAATGGAGGCTCTGATCGAGGACGCAGGAAGACCGAATGCAGATCCTGAGAAATCATCCTCTAGTCCTTGCTTTGCACATCTCATTTCCCGCAAACCCAGTGTGACCTGAAACACAGACAACAGTCAAATAGTTCAGCCGTGCGACCGAATTCAAAGAGTTCTTGCATTCTCCAACTATTTTAGAATGAGTTACAGGGTTGAGCGCTGCCTGGCTGTCGCTACAGATGGAGATACTCCGACCCCGTCACGTATTCTCAACAATATAGTCGGCAGCCATTAGGATAGCATAGATTTCCACTTGAAAAATAGAGGCATGCTGCCTAACGAGTTATGAAGTCTAGTGTTGTCCACAAAGACGCCAGCATCGGACCTTTGCCTAGTTTCGGAGTTATAGGTGAAGATTCGACTACAGCCCAGTCCAAGCTCAGACTCTAGGTGAAATCAGTCTTCAAGAGAAGTCGACTTTAAATTTGCACAGCATCTGAAGTTTCGGTGTCATTGTATCAGACATGCATATCCATGGGTTCAGGGTCGTAGGATAAGTGTTGCGCAAGGTCATCGAAACTCCAGTGCGGATAATATCAAAAGTCACCCCGTCGTAGATGGTAGGCTCTGGTATATATACTCATTTGAACCCGAAATTGCTCCCTCACTTAGATATCCAAACCACCATATAGAGCAAGCCTTTGTGATAGTAGCTAAAGACTAACTAAAAATTAGCGCACTTTCATCTTAACGTGTTTCTAGAAAACTCTTGACGAAACATGTCAATGCCAAGATCAAGCAAATTTTAGTGCTTAATATACCCCATCTAGCGCTCTTTATTACCGGTCACAACATCCTGGCAGCCCACCGAAGAAGAATACGACTAGACACTGATGACCTCTGTCGAGGCTGTGGTGATACGGAACAGAAGAGAGCACATTTCACTTCCTATGCGAATGCCCAAGCCTGTGCAGAACTAGAAAAATGGCCCTCGGTGAATATTACTTCAACGACCTGAGCGACCTGTCAGAAAAGCAACTATTAACCATCCTGACTGACCGTTCTTTGAAATTTCGTGCAGAAGACAGTGACATACTTACGTGAAGCACAAGCCATAAAATTGCTTATCTTAGCAGTATAGATCCTGAGGACCTCTTCCGGTAATAATTCCCATGTCTTGCCAAAAGCACCCTTACACTGCCAGAAAACTGAGAGCGCCTTGGATGTATTCCACTTGACATGGTTTGCCCGAAGAAGTTTCTTATGCAGGATCACTTCCAGACATTTCGTTTCATTAGAGGCCCGGATAGCGATACCAATCTGTGAAGACGCGACCTGGCTTTAACTGGTTTAACTCAATAGATATTCAATCAGCGATTCAATTTGGTAAAGCAATGCTCCGGATTTCTTAACGAGATCGCTGTCAGGTGCGATGTACCCCATGCGAGCTAGCTTAGGAGGGTGTAGACTGGAACTTCTTTGATAATACTGGGAACCATCAGAACCAATAGGACAAAGGAGGAAGAGGAGGAAACCATGACACATCTTCTGTGTACCTATCCTACCCTATCGGTTTTGAGATAAAAATCCTAGGCGAGAACTTCTACATGGTTCAGACCGATATTGGTTGTGCAGCCTCCTGTCCCATTTGGGAAGTCTCCATGTAGGTGACCGGTGCTAGTAATTCGGCTTTTCCATAGTGTTATCACAATGGACCTTCTTTTGTTCTAAGTGTGTCCCTGCTGAACGAGGACAACCACCCAACCCAAACCAAAGTAAGTATTTGATGTTAAGTCGTTTATATATTTTGAAGTGGCTACATTATTAAAGTCCAATAGATATGCACATTTCTATAACTTTGGCAACTCTAAACCAAGTAATTGGACCACTATCTAGATTAGACCTTATACCCCCTGTTTGAACATTATAAAACCTAGTCTGTAACTCAAAACCACCCATTTACATTGCAGTATTCCATTTCTCACCATTTTTGGATGAATCACATTGAATTAGACATCCACAGATACTTAGATATTCTCTAACTTTGTTTTTTTTTATCTCTCCTTGCACTCCAATGAATATTTAATAAGGAAAGCAAACAAAACGTGCTGTGAAGCCATGGGGACAGTGTTGCTGTTCTAGCACAGAGCGCGATATGATGGAGGTGTCACGAGAGGTGAAACAAGAACTGTTACCAAGTAACGAACATAACTGTGATTTGTTTCTATAATAGGTATATTCCACTTTTTAGCGAATTTTTGTTCAACTTAGATTTTTTTTTTTTTGTTAAACAACTTATCTCCCATACTGCTTATGTATGTGGGGATGTTTGTGTATGTATGAACCTGGTGTGAATAGAACGTGAAACGTGACTACTCGTATGACTGGTATGGAATTTTCATTGTAGACTGACTGCATATGGAGTGCGACTGGATTATTATAAAATATTGTAAATATGCTGTAGCGAGGAACTCTACATGCTTTTAGCCAAGCTAAATAGCTGCTATGAGTAATTTATTGAATTTGTTAGCCTGAAGGATGTAATTATGAATTTAATTGTTATTAGCGGTTGGTGCCAATGTGATTTAGTGAATTTGCAAATTGGTTTTGGTAAAATTGAAGGGTATATCTATAATCACTGCGCACGATTAAAATTATGATTAAAGAATTGTTAACACAAGGTAACGGCAGACAACAGGTACACAAAGAAGTTAGTTATGACTAAGATAATGATTCAGAAGTAGAAGAGGTTTTCCTTTGATTTACCTCAACTTTGAATATTCAACTTGAATATTGTTATGTATGTCAACTCGATTACACAATGCCATGCAAATTGCGTTTGTTTCGTTTCATTCATTTTTGATCCGGAAGACTTAAACACAAAAGCCACCCATGTATCGAACTCTTTCCATTTCATCATTACCGGTCTGTCTTTTAAAAGAAATCCATCATTAGTTATGACATGACAGACAAAAAAACATTAAAATTACGCCCACAACAAGACCAAAATCAGCCAAGAGTGAAAAGTATCCGAATAGCACTGAAGCCAGTCATATAACAAAGGAAATGATTAACCATATGACACCACTTAGTACTGTTATAGATGTTCGCATATACATACATATATGTATGTACAACAACTCAAACGGTGAAATGACATACAAAGTTAGGCTGGTTTTGTGTCGCGTGAGCCGCCAGATTTAATGGCATCTCATACATTCGATTGCGTTGGTTGCTCTCGAAAAGTACCCAACCGGCGACGGCAACGATTAAAGAACTTACCACCAAAGCGGTAATTTTAAGAAAATGCGAGACTTCTCCGAAATACGTATAAAAAAGAGACAAATAAACTGGATATGAAAAAATAAAAGACTATTCAATGAGAAACTGATGCTGCACACTGATTGCTGTTAGCTGCTCACCGCCCCCATATGAATTTCAAAAGAAGTGATGAAATCACACAAAAGTAAAACGAAAAAGAAGACAAGATTCATACGAAAAGTAATCAAGATGAGAAAGTCTTTTCTTGACTTGTCGTAGGTGGATAGGCTAGCCACGATGGAAATGGGCTATGCGTCATAATGGAGAGGGATTTCCAAGATGAATGTCGTAATGGTTCTGAGGATTGATGATTATTCAAATGTAAGATACAAACCAATGGCAAGTACATTATCTCTTTCTCAGTAATAGTTTAGTGACTCCTACTACGAAGGTACCAAGAGGATGTGCATTACTCCTCTAATAAGTGGTATATTCAAACAGAGCACATAAACATAATGTAGGTTTAATGGCAAGACCTGTTTAATACCTCTTTGCCGAGGCATTTCGGAGATTGCAAAGTGATACGGAGATTGAATTGAAATAGCGAACGGTTGGCAGATTTCTACAAGTTACCCATTTAAGGTACCTATTGTCTCAGTATGAAACTTGATGCATGATAAGGGTGGGTGGCACTTTAGAGAGAGGTCATCATATTTTACAACTAGCCGACACTCCAAAGATTTGCATTTGAATAAGCGTGCTGAATTAGAATGGCACTCGACAACAAGCTTGTTTATGCCTGTTTAGTGCTCCAACATGGAGGTATTATAATGATAATTTGCAAGATCCATAAGAGCGTAGAGATAATAAGCTCTTCCGCGTAAGAGAACTGCTGTGATCACCGGTTCTCTGTCAAAAACGATTTTTTCAACTGGTACATACCTACCTTAGTTAAAAAACAGAAACACTGCAGTAAACAGGCTATGAATGCTTCAGGGCATATTTACAAAAATTTAGGCATGACAGTAATCCCCTCTGCCCAAGATGCATAGAATCTATGGTAGACACGAAACATGTAATATGTTATTGTCCATGGTACAGGATCGAGTGGCCAAAGGGTAGTGATGCGAATATATGAGAACACAAGCGTTCTCACGACAGTTTCTCACTATCAATTCCTACTCTACACCTCTACGGTGGTGCCTGCTGGGTGCCTACTACCTTGACTGGAGCTTAGGTAAACAATTTGTAGAGGAAAGAGTGCTTTCTGATTAAAGTACTTCCTTTTGATTCAGGCGGTAGCGGACGAATTCCCTCGATGGATTCAATGGCGGCGTCTAAAAGTTCCTGTTAAGACGAACTATTAATGTTATCCCTATATGACCTGCTTCGACATATTTGAATCCCAAGTCTATAGGGATCTCCAATTCTGAGCCAGGGTGTTGGAAAAGCGTTGGTGGCGGATGAACCCTTAATGACCCAACGGCAGCGTTGGTATCTCTACGCGGGTTACAGACTCCGAAAAACCTGGCCTATTGTCATAGGGGTATAAAAAGGGAACTGGCGCTTCAAGTTGGGTGCTGTGCGTAGTGGTAACTTCCCTACTATGGAAAAACCCAATGGTTACGAAGCAACAACGAGCCTCGGATAAGGACGACCCTATTGCTGGCGACCCCAGCAAACGAAACTAGGACAAAGACGTTCGGATCTGCACGTGGAATGTTCGGACCTTTAACAAACCGCGTACAGTAGAACAATTAGCAGAGGCTCTAGACTTCTATAATGCAGGCATCACTGCCATTCAGGAAGTGCAATCGGATGGGTCGGGCAAAAGGAGGATGAAAAACTTTGACATATACTATGGTGATTGCTTTAGGGAACAGAAGCAGCGCTTATTGGTATACGGATGCGAAAAAAACACTGATCCTGCCAGTTCTGGTATATAGAGCCGAGCGTTGGACGATAAGCAGGAAAGCAAAACAGATTTTGATTACTTTCGAGAGAAAAACTTTTCGACAAATATTCGATCCCTTATACGAGGAGCGCAAATGAAGAAAATACAACCGCGAACTCTATGAGCTGTACCAAAATGTGGATGTAGTCCAAAAAACCAAAACACGTCGACTGCACTAGCTCGACAAGATCAAGCGAATTGACAATAATGCTCCAGTAAAGAGAATTTTCGAATCATAGCCCACAGGTTTGAGACGACAAGGAGGACGGAACCTTTGTTTTAAGGATCAAGCTATGGCTTGCGCTTGGTCTAGACAACTAGAGGCAGCGTGCCTCGGATCGAAGAGTGTGAAAGGCTGCCGTGACTTAGGCAGTGATTCTTCACGGGTCGGGAGCCCATTAAGTCAGTAGGAAGGTAAGGTTATCCAATAGGCTGGCTACTATACTGCGTCTACGTACAACCTACAAAGATCACACAAACACTATGTAGATCATCACCATCAACTGAAATCTACAGTTATTATTTAGTTCTGCGGAAGAGAGGGATCCAAGAAAAATATATATGTAGGTACGACGTTGTATTATGTAGCATGGCTCAGTATCAAAGTTGTTCTTACTAATTCAGGTCTTTGGCAATAAGTTGAAGAAAGTTAAAATGCGCTGCGGAACTGCGAAAGAGATGAAGCGAAGGTGAAGTTTTTGACGGTCTATGTCTTCAAAGTATGAAAGAATTGTAGTAAAATGTATTAGACGTGTTCATTTACATTTACATTACACCTAAAACAAATACACACCATATGGAATAGAACATAAAAATTACTTTCATTAGATGTCTACCAATCACATTCTTTATAATACGACCTTTTCGTAATATTCTTCCAGAAACAATGTCTTTATTATATTGATACTAGCAGATGTATAATAATAAATCAGAAAACCTTGGACGTGTCGTGCACTTAGAATACAACACCATACTCCAAACATGCGCTCAGCGAATAGCAATCAATTCTAGAATATTAGCTAAACAGTGTAAATGAACGAGTAGCAATGGTGCTCAAGGTTTCACCAATTCAATATTCACAGTATTTACTTTAAAAGTTAGACTCTCAACTTCACTACATACTCAAAAAAATACAGAAATTTATAACCCAAATGCAAAAATTACAACAACTTCCCGTTCAAGGCGGACGTGGTGTCCTTGGAGCAAATACTGAAATCTAACGTCGCCTGAGTTTCAAACCACTGCACTATAAAAATACTCCTATCGGCGTGGCTTAGTGTTGAATTACTAAGTGGGAGGTTTAATGATCGATTTCCAGATATTACCAAAGCTCTTTCATTGTCCAACTTCTCGCGAACATCGGAAAAACAATTGGGAGTATAACTCTTATAAAAAAGATTCTCAAATAAAAATTGGCCTTCGGACATGAAGTTGAACAGTAGGTCCTTTCCATTCATGTGAAGAATATAACATAAATAAAACGGATGGATGCGAGAAGATAGCCAGGGGACGCCAAATATTTGTATTTCTGTCTTTCTTTCCGACTTACGCCGAGCTGTGTTAGGTGTTAGGTGAGATTCAACATCTTCTACTCGCGCTGTGTCATTTAACATTTAAAGGGTACTCGCAACAAGGTTAAAGCCTTAACGATTTTCAAACTTTCTCTATCACATTAAATTCAGCAAGAAGGATTACTATTCTTGCAAATTTCATGAATATACACCAACTCAATTGGAATACCTCAACATACCTAAGGAATGAGTTCCAATGACTTGGGGAACAACACCACAAACAAGGAAAAACTACCTCCTTTAAGTTTAAATTAAGAAATTATCATACCACTAATCAATTAGTCATCGAACCAATCGGTGAATGTACACTAATTAAGCTTAAAGCTGTTTTTATTACATACTATATATACTACCAAAGCAGACATTAACTTAGCAACAATCACTGCAAGGCTGTTAACCTTCACAAAAGTTGATTCAATAAAATCAATTCAACTAAAGCAACAAAGAAAAAGAAAAAAACAAAAAAAGTTCGCTACTCAACTCTTTCGTTTTTGCAATCAAGTAATCTCTTCTTCGTTTTAAATCTATTTCAATCTTCAAATACTCACTCAATCAGGAAACAATTTAAACCTTTAAACTCCAAGATACTCGTTTGTCAATAAATCATTCTGAGATATCTCCTCAGGTATACACGTACATTGCCCTCCAAGAAGAAGAACAATCCCCTTGGGATTTCCTTTTCCAGAATCTAGATGTACACCCAGTTTGCCTATCTATGGGAAATCCAATTGATTTATTAGCACTGTGTACTGCAGAAAATCTATCTCTAACCCATTATCGCCTTAAAGGGAGAATACATGTTTTTTTTTTCTTTTTTTACAAATCATAGCAAGTCATGACCTCAAAGAACGGAAATGCAATAAAAGAAAATATAAATATTTATTTCTTTCTCATCTCTGCCTTAAATGGATTTTGTAAAAAAAAAATTTGGGTTAGCAATACAGAATGAAGGAGGACAAAAAATAAATGATAAACAATTTTTCTTATTAACATTGTCGTACTTCATTCTCAAACGAACATCTTTAACCCAAATTTCGTCTTCAAAAGGCGTTCAAGTAATAAGTTTAATGAGTTTCGCCACCTCAAAGGGTACCACCGAAAAAGTACAAAAAGAATGTACATATCCACCAACAGACAAAAAGAAAAGAAGAAGAACAACAACCAAATAACGAAAACAATTTTATGAGTCGCGTAATGACTGGAAATCGAGTACGTATGCTCACAAGCTCGAGTATGCCTTTATGATGATACGTATCTGTATCTGGGAAAGTTATGTTTCGTGTGGTACTGTGGTTTGGCTGTACCGTTAGAGCAAGTTTTTATTGCTGTTTTTTTTTTTTTTTTTGCTAAGATACCAATCGATGAAGAGGCGGAGGAGGATGGTTACATTTATGTATGTGCGTTTTTGTTGATTGCAATTTTTCGCTTTTGACGGTTTCGAGTTGAGTTCTTTGACAGACGTGTGGACAGTAATTGATTATGGTTTTGACGGAAGAGGATTTCTGGTGAAATTTGACGAGATGCACAATTAGCAATGCAAAGCGGTCTGTCTGGATGTCACAATGAGAGAGATTTGTTAAGAAAAAAAAAAACGAGTGATCCTGAGAAGAAGTGAACTGATTGAAAAACAAGGCTATAGTTCTTGGTATTTCTTACCAACTGTCCGTTTAACAAAGGAAACTTTAGGCTTTAGGTGCAAAGTGCCAACAGGAATCATGATATATTTGTGCCTACTATGCCACATAAGCTATTTCCCCCAAGTGCAATAAAATGTTCGTCTGTATTTCTTTAACGAAAATCACATTCAAAGATAGTATCCAACAAAACCACAATTCTTTCTTTTGTTTTATAGTGCTGTCCATAGGCAAAATACACACTCGGGGTTCATGTACGTATTACACACCCTCCTACACGAAAAGCCGCAAGTGTCGTAATATGTTTAAATTTATCTTTTAGTCTGTTCGCAGTTTAATGAGAGTTTTAAGCCGCATTTTTTTTTTCTTTCCTCGTTTTAACACGGAAGTTAGTGATAGGTATGTTGAAAAAAATAGCGAGGGTGGTTACACTTACATATGTACATGTATGTAGAGACAGAGAAAACTACCAACTGGAAGGAAATGTTGATTTATCAACCACCTATGCAACTGACATCTGACGAGGGGTATTGGGATTATTTTTGGATTTTAGCCAATTAAAAAAAGTGCATACCTGAAAATAAAGGAAATGAAAATTTTATTAGTAAAACAATATAAACAGACGAAGCGGAAAATAAGTAGGAGGAAATAAAAATTTAATTCTACCATCCACACACGTGCGAAATACGAAATACTGTCTGGTAAAATAAAGAATATAAATATCTTCTTTCAACTTGATGATGATAATAAAAGTGTTTATAACTTTCAATTGTAATTTTGCTTTAAATATTTTATTAAGATTCTTAGATATTTATTTGAAATAAATTGGTCATAAATACCAGCTGGATGTAAGGTACCAAACGCTTAGAATATATAGCTTTTCAAACTCAACCCTGATGAAATATCACAGCGGGATTAAAGGTATTTAATTTCATTATACTAACTATTGGAGCTGCATAAACAAAATTAAAAAAAAACAGAGGTAATAAAAAAGAGTTATTCGAAAATTAGAATATCGCCGAAGGTAACTTAATGAAAGTGATCGGTGAAGGAAAAAAAACCAGCGAAACCGAATTGGATTTTTGGATTATGTCTCGTAACCTTAAAGAATAGAATGCGAATGACTTAAAATGGGGGTCATAGACAAAATAACAATGTGGTGCAACTAATCATATAAATCCATACTTTATGGTACTTTTCGAATAGTCCCCGACAGCGTTTGCTATTTGTGCGAAAGTAGGTCACAAAGTCGAAGAATTTCATCAAGAACTTTTTTTTTTCTTCCAATGAAGACAACTTATTAATAATTTATAGTTAAATAGTACTTTAAAAAAATTTTATAAGCTAAATTGTTTGATTATATTAAAAAAGTTTGAAGTCACATAACCCAAATCCTTTTATCCAAAGCCAGATCAAAGCTATTGAATCTTATCCTGCATAGGAAACTTAGCTGGAAACCTAACATTTAAGAAAGAGTTGAGAAAGTTACAGTAGCACTCTCCTCTAGCAACAAAACTATTGGAAACAGATGGGATCAACAACCTTGAATAACTCACTGGCTCTACATCTCAGTCATTAAACCGATACTCATATACAAGGTGATCGCTTAGCGGACGGACTTAGAAATAGATTTTAATCGCGATTATCGAAGCAAAGTCCTGTATACAGTCTGTCTGTTCTTAAGCGGAGCACTACATACAACTCCCTCTGCGGCAGTGGAGATCATGTGTCATCTGACACCCCTTGATATATTTACCAACCAAATGGCAGCGGCTGCAGCCATTCGCCTTGAAGCTACCTTAAAGTGGTTAATAAAATAATTTGGCCACACTTCCATTCTGAATAAATTAAAATATCTCTCGAAATATGGTCTATACCACCCACGTCTAAATTTTGACACGAACTTCCTCGTCACCATCCCTTCCAGATCACTCCGAAATGAAGGTGTGAGGTGTGTAAGATGAGTCGATTAACTTCTACACTGATAGTTCAGAGACCAATAACGGAGTTGGTAGAGGTGTTTTCTCTGATAGTCTTAATCTCAAACTGTCCTTCCGTCTACCAAATCATTGTGGCATGTTTCAGGCCGAAATTATACCGATTAAAGAAGTTTCATCCTGACCTTAAAAAACGCGATATCTGTTAGATATCCGTATCTTTTCAGACAGTCAAGCAGTAATCAAATCGTTGGAATCGATTTCTATAATCGACTCTCACGGAGATGGCTGAGCAGTTCAATATTCACCGTTGTTGAGTGCCATGGCATAGGAATATTCCAGGGAATTGTAAGGCCGATGAACTCGCCAGATATGGAACAATAATACCTATTTTACCAATCGTTACATGAAAACTTAAATTAAAGCTGGATGCTTTCTTAACTGACTGAGTCTACATCTCGGACAATCTCAGATGGACAAGTGACGTAACGTATCTAACGAATTGGCCGAAGCTGGATCTGAAGCGCTCTAAGATATTGATCTCTCATAACAGATTGCATATTAGCACTATTTCCTCAGGATACAAAAAAAATGAGGCAAAAATTCTGTAGTCGTCAAATTAATCAAAGGCTCCACCTCTTGTCCACAACAATCGACATATCACTGACTCCCAAGAGAAAGCCAATTTGCTAGAAGCAAATAACGACGTGGACGGCGCCGCCGATTCGATTATGAACACTATCCTTCTCGGCATGAAGTCCTTTATTCCTCACAGATTAAAGAGTATCAAGCCAATAGAAAACCCGTGGTACTACTCGAGCTGCAAAGAGGCTATCAGGTTGAGAGAGTTAAGATTTCGGTCTTTTAAGACCGACCCAACAGAGGAAAACCGAAAAATATTTAAACGAGCCAGAAATGATTGCAATACTCTAATTCGCCATGTAAAATTCTCCTTCGACCAAAAATTGAAGCAAAAGATTCTACACTGTTCCAAAGGTACACTGTCCCAAAGGTAGGTAGAAATTTTTTGTCGTTCGTCAAAAATATAAAAAAATGTGCTTCTTCCACCCCAACGCTCGTTCACAGTGACACTCCATCTGTCAGCTCTTTGGACAAGGCCAATCTGCTTGCAGCCTTATTCGCTGCGAACTCCACACTCCCTGATTGTGCTTTGCCTCCCCCTGTACTTGAGCGCGTCGAATATTCTACGGGACAAATCCATTTTCGCACTCGTACAGTAGCAAGAGTACTTAAAGATCTTAACATAAGCAAACCCGCTGGTCCAGATGGTATCTCACCCATTATTCTGAAGAGGTGTTCTTCCACGCTGGCAAAACAACAGCGTAAGCTTTTTCATTTATCCTGCTCTTTTGGACTCTTCCCGAGTAGATGAAAAACAGCATTTGTTCAGCCCGTCACTAAAAAAGGCGAATCTTCTTCTCTCGCCAACTACCGACTTATTGCACTTACGTCCCTTTTTTCCAAGGTCATGAAAACGCTGATAAATCATCAGCTTATGGCATATCTTGAATCACGAAAACTTCTCAATGACCGGCAGTATGGTTTTCGTAGCAAAAGGTCCACTGGTGATTTGATGATATATCTCAGCGAAAAGTGAAACCTCTCTGCATCATTCTGGTGAATGTCTGTCTCGATATTTCAAAGGCATTTGACAGAGTTTGGCATCAAGTTCTTTTGTCGAAAATGCGTGCATTTGGCAGCGATGAATCTCTTTTTCAATGGATTAGAAACTACCTTTCGAAACGTTTAAATCAAGTTGTTTTGGATGGTTTCAAGTCTGCAATTCACCATATAAATGTTGACGTCCCCCAAGGTTCCGTTTTGTCTCCGAATCTTTTTCTTCTTTTCATAAACGATCTCTTGTCTGCTACCTCTAATTCAATACATTCCTTTGCTGACGACAGCACCCTCAGCTTCTCATATTCGTTCCCAAACTCAGGTCCCTGCTATTAAACTCCGATCTTGACAGCATAATTAAATGTGGTATTAACAACAGAGTGGAATTTAATGCTTCAAAAACCCAATGCTGTCAGCTGTCGTTTAAGCGTAACCTAAACCCTTTGCCATTATCAATGAATGGCACTTGCTTCGTCGAAACCGAAAACACTTTCCATTCTCGGTATGTGTGTTAACGACCATCTGCGTTGGAATGACCACAAATTCGAATCCGCAAAGAATGCTGCGAAATGTCTAGGATTCCTCAAACGATGCAAGAAGTTCTTTACCCCCTCTGATCTGACTAAGGCATACATCCGCCCCAAGCTCGAGTACAATGCTCATGTCTGGTCAGGTGCTCCTAAGACCACTTTGCACCTGCTGGATAGAATTCAAAATCGCGCGTTGAAACTTATAGGGAACAGAAGTATAACGCAGTCTATTGACTCGCTCCAACATCGCAGAAGTGTCTCTTGCCTTTTCTTATTCTATCGTTTTTTTTTTCATTAACAGTGCTCCAGCGAAATAGCCATCTGCATTCCGCCCCTCCAACAATTTTCTCGCAATACCCGTCACGCTTTGAATGCTCATCAGTATACCCTCAAGCCTATCTTCGAACGTACCGTCAAGTATAGAGATTGTTTCCTTAACCGCACAACACGAATGGAATGCTCTACCACAAATATTTAAAACCAACGTTCATCGGTATCTTCTATCTTCTCTTCCTAATTTCCCTAACGCCCGCGCTGTGTCTTAACATTAAAAGAGTAGTAATAAACCCTTGAGAGCGAGTGAATTATAAAAAAAAAAAAAAAAACCTGCCAGATACTTTGCTACCACCACCGTTACTTAATCCGGTTCCATATAGATACCTTAGGACAAATATTATTGCGAACACGCTCAGTAGTTCGATTCCTAAAGATCTCAACAGTAACAAATCTTCAGCATCAGATGGGATCCCTCCCCTTGTTTTAAAGAGGTGTTCTTCTCTGTCATACTATCTTTTCGGATAGGTGGAAACTCGCGAACGAAACTGTTTCCTCCAGCTGCCGCCTCATAGCCCTAACTTCATTGCTCTCTAAGATCATGGAAAGCATTATAAATTTCTATCTCTAAATGACTGTCAGTACGGTTTCCGTGAACAACGTTCTACATAGGACCTTATGGTGTAACTAATGGAAAAATGAAACCATGACGGTGAATGCCGATGAAGGTTTCAGTGTGGCACAGTGTTCTCTTAAGTAAAATCCAATCATATGGTGTCGGTAGCATCTTCCCATTATCGACAGCAAGTTTTTTCAGAAATCGGTCAATACAAGTTGTATTGGACCCATGTACATACTTCTACCTAATTCTCAACCAATGCTGGTGTACCACAGGGCTCAGTCCTTTGTCCGGTCCCGTTTTTAATATCTATTAATGACGTTCTCTCTCATTCGCAGTCCAATCCATTCCTTTGTAGATGACAGCAGTCTTGACTTGGCTCCCCAAGCTGTGGAGTCTAACCGGCAGCGAATGTCTACCGAGCTCAACTCCAGTATTGATGCAATCTTCAACTGGGGTGCGAAAAACGAAGTTGAATTCAATTCGTCAAAAACCCAGTGCTATCTCCTGTTTCTGAAGTGGGATACAAACCAGAAATGAATGGAGCTGATATTGAGGAATCTAACGACTTGTCAATGCTTGGCATGCAAGTTACCCCAGACCTGGATTACCCAGCTGGATTCCTCAGATTTCTGAAAATCCGAAAAGTGGCGCCAGGTTCCTCGAATTCGTCAAGAAGTGTAGACGGTTTTTCAGTCCAGCAGACTCTATTAAGCTTATATTCGTCCGAAAGTCGAATACAACTCACATGTTCGGAAGGGCATGCGTCAGGCATGTAGACTGATCGGTGATCTATTCTTTTGCAAAAAAAACCCTTCGCTTGAGCATCGTCGCAATCAGAAATTTTATTGCTATTAGCAATGCATGACTTTTGAAAACAAACCCAACTATTTTTTCGTATAATCGATCTACTTCAATGTTTTGGTTCAAATAATTGGTCACTCCAAGACATTCGACGGAAGTTTCTATCAATAACGCAGTTCACTCCTATTGACCTTCCCAATCAATTTCAATTAAGTAAACCCTAGCAGCACCCTCAGAAGTCAACAAAGTGTTTTTGTTATCAGTTTTTTAAGAGGATAATTTATTTGCTTTTCTCCTTGAAACAAAAATTCCAAACTCAAGTTAAGAGAGTTCATGATAGTGTTCAACATATAGAGGAAAAATCATGTGATACTTAAAAAGCCCTTAATCTGGATCAAGTTGAAGTAAAGACATAAAGAAAAAAACACCCAAAAGTGTTACTCTTGAGTACCGAACTAAGACCGCCACCTTGACCTTGCAGTATCCGGAGGTCTTGAAACTAATTTTATTAACTGCGTAAGCTCCAGTTCAAGATATACCAAATCGTCATCATCTTGGCCAAAGTGACAAATTGCTATTAAGTCAGCTAATTTATTAACAAATAAAATATGGTCACAGGAAATGAGATGCTAATTACTTTGAATTATCAAGTGTAATAACTATATCTGCCTTATGTCTATCGCTTTGGAGAAAAACCCGTGTAATTAAGACAGGTGGAATTAGCATGAGCCTACTAACACCCACATTTAATGATTAATCAGATGAAGTCATATGCGATAGTGTAGGAAAAGAAATGGCTTCGAATGAATGTTGGGGAAGAACTAAAGTGCATTTGATGAAAAACCCGGAAATGCACACACATTGTAGGTTTTCCCTCCATTCATGGACATGACTTTGCGTCTGAGCTTACTTAAGAATGGACTAAACAAGTTATTTGATTAGCTAAGGACTATAAAGTTAAACTGGAAAGGCAACATAATTGATGGCCCTAGTTCGAGCTACAGTATCCTTCAAAAATTACATTCTCGATGAATCTTTAGAGTCATAATCTATGTACTAGTACTCATTAAAATTCCTGCACATTATTACCTTGAACCGGCCCTATAAATTCACTCATGATCTTCCATTTAATTAGTACGACTATTGATATGCCTATCGCACTTCAGCTCCTCTGACGTCTTTATGGCAAGACTCAAGGAAATAAACTTCAATTTGTTATTGCAAAAGGGCCATCTGCTGTGGATTTTAATTTGCCACCTAATCGTCGAGAAAAAAGCGCGCATATTAAACATCAATTTGAATATTTATTTGTCGTTCGATTAAAATGGTAATAATGAAAAAATTGAATCCAAACCACTCGGCGGATGATAACGTAAGAGGTACACGTTCGTTGGGACAATTGTATACGCGCGCCCAACATGTAAGTACATATCGGTCGACTTACCAGCTGTTTTGCTTAACGATGGGCTTCAGGGAATTGTAATTCATGGGACGGACCACCGGACACATTTCTTTCGAGCGAACTGACAAATCGCGCAATTTATTCGAGTTCCAAATCGTGCCGCGACTGACCGATTTTTTACCTCTATTTCAGTGAACAGTTTTTGAGTTTTTGTTTTTTTTTTTTCCTTGCAGTACGGAGAGGATTTTAATCATTCATGCCGGAGTGGAGTGCAGTAAATCTAAGGATATCCTTGAAGTGACAACACATGTAAGGTCTTGTGTTACATAAGATATGTGATGAATGGAATTGATTTAATTTCGGTAGAATATGTGTTGAGGCGACAGTGGTGATGGCAGTAGACACTTTTGAGTCCATCGAGTTATTTAACCCTATCGAAAAAAAACTCAATAAAATCATATCAAGCATCAATGGTACTGTCAAAAAGTGCTATAATCCAAACTTAAGCACAAGAATAGTCATATAAACGGGTGTTAAGCTAGTTATCATTATTAAAAGTCAACTTCACATATAACAGTGAACACAGATCAGTTAAAGTCGATAAATGAAACCACATTTAGATTTTGCACTTTTCAAGAAGGCGTTGGGTTGCATTAGGTGGTTGTCCCCACTCAGCAGGAACCCACTTAGACCAAAAGAAGGTCCATTGTGATGTTGGAAACACCGGATTACCAGCATCGGAGACCTACATGGAAACTTTCCAAATGGGACAGGAAGCAGAGCAATCAGTTTCAGTCGGACCCCCGTCGAAGAAGTATGATTTGCACTTTTAAGCATTAAACTAGTTTGACCCAGTGACGGAGTTTTTATTTTGCTTAAGTCTAGTCTAGCTAGGTCGTTTGAAAATCTTCGAATAAGTACTAGCGCAGGGTTTTCCTTCTCAAAACCGAAAGGCCAGGACCGGTATACAGAAGATGTATGATCGTTCCCTCCTCTTCCTCGTCACTACAGTTTCTACAGAAATCGTTGTAGGGAGCACCAAACCTACCAGACAGTGTCAACTACCTTTCTTAGATTTTCTTACTGACGGAAATAAGTCCACTGATTTTCTTACAGTCCAGCTCTGGCCAGATTTGTTTAGAAGTGAGATATGTGCTAATATTGTTACACCTGCTGTTTGCCATTCTAATGGTTGTGGTATCTAATTGGAATTTTATCGACTTAGAAGGTGCTGACAGTCTCCGATCTCCATCCTTCTGCTTGAAATACACTACAGTGGTCCAGCAGTCGTGTGCTGTTACAAATATCCAGTGCACTGGAGTAAACTCCCGCACCTATTCTAGACGCTGTCTTGGATCCGTCCATCTCTGTCGCAGATTCGTTTAAAATTTCACCCGATTGCCAAGTACTTTGCTAAAAATCCTGGTTTTATACTTGAAAGTCCAGATAGGGGACAACATGGTCCATATTTCCACCACGAGCCAATAGCCAGGATTCCTTAAGCCGTATTGGTGCCTCAGCCGCCATCAGCTTCCCAAAGATATCAACGGGAAGAAAGAGGAACATAATTTCTACTGCAACTGTAGGAGTGGTTTTAAAGGCGCCCGTTATACAGACGTTATACAGAAATTAGTAACACAACGAGATTTGAGCCGTTGTGCAAATAAATGCCTCAGTGACATTATCACTGGTAACAATGAAGACCTGATTTTCGTGGATAAAAATCCAATACATAACAGTTTTCAAAATTAAAACAAAAATACAAGTTCTTAGGTAATCTTCTGTACTCCATCAATCACTGTGCCACGTCACAACCTAACTGCCGACTACTTTGGCACAGCGAATGTTGTTTACTTTGGCATTGAACCGACGTTATTTGTTTATGTTGATCTTGCTCACTGAGGCGTCTGATTATAACCGAAAAGCATATTCAAATATTGACCCAAGTCTTTGCTTTTGTTCAACCGTCAATAACTACATCCGCAGTGTGATGCACACACTCTGATTCAAATGCCATCCACCAATTTCGGTTCTAACACTAGTAACGCAGAGCAGATATGAAAAACCACCAGATAATGAATTCTTTATCCGTCTCCTAATTTCGAGCACAATAACCTGATGAAATGTATCTATAAATTATTTCTATTCCGTTGTTTGACTATCCGTCTATCTAGGTATGTATGTGAATGCTAGCGATGCAAATTTTTCAGACCGTGATGGTCAAAGTCAATCATACGCAGTAATTTTTTATCTTCACATGTAACACCATGCCCCTTTAGTTTTGATGAATGGATAGAGATAAGTAGGAATACAAAAACAAATACTTACTCGTACATATATGGATACATGTAAGTAAGATTGATTAAGGCACTCGGTTTGAAGGGAAATTAGTTGTTGAGATCGCTTCTCTAGCCCATGAAATATTGAGAAGATATGAACTTGCTGACTGACAGTCATGCGAATCGAATGATTATTTCATAAGGGAATCGTGTTGATAATGGCGTGGAAAATGATGAAGGGAGACATGGTCTTGTGATGATGGAAATTATCATCATATGAGTATGAATAGAAAACCGGTATTGAACTTGTCTATAGATTGCTTATCTGACTTGTACTCTATCCAATTGGATTCGATCTATAAGTAGACGTACATAAGTAAGACGAGGAAGGAGACTTTTTTTTATTCTTTGTCGTCCATAGAAAACCTTTATAGGACACTGAACCGTCTGCAATTAAAAAGGGTACTATGTGGAAACGTTAGGAAGAAAAGAGAATTCCTAAGGTGAGCACATATTACTGAAACTTGGTGGTATTGTGAGTTTGACTTGGGCCAATTGGAGGTCTTCACCAGACCATGAATTAGTTCCTACATCATGCGAATAGTTATCTGCACGATGGCATGTCGGTATGGTTTTGGTGTTATGGAGGTTCATTTTAGACGGTGTCTATTTATGTAGTGTTCCCCTATATATTGCAGCAAAAGTTGGGTACGTTGGGGAACAAAATACTGAAAACTTGTCAAAGAGTCGATAATTTGATTGAAACTAACCTAACTTTATAGAAACAATGATTGAGCTTTAGTATGCACAATAATCACATCGTTGTGGAAGAGATCCACAACGCAACACTCAGGTCAATACAGTCCCATTGCGATTCCCATAAAGGAAAAATGTTCCTTGTTCATTGGTTAAACCTAGTTCTACAGATGTGGTTCTTATGAACTAGCAAACCATCTCGTTGATTTGATATAGTTTAAGATGTCATTCACTGGTATGCTGGATGATTCTTCTAAGTCACGGAAGAAGTGTCACCCGAGAAATTTAAATCTAAGGTGGACAAGACCTGGACAGTGACAAAGGAAGTGGGTTGTATCCCCATTGACTTTATCATCTGCACTTCCGCGACATAAATTTTTTTCCATTAATCTTAGTTTTTTCTTGTGGTACAGCAGAGAGTTTTACCAGGTGATGACTGCCATCAGGGTAGAAAAGAATTTGCTATCCTTTTACATAATCCTGTCGGTCGAAACAAAGCAATGTACTTCCTGTGTCTAGGGAGGACCATCTGATGTTAGCTTCCCTTCGGGTCTTAATCTCTGCTTTGAGCTTCAGTGTACACAGCGGGATAAACTCAGAGGTGTCGGCTTGTTCTAATGTGGATTTCGAACCTCTTCTGGCCAATTCATCGGCCTTGTCATTACCTGGTATATTTTCATGTCTATGGATACAGTAGAGCATAACCTTGTGCTGTGTTCCAAGAACCTTAAGCTCTTCATGACAGCACTTTACAAAGCTTGGAGTTTATTTTTATAGTAGAAATCGCTTTTATTGTGACCTGACTGTCGACACCTTCCTGTGGTATCACCTTCAACGAAGTCACACGGGCGGCTATTCTCACAGCTAGGACCTCCACTTGGAAACACTGCAATTGGCGAACTGATTTGGATATGCCCAGCGGTTCAGAAAAGATATCTGAGCCTACGCCTACATCCATCTTTGATCCATCTGTGAAGACAGAGATAGTGTGTTGGTAAGCTGACCCTTTTTCTATTCATATCTGTTTGAGAATGAGCTTGTGAATGGTCTCTTGAAATCCACGTTCGGAGTCAGGTAATCCAGGTAGGTATCTTTTCTAGATATTTTTTCAGGATCATAGTGCCAATACATGCCAATTGTATCTTCTTGAGAGCCGCAAATTGCTGACGGACGGCCACCATACAAGGCATCCAGAAGTGAGAATAGGTCTTACTATAGCTGTATACGTACATCCATCGAATAATTTTGGGTTTCGGTCCCCAGATTTTCCCAAACATTTTACTGCATGTATAGGAAATGTTTCAATAATGTTAGGCCTCCAGTTCTGCTTCTTATCAGATACGAGGCCTAGATATCTGGCGCTGTCCTAGATTCTAAAGAGAGTACCCCTATGGAAATTAATCCAAAGTCGGACATTTTCCTTTTCATTGTGTGTCCTTTTGTTCAAGTATCTAGGGTCTTCAGCCCACCTTCCAATTGTTCACTAAGGGCAGAGAGAAAGTTGCTCATAGCTATCAATATGACGTTGTTCGCATAAGCGATGGTCTTGACACAACTAAACATTAGTTGTAGGAGTATGTACTTCATTCACTACAATGACACATAGTGATGGGGTATTTCTAGAGGTGTATGGCTCTAACTTCGTACTTTCGTACTTCGTTGTAATGTGTCTTTCTTCAAGAATTTCCACAATCCAATTGGTATGGCTGACCTGGGCAAATTAGGAACTGCATCAAAAAACAAAAATCAGACATACTTATCGAATTCAAAAAATCTGTCGATACTCTGATTCCAAAATCTTAGGACAAGATCCAAGGTATGCTGGTAGACCAAGTAAATATGTGTAAAAGTATACGGAGGCATATTTACTGCATTAGCGGACCACTTCGCAAATATTAACAGCATTAAGGCATTGACAATCAAGTCACTTCGAAAATCCTACTCACTGTATCGAGATCGAGATAGATCACCAGCGAGCTAGATGTAGCCATAAGAATCCTTAATCGTAATCGTATCGGCAGTATAGTAACAGTGTACGGACAATGATTTGAGACTTTGTTAGGAACAAACTTACAATCGAGGAATTCGATAAATTTCTAGTAGATGTGTAAGATAAACACTGGAACATCCTATTAGAGGCCTAAATAAACCTAGACAAAGAGCTCCAACAACGAATGTCAAGTTTTATAAAATACTTTAGGCAAGCATTCCATTGGGCAATAGAAAAGCCCCTAGAATGGAGCAGTGGAACACCAACAATGGATAAGACGAAAAAAGTACTGGAGAGCAATATCTGCAAACACATTGTGTACAACGTACCTTATTTGTATCAGCAAAACTGTGAAGGACTGTTTCAGATAGAGAAACCAACTATATGACACAGAAGATGGTGCGAATAAATACGTGGTTACAAGCATTGTACCACAGGGTTTGCTTTTGAGATCCTAGTTGTGGAACATGACGTACGATGACATTCTTTGGTTTGGAATACCAGATAAAGTTAAGGTCAGCGGGAGCAGTATTGAAGAGCCGAAACCGAAAGGAGAGTATGAAATGACATTTAAAATATCCTTTAAATACCTGTGTCCTATGATTGACGCAAGACTTGCATTTAAAGTACTCCTGTTGCATGTTAGAAAACTTTGTGAGTGAGTTCTCCAATATCTCAAATATTGGAGAACTAAGATATAGCCAGAGACATCATCTAGCTAAGGTTGTTACATCAGAAGTGTTTTATAGATCAGCAGTTTAACTGAGTCACGTGAATACATTGCCTATGTTGTTTAAGGGTGACTACTGCTTTCCCCACAACCTAGGACTAAACAGCTTCGGTCATTGCTACCCATCCACTTACTAACAAAGAACTGCGGAGGAATAAGATAAACATGCAGCAGTTGCAAGTACTCTATGCCAAAACAACAGAAGGAATTATAGAATAAATTGGCAGAAATAGTGGAGCTTTCATTCAAATGACTGATAGACCTTTCGTCTCATTAGTAATATTGAGACCTATACGTAAGGGAACGTAATTTTTTCCACACATACCTCCATAGTTTCAAACACGATTTCCAGCATATCTTTGAAGATATTTTCTATTGGTTACTTGTTACCTGTACTGTACTGCAATGAATATAGTAAATTTCCCTCTGAAGCCACAAGATAGTTGGAAATTAGTGAGTAACTCTATTCTCTGTTGGTGGTACCGAGGTGAAGGCGAGCGAATAATGGGAGATAGAAAGTTTAATTTCTTAAAATGGAGTTGATAGCCACCCTCACCATTATTTCAAAATGATAATGACCTACCACACCAAAGAAACTATACTCGTTCTGTGTAAGTATATTCACGATTCGCAATAAATACGTACCAGTATCCTGCATAAATACGGAAGTGTACATACTATGTTATGTATAACTCTTTTAGCAAGTAATTGCCCAGCCCCAAGCCAGACACAAAAAACAAACCCCATTTACTTCCCCAAGCAACTGTTCATATATTCAATCAGTTTTTTTACTGCCATTGATCAGGTAGTGCAAAAAAAAACCAAAACAAAAAAAAAAAATGTTTACCATGATTAAACTTTATAATGATAATAATCATCGGCATACACAGGCACCTATAAGTTTAAGGTTAATTGCAGCAGCATTTCGTGGTTAGGTTTGCCTGTATTGTATCTTAATATCCCGTCGAATATATTTCACATTCAAATTGCTTGCTAAACTGTATATTTGCATTTCATTATGCGGCCATCTAGCTCGTGCGTATTTTTGTGAAAACTTGAGCGCGGTTCCGTCATTGAGTTAGATGTATCTATGGATATGTGTATACACTGTTCTAGTTTTAGATTTATTTTATTTGTGGTTAATTGCACCAAGGTTAGTGCAATTATATTTTCAATTTGCAAAGTGATTTTTTTTTTTACACTTTTTTGAATGAGGTGTTACACGATACTTAAATAGACCTCGGTTGGGCGGTGAATTTTGCTTGCAACGCAACGATATTGGGTGTCTAGCTCTCGCTGGTGTATAATTAAAAAAGATCACAATAAATATATTTATAATTATGATTACGCGCTATGGAGTGTAGGAGGAATGATGGAGGTGGATGTAGTGTTTTTTTTTTTTTGTTTTTCTAGCCTGATGCGATGATAAATTATTTTGTTTGCTAAAGTGATGGTACTTTCAAAATGATGTAATTTCGAGTGAAATTGTTGGGCTTTTTTTTTTCTTAATCGCGGTTGGGTGTTTTACAACTGTATAATGTGAGTTAATAGACCTTGAATCAAATAAAAAATTAATAGATGGACAGAGCGATTAAACTATTGGGGAATATTTGAACTTAATATTATTCGCTGCAAAGCAAAAGATTCTCTACGTAAAGTAAAAGTATAAACTATGGGCTATGGATGTGAGTTTAAACCAGTGTTACAAGTAATGAACTTCTTAACAGCTCTACACCATTTTATGTTCTCAATCCTGATAGAGATTAAGAAATAAAACGATGTAAAACAGTGCCGCTTTCTTGATACTATCCATGGTACTCAGAATGTTGCATTATATGAATTGAAAGGTAGATAGCATTAAGCGTAGCGAATGAGAGCAGAGTCATGTGACAAAACCCACTTGTACAAGCAATCAATTATGCTTGTACTTTGTATTAACGATTTCAGAAGAAAGAGATTGAAAAAGACTGCCAAGAATCGCAATAAATCCATTTGATTCATTAACACAATAGCCAACAATTTTGTACGCTTAAATGCTTATCCAATCGCCTATTATAAGACAAAAAGCGAAAGTGTTAATGGACTGGTCACTGTGTACAGAGGTGTGACAAAGCCAGCTGACACATGAACTCAAGCAGAACATTTATTTCTTTTACACGGTGACATGATATGAAATCCGACACTATGCAGCCTTTCACTTTTCTCTACTTTCGACTGCAAGTTAACCACAAAAAGTAAATGTTTTAACAATAAATCGTGCCCTCAGGGCAAAAAACAAACAAACGATCATGTGTGCAAAAAAAAGGCGTGAAACAAAAGAGTTGACCAGCGAACTTAGTATCTGAGTACCCCAACCCCAATGAAATTTATTTTTGGTTTTCGTTCATAATCGATCTATATGCAAATTGAAATAAAAACGAAAATCCCCGAACCATTATTTAACCGGCATATGCAAAACAGTTCCCCCAAAAATAACAGATTGTTCAACTAAATAAACTCTGATTGTACACAAAGCACTCGCGTTAAACACAAACCCGGGTACGCAATTAAAATTTTATAGATGTTTCACGCCTGCTTGGACAATTATACCATGCTCATTCTTGTCGTGAGTCAAAACAAAATCGTTGACCATTTTTATGAAACAAAAACTTCCAGAAACAACCAACAACAGACACGTGACTTTTGTACTTAATTAATTACCATCACAAAATCGAATCGAGATTTGCTTAATCCCTCTCAACTGCTAATAGAATCATGAATAGTTATTATCTATGATCTGGTTGTGTGTACCATATTCGGTTATATTTCAATTAACCGGACTGGGGCACTCCTTTACCACACAGATCAGACCAGGCCAAGCCAATTCGTGTGTTGTTGTGTGACAAATCGTAACACAAAAGCCCAATGTCAACATTTTGCGATGCATTATGATGCATTTCACTTTTGTTTAATGTTCCTAATAAGTGTGTTTTGTGTTCAACTAATTTACAAAGAAACAAAGCAAAGAGTCAACAGACAAATTGCCAGACAAAGTGTCAGACTTAACGACGAACTACAAACCATTGTCATTTGAATTGAGAATCATCGTTAATCTATGTATATGATGGTGGGGTTTGTTGAATGGCAAATCGTCGACTGCTTAGGTGCTGATGATCTCAGTTCACTCGAGAAGTGGACACATGGGAGGTAGAGCTATAGTTTGGATTTTATTGCCTCTTGTTTTGGAAATAGATTTATTGTTGTTGAAAATCAATTTATAATCAAGAAGTCGAGCTAGAGTGAATAGTTTATTGGCAGTGGCATTTGGTAGGTTTCTCATTGTGATTTATAAGGAAAGCTATTTGTTAATTGACGGTGTAAGTAGTTTAAGGCTACTAAATTGGAAGGAAGTGTGTAAATTGCTTTTAAATGGCAGTAAATTGTATCTGTAAATAAATATTGAATCTTTTAAATGACAAATGTTACTTGGTACAACGCTATAACTGTAATACTCTAATGAACCCAAGCACTTAATCGATAGTCTGACATATGCCAAATCTGGCTGAAAAAACCGAAACTTGTCATGCACATTTTTTTTGCTAATGCAACACAGATAAGAGAAAGTAAGGTTTCGCTTTTCAATTCAAATCACCCATTTATCTAACAGTTTGATCTTCAGATTCCTACACAACCTGCTTACAATCCCAAATGATAAAAAAGCGAATATCGTAACAGAAGATCCAAAACAACTTTGATTTAATCTACACGTACTTTGAACAAACTTCGAAAATGCTACTCGTGAGTAAATATGACATGCTTAGGAATTAATTCGTTATAGCCGTCAATAAGTGGAACCATTAAGAGACTCTTCAAACTACTTACTTTCACTAACACATAGCACAACAGAGATATAGTATAGTATCACGACTATAACCTGGGTTAGGTTAGATTTCTTTTGACTTACTGCAGATATACTTAGTATGTACATTCGCACTCCCAGCTAGGACTCAACTGAAGCATACGTCAGCATTCACTATCTCACCTTAATTGTGGAAAAAAAGATCTTAAGTAAATCTTCTTTATGATGCTCATTGGTGGGCTAAGATGCAATCATTTTAGAGAAAGAATAGGAAGTTTTTTGATCTAACTTAAGTCAGATCAAATAATGGGACACTGAATGCCAGTTTCACACCTAAGATTAGCCTCTTGTGTTTAGCTGGAATATTTGCTTGCAAATATTGGAAAAGGATTGCCAAGACTCTCGTTTTTCTTCAGAAATTCTACGAAAGATTTCCTGAATTCCCTGAAATTCCTATAACCCAACAAATACCACTGCAAATGTCCTATTGTTCAACCATTTCATCAAAAGACATGAAACAGTCTAGACCGACCATGATTCAGTGAGATTGATTCTAGAAATTTTATTGCAGCTTGCAACTATTATTATGTCAGACTTCAGAGTAACAAAAGGATCCGTACTTGCTTACATACATGACATTCATGGACATTCATGGAAGATGCTGCGTACTTTTGTAAGAACTATAAGACAGAAATGACAATGAAGATGAGTGTTACTATAAATGAGGGTACATCACTTTTAACAATATCTTTGGGCCAAGAAAGCATCTCCAATAAACAAATGTATGAAGGATACCGACCTTAAATCACAAGTGAATAATGTTATCCTTGATCATTTTAACAGAACAAAATCTTCGATTTTTCTTTGAGACCTTAGCGTGCGGATAAGAGGATATACATATGTACACTGATGCTTGCATAATAATAAGAAAAAGAATTCAAGTCACTTGTGAGCAGCTGCCCAAATATTCAGCTTACAGACGGCAGAAATCAGTAGACATTACAAATTAGGTAAAGAATAACTTACACCGTGAGGATGGTGAAGGATAACGTTTAAGATAACTAAAACGCATTGCAGATTCTTCATTCAAAAGCAGTCCACATATGAATAAAGCATTTGCATCTTTTGTTTCACGCCTTTTAACCATTTGGAACGTCTCACATGATAGAGGCCTCTCATGATAGAGGCATTTGAAATTATTTTCCAAAGTGTTATATGTGAAGAGCTATTCGAGTGACGATCTACATTTTTTACGTTTGCACTCAATCAACTAACATGTCTAAAATGCGATTCAAAATAGATTGTATATTCTACCAGATGTCATGCCTTTGTTAGACTGCTTACGTCAAAACAACTCTCCAATTCTGTTCATATGGATTTATCTACACTACCTTCAAACACGTTTAACATTTAGCATCGTCTATGCATAAGTAAGACCGGAACAAAACTCTCAATCATTTTGTATTGATAACCTTAAAAATATGCAAACAACACAAAAACGCATCTTTATGTGGGCACACTTCCACCAATAACCATTAATCACAAGACTCAAATAAAACAAAACAAAAAAAAATAACCCTCTTCCAATTGAGTTTACATTTTCGAAGTAAAACTAATTTGATTGCTCGTTCAAGCCAAAATTGGTACACAATAGAGGCAGCAATTCAACAAAAAAACAAAAAAAAAAAAACTATAGTTCATCTATATGTGATACCACAAAGAAGGCCGACAAGAAATACCCGCTTGACAGCAACAAAACGAAATAGATAAATAAATAAAAATAATTTAAATGGTTTAACCAAATGTATTTTAGCCGGAAAGCTAAATGATTCATTTCTTTGCAGAGAGGGACAAACAATGAAAACCAAAAAAACTAAATACAA
The DNA here is from genome assembly GCA_905220385.1 of Xylota sylvarum. Taxonomy (NCBI): domain Eukaryota; kingdom Metazoa; phylum Arthropoda; class Insecta; order Diptera; family Syrphidae; genus Xylota; species Xylota sylvarum. The sequence goes on along the minus strand of LR999957.1, from coordinate 105,490,953 downwards.
TTTTCCGGTGGCATTGACCACACTCCTCATCATCAACATCATCATCATCATCGAAACAGCTTACCATTCAGCAAAAGAAACAGAAATAAAGAAGCCAAAAGGAGGCAGAAATAAATAATGAAAGAAAAAAAAAAAAATCTACAAGGGGCAACAACTTGAAGGCGAAATGAAATCAAAAATTTCGTTCATTCAAGAGGGCAGCAGACCAACAAAAACACAAGCGAAATGTTGGCAATGAAAGGAAATGGTAAAGGAAAAGAAAAACAACAACACTTGCACCTACCTATATGTTATATCGTCGCGTCTGAAATGCGGGTAAAACCGTAGGTGGATAAAGATGACATATGATGCAGCCAAAAACTGCTTAGCAACTTTCCGGTTGGTGAAAAAAAAAAAAAAAAAAAAAAAGTGGTAAGTAGACTGTGCAGATTGTGTGTAGGCGCTATAATATGCGGTATCCTTGATTTGAGTTTTTGAACTCTTTTTTTTTTTTCTCACTCGGGCTTATTAATGACACTTAAGACTTTTTAGTCGTATGGTATGGTAAGAGGCACTCTGGACGTTTGTATACTTTTCACTTTTATCTCGAAACCGTTTCCCTTTCATTTACTGACAGATTTTATTTTTATATTTTTTTGAGGGGCCCCCAAACAATATTCTTTACACAGATTATTTCACACCTGAAACTTTGATCGATATTTTGCAATTGCTTCACTTCGTTACACAAGAAAACATTCACATATGTTTAAGAAGCACAAGTAAAAAAAATTGGAAAAAATAAAAAATAAAACGAAAACTTGTGCTAACCAACTTGCGCGCTCCAACTTTAAGAATTGTGAACCAAATTCACCGCGAAACAAATCAAGACTGACTATGAGCTGACATCACAGCGTTTTTTGTTAAAAGACTCGTTCTTCTCGTTATAAATTAATACAACACACAATCAAATGCATAAGAGGCGAGGGCTATATACACTCTTGATTATAATCCATGAAACAGTCGAACTTTGGAGACTCTTTTTTTCGTTGGTTTTTTATTTGTTCTTTCGAATATACATTCACTCTAATATATCTTTTTATTTTATTTATAATAAATTCTATATTCGTTTTAGAAGTCTTTTTGCAAAAGTTTTTTTTTTTGTTTTTTGTTGTCAGTTCCAGTAGGTAGATAACTGAATTAACAATCCGTTTGGGCTGCCCGCCAACGCGATACTGAAACCGATGTTAAAGCGAATTTCGAATATATAAAAAAGATTTCTCTCGCTCTTCTTGTCTCTTCTTACATCTGTTGAGTTTGAGTTTGTTCTCTCATTTGTCGATGTGCATTGGTGCGGGCTTTGAGCTTATACAATGGCCGTAGTTGTAACTGTTAGTCTGTTGGTATGAAGTCAATGGACGGAAAGAAGTTGCAATTACCAAAACCAGGTTTAAGAGAATCTATTAAGAGAAAAATGAGATGTGGATCGCATTTGTGGAATATCTCCAAACACTGATAACAGGCAATCGCTTCTAAATCAAGTTTTCATTCAACTCTTTTGTTTCTGTATCTTGTTTGTTCTTAACCAATGAATTTCAATTAATTTTAAATAAATATGGAAATTTTAACAAACAAATTAAGATAGCTTGATGTGTAATAAATTATAGAGATAATTTAAAACCACTTTTTCTGGAAAAAGACTTAATAAACCAACTGGATGTTGTGGAGGCGTATGAGTAACCTTCATGTAAAGTGAGGAAACCAATTTATTTAATTAAATTATATTCAACGTTTTGTATGCGTTTGCTTTTCATTTTAATTGATGAGATATAATTGCCATATATAGGTTGATAATTAAATCGATCAGTGGAGAATGGTGTTGTAGATAAAATAGAGATCTCAGCAGGAGTGTGCATGTGATGTAAGGAAAAACATCCGCAAATTGACAATTTTTGAAAAATGTCAAGTGACTAATATGGAATAACACGCGTTTATTCAAATAGAAGGCACACGCACACGCTTCTCAAATTATGAATAGTAGATACGTTGGACATTCCCAAATTAGATAGCTTAAGGTACTAGAATGAATGTACACGCCAATCGATTGTAGTAGAAACCATAGAAATCAAACAAATAAAAGATCAGTGTTACTTTCTCAACACACTTCTCATACTATGGTCGAGTTTTGAGTCTTAAATCGATTAATATATAACTTAAGTAGATATCGGAGGAACAACAAAGCATCAAATCTGAAAAATCCGTTTTGCGTTATGATACGCTTGTTGGGATACCGAAAGGAGATTACTATGTAAATTTAATGTGGACGTCGATCAGCCTTTCCAAAGTCACAGTCTTTAATAGAAGGGAGAGTAGGCTGATCGCACTGAAAGTTTATGGGATGAGTAGAAGGTCTTACCGACTTTCGATAAAAGGACTATTTTGGCCCTCCTCTATGATCTAGGGTTGTAGCCAAAGTTTAAACAAGATAATGTGGAGCCAAGGACTTAAAGTATCAAAACCTTGCTGTAATTTCACTGGTAAGATACTATCGACATCAGGGGATTTGTGCGGGAGGAAGCTGTGCACTGCCCACTGTGTTTTCTTGGAGGTGACAATGTTCTCTTGCGGTCACCTTCATAGTAGCAGTTGATTTATCTCCTTCGAAAGGCAAAACGGAATCAACTCTCAATTGAATAGCTTTCCCAAATTGAATAACAGAAGGTGAAGTGCCGACCCCTATTCCATATATTATTCAATGAATCTATTTGCTTAACATATAGTGTATCTTTACAGCTGCATTTCGAATAAAATTTTTAAGAACGGCTGCCTCTGCTCTGCTATCTAGACCTACTCATACAATGGAAAGTCATATCAAAACCCTCTATCGTCTGAAAAGGAGTGGAGTAATTCGCATTGGATACATTTATCAAACACTTCACATAGTTCGTGAATTCAATCTGTATTCGGTTGTAGGAACCTGAACCTGCGTTTGATCTTCTCGCGTCCTTCGAAAGGGTTTCCACTGGCGATTGGGTCTCTCATGACCATACTGCTGAATGGCATGACTGCCCAGAATGCATGCAGACTAAACGAATGCTCCTCACCTTCTGTAAGTAGACATCTGCCTTCTTGGTGTCTTTCAGCAAATATGTGGAACTGCAGACAATGGACCATGTTATGCACCTATTTCTACACCCGGTGAACGGACTGCATGCAAGAAGAATTCGGGCTACGAAGCCTCGCTAAATAATACATTGGCTAATGACTTGCGTACCAACTTAATCTCTGCATTCGTTTCAACTTTGAAAATTTATTCATTTCTCCGCTCCATTGAGTATGTGTTTTGTTCCCAGAATAGGTGCCATAATGTATGACCTGTTGACGTTCAAAGTGAATACAATCCAAATCACAAGAGCTCTGCATACGTTATGAATGATTTAGCGGTTTGTTGAACACAATTAGCCATTAAATCCTACTAAATACAATCCATTGAATGGATTTCAGAAGCTCGACACAAAGAATACCCGAAACAGTTTCTATGAATGAAAACGTCGTTAATTTCGTCACAAAATATCTAATGAACGACCATTAGAATGCAAATAGCTGTGTGTCAGCGTAAATTTTCGGTGACTTTACCGAATAATATGCCGATAACACGGCGTCAGACGTTTGCATAACTTAGCCCGCCAAACAAACAGAATCACTTTCAAAGCTTGGAATCAAAGAATTTCTTTGAATTTCAATTGATTAACACATAAGCGGTTCCTCGTAACTTGTCGAAAGGGAAAGTCTGTTGTTAATATTACTCATCTACGAGTACCTACCATGAAAGAGACGAGGAAATGATTCCCCCCTCCCAATTTCCAATCAAAACTAGGCCAAATCTCGAATAAATCTCGAGCGGAAAAGATTAACGCACTTCCTGAATAATTTGGCGTTCATAAATAATAGACCGAGTCTGTTGTGTTGTTAATTATATGCCATTATGCTCAACCATACGCATAACACTGCACCATCATCTCACAAACTGCCAATTTAACAACCACCATTGCCATCTATTGCATACGCTAATTGGGGGGTTTCGCGCCTCAGGTTCCCGTCGTCGTCGTTGTAGTATGTGAAACCTCTGTGGCTTGAGTAGAAAATTTAAATGTATCTAACAGAGAAAAACTTTCCGTCTAACTGGGGAGTAAAGCAATGCAGACTTCGTCATACATAAAAGAGTGGTAAGGTATGCAGTGCGATGTTTATTCATTCTTACTGGTCATATACTCACACAATAGCCCGTCTAGTTAAGACAGGTAATTGTTTGGTCTCGGTGAATATTTCAATCAATCTTGGCTGAGAACAACGTTCATGAAGAGAAATGCAAACAAATTGTGGTAAACATGTGGAAAATTATAAGATCATGATTGGTGGAGAGAACTTATTGGCGATTTAAAGAGCAACCATCTCTGATGAGATTGTTATTAGTGTGTGCGCTGTGAAAGTATCTTCAGCGGTTTTGAATCGCTTATGTGGTGTTGTTTTTTGTTTGTTTTAATTTCTTGGATACCTGTCGATGTTATAGATAAGTATTCTTAACCCAATTAATGGTTTTAAGTCAGTCATTGGAATTCTACTTCTGTGATGACCAATTGCTGAGAGCTCTAGAACTGGATATTTTGTAGTTTAAATTCTAAATGAACTTTGAATATTGACTAAGTTTATGTAAACAAAACCTTTTTTTGGCTTTGCTAGATTTGGCTTTGGTTTTTTTCGAGTTATTGTTTGAGTGACTTAACTTGTTGATTACTAGAACTGCCGTCTTTTAAATGAGACTATCGGTTTCTATATTTTTTCGAAGATTTGATGATGGTTAGTTAGACTCCTTAGTAAGTGAGAGCAGTCTTAGAAAATTTAATTTAATTTACAGGTTAGGAAATCAGAAGGGTCCTCATGGCATCTTTTCTGTGTAAATATAAAAAAAAACAGTGATTCATCTCGGATTTGGAAAATCTTATCCTATGTATGTCCAGTAAGGAATACTTAGAATTTCTAATGGACACCCATTTTCCTAATAAAAAACAGACACAGTATCATTCTTACAGTTCTGCTGTAATTAAACTTACAAAGTGGACAGATAGTGTCCGTCTCGGAGTGAATCCGTCCAAGAATGAACTATTGTTCACAAGAAGGTATAAAATATGGTATAAAATATAACTCCTCCAAAACTCAGAGGTATTAAATTGTAATTTGCAGATCACGCCAAGTTCTTAAGGGTTACTCTTGATAAAAAAAAAAACTGTTGGAAACAGAATTTTCAAGACTGCGCTAGAAAGGCTTCTATTGCGGCTATTGGCCCAAACTAGGGTCTCTAACCCCGGATTATCCACTGAATATACACTGCAGTCTGCAGATCCATCCTTACGTACGGAGTACTAGTCTGGTTGGGAATCGAAAGAAATTTTAAACAAATTTACGACGAATGAATCCAGAGACAGCGTCTGGACCAGGTGCAGGAGTTTACCTCAGTACACTAAATATTTAATTCACCGCACGACTGTCGGACCATTGTAGTGTAGTCCGTGAAGCCGGACCTGGCTTTGGATTAACTCGGTAGAGAGTAGTGCTATTGTTTCCTACATTTATAGTAAAAAATTAAGATACAGACAGACAAGCTGTGATAAAAGCTTTGGAATCGTCAATAATTCAATCAAAATTGGTAAAGCAATGCAGCGGATCTCTTAACGAAATCGCTGTCAGGTGCAATTGATGCACATATCTTTGTGCTGGGTTCCAGGCCACAGGGATATTCCAGGCTATTGCAAAACGGACAAGCCAGCTAAGGAGTGTGCAGACCGGAACCTCCCTGACAATAAGGGGACACGTTAGCAACTATTAAATCAATAAAATTCCAATTAGATACGCAGCCATTGGAATGGCAAACAGTAGGTGGAACAATATCAACACATGTCTATCTTCTAAACAAATCTGACCAAAGCTGGAGTATAGGAAAACCAATAGACTTATTTCCGTCAGTAGGATAAATCTTATTTCCGTCTGTTAGGCTATAGAGACGAGGTAGATGAAGAAACTATGACACATTTTCTGTGTACCTACAGCAGTGTACTTGTCCTGCGAACTAGCTAGAGTAGAATTAAGGAAAATAAAGAGCTTCGTCACCGGATCAAACTCGTTTAATGCCTAAATGGCGAGCCACACTTCTTCAGCATGCATTCACACTGAAAATGACTGCTCTGCCTCTTGTCCCATTTGGGAGATTTCCAAGTAGGATTTCCAGTTTTTCCATAGTGGTATCTTCTTTTGGTCTAAGTGTATCTCTGCTGAGCGGAGACAACCAACCAACCCAACCCAATCATTACGGTGACCTATGTCAATGCATAACACATTCTCTAGAGAGAAAAGTTGTTAGAGAAACTAAGTAAGTCCAATTAGAATCTACCAAGGATGTATCCTTTCGTCGCTATTAATTTTACTGGCGTTTAAAGATCTACCTACATACTTCGCACTGTTTGTCGGCCAAGAACAGTACTATGGACTATACGATCCTTTATAAGAAGAACACCTAAACTACGCTGATGACATCTACTTGCACCTATTAAAATCATGGATTTGACCTTAAGGATCTTGGCTTTAAAGAGGCTAACGTTTTGGAACTCCAGATAAATGTTCAGAAAACTAAATTTAAAAACTAAATTTTAAAATTTAGATACTTCAACCTTATAAATCCAAGCAAGAATTTCTTGTCAAATTTCTTGTACGATGCTTTCTATATCTAGACATAATCGCATTTTAAGAGGGTGTAACCATCTTCAGTAGAATGAGGAAAAAATTATCTGTGGAGTCTGTGCCATTATATGGGTAGAACAGTGACCATTATCACAAGATAGAAGTAAGTTTTAAGTATTTCCAGATCGGTAAAGGCAGCAGTTGCACAGCATTTCAGGGTGGCCGACAGAGAAATGCATCGAACTAAACTTGGAATAGGGTCTGGAATTCACTCTACAAAACCAATGAATCCCAAGCAGAAATTTTGCAAACGCAGTGAAACTACTTGCAATCAAATCACTATGAAACAAGGATATAGAAACCGAACTTGATTTTATCAGGTAAACCGATATTTCCCTGGTGGAGTCAGGAGATAAGAACTCTTTGGAGTGTCTGCAGAGGGCTCCAGGCAAAACCGACTCAAGACTCTCAATGATGGACCCGTATGAAGAGTCCATCAAAGTTTACAAAACCAACCTAAGAAAGGCCCTACGTAAATCTTAGACACTCTTTTGTGACAAAATAGAAATCAGAAAGCTTTTAGGTTTCCTTCTTTAAGTCCCCGAGTCATGTGAAAAAAACAAATGACTCCTGGATCATTTCTTATATCGAATCCCTTGAGCTGTTAGTAGAGTCTCATTTTTAGCTACTGCTATGAGATGGTGCTTCAGCTTCAGGTCATTTAAATCGGAGGACCAGATGGTATATTCCGTGAAATCCACCAAACTGTGGATCTTATCCTCCTCTGACTGCTAGTACTATTCAGGAGTTGGCTGAAGCGGATTCATATTCCAAAATCTTGGACGGAGGTCAACGTGGTTTTTATACCGAAGGTAGGTAAAAGCATACACATCAATATCAAAGATCTCAGACCCATAAATTTATTATCATTTCTTCTGAAAACAAGACAAGTGCTTGTAAAGTGAAGACTTGGAATACCAGCATATTTGTACTCAATCCAAAATCGTAATCAATACGTAAAATGAGTCGCGTTACTTTCAAAAGCAGTAGGTACACTATTACTAAGACATGGTGTTAGATAATATCTACTACATTGGTCCCTGCAACTCATAATAGACAGAGAGGCTGATTTGATTCATTGGCTTTAACTCAGGTCGACGATCTGTGGTAGATTTTACAGAAAAAGAAAAATTAAAAAACCAAAGCTCAAGGGTAAACAGACTGATGACCCCAATAAACCTAAAAGTATATATGAATCTACGACTGAAGCTTATTCTTCGGATAAAAGCCCTCAACTATGTACTTTGACCAGTCTATAAACCGTAAGCAATAGTTCTTCAACTCCGCATTGACCCATCAATAGGTAGTCAAATATTTGTGCCTAGTTCATTTGATCTTCTCTCATCAAACGATTTCTTTACAATGCCCGATGTTTGTTTAATTAACCTGCTACTGAGTTTCCAATCTCAAGTACTGTACCACTTCACCATCTGCAAGTCAACCACACAACTGTGTGTGTGGGTGGTGTACCTCGTTTCATTTTAATTAAATTATTGACTCAACAAGATTTCACATTCCACTTAGCCTATCATCATCTTAAGAAAACAAATCCATGGCACGTCTTCTACTACATCTTCATCTGCTTCAAAGAAATCTCCATCAAAACAAAACAATGCAACATGCAAAAACAGTTGAACCTATGTAAGCTTTAACCACCTCTAGGTCTACCGCAGCTAAAAATATTCAAAAATCCATTTGTACGTCAATTAAACCCAAGAAACCCGAAAGTGAAATAGCAAACAGATACACAGATACCCACTCTGTGGGTTGCTTGTCGAATCAAGCAGGCAAAACCCTCGAAACGTGGGTAGGTCGCTTTTTGTGCCCCATAATTATGGTGTTTCTTTTGGTCTCTGTGTCTGTGAGTCTGTCATTGCAGACTCATTACTCGCAACAACACCTCTGCAAATTCGACAATTTCTTCGTGAGGTACACGGCACGTGTATGTTTATTGCAATCTCGCTGTTCAACTACAAACTGCGAAGCGAAAAGGTGTTAAACACGTATTCACCGTCAAAATAATCCATCATTCGAACACCACACCATCTTTGGCGGTCTTTGGCCATTTTAGGTGGAACCACACCACAACCGTACCACCTGAGACACTTTGACGACACTGGCCGCCATGTAAGGGAACAACAAGATGATGCCATCCCATTTGGTTTTATGTTGCACATTTCAGAACGAAAAGTCGTTAAAAACAAAAAACAAGCTACACCGCGCTTAGAAAGTGTTAAATACTCTCTCGCTGTGGAGGAGATATCGCCGTGCGATGTGGGGCGATTGTGTGGTCGGATGTACTGAGACGGGTAATAGACCCCAAATCGCTATGCAAATCGGAATGGGGCAAATAACATGGCACAATTGACACATAAATCTTGTTGGCTGTAACTGAGCATTTTATTTTTTTTTTCGATGATTTAGAGTGTGTTAAGCTCGTTAAGCTGTGGGGTGGTTATGCAATCCAATGGAATGGGGGTTGTTGTGTTGGCTAATGCATTCTCTTGGGCTGGGAATTTCCGGGTTTGGTTACATGATGGGAAGAAGAAGTAGTAGTCGTGGGTTCAATAAATGATTGATTGGGAAAGATAATTACAACTTGTAATTCAAATTAAACGCGACATTGTTATTGAAAGGGCGTTGTAGGAACGTCACTTTGATTTATGATGACTGGTTCTACGGAAATTGGTATTGACAATGTGAGGACGATTTTATGGTTGTTTTTGTTTACCATTCGATTTTATGCGGCTGACACCTCCATTTAAGTAAAAATACCAGAAGATGTTAATTACGTCAATGAGATGTAAAATTGATACGGCCTAGTGTTTTATTGTCGTTAACTCGGGAGGCCTACAAGGTCTATTAGCTTCGGCACTTTGTAGTACCTTGATTATTGTTCCGCTTGGGTACATGGGTGGGAAATTGTTGGATAATATTCTGTGAATGAAGCGGCAATACTTCGTAATATTCTTTTCTAAGCATAGCGAAAAATATACATCTTATCCTTAACTTTCTCATACTTGATAAGAAACTTAGCTGGAAACCCAATATCCTTGAACGTGTAAAGAAAGCTCTGCACTGTTGTAAGAAAGCAATAGGAAATAAATGGAAACTACAGCCACGTATTACATATTGGCTTTATGTATAGTAATCGTCTGGTGGAAGACTTTGGAGAAAGCCTATGCTGGGTGTCAGGCCACAGAGACATTGCAGAAAATTGCAAGGCCGACGAGATTGCCAGACAGAGTACGACCCATGGGATCCTGCCGAAATGGGGGAACCTGGGTATGCTACTTGTAAACTCTTATTAAAGCTAGACGGTTTTAGGAAAACCAACTGTAGATGGGAAAATCTCTCTACTTGTATCATTTCGAGACAGATTTATCTTGGGCTTGATCTGAAACATAGTACTGAATTGGTTCTGTTGAAGCAATCACAGATGAATACTGCCTAAAAGACCAATATGCCAAAAAGGCTGGAACTCCTTTAACAAGACGTCTGCAGAAGCTATAGAGATGAAAAGGAGGAAAAAACAAGCCCTATCCTAAAAAAGACTCATTCTAGGAGCTCCCTTCTTTGGCAACATAGGGGAACTGGTGTCATTAGGCATCACGAGCCTTCTTCGGTTTATCAAAAGATCCGGTTGGTTTAATTAGTCCCGGGTATCCAAATCGTGAGATTCATTACATCACAATGAACCTTTATTGGTTCAAGTGTATCTGCACAAGTTTGCACTGTAACCTAAACCTAAGCGAGTTACTCAAGTCATCTTAGCCGGGTACAAAATTCGGTTTGCCTATGCATCAGTAGAGCACTATGTGCTACCTCTCTGGATATTTTGTTCCTCTTGCCACCTTTAGATATCTATAGTAGACAAGGAGCGGCTTGTGCAGCGACTCGTTTGAAGGCTATATATTTGCGGTCTAGAGTAAGTACTGGGCACTCCTGTATTCTTAACGATCTTGAATTCATTCCGCCTGACACCCACTACATACTTTCAACCCATCTGTTCGACAAGAACTTTGAAACGCATAACCCCGAGAGATGATAGGGAGGAGGATCCTTGGCTTCAAAATACAGAATCCATATGCTTCTTTGTGGACGGATCAAAAACAGAATCGCGGGAGTAGGAGGAGGTGTCTTCTCCAACGATCTAAATATAAATATTTCTATCCACCTTCCCAACCACTGTAGTGTCTTTCAGGCGGATATGATGGCGATCAATGAGGTCTTGTCGAAGTATGTTGTGATATCCAACAGGGATATCCTCCTTTTTAAGGACAGCCAGGTCGGAGTCGGAATCCGTGGCTCAAGTGGTTAGTGCGTTGGACTACGGTTCAATCCCCAGACAACACCTAAAATTTCTTTCACGGCCCCACCTCTCGCGAGCGTCTGACAAACATCCGAGAGTAAAACTGTCATGAAAAAGCTTCTCAAAATTGCCGTTCGGATCCGGCATTAAACAGTAGGCCCCTTCCATTCATGTGAAGAATATAACCACGCACAACACGAATGGTCGTGAGAAGCTAGGCCCTGGATCCCATGGACCTGTTGCGCCAAAAATTTGTATTGTTTTTTTTTTTTTTTGTAGGTCGGAATCAAATGTCTGAATTTCTTACCATTTAACTCAAAAAATTACCTTAATTGTCGCTTGTCTCTTAACAAGATAATAGAAATAAGATAAGAAGCAGCGCGACAACTACACCGACATGACCAATCATAATGAATATCATACTCAGCGGCCTACTCCTAAGGAATATTAGCGTGCACCTTTCCCACATAATACTAGAAGCTACAGAAACAATACCACCCGTCATAACTGCAGAAGTCTTGGAAGCAATAGGCTTAATGAAGAACAGTAAGGAATGATGGACGTGAACACCTGAAGGAAGACATTAAAACTGACAGAAGGAAAGTAATTTCTGCAATGGAAACGACAGAGGCTGCTATTAATCTCAAAAGACGACAATCCACTGTGCATGGTAGACACTGTGGGAAAAGTTCTTGGAAATAATTATTCGCGGCAGACTTGACCAGTACATCGACAATACGACTTCAGGAAACAATGAAGCACCACCCATGCGATACAAGCAGTTTGTGATATTGAACGCGAGGCAAAAAGCAGTACTGGGCCGTTCTTACGCTCGACGTCAGAAATGCCTTCAAGTCGGCCAATTGGAGCTTAATAATGATAGCGCTGAGGAATATGCAAGTGCCAAGCTATCTGCTCTAAATAATTACAAGTTATTTTGAAGACGGAACTCTCTCCTACGATATGGACGAAGGGCCAAAAAGACATAAAATTACAGGAGGAGTACCACAGTGATCAGTTCTAGGTCCTGCCCTGTGAAACATTATGTACGATGGAGTACTACGTATGTTGAGACAAAGAGGAGTGGACATAATCGGATACGCCGATGATATCGCGGTGGTGGTAGTGGCTAAAACCATAGAGGAGGTGACACAGAACTGTAACAATACCATCAAGACGTGAAGATATGGCTTCCCTCATAAGGTCAAAAAAATCAAAAAATGATCAGGGGATCAAAAAACGGAAGCTGCCTTCATTAGCAGCCACAAGAAAGTCTAGCGCCTGACCATACAGGTAGGAGAACACAGAATCGATTCGAAGCCCTTCATAAAGTACCTAAGGGTATTGCTTGACTATAAGCTCAGCTTTAGTGACCACCTAAAAAGGGTTACGGGGCTATTATAGTCAATAAATATGCAGGAGCATGGAATCTGGCATAACTAGTAACACGAGCTATGGAGTATCCATAAAACAATTGACCCCTCCAGCGCATAAGAAAAAATACTTGCAAGCCAAGTCCAATTTTTCTCCAAGAACTGGGCGACTGATTGAAAAATTGATACAACACGTATTTGTTATGCGATTCTCTAACTCATAATCTACGAATGTCTTACGTCACCGCAACGGTCTTTAAAAGTATCGCAGATGGAAATTCACTTCAAAATCAAGTGATAAAAAAGCCTGAACACGTATTTACCAATTCAAAACCACGAACACCGGTTTCAAGATGACATAGGTGACAGACATTCAAGACTTCAGACGGATTCTATTCGACTCGCACCTAGCCGAAATTCTTGAATTTATTTCACACAAACAAAATCGAACCAACTACTGCCAATTCCTTATCGTTACCAGCGTCTTAACTACCACCGTCGGACAATGTACTAATTGCTATTACAAGCAATATTCCATAAATTTCAATCAATAACGAATTTAATTAAAAATATATAAAGTAACATATTTATTACACATTTTCTTGCAATTATGTCGACATGACATAGAATAAATAAAGCACGTGCCCTGACCTGTCTGATGCTGTCCACAGATTTACTTTTCATTTCACACTTAATCCTATATACTCTCATTACAATTCAAACAGTTACAGATCTCAGATATCACAAATAATGTCACAAACAACAAGAAGAAGAGAACGTGTTGAAATCGAAAAAGAAAAACTTGGGGTGATTTCATTGTATGCGTTGTATTTGTCACCCACGTTTATGCCCTCTGGCCAGTTGTACGTATCTCGTTACCAGTACCACGTACCCCACACGTTTTAAAAGTTGCCTTCTCTCTCTATCTCTCTGTCTTTCTTAAGAGATCAGATACAGAATCGAACTACCTCCAAGGCCTTATGAAATAATTGCGGGTAATACAGCTCGAAACCGCATGGTTAATTGGAAATCACATACAGAAACAAAATCTCAGTTATATGTACTTGTTGTCATTTTAACACCTCGTTGTTGACGACGGTGATGGTATAACTCACTAAACTTCTAGTTTAACGACTGTGCCTTTGCAGAGTAATAGTGCATTTTCAATGTGCTGTGCCCAATTAGATGCTTTAAACTAACTAACCACTTAGAGGTGCGACGAAGAATTGATTTTTATTTCACAAATGGATAAACCGACTGCTTATAATACATAACTGATTGATGAACTAATTTACTAGTAACTATTTGAGTAATAAAAAAAGAAACAAACACCAAATCAAACGCCTACCGACGCATGTCTTCATAAAAAACACAAAGAAATGGCTAATCGATCGTATAAAACAAAAGAGTTGGTTTACGAACTGGATTTTATGAATTTGTGCCATAAATTCTAAAAGAAAAAGTTCACTCCACCTACGGAGGTTAAAAATCGCTAGAAGTGACATAAAATTTCCACAGAATTAAACTTAGACATCAATCAATCGATAATCATATGCACGGCTTGGTTTCTTATCTAAATAAGTTCTAGTAGAAAGCCATTTGCAATCAATCATATTTTTGAATGGTCAACATGCTGGCGCTCTAGGTTCGTCTTACAGTTAGATTTCTGAATACGAATGTATATTAATTGGATGTTGAAAAGCTAACAACCTCCTATTTAACAAGCAATTATCGATATCGTCAAACTAATAATTTCGAAGAAGTCAGTCACACTTAAGACTCTAAAAATGAAAAATTGTCATCACCCACCCCCAAAATGCAAAATATGGATTTTATGATGACAAATTACTGCGTCACTTAATGGATTAATTACGCTTAAATATCTACCCACAAAGTGGTAGTACGTGAAAACGTCTACATGCGGTAAAATAACTAATTAAAACCTACAACAGTTTATGGAAAATATGTACATGTCATTAAGTTTCGCCTTACGCACTAAAATGCGGTTTTCATCACCAAATAAAATTGGCTAACCACTATGTCTCAAGGCAAGCATATAAATTTGGTACACATTACTGGTGTGTGCACGTCGTGGTAATGTTTTTTGTTTTGTTTTTCTTCTTTTGCGCCGCCTATGTCTATTCATCTATCACGATGCCAAATCTCAGTCTTTGTAGACAAAGTGCAGGAGCAACCCACTTGCCAAAGACATATAACAATTAATCACCAGCATACAGGGTGGAACAACAACTTGTGGTATTCTGGTTGACTATCAAAATATAAACCAAATTGTAATTTGCAGTGAGACTATGTGACTCTCTATGCAGATGGAGTCTAGATTGATTGTAAAATAAAGTTCTGTCAAGTTACAGAATTTTATTCCGCAAATCAATCCTAAAAGTCAAAAATCTTTTAGATACTGCCTTCCACTGTCAAGCTCATGACAGTATACATACGTATTATATATCTAAGGAATTAAGGCACCCGAATTTTGACTTAACACAACATAAGCCGATTAATTTTCTCATAATTGATTGCTGCGATATAGAGATGGCTCAACGTATATTCTTTTAACACAAAAAAGTGAAGCCAAATTCTGAATTATGTACAACACACCTAAAGAATTAGAACCAAAAAGTATCTGCTTGTAATTTTTTCTATGTCCCATTGTAGTCTATGGGTTCATCATCTTGGCGGAATTATATCTTGTAGTTTGTTCCGTGATGAGTATTAAGATATTGATTGTGCTTGAGTGGTTTTAAGCCGATTAATGAGATGAGTTCTTTTCAAACTGAATTTACTACTACCCAAGTCGTGATTTATATTTTTTTTTTCTTCGTCGATATTAATAAATCACATATGAATCAAAATTTCGTGGAGGCAGGGCAAGAAAATTTGAAGTCTTAATGAATTACGGAAATAAAAACCAATGCGCGTGCGTGGGTGTGGTCTTGATTGTTGGAGTCAGTTTTCGAGAATAAAATTCAATGGAGGGTATAGCAGTTATGCCAAGAAAATACTAGGTGAAACATTGTTGAAATGAATTATCATCAATCCCTACCGACTATTCCCACATTAATACAAGTAAATACACACTTTCCCGCATTTAACGATAGCAGCACAGAGCCTAACAGTTCATAATGCTTCCAATTCTGGGAATAGATGCATTATTACTGAGGAAAATATTTCCTGGGCCATACACAGTTTCGCCTTATATTGTAAATGGCCAGGCCTACGTGGCTTATGTTACAAAAAAAATGCAAGATGTAGCAATACCACGGCTCTTACTGATTTTCAGGAGCTGCATTTTAAGTAACCACACGACGAGTGAGAGTGGTCTCCATTCCGAAGGTGCGTAGATGCGGCCATGAAACTGCGAAAGATTTCAGACCAATTAGTCTAAACTCCTTCGTATTGCAGACCCTCGAGCGAGTTCTAGATAACCATCTACGGTATACAACCGAGTCATCTCAATCCAAATTTTAGCACACATATCTCAAAGGCAGATCTACGGAAACAGCTCTTTATGAAGTATTACGAACAGTAGAAAAATCCATATAAACTACAAAAATCCAATGCACTTTAACTACCTTTCTAGAGATAGAACGAGCTTTTAATAATGTACACACTAAAGCAATCCTGGAATCCCTCACGGACCTGAGTATAGAAAACCATCTAAGTCGCTAGGCTTAGCATTAGAATTATTCAGGCATCTCTAGGAAACAATACCATAATCAATTTCGTCAGTAGAGGAACACAACAGGTGGTGCTACCTCACGTTTACCATGACTAATAGTCATAAATCAAATCCTTTTATGTTTAGACAGAAAAAGAATTAAAGAAGTCTGGTGTGCGACATGGTGATGTAGTGTCGAGATTGTTTCGCTCTGTTATAAGTGAGTTCATGGAACATGCTCTGAGTAAAGTCACATTCTAGATCCAAAAGTGCGGGCTTGGAGTCAACCTGAACAAAACTAAACTGATGTTTTTCACAACCAAAACCAAAATACCTGAATTCACGCTTTAAAAATTTACTAGGAAGACATCTTCAGTGGATTTATTTGGAAAGAATAGCCTCCACGATATGACATAAACCTTCGACTTGACGACAACTCGAAGGTCGGTGATAAACAGCGCAAGATTTTCCTACAAGAACATCCATACAGAAAACTGGCTTTATCCAGATAGTTAAGTAACTAGCATGTTTCAATTTTTAAGAGGCGGAACAGAGATTGGGTTGGTTGATGTCTCCGCTCAGCAGGGACACACTTAGACCAACAGAAAGTCCATTGTGATACCACTATGAAAAAACCTGATTACCAGCAGCGGAGACGTATATGGAAACTTCCCAAATGGGACAGAAGGCAGTGTAACCAGTTGCGGAGTGAACCTATACCAAAGAAGTATAGTTAGGCATTAAACCAGTTTGACCAGGTGACGAATCTTTTTCTTTTGCTTAAACCTAGTCTAGATAAATCGTTCGAAGATCGTCGAAAAAGTACTCGCCTGGGGTTTTCCTTCTCAAAAGTGATAGGGCAGAACCAATTCCTCCTCTTCTTCGTCTCTTCTTCTAAAGAAATCGTTGAAGAGAACACCAAGCCTTGTTGCATGTCTGCCTACCAGACAGTGCCGTATGAGGGTGTCACCTATCTTTCTGGTTTCCCTGTAATCCAGCTCTGGCCAGTTTTGTTTAGAAGAGAGACATGTGCTAATATTGTTCCACCTACTGTTTGCTATTTTAATGACTGTGGTGTCTTACTGGAATTTTATCGATTTAATAGATGCTGACTGTTTCCACTATTGTCAAGGAGGTTTTGGTCTGCACCCTCCTTAGCTAGTTCGTCCATTTTGAAATAGCCTGGAATATCCCTATGGCCTGAAACCAATAACAGCGATTCCAAGGCTTAAATCGTAGCTTGACTATCTATGAGTATGTAGAAAAAAATAGCGCTGCACTTTATCGAGTTAATCGAAAGCTGCTGTGACTGCCGAGCACTACCAGTGGTCCGGCAGTCCGTGTGATGATACAAATATCCAGTGCACTGGAGTAAACTCCCTGCAAAGTTGCTTTTCTTGTCCAGTTCCGTCCACTAGACTAGTGCATAAGGATGGGTCGGTCTACTGCCGCATATATCCAGTTAACAATCCAGTTTGGGCCTATAGCCTTCCTACAAAAACAGAGGGCATTCGAGGCCTTTCTAGCACGATCTTGAATATTCAGTTTAAGAGCGTAACCCTAAGTATCTGGCATAATCTGCGAATTGAAATTTAATACCCTTCATACTTATGTGGTATTTTATACCTTCTTGTGATCAATACTAGTTCAGTCTTGGACGGATTAACTCCGAGACCGATACTATCTGTCCACTTTGCGAGTTTATTTAGAGCAAACTCGATCAAGTTTCTAATTTTGAGAAGGAACTTCGATGATATTGCTATCACAATGTCAGCCTGTATTAATCATTTGCTCGATCCAATAGCAAATATAGTTGCCAACCTGCAAGTGAAGAAGTGCAGCAGATATAGATTCTGTTTTGACATTGTTGAAAGCTCCTTCAATATCAAATAAGGAACCTTAGTGAAATACTTGTTCTCTACCGATTACGCATTTTGGAACACCGATAGGAGATTGCTATGTAAATTTGTTCTAATGTGAACTTCGATCAGACTTTCCAAAGTTTTTAATAGAAAGGAGAATAGGCTGGTCTTACCGGCTTTCAGTATGAAGACTACTTTGGCCATCCTCCAAGATCTAGGAATGTAGCAAAAACATATTATAAGAAGTCTAAAAACTCGAACTGATCAAGAGCAGAATCTACGGAAAGTGTTATGGCTATAGAGCACTCACTCTCGGTCAACGAATACGTACTCCAGCTACACATTCTTGGGCGCAGTTTAGACGAATTCTAGTAGCGATCTGGTCTGGAACAAAAATGGAAGAGGATCTGCACACGTTCACAAGCATGTGTCTGGCATGAAATGCTGCATAGAAAGTAGGTTCTAAGTATACGATCACATTCGTGTCAAAAATAGTGGAAACCGCAGATGTAAACTCCAGCTAATGATAGATAAAGTGTCCCCATGTGAACCCGTCGCCGAAAAGTCATATCTGCTTCCATAAGAAATGGCAAAAGTCTGTGACACATGACGCAGAAAAAGCACATCGGCTACAAGTGTTTTACGACGAAGTGATTGAGAATTTTCGTGCAGTTTGTCAGCGGATAAGGTCATAGGAAACACAGTAGTATTAAGACGATCAAAAATAAAATCTTCATCGAACAAAAGCAAAAGCAACCGCTCTTCTTAAGAAGAGTAAAACTACAACTGCTATCACCCGATTTTGGGTCTCAGTGCACCTAGAGCCATCATATTTAAGTGGTATCGTATATCTTTGTAGAAAGTATATTACAAAAATATTCAATAGATTCAGATGGTAACTAACTCAAAAGGCTTTATCACAGATAATAAAAAATATTATTTTACCCAGAGAGACGCATTTTAATTTTTTTTTTACGGAAGGCATATTTGCTATGAATCAAAATATCATGAAATATCATGAACTACCCAACAACTCATGTTGAATTGCGTCACTACGTAACACGTACGTACAAGTATAATGATTCAACAATCACAATAATAAACAATGCAGAATATGTTTTCAAATCAGTCAATGTTGATTGTCCATTGAGCACCAAGCAAATTCCAGGCGTGAGTGAAAGCAAACGCCTATAGAATGTTGATAAAAAGGACAAATGGCTTTTTGAATGGGTTGTGTGATATAATGCTTGGAATAGGTTTACAATAAAGCCCTTTCATGATTAAATTATATGTAGTTACCCGGTGAGAAGCTAAACCCTGGTGCCCATGGACGTGTCGCGATTTATATTTGTATTTTAGTTACCCGATGAGAGAATCCCATTGACCTATTACGTCCTGTGGATTACCCACTGAAATAACAAATCAAAAATAATATGGAAATGTAACCAGCGATCGCACAATGTAGTTCCCGTGAAAATTTCACACAACAATAAAAAAAAACTCAAAGAAATCATGTGAAACATGGTTTTCCAGCTAAATAATTAAAAATAATATAAAAACACTTCTTTCGGCGAAGAACCATTCTCCATGACATCCATTCTACCAAAGCATTAAATAAAAATTTTATAATTTCATTTATCTTTAAGCTTAATGGACTTTTTTCTGTCTCTTTGAATCTCGTACGTGTCTCGCTGTGGCACGTTTACCGAGATGGAGACACAAAAACTCTGGTAAAACAAGTCAAAGAGAATAAATTTCTATGTGTAATCTAAATATGGTCTGGACAAGGTAATTGACATATAAAACCGATACAACTTTTATAGTTTTCTTTTCAAATGTATTTCTTTAGACTGTTGCTGCTATGTACATCCGCAAAAGCAGCACCAACAAAGTGTATCTGTTTATATTTAAGGGTATTTAAAACGTCTCTAAGCACTTATAGATGGTTCGATGTGTAATGGATGTGCCTCTTGTACACTAAGAATTATTGGACTTGTACGCTTCACATCATCAATCAATGCGGAACTCGCCTCTCTGTCAGGTTATGTTTATTTTCGATGGTAAGTGGTATTTAAAGACTCAAAGTACAAATTTACATATGTGTTGTTATTCGAATGTAATCAGTCGTCTTTGGGGATGTTTTTATTGACTTTGCGGTAATGAGTAACCCAGTGCGTAGGGATATTTATGTTATTATTTTTAATGAGGTGCTGGAATGTGCTAAGATGATTGGAAAAAGCAATTAAGAAGAGATTAATCAATATGATGTACAGGTTGCAAGTTCGCTGTTCAACTCTTTTGTATTTTGTTATTTCGTGAAATAAATGGTCTCCATTCCAACATTTAAATTTGTGAATGACTGTTTTACACAACTAACCTTGTCAAAAAGTCATTTATTTACTAAAAAATGGATGCTCTTCCAAGAGAATTTTTATAATAACAAAGTTCCTAAGAACAACAAGTAAAATAACGATTTGCCTAGCTTGTTTCCCAGGTAATACATGTGCCACAGTGTCAACGGTTGACAGATTTATTATCAACAGCGCTTGGTACATAAAATAAATAAAGTTGTTGGAAGATAGTTACAGTTGACTGCACATAATACAAAATAAACACGTATCTCCTCGACATTAACATGTACTAAGCTAAGAGGTGATGGATGTTAACTGCACTAACTTTGTACCGAACAAGTGCAATAAAAGAGTTCGTAGTTAAAATATGTGCCTTGTGTACATGTGACATATCCAGGAAGTGCGATGGTTTAATTTAGACACTAGAAGATAAAAAATTGACTGTGCTGCCACAGTGAAAT
Source organism: Xylota sylvarum (assembly GCA_905220385.1). Lineage (NCBI taxonomy): Eukaryota > Metazoa > Arthropoda > Insecta > Diptera > Syrphidae > Xylota > Xylota sylvarum. The sequence continues at coordinate 105,470,150 of LR999957.1, read as the reverse complement.
CTATGTATTAGCCGAGATAAGAAGGAAGGATTTATATCTACAAGATGACTGTTTTCCCAAAAACTCCGTAAGCAACATTTTCATACATTTCCTTGTATGTTGATACCGGCTTCCAAGCTGCAAATAGCGTATTTTTCGGCCTGCTGAAGAGCTATCAGGCGTCACTAGACTTAAATGTCATACGCGTATTTCCGCAGTCAACGATCAGAGCGAAACCAGCAACTCCTGAATCCACAGGTTCTAAGAAAGGACTGAGAGAATAAACAAACGCTGGTATACAAATTATAAATCAATGCCTCTGCTTCGTTAGACCTAATTTACACGCAAAGGTGGTACATAAGAACATGTATCTTCCGTTCGTGTCAAAGGTTTCTCCAAGGCGTACTATCAACCAAACGTCGTTGCAATATAAAAAAACAAAATTGCTCTCACGTTAATCACCATCTTCCGAATTCTGTAGTTCTCAAGGAGTGCCATCGACCTCAATCCATCAACCTTCCACCCAGTTTAGATATCTTATTAAATATCACTCATTGTCTACCACAGCCATTCGAATTGGGGACAACTGGTAATAAATTGCATTCGATTAAATTCTGACTGAATCATCACCATGTCACCTCATCAACAAATCTCTCAGCCCACACTGAAACCAAATAAAAGACGTAATGGCAGCGGTGTCAAGCTGCAACAGTAATGACACTGACATACCCACCAATATTCCATCCCAATCCATCATGTGCCACCAGAGAATAATTACAATTTACCATTCCAACAATTCCTAACCAATTACGAAAGTTTGTTGAAAGCTTAATCACCATTCTTGTTAAAAGAAAAGAATTTGACTGCTGCCGGGCGGTTAACTTATTATTTGTCGGTCGCGCGGGACCTTATGCAATGCTCCTCGTCTAATGGTGTACACAGGCCACTTATGCAATTGAGACCGCAATAAAATGTCATAAGAAGAAGAAGCCGAAGAGAAGAAAAAAAAAAACTAAACGTTCGGTCGGTAACTATATAAAAGTGAGGTCACAACTGTCAGCTGGCTGAAAGGGTCAAAGCCATTGGCAACAGTGCACAGACCGCTTAACTTGGTATTCGGGTTTAACTTTTGTGTTTCTTAATGCGCAACCGGTTAAAATTAGTTTAATGAGTCGAGTCGAGTCGTGTCTTGGTCGTAGTTGTTGTCGTAGTCGTTTGGCTCTTGACTTGAGTTTTGTGCCAATCTTAAGCGATGGTTTGCCCTTAAGTAACGATTTAAGTTACTACTTTTCAAAGTGAAGGGGATGTCGACTAAAAGATACAGAGAGAACACGCGAGCGTGATTGATTTTTTTTACGATCTTTCATCGAGAACTTCTCTGATCAAGGTTTCCAATGGATAAAACTTCGAACAGAATATTCGATTGAATTGACCTCGATCTCGATTAATTGCTGTGATTAGCTAGAGCTATCAAGTGAAGTGAAGAGTTCTTGTAGGGGTCTACCCGTGCCATAGGGTCGACAGGCGTATACACACGAGATATGAAAGGAAATAATTAATTGGGGCGGTTCGTCTCTCGGTATCTGCATTAAAATCAAGGATATTGTAATTACGGTTTGTACAGACGTTTGCTGGGAAAACAAATGATTGTGTGGTAACTACTGATGGAAACACTAGTGGTTTTCATTCATCGCAATTGAAGAGCATGACAAAAAAAAAATAACAAATTTGAAGTGGAGATTGCATACTTTGCCCCCGAGGGTGTAGTGTTCCGGTTGTAGAGGCCGGCCACGTAGGTTTTTACAAAAAGAACCAGTACACCGAAGGGAGACAACGAGCTTAACAACCGACAATATGGCTTTAGGTAAAAAACGAAGCACCACCCATGCGATATAAGCAGTTTGTGATTGGAAAGGTATGACATCAAAAATGCCTTCCACTCGGCAAACTGGAGTACTGTTTTAAGAGCGTTGGGGAATATGTGAGTGCCAAACTACCTCGAATAGCTCGAATAACTACAAACAATTTTGAAGATAGAATGGAAGAAGGGACAAAAAATATGAAATTACAAAAAGAGTGCCACAGGGATTAGTTCTAGGTCCAGTACTGTGGAACGTTATGCACCATGGAGTACTACGTAATCGGAGACCACGAGGAGTGGACATAATCGGATACGCCCATGACATCACGTAATACTGCAACAGCGCCATCAAAAATGCCAATGCATGACTTCGTTCATCAGGCTTGGAGCCAGTGGATCATAAAACGGAAACGATTGTTGGAAGATTTGGTTCTGATGAATAGAAGCAGTTGCCGAAGATGGAAGACTGTGATGTCTCAGGAATAAACTGCTCATTGGACAGGAGCTTGTTAAGAATTTTTTGGCATTATATTTAAACTGAGTCAATATGCAAAAAAGGTTATAAAGTAAAGTACAAAGACTGGCATGTATATCCATAAATGAGAACCTGCCCAGTCTTAGTCCTTGAGATATTTCTGGAACTAACTCAGTTACATCTTATGTTTGAGGAGACTGCAAATAAAACTATCCTAAGAATAACAAAAGAGGGAACTGGAAGGAAGATGCGCACAAGATCAAAACAATTCGATGTACAATTCTTAAAAATTGTCCACTCCCAGCAACCCCCATCAAGGACACCATTAGGAAATTTAATTTTGGAAAGAATTTCCTGACAAAACTCAGTAAAGAGAAAGACTGCAGTGATGTATCCACAACCAATAGACAGAGTGGTACACAAACGGGTCAAGAACTGATGAGGAAAAATGTGCGTGGTGACCAATCTTGACAAAAAAAAATACAAAAAATTGCAAAAGCGACATAGCAAAAATGTCAAACAGTCAGACGCTATCAAACCTCTCACTGCCCATGTTGTTTAGTCTAAATTAGTGTGGGAATGCCTATAGAAACTTAACGAATTGGGCAGAGGCAACAGAGTGACCCGCTATTAAATACCAGGCTACATATGTATGTGGGAATAGAAGGTAATGAAACTGCGGATGAACTAGCAGGACAAGGGTAGCAAAACCCTTCCTAGACCCTGAACCATTCTGTGGAATAGGGGAACAAAACCCTAAAAAAGGAATTCAGGAGGCTAGAAAAAGAAAACTTATTGGGAATTACAACTAAAAAAGGTTCAAGGCATGCATCAATCTCAAGAAAATTAAGCTACGCATCCTTACAGGTTTCCTAACGTGGCACTGTATACTTAAGGAACACCTGAGGAAACTAGATACATCAGACGAGGACCTTTGTAGATTCTGCAATGAATCCAGCGAGACTCCGGAACACATTCTGGAATCTGTTGGGGTATTGACATACAGGAAAATGTAATGTCTAGGCAAGAACCAGTTATCAGAGAAGAATACGCCGAACATAAACCCCCTTCTCAAAAAAGGAACTCAAATAAGGAAACAAACTTCACCAAGGTACAGCAGAGGGTACAATAAACCAAAAGGTCGCAGTACGAAATACTGATTGATCTAATTACTTTGTTACTTAAAGATCATTTCGGGTTATAATTTTGTCGGCTAATTCTATTGATACAATATCAATTATTTATCTAATATCATACCTTTTTGCAGCAAAACTACAACCGTAAAGGCGTTGCTTTCTCGCAAAATGCATGGAAAAATATTAACGTTTATCCAACGCCATTAATCAAGGTATTCCGCCCAAAACAGAAAAAAACACCAAAAATTGATTTACCCACCTCTACTCTATATCGACACCATACGATACTAATCGCTTCGAGACGATAATGGCATCGATTTTATGGCCATTTTGACCATTTTCAAATTAGCAACATAACGGTGAAATGTTGGTCTACTTTTAAATAAATTACAATCCGCCCTCTGTGTCGGTTTGATGAAACAAGTTTTCAAATCAACTCTTTCGTTTTGCGATTTATTTGCTTCTGCAAACAACTTTAATTGGTCTTCCTGTTGAAATGTGAGAAACAGTGGATATACATATGTACATTAAAAAATATTTACAATCACCCATGTATGAAAAAGATTAGCAATTATTATTCGTCTGTCTTTTACATCATTTTACAAATCGATGACAGTACGCGTACTTCTTTCGTTTTTACATATTTTATTCTTTTCATCTTCATTTGGCTAGTAATTAATTTCATGGGTACATTGACTTGGCTGCCTGATTCGTATGTAATCAATCAAAATGAACCTTAACATCGGCGACGCCATGGCAGTCTGCGCCAATGATTAATGTATCTAAGGTCTATGGTTTGACAAGCCCCATAAAAGAACTCGCCTTATGTTGCATGCGAAGTTGTTAAAAGAAGACGATGAGATGCGATCTTTACCATTACGCAGACTTACGAGGAAGAGGTAGCGAGATTAACCCACTAAATTCGATTTCCATAGAAATCGTTTCAAATGGCAAATTTAATTACCTCATCCGATGGTCATGATTATTTGTCGACCAATTAAACATTTCGTCTTCATTAAGTGTGATACAAATCTTATGTAAATATTTACAACTCTTCAGTACAAACATAAAGACTCTATGCATACAGTAAAAGTCCGCTAGAGGAAACTTTTTGAACTGCACCAAAATAAAGTAGTGTTTGTCAAGAGGTGCAAACATGACCCGACTGAGGTGTTAACCTTTTCGTGCAAATCAGAAATATTCATCTTTGGAAATGTTATACCTGAGTTTGGTAGTTGGAGTCAGAGAGCCAATAACATATGGCCAATGAAGATAATCGACCAAAAAAATTACCATAAATGAAGTGCTTACGAGTATGTTGCATGCATACCAAGTGCCTTCTCATTGAGATGGCTGCTGATCTTTTAATTACCATCAACTACGTCGGCGGGGTATCTGTAAGGAAGGCACAGTTGCTTGTTACACGTTACTTAATTATTGTTAACATAATTTGCCTAATGGTGGTATGGAGTAATTGAAATTAATTTAAAGAAATAACTGGTACATCATTTATAGCATGAAAGTGGGTTAGAAAACTGGAAAAGATTCCATCGTAACCGCTATGAGTATAGAGATGAATTTAAGTAGCGTATGCCTTATGGGCATGGTATGACTATAAAAACTGTACAGTAGCTGAGAGTTAAGGTATTTTATAATTGCTGCAGAAGTTATTTAGAAATGATCTCATTACTTTTGCAGCACCGAAGAACTGTGAAAGGGATAAGAAGTCATAAGGAAATAAGATCGTTTATTCCGAGTGATGTATGTATTTCAAGACGAAAAAGAATTTATCCTAGGTGGATAGAAATTGAGTTAGAAATTGTTGTATTCTAAAGGAAACTGCTTTTCCATTTATGTCTATTTGACGTTGACTAGAAAAAACAATCAATGGTATTATTATTATTATTTGAAGAAAAGGACACCTTAGTACGTGCCCTCATTACAGTCCTCCTCGCATTAAGATTTCTTTTAAGGGTCATGTACTCTTACTACGCCTTGACGGAAGAAATCTGTTCAAGAGCACTCTCTCTAATCCAGTTTCCTTTAAGTATCTAAGGTTGAGAGTTGTGACGATGTGACAATGTTTCTTCATCTGACAAATTGGTATTTGCCCAAGTATTTCAGTCTTTTGTGAGTCAGTACCCCACAAGATCCCAGTACATATTCTGAGATTTCACGGACTCATCGCAGAATCTGCAGAGACTTCTTGCTTTTTGACTTCACAACCCCCCGCTAGGAAACCCGTTAAAATACGAGGGTTATTCTTGCTCATGCTGATGCATACTTCGAATCTTTTCTCGGTTATCTTGTCCTAAAAGTTGCTTGGCTTACTTCATACCCTTAGCGTTACTCTAGGTTCTTGTCCTGTTTTCCCTCTCTAATTTCCTAAATTCTTCTGTGAGGGTATGATCTCCTATTCCGCAGAATAGTTCAGGACCTATGAAGGTTTCTGATGCTCCCTTTCTTACTAGAGTGTCGGCCATTCCATTACCCTCTATTCCCACATGGCCAGTGACAGAGAGTCACCTTGTTCCTTCTACCCAGTTCATTTAGTTTTTGCAGGCATTCCCAAACAAGTTTAGACTTAATGACATGGGAACCAAGTCCCATGATAGCAGCTTGGCTACCTGACATTATAGCTACTTATATCAGAATTGGCGCGGTTTCTGTAAAGATCGATTTGGACACAAGATGCTGGTACTTTTTCCCATGTATTCAGAGTATTTGGTTCTATGACCGAATACTCCTGCTGCAATTCCTTGATCAGTTCTTGACCCATCTGTATACCACTTTGTTGTGCGATTGCTCAGATTGTAGATAGTGGATTCATTGCTCCAACTCTTTTTGTTCATGAGATTGGTAGAAAAATTCTAGGAAAGGCCAGAAGTGGTAGTTTTTTTTAGCAGTGCATCGAATTGCTTCGATCTAATGCACTCATCTCTTCCTTATCTTCCTTTGACCATTCTTCGAACCGTTTCCTCAACCACAGGGTGCAAATGAGCCAGTTCCAGTAGTATCTCCATGGTTGCAAGTTCTTAAGGACCCTGTAATACAAAGGCATGTGAGTCTTTGCACTTTATTGATTGTCTCCCTAGTGGTGGACGGATTGATTCTTTTTACCCATGCAATCGCGCCAAATGTGATCATATACTTACAACCATCTTCCATCTTCTTCTCCTCGTAAAGGGTACAATTGTAGTTTTTGACGGGTTTAGGCATAGCCCAGCCGTAAAACACCATTCTTAAGTTATTGCAAGTCCCCTTTGTTTAATATCACATGGGGTTCCCTTGAATTTACTTCTGGCAATAATAACTATAGCATCAGTATATGCCTGACGGTTGATGCTATGGTTTGTTCAATTCTCAAGTAGCTCATCCACAACAAGGCTGCACATTAAGGGAGAAAGAACTCCTCCTTGTGGCCAACCTCTATGAGTTTCTGATGATCTTGGGCTAAAAAGTTCATACATCGACTCTGATACTGTATTATTTACCCTTTTCTACCTAGAGCCCGTTCTCTAATACTCTTTCGATGTCCAAGAAGGCACGCAGTACTGTCTTTTCGATTCAAGTGCACTTTGAATTGTTTCAGTTAACTGGTACAGAGAAGTCTCTGTGGATCTGTCTGCTCTGTAGGCATGCTGACGATGAGGAAGAGGGGATGTACTTAGTACATCGTCCCCTAAATAATTGTCCACAGCTTTTTCCATCGTTTTGAGAAGGAATGATCTTAGGTTGATCGGTCTATAGGCCTTTCGAAGCATCTTACCTATCAGCTAATCAGTAGTAACAGAAAGTTTTAAGCCCTTTTCGACTATCAAGCTTAAAATTAAGATGCAAGGAACCACCATTGAGATTCTGTAGAACTTCTTCTACTGAAAGTAAGCCTCAAAGACTCTTTCAGCTCCGCAAATAATTTACTAAGTCGTATTAAGAACTACGAAGATACCCAAAATTGATAGTTTTCCCTTTTCTTTCACCATATTCACATTCTTCAACATCTTATTGAGCAATCCAACACAGACTTAAAAAAAAACTTTATTATTTCTACCATCGGTCGTCGTTCAGAATTCCTTACGTTATTATTAGCTTTTTTCTAGCAGAACAAAAAATCACTCACTTTGTCAGGCCGACATTCGATCTAAATCATTGTTCCCAAAATGCTGTCTCACTTTGCGTCAATTAGCTCGAGGAGGTATCGAACTATGACAGCGATAAGACTACTCACTCAAGGCCACATTGACTGGCTGGCTGACTGGCTGGCTGGCCCGACACACAACACAGGAATTGAGAATTAATGTGAAACGCACTTAAGATTGAGTTACCATTTACAAAAAAACAAAATTGTATCTCCAACTTCAATCAGAGCACGTCAAACTCCTCCAACCAGTTCCCACAGTTTCGCTTTCAACCGCGCACCACACCACGCGCACTTCACTTAGAAAACGCTCATACTTCTAACTGACTTCTCTAAGTCAAGTAATTAAAAAAAATTAGCATAATCTCCATCTCCATTTTAAATTTCGAAGCGAATTGCTAATTCAAGTCTTCTAGATCAATTCTAGATCATAACAGAGTGACACATGAAAAGAGGTAATCCACCACTCTACACCGATCGACTTGACAAGCTGTTGAGAGTTATTCCTACTCTATGATCCGCTAACAACAACGAAAATGTTAATAAGCCCAACGGGAGGGTCTTTGCTTGAAGGTGTTTGCCCCCCAAATCATCATTGTTAGTAAATAGTGAGATCATTGCTGTTACCCAGGTGGGTGTCCTCCATCCCGCAGAGAAAAAGTATCTAAAGTTTAAGGCCTCTTTAGGATGCAATGACCATGCAAAGAGGTGTGTCATTCTTCAAGTGAAAAAGTGAGTCTTTGTTTCTCCTTCTCCTTCTCTATATTTTACATTTGAGTGGAGAGTCAAGTGTCCACGATCATTGAATCGGGAAGTGTCGGTGCTTTATTGTATTTTTGTTTTTTTTTTTTTTTATTTTAAAGTGAATATTTGTACAGATATCCTTTGAAGTTGTTTACTTGTTTTTGGTTTTAATTAACAGAAAGGCGGAGATGTGAACAAGGTAATTGACAATAAGACAAAGTGTGACCATGACCATGACGGAGTAGAAAGTCTTCTAACAAAATTAGCTGTTAAATGGAAATATTTAAGAAAGTCCCACATGTTAAAGAGGAAAAGGTAGGTAGGTAGGTTGGTAAAAAGTCATCAATGAACTTCCCAATCGAAAAGTTCTACAATCAAGTGTATGCAACTATTCCAACAAGGATTGTGGTTCAGAGAACTCGAATGACATTTAACTAAAAGCCTGCTTTCAGTAAGCTAAGGATTTGAATTAGAATATGGAGATGATTTGAATTAGAATATGGAGATCGAGTTAAATTCTGCATAAGATGGTTTTAAAGAGAAAGTCAGAGTATGTGAAGTGAACATCCAAGATACTCACTCTACTCACCGTCAAATAGGAATCTGTCAAACGAGAAGATTGACAGATACTTTAAACAATTGGACAATTGGAGAATCAAATGAACGATGGGCAGTGAGATACCTCGGTATCGACATACTGACAACGCAAATATATTCCGCAACGCAACTATCGATGCACCACACTAACAGAAAAGTAGACTGCTGTCAAGATTAAAAACTTTGTACAGACAGTTCACTGACAGATAAAACTTGGAGGTTAGGACACTGAAGTCGTTGATCGAAAACCTCTAAAAATTGATCCAAGCAAATTATTGCGTATTGGAACGGGAAGATTTCGGCGTAAGAGTCAATAATCCTAATATGTTCCCGAAGGTCAACGACCTTTCGTGTTTTAAAATAACCCGGACGACGAACAACAAACAGGTACTCATAGCAGCATGAATAGATCCAGGTTGTTACCTGTCCACGAAAAAGTAGAGCTATAGGAGCGACTTTCCAAGAAGTGTACAAGTTGAATGATAGCGTTCACCCGAACCATGAACCCAATATATCGAAGGTAGAACTCCAATCGATCTTCGTCTCATTAAGAAGTAAAAAAATCCATGGGAATCGACGGAATTCCGAACATAACCCTATTTAACAATGCGTATCTGGCGCATTGCGAAACAGCAGTGGTGATTCGCATTCCCAAAAGGGGAAAATATACCTCCAATCTGAATCTCCGGTCAATAAGTCTCCTTCATTGCTTAAGCAAGGTATTCGAAAAAGTGTTCCATAGACAGAAAAATAATTCCGGATAACCAATTCAGTTTCAAGGAGGGGCATGATACCCCACATGCCGCTTCTAAAATGGTATCGGATGCCCAATGGAATAAAAGTAAGAACCAATGCACGGATGCCTGCCTGATTGACTTAAAGAAGGCCTTCAATATGGTATGGTTAGGAAGCTTTTACAAGTTGAGTAGGCTGGGTGTAAGTAAAGCACTGCTGTACATTCTCACCAGTAGACAGTTCGTTTTAAAAAATTGAAAAGTGACCTCTGCTGGGATGTTTCATTAAAAATGGTCTGTAAGAGGATGGGGTTAATTCGCCTATCCTCTTGAACATTTACACTACTGATTTCATAGGTTCTCTTCATGCTATTGCGTACGTAAACTACTTGATGCGTACAATTCAGATCCAAAGATCAAGGTCATTGTGCTACTCTTGCAACGCGACTTCGACACGATCCAGCAATATTGCGATGACTGGAAGCTGAAGATTAACTTTCAGAAGTCGGAAACCATCCGGTCCAGAACGCCGTTAGCTGGGGCCTCTAGGGACATCCTGGGACAGCACGGACAGCTACTGGTAAGTAGAAGTGTTGTCAAGTACCTTGGTATCTGGCTATATCTGTAACTTTATTTTAACAAACATATTGTGACATCATGCATTAGAACAGCTTTTAGTCATTGGTCAACCCTTTAGTACAATATAGCCGATGACAGATGACAGCTGTTGACAACTGGAGTGCATTAATTCGGAGCACTTTTTCCTGTTGTTTTTTTCTTCGCAATTTGCTTTTCTTTGCAACTTTTGTTAACTTTCTGTACTTACAGAATAAAGTGAATTCGTAACAATGTAGATGCTGTTCTGGCTAGAGCCAAGAGAGTTGAGCCTCTGTGGTAGCATAGTCGGAGAATACGACCGAAATGAGCAAAGTCTTTGAACGATTGCTTACGCTACAAGAAGACATACTGCCTCGTAGTGGCGGCCACTGGGCAACGATAGGGAAACCTGCCATTATGCTCTCTACCTATCAGCTCGCCCTGAATAACTGGTTGAATACGCTAAAGTGAGCAACGTGGAGAGTAAATCATAATATGAAATCCTTATCCAGGGTGGAACAATGTGCGCCAATGGATGCATGGCTAAGAGGGAACTTAGTCGCTAGTATGCGGATTCCGAATACATTGGCGGTCTTTGGTTAAATCTAGCATTTTCATGGCATACCGGACTTTCGAGCAACCGAACTCTCCTACAAGTTTATAAGGCACTATAATATGTGCCCCATCCGAAGAAGTGAAAACAACCGCATATGATACGTCCATTCTTATGGATGCCTTTGACGTCATTTCAGCGACATTTGGATGCTCTTCCATTGCCTCGAATCGATCTGAAACAATCGTCCTGCGCCAGGCTCTATCTGTGACTGGTACTTTTAAATCCATATAAAAAATACCTGTCACTGGAGTAACATTGTTGGTTCGCTATTCAGTTTTTGTGCTTCTCACTACATTAACTCATGATCAGTAAAAGCCATTTCGCAGAAATCTTGTATTCTTATAGAAACAAGAGGACATAAGAAGAAGAGTGCTACAAATGCATGGAATATTGGAAGGTAGTCTTCGAAAGATGTGGGCCAGTTCGATTTGAGATTTTTTACAGATACACGAATTATTATGCATACTTTTTATACTAACTATATTACTATTGTCATACTGCATTACTACACGACTATGAGAGTACAACCTCCTATTGCCATTATAATAGTCTAAAGTCAAATCATTTACAAACTGTCAAAACCAGTTCATCCATTACAACCTCTTACATGCTCTGTCAAAATGTTTACACACTCATCCGCACAAGATAGCAAACAAAAAATAAGAAAAAAACGAAGAGAAACTCTTCGCAACTGTTGCGTGAATTGTATCAAAAGAAATTTACGTCTAATTAGAGATTTAAAAGCATTTTTTGTGCCGCTCTTCACTTTTTCGTTAAGGTAATCCCCCATGCCTACTACAACCAAAACCAGAAAAAGATAAATGAATTAAAATGCCAGACATAGACGTTGGCTAGGCCACTCCTTCATAAATCATACCAGCCGGACAGACAAGATTACCCCTCTGTGCTACCTGATTTACTCCTCCATGGGTTGGCTACTGCTCTAGTCCATTTGGATGTGACACATTGTCACATTCCGTCCGCGTTGACTAATTATGGCACGAAATGTGTTCCGAGCCTTAATTACATACAAATCAGCGGCGAGGAGGATCTTTTTTTTTCTGCTGCTCTGCCCATCGTTGTCATAATCTGCAACTTGGTCGAGTCTTGACACCTGTCAGGTTTGCGAGCAAACAAACAAAAAAAACTAAATAAAATCGAAATCTGACAGATTAAAAGCAATCTTGGACAGCTTAGGTGACAGAAAATTACTTAAAAATGGCCGATGCATACGAGATTATACAACCAATATGTTGTGTGCGTGCATTGCAACGTGACGTTAATGGGCCACAACCAACAAGTGTTGGAATGTTGGTAGGATTGTTAAAACCTTTTGCTGTTGACAGTGGTTATCTTATGCCAAAAATGGTAAAAGAGAAAAAATTTTACGTTGCGCATGAAGAATAAGTAAAATACCAGCGAGATAAACCTGACACGGAGCATGCGTTTGGTACGCAATTGTCAATCATCTTTTCAGCTGAACAAAAAAAGATTGTTATTAATGGCGAACTCATTGATGGGAATTTTGCGACGAGCTTGAGATGAAATTAGTAGAGTATCATGGGACTTGAAGATTTCTTTTTCTTCTTTAACTTTCTCTGCACCTTAGCGAGTGACAAAGTACGAATTAGTCTCAATTTACCTTCTATGGGTGATTTGACTAGTGAACATCTGGTATGCGCTTACAGTGACAGCCATAATTTTTTAATTGCAATTTCTGTGGAATTTTTTTTTCTTCAGCAAGGTAGACAAAAGGCAAATGTGATCTCAAATAACAAATTGCTGCAACGAAGGACAACAAGTCAATATGTCGGCAATCATAAAACGTTTATGGCGAAAGCAAATGAAACAGTGCAGTTTCGAAAAGTTGAATTAGCTCAAAATTTATTTGAAAGGTGTCCGAGAGTATCATCTACATAATTGGGGGTCAATTCCAAAAAGATAACCTGCGGGCATAGCATATAGACGAAAAAAAAACTTATCCTCACAATAATGATTATTTTAATGATATCCAAGTGCGGAAGACTAGTAACAACCTTGCCATTGAGCTGTAAGAATGATAAATGATGAACTGAACTTCAACAGATCATCTCGTTAAGCACTTGCAATGCTATTAGATGAAAATGAGCAACTTTAGACCTTTACACTTTAGACTTAGCCTAAAGAACATATTTAGTCGGTGTTGAGAATATGGAAAAACTTCTTCTGCAGACTGTATAACAGCAACGAAAAACAATATTCCACTGCCAGGCTGGATGGTCCGTTCAATCTTCTAGACGATGATAGCCAAGACTGTCGTTCACTTGACCAAAAAGAAAGTGAAGATATTCAAGCTTAAATCCAACAAGGCTGCTGGATCTAACGACCTACCAGCCGAGTGGTTCAAAGCAGCTGGAAATGACCCGATAGAAAGCATACACCAATACATTTCTAAGGTTTGGTCAGATCAGTGTATGCCTTATGAATGGAATCTTAGCACCGTTCCACAAGAAAGGACACCCCCTCAATTGGGCCAATTAGAGAGGTATCAGTTTCCTGGGCATGTGCCTTAACTGCGTGAACGCCTGAAAACTTTCGTCAACAATCTGATTGGCCCCTATCAGTGTGGTTTCAGACCAGGAAATCGATCAACACTTCAGAAAATCCTGGAGACAACTCAAGAAGTCCAAATTAAGTCCCACCATATTTTCATCGATTTTAAGGTCACATGTGACAGGATCTATAGAGACGAACTACACAGATCCATGTCTAGTTTTGGCATCCCTGCCAAACTCGTCAGATTGTGCGGAATGACAATGGAGAATTCTCGCTGCTCCATCAAGTTCGGTAACGATCTAGCCGAGACCTTTGATGTCAAAAAAGGATTAAGATAAGGTAACGCGCTGTCATGTGACTTCTTTAATATCATCCTCGGAAGAATTGTGCGAAACTCACAAGCCAACACCAGAGGCACAATCTTTCAAAAGTTTGTGGAAATACTAGTGTACGCCGACGATATCGACATAATTGATAGAACTCAACGGACTGTCCCCGGTGCGTTTACTAGTATTGAAACGGAAGCTGCCAAAATGGGTTTAGCGGCAAAACCAAGTATGTGTCAACAAGAAGGGACACACAACTTCGACGAATTGGACAGTATGTAGAGCGAATAGACACCGGCGCTCCGACCTGTAGAGTCTTCGAATCCAACCCGGAGGGACAACGCAGTGGTGGCACGCACAAATAAAAGAGGCCTAGGTTCAAATCGAAGTGCAGAGCCACCTAAGTAAGAACTAAAAAAATAATTTGTGAAACAGGACCTCACCAAATGGTCAAATGTATACCCTTGTATTGATTTAATGAAGGCGCACACTTCTTCATATAGATATCCTCAATAGCAATTGAGAATATCCACAGTTCTTGGTATGATTTAATATATTTAGGACGTGACTGTCAAATCGTACCGTTCACCATCAATCCATGGTCTATTGTTACTATTCGCCTCACGTAAGCACATTTATTTAAACAGTAACATACATCTCTTCAAAAATTGTTTTAATTTTATTATACTCTTACTACACGCCATACTTTTAACCGTTTCTCTCGAGTCAGTTCTTTTCATCTGCATTGATGGATTGCGTTCCAGTTCGACTACTCATAATGCGAACGCTAACAAATTACCTGTGACAATAAATAATACGTCATGTGGTTAATGGCACATGGTTCATGACTCTCCGTTCCTTTTGTGTTGGGTAAATATTAAAAGGCCATATGCATAAAAATATGGTCAATAACACCACTGATCTGTGTTGGTTATATGTACTTTTATAGAACACGTTCCAAGTAACGGTTTTGATTTTTATTCATGTGTCATTATTAGCAGAACATTTAGCACAATGAAGGGGTATTTGTGTTTCGGGCTCAATAGCCTCATAGTACCTCGAAGGTATACAGACCTCGTTTAGCTTTAATTGTGTATTGTCTATCATTAGGCACAAAATTACTTGTTACCTTGGTAAACAATAAATCATTGCCACTGCCACCAGTCTTTCAGGCTACCACTTCTGTAATCTGTGACAATTTATTATCTCAAAACTCACACCAACATGTTACATTTTTAATAAACCTGGCAACCACCTCCTCACCAGATGCAGACGATTTACCTTCACCTTCTTTCCATTCAGCCAACCAACACCACCACCGTCACCACTACCAGCAGCAAAAGCGACGGCGGCTCAATACTTGGCGTCATTAATTTAATGGACTTTCGCATATTCAAGCCTTAAATCGGCGAAACCATTTTATTTGCATAAATCATTCGACACCCCGGCCTACACTCGACTCACGTCAGTTTTATTCATTCGCGAATTGAAGCATCATGCAGTGAAATTTTACTTATAAATTGTCTCCAACGGCATTCGCTTTAAACATTTATGACTTTATCACGAAATGAAGGTCAAGGTGAGTTGGACTTTGAGGACTGAGAGAAAACTGTCCCAAATTAACTGCGCATTCAAAAGGGATTTAAACGTTACATTCGAGTCCCTGACTCACGTGACCCAGAGTTATAGGTAAAATTTATTACTTTCAATTCCTCTCCAACAAAATGACAAACGGATCGACGACGCCCTGTAATTACACCATTCACGGATGTTGACATCTCGTGCCTGTTGTGTCCCAGCTCCAATCGAAGATAAAAGGAGTTGACATCGATGGAGAGGAGGAGAAAAGACCCCACCCGCCCGGCGGTTCAAAAAAACACGTCGACAATACTCTTAAGCCGAGCACAACACATACAGACACCCAGTTTCCACAACTTTCGAGGTGAAGTAATTGTGTCTTAGGTACCGTGCCAAGCCAATAAGTCATAACCCAAGATCACCGACAAAAAAAGAAAAAAAAAAAAAATAATTCGTTGCAATTGCAACAATTGCTGGCTGCTGCTACAATTTAGCCGCCATGCAAGCCGAGGTTTGTAAAACTTGCAATGCAATTGTTATGTTTCCATGAAAAAGCAAGCAAACAAAAATCCACCAAAGCCACGCTATCCCAACGACGACGGAGACGACGAGACGAGAACAAGACAAGTTTTCGTGATCAGATGATGGCTGGCTTTGTGCAGTTGGGTGCTGTCATTTTGCCGCAAGACACTGCTCTCGGCTTGAATTATTAGATATCTAACATGAACGTGTTGCTGTTGCAGTGGCACACTTACAACTGGAAGCACACAAAATGCCGGTCCAAGTGTGGTGCATTTTGACGCGTGCTACTCACAATTTTATGGAATTTACAATAAAAAAAAAGTGAAAAAAAAAAATTTGTAATAGAGACTTCAAAGACCATAAAGAGGCTTTACTAAATCGTAAATTGGTTAGTCTTGTATATGAAGTGTCAATCACTTTAATGGAAAAGTGTCAATCAATGAATAATGATAGTCAAGGACGAATGAATAGATTCGTCAGGAATTTTTCGCAAAATGTGCCAGTTCGTAATTCAACTCTTTTGTTTTGTTTTACTCTGCGAAAAATTAAGATTCTAACTGCTTTGGTGGAATCAAATGCAACGTCTATAATGGAGTTGCAACATTACTTGTATAATACAATTAAAATGGAAGAACGATGCCTACGGGGATCATTGCATACCAATCGCAAATGATTACCTTTTTGCTGTTCCACTCGAACGCCTCTGTTTAATGTCGATTATTCGCACATCGTGGTAAGTTCAGGCGTTTACATTCTTCGGAGTAATTATCAAATCAATTAATGACATCAAATTCAATAAAGAACAACCTGGAAATTGTTGCTGCTATGCAATTGCTTGGTAAAAGAAATGGGGTCAATATTTCACACTCGAAAGGCTCTTACTCTGCAGAACACTAGTCCTGCCAATTCTACCATACAATGCTGAGCGAGGGATGACATGTAGGAAAGAAGATCTGACGTTGGAATGACTCAAGCGAATGTTTGGTGCAAAAGTAGAGGAATGGGATTGGACGAGTATAAATAACCGAGGTCTAGCAGGATATGAATATTGTCAAAAAATAAATATACTTTGACTGCATTGACTCGGCCACATTGACTGAATGAAGCACTGTAGCAGAGTGTCTGGAATCGACGATGATGCTGCTTTATCTCGGGGACCCTACACGGAGTGATAGGCCGTTAATAAGTACAAATTTCTGGAAAACTGCGACAGACCTTCCTTGAGTAAGACGGGTGGACCGAAAAAAAACACAAACTCGTAGAAATGTCCAAAGTAAGATTGACATAATGCTTCAGAAAGAATGTGGGGTGCAATATTTTTATAGAGCGTTAAAGAAGGTAGTTTATCAATTCGTACACTGGTACAAAGCAATTATCAGACCCATCATCTCCTAAGGGTCCTTAGTTTGAAGAACACCAACTGGTACAATGGACTATATGAAAGACTCTACCATGGGAGTTATGAGAAAAGCGCTGCAAGCAGGACTGGACATGATTCTTCATATCTTTCCCCTGAACTTGTTCGTTAAAGGTTCTGCCACGAAAGGAGCTCTCAGATTGAGAGAATCCAACCTGTGTAAACGGACCACCTATGGTCATGCGGTGATATTAAACACAATAAAGACAATGGGCAGAAAATATAACCCCGAAAGCTTTACAGTCACATCGGTCTATATAGTCCCTACAATGACTTTAACTTTGACATCCCGATCCTATTTCCAAGCCGAGCGCAGAGTCCTATAGTGTAGATAACGATCTACGGATCTTAATCTACACGGATGACTCAAAAATGGAAATGGAAATGGAATGGAGCTGAAACACTGCAAAAACAGGAATCTTTTAGTTTACCAGAAGCATGTAGTGTATTACAAGCTAAAATCCTGGCAGTAGAAAAGGCTGCAAAATGGATAGAAGTTAGTCACCTTCACCCGTCAGATATACCCATCTATACAAAGATGAATGTAGGTGTAGGCTCAGACATCTTTTCTGACCCGCTGGGCATATCCAAATAATTTTTCCTTCTGAACCAATTGCAGTGTTTTCCAAGCGGAGGTCCTAACAGTGAGAATAGCTGCCCGTGATACTTCGTTGAAGGTAGTACCACAGGAAGGTATCACCTTTTTCATCGACAGACAGGCGAATAAAAGCAATTTCTGCTATAAAAAAAAATCCAAGCTTGTGAAGTCTTGTCGTGAAGAGGTTAAGGTTCTTGGAACACAGCTCAAAGTTGCGCTCTGCTTGGTCCTGGACACGAAAATATACCAGTAATAAGAAGGCCGATGAATTGGCCAAAAGAGTTTCGGAATCTACCGTCTTGCACATTGAGGCTCACAGCTGAGATTAACACCTGAAGGGAGGCTAACATCAGATGGTTCTCCCTAGACACTTGTGTGATCACAAGAAGTACATTGCCTTGTTTCGATAAGAGTCCCACTCTTATACACAGGATTATGTCTTTTACATAAGCACCTTTCTAACCTGATGAGAATCATTACGGGGCAAAACACTCTGCGGTACCACATGAAAAAACAATGACAACAGAGGATAACAAAACAACAGATACACTAGCATGAATGGGACAGCAAAACCCTACATAAAACTTGAAAAATTTCGTGGAATTAGATCTGTGACCATATCTTCGCTTTTCATTCTTAGCTTTTTCAAAGAAACTGGTCATGTGCTCTGCCGAGGTTCAATTAAAATACAACTACATAACTCTTAATTGAGTCTATACTTCTTAGTCATAGAACTATAAAAATATATATTTATGTATGTTTACCTTGGTAATTAGATTAAAAAATGTAAATGCAGTAGTAAAGGTCTCCAACACATCTGTATAATCAATCAAAACTCAGCAGAAGATCCGAGTTCCTTTGTTAATGGTGTGCCAACTTCCATCACATACAGTCAACCATCAACTGACCTTGTCACTCAATCCAATTATGAAATCCAACACTGACCTTCAACCACAGATTCGCAAAAGTTCCTTACCACCTCTAATCCCAAACACCATCTAGCACGCACATTCCTCGCTAACAAAACTTAATCGACCAGCAAGTGTTGGTAAGCCCAGTGGAACTACGCGCTTACGAGTACAATTAACTTTTTACAAGTCATTGCACTGCCAACGAAAACATGGTCTGCCTATCTCATAGTCAATCCTGGGAATAAAGTAAATGTACGTGTACTACACACCAATAAGTTTATTTCACATGTTCCATCTCGCATGACATGTCATTAAGCATTGCGCACCAAAGTCATCACCGACACCGACAATAACATCTTCCTGGTAAAAATACAAATAAAATTGGGAAGCCAGTAGTGTTAACAGCCGGATATGCTCTACCACGGTTAGAAGAAGCACTTGTCGTTGAGTTGGCTGACCACCATCATCGTTGGCTTGGCGGCGGCGGCGGCGACAGCACAAAGACCACCGAGGCGACGAGAAAAAAAAAAGTCTTTTTCTCTAGAAAAAGTGTCAACAATCAGTGTGAAGGTCACTCTGGCATTAAGAATTAATAACTTTTTATTATTTTCCAGCTTTATTACCTTTTATTGTTTAGTGCGTGTTGGGTGATTAATTCAATTGTGATTCGATGCTGTGGTGTGTAATAGTATAAACACACCACACAACTGTCCACCTTGTGAATTACACACACCTTGTGAATGTAAGTATGTACTCCGAGAGCTTCCCATTGTTAAGAGCTCTTTCTGTTCTCCTCTTGAATAATGAAATTAATTGTTTTTCACGCAGCGG
This sequence comes from Xylota sylvarum, assembly GCA_905220385.1. Classification (NCBI taxonomy): domain Eukaryota; kingdom Metazoa; phylum Arthropoda; class Insecta; order Diptera; family Syrphidae; genus Xylota; species Xylota sylvarum. The sequence continues at coordinate 105,450,555 of LR999957.1, read as the reverse complement.
AAAAACATGCAAAAACGATGAAACACGATTTATCATTACCATTTCCATGACCAAACTGAGAGCTCTGATCGTGAGAATAGTAATGCCACGGGGCGGTCCGGACAGTTCTATTTGGACAGCGTTTGCTTCCTCAAAAATAAAGTCTCATTGAATGTTAATTAACTGACTAGCGGCTGGGGTACGAATCATTTGTCATCTCCAGAAAATGCATCCAGATTTGGAATACAATGAAGAGAAGGAGTATGTATCGTCTGCATGTGCGGTGATCTATCAAAACGATGACAGCGGGCTATCAATTTTGTCTTCTCCAGCGGCATTATTATTAATAGTTTTCGTATATTGATGACAACCTCTTAAGTCGTTGGACTTAGGACTTAAGGCGTTTAATAAACCACCTACGAGAGTTTCTTCTTAGCCCAAAATAATATTCTTTTCGGTTCCAATTTTGAAAGGAATGGGTTATGTATTTATCGTGTTCTTCGGCACATGTTTCGTTTGCATCTGAGAAAGGTATTGCCATACCACGTTTGTTGCTCCATTCTTATACTACCAATTTACATAAAGATAAAGAACCCATGTCAGATGATGAGATGAGATGCCTCGAAACTTTTAGGGATTCATTTCAAATGGTTTACAAAACCGATCTACTAAAAAGTAAAAGGTAATTGACAGTTTTTAACGACAAAGACTACTGGAAAGGAGATTAGTCAAGCTGAACAAAGACACACTTGCCGTGTCCCTTATCGTCATACCAGACATGTGTCTTAATATTTGCATAATCCAAACTATTTTGGTTGGCTTCGACATTCTGGACAGACAACATAGAAAGGAAGATATGTTGAGATTTTTGCTGAGGTAAATAATTGTATCCAGCTTGTTAACGAGCCCACCCAACATTGACAGTCATACCGCTAACACTCTGGACTTGTTCCTTAGCTCCCACCTCGATAAATACACCATAAATGTATTATCGCCTCTATGTTCGTCTGACCACTGTGTCGTATCACCTAATTTCTCGTACCTTAACCACACATTTAAAGAAACAAATCCTAAAAGAATAGTTTGATAGTACGAGAAAGCCAATTGGGAAGACTTGAACAGCTTCTTTAGAACATTTAACTGGTCGCTATGTTTCCTCGATAGCGATGTAGATGCCGCCGCCGATATGATCACAAATACCATTCTTCTTGACATGAAATCCTTTAGTCGTAACCGAATAAAGAGTATCAAGCTAAAGAAAAACGTGTGGTATAACTCGAGTTGAAAAGTGGCTATCAGGTTGAGGGAGGTAAGTTTTAGGTCTTAGAAGGCCGACCCCTCTGAAAAAATCGGAAAAAATTTAAACGAGCCAGAAATGTCTACCATGCTCTCATTCGTTACGTAAAGTTGTGCTTTGAGCTAAAATTGAGGCAAAAAATCCTTCATTGTCCCAAAAGTAAGGAGCACCTCTTTCTTAGGAGTTCCAGAATAGATAGGTTGCCGAAAACTCAGGCAGCAACTCAAGCCACGCAAAGATCTGACAACACACCAAACAGTGAAGTGAGAAATGAGACGATCCACCAGTTATGTGTCTTCCAGAATTTAAGAGAATAGATAAAAAGCTTGGTGGACATGATGGAGGATGGGAGAAAGTGCTCCATCCACCAACCCATGAGAGATGCTATTGATAGCATCGAGATGCATGACGATAGAGCAAAGGAGGTCATCAGGAAGAACAGTGCTTTCCAGACATCGCCGTGGCTAAAGTCGACGCAGGACGACAAAAGGAAACCGGAACCGGACAAAAGGAAGCTCGAAACCTCGAGCTCAAAACGCCAGCAGAAGCCACCAACAAGTGAAGGACGAAAAGCACCACAGGAACACCGACTAAGTCCCGAAAGAAATAAAGTAGAGAGAGCCAAAAAAAAAGTGGAGAAAAAAACCTTGCAAAGGTAAAGTCGAATCTTCACGCCAAGATGCAAGATGGGTAGATGACTCCACCAAGAAAGCAGCGATATGGGCATGCGGAAACTACGCATTCGAGCGCAAAAATGCAAAGAAGAAGCCAAATTGTTCCTACGCCAAAATCAAGGCCATTCACTTCTTCAGCTGTTATGCCCCACCGAGTGCGAGTATGGCAGAATACCAACAGATGCTGGATCACCAGCGATCGTAGGCGGAGACTTTAATGCATAGGCAGTCGAATAGGGTAGTACGAGGACAAACTTTGAAGCATTGAACAATGTGAAGCATTGTTGGATGCGTTTGCTAGCCTTGATCTTGTTCTTTTAAACCAAGGAAACAAAGAAACCTAGACCTAACTTTCGCCAGTAGAAGCATACGAGGAAAACAAAATGAAAAGTCTCCGATCTCTATACAAATAGTGATCATCGGCGGCTAATTTGAAACAATGGAGCCAAGATACCAAAAGCTCACCGAAAAGTTACAAACTTTGGACTGGAAAAGTAAGAACATTGATAAAGAGATGTTCGACTATTGGCTGAGTAACATGGAAATACCCATGGGCACAGCTGAAGAAAAGGCCAAAAAGGTGACAACTTTCCTCACCCGAGGATGCAATGCATCCATGCCACATAAAGGCAATGGAAATGGGAGAACACCGGTGTGCTGGTGGAACGACTGCATCACTAAGCTGAGAGCAGACTGTCTGAAACTACGAAGGCACCAGCAGCGATCAAGGCAATGACGAAGAGAAGACTCCGAAGAGATACGAGAAGAATAAGGAAACAACTTCGGAGACTTATAAAATAGAGTAAAGCAGAACCTTTCAAATCGTTAAGAGAATACCTCCAATATAACCCGTAGGGAAGCGCCTACTAAATAGTCATGTGCAAACTTAAAAGCGTGGTAGGTGCACCTACATGCCCAATTATGATGAATATCATAGAATACTAGCATGCACCTTTCCCGAATAATAATAGAACCCACGGAAACAATGCTACCCGTCATAACTCCAGAACCCTCTTCTACGATACGGACGAAGGGCCGAAAAGACATAAAATTACAAGAGGAGTCCCACAGGGATCAGTTCTAGATCCTGCCTTGTGCAACAATATGTATGATGCAATACTACGTATGCGGAGATCAAGAAGAGTGGACATAATCGGATACGCCGATGATATCGCGGTGGTGGTAGTAGCTAAAACCCTAGGGGAGATCACACAAAACTGCAACAACACCATCAAAGGCATGAGAACATGGCTTCATTCCTAGCCGTCGCAAGAAATTCGAGCGCCTTACCATACAGATAGGAGAACATAACATCGATTCGAAGCCCTTCATGCAGTACCTAGGGGTATTGCTTTATCATAGGGTTAACTTTAGAGAGCACCTAACCCACGCAAGTGGGTTTGAGGGCCGAAGCAGCCAATAAGAAAGCTGTTTGTAACAGTAAGCAAATCAATCCTCATGTACGCAGCCCTTATATGGGCACCGGCAACACCAATAAATGCGTACATGAGAAGGATAAACTCTGTGCACAGAAGAGCATCGCTCAGAATATGCTGTGAAGGAAGCATGGGTCACCGCCAACAGAATCCTTGCAAGCATCATGTAGGAACTACGGGTGGAAAACCAAACCCAATGAGCCCAAGAGGAAGAAAACCCTGGATCATAAGAATAAGACATGACGTCAAAACCTGCCCCTATGAAGGAATGCTTTGATCGGTGCGGTACCGTAGGGAGAAACAGGACAGGGTTAGGGGGGTATTTTAGCCACGTAAACATGCAGGAGCATGGAGTCCCATTATTCTGAAGAGGTGTGCTTTCACGCTGACAAAAACCACTGCGTAAGCTTTTTCAATTTTGTATGGGGTTATCCTATGTTTTGTTCGAACTTCTAAGGCAATTCCCTGCTAAATGTAGCATTCAGCTATTCAACGTGTTGTGGGAAAAATTTTCTGTAACCCAACTACACCTGTTTCTATGTAGATACCATATTCCAGCACCGAGAATGGACTGAAGCAAAGTTTAGTTAATCTACAAGAGAAGTTAACCTAAAGACATACATATTAAAATCCGGTATGCTTTGCGCACCTTGAAAAGCCTTCTCCAAAATCACTCTAAACAAGCATTGCGCAGAGGTGAAATTATCACAGTCTACAAAAAGTCATACGAACTGCTGGGATTTGCAGACATTATAAACATCATCGCGCGAACGCATCGCACTGTGATATATAGAAGCAATTACTGCGATTAAAGAATAGAATAAACCCACAGGCGGCCTTGAAGTCTATGACGTCTATGTATAACTTTAAGAACGATCACTATACGAATTTAGATAAATTTGAAATGGGTGTCTTCAAGACCTTAATTAATTCATGTCTTATTAAGTCACAGCAGCTTATCGAATTTACCGGATAAACTTATCCTAATGAATTATATAACAAAACTCACCAATTAGCATCAACTCTTTTCGACAAAACTCGAATTCCCTTCGAAAACCTTGTATACCCAACCACTAACTCTCGTTGGTCTTAAAACAAATATGTTTGTCATAAATCATTAACCACCTTTACCTGCAACTGAATTGTTTGTTATTCTCCTTCAATTGGCCTATTACCTACATAACTTGGTTATTAAACCTGCACCTGATATGGCACGGAAATCAACTAAAAGACAAATAAAAATCAACAATTTAAACTGTTAAGTTCGCAAACCGAGGACAAAAACAAACAGAAACCTACTTTATAAGATTTATTAATAACAATCCACCGATTTACTGACGCGCGCACGAAGCGCGTTCGCGTTGAGAAGTTAACAAGAAAACTGAAAGTACATGCAATATAGCGCGCGCGAGCTAAGAAACGATCGATTATTACAAACCATGGCTACCAGATGGACAGAACAGGAACGCCTATCAGTTTTGCAGATTTGTTTTTGTTTTTTTTTGCCTGCAATACAAACCGGTGGCCCAAAAGCAATTCAACTTTAATTACGTTGGGGGCGCAATTATTTCGTGATCAGAGAAAGAGTGGCTCAAGACGAGAAGAGAAAGACTTTAAACCTAAATCCGATTGAATAAACCATCCGCCCATGCAAAGAATTCCCACATTGGAGGTGACATTGTTTCGCTAAAAAAAAAAAAATCCATCGACGAAGAACAACAACTATGGGCAACGGTCTGTATATAATCGAGCCATTGATCTCTGATGGCGTGGTAATGAAATGATCTCGATGTAGAGAGACGAGAGAAAATATACACCTACGCGCCCATGTGAAGCTGTAATTGGAGGTCTCAATTGTTGCTCTTTGAGTTGGGTAAACAGCATTTACATCTCGGTTTGGCATCAAAGTAGACAGAAAAAAAAAAACAAACATGTAATTGCTCGGATTACTTTATACAGTAATCATTTATTGAATAAACCCTTTTGGAATATTTCTGTAAGGCTTTAGCAGAAATGCAAATAATTAGGTTGGGTTGCCGCTTCGTACTCCAGTGCCAGGTGATTCACAAAATCACGCGATAAATCCAATTCGGTGAGATCGTCCTTAAACATATCCTCGCGCTTAAACTGATCCAAGAAAGCACCACGCTTTTTCAACTTATCGTACTGACTTAGAGCACGATTGAAAAGCGAACTTATTCCTGTGTGATTGGCCAACATCAGACCGGATACTTTGTGACTGCTCTGCACGTAAGGACTACTACGTGAGAGGGCCACTTGTATGCTTGCTGGTCCCCATGAAATGAACTGAGCAAGCTTACGCTCACGAATTCGTTGAAGTGACTTATGTACTTGAGTGGGATCAACTTCGCCCTGAAAAGAAACAAATACGATGCAACAAAGTAATACCAGCAGTTCAGGACATACAAGCACAGAAGTAAAACAAAGTTACGTTCACAAAAGTATAACTGCGCAGAATATATACAAATGCAGAACTCAATAAAATGTTCAACCAAACAACAGGAGCCAAACATTTCAACAAAAAACAATTAAATATCTCCACAACCAGTGAGAATACCCAACAGGCCAAGAGCTCGATTTAATTATAACTCAACAATCAAATATTCCCAACAATTTTTAACAACCAAATAACCATAAATAGCTAATTATCCTATAAAGCCGCAAACCCATTTAGCTGTCCAACATGTTACATGTGGCACATGGCAGTCGAAAAGGTTTCCTAGTTAACGGCTTGGCTACCTAACAACTACTCGCTTTGACGGCGTAGTCTTTTCATAAAGCTCTGGTTATCTACCACCAGAGTCAAAAAATGTACGTATCAAATCTACTACAGAAAGACCTTCCGACATACCTGAATAATATTCAAAATTGAGATGTAGCAGTGATGATTTGTTTTGTCCGGACCCATAGACACCATCATATTCTTTGGCTGCAACAAACGCCGCATAACATCCAACACTGTAGTCTTGCGAACATTGATACTTTGCTAGAAAATAAATCCAATCTCACCCACAACCCTTCCGAGATAAGACTCTATACTCACATCATTCTCTGTGGTCAAGGGAGTGTATCCTGTCATCAAAAAGTGCAACTGGGGCGTTGGAATCAGCGGAGCAGTCAATCCAATCATATTATTATTCATATACGACGGATAACGCAAGGTGGTTGTGCTTACAGACATTATTGTAGACACCAGCGTGTTGATCTGGGTAAAGCTTGGATTCTCAATATGCAGCCGATCGGTAGCGATTCTATTCAGTGCCGTGTTATCCAACACGACTACACAATCGGCGCACTTTGTCAAACGTTTCAAAGTCAACATCGAATTATACGGCTGCACGACAACGTCACTAATCTCATCCTGATTAGGGAATACACTATACGTCTGCAGAAGCTTCTTTGGGAACCGATCGGCAAGTCGTTCCAAAATGTATGAGCCCATTCCTGAGCCAGTTCCTCCCGCTATTGAATGGCAAAGCACAAAACCCTCCAAACTGTCACTGCCCTCTGCCTCGCGGTCAATAATATCAAACACTTCCTCGTGAAGTTTCTCTCCCTGACTATAGCCAGATGCCCAATTATTGCCAGCGCCACCACCATGTTTTGAGAGGAAGACATTTTCTGGATTATACAGCTGAGAAACCAAACAAAAGCATACATATACTCCACAGGCGGTTACCTTTTCAAAATGAGAACATTACCCACCTTAGCATATGGAGAACTCATGATGTTATGAATAACCCTAGGCTCTAGATCCAATAACACAGATCGTGGGATGTAATGATTATCATCCGCTTGATAGAAGAAAACATCTTTTCTATCCAATCCATCGCTAGCAAAGTCCTCCAACACACCATTGGGCGAGATTCCATGCTCCAAGCAAAGGCGCTTCCAAAACTCAAAACCAACTGAAAAAGGTTATCGATTAGCTGGGTTGTGAGGGGCAGAAAATCGCACTTACTTTGGTTTCCACATTGCCCCAGTTGCAGAGTAATTATTTCACTTGGCATTTTAGACAAAAAAACAATGAAAAACTCACAAATTTAAATAATTAAAACAGAGCAAACACTTGCACTACAAAAAGTAACTTAACGGACCTCGAAAAGAAAGAATTCCCGTTCAAATTATGACATGTTCACAATAATCGCTTCACGATTGTCATTTATTTTATACACAAACCAGTAACCTCAAACACACAGATGGTGTAAAATATTCAAATTCAATTTAATTTGAGTGACTTCTTCATTCAAAAATGAATTTAAAATAAATATCAGAAATATCAGTACGCTCTTGAGCATGTATCCTCTAATTCAAACCAAACACGACTTATTTTATAGGCATGTATAGGCATGGCATAGCTTATTATTGCCTTCTTGTGCAGTTTTACATATTGTACATGAAAAGCTGGTTGGCATGCGTGGACTGGCAGTTGTGTGTACTGTGTCGACTTTCAGTTACTTTGGACAAGAATTTTAACTTCAGTTCTTTCAGTGCTGTTCGGGTTTAATAAAGTGCAGAATCCAGTTCAAAACAAAAAGTGTACGTTGATGCAATCCGTTAAGATCTCCAGAATGGGTAGATTCGAGCAAAAATAAGGATTGCAACAGTCCGAGGTGAGAACATTTTCGATAAACTATAACAAATTTTCTTTTTTTGTATTGGACTTCGCTACGAATTTGACAAATTCTTGTTTGAAGCCATCTATTCTACTGACTTCTGATCGCATTTCATGTATATTTACATTAAAAATCATTGTAGGATAATTCCTAGGTTAGGTTTGGGACGTGCAGTCAAAGTTCTTACTTATTTACTGACTTACTTAGGTGGCGCCACAGTTTCGGGTAAACCTGGGCATCAACCAACAAGCCACTCCAGTTAGCCGCCTCCTTAGCTAACTGTTAGCTCTCTAATTGGCTCAATCGAAGGTTTCTCCTTTCTTCAGGATCGAACCGGTGTTCATCCCGTCTCTTCTGTTCGTATAACTCACGTGTAGATCTCGTCCTTCTTTGCAGCGCCGATTTGTTTAGCTGCATTTGATTGCCGGCATTCTTCGTTAAACCAGGGGTTTCTTGGTGGTGGTCTGGTGAAACTCAGCACATCAGTTGCTGCACTTCTGATGGCAAGTTGTCAGCGTTGCCACTGGTCTTCGGCACTTGATGCTGACGGCATAGATTTTGGGATACGCGTTCAGTGAAGATTCTCGCGATCTCTTGCGATTGCAGCTTTTCGACGTTAAATCTGTTCACAGTAATTCTTTTTGCTGTGGCGTTTGGAATATCCGCATTCGTACCTTGGCTGCAACAAGGTTCTGATCCGAGTCGATGTTAGCTGAAGTTCGGACATCCAGAATACTGGAGGCATACCTTGCGTCGATCGCAATGTGGTCAATTTGGTTGACCGTTTCATGATTTCTTGTGAATATTGAAATGAGGAAACCATGTGTTTGCTATAGTAACTTTACGCCCCGCCACAAAGTCAAAAAGCCTAAGTCTGTTGCCAGACGTGGTAGACTGTCCTACCAAAGACGTCCTCCTTTCCTATCTTACCGTTAAATCGCTTAGCACGATTCTAACGTCATACTTAGGCCATTGCTCATATGTTTTGTTGATTTGCTCGTAGAAACATTTTTTGGCGTCGTCCTTGTCCTCTTTGGGCGCATGAGCGCATATTAGGCTTATGATCGCGAATTTAGCTTTGATGCGGATTGTCATAAGACACTCACTCACGTGTCGAAAGCTCAAGACTTCTTTCCTAAGTATGTCGTGTATGCTTTTGGTCCCTATAGCAATCACCAGTTTTTCATCCTCCGTTTGCCCTTTGAGGGGATTGAAATTGTAGGCTTTAACCAGCAGTGCTTACTGATGTCCTGTCATTGATACAGATGTTTATGCTGTTTTCTTTGTCGGGTTGTTAAGATAAGAGTTTTAATTGCCGAACATGTTTGCATATATCTTACCTTTATTTTTACTTCATTATAGAGTCTGCTTTATTCTAAGGAAGTGGCTCCTCAATGAAAGTATTTTCTTCTTCAAGTAGGTATCGTTACCTCGACATTCTATGAGATTCCTTATGAAGAATGATATCTGGAATCTTAAAAGAACACTGTCGTAGTTGATTAGAAACAATTTTAGTAAACAATTTTACATTGGTACACAATTTATAGTCACATTCATTTTTATTTGCATTAATATTACTTTAAAACATCGATGTCGATAATGTCTCTGACATTACTAGTACTTCATATTTAATTAATTTCTATATACATATACATAGTTCACAAATATACTTGTTAGCTTTTGTTTTTTTTTTTTCTTTAATACAAACTCTATACGTATATATAAAGAGTACACCTATAATTATTTCGATTAAATTAAAACTTTAAGTTTTTCTTTTTTCTTTTTTCTTTTTTCTTTTTTTTTTTTTGAGAAGGAAATGTCATTTTGTATGAAAATAAGGATCAACCGGGGGGGAAAACACACATTTGGAAAATATTAATTCTCTTATTTGTCGGTTGCATTGATCATCTTTAACACGAAATTACTGAAATTTTCCAGTGTCAGGTGGTCGTTGCCGATATCGATTACATTCTGTTTGGAACGCGCGTAGAATCTGCTCTGACCTTTTGGGGTTTTTATTTGCATCATGTACTGCGGATCGGAACAATCAATCCAAAGTTCTTGATGCTCTGCATTAGTTAGAATGACATAGTCATCGGTTCGCATTGACGTTTTAAGATCCTCGAAATCTGCTGGTAGCGTATGTGTACAAACGAATCTATGTGATGGGGCATTATGAGAGATGTTGATTGCAATTATGGATAGTTCTTGAGCAGATGTCTTCTGAAAGATTAGCACTGTGTTATCCTGCTAGAAGGAGAAAAGATGAATACACTTAGTGGAATTAGGATTAGGATGACTGGTAATTATGTACTTACTCCAACTTCCAGAGATGGATAGTAAATGGAACCAAAGTTATTACCAAGTTTAAAGTCGAGATCGTAGTTCATTAGAATGTCACCGCTACGGTGATCCCAGAGAGTCACTTGAGTGTCGCCAAAACCGATTAGATTGTCATCTAAAGATACGGGCTGTGCGTTAGCAATAGTGTCGAACAATGTTGGAGAATTCGAACTTACCAGTAGTGCATTCCAGATATCGGATTTCGTGTCGCATGCATTTAAATTCACGAATGCTGGCTAATGTGTCAAGATGAGGAGTTAGTGAATACTTACACAATCCCGAGCGAGGTTTACCGAGCATGGTTTCTTGAGACCAACACATTATAAAGTAACGCGAGTCTGTTATGGTGGTGTAGACGACGTTTTGTGGTAGACTGCAGGAAGAGAACAAAATGTTTTGTTACAAAATTGGAATGATTCAGATCATTTACATACGTGGTATAATGAACCACTTGGCAATATTGAATAGAACAAATGCACGCAAAATTCAACAACAAACAATATTAACGACATCAGCTAAGCTGCATGACTATTGGTCATTGGCTAGTGTAATATGCTAATAAGATAAATAACAATGAAATTATAGGTTCGGATGCTCATAGAACTGAACTCCACAGAATTAGGTAGGAAGATTGGGAGGGATCGGATCTGAACGAATCCATTGTGTTCCCCGGTGTGGGGTACCAGAAAATAATAAACAAGACAAGGGAGCGTTCGTTTTCATAATGAATTTTAGGATGGTTTTAGGTGGCGTGTTTGCTAGTTCGCTAAGGTTATTGAAAGATACTTTTCCAACAAATTGTGTATCTATTTCTGTAGAGGCTTGAGCATTCGTAAAGGAAATGTGTTGTGTCTTCCTTTACCTCTGTGTCGCCACAGTCTCTGCATAGGTCTGTGGAGCTGATTCTTATTCTTCTAACATGGACAACCATTGAGTTGTGGCCTGTGAGGTTACCTATGAGGAGAGTCTATTTAGCAGCAGTGTTCAATCTAGCGATTCCGGAGCCAGTACCTTCGTCCGTTTGTGACGCATCCGTGAAGATGGATATGGAGGCGGAGTTAATGACCTCAACATTTGATTAGCTCTCGCTAGAGCGAAATTTGGAGTCTAGGTTGAGGCTGAAGTCCTTGTTTGGGGTAAGGTAGTCAGAAGGCAAGTAAGACCAAGTCCGCAGCGTTTGCCCCAGTTATTCAGGGCGTTCAACGTTGTTTGTAGCAGGTCAACGATTGTGGGCGGGAACTTTACAGTCACTAATATGTAAACACCTAGTGTAGCGCTGACTCTACTGAGCAGGTGATAGATGTCTAATATTCTTTTTAGGGTTATGAGCAGGATAGATGTTGGACTGATCGATGACTAGGCTTTCCCGTCTTGGAGATAAAAATAACCTTGACTTCTCTCCATGATTGTGGTACATACATAGTTGCGGAACGGAATATGCTTTTGAGGTTTGCAGCATCATAAGAATTATGCCGTCAAATCCCGGCGATTCGTAGGGAAAGAGAGAGTATCAATGACGCACGCTACTTTTTTTACTTCAATTATTTGATCGACCGATTGTATTCTATTTGGTGTCATTAAGCTACTTACCCTCTATGTGGGGTCTGAGTTGGTGAAGGAACAGGTAAGGTAATGAAGGTAAGTTCTTTCAAGGTGTCAGAACAGGAGTCGGCCCAGAGTTGGAAGTGGAAGTTGTACAATTTTATAAAAGTGTAGGGCAAATATAAAACTCAGACCAGGTTATACTCATCTGCTGTAATGTAAACTATACTGATGCTGCATCATCTATTAATCTACTGAATATTATTGCAGCAACTGTGGCCGCATCGCCAAAGGGAGTATGAATATTCCTTGAAAAAGGAGAAGCTAGACTCTGTGTCCCGTAAAGACCTCTTGCGTTAAATATTTCATTTTTTTTTGCTTCGAATGTCATAAGGCAAATGAATAAGTTAAACTCTACTCTTATCTCAGGAAAAAATTAATGATGGAATTATAAGATAACTAACTTACCTCGCCACCGTATCCAATTGTATTGAATGTGCCTTCGCCACTAGATCCTCATCATGGTAATAGTATACATTTATATACACGGAGATCAGGTTGCAATCTCTGCGCTCTTTGGAAAGTTCTTTTGCACGCATTTCTACATAAATTGGTATCGAGTTGTGCACACAGATGCGATTTTTATAAGGTGCCTTGATTTCATCATCTAAAAAAAAAACACACACCCACAATCAAATAGAACCAAGTTTAAATTTTAAAACCCCTCCCTTACCGAACAACAGTCTCTTGCATTCTCCCAGGTATATCCACTCGCATGTGGACTTACTCAACACTTGTATCAACTTTGAGGTCTTCCAAAAAGTTACCACCCGCTCTTGAATAACTGTGAGAACATCCAACTCGTAGTAGGCATAAGCTACATCGCCATTTTCCGAGCTGAGTGGATTTTGCATACGACTAGAAGGTGGTGTTAGAAAACTAATTGGTAGTGGGGGACTACACGTATCTGTTTGTGTCTCAGCTTCTTCGGTTTTTAGCATCTCGGCTACTTGATGGCACGTTGTCTCAGAAAGTGGGTCATCTTGTGACGTATTAAAGGCGGTCTCTAAGTGAAGGTCTTCTTGTGGCTTATTACATTGTACTTCTTCAATAACTTCTATTTCCATTTCTGTCTGATTGAGTACCTCCTTCCCTACTTGATCTGTACTTAAAATCTCTACTTCTCTATCTGACTTGTCGTTTTCCTTCTCACCTTTGTTCATCTCAGCTTCATGTTTTTGTTCAGCCAGCTGCGTCTCTATTGCCTTCTTTTTCATCGCTCTAATCTTCTTGCGCATGGGATGTTTGGAAATCTTTATCCTCAACGGTCTCACTACCGTTCGGTTTCGCAAAATTCGTGGATTTAAAACACCATTTCTTCTGAGCAATCGACGTTGAATTATCTTTTTCTTTGGCCGTTTCTTTTCTTTCGGCAATTTCTCTTTAGGTGGCTGCTCTTCCTTAAGAACATTATTATTCTCACTTGTACAGTTATTAACTGCCTCTTCTGTTTTCGAACCAATATTATTACTTATTGAATGTATAATACAAATACTTGGTTTGGTTTTACGGCTCTCTTCGAGGTAGCGTTGAATTTTTTTATGCAGACTCTCTGCTTGTTCTGGTATTTCCACCTGCGACGTTGACGGAGTTTCGTCTTTTCGTCCTTCTGAGGAGGGAACTGTCGATGCACAACCATTGTGCGGGGGTGAACACTCGGGAACCTGGGGGTCACTTAGGAGGGATTCACTTACATCACTTGTTTGGTTATTACGGCGGGTATGGTGCTGCAAACGTCGTCGACGCGGTGTATTTTTGCTCGGAGATTCATCGCTCTGCGACGACCGTGGACACGTTGACGTACCATTCGATGTTGCACGGGTACGTCGAATGCGGCGGGTCGGTTGAGGAACGGATTTTGCCGTCGTTGCAGTTGAAGGCGTATGCTGCATTGTCACTGGCACAGGACTACTACAAATTTTATCGAGAATTTTTATTTCAGGTGCTCTGTTAAAAACTTCCGTTACTGGCGTAATGGGTGATTGTTGTTGTGTAGATTTGGGTTCTTCTAACGTTGTACGCTCAAGGATTTTTATAGTCATTGGGGATGAAAGTGAATTTCTGGAAAAGAAAAAATTAAATATGAAATGAAATTTCAAAAAAAAAAACAACACCTTGTTGTAGAACCTGACCGGGGACAGGGCATGGTTTAAAGGAAAGTGAGGAAAATGGCTAATTAAAATATCAAATCTGTGTAACCTGGTAGCACTAAATATATTATAAAACAACAGAATGACTAAAACTAATGGTGAAATGAGGCAATTGATCGAGACCTGTTGTTTAATGAAACAAGAGCTTCCGAAGATCTCTACGAGCAGCATATACTTTCCTAGAACAAGCATAAAAGCTGCAAAATTTTTAAGACTACAATTTAAAAGAGTTGGCTGTATCTGAGTCTTATCTAAAATAGCACCCTGACACTATTATGTCCCGCTGACACTCCTACGGCCCGCACATCTTCACTTACAGATAAAACCGGCACTCTGTCTCTGTGCACAGTTTTAATTTATCAATATAGAGCCTAAAAAAGTATTAATAGGAATAAATATTATGGCTCTTCTAAGGCCAGAGGCACTGTCCTATTGGTTTAGCCGAAGACGTTGTCTGAACCATAATCAATCAGAGCTGAAGTAAAGAGTCCACTGAATTTTTCAATAGTGCTTTGAGAGCTGCCTGACTATCTGAAAAGATATGTATGTACATATAATACCGCACTTGATACCTTTGTTAAAGTTCAACCTAATTTAACCTAGGGAAACACACTGGGACACTATCCCATTGGCAAAGATACTTTGGCGATGTCATACGACCCTAGCACACCTTCAATCCTTTGCGAACCAAACAAGACTTTTATGGTTCAGTGGTTGTTCTCTATTAGATCAGTCTTCATGGTCCAATATTTCTGCATCAATTTATCTTTCAAAACTAGCCATAATGACGAGTCTTCTTTTCGTAAAAACACTAGAATGTTACGGGTATGGATAGATTGAATAAAAGATTGTCGATAACTAATGACCAAAGAAGAGAGACCTACTTCTTGGCGGCTGCCTTTAAATGCAGTTACAGACACCAACCTTTCTCCGAAGGATGGTGCAATTGTTCGGCTTTCTACCTTTATTACCCATTTGTTGGTTGAGCTGCAGCGTTGTTCTTGGTTTGATCCTCAACACAGTCGCGTTGGATGAAACCATATACAGTAAGGTCATCTTATATGTTCCCTTCTATGCATTACGTTACTTTATTTTCACACTGAAAAGGCTACACTTGTCTGAGCACTATCTATCCAAAACTGTGGAATAAACTAATGTCACTGCAATTGGATATAACAATCCATTATTGCAGGACTAAAATAAAACCGAGTATTTATGAACAAAATTAAAAGAAAAATGAAAACAAATCACACGGAGATAGGTATGCCCATACCCCTTTGAAGAAAAACCTCCGTGCCCCTTGAGGACACACCGGTCGCTGAAATGAGGGACAGAGCTTAATCACTAGTTATGAATTCTTTCTAAAACCTCACCTCGTTTCGCTGACTGTTGTAGTTGTTACTTCCTGATCCTTCAGTTTTGTCTCGCCCTTCTCTTCCTTCTTCTCGGTTTTCTTCTTCACCGTTTTGATCTGTTGCTGCTGCCGCCTCACTCGTAAGGAACGCCTCTTATTATCTGTTGGTGTTGGACTGTAAACCTTACCATTCATTCCCAAACCCAAATAGTTACAGAATTCGTCCTGCTCAAAGGAGCTGACTTCAGGGAGGAACTTATCCGTGCTGCACCGCTCTGTGCTCTTCCTCTCTGAACTGCGTTTGCTGTCCCCGCTCTTTCCACCGGTACTTCGCCTTGTTT
This sequence comes from Xylota sylvarum, assembly GCA_905220385.1. Classification (NCBI taxonomy): domain Eukaryota; kingdom Metazoa; phylum Arthropoda; class Insecta; order Diptera; family Syrphidae; genus Xylota; species Xylota sylvarum. The sequence goes on along the minus strand of LR999957.1, from coordinate 105,434,742 downwards.
CAATTGTCCTCTGAACGACTTTATGTGCCACTTCAACTGGCTTCACTTCGGTCGTTCCCTCCAAGCTGCATCTTTGTTCAGGCGAGTCACACTCGCTATTGTACTTAATAGGCACCGTGGGTGTCTTGAATATTTCGTTGATCTTTTGTTTCAGATTAAGTTGTTTATTATAATCAATACGCATTTTGATAAGGTGTGAAAATTTGTCAATGTCGGGGTTTAGACGGTTACACCTAAAAACCGAATCTTCGTCGGTCCAGTGAAGTCTTATTGATGGTGATGCTTTTGTTGCACTACTCTCACTACTCGGGCAGAGTATCTTGTCGTAGTGAATGACTGTAGATGGCTCTGGCATCCCTGCCGACATAGATTTCATATTTACCACTACTGCATCTAACTCCTTTGAGCAAGATGGTTGGTCGGCATTATTATGTGGCTTAGGTACTATTGGAGACGGAGAGAGTAATATCGTACTTCCTTTCAGCTTTTCAAGGATCACCATCCGAAAATGCTGATAGTTGTAACTAGGTATCGGTGAATCCTGGCCAGCACTACGCCTTCCCGTTGTGATTCTTTTGTGCTGTTGTTCTCGCTTTTTAAACTGATCGTCAAAGCTATTCACATCTTCGACATCGCTGAGGTCACTGCAACATTTCCATTTCTCCAGCTTTTCTTTGAAGGTCATCAGCGGATGACTCTGTGCTACTTCCTGTAACATTCTTTCAAATGCCCCTGCCGGAAGGGTGTTCTTCACATATTTTTTCCGGTGCCCAGCCAAAGGCATTGTATCTGATGGCGACGAGACTGGAAATTTACTAGATGTGTCGCTAGAAACTTTTGTTCTAGTTCGCCGCGGGATTGTTGATATTGAGTCGATGTCTGTTACTATTTCTACGACGGCTTCGGGCAGATTTCCATCAATTTTGAACTTTTTTCGCGCCGAAGGAGGCTCTCTTACTTGTTCGGCATCCGATGGAAACCTCTTTGTTGCGCTGGGAAACCCAGCGAAACCATTTTCCAGTAGATTACTGTCGTCGCTGTCGGAAATTATGTGCACATCGCAATCCTTTAACTGAGACATATTGCACTTGGTCCAGTTAATTAAGAATTTTCAATAAAATTACAAGAAAATTGTTTGTGTTTTGGGAATTGATTGATTCTGCTGTGGCAGAAGCAATACTTCGGTGTTTGGCGGTACCTGAGATGAATGTTGCGGCAAAATTATGTTTCAGACGACGTTTTAATAATTTTCGTATTCACTTGTAGATCCTACGATGTAGTAAGTAAAAAAAAATGTATTTACTTCGCGGATATTTACGTATTTTTTATTGGTATTCTGTTTTTTCACGCGTCCATTGGAAAATATATTTTTTCTCTCACAGAAGGGGATACGTGATTAGATGACAGGGTATAAGACGGCGTTCCCCGACAGATGGCGTCGGAAGGTTTGAGAGAAAATAATTCTTGGAGAGCTCATAAAGGCGTGGGCGCATTGTGTGTGTACTGTTTAAATCCAAATATTCATCTAACTGATAATTTTGATAAATCACTTTTAAAAACTGACATTTATCATATTGCGGAATTCTGCATATATTGAGGACTAATACGATAATGGGGTAACTTCCCCATGGAAAAAATTATAAGTTGCGAATGCACTAACAGCCTCGAATAAGGACGATTTGACAGTTGACGACTCAGGCAAGCGTGAAAAGGACAACGGTTTTCGAATTTGCACGTGAATTTGTTAGGTCCCTTAACAGACCACGTGTAGCCGAACAGTTAGCGGAGGTCCTGCACTGCTGTAAGGCAGACATTACCAAGAAGTGCGATGGAACGGACCGAGCAAAATAACGGTGAAAAACTGCGATATCTACTACGACGAATGCTACCGACAACAGACGCTGCGGCTATTTGGATGCGGGTTTGTTATTGGAGACAGGCTTAGGCAAGTAGTCTTGAGTTTGAGGCATGTGAACGAGCGTCTCGTTACAATTCGCATCAATGCTAAATTCGCACACATTAGTATGCGCTCATGCCCCACAAAGGAAAAAGATGACGAGACTAAATACAGCTTCTATGAGCTCCTAGACAAGATGTACGAGCAGTGCCCTAGCTATGATGTTTACATTAGCGATTCTAACGCAAAGCTGGGAAGGAAGTGTATTTTAGTAAAATCTTGTCACCTCGTGCCGTCATAGTTCGCAATTCCCACATCTCAATATTCACAAAGGAACATGCCGATCTCCGGGTTAGTCAACCATCAACCAGATTGACCCCATTGCGATCGACGCAAGGCGCTTTTCCAATATGATGGATGTCCGAACGTCCCCAGGAGCGAACATCGACTCGGATCACTATCTTGTTTTAGCCAAGATACGGATGCGAATATCCAGAACTTCGCGAAGGCAAGGAATTACTGTGAGAAAGTTTAACGTCGGAAAGTTACAATCGCAAGGGATCGCCAGAGCATTTTCCGATCGATTGTTCCTTACTCTCTGAAGGGGTTCTATGCCACCAAAATCAAGTACTGAAGACCAGTAGATACGCTGCCAAAAAGCCATCAGGGATCTGGTGTGCTCGATTTCTCTCGACCACCACAACGAAATCCCTAGCAGAAAAACAAATGGCATAAAAAACGGCGGCGCGGCATAGAACGACCAGAGCTGCTCGCGAGCTCTACGAGCAGAAGAGAAGGATTGAACACCGGCTTCTCAGAAAGAAATAGAAGGAGCATGAGAAGCCCGAGATTGAGAAATAGAGAGATGCTATTGCAGGAATCGGGTCTGAAAGGTTTATCAGAACATAGAAAGAACATGTTAAGACTAGAATCGAAACCTGCGAATTCACACAATGACATTAGCGCTGAGAGCAAGCGAAGATTAACTCTTGGCAATCGCTGCTACTTTGGGCTAAGAGGACAATCGTGTAACAAAGCCCTCTCCTAAACAACAATAAGTAACCCTACATAAGACCCTCATCATCCCGATCCTGCTTCATGGCACAGAGGCATGGAATGTGTCAAAAATGCTCTCGGTTGTTATGAGAGAAAAACACGTCGGGTGATTTTTGGTCCCAATCTGCATAGGCGGTGAGTGGAGAAGAAGATACAATCATGACCTGTATGAGCTATATATCGACATCCACCTAGTCAGAAGAGTTCAAACACAACGTCTTAGATGATTGGATCAAGTAGAGTGGATGGACAACAATGTAGAGTCTTCGAATCCACCCCAGAGGGACGGAAGATCTCGCTTCAGGTGGCACACTCAACCGAAAAGCGACCTCAACCAATGTATTATATTCTGGGCAATAATTTCCGTTTCGTTCTGCGCATACATACATATGTCAAAAAATCGAAAAATGTTGGTAATTGTGACCCCAAACCACAGATTTGTTTATTTGAAATAAATTTGTACTGGTCTTGATAAATTGTCAATTTAAATTAAAAAATAATTCTCATAGAAAGGATTCACAATCGTCCTCCATTTTGAACGTGCGCATTATATTACCTTGTATTATGTGTACTGTGATATCTAAAGGGTTGCCATCATAAATTAACAATATTAGATAGTCAACTTTCCATCCCCAACCCGAGAACACCCGCAAATGGGCGGAGCAGAGCAGCCACTTTCACTACTATCGAAGTGATTTTACTTCATTTTTTCTAATCTACTACCTCACTTCGGAAAATAGCAAAACACTTCACTTTATTAACTTAATTCTTCTAGAGTCGTTTGTATCGGTGCCGTGACATAAAGTCAAGCGTCATAAGGCCAAATTCTATCATTGAAATAATTTTAAACTTCTTAGAGTGGTAAATGAAGTGTTATGCCAATGCAAAGTGACATAAAGACAAATTGGTCTAGTGTCGCTTTATCAAAGCTTCATGGCACGGCACATTTTATTCACTTCACTTTTTCGGATTTCACTTCTTTTTTCAGTTCGTTTCACTTCACTTTTTGAAAATCAAGTGGCTGCTCTGGGGCGGGGCCTAATCCTCTCTTTCGCTCCTATCGGTGAATTCGTGTGATGAGAGATTTGAGGTTTAATCAGCTGATCTACAGGTCCAAAACAAAAGCTCATGTAATTTTGCATTAGACTGGAGTAAGTCTATGCTGACAGTTTTCACCAAATTGAAGCAATTCGATATTTTGTATCGGCTAAGCACGTGGCTGTCACAAATGGAGGTGATTATCCCTTTTCCCCATATTGTTTACTTTTTAGCTCAAAAAAGAGTAAATATACATATTTTTGATTTTAGACAACTTTTTATATTTTTTTTTATGCCACTCGATTCGACTTATTGCACTAAACTCAAATCTGCTGTACTCAGATGTTGTCACACTTTTTCTGTATAAGAGATACAGCACTGTGAAATTGTCGTGAAATAATATAAACAAAGGCAGTGGGTAGCCGCGGATGTGTTTGGAAGTGCAGTGGGAGTTAAGGATGTTAAAACAATATCTTTTTTTATAAATAAATGAAATGTATCTTACACAACTTGTTGCGATATTCCCGATTTAAGGGTTTAACTATTCGCGCGACTTTAACAAGTTACAATTATACTAAAGAAAAGGAAAAAACAAAAATGAAAACTAGGGTGGTAAACAAAAATACAACCGCGCACGCGAATTTATAAGGTCGAATGAGGGAGAAAGGGAATATCCCAACAAAACAGCGAATGTCAATTCGCCGCGTTCCCGACTGCTCAGCAGGGATGGGTTCGGGATGTATGAAGTGTGTTCTTTGGGGTAGGAACACAAGGGCGCCACGTAATCTGTAAAGTTAAAATTGCCAAAACTATTGAAATAAAAAAAGACGTGGTGTTAAGTGGTAAAGAATGGGTTGTACAATTAAGGCCGAAATTGAAAAGAAATGGTACGAAACTCCTGAATCAAAATATTAGGATGAAAGTAATCGGGAGCTATCCTTTACATAATAACTTTTAGGTCCTTTTTTGGGAGATGTGGATTATAAATATGGTTGGTGTCAGCAGGCAAACACACATTGTAGTGTCGGGTGGGCTCACGGCCTTTTAAATTTGGCCGGAGATCATTTTTAAATGTTTGGGGACCTTGTTATCCCCTTCGATGGATCTCTCACAACATGGAGGTCATTTGGATCGTTGTTGGGGGACCTTGTTAACTCCTTCGATGAATTGATACATAACGATCAGGATGAGGCTCCAGGCGATCTGCCTGGCTCTTCCTGCTGGGGTGCCTGCTTTGTCATCCCCTTCAAGCATATGGGAAAGAGTGAGCACTGCGTTGAAGGACAATCTAGGAACGCTCAGTTAACCCACATCTCCCAGAGATCAACGGATAAAAAGAAAAAAAGGCAAGACAAAAATGGTGGAGGGTGCGAATGGGAAGGATGGATTCTGTTATGTATTTCTAATTTATTGTTGCCAAGTTATCTAGCTTGACTCAAACTATTTCAAACACACTTACTGAAACACTGTCCTATCAACTTTCTATATAAGAAAACTTTTCTATCCCCCTTCCGACGCCTGAAGCTACTATTTTGACACTTTACCCGCAAAGATGTCAACACACAAATGTCGCGCCCGTTTAATTTGAATAAAATTCTCAAAAACAAAAAAAAACTCCACTCGACAAGAATATTTATTTGCTAAAAATAAAAACAACTCATCTGACTGTTTCTCAACTATATTTCTACAATGCCTAGTGAGATAATAACCCTTCAGCTGGGCCAATGCGGCAATCAAAGTGAGTGCGGCTATAGAATTCATTAATCCTGCATCGGAGAAATCAATTCCCCGAAGGATTCTTAGTCCTCCATTGAAATTTTCTCACTAAATTCCCTTTATTTTAGTTGGCTTTGAGTTTTGGAAACGTTTGTGTTTAGAGCATGGAATATCACCAAACGGTGTGCTGGAAGATTTTGCCACAGATGGCCTCGACAGAAAAGATGTTTTCTTCTACCAGGTTCGAATTGCGACTCTATTTATACTTCTACCAAAATTGAATGTGTGTCTTTTTGTGTTAGGCTGACGATGATCACTATATACCAAGAGCGGTATTGCTAGATCTTGAGCCGAGGGTTATCCACACGATTATGAGCTCTCCATATGCAAAGGTTTGTTTACGATTCTCTTGAAAACCACTGAATTCCTAGATTTGTGTGTTCTTTTAGTTATATAATCCAGAGAATGTATATTTGTCCAAACATGGAGGTGGCGCTGGCAATAATTGGGCCTCTGGCTATAGCCAAGGCGAAAAGTTGCAGGAGGAGATTTTTGACATCATTGACCGTGAGGCCGATGGTAGTGATAGTTTGGAGGGTTTTGTTCTCTGTCATTCGATTGCTGGAGGTACTGGTTCTGGGATGGGTTCGTACATCATGGAACGACTATCGGATCGGTTCCCAAAAAAGTTGATTCAGACCTACAGTGTCTTCCCGAATCAGGATGAGATAAGTGATGTCGTTGTGCAGCCATACAACTCTATGTTAACTCTGCGACGGTTGACCAGTTGCGCTGATTGCGTTGTTGTGTTAGATAACACTGCTCTCAATCGCATTGCTACTGATCGCTTACATATCCAAAATCCCAGTTTCACTCAAATCAACACCTTGGTGTCCACCATAATGTCGGTGAGCACCACAACTCTACGATATCCTTCGTATATGAATAATAATCTCATTGGGTTGACGGCACCGTTGATTCCAACGCCACAGTTGCACTTTCTGATGACTGGGTACACTCCCTTGACCACCGATAATGATGTAAGTAACGCTTTCCGTTCCGTATCCTTTCAAAATAACTTAAATACCTCTTTCAGCAAACAGTAAACGTTCGAAAGACTACTGTTCTCGACGTAATGCGTCGTCTTCTGCAACCGAAGAACATGATGGTGTCCACTGGGCCGGATAAGACCAACCACCATTGCTACATATCAATTTTGAATATCATTCAGGTGAGTTTCACTCTGTAAACCATTTTATGTGTGACATCTCCTTTCTTTTCAGGGTGAAGTGGACCCAACTCAAGTGCACAAGTCCCTACAGCGCATCAGGGAACGCAAACTCGCTCAATTCATTCCCTGGGGACCGACCAGCATCCAAGTGGCCCTCTCCCGTAGCAGCCCATACGTTCAGAGCAGTCACCGAGTCTCAGGCCTGATGTTGGCCAACCATACAAGTATTTGCTCCTTGTTTGAACGTGCCCTGAGTCAGTATGACAAGCTAAAGAAGCGCGGCGCTTTTCTCGATCAATTCAAACGCGAGGACATATTCAAAGACGACCTCTCTGAGCTGGATGACTCTAGGGATGTTGTCGATTGTCTAGTGCAGGAGTATGAGGCCGCCACACAGCCTAATTACCTCCATTGGTCGGCAAAGAAGCCTCAAGAGTAGTATATATTAGTAAACTCCCGCGTGCTGTAATGCCGCCATCTTGCACGTATGTATAACACACACATTATCTTGTAGCTCTCTAGCAGTTTGTCTCCATCGTTTGCGTTAAGTTTTTGTACGTTCTTTCTCCCAGTTAATCTGTCATTAAACACAACTGTTATTTCATGTAATATCTTTTATTTCCGTTATAAATTAAAGTGTAAAAAAAAAAACAAAACAAAAATGGAGCCACACACAATAGAGGTCCGTCGTTAGCGACTCTTTCCATTTTATCCCTTAATTACAGCGATTGGCCGGAGTTTTATACACTTCTTACTAATACCAGCCGCATGACAGGTGTCTACCACATCGGTGACATTTTTGTAGGATTCAGGAGCTTCTTCCATCACGAGTTTGGGCGAGGCCACTCGAATTGCGATGCCCATTTGGTCTAGTTTCTCCAGTACTTGTTTGTAGTCAAGGTTACGACGCGATTTGGCACGGGACAGAGCGCGACCCTGTGGAGGTTTTAAATATCATAAACTTGAATTTGAACAATCTTAATTCAACCTACCGCTCCATGGCATGTGGAACCAAAAGTCTCCAGCATTCCCTTCTCCGTACCAGTGAGGACATAACTGCAGGTACCCATTGTGCCACCGACAAGCACTGGCTGGCCAGTTAACTGATAATCAACCGGAATCAGTGGATGATGTGGTGGGAAGGCACGTGTGGAACCCTGAAGGAATTAAAGAAAAAAGTGTAATACGACAGCAATATACGATCGGCTAGGTTAAAGTGATTCTCAGATGATGGGAAACGTTGCTCGTGTGATTCGTGTAAAAAGTCACGAACTTAAGTTTTTATGAATATAAGCATCAGAATCTCTACAACGAAAGCATATAAAAATTGAGGTGTAAGTTTACTAAATAAACGTTGAAACGATTGCTAATTCAAACTTCATGTTTAGCATTACTATTAGCTGTGTAGAGGAATTAATAAAAACCCAGAAGTCGTAGAGGCAAAGGTGGATGCGAAAAAATGACAAGGAAAAACTATTGAATAAGATATTTGAAGTTTTAAGGTAAGTCCTGTCTTGATACGTAGCCTTCGTTGTACATTAACTTCTCCAAGTCAACTCAACCTATTGGGGATAATTTGTCAAAAATACATCGAATCTCAACGTTTTTTGACACCTCTATCCTCATTAGCTCACCAGCCAGGATATCCTGTTCATAATCTCCGTAGATTTGATTATTTTAACTTAATATTTCCTCTGCTATTTTTGAAAAACTAGACGTTAAGGTAACGCAACTCTCGTTGTAATGAATTCACTGATTACCCCCGGAGTTTCTTTGTAATTTTGTTTATAAATATGTAACACAGTACCTCCCGACTAGTGGCAGTATTCCGTCTCAGTATTCTATCGACTTTCCACTTATTTCTTCCCAGCAGAATCTGACTATTTGACATTTCATTGACTTTGCCCAGACTGCATTACACTTCCTTGATTTCAGAGAAGAGTAGTCATATCTGATTGAGTAAGGTTGCTTTCAAGATTGAGTAAGATTTCCATAAAGATGTAGGATGCATCACGCAGCACTGAAGGAAAGATTTTGTAGCTTGGGTCCCATGGACAATGCGCCAAATATTTGCATTTTTTTTAAATGAGAAAGGCGACACAACATTAGATTTCATTCGCGCTTTTGAGACTGAATTACAGCTTCCTTTAGGAAACACTGCCCAAACATGCAAACTCTCTCGTCCAATATTTGTCTCATTTTTATGCATTACTATCTCCTGTTGACAAAGACGTTTATTTTGACCTATCTGTAGCACTTCTTACGTGGGCAAGGGAAGCCTATCGCCTAACACAACCCATGCTACACAGAATGATAGAATCAAACCAAGTAGAGAAACATTTACAACTGCACCAGCAGTGTCACAGCTCCCTTCCGCCACTGGTCACTTTCCGAACTTACTGACACCGGAGCTTATGTGCAGCATATCGATGCAAAATTTTCACCTAATCCAATTGGCTACCCTCAATCAACAGAATCCCTACTACTATCAGCATCTGCATCCTTTTTTTAAAAATGCGACCTTTAGCAGCATCGCCAAGCGCAATCATACAGAAGGAAAACCATATTTGCTAGAACCTGCAGAATGTCCTAAACCACCCACTCTTTCTGAAGGACCACCTCTTCCACCGGTTGGTCTTTCAGCTCCTTCCGCTTCACGGCACTTTCCATTTTTTAATCCATTCCTAATGGAGTGAATCCCCAGTGCTGGATTGTCACCCACTAATATCACCACACATGTTAGACACGTTCCTAGAGTAGCAAGCTACGGCCGAGAATTGTTTTGGATAGGTGGGATAGGTTCCACACGAACTTCTTACTTTGTGAATGGTTCTATTTCTGTTTGAACCAGAAGCCAACGGCTCTTGGTTGCCCATCATTACACCACTTCCCATACTCACCTTTCTGTGTACAAGCAGCTTCTTCTCCTTTCCATCGACCATATGGTTCTCAATTTTGGCGATATTGTGCGACACATCGTAAATCACATGCATATCTAGATCATCGGGTGTCGTTTTGAACATCTTGGCAAATGCTTGCCTGGTAAGGAAGGTCATCGAACTGCGATTTACCCATGCGAAATTCGCAGCAGCTGCCATGGCTTTCAAATAATCCTGTCCCTCCACACTGTTTATCCTGGCACATGCCAATTGCCGATCATTCGTTTCTATGTTGTCCCTCTTCATCGCTTTCTCCATTTGCACCAGTGCGTCTGTAGCCACTTGATGTCCAAATCCGCGGCTTCCCGAGTGAATCATTACACATACCTATGTATATATTTCATCATAATCAGTAACGAACACAGTTTTACTATAAAAGTCAATACAACCCACCTGTCCCTTTTCTTCGATTCCCATCTTACTTGCGCTCCATTTATCATAGATCTCCTCCACTATCTGAATCTCCGCATAGTGATTACCAGCACCGAGTGTTCCCAGCTGAGGCAAACCCCGCTTCTTCGCCCGCATGCTCACTTTTGAAGGATCAGCGTTTAACATACGACCATACTCCTCGCAATGTTCTTTATCCTCCGCCCACACATAACCTTCGCGCAGCGACCAATCCATTCCCATTTCTAGAGCTTCCTCGAGATCTTTCGCGTTCATTGGGATGATACCCTTCGAACCAACACCCACGGGGATATGATCAAACAGTGACTGTGCCAGCTGTTCCTTCAAAGGTTGAACGTCTTTTTCAAACAGATTTGTACGGAGCAAGCGAACGCCGCAATTAATGTCGAATCCTACTCCTCCTGGTGATACAATACTCAATGGGTCATCCACATCGAAGGCTGCCATATTTCCAATTGCAAATCCATAACCAGAGTGAATATCAGGCAGACCAATCGATCTTCCAACGATACCGGGTAGTGCAGCGACATTAGCAATTTGTTTTACTCCCGGCAGGAATCCTCCAACAGCTCCTGGACGACAGGAATTCCTCAGCTCTTCTAGCATAAGTTTTTCCAGCGGGGCATTCACATAAAAGCATCCTTCAACCTTCATATTTGGCTGGAATCCTTTCTTGATGCGCCAACAGCAATCGGAAATTTTCTCCAGGTACTTAAGTTCCTCATTGTATGTACGGACAACCATCTTGAAGATGAATTTTCAACAACCACTCGCGTGTAAATAATCTTATGAAATGCAACTAAATGTTTGCTGTTTCGTGTAATTATTATAAGTGATGAAATTATAAAGTTGAAGCCGGCGAATGGGAAGGGTTAAATCCCGGGGCAAGTTGTTAGCTGTCAGTAGTCAGCATTGTGGTACATTCACAATAGTTGTGCAAAATTTTTAGGGTGATACTGCCAACATATTAAATTTTCTGAATTTTTAGCAACTTTCGGACTGTGTCAAATTTTTCAAAACAAAAGTACAAAGCTTCAATGTAAACTTGGTAATTATTTAAATCTTATTGTTCTGTAATCTTTCATTAAACGAGAAGTATAGAAAAGTTACAATAATTTCCACATCGGCGCTGGACGTTATGTTCCACCGGCTCTCCTTAGATTTTATTGGCAATCAATTAGCTGCGAGTGCGACTATCTGACTCAAAGCCTGCTCACAGTGGTCTAGCTATCATGAGGGTCACTCCTTGATCGTTGACCTCATTCATTTTAGCCTGGAAGACACCGATTGGGGATGCAATCCTGTTATTTGACCGCAACATTGTGAACATCTGTCGTGAATCACTTAAAAGTAAGACAAAAGTTGATTTGTACCTTTGGGGTAAGTAACTAAGCGGCTTCACTGAACCACCCTGATATTGTTATAAATTTCAGTATTGTTAATGGTTAATGGCTTTCCCGACAGGTCGCCCAGGTCTTCGAAGTGGTATTCGCCGAGGGCCGTTTTCCTAATTCTGCTCAGGCTTGGGCATTCGCATATCAAGTGAGATGTGCTCTCTTATGTGCCCGTCTCGCCACAGACTTGGCAAAATTCATCAGTGTCTAGTCGCATTCTTCTTCAGCGGGCCACGAGGAGGTAGTGGCCGGTAATAATCCCCGTGAAGAGCGCTAAAGCGCAGTCTGTTAAACTTTAAAATCGTTCGCCCGTTCGTTTCCCTGCCATGTCCTGGAATCCAGAGGAGTGTACCGTCGTGGTTTACTATGAGTGCTGTGAGCTCTTCACGGCATCGTTTCACAAGTTTAGATTTGACGACTGTGTATGCCTGTGGGCTTCATAACGGCTTGACTGTCGATGTACTATATGTGGATCATCTTGAGTGTAGTTGATAGTTCACGTGCCGCTTCTGTGATTGCTAATACTTCCGCTTGGAACACACTGCCTAGGAAGTCTGTCTAGGAAGCCTTACTAGCCCTGCTAAACTTATTGGTCCGCAAAACATTCTCCGCTCTCAGCCACCTGTGAACTCGTCGCTCATACAATGATAGATGTGCCAAATAAACAAGAAGACTTATTCAAATAAACAAACAATTGCTAAGTTTCCATTCATGGGGCATACTTTCGAGCGAAAAACCATGATATTTCACTTATGTCTGAACATAATTTACAGATGCCTTACCAAGTCATTTCCCACTCTGTGTATTTGCTTCCATAAGATATTTATCCCACTTTCACCATGATATACAAATCGAAAGAGTGAAAGACCTCGTTATGTTTCAAATGGAATTTCTAAAGAAATACTATGCTTTATTGCAGAAATACTATTATTATTTAATCATAGATTTATTGCAGGTTACTTAAACATAAAACATTCATCTTTTATATAAAAAAAAATCCACTTAATTCTATGTATATCACTTTCACGAGCATTCAAAAAATCGTTCGACTTAAAAGCTCGGAAAGACCGAGTTCTAATCATCCCAAATAGTTACTATGACAATTGGGGTGCTTAGAACAGCACAGAGAATTTTCTGCGGATTCCACAAATAAACATAAAGAAGGTAGGGTTCCCATTCCTTCAGTTGTATGAAAATCAAACCATTTTTGATATGTTGGAGTTGAGTCGGTCATTTGATCGCATCTTGTCGAATCATGTTTGGCCCAAGGAAGACTACAGTATGAAAATTTACAAGGTAGGTTGCACTCCTATGTGTACCAAAGTTATAAATGTGTGATTTAAGTAACTCCTATGTACTCCTGGCTATTGTGTATTTGACACTATAGAGATGCTTCCTTGTAAATCCAAATACATTCGGTCTTTTGAATAAATCTGCTCTCCCCAAAGACACGACAAAATGTCACAGACGCCGAAGGTACCCCATCAAATTATAGGAAACAAGCTCAGTTTAAAACCAAATGTTTATCGCCACCAGTTGAATACCATCCGTGGCTTCCAAAACAAAGCAATAACTATCTTTTTTTCATTCTAATTACAATATGCCTTTAAAAGTATCAGTCTCGTTAACGTTCGATTCCCCACATGCACTATCTTTCACAGACAAATCATTTGAGTATCTAATGCAGCTTTTTGTGGTTCACCAGATTGCGTTTGTTCAAGTACGATTTGTCGCATATGTCACACTTATATTCTTTTCTTCTATTTGTATGCGTCTGAACGTGAGCTTTAAGCGTATATTTCGAGGCAAAATCCTTGCCACAAGACATACACTTGTAGGGACGATTACCAATGTGCATATTTAGATGTTCATCGAGAAGTTTTTGCGAGAGATATCTCTTGTTGCAAGCAGAACATTCATATTTCTTTATCGAATCGTAGTGGATTCGTTTATGGGCACGGAACAAGTGATGATTGAAGAAGACCTGCTGGCATGTTTTACACTGAAATTCGCCATTTGCTCCGCAGAGATGGACATTATCCATATGATCGTTGAGTTCATTTCGTCGATCAAATCCCTTGCAGCAGATAGAGCATACACAGTAGTTATATTTGTGTGCGCTTTTCAAGTGAGCGGGAAACGACATCGGTTCGTGTAGGGTTTTCTCGGGACACAATGAGCAGATGTACATGTTTCCGGTGAATTGAAATTCAATAGATTCTTTGATTCGTTGCTGTTTTTGTTTGGTTGAACGTTTCTTCTTAGGTGACTTTGGCATAGCCATGGCCATAGGGATTGTTGTGTTGTGTCCAACTGAAATAAAAAAAAAAAAAAAAACAATTTGCATTTTAATATTTTGGAAAAGGGAATGTGTAGTACGCATAGTTCTCAAACCCGACACAAATCTAAATGGTAACTTGTACCGAAACATTGTGTCAAATGATATCTATTCAAAGTGGCATAATGGTGACCATACTACCTCTACGTAGGTGGAATTAAATATACTATCTTGCTTATTTAAACTCCTTAAAGCTGTCTGAATTCCAGCTGATTAAGGTAGTTGCTGGGTTTGACTTACCGTCAGTCATTACTTGAATATTCCGTTCAGCATAGGCTCGATTCATTTCCGCCTGGACATCGGGCTTAATCATAACTGTCATCTGTTCATTGAATACCTGATGAACACCCATTACGAAATTGGGCACTACTAGATTGTTCTGTGTGGGAACAACAATTATCTGCTCCTCAGCCTTAACTCCCTTCCTATTAAACATACGCTTAGAATGCGAACCAAGCCGTCTAATTTCCTCCTCATCCTTCACCTGGAACCAAATTGGTTCGAATCCATTCGCCTTGGCCGTGTTATTGTAATCGGCTAAAATTTCCAAACGAAACTGGTGGAGTCTCTTCTCTATATTATTGTATTCTATAATTATGAAATTGCACTCATCACAAAGTGACTAAATTAAGATAAAAAAAACATTAATACAAACTCTTGGACCGCATTGTGTGTGTATACTACCTTAGAGTGAACCGAATCCTGTGCGATTACCTTACCCAATGCAGACGATAGAATTGTCGACAGGGCGCAATCCATTTGACCATCTTTACCAAGCTAAAGAGTTTACAAAATATGATTAAAACCGACAGATCCATAGAAAACTATGAGAAAAATACCCTTTTCTTGAACATAGGCCAAGGAACATCACCATTTGAGAATTTTCGATCACAAAGGAAGCACTTCATGCCTTCATTCGTATAGATTCGATTGACAAGTTCAGTCATCTTTTAGGACAGATAGATACAGAATCAGGTTCTCAATGAGGAGGGTCCGTACGTCTTCTTTTTTAGCAAAGGAAATTGGATGGGATATGTGAATCTTCCCGACCTTAATAATCCTGGAGGTTGAAATTAAGGATTTTTCTTGTTTTTTGAATAAAAATTGAATTTTTTTGTGATGAAAAACACCGACAAATGTCAGAAAATCTTTTGTGGCACAACGCGCAAGAAAGAAAAACCAAAAGGGAACGTGAAAATTTGCAGAACAACAAAACAAAAAAATTATTTTGTGTTCAAAGTATAATGAGATGGTTGTATTCAGGTGTGGCATATATTGTACTAGATTAGTGATTTCTTCCTGTTTGCTGAGCCTATGTTTCTATACGAGTACAGTAGGAACGGCTTAATCCGAAAATATTAATAAATTATTCGATTTTAGCTCAATATTTATGGAGCCCGATAGTCTGATACTTGGATGCTGTAGGAACACGGTATACACTGACTGGCGTCAAGCTGGCAAGAGATTTCGAACCAGACCACTGTGTTGGGTCCCTTTTCGTCTCTCTTCCACGATCTATCTTAGCCGGAGAGTCTCTGGATTTCTTCACAGATCCTCTCTGGTTTTGATTCCCCGTGTCAACGCTAGCATCTGTTTAACAGAAATCTGGTGCAACCTCTGGGTTGATACCCAGTGGCTCCCCAGGACCTCCCTTCTTCTGCTAGTTAACGCAGGACATTGACACAATATATGTGCTTCCTGTTCCTCCAGGCATATTTCACAGGTGTAGTCCTCCAGAAGACCCATCTTCTTTAGGTAATACTCGAAAAATTAGATAACGCTACCACCCATTTCAGTGTTCTTCGCCCTAAGCTTAGAACCTCTCTGTGAGTGGTGCCAATCGGCATTTTAATAGCCATTTTCGCCTGCCTGCAACCTTCCACGATTGACCACCTTTTCTGGTGTTCCGCCGCGGCCCAGTTGCTAATCAGGTGTTTTACCATCCCTCTGCCAATTGCAGCGAATGGTTCCAGGCCAGAGAACTCCGAGGTTGACCCTTGCTTTGCCAGAGTCCGCCTTTTCGCTTCTCTCAGTCCCTACGTGCCCTCTCACCCAGAGCACCGTCATCTCATTTCGAGATGAGCATTCATTGAGCTTATGAGCACATTCCAATGCCAGTGATGTATTGATATATATTTGCTTCATGCGTCTAATTACTGATTGATTGTCCAGTGCTATTGCAACGTTTCTTGATAGACTGAGGTCAATCAACCTGCTTAACCTGACAAAGTCTAGGTTGTTGTATCTGTTACTGCACATCAATTGTGCCTATTATACCTCCTAGTGGTAGCCATCGGGTACTGGTTGGTGTCTATCCGGACCCGTTTTGCGAGTGTTAACCAAGAGAAAATAGCAGCACTATAAATGCGACGGCAGACGAACTCTCTCGATTAAGTCAACCTCGTAGTAGAGTCACAGTCGATGTAGAGATATGGTAACATTTTTTCTGCAGACTGTATAACGTCGACGAAGACCAAAATCTCGCTTTCAGCAGAATGAACCATCCAATTCAGACGGATACAGCCAAAATTTTCGTTCACTTGACCAAAACGAAGTGAAGATAGCAATATCCAAACTTAAGTCCACTGACGACATTGACTTAGTAAAAAAAAAATGCGCATCAGTCGTTTGAGATGGCTAGGCTAGGACATGTAGAGCGAATGTACACTAGCGCTCCGGCCCGTAGAGTCTTCGAATCAAACCCAGAGGGACAACGCAGTAGAGGAAGACCTCGCCCCTTCTACTTGTGGCGCGCACAAGACCTCAAACGACTTGGAGTCCGCATTTGGTCCAGGTTCATCCCGAACTGTAGGGCCACCTAAGTAAGTAAAGCAGTAATTCCAAAAGTACATACGTATACGTATATTACATCTATTCTAGCTACCAAAATATTACATTGTTGAAAAATAAAAAAAAAAATGTCTGAGCGTTCATAAATAATCAATTAACTCTCTTATTTTTCAGATTACCGAGTCAAAAACATCGAGAATCAGATGCAGATGGGCGCAATTCGTGGTTAATTATCACACAATTTGATTTAATATAACAATCCATGTACTCTATTTCATTTATGTAATAAAAATCAGAACTGAAATTTTTAAATTTTGAATATTTGTCATAAAAGCAAGTAGATGCCGTAGATGCCTTGAAGAATTAGAGAATTTGTAGTTGTACAACAATCTCCTCGACAACTTCTTCTGAACAAATTTATAAAAGTGACATACAACTTTCAGTATGATATTCTCCATACATTCATCGGGCATTATAAAAAAAAAACTATTTCAAATTAATCTCCTCCTAATACCCTTTAATCTGACACCTAAAACGTCAAAATCCGTTGAGTAACGATAAAGTAACAGCAAAAACAAATCAGCACCAAAATCAACGAATGATTTGCAGCCGCAAAGTTTGGGAGCGCCTGGATGGTCGTGTATACCTGCTATTTTCTGAAGCTTTCTGGTGGCCTGGTATTTTACGGGAATGTGTGGTGGTTTCGATTTGTTTGTCATGTAACTTCGAATTAGCTTCGGTTCTAGAGGAGTATGTGACATGGAATGAAGACCCAATAATCATATTATGGGATGTAGTCAATTTGAATCATGTTATTAAATGGGTTCGAGAAAGTTTGTATAAAGGATATAATGCATTTCGGGTGGGCTGGCAAAATGAGACTAAGGTTGTTATTTAGGTTAAAGAGCGTATTATATTTATTAGTATAGTATTTAGAAGTACATGGTGGTATTTAATTAATTAAATTAATATTAAAAGACAAAGAAATTGTTTCATTTATTGGATTGAATATGTTCGGAGTTTCTAGGTGGAATGTGGAGACTACTGGACTATATGGGTGAAATGGGCAACACGGAACAAAAGGGTTGAACCAAAAGAACTACAATCGGATGATCTAGAGCCTGGGCAACTTTGTTGAGCGATTTGTGGCGTTTAGGAAGCAACGCTTGTGGAGTATTGATTAAGAGGGTCACTTTGCTTGAAAAACGCCATCAACACAAATTGCCTACTTTGTTCAAGTCCCGAAATTTAGGTAAAAGTCACAAATTACGGCTTTCCCTTGACTATCTGGGTGAAATGGGCAACGCAGAACAAAAGGGTTGAACCAAAAGAACTACAATCGGATGATCTAGAGCATGGGCACCTTTGTTGAGCGATTTGTGGCGTTTAGGAAGCAACGCTTGTGGAGTATTGATTAAGAGGGTCACTTTGCTTGAAAAACGCTATCAACACTAATTGTCTACTTTGTTCAAGTCCCGAAATTTAGGTAAAAGTCACAAATTACGGCTTTCCCTTGACTATCTGGGTGAAATGGGCAACACAGAACAAAAGGGTTGAACCAAAAGAACTACAATCGGATGATCTAGAGCATGGGCACCTTTGTTGAGCGATTTGTGGCGTTTAGGAAGCAACGCTTGTGGAGTATTGATTAAGAGGGTCACTTTGCTTGAAAAACGCCATCAACACAAATTGCCTACTTTGTTCAAGTCCCGAAATTTAGGTAAAAGTCACAAATTACGGCTTTCCCTTGACTATCTGGGTGAAATGGGCAACGCAGAACAAAAGGGTTGAACCAAAAGAACTACAATCGGATGATCTAGAGCATGGGCACCTTTGTTGAGCGATTTGTGGCGTTTAGGAATCAAACGCTTGTGGAGTATTGATTAAGAGGGTCACTTTGCTTGAAAAACGCCATCAACACAAATTGCCTACTTTGTTCAAGTCCCGAAATTTAGGTAAAAGTCACAAATTACGGCTTTCCCTTGACTATCTGGGTGAAATGGACAACACAGAACAAAAGGGTTGAACGAAAAGAACTACAATCGGATGATCTAGAGCATGGGCAACTTTGTTGAGCGATATGTGGCGTTTAGGAAACAACGCTTGTGGAGTATTGATTAAGAGGGTCACTTTGCTTGAAAAACGCCATCAACACAAATTGCCTACTTTGTTCAAGTCCCGAAATTTAGGTAAAAGTCACAAATTACGGCTTTCCCTTGACTATCTGGGTGAAATGGGCAACACAGAACAAAAGGGTTGAACCAAAAGAACTACAATCGGATGATCTAGAGCATGGGCACCTTTGTTGAGCGATTTGTGGCGTTTAGGAAGCAACGCTTGTGGAGTATTGATTAAGAGGGTCACTTTGCTTGAAAAACGCTATCAACACTAATTGTCTACTTTGTTCAAGTCCCGAAATTTAGGTAAAAGTCACAAATTACGGCTTTCCCTTGACTATCTGGGTGAAATGGGCAACACAGAACAAAAGGGTTGAACCCAAAGAACTACAATCGGATGATCTAGAGCATGGGCACCTTTGTTGAGCGATTTGTGGCGTTTAGGAAGCAACGCTTGTGGAGTATTGATTAAGAGGGTCACTTTGCTTGAAAAACGCTATCAACACTAATTGTCTACTTTGTTCAAGTCCCGAAATTTAGGTAAAAGTCACAAATTACGGCTTTCCCTTGACTATCTGGGTGAAATGGGCAACACAGAACAAAAGGGTTGAACCAAAAGAACTACAATCGGATGATCTAGAGCATGGGCACCTTTGTTGAGCGATTTGTGGCGTTTAGGAAGCAACGCTTGTGGAGTATTGATTAAGAGGGTCACTTTGCTTGAAAAACGCTATCAACACTAATTGTCTACTTTGTTCAAGTCCCGAAATTTAGGTAAAAGTCACAAATTACGGCTTTCCCTTGACTATCTGGGTGAAATGGGCAACACAGAACAAAAGGGTTGAACCAAAAGAACTACAATCGGATGATCTAGAGCATGGGCACCTTTGTTGAGCGATTTGTGGCGTTTAGGAAGCAACGCTTGTGGAGTATTGATTAAGAGGGTCACTTTGCTTGAAAAACGCCATCAACACAAATTGCCTACTTTGTTCAAGTCCCGAAATTTAGGTAAAAGTCACAAATTACGGCTTTCCCTTGACTATCTGGGTGAAATGGACAACGCAGAACAAAAGGGTTGAACCAAAAGAACTACAATCGGATGATCTAGAGCATGGGCACCTTTGTTGAGCGATTTGTGGCGTTTAGGAAGCAACGCTTGTGGAGTATTGATTAAGAGGGTCACTTTGCTTGAAAAACGCTATCAACACTAATTGTCTACTTTGTTCAAGTCCCGAAATTTAGGTAAAAGTCACAAATTACGGCTTTCCCTTGACTATCTGGGTGAAATGGGCAACACAGAACAAAAGGGTTGAAGCAAAAGAACTACAATCGGATGATCTAGAGCATGGGCACCTTTGTTGAGCGATTTGTGGCGTTTAGGAAGCAACGCTTGTGGAGTATTGATTAAGAGGGTCACTTTGCTTGAAAAACGCTATCAACACTAATTGTCTACTTTGTTCAAGTCCCGAAATTTAGGTAAAAGTCACAAATTACGGCTTTCCCTTGACTATCTGGGTGAAATGGGCAACACAGAACAAAAGGGTTGAACCAAAAGAACTACAATCAGATGATCTGGAGCATGGGCAACTTTGTTGAGCGATATGTGGCGTTTAGGAAACAACGCTTGTGGAGTATTGATTAAGAGGGTCACTTTGCTTGAAAAACGCCATCAACACAAATTGCCTACTTAGTTCAAGTCCCGAAATTTAGGTAAAAGTCACAAATTACGGCTTTCCCTTGACTATCTGGGTGAAATGGACAACACAGAACAAAAGGGTTAAACCAAAAGAACTACAATCGGATGATCTAGAGCATGGGCACCTTTGTTGAGCGATTTGTGGCGTTTAGGAAGCAACGCTTGTGGAGTATTGATTAAGAGGGTCACTTTGCTTGAAAAACGCTATCAACACTAATTGTCTACTTTGTTCAAGTCCCGAAATTTAGGTAAAAGTCACAAATTACGGCTTTCCCTTGACTATCTGGGTGAAATAGGCAACACAGAACAAAAGGGTTGAAGCAAAAGAACTACAATCGGATGATCTAGAGCATGGGCACCTTTGTTGAGCGATTTGTGGCGTTTAGGAAGCAACGCTTGTGGAGTATTGATTAAGAGGGTCACTTTGCTTGAAAAACGCTATCAACACTAATTGTCTACTTTGTTCAAGTCCCGAAATTTAGGTAAAAGTCACAAATTACGGCTTTCCCTTGACTATCTGGGTGAAATGGGCAACACAGAACAAAAGGGTTGAACCAAAAGAACTACAATCGGATGATCTGGAGCATGGGCAACTTTGTTGAGCGATATGTGGCGTTTAGGAAACAACGCTTGTGGAGTATTGATTAAGAGGGTCACTTTGCTTGAAAAACGCTATCAACACTAATTGTCTACTTTGTTCAAGTCCCGAAATTTAGGTAAAAGTCACAAATTACGGCTTTCCCTTGACTATCTGGGTGAAATGGGCAACACAGAACAAAAGGGTTGAACCAAAAGAACTACAATCGGATGATCTGGAGCATGGGCAACTTTGTTGAGCGATATGTGGCGTTTAGGAAACAACGCTTGTGGAGTATTGATTAAGAGGTTCAGCTTGAAAAACGCTATCAACACAAATTGCCTACTTTGTTCAAGTCCCGAAATTTAGGTAAAAGTCACAAATTACGGCTTTCCCTTGACTATCTGGGTGAAATGGACAACACAGAACAAAAGGGTTGAACCAAAAGAACTACAATCGGATGATCTAGAGCATGGGCACCTTTGTTGAGCGATTTGTGGCGTTTAGGAAGCAACGCTTGTGGAGTACTGATTAAGAGGGTCACTTTGCTTGAAAAACGCTATCAACACTAATTGTCTACTTTGTTCAAGTCCCGAAATTTAGGTAAAAGTCACAAATTACGGCTTTCCCTTGACTATCTGGGTGAAATGGACAACACAGAACAAAAGGGTTAAACCAAAAGAACTACAATCGGATGATCTAGAGCATGGGCGACTTTGCTGAGCGATTTGTGGCGTTTAGGAAACAACGCTTGTGGAGTATTGATTAAGAGGGTCACTTGGAGTGAGAAACGCCATCAACACAAATTGCCTACTTTGTTCAAGTCCCGAAATTTAGGAAAAAGTCACAAATTACGGCTTTCCCTTGACTATCTGGGTGAAATGGGCTTTGAATCCGTTCAGAAAGTTTTTTTTTATTCATCACATTAACTTTTAACACTTTCCGCGTTTACTCATTGGGGACTTCAATTGCCCCAGCATTAATGGCATCAATAATGTCGTGTGGTGGCCTGCCAACAACTGGGCACAGCACCGAGTGCCTAGAATCTCCTTGCAGACTCCCGACATATTTCTAGCCATTGAAGTAGCAATTGCTAATATTTCATCGAAACTGATGTTTCCTCTGTGCTTAATGTTCTTTTGCTTCTTCTTATCCCTTGGGGGTTCTTTTAGAGCCTTGATGATCAAGGACGCCACCACAGTGATGGCAGCTTGACGATTTTGGATCGTAAGACACACGGTAATCTTCAGACCTTTCTAGTCGGAGGTAACCTTTGCGATGTCATCACCAACTTTCTTGGGCGACAATCCCAAGGGACCAAGGAGATACACGTACATATGTTTGGCGACTTTGCTTATCAAATTTAAGGCATGAATGGAAATTGGTCCGTTTGTCGAAAGTCTGGTTTGCTCGAAAGTCGATGAATGTTAGTATTAAAATAAATTCCTTCTGTACAACATTTCGGCTAAATATTCAGACTAATTATTTTGATGCATTGCTAAATTTTCGTCAGTCGAACTTGAAATGCCACAACAAGTTAATTTCTTTTCTTAAATAGTTTTTCTGGAAGGATATCATGCATTACATAGTTTGGCTCTATTTTAGTGACCACCACTGTATGTACTTACCTCGTTTGTTGAGTAGTTTTACGAACAATAACACATAAAACTCAATGTTCCCAACAATAAGTCTTTTACTTTTCTCTACTTAGTAACCTCTTCGAGATATTGACACTCTTTACATGGATCAAATGTCCACTCGTCAAAAAAGACAAGTCATACCTGCATACTGAAGGTAGTAGTAGAAACAGCACATAAAAATAGTCACATAATATGTACATAGATGCTCGTTTGTTTATTGTAACTATGTATGTATGTAGTTCCTTCTGAAATCTCAAGAATAGAGAATACGAATGAATACGCATTCAGATGCTGTTCAGACTCCAATGCCTAGATATACTGAATAAAGCCCACATACAATTGTTACCTCCCTTCCCTTGTGAATTGAAACAACTTTTGTTTTATTAATTACAAATTCTTTGAATATATTTTATTATTCCATTTCTTTTTTTATTTAGTTTTTCGTTATTAACCATCTGTTTATATTTAGTTTTTTGTTTTTTTATTTTATCTCATCGTCGATGGTACTTAATATTTTTTGTTTTATTGTTTAAATTAAATTTTGCTTTTTTAATAAGATGTGTTTATTTTTCGCAACTAAAAAACGAAACATAAGAAATAACATTTAATAAATTATTTCTCAAGTGTTCATTCGTATCTTTATTTGTTTTATTTTCTTCAAAAATACATGTAAAATAATAGATTTATGTAAGAAATGTTGTGTTGTATTATATTCTTTTTTGTTTTGTATTCCTTAGTAATATTTGTTTCCGTAAAATAACATACCAGCGCGCACATATCAACCAGGCAAGCAAGATACATAATTTGTGTTAAATTTATTATATTATTCATAATTATAGTTTTATATGTTTACATATACTTTTTCCAGATAAATACACTGTTTAATAATAATAATAATGAGTTTTTTGTTGTTGCTGATCTGTTTCTTTTTTTTATAAATATATAATATACTTTTGTTTGATAAATTTTAAAGTGAAATAAAAGTAAAATGGAAATGGAGAAATATTCCGTGTACCTACCTAATAATCGTTAAATGAACATTTATCTTTTTGTTATATAAAATTATTATGTTTTTTTTTTTTTTGATTAATATTAAGAATGATTCAAGAACTATTTTGTTTTTTTATTAAGCTTCTTTTTTATTTCATTATATTTTGAAACTCAATAAAAAAAAAAGTTACACAATTCTTTTATCTGTTTATTCCGATTAAATATACTTATCCACATTTTGTTTATATATATTTATAAATATAAAATACACAGCTTCAATTTTGTTTTTCTTTTTTTTATTTATTATTATCAATTTGCATTTTTCAGTTTTTCACTATTTTTATTAAATTAGAAAAATTTGTTTAATATTTTTTCAAGCAAGTATATTTTTGTTTTGTTTTGATGTTTAAATTAAAGGTTAACGCAAATAGAAGTAAAAACTTCTAATTTAAAATTATGCTAAGATTTTCTTTTCTTTCTTTCTTTTATATTTTTAGTTTGTATTTATTTAATTATTCTTAACTATTCAATTTACATTAGTTTTGTGTTATTTTGTTTTTATTATTCTTCATACTATTTTATTATTTTTTCATACTACTTGGTTTGAAAAAATATTGTTTTCTATTTTATTATATTTTTAAGAAGATTTCTAATATTATTTAAGTTAATTTTTTTTGCCAAATTAGTGAAATTTTTTGTTGTTTTTGCATTACTTGTTTTTTTTTTAATTAAATATTTGAGTTGGTTTTAATGTTTTGCTTGAATTTATGTCTGTGTTAAGTGAAACGGGGAACGCTGTTTATATGTTTTGGGCAGAGATTTATGTTTTTTTTTGTTTCCTTAAGAGAATGCATTTATTTTTACAATTAAATATAGGGGAATGATATACATTTTTTCAACGTTTGTTTATATTTACTAGAAATTATATAGGAATAAAACAAAACAAAAAAAAAACAAGGAATTAAAAAGGATACAAGTAAAAGAATATTACATTTATTCATCTTTGTAACTGTTGACGGCAGCTTGCACAATTCGTCATTGAACGTCCAATAAATTTAGATGAAGACCTGTAACAAAATATGCACTTCTCGGAGTCTATTATAGATTTGTTCAGCCCTGAAGACCAGTAATACATGATACGTATGTTTTTATAATTATTCGAAAGCCAGCGAGTAATATGTAATATATGGATGTTGTCCAAATAATTGGAGACGTTATTAAAAATCACTATTTAGTAACGACGTTGGTGATTTTTTTATAAGACATACATATATTTTTTTATTGGAAGAGAGAGTGTACACCAGACAATATGGATATGGAAAAGGCCAAAACTTGGTTCCAAACATATTCTGCAACATTTATTGAAAGAAGATGGTCTGTGGATCTTAACCTCTACGTTTGAGATGACGGGGAAGATCGGGTCACAGTTTGCCAACAATAGTTGATAGTGTCCGCTGTTTTCGGAAATAAAAATTTAGAATCAATAGTAGTACAGCTTTGTTCACAGAGAAATTTGTTTAAAAGTGAAAACAATTAGTGCTGAATGGCAGCAGAAACAAAAAAGTAAGCCCTTGAGGTTAGCAGAAAGAAACAATGGCCCATTACCAAACATTTGATTCAAGTTGAAGATTACTAAAGATTACTCTATCTAGCAGATAAGAACCAACGTAAACTATCTATTTTCGAGACCAAGAAGCAACGCAATAAAGAGAGACGAGCAACTTTTTCGGTCACGTAGCAGCCAAAGCCACCAGCGTTCACCCACCTCTCGGAAAGATTCTAGGCTACGCTAGAAGTACAAATAGAAAAAAATACAACTCGAAATATATAGTTGCATTTAAAAAGAATAGAAAGATTGAAATGGAAAAAAAAGTTAAATTATCTGCAAGGAAAAAATTAAAATTATAATTTTAACTTATTAATATAAAGACTAAGATAAAGTTTAATACTAAAAATATAAAATTATTAAAATATTTTAAAAGAAATTATTTAATTTAAAATACCTAATTAAAAAGAAATTCCAATACTTACAATGTTTTTTTTTGTATATATAGAAAGAGAGAGCGGATTTGTGATTAAATATTTTCTAAGAGAGAGCCATCCATATAAATCGGAAATTCAATTAGTTTTTGCTTAATATTTCGTGTTTTTCTTTTTTTTTTTTAATTAATCATCTTGTTTAGAGAAAATGTTTTTTTTTTTGTTCTTATTAGTTATGCTTTTAAAATTTTTCTGTTTTTGTTTTTTATTTATTCTACTATTTGATTTATTTAAAATTTGCTTAGTTGTTAAAATGGCTTAATACAGGGGTTATGCCTTCTTTATAGTAAAAAAAGAAAAAGAAAACAAAACAGTGTGAAAAAAATATACAACAAATAAAAAGAACGAATTGTTTTAATTAAATATTATTTATTAGATTCTATAAAAAATCGTACAAAAAAAGCATATAATAAAATGTAATTCAAATGCAACCGGGCAGACCTTAAAATTATTCATACAAAAAAATAAAAATAAAAGTAATAATAATAATTAAAACACAAGGTTAGTTTAAAGAAAATAATTTAAAAGTGTTAAAAATAATTAAAATAAAAGAGAATGAGCAGAAAAAGAGCGCAAACATGACACATAAAATGTTAACTTAATTTTTAATTAAAAATAAATCTAATCGAATTCGTTTTTTTTTTGTTTTTGCATTTTTTATAATATTATTTTTTAGTGATAATTTTTTGTTGTTGTTGTTTGTAATAATATATATATATTTTATTTTATTTAATCATTCAAAAACTGACTGTAACTGATGTTCGGAAAAGGGGGTTTTATGCTTCTAGCCAGATGATGCAGCGATAGCAGTTTCACCAGAGTTTGTATCGTTGGTTGGTTGTAGAGCGGCCTTATTTTGACGCACTAACTCAGCGCGGCGTTCCTTTTGTGAGTAGTAAATAAAGTTAAAAATGTTATTTTTTTGTAATATGTTGATGTAGAAATTATACGTATATAGATATTAAATATTTTGTTTATGAAATGATTTATAAAAGTGTAAATTTTTATTTAGCAAATACACATTAAGAATGCACTTTTCACTTTATGTTCTCTTTGTCGGTGTTCTTTTCTTTTTTGTTAGATAATATCCAGGAATTTCTTGATAATCCGTATGATTCTCCAGATTGCAAGTTGTGCAGAAAAGCTACCGAGTATTTTTAGATTTGTAGAATTCTATAGTAATTAATTAAAGAAATTCCTTTAATATGTACAAGAAAAAAATAGATTTTTGTGGTCGGACTGATTACCAGAGTTTTGTTCAGAGTTTTATGTTATGATGGTGGTCTAGATTTGAAGTCGGGTTTTAACGCGAGTCATACTACACAAACTGATTTCATTATATATGTACATATATAAAAGTTCTCTTTTTTGCCTTTGTTTTGAGGGGAAGCCACTTAAACAAAACTAATCGTACACTTTTCTAAGTCACTAACTTGAGTAAACTGAATCTACATATATTATTATTATTATTGGTGTAGCAGGGCGAAAAGATCAGATCTGTTTATGACTGCAACCTGAAAGTTTGTTTTATCCCCTAGAATCCGTAAAATAATACATTCTCAGCAGGCGAATTCAGGTTGTATATAAAGCTGAGAATGAGATTAGTTGAATGGTTACAGATATCCGACGAAGAAGAGCCTTTTGCCAAAGTGCAACATGTAATAGAAGGACATTCAGAAAGAATGTGTTCTACATTTTTGTTTCGTTGTTTTGAATCAGCGTATGTCCACGGGACTATTGATTATCTTTTGAGATAAGGTGGCATTAACCGATCTGGAGTCCATAGGAGTCGTGGGCTACCTTTATTTAAGGAGAAATATGTTGTAAGGATTTTCATAGTTTAACGGAGAGAGGGGTTCTATTTAAATGTATGTAGGTGCTTTCCAGTAGTTGCTCCTAGATGCTCCCAGTAATTGAATTGAACCCTGATTGAAAGTGTCTGTTAAGTTAGAGTTTGATCTCATTGGTGAAGCCAACAAGTTTGTTCAAATGGTGAAAACAGTTTCACACTTGTTTGGAATCGTAGAATATTAAGACTTTTAAAGCTGATTGGCTCTTAAAATATACATATATGTATGTAAGCACATAAGTACATGGATTTGATCACTGAAGCACCAATTTATTATCTGATTGGAAGTCAATATTGGGCGTCCGAGGAGAAGTTGGGGCGGAATATGCCCGTAGCAAATCGAAATCTCGTTGCTATTTTGGAGCATATTGATTGATGATACTCCAAGGGTGACCCCAAGATATTAAAATTCTTTGGAGAAGGGAATTGGAACTTCGTATAGTGCCAGAGATCATAAGTTCCGGACTTTCGTCTTGGTAAAGGGGTTTCTTTTTTTTGACACTGGATGTTTTTAGGTAAAGGAGATTATCCAAAACGATGAAATAGACAGAGCAGGATGAAAATCACATTTGAGAAACCCTTTAATAACCTTGCTAGTGTCAGATACTTATATTCGCTAACTCCTAAGCATTCAACTAATGCATTTATCGGTGGGGTGACTGGTTCTTGAATTCTAGTGGCTCTTTTATTGAAAGAGCCAATGGCTTTTCGAGCTTGTTTATTCCGCCTGAAGTTTCGTAGGGCATAGGACATATGCATGTACATACATCCAATTTGATTGTGTGTGGAATAAGTATATTAACCGACAAACTATTGGAGCGAGGAGGGAGAAATGAAGCACACATTTTCCACAGCAAATATAGCTGCATCGCAAATGTATTATTATAAATGACAATAACACTCGCATAGAAAGATCTAGTTGTTATTGGCAACTTTTCACCAATATACTTGCAAACCTTAAGCTTTCGCCTGACAACAGCTGATAATCAAATTGCAATGAAGGCACCACCACATGCTGCTATTACCTTTTCCATTAACAGCCAAGTGACAATAAAAGCGATTTCATAACTTTTTAGCGAAGAGCTACATGTTCTTACCGTACACCACAACGTAAGACTTTGCTGGATTCCCGGACACAAAGGTGTGCCTGGAAAATAAAAAAGCCGATGAGCTGGCAGGAAAAAGATCATCACTTGAACTTAACTAGGCAGATACTACTGCAAAGACCTCACCCTGTAATATTAAACAAATGGTAGGGAACATTCATGTTTAGTAGCAAAAGAAAGATGAAGAGTGCTCGACTCCTGTGTTACAACTAAGAAAATGTAGCCACTCTACAACAAACAAAAACCGAGAGAATTTTACAAATGGACGGAAAATTTTTGTGATGGCTTGGAAATTCGTAGCTTATTCATAGGTTCTATAGTATGGGAGTTTTAAACCCTAGACTATCACAATTGATCTACATTGATCTAAATGTGACGGGTGCAAAATTCTTTTTGTGATGATCCCAGTTGATACGACGAATTATGCGCGATGTATATCGCTAGAACACGTAGATCCAATTTTTAGACTTTGTAACTTTGTCCACACCCAAGAAGAGAAGAGAGAGAAAACCAGAAAAGGTTCCTTGAAAAGTGCATTCAAATGTTTTATATAAAAGATAAATTGCTAATCTTATATATATAGCAACAAAATGGAACCAAAAAATATAAATATACTTCGTTAACAAAACCACTAAGCATTGCCAAAATGTTAAGTTAAAAATAAAATTATTGTATTTCTTTACAAAGAACCCATAAAACGATGAAGTGATGATGTTATGTAAACCAAAACCAAAATCAAAAAAACAAAAAAAAAAAAGTGAAAAGTCTTTTAAAATCAAAATGAACCTACAAGTTTTCGAACAGTCTCGATTTTCTTTTGGATCTCCTTCTCGCGATTCTGTTCCGCAGTGTATAATTTATTTTCAATAATTCGGGCCTTCTCCTCAATCTTCTGCGATTCCAATTGATCGATTTGACTTTTGATTTCGGCAATTTTGACAGTGTTCTATAAATGTGTGAGTAGTAATGGTAGTAATTGTAATGGTAATTTGTAATTGTAACAGTGGGGGGAGAAATCAATTTTTTTTTGTAAATTGTTTCTTTTTTTTTTCTTTATTCTTTATATTTTTGGAGTTTATTCAATTTCGCATTTTCGTTTGTCATCCATTCCGAAATAAATTAGAAAACTTAAATAAAAAATTTTGAATGTGTTGACTATACACGAGATGGCCAAAAAACAAACAATGATGATGGAGTGGTAATACAAGCAAAACAATGAACTCTTCTTCATTTGTACAAGAATAAAATGGAAAAAACTTATAAATATGTAGATTATATATTGAAAAATCGAAATTAGATAACAAACTTAAATCGAGAATTGCAAAACTTTCAAGATTATGTATCGAAAAACAATTGAATTTACAAAAAACAAATGGGGGATGCATTTTTATCTACATATGTATGAGAACGTTGTATAGAGAACGATAGTATAATAGGGGTTACCCCATTTTTCAGGGGGTACTTACGTGCTCCTTTAGGCGCTCAAGCATCTTCTTAATGTTCTCATCGCGTAGAGATTGGGCAGTTTTAAGTTTCTCCTCAATGGCTACCTTTTCAATGAATTTCTGTTGTTCCAGTGTAGTGCGGGTCTTTTCGATTTCTTGAGAATGAATCTTATAGGAAAAAAAGTCATAATTGGATTAGTTTAAGTCTTTAAGAGGGCTGCAATTTTGGGTACCTTCAATTTCTCCTTCAAATCGCTAATGATGGCCTCACGCTTCTCAACATGTTGTTCCATCTTGGACTCGAGCTGCTCTTTGGTCTGAGTGATAAATTCATTGTTGAGTTCGTCCTTCTTGCGAGTGGCCTCTTCGATTTTGGCCAATTTGTTAGTGATCTCTGCCATTTTCTTGGCCTCCAAAGACTGAAAAGAGAATTACGTATGAATTTTCATCATGCCAACATTGCAAGGAAATTACAAATATGTACTAAAGTATGGCCAGATAGAAGTAAAAGTAAAAATCGCAACTTGTGTCTTTTCTGTGATTTGTATTTGGATTATACATATTTATTGATAATAACTTACAATGCGTCTTTCCTCGGCCTCTTTGAGCTTCTTTTCGATATCTTCAACTGATACATTCTTGCCTGGTGTAACTGGACGTTTTGGCAGTGCTACATTAGGTGCTGGCTCAGCAAGGATAACCTCATAGCTTAGACCACCTTTGGATTTCTCCTGGCAACGGATTTCAGTAGCTGTAAGTAGATAAAAATTATATTTTGTTTAGACATCGTCAAATGAACTTATTTTTAATCTCGTTGAATATATTTCTTTGATGTGACTTAAACTTTATAACCATCAGATAATTTCGCCGACGACTAAAACAGCCCTCATATCTATTCGAGCGTGTAAACAATCCTCACCCGTCCATAGTGTTATGTACTTGTTGACTTTGTAAATAAATCATTACAGATACCCTCCCGGGCATCCTTTTGGGTTTCAGAAAGTTTTAGCATTATTTTATATCCCCTCCGTCGCCTAATATGCATAAGCAAACACCAAAAATAGAGATATTTGCGAAAATATTGCAATAAAACTAACGATAGTGTCAACACTATGTGTTCATAAGGCCTACAGATATTTATTTTACCCCCTGCGAAAAGTAAACTTTACCAAATTTGTGTGCAAAGTTTATCTTTAAATACACTTCAAACAAGGCAAAATCACCATAAGTACACACATCTATACATCCTCATCCACGCGACGCCAATAAAACCAATCCCCCCCACTATGGAAACCATCCTCTAGACCACCATTTTCAATCAATTCGCTGAATATAAACGATAATCCTCCGGCCTATGAATCATTTTTTAGGGCACAAACAAAATTCATAGATTCACATCGAAAAAAAAAAATAATCCATAAATCCATAAAATCCATCCAAACCCGCCGGAAACCCGGAAAATAACGACAAACATCGACGACATAGGGCTGATGATTTAATGGCTGCTCCCCAACGGGGATGTGACAGTATTTCATGAAAACGTCATGCATACAGTCGTTAATCACAGTTGCATAAGCGACAAGGGAACTCAAATTTTGGAAACAACTACCGCCATCCATTAGAAAATGACTGCAAAATTATATAAGTAGTTCTCGACTCCTGAAAACAATTTCAAACTTTTGCACAGATAGAGTTGGAATAGGAGGAGTGCTTATACCGTCAGAATTATAGAAAATTTTAAAATAGCAAACCCAATGTGAATTCCAAGCCCCAATCATTAGGAATTTAATGTACACATGGGTTCAAACCCATTCGAACATTTTAATTGTTAGCTTTAAACGACCGTCAATTAATTAATTCTAATCCAGAAAATTGCTTCTGTTATATTTCGATTATGGTGATATAATTCTTTTATGAGTGGACGGGTGTGGGAGGACTGGTGACATAGACACACAATTTGAAATTTTAGGGGGTGATTATCGTGGATAGAAAGTTTGGTAATTGAGTTTCTGATTTTCAATTGTTGTCTCTGATAGTTGTTACCATTTTAATTGCTAAAACGAGATACAAAAGGAAATGTTTCAGTTTCAATTGGTAAAGAAAGTGAACTTTGATTACCACAAAACTGAGCAGAATACAAATGAACAGTTAATTTGCAGAGTAATTTCTGAGAATGGGAAATTGAAAAGGATATCATGGCTTGTAAATTGCTGTAGGAGAATGTTATTTGATTTAATTTGTGTCTTCATTGTTTTTTTCGGATTTTTTTTTGTAGTGGTTGTTAAACTAGACCGTCATTTGTTTGTCTAGGTCAGTGATGTTGAAGTAGTCGTAAAGTTTTAACTACGAATGAAGGCAGTAGAAACCCAAACGAATGGATATTCTAAATTGCGAACGAATAAGAAGCACGATATGAGTCCGAAACGTTAGAACTCTTTTTGACTTTGGTAGTAAGGGATAACAACTTTTAGGATTTTCCCCGTACAGAACCACATTTAACCCGTTCCCAAATCAGGGAATACCGCCCAAAGATGTTGTCATCTGCAAATTTGAGCTGACCATGATTAGGATGCAATTCTTATTGAGTTGTCACGTAGGGCGAATGGAAAACAAAGAGGTCTTTCGAATCCGTGTTCCCAGGTGCTTTTAAAGACGAGACAATGAAAGGATGGAAGCCTGCATTATTTTAAACAGCAGTAAATAATTAAAGGATGAATACAGTTACGACAAAAGGATTCAGCCTTTAAAGCTGCACCACAAACTTTAATAAATATTATCTCTGCGGACAGTAAAACCCAACTGGATCTGTATGTGAGCAGCTGACCCACGTTAAATACTATAAATCTCACACCCATAAGTGCAACGTGTGAAATATAAAAAAAAATAAACAAAAGAAGTTGCAGCAATTAATCTCTTGTGGTTTTTGACCTGAAAACAAAAATCCCATTATATCATCAGCTTTACGGAATAAAAAATATAAAATCTCCATAATTATTCACTCTGTCGGAAAAAGCAGGAAAATGCCTTAAAAACAGAATCAGCCGTTGAACATCTGATAAATAAAAAAATCTGGTCGCGTGGAAACTCGCCGATGTAATACATCACATTACAATGCACATGAATTCATTAACAATCCGAGTCAAGAGGGAAAAACTGCAGAAAAAAAAAAAAAAAACATAAACTTACAACGGATTCAACAATCCATGAAACCACCGCCCAAGCAATATACACTCGCATGTGTGTACAATGAAGCCCTACGCTGGATTAACATCAACAAGCCGAACTGCATTGTTTCACAGGTATGCTCCGGAGAGAAAGAAGAAAGTCCACACACCTCGCGGTCTGAGTCATCTTTGACTGAAGTAGCATCACATTCTAGAAACTACATACACCATGCACCACTGGGTGCAAAGAATCTTTTCAGACACTATAAGCCGGGTTTCCTCCTCCTGTACACATTCTTTGTCACCTCAGAACTTCTTTTGCACATGGATGATGATGGATTGAGATCTCGGATATTGTATTTCACAGATTTTCTCTCTTCGACAGGCGGCATGTGTTTGGAATTAGAGCATTCTTCTATTAAGGTCATGCCTTGGCTTCATCATCTCTGAAGTTGAACTGCTCTCTGCAGAAAATTAATCCATGCACTCCTTGTGCAGGATTTGAAATTAATTTCCCGTTATGACCTGCACTGCAGAAGAATGTGTTATACATACCGTAGGGTATCCGTGTGCCTAACCGCTCCACTTGAAAGAGAGTTCGTGCTTGAAATACTTTAGCAGGATTTTGAGGGAGAACCAAAAGTTAACTGTTGGAAAACATTATCGCGGCATGTTGCTAGTATACAGAGAAAACAATTTTGATTAAGAGTCTTTGAGGAGGACGTGTCCCACCTAATTGCCAGGAAGTGCAGTATAACATTGATTGCACCAAAACGTGACTTAGTTTTTTTTTTTTTTGACTCTATAGTGAAGTCATTGAACCGAAACATTTTGTACACTACTGTGATTATGTGTACACAGAATGTACACTTAGAGACTTTCAGGTGTAGTTGCGGCTCTTTTGTATGAAGTGGTTGAGCAGGAAAGGATTGCGCTGAGAATGCGTTCTTTGAACCGAAACTAGGACACAATGTCGGGAATGTGAGAAAATTATTGAAAAATGTCAAAAATACAAGCGACCGAGTAAAATCAGTAATAAAGATACTATGAGTGAAAAAATGAAAATGCCCATTTATAGACATTAGTTCCCAGAAACATACTCGTACGGCTTCGTGAGAGATCGGGTTAGAAGTGCCATGCAATTGCTCCTTTATTAGTATGAAAGGAAAACATTACAAAGAAATGTCGAATCAATGACAACCACGACAAAAATTTTGGCTAGAGTTGAGACAAATTGCCAGGAACGGAATACGATGATAGATGATTTAAGGCTGACAAGACAAATGTGGCAGACATAGGGTCATCCAACGAGAGGTGTCATTTTAAACCAATAGTAAAACGCAACATTTTTATGCAAAGTGGTGATATTTTAATTTTATTTTAAAGTAAAAACTCTGAGATTAGTAATGGAATACAATATCTATCTACATCACAGTGTTGGGTCCCTTTTCGTCTCTCTTCACGATTCATCTTAGCTCGAGAGTCTATCTGGATTTTTCCACAGATCCTCTCTGGCTTTGATTCCTCGTGTCAACGTTAGCATCTGTTTAACAGAAACCTGGTTCATTTTCTGGGTTTCTACCCAGTGGCAAATGGTTACGGATCAGAGACTTCGCCTTCTCGTTGTCCTCAGTCCCTGCGTGCCCTCTCACCCAGAGCAGAGTTATCTCATTTCGAGATGTCCACTCATTCAGCTTATGAATACAAGAATGACCCTACACATATGGTAATGGTCCTCTCTAGATGAAACAGAGGCTGATTATGTATCAAACAGAAGTTACAATTCCACAGCGGGTACGAGTACGAGGCTATGAGTCCTTTAAGTACTACATACGTATATTCACTAAGTTGTCCGATTTTCCAATAAATAATATTGTTAACAAAGTAGCCTTTCTTATGATAGAAAAGAACAGTATGATAGAAAGGGAAAACATTGTGAGATCCTCTTATACTTGTGCACCAACTAAGGCGAGGTCTTCCTCTACTGTGTTATCCCTCCGGTTTAGATTCAAAGACGATTATTCTTCATATGATGAAATACGAAGATAATTTTAAGGAAAATGTATGCTCAGTGCCGGATCCAGGTGAATATCCAAGATTACCAATACTACATATGCAGTATATAACTTATACCTACCGCATTCAGTCTACATACTCTAAGAAAAGTTATCTTTAAAAATTTAAAATCATTAAAATGGAGAATAAACTTCCCTACATCTTGCGGCGCAGCAACTGCTAAACTTGTCTGTTTAAATTTGCACAGTTATGGCAAAAGTTTGAAGCTTTTAAACTCAACCTTCAAATAACAATCACATCTAATACGCACGCAAGGCAAAAAAACTTGTTGATGTTTCATTTTCGGAAATATTCGTAACCATCGCCGTGCTACCATCGCATCTCATTAAAAATTAAAACTCTCCTCTTTCCTCATTGTCTACTTTCAGACTCCCAAAACAGATAGCATCGCATTTTCTACCTCATTAAGAAAACCAATATCCTTGGCCATTCCTTTGTACGCGGTGACGACAACACCACTCAAAAAAAAAAGTAAACAAAACCAAAAAAGCAACTTAATTAAATGGAAGGACCTAATGAACCCCAAATAAACAAAAAAAGGAGAAACAATACAAAAGCAACCCCCTCAAGGTACACTTAAAAAAAACCAAGAAAAACTGATCTCTAAGCGGCACATCGCATAGAATTTCAAATGAGGTAGATGCTCCTCTCATCTCATCATCCCTTCGTGAAAATTAAAAAGGAAAAACTGAC
Organism: Xylota sylvarum; assembly: GCA_905220385.1. NCBI lineage: Eukaryota > Metazoa > Arthropoda > Insecta > Diptera > Syrphidae > Xylota > Xylota sylvarum. The sequence goes on along the minus strand of LR999957.1, from coordinate 105,398,539 downwards.
ATCTTTAAGGCAGCCCCATTAGACCGACCTTAAGCTCGTCAAATTCACATTTTTCTCTTTAAGGGATGTGTTCAACTTGTCTTCATAAATTTTCATTCACGTGAATATATACAAAAAAAAAAGAACAGAATGTGTTGCAAAGAATGTTACAAACAAGCAACATTTTACCCTCGTCATAGTGTGCCGTGCTGTAAGATGCTTCCTTGGTAATGAGGGTAATTCACCATCCTTGTGTGCCTTAGTGTGGAGTAAAGTGCGTGCTTAACATTTGTAAACATCAGTGTGTCATTTTATTGTCCCTTACTGTCATTGCTCCAATAGTATGGGTAGGTGGTACATAAAAACCATCTTAAGTTGGTTGACAAAGCCGCGGGGTATGTTGTTGTGTTGCATACCACCACCCCATATATGTATATACACATACACATCTGACAAACAAAATTGAAACGTGTCCTAGAGACGAGAGAATATGAAAATTTCCTTAACAGAATTTCAACATTTCGCTCGCGTTTTCGACCTTTTTTCTCTGGAATGAATCCTTAATCTTAATTTCAAAGTTACAGGTGGTGGTTTAAGGATGATAACGCCCAGTTGGGTGTACGAATCGGTGGGTTATAGGTAGATAAGACGACTTGATTACCTTGACATCATCATTATTATAAGACTGTCGCTTTGAATTTAAAATTCACACCATAAAATTTCTTGGAAAATTTCTCCTTCGACTAAACACGAGCGAACGAGTGTCCTTTTTGCAACAACAAAAAACTTTTGCCGCAATAAAGTTTGTCTTTGTACCTTAACTTCTAAAAAAAAAAAAAATGTATTTCCGAGAATTTTTCATCTCATCCCGGGAGATTGTTAATGTCATTCCGGGTTTCTAGCAATTTGTGGAAGCTTGAGAAGACCAAAGCTGACAGCTTTCGATAATTTGTTATGAAATTACGATCTCTTGTGATAAATTAATACTTTTGTGAACTTGGTCATGGTGTTGTGTGTTCTCATGAATTTCTAAGAAGTTGCCTTTGAAATAAGTTTGTTTAGGGTTTTAGGATTAGACGCGGAATGATGGGAAAATAAGTAATTAATTGTTAAAGTTTGACGAAACAGACAAACAAAAACAAAGTCAACATTATTTTAACAACACACGCGCCGTTTTTTTTTTTTTTTTGGAGAACGTCATTTGCAAATTTTAAGGGGCGCTCTTTGTTTTAACCAGAAGACAGTACTCAGATGAATTAAATGGCAAACAATGTCGGTTTGTTTTTCAAAGCTTTGTTTAAAGAAACCCAAAGGGTTGTCAACCTATTGTGGGTGTTGACAAAAGATGCCTGACGCTAGTTTTTGAATGAAGTACAGAAAAAAAGGACTACCACAGGGTTCAGTCTTAGGTCGGTTGATGTTTAACATTCTGCTTAACAGCTGATTTTACCATACAACAATGGTTACTTACATCAATAGTGTTTTACGAATCACCAGTCTGGAGTTATGAACGTAAACATTAGAATATTTGTGAGACGCTCGCGAGATGTGGGGCCGCTTCGTAGTCCACTAACCACTTGAGCCACGACGCCCACTAAGAAAGCTTAGCATCTGCCATAAAAACCATTTCAAGTCGAACTGAACAAGAAAAAGAACAAATAAACCGAAAACAACTGACTTTGTTTCGAAAGAGTAAAGAAAAAAGGCATCACTGGATGTTGTGTTTTTCAAAGAAACTTTAAGAACTTATTGAACCAAAGTAAAATAAATCAACACAAGACAATTGTCTTGCAACAATTTCTGTAAAGTATTTGTAAAAAAAAACGACAAACAACGAATTGTAAGCATTTCAAAGAGTCAACAGCAAGTCAAGACGAATAACTTGTTAAGGAGAAGTGGTACCAATAATCCCAATTCCCTCTTATCACTCAAAATATCTACTGCAACGAAAGTGATGTGCAAGAAACCGGCACTTGACCTTTTATAAAATCCAATGTGAAGACAATAAGGATGTCCAAGGAGGAGAAAAGCTTCTTACTTCAAAACTAATTCACAAAAGTGCTGGTTTCGGATGAGCAGAGAGCTACAATAATGTACATTATGTTCGACAAGTAAAGAAGAATAACGTACTGGAAGTGATGATAAAAGACGTGTAGAGGAGTTATCCGCAAAGGACAATAAGTTTAGTACTGTTTTCCAATTTATGTGATAAGAGAGATATGGCATGGTGCAGACAGTAGAAACACTCGGGTCATACTCGAATAAGAATTGATTCCATTCCTCAAAAAGGTAACTCAATTCGAGAAATAATTTGAAATAATTGCAGAATGATGAGTTGTGTCGATAAACGAGTTATTTAATCCTTTACGAAGAAAAAACTCTTTTCAGTGGAACCAAGGAAAACGTTCGATACTGTGAAGGTAAAATATACGAACATTAGACTAATGGAATATACTTGCAGATCCATCTCCTCATTGCAGGCTGAGAGCAAGATACATAAAAACTAGGAAAGGGTTCAAGCTTATGCTTGGAAATGGAAAGTTACAATTATAAAAAAAAAAATACCTCGCTAACCCGCCATGTACACCTACATTTCTTTTTTTTTTTCTCCTCTCTCTGCCTATAAGGAAATTATTAATTAATTTTGTTGCCCAAATAAATAAATAAATATGTACATATTTAGGAATACCGCATAATTGACAGCAATTGAGATAGATTGTTTATCGACCTTAATGTACTTCTCCGTCAAGAGAACTGGACAGATGGAAAGGTCATAAAATTGAGTAATTTCTTGATGGTGTAGACATCGGTATTGCTCGGTCAATACGCGTTCTAAAAGACTGTAGATGGTTTCAAGCAGCGGTCTTAGATATTGCCGAAGTGAAGCAGTAATACCCCAGGGAAATGATTTCGATATTTCTCTAAACAGTCACGCAGCTGACGGAAGTACGATACTCCTTTAATTCAATCCAAGTTCAATATCCAATCCAACCCAATATTTGATATGAACAGACAAACTGTCAAATCTCAAAAACAGATCAGAAGACGCAATAGGTTAAAGGAAAACGAAGCGGTGTCGTTACCATATCAAGGTATCCAAATCAGCCAAAAGGATAAAACAAGAACCTTTAGCTTATGAACTAACAAAAAAACAGTAACTGTCATCAAGAAATCAAGACAAAAAAGGAGGTACGAAAATGTCCTTTAGGTCAAGATAGACTATGTGTGTTATTATAACTTTGGACCCCGAGCTAGGCTTTGATATCAGAATCAACTATCTGAGAACGATCTGTCGAATAGATTCTATCATACAGTGAACCTTTGCAAAGTGCAGTTCGATTAATAACTTTTTACGAAAGAAATTTGACACACATAGGAGGACCTAGCCAGAGTAGAGAAGACTGCTGCTAACAAATTACACCGTTTGGGACACGACGACAGGGAGATATGGAAAACATATTATAATTTTCCACTGTTTAAAAACACTAAAGCAAATAGGACACATTTTTACCTCGGGTTATTTATGCAATCATCGCTGGGATAGTGTTTAAAGGATTTAAATGGTGTCAGCAAAAGTAACAAAGGATCTTCGAAAAATTAAACAAGAAACAGAGAAGGAGAGTCGAAGTTAAGCAATACATAGAATAGCAACTACTAAATACCACCTCCTCATGAAATGCCTGAAATACCATTGCGATGATACTGCGAATGCAAGAAAGTAATTAGTTGGCTTTAGTGTTAAGATTCCTTAAGAGATTCCGAGAATAATACCCAATCAACAAAAATAAATCTTTACGTATCCCTACGAAAGCAGCACCACTGATTTGCTACAAAATTCTAATTCTTAATGCCAGCAGTTTGTAAACTCTCACCCAAGGACAAGAAGGGTTACCCAAAAACACAAATCCAGGCGTTGCCTTATTTAATTTTCTCCAAGGTTGAAGTGTTTTGCAGCAATATTCCCACAAATATCAGTCTACCATGAAACTGCTTCTCACACCCATCAGCAAATAAAAATCAAACTAAACTCTTCCCTCCATAAATGTGGCCATATCATCGAGAGCCGCTTAACTATATGAACGCTAACGCAGTACACACATACACTCTGCTCCTTGGCATCATTCAATTTCCTTAAGTGGCTCTCAACTCCCTTTCATGTGTACACACCATTAAGACCGAGAATAAAGTGTAGTACCAGAGTGTAATATAATTTCGCAAAAAGCCTTCTTCTTCTTCTTCTTCTTCGTCTAATACTTTGACTTTTAGCCAAGAAGCACAAGGATGGTGCGTCAATATAGTGCGAGTACTATACTAGTGCAAGGAGAGCGCAGTAGATGAAGGCAAGGCGGCACGGACTCTCTATAACCGAAAACCAATTTCAATTACTTTTAATGACATCCCTCTCATGAGAAGCATTAAGTTGTCCTAGTCTCGTGGAATATTCGTAGGACTCTTCTCACAGCACACTGCTGTGGTAGAAAGTCATTCTGCGAAAGTGTACAGCAATTAAAAGTGTAGAGAAACATTTTCACAAGGACGAGCACAAAAAATGCGCGCAGCAATTTCGTCTCAAGAGGATGTTTGTTCGGTTGTGCGTCGTTTTTCTTTCCTCACAGCAGTGGTTCTAACAGTTTTTTTTTTTTTTTTTTTTTTCAAAAGACGTTTCTGTGCAATCAGATTAAAAAAAAAAAAATATATAGAAGCGAAACATTACTAAGAGCTCTGCATAAACGGTCTATGCAGTATGAGGCGGCAACGCCACTTTAGAGAGCTGCTGTTGGAGTGCTAAAGGTGGCAATTATCATGGAGTTGATTGCGGAAGTGTTAAGTGATGAGGCGGAAGTGTTGAGGTGATTACATTTTCTTAATTACAGCGCGCTTAGAGAAGTACGTATGTACGAGTGTGTATATGGCTTCTGTTTTAAGGTGTGGATTCCCTAATGAGTATAGTCGTTGCCTATTTGAATGGAAGGAACATTATTTTGTTGAGTTGGCAAGAATGCGCAAAATTGGTGTTGGAATTTAATTTCACTTAATAACATTATGCTCTCAAGACTAATGGTGTTTCGGATACAGTCTTAGTACCTCCACCAAGGTGTGAAGGGTTAGGAAAGGTAGAATACTAATTGGCAGTAGAATAAGGCAATGTCGCAATCTGGAAGGAATTCTATGGTACGTCCTATGAAGGGCCATAAAAAACTCAGGATTCATTATTCATAACTTGCTCTTCTTTGGGAAAGAATCTGTGAGGGCTTCTAAATTCCGCATGAAATTCTTTGAAGCTGGTTACTGACGGCCAGAATGGGGCAAATCAAGTCTGTTTCTAAAACTTAAAGAGCTTCGGAGATTGCAGCAATTAAGTCTTAAGACAACACCAAAAGTTCTTTCACGGCCCCCACATCTTGCAAGCCACTGAGAAACATTGAAGAGTGTCACTGTCATGGAAAAGCTTTTCAAATATAAATAATCCTTTTTCGAACACAGCAGTAAACAGTAGGACACTTCGATTCGTGTAAAGAATATTCCACGGATGTGGGGGATCTTCTTAATGCAACAAGGAACTAAGGTATTTCAAGGTTGATTTCTACTTTCCGAGAAGCAAACACTTTTCCCAAAAACTTTGATCCTAATGTGTTCTTTTATACTTAGGACGATACCAATTCAAATTGCAGCAAATTTAAGAGTTAGGCTGAAGGTCTGTATTAGCTTCAATTCTTTTGACAGTATGAATCCAGAGGGCGTAGTTCACTCAGCAGAGGTACGAGTATCTGCACAAAGTAAGAAGTCGAAGCAAATAATGTTAGCGCTTGTGTAAACATTGTTAGGCGACAGGTATGTCAAGCCTTCGTTCTAAAGCGCGTGAGCGTGTGTTTAACGCAGCGAAGCGTACTAGAGACTGGCAGAGCTACAAAGTGTGACACTGACCTCCTATAACAACGAAATAATGAAAGCGAAACGAGAAAGCTTTAGGAAGTTCTGTGAGACAATCCTGAATACTCATGCTGCGGTCAGATTGAAGACCGGATGGCAGGTTCACCGAGGAAGTTGATGAACAGAGGACACGATATCCATTAGAGCGAGCGTCTGACAAACATCCGAGAGTAGAAGAGTCATCAAAAAGCTTCGTAAAACAAAAAAAATTGCCCTTCGAATACAGCATTAAACAGTAGGCCCCTACCATTCGTGTAAAGAATATAACATGACATCTATTAGAAACTTATTTTCCTGGCAGCCAGACAATAGCAGCAGGAGCAATATACTAAGACCACGGAAAGAGGACTGGGAAATAGCGACAGAAATCTTCAGCAGAGGGAGCTTAGAATGGGCAATTGTCCGTTTATCCTTTAAGTCTTTCAAGTCACCAAGAGTGGATGGAGTTACACGAATCCTATTACAAAAGGGGCAAGGTACATAAATTACTTCCACATCTAGCAAGGATATTAAAAAGTACTCTAGCACTGGGCTATATACCAAACCAGTGGAGACGGGCGAAGGTAGTGTTCATTCCAAAAATGGGGAAGAAGAACCCAAATGTACGAAGTCTTATAGACCAATCAGTCTAACATCGCTCCTTCTCAAAACGATGGAAAAAGCTGTGGACAATTTATTTAAGAGGGGATGTACTAAGTATATCTACTCTTCATCACCGTCAGCATGCCCACAGACCAGGCAGATCCACAGAGACTGCTCTATATCCGCTAACTGAAACTATTCAAAGCGCTCTTGAAGCGAAAGAGATAGTACTGTGTGCCTTCTTGGACATCGAAGGAGCAGTAGATAACGCATCGCAAGAAGCAATTGTAAGAGCTCTAGATAGAAAAAGGGTAAATAACACAGTATCATAGTGGATGTATGCACTTCTGAGCAAAAGATCAGCGGAGACTCAGGGATACATAAGAATGATACATTCTTGGTCAGCTTACATGGTCAGCACAGCAAGAGGATGCCCACAAGGAGGAGTTCTTTCTTTTTAAATGTAGACCCTTGTTGGGGATGAGCTACTTGAGAATTTGACAAACCATTTCATTAAGTGTCAGGCATATGCTGATGACATAGCTATTATTGCCAGAGTTAAATTCGAGGGAACCCCATGTGATGTTATACAAAGAGCATTTGAAATAACTCGAGAATGGTGTGACGGCTGGCCTAACCCTAAATCCAACAAAAATTATGATACTACCTTTCACTAGGAAAAGAAAACTTGAACGACAGATGCCGATAAGGCTGTCGGGTAAAATTCTAGGCAGTAAACTCATCTGGAAAAAACACGCAGAAGAGATAATCAGGAAAGCCACGCGGGCTCTATTGATTTGTCGGAGCCTAAAGGGCAATTTTAGGGCAAACATATGACTATTGCTATTGTGAGACCAACCATCACATATGGAGCGATTATATGGGCAAAAAGAACCAATCTGGCCACCACGAGGAAGACACTCAAAAAGGTGCAAAGACTGGCATGCCTCTGTATTACAGGGGCCATGAGAACTCGCCTAACTGCAGCCATAGAGGTACTATTGGAATTGACTACTTTGCTTGTGGATGAGGAATGTGCAAGTAAAACGATTCTAAGAATGGCCAAAGAAGAATAAGAAAGAAATAAGTGCATTAGATCGAAACAATTCTATACACTACTCAAAAAACGACCACTCCTGGCCTTTCTTAGAGAAAATTTCATGAGTTCAAATTTCAAAAGAACTTTGTTACCAGCAATAAAAAATTTTTGGAGCAATGAATCTACAATCTACGATTATAATATTTTAATGTACTAAATTGAACTGCGAAATAAATATATATCTATCTATCTATCTATCAAATCACACAACAAAGTGGTACACAGATGGATCAAGAACTGATGAAGATACTGGAGGAGTATTCGGGCCTAGAAACAAATATTCTGAATTCATGGGTAAACATACCAACATATTTCAGGTTGAAATCTATGCCATAGATAGATGTGTCCAAATCAATCTTGACAGAAACCAAGCGAACTGTGATATAGCTATAACGTCAGATAGCCAAGCTACTATCATGGGGCTTGATTCCTATGACATTAAGTCTAAACTTGTGTGGGAATTCCTGCAAAAATTAAATGAACTGGGTAGAAGAAACAAGGTGACCATCTGTTGGGTACCTGGCCATGTGGGAATAGAGGGTAATGAAATGGCCAACCCCCTATTAAGAAAGGAAGCATCAGAAACCTTCATAGCTGCTGAACCATTCTACGGAATGGCAGATCATACCCTCACTGAAGAATTCAGGAAATTAGAGAGGGAAAACAGGCCAAGAAGCATGAACAAGAATTACCTTTGTATTTTAACGGGCTTCCTAATAGGGAATTGTAAACTTAAAAATCACCTAAAGAAACTAGGTATACCTGAAGAAGACGATGAGTCCTGTGAAATTCTGGAACATGTGCTGAAGACTGAAATACTTGGGCAAGTACCAATTATCAGATGAGGAAATACCGTCACTAGAGCCAACTGTTATCCTTAGTTGGGGCACAATAGACCATCAACACATCCCTTCTTCAAATAATATTAATAATATGGATCTAGGCTTGCTATAAGGACGAAGAGGAGGAACAAATAACATTTTCATTGTCCAGCAGTCTTTTTCACAAGAAACCTGATGCGTCTTTGACCGATTTCAGGGGTAAGGTTAGCGTAGAGGTGCCAAAGACTTTAAGTCTGAGTGAGCTTTCGCGTATACGCATGGTTCGATAAACAGCATAAAAATTACGTCTAAACCAAGCTTGTTTCAAAATATTTGATGAGGAATCTAGATTATTTGAAATAAGTTAATTGATGTTGAAAGTAGTCATCTGACTTCTACAGACGTTGTTGATCGCCAATGATTTGATAGTAACACCTATTCTAACTAAACATATTCGGTGGTCTTTCAAAAAGTATTGCTCAGAGTTCTTAAAGTCTACTTTCATGGTTAAATTATTATATATGTATGTACATAGGTACAGCCTAGTGAGGAATAGGCGAACTATAATCGAATTTAACTGCAGACTATGTCCGATGACGATGCCTGTAGACCTAGCGTTTTAAAACCTTGTTCCAGTTTAAAGGGCCTACAGGGCAATAACCAAATTTGTATGTCTTCATCCCGCGGAATTAATTTTCTTCAAGTTCAGTATTTTTTTCTCTAAAATTCCGGAAACATGCCATTTTAGGCACAATGACATACGATTTATGTAAAGCCCCATCACCAACAACAAAATAATACAGGGCAATTATAATCAGAGAAGAAAAAAACAATAAATACAAACAACCATCAATCCTAGGGCGAATCAAAATCTATAAACAGAATAAAAACGTATCTCTGTTCCCCATTAAATTGTCATCACTATCTCGGATTACGTTGATGTTTGGCCGACTCCATGACAGTAATCTCTCCTACCCCAGCAGCACTCTTCATCATCATAACAACGAAAAAGAAAAAAAAAAAGAAGAAAAACAAAAATCTCAATCGCTATAAGGGAAAACATGAAAACATGAAAACACGAACAAATTTTCCACTTCATTTCGATTCCCAAAAATGCGTACAAAAAAATGCGATACCTACCAAGAGATATCACCACCGTTGAATCCTGGCACTTTGTTTCGCTCAATCGACCACAGAAACGAATCGAAAGCTTGACAGTGTGCTGTTGGAGGGATAGACAACGCTTTTTCCAGTTCATCAAATTACTCAATATGACACGTTGTTGTCATCGACGGTGACGGCTGGCGCAGAGCGGTACCATGTTTGCAGACGCAGATAGGGAGTGTGTTTTTCCCCCAGAATGCCACCCTCCACGCTTGTCGATAGGTCCATAAAAGGTGGACACTAAAACGAAGACCATAAAAGCCTTTTTCTGTTCGGACGGACCGGGTGGGGGCTACCAACACACAAAACTCAATTTTGATGTTGGCGGTGGACCACCATCACCATCACCCCCAATCACTTTGGTTTGTTTGCTTGTTTTTCTTTTATCCACTGCTTGCTCTATCATTTTTATTTGTCCTTCATTTGAAATTCCATCCCCTGCGTTCATGCATCTCCGCCCCCAGGACACTCGTACACAACATATAAGCTTTGTCGTAGTTGTGCAGCAATAAAGTATATGTACGGCGAATGCTTCGTGCATCAAGGTGAAAGTCATGAATAAATAAACTCAGAGAGAAAGAACGGAAAGAAGAAAAAAGAAAGAAAGAAAAAAAAAAACACCATCCCCAGGGTGTTGCCGAGCTATAAAATTGTTGTCATTCCGTTGGTATAGTGCGTGTAGGCGGTTTGGGGACCGTCCATTTAGTTAAGGTGCACGCTCCCTATTTGCTTTCGGCGCTAGATGTATGTTGATATAGTCAGAGGAGTTGTGTTTAATGGACGTAAGCAACGCGTACACGAGTACTTTCTATTTGCATTGAAATTGTTAATTTTGTGAGTGTCAGTGGCGGAACGTTGGTTGCCATTTCTAAGGGCACTAAGAGGAAGAGGCATTATTTAGGGCAGCATTTTTGTTTTTTTGTTTTTTTTATAGACAAGTGTAAACAAATGATGTTAAACAGAGGGTTGAGATGGTATATATGTCTGAAACATTTAAATTGGATGCTATTTTTAAACAAAATTTAAATAGAAAGGCACGTGAGATTTAAATGGGAACATAGAGACTCCTGCTGCGATGTAGGTTTGGTTTCAAGTTGACAAGTTGAAAAGTCATACCATTTGAAGTCGAGCTGACCTTTGCCTCGATTTATTGCATTGCCAAGAACGAATCCAAATCAAACACGATATCTGCGAAGATTAGTTATTTTGTCAGTAGTTCTACGATCTCCATAAGGTATGTACGTTCCTAAGTCACCATCAGAATTGTACAACACTGACTAACATCCATTCTACTATCGTCTGACATGGTCATTAACAATGTTGGTTCTCAGCCAACCTTTGTTACGACAAGAACAAAAGAGGTGCTTTACTTGACGTTGTATGTATAATCGGTACTTCAAGTCGATTACAAACTGAAGAGATCTGGCGGAAGTGTCCCTTTCGGATCATAGGTAAATTGCATTTCAAATCAAATACGAAGGCTTGACTTTTCAGGAGAGGAGGAATTCGAGAAAAACTAACTGAATACGCTTTAGAGAAGAGCTAGACAAGTCTGTCAAACGAGTCGGAAGGTCGAGGATGCACCTCAAAACCTCACTAGTATCATCATCAAATGTTTCGAACTGACGTACCCGGTTATGAAAACCTCCTGTAGATCGCCAATTCCCTGGTGGAATTCAGAACTGCAAAGACTAAGAAGGGAAGCCAGAAAACTTCTAAATCAGTCACTCAAGACAAATTTAGATGGTGACTGGAAACTTTTCCGATTCAAACAAAAAGAATGTAAGAAGTTAATTCGCCTGTCGAAAAGTGCTTCCTATATAGATTTTTATGAAAAGATCGAAACTCTAGGTGAAACCAGTAGTAGCCTCTTTTTAGAGCAATCTACCATCTTAGACGGCGTGGCTTATGGTATTGTCCGCACCGGAGTTTCGATGACATTGCGCGACACTTATCCTACGAACCTAGTTCCATGGATCTATCGTCTGGTGCAATAACACCGTATCTTCGGCTGCTGTACAAATTTAGAGTCGACTTCCTTACGTTGAGGACTGGCTTCCGCCAGAGCCTCCTGGACTGGGCTGTAGTCGAATCTTCACGAATGGCTTCAAAACTAGTCAAGGGTCCGGTGCTGGTGTCTTTGTGGAGATCGACAACATTAGACATCACTACTCGGCAAACATGGCTCTATTTTTCCAACAGAGATCTATGCTATCCTAATGGGTGCCGATTATATTGTTAAGAATAGGAGGCGGGTTTGGAGTATCTGAGCCTGTAGCGACAGTCAGGCTGTGCTTAAGGTCTTGCTCAACCCTGAAACACGTTCTAAAATAGTTCTAGAATGAAGGAAGTCTTTGAAATCGGTCACAAACCTGAACTCGTTTACTCTTGTCTGGGTTCCAGATTACACTGGGATCGCGCGAAATGAGATCTTCGATGAGATTACTAAGCAAGTTTCAGAGGATGATTTCTCAGGACCTGAAACACAATTGTGTGTGGCATTGTTTTCCAGGATGCAGGCAGGTTAAACGTATGGTCTCGAACGTTTGCAAAAAATCAGCTGCATTTTTGCTGTCGCTTAGCAGAAAAGACTTATTGGCGTTCTGACGAGACACTTTCCTCTTCTTAAACATCTTAGTGTGCTAGGTTTAAGAAATACCACTGTCTGCAACACTTGTGAAGTGAGAATGGACAGGCCATGAGCCGAATATTTAATTCTGACACCATGACGGTGGTCCTGCAAGGACTAGGTGTAATACAAGAGACGTAGTTTTAGTCGACAGAAATATTGTAGAAGATCTTCGCATTCAAATGAGAAAAAAGGTTACATTTGCCAATCAGGAGTTCGAAAACTGACAACAAATGGGTCAGCGATTAAGGAAGTCTCGCTCTTTAAATACCAAAATGAGGAAATAAGGATCTTGTAGCTACGAATGAAAAATGGAGTCTAAAGACCGAAGTAAAAAAAATACTCTTACAAAAGAATAAGAGCCCTTGATCACTGCCTGCCTAGGTACAGTATGAAAATGAAACGACTTCACTGAGACTATGATTATGAAGAAATTTTCGATAAAATGCCCTACTTCCCCTATGCCACTGCTTAAGTCTCTGTCTCCTAAAATGAAGGCAGCTTTGAAGACATCTTCAACGGAATATTCATGACCGAATTATGCACATACATATGTACATATGTAGCTTCATAAACATGAAATTAACAGAACTGCCATGGGCCACCTACTAGAAAGTTGGAAGGTCTAATTCGTAACACATTGTACTTGCAGGTACCTAATCTAAAACATGTGTACGTACTTAGATGAGACAAACAGACGTTCTGAATTGAAACAACGCAGATCTTTTTAATTTATACAACGAATCAGCACGATAATGACACTTGTTCTGGCTTTATTATTAAAATCAACAAGCACCACATAATCCCTAAAATAATAAAAAAAAAAACACATTCAAAAAATGACTTTTTTTAAATCAAATAAATACACAATGTGACAAAAGCAAATCCCCGCATTGTAATTTCTGAATTCCCCAGTCTCATTATGCAAAGTGTCCTTGATGTCGTTAATTATGACATCATCCACCTATCTGCAAAGGAAATCATTTTTCGAAATGACTTTTCGCAAACAAATCACGCACTCATCGTCTAATGCGTTCATTCACATACAAACACACACTTAGCTACACACCAAAGTCATTAAAAACACAAATTCTATTGTTCACATTCATCACTTAACACCTACAAACAATAGAGAAGCCTGTTACACGTGCAGCGCTATTGTTCGTTATTCCTTTTCTTCTGACATTTAGAGATATCCAGGACGCCCACCACTCACTCATAAAATGCCTCAGTAAATCACAGATACAACACAAGAGTGCACAGAAGGTGTCAAAATGGAAAAACCACCAAATCATTATCGTAAATTATTCTTAATCCTTCGAATGTGAAATCCTGACAGCCAACGTAAGTGTTTTATCACACCCTCCTTTTATTATTTTAAAACCTTACCATTGCAGATAATGGAAGATGAAGAGCTTTTTAAATACCCATCCACACATCCAGACATTAAAATATTAAACAAATGTGTGTGTATTTCAATCACACATGAGAGGGTTTCCTTGCATATCCTGCCAAAATGAGGAAATAATTCGACAACGATACGAAATTAATATCTTACTTTATACATACATACATGCCGTTTGGGGGAAGGACGGGTGCTACATGTTCCGTTTAACAATTCATGGGGTATCATTAGGATGGGTATACCACCGTATACCGTTTGTCCTCGGTTCACTTATTGCCCATACATTCGTTTTAATTTCCCCACTTTTATGATGGTTGGTGTGCTTCCGACATAAATGATGTCGTAGGCAAGGACTACGTTGTCCTCTGAGAAATTAAATTGAAAACTCTCTGCTATTGGAGGAAAGGAGCAAGGACAATGAACGACAACACATTTAAACTTCCGTGTGTCATTGGATCTCGCACTATTAACGGGTTTTTGTTCTTCGTATGGCAAAGATGATGATGATTGTCGTTTAGGTTGGCCAGTGTCCATTAGAGGATACGAGCATGGTTATACGGTACTGACTGTCAGAGGATGTGTGAAATTGTGAAGAACAACTTTTGTGACACTTGGACTCTTCGATGATAAGCATGAATGGAAGATTAAAATTCTTGACTTGATGGCTCCCCCGGGGATTCATGTCAGTCGCAGATTATTTCATAAATGAAGGCCAGTTGTCCAAAGGATGTGTGAACATATGCATAGACATAGGTTGACTTTCTTTTGATCTTTCCTTTATAAGAACAAGTTCTGTGTTAGGTCGTGCAAAACAAATGCACTTTGTCATCATTATTATCAGTCCACCCCATTGTTAGAACTGAAAACTCCTCCAAACCACCCTCTAATGCATGCGCGCAACATGTGTGTATTACTCTGAGTAATTGAACCCAAAGATGGAATTGAATTATTTATTCAGTGAGGGCGCAAACACAAGCAACAGTATTGCAACGGCAGCGTTGCGCGCACCCGCCCACAATCCAATCATCCCCGGAAAATGAGTCCATTTCCTTTGCATCACGTCTTCAATTTGCTCGACAAATGAATCGACCTGCTGCCATGATAATATATCACATGAGCTCCCCTATTTACCGGATATTCCTTGTTTTTTTCTGTCATTTTCAAGTAAAAAATAGAACTTTTTTTTTGTTATCATCATAAAGTAGAAGTGGAAAATACATGTAAAAGAATACGGTGAAGGGAGATTTTACTGGAGCATTAGGGTGCAAATGAATTCGTTAGGAAATAGGATCACATACGAGTATGTGAACGGGGGTAAAGGTTTTCAAATTAAGAAACATGTGCAAATAAAATGTAATTTTGTATTGTTTTTTTTTTTCTTTCATAAGGAACAAAAGTTGAAACAAGAACAATGTTCGTCATGGTGTTATTCATTTAATGGGTGCTTTTATCCTGGAATGTACCTGCCATCTAGTCCGTCAGACCTTTAGCCATCAGAATTATATATTTTTTCTTCTATTGTTTGCCTTATGCAAAGTTTTTGAAAAAATGTACAGCCAGCGATTAAATTAGACGAAACCATTATTCGAAACCATGAGAATCAAAAAGAAGGAACCTTTAATCAAATGTTTGCTTGTTAAAAAATACAAGTTACTGAAAAGCTAAAAGAAAAGACAAGCAATTGACAATTAGTCTGGTAAATATAAACCCTATTACATATGTAATTGGTAATAGGTCAGTTTATAAGCCAACTCTAATGTAGTGGGCGTGGCATTGTAAATTCATTGACTTGGATGTAATAATTCCATGGTTTTAGAGATAATTTTAAAGAAATCCTACGATTTTGAAGTGGTCTTGCGATAAAAACTGTTGCTAGAACTCTTTAGTAGAAAAAAAATAGGCGTGGCAGGTGATGTTCGTGGCAGTTTTGGTAAGACTTGTATGAAAACTGCAAAACAAAGGGAAAGTATATTCGTAAATGTCTTTCGAAGAGCTGTTGTAAGAAAAACCGTTGTCGATGGAAGAAAGTGCGTGGCAATCCCAAATTGTTACCAAAGTTTTTAGATTTGTATAAAATATGTAAAATAAAACTTAAGCTTAATTGGCTGCAAAACTTTATCTTCAAAAAAAAGTGGACGGGGCCACATCTCAATGTCTCTACCTAAGAAATCATCTCCCCGCGGATTGGTAACAAATTAAAAAGCTTTGTAATAAACCGTGTATACGCTAATGGGATAGGGTTAGTGGGAAGTGGCAATCTTACAAAGTCAGCCTTATAAAATTTAAGTAAGTGAGAATGCTAAAGAAAAGGATGAGTGATGAATTTCAGCCAAGATTCTTAGTTTCGAAAAAGTTTTAAATTACCAAGATTAAGGGGGGGGCTAATGACTTCTTCGGAGGTGAAGATATCTGATATGATAGGGGACTTGTCGATCTAATGCATTAGCCATTGGCACTGTTGGTAAAAAGACATAAGGCTTAAGTTTCGTAATGAAGCAATTATGATGATGTTGCGATACTGAGTTCACTGTGTGTTGGCGTCAGTGGAGCGTGAAAACACAACGGAGAGTCTCTCACTCAGCTCTTTGTAGTCTCTGGCCACTCCACTCATGTTGAGGCGTCCAACGTTGAGCCTTTTCTTTTTGGCTATTCGCAGCTTCTTCGAGATCTGAGTTTGGCTGTGACGAGAAAGTGATCAAAGTCGACGTTTGATGCTCTGAATATGTGTATATTCAGAATGTTTGATGTATGCGTCGCATCTATTGGCACGTGCTTGATTTGGTTGGCTGTTCGACCATAGACATGTAGTTGCTGTGTGAATTCTCGCTATTTATCTCTGTATTATTAGATGCTGCAAAGATTACTCGGGAGCCGTTGTCTGCTGTCGTTTCATGGATGATGTACTTTTCAACTACAACAGTGGACAATCTGGGTCGATATGCCATTTGAAAGAATTTATTATCCGAGGCAGTTGTTCCTTCGACAACACCTAATCTGGAGAACCAGTTTCATATGATGAAGATACTAAAGATTAATCTACACCACAGTAAAATAAATTCGGACAATTTGAGTTTCCTCTTTGAAGAGTTATATGTCAATGATACTTGATAATTCAGAGAGTAGACCAGGATTAATTACATAGAAAACTAAGAGTATCCGTTGACTGATATGATTTGCAGTTGTCATTCTATCAATGACATTCACTTGCTCGTTCTATAGTGCGGTTAGATTACTCTGGATTCATGGAAGTTTTAACTACACAAGGACTGTGTAGATTTAAAAGCAACAATGTACTTAACATTTTTAAAGAGAACTTATAGAGGGAGTTTGCTGGTAGTTTCCTAAAGCCGCATCAACGAAACAGTTTGATTAAACATTCATCCAGTATGATTGCTATTTCTTTGAGTTGTAACTCTCTACCAAATAACCAATTATATGAACCCTCCCTTCCTACTCTAAATTTTGCAATCATTGTAATTTGACATCACATCGACATATCACAGGAAGTACGACATTCTTATTACGCTTTTATAAAAGGGCCCCCATTTACCTTTTTAGAACGACAAAGCATAATTGCAATTGTGAACATTTAACTGAAGCATCATTTACAAGATTATGTGTGTATATGCCCAAAGGGTTCATAAGAAAATTGCAATGTAAACTTATTTTGCATAAGGGGATCCTACAATGTTTGTGAAACGCACTTACAGTATACAAGTGCATTACGTTTCACCAAGAAAATGGCACATAATTGAAAGCAAAATGAAAATTAATTCTCTGCTCCTGCTTCTTAATAATTAGAAAGAAGAAAAGAAAATCCCCTCAACAGGAGTAAAGTTTCTCGAAATTAAAATGATGCCGCCATCGCGGCTTTGCTAGTTATTATTCCCTTTCTCGTTGTGATCATTAATTTTACTTTTCGTTTTAATATATGTATGTATGTATATCCTCTTCTTTTTTATACAAAAAAAACTTTCGCAATTAGCCTTTGTAAAGGAAGTAAATATTTAAATCATGAGAAAAAGGAAAATCCATACAGGGTAACGATAAACTGAATTCCACTATGATGAGCAGGAGGAAATGGATATGATTTGGCGCAAGGATTAGGTTTAAAAAATCACTTTGCAGGTAAAACCCCCTTTTTCTTTTCAACAATCAAGGATAAAGAGAATCCTTTATAACACAAAAAAAAAAAAAAACTTTTCGAATGCATTTTGTTAATAAATTCCTCCACGGGTCGTTAGAACTTTTTCAATTGTGTGGAAGGAAGGATGTTTCCCAAGTAAATGTTGTCGCTCTCCTCTTTTTTTTTTTTAATAAACATAAAAGTATCATAATTCACTTAATTAGAGGGATGAAATGACATTCTTTGCAGAGTGGTAGTGGAGCCTTTGTGTCGCCTCTGAGCTCTGCGTATCATCGTCAATGAGACTTGCACATTTTTCTCTGCCAGACCTTTTTTGTGTTTTCAGTAAAATTAAATTTAAAAAGTACGCTGGTGACATCGGTGTCCTTTTTCTGTAAACGAAGAATGCCATTTTGTGTTGGGAAGATATGAAAATGATTACATGACTCTAGCATTGGGATGTCTGGAAAAAAAAAATTTGATCCCAAAGGGATTGAGTGGAAAATTTAACGCCCAAGTTTTCTGTTTATTTTGTCTTGTTTGTTTCAACAGACTGTGTGTGGGTCTGACGTATTTAAATGGTGATTTTCTATCCTAAGGGATCTGTGTCCTTGGGATATTTATTTCTATTTACTGGGAAAAGGAAACAAATTGGTTTTGCTGGGAAAAAAATGCAAAAATCTGTTAGCCTTTCAATTTGGTGGTGAAAGCAAATATTTATTTAGAAATGAATGAATAAATTCAACACTTTGGCATTGTAAGACCTTTCTTAAAAAGTAGAGGAGGAAAGTCCCCAAGGGGACAAGAGTTATACAAGTTTTGTTTTCTGAGGTAATATCACCACCCACATTTTACCCCCTCGCAATATAATTTATTGCATTTGTGTAGTTGCCTTTCAATAACTACTTCAGAGGACATCAAGCCTACGCCTTTCTATACAAGAATATTCAAGGCAATCTCTCAAATGGAAAAATATACAAAACTTATCGACGATTTCTCGAAGCCATACCCGTGTCGTTGCAAAAATCACTGCATTATATAAAATTACATTCCCAGGAAAAAAAAAAAAAAACTGAAATAAAATCGATTGAGGGTAACAGCCTTCAACCCAAACCCACATACACGGCAACTATACACCCGACAAAAAAGGACAAATAATACACTAGCATATTACCTCAAGTGTATCCCTTTCCACTCGCCTAGGTGGACTAAAATAAACTTGTCTGCAGTATAACTACAACAACAAGAACAACAAATTCCTAGAATGCCCATAAATGTTTTATGCTGCAGTATACTGGTTTCCCCGGAGTTAAATTTGCGAAAATAGCAACAACACACAAGATCGATGGACATACACAAACGCTTGAGCAAAAACACATTCAGTCCTTGCTGTTGGCTGCTAATAAGATAAGAGTACACTAAAAGGATAATATTGAAAAAAATCAATATTTTATGGTTTTAAGCATAAAGTATATTTTGCAAGGACTTTAGAGGAGTTTATTTAAATTTATAATCAAGTCTGTAAAGAGGGTGTTTGGAAAATTCTTGGAAATTATCAGTTAGTGGAATAGAATGACTGAGTCAATCAAAGTTTATTTAATGCGAGGGGTGAACTTTTGGTTCTAGCTTAATTGTACTATCCTGGCTTTAATGCAGTAGCTTTGCTATCTGTATAAATGCGTATTTAATGCAGACAGATAGGTTAGAAGAGATGGTTTACGATAACGATTGAGTTGAACTGGGTAGTCTTGTTATAAAAGGTTTATGAAAGCCTCAGAGTAATCACCATATACATATGTATGACTCGGTTAACGAGCATACGAATGGAGACAGGAATGTTAACAACACATTTTTAAGATCCTTTATATCAGCAATATCGAAGATTAATCAAAATCTCAAGATCGAACAATTTCACGTTACTAATATTTGGACTAAACACGCGGTGGAATGTGCAATTCGGAAACAGTTCCTTCGAACTATTCCAAACGTGTACCGAATTTCGGCAAGGAGATCCTCTATCATGTGACTTCTTTAATCTGGAACAGATAACGCGCAGGACACTATCATGGAAGGAACTATCTTCAACAAATCTGTCCAGCTACTGGCATACGCGGACGACATAGACATTATCGATTGCTCCCAGCGCGGCCCTCATAGAAGCTTTTACGGCATTTAAAGAACAGGCGAAACGAGTAGGCCTTGAAGTAAATAAGAACAAAACCAAGTAGGTATTGTCAACAAACAAAGAAGCATCTGTCCACCGACTAGGACAAAACATCACTCCACGAAAAGTAGGAAAATACTGCTACATCGGTGGTGTTGAGTGGTGGACAATAAGCAGGAAAGCAGAGCAGATATTCACCACTTTCGAGAGAAAAATTCTTCGTCGAATGAAGGAGAAGATACAACCGCGATCTCTATGATCTGTATCAAGATGTGGATGTAACCCAAAAAACCTAAACACGTCGTCTACACCAGCTCGGTCACTGACTTATGCGAAACCACAAGGACTAGTCCCAGTCCATAACTCGAAATATTTCTTGGATTAACTCGGCTTAATATGCGGCATACGTCTTGCGCAATCGCTAGCTGAAGTCGATAGTAGCGCATATTGAATCAAAGATAAGGCCGCAGACCTTTGAGTAAAAGAGGAACAAGGGGGAGCATCAGACGTTGGATTTTAAACTGCATTCAAAATACATACATATGTAATAGAATTGAATGGAGTTCATAGATGACGCAATACATAAGTTCATAAAAATCGGTTGCCATGTCAAACAAATATCACTGGGTGTCTGGGGTTGGGATCCGTCAGTACTAAATGACAATCGATTTAACTAGCCACTTTTGTCAGAATTCTTATCGGATTCTATTTCCTATATCATTCTGATTAGAGACTGTAGCTTGTAAAATATTCAACTAATTAGTAAACAAATTGCGAGGCTAAACATGAAATGATCACATTAGCGGCCGCCGAGATGGTGTAATTTAGGGAACTCAGGGACTGTGTAAATATTCTGAAATGTAATCGGAGATCGGCTCTCTCCCATATTCTGTAAATGTTAACAGAGTTATTCTAAATCGTAGAGTCTACCATGTCATCTCATCTGCAAAGCCCTATAAGGGGTTCGTAGTCTCACTAGGAGAGTCAACAACGACACACTTACTTAAGGCACTCAAATCGATTCTTCAGTATTAGCTACTAATTTTGAAAGGTTGCTAAATCTGCCCCTCAAATAATCCACTTTATAGTGGTATATGTATCTTTGATGAATTCAATAATGAATATTTCAAAACGCCTGACAAGCTGCGTACATCAAAATTATTTTTTAAATAAGACGGACTTTGGGATAGGTTAGTTAAATGTGGAAAACACACTATTTCCTAGATTTAAAAAATGCCTGCGACACCATTGATAGAAATACTCATTCAAAACTGCTTTGAAGAAAGAAAGGCAGATGAGAGTAAAACATAGAGGCCTTTTGGGTCCAATACAATTCATGTTGATGACTTTATAATGCAAAGTGGGACTGATACACTATAAGACTACTGCAGCTTATTAAACCTAGAAGTTAACAAAATATTACTAAAAAAAATAAAAAAACAAATATTTGTCGCAACAGGCCTAGCTTATCACGACCATTCGTGTTGTGCATGTTATATTCTTTACACAAATGGAGGAGTTTAATTTCGTGTCGGAAGCGTATTCATAACAGGTTTTACTGTCGGATGTTGGTTAAACGCTCGCGAGAGATTTCATCTTCAATGCTAGACTTTTTTAAGAACACACCACCAACAATAAGTTTAACCATAATGTGTTACAAGGAATATGGGTTAGGAAGGGGAATATTGAATCAAGTGAATCAAGTATTAAAAATTCTAAACATTTATGTGATTTATAAGGAGTTTTGGGCCAGAAATTTAAGGAATATTCCAGTATGGAGTAGTTCAGAAGCTTCGGAGATATCTTGATGAAATTTTCCGACTGCTGAAAGTAAGAGAAGTTTCGTGATACATCTACCATACAAGGTGTGTTCCAAAGTAAACAAGTTTTTTTGAAAATAAGAACAACAAAAGGTTTTTTTTGGCAAAACCGATTCATTTTAATTAAAACAGTACTCTTAAGACTCAATACAGTGATTTGCATGGTCTAAAAGTATGCCGGATGGGTACTTTAGATCATCCTTCAGGATTTCGGTACAAGCAATTTGAATGGGTTCTATGTCCACAAAACGCTTTCCTTTTATCTGCAAATGAATTTTATCGAAAAGTTAAAGTCGCACGGTGCCAAATACGGAGAATAGTTACAATGCAATTTTTAGTCAAAAAGTTATTTTAGAAGTGTCAATCGATAAGATGACGCATTACCATCATGAAGTTACAAGCAAAGTCTTTAAAATTTTTAGGACGATTCAATTAGAAAGGAAATATACAGTTCCCATTGATAAATTAAAGACGTATGATTTGTATCTACATTTGATGAAAGTAAGATTTCTTCCAAATTTAAACAATAAGTTTCAGTGCACTTCTAGGTCCATTTGACGTAAACCATTCCAACCGAGCTACAATCTGTTGTCTGGACTCGAGTGAAATAATAAAATTTTAATTAATATGGCGTCATGAAACTTATTACATAAACTGTGCAAAATTTCCAATAAGCATTTGGAATAGGGGTAATTATTTCTTATACTTATGTAGACTAATTTGCTCGACTTATAATTAAAATTTGGTTGGGAAGTGAGATGTAGAAATAACAGAACAAGAAGCGAATTAATTTCGGGACATAGTCTGGAGATGCGAAGATATTTAATTAAATAAATTGTGACTAAAAATAAATTACCCACTTTTGCATAGACATTTTCGACAAGGGATAGAAGGTTTAAATTCCTTCGATACTCTGAAGAACAGTTTAGAAAATAAATATCTACTCGCTTCTCATTGAACTCGTAAAATGGTTATGTGAAAGAGAACCAGGGACAAATTATTAATTCTTAATCGTTAGAAAGCAAAAAGCACACAAAATATTTTAAGAACCTTTAATTTATTAATAAATTCTAACAATAGTCATGGAAACAAGAGAGAGACCATTGTGTTTTAGCAAAATCTTGAGACATTAGAATACTTTTTCAGGTACAATTTTATGATATATTGCGGAACAAGTCTATCGAGTAGAAATGTTTTCTTAAGTAGCCAGCCTTGACATTTGAAATGCATTTCTAAGACTTTTTCGTTGCCACGTGTTTTTTACAAAATCAATTCCTTTGTAGTTCCCTAATAATGTTCTTAGACAAACTATGAACAAATGATTAATATATTTGTAAGTAGAAAAACCACTAAAATATTGTTGAAGTATATCCTCTTTAAAGAGTTATAAGCTCTATTTGTTAACACTTATTAACAATTTACACAAAAAACAAAATCCTCCAAACCATTAAACAATTTTCAATTGCATCACAACTCCACTAAAAGTTTCAGACAAACACGTGTTTTCAACACTATTTCTCTATTGACTCACAAAGCACACACAACACTTATGGAAATTGCAAAATCTTAATAAATCTAATAAACAAATTAGTAACTCTCACATGCAGTTATCGCCACCATGACTGAAGAAGTACGAATAAACTAATGCGGCTGGCAGGTTATGTTGGCTCGTACTACTGCTTGGCTGAGTATCCTTTCAGCTCCAGTGAAACTTTTCGATTGAATTTATTTCACGCTCCGATTTTCTTTTTTATTTATTTATTTTTTTTATTGCCAACTATGCAGATCGATGGACTGTCTGTCCTACAACAAAGCGAAACGATACTACTAACTGGTGTATCGGAATTAAAACTAAAACTGGGGCCTCGAAATGTGCTCGACTTCGTCCTTTCACCGACTGACTACTGAGTGGCTGTGAAATGCCCAAATGAAGCTGTATACCGGCATTGAGCAAAAAAAAAAAAAAACGGGACACTCGAAATGGATTTTCAATTTTTATAATGATTTCTGCAATGCTCTCGTTGTTGTTGTTGTCTACGATGAGTTTTTTTTTATGATTTTGGAGCAAGTATCCTACGTGACGACCGCAGGATGATGCATCAACGAAAAAGTCACATAGGACGACCACCGAAATGATGATGATCATCATCAACAAAAACATCGTCATCATTATGCTCGAGTGAAAAAAAAGGACGAATGTGAACAGCAATGGAATTCATGGCATGAATCATCGACATACCAACTATGTACGTATGTAAGTAGTGTAACGTAGTAAAAATGAAGAAAATCGGTGGTATGGGACCATACATAAGTTTCAAGCTGAGTAGCTTCGATAAAGATGGGGGTGAGGGATGAGGGCAATAAATGTAATTACCGGATTATCTTTTATGACTTTTCAACGGAAATGGCACTGCAAATAATCTACACGAAGAATGTGTAAGACCAGGTGAGAGAACAGGACATTTTGCTTCGGTGAACTGAGTTATGTAATCGTTTCTACTTACGTAATCGAGTTCAAGTTTCTTTTTTTCATAGAAATTGCATTTAAAGGCACTTACCTGGAAAGAGAGAATGAAGGAATTAGAGCATTAGTAAATTGTATGGATTTTTTTTTTATTCATTAAGGACGAAAGAAATCGAACAAAATAGACAGCTTCATCAGAAGTAATATAAGTAAAAAATATTTATGTTGTATAGGTACTTTGTAGAGATTATTATATAACGATACAGTAAAAAATCAGTCACTATACATATGTATAGTTGAGTTAAAAGGATACATCGAATGGAATTCCACTCGACAGTATCTTCTTCTTCAAGACGAACAGAAATTGAACGATTTTAGAACCAAATTTAAAGAATTCAGATATTGTTGCAATTACTGAGCATTCATAATCCTATGATATCCTTAACCCACTCCACGAGCTATATTATGCGACAATTCATAAGCAGACTTCAATAAAGTTTCTCGGTCATAATTTTTGTAAATGGAAAATGTAAATTATTTGCCAAAAGTTTTTCGACTAATGCAGACTGAAATTGTTGAGAATTAAGGAGTGGAGCTCAAAACGGTCCCCCCTGAATTCTAATTGGACATGGCCCGCCGACAAATGCGACGACAATTCGTTGTCTAGTTGCCCGATTCAAATAATATGGAATGGTGGTAGATGTCAGACACCATGGCAGACTGGAAACAAGTTGTTTGATGGTGAATGGGAATGCAGCGTGCGAAAGTATGGAGGAACATTAATAAGACGACGACGCGCCACGTATATTGACTTTTCTCTTTGGTCTATGCGGACAATTTTGCAGCTAGACCTGAGTGTGTTTTCGTATAAGGTATGACTCACGTGGGTCATCAACTACTGCTCAATCATCAAAAACATTAATTTTAAGCCTCAACGAAGATATTGGTAGTTTTTGTATAAATGTTTTGCTGAATTGCCGTTAAGAGCTCGATGGAGTACTTAAATATTGTTTAATCTAGCATCGAAGGGGCAGAGCATGTAAAATCGCCAGACTTGACGGCACTAGAGTTTTAAAGGAGAATATCCCCCTTGATATCACCAACCTAATACCATATACAAGTTGCATTAACAAGGTTATGTAAAATGCTATCAAAAGGACCAATTATACTTCAGTCAGAAGGGTATCCCTTTGCTAGGTAAATTGCAACAAATGGAAACATATCATAGACTCAAATAAACGAATAACAAAAGATATATCGAAAAACACAGTTTGAGTGCCTCTGGAGACTTGGCATCCCTTCTATTTTCGGCGAATTTTTGGTGGCTTGGTGTTTAGTGAAAATTTGTGGTGCGAGAGAACTATGCAAGTGATATCTTTGTATCTATGTGGAGTTAGGGACATGCCAAAAGGAACACTATATAAGTTAGTTTGTTTTAAGAATATGAACGCAAACTAGTGCAGTGCACCAACGCACAGTGAGTGAAAATTGAAGAAACAGCATCCAGACCAAAGCTTACGACTTCCAAAAGCAAAGGACTCAGTAAGGAGCTCTTTTTAGAATAGGAGGTCTTTATAGAATAGAAGGTCTTTATAAAACTGGATTTATTATATGAAAAGAAACCAAGAGCAGAATTTTTTTTTTAAATGTTGTTTCTTTTTTATCATAGTACATATGTATAAAGGTTAGTTTAAGTAACGTAGCTACCTCTACTGTAGCTATAACTCACTAATGGAAAAAATCTGCCAATAGAGCAGACTTAACAAAGAAAACACAAAAATATCTTTATTTCTCTACATAGTCTCCTTTTAGCTCGATATACTTTTCCCGGCGATATCCGGTTTACAGTGAGAAACCAGAGACTTCACCTTTTCATTGTTAGAACATCTTTTTCCATCGAGCCATTATTTCAAGTGTGGAGGCAGAAAATAACCCGAGGGAGGCTAAGGTGCATATGGCGAATATGGTGCATGAACAAGGAATTGAAACTTTAAATCATTGATTTTGGCCATCGCGATAAACTGAGATGTAAGCGGGTGCATTGTCTGTTTTTGTTCCACTGTGAGTAATCGCGGCACCCATCTTGCGTACACGATTCTCATGTCCAAATTTTCAGTCAACATGCGATGTTGAGCACTTTCTGAAATGCCTACCATGTCTGCTAGCTCGTACACATTCAGTCAACGGTCATCCAAATCAATTTTGTGGACTTTGTTACCATTTCTGGCGTAATAACATTAAATGAACCCGTTAAAACTATGAAATTCAATATTTTACAATTCTAAACGAAAGTGCAGACTCACCCAGATTAGAATCCAGCTCCGCTTTGATATAAATTGAACTGAGCCCTATCTAATGAAAGTATTGCATCACATAACGATTGCCATTTTTTCCATTTTCACAAACTCACTGAGAGCCTTCACCATTGATGGCTGCCGACCAAATGCTAAACAACGTAGTATCATCAAACTGAGGTTGGAATTTCTATCACAGTCATTATTTTCAAACAACAACTCTCATATCGGGTACCTTTGGGACTACCCAAAGTATTCTTTGTTTAATGTGGATAGCTCAGTGAAATTTTGAAGCAGCTGGTTCGTAGTTTCCTTCTGGAGAAGGGCTATCCGTCTACAGGTCAATGTTTTTAAAACTATTCACTTTAAAGCAACTATTTAAATTGGAAATTGACAGGCTTCGCATTGTGTACTTTTTCTCAACTGCAGATTTCTGCTTAACAGCTTTAAGCAAAACTGTAAGAGGCTGTAGTTGACTAAAGCAGGAGCTTGATATAAGAAATAGAGTTGGTGAAAACACAAAGATTAAACCATTGACTGCAACTTGAATTGATCCACATATATCGTAACGAAGAAAAATGTCAAGTCAATCAGTGCGCAAAGGGGGATATAGCTTGGCCAGCTTCTTTCAGCTGTATTTTTTCTAGTGCTTCTGCGGAAGTGGAAGCTATACCTATTCCTTAGTCCTTAGAAGTCTCTCTTCCATACAATTTACAATTGCTGTTACATTTGCGAAAAATATGCAGCAGTGGATTTATTAGAAAATGAACCAAATGAATGTCATCGAGGTATCCAAAAATTATGGGAACATAAAGGAGTCGCAAACTGTTTGCATCTTTTTAGCTAAGGCTTAAGTGGTACGAGAAAAGTCACTTCAATGGACATGAAGGTTCTCATAACCCAGTTAGAAAATTATAGCAACTATGTAAGGAGGTGGTACTGTTGCACTAAACTATAGAGCGAGAGCAAATGAAAATAAACGCCCCAGCCAGTAGAATGTATCTACGAATCCATCGCAATGCACAACTCTGCAGAGTTTCAGGTTCCTTGCACCTCAACCAACTTGGTTATTAGCTATGGATAGACCTTGTTTATTAAAGCTCAGGACGAACTATAGTGCAACGTAAAGCAAAGTAGACAATTTGTTTTTTGTGACAAATGGCGATTTAATCATGCTCTATAGATCGCCATCGCATCAAATGAGGACGTGTTCCTTTAATAGAAAAAATGTTGCGTATACGCCCCCGGGCACCCACATCCAAAAACATCTTTACCCCATCTGGCTACGATATTCCTTTTCACTTCATAATAATTAATTTATTTCCGAATAACTTAATTAACATTATGTCCATATACATATATTCAACTCCTCCCTCGTCCTTAAGAAACTTGAATTGAGTTTCTCTCTGGCAAAATGTCGACTTTATATTTACTTTGTGTTCCGTTATCGGCCATAAGCACGTTTTCCTCCTGACCGAGGAATGAGAAACAACTACAACAACAGTAGCACTCCTTTTCTGCAAAGCACAGAGTAATCCTTTTTTCTGTTGTTTATTGGCGAAACATTTCTCTATCGGAATATAATTGCGCGCTAGTTGTGGTATAACGCGGTCTACCACAACCTGGCGCCTCCGGTTCCGATTCTCATAAAAAGGATAATTTACGTAATAGTTACCGTTGTTGTAGTCCTTTTATATTTTATTTTATTTATATCTATTTTTTTTTTACCGCAGTTATGAAAACACAGCAAGGATACATTCACAATTTAAATGTCACTTTGTGCGTTCGTGTGTGTATGAGAGCGTGTGCCCTAACAAAAGGGACTACAACGTGCCGCCAGAGACAACCAGGTGGGTGACATGGAATTTCTCTATATACCCAACTTATACAAACACAACGAGAAAGGAACAGAAAAGTAAGTTGGACGTACGGTTGGCCGGGCTTGTTAGTCAGTAGCACACTTTATAATTATGCCGTTTGGGGTTACGGCGTAGGAGGAGGTTCTGCGGTGCGGTTAGTATAGCTCATGCTTATCCTTGAAAAGAAAACAAAAAAACACAGCCAACACGTGTATAAAAAAAACACATACATACGTAAATATGTATGGATGTGTGCATAAGGGGGGACAAATAAAAAAAAAAATCCTTTTTAGTGTAATCCAAAGAAGCAACATAATCAGGAAACAGAATGGGTTGTTGGGTGGATAATTTACAACATCAAGTTACATATTCAAGTTACTAAGTCACAAATGGGCAAACAAACAAAGTCACGTCAAACAAGTACATACATATGTACATACGAGTACAAAAAACCTATAAAAAATAAACACGACTTATGTACGTCACATAAACAAGGACGCTTGAAGAAGCCCCGCTGAAAATAATTTGATGTCTTTGAATGCAGACTTATGCTACGCTACGATAATGTTTCATAGTGAAAAGGATTTTAATTAGGTTGGAATGGTTTTGTTTTCAAATTCAGTTTCTATAAAAGAAAGACACAGGAGAATGCATGTGCAGGCGGTGGTTTCTTTATCAAAAGTTGAATGTTTTAGTCGTCCTTGTCGCATAGGAAAATCCATTCAGTGGCAATTTGTGCCAATTAGTAAAATGCTTTCATTTAGGAGTTTACGAGTAGGTGGTCCTTGGTTCACTGAGTTGTTATGGGTTCTGCATAGGCCTAGGACAGTGTCAAGGGGGTCGAAGTAACAAAACTTTTGATGTACACTACGAAAGAAATTAATTCAATTTGTAAGTACGATTGGTATACCACAAGGTTGTGTGGTTTCCACTTAACTTTTTCTTATAATGGGTTACATGCTATTGAGGGTTTTAAAGAGCGTTTATTACAAAATTTAGAGCAAAATTAAGAGGAAGGCTGGATTGTACCAGATGTCATAAGTAGGAAACCATAAATGGAGAGCGTTTACTAAAAAAAAACCCATCACCACTTGGTAGTGCATAAGCTGACTTTTCGCAGCAAAAAAAGCTGTAGACATTCTACTCGATCGATTCGAATTTTCGTCTAAACTCTAGCTCCCACCGTTAAAAGCTGTTCAAAGGATTCTCATTATAACCTTGATTTAACAAGATGGAGAACTTCAAAACGTTGGTTTCTTACGACCCATTGAAGTCTTCAATGCTTTGTTTCTATACATCAGCAATTTGAGATTCGTTCAGAAAAAGTCTCATTGTGTAATTCCCAAAGTTTCATTTCAAGAAGGCAAGAAAGAAAGAAGATTGAAAGTGTAGCGGCTACAAGTACCGATGACTTCTCTTTCAAATTTCCTATTTCTTCTATATCATTTAACCTCTCTGAAAATGCTCGACTTTAAATTCCTTGAATTAGATTCTCTTCAAGGTATTCAGAACCTTCCTTAAAGGGGTCTCCAATCAAACATGTACCTACCACCTTCCTTGTGAAACATTTCAAACTTCTTATCTCTCCTATACCCACATTCACTCCTGATTGTTTGTCTTCCATTCACCATTATCAGAGCAAACAGTTCATTTGAAAATATTGATTCAATAAACAACAAAATTGGATGTTTCCGCCCACATTATCTGGTTGTTCAAAAGAAATTTTCCCAACTTTCTCTAGCAGAAAACTCGAAAACTCCGACCGAATAACACAGAACTTGTCAAACAAACCAGCATTTCAGCAAAATTATTCCCCTTTTTCTTTCCTCCTGGAATGTAGGTACCTTCTGTTGAATTGGCTTCCACTCTTCACTTCCCTACATTTTCTTTCTTCCATGTGCAATATGTCAATCAATACTTAGGGAACATTGCCCTTTCAATGTTCCTTCTATTTGTTTGTGTGTTTTCCGGAATATTCGTACTATTCACCGCATTATTAGCCAGCTCCCCGTCGAGGAACATATATCGAAGAAGAAAAAGGAGGAGTACTAACGGCCACTATTAGAGGAGCGGACTGGAAAGAAAGAGGATAAGAAGAAGCAAACCTCGCTAATGCGGCAGAAAATGTTGGAGAAACTTTTCCCAATCGGATATCTAGTGGTGTGACGCGGAACAACCTCGACTCGCCTCGCTTACGTAAGTAACCTTCTGCAAAATTGCAGCCAGTTACTGCCTCATGCTTTAGGGGTTGGGTGGTGTGCGCATATACCTTGTCGTCGTTGTCGGATGGTAACAAGCTCGAAAACTGATTTTCCAATTTACTGCAAAACAAAAAACAAAAACCATAGAGCAGGAGGAAAGACATAAACTGAGCAGAGGAAAGAACAAACAATTTTGGTGCCATGGCGGCGAAAAGCCGATAAAGAAACAAAAATAAAAATAAAACAACAATGTCTCGTTCCTAAAAAGTTGGAAAAACAAGAATTATTACCCAGGCCGGCCGGTATGGTGGTTCGGTGTCGTTGTCGACCGGCGTCTACCAGGCACACAATGTTCCATCACAACAACACCCTGTATAAGGGTAATGAGTGCTGGGTTCGTTGTTATTTTTTCCTCTGCGCTCTTTTATCGCCAGTTGAAATCTTCCGGAAAATCTAGCAAAGCGCACGAGGAGAGAAACAGTTTTTCACTAAACCTAGGCTAATGGGGTGGGTTCTGTGGGAGACATGTGTCTAGTCTGAGTGTCTGGTCACGCAAGGGTAACGTCAGCTCCCAAGCACATAAAGGTATTTAGTAGCCTTACACAAAAACCACATAAAGTGGTAGTGCGCCCTACCCAACGACGATAAAATTATGAAAATGCGAGTTTTAGACTTGAACGTTATGGGCTATCGACGGACCATCATTCTTTCAATAGTACTGTTGCCTGGATGGAGCCAGTATAGAGAATGTTGTCTGGTTTGAAGGTGAAATGTGTGAGGTGTCGTCTGGAAAACATCTTTACAAATCGTTAACGGGAGTGGTCAAAGGTCTATGTGGCATATAAGAGGATACGTTTTGGTTTGTTTATGGGTCACAACATCCATAAGGATTCGAAGAATCAAACAATACCTAGCAAATGCCATTATATTTTGTTAACAAAAGGTGGTACGTGTGAGATGACACAGTCAACATATCACGAGACGGGTTCTCGTTACTCTTAACATGGAAGCTAATGGTAAACAATCTCCTTCATAAGTTAATAACAATAAACTGTAAATAGCCAAAGGAATATTCGAGGTGATACTCTTTTCTGTACTACAGAGGGGATTAAAGACAATAGAGGAATTGTGTTCCTTGTATTCCCAATGATTTTGGAAAATCTTCTGTATGTACATCAGAGTGAATTCTGAAGCATATCTGATTAACTGAAGTCTAGCGATTAAAACCTGGGTATTTTATATGATGTATGTGTACCATGATTGTGGATACAGCCATATTCCACAGATAACTACGACAAATAAGAAGTTCGAGAAAGTACACTAATTTACATTTACAATTTAGGATCAAAAGAAGCAACAATGATCATGACAGATACGGTGTCAATCAGATGAAAAATGGTTTGGAATCTGGATAAACTAAGTAGGATTGAAAGAGATTCTGTAAACTCCTATAACCATTCCGGAAGTTAGACCTAAAAGGCATCGGAATATGGTTATTTTCAATGAAGTCGATAAAACTCTGCATCTAAGGAACATGATTCGCAACAGAGCAAGCTATCGGAGAGTCTACCAAAATAGAGGAGAATGACTTTTCTAAAATATGGATGTATCATGTACATTCTGTTGCCCAGTAAACGCTCTTCTGGTCTACAATAAATTATTCGTACAAATATGTATAACTTGAGGAATACCTACTTAGAAACCAATAGACTATTCCTAAAAAGTAAATCAGGGTTCAGAGAGAAACACTCATATAAAACTGCACTGAACAGCGTCCTAATTAGCTGGGAAGAGGAGATTGTCGCTGTTAATTATGTGATTGTCATATTTTTGAACTTCAAAAGGACTTTTGACACATTTGACAGGGACATTTTGGTGACTAATCTTCTGGGATATGGAATTTCAGGCCAGAAACTAAACTCTCATGGTCGATCCAAAAAGACAAAAGTAAATGGAGCGATTTTTACGTGTGTCAAAACAACTTTCGGTGTACCACAGGAATCCGTACTTGGTGCTTTGCTTGACCATTTAAGAAACCGCGATGACTTTAGGCTACTGCACTATGTGTATGAATAACTTAACCCAGAATAGTATAGTAAATAAAGGTTGTCATCTATTTAATTATTTTCTGCATTAGTCTATCCAGTAAAAAATAAAGGCCTACACCCTTACAAAAAAGTTAAGAAATAGCTCTGTTTCATTTCAGCTTACTTGTAATTCAAGCAGATCTATTCAGAGGGCCTATGTAATCAGCGTTTATTGCAAGAAATTTGATTTTGTAATTTATGTTGACAAAAGCCGAATATCCTCATATCGGGATTCAGTGAATATGTTCGGAAAGAGTCCACAAGCAAATCAAAACGTGTTTCCAAAGACTTAAATATTTTTCAACACTGTTTAAGATCGTTATACATACATGTATGTATGTACATGCATTTATCACATGTAATCCCTTTCCTGTTTGAGAACAAGGGATTATTAAAGGCTATAATTAACTTTACCAACTATTAATTGTCTTAATGGCTTTATGTATTTATGTATGTATGTATATCTCAAATTATGTTCCAACACCACAGACTTTCTTTTAATCCCCTTCTTGTGAAAGAATCAACCCCTAATGAGGACATTACCAACTAACACTCCCCAACACTTGTTTCAAACATAATTATTTATGTCAACTGTACCCATTCCTTCTTCTCTATATCACCTGCGTGCTAATTATCAACGATTAATCGGAAACTATAGATATGCGTACATTCAACCCCTAATCCAAATAGTAACCCCCTTGTTAATTTTTGCTGCATTGCTGCACATTGTATGTACTATACAAGCACAAAAAAAAAAACCTCAACCTCCCTACCTTCTAACAAAAGAAATCCGAAAAAGAAACGAAAAAGTACAAAAAATCGATTCTCTCTTACTGGTTGTATCAAATTCCAACGTGCAAAAAAGAAAAAGGAGAAAAGTGTAACCCCCCCACAGCAAGGGTTGAAAGCCGTCTAAAAGTAAAGAAATAGCGACGGCAAGAGAGGCCTCATGAAAATAAATTACTATCTAGCGGACATTTTAAATATAGGGAAGGGAGCACCACTATTTGTGATTCACACAAGCGGAACGTAACATAGTACAGCCCAAACCCCCCCTTAAGATGGATCCCAGTCTTGAATGCCGCAGTAGAGGGTCGTTTGATTTGGTTCTGTTTTTCTTTTATACACACTGACCGTTGTGCGGTTAAGGGTTTTTACTTCTATTTCTGTTTTTATTTGTTTTATTCGACAGTATACACTTGAGAATACTTTCAGAACAAAAAAATAAAACCGATATTCCGGTGCTGAAGAATGTGCAAATGTGAGTGACCCTTTTTTTGTTTTTATCGATGGTCCTTTGTAATTTCAATTTTTGACCTAGAGATACCCCCTGAGTGCTATTGAAAATACTCAACATATATGAAGCTACGACCTGTGACAGAGTTCAATGAAAAAGGTTGAAAGTTCGTTTTATCTCATAGCCCGGTCATAATTTGATTAGATTTAATTCATTGGGGGGGTATTACCTGTTCATATGGTGCTCTATTCTAAAGAAGGAGTGACGGGTCCTAAATGAATGCAAGTCTGATGTATTGAAATGACCCCTGCGACGACTTTTCCTGTCATGTCGATTCTGACAAGTTTGTGAATTCATGAAGATTTTTTTCTTTGAACTTCAAAGGAATGCAAATGCTTTGTATTTCAATTGAATAGTGATGGAGAGATTTAGGATAGTATTGAGGATGGTCTGACTTAGCGTCAGACGGCATTCAGTCGTATGTGATGTATGAACAGAAGAAGTGGAATCAATTTAGCTAAAAAAAAACATACAAAAAAGATACAATCCGTTTGGAATGGATCATTGGATACCCTATCCTCCTTTCTATGCAGGCCTAATAGAGTGGGCTTGGCATACCGCATTTTGAGGATGTTACGTGGAAGATTTCATCAAAATCGGTTATGCAAGGAAAACGCCCCCAAAAAGTAGGCGCGGCTAAAGACAATGTAAGGGTGAATTGTAGACAATCTGAATATCCAAATAATACGTCTTAGTAAAATTTTTCGATTTCATGTAATTTAGTGAAGTTATGTAAAAGTGGGCGTGGCAGTGGCCGGATTTCAAAAATGCTTACACTTGTACTGCTTCTCTTTCTCAAAAGCCCAATATGAAATTTCATCCTCATAGCTCAAAATTTAAGGATCATCATACGGATCGACGGTCATCGCTGAATCGATTTCGCTATTGATACTGATCATGAATTGTATACATATACTTTATAGGGTCTATCCCAATTATTTCTCTATACTACAAACTATGTATCAAACTTGATATACCCTTAGGATAGGGTATAATGACTAGTTCTTGCATGTGGGTTTCTGACCATGGATTGAATCCATATTGAACTTATGTACATGCTCCCATAATCCTACGTAGGAGCCAAGTCCCAAAATCATCCTGTGCATACAGCATACAGCAATTTTAAGGTTAATAACAGTCTATGGCATCCTAATGTGATGGCAAACTGCCAGCAAAGCCACCAACCTAAAGGCATTCACGAAAGTACAAAGGCATTGGTACTATCAGTGCAATGAGAACAACACCAACGACAGGACTCGAGGTCATTCTCAACCTACACTCGCTAAACCTTTTATACAAGAATCGTCAGCCACAAGTGCCCTAAAAATACTCATCAGGGTTCACTAAGATCCTTCAGGAGTATGTAGGGAATGTAACGTAAGTAAAGAGAAATAAAAAAAAAAAGAGAAATACCAAGCCCACAAGTTACCGAAGGGTCCAAACGGATATTGGTGTAGGAGCAGATATAAATATTTTCTTATCCGTTAATGCGTTGGGCATATTTAAATCAGTTAGACTCCTACATTACCGTTTTCCATGTAGATGTCTTAGCAGTGACAATAGCTGCTCGTGGGACTGCGATGAAGGCAATACCACGTGAGGATCACCTTTTTCGTTAACAGCCAGGCAGCGATAAAAGTGATATTTGCTACAGATATAAAATCGAAGTTTGTGAAATTCTGTCGAGAACAGCTTAAGGTACTTGGAACGCAGCATAAGGTAAGACTCTGCTGGATTCCTGTTCATGAAGGTATACCAAAAAATGGTCGTGTTGCTGAACTGACTAGGAGAGGCTCTGCACTTGACCCGGCACGCTAAACATCGCCGCTTGCACACGAAATGAAAAATAAAGCTCTAATGAAACCAAACAATAGATGGAGTCCTGTTCGCACATGTGCTACAAAAAAAAAAGAAAAATGTGACCTCTATTCAATATTCGAAGAAAGGAAATTCTTTTTGCATCAGTCTGTCTACATAACTACATACATACCTAGGTTCTGCAACTCCGTAAAGAAGTAACTGACAAAAGTCCTCATTCTTTTGTGGGCGAGAACAAGACAGTCGCCACAACAGATGACGGGATTCAAGATCTTTCTCGTCTCTGCACTTTCTGCAGAAGTCGTTGTAAAATTAAAAATAAAATTTTTCATCAAATCGGCTTGACGAACTTCTTGACAAGTCATCCAACCCAAATAAATTTGCGTTCACATTCATCAAATTTAGGATGATGACCCTAGTGGAAACCCCCGTAAGAACACAATGTCCAAAGTTTGTAGAACTCTTGTTGAGATCCACGAGAAATGAATGAGAAGTATCAGTCGTAGCACCACGACACTTATTTAATCCATATATCCATGCCTCACTTGCCAAACACCCAATCCAGCAAACTCGCGTATGCAGACGACCTGGCTTTAACTACCCAAAGCGAACAAATGCACACAATTGAGGATAGGCTCATAAGAGATTTGTAAGTTATTTCAAAAACTGTAGGCTTACACCACTGTGTACTGTGTTTATAAGACAAAATTGGATGAAAACGCTCTTGAAAACATTGAGGTAATAGTTCTTCGCACGATCTAAGGTCATATTCCCGTCGATGATATAAGTATATGTAAAAAAATATATAATCACGAACTGTACGAATTTTAAATATGAATTTAATACCTTACAGAATGTAGAGCGGGTAAATACCAACATTAATCGCAGTCCATCGACATCAGAAGGGCTTACAACATTCCTAGAGAAAGTTGCACTGATCGAGTAGAAACTCAAATGCACCACAATAGCAAACTACCTCCTCACCTAAATACATACAGAGCCACCTAATCACCATCTAAACCGGAATAAAAATGGATTAGTGCGAAACTGCAACGTTACATTATAGGACGTGTCAGGACAAAAACCACTATACCATACTCTCCTTCATAGGGCATTCAAATATTCCCATTTCACCTCGTTTCAGTTTCTTTTTTGTAATAAGTATCTGTTGACATGTTAACGA
This sequence comes from Xylota sylvarum, assembly GCA_905220385.1. Classification (NCBI taxonomy): domain Eukaryota; kingdom Metazoa; phylum Arthropoda; class Insecta; order Diptera; family Syrphidae; genus Xylota; species Xylota sylvarum. The sequence goes on along the minus strand of LR999957.1, from coordinate 105,361,616 downwards.
CACTTTTTTCCTGTTTTTTTTTTTTTTTTCTTTTTTTTAATCGTCCTCCGTACATATGAAGGTTTGCATTATTATCCCGACAAAATTACTCCACATCGTAAATTCCGATTTATGTCCTCCTTTTCACTCTATTCACACTGCGCGCTGCCCACTCTACCCCTAAATAGGCCCTCACACTGCTACTCATTTAATCCTTAAACGCTGTGCGGTATTTTCAAACATTTCATTCAGTTGGACTTTTATTTAGCACACCGGGGGGAGTTACAGCGGAGAAAATTTATTAGCTCCCCCTTTTGGACACTCGCACAGACCGGTCAGCTTGGGTAGAGAGTAGAATGGCTTATTAATGTTCATTTGACACGAAAACCATATTATCCGACAAGAAGGGAGGGATGTCCAGTACATATGAACTGAAATTTAATGAAAAAGGATACCGCGCACACCGCTCGACTCCATATTGTGGGCTTATCTGGGGAGACAGAATTAACACGTTGGTCGTCCTGATTTGTTACTGCAATGAGTTGCATACAAAAAAAAAAAAAAAAAACAGTCCACCATCCTCATGTAGGATATCTCCGGCTCCAATGCAAAGTTCCTTTTTATGACGTAAGCCGAGGATAATGCCATGTCAGTAGCAAAGGATTAAGGTTTAGAATTACTACTGACAAAAAAAAAAAAAACCTTTTGTTTTCCGATTCGAAGAGGGGTATATTGTGTCATACTCATTCAGTCTGACGTTGCCTCCGCCACGCCGCCGTTGTCCTGTGATGTGTGCAGGAATATTGTGACAGTATCATTAAATGATGTGGTGATATATGTGACATTCATATGGCTGCTTGGTGATAAAGTTTTCATTCTATATTATGGTGCTGCTGCATCGCACCGTACACTGGAAGGATAATAGATTATACTTTCGAAGGGAATTGCGTTTCATGAATTTTATGCACAGTTTAGTGGTCGCATTGTCATTTCAATTTGATGATGGCTGACTGAATGGACACAGGATGAACCGGGTGAATGAGCGTTGTAGGCAAGTAGAGGGAGAATTTTGTTTATGAGACACAAACGACCCGATAGTGTAGAATTTATGAATGACAGGGGCTTGGTTTCATTCAACTGTGTCTAAAATGAATAACATCAACAAAATGGCGGTTGACGAGACTCCAGCTGGGAGATTTATTCGAATTTCATGAACCACTGACGCTATGTCTGGAAAGGACACGCCTATCAACGATGTAAATTTAGTTGTTTTTGTTCATTACCATAACGTGTTATCGATAAAAAAAATATATCACATATATATGCAGCAGGTCCGCAAAAACGCACTTCAAGTTAGTATTTCAGCTATAAGTGGGAAATTTCTATTAAGCGATAGCCTGAGGGCCATTCAAGGACGTCTTCATAAACATATTTCAGAAAATTCGTGAGATAATCAACCCTCTATCGGCGCATTCACCCTCATGGTAATCGAAACGTGCATAGTACGTTTGTTGGAAATGAGAAAAAGATTGGAAATCACGATTTTTGGTTTGGAACTTAGGTGATGTATGGGGTTGTGTCTAAACTAATCCTAAACTAAACTAATTCGGTCTCCAGTCTCCTTTATTTATTTACTTTAAGTGAGAACGGAGCAAATCAGTATTTTTTAAAGGAAATCCAAATCGCAGCACTCAGACTGCAGTGGTTCGAGAAACATTGATTTTATTCGCTTCTCTCACATGGTCTGGTAGCTGTGTTTGCTGTTCCTCGCCCGGACACGAACATGAACAGTTCGGATCACAAGCAAACACACTATTCACTACACCATTGCCACCACCACGTAAATGTCGCCCCTGACGGAGGACGCAGGAAGACCTAATGCAGGTTTAGGTGGTAAGAAATCATAGTCTGAGCCTTGCTTACCAATTTCATTTCCCGCAATCCCCCTGTGATCTGGAACCTAGGCAAGAGTCAAGGAGTTTAGCTTTGCGACCGAATTCAAACAGTTCTTGCATTCTTGACCTATTTTCGAACGAAGTTAAGTGCAGCCTGACTGTCACTACAGACGCAGGTACTCCAACTCCGCTAGCTATTCTTAAGAATATAGGCAGCAACCATTAGGATAGCATAGATCTCCGCTTTAAAAATAGAGCCAAACTTGCCTAACGAGTTTTTATCAGTCACCACGAAGACACCAACACCGGGTCCTTGACTAGTTTTGAAGGCATTCGTGAAGATTCGAATACAACTCACTCCAGGCTCAGACTCTGACCGAAGCTAGTTTTGAATGCAAGGAAAGTCGATTCTAAATTTACTTAGCAGTCGAAGTTCCAGTGTCATAGCATCAGGCAGCATATCCATTGTACCAGGTAAGTGTCGCGCAAAAGCCACGTTTTATAACTCAGTCCTGGAATTATTAGCCAGCTCAGCTAAAAGCTTCTGAGATGCAGAGAATGAACAAATGCGATGAGCAAGTCCTTGATCAAAATTCGTTGCAACATCCAACGAAAAAAAAAAACATAGAGGAACATAATCTAAGAAAACATTATAGATAGAAGTCAACTGCCTCAGTAACATTCTATGGCAAAGGTTTTCTTAAAAAGAAAAATAAAATCGCAGACTATACAATATTACGTGACCTTCTATAGAATTTCGTAAGACAATAGCCCCGATGGAAGCTCGCCAAAAAAGTACTTATCCACTCAACACAACGTTCTTCTTGATATCATAAATAACTACTAATACAGTACTTCGAAACTTTTAAGAACTCTCAAGGCATTTGTTTCAAACAAAAATGAAAGATCATTAAGCTTTCCTTCAGACCCATTATGCAATCAACTAGTGACTCGTAACTACAACCAAGTCAAGCCAGTCGATGAAACAAAGTCTATTTTTCATTCCTCCTACTCTTATTCGCCACAAGGTTGGATTGTAGAAATAAAAATCCATTAATCTTAAACTCACAGGCATCATCAGAGAGGACAAAATACAGTTATCTCATCGCTCTTAAGTGCTTAAACTTTTCAGCAACAAAACTTGAAAAACAGCGAAAAGGTTATCTATGACACTCGACACACAGATCCATAGATTAAAGTAGTGGGTACCTACTACATCCACCCATCTTCCGGAATGAGATAAGAAAAATGCTTTTCCAATAATCCTCTGTCCTCCTCTCGAGTTATGTACATCCTTTCACATTTCTCGTTCTGCAGAGAAAATTTAATTTGTTTTGTAGGGACGATTGTGAGGGAGATGATATGCCAACGCCAGGGAACAGAACACTTTTCATTGACACCGAAGGATTCCAATTTTTTTTTTTTTTGTTTTCGTATTTTAGAATCCTTTTAACGCGAGCAACAGCCCACCACCCCGAAAACAATAATGAATTTTCATTTGCGAAATACAAATTGCTAGGATTTTTTTTTTTTCCTTTTTTTTTTTTTCATATCCATGGCATTTTTCCTCAAACCGTTGTACTCACGGATAATGACTTTCCTTTGGGTCTAATGCTCTGTTGCCGACAGTTTTGCGCTGTGTCCTATACCAGCCTTAAGCGACGACTGGGGAAAGAGAGTGCCTGTCTGAGGCTAGAAATGAAATTAAATTAATGAATTTAATTTCAGTATAATAGACATGCAAGGAAAGAAGTGGCAGAGTGTATATTAGAATGGAAATGGATAAGCAAGGACATGGAATGGTGCTCTTGGAATGGGGGGAAATATTCAAAATGGAAATCCTTGCCGTTGACGATAGTTAAAACTTAAATGTAAACCGACTAGTCGCTACTTGTGTATGAAGAGGGGTATGAAGAGTTGTGCAATAGTCACTATACTAAGACAACAAATATATTTTGGTTTTCTCATTTCACAAAGCCCCAATGAAGTATGCGTGACAGATATCAGCGCCTAATAGCCATTTTCATGAAATCTTTTAAGTAAACTTTATTGTCAATAGAATTTACTTTATGGAAGTAGAAACGATTTTAAAAAAAAAAAAAAACGAAAGCAGACATGAAAGGGTGGAGCGTAGACAGAATGTCAATGTTAACATGCGACCGCAGTGTTATGTGACTAAATGCCTTGAACCTACCTAGCGGTGTTAAGTAGTCAGCGGGAGTGTAGCGAAAAAATCCGTCTCTATGCAGGGAGTAGGATGTAGCTGCAAATTCCTGAATTCGTAAAAGACTTTAGAAATTGTGTGACTGTGCAGATAAAAACACTCGCACCGATTTTTTTCAAAGAGCAGACAGATATCGACTGAGCTGTTCTAACCCAAAAAGGAATACAACAAGGCTGCATACTGTCACCACTACTATTTCTTGTAATGAAAAGCGATAAAAAAAACTTCTAAACTATGTGGATATTATTAGTTTATTAAGCTGCACTAACTTTTAGTACTTTTAGCCTCTTACGCTTCATTAGAAGTTCAAAGTGGCTTAACAAGTAGGTAGAGAAAAACTTTGTCCTAGAATCTATGTTGTATCACAATGGACCTATTGCTGGTCTAAATTGTGTTGGCGTTTCTGAGCTGGCAGCCACTTCAACCAAACCGAACAAAGTTGCACTAAATTCGAGGAATTTTCGTGTGGAACAACAATTCTATATTTAGGATCCCTTGCTTCAACCACCGCAGTGGAATCGATCTGGACGTGTGCAACAGAACTGTCAAAACCTACATTTTGAACATAAAAACCAAGCTATGACTGTTCTATTTTTTGGTAGATGACTTGGTCACTTTAAGGCATAATCGTCATCGAGTTGCTCATTGATAGAGATCAAGAGACTGAAGGCATCATAAAGAGATGAACTAAGTAGATGGGTTACACCTTATGGTGTCTCCCCAACTCTATTATAAAATGCATCACATAATGAAACTTGCAGTTTAGCAGAAGAGTGGGTGGAGTGGGTTAAGGAAACATTCCAATGATCTAGTCATGACATCGAAGGCATTTCTATGAATTACAGAGAGCTGTTGAAACCATACGTTGACAGAGGTCAAGGAATTTTTTTCTTGATTGCTCGAAATGAAGCAATAAGCTAAGGACCATTTATGACGGCTTTTTTAGATGGACTTCTGTTTTTCAAGACGATATCGTTGTTATCATTAGTGCAACACATATCCTCAAAGGAATAAGAGTTAATGGTGAAAACTTATACATCTACCCCGATAGCCTCGATAGTTGCTATCAAGACCTATTCTGCAGTACTGCTTACTTCTAAAATTGTTGAGGAGGCTATAATGAAGCTAAACCGGCCGTGAAAGAAATTTTAGGTGTTGTCTGGGGATGGAACTTCGAATCCGTCGCTCCGTAGTCCAACGCACAAATTACTTGAGCCACGGTGCCCACTTTCGCTGATTCGCTGGGAATGAATGAACAATATCATGATTTTTTACACAAAATTATTCTGAGTGATGAGGCTAATTTCCATTTGGCTGAGTGTGTAAACAAACAAAACTGTCGCATCTGGGGCTCCGAAAAACCAAGAAAAATAGTGGAACAACCTTTCCATCCACAACGAGTGAGAGTTTGGTGCGATTTTTGGCCTGGCTGTGTCGTCGGGCTATGATCGAAAATGATGCTGGTGACACCTTTTAGGTGAATGGATTGCGTTACCGAACCATGTTGACTGACTTTTTTTTGCCTGAAATGAATGCAATGGACGTGGACGACGTTAATTTTTAGGATGGCGACAAGCTCTTGCCACAGCTGGTCAAACAATGGCTCTCTGTGATTTCTCGAAATGGAGACGTCAGTTGGCCGCTGAGATCGTGCGATTTAACACACGTCTACGCTAATGGTCCACAAACGATTCATGCTGTAAAAAAAATGAAAGCTGGCATTCGCGAATCCAGCCACAATTATGCGAAAACGTGATGAAAACTTTCATCAAAAGCATGACTATGTGTGGGGAAAGCCGAGGCGGACATTGGAAGATATTATATTCCATTACTAATCTCATTCCATTACTAAGATTAGATTAAAATAAAAAATTTCACCACTTTTTATAAAAATGTAGTATTTTTCTACTGACTGAAAATGACACCTCTTGTTAGATGACCCTATACAAGGTTAAAGTTTTCTTCATTCCGAATCAGCGAAAAAAACTATCTATTGGTGAAAAGCCAATCTTCATTTTGTCTGAAAACTATATAACGCTTGGTAAAAAATGACATAAGATTCGTAATTTTGGAATTATACTGAAGCACGCCCAGCAGACGAATTTAACTACTATCTTGGAAATCGGTAGAATCTATATTTCATAGGTGTCATAGACAGCTTAGCATTTGGTACGTGTATTTGTGCATTCACGATATCATGGGAATAGATCCAGTCCAATCTGTATTCCTAGAAAAAACAACACGTTTTGCTATAGGGTTGAAGGTACAAGAAACCTCTTCATTTCTTAACGTATCTTCAACCCTACCATTCTATAACGATTCCATCAAAAGTGCTCTGACACTAAAACTCTCGATATATTTTCCTCCCCTATAAAATGGACTATAGACAGATTTCATCTTCATGTTTCTATTTAATTATTCACAAGAAACTCCTTCTCCACATTACGACACTGAGGTTTTCAATTATACGACCAAATCTTCATTAAAATGGAAGCCGCTTCTAAAAAAGCTATCAACCAACAACAAAACCATCAATAATAATAATAATATGTCTAGTGCGTTAGCAACAGAAGTGTCTGATAAACTTAAATTGTTACTGGAAACCTAACTCAGAATTCTAGTACATATTTAAAGCATGTATCTGTTTGCGCCTTCTCGGTAGAAGCTTAAACAAAACGTCTTACAAAAGATTTTGATGGTGATCCTTGCCGAACGAACGCATATTGCGAAATCTATCAACAATTCCTTTTCTGACAGCATTGAGTGTCGAAGACCAATAGCAACGCTGCCAACATAACACAGATACGCCCGCACTGATATGCTGGGTTTCACTCGACAACAATCCACGGAGTCCTTAGTTGGAACAGGAATACCATGAACAAGGTATTAAAGTTTTATCAAAAAAATTAAGACAAGGTTTCAAGGAAACAATACGCGTGAATAAACTTGCTGAGATGCAGAAGGAAACATTGTAGTAGTCACTGTCGGTGCTGAGGAAAAACTGCATCTCTATGCTGTATAGGTAACAAAGGCAACAAAGACCAGTAATAAAACGTCCATCCACCTGACCAACAAGGCTGCTGGAACTGGTATCTTATCTTGGAGCTATTCAAAGTCGCTGGAGATGATGTGGTAAAGAACACACATCAACTTGTTTTCAAAATTTCGTCAGAGCAATGTATGCCTGATAAATAGATTCTCAGGATATTTTTTCCTGATCCACAAGAACTGCGCAAATTACAGAGCCATCGCGCTCCAGGCCTTCTCTATCATATTTTGATACTAGTGCAGTTTCAGGCCACCAAAGTCCATAATTGATAAAATTTTTGGACTTATTCCGATTCTGGGGATGTCCTGAAATATTTCCAATTCGATACCCCATAACCATACACCATACCATTACGATACTATAACAGCATTAATACAGGCGAGCTATGCTGAATCATTTATAGTATCGGTAGCACTGCCAAACTTGTCAGCCTGTGCATAACGACGTTGTATATAGTGCTCGTCACTCCATCAAGGTCAGTAACGACCTCACCTATACCTTTTTTGATGATATAGACCGCATACTTCAACGCATTGTGAGAAATTCACAAGCCTATACAGATGTTTTCTGGAGTTATGCAACGAAGCAGATAAAAACTCCTGAGGAATAGCCTACAAAGTTGTAATGAAAATTTTCAGAAAATGCTGTTTTCCACGTGCATATGATCATCACAGAAATGTTCCTGCAATATCCGCAAATATTCTAAGTGGACAGTGCAACTCCAGAACCACTAAACATTCCCCTGGTCACTGCAAATAAACTGCTCAACGTACGCAACAAATTTGGGGCAAATAAGTCATTGTAACCTGACGGAATTCCCAATTTAGCTCTCAAGACGGCATTCAAAGCTGGTCCACAGGTACTCACCTGGTACCACAGGACTCAGTTGTAGGTTCTTTGCACTGAAATGTGATGTATATATGACGGGGTTTTACGTTTTCCAATACCTGAGGAGACAAAAAATATCGGTTTCGCCGATGATATTGCAATCGTTGTGACTGGCAAACTACTGTAAGATGTGGAACAGTTAAGTTACTCCACAATAAGGACCGTACGGAACTGGTCGTGTTTAGCTGGCCTCACACTTGCGGAACACAAAACTGAAGCGGTTCTTATAAGCAGCAGGAAGAAGGCGGAGACGATAAATATTACTGTGAGTGGCCACTCAATAACATCCAAGCCCCATATAAAATACCTCGGAGTCGTAATAGATACGAGGTTATCCTTTAAAGAACACCTCAAGTGTGTGAGTCTCATGCCCAATACAGGAGATCCTAGACAGAGTCGAAGATTACTTTTGGTCAGAGTAGTTGCGTCGATAATTCTTTACATCGCACAAATCTGGGTGAGTCCCATGACAACAAGAGCAAATAGAACAAGTCCTGCCTCAGTGTATAGAATGTGCACATTGAGAATATGCTGCGCATATCACACCACCTCCAGCGATGCAGCCTATGTGATAGCAAAAATGCTACCAATAGACATTCTGGCAGAAGAGCAGCGGTGACAATACGAACTAAGGCACCCAGAAAAAGAAGAGCAAGCTGCTCAAACCGGCGATACCCAGTACATCCTACTAAGGATGAATAGCATAGGAGAGTGACAAGAACGCTGAAACGCTTCAGAAAAGGGTAGGTGAACGCATGTATGGTATAACCACAAATTCAGCCTACAGGTCATGGAAGTTTTCGGTCACACCTGCATAAATTCAAGGATAATGACAGGCCTTACTGCCCACAATTCGTTGACTGTATTAAAAACGCAGACCAAGTGGTTTTCCAATGCCCAAGGTTTCAAAACGAGAGGGAAACATTGAGGAAAACCAACCGTCGAAAACATGGTTGTAGAACTGCGTAAAAGCCAAGAAGCTTCGGATCCAGTGATTGAAAATACAAAGATTATCATGAGCGTTTTAAGAATACTGGAACGTGATAGAAAAGAGTCTAAAGGGACTAACACGAATCCAGATGACAACTAAGTCAGAAAGCCCGCTACCAGGAAATGCCAAGAAGGAACTGTTACTGGGTACGGGCAGATTCGTCTTTCGACGATTACTACCTCCTGGCGTAAAAAAAAAACAATTGTTCACCAGAGCCACAATCTTTTGGAAGTCAGCGGAAATGCTTGGATACGCCAACAATACTGGCATAATTGGTACAACTAACAAGGATGTCAGCGAGTATTGAAATAAAAGCCTCCAATACAGCAGAATAAAAGACTGTCTACTTTGGCCCTGCTATCCTTATATAAACTCTTGTCAATCACTGTTTCTTTAAGATGAGATGGCGTATAAACAATAAAGCTCTATACCAAACTAAGACCGTAATCTTTTTAGTCCTAGTCGCTGATGGGGTTCGGAGAAGAATATTCAAAGACGAATTGTATGATTGACATGTATGTAAAACGAATGGACAATATTACCATGGCTACACTTCGTGTAGTGGTTTGAAACTTTGATGTTGATTAGATTCAAGGGTTATGTCCAAACTAGATGGAGAGCATCGTTGTCCAAATCTCAATTTTGCATTCAGAAGCTTTTTCATGACATGTTTACTCTCGGATATTTGTCAGACGCTCGCGCGAAGTCGGGCCGTGCAAAAACTTTGACAACCGGGATTTGAACCTCGAACCTCCTGCTTAGTAGTCCGATGCACTAACCACAAATAATATATGTATTTACATTTGTACACACCTTCAGATAAAACGTTAAATGACCGATCCTTACTAAAGTAGGTGTGGCAATAGAGATAAATTAATTACATCCATGATCAATGGAGACGATGAAATTTTACTAGAAGAGGGACAGTAAGGATCAAGTATTCAGTAAATAATAAGGATCAATATTGTTCTCGTATGTAACTTAAATCTCAGGGTCCCGATAGCAGTTACAACCGTCTCTGACTCTGCTGTATGATAATCACGCACAAAAAGGACATCACTGCCACCGGATATGCGCTGGAGTTTTACAGGAATTTCTTAGTTACGAAGTTATAACCACGTTGTGCCTTCACGTGCATATGTAAGAACTTTAGTACTTAATTTTAGTTTTTTTTTAAACTGCCATCTGTTGGTTTATGGCGAATCTCTTTGTAGACGTTTGATTCAGACATATGCTATATTTATTTTAAATCTTATTTTACTTAATTAAAATCATCATATATAATTAAATATTTAATTTTATATAATAACAACGACTTACTGATAAATTTAACTTTCTTCGATGCCCTTGGCTGCTTGGAGCGAATTTTGGTTGCCTTCTTGATAGGTGCTGATCTCCTTGATACTATAGTGTTTGCATTTTATTTTTGTTAAATATACAAAGAGACATAAAATAGAAATGTTATAGAAACTATTTCAAAGAAAAAATCCAATTAAACCCTATACGAGATGAAACTTTGCACTTTTAATCGCCACGACCTATATAAAGCCAACTATTCCCATTTTTCTTTGCAAACAAAAAAGCCAAGTCGAAAAAAAAAATATAGAATCGTAACGAGAAATTTTCCAGTAAAATGCATTCAAATACTCCCGCAACGCAATTCAAAAGAATGACCATTCAGCAACAAAACAAAAAAAAGAAAATAAAACCAAAAAAATGGGAATGAAAAATTGATAGTGGTTGAATGGAGGAGGGAAAAACAAGTGAAATCTAGTCGGCAGTTCTAAAGTGCATATGTAGAAAAATGAAGAAGAACTAAAAGTACAAAAAAAAAAAAACATTGATTCCGAAGGACAATTTCCTTTCCCATTAAATTTTCCACATCACCAACAGGAAACAACATTTTCGGGCGAGTAGATGGGATAATAAAGTGTTCTTATGTGTTGTGTGTGTTATGTTGTGGCGTTGCACAACACAGTAAAACTCATTTGCATTTATTCCATAAACATGCAGGTGTCGGTAAGGTACATATTGTGTGTTTTCATGTGATGTTGTCCTTGTTTTTGTTTGGTGTGTCTGAAGGAATGTTATTTTAAATTTTACAGGTTAACACCACCAAAACCACTGAGTGAGAATGGTGATGCATGGCCAAGAAGGAGATTTGCATATCGTGTGAAACTGTAATGAGCTTTTTGTGTAGACACATAAAGAAATATTATCAGTTCAGTACAGGATGTGCTGCTTTGTAATTTCAGCTCATTGTGACATGAACTCTTGCATACCTCGTTTATGATTTATTTTATTCTACAATAGGGAATATGACACTATTCCTATGAAATAGAAAGAGGACAATGGAGGTGGTTACTAGGATTAAGATAACTATGGACATTTGTTCATATATGAATAGTGTTGTACGAATCAGACCTTTTTAGTTTCTCGTCTATGGTTCTATGGTTATGGTATTGTAACAGATATTGCCCTCTCTTCGGATTCGTGAAGGTTACCCAATGGTTAACAAACCCCTTGCAAGTAATTCGACAGTAGAAACAGACTAACTAACAGCGGAAGTGGCCTTCAATTAGCCACAACTAAACATAATACAATTGCAGAATTAGGAACAAGACTTCAAAAACCATTAAAGAAGTACATATCGACGGAAGGGTAGCCTTAAAATGATGGTATTACAAAGATTTTAGAACTAGAGTGTTCCAGAGAGATCCCGGAGGTATTTGTAATGCAGTGTTCCAAGAACGTCTTGACAATCCTTCATAGATACGTCTACAGAAAGCACAATACCGCATTGACAACGAAAGTATGCAATGATAAATGAACGCTAGATATGCGATTGCATACTTTCAGGTGTGAAATGTATTGTCCTGAAATGCGTCATTTCACTCAAATGAATTTTCAAGTATTTCAAACTTCCAAAATGATGTCAGCAACTCGTGTGTGTGTTTTTTGTTTTAATTGAACCTTCCCCCGATAATCTACACATCATCGAAACAATTTAGGAATACTATTCTACTCCTCTCAACAATTCAAATAAATTAAATCCAACCATAATTTCACTCGAAAATTCACCCAAAAACAGAATCAACAAAACACCCTTTCAAATTCGTCTTTCTTCTTTCTCTTTCACTCTTTCTAGACACACCCTTGAGGCAAAACTGTGCTAGTATTCATCTCAATTGCATTCCTTGAGAAACAAGCAGATTTTCAATTAAATCACTCTTCAAATGTGTTCCTGTATTAGGTACACATCTTAAACTCCAAACAAGGATGAAGATCTAAATCTTCTAAAAAGGTCCCCGTCCTTCTTAAACAAAAGGCGCCTTACAAATTATTTAATCCGTAAATCTTCTACATCTAACTACCTTCCCTACATCCTTCTGTTTTCACTTCTGTTTATACCTGAAGGAAGCTACTAAAAATAAAATAATTCAACCTTGATTAAAGTTTAATCAAGCATTGAAAGACACTGGGACTGGCGGCGTCGAAGGATTTCAGTTAAGAAATCCAAACTGCAGGACGACTTCAATGTGGAGCTACCAGTCTAAATTACCTTCCTTCCGCCGCACATAAACATGGTTTCATTGCAAAGCAGAGGGGTAAGAGAGAGAAAAAAAAAAAGATTACAACCACCAACTTGGGTATTACACTCCAAATGAATATCCTCAGTAGGATTCCAGGAAACAAAAAAAGTAGCAACCAACAAACAAGCAATCTATGAGCAGTGAAATGAAAGAATTTCAATCCAAAGGAAGGAGGCAGTAGTCGTCCTGTGACTGCTCACCTAGCTGCTGTGCCGGAAGAACTCCTTTTCATGAATTCATCTCCATTGTTTTAGATCGGTTTTTGTAATTTTCTAGATAAGACCGGTAGGGTGGCGGCTTCACATTGGATGAGCACTCCACCCTCTCTCTCTCTCTCTCTCTATCTCTCAACCGAAACTCAGTGATATGTGATGAATCTATCTGAACAAAAGAGTAAGGTTGGTTGGTTTTGCAGACTTTCCTGCATTTTACCTGACTGCCTTGCCTTTCATCCTCCGACCTTCACTTTAGAAAGTACAAAGAGCAGTTTTTTGTTTGTTTTTTTTTTTTTCGAAGTGTTCAACACTGCGGTTTTCTGTTTACCCTCAACCCTCCACCCACAAGGCATCCTCATAAGGATGTGGCAATAGATTTATGTGGATCACGTTCGTCGCTGTTCGTTTGCCTCTTCAAAGCCCACCCCCGCTCTATTGATTGCTGTTTTCCTCTCTAATAGGGGTTGATAGAGGAATTCAAATCCTTGAAACGTTGGAGATGGTAAAAAAGAATTGCCTACTTAGAGGGTGATTCTTTTTAAGGTACCGTTGTTTTGTTAATAAAATTCCGATGCGTATGTTGGCAATGCGTAACAATGTGTAACTGAACAGGTGGAAGAGGGGGAGAAATCGTGGCAATGATAGCATCACTGTTGAGGTGAATTTCGAAGGATGTTGCTTATCACTGTTGGCGTGCGAAATAATGGCACAGAATCCATCGAAGAGGGTGGTTTGAAGACGTTTTCGCTTCTTTTTTTTTTTTTGCTTTCAACGGTTATCTAAGGAACGTGTCAGTGATGGTTGAGAGAGATATCTTATTCTATTAAGAGTACCTGATCGAAAATTGGAAAGGTGTTTAATACAAACAGAATTCCCAGTTATCGGAAGGTGCATGGAATGGAAGTCATGCTTTTAAGGTTTGCGTTTCGTTCTTGGAGAGACGTACAGAAGATTAGATAATATTTGCAATTGAATTCGATTCAACACAGATGATGGAAATTCTGGCACCAAGGGATATGCAATGTAATTTAATTTTGATAGTATGCTTTCAGGTGTTAAAGTTTTTAGAGACTTCAGTTTGTAATTTAATGACATAAGGGACTAAACATATCCAAAATGTTTTGAGTTCGAAACACAGTATAAGTTTATGTATGATATGCATCTTCCACTCAAAAATACTTCAACATAACATCCGACCAACGTCTGTCTCATTTTCAAGTATAATAAATACCACCCGCTATTCAAAGCGCCATCTTGCTGTGAACCATAAGTACGTACTTCGTTAAGCATAAAAAATTAGTTCCATTTGGGTTTAAGAAATTGCTCGTTAAGTATGATTGATGGTTATTGTCCTTCCGCTGTAAACATCATTTCATTTCCACAAAAACATCACACCCCAAACCGTTACCAGTACTACACAACCACCTTTTCAAACTTGTTGCCTCATTATGTCAATTACGAGCAGACTAAGCGGCAGAACATCCCTCCCCTTGAAAATTAGGCAATCTCCATTATTTAAAACTTTCAATCTGCTTTCTTTGCGTAAATCATCTATACACACCCACAAGATTTATACCTACCTACATATAGCAACAGGATTGATTTCATCTGACAGGAATGAAAGAGAATTCACACAACAGAATACACTCTAATTTGACATTTGAAGGATTTTACGCTTCGCTCGAATGAGGAAAAGCGTTTTCTTTTTTTTTTTTTTTTTTTTTTTCTTTAATAAATGTCTAACGATTGAATTTATATTTCATGGTGAATTTGTTTTAAATTAGAATACAATGTTATTGTTTCTCAGAATAAATGAGGCAAAATGGTGTTATGGAAGTGACAGATTGATTATATTGTGACATTTTTTTTAAGTGTTTCCTGAATTTGAAGCCAATTTCGTTCTATACCCATTTCTAGCAGATCAAAAAGTATTTCATCACAAGGACCATAAAGGGTCCTAGACATATCTATAGACATTTTATAAACAGTTTAGAATTTTAAGTGGAAGTGTCACATACTGAGTTAATGTTGAGTGGAATGTTGTTGGTTTAGGTTCCAACTATCACCGCAAAATATGTTTTTTTTTTTAATGGGAAAGAAATGAAGTTATAATAATCTACTACATTTGCGTGTCTAGCAGGACAAGACAGGTCGTAGCTAAATACACGAAAATGCACTTCAAAATTGTGAAAATACTAACTGTGCTATAGAGAATCAAAAAAACATTCGAGATTCAAAACACACCTCTATATGTTGTTAGACATTGTAGCAGTTATTCGTACTACTGTCTTAGAAATTATAGCTTCTTCTAGAGAACAACTGCAATAGTACCAGATGTACGTAGAAAATTATGCAACTCAGCGTCGATCGTGCAGCGCATTCAGAAACGATCAAAAATCAAAATGCAAGTAATTCTGGACGTTATTGGTTGAATCGAGTTTTATTAATTTCCCCTTATGTAGCAGTCGTAATCGTAGTTATACCATACTGTGTAAGACCTAAGACAGGCATCCTTTTTAGACGTCAAGTGCCTTCCATGGCACGTTCCACATTGAAATAAAAACGCTCTTTTCAATTCTCACTAGAAAAAGGTACATAAACAAACGAAAATCCCATTAAAAGCAGATAATAGGGGTAATTTATGCCTGCCAACGGGCATCTCTGAAATATTGTTGTCTTCTGGTGCAAAATATATCCTTGCACAAGAGTACCTACATACATATGTATAAGAATCCGGCCAACCATCTGTCTATAGCTGTTGTAGTCTCCGAAACATTGCAAACTAGGAGAAACATACAATTTATTAGCACTAACGGTGCTATCTACACACCCATGATATGAGGCATGGATATCATAAAATCCATCAGAGAGAGGGTATCCTTTCGCTTCGTTGAATGCATTTACCTCCAAGCTCCTCTTATTTTTCTGTCTCCACAGAGAATAACTCGTTGAAAATCATGATGATGGAAAATCTTTTGGGAAATCTACCAGAAGAAAATATTATTTTATATGGACGAAGAATGAAATCCCAAAACTGCACAGAATACGAACGCCATGAAAGACACCTGTTCCACGTGAGATGATTTTTAAAAATAAGAATCTTTTTTTTTTTATTTTGAATTTTATTTGTAAACCCAGGCGGACACAAGTGCGTGTTTGGGGGTGAGAAGAGATTTGACCCAATTTTGTTTCTTTTTTTAAAGGAATATGCACGTTACAAATTTATTTCAATCCAAAGGATAACCAATAAAAGTTGAATGTTTCTTAAAAAGAAAAGAATCGATTTGGATTCGAAGAAAACAGGATACAAGACAAGAACCTATAAATATGTAAATGTCCTTTCTAGAGACGACATCTGTTACGACAGGGGTTTGAAGGCGGAGTACCTTATTGACAGCAAGGATTCAACCGAACCCTGGATGGATTGTAGAATTTATTTAAATCATTCTCTCCCACTCCCAGTATACAAACAAAGAAAAAAAAAAACACTATCACAACACAAAATTATACAACGACAGCACCTCATTATTATATACCAAGTCAAAGAAAGGATATCACTGACAGAGAATAAGCCAAGAGGAATCAACACGAATATCTTTTCTAAATCCCTCAAGTAATGGAGGAAAATCCATTTCCTCTTGTTTATACATTTATTTCTCGGTATTCTCTTTGCCCTTTTTCCAAAGTCACCTCACACCCACTACCCAACCACAAGGGTGTGACAATAACATATATGGAAAGGTCAATTGTGCCAACAGAGCAAATAAAAAAAAAATAAAACAAAAACTGACAGGTTAAGTGTCAGTTGTCATACGTCATACAGTCTTAACTTTTGAGTTTCTTGGAGAAAGTAAGATTTGAAAAAACGAAATGCAGTGTTAACTGCACTATAAATAATCTGACAGTTGGTAAATGTCAAAACTTATATATGCACACGTTCTATTTTCGGAATTTTAGGATACAATGAACATCCTTAAAATAAAAATATCAAAAATTAAGTAAAAGTGTTGGCAGCACTACGATACGAAAAAGCAATATCTGACAGAAATGTCACTCTTTTGTTTTTTGTTTTTCATATACAAACAAAATTCCACGTATGTCATAAATATTTATGAATTCTTATATTTTTAATGAAAATCAGAATCTCCTATCGTGTGTTTCTCATCACAGAATACCGCCAGGAGTGATTTACTCCTGACACAAACGGCGAAAGACTTAATTTGTCAAAAAATTGTCACACCGACTCGCGAGGACAAATTATTCTTCTTCAACCACCGCGAGCATACTTCAAACTTATATAAAGTTCTCATTTGATCCTTTTAATATTCTACACTATGCGCAGTGCACACATACACGTTGAATAGTGTGAAAATCCTTTTGAGTTTGCAAGTCATAAATTCACATCCTCACAAAAAAAGAAAAAAAAAATCCAAAGAAATTTTTGATCACCGCCCAAATGAACTAACATTTTGATATTCAACCCTAGTCCTTGCACGAATAACTAAGCAAGAGACAGAAAAAAAAGGACGTTGATGATGAAGACACATCATCCTTTCGTTGTGTCGACTAGACTCATTTCTGGTGACTTTTATTTCAACCAGCACTAGGAATGGGCACATAAGATGAAAAGCGAGCATGCCAGAGCAAAAAACAAAAAACAAAAAAGGACCTTCGTCTGAAGTTATCCAGGAATGATATTTTGCTGTCCGGAGATGTATTAATAAAAATGAAAAAAAAAGCATTTCTACTTTTTCTGGAATGATGCCGCAACAACAGATGTGGGATTGTGAAGGAATTTCATGATATACACCACCGCTCTCTGTATACACAAAGCATCTAGCAGTATATATTGAATAAAGGAATTCACGTCGTCACGTAGAAAAGGAATTTTTTCTTATTATTTCACAGTTCGCAGCAGCGGACGACTTATGTGAATGATTGCGACGCGAGTTGGGGTCGAGTGGACACAACTGGAAATGGACATTTTTCATTCTTCCTTGAGTATTTGTCTTTGGTGTGTTCCTCGACATCCTTAAGGAAGTGAGAAACACAGTATTAAAAGTGCCGAATTGAACCTTAAACGAGAGCATATTGCTGACTTTTTGTCAGGATAAATGTGATTGGAAATTTATGGGGTAAATGCAGGAAGTGTACTATCAAGAGACAGACACTACTTTCAATTCTGATTGGATTGAATAAGAAAATTGTAGATTCTAATTTACATTCAAAAGTACTTGCTATCGCGGAGGAGGATATGTTTGTCGCATTTTCTTTTTTCAATCTTAAGGAATATAAATTACAAATCAGTGCTTGACGACTCTGTTGTACGAATAGATGACAGTTGAAAAATAAGTATTACACATTGGTGTCAGAAGTGGAATCGAAACCACCCAACCCCCTACTTGCTTAAGGAGAGCTTTAAAGTAAAAAAGAAGGGAGTTGGGATTTATTTAATCGCCTTCATAAGCTTGATGAATCGAATGGACTTGGGGACCATGTTTTCTTAAAGATGGCCTAATGAGCTATACATACGAGTAATAAATAATAAATGACACAGAGAATGAATTTCCCTAACTCACTCGTTTCAAAATGTGAACGCTGTATAACTATTGCATGAGTCTTGTCGGTGACTAAGATGCAAGTCTATAAGTACTTAGCAAAATCTTAAAAAAAGATATCATCCTTGACGTCCGAGGACTACGTAGTAGAAAATGCTCAGAGTAAAGTATGTAAATACTTCGGCCAAGAAGTGTGGTCTCAGTGTTAACTCGAGCAAAACTGAACTAATGCCGTTCACCACCAAAACCGAAATACCGGACTTGGTGCTTCATTGACTAAACGGTTAACCACTCAATGGACGGTAAACGATTGCTAGATATTTAGGAACTATTCAAGATCCTTAACTATCCTGTAATCAAACATAGAACAGCGGATAAAGAAAGCATGCATAATCGTCAATGCTTGCAGCAGAACCTTTGGAAAAAAATGGGTCCTGCAACTAAAATTGACCTTACACAGTTGTAGTACACTATCCTCAAAACTACCTTCACGAAGTGTTTCGACACACAATTCCCTACAAAAACAAAATGGCAAGATGGACAAGTGACTAAGGATTTCGACATAACAATCTACATAGATGGCTCAAATATGGAGTGGAGTTGGTGCAGGTGTATCCCTACATCTCAAAATCATATAGACCCTGATTTTGGCTCCAGGACACAGCAAAATTTATGGAAACGGACTCGCTATGTCCAGCCCTTCACTGTTCACTTGCAGAATTAGTCCATATTTCACTAGGAGCAGTAAAGTCAAAAATCTCCTCCAACTATCCTATTCAAGCTAGACTGACAAACTGTGTCACATCTAGAAAGATGTGGCCAGGAAAGACCCCGTCTCTTTCGTTACTCTTGAAACCATTTCAAATGGTAATTATTTTGGGTTGGTTCGCTGTCCCCGCTCAGCAGGGACACACTCAGAACAAAATAATGTCCATTGTGATATCACTATGAAAAACCGGATTACCAGCACCGGAGACCTACATGGAAACTTCTCAGATGGGACAGGAGTATGATTCGCCGTCTAGGCATTAAACTAATTTGACCTGGTGATGGAGCTTTTTATTTGGCTAAAGTCAAGTCTAGCTAGATCAATAAAATCTTCGAAGAAGTTCTCGCCTAAGGTTTTCCTTAACTGCGACAGAAATCGTTGGCCGCAATTCGAAGCCTCAAGCTGTGCCTACCTAAGGTACAATGACCCATCAATAGTCTGACCAGGGTACCTATGCATGGTATTAGTGATGAGTTGCATACTTGTTGTCTGCTTAACTATGGCCACATCTGGCTAGCACGATTGCACCTCCCAAGATTAACTTATCTTACATTTGCCGGATGCAACGCTAATGCAGAGATATTGTTTCTTGACGTTTCAATGCGTAGGTGAAGCCCTCCTTTAGCAGTCGAGAGATCCTGTTTATTGCTACATTTGGCCAATTCTGGGATGTCTTAATGACTAGGAACCCATAGACTGAGAGATTACACTTATTCGATATCTCATTCAGAGGCGCGTCCAATTACCAATTAAGTTCTTATTATTGGGGTTTCTTTAATAGCTGCCTGGCTATCGAAATAAATGACTTATGTCTGCGGTCGATAGCGATTTCATCGATAGCCAGTCAACAACTTCACGAATAGTCTAAAAGTTATGGTTACGCCAAAAACAATCCAGTTCCTACCCCCTTACCTGTCCTATTTCCAGTGCAGAATTATTGACAATCGTGCTCTCTGCCCAATTCTGTGGCCTGGGGATACGTGTGAGGTATTGTATGTTGAAGTCCAGGAACGGGGTTACATAGTCCGTAGTATGATTTCACTGGGATCGCTTTCCCATCAATATCCAGAGGAAGGATATGCAACAGTAGAAAATATTTAAGCTGGTTACACAAAACCGAGTAAAGACTATTATTGCCACATCACTCTAAGCAATTATGCAACCCAGTGAAGTAAATTCAACGTTGTTTTGGATGTAACTGACCGGAGGGCTAAATGCCATACCTAGTAGATTTCCTGAAACAGGCGGAACCCAGATTTAACACCCCCACACAGCTGACACTCATTCTAGAGTAATATGGAACTATGCCCTCAACCGTTGCACAATTTAATGCCAAATGCAAATGCATATTTCCTCGTCACATCAAATGATCACATGTTCCCCATCATTAACTCAATACATATTGCTTCCACTTCTTCTAAATCATTCATGGCACATCGTCATGCTCTCAAGAGTTTCAGCAAACTCCTTGCTTTAAGATTCGGCCCCCAGCAGTACTCACACATGTTGTGTCATTTTTCGATTCAAATAGAGTACCTACTTTACCACACCCAGACTATCACTTGCACGCATAACAAATGACAATAAATGGAACATTCACCGATTGATGTTCGGGACAACGCCCTTCATCCGTCTTTAGCCGACAACGCCCGCAATATCCCCCATTCCCCTCCCCCAACACCCATCACGACGAACTTTAACAACACAATAGCTGACAACAACGGATGCAGCAGCGTACTAATGCAACCACAAAATAAGAAAGGAACGGAAAACTTGCTCCACACTCCATAAAACTAAAGCGGACAAGTTGGTCGTCGTCGTCGTCGGGAACGGAAATCTTCTAGAGGGAGAGATAATAACCAAGCAATCGCGCACTCCAAACCAAACCGCCAACATCATTTCCACATTTGGTCGCTTGTAAGTCAGTCTGTGGAGTCGTCGTCCCGCACCATGAGATTTTTTTCGTAAGAATGTCGACGAGTTCCTTGAACAAGGAAAGTTGAGAAAAAAATTTATTTTTCTTTTTTTGTGTCTTTGGTTTTGTTCCCGCTCTGACATCGACAGATGCCACATGTGTATTGTTCTGCACTGCAACCCACTTTAATATATCGGATCCCATATTCAAGACTCGCAAGACAGGAGTGCCAACTTCAAGGTTTCTTTATGCCACCAAAACCAAATGCAGCAGCAGCTTCCTTTATACAATGCCAGAGCAGATATCTTATCCATCTGCATGTCACGTGGGATGCATTCGTAATTTTCCCCTATAGCAACAAAATGTACATCGCATCCAGGCATCCTAGTGTGCTTTGTAGTGTAACAACGTTCCTTGGAGTTTCGTTTTTCGTTTCTGTATGTCGGTGTGTCCGTCAGACTTGTCTGTCTTTCGTTCTGGTTCATTACAAAGTTTTCCATTTTCGTTGTACGGGTTCGGGTATATCCAACGCGGCGTGCCCCTGCCGAGTTGTGCGCTCCTTTTAATCGAGGACATTTTCATGTTTTTTTTTTTTTTTTGTTTATTTTGCAACGAATTTGATTCGAAAATTATTTATTCAATGGCAAACACTTGCACAGTTTGGGGGATTTCACTTTGGGTTGCATTTGTTGGAAAAGTTGTTATTTTAGATGAGCGGATTAAGTTGAAGACCTCCTTTGAACTATTTTCAGTTTCTTTGTATCGGGGAAATGGCGGAGAAAGATTGTAATTTTGGAAGCAGCACTTAAGGAGCTTGCCAAGTGAAGCGATGTGGTATTTTTGTAGTGGGGAAGGGGGGCAACACACAGTCTTGCATTAAGTGAATTATTTATTTCGGAGCTACGGGATCAGCGGAATTAGCTAAATCCATTTTAAGTCTTCGCGAACTCTTCTTCAAAAAGTGAAAAAGAAGTCAATAGAATCAAATGTCAATACGTTGTCTAGGATTGCAAGTCAAAGTTCTCTGTGGCAGCTCTTCCTCTGCTGTACCTCCACCGTGCAATAAGGTACAGCACAGAGAGAACAGAACTTGGACTCAAGAGAATAGGACGATAGTCAAATAATGCATTCCAGCTTCAAATACAGGTATCGATTGGAATTTCTGAAAGAAATGGCTAAATTAGCCACTAAGGAAAGCAGAGTTTGCAGGGTCAAAGACAGTCAACCAGTAATATGTTAAAATTACCAAAGATCATATTGTCGTTCCCATGACCATTTCTAACAGCTTTAAGGATCTGAAATTTTACAAAGCAAAACTATACTGACATCTAGTGCCTAGATGTATATCACTGAATGTAATGAGTTCAGATTTCACTGCATACTTTTTGGTGGCTAGGTGTTTATTATTTGAAATGGAATTATCGAAGCAAGGTTGTAAAGTCAATAAAAACTAGTGATGGGAACTAACGAACAATTAGGACTATCAAATGATTTTATTCATTCATTTCTTCAGATCAAATGTGAGTTGTAATAATAAGTACGAGTACGTATAGGAAGGCGTAGTAAATGAACTGCTAAATGTTCATCAAGAACTGCCATCTGTTGGTTTCTTTTTGAATCATATCTTATTTTGACACTGACAGCTCATATGCGCTCAAAAAATTGATAGAAACTCACTATTATATTTTTGCGCTACGAAATGGATTAATTTACGCTTGAACAACGTTGGGATATATTGCAGAGTTAATTCCAAAGAGGATGCTGTGTCGTCGAAACAGTACGAATTTTGAAAAGAAATTTCTTTCGAAATAATGTACCAACTACTCCTGGTATACGCAAGTTTGTGATGAAAGTTCGTGAGACTGATTTACTGATTGATAACCGCACATATTCCCCTGCTCGTCCATTGAGCTCAATGGAGAATACTGCAGCTGTTGCTGCTTTTTAGGGTGGCGCCATTACTGGCCCATTTTTCTTACAAGACGACAATAGAAGAAACGTGACAGTCAATGGAGAGTGCTACCGAGAAATGATAACCGATTTTTTATGGCCAAAAATTGAGGATTTGGATTTTGGCGAGCTATGGTTCCAGCAAGATGGCGCTGTGTGCTACACAAACCAAGCAACAACCGATTTATTGCAATTAAGTTTAACACTCGTGTAAAAAGTCGTTTTGATGATGTTGCTTGGCCGGCACGGAGCAGCAATGACGGCTTCTATATCCAAGGATACGCCGATGACGTTGCGATCCTAATCAGAGGTGAATTCGAAGAAACGATAGCGGAACACTTCCAGAGGGCACTGACTGATGTGAAAAAGTTGGACCCCGAAAAGAGCACCATAGTTGCTTTCATAAAAAGACGAACTCAAAGTAAACCACAAAAACCCGCTCTGTTATGTTGAAGCAATATTATTTTCAAAAGAAATCAAATAACTGAGCCTAACTTTAGACGAAAAACTCACTTGGAACTCTTGTCTCACAAAAACCATAGGCTAAGCCAGGATCTCCTTATGGACCAGCAGAATCGGTAAGAGCTGCGGTGTAAACCCCAAAAACAGAACAGCCATAACCAGACCAATTGTAACATGTGCAGCACCGGTATGATGGCAAAAAACGAAGCAAAGGTCTACACAAGACAGGCCCAGTAAACTTCAAAAACTAGCTTGTGTATGTACTACGGGTGCAATGAGAACAACTCCTACTGCAGCGCTAGTTATCGTTAACCTTCTAGACTGTCACAAGCAGCAGGAGAATAGGGTTTATTTGGTGAAAACAGTTTACCAAATCTATCTCCGGGTCCAACTTTACAGGTACAATAGAGAATATTGGTAGGCAGTTGATGGTGGATTTACTTTCCAAAAATCATTTTGGTGAGCATATCCCCGGAGGCTGACTGGGTGACGCAAGTGGCCAGTAGTTATAAAAAAATTACCTTTTCTTTCTGCAATATCTTCTTGTATAATTGACTACTAGTCAGGTTCTTACAGGATTTTAATTTAGGGCAACACAAGTGTGCAATCAATGTTTGCCTGACAACATCCTGAATACGAAGTTCACGAATAGATTCCATACTTCCATAATTAAAAAAAATATTCAGTATCAACTTGCAGAAAAATCCATAAACTCCTAACAAATTGTTTCAATAATCACCTCCCTTGTTCCTAGTTCATTACGAATTAATTGAACAGCACGTTCCGTCATCATTTCAATCAACATCCGTACTACTGCCAACCATTCACATGCACTAATGTCCCTTAAGGGCCTAATTACTTCAAAGAGCTCCCCGATAAAAAGGACGCCCAAAAAAAAATGTAAATGTCTGCCAATTCCAATGCAACGATAAAAAATAAACCGCTCTTATAGGCCTCACGTACAAACGTACATACACACATGTAGCGACACGCGTATCCTGGAGCATTAATAGGCACTCGTGTGTAGTCCATGATTCATTAGCAAGCAGCGTCCTTGACTGGGCTTTTATATACCATTTTTCGGGTTTCACTGGCTTATTTTTTCCATTTTTTTTTTTTGAACCGTAATATCATATCGGATTCGATTTTGGGGCATTTTGGTGTGTATGTGTGCGTTTCGTATCTAGGTTTTGAGATTGCCGCCAGGCAGGAGGCAACCACCGATATGCCAACATGAATTCAAATTATCGTGTTGTCAGTTTAGTGGCGTTTCGTTTGTGATTTCTTTTCGATGGAAATTGGTTGGAAATTGTGTGTGATGTCCTTGATACACATTCAGAAGGCGCCTGTAGGCGCTAGGGAGGTATTTTGTTTTTCTGGGTCAATCAGACACTTAACGATTTCCTTTGCAATTCCATGGTGCTGATATCGAAATTTAATTAATAGAAGCATCTAGAGTTTTGTTTTATATATCTTCTGCTATGTGCACATACTTGCTCTATTCATATGATTTATGACCTTTATAGGACAACAGCACTTAAATACAAGAATTTATAGTAAAAAGCAACGCATTGCAGTAAATATTTAGAGCAGCAAAAGACTCCATTTTTATTTTTTCTTTAAATTTTGTTGCAGGACTCGCGTACTTATCACCAAAATACACACCATATCCTGCGGAAAATGCCTGACTCAGACAGAAGCCATAAATAATTTGCATTTACACTGTGCTTGTATGTATGTGTGTATTTCGCCAAATTTGAGTAAATTTACCCCAAGCACATAAATTTTGTCAGCACCAGGGTATGTGGGGCGGGGGAGTTAACGACATAATGAGGCCAAACGCGTGGGTGCCAGTAGGTTTCAAGTTTCTTCGTTTTTTCTTCTCTTCATTGTCGGGAAATCGTTTCCACAACTCCTTGTTGGTTAAACGTAGTGAAGATTTATTTTATTTGTCTGCCTTACTTATTGCTGTCTTGGAGCTGACTTTTGTTGAAACTTTGAAGGGCTTCAAGTCTGATTTGAAGATTAGTGGTCAAAAGAGTCTGAGAAGAGTGCTGCAATGACTGGAATTTGATAAGGTAAGGATGCGGTTGGTTTCTTGTATCTTTGCGAACTGTATCTTCGTATAAAATTAAAAACAAGGCTTCTTGTGTTTCATGGAAAGATATTCTGGAATCCTGCCCAAAAAAAAGTTGGCCAACGAAAGAAAGAACTGATGAAAGTTTTCAACACAAAACAACATATATGTACAACGCCCACCTGTTCCTAAGAAAAATTTTAGCAACAACTTTCCTGATAAAATGTCTTCAAATACGAAGATGGCATTCCACAGAGCTCCATATTAGGTCCGCTACTGTAGAACCATGGAGTCATAGAGACAATAGGTAGAATGGTAAACACCAGAATTAAAGTACATCGTAGCATACAGCTGACAAATCAGTAAAGGCAACTGGCAAGGCTTATGTTAAATGCCCTAGTGGACCTAAATGAACTTCATAATATATTCGGTCCCTTTTCCGTTGACGAGTTTTGGAGGAGGAGATTCGACAATGAACTGTACGAGCGACATCGACCTAGTCAAAAAACTGCGCATCGGTCGTTTGAGATGGATAGGACATGTAGAGCGAATAGACACCAGAGCTTTGGCCCGAAGAGTCCTCGAATCAAACCCGGAGAGACAACGCAGTAGTGGAAGATCTCGCCTTACGATCTCGCCATTGCAGGCTGTTAGTTGAGGATCGGGTTAACTGGAAATGCTTGTCGGTTGAGGCCTTGGTTCACCCCGAATTGTAGCGCCACCTAAGTAAGTAAGGACCTATGTAAATGTAGGAGAACATTAATAAGAGTTTTTTACATCGATAATGCTATACTGCTTCCAAGTAGGGGCTGGGACAAGTCAGCTTACAGAATACATGCACAGAACTAGTAACGTGCCAAAGAAGCTCTAGAAAAGTTCTTATTCAACAGAGAATCGGTAGAAAAAATGACAACATGGAACAATACGCAATCACCACCTAGGGTAATAAGTTTGCAGGAATGACGGCAACGATGGGATTACTCCGACATTCCGATACAAAGTGATCTCCAACACAGACGTTCGAATCACCAGGAAGTGTATACTTCTTAGTGACACGAATGTTTACTGATTAAGGCTGTTTTAGAATCTACCTTCATCTATTTGGGCACGGCAATAACACTTACTGATTAAGACCGTACAAAATATGGGGATCAAACTATCTTTCATACCCCGCGGTGCTACGAAGAATTGAGTAGCTGGTAGTTACGACAAATCTAAATTCTGTAAATTTCTAACAAATTGTTCAATTTCACAGTAAGTATGTATCTAGCTCAGTTTTAACAAACTTTTACGCATGTATGTAAAGTTGCCGAAGAAAACTGTGGCGATACAGAAGCAGAAGAGAGCACATCCCACTTTTAAAGCGAATGGCCATCTGCGAATACCACTCCGGAGACTTGGGCGTCCTATCAGGAAAGCCATCGAGACCGCTTAGCTATACCTAGGTCACAACCAAACTTTTGTCTTTTTTTGAGGTTACTCCACGAAAGGGGTTCACAATGGATCCATTGGTGATCCGCGTGCTTTTTGGTTATCCAGCTTCCCCTTATAGCTACCTACCTTCCTAGCTACGTGTGTAAAGTTTAGAAGTAAAATGTAATAAGATCTTTGCACTTAAACAAATCGATCTACTTTCAAAGCTAAATACTTATAGAATGTCCATTTCTAAGCACCAATGAATATTCAGTTACAGGCAATGTATCTGACCAACTTATTAACTATATAATCATACCATATACATACATATGTTCATACGAAACCTTAAGTCAATGAACAAGGACATTGTCGAGAGATAATGAAGACTCCATAATTCCCAAATATCAATTTAAATTCTAAATTTAAATCCATATATCACTTCTAAAAGCTTTTGTCATTTAATTAAATCCTCTTATGCCTTCCGCATATCTGGATTGCCTTTAATAAACCGGCAGACAAGCCGTAATCCACAGTAATCGCTTTAAGTATCCCCCCAAGGGTTATTCAATCCATTACCTTAACGATTTCGAAAATCCTCTACCAAACATTTGGAAATAATTCCACAAAATAATAAAAAAAATAAAAAAAATAATAATAATCGAATTTACAACAACCTACCACTTGTAAATTTTGACAACATCCAATCATATTGCAGCAGCAGATTATCCTGCTCCCCGCTCCCTGATGGTTTACATGTGTCCTGCTAGGGTAATTCGAAATTTTATACGATAAAATTAAGTCATCCGCAGGATCGTTAATTTTTAAAGGCATCTCGTGGTCAAATTAAATACAAAAGTCGACAGTAAGCCCTCTTTTACCCATACCGCGCTTCAAATTTTATTGCGGTCTACACTGGGTGTCAAATGATACTCATAAAAGCGGACTAAGTTAAGTTGTTGGGAATTAGAGTTTGTTACCGGGTGTGGGTAGAACTTGCAAGTTTGAGCGCGTAGGCGTAAGGAGCGATAAAAATGAATTGCTGAGCCCGGCCCCTTCTCAAAATCTAATTGCGGGAAAATAACCCATCAAATTATGAAGCAAACCGGGAAGAGGACGAAAAAAGGACCGCCTGCTTTAACCAACACGCGTTAACACAAAGAGGAAAAAAAAAAAAAAAACTCATCAAAGTTTTGCGGGTGAGAGGAAAAGTTTTCTCCAAACTCCCGAGGGTGGATGAATGGGCGGTTCTCGTCCTTCTGGCAGATGATGAAAAGTTTTCTGTTTTTTTTTTTTTTTTTACAAACCTGACGTACTGCCAAATAGTGGTGTAGAGAAGAGATGAAGGATAATAGTTGCATGGGGTGCGCCAACTGTAACTACAAGGGCTTAGTTGTGCTTGATGAAAAGTTTTTCTTCCGCCCATTATCTCCTAACGTCGGTCGCGTCTCCTTGGGTCAGTGTCTTGGAATTTCTTACAAGAAATATCCTTACTAGCAAAAAATATTATCATTGAGAGAAATTTGGCATAAGCTGCCAATGTTTTGCTGGTTATTTTGGCAGTAAACGAAATGGAATATGAAGTGCCAAAAAAAAGGATTCTTGTCAAAAGGAAGTATAGTGCTTTGTCATTGCTCTACAATAATAATAATAAAAAAAAAAAGGATAAAGAAGAAAAAAATTAATAATGCACAAAGAGCAATGATGTCCTTTTTTTTTTGTCGAGATATGTTTAATCCCTTGTTGCATGAATTTTTCATTTTGTATAAGGAATTCTCTTTTCATTGTTTTACGAGGCTTTTTTTTTGTAGGAATTACCTTTTGATTATTATTTGAGTATAATGCTCTGTCAAACGTAAACGGGATAATAAACTTTATGCAAACGTTAGCCTTTGCCTTCTTAATGAACATGTGCCCTTAAAGGGTAAAGAGAAAGGATTTAGTACTATATAGAAAATTTTAGGGTACGTATGGTTATTATAAAAAAAAATGTCTTTTTAATTAAAAACAGTGCCAGAGTGCTTCAGGCGTTTCCAAGGGATAGTAGGTGCTTTGATCATCTTATACTGGCATACATACATGTGTACAACTGGAAATAGAAATAACCACACGGAATATAAAGACAGTAGGAAGGCAATAGATTCGATCAAAAAGCTATTAAACTCAAATATCATGCAAGGATTTGAGATCGTACTAGAATTTTACATGTAAACGAAGGTTAAGGGATGATCTAGGTTATGCAAATTATGAAGCGTAGCGAAACTAATGACTATCACCATCGACTTGTGCTCAAAACCTTTATACCAACTGATGATAGTTGTGATTCTATCCCACGACGTTGTTTTGGTCTCGAGGTTATTTTGAAAAGACCCTTTATTACCCCATGATTGCTGCTAATAAAATTGGTAAAACCAAGAAATAATAATGTTAATCTTAGGCTGCGTAAGTTGCCTAAGAAAGATAACAAGTGCACATTAGTTATAGACTGCCGGAAAAATCACAGAATACAACTACAATAACCAACTGGACCAAAATTCGAAATCAAAAAATACATTTTCAGGTCCCGCCTAGTGCTAACATCTGACAAACATTCGTAAGTATATCTAAAGCTAAAAATATAACATGCGCACTACAACTTTTTGCGAGAAACCAGACGTTCTGGCAAAGCCACTACGGAAGGCCTAAAGGATGTGGAAAAAGTTCTGTTGAAGCTCTCAATAATCCTCAAATAAAAGGAACCAAATTAATATCGAGCTAAGAACCTTAGGTATTGCCAAACATCTACATAATTAGTACCGAGAAAGGTTTACGAAAAGCATTTTACTTAAGTATTTAGGACTAGCCTGTACAATATCCTAATGAAAGTATAAAAGAGTATGCTCACTAGACATCGTGCAAAATTCTTTCAAAATCCTAC
Source organism: Xylota sylvarum (assembly GCA_905220385.1). Classification (NCBI taxonomy): domain Eukaryota; kingdom Metazoa; phylum Arthropoda; class Insecta; order Diptera; family Syrphidae; genus Xylota; species Xylota sylvarum. The sequence goes on along the minus strand of LR999957.1, from coordinate 105,331,721 downwards.
ATTATTTCAAGAATATCATAACTTGTCATACAACCATCTTTTCAAACAAATATCAGAAATGCTTTGTTTCTAGAAGCAGACAGACAGAAGTTCAAACCTGAACTGGATGCAACAGATTTCCGATGCCACAAAAGGCTAATATCTATAAAGTTTATGTTCGACCGAAACTTGGTATTTGCGAGTGTTTTCATCTGCAATACCTGAGCCTACCCGATCATGTTCAGTGCCAAGCCTTATCTATTACTTGTTACCACAACCCGAATAACTTAGACTTCACTGTTTACATAGTATGACTTTTGAGGCCGGTACTATTCCTATTGACCGCGAAAAGTTACAGATTAATAGACCGATATATGTATTGATCAGAGCCCGACTGTATACCTGACACTTCAAAATAGATAAATGGTCTGTTTTCTTACACCTTTTCTATAAACGCCGGTATAGTCCACGGATCTATTCTTTTACTGATTTTATTTCTTCTCCAAAAAACTACAAGACGTAGGTTCTCCCAACCATTCGTGTGTCATACCTATACTTCCACTAGCCACTGCGCAATCCTGCAACAACTATTAAACGCCCTAGCAGGAATAACTGACACTTTTTTATGCTTTGATACAAAAGTACGACATAAGCGAGAAAGAAAGGCAGGATTTATAAAAGGAAAGATTTGGTTTTAGTGGAGTTTCAAACCGACGACTTGCTATGTTCCATTTCTGTATGGGTGGTGTCTTAACTAATAGTTGAAAACTAACTTATCGCTAAAACTTCTTTTGCGAAGGCATACTAGATTAGAAAATTCAACAATTTTGCTCTGTATCGAACCGACATATTTCCAGTCAATGACCGAATACATTGTCGAGACATGCTATAGAAATACAAAAAAAACAAAAACCAGGTCCATCCAGGGCCGTGTTCTATTCTTTAGACGAATGGAAGATCATACTGTATAGTACCCTATCCGAAAGGCAATTTTTAATTTGAGAATGTCGATGTTTGTCAGATGTTTGCGGGAGATGAGCCCGTGAAAGAAATTTTAGGTGTTGTCTGGGGATTGAACCTCGTATCCCTCGCTTCATAGTCAAACCCACTAACCACTTGAGGCACGACGCACATATATTCTTAAAATAGACATTCGAAAAAAAACAAGTCAGAGTTTAAAAGTCCTGGAGCGCTTACATCTAATACTCTGTAGAAAGTTGTGCTCGTACCAGAAGCCTGAAATTTATTAACAAGATGCTTTTAAAGAAATGCAATCTCCCTACAAAGATGTTGATGAAGATCACATTAGAGTATACTGTTTATTATGTTATGAGACATTGATCTTCATGACCTTAGAAAATGCTGTTGTAAATTGTAGTACATAGCTCCAAGTTCATTTAAGAATTGGTATTTCTGTAGAATACAATTGGTACACTAGTTTACGCCCAGTTAAAATGACAGACCTATACAGGATCAGAATAGTGCTGTCTAAAATAATGGAATCAATCTGCATTTGTTATATAAATTGCAAACTGAGCAATATTCTTCTACTCGTGAGCACGTTGTGGGTATAAAAGGTAAAATGTGACTTCATAACACTTTCAAGATGGCCGACACAATATGGCAGATATACCTACAAAATTTAAGTCGAACTTGCAGTCAAAGGGATGCGATTTCCTCGCAAATAGGAATTTAACCCAGTGCCAGTTGAATTTAAAACAAGAAGCATGAGTTAGTCGACCCGATGCATTCTCTGTACACTTTGTATATGGTGGTGTCAAAAGAAATTCATGCTTTAAAAAATAGGCGTGGCAACAGGAAGCGAAGTAAAACATCCAGGATTTTATAAGTTTATTTAATAACTTTGTTAGTTCGTAACCAAATGGGTAAGACGTTTATAACAATTATAGACAATAGCAGATTAACCATATAAGGCTGCATATATGTAGCTTCCTTATAGACAAAGAGGAAGCCATACATCCTGTTTGGATTGAAATCCTCACCAGTTGTGAAGTAAAATTTCCAAAAAAAAAATCCATTAAAATTCTTCAATTGCAACCACTGGTTATCCAATTATAAGTAATTATTTTCCCATAATTGACATAAAATATCCGGTTACCGAATAATCATTATGTTGGTCCTTCGAGCCGCATACACTGGTTCGCCCCAAAGCAATCCAATAATCATTATTAAACGCCACACAAAATTGAAATCAAATTATTGCACAATAACTATATTTTTCAACAAATTTGCATCACAATTTAATCCCATAATTATTTCACAAAAAAAAAAAAAAGTAATAAAACCCCAGTATATATGATTACTCACTCGGGGTGTAGGCCCCCCAAGGACCCCCCGATGAGAGTATAACAATAGCAATTTTCCATTGCATGCCCAAATTCTACAGGAATTAGGGTCTCATTGGAACGAATGAGTCAATTGCCCCAACCAGACCCCCCTCTGTTGTTTGACTTCTGATTCGACACAGTCGACAATTGATACTTTTTTTCGTTCTTTTTCGGTGAATGTGACCGAGCATGAGTCATACCTTAGGCGCCAGTCTGATTTCCAACTCAAGGATACCAACGAACGAAATGAAGCAAAAAAAAAATCCATTTTATGACCGAACATAAGGAAGGAGCTAGCAGGCAAAAAATGTACATGAACCTCGCGTGTGGAAAGTTTCAAATCGTCGGGCAATTAATTTTAAAATAGAAAACAACAAAAAGGATAATGAAATGTTAAAGGATATCCTTACCAGCTGGCAAAATTGGTGCCCGGCACGTATGGCAGAAGCACTGCATGACAGAATCTCTTACTAATCCAATGATCATGGTGTATGGATTGGTTTTTTTTTCTTTGCCTTGTTCTTATTGAGAATCCTTCAAAACACACACACTTTACTTCGGGGCTTGTTATGTACCTTTATTGAGTGTTAGCCGGCTAACAACTACACACACTTCGGAGAGGAGGCAGAGAAAAGAATTCACGTGGTTCAAGGATAAACAATTTTTGGTTGGCAAAAATGTTTTTTTTTGTATTTTTCTCGAGGATATATGCAAGATCCTTTTTGATGTAAATGGAATATGATAATGGGTGGGGCGCCTCCTTACTAGAATACTACTATATTGTTGCGATAAAAATTTGTTCAAAATAACACGAGTTCCACAGACACACGCGTTTTGTACACAAAAAACAGGACGAGAGTGGCGGTTAATCCTAGGATTTTTTTTTTCTTTTTGTTCGACAAAACACTGAACGGAATCTAAAGAAAGCGGCACGTTTTGATTAAACTACTTTAATATTCACACAAATTATCCTTTTTCTAGTCTGTAAGGAGACGACTTGACTTAGCTGGCTTCACTAGGCGTGTTGAAGATACGACTACTGAATGGTCATAGAGCGTTTTGACAATCGAGACTCTTGCTGAGAATGTAAGGATATACGATGAACTCGTCTTTTCCTATGTGGGGGAACGTTGTGGTATATTTTGGTCATGCGCTCTGTGGGGGTGGTTTTGATGGGCGCTGAAAATTTTTCACCAACATAATTGTCTACCGGTGGTTGGAATCGAAACATTCGAAGGGTGAGAGGCAAAATCGAAAACTGCATTGGGGGAGAGAAATGGCATAGAGAATAGTCGAAAACCCGGAGAATTAGTCATGGCATCGAGAGACCAAGGACCGATAGTAGTGAGGTTCGTAATTTTCTTCTTTTTTTTTTTTTTCTTTAGTACCGACCGGCGCCGGTCTTCGGGAGATGATTCACATATCGGGGTAGTTTTCGTTTTTCCCTCCCTTACTGTGTCGTAGTCGTATATTTATTCCTTCTGAAGGAATGCAATTATTACAAGGACTAAGAGAGAGAGAGAAAAGGAGAAAACGGAGATACCCCAACTATGTATGTATTTAAAGAGATACGAGATAAAATGGAAAAAAAAAAAAATGAAGAAGCGCACAAGGTGAGGTCGTTAGGTTTGTAGATGATGTATTTAAACTTTAAAGGACACACTCATCGTACTGTCATATTCCTGTTGACATCTATACATCCTGCTTTTGGATGACTATCTGGGAAGGTAGGAAAAAACGACAAAGTACTCGTAGTATGTATCTATTTTTTTGTTTTATTTTCGAACCGGCTAAACTAGAAAACGTATTGACAAAGGACTTTTTGTCTGTCAGTTGTTTGGTGGAGTGTGTGTGTGTGTTTTTGTAGAAATTCTTTCGAAAATGTTACGAAATAGAAGAAATAACAATGGCTCTACTCGAATAAGTTCTTTTGCAATAGAATAAAATCATTTAGAAAGGAAGGAATACCATCTCAATGTTTTGCGATACTTTACAAAACCCATTTGCGAAAGAATTTCATTTCATGAAAAGGAAGCACCTTTGTTCAGGCTTACTGACCTGCAAAGCGAAAATGTTCAGTACTACTGAGCAAGGAGGTCAATTGTTGATAATAGGGTGATATGTACTTCAGGCTAATGTAATATTTTTAATTACAGGTATAGAGAAACAAAAACTAGTTGCCAACAAAGGCTACCTAATGTGAAAAATATAAAAAGTAAGTAGGTATATGAACAACCATGCGGCATATCAGGTATATTTGTTTTCATTCATTGAAGCTTTAATATTCAGGTTTAGTTTATTTAGTTTAATGATGATATGATTTCTGGAGAAGATGCAAAGTAAGTTTAACACCAAAAACTGTAGAACTATATGTAGGTAAGTTCTCAAACAGAAGAACCAAAAACATAATACACATCCACAGTTGATAACTTTTAGTGGACCCTCAAATGAACAGCTAAATGTTAAACCAGTCGATAACTATTCACAGTCGATAACAGTTGAATTCTTTTCTATCGTTAAGTAAGTTTAACCGAAAATGTCGCTACTTAATTCTTGCACGGTAAACTCGAAAACTTATATTGCCCATGTCCGAAAATTTTTGTTGTAAACTGTATACTGGTCGATTAGTTGGTTACCTTGATGCAAAGGAGATGAAGACCCGAACTATAAGCGATGCATGAAGACAGTATAGAAGACTGCTTTATATTAGATCCATTAAACTCCTATGGAATCTAAGGTCTCAATCGAAGAGAGACTAAGGAAATCCTCTCGATATCAGAGCTACTATTTGGATGCGAAATATAACATAGACAAGGGTAGCTAGCCTCAATTTGCAGTTCACAAATAAAAGCCAGACAACAGGCATTAACTCAAGGAGCGAAAAAAAAATGGTTGGAGTTTATAAATATGAGTGCTCACGATGAGGTACAGAAGACTTAAACTTCGCGGAAAAACACCCGGAGTTTGAGAATATGTCCGACTATATAATTCATAAGAAGTCGACTCTTTACTACATAAGTACTTCGTCTACATGATGGCATCCTTGAGTCGTTTCTGTGTACAATTCAGAAGCCTAAAGCAAGTCCTACGATAGAGTGCATGCATGACCACGAAATGTCACAGAAAAAGTGTCGACAAACCAATACTCTTTGTCCAAAGAAGTTTAAGTAGTTGACTGTAATCTACTCTTTTTTTTAGAATGTGGAACAAACCAGTTCACAGGGTGGACTGCATGCATCATTTAACAAAATTTAATCTTCTCTCCGTACAACCTCGTGAGGTATGGCAAACCATACGAACTACATGGTTAGTGCCATTTTAACTAGCACAAGCCATAAAGTGTTTTTTTATTTCGAAAACTTAACACAAACAAAGTCTGGACACATATTTTAGAAAAATAAACTTAAAATCATGTGACTAGAAGGATTAGGCTGCATCTGTATAGAATATATTCAAAACCAATCGTCGATGCCCAAATTGCGGCTATACAAGGCTCTTTTTAAAATAGTGGAACCGACTGGAATTCAAAAAGAGTATATTCGAATTACCTACAGGGGTGTAAGGAAACTTTAGGCTAAGAACCAGAGTTTTCAGAAAACTCTTAGCATAAAACTATTTTAGTTAACTCGACATCGCCTAGTACGCTAAGCCTTATAAACTCTATATCAACGAAACTGGATACATCTTCAATATAGATCAGAAACTAGTGGTAGGACGGAGTGATAAAGGATTTGGAATTGGTTTATAAATATCACTTAAACCATTAAAATTATCCTACATATGTACCTACCTACCTAAGGATTAAAAAAAAATATTAAACCTAAAGATCAGCGAAGAGTTTCCTCCCAATCCCACAATTCCAATAAGTCTAGCAGAAAGCATTTAAAGTTCACTCATCATTACACAGAATGATGGAATGATTGCAAAACAATTAAATATGTTCAAATCCCTAGGAAGTGCAGGTACACTCACTGAATTCCAATTCTTTTTAACAAATTTTCAACAACCAACATCTCGACAAAATAAGCTATCTAGTCGCTCTCAGAAATAATAATAGTGATGGGCAGATGCTGCTTAAATAATTATGTAAATCATGTCACTCTGTCGGGCTTGTCTGATAATTTTTAATGAAAATTGGAGTCCCTCAAGGGTCCGCCTTAGGTACGTTTCTATTTAACCTCTTAATGTTTACAAACTTGACATTGAAGGTGTGTATGATGTTGCTTTCCGAATACGTCAAGCTCACAGAGGACTCAGCAACCCTGCAGGAGAAGTCTGTTTGAGTCAAGGTGCTAGCATTAAAAGGATTAAAGCCGAGTACGTTGAGAATGACACTCTTATCGGAATAAAGGCTCTGACAAAACAGAGAAAGTCATATTTCTGGGCTGAAATTTTTGCTGAGATGGCTTCGTTGAAATCTCTCATCGAAAGGAATGTAATTCGCAAAGTTTTTGCTCGGTTTTAGGACAAGACAACCAAACACTCGAATACAAGGAGTTACGAAATCCCAAGGAAATCCCGACGAAGGTAACGACGATTTACAGGTACGGAAACTATAAGATGATAACGTAGGTCTCACCAAACAAACGTTTCAAAAACTCCGAAAAAACATTGACATGCCCAATGATTTCAGATACTAAAATTAAGCCTTATATTACAAACATAAATTTATTCATCTTAGGTTTCTCAGTGGAAATCTACGAATCAATCATTTAAGTTAGAGTCCATTGACAAAGGTAGGAATTAAAACGTCACAAGAGATGGCTTGCCAGCTTCTTAAGCGAATATAATTGACGATAAATCACAGCCCTTTTCCACAGACACTAAAGTTGCTGCTGGGATACAAGATCATTTATTTGCTAATATATGTATACGGGCATACGTAACCAGTATCGTGGAACAGAATAAGTATCAGGATGACATGGTCGAAGGTATACCCTAACAAATACGCTGCTTGAACAAATCAATTTCCAACTTAAATAAAACAACTGTAAATACAAAAGAAATGAGTAAACAATTGTGTAAATGTTATTTAACACCCTGTACGAACTTTTTTTTTCCACCTACTCGTCGTGGGCTCACACGAAACTTATTGAGATAGGCCCGCACACTCTCCCTATTGAGCACGACTCATAAAAAATCAAAAAAAAAAATAATGACTACTTACTTCATAAATAATCCAACATAACTACGAACATCAATTAAGGCTTACCTGCAAAGAAAACAAAACAAAAAGCAATTTACCAACATGGAACCAAAAATAAAACAAAAAAAAAAAGAATATTCAAATCTACGAGCAACCACTTAATCCCTAAGTGGTTGGTCAGCAAGAGATAAAACAAAAAAAAAAAAAAACCGAACAAACTTTTTCGAATGCCATAAAACATTTAGTTTTGAAAAATTACTGCATTTTGCCCGAAAAAATGTCCTTGCTGGTGTAATGAACCTTCAACTCTCTCACTCGCTCGGTGAAAACAATTTTCTTTTCTTTTTTTTTTTTCATTTTCACCAACTAACCAATTTCAAAAAGGGGTAGGAAACTGCGTCCATCTTACTTGTGCGAATTTCCCCAAATGGGGTAGATGTTCGAAAATTTTTCGAAATTCACCACAGGAATACGCAGTAAAACAAAAAACTTAAGTCAACTATAAAATCGATTCCAACATTCACCTCCATTTGGTTGGCGTGTTGGGTGCAGTTTTTCAACAAAGGATGGTGTTGTTCGCGCGGGGGAATTCATTGGAAACGCCGCCGACGACGTTGACAGGTCCTGGGGGGTAGTAGTAGTTCTAGATATCGTATGACTCACTCGGTGTATACACATCGACATCACACGAAACGAGAACTTAAATCGAATTCATGTCGCCAGGATTTCTTCTTTTTCGACTCCCTTTTTCTGCGTCGACCGGGGGCTTAAAAAGGAGCCCAACTATCTCTGTGGGGGATCAGAAAACCCCCTCCTCTGCTTACTGTTCCATTCTAAGAATTGCATAGAACAACGACAATGAAAAAAAAAATAACGACTGAATCCTGTTCTGTTATGCGATGCACTTGTTACCAAGGGGATTTCAAACGAATCATCAACCACCAACAACCACCGATTCTCGTTAGGGGTAGGTTTGTGATGGTGGTCGCATAAGCGGAAAATTTTAAACACGCTGAATTCTCGAAAATCTACAAAAGATGGCAACACAGGGTGGTGTGGTTGATTGCAAATACACATTTCGCACATTTTCCATTTACATTTGCATTTGCAATTTTGTGGTTGTATTGTGTGGTAACAGCGGGTGAGGGTACCTTCATATATTCGCTGCGTAGGATTCTCACATATGCTGCGCTGCTTGCTGCTGTTGGTAAAGGGGGATTATCATGCGGTGGTGTAAAATTGCAATTTTACTGCGGGACAGTAAGAGGATGTTTCCCATCCTAATTAAGCCTTATTTCGAAATTAGTCAACTAAACCAATTAAAGGCGATAGAGTCGTCAACTTTAAGGTATTATCCAGTTGATGAAGGTATGACTATTTTATTATGGTTATGCGAGAACGCACTTCCGTGGCGGTACGAACCATTTCTTGTTTTTGTTTGGCTTCTTTTTGATGTTGAACCTATGTATCTACATAAATACATATGTACATATGTGTTTTGCAAAGCTTTGTTGGTGGCGGCTACAATCGGATTTATTGGGGTGGATAATTTCCGGCGGATGAATTGTTTTCATTTTTGTTCAGTGTCCGGGATTAATTTACGTAGTTTATTGATTTTACGGATTTTAAAAGTTCATTGGCCGTTTAATATGTGTTTATGGGATTTTCACACTTCAAATGATAATTTTTAGCCAAGCGGATTATCTAACGATATCTAAATCGGATAGATTGAAAAACAGTGGAAGGAAGTGATTATGTTCGATTATAGGAACTACAAACAGGTGTAGATAGGCAAAATAATCATCACAAGTTCACTGAATCATTTGCATTAGATAGATATAAAAAAAACCCACCATATTCTAACTAAATTTAAAAACCAATACCAGGAGCAAGGAAGCCTTTTAAGAACACATTCGCCAGAAGTGACAATGCACCGCCAAGCATAAACTCCGGTTTTCCGGGGAATACGTCAATGTGGAACGTTAGAAAGTTACTAATTAATCTAAAATGGAATATAAGTTGTTCCATATGCCAATTGTGTCATACGGATGCATTTACCCTTAACCTTGCTCAAGCATAAATATACGAAGAAACAGACTTAGCTCTATTTATGAAAAAAGGACGAGAATTGGTTTGGATTGTTTGAAGTTGCTGCCAGATCAGACACACCAACACACTTAGACCAGCAACAGGTCCATTGTGATACCACATGGATCATAGTAGAAAGTTACTCTCTACCTACTCGTTAAACCATTTTGAACTTCTGATAAAGCGTAAGAGGCTTCTATCTATATTTATCAGATCGCCTAAATCATTATAATAACAGGCTCCTAAGTGAAGCTTCCTTCTGCGGGAGAGAACTGGGCAGAAACGAAGAAGGTGAGGAATGGTTTCATCCTCTTCTTCATCCATGCAGAGTCTACTTATTATACAGTGTCCAGTGATGATACCTATTGTAGTGCAATCCCTGTTAAGAGAAATCAAATTCTTAGAGCATTTTAAATCCAGCTTTTGCCAAATTTGTTGCTTTGGTCCACTTGCCCACCTAAGATTTGTACTCTCGATAGCATTCAGCTTGAATTTTAGTTTGCAAGTAACGATTGGTATACCTAAGGTGCCTTTGTCCGGCAAAATGGGTAAAGTTCTTCCTATTCGGTCTTAAAGTTGCCTGGAATATCACTATGTCCCGCCAGGCCGCCACCCACCAAAGGTGAATATTGAGATGGCTACTCTGTGAGAGACGAATTTATAGAGATCGATTCCAAGGATTTGATGCTTAAGCCAAAATAAGACTTCTTGGATCGCCATAATTTCATACGTTACAATGATTTGGAAGACGGAAGGAGAGCTTAAATTAAGACTGTCGGAGAAAACACCTTTTTGAGCCGTCATGTTACATTTAGACGTGGCCAAATTCTTTTCTTGACCACTGTAGGGTAGCTTCGAGGCGAACGGCCGCACTTGCTGCCATTTGCTTGATAAATATATCCAAGGGTATCAGGTGACACATAATGTCCAGTGCCGCAGAGGGAGTTATGCGTAGAGCAATGCTTACTTAGTTAGTCGCGGCTTATAGCTTCTTCTACGGATATCCACCAAACAACCATTGCCAGTAAGTTATTCGAGGTTGTGGACCGCATCTAATTCCAATAGCTTTTTTGCAAATGAAATGTGCTACTGTAGTTTTCTTGATACCTTCTTGAATGTTAGGTTTCCAGCTTAGCTTTATATCCAGGAAAAGACTCAAAAATTTTTCTTTGTCAAAAAAAAATTAAGCTGAAAGCCTAACTGGCTAGCTTATGTAAAGCGTTTTGTAGAAATTCTTTTAAATTATTTGGGTGCTTTCTTGAGACAGCTAAAACAACATCATTTGCATAAGCGATCGCTGTACTCCCTCGTCTTCCAGGATTATCAATAGCTCATTAACCACCAATTTCCAAAAAAGAGGGGATAGAACACCTCCTTATAGAGTGACTCTACTGACAGATCTTCTAGTAGATGTTCCACCCAGCTTGGAATTGATAATCCGACCATTATCCATCAATTGGTATAGTGAGCTGTCGACCTTGATACTTTGATAGTGCATCTACTATCGCTGATGTATTAACAATGTTAAAGGCGATTTCTATACACAGGAACTCCTTATGAAACAGGGAATACTCAATATTACGCACTAGTGAGTGTTATGCCGTCTCCACTGATTTCCCTTCGCAGTACGCATGTTGGACCGCTGACAGTAGTTTCTTAACAATACTGTTGCGCAATGGTCAAAAGACGCACTTGAGATTACCAGAGAATTATGCAGATCCCGAGGCGATGTTAAAGCAAAAGCGGACACGACCCGTTTCCTAAGCGCAACAAAACCAAAAAGACAGATCTCAAAGCATATTCTTTGAACAACTTGGGCGCATTTTCCGAACAACCAACAAAAGCAATTCTAAAATTCACTCTGATCTTGGAATGGTTCAAAGAAACTCACTCTCAACTCACTAGAGAACACAATGATCCATAAAGATTCACGGCAATTGCACAACACACTGCACAGCCTTTCCTACAACTCAAGCTAACCTAAGTAAAGGAATTTGTCCTCAGATGCATTCAGTAAGGTTCGTTACTGAACCTCAAAATGACACAAAATCCTTCAACTGGGATTAGTTCCTATGTCGGCGTATGGATGTTGGCGGTCTATTGATCATACGCGTTATTGAGGATGGTTTCCCTCCACCCTTTTTCCAACATACAAATTCTTCCCTTGCACAGCGACCCTTTGGTCTATTGCAACCTCTAATAACACCTTCCAAAGATATGTTCTCTCATATAGTTCCCTTTTATTAAAATTCCTTTCGAAATCATTTTTGAGGATCTTTTACTCTTATTATAAATCTGTCCTAGAGAACTCTCTCTAATCCAGTTTCCAGCAAATATTCCATTAATTCACTGAATTCATCTTAAAATCTGCAGAGACCGTCTTGAGCTGTATTTAGTTTCCTTAGTCAACAGTGCCCTGTTAGGATAAGAAGGTTATTCTTGTTCATGCTGATGGATGCTTCGAATGTTTTTCGGTTATGAAGTTTCTTGGCTTGTCTCATGCCCTAAGCGTTGTTTCAGATCTTAGCCATGTTTTCCCTTTCTAGTTTCCTGAATGATAATCGCAGCCATTAAAGCATTACAGTCAGCATTGGCAAGGTCCAAACTCGATCAAATGTGGATCAAAAGACTGGACGATATCTCAGTGATCAAAAAGGTGAAACTCTGTTCGGTACCGAGTCACGTGGATATCCCACGTAACGAAAAAGCGGATGAACTAACCAGACCAGGGTCACACCTAAGCTTCTCGCAGGCCCTTCCTGAGGCTAATACACCGCTTAACATTATGAACAGAAAAAAATATACATCGAATCCAACGAGGAGGCTAACAGGCGATGGTATCTTATACATATATACATGTGCTACAGCCGAATCGTAACGGCAAGTCTATTACTAAAAGAGATCTGCAGATCTCATGAAACTCAGTCGCAGGTATATCCGGCTGTTGGTGTTGTGACAGAACACTGCGTGACAGGCAATCATGCAGCACGGCTAGGAGTACCCCATAACGACTTCTGTAGAAACTGCAGTGACAAAGAGAAAATAGAATACATTCGTCACTTGCTATGTGATTGTCCAGCACTAGCCAACAAAAAGAAAGGCACTCTTGGGACCTATTTCCTTACGAAACTGGATTATTTAGGAAATATTGGGCTGAATACTGAGATTCGTGGTTTAGTTCAGCCACCAAAGCCTGAAATTAGGTTCTCAATGGCTCTATAATTGGGTCCAATGGATTTTTTGCTAGCCTAAGTGAGCCCTTGATAATTCTTGTCAACAAGGGCACCCATTTACCTACCCTAACCTTCTAGAATTGTTCTTGCAGGGTGTAATCCCCTATTCCGCAAAATGATTCGGGACTTATGAAGGTTAGTGAAGTTCCCATTCTTGCTAGGAAGTCGACCATTGCATTACCCTCTATTCTCACATAGCCAGGTATCCAATAGAGGGTCAAGCTTCTTTCTCTATTCAGATCATTAAGTTTTTGCAGACAGTCCTACACAAGTTTTGACGTATCATCACGTCCCATGATAGCAGCTTGGCTGTCTGACATTATAGCTGTATCACAATTAGCGAGCTTTCGCTCGAGATTGATTTGGTCACATCTACTTATCTGTGGCATAACTTTCAGCATAGAAGATGCTGGCATTTTTGTCCATGGATTCAGGGTTTTTGGTTTTACCTATATGTAGACCCGAATACTTCGCTCCAGTTCGTTCATCAGTTCTTGACCCATCTGTGTACCGCTTAATTGTGTGATTGCTCATTTTGTAGATTGTAGATTCATTGATCCAACTCTTCTTGTTGCTGATCTTCGTAACAAAGTTATTTTGAAAGTTGAACGTTCTAGTGATAGATTTTTGATTGGTACACCGAATTGTTTCGATGCAATGCTCTCTTCCTATTCCTTCTTTGGTCATTCTTAGAATCGTTCTACTTGCACACTTCTCGATCACAAGGTGCAACAATGGAGGCAGACATCCGTATGTATGTACATATGTGGTAGTACATACTTACTCACATTCAGTGTAATTTAAAAAAAAATCATTACTCAGAGTCGGTTAGCCTCCTAGTGTTTCAATTTATTATTCATCGTTAAAGTGACTTTAATTATTTTCTGGCGTCAATTCAATGCGAGGAGTAAAAAAAAAAAACTGCATGCAATCGCAAGCTACCCCACCATTTCAGATGGAATTTTCAACAAAACCTATCCCCTCTTCTGCGCTGAGTAATAGTTCTCAGCAACATGCAACACAAAGAGTAAACCAGGAGCCGTTTTCCCACTCTGATACCGGTAATCAGACAATGGGCCGCCGCCGTCTAATAGCACAGTTTATCCATAGAGCGAGAGAGAAAAAAGAAAATTAAAGGATATGCAAGGATATACAGTCACTCAACAACAAACAGCAAGGAGCGACCAACAGCAATTTTACAACGACGAACAGTATAGCGAGCTCTAGGATATATTTCATATCCGATTCTCCATTACAATTCTATTTTGTGTGTGCAGGATACGACGAATCGATATCCCTGCTTATTTTTTTTTTCTTCAACACACATTCGCAAGGGTCCATGGCCACAACAATGTTCATCAATTATTAACTATGCAATTGTTGGCTTTTGCCTTATGTGTGCGTCTAGCATAGACCAGTCGTCAGCCCATGTCCCTGTTAAATGCTTCCTAAGGACAGCCTGATGAGGGACGTTCTGTATAAGTGTTGACTCAATGCTGTTACAACAAACAAAAATGTACTGTTTCATAGTGCAGACAGCTTTTACTTACTTCCCGTACTTATCAGTTTCGGGGGGCACTACATATCATTCGCATGCAGGCACGTTTTTTGTTGATCAAGCAACCGTCGTCGTTCTTGATGACGCTACCCGTCCGACCGTTAGGCAACAGTTGCTTGTGTGTTCCTTGTTGCGAAGCCACTCCCAGAATAAACTACGTTGTCGTCGGTCGTCTTGAACAAAATGTCATAAAGTGGGTAAATAACGAAGGAAAGGTCGTCAAAAATAGCGCAAGCAATAAAGACACAAGGAGTGGTAGGAAGCCACTCAGCCAGGACAAAGGAAATGGAGGAAGAAAATTTGAAGTACAAATGCGTTTCGCCATTTCGAATCAAGAAAGTGTAAATCGCATTTGTCCCGAAAATATCCATGAATGAGTCATTCATATTTTATAGCTCAAAGAGGGAGGAAGAGAGAAAGCCATTTCATGGACTTTGACTTTTTGTTATCCAAAATGGGGAGTTTTGTGGGGCACTCAACTGGGGAGACTACAAACAAACATGAGTACGCGAAAAGCCATTTCAAAGTGACAACAGATGAGCAATGAATATGCGATTTATTTTAGAAGGAAGGTAGGATTCAACAATAATGTTTAGGATTCATTTTTAGTTGAAACAAATGATGACAAATATGTATGTATATCCTTTACGTGCTACATGTTACCCCCAGTGCCATTAACAACTTATCACTTATCATATCAAACTCATAGTCAATACGAGTAGTATTTTGTTTAAGTAAGAAAACAGTCAAGGTTTGAAAGTTAAGTGATTGGAACGAAATTTATTTTAAGAATTCTACGATATTGAAAAGTGTTAAACCAGCTAAAATAGTTTGATAAGTTTCGTTTTATTCATTATTCTCTACGACTTTTCAAAAACGATTTGATAAGTTTAGCAAAATATTGGTGAAGTAAAATTCTTACCATTCAAAAAGACTGTCTTTGGCAATTTTGTTTTTTTTTTTTTTTATTAAGAAACTAAATCTAAACGAGGATAGGATGTCTGAATCTTTTTTTTTAATAGAAGTGCAAAACACTCAGGTTCAAAATCAAACAAAAGATTCCAAATCAAATAGCTAAAGGGATCTTTCTTGCTGAAGAACTTATCATTTGAAGTTAAACATTTCTTTCATTTCCGATAAGACAAATACAACAGAACAGTGCGGACAGGCGCATATGTGACTCTCCGCGGATTATGTAGATTTTGTTCTCGAGAATCTCTTTTGTCAATTTCTCTACAGTACTTTCATCGATTTTTAAAGAATTCTCGATTAAATGCTTTTTCATGTTTCTTAGGAATCTTTGGAACTCTTCATGAGAACCTCTTCGAAACTGTGATAACAGGTGCTATGAGTTGATCCAAGAAAGATACCATAAGAGGGACCAGCAACCTTTGAAACTATACTAACACTGATCCCAATATGGGTCACCGCACTATTGAATGATGGGCGTTATGCCTAAACGTTAAAAAAAAAACCTTCCCCTGAGAGAGGATTGGGCAAACTATGGACCCATTAACCCGAACAGAATCTCGATATAAGCCGGTCAAAAACTGGTAAAGCAGCGGTTTCAGGAATCTACTCGTCTAAACCCAAAACTGCACGCTCATAAAAACTTCCAAATTACGGAAGTGTGTTTCAAGCGGAAGTTTTATCAATCGCAGAAGCCGCACGACAATTGTCCATTAAACTACACTCTAGGAAGGTGATCGATCGAGCATGACTGCTGCTATAAAAACCATCTCATTCACGGTTGTAAAATCTAAACTTATGAAACGTTGAAGTAACGTTCTCAAGCCATTCACTGCAGATCACAACGCAACACTCTGATGGCTCCATGGCACATTGGTATCAAAGGAAACGAGTTGGCAGACGAATTAGCAAGAAAGGGGCCCGAAAATAGGTCCTGACAATGGTCGTTAACTTTGTTCAATCCAGCACTTGTAAATCCAGCATAGCACAAGACTTCTAGCGACAATCCGATGAAGAATGGAGCGCATTCTGCGTTTCTCCAGAAAACTCTGAACAAAACAAAAACCAGGCAAATCCTTGCTCTTAAAGGAACGCACTTAGCACTCTTCATAGGTATCATTCCTGTCTACAATTTCTTGGCAACTAAATACAGTTGCACAAGCTGTGGCGATAGTGACGCAGAAAAATGCACAGCTCACTTCCTGGGTGCATTATGTATCCTATAGTCGAGAAACCTCAATGAGAAAAATAAAGACTAATTAATTAATGAATTTGTGGAGACTGTGCAGCCTTCCTAAACCATCTTGAG
This sequence comes from Xylota sylvarum, assembly GCA_905220385.1. Lineage (NCBI taxonomy): Eukaryota > Metazoa > Arthropoda > Insecta > Diptera > Syrphidae > Xylota > Xylota sylvarum. Next base: position 105,315,091 of record LR999957.1, on the reverse strand, counting down.
GTGTGGCCTATGCAGAACCAGAATGATAGCCATTGAACTTTGCGATCTATGAGAAATTATTCTAAAATTTATAGCAACCTCAAGATGGTTTAGGGAAAAAATGTCGTCTGAGATTGCTGCGAAATATTTGATCATACAGAACATCACGCACTGCTCGTAACACTGCCCAAACATCAACAGATTTTGCCGAGATCCTCTAGGAAGACGGCACTGAAGTATAACCAACTTGTCGAGCGTGAGGTTCTGTAATAAATTCAGATGAACAAAGTTCTTTCTTGAAATGGACGATGCCAAGCTAAACAACCAAACTTTTCTTCAGACAAATTCAAAAGATTGTCCTAGCTTGGACTTGATGACACGAGCAAGCAGTTACAGGGTGCATTTGCACTAGCAAAAATATGCACTACATACATAAAACGTTCCATCGGGCTTCACCCATAGAAGTCATCATAAGGATGCCGGCTGCCAGGTGTAAGCATTATTCTAAACCACCTTTAAATACTGGTTAGAGAGTATAGTTTTGGAAGTTTTTAAGTGGATATAGGACCTTATATAATGAAAAACCTTTGCTTAACCTATAAGAAGTCTTTTCTAATTCACTGATGGATTTAAAATTAAATTTGGAGTCAGAGCTGGAGTCTTTACACGCAACCTAGGTACTAATGTGAATGTATTCTATTGGGTTCTTGGAATAAATGCGTTCCATTAAGATTTGCGCTAGAATAAACATTGAGTACTAGCATACACAACTATTTACAAAGTTAGACATGCTTCAAGAACGAGCTTTCCATTCAACTCAATAGAATTCAAGTCAATCAAGTGCTGCTTCGCTGGTTTACAATCTTTTGCCAAGGACTAGCTGTCGAGAGATTGTAGACAACCCTAACTAAACAATAAGCCACATTTTATGACCAGAACTTTTCCTGTACCATCGCCATCTGATACAGCACTGATTAACAATTCGTATCACAAAATTCTTATCTTGAGGACCAAAACCCAAAATTATACTAAATGTGGATGTGTTGAGCTATAGTAAGACCTATGGCAGTCCGCTAGCAACACCACCAACTTAGCGGCTTTCACGAAGATACAGCGATCGTCTTGTATTGGCACTTAGAACAACACCACTCAGACAACACCTCGATGTGCATCCCGCCTTGCACTTCCATTAAGGCTCAAAGGGAGGCTAACATCAGACTGTCGTCCCTAGACACTTGTGTGACCACAAGAAGTAGATAAGAGTAGGAAATTAGACAGACTTGTGCAAAAGGATAGGAAATCCCTTTCTAAAAAAAAAAGACTAATGTGGAGACGAGGAAGCCAATATACAGCCCACTTTCTCTGTCACTGCCCAGCTCTTATCCACTTCAGATTTAAATTTCCCGGGCACCTCTTTTTCCGTGACACAGAAGAAGTATCCAGCAGACCAGTCAATGACATCTTGAACTGCATCAAACCAACTGGATGGTGGTTTGCTAGGTCATAGGAACCATATCTGTAAAACTAGGTTTAAACATTGGGCAAGGGACATCTCTCCCCTATGGGTATCACAATGAGTCTGTATTGATCTGAGTGGGGTTGAGGATCTCTTCCACTCATTGACCCACGTACCTAATTGGATACCGGAACCGAATTGGATTTTCTGGTTTTCGAATACTAGCCATCTTTGAACAATACTGCCAACCAAATATTTATATACATTTTATTCCTCCACTCTTCCAGACACTTCTCGTCAAGTCCTTCTGTATAAATTTCCTATTATCAGCTTCTCCTGTCATTTACAATTAGAGATATCAATTTTCATTTATCTATCAGAGTGCTGGTATGTGTTGTACCATAATATCATCTGTCTCTGCTAACTGCTACTACTCATCGCCAAGAGCTGGACTGCTGTTGATAGAGTTATATACCAAAGTGGTATCCCCTTTTGTTAACAACTGATGAAGAAGGACATATCTAGAAGCGTACGGTTTGATTGATAAAGGCATATCCCGCTCAGTTATGGGAGAATATCAATTAATTAATGGCTGTCAGTAGTATGTTAGCCATATAATTGTTCCCGTTTGTAATTGAGTTTATTAGCCTGTCTCTCTCTCTCATTCTGTGATTTGCAGTCAAGGGTATTAGGATTTCATAAGCGGATAAGTGATTGAGTGATGCAATTACGGTATAATAGCATTTTGGTACTCGGTAGCGGTACTGACTAACGAAGTGTATATATGTAGCTCTACGGAACTACCCGCAAAGATCGAGCAATATGGTACATTGCATTCATCTTACTTTCTTAAGGAAGCCAAATGAAGCTTGTAAGATAAACTCTTCTATCCAATTTCCAAGCCATTATCATTCATTTATCCTCCTTTCAAAACATGGCAACCACCATTCTTCCCTTTTACACATTTAAACAAAAATTCATTCATCACACACACACAACCCCTTTATCGTTTCACCTTATCCGTGGCTGTGCTCCTAAAAATTGTGGAATTATAATCCAATAACCTGCCATCGTCAGGAAAGAAACGAAACCCACTTATCATCTTATCATGGCTCAGAGCACAGAATTTACTGGCTGCTCCTGGCACAAGGATCACTTCTGCTTTCAAAACCTTGGAGTGCAGAGGAAAATAATGCAAAAAAAAAGGATAAAATGAAAAATTTCAAAATTATGATACGATTTACTCTTACACACCACCAGCATACACATATATCCTTTCTGTCGGTGGTTGCCTGTCTGTACAAAGTGGTTCGCAATTCAAGTTATCCTTCTACTTCTCTACCACTAATCGATTTTTCCACTTGGCTCCTCGGTGGTTTGTATGGTGAAAAAGATTCTCTGCAATCGCATCTCAAGTGGATGTAGTAAAGAGAGAAGAAAAAAAAATCCAACCCACTCATAGTGTCCTTTTGTTAGTTTGTTACACTGTCATCGGGGCGCTCGCTTCTGATGCCATGAATTAAAAAGCGAACAATTAAAGGATAAAACCTGCTGACTGTCTGGATGAATGAATGAATGAATATGGGTCGGTTTTCTGGAGTCTGGTCTGGTCCATTGTTTAAACTGTTGATAGTCGGTAATTAATCGGATTAAGAGCTGAAAGATTAGTCAAGGATGAAATGGACAATTAAAGAGACACGCAGTGGGTGTAAAGGGGTGACAAGAGAGAGAGCTCTATTTACTTGGGATTGAGGGTGATTTTTGAGAAACATTCATTTGCAAACGTATTGCTATAATTAGGCAGGGAAATTCGAATACACATAATGACGCAGTTAATTGGCACAAGTTGTTCCTTGACCTTCGCGCGATTCTGCTTCGCAGGCAAATTGCTGCGATTTGTCCATTTTTTCCTCAAAATACTGCTTAATAGCGTTTTCTTTGCGTGTTGTTTGGTTTGAAAGGTGAATTCGTGCCTGGTCGTTGCGTTCTTTCGAAAGAAATTACGGTAATTATATCGATTTGCGTCGCAATATATGAACCATCATGCGAATGTTGTTAAGATTTTTCACGCCTACAACAGGCAATTTGTATTTTGGAGAGAAATGTTTGAACCAGCAGCCTTATATGTAATTTTGGAGCAACGTGTTTACCCATCATCTCACTTCAATTTTGTCTCGGTTGGGGGTAACCGAATTAGTACGTATTTGTACGTATGACTGCGAAAAATCATAGACTCTTGCTCATCACCTATTTTTACTTTGATACCTCGGTGAACTGATGAAATTTCGTCTCAGAAACATCTTCCACTTGGTTTAATTCATTTGAATTTAGTGATATTAAAAACGACCTTATAGAGTCTAAAAGTGCCTGTATCCACAAAAAAGGATCGTATCTAACCAGAACTATAAGTTCATTGAACGCAGAGATTAGATTCGACTTTTAACTGAGAGATAGAGTTAGCAAGTCCCCTTCAATTTTAAATAGGAAGAGGTCTGTAGCTCTGACTTCTATTGACTTGACTTTGGGGATGTCAGATATTTGTTCTTTTGACCAGCACAACTCGCTCACAAGATTTGATCGTTGGTTGGGTATGGTGGTTATCTCCGCTAAGCAGGGACACACTTAGACCAAAAAGAAAGTCTATACTAATTACAAGATTAAAAAAACCGGATTATCAGCACCAGAGAACTCCATGGAGACTTCCCAATTGGAACAGGACGTAGGGCAACCAGTTTCGGTATGAATCCAAATCATAGAAGTATGGTTTACCATTCAGCCATTAAACCAGTTTGACCCGGTGACGATTTTTTTTTTTTGCTTAAGTAAAGTCTAGCTACAACATTAAGATCATAGAAGAAGTACTCGCTTAAAGTTTTCCTTCTCAAAACCGATAGGACAGGACAGGTACACAGAAGATATGCCATGGTTTCCTCCTCGTCTCCACAGCTTCTACAGAAATCGTTGAAGGGAGCACCAAACCTTCTGGAATGTATGCCTACCAGACAGTGTCTTCAAGGCGCCAACTACCTTTCTTAGATTTGTTCTATTGACGGAAATAAGTCTACTACTTTTCATACAATCCAGCTCTAGCCAGATTTATTTAGAAGCGAGACATGGGCTGATATTGTTCCAACTACTGTTTGCCATTTTAATCGCTGCGACATCTAATTGGAATTTTATTGATTTAATAGGTTCTGACGGTTCCGGTCCGCACACTCCTTAGCTAACTCGTCCGCTTTGCAATTGACTGGAATATCCCTGTGGTCTTGAACCCAGGACAGGGATACGTCGCACCTGACAGCGATCACGTTAAGAGATCCGCGGCATTGCTTTACCAACTTGGATCGAATTATTGGCAATTCCAAGACTTTTATCGCAGCTTAACTATCTATGTATGTAGAATATCGAATTAATCGAAATGCAGATCGCCGCTTCACGAACTGCTGTGACTTCTGCTTGTTATTCACTGCAGTCAGACACTCGTGTGGTGATACAAATATCTAAAGCACTGGAGTAAAATCGCGCACCTGTTCCAGACGCTGTCTTGAATCCATCTGTGTTAGTCTCTGTCGCAGATTCGTTTAAAATTTCTTCGGATTCCAAAGCACTTCTGAAAACCAAGGAATCCGGGTTTTATACTTGACGTTCAAATCAAGGTCAATGTAGTCCGAATTACTAGGAATAGTGTTATGGCCGTTCAGCATTCGAGCGTGGTCCATATTTTCTCTTGCAACTGGCTGCAAGAATTCCCTAAGCCGTAATGCTGCTTCAGCTTCCCAAAGATATCAGCGGGAAGAAGATGGAGCATAGTTTGTAGTGCAACTGTAGGAGTGGTTTTAAGGACGCTCGTTATATAGAGGCAGAGTAGCCTTTGAACTTGAACCTTCTCAAGTATTGCAATGTTCTTTTTCTTATCCAGTGCCGTCCACCAGACTAGTACTCCCTACATACGGATGGGTCTGACGACTGCCATGTACATATATCCAATGAAGAATCCAGGATTGGAGACACTAGTTTGGGCATAAGGCCTTCCTACATGAATAGAGCGCAATCGAGGCCTTCCTGAATATTCAGTTTCCAATTGAGTAGAGTAGACTCCATTAGGTCTCTAAATGAAGGAAAAAACTTCCTTGTTATCGCTACTGCAATGTTGTCCGCATTTGCTATGACACTGAACCCAGGAGTATCTTGTTCACTACCATATCCCACAGTATTGGTGATAATACTGCGCCCTTAGTGATACCCCCTGTACACTAACATTCTGGTTAGACAGCACCCCAACTCAGCGTGGATAAGCCTGCTTTTAAGAATTTGCTCGATTCAATAGCAAAGATAGTTGTCAACCTTCAAGTCAAGAAGTGCAGCAGATATATTTAGCTTTTGTTTTGACATTGTTGACAGCTCCTTCAATATCAAGGAGATATATGAAAAGATTTCTCAATGATTCCTACCAACGAGTACAGGGCAGTCTCTACCGATTTTCCCTTGCGATACCCGTGTTGATACACCGAAAGGATAGATGACAAACAGCCTTTCCAAAGTCTTTAATAAAAAGGAGGATAGGCTGATCAAATGCAAGTCTTTAGGGAATACGTGGGAGGTCTGATCAGCTTTGGGTATGAATACTACGTTGGCCCTTCTCCAGGATCTAGGGCCGTAGTCGAAGTTTAAACAACTCCTAAAGGTTATGTGGTGTCAAGGAGTTAAATTTTCAGATCTTGCTGTAATTACACTGGTAAGATACCATTGAGACCAGGTGATTCGTACAGGAGAAAGCTATGTACTTCCCACTGTATTTTCTTGACGGCGGCAACGTCGTCTGGCACTATAGATTTGACTCTTTTATGGTTTTCTACAGAATGTACTGTCTCTGTTTTACTACCAGGTAAATGCTAGTTTCGTTGCCATCTGGTTTTTTAATGTAACTAGGTATAATTGGAGATTTGGATAAGATCTTCCTAATCCGAGATGAATCACTTACCTTTTCTATATTTTCACAGAATATGATTTCCTAACCTACATATAACTTAAATTTACTAAGACTACTCTTATTGAGATCCCAGTCAAGTGGATCCCTAGAGCCCTTTGCTTGATTAAAAAGCGTCCTACCTTAAGGTAGAAGCGTACTTTTTCAGAGGCATGTACAAATGGTCTCATGGTCAAACGGAAAAGAGTTCATCTCTACTCGTCTTCTTACAAGAACAGCAATTCTCTTGAAAGTTATTTTCACAGGAGTTGATAATCATTACTAAAAGTGATCCTCAAATTACCGATCTTTACAACTTTTTACCTCAATTCTTACCCCTTAACTTATACATCACGTGTTAATATATCCCTATATCTTCAAATGACGTGAATATCTTAAGACATGTCGTTTTCGAATATGGAGTTAATCAACAGCTTTAACAGTCTTCTCGAGCTCAAACCCTTAACAAAAACCAATCCAATCTGTCAACCCTTTAACTTACATGTCAAAGTTTTTCCTCAAGTGACCCTTACAACGGTTTGATGTAATCATAATACAACCCCTATCCAAAAATAAAGTCCCATGTCAAAGTCAGGGTCATTTAATTTGAGTCATCTTCCAATTATTTTCACACCATCCTCACCTCAATGTCAAGGTAATTTGCCATTGTCACATCTAACAATCGCACCTTAAGCCACCGTCAGCCATCAGATATAGATACAATCTTCCTTGTCCATTGTTTCGAAATGTCCATTCAGTGCGAACAATAAAATAGAGAAACAACTACAGTCTTACTAACACTACCAGGACCTAACATCTATTGTTATATAATATTTGTTTTTTTTTTTTTTTTATCATCTTGGCCTGTTTGTATTAGATTCTATTTAATAGCACATACCATCAAACACACATAGAGAGAAAGAGAAGAGAGAATTGTTTTCATCCTTTCGGTTCATGTTTTTGTCATAAGTCCTTCCTAAATGGCATATGCAGCACCAGGCGTCAGTGGCAGTAGAAGTGCCACCACCCACTTTGTTATCTAAGACCATGTTCTTAACAAATGGCAAGGATATACGCTCCTGTGTATATCTCTGTAGGGAAATATGTATATTTTCTTGAACAGAAAGACAACCATCCAAGGCAGAGTCACATCTTAAAGGTTCAAGTTCCTTCCTTCGGATGGATATCGATCTTTTTATCAATATGTGAAATTGATGTTCCTCTTCCTTCTCCTTGAAGAAGGTGGTGCTGCTGGTGCGCCTACTGCCTGGTATGTGCGGCGGTGGTCGATTGGAACTCGAGAAATGGTAGGCATGTGACATGACTACCATTATTGGAGAATGTTATTGGAGTCAAATGGAGCTCCATTGAGAAAAAAGAAAAGAAAATGTCGACGAAAATAAATTTAAAGGATGTGTCTGGAAGGAGGGAGGGGAGATGGTATTATTTTTATTTTGTTTGTCCTTTTCTTCTTTCCTTTCTCATTCTTCATCGTTTCTGCGTGGAACTTTAATTAAATGAAAAGACAAAGTGGATAGGAAAAACAAAAAGGAAAAACCCGAAAGGGATAATGACAAATACATAGTATAAGGTCTGTTGATTTTTCTATACAAAACTTGAGGAATGCGGTGGAGAAGAAGTGTTTGAAACTATGCGGATCATCAACTCACAGAAAAGACGAAGAAGATGAGAGATGAGACAGAGAGACGAACGAGAATAACTTTGATTGTCTATATTAAGCCCTAGGGGACGAACTTCTTTTATTGGTTTTAGTTCCACAGATCGCTTTGTGGAATTTATGAAGTTAGTAACGCTTACGTGCTATTATGGGCAAGTGTTTTACCATTGGTATGGTTTCTCTTTTCCCAAACGCCGGAACCTGGACGATTGGAAGGAGAGCTTTTTGTGTAGTAATACTACTGGAAAAGGGTTTTGTACTTAAAAGGACACAATACGGATTTTTTTCCCAAGGCAACATAAAGGTTATATCGATTAGCATAGGAAACTTAACCGCAAAGTCGATTTAATAAGAACTCATTAAAACTTGGTTACTCCAATCGTAAGTGTCCGTCTGATTGAATACCCATTTCACTGGAATAAAGGTTCAGCACGATAGTCCTGCAACCTGATACTCGTTAGTACCCGTCAGGACGCCTGCAGGTTTTTCTGGTTACATTCGTCCAGGTATATTCGTTTAGTGTCTACCTTCATCTCGGAGAGACATGTTTATAAAAAAAAACCAAAGCAGATTCAGGTTTTAAGAAATTTCTAAACTTTGCACAGAAATCTTATAGGAAATCTCATTCCACTTGAAACAACGTGAGCTGGGATCAAAACAAGAATTCAGTTAGTTTTTGAATTTTTAAAATATTTTCGAGGTCCCTGAAGGATTTACCAAAACAAAGACACTCCGAAACTTCCACTTCGTTTTTACATAAGGTTTCGCCCTGAACACAGATGCATGGTTTCCTAATGAAGCCTTGTGACACTAGAATGAGAGACACTGGATAACAATCCATTCCTGGCTCAATTTCTAGCGGGACACAGTTATGAACGCTATAATACTGGATGTTAAGAATGCCATCAACACCGCAAACTGGAGAAACAACCTGCGGGCACTTATCAACCAAGAAAGTACAAAAGATAATGACGGATTATTTTAGAATAAGGATGCTGCTCTACGACACCGAGGATGGAACGAGGCAGGATATCATCACAGATGGCGTTCCTCAAGGTTCCGTACTAGGTCCGCTACTGTGGATTCTAATGTATGATGAGATCCTCAGCCTCAGAATCCTGAGATATTCGAAAATAATTGGCTCCGCCGACGATATAGTGACCAAACTCCTTGAGGAGTTAGAGCATAGCTGCAATGAAGCTATCAAAATGGTCCAAGACTTAGTACACATGGAAGTACAACTTGTAAAAGAAAAGACAGAAGTACATAGTGCTCATCAGCAGCAGGCGAGTCATGAAGACTATAAGAGTAACCGTGGGCGATCACGTTGTAGTTTTCAAACCAGAGTCTAAGTACCTTGGCAATACTGCAAATGCAAGGCTAACCTTTAAGTAACACCTACACCATACGGCTGAAAAGGCAGCAAAGGCAAAGGCAAAGGCAAAGGCAACGGCAAGGATCATGCAAAAGATCAGCGGATAAAGGCACAAGAAGAGATTGCTCTTAGCAAGAGTTACGGCATCTTAGCCGTAGAGCATGGCTCCAAATTAAGGGCTGATACCATGAAGTGAAATCGTACAGTCGCCTCAGGCAGTTTACAGAATCAACGCGTTGAGACTATAGAGCGCCTTTCGAACAACCTCATACGATGCCTCATAGACACCTCCCAAATGGGACAAGAGGCAGGACAACCAATTTCTTGGATCTGTCTATGTAAATCTCTGTCGCAGATTCGTTACAAATTTCTCCCGACTCCCAAGCACTTCTACTGGGAAATCCTGGTTTTATACTTGAGGTTAAAGTCCAGATAAGGGACAATGTAGTCCGAATTACAATTACCATTTTGAAGGATTCCCTAAGCCGTAATGCTGCTTTACCCATCATCAGCTTCCCAAAGATTTCAACGGGCAGAAGATTGAGCATAGTTTCTAGTGCAACTGTAGGAGTGGTTCTAGGGACGCGCGATATACAGACGCAGAATAGCTTTTGAATCTTCTCAAGTATTGCAATGTTGCTTTCTTGTTTAGTGCCGTCCACCAGACTACTACTACGGACATTAGGATGGGTCTGACGACTGCTGTGTATATCCACTGAAGAATCCCGTGCTAGAGATCCAAGTTTTAGCCTAAAGCCTTCCTTCATGAATAGAGGACAATCGAGACCTCCTAGCAGGGTTTATCACAAAACTGGAGAGAATTTAAAATTCTAGCGCGAATGGGGAAGTATACTCTACAAAGCCATGATCCTAGGACTTCTGTTATATAGAGCTAAGTGTTGGACGACAAGCAAATAAAGCAAAAATAAAGTTTCAGCGACTCAGGTTGCGAACAAGAGGATACGATACAGCTTCTAATTAGAATGTAGTCCTACAAGCTAAATCACATATACATTGACTCGACTGCATCAAGCGAATCTTCTATTTTCAAACTTCAGATTAGAGACCAAACATAATATCAGATAAAGACCGAACATATGGTAGGAAATCTAACGAACTTGCAACAATGGTGTCTGGAACCCACGAAGGTGTAAGGCCAAAGTTCTTCATCATGACACGAGTCGAAAACTCGCTTTATAAAATGTAAATAACCTTTTTTCTACACGATTATTTACTTACATTTCCTTTTAAATTTTTAGAGATCAAAGCCAAGAACTGTATTCCGTGGCTTACGGCTTCTATAGTCAAAGGTTTTGAAGAGATAAGTTCACAAGATTACCAGGAATACGCAAGTGTCCTGCATCCAAGCTCATTTGCCTGTATTGCTGTCAACACTTTTTAAGTTCTTCGGTTGAAGATTGAAAGTGCGGAATTGGTTAAACTAAGTACGTACGTGAAATAGTACTTATGTCCCTCTAGTAATTTGTATAGAAGAGGCTTCGCCGATTGCTTTCTTTAAAACTGATAGCTATTGGAAGCTCATTTTCTCATGAATGGTTCTACCATGTATCGGAAGACATGACTGTGGCAAAAAAGCTGAATGGTTTCCATGTGTATATTATTCTTATACTGTGTTTGGAATCAATCTAGCTCCAGTCTTCTGTGTGGATGGTGTAAAGAAAACCTTCAAACAACCTTCTGAAAACAGGGTTTTTACAACGCCTAAAGGCCAAACAATCATAAAACAAACATGAAGTAATTTCCCTAACCTGTCGACAGTTTAATTTTTATCAAGACCTCATCCATATTCTCTTTCACTGAGTGTATATCTTTTTCATAAAAAAATACTTTCTTCTCCAGACTAATGATCCTCATAATAAAAAGAAGGTTCAGTGCACTTTTTCTTCCACCAAATGGGTGCACCCGGAGAGCTGAAACAGGAGTATCCCACAAACTCCGTCAAAAGCTATTTGTGCCAATCATAAAAATGCCGTCTAAATGTAACTACTGTCACAATGTCATAGCAATAGTGATCTTCCCCGCCCATAGCCCATAGCCCACAGTCATTTCCATCACACACAACACTCCGACGACGTCTTTAAGATATTTTCATGTTTCTGAAAAAGGATACCGTGACGACAAAAAAAATAAATAAAATAACACGAAAGGATAAGGTGTTTCCTTTCTCATCTTCCCTTTCTATCCTCACACAAGAAAACTTTCTATCTTGACGACATAACGCTGCTGGTGGTAAAATTACCAAAAATAAAAGTTTACGATAGATTTTTATTACATAAGCGTATCCTTAGTGTGTGCTTTGGTATATGTACATATGTATGCATCGGCATCCGTAGCGAGAGAAGCGACATGAAGGTTTTGAATGTCACGTTTCACGTTAAAGTAATTAGTAATCGCAAGTTTGAGTTTGGGGGGCGAAAACGCATGAAAATGGTTGATCCTTTGTGTGTGCATGTGTGTATGTGTGTGTGGTTCGGAGGAGGAAGGAACAACTTATAGTTATGGACGTTTTTGGCAAGAAAGAGGAGCGCAACTACCAATGGATGTGTGTCTAATGTCGGCTAATAAATTCAATTAATTTCGAAAGGATGGATGATTTGTGCAACTTGAAACTTTGTTGCAATGCCAAGTAGAAAGCCAGGATAACACGATAAATAGAAGTTGTTTACCAAGGGATAAATACGCAGTCGTAAGGGGATGTGTATCTACTCTATTTGATTAAATACTTGTTTCAAGCTAATTATCTTTGCACGTACAGAATGGTCTTCATCATAAAGTTGCGCAGGGAACTTGGTTAAGTGGCATTAAATCGGTTATTTGGTTAATGAAGTTGAGGGGAAACATACTCAGAGAGAGCGCTATGAAGTTAAATTCTAGGGAAAACTGAAAGAACCAAGCCAAGAACTTTCATTGATTACATCCCTACTCCGGCATAAAACGAATACCTTTAACGTCTCCCCATTTAGTTCCAATCGCAGACTTGCATTTCCATATAAATCGGGCTTACGGTATCAAAAGGAACTTGACTGTTCCCATTCCCTCCTGTTACTTCATGAAATTTGCATGACAGACGACATGCGATTGTGCATTTTTTTTGTGGCGCGTGTTGGTTGGTTGTTGTCGTCTCCCCTTTTGCATTCGTTACCAGAGCACCAAGGGATTCGAGTGAACAGATGATTAACAAATCCTTTGCTGCTACCGTCATGTTACTTGCATGACAAAGTCCTGTGGGACACAAAGCAGAATACATTTTGTCCTCACTTCCTTCGACGTTCTTGTTTTATTTTCGTTGTACTTTGCAATTAAGGGAACCCACCCTCTGCCCACACACTTTGCATGTGTTTCCCGTGCTCCAGTTGAAAGCCCCCAATGCATTTTGTGTCCCTTTTAAAGTCCACCCCATGCGTGTTACAACACACATTGAATTAAAGTGGCTGCAGAGTTTTTTTTTTTTTCTTTTTTTTTTATAAATTACACTTGCAGTGTCACTGGAGTGAAAGTGACACGTGCTTAAAATCTCGAAATTAATTTAATTGAATTTTTTATTCTCGTCCTGTAATGGGATACACGCGAATTATTGATGATGGCGCACACATGAATAAATCAAATTTCGACATAAACCAGCGCTGATCTAGCGGGAGTCGTCTCGATGGTGGGTTTGGCTTTAATTTTTAATTATGACAAATGGTGTAAAATGTACCAGAGACTGATTGTTTAAATAAAATTCGCACTGGCAGCGTTGTTTTTTCTTTTTTTCAAGTGCAAGCCCCACGGGTGTCGGTGTGCGTGTGCGTGTGTGCATACATCATATGATTAATGGAAATGCATCCATCCATCCACTTGTATCCGACGGAAATGGATGGATTTTATTTGAGGAGAAAATATGAGATTGGTAGAAATAATCACTCGAGACAAGTGGTTTCTCTCATAAGATGACGGGGGGTTATACCACTTTCAATCGCGATGTCGACTTTCAGGGAACGCGGAAGACCGCTTTCACTTTTAAAGTATATTTGGATTGAATCCTACTGAAACGATTTCTTTTGACTTGAACATGATATGTTGTAAATATACATATGTATGTATGCCTTTGGAATTGAGGAGATCTATGACCGAATTCATTGATCGACATTTCATCGACAGGAACTTGCCGATATTTATTCTTTTCTCGATAAACACAGAAGTGTGGCGTCTAGGAATTGATTATTAAAGAGAGAGAGAATTTTGTAGAGTCCTATAGGCGAATATCAATCAATAAAAAGCATAGGAGACAATTGGAAGCGAAAATGCATTCCACCAGAGATACATTCAAAACATGCTATGAAAATGCGTATGACAATCAAGTCGCAGTGTGAGTCGGTCTTTGAAGTCAATCTAGGTGACGTTATTTGGTCTTATCGTCTTCTACTAAGAAAACGGAAAAGATATGCAAGGCAGAGAGGATCTAATGCTCGATAAGGCACCAGTAACTTGGAATTTTATTGGCGAAGAGGTAAATACACAGGCGCTGCATTTACACTGATTAACTTTAATTGCAGAGATGTTCCTGACATTAGCATTCATGCACAGCTTCTCAGGGCATATTCCACAATAAGTACTGCAGAAGCAGCAAAACCGAATAAGAAATTGAAGCTACCCGAAATACAGTCCAATTGCCCTGCCCTTACCGACAAGAGGATAATGACTCTTGGAAATTACTTTATCTCTTAGGTCTTATAAGATTTAAACAACGGCTTTTAGGGTTAAGGGCCTAAGAGCTATAATCAAGGATCTGGTTTCGAGGATTAAATCTTGTGCATTGGGGTGCTCTACCAGACAAAAAAACAATAGATTTGAAGTAACGCGTACTAAACCACTTTCACTACAAGAAACTGACAAGAAGATCTAGATGCAACTTTGACCCTGGATTCTGGGATTCTGGTAGTCAGCGACTAAAAAGTGTCTGACATTGTTACTTTCTTCGACCATAGAAGGATTTGTTACACCATATCCGAAGACCCTAAACTGCAAAACCTATATCGCAACACCAAAGAAACAGACTGCTGGGCTTTCAGGAGAATTCTAGACGGTTAAAGGGGTCGTCAATCTCACATCCTAACCACCCACTTTGACATTGACCGCAAAGTGAAAACGCTTACCTCTGCACACACTCACCTTTTGTAAGGTCCTACCCTATAATAAAGGGCAAAAAGACGCTCAATCCCGTATAATGGTCAGCCGAGCTTTCGGACTTACGCAGTCATGCCAGGGAGTTATACAACGTGGCCAAGCACACAAAAGAATCCGCTGACTGGGACCGCCACAAGAAAAGCAAAGATAGTGTTCAAAAAAAAAAAAAAAAACACATTATACTCTCAGAGGGCCGCCTTGAGCAAGCTTTGCAGTGAAATGGAGTCCATAAAAAATGCTGCCAGACTCCGGAAAATCCTATTAAAAGTGCTAATAGTCCCAGGCGTCACAAAAAAATTTAACCAGACGGATCCTGGACGGAATCATGCCCCGAGACAGGGTAATTTCCTGGCACCCTGTAATTTCCAGGGTGCGAAATCCTAACATTTAAAACTGCAATAGGCCCCAATGACAGCACAGGCAATACAGGCTACTTCCTAGCCAACCATTATAGACGAAAAGATCAACTGGACAATTCTTCAAAGCACCCAGCCCTGATGGTATTTTCCCAATGGTGCTACAAAGGCACAAGGAGTACATTAGTCCGCAACTAGAGAACTCCTTTCGGGGTATCTTTATTGCTCATACATATATGTATTCCTCCAACCTGTAGAGAAGTTAAGGTCATTTTTATAGTCAAAGCGGGTAAACCTGCACATATTAGCTCAAAAGACTTTAAGACGATTATCCTTACCTCGTTTATACTCAAGAAATTTTAAAGGTTAATAGATTTACATATTCGCTCCAAAACTAAATCCTAGCGATATCTCCCAGCACATCTATACTAAAGGTCGATCTGTTGAGATAACTCTGCATGAGGTGGTAACAAGGATCGAAAGTTCATTCCACCGTAAAGAATTCACCTTAGAGTGCTTCCTGGATATAGACGGAGCCATAAAAAATGTAAAATCGAAATCTTAAAGACTAGCACTGGACCATCAAAGCGTAGACCCTGTAATCTCAGACTGTGTTGAATGCATGCTCAAGACGAAACGCATCAACTGAGAACTGGGAGAACATGCACTGGCCTCTAGAGACACCCCTAAGGTGGGGTCTTGTCCTCTCTACTATGGATACTGTTCGCGAAGAAATTTGAATCACCGAGCACTGCCGGGACTTATCCACTCTAAACTACAATAAACATGCAGACATCTACATAGACAATCAAGCAACTATCAAAGCCATCACTTCTACCAACCAAATCAAAACTCGTTAGGCGCTACAAAGAGAAACGCAAATACGTAAGAATCACGGAATCAAACAAATCACGAGCAGAGCAATTGGTCCTCATTAATCTTCTCACGTCCAAAATTGATATGGACTTTCACAACCTGGCAAACGAAAGGTGGCGTACATTCACCTCATGCTACGTCTCAAAAAAAAAACTATAGACAACAAAAGGACTAGGGAACTTCCGTCGTTAAACAGACCACATAGGTATCCCCCCAATCCACAATTCAATGGCGGACCATCTAAGAGAAATCAGAATCAGCACCATAGAAGAAGGTTCATCACATTTCCTTTGCGAATGTCCAAATCTCAGCAGAACCAGATACACAATCCTCGGAGAAGTATCCTTCAACTACCTGAGCGAACTGAGCAACACGCCACCTAACACCTAAAATCCACAACGAAAACGGGATGGCTTAGGAGGTTCGCTCCTGCCTTATACTGACTGCTACACCTCTCTCTGATGCAGTCACCTCCTTCAACCTAACTACCAAGAGCCAGCTACAACTGGGGGATACAACCCAATCACCTGGAGATAGGTAAGTGTAATTTTCATTAACAAACCAGGCAGTATCCCAGTGAGCTGCCTAAATCCTATAGACATACTCGTATAAGTTTAATATCAAAACTGTAGACAGAGTCATTGACGTTCATATCGGAGTCCGGTTAGATCCACTTATCCCTCTGCTACGATGCATTACAGTCTCAATCTGGTTTGGGCCCCTAGTCACCAGGTAATTGTAGGGATAACATCCTAGTTATCTAGAGAGGACTGTGCCACCTCTCGTATGTTATGGCCGAAATTAGACAAAAAGGATACAAACAGCACTCTGCCACTAAATCGATCCTTTATCCGCATCTTAGCTGGGGTAATCACAGGACACTACGCCATCGGAGTCATGCTTCATAAATGGAGGGTAGAG
Source organism: Xylota sylvarum (assembly GCA_905220385.1). NCBI lineage: Eukaryota > Metazoa > Arthropoda > Insecta > Diptera > Syrphidae > Xylota > Xylota sylvarum. Next base: position 105,298,297 of record LR999957.1, on the reverse strand, counting down.
CTCAACGATTTATGCAGAAGCTGCGGAGATGAGGAAGAGGTGGAGTCAATCTAGTATCTGCTTTGTCACTGCCCGGCTTTACAAGAACGACGCATACGCATCCTAGGATCCACGTTCTTCGCAAGTACCACATATGTATGTAGTTAACAGGCTTTTCTCCACTTTATTAAGAGTAGCAACTGGTTCCTAAGACCGCCAGTAACACAATAGGTTTTGGTTTAATCTTATTTTTTTAGTGTCATTACTTTCGAAAGGAAGATTCACAATGGACCTTTAGACTTATAGACGTGAACAGTTTTCTTATAACCATTCGTTAGAGGCTAGGAATAAGGATAGGTCGTGGTAAATAATCATCACATCCCTCTCGAAGACACAGGCATCATGTAAAATGAGAAACTTCTAAAATGTTCAATTGCGTACATCGACACTTGACCTTCAACATTCATCCACAAAAAAAAAAAAATACTTTTTCCAGGTCCCCGCTAATTGCCTACTCATACATTCCTACCATCTCTCCACACGGTTCGACCATTAATCACAAATTTTCTCATTTCTTTTCACCTTTTTAATGTCCAATTAGGTCAAATACTCTGATCCCAAGTGGGGCTAGGAACAACGAAAACGACCGAACCCTTACAATTGCCTTCGCGTCATTAAGGCACTGTTACAAGGTCCTTAAAAACCCATTAAATTGTACCACAGATATCGCCACTCAAAAACTCATACATACAGTCCACAACTCATTCCACACACAGATAAAACCTTGTGAACTGCCGCCAGTAAATCACTAAATTTACACTCCCCCAATGCCGGAGACCCAGATGGTGTGTCGAACTTTTTAGGATGCAGATACACCGGGTGAGATAAAGCAACTGGTTGGCCATCATTTCTAAACCGGTAGCTCTAGCAGCAGCCGTTCTGTCTAAAAAGACAATTAAAAGGGTCGGAATTCGATTAATTACTGGAACGTGTATGGCGAAAAAGGACCTTATTATGTTGTAACAACCCTTTTCAGGACCAGAGATGGCGAGAGAGTGAGGGCTTACCGTTAGAGATGGATGTTTTATTAGATTTGTTGTACAAGATTAGATTGCCGGCGTTGAGTAATAAAATTTCAGCACAAAAAAAAAAAATAAGTGAGGAAGGATATTTTGTAGCCTGTCGACAGGACCCGTATAGTGAAGAGAAAGGGTGCTTGGAAAATCAGTTTTATAGTCAATAAAAATTAAAAGGACCTTGCTAAAGGGTGCGACAGAATGGAGCAGAGATAAAAGAATGAAAAATCTCTTTCCTTGCCGAAGGCTTTCAAAGTCTCGCCGCCGCCGCCGCGCTTCTACGAGTATACTGTCTCCCGTCCGCGCAAACACACACATAGAGAGAGGTAAATGAACCTTAAATAGAACGAGAAATGAAGGCTGTGAAGTGGATCTTATTTTTTTTTCTTTTTCTCCTTATTATTTATACTCACGCTGGCTGTCTTGAGGGGAATCCTTCTACTGGTGATTGCTGAGATATCGATAAAACGGAAGAGGCTTCCTCTACTTACAACCACCATAACAGACATTCTATGGCTGTGATACGATTTGGCAGGCACCAACTGCTGGCGCTTGACGATGATGGCAGCAAAAAAGTGGAGAATAAGAAAATGGTAAGAATAGCTGCTGATGTCCTTAAGGGTATATGTACTCCCCCTACAAGGGGGAAGAAGGATATTTTTTATCCTTTTTTTTTTTTAATGATGCACGTTCAACAGGAACAGTAGTGGAAGTTCAAGACGCCGCGGGAAGGATTGGTTTCCTTTTCGTTTTTTTTGTTTTTGTGTTTTTGTTTTCTCTTTGCCTGCATTGTTTCTGGAGGAACTAAGCGCTCATTCTTTTTTTTTTTTTTTACATAGAAACACAATTATGCTACTCAATTTGGTAGTTGAAGGGGGATGTGTCTTGGAAATGGGAACATATGGTTATGATGGAGTTTTGCCGTCATGGTTTGGATGGAGTTCCTCGATGGTTTTGAAGGGTCAATTATGCAAATTATTTGTGGTTAGGGTAGAGAGTGTGAGTGAGATTTAAGCACTTGAGGCAGATGATTATCTGCACAAAATGTGGAAATGGATTGAAGAACGAAAAGTGCTTAAGGGATATACTTTCTATAGACGAAAGTTAGTTAGAGAGGTTGACTTCGTAGATTGGGAAAGCAGATAAATGTGGTTGGGGGGCTTGTTGTGGATATGCATTACTTTGACCTCAAGCTTAAAATTAAATACGATGCTGCTGACATGATAGCCAATCAATTTTTGAATTCTGTTCCTATTTTTAAAACCAACAAACATACATACATATGTACAGACAAACCATGTATATTTATCCTTCTATAATACAATATATCTCTTCAAATTAACCGTGGTAATGTGGGTGCGGCATTGCGAAAACAAGGTCATGTAAATCGGAAAATTTGCCCGGCGAAATGATAGATATATGTCCTGCGATGAGAGCCTCTTATTTAGAGGAGGTTAGGTTCTTCCTTACTCACTAAACACGCTCCCAACCCGTGAAGAGTCCCTGCCTCTTCGATCCCGGGCACGCTGCTTCCAGGTGTCTAGACCAAGCGTTCTTGCTCCGCGATAGCTTGATCCTTAACACGGAGGTTCACTTTTCTTTGTCGTCTCGAACCGAGGGGCTGTGATTCAAAGATTCTCTTTACTGGAACATTATTGTCCATTCGATTGATGTGCCCGAACCAGTGTAGTCGACGTACTTTGATAGCAGAACTGGCAGGATCAAAGTTTTATAGAGCATGCAATTTGTCTATCGAGTTAGGAGTTTTGAACCCAATGGTTCACCAAGCCGAAGTAGCAGCAGTTTCATAGGGTGAGTCTTCACCGAATCTCCACTAAGGTGTCATTCGTGGAGTTGATGTTTACTCCGATGTTTCATTTCATAGTTCGGAAGAACTATTTACGAATTGCACAATGCATCAAGAATTTCGTATGCTCCTAGGTAGAACATAGGCATGGTTGTCCGAAGAATGATGTTGAAATCAGGATGTTCGAGCACAAATTCGATAAAAAAAAACCTTTTCTGGAGCTTAGCCGAAAAAATGGCCTCCACAGTACATTAAACCATGGCTACATACTAATCGACTCGACATATGCTTATAAGTAACACTTATCCCTAGCCATCGTCTTGGCGTTCATAACATGGTCAAACACACAACCAAATCAAAACCGATGGTATTCACTCCGAGGCGCGCTTTCCGCATTTAGTGCACAGTGAAAGAAGGTTGACAAGGACAGGGAAGAGGAATATGAAGCAACTTCAAGAAGTTGAAGTTTCTCTCGAACACAAGGTCCGATAACCAAGCAACTATCACCTGTCTTCTAACCCAGAATGCAAAGCTCGTCAAAATAGCAAAGGAAGCCAAGTCATTAAGGCGCCAGGAATAGCAGATTCATCTAGAGAAAATAATAAGGCGAGGAGAGAACTCAGTTTCAGTCTACCCGCACAGATGTATCTATCAAAAAGGAACACAGCTGTCGGCCCTGCTGGCAGCACAAGACATTAAAGGAAGATGATCCTATGACTTGCAAGAACTGTTGAGGCATACCCTTGCTACAGGTGGTATATACCATCCTATCCAATGACTGTTCTAAGCGCCACACAATTCTCTACGTACTCCTACCAGTATGACGTATAAAGATCAATGAATTTTAAGTCGAAACTGAATACCTTTTCATTGACTTCAAAGTATGTATGTATGCCTTTCACTTTCACTACAATCACATCCTACGTAGGGCTTGCCTAAGAATAACCGGATCCCAATTCAATACCTCCGCAGCAGCCAGACTGGATGCTCTTAGACTCAAGACTTCAAGACGTTTCAATGAACGGACTGCACTGGGACACAGGGCTATCTAGAAGGAAGTACCGGCGACCTCTGGAATACAATTTCAATATAAGGTAGGTACAAAGTTCGATTCCACAAACGTGAGGAATGGCGGTCTTTCCAAAAGATGATGGAATAGAAGTGTACGAGCCATGACGGAGGCGAGTACGAAGTGTAAGCCATGACTGAGGCGGATGGTTGGTCTACACACCGGACACATCAACCTGAACCAATACGCATACAGACTGGGACTAGTGACATCTAGAAAGCCTCGAGCACTTCATCTGCGAACGCCCTGCATTAAAGGCGCTAAGATACAAACAGCTGGAAAGACACGTCCTGCCCAAGCTGAGGTATCTTAGATGTTACAGTTTCGAAAAAATCCTAAAGTTCGTCAGAAATGCAGGACGTTTTTCGGAACACTAAACCTCATCCAACTCTCTCCCTTCACCTAACATCCCAGCCTTTTACCTTTCTCTACTACTCCCTATGTATATCTAGAGGGGACCACAAAGGGGCCCAATCGGCGACCTACGTGATAAGGATATCCTCACCCTTCCAAATCAACCAACCGACTATGCCAATGTCCAAATAACCAGCTAAAGTCTTAGCGGTTGGCAGAGGTGTTCTTGTATCTACAGAATTTCACTTTGAAAAAACTTTTCCAATTTTAAACCCGGGGAGCTCTCCTAAGAGTCTCGATTTTAGTCTTAATTTTTCGAGTTGTGGAATATGAATTCGAGTTCGGGAAGTTTTTAAATTAAAGAAATTTCAAACCGTCCTCTTTTTTAAGGCAGGATGGGTTTTATGTTTGTTTTATTTTCTGGAAAAAAACACTGTTACGGTTGAGACACTACGCGATGACGTTCTCTGTTTACGTTGTTAATTGTTATTTAATTGTTCGATTTATTTGTTTACTGAAAGTTTATTTAATTTTTTCCAGCTAACCAGAGAGTATGTATTGTTTTTGTATTTTTACATTCCTTTCCACCAGAACATGCTATAGTTTGTGAGTGACTTTTTCCAATTTATTTAAATTTTTTCATCCGGGCAGCTCCCACCCTTTTTATCTCCCTCCTTTCCGAGAATTCGAGTACAAAAACGACGAAGTGGGAGAGAGGAGTGATGGAGTGCTTCTCTCATCCGTTTAAACATAAATTCCTGCAACTTTTCTGAATAATTTCAGTTCAGATTCTGTCCACCCTGTTGTTACAATCGGGGTTGATGATGGGTATGCTAAAAGCCTTTTTTTTTTTAAACTTGTCCCGTTTTTAATATAAAAAAAATTGTTTCGACAGTTTTTCGGGTGAAAGTTTATCCAAAATAATCGGTATATCGCTGATTTCGGAAAGTTTATCCAGAGGGTTGCAATGGCTTCCAACAAAATACGAGGAGATTCTAAATGGTTGCGACATTTTGAAATGATTTCCTTTACCCACTTGTATGTACCTACTACGGGTGAGTTAAGTGGGTTAACGAGTGCTATTGACATGGAACGTAGCGGGGTCAATGTTGAAGTTACTAATAATATATTGTTTTAAATTACGAAAATGGTTTGTGACAAGATTGAAAATAGATTAAATAAAGTATGAAACAGCAAGCTGTTGTTATTGACCGGGCAGTAGGGATATATTTATCCTTAACCTTAAAGTTTAAACTCAGTAAAGTCATAGCTACATACACCCCAGTGGGTATGTCACGCCCTGTGCAATGGAAAGAACATTGTTAACCTTTCCAACTAATCCCACACGTTCCTCAGAGAATTATTTAAATAAATACAATCATACTTCCACATAAAATCAAAATTACAATTGTTAACCTTTATGAACTGCAAGTGCAAAGCAATTTTCATTTTCTACTTAAAATTGACCTCACATCGTCAGATCGACTTACAATAACCTTATTACCCTTTCCACAGCTACAACCTAACATTACAATATTAAGGACATCTGTGCAATGAAATCCTAACACGCTTCATTTAATAAATTCACATTTTCACATGATTATCACTTGCTGTGCATTGCACACATACACATGTCGTCCTTCAATAAACCTGTGGAACAAAAACGTATCAACTTTATCCACCACCCTCACGCCTTCAATTTAAAATAACTGAACGAAGAAGAATATGAATGGAAAGAAAAGAACAAAACAAATCCTTCCACGTGTCCTTACACCCTTTAGCCCAAGGAGATTACGATCATGGCATATCATTATTTTATTTTTATTATCCGAACCCTGGTTCTTTAGCTCCTCCAAAGTTTAGATATTCGTCGTCATCGTCGTTGTACTTCCTGTCTCAGTCACATCCTGCTCCACGCAATGTAAATATACATAATTATCAATTCGTATCATGTCCTTTTTTGTCTCATGAGAAATGTATTCTAATTATGTGAAGCGCCTTGCTTCAACGACGAATACATCGAGAGGAGAGAGTTCACTTCCTTAAAAGGATAAAGGAGACGAAATACCAATTCAAATGGAGAGAGAAAGATAGAAAGAGAGAAAAAGAAGCAAAAACATACTGATGACAAGATGACAACAGTATTCTGTATCGTAGGGATACATAGATATGTGTATCCATACATCCATATCTACGACTACGACGACTTATGTTGCCAAGAAGTCTAACTAGGAATGAGGGAAGGACTTATATTTGACATCAATCCCATCCCCACCATCACCGCCACCGTCACAACCCACAAACGTACAAACATCATCATGATGTGTCTTTGGTTAATGTATTTTAGATGCGATGTCCTTTCGTGCATTATGTTCGGCTTAGTTTTACTGTAGGTATGTGTGTGCGTCCAGCACGATAATAGGATATCCTGGATCGAAGGATAAAATTAAATCGGAGAGACGACATTTGTGATACAACTCTAGAGAGAGAGAAAGGCGGAATGACAAAAGTAGTAATTACAAATTAGAATTATTAGTTTTTTTTTTTTTTTTGCCTTAGCAGGGTTGCTGTTGCTAGGCGCTTAGGGGCAATATTTTGTTGATGATGGACCTAAATGTTTCCTGTTTATCCGATGAGGAATGTACAAAATTAGACCCAGGCTGTGGAGCAGAGGGTTGGTAATAAAAACTTTATACATACATAGTATGCTGGAATTAGTCTCCATTTGGGGGCGAATCTAATGACAAAAAGGAGCTATAAAAATAACTTTTATGTATCTATTTGGAAATGGGTCTACACTTTGGAACAGTATTCCTTTAACGCGTCCCTTTGTATCAGTACAGTAAAGAGAGAAGTGCCTACATCCTTTAGAGAAAATACAAACACGCGTGTACCGTTGAAAGTGTTAACGACAAGAACTGTCACCAGGAAGAGTATTATTAGCGGCATTTTATCCTGCTGGTTGTCAATCAAATGTTGCAGGTCAACCTTAGTGAGTTACAGCCAAGATTTAGCCCGCTAAGCGATATGTATTAAGAGCTGGAAGTTTCTCCAACCGGGTATTTATAAGGCTCCGGCTGAATAAGTGGAGCGGAGACCACCAAATACCCGCTCGTCTCCAGTGGTAAGAAATGTGTATCGAAGCTCATTGCTTTTTCAACCACTTTATGGAAACCATCAAAGGGAAAGAAGATGTAAATATACACATCGGCGCCGTTTACTAATGGTGGTGTAGAATTCGTTAACCTTGTTGGTACAGAAGATGGTATACCCCACCTACAAATCGAACAGAGTGATCCAATTAAACTAGTGGACTTTATCAAAGGAAGTAAAAATGTGTAGCAATCCCACAATGAACCCAACGGATAGACTAAGTGAGCAGTGACCAACGTCATAAAGCAATCATATATGTACCTGTGATGAATGTTGATAAATCATTCACTTATGTAGATCGCTTTAATAAACCAAAATATTTATCCCGGAATAAAGATTTATATAGAGGCATGTTAGTATCGAAGTCATACAGAAATTTGCATACAGAAGTCAGGTCATTAATAAATATGCAAAAAAGCATTGGCCCCAAAATTGAATCCTGAGGCACACCTTACTTAATAACCAGCTTCAGTAATGAAGAATTGTGACCGTTGGCATAGATAACTGTGTATGAGTTTAGGTGGTCTATCACCGAAGCCAACAAAGTATCCTATGATCGACCTTGTCAAAGGCATTTGAGAAATCAAGAAGCCAAAGAAGAGTAGGAGCACCTTTATCGAATTCTTGTCTAGTTCTAGAGCAGGTATGGTTAGGCTACAGTCGAGCATACAGACAGACCGACAGACGAACAGACAGATAAAATTGATGACACAAATTTTTGGACTTCTCCAAGAACACAGGCCCCCTATCAGTGTGGTCCACAGTCGATCAAATTTTCACACTTCGGCAGATCCTGGAAAAAACCAAAGAAGTCCAAATCGGTACCCTCCCTATTTTTATTTCAAGGCCGCATATGACAGTATTTATAGAGACGAGTTATAGTACACAGCCATGTACTAGTTTTGACATCTCTGTCAAACTCGTTGGCCTGTGCAGAATAACTATGGCGAACGTTCGTTGCTCCTTCAAGTTCGGTAACGACCTCACGGAGACCTTTAATGTCAAAAATATATTTAGACACGATGACGCGCTTTCATATGATATTTTCAACATCATATTTGAAACGATTGTGCGAAACTCACAAGCCAACACCGGAGGCACAATCTTTCAAAAGTCTGTTCAACTAATAGCGTACACCGACGATATTGACATATGTAATTGGTAAAACTCAGCTGGATGACACCGTGCGTTCGCTAGTAATGCAACGGAAGCTACCAAAATGAGTTAAGCGGTAAACGAGGTCAAAACCAAGTATATGCTGTCAACAAGAAGGGACATACAATATAGACGAATTTGACAAAACGTCACAATAGATAGCTATAACTTTGAGGTAGTCCCTTACTAGTTTGTCTACCTTGGCTCTGCTATCAATTCTGAAAACAAAACCATAGCAGAAATAAAACGAAGAATAATTATTGTCAAACGGTGTTTTTTTGGGGCTAAGAAGGCAATTGAGTAGTAAGGCCTATATAATACCTTGATCATACCAATCAGGGCGCTGAAGCATGGATTTTATCGAAAGTGGATGAAGCTATCCTCGATCGCTTCGAGAAAAAGATTCTTCGTAAAATTTTCAATCCCATTTACGTTGATGGCCTTTAGAGGAAGATATTCAACGACGAACTATACGAGCTATACAGCGACATTGATGTAGTCAAAAAATTACGCATCTGTCATTTAATATGACTGGGACATGTAGAGCGAATGGACAACAATGCTCCAACCATAAAAGTCTTCGAATCAAACCAGGAGGGACAATGCAGCATAGGAAGACCTCGCCTTAGGAGACACGCACAAGTAGAAAGGTACCTCAACCAACAACTGGAGGCAGTTAGCTAAGGACTGGGCTAACTGGAGAGGCTTGAGAGTTGAGGCCCAGGTGGATCTCAACCTTAAGCGCCACCTAAGTAAGTAAATAACCATAATTTAGTTGTAGAATGCAACTGTTTAACAAACATTGAGTCTTATTTGCGTTCGAGGTTTAAGATTCGCAGGAAATGAGACCTCCTAAGAACTAAGAGGACCTAAGAGGACTTCTCAGGACGTAAACCTACTACGGTGGGTATTTAAGTATCAACAGGGCCTGGAAATTGGAACTTCTCTGACCAATGAATTTTTAAGGCTTCCACGTGCCTGTAAAAATTCCGGAACACATTTTATGCGAGTGATTTACCTTTGCTCGTTTCAAGCATTAGCTCTTAACAGCTTCTCATCACTGGTGTGCGAAGGAGGAAAAAATTTCATCAATAAGGGTTAATCGAACATGGTTACTTAGATCTCTGTCAGTCTCATTACTAACTAAACAACCGGAAATAAAAAAAAAAACAATATTAGGCGCGACAGGGTCGTATGAGACCCAGAGCCTAACTTTACACAACTATTCGAGTTGTGGGTGCTATATTCTTCATATAATTGAAAGGGAACTGTTTAGTGTCGTGTCCCAATCGCAGTTATACTCTCGGATTTAAGTCAAAAGCTCACGAGAGATGGAACCGTGAAAAAACTTTGCTGCTGTCTGGGACTCGAACCTCCAATCTCCCTTTCGGTAGCCCAGAGCCCTAACCGCTGACCCACGTTGCCCATAACTACGAAAAATGAAACAACCTACCGACCGCTTCTAGAATATACCTTTCATTTGTCAAGGAGCATGATTTTATGTGAAGATTCTCGGCTGCATTTTTGCCATTTAAGCTATTCGTGAGTCATGATGATCACACCGGCTCTATGACATAGAACACAAGATTGGTGGGACGAAATATAATCAATTCGCAGAAAAGGTAAAGCAATGACTTTCGTACCTCCAAAATAAATAAAGTTCACCAACAAGTCCTTTCGTATGAGAAACTATCATTTCCGAGCAACAAATTTGAATTTAATATGAAAGGATACGACGACGATACGAGGATAATATGAAAGGAACTGTTTTAGACACCAATAACTGCAACAAGCAAGTTTCACAGCCAAATGGTCTTCCCAATCGTTGGTTAGGGACTTGTAGAACTCGCCGTATTCCTCCTCCACAATCACCTAAACTCTTATACTAATTTTATTTAATTTTTTTTTTTTTTTTGTTTCTTCAAATTGAAGGTTTTTTCGTACTTTCCTTCAAACTAACTTTTTAATAATCCACTTTCATTTACAAAGTTATAGATAATACTTCAGTAGTAAGATAGCAATTAAATATCAAATCTCTGTATATGTAAATTGTGCGACAACGACCGTAATGTATATTGAATACGAAAATAAATATCTATCTATCTAATCACCTAAAAAAGCAGTTTTGTTTGACATAGCCCACTTTTTACTACCACAATACTGATACTTTGTCAAAAGATCAGATCGTAGACCACTATCAAGGTTGCACAAGAAGACACCCATTTTCAAATACAATCCTTCGATACAATGATCAAATAACAAGGAAGTGACAAGGTCTGAATAACAGCCGCTCAGGTTCAAACTGACGTGGACTATGTATTTACGGTGGTATCCACCAATCACCTATTGTAATGCACACATTATGAGTGCAAGACAGGGTTACGTCATAAGCCTGGGTTAACTCATGTACATAGCCAAGCTCTCGGATAATATTTATTCTCAATAGACAGGTGCTTCAGCAATTAAATCCTTTAAATACACTTTACCTTCATCCTGGATTGTATCCTTCTCAACTTCAAATAAAATGAACCTCTTCGCTACACTGGAGTTGTACAAGTTAATGCCCGACTTACATGGCAGAGAACATTGGTTTTGTGTTTGACTTTCTTCCACACACCGGAAAATATTCCTCGACAAACTTTCTCTTCCGAAAATCTGTTTGCCTTTTAGCTTACAAAAGAAATTTTCAAAATTCTCCAATGTGTCTGCATCTTTTGCATGAGAATAATGTAAAGAAAGAATAAAAAAAAAAACGTGGTAAAACACGGTACCTAGAATACGTACGTACGTCAAAGTAAATATTCATATGCACTCAAGGATTTGAGGGATATACATATGTAACTGACGGCGGCAGCAGCGGTGGCATCACAGTAGTCACTCGTCCTTTTTTTTGTGTGCACGAACAAAGCTCTAAACATAAAGCGAATATGTGTGGCAAAAGGAGGTTTCCGTTTTTATTTCTGGCTGGAGCATGAGAACCAAGTGGAATGTAAAAAATCCGTTAATATAAAAAGTTTGCATTTGTTTGCATTCATTCTTTTGGATTACATTGCGGAGTTTAGTTGCTTTAATAATTCAAATGATGGTTGGATGTTAGGGAGCGATGGCATAAAATCAGGACACAGGATATGCTTTAAAAGTTTTTGTTTTTTTTTTACTTGACATGGTTTTAATGCTACACCACAACCTAAAGGTAGGACGAAAAATAGACGTGATTGGAAGAGAAGAAATCCAAAAGAGTGTATGTGACGTCGAAGAGGAATGTACCTCTGCACACATAGCACATTTCAGAAACTCTCCAAAAATGCAGGCCCCTTTTCACGAGTAGAATACAATGAATACTAGGCGCGGCAACAGCTGTACATACTTCCCTCCATACCAAAAATGATTTTAAATTTTTTGCATATACCCTGAGCTATACTTATCCTTCAATACCGTACAGGATATTCACACAAATGTCTGCAGTGATACCCGTGTTCAAATTTAAAATTTCACAAAAGTGCAATGTGCCACAATCATACCTCTTCTAGCAGGATGTGCACCGTGCCCCTTCATTCAAATTTAAATATTTTGGATAGGTCATGACCGTGAGTGAATGAAAAGCCAAAGAATTTGTGGTAAGCAATTCAATAAAAGCCTTTAAACTATACTTTTTTTTTTTTTAGATATAAATGGTTTTTACTAAAGCCAAATCCATTTAGTATGAAAACTTTCCGCCCAGGATCTATTGGACGAAGATATCCTGCCAAAAACTTATTTTGGACAGAGAACATATTTTAGAGCCGAAACTTTGTCGTCGTTCCACCATCATCAGTGTCGTCTGTGACGGCAATAATGTAGTTGTACACAAAGTGAAAATCGATCAGCACTGGAAGGGAAGGATAGAATGAGAATCAAAAATAATCCCAATGAAGTAGGGTATCCCTACAGAAAGCAATTTCTCAAACTAAAAACCGAGAGCCAAGAAAATTTCCTGCCTTCTCCCTAATCGATGGGAGGGCAGCATCTGGGGATGACTACGAAATAAATATAGACATATGAGCCTGCCTGACAAGGAAAACATATTAAAACGTCACGGAAATGAGGATAGAAATAGGGACAACGTGTACTCGTAAAGCTGTTGAACCATTAGCCTGCGTACGTTAAAATTTTTCGTTGACGTCGAGAGACTAATATCTGATTGTGATAGGTTATGACGTTAATACATATCGAACTGGTACGTATGTAGTATAATCTGTGGATGAGGCACATCCACATATTTTGTGGTTCAATGAATTCAAGTACATATGATTCTGGCAGCTTATATGACCAATTACTTGAAGGTCGACATGGTGACAGCCTTCACATTCAAGAAGTGGATGATAAGTAAATATTGAGAGTAAGTACGTAAGCTGAATTGGTACTTTGTGACACAAGTTCTCCAATTCTCCAATCACGATGGCAAGCAGTTGTGTGCAATGGAGGTGCCCTGAATAAATGGGGTTCGAATCCAAAGAAAAGATTTTTAGTTAGAAAATAAATCATTTAATTGGTATTCAGTCTAGCATAGCATAAAAGAGCAGATCTGATGACGTCGTTGAACCTAGTGCAGCGTAAAAGGTGAAGGCTGGTACATTACCGTCAGTGTACCCGATTTACGACCCTTGTTGCCACTGTCAACGAGCAGGAACCTTGTGGTCGCCTAACCATGGACCAGTCTGACACAGAGGAAAGCGAACTTCAATTTGACGGTACTGGCTGGGAGGGTTGAGGTTTGGCCTAGTATGGAGCGGGGCTCAACTTACATAATTGCGTCACTGTGGCGGAGTTGGCTAAGTACATTCCGTGCAAGTCTGGACTCCGCTACCAAACTCCTACGCAGAGAAATTGCTTGGTCCCCTCCATATGCAGAATAGGGAACTGAGAGCTAACACATGGAGGGTCTTAAAAAACAGGGCCTAGGAAACAGTTTGTTGGCCTTAAATAGAGAATCGCTACCAATCCTTGAGAAGACCAAAGGAATGGTGCGATAAAGTATGGGAAAAGTCATGCTAAAACTCGTGGCCAAGGGTGTGGAGGAGGAAGAGCCTAAAGATGCTGCAAGTGACGCAAATAAACTTGCACAACAAACCGTTGTATCTGGAGTCAGCCTATCTCCCATATGAGATATCAGCGATCCCTTCTGACGAGATAAAACGACTGATGGCCAGTGATAAGTGGATCTACATCGCACACTCGCAATGGGGCAGGAGTGATACTAGCGCAAGAGGTGAGTCTATTTTTTGAATCTATTTTGTCCACTAAGCTCACCATATGCATTATGCAGCAAGAACACTTATCCAACTTTTGTGGTAAGAAACAGGCAGGAGGTGCTAGATGATTTTCTAGCTCAAAGCTGTGGAATTATTAGAGATGGGATTAATATCTGACAAGAAGATCGCTATCTACATTGATAGTCAGGGTCAGGCTCAAGCCGTTAGAATCCAACCTCATAAAATCTGAATTAGTCAAGAATTTCCGTACAATGTTCAGGGCATTATGTACGCAAAATCGTAGGTACCTAAACACTGCAATATAGAGTGGCCGACGTACTGCCCAAAAACGATCGGAGCTTCCAAAAAGCATGGCTAAGCTAAGAAGATTATTCTCGATAGGATCATCAATATGGCTAAACTGAAGTGGTCGAACCTAGGACAATGCCAAAGGCCTTGTGGCCTATGTTAGATAGAAATAAAAATCTCCTGAAATAATGAAACTAAGCAGGTCACGGTATGGTAAATAGACGAGAGACTCTGCATCCGCAATTGTGGACTTAGTAAGTTGTAGCTCTTCTACCAATGGACAAGTTCTTCCGACTATTGGTAAAGAGTGAACTGAGAAAGCAATTGTAAGCACTCAAGCTAGACTTAAAAGACTCTTAAACGGAATAAGAAGTCTTTGTTCACTTTAATAAGTGTGGTTACTACTCGCAGATATAATGTGCTAAGATACCATTCCGTATTCATAGAGTAAGTATTGCGTTTCCGCAGCCACTATCAAGGTTTTTATAGGAAAATACTTAGATTCCTTGGAAGAAGTATGTACATATAAAATGAATTCGTTACATTGTATTGCAAATTGTCAATAACTCACCTTCTTTGGATTCTACAACAGTCTCCTGTTCCTTGTTGGTATTTTCAGCTGGATGAACCATGGTGTTGTATAAACAGATCTCGTTTCACACACAATAAAAAAAAAAACGCGCACACAATCACTGTTTACTGACTTAACTCCTTAAAGCCGACTGATTGATTAGAACAACGCAAGATTGAATGCTCACCCGTAAAAAATTCAAGGATTTATCACTCACTGCACAACTCCAAAACAGGATCTTGAAAGAAAAGAAACAAAAAAAAAAACAAGAAACTATAAAATTTTATTTCCAATTGAACATTCTTCATAAATATTTAATATAATCTACTGTCCACCCCATCTCCAGACAAAAGGAGTCGCTAGCTATACCCCAAGAAGAATCTACTCCAATCAAGATCTATCTATAGTATGTATCTATCTATCCATCTTCTATTTTATCCAATTATGGTGCGATAATGATTAAATGATTGGAGGAATAAAACACAATTTTAAATTGGTCACCACACTGGTTTGCTGTAGAGCGTGCGCGTTTATTTAACTTTCTTCTGTGGCAACGGCTACCAGTTCGTCGCCCGCAGGGGCTTCATTCCCAATAAGGATAGGCCAACATCATTTCCAATTGAGAGCAATTTCGCGAAATCTATTCTTCTGATTTAATTATGTGCTCGACATTTGTGGGAGCGAGTAAGGAAGGCCAGCAAGAAGCTACTCAATGTGAATGGACTTTCATCAGATAGAAATGTGTGTACTTACTCCACTGATTGTAGATATTGGTTATTGCTATTATTAAATGGTTGATCTTTGCCCATGGCTATGGATTCATTTTCGATTTGGATGAATTGTGGGCGTCGGGAAGTCATCATCGTATCGATAATGATGATTGATGGGTTGTGTTAGGCGAGAGATTAAATTTCTCCTAAAAGGAACGTTGTGATTGTCTGCTTGAAGGTGTGGGATTATTATAATATTGTCCGGGTTTAAAGTAGTCTTTAGTTAGATTTGGAAAAAGACATCCGAAGTTGTGCAACGGAACGTACAAATGGGTTTCCAAGGAAGCAATACAAGCATGCATTCGAAAGCATAACCGAATATTTACATAATTCTGTTGATAATCCTGGATAGGACGTTTGTTACCATCATTTTCGAAAGAAAGCATTCTAAGATAGGACCTAGGATAGGAAAATGAATGTCGGTACCACAATTGAAGATTATTACAAAGTATTTCAAGCCATAAATTTGCCCAAAAGAGTGTATGTCCATAATGGTTCACTGTCCAATAAATTTAATTTTTTGGTGGGGGCTATAACAAACTTAAAAACTAACAACTTACTTAAAAACTAAATTAAAAAAAAACTAAGGATGAAGGAGATTGAGTTTGAGGTTGGGAGTGCTGCAGTTAAAATCGAACTAGATGAGGTTTGAGTTAACCTTCTACAGCATACGGGAGATTGGTTCATTGGAGCCATATAAGGTGCTTCTTTGGAAGATACAACATCGTAAGTAAGGGTTAGTGTTGAAGAAAATTAAGTTGTAAGGAGATGCGCAATCGATGGAGCCTGAGAGCAGTCGATGAATGAAAAGAATGTCTGAAACATCTCTACGTTTCTTAAGTGAATTCAGATTGATGAGGGTAAGACGGTCTTGATAGGGAGGCAGGATAAGTGGGTCGTTCCAAGAAAGACCTCGAAGGACAAATCGAAGAAAACGACGTTGAATGTTCTTGATTCTTGACACATGTACTTGCTGATAGTGGGACCACGCTTGACTGGCGTATTCAAGTAAAGGGCGAACAAAGATAATGTAGAGGGATCTAGTCACGTAAGGGTCAGAGAACTCCTTAGACCATCGTTTAACAAAGCCAAGTGATGAATTAGCTTTCAGAATTATCTCATCAATGTGGGAACGGAAGTATTCCAAGGTCGCGAAGAGATTGAACGATAGATATAGGCTGACCGAGCGGGGCATTGGACATTTTTGGAGCACCAGTACGAAAAACCGTCTAGGTCTTGTTGAAGGAGGCAGTAGTCCTGAGGTGAAGAGATGCTTTTGAAAAATTTGGTATCATCAGCGTAGAGAGAAGCGGACGAGTGTTTTATAATCCTATCGACATCGTTTATGGTTAGTATGAAGAAAAGGGGGCCAGGATGGCTGCCTTGTGGAACACCAGAGGTGACCGAAAAAAGAGGTGATAGGTTGGATCTGAAGCAAACTCTATAAAAACTTTAGGTAAGAAAATATCCATTTTAACAATATGGGTCCGAAACCGAGGGCAGACAATTTGAAAAGGATCAGGTTATGAGATATCTTATCAAAAGCTTTACTGAAATCAGTTGCAATACCGTCGACTTTTTTGCCATTCTCTTAGGCAAAGAGGGCAAATGCCACGAATTCGACGTTTGTCGTAGTTGATCTATCTTTCAGAAAGCCATGTTGGTTAGGGGAAATAAGAGACTTGCACTGAAAGCTTAAGACTTCGTATAAAATACTTTCAAAGAGGAAAAGTAAATGGGAAAGAAAATGCGAAAGTTTAGCAATTGGACGATAATTTGTAACTTCGTTCCTTGAGTTATTTTTGTTTTTTGGGGTTATGTAAGAGGTTTTCCAAATCTGAGCAAATTTTCCCTGAGAAAGAGATAGGCGAAAGAGGTGAGATGGGGAGAGAGAGAGATTGGACGAACATTTTTTGAGAAAGATGGCAGGGAGAACATTCGGTCTACCTTGGTTCTACTATCAAATAAAACAAAGAATAACTCTTAACAATCGCTGTTTCTTTGGGCTGAGAAGGCTAATTGAGTAGTATGGCCCTATCCCGAACAGCTAAGGAGATTCTGTATAAGATATTGATCATCCCAGCCCTGCTTTGTGGCGCTGAACTCTATCTAAAGCGGATGAAGATAACCTCAGTCGCTTTGAAAGAATGATTCTTCGTAAAATGTTTAGTCTCGTTTTCGTTGACGGGCTTTGAAGAAGGAAATTTAAGCAAATTTAAAACAGCAACCTCTATGAGCTGTACAGCGATATCGACCTGGTCAGAAAAGTACGCATATGTCTTCTAAGATGGCTAGGACATGTAGAGCGAATGGACATCAACGCTCCGGCCCGAAGAGTCTTCGATTCTAACCCGGACAACGCAGTAGAGGAAGAGTGCGCAACTGGAAGCAGTTAACTAAAGACCGTGCTAACGGGAGAGGCTTGTTACTGAAGGCCCAGGTTCCTCGCGAAAAGTAGCGCCACCTACATATGTATGTAAGTAGGTACGTACATAAGTAAGTCCAAAAAAAGTATGGAAAACCAAGAACCCTCAACTTGATAATCTCAAAAACATTAAATTGAGTATAGCACAGAGCCGTATTAAGCAAGCTAGTCTCCTATGGACTGCAGCATCTATATCGTTCTATAGGTAGTTTGTAGTTCAGATACTTTTGTTGTAAGCAATGGAGTAAATCAGGGATGCATGATTACATATTAGACAAACACAAACGCCAATGTAAACATACCAAATCTCCCGAAGTGTGATCAAATTCACTCAAAGAAGGAATGCATAAGAGAGCGGAGAAAGACAAATTAAATCCGATTCAATGGATGAGCGTCTGACAAACACCGGAGAGTATAATTGTCATGAAAAAGTTTCTCAAATAAAAATTGCCCTTTGGACACGGTATCCTACATTCGAAGAATACAGCACACACAACACAAATACTTGTGAGAACCTAGGCCCTAGGTCCAGTACAGACCTACTACGTATTGTATTTGTAATGAGACTAAATCCTGATTCAAAACAGTTGCCACAAAGAAATCGTATACAGTAGATACCACAACATCAAATAGACGGTTAAACCTAATCTACCGCGACCTAGTATTTTCTTGGCAACTTTACTGTAAGCAATGTTAATGTAGCAACTGTCCGAACATCTCTATTTGATTCAGTTTTAAAACAAAGGAATTTTGTCAACCCAATGTCATGTCGTAAGACAAAGGATATCGTCTGGTCTATGTAAGTGCATCCTACCAAACCCCGTCCACCTTGAGAAATTGCAAAAATTCTGACAAAGTAGATACTAAAGACACTTGAAACATTAAAAGTTCAAAGATTGTCTGACCTACTTATGCAAATTTAGCCCCCCTACACAGAAAATTCATTCACTTTAAACCTACACACCTCTTGTCATTTTACAGACAAAAATTCAGAGAAAAAACTGTTGAAATTTAAAATCATTACATAGGTACACTCGATATTAAGATTCGGTAAAAAAAATAAAAATACAATCCACAAAATCCCACTCGAAAAACTGGACTCATTTCGGAACTGAAACCAACTAAAGCGACAGCGACCCCATCTCTCAACCGGTCTTTCGCAATATCAACAATAACAAAAAAGAACACAAAGCAGAAGCAACAGACAATAAAAAAAACATGTGTTTTTTGTTTACCCCTCGTTCGCAACGCGAAGGAAATAAAAGGTGACAAAAAGAAACGCAACGCAATAGAAACCGAATCCTCTGCGTGGAGAATGAAAAATTGTGAAAATGGGGGGAAAAAGTACCAATGGTTGTCCACTCATATACGCGTATGTAACTGTGGGTGAATGTGCGCTGAGTGCAGAGCGTTAGTTTCTCTTCACTGGAATCCAATTAGAATAAAAATTACAATACCATTGTATTTTTCGATACAAATTTCATATGCACACGACTGAGCTCACATCTCCAGTTTTATTTCTTTATTCCATTTTCCTCTGCTCATACCATATGTAGGCAAATGTTGGTCTACATCTCCCTCACACTGCCGAAGTTGTGATGAAGTTTTCTATTCCCTATTCCCCTTTTTGAGTGATCGTAGGGTACAATGACATCGTTGCTGTGTGAGAACTCGGGAGATGGTGTAATAGAGTTTTTGATTCATCCTTCGATCTCTTTGGCTATCCATACAAGATACGTGTTCGAACTTGTCAAGCGACTTATGTTAAGATTAGCAGGAATGTTAACCTGCTAATGTTAACCTAAAATCACTAAGTCATTGCTAAAATAAACAGGATTGCTTCTAGGTAAGCATTTCTCAAACATTACTAGAGAGCTTTACTAAAACCCAACATTTAACCGAAAACTAGAAGCGAAATCCTATTAGTTGCAACCTCGAAAGAAGTATTTTACTCCGAGCCTAAATTTTCAAAGTGTTAGGTCATTTTCCAATTAGAATGAAGCAAAGCAAGAAAAATCTAAAGAACCCTAAAACACAATCCAATCCCTTTTAGCTTCTCTGCATGTTTTCCCCCATTTTCTTCGACTAGTACTTTTTACGCTAGTTACGAACGGAAAATGTAGAAAAAAAAACACAATTTTAAGGGGAAAAAACGCTCTTTGTTCTTCTCCTAGTACCCATTATACATAGGCACGTATTCCTGTTTTTAAATATTCTTCAGAAATATAATACATATGTATATAAAGGAATACCTAAAATAACAAAGGTAACTATTGGCTTACCTTTTAACACAGCACAAAAACCGTCGGTCAAAAGAAAATTCCAGTTCACTGCAATTTGCAATTCTTCCACAAAAGCGAAGATTTCATTCAAATTCACGAAAAAAAAATTTCAAAACTAACGGACACTTTTTAAATAAATTATTAACCAACAGCACTTGAACTTTTAAATTTCCTCCAGGGAATTAATTAAAGACACTATAACTTGATGAACCCGACTACGACAAAACTTCGAGTGAAAATAGCTGTGGATCGTGAGTGGACGATCGTTTTATAAACAAAGAAAACAAAAAAGGAAACTGTTCGTTTTTTACATGGCAAGTGAAGAGAAATTTCACTCGGTATTATGCGATCCACAATATTCTCTTTGTGGAGAAGAGAAGCAAATGAGTGTTGCCGTGGTAAAGCTTGTTTGCAAAAAAAAATAAAAATCATGTTATTCCAATAAAACTTTACATGACTTTATTTTTTTGTTGGCAATGGTAAATTCTTCATCCGCTATTTAACGTTTTCAGCGAAGAGACATTGATCAAATATAAAAAACCTGCAGATTTCATAAAACAACATTTATAGTAACACCTAGAAGTGTTACTACAAATCTCAATCTAAAAAGCAGAAAAAAAAACTGGGCTAGGAGGCCTTCATATGTACATATATACAAGCGCAGTCCTATATGATATTGAGAACAAAGGTTCGGTAGAGTCGATGTAGATCTTTACACAGCTTCTTTTACAGAATTGACAATAAGGGCTAGCTGTGGCCTAAGCAGTATATCATAAAAATACGGAAATTACCACTTTTACAGCACAGGTTCTTATGAAACGATAGTTACAAAATACAAATTTTTGGCGTTACAGGTCTATGGGATCCAGGGCCTAACTTCTCACAACCAGTCGTGTGTGCGTGTAGTCCAGCGCACTAACCACATCCCCTTTCCCTTTAAGGGGATGTTTGAGATTGTCAAAAAGAAGAGCTCTTAAGAATAACTTGTTTCTTCCTCTTTCTTATGCCCACAATATAAAGCATAAAGAATGCAAAAAGGAAAAGAATACGAAGGATCACGTATCCAGCTAATATGTATTTTTGATGATACCTCTATTTGCAGGGCCCTCCAAACCTGCTAATCCCTTCTGACGTTAAAATCAACTATCCCAAAGAACAGAACATTCGTTTTGTCACAACTTGAGTTTTGCAGCAGAGTATGACAGACTCAGTAGGGTAGTAGGACAGATTGCACGTCTGGGAGATCTGGAACCCAGACGCATGTCAGTGACAATTAATAAAGGAATTTCGAAGAATAGATATCCAACTGCGATAGAGAACTCAACACATTTGATGTCAAAAAGCGATTTAGACGGGGAAGCTGACAAAATGGGTTTATCTGTAAATGAGGGTATAACCATGGATATGCTCTCAATGAGAAGGGACATACCACGAATTGGACAGAATGCCACAATAGACAGCTATAACTTTGAGATAGTACGGGACTTTATCTACATTGGCTCTGCTATAAATTCTGCAAACAACACCTCAGCAGACATAAAATGAAAAATAACTTTTGCCAGTCGCTATTTCTTTGGGCTTTGAATGCAATTGAGTAGTAAGGCCCTATCGCGAACAACTAAGGAGATTCTATATTACGCCGTGACCATCCCAGTATTGCTTTATGGCGCTGACGCTTGGACTTTATCTAAAATGGATGAAGAAATCCTCGGTCGCTTCGAGAGAAAGATTCTTAGTAAAATTTTCGGTCCTGTTTGCGTTGACGATCGATTCAATGATGAACTATGCTCCGACCCGCAGAGTTTTTGTTTTCGTTCCGCAACTTGTTTTCAATATATTGGACAGTTAAACCAATTCCTAGTTCTGTTTATTAGCATAGTAAATTTTTGGTTTTCATTTTCACAAACTAATAGCCAATCCTTGGCAACATATATCTTAAGAGATTCCGATATTCTTCCGTCCACTGCCTGTGTTTGTATTGACCGTCGCTTTGTATGTCTCTTATTTATTATATTCTTGTCGTCATTATTCATGGAATCAGGGGTTTGATTTTGTTAGTGAAACACAGCGCATCGGAGGTGGTGGGCCTGACGACTAATTAACAGTATAGCTTACCTTCTGCCTTATCAACTTGTAGCCATTGTAGCTACTCCTCTTCTGCAGGTACTTGATGCTGGTGCCAACACCGTCTCTTTCTAACTTTTGCCATTTGATACGATTTATGTATCTATTATAGCCAACTACTGAAACCTTTTGATACCCTATGCCATTGGCAACTCTCCTTCTTAAGAGAAAGATCCCATAAACGAACTCATTGCCAAAATTAAATGACATTAAAATAGAAAATGACCCCACCACCAAATCCCAACTGTGCAGGCAACCGTTGAGATTCAAAATCTCCCAGACAAGTTCCAAAAAACGACAATTGTAAACAAAAAACCGGCAACTCAATGATTTGTTTACGTGTTTCTTCATCATATTTGTGGTTACTTGTTGAGCGCAAATGATGTCATTGCGAATAATTAATGCTTTTCGTTGCCTGATACCTCCAGGGAATGGACCGAATACTAGTTTTGACTGACAATCTTTACGGTTGATATTTGAAATAAAAGTTAGAAAAAAGAAAAATGCGTTCATCTCAATTCAATCAGTATCTATCCCGACCATCATTAAAACTCCACCAACTACTTGTCAAGCCATTTAGCCGGATCTAGACTATAATACGCACTTTTACACACCTGAGATGAAAGCCGGTTGGTTGGGATCTGTTTATCATTTTCATTTTTGTTAAAAGCAGTAATGATCCATCAGTTCAGTAGCCGAGTGCAGAAAAAAAAAATGTATTCAAAGAAAGTGCTGATAGAAGTTACAACCCAGAGGGAGATTCAATTAAACGATTAATGTGGCACTGTCCACCCCACCCATCCATCGTTGCCTTAATAGCGACATCCGATGTGATTTTTCCTATAAAAACAAATTGACAGTCTTACAGTCAGTATGGAGCTACTGGTAGTGAATTAGTCTGCGCGGCATTTACTACAGACCCGCAAGATGACCCCACATCGATTAGAGGGACAGAGATAATTGTTTTTATACCCTATCCTAAGGGTATATTAAGTTTGACACATAGTTTGTAACATAGAGAAATAATCGAGATAGACCCTATAAAGTATATATATTCGTGATCAGCATCAATAGCGAAATCGATTGAGCGATGACCGTCCGTCCGTCCGTCCGTCCGTCCGTCCGTCCGTCCGTCCGTCCGTCCGTCCGTCCGTCCGTATGTCACCGCTTTTTGGGCCTTAAATTTTGAGCTAGGACGATGAAATTTCATATCTGGGCTTCTGAGGAAAAGATACAGTACAAGTGTAAAAATTTTTGAAATCCGCCCACTGCCACGCCCACTTTTTCATAACTTCACTAAATTATATGAAACCGAAAAATTTTGTTAAGACCAAATATTTAGGCATTTAGATTCCCTACAATCCACCCATACAAAAGTTTTGGCCACGCCCACTTTTTGGGGGCGTTTTCATCACAAAACCGATTTTTGGGCCTTAAATTTTTAACTAGGACGCTTAAATTTCATATCTGGGCTTCCAAGAAAAAGATACAGTACAAGTGTAAAATTTTTTTACATCCGCCCACTGCCACGCCTACTTTTTTATAACTTCACTAAATTATATGAAACCGAAAAATTTTGTTAAGACCAAATATTTGGGTATTTAGATTCCATACAATTCACCAATAGAAGAGTTTTGGCCACGCCCACTTTTTGGGGGCGTTATCATCAAAAAACCTATTTTGATAAAATTTTAAATGTAACATCCTCAAACGTTCGACATTATAGCTATATTTGAGTACAAAATGCAATTTGGCCACGCCCACTTTATATAGAGGAGGATAGGGTATCAGACGATCCGTTCCAGACGGATTGTAGGTTTTCTGTATGTTTTTTTTTTCTTTTTATTATTATTATCTGTGCTCTCTGTCTGTCTGTTGATTGGTTCTGTGTGCTTGTGGTTTGGTGAAAGTAGTGGAGATGCTGAGGTTTTGCAAGATTGTCTCTTAAGATAGGTCAAGATTCTGATTAATGTTGGAGGCGCAAACTGAAGATTGTGATATAGTCGAGGTTTTTAATGATTTACAAAGGCATTACATGGCTTTGTTGACCTTCGACCAAAATTTGCACTTTGGGATAATTATTCGCCTTTGGTGAAAATCAGGCCGTAGTTGACTGTAGAATCTTTTGAGTAATATTGTATGACGGACATGGGTGTGGTCATAAACCGTCCACTATTTAAAATAATATTGAATGGCTATTGGTGACTGGTTTTGTTAAAGCTTGACAATTTTCATAAAAGGTGAGATGGGCTATTGCAAATCTGCTCCAATGCCATCTTAGCTATGCTAACAAGTGGTGGATTGTCTAAATTCTTATCACTTTCAGATTCGGCTTTTGCTTGGGCCGAAGGTAATAAAGAAGTCAAAGATCGATTTCGTCTAAGTAACTGACTGATAAGATTCCACTTGTAATACGGTTCCAAACTACGAAAGGAGTGACAAAAACAGTCAAAACACAGTACTTCACTGAATGGTTACCAACCAAAGCAATAAGTTGCTCCCCTGATCAGCAGAATACGGAACAATTGGTAGGTACATACATATGTAATAATTTTGTGGAAAAATACTAAAACGAAGCATAAGGCAGGTTATACCCCCCTCTGTCATGGATCTTACCACTATTGAAAACTGGATAAGTCAAATAAAAGTTACTGCTTATGCAGATGATGCTGGATTCTTGGCAACCGGCAAGCCCCGCTAATAGCTACATATGTAACTATGTAGGTACTACAAAGGTGTAGATACACTAATGTTTAGACTAAATAATATGGCGTTGTAATAAATCGAGAGTAAGCAAGGTCTATTGACAATCAAAAGACTTTCTGATTCTGGTTAAATAATTAAATGCTTACGGTGGCTCGGATTATTTGTTTATGAACCAACACATCGTAAGGCCGTCTTCGTGCATCGAAGTAGGAGGAAATGGAGAACCAATGGAATATTAAAAACCGAATCTTTATGCGTTTTCACAAATTGCTGAACAATACGCATTTATCTTTGCTGAAACAATAGAACTATGAAACTAAATCAAGCTTACTCATTACGACAGAGTTTTCCAATCCTAGGTTCTAGCAATGCAAAAGCCGTCATCCATATCGTCTTCTGTATTGAAAGCCAGTCATTTCTACTAAGAAAATCAAAACTTACGAAGTCATAATGAAGAGCTCAATTTTAAGGAGATACTAAATACTACTGTCATTGGCAGCACGGTTGCTTTTTTACTGATGGAAAGCTTGTCCTGCAACTTAAATATATAAGTCTCCACATTTCTTAAGTATGGTAAAAGCAAATTGTCTGTGTGCCGGTTTCTTACACAAGTTCCTACTTACAATAGAAAACTTTGGAATAGTCTAGCAATATTGAAAGTGAATTATGCTCGACTAGTCCTTCGTAGAAGTGTGGGTGTTTAGAAAACGTACAACATCATACGTATCAGCCTAGATTGAAAAATATGTGTATGTGTATCCTTCTGTAACTATCCTGTGGATATATTACGTCGATGTTTGTGTTTTCTTCTGTTGCTGCCTACACAGATTTCATGGAGAAAGCCAAGTGGAACACTGTGGAATGCAAGGCCTCCACTGTCTCCATTGTTGAATTCTGTGCCTTAATGTGTGTGGATGCAACATACATAGTTGCTTTGTTCGATTTTTAAATGTGGTTTAGTAATGTGTGGGTATGCAAGCTTTAAATCTGTTGTGTGCGAATTTTGCTTGTCATTCGCAAATGTGGGATGTAACTACTTGCTGCAATTTATGGGCGCCTAGTACTTCATCAAAGCCGGTATGCAATGTATATGACAGACAACTTTGTTGCAGTTTGAGAGTTAGACCCAACAAATATTTATCAATCAAAGGAAAGTCAAGGAAGAAAAGTCTGTTTTAACATTAGCACAATACACATTTTATCCATTTTTCATAGAATTCCTCTTTAGTTTTGAAAAAGATGGCCTGGGCTGGCCACATAATTAAAAACAAAGTCTCCACTTTTGTAGGCAAAGCCAAGCCAAAATATTTGACATAAGACATTTGCTTGGGAAATTTCAAGATAGGTGACAGATAGAGAATGATTTTGTACTGGCAGAGTGTACTGTGAACTGTGACTTAAGTATGTGGGAGACAGACTGCTGTTATTGATACCATGGTATAGTGAATACCAAAACCCCTAACAGACTGCATTTCGTAGTACACTTAGTTTTTGTAGTATACTTTGACGTTTATGCTTGAATTTTTTGTTTCAATGTAACGTCATTGATTCGGTTGCTTTTGAAACTTCTTATGAACAAATTAATTTCAATGAAATGTTTCCAGTTTTTGTTTTTTCTCGGATCTAGTATATTATTGAAACAGTTTAGATAAAATGGTGTCCTCTTTAACTCCATTTTCCAAACTTAAGGATATACTTCTTCGTTGTGAAAATGCTACGAAGAATCACCAACAGAGAGAAAGTTGCGCTGCAGTCAGTAAGAACGTGGTATACTACCAACAAATTACGAGTTTCAATACCAGGTTTGTTTCGTGGTATACTAGCTTTTAACGCGGTATTGGGGTGACAGACACGTGGTATAGAACATGGTATCAATACCAGCAGTCTGTCTCTCACATTAGAGAATCATTATGTCAATGAGCAGTTTTTCAATAAGGTGGACAGTTTTTGTAAAAAAAAATCTTTGGAGACTTGGAATGTGTAGCAATCACATGCCAGCACCCTTCATAAGCCTGCTGTCAATAATGCTTATCTAGTGTTTTATGATGGCAATGGTAGTAAATCGTATATTTTGTTTGTCAGACTATGCCAGACAAGTCAGTGTGTCCATGATTTTACTGTCACCAAGCTGATAAAGCGGTTGTCTTCACATTTGTCAACAGACTTTTAAAAGTCTGAGTACTTTTCTTCACAATATGCATGCATTTGGAGAAATTTCATTAGTTCAACTGGGGTTATCCATAAAGGAGACAATGGGGGTGAATGTGGCATCAGTCGATTTGACTTTGGCTGATGGATACAACCTTGAGATAGTGGATAATATCTGAGAATTTATTCATAAATGGAATAATCCACTATCCAGGAGGCTTTTATAACTTCAAGTAGGGAAGTCACCCCGACGCACAACCCTTAACCTGGAGGATCAGTTCCATTTTATACCCCTAGGACAAGGGGCCTGATTCTCCGGAGTCAATAACTCGGTTCAGGCATATGAGCACTACCGTTGACCAATTAAGGGTTCATCCTTTCGAGGGGGTTGGATACCCAATCTCCAGTCGAGGTACTAGGCACCCAGTAGCCACCATCGTGGAGGTGTAGAGTAGGAGTTGATAGTGAGAGGCTAGCGTGAGAGTGCTTATGTTCTCATATATTCGCATCACTACCCTTTGGCCACCACCAGCCTATTGCCATTTTGCTACAAGAAATTCCAGCACCTAGATAGCTTCTCCTCTTTTATTGTAGTTTATGCCCGCACATGTCAAAAGGTAGGCAGAAATTGACATTTCTTATAGCTATACATAGAACAAACATTGTACAGCAAAAATATACACCCATTTTAAGGTGTAAGATCTTGCTTTGCTTTTCTGTTGATTCAATCACTAGTGAGCTTGCATCTTTTATCATTTAATCCAGCAGGTATACATACCTTACTCTTGCATTAAAGCTATGCATATCACACGCATGAGTCATCCCTATAGACGCAAACTTAAATCAATTTTATCATAGTCATAGCATAGACCTTCATAGGTAACCGCATTTCTAAACAATTTTCTCTTTCATTGGAAAATTGGAAAACAAAACCTTTGGCCCACTTTTAGTCTACTTGCAGCACCTAATTGAATAAAAGATCATCAGAGTGCATCCAACTTCCTCCGTATACATAGATGGAGGCTATAAATCACCACAAATAGTGTTTCAATATTTAGGTTAGGAGAACGGAGGAGACCGCACGAAAACCTATTTTCAACGCCATTTTACCATCCAATTTCTCGTGTGTAGGATGATAACCAATTATTGCCTGGGCATACGGTTTCACCTACATACCTCTACTGAAACCTATAGTTGTTGCATGCAAATTTTCATTGGGTATACAACTATGTACATACCGATGGATCGCTTTTTTTTTAAATTGTTTCACCTTCGATGCACCACAGGAAGGTGAGAGAGTGTACCTCGATTGACCTTAGACTATGTTTCTGTATTTTCTGTTTCCCTCCTGCTGCTCCAAATGCAGTTGCACATCGTGACAAAAAGTGCAATCGATGTCGATTTCGATGACAAAGCGGCGAGACTGTTGCTGTTATTGTATGTTGGCACTTCCATTGTTGAACTTGAGCTCTGTTAGGTGGACCTTTTGTGTGGAACTCCTTTCTCTGGGGATTATTAAAAATGCAATAACAGTAAAAATGTTTCGATATCCGAAGGTTTTTGTTCCGGAACGGAAGAGTTGAATGGTGCCTGGTGTCTTTCCAGATAAAAGTGTATGTATGCACACTTTGTTCCACCCCCACTGTTTTTGATACGAATCTACGGATATCCTTTTTTTTTTTTGTTTGTGTGAAACATTTTGTTTATGAATAAAATACGACGTTATTTTTGGATCATTGCTTTCATTGGTTTCAAAGGATATGCGTTGCGAAACATGATCCAGCACTCGTAAGGGTAGAAAAATAGGCGAAAGGCTTGAAGAGTGTAAACCTTTATTTCAATAAAAATATTTTGAAGAGTTGTGGTGACAATGTATATACAATAACATAAGGATACTCAAGCTCAAGCGAGATAAAAACGTGCAGAAGCTTTATAAAAAAAATAATTCTCTATTGGACAGCAATCGATAAATTGTGAGATTTGATCGAGGTCTGAGAGAAACCACCAGACACAAGGCATTTAAAACAAAAAACAAAAAAGGACATGCAAATGGAATCAGTACAGTTTTGAGTGCATTCCGGGCAATTTAAATTGAAGACATCATTATAAAAAAGCCACGACACACAGTTTTTGGCAGTTTATCACGGATTTCGTTGTCAGCTTTAAAATGCTGAGTGTGAATGTACATGTGGCGTTGAAAACTAGGACCACATACGAGTTAACTTCAGCACGCATGTACCCAGGAGGGGCAAATCTTGTTGACGTTTTTAGGAATAACATGAGTCTCCAATATCTCACAAAAGGTTTTCAGAAGATGGACTTGTAGCGGAAGAATTTCCTAGATGGACTCAACGGTGGCGTCTTATGTGAGCCTTATTTGAGCTACGAAGGTCTACTAACAATCACACATCATTAACCTGATATGTGCTTATACCCCCCACAGCAGAGAACGATGAAGATACCAAAGACAGCTAGGAACTCCAAAATAAAACATAAGGCCATAGCTGCCATAGCTATGATGTTAAAATTATCGCTGACAATTTTAACGCAAAGCTTGGAAGTGAGGGCATCTTCTTGGTTGAACTGTCAGAAAGTATACCCTGCACGACACCACCTCCGATAATGGGTTCAAGTTCACAAAGGGACATGGAAGTGTTCTTATCAGTCAACCGTAATCCAGATTGATCACATTACGATCGGCGCAAGGGAATCTTGTATGACGGATGGATTTGCGAACGTTCCAGTGAGCGAGCATCGACTCGGACCTCTAACTCCTTGTAGCCAACATGGATATCCAGAACATCGCAAATACACGGAATTAATGTGAGAAAGTTTTACGTCGGACGACTACAAGATATCGCCAGAGTCTTTTTAGGTCGAGTGTCCCTTCATCTGTCAGAAAATCCTATGGCACCAGCTTCATATACTAAAGACTGCCAAAAAGCTATTAGGGATGATGCCTTTGATGTGGTAGGTTTCTCTATACCACCACAATGAAACCTCTGGTTCGACAAAGAATGGCGACAAGCAAATGCTCTCAAAAACAGGAGATATACAAAAGGCGCTACATAGGCGACCATGAGAAACGCGTGATCAAGAAAATAGACAGATGCTACTGCAGGAATGAGGGTCGGATGTTTTACTAGAAGATAAAAAGAACATGCCAGGGCTACAATTCCAGCATTGAAGCCTGCAGGGACGACCAAGAAAGCCTAGCAGTAGAATCACAGTCGCTGTTCAGGATATGAAAAGATTACTACAATCTGCAGAGACTGTATGACAGCGATAATAACTGAACCGTTGTCAAGCAGAATGAACCATTCAATCTAGACGATGATAAAAGACATTTCCATCCACCCGACCTGATTGAGCTTAAGATAGCGCTATCTAATCTAAAATCCAACAAAGCTATTGGAGCTGATGGGTTGACTCCCAGAATTGATTCAAAAACTGGGAGATGACTTGCTAAGGAACTTGCACCAACTCATCTTCAAAATATGTTCGAACGAAAGAATACCCGTAATGGAACCTGTAGCACCACCTAAGTAAGTAAGTAAGTAACTAAAATGCTGATTAAAGGCTTGTTTAGCTTGTTCAATTTCGGTGTACTATGTATAACTTTTTTAACAAAAAAGTAACCGAACCACCATAGGCTTCCAGTCATTACCCAAATAGGGGAAGAAGAGAATCCTCATCCAATCAATGAAGAAGCCATCCCTCCACTCAGTTTTAGAGGTTGGCTCAGTTATCAAAAAGCTGAGGAAAAACAAGGCTCAACCGGGAACTCTATGAGTTATACCAAGATGTGGATGTACTTAATCCAAAAAAGCCAAAATACGTCGACTATACTGGCTCGGGCACATCGAGCGTATGGACAATAATGTTCCAGAAAAGATGATCTTCAAATCACAGCCGCCAGGTTCGAAACGACAGGGAAGACGGAACTTGCGTTTTAAGGACCAAGCTACCGTGGATGTCAGAGCGCTTGCAAGAGAGTATATACATATATTATTCGAGAGATTGCCAACCAGACAACACTGTTGGGTCTGTTATTGTGTCTCTTCCACGATCCATCTTAGTCCGAGGGACTCTTTGGATTTCTCCACAGTTCCTCTCTGGCTTTGATTCCTCGTGTCAACGCTAGCATCTGTTTAATAGAAATCTGGTTCATCCTCTGGGTTGTAATCCAGTGGCTCCCCAAATTATCCCTTCAATATATGTGTTGCCGTCAGGATTTCCTCAAAGCATAGTTCACAGGTGTCATCCTCCAGAAGACTCATCTTCTTTAGGTGATACCCGAAATTTCCATGACCTGTAGATAAGGCTACCACCCATTTTAGTGTTCTTTGCCCTAAGCTTAGAACGTCTCTATGAGTGGTGTTAAACGGCAATCTTCAAAGGTGGACCATCTTCTCTGGTGTTCCGCCGTGCCACAGATGCATCGAAGAGAAGGCTGCCGTGTCTCAGGCAGAGATTCTTCTCGGCTCGGGAGCCCGTTAAGTAAGTAAGTAAGTAAGTAACTGCTCGCTATGCTTAAGTGACCAATAGGTATGTACGTGATTTTTCAAGAAGAGGTAAAGGCATAGTTCGAACTCAAAAAGTTTTGGCCATTAGAGCTGCACCAGTTTTAGAAAATGCTCAAGTCCTCTGATTAGTTACGTCTAAACCTAATTGTCCACTGTGTAGGTCTTAAAATAAACCAGAAGACACCTTATTCGTTTCCTTCACAAGGAACTAGTTTGCCACTAATAAACCCATCATTATATATTCCATTAACAAAAAAATGCAACAAAAACCAAAGCCTCAGATTCATATAAAACAAATAACAAAAGATCTCGTTACTAACCAATTGTGGAGATTCTCCAAAGCAGGATCAGTAGCTGTGTCATTGCTTTGTTCCTTCTGCGAGTTAAACCTGTAAAGTTGTACCCACCACTGTCATGGTTAAAGGTTGTTAAACTATTTATTTATTCCGTCGTAAAACAGCCAGAGTACACACTTCCAAAATGGGAAACAGGAAACAATAATGAATCAGATCAGAAATGAATTGCAGTGTGTACCCGTAAATGGTCCGATCGGTGAGTCATTCTCTTCTGGGGGTTAAGGCAATGAAATGCATAAGATGTCATCATGAAAGAAACTTAAACTCATTTCCATTCTTTCTGTTTAGCTTAGTTAAAGTCATGGAATTTATTGCAACCATTGGCAATTAATGTCTAGCAGGCAAACTAAATTAAAGTGGACAAGCTCCGCATTTAACAAACTTTGAAATCTTTCATTGTTGCTCTTCCCATATACACACTTGTCCATTCGTCATATTGCCAGTTAGACATTCCATGGTAGGAACCCAGACAAATTTTCAAAATCCTTCCCACCCCCGATACGTGATGTATGCTTGGGAAGTGGGATAAAATAATATTCTGCCACTAGGGAATCAAACCTCAAAGACGGCTCCACTGAAAATGTCCTCTCCATCGCATTTAAATCCCATAAACAGGTATCAGACAGGATGTACTATACTCCTGCTCCTGTAACCCACAATGTTTACGAAAGCAGATTGCAAAAACTTGAGGTTTACGTTGCGTTGTGTGTTATTGCTGCTGGCTGCACTGATGAGTGTTAAATTTTATTTTCCACTTCCTTCATTCTGCTTCTTTTATTTTTATTTACTTTTATTTTATTCCCTCCTCTCTACTCCCTCCCAACAGTCTGTACTCACATACGATGGAATGGTAACATCTCCCTTATGTTGTTTAGAAAAAAAAAAAAAAAAAACAGGGGATGGGGAACAGCAGCAGCAGCAGCAACAGAAACAGGAAGGACTATTAGATCGTCTTTTACGACATCCCTTAAGGAATCGTGTCCTGAATTTTGTTATACGAGGTTCCAGTCGAAACAAACAAAAAAAAAAAAAACACAACGGAAAGGAGAAAAAAAAGTTGCTAACACAAAAAACAGAACGAACACAAATAAGGATCAACGGGGGCCATGTTAGAGGATACAACTTTAAGAATCGCATTAAATGCGACGAGATGTATTACACCGGGATACAGAGTGGGTTTGGGAGAATGAAGGGGTGTTTGGCTGCTTTGATGGCTTGAGTGTGTGCGGCGGGGGATTGTGTTTTTATTTATTAAGATATAACAAACTGAATCCTTTAAATTAGATTTCGAGTCAAAGGAGAGTTGGGCTAAGTATGGTCTCCAAAGACTCAATTGTAATAGAAGAGTCATAATTGGTGGGATGTTAGGAGAGAACAGGTAAATCGTTGATGGTGGAGTTTCAGGGCATTGGAATGAGATATTATTGTTAATTCTTTTTTTTTTTGTTTTAAGTAAAATCTGTGATAGAAACTGAAAACCATACATGTATGTTAATGTATTTGATGCAACATCATCCGCTTATTGTCGTTGTTTACACAAATTTCAGACAAGAACCAAAGAAATATGCAACATGCTTCCCTCTCAATTGAGATACATCCTTTGTGGACGATCTTCAAAGACATCCTCAAACTCATATGAGTTCACTGCAATTTGCATAAAATCACTTTGATCCTTTGGGATTAGTATTTTTTTTTTTAAGAATAATAATTTATAATATCTATTCAACACAGACACAAAGGAGTAGAATAGAAAATATTCTTCTCATGCCCACGCCCCAATATATCACATGAATGACAACGTCCCTGTCGCATATTAATACTCGAAAATATTACATCTATCCGCACACCCATTTTTGCATGACACATGTCCTTGTATTTGGAGGGAAATAAAACGAACCACCACCCACCCTCACTCTCAAAAAGGACGAATACAAAAATAATCCAACACCGGAAAATGACCTAAAATAGAATGTGGCAAAAAATAGAAGGACATCCAAGTAAATCTTGGTGTTCGTAAATTCCATTTAAAGTAGGACTTTGGAAAAGACGTCCTTACTGCAGACATGACTGGAATGTAGTCTTACGGATACACAAAACTCTTCCCAGAGTCATCGTATTACAAATGAGATTCCATGCTTAACTTGAAAAGAAAACATAGAGGATAAGAAAACAGTGTTGAGATAGACCCATTTAATATAGTTCCATAGCTTCAGGATACAAATGTTAATAAGGCACATGGCTAATGCTTAAGAAATGGACTGGTTAGTTGAAAAGTTCAATCCTTCTAGCTTCTATAAGAAACTAGAAGTTTTCAACTAAGATCCTCCGAATTGCCTGATAAATGTCGAGGTCCTTATAGGGCAAAACGATTAATCATTGGTGATGGGTATAGTGAGCAGGAGCTGTGCTAATTCGGATGTGGGATTCGTCATACGCCGCAGACGTTCAAAGCAGCTGGAAATAATCTGGTGGAGAGCATACACCAACTCATTTCTAAAATTTGGTAACATGAGTGTATACCTGATGAATGGAATCTCAGCACCATTTCCCCGATCCACAAGAAAGGAGACCCCCTCAATTGCGCCAATTACAGAGTTATCAGTCTCCTCAACATCGGGTAGGTACAGATTTGACCTAGCGGCCCCTATCAGTATGGTTTCAGGCCAAGAAGGTCCACAGTCGATCCAATTTTCACATTTCGATAGATTCTGGATAAAACCTAAGAAGTCCAAATCCATACCCACCATCTTCTCATTAATTTTAAGGCCGCATATGAGGGCTTATATGACAAACTTATATTCAATATAGAAAAATTAATGTTCGTGAATAGATGCCTAAGAAATACTTCACTTCGGGGAAGCTCCTTCTTTTATACAAAGTGCAGGTAAAATCGGGACTAGTAGTTTTTTTTTTATGTTTGAAGCCCGTCCCGAAAGCTTTGTTTAAATCTAATCGACAGCATCCAGATACGACCAATTAGAGTAATAAAAGATCCGTGGCTTAGTGGTTAGGACAGGTAATACACATCATCAAGGTAAAGGGGGTTTCCCTTTCTACCCTTAAGCTGAAAAGCACAAGAAAATAGGTGATTTTGGCTGTTGGAAAGTTGACTATCTGTATAATCTGTGGTGGTTACTGTGTCGGACTACTGAACGGGAAGTTCGCGGTTCGATTCCCAGATAACACACAAAATTCTTCAGTGGCCCCACCTATTGCGAACTCCTTAAAAAAGTCACAGAGTATAACTGTCACAAAAAGCTTTTCACACAAAAATTTCCCAACGGACACAGCATTAAACAGTAGAAACCTTCCATTCGCGTAAAGAAAATAGCATGGGCAACAAGAATGGTTGTGATAAGCTGTGTCCTAGGTCCCTTATGGACCCTAAATACACATTTGTATTTTTTCTGTATCAACATTTTTAAAATACACTTTTAAAAACGTTACAAACCGTCCAAAGAACAATGATGGATAACATCAACATTTAAGGCAATGCATAAATTTGTTATGGCAATTCTGCCTGTGTTCTGGAGTGGAATGTGGAACACAGGTCTTTTCCTCTCAACTGTCAAACAAAATCCAAAAAAAAAAAAAATAACAAATTTGTTTCGCCGTTTTTGCCCGGCAAATGCAAAAATAAATTTCTTATGTTGTGTTTGTTGTCAGCAAAAGTACTTTTGCGTTTTTGTTAAGTTCTATTTTGTACAACTCTTTATTTTATTGAGCCTCTACGTTGTCGTGTCGGGAAAGATGACAAAATTTCGCTTAAAAATGGATATGTCTCAATTTTACGACGACGAACGCAATCTCGTCTATATCCTTGTCGACCCGAAATGGGAACAAGTTCTCTGCCTACAGGAACATGTGCAGAGATTGTTCGATGTGCCGGATGTTCACTTTCTTACCGAAGATGGAGTATACATTCCGCCACGGGAATCCATCGACATTATCAAAACTAACGACGTTCTGAGGTGAGTAGGATTGGGGCACATGTTTCGGACATTTCTCTGATGGTTCTTTCCACCCTAGTGCCATCATACCTCAGAAAATAAAACAGAAAAGAAAGAATAATAAGGCTGGATATGGTGACGGAGCAGGAGAGTCCATGAATGGGGAGAAACGAAAATGCAATGGCGATAGGTTGACCAGCTCTACCCCAAACGATAGGCCAAGAAAAAAACTGTGGATAGCTATGAATGCCAAAAACTTAAAGGACATTATAGAAGGTGATAACTCTGAGGTTCAAAAGGTGCAGACGATGCTAAATACGTCACAGAAAGGCAGCGATGCGGTAAGCATCAACGACTCAAGTGTAAAGGAGACGCAGGAAGCATCTGTGCATTCAGCAGAGGAAAATGAAGAAACAGTAAAGACGCGGAAGAGAAAACGAAGTCGAAGAAAGAACAAACAACAGGTCCTGAATGACGAGAAATCGAAAAGCCCCCGACTGTCGTCAGGTACGTAGATATACGTTTGATGAGTTGCATTTAATATTTTTTTGTTGACAACAGTTCCTGTGCCGATTTCCTCGTCAACACTGAGATCTTCAAATGCGTTGAAGACGCCCGGTCATTCACGCAAACACATCTACTACGATGAAAGTTCAACAGTAGTCGATTCTATTGTCAGAAAGCAACGCGTGATATGTCAATGTCATCTGACTATGGAGGGCGTTTTGCAACCAAGAGAAATAAAACCGCAAGATATCAAAGAAGGCGCACCACCGCCAAAGAAGCCCAAGATTTTGATTCAGGAGAACCGGGTGTTGGTCAGAGGGAAGAATGATACCAGCGGTTCGGACGAACACAACGAAACTAGCGTGATCGAAGTCGACGATACTGTAATTAGACCAGAGCACGAGGAGAGTTCCACCGACTACGACAAAGAGCCATATCCGACCATAAGTGTCGCGGAAATCCTACCACTAAGCGAACCGCTTCTAGACTTGCCTCAAATTGGCCAAATTATCCTCTTTAAAGTAACAGCCAACCAGTTGGCACCAAGAATGTGGACTGTATTTTTAACTACTTTCAGATGTACCGGGTGACCGACGGAACTATCCCTGAAGTCACAGAATATATCTGCGGCCGATGTGAACAAGTGGAACCCAATATGAGAACAATGACTCTCCTTGTGCTGGGTAGGTGATCAATCAGTCAAGCAACAGGCGAGCTAATTCATTTGTTTTAAAATTTTCCTAGACGGTCTCGATCAGACAGCTGACATACCAAGAATATCTATGGGCGACGGGGACAGTATCGTCACAAATGAAAATACAAACTGCATTATGGTGTT
The DNA here is from genome assembly GCA_905220385.1 of Xylota sylvarum. NCBI lineage: Eukaryota > Metazoa > Arthropoda > Insecta > Diptera > Syrphidae > Xylota > Xylota sylvarum. The sequence goes on along the minus strand of LR999957.1, from coordinate 105,260,961 downwards.
CATAGACGAATTGTTGGACAAGAAAGTCTTTCGAATGTCATAGTAGAGTTGTGCTTATGTAACATATAAATATTTTGTTAAAATACTGTTGTGTTCTTATTGGTATTTTCTGGGTACCGATCGCTGATTAATTCTCTCTAAAATTAGCTACTATTGATGCTAGTATGGTGTGGAAGTGGAATCCATTCATCCCAGTACGAGAAAAGCACTAGAAACAATTCAAGTCTTTGGGAATGAGCTGTGACGCATTCGAGAACTCAGAAAGATCACGAACAGTAGAAGTATGACTAAAATGTATGAACCAGATCATTTTATTTGAAATTCTAGTAACAGGAAGATATGTCACTGCTGAAATCCCATTGAAAAAAAAAGGTATGGTAGCCAGACTTCCGCATCGTATTGGCAGAATGTGTTCGTTTATGTTATTTAGTTAAATTTCAAGAGTTTTATGTGAAGACAACCTTTTGTTTGGATGGATTTTTCTTCCATTACCAGAAGGATGTCATCCGTTTGCTTTTAATGGCACTACACTGCCGACAATGGAGGGTAAAATTTCGCAAGGTTTACTACGAGCAGTTGTTCAAGTTATAGGCGACATGGAAATGATTTGTTTTATTAAAATTATTTATATTTTGGGAACTGTTTTCTTTGGAATGAGGATAACAACTTATTTACTTACTTACTTACATAGGTGCCGCTACAGTTCGGGGTGAACCTGGGCCACCTGGACGCCAGCGCTCCGGCCTTCATACTCTTTGACCAAATACCATTAACATTGCTATTAAAGTCGATAAATTCCTAATAACATTTGTATTGGTAATTATGGAATCATTTCGGTCAAAAAAATTTTCTAGTTGCAGACATATGCAAACTGCCTTACCATATTGATTTACATTTCTCGCCATGAGATGTCATGCACCAGTGATACAAAGAATTACCACGTCTGACATTTACATTTGTCGCTCTAATGTCAAACCAACCCTTTTGACATCTGTCAAGCTAACTCACAGACGAGAAAAAAGAAATTAAAATTTTCATCTCTTTCTGTGCGGGTCATGGATACGTGGAACTTTCACAGAAAATAACTAAAACCTTGGCTGTGAACCGAAATTTAATAATCAAATTCAAAGACTCGTGATGGCTCCAACTCGTCGACCCAGCGATGGACTGCTGGCGCGTGTTAATTTCCCCCTTTATGCCGTCGAAATGCTGACCAGTCGTCATGTTTTGGTCGCCGGCGGTGGGGGTTCCAGTAAAACTGGTGTCGCCAATGGATTTGTAAGTTAAATTGCAATATATTTCGCAGATTTCAGAACTCTCTCTTTCGATAGGAAATCTACGAAATCTATCACAACGGTCAGCATTTTGTGGCCGAGGAGGTGGTGCGCCACGAAACTGGTGCTAACGTGGTAATGAATTTCGCCGTGAGAAACGGCGAACGAAGGTCATATCTACTTGCTGGACAGGAGTCGCACTGCCAGATGTATCTAGTAAATCCAAGGATTGTGATTGACGGTGAGGCGGAAGCGGCAGAGGGTAAGAAAAAACCCGTGGAGAGACCGAATGAGAATGGCGTTCGAAGGAGAGCACACGGACAGCCCTCCGGAGTTGAAGATATACCAAATGGACGAGGCGCATCGGCGGAGGAGCATGTGAACGGGATTAAGAAACGAATTCGCTTCGATATCAAGGCGGCAGACTCGATTCAAACGGACTTCCTGAGCGCAGAGCCACTGCAGCGAGTGGTACGCATATCGCCCAACGGAAGTGTAATGGCCACTGGTGGGACTGATGGTCATTTGCGGGTGTGGACATTCCCGAAGTTGTTGAAACGTAGTGATGTTCAGTGAGTATACAGTGTTTGAATTCTTGGAAGTCATGGTCATAAATGAGTTGCAAAGATAAGCCAGTGGAATTTCAGAGATTATTGGTATCGTGGGGTTAGGGGTGACGTCGTCACATTGACGTTTGTGAACAGGTTTTATCAGCTACACTTCACATAGAGTTCGCCCTAAAGACTCGCCAGCCGTAAAGTTTGTTTTGAGGTGGCTGTGTCCACAGCGAATCAAGAAAGACATACAAGCCTATTGAGAGGAGCGTCAAACTAGTGGACATTCCTAGCGTTAAGTTTAGTAATAGCCGCTCCCAAAAAGGTGGGATGAATAGAAATGTAGGTAAACCCCCAGGATCTCGAATTCAAAAAAATTCTCTCGGCAGACAGTTTTTCATTGAACGCACATGTGGTTTTCGCTAATGATATCCCATAATTCCCAATATGGCTTAGGGTGGCAGACATGTGATGTATGACATAAAATGTGTTCGTTTGTTGCACATTCCTATTGCCATGATTTTTTTCAATTCGACTGCGCCCAGTTAGTAATGCCGTGATACCATGGAACACGATGCAGTTAATTTTGTGGCTAGTTTGTCTGCCATTTCAATGCATGTATGGCCATTGTTCTTGATACGCTTTAAGAGAAAGAGGTTGTTTCATTCGTTGTCATTTCTTCGTGGATTGTTCGGCTGCACACTGTTTTTTAAGGATTCGAACATTCCACGTCTTTGTACGTGTCTTTGCTAGGGTCGTCAACAGTAAAGTTATGAGAACGTTTATGCTCCCATAGATTTACATCACTACCCTTTTGGCTGCCGAATTCAGTAGCTATGCTCAACAAAAGAAAAGAAAGCCCCGAACAAGTTCGAAGGTTGCTGATCGTGAAGCGATAGTTGAAGTGAAGTGGTTGTGCCTTTGCTTTCTACTAGGCAGTTGCAAAACCTTCAGCTCGAATTGTGAAGTGGGCACTACGCCGAACAGTAAATATATCAGTAAGATTATGAATGAATCTCTTAGTTAGTGATGGCTTTCGACCCAGACATTGTCTATGACAAAGCGGTAAGGTTTATAAAGACAACGCATAAGAGTGGGACCAGTCTGAACGAGGAAGCAACTATCAAGCTGAACTATGGAACAGCATTCCGCTGATTCCGTCAACCCAGAAGATATGAAGGGACTTAAGTAGATTTGATAAAGACATCCATTCTCAGACGTTTTCTGTAAAATTTCTTTTTGAAATTGATGTGCAGACAGTTCTTAATTCTGTTTTTTCTTTTTTCAGAGCCCACACAAAAGAGATTGATGACATCGACTTCAGCCCCGATAGTAAATACATAGTGACAATCTCGAAAGATGGCCAGGGTAACGTTTGGGACACATACACCGGGAAATTACATCACAAACTCAAGTGGGAAACACCCGAAGGCGCAAAGTATCTCTACAAACGTTGTCGTTACGGGACCATTGAAGCAAGCCGTGACAAATACCGCCTCTTCACCATTACAAATCCACTGGGTAAAGTTGGTAAACAACGAGGCTACCTTCAACAGTGGAACTGTGAAGATGGCAATCTAAAGCTAGCTGTCGGCATCGATGAAAGTCTCGCTTCGTTGGCTGTACGCGATGATGGCCGATTTATCGCCGTAGGAACAATGTTCTCAGGAAGTGTTTCGATATATATTGCATTTAGTTTACAGGTAATGTTTCTGAAGTCCTACACAACGCAACGATGACTAATCTTTGTTTGACTTGTTTTAGCGTGTCCTTCACATTCCTAACGCCCATTCAATGTTCGTTACCGGTTTAGAGTTTCTACCGATCACAAATCAGCAGGGACCACCAATCTCAAGTGATACTGAGGCGGCTGTTTTATCAATTTCCGTTGACAATAAAGTTTGCATACATAGTTTGCAATATAGACGTAAGTTGAGTAAAATTTATTTTGATTTTATGAAACTATTTGCTCTTCTTTATTTTAGATACGGTCCCCTATTGGATAGCCATCATCGCAATCATTTTCGTGATTATCTGTTCGTTTGCGCTGTGCTCGTACATTGGACTCTAAGACATCGGCAACAACCGATTGAATGTTCAAAAATTCTACAGTTTAACTACAAAATAATACTGTTTATCTATTTCTCCTCCTCTCTACGCCTGTCTACGTGCATCGGTGGCTATTTTATTTACACAATCGAATTAATAACTTGCCATGTCGTCGTCGAACTTATTTGTTTTCACTTTCCACATCTGGTTAAGCAATAAAACTTCATTTATTGTCACTACTTGGTTTCCTGTTCTTTTTGTTTTTGCAATTTGTTGTGTTTAGCGCATCTAACACAAACTAGATATGTAGTATCCAATACGAAATCGATTATTGTGGATAGTTAATTATTTTTTATTGTTTATTAGAAGAAAGTATAATGCGACTCGATTAACAGGAAGAATGCGCTAATTGGTTGAGTCGAGGGCTGTTTAATTGACGTAGTTTACACTGGCTTGTGTCTTGCTCTCGACTTTTACACAATTTTTAATAGAAATTGGCGTTTAACACTTCCAAATACAATCCCATCTCTCTATATTATTTCTTTTTTGGTATCCCTTCGTTTATCCTTTCCTATTGCCTGTTTTGTGGTTTGGATACAAAACTGCAAAGTCTTGATTTTTAAAGTGCTAAGTTCACGACTAGTTCGTGTAAGCTACGCCAAACAATAGAGTATTTTTTTCCCAAATGCGGCTTAAAGGAATTAAGTTGGTTAGGCCTTACTTTACAAAATAAGTCGGAAATGTAATTTGTTTTATTGTACGTTTCAATTTATTATTTTATTTTTTAATTTTTGTGTGAGTGTTTTATTTTTTTTTATATATTTTTTTAGTTTTAGTACACTTTTGTAGAGAACATAATAAATAATAAATAAAACGAATAGTAACACGATTCAATTGAAGTTCAAAATATTTTGTTTGTTTAATTTGCTTTAAGCAAGGCTCGAAGGATCAAGAATAAGTGTCTAATATGCTCACTATACTGAGAGCCTATTCTCAATTGTCAAAGGATTACGAGGGTCGAAATACTCCCACGGACCCTGTGCTTGTGGACAGAAAGTAATATGGAGAAGCATCTCAAACGTGCGTTCAAGAAACTAAATGCGAAGAACGTATCAAATGTAAACCGATCCATAAAGAGATCAATCGAAAAATGGAATACTAAGTTATTTGAGAAGCAAGTGCTTGTGAAATCTAATCAAACCTCCAAGAACATCACCCGGTACAAAAAAGAGTTCTTAAAGAAGTCTTGGGCTTAACTTGAAGCTATTGGCCGTCTTTAAGGTAGGAAGCCAAACTTACAATTTAACCCAGTACTGCCCCTGCGTCATAAGGATAATCTGCGGACACAATTTCTTCTCCAAGATAAGAAAGAGTCTCACCAAATGACAATTGGAAAGTGTCCAATCGAGAGCAAGTTTCTGGCAAACAAGCAAACAGAATCTGATAGTAGTGAAAATTAGCAACCAACTACTACCATTCTATGCACCATGTAGAGTGTTTAAAATTTGACACACTACCAGCAGCCAGTAAAGTCTTAAGAATACTTTTGTGAATCCATTGAAAATGCTAACGAGGAGCCCTCATAAAGGTTCATCCCAAGACGCAATCTCAGTGATAATTCCTGGTTAGAGTCGAGTTAAGAATCGTAACAGCTCTGAATTCTTATAGTCTGCAGTCAGTTCGAAGCTCTTCAGTACATGATGCAGAAATCAAGTAGTTATCACTACATAGCCCTCTAGTCTCTCGTCCTTTCTGCTCAAGACACTTGAGAGACTACTGAATTCTGATTAATTTACCACCTTGTGGTAGCCATCGGGTATTGGTTGGTGTCAATCCGGACCCGAAGTCAACGGTGGCGTCATAGCTTCAAACAGAAGCAGAAACACCCACTATCTGGGCTACTTCGACATAATTGGAGCTGAGGCCGATAAAAACTTCCAAGAATAAGTCAAGTTTTTGGAAAAAAGATGGTGGCGGATGAGCCCTTATTGGGTTATGGTTGCCTATGGGTGTTTAAAAATGGGACTGGCCGTCCAGGTTTGGGATAGATAAGATCTGGTATACAAAAATGGAAAAATTACGACATTATTGCAACTGTCATAAAAGACTGCACATGTTAGGATGCGGATTCGTCATTGCAAATCGGTTTACTCTGAATAGAACTACGATGTGCATTCACCATCCACAAACGCCATCAATCTGTAGAACCCCTATCACGAAATCATCAAAGAGGTAGCCGAAACCACCATAGGCTACCAGCCACCACACAGAAAGATCGCTTGGTATGATGATGAATGCGTGGGTCGGAAAAATGTACCAGAAACTGCATACATGCAAGTGCTGCAGCTCAAAACAAGGGCAGCGAGAGAAGAGTATTGACCCAGAAGAAGGGAGGAGAAGAAGATCCTGGATAAAAAGAAAAGGGACTTCGCAGCCTCCCAGCTCAAGGGTATGGAAGAGTCGTGCCCTAGAAATAACATCCGTATGCTGTTTAGGAAAGCCAAGCAACTGACAGCTGACTTCAAACTAGGAACGCAGGCTCTTCGAAACAGTGAAGGAAACCTAGTCACTGAATCACAAGGAATAGTTAATGTGTTTAAACAGCATTTCCAGCAGCATCAGTTAGAGAAAATGATTGCGCAAGAGGAGAACCCGCATCCTGCCAATGAAAAAGCCATCCCCCTTCCCAGCTTTGAAGAGGTTGAATCAGCTATCAAACAGCTGAATAACATTAAGGCCAGCGACTGATTGTTTAACAGCGGAGCTTTTCAAACACGGTGAATCTTCATTTTCATCTCCAAGAAAGGCGATCATATGCCTTGTAAGAACTGTCGGGGCATATCCCTGCGTAATGTCGCTTTTAGGATCCTATTCACCGTACTGTATGAACGTCTGAAATCTTTCTGCAATCAGTGTGGGTTCTGGCCCGGCAGATCGTTGATCGACCAAATTTTCACAGTAAGACAAATTCTGGAAAAGACCAACGAATTTCAAGTCGAGACTCACCCGTTCTTTATCGACTTCAAAGCGACATATGATAGCATTCATCGTTTTGAGCTCTACAAGGCGATGGCCGCATTCGGGATCCCGGAAAAACTGAACACGCGGTGCAATGCGCAATTCGGAAACAGTTCCTCCAAACTATTCCAAACTTGTACAGTACTTCGGCAAGGAGATGCACTATCATGTGACTTCTTCAATACTATGCTGGAATAGACAATGCAAAAGGCAAGTGTTAATACGGAAGGAACTATCTTCAAAAAATATGTCCAGCTGCTGGAATACGCAGACGACATCGAAGGCGAAACTATTTGGCCTTGAAGTGAATGAGAACAAGACCAAGTACATATGGGCAACAAACAAAGAAGCATCTGTCCACCATCTAGGACATAATGTCACTGTTGGCAACAGTAACTTTGAAGTGGTTAAGGAGTTTATCTACCTCGGAGTAAATGTCAACTCCACGAATGACACCTTAGTGAAGCTCTGGCGAAGACTTGCCCTACGAAACCGCTGCTACTTCGGTTTGGTGAAACAAATGGGTTCAAAACTCCTAACTCGGAAGACGAAATGCTATCGTGCCAGTTTTGCTTTATGGAAAGCAGAGCAGATATTGAATACTTTCGAGAGAACAGATCCTTCGTCAAATATTCGGTCCCCTATGCGAGGAGGTCGAATGGAGCAGAAGATATAATCGTGAACTCTCCGTTAAGTAAAGTAAGAGTGGTGGTCTTTACCTACAATTTATGAGTTTCTCAAGAATGAAAAACAACAAAATGGGTCGAAAATAGAAATTGCTCTAAGAACTGAAGATGTGTTCAGTATTTTCACACCTGAATCCATGTCATTAAGATCTGAGATCAGTCAGTCAAGCGGCTCAACTCAAGCAGCACACGCACTAATCTTACGTCCAGTTTCTCCTAACTGCCACTTTGAAGTACTCCAATCTCTTTCAAGAAAAAATAGAAGCTAACTGGGCCGGGTTCCTAAATACTATTTTATTGAAGAGACAAATTAGATACTGCATTTTGGGCCAAGATCTTTTCCATTTTTAGAGATCTGTTATTGCAGAACGCATCAATCTAGTTTAGGAGCGAGGGGCTCTTCAGTTCATTAATTAACTTGTAATTGCAGGATGTTTACTTTACATATTTTCATTTTTGATTATAGAAAGAAATAGTCCTCTTCTTTAGAAATAAGGTGAACGTGTCTATGCCCCCGGAGTCAATAAACTTTAACACACCTTGCGGACAAAGATTGTCGATTTCATATTACTTTCCAGATTTGACCATATTTCCGAAAGAAATATGTTCAAACAACATATGAATAAGATTCACACCGCTGTTCTCATAAATATTAATACAACAAATGTTCTTCTTTGCCTACATTATGTCTACATACGTATAAATATTGGTCACCGTCCAAGGGGAGTCCCACTAAACCGGAAGCTAACCACCAACGATTCTGTCACACGAAAAACTCCCAAATTCTAAGAATCACTTAGCAAATAATTGGACGCAGACACTCAATCACCTTTAAGATTGTTTCAAGTCTCACGATATTTATTATGTTTTTTTTTTTTTTTTTTTGTTTTGTATCTCTATTAAGAAGTAACCAACTATTAAGACGAGACACCTCCTATGACGTAAGATTGCTCCAACTGACTCATGAAATTAAATTAGAAAATAATTTAAATGTGTATAATCATTGGGCCATTAAAAATGCGATGAATATTATTAACTTGTTTGTCCATCAACTGTAAAGAGCTGGGAAACATCTCTTAGTGTAGGGATCCAGGCTTTGATAGACTCTTAAGAATATTTAACATTTAATATTTGCGATTTGCGAAACAAGAACGTAGACTGTTCATTCTGCACGAGCAGATAAAAGGTAAATTGTATCTCTCAGATGAAATGACATTTATTTTTTATTTTTTTATTATTTTTAAAGTTCAAAGACCGAACGTTATTTAAACGATTACGGATTCTAATCGTGAATCGGCCATTTGGATGAGTTACAGTTTTTTTTTGTTTTATATTCCAATTGGATTTTATAAAAATAAGCGCCATGGTCAAACGATAATCGAAACGGGTCTTGATGAGTAGGCAGCTTGTCACGATTTTGTTTTGTTTTTTGTGGTCACGAAAAGTTGATCAAAATGCTCGGGAAGTACTGAATCTGGAGCTTATGAAATCTAATTGATTTCATGAATGAATTCAACATCAATGAGAAAGTTAACCAAATTGCGACTGCTTTTGCCAAAATAGGGAGATCTTGTCTCTCGAGATTTAAGTTTTTGACAACTCTTGACTAACAAATTTCTTTAACCGAATCTGCCAGATGAAGTCAAGGGTAGTGTCTTTAGTTCCTGTTAGGTTCAAACTAAGTAAACGATTCACATATGTAAGGATGTAGGTATTTTGGCAGCCATAGAATTAATCCGAGTTAACAACGTTAGAGATTTTCAAGACTGCCTGACTTAGGGTTTTGAAAAAAGGATGATTACCTATAATTAAAATAAGGAACCAGAAGAAAATACATAGATCTTGGCTAAACTCCATAGTGGCCTTTAGTATCCTTTGATATAACGAATGGTAATGGGACATTCCATATTTAGATAGTATCTATTGTCCTATAGCAGAAAAGGGATAGAGATGATTAGGTTACACAAGATTTTGTACTCTCAAAGAAGAGAATTCGGTTAGAAGTCTTTGGATCCTCTATATTGCAACTCTCTTCCTGACCACATGGGTGAACAGGTGAATATTCACCTACAATGAGTCTTGGGCCATAAAAAACATTTCGGAATATTGTAAGGTTCATGATTAAATCTAAAATAATCCAACACCTATAGATAGGCTCTTACATTTTCTCTGAGACTACTTATCGTTGCGGAAATAGGTTAGAAAAATAACCACTCATGATACAATTTCTGTGGTATGACCACGGATATCTCATTGGATTAAATTTGGTGGCGTAGATACGGTCTGTACCCTAAGTGAGTGCTTATGAGAAGTGAAAGTAACAGGCTCTCCTTACTTGACCAACGATATTAAAACAGCCAATAAGAAAGACAAGCAAGATTATTTAAAAGAAATCAGTAATGATGGGATGGTTGCTCAGCTCGAACTACTAAGTGGGACTTCGAGGTTCGATTCCCAAACAACTCCATTAAATAGTATAGTGAACTAAGGCGTACCACCGGGATCCCGGCTAGGACCTCAGCTGTACTACATAGAGTATTATAGTTCCTTACGGCCCTCAACAGCCATATGGGCCAGTTTTGCAGTTAGTATTGCTATCATGGTACAAATTCCTGGAAAAGTAGAACAGAATCGTCCAACGCTACTGTTGCACAAAGCGGAAGGTGTGTTTATAATCAGGAGAATACGGCAGAAACCACCGGTTCTTTTCAATCGGAGTCACGTTAAGACTACCGTTTAATGAGCATCTTACATTCATAGGTACACAATCCATATTGTGGAATCTACTTAGCGTAGTTCCTGACGAGGTATGGATATTTCTGCTTGTACTTGGCAAAATCCATTCCATTTCGACACCGCTTTTCGGTACTCATAACACGAGAATTTTTCGAAAGATTTAAGGACCAGAACTCAATGCTAGTCTACGAGAGACAAGTACCAATGAGAACTTTATGGGAATGGGGAACTCGTAAGGTATTCAATCCTCTATGTTCTTATATATATGGGTGGCTCCAAACTGTGCATGGGCACTGGAATTATTCTAGTAGATCAGACTTAAGAACCACGTTGTTTTATTTATACATAGTCAAACCCGTGAGACTACAATGTAGAATCTTCCGAACACTTAGTCATAATACACCAGTTAGAATACACCAAGAGATTAAAAGGTTGATGAAGAGGCACGAAAATGCTGAACTATTTGTTTCTCATAGAACGGTCTAGTCTAGGGAAATATGTACATCTTTACTAGAAAATGTGTCAAGAACCTGCAAACTGGAGAGAAAGTGACAATGGATGGACTACATTATCAGACCCGAAGAAAATATCATTGCCAATTCTTCTTTTGATTGCAATTGCTCACCTCGTCCGGTCGCATTGGTTGGGTGGCTGACCCCAGAGTTTTACTTAGTTCAAAATAAGGTCCGTTGTAATACCACTATGAAAAAACCGGATTCCCAAGTCCGGAACTTATATGAAGACTTCCCATGTGGGGCAAGAGGTAGAGCAACCAGTTTCGGTGTGAATCCATGCCGAAGAAATATGATTCTTCGTTTAGGCACTAAACCAGTTGCATCCAAAGACAAAACTTTTTATTTTCCTTAATTAGAGTGTGGCTAGATCGTTGGAGATCTTCGAAGAAGTATTCGTCTAGGGTTTTCCTTCTCAAAGCCCTTAGGGCAGGAAAAGTACATAGAAGGTGCGTCATGATTTTCTCCTTTTCATCGTTTCTACAGCTTCATCGTCTCTACAGCTTATATAGAAATCGTTTAAAGGGGCACCAAGCCTTCTGGCATGTCCGCCTACCAGACAATCCCATCCAACTGTCTTTCTTAGATTTGTACTATTAACGTAGATAAGTCTACTGGGTTTTCTACAATCCAGTTCTGGCCAGAGTTGTTTTGAAAAGAGACATGTGCTGATGTTATTCCACCTACTGAGCACTCCTACTCAGGATGGATTTGAAGCATTTGCTTAATCCAATAGTAAAGATGTTGTCAACTTTTAAGTTAAGAAGTGCACCAGATATAGCTTCTGTTTTGCCATTGTCGAAAGCTGCTTTAACATCAAGGAACGACACCATAGTGTTGCTGGAAATGCTTCCTAAACACATCTACTATTCCTCGTGCTTCGGTGACTAGGTTTCCGTCACTGTTTCCAAGAGTATGCGTTTCGGGTTGGAAGCCAGCAGCCAGTTGCTTGGCTTTTCTAAAAACACATGTACAGTGTACTTACGTTCCAGGTGCATACTCTCAATTCGTCGTCCCTGAACTCTCCGGGTCCTGATATTAAATTAGAGTGTCCGTTGTTATCCGAAGCTGGTGTCTCTTTCATAACAACCTCCAATCTGGCCGAACCCCCAAAGTGGCTAGTTTAAACCGATATCAGTAACCCGCTTCGAGAATGTGAGCGCTACCGTTGGTCCAATAAGGTTTCGTCCGCCACCTTCTCCTTTCCAAAAACTTGACTTATTCTTGGAAATCTTTATCGCCCTGAGCTCTGAGTATGACAAAGTAGCACAGATAAAGTGTGCTTATGCTTCCATTTGAAACTCTGCCATTGTTGACTCCATTAAGAGAGTTCGTCCGCTGTCGTATTTATAGTGCTGGCGTATTCTTCTGTTTAACACTCGCTCTTATAAGTTCAGCAAGTCGGGTCCAGATGGACACCAACCGGTACCCGATGGCTACCATTAGGAGCTAAAATAAGCACAATTGATGCCCAGTAACAATTACAACACTGGACATGGCCAGGTTGGCGCCAATCAGTGTCTACCCTAGTCCTACAGCTGACTAAATTGATAGACGTTAAAATTCTTTATATTTTATCTAAACACCATATGTGGTTACGCTCAAATTTTGAGGGCTTTCAAAAGAAAAAACTGTTATTATATCTTGGAGATAGCATTAATTGATTGCAATCGTCATAATTCCATCACAAATGCAAAATGACACGCTTACTTTATTAGACCTCATATGTAAGAAGAAAAAGACTTGAATTCCTATCCCAAAAAGAAGATTGTAAACTAACTGCAAATACGTCCTATCCATACAGAAAGTTCATGGCTTCCCAACACCTCCTGGATTGTGCAACACAATAGATATCTCTATAAAAGCTGATCAACTTGTCTGTTTCATGTCAAATCGATAACTTGAAACTCCACTCCAGCGATACCTGCAAATGCACCAACTACTGCCAACTTTACCAGTTTGCAAATGACTGTGCATACAAAGTTATCAACCGCAAAACATTTTCATTTATTTATTTACACATTTAAGTGGCATCTGCTTCCATCTCTGCTGACTTTTATTGAATTTCATTTCAATACCTTATCACCGCAAAAAAACGAAAAAAAAAAAACAAACAAACAAACCAGCTAAAGGCCGCCAACCTAAAAATGCTGCCCGCATCCCAAATACTTTACGTCGCTTGCCGCATCATCTTATGCATATTCTAGCACCCCGTCTGACTCTTCCGATCAAAATAAATAAAACTACCACCACTTGGTATATATATTCTCCTCTTATTCTTCTAATTAATTGCCATTGCGAATCGCCAAAAGTATTCAAATTCGCGGCTAATTACAATTCAAAGCACATAATCAGCAGCCGCTCGACTGTGGGTCTGTATGTTTTGAAATGATCGATGAATTTGCCAACAGTTTATCTCAATCAGTTTTGGAAGGTGCTTTCAGTCAGAAACAAAAAAAAAAAAAAACAAAAATTTCATTCGAAGTTCATTTAGTATCATGGTTCGGTAAGTTTAATTATCATTTTTTTTTGTTTTATTGAAAAACCTCACTCAATCCAAGATAATCTGTCGGCTCTGGCTCTCTGAATCGTTCTCTCTCTTCGATCGATTGCGATTGATCGCTACGATATGTGATATACAGGTTCTTTAGTGAGGGAGTAAGAGCCTCCGGGTAACATAACAATCTATTGACAGTTTAGTATATCTTTGGAGTTCGCGAAGGCAGCAGTTCAAACGGTGCGTGGTGGGACTTTTCAGTTCAACAGATAGATACGCGTTCTCACAAAAAAAAAAAAATGCACAAATTTGTGATTAGTTTCGCTCTAATCGGGTGTCTGTTATCACACACGTTAGGTGCTGCAATTAATCAAAAGGCAACTAGAGAGAAAACACCCTGGAATCTAACTGATGCTTTAACTGCCACTTCGCAGATAAGAGGTTTCAATGGAACTTGGATTACAGGTGAGTGGACTTTTGAGAAAATTTCTTATCAGTGTATCTTATCTATGAATGTGGTACCGAAAAACGAGTATCTTAAGTGGGTGAACTCTCTTAAATATTTGTTCTTTCTCTTGTAGAACTATTAATTACCTATGCGTATCTCGTGGAAGTACTAAAATACGGAAGATAAGAAAGTGTTAAATATTTATTGTCCGATTAGTTGGTATTACAATACTAACTTGTGTGTAGTGATAAGAAGGCGACATCTGATAAGATTGATTCAGACAAGATATAGTTTATTGTTATTGATAATAATGGGTCAATGCTTGTTCTGACGTGAGATCGAATAATTGTGGAGTTTGAGGCACTTTAATTGATTAAGTATTGAATTAGATTAGAATTTGTTCAATATTATGTAGCTTCTACAAGTCATACAATATAATGAATTTTTAGAACTAGATTAGAATTTTGTTGCACAATTGGGGAATAGTGATGACATTATTTAAATTTATATTCATTTGTCGGCACTTAATATTTTGAACTTTAAGATGCTATGTAGGATATTCGGCTTGAAGTATACAGAACTCAGTTCAGGTTTTGGTATCGGATTTCGGATATATTGATGACATTCTGACATAATGCGACACTTTCATACTTCACAGTCTGTGATGGATTATAAGTTCAAGCAACAAGCTTCAGTTTTGGTCACCAATTTGGTTAAAAATCCCTTCCACTTCACCATTTGAAGATACTTTTTACTTGTACCTATAACATAGGGCAAGTATTGGATTCGTGCAGATTTTTAATCTCGAGATTTTGATGAATTTGGATATTACCATTATGGAGACTTAAAAAAACTGGGACTACTAATGCTGTCTGCCTGTCCCTACACGGGGCTACAGCCTGAACGGGTGGACGGATTGGGATTAAACTTTATATCTAGGGTCTGTGGGATGATCCCTAGAGAATTGGAAATTTCATTCTCAACCTCAAAATTAAGGGTAGGTACTTTGCTAAATGGCCGATTGCACTGAAAATGGGTTTTCTCAAAATCGGCTGCAACCTAAACAATGCCTCATGTATAAGAGAATGGGTAGCTTTTCAGACTATTGACTTTAACTATTTAACTTGAACTTCAATCCTGAATGATTTATAATCGTTGCTACCATAAAGGTGCAAGTACGTACGACCGCGTCGTGCACTTTATTTATAATGTAGTTGCGCTCAAGGGGGTTATCGATTACCATACCATTATAATCGCATTATAATCACATTATATATGATCACCTTATAATCACAGTGTGAGCGGTTGATTTTTCACTTACGCCTAAGAGTATACACTACCTTATGGTGTAAGTCGAAACTGAGAAGAGAAGATGGGATAGAATTTGTGGTTTAGTCACTTTTAGTGGTTTGAAACTCAGGTGGCAATAAGTTTCAGAGTGTATTCCATGGGTGGTGTCTGCACTGAGAGGGGAGAATTTTTGCTTTCTTCGTAGTTCGTGAATTTTTATAAATTGGATGCGTATAGCTGGGCGGCGTATTATGAATTCCTACTATCAAACAGCCCACACATTGCTTTGACATCGAGGAGGGTTTTAGTACGAGTAATGTATTTATGATTTTCTATTTCTAAACCTTCCTCGAGTTAAACACAAAGAACGCGTAGGGTTTGCAATGCGTTTATTTAAAATATGTATTATGAATCCCTAGTACATCTCAGCACACTCAGTGCGTTTCCAATTTTTTTAAATATTGATTTAAAACATAGCAAAAGTTGTAACTAAAATTGCTGAGAATTAAATAGTAGTTGGGTGGCACTAAGAAAACAAAAACTATGGACTTCGACTCATCCACCGGATGAGCTTCGGCCTCATTTGCCGGTGCTCAGGGCATGTAGTCCAATAAAATCTATTACGAACTGCGACAATACGTTTTTTTGATTTAAATGCATGATTTTAACAAAATGAATACGTTTTGTGCAGACATGCAGGAGGGTTTGTAAATGAAAACGAATAATTAAGCTGCTCGAGTTCAGCGCAGAAATGGAGTGGGGTTTATTAGTAAATTACCATGGTGTATTGCCTTCTCGATGTGAACGCAATAGGTGTACTGAGGTCGTAGTAGGAATTCATAATACGCGTCGAAACTTCCTTTTAAAATGACAACCACGTAGACCAGTGGTCCATAGTACTTTCATTATAACGATCGAGAATGGTGGGTACTAATGGTCCATTGTAGAAATGTATTTCTCAATTGATTCCTCTATTGGCATCAGTAGTGGTGCTTATTGAATTTCGATCTGAAAATTCGTTACAATTTTCTTCACTATCCCAATCTTTACGCGTAGCTATCATTGTAAAGGGTTATCCAACAAGAAGTTTCATGGGCTTGGGCTTATCCGCAAACACTTCGGACTGCATTTTGCATAAAGATTTTGGCTTTCATGCTTATAAGGTCCAGTTGACATCAGAATTGAAGCCAACCGACCATGCACAACGCCGTACTTTTGATGATTAGGTGCTGGAAATGAATGAACAAATTCATAATTTTATACACAAAATTATTCTGAGTGATAAGGCTCATTTCCATTTGTCTGGGTACGTAAACAAACAAAACTATCGAATCTGGAGCTAAAAAAACCCAAAAGAAATAGTGGAACATACCCTCCATCCACAATGAGGGAGAGTGTGTTTGGTGCGGTTTTTGAGGTGGAAGTGTCTTTGGGCTTTATGCTGGTGCGATCGTTTCTGTGAATGGTTTGTGTTACCGAACGATGCCAACTGACTTTTTTTTTACATGAAATTGAATACGGCCGACGTTTATTTTCAGCAGGACGACATATCACTTAAACTAAAATAAAATTATCACCACTTTTCATAAAAATATTGCGTTTTTCTTGCTTACGTACTTAGTTACTTAGTTGGCGCTACAGTTCGGGGTGAACCTGGGCCTAAACCAACAAGCCAGTTAGCTAGGTCTTTAGCTAACTGCCTGCCTGCCTCATTGAAATAAAATCGAAGCTTGTAGGTCGCTGTCGCGAAAAGCTTCAGATTCTTGGCGAGCAGCACAACGTAAGACTTTGCTGGGTTTCCCGGACATGAAGGTGTACCGGGAAATGAAAGAGTTGATGAACTGGCAAGGAAAGGATCATCACTTGAACTTAACGAAGCAGATACTACAGTCAAAATCCCACCCTGTAACCTGAGACAAGCGATTGGGAACAAAATACTTGTAGCAGCAAATGAGAGATGAACCACGCTCGACCCCTGCGTCACAACCAGGAAAATGTGGCCACTCTACAACAAGCAAAAAACCGAAAGAATCTTACAAATGAGTAAAACATCCATGTCCTCTCTCGTGAGTATAATTACAGGACACAACATGCTGAAATATCACACAAGGAAGATGAGACTCAGCACGGATGACCTATGCAGAGGCTGTGGTGACGAGGAGGTGCATGAGGATACTCCACACTTTCTCTGTCACTGCCCAGCACTCTTAGAAGAAATTTCCGACAAGTCTTTAAAAGATTTGCAAAAATTCATAATCGCCTCGGGATGGCTTGAAGATCCATAGGTTTTTCATAGGTTCTATATTATGGGAAGAATAACAATGTATCTACATTGATCTAAGTGTGACGGGTGCAAGTTTCTCTTCTCCCGTCAACCCATTAACCTAACCTAACCTAACTGCCTCGAGTTGCGCCCTCCAAGTCGGCTGAGGTCTCCTTTAACTTGTGTGAAGGCTCTACGGGCGGGAACACTTTTGTCCATTCGCTCTACATGTCCTAGCCATCTTAAATGACTGATTCGCATCGTTTTGACTAGGTCGAAGTCGCTGTGCAGCTCGTATAGTTCGTCGTTGAATCTCCTTCTCCAAAACCCGTCAACGCAAACGGGATCGAATATTTTACGAAGGATTTTTCTCTCGAAACGACCAAGGATATCTTCATCCGCTTTCGATAAAGGCCATGTTTCAGCGCGATAAAGGAGGACTGGTATGATCAAGGTTTTATATTCAGTCTCCTTAGTTGTTCGGGATAGGGCCTTACAGCGATTGGCAAGAGTTATTCTTTGTTTTATTTCTGCCGAGGTGTTATTGTCAGAATTGATAGCAGAGCCAAGGTAGACAAAGTTCCTTACTACCTCAAAATTATAGCTGTCGATTGTGACGCTCTATCCAATTCATAGATGTTGAGTGTCCCTTCTTGTTGACAGTATATACTTAGTTTTGCCCTCGTTTACCGCTAAACCCATTTTGGTAGCCTCCGTTTCAATACTAGCGACCGGTGACAGCCCACTGAGTTCTACCAATTGCGTTAATATCGTCGGCGTAAGCTAGTAGTTGCACATGCTTTGAAAGATTGGACCTCCGGTGTTGGCTTATGAGTATCGTACAATTGTGTCAAGTATCTTGTTAAAGAAGTCACATTACAGCACTCCATCTTGTCTAAGTCCTTTTTTGACATCAAAGGTCTCGGTGAGATCGCTGCCGACCTTATTGGAGCAGCAAGCGTTCCCCATCGTCATCCTGCACAATCTGATGAGTTTGGCATGAATACCAAAACTAGACATGACTATAGCTCGTCTCTATAAATGCCGTCATATGCGGCCTTGAAATCGATAAAAATATGGCTGGTATCGATTTGAACTTCTTGGGTTTCCAGGATCTGCCGAAGTGTACAAATCTGATCTACTGTGGAATTTCTTGGTCTGAAACCACACTGATAGGGGTCAATCAAGTTGTTGACGAAGGGTTTCAGACGTTCACACAATATGGCAGAAAGGATCTTGTACGCGATGTTGAGGAGACTGATACCTCTGTAATTGGCGCTGTTGAGGGGGTCTCCTTTCTTGTGGATTGGGCAAACGGTGTTCAGAGTCTATTCATCAGTCATCTGAACGAATTTAACAAATGATTTGATGATTTGGTTGCGTTTTTCTTTTGATTTAAAATGACACCTCTTGTTGGATGACCCTATATTTTGAGTCAAAACTTAACTGAACCTCAACTCAACAAAATGGATTTATGCATCAATACTTACGAAAAAGAACAAAATGCTAAATGAGTCATCGCAAGCCCTTATCATAACGCACACTTCTCTTTACTTTCCAGACAATGAATTCTACTACACCGCCGCTGATAAAACAATTCACATCTTCAATGCTGCAACCCAGGAAGACCGAGTATTCGTTTCCAAGGAGTTTCTAGTAAGAAAATCCTAGAATCCGAAGATACAATAACATTTAATCCATATATTCCTTAGGAAACCTATACTGGTGGCACATTCACTTTATCTCCGGACAACAAGAAAATTCTCATCCGCTACGGTGTTGAGTCAATCTTTCGACACTCCTACATTGCCAATTATGATATTTTCGAAATTGAAACAAGGTAAGCCTTCTGTCTACCCAAAACACGATCATATTTGCAATTCAAACCCAAGTACATCTCCTCTAGCAAGATTACAAAAATCCACGGAGGCGAAAAACTTCAATTCTGCACTTGGTCAACAGTCAACGACCGACTGTCGTACGTCTTCGACAATAACGTTTGGGTGCACTTTGAGAATGATATCGAAGCTAAAATCACCACCGAGGGCGTAAATGGTGAGATCTATAATGGTGTCCCCGATTGGGTGTACGAAGAAGAAGTACTCAGCAGTGGCAGTGCTATGTGGTGGTCACCAGATGGCGATAAGCTTGCTATTGGGTCCTTTGATGACACCAAAGTGCAGACATTCTCTTATATGATCTATGGCGAAAGTGAAGACCCCAAGTATCAGTATCCAGAGGAAATTAAGTTGAAATACCCAAAGACGGGAACCGCTAACCCTGTGGTGTCTGTGAAGATTATCGAGTTTACAACCCCGGAGAGGGCTGTGGCGATCATTCAGGCTCCAATCGATATAGTTAGTGAAGATCATATTTTGCAGAACGTCGAATGGAGTGGTAAGGATAAATTGTTGATAACATGGTTGAACAGGAGACAGAATTTGGGAACAATTCAATCGTGTACTTACCAAGGAGAATGTAAAGAGGTTAGCTATGCTTCCGCTAAGAATTCCTAGAATTTAAAGGGGTTTCTTTTTACAGGTTACACGACTTGAAGAGCCTAAAGGGTGGATCAGCATCAGCAGACCTATGTGCTTGTCAAATGGCAACAACTGCCTCATGCGTAATTGGATTGGAAATTGGTACCAAATTTGGAATCTTGATCTTACTACGGGCGAAAACATTTGGTCTTCACGCGGTGACTTCACCATCACCGGCCTCTATGGCTACGATGAGGCTAATAATAACGTGTAAGTGTTAAGTTCTATTCTAAAACTAGCATCGTAACTAAACTTTTCATGTATTTTCGTTTTAGCTATTATCAAGCCAACCTCCAAGGAGATCCTTCACAATATCACATCTTTCGCGACAACACATGCCTTACTTGTGATTTGAAAGACGTGGATGGTGATACTTGCCGCCAGGCTTCAGCCACTTTTAGCAAAGGCTTTTCATACTTTAGTTTGACTTGTACTGGTCCAAATCCAAGCTATACCGGAATATTTGACACCAAGGTGAGAGTCAGCTTCGACACACTTGAAAACATATTAAATCTCTTCTGTTTCAGACAAACACTAAACTAGTTACCTGGCAATCGAACAGCGGCTTTAGAGAGACCCTCTCTGAAAAACTTCGCCCGACTATCAAGTTCTTGAATGTCACCCTCGGCGGAGGCTACACTGGATATGCAAAGCTCTTCTTGCCACCCGGCTTAAACTGGGACAATCCTGACAAAAACACTAAGTATCCCATGGTCGTTTATGTCTACGGAGGCCCGAATTCAGTGCGGACCACAAGTGGATTCACAGTCGGCTTTGAGAGCTACTTGACCACAACGAGGAACATCATTTATGCCATCATTGATGGACGTGGCACTGGAAATAAAGGCAAAGAGGTCCTCTTCAGTGTCAACAACAACTTAGGTGAACACGAGGTCGAAGATCAAATATTAGTTACCAAGTATCTTCAGGATACATATAGCTTCATCGATGCAGATAGTACAGCAATGTGGGGCTGGAGCTATGGTGGTTACATGACAGCAAAAACACTGGCAAACGACACCAAAAACGTATTTCAGTGCGGTGTAGCTGTGGCTCCGGTCACTTCTTGGATTTATTATGGTATGTGCAGAGGGTTACCTTCTGTCTTGTAGTAAACTATGCCTTCTCTTAGATACGATCTATACGGAAAGGTTCATGGGCCTACCGACAGAAGAGGACAACTTGGCCAATTACCAGTACAGCAGTGTGTTGGAGAATATAGAAAATTTCAAGACTCATGACTTCCTCCTGATTCATGGTTCAGGGGATGACAATGTGCACTATCAGCAGAGCTTAATGCTGGCCAAGGTGCTCCAACAAAATGATATCCTCTTCAACGAGATGGTAGGCTGTACATTCCTTCCTAACCGCAAGAGTATTAATTGAGTTTGGCTTTATTGCAGACTTACACCGATGAGGACCATTCGATTGCAAGCTTCCTGCCTCACTTGTACAGAACCATTGACAATTTCTTCATGGGCTGCGTTGGCACGGCTTCTACTGAGGAAGAAGGATGATGATGAAAACCATTGAATTGTGTGCGTCCCTTTGTGTAAATTTTGTGCATTATATTTGAAATTTATGTTCTTATCGTGAGTGCGAGAGTTCTTATTGTTTTCGTATTACGACGCACGGTGGGGTAGTTGGCCATGGATGGGAATCTCAGGAATCCTCGAAGGCATAAATCAAACATTCAACAGAGCGCAACTGATGCAATTTTCAAAATTTGATTTATGTATCAGTAAAGGCTGGATGGGGCTTTGACATTCTACAAATTTTGCTGTTGTTCTGCGATGAATCGATAGATGGTGGTAGTTGATGTAGTAGGTGGGCATAGAATTTGAGACTTGGTTGAAAGATGTGAACATTGGATGAGAATTTATGGCGATTGAAGGTAGAGAAATAATTATATAAGTCAGAGACTTTAGACGATCTGATGCATACATATGTATGGTTGGACATATGTGGTTGCATCTACTTTTTTTTTTAATCGAAGAAGGGACAGAGTCGTGACGTAGTGCGAGCTCATTCACCATGCTCAAGGATAGCTTTCACAATGGAGTAGGGTCAATAGAATACATCCATGCTTGCATCCCAGAAAATTTTGAGGACACCTACTACCTACTTGAAAACCATTTTGAAAGCAGTGCAGAATTGATTAAGGAGCCAATGCACTCATGAACACTTAGAGGACAGCGCTAATCCACATAATAGCGATTGCAATAAACCAAGTTCCAGAAAGCGGAGTTCTTGGTTTGCGTTTGGTGTCGTAGTGTTCAACATGCAGTTTTGGTTGATAGAAGGCGAAATGTGGTGAAATGTATTATTTAGGAGCGATTTCTAAAAGGTATAGAAATGTCAACCAACACCATTCACTATAGCTTCGGAATAATTATGGTAAGGGTCTATGAAAATGACTCAAAAAAATTAGTAAGATCAGTGGTCTTCTAAAAGATCAGGTAATTACAATAGTAAGTCTAAATTAGAAACTGTTAAGTCAATTGGTCAATCAAATGATGTCCGAGTAGTTTTGAGTGAATCATCAGAAAAGAAAGTTGTGAAAGCCTTGGAAGAGATCAAGTTGTTAATTACAGAACTCAAAACAAATAACCAACGCTTCACATTTTATATCTCCAGTGGTTCTCTGAACATTTACTTGATATTATAGGCGCTTTAAGAGAGGACAATTTTACAGAAAATGAGTACAGAATTTAAGATTGATGAACTAAGCATATTGATGAATTCTTATTCAACTAATGTACAACAAAGCTACGAGTATATACTGAAACCACTGCTCTTTTTGTCTCGTTTTCTTTAAAGTGCTAAGCCCTGAGAACTATGCATAGTTTAGTTTTATCAAAAATGTTAATTCGCAACAATTCCCTACCATGGAAAAACAAAATAGTTACGATGCAACAACGACCATCGTATATGGATGACCCTGCCTACTGTTAAAGACTCCGGCAAATGCAATAAGGACAACGATCTTCGGATCCCTCCCAACGTTGAATTTTCGGACCCCTAACAGGCCGCATCCAGCCGAATTATTAGTAGGGGCCCTAGACTGCTATAATGCAGACATTACCGTCATCCAGAAAGTGCGATGGGATGGGCCGGGCAAAAGGAGGACGCATAGTCGCATACTATGGTGATTGCTGTATGGAGCAGAAGTATGGCTTATTCGTCATACGAGGCAGACTTAGGCAAGAAGTCTTGAGCTTACGACACGTGAGCGAGCGAAATTCGCAAACATCAGCCATAGTACATGCGGTCATGCCTCCACAGAGGACAAGGACGACGCCACCAAAGAATTTTTCTACGAGATCCTCGACAAAACGTACGGGCAATGTCCTAAGTATGACATTAAAATCTTGCTAGCGGATTTTAACGCCATAATAGGAAAGGAGGATATTTGTGGTAGGACAGTTGGCAAGCATAGTCTACACTTAGGCTTGTTAACTTTTAAGTCTCTATAGCAAGCACACGGTTTCCTCATCTTAATATTCATAATGGGACATGTCGGTCTCCTGATCATGAAACGGTCAACCAAATTGATCACATTTCGATTGACGCAAAACATGCCTACAGTCTGGATGTCCAACATTTCCGAGCAGCTAACATCGGCTCGGATCATTACCTTGTTGTAGCCAAGGTACGATTGCGGAGATTTAACGTCAAAAAGCTGCAATCGCAAGAGATCGACTGCTATGCCGCCGGCCTCAAGTACCGAAGACCAGTGGCAACGCTGCCAACATTCAATCAACAACTGATATGTTGGTTATCACCTGACCATCACCAAGAAAACCCTGGTTTGACGAAGAATACCGGCAAGCACGTGCGAAGAAGGACAAGGGCTTCTCGTGAGCTCTACGAGCAGAAGAGACGGGAAGAACATCGGCTTCTCCAAAAGAAAAAAAAAAAAACGAGCACAAGAAGCGCGTGATCGAAAATATTCAAAATATATACGTCAAGAATAATGTATGGAAGTTTTACCAACAGGTAAAAAGAACGTGTGAGGCCAACAAGACCCGTACAGAAGCCTGTAGAGATGAAGACGGAAACCTCGTAGTAGAGTCACAGTCGGTGCTGAGAATATGGAAAAATTTCTTCTACAGACTGTATAACGGCGACGAAGACCAACATTCCGCTATCAGGCAGAATGAACCATTCAACATAGACGACGATAGCCAAAACTTCCGTCCACCTGACCAAAACGAAGTGATGATAGCAATATCCAAATTTAAATCCAACAAGGCTGCTGGACCTGACGTCTTACCAGCCGAGCTATTCAAGGCAGCTGGAAATGACCTGGTAGAGAGCATACACCAACTCATTTCTAAAATTTGGTCAGATGAATGCATTCCTGATGAATGGAATCTCAGCATCGTTTGCCCGATCCACAAGAAAGGAGACCCCCTAAATTGCACCAATTACAGAGGTATCAGTCTCCTCAACATCGCGTACAAGATCTTATCTGCCATATTGTGTGATTGGGCCCTATCAGTGTGGTTTCAGACCAGGAAAGTCCACAATCGATCAAATCTTCACACTTCGGCAGATCCTGGAAAAAACTCAAGACGTCCAAATCGATACCCACCATCTTTTCATTGATTTTAAGGCCGCATATGACAGCATCTATAGAGACGAGCTGTCTAGTTTAGGGCAAAACCAAATATAGGCTCTCAACAAGAAGGGACACTCAACATCGACGAATTGGACAGAACGTCACAATCGACAGCTATAACTTTGAGGTAGTAAGGGACTTTGACTACCTCGGCTCTGCTATTAATTTTGACAATAACACCTCGGCAGAAATAAAACGAAGAATAACTCTCTCTCCAATCGCTGTTTCTTTGGGCTGAGAAGGCAATTGAGTAGTAAGGCCCGAACAGCTAAGGAGACTGAATATAAAACCTTGATCATACCAGTCCTCTTTTATGGCGCTGAAACATGGACTTTATCGAAAGCGGATGAAGATATCCTTGGTCGTTTCGAGAGAACCTAGTCAAAAAACTGTCGTTTGAGATGGTTAGAACATGTAGAGCGAATGGACACCAGTGCTCAGGCCCGCAGAGTCCTCGAATCAAACCCGGAGGGACAGCGCAGTAGAGGAAGACCTCGCCTTAGGTGGCGCACACAAGTTGAAGAGGACTTGAACAAGCTTGGAGTGCGCAACTGTCGGCAGTTAGCTAAGGACCGAACTAACTGGTGTGGTTTGGTAGTTGAGGCCCAGGTTCACCCCGAACTGTAGCGCCACCTAAGTAAGTAAGTATCGATTGCCATAATTCAGTGTGCAATCTTAAACTTACAATCTTCATCCTTTCTAACAAGCTGCTTTCAGAACTAGCAAGGAAAATCTTGGTCATATTAAATCGTGTGCTTTCTCATCGAGTGCGCTCACATTGGCAATAAAATGGCCAATTCGTTGGGCAAATCGATTCATCAACATCCCAGCTCACTAGTTCAAGCCTTTGAGAAGTAAGCAAAAGAATTTTGAAGCGTTAGCGGGGATTAGTCCATCTTCCACGTACCAAGCAGTTTTCGCGTGTATTCTTACTCAATAAAATTATAAGTCTCTTATGAATGATGCAATCTATAATGGTGTGTCCTACCTCCATACAATACTTGAACTAATGTGACCTCGCTTCATATCTTCATAGAATGCTCCGCTCTTAAATACGTAAGCAGGTGGACTCTAGACGGAGAACTGGTTTTTATCGACTGATAGCCTCTGGTTTAAAAGACTTATTTTACAGCTTGATGATGACCAAAAGCAGTACAAACTATATAAAAAGTTTCTGTGGTACTTTCACTGTTTTTTTTTTTAGCGAATTTTTACTATTCCAAGACCTTGTCGAAGTGTGTTTCGATCCATATTTAACAACCTCCTAGTGTCCATTTATCAAAAGTCATCAGAATGATAGTTCAAATGACACCTCTTGTTGGATGATCCTTACATTTATTGGTATCTATTGGTCCACAATTTAAGGGCCAGGGCTAGTAAAGAGGGAGGGGGGTATAAAGATAATTTTTGGCGAAAACAAAAACCTTAATTCTGACGTTCTACTCAACATTGACAGAGTAGCCCAAGAACATTTTGACCATTCTAACATATGATAGTGGCACCGAACAAGATGTCGGCAGCAGCATCACAAAAGGTAAATTTTAGTTCGAAACGCGATCGAAGATTTGAAAAATCTTTGTTTTCTATACAACAATCAAAATGCACAGTTCCGCTCTAACGTCGAATCAGTACTGCTTTATGTGTAAATGTTTACTTGTTCTTAAGCGAACCGGTTTATCTGAGAACTATAGCTACTATAGAACTATATATAGATCGCCTAAACTTTATGACCCGAAACCAACTTTATTGCATAATGGAGTTTAGCACCGAACAAGGACATTAGACGATGAATCTTGGTACAAAGAAAAGGAGGTAGTACAAGCTGAGGCACAACGGACCGTGTTAGATAATATAACAGTCTAATACTGGGAATTTGGTTTTCAGAAGAACATACTGCATGCAAATTTTCAAACACCTTGGTTAGCATTCATAAGACAAGAATTGCAATTACATTTTGTCACATGTATCTCTAAACAAGAATCTCAACTCAAAAGTTATACGTTTCTAACCACAAATTCTCAAATTCATATTTGAAACACTTTTTAATTAGTTGCATGTGCAATCGCATGTTGTCATATGTACATATCTAAATTTTCCATAAATTTTTGACATAAAATTGTAAATTCTTACTTGAAAGTGGACATTCACTTTTCCACACTAAAAATAGATAATCAAAGTTTTATGATCGTCCATCCCATGGTAATGGTGAATCTAACGAAGGTATGC
Organism: Xylota sylvarum; assembly: GCA_905220385.1. Taxonomy (NCBI): domain Eukaryota; kingdom Metazoa; phylum Arthropoda; class Insecta; order Diptera; family Syrphidae; genus Xylota; species Xylota sylvarum. The sequence continues at coordinate 105,234,244 of LR999957.1, read as the reverse complement.
TGCACATTTGGAATTTAAAGTGGAACCTAATGTCCACCCTCTATCGCCATAATATGCAAAAGTACCTGAAAAAGTTTCCAAAAAGTATTTTAGTTTGCTTTCACTTCTTTTTTGGATTCTCCCCTAACGATACTATTTCCAATGTATGCATGTGTATTTATGGAGAAAAACTTTTTCATTATGTTATCGCCACAGGACAATTGGGGAAATTTTGATAGAGGTTAGCCAAGATACAATACATAACGAATGTAAGTAGTGGGATATACATATGTATAAAAGAAGGAGTTTGTTCTGAAGTTTTACTTTACACATACACTCCTTCTATTGGTTCAGGACATTGATAGATATTTGTATACCATCGTAATGGTTGTCTTTGACTCACTTGCAGTTCGACAAGCAATAGATTTTATCGGCAGTCAGAATGTCCATTATTTGTTACAGATTGTTGGAAGTTTTTTTTTTCAAAACTTTTTGCACTCAAATCACCTTTGGTCGCATAAGCACCTGAGTACGGAAATAGAAGTCAGGTTGCCAAGATTGTCGTCAGGGAATTGCAAATGGAATTGTCAAGACATGCAAACGTATTGTCCTTCTTCATACACATTTGGATACAAAGTTTTCCCATGGGACAATACCCAACTATCAATTTACATTGTTGACTACAATCGTACTTGAACTTGAGCGGAAAAGAAATAATGCATATTTGAATAGTACTCATAAAAAAGAACAATTCGTGTTCAATAAAGTTGGACTCTTGCCGACAATGTTAGGTGGATTACCTTCAAGTGATCCTTCGTATTGAAGATATTTTGCTGATGGTAAGGTTATCAATGTCATGAACTTGGCTTGTTGGTTTTGTTACATGAGAGGTGAACGAGAACTTTAAGGGGAAAAAGGATGATTTGAGCGATTATTAAAAGGATATGAGAGGGCTCACGGAAATTGACTATAAAATATTATATTAGAAAGAGTAACTGCTTTGGGACTTTTACTTCGTGAAGGAGTCGTATAATTTGTTTTAATGTCTGGGAATAATAAAAGACTAATGTGCATTCTGTTTTTATCTGAGTATTTCCGTTCAGACGACTTTAATAGAATACCAAAGGTTTGTCTCCTCTTAGTCAAGGATAACAGTGTTTGATGGAATGACAATTTTTTGGTGTATGCAATTCAAAAACCTTAAATTCTCGTCTTTGGCATGCACTAAGACTCTTAAGATTTTTCAATCTGTTTGCTAATTCAAGAATAAAGTCCATAAGTTGAATGAAAGGGCATTTCATAATACTGACGATACACTACTTTGAAAGGAGACTTCTATTAGTACACTGAGATAGGAGAAATATATAAATATCTCATATCTAGAACGGTCCAACTGGAGGTCTATTTTATGGAAAGTAATTTCCATCCATGGCGCCCTGAGATTCGAAATCCCGAAAGTGAACTAATCCGAACTGCAGAATTGAAGACGTAAATTAGTTTACCCTCCCCCTTTCGCAGTCATTTCTAGTGATTGACATTCATTTTAGAGGCTAAATTAATACTTAAATTCATTAGCAGATAGACATTAAAAAACTTAAATGCTTACGTAGAATGAACAATTGAAACATGTCATCTAAGAAATATACACATTTGGCACTACTTTTTTTTAGGCCTGGACCGGACGACATTCCGAATAAGGCAATAAAAGTGACTGTAAAAAAGAGACCAGATTTCTTCATAAAGTCGATGCATAAAAACCTTGAAGAAGGAATCTTTCCTGAAAAATGGAAAATGCAGAATTTGGTCTTGTTACCAAAAGGATAGAAGCCTCCATGAGAACCATCGTGTTATCGTCGAATACGCCTACTAGACACCATGGGAAAAATCCTCGAAAAGAATAAGAAAAGAGATCTTTCAGAACACCAATTTGGCTTCAGAAAAATGCGATCAACTGTTGATGCCACACGAGCGGTAACTGATATCGCAAAGGTGCCATCGCAGAAGAAAAATGGCTCTACGGCACAAAGGAATTCTGTGCAGTAGTATTCATAACGTTGGACGTAAAACGCGTTTAATTCTGCGAAGTGGTCGTTCATTAGGAGATTACTTGTCAGGATGGATACGCGATTTTATCTGCAGCGTATAATGGCAAACTATTTAAATTTTTACAGATAAAGGGGTAAAGTACTACAACGTCAATGCAAAAAGTTCCACAGGGATCGGTCCTAAGTATTGTGAAGTATCATAAACGGTGGAGTCCTACAATTAGCGTTACTTGGAGGAGTAACGATAATTAGATTCTCCGATGACATTGCTGACGTGACAGTAGCTAAGCATCAATTGCCCGGATAAAAGATTAGCGAACAGCCGCCAAATTATAACTAGCCGATTACAAAACAGAAGGTGTCCTCGTAACCAGTCGAAAAGTTGTGATGTTTTCGAATGACTTTAGACGAGGCCGCCTTTAAAGAGCCTGGAGCCTGGACGCCAATAGTACGATTAAAATTGAAGAATACGCAGTGTCAGCAGCTATGTGGCAAGATCGTTGGGACAATTCAATGAAAGGCAGATGGACATACAAACTCATACCAACAATCCAAGCTTGGATAAGTCATAAACATGGAGACTACAATTACAACCTCATGCAGTTCCGGCCACCATAGTTACTGCAAGTATCTCCAATGATTTGGACATGGCAGCTTAACATTCAGTCCCGGATGCATAAATGAAGATGAAGATACGGAGCATGCAGTGTTTTATTGCAGACTCTTCACGGCATGGAGAAGTATTCTGCTTAGTTCATCGTCAACCCCCAACAACATGCTGCAGTCGGAAAAGAATTGGACGGCAATACCTATGGTTTTCATCAGCTTTTTAATGACAGTTATACTCTCGGATGCTTCTCAGGCGTTTGTAAGAGGTGGGACCGTGAAAGAATTGTTGGTGTTGTGTGCTGCGCTCAGTAGTCCAACGCACTAACCACTTGAGCTACGGCGACTACACACTGTTATCTAATATCAAGAATGTCGATGGTACCTGCACCAATTTTGACAAGAAAAAACGCTGGGCTGTGCTGCATATTGAACACCCACTTTTTTAGATGTATGGATGTATCTGTGGACTCGTATCGTGGACTCACTGACAAAATTTTTAGCGAGCTCAAGATACTCTAGGGGCATGACCACATTCTACACTACTATTCCTAAACTTAGTAGATCTTCATTACCTGCTTTAAAGAATGAGGAATACCATCAAGAAATTAATTTGTTAGTAGACTGCACCCTGCTCAACTAAGTTCCGCCCTTCGTTATTGGCTCAGTCGCGAACGTTGAACATTGACGAAAACTGTCGCTACGCGTACACTGTCGATGTTGTCAGCCTAATATCACTTATTCTAAGTTGACTCTATATCACTACTAGTAGTTGAGAATTGGATCGGTAGTCATGGTCCTTTTCACATCTGGGAAATATATGACCCTTTATTCAAAGCCCCAAGGACCGGTAGAATGGAATTGAGCATTTTAAGAGCAGGTCTATAACTAGGCGTCATCTTGGATTCCAAATTAAATCAAAAGAAAATTATCAAAGATTGCATCAAGAGGCGTTCAAGAGGGCATTTAGCTGCATATGGCGTCCTTAAATTAGCTGTGGCATGTGTTTGAGGACCTTCTGACATGTGGGTTTATAGGTATCGCCAATTTAGAGGACGGCCTGCATCGGGCCATGAGGACAACACCCACACCGACAATGGATACCATACTTAGTCTTATTGCCTTTGATCTATACTGGATTTTCCTGAACAGAATGGTACCAATAAATGCGCTTGGTTTGAAGGAAATAAGATTCTGGTTACCAGCACCACCACACGGTCATGCCTCCGACTTGGGTCAATCGAACGCTGCAATCGAAAGGTCACTGATGATTCGAAAAAAATGAATGTCGGTGTTGAAGCTGAGATTTATTGCTATATATTGATTTATTTAGGGCTCGATTACTCTTTTAGGATAAACAAAAAATGCAGTGCAGAAGATGAAAAAACTATCTTCAGAAACAACATCGTCAAAAGGGTAATTACCGCATACATTGACAGTCCTTGAGGCACTAGACTCTGCAGTAATTAGATGAAGGCTAGTGAGAATCTGTTAGCGTTATCTAAATAAGATATCTAGAGCCAATATGGTGACCCAAGTAACTAAAAAGCAGATAAACTTGCAAGAAAACGGTCAGCGCTACATACAGACTCTTCTCTTTGTAAAGGTTTCTCTATAAAAAGATAGATAGTCGCTGAATCAATTTGCATACTTGAGCAACAGGTAGAAGCCCCTGTTCGATCTATCACATGAAGATAACACTTTCCCACAATCTACACCAACTAGTTGAGATTTGCGTTCAAATGAAAATGCTTTGAAAAATGTGATTTTTGTTTGCGCCTCCAAGCTTAACTCTCAACCATATTCGATCTATTTAGGTTTTGGTTATACGGACTTGAGACTACTTTTGTCGTACTACTTCCCGTCAAGCGTAGCATCAACTGTATCACTTGCAGTTTAGATTGCGAATACTTTTATAATCAGCCGAGTGAATCATTTCTGTATATGGTTAGTTATTACAGCGAAAACAGATATCATTACATGTATGTACATCCCTTAAGTGTGAACAAGCATTCTATTTATCTGTGGTCATGCCTGGAAATGTTTTTCATGCATCTTGGGTTCACGGAATTTGTTGAATAATAACAAATTGTTTAAACTTGCTAGCAATTCTATGATGACAACATCATTCTGAGTCTTTCAAAGTCCTCTAAATAATTTGTTTAAATAAAAGATATGTATTTTAAACATGTGTAGAAGTAAATGGTGCGCGTGGCATGTGCCAATACGTAACGTGATAACATCGAACTCATCGGGCGCAGAGCCTTATAGAGTAGATCATTTGAGGTAAGTTAATCTTAAAGTGAATGAAACCAAAACCAAGTCTAAAAATATCTATCAACCAGCCACGACAGAACACCTTAATACACTCAAAGATCTTTTGCAAATGGCTCTCTCTCTCTAGGCTCTCTGAATGGACTAAATGGAAGTGGGCTCAGTGTCGACCCTAAAAAAACAGAACATGTCCTTTTCACTAGGAAATACAGAATTTCGCATTTTGATCCTCCAAAACTATTTGGGTCTCATACTTAAAAACTGCCCTCTTAATGAGATGGCTAAACAGTTCAACATTCACCTCATTTGGGTGCCGGGAACCAGTGATATTCTCCAAGTAGGGTACAACCCTTTCGATTTTATCAGATAAGGTGAATATCAGCATGCCCCTTACTACAGTTAAACTGCTGCTTAAACTCCACAGAAAAGGTCGCTCATAGCACCAATAGTAGGTGTCATTACGAGATACTGCATTATTGGTACGCACGCCATTAGGCTGACCCTCCTCGCTAGTGACTTCTGTATAAATTGCATGGATAACGAAGATGAGGAAAGTGTACTACACCTCCTCTGTATGTGCCAAGCTGTCTTCGCTCGTAGAAGATTGCACTTAGATATCGACTCGTCGATAACTAACATGTATTGGATAGCGCCAACATCAATTGCCTCCGAACCTTTATATTAAACTCCTGTTCAAACGGTAGCTTTATGGGGATTTCGGATCCATGTGGTACCACAATAGACCTCTACTTGTCTAAGTCTGGCCCAAACAAAGCACATTTTTCCTAGATTACCTTTCAAATGCTCTTTTAGTCCTACTCCGACCTACCCTCGTCTAGTTTTTGTAAACAAATATGAATCCCACCCTTCTGTTCACCAGACAGCAGTTCAAATCTACTCACTTGCTCTCGCTGCAAATAAAACTTCTCTCATTTGGCAGATACAAATACTCAAAGGAATTTTATTGCGCATACGCCAGAGTGCAGGCGGCTACACTCACCGCTCAGTGGGTAGTCGTAGTACACTTTCTGGTTCAAGTTCAATTCTGCATGCAAAGATGCAGAAGTAGGTAGCACGTGACCGCCAGAAGTGCACATGTAGACTTCGCTGGTTAAATGGGTGGGCTGGGCGGAGAGGGTGAATGACTTTCATTGCGCGCAAGGCAGGGGTGGATGTTTGTTTTTCTTTTGAAAATCCCGCCAAATCTTCGACGAGCGAGACAGGGCTGTTAACAGAGGTTTCTCCTGTTAAGTGAGCAATAAGCACTCATCGTATGTGCGCCGGTTGAATGCTCTACTAACAGCAGAGTATTGCCATTCCTGTTGGGTGTTCTTTCAATGTCGCAAACTCATTTGGTTGATTCAGATCGCTTTGGCCATTCACGGTGTACGGTTCGAGTGCTGCGTGACAAACGGATTATTTTGGCCGCCTTTTTCTCTAGCATTTGCGTGTTCCTAGTCAAGATAAAGAAACTATCTTGTATAGAGCATTCCACATCAGTAGACCACAAGAGTTTAAATTATATCCGTTGCCGGGTTCTTGTCAGTGTCTTGTCTTTTGCTGTTGGGGGAATTTTTTTTTTTTTTTTATGTGGCTACGCGGGTCTTTCAAGGGTGTTAAGTTCTTTGTCATAGAAAGGATATGTAGCGACGGTATTTTGTTCATTCCCTGCTGACTGCGATTTAGATTGAATTTTGAATCTAAAGTGGTTGTGGAAGTTTCTTTTGAGTGTGTCGAGGTTTCTGTGTTTTCAAGCGAAATACTTGCGTGCGGTTAAGAGTCCTTTTTTTTTTTTAAATAAAATAGATGATTACATTCCTTTGCTCTGTCAATTGAATAAAATTCCAAAGAGTGTGGAAGAGGAAGCGGAAGTTAGTGGAGTTACCGTTTTTTTTTTGGTTTTTCTGAATGTTCTCGTTCAAGTGCGGTAGAATATTTATTGAATATTTATAACAAAGTGTAGTGTGTATGCTGTGTCTATGTTTAAGTTCAGTGAGCAGGAAATAATTGAGGATTTAGAAAAAAAAATAAAATATTTGGAGCATTGCTGAGTTTTTATGGAAATTTGCTAGATCAAGGATTGTAGTGGTTGCTGTGGGATATTCATATCTAGTGGTGAGTTTTTAATATTATTTGTATAACAAATGAAATGAAATTTGAATATGTTCAGTGATGTGAGGACAATTTGGACTTTTGTTGCTGTGTGTTTGAGCCATGCCCAAATGTAGCGTGTGTGCACTATATGAGTGGCATTCACACGAATTATTGACGTGTGCCTTATCTAAAAATAATCTTGATTTATGATATTTTGGGAAAGGATTTTTGGAAGTGAATCACGACTATTTTTCGAGCACACTGTGTAAGTTTGTCGTCATCCATTTGAAGCATATCGATTTAGGATTAAGATTTGGGTGCTCTTTATTGTGGATGGAATAATGGATTCATTTACTTGGAAATTATAAAATAGAAAGGATATTACACTCACAAATTCTAAGTTTTTTTTTTAAATGCTATCGATCGCCATATGGTTAGCTAGTAATATACAATTTTTAAAATGGACCAAATTTTATGAATTTTTTTTTTAATTCCATGTTGTTATTGTAAAAAAGTTCCCAAGTACGTAGGTACATATACTGCCAGAAGTAAGGAGGTAATTTTTAAATTTCTTCAACGGTCACGCTCTTTATACAATGGGCGATATTATTTTGAACCATTTTTGGAGGTGCTGACTTCAATATCATTTCCAAGATGTCAGTGAGAATCCTTCATTTATCCTTGCACGTTAAATGTTTTCATGGATCTGACTTTTTTTAATGATCGAATCAACATTAGCTACCCAATAATTTGCCTTCGTTTAATTTGCGATCGTTCTTGGGCCATATCGGAGTAGTATTGAACTCCCAGGTATTTGTATACTAGTTGAAAGTTTCAACTGCATTTTATTTAAAAAAAAACTGATAGTACAGACACGCACTTATATTATTTTGGCAGCTTTGGCAGCACGGTCAAATACCTTTAGTTGCAATGTGATGCATCACTATGCTTATAGTGATGCATCTAGTGCATATGATATCTTCGTTGCTTTTAAGAAGCATATTCTATCTTATTCCTCGTGTCTGCTCTCCAAAAAGGTGGTAAAAAGACTTACACCTTGCATATCTTATTAAACAAAGTTATTGTTAAAATTAAACTCAGAATAAAGTTCAATAAATATGCCGATAACCAGGTTTTAAAGCGGAGGTATAAATGGTGTGTGTGTCGAACCGAAAAAGGAGATTCCGATTTGTCGAGGTTCCTACTACCGTGCTCAGTTCAATTTTGCTAATTGAAAGATTGTGTCATCGTTTTTCAATGGCAGTTGCTTTATAAATTTTAACTTTACAGCTTCTGAAGTTAGTGTGAAAGTAAATTAAAATCGCCGTGATAGTGGAGAATAATATATCGTACTTCTGGTTATTAATCCTGAAAATTTAAAAGTGATTGTCATCTATTTATATAGTAAATATCATTCGAAATAATTCTACGCTTTTAATAATTGTTATTTTGGTAATATATGTAGGTTCCAGTCTATAACCGTCCAATTATGAATGTCCTGAATCTTCTATGGAAATCTTGGAAATTATTGGTACTTTAACTAATTCTGATGGTATTTCGAATTCTACGCTTAAAAAACAAATTGCGTGTTTAATAGTGGATGGCTTGGTAAATATTTATAATCATTGCGTGTTTGTGAGGGTCTCTCCTGATGACCTCTAAGAAGTGGATGTCATGCCATTGGTCAAAAAAGTGCTTGCTTTTGGAATTAGTAACTACAGGCCAATTTCATTTCTTCTTGTTTTCAATAAAATTTTTGAAAAAACTTATGAAAAATAGGATTGCGAGTTTTTTGTGGTTAAAATTAGATTTTTTAAATTCAGTTCAATTTGGTTTTCAAAAAAACAAAAAAACGACGGAAGAGCGCATCTTCCAGTTGTGTTACCCAAATAATGTTACACCTCGATGGGGAAAAAATGTACGACTGGATAATTTATTGACATTTACCACAATTGCTTGTTTAGAAAACTGAAAAAGAAACAGGATATAATGGTTTCATGGTGTATTGGTTTAGGTCATATCTTGGCGAAAAGTCACAAAGAGTGAAGATAGATGAAATAAATAGCGAAATAATGTTCTTTAACCTGGGTGTTCCACATGGCTCTATTTTGGGTGCTATTCTGTTTTTGGTTTACATTAAATTCACTGTTTGCTCTTAATTTCAAAGGTTCTCCTACTTTATTTGGGGGCGGACATTGGTTTCTCTTATGGTTTAAACAGTCCTCTGGATATGATTTCCGATGTAAATTGGTATCTTAATTTATGGTATGGTTTCCTGCACATAATTTACTTATAAATTCCATATTAAAAGAGCTTATCTTCCTCACACTATTTGGATGCAAATATGTACTTCCAAGAATCTAAGTGTCAATGATAATGTGTCTAATTGCTTTTGTGGTAATTTAACATACAGTGATAAATCATTCTTAATAGAAATGATTTTTTTTGGAATTAAGCAGATACATTGAAAAAGTATTTCCAATACACATTTTGACATTTGTTTTAACGTGTAACGTATGCTCAACCAAATTTTTAAAGATAATTTATTGTGGTATTTTTTAATCTAATTTACGATACGGAATTGCTTGTTGAAGAGTGTGTATCGAAATAAAATACAATACACTGCTAATTTTGCTAATATGCTTTAAATAAAATTTGTCGTAAACCTGATAGACATCATAGTTGTTCTTTGTTCTTGGCCTGAAAATTCTTCCAATTTTTTCAGTTTGTATTATTTTGAGGTGTTAAGAATGATGATAGTGTCAGATTTTGATATACTGCAGTATAGTTTTAGGTGGATAATAAAAAAAAAGTTGAAAAAAAAAAATTATGGAACATATTCAAGTCGTAGGCGAAAGTATCATTTCCATATGCCAGAGTAATTTTTCTTTAGCTTTTCACAAGCTAGGCCCTGGATCCTATGGACCTGTATGTCGCGCCAAAAATTTGTATTTTTTTTTTTAGAGTAATTTTATTCGAACTAATTTTATAAACGTTCCTGATGCATGCTATTTGTTAGAATACTTTGAAGGTTGTGAAAATTTTCTTGTTACCGCGATGTTTTCAATATATGTCCGAAGTGTAGCCGAACTGGTTTTCACTTTCATATTGATAATGGCTTCGATTTGTCTACATATTTAGAAATTTTTGCCATTCTTTGAAAGCTATCTACTCAATCTTAAGCGTCTGTATTTCAAAGATTTATTACAAGTTTTATTTTATAATTATAAGCACTTCGAAACTGTCGGACATTTTCTCCGCACGTATCCTTATAACTGCTTTACTACTTGGTAAATGCAGTTGTCCTAGTCCTGATGGAATTGCTATCCTTTATTTTAAAGGAGTGTACCTCTTAAGGTACAAAACTATATTCTTGTACAAAAATTGAATTACTAGCATCACCTAAAATATTTTTGATTCCTAAATTATTTCAGACTTTCAAAATAAATCTTTCCAGTGCTGCTTTGTGAAAAGTGGGCCCTATTTCACCAACCGCTTTTCAATTTGTACTTTGAAATTTTTCAAAAAACTTAATTCCTGCAAAGTACAAGTGCGATGTGTTTGTTTCACTAAAAATGCAAAGTTTCACCAATTAAAAAGCGAACTTTGCATTTGTAATTGCATTGCTACAAAGTGTAACATACGCGTGTATGTATATTTAACTGTTTTCGTAAAATTAGTTGGGTTAAAAAAAAATATCATCGTACCGTCAACGCATCCAGCTACATAAGGGAATCCTCCTTGAGCAAAAAATTGGGTAGTTATTTCCGAAGAATTTACTGACCAGCAAATGGTGTTTCAAGAAATTCATCGATTATTGCGTCCGAAACTCGTTGTACTACTCTGCAGACTGTAGTTTTAAATGTTCCGTGCATAGCAGCGACACCATGATATTGGCCTCCATTTCCAATCCAACGTAGTGTATATAGAAGTTGTTGCTAGGGACTTAAGAAATTATTTCTTTGGCTGTTAAACCTTAGCTTATGTCCAATTTTTGACAAAACACATTTAATATTCGGAAAAATTATTTCCAATTTCAAAATTGGTTCTGAATTTTACAACTCTTTGTGTACTATTATTATCCTCGTCATCTTCAAAACGTGCTTCGAACCGGTTCATTTAATATTTTTTTTAATTATTTTCACCAAGTTCACAATAAAAGCTCAATTGCAAATGAATTTTTCTCTTTGCATATTATTGACAACTTTTGCACAATTTTAAATGTAAAGTGCAAATCTAATTTGTTTGGTGAAACGAAATAGAAGAATTTATTGCAAACTGACAATAGTTTGTATTTTGCAAAAAAATACTTGCCATTTTGCAAATTTGTGTTTGGTGAAACGAAAAATGCAAAAAGCCCCGTGAATTTTCACCGAATTTATTAAGACTTTTGGTAAGAGTGAGTACATCAAGTACTTCTGTTTATATTGAATAAATTAAGATTATACATTGGGCAGTGTCTTCTAGTTTTACTCTGAATAGTTTAAATTAAATTTTGGTGTACCTCAAGGAATCTATGAGGATTTATAGTCTTAGAACTTCGAAAGTGTTACAATACATAATATTACCTTTTAAATATTTCGAAATATTGGTTAGATTAGGTTTAAGTAGATAGTTGTATCCTTAGTGTAGACACAATTCAACCAGTGCAGTGTATGCCCATTGTTATACTTGAGAAACTTGGAAATCACGGTTCCTACATATAACTTTAAAAAGAAAAATTGTCATATAAAGCTTCTTTCTGATGATGGAGAGAGCTAGGTAAATGCAAGGAAGACAGAGAATATTATCTTGATCTTAAATACTATAAAATCAAAAACGCTTAGGCTAGGAAAAGTCGTTGAAATTACAGTTCCTCCGAAAACCCTGGACGTAAAATCTTAAAATTTCGCCCAGTAATTCCTTATGGTCTGTAGATGCGTCTGAGGGTTTCCAAAATTCGAGGTCTTTCGTTTTTTCGTCATTAAGAGGTAATTACCATTTAAAAACAAAAAAGATTGATTTTAGTAAATTCACCCTCGATTAATTTAAGCTATCATCCTTCATCCTTCTGCGTTGTTCTAAAGCTGAGCAATGCTCAAAACAATTCATCAAATATATATTTAATATATTCCATCAGTGGAGAACACAGCAAGCAGGCGTGCAGCATTTGAGCGCATTGGGCGCACTAACTTGTTCGTTTTTGAATCTCAAGGTATGCTCTCTGTCAGACCACAAGGCTAAGGAACGAGCTATAGGTACTAACACCAAAAAATGATGCAGCAATATTGTAGAGATCCACTGATAGAAGTTGGCGCTATATATCATAAATATTCATATTATGCACTTTCAAAACACACGGTCGAAGCTGGAACGGTCAGTCAGTTAGTTATATCTAAATGCACAGAGAACTAATCTTTTTGCAGACGATATATGTAGCTATAGTTTATGTTTAGTAATATGACATTCTTTGCCATTCTTCTAAAACTTGTATTATATACTCAACCAATAATACCCTCTCGTGGATTAATACCACTTCAAGAGATCGTTTACCAGGTTTATTCTGGAATAAGTATGAGTTTTGCCTTCACTCTATTATCCAATATATTATAGTATACCAAGGAATATTCTTTGACTATTTGTGTCCATAAGATGCATGCTTGGCATAAAGTCCCATCCTCAGTCAACAACAACATTTTTCCCGGTCCTACTTCTCGCGAGCGAATTACAAACATCCGGAGTACAACTGTCATTTCCCTACTCATCTAGACCAGAGTAGGTCATATTGCTCTTATGGAGTTTTAACGTTAAATGTGAATCATCTTATTTCTTAAAAAAAAAAATTAACATTTAAACATTTTTTTTTGTTAGCGGGTTGGTGAGAATCATCAATAGACACTATGAGGCACCGTACACGCATAGTAGTGTCAGATTTTTACTGCCTAAATACATATACCCTTTCTTTAGTGGGCGCCGTGGCTCAAGTGGTTAGTGCGTTGGACTATGGAGTGAGCGGTTTGAGGTTTAATCACAAGACAACACCTAAATTTTCTTTCACGGCCCCCACCTCTCACGCGAGAGTAAAACAGTCATGAAAAAGCTTCTCAAAATGTCCTTCGGATACGGCATTAAACAGTAGGCTCCTTCCATTCATGTAAAGCATATAAAACGCACAATACGTAGGGTTGTAAGAAGCTAGTAATTAATGTAATTAATTTTATATAATTTGTTATCGTCAAACCTTCTAAGACTGTTAAACTCAAGAATTTGCTCTCGAAATTAAGACGATTCTTAAAAATAGAAGGGTAATATTGGAACTCTACTTTATTAAGTGGAAAAGTTAAGCGGAATGGTGACAATATGCAAGTCTTGTTTTTTATCTTACCATTTTCCACATTTTCCAAACCACAACTGTTAAAGATTAGAACTCAGATTCAGTCGTGTTTTTTCAGCAATTTAGTTCAAGTGTTCTTCCATTCAAGTTTAAGTAGATATGTCAATTTGAAATCACCTTTTGTTTATGGAAATTTTGTGATTTTATTCAAGACTTGTTTCAGATCTCGGAATCTTTGTCTGTCGCCTCTTTCAAAGGATCGTATGAAAAAAACAAAAAAACAATCAAATTATAAATTTATAAGCAACATCTTACACAGTTTCACCAGTAGTGAAAATAATTGAATTTGAAACGCAGCTTTTCAAGTGCAAATGCAATGAATATCCAATGGCTTATGTCGTTACAAGCAGACAACAGTGTTGGCTTATATAATTCTTGTACTCGTACTACGATCTCTGTAAAAAAAACATTGAAGTCGACGTTATTCAAATGCTAAAATGGTTATGCTTGCTTCACTTGTTCACAAGAATAACAAAGCCATGAATGCCAAATTCGGATTGACTCATTTTGAATTCCAAAGAAAATGTTTTACAACCTGTCAGTACGTACCACTAATCTATACAAACATTGAGAGAGAAAAATGAGCAAATGATTCAAAAGACATTAATTATCGAAGTGTATAAAGCCTTTTGGTTGCCAATGCTCTCTAGACGACAAAGAACCTTGCATTGTTAGCTTAAATTTTAGTTATTGACATCTCCCTCTTCGCTGAATGCCAAGTTCTGTTGCGTAGACATTTTTAATGGAATAAATTATTGGCATAATTTGGGGTTAATCAACGGCTAAACATTCTTTGTAGGTACATCTGTTAGTGATTTTGTCTTAAGGACTTTGTGTAGCAAATCGATATATGTATAAGAATTCTTTTACGGTAACATGGTCTTGTAATCAAAATCATTTCATACTCAAGATTAATTCTGTGCGACGAGAATAAATCACGTAATTTTTTAGTCAGGGATTATAATGAAGAGCATTTTTAAATTGATGAAAAAAAAAAAGTGAGGAAAATTTAATGGAGGACGCCCTCATCCATTCATATTCTTTGTAACCCCGTAACTATAGGTACTTGCTAGAAGCAAAATATTTATGTATGTACATAGATTAAGGAGGAAATTGATTCTCAGATATTGGTGCTGTCTCTTTACAAAAGTAGCAGAAACAATTCGTTGCTTCGAGCATTATTGAAAATATTCAGAATTCGAATTAGAAAATAAATATCTCCTCTCTCCATCATCTCTCTACGTCTACCCTTTGAAGTTGTTCTTAACAAGAAATTAATTCAGTTTTTATGTCTTCAATAGTATGCTCGCAATCGATTTCCTCAAACACCTGGAAGGAGCAAATCTGTTTCCCATTAAAATCCCTCCATTCGTTCAAAAATTATGTATAGGGTCATCCAATAAGAGGTGTCATTTTAAATTTCGCGCCATTGTTAAACGTTCAACATTCAACTATCATTGCGATGACTTTTTATAAAAATAAAAACAAGGAGACTATTAAATATGGATAGATACATACTCGGACAATGGTGCTGAAATAGTGAAATTTCTCTAGAAAAACGACGAAAATAACGCGGAAACGTTTCATAAAATTTGTAATAACAATGGCTCCATTGAGTGTCAAATATCCTGGACGTGTGATATCTCGAAATGGAGATTTATCACTATTAGACTTTTTCGTTTGGGGCTTTATTAAAGACGAAGTCTACGTCTACCAATGCTCCACCAACTATTCATGCACTAAAAAAAATAACAGAGTTGTTATTCGTGAAATACAGTCGAAATTATGGAAATACGTCTTGAAAAATGTCATTAAAAGATTGACTATTTGTAGGTAGAGTAAAAGTAAAGCAGAGGCACACATTTGGCACATATTGTATTCCATTACTAACCTCCGAGTTTCTAGATTAAAATAAAAATAAATATAACCACATTTAATAAAAATTTTGCGATTTCTCTTGATTTAAAATGCTACCTCTTGTGTGACCCTATATACCAGAAAACGTCTCAAGGAATTCATTTTTTATAGACTAATAGCTTTATTTATTTAAATAATTTAACTTTTTAAAGAAAAGCGAACGATGAAACAATTATGTTTCATGAAGTCTGTGACAACAAAGAAAAACAGCATAAATAGTTTTTTCTATTATTTTTCGGAAAAGCAGTTTAAACATAAACGGGAAATTTTTACTGCACCTTTAGAGGTAATTAAACGCATAATTAAAATTATTATATATGTTCATACATACATATATACGACTTTACAGAATCAAGTATGGCGCAAACATTAGTATATGTAGATAACTCAATTTCGACCTAACTCGACTATTGCTGTTTTGCAATATTGCCACAGAATTATTCCCTCTAGGGATAGTACAGTTGTCCAGAACCTCTATTTTCTCAACTCTATTCGACAAATTCGAAAACTGAAAAATACAAACATTCACAGCATTGAGGATTGTGAATTTCATGCGGAAAGTTGGTCAATTATGAAATTATCAGAGTAAACAAATAAAAGTTTGTAATGTTTTCGAGTATCGTATACAGAACTTTTCGAATGAAAATCGGGTGAAACTTTTCAATGGAGTAATGCATGTGAAACAACATAGCATTGTTACGAAATTTATATTAAGGATAATTTTCGGAACGAAATGGTGTGCTTCCTTATTTTATGTGCGATCTGATACTTTAGTAGTAGATACCTCTCAACCTAAACTAAGCGTTTGCATTTGCTTTTTGAGAAAAGCTGATTAATTGGAGTTACAATACCTATGTATATATCACCCAACTTATCTTTTAGCAATCACTTGCAGGACTAGTTGAGAGAAGTTCAAAAAAAGTTATTAACCACACTTGGGAATGTATACTTTGGAAATGCAGCATCGTTTCAAGTTGTGAGGTCAATCATTTGCATGTAAGGAGTATCTCACAGCTCGATAAGATTGATAAACTGATAATGTATTTCCTTTGCGAAAATGTTCAAATATCTATTTAGTCTGACAATGTATATTATATGTACATTTAAAAACGAAGAAACATACTTTAACATCATTTCTAGAGATCTTTTTTACCAGAGTCAGTTTTTCGTGATATTGAAACCAGACCTATGAAATTCGTGTACAAGTACCAGTACAAGTACAATAACCTTGTACTTATGTTTTTTTAAATACAAGTACAATTCCTTGGTACTTGTACTTAAAAAAATCAAATACCAGTATCAGGACTTATACTGGTACTTGTAATTCCGTCAAAGTACTTGAAAATATTATCTTAAGTACTTAAATACTTGGGAATTGTACTTAGATCTTTTTTAATTCTTTTTTAATTACTTTCAATTACTTCTACGCTAAACTTTGATTGTTCTGACTGAGCTCTTTTTAAGTCAGAACTAAAAAAATATCGATTTTGCCGTTAGATATAAATACTAAATTATTTCAGCCACGACGGTAATCAAAAGGATTTTTAGCTGGCGCCCATTGGCATGGAAATATTGATTCGAATATAAATACATACATACATATATTAACTGAAATAATTTCAGAAATAAATGTTTCGAATATGCTCTCTAATGCGAAAAGGAATTTTCTGCTCTAATGGTCTTAGTATGTGATGGTAATCGACTAATGCATACACATTCATTAGATTCAACCAAATCTATTGGTGTGGTTAGTTTGCCTAAACAATTTGTAAATTGTTTTACTTTTTTTTGGGATAAACTTAATTTTATGTAATTCATGTTAATTCTACTTCTAATAATTGTTTGTGGCCTGATAGCAGTTTCTTGAAATCCATTGTAACCGCATCTACAATGGTCTTAATAGCTTGAGTTTGCTACCTAAAAAGTATTTTCTTTTACATCATAAACATTTTTTACACACCAGTTGATTTTGGAACTTCAGCTCACAACGAGTAAACTCATAAAAATCCATAAAACAAGTCCACCTATGTACGAGTATATTTTGGCTATAAAAACTATTGTCACTACCACTATCTACAACTTTTTCTATTTTGAGAAAATCGACCGTAAGTAAACTACCTTGAAGTTTTAGGTTAGAACGAAAAGTCGCCTCGAGCCAAATGCGACTCTGGTGAAGGCCAGTTTATCCCGACACAGAAATTTAATGTGTTACGAATAATAAATCTTCACTTGAGATACTCGAAACAATCTTATCTATAGCTTCCCAAATTTCGATAAGTGGGGAAACAAAAAACACGTTTTTATTTTGCCCAAGATTTAAAAAAAAAAAAAAATAAATTGTTTAATAAAATCGTAACAAGTAATGAATATTGGTTTTACCTACATATATAGTTTCATATATATTACATATATATATTACATATATAGGAAACTAATGTTATTCCACTGAAATCTGATCAAAAGGTAACTACTTATTGGAATACTGTAACTTGTGTACCACAATGTTAAAAAAAAAAAAATGTTTGGAAACTAGAGAAAAGGGAAACTTTTGAGTTAATTTTTACAACATCCATGTGAAAGGGCATATACTTAGGTCTGGTCTGTGAGAGTGGGCGTATTATTCTGCATTTTTGATGGGATTAGGCTAGGTTAGGTTAGGCTCATGGGTTGACGGAACAAGAAAAACTTGCACTCATCATACTTTGATCAATATAGATTCATTGTGATGCCCAAAGCGTTGTGCCTTCCGTACTATAGAACCTATGAAAAACCTATGGATCATCCCGAAACGTTAACGAAAGTTATTCTAAGTAACCATCCCTTCTAGATCCCTCTAGAATAAAGATACGTTTTCGATGATGAGTTGATTGTTCTACAAAACTCTAGGTTGCAGATCCGTCTCTCACGGAGATAGCTGAGCATTTCAGTATTCATCTGTGTTGGGTGCCGAAGTATATAGACATTCCAGGGAATTGTAAGTAAGAACTCGCCAGATTAGGCACAAATATATCCATCCTGCCCGATAAAGGCATCTTAGGTATACCAATCGCTACCTTCAAACTAAAATTCAACTTGCATTCGATCGAGAGTACAAATCTTAGGTAGACAAGTGGATCAACATGTCAAGCGATAAGACAAATTTAGCCAAAGCTGGATTTAAAACACTGTAAGAATTTAATTTCATAATGTA
The DNA here is from genome assembly GCA_905220385.1 of Xylota sylvarum. Lineage (NCBI taxonomy): Eukaryota > Metazoa > Arthropoda > Insecta > Diptera > Syrphidae > Xylota > Xylota sylvarum. The sequence continues at coordinate 105,215,766 of LR999957.1, read as the reverse complement.
TATCGGCACGGTCATCACTGGGCAGTATCTAAAAGGTAAGCATGCTACAAATGCTGTATGGATGATGAAAAATAAGAAACTATTACTTTTTCGTTTCTGAATAGCTCTCTCCCGCAGAAGGAAGCTTTACTTAGGTGCCTTCTATTGTAACGATATAGACAATCTGATAAACAAAGATATATAGAGCCTCTTACTAGAAGCTTTCTCCTATGATTCACTTGATATCACAATGAATCTATTGCTAGTCTAAGTGTGTTTGTGTTTCAAAGCTGGCACCCACTTCAACCAACCAGTCACTCATGCAAGTCTTTTAAAGAGTTGCCAGAAAGTTTTTCTAAGGCTTAGGAGTAATGTTTTTGTTTTTAATGTGACAGAGTACTGGTCAGTGAGAGAAGTAGTGTAAAGTATCTTCGTGCACATCCTCGTCATTACAACCTCTGCACATGTCGTCCGTACTAAGTTTTCTCTTCTTTGTATGATATACCAGCATGTTATGTCTGGTAATTAGATCCATAAAAGAGGATAAGGTTTCTTGGCTCATTTTTTGATGTGCTACACATCGAACTTAAAAGGTGTTTGGAAAATTTCATCAAAATCGGTGTTTAAGAAAATGGTCTCAACAAGTGGGCGAACCTATATTATATTCAAATGAATTATAGACGACATCAGTATTCAATGCCTATAAATTTAACCTTAATATCTTGTTTCGGATTCTAGTCCGAAATTTCTTACACATGCCATATTAGAGGCATGCATGGCTGTACGATCAAATACCTTTAAAAGCATTTTCCTAGAAAAACATGACATATTCTTTGATAGCACAAGTGTTTATATACCTATATCCAAACGATACCAAATATCAAATTTTATAAAAATTGTTAAAGCCGTTTTCGAGGAAATTGAATTTTATTAAAAACTAAACATCACTTAACTAAATGACTGTTAATTTTGAGTTGAGAATGAAAATTCCGATCAAATTGTGATCCCACAGACCCCAAGTATGAAGTTTGAAGTAAATCTGTGCAGCCCTTTAGGCTGCAGTTGAGCATACATACAAAAAAAAAAAGGATTGGTCGACATACTTTTTTGAGTTTCTCCATCATCAGTATTGTCCAGTTTGATTAAAACATCGGAGTCAACAATTTTCAATAAACCAGTACTTGTCCTGTAGGATGGGTGCAAGTTAGAATTTAACTTCAAATGGTATTTGTGTGACCAGCATTTATTCAAACCAATTCTTTGAATAATAATAAAAATTGCTAAATCAGTAGAGCGGAAAGTTTTTTAGCAAAATGTCACATAACTAGTAACTAGTTGGCCGGAAGTATACGTAGATTCGTACAAAAACCAAATTAGAAAAAAAAACTACATATGTATTTACTCGTATTTAAGGAACCTATGGTTCCCAATCATAAGAAATAAAATTTATTCCATTTAACGATACAATCCCTTTTAGCTAAGTTTTTGCATTCAATCATTATATACATATAATGGAGTTCATGGACTTTCACACTTAAATATCAATCGTATTTGGCACAGTTATAGTATGTAATGAACAAACATAGATCGCCAACGTAAGCAACAAAGTCTAACTTATTCCATTAAAGGTTTACCAAATAGGAAAATTTTTAAAGATACTGACCCATAAGGTATTGCATACCAAATTTCAAGTAACTTGCCGTTTAACAGCAGGGGGACTACTAAACTGTTTTACAGACTAAGGCTAGATAGAAGAATAATATTTCCTATACAAATACATTTCAACAGTTTGAATCAACAAATAAAAGTTCAATAAACGAGACAAGAAGCATATGTTTGTCAGATTGACTGATGGTCATGGATATGGTAAAGGAAATTGAAACTTTTTAAAGCGCAAATCAAAAATTTCCATGGTTACTTCCACTGGCTTTATGACACAGAAGATGAAACAAATAATTATACCGGCTACATAACCACTAAACCAGAAATTGTCCAAATCAACGCCTGAGATAGGCGAATCATCCATCTGCATGTTCGGGGAGGATTGTGTTGGAATGCAATACAAACAAAGGATACTGTCGTAGATACAGATGGTCCTGAAACCCTGGATAGAACAGATTCCGGTCTTCACAATATACTACTTGCATCTCTAAAATAGAAGTAGTGCGCCCGAAGCAGCTTGAAGCTAGAAACAAATGCCATCCAAATGCTGGAGTGTCTCATAATAACTAGGGCACTATACATGCAGAACTTTTGGTACGAAATGAAATTCTGGTACCAAACGGTACAATTCAAATCATTTCGTGCAGTAACTTGGAGAAATTGGGTATTTAAGGCTATTTGGCTGACGTTAGATCGAAGGAGAACTAGGAAAATTCCTTAAATTTTAAAGGTTCCTCAGGATCCACATTAGTATTCTTATTATCCCTGAGAAAAGGTTTGCTTTCGAGATTCTGTTGTTCCCTTAGTGTCGTCGCAAAGTTCTACCACGAGTGGCGCTTAATTCTTTGTATCTCATTTTTGAACTTCCTCTAACTGACTTTATACTGATCCCAGTCTGTATCTGATTTAGTCCTCTTAGCCACATTAAGGAGGTTTGTGGTTACTCCTCTCAATGTCTGCTAGCTCTTTACTCCACCATGGATGTGATTTTTAACAGAGAGTGAAAGCTAGACTGTAATCATGTAAATGCCATTTGACATCGAAGCCTGTCGATATGCGTGACAGAATATTTTCTCTTGAGGATTAAATGCGAAGGTCAAATGAGCTTCTTTGAGTTTCACTAATGTCTTTTCAGCTGACGACTGCTGTAGAGGTGTAAAGAGGACAAATTCTTCTGCATTCTTAACAAAATGATTACAGTCATTCAAACTGAAGTTTTTTTTCACACTCCATTGGAATAAACTAACCTTTGAATTTTCAAAATAAATAGTCCACTGCCAACTTCCCTGAGAAAATATTTCATTTTCTAACAATTTACGGTGAAAAATTGTTTTAGCTGCTATAAAACACCAAGGACCTACTCACCAATAGGTTGTTTCCGACCTAGGGCACATTAAATTCTCTCCTATTTAAATGCAAAACGTTTCCACGTCCTACTCAATTACCAGAATCTAAGGGTTATAATTCCTGATCATCAATTAAACTACTAGACGTAATTGTTGGCACCTCATTGTACCCTTTTATGGTACCTATCGTACCATAGTATTTGATAGCTTTAAAATCTTACAAAATTGCCTCGTTAAAGCAGTTACAGAAGATACATTTACTATTCACCCGTTTGATTTATATAGCACCACCCTTTCCAGTTGAAAGTGTAACATAAATTCTGAAAATCTCTGATGTACAAGCACTTGATACCGCAGAGCCTTTCATTCGTCGTTTCAAATTACCACCCAAGGGATTTCCTCTGTGGCATATAAACATCTGTTTATAGGGTTCTTCCTTAATCGCCGCATTTTAAAATTCAGGCTACATTTCCATTTCCGGCAACCAGCCAAGGAACAATGAGCGTAGTTCAACTTACTGCTATATTTCCCTTTCGGTTGAAATTTATTCCCAACAAGCTAGCAGCTACAAAGAGAGAATTTTTAATCTTTTCTTCCCGTTTTTCCAACTGAGATTTATTGTTAAAGTTTCTTTTTTTTATGTTTAGCACATAAACTTTGGTTTATTACACTTTGCGTTTTGAACATTCATCATTACTCACAAGCACTTTTAGCCACATGTTGGCACTTTTAGAGTAATAAAGCATTTTATAGTCTTCTAATGGGTTCTGGGATGCGTTTGGGCTAATTCATCGTTTTTAGTTTAATGGCAAATTGGCCAGAGGGTGTTTTAAACAATTTGAATGTCAAACTATTGTTAGACATATGTATGACATTTTGAGTAAGTAGATGAGTAGAAGAAAATCGTTAAAATGAAAAGTCTATCAAGGCTACATATGTCCATGTGTAGGGGCTTTGCAGAGTCATGTTTTATTGATGTTTTATATTGTAGAAAGAAGTTTGCCACTAAATGTCCTTGAAAATATAAAAGTGATAAATGTATCGGTGTTGGGTTTCCCATTAAAGGGACTGAAAGAAGTCCATATAAATTAATATTTAAAGGAAAAATTAGAGTTGCCTGGACGTTACTAGAAACAGAGCTGTCATCGAGAAGAATTTGTATCTGCAGGCAATGTATACTTCTATGAGAGTTGTTTAAGATTTTCAAATAAACATTGAAAGACTATTTGGTGTCTTTGATAATAATTTATGTAGAAAGATAGTATACTTTATTGTTTAACGTAACTACAAGTAATAAAAGCCTAAAAACGTACACAATTTTGTATATTTTTCGTGGCATATTTTGCAGCATATGTCTCTGGTGTATATATCTGAGAAAAACGTTCAGTAAACTGCAGAAAAGTAAACAAAATAGATTTTGAAGTACTAGCGCACTTTTTTTTTATACATGACTCTCTTTCAAACCTTGTCAGAGAGGCTCTGTCTAGTCAACATACAAGATAAAGGATCAAAAAAATATGCACAAAATATGCGCCTAAAAATATGCTAAACAAAAATTATTTATGTTAATTCGAAATATCAAGGGAATATAAATAGCTTGTACAGACATTGGAAGTACGTACGAAGCACTAATTAGAATAAGATTAAATTCATTATTTTGATAATCCTTCTTTCTTCTCTAGGTCTCCATTTTAGTATTATTTTAACCCGTCTGTTATCCCTTATCAGTGCAATGTGTCCCACCCATCTACACTTTGCTGTTATAAGTTTCGTTGCATTAGTTACTTTTGTTCTCGGTATTCTACCTCTTCTAGTAATTCCTAAGATAGATCTTTTCATTGTTTTTTGCGCTTCTCGTAATTTATTTATTCACCGTCTTGTCAGGGTCAATGTCTCGGCGCCATAAATTATAACTGGTAGCACACATTGATTAAAAACTTTCCTCTTTAGACAAATAGCTAAGTCCGTTTATAAAATGTCTCTAAGTTTTTCGAATGCTAAAATGTCCTTCAAACTACACATGCTATATGCTTATTTGGAGCAACTTGAAAACAACTTGGAGGCATATTCGCAGGATCGAGGTGAACACTCTCACCAAAATATGAAATATGATTGACTTTGAACGTCGTCACCAGGTACAATCCAATAAAAATAGGATCTCCCATCCTATATATTAGGTCGTTACCGACATTGACGAAGAAGCGAGCGTTCTCCATCGTCATCCCGTCAGCCCGTCACAAAGGGCCTTGAAATCGATAAAAAGATGGTGGGTATCGATTTGGACTACTTGGGTTTTTTCCAGGTTCTGTCGAAATGTGAAGATTTGGTCGACTATGGACTTTCCTGGTCTGAAATCACACTAATTTGAGGCCAATCAGCTTATTGACGAAGGGCTTCAGACGTTTACACAATCTGTCAGATAAGATCTTGTACGCGGTGAGGAGACTGATACCTCTCTAATTGGCGCAATTGAGTGAGTCTCCTTTTTGTGGATCGGGCAATTTCCATTCATCAGGCATACACTTATCTGGTATTGCTATCCTAGCTTCTTTTTGATCAGGTGAAGGGAAGTTTTGCCTAACAGCGAGATGTTGGCCTTCGTCTTCGGTATATAGTCTGCAAAAGAAGTTTTTCCATATTCTCAGCACTGACTGTGGCTCTTCTACATACGAGGTTTCCTTCTTCATCTCATTCTGTATGGGTCTTGTTGACTACTTCACTACCCTTTGGCTACTACTAACTTATTGCCCAAAAAAAGTAGTATTCTATCTATTGGCATATTCAAACTGGCTTTAAGTAATGTACCCTTAAGTTTGAGATAAGAATGAAAACTCTGATTTCTCGAATTGCGACCGTGCAGATCCCAGATATCAATCTTAAAATAAATACGCCAAGTCGTTTAGGCTACAGATAGAAAGAATTGGCGGTCCCACTTCTTGAAAATTTCTATTACCTACACATAATACTGTCCAGTTCTGCTTCTTAAAGAATTGCTAATCAAACTTAATGATTTATTGCATGTTTCAAGGAAATGGAAGACAGCGGAAGTTATAATGGTTCCCAAACTCAAGAAGTGTATTAGAAAAAAATCCTATTCAAGAGTCAAGAATCGATCATAGACGAGGGATCACGATTTTCTGGCGTTTTTCTTGACCCCTTACATCCGATAAAAAAACCTTTCCAGAACAATATTGAAATATCTTAAGCTCTTATTAAGCGAACCGGCTCAGACTCTGAAAGGGCTACTCAAAGTTTAAAGAAAGTACGGCCGGACTTCCGCATCCGATTTTATTTTTAATATACTTGTATGCATGCATGTATGAGTACACTCGAGACATTAAACAACAAGAAGGCTGTATGTAGCTACATTTACAGACGATATGGGTATTATTTGCTTGAGACAGCAACTAACATGTTTTATTTTTGTATTCAAAACGAACTGTTGCTAAACTCTTAAAAAGTCAGCCTTTATATATACATACATATGTTAACTTGTATATCATTAGAGCAATCAAGTGTAAATATAGAAATAATAGTCACTACTTATAAGTTCCAAAAATAAGTCGCCTTTCTACTGGATGCTAACCTTTTAGCTTCAGTTCTACAACGGCCCTTATTCTTACTCATACTTGATGAAACTTTGAAGTATCACGCAAACACAATTTCGTTTTCTTGCTCATTAATATTCTACCACAGTAACAGTTGGTATTGCTTTAAATAGTGTGTGTATTGTAGGCTTGGATAAATTATTTAGAACCGATTTGTTGGTGCAATATGTATTTTCTTTAGATTTTAAAACAAACAAGCTTGGTGTCAATTTAGGAAGACCAAATTAAAATTGGGATACTACAGGGCTGCGTACTTTCACCATTGTTATTTTTAGTAGACGTAGGTAATATTCTATGGATTCAAATACATCCATTCAATGAACTACAATTTGGAAGCAGTTATAGATATTAAGTCGATAAATTGGACAGCTATTTGGGGGTGCCTAACCATGGTGGTCCTTCAATTGCCCAAAAACAAGTTGGTTTCCATAGTCACCTAGATCTAGAATGGTCGTTGGATTCACCATTGTGTGCAATACTAAACGATAATGCATGTGTTCTTGACTGCGTAATTAGGTATTTGTTTGTCTATCTGTATAATAGACAAGTCACAGCAAAGCCCTTGCGCCGGAGCCTAAAGACTAGATGAGAAGAAAGCCCTGCTCAAGGATATTGAAGAGTCTCGTGACAGAGACCTGCTCTGGAATTTTTACAAGAAAGTTAACCAAATACGTGCATTCTTCAAACCCGGAACACAGGCTCTATAGTATTGTAACGGCAAGCTAGTCATATACGCACAGCGAATTGTAGATGTATTTGCGAAGGACTGTCAGCAGCTACTGGATGAAAATCAAACAGAGAGAATGACACCACAAAACGTTATCTCACAGCCAGTAAACGACGTACTTCTCCCTCCCAATTTGAAAGAAGCTAGCATGGCTATAATAAATTTAAAGAACAACTAATCCACCCGATCGCTTACTATTGGAACTTTTCCAATACGAAAACGATGTTCTAATTAGGAGCCTGCTCGAGGACTGGAGTGTCGCTTTCATAATGTGGAATAAGGCGTTATTTCACGGCACCCAGGGGTTCGGCTCGGAAGATCGACAATAGACCAAATCTGCATATGACAGCATTCCTCACTTGGAGCCCTAAAAGGCGAATCTAAATCCCGAAAAAAAAATGATCGAAAACACGCATTGTGCAGTGTAGTTTGAAAGTTCCATTTCGCAATTTTTGCAGACATGCATCGTCATGGGATTTATTCAATTTTGTGCTGCGATCCACAGTTAATATCGATATCATCGGGCGCTCCCAGCGAGTCGTTGTAGAGGTGTTCACGACAGTGGAAAGAAAAGCTACAGCTTTTGGTCTGTAAATTAGGTAGGTAGGTATTTATGTAGTGTAGGGTTATGAGTTTTTCTTAAGGCATTAGGCACCATAGTGGAATCATCGCGATCCGTAGAGAACCATTACGAGAACAAACCCAAACCTGAACTATTTCTTCCATTAATTTAGTTCGCAGACCCAACTTTTTCTATGTTGTCAAAGAAGTACTTTCCCAGGTGTTTAAGTCTAGTTCGAGCTATGCCTTGGCATTCACAGAGTAGAAGTGTGATGTCCTCTGAGATGTGTAGGTCACTGCAGTATCTGCATATGCACATATATTCGAATTTAATAATCCTAATCCCATGGCATGCCTCCTCAGAAGGCAATTCTATTCTTAACTTTGATTTGCTAAGTTTCATTATTTCCCCAATTTTTTCCCGATTTAACATAAGTCACAAGGCCCAAGACACCCTATCTCCTCCTATGTTGAGCCATTTGACGTCAGCCATATTGGTGATCCTATCGAGAATAATCGTCTTACCTAAGCAGATTGGTGGTTTTACTCCTCTAACTGTATCACTTTGTGGAAACTCTGATCGGTTCTTGGTCAGTACGTCGACCCCTTCATTCCCCTCTACATCGCAGTTTCCAGGTACCCAGCATAATCTAACACAGTTCTGTATACATAATGCCCTAAGCATTGTGCGGCAATTCCTGATTAATTCAGATCTTATGATGTTGTATTCTAACGCCTTAAGGGCAGCCTGACTATCAATGTAGATGCCGATATTCTTGTTAGATACCGATCCCATCTCTAGTAATTCCACAGTTTTAAGCACAGTTAGAATCTCTACTGGGAATTCACTGCATGTGTCCGGAAGTCTCAGAGCCACTTGCTGGTTTATATCTCTGAAGTGGTCTGAGGGTTACCGAGGACACATCCGAATATTTGCTGTCGACAAGCAAACTAACATCTATCCCCCGCTACTATCGGCAGCTACAACTTCTACATAGTTAAGTAGTTCATCTGCCTGGAAGTAAATGCTAGCTCTACGAACAGTGCCTTAGTTTAGATCCGGTGAAGAATCACCCTAGCAAACTCCTGCTACTTTCGTTTGGCAAAACAGCTAGTTTCGAAACTCCTAACATGAAGGACGAAAATGATGTTCTAAAGAATACTAATCCTGCAAGTCCTACATAAAATAAAGCATTCAATGCTGGAAGATGTACAAGAAAGCGGGGCAGATCTTACATAGGTTCCTTCGATTGAAAAATACTTCGTCGAATATTGGGACTCATATGTGAGAAGGACGAATGGAGAAAATTCAACCGAGAGTCTTCGAATTCCAGTCCTTAAGTTTCAAGCGACAGGAAAGACCGAACTTCCATTAAAGTTCGTAAGGTTAAATAAGGATTAAGCTATCTCGGATGCCATGATGCTTGGTGCTACAAACTGGCAGATATTCTTCACGGTTTGGGTGCCCAATAAGTAAGTAAGTATTCCTTGGGGAAAATTTAAGCATGCTGCATTCTTAAAGAATCCTACACTCAACAAACTGACTGATACTAAAAATGTTAATGTCAAGGTTCCCCCACTGGAAAGTATTAATAGAAGAACAGTTCTTCTCAACATAATTTACATTTTGTACAATTTGTTTCCACCAAATGCATACACCAATGGAAATTGGTGACACAAAAACGTTGGCATTCCTTCCAATCTCAGAAGATTTACTTGGTCAATGTCTCAAAAAAATAAATGTATTAGGGTAAGTCGTCTACATAGCATAAAGAGAATTGGAATTAGATTTAGTCGACAGATGCTATCTTAAAAGCAGAAAAAACTTAAGGAAACTCAGCACGAAAAGGATAATAAAATATGTAGATGGTTGACCAGACCATTACGTATTTATTAAAAAGCCATATACTAGAGTTTAGTCGGGTTCATGGTTAATTTAAAGAATTTAAATTTTTATATAATTTACTTCACTAATCTTCTTAATTTAGTCGCCAAGTGCTTAAAACTTTTTCATGTTAATGTCTCAGTGAAAATCTCCTTTAACTCGCTAAGCAAGACTTAATCTAAACATCAACACTTGTTGTGTACCGTAAATTACCAAGTGCACGGTACTAATCTTTCCCATTATCTCTGTATCCTTCATTATTTTCGTCTATTTAAACTTTCTCCACCAAGAAGACACTTGATTCAAAATTTCCTTCACGCTCGTGTATGCGATTAAATATCACTCGACTGCAGGATGGTATCGTTAAGTCTCTACTCCTCCTCGCGGTAAGGTATAAGCTAAGGATCCCATCCACATACTTAAAAAAGAAAATCCCAATTTATGTCTCAATTTAGTCGACATAAAAATGAAATTAAATCACCCGCACGAGTGAATAACTTTACCTAACACCAAGTGTCCTTCCACCCATTTCCGTGGCAAAACAAGAAGAAAAAAAATAACAAAGCTAAACGAAACAAAACAATAAACCACAACGCATGCACATTTCTGTAAGTGTTGTTCTTATTACCGTATCCATCTCCATCCATTCTTTATTCCCTTTTTTTAGGCAGTAAATTTAGGGAAAAAGAAAAGAAGAAAAAACATTTGATTCTGTCGAAGAAAAATTATCCTTGTCTCTGTCCTGTGTAGCATGTGTGTTTCACTCAATTTGATGGAAGCTCTCAAACGTTACAACAATTTATGCGTCCGCATTGAAATTGCAAAGTTAAAACTGTTTCTAGGATGTTCAAATATTTATTGCGTACACATGTCCTTTTTTTTTTTTTACCACCTACCTAGAGAGTGGGTTAGAGTTTTCTGGTAAAATGATATTCAAGGCTAAGTGGAAATTTCAACAAAACAACATGGAGCCACATTAAAATGTAATTAGAGTCAAATTCCAAAGCACGAGCTAGAAATGGAAATCTTTCAAGGACCTCACGATTATTACGAAGTCAAATATGCGTTAAATTGTATCCTTTAAGTATGTGCCACAAAATGGTTGTGCCTTAGTCAGCCGATATTCCCATGAATGGCAATAAATAAATTCACAAGAAGACACCAATTTTATGGATACAAGGACACACTCATATCCTTAGGTAGAGAGAAAAATCTTATTTTCACCGCGGGTGGGAACATCTTACTGTCACAGCAAATTTTGTATCCTGTCCCTAATATCTATAAAACAATTTTCCACATTGTTGCAAGAAGCACGAAAGAAACAACAAAATAGATGGAGTGGCAAGCCAAACCAAGGGTTTTTCGCTTTGGCATTGAATCCTTTTCATAAATCGATTTGTGCTACTGGGGATTGGGGAATTTGGAAATTCGCAGAGGAAGTCATTCCTTCCATTATAAACGAATTATTTGGGCTCCCTTTTCTGATTTCCGAACTTTTGTTGGCGAACATCGGTTGTTTATTGAAAAAGGACCTTTCATCTGAAATGGTGGCGTTGTTATTACTATTGTTATTTTCATGAAGTCATAGTTGGTCAGTTAAAGTTACACGAAGGCGTACACTGACACACTGATTGATGACGTTGTCTTGGTCGAGAGATGAACGAGATAACATTCCAGAGAGCTGCGTTTCCATGAACCACTCAATGTTTGGGGTTAAGGCCGGTGGGAATTAATTGACGAGGTTTCGCCCAGGGACGTGAGGTGGATTCCTTTTGTTTTCCTCCTCGTTGTGTGGTGTGATGTAAGCAGCGTGATGGTGCGGTGCGCGGAGTGGTTATGTGCGAAAATTGTAATTTCATTCGGGCGGTATTTTATGAAAGGAATACCAACAAGTTGATGATAGATTGACATTGAATGACGTGTGGTTGATTGGACTTTTGAAAATGGCTGTTTTCGAATTAAACACCAAACAATAGCTGTTGATGGACAATAGAAAATCTGTTATGGATGTTGCCAACGCAAGTACTGTCTGTCATGCAACGTATTCTGTACGAAAATAACTCCAAGGCAGTACTAGATATCACGAGTTTCAAAATATTTATAGCCATTCTACTGCACAGCATCGTACATCAATCGCTTGACAATAATGGCCTAGTAAAAGTAAACACCAGAATTGATCAACATGTTAGGTGTCCTTGAACACATCGTGTAACTTTCGTACAATATTTGTAGTCTTGGTTTTTATTGGATTTTATTTTTCCATTCAATTTCCTTCTTTCCTTTGTCGAGCAAATGAACGAAACACCGCCTATACGCCTGAACAAATATTCTTTCGGTCTATTTCACAAACGAAAATGTTCTTCCTATCGCCCTTTGTGGTTGGCAACTGTATGGATGTATTTGTGTCTGCGCGTCTTGCGAAAGGATAACAACAGCAAATTTTTATGTTCTTCAAGGAATTCCAATTAACCAAGTTCGCGCACGCTGTCACTTTATTGATCCTGCTTAGCGTGTGGCTATAAATTACACAAGTGCCCTTTGTCTATCTGTCGGATAGATCTGGGTAATGTCCACAAAAAGGACTTTGTTTTTAGTATTAATTCTTATTATCTAACAATTACATGCTTCGGTAACATTAGGGTTGACGAATATTAATTTTTATTAGAGAGAGAGAGGGAGAGAGGAATTGATGGACGTCATTGGAAGGACAGTGGGGTGGACCAAGCCGATAATAGGATTAGATTCGTGAATATTTAATCCTGATTAAGGGCTTTTTATAAAATTACGCTTGATGTTACTTTAGGCTATCGTATGGGCATTAGAACTGGTAAGAGACTGATGAAGCATACATAAGTCGACAGTTGGAAGGGAGAAATTTATTTGTAGGGCAGATGTATTGATTCGAATCCTTAAACTTGATTAATTCATGTCAACAGGTTTTCTAAACTCGATGGATTTGTTGCAATATGCACATGCAGGAGTAGAGCCCTAAGCTCCCACAAGCATTCGTGCTGTAAATATAACATTATTCATACAAAGGTATTTAAAATTTAATACTATTATCCGAAGAACAGATTGTGTTTCGAGAAGCTTTTTCAGGGAAATTATACTTTTGGATATTTGTCAGATGTTGGCGAGCATTGGGGCCGAGAAATATGATTTCAAAGTTTTTTGAGAACCCGTTGTGCGAAATAAATTAGCTCTCCACTCAATAGCAAGAGCAATTAGTAGCAGAGGTACCGAGGATTCGATCAGCCAATGGGTAAGAGCCATGCTTGAAAGTCGAATTATTACTTCCTCCACTCGGATAGTGTCAGTGTCTGTGACCGTGGTTAAGGGCTGTCCCCAAGAAGCAATCCTTTCTCTCCTTCTGTGGTGACTAGTCATCGACAATATTCTAGTTAATCTACAGAGATCAGGCTATATTGTCATTGGTAAACACAGTACGACCATTTCTAGTGTCATACAAAGTGCTTTACTAAATGTACGGCAGAGGAAGATTATCCATCAATCCTTGCAAAGCCGTTCTAGTGCCTTTTACAAAATGAAGACTGCTCAATCTAGGACCTATTACCACCAAAGGCACCATTTTAGCTTATTCCAGTGAGGTCAAATATCTCGGTGTCACCCTTGATAAACGGTTTTAATGGAATTTTCACATCAAGTCCGCCAAAGAGCACGCCAATAGGACCATGTTGGCCGGTAGACGGCAAAGTACGGCAGAACTTGGGGTCCAAAAATGATACATGTACGGCCATCGTTTGAAATTCTTGAACGGACAAGGGCAACAAAGCTTCAGAAGCTTCAGAGAATTGCCTGTCTCGGTATTACAGGTGCCATGCGTACATCATGTCGCAGGGAGTACTGTTTCGGTACGTTATGTGAGGTAGAAATATTGGACCGTGCAAACTGGTCCAATGGTGTTCTGGCACTGAATCTTAGAGGTCTGATCTGGTTTACAGATGGATTGAAGATAGAAATTGGATTTGGAGCTGGCATCTTTGACACCAAAAGTCTCCACACATATGGGAATGTGTCCCACGGTTTATCAGGCTGAGCTCCAAACCAGGCTGAGCTCCGTCCAATTTACTAAACTCTATATCAGTTAAATGCTACTACGATGCACTACAATCTCTTGCCAGACATAACAGGGTGAAACTCGGTTGGATCCCTGGTCATTAAGGAATCGCAGGCAACGAATCTACAGAAGAACTAGCTATTGCCGGCACAGCGCTGATTTATGATTGGGAACACAAACTACGTCTGGCCCACTGGAGAAATGTCTCGGGGCTGAGACAATCCACTCTATAAATCAGTCCTTGTTTCTACAAGAAAATCCTTAATCTAGACAAGGATAGTATTAGAAAGCTGATGAACTTTCTCAAAGGTCACTATGGCCTGCGATATCACCTTAACAAGCTCAATTTGTGCCCAGAACCCACTAACCGAACTCAGAAGTTTTTGCCATTATGAAATCAGGTCAAATGCAGCAAATGGCAGGCATCACTTACCCAAAACAGCGACCTTACTTGACTGCAAAAATAATTTGAACTTTCTCGCCACATGCAATCAAGTTTCCTTCTCAGGGTTACTGGGGGCAGAAGATGTAATGGGTCATGAAAAAGTGGACGAACTTTCTAAAAGATACGCTACAAAGATACAAATGCAAATCGCGGACTAAACCACCTAGTTGAGAGCATCAACTCACACCATTATCTAGTTTCACTAAAAGTTCAGATTGTATCAGTGTTGTTTCAAAAACTAAGGGCACAGCGGAGCGAAGAACTAGAGTTGCTTCCAAGTTCTACAAACATAAAAAGACTTGTAATCTTGAAGACCAACTCGTTTCAAAATATTCCCTTAAAGCATCTGTGATGGTCATAGATAGTGCTTTATGCATTTACACCTTGAGCCTCAAGCACCAGCTCCAAAAGAAGATACTCTTGCCAAAATCCGGTGCATGTTCAAAATACATTAGATGAGCCTTATCCAAATTGTGACGGATTTAGTTATAAAATCACAATACAAAGTGGCATACCGCAGGATACTGTGTTGGGTCCACTTTTATTGAATAATTTGTTCGATTTCGGCTTAAAATACTCAAAGAGATACAATTTACAAGATACAAGTCCAACGGAATGTCTGAAATGTGTATAATAAATCCAATCATGAACTCAAATATTCTAATAGGTACATATGACACGCTTATAAGGTCTAGTTGGCACAAGAAATGAAGCCAGAGGACCACTTTATCCTTTGGGACTATGTAAAGATAAAGTCTACAGCAATGTTCCATCAACGATTTATGCAGAATCATGCAGAAGAAGAGCTGTTATACACGAAGTAAAATCCCAATTATACGAAAACGTGATAAAAAATTTCATCAAAATAATGATTGTTTATCTAAGCACAGCCGAGGCGGACATTTGTCAGATATTGTATTCTATTACTAACCTCAGAGTTCGTACTTTTAGATTAAAATAAAAATAATATTAATTTTTAAAAAAATGTTTCGTTTTTCTATTGATTTAAAATGACACTATTGGATTGGATGTTTTCGCTATTGTCCAGGATGCGTGGGTAGGGAATGTCAATATCTACCTAAATTCTTTGGATGAAAGTATTAGATTTACACTAATAGAATGTGTTTTTACTAGACACTTTTACCCCTTTTCCAGATTTCTCTTCACTAGTTCCTGTGATGGGCTGATGTTCTGTTGGGTTTGAGTGTTTCCAGATTTACAAGCCACATTCCTGGGGTACTTAAATACAATACACAACCCAAGATTAAGACCAGAAGAAATGAAAGTGTATATATTTTTAGAATATTTCATTTAATCATTTGTATTCCAAAAAAATATTACCTTGATTAAAGTCCTGCAGCGTAAAAATATCCCACAGCACTACACTCACTCCCAAGCACTATTCATTTGGAATCATCAACCTTTATTAAGACTGTTGTACATTTTTGACAAAACACCTACACGCTACATTTCCCTTGGTAAAGGTCAAACTTTTCACTTGCAACCTCAAAAAGTAATTGAAACTATGACCTTGGTGAGTTTACACATTCCGGAAAACATCAAGCAAACAAAGCAATTATCACAAGTCCTTCGGGCATAATAAGAATCTTCGACACGCCAATTGAGAATTTTCTGTTATAGACCCTCATCAGAACAACCATAAATATTTTCATTTGACCCAAATGTTTTCTATAGAATTTTCATGTCCGCATCCAAACGCAATTGTTGTTAATAAAATAACCAATAATCTTTGGTGTTGTACTGACACAGTTATTACTCAGTCAATTTGATAACAAAACATGACGATATATAACAACAGATGCGATTACAGTATCAAGGAACATGCCAATCAGGGGGCCATTCTCATTGTAATAAAAAAAAAATCTATTGACGTAGATACTTGTAATAATTTTCGCCATTACACTGAAACTGCGTGGTGGTGCGAATTATCTTTTGTAGTATATTTTTCATTAAGCGTAGGACATGATTCATAGTGGGCAGTTTGCAGAAAATCCTTAGAAATACATAGGTACAGGACCACCTCTAAGATAACCTTGAACTTAAGATTTAAAACAATTTTCAGATAAAGTTGATTTCTTCGAATTAATTTTGACCAAGAAAGCGTTTTTGACAAAAATAGCAACACCCAAAAGATTCGACGTAATTTGTGAAATACAAAACTTTAAACGCCATTATTAGATTCCGGCACTTGCTGATGGTTTGTGGTTTTTATATCCTCTGTCCGGCACTTGCTGATGGTTTTTGTGGTTTTTATATTCTCTGTCGACTTAATTTCATACAATTTCAAGATCAGTCTATCTCCCACGCGGATACTTGTGGTGACATTAAATTAAATTGTCCGCCTATTCATTAGGGCGTTCTTTTGTGCAAATATACTTTGTCTGCTACATGAGATGTTTCATGTGTATTTTGCATGACAATTAATGTGTATGTGGTATCCCTATGAGGGTCGTCTTGTGTACGTTCATCATCCCCTTCAATGGGCCATTAACAAAGTTGATTTTTCTTACTCAATGACACACAAAGAAACGACCTCTCCCTGATCGAATTAGAACGAACGAATTTAAATGACCAAAGATCTTCGCACAAATTTATTATTCTACTAACGTTACTTTATCAAAACGAAAATAAATTTAACTTAAAATAGAAAAGAATATTTAGACCATTAGAGAGAGGATTTTATGAATATTTATTGCAGTGAATGAATTTGAAAAGAGTTAAATTAATGGGTCGTCGTTATGTCCGACTGTAATGAATCAAAAGAAAATCCCTTTCGGTCAATAGGTCTTTTAAAAGGGTTTTTTGTTGTTAAGGAATAAATATGAGAACGAGTTACTACAGTCCCTATAACCATTGACCATTCATAGCAAACATTATGGAAATGAAAACGTTTTTCAATAAAGAGGTGAGTGAGACCTGGTGCCTTTTCTAGGTTATTATATGCATAGATACAACATGGTCCTACATTGGTTCTAAGACATTTAGATAGATGTCGAAGAAAATAAGAAGGAGAACATACTCCTCTCATGAGAAAGGACTGTTTAAACAAAATCTAAATATAACTGTGGAAATGAATGAGAACATTAAAGTAAAGCGAAGGCGAATTGAAGCTCATTTCAAAGGCTCCATGTCGAGCGCCATTTAAGTGTTTTTTCGACAGAGCTTACTGACTGCCAGATTTTACTCCCATTTCTTGATAGCTGTATTCAGGAACATTTAGATTCAACTCTTGACGTCGATCAGGCAGTCTTTCTGCATCCAACACATAAAGACTTTACGGATCATAATAGATCTATTATTTATCGATGTATAAAATCCTTTCGAACCAAGATTGTATCTACATAGTCGACTTTCTGCAGGAGAGGCATTCCAGAAAAACTCATGGCTACATATTATCATAGCTGCCTACGAGGATAGTAAGTGTCACGTCTTATACAATGTTAAGGTGTTGGAGGATTTTGAACTACAAACTGGAGTCCGTCAGGGAGCGTGCTATGTATTATGTTGTTATTGGTGGTCATCAGCAATTGACGGAAAGTAATCATGGAATTCGATAGACATTTATCTTTAAACACCTAGACTACCCTAATGATATTTAACTACTTTTACATCAGATAATGGGCCTTCATCTGATGGCCCAAGTTCTAGAAGCGGAGGTAACCAAAATGGGACTTAAAATAAATACAGCCAAAGCAAAAGCCCCGCTCTTTTCTAACGCTTGGGTTCAACTCAATATTACCGGACTAAGAAGTCGAGAAAGTAGACAACTTTCTATATCAATGGTTTGGACTGCGTAGTTAACGCAGTCACTCAACTGGATGAGTGCCGCAGAATCGGAAAGGCAAAAGCTCCGTTCGTAATACTAAAGCCAAACTATGGAGAAGCAGTGTTTTTAGCACAAAAATCAAATTACGACTGTTTCGCTCCACGTGACATTTACTGCGGCAGCTCGGCAACTAAAATAAGGCTAAGACTAAGGGAAGTCAGACTACGGTTAGCTAAACCGTATGGCCCTGGCTCAATTCGAAACTGTTGGACTACATCGTCCTACTATCAAATTGTAGTCGAAGATTCACTATAAGAATTCCTAGCAAGGATGAGTGGGATGATGGTATAGTCTGTACCGAGAATGAACTAGCTACCGATGGATACAAAATGGATGTAGATACTGCTGTTGGCGTCTACTGCGAGTTTTCGGTCTTTCAGGCTTAAGGACGATTGGAGCGTTTTTCAAACCGGAGTCACTGCAACAAAACAACCTACGGACATAATTATACATGGAAATATTTCTGGTAAGATAATAAGTATCTATTTTGACACTGAAGCAGCCATAAAAGCGTTACTGTTAGCATCGGTAAGGTCTAAACTCGTTAAAATGTGTATCAAAAGACTGCGAAATCTTAGTGGTCAATAAGGTGATGCTCTGTTGGGTATCGGATCACATGGATATCCCAGAAAAAGAAAGAGTGGATGAACTAACCAGGACAGGGCGGTCACATTTGAGCTCCTCGCGGGCCTTTCCTGAGGAGAATACATCGATTAACACTTTGAACGGAGAAAAAAACACCGAATTCAACGAGGAGGCTAACTGTTGATGGTATCTAATACATACATGTGCTACAGCCAAATTGTTATAACCAGTCTATGACAAGAAAAGATTTGCAGATCTCATGAAATTTAGTCGCAGGGATATTCCGACAGCTTTTGGTGTCAGGACAGGCCACAATGTGATAGGCAGTCATATGCATATATAACGACTTCTGCAGGAATTGCAGAGCCGAAGAGGAAATAGAATCCATGCATCACTTGCTATGCGATTGTCCAGCACTAGCCACGTTGTGGAACTGGACGATCTAACCCACATTAAGCTGAATAAACTCCTGAGATACACTTATCTGGGTGGTTTAGTTTAGTCGTCGATGACTGAAATTTAGATTCTTAGGGGTCTTAAGTATAATCAGGCACAATGAACTCATTGATAGTCTTAGTGGTCTAAGTGAGCCGTAGACATTTCCTGACACTCATTTACCTAACCTAACGTAATTGCTCGATCCTTTTCCACTTAAGGCACAAATTTGTTGAAAGACACATTTTTTCAAAATCATAAAAAAAAACTGATAAAATACATCTATACATATCTTTAATTGGAAAGGATGACTTGCATAACAACCATAGTAACTAATATGGCTTTTGGTACGCAATACTTATCGAACAGCTCATGGCAAACACGTTGGTTCTTCATCAACAAAAAAAGCCTTCTCTTGTTAAACTCAACCCAACTTTAGCATCCCTACTGATTCGGTAATTGAGCAATTAGAAATTGTACACTATTTCGGAAAGAAAATATACATATTTAGCAACAAAATGGATTTCAGTTAAACGGTTTAATAAATAAATACTCATAAAAATGTGTATATAACTTAAAACTTAAACAAAAACTACAACTAATTAAAACACGGGCATTTCAGCATCAATGTATTCAGCTGATCGAGCAATAGAAACAACATTGGTGAGCGAGTTTATCGAGCGATATTACACAAAATCTTTTAAACCATTTTTTTTAGCGCTAGCCCCAAGGCATATGCAACAAAACTTGTATTATATAAAGTACTTTTAGGTGCTAAGATAAAACATTTTCAGTTCGAAATGCTAAAAGACCTGACATCCTTGCTACAAGTGATGAAAACGACAATTGTTTTAAATTTGTAACATTTGTGTTTTGTGTCGGTATCTATGTGGATATCAAAATAATTATAAATGAAAGTCGAATGGAATATAAGCACAAAACTGTATGCAATGAAAACTAGTCTGAATACTCAACTTTCTTTGAGACGTAATGCTGCTTGTTTTGAAGTATTGACAGAAGTTCCGAATGTGCACTTCGTCTTAGAGATTGTGCAAAGTTGTGAGTTTGTGCAAAGTATAAAGTTAAGAGATAGAGAAACCACAGTTTCGTTTGAATCATGTTATATTAATGTTCAATGGCATAAAACAAAAACTGTCTATATGGTCACAGAAATTTTATGTACTACTAAAGATGTAAGAATTGGCTATGGTGGAGGATTGGGTTCGAAAATAGCACAGTGTGATCTAGTCAGGACTTCGTGTTTCGGACTTCAGATATAATGAAAACCACATGAAGAAGAAGCTGTTGAACCTTTGTGATACAACATAACGTTGCTTTTCGAAAAGGAAATAGATATTTGATTACTTTTAGTACCTCCAGTAGACCATACAAACTTCATAAATTATGTAAAATGTATAATTAAACTTCGAAGTATTTAATACTTAGTGATTATATGTATACACATTGCGTGCTGAAGTATATATGTATATTCTACTACGTACATATGTAGAACGGTTAAATTATTGCCTAGAGGTCTTAAGGATATAGCGTTTGTTACACATTGTCTTATAATTACAAAGGAAGTACAGAGAATGTCAAGAGTTCAATTGACATTGAATTGATTTAATTAGAAAATACCATATATGTAGGAGTTGAATACCAAAAGTATTTAAAGTGTCACGCGGTGTTAGAAGTTGGACTGCTTTAGTGAAATTTAAAGTTATAATGAAGTCTGAATTATTGATTCTTATTGATATTTTGGAAGATTTAAAATATTAAAAATTACTATAAGTATAATGGTTTGCAACTTGATTGTTATTTATTTCCTCATTCCTCAATAGATGTTGTCCACACCATTATTTTTATTCATTGACGTTGTTACTTCTCTTTTTTCTAAAAAGTTTTATTGAAATGAAAGAAGTACAAATGCCATAATATGTCAAATATTAAAGGTCATGTCTACATGACTCTCTCCCGTCACTCACAATAAAAAGTATCCATGTCACTTAGTCTTTTCTTTTCGAAAAATAATAATAATAAATCCTCTTAGGATAATGTATCTGAAGGTGAGCATATATAGGCAAACTTGGAACATAGAAATGAAATTTTGTGAATAAATGAATATGTTGCAACACAGCATAGTGATGTTTATTATAATGAAAGGACATCATTCTGGCAGTATATCTCTCGTCGTGCGTAAATTTATTCCATGACATTCATTGCTTTGTGCTATTTTTAAATAAGAATTGAATTATTTTTTCTTGTTCAATGTATAAAGTAACATTTTCGTGTACTCATTCACTTAGTAAATCGAAGGACATTAAGCAATGGAGCTGGCTGTACTAGACATTATTGATCTAATATAGTTAATTTAATTTGGGAAAAGTACGTCACTCTATAGGGCGGTACTGTGTGTTGTGCAGGTTATTTTATGTGACACTAACTAAATAAGTTAACCGCCATAGGGAGTGCCCGAATTAATAGCCACTTAGTCTTCTCAAATAAGTGAACCAACACCATAATTGACAGCTCAACCATTTGTGCCGCTTCCTAAATAAATAGCCATAAACTACGTTCAAGACTTTCTCTTCAAATACGAATCTTTTGCTTCTACCGTTTATATTCCTTACATAAAGTTTACAGCACAATAACAACCAAAAATCCTCATCTCATCCTTCATAGGAACCCTCATCTGCAAGTCAGTCAAAGTAGACAAAAACACTTGGCATCTCTCAAGTTCAGCCCTTCAAAAGAACAATACAACTTGTACATATTAAGTTTGCCCCCTTTTTTGTATAAGTAGATCCGCAACTGAGTTGATGGGTTCCTTAATAACATAAACAACTGAGGTGTATAAAGGGTTAAGTTATACAACTGCAGTCTCTTTGGCTGTTATAGACATTTATTGGAAACAAAAATTAAAAGGAAAGGTAGTACCTATTAAAAAACAAAAAAACAAAAAGCTGAACTTATGGAATAAAAAAGGCTTTAAAGATATACCTTGACGTAATGCGCAGTGATGGCTATTAAAAACATTCATCTTCAGTGGGTGACTTGGTAAAATTCGAAGAAACATGAAATTGACAATATGGATGATTTATCATTCGAATTGCCCTTATCAATGAATGTCATACTTCTTGATGGATTTTAAATTTTTAAGACTTAAAACGTAAGGTTTCAGAGCAATAACAATTAAAAGCATTTCAGACAATATGTCAGTCTTTGTAGATGTTCACTCTCTCTCGCCCTTATCACAATCCTTATAGTGAAACATTTCACTAAACAATGTAACTTGCTCAACCCTGAAATCCGTTCCAAAATTCGTTCCAGAGTGCAAAAGGTCTTTGAGTTCTATTGCAAGCCTGAACTCTTTGACTTTTATCTGTGTCCCAGGTTACACTGGGATAATTTCTCAAGACCTGAACCTGCGTAAGGTTTTCCTTTGTCTTTGATCAGGACAACGATTTGGTTTCTTACGAAAACAATTGAGTGTGGCACGGCTCTCCAGAAGGTAGGCAGACTAAACGTATCCCTAACGTCTGTAAGAAATCAGCGGCATTCTTGATGTCTCTCAACAGAAAAGACTGTAGACAACTAATTGTCGTTTTTACGGGACACTTTCCTTTTGCTAAGCATTTGCCTAATGCCCTTTCCCTAATCTAGATACATGATCAATAGCGATACACCACTATGGGCAGAAGAAGAACTACTGTAGAATTAGAAATAAAATCGAAACGGTTATTGATTTGGAACTCTTGACAGGAATATATTCTGAAATCTTGACAGACTTGGGTTAAAATGAGTTAAAGACCTTTCCGGGGTTAAGCATCCATTCGGGTGATTGTAACACAGTAACTTATCCTTTCCAGTGGGCAATGTCTCATTTGAAATTATACCTATCTAAAGTTATCTTGTCGGTGTATTATGCAGGGTTCACACCAAAATAATAAAAAAAAAATACTTGCCTCCACACTCCTAAGAGACAAATAAAATAAAAAAACAGAAAAGTTACAGTCTGGAACGGATAGTGTTGAGTAAGCAAATAGGAGTTCGGGAATAAAAAATCTCGTTCACCGATGGTTTATTATCTGTATAAGTATTCAAGTTCAAGATATAAAAATAAATTTAATATGTGTACATACATATACTCGTACTAAATCGTTCTCCTGGCAATTCACCTTCCTCTCTTCGATTTAATTGAAAAATGAAAAACTTGGTTAAGGGAACTGAATTGATTTGTAATAGAATAAAATAGAATTTCATGGAGGACAAATGAAATAGATTAGATTAAAATTTCGATTCTTGAGATCCAGGCCATAGCTTCTCACTACCATTCATGTTGTGTGTGTTATATTCTTCACACGAATGGAAGGAGGCTACTGTTTAATACCCTGTCTGAAGGACAATTTCTGTTTGAGAAGCTTTTTCATAGTTTTACTCTTGGTGTTTGTCACACGCTCTCGAGATGTGAGATCGTGAAAAAACCTCGAAATGTCTGGAAACCCAACCTTGAATCCTTCGCTTGACCATATTAGATAAACTACTCTAGAAGATTATTTTTAGTAGTTAGTTACTGTAGGCCTTTGTGAGGCATAGGGCATGACCATCTTGTTAGGTTTTCTGCAACATGCATCAGATCTCTCCAACTCTTTCCAACTGTCCTTGACTCCTCCTCAACCATGTCTACCTTGGGCGATCAGCCATTTTCCTGACTAGCAATGAAACTGCCTTCGCACCTTAAGGTGTAACCGACAACTTTTCGTTCTTCTTATAGTGATGTCGATTGACTGCTGTTCTGTTCCAATATGGAGCTCTGCGTTTGGGATTCAAATGGGACAAAATACTCTCAAAAGGATACGCCAACATCACTTAACGAAGGACTGCAACTTCCGAGTGACTGTGGTGGTTACTTTCCAAGTACTACACCATTACAACAGTACTGACTCGACACAGTCGCAGCTTGATAGTAGTGCTGTTAACATTGCTTTCCACACCTTAAACAATATTCCGAAAGCAGCGTTTGAGGACCAGCCGCCGGATCCTTCGCAACGATGCTTCCCACATAAGGAAAGCTCTAAATTTGCTAGACCTCTTGTCCAGCAATGTTAAATTGGGAGAAAGAGCTTGAAAGTTTAAGGAGTTTGATTTTAGCTGAATTTTTTTTAAGCCCCACTTAGTTGGTCTCTGTTTCCAGTCTGACTCATATGGTTAAGATCCGAAACTATTTGCTAAAGCAAGTAGATATCATAAGCGTAATCAAAATATTTCAGGTAAGATGTCATTGTCCATGAACATTTCTGCTTTCCTCCGACAGTGCTACGCGGATAACACAATTTATTATCACCAAGAAAAGAAGCGGTGATAAAATACAACACTGGCGTACTCCGCTTTAGATTTCAAAGGTTTTGGATGACTTACCGTTGTGTAGAATACGACATTTTACACCTTCGTACGTGGTCTTTATAAAAAACAATTTTAGCAGGCTTTCCATAAAAATTCTAGGTTCACGCAATCAAAACCCTTTTCGAAATCAATGAAGAGCAAATAGAGCAGAGATCTACATATACTCGATGCATTGCTCTACGATGATCCGCAAGGTGTTTATATGATAATGCCTGCTTATTCGACATCAAGAGTTGGGTGAAAGAATTATCTTCGCTATTTCCCTAATTTCCACATACCATCAGAATGGTGTTTTTCGTCAACTGGACAATCATCTCCTGATTCTCCTATGATAGGTATCATTAGCTCTTCCTCTGCAATTTTTGTATTGCTAGGTGGCCAGTACGAATACTGAAGTTTGCTACTTAAGATGGTTCATTTTGGTTTGACACACTCGCGGTGTCGTCTAAATAGTGCATCTCCTTGCCGAAATCCGGTACATGTTTGGAATAGTTCGGAGGAACGGTTTCTGAATTCCACGTTACACCGCGTGGTCCCCAGCGTCACGCGGCATAGCTGGATCAGTTTAGATGGGATCCCGAATTCGGCTATTGACGATGATTGCTATCATATGTGGCTTTGAAGTTATTGAAGAGATGGTGTGTCTCGACTTGAGATTCGTTGGTGTTTTCCAAGATTTACCTTAGTGTGAAAATATGGTCGATCGTCTATCTGCCTGGCTGGAGGGCATTATGCATTATCTTCTTCTCCTCCCTTCTTCTGACTGAATATTTTTCTCTCGCTGCCCCTGTTTTGTGCTGCAACGCTTGCATGTGTGTATTTTTTGTTATCTTTTTTCATAGTAAGCACTCATTATCATGCCAAGGACACTACGGTGGTCTCGGCTACTTCTTTCGCTGATGTCACGATACTGATTCCACAGCTTGTTGTCGTTTGTAAATACACTGCGGAGAGTCTCTAGTTCAGTCTGCGTATGCTTTGGCGACTCCAGTCATGTTTATGCTTCCACTGTTAAATCTGTTTTTCTGGACGGTTATTTGCAGCTTATTCTCATTGGACAGTCGAGGTCTGAATTTGGCTGCAACAAGAAAAGTATCAGAATCGACGTTTACCCATCTGAAAGTTTGAAAATTCAAAGTATGGAATATGTGCCTCACATCTATTAGCACGTGGTTGATTTGGTTGGCGGTTCGACCATCTGGAGAGCGCCAGGTTGCTGTGTAGATTCGTAGTCTTGGAAACCTAGTACCACTGATCACAGTATTACGAGCTGCTGCAAAATCAATTAGCCGGAAGCCAATATCTGTTGTCGTGTCATGGAGGCTGTGCTTTCAGACTAATCTGCCGAAGATGTTTTCTATACCAATTTTGGCATTGAAATCACCGAGTATGATTTTGACATCATACTCTGGACAAGCTCAGTAAGCTCTGTCCAGGAGGTCATAAACGGCCCCCTTAATAAAGTTTTCAGTTTCGTCGCTAGGGGCACATATTATGCTGATGTTTTGGAATGTTGCCTTGATGCGGATCACATCCATGCGATCGTTGATCAGGTTAAAGTCAATTATCATTGAGTGTAACCGATTTCCTACGACGAATCCGCATCTTAACATGCGCAGTCTTTTGTGACAATATTGCAATTTTTCCGTGTTTGCACATCTGATCCTATCGGTAGTTCCAATTCACGTCGTGCTTCGCTATGGAATTATTTTCGGGCCTTAAGATGTGACCAACCTACAACCATTTTCTTCTTTTTATAGTGATGTCAATTGACTCCTGTCCTTTTAAAAAGTGGAGCTCTGCGTTTGGGCTTCAAATGGGACAAAATACTTTCGAAAGGATACGCCAATATCAGTTAACGTAGGATTGAAGCTTCCAAGTGACTGCTGTGGTCACTTTCCAAGTAATGCACTTTCCAAGTAATGTCTTTTGTGACAATATTGCAATTTTTCCGTGTTTGCACATCTGATCCTATCGGTAGTATGTCCTGGATCGCGGTAATATCTGCCTTGGTAATATCTCTGGGGACAGATTTTTGACAGTTTTTAGATGATGGTCCTTTCTTTTTTTTTTGTAAATTGTCGGGGTTGTACATATGTAATTCGGTACAGCATTCATGTCTCATTTAAACCACTGCAAATTTGACAACCGGCGGAATCCATATACAATCTCGCTAAAAATGTCAGTCGAACATATTTGAGTACGCAAAAAAAAAATCAAAAAAAAAATTATAGAATATCTATCCGGACTGAAAGTAATTTAATATAGCCCCACCTTCAGGATAAACTTCCAATTCTTTTGAGAAATACACTGGAAGCGGTGTAAAATTGTACTCAAATCTGAAAAGGTTTTTTAAAGTTAAGGGCATTGGAAGAGGATATATGTATCTATACACCCTTTTGAGTTTAATAGAGGTAAGGATCTTTCTTAACTTACCCAAGACATTACTCAGTACTCAGCTTAGGGTACAGTGATGACACGAAAAGCCGGTTTGGATGGCCTATTATATTAATTAAAATGTTTACTACCTTTATCTCGCCTTTAAGAATAATTTCAAAAGTGTCCTTTGAACCCGCATCATCTTAACAACTCCTATCCAAATTTAGAAGATTGTATTCAGCAACATTAATTTTCTAACCCTATTAACTGTGTATCTCTTTTTCTTCCAGGAATGCTGCTTTTCACCCCGTCAAAGGTAAGTTGGGTTACCCGCCATAATCAATGTATTTCGTTGTTTGCAAATTGAAATTAAAATGTTGGGTCCTATAACTTTTTTATTTGATAAAACACCTTCCAGCTCGCAATCAAATGATCCTTAAAAAAGTTACTTTTTCTAAGTTGAAAAACTCTCCTCCATACCCACACATCAAAGCCTTATATGTACCGCAATTAGGGCTATTCGTCTTCAACTCGTATGTGCTCAAAAAAAAAACATTCAATTTCGACTAATGTATACACTTAAGTCCTCAAAAGGAATATAACTTTTTTAATATAAAACCAGAGATGAGACAGTGTAAATTTTGTGACAGTTGATCCAGTTTTAATACGTTACCCAGACAAATGAAATTTAAATGTTTTCCCCTGGGGTAACGTCTCAAAAAAAGAAAAATTCTAAAAAGTTTACAACACATCTTTAAAGCCTCAACTGCCCTTCATCCCTTTTTTTTCCCGAGATGTTACACACACATACACCACCGACAATCCTTCAAAACAAAATATTTCACCCCCATCGGCGAGCTATAAAATAAGATGAAAAAAAATGTAAAACTTGTTTTCCTCGTTACCGTTATTAATAATCTCACATTAGGGCCAACAATAATTTGTTTGAGGTTTTTGGATTTATTGTTCTCCGGTCCTTTGAATTTATTATGCAACCTAAAAATTCAGATTTATCGCTTCCACTTTCACTCGAACTCTCCGGTACAGTCTCCCAACTCAAGGACGTGACCCTCCTTGAAACTTAAAAACGTCATTAATATTCCACTCAGAAGAAAAAGGACTACGACAGGAATGACTCGGTAAAAAGAGTGTCTGCACGTTTTAATTTTCCACCCCATCACAGTGGAATGGTAAAAGTTTTTAATTTTTAGCTACTATGATCGGGGAAATCATTGAACTTATATCCTTTCGACACCACCCACGGAGAATTTTTATCCTTCAATTCACATTGATTGGTTCATTAAGCGATAGTGATGGGAATGATGAGGAGAAGAACAGAAAAGAGTTGATAGTTTAATGATGTTTTTAATTAGCTATCAAGTTCAAAAAATAATGAGAAAAGGATTATTTTGGCTGAAAGTTTTTTTTTATCCTTTTGTCTGACAATTATAATCCTCCAGGGTGGGCGAAATAGTTTTGCTCTTCCTTGTCTTAATCTAGTCATCTGAAATAATAGCCTAGAATCTGGTTTCGTGCCACCTGTCGAGGTATCCCTTTGTAAGGAGAACAAAGGGTTTAACTTGTTGTGGTTGGTTGATAAGTTGCTCTTCAAATTAAAGGTAGGAAGTCTATTCCTTTTTCAAAAGATTCATTGACAGGATGTAAGTTTCAGACCCGCTATTGATTTTCGGGTATGTGATAATATTTCTACGGGCATTTTCAAAGGATGGGTAAATCAATATCTAAACAAAGTTAGGTCATGGAGATTCGCTGACAGGCATAATGACCGAACAAAATTGTGGATAGTATCCGAGAAAAGAATAATTTCAACCTATGAACGAGTCATCAGGATAATACAGAAAATAGTACCGGAAGCATTGTGTAGACACGGTCCAGATGATAACAAGTTGATGGCCTTTCGAAAAATTGGAAGGATGGTTTATTGGTTTTTTTTCCATCATTGAGTTGGTAGTTAGGACAAAATCTCATAAATCCTTCAAGCAAATACAACCATAAATCCTTACGATAAAAATACATATAAATGGTGCGTATACGCCACCGAAAAATATATGTTATACTTAACTGTTTGACTAAGGATTTGCGAGCGGAAATAAAAATTGTATATACTTGTTCTTATAACTAAGTAATAACTTTTGGGAAATATATATATAAGGAGCGTATCTTTCGCTTAATTGAGTCGGCTTTATTTGTATAAAGATGGTTTTACCGCTAAACACCATGCTAAACAACAAAACTGACATAGTCGTCACTGGAGAAAATGGAGGGCCTATTTTAATAAATTCAGTAAGAGCAACCAACATCCCGCTGACAGGCTAAAGGAGTTACTCAACATAGGCATCCACCTCTCAAAATGAAGTGAGGATAAGAATGTCCAAGGTAAAACTTAACACGGTTTCTGGATCTACTATTCACAGTAGCCCTAGATGACGTGATAAAGAGTTCATCCAGCTTCGACTATGCAGCTGGCAAAGTTTGTCCGTATTGAGTATCTTACGTATGCGCAGAATCTATCTCTCTAAATCCGAAAGCTCTACGGATAGATAGAATAGAATTAGATAGATAGAAGCCAAGATCGAGGTCAACCTCGGTCGATAGATCCATTTTAATAAATAGGGCACTTGTTTGGTGGATACAGGCTGGTATAGGAAAATTAGAACGAATACAACGCCCAAGAGAATCTGTTTAATAGGGTCATCAGATTTTACCCCCTCTGGATCTTTCAATGTTAATCTGATCTTACCTGCAAAACAAGCTTCATTTTACCTCTAAGACAAAGACCACGAGTTCGTTTATATCTATGATGGTCATTTCCGCCCGCTTATGTAACTCTCCACTTGATGTGATGCTTCCCAGTTACAGTTTCAACTGGGATTGGGACAAATTGAATTTTTGTCCAACGGAATACGTAAGAAAATCAATTGCAGTTATTTATTCTTATATAGAACGGAGTTGTCGTTCTTAGTATAAGGCACGGTCAACTGGCGGAGAGTTCTTCAAAAAGTCGTTCATCTTAATCACCTAGCAAAAGTAAAAAAATCAGCGGTTCACTAAAACTTACTTCTTTAACCGCATTAGACATAATGTTTCATTTGATGTCCTTGGATACTTACATATGTGTATCCGGCATAGACTAATAGACGGCATCTGACTAATAGCCCCATATTTGCCGCTTCTTGATCCCAGATCAACTAAACTACATCGACTTCAAACCCACTGAAACGGAGATTTGATCTTATCTCTGGATAGCTATTCCGTCTCCCAAAGGAGTGGATAAATGTGGCCTCATTAGATGGAGTGGTGAGTTGGTTGGTATCTTAACTGAAAAGCACATTCTGCGCATCTCTTCACGTTTCACCTACCACTGAAGGGTTCTTGAAGGAAGCTTTGTCATGACTGAAATGTAATGGAATATCTGTCAGGGATATTAGCACTATCACTGTTACCCTAAAATCAGCTTTAGATTGCCACTCGTCTCTAGTTAACCCAATGGACCATGGACCAATGGAATTGGGTATTTGAACATAGGCATAATCTGAAACTGAAAATTTAAAAGACTGATGGGCTAGTTAGAAAGGGTGCTCCTTGCAAGATTCTGTCGAAATGGTGGTCACATCGTATGCATCGATGCTACACAAAAAAGAAAAAAAAAAAAAATAGAAATTTTTGGCGCGGCAAGTCCACTGGTGTTGTTGGCTCTACTGTTTATTGCCGTATCCGAAGGACAATTTTTACTTCGAGAAGCTTTTTCATGACAGCTTTACTCTCGGATGTCAGACGCTAGTGAAAGGTGGGGCCGTGAAAGAAATTTTTTTAGGTGTTATTATTATTATTTGAAGACGGGGTATGTTGTACTGCGACCTGTTGTTCTATTTTACCCCCAGCTAACAATTTGAAGAGGTACATGCCCTCATTACAGTTCCCCTCGCATTTGGATTCCTTTTAGAAACATGTTGAGGGTTATGTACTCTTATTACGCCTTGCCGGAAGAAATCTTTTGGGTGTTGTCTGGGAAACGAACATCGAACCTCTCGCTCCTTAGGACAACTCACTAACCACTTGAGCCACGGCGCCCAAGATGCTACACTATTGTTTTTAAAAAACACAGTGGATCTCTGTTGTTGAAAATAACATTTATATTGTCAATCATACTCTACTAGACCAATTAAGTGGAAATATTTGCAATCAATCAGTGTATTATTGCCCAAGTTCATAATTGATAATTCGTAGCTAAACTATCTGCATCATTTCTAATAGTCAACCTCTTTTACTGCTTTAAAAGCACTCAAAACAGCACTCAAACAACTAAATTAGTTTTGGAGACAGCTGAATATTTTTAAAATTAACACAGAAAAGTCTGGTTATTGTGCATTAGATAGTTGCTCATCTTCCTAGCCGACATCGGCACATAACCACCACTCACATCCTGGAGCTTTTATGTGATGTAAGCAAAAGCCTTTATTTTAAATCTCAGCAAGAAGCAAACCAAAATTGTACCCAATGCTATCAGGGGAAATATTATTACAGTAAAAAATATTAGTACTCTCGGATTGACCCACAAAGAATTTAAGGTTCTTCTTAAAAATTCTTACCGACAACTCCGCAAAACCATTGAACCTTACCAGCAGATTATGCTTAGAGAGTGATGACACATTTCTGTATATCTTTACGAGATCCCGGCACAAGGCAACGTATATGTAAATAGAAGTATTATACAACGAGGATAAAGAAACATCAGAGGATATACTGTGACACTGAAATTACCTTATCAGTACACTTCACAATTATGAGTATTTAAGTAAATATTATCTTGACGTTCTTCACGTAACTGTCAGTCAACCAAAAAGTCTGGTTAAATTTATAAACAATTTAAGCATCATAGTCCTTTAAAAAAAAGCTCAATCCTAAACGGCGGAATGATTCTATTGATGATTCTATTTTTGAACGAACATCATCTGATCTCTCTGTATAGACAAAGAAGCTAGATTTATAGGTTTCATGTTAATTGATTTTCCAAAACCAGAGTTACAAATATGGGGTTGATGAACATGTGGTTTGAGCAGGAGAGTACCACATCAAACATAGCGGACGAGAAAATTATATAATTGAAGGAATTCTCTCACGTCCTTCTCACGTTCCTCACTTATTTCTGGGGGCTATAGAATATTATTAGTTTATTCCAAGACTTCGAAGACTTCTATAAAAAAATGGATACTATCGAAGGACAACAGATGATTCACAAAATAGCAAAACAACGATACAATAGCATTAAAGATATGATATCTATAAATTATATTAAAAATAAAAATAGAACAGCACTAGCGAAGGAAGCAGATATTGTGCAATTCCCAAGAGACACAATAGAACAATTTTGGACAAATCATGGAGGAGGAAGTTATTAAACAGGCTCTGGCTA
This sequence comes from Xylota sylvarum, assembly GCA_905220385.1. NCBI lineage: Eukaryota > Metazoa > Arthropoda > Insecta > Diptera > Syrphidae > Xylota > Xylota sylvarum. Next base: position 105,183,392 of record LR999957.1, on the reverse strand, counting down.
AAATGAAAAATGGAAAGTTTACGGGGTCACATGAAATATTAGTTTAAGTTTGAAAAGTGTGCGGAGCACGTGTTATTTAATGGCTCACGACCCTATTTTAAGGTCCTAAGAGGAAAACAAATGCCAAACGTGTGGAGTGGTAGTTTTCTGGTGTCAACATTAAGGCAGGCATGTGAAAATGACCGCGGCATAAATCTTACTATATGTTGCACACGATGAAGCTGTGGGACCATGTATTAATTTTAAGGTTGTTTAACCGGTTACAATCAGCGCAAATTAGTGTACCCGGGTGTTTTAAAGAACTATCCAACAAGAATTGTTGCCATTGCACCATTGCGCCATTGTTGAATTGTCAACATTTAACTATCATTGCCATTACTTTTGATAAGTTAAAAGCAAGGTTATTAAATGTGGATCGATAAATACGCACACAACGTGTTGAAAAACTGAAAATTCACTACAAAAATGGGGAAAATATCGCGAAAACGTTTTGTAAAGTTCGTACTGCTTTTGATCATCATCAAGCGCCTTCTCGCACAGCTATAATGAATTTAATCGATAAATTTGGACATCTCGGTCAGATTAATGATGTGAGGATATGAACTCGTGTTTGTCCGGCAAGATCAGCTGAAAATATCTCCGCCGTAGTTGAGAGTGTGACTGAAAACCCAGGTGTTTGAGATGATCACGGATATTGGCCCTATCCCCAACCACTTTGCACCTCATTTTCCGTAAGGATCTTGGCCAACATCCTCACACAAATCAGTTGGCATATGCATTATATCCAGCTGACCATGCACAATGCCGTTCTTTTGCTGATTGGGTGCTGGAAATAATTGAAGATGATCATCACCAATTATTCTGAGTGATGAGGCTCATTTCCATTTGTCTGTGTACATAAACAAACAAAATTGTCGCTTCTTGCCTTACGGTATTCCAAAACCCAAGAGAAATATTGGAACAACCTCTCTATCTACAACGAATGACAGATGGGAGTGGTTTTTGTTTTGTCGGTATCCTTGGGCCACATTTATTTTGAAAATGATGCGCCTGTTAAAAGTGATAAGTGGTGACCTAGCCTATACCTATAGAAGGGCCTGCGAGGAGCTTAGATGGTTCCTTATCCTGGCATTTACATGTGTCCTATGTTACAGAAAAATTCGGATTGGAATAAAAGGAAAGGTGTACTAAACTAAACGGCCGTCAGACCAAAAATGTTATATGGCTCAGAAACTTGATGTGTATGCTGAAGTCACACTATGTATATGATATGCAACAAATACGTTAGAGGCAGCATGGTGGTAACACCAAATAATGAAATCCTAGTAGGAAATACAATGAGATGGTATGGTCATGTAGCCCAAAGAGAACCTATGCATATTGTCAGCACAATTATTAACATAGAGGAGACAGCACGAGTATGTGGAAGACCGAAATCCACATGGCTGGTAAAAAAGATCTAAAAATAAAAAATTGCAAGATGCAAACCAGCAGTTCTATAATACGAGACTCGGAACGACACACCAGACGAGGAAAACAGCAAGGAGAGTAGTTGACGAAGAAAAAGAAGATGAATCAAAAGACTGTTCTGGAAAACCGTACAAAACAGCATGTATCTGTAGCTGCATATAACGCAATTTACGAGACTAATAGGGTTCAAATTGATAGAACTCTTAGCTAACGTCAAAGTTCTCACAATCCCCCTACAACCCCCTCAATCTTCCCACTGCTCCACCACTGCTCCAGTGCAAAGGCACTCTTCTACGATCATTGAACCATGAATTTCATCCTAGACACACGTTTCAACTAGACACTCAAAAAAAAAAAAAAAAGTAAAAACAAAATAAAACCAATTCACGACGAGTGATGAAAATTGCTTAAGAGCATATTAGGTTGAATCAAATGAATAATTCAAACAGGATCCCTAACCATTCGTTCGCACAGTTTTCCAGTTCATTACATATTGCGGCTTAAATTCATGCACCCTCGTATGTGTTTGACACGTGGTAGAGGCGTATTGCAAGAGTAGTTTCACGCCCTTTAAGCCCGATACGATGGTGTTCTAATAAATCCCAACCTTCACAAACATTCTCTTCTAGGCAAACGAATTACGTTTTATCAGAAGAGTCCTCAAATTAAATCTCAATAGATTCCGGGGAATCCTGCAAAATGGCACACGTGCCAAGGAATTATTATTATTATTTTTTGCGGAAAGTATAAGACAATTCTTTACTTAAGATAAAATGCTTGATAAGAACACAAAAATAATGTCATATCCTTGGGAAAGTGATACTTTTTTGTGTTTCATAATCTAGGTATAGTAGGCGAGTGCGGATAAGTAAATTACATTTCCTTTTATATCTTAGAGATTTTTTTTTTCTGTTAAAATAGAAGAAAGTATATATTTTTTTTTACAATCAACGTCACGACAAACTTTGGTCAGTTTTATTTTTAACATTTTTGATATTTATAGAAGGCTATAAGGCTCTTTCCGTAATATCCACAGGGCAAGGTCACCACTGTGACTTACAAAAATTCAAATTAAATTTGTATCTTGGGTTTATTTTCTTCTCAAAAGGACGATGATCGTCTTAAAAATTACTGAATGACTGCCTTGACTTTGCAGACGATATTTGGCTCAAGGTAAAAAGATTTAAAATAAGTTTGAAAGTTATTTTTTTTTTATTGGTAATGGTTGATGGCATTACAACAAGCCTTTTACAGAAGGAGCAAGAGGGATTACTATCGCATCTGTTTAGGGGAAAAATGACCAAACTCATACAGACCAATCAGATTAGTAGCATTTTTTCTCAAGACAATAGAAAAGGCGTTATATAACCATTTAGGAGGGACGCCACAACCAGAGCAACCAGCGGCTCGTCTGGATCGATACCGATATTCGAACAGTTGATGATAATCAAGAACTTTCCAATTTTTAGAATGCCAGGATGAGTTTACCCTCAAGTGGCAACGTTAACCGGGTTCGGTCAAAGTCGTCCCGAAACCCCGAATTTCCAAGTGAAAACTCAAAGGTGATGGAGATCGGAACGCCCGCAGAAATAAGTCAAGAAACTGTCGTCATACTAAACCATGAGACGATGACTATGCTCCCGGCCAGAATTGGTATCAACATGGTAAGAATTAGACCTTAATTAGCTCGGACGGCAACATCGAAAAGAGCAGTTATCCGAAGACCCTAAATTGTATATACTATATCGCAACACCTAAAGACCAGACTGGATTGCTTCCAGGAGGATTCTAGGCGATTCAAAGGATCCGTGATTTCATATCCCAATCACCCACTCTAAATTTACAGCGAGGTGAAAACACTTCCATCAGCTTTCCATTCAGTCCTTGTAAGGCCCTGTTCTACAGTCAGGACAAGAAGAAGCCCAATCCCGTATGGTGGTCAGCTGAGCTTTTAACCTTGCGCAGGAATGGATGGAACCTAAAAAACGTAGCCAAACGCAAACAGTATGCCTCTGACTGGGACCGCTACAAGGAAAGCAAAAGTGTTTTCAAGAAAAAGGCAATATACGGAAGACAATATACTCCTCCTGGAGTAATTTCTGTAATGAAATAGAGTCAACAAAAGAAGCAGCCTGACTCCAAAAAACCCTATCAAAGGTACCACAGTCCCAAGCTTTATAAAATACCAGATGGATTCTGGATAGAATCATAGAATTCCGAGATCATAGAATTCCACTTCAGGACACACTTTCCAGGGTATGAAAACCTAACACCTAACACTATAGTAAGCCTCGATGATAGAACAGCCAACACACGCCACTTTCTGGGCAACCAGATTGTATTCGACAAGAAGGTCAAGTGGGCAATTGACCCTTTCATTGTTTTTAAAGTACGCTTGCTTAGCTACATGCCACATGATGCTACAAAGCTACAAGGAGTACATCAGTACCCGCGAGTAGCGGGTGTCTTAATTGCGCATATATTCCTTGAGCCTGGAGAGAAGTCATGGTCATTTTCATAGTCAAAGTAGATAAACCTTCACATACTATCTCAAAAAACTTAGCCCTACCTCGTTCCTACTTAAGACATTTGAGAGGTTGATAGATTAACACATTCGCTCCAAACTAAATTCTAAGGATATGTCCTCAACACCCCTATACTAAAGGCCAATCTGTTGAGACAGGCCTGTGTGAGGTGGTAACCATCACTCTACCACAAAAAATTCAAGCTAGCCGCCTTTCTAGATATAGAAGGAGCTATCAACAATGTAAAATCGGAATTTAAAATACAAATTTTTGGGATGACAGGTCCCAAGGACCCAGGGCGTGTTATATTCTTCACACGATTGGAAGGGGACTACTGGTTTATGCCGGATCCGAACGGCAATTTTTTGTTTTGAGAAGCTTTTTGATGACAGTTTTACTCTCGGATGTTTGTCAGACGCTAGGTGTTGTTTGGGGATTGAACCTGGAACCCCTTGCTCCGTAGTCCAACGCACAGACCACTTGAACTACGGCGCCCACAAAATCGGAATCCATAAGATAAAAATCTTTTGCACTGGACCAACTAAGTGTAGACTCAGTAATCCTAGACTGGGCTGAATACATATTCAAGAAGAGACACATCAACTCAGGACTCTTCAGTATATCCAGCGGCTTCTACTATGGACACTGGTCGCGAACGAAATTTTGAAGAAATTGGAACAAGATGGCGTCAAAACTGTTGTCATAATGGTGCCGTATCCACTATCACCTAACTACTGCAATCCTCCCTCAATAACATGCAGAAATGTACGGGAAGTTGTGGATTAAATGTTAACTCCCTGAAAACAGAGGTCGTCCTCTTTACTAACAAGAGAGCAATCCCACATATTGGGTCCTCGAGACTCCTACATCCTCTAAATTTCGTATAAGGCGAGATACTTGGGCTGTAAAGGCATGCATAGCCTTCCTTTTGAAATCTTTGCTAAAAAATAGGGGCCCAGGCCCGCCATTATCCAGTGGATGTATACAACCATCGTCAGACCCATTCTATCATATGGCTGCCTAGTCTGGTGACCCGAAGCAGAGAAGGCCACACACCTCAGGGAACTGACCAGAATTCAAAGATTAACATGTATAGGGACTACCAGCGCCAACTGCAGCCCTTGAAACCGAAAGGAAGCAGCTGCAAAGGGTGCCCTTTGAAATAATCCAACCTTTGGAAAGAGGACGACACAGGTCACAACGCTATTGTGAGATGTGTACGCTTGGGTACCGAGGCAGACTATATATCACCATCCCACGACTTCAGACTGAACGTTGAAACCATCTTCCCGTCAAGGAAGAACTGAATAAACAGTAAAGGCATCAACCCCAACAATATCTCGATTTTTCACTGATGCAGGAATAGGCTCTGGAATATATCCATCTGAACCCGCAATTGCTAACAAGGAACAAGAAACCCAAATTCGACATTACATAGACACATAAGGTCTAAAAATTTAGCAGAAGAATCAGGGGCTGTTTTTTTAAACATACATAAATCCAATTAATTAATCATGTAAAACAAAATGGTCTTCCATGAGAGGTCCTTACCAGAGTGAAGGAAGTATAAGTACCCATCGTACACACCAAACTCAAGGAAGACACTCTATAACAAACCTTGCATCAAATGAAGTGTAACATTAACAGCTTTGCGAGTCGCAATAAAACGTGATAAGATTCTAAAGAGATGATGAATTAACAGAAACAGTCGTTCCATTGACGACTATAAAAGAAATTAGAGGATTTCAAAAAAAAGTCACGAGTCAATTAAATTAATCGTGGTATTAAAATCACTTCAGGACACAAGAATCCTAATAAACACGCTCACAGACTCGTTACGATAAAAACAGTAATCTGATTCTCCTGCAGGGGGGAATTAAAGGATCTGAAGCAATTGTCCTTGCCCTGTCTAACAAGAATGACTACGAGTATATGACAAAAAATATAGGGCACGTCCATAATGATTCAGGCAAGACGAAGAAGATAATTCATATCTGTATCTAGAAACACAAAAATCTTCAGTCCATCATAAAAACAGGATTGTGTCGATTGTAAAATGATGTCTTGGGGCCAGAAACACACATATCCCTACTCGCTTGGACGTGATCCTAATCAGTATAAGCATAAAGATATAAATCTCTTAAGTGGCAGTAAATTAATAAAAAAAATCTTAACAAAAACACCCTCATGAAGCCCTATGGCTGTTGTCCATCTTTTATGAGACCCAGAGTCAGAGTCAGTGAGTCCTCCAGAGAACATGAATAATATTGCCATTTACAATAATTTACTAAACCAAGTAGGGGAATTTATTTTGACAGACAATTCACATTCTGATTAATGGTCAACTGCAGTAACTACGTCTGCACCATTAGGAGCTTTTCAATAGCTCCTCAAGCCCTCCGAATCATTGCGAAAAGTCAAGAGGATTTCTCTCTCACCGTGTCGGGAACACAGAAAAGTGAAATGTTATATAATTTTTTTTTACGAGTTCGTTGTCGCCTACGCGTCATGTTTACCAAATTTCTTGTTGGGGCATAAAAAAAGGAATCTCTTCGATACATTCCTTCGTTTTATTCCCTTCCATCACTTTGTCTCTGTAGGTATCGTAGTAAAACAAAAGGGATAATGAACTGGAAAATGAAAAAAATTTACGATGATAGAATTGGAATAAAAATGTCTACACAATCATTTGGAGATATTTTATACTCCAAGTGCTAATGGGTGTAGCCTAATGATTTTTATAGAAAATTAAATTAAGTACTGGACACCGAAAATGAGGTTCAAAAAAGGGGGAAAAAAATAAGGTTCAGCGTTTTGAAAAGGACCGTGTGAATTGACCCATCTGATCATATTCAATTATTTATCGTTTTACCCTGAATACTGCACGCAATTGAATATTGAACGCAATTAAATTGGAAGGCTTTTAATTAAAACTTCTAATGAAATCTCATCTACATAATGTCATGGTGCATCCTGCCGCAGGAGTCTACAAATCTGCCAAAATCAGTAGCAGTACCCCTATTTTGGATTTGATACTGTAAGCATGTGTGCCTCTGTGAATTTATGTTCATCCTATTTGGAATGATTTATCGAAATTATATCCTGTCTCCTCCTAAAATTATATTAAATTAATACAATACCCTACAGGTTTGTAGGAAACTCGAGTTAAAATTTATGTCTTCTTCCAAATGGCAATGTCACAGGAAGAGATGATTTTCCTATTGATTTTATGATCCTTTTTGCTTAATTTTTATTTTTTTTTATGAAAAATCACATAATCATCCCAAGGGGTGTGTTCTAAGAAATTTACTACGTAATGCGATTAGTTTGATATTATTTGTAAAGAATTGAAAAATGGGATTAAATATGCTAAGGGCTGTTAGGGATATCACCATATCGAGCTTGTCGGAGATGATGATTATCCTCATTATAGTCCTGCACACCTACACGATTTCTTGCGAATTTTCAAACTATGTATGTATGTATGTATTACTGCCTACAGGTAATCCGTAATTGCTTTCATTCATCTTTAACTACCCTACATCGTGTTTTCTGGAAATTTTTGGAGAAGATTCAATTGATAGTATGTTAATTCTTTTCGGTGGGGCGCAAGTAGATGGATATCTTTAAAAGGTTTAACAGTCTGTGGTAGATTCCTGTGTGGGATTGCTACCCACCAGCTAAAATATCACCCTTCTACAGGCATAATCCCATTTTGCTGTGAGGTAATACCTTTTTTGCTCTTTTAGATTTGTCGTCCGGGATTGGTTTTTGACTTTTTATGCGACGTACATAGTTATTTTAAGATGCTTGCCTCAGTATTTTTGATTAGCTTGGATCTGATTTCATGTTCAAGGATTGTATGGTCTATATCTTGTAGTTTGTGACGCATTCTTTCATACTTACTTACTTAACGGGCTCCCGACCCGTGAAGAGTCTCTGCCTGAGACACAGCAGCCTTCCACTCTCTTCGATCCCGGGCACGCTGCTTCCAGTTATCTAGACCAAGCGCTCTGGCATCCGCGATAGCTTGATCCTTAAAACGGAGGTTCGGTCTTCCTTGTCTTCTCGAACCTGGGGGCTGTGATTCGAAGATCCTCTTTGCTGGAGCATTATTGTCCATTCGCTCGATGTGGCCGAGCCAGTGTAGTCGACGTGTTTTGGCTTTTTGGACTACATCCACATCCTGGTACAGCTCATAGAGTTCGCGGTTATATCTTCTCCTCCATTCGCCCTCCTCGCATATGGGACCGAATATCCGACGAAGAATTTTTCTTTCGAAAGTGTTCAGTATTTGCTCTGCTTTCCTGCTTATCGTCCAGCACTCGGCTCCATACAGCAGAACTGGCAGGATCAAAGTTTTGTAGAGCATACATTTCGTCTTTCGAGTTAGGAGTTTTGACCCCATTTGTTTCGCCAAACCGAAGTAGCAGCGGTTTCCTAGGGTAAGTCTTCGTCGAATCTCCACTAAGTTGTCATTCGTGGAGTTGATATTTACTCCGAGGTAGGTAAACTCCTTAACCACTTCGAAGTTACTGTTGCCAACAGTGACGTTTTGTCCTAGGCGGTGGACAGATGCTTCTTTGTTTGTTGACAACATGTATTTGGTTTTGTCCTCATTCACTTCAAGGCCAACACGTTTCGCCTCTTCTTCAATTGCCGTAAAAGCCTCTAACACGGCGCGCTGGGAGCGACCGATGATGTCGATGTCGTCTGCGTATCCCAGCAACTGGACAGATTTGTTGAAGATAGTGCCTTCCGTGTTTACACCTGCCCTGCGCACTATCTGTTCCAGCACAAGATTGAAGAAGTCACATGATAGCGCATCCCCTTGCCGAAATCCGGTGCCGAATTGCACGTTGCACCGCGTGTTATCCAGCGTCACGCGGCACAGCTGGATCAGTTTAGCCGGGATCCCGAATTCGGCCATCGCCTTGTAGAGCTCAAGACGATGAATGCTATCATATGCGGCTTTAAAGTCGATGAAGAGATGGTGAGTCTCGACTTGAAATTCGTTGGTCTTTTCCAGGATTTGCCTTAGTGTGAAAATTTGGTCGATCGTCGATCTGCCGGGCCGGAAGCCACACTGGTACGTGCCGATTAGTGTGCTGCAGAAAGGCTTCAGACGTTCACACAGTACGTTGGATAGGATCTTATATGCGACATTAAGCAGGGATATGCCTCTGTAGTTCTTACAAGACATAGGATCGCCTTTCTTGAAGATGGGGCATATAGAGCTGATAGTCCAGTCATCGGGCATGACTTCATCCACCCACACTTGGTTGATGACTTGGTGCATGCACCCCACCAAAGCATCACCACCATGTTTGAAAAGCTCTGCTGGTAGACCATCAGAGCCGGCGGCCTTGTTGTTCTTCAGCTTTTTGATAGCTGAGCCGACCTCTTCAAAACTAGGAGGGGGAATGGATTCTTCATTGACTGGATGCGGGTTCTCTTCTTGCCCTATCACTCTCTCTACCTGCCCATTAAGTAGCTGCTGGAAATGCTGCTTAAATACATCTACTATTCCCTGTGCTTCGGTGACTAGGTTTCCTTCACTGTTTCGAAGAGCCTGCGTTCCGGGCTTGAAGCCAGCTGCCAGTTGCTTGGCTTTCCTGAAAAACATCCGGATGTTGTTCCTATCGCGGGACTCTTCGATATCCTTGAGCATTCTTTCATATCCAAATAAATATTTTGTTTCATTCGTGTTGTTTGGGAAAGTAATAGAGGGTCATCATAGCCAACCTCTTGGAAGGTGGCTTTCTCACTAAGGTACTTTATCTTGATCCGGAATTATCTAGATGCAATCAACAGTGACGTACACAGTTCTAGTCAGGCCGAACTATCTAGTGTCATTCTTATATTTATGAGCTGCTTTGACATATTCGAATCCCAGGTCCATAGGCATCTCCAACACTGAGTCAGGGGGTTGGAAAAGAGTTGCTGTCGGAGGAACTCTTAATAGGCCAACGGCAGCACTCGAAGTGGATTACTGACTCCGAAAAAATCGGCCCTTCGTCCTAGGGGTAGGTATTAAAGGAAACTGGTCCTCCAGGTTGGGGTTTGTGCGTAAGGGTTAGTTCCCGATTATGGAAAACCCATTTAATTCCGAAACCCACACAAGCCTCGGGTAAGGATGATTCTACTGTTGACGACCCCAGCAATCGAAATACAACGACAACGACCTTCGGACCCTTAACAGACCGCGTGAAACCAAAACACTAGCATAGGCCCTAGACTGCTATAAAGCAGACATCACCGCCATCCAGGAAATGGGATAGGATGGGCCGGGCAAAAAGAGGATAAAAAACTCTGACATCTATTACGGTGATTGCTAAAGGGAGCAGAATCAGCGCTTATTCGAAAATGGATTCAAATGAGCTTTCGACATGTGAGCGAATGACTTATGACAATCTGCATCAAGGCTAAGTTCATGAACATAAGCTTTATATGCGCTCATGCCCCCACAGAAGACTAGCACGAGACCACTAAAGAATCTTTCTACGAGCTCCTCAACAAAACTTACGAGAAATGTCCTAAACATGACATTAAAATCGTTCGGTTTGCTCATCTCAATATCCACAAGTGGACATGGCGGTCTTCTGATCATGAAACAATCAATTAAATTGCTCACATTCCAATCCACGTAAGGTATGCCTCCAATATTCTGGATTTCCGAACCTTTCGAGCAGCTAACATCGACGGGCATCATTACCTTTTTGAATCCAAGGAACGAGTGCGGATATCCTTAATGTCACAACTGAGAAGAATTACTGTGAGAAGATTTGACGTCGAAAAGCTGAGACCGCTAAAACCTTTGCCGAATGCGTATCCCGAAATCTCGCTACGACTCAAATGCCGAGGACCAATGGCTGCCAATATACTATCAGAAACGCCGCAACTGATGTGCCAAGTTTCGCCCAATCACCACCAAAAAACCCCTGTTTTGACGAAGAATGCTGGCACACAAATGCAACTAACCTAGAGGCATACAAAGTGCAAAGAAAGACGAGGACTGCTCGTGAGATCTACTAGAAGAAGAGATAGGAAGAACACCGGCTTCTCCAAAAGAAGAAAAAAGAGCATGAAAAGCGCAGGATCGAAGATATTGAAAGATTGTACTCCAAGAATAATGTACGGAAGTTTTACCAACAGGTAAAAAGAACGTGTCAGGCCAACAAGACCCGTACAGAAGCCTGTAGAGATGAAGACGGAAACCTCGTAGTAGAGTCACAGTCGTTGCTGAGAATATGGAAAAATTTCTTCTACAGACTGTATAACGGCGACGAAGACCAACATTCCGCTGTCAGGCAGAATGAACCATTCAACATAGACGACGATACCCAAAACTTCTGTCCACCTGACCAAAACGAAGTGATGATAGCAATATCCAAACTTAAGTCCAACAAGGCTGCTGGACCTGACGGCTTACCAGCCGAGCTGTTCAAAGCAGCTGGAAATGACCTGGTAGAGAGCATACACCAACTCATTTCTAAAATTTGGTCAGATGAGTGTATGTCTAATGAATGGAATCTCAGCATCGTTTGCCCGATCCACAAAAAGGAGACCTCCTGAATTGCGCTAATCACAGGGATATCAGTCTCCTCAACATCGCGTACAAGATCTTATATCCCATACTGTGTGAAACCCTGAAACCCTTCGTCGACTAAGATCGGGTCCTATCACTATGGTTTCAAGCCAGGAAAGTCCACAGTCGATAAAATTTTCACAATTCGACAGATACTGGAAAAAACCTAAGAAGCACAGATCCACCATCTTTTCATTTATTTTAAGGCCGCCTATGACAGTATTTATAGAGACGATCTATACAGAGCCAAGTTTAGTTTCGGCATTCCTGACAAACTCGTTCGCCTGTGCAGGATGACGATGGAAAACGCTCGCTGCTTCATCGAGGTCGATAACGACTTCACCGAGACCTTTGATGGGAAGAAAGGATTTAGACAAGGTGACGCGCTGTCATGTACCTTCTTAAACATCATACTTGAACTCCGAAGGCACAATCTTTCAAAAGTCTGTGCAACTACTAGCGTACGCTGGCGATATTGACATTATTTGCAGAACACAGTGGGCTGTCACTGGTGCGCTCGCTAATATTGCAACAGAAGCTGCCAAAATGGGTCTAGCAATAAATAAGGGCAAAACCAAGTATGTATATGCTGTTAACACGATGGGACACAGAACATCGACGAATTGGACAGAACGTCACAATCGGAAGCAGAAATTAGACTCGGTGTTGTTTGGACGGAGGAGGCAATTGAATAGTACAGCTCTATCCCGAACAACTAAGGCGACTCTGTATAAGACCTTGATCAACCCAGTCCTGCTCTATGGTGTTGATGCTTGAACTCTATCTAAAGTGGATTAAAATATCCTCTGCCGCTTCGAGAGAAAGATTGTTCGTAAAATGTTCGATTGCTTTTTGGATGGGGAATTATACCGTTTTGAAGGAGGCATTATACCAGCTATACAGCGATATCAACTTAGTCAAAAGACTACGCCTTGATGGTGGCAGTGCAAAATATAGTTTCCTTCTTTTCTTCGTCCACCCATCTTCTAAAGAAGTCGTTAGCAGGAAGACCCAGCCTAATGGCATGCCTATCAATTGCACCTACTATGATTGCTATGAGTAACCTTTCCTATCTGATCAGAGAGTTGGAGCGTTTCTGCCCATCTTTTGTACACTGCTTGACGAACTCGTCGACCATACAATTCTGTGGAATATCATTGTGTCCCGACACCCAAATGAGTTGAATGTGGGACTATTCTATGGCCTTTAGTATTTATTTGACTTTCATTCAGAAAATAGCAAAAGATACGTGTAGTAAACATTGCCACCCCACATTGCAAGTAATTAATTAGGATAATAATTTTAAAAATAGCTGTGTCACGTCACATCACAGACAAAGCACGCAAGTAGAAGAATATTTAATTAAAAACACACATCCCCCAACACTTTAGTTGAGATACGCTGTTTAAGAACACCGATTATTAGAAGGTCGTCATCCAATTTTCTATCGTACGAAATCAACAAGTATCCTTGAAGGATAATCCGAATTGATATGGAATTTCTTTTTCTTCGATTTACATATTCCAAATTTCCGGTGCTTTACGTAAGAGGATTAAAATGAGTTGGGTTCTATTTTTGATTTGCATCGTCATGGGATTGAAAGGATATACCATGTACATATGTATGTATTTCATGAAAATGTTGGAGAGATACATACATGCATATGCGTATGTAGTGTATCCCTTCGATTAGGCGGGGATTTTTCTTCTTTTTTTTCTGTTTGCTTATAAAAATTTAGATTTTGAATGTCTGGATGGTACTTAGAGATATTATTTAAGCCTTCAAGACTTGTTTCAGTTCCCTTGACCCAACTGAAAATTAAATGTGAATTTCAATTATGAGGAGATTTATTTTTTTATAAATAGTACAAGTGGTCACAAGGGGAAATAACGCGCCTTTTATAAATATTGTTTATTCTACTGGTCAAATGAGTAAATGGAAATTAAGTACAGATATGGCTAGACAGTACTTAAAGATCTGCTTTAACTATATGAACAAGCTTCATCCATTCTCGATAAGAACGTCTTAAGGATCATCTGCTTTGTTTGTGTTCATTGGAATAGTCCGATTTAGAAAGCTCTAGGACATTCCTTTGAGTTTCAGTTCAGATTAGAGGTCTGGCAGAATTTGCTATCAAAAATGGATCATTTGATGGTTTCTAATATAAATACAGCATATCTAGCAGTTATTTTAGACTACATAATGAACTTAATTGAATTGTGAACCTATGTGGGACAGTTAGATAGACTTAGAAAGTATATTTTGAAGGATGTTCATTGCCATTATTTTTTACCTGTATGTATATTGTGCTTGCGTTCAAGGAATCATGACCACTATTATAGAGTCAAGACACATCGCGAATAATTGATTTTTAACTTACGCCTAAAAGTATGCTCGCTTATGGTGTAATTGGGAAATGACGGGAGAAGATAGGATAGATTTTCTAAGTATTGTGGTTTGAAACTCAGGTTTTATTAGGTTTCAGAGGAGTGTTGTCCGCACTGAGCTGGCTGAATTTTTACGTTTGGCTCTTAGTTCGTGGAAGTAGACGGCTAAAGTAAGACCTATTCTGTCTTGTATGGTGGCAGTCCGCCAGTAAGACCAACAACTTAGCCGATCTCACGAAGATACATAGATTGGCTTGTATTGGCACAAGCGCCATGAGAACTGCACCTACTGCAGAACTGAAGGCCATTCTGAAGCAGATTGTTCGGCTGGATATCTTCATTCAATCCTCGGGAGCTATTAGCGCCCTAATAATAAGTCAGTCAGATAGTCGGAGACAAAATACAACGGCTCATTCTATGGTCCTGGAAAAGTATCTCCACATCTGTTCGTCTCCCGAACCATAGCAGTATTTTTCAAGTGGAAATCCTAGCAATAACAATAGCCGTCTGTGGGACTGTGTTGAAGGCAGTACCACAAGAAGGTATCACCTTTTTCATCGACAGTCAGGCAGCAATAAAAGTGATTTCTGCTATCGAAATAAAATCCAAGCTTCTGAAGAGCTTAAGGTCTAACATTAGATGGTTCTTATATAGGCTTTGTTTCGATAAGAGTAGGGCCCACAGGATTATGCAAAAGGATACGAAATCCCATTCCACCCTGATAGGAGTCATCACAGGGCATAACATTTTACGGTACCATATGAAAAAATAAAGAATATCGGAAAAAGTGGTATGTCGTAGATTTGGAGATGAGGAAGTCAATGAAGATTCAACTCACTTTCTGCCATTCTCCAAGTCTTATCTAAATTAGCTTTAAAGTTCTCGGGCGACACTTCTTCCGTGACCGAGAAGAAATATCCAGCAGACCAGTCAATGACATCTTGAACTACATCTAATAAACTGGATGGTTTGCTAGTTCATAGGAACCATATCTGTAGAACTAAGGTTAATAGATGGGCAAAGGACATCTCTCCTCTTTGGGTATCACAATGGGTCAGTATTGATCTGAGTGGGCGTTATGTATCTTTTTCACTTGCCTACCCACGTACCTAACCTAACGTTGCGGGGCTGTCAATTTAATTAACGCACAACCTTCCATTTAATAGCCGAACGCCTTAGAAGCATGAGTAAGTAATTACACTTGTACTAACCATATTAATGTTCCAGTGAGACTGCAGTGTGTGAAGCTCCTGAAAAGCATTCGGATATTTGGGATACTTCTCCTCACTGAAACAATTATTTAACCTTCTACGAAATACAGGTAACGTAGGGTTTGAGTCCTTATAATATAATGGACTTCATTTGTGAGGACAGGCATGGTAGAGAAGACTGAAAAGATAGCTGCCTTAATGGAATCAAATCTGATTTAAACACCGACCGGAATGTATTTTACATTAACTTGAGATAGATATCTCATTTTGACTGATACATCACTGTACTGTTTTTAAAGCAGAGGTTATGGCCATTTAAAAGACTCCACCATTGGGATGCTGGATGGTTTTGACTCACAAGAGTGTTACAAAAGAGGCATTGAAGCACAGACTTGAATTATGGCCCTGACGTATGGAAACTACCAGTTGACTTATCCATTTGTGCTATACCAAATTGCAAAAGAATTATGATCTAAAGAAGATAAGAAAAATCTATTCTTCAATAGACTCACTCTAACTAAATCATAGTTGAGGCCAACATAGAGTTGTCAATCTTACCTTAGATATGTACGTACTCTTAAAAATAAAAGGAAAAGGAAAACACACCCTACATACATATTATCCAGTCGATTACATCTCTGTCTGCCTTCGATTTCCCCATCCGCATGTATGGATATGACAAATTATTGACAAAACGACAAATACAGATTCCGTGTCCTTTGAACTTGAAGATGAGGTACTGTCCTCATATATCTTGAGCTTCGACAACATGGGAGAATTACGCATTTTATTAGAATCAAATTAAATTTTCCTGTAGATTCAAAGAAAATCACTAAAAAATATCTGTAGCACGTGCGATATATTGTATTTGTTCAGAAAAATATGAAGAATATTTCCCACCCTAAGATATATAGGTTGATTATTGAGAAAGTCCTATTGTATAGGTTAGGTAGGTACTTCGTAGAAATAAGCTATATATTAGAGGGTGAGTGTGAATATATACGTTTTATTTTCTTCCTCAAAACTTTAAGCACAAGTAGTCGGGGTTTTGTATAAATAAATGACGATGGGTATTTCACACTCCTATGAATATTTTGTCAAAAATCGTCTGCCTATTTTATTCGTATGAAATTCATGAGAGGCACGTGCTTATATAATACAATTGTAAGGAAACATTTCTGAAGTACACGTGGTCTCTACTTCAATTACTCCCCTGTCATAATCACGGCTTTCAATTTTATCCATAAATAACTATCTTCGCTGTTCTCGACTTAGACTATCCTCTGACCTAATAATTATCTAAATACCAAATAGCGAATAATAGCCTTTAGTGCCGAGACAATCTGCACACGAAACAAAAGCGCCGTAAGGATCATGTGAATAATCAACGCATGTACAAAGTCAACAAGTCCCTCTCGGGCATCCATCGGAGTATCTAATGAAATTAATTACGTTTTCGGTCAGTCATTTACTTATTTAATTTCGTCGGTGAAAGATTCCAGGAACCTGATAATGATTAATCGCACCTAAAGGCAAAGTTACGCTTTCGCAAACCATCATCATTAAATGACTGTCAAAGCCCGGAGTGGAAAATGCCACTATGAAGTTAAATTCTAATTCTGAGAAATGTGAAATAGGATTCCTAATAGTTGGCAGCAATTTTGCGGATGGCGACAACAGACAGATATGCGACAATATTTGGGAGGTGTGCTGTGTGTCATTTGTAATGGAGTTTTGAAAGGGAACGTTGATAAATATACTCATGGTACTCATGGAAAATGAAAAGAGATCTGAAAAATATGTATTTTTGAAGTTGACAAAATTGAAATTGTTTTGCTGATTGATACTATGAGTAATTCTTTGAAACAAACTGGTATCTCGAACCTATTCCTATCCTATTCTTCTACTCCTTTCAAACTTACGTGAGGAATAGAGTGCATACTCTTAGGGGTACGTTAAAATCCACTTCCCCTTGAGCGTGAGCACTTTATAAAAGAAAACAGACAGAACCTCTTTCGATCTATTCCTGGAATATGTAATGAATTTCTTGGAGTGTCTTAGACCTGTATGTACCTATAAGTCCCAGTATGAAAACTTTTTGTCCTTTTTCCAGCGATTTACCTCTAGCTTTAGTTGACTAGCTGGTAACCCACAGAAGGGTTCAAGATCTGTGAGTTTCAAATGGAAGCCAAACCTGGCCAATTCATCAGCAATCTCATTTCCAGAGATTCCTTGTGAGATTGAGAGTAGGTTGCGTGCACTGAGCTGCAAGAGGGTTTGCAGACAATTCCAAACAAGTTTGGATTAAAAGCCATAAGGCTTGAGTGCTTCTAGAACTGTCTGACAGAGTGTTAATGTGTCAGTAGAATAAATCTCTGCTTGGAAGATTGTAGTGTAACAACACCAATGGGACCATCGGGACAGATAATTTGAAGTTAGGACCGAATATTCCAGTCCCTACTCTGTTATCCATTTTCGATCCGTCCGTGAACCAGTTGAGCTGGTTCTCAATAAGAAGGATTCGATGGATGGGATGGGTCCCAATGTTCGCGATTCTGATCACTTTGAAGGGGCAGTTGGGAAATGATTTTTTTTTGGCAGGAGTCCGTAACACATACTACTGATGCAGAAAGTAGTGAAATGGAGTGGTCGAATTTGCATGTCTGTCGAAGTTTGGTGCACTAACTTTTATGCCTACAAGTGGGAGATCCAGAATAGCTTCTAGTGTTGTTCCATGATTCTAACGAATAGATGAGGTTTCTACGTAAGTTGTTGGTCTAAGGTGGATCCGAGATATTTCACTTGAAAAAACTGACTTATTTATGTACCCTTTAGACTGACACTAGGCATTGATTTTGATTACGATATTTTGCATCTATTCTCATATACACCATGGTGGCTTTTGAGATCGAAAAAACAGCGATAATCCCGAACGCTTCTACAAAACTGAAAGTAGATACTTCTCTCGAACACACCGCTGAGTGGAAGAATCAGTATATATGCAAGAATCTTTTGAAGAATTTAATATTTGCATTGTATATAGCCACACCTACTTTTTGGGAGCAAAAAATACAAATATTTGGCCCAATAGGTCCATGGGACCTAGCTTCTCACGACCATTCGTGTTGAGTGTGTTATATTCTTTACACGAATGGAAAGGGCAATTTTTGTAATCTAGAATTCTAGAAGTTTTTCCATGACAGTAACACTCTCGAATGTTTGTCAGACGTTCACGAGAGGTGAGGCGGTGAAAGAAATTTCATATGCTTGTCTGGGATAGAATCTAGAACCGTTCGCTCCGTAGTCCATCGCACTAACCACTTGAGCAACAGCGCTCACACTTTTTGGGGGAGTTTTCATTAAAATCCCGATTCTGATGGTATGATACTTTGCAACTAATATACAAACATACATTCGCAGTTATCATAATTAGTATCTCAATCCAACAACATAGTACGCAACTCCAATTTTATTGCGGTTGATAGAAATGAAGGAGAATAAGGTATCAAACGATCCATTCCGAACGCAGTTTTCTAAA
Organism: Xylota sylvarum; assembly: GCA_905220385.1. Classification (NCBI taxonomy): domain Eukaryota; kingdom Metazoa; phylum Arthropoda; class Insecta; order Diptera; family Syrphidae; genus Xylota; species Xylota sylvarum. The sequence goes on along the minus strand of LR999957.1, from coordinate 105,164,673 downwards.
CTACGGATGCAACTATTTTCATCCAAAATCTTCCTTTATATATTTTTAGTCCGAAATCTCGGGTCGGCAAAGGCAATGGATCTACAGAGATACAAGTGAGGCTGCACTATTCTCTGCACATCCGAATAATATAACAAGACAAGCTCTATACTCCATATCTTATCGTCAAATTAATCAAAGTGTTCAAAGTCCTTAATCTCATAGTACAAAGTTATATCCATATATTCCCAAAATACTTTACCAACACGTTTTGCTACTTCTAGGGTTAGTAACCTCAGTAAAACGAACTCCGGTCATGAAACCACTTACCCAACACTAATCTAAGATCAAACTGAATAATAACTTGTGACAATTTAATTCTTTGAAATCCATAGAACTTCTCACCAAAAAAAAAAAAACATGTGTTTAACAACTCTCGACAATCTCGTGAAAAACATATCCAGTATCAATCCCTCGCTGAAAGCAATTCTACTTGGCGGGTTGATTACCCAGTTAATGCCATCAGAATACCTAATCTACAATCGCACCCACAACTATCTACCCTATTCAATCTTGCCACCCGATAACCTGGGGATCAGAGAGAAAGTTTTTTTTTTTTAGGCAAAGCAATTATTCTCCAAATAAAGGGATACCAATTCAAAGGGAGACATACCGATGGTGATAATGCGAATGATGTAAAGATTGACGGGACAGATACCGGGATAAACAGAATTTCATAGGAAAAGGACGAAACTTTGCCCCGAGGAATTATTAATGTTTCTGTTTGGGAAGTTTCCGTTCCTTTTGGGTTATTGATATTTACTTATTGATTAAGGGATAGAAAATTCATTCATTTCGACCGTACCCAAGGGTGGGATTATTACTGGATTATATTGATACAGGGACAGAGGTGGGACTTCATAGTCCGAAGCTCATTGGATTAATGTTTTTTTTTTTTTGCTTAATACGGTTGGTTACCCGAGATTAATGCGAGTTCCAATTAATGCGGATGGAGTGATATATTTTTGGGTATAAATATCTCGATCAGAATGTTATGATATGTTCGAAACAATCTTGTTAATTATTTTATCCAATGGATACACAACTTTGCCACAACGTACGTTAATGATACTCGCACGTGTTGGGTGAGATTTATGGAACTTTTCTGGATTAGTAATATGTACATAGGTATGGATTGTTAGCAGATTTCTATCAACCAGCAGTTTATCGAAAAGAGCGTATTGTGGCTTGGAGAGTTAATGGTGTACTTGCACATTTAATTGGCAATAAAAGTCTATGTAAGGCATTAATACAATGTATTTGGAAAGATGTGGTGGCACGTTTAAGTGGGACAAATAAGCTTAATTTTTCTGTGGGGTTTAAGTCAAGGTTATACTATGTGGATAATGGTTGTATACCACAATTTATCTTCCAATAGACGATATTTGGTCAATGATACATGAATATCCTAAAATCGGATATTAGGCAATTATAAATATTCCCAATATTTAGCACCACAACACAGTTTAAGGTGAAAAGGACGTGTACTCTTAAAAAGTTTTAATGTGTGAATTTACCCACATTTTGGGTGGGGATATCCATATCATAGGTTTTCGGTACTTAATTTGAAACCTAAAACTATAATAATTGCTGCACACGTATCTTTTCTTTCCTGAACTTCAAAGTTCCTGCAGACAATCATTGTTTTCGAAAATTTATCTGAGACATATAGAATCCATTATGCTACCACCCCACCGAATAGAACTTTACCCAAATCAAGAATAAAATAGCCCCCCAAAATTCAAATCCAAATACATAATAGAAAACCTACTTGAGTTCGACCCTGTACTCCTTTGGAGACGTTGCTCCAGTTTAAAGTACATACATAATTTTTCCGACCACTTCAGTCTTCATCACACTCTGAAGTGGTTATACAAATCATTCAACATCGGGCTAAAATCGTTCGACCTTTTTCAAAATAGTACTATCGTTCGACGATCGAATGTGTTTTTTGCTCACTTATTGCTTGAACCCTATAAATAATCCATTCCGAATGCACCCAACGAAACAGATAAACATTTTCGCCCCCACCTCACACTTGAACTATTTCGATTATTTTTTCCTGGCAAAACATCAAATAAACCAACGGGCGAGGGTGGTGGGTGGTGGCTGGCCTCCGCTTCCCGGTGTTGTTGGTTTATTTTTGCATCTAGTCGTGCAGCTCTGATAAATTTTCGTTGCAAATCGTAAAACAGTCACACAACAGCCAACGCTTTATTTAGTTGCTGCCACCATTAATAGTTGCAACAGCTTCGATACACAGACTTCACTTTGTTTGCCTTTTCTTGGAGTAATTTATCGTGCAACCTACACCAGCTACTAGCAATCTCTCGAAATATATACTTTAAACTAATTGCTGCTGGTGCTACACAAGTACGTACTTGTTATGTTGGCTTAATCAATAAAAACGGAAGGGGGTGTTTGTTTGTTTTACTAGTTGCTTTTTGGAAAATTGTGTGCAGCAGGAAAACCACTTCACTTAAAAACGACAAGCAATCGGAAGTCATTGAAAATTTGATGGAGGTGGCAAATATTGTAATCATGACATATTGCTTTAGAGTAATTATTTTGTTTGCTATTGTATGTACGTACTAGTACTGGATGCTACTATGTATCCTGAGGGGAAAAATTAATCTGAATCTGTCCAAAAGTAAGGCAAACTTTCTCACTTGTTTGGAAACATTGCGGAAATTAATCATAAAAAGTTTGTTGTAAATGGCAGGAGGGCGAACACCGATTTCAAATCTGAAAACACACCATTTTCAAGAGTTATATTGTAGGTGTAATTGGGATGTTTTTTTGTATTGATGCAATCTACTCCAAAAGTATGTACTTTCGCACGTTCACAACGGATGCTATGGGCTATTTGGATATCTTTGGTATAATTGTTATACGCTTAGCATGAATGGCGCATTGGTACCTTCAAAAAGACCAACTAAATAAACTTCACTCCTGAAGAGCTAACTGGTGACCTTTCGAAACGCAAACCAGTTCTAAAATTCCATGCAATCTCACGAATTAAGTGTTGGAAAGGCAATTTAAGAATGAGTGTTCTTTTGGTCCAGGCCCAGGTTCACCCCGAACTGTAGCGCCACCTAAGTAAGTAAGTTCTTTTGGTAACGACAAATTTCGAGAAGAGCGACTATTCCTTTATCTTTTCTTCATCTTCAGTTGCTGGTACACTCTTGCGAGCTGCTTCAGTAGCCAATTGCTTCCTCGGCGCTTGTCTATAGGTGTATTTATGGGCAGTTTACTTCGTACGACCCATTTTTCACTTTATCTTCTTACATTCACTCAACTTTGAACACAATCCCAATAGTCACTATATACATATGTTATATGTTTCGTGCCATCATCCGACTAACCAACCCAGTTGATGCCACAATCCAGTACGTCAACAAAGAACACCTTGACTAATGTAACCTAGGCTCAGAAGTCAAGAAACTGTGGTCCTCCGTCAAAAGTCTTGGGAATCATTTCAAACAAAATGACAATATAACAATTTCTTTCAACGGAATTGCCGCGAGCGACCCCAAGAAATGCAACGAACTCTTCAATCTACAGTTCATTGAACAACCACACAACACCAGCGGCACAATCAGAAAACTGAACCATCTTTCTTCAGACGATGTTCGTGGCAGCTGCACATCGGAAAAAGTTGCGGCTGCCATAATGAAAGTTAAATTCTCTAAAGTACTTGGTCCAGATGAGAGCTCGACAAATAAGGATTGAACTACTTGACATCCATAATAGACCTTTCCTTCAAATCGCTGCAGATCCCAAGTATTTGGAAGATCGCTCGCGTAATTGCACTAAATAAACCCGCAAAGCCGTCTCCCCGATCGTCAAGATATTCGAAGCTCTGCTCCTTCTCGACCTCGTCGAACACCTGTCGCTGGCACCTCAACAAAATGACTTTCGCAAAAGTCAGCCCTAAACGAAATTATTGCAATCACAAACGAACTTAATCAAAAACAACCATACCACGACTGTTGCTGTCGCCTATTAGATCACGCCACACTTCTACACAACTTCCTGGAGTCCTCACTATCTAAAACTCGTAAACGGTGGATATCCAACTACTCAGTAGCCACCAGTCGATCATCGAGTTTCGAAATATCAAATCTCAGCACCGAAGATCAAACAAGGAGTATCACAAGGAGGTGTTGTTTCACATTTTCTTTTCAATTGCTAGATCTCCAAACTACCACATGCGCCACATGGAAGGAACATGGGGCCCAACGTATCTTAACTATGCACAGCGCTGAAATTGCTCCTCCCAGGAGGATAGGTTTCTTCAAAGACCGCAACCTCCAACTGTCAGTCGAAAAATCCTCAGTCTCTCTCTTTACAACTTCGATAATGGAGGTAAAGTCAGATCTGGATATCAACATAGCAGGACGTAGCATCCCAACCACCACTCAACCAAAACTTTTTGGCTTTACCTTCGACAGCATGATGACTTTTTCCACTCATTCAATAAACAACAGGAATTGCCTAAGAACTGGAAACAACGTACTCAAGTACATAGCTAATATCTCTTGGGGAATGAAGAAAAAGACTCTACTAGCCATCTACAAGGCCATCTACAAGAGACCACGAATCGGTCGAAGTACCGAAAATATCACAACCGATTCCACGCCGTTCACAGGAATTGGGAATCCCTCAGTCCACATTGTTACAAATTTTGGAGAAATATCTTGGCCTACACCCGAAACTTTTCCGATTGGGCTCTGCAGAAGTTTGAAGAAAATCCTGAATTTCATCGAAAAATCATCTTCAGCTATGAAGCTCATTTTTGGCTTAATAGCTTTATTGAACAGCAACAAACCCACATGTGCTTCAAGAGACTTCATTGCATCCACGAAAATTGACCATGTGGATGTATGGACTAGACATCAGTGATATGTGGTTCCAACAAGATGGTGCCAGATGCTATACAGCTAGTCAAAAAATTTATCTATTCAAGAGAAAGTTCGCTAATGGATGTACTTGACATCAGTGATATGTGGTTCCAATAAGATGGTGCCACATGTCACACAACTGGTCAAAAAATTCTATTCAAGGGGAAGTTCGCTAATCGTGTAATCTCGAGAAATGGTCCGGTCGAATGGTCGTTTCGCTCATGCGACTCAACGTCGCTCAATTTCTTTTCATATGGTTACGTTAAGTCGTTAGTTTATGGCAATAAGCCAACAATGATAAAGGAGCTCAGGAACAACATCGAACACAAAATTGCCACCGTTCCTGCCAATTTGGGTGGAGTGGAAACGTGCTCGCGGTGGTCATATGAACGAGATACTTAAATTTAACATGTGTACTAGATCTAGAATAAATTTCAGCCCGATATCTTAGTTATTCTGTGTTTTATTTAAATACAAAATCGTTATGTCCTTATTGAAAAACCCTTTACAAGGACTCCGTATCGAGCATATACAACTCGCCTGTATTTTACGCAATGGAGCGTAGAGCTTAAGGCACGGACCACCCTGGCTCAATTGAGTTCTGGATGGTGCCGCTCCCTTTACAACTACATGAGCCGCCCCGATTCAACAAAGACAAATGCGCTATTTGCGGTAATGATCCGCATGATACAAGGTATATTTCCAACTGTGCACCAAAACCTATCTGCGTACGGATGCACTCTGTGTTCGACCTATCGACGTGACTATTTTCCTGGACCCAGAAACTGACTAGTCACAAACGGAATAGTAGCTGCTATAACAACAACTCCAAAAGTACTTCTAGTGATATTTTTTTCCAGATCCTCCCTCTCAACTGTCTGGTTTTAGCATTTATGTATCTGTAAGTTTAAAAATCAAAAATAATGCTTATTGTAATTGCAGTCCTTTTCTTTTGGAAATACAAACTTTCATTCCTCCCTAAACAGTTCTGGCTTTTATTACATTTGACAAACAAAGTGCTAAGTAGTGGAAACCATTAGTAGGGTCGCCTACAGCTCCACAATTTGTTGTTCTCCAAATGAGTTTAATTTTCCATGGCCAATACGTAAGTTCTTTGCTAATTACAGAACGCTCTTAAAAGCAGATAATATAAACTTTGAATGGCTTAATTCATTACCGAAGGGTAATGGAAATGGAGGTAGGGTATAACAATGGAATAGAAAATCGAAACTGCAATTCAAATCATGAAAAGCTCGTTTGTATTTCGAAATGAAGTATGAAACTTGAAGAGGGCGTGCTTTAATATTTTCTAAAAATACATTTTAAAACCGAAAATGGTTTGGGATCCGCTTTAAATGAACTGAAACGCCATTGTTGAACTGTCAGCATTCAACTAACATTGCGATGACTATTGAAGTAAAAATTAGGAGGTTATTAAATATGGGTCGATAAAAACTCGCATAATGTGTTTAGGTAATGAAAATTTACTACAAAAATGGTGAAAATACCGCAACACATGCCACAAAGCTGGTGAAACAATGGCTCTATTGCGCGACCAACCTCGCGTTGTGAGATAAAATGAACCATTCAACATGGACGATAATAGCCAAAACTTCCGTCCACCTGACCAAAACGAAGTGAGGATAGCAATAAGTATCTAAACTTAAGTTCAAAAATGCTACTGGGACTGACCTAGTTTCGGCATCCCTGCCAAACTCTTTCGCCTGTGCAGGATGACGTAGGAGTCGCAGTTCTGTTTTGTGAGAATAAACCTCCATTCCGGATTTTGAGGCCCATCTGGTGAGTAGGAATAGAGCATATTGAATGATTTCACTAAATCGTATTCGGGTGTTTACCTGCAGCAGTAATACCAATGTCACATAATGTAAGTAGGCAAGTCGACTAGTAGTTCATAGACTACTAGATTCCAGAGAAGAGAGAAGATGGGACCACCTTGGTGTCTGCCGCAAGAAATTGCTTGATTTCAGAACCAAGACCCACAACACAGATTCTGGTTAACCAGTGGACCGGTACAGTACATACAGGTCTAAGTGTACGTTCAAAGGAACTGCATAACAATCGCAATGTAAATACAGCCTAGGCAGATTTATATTCATCATTGAGAACAGTTATGGTGAAAAAATGCATCCTTGTGGGACTTCATTTTGCTCCGTGATGTTATGACGTACAATAAATCGTCTCTGTTGACATTTTTAAAATTATTTCACGATAAAAAAGCAGCAGACAGCGCATCCAAAACGGGAAACCCACTTGCCGCACATTGAGAGTGTTTTTATTATTTTCAAAACAATCATTCAACTACTGAACGCAGACACTACGTGCATCACATTAACAACTTAAATTTGTATTTGTTTGCATTAAACCTTCTTGAGAGCTATCCTCATTTGGAAAATCTTCCCCAAGTATTATCCACTAATCTTATTCGTTCTGAATCTGATTATGTAAACATCCTATTTGAATATTCATTATAAACTGTGTAGCTCCTCGCCCAAGGAGGAAATCCTTCTAAAAGTGAAAACTTTCCACTACACTTCGAAAGGATATCATTGCTGTGCAAGAGAAGTGTTTTTTTTTTTCAGAAAATTTGATAGTGAGCCAAAGCCAATTGCATCCATTACTGCAAAATCCTGCCGAGATATCTAACACTACCAGAGGAGACTCAAATGCAAACAGCATTCACAAATTTACTACTCCTCTAGGAAAAACAATGCCTTGGCATAGATTTAAATCCCAAAAGGCCTAGAATGACACATCGTCGTCCCATAACCATACCCCTAACGACTGCACAACTTAGATAATTGTCACAGCACGGAAATTGGATTTGCGAATAGTGCGCAAGGAAAAGTTGGTCATCCTTATTCCTTTTCCTTGAGGATGTTTCAACTGAGTTCGAGGCGTATTTTCGTATTGAAGGATTATTCGTAGATTGAAGGATTCGAGTGAATGCATTTCCCAGAAAAATTTTCTTTTTGAAAGTTCGTGTTTGACCTTAGAAAAACGCCCCTCACTCAGGAATGAGGGTGGAAAGTATAATAATTTGTTTATTTTTTTTTCTTTCATCCTTTTAGTTGAGAGTGTATGCTCAACTTTAGCGTTGTTTTGTTGGAGATAAATATCTTTAATGGGATTTTCCATGGCGCTGGGCCGCTGATCCTTCTTATAAATTTTTAAGTGGTCATTCGTTTAGGAAGGTTTTCTGTTTTTTTGTTTTTTGTTTCAACGTCTTTGTGTTGATTTAGAAAAAGAAAAGTTTGGTTGTTAAAACAGATGGCAATAATGCTTGAATGTGTCTTTCGGGATTCTCGTATGGGAGAGAGGCTAAGATTGTGCAGGGCCAGTAATAAATTGCGAATGAAAAGAAGACTTCATTTGAAATGTTTTTGCTTTAAATAATGAGAAAGTGTAGGTAGTTATAAAGTGGGAAAGTGGAAAACCTAAATTGGTTTTAATTTACGTCAACGAAGCGTGCTAATCACTGTGACACGAGTTGAGGAGATTGTCAAATTCGATTAGTGTCCTAAGTGCTTTTTCGGAAGTTATTTTGGGACACGGGAATACAAAAACCGTTGGGATTAAATAATAATAAGAAAAAAGGACGAGGTCAGCAATAAAGACGAACATGATGGATATTATCAAATACCAAAAGTCATGTTTTATAAAGCGGTAGACTGTCAAGGGATTTTAAGGATCTGGTAGGTATCCCAGAAGGGTAGTGGTAGAACTAGACGCTCCCTGCTACAAGGAACCACACCGCAGGTGATGGCTGAAAGTACGAGAAGCAATGCAAATTTGTTCGCATGTGAATACACATTGTTGCAGTAATATAGTAAAGATTCTAAAAAACGTATGAACAAGATACAACTTACTCACATGCAATAAGGTGGTAATGCAAATGAACCTGTAATTATAAAATAAATGAACATTAGTATAAATATTACAAAAATTGTACTAAATTTAAAATTACTGGTATTTTTTTAATTTGCTCGCGTTCAAGGGATTATGGATACCCTTTGATGTGGCTAAGGCATAGTGCGGGCGGTAGAGAAATTAGGAGAAGGAAATAGGCGATACCGATGCACATTGGTTTTAAATGTTTGTGGATTATAATGTGAGGTAAAAATGGGGCTTTGCAGAGCATACCACATTCGTGTTGTATGGTTAAGGAAGGAGTCTCTATACTTGACTGTATGTCCAAAGATAGCCTTCAGGGTACGAGTAAACTGACGAGCATTTGAACAGTGACGGGTGTTGGGAGGAAAAATGTGGAAGGAGCGGTACGCAATTGGCTATTTCTCTGCAGCACTGCTGGCGAAAAAAGGTATAGAAAAGGACAAGAAACATTTCTACGGTGTTCAATTGAGTCTAAGGACTGCGCTGTTCTTCTGTCTCCTATCAGTAAACAAAATTAACGATTTTGTGTTCCATTTAGCAGTTGCAAAGAAGTTTTAGCTGCACCGAACCAGACACTACCATTATACTCAAGCTTAGGGAGGATATATGAATTATTTATTGCAGCCAGATCAGAGGTGGTAAAGGACTTCTTGCATCATTTGAGATATCCTAGACATTTCGTAGCATTCTTAGTGACGTCGAATATGTGGTCGTGCCAACGAAGATTGTCACACACTTACCGAGAATGGAAAGTTTTTCGGTTTTGGCGATGCAAGTGGCAGTGGGTTTAGGTTACCGTTAAGCGTCATAAGACAGCATTGTGTTTTTGAAGCATTAAATTCCACTCTTTTGTTTATACTCCATTTTATTATGCTCTCAAAATCGAATTTTAAGGGTATTCACATATTCTGGCGTTCCATTTCCATGTCCGGAGAGCAGTGACGTGAGTTTGGAAACGAATATTAGAAGTTAAGAGTACTGTCATCACCAGAGAAATGTATTCGGTTAGAAGTGGCAGACAAGAATGAAGATTATGAAGATAAGAAAGAGAATGGAGACGAATCGGAACCTTGGGGGATGTCAGCCATTTATGTTTATGGAGGATAGGAGACTTTTCATCTACTTGGGAAGAGTCAAGAAGAGTAGAATAGATGGAAAGCTTATGCAGTGGTTTCGCCAGAATGAAGGAACACCTCTTCAAAATTATGAGTAAGATACCATTTGGACAGCGGATCACAGCTGTACGAGTGTGAAAGTGGATTTGTGCCATAGAGTATTTGTCGCGCTCAAGTACAAGAGAAGACAAAGCACAATCAGAAAGTGTAGACCTTGAGGCGATGTGAGCTATTCAGCAGATTAGCCTTTTTTAAATAGCTGACAGCTGTCATTGTGAACAAGCGTTGAGATGGAAGATAGGGTACAATTTCCAATGTTTTCGAAAAATGACCAAAAATTTCTACTACCTTTGGGACTTTCTAGAATGTATTGCCTCAATTTCTGATCTAACAAGAATTTTACATGGTTAATACATATAGAGCATCGCAGTTATGTCTGGCTTGTTTGATTTTTTCTCGGTTTTTCCCAGTTGGGTCAGCCTTGTAGGTCCGACAACATAACTTCATTGACCTGAGAGCAAACCTCACTGTCTGGAATATTCAATCCTGCGGCAAGACATATAGATAGTTTCAAACATTCATAATTTGGCACTTTCAACGTGACGTTGTGAATAATTTGATTAAAACACATTAAGTTGCAACCTTCTACACCAAAGAAAAATCTCTTAATATTAAAGAAGTAATTCTGACGCTAATAGACCTGAATTTTAAACCATTACATCACAATCTTTATCCTACATAATCCTCATTTTCAGCAAACAGACTGCATACTTTTAGGCGTTGGTTAAATAGTTACCTCACGCTATGTTTTGCATTACTCGTACAAGGCTTTTTATAAACCTTTGATCATTATAAAAAAAACTTAAAGGTAAATACTGACACAATAGTAGGCAGAAAGTTATCCTGTCTACCCTCATTTCTACTCATATCTTCTCTACAATTGATGGGAATTAACTCCACCATTTTAATATGAATTTACTTTTGGTTATTAGTGAAAAAAAATACCAATTATTAGTGAGAAGCCACATCATTTTATAAAAAAAAAAAAAGACTTTCCAAAAGCAACTACAGAAAATATGTAGTTCTTTGGATCATATGTGATAAATATGTATCTAGTTACAGAATATGGATGTCTACAATGAAATTAATAAACCGCTTAGATGCTCTAATCAAAGTGTAGTTTGAATAATCAGTGAAGGGAGAAGGAAGTAACATAGGGTACTAGAGTACGAGTACTACTAAATCTGAGGTGAAATTATTGTTCACTTTCAGGGGACACTTTTAAAAATTTCGACTTTGTTCCATCAAGTGTCCTGCGTGTGAAGCAGATTCCTGTGGTTTCAATTGGATAATGATTCACCTCGACTCAATTATAAGTCGAAGGAGTATCCTCAAACATCACAGAGAAACAGACTTCATCATTCCACTCTCAGCATATTACCGGAGACTTTTTATTGGACATAGCACATGTCCTGTTGTCTACCGGGGGTCTCAAATTACAAATCGCTCTTTCAGACTAAAGGATGGCTTCAGTGTTTTTTGAGCTAAAATTATCGCAATTAAGCAACCTGATCGTGTGGTCCATCAAACTAGTACATAATAGAAGATTTGCCGTATTTCTATCAGAAAACGTATATTTAATCGAGCATAAGTCTTTATAAAATCTTTCAAGTAAAGTTTAACCCTCATCGTAAATAGTTTCAAAACGTGATTTGAAAAATGTCTCTTGGTGACTTTATTGACAGTTTGCTCTGATTTTTGAAGTAATACAAACTGAGAACACTTTTCTTGTACGGACTGCTCTGATTCAAACCTAACTGATCGGGATATATCCAATACTTCTTTTATTCTGACTTTGAATCGCATGTGATAATGGATATGTTGGTCTGACCTTATCCTTATCTTCTGCAAGTTCTATATAATCCCATTCTTTGTCTAGGTTCGCCCACCCGGTGACATATGTGAGGTCTATAGGGTCACACCCAGAGGAGAAATAAGAATTTTCATTCTAACCTTAAACTTAAGGGTAGTTAAGGTAGTAGGCCGATTTCAATAAAAATCAATCGGCTCTAACGAATTTGATAAAATTTCATATTTGGATTAGGTTAGGTACGTGGAAGTGGAAGAGTCGAAGAATCCATAACTCCACACTCAGGTCTATACAGACCCATTGTGATACCCATAGGGGAGAGATGTCCCTTACCCATTGGTTAACCTTTGTTCTATAGATATAGCTCCTATTAACTAGCTAACCAGTTCTCGTCTCCACGTCTACGACATAAGTCACATAAGTACGACACAGTCATAGTTTTATTCATGTGGTACCGCATAGTGTTATGCCCCATGACGACTTCTATCAGGGTAGAAAGGGATTTCCTATCTTTCCGCATAATTCTGTCGATCATACATCCTATTAAACAAGAACATATACTTCTTGTGATGAGACAAGTGTCTAGGGAGGACATATCAGCAAACCAAACCAATATCTTAGACTGCACTCTCTCGCAGTAATGCGTAAGAAGCATTTTTCTCCATAAAATCATTTAAACAAAGTCAGCATGCTATTTCTATTACAAACTGAACTTTTCTCAGCCTATGAGAACGCTCAACATAGTAGCACAATGTAGCACTCAAAATAAATCGATTGCAGAAAGTTATCATAGCACACTGATTTACTTGATTACAAATCATCGAAATTTACCTCCACATTCTAAGAGACGGCTACATTGTATAATAACCTTGTCATTTACCTCAACTCTTGCCTGAAGTATTGGAAACCTTCTCCAATACATTCAATCCGGTAACCAAACTTAGGCGAACCATCTACACCCACCAAACAGCTGTTGATTTTCCCGCTTTCCACAAAACACGTAAATTTTCTTACGTTGATCGTAAAATCCCCTCCTAAATGAATTTCATTTACAATGTATCTCTGTAGCTATTCCTCTGTCATTCTGTAAAAAAGGACCAAAAGACTATAACATTTTAAAATGGAAATTTTATTTCACTGGTGCTCCGCAGAGAGGTTACGGATGAGGCTACCCAGGGCAAGGATACATAACTCTCTCGACGACACTTTAATTGTTCTGTATTACACTGCAGTCATTAAAACTCTGTTATACCTTTCGTCGTTAAATGAATATCGTAAATAAAAGGACATCCGAAACGGAATTCTTAATTTCCTCTAATTACAATTGATTTACTGACGAATTCTTCCTTGTAACCACATTCGTGTCTTTCCTTCCGTTAAACTTTGCGTTCAGTCTTCTGACTATTTTTCCAATTCTTCTACGCCAGCTGTCGGAATGTGTATTCAATGAATTCCCTATCCCAACGGCACTGACGACCAAAAACCGAACGAAGGATGATTGGAAAGGAAAGTTTTTTTTTTTTTTGGTAAAAACCAATATGGGAAGCAGCACTGTAACATATTGACATTTAGGAACGAAGATAAAGTTTTTCGCCCCAAAATATCCTTCGTTCGACTTTTTTTCTGCTGCTGGTTCCTACTTTATTGCTTGAGTAGCATGCTTCCAAGGATTGAAATTGCATCGAGAACGGTTGTAGCAGGAAATAAAAAAAAAACGGGAATAATAAATGGCGGTGAATGAAAAAAAAAAAAAAAATCCCTTAGCAAAGTTTTGCTTCCTATTCGTCCTGTTTTTGTTTATCATCCTGACTACGAGTGTAAGGCAATTTTCATGCAAATTCGTGGCTTTCTACCTGACTGAGTAGTTTTATATTTATTTCTCCAATGATTCAGAGGTGGGGTGAGAAAAAGTTTGTTGCTTGATTCAATGCTTGGGTCCACTCATCAGACAGGTGTGGAGCTAGTGGTTTTCCCCGAAAGGTGATCGTTGGTACTTGGTACCATACAAAAGTTAATTTGTTCCTAAAATTGATATAAGCGGTGGAATAACTTTCAGTAGAACGCAATGGTGCAGGTTTGGGCTAATTTATGTAAAATTTTTGTAAAGTGCATCCTTCTGAGGATAGAACGACGAGTGTAACTAATGGATGCATATTAGGCGAAACCGAACGGAAAATGGCAGACATGCAATTGAGTTCTGGAAATGGTTCAATGAAAATTTACATAAACCGATAGCAAAGGGAAGGTGAAATTATTATTTCCCACTGGCATTGAATGTGAAATTGGATATCAATATTATAGTAATGTGGGAAAGCGAAATGCGTGTATGACAGGGAAGAATGGAATCCAATTTGTGGAACATATTTTTGGTTTCCTTTATACTTGATTGGGACATTAATCATTATATAGAATGAGATCAATAAGTTTTAGGGCACATTACAATAATTTAAGCTACTCGCAGGTTTAGTAAAAAAAGGGTAGTAATCTCCCGTGGAGGACTTCTGGAAGGAAGCTATTCAATCAGACTAAAAGGACTAACGAGCACTTGGATTGGGACAATTATAAGTGAAGTCGTAACGACCTCAGGATGAAGATCAGAAAGGCGGAAAAAAGTACCTTACCACTCTTCTGTTAAAATATCGAAAGCACAAATAAAGCCTGTAGAGTTAGCAAGATCCTACATATACCCGGCTATATCAAGAAACCTTAAGTACAAAGACAATGTCTAGTCGAAAATCTACTCATTCCTAGAAACACTATTGCGTGTGTCTTCAGTGCTGACCAGCTCAATCCGGAGACCCCACAAATCTCAGATGAGGTTGTAAACGATCATAAGTTTCAAAGGTCAATTAACAGCTTTCTTATATACAAATCGGCAGGTCTGGATGGAATAATCCCAGGGAAAATGTCATATGGCATTATTTGTCCCTGGTTGATAAAACCATTCTGATCCTGTCTAGAAAATGCCTGTGAACGTTGTCTTTAGACCGAAGATCGGGAAAGCCACACATTCCACTCCAAAAGATTTCAAACCCATCAGTCTATCCTTTTTTCTATTGAAGACATCAACTTAAGAATGCTTTCGAGATCGCAGGATACGTATGCTCTTGTTGGCACCATTAAAAAGTCGCTGTACAACAAATAATTCATGATGGTAGCCTTCTTTGACATAGAAGGGGCATTCAACAACATCAAATCAGAATTCATTGTGAATGCTCTCTGAAAATTGAGGATCGATGCTAGGATAAGTCACTGGATCAACAAGATACTAGTCAACAGCACACCGCAAGGAGGAGTACTATCACCGTAACTGCGACTTCTTACTGTGAACGAATTACTCCTCACCTTAGAAGAGCAAGGATTCAAAGTTATAGCTTATGCAGACGAGATTTCTATAGCAATCAATCGAAAACACCACGAAAACACTACGGGATCTCATAGAAACACTCCTGGCAAGGTCTTCTTTTTGCTTAAAGACATAGTATTCCAGAGATAACACCACCAAAAATGAGGAAAATTCGCTTAAGTTGCTCCGAACATACCAAATACTTGGGCCTTATAGGAGACAGGAAACTGAGTTGAAAACTGAACGTATGTACATGCACGTATTAGGAGGGCCACTGCGGTAGTATACGCTTGCAAGAGAGGCATGGGATGCAAATGGAGGGTCAGTTCGGAAACAATTCACTGGCTATGTACAGCAGTAGTAAGACCAATACTCATGTATGGAATCCTAGTCTGGTGGACAGTATTAAATAAAACAAGCTATCTTTCTTATAAGTAAGATTCAGAGAACAGCTTGTATTTTTGTTACCAGCACCTTCCGGACAACTCCCTTGGCGGAGTTGGAAATAATGCTGTATATTCTTTCTCTACGCTACGACTGAGGGAGTCATCGCTATGGTATCACATCGAGATAGGGCACGCCACTATCCTCATACCTGTACATATACATACATATATAAAAACAGAAAACCCATTCCTAGACTTCAACATACAATACCCCCCAGATGCCAGAGAACATGATAATCAATAATTCTGCAATGGAAATCTACACTGATAGGTCTAAAACAGGCGAGGGTGTAGGAACTCGACTGTTTTTGGTCTCTCTTAGCGTAACCATGTCTTTTAGACTACCAATCTATTGGACTGTATTCCAAGCGGAGGTTATGGCTATTCGTGTAGCCATTTATTGATTGGTTGTCGATGAGATCGGTATTGAGTGTGAACATGGTCATTTACACCAACAGTCAGCTATTAGAGCAATCGAATCACCAATAATAAGATCTAAATTGGTAAGAAAATGTATCGCATTTCTGAGTGAGATATCGAATAATCTCACTTTGCGTTGGCTTCCTGGTCACTCAGACGTAACAAGAACTGGCGAAGTTGACTAACTAGTCAAAAGCGACACCAAACAGGAGCACTCGACTACTAAAGTTGGGCTTCATCCATCCAATGAATCGGCAAGATACAATATATTTGCTTTAGCTCTATATCAGGCATATGTATGTGAGATTTGATAAGACTACAGACGGCCTTCCTCAAGAGTATGGACTAGGTCCACTACTGTGATCACAAGACTCGATAAATTTTTTATCACAATCTTTGGCATCGGATTACGTATCTATAGGAATTTTTGGACATTATCTTCAATTCATTAGTTCAATTCTCGAGATCCTATAGGCAGACTACGGTAGCGCTCTATATTTGCACCACACTTATTTGGCCATTATTTAGTTAAATCTTTTCTTAGTAATATCTTTTCTAAAATATCTAAACTAAACTTATGATATAGACTCCTGAGCAGTCTTTTGTGACAGCTGTACGTCGTAACGTACGTAATTATCTCGTTTTTGCATACCTGATCCTATACATCGTATCTCCTGGATCGCGGTAATATCTGCCTTGAGAACAGATTCAAGTCTTTGAGTAGCACCAGGAGTGTACAGCGTACGTACATACGTTCCAGGTGCATACTCTTAATTCATAATCCGTGAACGTTCCGGGTCGTTCAAGTCGGTCAAGTAGTTAGTGCGTTGGATTACGGAGGTCGAGGTTCAATCCCCAGAAAACAACTAAAATTTCTTTCACGGCCCCACCTCTTGCGAGCGTTTGACAAACATCCGAGAGTATACCTGTCATGAAAGGATTCTCCAAAAAAAAAATTCGGACACGGCATTACACAATAGGTCCCTTCTATTCTTGTAGAAAATAACAAGCACAGCATGAATAATTGTGAGAAGCCAATTGGTAGACCTGTCGTGCCAAATATATTTTTTTCTCTTTTTGTGGTAAGAAAGTTACCCCGAAACAAGACAGAACCCCGAACCTGGAGGGTCAGTTCCATTTTTTAAACCACTAAGTCGCGTGGCTGGTTTTAAACTGATGTCAGTTGTGAGCGCAGCCGTTGGCCCAGCAAGAACTAATCCGCCACCATCCCTTTTTTTTAAAAACTGACATATTTTTGGCCTGAGCTCCGAATAAGTCGAAGTAGCATAGAAAAAGTGTGCTTATGTTTCTGTTTGAAGCTGTGACCCCACCGTGTTGACTCCATCGATAGAGTTCGTCCGCAGCGTATTTATAGTGCTGCCAATTTCTTTTGATCAACACTTGGACTTATAAGTTCAGTAAGTCTGGTCCGAATACCAATTATATGATCTCGGTGGGCAATAAAAGTCACCATTTCAGAAAATTACACCTGAAGAAAATTATTCACGCAATAGAGCCTTTATTTCATCAGCTATGTGGCATGTCGCACGATATTTTAACCATTTTTGTAGTGAATTCACACTATTTCAACACGTTGTATGAGTATGAGTCAATCCATATTCAATATCCTCTTAGTTTTTACTGATACTTGAATGTTAATAGTTCAACACACCTCGAAAATTTAAAATGACACCCTTTGTTGGATGAAACTATTTATTATTCACCTTACTTACTTACTTACTTAGGTGGCGCTACAGTTCGGGGTGAACCTGGGCCTCAACTAACAAGCCTCTCCAGTTAGCTCGGTCCTTAGCTAACTGCCTCCAGTTGCGCACTCCAAGCTTGTTCAGGTCCCCTTCAACTTGTGCGCGCCACCTAAGGCGAGGTCTTCCTCTGCTGCGTTGTCCCTCCGGGTGTGATTCGAAGACTCTTCGGGCCGGAGCACTGGTGTCCATTCGCTCTACATGTCCTAGCCATCTCAAACGACTAATGCGCAGTTTTTTGACTAGGTCGATGTCGCTGTACAGCTCGTATAGTTCGTCGTTGAATCTTCTCCTCCAAAGCCCGTCAACGCAAACGGGACCGAATATTTTGCGAAGAATTTTTCTCTCGAAACGACCGAGGATATCTTCATCCGCTTTTGATAAAGTCCAAGCTTCAGCGCCATAAAGCAGGACTGGGATGATCAAGGTCTTATATAGAGTCTCCTTAGTTGTTCGGGATAGGGCCTTACTACTCAATTGCCTTCTCAGCCCAAAGAAACAGCGATTGGCAAGAGTTATTCTTCGTTTTATTTCTGCTGAGGTGTTATTTTCAGAATTGATAGCAGAGCCGAGGTAGACAAAGTCCCTTACTACCTCAAAGTTATAGCTGTCGATTGTGACGTTCTGTCCAATTCGTCGATGTTGCGTGTCCCTTTTGGTTGACAGCATATACTTGGTTTTGCCCTCGTTTACCGTTAAACCCATTTTGGCCGCTTCTGTTTCAATACTAGCGAACGCACCGGTGACAGCCCGCTGTGTTCTTCCAATAATGTCAATATCGTCGGCATACGCTAGTAGTTGCACAGACTTTTGAAAGATTGTGCCTCCGGTGTTGGCTTGTGAGTTTCGCACAATTCTTTCAAGAACGATGTTAAAAAAATCACATGACAGCGCATCACCTTGTCTAAAACCTTTTTTGACATCAAAGGTCTCGGTGAGATCGTTACCGACCTTGATGGAGCAGCGAGAATTCTCCATCGTCATTCTGCACAATCTGACGAGTTTGGCAGGGATGCCAAAACTAGACATGGCTCTGTATAACTCGTCTCTATAAATGCTGTCATATGCGGCCTTGAAATCGATAAAAAGATGGTGAGTATCGATTTGGACTTCTTGGGTTTTTTCCAGGATCTGTCGAAGTGTGAAGATTTGATCGATTGTGGACTTTCCTGGTCTGAAACCACACTGATAGGGCCCAATCAGGTTGTTGACGAAGGGTTTCAGACGTTCACACAATATGGCAGATAGGATCTTATACGCGATGTTGAGGAGACTGATACCTCTGTAATTGGCGCAATTGAGGGGATCTCCTTTCTTGTGGATTGGGCAAACGGTGCTGAGATTCCATTCATCAGGCATACACTCATCTGACCAAATTTTAGAAATGAGTTGGTGTATGCTCTCTACCAGGTCATTTCCAGCTGCTTTGAATAGCTCGGCTGGTAAGCCGTCAGGTCCAGCAGCCTTGTTGGACTTAAGTTTGGATATTGCTATCCTTACTTCGTTTTGGTCAGGTGGACGGAAGTTTTGGCTATCATCGTCTATGTTGAATGGTTCATTCTGCCTGACAGCGGGATGTTGGTCTTCGTCGCCGTTATACAGTCTGCAGAAGAAGTTTTTCCATATTCTCAGCACCGACTGTGACTCTACTACGAGATTTCCTTCTTCATCTCTACAGGCTTCTGTACGGGTCTTGTTGGCCTGACACGTTCTTTTTACCTGTTGGTAAAACTTCCGTACATTATTCCTGGAGTATAATCTCTCAATATCTTCGATCGCGCGCTTCTCGTGCTCTTTTTTCTTCTTTCGGAGAAGCCGATGTTCTTCCCGTCTCTTCTGCTCGTAGAGCTCACGAGCAGCTCTCGTCCTTTTTTGCAGCGCCGCTTTGTATGCTTGCTGTTTAGCTGCATGTGCTTGCCGGCACTCATCGTCAAACCAGGGGTTTCTAGGTGATGGTCGGGTGAAACCCAGCACATCAGTTGCGGCACTTCTGATGGCTTGCTGGCAGCGTTGCCACTGGTCTTCGGCGCTTGATGCTGGCGGCATAGGAGTAGTTGAGAGGTTTCGGGATACGCGTTCGGTGAAGGTTCTGGCGATCTCTTGCGATTGCAGCTTTTCGACGTCAAATCTTCTCACAGTAGTTCTTCTTAGTTGTGGCGTTTGGGATATCCGCATTCGTACCTTGGCTGCAACAAGGAAATGATCCGAGTCCATGTTGGCTGCTCGGAAGGTTCGGACATCCAGAATACTGGAGGCATGCCTTGCGTCGATCGCAATGTGGTCAATTTGATTGACCGTTTGATGATCAGGAGATCGCCATGTCCCCTTGTGGATATTGAGATGAGGAAACCGTGTGCTTGCTATACTGACATTTCGCCCCGCCGCAAAGTCAATAAGCCTAAGTCCGTTGCCAGACGTGGTGTCGTGTAGGCTGTGCTTTCCAATCGTCCTACCAAAGATGTCCTCCTTTCCTATCTTGGCGTTAAAATCGCCTAGGACGATTTTAACGTCATACTTAGGACATTGCTCATATGTTTTGTCGAGGAGCTCGTAGAAACTTTCTTTGGTGGCGTCATCCTTGTCCTCTGTGGGGGCATGAGCGCATATTAGGCTTATGTTCGCGAATTTAGCCTTGATGCGGATTGTCATAAGACGCTCGCTCACGTGTCGAAAGCTCAAGACTTCTTGCCTAAGTCTGCCGCGTATGACGAACCCACATCCAAATAAGCGCTGTTTCTGTTCCCTATAGCAATCACCGTAGTATACGTCACAGTTTTTCATCCTCTTTTTGCCCGGGCCATCCCATCGCACTTCCTGGATGGCGGTGATATCTGCGTTGTAGCAGTCTAGGGCCTCTGCTAATTGTTCGGCTGCACGCGGCCTGTTAAGGGTCCGAACATTCCACGTGCAGATCCGAAGATCGTTGTCCTTATTTCGTTTGCTGGGGTCGTCAACAGTGGGATCATCCGTATCCGAGGCTTGTCGTTGTGTCGTAACTATTGCCTTTTTTACGTGGTAGGGAAGTTACCCCGACGCACAACCCCCAACCTGGAGGACCAGTTCCTTTTTTTTACCCCTAGGACAAGGGGCCGGATATTCCGGAGTCAGTACCCCGCTTCGGGGATGTGAGCGCTGCCGTTGGCCCATTAAGGGTTCATCCGCCACCAACTCTATTCCAACACCCTGACTCAGTATTGAAAATCCCTATAGACCTGGAATTCGAATATGTCGATGCAGCTCATATAGGGATAACACTAATAGTTCGACCTAACTGGAACTGGTTGACGCCACCGTTGATTCCATCTAGGGAATTCGTCCGCCGCCGCCTGAAGCAAGAGAAGGTGCCTTAGTGAGAAGACACTCCTCCCCCCTCTCTCGTTCGCTGCCACCAACAACCTTCCAAAGGGGTTGGTTACCCAATCTCCAGTTGAGGTACTAGGCACCCAGCAGCCACCATCGTGGAGGTGTAGAGTAGGAGTTGATAGTGAGAGGCTAAAGCGAGAACGCTTGTGTTCCCATATGTTCCGCATCACTACCCTTTGACCACCATTATTCACCTTATTTACCAATAATACAAGAGAATACAAGAGAATACTAGAGCATGTACACCTATACACTAGTTCAACCTTAATTGTACAATAAAATTCAAAAGATACTGCCAACAGTCAAAACCTCTTTAAAATTCAATAATTTACTCATTTTCCTAAACCCCTACAAATTATATATCCCTAACCGACCAAATATCAACACGGACATGTGCACATACAGAATAAATACATGGAAAATGTAAATTAACTTCATTTCCTATTTCTGAAGAAAATGAGATTTTAAATAAAAACTACCAAAAGAACAAAGGATCGTCAGAGCTCCCATTGTACTTTAAAACAAACGAAAAAAATAACCCCAATGGAATTCATTCTAACATGCCTATGGCATAGAATTTTAGATTTTTTACTTATTCCTTATGGGGCATAGTACATAGGGTATTACATGTTGGACACATGAATTATAACTCAGAGAACACAATAGATCTGCAGAAGTGGTTAAAAGAAGGACCCAAAACCGAAAAGGAAAACCCAAAATATGGTCAAACTCCCTATGATACTCATCCCTACTAATTACCGTATAGATATGTATCTGATTCAAACCCACTTTTAATTCGAAATATGAAAGTATTATTAGCAAAAAGTGGGCGTGGCGTGTAATTAAAACCACAAATTTATAGATTGTAGGAAGTCTTACAAACATCGTAAGTAGAGTTGTATTAGAATAATTTTTGTGATCCTTTATGGAACGCCCCCTAAAAGTAGGCGTGTCCCAATACAAAGTTACTGTCTGTTTAAAAAGGAGTTTTAAACAACTACTGAGATCGCTTAAAATAATAAAATAGTTCTACAATAGGTGAGTGGCGCGTATCTTGAAGGCTAGCAGTTTGAACTAAACCCCTTTGATCATATTGAACTTTGAAATAAGAACAAACATCTGATTCGCATGTTAAATACTTTTAAAGGCTGAGAAAGTTGGCATAGTAAAGAGGCAGCTTCTACACTCTAGGATATAAAAAAAAGGCCGACGATAAGGATTTTATTGGCAAAAACTTCGTCTTTCAATGTAAAACTCTTGCTAGTTCAAAATATGCTCTCCTAGGCGTACCATGACTTCTCTCTGTTGTAAATATAGGGTCAAGATTAATATACCCTATGGCAATAGCTCCTTTCGTATTCCAATTTTCGGTTGCCAGACGTGAGTTGATTTTTGAACATAGGCACAGTACCAAATATTGTAAAATTCCTCAGTTAAGAGTTCCTGCACCCGGCAAAAACCCCTTTAGGGAAGAAGGAGTCTGGCAAATCTGAAGTGCGTTAGAGAGTCAAGTAAGATTGATTGAAACGTTCGCCCAAAGGGACCATCAAGTACAAATAAATTGAGAAAGCAATAATACGATTTTTTTTTCTTTCTCTCTCTTTTCAGTTTTAAATGGGTCTTTGATTGACAGTCCGACGATAGGATCTTTGAGCTATTTATTCCCGAAATGATTACAGGCAGTTCACTCTTTTACGTGATGTGAAATATTCTTTGAAAAAAAAAAAATAGAGGAAGGACATGGTATAAATGAGTAAATAGTCCTTGAATTTATCTGTCATGGTGCCAATTGGTAAATAGGTTGGAAGATTGCCGGCACGAAATCCAATAAATCCAATATGTACGACTTACACCAAATGGTAAATCTATTGTTAATAAATTTCTTAAGGAAATTTTCTCGAACTACATACAATAACATACATACACACTTGTGCGTGATATCCTTAGAGCGTACATTGCTCTGCTTATCACCATAACCACAGACATAACTTTTCTTGCTTTCAGTCTAACTCACTCTCCAAGGATAAAAGTAATTTACGAAACAAGAAAGAAAACAGGTCAACAACTTACAACGTTGATTGGTGCATTTTCGTTTAACGTTTCGTTTGTATAGCTTCCCCCCACACAAGAAAGGATTCATAATTGCATGCTAATTTAGCAACCACATCCTTTGTCCCTGAATCCAACCCACGATCAAGTAGTAAGTACAACAATGCATTCCTTAATTGGAATACTTTCTTATCTCGTTAATGAGATTCATTTAAAATTTCTGCACCCAAATTATTGCATTATCCTTCTCGCCCACCAAACCGCCGCGCCACCAACCGACCGACAACTGCAGATTTTTTTGTTTCCTTTTTCCATAAACTTGCAGTTTTTATGCTTGTAAACAACGGTAGAGACTTGGAGGCAAATTACGAATAAAAAAACGAAACAAAATTGTTGCAAGGACACTAGTGCGCTGCTGTCAAGAGAAAGGGTGTATACACAACAGAAGCGAGTGACGTTAAATTAAGTTTTTTGGTTGACGACGACGAGAATGCTGGTTTTAGCATTTCTTCGAAAACTCTACCAGATTTGAAGACTAACTTTTATTTCTTAGTAATTGACTAGGATATTTTTCTTTTTTTAACTTTTTCTCTATTCCGTCAAACATGGCATAATCTACCGAAGGTTATTGAAAAGGTACACACATATATGTAAGGACACAGCAAACCACAAATCACGAGATTGTGCCTAAGGGAGATCGTTTTGCTACATACATACATACATATGTGTGTATGTATGTTTAACGAAGGTCAAATGATAATGTTTTGTGTGTTGGCTTAGCAAATGACGAGCCAACTCCCAGTGGTGAAATGAACAACTTTTCTGTGCTGAATTTCGTACCAGCTGGGTGTTGATGAATTGTGACATTGAAAAGCCAAAGGACGACGAACTGGTTGTGCGAGCTGTTTACACAACAAAAGAAGGTCTAGGACGACAGAGTCCTTTGAGATTCTTGACGTTCATATTTGCCAGTGAAAAATGGATTTGTGGAAATGTGCTTTTTGTTATGTCATTGAGATTGGTTATATTTTCGCTCCACTACCTGTGAATGGCATTGTCGTCATTTTGACTTTAAAAATATGCCCTTAACCTTCCGTACTGTGGTTGGGGTTATTTTTGGAACTTTTATCCATTATTTCTCAATGTTGAAGGTGGGTACTTACTTTTTTTTTTTTGTTATCACACCGCAATCCATTACTACAGAGGTGTTACACCGGCGGCATGTTAATGGAATTTAAAATGTTATGTGGCATATTTCTTTCTTTTTATTTCTTGTTACACCGAAGGACCTATTCGTCTTTTTGAGATGTCATCCATCAAATTAATAAAATCGGTTTCAATTTTGGTTCTGCTTTGTATGTATGCAGGTGTGTAGAACTTGAATTTAGGTGTGAAAACTTTTTACCAGTTGTCTCCAAATTTGTCCTTGGTACCAGACATGAAGCACCTGTGCCACAGAGAAGAAATATCAAGTTTTTCTTTCACCATCCTTGCGAGTAGATGTAATGGATTGAAATGAAGTTATTTCCATTATATGATTGCTATGTTTTTTTTTGAAAAGGCAGTATCAATATCAAGTAATGAAAGAATTGGAACTTGTTAAGGCAACAGGAGCTATGTTTTCCTCATGAATAGTTTTGATTGATTTCATTCTACATGTAGAGTCATTCAACAAGAGGGCCTGGTCCTCACTAGGGCCGGACATCTGCAAAAGAAGTGATGTAGAGATTCTTTCTCACTTTCCAGCTTCTGTAAAAGGTATTGTGAGGGGTACCGCATGGTTCCCGATTAGTCAGTGACCTGTGATAATGGCTACAATTCTGGAAATATGTGGTCTTGATTTATCGAGTAGCTCGTTTAGCTTTGTTGTAATCAGGCCACTCTGTAATTACTGTGTTCCGGGACCTGCTTAGATGAGTGTAATTGTGGAGTGGACACTATTGTAATTAATTTCAAACAGGCATTGCTCTACCAGCTTAGAGGATGTAGTGATAGCTTTGATATCCGCTTGAGTGTCTAAAAAGATACCGATATTCTGGCTGAATTTGGTGCAATCCTTCAGCAAACAGCAGGCTTCCCGAATCACAAGAAATTCAACTTGAAAAAAACTAGCAGAGTCTGAGTGATGAAAAGACTTCAATATATTTAGTTGGTCAGAGAAGATATCTGCGTCGACTCCGCACTCCATCTTGGAATCGTCCGTGTAGATACCTATACCATAGTCATTGATATCACTTCCATTCTCCCACTCTTCTCTGGTAGGTAGTTTAACTGAAAAGGATTTCGTTAAATTGAAGGTTGGTATCATGTAGTCAGTTGAAGTCGAAACCAATTCTCTGGGAATTGTTTTCAAGAACCTATAGTGTGCATACGGCTTAGCAGTCCATCACTTAGATTCCCTGAGCCGGATAGCACTACATGTAGCTGAATCTTTTATATGAAGTTCGAGGGGAATCAGGACCTAAAAGCTCCTGTGATGCCTACATACGCCGATCTAAGTACTTCTATAACGATATTGTACTTCTTACTCAAGGCTACCAAACGATGGCGCTATAGGTTTAAATTGGACGCACAACGTCTGTACACATCCATAGGGGCATCTTTGGCTCTAGTCCCCATTTTTTACTGAATGTTTTATTACAGTCATAGAAAGCTACACTTGCTTTCTTTATCCGCTGTTCTATATTGAGCTTCCAACTGAGTTTCGGATCTAGTATCGTGTCAAGTTATTTGGCACTAAAACATAAAAGGAGTGACGAACAGGAAAGGCTGAACATTTAGTTTAGTGGGAGTGAACTCTGGTACTTTAGTTTTAGTGGTAAAAAACATTTCGGTCTTTTTCGATTTACTCCGAGGCCACAGCTCGTGGCACATTAGCATGCCTTATCCAGAGCACTCTCCATGAGTTGACTTATAAAGAACCTTTCCTGATACAAGTAAAACGTCATCTGTGTATGCAACCACCTTAAGCCCTTCCCTATCAAGTCACACTTAAAATTTTGTTAATTGCCATGAGCCATAGCAAACTAGAAATAACAACTCCTTGTGGGGTGGCTCTACTGACCGTCTTAGTTAGAATAATGTCTCAGTAGATCGACCTTTGAGGTAAGCATGATGGGATTTCGACAATGGAGGGCTCTATAAAGTTTTCAGTACAAAAAAGGATAGACTACTAGGTGATTGGAGGTAACTTAACTAAAAGCTGCTCTATAACAGAGCCAATCAGTTTTACAATAGTTTCTGAAAACTGGCGGGCTAATAGAATCTACAAAGGAAATTGGAGATACCTGTGATCCGAGAAAGAGGGATCGCTGGATAACTTCCAATCCCTGATGCGTTGGGAGAAATTATCGAATGCAAGGCTGATATCCAGCACTTCTGTTGTTGATGGGGCGAAATGATTTTGAATTTGAGTCCGAATAAAAAAATTGCGCGATATTTTAAATTTTTTGTTTAAAAACTGTTATGAGAGAGGTTTGGGCCACTAAGGCTTCTTCAATGTAGGTTAGGAAGGAGGTGACGTGCTTGCGGTTGCTCTCCTCAGCTCGTCAAAATAAATCATGCCAATGCTGTGTATCTAAACCTAGTAGAAAGTAAGCTAATCCCTAATTTGATATTGGAGAGACTTCAAAGATAGAAAAGCGTGTTAATGGCCAAGTACTTTAGCCGATACACTGGAAAAAGTGGGGAAAAGATACGCAAAACTAATCTAACTAAGTCAAAATAACCTAAACTAAACCTAAGCTACCGTAAAGCTAATCTGCCTTAGTCGGTAGAGAATGAGACTCTTAATCTCACGATCGTGTGTTCAAGCCCCACGTTGGGCGCCATTGTTATTAGTAAGCGTAGGGCCAACGATGCGGTTGAGGAGGGTTGTGACATGTCTGTGATCGTTCGGCTCAGCTCATCAACGGGGTGGTTTTTGTTAAGTGGATCATAAGTGGATAGTGTGTTGCAATGTTTTTTGTGTTATATTCATGGTTAAAGCCTTAATTCGAATATCCATTAACTAACTAATCATATATCACCAAAAATGGATTTAAGTAAACGAAAAAAGTTCATAATAGGTAGTACATAATTGAATTCTTCAAGCACAACTCCTATTGCCGACAGCTGCTTGACCAAAGGCAAAAAGTCATTTTCCACTTTAAATTGTAAAAAGAAAAAGACAATGTCTTCCTGGAACCATCTTGCGTTATCAACCAGTTTGCCTGGCAATCAGCTGTGGCACCCTTGCGACAAAATGATTCCTAAAATTAAGTTTAACTCAACATCGTAGTTCTACCTGCAGCAAAATTTTCTTAAGAAAAAAGGCCAAAAGAAAAACAAACTCAATTCTCTTTCATTTCATCATTTATTCCGTTCATTCTTAAGTTACATCACTTGCGCCAAATTCTACACTCCCAGTTGTCATTTCGATTCATTTCCCTCTCTAAATACCAATGACGCTATTGTACGCCAACTCTTATCCACTTCGTCACCTCACCACTGTGCCTGCAGGATGCATAAGGCTTTTGTAAAAAAAAAGGACAAGAAAAAAAAAATCATTAATCATTCATACCAACCGTGAGAGAGTTGCGGAAGACGACGACGGCCAGGAAAGTAGCAGCGAAATGCGCTGCTTTGCATACATGACTAATTCAATGTTGCATACCTCCGGGATGTGCCAGTGAGATAGATAGTCATAGTGTGTGCCTTTCTATCGAGGAGGATGTTTTTCACACATCCGATGAATTGAGTGGCATTTTAGACGAAGTGGGACGCATGGCAAGCAACACCACGGACGGTTTCCTTAAATTGAAATCCAGTAGCAATGGTTAGTGTTGCAATAGCAAGGACAGTGCTTATCTTCAGTAGAAGAGATGCGTATGAAAATTGAAATGTGAGAGGATACAGTATGGGGGAAAAGAAAATGCACTTTGTGTCATTCAGTGGGTTTTGAATAGGTGTAGAAGGGGGGATTATGATGTATTGCAGAAATCCCTTTTAAAGGAGCAAATGGCTGGTATAGTAACAGCTCTCCCGGCAATGCATTTCAAATACATGTTTTAAGAGATTTCTGAATAGGGTTCCCCTTCTTGCTTCGAATACTGTCCTTATCCAACAAGAACATAGCACCGCTAAAAGCACAAATAGACTGCTTCGCATTCAGGACATAGAGTGTAGAAGCATTGGCACCGTGTCATTTTGCATCTCTATGATAAACAGCCCCTCATGGAGTGTTATCCACTCTCCTTCATTCAGTCGTTTGGAATTTGCAACAAATGAAAGGATATATTAAGAACGTGTGCATCCTTAGTCAATGCCGGTCGAGACGACGCTCTGCAATCGATAGATAAAGGAAACACTTATTGTTTACTTCCAGCTTCAGGTTTGAATGCAATTTGTGTGGAAAACAATGAAAGAGAAAAAATAAACCGTCAAACGATATCCAGTTGCATAGGTAGGGCGGTAATATTGTAGGAGACGACTTTTTGCAGCACATGCTGCCGCCGTTTATAGCATACTGTGATGGCTAATTGGATTAAAGGATTAAATTGTGCGGATTGTTGTTCTCCGAAGAGAGAACTAGTGAGTGTGGATGCGAGTCAGTAACTGATTAAAGTTATGCAATGTAATTAAAATGTTGCACTACTTCCTACCATGGTTCCCGACATGATGTTATGTAAACTTATATCAGAGGTTGGCTGGCTGTGCTTTTCGCTTGCAGTAATTGGCTATCATGACCGAAAATGTTAAATAATTTTGTAAAATATGGGATAATGTGGGAACAAATTGAATTTTATAATGAGTGGACGAGATCCAAATCATTGAACATTGAGAATGGGTAACCGTTGGATATTTTGTCTTTCCTTGGGAACTTCTGGATGAGGGTAATACATACTCTAATCATGGTCATGCTAGAATTTTGTAAGAAAAAAGTATCTGCCCACCTATGAGAAGTAAACTTATCGTTTACTTCCAGCTTCAGGTTTCAGTCTTCTGCGACAAACCGTGCCCTTTCTGGAAGTCACTACTTTTGAATAAAAAAAAAAAAAGGATAAAGTAAACGTCATCTTATCATGTCTAACTCTACAGAGCACCCTGTATAAATGAATTCTTATAATCTCGATAATTTTGTCCCAAATAAATATTTCATACTAAGACAACTAAGATCGCTTTTGACACGTGCCACATAAAAGATATCTTAATCTCCACGACTTTCTAAATTCACACGAATATCAATATCTCATTCCAGAGGATCCAGCATCAGTCTTTAAAATCCTTACAATGAATTTTTTACATCCTTTTACCCAAACCCACTATTTCGATAATCCAACTTGATAAGATTCAAAGCATTGTAAAGCAAATGAATTAAGAAAAACTTTAGATACACCTTCTCCACCTGCTAGACGTAATCAAACACTTCGATGGAATCTTTTTTTTTTTTTGGTCCTTCGAGCCAAATACCTAAACATTTCTTGGAATTTTGTCTGCTTATGTTACGGTAACCCAATACATTTTCCTTTGCATTTTGTATCGCCAGATATGTAATCTGAAAAAGAGAGCTCCTTAATCCCCGAGTGTAAGAATCCTTCACAGTTAAACAGCCCACCAAGAATGTTTCTAATCCGCAAAGTGATGGCAAAAAAGAAAAAAAGCAAGCAATCAGTACTCTCTGTCTAAATTGGCCACGTGTAAAGGTGTTAGTTTGACATCTGATTACACAAGACCTTAGCGGTAGCATCTCGTGATATTGATTACGCCTTTTGTAAGCCAACACTAGAAGCAAAGGGGACAAAACACGGTATCTTGATTGCTGTTTCAGCAGGATGGTGTCGTGATTATGGGAAAGATGAATGGGTTGTATAGACAACAAAAGGCAGATGTCTATTTAGTCATTCAATGACATGACGATGTCAATGTTACACGAGTCCTTGTTCAGCAGCTCTATTTTTACTTCCGTTGAAGTTTAATTTTTTTTTTTTTTTAAATAAATGCTCCGTCATCTGTAATACTTAACGAAACATCGTCACAAGTAAATGACACTCAAGGAGACATAGTCCTACTCTCAACTCTCTGTCACAAAACGAGCGATGTGTCGGTTTTGTAAGGATTATTAGGGATAGGCAGCGGTAGCAAGGACAGACGAGTGTAGGCGAAGAATTGATGTGACATGTTGTAATGATAGGCTCATTGTTGTCATCATAGATAGCTGCTCTGCATGTCATTTTGGGGATTTTCTTCATCAACTTATGTAATATGCGATAAAATTGTGTAGTTAGCTGTAATTTAGCAGAGTTTAGGGGTGGTTCAAGCAAAGAATATATTTAGAATGTAGTAAGATACTTTTGTGCTAAATATGGAAACAATGAGGCGTTATTATGTCACTTGCTCATAATACTTTGAAGAAAGTAAAGTACTTCATGTGTGAATACAATTTCTTTGAAATGAACGTTTGTAGGCAGGAATTTATTGGAAAACTGTCATGTTAGTGCCATGAAAACCCTAATCCCATTCGTGTGGAAACAAAAGCAAGCACGTATGTTTGATGTGAAGCACGACCTTGTGCACTCACATAGATAGATATCGCGTTTAAATATTTTAGTCTATCTAATTTTAGTACAAATGTGACGTAAGATTTAAAATAAAAAATTATTGAATTACTTAAGTCAGAATTTTCTTCGCAATAGTTGGCGCCCAACGTAAGGCCATAAGCAAAAGTTGAAATAAGCCACTTGAATGATAAATATTGAGCATAAAAACCGAAACTTATATTAGAT
Source organism: Xylota sylvarum (assembly GCA_905220385.1). Lineage (NCBI taxonomy): Eukaryota > Metazoa > Arthropoda > Insecta > Diptera > Syrphidae > Xylota > Xylota sylvarum. The sequence continues at coordinate 105,133,683 of LR999957.1, read as the reverse complement.
GAGTCTTAATTTCTTAAAGAACGAAGCTGAACCAAAATGTAGAAAAGTATATACAGATGAATAAATACATGGCTTCGGGTTCATATCATTCTCTCTTTCCTTTGGTGTAAAAGGAGTTGATAAATTGACTCTTATGAATAGAACTCTAGGCGAAGATTTGAATTTTAGCCAATATGTCATGGGTAAATCAAGCGATTGCAAAAGTTATATCTTCCCTGGTGTAGTGCATGTTGACTCTGAATAATCTCAATAGCTTTAACCTTTAACCTCTAAGCAGATGGGCCTTAACATTTTCGATAATCTGTACCCTGAAAATAGACATTAGTTTAATCCGCTTAAAGCTGAGATGACAAAAGATTCGTGACCAATGAATTTAGCTCTGTTGACCTACATCTTCTTATAAGAAAAGTACTATCAAAGTAAGTAAACTGGTTTGATTCCGGGGTCATGTAGAATGAGGTTTTTGAAGAGGACGATATCTCAGGACCTGAACTTCCATTGTTTATTCCCCTGAAAATAATTGGGTCTGACATAACAGTCTAGGATTAGTTTGTAATTGGTTGAAGTAAGAAAACTCTTGAACTCTGCTAAATGCAAAAAGGGTTGGCACGAATATAGACTCGCTCTTACAGAGTACAATTTAGAATTAAGACATGTACATGGAGGAAATGCTGCGAAAACATTACTGACGTATCAGTAGCGCCCAGAATCGATAAGGCACTCCTTAAAGATCATCCAGATTGTGTAGGTTTACTGAAAAAAAAAAATACATGTCGGAACGTATGGATACACTTAGGACCTTACATCAGGTTCATCCAGTTATGTACTTCACACGTATTCGAACGCATCTGACCATAGGGTCTGCATTGCTAGTACAGTAAAGAGTTTATCCCGAAAAATGTTTAGTCCGGGTAAGGTTAAATGGACTGTACACTCCTTCGAACTATTCAAAGTACCCGGCGGTGATGGTATTTTTCCAGCATTTTTATAGAAGGTAATCGATCTCATCCTGCCGGGTATGATTGGTTTATTTAGCTACAATTGGGGTTACACCCCGACTACCTGGTGACAGACAAATGTAATCTTCCTCCCCAAACCAGGAAGAACTACCTAAATCTTATAGACCTATAAGTCTAACTCAATTTTTTCTCAAAACTATGGAGAAACTCATTGACGTTCATATTAGAGGCAAACTAGATTTATCTACCCATCTGCACTCAAGTAAGTTTGCATACAGGAAAGGTAAATGCACAGAAGGTGCTCTTCACTATTTTAAGAGGCAAATAAAAGGAACACTTCGTTTCAAGGAAATGACTCTGTGTGCCTTTCTTGACATTGAGAGGGCATTCGATAACACTGGCTACGGCTCAATAACAAAAGGAATTATTAGCAGATGTATTGAGGAAATGCTTGAAAGTCGAATTATTACTTCGTTCTCAGAAGGAATGTCTGTATCTCTGACCGCAGTTAAGCGCTGTCCCCAAGGAGAAGTTCTTTCTCTATGGTCACTAGTCATCGACAATTTTCTAGTCGATGTACAGAGAAAAGGCTATAACGCCAATGATTATGCAGATGTATTTCAGCGTCATCCTTGACAAACGGCTTAGCTGGAACTCGCATATCAACTCCCAAGTAGGCCAGCAGTCGCCTTCATGGTAGAACCATGGTGGCCAAAGGTTCTTGAATGGAAATCGACAACTAATCTTTAGAAGCTTCAGAGAATTTCCTGTCTCGATATCACGGGTGCCATGCGTATCTGACCCATGGCAGCATTACTTGCTGGTATAACAGGTTAAACCAGGTGACCCTGTTGGACATCTTAAAATTCCTGACGCCATTCCCTAAAGGGACATGGAATTTGGAGTTGGAGTTGGTGTCTTTCGAGACAACACCAAAGTCTTAATAACTATGGGAATGTGTCGGATGGGTCCTTGGTCATCAAGGAGTTGCAGAAAACGAATCGGTTGGCAAAATGTTTCGGGGCTAAGACAATCTAAACGATTAATCCTACAAGGAAATCTTCAATTTTCACAAAGATAGTATTAGAAAGCGGAAAAAGGTATCACCTTAACGAACTAACGAGGATGACGAGTTACCCAAGCGCATTCTATTTAAATGCCCATCGTTACATTGGTTAAGGAGACGTATTTTGCTCGTCAGCGGAGTTGTGAAACTTTGATGCTAAGAACATACTATCCTTCATTATGGAGGTCATACGTCTCTTAGACTAAATCTACCCTGACAGTACAATAAATATTTTTAAGTCGCAGTATCAACCATATGGGCACCTTGCCCAAGTACAAAAAAAAACAGCATCCCCATGTCTTTATGAAATCAGCTCCACTACAGACAACTTAGTGACGTCCTACACTTTGTCAAAGCATCTCAATGCACTACGTATATCTTGCACTATTGTCTATTTTGCTCGAGGAAAAAGGAGAAAAGAAAAGAAAGGAAAATGATACTTCTGGACACTTCGTCTTAATTGTCCTGTCTATAGATACACGGATAAGATAGATATAGAAAGCTCTTCATTACGGAAGTGCCTCCTCGACTATTACGATATAATATTCCAGTAAAATGGAATGGTGCTAACTCTAGTGGTTAGTGCGTTGGACCGCGGAATGAGGGGTTCGAGGTTCACCACTTAAAATTTCTTTCACGGTCTCATTTCTTGCGAGCGCCTGATAAACATCCGAGAGTATAACTGTCATGAAAAAGCTTCTGAAACAAATTTCGAAGGGATCAGATATTTATTTTCTACTAGACTGTAATATAATACATACTTCCAGTGCATTTAATTTATTCTACGACACTTCCGACACTCGAAAGATTTTAAAACCCTTACCGGGCTGTGACACGCCAGGTGAATAAGATTTCCAACCTTCCCACAGATTTAATCTACAAAATTCATCATGATTCTTTTAGTCAAATCTTGTGCCCTTATCACAAAGATCATCACCCGGATCAAGTGTTGTCTTTTTTGCTACAAATTACGAAAGGGTCAGAGTTGTTTCTTTAACGGATTATTAAATTTCTTGAATAAAAAACACCTTCTTTGAAAATCATTCGATTAAACCCATTTATCCTGCCCCAAATCTTCATTATATTTCCCTCAGGGAATTCCTAATAAAAATATTTTCTTAGAAACACAAACACAAATCCATCATCACCGCAAAATAACCATCCCAAAAAAAAAAAAAATAAAGAAGGATAATTTGTTTATCCCTCCCATAAAGCGACCCACCAACACAAAATAACTAAATTAACCATAGAAATTGTATAGAAGAAAAAAAAAAAAAAAGAAATGAAAATGAAGGCAATTTCAAGGACCATCAAGGATCATAACTACCTAATAAGTTTTATAATCAAGCCCATCTGTGTAGGTTGCACCCTTACTGATATAACGTCAGAATACAACTGTGATTAAATGTCCTTCACAATATCACACAAAAGGACAAGGATCTAAACAGAAAAATAAACGATGAAGTGTGCTAAATTGTCCCACAATAATGATACTAAATTAGTTTTTTACTTTAACGCTGTAAAGGGGAGAATCCTCTCAAGGATAAACCACACCTCAATGAAAGTAGTTACTTCCTGAAAGTGTCAAGCCGTCATATATATACACTTTTGGGACGTTTTTGTGTCAACAGATATCATTTCCAGGAAAGAAATAATTATGCCTACTGGAAGTGAAGGACATGAAAATTAAATATAGAACAAATTTGTTTACGCTTACGGGTTTGAATCTAAAAAAAAACGAAGGATCCTCTCGAGTGTTGTTATTGTTGAGTGTTGACTTAGACAGCGAGAAGAAATTTTCTGTCCTGTATTAGGGAACTTATTGAAATTGTAAGAATCCATCAAATAAATTGCCTTGAGGTATTTTAAAGTCTAAAAGTAAGATGAGTTGTCCCTTACTTATTTGGAATATATCAAATATATTATAGACGTATTTTGGTACAAAAAAAGCTTAGCTGGTGAGTATAACTCGTAGTAGTGCACAAATATACCACTTCCTCTCCAACAGACGACATAATTGTAATATTTTCGTACATTTTTATTGAAAATAAACAGAACAGTTAATTATTATATCTTATTATTATATACCCCAACCTATTTTAATTAGCTCAGTGCATTCAAAGATAAGAAACAGTTTATTAACATTTTCATTATGTAAACACATTTGTACCACATAAAAACGTAACGAAGTTTCTTATATCCTCACCAATTGCAACCATTAAGGACTCCTTTCGAAACAATTCTACCTATCTTCCTCCCCTGAGGAGAAGATGTTTGCGAAGAAATAAGGAAATCCCATCTAAGTAATTGAATTCTCAAAATTCTGTTTCGTTTTCTTGACAAATAATTATGAAAGCTAATAAAGGAAAATCAAATATCCATATGCTTCGTGTACAAGGATAATTTTATCATTTGTAATCAAAATTAGTTGTTTACTACCTCAGCTCCATCTGTTGGCAAATACATTAGCAAATAAAGCCAAAAACCAAATGAAAAACACTCCAAGTCTTATAAAAGAATAAATTAAATCAATAAGACTCCAAAAAAAGGGGGTAATCCAATCCTTGGGACCACCATTACGTAAAGCACCGTCATATTACCATTATTCAGCGGATTAGGGAATGAAATTATACCGTTAGTAGGACTACGACAGTACGTATTTCTATGCTGATCCTTTATTTCTTTCCAAATAAGGCATTCGGTGACGTTATTTCCAAAAAGGGATTAACAACACGAAATGTCATTAAAAGGAATTTCATCGTAGGATTTTCACATCCTTGATAGTGATAATTTTAAGAAATATTTTTTTTTTATTTTGTTCGCAGAAATTAATTGCGCACACATTGCATTTTCAGTGAAATCTGCTGACAGAGAAGGATTTAAAGCACAAGGACAAGATAAAGAGCATTATACTCCTTCTACTTTGAGAGCAAAAAAAAAAAAAAAATACAGAAAAGCCATTCAGGATAATGGAGTGTACTAAAGCGTAGAAGTGATGTCTTTTGAAATTTTGGTTTATTTTGTTTTTGCTAGGATAACTTGATCAAAAATACCGTGGCATAGGATAATAGGTATGTCTCGTTGGAAATTTCAGAATATTAAATTATGAATTTGTGTTGAGAGAAAAATATACTCTCAACTAGGACATTAATCAAGCAGTTTCAAGTTGAGGTATCAAAACAGTTGGGTGAACTTTCCAAAAGTTAAAGTTAAAACCCTTATAAATGAGTATTTGATTTGGGTAATTTCATACTGTGGCGTCTGTTTTTTGTTGCATCTAACTCGAGGACAAGGACATATGAATGTTTTTGTCTCCATTGTTCATTTCGATATTATCTTACGTTTAAGGTTCAAGGACGTGGTTATGATTAGTATGCAGACAATCCCATTGGTTAGGTATACAAATTGGAAGAACTTAGATTAAGGTTTGTGATGCCGTTGCAAAACTTCTGTCCTACACATCCTTTTGTCCTAAGTAATTTGACTACACCGCATGACATAAACTTTTGAGGACAACTTTTCAAATTCGAAGTTTAAGAATTTGTCTGGTCCAAAAAATAATTATTTCGTTACAAATCATGCTTTGAAAAAATGAAGATGTTATATACAAAATTTCATCAAAGTTTTTGATGAGAATGCTCCAAACAGTGGGCGTGGCCACATGTATATAATCTAAGAGTGAATTTGAATAGCTAAATATTTGACCTTAATGATTTTATTCTTGTTGATTTCTAGTAAAAATAAGATTTTTTTCTTAAAATAGGGCGTGGCAGTAGGCAGATGTTAGAAATGTTTACACTTGTACTGTAGATAGATAAGGGGTCATCCAACAAGAGGTGTCATTTTAAATTTCGCATCATTGTTGAACTGTCAACATTTAACTATCATTGCGATGACTTATAAATAATACAGGCGGTTATTAACTATGAATCGATACACACTTTCACTATGTGATGAAATAGTGAAAATTCACTACATAAACAGTGAAAATATTGCGGAAACGTTTCGTAAAGTTCGCACTGCTTTCTGGTCGTCATCAAGCACCTTATCGCACAGCTATAGTGAATTTAATCGATAAATTTAAACGTCTCGGACAGGTTAGTGATGTGAAGACTCCAACTCGTGTTAGTCCGATAAGGTCAGCTGAAAATATAGCCGCCGCAGCTAAGATTGTGACGGAAAACTCAGATGTGTCCATTTCGAGACGATCACATTTTGCGTAAAGATCTTGGGCTACATGCTTATGAAGTCCAAGTGGCACAACGCCCGGCGTACTTCTGTTGATTGGGTGCTTGAAATAAATGCACAATATCGTGATTTTTTACACAAAATTATTCTGAGTGATGAGGCTCATTTCAATTTGTCTGGGTACGTAACTATACGTAACAATAGAAATAGTGGAACAATCTCCCCATCCATAATAAGTGACGTGCGTGTGGTGCGTTTTTTGGGGCTGGCAGGCGGTATCATTGGTTTATATTTTTTTTAGAAAATGATCCTGGTGCGACTATTTCAGTGAATAGATTGCACGAGGACTACATTTTTTTTGCATGAAATTGATGCTATAGACGTGGACAATGTTTTTTTTCAGCAGGATGGCACCATATGTCACACAGGTGGTGAAACAATGGCTCCTTTTCTGGTCGTGTGAGACTTTAATTGGCCGCCGAGATCGTGAGATTAAACACCATTAGACTTGTCTACGCCGATGGGATTCGTAATTTAAGGGAAGAAGTTCTCCTCGAAGTCATAGATATCTCATGAATGGTCAAACAGAACCAATCATTGCAGAGAGCCCGAAAAATCCTTTAAGAAACCGTTTCTGCATTGTTCGTCCACTTTTGCTACTAGACAGAATAGGTCAACTTTCCAGTTGCAGTTGAAAACCATTCCACATACCAGTTGCTCCTAATAGCTATAGTTTTAAAGTCTGGGATCTCTCAATTGGCATATTTAGAACTTTAAGGATGTAATCGACTTGCAATTTTAAGGTTTTAATAAAGATAAATAAATCCCAAGATATTTGTAGTCCATAGCTACCACAATGTGTTTACCATTTTAAGTTCATTTCTCTTTCAAGCAAGTTTTGTCTCCTCTTTTCTTGGATACCATCACTTTCGACTTCTCCAAGTTGACCAAAAGACCTCATTAATAGCATTTATAACCGATTAATCATCAGATGTATAGTTTCTGGTGAATAGACAAGCGTAGTTATGCTCATCCGTAAAAAGGAACGCCTTGATGAGTACACCAAATTCAACGCCACGTCAAATAGGTCATACGGAGTGGCATGTTGAAACATGGTATTTACTACTAACCATGAGATTCAGCAGCTCGTTAATGTGTGTAAACAGAATGGTAGGACTAGGTAGCTCCGTATTTAAACGCAACAACCGTATTCCAACGCACTAACTTGAGCCACGGCGCCCACATGAAGGGAGAATAGCAATATCCAAAGTCAAGTCCAAAAAGGCTGTTGGACTAGACAGCTATTTAAGGCACCAGGGGATGACATTGTGGAGAGTATAATCAACTCACTTCCAATATTTTGTCCGTGGAAAGCATGCCTGCTGAATCGTTTGCCCGATCCACAAGAAAGGAGACACTCTAAACTGCGCAGTCATCAGTCTCCTGAACATTGCATACAAAACCCTGTCGGTCGTACTGTGTGAGCGCCTGAAACCATTTATCAACGAGCTGGTTGGGTCCTATCAGTGCAGTTTTACGCCCGGTAAGTCCACAACCGAACAATTATTCACACTATCATGATTCACGATCCTGGAGAAAACCCAAGAAGTCCAGATCGATATTCACCATTTTTTTTTTATCGATTTCAAGGCCGCATAGGACAGCATTTATAGAGACGAGCTATACAGTGCCAAATCTAGTTTTGCCATACCTGCCAAACTCCTCAGATTGTTTAGAAAGATGATGGAAAATGCTCGCTGCTTCACAAAGGTGGAAAACAATCACACTGAGACCTTCAATGTCAAAAAAGTATTCAGACAAATTTATGCGACTTTTTCAACATCATACTTGAGAAAATTTGAGAAACTCTCAAGCCGAACCGATGGCACAAGTAAGTGAGTAAGTTCGTAGAAATATGGTTCCTTCGTTGCCGAGAGAAGTCTTGGTAAAGTCACTTTCTGCACATAATCTCAGCACAAAACTAGATGATATTATACACCATAATTTAACGAACGACACTGTTAACACTTTTACGAAGGATGGACTTACACACTGTTAGATATGTGCCATAATGCTTAAATTTCACAAATCTCCACCCGAATACCTTCACCTTTAAGTAGGTAGGTGAGCTACAGGGACGTAAGTGGATAGTGGGGTGCTCACAACACCCCATTATGATTTTACCTTCCGCTGTTACCTGGTTTTACGGTTAAATAGTCATTATAATATCATTCTCGGGGTGGAATAGTGTTGAAGCAACTAATATTGGCACCACTTGACAGAACTTATTAGTCGTCCTTTCCAAAACAGTGCTTTTAGTATTAATTTTTGAAATGAATTTCAGATTCATCATCATCCGTATCAACAAACTCTGGCTCTTTACTTGAATCTTTACTTAATAAACGTTGTATGCTTTCCAGCTCTTTTACAAAAAACATTTTGAAATGAAATACACAAATTCACCAAATTAATACAAAAAACAAAAGATACACAACTGGGTGGGTGGGGTGTTGACAGTACCTTTGCACTTTGAACATTTTGTGATGGCTTACTTGTGTAACTAAACTTTTCGGCAGCCTTCGTAGTCTATCAAACGAAAAACAACACAAACGTACTGAGCCAATAATCGGGTGTTTTCAGCCGAAAAGTATGAAATTTTTAGGAAAATACTTCGTGGGGTGTTTTTGGCACACCACCCACCCACTTAAAGGTTAATGGACAATTGATGTCAGTTTGTGAATTCTTTTGCAATTTGTTCGAAGTCAACAGATTATGTCTTTCTTTCGAAAACATTCCTATCAACACTCCTTATCGCGATACCATGAATCATAGTAAATGACTTTTGACGGAGTTGTATAGAACAAGGGAAGGATGAACTACTCTTCCCATCGCTTCAACCTTTTACGGAGAACAGCCATTGAACCTAAACTTTGTCTATTTAAAAAATAAAAAATAAAAATTATCACTTAAGCATATTGTACACCTATTGGGATGGGATACCCTTCATTGGCATTTGAGCAAATAAATATTTGTTACACTGTCATCAGATAATCCAAAGGATACGAAATATGGCAGTATAGTAGCCATTCGTTTTATTGTATTATTTTCATTAATTAACGTCTTTCAGGATTGCCATAAGCCAATAAGTCACTATAGAGACGTAAAAAGTAAAAGATACTTTGGACAAATACCCTCACGTTTGGGGTGTTTTATTTAGGTTTTTCTTTTTTTTTTTTTTACAAATAAACGAGATTAACCTTAAGGATGTCTGTATTTGATGTCACATGCCGTAGACATAGGGATCAATGCCAACTGAGACGGATAATGATTGAAATAAGGTCGGGTCAAAAATGAGATAGAACAAATCGCAGTGACAGATACGAACAACAATAATTGTTATTCCCATACTCTAGGGAATATAATCCAGTTCACCCTGCGTCATTTGGATTATCGGTAGTTCAAGGCACGACCACCTTTTGATTGCTTCATATCCCCAATTGACATTCTTTATATCTCGTTGACATGCACGGCATCCTTCCCAATGAGTGCATCGTTATTCTAGGGTGAATGTACATAAATTCAGCGAGGCTTAACTTAAATACTTTCAATCCAGAACGTATGTCAAGTGAAAATGCGGTGAACTTGTTAAACTTTTGTTTTTCTGCTTTTTTTTTTTGTGAATGGAATATTTATTTATTGTGTGCCAACTGGCACGGTGTGGGTGATTTACATAAAAAAAAGTACATTTTTTATGATGGACATAAAAATGCTGTGAAGTATATACATAAATCATCCAATGATGAAGTACTGACAATTCACTTAAGCGAATCGAAAATGTGTAAATTTTTCAAACAGGCAGAGGGATTCAATTGAATTTTTTTTTTGCAGTTGAATTAAGTGAGTTGTAAGAGAACTGTACTGTCGTGGTTAAGTATTGACAACGGGTTCTTCAAATGAGATAGCAATTCTTCTGTCTAATCCAATCTGATTCCTTTCCTTCAGCTGATACAAGGCTTTTTTGAATTGCAAACGAATGTTTAAGCTATGTCGTGCACCTGAAAGTATACCATCGAATTTGGTGAGATAAAGTTGTATGCATACTACTTGGTAGCAAGATCATTCGGCATGAATAGGATTTGTCGTTCGTGTTCTTATATGTACTCAAATGAACTCAACAAGGACGTGTAATGATTATGCAGTGCTTCTTAGAATTTAATAAAGAGTTCGATGATAGGTATTCCAAGCTAATCATACACCAGCATACAGCACCTATAAGTATGCCAGCAAAATTGTATACTCAAGACGTATACAAATAAAAATAGTAAAACCTCTACAAAATATCTACACAATTTATAAAACTTTCTTTGAAATAAATATAATCAAAATAACTTTTATCTCAAAAGCATCACAAAACCGAATCAAAACAAACTAATCCAATATTTTTTTCCATTTTCCTTCCAGGCATACAGCTGAATCCAAGAAAACATCTCTCAATCGCATAACTAAAATCAGCATCATCTTCCTCTCCAGCTATCAACAACATAATTGCCAGTTTCAAGACCATACCAAGGGAATTTTCGGTATAACCTCCAGTCATGGCTAATGCTATTTGCGTTTGTATCCAACTAACCGAACTTTCTTTGTGAAGAAAAACAAGGGTAAAATCAAACATTTCGTGAAACTATCCCGTTCGTTAACCACAAAGGAACCGTCATAATTGGGAAGTTGTACAAAGAAAACTTCGCCGAGTCGAGTGAATCAAAAAAAAAAGGCATTTTCGAGGAAAAACTCAACGAACTTATAAAACAAACGCAATGACGAGTAGCAATATTGTCATCCCTATCCAAGGTTCAGCAAACAATTTGTAGCAACTTTTGATGCAATGTCACCAGTTTATGTCTTCCAATTAGTAAAAATTCCAGATCGAACAGACAACCGACAGCGATAATGTCAAACTACAGTCAACCCAACACCAATATGACAACGAATGATAGCACAAGCATACAGCAGGTCCTGCAAGTGGCAGTTAGCGCTGCAATCTCAATGCAAAACACACCCCCTGCATATGACCAACCTACCAGTGTCGATGCTACTTTTACCCCATTACCCAGTAGTTTAGCACTGACAGCACCGTCCCGCCTGTCAAATGAGTTCTTCTTTATGGAGCACTCAAGTCCTGTAAATAATTTAACTTCCATTCTAACGAGAACTACAACGAGCATGATGATGCAAACTCCACCACCAGTACCGCTGCTGAGAAACTTTACCGATGATAGCAGACTGTTTACACAGTTGGATTCTGGGAATGCATCCTTTATGACAAATCAAAGTAATGACCTTACAGCGACAGTTGGTGTGCTCGACCTTGAGGAGGCGACTGGAGAATACGTATTCGATCGAACAGATGTACGAGTGATATTTATAACACTATACACGTTGGTATTTTGTTGCTGTTTTTTTGGTAAGTAAAACAATAATATGTTACGTATACGCCAGAGTATTGGACGAAATGAATTAGTTTTCTTAGAATCTTAACGTTTGGAGTGGTAAGGAATAAATGTCGAAAAAGTTTTTAATATACGATTCTGATGATGAAATGTGCTCATGCTGAAAAACTGCTTTGTAGAAATATTAGTTATGCTTTTCGAAAAGTTTTAAATACTTTTTTTTCCATGAACTGAATAATGGATTATTTGGAAGTTCAATAAAGCATACAAGTCTAATCTATCGAGGTCTATTTTCATCTCATAGGGAATGTTTTGAACGGGGTAGGTATCTAGCATGAAGGAAAGTTTATATTGAATTCGAACCATGAATCCACAACGCACTTGTATTTTCATTACATACTTCTGGGTGTTAAGAATTCATTGCTTTTGTGGTTCATATCCTATAAGACTTAAGAAGCAGTATACATCGACGAATTCAAGGAGTTTAGTCTTAAATCTTAATCTCATTGGTGCCAAGTTTTATTAAGTAAGCAACAGAAATCGTACTAAAATCCAGCGCTTAAAAGTATGTTCGTTTTTCGTAGAGTTGAAATTTAATTGCATAACCTTTGGCGAAGGGGTTTCAAATCAAATCAGACCGTCATTACAAGAAAGATACAGAAAGTTCCTAATGTGACTTTTAGTATTAACTCTCCCAAGTCCATGGCTGAAAACGGGAAGGTTCTTAAAGTCATGACCTAATAGGACCTAATTTCGCTTACAGAGAAGACCAGTGACTTTAAGAAGAAAATTGAGTCCTTCTCTACCTCTGTGCTGCCAAGCCTGTACATAGGTTTGTGGTGCTGATTCTCATTATTCTAAGATGGACCATCATTGAGTTGTGGTCTGTTTAGCGACAGAAGTGCTCTAGTCCTTTTTTTTTTGCTGTATAGGGGCCCATAATTTTCGAAAGTTTTTGAAAGGAACATTGTCTTGGCTAAAAGACTAATATGTGGCACAGACACGCACCTCAATAAGGTGCGGACTTTGACTGTTCCCATTTGCATCTGTATTGGTTTGGATGGTAAATAATATAATGGAGGTAGGCAAACAAGCCTCCATAATCAGTAAAAATAGTTTCCAGATCTGTATTTAAGTATAGTCCTCTTGATAGTCCATACAATCCCTCAAATTAAACTCCACTCATCCCAAAAATCTGCCTGCCCCCATCTCAGATTAGCCTAATTAATAGTAGCTCCAGACGCGTTTACCTGCTCTGATTGAATATTTGTCTTCACTAATCACCAATTTGTGTGTCACTCATTACGTGTAGCACCATATTAACAAATTCGTACGCAGTGCAAGTTAATTAGCTTAATGCGTTCCCCATTAGTCCGAAGGCTCTGTGCTCTGATGGATTTGCAAATGTTTTACACGTGCCACCATAAACGAGCAGACGCACAGAAATAAATAAAAAATGCCAAAAATGTGTACGTGACAAATCCATCATTAATGTAATCAGTAGGATACGGACTTCATAGTGCCACTTACTGGATGTGGTCGTTAAAGGAAAGAAAATTATACGGAAAATTTAACAGCTTCCAAACAATTGAGCAATCACTCTGTCAGTTGGTTAGATACTTTAAATTTCAACTATCCAAGGTTGGTTTGGTCTTATGGTCATTAGGATTTTGGTCGTGTAGACGTCGCATTTGATAGAATTATGGTTAATTGAAGATGGAACTTGGAATGGCAAGTATTCTAGGAATTCTGCGATCCAATCAATCACACTCCCTTATCCTGTAAGACAGATAAATGAGCTCAGCTGGTGCTTGATTTTGGCAAAAAAATATGGAATTTCTATTGTGTTGCCTTAAAAATCAACGTTTGGAAAGTATCTGGAATCATATTAATGGTGCAAAAATGGCCTAAGATGATCTAGCTTATGAGCTTAATGAATACTGGCACTCCCTAATAGCATGGCAACATTGTAAAGAGAAATTACACACAATTATGGATCTTCCAAAAAGTTTCAATCCGCAATGTAATTCCAGTACTACTTCGGTTGATATGTTGGATTGGGTGGTTGAAGACCCTCGAGAGCGTGGTAGATAACCATCTGCGAGATACAATAGAGTCTCTTCAAATCCCAGCACGCATACCTCAAAGAAAGATCTATGGCGACAGCTCTTCATGAAGTGGACTAGGTTGCGTCATATCCAGAGAGATGTGGGCTAGCTATAACAAGATTAAAACAATCGCTCTATGAAACAAAACGTGCTGAGATATTGCCAGAATAACTGCGATAACCACGGGATACTGTCCGATAGGAGATCATCATGCAGCCGAACTAGGTAACCAATATGTAAAAAAAACCCATTATCAGAAACCATCATCAAGAAATATTTGCACTTCTCCAATACTAGCCGGGGCTAGACAACAAGTAAACCCTTTTTTAACGCACTTGAGGAGACCTCGGGTAAGAAGATTAGTGAGCTTATAATCTTCTTGAAATCCACAGATTTTCTCTAGATACTTCTCGCTAACATCCAGGTAACATAAGCGGTGGTATAGCATATTTGAGATACAGTCAATGGCGATCAATGAAGTTCTGTCCTGGTTCATAATATTAACATCTTCCTTGATAGTCAAAGTAACCCTACTAGATAGTAGGGCATCTCTTGAGGACTTTATTATCCAACCAAACATGGTACAATTTCCGACGAACCCTACCATTGGTGTAAAGAATATAATACGCACAACATGAATGGTTATGGTATGCTTTTCGCTACACGTAAACTATAAGATACTAAAGCTGAACTCAGTTAAAGAAACCAAACTAGGAGTTGGAACAAAAGAGTTTTAGCTTGGTGTTTAACCTAATGGCATTACTTCGCCAAATTTTGGTAACCATCCCAATCACAGACTTTGCTTTGTCAATCCGGTTGTCAGTTCGGTTGAGACAATATTCCCAAGGTATTGAAACTTCTCTACTCCCTCAATCGTTTAACTAGGAATGCATACATATATGTATGAGCTGATAATTTCTGCTTCCCACTCAACATTAGCTATCATTTGGTAAGGTCTATTATCCTGGAAGAGAATAGGCGTACATTGTCAGCGTATTCCTAGTTTATGAGTTCGGATATAAGAGTTTATCGAATTCCTCAGTTTCCTGTCGACAAAGCAGCATTTATTGGTGAAAGGATACAGCCTTGTGGAACCCCACAAAATATGACATCTAGATCCATTGTATCTAGCCTTGATAATTGCTATTAGTTTATCTTGAATACCTCTCCTGCGCAAGAAAAAAATTCCCGATTGACACCAATCATCCATTAAAATCTTTTCAAAATCGATAAATACAAAGCATTGCTCGATGATGATATAAAGGGTGTTGATGTCGTCGATACAGGAGGATCCACAACTGAAATATGCTTGTTCGGAATCTGGTATATAGTATTTATAAAATTTGCCTCAACAAAGAGTATTACAAGGAATTGAAAGAAATACTCCTTAAACTCATTCAAAATCTCCTTTGAGAATGGATACGCTAAGTGTATATGTAGAAGTGTTTGTGGACGAGCTAAACACCTATTAAAACTAGAAACTGAAGACTTGAGAACCTGTTTCTTTCAAATCCTTTTACAAACAAAGATAAAGGCTAAACGAAAGTGAATACAATACAATTCTCTACAACATTTGTACGCACATCTAAAACTGGGAGGATTCCCACTTCACCCATCTGTAGACATTAAATTTTCACCCGCATTTAAATTCCTCCTTAAATACTTTAAATTCTCTGTAAGCAAACAATTACCGCAGCCATTCTCTCACACATTGGAATCTTTTTAATAACATATCCTCTGGCCAATATCTCTCATTACAGCGATTTTTCCAACGGTAATAAAACGAATGCCTGTGAGAATTTTTTTTTTAGATTAATGATGCGTGATAAATAAGGAAAATGAAACCTTTTCGCCACCCTATTGGGTTGTGTGTGTAAATGAAGAATGAAAAAAAAAAAATAGCAAGGACACCCATTTCTATTATTGGAATTTCCTCTGGCTACAATCCCGTTTGAGTTTGTTTCTTTTTATAATTTTTTTTTTTTATTCTGTCAATATCGAAACAAGAAAAATAGAACAAATAAATGTTAATGTCCTGTTAACACCGTAATATCCTTCGGAGGCATGCTTTGGGAAATTTTTATAAATAGCTTTATGTTGGCATTGTAAATTTATTTTCTTGCCTTTTTCTCTCTGCTAGTGACAGGATATCGGGGTTTTGAACTGCATGAGTTCACAATAACCATGCTGTCTATGTTTTAAGTGAAACCGTAGACTTCTCAAGGTTGCAGATACGGAATATCGAAAAGCATAAATTGAAATGATTTTATTTAAATTGAGTACATCACTAGCAGTTAGTGTAGTTCTATAAATGTATGTATGCATGCCTATTCTTCTGGCTATGTGTATATACATACATAGTTAGTCAAATTTCTCTCGAATTTTCACAGACATGGGTCAACAAAAAAGGATTTGTTAACGTTGTATCTGCTGAAGTCCGAAACAAAGAAATTTTAAAAAAAAGTCCATTACTTTTATTACAGCATACAAGTTAACTTGTAAGGCGAGTGATAGAATCGACAATTATAATAAAAATTCAGAATTTGACTAGTCAATTCTAACAACCGAGTCCATCAAATATTTACGAGTGTAAAAAATGTACGATACAGAGCCATATAAATGTTAGGAGGCTAAAGCGATTGCTTGAGTTAAGAGACTCATAATGTGCAATGATTGATATGCCTCTGCATTACTAAGGCCATTAGAAGCTGATCGACACTGCTAATTAGTTGCTTCTGAAGTAAAATAAAACTTCTTGATAACTCATCGCCGAGGGAACACAGACAAAAAAAATTGGAGCGATGAGATGCGAGAGCTTATGAGCAACCAACCACACAATTAATTGGTATATACAAGGTCACCTAAGAAGAACTATCATTTTAAATTACACACAATTTTTGCGCAGAAATATTAATGTGACTTTCTAGTGGATAGAATAGGAATACAGGAGCACCAATATAGAAAACCATTCTGTTAAAAGAAAAATTAAGGAGTAATGACGAACCTTTACGGTATAAGGGAACTATATTCACTCATTCATTTCTAATTGGCGCCCGGTGTCAGGACTTTCTAATTTGGTCGTTCATATTCCCTAACATAAAATTAATGAGTAATAACATATGGAATCCTTAGATCCTTTGGGGCATGCGCAGTTTCAAGTTCTATACAAGTTCCCAGGGCCGGATGGTGTCCTTCCTTCTGAGCTTCAGCAATCTGAAGATATAGTACTCCTTTGACTTAAAGCAATCATGTCTGTTTGATTGAATCTGGTCTACATTCCCAAACTGTTGTTCGAGGTTGAAATTTTTTTCATATTGAAATTAGACAAGTGGTCGCCTTTGGTCTAATAGTGCTTTTTATTGAAAACATTAGAAAGACAGAATTATATTCAACTACGCCACACCAGATGCCAGACCACCAAACAACGGAAATCAGTCGAGACAGCCTTGCACATCATTAAAAAATCACTCATCATCAAGGAATTTATCATGGTCTAGAGCAATTACAGATGCATATAGAAGCCTGAAAGTCCATTCTTCACTTGGAATATTCATCAATCAATTGCTAACTCGCAGGATTATCAGTATGCAGCTGCGCGGCGCATCAGCTAGAAGACTTGTTATTTTCGGAACTCCCCAAGGTGGTGTCTTCTCCCCTTTTCTGGAGAATATAGTAATCAATGGGCTACGGACTCGATGCAGACTGATTGCCTATGAAGATGACATAGCTACTATAGCTTTCGAAGGACATCCTGATACTCTCAGGGAAATGATCAAATGTACTCTCCTACGACTTACTAGATGGGCCTCCAAATGCGAACTAAGGGGGATAATAAATCCCTTTTAGGAGGAAAAATAAATCCCCGTTATTGAACGCGTGAAGAAAGCAACAGTAGCCATAGGTAGGAGCTGAGATTTTCAAACTCATATCATCCACTGGATATATGTCTCTGATGGCTGGCTCTTAATAGTGCTACTAACGTCAATCTTCTATATAATGTGCAAAGGTCTGTGCATCAATGGTGGACTGAGATCTTCTCCCTCAGAGGTTCTGGACATCATGCTCCCTTTAGTTATTCCTGAGGACCACTACTCGATCATTTATCTTCTCAATTTTATCCTAGAAGGCACCGACTATACCCCGCCGACCCTGTTATCCCTGATCTTAGTGAATGGGTCACTGCTCCCTCTCCTCTGAGGACAATTTAGTCCACTTCTACACGGAAGGCTCCAAGATTGGTGGTGTCCTTTCTGACAAGCTCAACCTGAGCATCTGTTTTCGCCTTCCAGATCATTGTAGCGTTTTTCAGGCGGAAATTATGGCGATCAAGGGAGCCTTGTCTTGACTGAAAAGTAATGCAATGTCTGTCAGGGAAGTTAGAATTTTCACTGACAGTCAGGCGGCAATCAAATTACTGGAAACGTGCTTCTTCAATTCAGAAGTCGCTTTAAACTGTCATTTGTCTCTTTTCGAGATGACTGAGCAGTTCATCATTCAGTTATGTAGGGTGACAGGCCACAGCGACATTGCAGGATATTGCACGTCTGACAATGCGTATGCAATATCATTTGACATTTCTGTCGCGTAGGTCATCGATTGGGTCTGCTGTATTCCCCTATAGAAACTGTGCAGTAAAGATAGGTAAAAGGGGAGAATTTAGGTTAAGTGGTTTGATTTGGGAATTGAGAGTAGGTTGGTGTTCGCGTCCTGTAACGAGAAATGTCCTGTAATTCTGACGAACTAGAGGATTATTCCGAAACTGTAACATCTAGGACAACTCAGCCCAGGTAGGACATCCCTTCCTAGGTGTTTACATCTTAGCGCCCCTAAAGCAGGGCATTGGCAGAGGAAGTGCTAGAGACTTTTTCCTTTTCTCGTATCCCGAGCAAGTGCTAGATGTCACCAGGTTCCAGGTCTATATGCGTATGCGTTCGGTTTAATGTATCCGGTGTATACGACAACCATCCGTCCTAATTATTCCCTGCCTAGATCGATGTTCGAGATCTTTGCCTGTTGATGTCAAGGTCGCTCAGTCAAGGCTTTGACAGCTTTGCAGGTTTGCAGTCCTTTCCACATGTGTTCTTGATATTTTGCGAACGAGCTGCTGTATGCGGTTTAAACAACCTGTAAGGCTACTCCTAACGTTGAAACCGTGGGCGTATCCATATTTTCCGCCTTCTTCGCTAGTTCATCCGCAGTTTGGTTTCCTGGTATATTACAGTGAACAGGTACCCAAATCAGATGGACCTGGGAGGAGGTTGGCAAGGTATTAAGTTTTTCATTGCATTGCTTCACCAATTTCGAGTCGATTCTTGGAAATTAATGCTGTTGCCTTGGGTTACGGTACTGAGTGATAGTTCCGCGTCCTTCAGTATAGCAAACATTTCTGCCTGAAAGCGGCCATGAATTGTTTTAGATAGGCTGCGTGATTGAGAGGTGCCGTTCGGCACTGATTTTCCATCGATGTTTGATCCATCCGTGTACACTTTTATTCTATTCTCATTTAGAACGGCAGAGTCTTGTTGCCATTCTTCTCGTTTTGGAATTAAACTGTATACGTTGGGGTATGCCCATTGCTACCGGAAAACTCTCACTAAATCTGGACGCGTTTAGCAAAACCAACTGTAGATGGGAAATCTCTCTAGTTGCAACATTTCAATGCAGAACTGGCAGACGCTTGATCTGAAACATAGTGCCGAGTTGATTTTGTTGAAGCAATCACAGATCATCCACGTTATCGATGTTCTTACTGGACACTGTCTATTAGACCAACATGCTAGAGACTGGACTTTTTTTTTAAATGACTGCTGCAGCAGCTATAAGAATGAGGAGGAGGATGAAACCATTCTCCACATCCTATGCACTTGCGCTCTGTCTCAAAAAAGCCTACTCCATCTAGAAGCTCCTTTCAATGAATTGGCGTCATTAAGCGTCACGAGTCTCCATCGATTTATTAAAAGTTCCGGTTGATTTAATTAGTACCGGGTAACCAAAAGGGATAATGTTACATATGTACATCCACAAATTGGGTGCTAAATTAAATACACCACATCATATTGCCAGTACTATTCATGACTTGACAAGGTAAATGTCCTTTCTATTTATGGTAGAAAAGCACCATATGTTAATGCCATCACCAGTATCTGATTCAATATTCATTAAAATAATCTCTCTCTCGAGGACATCCTATACATGTATGTACATGTCCTTCTCCGTATTATCATCGAATAAACCCATACAGTGGTCAAATCGTTTTTATTGCTACCAACGGGAGGAAGAAAGGAGATACTAAATAAGGGATGACAATGGGTTTGCAACTTCCTTTGTCATGACAACAATTAAGCCATAAATTGATTTCACAAATTTCGCCCAAGGACTCGTTCAAGGCATGATTAATACGATTAGAAATAGCAACACAAGCGCACTTATGTAACGAACAAATCATATGTAAGTGTGATTGTAAGTATATAGTATTTGAATCAAGAAGTTAACCCACCCCAAGTCCAACTTCTTTTCACTCCTTTACTTTCAAGTGAAAGCGTAAATATTTGCATGTAGAAATTATCAACCAGAAAGAATTTCGTCCTTTTTAACACAAATACGGAGACAATTTCGCCATTAATAAATATCTCAATGGAACACAGCTTGTACAGCAATGACATTTTCTAAAACATTTCAACACGACCCGACACGATGCCATCATATCGTAAAACCGATTAAAACACTGTTAACAAACTCGGTCGGGGTCGGCGGAGTGGGTGGAGAAGAAGGATTAACATCGTTTTGAAGCTATTAGTTCGTGACGACGAGTTGGATATCAGACATTAAAGTATTTCAAAGGACTCTTAGGCACTGCTGAAAATTTGCCCTAAAAGGGGCATTTTAAAGGATTTTCCCGTCCGTTAAATATCTAACTGACACGGGGTGTGAAGAGGACTAAGGTATTATTAAGGTCACCGCAGATAATTTTCGTCAAAAGGAGTGGCTTTTTAGAGGCGAACAGGAAACAAAGCCCTTGTGGCATTTTCACACATCGCAGTTGTTTCTGTTGGTATGTTTATGTTGGTTGTTTGGCGCATTAGAAGTTGGTGAAAAGTTTAATCTGAAAAATAAAAGACAGTGAACCAGATACAAGGATTTATATTAAAAAGGCAAAAGAAGGAAGAAAACTCCTTGTTTTTGGCGTTTTCATTGAAGTGGTCTTGAGAAACGTTTGAGGATGATAAAAAGTATATACTTGAAAATTTGCCATCACTATGCGATGCGTATTCTCTATTTTCTGTATAAAGAAAGACGTATTCCCATCCTGCGAGTCGAATGACTCTTTTGAGTGCCGGAATGTTCAGGAAGTGCTACTCCATATAGAGTGAAAATGGAGAAGGATCAAGAGAGAGAAAGCAAAAAAGAAAACTTGTAATTCCTTTAAAGAGGACTTGTCGTTTAAGAAGAGCGCATTATTTTCTTAAGCACTTCTCGTTTTGGACTTTTGAAAGTCTTGACTTTTTGGTAAGGATAGTTGGAGTTAATGTTGTCATACTTATCGTATATGACAAATAATGTGATGTAAGAGTGTTTAGTCAAAATTGCATTTATAGGATTCGCTTAGATATTCGGTTCGGATCGCTTTGACTTGAAAAAAGAATGAATTTTGAAGTTTATTACAAAGAACCAAAGCAGTGAAGGATTAATGAAGATTTTATACTAACGCCTAAATGTATACTTTGAATATACCGTCAAAGCTTTTGTTGAAACACTGAACACTCTGTTTAAAGGTACGTAAGGAGCTCTGAAGCCTAATAATAAGCTTAGAGGACTGCTTCACGAAGCACTGTTCTGAATTGGTGTTTAGTAGATGACGAAAAAAGATGACCTATGTAATTTCGAGTTAAACGCCGAAAAGTATGCTGTTTTTCATTAAATGCAGTTTGTATCTAGGCTGCTGCTATACACGCCCACATAGGTGGGTGGCTATGTACCTAGTACCTCGACTGAAGATAGAGTAAACAACCCCTTTCGAAGGTGGTTGGTGGTAGCGGATGAGAGAAGGGGGAGGAATGCTTTATCACTAAGGCATTTCGTTTTGCTCCAGGCAGCAGCTAATTCCCTATATGGAATCAGCGGTGCCGTCTACTACTCCCAGTCAGGTCAAACTATTAGTGGTAAAGCTATATAAGCAGCCTCGGCATATTTAAATCTCAGGTCTTAGGGATCTGAGCACTGAGCCAGGGTGTTGGAAAGAAGTTGGTGGCGGATGGACCCTTGATGGCCGAACGCGAGGGGTCATATCTCCGAAGCAGGTTTCTGACACCGGGAAAATCCGGTCTCGGAATTAGAGCTCTACATGTAGAGTGTCTTCGAATCCAATCTGGATGAACAACACAGTAGAGGAAAACTTTGCCTACGGTACGGCACACAAGTAGTACACAGAAGTACATTCGTTACAACGAATAAACACCCTTCGAACATATTCACAGTTTCTCTCTGTGAGAATTGTATGTGAGGTGAAGCACTTAGCTTCTCAAGCAGAAACGTTTTCAAAACGGATGAGTTGAGAAAAAATCACTGACCACATCGGACCATTGATTAAACAAAACATTTCCAGAACAACTTCAATTTCTAAAACGGAGTAGGCCTACAAACTTACTCAGTCATTACCAATCATTCGACGATGGGGTCAAAGCACTAAAGAACATGCAACTACATCGATTTCTCGTCATAGTTCGCAGTAGTTTTGCTTTTTGCACTTAAAATAATCTGTAGTACGACGCAAGGTGGTGGTGATATATACACTTCGCAATGCCCAGAGTCGTTTGCATGGGGGCGCATCTGAACAGAACTAAACCAAATATTGATCAAATGTCGACATACGAATTCCCATGGAGGGATATTTTTCCAACCTTCCTACGCAGCCCTAACCTATTCCAAGTGTATTTCAGAACGAACCTGAATGGTATTCTCTCAACACAGCAACTTAATACGATGCTTTGTAACTTTCCCATTGTCAATGCCAAGCAAAGGCATGAAATTTCTTTTCAAATAAGTAGTCATACAATAACCATCCGGGAGTACTATGAAGTCACTACAGGGCTTGATTTAGTTCGGAAACAAAATATTGCCTCCTAATAAGCCCACAAACAAGAGCATGTGTGTTGGGAATTCAATCAATGTATATACTCAAATCACTGAATGACTCGTCTTTTGTTTGTGACAATGCCGTCCTATTTAGGTACAAGCCTCCAATTAACAAACCCACTTATCTTAGCCACAGGGAAAGCATAGACATAGACACACGTGCACCCACACTCATATGCGAATGGGAGGTGTGGGATTTTCAATTAAATTAAGACAAAGACCTTCGGTTTTGTTGTTAATTGTACTTGGGTTTGATCCAAGATTAGATTAATACAATACGATCCTCATTTATGCCGTAGTCCTAATTGAGAGGCACATACGAGTTCACCGAAGAAAGTAACCTCCTCTCCAGTCGTGGTGAGTATTTACACCCGAAACAAGTGCAATTTCGTGAGAAGTTTTCATAATATCCTGTTTGTGAAATAATTTTAAGGCTAAATTAATTTCCCACGAGTTCATGTCCTGGAGGGAGGTTAAACCCGTTCGTTAAGTAGGTTTGGTTTGTATGCCACCAAATGTACAGAGGCATTAGAGAGGATTACAATTAATGGCAATCTCAATCTTCTTTGACAGATGTGTATTGTGGAGATAATTAGATTTATCCTTTTGGAGATGATTTCTTAGAGAAGTTGGTGGGGTTTCAAGAGTAATGCGTGGTTAAAATTTAAATGATGTGAGGCTAAGAGATGCTTTGCAAAATCATGACTGACAGTTGGCGGATAATGGATTGTTTTCCTCAAATCGGAAGAACTCTGTCATGAAAGCAATTCATTGTGGGTTCTTGGATGTGGATCATCCATCTTACTTGCACACGTATGAATTGTAAATTCATTTGTTTTGTAATTTCACTCACCCAAGTGGCACCGATGATGAGGATTGAATAACCCCTCATGGTATGGTTGGATTTTGTTTGGGTTTAGGCAATAAATTTGCCAGAACATATGGTTTTGAAAGATTATTTATTGAGTAGTTGTAATTTACGAAGCGCTTTACAATTACAAGTAATACAGAACCAAGAACACCTAACCATAACCTTAAATCTATATGAATTGCTTTGATATTGTCTTTAGCATTCGTCTTACGAAGGGGATTGAAAATGTTCATTAGTTAAAAATTTCCGCCGGCAAGTATACTTCACATTAAATTTTTCATTGCATACTTTTAGGCGCTTAACAAAGAAATTATACCGGAAGCAGTCAATTTTGTAAAGATTGGAGCCACGCACTGTGGATATATACTATAGAATTGGAAACAGGTTCTAGATAATATATTTGAGGAGCTATGGCAAATCGTAGGCAAAATATAGGAGAATGTGGAAGCGTTTACATTGAATCCAAAGTTGTAAGAATAGCTGTCATGAAAGAGCTTCTCAAAACAACAATTGTCCTTCGGATTCTCTGAATTGCTGAAAGATAAGACAATGATTAAATTCGACAATTGCACTCAAAATAGATGTTCATTGTTAGAATATATTCAAAGCATAGGACCATTACCAGCTCTAAATCTAATTTCAAATTGTTTTCTGTCTACGAATAATAATCCATTATCTGCAGACCAAACAAATGTCGCAATAGCCACAACAGGTTTCTTTGCCAACTAATTTCAAGGATCATTTAAGTCCCTCCAAGGAGTCTCTAATTAACTTAAAGCTGCTTCGTTTGTAATTCCACTTCAAACTGCTTAAAAGTGATAATTTTCAAAAAGAAAATCACCGCTTTTCAGAACAATGGACTTAGCTGCACGTTGCCAACTGAATCCTTTTGTTCTCTAGGGTTTCCGTAACTTTTCCACCGTAAAATTAATGAAACCTTCTTGCAGACTTTTACTTAGTTGACAGTGTCAGTGAACTTTTTTTTTTTTTGACTTACCTCCTTGAATTTTCCATTAGCCAAATAAATTGGCAAACAAGGACACACACAAAATAAAAAAAGACAAGGAAAGAGAAATGGCATTTTTACACACTTATTGAATTTAAAAAAAAAAAAACAAAAATGGGATTTCCTGATGTTCGACAGTTTGACATACATACCTAAGTTGGTTTGAAGAATCTATACCTAATACCATAAAACAATCCCAAAAGAAACACGTCCTCGGTTTGTCAGACAAAAATAGATTACCACCCGAAAAACGGATTTTACTTGGATTGAGATCCATTTGCAAGGACATAACTCTTTCCATTGTCTCCGAGTTGGAAGTAAACAGTTAAAAAGTTTTTTTTTTTGCTTTTTCGTTGGAAAAATATATATAATCGAAGGAAGAACGACTGTATCCTTAAATTATTTAAATTGAAACATAAAATTGATGACAATTGATTATGTTTGTATATGCCAGAGGCTAGCAGAGGGTAATTTTCAAAGAGAATTTGTTAAATTAACTTAAGTTCGGGAGAAGATTTGTTTATTTTTTTTTTCTGTATTCCTTTAGTACGGCACAATTCAATTGATTTAAGTGGAGCAGATGATTAGTATTCGTAGGGAGCAATTCAGAAGAAAAGTACTTCTGCAATACACCAGGGAGGAAAGTTACTTTGTTACTTTCAGTGGGTTTGCATTTTAATGCGAAGGAGGGAGTTTGTATAAAACATTGATTGTAGATTGGGTATCCAGACGACAAGTCCAAAAAAAAAAACGATGTCTTTGTGTTTCTGTAAGTAGTGAGGACCTGTTGAATTTACTTAGGATATAATGGAAAGTCCTAGGTTTGAGTGAAAAGTAAGAAATACGACTTTCGTCAGGACCGATTTAGGACCCACTCTTGAGATTATTTTCTCTTTTAATTTTAAACAATTTTAAGAGGAGCTTAATAGTATTCAGGAAGCGGGTTAAATTGGATTACTATTTATCTATTGCGAGTATACAACATGATTTAATCGGGCTTCTATTTGTGATGGATTGTATAGCTTTATGCTTTGTTTTAGTTAATCCTCGGTTATGTGCACATTTAAGCTGAAGAATCGGCAAATTATACACAACAGTTGACAGTTATGAGATATGCTTATGTGTGATTTGTTTAAAATTGGGGAAAGACAGGGACAGGACAGGACAGACATCAAACAGGGACCTACTAAAATATCGACTAAAACCACCTGGAATTATATTTATTAGAACAAAGTGTTCAAATGCGTCAATTCTTGGGGCTGGTAAACTAGGTATATATTTAGCTTAGTTGATAGTACACTAGGAGTACCCTAGTATGTGTTAATGTATACTCATTATGAATAAGATTGTGTTACAAAAAAGATAATGCAACGATCCAGTTGAGTCCAATCCGTCATATTTCACAAAATATGTCTAAAAGGATACGCTCAACTGAAGACAGAAGCGTTTACAATCACATAGACTTGTAGGCACCATAGTGGGCCCATCGCTATCACTAGAAAACCATTACGGTAACAAACCTAAACCATCTGTGCTGAGTGTCAGGCCTCAGGGATATTCCAGGTAATTGTAAAGCAAACGAGCTAGCTAAGGAGGTTGCAGACCGGGATCTCTTTGGTAAAAGAGGGGGACCGTCAGCAAACCTATTAAATCGATAAAATTTCAATTAGATACTGCAGCCATGAGAATGGCAAACAATATCAGCACATATCTCTCTTCTAAACAAATCTGGCCAGAACTGGATTGTACGAAAACCAGTAGACTTATTTCTGGCAATAGGATAAATCTGAGAAAGATAGTTGGCGCCATCACAAAGCACTGACTTCAACCATTTCTGTAGAAGCTGTAGAGGCGAGAAAGAGGAGGACACCATGACAAATCTTCTGTGTACCTGTCCTGCTCTAACCCAACTCAACCAACCATGTGGATTAAATTCAGATTATTCAGATTTTCTGAATCTAACCCCATCACAGTCACCTTCGGAGTTCCTCAAGGCAGCCACCTAGGTCGACTAATATTCATATTGGCAATTATTGATTGCACCAGACTACTCGATCATATTTCATCGGTGACGAGTTGGGCTGTTTTCCTAGTTCACCACAAGCTTGGACATTCGCATAGAAAATGGAATGTGCTCTCTTCTGAGTCTGTATCACGACAGCCTCTCCAGAGGTCATCTGTGTTTAGTCGCATTCTTCGTCGGTGGGCCGCCAGGAGGTTGTGGCGAGTTATAATCCCCATGAAGACCTCTAAATTCGGTCTATTAGGCGCTAGGATTTTGTCGTGTTTTCCAAAGTATTCTGGAGACACGGCAATCTGAGAGTGAGCTCTCATTGGCTAGTCTCAAGAAGACTAGTTACCTAGTGGTAGGGGTGGTAGAACAGCTGTAATGACCACTGTCCGGTTCAGTTCTGACCGCTTTCTTGCTAATTTGTCCGTCAGTTTGTTCATTAGGTTATCGGTGTATCCTGGAACTCAACGGAGTGTAACGTCGTGGTTTACTGTGAGTTCTGTGAGTTCTCTATGGTATCGTTTTACAAGTTTGAATTTGAGTGAAGTGCCGAAGATAGTTTTTGTGCCGCTTCTGCGAT
Organism: Xylota sylvarum; assembly: GCA_905220385.1. Classification (NCBI taxonomy): domain Eukaryota; kingdom Metazoa; phylum Arthropoda; class Insecta; order Diptera; family Syrphidae; genus Xylota; species Xylota sylvarum. Next base: position 105,106,315 of record LR999957.1, on the reverse strand, counting down.
TGCTTATACTTCTGCTTGGAACCCACTGCCATGGTTTAAAAATCTAACCATGGCAGGAATCCTCTTTTAAGGGGAAGTTTGTTTTAACGTTTAGGCTAGCGCCCTGAGGTATGTTATCTTCTCTGCTGCAGGCCACCAGACTAGACACCCATAAGATAGAATGGGTCTGACGATGGCTGTGTAAATCCAGTGGATGATGGCCACCTTTAGGCACCATTTCTTACCAAAGATTTTGCAACACATATATAAGCATATGGATACCTTATTATTTTCCTTTCTGATGTGTTTTCCTTTCAAGCCAGCTTACGGTCGAGACACAGCCCATGTACCTCGCTTTGTCTAAGATTTTGAAAGAACAGAGGTACCGACCGAGTCTCAAGGGCCTGATCTATGGGCCTGATCTATGTTTTCAGGGGGTTAATGTTTACTCCCATTTGTGTAGGGTATTGACCGCGAATTGAAGTATTTCGGTGATTAATGCATCTGAAGTTACCTATGTATTTCCATTGTGAAAAGATTAGATCACGTATGCGACAACTTTGATCACACTCTGTTCTAACTTCCTTAAAATCTCGCTTGCGATCTTTTCGAGTGAAGTTGGAATACAATTTAAGTTATGATACACCGGTTCCTTTCGGAGTACTACAGGGATCCAAACTGGGACCAATACTGTTCATCTTTTTACTTCAGATGCTTTGCGTTTTCAAAAACCACGCAGTTTTTCCATTTACAGATGACACCGTGTCTTGACACTGTGTCTTGTTTGTTGAATTGTGTCATGACAATGGACTTACCTATATTGAAACCCTCCAAACCCAAGATGATGCAAATTGGCGGGCCACATCATAGATTAACTCAATAGGGTATCATGCATCAGCTTATATTCGATTGCAATTCGGTGTACTTCCGTATCCGAGGGTCGTTGCCGAACTCATAGAGTATTGTGACTCTAGCGAAATGGGACTACTATCCTGTGAATTCTACCCATACCCCATGGGCATAGGGGGTGCAAATCAGAGTCTTCTACACAACAGAAGTTAGATGAGACTAGATAGATTTTCTGGATTATAGCAGTGCTGATGAATAGAACTATAGTTGTAGATATTGAGAGCAGAGCAGAGGCTGCCTGTAAGGTGGTGTTCATTCGCCATTTCTCCGTTGCATGGTGGTTGACTCTCTATTGCATACTCTACATAGATTCCACTATTTATTGGGCAATTATGCCTCTGTCACCTAATGGCTGTGGTCTATATTCCAAAGAGGAGTTTAGTTTACCTCAGTAGCAATAGTCAGACTGCGCATAAGGCATTGTTCCAAAATAATTCGATAATGCAAAAACTCTCTAGATTTGGTCGCAAAGCTGAACTCTTAGACTCATGTAGGGCTCCCAGGTCAGACTGGGTTTTGGAATGAAATTTCCGATGAGATTACTAGACAAGGCTGGACGTGATTTCTCAGGATCTGAACCTGCGTTAGGTCTTTCCACGTCTACGGGTAGGATTTTCATTAACGATTGGGTTTACAAACACAATTATGTGTGCTCAAAGCATCTCAATGTGACACTCCTGTCTGTGATACTTGGGACGACGATACCTACTTCAGATCATTTGCTTTGTGATTGTCCTGCCTTGGCTCGGATCAGGTGGCAGATATTCGATTCTGATACTGTAAACTCCTCATCATTAGCGGGGTTCACATTGATTAAATTTTTCGTCAAATCGGTAGGATGATTCTTGATTTGATGAATGCGAATGCAAACTTACTTGGGTTGCATGGTTTGTTAAGCGCCTCATCAAGCCGATTTGATGAGAATTTTGATGAGTGTGAACACCCCTATTGAAGCCTTCTCTGACTGAACCACACGTCTGTTTAGTGCGTATAGTATACAGTGGATCGTGCAACCACACAATTTGCATTAAACATTAGTTTGCCGCCTCTTGATATTGTCTGAAAATTGGACCTTGAAATTTCACTTCGTAGCCCGACGAACCACTGACATATAAGGACAAATAGTAATGAAGGGAAAGATAGTATACTACAAGGTTTAATTACAAAGGACACATATGCCTAGGCAACTAAAATATTCTACCATCTGTCGTTTTTCCAATGACATCCCCATAAAGTTGGTTATTCATTTCTAATGACGTAAACATCTTCAAATTGTCAAGGGCGATCTATTCATAGCTAGGACCAGTCAAAACATTCGTAGAATAAAGACAATACGTACATACATGGATCAACATTATTAAATGATTAATGTATGACTGCTTTCATTGTCATTACTGGCATGAATATTCGAGTAAATATGTGACAATCATAGCAATCAGACCGACTGGAATGTGAAGAAACACTATACAGGATCATAAATCAAATTAAATTGGAATAACATTCGAACGAAATCCTTTCACAAAGGGAGTGACTTCACAACAACGATGCCCTTAGTCATTTAGGCGGTGACGACCCCATCAAAGTCCATCAAACTGAAATGTCAGAAACTAGTATACTATGAGCACTTCAGACAGCTCCCCCGACTTGTCATAAGACACGAATTATAATTAATATTTTATGCGTCGTCCGTACGTACATATGTACATAGCATGTCCAGTACTCGGTCCTTCTTATCCCCCGTCATAGAGTGCTAATGCGAGCTAATTAAAATGTCAGCATGCTGGCGACCTCTTTAAGCGGTAAATATTCCTCATGACGACAGGAGTTCCGCTAATGAGTATAAATAAACGTCACATAGTTACATAAACCTTCTACGACGAAATACGTTCTGACCGCGCTGTATGTACATATCATATATCCTTTCACGTTTCATTGCTTTGCCTACTATCGGGTGGAAGGTTTCAAGAGGGTGAGAGCTTTATTTTAATGATGGCGAATAAGCAACATGCTCAACATGCCCATACACATAGACTCGCTCTTCAGGTGAAGGAAAAAAAAAATTGAATGAACCACAAAAAAGCAACGTATCCTTTCAATGGTTCTTATAGAATGTCCTTGAATTGAAAATAGTTCACAACAGTCGAGAGCGTAGCGTGACGACATGTTTGTTGCTGTTGACGATGATGATGACAAAGGTTCTTCGGTTTAATGGGATTTTTATGAGGGTATCTTTGATTATACGTCAAATGTGGATGGATATGAAAGGATACTGAGATGATTTTTCTTCGAGATAACACGGTACATATATTGGCATTTAACTACAGGGACAGTTTTCTATAAAAAGTAATTGAATGGATGCGAAACTAATTAATGTGAAGAGGAAGAGATGGAGATGTTTATGAAAGGGATCAATAAAAGTCCTTTGAAATGATAGATAAGAATAGTAGACGTTGACTTTCATTCTCACAAATATGAAGGTTTAAAGCAGCAGGTAACGTTGCGAAGTAGAATAATGTGACTAAAGGTATGTTAGTCAAAGGCATAAGTAATATGTTTGGAAGGACATGCCAAGGAGATAAGTAGAGTGAGGATCTAATCCTTGAGACTGGGTCCTTTAGGGATTAATAGTGCGAATATTAAATAGTCTTACCTTTTTCCCGCATATGATTTGCATAATAGCAAAACTTACACCAAAAAGTATGCAATGAAATGAAAATATTTCGTGAAATACTTTCAGGTGCTTAAAGATGACACAATATTTGAGGCAATTGAAAGCAAAATAGTATCTGTTACGTCTCTTTTTTTAGATAGGGTACATCAGGTACGAGATTTTACTAATATTTTGAATTCAAAGCAACAAAACCCGTGCCGCAGTCCAGCAATCCAGTTTGATCTCGCTGTGGGCTGCTATACATCCCTTCTTTACCTTTTGCTCTATGCTTCTTTTCTAGTTAAGTTAAGGGTTCAGAATAGTCCCTAAATATCTATAGGAAGAGTGATTAACCATTTAGTGGGAGACATGTGCAGTCAGGTCTTTTGGTTTTGGTGGTGATGGGGATCAGTTTATTTTTGCTCGAGTTGATGCCAAGAGCACATTCTTTGGCCCAGGTGCTCATTTTCCCTGACACTAAAATCAGGATAGATATGTCGTCCGTATTCTTCTCTATCTGGTTTTAACTGAATTTTATTCATGACCATTAGTCATAGTAGAGGCACCCTGAGGTGTTTCCCGGTCTACAAATAGTACGCATTAGAAAAGATTCTATCTGTCTGGTGTCATTGAAAGTAGAACATAAAGCAAGGAATATACAATTTACGAGGGGAATAAACAACAGGTTTGACATTGAATTCACTAGCAAACAAAGCAAATTAAAATGTAGCAGACAGTGGTTGAATCGCTTTGCAACCGTCAAAGCAAGGATACAGAAATTATTTATCATCTATGTGAATAATACCAAAGGATTCCTACATTATTTATGCATATTTGCACTAGCCCCCATTGCCTGACTGTAAGCAATTATTTTCCCCACCCGTATCACATATTCAACATGTACAAGCTTTTTCAAGACAGGTGCAACCGCATGAGCCGTTTTACCACTCACAATAAATCGTTGTCTTTCATTTATTATTCATTCTTCTTATATGATACAACACAACAAATGTATGTACTTTACTTTTTTCCTTTTTCTTTATATTTTCAGGCAATCTTCTCGTTATCCTCGTAGTAACAATGTCCCGACGGTTGAGATCGATAACGAATTTTTTCCTAGCGAATCTAGCTTTAGCCGACTTCTGCGTTGGACTCTTCTGTGTTATGCAAAATTTATCAATATACCTAATAGATAGGTGAGTAATCATGATTGCATACATTATATCGATATCCTGTAGGTAATTATATTGCAAAGTTGGTGGGTGGAGAGCTAGTAACATCACATAAGAGCACAGACAGCCGCAATGTAGGTACCTACATGTTGGTAGGTACTTATTCAATGTAAATTAAAACATACGCAATGTTCTCCTCTTATAAACTCAAGTCTCTGGTTGATGAAAGGATAATTACAACTTTTTTATTTTACTGTCGTTCTGGTTGTTGATTTCATGCATTTACTCATGTCAGACAATGATTAATGACTTGCAGTTTGTACAATTCTCGCTTAAAGTACGAACAATAAAGACAGCAAGGATGCGTCATGCGCCTCTGGTGTTGGGAGGGTGTAAAGAGGACGTCCTTGAGTCGATGAGATTTTCAGTTTACGTGAGTACTAACAAGTAAGGATGGTTGGATTTCCAAGAGATTTCATAAAAAATGAATTTTTCCAAGTGAATTCAGTGAAAATTGGTTTTACGCGATTTATTTGCTCATAGTAAAACTGTCTGGCTATGTTGCAGGGAAAGATTGGTTTGGTTATACACTTTATATCAGCAATCATAGGAGAAAGTTTAACTCTACCTACTCGTTAAACTATTTCGAACTTCTGATGAAACGTAAGAGATTCTTAATAGCTATGTTAATTAGATTCCCTATAACGTTGTAATAGAAGGCTTCTAAGTGACGCTTCATTCTACGGGATAGAGCTGGGCAGAAACAAAGGCCCTAGGGCCTGCAAGTATAGTGATGGGAACACCGTAGTGAATGTTGCTGAATGGTAATGTCATTCCAAACCCCGCCAATGAACAACCAGTGCTATTCAATTTCAGTGACATCCAAGAGTTTCAACCGGGCGACTAAATTGAAATAAAATTGGCTATCGATACGATAGAGATGAACAAAGCAGCTGATGCTGATGGGCTACAATCGGAGCTGTTTAAACACGCTGGAGATGACCTGGTAAGTACACCAATTCATCTCTAAAATATGGATGTAGGAAAGTATGGCTGACGTACCATCTCCCCGATCCACAAAAAAGAGGTCGCCTACTCTGCATCAACTGCAAAGGTATTAGCCTCCTAAAAATATCAGACAACATCTAAAAATATATTTCACGACCCAACCTCTCGCGAGCATCTGACAAACATCTGAGAGTAAAACTGTCATGAAGTAGCTTCTCAAAACAAAGATTGCTCTTCGGATACGGAATTGAACAGAAGGGGATTTCCATTCATGTCCCTGGGTCCAAAAAAAAGACGCGTTTTATGTGAACATCTCAAGCCGTTTACTGACTATCTAATCGGTTCTTACCAATGCGGCTTCAGACCTGGGAAATCTACCACCGACCAAATTTTTGCATTGCCCCAGATCTTGAAAAAGACCCACGAATTCAATATCGATACGATACCACCTGTTCATCGATTTGAAAGCTGAGTATGCCAATGTGAACAGAGAAGAACTATGCTCAGCTTCAATATCCCTGTTAAACTGATTAGACTTATCAGAATAACGTTGGAAAATGCTCGCTGCGGATTGACGTACTGTCATGCAGTTGCTTCAATATTGTGCTAATATAGGTAGTACGCAACGCCCAGGCAGGTACATCAGGCACTATCTTTCAAAAATCCACGCAATATGTATATTGGGTTTGCTGACGAGATCGACATGCCAGGAAGAACAAGCGAGCGAGCAAATTAGCATGGAGTCAGCTGCAATCAGAATGGGACTGGTTATCAAGGAGGAGAAAACGAAGTACATGCTTTCAACAACAAGAGTCGACTCCCACCGCAGACTTAGTCGTATGGTATAACTTCGGGGTAGAGTCCAGGATTTTGTCTATCTGGGCACTGCTGTAAGCTCGTCAAACAACATCAGCGCGGAAATCACACGTAGAATAGCTCTTGCTAATCTTTGCTTCTATGGGCTGAGTAGGAAATTCAGGAAAAAAACCCTATCGATAAGAACCAAGGAGACCCTGTAGAAAGCACTCAAAATCCCAGGCGAAGAAGATACAATAAAGAGTTGTACAGCACAGTGATATAGAAAAAAAAATTCATATCCAACTGTTGGCTGGGTCATGTAGAGTGTATGAACATCGACGCTCCGGCCTGTAAAGTCTTCAACGCCATACCAAAGGGATCGAGAAACCAAGACATACCTCCTCTTCCATGGCGTGATCAGATGATCCAGTGCCGCAGACAAAGTCGGCAATTTTTAGCTTTTTCTAAGCCTGTCCACCAGACTATCTGTCATGGGAGTATCGTATGTGAGTATCGCTCTAATGACCGAGATGTAGAGTCAGTCAGTTTTTCGTGGTTATAGACTGCATATTGTTTTCTTTAATGAACTCTTTCTTGAATGTTAGGTTTCCAGCTTAGCTTCCCATCCTATCCCATTATCGAAATACCTCGCACTAACTACAAAACGTTAACCCCCTGAATACAGATGTGGTTTTCTTTACTAACAAAAGTACAATCCCACAGATCGGGCCCCTGAGACTCAACGGTACACCCCACAAAATTTCAGATAAAGCGAGATACCTAGGCTGTATGTATACTTGAATGGAAGCTGAATTGGAAAGAAAATACGTCAGAAGGGATAAGGAAGGCATCCATAGCCTTCTATACGTGCAGCATAATCTTTGGTAAGAAATATGAGCCAAAGCCCGCCGTCATCCACTAGATGTACAAAGCCATCGTCAGACTCTATCTATCTTATGGGTGTCTAGTCTGGTAGCCTGCAACAGATAAGAACACGTACCTCAGGATACCAAGACTAGGATACAAAGATTAGAATATATTGGGAATGCCAGCGGCACCCTATTCACACCGACTGGAGCCCTTGAAACCATACTGGCAATGATCCCATTAGAGCTATGGACAGCTAAAGGAAACGTTACACTACTTTGAGTTCCAGAACACACCCGTATCATAGGGAATGAACTGGCGGATCTGACAATGGTTATTACCTCTGTTACCTCTACCCAACCTAGCTTTGTTAAATCTAACATATAACAAGCCTTCGTGAAACTAGCCAATGCGAGAAGGAGTCTCCAGAAAACTCTGCACAAAACACGACGAAACTAACTCCAAACTAATACTAGCGCTTAATAGAATGAACTTAGAGCTCTTTACGTGGATTATAAGCGGCCACAACCTCCTGGTGGCCCACCGAAAAAGAATATGACTAAACGCAGACGACTTTTGCACAGGATGTGGCTGTACAGATGCAGAATATCAAAGTTTGTGTGGAACTAGGAAAACAGCCCTTGGTCTCCACTTCGGAGACCTCTCAAGAAAGCAATTATCCTAAAATTTATAACAACTTCGGGTTGCTCCAGGAAGGCCGATTAGCTATTACAAAGCTATAGACTTTTGTCTTTTCTTTTAGATTACTCCATGACAGGGGTTCACAATTGGATCCATTGGTGATCCGAGTGCTAGCTGCATATGCACCTACCTCTTCTACCTAGCTACCTAGTTACCTATCCTCGATAACACATAAATATTTTGCTTTGTCAGAGAAAGTTAAACTGATACCATTGAGAGAGGGAGGGTCGTCTAATGGAATTCTATATCTCTTAGAGAAGTGTACTAGTTCAGTTTTGTAGGGGTTTAGGGCCCAAACCACACCGAACCACCCAATAAGCTAGCTGTTTAAAGCGTTTTGTAGAAACTGTAGTGCTCGTATTTAGGTGTATTCTCTAGAAGGCTAAATCAACTTCGTCTACATAGGCGATCGCCGTGTATCCCTCGCCTTCAAGGATTATCAATACTTTGTTGAGCACAAAATTCCAAAGAAGAGGGGCTAGAACGCCTCCTTGCCGAATGCCTCTACTGACAGAAATTCTAGTAGACGTTCTACCCAGCTTAGAATTGATAATCCTACCATTAACCTCTAGATGAATCAAGAGAGCTGTCGACATTCAGGTCTGAAAGCGCATCTGCTATCGTTAATGTATTGACATTGTTAAAACCTCCATCTATATCCAGGAAGTCAGTAGGGAAAGGAAAAAGTGTATCAATTCGAACACTGCAGATAAAATGACAGCCGTATATGGGTCAAGCTGGCAGTCCATCCATTGACCGTATATTAAAAAGATACTTACAGGAAAAACCAAATCGTTTTGGAATTATTTAATCGTGCAATCTTACACTACACAAATCACGTAGAACAACAGAATGTATGTTTGTGCCAGTTGTGTTAAAAGCTTTTCATTACCAATGCATGACCCTCAATTGCGAAATTGTATTTTAGTTCTCCACCATATCGATTGTAAAATCTCTTGGCATAGCTAAAAGTATTTTTCTCTTTATAGATACGAGTACTATACATGCTCGTACGTTGTACGTTTAATCATTTTTTTTTTTTGTGTTATTTTAAACATTTTTATTCTAGTAATTTAATGTTTTTTTGTTTTTGTGTGAATACACTCTATTTTTACAGTTGGGTGTTTGGTGAGTTCCTGTGTCGAATGTATCAATTTGTCCATTCGCTCAGCTATACGGCGTCAATATTTATTCTGGTTGTTATTTGCATGGAACGATATTTTGCAATTGTTCATCCGATTACGTGCAAACAAATATTAACTGCTGCCAGGTTGAGGGTGAGTACATAAAATTCAAACATTTTATTTTATTTTTTTGTTTACATGTATGTTTATCACGTAGAATAATATAAATGGTTCATATATATGTACAAGTGTACGAGATGTAGATTCTTAATTTATAGCCTCATAGCACCTATACACATTAATTGAAACCGGATTGTGTGGGCAATTTTTTGAATATTATGGGATTTTAGAAAATATATGCGCATATTTTACAAACATTTGGATAGAGACAAATGTACTTTTATGCAAAAAAAAGGATATACGAATTCTAAGGATTCATTTGAATAGAAGACGATTTCTGAATATTTCCTCTTTGCTCTTATTTGCTTAACAATACACAGTAGGATGCACCAGCATATGTTATTAATGCGACGATGTGGGATTTATAAATCTGTATTTGGTAAAGCTCCAGTGGATGATGTTCTATGTTAGCTATAAAAGTTTATTGTTTAAAATATCCGATGAAACACCCATCATGTGTCAACATGTCTTCTTACAACAGAAACCCTGACACCAAAAAGTATGCAATTAAATTTGATGCTCAATTAATAGTCGAGGACGAGGTTGGGTTAGGTTGGACACCTTTAGACCAAAAGACGGTCCAATATCATACCATTATGGAAAAATAACCGAATTACCTGTACCGAAACCTACTTGAAAAATTCCCAAATGGGATAAGAGGCCAGTGGAAGCAGGTTTAGTGTGAACCCATGCCGAAGAAATATGGTTCGCTGATTAGGCATTGAACCAGTTTGAACCGGGGTGTTTGATGAAGCTTTTTATTTTACTTAAGTCGAGTCTAGCTAGATTGTTAAGGTCTTCGAAAAAGTTTGGTTTGTTTTAGTTGAACTGGCTGGCAGCTCAGAAAGGTCAACACACTTAGACCAGCAATAGGTTCATTGTGATACCACATGGATTATAGGAGAAAGTTTTCCTCTACCTACTCTCTACCTAAATCATTCTTAACTTTTGATGATGCGTAAGAGGTTCTTGATATCTACATACATATGTTTATCAGATTACCTACATCATTGTAATAGAAGGCTCTTCCTTCTTGAAGCTTCCTTTTTTGGGAGAAAGCTGGGCAGAAACAAAGAAAGTGGAGAATGGTTGCATCCTCTTCTTCATCCATGCAGCTTCTACAAAAGTCGTTCACAAAAAGGCCCAGCATTTGTATCATACTTGACTAATAGGCAGTGTCTAGTGATGACACCTATTATAGTGCTGATATACCTACCAAATCTTTAGAGCATTTTAAATCCAACTTTGGTCAAATCTGTTTTGTCGTTAGACATGTTGGTCTACTTGGCCACCTAAGATTTGTATTCTCGATAGCATCCAGCCTGAATTCTAGTTTTCAAGTAGCGATTGGTATAACTAAGGTGCCTTTGTCCGGCAGGATGGGTGTAGTTGTACCTATTCATTGGCCATTACAATTCGCTGAAATGTATCTATGCCCCGGTACCCAACACAGCCATCTCCGTAAGAGACGATCGGCAGTACAGAGCTACTAAAGAATTTATAGAGGTCGATTCGAAGGATTTGTCACTGATGTCTCTAACAGGAAGGATGTCTCTAATGGATATTACATTTTTCTTAAGCCAAAGTAAGTAAGAAAGATTTGGTAGACGGAGAGAGAGCTCAAAAACTGCGGAGAAAATAAATCCTCCAACAACCTCCAGCCGTAAGTGTTTCCATCTTCTGAAAGTATTTCTCCATTTCAGAGTGATCTGGAAGCGATGGTGATGAGGAAGTTCCTATCTAAATTTAGATGTAGTCCATGTTTTTGGGAAAGATTTTGAAATTATTCTGTCCACGGTAGGATAGCTTCGAGGTGAACGGTCCCTCTCAAAACCGATAGGTCGGGACAAGTACATAGAAGATGCGTCGTGGTTTCATCCTCTTCCTGGTCTCTACAGAAATTGTCTACTTTGATTTCTGGCTACCAGACAATACTTCGTGAGAGCGCCATCTATCTTTCTTATATTTGCCTCATTAACGGAAATAAGTTACCTGCTTTTCCTATAATCCAGCTCTGCCCAGATTTGTTTGGAAGAGAGACATGTGCTAATATTGTTCCACCTACTGTTTGCCATTCTGATGCCTGCAGTATCTAATTGGAATTTTACCAATTTTTTTGCTTTACTAAATGTTTTTGCTGCTTGACTGCCTACATATAGAAAATAATAGTGCTGCACTCTATCGAATTAATTGAAAGACAATTCGCCACTTCTCAGACTGCTGTGCTTTTGCTTGAAATATACTACAGTGGTCCGGCAGTCGTATGATGATATGAATATCTAGTGCACTGGAGTAGACTCCCGCACTTGTTCCACACACTGTCTTGGATCCGTCTGTGTAAATTTATGTTGCATATTCATTCAAAATTTCTGCCGATTTCCAAGCATTTCATACCTAAATTTCGGGACCTGGAAAGAATCGAAAATTTCGGTGGATAAGGTTTTTCAAGCAACGAGTCCCTCTTCCATTTCAAATGCCACATATCTTGCAACTAAGTTGCCCATGTTTGAGATCATCCGATTGTAGGTCTTTTGGTTCAACCCTTTCATTCTTTATCGCCCATTTCACCCAAATGATCAAGGAAAGGTCGTAATATGTGATTTTTACCTAAATTTCAGGTCCTGGAAAAAATCGAAAATTTTGCTGGCTAGGGTTTTTCAAGCAACGAGTCCCTCTTCCATTTCAAATGCCTCATTTTCTGAAAAATGCCACATATCTTGCGACAAAGTTGCCCATGTTTGAGATCATCCGATTGTAGGTCTTTCGGTTCAACCCTTTTATTCTTTATCGCCCATTTCACCCAAATGATCAAGGGAAGGTCGTAATATGTGATTTTTACCTAAATTTCAGGTTCTGGAAAAAATCGAAAATTTTGCTGGCTAGGGTTTTTCAAGCAACGAGTCCATCTTCCATTTCAAATGCCTCATTGGCTTCCAAATGCCACATATCTTGCAACAAAGTTGCCCATGTTTGAGATCATCCGATTGTAGGTCTTTCGGTTTAACCCTTTTATTCTTTATCGCCCATTTCACCCAAATGATCAAGGGAAGGTCGTAATATGTGATTTTTACCTAAATTTCAGGTCCTGGAAAAAATCGAAAATTTTGCTGGCTAGGGTTTTTCAAGCAACGAGTCCATCTTCCATTTCAAATGCCTCATTGGCTTCCAAATGCCACATATCTTGCAACAAAGTTGCCCATGTTTTAGATCATCCGATTGTAGGTCTTTCGGTTCAACCCTTTTATTCTTTATCGCCCATTTCACCCAAATGATCAAGGGAAGGTCGTAATATGTGATTTTTACCTAAATTTCAGGTCCTGGAAAAAATCGAAAATTTTGCTGGCTAGGGTTTTTCAAGCAACGAGTCCCTCTTCCATTTCAAATGCCTCATTTTCTGAAAAATGCCACATATCTTGCGACAAAGTTGCCCATGTTTGAGATCATCCGATTGTAGGTCTTTCGGTTCAACCCTTTTATTCTTTATCGCCCATTTCACCCAAATGATCAAGGGAAGGTCGTAATATGTGATTTTTACCTAAATTTCAGGTTCTGGAAAAAATCGAAAATTTTGCTGGCTAGGGTTTTTCAAGCAACGAGTCCATCTTCCATTTCAAATGCCTCATTGGCTTCCAAATGCCACATATCTTGCAACAAAGTTGCCCATGTTTGAGATCATCCGATTGTAGGTCTTTTGGTTCAACCCTTTCATTCTTTATCGCCCATTTCACCCAAATGATCAAGGAAAGGTCGTAATATGTGATTTTTACCTAAATTTCAGGTCCTGGAAAAAATCGAAAATTTTGCTGGCTAGGGTTTTTCAAGCAACGAGTCCCTCTTCCATTTCAAATGCCTCATTTTCTGAAAAATGCCACATATCTTGCGACAAAGTTGCCCATGTTTGAGATCATCCGATTGTAGGTCTTTCGGTTCAACCCTTTTATTCTTTATCGCCCATTTCACCCAAATGATCAAGGGAAGGTCGTAATATGTGATTTTTACCTAAATTTCAGGTTCTGGAAAAAATCGAAAATTTTGCTGGCTAGGGTTTTTCAAGCAACGAGTCCATCTTCCATTTCAAATGCCTCATTGGCTTCCAAATGCCACATATCTTGCAACAAAGTTGCCCATGTTTGAGATCATCCGATTGTAGGTCTTTCGGTTCAACCCTTTTATTCTTTATCGCCCATTTCACCCAAATGATCAAGGGAAGGTCGTAATATGTGATTTTTACCTAAATTTCAGGTCCTGGAAAAAATCGAAAATTTTGCTGGCTAGGGTTTTTCAAGCAACGAGTCCATCTTCCATTTCAAATGCCTCATTGGCTTCCAAATGCCACATATCTTGCAACAAAGTTGCCCATGTTTTAGATCATCCGATTGTAGGTCTTTCGGTTCAACCCTTTTATTCTTTATCGCCCATTTCACCCAAATGATCAAGGGAAGGTCGTAATATGTGATTTTTACCTAAATTTCAGGTCCTGGAAAAAATCGAAAATTTTGCTGGCTAGGGTTTTTCAAGCAACGAGTCCCTCTTCCATTTCAAATGCCTCATTTTCTGAAAAATGCCACATATCTTGCGACAAAGTTGCCCATGTTTGAGATCATCCGATTGTAGGTCTTTCGGTTCAACCCTTTTATTCTTTATCGCCCATTTCACCCAAATGATCAAGGGAAGGTCGTAATATGTGATTTTTACCTAAATTTCAGGTTCTGGAAAAAATCGAAAATTTTGCTGGCTAGGGTTTTTCAAGCAACGAGTCCATCTTCCATTTCAAATGCCTCATTGGCTTCCAAATGCCACATATCTTGCAACAAAGTTGCCCATGTTTGAGATCATCCGATTGTAGGTCTTTCGGTTCAACCCTTTTATTCTTTATCGCCCATTTCACCCAAATGATCAAGGGAAGGTCGTAATATGTGATTTTTACCTAAATTTCAGGTCCTGGAAAAAATCGAAAATTTTGCTGGCTAGGGTTTTTCAAGCAACGAGTCCATCTTCCATTTCAAATGCCTCATTGGCTTCCAAATGCCACATATCTTGCAACAAAGTTGCCCATGTTTTAGATCATCCGATTGTAGGTCTTTTGGTTCAACCCTTTTATTCTTTATCGCCCATTTCACCCAAATGATCAAGGGAAGGTCGTAATATGTGATTTTTACCTAAATATCGGGTTCTGGAAAAAATCGAAAATTTTGCTGGCTAGGGTTTTTCCAGCAACGAGTCCCTCTTCCATTTCAAATTCCTCATTTTCTTCCAAATGCCACATATCTTGCAACAAAGTTGCCCATGTTTTAGATCATCCGATTGTAGGTATTTTGGTTCAACCCTTTTATTCTTTATCGCCCATTTCACCCAAATGATCAATGGAAGGTCGTAATATGTGATTTTTACCTAAATTTCAGGTCCTGGAAAAAATCGAAAATTTTGCTGGCTAGGGTTTTTCAAGCAACGAGTCCCTCTTCCATTTCAAATGCCTCATTTTCTGAAAAATGCCACATATCTTGCGACAAAGTTGCCCATGTTTGAGATCATCCGATTGTAGGTCTTTCGGTTCAACCCTTTTATTCTTTATCGCCCATTTCACCCAAATGATCAAGGGAAGGTCGTAATATGTGATTTTTACCTAAATTTCAGGTTCTGGAAAAAATCGAAAATTTTGCTGGCTAGGGTTTTTCAAGCAACGAGTCCCTCTTTCATTTCAAATTCCTCATTTTCTTCCAAATGCCACATACATATCTTGCAACAAAGTTGCCCATGTTTTAGATCATCCGATTGTAGGTATTTTGGTTCAACCCTTTTATTCTTTATCGCCCATTTCACCCAAATGATCAATGGAAGGTCGTAATATGTGATTTTTACCTAAATTTCAGGTCCTGGAAAAAATCGAAAATTTTGCTGGCTAGGGTTTTTCAAGCAACGAGTCCATCTTCCATTTCAAATGCCTCATTGGCTTCCAAATGCCACATATCTTGCAACAAAGTTGCCCATGTTTGAGATCATCCGATTGTAGGTCTTTCGGTTCAACCCTTTTATTCTTTATCGCCCATTTCACCCAAATGATCAAGGGAAGGTCGTAATATGTGATTTTTACCTAAATTTCAGGTTCTGGAAAAAATCGAAAATTTTGCTGGCTAGGGTTTTTCAAGCAACGAGTCCATCTTCCATTTCAAATGCCTCATTGGCTTCCAAATGCCACATATCTTGCAACAAAGTTGCCCATGTTTTAGATCATCCGATTGTAGGTATTTTGGTTCAACCCTTTTATTCTTTATCGCCCATTTCACCCAAATGATCAATGGAAGGTCGTAATATGTGATTTTTACCTAAATTTCAGGTCCTGGAAAAAATCGAAAATTTTGCTGGCTAGGGTTTTTCAAGCAACGAGTCCATCTTCCATTTCAAATTCCTCATTTTCTTCCAAATGCCACATATCTTGCAACAAAGTTGCCCATGTTTTAGATCATCCGATTGTAGGTCTTTGGGTTTAACCCTTTTATTCTTTATCGCCCATTTCACCCAA
This sequence comes from Xylota sylvarum, assembly GCA_905220385.1. Lineage (NCBI taxonomy): Eukaryota > Metazoa > Arthropoda > Insecta > Diptera > Syrphidae > Xylota > Xylota sylvarum. Next base: position 105,090,406 of record LR999957.1, on the reverse strand, counting down.
ATGATCAATGGAAGGTCGTAATATGTGATTTTTACCTAAATTTCAGGTCCTGGAAAAAATCGAAAATTTTGCTGGCTAGGGTTTTTCAAGCAACGAGTCCATCTTCCATTTCAAATGCCACATATCTTGCAACTAAGTTGCCCATGTTTGAGATCATCCGATTGTAGGTCTTTTGGTTCAACCCTTTTATTCTTTATCGCCCATTTCACCCAAATGATCAAGGGAAGGTCGTAATATGTGATTTTTACCTAAATATCGGGTTCTGGAAAAAATCGAAAATTTTGCTGGCTAGGGTTTTTCCAGCAACGAGTCCCTCTTCCATTTCAAATTCCTCATTTTCTTCCAAATGCCACATATCTTGCAACAAAGTTGCCCATGTTTTAGATCATCCGATTGTAGGTATTTTGGTTCAACCCTTTTATTCTTTATCGCCCATTTCACCCAAATGATCAATGGAAGGTCGTAATATGTGATTTTTACCTAAATTTCAGGTCCTGGAAAAAATCGAAAATTTTGCTGGCTAGGGTTTTTCAAGCAACGAGTCCATCTTCCATTTCAAATGCCTCATTGGCTTCCAAATGCCACATATCTTGCAACAAAGTTGCCCATGTTTGAGATCATCCGATTGTAGGTCTTTCGGTTCAACCCTTTTATTCTTTATCGCCCATTTCACCCAAATGATCAAGGGAAGGTCGTAATATGTGATTTTCACCTAAATTTCAGGTCCTGGAAAAAATCGAAAATTTTGCTGGCTAGGGTTTTTCAAGCAACGAGTCCATCTTCCATTTCAAATGCCTCATTGGCTTCCAAATGCCACATATCTTGCAACAAAGTTGCCCATGTTTTAGATCATCCGATTGTAGGTATTTTGGTTCAACCCTTTTATTCTTTATCGCCCATTTCACCCAAATGATCAATGGAAGGTCGTAATATGTGATTTTTACCTAAATTTCAGGTCCTGGAAAAAATCGAAAATTTTGCTGGCTAGGGTTTTTCAAGCAACGAGTCCATCTTCCATTTCAAATTCCTCATTTTCTTCCAAATGCCACATATCTTGCAACAAAGTTGCCCATGTTTTAGATCATCCGATTGTAGGTCTTTGGGTTTAACCCTTTTATTCTTTATCGCCCATTTCACCCAAATGATCAATGGAAGGTCGTAATATGTGATTTTTACCTAAATATCGGGTTCTGGAAAAAATCGAAAATTTTGCTGGCTAGGGTTTTTCAAGCAACGAGTCCATCTTCCATTTCAAATTCCTCATTTTCTTCCAAATGCCACATATCTTGCAACAAAGTTGCCCATGTTTTAGATCATCCGATTGTAGGTATTTTGGTTCAACCCTTTTATTCTTTATCGCCCATTTCACCCAAATGATCAATGGAAGGTCGTAATATGTGATTTTTACCTAAATATCGGGTTCTGGAAAAAATCGAAAATTTTGCTGGCTAGGGTTTTTCAAGCAACGAGTCCATCTTCCATTTCAAATTCCTCATTTTCTTCCAAATGCCACATATCTTGCAACAAAGTTGCCCATGTTTTAGATCATCCGATTGTAGGTATTTCGGTTCAACCCTTTTATTCTTTATCGCCCATTTCACCCAAATGATCAAGGGAAGGTCGTAATATGTGATTTTTACCTAAATATCGGGTTCTGGAAAAAATCGAAAATTTTGCTGGCTAGGGTTTTTCAAGCAACGAGTCCATCTTCCATTTCAAATTCCTCATTGGCTTCCAAATGCCACATATCTTGCAACAAAGTTGCCCATGTTTTAGATCATCCGATTGTAGGTATTTTGGTTCAACCCTTTTATTCTCTATCGCCCATTTGACCCAAATGATCAATGGAAGGTCGTAATATGTGATTTTTACCTAAATTTCAGGTCCTGGAAAAAATCGAAAATTTTGCTGGCTAGGGTTTTTCAAGCAACGAGTCCATCTTCCATTTCAAATGCCTCATTGGCTTCCAAATGCCACATATCTTGCAACAAAGTTGCCCATGTTTTAGATCATCCGATTGTAGGTATTTTGGTTCAACCCTTTTATTCTTTATCGCCCATTTCACCCAAATGATCAATGGAAGGTCGTAATATGTGATTTTTACCTAAATTTCAGGTCCTGGAAAAAAACGAAAATTTTGCTGGCTAGGGTTTTTCAAGCAACGAGTCCATCTTCCATTTCAAATTCCTCATTTTCTTCCAAATGCCACATATCTTGCAACAAAGTTGCCCATGTTTTAGATCATCCGATTGTAGGTATTTTGGTTCAACCCTTTTATTCTTTATCGCCCATTTCACCCAAATGATCAATGGAAGGTCGTAATATGTGATTTTTACCTAAATTTCAGGTCCTGGAAAAAATCGAAAATTTTGCTGGCTAGGGTTTTTCAAGCAACGAGTCCATCTTCCATTTCAAATTCCTCATTTTCAATTCAATTCCTCATTCAAAATTCTGCCAAATGCCACATATCTTGCAACAAAGTTGCCCATGTTTTAGATCATCCGATTGTAGGTATTTTGGTTCAACCCTTTTATTCTCTATCGCCCATTTCACCCAAATGATCAATGGAAGGTCGTAATATGTGATTTTTACCTAAATTTCAGGTCCTGGAAAAAATCGAAAATTTTGCTGGCTAGGGTTTTTCAAGCAACGAGTCCCTCTTCCATTTCAAATTCCTCATTTTCTTCCAAATGCCACATATCTTGCAACAAAGTTGCCCATGTTTTAGATCATCCGATTGTAGGTATTTTGGTTCAACCCTTTTATTCTTTATCGCCCATTTCACCCAAATGATCAAGGGAAGGTCGTAATATGTGATTTTTACCTAAATTTCAGGTCCTGGAAAAAATCGAAAATTTTGCTGGCTATGGTTTTTCCAGCAACGAGTCCCTCTTCCATTTCAAATTCCTCATTTTCTTCCAAATGCCACATATCTTGCAACAAAGTTGCCCATGTTTTAGATCATCCGATTGTAGGTCTTTTGGTTCAACCCTTTTATTCTTTATCGCCCATTTCACCCAAATGATCAATGGAAGGTCGTAATATGTGATTTTTACCTAAATTTCAGGTCCTGGAAAAAATCGAAAATTTTGCTGGCTAGGGTTTTTCAAGCAACGAGTCCATCTTTCATTTCAAATTCCTCATTTTCTTCCAAATGCCACATATCTTGCAACAAAGTTGCCCATGTTTTAGATCATCCGATTGTAGGTATTTTGGTTCAACCCTTTTATTCTTTATCGCCCATTTCACCCAAATGATCAAGGGAAGGTCGTAATATGTGATTTTTACCTAAATTTCAGGTCCTGGAAAAAATCGAAAATTTTGCTGGCTAGGGTTTTTCAAGCAACGAGTCCATCTTCCATTTCAAATGCCTCATTGGCTTCCAAATGCCACATATCTTGCAACAAAGTTGCCCATGTTTTAGATCATCCGATTGTAGGTATTTTGGTTCAACCCTTTTATTCTCTATCGCCCATTTCACCCAAATGATCAATGGAAGGTCGTAATATGTGATTTTTACCTAAATTTCAGGTCCTGGAAAAAATCGAAAATTTTGCTGGCTAGGGTTTTTCAAGCAACGAGTCCCTCTTCCATTTCAAATTCCTCATTTTCTTCCAAATGCCACATATCTTGCAACAAAGTTGCCCATGTTTTAGATCATCCGATTGTAGGTATTTTGGTTCAACCCTTTTATTCTTTATCGCCCATTTCACCCAAATGATCAAGGGAAGGTCGTAATATGTGATTTTTACCTAAATTTCAGGTCCTGGAAAAAATCGAAAATTTTGCTGGCTATGGTTTTTCCAGCAACGAGTCCCTCTTCCATTTCAAATTCCTCATTTTCTTCCAAATGCCACATATCTTGCCCATGTTTTAGATCATCCGATTGTAGGTATTTTGGTTCAACCCTTTTATTCTTTATCGCCCATTTCACCCAAATGATCAATGGAAGGTCGTAATATGTGATTTTTACCTAAATTTCAGGTCCTGGAAAAAATCGAAAATTTTGCTGGCTAGGGTTTTTCAAGCAACGAGTCCATCTTCCATTTCAAATGCCTCATTGGCTTCCAAATGCCACATATCTTGCAACAAAGTTGCCCATGTTTTAGATCATCCGATTGTAGGTATTTTGGTTCAACCCTTTTATTCTCTATCGCCCATTTCACCCAAATGATCAATGGAAGGTCGTAATATGTGATTTTTACCTAAATTTCAGGTCCTGGAAAAAATCGAAAATTTTGCTGGCTAGGGTTTTTCAAGCAACGAGTCCCTCTTCCATTTCAAATTCCTCATTTTCTTCCAAATGCCACATATCTTGCGACAAAGTTGCCCATGTTTGAGATCATCCGATTGTAGGTCTTTTGGTTCAACCCTTTTATTCTTTATCGCCCATTTCACCCAAATGATCAAGGGAAGGTCGTAATATGTGATTTTTACCTAAATTTCAGGTCCTGGAAAAAATCGAAAATTTTGCTGGCTAGGGTTTTTCAAGCAACGAGTCCATCTTCCATTTCAAATGCCTCATTGGCTTCCAAATGCCACATATCTTGCAACAAAGTTGCCCATGTTTTAGATCATCCGATTGTAGGTCTTTTGGTTCAACCCTTTTATTCTTTATCGCCCATTTCACCCAAATGATCAATGGAAGGTCGTAATATGTGATTTTTACCTAAATTTCAGGTCCTGGAAAAAATCGAAAATTTTGCTGGCTAGGGTTTTTCAAGCAACGAGTCCATCTTCCATTTCAAATTCCTCATTTTCTTCCAAATGCCACATATCTTGCAACAAAGTTGCCCATGTTTTAGATCATCCGATTGTAGGTCTTTTGGTTCAACCCTTTTATTCTTTATCGCCCATTTCACCCAAATGATCAATGGAAGGTCGTAATATGTGATTTTTACCTAAATTGCAGGTCCTGGAAAAAATCGAAAATTTTGCTGGCTAGGGTTTTTCAAGCAACGAGTCCATCTTCCATTTCAAATGCCTCATTGGCTTCCAAATGCCACATATCTTGCAACAAAGTTGCCCATGTTTTAGATCATCCGATTGTAGGTCTTTTGGTTCAACCCTTTTATTCTTTATCGCCCATTTCACCCAAATGATCAATGGAAGGTCGTAATATGTGATTTTTACCTAAATATCGGGTTCTGGAAAAAATCGAAAATTTTGCTGGCTAGGGTTTTTCAAGCAACGAGTCCATCTTCCATTTCAAATTCCTCATTTTCTTCCAAATGCCACATATCTTGCAACAAAGTTGCCCATGTTTTAGATCATCCGATTGTAGGTCTTTTGGTTTAACCCTTTTATTCTTTATCGCCCATTTCACCCAAATGATCAAGGGAAGGTCGTAATATGTGATTTTTACCTAAATTTCAGGTCCTGGAAAAAATCGAAAATTTTGCTGGCTTGGGTTTTTCAAGCAACGAGTCCATCTTCCATTTCAAATGCCTCATTGGCTTCCAAATGCCACATATCTTGCAACAAAGTTGCCCATGTTTTAGATCATCCGATTGTAGGTATTTTGGTTCAACCCTTTTATTCTCTATCGCCCATTTCACCCAAATGATCAATGGAATTTCGTAATATGTGATTTTTACCTAAATTTCAGGTCCTGGAAAAAATCGAAAATTTTGCTGGCTAGGGTTTTTCAAGCAACGAGTCCCTCTTCCATTTCAAATGCCTCATTTTCTGAAAAATGCCACATATCTTGCGACAAAGTTGCCCATGTTTGAGATCATCCGATTGTAGGTCTTTTGGTTCAACCCTTTTATTCTTTATCGCCCATTTCACCCAAATGATCAAGGGAAGGTCGTAATATGTGATTTTTACCTAAATTTCGGGTTCTGGAAAAAATCGAAAATTTTGCTGGCTAGGGTTTTTCCAGCAACGAGTCCCTCTTCCATTTCAAATTCCTCATTTTCTTCCAAATGCCACATATCTTGCAACAAAGTTGCCCATGTTTTAGATCATCCGATTGTAGGTATTTTGGTTCAACCCTTTTATTCTTTATCGCCCATTTCACCCAAATGATCAATGGAAGGTCGTAATATGTGATTTTTACCTAAATTTCAGGTCCTGGAAAAAATCGAAAATTTTGCTGGCTAGGGTTTTTCAAGCAACGAGTCCCTCTTCCATTTCAAATGCCTCATTTTCTGAAAAATGCCACATATCTTGCGACAAAGTTGCCCATGTTTGAGATCATCCGATTGTAGGTCTTTTGGTTCAACCCTTTTATTCTTTATCGCCCATTTCACCCAAATGATCAAGGGAAGGTCGTAATATGTGATTTTTACCTAAATTTCGGGTCCTGGAAAAAATCGAAAATTTTGCTGGCTAGGGTTTTTCCAGCAACGAGTCCCTCTTCCATTTCAAATTCCTCATTTTCTTCCAAATGCCACATATCTTGCAACAAAGTTGCCCATGTTTTAGATCATCCGATTGTAGGTATTTTGGTTCAACCCTTTTATTCTTTATCGCCCATTTCACCCAAATGATCAATGGAAGGTCGTAATATGTGATTTTTACCTAAATTTCAGGTCCTGGAAAAAATCGAAAATTTTGCTGGCTAGGGTTTTTCAAGCAACGAGTCCATCTTCCATTTCAAATGCCTCATTGGCTTCCAAATGCCACATATCTTGCAACAAAGTTGCCCATGTTTTAGATCATCCGATTGTAGGTCTTTTGGTTCAACCCTTTTATTCTTTATCGCCCATTTCACCCAAATGATCAATGGAAGGTCGTAATATGTGATTTTTACCTAAATTTCAGGTTCTGGAAAAAATCGAAAATTTTGCTGGCTAGGGTTTTTCAAGCAACGAGTCCCTCTTTCATTTCAAATTCCTCATTTTCTTCCAAATGCCACATATCTTGCAACAAAGTTGCCCATGTTTTAGATCATCCGATTGTAGGTCTTTTGGTTTAACCCTTTTATTCTTTATCGCCCATTTCACTCAAATGATCAATGGAAGGTCGTAATATGTGATTTTTACCTAAATTTTAGGTTCTGGAAAAAATCGAAAATTTTGCTGGCTAAGGTTTTTCAAGCAACGAGTCCCTCTTTCATTTCAAATTCCTCATTTTCTTCCAAATGCCACATATCTTGCAACAAAGTTGCCCATGTTTTAGATCATCCGATTGTAGGTCTTTTGGTTTAACCCTTTTATTCTTTATCGCCCATTTCACCCAAATGATCAAGGGAAGGTCGTAATATGTGATTTTTACCTAAATTTCAGGTTCTGGAAAAAATCGAAAATTTTGCTGGCTAAGGTTTTTCAAGCAACGAGTCCCTCTTTCATTTCAAATTCCTCATTTTCTTCCAAATGCCACATATCTTGCAACAAAGTTGCCCATGTTTTAGATCATCCGATTGTAGGTCTTTTGGTTTAACCCTTTTATTCTTTATCGCCCATTTCACTCAAATGATCAATGGAAGGTCGTAATATGTGATTTTTACCTAAATTTCGGGTTCTGGAAAAAATCGAAAATTTTGCTGGCTAGGGTTTTTCAAGCAACGAGTCCCTCTTTCATTTCAAATTCCTCATTTTCTTCCAAATGCCACATATCTTGCAACAAAGTTGCCCATGTTTTAGATCATCCGATTGTAGGTCTTTTGGTTTAACCCTTTTATTCTTTATCGCCCATTTCACTCAAATGATCAATGGAAGGTCGTAATATGTGATTTTTACCTAAATTTCAGGTTCTGGAAAAAATCGAAAATTTTGCTGGCTAGGGTTTTTCAAGCAACGAGTCCCTCTTTCATTTCAAATTCCTCATTTTCTTCCAAATGCCACATATCTTGCAACAAAGTTGCCCATGTTTTAGATCATCCGATTGTAGGTCTTTTGGTTTAACCCTTTTATTCTTTATCGCCCATTTCACTCAAATGATCAATGGAAGGTCGTAATATGTGATTTTTACCTAAATTTCAGGTTCTGGAAAAAATCGAAAATTTTGCTGGCTAGGGTTTTTCAAGCAACGAGTCCCTCTTTCATTTCAAATTCCTCATTTTCTTCCAAATGCCACATATCTTGCAACAAAGTTGCCCATGTTTTAGATCATCCGATTGTAGGTCTTTTGGTTTAACCCTTTTATTCTTTATCGCCCATTTCACTCAAATGATCAATGGAAGGTCGTAATATGTGATTTTTACCTAAATTTCAGGTTCTGGAAAAAATCGAAAATTTTGTTGGCTAGGGTTTTTCAAGCAACGAGTCCCTCTTTCATTTCAAATTCCTCATTTTCTTCCAAATGCCACATATCTTGCAACAAAGTTGCCCATGTTTTAGATCATCCGATTGTAGGTTTTTCGGTTTAACCCTTTTATTCTTTATCGCCCATTTCACCCAAATGATCAAGGGAAGGTCGTAATATGTGATTTTTACCTAAATTTCGGGTTCTGGAAAAAATCGAAAATTTTGCTGGCTAGGGTTTTTCAAGCAACGAGTCCCTCTTTCATTTCAAATTCCTCATTTTCTTCCAAATGCCACATATCTTGCAACAAAGTTGCCCATGTTTTAGATCATCCGATTGTAGGTCTTTTGGTTTAACCCTTTTATTCTTTATCGCCCATTTCACTCAAATGATCAATGGAAGGTCGTAATATGTGATTTTTACCTAAATTTCAGGTTCTGGAAAAAATCGAAAATTTTGCTGGCTAGGGTTTTTCAAGCAACGAGTCCCTCTTTCATTTCAAATTCCTCATTTTCTTCCAAATGCCACATATCTTGCAACAAAGTTGCCCATGTTTTAGATCATCCGATTGTAGGTCTTTCGGTTCAACCCTTTTATTCTTTATCGCCCATTTCACCCAAATGATCAAGGGAAGGTCGTAATATGTGATTTTTACCTAAATTTCGGGTTCTGGAAAAAATCGAAAATTTTGCTGGCTAGGGTTTTTCAAGCAACGAGTCCCTCTTTCATTTCAAATTCCTCATTTTCTTCCAAATGCCACATATCTTGCAACAAAGTTGCCCATGTTTTAGATCATCCGATTGTAGGTCTTTTGGTTTAACCCTTTTATTCTTTATCGCCCATTTCACTCAAATGATCAATGGAAGGTCGTAATATGTGATTTTTACCTAAATTTCAGGTTCTGGAAAAAATCGAAAATTTAGCTGGCTAGGGTTTTTCAAGCAACGAGTCCCTCTTTCATTTCAAATTCCTCATTTTCTTCCAAATGCCACATATCTTGCAACAAAGTTGCCCATGTTTTAGATCATCCGATTGTAGGTCTTTTGGTTTAACCCTTTTATTCTTTATCGCCCATTTCACTCAAATGATCAATGGAAGGTCGTAATATGTGATTTTTACCTAAATTTCAGGTTCTGGAAAAAATCGAAAATTTTGCTGGCTAGGGTTTTTCAAGCAACGAGTCCCTCTTTCATTTCAAATTCCTCATTTTCTTCCAAATGCCACATATCTTGCAACAAAGTTGCCCATGTTTTAGATCATCCGATTGTAGGTCTTTTGGTTTAACCCTTTTATTCTTTATCGCCCATTTCACTCAAATGATCAATGGAAGGTCGTAATATGTGATTTTTACCTAAATTTCAGGTTCTGGAAAAAATCGAAAATTTTGCTGGCTAGGGTTTTTCAAGCAACGAGTCCCTCTTTCATTTCAAATTCCTCATTTTCTTCCAAATGCCACATATCTTGCAACAAAGTTGCCCATGTTTTAGATCATCCGATTGTAGGTCTTTTGGTTCAACCCTTTTATTCTTTATCGCCCATTTCACCCAAATGATCAAGGGAAGGTCGTAATATGTGATTTTTACCTAAATTTGAGGTTCTGGAAAAAATCGAAAATTTTGCTGGCTAGGGTTTTTCAAGCAACGAGTCCCTCTTTCATTTCAAATTCCTCATTTTCTTCCAAATGCCACATATCTTGCAACAAAGTTGCCCATGTTTTAGATCATCCGATTGTAGGTCTTTTGGTTTAACCCTTTTATTCTTTATCGCCCATTTCACTCAAATGATCAATGGAAGGTCGTAATATGTGATTTTTACCTAAATTTCAGGTTCTGGAAAAAATCGAAAATTTTGCTGGCTAGGGTTTTTCAAGCAACGAGTCCCTCTTTCATTTCAAATTCCTCATTTTCTTCCAAATGCCACATATCTTGCAACAAAGTTGCCCATGTTTTAGATCATCCGATTGTAGGTCTTTTGGTTTAACCCTTTTATTCTTTATCGCCCATTTCACTCAAATGATCAATGGAAGGTCGTAATATGTGATTTTTACCTAAATTTCAGGTTCTGGAAAAAATCGAAAATTTTGCTGGCTAGGGTTTTTCAAGCAACGAGTCCCTCTTTCATTTCAAATTCCTCATTTTCTTCCAAATGCCACATATCTTGCAACAAAGTTGCCCATGTTTTAGATCATCCGATTGTAGGTCTTTTGGTTTAACCCTTTTATTCTTTATCGCCCATTTCACTCAAATGATCAATGGAAGGTCGTAATATGTGATTTTTACCTAAATTTCAGGTTCTGGAAAAAATCGAAAATTTTGCTGGCTAGGGTTTTTCAAGCAACGAGTCCCTCTTTCATTTCAAATTCCTCATTTTCTTCCAAATGCCACATATCTTGCAACAAAGTTGCCCATGTTTTAGATCATCCGATTGTAGGTCTTTTGGTTTAACCCTTTTATTCTTTATCGCCCATTTCACTCAAATGATCAATGGAAGGTCGTAATATGTGATTTTTACCTAAATTTCAGGTTCTGGAAAAAATCGAAAATTTTGCTGGCTAGGGTTTTTCAAGCAACGAGTCCCTCTTTCATTTCAAATTCCTCATTTTCTTCCAAATGCCACATATCTTGCAACAAAGTTGCCCATGTTTTAGATCATCCGATTGTAGGTCTTTTGGTTTAACCCTTTTATTCTTTATCGCCCATTTCACTCAAATGATCAATGGAAGGTCGTAATATGTGATTTTTACCTAAATTTCAGGTTCTGGAAAAAATCGAAAATTTTGCTGGCTAGGGTTTTTCAAGCAACGAGTCCCTCTTTCATTTCAAATTCCTCATTTTCTTCCAAATGCCACATATCTTGCAACAAAGTTGCCCATGTTTTAGATCATCCGATTGTAGGTCTTTTGGTTTAACCCTTTTATTCTTTATCGCCCATTTCACCCAAATGATCAAGGGAAGGTCGTAATATGTGATTTTTACCTAAATTTCAGGTTCTGGAAAAAATCGAAAATTTTGCTGGCTAGGGTTTTTCAAGCAACGAGTCCCTCTTTCATTTCAAATTCCTCATTTTCTTCCAAATGCCACATATCTTGCAACAAAGTTGCCCATGTTTTAGATCATCCGATTGTAGGTATTTTGGTTCAACCCTTTTATTCTCTATCGCCCATTTCACCCAAATGATCAATGGAAGGTCGTAATATGTGATTTTTACCTAAATTTCAGGTCCTGGAAAAAATCGAAAATTTTGCTGGCTAGGGTTTTTCAAGCAACGAGTCCCTCTTCCATTTCAAATTCCTCATTTTCTTCCAAATGCCACATATCTTGCGACAAAGTTGCCCATGTTTGAGATCATCCGATTGTAGGTCTTTTGGTTCAACCCTTTTATTCTTTATCGCCCATTTCACCCAAATGATCAAGGGAAGGTCGTAATATGTGATTTTTACCTAAATTTCAGGTCCTGGAAAAAATCGAAAATTTTGCTGGCTAGGGTTTTTCAAGCAACGAGTCCATCTTCCATTTCAAATGCCTCATTGGCTTCCAAATGCCACATATCTTGCAACAAAGTTGCCCATGTTTTAGATCATCCGATTGTAGGTATTTTGGTTCAACCCTTTTATTCTTTATCGCCCATTTCACCCAAATGATCAATGGAAGGTCGTAATATGTGATTTTTACCTAAATATCGGGTTCTGGAAAAAATCGAAAATTTTGCTGGCTAGGGTTTTTCAAGCAACGAGTCCCTCTTTCATTTCAAATTCCTCATTTTCTTCCAAATGCCACATATCTTGCAACAAAGTTGCCCATGTTTTAGATCATCCGATTGTAGGTCTTTTGGTTTAACCCTTTTATTCTTTATCGCCCATTTCACTCAAATGATCAATGGAAGGTCGTAATATGTGATTTTTACCTAAATTTCAGGTTCTGGAAAAAATCGAAAATTTTGCTGGCTAGGGTTTTTCAAGCAACGAGTCCCTCTTTCATTTCAAATTCCTCATTTTCTTCCAAATGCCACATATCTTGCAACAAAGTTGCCCATGTTTTAGATCATCCGATTGTAGGTTTTTTGGTTTAACCCTTTTATTCTTTATCGCCCATTTCACCCAAATGATCAAGGGAAGGTCGTAATATGTGATTTTTACCTAAATTTCGGGTTCTGGAAAAAATCGAAAATTTTGCTGGCTAGGGTTTTTCAAGCAACGAGTCCCTCTTTCATTTCAAATTCCTCATTTTCTTCCAAATGCCACATATCTTGCAACAAAGTTGCCCATGTTTTAGATCATCCGATTGTAGGTCTTTTGGTTTAACCCTTTTATTCTTTATCGCCCATTTCACTCAAATGATCAATGGAAGGTCGTAATATGTGATTTTTACCTAAATTTCAGGTTCTGGAAAAAATCGAAAATTTTGCTGGCTAGGGTTTTTCAAGCAACGAGTCCCTCTTTCATTTCAAATTCCTCATTTTCTTCCAAATGCCACATATCTTGCAACAAAGTTGCCCATGTTTTAGATCATCCGATTGTAGGTCTTTTGGTTTAACCCTTTTATTCTTTATCGCCCATTTCACTCAAATGATCAATGGAAGGTCGTAATATGTGATTTTTACCTAAATTTCAGGTTCTGGAAAAAATCGAAAATTTTGCTGGCTAGGGTTTTTCAAGCAACGAGTCCCTCTTTCATTTCAAATTCCTCATTTTCTTCCAAATGCCACATATCTTGCAACAAAGTTGCCCATGTTTTAGATCATCCGATTGTAGGTCTTTTGGTTTAACCCTTTTATTCTTTATCGCCCATTTCACTCAAATGATCAATGGAAGGTCGTAATATGTGATTTTTACCTAAATTTCAGGTTCTGGAAAAAATCGAAAATTTTGCTGGCTAGGGTTTTTCAAGCAACGAGTCCCTCTTTCATTTCAAATTCCTCATTTTCTTCCAAATGCCACATATCTTGCAACAAAGTTGCCCATGTTTTAGATCATCCGATTGTAGGTCTTTTGGTTCAACCCTTTTATTCTTTATCGCCCATTTCACCCAAATGATCAAGGGAAGGTCGTAATATGTGATTTTTACCTAAATTTGAGGTTCTGGAAAAAATCGAAAATTTTGCTGGCTAGGGTTTTTCAAGCAACGAGTCCCTCTTTCATTTCAAATTCCTCATTTTCTTCCAAATGCCACATATCTTGCAACAAAGTTGCCCATGTTTTAGATCATCCGATTGTAGGTCTTTTGGTTTAACCCTTTTATTCTTTATCGCCCATTTCACTCAAATGATCAATGGAAGGTCGTAATATGTGATTTTTACCTAAATTTCAGGTTCTGGAAAAAATCGAAAATTTTGCTGGCTAGGGTTTTTCAAGCAACGAGTCCCTCTTTCATTTCAAATTCCTCATTTTCTTCCAAATGCCACATATCTTGCAACAAAGTTGCCCATGTTTTAGATCATCCGATTGTAGGTCTTTTGGTTTAACCCTTTTATTCTTTATCGCCCATTTCACTCAAATGATCAATGGAAGGTCGTAATATGTGATTTTTACCTAAATTTCAGGTTCTGGAAAAAATCGAAAATTTTGCTGGCTAGGGTTTTTCAAGCAACGAGTCCCTCTTTCATTTCAAATTCCTCATTTTCTTCCAAATGCCACATATCTTGCAACAAAGTTGCCCATGTTTTAGATCATCCGATTGTAGGTCTTTTGGTTTAACCCTTTTATTCTTTATCGCCCATTTCACTCAAATGATCAATGGAAGGTCGTAATATGTGATTTTTACCTAAATTTCAGGTTCTGGAAAAAATCGAAAATTTTGCTGGCTAGGGTTTTTCAAGCAACGAGTCCCTCTTTCATTTCAAATTCCTCATTTTCTTCCAAATGCCACATATCTTGCAACAAAGTTGCCCATGTTTTAGATCATCCGATTGTAGGTCTTTTGGTTTAACCCTTTTATTCTTTATCGCCCATTTCACTCAAATGATCAATGGAAGGTCGTAATATGTGATTTTTACCTAAATTTCAGGTTCTGGAAAAAATCGAAAATTTTGCTGGCTAGGGTTTTTCAAGCAACGAGTCCCTCTTTCATTTCAAATTCCTCATTTTCTTCCAAATGCCACATATCTTGCAACAAAGTTGCCCATGTTTTAGATCATCCGATTGTAGGTCTTTTGGTTTAACCCTTTTATTCTTTATCGCCCATTTCACTCAAATGATCAATGGAAGGTCGTAATATGTGATTTTTACCTAAATTTCAGGTTCTGGAAAAAATCGAAAATTTTGCTGGCTAGGGTTTTTCAAGCAACGAGTCCCTCTTTCATTTCAAATTCCTCATTTTCTTCCAAATGCCACATATCTTGCAACAAAGTTGCCCATGTTTTAGATCATCCGATTGTAGGTCTTTTGGTTTAACCCTTTTATTCTTTATCGCCCATTTCACCCAAATGATCAAGGGAAGGTCGTAATATGTGATTTTTACCTAAATTTCAGGTTCTGGAAAAAATCGAAAATTTTGCTGGCTAGGGTTTTTCAAGCAACGAGTCCCTCTTTCATTTCAAATTCCTCATTTTCTTCCAAATGCCACATATCTTGCAACAAAGTTGCCCATGTTTTAGATCATCCGATTGTAGGTCTTTTGGTTTAACCCTTTTATTCTTTATCGCCCATTTCACTCAAATGATCAATGGAAGGTCGTAATATGTGATTTTTACCTAAATTTCAGGTTCTGGAAAAAATCGAAAATTTTGCTGGCTAGGGTTTTTCAAGCAACGAGTCCCTCTTTCATTTCAAATTCCTCATTTTCTTCCAAATGCCACATATCTTGCAACAAAGTTGCCCATGTTTTAGATCATCCGATTGTAGGTCTTTTGGTTCAACCCTTTTATTCTTTATCGCCCATTTCACCCAAATGATCAAGGGAAGGTCGTAATATGTGATTTTTACCTAAATTTCAGGTTCTGGAAAAAATCGAAAATTTTGCTGGCTAGGGTTTTTCAAGCAACGAGTCCCTCTTTCATTTCAAATTCCTCATTTTCTTCCAAATGCCACATATCTTGCAACAAAGTTGCCCATGTTTTAGATCATCCGATTGTAGGTCTTTTGGTTTAACCCTTTTATTCTTTATCGCCCATTTCACTCAAATGATCAATGGAAGGTCGTAATATGTGATTTTTACCTAAATTTCAGGTTCTGGAAAAAATCGAAAATTTTGCTGGCTAGGGTTTTTCAAGCAACGAGTCCCTCTTTCATTTCAAATTCCTCATTTTCTTCCAAATGCCACATATCTTGCAACAAAGTTGCCCATGTTTTAGATCATCCGATTGTAGGTCTTTTGGTTTAACCCTTTTATTCTTTATCGCCCATTTCACTCAAATGATCAATGGAAGGTCGTAATATGTGATTTTTACCTAAATTTCAGGTTCTGGAAAAAATCGAAAATTTTGCTGGCTAGGGTTTTTCAAGCAACGAGTCCCTCTTTCATTTCAAATTCCTCATTTTCTTCCAAATGCCACATATCTTGCAACAAAGTTGCCCATGTTTTAGATCATCCGATTGTAGGTCTTTTGGTTTAACCCTTTTATTCTTTATCGCCCATTTCACTCAAATGATCAATGGAAGGTCGTAATATGTGATTTTTACCTAAATTTCAGGTTCTGGAAAAAATCGAAAATTTTGCTGGCTAGGGTTTTTCAAGCAACGAGTCCCTCTTTCATTTCAAATTCCTCATTTTCTTCCAAATGCCACATATCTTGCAACAAAGTTGCCCATGTTTTAGATCATCCGATTGTAGGTCTTTTGGTTTAACCCTTTTATTCTTTATCGCCCATTTCACTCAAATGATCAATGGAAGGTCGTAATATGTGATTTTTACCTAAATTTCAGGTTCTGGAAAAAATCGAAAATTTTGCTGGCTATGGTTTTTCAAGCAACGAGTCCCTCTTTCATTTCAAATTCCTCATTTTCTTCCAAATGCCACATATCTTGCAACAAAGTTGCCCATGTTTTAGATCATCCGATTGTAGGTCTTTTGGTTTAACCCTTTTATTCTTTATCGCCCATTTCACTCAAATGATCAATGGAAGGTCGTAATATGTGATTTTTACCTAAATTTCAGGTTCTGGAAAAAATCGAAAATTTTGCTGGCTAGGGTTTTTCAAGCAACGAGTCCCTCTTTCATTTCAAATTCCTCATTTTCTTCCAAATGCCACATATCTTGCAACAAAGTTGCCCATGTTTTAGATCATCCGATTGTAGGTCTTTTGGTTTAACCCTTTTATTCTTTATCGCCCATTTCACTCAAATGATCAATGGAAGGTCGTAATATGTGATTTTTACCTAAATTTCAGGTTCTGGAAAAAATCGAAAATTTTGCTGGCTAGGGTTTTTCAAGCAACGAGTCCCTCTTTCATTTCAAATTCCTCATTTTCTTCCAAATGCCACATATCTTGCAACAAAGTTGCCCATGTTTTAGATCATCCGATTGTAGGTCTTTTGGTTCAACCCTTTTATTCTTTATCGCCCATTTCACCCAAATGATCAAGGGAAGGTCGTAATATGTGATTTTTACCTAAATTTCAGGTTCTGGAAAAAATCGAAAATTTTGCTGGCTAGGGTTTTTCAAGCAACGAGTCCCTCTTTCATTTCAAATTCCTCATTTTCTTCCAAATGCCACATATCTTGCAACAAAGTTGCCCATGTTTTAGATCATCCGATTGTAGGTCTTTTGGTTTAACCCTTTTATTCTTTATCGCCCATTTCACCCAAATGATCAAGGGAAGGTCGTAATATGTGATTTTTACCTAAATTTCAGGTTCTGGAAAAAATCGAAAATTTTGCTGGCTAGGGTTTTTCAAGCAACGAGTCCCTCTTTCATTTCAAATTCCTCATTTTCTTCCAAATGCCACATATCTTGCAACAAAGTTGCCCATGTTTTAGATCATCCGATTGTAGGTCTTTTGGTTTAACCCTTTTATTCTTTATCGCCCATTTCACTCAAATGATCAATGGAAGGTCGTAATATGTGATTTTTACCTAAATTTCAGGTTCTGGAAAAAATCGAAAATTTTGCTGGCTAGGGTTTTTCAAGCAACGAGTCCCTCTTTCATTTCAAATTCCTCATTTTCTTCCAAATGCCACATATCTTGCAACAAAGTTGCCCATGTTTTAGATCATCCGATTGTAGGTCTTTTGGTTTAACCCTTTTATTCTTTATCGCCCATTTCACTCAAATGATCAATGGAAGGTCGTAATATGTGATTTTTACCTAAATTTCAGGTTCTGGAAAAAATCGAAAATTTTGCTGGCTAGGGTTTTTCAAGCAACGAGTCCCTCTTTCATTTCAAATTCCTCATTTTCTTCCAAATGCCACATATCTTGCAACAAAGTTGCCCATGTTTTAGA
The DNA here is from genome assembly GCA_905220385.1 of Xylota sylvarum. Classification (NCBI taxonomy): domain Eukaryota; kingdom Metazoa; phylum Arthropoda; class Insecta; order Diptera; family Syrphidae; genus Xylota; species Xylota sylvarum. The sequence continues at coordinate 105,072,840 of LR999957.1, read as the reverse complement.
TCATCCGATTGTAGGTCTTTTGGTTCAACCCTTTTATTCTTTATCGCCCATTTCACCCAAATGATCAAGGGAAGGTCGTAATATGTGATTTTTACCTAAATTTCAGGTTCTGGAAAAAATCGAAAATTTTGCTGGCTAGGGTTTTTCAAGCAACGAGTCCCTCTTTCATTTCAAATTCCTCATTTTCTTCCAAATGCCACATATCTTGCAACAAAGTTGCCCATGTTTTAGATCATCCGATTGTAGGTCTTTTGGTTTAACCCTTTTATTCTTTATCGCCCATTTCACTCAAATGATCAATGGAAGGTCGTAATATGTGATTTTTACCTAAATTTCAGGTTCTGGAAAAAATCGAAAATTTTGCTGGCTAGGGTTTTTCAAGCAACGAGTCCCTCTTTCATTTCAAATTCCTCATTTTCTTCCAAATGCCACATATCTTGCAACAAAGTTGCCCATGTTTTAGATCATCCGATTGTAGGTCTTTTGGTTTAACCCTTTTATTCTTTATCGCCCATTTCACTCAAATGATCAATGGAAGGTCGTAATATGTGATTTTTACCTAAATTTCAGGTTCTGGAAAAAATCGAAAATTTTGCTGGCTAGGGTTTTTCAAGCAACGAGTCCCTCTTTCATTTCAAATTCCTCATTTTCTTCCAAATGCCACATATCTTGCAACAAAGTTGCCCATGTTTTAGATCATCCGATTGTAGGTCTTTTGGTTTAACCCTTTTATTCTTTATCGCCCATTTCACTCAAATGATCAATGGAAGGTCGTAATATGTGATTTTTACCTAAATTTCAGGTTCTGGAAAAAATCGAAAATTTTGCTGGCTAGGGTTTTTCAAGCAACGAGTCCCTCTTTCATTTCAAATTCCTCATTTTCTTCCAAATGCCACATATCTTGCAACAAAGTTGCCCATGTTTTAGATCATCCGATTGTAGGTCTTTTGGTTTAACCCTTTTATTCTTTATCGCCCATTTCACCCAAATGATCAAGGGAAGGTCGTAATATGTGATTTTTACCTAAATTTCAGGTTCTGGAAAAAATCGAAAATTTTGCTGGCTAGGGTTTTTCAAGCAACGAGTCCCTCTTTCATTTCAAATTCCTCATTTTCTTCCAAATGCCACATATCTTGCAACAAAGTTGCCCATGTTTTAGATCATCCGATTGTAGGTCTTTTGGTTTAACCCTTTTATTCTTTATCGCCCATTTCACTCAAATGATCAATGGAAGGTCGTAATATGTGATTTTTACCTAAATTTCAGGTTCTGGAAAAAATCGAAAATTTTGCTGGCTAGGGTTTTTCAAGCAACGAGTCCCTCTTTCATTTCAAATTCCTCATTTTCTTCCAAATGCCACATATCTTGCAACAAAGTTGCCCATGTTTTAGATCATCCGATTGTAGGTTTTTTGGTTTAACCCTTTTATTCTTTATCGCCCATTTCACCCAAATGATCAAGGGAAGGTCGTAATATGTGATTTTTACCTAAATTTCAGGTTCTGGAAAAAATCGAAAATTTGCTGGCTAGGGTTTTTCAAGCAACGAGTCCCTCTTTCATTTCAAATTCCTCATTTTCTTCCAAATGCCACATATCTTGCAACAAAGTTGCCCATGTTTTAGATCATCCGATTGTAGGTCTTTTGGTTTAACCCTTTTATTCTTTATCGCCCATTTCACTCAAATGATCAATGGAAGGTCGTAATATGTGATTTTTACCTAAATTTCAGGTTCTGGAAAAAATCGAAAATTTTGCTGGCTAGGGTTTTTCAAGCAACGAGTCCCTCTTTCATTTCAAATTCCTCATTTTCTTCCAAATGCCACATATCTTGCAACAAAGTTGCCCATGTTTTAGATCATCCGATTGTAGGTCTTTTGGTTTAACCCTTTTATTCTTTATCGCCCATTTCACCCAAATGATCAAGGGAAGGTCGTAATATGTGATTTTTACCTAAATTTCAGGTTCTGGAAAAAATCGAAAATTTTGCTGGCTAGGGTTTTTCAAGCAACGAGTCCCTCTTTCATTTCAAATTCCTCATTTTCTTCCAAATGCCACATATCTTGCAACAAAGTTGCCCATGTTTTAGATCATCCGATTGTAGGTCTTTTGGTTTAACCCTTTTATTCTTTATCGCCCATTTCACTCAAATGATCAATGGAAGGTCGTAATATGTGATTTTTACCTAAATTTCAGGTTCTGGAAAAAATCGAAAATTTTGCTGGCTAGGGTTTTTCAAGCAACGAGTCCCTCTTTCATTTCAAATTCCTCATTTTCTTCCAAATGCCACATATCTTGCAACAAAGTTGCCCATGTTTTAGATCATCCGATTGTAGGTTTTTTGGTTTAACCCTTTTATTCTTTATCGCCCATTTCACCCAAATGATCAAGGGAAGGTCGTAATATGTGATTTTTACCTAAATTTCAGGTTCTGGAAAAAATCGAAAATTTGCTGGCTAGGGTTTTTCAAGCAACGAGTCCCTCTTTCATTTCAAATTCCTCATTTTCTTCCAAATGCCACATATCTTGCAACAAAGTTGCCCATGTTTTAGATCATCCGATTGTAGGTCTTTTGGTTTAACCCTTTTATTCTTTATCGCCCATTTCACCCAAATGATCAAGGGAAGGTCGTAATATGTGATTTTTACCTAAATTTCAGGTTCTGGAAAAAATCGAAAATTTTGCTGGCTAAGGTTTTTCAAGCAACGAGTCCCTCTTTCATTTCAAATTCCTCATTTTCTTCCAAATGCCACATATCTTGCAACAAAGTTGCCCATGTTTTAGATCATCCGATTGTAGGTCTTTTGGTTTAACCCTTTTATTCTTTATCGCCCATTTCACCCAAATGATCAAGGGAAGGTCGTAATATGTGATTTTTACCTAAATTTCAGGTTCTGGAAAAAATCGAAAATTTTGCTGGCTAAGGTTTTTCAAGCAACGAGTCCCTCTTTCATTTCAAATTCCTCATTTTCTTCCAAATGCCACATATCTTGCAACAAAGTTGCCCATGTTTTAGATCATCCGATTGTAGGTCTTTTGGTTTAACCCTTTTATTCTTTATCGCCCATTTCACCCAAATGATCAAGGGAAGGTCGTAATATGTGATTTTTACCTAAATTTCAGGTTCTGGAAAAAATCGAAAATTTTGCTGGCTAAGGTTTTTCAAGCAACGAGTCCCTCTTTCATTTCAAATTCCTCATTTTCTTCCAAATGCCACATATCTTGCAACAAAGTTGCCCATGTTTTAGATCATCCGATTGTAGGTCTTTTCGTTTAACCCTTTTATTCTTTATCGCCCATTTCACTCAAATGATCAATGGAAGGTCGTAATATGTGATTTTTACCTAAATTTCGGGTTCTGGAAAAAATCGAAAATTTTGCTGGCTAGGGTTTTTCAAGCAACGAGTCCCTCTTTCATTTCAAATTCCTCATTTTCTTCCAAATGCCACATATCTTGCAACAAAGTTGCCCATGTTTTAGATCATCCGATTGTAGGTCTTTTGGTTTAACCCTTTTATTCTTTATCGCCCATTTCACTCAAATGATCAATGGAAGGTCGTAATATGTGATTTTTACCTAAATTTCAGGTTCTGGAAAAAATCGAAAATTTTGCTGGCTAGGGTTTTTCAAGCAACGAGTCCCTCTTTCATTTCAAATTCCTCATTTTCTTCCAAATGCCACATATCTTGCAACAAAGTTGCCCATGTTTTAGATCATCCGATTGTAGGTCTTTTGGTTTAACCCTTTTATTCTTTATCGCCCATTTCACCCAAATGATCAATGGAAGGTCGTAATATGTGATTTTTACCTAAATTTCAGGTTCTGGAAAAAATCGAAAATTTTGCTGGCTAGGGTTTTTCAAGCAACGAGTCCCTCTTTCATTTCAAATTCCTCATTTTCTTCCAAATGCCACATATCTTGCAACAAAGTTGCCCATGTTTTAGATCATCCGATTGTAGGTCTTTTGGTTTAACCCTTTTATTCTTTATCGCCCATTTCACTCAAATGATCAATGGAAGGTCGTAATATGTGATTTTTACCTAAATTTCGGGTTCTGGAAAAAATCGAAAATTTTGCTGGCTAGGGTTTTTCAAGCAACGAGTCCCTCTTTCATTTCAAATTCCTCATTTTCTTCCAAATGCCACATATCTTGCAACAAAGTTGCCCATGTTTTAGATCATCCGATTGTAGGTCTTTTGGTTTAACCCTTTTATTCTTTATCGCCCATTTCACTCAAATGATCAATGGAAGGTCGTAATATGTGATTTTTACCTAAATTTCGGGTTCTGGAAAAAATCGAAAATTTTGCTGGCTAGGGTTTTTCAAGCAACGAGTCCCTCTTTCATTTCAAATTCCTCATTTTCTTCCAAATGCCACATATCTTGCAACAAAGTTGCCCATGTTTTAGATCATCCGATTGTAGGTCTTTTGGTTTAACCCTTTTATTCTTTATCGCCCATTTCACTCAAATGATCAATGGAAGGTCGTAATATGTGATTTTTACCTAAATTTCAGGTTCTGGAAAAAATCGAAAATTTTGCTGGCTAGGGGTTTTCAAGCAACGAGTCCCTCTTTCATTTCAAATTCCTCATTTTCTTCCAAATGCCACATATCTTGCAACAAAGTTGCCCATGTTTTAGATCATCCGATTGTAGGTCTTTTCGTTTAACCCTTTTATTCTTTATCGCCCATTTCACTCAAATGATCAATGGAAGGTCGTAATATGTGATTTTTACCTAAATTTCAGGTTCTGGAAAAAATCGAAAATTTTGCTGGCTAGGGTTTTTCAAGCAACGAGTCCCTCTTTCATTTCAAATTCCTCATTTTCTTCCAAATGCCACATATCTTGCAACAAAGTTGCCCATGTTTTAGATCATCCGATTGTAGGTCTTTTGGTTTAACCCTTTTATTCTTTATCGCCCATTTCACTCAAATGATCAATGGAAGGTCGTAATATGTGATTTTTACCTAAATTTCAGGTTCTGGAAAAAATCGAAAATTTTGCTGGCTAGGGTTTTTCAAGCAACGAGTCCCTCTTTCATTTCAAATTCCTCATTTTCTTCCAAATGCCACATATCTTGCAACAAAGTTGCCCATGTTTTAGATCATCCGATTGTAGGTCTTTTGGTTTAACCCTTTTATTCTTTATCGCCCATTTCACTCAAATGATCAATGGAAGGTCGTAATATGTGATTTTTACCTAAATTTCAGGTTCTGGAAAAAATCGAAAATTTTGCTGGCTAGGGTTTTTCAAGCAACGAGTCCCTCTTTCATTTCAAATTCCTCATTTTCTTCCAAATGCCACATATCTTGCAACAAAGTTGCCCATGTTTTAGATCATCCGATTGTAGGTCTTTTGGTTTAACCCTTTTATTCTTTATCGCCCATTTCACTCAAATGATCAATGGAAGGTCGTAATATGTGATTTTTACCTAAATTTCAGGTTCTGGAAAAAATCGAAAATTTTGCTGGCTAGGGTTTTTCAAGCAACGAGTCCCTCTTTCATTTCAAATTCCACATTTTCTTCCAAATGCCACATATCTTGCAACAAAGTTGCCCATGTTTTAGATCATCCGATTGTAGGTCTTTTGGTTTAACCCTTTTATTCTTTATCGCCCATTTCACTCAAATGATCAATGGAAGGTCGTAATATGTGATTTTTACCTAAATTTCAGGTTCTGGAAAAAATCGAAAATTTTGCTGGCTATGGTTTTTCAAGCAACGAGTCCCTCTTTCATTTCAAATTCCTCATTTTCTTCCAAATGCCACATATCTTGCAACAAAGTTGCCCATGTTTTAGATCATCCGATTGTAGGTCTTTTGGTTTAACCCTTTTATTTTTTATCGCCCATTTCACTCAAATGATCAATGGAAGGTCGTAATATGTGATTTTTACCTAAATTTCAGGTTCTGGAAAAAATCGAAAATTTTGCTGGCTAGGGTTTTTCAAGCAACGAGTCCCTCTTTCATTTCAAATTCCTCATTTTCTTCCAAATGCCACATATCTTGCAACAAAGTTGCCCATGTTTTAGATCATCCGATTGTAGGTCTTTTGGTTTAACCCTTTTATTCTTTATCGCCCATTTCACTCAAATGATCAATGGAAGGTCGTAATATGTGATTTTTACCTAAATTTCAGGTTCTGGAAAAAATCGAAAATTTTGCTGGCTAGGGTTTTTCAAGCAACGAGTCCCTCTTTCATTTCAAATTCCTCATTTTCTTCCAAATGCCACATATCTTGCAACAAAGTTGCCCATGTTTTAGATCATCCGATTGTAGGTCTTTTGGTTCAACCCTTTTATTCTTTATCGCCCATTTCACCCAAATGATCAAGGGAAGGTCGTAATATGTGATTTTTACCTAAATTTCAGGTTCTGGAAAAAATCGAAAATTTTGCTGGCTAGGGTTTTTCAAGCAACGAGTCCCTCTTTCATTTCAAATTCCTCATTTTCTTCCAAATGCCACATATCTTGCAACAAAGTTGCCCATGTTTTAGATCATCTGATTGTAGGTCTTTTGGTTTAACCCTTTTATTCTTTATCGCCCATTTCACTCAAATGATCAATGGAAGGTCGTAATATGTGATTTTTACCTAAATTTCAGGTTCTGGAAAAAATCGAAAATTTTGCTGGCTAGGGTTTTTCAAGCAACGAGTCCCTCTTTCATTTCAAATTCCTCATTTTCTTCCAAATGCCACATATCTTGCAACAAAGTTGCCCATGTTTTAGATCATCCGATTGTAGGTCTTTTGGTTTAACCCTTTTATTCTTTATCGCCCATTTCACTCAAATGATCAATGGAAGGTCGTAATATGTGATTTTTACCTAAATTTCAGGTTCTGGAAAAAATCGAAAATTTTGCTGGCTAGGGTTTTTCAAGCAACGAGTCCCTCTTTCATTTCAAATTCCTCATTTTCTTCCAAATGCCACATATCTTGCAACAAAGTTGCCCATGTTTTAGATCATCCGATTGTAGGTCTTTTGGTTTAACCCTTTTATTCTTTATCGCCCATTTCACCCAAATGATCAAGGGAAGGTCGTAATATGTGATTTTTACCTAAATTTCGGGTTCTGGAAAAAATCGAAAATTTTGCTGGCTAGGGTTTTTCAAGCAACGAGTCCCTCTTTCATTTCAAATTCCTCATTTTCTTCCAAATGCCACATATCTTGCAACAAAGTTGCCCATGTTTTAGATCATCCGATTGTAGGTCTTTTGGTTTAACCCTTTTATTCTTTATCGCCCATTTCACTCAAATGATCAATGGAAGGTCGTAATATGTGATTTTTACCTAAATTTCAGGTTCTGGAAAAAATCGAAAATTTTGCTGGCTAGGGTTTTTCAAGCAACGAGTCCCTCTTTCATTTCAAATTCCTCATTTTCTTCCAAATGCCACATATCTTGCAACAAAGTTGCCCATGTTTTAGATCATCCGATTGTAGGTCTTTTGGTTTAACCCTTTTATTCTTTATCGCCCATTTCACTCAAATGATCAATGGAAGGTCGTAATATGTGATTTTTACCTAAATTTCGGGTTCTGGAAAAAATCGAAAATTTTGCTGGCTAGGGTTTTTCAAGCAAATTTCCTCTTTCATTTCAAATTCCTCATTTTCTTCCAAATGCCACATATCTTGCAACAAAGTTGCCCATGTTTCAGATCATCTGATTGTAGGTCTTTTGGTTTAACCCTTTTATTCTTTATCGCCCATTTCACTCAAATGATCAATGGAAGGTCGTAATATGTGATTTTTACCTAAATTTCAGGTTCTGGAAAATATCGAAAATTTTGCTGGCTAGGGTTTTTCAAGCAACGAGTCCCTCTTTCATTTCAAATTCCTCATTTTCTTCCAAATGCCACATATCTTGCAACAAAGTTGCCCATGTTTTAGATCATCCGATTGTAGGTCTTTTGGTTTAACCCTTTTATTCTTTATCGCCCATTTCACTCAAATGATCAATGGAAGGTCGTAATATGTGATTTTTACCTAAATTTCGGGTTCTGGAAAAAATCGAAAATTTTGCTGGCTAGGGTTTTTCAAGCAACGAGTCCCTCTTTCATTTCAAATTCCTCATTTTCTTCCAAATGCCACATATCTTGCAACAAAGTTGCCCATGTTTTAGATCATCCGATTGTAGGTCTTTTGGTTTAACCCTTTTATTCTTTATCGCCCATTTCACTCAAATGATCAATGGAAGGTCGTAATATGTGATTTTTACCTAAATTTCGGGTTCTGGAAAAAATCGAAAATTTTGCTGGCTAGGGTTTTTCAAGCAACGAGTCCCTCTTTCATTTCAAATTCCTCATTTTCTTCCAAATGCCACATATCTTGCAACAAAGTTGCCCATGTTTTAGATCATCCGATTGTAGGTCTTTTGGTTTAACCCTTTTATTCTTTATCGCCCATTTCACTCAAATGATCAATGGAAGGTCGTAATATGTGATTTTTACCTAAATTTCGGGTTCTGGAAAAAATCGAAAATTTTGCTGGCTAGGGGTTTTCAAGCAACGAGTCCCTCTTTCATTTCAAATTCCTCATTTTCTTCCAAATGCCACATATCTTGCAACAAAGTTGCCCATGTTTTAGATCATCCGATTGTAGGTCTTTTGGTTTAACCCTTTTATTCTTTATCGCCCATTTCACTCAAATGATCAATGGAAGGTCGTAATATGTGATTTTTACCTAAATTTCAGGTTCTGGAAAAAATCGAAAATTTTGCTGGCTAGGGTTTTTCAAGCAACGAGTCCCTCTTTCATTTCAAATTCCTCATTTTCTTCCAAATGCCACATATCTTGCAACAAAGTTGCCCATGTTTTAGATCATCCGATTGTAGGTCTTTTGGTTTAACCCTTTTATTCTTTATCGCCCATTTCACTCAAATGATCAATGGAAGGTCGTAATATGTGATTTTTACCTAAATTTCAGGTTCTGGAAAAAATCGAAAATTTTGCTGGCTAGGGTTTTTCAAGCAACGAGTCCCTCTTTCATTTCAAATTCCTCATTTTCTTCCAAATGCCACATATCTTGCAACAAAGTTGCCCATGTTTTAGATCATCCGATTGTAGGTCTTTTGGTTTAACCCTTTTATTCTTTATCGCCCATTTCACTCAAATGATCAATGGAAGGTCGTAATATGTGATTTTTACCTAAATTTCAGGTTCTGGAAAAAATCGAAAATTTTGCTGGCTAGGGTTTTTTCAAGCAACGAGTCCCTCTTTCATTTCAAATTCCTCATTTTCTTCCAAATGCCACATATCTTGCAACAAAGTTGCCCATGTTTTAGATCATCCGATTGTAGGTCTTTTGGTTTAACCCTTTTATTCTTTATCGCCCATTTCACTCAAATGATCAATGGAAGGTCGTAATATGTGATTTTTACCTAAATTTCGGGTTCTGGAAAAAATCGAAAATTTTGCTGGCTAGGGGTTTTCAAGCAACGAGTCCCTCTTTCATTTCAAATTCCTCATTTTCTTCCAAATGCCACATATCTTGCAACAAAGTTGCCCATGTTTTAGATCATCCGATTGTAGGTCTTTTGGTTTAACCCTTTTATTCTTTATCGCCCATTTCACCCAAATGATCAATGGAAGGTCGTAATATGTGATTTTTACCTAAATTTCAGGTTCTGGAAAAAATCGAAAATTTTGCTGGCTAAGGTTTTTCAAGCAACGAGTCCCTCTTTCATTTCAAATTCCTCATTTTCTTCCAAATGCCACATATCTTGCAACAAAGTTGCCCATGTTTTAGATCATCCGATTGTAGGTCTTTTGGTTTAACCCTTTTATTCTTTATCGCCCATTTCACCCAAATGATCAAGGGAAGGTCGTAATATGTGATTTTTACCTAAATTTCAGGTTCTGGAAAAAATCGAAAATTTTGCTGGCTAGGGTTTTTCAAGCAACGAGTCCCTCTTTCATTTCAAATTCCTCATTTTCTTCCAAATGCCACATATCTTGCAACAAAGTTGCCCATGTTTTAGATCATCCGATTGTAGGTCTTTTGGTTTAACCCTTTTATTCTTTATCGCCCATTTCACTCAAATGATCAATGGAAGGTCGTAATATGTGATTTTTACCTAAATTTCAGGTTCTGGAAAAAATCGAAAATTTTGCTGGCTAGGGTTTTTCAAGCAACGAGTCCCTCTTTCATTTCAAATTCCTCATTTTCTTCCAAATGCCACATATCTTGCAACAAAGTTGCCCATGTTTTAGATCATCCGATTGTAGGTCTTTTGGTTCAACCCTTTTATTCTTTATCGCCCATTTCACCCAAATGATCAAGGGAAGGTCGTAATATGTGATTTTTACCTAAATTTCAGGTTCTGGAAAAAATCGAAAATTTTGCTGGCTAGGGTTTTTCAAGCAACGAGTCCCTCTTTCATTTCAAATTCCTCATTTTCTTCCAAATGCCACATATCTTGCAACAAAGTTGCCCATGTTTTAGATCATCCGATTGTAGGTCTTTTGGTTTAACCCTTTTATTCTTTATCGCCCATTTCACTCAAATGATCAATGGAAGGTCGTAATATGTGATTTTTACCTAAATTTCAGGTTCTGGAAAAAATCGAAAATTTTGCTGGCTAGGGTTTTTCAAGCAACGAGTCCCTCTTTCATTTCAAATTCCTCATTTTCTTCCAAATGCCACATATCTTGCAACAAAGTTGCCCATGTTTTAGATCATCCGATTGTAGGTCTTTTGGTTTAACCCTTTTATTCTTTATCGCCCATTTCACCCAAATGATCAATGGAAGGTCGTAATATGTGATTTTTACCTAAATTTCGGGTTCTGGAAAAAATCGAAAATTTTGCTGGCTAGGGTTTTTCAAGCAACGAGTCCCTCTTTCATTTCAAATTTCTCATTTTCTTCCAAATGCCACATATCTTGCAACAAAGTTGCCCATGTTTTAGATCATCCGATTGTAGGTCTTTTGGTTTAACCCTTTTATTCTTTATCGCCCATTTCACTCAAATGATCAATGGAAGGTCGTAATATGTGATTTTTACCTAAATTTCAGGTTCTGGAAAAAATCGAAAATTTTGCTGGCTAGGGTTTTTCAAGCAACGAGTCCCTCTTTCATTTCAAATTCCTCATTTTCTTCCAAATGCCACATATCTTGCAACAAAGTTGCCCATGTTTTAGATCATCCGATTGTAGGTCTTTTGGTTTAACCCTTTTATTCTTTATCGCCCATTTCACCCAAATGATCAATGGAAGGTCGTAATATGTGATTTTTACCTAAATTTCGGGTTCTGGAAAAAATCGAAAATTTTGCTGGCTAGGGTTTTTCAAGCAACGAGTCCCTCTTTCATTTCAAATTCCTCATTTTCTTCCAAATGCCACATATCTTGCAACAAAGTTGCCCATGTTTTAGATCATCCGATTGTAGGTCTTTTGGTTTAACCCTTTTATTCTTTATCGCCCATTTCACTCAAATGATCAATGGAAGGTCGTAATATGTGATTTTTACCTAAATTTCAGGTTCTGGAAAAAATCGAAAATTTTGCTGGCTAGGGTTTTTCAAGCAACGAGTCCCTCTTTCATTTCAAATTCCTCATTTTCTTCCAAATGCCACATATCTTGCAACAAAGTTGCCCATGTTTTAGATCATCCGATTGTAGGTCTTTTGGTTTAACCCTTTTATTCTTTATCGCCCATTTCACTCAAATGATCAATGGAAGGTCGTAATATGTGATTTTTACCTAAATTTCAGGTTCTGGAAAAAATCGAAAATTTTGCTGGCTAGGGTTTTTCAAGCAACGAGTCCCTCTTTCATTTCAAATTCCTCATTTTCTTCCAAATGCCACATATCTTGCAACAAAGTTGCCCATGTTTTAGATCATCCGATTGTAGGTCTTTTGGTTTAACCCTTTTATTCTTTATCGCCCATTTCACTCAAATGATCAATGGAAGGTCGTAATATGTGATTTTTACCTAAATTTCAGGTTCTGGAAAAAATCGAAAATTTTGCTGGCTAGGGTTTTTCAAGCAACGAGTCCCTCTTTCATTTCAAATTCCTCATTTTCTTCCAAATGCCACATATCTTGCAACAAAGTTGCCCATGTTTTAGATCATCCGATTGTAGGTCTTTTGGTTTAACCCTTTTATTCTTTATCGCCCATTTCACTCAAATGATCAATGGAAGGTCGTAATATGTGATTTTTACCTAAATTTCAGGTTCTGGAAAAAATCGAAAATTTTGCTGGCTAGGGTTTTTCAAGCAACGAGTCCCTCTTTCATTTCAAATTCCTCATTTTCTTCCAAATGCCACATATCTTGCAACAAAGTTGCCCATGTTTTAGATCATCCGATTGTAGGTCTTTTGGTTTAACCCTTTTATTCTTTATCGCCCATTTCACCCAAATGATCAATGGAAGGTCGTAATATGTGATTTTTACCTAAATTTCAGGTTCTGGAAAAAATCGAAAATTTTGCTGGCTAGGGTTTTTCAAGCAACGAGTCCCTCTTTCATTTCAAATTCCTCATTTTCTTCCAAATGCCACATATCTTGCAACAAAGTTGCCCATGTTTTAGATCATCCGATTGTAGGTCTTTTGGTTTAACCCTTTTATTCTTTATCGCCCATTTCACTCAAATGATCAATGGAAGGTCGTAATATGTGATTTTTACCTAAATTTCGGGTTCTGGAAAAAATCGAAAATTTTGCTGGCTAGGGTTTTTCAAGCAACGAGTCCCTCTTTCATTTCAAATTCCTCATTTTCTTCCAAATGCCACATATCTTGCAACAAAGTTGCCCATGTTTTAGATCATCCGATTGTAGGTCTTTTGGTTTAACCCTTTTATTCTTTATCGCCCATTTCACTCAAATGATCAATGGAAGGTCGTAATATGTGATTTTTACCTAAATTTCGGGTTCTGGAAAAAATCGAAAATTTTGCTGGCTAGGGTTTTTCAAGCAACGAGTCCCTCTTTCATTTCAAATTCCTCATTTTCTTCCAAATGCCACATATCTTGCAACAAAGTTGCCCATGTTTTAGATCATCCGATTGTAGGTCTTTTGGTTTAACCCTTTTATTCTTTATCGCCCATTTCACTCAAATGATCAATGGAAGGTCGTAATATGTGATTTTTACCTAAATTTCGGGTTCTGGAAAAAATCGAAAATTTTGCTGGCTAGGGGTTTTCAAGCAACGAGTCCCTCTTTCATTTCAAATTCCTCATTTTCTTCCAAATGCCACATATCTTGCAACAAAGTTGCCCATGTTTTAGATCATCCGATTGTAGGTCTTTTGGTTTAACCCTTTTATTCTTTATCGCCCATTTCACTCAAATGATCAATGGAAGGTCGTAATATGTGATTTTTACCTAAATTTCAGGTTCTGGAAAAAATCGAAAATTTTGCTGGCTAGGGTTTTTCAAGCAACGAGTCCCTCTTTCATTTCAAATTCCTCATTTTCTTCCAAATGCCACATATCTTGCAACAAAGTTGCCCATGTTTTAGATCATCCGATTGTAGGTCTTTTGGTTTAACCCTTTTATTCTTTATCGCCCATTTCACTCAAATGATCAATGGAAGGTCGTAATATGTGATTTTTACCTAAATTTCAGGTTCTGGAAAAAATCGAAAATTTTGCTGGCTAGGGTTTTTCAAGCAACGAGTCCCTCTTTCATTTCAAATTCCTCATTTTCTTCCAAATGCCACATATCTTGCAACAAAGTTGCCCATGTTTTAGATCATCCGATTGTAGGTCTTTTGGTTTAACCCTTTTATTCTTTATCGCCCATTTCACTCAAATGATCAATGGAAGGTCGTAATATGTGATTTTTACCTAAATTTCAGGTTCTGGAAAAAATCGAAAATTTTGCTGGCTAGGGTTTTTCAAGCAACGAGTCCCTCTTTCATTTCAAATTCCTCATTTTCTTCCAAATGCCACATATCTTGCAACAAAGTTGCCCATGTTTTAGATCATCCGATTGTAGGTCTTTTGGTTTAACCCTTTTATTCTTTATCGCCCATTTCACTCAAATGATCAATGGAAGGTCGTAATATGTGATTTTTACCTAAATTTCAGGTTCTGGAAAAAATCGAAAATTTTGCTGGCTATGGTTTTTCAAGCAACGAGTCCCTCTTTCATTTCAAATTCCTCATTTTCTTCCAAATGCCACATATCTTGCAACAAAGTTGCCCATGTTTTAGATCATCCGATTGTAGGTCTTTTGGTTTAACCCTTTTATTTTTTATCGCCCATTTCACTCAAATGATCAATGGAAGGTCGTAATATGTGATTTTTACCTAAATTTCAGGTTCTGGAAAAAATCGAAAATTTTGCTGGCTAGGGTTTTTCAAGCAACGAGTCCCTCTTTCATTTCAAATTCCTCATTTTCTTCCAAATGCCACATATCTTGCAACAAAGTTGCCCATGTTTTAGATCATCCGATTGTAGGTCTTTTGGTTTAACCCTTTTATTCTTTATCGCCCATTTCACTCAAATGATCAATGGAAGGTCGTAATATGTGATTTTTACCTAAATTTCAGGTTCTGGAAAAAATCGAAAATTTTGCTGGCTAGGGTTTTTCAAGCAACGAGTCCCTCTTTCATTTCAAATTCCTCATTTTCTTCCAAATGCCACATATCTTGCAACAAAGTTGCCCATGTTTTAGATCATCCGATTGTAGGTCTTTTGGTTCAACCCTTTTATTCTTTATCGCCCATTTCACCCAAATGATCAAGGGAAGGTCGTAATATGTGATTTTTACCTAAATTTCAGGTTCTGGAAAAAATCGAAAATTTTGCTGGCTAGGGTTTTTCAAGCAACGAGTCCCTCTTTCATTTCAAATTCCTCATTTTCTTCCAAATGCCACATATCTTGCAACAAAGTTGCCCATGTTTTAGATCATCCGATTGTAGGTCTTTTGGTTTAACCCTTTTATTCTTTATCGCCCATTTCACTCAAATGATCAATGGAAGGTCGTAATATGTGATTTTTACCTAAATTTCGGGTTCTGGAAAAAATCGAAAATTTTGCTGGCTAGGGTTTTTCAAGCAACGAGTCCCTCTTTCATTTCAAATTCCTCATTTTCTTCCAAATGCCACATATCTTGCAACAAAGTTGCCCATGTTTTAGATCATCTGATTGTAGGTCTTTTGGTTTAACCCTTTTATTCTTTATCGCCCATTTCACTCAAATGATCAATGGAAGGTCGTAATATGTGATTTTTACCTAAATTTCAGGTTCTGGAAAAAATCGAAAATTTTGCTGGCTAGGGTTTTTCAAGCAACGAGTCCCTCTTTCATTTCAAATTCCTCATTTTCTTCCAAATGCCACATATCTTGCAACAAAGTTGCCCATGTTTTAGATCATCCGATTGTAGGTCTTTTGGTTTAACCCTTTTATTCTTTATCGCCCATTTCACTCAAATGATCAATGGAAGGTCGTAATATGTGATTTTTACCTAAATTTCAGGTTCTGGAAAAAATCGAAAATTTTGCTGGCTAGGGTTTTTCAAGCAACGAGTCCCTCTTTCATTTCAAATTCCTCATTTTCTTCCAAATGCCACATATCTTGCAACAAAGTTGCCCATGTTTTAGATCATCCGATTGTAGGTCTTTTGGTTTAACCCTTTTATTCTTTATCGCCCATTTCACCCAAATGATCAAGGGAAGGTCGTAATATGTGATTTTTACCTAAATTTCGGGTTCTGGAAAAAATCGAAAATTTTGCTGGCTAGGGTTTTTCAAGCAACGAGTCCCTCTTTCATTTCAAATTCCTCATTTTCTTCCAAATGCCACATATCTTGCAACAAAGTTGCCCATGTTTTAGATCATCCGATTGTAGGTCTTTTGGTTTAACCCTTTTATTCTTTATCGCCCATTTCACTCAAATGATCAATGGAAGGTCGTAATATGTGATTTTTACCTAAATTTCAGGTTCTGGAAAAAATCGAAAATTTTGCTGGCTAGGGTTTTTCAAGCAACGAGTCCCTCTTTCATTTCAAATTCCTCATTTTCTTCCAAATGCCACATATCTTGCAACAAAGTTGCCCATGTTTTAGATCATCCGATTGTAGGTCTTTTGGTTTAACCCTTTTATTCTTTATCGCCCATTTCACTCAAATGATCAATGGAAGGTCGTAATATGTGATTTTTACCTAAATTTCGGGTTCTGGAAAAAATCGAAAATTTTGCTGGCTAGGGTTTTTCAAGCAACGAGTCCCTCTTTCATTTCAAATTCCTCATTTTCTTCCAAATGCCACATATCTTGCAACAAAGTTGCCCATGTTTTAGATCATCTGATTGTAGGTCTTTTGGTTTAACCCTTTTATTCTTTATCGCCCATTTCACTCAAATGATCAATGGAAGGTCGTAATATGTGATTTTTACCTAAATTTCAGGTTCTGGAAAAAATCGAAAATTTTGCTGGCTAGGATTTTTCAAGCAACGAGTCCCTCTTTCATTTCAAATTCCTCATTTTCTTCCAAATGCCACATATCTTGCAACAAAGTTGCCCATGTTTTAGATCATCCGATTGTAGGTCTTTTGGTTTAACCCTTTTATTCTTTATCGCCCATTTCACCCAAATGATCAAGGGAAGGTCGTAATATGTGATTTTTACCTAAATTTCGGGTTCTGGAAAAAATCGAAAATTTTGCTGGCTAAGGTTTTTCAAGCAACGAGTCCCTCTTTCATTTCAAATTCCTCATTTTCTTCCAAATGCCACATATCTTGCAACAAAGTTGCCCATGTTTTAGATCATCCGATTGTAGGTTTTTTGGTTTAACCCTTTTATTCTTTATCGCCCATTTCACCCAAATGATCAAGGGAAGGTCGTAATATGTGATTTTTACCTAAATTTCAGGTTCTGGAAAAAATCGAAAATTTTGCTGGCTAGGGTTTTTCAAGCAACGAGTCCCTCTTTCATTTCAAATTCCTCATTTTCTTCCAAATGCCACATATCTTGCAACAAAGTTGCCCATGTTTTAGATCATCCGATTGTAGGTCTTTTGGTTTAACCCTTTTATTCTTTATCGCCCATTTCACTCAAATGATCAATGGAAGGTCGTAATATGTGATTTTTACCTAAATTTCAGGTTCTGGAAAAAATCGAAAATTTTGCTGGCTAGGGTTTTTCAAGCAACGAGTCCCTCTTTCATTTCAAATTCCTCATTTTCTTCCAAATGCCACATATCTTGCAACAAAGTTGCCCATGTTTTAGATCATCCGATTGTAGGTCTTTTGGTTTAACCCTTTTATTCTTTATCGCCCATTTCACTCAAATGATCAATGGAAGGTCGTAATATGTGATTTTTACCTAAATTTCAGGTTCTGGAAAAAATCGAAAATTTTGCTGGCTAGGGTTTTTCAAGCAACGAGTCCCTCTTTCATTTCAAATTCCTCATTTTCTTCCAAATGCCACATATCTTGCAACAAAGTTGCCCATGTTTTAGATCATCCGATTGTAGGTCTTTTGGTTTAACCCTTTTATTCTTTATCGCCCATTTCACCCAAATGATCAAGGGAAGGTCGTAATATGTGATTTTTACCTAAATTTCGGGTTCTGGAAAAAATCGAAAATTTTGCTGGCTAGGGTTTTTCAAGCAACGAGTCCCTCTTTCATTTCAAATTCCTCATTTTCTTCCAAATGCCACATATCTTGCAACAAAGTTGCCCATGTTTTAGATCATCCGATTGTAGGTCTTTTGGTTTAACCCTTTTATTCTTTATCGCCCATTTCACTCAAATGATCAATGGAAGGTCGTAATATGTGATTTTTACCTAAATTTCAGGTTCTGGAAAAAATCGAAAATTTTGCTGGCTAGGGTTTTTCAAGCAACGAGTCCCTCTTTCATTTCAAATTCCTCATTTTCTTCCAAATGCCACATATCTTGCAACAAAGTTGCCCATGTTTTAGATCATCCGATTGTAGGTCTTTTGGTTTAACCCTTTTATTCTTTATCGCCCATTTCACTCAAATGATCAATGGAAGGTCGTAATATGTGATTTTTACCTAAATTTCAGGTTCTGGAAAAAATCGAAAATTTTGCTGGCTAGGGTTTTTCAAGCAACGAGTCCCTCTTTCATTTCAAATTCCTCATTTTCTTCCAAATGCCACATATCTTGCAACAAAGTTGCCCATGTTTTAGATCATCCGATTGTAGGTCTTTTGGTTTAACCCTTTTATTCTTTATCGCCCATTTCACCCAAATGATCAAGGGAAGGTCGTAATATGTGATTTTTACCTAAATTTCGGGTTCTGGAAAAAATCGAAAATTTTGCTGGCTAGGGTTTTTCAAGCAACGAGTCCCTCTTTCATTTCAAATTCCTCATTTTCTTCCAAATGCCACATATCTTGCAACAAAGTTGCCCATGTTTTAGATCATCCGATTGTAGGTTTTTTGGTTTAACCCTTTTATTCTTTATCGCCCATTTCACCCAAATGATCAAGGGAAGGTCGTAATATGTGATTTTTACCTAAATTTCAGGTTCTGGAAAAAATCGAAAATTTAGCTGGCTAGGGTTTTTCAAGCAACGAGTCCCTCTTTCATTTCAAATTCCTCATTTTCTTCCAAATGCCACATATCTTGCAACAAAGTTGCCCATGTTTTAGATCATCCGATTGTAGGTCTTTTGGTTTAACCCTTTTATTCTTTATCGCCCATTTCACCCAAATGATCAATGGAAGGTCGTAATATGTGATTTTTACCTAAATTTCGGGTTCTGGAAAAAATCGAAAATTTTGCTGGCTAGGGTTTTTCAAGCAACGAGTCCCTCTTTCATTTCAAATTCCTCATTTTCTTCCAAATGCCACATATCTTGCAACAAAGTTGCCCATGTTTTAGATCATCCGATTGTAGGTCTTTTGGTTTAACCCTTTTATTCTTTATCGCCCATTTCACCCAAATGATCAATGGAAGGTCGTAATATGTGATTTTTACCTAAATTTCGGGTTCTGGAAAAAATCGAAAATTTTGCTGGCTAGGGTTTTTCAAGCAACGAGTCCCTCTTCCATTTCAAATTCCTCATTTTCTTCCAAATGCCACATATCTTGCAACAAAGTTGCCCATGTTTTAGATCATCCGATTGTAGGTCTTTTGGTTTAACCCTTTTATTCTTTATCGCCCATTTCACTCAAATGATCAATGGAAGGTCGTAATATGTGATTTTTACCTAAATTTCGGGTTCTGGAAAAAATCGAAAATTTTGCTGGCTAGGGTTTTTCAAGCAACGAGTCCCTCTTTCATTTCAAATTCCTCATTTTCTTCCAAATGCCACATATCTTGCAACAAAGTTGCCCATGTTTTAGATCATCTGATTGTAGGTCTTTTGGTTTAACCCTTTTATTCTTTATCGCCCATTTCACTCAAATGATCAATGGAAAGTCGTAATATGTGATTTTTACCTAAATTTCAGGTTCTGGAAAAAATCGAAAATTTTGCTGGCTAGGGTTTTTCAAGCAACGAGTCCCTCTTTCATTTCAAATTCCTCATTTTCTTCCAAATGCCACATATCTTGCAACAAAGTTGCCCATGTTTTAGATCATCCGATTGTAGGTCTTTTGGTTTAACCCTTTTATTCTTTATCGCCCATTTCACCCAAATGATCAATGGAAGGTCGTAATATGTGATTTTTACCTAAATTTCGGGTTCTGGAAAAAATCGAAAATTTTGCTGGCTAAGGTTTTTCAAGCAACGAGTCCCTCTTTCATTTCAAATTCCTCATTTTCTTCCAAATGCCACATATCTTGCAACAAAGTTGCCCATGTTTTAGATCATCCGATTGTAGGTTTTTTGGTTTAACCCTTTTATTCTTTATCGCCCATTTCACCCAAATGATCAAGGGAAGGTCGTAATATGTGATTTTTACCTAAATTTCAGGTTCTGGAAAAAATCGAAAATTTTGCTGGCTAGGGTTTTTCAAGCAACGAGTCCCTCTTTCATTTCAAATTCCTCATTTTCTTCCAAATGCCACATATCTTGCAACAAAGTTGCCCATGTTTTAGATCATCCGATTGTAGGTCTTTTGGTTTAACCCTTTTATTCTTTATCGCCCATTTCACTCAAATGATCAATGGAAGGTCGTAATATGTGATTTTTACCTAAATTTCAGGTTCTGGAAAAAATCGAAAATTTTGCTGGCTAGGGTTTTTCAAGCAACGAGTCCCTCTTTCATTTCAAATTCCTCATTTTCTTCCAAATGCCACATATCTTGCAACAAAGTTGCCCATGTTTTAGATCATCCGATTGTAGGTCTTTTGGTTTAACCCTTTTATTCTTTATCGCCCATTTCACTCAAATGATCAATGGAAGGTCGTAATATGTGATTTTTACCTAAATTTCAGGTTCTGGAAAAAATCGAAAATTTTGCTGGCTAGGGTTTTTCAAGCAACGAGTCCCTCTTTCATTTCAAATTCCTCATTTTCTTCCAAATGCCACATATCTTGCAACAAAGTTGCCCATGTTTTAGATCATCCGATTGTAGGTCTTTTGGTTTAACCCTTTTATTCTTTATCGCCCATTTCACCCAAATGATCAAGGGAAGGTCGTAATATGTGATTTTTACCTAAATTTCGGGTTCTGGAAAAAATCGAAAATTTTGCTGGCTAGGGTTTTTCAAGCAACGAGTCCCTCTTTCATTTCAAATTCCTCATTTTCTTCCAAATGCCACATATCTTGCAACAAAGTTGCCCATGTTTTAGATCATCCGATTGTAGGTCTTTTGGTTTAACCCTTTTATTCTTTATCGCCCATTTCACTCAAATGATCAATGGAAGGTCGTAATATGTGATTTTTACCTAAATTTCAGGTTCTGGAAAAAATCGAAAATTTTGCTGGCTAGGGTTTTTCAAGCAACGAGTCCCTCTTTCATTTCAAATTCCTCATTTTCTTCCAAATGCCACATATCTTGCAACAAAGTTGCCCATGTTTTAGATCATCCGATTGTAGGTCTTTTGGTTTAACCCTTTTATTCTTTATCGCCCATTTCACTCAAATGATCAATGGAAGGTCGTAATATGTGATTTTTACCTAAATTTCAGGTTCTGGAAAAAATCGAAAATTTTGCTGGCTAGGGTTTTTCAAGCAACGAGTCCCTCTTTCATTTCAAATTCCTCATTTTCTTCCAAATGCCACATATCTTGCAACAAAGTTGCCCATGTTTTAGATCATCCGATTGTAGGTCTTTTGGTTTAACCCTTTTATTCTTTATCGCCCATTTCACCCAAATGATCAAGGGAAGGTCGTAATATGTGATTTTTACCTAAATTTCGGGTTCTGGAAAAAATCGAAAATTTTGCTGGCTAGGGTTTTTCAAGCAACGAGTCCCTCTTTCATTTCAAATTCCTCATTTTCTTCCAAATGCCACATATCTTGCAACAAAGTTGCCCATGTTTTAGATCATCCGATTGTAGGTTTTTTGGTTTAACCCTTTTATTCTTTATCGCCCATTTCACCCAAATGATCAAGGGAAGGTCGTAATATGTGATTTTTACCTAAATTTCAGGTTCTGGAAAAAATCGAAAATTTAGCTGGCTAGGGTTTTTCAAGCAACGAGTCCCTCTTTCATTTCAAATTCCTCATTTTCTTCCAAATGCCACATATCTTGCAACAAAGTTGCCCATGTTTTAGATCATCCGATTGTAGGTCTTTTGGTTTAACCCTTTTATTCTTTATCGCCCATTTCACCCAAATGATCAATGGAAGGTCGTAATATGTGATTTTTACCTAAATTTCGGGTTCTGGAAAAAATCGAAAATTTTGCTGGCTAGGGTTTTTCAAGCAACGAGTCCCTCTTTCATTTCAAATTCCTCATTTTCTTCCAAATGCCACATATCTTGCAACAAAGTTGCCCATGTTTTAGATCATCCGATTGTAGGTCTTTTGGTTTAACCCTTTTATTCTTTATCGCCCATTTCACTCAAATGATCAATGGAAGGTCGTAATATGTGATTTTTACCTAAATTTCGGGTTCTGGAAAAAATCGAAAATTTTGCTGGCTAGGGTTTTTCAAGCAACGAGTCCCTCTTTCATTTCAAATTCCTCATTTTCTTCCAAATGCCACATATCTTGCAACAAAGTTGCCCATGTTTCAGATCATCTGATTGTAGGTCTTTTGGTTTAACCCTTTTATTCTTTATCGCCCATTTCACTCAAATGATCAATGGAATGTCGTAATATGTGATTTTTACCTAAATTTCAGGTTCTGGAAAAAATCGAAAATTTTGCTGGCTAGGGTTTTTCAAGCAACGAGTCCCTCTTTCATTTCAAATTCCTCATTTTCTTCCAAATGCCACATATCTTGCAACAAAGTTGCCCATGTTTTAGATCATCCGATTGTAGGTCTTTTGGTTTAACCCTTTTATTCTTTATCGCCCATTTCACCCAAATGATCAAGGGAAGGTCGTAATATGTGATTTTTACCTAAATTTCGGGTTCTGGAAAAAATCGAAAATTTTGCTGGCTAGGGTTTTTCAAGCAACGAGTCCCTCTTTCATTTCAAATTCCTCATTTTCTTCCAAATGCCACATATCTTGCAACAAAGTTGCCCATGTTTTAGATCATCCGATTGTAGGTTTTTTGGTTTAACCCTTTTATTCTTTATCGCCCATTTCACCCAAATGATCAAGGGAAGGTCGTAATATGTGATTTTTACCTAAATTTCAGGTTCTGGAAAAAATCGAAAATTTTGCTGGCTAGGGTTTTTCAAGCAACGAGTCCCTCTTTCATTTCAAATTCCTCATTTTCTTCCAAATGCCACATATCTTGCAACAAAGTTGCCCATGTTTTAGATCATCCGATTGTAGGTCTTTTGGTTTAACCCTTTTATTCTTTATCGCCCATTTCACTCAAATGATCAATGGAAGGTCGTAATATGTGATTTTTACCTAAATTTCAGGTTCTGGAAAAAATCGAAAATTTTGCTGGCTAGGGTTTTTCAAGCAACGAGTCCCTCTTTCATTTCAAATTCCTCATTTTCTTCCAAATGCCACATATCTTGCAACAAAGTTGCCCATGTTTTAGATCATCCGATTGTAGGTCTTTTGGTTTAACCCTTTTATTCTTTATCGCCCATTTCACTCAAATGATCAATGGAAGGTCGTAATATGTGATTTTTACCTAAATTTCAGGTTCTGGAAAAAATCGAAAATTTTGCTGGCTAGGGTTTTTCAAGCAACGAGTCCCTCTTTCATTTCAAATTCCTCATTTTCTTCCAAATGCCACATATCTTGCAACAAAGTTGCCCATGTTTTAGATCATCCGATTGTAGGTTTTTTGGTTTAACCCTTTTATTCTTTATCGCCCATTTCACCCAAATGATCAAGGGAAGGTCGTAATATGTGATTTTTACCTAAATTTCAGGTTCTGGAAAAAATCGAAAATTTAGCTGGCTAGGGTTTTTCAAGCAACGAGTCCCTCTTTCATTTCAAATTCCTCATTTTCTTCCAAATGCCACATATCTTGCAACAAAGTTGCCCATGTTTTAGATCATCCGATTGTAGGTTTTTTGGTTTAACCCTTTTATTCTTTATCGCCCATTTCACCCAAATGATCAAGGGAAGGTCGTAATATGTGATTTTTACCTAAATTTCAGGTTCTGGAAAAAATCGAAAATTTAGCTGGCTAGGGTTTTTCAAGCAACGAGTCCCTCTTTCATTTCAAATTCCTCATTTTCTTCCAAATGCCACATATCTTGCAACAAAGTTGCCCATGTTTTAGATCATCCGATTGTAGGTCTTTTGGTTTAACCCTTTTATTCTTTATCGCCCATTTCACCCAAATGATCAATGGAAGGTCGTAATATGTGATTTTTACCTAAATTTCAGGTTCTGGAAAAAATCGAAAATTTTGCTGGCTAGGGTTTTTCAAGCAACGAGTCCCTCTTTCATTTCAAATTCCTCATTTTCTTCCAAATGCCACATATCTTGCAACAAAGTTGCCCATGTTTTAGATCATCCGATTGTAGGTCTTTTGGTTTAACCCTTTTATTCTTTATCGCCCATTTCACTCAAATGATCAATGGAAGGTCGTAATATGTGATTTTTACCTAAATTTCAGGTTCTGGAAAAAATCGAAAATTTTGCTGGCTATGGTTTTTCAAGCAACGAGTCCCTCTTTCATTTCAAATTCCTCATTTTCTTCCAAATGCCACATATCTTGCAACAAAGTTGCCCATGTTTTAGATCATCCGATTGTAGGTCTTTTGGTTCAACCCTTTTATTCTTTATCGCCCATTTCACCCAAATGATCAAGGGAAGGTCGTAATATGTGATTTTTACCTAAATTTCAGGTTCTGGAAAAAATCGAAAATTTTGCTGGCGAGGGTTTTTCAAGCAACGAGTCCCTCTTTCATTTCAAATTCCTCATTTTCTTCCAAATGCCACATATCTTGCAACAAAGTTGCCCATGTTTTAGATCATCCGATTGTAGGTCTTTTGGTTTAACCCTTTTATTCTTTATCGCCCATTTCACTCAAATGATCAAGGGAAGGTCGTAATATGTGATTTTTACCTAAATTTCAGGTTCTGGAAAAAATCGAAAATTTTGCTGGCTAGGGTTTTTCAAGCAACGAGTCCCTCTTTCATTTCAAATTCCTCATTTTCTTCCAAATGCCACATATCTTGCAACAAAGTTGCCCATGTTTTAGATCATCCGATTGTAGGTCTTTTGGTTTAACCCTTTTATTCTTTATCGCCCATTTCACTCAAATGATCAATGGAAGGTCGTAATATGTGATTTTTACCTAAATTTCGGGTTCTGGAAAAAATCGAAAATTTTGCTGGCTAGGGTTTTTCAAGCAACGAGTCCCTCTTTCATTTCAAATTCCTCATTTTCTTCCAAATGCCACATATCTTGCAACAAAGTTGCCCATGTTTTAGATCATCCGATTGTAGGTCTTTTGGTTTAACCCTTTTATTCTTTATCGCCCATTTCACTCAAATGATCAATGGAAGGTCGTAATATGTGATTTTTACCTAAATTTCAGGTTCTGGAAAAAATCGAAAATTTTGCTGGCTAGGGTTTTTCAAGCAACGAGTCCCTCTTTCATTTCAAATTCCTCATTTTCTTCCAAATGCCACATATCTTGCAACAAAGTTGCCCATGTTTTAGATCATCCGATTGTAGGTCTTTTGGTTTAACCCTTTTATTCTTTATCGCCCATTTCACTCAAATGATCAATGGAAGGTCGTAATATGTGATTTTTACCTAAATTTCCGGTTCTGGAAAAAATCGAAAATTTTGCTGGCTAGGGTTTTTCAAGCAACGAGTCCCTCTTTCATTTCAAATTCCTCATTTTCTTCCAAATGCCACATATCTTGCAACAAAGTTGCCCATGTTTTAGATCATCCGATTGTAGGTCTTTTGGTTTAACCCTTTTATTCTTTATCGCCCATTTCACTCAAATGATCAATGGAAGGTCGTAATATGTGATTTTTACCTAAATTTCAGGTTCTGGAAAAAATCGAAAATTTTGCTGGCTAGGGTTTTTCAAGCAACGAGTCCCTCTTTCATTTCAAATTCCTCATTTTCTTCCAAATGCCACATATCTTGCAACAAAGTTGCCCATGTTTTAGATCATCCGATTGTAGGTCTTTTGGTTTAACCCTTTTATTCTTTATCGCCCATTTCACTCAAATGATCAATGGAAGGTCGTAATATGTGATTTTTACCTAAATTTCAGGTTCTGGAAAAAATCGAAAATTTTGCTGGCTAGGGTTTTTCAAGCAACGAGTCCCTCTTTCATTTCAAATTCCTCATTTTCTTCCAAATGCCACATATCTTGCAACAAAGTTGCCCATGTTTTAGATCATCCGATTGTAGGTTTTTTGGTTTAACCCTTTTATTCTTTATCGCCCATTTCACCCAAATGATCAAGGGAAGGTCGTAATATGTGATTTTTACCTAAATTTCAGGTTCTGGAAAAAATCGAAAATTTTGCTGGCTAGGGTTTTTCAAGCAACGAGTCCCTCTTTCATTTCAAATTCCTCATTTTCTTCCAAATGCCACATATCTTGCAACAAAGTTGCCCATGTTTTAGATCATCCGATTGTAGGTCTTTCGGTTTAACCCTTTTATTCTTTATCGCCCATTTCACCCAAATGATCAAGGGAAGGTCGTAATATGTGATTTTTACCTAAATTTCAGGTTCTGGAAAAAATCGAAAATTTTGCTGGCTAAGGTTTTTCAAGCAACGAGTCCCTCTTTCATTTCAAATTCCTCATTTTCTTCCAAATGCCACATATCTTGCAACAAAGTTGCCCATGTTTTAGATCATCCGATTGTAGGTCTTTTGGTTTAACCCTTTTATTCTTTATCGCCCATTTCACTCAAATGATCAATGGAAGGTCGTAATATGTGATTTTTACCTAAATTTCGGGTTCTGGAAAAAATCGAAAATTTTGCTGGCTAGGGTTTTTCAAGCAACGAGTCCCTCTTTCATTTCAAATTCCTCATTTTCTTCCAAATGCCACATATCTTGCAACAAAGTTGCCCATGTTTTAGATCATCCGATTGTAGGTCTTTTGGTTCAACCCTTTTATTCTTTATCGCCCATTTCACCCAAATGATCAAGGGAAGGTCGTAATATGTGATTTTTACCTAAATTTCAGGTTCTGGAAAAAATCGAAAATTTTGCTGGCTAGGGTTTTTCAAGCAACGAGTCCCTCTTTCATTTCAAATTCCTCATTTTCTTCCAAATGCCACATATCTTGCAACAAAGTTGCCCATGTTTTAGATCATCCGATTGTAGGTCTTTTGGCTTAACCCTTTTATTCTTTATCGCCCATTTCACTCAAATGATCAATGGAAGGTCGTAATATGTGATTTTTACCTAAATTTCGGGTTCTGGAAAAAATCGAAAATTTTGCTGGCTAGGGTTTTTCAAGCAACGAGTCCCTCTTTCATTTCAAATTCCTCATTTTCTTCCAAATGCCACATATCTTGCAACAAAGTTGCCCATGTTTTAGATCATCCGATTGTAGGTCTTTTGCTTTAACCCTTTTATTCTTTATCGCCCATTTCACTCAAATGATCAATGGAAGGTCGTAATATGTGATTTTTACCTAAATTTCAGGTTCTGGAAAAAATCGAAAATTTTGCTGGCTAGGGTTTTTCAAGCAACGAGTCCCTCTTTCATTTCAAATTCCTCATTTTCTTCCAAATGCCACATATCTTGCAACAAAGTTGCCCATGTTTTAGATCATCCGATTGTAGGTCTTTTGGCTTAACCCTTTTATTCTTTATCGCCCATTTCACTCAAATGATCAATGGAAGGTCGTAATATGTGATTTTTACCTAAATTTCGGGTTCTGGAAAAAATCGAAAATTTTGCTGGCTAGGGTTTTTCAAGCAACGAGTCCCTCTTTCATTTCAAATTCCTCATTTTCTTCCAAATGCCACATATCTTGCAACAAAGTTGCCCATGTTTTAGATCATCCGATTGTAGGTCTTTTGGTTTAACCCTTTTATTCTTTATCGCCCATTTCACTCAAATGATCAATGGAAGGTCGTAATATGTGATTTTTACCTAAATTTCAGGTTCTGGAAAAAATCGAAAATTTTGCTGGCTAGGGTTTTTCAAGCAACGAGTCCCTCTTTCATTTCAAATTCCTCATTTTCTTCCAAATGCCACATATCTTGCAACAAAGTTGCCCATGTTTTAGATCATCCGATTGTAGGTCTTTTGGTTTAACCCTTTTATTCTTTATCGCCCATTTCACTCAAATGATCAAGGGAAGGTCGTAATATGTGATTTTTACCTAAATTTCAGGTTCTGGAAAAAATCGAAAATTTTGCTGGCTAGGGTTTTTCAAACAACGAGTCCCTCTTTCATTTCAAATTCCTCATTTTCTTCCAAATGCCACATATCTTGCAACAAAGTTGCCCATGTTTTAGATCATCCGATTGTAGGTCTTTTGGTTTAACCCTTTTATTCTTTATCGCCCATTTCACTCAAATGATCAATGGAAGGTCGTAATATGTGATTTTTACCTAAATTTCAGGTCCTGGAAAAAATCGAAAATTTTGCTGGCTAGGGTTTTTCAAGCAACGAGTCCCTCTTTCATTTCAAATTCCTCATTTTCTTCCAAATGCCACATATCTTGCAACAAAGTTGCCCATGTTTTAGATCATCCGATTGTAGGTCTTTTGGTTTAACCCTTTTATTCTTTATCGCCCATTTCACTCAAATGATCAATGGAAGGTCGTAATATGTGATTTTTACCTAAATTTCAGGTTCTGGAAAAAATCGAAAATTTTGCTGGCTAGGGTTTTTCAAGCAACGAGTCCCTCTTTCATTTCAAATTCCTCATTTTCTTCCAAATGCCACATATCTTGCAACAAAGTTGCCCATGTTTTAGATCATCCGATTGTAGGTCTTTTGGTTTAACCCTTTTATTCTTTATCGCCCATTTCACTCAAATGATCAATGGAAGGTCGTAATATGTGATTTTTACCTAAATTTCAGGTTCTGGAAAAAATCGAAAATTTTGCTGGCTAGGGTTTTTCAAGCAACGAGTCCCTCTTTCATTTCAAATTCCTCATTTTCTTCCAAATGCCACATATCTTGCAACAAAGTTGCCCATGTTTTAGATCATCCGATTGTAGGTCTTTTGGTTTAACCCTTTTATTCTTTATCGCCCATTTCACTCAAATGATCAATGGAAGGTCGTAATATGTGATTTTTACCTAAATTTCGGGTTCTGGAAAAAATCGAAAATTTTGCTGGCTAGGGTTTTTCAAGCAACGAGTCCCTCTTTCATTTCAAATTCCTCATTTTCTTCCAAATGCCACATATCTTGCAACAAAGTTGCCCATGTTTTAGATCATCCGATTGTAGGTCTTTTGGTTTAACCCTTTTATTCTTTATCGCCCATTTCACTCAAATGATCAATGGAAGGTCGTAATATGTGATTTTTACCTAAATTTCAGGTTCTGGAAAAAATCGAAAATTTTGCTGGCTAGGGTTTTTCAAGCAACGAGTCCCTCTTTCATTTCAAATTCCTCATTTTCTTCCAAATGCCACATATCTTGCAACAAAGTTGCCCATGTTTTAGATCATCCGATTGTAGGTCTTTTGGTTTAACCCTTTTATTCTTTATCGCCCATTTCACTCAAATGATCAATGGAAGGTCGTAATATGTGATTTTTACCTAAATTTCAGGTTCTGGAAAAAATCGAAAATTTTGCTGGCTAGGGTTTTTCAAGCAACGAGTCCCTCTTTCATTTCAAATTCCTCATTTTCTTCCAAATGCCACATATCTTGCAACAAAGTTGCCCATGTTTTAGATCATCCGATTGTAGGTCTTTTGGTTTAACCCTTTTATTCTTTATCGCCCATTTCACTCAAATGATCAATGGAAGGTCGTAATATGTGATTTTTACCTAAATTTCGGGTTCTTAAAAAAATCGAAAATTTTGCTGGCTAGGATTTTTCAAGCAACGAGTCCCTCTTTCATTTCAAATTCCTCATTTTCTTCCAAATGCCACATATCTTGCAACAAAGTTGCCCATGTTTTAGATCATCCGATTGTAGGTCTTTTGGTTTAACCCTTTTATTCTTTATCGCCCATTTCACTCAAATGATCAATGGAAGGTCGTAATATGTGATTTTTACCTAAATTTCAGGTTCTGGAAAAAATCGAAAATTTTGCTGGCTAGGGTTTTTCAAGCAACGAGTCCCTCTTTCATTTCAAATTCCTCATTTTCTTCCAAATGCCACATATCTTGCAACAAAGTTGCCCATGTTTTAGATCATCCGATTGTAGGTCTTTTGGTTTAACCCTTTTATTCTTTATCGCCCATTTCACTCAAATGATCAATGGAAGGTCGTAATATGTGATTTTTACCTAAATTTCAGGTTCTGGAAAAAATCGAAAATTTTGCTGGCTAGGGTTTTTCAAGCAACGAGTCCCTCTTTCATTTCAAATTCCTCATTTTCTTCCAAATGCCACATATCTTGCAACAAAGTTGCCCATGTTTTAGATCATCCGATTGTAGGTCTTTTGGTTTAACCCTTTTATTCTTTATCGCCCATTTCACTCAAATGATCAATGGAAGGTCGTAATATGTGATTTTTACCTAAATTTCGGGTTCTGGAAAAAATCGAAAATTTTGCTGGCTAGGGTTTTTCAAGCAACGAGTCCCTCTTTCATTTCAAATTCCTCATTTTCTTCCAAATGCCACATATCTTGCAACAAAGTTGCCCATGTTTTAGATCATCCGATTGTAGGTCTTTTGGTTTAACCCTTTTATTCTTTATCGCCCATTTCACTCAAATGATCAATGGAAGGTCGTAATATGTGATTTTTACCTAAATTTCAGGTTCTGGAAAAAATCGAAAATTTTGCTGGCTAGGGTTTTTCAAGCAACGAGTCCCTCTTTCATTTCAAATTCCTCATTTTCTTACAAATGCCACATATCTTGCAACAAAGTTGCCCATGTTTTAGATCATCCGATTGTAGGTCTTTTCGTTTAACCCTTTTATTCTTTATCGCCCATTTCACTCAAATGATCAATGGAAGGTCGTAATATGTGATTTTTACGTAAATTTCAGGTTCTGGAAAAAATCGAAAATTTTGCTGGCTAGGGTTTTTCAAGCAACGAGTCCCTCTTTCATTTCAAATTCCTCATTTTCTTCCAAATGCCACATATCTTGCAACAAAGTTGCCCATGTTTTAGATCATCCGATTGTAGGTCTTTTGGTTTAACCCTTTTATTCTTTATCGCCCATTTCACTCAAATGATCAATGGAAGGTCGTAATATGTGATTTTTACCTAAATTTCGGGTTCTGGAAAAAATCGAAAATTTTGCTGGCTAGGGTTTTTCAAGCAACGAGTCCCTCTTTCATTTCAAATTCCTCATTTTCTTCCAAATGCCACATATCTTGCAACAAAGTTGCCCATGTTTTAGATCATCCGATTGTAGGTCTTTTGGTTTAACCCTTTTATTCTTTATCGCCCATTTCACTCAAATGATCAATGGAAGGTCGTAATATGTGATTTTTACCTAAATTTCAGGTTCTGGAAAAAATCGAAAATTTTGCTGGCTAGGGTTTTTCAAGCAACGAGTCCCTCTTTCATTTCAAATTCCTCATTTTCTTCCAAATGCCACATATCTTGCAACAAAGTTGCCCATGTTTTAGATCATCCGATTGTAGGTCTTTTGGTTCAACCCTTTTATTCTTTATCGCCCATTTCACCCAAATGATCAAGGGAAGGTCGTAATATGTGATTTTTACCTAAATTTCAGGTTCTGGAAAAAATCGAAAATTTTGCTGGCTAGGGTTTTTCAAGCAACGAGTCCCTCTTTCATTTCAAATTCCTCATTTTCTTACAAATGCCACATATCTTGCAACAAAGTTGCCCATGTTTTAGATCATCCGATTGTAGGTCTTTTCGTTTAACCCTTTTATTCTTTATCGCCCATTTCACTCAAATGATCAATGGAAGGTCGTAATATGTGATTTTTACCTAAATTTCAGGTTCTGGAAAAAATCGAAAATTTTGCTGGCTAGGGTTTTTCAAGCAACGAGTCCCTCTTTCATTTCAAATTCCTCATTTTCTTCCAAATGCCACATATCTTGCAACAAAGTTGCCCATGTTTTAGATCATCCGATTGTAGGTCTTTTGGTTTAACCCTTTTATTCTTTATCGCCCATTTCACTCAAATGATCAATGGAAGGTCGTAATATGTGATTTTTACCTAAATTTCAGGTTCTGGAAAAAATCGAAAATTTTGCTGGCTAGGGTTTTTCAAGCAACGAGTCCCTCTTTCATTTCAAATTCCTCATTTTCTTCCAAATGCCACATATCTTGCAACAAAGTTGCCCATGTTTTAGATCATCCGATTGTAGGTCTTTTGGTTTAACCCTTTTATTCTTTATCGCCCATTTCACTCAAATGATCAATGGAAGGTCGTAATATGTGATTTTTACCTAAATTTCAGGTTCTGGAAAAAATCGAAAATTTTGCTGGCTAGGGTTTTTCAAGCAACGAGTCCCTCTTTCATTTCAAATTCCTCATTTTCTTCCAAATGCCACATATCTTGCAACAAAGTTGCCCATGTTTTAGATCATCCGATTGTAGGTCTTTTGGTTTAACCCTTTTATTCTTTATCGCCCATTTCACTCAAATGATCAATGGAAGGTCGTAATATGTGATTTTTACCTAAATTTCGGGTTCTGGAAAAAATCGAAAATTTTGCTGGCTAGGGTTTTTCAAGCAACGAGTCCCTCTTTCATTTCAAATTCCTCATTTTCTTCCAAATGCCACATATCTTGCAACAAAGTTGCCCATGTTTTAGATCATCCGATTGTAGGTCTTTTGGTTTAACCCTTTTATTCTTTATCGCCCATTTCACTCAAATGATCAATGGAAGGTCGTAATATGTGATTTTTACCTAAATTTCAGGTTCTGGAAAAAATCGAAAATTTTGCTGGCTAGGGTTTTTCAAGCAACGAGTCCCTCTTTCATTTCAAATTCCTCATTTTCTTCCAAATGCCACATATCTTGCAACAAAGTTGCCCATGTTTTAGATCATCCGATTGTAGGTCTTTTGGTTCAACCCTTTTATTCTTTATCGCCCATTTCACCCAAATGATCAAGGGAAGGTCGTAATATGTGATTTTTACCTAAATTTCAGGTTCTGGAAAAAATCGAAAATTTTGCTGGCTAGGGTTTTTCAAGCAACGAGTCCCTCTTTCATTTCAAATTCCTCATTTTCTTACAAATGCCACATATCTTGCAACAAAGTTGCCCATGTTTTAGATCATCCGATTGTAGGTCTTTTCGTTTAACCCTTTTATTCTTTATCGCCCATTTCACTCAAATGATCAATGGAAGGTCGTAATATGTGATTTTTACCTAAATTTCAGGTTCTGGAAAAAATCGAAAATTTTGCTGGCTAGGGTTTTTCAAGCAACGAGTCCCTCTTTCATTTCAAATTCCTCATTTTCTTCCAAATGCCACATATCTTGCAACAAAGTTGCCCATGTTTTAGATCATCCGATTGTAGGTCTTTTGGTTTAACCCTTTTATTCTTTATCGCCCATTTCACTCAAATGATCAATGGAAGGTCGTAATATGTGATTTTTACCTAAATTTCAGGTTCTGGAAAAAATCGAAAATTTTGCTGGCTAGGGTTTTTCAAGCAACGAGTCCCTCTTTCATTTCAAATTCCTCATTTTCTTCCAAATGCCACATATCTTGCAACAAAGTTGCCCATGTTTTAGATCATCCGATTGTAGGTCTTTTGGTTTAACCCTTTTATTCTTTATCGCCCATTTCACTCAAATGATCAATGGAAGGTCGTAATATGTGATTTTTACCTAAATTTCGGGTTCTGGAAAAAATCGAAAATTTTGCTGGCTAGGGTTTTTCAAGCAACGAGTCCCTCTTTCATTTCAAATTCCTCATTTTCTTCCAAATGCCACATATCTTGCAACAAAGTTGCCCATGTTTTAGATCATCCGATTGTAGGTCTTTTGCTTTAACCCTTTTATTCTTTATCGCCCATTTCACTCAAATGATCAATGGAAGGTCGTAATATGTGATTTTTACCTAAATTTCGGGTTCTGGAAAAAATCGAAAATTTTGCTGGCTAGGGTTTTTCAAGCAACGAGTCCCTCTTTCATTTCAAATTCCTCATTTTCTTCCAAATGCCACATATCTTGCAACAAAGTTGCCCATGTTTTAGATCATCCGATTGTAGGTCTTTTGGTTTAACCCTTTTATTCTTTATCGCCCATTTCACTCAAATGATCAATGGAAGGTCGTAATATGTGATTTTTACCTAAATTTCAGGTTCTGGAAAAAATCGAAAATTTTGCTGGCTAGGGTTTTTCAAGCAACGAGTCCCTCTTTCATTTCAAATTCCTCATTTTCTACCAAATGCCACATATCTTGCAACAAAGTTGCCCATGTTTTAGATCATCCGATTGTAGGTCTTTTGGTTCAACCCTTTTATTCTTTATCGCCCATTTCACTCAAATGATCAATAGAAGGTCGTAATATGTGATTTTTACCTAAATTTCAGGTTCTGGAAAAAATCGAAAATTTTGCTGGCTATGGTTTTTCAAGCAACGAGTCGCTCTTTCATTTCAAATTCCTCATTTTCTTCCAAATGCCACATATCTTGCAACAAAGTTGCCCATGTTTTAGATCATCCGATTGTAGGTCTTTTGGTTTAACCCTTTTATTCTTTATCGCCCATTTCACTCAAATGATCAATGGAAGGTCGTAATATGTGATTTTTACCTAAATTTCAGGTTCTGGAAAAAATCGAAAATTTTGCTGGCTATGGTTTTTCAAGCAACGAGTCCCTCTTTCATTTCAAATTCCTCATTTTCTTCCAAATGCCACATATCTTGCAACAAAGTTGCCCATGTTTTAGATCATCCGATTGTAGGTTTTTGGGTTTAACCCTTTTATTCTTTATCACCCATTTCACCCAAATGATCAAGGGAAGGTCGTAATATGTGATTTTTACCTAAATTTCGGGTTCTGGAAAAAATCGAAAATTTTGCTGGCTAGGGTTTTTCAAGCAACGAGTCCCTCTTTCATTTCAAATTCCTCATTTTCTTCCAAATGCAACATATCTTGCAACAAAGTTGCCCATGTTTTAGATCATCCGATTGTAGGTCTTTTGGT
Organism: Xylota sylvarum; assembly: GCA_905220385.1. Taxonomy (NCBI): domain Eukaryota; kingdom Metazoa; phylum Arthropoda; class Insecta; order Diptera; family Syrphidae; genus Xylota; species Xylota sylvarum. Next base: position 105,038,251 of record LR999957.1, on the reverse strand, counting down.
TTAACCCTTTTATTCTTTATCGCCCATTTCACCCAAATGATCAAGGGAAGGTCGTAATATGTGATTTTTACCTAAATTTCAGGTTCTGGAAAAAATCGAAAATTTTGCTGGCTAGGGTTTTTCAAGCAACGAGTCCCTCTTTCATTTCAAATTCCTCATTTTCTTCCAAATGCCACATATCTTGCAACAAAGTTGCCCATGTTTTAGATCATCCGATTGTAGGTCTTTTGGTTTAACCCTTTTATTCTTTATCGCCCATTTCACTCAAATGATCAATGGAAGGTCGTAATATGTGATTTTTACCTAAATTTCAGGTTCTGGAAAAAATCGAAAATTTTGCTGGCTAGGGTTTTTCAAGCAACGAGTCCCTCTTTCATTTCAAATTCCTCATTTTCTTCCAAATGCCACATATCTTGCAACAAAGTTGCCCATGTTTTAGATCATCCGATTGTAGGTCTTTTGGTTTAACCCTTTTATTCTTTATCGCCCATTTCACCCAAATGATCAAGGGAAGGTCGTAATATGTGATTTTTACCTAAATTTCAGGTTCTGGAAAAAATCGAAAATTTTGCTGGCTAGGGTTTTTCAAGCAACGAGTCCCTCTTTCATTTCAAATTCCTCATTTTCTTCCAAATGCCACATATCTTGCAACAAAGTTGCCCATGTTTTAGATCATCCGATTGTAGGTCTTTTGGTTTAACCCTTTTATTCTTTATCGCCCATTTCACTCAAATGATCAATGGAAGGTCGTAATATGTGATTTTTACCTAAATTTCAGGTTCTGGAAAAAATCGAAAATTTAGCTGGCTAGGGTTTTTCAAGCAACGAGTCCCTCTTTCATTTCAAATTCCTCATTTTCTTCCAAATGCCACATATCTTGCAACAAAGTTGCCCATGTTTTAGATCATCCGATTGTAGGTCTTTTGGTTTAACCCTTTTATTCTTTATCGCCCATTTCACCCAAATGATCAAGGGAAGGTCGTAATATGTAATTTTTACCTAAATTTCGGGTTCTGGAAAAAATCGAAAATTTTGCTGGCTAGGGTTTTTCAAGCAACGAGTCCCTCTTTTATTTCAAATGCCTCATTTTCTTCCAAATGCCACATATCTTGCAACAAAGTTGCCCATGTTTTAGATCATCCGATTGTAGGTCTTTTGGTTCAACCCTTTTATTCTTTATCGCCCATTTCACCCAAATGATCAAGGGAAGGTCGTAATATGTGATTTTTACCTAAATTTCAGGTTCTGGAGAAAATCGAAAATTTTGTTGGCTAGGGTTTTTCAAGCAACGAGTCCCTCTTTCATTTCAAATTCCTCATTTTCTACCAAATGCCACATATCTTGCAACAAAGTTGCCCATGTTTTAGATCATCCGATTGTAGGTCTTTTGGTTTAACCCTTTTATGCTTTATCGCCCATTTCACCCAAATGATCAAGGGAAGGTCGTAATATGTAATTTTTACCTAAATTTCGGGTTCTGGAAAAAATCGAAAATTTTGCTGGCTAGGGTTTTTCAAGCAACGAGTCCCTCTTTCATTTCAAATTCCTCATTTTCTTCCAAATGCCACATATCTTGCAACAAAGTTGCCCATGTTTTAGATCATCCGATTGTAGGTCTTTTGGTTTAACCCTTTTATTCTTTATCGCCCATTTCACCCAAATGATCAAGGGAAGGTCGTAATATGTAATTTTTACCTAAATTTCGGGTTCTGGAAAAAATCGAAAATTTTGCTGGCTAGGGTTTTTCAAGCAACGAGTCCCTCTTTCATTTCAAATGCCTCATTTTCTTCCAAATGCCACATATCTTGCAACAAAGTTGCCCATGTTTTAGATCATCCGATTGTAGGTTTTTTGGTTTAACCCTTTTATTCTTTATCGCCCATTTCACCCAAATGATCAATGGAAGGTCGTAATATGTGATTTTTACCTAAATTTCAGGTTCTGGAAAAAATCGAAAATTTTGCTGGCTAGGGTTTTTCAAGCAACGAGTCCCTCTTTTATTTCAAATGCCTCATTTTCTTCCAAATGCCACATATCTTGCAACAAAGTTGCCCATGTTTTAGATCATCCGATTGTAGGTCTTTTGGTTCAACCCTTTTATTCTTTATCGCCCATTTCACCCAAATGATCAAGGGAAGGTCGTAATATGTGATTTTTACCTAAATTTCAGGTTCTGGAGAAAATCGAAAATTTTGTTGGCTAGGGTTTTTCAAGCAACGAGTCCCTCTTTCATTTCAAATTCCTCATTTTCTACCAAATGCCACATATCTTGCAACAAAGTTGCCCATGTTTTAGATCATCCGATTGTAGGTCTTTTGGTTTAACCCTTTTATGCTTTATCGCCCATTTCACCCAAATGATCAAGGGAAGGTCGTAATATGTAATTTTTACCTAAATTTCGGGTTCTGGAAAAAATCGAAAATTTTGCTGGCTAGGGTTTTTCAAGCAACGAGTCCCTCTTTCATTTCAAATTCCTCATTTTCTTCCAAATGCCACATATCTTGCAACAAAGTTGCCCATGTTTTAGATCATCCGATTGTAGGTTTTTTGGTTTAACCCTTTTATTCTTTATCGCCCATTTCACCCAAATGATCAAGGGAAGGTCGTAATATGTAATTTTTACCTAAATTTCGGGTTCTGGAAAAAATCGAAAATTTTGCTGGCTAGGGTTTTTCAAGCAACGAGTCCCTCTTTCATTTCAAATGCCTCATTTTCTTCCAAATGCCACATATCTTGCAACAAAGTTGCCCATGTTTTAGATCATCCGATTGTAGGTTTTTTGGTTTAACCCTTTTATTCTTTATCGCCCATTTCACCCAAATGATCAAGGGAAGGTCGTAATATGTAATTTTTACCTAAATTTCGGGTTCTGGAAAAAATCGAAAATTTTGCTGGCTAGGGTTTTTCAAGCAACGAGTCCCTCTTTCATTTCAAATTCCTCATTTTCTTCCAAATGCCACATATCTTGCAACAAAGTTGCCCATGTTTTAGATCATCCGATTGTAGGTTTTTTGGTTTAACCCTTTTATTCTTTATCGCCCATTTCACCCAAATGATCAAGGGAAGGTCGTAATATGTAATTTTTACCTAAATTTCGGGTTCTGGAAAAAATCGAAAATTTTGCTGGCTAGGGTTTTTCAAGCAACGAGTCCCTCTTTCATTTCAAATGCCTCATTTTCTTCCAAATGCCACATATCTTGCAACAAAGTTGCCCATGTTTTAGATCATCCGATTGTAGGTTTTTTGGTTTAACCCTTTTATTCTTTATCGCCCATTTCACCCAAATGATCAAGGGAAGGTCGTAATATGTAATTTTTACCTAAATTTCGGGTTCTGGAAAAAATCGAAAATTTTGCTGGCTAGGGTTTTTCAAGCAACGAGTCCCTCTTTCATTTCAAATGCCTCATTTTCTTCCAAATGCCACATATCTTGCAACAAAGTTGCCCATGTTTTAGATCATCCGATTGTAGGTTTTTTGGTTTAACCCTTTTATTCTTTATCGCCCATTTCACCCAAATGATCAAGGGAAGGTCGTAATATGTAATTTTTACCTAAATTTCGGGTTCTGGAAAAAATCGAAAATTTTGCTGGCTAGGGTTTTTCAAGCAACGAGTCCCTCTTTCATTTCAAATTCCTCATTTTCTTCCAAATGCCACATATCTTGCAACAAAGTTGCCCATGTTTTAGATCATCCGATTGTAGGTTTTTTGGTTTAACCCTTTTATTCTTTATCGCCCATTTCACCCAAATGATCAAGGGAAGGTCGTAATATGTAATTTTTACCTAAATTTCGGGTTCTGGAAAAAATCGAAAATTTTGCTGGCTAGGGTTTTTCAAGCAACGAGTCCCTCTTTCATTTCAAATTCCTCATTTTCTACCAAATGCCACATATCTTGCAACAAAGTTGCCCATGTTTTAGATCATCCGATTGTAGGTCTTTTGGTTTAACCCTTTTATGCTTTATCGCCCATTTCACCCAAATGATCAAGGGAAGGTCGTAATATGTAATTTTTACCTAAATTTCGGGTTCTGGAAAAAATCGAAAATTTTGCTGGCTAGGGTTTTTCAAGCAACGAGTCCCTCTTTCATTTCAAATTCCTCATTTTCTTCCAAATGCCACATATCTTGCAACAAAGTTGCCCATGTTTTAGATCATCCGATTGTAGGTCTTTTGGTTTAACCCTTTTATTCTTTATCGCCCATTTCACCCAAATGATCAAGGGAAGGTCGTAATATGTAATTTTTACCTAAATTTCGGGTTCTGGAAAAAATCGAAAATTTTGCTGGCTAGGGTTTTTCAAGCAACGAGTCCCTCTTTCATTTCAAATGCCTCATTTTCTTCCAAATGCCACATATCTTGCAACAAAGTTGCCCATGTTTTAGATCATCCGATTGTAGGTTTTTTGGTTTAACCCTTTTATTCTTTATCGCCCATTTCACCCAAATGATCAAGGGAAGGTCGTAATATGTAATTTTTACCTAAATTTCGGGTTCTGGAAAAAATCGAAAATTTTGCTGGCTAGGGTTTTTCAAGCAACGAGTCCCTCTTTCATTTCAAATTCCTCATTTTCTTCCAAATGCCACATATCTTGCAACAAAGTTGCCCATGTTTTAGATCATCCGATTGTAGGTTTTTTGGTTTAACCCTTTTATTCTTTATCGCCCATTTCACCCAAATGATCAAGGGAAGGTCGTAATATGTAATTTTTACCTAAATTTCGGGTTCTGGAAAAAATCGAAAATTTTGCTGGCTAGGGTTTTTCAAGCAACGAGTCCCTCTTTCATTTCAAATGCCTCATTTTCTTCCAAATGCCACATATCTTGCAACAAAGTTGCCCATGTTTTAGATCATCCGATTGTAGGTTTTTTGGTTTAACCCTTTTATTCTTTATCGCCCATTTCACCCAAATGATCAAGGGAAGGTCGTAATATGTAATTTTTACCTAAATTTCGGGTTCTGGAAAAAATCGAAAATTTTGCTGGCTAGGGTTTTTCAAGCAACGAGTCCCTCTTTCATTTCAAATTCCTCATTTTCTTCCAAATGCCACATATCTTGCAACAAAGTTGCCCATGTTTTAGATCATCCGATTGTAGGTTTTTTGGTTTAACCCTTTTATTCTTTATCGCCCATTTCACCCAAATGATCAAGGGAAGGTCGTAATATGTAATTTTTACCTAAATTTCGGGTTCTGGAAAAAATCGAAAATTTTGCTGGCTAGGGTTTTTCAAGCAACGAGTCCCTCTTTCATTTCAAATGCCACATATCTTGCAACAAAGTTGCCCATGTTTAAGATCATCCGATTGTAGGTCTTTTGGTTTAACCCTTTTATTCTTTATCGCCCATTTCACCCAAATGATCAAGGGAAGGTCGTAATATGTAATTTTTACCTAAATTTCAGGTTCTGGAAAAAATCGAAAATTTTGCTGGCTAGGGTTTTTCAAGCAACGAGTCCCTCTTTCATTTCAAATGCCACATATCTTGCAACAAAGTTGCCCATGTTTAAGATCATCCGATTGTAGGTCTTTCGGTTTAACCCTTTTATTCTTTATCGCCCATTTCACCCAAATGATCAAGGGAAGGTCGTAATATGTGATTTTTACCTAAATTTCGGGTCCTGGAAAAAATCGAAAATTTTGCTGGCTAGGGTTTTTCAAGCAACGAGTCCCTCTTTCATTTCAAATGCCACATATCTTGCAACAAAGTTGCCCATGTTTAAGATCATCCGATTGTAGGTCTTTTGGTTCAACCCTTTTATTCTTTATCGCCCATTTCACCCAAATGATCAATGGAAGGTCGTAATATGTGATTTTTACCTAAGTTTCGGGTTCTGGAAAAAATCGAAAATCTTGCTGGGTAGGGTTTTTCAAGCAACGAGTCCCTCTTTCATTTCAAATGCCACATATCTTGCAACAAAGTTGCCCATGTTTTAGATCATCCGATTGTAGGTCTTTTGGTTTAACCCTTTTATTCTTTATCGCCCATTTCACTCAAATGATCAATGGAAGGTCGTAATATGTAATTTTTACCTAAATTTCAGGTCCTGGAAAAAATCGAAAATTTTGCTGGCTAGGGTTTTTCAAGCAACGAGTCCCTCTTTCATTTCAAATGCCACATATCTTGCAACAAAGTTGCCCATGTTTAAGATCATCCGATTGTAGGTCTTTCGATTTAACCCTTTTATTCTTTATCGCCCATTTCACCCAAATGATCAAGGGAAGGTCGTAATATGTGATTTTTACCTAAATTTCGGGTCCTGGAAAAAATCGAAAATTTTGCTGGCTAGGGTTTTTCAAGCAACGAGTCCCTCTTTCATTTCAAATGCCACATATCTTGCAACAAAGTTGCCCATGTTTAAGATCATCCGATTGTAGGTCTTTCGATTTAACCCTTTTATTCTTTATCGCCCATTTCACCCAAATGATCAAGGGAAGGTCGTAATATGTGATTTTTACCTAAATTTCAGGTTCTGGAAAAAATCGAAAATTTTGCTGGCTAGGGTTTTTCAAGCAACGAGTCCGTCTTTCATTTCAAATGCCACATATCTTGCAACAAAGTTGCCCATGTTTAAGATCATCCGATTGTAGGTCTTTTGGTTTAACCCTTTTATTCTTTATCGCCCATTTCACCCAAATGATCAAGGGAAGGTCGTAATATGTAATTTTTACCTAAATTTCAGGTTCTGGAAAAAATCGAAAATTTTGCTGGCTAGGGTTTTTCAAGCAACGAGTCCCTCTTTCATTTCAAATGCCACATATCTTGCAACAAAGTTGCCCATGTTTAAGATCATCCGATTGTAGGTCTTTCGATTTCACCCTTTTATTCTTTATCGCCCATTTCACCCAAATGATCAAGGGAAGGTCGTAATATGTAATTTTTACCTAAATTTCAGGTTCTGGAAAAAATCGAAAATTTTGCTGGCTAGGGTTTTTCAAGCAACGAGTCCCTCTTTCATTTCAAATGCCACATATCTTGCAACAAAGTTGCCCATGTTTAAGATCATCCGATTGTAGGTCTTTCGGTTTAACCCTTTTATTCTTTATCGCCCATTTCACCCAAATGATCAAGGGAAGGTCGTAATATGTGATTTTTACCTAAATTTCGGGTCCTGGAAAAAATCGAAAATTTTGCTGGCTAGGGTTTTTCAAGCAACGAGTCCCTCTTTCATTTCAAATGCCACATATCTTGCAACAAAGTTGCCCATATTTAAGATCATCCGATTGTAGGTCTTTTGGTTCAACCCTTTTATTCTTTATCGCCCATTTCACCCAAATGATCAATGGAAGGTCGTAATATGTGATTTTTACCTAAGTTTCGGGTTCTGGAAAAAATCGAAAATCTTGCTGGGTAGGGTTTTTCAAGCAACGAGTCCCTCATTCATTTCAAATGCCACATATCTTGCAACAAAGTTGCCCATGTTTTAGATCATCCGATTGTAGGTCTTTTGGTTTAACCCTTTTATTCTTTATCGCCCATTTCACTCAAATGATCAATGGAAGGTCGTAATATGTGATTTTTACCTAAATTTCGGGTCCTGGAAAAAATGGAAAATTTTGCTGGCTAGGGTTTTTCAAGCAACGAGTCCCTCTTTCATTTCAAATGCCACATATCTTGCAACAAAGTTGCCCATGTTTAAGATCATCCGATTGTAGGTCTTTCGATTTAACCCTTTTATTCTTTATCGCCCATTTCACCCAAATGATCAAGGGAAGGTCGTAATATGTGATTTTTACCTAAATTTCGGGTCCTGGAAAAAATCGAAAATTTTGCTGGCTAGGGTTTTTCAAGCAACGAGTCCCTCTTTCATTTCAAATGCCACATATCTTGCAACAAAGTTGCCCATGTTTAAGATCATCCGATTGTAGGTCTTTCGATTTAACCCTTTTATTCTTTATCGCCCATTTCACCCAAATGATCAAGGGAAGGTCGTAATATGTGATTTTTACCTAAATTTCAGGTTCTGGAAAAAATCGAAAATTTTGCTGGCTAGGGTTTTTCAAGCAACGAGTCCCTCTTTCATTTCAAATGCCACATATCTTGCAACAAAGTTGCCCATGTTTTAGATCATCCGATTGTAGGTCTTTCGGTTTAACCCTTTTATTCTTTATCGCCCATTTCACCCAAATGATCAATGGAAGGTCGTAATATGTGATTTTTACCTAAGTTTCGGGTTCTGGAAAAAATCGAAAATCTTGCTGGGTAGGGTTTTTCAAGCAACGAGTCCCTCATTCATTTCAAATGCCTCATTGGCTTCCAAATGCCACATATCTTGCAACAAAGTTGCCCATGTTTTAGATCATCCGATTGTAGGTCTTTTGGTTTAACCCTTTTATTCTTTATCGCCCATTTCACTCAAATGATCAATGGAAGGTCGTAATATGTGATTTTTACCTAAATTTCGGGTCCTGGAAAAAATGGAAAATTTTGCTGGCTAGGGTTTTTCAAGCAACGAGTCCCTCTTTCATTTCAAATGCCACATATCTTGCAACAAAGTTGCCCATGTTTTAGATCATCCGATTGTAGGTCTTTTGGTTTAACCCTTTTATTCTTTATCGCCCATTTCACTCAAATGATCAATGGAAGGTCGTAATATGTGATTTTTACCTAAATTTCGGGTCCTGGAAAAAATGGAAAATTTTGCTGGCTAGGGTTTTTCAAGCAACGAGTCCCTCTTTCATTTCAAATGCCACATATCTTGCAACAAAGTTGCCCATGTTTTAGATCATCCGATTGTAGGTCTTTCGGTTTAACCCTTTTATTCTTTATCGCCCATTTCACCCAAATGATCAATGGAAGGTCGTAATATGTGATTTTTACCTAAGTTTCGGGTTCTGGAAAAAATCGAAAATCTTGCTGGCTAGGGTTTTTCAAGCAACGAGTCCCTCTTTCATTTCAAATGCCACATATCTTGCAACAAAGTTGCCCATGTTTTAGATCATCCGATTGTAGGTCTTTCGGTTTAACCCTTTTATTCTTTATCGCCCATTTCACCCAAATGATCAAGGGAAGGTCGTAATATGTAATTTTTACCTAAATTTCGGGTTCTGGAAAAAATCGAAAATTTTGCTGGCTAGGGTTTTTCAAGCAACGAGTCCCTCTTTCATTTCAAATTCCTCATTTTCTTCCAAATGCCACATATCTTGCAACAAAGTTGCCCATGTTTTAGATCATCCGATTGTAGGTCTTTCGGTTCAACCCTTTTATTCTTTATCGCCCATTTCACTCAAATGATCAATGGAAGGTCGTAATATGTGATTTTTACCTAAATTTCAGGTTCTGGAAAAAAACGAAAATTTTGCTGGCTAGGGTTTTTCAAGCAACGAGTCCCTCTTCCATTTCAAATGCCTCATTTTCTGAAAAATGCCACATATCTTGCGACAAAGTTGCCCATGTTTTAGATCATCCGATTGTAGGTCTTTTGGTTTAACCCTTTTATTCTTTATCGCCCATTTCACTCAAATGATCAATGGAAGGTCGTAATATGTGATTTTTACCTAAATTTCGGGTCCTGGAAAAAATGGAAAATTTTGCTGGCTAGGGTTTTTCAAGCAACGAGTCCCTCTTTCATTTCAAATGCCACATATCTTGCAACAAAGTTGCCCATGTTTTAGATCATCCGATTGTAGGTCTTTTGGTTTAACCCTTTTATTCTTTATCGCCCATTTCACCCAAATGATCAATGGAAGGTCGTAATATGTGATTTTTACCTAAGTTTCGGGTTCTGGAAAAAATCGAAAATCTTGCTGGGTAGGGTTTTTCAAGCAACGAGTCCCTCATTCATTTCAAATGCCTCATTGGCTTCCAAATGCCACATATCTTGCAACAAAGTTGCCCATGTTTTAGATCATCCGATTGTAGGTCTTTTGGTTTAACCCTTTTATTCTTTATCGCCCATTTCACTCAAATGATCAATGGAAGGTCGTAATATGTGATTTTTACCTAAATTTCGGGTCCTGGAAAAAATGGAAAATTTTGCTGGCTAGGGTTTTTCAAGCAACGAGTCCCTCTTTCATTTCAAATGCCACATATCTTGCAACAAAGTTGCCCATGTTTTAGATCATCCGATTGTAGGTCTTTCGGTTTAACCCTTTTATTCTTTATCGCCCATTTCACCCAAATGATCAATGGAAGGTCGTAATATGTGATTTTTACCTAAGTTTCGGGTTCTGGAAAAAATCGAAAATCTTGCTGGCTAGGGTTTTTCAAGCAACGAGTCCCTCTTTCATTTCAAATGCCACATATCTTGCAACAAAGTTGCCCATGTTTTAGATCATCCGATTGTAGGTCTTTCGGTTTAACCCTTTTATTCTTTATCGCCCATTTCACCCAAATGATCAAGGGAAGGTCGTAATATGTAATTTTTACCTAAATTTCGGGTTCTGGAAAAAATCGAAAATTTTGCTGGCTAGGGTTTTTCAAGCAACGAGTCCCTCTTTCATTTCAAATGCCACATATCTTGCAACAAAGTTGCCCATGTTTTAGATCATCCGATTGTAGGTCTTTCGGTTTAACCCTTTTATTCTTTATCGCCCATTTCACCCAAATGATCAAGGGAAGGTCGTAATATGTAATTTTTACCTAAATTTCGGGTTCTGGAAAAAATCGAAAATTTTGCTGGCTAGGGTTTTTCAAGCAACGAGTCCCTCTTTCATTTCAAATTCCTCATTTTCTTCCAAATGCCACATATCTTGCAACAAAGTTGCCCATGTTTTAGATCATCCGATTGTAGGTCTTTCGGTTCAACCCTTTTATTCTTTATCGCCCATTTCACTCAAATGATCAATGGAAGGTCGTAATATGTGATTTTTACCTAAATTTCAGGTTCTGGAAAAAAACGAAAATTTTGCTGGCTAGGGTTTTTCAAGCAACGAGTCCCTCTTCCATTTCAAATACCTCATTTTCTTACAAATGCCACATATCTTGCAACAAAGTTGCCCATGTTTTAGATCATCCGATTGTATGAATAGCGTTATGACCGTTTAGGATGCTTGCGTCGCCCATATTTCCACGACCTATTCATAAGGATTCTCTAAGCCATAAAGATGCTTTAACCGCCATAGGTTTCCCAAAGATATCAATGGGAAGAAGATGGACTATGGTCTCATTTGTAGCTGAAGGAGTGGTGCTAATGCATAAGCTGGATAGACCTTGAACCTTGTCAAGTACTGCAATATTGCTTTTCTTGTCCAGTACTGTACACTAGATTAGTATTTCGTACATGAGGACTGACGTGTATATCCAGTGAACAATTCGGGGCTGGAGACCCAAGTTTCAGCTCACAACCTTCCTTCATAAATAAAAGGGCAATCGAGGCCTTTGTAGCACAATCTTGGATATTCAGTTTCCAGCTGAGTTTCTTGTATTGAGAATGACCCTCACATTTTTGACGTGATCAGCAAATTGCAATACAATACCCTTGAGTACCCTTGATTATAGGTACCAGCTATACATGGTATTTTATAGCTTCTTGTGAACAATACTTATTCAGTTTTAAACGGATTAACTCAGAGACCGACATTATCTGTCCACTTTGCGTCCACTTTCCATCAGGTCTCTAATTTTAAGAAGAAACTTTTTTGATTTCGCAAAGGCTATTACACTGAGTCCCTCTTTACCCAAGATTAGGAGTATCTAACTCACTACCATGAGCCACAATAGTGGTGCTAGTAGTTCGTCCTGAGGCTACCAGTATACACCAACCTTTTGGTTAGACAGCACCTCAGCTCAGCATGGATAAGCCAACTTTTACGCATTTTCTCGATCCTATAGCAAAGAAAGTTGGAAATCTTTCTGTTTTGACATTATTCAAAGCTCCTTCAATATCAAGGAAGGATATCACAGCGAAATCTTTCTAGTCAGTATCTACCTACAAACTAAGTCTCTACCGATTTTCCCTTGTAATACGCGTGTAGGGATACGGACAGAAGATTATTATCCAAATTTGTTCTAATTTGGACAGCTTTTCCAAAGTCTTTAGTAGAAAGTATGGTAGGTTGATCGGACGGAGGTCTTTAGGGGATGCATTAGAAGTTTTACCAGCTTTCGGTATGAAAATTACTTTGGCCCTCTTCCAGGATCTAGAAGTGTAGCCGTAGTTTAAACAGCTCTGGGGTATAGCTAGTTGTTTTATAATTTACTATAAGCTGCAATGCAAAGTCAAACATGATGATAAAGTAAATGGAATAACCACAGTATCACTAGTAGCACTTCATCCCATCACTTAGACTTCCAATATCCTTTTCCAATAGTCACGTAAATTATTCGTAAATTATTCGTTGGTTATCAGTGGTAGATTGTACATTAAAAATTGTTTTTTTTTCGAGTGACTAATCGATGACTTGCCTATCGCCGGTATTTTATTGGTACCCAGGAGAACCTACTCAGCGATATATTTTTCATAAGCTGTACGTAATTTCTACATAGATACGGTTATACATTTCTGTTATAAATACATATTGTAAATGGATATCACGTACCATCCTGAGATTTGCGGGCGGTTTCTAGAAACGTTTTTATATTTTTGATTATTCCGGGTTCCAACCATTTTTTTAAACGAAAATTGATGATACTCTGAAATATTTTGCGGAAGAGTATACATACATATATTGATAATAACTTTAAGAACTTTTTTTCAAAACATAAATATAAACAAGCAACAACTGATTAAGAAACGTACAACCTGATTTGGAAGGACATTTATACCGTAAGCACAAATTATATCATTCGACCTTATAATGTAGGGGAAGTACAGCGATTCAAAGGTTCCCGAACATACTAACGTTTAAAGAGTAGGCACATAAAATACCTTATTCAGAGAATTTAGCAAATTAAAATTAAAGTTAGTGTTTAAAGTATAAATAAATAAAGTTTAATATCTTCTGTTAACACTAAATTTTAATAATTCAAAGAAGCTTCTGTGCCAAATCTAAAATTACTTCAATACCAAATCGGAATTCATGTCTCGTACTCCCCTTCCTTCAGTTCGAAAAATGCTTAGCTGGAAACTCCCCCAACAAACATATGCACATACATGTGTACACACACATATCGTATTCAGTCTAAAAATTGTTTACCCCCCCCCCCCCAAAGGAAAAAAAACCCAATTCCGCACACAACCTGCAATTTACACGAATGTACGGTTTCTGATCTCCAAACTCCACAAGGATACTTCCATTTTTTTTTGCGCGCGCGAGGAACAGAATTAGAAACAAATTGAAAACTTTTCGAGAGGGTGTCAATACATATAAACAAACACAACACGTAGCAGTAGAGTTGAGTTGATTTTAGCACTTTGTACGGATTTTTTTTTTTGTTTCTATTTTTATTTGTCAATAGTTTCGGTCTCTTCGATTCGCAACGGATTAATGGTGGGAGGAGAGATAGAAAAAAGGTTTTTCTTTTTGGTTTTGTTTGCCAATTCGAGGACGAAATTAACAGAGACGAAGCAAAACAATTGGACTATTGTTGGGTATTTTTTGCTAGTAGTAGCAGTAATTGACACATTTCTTTCAGTACTGTATGTAGGTGCCAACGATGACTTGAGGATAAGAATGCAATTAAAAAAAACAAATCGAGAAGGTACTCTATAAAGTAACAGGAAGTATATAAGTTAGAAAAGTTTGCAATTTTGCAGCCACTTTGGCATAACGTAAACAAATTTTCTGGTAAAATGTCTACGAAAGTTGATGAAAATAAAAGTTTATTCTCGAGGGTAATGAATAATATTTATCTCATACAATAATTAATTCAGTTGTTGTTAAATAAACTCAACATACTTCAGAGGAGTATGAATTTAGTTCAAAATATGCTTAAAATATCTGAAATATTTAGTATTCGAAAATGGCTTGAAACAGATAATCATAACATTAACATCAATATTCAATTAGCAGGTATTATCGTTATAAGGATGCAAAAGTGTGGTTGTGCTCACTCACGTTCAAAGATTAATTTTGTTTATATATACTTGGTGAGGCATTTTTGTTGCCTTTTGCATGAATCCCACAAAGATTGGGTATATGTCGGAACGTGTGGTCGCTGTCGGATTTAGTTTTAATAAATAATAAAGCATCTGGTCATAGGTTTATGAGGATTGCCGTCACGCGTAACTCTCAAAACTCTCAAAAGTCTTAAAGAAACTCCTTCAATGCAAAAAATTAGTTACTTTTCATTTTTTTGTACTTGCATACTTTCAGATGCTTTGGTTTTATGAAACTATGGATGAAACTTTGTTAACTTTTTTCAAATTGTTTAATTGGTATAGGTTAGGTTAGGTATGTGGGTCGGCGGATGGAGGAATCCACAGCGCCACACTCAGGTCAATACAGACCCATTGTGATACCCATAGGGGAAAGATGTCCCTTGCCCATTGGTTAACCCTTATAATGCGAATATGATTCTTACGAACTACCAAACCATCCAGTTGATTTGATGTAGTTCAAACTGTCATTAAATGGTCTACTGGATAATTCTTCTAGGTCACGGAAGAAGTGTCGCCCGAGATATTTAAATCTAAGGTGGATAAGACTATAGGAAGCCCATATACTTCTTGTGGTGACACAAGTGTCTAGGGAGGACCATCTAATGTTAGCCTCCCCCCAGGCCCTAATCCCTGCTTCGAGCTTCAGTGAGCAAGGCGGGATGCGCACCGATGTGTCGACATGTTCTGATGTAGATTCTGAACCTTTTCTTGCCAGCTCGTCAACCTTCTTATTACCCGGTATATTTTCACGTCCGGGAACCAAGCAGAGTGCAAGCTTGTGCTGTGTTCCAAGAATCTTAAGCTCTTCTCGACAGCACTTCACAAGCCTTGATTTTATCTCAGTAGCAAAAATTGCTTTTATTGCTGCCTGGCTGTCTATGAAAAAGGTGATACCTTCTGGTGGTTTTGCCTTCAACGCAGTCTCGCGGGTGGCTATAGTCACTGCTAGGACCTCCGCTTGGAAAACACTGCTATGGTTCGGAGACGGACTGATCTGGATATGCCCAGTGGTACAGAAAAGATACCTGAGCCTACACCTACATCCATCTTTGATCCATCAGTGAAGACAGGGATGGAACGCGTATTGGTAGGCTGGCCGGTTTGCCATTCTTGTGAAGGGTCTCTTAAAATTTAGGTACGGAGTTAGATAATCCGTGATGGGGACATTTCCTAGATATTTATTCAGGATCGTGGAACGACCCGTTGTATTTTGCCTCCAGCTGTTCGACTGGCTTATTCTCAGGGAGCTTATATCTGTCGAGGCTTGAACGAAGATATCTAGCAGAAGCAGGTTGAGTCTTGCGGTTGGAGTGGTTCTCATGGCACTCGTTGTGCCAATACAAGCCAATTTCTGTACCTTCATAATAGCCGCAAGACCACGAACTGTCTTGCTGGCGAACTGCCACCATACAAGACATCCATAAGTCAGAATAGGCCTTATACTAGCCGTATACATCCACAGAATAGTTTTGGGTTTTGGTCTCCCGGTTTTCCCAAACAATCTGCTGCATGAATAGAAGGCAATAGTGGCTTGATTCTTTAATTTTTTGTGTTTTGACCGCTAGTCCACATTTCTTGGTCCAGGTGTCCAGAATCCTCAGCGCACTTTTCAATTGTTCATTAAGGGTAGGGAGGAATTTGCCGTAGACATCAAAACGACGTTATCTGCATAAGCGATTGTCTTGACGCCAGTATACCTGAGTTCTCTAAATACTTCATTTAGAACAATGACCCATAGTAGTGGGGAGATTACTCCGCCTTGTGGGGTACCTCTAGAGGCATAAGCTTCCAATTTCGTTCCCTCGTGTTCCGTTATGATATGTCTTTCCTCAAGAAATTCCACAATCCAATTAATCAGGGTATTATGGGTGTTGAGGTTGCCGAGTGTTCTACAGGATTTTCCTTAACCATATATCTCATTGAGAGGTGCGCGACATTGTTTAACCAATTTAGGTCTTATTATTGGTGATTCGAGTGCTCAAGCCAGTTTTTAGGCTGTCGGTGTAAATTACGATGTCCGCACTCGATACCGATCTGGAATAAACTTCTATAGTCTGATAGTCTAAAAGATATGCTAACGCCTCCTCCTCGCCTGTCGTAGACCCATCAATATATGCAGATTTCCAGTGTAGAATTATTGATAATAGTGTTCTCAGCATAATTCTGTCGGCTTGGCATACGTGTGTGGTATTATATGTTGAAGGCCAGGTTACGTATTCCGTGGCTTCAATTTTTATATATTCAGGGTTGCATACCGAGTTTAAAGCGCTGGAACCAAATGTCATTAGATCTGAACAGTCGTAAACTTCCGAGTAAGGCTATGTATGTGTATATAATGGCATACTTGGGTTAGAACGCTAAGATGAAGGCAAAATCTCAGAATCCATACAATAAAATAATTTACTAAAGTCCATTCGAACCCAACTGATTAAATTTACCAAAGATAGGAAGTTTGAGGTAGCTTAATACTGTTGAGCACTATGTAGTGCTGGAAACTAAGATGCTCACATATTTGGCTGCTGAATATCCTACAATTGAGTAGTGATAAGATATTCGTCATTGAGTGGTTTGAATGCTGAGTCCCAATCATAACCACTCAATTTTTGGTAATAAAATTCAATGGCGCCCTATCTCCACCAAAAGTGTATACACTTCTGTAATAAATATTAGAGCTCTAACCAAATGCAAAACTTCAATAAATCTGCCTGAATAGTTCAGACAGCACCCATGGCGTATTGAAACCTAAGTTTCAAACCACTATACTCACCATAATCCCTATCCTATCTTCTGTTCATTTTCAACTTACGTCATTCTAAAAAGTGCATACATTCTAAGTTAAAATCTACAACTAGCGTAATGTTCTACATTATAGGGTTTTCATTACCGTTAAATAAAGCGTTAGCACATTAAAAAAAAGAAAAGAAAGACATTGCTTGCGATTGCAAAAGAGGCAATCGTATGAGTCAGAGTGGTATGTATTCCATTTTCTTTGTTTTCCAAAAAATTACGTTTAATCCTAGATTTGTACCTTGTACAATGAGTACGTACAAAGATATATAAAACAATTAAAAACCTATGTACATATGTATACCTATAGGCTATAGAGCAAGTATAGCTTTAGGAAAAAGTTCCAACTTATTATATATTTATTTATTAATTTATTAATTTAAGTATGTCTGTCTGTATGCACCTTCAACTGCATCCTAAACGGCTGAACAGCTTACAAATTCATATTTAGAGTGTATAGAAATCGGTTTCATCTACGGTTTTAGGACTATTCATTCAAAAACATGTTTATGCAAGCAACTCCCTTATCTACACAAACATAACAAATAATATTTACAAGTAATTAATCTATGCGTCATCACATCCAGTGTCGCACTCGAAAACAACAAACATTGGTATTACAACAAGATATTATCTTATCTATCTCTCACTAGTTATTGTCCTCCAGAGAATAAGAAAGAGATAGCTATACAATAATAAAGTCCTTAATTACTCTGTCCCTTTTATTGTGTATGCAGAAGGCTTTCGTCATGTAAAACAACAACTGACCTGTAGCGTTAATGATTGATACTGCGGTCGTCCTTTTGAAATAAGCATCCCTCACAGGTAGATTATAATTTGGTATAAATTCGCTAGGATTTCCTAAATAGCATCAGTCTTGCGATTACCGTGACAGTGTTAATTTCAGATTTTAGTTAAAAATCGTTTAAAAATTATCATCAGAAGTGAATATATAAATTGTGAATTCAAATCAAAAATGGCTACAACAACATTACAGTACCGTCATAAGAAATTCGACATAACAAAGCGCAGTCGTGAAGCCGATTTTATTTCATCGGAAAACGACAACGAAATGAGTCTAGCTGTGAACCTCATGACTTTAAATGGAACAACCCCAGCATATGACACCTCAGCAGCCATCAACCCTGCTAAACGCAGACGAGTGAGATCCGTCAAAGCCAAAAAAACTCAAATCAAGAAAGAAATCGTTGCCGACCCTACAGCAACCATCCCCAAATCCATCGTATTGAAGCCAACACTCATCAAAAATGAACCAAAGTCTCAACCGGATGAAGTATCAGTCCAAGTTAAACAAGAACTCATCGAGCTTAATGTAAATGTTCCACAAATTCCCAGGGAAGCCTTTGAGGACATTTGTAAATTCCGCAGTAACATGGTGCGAAAATTCCCAAAGAAAGAACGCAACCCAAAGGAACAAGAAAGACGTGACAAAAATACATTTGCATGCCGAAGAAGTCGCCGAGTTAAGAAAATCGAACAAGTTGCCATCGAAGAAGAATACAAGACCTTCAAGGATAAGACTCTTCTTATGATAGAGGATTCAATCAGATGCGCTGCTTATTACAAGGAATTGAAGAAAATGGTCGAATCTGAAGTTATTGTAGTATCAGAATAATTTAATGTACCTGTAGCTTTCAAACTATATTGTGATGAAGAATTATTATAAATAAAATAAATTTAAATTGATCTAAGAAAATTGAAATTTTTTTTAATAGGCGAAAGCTTACTTACTTACTTAGGTGGCCCTACAGTCAAGGGTAGAGCTAGGTCTCAACCAATAAACCCCTCCAATTAGCGAGGTCTTTGGCTAACTGCCTCCAGTTGCGCGCTTCTAGTTGGTTGGTGTCCTCTTCCACTTATGCCGACCACCGAAGGCGAGGCCTTCCTCTACTGCGTTGTTGGATTCGAAGACTCTTCGGGCCGGGGCGTTGATGTTCATTCGCTCCACATACATGTAGTAAAAGCCATCTAGACGACTGATGCGTACTTTTCTGACCTCGATGTCGTGTACAGCTCGTAGAGTTCGGTGTTAAATCACCTCCTCCCAAATGGAACCGAAAATAATCCGAAAAATTGTGCGTTCAAAGCGACCAAGGATATCGTCATCCCGCTTCGTTAACGTTCATACTTCTGCACCATACAACAGGACTGAGTTGATGAGGGTCTAACAGAGAGAGTCTACTTAGTACTCTACTCAATTGCCTTCTTAGGTCAAAGAAACAGCGATTGGCAAGTGTAACTCTTCGTTTGATTTCTGATGTGATGCTGTTGTCAAAATTTATAGCGAATCCTAAGTAAACAAAGTCCCTTACTACCTCAAAGTATCTATTATGACGTTCTGTCCAATTCGTCGATGTTGTCTGTCCCTTCTTGTTGACAGTATATACATACTTGGTTTCGGCCGCATTCACAACTGAACCCATTTTTGGCCCTTCTGTTCCAATATTTGCAGACGTACCACTGACAGCTCGGTGTGTTCTGCCAATTATGTCAATGTCATCAACGCAAGTAATTGCACAGACTTTTGGAAAATAGGGCCTCTATTATTGCTTTGAGAGTTTCGCACAATTTTCTCAAGTATGAAAAGGGAGAAAAAAAGAGTTCACTGAAGTCCTGCGTTCCTAATTAATTCCTAGAGTTAAATTAGACTTATTAATTTTTGCAGTAACATTCCCAGAATCATAACTATAGGAGGTGAGGAAAAATTTCTCAATGGCAATTAAAGACAATTAAAAGCATCGTGCATCGAAAGACTGTAATGCTTATTATAAAGGCGTCGACAAGGACGAAAAAATATTAAAATAATTCTTATATGAAAATTTTAATATGTCCACACCACAAAAAAAGCATTTATTATGGCAACACTGCCACTGCAATGGACAACAGAATGGACAGCAGCTTCAGCTGCTTCCAAAGCATGTTTTACATAGCAAGCTATATCTCTTGCTATCTATAGCTTGCTATCAATTTATAGCTTGCTTTAATGGTCTCCATAAGCTATAATGATAGCAAGCTATCAGGTGATAGTTAGTCTAGACCGGGGGTTATGTATGGAGTACTCGTCTGGTGGACGGCACTGGAGAAGAAAAGTAATATTGCAATACTTGAGAAGCACGATAGACTTCGTCGTGCTTCTGCATAGTGGGCGGTCTTAGCACCACTCCTACAGCTGTGCTAGAGACTATGCACCATCTTCTTCTCGTTGATATCTTTGGGACACTGATGCGGGTTAAAGCAGCTTTATGGCTTTAGGGAAACTTTGCAACTGGCTTGTGGAAATACGGACCACGCCAGCATCCTAAACGGCTATAACACTATTCCTAGTATTTCGGACTATATTCCCCTCTATCTAGACTTTAACGTCTAATATAAAACCAGGATTCCTAGCATATAAGAAAGAGATAGCTATACAATAATAAAGTCCTTAATTACTCTGTCCCTTTTATTGTGTATGCAGAAGGCTTTCGTCATGTAAAACAACAACTGACCTGTAGCGTTAATGATTGGTACTGCAATAAGCATCCCTGACAGGTAGATTATAATTTGGTATAAATTCGCTAGGATTTCCTAAAATAGCATCAGTCTTGCGATTACCGTGACAGTGTTAATTTCAGATTTTAGTTAAAAATCATTTAAAAATTATCATCAGAAGTGAATATATAAATTGTGAATTCAAATCAAAAATGGCTACAACAACATTACAGTACCGTCATAAGAAATTCGACATAACAAAGCGCAGTCGTGAAGCCGATTTTATTTCATCGGAAAACGACAACGAAATGAGTCTAGCTGTGAACCTCATGACTTTAAATGGAGCAACCCCAGCATATGACACCTCAGCAGCCATCAACCCTGCTAAACGCAGACGAGTGAGATCCGTCAAAGCCAAAAAAACTCAAATCAAGAAAGAAATCGTTGCCGACCCTACAGCAACCATCCCCAAATCCATCGTATTGAAGCCAACACTCATCAAAAATGAACCAAAGTCTCAACCGGATGAAGTATCAGTCCAAGTTAAACAAGAACTCATCGAGCTTAATGTAAATGTTCCACAAATTCCCAGGGAAGCCTTTGAGGACATTTGTAAATTCCGCAGTAACATGGTGCGAAAATTCCCAAAGAAAGAACGCAACCCAAAGGAACAAGAAAGACGTGACAAAAATACATTTGCATGCCGAAGAAGTCGCCGAGTTAAGAAAATCGAACAAGTTGCCATCGAAGAAGAATACAAGACCTTCAAGGATAAGACTCTTCTTATGATAGAGGATTCAATCAGATGCGCTGCTTATTACAAGGAATTGAAGAAAATGGTCGAATCTGAAGTTATTGTAGTATCAGAATAATTTAATGTACCTGTAGCTTTCAAACAATATTGTGATGAAGAATTATTATAAATAAAATAAATTTAAATTGATCTAAGAAAATTAAAATTTTTTTTTAATAGGCGAAAGCTTACTTACTTACTTAGGTGGCCCTACAGTCAAGGGTAGAGCTAGGTCTCAACCAATAAACCCCTCCAATTAGCGAGGTCTTTGGCTAACTGCCTCCAGTTGCGCGCTTCTAGTTGGTTGGTGTCCTCTTCCACTTATGCCGACCACCGAAGGCGAGGCCTTCCTCTACTGCGTTGTTGGATTCGAAGACTCTTCGGGCCGGGGCGTTGATGTTCATTCGCTCCACATACATGTAGTAAAAGCCATCTAGACGACTGATGCGTACTTTTCTGACCTCGATGTCGTGTACAGCTCGTAGAGTTCGGTGTTAAATCACCTCCTCCCAAATGGAACCGAAAATAATCCGAAAAATTGTGCGTTCAAAGCGACCAAGGATATCGTCATCCCGCTTCGTTAACGTTCATACTTCTGCACCATACAACAGGACTGAGTTGATGAGGGTCTAACAGAGAGAGTCTACTTAGTACTCTACTCAATTGCCTTCTTAGGTCAAAGAAACAGCGATTGGCAAGTGTAACTCTTCGTTTGATTTCTGATGTGATGCTGTTGTCAAAATTTATAGCGAATCCTAAGTAAACAAAGTCCCTTACTACCTCAAAGTATCTATTATGACGTTCTGTCCAATTCGTCGATGTTGTCTGTCCCTTCTTGTTGACAGTATATACATACTTGGTTTCGGCCGCATTCACAACTAAACCCATTTTTGGCCCTTCTGTTCCAATATTTGCAGACGTACCACTGACAGCTCGGTGTGTTCTGCCAATTATGTCAATGTCATCGACGCAAGTAATTGCATAGACTTTTGGA
Source organism: Xylota sylvarum (assembly GCA_905220385.1). Lineage (NCBI taxonomy): Eukaryota > Metazoa > Arthropoda > Insecta > Diptera > Syrphidae > Xylota > Xylota sylvarum. Next base: position 105,016,209 of record LR999957.1, on the reverse strand, counting down.
AAATAGGGCCTCTAGTATTGCTCTGAGAGTTTCGCACAATTTTCTCAAGTATGAAAAGGGAGAAACAATGAGTTCACTGAAGTCCTGCGTTCCTAATTAATTCCTAGAGTTAAATTAGACTTATTAATTTTTGCAGTAACATTCCCAGAATCATAACTATAGGAGGTGAGGAAAAATTTCTCAATGGCAATTAAAGACAATTAAAAGCATCGTGCATCGAAAGACTGTAATGCTTATTATAAAGGCGTCGACAAGGACGAAAAAATATTAAAATAATCCTTATATGAAAATTTTAATATGTCCACACCAAATAAAAAGTATTTATTATGGCAACACTGCCACTGCAATGGACAACAGAATGGACAGCAGCTTCAGCTGCTTCCAAAGCATGCTTTACATAGCAAGCTATATCTCTTGCTATCTATAGCTTGCTATCAATTTATAGCTTGCTTTAATGGTCTCCATGAGCTATAATGATAGCAAGCTATCAGGTGATAGTTAGTCTAGACCGGGGGTTATGTATGGAGTACTCGTCTGGTGGACGGCACTGGAGAAGAAAAGTAATATTGCAATACTTGAGAAGCACGATAGACTTCGTCGTGCTTCTGCATAGTGGGCGGTCTTAGCACCACTCCTACAGCTGTGCTAGAGACTATGCACCATCTTCTTCTCGTTGATATCTTTGGGACACTGATGCGGGTTAAAGCAGCTTTATGGCTTTAGGGAAACTTTGCAACTGGCTTGTGGAAATACGGACCACGCCAGCATCCTAAACGGCTATAACACTATTCCTAGTATTTCGGACTATATTCCCCTCTATCTAGACTTTAACGTCTAATATAAAACCAGGATTCCTAGCATATGTGCTTGGAAATCGTGAGAATTTTTAAATGAATCTGCGACAGAGATCTACACAGACGGATCCAAGGCTGTGCTGGGTTCCAGGCCACAGGGATATTCAAGGCAATTGTAAAGTGGACGAGCTGGTTAAAGAAAGTTCAGAGCTCCATGACAATAAGGGGTATCCGTCAGCATCTATTAAATCGATAAAACTCCAATTAGATACCCCAGCCATGATAATGGCAAACAGTAGGTTGAACAATATAAGGACATGTCTCTCTTCTATACAAATCTGGGCAGGATCGTAGGAAATCTAGTAGACTTATTTCCATTAATAGGATAAATTTAAGAAAGATAGTTGGGGCCCTCACGGGACATTGTTTGGTAGCCAGAGAGCCTTAACCAGAACCAAAAAACTGTTTAAATCAAAAATGAATCCCGTATACGTCACAGTTTTACCACTACCTGTGTACATAGGTACTTCCCCGTTTTATGAACAATCAACTGTAAGCCACAGAGCAGGTGGAATTCCTTGCCGCTAAATATTCCATGAAATGATGTTTAAAAATTAATTTTAACCATAGGACACTCAACCAGGGTAATGGAAATACCTCCGAAAGGTTACTGCATCCAGGAAGACTGCATTATTTATCGCACGTGCAATGACACGAAGCGTACACAGGTCCTTGTCCCATATAAAAATAACCCGGTGTCCTTAAAACTACATCAGCGAGATGCAGTGCAACACTTAACAAATTCCTTTATTATAATTTCATTCAAATTATGTAAATGAATGAATCTTTGAATGACTTCAAGTGCAGAGAAACCGTGCATCTAGATTGTTGTGGCCTGCAGGGAATTATTTTGTAGCACAGAAAGGCCATGGTGTGAGTAGAGTGAGGAGAGTTTCATATCTTTTAATGAAACATCACATTGGCATTGTCGTTACACAGAATTTAATTATAGTAGGACTTTAAGGCCAAAATCAGTGTCAAAATTTACATTTTCCAGCGCTCCTGCTGGGGAATGCCAATATTTGTTGTTCAGCAAAAGATATTCGCGGTCGTACACGATATTCAGTATTGTTTATCTCTAAATCGGAAAATATAAAAATGTAGTTGCGGTCGCTGTCTTAATTTAGAAGCATCAGTTCAAGGTGCTGCAGTTTGACGCAGAGTTTTTCTCGTTCAATAAAATTTAGTGCGCGCCAAAAAATGCATCAGATACATTAATGGATCACAGAATGATGCCGCAGATACTTGGAACACATGGTGGGCCTGAGATGACGCAGTGGTGGTGATGAGTGAATCAGTGGGAAATCAGTGATTTTGTTTATGGAAAAGTCATTGATTCTATCGAAATGTAGGACTGTAATAGATGTTGAGAGACATATGTGTGTCGTCGTTTCCTTGCTACGAAATGTGTAATTAGATACAAAGTTGAACACTTTTAATTATAGAATACTATTCGTCATCAGTAGCAAGAAACTATTTTTGCTGAATGGAATGTAGTGAATTCTTTAGAAGAGGATCACATACATATGTGCCTTCAGGCACGTGTATGTAAGTGGGGCAACTATGTAGGTAAGTAGGGTTTTTCTCAGAAAATATAGGTGTTGTCTGGGAATTAAACCTCGAACCCATCACTCTGTAGTCCAACGCACTAACAACTTGAGCCACGGCGCCCACGTATGTATCTGTAGATACATTTTCAATTAAATCATCATCAATTTTCGATGAACATTTTAATAGCATCAACTAAAAGTGTCTGACTCAGTACATGATAAATTATTACGCCATCCTGAGAGGTCTGTTGATTTCATTCCAAACAATAACTAAATAGTATTTATACTATGAGCATGAGTTCAACCTAATAAAATAATAAGCCCATGCATGTAACTTAAGTAATAGTGTTGAAATATAATTAAAACAACAATTTTACTACTCGAGAGTGTCTATCTGCAATGCGACATGATATTCATACGGGTGGGAGATGACATTCTGTAGGAAACAATTAAACTTGGAATACATGCATGATATATGAACATATGACAGAGGAAGACAGTCATGAATGTATTTGCAAAATTGCAGATCATGTTTTGGGTAACTCAATTCTCCTGGACAAGAATAGAACAAAAGACTAAAGAAGGTGATTCAAGAGTGGCACATGAAGGCATGAATATTTAAAATACAAGAAAACATGAATATACAAGTACGCAGAAATTGTAACTGAAAAAAGTACTACTAGTGGGTGGTAATGGTGTAGTGGAAGGTTGTTGATTTAAGTCCCAATCATAACCACTCAAGTTTTCTGATGTTTAATTTGAAATCACGCCCCTTCTCCACCTATACACACTCGAATTAAATACTTGATACTAAGCCGAATGCAAAACAAACCGCCCTGATTAGTTTAGACACCACCCATGGAATTGAAACATAATACACCTAAGTTTCAAACCACTACACCACCATTTTCAATCTAAGTCATGCAAAAAGAGTGCATACTCTTGAGCGTAGGTTAAAATCTAACACTCGTACTGCAAGCCGAAATAGTTTTTGGTACACCAATCGAAAATGATGATGGTAACGCACGAGGTGGTAGTCGAAGTAAAGGATCTTGACGAGATAACAACCAAGTAGGAAATCTGTGATGCTTCACCGAAAAACTGAAGGATATTGGCGATTAAGTCACTGACTGCACCAGAAAGTCTACCAGCAGAGGCAACAAGCAAAGCTATCACAATAGGCCTAGTTAACCGTATACGCAACAAAACGGAGATGTATGGATAACTGACGCAATAGGCACAGCTGCTATATGGACGAATGATAAACGCTTGTACTAGGTGGGAGGCATGCTTAGCCAAAATTGATGGCATAAACTTGTACGTACTGCTGCTATGCTCTATCTAGCATGTCAATCGATACGTTCGAAACCTTCCTGAATAGACTTACCATCGATGTCAGAATGAAGAGCCTTGTGTTAATAGCTGGCGACTTCAATGAGTAGGAGGCTGGAGTGGGGCTGTCAAAGGACGAACAAGGGAGGAAGTACCCTATTGGAAGAATTTGCAACGCTAGATATAATACTTAATAAAATTGGGGCAGGTTCCATCACAGACTTTACCTTTGTCAGCAGTTCTCTAATACGGAAAACAACGTGAATAGTTAGTGAACACTATACTCACAGTGACCACCAGGCAGTACTATAACGCATTAGAAGGATCCAAAGACAAGGTAGTCACCAACAGAGGAAAATATAACGAAAAATATGTTAGAAAACGGGCACTTTGAACGAAGAGGCGATTAAAATCGTTTTTACGAACTTTACACTACCAGGTCGTGGTACTAGTAAGACACAACAGATGATGAACCACATTAAAGTACCACGAAGAAGAAACAACAACAACCAGAGATATAGGTGCACCAGTTTACTGGTGGAATAAGGAACTGTCATAGTGCAAGAAGACTGTATCAACACTCCTGAGGTGGAGACACATTGACAGAACTGCAGCAATGATACGCGATCAGCTCGTAAAAGCCTTAAAGTGGTAATTGTGAATAGTAAACGCAGGACTTTCAATGAATTGTCTAACGAAGTTGACACAAAAATCATAGGGTTTGGCGTATCAGGTAGTAATGAAAAACTAAAGAGCTTCCAATTAACATATCCCACCTTTTGAACATGTTCGCGGATATATAGAACTCATGCCTTAGTAAAGGTGTACTCCCAAGGCGAAGGAAGAAACAGAAATTATTATTAATCCCCAAAGGAAGCAGTGCACCTGATCGTCATTTCGCCTCCTTTGTATGCTACCAATATCATAGATACAAGTAGAAAAGAGCGTATCGTTAGCAATAGGTTGGATGTAGCCATTGAAATTGCGGGAGGACTGGCAGGAGGACGCTTAACAATAAATGCACAATCCACAAACTGGAATCACATCATGATAGCCCACCGCAATATGAGCGTTCCAACATACCTCGTAAAGATAGTGACTGATTCCTTCAGACAAAACATCCTGATATATGACACAGAGAACGTGTTCAAGGAGTATGCTCCGACAGGAGTAGTACTGCAAGGGTCAGTGTTGAGCCCAATTCTGTGTAACGTTATGTACAATGAGATACTCAAGCTACCTTTACCAGAAGAAAGCTACCTTCTCGTGGTCACCAGCCAACCTACTAGAGGAAGTGGTTCAATTAAGCAACTACACAATCGGAGCAGAGCGAATCTATTAAAGAGAGCAAGAAGCATGGCAAAATGGCAGCAAAATGGACACATGACCTTTTCCCACTCCTTGAGACGTAGACAACATGGTGAAGTAGACTGCTACACAACGCGATTACTAAGTGGGATAGAAACAGGAGATGTGGAGTGATATAAGTGGTTTTACAAAAGAAATCATGCTACAAGTAACAAACATCAAACGAAAAAAAAAACGAGTGACGAAAATTCATGGAAATCGTGGGCATACAGTGCTACTCGCCCCTCCAAGACGAAATTCCAAGACGGGAATACCGTGGGAAGAAAGCCAAAAAGTGAAAGGTTTATTTTTTGGGTGGGCGGAAATCCTACACTTACTGAGTACAAGCTCAATTTCGCCTTCACCTCCATCCGAAAACATAAAGATATCACAACCCCTTGAGTGGGCAATTATATTGATACAACCTAAATAGAATTCATATTAGTTGGTAACATTGCTTACAAAAAAGTTCAAGGAATTGAGGTGCACTAACGTACACGTAGAATCGAAGTGCTTAAGGGCAGATTATTGACGACTAGTTAACGACCAATTTAATAGTCGCAATGTACTTTCCAAAACATGTCACCACAAAGTTTTTGAGATGCATTCAACTCTCACCACATCGTATTAAATTTTTTCCTGGAATTGGGAAACTTTTTCATTACATATTTACTCTCCGATGTTGGTCACATGTTTGTGAAAGGTGACTGTGAAAATACTATTTGTTGCTTTCAGATACTAAGGATATTATGTAAAAGGCGACAATTATTAAAGATGATATCATCAATTTTAATTATTTACAAGAAAGTCTAAAAGAAATCCGTGGAAACAGTGTGAATGAGATATAAAATACATCGTAATTACTTTACGATGTATTGACGCCCTAATTACCTAATTAGGAGACAGACACGCCCAACAAAGAGGTAGATACTCACTTTCCAGATTTAACGCAGAGATATACACTTCTAATAACGGGTAATTAATTGGTTGAACTTCTCTAGATGAGAAAGGATTAGAGATGCTTGTAAGTTAGAAATACTTACGGTGAACAACATCATTTGCTTTGTATAAATCATCTGACCCTGCTTGTATATTGAAATTATGCTGCAAAAAGCTCCGGATAAAGCCAGTAAGAGACTTGGGAAATCCTTAAGGAATATTTGAAACTCGGGTATATTCCATTAACATGGAGAGAAGTTAAGGTGATCTTTATACCAAAAGTAGGAAAACAAGATCATACCATGGCTTATGACTTTAGGCATCGTCGTTCTTACTGAAAACACGAATACCTAAACGGCAAATCAGTAGAAACAGCTCTACTCAATGTACACAGTTGGGAAGATAGAGTCCAGTCTTTATCACAAAGAATTCGGGGCTTTCTTAGATATATGTTGAAGGAGCCTTTAAGGCGTCAAACTTTAGTAAATGCAAAATGCTCGACGGTAGGATTATCGATTCGTCTATATGACAGTGGTCATTAAGAAAGTGTCACAACCTTACTGCTGTGCGTGCTGTTTATAAATAGAAATTGGAGAAGGAGTCACTGCATGTAGGTAGTGATAACAGTTCAGAGATTATTCTTAGATAATTTAGGCGAAATAATCAAAAATGAGATGAGATGCTCACTAACGTTGGCTTCTTTAAAAATAGTAATGTTGGACACTTTATTCTCAGTGGACTGACAACTGGAAATCCAACAAGTGCAGATAATATTCTTCCTTTCCTTGATTTTGTAACGCCACAACGTTCAATGAAAGGGAAGAAGTACACGAACGGATATAAAGCCCTAAACGGAACTAATTCTTCCTCAAATACTACGAAACATCGGAGGACCTGGATACGCTACACTGTCCAGAGTTGTCAGTTCGGTTCCCCTGTATGCTGCCCCGGTGTGGCCGGCAGCTTTAGCCACGATGGAAACACTGACTGCAGTAGGGAAGCTTTCTTGCTCTAGTATTCTACATTGGCTTTAAAGTATAATTTATTATCAAACAATATGTGCATATTCAACAGCCTTTCGACTTGTTATAAGAATGGCCTCAGTTTTGTGGTTTGCTAATTCAAAGCCGGCAGATCCTAGTCAGTATTTGAGTCTTGTAATTGGTTCGTTTGTGGCTGCCTCTACTTCGTGGATGTGTTTGCCCAAGGTAACTACAGCGATGTCATCAGCGAACCCGCGATGTCCTAACTCCTTATGGCAGTGAAAGGCGGAGGACTCCATCGATCATAATTATTGTATAGAAGAGGGTCTAATACCGAACCTTATGCGACTCCTCAGTTTGGTATCTCAACTTCCTGTTGATGAAATAAATTGTTACTATACTCAACAGGTGATATGGAGTATCTTTTCTGGCCAGCTATCTCCTTATAAATGACCAGTTTGCCGAATTAAAGGCATTTTTATTTTATTTTCCAGAGTCACTACCCCACAGTATTTCTTTTTTCCCTCTCGCCATCTTTTTCCTTGGATCGCTTCAGCTGCTGTGTCGACGGTAGAACGCGATTTTCTGAATCCGAACTGTTGGTCTGACATTGCTCCTTTTTCCTCTACTACAACAAGCAGTCTGTTATATGTATATTATCAGTTCGAGTATCTTCCCGAAGTGTCGAGTAGACATATTGGGTGGTATGACGATGGTTCACCTGGTGGCTTGTTTCTTTTTGGTAGCAGCACCAAATGTCGGAGCTTCCATGGTTCAGAAAAAACTCCTTCGTCAACATAGAAACTTTTGCATTGTCCTTATAAAGATATCGGGATTCTTTTGAACAGCCACTTTCACTGCTTTATTGGGGATTCCATCCGATCCGGGCGCTTTATTATCTTCTTTGTCTATGAGGGAATAGGTGCTCTATTTTGGATGTTAACATAGCTGTGCAAGTTATTTGTGAAGACATATGGCCTTATAGCTTTGTCACCACCATCCTGTACGCCATACCCCTAAAGTTTATGTCTGCTTTGTTCAAAAGGCATTTAAAAAAATGTTGTCTTACTCCCTCTGATCGCATTTTTTAAATATCGTCGCGCCAGCTTGAATGTGTCTAGACGCTCCTGAAAATCGACTCTTCTCTGGACCGTTGGACTCTGCGTCAGACGTGTAAATCCTGTGCCCTGAGTATTTTTATTTCCTCGTTCCAGACTCTTTCCTCGGAAACTTGTTGGTTTGCGTTTGCTGAAATGTGGCCACACATGTCTAGCCTGGTTGCATATATCAAAATTTCGCCATCTTGAGTTGAATTGGGTTGGGTTGTTGTCCCCGCTCAGTAGGGATGTACTTAGACCAAAAAGAGACCTACATGGAAACTTCCCAAATGAGACAAAAGGCAGGACAAACTGTTTCGGTGTAAATCCATGCCGAAGAGGTATGGTTCGCCGCTTAGGCATTAAACCAGTTTGACCCGATGATCATTGTCTCTCTGGATCGCCTAGGGTTTTGCTTCTCAAGACCGATAGGGCAGGACAGGTACACAGACGATGTGGCATGGTTTCTTTGAGGTAGCTAAATACTGTTGAGCACTATGTAGTGCTGGAAGCTAAGATGCTCACATATTTGGCTGCTGAATATCCTACAATAGAGTAGTGATAAGATTTTCGTCAATGAGTGGTTTGAATGCTGATTCAAGTCCCAATCATAACCACTCAATTTTTTGGTAATAAAATTCAATGGTGCTCTATCTCCAGCTAGAATGTATAAATACTTTTGTAATAAATATTGGAGCCCTAACCAAATACAAAACTTCAATGAATGTGCCTGACTAGTTCAGTCAGCACTCATAGAGTATTGAAACTTGAGTTTCCAACCACTATACTCACCACAATCCCTATCCTATCTTCTCCTCATTTTCAACTTACGTCATTCAAAAAAGTGCATACACTCAGGCGTAAGTTAAAATCTATAACTAGCGTAATGTTCTACATTATGTTCTACAAATTAAAAACCTATGTACATATGCATACCTATAGGCTATAGGGCAAGTATAGCTTTTGGGAAAAGTTCCAACTTATTATATATTTATTTATTAATTTATTAATTTAAGTATGTCTGTCTGTATGCACCCTCAACTGCATCCTAAACGGCTGAACAGCTTATAAATTCATATTTAGGGTGTATAGAAATCGGTTTCATCTACGGTTTTGGGATTATTCATTCAAAAACATGTTTATGCAAGCAACTGCCTTATCTACACAAACATAACAAATAATATTTACAAGTAATTAATCTATACGTCATCACATCCAGTGTCGCACTCGAAAACAACAAACATTGGCAATAAAACAAGATATTATCTTATCTATCTCTCACTAGTTATTGTCCTCCAGAGAATAAGAAAGAGATAGCTATACAATAATAAAGTCCTTAATTACTCTGTCCCTTTTATTGTGTATGCAGAAGGCTTTCGTCATGTAAAACAACAACTGACCTGTAGCGTTAATGATTGATACTGCGGTCGTCCTTTTGAAATAAGCATCCCTCACAGGTAGATTATAATTTGGTATAAATTCGCTAGGATTTCCTAAAATAGCATCAGTCTTGCGATTACCGTGACAGTGTTAATTTCAGATTTTAGTTAAAAATCGTTTAAAAATTATCATCAGAAGTGAATATATATATAAATTGTGAATTCAAATCAAAAATGGCTACAACAACATTACAGTACCGTCATAAGAAATTCGACATAACAAAGCGCAGTCGTGAAGTCGATTTTATTTCATCGGAAAACGACAACGAAATGAGTCTAGCTGTGAACCTCATGACTTTAAATGGAACAACCCCAGCATATGACACCTCAGCAGCCATCAACCCTGCTAAACGCAGACGAGTGAGATCCGTCAAAGCCAAAAAGACTCAAATCAAGAAAGAAATCGTTGCCGACCCTACAGCACCCATCCCCAAATCCATCGTATTGAAGCCAACAAACATCAAAAATGAACCAAAGTCTCAACCGGATGAAGTATCAGTCCAAGTTAAACAAGAACTCATCGAGCTTAATGTAAATGTTCCACAAATTCCCAGGGAAACCTTTGAGGACATTTGTAAATTCCGCAGTAACATGGTGCGAAAATTCCCAAAGAAAGAACGCAACCCAAAGGAACAAGAAAGACGTGACAAAAATACATTTGCATGCCGAAGAAGTCGCCGAGTTAAGAAAATCGAATAAGTTGCCATCGAAGAAGAATACAAGACCTTCAAGGATAAGACTCTTCTTATGATAGAGGATTCAATCAGATGCGCTGCATATTACAAGGAATTGAAGAAAATGGTCGAATCTGAAGTTATTGTAGTATCAGAATAATTTAATGTACCTGTAGCTTTCAAACAATATTGTGATGAAGAATTATTATAAATAAAATAAATTTAAATTGATCTAAGAAAATTAAAATTTTTTTTAATAGGCGAAAGCTTACTTACTTACTTAGGTGGCCCTACAGTCAAGGGTAGAGCTAGGTCTCAACCAATAAACCCCTCCAATTAGCGAGGTCTTTGGCTAACTGCCTCCAGTTGCGCGCTTCTAGTTGGTTGGTGTCCTCTTCCACTTATGCCGACCACCGAAGGCGAGGCCTTCCTCTACTGCGTTGTTGGATTCGTCGGGGCGTTGATGTTCATTCGCTCCACATACATGTAGTAAAAGCCATCTTAGCCGACTGATGCGTACTTTTCTGACCAGGTCGATGTCGTGTACAGCTCGTAGAGTTCGCTGATGAATCTACTCCTCTAAATCCCGTCAACGCAAACGGGACCGAAAATTGTCAGAAGAATTTTGCGTTCGAAACGACCAGGATATCAAGGATATCTTCATTCCGCTTCGTTAACGTTCATACTTCTGCACCATACACTCTTATATAGTCTCCTTAGTCTTTGTTGACAAAACCTTGCTACTCAATTGCCTTCTTAGGTCAAAGAAACAGCGATTGGCAAGTGTAACTCTTTGTTTGATTTCTAAACGAAGTCCCTAATTACCTCAAAGTTATAGCTATCTACATAACGTTCTGTCCGATTCGTTAATGTTGTGTGTCCCTTCTTGTTCACATCATATCCTGGTTGTTTCCGACTTTCATGGAGCAGCGAGCATTCTCCATCGGATGTCAAAACTAGACTTGGCTCTGTGTCTCTATAAATGCCGACAGACCACTTACGTCGGACCTGTTCCGGACGCTACGTAGTCAAGTACCCGTTCAAAATCTTCATCGACCGAGCTGCGCTAGTGGAGAAAAAACCAGGCCGCTTTAAAAGGGATCATAACATAAAGACGTTATATGAGGAAGTTATGAACGAGTATTCAGACCTCGGACATATGGAATTTGTTCAGGAAGGCTTTGAACCTCAACGTGTTTACTACATTTATCATCATGGAGTGTATAAAGAAACAAGTTCAACTGCCCTCAAAAAGCAAGGACAACTTCAACAGGTGCTACAGCGTGCAGGCTTCCTACTTCGTAAGTGGAATTCAAATTCTACTAAATTTCTACAAAATGTTAATGTTCAAGAGAAGTGAGCACGATATCCGATGTGACCTGAACTTGAATCATGACTCTAAAGCACTAGGTATCTACTGGTTTTGTGACTCCGATTGCATTGGGTACAGAGTATAAGTCCATTCCCTTTCAAGATTAATCACTAAAAATCAGCAGCTCTCGGAAGTTGGACAACTTTATGATCCACCATGATTTTTGGATGCAGTAGTGATCACAGAAAAGATGATTTTCCAGCAACTTCTGCATTCTAGTTATCCGTGCCGGTTTGGATTATGGAGGCGGCTGCCTGATCTAGTGCATGTCATGGAGTTTTATGGCACTTCATCCCACCGGGATCCCCACACTTTGGAGGCATAGGGGAGGCTGGAATTAGAAGCATCATCTTAAGCGGACTGTAGTCGAAGCCATATTAACCTTCGAAGAGTTCTACACCGTACCATTTATACATATATGTACAATGACCGTACTAAAGCAGATCGAGACCATCCTTAACTCGAGGTCTCTTTCAGCTACGCCAGACGATCTCATGGACCTAATCGTTCTGACTCCCTGGCATTTTTTGGTGAGTCCAACTTACTGGACATAAAGACCGGTTGACCCCAAGTGAAAGCAACGACAACAAATGCAACTGAATTTCTGGAAGCGACGAAGCTGCAAATATCTGCATGAGCTTTAGGTTAGATTTAAATGGCGATAAACAAAGGTGAACCTTCAGGTCGGTCACCTCGTACTGATTTGTGATGAGCCTGCACCAGCCACTCAATAGCCATTGGGGGGTGTACTTGAAGTGCATGCGGAAGACGATGACCTAGTACCCAGTCTTCGATTATAAAAAGAGCGATTTCCAAAATAGTAGAACTTCCAATAGACAACGAAATAAGAGGTTTACACGGTGTGGGCGGCAAGTTGGCCTATTACTAATTTCATTGCAGAATCTGGACGAGCATAAATTCTGCATAAATTCTTTTGGAGAAGATGGCAACACTGCTAGAACCATCATTGTGTCATAATTTGACTGAATTCTTGTCATCTACTGTCACTCTAAATAAAAACGTGACTAAGATCATAACGTGGTCGTTTTAGTTCTTTTTTTTGCAGATGAGTTTTGTGAGCTTTCCAGATGAGACTTAGCACGAACGATCTATGCAGAGGCTGTGGTGACGAGGAGGAGCATGAGGATACTTCAAACTTCCTCTGTCACTGCCAAGCACTCTGTCAAATCAGAAACAAAATTCTGGAAAGACATTTCTTCCAAGATTTAGAAGAGCTCTCCGACAAGTCTTTAAAAGATTTGCATAAATGGACGGGATGGCTTGAAGATCCATAGGTTTTTCATAGGTTCTACAATATGGGAGGTTTAAGTGTGACGGGTGCAAGTTTCTCTTCTCCCGTCAACCCATTAACCTAACCTGGCACTACTGACATAACCTGGCATATCAATTATAATTATAAATTATCTACACAATATGATACAAATACATATTTTGTGGTTTACCTGATATTTTTTTCAAGGCAAATAATAGCCAGGCCACAATAAAAATTCAAATTAAAACCTTCTGTATGAACCACGTGATGTGGAATAATTTATTCATCTATTTGTGTGAAAATTAACCTCAAAATATGTGTACACCCATTATGTGGTTATTGTATATATTTTACGTTTTAATTTTAATTAACAATAAGTCATTGGTTAATTAAAACAGAGTATATCGCTCACGCAAGGACTACTATCGTTTTATGTTGGTCAATTTGTGATAAAATTTGACTGTCATAAAAAAAGGTGAATATGCCAATCATTGTTGCATGTCATTGGTGTGAATAAAGTCGATAATGAGGCTTAATGACCCAATTAGGGTGAAATAGGTATAGTATCCAAATTGATTTATGATTTTGTTCAAGGTAGTAATCATATTGTGTTATTTTTAATTAGCTTTCTGTTATATACCTGCTGTTGGTAATTAGGAACATATGTTGTAGTTTTGAAGGATCTCAAATAAAAGTTGTAATAGAGCAATAAAATTGATTGTTATGGTCATTAAGCTCGTTTAGCTTGCAAATACGCCTATGTTTTCATGGGATCGCTACTCCTCTACAAATTCCCATAATTGGTCTAAGAAATAATTACAGTCACAATTACTCTTCTTTAAAGAAAATTATTTTTGAAAAACCGAACAAAATAGGTAGGTACATAGATGCTGAATGAAGTTTATTTTAATTCTATTGCCCCGCTTTGCTCCGCACTCCAATGCTATTACATTTTTCTTTTAGTAATTAAGCTGTACCATCTGCCTTACCAACTTATACGTAATTCAGTATTATACTGAATCCATTCAACTACAAACGTCGGAGACTTAAGTTCTTCAGCAAATGTCTTGGAAGCAAACCTTGTGCCCCGCTAATGAAGGAGACGAATATTGACTGGAACATTGCTCTTTGAATGTTGTCTCTTAGATTATATGCAGTAAATAAGTTCAAATGGGGTGGAATGATAACTCACTCTCCACAAATTCCTGAACGAAATATCCATCCATCCATCCTGCAGGAAAAAAAAGGATCTGCAAGGAATAATACTTCAGGTTTTGAGGTATGATCTTCAGTTTTTGGTAAATATACTATGGCATCAATGACAGGAGAATAACTTGGTTGGTGCATGTTAAAGTTTGTAAAGCATTGGTTCGTATCCAAAGTTTAATGAAAAGTAATGCTGCGATGGTCTTAGTACAATAGCCACAAACTTTGAAACAATACATTTCCCTACCTTATGTTGTCAATTCATAGAAATACTATGTAGCCAGAGCGATAGCTTGGAACTAAGTGGTAGCAATATTAATTAGAATACAGAAGTTTGAATTGGTCTTGGAGGACAAATGGGCATCTTGATCAAAACAAGTCGTAAACGTAAGTCTATTGAATATTTTTTGCTGTTACTTGCCAAGTCGTGTGTATAATCACTATAGTATAGTAAAAACTATCCTAACCTACGGTTGCATATGGGTTACATAGGTTACTGAAGACTTTGTAGGGTATAAGTATAGTTTAACGTGACAGTCTCCGGTGGATGCAACGACACTAAAACCAGTAAGGGTCTATTGGGATACCCAAAAACTACCCTCAGAACCAGGAAGAACTTATTATAAAGCGCTGGCTACTGATGTTTGTATTAGCCAGTTCACCTAATTATCGAAGAACGAGACTCCTAAGTTCATTCTTCTACGAGTGGAGAGAGCTTGATGTGTGCCAGTTAAAGGACTACCTTTTCCAAGGTCCTACCGTCCTACTATCGTCCAAGGCCATTGGTACTGAAATAATAGTCGATCGATCGCAGGTATATATGTACATATGTATGTATTCCCTAGAATACTTTGAGAAGGATCTATAAACGATAACATCTGAACGCTCACATTGCGTTTGAATAGGATGGAATAGGTTTCTCTGATTTTCACACACTGAGATACCCGAATAAAATCGCTACCCTCATCAAAGTACTGAAAAACAACTAGGCAGTAGATTTTGACGGTGTAACAGCGGAGGTCTAACGAGTAACAACAACAGCCTCGGCTGACACTGCTACCACTTATAGAGAGAACTTTCCTTATAAGTGGAAGAAGCGAATGATTGTCAAGCTTCTCAGTAAAGGAAATTGAATGGAGTGCGATAAATGGACGGGTATCTGCATGCCGCATGCTATTGCTCAAGTAGTAACTAAACTAATCATGAAGCGAATAAAACAATATTCTGATCATCCTCCTGCATTGACTAGATCAACATCCTGTAGATCATATTTCCAGTAGTTTTTTGAATACCAATAGCCACTTAATCTATTGTTCATGGACTTTGAGAAGGAGTTCAATAGTGTCAAAAGGGAATTTATTTGACTTGCTTTGCATAGGAGAGGTACTTAGATATATTAGTATCTATTATCAAGGCCATGATGGTGCCTAATGTCAAGGGAAGGTTACAAAAAGCTGTAAACCGTGACTATCTAAGTAAGGTTCAGTGTACAGCTTGCCTATGCATAAGCGGTGCTCTACGTACAACTCCTTCTGGACATTATTTTTTATCTGGATATAAGTATTTAGCAAGCAAATGAGAACAAGTGCAGCCGTTTGCCTCGAAGAGAAGCCTCAAACATTACAGTGGTCAAGAAAAGAATTTGAACACGCCTGCATTCTGAATAATTTCAAAATCTTTCGCGAAAACACAGACTACACCATCCCATGTCTAAATTTTGATAAGAGATTCACTATCACCATCCCTTGCAGATTACTCTGGAATGAAGAAGCCCTTTTAGAAGATGAGTCGATTCACTTCTACACTGATATGACGGCTCAAAAACCAAAGACAGAGTTGGTGGAGGTGTTTTCTATGACAGTCTTAATTTTAAGCTCTCCTTCCATCTTTCAAATCATTGTAGCGTGTTTCAGGCGGAAATTATGGCGATCAATGTAGTCTTCACAGGAAAACGTGATATTTGTTAGGGATAACAAATCTTTTCGGATAGCCAAAATGCTATCAAATCATTGGAATCGATCTCTATAAATTCTCTCTCTCTCACGGAGATGGCTGAGCAGTTCGATATTCACATTTGTTGGGTACCAAGGCATAGCGATATTCCAGGGAACTGTAAGGCCGATGAACTCTCCAGAATAAGAAGAACTTTACCCATTTTGACACACAAAGGCGCCACAGATCTATGGGACCCAGTGCCTAGCTTCTCACAACCATGTATGTTGTGCATGTTATATTCTTTCCACGAATAGAAGGGATCTACTGCAGACAATTGTACTCAACGCAAATACTAATTCCGTTTTATATACCAACGGATTGGTACAGTATTGTCGAGCTTGGATTCCAAGGTCATTGTCCCTTCCGAATCTATATACCCAGCAAACCCGAGAAATACGGATTTAAAATAATTCTTCCTATGACACCTAAACATTTTATATACAGAGGTCTGTTTAGCCAAACAATCGACACTTAGAAGACAGCCCGTCGCCAATTAATACCTCTAAACATTAACTCAACCAATTCAAGACTTAAATCGAAACCTTACTAGTGATAATTGGTTTGCCTCCGTACCATCAGCTGTGACTCCTTTAAAGGATCACAAAATAACTACTGTTGGAACGCTCAGGTAAATTAAGTTCATTTCCATTTCATTTAAGGACAAATCATTTCGTGAATACAATTTGGTGATGTTCGCCTATAGTAGACCACTAATACTGTTATCATACTATCCACCAAGAGGAACTCAGAAAAGTCGTTATACTTCTGTCTTCGATGTACATATCACTAGACAAAAGCACTACTTTAGTTTATTCCAGTGAGCTTAAATATCCCGGCGTCATCCTTAACAAACGAATTAGCTGGAATTCTCATATCAAGTTCGCCATCGAGCGTTACACTAGGCCTATGTGGGCTTTACGACAGAACTTGGGGTCTAGATCCAAAAATGATACATTGGATGTATGTATGTTCCTGTGGATGATGTGGTCGAAAGTTATTGAACGGATAACCCCAGCTAAGCTTCAGAAGTTGGAGAGAAGAGAATTGCCTGTCTCGCTATAACAGGTTCAATGCGTAACTGCCCTACAGTAGCACTAGAAGCTGTCGTTGGGCTTTCACCCTTACAAATCTTCATTAGGAAGACGGTCGCACTGTTAAGCTGCAACTAGAATACAAGTATAAACTAGATGACCATGTGGGATACCTGAAAATTCTTGACTCAATTCCTAAAAAGGACATGTTTGCACTATCCCCGACATCATGGTCAGGGTGTACTATTTCGGTAGGTTATTTGAGATAGAAATATTGAACCGAGCAAACTGGTCGAATGGTGTTCCGGCACTTGACCAAGGATGAATTCTACATTTGTAGCTAGTGTCTTTGGATCCAACACCAAAGTCTTGATAGCTATGGGAATGTGTACCTCGGTATTCCAGACTGAACTCCATTCCATTGAGATATCCTAATAGCTTTGCTAACGATGCGCTACAATCTCTCGCCAGACATAAAAGGGTGAAACTTGGATGGGTCCATGGCCACCAAGGAATTGCAGGCAACAAATCAGCAGATGAACTAGCTTAGGCTGGCTCAGAGTCTTCATTCATAGGACCTGAAACTCACTGTGGTGCCCACTGAGCTGCCGCCACAGTGCTGATTAAAGATTTTAATTTTTAGTATACTTAGATAGTATTAAAAACCAATAAGGCTACTGTGGCCTTAGGTATCAACTAAACAAACTTGATCTCTGCTAAAGTTCGGAATGTAGGTTGTGGTCGGAAGGTAAAGGGCCCTATTTTTCATAATAAAATACATATGTTCGTCAGCGGAATTGAAAATTATTGTTGTTAAGGACGTACTATCCTTCATTAGGTTGGTACGTCTCTTAGAATAATTATACTCTGATGATTCTTTTAGGTCGCAGAGTCTGCCATATGGGCAAGGGTTTACAACAAAAACAGAAAATCTGTTTAAGATGCATCCATGCTTAACTCCCATTTGAATTGCATATTCTTTCAATACAACATCTTCATCATGACAAAAACTGTTTCTCCAAATTAAAGTTACAAATTCCGGTTCTTCACAACTCTACAAAAATAAATGGAAAGGAAATAAATAAGAGAACGAATAAATAACAAAATTTGTTTACATAGGAAGTTATTCCAATTCAGGTATATTAAATACTTCTCCCACTCTGTGTTGATAAGGAATTTAATCCGAATTCAAGGGGGCTACCTTGCTTCAAGGGTTTTATGAACTCAAAACTGATGCCCACATTCTACTCTCATATATACAAAGGAACATTTGTGTGTACGTATTTACTGAAGTATATTTGTTATTACTTACTTAGGTGGGTGGCGATACAATTTAAGGTAAGGAAGGGGGTAAAACAACAAAGAAACTTCAAACACTTACAAAGATTGAATTAATTTTGTAAAAATATTCAATTCCGTACTTTAGAAAGCATAATGCATTCAATTCATATCAAACATAGACAAATCAAGAGCTGTCCCCCTAGATATCTCAAAAACAGCCTCACAACACTGAACATGTCCGGATATTACAGGTGCATCCAAAACACAGAAGTGGATAAAACTAAGTAAATAAAGCACATATTTGACGGAGTCAAAGGTTGTCCTCAGGGTGGTGTTCTCTTTCCTGTATTATGGTCAATCGTAGTGAATGAGCTGTTAATGACGTGTTTTATGTCCAAGTATACGCCGATGACATTGCGACCTCTTTCAGAGAGCACTCAATCTTGTGGGCAAAAATTGGCCTTAACGTCAAGCATCATAAAAGAAGAAATCGGAACAAGCTGCGAGGCAATAGAAATTTAAAAAAAAGTCAAGGTCTACACAACCAAGACTCCAAATACTTCAAAGACAAACTTGTGTAAACACTATGGATGCAATAAAAACGATTGATTCAGAAATACCTTTAGATGAAGCTATGTATGTAATAAATGAGTATGTCTATTGTCACATTAGGGCAACTTTTTCTTTTCTATGTATGTCTGGGACAAAAATTCATCACCATCTCCATGAGCAGCTTAATTAGGTATCCGGTTTCAAGTCTACTTTCCCATCTAGGTGGTTTGTACATGAGTCATAATAAAGGTGCTACAATACTTTACGGGACCCACGACAACGAGATTGTCTCCTTGCGTACTCACCTGTACTGACTTTTTTCCAGTCTTGTGCTCTGAAGTATTTATTTATATGCCCGCCTTACATCGATCGTAAGGCTAGTACTCAAATTTGTTTAAGCGCCTCAAAGATGTGATCGCCATTTGAGGATCTGAACAAGTTTTTATTATTTGAAGTCACTAGAGCTTTGCGTTATTCGATGTAACGTTTGTGTAACGAAATTAGGCAGGAACTTGAAGAATTCATATGATAGAAATTTACTGATGGAATTCGATCACTTAGGTATCAACGTGTGGGGCAAATCCTCCACTACGTGACTAAGAATGTGGAGTGAGTTCGGTGTTGTGCGCAGGGTAAAAGGGCCCGCAAATAGCTGGAGTAAAATTCAGATAGACTGCCAACGTCGAATAGGAACTTTGATTACACGCGTTGTTCGTTGAAACATCTTCGGCAGATTAGTCGGAAACCACAACCTCCACGACGCGACATTAGCACTAGGTTTCAGAGACTACGAATCCACACAGCAACCTGGCACTCTCCAGATGGTCGAACTGCCAACCAAATTGACCACGTTCTAATAGATACGAGGCGCGCATCCAACTTTCAGACGTGAAAACGTCGACTCTGACTATTTTCTTGTTGCAGCCAAATTTAGAGCTCGGCTATCCAACGAGAAGCTGCAAACCTTCCAGAAAAAAAAAACCTTAGCACGACTGGAGTAGCCAGAGCCTACAGAGAGCACCTCGACGAGAGACTCTCCACTGTGTATTCACCAACAATCTAAGGAACCAGTATCGTGACATCATCAGAAGGGTAGCAGAGACCACCATAGACTACCAGCTACCAACCAAAAAAAGCCCGTGGTATGATGATGAATGCGTGCCCCGGAAAAATGTGACAGAAACTGCACACGTTGCAGCGCAAAACAAGGGAAGAGTATCGAGTCAGAAGAAGGGAGGAGAAGAAAATCCTGCGGAAAAAGAAAGGGGCCTACGAAGTCTCCAAGCTCAAGGATGTCGAAGAAACCTGCGGTAGAAACAATATTCGATGTTTTTTTAGGGAATGAGCTGGCTACTGACCACGGAATTCAGGCTCTTTGAAACAATGAAGGAAACCTAGTCACCGAAGGAAATAGTAGATATGTTTAAGCAGCATTTCCAGCAGCTACTTAATGGGCATCAGGTAGAGAGTGTGATAGGGCAAAAAGAGAACCAGTATCAAGTCAATGAAGAAGCCACCCCTCTCCCAGTTTTGAAGAGGTTGGCTCAGCTATCAAAAAGGCCAGTGGCTCTGGTGGTCCACCAGTGGAGCTTGTCAAACGTTGTGGTAATGCTTAGGTAAGGTGCACCAAACCATCAACCATGTATGGGTGGATGAAACCATGCCCGATGAATGGGCTATCAGGTCTATCTTCAAGAAAGGCGATCCTATGTGTTGTAAGAACTATCGAGGCATATTCCTGCTTAATGTCGCATATAAGATCCTATCCAACGTACGGTGTGAATCTCTGAAGCCTTCTTGAAGCACAGTGCTGATTGCACGTACCAGTGTAGCTTTCGATACGGCAGATCGACGATCGACCAAATTTTTACCTGGATCCTGAAAAACCAAAATACCAACAAAATTTCAAGTTGAGACTACCTCTTCATCGACTTCCAAGCCGCATATGATAGCATTCAACGTCTGAAGCTCTACAAGACGATATGGCCGAATTCGGGATCAACGAAAAAGTGTTTCAGCTGTGCTGCGTGAAACTGGAAAATACGCGTTGCAATGTGCAATTCGGAAACAGTTCCTTTGAACTATTTCAAGGATGTACCGGATTTTTGCAAGGAGATGCGATATGATGTGACTTCTTCAATCTCGTGCTGGAATAGGTACTATGCAGGGTGGGTGCTAAAACGGAAGGCACTACCTTCAACAAATCTGTCCACCTGCTGGAATACGCAGATGACATCGACATCATTGTTCGTTCCCAGCGGCGTCTTAGAGGTTTTAGTTGACCTTGAAGTGAATGAGAATAAAACCAAGTACATGTTGCCAAAAATCAAAGAAGCATCTGTCCACCGCCTAGGACAAAATGTCACTGTTGACAACAGTCACTTCGAAGTGGTTAAGGAGTTTACCTACCTTTACCTACCTCCTAGTAAACCGCTGCTACCTCGATTTGGCGAAACAAATGGGTTCAAAACTCAAAAGTCGGAAAAACAGAATGCATGCTCTACAAAATATTGATCCTGCCAGTTCTGCTATATGAGTGCTGCCAAGTGCTGGACGATAACCAGGTAAACAGACCAAATATTGAACACATTCAAGAAAAAAACTCTTCGTCGAATTCTCGGTCCCGTCTGCGAGGAGGGCGAATGGAGGAAAAATACAACCGCGGACTCTATGAGCTGTATCAAGATGTGGATGTAGTCCAAAAAGCCAAAATAGATCGACTACACTGGCTCGGTCACATCGAGTGAATGGACAGTAATGTTTCAGCAAAAGAGGATTTTCGAATCACAGCCCTCAGGTTCGAGGCGACAAGGAAGGCCGGACCTCCGTTATAAGGATCAAGCTATGGCGGATGCCAGAGTGCTTGGTCTAGACAACTGGCAACAGCGAGCCTGTAATCGAAGATTGTGGAAGGCTGCCGTGTCTCAGGCAGAGACTCTTCACGGTCAGAAGCCCGTTAAGTAAGTAAGTAAGTAGAAAGTGGGGCAAAAGTAATGTCATAATGTAATGTAACTTCACTTGATTTTCAGCAGGTAGCAATTGGTGAACGGTTTGCACTTTATAAGGGAACATCTTCAAGTCTATCAAATGACATTTGACGCCATTTGCAAAAATTATGGCACATTAACATTATGACATTACTCTTGCCGCACTTTGTATAACAGCATGACATGTCGTTAGTTAACCAAAAAAGTGACGTAAACAGTTCAACCTACTTCTATGACGTGCAAAATGGTGTCAGTTCTCAAGCTGTTTAGACCCGTTTTAGTGATGATGAGATGGATTCACATTTAACTACAAATTCAAAAATAATAACATTTCCAGACATTAGCGTCAATTCATTGAAAACCATAAACTACTTACTCAAATCCTTGTCACTCTATAAATTCGCTACAATTTGTATGTATTTCTGTATATCCTTATTATATATGTATACCCTCCAGTCTATTCAATTTCATTAAAACTAAAACCCCTCTATCCACTCTCTTACAGATGGTCATTTTAACTGTTTGGATAACATCAGCGGTTTATTCGACGCCGAAATTCGTATTCAGTAAAACAATAAGAAACGTGCACACAAGCGATGGTGCAGAGGAGGATATCTGTGTCCTGGATAGAAAAATGTTTAATTCCAAACTGCTGGATATGATTAATTTTGGTTTGTTATATGTGACGCCATTGTTGGTGATGACGGTAAGTACTGTGAGAATGTAATGAAGGATAATTGCTGGTTGTGGTGGTACCAATTGTCGCGCGGCGTCAACAAATTTATGCAATTGACCTAAATGCTGTTGTGCGATGATATCGCTACTATACGAACAAATTATTATGTAGATGGTGGATAATCATCAACATGGGCAGGAGTATACTTCGATACTTTGTTATGAATTGCAAATTTATCCATACGGCGTCCATTATTGCAAAATCGTCCATGACATGGAAATTTTATTTTGAGTGAAATCAATTCCATGACAAGGAGGAGTAGTACCTCAGAGCTTTGGTATTTTTTTAAATCGATTTTCTCCCTACAGAAGGGTAGGGTTTTGTGAAACGATTTACAGAATACCGTGCTTGAAATCATTTTCCTTATGGTAAGTGTCGTCGACGTAATGGTTCAATGGGTTTTCGCACAAAGTATTGCTTTAAATCAAGGAAAAGTCTAGGAAGAGGTAGGTTGTACAAAACTGAAGGAGGTTATTCTTATGTAGGCTCTTTATAGTCGATTTGCAAAATTGAAAGAGTAATATTTTGAAAGTGATAAACAAACAACCAACCATTTTAAAAATAAAAGCATATTGCATCCTACCTCGTAAATGTTGTCTGAAGAGTTTTGGATTACCATTCCCTTCTATCCTTAAATAAAAAGAATTGAATTTATTCATTCGATGAGGAACATCTTTAAAGTAACAAAGTAAGACAAGAATAAACAATTCAAATTAAGCATAATTGTCCTTAGGAATATGTAAACGAATTCGAAACATACGTAGGTTCAAACCCTTCAAGACCCCAGATGGTATCATCCTTGCCTCCTTGCCTTGAAGTCATCATGTAGGATTGTCTGAATCTAATATACATTCTCAAACTTTGGACTAAGGTGGAAGTCATCATAATGGCTAAGGCATCCAGAATTTCGCATGTGAAACATCTTCAACCTATCAGTTAATCTTCCTTTCTGCTTTAAATACTAGAAAGGCTGATAGATCTCCATCTGCGTCAGAGTATCAACTATAATTTCTGCGTTCCAACGAGGCAAATCAGTCGAAAGAGCCTTACATACACTCGTGCGCTTCATTGGAAGATCTCTAAACATTGTGAAACATACCTTAGTGGTCTTCCTTGACATTGAGGGAACTTTTAACAGTGTCAAGTCAGATGCAAACAAGTCTGTCACAGGAACAATTATTAACACACAGCTAGGTATCTAGAAGTTATCAATCAGCTACTAGTAGACCTAAACAGAACAGGATGCATGCTACTTTTAAACACCAGGACACTCTCTGGGAAAACCTTTAATACGATCTCCTTCTGCTCACCAGATGGACTTCCAAATGCGGACTGGAGGTAAACTCCATAAAACCGAACTTGTTGTCTTCACGAGGAAATACAAAATTCACCTCATAGGCCTTTCGACTATTATTGGCACCAGACTCTCCTTCACAGGAAATGTAAAATACTTGAGACTTATTTTGAAAAGATTATCTAGTAGAACGCAAAAGGAAAACAAATATAGTTCTCTATTCCCTGTAAAAAGGATATAGGTAGAAGCTGGGGTATGTACCCTCGAAACATGTACCAGCTGTCTGTTATCAGGACTAAATGGCGTAATCATTTGCTGGCCAGCTCTGGATAAAGCCGTACATTTCATTAAATTAGCAAAAGTGAACTGTGCAGCATTTGACATTATGTTTGATCTGGTAGATACATACATCTGGTGAACAAATGGTTGCCAGTACGGCCAACCGTCTTAATGCCCCCATCGCAGTGGTCAAGTTCTCACGCTGGCCATTTCTCGATCCTCCATCTATTAAAGTTTACCCAGGAAAACATCGACTGTCTCCGGCAAAAACGGAGAAAGCCTGCCGGCAGTGAATGGGACAAGGTGTCATCTTTGTGATAGTTCAGTTCACTTCTACACAGATGGTTCCAAGCCCAAAACTTGTGGTTTTTTTCTATATGCGCATCTCTTACCGTCTCTCAGATTACTGCAACGTTCTTCAGGCAGAAATTATGGCAGGAAGGCTGCCTTGTCCTGGTTGAAATGCATGGCAATATCCGTCAGGGATATTAGTATTTTCACTGACAGTCAGGCGGTAATCAAATCAAAATCAAATCGTGCCCTTTCAGATCAAAGACCGTTTTTAACTGGCGTTTGTCTCTCGGAGATGAATTACCAGCTCAACATTTACCTTTGCTGGGTTCAAGGGAGGGAGGGAGGGATTCTGGACAACTGTAAGGGTGCCGAGCTCACCAGAAAGGGTATGGGTCTAAAGATTCAACCTGAATGGCAAAACCTGGTTATGAACCTCGCTACATGTAAACATCGACTGAAGCTAGACACTTTTAGCAGGATCAACTACAGATGGATCAAAACAAATCTGACAGCTGAATCAGAAAAATAGTGTCGGTTTGGAAGGGAGGAAACCATTCTTCACCTTCTATACCGGCCCTGTTGCAAAGAAGACTGCCGTGCAGAAATAGAATAGAATACTGATATCCTTAAAAGTATAGCTACTTCGAATCGATTTGAGATTCATTACAAGACTCTAATCTTGGTTAAGGAAGGCAGCACACCTTATACTTTCGTGGAGTCTAGTTCGAATGAACTTGTCTGCTAACAAAATGAACCTAACTAGTTTCTGAGTGCTCAAAAGAGACGTGCGTCATCGTAATTCAAAGCTAAAGTCCCCATTTGCTTCCAAGAGCTTTTTTTATAGCAGAACAGAACCATATTTGTGAGCCGTTTAATTTCGGTGGAACAAAGTTCAATATTTTATATGTACTTCCTTGTGAAGAGGACCAGTTCGGTTCTCGGGACAGACGGGTCCAAAACGGAAACAGGAGTGGAATGAGGAGTTTTCTTCCGAGATCGAATTTCTAACATCTCCTCAAGCCTTTCTAATCACTCTAGCGTGTTCCAGGCGGAAATCTAGGCGATAAAGAGGTCCTCTTGTGACTAAGGAACAATGTGATATCCGCGAGGGAAATGGCCTAAGTGTGGCTCCATTTGCTGTAGCCTGCCAATCGAACCTAACCTAACCTAAGATCAAATAAGAACCGTGTGTGCGGAATAAACACATTTGTGTGATAAGCGATCTGAAAGACCGATAGCTTGTCTAATTGCTCCAAACTTTCTCTTAGTCACCAAGCTTGGACAATTTTATGACCAAAAATTGATTGCTGCAGTTATAAACTACGAAACGAATGGAGAATGGAAAACGTTCGTCGTTACATCAGCTTACTTTCCCTATGATCCGGTAATACCTCGATGTTGCCATACTTTCTGGTCATGCCTACAGACTGTCTGTGCTAAAGCACAGATAGCCTTAGACATGCTCGATGAATAGTGCACTAGGAATGGGTTCTCGGTTAATCCTTCGAAAATTGAGATTGTTCTCTTCACGAGAAAGAGGACTGTAATCAGCCTGACTAAGCGAGTGCTAAAAGGCGTCACTATCCAGATCTCGGATGAAGCAAAATATCTGGGAGTGATCCTGAATAAGAAAGTTCTTTGGGCAAAGCACGTCAAGTCGAAGACATCCAAGGCGCTCTCAATTTTCTGGCAGTGTAAAGGTGCTTTTGGCAAGACATGGGGCTTATCACCAAAAAAGGTCCTCTGGATCTATACGGCTATGGTAAGACCTTTTCTAGCTTATGCGTCAGTTGTTTGGTGGGGGGGTTTTCGCGTAAGTATGTGACTGCCTTCTGCACAAAACTACAGCTTCACGGGAGCTTTTCGGAATACGCCTGGCCCTGCCCTAGATGCTCTACCTTCTTTACCTCCCATTAATACTTTCATCATGGGCTATATAATCAAAGCAATCTGCCGTCTTAGACGGGGTGGCTTTTGGTATCATCCACAATGGAGTTTCGATGACCTTGCGCGACACTTATCGTACGACCCTCGTTCCATGGATATGGCGTGTGATGCAATGACACCGAAACTTCTGCTGCTGTGAAAATTTAGAGTCGACTTTCCCTGAGTTCAGGACTGGCTTCGGCGCCCAGAGTCTGAGCTTGGACTGGGCTGTTGTCGAATATTCGCGGATGGATCCAAAATTAGTCAAGGGTATGGTGCTGGTATCATTAGATTTAATTACTCGCCAAGCGTGACTCTGTTTTTCAAGCGGAGATCTATGCTATCCTAATGGCTGCCGACTATATTGTTAAAAAAAGGTGTCGAGGTCGGAGTATCGGCGTCTGTAGCGACAGTCATGCTGCGCTTAAGGCCTTGCTTAACCCTGTAACCCGTACCATAGAGTTCGAGAATTCGGTCACAAGGCTGAACTCTTTGACTCTTCTCTGGGTTCCAGGTCACACTGGGATTGAGGGAAACAAGATCTCCGATGAGATTCGTAAGCTTAGAGGTTGATTTTTTAGGATCTGAACATGCGTTGGAGTGGTCAAAGGGTAGTGATGCGGAACATATGGGAACACAAGCGTTCTCGCTTTAGCCTCTCACTATCAACTCCTACTCTACACCTCCACGATGGTGGCTGCTGGGTGCCTAGTACCTCAACTGGAGATTGGGTAACCAACCCCTTTGGAAGGTTGTTGGTGGCAGCGAACGAGAGAGGGGGGAGGAGTGTCTTCTCACTAAGGCACCTTCTCTTGCTTCAGGCGGCGGCGGACGAATTCCCTAGATGGAATCAACGGTGGCGTCAACCAGTTCCAGTTAGGTCGAACTATTAGTGTTATCCCTATATGAGCTGCTTCGACATATTCGAATTCCAGGTCTATAGGGATTTTCAATACTGAGTCAGGGTGTTGGAATAGAGTTGGTGGCGGATGAACCCTTAATGGGCCAACGGCAGCGCTCACATCCCCGAAGCGGGGTACTGACTCCGGAATATCCGGCCCCTTGTCCTAGGGGTAAAAAAAGGAACTGGTCCTCCAGGTTGGGGGTTGTGCGTCGGGGTAACTTCCCTACCACGTAAAAAAGGCAATAGTTACGACACAACGACAAGCCTCGGATAAGGATGATCCCACTGTTGACGACCCCAGCAAACGAAATAAGGACAACGATCTTCGGATCTGCACGTGGAATGTTCGGACCCTTAACAGGCCGCGTGCAGCCGAACAATTAGCAGAGGCCCTAGACTGCTACAACGCAGATATCACCGCCATCCAGGAAGTGCGATGGGATGGCCCGGGCAAAAAGAGGATGAAAAACTGTGACGTATACTACGGTGATTGCTATAGGGAACAGAAACAGCGCTTATTTGGATGTGGGTTCGTCATACGCGGCAGACTTAGGCAAGAAGTCTTGAGCTTTCGACACGTGAGCGAGCGTCTTATGACAATCCGCATCAAGGCTAAATTCGCGAACATAAGCCTAATATGCGCTCATGCCCCCACACAGGACAAGGATGACGCCACCAAAGAAAGTTTCTACGAGCTCCTCGACAAAACATATGAGCAATGTCCTAAGTATGACGTTAAAATCGTCCTAGGCGATTTTAACGCCAAGATAGGAAAGGAGGACATCTTTGGTAGGACGATTGGAAAGCACAGCCTACACGACACCACGTCTGGCAACGGACTTAGGCTTATTGACTTTGCGGCGGGGCGAAATGTCAGTATAGCAAGCACATGGTTTCCTCATCTCAATATCCACAAGGGGACATGGCGATCTCCTGATCATCAAACGGTCAATCAAATTGACCACATTGCGATCGACGCAAGTCATGCCTCCAGTATTCTGGATGTCCGAACCTTCCGAGCAGCCAACATGGACTCGGATCATTTCCTTGTTGCAGCCAAGGTACGAATGCGGATATCCCAAACGCCACAACTAAGAAGAACTACTGTGAGAAGATTTGACGTCGAAAAGCTGCAATCGCAAGAGATCGCCAGAACCTTCACCGAACGCGTATCCCGAAACCTCTCAACTACTCCCATGCCGCCAGCATCAAGCGCCGAAGACCAGTGGCAACGCTGCCAGCAAGCCATCAGAAGTGCCGCAACTGATGTGCTGGGTTTCACCCGACCATCATCTAGAAACCCCTGGTTTGACGATGAGTGCCGGCAAGCACATGCAGCTAAACAGCAAGCATACAAAGCGGCGCTGCAAAAAAGGACGAGAGCTGCTCGTGAGCTCTACGAGCAGAAGAGACGGGAAGAACATCGGCTTCTCCGAAAGAAGAAAAAAGAGCACGAGAAGCGCGCGATCGAAGATATTGAGAGATTATACTCCAGGAATAATGTACGGAAGTTTTACCAACAGGTAAAAAGAACGTGTCAGGCCAACAAGACCCGTACAGAAGCCTGTAGAGATGAAGAAGGAAACCTCGTAGTAGAGTCACAGTCGGTGCTGAGAATATGGAAAAACTTCTTCTGCAGACTGTATAACGGCGACGAAGACCAACATCCCGCTGTCAGGCAGAATGAACCATTCAACATAGACGATGATAGCCAAAACTTCCGTCCACCTGACCAAAACGAAGTAAGGATAGCAATATCCAAACTTAAGTCCAACAAGGCTGCTGGACCTGACGGCTTACCAGCCGAGCTATTCAAAGCAGCTGGAAATGACCTGGTAGAGAGCATACACCAACTCATTTCTAAAATTTGGTCAGATGAGTGTATGCCTGATGAATGGAATCTCAGCACCGTTTGCCCAATCCACAAGAAAGGAGATCCCGTCAATTGCGCCAATTACAGAGGTATCAGTCTCCTCAACATCGCGTATAAGATCCTATCTGCCATATTGTGTGAACGTCTGAAACCCTTCGTCAACAACCTGATTGGGCCCTATCAGTGTGGTTTCAGACCAGGAAAGTCCACAATCGATCAAATCTTCACACTTCGACAGATCCTGGAAAAAACCCAAGAAGTCCAAATCGATACCCACCATCTTTTTATCGATTTCAAGGCCGCATATGACAGCATTTATAGAGACGAGTTATACAGAGCCATGTCTAGTTTTGGCATCCCTGCCAAACTCGTCAGATTGTGCAAAATGACGATGGAGAATTCTCGCTGCTCCATCAAGGTCGGTAACGATCTCACCGAGACCTTTGATGTCAAAAAAGGTTTTAGACAAGGTGATGCGCTGTCATGTGATTTTTTTTAACATCGTTCTTGAAAGAATTGTGCGAAACTCACAAGCCAACACCGGAGGCACAATCTTTCAAAAGTCTGTGCAACTACTAGCGTATGCCGACGATATTGACATTATTGGAAGAACACAGCGGGCTGTCACCGGTGCGTTCGCTAGTATTGAAACAGAAGCGGCCAAAATGGGTTTAACGGTAAACGAGGGCAAAACCAAGTATATGCTGTCAACCAAAAGGGACACGCAACATCGACGAATTGGACAGAACGTCACAATCGACAGCTATAACTTTGAGGTAGTAAGGGACTTTGTCTACCTCGGCTCTGCTATCAATTCTGAAAATAACACCTCAGCAGAAATAAAACGAAGAATAACTCTTGCCAATCGCTGTTTCTTTGGGCTGAGAAGGCAATTGAGTAGTAAGGCCCTATCCCGAACAACTAAGGAGACTCTATATAAGACCTTGATCATCCCAGTCCTGCTTTATGGCGCTGAAGCTTGGACTTTATCAAAAGCGGATGAAGATATCCTCGGTCGTTTCGAGAGAAAAATTCTTCGCAAAATATTCGGTCCCGTTTGCGTTGACGGGCTTTGGAGGAGAAGATTCAACGACGAACTATACGAGCTGTACAGCGACATCGACCTAGTCAAAAAACTGCGCATTAGTCGTTTGAGATGTCTAGGACATGTAGAGCGAATGGACACCAGTGCTCCGGCCCGAAGAGTCTTCGAATCACACCCGGAGGGACAACGCAGCAGAGGAAGACCTCGCCTTAGGTGGCGCGCACAAGTTGAAGGGGACCTGAACAAGCTTGGAGTGCGCAACTGGAGGCAGTTAGCTAAGGACCGAGCTAACTGGAGAGGCTTGTTAGTTGAGGCCCAGGTTCACCCCGAACTGTAGCGCCACCTAAGTAAGTAAGTAAGTAAGAACATGCGTTGGGTCTTTCCGCGTCGTCGGTCAGAGAATTGGGTTTCCTACAAACACAATTGTGCATGGAAGAGTCCCGTATGGTCCCGAACGTCTGTAAGAAATCAGCGGCATTCTTGATGTCCCTTAGAAGAAAATACTGTAGACATCTTATTGACGTTTTTATGGGACACTTTCCTTTTGTCAAGCATCTTAGTGTGCTAGGCTTAAGAGACACCACTATCTACGACGCTTGTGAAGAGGGCGACGATACTTCGGATCATTTCCTTTGTTATTGCCTTGCCTTTGCTCGGATCAGGTGGCTGATCTTCGGTGCTGATGTGATGAGTGCTAATATTGTAAGCTCCTCATCGCTAAAGTGCATTCTCGGCTTACTGCGGAGGTTTTGCTTCCTGGTAGTACAATGGATCAGTTGCGTCTGAGTGCTCCAGGTGAGTGTTTCCCAAAAAAACAAAAAGAAAGATCAAACAAGGAAGCTAGGAAGCCACAGAAAAATTGATTCAAGATAACCTCTTGTAGATACATGTCTATATTGATGGGTAACTCTAAATTTACATTACCCATCTATCTAACCTCAATCGATGAATAGAAAAAAAGTTTGAAAGAGTGAGACGTCATTCATTACTTCCTCACTTGCTATATATGATACATGCATACATATGTATGTTAAACCAAAACCCATCAAATTTACATTCAAGGATTTTCATCCTACATAGGTACTTATGTATTTGTTTACCCTCCGAATAGGATTCAATCACGCAGAATATGCTTCCAGGCAGTCAACAACCGAAATAAAAATTCCAAGTTTATTCATCTGAATTTTATTTTTTCTTTTTCCGCAAAAGCCTCAAGACAGATACCTTCGGATTCCATGTAGGCGGCAAATAGGTTACAAAAAACAATCATCTAAATATAATACGAAGGAAATAACACGCATTTTATAACGAGAATGAGAAAAACATAGACAGCCGCTTACGGTGGAGGGCAAGTCTTTGACCTTAATGGAGCAATGTCCTTTTTGTGTCTCCTCTACGCAAGGATATCTGTCGGCGCTTGAGCCATTGCAGAGATTTATTGTCTTACGATGCCCATTTGTCTCTAAACTTCGCCCATAAAACGTCGCCTTTATCCGTACAAAATAGCCTACTTCCATGCATCTGTTGTTCCGTCAACTATAACCAATCATTTTTCTAAGCAGATGGAGTTAAAAGCGCAAATGTCTGTCTGCTTGACATTGTACTTAAAAGCCCCATTTCTCAGCGCCAACCCAAAACAAATCCTTAATTTAATTTACACTTTCACACGATGCTGTCTGGTACGTAACACTCACAAAGGCAACTCAATCAACTGGTACAAATTACCAGTCATTCGCCAACGCAAAAAAAAAAAGCAAAAACCCCGGACCATAAAAAGGGTCAGAATTGTATCTCTGTTCGCGCCATTGTGACCAGCCATCATCGACCAGTTATCTTCCCTTCATTTAGTTTTCAATTTTCTCCCACTTGTGACCTCAATCTAACAATATTCTTCTATTCTCGCTCCTGCAGGTACTTTACAGCAAAATTGCAATCGCACTTTGGCGTAGCTCCCGGGGTTTAACCCATCATATCGCTCAACAGGACAATACCAGCACCAGCATGTGCCCTTCATCGAACAACTCGACGACTTTGTTAGCCCGCAAACAGAGCAGCAAATATGACAAAAGGGGTGTCAACATAACCGACAGTCAGGTAAGGCTTTAACAGACTGCTGCATGTGTATCCTTTTTATTTTTTTGTTTTTGTCTCTATCGTAGTATCTTTTAGTTGAATAAACCAAACAAGTGAAACAGGAAATTATTTGCAAGGATGTGGGCGAGAGGATTCAAGAGAATAAAACAAAAGACGGGCAACGGCAACTCAATTGCACATTTCACTACCACAACAGTGGGATGGGGGTGGGACTGCAAAAGGAACGTGAAAGCTATCAATTTTGTTGAGGATTCTGTTTTTGTTTGAAGCTTTAGTCCTTTTTTTTTATTACTTTTGTGAATCGTCAGGAGTAGAGATGGAGCTACTGCAAATGCAATTGAAATCAATTATTTTCTCATTCTGGACATGCTCTGGCCGAGAATGAACAAGGATCAGGATCATAAATCTAAATGACATATGGGAGATAGACGTTTTGTGGCAGTTGGCATTATTTTATTATTCAACATGTTGCCTTGCAAAGCAAGGTGTGATTTTTTTTATTTTTTTTGCAATAATATCCATTGGGATGGTATCAATGGTGATTTATAGGATATAACCGAATTTATGCAAAATTAAATTTTTGGAAGGTAGGTGGGTTCATTAGGCGGGCTGACTGCATCTACACGAGTGCAGCCTCACTTGGATCCGGTGTGGGATACCTGAAACAGTGAACAATGCAATTAGTCCTACAGTCAGATTATGGCAGGGGCACCCCTCTTGACCCAACTCGTAGGTGGCGTAGGTTTTTGTAAGATACTTTTCCCAGGATTGTGTTGGGGTTTGGGCATTCGCAAAGAAAATCTACTGAGTCTTCCTCTGATTCTGTGTCGCCACAGCCTCTGCATATATGTATCAGTGGTGCTGATTTTATGTAAGAAGCTTACTTACTTATATCCTGTATCCCCTTATGGGTCCTAAGGCCTCCAAAACTCAAAAGTGCAATCTTGTGGGGTTTTTGGCTCCCCAGCTCTTTCCCAATTACCTCCTCTACTGTGTCGGTCTATGTATGTATGTGCTTCTGGGACAGTGGTATATCCTGCCATCCTTTTCGGAAAGTGCCTCCATTCCACTGTCACTTTCGTTGTTGTACCTATTGGTTCATGCCGCGTTTTCTGATAAAATTGTTCATTCGCGATACGATTTGGCCAGAAAATTCTTAAGATACCGCGACCAACCAACAACCATTTGCAGCTTTTTCGTAATAGTAGCGTTTACTCTCCTAGTACCACATCCATATACCTCCTGTAGCAACACGGACTCAAGGTTGGAACGGAACAGTCGTAGATTAGTGTTTATCCCAACTCGAATCCCAAATGCAGACTTTGTTTTGCCGATTTGAGTGGTTATATCCAGTTTAGTGCCGCCATCGATTCAGACAATACTCTCAAGGTATTAGAGGCTCTCTACTATCTCAAAAGTTTGGCTAGCAACGCATATATGAAGAGATCAGTTCGATCCTAGGGTGATATTTTCTGATCCCTTTTCAACATTCACTATAATTTCAAGATCCATTGTCCTGTCATCATCAGATCCAAAAAGGAATCCTGGTTCGGCATCTAGTGTATCTTCGATTCGCTCAAGGATGCTTCTACCTATTATCTTAGCCACAGAAAGCAGCACTCAGATACCTCGCCAGTTTTCGCACTGCATTAGGTTGCCTTTTTAGGAAGCTTTTCCAGTCATCCGGAAGGCTCTCGACCTCCCAGGCTCTTTAAACAACTGGATTGAGTAGATCGGCTGATGCAGTTGGCTTTTCAGTGTTTTTATCTCATCCTTAGTTCGGGTATTTCTTGCCTCAGACACCTCAGTTTGACTTGAGTGCATATTGCTAGCAACTACTCGGTTTGAAACCGTAGCAAAATGCTCCTTCCATCTCTTCAGTTGATCCTCAACAAGCAAAGAACCGTCTAAGTCTAAGCCATCGGCTCTTTGGTGATTCTGTGAACAGTTCTGCTGTCTCACCTTCTTACTACTTCTTCTGCTTCAGCAACCAGCGTATTGATGATATTGGGCCTGCCACGCCGCACCCTAATCTGCACTTCTTTCATCTTCATGCGAGATAGGGACTCTAGCTCGGTTTTTGAACTTGGGCATCCTTGTGTCGTTTGATCTTCGATATGGCAGCAATCGGTATGTTATGATGGTGATCATTTACCAACCCCATGTTTGCTTCTTGTCTGTTTGGGTCGTCTACTAATGGCTAAATGGTCAATTTGGTTCTGGCCTGTGAGGAGAGTCAGCTGTGGTCTGTTTAGCGACAGAATTTCTCTAGTCCTTCTTTTGTTGTGTAGGTCGCATAGTTTTTAGAGACGTGGCATGAGGTGCGTGCATCTATGCCACCTTACGTTAGCCAGGTCGTGAGAATCCACGGTAATTCTGGACATGAGACGACTGATGGGTGTTAGGACCGTGATGGTTTTTCTGGCTAGCCAATTGGTCATTTCATTACCGTGGAAACCCATATCTCCCGGAATCCAGCAGAGCGTGATACTGTACTTCGAGGTTAGGCATTTTGATTTAGTTGTGATGGAAGTGATGGCTTTGATGGCAGCTCGACTTCCTATGTAAATGACTATAGTTTTATGGGTTGGATGTCAGACTGGATAGGTCCTATGGATATATGGATAGAACCATATAGTTCCGCTTGGAACACACTTGTGTGGTTGGGAAGTTTTATGGACCGGGCGATTATGGTTCCTCTGAAAATATTCCTGAGCTAGTACATTCGTCCATGACCAATCCGTGAAGATGAAATGATCGCTTCCGTTTAGTATGTACCCTATGTATCTTGCTTGTTAGTTGGGGTTGAGCTCAATTTAGTCTAGGTGGCTCGAAATCGGGAATTTTATTATTTCTTATTTGTAAAAACAACTAGGTCGGATTATTGTTCATTAGGGCCAAGTCCGAAGCGTTCGGCAAAGTTATTCAGGGCAGTCAGCGCTGTTTGTAGCAGATCAACGATTGTGCACAGAAACTTTTCTGTTACTAGAATAACTATTATAACAACACTAATCCCTAAGACTAGTGGGGATAAAACTTCACCTTGGGGGATTCCACATGAGGCCACAGCATGTGCTTGGCTACTGCCCAACTTGGATCTAATATTTCGTGTATTGAGCATACATTGTATCCATAGGATAGGATTCCAGTTCACAGTTTTTGTAAAGGAATAGGTGGTCACTTACTTTTCGCCTCTAAAAATAAATGTCTTTTAAAACCACCCACTCAACAACAAAACCGAAACTTTTTACTACCGAGTTACTGTAAGTCATTGCAAGTGAACTTCAAACGAAAGAAAGAAAATCCAACTCAAGACATCTCGAAAAGTGTTATAAATCCAACACCACCACTACCATTCCTTTTAAAACTAAAAACTAACTGAAAGCCAAAGTTTCACATAGAATTCCTGATCTACTTCTCTGACACCAAAGTCAAGGAGAAGAAAATCAAAATTCCCCATATCCTTGTATCGGATTATGTCAGTCAAACACACACGAAAGAGTATGGGTTAGAGTCTCCCAGAAACTGAAAACGATTGGGGGGTTAGAATTCAATTAGTTTTAGATACGTCTTCGATTTTCTTTTCGAAAATATGACGAAGCATTTTTCATTTATTGAATTTCTTCTGCCTTCCCACATCGAAGGTCACGAAAAGTGCCAAAAGCAATTAGTATCCTTGCCACTTGTGTATTTCGGTGTTAAAATTTAAATTAAAAGCGAAACTGATACGGATACGGCCGCTTATATAGATACATATACTTCAAAATTGTATCGCATTCGTTGGAAAGACTTATTGCAGAAGGGGATTGCGGATATTATCATATTTCTTTTTGAAAGCTACTCTTTCCATTCCAGCACACTATGGCAATAATGAGATTATGAGTCGTTTCCAGCTCAAGAGAGGGCAGCTATTAGCATTTTAATTTTGCAAATGTCGAATGACAGTTGATGCCGTTGCTGCCGTTGATGAGGGGGCTAAACAAATAAATGAGTTTTCTTTTAATAAAATGTGTTTTGCATTTCTTTTTTGGGAGATTATAGGCGTTTCTGAGGGAATATTGAGGTTAATACGGATGCCCCCGAATTCAAAAGAAATCGTAGTCGTGCATTAAATTTCAAATTTTAAATTTCTTGGAAAAACTTGATGAAAAAGTCTTTTATGTTATGGTTGGGTTACGTTAGGTTACATTGCAAATGAAATGGTATGTACATACATACGTATATAGCCAAAATGGTGACACACTTCAACCAATAAAAGTCCCATTGTGATGCAATAGATCGCACCATTTGGCTACCCGGGACTATAAGGCGAAGGAGGCTCGTGACGCCTACTGACACCAGTTCACCTAGGTTCTCAAAGAAGGGAGCTCTTAGATGGCATACATAGGAGAATGGTTTCTTCCTCCTCCACATCCCTTACAGCTTCTGCAAAAGTTATGTGAGAAAAGACCCAGTTTTTTGGTATGTCAGCCTATCAGACAGTCTCCAGTAAGGACACCAATAACGTGGCTTATCTGTGACTGCTTTTACAGAACCAACTCAATACTACGTTTCGGATCAAGCATAGGTCAGATCTGTCTCGAAATGTTGCACATAGAGAGATTTTTCCATCTTCAGTTGGAGGATACCAAGGCTCCGGTATTTGTCTGGCGAGCTCGTTAGTCTTGCAATATTTTGGAACGTCTCTATGGCGTGGCACCCTTCATACGTGAATGTTGAATTGCTTTCGATCGTCATGATTTCTACTTGAAAGACGCTACAACGATCTAGGGAAGAGGAAAGATATGTCCAGATTGAGGTTTTCGGAGAATACACCACAACTCTCCACATCGTCAGTCTTGAGAGGGAGCAGTGACCCATTCACTACGATCAGGGATGCTCGTGGTGAAGTTTCGGTCAAATAACAGGGTCGGCGGGGTGTACCACACTGTACCAGTGCACCACCGATGCACATATGTATGTATGTACATACAGATCTTTGCACCTTAGATAGGATATTAAGTTGAGTAGCACTATTAAGTGGCGGCCACCAGAAGTTAGTGTAGGTCTGGTAACGGACAGTACATCCAGTGTATGATATGGGTTGAAAATCCCAGCTTCTATCTATGCCCTTTTTACAGGAGTATAGAGCCACAGTTGGTTTCTTTCTTCTATTAGACTGCGTTTCCAGTTTCATGTCCTATCCAACATGAGACAAGTGTTTTGGCATTTTCTTTAAGAGAGAGACTGCTGCCATTAATCGTAGGAACAACTGGGCTGCGGCGGAACACCAGAGTAGGTGGTCAACCGTGGAATGTTACAGGTAGATGAAAATTTCTATTAAAATGCCGATTGGCACCACTCACAGAGTCGTTCTATGCTTAGAGCGAAGAACACTGAAATGGGTGGTAGCATTATCAACAGGTCATGGAAATTTCGGGTATCACCTAAAGAATACAGGACTTCTGGAGGATGATATGAACTATGCCTGGCGGAAATCGGCAGTGCATATATTGTGTCAATGTCCGACACTAGCTAGCAGCAAAAAGGAGATCCTGGGCAGCCACTGGGTAAAAAACCCAGAGGATGAACCAGATTTCTGTTAAACTGACGCTAGCGTTGACACGACGAATCAAAGCCAGAGCTGTGAAGAAATCCAGAGAGACTCTCGGGCTAAGATGGATCGTAGAAGAGAAACGTAAAGGGACACTGTGGCCTAGTTCGTAATCTGTCTAAAATATATATGTGTATATAATCGTAGGCGAGGCAATGAGATGAACTTTATATTTCCTCGTACAGAGGATTAGTTTTGTTTTGATGGGGTTAACCCCTAGTGCGCTTTTTAAGCTCTATCTACCTAGTTAGCCGTAGGAGAGTATCAGGGTGTTTCCCGGAGGCGGCAATAGCAATGCCATATGCATAGGCAAAACTACTCTACAGCCAGTACTTTCACTGACTAATAGCAGCCCGTTGGTCACTAGATTCCATAGAAGAAGTGACAAGACACCACGCAGAGGAGTTGCGCAACTAACAAGTCTTTTAACCGATGCGCCGCCCAGCTGCGAATTGATAATCCTGCGTGTAAATAATTACTTGATCAATACTCGAAGCGAAGAATCGACAGGCTTCCAAGTGCATCTATGATTGGCATAGATTTGACATTATCAAAGGAAAAGTCGATTCCTTGATGCTGAGTGATTTTTCAATGATGCGCACTAACGTGTGCAAGGCTGTCTCGACTGTTTTGTACGCATGTTGGTATGCAAAGAGATGGGCTAATGCTCTGGCGTAGGTTGATGGAAATACTCTTGACACCTTTAAGAGGAAAGTTTTTTGTACCACCTATAATACTATCTTTGTTGTCACGGCCAAGACATCTTAAGTCCTTCTAAATATTGAAAATGATCAAATGAACATCAGTGTTCTAAAGTAAGTAAGCTTTGTTAGCCTGTTGATGAATATCTACTTTGAGTTTCCACAATTCCAAGTACTTCTAGTTATCCACTTAGATTGGATCTCAACTACTAGGTAATATTCCAATGGTAAACTGGTGACAATGTGCAATTGAAACTTAGAACGCAACCAATGATATAGTCTAACGTGTACCTACTCCTTATTTGGTTTATTTTTGAAATGTATATTTAATTTATTGCTTTGTCTATATTTATGTACATGTATAGTTTCACTTTCTTATTAAATTTGATTACACGACTTTTCCTTCTCTTATTTTCATGCACACTTCAAATTGCAACACAAAACTACACCAACTATAGAACGACCATTTTAAGGTGGGCTATTATAATGATAAGTTATTTTATTTTCTCATTCCTTCTCCTTCACTATCTCCTTATTATTATTTCTATCATTTAATTTGAGAATATTAAAACAAAACGACTCTCAGTTAAAAATTATGAAACCACTTAGCACTGCCAACGTTGAATTGACTTCTTCCGTGTAGTCAAGAAGGATTCCATTAAACAATCGCACTTACTTACACCATTGTACGCGCACACGTCAACCAATTAAACTTGTGCTATTAAAAGCTCCTTGTTGCTGATTAGTAGCACAGCAGCAGTTGGAATTTAATTTTGTGTATGTGCTTCCTCTCGTTTTGTGTCCGATGCAGCAGATTGGATGCAACAAAGTCAAAAGCAGCTTCCACTTGGAGTGCACAAGTGCAGAAAACACTTGAAACACACCACTATGGCTTCCTTCCGTGAAAACGTAACATGTTACTCATATATGTACGTCAGCGTTTCTGGGAAATTGTGCGAAAGAAGTACAAGTGGAAGGTTTGCTGAATGCATAAAATTTGTTGCCAACATTTGATCCATTTATAACAGCAGTAGTGACTACCCTCCAGTCATAATTCTTCGAGCATTTCCGTACTCAATTGCTGCGAGTCCTGCAACAGTAATTAAATTCTGTTCCTACCCACTTGAATATTCAAAGAGGTGGTATCCGCATTTTTTTGTTGCTTATGGCTTTAAGAAAATTCAACGGGCAACGTTGATCAATAATGGAATCCTTCAGCTTTATGGAAAAAAAAAAGTCCTCCTCATAAGATATCCTCATAAACATAAATAAAACAGTAAAATGTGTACCACAGCACCATCTGCCACTTTATGATTTTTGTTCTCATTGAAACATACCCTCTACACAGGATCATATCCTTGTATCTTGTATATCTCACGAAATATTTCAACTTTTTCCAGGTATCAATGGAGTCCGACCGACCTATTGTGACCACCTGCCGGAATAAGGCAAGCTTTTACCATCATCAACGTCACGGGACACAACGTGTATCCCACATGTCACACTCCTCGAATAATGTATTGCGTGCTCGACGCGGTGTTGTCCGGATGCTTATCATATTCGTTCTGACATTTGCGTTGTGCAATTTACCATATCACGCACGCAAGATGTGGCAGTATTGGTAAGTAAACCCTAATCCCACTAATAGTAGAGAAGAAAAAAAATTGTGAAAGAGAGAACTAAGCTTTTATTTACACAAAGTCAAGGATGTTGAAGTTCCAAGAAAAAAAAAAAACATCATGTCACGTAACGTGAGTAGGGAGACATTAGATGGGGGGAAACCCTACCTATGCCTTACTCATACATTAGGAGGATAGTTTCAGACAGGAAGTACATTTTCACATTTTCACATACATACATATGTATGAAAGTATTTTAAGGAAGATATTATGGCGGTTGAAGGTTTCTTTATGGCGAAACGGGTACTGAGAAGAGGCGATAGAGAGAAAATGGAAGTGAAGCGGTAAAAATTACGCTATATTGGAAGTGGATATCAACTTTTATGTCACAGGCAGGAATGCGGATATATCTGAGTTATACCGGCTCCCAGATACATCCAGTGTCATCCAAGGTGAAGTCCTGGCAGTACTCGAAACCTCGTCGGTTTTTGAAAGACAACCCAGCATTTATTCGAAACATTGCCACCATTATTAACAGTCAGGCACAAGCTTCAAATGTGATATCTTCTAAGGTGTCATACCAGCTATAAGGTCATCGATATGCTTAAGACCATATTTGAACTATGAGGTCATAGATACGCCTAAGACTGGTTTTGAGTGATTAAAAATGCCTTTGAGCTATAAGGACGAGGGCCTTTGCAGATTACCTAATGAGTCCACCGCGACTCCGCAAAACATTCTGGAATCTTCTGAGCATTGACCCATATAAGAATGGAATATCTGACCAGGTACCAGTTATCAAATAGAGATACACAGACTATAACCCCGCTTCTGATTCCGAAATTCCTCAAAGAATCTGGACTCTGCCGAGATCAATGTAATCTTCATCCCCAAACCAGCAAATAGGCCTAGTGAGCTGACTACATCGTATAGACCTATAAGTCTAACATTATTTGTTCTCAAAACTATGGAGGGACTCATTGACGTTCATATTAGACACCAGCTAGATTTGCCTATCCCTCTGCACTCATGTCAGTTTGCACAGGATAGGTAAATCCACAGAAGGTACTCTTCACTATCTTGTGAAGAAGATATAGGAGCTTCCTTGAAGCTTCCTTGACTTCCTTGAGGGCTCATTCGCTAACACTGGCTACGGCTCAATAGCATGACAATTAGTAGCAGAGGTTTCGAATATTCGACCAACCAATGGATACGGCATGCTTGACAGTCGAATTATTACTTCCTCCTCTGAAGGATTGTTAGTATCTGTGATTGCAGTTAAGGGTTGTCCCTAAGAGGAGCTCTTTGGTCACTAGTCATCGACAATTTTTTAGTCGATCTACGGAGGTCAGGCTACATCGCCATTGGTAATACGGTACTAGCATGATAATACGGTACTAGCATGCTCATTGGCGCTGCTACATATTTCCAACTGCTTGAGGTCCGACTTCCTCTTTATCAGAGGTTCATCGACCAGACGCTGAAACCTTGTACGTGTGCCCAAGGATCAGCTGGACCTGGCCAAAGCGGTAGCTAATTTTACCTTTATAGGAGTTAAGCCATTTAATTGAGGCGTCATCAATCGCCAACACGAGGTGAAGGAGCGCACCATCTATTTCCCTCTGAATGACTTACCACGAGTTAGCCTGCAAGTCGGCACTTTGAGTCTAAATCGAGGCAAGAATCTTCTCCGAGGAGAGCTCCAAAATCTGTGGAAAGAACCCACGGACGATGTGTGGCTTAGGGAAGATCCCTCTTCCACCAGCGTCACGCTCAGTCCACTCTTATCTCTGATCCTCTCGAAGTTCGACCGCATCTACCCAGCAGTAGCACTGTCTGAGCAGACGAAAACTAGCTATCCTGATCTGCGATGTGAGTCGGAAAAATGCGGCCACACGCCTCTATTGCTCTTCTCAATCGAGATGTCTATGACCGCCTCTTGAAAAGAGCCATTTGCTCAGTTGAGAAGGGTTGAGTTGACAAGTCGGCCGGGACAACACCTAACCTGACTGCACTAGCCACTTGGCTAAAAGTGGGGACATCAGGTGTAGGTCCTGCATTGACCTTCTTGGCAGCCGATGCTAGTGGCGTTTGATCCTCGGATCTAACGTGCTTAGCTTCGCGCTGAGTGAGTGCCTATGCGTAAATCATGTTTGAACCGCCTTAGTTCCATCGAATTCAGTTTAATGAATCCACCTTGTTGTTGTTGGATCTGTAGCCTATCTGGGATCTTCCCAATGGAAGAACATCCAGATTTCTACGAAATGACACTACAGGCATGAACAAGTGTAGAAAA
This sequence comes from Xylota sylvarum, assembly GCA_905220385.1. Taxonomy (NCBI): domain Eukaryota; kingdom Metazoa; phylum Arthropoda; class Insecta; order Diptera; family Syrphidae; genus Xylota; species Xylota sylvarum. The sequence goes on along the minus strand of LR999957.1, from coordinate 104,973,643 downwards.
ATCAAAGTCGGAAGTGGCTGATTCCACGTCATCGACTCTGACACCATCGGAAGATTCAGATGGGGCCCTTATGGCAACGCCTTTTGAAATCTCAGAGTTCGCTCATGACAGAGCCCGGTGTGCCATAGGAAGGCTAAATTTAAACCGAAGGTCGCTAGGTATTCGGAGTCCGCATACTATCGAGTAAGCACACTCTTAGCCATGCATCCATCGGCGTACACTGTTCCTGAGAACACTGTTTGGAGGATGAACAGCCAGAGCAGCATTAGAAGCTGCTGTAGGTCTTGGTCTTCTACAAATCTTTATTAGGAATACGGTTGCTAGATGCCCCATTAAGCTGCAGCTATAATACAAGTGTGTATGAACCAGTTGACCATGTGGGATACCTGAAAATTCTCGACTCAATTCCCTAAGAGGACATGTTTTGCACTATCCCCGGTATCATAGTCAGGGAGTACTGTTTCAGGGAGTAAAAACTGATTGTGTTTAAAAACTGGTTTAAACGTATATTCCGTCACTGAACCCTAAGGGTTTGGTCTAAAATCTTGAGTTAAAGCTGGTGTCTTTGGATCCAAAACCAAAGTCCCGATACCTATGCATTGGAACGTTTCGCACGGTTTTCTGGCTTTGATTCCTCGTGTCAACGCTAGCATCTGTTTAAAAGAAATCTGGTTCTCCAGGTTTCTACTACTACTACTACTACTACTACTAGCTACCACCGGATATTGATATAATTATGTGCTGCCGTCCCAACATACTCCGGACATAGTTCACAGGTGTTATCCTCCAGAAGACCCATCTTCTTTAGGTGATACCCGAAATTTCCATGACCTATAGATAACGCTACCACCCATTTCAGTAGACTTCGCCCTTTAGAACTTTTCTGTAAGTGGTGCCAATCGGTATTTTAACAGCCATTTTCGCCTGCCTGCAACCTTCCGCTGTTGACCACCTTCTCTGGTATTCCGCAACGGCCTATTTGCTAATTAGGTGCTCTACCATCCCTCTGCCAATTGCAGTAAATGGTTCTGAACCTGAATCTTACCTTAATACAAACGTCGTCTATTCCGCTGAAAAGCGGGAAAGGTTCCGGGACTGAGACGATCGAAACGATTAATTATGCCTCCTTATTCCTTCAAAGAAATTCTTAATTTAGACAAGGATAGTATCAGAAAGTTAGTGAGCTTTCTTACAGACCACTGTGGCTTGAGGTACCACCTATCTGTCCTCAGATACGAATTGTAGGTTCTGCTCGCAAGATGACGAATCATCCGAGCACATTCTCTGAGAATGCTCTGCCTTACACTGGTTAAGGAGACGTATTTTGCATGAAGAAATATATTCGTCAGTGGAACTAAAAAACTCTGCTTTAAGGACATACTATCCTTCATCCGCCCGACAAGCGAAAACACCAAAAATTAGCTGCTAAGCTTGAAAGAAAGATTTCCTTTTGAGTTAAGAAACTAGCTTATAACTTTTGGTGTTTGTTTGGTCAATGTCAAGTACCCTTAGACCCTAGGAAGGCTCTGCCGACACTTAAGCACAGAAATAAAAAACAAAATGCGAGAACTCTGTAAATATGCCACCTTGAATGATTAGCACTTTCCATTTAATGGCCTGAAAACCTCTATTTTGTATTACTCATACATTTTGAAACTGCATTTCCTTAGTTCTTCTAGTAATAGCCTCGCTTTTCAGCTATCAAAAACTCCATTAGAATGTGCTCGTCAAAAGCATTTCCAAAAAAAAACGAAACCTCATTTCCAGCACTCCGCAGTTTTGTCACGTTTACACAAAGGTCCATGTACAAGCTTCAGAAGTGAAAATACCATTCAAGTGAATTCTGTTTTACTACATTTTTGTTAAACAACATTCCTTCAAGGACACTCGATAAACTTCTTTCCAAAGCTTATTCCCTTACAACTTCAAAGAGCACGTCGCCACCATAATAAGAAAAAAATCTTCACTATGCTCTCCCGAAATGGCAAAGGTGAAAAATAATATCTAACTCGAATTCATTTGTCCTTTTTTTTATTATTTTTTGTTATTCAAAAAAATTAGCATATTCCTTGGCAAGGATCAATGAGTTTCACAAAATGATGAAAAAATAATACTACAGACATTCAGACAGAATATAGAAAAATAGTTTCCTAAATAGTTTCACGAGCGTTTTTTCCACTCTCTCTCTCTCTGTTGTACGTTTCGAAATCCTTCGAAATTAAAATCAAATACAAGCAAAAACTATATATAAACATGTGTACATACATATGTATCTATTCTATTTACAGGTCACGTTCTTACCGAGGCGATTCAAATTTTAATGCTTTACTAACGCCGCTCACATTTCTTGTCACGTACTTTAATTCGGGCGTAAATCCTCTACTGTATGCGTTCCTTAGCCGAAATTTCCGCAAAGGCATGAAGGAGCTGCTGATGTGCTCCCTCAAGAAGGGCAAAGGCAAGTCCTCTTCGTCGTCGGTGCATCATAAGAGGGCAGCCTTGCAGGTGAGTGTAAGTGCATGTATTTTAATATTAATATGATTATCTTATCCGTTTTTTCTTCTCTCTTCTCACTCTTTTTATCCTCATTTTGATGATTCAATGGGTCCGTAAATGTTGCTGCAGCAGGATTGTTATAAATTCCCATAATGTTATCTAATATTTTTTTCATTTTCTCCGTTTCTCGTCGCGTTTGTGCTTTTGCCAACCCAGCCATTAGGCTATTTAGGTAGTCCTCTTGCTATGAATAGGTATCCTTTTATGTGAACTATGAGAGGACATTGGTTTTAAAATGAGTTATTTCTCTTTCGAGATGTATTCTAGCAATATGTTGTATCGTTTCGAGGAATCCTAATCCGTTTTGCGTTTTAAACGATTGTTCCACTCTGAACTGCACGTGGAACGTAAATTATTGTTGCCAAACTTTGCTAACGTTATACATTTTTAATTTCACAAGGACATGTCATATTGCATTTTTTTTAATCAAAAAGTTCACGGAATTTCAGCGGAGTTTTTTTAAAATTAATGATTACACAATGTAAGCACTGTGGGGGAGGGCTTTGTTTTGAGATTGTTTTGATTAAAATTATCCTTGGAGCTGACATTAATGATGAATTAACAGATGTGTCAACTTTTTCTGTTGTTATAACAGAAAATTAAATTTGCAGAATTCTATCTCATACCATGCTGTAAGTGAATTATTAAAAATTATTCAACATGAGATATACTGCTGAGGTTGTAAGGATTTTCAAGATTTCACCCCAAATCAACGTCACAGGATACCCTACAGAAAAAAAAAAACATAAAATAAAACCCACTCAACACATGTAGTAACACATCTTTAGTCCTTCGACAAAGCAACCATAAATAACACTAGCTGGACTGTTTTCCAATTTGATAACAGGATGTGGCCAAGAGTAGCGTTTAATTCTCGGCATTAAGTTCTCAACATAAATTGATGAGAATTGCTGTAATGGGAACACAAGATAATTTATGTCTCCAGGATAAAACTTGCGGCGAGTATTTGGTATTTGTTCCTTTGTGTGGTTGAGAATTATGCCTCAAAGCACTCTCAACGATCTTGTGGCCAGATGGTTCCTATAAGAGGCAAACTCTGTTGGTAAAGAAATCAATTGAGGCTTATTATGTTATTAAGTGGAGCCATTGTGTAGTGCGAATCATTTGTCAAATAATATTAGTCAGTCGCCTTTGATAACTAACATTTGTGGAATTCACGGTCAAGGCTACTTGAGGTTATTTATGGTCTACGGGCTGGTAGATACTTAATATTGGTAACAATTGCTTGATGGAAAATAATTAACGAAAATCAAGTACAAATTGCGGAAATGAGGAGTTCGTTCTTGCGTGCTTTGTGTTATAGAGTAGACTTTGTGTCTGTGGCTCTATGAAACACAAAACACTACTCAGGACAATCAATTTATAGAAACAAATGGTATGAAGCTTTAAAACTACTTATGTAGGTACATCAACGATTTCCAGGTGTGAGTCAGTGAAATGGGTTATTAATATAGATGAGCGCAATCTACTGCTGAGCAAGGAGTTTCACTTTCAAATATCAGAGAACCCCAGCAAGTTTATACACGGTGCAACTTGCCACGAACGTCTGACAAACATTCGAGACTACAATAGTCTTGAGAATATTCTAAAAACAAAATTCTACACTTTGGATCAGCACAAATGGGTGTGACAAAACCAGGCCTTGGTCCCTTCTTAGCCCTTTCGTCTCAACTATTTATTATTTTTCACGGGGCTCTCCATTAATGCGGAAAAGACAGATCTAATCATTTTCACAAGAAAAAGGAGAGATCTGGAATTTCAGCTCTTAACACTTTTCTGATCGGAACTACAAGCGACCACGAAGGTTAAGTACGTCTGGGTGTACAATTAGATGCTGGACTAACTTGGAACTTCCATGTGAAAAAGAAGATCAGAAAGTTGAAAAGGGTGCTTCGTCTGTCCAAACGGATATGGACTAAGGGGGAATCTCGCCGAGGTCAACATACTGGAGGTATACGATGATAGTTAGACCGATTATCACATATGGAAGTGATTCTAGGTATTATACCGCTGGACTTATTTCTTAGGAAAGCGACGGCATCGACAGCACTTCGTCTGCACCGGAATGCCAACTGGCACGGGCGCGGTACTATTTATGGTCATAGAAAAATCCTGGATCTCGTGAAAAACAAGATTAGGGACATGAATATGCCCATGGATTGAATAAAGAGAATGCGTGTTACCGAAATGTATCACAAAACTCTTATCGGAGGTGGAACACTTCCGGAATAGAAGATTGGTAATATAATCATCTTTACAGATGGGTCCATAATGGATGGTAGGATCGGGGGCAAGTATCTTCTCAGAAGAACTGGAACTAGCCTGTTATATTAGTCTGGGGAAATATACCTCAGTCCATCAGGTGAAATAGTTGACGCTCTGTTGAATGCGTTGGATCACCTAAAAGAGGGTCAGATTGCGGGGAAACATATTATTATAGCACTGCAAACAGAGCAAACAGATATCAATACATCACTGGCATTGTAATGTGTTCAAAAACTCAATGAGTGCTCATCACGAAATTTGATGAGAGTTCACATGAGGGACTGAGGGCAAAGAAAAGGGAACTCTCTAGCAAAGCAAGGGTCAACCTCGGAGTTCTCTGATCCGGAACCATTTGACACAATTATCAAAGGATTGGTAGAGCACCTAATTAACAACTGGGCCGCGGTGGAACACCAAAGAAGGTGGTCAACCGTGGAAGGTTGCAGGCAGGCGAAAATGACTTTTAAAATGCCGATTGGCAACGTCCATATATGTAGAAGTTCTAAGCCTGGGGCGAAGAACACTAAAATGGTAGAGTTACCTACAGGTCATGGAAATTTCGGGTATCACCTCAAAAAATGGGTCTTCTGGACGATGACAGTTGTGAACTATGCTTTTAGGAAGTCGGGATGGCAGCGCATATATTGTATCAATGTCCGACACTAGCTAGCAGAAGAAGGGAGGTCTTGGGGAGCCAGTGGGTAGAAATCCAGAAGATGAATTAGATTTCTGTTACACAGTCTTCTTCAATTAAACTTCCAATCACGGTATATATTTTATCGCTTTTACTTTCGTCGAAGCAGGGCCATACATTTCTTGTGATCACACATGTGTCTAGGGAGGACCAACTAATTTTAGCCTTAATCCATTCTTCGAGCCTCAGAGTGCGAGGCGGAATGAACACTAAAGTGCCTTGTTCTGATCTGAATTCTGAACCTTTTCTAGCCAATTCGTCGGACTTCTCATTGCATGATATGTATGTCTGCATGTCCAGGATCCCAGCAGAGTGAAACATTGTGCTGTGTTCCAAGTACCTTAAGTTCTTTTCGGACTTGGAAGCACTTCACAAGCTTGGACTTTATTTCGATGGCAGAAATCGCTTATATTTCTTCCGTGGTATTGCCTTCAACGCAATTTTATCGGCGGCTATTGTCACTGCTAGGATGTCCGCCTAGAAAACAATGCTATGATTTGGGAGGCGATATGGATATACCCAGCGATTCCTCAGCCGCGCTCATATCCCCGAAGCGGGTTACTGACTCCGGAGAATCCGGTCCCTTGTCCTAAAGATATAAAAGGGAACTGGTCCTCCAGGCAAGGGGCTGTGCTTCGAGGTAACTTTCCTACCATGGAAAAAAAAAAAACAAATAGTTGCGAAGCAACCAATGGCCTCGGAAAAATATGATCTTCCTGTTGATGACCTCGACGAACGAAACTAAGACAACGATTTTCTAATCTGCACGTCGAATGTTCGGACCCATAACAGGCCACGTGCAGCCCAACACCTCGCAAAGGCCCCAGACTGCTATAATGGAGATATCACTGTCATCCAAGAAGTGCGATGAGATGGGCTGGGCAAAATGAGGATAAATAACTGTGACGTAAACTATGGCAACTGCTATAGGAAGCAAACACAGTGCTTATTCCGATGTCGGCTTGTCATACTCTGTAGACTTGGGCAAGAATTCTATAGCTTCGACACGTGAGCGAGAGTCTTACGACACTCCGCATTAAGGCTAAATTTGCCAACATGAGCTTAAAATGCGCTCATGCTCCTACAGAGTACAAGGAAGACGCCACCAAAGAATATTTCTACGAGCTCGGCGACAAGACGTATGAGCATCGTCATATGTATGACGTGTTGCTAAAAAATAGGAAAGGAAGACATATTTGGTAGGATAGTTGGTAAGCACTGCCTACACGACACCATGTCTGGCAAAGGACTTATTGACTTTTTGGCGAGGCGTAACGTTACTATAGCAAGCACACAGTGTTTCCATCTCAATATCAACAAGGGGACATGGGTGTCTCCTGATCATGACGGTCAACCAAATTGATCATATTTCGATCGACGTAAGTATTCTGGATGCCCGAATCTTCTAAGCAGTCACCACCGACTCGGATCACTACCTTGTTGCAGCCAAGGTAGGAATGCGAATATCCCAAACGCCATAAGAAAAATGAACTACTGTGAGAAGATTAACATCGAAAAGCTGCAATCGCAAGAGATCGCCAGAATCTTCGCTGAACGCGTATCCCGAAATTTCTCAACGACTCCTATGGCGACAGCATCAAATGCCCAGGACCAATGGCAACGCTGCCAGCATGCCATCAGAAGCGCCGCAACTGATGAGCTGGGTTTCACTCGATCATCACCAAGTAATCCCTAGTATGACGATAAATTCTGGTAAGCACATGCAGCTAAGAAGGCCTTGAGGGGTACCTCTGGAGGAGTATGCTTTTAACTTCGTCTCCCCCCCTGCTCACTTATAATGTGTGCTTCCTCAAGAATTGTCACAATCTAGTTGCTCAGGGTGTTGTGAATATTGAGAAAGAGTTCTAGGCACCATGCCCGTTCTGACATTACTAAATGCTCTTTCGATGTCTTAGCTTTAAAAAGCCGTCTTTTTTTTCCTTTGGTGTAGGCACGAGCCGTGGATAACTCATTGGAGTTTAATCGGTTTCGAGTGTGAATATCAGCCAATTGCTTAAAAGTTTTAGTATAAAGTAGATAAGGCTAAGAAGCCTAAAGTAGTTAGCGATTGTATGACTTGCTTTGCCAGCCTTGTGTATGAATACCACATTTACCTTTTTCCATGTTTGTGGGATCTGTCATCGTATTAGATAACTAGTCTATATATCCTTGAGTTACCTTGAGTACGTGAGTTATCGAGCTTATAGCACTGTGCAGCATTATGGGGATAATCCCGTCAAGTTATGGCTTTTTGTAAGCCGAGAACGATCTTATTGCCCAATTGATTCTCTCTTCTGAAATCACTGGTGACTCAAATGCCCTGTTTGCACTAGCTCTAGTGCTATCGAAAGATTGGTTTTCATTTCTTGGGTAGTGCTTGCTTATAAGTAGCCTCAGTGAACCCAAGCAATATTCAGACCAACCGTCGCTATATATCGATATGACACTTATTCCTGACGGTGGTCTGCTGTTCAAGTCAGGCCAAACTAATAGTACAAAAAACTCGGAGCTAAGGTCATCAAGGATCAGCCACTGAATTAAGTTTTTTTAAAAGAGGTGGTAGAGAGTTGGTAGATGGACTTGCTCAAAGTAGATTGAGGGTTATACTGTGAAGATACATCGTTACAAACTGTCGAAAGTACTATGTGTCCTGGACTGAAAGAGGACTAAAGTTTTATCTAAGAATTTGTTTGTTACAGCCAACCTAAGAGATCGACCTATGTATGTATGCAACATCCATGAAAAATCATGAACATAGTATGATATGTACTATCTTCAACGAAAAAAATTCTCGACTTTGTTCCACAGGGTGCAACATTCGATTGTGCACTTATGTCCCACTGAGCTTGAATCCATTGGGGTACAATTATTTTCAATTAAGCTCAACCAGGTGTTTTTGAAATTTTTCTTTTGTGCACTTTGGTTGATTGAATTTTTATTTTCGTCCTTCCTTCATCTTACCAATAAGAAAAACAAACTTCTGACAACATTCTACACTTCATTGGAAACTACTTTTGTTTGTCTACCAAGTCAAGGGCAAAGTTGAAAGGGCATTAGGTTGAAAGGCATTACATTAGAAAAACAGACTCAAAATGAGTTACTGAGAAAATTTCAGCGGGTGATAGTTTTTGACAGATGATATGTGGGAAGGAATACGGATATTGTTGCTTCAAAACACGTTCTTCTCGGTAATTATTGTTGGATTTTAAGAAACACACTTATTCTGGTTCTATAGAAAATTAATTACGAGAAACGTGCATATGTCACTACCTGAGATTAAAAATTAATTGAAGGAAGTAGGTGTAGAATCCTTATCATCACCATACTATCGCACAATATAGCGAATGATATATCCTTTAAACCCCCAAAATCAACCGTACACGAGAGAAAACACTACCGCACGTGCTTCTAATTACCTAACAACTTTAATTCAACAAACTCACATTCTCCATTAATCATGGGAATAAATATCAGACTTTCTCCTTCACATTAACTAAATCCATTGTCATCTTCTCCTTGCAGACTGGCCCCTACTTCAAAGGTTACGACAAAAGTTTGTTTCCCTGAGAGAATTTCTTTTTCACTTCCCTACAAACTGAGGCTCAGATTTTTCCTTTAATTTTAATTAATTAATCTTTACAAACCAAATACAAAAGTCACTTAATCTTTGTTTAAAACAAATGTTCCTCTTGATTAATAGTTCTAATCCATAGTCCTGCATACATAAACGATGGAAATTTCAGCTTTAAACCGGCAGAAATGGCTCTTAGAACCACACATACTGAAATAGAAAACTTCAAATAGAAAAAGGACATTCATGCATGTACCTTAAAATAATTTACAAACCTAAACAATGACTAGATTTGAAATTCTAATGGTTTTCCTTATCCTATTTGCAGACTCACTCCCTGCCAACGGACTCAACACACATAGGAAACGATCAGCTATGATGGCGATTACCAAAGAAATCCCATTTAATTGGAAGATAAATAAGATGGGGCAGATGATGATGGTGATAGTAACGACCATTGACGACGAACGAAAGCACCAAGATACGGATACGAAAAGGCAAGGACGTCCTTGGATACAATCTATTTCTATAAGTGGCTGGTATTATGGTCAATTTTAAGTGATACTTCATCACTCAATTATCGCGAGAGTATTCAAGGAATTCTGTGTCCTTTGAATAAGTGGGCAACAACCAACGACTAACCATTCAACATTAATTAATATTACATTTTATTTATGTCTACAAATTATTTCCCACCAAACAAGTAGCAGCTTAAAAATTTATAACAGTGTGTCCTTGCACACACAAATGACCAATGACGGGTCCATTAAAAATTTCTTCTATTATGTGTCAACCAAGTTTTGTTGTAAATCATTTTTTGTTTTTTGCAGTCACGACAGAAATATTAATAGGTATTGTATTAAGGCTTCGAGGTCATAAGACAATAATAAGGAATTGCTTGAGCACAGAGAACAGCCTGCTTATCTTCCTTCTTTGTGATGAGCAGTAAAATTTTGTATCCTTGGCAAGTTTATGACACTGCATAAAAGCGGATGTCCGGTAGTTACCCAAACTTATTTGAAATTTCTGCATGAAAGGGTTTCCCCGAAAAGAATGGGCAGAAAGTGTCAAAAGGATTTTATCTTATCCTTTTCATATTTTTAGAACACTAAGAGAATTTATGAGCAAACAATACAGGCTGTATGACAATGAATTGTAATAATGTTAAAGAGAGCTTGAAGGAATAATGTAAATATTTTTTTCTGTAAATATACGAATAACACAAAATATTAATAAAAAAAACAATAAATAATATTTTTTTTTTAAATAAAAATTTGTAGCGCTAAAGTTTGCAACTAAATTTTCCTATATTAGGTATTAAATAATTTTAAATTCTTATAGATATACATGCATGTATGTACATTTGCATGCTTGCGTTAGTATTGAAAAGGATTTTTTTCTAAAAGTTAAACGTACATAAATAAGTTTACTAAGGTTTATACTGTAATAATGTTTTTAAGACGCTAAATAGCTCTTGCAAAAGATGATAAAACCAAAAAAAAAAAAAAACGTTTGAAGACGAATAATACATTGTATTTTTATCAGTATGATATATCATATATTTTACTAAAATAAAAACTAAATAATTAAATGCTGCAAAGTGCTGGTGATTTTATTTAAAACTTTAGATGGGGCCTAGTTCAATAGCATATGTGGAAAAATAACAAGTGTGGGGGTGAGCAGTGAACTTTTCGAGGAAGTCATTTAAGGCGCTAAAGTTATTAATGAACACGTCTACCTCAAGTTCAAATAGCTTAATAATAGCTTATCCGCATAACGCGGGGTTCTGTGTGGATGGAACACCCTTTCCCTAACTGTTCGTGGGACCAACTGAAAAACAAAATGTCACAAAACCAAAAACTACAAAAAATACTAAACAAGAAAACTAAACTATTCCTGAGACCAGACATCAACACAATCCGGATACAAGTGACACCATCAGCAGCTCTGGAAGCACTTTACGTATGTAGGAGCATTTGCAAAACCTTTTCATTAGCGATGCTGCGAACGATTATTCGCTATTGTCAGATGAACTGGACAGCGCGACACAGTCATGCAGCTCAACTGCCCCAACTCGTCCCAAGCTCTCTGGCCAAGAGAAGTACTTACTAAGTCATCAGGCTGCACTGATGAAGCTACAGCCACTACGGCATTTCAAAACCAGCTGCACCATTATCCGTGGCGCTCGTCAAACCTTCACCCATAGCAGTAGCCACCACTCCAATCGAGACCGATGTCAAACCTCCACTTGTGGCACCAGCTACCCCACCACCCAGGGAGCTACATTCCAACCCAAAACACCGAGCTGCTGTTGCAACCAGTCACTATCTAGATTTTAAGAGTAGGAGAGATTTCCCGATTCTATCCAACAAATCTACCTACCTACTGCTGGCTTAAAATCTAGCTGTATACATGCTAAAGACTCATCGAGTCGAACTGGTTCAACAAACCAAGCTGGAAGTCAATACGTCGTTGCGACAGGAACAGCGCCTAAACTGCGTAGATCCGCAGACGAGGAATCCAGCGCCTCAAAGAAAACTAGGAACTCAACGAGCTTCAAAACCATCTCTAAGACAGTTAAGGAAAGCCTCGTCGTGGGGATAGTGGATCTATGTATCTAACGATGAAGGAACGATCTCCTATGAGAAGACTCATTGAAGACAAAGTGATAAACTGCCTTAACGAGCGTATTACCACACATCCAAACTCTTCACCCACCTTTAAAGACACGAGCTGACACTAGGACTATGTAAAGCTAATAGCCTGCGACGAACAAAATTCGGTAGATTTCATTACCATTACCATTACCTACCATACCGAAGGTAGGAATCTGGGTTCCAACTGAACACCCGTAAGCCAAACAAAATCCAAGGTGTCCTGTACTAGAATCAGGGCCTTCCAGTCAAAGACTTTAAGATTATCGAAGAGACACCGAGTTCTAAGAAACCAAAATAGGCGATGAAAACCGGCCGATCGCTGGTAGTCTGGCTGTCCACTGAGTATCTCCCATTACTCCAAGCTAAAGGGTTTGGGATCAAGTGTTATCTTAAGGAAGTCCCGGTCCCTCCATACCGGCAACACGCTGGAATTTGAACTAAAAACAAGCTGCAATACTACACCATAAATTTTTGGCAATCGACGGACAACTGATTGGCTCAAACACAACAACAGTCTCTCTGCTAAACTCTTCAATAGTGTAAACATGATACCAACCACATAATTGGAATTAAACAAGCTTAACACTATTCTAACCTCCGCCCTAGGCTCAGCATTCAATCAATATTGTCTCATCACAACAATGGTAGGCAATTTTTTTTTTTTTTTTAAAGCAGAAGTTCGAAAAGCAAAACGTAGATCTTGGCGCAGATTTTGCCAGATTATTGATAATACGTCTCAATCCTCTAGACTACGCAAAGTCTTTCCCAAAAAAAACCATCCGTCTCGAACGTACTCATGAATTCCAATGGAACATGGGCGGAATCTGATGAATCATCGCTTAACCTGCTTATGGATACTCACTTCCCCGGCTGTCTATCCGTAACGACGGCCTTGCTCTGGTAAATATTGCACGCCCACCGTAAAAACCCGAACATAATAGCGAGGATAAGCTGCAATGGACGGTGGACAGTTTCGTGAATTTTAAGTTCCCGGGCCGGACAGCATTTTTCCGAATTAAATGCAGGCGGCCTTCAGCACAATAGTGCATAACCTGTCCTAAAGGGTTGCTTGGAGCTAGGAATAATGACAGCCGCCTTGACCGAGATAAGAGTGGTCTTTATACCCTTACTTACTTACTTAAGTGGCGCTGTAGTTCGGCGTGAACATGGGCATCCACTAAGAAGCATCTCCAGTTAGCGCAGTCCTTAGCTAATTTCCTCCAGTTGCGCACTCCAAGTTTGTTGAGGTCCCCTTCTTTTGCACGTGCCACCTAAGTCGAGGTCTTCCTCTCATTATACTCAAAGCAGGAAAAATATCGCATTCCCTCCCAAAAGACCTTAGACCATTCAGCCTATCATCTTTTCTTCTCAAGATTCTGGAAAGAATTCTAGATCTCAACATTGATAGCACCCTAGTATCCTCGTCACAACATGTCTATCAGAAAGGTAAATCTGTTGAAACGGCCCTTCACTTTATAGTTCAACTCATCGAAAAATCCTTCTCAATCAAGCGATTTACATTAGTGTCGTTCCTGGACATTGAAGGAAATTGTAACAACGGTGAAACCAATTCGATAACCAATGCCCTACGAATACTCAACATTTCCGGAACAATCTGCTGCTTTGTAGAGCATATGCTTAAAAGCAGGAAAATCATTGCATCCTGAGTATGAGTATTGTCTTCACTACTGTGGAATCTAGTGCTCCACGAAGCCCTTCTGAAAATAGAAAAACTGGATGCAAAGTTATCGCCTATGCAGATGACGTCGCTATATTAGCAACAGGACAATACCCGCCACTGACTCTGGTCATGCAGTCTGCTGTTAATAAACTAACAAGCTGGACTGAAAGCTTTGGCCTCTCTGTTAATCCGACGAAGACGGAGCTGGTCCTGTTCACAAGAAAAAAGAAAAAATCAATCAATGGTAAGAAGTGGACGCCGTGACTCAAGTGGTTAGTGCGAATCGAGGGGTTTAGGTATTCCCCAAACAATAACTAAAATTTCTTTCACGGTCCCACCTCTCGCGAACGTATGACAAACATCCGAGTTATGAAAAACCTTCTAAAAATAAAAATTGCCCGTCGAATACGGCATTAAACGGCCCATGCTATTCGTGTAAAGAATATACCACGCATAACACGAATGCTTGTAAGAAGTTAGGCTCAGGGTCCCATGGACCTCGTTGCGCCAAAAATTTGTATTTTTTTTTTTTAAGAGACGCCTTGTTATCCTCTTAAATAGTGCCAGTTACTTAGACCTAAAGCTTGACTGCAAGACTCTTTGGAGAGAAAACATAGATGAATGTGCCAGGGGATCCTTGGCTGCACTATACATATGCAAAAAGGCAATAGGTTCCATTTGGGGTTTACAACTAGCCATTATGCACTCACTATACACCACGCATGAATTACTTGTTGTTGTACTAGCTACAATGGAAAACACTCAACGAGTCACATGTCTCAGCATTACTGGTGCACTGATAACTTCTCCCACTGCAGCGATACAAACCGTGCTCCACTTACTTCCAATTGACATCGTCAGCAAACAACTGGCTGCCTGCTCAGCAATAAGACTAAGAAGCTCCAACCAATGCAAGGAGCAACACACTGAACATGACAGAATACCATCGATGCATCGTCATCTTCCACAGGTCACCGATCACCTGCCCACTGAACACAACTTCTCAATAGGTACCAAAGAGAACTGAATGGACACACCGGGATGTCCTGAACCAAGAATCGCTGTCAATTTTTACGGATTGTTCCAAAAACGATTCAATGCTGGTGTCTTCTCAGAAAACCTGAATATCCACCTCTCCTTTAACCTTTCAAACTATTGCAGTGGTTTTCAAGCCGCAGTCACTGCCAATCGTCAAGTAACTGACTGGCTGGTAGTTAATGCAGTATCATATCATGGACAGCCAGGCAGCCATCAAATGCCGCGATCCAAGGCAGTGAAAGACTGCCGCGTATCTCTCAACCAGATTGTTGGATAGCACAATGGTACCCTTTGCTGGGTACCATGTCACTGTAACATACCAGCGAATTGTGAGGCTGATGAACTGGCTAGACTAGGCTAGTCTGGTTTAAATAGTACGTATATAGTAAGTGTCAACGTCATAGAGGCATCAACGTCTTATGGTAAATACCTTATCAACGTTGACGCGGTGAGTGAGGCCAATCATCGATGGCATCATTAGGCTGACTCTAAGCAACAACAGGTCCATCAGACTCCTAAAACATAATAGAGAAACCCTCTCCAATATAGTTCTATCCTCACAGGAAACTGTGCTATAGGAAAACATTGTCAAAGATTTAGCATTCCCTACAACAATTTCTGTAGAAACTATACGGACAAAGTGGAAGAGAAGACCATTAGTCACCTCCTATGCATGTGTACTGCACTCTCCAACATCAGAAAGGCTACATTAGGTGAATACCTTTTCAATAACTCAAACGATCTCATCAACGTCTGCACGGCTAAGATTAGCTCCTTTTACAAAGGAGTAAATGGTTCCCAGAGAAAGAGGATCCATCCATCTTACACATCGGCAGCACAATAGGCCTTGTCCTGACCTAAGTGCACCCTCATCGAGTGCCGTTTTCAACCAAACAACCTCTGATTTTCAGAAAATCAATATCAATCGAAAAGTAAGTCAACAGGAAAAATGTCCTTATAATTTGTCTAGCAACAGGAAACTGTAGATTCCATTTTTTTTTTTTATTAAATTAACAGACTCCTGTTTTAACAGGAGAAACGGCAGCACTGCCTGGCACTTTACCAATCTGAACACAGAAAATGAATACATAGGTATATATGTACATGAATAAACGATGGATTTCACTGATCCTGAAACTATTGCCTACAAATGATTACGTATAATACATCCATATGCATACATCTGTATACATACTTATGTATATGCAAACGAAACGAATGCAAAATAAGTAAAACTTCGTGAAAACCATCGTAGAAGATATTAAGAAAAGAAAATCGAAACCAAAAAAGTATGCATACATACATATGTAGATGCCGTCGCCATAAGTACCTATAGTTTACAGGAGATTGCATGTCACTATTGAGTTAATCTCTTCATCGGATAATTCATGAGCATGTAATTCATTTTAATTTTATCTTCTGAAGGAATAAGTTGTAAGATTAAGGAGCATACAATCCAAGCAATCAACATAAAGAAAAATAAAATCCTTTAAAAAAGAGTCCTCAAGATGTCCATAAGCGCAATTGTAGGATAAAAGCTTCAAGTATCTACACGCGTTATAACGACGTTGAAAGTCAATCAAAATACCTATGACAACCTTAATCCTAAGCTATTTTTGGCCTAATCCTGCCATTCGATTGTCATTCGCCTCATTGAACAGCCTTGAGACTGTGTTATCCTTGAAAGAAAGTGGCTCCCCTTTGGAAAATCAATAAGACGGTGAGTGTACTGATAAATTCTATTTTAAAAATTTCCAATAATTTTACATCAAAACCACATACAATGCATGTTTGTAGTAAATTTTCATCATAACCTAGCATTCCCCCAAACATTAATATTTTATCGATTCAATCAATAGTATATGCTGTGCGACATAACATGACACAACGTCAGTATGTCAAAAAAAACATCTAAATAATGAATCAAATAGTTTGTTATGGAAAGAATCTCTAGCCTTTCCCATTCCACCCATCGCAGGACAAAAGCCTAATGACACTGATACTCCATTTCAAAATTATTTTTTTTTGCCCGAAAATATACCTATTCAGATACACAATGTGTATGTTGACATGTTTTTGTTTTTTCCAAAAAGTTTTCTTATTCACAATGTTGATACAGGACTCGTAACAGGTTGAAGGACCTTTATATGGAGCGAAAGAAAACCATTAAGGATTCCAGTCGAGAGACGATGTCAATGATCGTAAAGTCTTTGTGCGGATTAGGTAAACGAAAATTAATTGTCATTGAATATTCAAATAACAGCCAGCTCACGTTCAATTACAATTAATAACATCTCTCGTTGTGATTGTTTTGAAAGTCAAAATCGATCGTCATAGAAGAGGATGAGATTTTGGGGTAAGCTTCTGAATAAATTGTGAGGGTTTTGTTGGAGGTTACCTACATACATTGAAGGCTAAATATAGTTTTCGACGAAAAAGTCAAGCTTTTGAGTGATCTCTCGAAATCGATAAGCACCTACGGGGTCCTCCATTTACATTTTTCTTTTCAATAGGCTATGCTATGACACTGAGGGTGTACTCCAGATGGCAATCCTTAGTCTTCAATTGCTTTACCTTTGCCTTTGAATAAACAATCTACACTTTCCTTTCCCTCGGAGTAAATAAAAATTTAAATGGAAAGTCTACATAACTTTTCACACACAGAGAAAGTATCTATTCAGAGTCAATCCGAGAGAGGTAAAGTCCTGGAATTCAAAAAAAAAGAAACTAGGTAGGTACTTGATAAACAACATTTGTATCCATCAATCAATGACTATCTGCCTCTGGTCGGTGTGCAAGGTGATAGAAATGTCAGGGCGAGTACAGGTATATTTAAAGTTTGCTTGAATCTGTATACGTCTGTATAACGTTTTATCAGGAAAGGATATCGACCCTTACCAACTGAAATTCAAAAAACAAAAGACGAACAGATGGAAATTTAAAATAACTTTGGCAGTTTTTTTTGGTTTCTTCTAAAGTTTGCTTTAAATAATTGATGCTTCTGCAAAGATAAAAGTAGGATACGTCTTCATTTCGGTTTCGAGAGTTTTTTTTTGGTGTGATTCTCTCTCTCTTTTTTGTAAATAGGTACTTGAATAAATATTTGAAATTCGATAAATGTTTGTGGGGATAAACTAAGGAAGAAAACTCCTTACCGGGGAACAAAAGGAGTCAAAAGTAAAGCAATTACGAATGAAATACGGGACTCTTTGTTCGGAGAAGCACTGAATGGTGGAAAACAATTTCGATTTGCATCAGTAGTCGGTAAATGATCTTTGTTTGAATGAAATGTATTCAGTCAAATTGTTTCAAGATAAGACGGTGTACAGTACTTAGGTTAGGACAATGAAGTCATTTTGATATATTGCAACGGAATTTCGTACAAGATAGGAGACCAAAGGAAAATATACTGAACTGCACTGTGAGATACTATTTCATTGGAGGACTTTTGAATTAGATTGCAATTTATGTGCTGTCGAGACTTGGTAGAAATGTCCAAGCTGATAACACAAAATAGTCCTTGTGGCGAAAATGTTTACTTCGCCGTTTAGTGAAATCAGAGTGGAGCACGAGAAGCAGCTACATATACAAATATTTGACAGAGAAGCAGCAATATAGTGGAAAAAACATACAAAACCTTCAACTGAAGGGCTTCACAACCGAACCGTAGGGCTTCCTGCTGAGATGTACCACACTATTACCTTTTGGTCACTAATTTGGTAGCTAGTTCTGAGTAAAGACTAGAACTAATTTAAAACAACTAAGCAAGGTGCAAAGAACTCATAGGTAAGCTATCTAGATACATACATACTTCTTAGGTCCGATTCAAAGTATTATGGGATTGATCTTCGAGGCAACAGCAACGTCTTAGATTCCACTAACAAGAAATCTTGCAGTCTTGTAGCACATAGATACAAACGCTACTACGCTAGGTGTAGGGTGAAGGGTTTGTATCTCGGTGTCCGATACAAAATCATCTTCGGTATGATAGTCTGCTAACCTTGAGACCTTATACATAGGTACTGCTCCATATTATTACAGGAGGCTGCCTGCTGCCTGACTATCACAATCCATATGTGAACAAGGAATTGAGGTAGCAATAAAAAGTGGAAACTCAGCGAAAGTACTCGGCTTGGAACTGGACTTGTGACAAGCGCCCTTTTCAAGAAATAGATGACTTACTTCATCAGAGCTATAATAGATTGTTTCCACTTATAGAGCTGTTATGCCCCGTCGAGCATCTCTATCGAAAACTTTTGGACAGACTGTAGTAATAACCCACGATTTCAACTCATGGGCCGTGGAATAGGGCAGATAAAGAACAAACAGAAGGGGAAGCAGGCTTTTGGCGGTTTTTACAATCCTGGATATAGTGTTAGTAAACAGTGGAGACGAGAATACTTTCAATAGAAACGGTGTAAGTTCTATAACACTATAAGAACTCTATAAGTACAGAAAACTTCATGGAAGATGAGTCCACATTATATTCATAGCTACCACCAAGCGATACTTTACGAAATCAAAAATCATCATCCGAGGCGTGAAATATACCACCACGGAAACACTATCCAAAGGAATTGTTGGAAATCGAGCACTTTTGATGAAGATTTGTTCTCACTTAATGTTGACAAAACTCTACAAAGGTGTACAGATGATGAACTGTGTTATTCCTTGGTTTACTGGTGGAGTAAGGAAATTGTTCATCTGCGGTCTGAATGTTATCAGGCAAGAAGACTGTATCAACGCTCCAAGGGAACAGATAACTTCACTGAGCAACAAAATCGATACAAAGAAGCACGTAAAAGGCTTAAAACCGCAAAGTAGTAAATGAAAATATGTAAATGAAGAAGTTTTAATGAACTGTGTAACGAGGCTGAGTAAAACCCTTGCGGTATGCCGTACAAGGTGGTAATGGAGGAACTAACGAGCTACCGTTTAATAGCTCTCATCTCATCATCGTCAATGAGCTGTACCCAGGACAACGCGAAAGTTCAGTTGAAAATCAGCAATCAGAACTAGAACAGCCAATTTCTAAGTTGACAGCGGATGATATATGAACAGCAAGCAGCAGATTCGGTGATAAGAAAGTACCTATGCCAGACGGAATACCTAAGCTCTTGGAACCGCAATCAAACGACGGAATGTTCCCAGATCGATGGAAAAAGCTAAATCTTGTGCTACTCCCCAAAAGAAACAATTCTCCCGGTGTTTCCTCGTCGTATTGCCCACTCTGTAAGTTGGACAGTGCTGGTAAAGTCCTCGAATGCATCATATGCAACCATTTGGAAACAGCCAACAGAAGGGGTTGGCGAAATTCGGGTTTCGGAAATCGGGATCAACAACCGACGCAGTCCAGGTGGTTGTTGACTCAGCAAAAAAAGCCATAGAAGGCACAAGATGGCGAGTTGGTGCGAAACGGTACTGTTCGGTCATTACGCTGGATGTCCAAAACGCATTCAACTCGGCTAATTGTATGCGCACTTTAAACGCTCTGCAAAGAATGGGGACTCCAATATATACATATAATTAAGATAGTGAGGCACTATTTTCGAAGAAGAAGGAGTGCAATGCTACGGGAGCAGTACCCCAAGGTTTGGTCTTGGGCCCGTAGCTATGTAACATTATGTATGATGGCATTCTTCAGCTTCCCATACCAATAGAAGCTAAGATCGTAGGTTTTGCCGACGAAATTGCAATTGTTGTGGTTCCCAAGCTCCAGGAAGAAGTTGTACACATCAGCAACGATACCATTGCAATGGCCCAACGATGGCTCGAATTCATGGGTTTAAAAATAACTGAACATAACACGAAAATGGTCCTAATCAATAGCAGAAAAAGAAAGGAAACAATCACTCTAACGATGCGGTTGGATCACATCATCTACTCCTAGAACAATGAATACCTCTATGTCAGTGACCTGTTATGACCTTGGAGGATGAAGAAGGTACTTAATGATTTCTTTTGTTTTACAATTACAATTACCTGGTACCTAAGGCATTAGAACTTAGGTTCTACAGTTTTATATTGAAGGGTTGGCTCCCTTGCGATATCTGATTGAGATATGGTATTATTCGTGAGCCAGTAAGCAGCTCATTGAAAAGCGGTTAAAGGGGAGGTGAATGTCCAATGTCGTCTGAGAAGAAGAAAGATAGACAGTGGTTCATTGTAGATAGACAGTGGTGCATCCACTCTACTTTCTTCGCTAACTAATGTCTGTATCGCGGGCTAAAAACTAACTCGACGGACAAGTGGTCGGACATTGGTTAGATGATGGTACATCATAGACGTGACAAATATACAGGTCACTGCATTGCTTGGAATCCCTCAGTCTTAATGCTGAGCTGGAAGGGATTTCTTCACTGAACATATCAAATCGGGAAAGCATAGCCGCTTTTGAAGACATTCCCAATGCACCGATGATGGTGATACTTGTATAACTTTTTCAATAGTTTTTGAAAAATGATTTTTTTTAATGACATTGGATGAGTTTAAGAATATTACTCTATTTCTCATGTGAGTTGAAGTATTCAAGCGCTTATTGAGGTGCTGCAAAAAACACATCTACGAAAGGGATCTTGGAGAAATTAGTTTGGAGCTTTCTTACATGTAAGAATATTCTTATGTAAGTAAGTATGTAAGAATACTCTTACATGTAAGAATACTCTTACATTAGAGTCCACTAATAAGCTAAATACTAGAGAAGTCGTTTTAGAAGATAGCGACCACGTATGACCACATATCACAACTCTTAAGAGAGGGTCCTACTTAGATGTGCAATGAGTTAAAAATTTTTGTTTGAAATTCCAGAGAACTTGTTTTTTTATGAATTCAGAAGCGTTTATTTAGCTAGAATTGGACAGGGTTTACGTCCATTTCCTGCTAAAGTTTTTAATAAGACTTTTAGGTTACTCCACAAAAGTGCTTAGTGGGGATGATGCAACACTTTTAAATACTGAATCAGCCATGTCATTGTAAATGTGTCCTTCGTTAATAGGAATCCATTGGAAAATTAAATTGGTTAAATTGTTATCCTCCGTTCACGGTAGGATACCCTTGAACCAGGAGAGATCTATTGTGTTAATTTGCTAGTTCTAAAATCTTATTAGTTTCATTTCATTTTTCATGAGTGCAGCGCTCAATTCAGGGTTTAGAATCAACTGCCAAAGTAAGCTTGATATTGATAGCTGGATTTCCATTACGATAATTTAAATGCCAGCAATATGGTAGCTCGTGTGTATGCAACAGTCCCGATGAGGCCATGACTGGACAAGCAGCCGCATCAAGTAAAAAAAAGCGTAATAATGACAAGCAATGTTCAAGAACCCGTAGTGCATAGCGAGAAAATGCATTGCATTACACAAAAAAAAAACAAAAATCTGAAATGAAAAATAACAAAACGTCCATCGAGATCAAAATCCTTAAAACTTAAATCATGACCCAAGGTGTAGGAGCGATTGGACGAGAGGTGTAAGCTTAATAAATTAATTTTTTTAGAGACAGGTTGTTGAGCATTCTAGATAGTGGCTCTTGGTACCATTAAGACGGGCATAAATATAAGATTACGTGGATTCGTGTTAAAAGAGATAAGCTGAATTAGAGAGATTAGATTAGAGATTTACTTTCTCAGTAAAGCACTTCCTCTTGATCCAGACGACAGCACACGAATTCCCTAGATGAATCAACGGTGGCGTCTACCAGATCCAGTCAGACCAATGAGCAAGACTTTCGGATCTGCACGTGGAATGTTTGGACCCTTTACAGGCCGCGTGCAGCAGAACGATTAGCAGAGGCTCTAAACTGCTATAATACAGATATCACCACCATCCAAGATGTATGATAGAATGGGCTGGGCAAAGAGAGGATGAAAAATTGTGACGTATACTATGCTGATAGCTATAAGGAGCAGAAGTAGCGCTTATTCGGATGTGGAATCGTCATACGGGCAGACTTAGACAAGAATTTTTACACATGAGCTAATGTATTATGACATCCCGCATCAAGGCTAAATTTGCCAACATACATATGCCTTATATGTACCCATGCCCCCACAGATGACAAGCATGACGCCACTAAAGAATATTTCTACGAGTTAATCGACAAAACATATGGGCAATGTTTTAAGTATGACGTTAAAATCGTGCTAGACGAATTCAACGCCAAGATAGGAAAGGAGGACATCTTTGGTAGGACAGTTAGCAAGCAAAGAATACACGACACCACGTCTGGCAACTAACTTAGGCTTATTCTAGTCTTCGCTGCGCGCCGAAACGTCTTAAGCAAGCACACGGTTTCTTCTTCTCAATACTCACAAGGAGACATGGCGATCTCCTTATCGTAAAACGGTCAACCACATTGACCACACTGTGATCGACGCAAGGCATGCCTCTAGTATTCTGGATGTCATCAGCAGTGTCACAACTGATGTGCTGGGTTTCACCCGACCACCATCAAGAAACCCATGGTTCGACTAAGAACGCCGGCAAGCACATGCAGCTAAACAAGAGGCATACAAAGCGGCCGCTGCGAAGAAGGACGAGGGATGCCCGTGAGCTCTATGGGATATTGAGAGACTATACTCCAGAAATAATGTACAGAAGTTTTACCAACAGATAAAAAGAACGTATTAAGCCAACAAGACCCTTACAGAAGCCAGTAGAGATGAAGAAGGAAACCTCGTAGTAGAGTCACAGTCGGTGCTGAGAATATGAAAAATTTCTTCTCCAGACTGTGTATTGGCGACGAAGACCAACATCCCGCTGTCAGGTAGAATGAACCATTCGATCTAAACGATGATAAACAAAACTTCCCTCCACCTGATCACAATGAAGTGAGGATAGCAAAATTCAAGCTTAAGTCCAACAAGGCTGCTGTACCTGTACGGCCAGCTGGAAATGACCAAGTAGAGAGCATACACCAACTCATTTCTGAGATTTGATCAGATGAGTGTAATGGGATCTCAGCACCGTTTGGTCGATCCATGAGAAAGGAGACCCCCTCAATTGCGCTAACTACTGAGATATCAGCTTCTTCAACATCGTGTACAAGATCCTACCTGCCATATTGTGTAATTGTCTGAAACCCTTTCTTAACAACATCCTTTTAGTGTGATTTCAGACCAGGAAAGTCCGCAGTCGATCAAATCTTCACACTTCGGCAGATCCTGAAAAAAAAACCAAGAAGTCCAAATCGATACTCACCATATATTCATCGATTTCAAGGCCTCATATGACAGTATTAGTAGAAACGAACTAATGGGCTAACTGGGGAGGCTTGTTGGTTGAAGACCAAATTCACTCCGAACTGTAGTGCCATCTAAGTAAGTAAGTAAGATAAGAACTACTTCAAAGAAGACATCGGGTTCAACTGGATATCAATGATTTTCAAATCCGGAGGTGAACTGCTCAAGATATATCAATCCTCTGCACTATGTGCAGTCTTACAGTACTCGAGGACGTGTTTCCCTTTGTTGTCGTTTCCAGAATGTTTCTATTTATCAAGCCAAGTCAGTTCCATCATTTCTCTCAATTTATCGGATAAAGTCGATCTGAAGAGATGGTATTGTGATTCCACTCCATTTGCGATATCTAGGCAAAACTATCTAGATATTCAATTAATCTAACTAGACCGATGGAGACAGTTTTCATTTTGTATGAAGACGTATAAGAAGAAGAAGGGATAAAGCATACCATTCGAAGTATACTCCAAATGATGACCAACTAAGTCTTAATGCTTTTCTTTGTTCCACCATAACATGTGTGCTCAACTATCTCTTCGTCCCAAAAACTGTGTTACAATCCCTCCCAAACGTCATATGTAACTATATCCCATCTACAAAGCAATGAACCTCAGTTTAGACAGACACACGCATCCATATGTCCAACTAAGCACTATAGCAATTTATGAAGCAATGGCCATAAAATTACGCCTCGTAACCAACTTTCAACTCCGCAGCTTTAATCATCGAATTTAGGCAACAAAGCATTTACCTAACATCTCTATTCCTAGCCACTGTTTGCGATCACAATCAATAAAACGCTCAATAGTAGCTTACTCTGCCACCACTCAGAGAAGGACATGATTTCCCTTTGATAAAAGAAAAAACCATTGTCTTTCTCCAGTCATCATTTTCTTTTTTTGTCCTGCAGCAAGAAAAAGGACATTTCTGCCAACACGCATTGCTACACCATTTCCATGTCTCTTTGATGATTATTTGATTACGCTTCTTCCATTTAAAGTATATTTCCATTTCAATGGAGAAGAAAGGAATGCCAACGATTTGCTGGCATGTCCTTGAAAAAAAAAAGACCAATCGAACGAACGCTAAATTAAATCCTTTATTTCCTTTCAGAAATATTATTACGAGACAAATTCTCCTCATCCTATTCAATCGTTTAAAATTAATTTCGTCCTTGAAACGCACAACGGGTTACAAACACTTAATGTTAATCGCAATGTAATTTCTTAATCTATCTAGTTTCTGTGTTACAGAGGAGCGGTGTCAGATAAGACGAGTTATTACCACCATTTAAGTAGAAAAAGCCATTAAAGCTTACGCAACTTGGCGTGTCCTTGTGTGTGAAGTTGCTAATGAATCGTTTACATTATTTCCACACAGAGCGAGCGCCTTGTTAACCCAAAATAACCAACGAATTTTGGGCAAGTTTACTTCCCTATTTGTCTACATCCTTGAATAGAATAGGATCCAACCCACGCTACAAATAGAAAAACAAGGACTTACGAGTTTGTTCTGTCAAAGTTTATACGCCTCGCTTTAAGACGCTCGCTGATGGAATGGAGACATAATGAAAATCTATGCAAATATGTATAAGGTGAAGGCAAATGAGTGGTTGTTAGGGACAAATGGGAGGGAATAAGACCTAATGTAGGGCATCCTCGGGCGTAGTAGTAGGTGTTTCGAGGAATGTGGTATTTTGATGGTTTCGGTGAGAAGTGAAAAACCAAATTCAAGTGAATTGGCCCGACTTTGTTATTTGAAAGCAATGTGTGTAAAGTTTAAATAACTCAATTAAGATTTGGTATACCACGTAGTCCTTGTCGAATTAGGACAAATAAACAATCTGAGACTGATGATTATTTTTCTTTTCTTCTTTGTCAGGTGCGTAGGAATTTTAATCTATGGTAGGTGGGACTTAAATTGGTTGGGAAATTATTCAAACAAGGTGCGGACCAAGCTCTTCATCTAGTGCATGCATTAACAAGTGCATACATATATAAATCTTTACACATGTCAGTTGTATGTTTTAAGTCCGGACTTTGGTTTCTAGTATGCGAGGACATCAGAACGCCGAATTCTTCCAAATTGCACAAAGATGGCACGTACGATACATATCAGTATCACGCCTTAGTAGAGCTTTCGTTTGAGGATCAAAAGGATTACTTCTAGAAGGAGCTAGACGCCACTTACAATGAAGTGCTAATCGTTCTGATATAGTATAATTCGCATTTAAAGTCAAATGGAAGACAACGCATTCTATATAACGACACAAGCGTCAACACACTAGCCTCTGTCTAACTACGCCTTCTCTTACCGCCGCAGCTCGTGTTCCTAATACCCCAACTGAATATTTGATCGAACCCCCTTTGAAAGATTTTGTGGCCTAGTAGCTCGACTGGATATTGGGTCCTAACAAGTTTGGACGTTTTGGTGGTAGTTAACGGAATGGATGTTACCACTAATGCACTATTTCCTGTTTACAGATGGTAAGGGAATATCCTCCATAATAGAGTCAACGGTGGCATCCATAGTTCCAGTCAGGTCGAACTTCTTGGTGAACACCTTGTACAAGCTGTTTCGACATATTCCACGACGACACAAAAGGACGCGTCCTTCTATACTCCTATATACACCAGAGTAGCTCAAAAACTGGCAGATATTACTGTGATCCAGGAGATATATATGTTGGATAGGATCTGAAAAGATCAGAAAAAAAAGTTGCTGCACATATCGGGATGCAGATTCGTCGAAGAAAATTGTTTGCAATCGCCTGGCTGCGATTCAGATAAAAGCTACATATCCCCACCGAAGAAGTTGAAGACCGTTTGAAGAAGGACTCCGAGATGGAGCCTACTCAGCCTGTCCTAAGTACGATGTTAATATCTTGCTCAACAACTTCAACGCTAAAATCGGTGAAGAAAATCTAGGAATTCCTCCAAGACAGATCATCAGACACCGACCATCGATTTACGAACTTTGCAGTGATAAGTTTCCCCATATCAAATTCCACATAGCAACCTGGCTCAAGTGGTGGAACCAAATCAACCGCGTGCTCATTAATGCGGGGCATCAAGCGCCTAGCTACACACAGACTGCAGAGAGCGATTGAGCAAGAAACTCTCTAGTTCTACTTTAGTTTGGTGAACCCACTGCGTTCAGAACTCCTAATACGAAGGACCAAAGTGATGCAGAAAACCAAAGTGATACAGAACACTACAGAACGCTAATCCTACTATACGTCGCGCGCCGAGTACTAGACGATAAAAAGGAGAGCAGAACAGGTATTGGGCTCCTACGACAGATAAATATGTACTTCATCGAATATTTGAAGAAGTCGAATGGAGGAGAAGATTTAACCACGAATTCGATGAGCTGCACCAAGAATATAGTTCCAAAGTTAACTATATAGGCTCGGCTACATCAAACGAATGGACGACAATGCTCCACAGCCAAGAGCATCTTCGAGCTCCAGTCCTCAGATTCGAGACGGCAAGGAATGGGGAATGCTAGTATGCTTGGTCTGACGATCTAACAGCTACGTGTCCGGCACCGAAAGGAATGGAAGACCGCAGTGCCTCAAGCAGAGACTCTTCATGGGGTGGGACCTCGATAAGTAAGAAAATTAAGTAAGAATGCGATGATAAGTGATGTTTGAGTATAAGACCTGGTACAAAGTCAGTTGTGTGTCAAGTAAGATGAGGCGCTGGAAAGCAATGGTTTCAACATAGCAGCCTACGCCGACGATGTTGCCATTCTTGTATCAGAAAAGTTCCTTCCCGTAATCAGCGAAAGACTCAATCATGCGCTACTATTATTAAGTGATTGGGTCGAAGGACGAAATTTGGAAGTAAACCCACCGAAAATCGAGGCTATGCTTTTCACAAGGGAAAGGTCAGTACCGGACTACAAATAGCTATAAATATACGGATCTTGCCGGTGATATTAGATTCCAAACTATGCTGGAAAGGAAACATAGACAATTGAATCAAGAAGGCTAATGTGGTCTTGTACGGTTCGGGAAAACATGGGGATTTACAACTAAAGTGGTATACTTGCTATACAATGCAGTGGAAAGCCACATTTTAACCTAAGGCTCGATTGTTTGGTGGAAGTCGCTCGAGAAGAAATATAATCTTGAAAGCATGACAAGTATTCGAAGGGCAGAATGGCTGGGGCTGACGGGATCTATGGTATGAACAACACCAGAAGCCCTGGAAATAATACTGAATTTTCTTTCAGTTGACACTTACTGTGACAGCACGGCAGCTAAATCGGTGCTAAGATTAAAGGAAGCCGGACTATGGTTAGCTAAACCCTATGGTCATGCCTCAATTCTGAACCGGTGAGAGGAAACGAAATTCCGGACGGAAACGGACTACATCGTCCCACTATCAAACTGTAATCAGAGATTTGCTATAAGAATTCTTAGCAGGGAGATGTGGGATGATAGTATAGTCTGTGCCGAGAATGAGCTATGTATCTATACCGATTGATCCAAAATGGATGTATATAGGTACTATTGCTGGTGTCTACTGCGAGTCTCGAAACACAAACCGGTCTATCAGACTTAAGAACGATTGCAGCATTTTTCAAGCCGAGGTTACTATAATAAAAGAAGCTACGGACATGATTAGAAAGGGAAATATTTATGGTAAGATAAATCAGTATCTATGTTGACAGTCAACCAGCCATTAAAGTGCAACAGTCAGCATCGGTAAGGTCCAAAGTCGTTAAAATGTGCATCAAAAGACTGGACGATATCTCAGACCAATAAGGTAACTCTCTGTTGCGTACCACATCACGTAGATGTCCTAGATAACGAAAAATCGAATGAACTAGCCAGGACAAGGTCACATCTGAGCTAAGCACCTTGAACAGGAAAATAGACATCGAATCCAACGAGGGGGTAACAAATGATGATATCTAATACATACATATGCTACAGCCAAATTGTTTATGGCTAATCTATAGCAAGAACAGATCTGCAGATTTCATGAAACTTAGTCGCAGGGATATTCAAACAGCTTTTTGTGTCGTGAACGAACACTGCATGATATAGAGTCATATAGCACGCCTAGGGCTACTTGAGGACAAAGAATTAATTCGGCACTTGCTATGTGACACTCAAAATGAAAGACACTCTTGCGAACTATTTCCTTGCGGAAGTGCAGGATCTAAGTAATATTGAGCTGAACAAACTTCTGAGAGTCATACACGTATCTGCGTGGTTTAGTTCATTCATTAACACCTGAAATTAAGTTTTCATCTTGACAACTTCTTGTCAACAAGAGGACCCTAACCTAACCTACTGCTAATGGCGTAAGGATAAGCTAAGAATATGGAGAAACCCAATTGTTCCTTAATGAACTACTTATATGAATATTATGGAATTACTATGTATGATGAGGTTGGCTTTGATATAAATTTTGACACTTTAGCACAAATGAAACGAATAATCTTTAGTCCTTCATCCTAGTCCTACTCTATCAGAAGCGAATGGAGATATCTTCGGTTGATTGGAGAGAAAAATACCTCATAAGATATTCAGTCCCATTTGCGTTGGCGGCCTTAGAGGTGAAGATAGAACGAGATGTACAGCAACATAGTCCTAGTAAAAAAAAAACTGCGTATTCTATATACGGACGAATATCAAACAAATTCAATTTAACAAATCTGTCCCCACAGGGATAGCAGAGGTAGAAACCGAAGTAGACAGTAACTAACACTAGACAGTAAAACCACATCGAAATAGAGTGTAATGAAGCAGCTCACACTTTGAGGAGACCCTTTATTAAAAGGGGGCAATTCTTTTACAAATTCACGACAAAAGAGAAGAAAAAAAGAAACTCAAAACCTAAAAGAAACATTCAATGTATGATGCGGGATAAGAAATCCTTAGAAAATTACAATCAGGAGAGATGCAAAATATACCTATTCGAAGACCGTTGATGACCTACATATGTTTCGGTATAGGCCTCCTTATTTAAGGAGTCGCTGCAAACTCAATGAATTCCTAAGAAATTTAAATACAGCAAAAGGAAGGCCTTTCCAAAATTTGAGAACTTGATTTGAGAACATTAACCCAAGAGCAAGTTCCAACTCGTGTAGAGTTTCGTGTATCCCATCGAACGCGTATTGTAACCGGCAGATATATAGGGTACGTGTCCTGGACTGAAACCAGAATTGGATTCGGAAGAAGAACCAAATATGAAATACATATAATGAGTACGAACGTGAAACATCCGCACGCTACTATAACCGTCAAAAAATGCAAAACTTTGCAAAGACTGTTTCAATTATAACCTACATAACCCTTCTTAGCCTATGTGAAAAGGCCACCTGACTTAGGCCGATTCAACAACTTTCACAAAATAAAACATCTTTTTTCAGGAAAAATGCGCGGAGGGTGTTCTAGATATCATGTCTTGGTTACTGCCTTGGACTACTGAGCTGGGTCAATTCCCAGACTACACCAACATTTTTTTCACGATCCCACCTCTCGCGAGCGTTTGACAAACATCCAAGAGTACAACTGTCATGAAAAAGGTTCTCCAACACAAATTTCCCTTCGAACACGGCATAAAAAAAAGGTCCCTTGCATTCGAGTCGAGAATATAATACGCACAATACGAATGTTTATGAGAAGGTAGGCCCTGGATCCCCTAAGGACCCCCTGCCAAATATTGGTATTTTCTTTTTTTTTTAGCCTTGGATATCTTAGATTCTGAATTAAGTCAGTTTTGAAAACCGACAACATTGCCTTTCTGAATTTCTGAGGACAAACTCACATGATAGCACTCTATATGCTTCCGTTTGTAGGAAACTTCTGGACAACAGAAAACGTGTCCAATGATTGGGAAGAAGGTACAGTCATCAAGCTTCATATGAAATGTAATCTTGCCATTCATACATAGTAAGGAGAAAGTTGGTTTATAAGCACACGGATCTTGGGTCAAAGACTTGATTGCTCTTGAGATCTTGTTTGAACTGCATCACCCTATTATGCATGATATGATAAGCGAACCACTCAATCCCGTACCGACTACTATGGTGGCCTAGTAAAAAACCTATCAACTGGCCCAAGAACCTCATTATAGAACATCTCTTAAGTTGGCACCAATTACAATTTCAAAGGAACTAAATAAGTCAATGGCAGCTCTGAGAACTAACTCGAGATTCAATCAATCCTACCGATGTGAAGAACTTCATTCTGATCGGAACGGAAACACTGCAAGGAATAGTCTGTTATAAATTAGGTTTCAAAGAGGTTGTTGGTGCGAAGAACATCTGCACTCTATTGGTACGTTACAAGAAGTCACCGAAATTCCACGCCTCCCGATATGATATGATGATCAATACTACCTGAACTATGATAGCTACTCTTATTATGATTGAAGTTTGTGTCGGAGTCTCCGGACCTGGCGAAGGTTACTATGCCACCTTCAACCCAATAAAGGAATTTATCCACCCAACCAAGGATCATCATATCGAAATGGAATTGAAGAGATTCTAGGGCAATCATGAAGTTCGTTACGTAAACGAGACTGAACATGAGTACGCCAAGGACATCTTCAGTCCGAATCTGCGTTACATCCACTCAAAGAAGAGCGCCATGTTGGAATACTTACTGTCAGTCAAGTCACTTGCTTATACAACAGACTATGAACTGGAGGCACAGTGTGAATACAAATCGTCTGGAGTATTGAGCACTGGCACGCCATTCCCCTACAATCCCTGCAATACCCAGAATCTAAAGGACAGCCTTCTAGAACAATTTCATTGGAGACCACTTGGCGCTGTAACCTTTGTCAAGATCAATCGGTTTGTGGATCATGCTAGTCTTTCCGAACTGCCGGTGCTGTAGAAGGTCTGTCGCAACAGTCTCTTATCGACTGCTCGTGATATTTCGGCAACAATGGCTATGATGGTGTTGACGATTTCACTGCCTACTAGTGGATGATGAGAGTCGGAGATATCCCAACTGAAGGGGATAATGGTCCATACCTAGCTTAGGATGATTTACATCAATAGCGTGCCAAAATCTCCGGTTTCGTCAATGTACCATCGAAGGATGTAAATGCCTTCAAGATTGTTCTGACCAAGAGCGGACCATTGTCGGTGGCCATCGATACATCGTCGCCCAGGAGCTTCCGGGTCTATTCGCATGGCGTGTAGTACAGAGAGAGCCTACACAGCTACACAGAACGTCCTTTCTTCCACATTAAACTCGAATAGTCTCGATAGTCTTTTGTGGACCTCTTACTACACCCAAAAGCCATAACCCAACCCAACTTTAGAAATAGCTGTACGCCATTAAACCCCTTCAGCTAACAAAGGACTTAACTGAAAATCACAGATTTTTCGAAAATTTAATCCTCAATTATCGACAAAAAAAGAACTTTGTTTTCATTAGGAAAAAGGACAACGCAGGGCACATAGAACATGAGAAATATGTATATATACGCCTAAGGATAATAATCAGAATCACAAAGGGAAAGGACAACGAAAAGTTCAGTAATGTGGTTGCGGTGTGGAAACTTCCACTGTGCATACAAAATTTTCAACAGTTTTTCCATCTTTAAGAGGCTTATCGCGTGTAATAAGCAAACATAGTGCTCGTACAAGTATTATGATGCAACGTATCATAATTAAAAGGATATGCATACGTATGTAGTATAGTAGCATGTGAATGCCGACGGATATCAGTATGTTTGGTTTTGTTTCTTGTTTTACTTGCATTTTTCAATTAAAAAATCCTTTTCTGAACTTTTATACCTGAGCGCGCCATGGAAAAAAGTTTTTCCTTTTTCGCCTTTGCTTTTTGTCGTCGTCGTCGTTGTCGTCGTCTGTGTCCTGTGGCAATGGAAAGGATAAATTTTGCTACATGAACTTTTTCCATTTGAATTGGCGTTGTGCATTGTGCTGTTGCGTTGAGGGATATAATTTGTTTGTGTGGGTTTTTGTGCAAAAGTTTCGACTTTTTGTGGTTGTTTTGCGATGCTGTTCTCGCAAGGACGACTTTTGGGGTTAAGAATTTTACTACCGGATTATGGGTAAAAAGCTATAGCTGTGGATGGGGGGTAGAAAGACTGAAGACCTTTTATTACCCAGAGATTAGTCTCATTGGATTTAATGACTTTGGTCAGATGTAGGGTACCTATACATAGTATCCGTAACGAAAAGGGGGTTGATGAGGATACATTTTGAATTACCTTCCGAGGGGTTTATGACTTTTGTCGTCATTATGCATGAACAACGGACAATTTGTTGAGGATATTCTGTTATATTTTGGGATTTTTCTTTATGGGAAAAGGATGTGTTGAAGTTGTATTATGGGTTTACTGTACCGAAAAAAAAAGGAAATGGATGCTCCTTTTCTATTACAGTAGGTCATAGAAGACAGACATACATATATGTACATGTAGTATGTATACTCATAAATGTTCAATCAGGGGACCATTGCCTCTGATAGGGTATTCATCTGTTTAGAAGGGGCAAGATAGGGCCAATACACAATCACAATCACAATCTTGTTTGCTACTCAATTGTTTAGATTTGGGTTGAATACAAAACCCAATTCCCTGATGCCGTGAGCATTAGATGCGCAACTAGGAACAAGGTATGTAAATCCGAAAACCCCTGCGGCCGTTTGACCCTCTTTCTTTCTGATGGGAAGATGCCTTTTACGAAAGAGTGTTGGGTAGGGAAGTAAACAAACAGAAAAGAAGGAAAAATCATGGAAAAAAAAACATTTTGTTTTTATTAAAGTTGTAGGGATGAAGAAGCAATTAAATATATTCGCCATACACTATCGTGCACTAGACCAATCTAGACGTTGGTCTTAATTAGGGGAACAGGATGCACTACCAGATAGTTAACACTACTCTGGCAGAGCTGAATGTGAATTGAAAACTAAGATCAAACAACCCTTAACTCCAAGGTTGTAATTCGTGACGCCAAGACAGCTGTATTTACATAGGTAGTAATACTACTGGAACACAGGATTCAGGGATAATTAAACCGATTGTGGTAACTCCTCAAGGGCAGCTCAACCCTCTGTTGTACGTTAGTTGAATAGGGTAGGTAATGGGGATCTCTGCCTACCTGGTCTGTGATTTCTCCTCGACTCGTGGGACCATTCTGCTTCCATTTTTTAAAAATAATAAAAAAGAGAACCTGTCATCAGAGGGCTCCGAAGAGGTCGAGAAAGTACCGGAAAGTGCAGTATCGACAGCTAAAGAACTTGTGAGTCCGAAGGAAACTCGTAAAATCGGAAGGACGACGATGGACAATGCGGTGCAGTAAGGCGCCCGAGAGGTTAATCGACGTCATGGAAGCAGAAGCTAAAGATGACATTGCAGACCCTGATCCTAAGCGGAGGCTTCGAAAGCAGCTTAAGCTAAGAAATTGTCATTGTCTCGGCCATTAGTGACATATCGATCAATGAATTGACTGACATGATTGCTAATTTAACATTGAGCGAACCACCCCAGAAGAGGCAGGAAACTGTGCAGAAATGATACCTTGAGTTCAGGTAAAGCCAGGGTGATGGAGGCGGAAAGTTGAAAAGGTGATGGACAATCTGTGCCCGGCAATGTTAATCAACTAAGACTATTGGGAGAGTTGAAAGGGTGATGGACAAACCAGGAAGTAGAAGGTTGGTCAATTTGGACAGTAAACACCCTCGAAAGCGGAGCGAGGAAGGTTATGCGAAAGCAAGACCAAGCACGGGGAAGAGAGCAATACGACTAGAGTGAACAAAACCTTACGTTAGGAGCGAGCATATCAAAGTGGACATGAATATGAAAATCCATAGTCAGGCGGCGGCAAGCCGGTTGTTACCAACATGGAAAGGAACGGGGGTGAGCAAGTGAGTATCTCAAAGTGAATATCTCAAAGGTTCCCTATCATGGGACTCCGCCAATAGTATCGTTGCAAGCATCATTAGGAACTACGGCGGGAAAATCAAACACCGATAGCCCAAGAGGATGAAAATCCTAGATCTTAAGAAGGAGAAGACATGATGTCAAAACCTGTCCCCTTACGAAGGAATGCCTTGGTCGGTGGTGCCGTAGGGAGAATAAGGCCAGGGTTAGGGCGGAGGGTGTTTTAGCTACGTAAACATGCAGGAGTCTGGCATAACTTCTGGTAGTACGGACTATCGAGTATCCATAAAGGATTTCAACCCTCCAGCGCATTAAAAAAAAAAGGTTTCCTTTCAGCAACGCTTGACTCTCTTCCAGTCAATTCCGGAGACATAGGACGCAACCTTGGAGTAAGGATTTATATCGTAAAATGCGTTAATCAAAAATCCAAATCATGGTTTTGCGAAACTGTATAGAAGATGACCATCCTATGGGAGGGAATCAATCTGAAAATGGATCGACTTTGCATTCTCAAGGTGCGGATCTTTGTCCCGGGGAAAACCACGAGCAAGGAGGTCATCCGGGCCAGGTTGTGTTGCCAGAAACCGGGGAAAACTTAGGGTGATTCAATTGAATCTTCATTACAGCATAGTTCCATCAGCAATGTTGACCAGAAGGAAGGATTAAAGGTCTACCTGAACTGTTTGTATTGCTACTGCGATCTGGTGAAAGATCTAATTCTTTACTGGTACTGGTGAGGCACCAAATTAAAGCGGTTATACTGCCACAACTATGTGCCCCTGACTTTGTCGCTGTGCGAGTAGGAGCAGGTGAAGACAGTTTTGTCATGGCATCTGCATACCTTCCGTATGACTCCCCAGAGCCTCCTCCAACAAAAGAGGTAGAGTCTCTGGTGAATGTCTGCAGGGATAGGAGTGAAGATCTAGTGATCGGTTGCGATGCTAATGCACAATGAACAAAGTGGAGAAGCACCAATGATAACTACAGAGGAGAAGCTTTATTCGAGTTTGTAGTGTGCAAAAAGTTAACCATTTTTAACAGAGGAACAGAACCGACCTTTGTGGATGCAAGACGAAGGGAAGTTATTGACGTGACTCTGTGTGGAAATAGAAACCTTGATAGAATATCAAATTAGAAGGTAGTGGATCAGGCAATGATATCGGACCTCAGAGCCATCTCGACTATCGGCTCTCTATGCCCCATCTTCAAAAAAGGCGATCCTGTGCCTTGTAAGAACTATCGAGGCATATTCTTGCTTAATGTCGCATATAAGATACGCTATCCAATGTACTGTATGAACGTCACTGTTGGGAGCAGAAGATGAATGTATATTTATTTGTTCACTTTAAAGGTGACTGTTGAACGAAAGTATCAACTTCTTCAAAAGTTTCGATACCAAGACCATTAACAACATTCGTAATGGATTGTTTAAAAGTTAGATACATCCTCAGTACCAAAAGCTGTGTACTGTAACACACCGATTGGCAAACCATAAAACCGAATCAAAACAAACCCCTATTCATTTAAAATTGTAAATAATGCCTTCGCATTAAACGTAAACCCTTCGGCGTTTATGCAAATAAATCGTTTCCCCATTACGATCCTTCACGTTAGATCCCTACGCGTGCTGTGAATAAATTCGTTTTATATGTTCACTGTAATTTACACCCACAGTAGCAGCCATTCAACATTTTATTTACCTTTTCGTGGCGAAAAAATCTTAATACATAATTCATTTCGGTGTGCCTCCAACTGACAGGACAGGATTCGCGTCCCCAAAATATATTTAATTTATTTTTCATTCTACTTTTAATGATTCTATACATATGTTTGTTAGTCTGACAACCCATAAAATTGGACCAAAATAATAATAAATTTTCCATTTCAGCGATATTCCTGACATCATCATCGTTATCACGGCGAGGTGCATAGCACATCCTGTGGGCGGTTAATTAGAAAAGAAAATTTAAATTAAATTTTTGTTGATTTTTTGTGTACGATGTGCTGGTGGCTACACGTTTAAGGATTAAATTATCGTATTTTCTTCTCTGATTTCCATTGGGAGTAATAGCGTGTGGGGTAATGCCGGAAATGCTATAAAAATCCAGAAGAAGAATAGTAATTACACTTCCAGGAGCACACGCCCTTGGTCAAGTAGAAGGGAGTAGTATCATAGATTTGCAACAAACAGTGAGCGAACAATGACTGTAGGAACAATGTATGTGTGTATATCCTTGCAAAAGTGCATTGTTCGTTTAAGAATTAGCGTTTCGTAATTATTTAAACCAAAATGGCAAGCGGAAGGATAGTTAAGAAGGAAAAGAAAATGGTTTCTCTTGAAAGAAAAACAATTATAATTTTCTGTGAAAGAGATTTGGGAAACAACATTTCGGGAACTCATTTGCAATTGTTTCAAATAGTACGTACTCCTTCCTCCATAAAGGGCGCGATTGTATATAGAAATACACTGTGCTTTTATTGGTACGGTCTTTTAGCATTAAGAAGTTATTATGCTCCGAATTTATTGTAGGTTCCTTAAATAATTTAAATGTACACATTAATCCATTC
This sequence comes from Xylota sylvarum, assembly GCA_905220385.1. NCBI lineage: Eukaryota > Metazoa > Arthropoda > Insecta > Diptera > Syrphidae > Xylota > Xylota sylvarum. The sequence goes on along the minus strand of LR999957.1, from coordinate 104,936,471 downwards.
GTTGTTCATGAAAGAAGGAAAACAATGGTTTTAATGGCATCCGTACCTTGTAACATCAACATTCACCTCATGGCCGTAGCCTTGTAGAGTAATCCCTCATAACTAATTGGCAACCAAACGTTGAATGGGATTTATTGGTCAAACAAATATAGTAGCAACCCTGATGCTCTAGCTACAGGATTACTCCGTCAATTCAATTCAAAACGTTTGTCTTAAACAACTACAAAGAGGTCCGTTCGTGCTTAGTGTAACAGAAATAATCCCATCTAGTGCACTGTGGGATTGTTTGGAGCCATTGCTAAACACTTGCAAGTGAATTACTTATGAGCCCACCAACGTCATCAGATCGACGATGGAACAGAGACCAACAAGTCCCAAATCGAATTTCAGTATGTTTCATCAACTTCAAAGTCACGTATGACAGCCTTCACAATCTAAAATCTAAGGATTGTCACCTAGTATGCACATTGGTAATCTTAATATATTCAGTACAAGGTTTCAACTGCTAGGATATACAGACTAAATTGGTAAAGTACAAACTACTGACAAAGAAACAAACATTTGTCGATAGAGTAGTACAAACGGTGACTGTCGACAGCATAAACTACTTTGGTTTGTCCAAATATCTGTTTTCAAAACTCCTGACATGAATGCTAAATACAATTCAACCACAAGCTTAATATGTTTTTTTGAAGATGCGAGTGTTGCATTTAGCCGAATCCAAAACAATGATACAGCCAAAAGATTCTGTGAATCCCGGTCTATGAGTTCAAGATGCCGAGGAATATTGAGTCTTCGGTGTAAGAAGTATACCATCGTGATCGCCAGGCAGTCAGGGACTTCAAGGTTCGATTCCTAGATAACGTACATTTTTTTTAACAGTCTCACATATCGTGAGCGAATTTAACATCCGAGAAAGACTCTCAAGACAAAGGTTCTAAAATGTTGGACTTCGAATGTAGCATAAAAAAATATGATGGTCCCTTCCATTCGTGTGAAGAACACAGCACGCACTACATGTAGTTATGAAAAGTTATATAGACTCTGGGTCACTTACGGACTTGTCACGCCTGCTGCTGTATTGCATAAGACTAAAGTCTTCCAGTACCAGTGCGAATGGATCCGAGACTGAAGTGTTTAGTAAGACGCAGTCTTTCAGAGACTGCAACCATGATATCTACCAAGCAGTGTCGAAGACCAATGCCAACGCTGTAACCACAAAGTAGTAGCTATTGATATGACTGTCAGCAAATCAATACTGCAAAACCAGAAGGATATTTTGGAACTTTGGAAGGCTGTAAAGTACAAATCAAATGATCCAAAGACTTTTGTCAACTGTTAAATGGCATTGACGTATGGTCCATTCAAGATTGAGGATGACAGACAAGAATTCTGTTAACCCAATCCAGATGAAATGAAGGCAGTCATATTTATACTTCAATTTAAATTAAAAAAAAAATATTTATCACCTTTTCGCATATAGAGACCATTTATAAAGAGCTAGGTAAGTACGGGACCCATATGTTAATATGTTTTAAGGGTTCTTCACACGAATGGAAGGGCCGTACTTTTCTTTTATGAGAATCCAACGTCGGAACATTGAGCGCTCACGTTAAATACACCACGGAAAACTAAGTAGCATAGACGAAGACGTGTTGCCAGAATGACGCAAGTATGTATAGTACTTCTTCATAAGTGGAGCAAAACAATCTCCGTTCTTTTGTCTTGTCGTTTGTACTGGCAAAGAATGTCAAAATAGTTCGACTAAATCCGATTAGACAACTAGGACATATAGAGCGAATAGACAACAACGTGGCTAGGCAAACATCTTCATCCTAATCCTCCGCCTGGATGCCAGCCGGTAATAACCTCCACAGTAGTCTTGTACGTTGTCAAGATGGGGTTAGCCAAGGTCAAGAAGCATTGTACAGGATTCTTAAATACTCAATAGTTTGATCCTTTTTCTATTGGAAAATCCTTCAGATACACAGCTGAGGTCTGTTGTATTCTTACCTTATCCTGGTATATCGGCTCTGCTAAGAGGGACCTCCTTCCGACTTACTCGTGGGACCAAATCTCAAAAAAAAAAATGTATCTTGAAAAAATTAACAACAAAAAAAAATAATAAGAAGCCCAAAAAAAAATATAATTATCTTAGCACCTCATCCAAAGATGAGTTGCTGGCCTCAAGCCAAGAGACTATTAAATTTTGGGCAGTGTAGCTAGTACCGACCTAGGTTCGCTTATGATGTTTCAAACATCCTCATCCGCTTCCGTGAATGTAGTTAAGGATACCAGCAGAAGTGCCCCCACGTCCCTTCCATCCACATCCGACTCTGTGGTTGCTTGTATGAATACCAGCTAGAATGTTCAGACGAAACAACTACTGAGAAGGCTTTCAGGTTAGGGATGACTTCCAAGTGGCTCTAATAGGCGTCCATAAGGCGTGACAAACTAAAAATTTATAAATCTTCTAAAATGACACAGACGATGTCGACCATGTCAACTGTTGGAGGGCGTGAAGATCGATCCAGTTTTTGGCGCGACATGTCCATGGAACCCTTCTTCTCACAAGGAATCGGCTCGGCTTAGTAAAATTCTGTCGAAAGGACACAGCAATACATCCTTCATGAAAAAGTCAGACGAAAATTGGACTAATTCTACTGCGGAATCATTGGAAATTCTTATGAGAGTACACTTTTCAGAATATAGTCTATAATCATGGACCACGATCAGTGGCCTCGGAGTAAATCCGGAAAAGACGAAAATGATACTTTTTACCACTAAAACTAAAGTACCAGAGTTCACTACCCCTAAACTATTTAAATGGTCAATCACTCCTTTTATATTCTAGTGCAGAATATCTTGTCATCACTTCCTTTGCAGATCTCCGGCTCTAGCGAAGACCAGGCAACACACCCTAGAAAAACCCTTCTTCGTGGACCTCGGCGAGATAGCTGAGAAAAGGATTGGAACACTTGCAACTTTTCTAAAAAATTTAAAAGACTTGAAGGGGCTGTAGTTAGTATAAAGGCTTTGCCGATGATCTACCAACGATTCATGCAGAAAAAAATATATCAGAGCGAAATACAATCGCAAAAATGTTAGAAAAAAATTCATCAAAAGAATGACTATTTGTGGCCAAAGCCAAGCCAGATATTTGGCAAATATTATATTTAAATACTGGCCTCAGAGCTTGTTATTCAGATTAAAATGAAAATATCACCAAATGTTGCATTTTTCTATTGATTTAACTTGACACCTCTTGTTGGATGCCCCTATAGACCTAAAGACCGCCACTGACTATGATCTCATGACAGCTAAATTGATTCGTTTTTGGGAGACAAGTAGGTACACGAAAAGGCTTTGAACTCTTAGGTAAAAGATAACTACAAACAGACAGTAGGTACATGTAGTCTTATCTTAGCAAATCCTTACGCTGGAAGCTTAGTTTAACAGCCGACGGGAAATTTTGCGACGGGACGCAAGTGAAGACGAACTACGGAAAGTATCTAGTTACATACCTATAGCTAAAAATACTAAAGACTCATAAAACCTTTACTTTCGAGGTGGCGATTTAAAACCAATATCTAAGGGATTGTCATTTACTACAGGATGTAGTGATTTGCCTGTGAATAACAAGGATTTTGGTACTGAAATGCATGCATATGTATGTACATACATACATGTGTTCAGAAATAATACGATCAGTAAATTGTTATAGTACTGGCATGGACTAAAGATTCCCATATAATAGCAGTTCAAGTGAAATATAATTCATCTAGCACGACATAAAACTATTCACATGCATATGTATACACATCTGTAAGTACATGTTGTGTTCCAACTTTTTCTTCGACGTAAAGATGAGAAAACCAAATACCAACGCCTGGGAATTCGGCTTAAATAAAATAAAGGAAGGAAGAAGTGGAAAAGAAATACCACTCACCGTTATTCTGAGCTCACTTCCAAGGTGTTTCCAGAAATTTTCACCGAAAAACACGTACACCATGCACCAGATGCATAAACTCCATCTTTTAAGCACACAAATTCCATTACTTCTGAGAAAAACAAAATGGCAAGGGACACAACTTTCCAATTTGGATTTTCATAAATGCCGTGCACTCACTATACAAACACAAACACAAGTTGCTCTTATGATGGCAACGGAAACACATATTACACAATTTCATGTAAGGAAGAGGGAGATAAACAGACAGGTACTACGGCTGGAATGGACTGCATAGTTTTAAGTTTATGCCAGGTGACATTAATTCATTTCACAGATCAACATAAGAGGGAGGGAGATAAAGAAAGACACACTACAGTTCGAATAACGGGTGACACCAACACAAGTGAGCACTGCACTTTTTTACTTCACTTCCACTACGAACGACCCGGCAGTTATACTACAAGACCCGAACCCGAACCGAACTTACCAGCAAAAGACAGCGCGAACTACTGACCTCTGCGCCGACGGATATCCACTTGCGCACCATAGGCAATGGCTTAGATTCAGCGGAAATTCATTTGACATCCGGTGAAGAGGGATGAATGCCAAACTGATAGGAAATTACCAGTCGTTTGCAAACTGTTGCACAAGTAGCAACGAGAATGTGGATCTGCCCATAAGCTTGCTTCAGTTAGTAAGACGTCAGTGCGAGTATAGGAAAAGTGTTGGTTAGATTTTGCACAGGGAAAAATGGCAACTGCGGGTTCCTTTCTGACAATGTGAACAACGCACTTAAGCAATTTTCGTGTTCTGTAGGACTTGACTGAAGAAGATGTAATGTTTCTTAGGAAACAACAATGTTTGGAAGGCGCTAGAAGGTTGAAGCTCAGTTAAACATAACAAAGTATTGAAATTTGTCGCTTTAGTGCTCCCACTTTATGTCGTTTGCTAAAAAACAGCTCTAAGTATCTGCCTACTTTAAGATAAAAGAAAAGAACGCATGTCTTATTGTCCTTTTATGGTTCAGAAACCGTCATATTAAGTGCAGTGCTCTTTACTTATTGTATTTTATTTTGTTCGTAGCATCTAATCGATAGGATCATACATAATTTAAAATTTTCAACCTGGCCAATAAAATATTTTTACAAACAGATCTAAGTGTAGAAATCAAAATATTCTTTCGCGTATGAATACATTCAACTTTAAGCTGCAATTAGGGAACCATAGAACAGTTTTAAACGTATGTACATACATTCACTGATAAGGATAATATCTCAGTTCCTGTAGCTAACTTTGGATTAGTTCAGAACTGTAGAAGTTTGTTGGTTGATATCCATGTTTCCTCGGAACTGTAGTGCCGCTTCATATTTAGTGAGAGTGGCAGTGGGCAAATCAAGGCAGAGAATGATCTGATGGCGTCAGTTTTTTTTTTGCGTTAGAAGGTGGGAATCTTTAAAAGTCAGAACTAAGTTTTACTCAGTAATAGTGCGGAATTTCCATCCAGTAAACCCACATCCTCTCCTATCGCTAGTCCTGGCGGCGCTGCCGTCAAGCTTTTCTTCGCGAGGGGGACTTCAGCCGTTGGTACTCGGCTTATTTGTGTTGGCAGCCTGCTGTTTTGTCACTGCTTTCGTGCACGTTGGGCAATAGAGGTTGTCGTCATGTCCAAACCTATGCACGTAGGTTCTGAAGCATTCATGGGCAAGGTAAACATCTGGGTCAGGTAGAAATTCAGTTCCCCATGGTTTCTATTAATCTAACCATCTAAATTGTGGATTAGTCTCTGCGTCCACCAACCTTTCTCAGAGTGACACCATCTCTCCTGCAATTCTTCCACATTTGCCCATGGTGGCATCTCAGTATCACCTCGACTCGTCGCTGTAGCCGTTCTTCTGCTGTCACGGTATTTCCGTGGCGTTGCTTTAGCAAGAAGCTCTATTGGTACCATGATAGCCATTACACATGCCGCGTCTTAGGAGGTTGTTTGGAAGTCGCTACATACTCTCAATGCACTGATTCTGTAAGCTGTCTCAGTCTTCTTCCTGTACGATTTCATCCACATAGTACCAGCCCATATTTTGGAACCGTAGGGCATTAACGATGCCACAACTGTAGCTCAGAGCAACCTCTTCCTGTCCTTTCGTCCGCCGATATTTGGCATGACCCTTGGATGCGCAGCCATTGTTTTTGTTGCCATTTCAACTATATGCTTCAGGTGTTGCTTAAAGGTTAGCCTTGGATCTAAAGTAATGCCAAGGTAGTTCAACTCTGGTTTGCAAACTATAATGTGATCGCCCAAGTTTACTCTTATAGTCTCTATGACTCGCTCGATGCTGATGAGCACTACTTCTGTCTTTACTTCTGGAAGTTGTAGACCTACGCGTATTGGCCAGTCACAGATTCATTGCAGTCATGTTCTAACTCCTCAAGAAGATTGGTCACTACAGCGATTGCTATGTCGTCGTCGAAGTCAATTATTTTAGAAAATCTCGGGATTCCAAGTCTGAGAACCTTTTGATAGCCTCATTGCAGTCATGTTGCTACACCTCAAGGTTGCAACGTCAATTTTTTTGGAAGATCTCGAAATTCCATTTCTGACAACTTCATCGTACATTAGATTCCGTAGTAGTGGACCTAATATGGAGCCTTGAGGAACGTCGCCTGTGACGTTATAATACCTCTTCCATCATCGGTGTCGTAGAGCTGTATTCTATTTATAAAATAGTTCCGCAGGTAGATAGCATTAATTATTCGCACGGCTTTTCTTCAGTTAGTAGTATTTAAGGCGTTCTTGATATCCTTCAAGATAGAAGCGCAGTACGATGTATTCAAGAGTTCATCGATGGCGATCTGCAAGGTCACCAGCCTCATCGATTGCACTCTCCAATTTGTCACTTATGTATGATGCGCTCCATTATTTTCCCCATGGTGTCCAACATGCATAGAGGAATATGTGCTATCCTGCGGTGGTTTATTACCCTCTGGTAGAAGGTTTATTACCCTCTGGTAGAAGGACCAGTCTTTGTTTCTTCCACTGCTCAGTGAATACTCCTTCTTTAAGACATGTGTTGTCTTTAAGTGTGTAGTCTATAAAAATAAAGAGTACTTCCTCTGAACACAAAGAATAAATATGCAACAGGACAGGATAATGTTTTCAAAACTCATGCCAACAAGTTAATATGTCTGTCCACAGTCAATTATCTCCTTTTTGCTAAAAGGATCAGATAAATTGACCAATTATCTGACGCAAAGAATGACTTGACCTTTACTCCGTTCAGTAAATAAGACGAACCCATGCGGACTACTACTGATTGTTAATACTGAATGTCTGTCTATGACAATAGTAACAATGCACTCGTTCTTGCCCCTCAGCTATAGAAAAACTAATCGAGAACGAATGAAAGGATAAATCAACGACCATGAATCCACCCACGAGTCTGTCAGCGGCTCCTAACTACACCCAAGGTTAAACACTGACACGTGTTTAATCTATCGTCCGGAAATTTTTTTTGCTTGATGGATGAACAAATCCAAATAGTGGTGCACGTGCGTTTGACACCAATTTCTTTGATTGAAACACCGCAACACAAAGGTAAAGAAATAATTTTCAGCTTTTATCCTTTAACGCCTTGCAGCAGGAGTACGCACAGTACGAATCGATAGGGGCACTCTCTGTCAATAGTAAATATGTATTTCGTATTAAATTTCAATACCTTTCGACATGAGGCTAATATGGAGGCCACCCCACATCCTATCGCAGGATAGCTGGTTGATATTTTAGTACGTACATGGAGAACATTTTAAAGTCTGTGTTTGGGGCTCCGGGAATTCCTTCTTGGAGTGAACTTATGGAATGTTTTCAAGTGAATATGAACACGAACAAGTACGTATGTACATATGCATGTGGGTGTGCGCCAGAAACAGGATATGAGAAAATAGTGGAAGGTTATTGGCCCGGAACAACGTGTAGAATATGTGGTCGAACCTGTGCTGCTGGCGCACAAGTTGCAGTGCAGCACCAGTATCATTTTTTCTCCACTGTTTGAATATTGTATTAATGGCGTTAGAATCTTTGTCGAGCAAGGACGAGGAAAATGAAACTGCTGCATGTGCATCGGTTTTATTTTTATTTCTTCCCATAAGGGCCAAGTATTGGTTTCGTGTTTCAGTTGTTCTTGAAGTGATATATACCGGAGTTTAGAAGAGCGTTCCTTTAGACTGTTAAATGGACCACCAACCATCTCATGACTTTTGTTTAAGAGTGAATCCTAATCTATTTCGAACTGTAACCAAATTTGCAAGTCTATCCGACCTAGTCGTATACTTTACTTTCTATCTCCTTGGACGTACAAATTTTCCTGCGAGCCTTAAAACGGCTGACTAGGTTAGAAGGCAGGTGAATATTTGTGAACGGAATTAATGGTGCGACTATGAATCATAAATTTAAGTAGAAACACTTTTATGTTCGTAATTTGGTGTGAATTAATGGAGGTAACTAAATTTTAGATATCCGGTGGATTTTTTTCAATGGGTTTTATTATATATGAAAGCTTTGGAATGATGAAGGGTGATTTAGGCCATTTGGTTCGGTAAGGACGAGAGTAGAATGAAAAGACGGGTGGTAATGTGGTTATAAGTCTGTCGCGTTTATGGTTTATGGAGTGTTGAATGGAAGTTGTTTAAGGTGATTAGTCCTTGTATATATGACATATCGTACATGGAAATTAAATTAAGTTAAGAAAATATGGGAGATATGGAAGAACAGAAGAAGGATTTGCGTTGAGTGGCTATGGAGGAGACAATTCAACGACGAACTATACGTTGCACATCAGTCGTTTGCGATGGCTAGGACATGTAGCGCGAATGGACACCAGTGTCCGCAGAGTCTTCAAATCAAGCCCGGAGTGACAACCCCGTAAAGGAAGACCTCCCTTACATCTACATATCCCAACATCAATTTGATTTTGAAATCTTCCCGCATTAAACGCACCGCCTCATGCCTCTAATGGAAGCAAGGCAACCACAGCTTTTAAAATTTGTCCGCAGGAGTCAAATTGAGCGTGACAAATGGTGAACTTTTGAGAAGCTCTGGACGGACAGGTCTGATGTTAAGGACGTTTAATTTATTTTCACCTTTTTTTTGTCATTTGTGAATTTGGCCAATACTGTTGGTTGATGAATGAGGAGGGTAACAAAATTAAAACAAAAATAGGAAACGGGAACAAGAGAACACTTGACAGTCATTAACTCAAAATTCAAGACTCTGAAATAATTTCTTAAGATCAGACGTCAAGGTACCTACATACATATGTACGTGATAAGGAATCAAAATTTTTTGAAACGAATATTGAATATCCAAAAGAAATGGCTTTGCTGATAGAATTGCCTAATATTTAGGCCACAAGTTTACTTCTTTTCTATTATTTCCAAATCGTTTACCTTTGGGTCCAAGTTGCACTAGATACTACAGTCGATGAGACAGAGAATGCAGGTTGCCAGCGTTTTTATGAAAGGTAGTGTATTACGTCTTTTGTCGATGACGATATACAGAGTAGTTCATTGGGATGCAGAGTAGTTCGCCTCCTTGCGGTGCATCCTGGGTAATGCAAAATAAACTACAACAAATGGAAGCCAAACAAACACGTCAACAATTTTCACTAAAATTGATTTCCTGGCTACCACAAAGAAAATATATCAAAATTAAACTCCAAAAATCCAAAACAGTAAGTTTCCTTACTACGTTACGTATACTTCACAATTACCAAATGAATCAGATGTGATTTAAGACTATCAAACAGTTACTCCGTATTTGTCAAATCAACATAGAAAGTATAAGAAGGCCTAAGTCAGACTACCTGTTTCGATTTTCAGTAGAAAGACCAAGTGCTTCCTAACTACCTTCACCGGACATTTCAATAGTCAACACAGCCTCTGGCGCTACCAAGAAGAAGACGAAAACGGACAAAAATTAATGGAGTGGGCGGACACACATGGCTTTCACTTATTGTTCGATGCCAAAGAGAAGGACACTTTCTACTCAGCTAGGTGGGGTAGAAACTACAACCCAGACCTATGCTTCGTAAGGATATCAGAAAACGGGTCCTTAATCGCATCTCGCGAAGTCAAAGATGACTTCCCAAATAGCCTGTCATAATAGATGTCAGCTGTACGATCCCGATAGTAAACTCGACCCCATAGGCAAGATGGAATTTCCAGAAGGCGGATTGGGAAAAATTCTGTAGGAAAATTCTCTAGGAAAATTCGATCCAACTTTGATCGACTTACTGGCCTCTTTATAGCAACGGCGAAGTTACATATGTATTCCAAGGGGTTTCCACAAGTAATACATCCCCTGCTGTAATGAAGGCAGCGATAGATTGCACTAACAATTCTGTTCAAATAGAAACTCTTACCTAGCGAATGAGCTTATGAGAAGCCTAAACGAAAACAGGAAACAGAAATGGATGAACACGGTCAACAGAGTTGACTTCAAACACTCAAGCCGGCATGGAGCTTATTTCGAAAATTAGACACTTTAAACATGCCACCTGCTACAAAACCAAACACCGATCCCAATGAATTAGGTACCCATATATGTAGTTAAATTATCGAAAGCAGAACCAGATAAATCATTCACCAACCAGGAGTACAAAAATATATAAAAAAAATACAACACCTCATGCCACCTATTCAACTTCCTTTTCTACAGCCGGAATTGATACTTCCCTCTCCTCCATAAAGTCTGGAACTACACAGATGGAATCTTTTCGGAATTTCTGGAGCACAGCGGCCCATAAGTAAGAAGGTGACTCGCCCGAGCCTACTCCAAGATACTGTCACCTACAGAGCTTCCTACGTCCTTCAAAAGATCAAAGATTATCGCGCTCCTCAATCCAAGCAAACCTGAAAATGCTGCACAAAGCTACAAACTTCATAAACAAATGATCCGGAATTGAATAGGCATTGATATCGAAAAAGCTATCCCGGACGAGCAAGCAGGTTTCAGGAAATCCAAAAGCTGCACCCACCAAATCTTGTTGGAAACGGCTTCCAACCGAAAATGAAAACCTGTGTATGCTTCGTAGATCTAACAGCCACCTACGACACCATGTGGAGAAAGGACCTCCTATTCAAGCTTCTCCAGATCAACCATTGCATAAAAATGTACAACCTAATACGCGCGATGCTTAGTAACAGGCTAATTCAATTCTTCCTCAACGACAACCATAGCAAAACTAGGAAGCTCAACAACGGCCTTCCTCAAAGGTCGGTGCACGCCCCTACACTTTTCAACATATACACCTGCGAATTTCCAGAGACATTCTGCCGGAAATTTAACTTCGCCGACGACATGGCGCTTGCATTCCAACACAAGTCTTTTGGAACTCTGGAATAAGAAGCGAACCACCTGTCAGCATATTACAAGAATTGGCACCTAGAACCGAGCGCAGCTTTCACCTCAATCACAGAGAGGCCCGAAGAAAACTGCGAGTGCTGTTTGACGATGTATACCTAAGATACAACTTTACTCCAAAATATCTGGATATCACATTAAACTGAACTTTGACATATAAGTCACATCTAACCAAAGCATCTCAAAAAATGAAGACAAGGAACATCGTGATCCAAAAACTAGCAGGCACGTCATGGGTTGCCTCTGCAAACTGCCTGCGCAGCTCCGGTCTCCCTCTGGTCTATTCCACTGCAGAATATGGAGCCCCAGTTTGTGTAAGCAGTTGCCACACCAACAAGAACGATCCCCAACTTAACACCACCATGAGGTTAATATCTAGCACCCTAAGACCAATCCCAGTTGAATGGCTCCCCATGTTCCGTAAGATAGCTCCACCTGAACTAAGAAGGAAGCAGGCCCTGATCAAAGAATTCCACAAAATCCGAGGTAATGCGAAAATCCCCCTTTATGCACCCTTCGACTACGCTCAAAACAAACTCCAATACAACTCGCAAAAAAGTTGAGTGCTGAAAACTTTTCGCTGGAAGAATCCTGGTCATCATCATGGGCTAATTCCGGCAGACAAAGTCCAATATACAGAAACGGAAACAGAGAACCTGAATTTGAACTACCGAGGAAAGCATGATTCAACCTTAATCGGATACGGGCTTCCACTGGGAGATGCAATGGTACCTTAGCTAGATAGGGTAAAACTACTGACTCAACCTGGCGAGTTGTTCCTTTGTGGATTTTAATTGTCGCCTTTCTACGGCATACGACATCTTTGTATAATCATATGTTGTCTGTGATACAACGTACTGCGTAGACCCCCCTTACTCTATTAAGACACTTAAAGCCAGCTACACATATACATAATATATTCTTAAGAGAAAGATTTTAGTCACCTACATACTTACCTTCTTACTTCCCTACTGACAGACGTTCATTCCATATTTTTACTTGAATGGTGAATATAAGTCAAAATTTTCTTTTGAATTTGAACTAAGCTCGTAAGTCTGGCACAATAAATAAACAATTCCTCGAGGGTCCTATTAACACAATAAAAAGAAAAAATATCTGTCTACTGAACTAAAAATAAATATTCAGGACAATAATAAACATCCTTTGTCAATTCAGCAGGGAAGTCGACTTACATTTTGTCGTTTTTATTTGTCTCCGTTTTTTTTTTTTTTTTCTGGATAATGCATAAGCAACCTTGACCGTACATATAAAGCTCTTTGATCAGGATTCTGGTTAATAATTTTTATTTCATTTCTTTGCACGTATAACTTTCAATTGCAGTTGATAGAGTCAATCTCATGAAGCAAATTGAAATCCTTCCAATTTTCCATCATTTATTGCGTGCGTCCTTAATAATTGCTCATTCAACTTTTGTCTTGCTTCGTATAAGCCAGCCACTGGCATTGACCTTGTATGGTCGTGATTTTAAAATGAAATACGTGTTTGGAGTGTGAAATGCTGCAGATTACAGGGTTTTCATTTTTTTTTTTAAATAAAATTCATCTCACATCGGAGAGGGAACAATAAACTCGAAAGAAAATATTTATTAATACATCTCTCATTGACCTTCGTGTTGCAATACAAATGGCAGACATTCTATTTGAAATGTTCTAGATTGTAAACATGGCATCCAATGGTGTTGAATTACCAAGAACTCATTTGGAGTATCCTCTTGGATATTTCTTCATATTTCTTTGTCACTATGCCAAACTAGGAATGATTGGGAAGTGGGTACCCAATAAGTACCAATAAGTATTTTAATCAAATAGATGTATTATGGGACAACCAATTTATTGCTGTGAATGCCGGAAGTTACATGGAGGGTTGCATAAGGTATATAAGCTGGGAATCCTTTTAGGATTCATATGTACATCCATGCATATATGTACCTATATTTACGTAAGGAATTTAAACTGTCTGCCAGCCTCTTTGAATCATCCATAGTCCAGTATAAATTCGACTAGGGCATGTACGTAGAAATAGGGTAGAGTCGCCGCAACCTTTGCATATATCAGGTGTGCATAAAGGTTGTGCTCAATTCTTACACCTATGTTGTACAATGTTTGTTCTAGTTCCGATGTCTTTTAAGCTAGTTCGTGTCGATCATATCGTTTCTGGTGGACATCTCTCCTGAGACAAAACGAAATGTTTATTTGTGACCTTATCTCATTCGGGTTCCCTTTGATTTGATTATCGTGATCGATCCTTTTTTCTATCAGTCTGGAAGTAGTGTGGATGAGCGATCATTCGAGGCCTCTACCATAGAACTTACCCTTGGAACACAGTGCTTTGATTCGAACGATATTCAAGTGGTTAATCGTATTTTCTATGCGCTTATCTTCTGCTGATAGATTTAATTTCAATAATACCGATGGCTGTTTCGTTCGAATGGCTTTGAAGTCCAAACACTATCAAATTTCTAGTTCAACTATGAAGACAAACCTACCTACATATGTACAATGGATTTGGAGTGAGTTTGTTGATAAATTCAGTACCAAGGCAGGGTTGCCTAGTTTTTTTAGTATCATTGTTAAAAGTTGGACTGATCCAAGTGGCTTGGATGGTTGGGCGTTTGCGGATAGCTGTGGTTATATTTACGTTAGGGTGGCTGTTCGTTAGACACTTAGACCAGAAGATGTCGCACTTTGATACAATTGATCTTTCCGCTTTGGCTACCTACCTAATAAAATTAACCGGAGCTGCTTATAAAACGAAGGATGTTCAATACGTCTAAGAATACCAGTTCGGTGAAGTCGTCAAAGAATATACCCGCTAAATGGAGAAGTCTTCTTTTGGACTGAGCCGGACAGGTTCATAGGAGGTGACGATTGGTTTTCTTCTCCTTTTCGTTCCAGTAACTCCTGCTGAAATCATTTGAAAGGAGTCCCAGACTTTTAACATTTTGGCTCATAAGACAGTGTCCTGGGAGGACACCGATTATGTAGCTGATCTAGCTTCAATCAGATCTGTCTTGATATATGACACGTCGATCCATTTTCTCATGTGGTTGGGCCTTCTGAAAGCCTCCAATTCTAGTAGATGTTTACGTGTGGTGAGGGGTTACCTATATTTTGCTATTCAGACAGAATTTTTTGAGTCGTACCCTTCCTGGCGAACTCGTCAGCCTTGCAGTTTCCCGGAATGTCTCTATTGCCTGGAGGTGAATGTTGGGCAATAATGCCCTGAGCATTGAGCGGCAATTCCTGACTAATTCAGATTTTATGAACGCCCTTAAGTGTATCCTGACTATCAATGTATGTAGGTGGCGATATTCTTGTCAGATTTTGATCCCATCTCTAGTAATTCTGTAGTTTTGAGCACAGCTAGAATCTCTGCCGGGTTTTATGTGTCAGGGCCAATTGCAGATTTATGTCAACCCTTACTGGTTTTGGAACCATCTGTATATATTGCAATCTCATTTTGTATAAAGACGACTTTCCTCTTCCAATCCTCCCTTTCCGGGTATATTACTTCGTACGCTATAACAAAGTCGAGGGTAGCGAGGATAACATCCGATTCATCAGGGATGTCAAAATTTCCATGACCTGTAGATAACGCTAGCACCCTTTTCAGTGTTCTTTGCCCCAAGCTTAAAATTTTTCCATTAGTGGTGCCAATCGGCATCGACAGGCTATTTCCAGTTCCAGACGAAATGCCGTCGAAGTCGCAGCTTTCTTAATAAATAAGTCCAGCGGCAGAATATCTAGGATCACTTCCATTGTGCATGTTGGTGTACTTCGTATTGCACCCGCGATCCCTAAGCATTGGCCCCTTTCTAATTGCTTCTTTACAGTTTTCTGGGTGGCTTTTTGCCACCATACAACTGACACATGTAATAATCGGTCTAACTATCATCGTGTACATCCAGTATGCTGACCTCGACGAGATTCCCCACCTTAGTGCACATACCCATTTGCATTGATGAAGCACCCTTTTCGCCTTTCTGATCTTCTCTTCCACATGGAAGTTCCAAGGTAGTCTAGTATCTAGGTATACACCCAGATACTTAACCTTCCTCGTCACATGCAGTTCCGATCCGAAAAGTCTCAAGTGCTGAAATTCCAGATCTCTCCTCTTCCTTGTGAAGATGATTAGATCTGTCCATGGTATCTGCTGTGACGTTCATGAATTTGTCTCCTGCCATTATTGCTATGTCATCGGCATATCCCACAGTGTGGATGCCAGTCTGTTCAAATCTCCTCAGGAGCGAGTCCACAGTTATATTCCACAGAGTAGGTGACAAAACTCCTCTCTCAACCTCTGCTAACCCTTCCTCTAAGTCTTGAAGGTTCCGTCTGAATATTTATCGCTCTATTTTTCAGCATATTGTCCATCCATCTCACCACCAATGGGTGCATTCTTCTAAGGCTACTCTCAGACTTTCGAAGCATATCTTATCGAAGGCACCTTGAATGTCCATTATTATGTTCATTGCGATGCCTCCGGTATTCATCTCCTCTTCCGCAACGCGTACCACCTAGTGTAGCGCTGTTTCCGTAGACCTGAAAACTCTGTATGCATGTTGTCTACTACTACTCTCCATATGGTCCACCACAATTCTTTCCATTGTTTTCAACAGAAATTATGTTAGGCTGCCAGGTGTAGTCCTTTTTTCCCGGTTTTGGAAGAAACACAACAATGTACAAACCCCTAAACCTTTCTGCAATGAGATGTGCACCCCATTGCATTAAAGCTGGGAATATACCATCCGGTTCTGCGGTCTTTTAAGGGGAAAACGTTTTTGTTCCCCACTGACCGCTTCTAGAGTTACTATCCGTTCCACTTCTGCCCTATCCGTCCTGTTTGCTCCTTGTTTCCTCAAAGCCCACGGCTGATCTGACTTAAGACTTCCCGGAAAGTGTATTTCCATGAGGACCTTATTTGTACGACCCAGTATCTCAACAATCTCCCCCGTTCTATCGTGAATGAGTCTGACTTTGGAGACTGCATCACTCGACACAATTTTCTGAAGTCTATTGACCTCAGCTGTGCTTTTCATATTCGAGCAAAATTTCCTCCACGACTCCCTTTTACGTCGTCGCAGCGTTGCTTTTAGCTCTTTCTTCTTTGCCTTGTGCTCATCCCATGATTCAGGACCATCCCTTCTCATAGCATGATTACAGGCTTTTCTCACCTCCTCCTTCTTTAGAATTTCAAGTTTCCGACACCACCAAGGCGTGAGGTCCTTTTCATCTATCAAAGTAGGTGTACACGCCTCTGGGTATGCATTTTCAACAGCTGATGTCGGCGTTAGCAAGGATGACATCCGATTTATCAGAGATGTCAGAAAATGATTCCCTATGTCCCTCTACAATCTCCAACCCATTTCTAAAGACTGTTAAAAACTGATTCCATCATTTCACTTACATAATGTACCTAGGACGCCTACTCATGTGTTAGTTAGTTTCTAAAGTATGCTAACAATGACTATTTAGAACCCAGAGAATGGGTGATATAACGCCTCCCTGAGGGGTTCCTCTAGTAACGGATTTCCTTATTGTACTATAACCGAGAGTTGAATTGATGTTCTTTGAGATGAACATTTTGGTAATCCAGTTGGTAATGCTATCCTCGACGTTAATAGTTTCCAGGGTGCTTTTGGCGGCCTCACCTTTAACGTTATTGAAACCACATTCTATGTCTAAGAAAAATGCTAGTGCGAATTTCTTGTAAAGTAGTTGTCTGTAGTCTTGCCCTTGAGTGTGACTTGATTTACCTGCTTACCTGCTTTAGGTATGGAGATGACCCTCACCTGCATCTACGCTGCTGGTATGTAGCCTATCCCTAAACATAGTTTGAAGATTTCCCTAAGCCTGTACTTGACTTTTGCTGTGGCTTTCTGAAACATAGCTAGCAGAATGCAGTCAGGGCCTGGAGCTTTGAATGGTGCGAATGACACAATAGCCCAACTCTTCCGCTATTGATAAACTAGTATTATCTGAGTCCCCATTCGATATGGAAACCTGGCGTACTACTACCTGGAAAGTAAATTTCAACTAATGTTGTCAAAACTGTCTCACTGCTTTCCGCCCTCGAACTATCAAATTTCTTGATGTAAATGCGAACCGCCGAGTCTTTGGCCAGTATCTTGCGGAGCCTGGAAGTCTTGCTAATATCTGCGATTGACTCGGAGAATTGTTTCCAGGATTTTCTTTTAGATTGCCTGATTGAATATTTAAAGTTTCTATGTATTCATCCCACGTAATGTCACCCCCTACTAGTTTCGGCCTATTGTAAAAGTTCATAACTTGTTTCCTCTTAGAGTTTAGCTTCCCATTTCAACATGAAGGTCGGGACCTCTTGGACTCCCCTATGACTAGGCAAACCTACCTACTTTACCTAGTACCTGCTAAATAACCACAAACTGATTTAAGCAGTATGTATCATATCTTGACCACTTTGCCCTTCGTGATCCTGTAACGTTGCCCAGTAGTTGCAGATCCTTGATGTGTAAACAGAGGAGAGACTTAAAACTCGGTTTCCCCATAAAATAGATGAGCTGCCATGTTTCTCCTTACATGTTTTAAACGACTGTCTAATTGTATTACAAAATGTCCACTAAAGAAAGGTCACCTAAATCTACAAAAAAAAAAAACATTAACGTGACTTGGCTATATTAAGCAAATTACCGGCTATAGCCTTGAACTTTGTCATAAAACAATTTCCCTAATTATAGGTCGCCATTCAAATGACCCAAATGTTGTTCACATTGAATGTAAATAAGTACGTATTCCGCTCAAATGACTAATGATTTCCTTTTAGTACCTATATGTGATATTATTTTCACTAACATTAATCAAGTCGTGCTATAAATTTGGTCCTGTGACGTAGGAATTGCCGTAACAAGAATCCTCTGAATATTTCTTATATCACCGAAACACGTGCCCTTCTATTTGGGATATTAAATTCCCTAAACTTGTAGTATTTCCGGAATCGTGATATATTTTTGGTAATACATATGAGAATATTTATGTGTGTACACATGTATATTAAAGGACATCTATCACACCGGTTTGTTTTTCTATTCAAAAAAAGCAGATTCCTTTTGTTTTCTGCTTTTCCTGTTTGAGAGTTATGTATGTTGTTTGTCTTAGAAATTAGTTTTCTTCAATCGTCCTTAATCATAGGTGAACTAACCAACTCACATGGTTGAGTAGTGGTTTGTAATGTCAGACAAGCATCTCTCACTACCATCTGTTTGAAATGACTCAAATTTGCATTCTCTTCAAATCCATTTAATCCAATGGTTATAGGTCCTGTTGCAGAACTGATGAACTTCCATTCAATTTATCTTCCATGAATATCAATTATTTCTGTTTTCAAAACGCTTACATCTCTCTCTCTCTCTGTTTGCAGGTATATTTACAATTGCTGATTTGACAATTCATCACAAACGTTGTCTCTATATTTCCTTTACTGCAGGACAATTCGATAAACAAGTCATGTGAAAAGGAAATTTTGAAAATCCTACAAAAGTCATGTTGGGGTACCTTAATACCCTATTATTTCATTGCGGACTATAGTTCCGGATCAACCGCCCAGAGTCAATGGGACAAACCTACCTTAATGCTTTAGAACTCTAACAATCAGAAATTCCATCCACATTCTGGGCCACAATACATTTGTCTGGATGCGTTACGGAATAACTCTAGCCATTGTGGAATCAATCGATTTGCTCCATTCATCCATGGTGCGGCAATTGGACCAGGATCGATTTAATCCTTGCTAAAATATTACAAAACGTTGGAATTTTTAGGGCAGTACAGCATTTTGTGTAAGAGTACAGATTGTTCAAATAAATGGCACACAGGTAGGAGTGGTACTTGCCATTAAGTGCTGTTTCGAAATTTACGTACTTACGTAAGTATACCTATATACACAGCTCCAGTATAGTGGGGTATGCAAGAAAATATCCATTTTTATGGTAAATCTTTTGGCAACAAAATTTAACAGTGAGTAGGTTCTTTATTGAATATTTAGTTAGTACATACATTATAATGGTTCTAATAAGGCCTTAATTGTCGAACAGAACGATTGTTAAGCTCTTGATTATGTATAGTCTTGCTTAGTAGTCCGACGTGCTAACCACTTGAGCTACGATGTCTTTGGAGCTAGAGATACAGATTCTTGAAATCCACCCACTGCTGGTTCCATCTCTTCTTGATTACTTTGACTGAAGCTCAAGTTTCCATTGGTCTAGCTAGTTTAAAGGCCTAGTTTACTATTCCATCCAATCCACGTGACTTACTACATATCTCCGAATTGTCTGGATACATCCAGAAGTTCCATTTGCGTGACAGGTGGGATCTTCTGTATTTCCTGAGGTGGTTTTATACGTTCTGTTTGGATTATGTGCAATAAAAAATTTTGAAAAAAGAGGATATCATATGGGCCTCCCTACGCAGGGGCCTCTCGACAGCAACCTACACTACATCATAGGTTGCGATGCAAATGCGCATCATGAGGTCTGGGGCAGTAGTGGCATCAATAGAAGGGGTGAGTGTCTGTTAGAATATCTTGTGTGCTGTCATTTAGATGTTTTGAATAAAGGCTTCATAAACGCGATTCGCGAAGAGGTACTTGACCTCACTCTCGCCAGTCCATTTATCACAAATTTTGTTGAAAATTGGCATGTGTCTGACGAGGCCTCGATGTCTGCCCACCAACACAGCAGGTTCGACATTCCCGGCAAATTGGCACATGCTTCTTCTAGACATGATCTCAAGTCCACGGACTGGAATCTGTATCTGTCCTCTCAAAATTAGATATGCTATTTACATCTATCGAGTCCATAGGGGACCTAGATGAAGCAGCATACCAATTAAATGATGTGTTGCTTACTTCATATCACGACAGCTGTGTCCATAAAACCAGTTTGTGTAAACGAAAGGTTCCCTGGTGGAATGACCAGTTTGCCAAACTAAAGAAGAAAGTCACAAAATTCTTCAATGTTGCTAAACGCACGAAGAGTTGGGACGAATACAGGTTCAACTCAGAACTAAGACGATCTAAACTTGCCACATGGAGGAAATGCTTCGAAAACATTGCTGACATGCCAATAGCGGCACGAATCCATAAGGCACTTGTGAAAGATCATGCTAATTGTGTAGGTTTACTAAAAAAGACTGATGCTACCTACACAACGGACCGTATGGATACTATTAGAACCTTACTTCAGGTTCACTAACCAAAGTCCATCATCTGACCATAGGGTCTGCATCGCTAGTATAGTAAATAGTTTATCCGGTAAAATGTTTAGTCCGGATAAGGTCAACTGGGCTGTAAGGCCCTTTAAACCTTTCAAGACTCCCGGCAGTGATGGTATATTTCCGGCGCTTTTGCATAAGGTAATTGATCTCATCCTGCCGGGTTTGATTGCTTTATTTAGAGCCAGCTACAATTGGGGTTACATCCCGGCAACCTGGAGACAGGTAAATGTAATCTTTATCCCCAAACCAGGCAATAGGCCTAGTGCGCTGCCTAAATCTTATAGACCTATAAGTCTAACATTATTTATTCTCAAAACAATGGAGAGACTCATTGACGTTCATATTAGAGGTCGGCTAGATTTGTCTACCCCTCTGCACTCAAGTCAATTTGCATACAGAAAAGGAAAATCAAGAGAAGGTGCTCTTCACTATCTTGTGAACAAGATAGAAGGAACTATACGTTCCAAGCAAATAGCTCTGTGTGCCTTTCTTGACATTGAGGGCGCATTCGATAACACTGGCTACGACTCAATAGTAAGAGCAATTAGTAGCAGAGGTATCGAGGATTCGACCAACCAATGGATACTGGCCATGCTGGATAGTCGAATTGTTACTTCCTCCTCTGGAGGAGTGTCAGTGTCTGTGACCGCAGTTAAGGGATGTCCCCAGGGAGGAGTCCTTTCTCCTCTTCTATGGCCACTAGTCATCGACAATCTCCAAGTCGATCTTCAGAGATTAGGCTACATCGCCATTGCTTATGCAGACGACTTGGCGATTTTTATCAGTGGTAAACAAAGCACTACCATTTCTAGTGTCATGCAATGTGCTTTACTTTACGTGTTAGAATGGTGCTGCAGAAAAGGACTATCCATCCTTGCAAAACCGTTCTAGTGCCTTTTACAAAAAGAAGAGCGACCACGTGGGACACCTCAAAATTCTTGACTCAATTACCAAAAATGACATGTTCTGTACTATCCCCGATATTATGATCAGGGAGTACTGTTTTGGAAGGTTATTTGAGGTTGAGATATTAGACCGTGCAAACTGGTCTAATGGTGTTCCGACACTGGACCGTAGAGGTCTGATCTGGTACACAGACGGATCAAAGATGGAAACTGGAGTCGGTACTGGATCTTTGGATCCAACGCAAAAGTCTCAATACCTATGGGAATGTGTCCCACGGTTTTCCAGGCTGAATTCCATGCCATTGAGATCTGCGCTAAGCTGGATAAAGATATTCAAGGCGCTAGGATATATATCTTGTCAGATAGCCAGACAGCACTTAAAGCGCTGACTCTTTATCAATAAAATGCTGCTACGATGCACTACAATCTCTTGCCAGACACAACATGGTGAAACTTGGTTGGGTCCCTGGTCATCAAGGAATTGTAGGCAACGAAATTGCAGATGAACTAGCTAGGGCTGGCTCAGAATCTGCGTTCATAGGGCCTGAACTCTACTGTGGTGTCAACTAGGCTACTGACACAGCGCTGATTAATACTTGTGAACATAAACTTCGTCTGGTCCACTGGGAAAATGTTCCGGGGCTGAGGCAATCCAAGCGATTAATCAGGGCTTTTTCCTACAAAGAAATCCTTAATATAGATAAGGAAAGCATTACGAAGCTGGTGAGCTTTCTCACAGGCCACTGCAGCCTGCGTTACCACCTTAACAAACTCAATCTGTGCCCAGAAACGGAATGTAGGTTCTGTTTAGAAGATGACGAATCCTCTGAGCACATTCTCTGTCAATACCCAGTATTACATTGGTTAAGGAGGCGTATTTTCCATAAAGAAATATGTTCATCAGCAGAGCTGAGGTACTCCGCTGCTAAGGACGTACTATCCTTCATAAGGGAGGTGGAACGTCTCTTGGCTTAGTATTACTCTTTGATACAATAGATCTTCTTAGGTCACAGTGTCAGCCATATGGGCAAGGGTCTTTCAAAAAAAAAAAAAAAAGGGCCTCCCTATAGATAGCTGAAATAATCTTCTCTCTATGACCCTTATTCTTACTGCGTTACTCTGGTTTGACTAGCATACTAGTTATCTCTTGGTTTGACTAGTCTGATGTCCCGCGATTTGTAGACTATTGTTGCGTCGCAAGCCCTAGTTCCTTGTTTAGTAACATCAGCGGCCGTAGCATTTATTGTTTCTAGATTTATTGCAGACTCTCCAAAAATTATGGAAAAATGTCTTCGTTAAGTGTGTCAAGGACATTCCTGGGTAGCTCTCTTCGATTGTACTTCAATCAGGATGGCTGTATGGGTATATTGGTTACTGATTCTCCACCTGGTACCTCTTGCAACTAGTCACAAAGGTGATGTCAAATATGGATTCTATGTCAATTCTGCTCAAAATATGCATTTTAGTGACGATACGGCTTCTAGTAGTGCTTCGCCTGTTCTATTGGTTTGTGTGCTGCCTCAATATCCTGGAATTCCACAAGAGTACTCTTTGGAAATGCATGACAACTGTAGGCATGTATGTATGTATATACTTCTTTGGCCTTTTCTCCGTGTCCTTATTTTTTCTTCAAAGGAGTAATCTCTGAAGGCCCAACTAGCAGCTTTTTTTAAGTTGTACGCTGCACACACTTTTTCGTCGAGATCTAGACGGTTTAGATCGTGGAGTGCCCAACATGTTAGAGCGATTTGTACATGGTGGTTCCATTCTCCTTCTTTGACACGATTCTTTGCTGTTGTAGGAATATGACTGTGGCTTCTTCACGGGACATGAAATCTTAATTACAAATGAGCTCTTTGTTGTCACTTTTCTCCCTGGGGTGCTGAAGCACTGGTCCAAAGTCTAGGATGATGGCATTCTGCACCCAGTTTTGCGATGTAGGCTGAGGCATATTTTCTGTGTTTCTATGCCCCTATATATAGCATACTTGCGATACAAAGAAAGGAATCAGGCGATCAGTTTCTCTGTCCAAGAGTTTCTTTTAAAAAAAAAAAAAAAAAATTCAAGTGCTGGCATTCAACATGTTAACCTTTCTTGCATTCACTTCTGTATCTTATGCACTAATTGTGCCAGACAATGTCTACAGTGCATTGGTATTCTCATTTTTAATATTCACTTGTTGTTCCATTGTTGAGATTTTGCAATTTGTAATTCTTGTGATGCCAGCGGTTATGGTGGTGATGGTGATGGTGATGGAACATCCCTAAAACTGTGTAGATTGTCAGAAGAGATCAAATTCACAAGCGAATGTAAATTGTCACACAGGACATGAATCCTCTTTCAGTGTTCGAGAACGTGGGTTAATTGCATCAGACAATCGAATTTCTAACTTCAAATTCTATTTCTGCTGAATCGCCCGCACTCTCCCTCATAGGTTGACCAACAAACCATGACCGCAAACATACTCTTACATTTCTATGAGCGCCTTCATGTTTAGATACGTAGGCATGTGCATCCTGGTGGAAGCGGTCCGCTTGGTAAAGCGGAACCTCGCTGATAACGGAACCGGTGATGGTTTGTGGATATTCCAATGCTTTCCCAGTTATCGGAACCGATATCCCTTGAAAGTCCTTTCTTTTCGTCGATGTGCGCTATTCCTTCTAGTGAAATTGATTTCCGATTCAATGCAATGGCTTCCAGAGAACGCTTCTATTTGATTAAGAGTAGTATGTGGTATGTATGTGGATCGATTGTGTTAGAATGTCCTGTGCAATGTTTTTGTTATTTTATCTGCGTACATATCCGTTGCATTTGAATGCAAGATTCGTGTTTTTTTTTTTTGTGTCCTTCGTGAAATATCCTTTCATGCGGTTGTATTGGAGTTCATGACATCGGTTTTATTTTTCCCAACAAGTTTCGTTTTTTTTTTTCGTTATTTTTCACTTTTTACTGGGTGTATGGATACGATGCATTTTTGCACATCAACTACTTTGGATGTTTTATTTATGAGCTATAGCTTTTTGCCTGGTACACTTAAGGGTCAGGTCTTTTGTATTCATGTGAGTGGCTGGGTTTTTTTTTTGCCTGGAATTTTATTTGGAAAATTTATGGCACTTATAACATATTTATTAGGCTGCGGGATTTCAGTTGGGTAACATTTTACTTTGCAGCCATAAACTATCGCGTTATTTATTTATGTAAAAAGTTTATGTTTTTCTGCCAGACAATGGATGGAGCTTTAACACTTGGTGTATGTTTTTTTGTTCAAACTTTTGAATTTATTTTATTAGAAAGTGTTAAAGTTTAAAATTTTATGGAGAATTTCAATGCTCTAAACCTTAAAGGCAGTGAAGTCAGTTACTTTGATTTTATCATCTAAGGCTTTGGAGAAATATCTGTTGTGCACGATGAGATCAGGACTTTGTTGATCAATGATCCTTTGCAGATCTAGGTAAAGGATGAATTTAACTAATGTTTCTAAACCCTGTTCTCTACGGCACTGAACATTATGTTTCACCTGACACTCCTTTATATATTTAGCAAATAAGTGGATGACAGCGAGTGCAGCCTTTCGCCTTGAAGATACCTCACAGTGGTCAAGGAAATAGTTTAACCACGTTTCCATTCTGCGTAAAGTCAAAACTTATCTCGAAAACACAGACCCCGCGTCTAAATTTTGACAAGATCTTCCTCGTCACCAGATCACTCTGGAATTTTAGAAGATGAGTCGGTTTCTTCACTGTTGGCTCAAAAAGGACGAAATTGTTGGAGGTATTTTGTTTAACAGTCTTAATTTTAAGCTCTCGCTCTGTCTAGCAAAAGAAGTTTTATTTTGGAACACGTGATATCCGCTAGAGATATGTGCAACTTTTCAGACAGCCAAGCAGCTATCCAAGCCTTGGAATCAACCTCTATAAATTTTTAGTAGTTCTAGACTACCGATGAATAAAGAAGAGGAAGAAGTTTTTTTCCTTATATTCTTTGTTTCTGCCCAGATCTCGCCCTTAGAAGGAAAATTCACTTAGGAACCTTTTATTACAACGATATAGGCGATTTGATAAACATGGTTATTAAGAGCCTCTTACGCTTTATCAGAAATTTAAAATGGTTTAACGAGTAGGTAGAGTGCTATCAAAATGGACCTATTGCTGGTCTAAATGGGATGGGGTTTCGGAGCTGCCAGCCACTTCAACCAACCAACCAAACCCTATACGTCAAGTATAAAAACAGCACAAAAAGGAGTCTGGATTCATCAAATCAAAAGATTTTACATCCTCTTGTATACATATGTAGATATTTATGCCAATAGTGGTGCAAATCTTAGATAGATAGAAAGATACCACCAATCCCAATTTGTTAGTTTTAACTCCACAAGTTCGAGCACATGGGCACGATGGAAGCACGTTGGCGAAACATATCGAACATCGAAGAGCTCATTACCTATGATCCTAGGTTATGCTGCAACCCAAGCAAGAACTAGAGAGTTTGACTGAATGCAGAGAGTTCTTGCATTCTCTATGGAGGACAGAATTGGAAGAAGACAGACATTTACTGAACCTTCCCCCAAAGTATAATTCATTGCTTTTAGGACTACATAGACAGAATACTTATGTTGTCGCCTGCGTAGCTCGAACTTATTTTGAAACCATCCATGAAATTTGAACGTCAGCAGAAGTTGCATGGTTATTGCAATAGGTTGCATTGTTGAGGCCCAGGTTCACCCCGAACTGTAGCGCAACCTAAGTAAGCATATTCATGAGACCGAAATGGTAGGATAAGTGTCGCGGATAATACAAAAAAACTCTTTATCCTGAATCTTCTTCTTCTTAGGTGGCTCTACAGTTTGGAATGAACCTGGACCTCCACTAACAGGCCTCTCTAGTTAGGTCTGTCCTTAGCTAACTGCCTCCAGTTGCGTACTCTAAGTTTGTTGAGGTCCTCTTCTACTTGGGTGCACCACCTAAGGCGAGATTTTCCTTGTTGTCCCTCCGGGTTAGATTTGAAAACTCTAGGGGCCGGAGCATGTGTTCATCCGCTCTACATGTCGTAACAATCTTAGACGACTAATGCGTCATTTTTTGACTAGGTCACTGTCGCTGTACAGTTCGTATAGGTCATTGACTCTCCTCCTTCAAAGCCTATCAACGAAAATGGGACTGAATATTTTAAGCAGAATTTTTCACTTGAAGCGACCAAGGATATCTTCATGCGCCTTAGATATAGACCAAGCTTCAGTGCCATAAAGCAGGTACATGGACAGGCTTTTGAAAGATTCTGCCTCCGGTGTTGACTTGTGAGTTACGCATAATCCTTTCACGTATGATGTTGAAAAAATCGCATGACAGTGTGTTACCTTGTCTAAATCCTTTTTGTCATCAAAGGTCTCGGTGAGTTCGTTACCGACCTTGACGGAGCAGCAAGCGTTTTCCATCGTCATCCTGCACAGATGAATGAGTTTGGCAAGGATGCCAAAACTAAATATGACTTTGTATACCTCGTCTCTATAGATGCTGCCATATGCGGGCTTAAAATCGATGAAAATATATTGAATATCGATTTGAAGTTCTTGGGTTTTATCGAGGATCTATCAAAGTGTAAAAATTTAATCGACCGTGGACTTTCTAGTCCTGAAACCACACTGATAGGAGCCAATCAGGTTGTTGACGAATAGCAGATAGGATCTTGTACGCGATGTTGAGGACGCTGATACATCTGTAATTGGCCCAATTCAGGGGATCACCTTTCTGTGGATCGGGCAAACGATGTTGACATTGCATTCATCAAGCATACACTCGTCTGACAAAATTTTAGAGATGAGTTGGTGAACGCTCTGTACCAAGTTACCTCTAGCTGCTTTGAACAGCTTGGTCATCAAGCCAGCAGCCTTGTTGAACATTAGTTTGTATATAGCTATCCCAACTTCGTTCTGATCATGTGGACGGAAATTTTGGCTATCATCGTCTATGTTGAATGGTTCATTCTGCCTGACAATCCTTCGTCGCTGTTGCACAGTCTGGAGAAAAAGTTTATTCTTAGTAGGTACTGTAACAGTCTACTCTACTACTCTACTACTTCTTCATCTCTATAAGTTTCGTAGAAACATTCTTTGGTGGCGTCGTCCTTGTCTTTTGTTGGGGCATGGGCGTATATAAGGCTTATGTTGGCTAATGTAGCTTTGATGCGGATTGTCATAAGACATTCACTCAGGTACCGAAAGCTTACGACTTCTTACCTACGTCTGCGGCATATGACAAATCTGCATCCGAATAAGCGCTGTCTCTGCTCTCTATACCAATCACCGAAATAGTTTTTCATCCTTCTTTTGTCTGGCCCATCGCACTTTTAGATGACGATCTGCTGTATAACAGTCTAGGGGATCTGCTGAGTTATCGGCTGCACGCGGTTGGTTAAGGGTTCGAACATTCCACGTGCAGATCCGAAGGTCGTTGTTCGTGTTTCAATTGCTAAGGTCGTCAACAGTAATATCATCCATATCCAAAGCTTATTTTTTGATTTCGGAATGGGCTGCCGTTGGCCCATTAAGGGTTCATCGGCTATCAACTCTTTTCCAACAACCTGGCTACGTGTTGGAAATCCTTATAGACCTGGAATTCGAATAAGTCAAAGCAGCTCATATAGGGATGAAACTAGATACTTCGGTCTTTACGCAGAAGGTAGTATTTCGATGTTCAAAGACCCATCGTACTTCGTTAGTCCTTTTACTTTTTTTTATATAAATTCTTAGTTATGCTCCTTAACCTTATGAAACCAGAATTTTATCTACACTAGGGATCACTACATAATGTATTACATCCATCCCACATAGTCACAAAAATATGAGACCAGCATACATATGTGTGCAAGTCACTAATCGAGGCATTAACGAAAGTATTACACAAAAGTCGCTCTTTAAAGATTGGTGTGCCAAATTATTATTAATTGGACTGATAAGCTTTAAACAGATTTATTTATTGAATATAGCGAGTACATTCGTTTTATTTACCAAGGAAATAGCTTTGCTGTGTTATCAAATCGTTTCACAAATCATCCTGAACCAGAATGATTTATTATCCTTGCAAAGTTGTCAAACCAATCAACGTCTTATTAGCGGGAAAGTCTGTCGCAAAGTACTTTTTTAACACCCAATAAAGGGGCTTATTTTTTTGGCGTACTTACGTACGACTTCCCATTTCATAGAGTATATATGTATCTTTTATAACGCGTCTATTTCTATTAGGTTTATTCTCAACATAATATTTTTTTATTACTCCCGCACATGTGTGACGAATTTCCCACAAGCAATTGACTATCTTAGATACATATTAGGCTTTTGGATATATGTATGTATTTAGGTTAAAGATTGATATTTTTCAAACCATCGACAATATAAAACTGATACCGTCTTCAATGGCTCACGTTACTCTTTGATTCCTCTATTGAATTTTATTAACCCTAATCGATGTCGCTGTCCTTAATCGCTTACACCATAAAATCAAATGCATGGTCCACGATTTTCTTGGAATTCTTACCTGACTTGGGTCGGTAAACTTAGGACAATTGATGTGAAACGCCAAAAGGTCCATCAGTTACTCAATGATTCACTCAACAATTCAATATCATATTACCAACTAGTCAGTGGCCCAAATCAACTCTTGTCTAAATGGTTTCTTTTGAATTGGTAAAGACTTTTCCCTTCAGACATCGTCAGTCACAAATTTGCCTTCAATATTGAAAGCTGCCCTCACCTTCCCTTTACATGCACATCGGCTAAAAGTCATGGTTAATCTTCTCGAAAAAAGGAAATTCTGAAATTCTCCATTATATCCCGAAATAACATTTTTTTTTATTTTCCCAAGAATAGCCCATTAAACAATCTTTCGTTTGTCAGACGTCATCTCTACATCAACACGAATCCACATCAATAGCGGTTAAGAGGCAATAAAGGCGAAGCCAAAAAAAAAATGTTTATCGTAAAGTTATTGCTCTATATCGGTGTAAGGTACATCCTAGATGCTTGAAATTCCTCACAACAATCCTTAAAGCGATAAGGCTTCTCTTTAATGTTTTTTTTTTTCACATTGCCTCGGGGGAGGATTTTGAATTAAATAAAATACCGTAATTTTAAAGAGTGTTCTGCACATGCAAATAATTTATTTTTGAATTTTCTTTCTTATTGTATACAAGTAACTAAATGTATATATAAAAAAAAATTGCTTCATTTTTTATTTAATAAAAGTCTAAGGATATAATTAAGGACATTGCCAATTGGTTAGAAAATGGTGGTGGTATACTAAGCTAAGAGAAAGATTATCAGTTTGTGCGTTAAATTTTTCTTTGGTATTTGGTGGGTGGATGAACCCGTTTTTAAAGATTTACGTAAAATTAAATTTACAGGCAACTTAAAAATATAAAAAAAAAAAAAAAATACAAAAGAAATAAATATACAATGCAAATAATTATATATGTACACAGAGAGTTTAGTTGAGGATAAAAATACAAAATATATACACAATAGCGAGACATAGATACATTGAACAAACGTTTTTTTTCTTTTTGTAATAAGGGTGCATAGTAGGAAGAGTGATCGAAAAAGTTGAGAGAGACTTGACGCTAGAGTTTGAAATGGGTAAATGTTTGATATCCTTTAAATAGATGTCCATAACTGCTCCAGTAATTTGAAGGAGGAAAGAAAACATGGAAGCTTTTCTCATAACACTCGCTTTTGCGTTTGAAAAGTATCCCTGAAAGTATACGAATTTGGTGTTGAAACAGAAACCAATACGTATGTATGTATCTCCTGGCATTTACTGTTTATTGCCTTTGGGAATTGCTACTTAAAAAACATTATTCCGATGTAGCGTTAGTAGGAAACGCTGATGGCGTTAAGTTCCGGTAGAGTAATTTTTTTTTTTATTTCAAAATGATTGAGGTTCTGCTCTTTATTGATTTTTGTTCTGACCTTCATTATAACCTTTGCCAGCAGGAATTAAAATCACAATCCTCCTAGGGATCATGTTAAGGTGATACAATAGTATAGACAAAGTTAGCTAGGGTGTTGAACTAGACCTATTTTAAAGCCACTTATGTATTAAGTTTTAGGTTGAAGAATTTCTTTTTAAGCCGACAGTAGATATTGATATAATTATGTTCCTTAAGGCTAGTAGAATAATACCAGGGGCCTATTTCATAAAACTACAACAGTAATAATTATTTGTGAATTCACTTGTAACTTGTAAATTATGTGCAAATGTTTGTTTCATAAAGAATGCCAATTCACTAATAACTACAAGTATGCCAGGGCTGTAACTACAAGTGAATTTACAACTGCAGCGAGCTTTTCTGTTTCATTAAAGTATTTGCGCAAAAAATTATTAGTGACGGACTTGTGACTTCAAGTGAATTTCTTACACAAGAGTAGAGAGACTAATAAAATCACGTACTGTGATCGCTTAACTGTGAAGTATAGCCGCAGACTTGTAGTTCTTCGCAAATAATTTTTAAATTGTAGTTACAGACTCGTAGCATTATAATTTGAATTTGCCGCGCTACAAGTGCTGAAAAATGTTTATGGAACACAAAATTACAACTCCATACTTTATTTGTGCTTGTAGTTACAAGTTTACAAGTACAACACTTGTAGTTTTATGAAATAGGCCCCAAATTAGGTGAATCTTCTGAATCATCGAAATGATTCTGTCGACGCCCTTTGGGGAAAAATTTGGAATATACTTAAATGACATGGTTGAGCCTTACGAAAGTAGTATTGTCTTTAAATACGTGTGGTTCAGTTCTTTTAGATCCAGTTACAATTCCAAGCAGTAAGCAGTACGAAGACTTCGGTTGATGATTTCTACCGTATTCGGAAGATTTAAATGAGTTTCGCAAAATAGAGAAGGACTCTATATAAGCAGAATTGGTTGAAAGCAAAATGATTAAATAGCCAAGAGTTAGACTGCTAAAGTGAAAAATTAATTTCTAGTTGGCAGGTTGTTACAGGTTGATACAAAACCCCTATTATTGGCGGAACTTAGGCGTGACTTCGTGAGAAATTAATCTATCCTGCTTTGGGTTGAACTTGCCCAGAAATATTAATAGGATTGCAAGATCAAATATTAGGGAAGACTTAATTCCTATAAAGTAATACAAAGTATCTGAAATGGATTTTAAAATTCATTCGATACCCATTTCACTTTAAACTCAAATTCTTTAAAATTCGAACAAAATTTACTTGACACTCTCCCTTTGTTGCAACAGTGATACATAGATACATAGATACATTACGATACACATAACATCAAGTCGTGCTACAAATTTTACAAAACATCAATATAAAAGCCTTGACTAGTTGCACTAAATTTAGCCAAAAAAAAAAACGTGTTGAAAATGCAAAGGCACTGCACTGTAGCTGCTCTTTTTAGATATAAACAAAATGTCCCAATCCTTTGGGTGGGTCATTATTTACAACCTCATCCCCCAATGATGCCAAACTATTTCCATTTAAATCGCTTTCGATCCTCGATGAACGCCTCAAATGTACACTCTGCGGCCGAATGGCCTGTGGTTTTGCTGGTACGGCTGGCGGTGGTAAACGGGTTTCGAATCGTCCATTCAAGTGTATATCCAGAAGCTTTTTATCATTGCCCAAGGATGAAAAGGAATGCCCGACCGTACGTATCTCACGGATGTTATAGACCGGATTATATGTCTGCAGTTGTAATTGACGTTGCGCTTGAATCAGTGCGGAATTTTTGTGACAAAATTCGCACGACTTGAAACTGTTTCGACATTTCTTGCAATCGATTTGGGAGGAAGATGACGACGACGATGATGAGGTGGTAGAGGAGGCGGATGAACTGGATGAGGATGACGACGACAATGAGGATTTGCTGGAAGAGCTTGTAATCGATTGGGAATCAATATCCTTAACACAGGGCACATTTGTGGTTACTCGTTGCTGCATTGTCGATGTTGTCGTTTTATCGTCAGACACTTCGGGAATGGAATCGGTTGACATATCCAGCAATTGTGGTTGGTCGTTGTCGTTGTTGCAGTTTGTATCCTTGGCAGAATATTCACTAAGGGATGTCAACAATTGTCGTCGTCGTGGATAATTTGGATTGCGTCGCACCAGAAAATGACAGGTTTCACCACGTTTCATTCGTTCGGCTTGGGCACGCAATGGCAGATCGTCTGGATGAAGTTTTCGTTGGTATTCTTGTCCAGGGCAGACCTAAAGAAATTAGGATACAAAAATGATTAGGTTCAGTTGATGGTTGGTATTTGCATGAGAGTCAAACCTCGTAAATGGAGAATTGCTCAACGGGTTCCATGGAACTGTAACAGGAGAGCAGAAGGGCGAGTAATTCATCGGATGTTGTACCTTCGGAAATGACCAACGATTTGTACTGCGACGTCGGTTGCAATGCTGATGTATGGACACGGATTAGGCCACCCGGTCGTAATTGGAGGCAGAATCTAAAACGAAGGTATTTAGTAGTAATTGAAGAAGAAGTTTGAAAAAATTTTACTTTACCTTGATTCTCCCTTTGGATGGCAAGCTTGTAAAATAGCTGGACGAGTGTCATCGTCCAGAACGAGGATTGTTTTGACACCAGCACGGCGAACGCTCACCTCCATCGATAGATAGAACAAACGGGGATCACGATGGCGCATTTTTAACCTGAAATGGAAAAAAATTTTAAAATATAAGTATTTCAACTAAAGTATCCTTCATCCAAATGGGTGGCATTCTTTTCCAGCTCAACAATGTAACATTGCAAAAGGCTGTAAGGGTTGCTAAGAGGGGGAGTTTGAGATGCCTTTACGTTAAGAGCTGTACTGCAATTGTCGCCGTCAAAAGTAATTTCACACATCATGTGTGTAGGTATGCTGTAGTTAAAATTGTGAAAAATTTAATAACATCCCCTTTCTAGTCAGCTTCATGTTACACTCATCTTTGTTATTGTCAAACAATGAATTCGCTTTGGCAGATGTTGTGTGGATGGAGTCAAAGTTCTATAAACTCTTTTATTATATTTTTTATTTTTGAATTGCGTTGACATCAGTAATTTGCCTAATACAATTGGTACACAGTGCTCATGAGAGCTCTTAACATTTAATTATGCGTAATAATTTCAATTACCTTTTGTGTCAGTTATTCAACATTAACAGAACGAAGGCATTAAAAGGCAGATTGTACCATGTAAAGGTTGTTAAACTTTTTTTCTTTTGTTGTTTGCATCTTACGAGCAATACCTACAGGTTTTGAGGATACTGGTTGTGGTTTGACACTAACTTATGGCATGATGGTTAACGTTTGGTTTAATTAAAATTATTTAAGTTCAGAAAGTTGTTAGAAATTACAATATGTAGACAGCAACGTAACGAATAAAGTAGGTTTCTGGGTACTCACTTCGAAAAGGATTCGATTTTTAAAGCTGAACCGAAATGAACTTATAACAGTTTCGTAATCAATGGAGTGAGTTCAATCTGGGGAGACAAATCTGTTTATCCTGCAGACATCGAGAGTTGATATTGTCGTTGATGAAAAAGTCCCTGTCTAGGTTTTTACTCGTTTCTTGATACAGCCTGTCATGAATAGTGATTTGCACATTTTGGATATTTTAACAGAATAAATGCAAAGTCGTCTTTCATAAACCCCATAATTTTGGTTCATGTAAAGTTGAATCTTTAAGTTCCCTTGAGGGTTTAACTTTTCTAAAATGATTCCAGCTGTATACACGCTGTAAACTGTGCCTCGATCTTTGACGTCAAATATATTAGAAGAGGACTCTCGCTTCAGAATGTGGGCACATTTTAAACTCACTTACTGTTTGAGTTAGAGGCTAAGTTTCTTTATTTCTGGATTTGTATGCGTTTTATAATACTTAGGCTGCATAAGCACTCAAAGCTCTTGCATCAGTTTTCAAAGTCACGATTTTTTGTAAGAAAAAACACACATTTTGGAAAATCTCATTCAACTTCGAAAAAATTTGGCTTTTGCCTAGAGATACATGGGTTAGGTTGGCTTGAGTGGTTCTCCCCGCTCTGATAGGACACACTTAAAGCAAAAAGAAGGTCCACCGTGATACCACTATGGAAGAATCGGATTACCAGCACCAGAGACCTACCAGTGAAACAGGAGGCAGGTCAACCAGTATCGGTGTAAACCCATGCCGTAGAAATATGGTTTGTCGTTTAGACATTTATCCAGTTTGACCCGGTGACAAAGCTTTTTAGCTAGATCTTTAAGATCCTCGAAAAAAAAACCGATAAGACAAGACCGATAAAGCAGGACAGATACACAGAAGTTCCTCGTCTCTATAGCTTCTACAAAATTGGTAAAGGGAGCACCAAACCTTCTGGCATGTCCGCCTACCAGACAGTGCCCTGTGAGGGTGCCAACTATATTTCACAGATTTATCCTATTAACGGAAAGAAGTCTGCTGGTTTTCCTACAATCCAGTTCTGGCCAGATTTGTTTAGAAGAGAGACTTGTGCTGATATTGTTTCACCTATTATCTGCTATTCTCATGGCCGCGGTATATAATTGGAATTATATCGATTTATTAGGTGCTGGCGGTTCTTACGATTCCTAAGCACTTATACTTGACGTTAAAGTCCAGATAGGGGACAATGTAGTCCGAATTACTAGGAATCGTGTTATGGTCATTTATACTTCTAGAAGCTAGTTGCAAGGATTCCATTAGCCGTAAATCTGCTTTAGCCGCCATCAGCTTCCCAACGATATCAACAGGAAGAATATTGAACATAATTTCTAGTGCAGCTATAGGAATGGTTCTAAAGGCGCCCGT
Source organism: Xylota sylvarum (assembly GCA_905220385.1). Lineage (NCBI taxonomy): Eukaryota > Metazoa > Arthropoda > Insecta > Diptera > Syrphidae > Xylota > Xylota sylvarum. The sequence continues at coordinate 104,901,117 of LR999957.1, read as the reverse complement.
TATACAGACTCAGGATAACCTTTGAACCTTCTCAAGTATTGCGATATTGCTTTTCTTATCTAGTGCCCTCCACCAGACTAGTACTCCGTGCATACGTTTGGGTCTGACAACTGTCATATATATCCAGTGAATAATCCGTTGCCGGAGACCCCAGTTTGGGCCTAAAGCGTTCTTAGCACGGTCTTGAATATTCAGTTTCCAACTGAGTTTTTTTTTTATCGAGAATAACCCTCAAGTATCTGCCATGATTTGTAAATTGCAATTCAATACTCTTCAGGTTTGGAGTAGATATATGCATGTATACGGTATTGTATACCTTCTTGTGATCAATACTAGCTCAGTCTTCGACGGATTAACTCCGAGACTGACACTATCCGCGACTCGTGACACTTTGCGAGTTTATTTTGAGTTGACTTCATCAGGTCTCTAACTCTAAGAAGGAACTTTCCCGATATCGCTATTGCAATTCCTTCCGCATAGGCTATGACACTAAACCGCTCCACAATAGTGGCTACTCCGCCTTAAGGGTAGCCCTGTACACCGACTTTCTAGTTAGAAAGGACCCCCTCTTATCATGGATAAACCTGCTTTAAGCATTCGCTCGATCCAAAAGCAGAGATAGTTGTCAACATTCAAGTCAAAAAATGCTGATATAGCATCTGATTTGATATTTCCTTCCATATCAAGGAAGGACACTATAGTGAAATCCTTGTTCTCAAAAGATTTCTCAATGATTCCTACCAACGATTGCAGGTTTGGATACTGATAGGAGATTACTATCTAATTTTGTTCTAATGTGGACTTCGATCAGCCTTCTAAAGTATTTAAAAGAAAGGAGGATAGGCTGATCGGACGGAAGTGTTTAGGGTATGCGTGGAAGGTCTTACCGGCTTTCGATAAAGACAATTTCCTAAAGATAATGTGAAGCCGAGGACTTAAAGTACTAAAACCTTGCAGTAATTCCACTGGTCATATACCAACGAAACCGGAGGATTTGTACAACAGGAAGCTGTGCACTCCCCACTGTATTTTCTTGCGGGTGACAACGTCCTCTAGTACTACAAAATTGTGCTCTTTCATGGTTTTTTACAGAATGTACACTCACTGTTTTACTATCAGGAAAATGGGTGTCAACAAGAAGCTCTAAGATTTCCTTGCAGGACATAGTCCAGTTACCATCTAATGTAACTATGAGTAACTGAAGATTGAGATAAGATCTTCCTAACCCGAGATGAATCACTAGTCTTTTCTATATATTCACAGAAAAGATGCCAAGAGGCCCTTTGTGATTTCCTAACCTCTAACTTAAATTTTCTAAGACTGCTTTTATAGAGATCCCAGTCAAGTGGATCCCTAGAGCGCTTTCTTGATTAAAAAGCGTCCTACCATCATGTCGAAGAGTGACTTACTTATTTCAGAGGCAAGCTTTACGTAAGTTTTTCCTTCTCGGCCTGACTGATCACTCTACGCATATTGTTTGTAGGTTGAGGCCCCTTTTCATCATAGGGCATTTAAGCAGAAATGATCCAGACCTCAGAGATACATCATACTATATATTACAAATTTAAAATAAAAGATCCATGAAACCATGTTTGTTCTTTAATACCGTCCTCATGCTCAAGTGATTATGGCCTAAGGCATAACGACAGTGAAATGAGTCGAAAAGGAAATAGGAGATACCGATGCCCATTGGTTTTAAATGTTTGTGGATTATAATGTCAGAGAAAAATAGAGCTTGGTAGAGCATTCCACATTCGTCTGGTTTAGGAAATAATCTCTATTCTTGACTGTACGTCCGAAGATAGGCTTGAGGGTACATATACTGATGACGGGTATTGCAAGAAAATGGTTGAAGGCGCGGAATGTAACTGGCTATTTTGCTGGAGCACTGTTGGAGGAGGAAGCAATGAGAAACAGGAAACATTTAATTTCACACTCTTTTTATCGCAATTTTTACCGATTAAACATACATATATACATACATAAGTTCTAGTATAGTTGTTTGATTTCATAACTCCGTGAATAGTACCTAAACTCTAGTTAGTAAGATTTCATTATTTTGGGTGCACACTTAGTCTCTCTATATGGAGAATGGAACGAATAAGATTGGGACTTTCACTTATACTCAATAATGCATAATAATCGAACATATCATCATGCTTACCTTCTTAACAATTGTCCAATCACCTCCTTACTGGTTGTATCCCATTGGATTCCTAAGGTTTTGTACTCGATGTCGATTTTCAAACAACTTGTAAATACTTTGATGGTTGTCTGTAAAGAAAAACAAAAAATAAAGAAAATAAATAAAGATACGTGTATCTATCCAATTTAAAACAGTTCATTGTTTAGCACACATAATTAACTCAAATGACCTTTTCCGCTTAGAGGAGGTACAAAAATATTCAAATTGTCTAATTGAAAGTTTCCTCTTTCTCATGTTTTCTATCCAACTGCAAGTATCTAAATTGATGATGTACTTGGTCAGTCTCATCTCCTATGAAACGACATGTAACCCACAATCACACCAGTCACAATAAATGCACTCTATAAAATTACAGGAAGAGATTATATAATCTCATGCATAGAAAAGACAAAATCCCGAGATAATTGTACCCGGAAAGTATCTATGACTTTAAATTGAAGGAATTTCAAATGCACTGCGTGAGAGAATGTAACTAACATGTAGAGAAGTGGGGCGATAGTTCATCTAAACCATCAATTTTACCCCAAAAAAAAAAAGATCAACAAAAAGGTGAATCCAAACGGCGGCGGCGGCGGTATCCGTAAATTGCCAATCAAACTAGTTCAGTTGCATGTACGATACGTATAAGATTGCAATCCATATGCCAACCCATCAAACCCCAGTAAGCGATTACTATCGAAATGCAAATTGCAAATTTATACGTTCGTGTGTTTCCTGATGTATTTCTAAGGATCATGCTATCCTGCCTCGGTGCGAAGGTACGTTGAACTTTTCGACTACCTACCATTGTAAGATATTACCATATGAAATTCCGATGAGGAAACATCACGGAATAGTTTAAAAGCTGAACATTGAGCAACGATGACAGCTAAGATGATGATGATGATGATGATGTAGTGTCACGCTATATAAAACAATGGAAAATCAGGAAGTAGGATAAAACAAAATTCCATTCTCTAATAATTATGAATGATGAACTACGAACAGACAATAATTAACTGTGAAAAGATGTGAAGAGATGAAAGTATCTCGTTCCATTTTCTTAGGCGTCAGCATGGGTAATATAAATGGCATTCTCACATTTTATAGTCCACGCGCGATGAAGTCTTGAAGTATTTGATGTCTGACTGGAGGTGATTGAAAGGATTTTATGGACTCGCAGGGAATAGGTCAATAAATGACACTTTCTCATATTGACAGACTAAGAGTGATAACTTTGGCAATAAAACGCGCATTGCACTGATGGAATTCGTTTGGGTTCATGAAAGAGTAAGAAGGTCGTCCATGTTGGTAAATTGTGTGGTATAGACTACACTTTTGATGTACATTTGATAACTCCAAGGGTAGATGAGGATAATCTGGTTAATTTTACGAAAAGCTACTCAAATACTTCAGAAAAGACTATGCATTTCAGATATACAATCTTAAACAATGAATTTCTATATTAATGTGTTTTTGATTGCTCCTCGAGTAAACGAAAAGTGTTTGTCTATTATTAAGAATATTCCCCATAGATTCTTTGTAAAAAGTTTGTCAGACTGGATATTGTTAAAAGTGTCTACTATCGATTTTTTTAAGCAGTGTAGGTTAGGTTAAGTTAGCTTATGAAGGAGTGTGTGATGAAAAAGAACTCATCACGTGCAATCGGAGACCTAAAGGTCTATTGGGAATCCCCTTTTCGAAAGTAGAATGAGACTGAAGACGTGTTACTGGCCGGGTTGGGAACCAATTAGTACTCCTAGTACTTGCAAGGCGGGACAGTGGCAAAGCAGCTTCTGCATAAATCGTTGGACTCTACCCTCCATTTACGGTGCATGACCACGATGGCACAGTGTCCTGTGATTACTCCAGGTAAGATGCGGATAGAGGATCCATTAAGTTCCAGAAGGCTTTTTATGTGTGCCATAATGCACGAGACGTGCCGAAGTTCTCGATAGATAACTAGATGAGTTGGCCTTTTTCTCTATTATGCTGTCAATGATGCTACACAATTTTCCAATCGGAGGCAGTATGACAGTGCACGCTTCACTGATGTTCATTTCCGAACCCAGTCTTGCCGAAGCATCGGGCTTTTCCGTTTCTATGTCCGGGAACCCAACAGAATTTGACCAAATTGTATCTAATGGTGATCAGTGCGTCATGACATTTCATAGCCGCCTTTGGATTGATTGATTTTAAGGCTGCTTGACAGTCAACGAAGATGGTTATATCCGATGGAGGAAGGTAAATGTCTTCTATGAATCTTGCAGTTTTTTCACGCATCTGGTAATTTAAAAGATTCCTGATTCTGAGTAAAAACCTGTCACATCTCCATTTCCGAGCCATCTATGTAGACTGTGATCCCTAGATCGTTATCTATACTATTAGACTCCCGCTCTGCCCGAGTTGGGAATAGGATCAGGATATCCAAGTTAAAGTCATTGTAGGAGACTATATAGTCCGATGTTGCTGTGAAACTTTAGAGTAATATTTTCTACCCATTAGCTGTTTTGTGTTTAATATCACCACACGTTCATAGGTGGTCTGTTTCCACCTCTCAATCAGAGAGCTCCTTTTGTAGCTAAGGAAAGGAAAGCATATGAAGGATCATGTCCAGCCCTACTTTCGGAGCGCTTCTCACAACTACTGTGGTCCAATGTGCTGCTAGACTTTTCTTTCATATAGCTCTTTGTACCACCATCCCTGCTATCCACCAGACTATCCATAGGAGACATTAGGTTTGATAAATGCTTTGTATATCCAGTGAATGATTCGCGGTTGCAATCCCCACCTTCTCCCAAAGTCTCTCTTACAGACATAGAGAGCATTCATTTCTTTTTTTGTCCTTTTTTCAAAATTTGTTTTCCAAGATAACTTGAAGTCTAGAATGACGGCGAGATATTTCACCTCAGATGAGAGATCTATTGTGGTGCGATCTACCCTTGGTGGAGCGAAGTCGAGTATCTTTCTCCTCCTAGTGAACAGAACAAGTTCAGTTTTCTCAGGACTAACCTCCAAACTGTTCTATTTTGTGCCACACAGAGAGCTCTTTGAGAGCAGATTCCATTAGCTCACTGATTGTTAGCAATAATTTCCCTTTATTACTAAGTCATCTGTACAAACAACAATTTTGATTCTCTTAGGATTCTTAGGATTCTGTTGACGGTAAGAAGCTAAAGCAGTGGAGCGAGGACACCTCCTTGTGGCGTGGTTCTTGTTGTCATTGTCTTGAATTGATGATCCTGCAGTTAAGCATGTTTACTTTCAAATCTTCCATAACCTTCATTATTGAGTCCGTTTTAAAGTCCATTGAAAGCGCTCTCAATGTCAAGGAACGCAGCCATATAATGTGTTCTTTCGCATTTAGTGGATGTTAACTTTCCCTGATCACCCTATGGAGTACACTTTCAACCGATTTCCACCTTTAAGGAAGTGGTTCTGCACTTCACAAGGGTTTTGGGATTTGACAAAAAAAAATTTGCTCTGATATGAAGGTCAATGAATCCCTCCAGGATTTGTTTTTTGCAAAAACGACGAAGAACGATAAAGATTATAGTAATTGGACTGGTTGGAGTGGTTGGATTTCCCTGCTGTAGCGTTGTAAACCACCCTTATCTTTCTCAATTTACTAGATATGTACCCTGTACGTATACAGCTTGGGAAGATGTTAACGAGAAGGGGTACGTGGCAAGTATAATTTTGTCAGATCCTGCGGATTTGAAGGGTTTAAACGAATTTATAGCCCTTGGTGCTGTCCTCATTTGTCATGTTGGAAAAACGCAACCTCTTCTGCTAAAGAAACTGATGTCCTACAAAAGGTGGAAGTTTCAATTGCCATACAGCTAGGAAACTGAGTTTCGAATGCAGTGTAGAAACTTCGTAACTTAGGACGTTGCAAGTTGAAATTTTTGTACCGAATAATATGAGGACGACCAAAAAAATCAGTTTTTCGAAGCCTTACGAATTTCTATCTTTATATAAAATACTACCATTCTGACAAAATGTCATATTCTTTACAGTATATACGGTTTCCGCTCGTCTATATTTCTAACTATCAAAGGAATATTCCAAATTAATTCAGATCACCAACTACTAAACCGTTTTCTTAAATCAAAAAGTCAACTTTTCCACAGTTCGGTTTAGGGTCTTGTGTAAGGAAATCATTCTTAAAAAAAAAGGGGTTAACACATCAATAAATGCAAAAGTCAAAGGGCGACCATCCCTTGCCTTCTCCTACTCCAACCCATATTAACATCATTTATTCGCTTGGAAGCCTATAATGTTCAAAACAACATATTTACAGAAAACCCTAAACAAAAGAAAAAAAAACAACATAAGGATACAAACTTTTCTTTATACGATTTTGGGCTCAATTGAATACAATTTCCCCAACTCCCAACAAAAAACATGTTTAAAAGTCAAAAATCCTAAAAGAAATCAATGTGTTATTGTGTACACTGATGTCAGTCCTTAACCAAGTACGTAGGCTGTACGTTTTTCACGCTCCCACTCTCAATTTACATTCACCGAATCCCTAACCCTAACCCTTTTTTTTTTTGTGTTGTTGTTTATTCGTCTAACTCGTTTCGTAATTTATACGCTCCATTACATCGTTTTAAGAAATAAACCTGATGTAGGCGACGGATGAACCAGAAATAAAGGATGAAACTCAATTGAAGGGATAAACAGGATGGAAAAAAATAAGAAAATGAGAAAAAAAAAAAAAACCATAATCGGACGAAGTGGTCTAAGGACAACACCAGATAACAGGTGTTTAAATTTCTTTCGATGACAAAGATGAAAACCAAAATAAAACTTTTATGTTAAGGATAACAGAAAAAAAAAAAAACTACTCAAGAGAAAAAGGACGAACAATTTATCCTAATTTTGGTCGAGAAATAAAAGTTGAAGAAACTTTTATCCCTTCTGTTGACAAGTTCTCCTTTATGCGAAGGAAATTGGTCATTCATGCAGAAAAGTGGTGTCATCCCGGAAGATCCCCATCACAGAAAATTGTGTATGGCCACGTAGGATGGACTTTGTCCTAGGCGCGTATATTTCGCTTTTATGAAATTGGTTTCTATTTTTAGAGAAAAAAAAACCCTACTGGGGATGGATTGTTTCTTGTATTGTTTGGTGCATAGGTGGTCGTTCCTTGTAAATGTAAATAAAATGGGCTGTGGGGTGAATGGATCAAGAAGTAATGTATGTAGTAACACGTTTTCATATTACGATTGTTTCTTAGGGGTGGAGTCGAAAATTCTTCGGAAATTCTTCCATATGACGAAGTCACCTTAATCGTTGTATATGGATCTTTTTGACCAAGTTGTTGTCGCTGTACAGAGGTTAAAGTTCACGGTTAAATCTTCTTCTCCATGATATGTCAACGCAGTTGCGACCATTAATCAAACGTAGAACGTAGAACATACCAGGAAAGCCACGCGGGCTCTGATGATCTGTCGAAGCCTAGCGGGCAAATCTTGGGGATGTAGCCCTACCATCCTTAAGTGGATGTATATTGCTATTGTGAAACTAATGATCACATATGGAGCGATTGCATGGGCAAAAAGAACAAATCTGGTCACCACGAGGAAGACACTCATCAAGGTGCAAAGACTGGCATGCCTCTGTATCACAGGGGCCATGAGAACTTGCCCATGGAGGTACTATTGGAATTGACTCCTTTGCACCTTGTGGTTGAGGAATGTACAAGTAAAACGATCCTAAGGATGGCTAAGGAAGGAATAGGAAGAGACAAGTGCATTACATCGAAGCAATTCGACTGCTCAAAAAACTACCACTCCTAGCCTTTCCTAGGGATGATATCATTAGAAGGTTTACCTATCAAAAGAACTTTGTTACCAAGCTCAGTAACAAAAAAAGTTGGAGCAATGTATCCACTATCTACAAACTGAGCAATCATACAACAAAGTGGTACACAGATGGATCAAGAACTGATGAAAGAACTGGAGTAGGGGTATTCGGGCCCAGAACCAAATACTCTGAATCCATGGGCAAAAGCACCAGTATCTTTCAGGCTGAGATCTATGACATTGATAGATGTGTCCAAATCAATCTTGATAGAAACCATGTCAACTGTGATATAACTATAATGTAAGATAGCCGAGCTGCTATCATGGTATTTGAATCCTATACAATTAGGTCCAAACTTGTGTGGGAATGCCTGCAAAAACTTAATGAACTAGGTAGTACGAACAAAGTGACTATCTGTTGGATACCTGGCCATGTGGGAATAGAGGGTAATGAAATGGCCGACTCCCTAACAAGAAAAGGAGCATCAGAATCCTTCATAGATCTTGAATCATTCTGCGGAATAGGGGATCATACCCTCGAAGAAGAATTCAGGAAACAAGAGAGGGAAAACAGGGCAAGAACCTGGAATAACGCTCATGGAATGAGGCAAGCCAAGAAAAAGATTCAACGCATGTATCAGCATGAGCAAGAATAACCTTCGTATCTTAACGGGCATCATAACGGGCATCTTCATCTGAAGAAGGACTCTGTAGATTCTGCAATGAGTCCAGCGAAATCCCAGAACATGTGCTGGGATCTTGTTGGGCACTGACCCACAAAAGACTGAAATACTTGGGCAAGTACCAATTATCAGATGAAGAAATACCGCCACTAGATCCAGCTCTCATCCTTAGATTCTTAAAGAAAACTGGATTAGAAAGAGTGCTCTAGGATATATTTCTTCCGCCAAGGCATAGTAAGAGTGCTTTACCCAAAATGATTTCGAAAGGAATCCAAAAACGAGGGGAACTCTAATGAGGGCATGTACCTCTCCAAGGTGTTAGCTGAGGGCACAATAGACCAACAGGTCGCAGTGCAACATACCCCATTCTCAAATAATACTAATACTATGCAGCAGCATGGGGATGAAGAGGCTTTACTGGATAGTTGTCTTCTAAGGACATAGTAACAGCTTTTGGTGATTGGATTTCCTAGGTGGACGAATTCCTTCACTACCTCGAAGTTGTATGTAGTTGACGATTGTAACGTTCTGGCCGAGATGCTGGTGTTGTGACTCGGTGTTCGTAGGCACCATAAGTATATTTCGTTTTATTCTCGATTGCAGCCAGACCACGTTTAGAAACTTCTGATTCGATGTTCGTGCCAGTGATTGCTTACTTTATTCTGCCGAAGTAGTTGCACTGATTTGTGAAAAATAGTGCCTGTTGTGTTCACTTAACTACTTTCTCCAGGATCACGTTGAAGGAAATGCATGACAGTGCATCGCAATGTCTAAAACCTCTAGTCATATTGAAGGTATCAGTGGTGTCTTTTCCGACCTTGATGTAGCAGCGAGTGTTCTCCATAGTCATCCTACACAAGCGAATGAGTTTTGCAGGTATACCAAAACTAGACATGCCGAAAAAAAGCTCATCTCTATTTACGCTATTACTTGTAGCTTTGAAATCGATACATTCGAGTAGATGATAGAATGATGGAAATCTGAAACTCTTTGGTTTTCTCCAGGATTTGGCGTAAAACGAATATTTTGTTAATCGTAGATTTTTCAACCCTAAGACCGCACCAGTAATTACCCACCAGTTTGTCGATGTATAGTTTTAGGCACTTCAGAATTACACAAGATACCATATTGTATGGGATGGTCAGGAGACTTATTCCTCTTTAATTATCGCAAGTGAGGCGGTCGTTGGCTTTCGTTGGACCATGATTTAGATATGAGTTGGTGGATTCCCTAACAAGTCATCACCTGTGGCCTTAAATAGCTCAACAATCCGGGTCTGCGGCCTGATACGATTTAAGGCTTCACTTTCGTTCCAGTCCTATGGTTGTAGGGATATATACCACGAATGTATCTTCACCATATGTATATCCAAACAATTTAATATACAATCTCATAATGTAATGCTCCTAGAAGGCACTGCATTGCGTTTTGATGAAATTTTCTCCATTTGCAGGATTTCATTGAATCCCGGATTTATATTCAATTCATTAGGAAATTTGTCTCTTTGTTTCTTAAATTCAAGAGTTTCCCTTCTCTTGGTTAGCCAAGACACTACTGATAAAATTTTATCCCGTCTAACTTAGGAGTTGGAGAAACTCCGTTCAAAAATTTCTAAGAAGTATCATACTTAGTCATTTATGTAATACCAAACATTAACAAAAACATGAAATCTAAAAGGATAATCAACAAAAATGTCGCTTTCCATACGATGAATGTTTACCCAATGCCAGAACCAAATTATACCTAATTGCAGTACGCATTCCGTCTAGATGTCGCTGCATCTGTTACATCTCAATATGGCGGTACGTATATCATCCCACCTAAAATTATTGCCAGTTCCTCTATTAGATACAGGATTAAGGAGCATCTTTTGATTGAAAATTTGCCAGCTGTCGTTCTAAAAAGTTATATGCTATACAGAAAGGCTTGGAGAACCAAGTGTGCCCACTGCACACGCATCTTGACACTCCGTAGGAAAGTGTACAACAAATAAATCAAAATGTAAGAACGTGATCACATCCCGGAAGTATGTGAGATTTTTCTCCCTGTCATCCTTTGCTTCCTCAAAATTGTATGATGTCGTTTACCAGGACATCATATCTTTTTTTTTCTACATTCTTTTTTTTGTCATACCCGTACTAAACAAATCGGAATTCAATTGGCCAACAATAGATTTCTATTACAAAATAGAAAACAACACACGACAGGATATCAATAGGATTTACGTTATACATAGACAACAAAATCCTGTGTGCATTAGTTATCCACTTTTTCGTAGTCACGTTCTCATTGCATTGAGGATAAAATATCCTTTTATTTTTTTGGCGGAGATTAAAAATACATTTGCATATGAGAGTAGTATAACATGGCATACTTAAAATGCACATACTGAAATCGGATGGAAGTTTGCTCTTTGTGGTATACGACTTTGGGTTCCTTGTTTTTGTAATTACATTAAATTATGGTTAAATGTGACCCAGAAGGAACGTGATGCTGTGGGAAAAATCCCACAAGTGACTGAGATCTGGGAATAAATTTCTATATGTGGGGTAAAGTTTTTTTTTTTTGGGTAATGGGGATACTTTTTTATGCAGGATTTTTATTTGCCCTGTTGACGGGAACTCTCAAGAGGAATTTATAATGACAAAGAAAAAAAGAATTTACATCCTTATACTAAGTTTTAGTGGTTGGGAGTTGTTTGGGTCGAATTTAAATTTATGTAAAAGCGAATGTACAACTTTTAAGCCAGCTGTGGTGCAGTTCTAAGAATAGGTATGCATATTTCAGCAGGAGGAACACATTTGCTTAACTAATGAAAATAAATTGCAAAGCCACAGCTCATCCATATACATAGGAAAGGGATGTATGAACTTCTGAGCACAAGATCAGCGGAGACTCATACATCAGAAGCTAACATCAAGGTTACATCAAGGGATGTCCATAAGGGGGAGTTCTTTCTGCCTTGATGTCGAGCCTTGTTGTGGATGAGTTACTTGAGAAATTGGTAAAACAGGCACATGCTGATGAGATACATACTTATTTCTGCCAGAAAGATCCAATCTGACCACCACGAGTGAGACCCTCAATAAGGTCCGAAGACTAGCATGCTTCTGGAACCATGCCACAGGAGGCACGAGAACTTGCCCAACTGCAGTCATGGAAATACTATTGGAATTAATTCTTTCGAATCTTGTGGTTGAAGAATGTGCAAGTAAAATGGTTCTAAGAATGAGCAAAGAAGGAATGGGAGGAGATAAATGCATTACAACGAAGTAATTCGATGCAGTGTTCCAAAAACTATGACTACTGATTTTTCCTACAAGGTTGAACTTACAAAAGAACTCAAAAGAGTTGGAGCAATGTATCCACAATCTACAAACTGAGCAATCACACAATAAAGTGGTACACAGATGGGTTTAGAACTGTGATGAAGGAAGTAGATCAGGAATATTCGGGCCTAGAACCAAGTACTCTGAATCCATAGGCATAGACAGATGTATCCAAATCAATTTCGACAGAATTTCTGCTGGTATAGCTATATGTAATGTCAGATAGCCAAGTTGCTATCATGGCACTTGACTCCTATGTCATTAAGTCTAAAATTGTGTAGGAATGCCTGTAAGAACTTAATGAACTGGGTAGAAGAAATAAGGTGAACCTCTGATGGATAGCTAGCCATGTGGTAATAGAAGGTAATGTAGTGGCCGACTCACTAGTAAGGAGCATCAGTAACCTTTATAGATTCTTAACCATTCTGCGAAATAGGGGACCACATTCTCAAAGAAAAACTAGAGAGAAAATAGGGCTAGAACCTGAAATAACGTTCAGGACATGAGGCAAGCTACGAAACGTCTAGGGCAACATAACCAAAAAAAATTCGAAACATGCATCAGGATCAGCATCAGTATCAGAATAACTTTCGTATCCTAAAGGGCTTCTTAGGGAGCACCTAAGGAAACTACGTATATCTGAATAAGGTCTCTGCAGATTCTGCGATGAGATCAGTGAAATCCCAAAAGATATGCTGGGATTCTGTGGGTACTGTCCCACAAAAGACTGAAATATTAGGGCAAGTACCAATTATCATTCCGTCAAGTCTCATCCTTCGTTTTTAAAGGAAACTGGATTAGAGAGAGTGCTCTCGAACAGATTTCTTCCGTAATCCGTCATCCTTCCGGAATTTTAATGCTAGGGGAACTCAAATGAGGGAACATACCTCTCCAAGGTGTTAGTAGGGGGCACAATAGACCAAATGGTCCCAGAGCAACATACTCCTCCTTGAAATAATAATAGCTTCCCCAACGCATATGAAGATGAAATATTGCTCAAAATACCCTTAAATCCTAAATGATATACAATTTCGATCTGTTTACGTATTCTGATGTTAAAATGTTGATAGGGATGTTACATACATATATATTTTTACACCACAAAGGAACTGATAGTTATTCTACGACGTGTCATGGGTGTAGGACATAATTCCTCTAAATGCGTACCATTTACATTTGAAATCCAAAACCAAATGCCGCCACCACCAGTCTCACTGTGAATACATCGCACCATGGAATGTACGTGGTTTAACTTTATAACACGAAAATCACTCAAGGATGGCAGTTTAACTTTCTCCACGCACAAGGCACAAACGACACTGTAGCCCACCCTCTATCTACATATGTAGGTTACTCGTACCTACTCGTATAAAATATCATCTTAACATCTGATGCTGTACAAATTTCCATAGGAAATCGTAGACTTCTATTTTACATAGTCTTCCCCTAGAAACATTCTTTTTAAACAATTTAAATTTTGATCACCTCAACTCAACCCTTCAGAGGGGGAGTTATTCGCCCCGCCTATAAATTTCAATTTATACGCAACAGCGATACACAAAGCTCAAAGTTAGCTTGACATCCTGGCGTTTATGTATTCTTATCGCATTCCATATCATGTTTTCCTTTTCTTTTTTCTTTTTTTTTGTGACAACGTGAGCTCTACATTTCATTGTGAAGGTGTCAAATGGATATAAAATACTACGACGAAAATACGATATATTCCAGAAAAGTTCGTATCCTGATAAACGGTAAATCAGGACAGAAGGAACATTTAAAAGGCAGTTTGTTTGGTTTTTTTTTTCTCGGCTGGTAGGATAAATATATGTACATAGGGATTTTTGTAAACAGTAAAGGACGTTGACTTGAGAGTGATAAAGATTTCGAATATAGCGACGTGATGGGAATTTCATCATGGTATTCAACCCTAGGTGTGGTGTGGAGGAGTGGATTTTAATTTCATTTTAAAAGGAAAACTTTTCAGCATTGCAAATCTTGAAAAAATAAAGCTGGGATTTTCAGTGTAAACATTTAAATCTATTGAAAGGATTGGCTACCAGTTGTCTAGTAGGTGAAGCAGGTTCAAGTTGTCGGGGAATGTTTTGTTTATGTTAGAATTGGCTGTTGACTATCAATCATAAAAATTGATGCAAGGACTTTCAGATGTCTGGCAGAACTTTGCTTTTAAATTCTGAAGAGATTATACGAAATTTTAAAATACTTGAGACTATTTCAGCTATAAATTGCATGTACATACATGTATGTACATAAAGCATTTTTTATGTTGTATAGATACGTGGCTCAGTAAACACCACAGGAGTAGGTACCACAAGGTTCACAACTATCAACTCAGTGGTTAGTGCGTTGCGCTACTGAGCTATAGATTCGAATTCCAAATCCCTTTCAATACCGAAATATTTGAGCATCCGACAAACATCCGAGGGTAAAACTGTCATGAAAAAGGTTCTCAAAAACAAAAAACTGTCCTCCGGGCACGGCATCAAATAGTAGGCTTCTTCCATTCGTGTGAAGCATATAACACGCACAACACAAATGATTGCGAGAACTTAGGGGCTGGGTCCCGTACAGACTTATTGCGCTAAAAATTTGTATTTTTTTTTTGCAAACTTTTCTTTTAGTTTAATATCAGACATTTTGAAAAGCACGGTTTAAACTATTTTAGATATTTAAAGGTTTTTTCCGACATTGTACGTTGTACATCGACTGTTTTTCAGCCTATCCATGACTACAGATAAATTCATTCGTGTCCTGAATTAATCGATTGCTAACATTTTAACTTATTACTTAAGTATCCTCTTGCTGTACTATCAAAGCAATCTATCGCCTTAGATGGGGTGGCTTTTAGTATCATCTGCAATGGAATTTCGACGAACTCGAGTGAAACTTATCCTACGACCTTGGTTCCTTGGATATGCCGCCTGATGCAATGATACCGAAACTTTGGCTGTTTTGCAAATTTAGAGTCGACTTTGGTTTCAGGACGGCCTTCGGCCAGAGTCTGAGCCTGGACTGGGCTGTAGTCGAATCTTCACGAATGACTCCAAAACTAATCAAGGGTCCGACGCTGGTGTCTTCGTGGAGACCGGCAGCACTAGGCTTCACAATCTCCGCTATCCTACTGGCTGTCAACTATGTATATTGTTCAAAATAGTTGACGGGGTCGGAGTATCTGCATCAGACAAACTGCGCTTAAGGCCTTGCTCAACCCTGTAATCCGTTCTAAAATAGTGCAAGAATGCAAAAACTCTTTGAATTCGGTCACAAGGCTGAACTCTTTGACTCTTATCTGGGTCCCAGGTCACACTGGGATTGTGGGAAATGAGATCTCCGATGAGATTGTTAAGCAAGACTCAGAGGATGATATCTTAGGTCTTAAACCTACGTTGGGTATTCTCTCATCCTCGGTCAGGGTCTTCATTGACGATTGGGTTTCCTATGAACATAATTGTGTATGGCACAGCCCTCCTGGATGCAGGCAGACTAAACGTATGCTCTCGAACGTCTGTAAGAAATCAGCAGAACAACTTATTGGCGTTCTGACGGGTCACTTTTTTTTTATCGAGCATCTCAGAGAGCTAGGCTTAATAGACACCAATGTCTACAATGCTTGCGAAGACGGCGACGATACTTCGGATCATTTTCTTTGTTATTGTCCTGCCTTTGCTCGGATCTTGTGGCAGATCATCGGTGCTGTTGTGCTGAGTGCTCATACTGTAAGCTCCTCATCAGTGAAGTGCAGTCTCGGCCGAAAGTCAAAGAAATTCCAGTAAAATGGATAATACTGGGTCTTGCTTCCTGGTACTACAATGGACCAGTTGCATCTGAGTGGTCCAGTAAAGAACATAAGAAGAAAGCAGAAAAATCCTCTTGTCCGATATTCAGTGACCAATCTTGTTGATCTTCGAACAATTATGCCTTCAATCCAAATTTTTGACTCTGGTAACAACTGAGAGGTTCAGGACTTTAACCTTCAGGTTCAGGATCCTTCTTCCAAATGACCACAAAACCCTCCAAGCAACAAATTCCAACAAAGTTTTAATCAGATTCCCCCAAACAAATACTTTGCCTTATACAGTCAAATCATATTCATAACAACGTTATAACCATCAACTAGGTACCAGTAATCCCAACTTCCATTGAATCCTAAAGGGACACACAATCAGACATTTTAATGTCACACAACCTAAGGAATTTACATCAGACACGTTATGTCAGGACCATTTCTTTTCTTCGCAAGAAAGGATTTTCAATTTCTTGAACGTTCAACAAACTTTTGATGGATTCAATTTAAGTGGACAGAAACTATAAAAAGGACACTGCATCACGTTGAAGGGCCGCATTAAGTTTTTCAATATCAAATACCATACCATACCAACGTACAAGGTCAAGTCAATACTCAAACCGATACAAAAATAAATACTTTTTGCCGGCAATGTCGTCGTAAATTTCATGTTATAATATTACGAGTACCTTGGCTTAGGACAATTTAATAGAAATTTAAATGAATGTAACTTTTTTTTTTTCTTCGTTACGCACGAGGACAATTACCTAATAGAGTATCAGACGAGTAGGAGAGTAGGATAATCAGTTTTTTTTTTTGTGTTCTATATCGAGGAGGAATAATCATCTCGAAATTTGATCACGTACATAGAGCTGATCAATTCGGGAAAGAACAGAGGGAAGTCCTTGTATTCAATTGAATGGAAAATTACACGGAAGTGTGTATCTTCCATGGTTAGTTTGCTTCGAATTACATTATTGTGGCAGGGTATCTGCTAGCCTTGGACGACTTTCATTTGTTTTCTATACAAAGGATTTGTACGTTTTTTTTTTCTGCGCTTCCTGCTGAGAGGTTAATAAGGATATGGTGGTAGGGGATATTAACATACTAAATTTGTTCGTTGATACCATGAGCACGTGCAAGGATAGTCAGCCTAGTTTTTTTTTTTTCTAATACAATTTTTTTTGGGCGGCTGTAATTGAGCATTACGTAATAATACACATCGACGGGTATATTCTTTGATTGAAGGGTCCGTCGGAGGATATTAGAATGAAGATTTGGGACAATAGATAGGAGGTTTAAGATATATCTTACATCGTTGTTGGAAAAAATCCTCAAAGTCAAAAGAGGTTATACAAAATAAATAAAGCAATTGATCAGATACATAGTTTTCTTGCTATATACGGCTTTTGGCATACGTTAGCATTGATAAAATCGTTTGCAATTTTAGAGCAATGTTAGAACAGTTTCTGCCAATTTTCAGTTTAAAGCGAATTCTAGCTTGCATCCGATTAGTCTAATCGAAAATATTACGATGAAAGAATATCGCACAGACATCCTAAATATACTTAGTCGATCCAAGCTATAAATAGTAGTACAAGTGTAACTCTATCCCTGAGTCAAAAGAATAGAAGGTTCAAAGCCTTTCATGACCATTCATTCAAATTTAGTGCAGGACATGTTTACAAAATACTACAACCTTAAACACTTGACAACGTACATAACAAGTCCAGAAAATATGTACATATGTAGTTAACTTCCATAGAGTAAACCTAAATCTAATGATGCTTACCCAGCTCGAAGGACCAAAAATTTTATCTACAAAACCATAACTATCAATTACTACTGAAATCAAACTGTCTCCACAAAAACCTCACACCATTTGCAGCAACAAAATGTAATCATTTTAAAATTGAAACCATTAAAATGTATTCTTCTTCAAAGAATTTAATTTCGTTAAATGATGAATTGTGCACAATCACTATGAGTCAACCTTAAACACACATGTGTACCCACATATTCCATTATCCTTATCAACAATTCAGGATGTGATTTTTGTTGCCTTGTTTCTTTTTTTTTTTTTCTGTTGGCCATATTTTAAAATCGACATATAAGTATGTATGACTGTGCATAAAATATTCGTAGAACTAACGAGTAAGGATGGGCGAAAAAAAGGATCCAATGTGTCATGCTTTAGGTACCCTTACCTTACCCATACTCCCTTAAAATATTCAGATAGTACGCAATTTTCGATTTTTTTGGTAAAATGTTCGTTTATATTGAAGGTGTACGACAGTCTGCTACAAGGAAACAGTATGGTATCCAGGTTGTACGTATGCACATATATAACGATGACATATCTTTGGTAATTGCAATTAATGTTTGTACAAGTTTCCTTCATGGTTGTACCTACATACTTACATATGTGTGTATATATCATATGAACGAACGACGTCATACTATCATTAAATTCCAATAGTTAAACATTTTACCTTACATTCACTGAGTAGGAATGCATGTGGCAGAATGATTGGATGGAATAAGAATGAAAGGATCCTTTTTTTGTGGGTAGATGTATGGCAAGTGTGTACATAGTTCGGTTGAAGTGCAATATACAGTATTGAATTGACGACTTCCTGCTGGGTTTTTTTTTTAAGGCTTTCATGGTTACAGAGAGGAAGAGATGAGGTACTTGTATTCATGTGGTTAATGGGGAAGATAAAGTGGGGATGGAAAAGCAACGTACTCTGCAAATGTTGGTATATCCAAATCTCTCCGATGTAACGAACAAAACACGCACTATTCACCTACACTGCGGGTTTAGGTAAAAGAAAATATTTACATTCAGATCGTGACCTAGAAATCTTGGCCTTAAATCGGATTTTCTTGAATATCCTGTCAAATAACGCCCGGTTATTTTTTATCCCCATACTACCAGGTATCACCCCATCGAGATTTTCAAATTTATTTCAATACGTGTTTCAGGATACTCAACTGCAGACTGAGTAAGTAGAGGAAAAATTGATTTAAAAATCACTAAACATCTTTTCCTTTTGTAATTGAATGTCAACTGCAGCAGGGATATTGTCGAAAAGGGATGTTCCTGACTTTTGCCTTCGTTTTGATTTAACTCAAGTGAGCTTCTACCAAATCAATTATTTGTATCTAGTAAGTGGGTGAAGAACAGCGCCACACGCGACGAGGAAGAATGAATCAATACTTTAAGGTAATCATCCTGCAAAGGGAAGTATCTATTCAAAATCATAAATGGAATCAATACTTAAGTAATAGTTGTTATAAAGAATATCAACGCTCGTTTCCTTTACTTCCTTGCCAACCATGACCAAGCCACTACCATTCATTTTGAATTAGTTATCAGTTTTGAAATTGATTTTTAGTATTCTATCTTTTCTCTTTGCTTTTCAATTCTTTACCTCACTGGTTGGAGGCTACTGTTTTGCTTCTGTTCTCGATGACTATATTTTAAAGGGAAGGACTCTAAAACAACAAAGAGAAACCCTTGTGTGGAGGAAATGTTCCTTAATAGCTCGCCTATCTGTGTCTGTATCTTTCCTTCGTTATTCATTGCTCTGGAGTGTAGAATGCCAGAGGGCTGAATATAGGGCGAGGGAAAACGATTTTTAAAGTGTCTACGAGATTGAGTGTTGGTATTTGAATCGCCTCCCTCTTGGATGGTAGAAGAATAATTTTTGCAAAAAGGAATTTTGTGAGAGGGTATTTTTTCATTGCTGGCACTCTGGCAGCCAATTTTGTGGTATTTAGGCGACAGGGATGAGGTCTTTCGGATCAGACCAAATAACTAATGGAGGAGGCTGGGTTGACTTGGATTTGTTGCAAACTTAAAGCAATTGTTCCATGGAAAGTAATTTATAATAGTGTGGTTAACATGTTTGTATATGCATATAGAGAAAGATATGCATGTAAGACTTAATATCTAATCTGTGTCTGTGGTTTCAAATTTTCAAGTAACCCAAAACACAAAGACATGGTTTCTACTCAGATATCTACACAATAGTCCTTCCAAATTTCTTAATAAGAAAAATGAGTGTTAAGCAAGGCAATGTCTGGGTTCTTTGATCAGAGCAATGATAGCCTAAGATTTTATTTTCACAGCCCAACCTATTGCGAATGTCCTGCAGACTCTCCAGAGAATCATGAGAAAGCTTTAGACTTCAGCCTTTTGTCAGTGAACGACGTAAACGTACATGAAGATTCCTTCCATTCTTGCAAACATGGTTGACACATAAAGTGCTGGAGCTGATGTGCTCTTATGCACAAAAAAAAGAATGTATGGAGAAAAAAAGCAAAGAACCCTGAATTTGCGGCATCCTCATTTAGCAAACACTATCTTGATGCAATCGGACACAACGAAATGACCTAATTTATAACCATTTCGGGTTTCATATAAGACTTCTAAGTATGAGGAATCACACAAAATTTAAGCGTTTTTTAAAAACAAAGTCCAAGCTTCCAGTTGGAGATAAGTCCACTTGTAATAGTACAATAAAGCCTAAATAACCGTCTAATATTACATCACCTCTCGGTCCGCTTTGCTGCTCCTTAACGTCGTAAGAAGGTGCATAGATTAGGTCGGACATAAGGCCACACACTTTTTTTGTAGACTTAGGTCCCACTAAACTGGTCCATAATAGACTTATATCCTTGCGATATGCTATATACTACTATACTTACCTTACCTATAAGCTACATACCTACTTCCTAACAAACTAAAAAGAATGAAAATACAGTTTCGGGTCTTATTTCATTTATTTAAGACACTATGCACTATGCATATTGGTTCCATCGCGATCCCCAGAAAACCTTAACGGTGGCAAACCTAAACCTAAACCGTTTCTCCCAGGCTTTAGATGGCTCAGGCACATAAGTCCTATTTTTTTCTTTTGGGAATTATGTCGCACTTAACTGGGATATAAG
The DNA here is from genome assembly GCA_905220385.1 of Xylota sylvarum. NCBI lineage: Eukaryota > Metazoa > Arthropoda > Insecta > Diptera > Syrphidae > Xylota > Xylota sylvarum. The sequence continues at coordinate 104,880,349 of LR999957.1, read as the reverse complement.
ACCCAAATTGAATTAGTGACTTATGTCCCACCCCATAGGGACATAAATGCAAAATATTTTTGCCAAAAAAGGGACATAAGTCATAAATTCTAGCATTTGGCCGTATGACTCTGTGATAAAGCAACATTAGGAAAATTTTGCTTTATAATAATTACTATGTATATGCATAAACAGTGGAATATTTATGGGGGGCATGTTGGCCCCCTGCAACCCGATTGCTTGGGGTCGCTGTTGGATTTGGGGTAGGTGCGAGGTATTTTTCCGAAATTTTACTATCCCAATTTTCTCTAAGTTATATGGAAGTATTTTCTAATAGAAGTCTACCTCGGGGCTTTGCCTTGGCATTCACAGAGTAGATCTGTGATGCCCTCAGAGACGTGTAGGTCGCTGTAGTATCTACATATGTATATCCGTATTTGATAAAACCTGAGAGAATCCCTATCGCTATTTTTAACCATGACTTAGATAATTTTATTATTTACCCAAATTTTTTCCGATCTAACACTGGCCACTAGGCCTTACCCTCCTAAGTTGGATAATTTTAAGTAAGCCATGTTGATGACCCTATCGATAATAATCCTCTTGGCCACGTGGATTGATGGTTCTATATCTCTCATTAACTCATTTCGTAGGAGCAGAATCTCTATATCGTAGTGTCCAGGTACCCATCATAATCTGACGCGATTTTACGCACATTTTGCCTTAAGCATTGTGTGGCAATTTCTGACTAGTTCAGATTTTGTGATGTAGGATTCTATTGCCATTAGCGCAGCCTGACTATTAATGATGATGAACTTCACATCTCAAGTAATTCCGCAACTTTGAGTACGCCTAGAACCATTGTCTGAAACACACTGCATGTGTCTGGAAGTTTTAAATACATCTGTAGGTTTATATTTTTGGAGCATATATCTGACAGTGAACCCTCACTGGTTTTGGAACCATCTACATATATATTTATATTGCAACCTTATTGGAGACTTTGTCCTACAGCACTCTATTATATATCAATCTAATTTAAGCTTGATATCTTTCTGGTCCCAGTACAAATTTGGAACCTCACGCAACTTTTGTTGGACATTTTCTTTTGACGTTGTAATTTCTTAAGTTATTAACAGTTCTGACTAGTTGGAGAGCATAGTATGTAAATAATAATCGTAAGACATAGAGTCTAATATTCATTTTAATTCCAAAAATGTGACTAAACCTGTTCGTACTTATTTTTCCTAGGGATGCAGTTGCAGCATGACTGCAACATTTTGATTCAATTTCCCAGTTTTTATCGAAGAAAAAATTAATGTTGATTTAAATTTTAAAAGTACTTTTGATTTAAGTAAAATAAAATTGAACTATGTTTAAATTTGATTCAGTTTCGGTTAAAAATTTTTGATATAAAATATCTGTATTTTTCCTGCCTACAGCTTTGTAAATTTTAGCTAAATTTTCTGTCGACTCTGATAAAATTTTTGAATTCAAAACGATTACCTCCACTTTAAATTTGGACAAAAGTTGATTCCTAAAAAAATTTGGACAAATTTGGAGCCCACTGCAAGCCTGGTTCATACTTCGTTCTTAAGTGAACTGTTTCAAAGTTCGAATTTTTCAATGTCGGTTCAATGTTTTTTTGGATTCCTTCTTAATTTTTTCTTACTGTGAAGCTCTAGTTCATAGTCTGTTAAACAAAATGCTTATTTTGGTCTATGTGCGGCTCTAAGCCTAAATCTTGTTCAGTTTTGATAAAGGTTTCAACTCACGTTAATTTACCATATTTTGTAACGACAGATATCGTTGTCGTACACCTCCTTTCTGTACCAAATTGTTCCAGATTTTTTTTTAAACAAAAGTTTTCTCAAAATGTTGGTATTCAAACTTTGTATCAAACACTTACATATATTATTTCCAAGAACTCGCATAGTTAACAATAAAAACTTGATTTGCATGAAACCCAAATTTTTGAAATTCAAAATATCAAACATTTTACTAAACGATTTCAATCAACTAACTGGAACAATATTAATCTTTCATCTACTCAAGTTCTATAATGAGATTTCCACTGTTTAGAATTTAAAGAAAACCATCCTTAATCACCAAAGATACATATGTAATGTGTTATAACGTTCAAAACTATTTTGAGAATCAACAGGCACGACCTACATAAGTATGAATCTTATAAAGTATTCTGAGAGATTACTTAATAAAGTAACTCTTTCCTTAAATCAAGTAGGTACTACTAAATATCAATCAATTTAGCGGGTATACTAGATCAAGAAGTTTTCAACATCATTCCGTTTAGGGCTTAAAATTTTCAGCCTGATGGGAATGATTAAGGAGTTTGAAGTTTTCTTCTCTCAAGATTTCAAATTTTCTGTAGACGAAATGAGTACTTTCTTCTTATCATTTCCCTGTAAATTTAATTTAACCCAAAATATGTTGAAAAGTTTTGAACTTTGAGAATCTGTATGAATGTATACAATATCCACAACTCATCCTTATCCTTTTTAAGTTTCCTTTCTTTTGTGACAAAACAAAACAATGTCCTTCTCTTATCTCCGATTTAAGAAAATTTCAAAAATATACACATCTAGCTATACAAAAAGGAAAATTGAAAACAGAAGGCGTGTTCTGTGGAATTCCCCCATAGCCCGGTGTAATTTGTTTTGAATAAGGGTTCATTTGCTCCGCACATTTAAACAGCCAACAGCCAATATTCCCACTTGAGTACAAATCGTAAGAGTTATATTCGCTATTCCCACATCTACAAAATAATCGGATTCTTTAGCACGTGCGGTAGGAATATAATGTACTTGAAAAGAAAACAACAAAATCCAAATGTGCGGAAGAAAATAACTCAAAAACAAGAAGAAAAGAAAACAGGAGCATTGCAATCCTTTTTCCAATTTCAGCAGCTGTAGGATATACTCATTGGCACACGTGTGCTGTGTTCGCTGTTCCGTTTAACGTAAAGCACCATTTCCAAAAATATTTTCTTTATTTTTTTTTTTTTTTTGTTTTGTATAATTTCTCACAACAATGGAGAAGCTTCATTCATCATGAATTGAATTTAATTGTTCAGAAGGATCAAATAGATATAAAGAGATATGTATGTATGTCAGAAGCATTACATCAAATCCTGGAGGTGTAAGTGAAACTTGAGATAGAAAGAAGCACAATTCTTCAAATCACTTGAAGTTTAGAATTAAATTAGGAATCTCTGTTCAAAATCGATATGCCACAGGTGCCACATCGTTTTTGCACATAAAAAATATATCTCACAGATACAAGTGGTATGAAAAGACAAGAAACTACTTTAAGATTCCCCGTGCAACGACAGATTGATTTATAAATTCAAGAACCCTGGTACTTTTGTAGTCCTTTTCGTTTTTTATTCTCAGTTGTTTTCGGCATACGTAGTTCTATTTTTTTTTTTAAGAAAGACGATAAAAAGGATTAATAAGCGGACCGTGATATTGGAGTGGAATTTATATTGCTCTTAATTATTGTCCTGTTTTGTGAAAAGATTCACGTATTTGTAGAGCTGAAGAGATCTTTAGGAATTTGGGAGTTTGCCTTTTCTAAGTTGAAACGGAAGTTTGTTGCCTAGAATATTTGGATAATTTTCCACTCAAATGAAATATCCGTGAAAAGGAGGTTTGTTTTTTATTTTTTCATTTGGTAATTGAGTTTCAATTGAATAAGGAACAAATTTAAGTTCATCAAAGTTAATTCAACTTGTACCTACCTTGAATTTCAAGGACTGTCTGCATGCTTAAAGATGTAATCAGAACATCGAAAATAAAAGACTAGGTAGATACTGGTGCCGGATACTATTAATGCGGTGAGGTAGAGAGTAGACAGAAATATGTACATACTATCAGCTCAGGTTGTTTTTTATAAGCTAAGTCCCCTTTTTCCGTTTTTTTCTTTCTTATAATATTATCTATAAGAAGACCCAGGTATGTTTTGAGTGAGGTGTGCATCGGAATAGATCCGGACAAATTTAAAGACTCACTTCCGACAAATTGTCCGAAAAAACTTCTTCTTTTTGTTGGACAGAAGACGTAGCTTACCATATCTATCTTTAAATAGCAAACTCCTCTGAGAGAAGCAGATATCTTTAAAAAGTTACTCTAGCCACCAGTAGGTAATCGGTAGAAGAAGCTAGACTGTATGTAAAGGACTGCAGATGTAATACTTTTTTTTATAAATCTACGAACGATTTAGTATAATTGAAACCTTTGAAAAAAGCCATTGAACTTACAAATTCCGCAACAAAGAAGAGCGGATTGCAGAGCATTTCCTAGAAAACTAAGAGCTCTAGTTCCTAACAGAACTAGTTTTCTGTAAGCTTAACATATTTGTCTAGAGCCCTCCTACACATTTTGGACTGTTAACTAGCCCGGTCAGGACGTTCCTCAAGAAAGAAAAAGTGATTGTTCAGACAGTCCTGTTCTATGTGATTTCTAAAAGTCATCATAGAAGGCAGCATTAGGAGCAATGATTAGCCTCACACCTCAGTGCAAAAAGAAGCTACGTAGGTGGTCTCATCTTGCTTATTGCTCAGATGTTATATCATGGACCTTAAAGCTTATGACTTTACAGACCATCTGCGGATTCTAGAATACATTAAGAACGATTTAAGATCTTGCATTTAAGAAGAAGGATGGAAGAAGGTGGCTTGGATCACAGGTTACGAAGTTGTTGAGGGATATCAATGGGCTGATTGTCTGGCGTTAAGAGGAGCCTGTCTCTCGCTTATTGGTCCTTAAACCTGTTTTGGAATATTATCTAGCAGTATCAGTTTCAATGTAACATAATGGGAAGTTGACGATCTCGCTGAATAATGGGCAAAACTTAAGGGCCTTAGTTTAGCGAAAAATTTTATCAACTCTAACCAAAGTAAGACGGAAGACTTATGAACCTGACAGACACTCTCCTCTTACATACAATGAACAAATTCTTTACAAACGTCTAGATTAAAAAGTGGAAACTAAATCCCTAGGATTATCTTAAGCATCAATCTAGCTTCTGGTTGACTATTGGGTCAACATCGTATCCTATCGTATTATCAGTAAAGGTATCAATATTTTAGTTGTTGTACTGAAAGCTCTGCTAGGTCATTTACTTTCAGCAGGCCACTAATTTACGTTGATCTCTGACAGTCCATATCACTTCCTTATTCTGACGTGTCAGCACTAACAGCCAATTACCCCAAGTGGCAATGGCGCGAGAGCGTTGACAGGTCTATAGCATTGAACTTTGCGATTTATTGCACAGAATCCTCAATTGCATCGATATGTCGGGTGTGCTTTAAATCAGTGTAAGTAATACGTGTCAGGCTCACTACCCAATGAGGTGTCAACCGACCAATGTAAATTCCATTTCAATTTATGTCTCCCCAGGTGCTATCGGCTGTGATTATGTGAAATGATCCATAATCCATCGCCATAATCCAACACCAACACCATAATCCTGTGAGCTGAACTCAGTAAACCAGAATAGTCCCACGCCTTCTGTCATGACATACAACACACAAACTGCATCTATAAAATAATCCCCATCTGTAGATATCTTTCGATCCCTCCTTGTACACTCCATCAATATAAATTTAATAATAGAAAACACTCACCTGTGGCAATTGTTCATTTAAACTCGAATAGCTTGACGCCCGCGATGGGGTTCTTTGGATCTCTGATGGTGGCTCCGGACTTCCACATATTGACGACGAACATGATGTCGATGAACGTAGTGATACGGAATCGGAACGATTCCTCAAAGGGGAGATTTGTACGTGTTTTAACATCTAAAACGAGAAAAAAAGGAAAGAGAATGTCACGTCGTATTCTAATAATCGTATACGGTGGCGGATCTATCCCCCTGAGGGAAAGGAAAATAATAATAATAATAAATTTTGAGAAAATCATTATGGTCCCCATCTCCTGTGTCGATTGCGTTAATAACTAATGCATCCGCTTATCATTTTCAATCGTGTATGTTCTTGCCAGCCTGCCAATTGCAATTAAGCACTCAACATCAAGCAATCTTAACAGCAGGTGTACATAGATACACCTCGTATCTATAGGTATATGACTACCGCTTCATCATTTAAACTCAAGTTCATAAACAATTCAAGCACTTTATTCAATCCCTTATGACATTTGTTGGGTGATAGTGTGTTTGCAAATTGGTTGAATGAAATGACTGACTGACAGAATCTACTGTCAGATGTCAGACAGTCATTCATTGGGCGAGCTGTCTAACACGACGTGTGTTATAAGCGACGCGCTTAGTTTTCAGCTAATGGCTTGTGTCACACATGCGGATATATGTCATCGTTTTGGCCGGATGTCATAATATAAAATGCATAAACTGACTGCACTCCTTCACAGTCAACCAACAACACATGATAGAGGGGAATTATCGTAAATATTTTGACTTAATCCCAACCACACTACTACCGGGATTACGGATGTGGAATATCTAAGCGGGTATCGTTGTCGTTTTTTGTCATCGTTTTCCATAGGGGGGAAGTATTTGTTTGCTTTGGATACTGGTAATGCGCTCGAAAAATATAGAAATTGAAGTTTTATCTATGAAATATGAATTTATCGCTGTTTTATTAGAATTTATTGAGAGAAGATGTGACTTTAAGTGGTGGTTAAGTGATTTTGTGTGTTGGCTTTGATTTAATACTTAGGGACTTGTTTTTTTTGATGAATCTAATGGGGGTTCTATTTATTTATTTTTTCTGTTAACACTCCATATTGCTCGTAGTATTCTAAAGGGAACCCAAGAGTGACACAATTACAATTTATGAATATTACAATCGGTTAGTGGATACAGAGAAAAGTGCTTGAGCATCCACCATGGAATATCATTTTTTTTTAATGCTACTGAAAAGAATCGTCGTCCCGTCCTTTCATCATAAACTTTTTTTTTCGCCTTGAACCACATTAAAACCATCGAAGCGTGCTCAACCTAAGAACTTCATGCTAAACTGTGTGAAAAGAAAAGAAGGATACACACCCTTATCAACAGCAATGGCGAATTGTATTTAGCAAAATACAAAGAAAATAGGTACGAGTATCATCGGTCCTTAATGGTCGTTGGGCTTATATTTTATTCACTAGTGTATTAATAAGGGTTAAACACCTGTCTGGCTGTTTGATTTGTTCGTAAAGTTTCACGAATACGTTCTAGTTTTGTGTCAATGGCTAGAAGGTTATGACGAGAAAGAGACAAAGCGAGCAGGACATTTGCTTAAATTATGTCTGGATGCGGCTTCATTAAATTGGAAGTAAAATCTTTGTGGTTTGTGTTAGTATTTGACGACATGCCTGGTTGAGTTGTAAACAATGAGACGTTGTATCTTGCATATGAAGTTTGCAAATGTACATAGGTATAATAAACAGTCTCGTATCGTCTTAGGTCTCTATGGGAGTATCATTAGGACATCTACCGCAAAAAGTTGACTGTTTATAGTGCTGTCATTGAAACCCCTTCAAATTGAGAGTAATAGATACTATGGTACGTTAATACTTGTGATATGCTTAGCTTGGTCACAAGTCAATTTATACTGTTCTGCTTTGCGCCCATCATTAGATGTTAATAGGCAAATGCATCTAAAAGTATGCTGTTAAATAAATTCAAATAAAATTTCATTCTACCCTCTAAGGCATGATATTCCAAAATTCTGATTAGGTTTCTTGGTACAGTGAACATTTTGAGCCTCCAATAAACCAATGTAGGTCAGATCATACCCTCGATTGTTTTGATAAAAAAATTTTGAAAATGTAATTGAGGATAGTTTTACAAGCATACTTCTAGGTGCTGAACTGTTGTAAAATGTGTGTGTGAAATTTTCTGTATCTCTTGGGCATAAGTGTAATTTATACTCAGTGAGAGTTCACCTGGATTTTAGTGAATATAATCAATTTCGTGATTTCCATTTCGCAACTTTAATATATCAGTTATGTGCACAGTCACGATGAACACACTCTTGGAGAACAGAAAACATTCTACTGGACTTTAACTATCGACACTTCGATATACATAGTTCAAGTAAATATCACTTAAAGTAATACAAAATAGAAGCTAGACTAATCTAATCATTTATATTCATGGTACATTCTTTTTTCACTCCGATACTTTTTCCCCAAAATGATTTCATTTCGATGATACCCTTGCATAATGAAAAAAAAAAAATAATTTCCATAATTTTTCATCTTATCTTTCCACCTAACCTGACTATCGTATACAAAATAACAAAACGTTATCTTTAAAAGTCAGACAGAAAAAATATCGTCGTAATCCCTTGATATTATTAAAACGAGTAACAATCTCTCCTCTTTCAACGCGTGATGGATGCAAGTGTTGTGCGTACTCCATCTGTAGACAGTACTCAGGTGGTAAGCACCTGAAAATTGCTCCCACAAGAATTTATCATACCTAGTCACCCATTGTCGTTGGGATTTCGAACATGTTCACAGCATAAAGAAGCAAAACGTTTTGATTAAACTCTCGGGAAAAATTCACTTCACACTCATTTTGTATAAACAAACTGTGTATTCTAAGAAGTTTTCACTTTAATGTTTAAACATAACGGAAAGAGTGAAAACGGATTAAAGGATTTTTGAGAAAAGGGAGAAAACTTTTCCTGACGGACTGGTGGGTGGGCCACTTAAAAAATTGTTCAGCAAATACTTTCAATTTGTTGTGCTAACTAAATAAGTAGGTGACTGTTGCTTCAATTACTACGAGAGACGGATGATTGTATAGGGATTTTGAAGGACTTGCTTTTGTATAAATTTCCAGTAAAGTGGTTGGTGGTAGTCAGGAAGACGAGAAAAACGGAAATAATTAAACAATTATGAGAAACCCTTTTCCGGTTGATTTTTAATTGATGCACTAATTTCTTTTTAGTGGTACTATAGTGGTGAATTACAAATATTCGAAGGACTATAAACTTATAGATGTTTTTTGTACTAGATCCTTTTGGTAGATACTTACTTAGGTGGCGCTACAGTTTAGGGTAAACCTGGGCCTCAACCAACAAGCCTCTCCAGTTAGCCCGGCCCTTAGCTAACTGCCCTTTCTATTCTTCGTTTTATTTCTGCTGAAAATGCATAACTATTTGAATAGACCCCGTGTAGGGCGCCAATTTTAGCAAACTTCTTTTTTTTGTTTTTTTTTCTGGACAGAAATAGATAAAACTATTGCACACTATCATAACTAACTAAACCATCCACCTCCACTAAACATTCTTGACCCAAAAAGAAATTAAAACTTTAGGATTTCTTAAGATTTTTTAAAATGTCTTGAGAAACTACTCGCTAGCTTCATAACAATCGCATCTTGTGTCACATTTTTGCTTTTTCCCATCTTACGAAATAAATTGTTAAAAACCGAAATAAAAATAAATATTTCACGTATTTAATTAAGAGAAACAATGCAGTGTAAAGAAGAAGAAAAAAAATCTCCTTATTGTATTTCACCATTCGTGGTTTTAAAAATTCATGTGAAAAATCATAAAAATGGAAAATAATCGTTTCACACACCACATGTCTTAGAAAAAAAAGGGAAACTTATGTATTAAAAAAAAAACGACGTGACTCTATCCTGAGAGAATTATATGTATCTCTATGCTCGCGCATCTATTTGTAATGTAATTATTATCATTACATACTTTTTTCTTATTTTAATTTTAAATGTGGAATTTTTCTCACGACTCAATGTGTGCTAATTTAAATTGCCGTTCAGTTCGTGAGCGCATGGAGGTTTTCCCCCTTTACGCCAAGTCATTCGTTATTTGTCTTCCATTGCGTGTCTCTGTATATATCTTTCGTCTGTGTATCGTTTTTTTTTTATTTTTTTATTTTTCTTGATTTATGCAATTTTTACTGTGGATATTATGCTCCCGAAGCGATTATCCGGTGAACATTTGTCATACCAGAACATATTATACCGGAGACACTAATTACACTTTCTCAGATTTGAATGGAAGAAGTGATACTAAAATGTATCTCAACCTTTAATGTGGTATCTTGTGCATAAAATATTCGAAAGATACATGCACACATATGTAACGAAGCTAATATTGAACATTTACTATTGCCTAAATACAACTTTTCCACGTCTATGTTCTTATTTTGTTGTCTGTGGTACAATGAGTCTATGGTTTACTAACCTACACCTATTTGACGAAGCCCGTATTTTTGGCTCATCGTATGCTATGCGGCTTGTGCTGTTCCTTTATTTAGTTTAAATTTGCAGACACCTACATACTTAGTCGTGGGGAAATTAATTAAACCCACAGAACTATTGAACGTATATCCGTAACCATTGCAAACTGAAGGGCGGCACAGATGCATACATACTGAATTAATTTACATTCATATATCCTTTGTCACGACGGAGTAGATACCAACACATAACACATGAATCATGATGAAATTTCATTTACCTGCATTTGACAGTTACACACAGATACATACATGCGAATAGGACGTGAGGTGAATCCTAAATCAGTGAGTACGTATTCGACGATTTTTCCTTTTTTTTAACATTCCTTGTCTTATGTCAAGTTCGAGGTGAGAAGATAAGATAAAGGCTGTTGTCTATCCAAGGGATATGTATGTTTTTATTTCATATGCTAATTGGTTCAAGGGGTGCAGCGAACCGCATCTCCCTATGTCGTTTACATTTTCACTTGCAAATTCCTTGAAGTAGGAGAGACACACATTGAACAAAACAAGTTAAATGCCGGCGGCGTACGGGTGTGAGAAGTGCATGAGAATGGAATGTGTCTCGAAACTGGGTACTTTGGTTTTGTATTGCAAAAATGTTGTGTGTGTTGTTTTAAGTTCTCGACGGCAGCATTGTTCTCTAGGGGAAAAAAGTTGGAACAAAAGAAATTCTTCAAATTACAGGTTACATATCAATGTCAAGTGTTAGATACTTCTACAATGGTCAACGAATAGAAGGTGTAAACTGGTGTTTACTATCAGTAGGAAGCGATGAATAATAGTAGTGTACGGCAGTAGATACCATCTTGGCCAATACTATTAACATTTGGAAAATGTTTAGCGAAGGATCCGATATGAATGATAGTTAGTTGCATATGTTCAACGAGGGATTCAATATGAATGGCAGTTAGTTGCATATCTACCAAATATGTAAGCAAGAGTTTTTTCAGGACTTATCGTCTATCCATATATACACAGATAAATTCACTATCGATACACTTCATTAGAAATCTATCTACCATATCTTTAGTACCATTATTGCTATCGAAGATGCAATAAACTTTACTGAAACACTTACGCCCCATTAGATTCACTTTCTCCATTCTCTACATTGTATCTTATACTTCACCCGCTTATGCGCTTCACTACATTCATTTTTCTCTCAATCTAATGCCAATTGTATTTTTATCAGATTTCATAGAATGGACACATAGTCATACCTGAGTAATTTTCCAGACGATAGACCAGCAAATCAACCAAAAATTACAAGACTGAGTACGAAGGGGGCAAAAAGAACCCTTTTTTTCCAATTCTTCTTGTTACGCATGGTTGCAGACCCCCTGTACACATGGAGTTAAACAAAGAGCTGATATACATAGCTTTCTTTTGTCACGATACAATATGGTTCATTCTTTTAAAAATCTCAACCCGCAGTTCACGAACCGGATGTGATGCATTTGGGAAAACTTATTCCTCTAGAATCACTATAAAATAACGGGTATACCTCCCTCAAAATATGAATAATGTTTCAGTTAATTGCATAAATTAAAAGGCAAACATCCACAACATGATATACTTACAAATAAAATATTTAATTAGTGGCATCCTTAAGGATGTAAGGTTTTTTTTTTGTAAGACATATACTAAAGTTTTAATTGCAACTAAAAATTAAAGAAAGAGCAACTCTCTACGAGCGTAATTACAAAAGCAATCTGCAGTTGGTAACCTATCTACCCAGACTCTATATAGTAGAATCATCCCTCCACACTCTTAAGGGGATGCATTGCAGTCTTCCCACGTTGTTACATCTACTTTTAGTGGGTGGCGTTGTGTGTGAAGTTATGGGGGATGATAAAATATGTTGCAGCCGAAGGTTCTGACTTTATATTATTATTATCTTCATTGTAGATACATACATGTGTATAGATATGTACATGAACCGGATTCTTTGTCTTCGTGCAAACTCTGTCAGGGATTCTTTGAAAAAACTTTGTCCCCGGATTTTCGGATACGTTCGGTTCCGTTCAGCATTTTTAAACAGGAAGATTTAAGTGCGCGACAAGCTGTACTTAATCCGAACACTGCAGGGGTTAAGTTCTAACGTGCGAACAATTTAACTTCTTAGTGGAAAGTTAAGTGTAAGTTTCGGGGTTGCCTGGGGGCGGTAAGATTTATGGAATGATTTAAATTTACTGGGAGGTATGCAATGTAATTAGAGTAAGAAGGTATCGAGGTAGGTAAGGTCTGATTTGTAGTTTCTTTTATATACACACATGTATACATATATACGTATGTACATATATTTTTTGACACTGAATTTTTATGGTATATGCATATGGTATATGAACATACAATTGAAGTGTATCTTTTCAGGATATTAGAGATACTACCTAGTTTAGAAGTTATTTTTTCGTGGCAGGGTATCTTAAGCCCTTTATTGAGTAGGCATATTGACACCTGTGCCCCGATTTAATGGGTTATTATGAAAGTTTACATTCGGCAACTAGAAACCACCATCAATCAATTAGATACTTATCACACTTTGCCATATCTGGCTTACCCCACATTCCACTTAATATAATCTGTATCTAAGGACTAAAATTCAAAATTTAATTATTTTATCAAACTAATTAGAAAATCCCTAAAACCCGCTAAAGGTCAACATACTCCCTAAACAGACAACACATTCCACAAAATAATCACCACGACCAGACAAAAAAATAAAAAAAAAACTATTCCAAACTACTTAAAGCACTCAAAAATTAATTTAAACTAAATTATCTCATTGCGCCGCGAGTCATATAAAACTGAGATACAATTGTATCTAATTGCTTTTACCCATTACGGACATAAACCGAAAGCATTTAACAGAATCTGAACTTGGACCCCCATATCTCATACCAGTTCTACTGAATCTCTAATCTCTAATGCCATGAAATGGAATTAAATTCTGCTCTGAACAAATTTCTTCAATTGTTTTCTTTTTTTTTCGCCGTATCTAAATCCTTTTTATCGTATCTAACAAAATTTGAAACCAAACCAAACCAAACTCATGTGAATGGTGATCATGGCATGTGCGCGCTCGTTTCGGTTGAACCTCTGAAACCGCACCCAAGTGTAATTATCGCTCTCTCATTCGGTGCCATTGGGTGGAATTCAAATCACAGATGCATTCTAAAACATCTAATGGAAAAAAGACCAAACCACGCGCGCGAGGAATCATCAGACCCATCATCATAACCATCGTCGTCACCAGCGTAGCGGGGCAGTTGCCTCAATGGTTGGTTAGATGGTCAAAGTTTATTTGGAGAGCCACCAGTAGTGCTGCAAAATCCTGAACACCGCAGCACAATGTCAATTGTGGTGAACAATTATTCCGATTTTCTCTCGGCTGGTATAATGACTCGGATTGTTACCCTAAACGTATCCACTCTACCGCTGTCGCCGCATAGAAGATATAGTTTTGCTGACGCTACAGTTGCTTACTCATTAATTGCATACAATGCAATACTAGACAACGAGATTGAGAACAAAAAACCATCGAATTTGATTGTTCCGGTGCGGAAGTCAGAGTTAGTGACATGTGATATTGGATTTAGGGAAAGTATGCAAGGGTTCTACCACAAAATAAAATTCATAACAAAAAACTAGGGAGAAAGGATTGACCACGCGAAGGTAGGTAGGGGTGTCTCGCATCAATGCATCACTGGGTACTTGTTGAATATGAACGATCTTGTCCGGAAGGATGATTGTTTATATATATAGGTTTCGTTAAGGAACTTGCGATGCATGCAGTTGAGTTATGGATGTAAACTTTAGGTGCAGCATACTATACAAGCCAGAGTATCTTTCCAAGTAAATACTCCAAATAACATGAAATGCTCGTAACATATAGCAAAGGAATGTATGAACCTTAGTTTTGTACTCGAAATTTGGTTGAATTTGTTGAGTGGATTTCGATACTACGTTTAGATTTCTATTGGAATCAGATAATTGAAAGAAGCTTATCTGCTGACAGTCGATTCATGCAGATTCGTAAAGCATTTGTCGTTCCCAACTTTTCAACGTATGTACATAAAATAATTTTGCTTTCCGATTAAAACTAAATTCCAATCACTTATCAGTTGAAACTTATCAACTTATCACAAACGAATGGAGTATTTTAACTGGTTTGTATTTTTCGCTGAAGTTATTAGATACTTTCTTTTCGAATAAGATTTAAATTTCATTCACTTATCAGTTAAAAATTATCAACTTATCCCAAACGAATCACATAAAAAATCTTTAATACTGCCAAACATTTTTCTTCGAAGTCATCAATCCTTTTGTTGAAAAGTGATAGCTTAGATTAGGTACATGGGTCGGCTAGTGAAGGAATTCACAACAATACAGGATCCATAGGGGATAGTGAAAAGTGATAAGTGGAACTTGCATCATTCTCATTGAAAATCATCTGAATTCCAGTGAAAAATCGAATTCGCACTTTCATATAAAATGAATCCACTTACAAAGAATTAATACTCTTTAACACAGACCGACTCCGAAATATCCGAAGTATCCAATATATAAAAAAAAAACGATAAGAGCGATGCCTTTAATTTTCCTGTCTCCTCCAGGTACGTGGGTGGTGGAGCAGCTCAGCCATCATACTCATTTTATTTACCCATTTATAAGCTTAAGGGATTTTATACTCGTACTTAACGATTGGAGTGTATAAGAAAAAAAATCGTCTCTATAAATTTTCCTGTGTACTTACTTCCTCTACCTCATCCGGTGCAATTTGAACTTAATTACAGTGTACCTCCAATACATGATCAAAGGTATTATGTATCAAGGAGTTACGCTTTGAATTAAACACCGTGTATCACTGTGTATCCATTGGATTTTTTTTTATAATTTCCCTCCTTCCGGATGTTTGTGTATTTTAGAACAAGCAAGGAGGAAGCAACATCGTAAATGCGACTAGAACGACGGTTTATCAAAGTGATAATTACATTTCTTGTGTCTAATCATTTGCACGCAAGCATAGCATCCATCTAGGGCAGGAAATAAAATTTTAATCACGAACTCAGCAAGGAATCAGTTTGTCAATTCAAGGAATGTTGCTATGAACTATTAAACCGGATTTAACATCCGGTAAAGATGCTGCCACTCATACACAGTAGCGGAGGATGTAGGAAAATGTCATAAATACATATGACTATATTCAAATGGGGAAGAAAAAAAAGATGCATCGCGCATTATATTCCTTTAAACACTCTATCCACATCCGCGAGATGTGTATATAGGAATTCCTTCAGGCGAAATTCTTTTCCTTTTTTTTTGTCGTTTGCGTATGTTTTCCATTACTTTGACAGAGGGTATGTTTTCCTCACAGTCGTTTTCCCTTGACGATATTCTATTATTTTCAAAGGAACAAAGAAAAAAATGCAACAGATTGTAGATGGAGAAAGAAAAAAAATGAAAAGAGGAGTGGAAAGGATGCTTAAGGATGCACTATACCATTTGTTCGGTGTTCGCGACGCTGGGAAATTCTGTAAAATTTAATAATTTCACTTTAGCAGGTGCTTCTCAATTACTTCTATGTTAGGCGATGCACTCAAGTAGTTCCATATCTGTGAGATATATGTATCTATTGGTAGTGAGAGGTGTCTTTATGTTTCTCAGAATGAAATACATTTGTTTCGCGATTTTTCCCATAGAACATAGAATGTAGAATGCTGCTTGCAAAGTATTGCAATCTAAGAATTATGCTCCAAAGTGCAATCTTCTACAAGTAGAGAGAGCTTGGGATGAACGAGATTCTTCCTCATCCATGCAACTTCTGAAAAGTCATTAGCGTGGAGGCCTAATGGCATGCCTACCAATAATTCAGTTCTTCCAGAGTTTTTAGACGAAATAATGATAGATAAACTTATAGGTCTGAGATCTTTGGGATTGACGTGCGAGCAGCTCTTACCTGGCTTCGGTATAGAAACCACGTTGACCTCCGTCCAAGATTTTGGAATATATGCCAAATCCTGTCAAGGGGCCGTTAAGATTACTACCAGTCAGGGAAGGATAAGATCTATAGTGTGCTGGATTTCAGCGGGTATTTTACCTTAAAGATACGTATTACCCAAATAATTTTGCTCTTAGTAATAAAATTCAGAGTTACATGGCTCAGATATTGCAGACTTTACTGTAGGATGCACCAAGTTACTCCGACAGCTAGGGAAGTGAGAATCCATTAACAGCTCAACGGATTCGATACTGGAAGGTCCAGGTGACATCCATTCATAGAGCACTTATGAAATTTAAATTTTCAGTATCACCCTTTGTTGCTCCTTCTTTGATTACTTTAAAATTCTTCTGGTCCAAGCCACAAAATTATGCCTAATTGGCCACGAATTCGATTTCTTAAAAAATACATCAATGCATACTATATACCTTCTGTTGAGATACGCTATAACATTTGCATCTTTCCGAGAATCATAGAAATTCAAAAAGAAATACAAGAAAAAAATCTTTTCTATTCACCCGGCTCCTTGAATCGCTCCATGAATAAATAAAAAGTTCACCATAGCCCATCATGGTCGCTTCTTCAGCCAGAGCAGTTCCATTAATTGAATGATCATTTCTCGAAATATCCGAATTGAATACAAATGGTTGGATAATCTATGAAAACGCATTTTGGGAAAAGCAAATACAATGAAACCAAAGAACAAAAGAAAAAAGAAAAAAAAAAAAAAGACGCAAGGGCAAAACTCCATTAAAGTCATCATCCCCACAAATTGCATAAGAAACGTTTTCATTTCGAGTGAATTTCTATGTAAATATTCAAATTTTCCAATATCCCTATTCTAATTCCATTTGCTTGAGCTATTGCGGATGCATTTTACCACGGAGGCAAATGAACAAACATCGGTACCACGATATCGAATTACTTTTTAACTTCTGTGTGTATACACATGGCGTTCACGTATCCTCTGAGAAAGTAGATGGATTCAAAGAAATTCAAAAGAAGGCATATGGTCATCAGGTTCGGAAATATCTTAAATCATGTTTTTGTTTATGAACATATTCTATCGGAATCCTTGATCAACTCTATCGAGTTCACACCTTCCGACAGAGCATATGCTGTTTGTACCTTTTCATCTTTGTATTCACTTGTTGTGGAACTCTGAATCTGATTTCTATTTCCGGAGGATACACTATTATATCATGCTAATCTTAATTGGTTTCAGGAGAATAAAAAAATATTCATCTACCAAATTCCTCATATGATAGATACTCTAACTAGATGTGTTTTCTCATATTTCTTATGGTACCTGTTACAGATGGAACAATTTGAGTTCTTCTACTGCAGTTCTCTCTGACAGAAGGCACTGAATTTTTTAGAGAGAAAAAAAATTCCCACACTTGTAACAGTAGGATACAGATGCAGATTTAAACAGAAATAAAGATGCAGATGGTTGGTAGTAAGGTATGGATGCACATATGGCAAAGTATCTGTTGATTATGAATTGTGTTTGAAATCAGCTACATACTTTTTTTTTTGTTGTTGAATTTCAAGTTTCTGATTTATGCAAAGATGCTGAATCACATTTTTTTTGGTAAGCAAAATGTATATAGATAAAAATGCTGTCATGCATTTCGAAAGAATATTGATAAAAAAATTTTAATGAATTTCCTCAACGGATTTTTTGATCAATATAATATAAACGAAATTAAATTTTCCACCATGCATGGATGCATATTCCAAACAATTTCCTTGTCTAACAGTCTGGCGAATACCGCATACAAAATAGCAGATATAGATACGACAATTTTTTGGAATCATGCCAAAGATTATACAAACAAGATTATATTATATACATATACACCATCGTTGCAAAAAACTGGTATTGTCCCATGATAAATCATTCGCAGCAACAGTCTTTACTTAAATGCATACATTTCCATTCAGTCTGCAGTGTAGGAGTATCTGCAGATACTCGTAGAAAGCATATCCTATACAAAAAATATTCAAGACCATTGAGCTTCCCTAAAAAATCAATTACGAAACTTGTCAACCACTTTTCTGGTGATTTATGCAATTCTCGAAAGTTATCCCTATTAGCATTCACAGGAAGAGGGAGACTAAGTTACAAGTTTCTGTTTTTTTTTCTCATCCAAGTCGTATCCAAACTCTTTGGGAACTTATCACAGTTTCTCAGATACACGATTGTGTGTGAAATAAAAATGTAATACAGAGCACAACGTACCATAAAACCTAACTTCCTTCTAGTTGAGAATATCCTTCTTCTTAGTTGATACTCTTACATGTATCTATACGTGTTTTTCTTCTTCTTTGGGTGGTATGTAGTGATTAATTTGCAAACAAGTTTATGTAGACGTGAGAGGGGGAATTTAAACGAAAATGTAGTCCGATGAAGGAGACACCGAATTGACACTGAGAACTTGACAGGAATGCGAAAGGAGTTGTCTTCTAAAGGAGGAAGTGCAACACTGATGAGTAATTGAGTGAATGTAATTCAGTTGCTTTCAGAAGGTAATTCGTGATTTTTTGTTTTGTGCTGGGACTTTTAAATTGACTGGAAGTTGGTAAGATGATACTTGATGGAGATAGTATGGTTTGGGTATGGAAAAAAAAGGGCTGAAGTGAGCGTGTGAACAGGTGCAGTTTGAAGAATTTTTTATTTAGTTGTTGAAGTGCCAACGAATTTTAATGCAAATCGAGATAGACATACAATCTTTTGCTGACAACTCCTTGGTACTGGACCCATCCCACTTCAGTTATCTTCATAACTTTCACTGGCCCCTTTCTCTATCAAACTTTTGACGCATCTACATATAATTCATAATAAGTTAAAGAATCTTAATGATGAATTCTTACTGATGGTATTCCCGATATATTTATTTTATATTTCTCAAAAGCTGTTCTTTCGACTATCCTTTTCACAAGGAGAGATAGGTCAACTACTACAAACCTCGTCCAATTTGTGACATTTGCCCTTTCATCTTTAAAAAAATGGCAACAAAGTTAATGTTATTGCAATCGATTGCTGTAAAGTTTTCGAAAAGGTATGTATGTATCTCGTCACTTAATCCTTTTCAAATTGTCTGCCCTCGGCTGTGAACCCATATTGTTAAAATGGATACCTTCGTACCTAGACAACCGAATCAGATCTTTCCCCTCCTCTCCTTTTTTGACCACTTCTGGTGTCCCACAAGGTAGCCATCTAGATCCCCTTCTTTTCATTTTATTGAAAAATTGCTTAGAGTTCAACATCGCCAAATGTCAATCTATTACTTTTCACATTTTATAGTAGTTTGAAGTCTTTTTCTTCAGTATTGTTGACGAACTATGTAGATCATCGTCTATTTTGCTACAAGTCAGTTATTTCACAAAAAAAAAAAAAACAATTTCTATTCCAAACCTAGTAACAGATAGTTTACAAATGCCATTTGTTATCTCGAAACTACCACCCAACAATTCAATAAAATACCACTTACTTCACCCACGTACAATCAAAAATATATATCGGATTGCTAAAAACTGGTCTGTCTGACTATCAAGCAAAAAAAAAAAAAACAAAAACACTTCCTCCTTCACAATAGTTTATCTCCACCAATTGATTATCCAATTCAATTTAATGCCTCAATATGTCACACACAAATGTGACACACAGTATTCGATTGCGTCAGTTGTCTGAGGCTCTCTTCAACTTTAGATAAAAATGCACCCACCTACCGGTGTCATGTGTAGGAGTATACCTCACTCTCCATTTGCATTAGAATAGATACAATAGCGAGTCAGAAAATAGACAGAAAATCCCGTGCCAGTCTCGTGGCACATATCTTCTTCCTATTCATGCATGTTTTTTTTTTTTTGAGTTTGAATTTAAATTCAAAAGAGCAGACATAAACAACAAATAGTACAAAAAGAAAAATATTCAAATCAGATAAGCAAATAGAGAAATAGGAGAAAGAATGAAAGAATTCCTCTTGACATTCTAACGTTCAAATTGAGTATCACTTTACTTTTTCATGGACACACCCACATTTTGTTGTTTTGCGGGTGGCGAATACAAATATGGGCAAATATAAATTCACAACAATATCAATAAGGAAAAGAAAAAGGCGCCCAGTTAATTTATGGTATTTTTCTTGTAATAAAGTTGGCACACATAGATACACGTATCATGCTTTTCAACATTAATCTCTGACCGGATTTGGAGTTATTATTTGTACAAGTATCTTTGTTGTATTTTTTTGTTCAATTTTCTATAAAAAAAATGATCAATGATCCTAAAATAAGCTAGTAGATTAATTAGAAGTCATAAATACGTATCGTAGATACTTAAAGATACTCTTCATCATGTCAAAAAAATTTGCTACCAGCGTCAGATATACAAACATCTATGACGAGCGGCAGAAAAAAAAAACTTACGAGTATGATGCATGCTTCTAATGATTTTTTTCATAGGAAACAAAACGTATAAACCAAAGAAATTTAACAAAGAATTAATAAATACGATGTCAGTAAACAAATTAAGTTAATAAGTATCAGACGGGTATCCGGAAGTTTGATGGATCGTTTATTTCTTTTTCATTTCTTCTAAGAAGTTTAGCAATGCCTAAGGGCTTTGTATCTTTCTTTTTTTTTTTGTTTCCTACAAAGACTACAATCTTATGTAATCGAATTACACTTTCAGCAGTCAAATCACGTCTTAACATATTTACACGATAATTAGCACTCCATGGGAGGTTGTCTTCACCTTTTTTTTTTGTTGAAACTTCTTAGGCGTTTTAAAATTAAATTTCTTCATTTCATTATCTTTCTTGCTTTCATGGATTTTCATTAATCCCAAACTTTAACATGTACTTGACCCACTTTTGTAAGAAAAAAAAAATGCGACCTAAAAGTTAAGATACATAGGTAGTTTGGGAAAAGTGGTTTCCCACTGTGAAAGAATTTTCGACTTCTTCCATCTTCATACCAATTTCTAAAGAAACATTCAAGATGTGTACAGTAAATGTTGTTAATTTACTTATGCTAATTTGGTTTTCTCAGAGGTAGTCAATGAGGCAATCAAATGAATGAAAAACGAACGAATTTAGATAAACGTAATAGGTTTATCTGAACTCGGTTGTTTTAGTCAGACAGAGGTCATGCATATTCATTCGGAAATTAATTTCAACTTAAAAGAGTTGTTCATTGAAACGGAACCTGTGGCGGATGATGACCGTTTAATTGATTATAGAGTATTTTTTAAAAGGTCGTTTTATAAATTAAAAAAAAAAAACGAACTTATCTGTTAGATAATGAAGGAAAAATGGTTGAAGACGATAGGACTGAGAAGGGTCTCCTGTGGTTTGTTATATTTCCTTGAACTTCTGGTTTTTCCATGTTATAACTAATGGGGAGTTCAGTAAACAGTTTATCAGAAATACCTTCATGCAAATTGTTAGTAATTAATTTTCATTAGTTTCCCTATAGAGCCGTCGTTAGAGTTGTGTTTGTTGTGATTGTTTGTACGAAGCATATAATACAGGTTGCGTAGGAGATATGCCCTTGGGTTTCGATATACAATTGTATTCATTATCCTGGGTATTGATTAAGCTTTTAAGTAGTTGAATAATGCAATTTTCTGGAGATAGATACATACATATGTCTACATTGAAAATTCCTGTTTCAATTCAGAATGCACAAAGGAGTATCTGTAAGTAGATTGAAGCTTACGAATGCTTCGAAATGTGCTACACAATCAACTGCAAACTGCAGATAACAAAAATTGACTCTTTTTAGAGCTATATCTGTATAGTATCTCACTCTTCACTACTTGACAACATCCAGTAAACCTCTTTCTTTGCGTCATATACTCATATCTTCTTGATTACTCGTCAACGATTTCCAAAGAATTTTGAATAAAAAATATTTGTTTGTTATTCTATCCAAAAGAAAGAATACCTGAAACAACTTCTGCTACTTGTAAGTACAACTCAATTTCGAGCAATAAACTACTAACCATCTAAACGATAAAAAAAAAAACTGCCAATACCACTAAAATAGTATGACACATCGTCTTATTATAAAACAGGTGATTCTTTGAATGTAATTCTACGAAATTTCCATTCACTGGCTAAATGATTCAACTAATTAGTAGTAAATAAAAGTTTACAAAAGCCCGCATACATAATCTCCGACTGTGTGTATCTGTAGCGCATTAGCGATACGTTAAATACTCGCATCCGTTTGACAAAATTTTTAAAACCAGCTTTTGCCATTGCATAACCGCATTTCCGCCTTCTTCTTCTCTATATATTTTTCACCACATTTTTCGTTGCAAACCATAAAATGAACTAATAAAAAGTATTTCTGCATGCAATATTGTGTTCATGTAGACCACAAATTAAATTAAAAAAATATATACTTATATACATTTGCAACCCAAATGACTTGACTTTGATTTAAATCGCAAACTTTTACCTCCCCCCAACCCTCCACAAGCTCCTCTTACTCTCAATCTGTTGACCACTACTCAAGTGTACTTCTTAGTTACAAGAGAGGTAAATACCTTTACAACGCCTCACAAAAGTCGCTTACTGCTGGTTCCACGAAAATAAACTGCACACAAAAAAAAATAAAAATAAAAAACAAGTCGTCTGACCGCATGCTTTCGCTTGAAACCAACGACCGTCTTAACAGGCGGATGTAATATCCGTCGTCCGGTGAGTTGATATAATTTATTAAGAAAAAAAGAAAAATTAGAGTACCTACTTGTAGTAGTCGCATGGAATTTGTATCTATTACGCCATCAGCAGGAGCAAAATTCTTTGCACAGTGTTGTGTTGCGAAGAGATTTGTTCTCACGTTAGCTAGTTTGTTTCGTTTTCATGACGGTAGGTCGTAGTGTAGCGTAATTACTGTCGAAGGTATTTTAGTGTAGTGTCACGTATCTAGAGAATTAGATAAAGTGTGCTTTGGCTCAATTAGGAAAGATCGCAATGGAATTTGGTATCTATTTTGGGAAATTCACAAGAAATCACGTTATACGGCTTATTTTTAGAAAAATAAATGGAGTACCACAGGGTAGCGATATTTGGCCAGTACTTTAAAATAATGTTTAGATTTTTTAAGAAGACCAATTGCTCAAGTACTTCTAAATAATCCAAAGAAAATTGACTTGATCCGTTTATTTCTGGAGAAGATGGTGTACCAAAGGTTAGCGTACTTTGGCCACATCCTTTAATTAGTAGTACAAATATTAGCGCAACATTTTTAGTTCTATTCAGAAAGGTCCCTCAACTGCAGGTATCTGAGGTATCTACTATGCATTTTTCAAAACATTTTTTAAGCCAAACAGTATTTAATACATCTTTTCTTATCAATGACAGAATCATTATTACTGCACTATGCCAGTCGAACTGTTAAAGGACAAAGTAACCTGTTCAATTGGTAAGAGCTGTCATAATTATAAATTTATTTACTGAATTCCAATGAAAATGTAAATGCTTTCATTTATCATATCCATATATATGCACATATAAGTTTCAATGGTACAATCATTAGTCTCAAAGTCAATCAGAAGGTTATTGAATAAAAATTTCTGAAAATAGCGGCCAAAGGACATTTTTCCATACAGTTCTTGGATAAGCATTCTCAATGAATTAATTGAAGGATTCTCACGATTTTCCAGCTACCTTGTCTCCTTAGTTTCTTTTATTCCTCATTTGTCATTCAGTTCAAGTCGATAAATTGGAATACAAATGACTGACATCCCTTTTTACTTCATACCTCCTGCACCCATGTATTTCACTTCAAAAGAAAACATACTATGCATCTCACAACAGATGAAAATTGTGTACAATCTACGTGATCTGTAGTAACTGCTTTCTCACCTGTATCGTAAATAACTAAGGGAAAAATGTATCTCCTAATCGATACGGAATGATCGTCATCTTTCGATCGATGTGAGGTCTTAAGGATCATTTAAAGATGCACATACAAAATTTTGAACTGTGTTCTTTGCTGCCAGTCAGGTTTCATCACAGCAGGTAGTCGATACAGAGAGGTGAAGAAATGAGGTGTGTCTGTTGGACATAATAAGGCGCTAGGGATTTTCCAATGAACTTGGTTTCATGATTGTGGATAACAGGATGAAGAGGGTGTAGTGTAGGTGGACATGAAACGTGAGTAAAATATCTATACAATGTGAGGGTGTGTTTATTTTCGTGGATGGTATGGTTATAAAAATATTTCTCTTGTTTAAGATTTAATGAACTGAAGCCTGGAAGCAAGTAATTTACTTAGGAATTAATAAAGTGATTGAAGGAAGGAATTGAAAGAATAGTATTTTTCAAGGATTTCGTAGGAATGAAGGAGACTGTAACGTCACCTCCTCGTCAAACCTCCTATGTCAAACTCAATACATAACAAGCTTTAACGTAAACATAGCCTATGTAAGTAACCACTTAAAGTACATCCAATGGATTTAATGGGTTTTCATCAAAAATTGTTATTATTTTTATGGAGTACCAGAAGGAAGTACAATAAGGCCATGTCTTTTAAGGCATTTTTGGTCATCAATTCAATTTGCTAAGAATATAAGATATAAGATTATAAAACCATTAACATACTTTCTTCTCCTTTGAAGAAGAAACATATGTACATATGTTTAAACCGCCACGAATAAGTTGAAGACTAGGTGGGTATCGGTATCAAAGGAGGACTGTAACTGTATCGAATGCTTTTCCAAATTCGTTCATTTCGTTTAGACTTACCGAAGCAGTTGGTTAAGTTTACATTTTCTTTGAGAGAATCAAACCAGGCAACATACTTCGTGTGATCGTCTAAACAAATTTCCCCAAAGCTACAATGATCTGAGCTTCTAGTAGATGGGATATCACATGGAAGTGGTATAGGACCTCTTCTTTTAGTTGATGTCAATAAAGTGGGTATATGTTGGGTATTGCTTTCCCTTCGGGCACTATGTATACTATCCTCGTTCGTTGAATGAGTACAATGATTGTCATCCAACTAATAAAAGTCAACAAACTTACTATCAATCCTTTCATTTTGTTATGATCTTCAAGGTACGTGTCCCCTTTACTATTCTCTATCAGATCGCTTTATTTCTTTCCCAACAATTTAAATCTATAAAGACCTCAATTGTCCCCTATCATCATGAGTACCACACATTCAATTCAGTTACTCTATTGATATCTCCTCACCAATGCCTACATAAACAAACAAAAATGCGTCCTGTTCTAAATTCTCGCAATATAAGTTTGCAGACGAGTATATAAGAAAAAAAAAATCAATTTCCGCATACAATGAATCTCTTTCATCTTTCTTCGCTTCATATCTTCTCGCGCACCGTTATGGTGAATTAAAATTAAATTTAAAAAGAAAATCCACGCTAAATTATCTCACATTATTCGCATACACACACTCATACATATCGTTCGGTATTTTTCGCAAATGAATGCATGTCTTGAGTCAGTAAATTGAGGGAAAGATACTTTTTGAAAGATATGAGATTGATTGAATTTATTTAATCTGTTCGCTACCGGAATTAGGTTTGGGAATATTTGTATAAAAAAAAAGCAAGAAAACAATTTACATCTGATTAACGATTCGGTAACAATGGATTTTAATTGGTTTTAGCTAAACAGATGATTTTGATGGTATAACAGTTGACCTCTAAATTTAGTAAATCTTTGTTTTGTTTGTAATCATTTGTCAAATGTTATTCTTAATTTATGTTAATCGGATAATGATTTGAGAAAATAGATCAATGTCTTGGAATTTTCACACGATCAATCTTTTTCGAAAAGATCTGAGTTCAAAGATACTAATTATGTTGTTAATTTAATTAAAATTATGAAATATTCTGTGGGTATTTCCTAAAAATGCAAAAGCAGTGGTGGGTAAGTGAAAAATCGAAATGCTTGTGCTAATTGTCTTACAACACACCCGCTGGGTATTGTGTAGATTAACAAAGTTTCAAAGGAGATAATGTGCCAATTTTGTGTTATTATTTTGACTAGTATCTGTCTAGAAGCTGCAGGCATGGGAGACTTTGTTTCGGTATCTTTTGGGTACAAAGAACGTTGAAAATGTATGAGTGTACATGCTTACACACATATTTATGCGCCATAAGCCGTGGCTTTTTGTTTTTGTTTTAAGGTTCATTTATATCTTCTTATAGCTTTAGGGAAATTGGAGATCGTTTAAGATGTATCGGTAGCACTATAGAGGCTACTACCTTTGAAATATACACAATGAAAGTCGTACATGCTAATGGATGCGAGAACCTTTTGTCAGAATCTTCTTTGATATGAGTTTTTGAAGGTCTGTTTAATTACGCTAGCTTTTGTAGCTCTTCTTATACAATCTCTTATACATACATAGTCTCTAAGACTTGACTACAACTTTGGTCAATCTTTTTGTTTAGAACCAGCCTGCTATCTTCTATTTGGAGCAGACTTATTCTCTGGTTCGTATTGGGTCCAAGGAAAATTAATCATTTGAGTTGTGTTCTACTTTTCCTGCAATATTAAGGCTGCATTGACTGCCGCGTACTATAGTACTTAAGTAGTCCAAATAAATGTTATAATAAGTAAGTGCATTGATGATATTGGTACTGCGCTGGACCGTTGTAATACATTTAATAACAACTCAGTTCTTAAACTCACCAACAAACTTGACACTATCAAGAACAAAATAGATGTGTTTTGTGAAACCCCATCCCCCGTATCTTCCAAAGAAACAACTGTAATTATTCCCAACATTCCGGCCAATTTTACTGAGTTAGTTATCGGTGAAATCAAAGCACTTCGGTCAGATGTTGACGTCTTACTTCAAGGCTCGTCGAAATCGTCTACCGCACATCCTGATCCAGCCCAGTTGCACATACTAGAGTTCATTGTTAATTCTGTAAACGAGATCAGTGGCGATATCGTTACCACTCGCCATCGTATAAACGAAATCGCCGATGAACTTAAGTCCCTATCCGGCGCAATCAACATTTTTCAACCCAATCCGTCTAATCCGCCCAATCCGTCTAATAACTTATCCTTACTGGATGAGATAATTTACACCAATTCGGCACCCTCACCTGATTTGACTTCAGCTCCAGAGACAACTATTCTAAGGGACGTCGAATTTGTTCCCGATTCTACACAACCACCTCTAATGCATCGATTTGGAACTTCTTGGACACATTCTGAATGGACCTCAAGAATTGACAAGTTGCGGAAGAGCAACGAAGAGATTACTGCCTTCAACATCAATAGAGCTCCACGACATGCAGATGAATCCTGGTTGAAAAACCTGTTCCTTAAAAACTTTGGTATTGCACTCAGTCACTGCCAAAAGATTCCAGGAACATCAAAAAAATTCTGCCAATTTAACATCTCGTTGCCCTCTAAATTTGCATGGCTCTTTCAAAATGCCTCTAATGATGTCTTTGCCCTACAAAAGATGAGGATGACTAGATTAGATAAGTGTAAGACTAACATTAAGCTTATCCCTAAGCCTATCATTAACCCTAGCCGTAAGCCTATCTTTAGGTCTGTTCCTAAGTCTAGATCTAAGTTTACCACCAAACCTATCTCTGAGCCTATCTCTAAGCCTATACCACATACCAATAACAAGCCCAATACTTCTTCTAATAATTGGTCATTTAAAATGGGTGTATTTCCTAATTTTACGTCTTGTGCTAAAATGGCCAATACGAAGCGCGTGTCATTTGACCTAACGCCCGCCTCCGCTACCTCTGATTCTCTAAGCACAGCTTCTGTCAACTACCCTAATTTTATTCATTCTCACACCATTAACCCTACGCCCTCCAACTCTACGTTAACTAGACCTGCAAACCAACCAAGCTCTAATGGCAACGACTTTAGTCCACCGGCCTCACCACCCCTCTTCTTAGACCCACTGCTTCCTCCGAATGTTAAACTTACTAAACAATTCGCAGACTCTGGTGAAGAGGGGCGTTATGTATTATCGCGCCTTAGAGATCGAAAAATCTACGACAATGTTCGTCTTTATCTAGCCTACTTGCACGATAAAGTTGATTCCGTCTGTATCGATGGTAAAACCAACACCAACATAAAAGTTTTCATTTCCCAAGAAGGTCTCCCTATTGATATGAATGCTTTAATGCAAATTTTCGTCCAATTCCATGAGAACTTTAACATATCTCCTCTTAGCGTAGCAAATGATCTCTCATCCTATGCAGCTTACATCAGTTCAAAACGTAGATCTCATCTCCAGAGAGCTCGTGCTGATTTTAATAACTACTTTCGCCCCTAATCAGATTTCGCTGCACTCTCCTTCCTCCGATATTATTTCACCTGTAACAACTCCTTTGGAACGTTTATCATTGTACTATCAGAACGTGCGAGGTTTACGAACCAAAACATCCTCCGTGTTTCTTAATTCTCAAAAATTTCCCTATGACATTTTTGCTCTTAATGAAACAAATTTGTCTTCCGATTTTAATAGCAGTGAACTTTTTACTTCGGACTTCGCAGTGTTTAGAGACGATGGGCTTGAGAAAAATGATGATTCCTCTGGGCGCGGTGTCCTCTTAGCTATACACAATCGTCTTGACTCGACTTTATTCAAAACCTCGCACACAGCGAATTTTGAGTTCATTTGTGCTAAAATTGATCTTTCTGGGTATAGCATTTACATCATGTGTTGCTACATCCGCCCATCCCAGCCCACGTATTGCTACCAGCTTGCCATCGATGCTATTGATTCTCTGTTCAATACTGTGGACACCCGCGACGTTATCATAGTCTTGGGTGATTTTAATTTCCCTGATCTTCAATGGGCTCTATCTGAAGATGAATCCCATTTCATCGCAACAAATCCCATCTCTGAAAAAGAGGTTCTTTTCATTGATTGTCTCTCCGATTCCGGCCTCTTCCAGTTAAGTGGCGTTACTAATAACCTTGGTAGGCAGCTCGACCTAATTTTCTCTTCAGACCCTGATAACTGTATTGTTTCCATGAGCAACGATCTTCTCTCGAAGCTAGATCGGTACCACCCTCCCCTTACCCTTACTTACTCCTATAACATCGCCAATAAAACACCACCAACCGAAAAATGCCACAGATTCAATTTTCACAAGGCGAACTTTACAAAATTGAACAGTTTGCTTAGTAGCGTTGATTTCAACGTTATTTTTAAAAATCCTAGTATTAATGTCGATAATGCCACCGAAATGTTCTATTCTTTAGTGCTCAATTGCTTTACCCAATCTGTACCATTCGTGCTCAAAAAAAACGCTTCATCTTCTCCACCTTGGTACACTAAAGAATTACGCTCTCTTCGTAATGTAAGAAATAAACTCTGGCGGCTCTACCTTAAAACCCGTCTTGACTCTGACTTCTCCAAATACCTCCATGCATACACCCACTTTTCTGCACTTTGTGAATCTCTTTACCTCAAATATATCGATCGGATGCAACATAGTATAATCTCTGACCCCAAGCGATTTTTTAATTTCATCAACACAAAAAAGAAATCTGACAACTACCCCTCTACTTTAAAATTATCTAACACCTCCTCGAGCGATCCGAAAACAATAGCAAACCTGTTTGCACATCACTTCAGCCAATCGTTTAGCAAACACGTGGTCGATATTGATCCCGACTACTTTTTTTATATGAAAAGCTGTGCCCAGACATCACTCTGCTCAATTGATATACCTGTAGCTCTTGTCGTAGATAAGATAAAAAAACTTAAGTGCGATTACTCCGCTGGTCCCGATGGCGTGCCCTCTATTGTCTTAAAAAAATGTATTGGCTACTTGGCCCAACCGATCACATCTTTATTCCAATTATCTATCTCTCAGGGTGTCTTTCCTATGCTCTGGAAGAGCTCCTACATAATACCCTTACACAAAAAAGGTTCTAAGAGCGAAGTTTCTAATTATCGGCCAATTGCAAAACTATCCTGCATACCGAAGCTTTTTGAAAGCATTGTTTTCGATACTATGTTCTTCCATTCTAAACCAGTATTTTCCCCAAACCAACATGGATTCCTTAAAGGAAGATCAACAACTACCAATCTAACGGAATTCGTATCCAACACTCTTTGTGCATTAGAGGATGGCAAAGAAGTTGATGTGATTGCAACCGACTTTAGTAAGGCGTTCGACAAAATCTCACATGATGTCATTCTTTTTAAACTTGTAGCTCTCGGATTTCAGCCCCGTTTCATATCTTGGATTACTTCATACCTTAAAGAGCGGCAATACAATGTCCTCTTTAGGTCTTCCATCTCCGACCCCATAACTGCAACTTCCGGAGTCCCACAAGGTAGCCATCTTGGTCCTCTGATATTCATCTTATCTATCAACGATGTCGACTCTATCATTGACAATTCTCACATATCTGTGTATGCCGATGACATGAAAATCTATAGACATATTATAGCCCCTTCTGACTCTCGTGCACTTCAGGCTGATTTGAACAACTTCTCAACCTGGTGCCAAAAAAATTTCCTTGATCTCAATGTGCAAAAATGCCAAGCTATTACTTACTCCCGTAAACGGCTTCCTTCAACTCCCAGAACTTACTTTATCTGTGATGAGCCTGTTCCATCCGTATCGTCATTACGTGATCTTGGAATTATATGTGACAGTGAATTGAATTTTCGCTGTCATTTTCACAATATAATCAGCAGAGCCAACTCAACACTCGGTTTTGTAAAGCGCTGGTCAAAGGAATTCTCGAATCCTTATGTCACAAGAAGTCTGTTTTTTACTTTCGTTAGACCAATCCTCGAATATGCGAGCCAAGTCTGGTCACCATATTATGACACTCATTCCCTTCGAATCGAAGCAGTTCAACGCAGATTCATTAGTTTCGCTCTTAGAGGACTTCCCTGGGTTGACAGATACAACCTTCCCCCCTATGAGGATCGGCTGAAATTAATTAATGTGCAGCCCCTTGCAAAACGCCGTGAAATTGCTGACATCATTTTCATTCATCAGCTCCTCGTGGGTAGCATTGACAGCCCTTCTCTGGTTCAAATGATATCTTTCAACGCCAATCCACGCAATCTTAGATCCATGCCCTTGTTTCGCCTTAAAAGTCATCGTACGAACTACGGCCGTAATGAACCAATGACTAGAATGCTGCGTTTGGCAAACTCCATGCAATGCTTCCTTGATTTCCATTGCAGTAAAGCTACGCTTCGTAACTCCCTTCTTTCCTCCACCTCCTCTCCTTCCCATATTTAATGTCTCTTCTTCTTAAGTTAGTTTTTAAGTTTAGAATGTTTAAGTTCCTAACTTGTATTAAGTTAATAAAGTGCCGGTAGAGCCGGCGTCAATTCAAAAAAAAAAAAAAAAAAAAAAACTTTATATCTAATAACTGAAATGTCCTAAGACCTTGCTTCTTATAGTATATCAAACGATCCATTGTGAAGTTTTGCAAAGCTTTCGATGGAATTGAAAGAAAACTTTTGGAAATATGCAGCTCTGAATCGCTATCTGACTTGGAATCGAGGACTAATATCTAATTCCACAAAAATATATTTCTGTGCCCTAAAACATCTAAACTTTCCGATACGGACTAGCGAAATAGATGTTACATACATCTTCACCTTTTGGCATGCCATCAAATCTTAAATCAAAGCATGCTAGGTCGGTAAAATGTCGGATCATTCATTTCGTATTTCATTACAAAAACTATACTTCCCAGTATAAAAAAAAGCAATTACAAAACTATTTACATAAATTACTTCTCTCCAAAGTGCGCTGCAAATATTTTTTTTTTTTAACCAAAACTATCTTCTTTGTTTTCCATCAACTATGGCGTTGTCTGACAAAAAAGTCAAACAACTCGTAACAAAGCTTAAATATAATTAAAATGCCTTCAGTGCTTATGGCCACAAAAACCAACATAAATATCATTTATCCACTCCCAGTATCCACTTAGTCATGCAATAAAAATGCACTACCGCTACTGCTGCACACGCACAGTAAGTGCATTTATACGTTCACCGCCTGCCCTGAATTTACTGGATACTCAGATACTATTTTTAAAGCACTTTTTCATTAACACAGAGAACACACAGAAGTGTATTGAAAAAAAAAAAGAAACTTCCCCCCATCAAGGTGAATGTCGCTCAAACAAAACAACCAACAAAATAGTATTCAAACAATCTGTGTACGGGGGTGTTAAAGTCACACCCATTGAATTGCATACCAAGTGAACTGAATTGTCACCACAAGTTTGCTGTCAATTAATCTATCTAACTGGAATGAGGTGGTGTGCAACAAAAATTTGCATACAAAACGTTTCAGATATTTTGCAGATAAAACAATTTGTCTGAGAGATACTAACTTATCCCTAGCAAAAAATAAATGAATGACAACAACATTAGTCACTGTCTAACAACAACACATCTGTCCTAGCAACATGTACTTACACAGAATTTTGCTTAGTAATCAGTACAAATTTACATGGAAAACGATGAGAAATGGAAAATACAAACTGAATGCAAATTAAATGTTCTAAGCCAGACTTGAAAGATATTTGAAGATGTAGCAGATACACGAAAACTGTTTGTAGATACAGTGAACTTTTCATAGCTAAGAAGCAATGCACATAGATAAATTGAAATGGAGAGGCATAGGAAAGTTTTAAGCTTGTTTCAATGGCTTCTAGGCAGGTACTTAAGATAGATAGTTTATTTTACAAGAATTCCCATAAAAAAAGTGATAGAATGCGGATCAAAGCCTCTCATCTCAATTACTTGTTGATACAGAAGATAAGAGTAAAGAACTTTCTAAATTACTTTCAGCAAACGAATAAAAAGATATAGGAATACATATGTATGTATCTTGTACATCTTTGAAGTGTTTTAAGGTGCACACAAGTTTTTAAAATGCTTCAAAGTACTATATTGTTTTACTTAAGGCCTGAGAAATGTAATTCAGTTGGTCTAAGCTCGCCTTAAATAGTTTAGATATTTTTAACTCATGATCCCAAAGTATAATTCTGATTGTCTGAGCTCGCCTTAAGTATTTCAAGATCTTCTAAGCTCGAATTTGATGTATTGCGCTAAAATATTTATATGAGTATAAGCTTGACTTAAATGATGACACTAAACAAACATAACAAGTGTTTGTCCATGCACAAATCTTGTAGGTACGTACCTACCAAACTGGAATTTACTTGAATTAACGATACAGACATTCCAAACGTGTCTCAAGTTCTCGTCGATAGTTCAATAGATACTAGATATATGTACATACATGTCAGTCGAGTTGTTGAACTCACTCTCAGACATTCTTATGCAGGCTTATACTTATAGTGTATCTATAGGCATTTCCAGGTGTTAAGATACATGAAAATATATCAAAAATTCCCCATTGACTAAGGGTTTACATAAATTGTCATTCTATCATCATATTTAAAGCGTATGTCACACTTTAAGCCCGGCTTACGTCGCAAAAAAATGAACCAAAGTGCACCCACTTTAGTATAAATTGTATCTACATGTATAGTAAGCCATGTATTCAAAGCTAGTGTATTGACATCTAAAGTATATAGTAAGATATATGCAACTTACCGTCTTTTCAATGTAGTTTAAGATAATCCACAAGGTCGTTTTAATCCGTAAAGTAAGCGAAGACAGAGCAAAAAATGCACACTTTCTTGAGGAATTTCTGCGTAATTTTTTATTATTCCTGTTTTAGATGCACTTGCACTTGTAATCCACTGTCACTGTTGTGTATTATTTATTTATTTTTTCTTCTTCTGTTTTATCCAATAAATCCGGTTGAAGAAAAGGTCGTTGTCTACCTTTCAATGAGAGAGAGGTGGTTATGATTGCACAAAACTTATAATCACAGTTCTACAGGTGCACCAATATTTTCACTTAATATTCGATTCAAGATACTTTTTTTTTTTGTAAATATGCACACGTAATGGTTTTTTTTTTTCGTTGAAATTCGGTCAAATTTCAGTCGTAAATACTCGCGAACGCATTCATACGAACTATTTTTTCTTATTGTTGTTGTTTTTTTTGACTTTTTTTTGGCCAAAAGATACCCACACATAAAAAACAAAACAAACGAACGATACGAACGGAGCGGAGTGATTTTTAAAAGGTCGTCGTATCCATCTTTACTCGGCGTAGTTTCAGCATAAACTGAGCGACAGTATGTTGATAGCGATCGTGTATATCCAACGCTATTGTGGAATGCATAGTTGTTGGTCGAAGCGGTCGTCGCGGACGACTTTCTTGAGTGCATGAGCACGGTACGTAGGTTGATGAAGCATAAATACAACAACAGCTAAGGGACTGGTCGAGCAACATTCTTTATGCTACGGTGTTGCTTTGGGTTATTTATTCGGGGGCGCCCAACCGGCATGCAGTTCAAGATACATTGAGTGAGTTGTTTTATTTTGTTTTGAAAACATGTTTTGAGTGCGTGAGTGAATTTTTTAAGTGAATTGCGGTTTGTGGATTGTATCTTTAGGTCGTTTTATTCATCTGCAACATTTTAGTTGACGACACATGTTGAGAAGCCGATAGCAACATTTGCTATTTTTGACATGCAATTGTAAAAATTGTATCTACGTGACATTTTGAATATCTACCATGGTTTTATTTAAATTCAAATAGGTGCATACATACATACATACATACATATGTACATAAGCTTGATCCAGATTCCATCGTTTTTTCTTGAAATTTTTTCCTATTCATCTACACTGTCTACCACCACTCCAGACAATATTGTTTCCATTGAACTATGGTCGCCATAAATCTAATTAGAAAATAAGTTCACATTTCCTGGAAACAATTGTAGTACACCCCACTCAGATCCGTATGTATCTATAGACATAACGCACGACATTTCTTTGTGATAATTGTCTATTTAGCAAACTAATTAAATTTTTTTATTGATTTTTCAATAATTCCCGTGTGCATGTGGGATTTGTTTAACACAATCTGTAGAGATACCCGCCTTTGATAGATAATGAGATATTTTAAAAATTCTATTGTATTGCGCAGCCCACGTGAGAAATATCATGCAGTGTAATTGTTTTGAATATTTCGTTATTAAGCCGGACTTGTTTTATAAATTTCTCGGATCGTGACCTGAGGTCATTTGTGTCGGTAAGAAGAACACAAATCAAAGGATTTAAGAACGAATTGAGATACTTGCGTAGGTTGCGTTTGCGTAGGTTAAAGTGAACTGAAAGATGTTTGACTAAAGTTTTTCTTTTTGTACGAAATAGGAGTTGTGTGAAGCACACGACTTATGAAATTCGTTTCACCTCCTTTATTGGGTGCTGCTACTTAGAATACAATACGAAAGAGAATGGACCTTTGCGTAGCGCGTGGCTCTAGAATAATGTGGTATTGTTCACATGGGCATTGCTGTGTATCCTATTTGGGTGGAATTCTTTCTTTATTAATTTTTTTTATGGTTTTTATACTTTCTGCTCTTTAAAGGGTAACAAACTCAGTAATGGAGTTAGAGGTGTAGGAAGAATTGAAGACGGATTAGAAGTCCTTGCAAAGTATATATAGATTTCTGAAAACACAAAGAGAGGTTAATTTTGTATTGTTTTCCTAAAAACTTAAACGACATTTAAACTTAACAGTGCAACAGACGGGAGTGTGGGACAAAATTCTATGGTTCATCCAAGATCTCGATCTCGATAGTGTTCAAGTACAGAGAGGTGACTGTGAATAGACTGATCACCGATCAATAACAAAATGATAGATCCGAGCGATGGTTCAGCAAAAGGATTGTAGTTTTCTCAGTCTAGACTACTTAATCTCGCTAAAAAGACTTAAATATGTCTTAGGGTTATCTCAGGTATCTACACGGTATCTATTAGGAGTTATGTGCATGACGCAATTGAAATGTGAGTACAGATACATTGTACGAGTATTACAATGCGAAAAATATTTCTATGATTTCTATATTGCTATTCTTCTCTCCAAGGTTTCGTCATATAGTTAGCAAGATGTTCAAAGAGTCACATTTAATGGAACAGGTATCTAAGGGCCAATGTCAGTTGGCAGTTGAAAAGGGTGGTTATGTCCCTGGAGGATCGTCAAGATATTGAATTTCTAAATATTTCTTCAGAATCGGGTTGACAAATATAGAAACTAATATCAAACTGTTAGAAGGACGAGAAAGACGTATTGTAAATGCCAATGCCCTGCACCACCGAGGTTAAGATTGATGGCACTTCTGAGTCAAAAAGGAATAGATGACATATTGCCAGGAATTCACTTTTCCTACCCCAACACACAATCCACATTAATAGTTTCCGCAACTATCAAATTAGTCCTAAGTCCTAAGTAAAGAGCTAAA
This sequence comes from Xylota sylvarum, assembly GCA_905220385.1. NCBI lineage: Eukaryota > Metazoa > Arthropoda > Insecta > Diptera > Syrphidae > Xylota > Xylota sylvarum. The sequence goes on along the minus strand of LR999957.1, from coordinate 104,843,745 downwards.
GCTCATACTTTTCAACCACTCAACACACGATCATTCGATGGAATTCTTCTGACCTTTAGTATAGTGGTATCTAGAGTATAGGCATAAGTTGCTTGTTTCTGAATATTGTCGAGTAGATTTAAACAATGTTTTCGGACCAAGTTTCAAACGTTAGAGTAATATTCCGGTATTACTTGCGCTTATGAAGGAGCTGCGTCTACGTACGTAGTCTTGATGTAAACGAGATTAATTGCGTTTGCTTTGCAATGAGGTTCTCCAGCCTCAGTTTTCATCATTGCAATATTTTCTGTATGATATATTATCATGTGTGTATCTTTAAAAGACTCAATTGAACCAACCTTTACCTCTTCAAATAAATATATCTATAGGTCAGTTCGTACGCGCGGCTGCACATCATCCGACTTACATGGGGATTTTTGTTGGATTCGTATTGAATCAGGTAAACACACTGCGGAGCCACAAATTGAATATTTCGACCGGAAACGTCGGAAAATCGTGAAAACCCGAAATTGCATACTTTCAGGGGTTCATGGTGGCAATATCTGAAAAGTCCATTTTGTATGGGTACGACACGTTGTTGAAAGGCGGTCGGACGGCTCATTCAGCGTTAAAATTGCCATTGCATCTTCAGATGAATGTCGAACCAACATGCATTTCAACATTTTCTGTTCAGTTTCATTCTTTCAATAGAGAGACTCGACTTTCGAAAGAGACTTTAATAATTTAATTAATTTTAGGCGGAACGAAGTTCGCCGAGTCAGCTAGTTTTCAATAAAAAGATACACAATGAGCAACCTGCGACCAAAATGACCAAATCCATAAAGTGATCATTTAACCAGCAAAGCCATCACAACTCATCTCGCCTCACACATTGTTTTCGGTAGCTCTTGTAATCTCAAGCATCTTGTATATACAGACACCACACACTATAACGTCCAAAAATGGAAATATGGAAGCAATTTTTGGTATGTTTGTTTGTTTATTTGTTTATTACATTTTTCGTGGTATCTAGAGCATTACAGATGGAATGTTTGTATATAATTATGTCGAAGAATGAACCACGGCTTGTGGAGTCTTTTGATATAGTATCATAAACACGTTGTTTAGTTGATAATTGAGTTTGGGTGTTGATGAGTATATGAACCCATATGTTATAAATTACAGTTTTAATTTTTATTATCATCACCCTGATCCAGTTGAGATTGAGAAATTTTCACCATAACTATGTATAAATACACTAAAAGTACATTAAACCACCAAAAACTATCTAAAACATGACAGATGATGTATAGAGTTCCTATAAGCGATTTTAATTAGTTAATAGTTTTGCAAATATGTATATATTTGGCAAATTGGCTTAATTATCGGTGGTGAACTTTCGATGGCGAAACTTTCGCTTATTATTATTGTTGCCCAGCTTAGTCAGAACTATGCAAATTGACTGGGATAAAATTAAATGGATGATGATATGCGCCGATGAACATTCAATGTCATGACCGGGTAGTAGTCATGCGAAGATGTTTTTTTTTTGTTTATATTTGATGTAGTGAGTTTCAGGAAATACATGCCAATGAGTAATATTCTGGTGAGTGAAATTAAATGAGGTTGAAAATAAAATCTGGCGATTTCGAGATCTCAACAATCCGAACATTACGATTGATGTGAAATTCGTTTCTAGTCTATAAGACTCGAATGCTCGACTAAAATAGATTCATTTCATTACTTAGTAACCGGGGAACATTATAGAAGAATATATAACATTTTAGAAGGTATTATTGAGTTACATTCCGATTTAGATCTGTGCTGGATTTATACTTTCCCGGTTGGTCTTTAATGCACATAATTGATACATTATGCACTTTCTGGGCTCCGCGACTACACCCCATGACTGTTTATTTTAAAGTATTTTCGCAACAATGTTGGAATTGTTAACATTTTTCTAACATTTTTAAATCAGTGATTGATATACAATTTTTGACTCTTTAACTCAACAATCACGAATAATATTAAATAAAAGCGGACCCAATTCAGAACCCTATGGTATACCGAAAATATCGTTTTTTTTTTTTGATGAGATATGGTGGTACTGGATATGGTGTAGCACCTAATAGCTCATCTTAAGTATTTTAAATATGTAATCGTCAAATTCAGCAGCAAAATCTCGTCATAAAGCAAGTGTGAATCCATCTAGCTAATTTATCGATCGAATCTTTAACTTCACTTGAAGAGCGAACGAGACAAGTTGGATTTTAATGGAATGAGGGATATACTTACATATGTAGGTTATAGGTTGTATAGGGTTATGGATTCATCATAAAACACTAGTTACCATAGTGGGTCCATCGCGATCCCTTATGAAAAGATGTCTTTTTGCTATACTCCAATCCAATTCTGGACAGATGTGTCTTGTAGCAAGACACGTACTGATGTTATTCATCTACTATTATTCGATTGATTTCAGTCGAATGTCTCATCAGGCACTTCACTACCGTTATTGAGGTACTTGCTGGTGCTTGTTTTGAGTTCATTTACATTATAGTTTCCTAGATTGCTTTCAAAATGATGATTGAGTCCAAAATGATGCCCGAATACCCCTATTGGGCACATTAAAAGCTGCTTCTAAATTTTCGTGATTCCACCATGAAATTCGGTACGAGTACTAGTTCGGAGCTGAAAAAAGCAGGCTCCGTACCATTTTCTTGCTCTTTTTAGATTAATTTAGGATTCTCCCAGATTTTAATTAAGTCGGTAGAGGATCCCAGTCGTTATATGGATCTACATACATATATAGTCCGTTTTACAGAGTAATGTATTGTTTACTGGAAAGCACGAATAGTATGCTTTTTTTGTGCAATTTCCTAAAACTTAAAGCCGCTTGTCTTCTGAGTACACATGCATACATATGGGACGCAGGAGCAGCATTCCTAACGCTACAGTTGAAATGTATCTCATGGCATCTAATATAAAAAGACAGCTTATAGATACAAAGATTAGCATGTATAGGTACTACCAGCCCTAGAAATCATACATTAGACCTACATCTAAAGGAAATAGCAATGCCCTACGCTTGAAACAATTTAACATTTGGAAACAAGGCGACATGGGCCACTGCACTATTGCAATATAGGCGAACTTAGGTATCGAAACAGATTAAATATCACCATCCCACGACTTCAGCCTAAACGTTAAAACCATATTTCCTCATGAGAGGATTGGATAAATTGTAGGGCCATCAACCTCAATAATATCTCGATTTTCACCAATGGGCCAAAAACTGGAGTAGGCTCTGGTATACATTTACTCATCTGTACCCGAAATCGCTCGATCACTTAGACTTCCAAATCACGGCAGTATGTTCCAAGTGAAAGTATAAGCAATCACAGACACGTCACGAGAACTATCCACGAAACTGCGCTCTAAAAAGATGAACGATATGTACATCGACAGTCAAGCCGCCATTAAGACCAACTCATCCACAGTCATCAAATCCAAGCATGTGAAACGATGCCGTGAAGAACTAACAACACTCACAGCAAACTACGACGTTATACTCCTTTGGGTTCCAGGACACACCGGTATCCTAGGGAACGAACTTGTGGACGAATTAGAAAGAAAGGCGTCGTAACAGCTCCTGACAATGGTTGTTTCCTCCAGTCTATCGCCCCTGGCACTTTTAAATTTAACGTAGGGCAAGCCATCCTGAGACTAGCCAATGATAGATGGAGCGCGCTCTGATCCTGCCGTGTCTCCAGAAAACTGTGGTCATAACTAGATGAACCAAAAACCTGGCGGCCCACCGAAGAAACGATCTCTACAGAAGCTGTTGTGATGCAGACGTAGAAGAGACCACATCTCACTTTATAGGCTTTTTTTTGTAAGATGCTGGAAAGAATCTAAAGCCTGACTGTGGGACTTTAATTCACTAAAACCATCTCTGTATCCAACTCTGGATCCCCACCGTTAGACATTTCATCACAGGAGAGGTTTTCAGCCTTAGCTACTTCTCTCTTTGTCCATTTTTTTTCCTTGCGCTGGAAGGATGAAATCAATATGGATTCTCGGTAGTCCGTGCTATGAGTTATGCCAGACTTTATGCTCCTGCATGTTTACGTGCTTAAAACACCCCGCCACGCACAGCTATCACTCGATAGAGTGTTCTCCTACTATTTGACTCGATCGAGTGTTCTCATACCAGTATTACAAGGCGCTCAACTTTCTTGCGGCTGTTTATGAGGACAGCTTCAGTTTTGTGGTCCACTAATTCCAGATCTCATGAGCGAAGCCATATCTTCACGTCTTTGATGGTGTTGTTGAAGTTTCGCGTCACCTTTTCTAGGATTTAAGTTACTACCATCACCGCGATGTCATAGGCGTATCCGATCTTGGTCTCGGCATACATAGTACTCCATCATACAAAATGTTCCACCGAGCAGGGCCTAGTACTGATCCCTGTGGAACCTGTCCTGTAATTTCTTATTTTTTTGCTCCTTCGTTCATGTCATAGAAGACGGTTCTCTCCTCAAAATAATTTGTGATTGTTCGCATCAAATAGATTGACACTCGAATATTCCTCAGCGCTCTCTTAGTGAAGCTCCAGCTGGTTGAGTTGAACGCATTTTTTACGTCGAGCGTAACTACAGCGTAGTACTGCTTTTTTCCTCCTTTCCATCTGGTCCCAGATATGACTTCGCGTTCAATTTCACAGACTGCTTGTATAGCATGGGTGGTGCTCCGTTTCTTCCTGAACCCATATTGTTGATTGGAAAGCCCATTGTCTCCTTCGGTATACTGGTCAAGTTTGTCGCGGATAACTCTTTCCAGCACTTTCCCGGTCGCGTCTAGCATGCTGTAGAAGACAATCGAACTTTTGTCTTCTTTTAGGTTACTCCACTAAGGGGTTCACCATCCATTGGTGATCCGAGTGTTACCTGCTTATGCAGTCACCCTTTCTGCCTATACCTAACTACCTGATGTGATGGACTATAAATAGAAACTTGCCAACTTTGCATTTGCTTAGTTTATTTTTGTCATTTTCCATAAATGTTCCTAATGCCAACTAAATCAAAGACAAACGACCACATGCCTCTAGATTTTTTTTTTTTTTATTATTTTAATTAACTTTTGTATTCACATCATGTCGGCGCATATTTTTGCAAACTTCACCCGCTTGCCATCATCCATACTTTCAATGGATGGCACATTGCTTGATGTTTATGCTACACCTGCCCTGCCCCATCAGTTCCATTGTAGATATGATTGTTGTCGAGGGATAAAAATTCTCCGGAAAACATTCCAATTTAAAGTTATAAATTGTAAAATAATAATTTGCAACTATAGACATGTAATGTTACGAAAACAAAATTTTATTTTATTTAATTTTATATGCGAGCTTGCGGTTTTTATTAATAATCGATTTTTAGTTTACATTCCATAGCAATACGTTCAAACAAAATGGATTTGTGGTACAATTTAGCGCCATCCTATAATCCTTTTTTTATCGGAATTTAAACGTTATTTGTTTTTCCTCGGAATATCTAATCAATGAAAAAGGGTTCAAAGCGCTGAACTAAAATACAATAAATCTTTGTTTATTATTACAAAAAAAAAAATCTATATACAAATCCACGCGTTCGTCTACATATACATACATGCGTTGTCCTTTTCGGCATAGATGAATAGAAACCAAAAAAAGGATACCAATTTAAAAATACCAGAAACAACACACTCTACACGAACAGGTAGAGTAATCCGATATTTATTTTCTATTCTTTAACCATGGACGCCTGGCACTGTAGTCATATAATTTGAATAAAGTCTCGTTTGTGTGTATCTCGTATCTTGTTGCTTGAATTAAAGGTATCTCCTTGTAGGGCAGGCTACTTGAAATATTCGTCACTTTAAGAATCCAGTTCACGAGTTTCCGTTGAAATTTATTGATTTTCACATCGTCGTCGCGGGGTATTTCCAATGAAAGAAGGTTAAATTGTGTCACCGAGTTACACAATAGGTAAAACTATGTTTATTTAGCATTATAACTATGAAAGGTACCTGTTAGGAGGATTGGGTTTTTAATCGGACGGAGAGTTGAAGAGATTCGAAATTCATAATACAAAAAATACATAAAGGTAAACTATGTACATAAGTGTGTGCATATTTTTTGGAAAAACCACTGGGGTATCGCAAGAGGTTGATGCAAGTTTTCAATTGTTTATTGCTTTACTACTGTCCTTATGAATTTTATTTGTTGTTTTTGAATATGACCTAAAATAAACACAAGGCGCCAGACTTAAATACTCAATTGTTTCGAAGGCTTAGTGTATGGAGACAATATGTGCATAATCAAGCAGTACCTAGAGATGTGCTGTTCTGGTCGATTATCACAAGCCCTTCACAAACAAACGTTTGTGATCACTTTTTTTTGAAAATACATGCATATATTCAAAATATCAACGACGTTTTGGTTGGGGTTGGGTTAGGTGGATGTCCTCGCTCAGACAGAGACACACTTAGACCAAAATAAAAGGTCCATTGGTCGAACTACCAGCACCGGGACCTACATGCACATTTCCCACATAAGGAGGATCATAGTTTCTTCCCCTTCCTCGTTTTTATAGATTCTGTATAAATCGATGAAGGAATCAACCAGCCGTCTGGTATATCTGCGTACCAATCAATGCCGCATTAGGGTTTCAGCTATGTTTCTTAAATTTTCTCCACTTATGGAGATAAGTCTCCCAGTTTTCTAACGCTTAAGTGTTGGTCAAATTTGTTTGGATTAGAGACATGTTCTAATGCTATTCCATTTTATGTTTGTCATTCTGATGACTGGAGAATCCAAGTGAAACTTTATCGATTTAACAGGGGCTGACGGTCGGCTTTATCGCTGTTTGACTGCGCTAAAGTGATCTCCTGCACTTGTACCAAAGGCTGTCTTCGATCTGTCTTTGTACAGCTCTATCGCAGACTTATTCAAAATTGCTCCAGATTCCCAAGCACTTCTTATACGTTTTAGTTTTATAGAGTGGGCCATCTGTTGGTTTCTTTTTGAATCATATGTTATTTTGACACTGACAGCTCTTATGCGCTCAACAAATTGACAGAAACTCAGTACTATGTTTTCGCGGTATGAAATGTATCTATTTTCGCTTGAATAACGTTGGGAAATATTGCAAAGTTACTTCCAAAATGTTGCTGAAACAGTGCGAATTTTGAAAAGAAATTTCGGTCGAAATAACGCACCAACTGCAGCTGGTATACGCAAGTTTGTGTTGAAAGTTCATAAGACTGGTTTGCTGATTGATAACTGAATATATTTCCGTGTAAGTCCAGCGGTCCGGCAATCATTTAGTGATACTAATGTTCGGTGCACTAGAGTGGTCTACTGCACCTGTACCAAACACTTTCCTCGATCCATGTTTGTACAGGTTTATCGCTGGCTTATTCAAAATTGCTACAGATTCGTAGGCACTTCTTCTAGGAATTTTGGTTTTATACTTGACGAAGAAGTTCAAATAAGTGAAAATATAGTCCGAATATTCCTAGTAATAGTGTTATGGCCGTTAAGGATACTTGCGTGGCCCATATTTCCACGAACCAGATACGAGGATTCCCTAAACTGAAATGCTGATGGGAGCCACTTTTAAAATTTTAAACTTTTGGAGTGAAAGAGAACTTACTTTAGAGTGGATGGACGTGAGAGCTCTGCTAGTGTGTGTGACTCTAAGTTGAATAGCTTAAGGTTCTTCTTGATTAGTTTGGTTACGATTTTGTCCAAGGGAGCCTTGGAAAGTTTTATTATTCTGGCAGCTATCGGGTTCGGGCTGATTAAAGTTTAGGAGTTGCTATTGACGTGTTGCTGCCGAATTTACGAAGCAGCTCCAGACCTTACGGCTGGAGTGGTCAAAACTTGTATTTTCGACCGCATGTTGGAATTTTGCTACGTGACTTGTCAAGGGACTGGAGTAGCTCAGCTGCAGAAGTCTTTGTAAAGGCTATGGCTTTCTTCCGACCAACTAGGGATATAGTGTTCCCGATATCCACTGGGAAAGAATAGTCCCGACTGGTGGATCGTAGATTTTGGTTAGCGAGTGGATCCATCTTGTATTGGCATCCAGGTCTTTTGTGTACCCCGTCTTAGGAGGCTTTAGAAAAATCTATCTTGGGTACCAGGTTCAACAATAGGTATTTGAATGCCGATGTAAATGACAATGGATCTATGTTGGGTATGGAGGAAGTTCATGAGGACTTGACGACTGGTTTGAAAAGGTGTTAGGTCGCGATTGCGGCTCACAAGTGTGCGATCTGGGTTGTAGTCCCTAAGACCAGACGTTTGGAAGTCTGGAATGAAAGGTGAAAATTGTTAACTTCGGAGCACATATTTGGGTATTTCCACGATGTATGGTGATTGTTAAAATCTTCCGCATAGACGGCTGGATGGTCAAAGAATGGTATGACACTTCGTGGTCAAAGAATGGTTGGAGGTTTATATACATTAGTGATGTATATGCCAACTACTTCTATGGTGATGCAGAATACGTTGTCTCTGGAGCTTTGCCGAACGCATTCGCAATGCCGCCGTTGCGAATGAAAGTGGCAGAACCTTACGCTTGGTGGTATAACACTCCGATGCCAGTGTACCCACGTTATTGGTCCCGTTTACTAAGCCCAGCATCCGAAGCCGAATGAGTTTCTTGGATGACGGCTATATCAATGGCATTGTCCTTAAGAATCTTTGAGAGGTATTCGGCTTTGGACTTGGTTATAGCTTCAATATTAAGGCGGAGAATGGGGACTGAGGAAGCTCTTAAAGCTCTTTTCTGGTGGAGAAATGTAAATCATTAACTGATGTACTGTCAAAATTTCATGACATTTGGACAAATATGTAGCAGCGGAGTTACTGCGTCTGAAGTGAAAATATATTTGTGCCCTCGGTACAAAAATGAGCGTCGATAAAAAATTGCTCAGAATTTAACATTCGAAGGGCAACTTCAAGACAGCCAAAACGGACAAAAATTTTCTTTATATCATTGTGTACTGCTGATGAAACATGGTATTCTCAATATGACCCAGAAACCAAGCTCCAATGTGCCGAGTGGATACCGCCAGACGAGCCAAAATCCAAAAATTCTCGCCGACTGATTTTTTGACTAAAAATTTCATTTTAACTTTCAACCACTCCCAGTATTCGCCTGATTGGGCACCGTGAGACTTTTACCTTTTCGGAAAAATGCATTTGCCGATGAATGCAAAGCGTTTTGTGGACATAGAAACTACTTAAAAGTATTGTACCGACATCCTGTCGGACATCTCGGCCGACGACCTAAAACACTCCTTCGACATGCTTTTTTCGCTGTATTGAGTTAGAAGAGGATTTTGAATAAAACAAATCGGTTTTGCCAAAAATATTTTTGTTGTTCTTATTTTTAAAAATTCTTGTTTACGTTGGAATGCACCTTGCATACACTTATACATTTTATTTCAACAGTGTCTTGTGAGAATAAATATTTTTTAATGAATTTAAATTATTTAGATAACGAACCAACTCTTCTGCTGTCATTTCGATTTCTACCTGCTTCTTCGACTTAGTGATTGTTAGTTGCTAGGCTTAAGCATTAAATATTCCATTATAGCTCCTTCTAACCTATGTATTCAACTATCCTAAGCCATAATCATAATTTCCCCACAAACCACTGTTTGTTCCAAATTCATCAGTAGTCTTGCGTATGAATTGGTGACCTCAACGAAACGACACATTATTTAAATTTGTGGTTATTGGTATAAACAATGACAAAGCACTTATCCGTGACGACTACGTATCTAATTGGTGAAAATTGGAACTGTGGTCATTATTGGATGTTACGCTCTTTATGCTTTTCGTAGAAAATTTACCATGAGAACGGGTAATGTTCACGGGAAACCGATGCAAATTAAGTCCAATGGTAGAGGCTCATTACGAGTATGCACATGATGCGGGATAGACACATTTTGTTTGCGATTTAGGGTCATTCGAAATGATTGTTGTTATTATGTTGCTATATGATAGCTGGAAGTAAGCAATTGCCATTTAAAAAAAAGATTCAAGACATTGTTGGCTGTAAAGTAAAGAAGTGGGTGGCATCTGTCTAACGAGCTGTTATCTAGTCAGAGCATTAAGAGATTGTCCTAGTTAACTAAATAGTCCAGCAAGGCCTAAATATCTACACTAAGTATATTACGCTACGATTTTGACATACGTACATATGTACATACATACATTCATATGGTCTGTTGTTTGGAAGGTTCTTTTATAACACGTTTGGGACCCACAGATTCTAGATATTTTAATTGCCTGTAGACATAATTAGAAATAGTGTTTCCAGATCACTGTCGTACTAGTTAAGCATACATGGCGTATTTTTATTTTTCTGGACGATTCATATCCCTCACTTCTTTCGACGGGGAAGCTATTGACTATTCCACATTTAACTGGATGCCATATGGTGTAGTATCTTTTGTTGTAGAAGTCTTCAACTTTTTGTGAAGCATTGTACATTACGTGTTTGACCTGCCTCCAGTTCATTTCCAGAGAGCTCGATTCCTTCTCAAATATTCTGCACCTTGGGCGTCCTGTGGGCCATCAGATGAAGGTCCATTATCCGATATGAAAGTAGACAAACGTAATATGTCATGGTCCAACGAATTCTGTAGTTACCTTCCGTCATTGCTGCATGGAGTACATCACTGATACCTACCAAGAACAATAGTGGTAACAGTGATGCACCGCTGACGTACTCCACTTTGGACTTCAAATTCCTCAGATGTCTCACCATTTTGTAAAACGTGACACTTACCACGTGCGCAAGGCCACCATCCCGATTCAAGCTGTGTGAAGCCTTTTAGAAGTCAATAGACAGTGCATGTAGCGGACACCTATATTCAACGCATTGCTCTATTATGATCCGTAAGTTGTTTATGCGTTCTATGCAATAGGAAAGCCTCCCTGTTCGACGTCGAGTGTTGAATTTAAATGATCTTTCATACGTTCCAATATTAATTTAGCTATTATGTGGGCGCCGTGGCTCAAGTGGTTAGTGCGTTGTATTACCGAGCAAGGGGTTCCAGGTTCAATCTCCAGACAACACCTAAAATTTCTTTCACGGCCCCACCTCTCGCGAGCGTCTGACAAACATCCGAGAGTAAAAACTGTCATGAAAAAGCTTCTCAAAATTGCCGTTCGGATCCGGCATTAAACAGTAGGCCCCTTCCATTCATGTGAAGAATATAACACGCACAACACGAATGGTTGTGAGAAGCTAGGTTCTGGGTCCCATGGATCTGTTGCGCCAAAAATTTGTATTTGTATTTTGTATTATGTTAGCTACGGCCGGGAGAACGCATATATGTACCTCTCCAGTTCCCACAATCCATCAAATTTCTTTTCAGAAGCTTGGTGATCATCCCCCTTTTCCACTTGTAATTGTTCGTTTACCGACATTTTCTGTATGAGCGGGTGTTGTAGATCAGTTCATATATTTGGCGCCATGGACCATGATATTGAAATAGTTCGGCATGGATGCAATCAAGACACACCAACTTATTTTTCTTAGGGAACTTTATTGCTGCCGAGATTTCGATTTTCCTGGGAGGTCCGGTGCAGTAAATTTGTTGCTTCCGACTGCTCATTAGAATTCAACATCATCCAAGTGGTTTAGGACTGTAACAAAATGTTTTCTCCACCTAGTGAGCTGGTTCTCATCCTATATCAGCAAGTTACCGTCTAAACTCTTCACTGGGTGCTGTTTGGAGTTTCGATCACCAATGAGCTCTTTGATGATGTTGTAGACAGTAGCACTGTCGCACCTGCTTGCCGCTTCTTCCACCATTGAAGCTGGTGTGTCGATGTACTGACGTTTGTCACGTCTTACACTACGCTGCACTTCCTTCTTCTTCGCACAGTATTGGGCTTCTAGCTCGGTTTTCTCTATTGCTGAGGCCACTGCAATCCGAGCTTTGATGGCTGCACGCTCATCGATCAATCTTCAGGAGTTTTTCGAAAGCCATGTGCGGTTGCTCTTCTGCCTTCTACCGACATAGGTGCTTGCCCCAGTTGCAAAAACATTTTTCACCGCATTCCAGTGGTCGTCCACGTTCAAGTTTTCCGGCATTGTGCTGCTGGTAGCTTCCGCTTCTCAGGCAAAGTGATCCGTTGTAAAGAGCTTGGGGATAACTCCATGCTTCCTGTTGATAGAAGCATCTGTAAAAGTGGTACAATCGCTGCGCGGTGACTGGGTATATAATATTCGGGTCATATATTAGCGATGCCGGCATTATAGTCTATTCCTACATTTTGCTCTATCAATGATTATCATGATCGTTCCTACATAGTACATCATTTGTCTTTGCTACCCTAAAAGAATGCCAAGGACCTTCAACACCAGCTTTGGAAGTCACAGTAGTAAGACAGACGCTCACCATTTTAGTTTCCAAAACTCTCCTGCCGATGATCCTACCTATTTGCATTTGGTTCTCTCGTAGTGGGATACCATACATGTCTTCGTAGCAGTCATGTTCTCATTCCTTCAGAAGATTGGTTATCGCAGCAGGTCCTATCTCTTTAGCTAATACAATTCTCTTTGATGATTTCGAGTTTGTCAATCTAAGAATGTTATCACACAACGGATTCCATAGTATCAGACTTAGGATATCGTCGCACGTTGTATTGTCTAGTGTCATCGCGGTACCCAGTCCGTCAAAAGCTTTTGTTGATAGTCTAGCACTCTTTTCGCAGTGAGTGGTCTCAGAATGTTTTTCAAGTTTGTGATGTTAATTCCTAGTGTCAGTCCTTCCAACGCTAAATCTCATTCTTTTCGTTGACAGCTGAGGTTCAAATCTAGGTGGAACAAAAAAATGGTCAATGACGACCACCACTCATTAGAAGTCCTGTCTGAAAAATTGATTTTCCATTCGTGTGGTTTACATCTTTTAGGAGACGGGTTTAGAATGAAATCTGATGGTTCTGTCCCATTTTTAAAGCCCTAATCTACAATCTATCACACCTGTGTACTCGTATCTTCCTGCCAGTTTACCTCCCAGCTTGAGTAAACCAGCTTTCTCTACTTATCTTTCCAATTCTCAAAATGTATTCTAATCTCTACGACTTCATTGAAATCTATTAGCCGACGATGAAAACAAAAAAAAAAACTATCCAAACGACGCCTTAATAGTATCTAATGATGTGTATCTAATCCACTCACAATGATGTATTGTGTGAAACGTCCAAACAAAATCTGTTAATCCGCAATTAAACAACCATTTACATCATCTTCTGCTGACCTAACGTCTATTTGAACTCAAAACGTTGTTGCATTTGAAATGCAATTGACCCAGAACTCGGACTTTGACCATTTCACTTTACAATTCCCTGTATACGAGTATGTACATTCAGAGTCAATACTGCAATTTACTGATCATCGTTCTAGATTCACGAACCGTCGACATTGTGTCATTCCAATCAATTCGATCAGCGAATTAGATCAAAATAAATTGGAAATCGAAAGAAAAACTGTCCACACTATCTACTTAGTTTATGACGCAAACAGTCATCGTATAACGTCAGCGGAAAATTGCAACCCGAAGATACAGTAGTGAACTGTGAAATATGTTTTTCTCGGAATTGAATCACTTGAGCGCATGCCACCAGATGTAAGACGAATACGGGTTTCTAGTACGAGTACCTACTCCAGACACGGTCGTTTCGGTGAAGGGATTTGTGTTTTGAAATTGAAAATCCCCGAAGCGATTGGATTCGTTTTTGTTTTTGTTGTGTTGACTGTCTGTGGCGTGGCGGTTGATCTATTTTGGATACGTTTACAGGTTCCGAAATGCCTGTCGATTGGAAGTTCTCGGCTGTGTCTTGTTTTTAGAATTGGGAGGGAGAAATCTGTATATTTTCGATGGCACTTGACATTGGATAGGGTGATGGGTTTGCATGGAATTGACTTATAGAGATGTTTCCTTAATGTGATTTCAGGAGATTTCTAAATTTAGATTTCGATATTATTTTGTTAATTTCTTTTTTTTGTTTTTTGAGAATGTCTAAGTATTTAGTCAGGAATGTCCTGAAATTTTTAAAATTTTTTTTATCTTTATCAAAATTTGTTCTATTTCAAAAGATCCTGGACGTTGTCTTAAACGCTTCTTAGGAAGTTTAAGATATTAGTAAGGTTTTTAATGGAATTCCATTGGAACTTGTGAACTTTGTATGTATGTGTTGCTAGATTGTCCGCGATGTGTACTCTAGATACACATGCTTCAATAAGTGGGTAAGACTTCATTAAAAGGTGTAATCTGTTCAGTCAATGCAACTTTATAGTTGATAAGTAAAGAACAGTCCTCCTTAAGACCTGACAAGGAGAAGTGATTTCACGAGTGAAGAAATTTCTAACGACTATCAAGATTTAAAAGTGTTGTCTCCCAATATCTAAATTGCAAGTTCTCCTTCCGCCTTCTCAATCACTGTAGTGTGTTCCAGGCGAAAATCACGGCGATAAAGAAGGCCCTGCCGTAGCTAAGGTACAATGTGATATCTTTGAGAGATATAACCATTTTTACCGATAGTCCAGCTGCGAGAATTCGGTCATTTGGGTCAGGTGTCATTACGGGGTGGGCTCTCCCTGCAAACGATTTTTGCAGAAGCTGCCTAAACGAGGCCTATGTACCTATCAAGCTCTTTCAAGTCGAAGAAAACTATTTCTAAGAGAATGCTTCATCGACAATCTCGGCGAACTCGCTAATATAAGCATTGGCCGCATTCAAGGCCTTATATGTAATTAGCTTCTTTGGTTCAACAGGTAGTTTGAGAATACTTGATCGTGTGGTATCACAATGGATCTATTCTGGCTTAAGCGTAGGTGCTCTCGTAGCTAACGTTCTCAGATATGACCCCCCCCATCTCTTAAGGGGTTTTCACAGTTTTTGTCAAACAGAAACAGAAGTTCGATGTCTTGTGAATAGAATTCAAAATCGTTAAGAATAGAGGAGTTTCCAATACTTAGACTAGATCACAGAGATAAGGCCCTTAAAGGTGTGACTGCACAAGCCGCCAGTTGCCTACTATAGATATCTAAAGGTGGCAAGTGGAACAAAATATTCAGAGCCGCTGTTGTGGTGGTTCTTAGTGCTTCACTGATGCATAGCCAAACCGACTTTTGTACCTGGCTAATGTGAGGTATGTGACAGGCTTCCTCCAAAGCCTTCTACCAGACGATCACGCCGTACTTTAGTTTAAGCCTGATGACAGATGTGTACATAGAGCTGGTATATAATTCACGGGTGTAGTCCCCATTCATTTCTTATTGCTTTCTTACAGCAGTACAGGGCTGTAGTGGCTTTCTTTACACGCTGTAGGATATTGGGTTTCCAGCTAAGTTGCTTATCGAGTATGAGGCCCAAATATGTTGCTTTATGAGCAGGTATCAAGCTAATGCCACATAATTTTTGAAAATCGAAATGCAGAACTTCGTATTTCCCAGTGTAGAGGACAAGTTCTGTTTTTTTTTAGGATTGACAATAAATCCGCATCCTTTAGTCCATTGAGAGAGCTAAGACTAAGATTTGGCAGACGGTCACACAGCATATTCAGGCGTTTACTTGAAACAGCTTTAGCTGTCCGTCCGTCATCGTCCGCAAAGGCAATTACCTTACAGCCTTCATCTTCCAGTATTAGAAGCAGTTCATTCAACGCTAGGTTCTAAAGAAGAGGAGAGAACACCCCACCGACCCTACGTACGAACCTTCATGACAAGGCGCCAGTCGACGCCGCAACTCCAAGGATCGGAAATGCCCGCATAATAGCCCTAAGTTCGTCGTAGTTAAAAGCTCCTTCGATGTCGAGAAATGTATTCTTTGCAATTTAGAGGTTTTCAATGATGAGTATCAGCGATTGTAGGGTAGTTTCTATCGATTTAACTTTGCTATATGCATGCTGGGAGGCTGACACTAAGTTCAGGTTAATACTGCAGCGAATGTGGACTTCTATCAATTTCTCCAGGGCTTTCAGAAGATATGATAATAGACTTATGGGTTTGAGTTTTTTGGAATTGATGTGAGAGCTTGTACCTGCCGTATAAAAATCACGTTCTAACTCCGTTCATGGTGAAGAATCTAGAGAAGAAGACCTGAAGATTACAACCAGCCAGCGAAAGATAAGATCTATAATGTGCTGGAGTTCAGCGGGTATTATAGTATCTGGCCTTGTCGATTGATATGGCTTTAAGCTGCATATTGCCCAAAGAATTTAGCTCTTAATAATTCATAGATGCATGGCGCATATTTTACAGGCACTTCTGTGAGTTGCACCATGCAACTAGCACAATGAGAATCCATTAATAGGCGATTCGATATTGGAAGTAGTCCAGGAGCCATCCCTTCTCAACAGATGATAAGAAAGCTAAGATCTTTCTGAGACTTACTGCCGTAGAGAGTTCTTCTATTTTACCAGAAAAGAGTTTCCAAGGCTAACGTTGGGCTTTTCTTAAATTTGTTTTTTTTTTTAAATCCTGAGGGCCTCTTTATACAGAGTCCAAGATTGAGAGTCACGAGACTGTTGAAGAAACGTCTGCACCCTCTCCTAAGGGTTATAATCTTCTGGCTCTACCAGGGAGGTTTGGGCTTACCTCTAGGTTGAATGGTTGAGCAAAAGATTGATATTTCATGATTGAAGGCGTCAGTCAAATCCTCATCAAGGGTATCTAGCTCATAGGTATTATTGGGGCCTGCAAAGTACATATGTTCTTTGGAGATGCCATGTCTCATCTAGTACAGCAACATTCTCCAATCACCCGTTTCAGTTCAAATGTTTCGATGGATGTGAAATAATAAATAAATAATAATTTTGAGAAATGAAAAAAAATCAGAAATAATGATGATCAACCAAATTCAAGTCAACCATGCAATTTTCAGACAATTAAGTAACTCAAGCTTAACGAAAATTAAGCACAATCCATCTTCGAGCCCCATATGATGTTAAATCATCCTCAGCCATAAATCAAATTTCTGCGCAAATACAAACAAACAAAGCCATCATTTTGTTTACCCGTCAGACTTTAAAATATATCAATAACGTCGGTTACAAGAGGATATATGTATGTACACATGCCCGCTTATGTATATCCTGTCAACCATAATAAGATGCTAATTTGGATTTCCAAACCTCAAGACAAACAAACAATCTGTGCTCGTTGTTATCACATTCAAATTCAAGGAATCAAAATATATCTGCTTACCAAGCAGAAACAAGTAAAAAAAAAAAACCTCAGTGGATTGCTTATCTAAAGGGAAACAAACAATCGGATACAGCGTATACACTGGCAACTTTGTAATTCATTGTTATCTGTATCAAAATACAAATAAAGGCAGAACTGATACCCATACAGTTTAATGTTTTTTTTTAAAACAAATTCACTCCACATACAACTCAATAAATTCTTCCCCATCCACTAAGCAAGAAGCTGAAATCGATGTTGTTAATCAACAATCGATTTCTCTGTTATGATGAAATCGAAGATGCAAAAGAGAGATCCATCAACGACGCCACGGACATTTGAGAATAACATACTGTTTCGACTATATTTAGATTAAGATGACAAGATACGTATCTTTTGCAACAAAATATGTATCTCCTACTCGATGACATCTGAGAACTACAAGTGATTTTCTTTTTCATCGTTGTTGGTGTCAAGTGGGCGTTGGTTTCACAAAAGATGTTTACGTCCCTTAACTGATTGATTGCCAAACAAACGATATGTCGACACTGTTGCTACTGGGGAGGATGTTTTGACGGATGTCCATCAAATAGACCGGCGACATGCCATTTGGGTGTTAGACTTTATGGATATTAATAACGACGTTAGATTCCATCGTGACTATTTATGGAGTTTACTTTCCCCTGAGGGTAGTAATAAAACGCTGATGCGAACGAGAGTGAGTGTTTGGAGTGACTAAAATCCACTTTTAACCCCTTTTCAACTTGACACCATCTACTCCGGAACCCCTTTCGTATTGCTTCGGAATGGTGTCGTTTTTATTTGTTCGGGTTCATTCCCTCTTGCCGGTAAGGCATTTAGCAATTCAATTATCACTGTAGGAGTATATTCGCTTCCTCTTTCTCGGAAGAGTATATTCGGTACTGTCTCGATGAATGAAGAGATTCTATTTCAATTGTCGCTACTCGAGAGTATATTGTTTACAGGTGGAGAAAGTATAATAGACGTCGTCTTCCGGGGAGTCAACGTATTGGCAGATTGCGCTCTTTACTTAATTTTACTTAACGGTCTCCCGACCCATGAAGAGTCTCTGCTTGAGACACGGCAGCCTTCTACATTCTTCGATCCCGGAGTTACCTGTTGCCAAAAGTGACGTTTTGCCATAGACGATGGATAGATACTTCTTTGTTTGCTGACAACATGTGCTTGGTTTTGTCCTCATTCACTTCAAGACTAACTTCTTGCCTTGTTCTTCAATTGCCTTAAAAACGACACGCTGGTAGCGACCGATGATGTCGATGTCGTCTGCGTATCGCAGCAGCTGGGACAGATTTGTTAAAGATAGTGCCTTCTGTGTTCACACCTGCCCTGCGCACTATCTGTTCCAGCACGAGATTCAAGAAGTTACATGATAGCGCATCTCCTTACCGAAATCCGTTGCATATTTGGAATAGTTTGCAGGAACAATTTCCGAATTGCACCGCGTGTTTTCCATCGCGACTTTGAAGACGATGAAGAAATGGTGAGTCTCGACTTGGAATTCGTTGGTCTTTACCAGGATCTGCCTGAATGTGAAAATTTGGTCGATAGTCTCGCGGTCCTCCTTCTTCTTATTTCAGCGATCCACCTGCTTTGCCACTTCTGCTTCATAAGCTTCTGACGCTGCCGTTTCCGCTCCTAGTTCCATCTTTTTGTCGTGGACTTTCTTTTCACCCCTCAGAGGTCGATGGGAGTCACTCCGCATATACCAAGAGTGCTGACTCGGGGACTGTGCGGTAAGAGCTTATGATTCTGTCGGCCCCACGCCTCTGAACTGGGGGCATTTGCGTCTTATATTTCTCCTGTTTGAGTGCATCGGCCCAGATAGCGTGCGTTACAGACATGAAGAATCGTCGTCTATTCATGGTTGGTCCTCCGGTGAGGTCGTTTACTACGATATGAGGTGGTCTTTGTAGTTCGTTCAAATGCGGGCTTAATCTGTTGATCGAAATTGAGTTCGAATCCAAAGATATTCCTAGATACTTCACTGCTATTTTCCTGCATACCACCGCTGCATACTTAGCCTACTCCGAATTCGAGGATGGTTGAGATCTGTTTCCTAGTTAGAAGGACTATCTTTGTTTTCTCCATCGCTAGACTAAGACAGTGAACTTCCACTCAGGCATGTATATACCCATCTCATTACTTGATTAAATTTCCGCTGGACAACTTTTCTCTTGCTGTGATTACTGCACCGCTGTCATCTGCGTATGCAAGCAGGAAAGTGTTTTCGGACATATCCATATGGAGGATTTTATCGTGTGAGGTATTCAACAGGTCTGGACCCAAAATTGAGCCCAGTACTGCTCCAGCAGTGATGTTTTCTGTCATCGCATAGCAACTCCCGGTCTTTGAGATAGTCCTTCACTATCCTCAGGAGATATTGCTCTTCAATGAGCATATCTTCCCACCGAGTTGAATTGAAGACATTCTTTACCTCTAAGGCTGCGAACAGGATGACTTTTCTTGAGTAGCTTTTTCCTCTTCGAGCAGCGTGGATGGTTTTAAGTACTTCCTCTATTGCTCTTATTACCGAATGAATTTTCCTGAAACCACGTTCTCTATCGGATAGACCTCCTGCTCTTTGAATTGCTGTTGTGATTCGTGGCTTCACTATCTTTTCGAGGAGTTTTACTATCATTTCCCTTTGCTGATAAGTACCAACCGCTGTTTTCCCACTTTCGGTAGAAGTTCCTTCCATCAAGCAACAGTTGGATATGCCTAGCAATATATGATATGAGGTATGAGATATGAGTTCGAGCAGCTATTTTCAATACCTCCATTGGTATGCCATCAGGTCAAGGTTCTGGTTCTGCAGAGACTTAGGCGTTAAGATCCGCTCTTCTTCGTCGAATACTGGAACATCTTATTGTTGGGCAGGAGAAATGTCCATAAGCCTAATGGGATGGGTATCTGCTATTCTTCGCAATTTGTTACGCGCTGTCATCGTAGGGCTGGCTGCATGGGCTCCCAACTTCCTCATTACGATTCTATATCCAAGTCCACAGGGGTCGTTGTTGACATCTCGCCGAAGTTCCTTTCATTTCTCCGTCTTGCTTAAATTTATGGACTTTATGATCATGAAATGCATGCCCTTTAAGAACGTTTAACTACTTAGCAATTACGACCCCTCCTACCCAAATGCCTAAGGACGGTGTAGTCTAACAATGCATTGCATCACAATTTTGTCCACATTATCTCTTGAGACACCCTTTATCCATCAGATAGCTACCTTATTAGGCAATGTCGCCTAACAGAGACGTGAGACCCATAATTTCTGGCTGCACACTACATTTCCCATGCGTTATCGAATAAATTAGTATTACGTCAGTGTTCACATCTGAAAAACTTCATTGATTCCAAAAAGCCAAACAAAAGATTCATCAAGCGCCACCTAAAAGTAGCCAACTGTCTCGATACAATCTTGTTGCGGACGCGAGGCGACCTTTTTAACATTTTTTTTTTCCTTTGCAACTGATCTTCGGAAGCGAACAATTCAATTAGCTTCTCCCGCGTCGTCGCTGTCGATGATCGGCGGCGCGGCGACTTGCCGCCTTGTAATTTATTCCGCCGGGCAAAATTGTTTAGGAGGATCTCTTACTACACAGAGGTGCTTGTTTGGTCACCTTTTGATTGGTACACTTGTTCGGGTAGTCGTAGTATTTTCGTCGATCAAGTGTTTTATGGGGCGTCGTTGTCGTCGATTGTTGTCATTGAATAGTTGAATACATTTCTCGGAATCACTGTCTAAGAAAACAAAAAAAACCCACATTTGGATTGGGGTTCCGTCGAATTACCACATTGCACCAGGGTGAGGAATTTTAATTACGCTAAATGGTGTTGTATCTCCGCGACACATGGCGACAGTAGCACTAAAGATTAGTCACTTTAGGGGAAATTCGTATTTTTTTATTGATTCGAGGAATGTTAGACAACATTATTTGTGTTGTTTGACATTGAGGATTGTATTTGCTTTGAATAGGGAATAAGAACCAAACAGTGAGGTATAAATTGAAAACTGATTCAATTACTTGTTCCGCGATCACTGTAGATACATTTTATTTAAGAAAAATGCAATATTTTTGCGATGTGGCATGAGACACTGTCCTGCGGCAAATAAACGTTGTCCACGTCCATAAAATTCTTCTCTACCCAGCCACCTAATGCAATGTCCATCGAGCTTCTACTTGGATATACATTTTCCCTGTAGCTCTTCGGTTGGAGTACCTCGATTCGAAATCACTTTCTCTCTACCATGCAGCAATTCCATAAAAATGCCAAACCAAATGATATTATTCCTGCTGAGCTTAAGCAATCAGAGGACATAGTGCTTCCTTGACTTAAAGCCATCATGTCTTGTTGTTTGAATCTAAGTAGTCTACACGCCGAAACTATGGACTGAAGTTGAAGTTGTTTTCATACCCAAAATAGCCAGAAGGTCGCACGTGGAACCAAAGGATCTCCGACCTATCATTAGCACATCTATGGTCTTTGAGTCCTAACATGCATACTACAAAGGCATATCAGTCGAGACAACTTTGCACTCGTTAGTGCGCATTATTAGTGCGGTCGTGTTCCTGGACATTGAAGGGGCTTTTAATAATGTCAAATCTATGGCAATCATAGATGCACTTGCTAGCCTGAAAGTCGATTCTTCGCTTCCTCGTATCATACACTGAGTGGCTGTGTCCGTTATTAGGATTGTACTACTGTAGGGCTACTCACCTAAATCTTCTATCGAAATGTATGTCCATCGGTAGCGCACTAAGACCTTCTTTATTATGACAATCAAGGAAGCATTGTCCTAGCTGAAATATCATGCAATATCTCACTGATAGTCAAGAGGCAATCAAATCCGTGGAATAGTCTTCTATCACATTAAAGTCTGCTTTAAACTGCCTTTTGTCTCTTTTGGAGACAGGTCACAGACACATTGTAGGATATTGCAAGTCTGACGAGCTCGCCAGACAGGGTACGACCCAAACGATCCTGCCTACATTGCAAAGCCTATCGCTAGTTGTAGACTCTTGCCAAGGCTAGTCGCTCTTAGGAAAACCTACTGTAGATAGAGAATTCTCTCTACTTGCAACATTTCGATTCCAGATCTGGCCTAGGCTTAAAAAGAACGTAGTACCGAGTTGATTTTATTAAAGGGGTCACAGATCAGACACTGTCTGAACAACATGTCAAAAGGCTGACCTTCTTTTCAAATGACTTCTGCAGAAGCTATAGAGATCAGGAGGACGAAGAAACCCATTTCCACCTCCTATGGATGTGCTTAGCTACATTTTAAATAAGACTACTCCATCTAGGAGATGAAAAAAATAAAGAAACCCTTCTCCACATCCAATGGACGTGCTGAGTAACATTTAAAAAAAGATTACTCCATCTAGGAGCTCTCTTCTTTCTGAACCTAGGCGAACTGTCGTCATTAGGCGTCACAAGCCTCCTTCGTTCCATTAAAAGCTCTAGTTGATTTACTTAGTCCCGAATAGCGAAATTGTGCGATCCATGGCATCACAATGGATCTTTATTGGACTAAATGTGTCTTCGCCAAATGGTGGCACAATTATACAAACAGGCACTCTAACCTAATACAGACCCATTGTGACACCCATAGGGCAGAAACGTCCCTTACCCATTGCTTATAACTATGGTTTAACTTCTTACTGTGACGAACTTGAAAACCATCCAGTCATGTAGGTCCAGACGTCGTTCACTAGTCTACTAGATATTTGTTCTAGGTCCAGGTAGAAGTGTCTTCGAGAAATTTATATCTGAGGTGGATGAGACCAGGATAGTGACGGAGAAAGTGGATTGTATTCTCATTGACTTCTTCATCTTCACATAGTCGACATACATTCGTTTAGTCGTAGTTTTTTCATGTGGCACAGCAGAGTATTATGCCCCTCCTATTAGGCTAGAGTGGGATTTTGGAATTTCCTATTCTTCCCATAAGCCTGTCGGTCCTTGTTTTGCTGAAATAATGCCATATTCTTCCTATGATCACACAAGTGTCTGTTGTTTCCCTCCTTGAAGGCCTTAATCCCTGTTTCAAGCTTCAGTATTCTACCCAATTCGGCGGCCTTCTCATTACCTGGTATATCTTTAGCTCTTCTCGACAGCACGCAACATGCTTGGATTTTATTTGAATAGAAGTAATCGCTATCTTCTGATATATCATCTTATGGTATTGCCTTCAACGCAGTCTAATGGGGGTCTACTGTCACTGCTAGGACACCCGATTGGAAAACAGTGCTCAGATTCGGGAGAACTGCTTTGGATCTGTGTAGACACAGAAGGATTTCGTGTTGGTTAGCTGACCACTTTTTCATTTTGTCTGCTCAGGAGTATGCTTGCGAAAGGTTTTGTGAAATCAAGGTACGGTGTCATGTAGTCCATAATATGTACATACATTGCCTAGATATTTCTTCAGGATCATAGAAGGACCCGTTGTATTTAGTGTCTAGCTACTTTATTGACTTATTCTTAGGCCGCTGCTGCCGAGTCTTGTACGAAGATAACCTACTGAAACAGATTAAGATAGCCTTCAGTCCCGCTGTAGGTGTACATAGTTCCCATGGAACTTGTGGTGCCAAAAACACTCCAGTCTCTGTATCTTCGTGAAAGCCGTTTAGTTAGTGATGTGCTAGACCGGACGGGCTGCCCGGGTTCTGGTCCCCAGGTTTACCCAAATATTCTACTAAGTGTATAGAAGGCAATAGCGATTTTTTTGATTGTGTCTCTACCTCCATTCAGGTTCTTATAAAACACGAGATTCTAGGGAGAGTGTCCCCATTGGAAGGTATTACAAACTCTGTTGGTAAATAAACCTTTTGTTGTTAAATAATACCAGTTCCGTTTTCTGGGGGTTGACCGCTGGTCCATATTTCTTTGTCCAGGTGTCTAGGATTTCCAGCGTTCCTTCCTGTTGCTGAATAAGGTTCGGGAGGTATTTATCCGTAGCCATCGGTATAACATCATCCGAATATGCGATGGTTTTCACGCCACTGTATCTGAGTTCTAGGAGTACATCATTTATAACAATAACTCATAGTAATGGGGAGATCACTTCGCCTTGGGGGGTACAAGTCACTTTCCATTTTTTTCTCAGAAATAAGTATTTCTGCAGAATTGGGAATATCTACTATTTATTTATTTTTTTTATTTAACGGGCTCCCGACCCGTGAAGAGTCTCTGCCTGAGACGGGAATATCTACTATAGATACATATATATTTAGAGAATAATGATGGTGCATGTAGAAAGTAGAGCACTGATCATGCAAACAATATTTTCAGATGGTGATCTTAAGTTTTTGATCTCACTGGCGTTTTCAGCAAATCAAAAAAAAAGTATTTAGTTGCCAATATGTGTATCTATACCAATCTACAGATCACTATCCGCTGCTCACATATAGACCTCCCAATGTGTCTGACAGTAAATCATAAGATCATTACAATATACGCAGGGCTATCTCTTGTAAAATAGATCCAAAACGCATTTCGATGATTCCAGATAGTTATGACACTCTAGGATTAAACTGGAAATATCGTCTCATTTTAGGCCATTGTTACAAAAATTCCAAACGAGATCACTCCCCAAGTACGCGCCTCCGTCAAATCCAATGATCCCCCAAATCGAAAACAGGTTACGAATTTGGTTCAGCAATCCCTAATTCTACATTAAAATACCATCAATGGCATTACCCCCGCGATAATTCTATCTTTTATCAGACATCAAACGTGTGTCGGCTTCGGAACATCAAAAAGGAAAATTGTCAAACGCCTTTCACATTCCACAACCATCATCACCTCCACCGCAGCAAACAATGACACAACCAGCGTTAAATATCAATCGATCGGTTTTAAGTCAAGAATAAGCCGCAACGAGAGAGGTGGCAAAAACGAGGAACAAAATCGATGAAAGGGATAATTACAAGAGGGACAAACGCGCATCCGCAAATGCTGCAATGCAATGCAACCAAGAAAAGGAAGAAGAAGGAACGAAAGAAATACAACATCAAAGCCGATGATCGTCGGCACACCACCACGATCAATCGGTGTGATTGTTGTGATCGTTTTGATTGGCGGAGGATAAGGAATGCATGCAGCGCGTCCTTAATGACAAACAAGACGAAGAGGGACATGCGCAGCGCATTCGGCCAATTTGCAAGGCTATGCATTTTGTTGCAATATCTGAAATTACGAAGAGGGCCCACACGGATCGTTGAAAATTCTCAGAATTCCCATCGAATCGAGAGAGGTAGGAAATCGATACGACAAGCCTTACAACACAATGAACTTCCCCCCAAAAACTGTGCACTGGCCAAGTGCGTAGTACGAGTACAACACCCGGAAACCAATAACGCTGGGAACAAAAAGAACAACAATAGATTGGACTATGCATTCGAAATTAAATTCGGTACTACCGACCACCGGACGTTGTAGTTTCTGACCAATTACAGGAAATGGCTAAATGCCAATGCCAACGGGAATGGCTGTTTGTTAGAGTTTTATTCAAAAATGATTTTTAATTGCGGTACTCTCCGATCCGACAAATATTTCATAATCACGTTCAACGAACCGTTTCCGAATCGGCCAAGATTAAGGGCCAATAAAATCCACACAAGTTATGCATAAACTGTCATAAATCGTTTTATGTTGGCCTTCTAGGCGGCTCTAGCAGTCTTGCGATGATGACTTTTTAAGACTTTCTGGCTTTTCAATTACCAGACAGAGAGAGAGAGAGGGACGAGACCCTTCCAACGCATAAATATCTTTAGCAAACGATCTACGCTTCAGCAGCGTATAGTTGCTGCAACCATTAGGAAGCGTGGAAAAGTGTTTTTAAATTGTCCAAAATGTGGTCGCCGCCGCCGCTGCCATTGTGTTTTGGTGTAGCTTTTCCCATCTGGCTTCACTTTCGCTTTTCGAGAAGTACATACATACATATATAATTTTTATTTTTATTTTTTATCTGAAGTGGATTTTGAAGTCAACTTTGTTGTAGAAAATGGGTCACCGACGACCGACGCAGTCAAGTTGATTAATTAAACGGATACGGAGCTGTGAGTGGGGTTTTATGGGGCAAAATTCTCAAAATAAACAATCCAGTGGTTTTGGGATGATAAATTACATAAACGAGAGCCTCTGGGTTGAATTGGGGGACAGAAATCGGTGACAGAGTTGAGTGAACGAGGGGAACATCATAAATTAATTGGTTTGGCCAATTATGAGAGAAGAGTCGACAGTTTTCGGTGGCATAATGTGGTGTAAACTTAAATCATTTCGAAATTATCTGTTCATGATGTTGACGATTGGAAGATTTGGTGGGGCGTATCCAAAAAAATTGTTTACCCTAGTAGCTAACGTTAGAACTTGCAAAGGGGTTACAACGCAGTATTCTATAGACGTACAAGGTTTGTCAAAAGGCGTTTGTAGGTATTTTTGAACGGGAAGTGCGGATCAAAAGGGTTTATGACAGATGAAACTGATTACAATTTATCTACAAATATCGTAAAAGCAGTAAGAACTTTACGAAACGTTTCTGCGATATGTTTTGACTGATTTTGTGGTGAATTTTCACTACTTCAATACGTTAAGCGAGTATCTGCCGACCCATATATAATATTCTTTTAGTTTTTAATTATCAAAAGTCATCGCAATGATACTTGAATGTTGACCATTCAACAATGTCGCGATATTTAAAATGACACCTCTTGTTGGATGACCCTTTATATCAATCCCCACTTGTGCAACGCTCTCATGTCTAGTTAAACGAAAATTTTGCCATCTTACATAAGAAGGCGAATGAGAGGTCAAATCTCTATTTCTTCTCAGAACCAAAATGGAACCTTGAATATGAAATTGAAATTGTCTGGGATTCGAAACTCGAGCCTCAAACTAAGTAGTCGAACGCACTAACCACTAAGCCACGGTGCTCACATCGACTAACTTACTTATTTAGGTGGCGCTATAGTTCAGGGTGAACCTGGGTCTCCACTAACAAGCCTCTCCAGTTAGCCCGGCCCTTAGCTAACTGCCTCCAGTTGCTCACTCCAAGTTTGTTAAAGTTCCCTTCTACTTGTGCGCGGCACGTAATGCGTGGCCTACCTCTACTACGTTGTACCTTCGGGTTAGCATCGAAGACTTTCTGGTGTCCATCCGCTGTACATTTCCTAGCCATCTTAGACGACTGATGCTAGTATTTTTTGACTAGGATATCCTCAACTAAAGCTCGTCAACGCAAACGGCCCCGAAAATTTTACAAAGAATCTTTATCTCGAAGCGACCGTGGATATCCTCACCCACTTTAGATTGAGGCCAAGCTTCAGTGCCATAAAGCAGGACTGTACGGCATCCCCTTAGTTGTTTAGAATAGGACCTTACTACTCAATTTCCTTCTTAGCCTAAAGAAACACCGATTGGCAAGAGTTATACTTCGTTTAATTTCTGCTGAAATGTTATTATCAGAGTTTATAGCAGAGTCGAGGTAGACTAATCGTTTTGTTCAATTCGTCGATGTTGTGTCTCCCTTCTTGTTGACAGCATACATATGTATACTTGGTTTTGCGCACGTTTACCATTTTTCTTTTATTATTCATATCTAATCATTTACATTCATTTTAGTACAGTAAGAAAAAAAATAAAATTATATGTATTTCCAATTTCATCACTCAACCCATAGACTTAGTATTCAATGAAAATGCTTTAGTGCTGACTTGAACGGAACGTGTATTAAAATGTGAGAATCAAAAAGAAGGGACTCATTTATGATTCTCACAATTTTATGAAAGGTATCTGCTGAAGTATGCATGTTTTTTTTATTTTGTTTATTATTTATTATTATTTTATTTATTGGCATGCAGGCATTTGTATCGTGGAATTTAACTCGAGTGTCATGGTACAGGATGTGAGGCGGTTTGATATGAATGATCTTCGTCTTCTCAGCGTTGATTGTCAGCCCGTTGTCGTGATTTCATCGTGTGACGACGTCCTGGGATTCGAATATGTCGAAGCAGCTCATATAGGTATGACACTAGATAGTTCGGTTTAATTGGAACAGTGGGAGCCACTTTTGATACCATCTAGAGAATTCGTCCGCCGTCCGGATCAAGAGGAAGTGCTCTAGCGTGAAAAAACTGCTTCCCCTCTCTCTGATACCATCAACAACCTTTCAAAGGAGTTGGTTACCCAATCTCGAGTCGAGGTACTAGGCACCCAGCAGCCATCAACGTGGATGTGTAGAGTAGGAGTTGATAGTGAGAGGTTATCGTGAAAACGCTTGTGCTGTCATATATTCGCATCACTACCCTTTGGTCGCTGCCCGCATCGACTATGACTAGAACATTGATCTGTGTTAAAGGCAGTTTTCCATTGACGCGAACAGTTGCAGTAGTCCATAGAACTGTATCAGCTCTTCAGAATATGGACCTTCTATAAATCTATATATTTCTGAAAGGCTGGTAGTTCTGAAAAGACTTGTGTACGCACAACATCGGACAAATTTTACAATGATTCGGTAGCTTCGATACAGCACAGTGCTTTAGAACTATGGCCGGTAATCCGTCTGGTAAATTTGCCGTCTTTTAGTCCTGTTGCTGGGCGATGCATCCAATTTAAAGAGATCGAAACTTTATAAACATCTGCCATCAATGATCGCACGTCTAGTAAATTTTATGGTTCTATGTAATAGGTCTTATGAGTAATCCTTGTGATCGTTCCTACTGCACTACCGTTGGAATAAAGAACGAATTCTAGTATCTGATAGCACGTATTCCACAGCTTTATTTTCTTTGTTCCAATGTGTTGTAGCACCACTATCGGAATACTTTGTTGTTGGCTTAGTGAACCATGGCTGTTCTGTTGAACTGTTTTCGTAGAAGTGGCATGTATTATAGTCTTGAAATTTACATGGCTCCAATCTAGGCTTACGACACATATAGTATTTTTGATGAGTTCACTCATTTCATTCATGTCACTCTTGTCACTCATGTCAGGAGTAGTCATCTTCCACATTTATCGGTCCACAAATGCTGATGTTACCTTGGATCCTTTGTCAGCTGGATATTGCATGTATCGAAAGGTTAATTTGCGTCTATGTTTATCACTAGGTCCTCTATCTCCGGTTTGAACTCTATAGCCAATTGTTACAATCTAGGCTAGCAGGGTTCTATCCTTGAATTTAATGAGTACAGCTTGCTTTTTCTCCTTTGCTAGTTACAGAGTCATATACGTCACTCATTCTCGCATGATGGTGATTATCTCGATTTTATCGTTTTCCATTTATTTTTTCTACTACTATGTCTTCAGAAAAGCTAACTACTTTAGAGAAATTGAGAATCATCAACTGCAGAACATTGTTAAACATTACTTTCCACATTATGGGACTAAGAACGAAGCCTTGAGGAACACTGCCTATGACTATAGTATTTTGGCACCATTATGGTGTGAATGTTAAGTTAACCATATTGAAGGCATATGTAACTCCAAAACTTTTTTCTAATGGTGTTTCGCATCTAAATCGGTCTGTACGATGCCGTCATCTATTGTGGTGGTTTGTTTCTTTTTGGGAGCTGAATCAGTCCGGAAGACTACACACCAATTTAATAGAACCCTGCAAGTATGACGAATTTCATTCATAATATCGAGCTTGACTGTTGAGCTCTATCGAATCCTCCCTCTGCAAGCCAAATGTGTCCTATTCAATACACCGAGTCTAGCCTCAAATTAAAACCGAATCTCTGTAATAAAAGGAGTCAGTTGTTAATTTACTCTGAGATTTGGTTAATTAATTAATTTGCTTGTTCTAGGTCCCATCGCTACTTTTATCTGGTATCTATCACGGATTCTGATATGGTAAATTTGTTGTCAAAGACTTAAGTCGGTATCTGTATAAAGTCTGACTGAAGTGAGCCGAAAATTTGTAACTCTGATGCTTTGTTGATTGAATTCTACATACAATCGAGCCAAAATGAGTTTCCTTTTTGGTTATACGCCCTTGTAACCAGTAAAACTACTGAGCTGGGAATGAAACCGATCTGAGATAGTGCGTTTTTGTGTCTTAGGACTTCTTCTTAAAACAAGGACGATTAGAGGCCTTAAGGATAAGATCATTCTCGTTATTTTTATAAAGTTGTATTTCTTCAAAAATTTTATCAAAAGGATGTGAGCAACCCAGTTAAGCCGTGTAGGCTGGTGGAATATTCCACACATAGTATGCGTCTTATTAAAAGTACTTTTAATGTTAATACAAAGTAAAGAGACACCTAACCCACAAATCATTTTCTTTAACTTCAAAGATCTATTGCTGCTTTTCGCAGAGGCCCATAATAATTGCACGACTATCACGCACAACCCTTTCAAAAACTCCACTCTCTTCGTTTGTTTCTTTTGCTGCTACTTGTCTGACTGATGATGAAACTACTCATGATGGTTAAATATCAATTTATAGCCCCCAAACCCCTTCGTCGACGCCACTGGAACTGCTGCACCATACTGCCAAACCAAAACAGGTAGTTAAGACTTGACATATTGCGGCGGACTCCCAAACATTGTCTCATTTGTTCTGCCTCACACAAGTGCCCATATGACGATTTTAAATTATGACCACGTTGACTAAGTGGCGACACGTTTGGAATTCCAAAGAAGGACACGACTATAAAAAGAAAAAAATGACAACAGAGGTAGAAGGAGCCTTCTAGTGTCCACCCACCAGCCAAGAGCCCTCGCAATGACGTAAATCACAAACCCGAATCGTTTGGAGAAAAACTCGCTCCCAAAAGATAATTTAGTGTCGATATCGATGTCGATAAATATAAAATGCACACATGCACAGACAAAAAAATTATTTTTCCTCCTTCTCCTTCGTTTTTTATTTGTTTCACTGAGAACAAGCAGCAGACCCACAGAGTAATGAAAAAAACAGAAAGAAATCATTTATCACGACTGACTCTGGTAATCGATTTCGTAGCGAGTCGGCAACTTTTTAATTATCGCAAATTAAAATTGGAGCTAGACCAGCTAGAGATGGCAATCGTGCACGAGACCAAACTTGTGTTTTACCGACAACGACGGACGACTAGACCGGGCTCCTTGTACTCGTATAAAACTGAAATTTGTTAAAAAAAAATTGTTTAATTGTTTTAATGGGTTCTGTCGCTGAAGACCGCGCAATCCACACTACTCGTACTCTTGGTGAAAGAGCAATTAGAAAGTTGAATTGAAGGTTTCCTACCTTGGTGATTGAGTAAAAGGATTCGATTATGCGATTAGATTAATTGCAATCTAGAGCACTGGGTTGTGCTCTTTTATTTTCTCCTCTGATGTTCTTCTTCATCTTCGTCTGATGCTAGCGAATAAAGATGAACGTTTAAGGCTATAAATTGAGAATTCAATGATTAAGAATAATCGAGTGGCAATGACTTAATTACTGTTTGTGGTTTTGTGTGTGGGGTCTTTGCTTTAAATTGGGTTAGCAGATCTTTTATCATTTAAAGTTGGATAATCACTGAACGCCCACTTCATTAATTTGAAGAAGATTTCGCTTGCACCATGCTGTGTGGTTGCAATCCACACCTGCCAAGATAATTGCTCTACTTCAGTCTTCACTCTCAATGCAACCACAGGGAACTGATACTTCTTCACGCTTGTGTCAAATACTTGAATCATTAGGATTTACTTCCAAAGGATGTTGTATCTCCACAGGAAAACAAATTTTCATTGCACTCAACTGGAATCCCTCTTCGAATTCCATTATAAAAACCAAGTGAACACTTCCGGTCATTCAATGTGTATTCTATTCAACTTAAGGGAGTACAATCGCCGTTCGTACTCATACATCCTTATCTCAACATGTGGTACACGCTCAGAGTGTTTTGGTTTACTCCTTTTATGACCAATTTGTCACAGGAATTATGAAGATGACAATGAAATCGATACCTACTACGAGGTGAAAAAAAATAAAATAATAGAACTCGGAAGATCTTCCTGAACACAAGTTCATTGGTTCTATGTACAAAGGGCAGGAAATGAGGGATTGCTTGTGAGGGTGTTTGAGAGATATCTGAAGGATCTCTTTAGAGTTCACAGGAGAGGTAATCGAGAAATTGACAAGCATCAATTTTTTTTTCTTGGGTCGAGTATTTGTGCAATTAAAAGACGCTTAGAAAAGTATCTTCCTCTCTCCTTTTGAGTCCTTTCATAGAGGATTTTTGTGGTAGATCCAATTGACGTCGACGCAACATCTGCAATTAGCGAAAGTGAATCGATTTTGACTTTCTT
The DNA here is from genome assembly GCA_905220385.1 of Xylota sylvarum. NCBI lineage: Eukaryota > Metazoa > Arthropoda > Insecta > Diptera > Syrphidae > Xylota > Xylota sylvarum. Next base: position 104,811,184 of record LR999957.1, on the reverse strand, counting down.
GTTATTTTCTTCAGCTAGTAAGTCAATTCCACGCTCGATTTTTTTTCTGACCTCGGGAGAGTGGATCTCATTTGATCATCGTAGTGAACATCATTAACGTCTGCGCTCTGGCACGTCTGATATGCTTTCGCTTATAATTTCACTTGAGAACAATATGTGATGCAAAGATCGTTACGAGTTAAGAATAACAGTCCAGAGGGGATTTATGCTTGTTGTGTGTTATGAGTATACTGTTTTGGAACGCTGAACACATCAGGCTTTTATTATTTGTTAGTAGGACTAGATCCTGAAATCTTGTAGGGCACAGATGTGGAATTTTTATCCCTAATCCCTTCTTACAGTTTCGCGAGTTTTCTGACTTAATGTCATCTGGATCAGTGTTAGTCACGTTGGACTCTTTTTTCCATGTTCCAGTATTCTTAAATTGCTCTTTGTATTTTCAATCACTGCATCCTAAGCTTGAAGTCTAGAAGCCTCTGCTAATTGTTCGGCTACACACGGCCTGCTAAGACACGTAACATTCCACGTGCACATTCGAAGGTCGTTGTCCTTTTTCTTTTGTCGGGGTCGTCAACAGTTCGATTCCAGTTACCCTCTTCGGGGACAGCACTGCATTTGCTTTGAAAGCTACTTATTAACCAGAGCTCTGAATACGTCGAAATAGTTCAATACAGTATAAGCTAGTCTGGCTATGGACGTCACCGTTGATTCCATCTCTGAGGATCTCTTGTTAGACATCTGCGACGCATGTTACTGCCAGTAAGGCAAACAAGAGATGTCTCGTCTGGTATATGCGTGCTGGAGCTATAGCAGGTATGTTTGCTCAATTTCAAGTATTCAGCTCCGCGTGTGCTGTCAGGCTCGTTAGTTCACTCTCAGATAACCTATACAGCTATCCACGAGATGATAATGCGATTGTCGACTTATTGGACTTTTTGACTACATCCAAATCTTGTTACAGTTCATAAAGTTCATGGCTGTATTTTCTCCTTCATTCACCCTCCCCGCATTCGTGACCGAATATTCGACGAAGAATTTTTCCCTCGAAGTATTCAAAATCTGATCTACTTTCCTGCTTATCGTCCAGCGCTTGGCTCTATGTAGCAGAACTGGCAGGATCAAAGTTTTGTAGAGGATGCATTTCGATTTTTGAACCCATTTGTTTCGCCAAACCAAAGTAGCAGCGGTTTCCTAGGGTAAGTCTTCATCGAATCTCAACTAAGTTGTCATTCGTGAAGTTGATATATACTCCGATGTAGGTAAATTTCTTGACCACTTCGAAGTTACTGTTGCCAACAGTGACGTTTTGTCTAAGGCAGTGGACAGATGATTTTTTATTTGTTGACAACATGTACTTTGTTTTGTCCTCTTTTACTTCATTGCCAATATGTTTCATCTGTTCTTCAACGAGATTGAAAAATTTACATGAAAAATTGCATCTCCTTGCCGAAATCCGGTGCATGATTGGAATATTTTGGAGGAGCTGCTTCCTAATTTCAAGTTGCACCGCATGTTTTCCAGCGTCACGCGGCACAGCTGGATGAGTTTAAGTGGGATCCTGAATTCGGGTATCCCCTTTTAGAACTCAAGACGATACATACTATCATATGCAGCTTTTTAGTCGACTTGAAATACGTTGATCTTTTCCAGGATCGGCCAAAGTGTGAAAATTTGGTTGATCGTCGATGTGTCGGGTCGGAAGTCACACTGGTACGCGCCGATTAGTGTGCTCCAGAAAGGCTTCAGACATTCACACAGTACGTTGGATAGGATCTTATATGCGACATTAAGCAGGGATATGCCTCGGTAGTTCTTACAAGACATAGGATCGCTTCGAGCTAAAATAGTCCAGTCATCGGGCATGGCTTCAATCACCCATACTTAGATTTGGTGCATGCACCCTACCAAAGCAACACCACCATGTTTGAGGAGCTCCGCTGGTAGAACATCAGAGCCGGCAGCCTTGTTAAATTTCTTTTTCTGTGTGGCTTGCAGCCACTTCTCGTTGGATAATCGAGCTCTGAATTTAGCTGCCAGAAGAAAATGATCGGAGTCGACGTTTGCCCCTCTGAAAGTTTTGTACATTCAGAATGTTGGATGCGTGCCTCGCATCTATTAGCACGTGATCGATTTGTTTGGTGGTTCAACCATATGAGAGCGCCTTGGAAACATAGTGCTCTTATCACCGTATTACGAGCAGAAGCCACTGTCTGTTTTCGTATCGTGGAGGCTGTGCTTTCCGACTAATCCGCCAAAGATGTTTTCCCTACCGATGGCATTGAACCCCCGAGTATGATTTTGACAACATACTCCAGACAGGCTTCGTAGCTCCGTCCAGGAGGTCATAAAACTCCTCCTTGATAGACTTCAACTTCGTCGGTAGTAGTGTGTGCACATATTATGCTGATCTTTTGAAATGTTGCCTTGATGCCTTGATGTCATTGAGCTTAGCCGATTTATAATAATTGTCGCAATTTCCATCGTATCTCCTGGATCGCGGTAATATCTGCCTTGTACAGCGTGAGGACAGATTCTAGTTGTTGAGTAGCACCAGGAGTGTACAGTGTATGTACGTTCCAGGTACATGCTCTCAATTCATAGTCCATCAACGTTCCTGGTCGTGATATTAAATGAGGGCAACCCGCAGTTATCCGAAGCTGGTATCTCTCTCATAACTAGTTTTTCTGTACCTGGTAAGGCCCCCAACTGAAAGGGCCAGATCCATTTTTTGAAACCCCTGGGACAAAGGGCCGGTTTAAACCGATATCAGTAATCTTCTCCGAGGATATGAGCGCTGCTGTTGGCCCAATAAAGTCTCATCCGCCACCATCTGTTTTCAAAAACCTGACTTATTCTTGAAAATTTTTATTGGCCTAAGCTCCGAATATGTCGAAGTAGCCCAGATAAAGTGTGCTTATGCTTCCGTTGAAGCTGTGCCATCATCGTTGAGTCCATCGTTATCGTTATGGAATTAAGTCAAAATGAAACCCACATATCCGCTAAGCACTGCATTGATTAGAAAAAAACTCCAAATTGAGTTATATTCAGCGCACTTCCTTCACTTGATAACAGCGGCACCTTCTAAACACATTAATTTAGCATTAACATCAACGTCACACAACATGGCCACATACGGCAGCGGTAGCTTTGTTTTTGAAACATAAAACCCTTAACTACGAGTATGTCCCAATGCTAACAAAATATCAGCTTACAACATTAAAAATCACTTTCGTTAGCTCTAAATAGATTGCAACTTACGCAAGTCGTTTCCCCTTCAATTTCCAAAAAAAAAAATATATCGCTCCCCTTTAACAGAATTAAGTCTCAATAAATAAAAACACCTATACGCCTACGCATGTCGGCACAACTCACACACCCATCATCGTCCACTCAATCACACTCCCTAAGGCATACCACCCACCCAATTTATCAAAGCAAACTCGAACTCATCAACTTAATCTCATCCGTTTTCCATTAATGCACCGAAATTGGGATAGGATTACTCCAACCCTTGGGTGTTACACCCCAGCCACGTATTCTCTCCCCCTCAATCAATCATACTTGTGTATGTGTGCCGAAGGTTGATTTTATTATAAAGAGAGAATTTAGAACCCCTCAGTGTAAAGAGGAGCTCCATCGAGGAAGATGGACGACGCGCCTTATTTACAAAAAAAAACTGAGCAAATACGCGTACGACCTGTAGAGATTCGAATAAAATGAATAATGGCCTCTCTTTGGGGTAAAGAATCACGAATGGGGTTACCTAGGGTGCAATAGGGTGTGGGCTGAGGTGTGTACCTTACAAAAAGTGAAAACTGTCCGCATTTCCCTTTCGCCTACCAGAAACTAGATACATACTTATTCTAATGACTAGATGGAAAGATGGTCAAAAAGTGTGTTTTCCATTTTATGAAAGTTTCAACCGACAGACAGAGGTAAAACTGTCTGGCGCTACGTTACAGCGTAGTAATTAGACGTCATTAAGTTTCTAATTATAACTCCAGCGAGTCGCGCTTACAACAGATCATGGATCATAATTTGTTATCACATTTCGCTTTCTTTCTGTTTGTTGTGATGTTTTTTATTTTTAATCGAAATGATACAGAATAATGGACAGGGAGAGAAAGAAAAAGTCATAGTAAATGGACGTAAACTTGAACTCATTAAAAGAAGCTGATGGAGTGAATTATGATCTCCAGACCGAGAGTAGGTTTCTTGCAAAGACAATTATTATTGAAAGTGAGGTGAACTGCTATAGCCACCTACTACTACAGGCGAACAGACACCAAAGCCCTTGGTATGATTATGAATACGTACGTTGGAAAAGGTGACAGAAAATGCACACATGCAATCGTTGCAGCGCATAAGAAGAGTAGCGAGAGAAGAGTATTGAACCAGAAAAAGGGAGAAGACGAAGATCTTGCGTAAAAAAAGGGCCTTAGCACTCTCCCAGTTCAAAAATATCGAAGAGTCCCGCGATAGGAACAACATCCGGATAATTTTTAAGAAAACCAAGAAACTAGCAGCTGGCTTCAAGCCCGGAACGCAAACTCTTCGAATCAGTGAAGGAAACTTTGTCACATGGTGGTGATGTTTTGGTCAGGTATACCATACACCTGGTGGATAAAGCAATGACCGATGACTGGACTATCAGCTGTGTATGCCCCATCTTCAAGAAAGACGATCATATATCTTGTAAGAACTATCAATGCACACAAAATACACCACAAAATAATCTATCCTATCTCCCTATTCATTTCCGACTTATGCCATGCTCTTTGTTAGGCGTAAGTCAAAAACTTCCGCTCGCGCTGTGTCTTAACACTTAAAGGGTAATCATAACCCCTTGAGCGCAAGCTAGTTATAAAAAAAAAAAAAAATATCCCTGCTTAATGTCACATATAAGATCTTATGCAACGTACCGTGTGAATCTCTGAAGCCTTTCTGCAGCACACTAATCGGCACGTACCAGTATGGCTTCCGACCCGGCACATCGACGATCAACCAAATTTTCACACTTTGGCCGATCCTGGAAAAGACCAACGAATTTCAAGTCGATACTCACCATCTCTTCATCGACTCCAAAACTGCATATGATAGTATTTATCGTCTTGAGTGCTACAAGGCGATACCCGAATTCAGGATCCCACCCATGCGGATCCCAAAAATGCGGTGAACTCGCAATTCGGAGACAGTTCCTCCGAACTATTTCAAACATGCACCGGATTTCGGCAAGGAGATACGCTATCATGTGACTTCTTCAATCTCATACTGGAACAGATAGTTGGGAGGGCAGGTGTTAACAGGGTCGGGAGCCCGTTAAATAAGTAAGTAAGTATTTTAAAGTATAAATTAGCAATGCCTATGAACACTGATGTGTAATTTGTAGATCATAAATCACTTGAGAAACAAAACACTAGGAAGGAATTACTTTGAGGACATCAGTATGGTTGGAGACTTTAATAAAAAACGAGCAGTACTGAAGAAATTCAGTACAGATACTAGGACCAACCCCCTATTGGGCATCACAATTGGTCCACAAGGACCTATGGAATTGTGTTGAGGTATGTAGTGTCTGTACGACTAAGATGGTCTTCAAATTGGATGTCCTTCGGATTACAGAAAACCTAATTTGTTACAAAATAAAAATATTTGACGCATCCGGTCCGTACAGGACTCGTGGCCTACCTACTCACAACCGTGTGTATTATTATTCTTCACACGAATGAAGAAGCCGTTTCCGAATTGCAAATTTTGTTAATGAGGACTTTTTATGACAATTATACTCTCGGATGTTTGTCAGACGCTCACTAGAGATGGGACCGTGAAAATTTAATTGAATTTCCCACTTCCATTATATGTGCAATCACAAAAACCATAATGATTCCCCGACGTTTTCTGCAAACACTAATTTAATCTGAAGCAAATGTCACCAGCATCATCAACCTTGACTGCATTTCACTCCCCAAAAAGGTCCACAAATGTTATTGCTAATATTTTCAATAATCTTCCATTAAGGCGACATTAATTAGATTATTTAATTACCCGCAATCAAACAAATCAGTGGTTAATTTCCAAAAGCTCCTGCTTCTCACATAAATTAATGGGTCCCCACGGTACGAGGAGTATAAAGAGACGACGACGACCGACCGACCGACGACGCCACAAAAATTACGCGCGTCGATCATAAAAAGCTGTTGACATTTCTGCCGGATATTGGTGTTTAATGACCCGACGCGCTCCCACATTGTTAACCACTCAATTTGCATTTATGATCTGATATTTAAATATTTGCGACCGGAATCGATAATTTATCAGCAACCATTCACACGGTCTAGTCGGTCGGTCGGCATTGTGGGCCAATAATGAGGAAGAGGGTGTTTAGAATTTTTCCCAACATCTATCTATCTAATCGGCTGTGGATTCTGATTGTGATTAACGATATTTACTGAAGAGTCTTTTTTATTCCATTTCCGGTCGAATGTCTGTGATTGTTAAACTGATGTTGAAACTCGTTATCAAAGTTTTAGTCGTTTGAATGATAAGAACTCATAATGACAGTTAATTCCATGTCATTGGTTGGGTAAATACATTTTGCAAACGTGCCATGGAAACGTGATAAGGAGAAGGGTGCCTCCATTGTTAGGTAGTAAACTGAAAATATTGTTAGTTAGTCCGAATATTTAAATTGAATGGACAAAATGATGGCACCTGTTGAAGGAATAATGCAATAATCCACTGCTATTGACATACATGTTTTGTTTACCAATTTATAAGAATATTCGTAGGGTAAATTAGTTTACGGGTTATACGAATGCGAGGCATAGTTTTTCTTAAAGAAAACGTTGCACATGCAACGAGTTTGGATCCACCTCACTCAGGCTTGAAATTAGGACCAAAGAATCTTAAACCGTTAGTTTACTGCGGTGGGATTTGGGTGCAATTTTCGCAATTTACTGACAGTTTCTTCGGAGAACTAGTTCGGTAAGAACTTTAAAGTAAAAAGTTTCCATTTTCCCGCCAGTGAGTTCTACAAGTATCTCGCTTATTAGGAATGAGCAAAGCTATTACGAAAGTTGTAGGTTTCCCAATCTACCTATACATTTGGGATTCCTGTATACTAGACCATATGTGATGGCTGGTTATTTAATCTCCAATAGGTACAGGTATAGGTGAGGTAGGGTTATGAGTTCATGATAAAGTACTGAGCACCATAGTGGGCCCATAGCAAACTTTTGGGAGCCTTCATGGTAAGACACCTGAACCAATCCCTCCATACTCTTAATTTTCCTACTAAACTTGAATATGGCATGTATTTGTTTCAAGGAACCAACCTCCTCTGAATTAGTAAAGATTTATCTTCCAAGGTACTTTATTCTACTCCGAGAATTAGCTTGAGATTCACAGAGTAGATGTGTAATATCCTCTGGAACATGTAGGTCATCACAGTACTTGCAAGTGTGCATGTTCGATAATCTTAAACTTATAGCATGCTTCCTCAGAAGGCAATGGCAATAAATTATTAATTCTCCAGCTTTCGTCCGACCTAACTCGGGCTACAAGGTCTTTGAAACCCTGTGCCCTTCTAAGTTTGACCATCTATGGTCGGCCATATTGTTGATTTTATCGAGAATAATTATCTTATCCAGGCCCATTGGTGGTTTCATGCCTTCAATTATATCACTTGGTTGGATGTCTGCTCTTTTTTTGGAGCAGTGTCCAGGCACCCAACATAGTCTGACATGGTTCTGCGAATATAATGCCCTAAGCATTGTGAGGATTAGATTTAGTCAAGTAGTCATAAGACTCTATTGCCTTCAGCGCATCCTGACTATCAATGAAGATGGCGATATACCTCTATAATCGATCCTTTCTGAAGCAGGCCCGCAGCTTTTAGTACAGCCTTGTTTGCGTAAGCAGCAAAGTGTCTAGTTAGAATAGGTACCAGATAACTCACTACTACCCTTAACTACTGAACTGAGGGTACCAGCCTCTTCTTCTTCTTATGTCCTGTATCCCCTTGTGGGTCCTAGGGCCTCTACAACGCCTACGCGCCATCAGCCTACTGACGCCAGTTCGCCTAGGTAGGTTGTTAAAAAAGTAGGCTCCTGGAGAGAGCAGTCTTTTTCTGACCGCTTCTACAAAACCAACTCGCAACTACGTTTCAGATCAAGCCTAAGCCAGATCTGCCTCAAAATCTTGTAAGTAGAGAGAGTGGGGTATGATAAAAGCGTCCACCTTTGATGAGAGTTTACAACTAGCATACTCAGACTCCTTCAATTCGGCAGGATGCTTTGGGTCGCAGCTTGTCTGACGAGCTCGTCAGCCTTGCAATTTCTTGCAATGTCTCTTTGGCCTGGCACCCAGCATAGGTGAAAGTTGATCTTCGCAGTCATCTCCAAAAGTGTCAAATGGCAGTTTAAACCAACCTTTGAAGTGAAGGAGCACGATTCCAGCGATTTGATTGCCGCCTGTCAGTGAAAGTGTTAATATCTCTGACAGATATTGCATGACATTTTAGCCAGGACAAGGCTTCCTTGATTGTCATGATTTCCGCCTGAAAAATGCTACAATGATCTGGAAGACGAAAAGAGAAGAGTGTCGGAGAAGACACGAAAACCCACGCCTTCATCAATCTTGGAGCTATTTGTGTAGAAGTGGACTGAATTGTACCCAGGAGAGGGAACAGTGACCCCGAGAGGTGTAGTCGGTATCTGTTAGCTTAAACTTGAGAGGATCGATGATCGAAGAGTGGCCCTTATGATAGCTAAACTACTGTAAGGAGGCTTTGAGTGGAATAGCTCCATTGGCAGGCAACTGCTTGCCAATAATATGTAAGGGGAGCTGATGGAACATAATGTCCAGCGCCGCACCACTAATGCACATACAAGCAGATCTTTGCACCTTCGATAGAAGATTGGGGGGGGGTACTCACCCCAGCAGTATAATCCTGATAACTGACACATACATATATCCAGGGTATGATTCGAGGTTGAAGGCTATATAGATCCACAGTTGCTTTCTTTACGCGTTCAAGTAGCTTGACAAGTTTTGTTTTGAGAGGGTTAACCCCTAATTCACATTTTGAAGTCCATCTGGTAAGCTGTAAGGGAGCACATTGAAGGATTTCCCTGAGAGTATCAAGGTATTTTCCCGAGCCGGCGATAGCAATATTATCTGTATAGGCAACCACTCTGCATCCAGTACTTTCTATGTCCAATAGCAGCCCGTTGACCACTATATTCCACACAGATTTTGCAACTAATAAGTCTCTACTCGATACGCCATCCAACTGTGAATTGATAAACCTGCGTGTGAGCTATTGATTGATCAATACTCTAAACGAAGAATCAACTTTCAAGCTTCAAAGTGCATCTATGATTTGCTTATATCTGACGTTGTAAATGACCATCGGGTACATCGCTGATGACCACAAAGAACAACAGCGTTGATAGTATGCATACCTCACTTACTCTACCTTGGACTTCCAAATCATTCGTGTAAAACTTGATACTTCCCCGTATGACGTTTTGATATTGCTATTACTATTCTTGGATGTCTTTTCTACCTAATCAGAAAGCAGCTCGAGCCGCTGTCTTCTTAAAATCGATAAGCAGTCGATGTAGCAGAACCCTGAACTCAATCCATTGCTGTATGTATTATGATTTGTAAGGTAATAATGTGTTTGACGTCGAAAGTTGAATCTAAATGGTCCAGTGCAAAATCGGGACTTCGTTGCTTTGAAAGATTCATTAGAGTTCGAGACTATCGTCTAAGTGATAAGCTCCAATCTAGTGAGCTGATCCTGATCTGAAATCAGTAGGTTACCTTCCAAACTCCGAAAATCCAAAATCCCGAAAAATTGGGTTGGGTACGAAATACATATAACAATATAATAATGTAACAAAGCATCTAATCCTTTTCGGCGCAGGGTCATAAGTCCACAATTCGATTGTGCATAAACAGTGGAATATGTATGGGGGGGCATGTTGCCCTCCTGCAACCCCCCTGCTTGGAGTCACTGTTGGATTTGGAGTAGGTGCGAGGTTGGGTATATGCAAAATTTCTTTAAATCCATACAAAAATTTTCATATTCGGCATTTTGGCTTTTCGGTATTCTGTCTGCCTCCCGCTTTGTACTTCTTTACTCCTTGTGGCAAGTGAGTCGATATACTGACGTTTCTCATAGCTCTCTTCCTGAGCTAATGAGTCTAAATAGCTGTAGGAATTGTCCTTATCAAACATCCGAGAGTATAATTGTCATGAAAATCTTCTCAAACACAAATTGTCTTTCGTTCACGGCAATGAATCAGAATACTAGAGTGTCACCACTTACTTTGGCATCGAGGTCTACCATCACTGTGGCGATATCTCTATTGTGTTTGAAGGCAGTATTCAACCATTCATCGGAGCGTGACATTGGTTGATGATGGTCCTCTCTACTCTTGGTTCAGATCTGTCCATGAAAATTTGACCACTAAAAGACTAACAAGTTGTTACTTGTTAGAGCCTCTAAAGAACGCCCATAAACTTCTAAAGGTCTAAAGACTTTGCAATTGGGTCAAAACTTCAAAGTGCCACTTGTATTCGGTCTATTCGTACCACTTTCGAAAGAATCTCTAATTTGTCGCAGATATTTCCATAAAACCCATTGTAATGTCCAACCCAGAACATAAATCTTTTCATGGCAACAAAGATGTGATCTCTATTCTATCATACATGACCTGACCTGCATAAGTGTCAATGTTATCCGTGTTTTCGTTTTCATCGACGGTACATAGTTAGACCGACTTTACATGTGGGCTAGGAATGTCTTTTGTCTTAGGCTGGCCGTCTTTCCCTGTCACATAAAGTACGACTCGTCCCGCCTTTTACCTCCCAGTGAGATGTTCATCCATAATATCAAAACGATTTGCTAGATTTCCTCTTGAAGCCCTCACTTGGAGTAGAACTTGGCGGGCATACAAAATCTTTTGTTTTATCAACTCAAGTCAAACAATAGGAATTAATTGAATCAAACAAAGATCGGCAACGTCGTCGTCATTCGAGACATTAGAAGCCAAGCGGAATCACACATTTATTATGTCATTACCATCAAATTATGAATAAATTACTTCCTTAATAGCTCTGCCGCGCACCGATCAAGTTTGTTGTACGTCTATTGTTTGAAACGCCATGCCACTTGGCCGGCGCGGCGCGGCTCGGCTGTCCAATGCGACCTTCTGTGCCCCCAGAGAGGTCATAAATTTCTCATATATCCAATTGTTACACCGATTTACATAATTCCCAGTTATGTAGAGGCACACTGGGAATTTCTCACGGATTTTTTCTTTTCGGCACATAATTCATCGGTGGAATGCTCTAATTTTTGTTCCCCTCCCTTCGCTTCATTAAGCTGTGCGCAAGCCAGAGTTTAAGACGGCTCATGGAGGTATCTTAAGAAGACGAATCCATTAAACGAGAATGTTCTCGCTTTTGTGCTCTCAATTTGTTTGCCCTACCTCGTCATCTCACTTTTTTTTATATTTTCACTTCCAATTCGCTGTAGAAGCAGATCAAAATTCCGTTGTCTGTCTGTCTGTCTGTTTAGCTGTTGGTAACCTGTTTTCGGTTTTCTGTTCTTTGGTAAACGATCGATGATGGGCTTTGCGTCATGCTGTGGATGCCGCTTTCCTGGACCTCTCCACTCGTGTTCTTTTGTTTTGCTTCTGCGATCTTTATTCACGCATTCGGTAGCACAAGACTTGGATAAGATGATGGATGATGCTCTTTGAAATCATCTTAAGTTGAGTGTGGTATCTAAAGGTCGATGTAGACTGAAGGGATTTTCTTTTCTTTTTTTTTTTGTGTACCCTTGACCATATAGCTGACACTGCGACCTTAAATGGCAGCCCAACTGACACCACAGTAAGCTTCACGTTCCATGAAAGCAGATTTTTAGCCAACCCTGGCTAGTTTATCTGCTGATACGTTGCCTTCAATTCCTTGATGACAAGGGACCCATCTGAGCTTGACCCTGTTATGTCTATCAAGAGATTATTGTGCATCGCAGCAGCATTTAACTGATATAGAGTCCATTAGATCGGACAACAGCGCTTTTAGTGCTGTCTGGCTATCTGTATACTCTAGCGCTCTTAATACCATTACTAAGGTTAAACCAAGCACAGATCTCGATACCATGGTTTAGTCTGGAATTCCATGGGACACATTCCCATAAGTATCGAAACTTTGGTTTTGGTTCCAATGACACCACCTCTAACTCCAGATTGCATCTTCGATCCATCTGTGAACCAGACAAAATCTTTTGGGCACACTGACGAAACACCATTACACCAGTTTACACGGTCTATTTTTTGGATCCCAAATATCCTACCGAAACAGTACTCTCTGAGCATGATGTCGGCGATAGTGGAAAACATATCCCTTTTCGGAATGGAGTCAAAAAATTTTAGGTGTCCCACATGGTCACCCGCTTTATACTTGTATTTTGGCTTCGGCTTAATAGCACTTCCAGCGGCCGTCTTCCTAATACAGATTTCTAAAGGCGAAAGCCCAATGACAACTTCTGATGCTGCAATAGGGTAGGCACGCATAACGAAACAGGCAATTCTCTGGAGCTTGTTGGCTTAGTTGCTGTTGCCAGTTCAAAAACTTTCAGCCACTAAACGACGGTATATATGGGCGTTAACATTATTCTAACCCCAAGTTCTGTCGTAAAGACGTCTACTGGCCCATATGGCCATAGCTAAAGACCTATACTAATCGCGAGTTTTAGTTTCGCGCATTGCCATTCTGGCCTACCCTCTGCTGTCCATAGATGGGGATATCCTTCCTACCTAACCCTAGCTAAAATCCTATACTCATTTCGAGATTTAGTTTCGCACGTATTGCCAGGCTGACCTATCCTCAGTGACACGCTCGATGGCTGACTTGATATGAAAATTCCAGCTAAGCCGTTTATCAAGTGTAACACCGAAATATTTGACCTCATTGGAATTAGCAAAAGTGCTGCCTTTGATGGTGATAGGTCCTAGATTGACCATTCGTCTTATTGTAAAAGGCACTAGAATGGTTTTGCAAGGATTGATGGCTAGTCCTTTTCTGCTGTACCATTCTAAAACGTGTTGTAAAGCACCTTGCATGATACTAGAAATGGTCGTGCTGCGTTTACCATTACCATAGGCGATGTAGCCTGATCTATATATGTAGATGGAGTAGAAGTATGTAGATCGAGTAGATTAGTGCCCACAGAAGGGAAAAATACTCCTACTTAGGAACAACCCTTATCTCCGGTCACAGACATTGACAGTCCTCTAGAGGAGGAAGTAATATTTCGACTGTCAAACATGGCCTTTATCAATTGGTTGGTGGAATCTTCGGTACCTCTGCTACTAATTTGTCTTGCTATTGAACCGTAGGCAGTATTATCGAATGCGCCCTGGGGATCCAGGAAGGCATACAGAGCCACTTCTTTGGAATAAAGTATTCCGTCTATCTAATTTACAAGATAAAGAATAGCTGACAGCTATAGTATGAAAATAGTTACCCTCCGGCCTCCATGAGGAGACAGTGAGTCTTCTTGAAGGGATAAGGATACGTCCACCAAACTGCAGGGGATACCCAAACTGTTTTCGCTGTGCCTTTGGACATAAAATCATTTTAGAATACTGAGATCTTTAGTTTTGGTACCATCTGCGCTTCATGTACGCTGCTACTGAAAGGGCGAAGTCATACTTCAAACTTCGTCCGCATTGCACCATGTGCAGTCCCCTTTAGAAGCCCTTACACCAACCCATCTGTATCTGCTACCATTTCGCTACCAGTTATTTGATTGTAGTTCAGTGTAGAAGCCCTAAAACATCAAACAAGATTCAAGAGTTGTTCTGTAGAGAGTGTCTGAAGTGTACCTGTCCACTTTGACTGTCCACGCAGTGTCTGGACTTGGAGTTTGAACCGCCTTCTCCCATTGTTAGGTGCATTTGTTTGTAGTTATCTGTTAGGTACACGTTTTATCTGTGCTAACGTACAGAGTAATTGAGATTTTTTTTTTTTCTGTTGCTCACTTTAGTAGAGCCGCAACGATCTGATTGTGTCGGTGAAAAGAAAACCAAATTATTTCGGTTTCGAATACGAAAGGAATTCCACTCGCATCTCCAATTATAGTCTTTTGTTTGGCGTTCTCATGTGTGCCTGTGTCTGGGACCAATAATAATAATTTGCATTATTTGAAAGAAGAATTTTTGATTCTATTTTAAGTGATTTTTTGTTTGTGTCGTCTTTGAATGGGACAGAAACAGGTTGAAGCGACGCAAATTTCTTTCCCACAAGACCTGAAAGAAGGTCGTCCATGGAAGTTTTCTGAAATCATAAATCATTTATACTGGTCAAGCAAATGCAAATTTATTAAACGTAAAATAAATTATGAGTGGTAAAGCCCTTAATAGGTCACCGACAGGTATAGTCGAGGTTAAATGGGTTGAGAAGAATATTTAGTTTTAGCTGGTTAATCTGAAGTGGTTTGGTTTTAAGTTTTTGTTTGTCTGTAATGCAAAAGGGGGAAAAACCGTCCTTTGGCCATTATTTTGAGTTGGAAGCATCTAGAGTCTGAAATATGATATGTTTGTCGAGTATCTGCAGCCAATTTTAAAAATATCTTGGTTCACATTCACTGATTCACAACAGCTCTTCATGTGTCCAAGTCATTTTAAAGGGTCATCCAACAAGAGGTGTCATTTTAAATCCGAGCTATTGTTGAACTGTTAACATTTAACTGACTCTTCATAAAAAAAAAAACTTGGAGGTTATAAAATATAGATCGATACACATTCACACAAAGTGCTGAAATAGTTACAATTCACTGCAAAATCGCGAAAATGTTTCGTAAAGTTCGTACTACTTTTAGTTATAATCAAGCGCCACTTTGCTTGGAGTTTGCTCACCTTGAAGCTTGCTCATCTGCTATAGTGACAGGTTAGTGATGTCAAGACTCCAAGTCGTATTCACTCGACAACGTCAACTAGAAGTAGCTGAGAGTGAAAGTCAGGTGGGTCCATTTCAAGATGATCACAGGAATAGAGCCTATTAGCAACCACATTGCACAGCATTTTGCATAAAGATCTTGGCCTACATGCTTAAAAGGTCTAGTTAGCACAAGAATTGAAGCCGGAAATGAATGAAGATCATGATTTTTTACACAAAATTATTCTGCGTAAACAAACAAAACTGTCACATCTTTGACTGCGAAAACCCAAGAGTAATAGTGGAACATCCTCTCCAGCCACAACGAGTGACAGTTTGGTTCGATTTTTGGACTGGCGGTGTCATTGAGCCATATTTTTTGGCGAAAACGTGGTGAAAAATTTCATCAAATGAATGACTATTTGTAGGCATGAACCAAGGCGAACATATGCCAGATACTGTATTCCGTTGTTAACATCAGAGCTTTTTCTTTAGATTGAAATACAAATATTGCGTTTTGATTTCAAATGACACTTCTTGTTAGATGATTCTATTTTAGAGCTGCAGATATAGGATGGGCTATCTATTGGTTCCTTTTTGAATCATGTAGTATTTTGACACTGACAGCTATTATGCGCTGAAAAAATTGACAGAAACTGGGTATATATTTTCGCGGTACAAAATGGATCCATCTACGCTTGAAGAACGTTGGGAAATATTGCAAAGTTATACTTCCAAAGTGGATGCTGTGTTCCCGGAAAAGTGCGAATTATGAAAAGAAATTTCGGTCGATGAACGCAAATTTGTGATCAAAGTTCGTGAGACTGGTACGACGATTGATAACCGAACATACTTCCGTGTTCATCCTGTGCGAACTGGACTATTGTGTTGAGTGCTTTTGGGAGTGACGGCATTATTGGCCCATTTTTCTTCCAAGACGACGAGGCTTGATAACCGATTTTTTATGGCGAGAAATTCAGGATTTGAACTTGGGTTAACTATGGTTCCAGCAAATTGGAATGTGGCTACTTGCCAACAATCGATTTATTCCACACTAAGTTCAATAATCGTATAATCAGTTGGTTTGTTGAAGTTGCTTGACCGGCAGCACGAGTGCCATCACAGACGATTCAGGCACTCAAGAACAATATTCGTCAAGCTATTCGTAAAATAGGAGCCGAAACCATGGAAAATGTATTACAAATTGGGTTGACATAATGGCCTACTACCAAGGCAGTCATTTGAATGAAATAATATTCCATAATAAATCGGAGGGTTTACTCTTTTCAATAAAACAACAATCGTTGAAAAACATTGAACAGTGTTTTTTTATAGCCTTTATAAAAGGCCAACCACCAGATGGCCCATTTTATAGACATCGATGTCGCAGCGATGTGATACTAAAATAATCATCGCTGTCATCCACCAGACCCTGCTTTTAATTTTAAGCATTGACTTCCCGCTCGTCTAACTATATAATGAATTTAAATCTTTGGTGACTTACTGGAATAAAGTTGACATCGCTTTACAAATTTGTCTCATTTTCAATGACTATTAAAAATAACACTGTTCACTTAAGGAGATAGCTCTGGGGTTGATACCAATCTATCTAAGACAGGGCTAGTTAGAAAAAACATCGCCCTCTTAAATGATTGGCATTTCAACTTAAACTATTATTTAATGCAAAGTTTAAGTAACGACGATGCGGAAGTAAAACAGCAGTATGCCGTAATACATGATATTCAACAACAGAGGACCTATTACAGAACCATGTGGTATGCCGGTGGTAACAATGCATTCTGTTTTGGGCTAAAAACTATTAGTACCCGAATTTCCTTCAAAAACTTCTTCGATTTGTATATGGCCTTTTGTCACGTCATTTGCTATTACCAAGTCCACTGTATCTATTGTCAATCATGCTTCTGACAGTCACCACAGTCTTCCGACTACCTCCATCCTATTGCAGTGGATTCTTGCTAACCGTAACTAGCATACAAAATAGCCAAGTTTGCAGGAGTAAAAACCTTGTACAGCATTGAATTTTCGACTAGTTGAACTCTATCGAAACCTTTGGTGAGAGATATCAAGGACTGTGCGAAATAAGAAACCGGAAAATAAGGTCCCAAAATGAAAAAGGAAAAAAATCTCCAAAAATAAATGAATTAAGAACCCAAAATGTATTTCCGTTCTTTTTAGTTTGTTAGGAAGTAGGTTGCGTATAGGCAAGGCAAGTATAGTAGCGTCGCAGGGATATAAGTCCATTATGGACCAGTTCTGTGGGACCTAAGTCTACATAAGAAGGTATCTACAGCCGATATCAAGGCCGACGACCGTGATGGTGAATAGTTTGTTTGCATTTTTCTGTTAGACACACTATAAGGTGCAGGGTTGGGTGGTTGACCCCGCTTAGCAGGGACGCACTTAGATCAAAAGGGAGGTCCATTGTGACCATAAGATAGACTCCTGAAGATTTGTTGCTATTGAGATCTTGTAAGACTCAAGCAACAGAGCGCGTTCGGAAAACGTATACCAAAGAATATTCGTAGTGGTGGTGGTAGAGCAGTACCCGATAGGGTGGAATTCGCAGTAAACATTTCTGCTAACAGAGAGACTCATGGTAGGCAGAGATATGAGGCAAAACCTTTTAGTCTTTTAACGAAAGACCTGAAAGATTTTCTTCCCCTGGACACTGCAGTATTTCTTGCATAATTTTTTGTATCGCAAAAATTTCACATATCTTAGAATCAAGTTGTAGTAATTTTTAGACCATTTGTTTATGGAATTTGTCCTGAAATCGATTGGGATTTTTGATAAGTTTTTCTTTTCATCAATAATAGAAACTCAATATAACGATGTCATCGTGCTATGAAGGCCTTTATTCATATAGTAAGGCTATGGGTTCAAACTGAAGTCTTCAGCACCGGATTGCTCACTAGATACACATGACAATCGTCAGACCTATCCTTACGTACAGAGTACTAGTCTGACCAGTAAGCAATATTACAATACTTTAGAAGGTCCAAAGACTATCCTGCGTTTGCAACACAGGCGTCCTTAAAACCACTTCTACAGCTGCACATGCAATTATGTTCCTCCCTCTTGCCGTTGACATCGGCTTAGGGAATCCTTACAACTAGCTCATGGAAATATGATTCACGCAAGCATCCTAAACGGCATGACACTATTCCTAGTAATTCGGACTATATTGTCCCCGATCTGGCAAGTATAAAACCAGGATTCCTAGCAGAAATGCTTGGGAATCGGAAGAAATTTAAACTAATCAGCAACAGAGACTTACACATAAGGATCCAAGGCATCATCTGGAACAAGTGAGGGAGTTTACTCCAAGACCATTAGAATGGCAAACAGTTGGTGGAACAATATCAGCAAATGTCTTTCTTCTAAACAAATCTGGCCAGAATTGGATTGTAGGAAAACTGGTAAATCAAGAAAGATAGTTGACGCCCTCACATGGTATTGTCTGGTAGCCATGCTGGAAGACTTAGTGCTCCCTTCAACGATTTCTGTAGAAGCTGTGGAGATGAGGATGAGAATGAACACACACCTTCTGTGTACATGTCCTACCCTATCAACTTTGAGAAGGATAACCTTTGACGAGTACTTCTTTGAACATCTTAACTCGACTAGACTCGACTTAAGGATAATAAAAAAAGCTTCATCTCCGGGACATTGGTTTCATGGCTAAACGACGAATCATATTTCTTCAGAATGAGTTCACACTGAAACTGATTGCTCTGCTTCCTGTCTAATTTGGGAAGTTTTCATGTAGGTTCCTGTGCTGATAATCCAGTTTTTCCATAGTGGTAACACAATCGACTTACTTTTGGTCGAAGGGTGTACCTGCTGAGCGCCTGCAGCAAAAAAAATGCAGCTTTGCAATAATTGCGCAGATTTCTGAGACTGCAAAGGTGGCATGCATTGCTTTTCTTCGAAATTGGCGTACAAATGTCACTTAAAGCAATGACATCGCATAGCCGCGTAATTATGATTATTTATTCCACTCCACACCCACAAGGGAGTGATCAATATTGTAACCACTACCAATTAGTTTACCTTTCACTGGTGGCAGCTTTGTAAGTATGAACTGGGCATAAATTTATCATTGACTGTCGCCCATTAATAGGGAGCTTAATCACATTTGCGGAAGTTATGAGTTCTACACTAAGATGTTTACTATTTCGTCTAGGATATTGCTTATTCTTATTCTCTCTTGTTTTACTAACATAAATCTTCATCATTGTCAACTACATACCATCCATTCCAACACACTTCTCTGTTTTCTCGAAGCAACCATGACCCACTTGCATACATACATATGTACATTCTTTGTAATTGCTTGCACTTTTCTCTCAAGTGCGTTTCTGTAGAAATCAGGACGTACTTTCAATAAATCATGGAAACCATTGCTAATTTGCTCACTGAACTCATTAATCAAACCAACGTCAATATGGTTGAACTTTCATTATCATTCCGTCAAGTCGACGGTCTCTGCGCACATAGATACTCCTCACACAAAGAAGCATATGGCCAATAGCATTCAATCGAATCTCTCTATGTAGTCGTTCCACAACTCCGGATTCTGATTGTTTGATTCGCAATCAGTAACGTTTCTTGTTTCTTCTTAACCCGATGATTAACTTTCGTTAACCACCGTGTAATGTTCTCAATTGACCTCCTCCACCTTCGATGTGTTGTGCTGCCATCTTCACACTCGTCTCACCTGCTAATGATGGCCGTAATGATGGAATATCTCTAATTAAGTCGATAACGCAATGATTATTGCAGGAATGCTACTGTTTTTATGATGCTTTATTCTGATTTTCCTCTTCTTGGGTTTTTTTCTCATTGAACTCGTATTAACCTTGAGTTTGGATAATTAATCGGGGGAACATGAAATGAGCTTGGATCGGCTACAATCAGTGGATGTGGAATTTCCTTGAGTCGATTATCTGGGGAGAACTCATCGGTCGGTGGACAACTTTATGGAGAACTTGAATTCAGTTCAAATGGCCAATGACCACAGAGACTCGACCAAAGGCCATCAACTGTGTGTCAAAAAGGCTACATTTCCCTAGGGTGAAGAGGGAGAAAACGAAGTTCGATGGGTACATGATGAATACCGATAACCACAGGAATTTTTGCCTTTTTTTTTGCCTCTACGGCATAGTGTAGCAATAACAAATGGAAACGGATGGGAATCTGAGATTTCTCAATGGGAGAAGATACGTTGTCTGATGATGACCGTTTCATTCATTATTATGTATAGGTACACAAGTGCATGGTATTGCCAGGTGAAATACGGAACAGTAGTCCAAGTCGTGCGTTATAAGAAAACCACTTAAAGGAGGGTACGGGGAGCTAGGAAGAATTGCCAAAGAGACTGGACTTCTGGACTTCTCCTCCAAAGGCTTGCATACATCAATAAGGTTGGTTAGTTGGTTGGTTGAAACCGGTCCTAGATGAGGATGCACTTAGACCAGAACCGTGCAAGTGTTGATGGGGTCGTTTAGATCAATAAATAAGTATGTAGATTTCCTGATGTTTGCGAGAACTGGGCACGTGCATAGGAGGTGACTACTGATCTCCTTTTCCTCTTCATCCCTACAGCTTCTACAGAAGTCATTTTAGGGAATGCCCAATCTTTGAGCATGTCTTCCTATGGCATAGTGTCCATTGAAGGTATTAACTATCTTGGAGAGGGTTCCTCCATTAAGTTTTAGGAGTCCAATCGACCTAGTATTGTTTAGAGTCGGCCAAAGTAGCCTTTGGCCTTATGAAGCATAAGACGTTGGCGCCTCGATGTCGATTGTAGGGTTGGGTGTTTGTCCCCACTTAGCAGAGACACACCAAAAGGAAGGTCCATTGTGATATCAATATGGAAAACCAGATTACCAGCACCGGGGATCTCCATGGAGACTTCCCAGATGGAACAGGAGGGAAGGCAACCAGTTTCGGTGTAAACCCATGCCGATGAGGTATGATTCGCTGTTTAGTCATTAAACCAGTTTCATTGAGTGACAAAGCTTTTTATTTTGCCTACGTCTAGTCTAGCTTCATAGATCGTTAAGGTCTTCGAAGAAGTACTCGCCTAGGGTTATCCTTCTCAAGACCGATAAAGCAGGATAAGTGCACAGAAGACGTGCCATGGTTTCCTTCTCTTCTTCGTCCCTACAGCTTCTACAGAGATCGTTGAAGGAGTCACCAAGCTTTCTGGCATGTCTGCCTACCGAGATTCGAAGATAAATCCTATTGCCGGAAATAAGTCTACTGGTTTCCCTACAATACAGTTCTGGCCAGATTTGTTTAGTAGAGAGACATTTGCTGATATTGTTCCACCTACTGTTTGCCATTCTCATGGCTACGATATCTAATCGTAATTGAAATTTTATCGATTTTATAGGTGCTGATGGTTTCTCTCTACATTAGCTCTATCTCGTCCGCTTTGATTGCCTGGAATATCCGCGTGGCTTGGAACCCAGCACAGGGATACGACGCACCTGACAACGATTTCGGTAAGAAATCCACGGCATTGCTTTTCCAACTTGGATTGAATTATTGGCGATTCCAAGGCTTTTATTGCTGCTTGACGATCTATGTCGAAAACAATCTTAGTGCAATTCGTGACAAAAATCACATCAATGACTTCATGCGTTTCTTAGTAATAAATGTGGGATCTGATCCCTTATTACAAATAAAAAGGTTAGTTTTCATTAAGTAATTAGTATCGCTGCTGCCCTATGCCCCCATCAGTTCACAACACATAAGAATGGTAGACTATACCTAGTGAACTTTTTTTTTTAATTTTTTTATCTTGATCTCCAAAGTCTCATAGAATGAGGGCTTAGTCCTTGATACATCATTTTGCAAATGCAAACGGGATTCTATACTCAATACCAGACATTATCTTCTATCAGAAGAAGTAAGAGTCATTTTAACTGACTTTGTTTAAGGTTTTAGCATTTTATATGGCTGTCACACTATATGCATTGATTTGATACCCACACACAAGTCACATGGGCACGAAATACACGTCTTCATAGCATTTTTCGAGAAACTGGCCCATAGGACTCTTAATGACAACTACCGAGACAGGTACAACATAAAACATGAAAAAAAACGTCACATTCCAGCTGGCAATGCTGCCTACGTCCGCCACATGATGCTTTACCCAATTGCGGTGGTCATGGTATGCAGAGCCCATTGCAATGTGTGACAATGTGAAGGGCAGAGTTTACAGTCCGAACCAAATGCAAACGGATACAAGAGGAAGTAGAAATTTTGCTCGACAGCTCAACTATCATCATCGTTAAGATTGGTAGGTAGGTAGGTAGGTAGGTATAGGTAGGTAGGAAGAAGAAACTCCCCAATGGATTGGGTTAACAGTTTCTGCGCTTCGAACTGTGTGAGGATATCGTTTTTCATGTTTTCATTTTATCAGGTTTCGATTACCAGAGAGCAAGTGGATACCTGAGTTTTTCCTTTTTATTATATTACCAACCTACCACCACCTGAATTCATGGTTAGCTATCTCTTGTAGTGTACTTCAGTCCATTCATTGCAATGGGAATTGTGTTTGATCAAGAAAAAAAAAAAAAAGAAGAAAAACTGAGGCAGGATATCTATACACTCCTGGGAGTTGAGATTGAGACGACGGTACTCAGCTGTTTTGTGGGTTTTGGTTTTGGAGTTTTGAAATCAAGTCATCTTGGTCACTGGAGACTCTTTTAATTGACATGCGACAGGACTGAATTAATACAGACTTGAGAATATTTCAGAGTTTGCATTCGATTCCCTGAATGGGAATGCAACTCAGCAAATATTTTTAATTGATGATGATAGCCTGTAGGATGGAGTTGCCTTAGGTAACAATAGGAATCTTATTCCAAAAAGGTCTCATTAAATAGAGGCTTCCTCATAAAGCCTGACCCTCATAGTGACCCTTAAATTATTAAATTTTTGCCCACCAGGGTTTTAAATTTTTTTGTAATCGGAAACATGGTTGAATCGTTTTGGCTAGAATTAATTGATTTATTTTTTTTATATCGGCATGGCGTGAAAATGCAATTAAAAATGATTTTATATTGGTTTCTATAAACGTGTGGGAGGGTCACGCTGGGACCGTCATACTCCTTATTGACCCCTTTGTATGGTTCGAAACTTGTTTTATTTCTGCGGTATTTTTTATAATTTTTTAATAGGACAACATTAAGCACCCGGATTGGTTAATTTATTGATAAGTTGTTGTTTTTTTTTTTTTTTTTGCTTTTTTAATTGTTAACCATGTACATACATAAGTAGGTGCTGCGAATGAATTCTATAGCATGGAAATGAATTTAAATATTTCCAACCTTGATATACAATTGCGTGAGTGCGTGTGCTGGTACTTTAATGTATCCCATTGATGTTTCTTTTTTATTCAGATGACCGATTCTATAGGGGCCGGACAGAGATTGAAATAATTTTCTGGATCATGAACTTTGGTGGATGTACATACATGGACACATAATGAAATGGCCTGGGGGATATTGTTCGGAAACCTCTGTTCAGAGACTCTATTCTACTGGGGTTTAATCATTTTAATTTGTGACAAAGAAAAATAATGAGTTTGGAGTGGTGAAGATGACGTCCTGTTTATAAGAATAATTTTATGCATAACATGAATTTAAAAACTTTCAAGTCATTTCATTAAAAATCACAAAAATTTGAAAGACAATGCCTCACAAATGTATCTACCTATGAATTTTTTTCTCACCGCTTAGCAATTTCTATTAGTTGGGGTTTTCGGTTTTATGCCTCAAGAAGCCTCATAGAGATTGTGTGTGCTATCCCCTTATAGATGTTGTGTGGTTTTGCCTACTAGCTGAAATCAAGTTCATAGATTCGTTTGGTTTGGTTTGGTTGAAGTGGTTGCCAGCTTAGAAACGGCAACACATTTAGACCAGGAATAGGTCCATTGTGACCTTCTCTGGCTACCTACTCACGTATGCGGCTCTTAATATCCATGTTTATCAGATAGTCTATATAGTTATAATAGGAGGCTCCCAAGTGAATCTCCCTTTTACGGGAGAGAAGTGGGCAAAAACAAGGAAGCTGAGGAATAGTTTATTATAGTTTCTATAAAAGTCGTTCGCAAAACAGGGTCCACCCTTGTTGCATCCTTGCCTACATGTTGAGTATATGCAAATTTTCTTTAAATTCATGCGAAACATGGATATAAGTAAACTTTGCATATACCCAATTTCACACCTACTCCAAATCCAACAGTAAAATAATAAGTGGGACATAGGTCCAAAAAGTAAAAAAATTGGACTTATGTCCCAGGGACTTACGTCGCTGCGCCGAATGTCTCTATGTATGTCTCGGCACCCAAATCAGGTTAATATTGAACTGGTCAGTCATCTCCGTGAGCGACGATCAGCAGTCTAGAGCTACTAAAGAGTTTATAGAGGTCGATTCGAAGGATTTGATAGCTGCTGGGCTGTCTGAAAAAATGCGGTTATCTGTAAATGATATCCACTTTCTTCTTAAGCCAAAATAAGACTTATTTAATCGAAGTGGTGTAGACCGTGTTTTCGTGAGAAATTGTGAATTTATTCAGAATGGAAGTGTGGTCCAGCTCTTTTCTTCACTACTGTAAGGTAGCCTCAAGACGAACAGCTGCACTCGCTGGCATTTGCTTGCTAACTATACCAAGAGGTATCAGATGAAACATGATGTCTAATGCTGCAGAGAGAGTTGTACATAATGCTTCGTTTGTTTATACACAGACAAGCTATACGCTAGTCCTTGCTTAGATAGTCGTGATTTATAGATTTTTCTAAGGCTGCCTACTAGACAATCACCCCGCATGTGAGTATCGAGCTTGTAGACCCCATCTATTTCCAACAGCTTTTTTTGCAAGAGAAAAGAGCTACTATAGCTTTGTTAACTATCCCTTGAATGTTAGGTTTCCAACTTAGTTTCCTATTCTGGATTAGAGCCAAATATTTTGATTTGTCAGAGAAAGTTAAGCTGACACCATTGAGAGAGGGAGGAAGGAAGTTAGTCAGCAGCTTCATTGTCAGGGATGCCTTTATGTCCTGGGTCCATGTTAACACAATATTATTGTGTACAGATAGCTGTAGGAGTGTTTTAAGATAGTTCCAAACCAGTTTAGGCTGAAAGCAAAGGAGGCTCTTATTCTAGAGCAGAAAGTCAGTTTGATAAAATGTTTTGTTTTTATGTGACTTTCAGAGGTTTCTCCTAATGCACTCTCTGGCACAGAGATCTGTAGCAAAAACACTGCTTGGAAGATTGTTATTACCAAAAAAAATGAAAATGAAATGAAATGAATGATAAGAAGGAAATGGTAAAATAAGAAACAAACTAGATTGATGTTCCACAGGGTTCGCTATTAGTCCTATTTTATTTTTAAATTATATATTATTTTAAACCAAAATATGATAGGAAAGCAAACCGAGTTTGCAGATGATATAAATCTGTTTTAGATCTACTAGCTGATATAAAGCATGATTTAAAAATCTTGAGACATTGGTTTAGTATGCATAAACTTGTCAAAAGTGATGAGACTAAAATAATTTTTCTTATGTTATCTGCTCTTGAAACGTTGTTTCTGAGGAGAAGTTGCCTCTTACACTCTTAAATTAACAATATCCGATTTTACCCTACTACAAGAAGGATCGCAAAAGCACCTTTTTAAGTCGTAAGACCTGCTGTGGATTCCGTAATCATCAATCTACCTATCAATCGGCTGCAAAATGTTCGTTAAAATGACTGCTTATTGAAAAGGTAAAAATCTGGGACTTGATTCAATAAGAAAATATTTGTCAAGAATTACCTACCACTTAAGAATATTTGGTCTTACGATATCTTAGTAGAAAAACAATATTGTTTGTCATTGTGCAGAAACATATATGTATAAGCCTTCACACTATACATACATAGACTCTTATTGGTGTAACGATGATGAAGTCCAGTGAATTATATTTGGTCTTAATCCCCAGTTTTTCTAGAGGAGTCTAAATCAGAAGCCCTTAGTCGCCTTTTCAGTGGTTCTGTCTAAATGAGGTTTGTGATGTAGAGTCACCCCATCATTTAGTATTAGCGTCTGGAAGTTTAAGATTCTCCTCTTGGTAAATTTTACGATAACTATTTTAGTTGGGTGAACATTTAACCCTTCTGAGTGCCAATGATCTACTACGATGAACCATAATAGATGATAAGACTTCACTTCAAGTGGTTTAAAGGAAATCGAAAATAGTTCAAGCTTGGGGGAAATGATGCTGCTGCTAAGCATGGAGCATATCCACCTGGCGTGCGATTCAATGCCCCAGAACTGCTTCCTGCAGATACCAAGGGTATGTTGTCAAAGGTTCCAGTCATTAAATGGGTGTCCGATAAACGCAGTTTTTCTGATATTAAATAGATCGATAATTTTTTTTATTACGTCTAGGAACACTAAGGCGAGACTAATAGGCCTAAAAACCTTTGGGCCTAAGGGAGATTTGCTGCCAACTTTAGATATTAATACTATAAATGAACTAATTTTTGTCAGTTTGAAGGCAGTTTCAGTCATTCAATCGTTGCAGTAGATGATCTCATTTTCCTGTACTCAGGTCGATGTAGTTTGCTCAAAATCCAGTTTTTTTTTAAAACTACTCAGACTTATGCATTTGTTTCCTCAAATAATGCCTTGAAACCCAACAACCCCTCAAATAATGCCTTGAAACCCAACAAGATTTACACTGTGCTGTTCTAGTGCCTATTTATCAATAAAAATCATAATGGTATAGCCTTTGACACTGTTCACTGAGGACCTTCTCTGGGAAAGTTAGTTGTGATTCGGAAGTCTAACTTCGTTGAGTCATCTGATGGGCCTAATCAAAAACAAACAGATACACGAACTGTCACCAGTGTCCATAATTGTAGAGAGTACTTACTAATTTACTTACTTGATGGCGGAACAGTTCGGGATGAACCTGGGCCTCAACCAACAAGCCTCTCCAGTTAGCCCGGTCCTTAGCTAACTGCCTCCAATTGCGCACTGCAAGTCGGCTCAGGTCCCCTTCTACTTGTGCGCGCCACCTAAGGGGCGTTCTACTGCGTTGTAGAGAGTAAGGATAACTTTATTCCTACAACTCCATATTTCCAACTTTGGAGAGCATCGAACCATTTCATTTACTGGGAAATCCTCCGAGTAAACTCTGACACTTGGGGCTGAATGGTCAGAGAACTCACACCGCATCTATTTAGTTTTCTGTCGCAAGCCCCTCGATTCCAAATCGATTTTCCACTCTTCAAGCATGAAGGTCTTCTACACTATAGCTTATTAGGACTATATCCTCTGCGTAAGGTATGTTCCAAGGGGTGGGGTAGGTCGTTGGGTTTCAGCTGTGAGATAGTTACATTACGATATTGGGCTATAGTGAACTACGTACTGAAACTTGGAGAACTCCGGCTAGGGGCTCGGTTGAAGCCATCACAGAAGCGAATGATTTAGCAAGATAGGGGTCCGGATAGGACCTAAAAATGGTCGCTACTTCTGATCCAATATAGAGCAAGCCTTCGCGAGACAAGCTAATGAGAAATGAAGCGTACTCACATCTTATCGAGTCTCCAGAAAATTATGACAATGACAAGACCAAGCTTAGTGCTCTTCACGGGGATTATTACCACCCACAACCTCCTGACGGCCCACAGAAGAAAAATGCGGCGGGACACTGATGACCTCTGGCGAGACTGTGGCGACATAGACGCAGAAGAGAGAACATATCACTTCTTATGCGAATGCCCAAGCCTGTGCAGAACTAAGAAAAGGGCTCTTGGCGAATACCACTTCGAAGACCTGGGCGAAGACCTGGGCGTACAGTCCTGAAATTTTCGGATGCATTTGTAGTCACCCCTTCAACCTACCTACCTACCTATTCAGCCTTACTCACAAAGAAAACTTTCAACTCGAGCACGGTACCTATCAGAAATACAGCAGTCTTCTAACCTGGCATTCACGATCGCTTGATCTTGGTCTTGGATCGGAGTTTTAACATCGCGAACCTGATGCCTGGGACTTGGAAATCGTCTTGGTTTTAGCATTCTTGTCCATTCGACGTATTTTGCTTTATTTGACTGCATCCACGCCGATTTCGTGATTGTTTCTTGCCTGAGCTGGCAGGACCTCCAAATTCATTTCAACAAACCGAAGTATAATCGAATCTGGGAAGTCGATGATATTTTCTGGAATTGAAATGTACAATTGATCTTATCTGTATAGCTCGATGAAATCAGTATCATTGTTGGTTGATCACTTAACCCTGGACACTTGCAATTATTATCACCCGTTACCAACTGCGTCCTGATTATTTGTCCTACAAGTCATTTCTCGTACTTTCTTTCTTCTGATTTCGCACTTTAAATAAAAAAAAAACTCAACCTTCTATAGGTCTTCTATTTCAACCATCATATCACTATCCAATCCATTGTAATGAAACCAATTCTTAGACAAACGAAACTTCATGGATGAGTACCTACAACGAACATGACGAGCCCTCTAATTGGCATTCGCAAAGCAATTCGCTCGTACTAACCTTTAAAAGCCCATTAAAGCCACTCAACCTCAGACAAGTATGAATTTTCGCTAAGTAACGATTTACACCGTCAGTCGGCGTCGGTCGTCGACGGCGTCATTTAGCGATTTATTCACGTTTTTAACGAACCGAATCGGCGCGGCGACCTAGGAATACCTCTAAAATCTCCACTTCTGGTCTTTGTTCTAATTTCAAGTAAACCGACACAAACGAAAGATAAACAAAAGAACATGTAAACCAAGGCATCCGGATGAATACGACAATTAAAAGCAAAGACCGACGATGATCCGAATCTCGGCCGGAGTTCGGGAAGCACGTGTAAACAAATATAAATTGGAAACCGAAAAAAAAAAAAAAATCCTCCTCGGCTCTCTTATTCAAATTAATTCCTTAAGGTCACTCCGGATCAGCGTGATTCCGCGGATAAACAAACAAAAAGAGAGGAGAAAATTTTAATTATTACAACGATGTGAATTAGATCGCTTCTGGAGGAGGATGTAGTAGCCCCGGACGGGCAGTCATAACGATAACAATGGCATCGAGGGGGGACCACCACACTTCCGACTACTGACTGTCGTCTAAGCAACTCTAGGGTAGATAATACGTGTTGCATGCAGAGAATGAGGAGATTGTCACAGGTTTGCGTGCTCAAAAGTTTCACTGAGCCGACTCTTCTGCTTCTCTGTTCATTGGGCGGGCTTGGTGCAGGTCGGGGGGGCACTTTGAAAGATGATGGCTTTACCATTACGAAGATGATGATGGTTATGGTTGCAGCGTGGAAATTAGGGCTAATTATTGTTTTGCTACTTTATTTTTCGAAAACAATGAGCGTGAGATTGTTTTGTTGGACTGAAGGGGAAATCGTGTGCAGGTACATTCAATTGAATCCATCAGAAAGGTGTTGATTTCGAAATTCAATTTGATGGGATTTTCTTCGACTGATGGGTGCAAAGAGATGGGAATGCGACTGGGTTTTCAAGTATGTTCATTTGGAGATTATTTATTTGAAGGTGCTTTCAAAATGCGTTTGTGACTTAAATTAAAGTGCCTAATGCAACTTGTACGACTATACATATGTATGTATATTTTGATCGTGATCTGTAAACATGGAAGCGCCTACTTAGAAATTTTTCATTTGAATGGAATTATGACAGATTGGATAAAAGTGAACTGGGATACAAAGGGCTCCTTTGTACTTGGAACACCTGGAGAAAAGAAGTCAGCCAAGCTTCAACGTACTGTTTAATGAGACCCAGAATTTCGGCAAGGGTACCATTCTGTTCTCGCAGGACTGCTATAAAGCATCACTCGCGTCGCTCACATTTGCATTCTGTTGCTGCTCTGTTCTTAGACTTCTTTCATCCACATACATTCTGTCTTAACGTTTATGGCTCAGATATGGCCCAGATACATATGTGTTCCATAGAGGATTATTGATGTTGCCAATCTTGTCAGGCGCAGTCTTTTTCCATATTTTGGTCTACCGATATTTGTTGCCAACTATTTGGCCTTGCATCTATGATAACACCTAGACTAGAAGACTACAGCATAGTTTTCATTTCTTATACTGTTGTCGTGCTTTATTTCCTCTATATGCCTGTTTAGCTACTACGCCAATGAAAATGTCATCAGCGAAGCCAACTATTTTGGTGGACCTTAGGATTGATAGTTAGAGACGTCGTCATGCATTGCATTCTACAGCAAAGGACTTAGCATGGAGCATTGAGGAACATCATAATGTTGTGCTGCATTGTTTTTTTTGGTTGCGTCACTGGATGTGAGATTTTTAAAAGATGCTAGTATCCCGAGCTACCAGAATATATGATTCAGACCTACGTACTCATACACATCCGTATACTCTTCTACCACTCTCCGTGCGGGACTGCGGTTAGGTAGTACATTGCGTGCCTGATTAGGTTCTTAGGCTGTACACTCCATCGTGAACTCGTAGAGCTGACTCTATACATTAATTCCTCATGTACAAGATTATTTGACGATTTTTTTTAGTCGGTTCCAGCATTATTTTGTATGTTTGTACACCTCTTTAAGATTCTTAGTTCCTTCATTACTGCATCCCATGCATTTTGGTTATTTAGCATAAAATCCAACTCTGCATGTTGATTTTCGATCCATGGATGGATGCTTGGGATAAGGTGGTATGTTCATATACCTTTTGTAGAGGTACTTCAAAATTCCTGCCATTCTACTATTTACTTTCTTTGCCTTCCTTCTGGCAGTCGTCCCCTGTTTTCCCTGTCTGTGTTTTCTTGGTCGTTTACGTGGCGGTGTAATCCTTGTAACCTCTGCCCAGATTGGTGAGTCGTACAGAATTATAGATGTAGCTATTTTAGGTTATATTACTCGTCGACTGTGTTCCTTACCATTCGCAGCTTTGTGGATTATATACGTGAAGTGCTCCTTAAAAGATAGCCTCTAAGGGTAGATATCAGAAGGTATCCTACTAGGTACATAATACATAGTTTGGATTTTATTTCACGAGCGCTAACTGTAAAGTGACTGTTTTCATCCTTTCCCTGCTGATTATGAGCACCGTCTTCGCTTTGTGCTCCGAAAGGGTCAAGGCTCCTGAAGTGAGCCAGCACCATACGATTCATATAGTTTCATTGCCGAAGCCAATGTCATCCGCAAATCCCACAAACTTTGACACTATAGGCACCGGCATTCCTAAGACACAATCATGCATCGTATTCCACAATAGTACTTCTAGCATGGATCCCTGTGGTACGCCACCGGTCGCCTTGCACTCCTTTAGTTCACCGTCGATGTTATACATATAGCAACAATCTGTACCTAAAGTAGTCAGTCCTAATATTAATGATGTACGATGACACCCGCTTGTCCTGCATTGTGTCCTAGATTAGGTTCCAGTTGGCGCTATTATATTGCTATGCCCCCAGGGTCTTTGATCAGCATCATTACACAGTTCTTGGACGCAGTTTCTCCAACAATTTTGGATGGCTGCTTAAAGTTCCTTGCATGCAGCCTTGAACCGTTGTTTAAGTTCGTTATTGGTTGCATTTCCTCTAGAGTGCATCTAAAACCTCCTCACTCTGTCTCCAGGTCTTGTATCTCCTCTATCAATAGACTAGTGGACGGTGACTAGTAGCCCTTCTCCTTATCATGGGTGCGTCACAGACTCAATGCATTTCGTTCATGACTTGCACTGACTTATTAGGTCAAGGCTACGACCATGGCGAAAAATAGTTCCTCGTCAAACGATTCTATTTTCCATCATACCTGTTGTGTTGGTTGCTCTTCCTCGTTTAGTTTTCTTGGGATGTACGTCATATATAATTGTCTGATGATTTTTATGAGTTTAGTGGTCGTTTACTCTCCAAGATGTTCTTTGCACATGACAGCTGCTGATAAACATACGTATGTAGGGGATTTCGCGTTTCCACTGCAAAATGTGCACTTGTTCCCGGTGTTCGTGAGCACGATGTTTAGGGTTATAAATGCCTCCAGCAATGCTCTTCCTCGTCTCTGCTGTGTAGGTTTTCTAAATGGTGTAGAAGTCTAGGTAAGGTGCACTACTTTAACCAAGTATGTCCAGATGAAAATATGCGCCATAGCTAGATTTCCAATTATATATCTCTGCTCCAGCTGAGATATACTACTCTAGCTAAAAGGCGCCGTGTCGGCTGTATCTTGGTCTTCCATGATTTGGCATGATGCGCGTATGTGCATTATTCACTCGTAAGGTCTTATCGCTGGCATATCTCGAGTGTTCATTAAAAGAAAGCCTTATGTCAATCATGACGCCTATATATTTGATGATTTGCTTCGATGTTTTTCTTTTCTTTCTGCTTTCTGGTGATTAGTACCGCTTCTGATGCGTCACATATCCTTTGATCATCTGTTGTGTCTTACTAGTAGCGGGACCTACGAATGTTAAGTTCATAAAAACAATTTTAAACGCCTCTCCGTCAAAAGTACCCGATTTCCAACCTACTCTTCGTACCATATTCCTCGGTTGGTGGTTACCTTGCCTTTGGTTCGTTCTAATCCGGTATAGTATAGCCTGGTGGTCTTTATGAGTCTAATCTTGGGTTACTGTCCATGTTGTTTTCCGCATTAGGCAACTGCCAACAAAGGTAAGGTCTATGATGGAACATGTTCCATAGCTACTAAACGTATTCTTTGGTCGTGTTCCAAAGGGCTTCAATAGGGTACTTCCTCCCTGTTCGTCTGCTGCAGACGAGACCGCCCACGCAATAGCACAGGGCTTCTTACTAAGTCTGGCCAGGAAGTTTTCAAACTCATCGATTGACATGCATCATGCTATGAATTTTGGCTGGAACGAACGTTTACCACACGTCCATATAGAAGCTGTACCTGTTGCATCAGCTACATATATTTATTTCTATCTCAAGCACGGACTGTGAAAGTAAGTCTTGAGCAGCTTGACAATGATTTAAGTTTAGTTGCAGTACTTTCTTGTTCTCCACTGTTCCTTCATCGCCTTTTGATATACTGAGCAACTTCTACTTCCTGTGACGTGTTTACTGTCACCAGCTTCCTGACCCTTTCAGAGTAAGCACTTACTGTAGCGAACACGTATGGTCCCCTTTCCCAAATTGTGAAGTCTTTAAGTTTGCAGATCTCTGGAGTTAGAAGATCTTTTCTGACGGTTTTCCCAATTTTTTCGGATCGGGGTTGCTTTTAACTTTTCGATGAACATCTGCATACTTGAGATGTCTTATTGATTTTAGGACCAATGTATCGGGACGAGTTACCTTCTTACGTAGTTTCGCGCGTGCTTTTGTACTAGTTTTGCTATTATTACGGGGAGAGTCCTTTAAGAATCTTGGACCGCACTTATGGGCATGTTTCAATAAAGCATCTGCGCTTACTTTTGAGGATGTCTGCTTTGAATGAGAAGTAGCATTTGCTGCTGATTCTTCTCTTAAAACCGGTGAATTAGGAATTGTTCTTGGTAATGATGCATCTGAACTGTGGTTTATATTGCCTTAGTGCGCACAGTTCCTTTGAGTTCTGTATATTTGAGGAAGAGACAGAAGAATAAGTCTTCATCGGCAAAGTCATATCTTACCAATTTACTGCTTTGGTCTCACTGGTGTTCTTCCTTGTTGTTTCTAGAATGATCTCATATATGATCTCATAGTGGTCATTAAGCGTGTGAGTTGAATTTTTATCTCTCTACTGACGTAAGTGGTATCAATGCTTTAGAAAGTATCATTATTACCTTTGTTGACAAGTATGTGTCTATTAGTTTCAGGACAGTCTCATTCGGCAGAGTATGCATTGAAGTCATCGTCCAAATGTTCCTAGAAATTTTTCAATCCTGACTTGAGAGCAAGAATATTTTCTTTATATGTATTCTCGTTCGAAAATAGCAAGAATCCATCCATATCCTTCACTAGTTGCGTATCTCCCACTGACTATACACTACAAGGGACTTATGTATGTATAAGAACCACATTTTAGACAGACAGTACTTCTCCGACCCATTCATTTATGCAACCCCAGCACCCACCAGTGCTTATAATTTTTCTCAAATTTGTTCCATATACATTGACCCACTTCTCCATCGTCTACGTTCTGCTCAATTTCAAATAGCTTTAGTATCTGCAAGTTTTACAACACTCCCCACACAAGGATGACATCAATTCTGCATCTCCAACGTTTAATCAGCATCACCAGCCAGAGTTGAATAGCACAGCACACACATCCTCTAATCGTGTTCGCCTCCAGCGAAAAAATGCAAATCTTCTGCCAACCCACAGGCGTCTTTCCTAAAAAGAGCAGTGTGCAGCAAATAATACCCTGCCAAAGGATCTAGTACATATGAACACAAGACCACGCGAGCCATATAGTACACCCTCCAGTAACACCAGACCATAACTCAGAACCTAATGAGATGTGACTTTGTGATTTCCCACAACAGAACCTTCGAATTCCCCTGCATCTGGTGCTTGTGTGCTCTGGCGCAGCTAAATAGCTATTTGTGGTCGAGAAAGAGTCTTGTGTTCAGAGAGAGGTAGGTAACAACGAAAGAGTGTCAAACTTCTTTCTTTGGTTCGCGTCGTGTTGTGGTTATGGCCGGGACAAATGTTTAGCGCAGGCAAACTGGCTTTGATCTTCTTCCATTGACAGGAGATTCTAACACAGATACACGCACACACGTGTTCTGTGTGGGAATGGGGAGAGTAGGTGGATGCATTCTACATGATTGCAGCCATTTGGCAATTTGCTGATGGTAATGGTGCTGATGATGATGAGGTCGATGTAAAATGCAGACGACAAGACGGCGCACAAAGCCAGACACATTTCAGTTTGCTGTGTGCCAAAAAGGAGCTGGCAATTTGTTTTAAGCGGATTTGCATTAACAGCAATGAAAGAAGGAGACGGAGAAATGCAACTTAAAGTTTTTTTTTTTTTTTTTCTAGATTTTGAATTCGTTAAGGATTTCGTTTGGAAGGAACTTCATTTTACACTGGTTGAACAAATGTTAATGGATTTGCTGAAAGGGAAAATTATATCATGGAAGAGTTGTTTAATCCACTTAAATGTAGAATAATTCGTTTAAAGGATTTGCTTCCATTTTTGTTTGAGTCTAGAAGACCCAGTGATGCCATAATGTATGTATATCTACTGTAGTTCCTAAGCTGGGGTAGTACACATGTCATCTTCTAATATATAAAAAAAGATCTGTGAGTCTTGTAAATTAGCGGACAAAAAATCTGTCGGGATGACTTGGGACTGAGAGATGCATCCATTTCGCGCCAAGAGTCCTATATTATTATATGTGTGATGGTTTTAGCTACTACAGCTAGGTGTGCCCCACGAGCTATCGTTGAGTCCTCTTTCAAAATTTTGTGCATTTTGATCTAGCACCGAAATAATGGTAACATTGTTCTTTGACTCACTCCAAGCCACAAGTTTTGTGTAACAGAGTGATTGATTCTCTAGTTTTCGCTGGCTTCCGATAGGTTAAGTTAAGTTATGAAGGGGTGTGTGATGGATAAGGACTCATCACGTTCACTTGGGGACCTAAAGGTCCATTGTGGAAATAAAGAGAGAGAGAGTCTAAAAATAAACCAACTGGCCGATTTAAGAACCAGATGCTGGATGGAGTGTGTATAAGATCCAAAATCTGATAACATGGTACTTCTGCGGAGCTTGCGAAGAACCTGAATCTTAGGGTGCGTGGGCATCGTTCTTGCAAAGCAGGGCAGTTGTAAAAGCAGTTTCTGCATAAATTGTTGAAATCTACCCTCCATTTACGGAGCATGACTCCAATGGCGCAGTATCCTGTGATTAGTCCACTTAAGATGCGGAGAGAGGATCACTTTAGGGCCAGACACCGCTTGTTCAATTCCGGCCATAAAGTATGGGAAGTGGCACAGTCCTCACTAGATAACCAGAACGAGTTGGCGTTTTTCTGTATAATACCGTCCATTATGGTAAAAAATTTACCAATGGATGGCAAAATAGATGTGTCTACTTCACTGATTGCCGACCCCATTGTTGGAAAAGCATCCGCCTTTTCGTTTCTATGTCCGAGAACCCAGCAGAGTTTGACCAAATAGTGTCTAATGGTGAACAGTACTTTGATCGATTTTAAGGCTACTTGACTATGGACGAAGATAGTTATAACCGACGGAGGAAGGTGACTATCTTCTAGTCATTTTCAGATTTTCTTTCCAGGATTTCACATTGAAATAGATTTTTGCAATGTCACCGAGTAAATACCTACTCCCGTACCTATCTCCTTTTTAACTATTCGTATTGGCTCTTAAACTCTCACTCTGCCTGGCTTGGGAATAGGATCAGGATATCAATTTATTAGTCATTGTATGGCTGTGCAACTTTCGGAGTTGTATTTTCTACCCATAGTCTTTACTGTGTATAACACCGTCACGCATGTCCATAGTTGGTACGATTTCATAGCCTGAATTCTCTCAATCTAAGAGCTTCTATTATGGCAGAACCCTTTATTAACAAAAGTACAGGGAAGGAGATGAAGGATTGTGTCCAGCCCTACTTTTGGTGCGCTACTGGTGAGATTTTCTGATGCAGCAGCCTACAGCTTTGACACCGTGTTGTCATTTCACTCAAATTATCAAACTTTTCTTCAATTATCGCCTGGAGAATTTTCATTTCCACTTCTAGTTATTTTCCCATCAGGGTCGGAACGGTCGATAATGGGTGAATGAAGATCCGTCGGGGAGTTCAAGCTATCTGCAAGCTTTTAAATTTGTTCGGTTCCCTTTAGACCTCGTCTTTAGACCTTATCCTTTCAAAGGTCTGCTTACTGTCCGAAGCATGATGAAGCTAAATTGGATGCTGCTGGTTTTGCCTGGAAGGGATGATGCCTTACTAATCGATTTTGACTGACTTTG
This sequence comes from Xylota sylvarum, assembly GCA_905220385.1. Taxonomy (NCBI): domain Eukaryota; kingdom Metazoa; phylum Arthropoda; class Insecta; order Diptera; family Syrphidae; genus Xylota; species Xylota sylvarum. The sequence goes on along the minus strand of LR999957.1, from coordinate 104,774,238 downwards.
GGTAGGAGCTTGTGGCTTTCGATAAGAATTTCATTGGATGATTCCTAGAATTAGTAGAACTATATGGCGGGACAGGTCAATGGGACTTAGGGCCTATCTTTCACAACCATTCGTGTTGTGCGTGCTATATTCTTTAAACGAATGGAAGCAACCAACTGTTTAATGCCGTGTCCGAAGGGAATTTCTTTATTTGAGAAGCTGTTGTCTGCGGATCGAAGCTCGAGAAAGAACATCCCAGTAGTCAGCTATAACTTTGAAGTAGTAAGGGACTTTGTCTACATACCTTGGCTCTGCCACCAATTCTGACAACAACACCTTAACAAAAATAAAACGAAGTATAACTTTTGCCAATCGTTGTTCCATTGGGCTGAGAACGCAGTGGAGTAATAAAGTCCTATCCCGAACAACTAAGGAGACTCTATGTATATAGTAAAAGACCCTGATCATCCCAGTCCTACTTGGAATACTTGGAATCTATCTAAAGTGGATGAAAATATCCATAGTTGCTTCGAGAGAATGATTCTTCGTAAAATTGTCGTTTGCCTTGATAGACTTTGGAGGAGGAGATTTTCCGACGAACTATACCAGCTGTACAGTGACATCGACATAGTCAAAAAAAAATGCGCACTAGTCGTCGGAAAAGAGCTCCTGCTCGCAGGGCGTTCGTGTTTTTTATAATTCGAAAAATATTCATTTCCAAATCCGGGTGAGCATCGCAGGCACTGCAGAGGTTGTCTGTGTTTAGGAGCATTCTTCTTCGATGGGTTTCCAGTAGGTTGTGCCCCGTAATGATCCCCGTGAAGAGTGCTAAGTTCGTTCTATTAAGCGTTAGAATTTCATTGGCTTTGGTATTGTCCGGAGCTTTCTGGAGACCTAGTCTTGCGAAGGCTTGTTCTATTTTATATTTAACAAGTGCTAGGGGCGGTAGAATAGAGTTAACGACCATTGTAACGTCTGCCAGTTCGTTCACTTGAATGCCGGTGTATCTTGGAACCTAAAGGAGTGTAAAACCGTGGTTTGGTGTGAGTATTGTGATTTGGCGACAGTGGATGAGATGGCCTTCTTGGCGCCTTGACTGTTGATCATTTTTCTGGAGTGCAATAACGTGGGTAATTCTCGTGCCTCATCTGCGATTGCTAATACTTCCACTTGGAATACACTATCGTGGTTTGGTAGTCAAAGTGGGCGGCGATTTGTTTTTTGGATTTTTTCAAACTATAGAGCTATTTCCTTTAGGAGCAAGTCACATCAGTACATTCAATGGACGCTGAATGTCTCTATACGTGATATTATCTGCTTCGGGACACCAAACTAGGCCCCCATCAGATAGAATGGGTCGGACGAGCTTAAATCAATTACATATATCGAAACGCAAAGGAGTTCTATTCATGTTATCTTGGAGTTTCAGTCCGTTTAGTCTAAATAGAGACCATACAGATATACATAACTAGATATTTCACATTACTCAGGCACGAGTCCTTAATTGAAGTATCTTGAGAACCCAAACCACTACTTAAATAATTGTGGCATTAGTCATGGTGTAGGTGGAATAGAATACAAACTTTTACTGCCCCATATACATAGTCGCCAATTCAGTGATTTCTTAATCCTGCTCGTAAAATAAATCTTCTTTTATGTCACCAATAGCCTACGTCCTCCATTTACATAAAACCTTTGGATGGATTGGCATACATATGTAAGTCAAACAAAAATATCCAATGGCATTGGCACATCAAAGCTGGATCTCGATGTAGCAATCGTTTTTCTAATTGAAAGCATTTGTCAAATTGTTTACACCAAAACACGTAAAGTATGTTGATATCCTGCTCCAGATAATAATTCATCTCCCACCCAAAACACACATGTTCCATAAATATACGACTTTTGCTATAATGTACGAAAAAAAAAAGAAGAAAACATCATCTGCACACTCACATCACCAGCAGCGCGCAGTTCGTTGTTCAGGGTCAATTCACTTCGAATGTGTATCTACTATGTGTATCTGTAAGTTAAAGTTCTACTAGGTGCGACATGAGAAAACGAAAAACAAATCCACAGATCCATCCAACACCATTATGTACCAGTGTAAACAAAGTACACTCGTTGCGCCGCCTTGTCTCTGAAGTAAAACGCTGATGGACGCCTCTGTCGTCGTCAACCCGTTTCGCTAAATAAACAAAGTTGCCAGTGTATCTCGTTGTGGCTTATGTTGAGCAACATACACCCAACAGCAGTCTCGTAGACGTTGTTCAACAACAAAGTTTAAATATATATATATATTTTTTTTTTGTATTCTTCGAGTTTTAAATTGAATCTGTATGGTGTTTGTCCGGGGTGCAGCGTGAAGCTGTAATAAATCCTGGAAATCGGATTGGGGGAACTATTGCATCTCGTGGGCTGTTACGGTTGTAACTGCCACTTATGCGGCCTACATTCGGAGCTTGAAGTCGTTCAAAAGCCCCTCTAAGCCCCGTGTGAGAATAACAACAGCACTGAGATGGTGTTTATGGTTTAATTTACCTACGAGCACAGGTATCTCTATTATGTGGCTTTTGTTTCGGAATTCGACAGAATACTGATTACGAATGTGTGATGTTGAGGTTGTTGAATTTGTTATGCAGTATCTATGTACTGACTGCTCACAGACAAAAGTACCTTGACCCAAGTTCGGGTCTGCTATTATTGTGCTGTGTCATTCTCAGTGACGGTTGAATGTAAAGTGGTTGCTACTGTTTCGAGTATTTGGTAGTTGAATTCGAATTTGATTTGGAGAACGGTGTGACAATTGATTGGTAGCGCTGATGTTGAATGATTTTTAATGCTTCTTGGAGGGACCCCCCGAGCGGTATGAACATTTTATTCCTGCAAATATCGACAGGCAGAAGAATTTGATACTCTCAGGAGTGGGCGATCTAAGAACAACAAGTGTCAATCCAATTTCAACGGAGAATATTGTAATGGCCTGAGGGAATATGACTCTGTCAGGAGCTAAGAGAATGCCAATGAATCAATGACCTATCTTGTTTTCTTGAACAAAAACTACACCCTGCTGGAGAGAATATGGGTAGTTGAGGCAACATTAGATAGCAGCAAGATTTTTTGGTGGAGAAACTGTATTGACTGGGCAGTTTCTGATATGACAGAATATAGGTAGGTAAAATTGTACCTTTCACAGACCTTAACTTGAAATCTAAGTCAATGGACAATTTGGAGCATTGTGTTTTCCTAATTAGCATCTGGAGTAGTTGGAAACTGTCCCTGAGTTTGGAAAAATCATCTACGAAAAAGCGCTCTTTTGGTTTAACTATAAATTTGGGATGAAACCAATCGGATTATGAACAACAGACCTGACGTTAGTGCTTACAGAGGTCTTTGTGCAATTTAAAAAGGCGGTGTCATCACAGTAATCAAGTAGTTCTAGTGTCCGGGGAGTAGAAGTAGAAGTAGTAGTTCTAGTGGAAGCAGTCCTGCGATGATGCAAGCTGCATCACCTGACGTTAATCACTTTATACTCTAGATCTGTGTAAACAAAACACTATATGTAATATGGAACAGTAGGTTGCACGGCTCTGATGGTGGACATTGTTCTTGATAGTGCCGAAAATACTCAAACAGCCTTCTCGTAAGATCGTTATTGGTGTGAATTTGAGCATGAACATGTGTGAACCCACGTCTCAACTAACAAGCCTCTCAAGTTAGCCCCGTCTGCCTCCAATTGTGCATCCCAAAGTCGGTAGAGATTGCTTTCTACTTCTCTGCGCCACCTAAGGTAATGTCTTCCTTCTTCTTTTAATACCATAATTATCTAGATTAAGTATTTCCTTGTAGGAATAAGGCCTTAGATTGTCTCAGTCCCGAAACATTTTCCCAGTAGGCCAGGCGAAGTTTGTGTTCCTAATCATTAATCAGCGCTGTGGCGGCAGTCCAGTTGACACCACTGTAGGGTACAGGTCATATGAACGCAGATTCTTAGCCATGCCTAACTAGTTCATCTGCAGACTCGTGCCTGCAATTTCTTAATGACCAGGTACACAACCGAGTTTCACCCTGCTATGTCTGACAAGAAATCCACTATAATGGATCTTAGAAGCATTTAACTGATATAGAGTCGAATAAATTGGACGACAGCGGTTTTATACTGCCTGGATATATGAAAAGAGCGCCCTTAATACCTTTACCAAGGTTCAACCTAGTACAGATCTCTATGGCATGGAGTTCTGTGTTCTGGAATACTGTTTGACACATTCCCATAGGTAACGAAACTTTGGTGTTGGGTCCAAAGACATCAGCTCTAACTCTAGATTCTATCTTCGATCGGTCGGTGAAGACCAGACTTCTAGGGTCCAGTACCGGAACCCCATTGGACCAGTTTACACGGTCCAATATTTCTACGTCAAATAACCTACCGAAACAGTACTCCCTGACCATGATATCGGGGATAGTGCAAAACATGTCCTTTTTGGGAATGGAATCAAGAATTTCCCACATGGTCTCCTGGTTTATACTCGTATTCAGAATTAGTCTTGAAAGTCTGAATACGTCAAGACAGCTAAAATAAGGTATTCTGGACGTGGATATATCGTTCATTCCATTTAGGGAATGCCTCCCACACCACGTCCTCCTTCTAAGGACCACTTGCTAGACATCCTTTACTACAGCATTTATTACTTACGATGGGTGACTATTGGCGGTTGGTTCTTAGTTTAATGATAAGTGCTTAAACTCTAAAGTTTGTGGCAATAAATGGCGTCTACTACTCTACCAATTTAACCGCCAGTACTTCAACTAAAAGAAGATATACCCTCCTCTTTGCAATGAATGATCTGAAAACCCCGTTATTTTATTTCCCACAATTTCGCAAAAATTAAAACTAAAATTGTATTTCCTGTCAGTCTCGTCACTTTTGACTCAATTAAGACATCAGTTTGCAAAAACCGCGCAACATTCTATGAAGCAACATACCTAATTAAGAGGAACTGCTGGCTGTTGCACATGCTTCCCAATGGAAGCATAATTGCTCCAGAAGAGTCCGCAAAAAAAAAAAAACAGAGCCCAACAAATGCTGTTAATTAAGATCAAAGTCAATTTCTATACAAGAATTAACATACAAAAAAAAATAAAAATAAAAATAAAAACGAGAACAAAGCAAAAAAAAAAGACCACAGTGTCAAGCCCGTCTCATCCTCCAGCAGTGCATGTTAATTCATCTTAATGATCGTGCGCCCTCTTTCAAACAAAAAAATGGATTCGCTCTCTCTCCGTGTAGTGATGCAATCCATAACAGTAGTGAGACAAAGTGCTGGGGTCAGCACACCAACAAATGGTGGTCCTACACAGGATTGTGAAACCTTTGAGGGAGAATTGTCACATCAGAAGCAGCATCATTCATTACCACCAGCGCAACATGGGAATTATACTCCACATGCGTTCCACATTCACCCGATCGGTGGAGGGGTGATTATGCAAAGTCAAAACGGAGACGCACGGTGGCCTCTACCATGACCAGATGTACATACATACATACATACTCGTATGAGGGAAGACGATGAATATATCTTCGACAAAATTTCCATGTTACAAAGTTCCTGCTGCATCAGCATGCTTCCTGTAGTTTGCTTCCTCTCATAATGGGCCACCATATCAGTTCGTTGTGAACATAGCCTGCAATGTCTCTTAAGGTGCGGGAGCACAAAGTTTTGTCATTAATCTGGGAGTAACCACCTCTCTACCACCCTCGCACAGAGTTTCATCATTTTGCAGATGACTTAAAGCGTGACGACGACGTTCCAAATGAGTGCGCTATGGGTTGTGCATTGGTGGACGTTTTCTTAAAGAAACAAGATACAGCCGAACTCACGAGACTCATGAAAAGAAGTCCAAATCTGGTAGAAATATGTTATACTCCAAGGGCAGCGCCACAGTAGACCAACCAGTTGGCAGTAGATACTTTTGGGAAGGAAACTTTTAATTTTATTTATGGTTTTCTTTATTGTTTCGTCTTCCCACACTTTCTTGGGTGCTTTTACGTACAATCTCTTGTGGTTTTTCTTTGGAGAGTTCTTATAAGTTACACAGTCAGCGACGAATTATGTTAGATCACTGTGAGTAATATTTTTTTATTGCAGTAGAGGATGGGGAAATAGCGCTTGGAATTGGATGGTTTTGGTTACTTTTTGTTTGTCTTGTATCACCTATGGGTCCTACAAAACGCCTAGTTGCCGCGTATCCTGTCATTCTGAGTTAGCGGGATCCACTGCATAGAAAAGTTATCAATCCACTGCCACTTCCGTCGTTGTAAGCTTGTGCATCCGTTCCTTTCGTCCATTGTCGTCGACAAGGCAGCATTTAAGACATCGCTCTAAAAAAAAAGATAAAAAACGATATTGGTGAGAGGATACAGCCTTGTCGAAAACCACTTTGAACACTTTGAAGTTCGAATCCACATATAGACCCATTGCATGTAGCCTCGATAATTGCTATTAATTTTTTCGGAATACCTCTCCTGCGCAAGGCACTCCAAATAAATTCCCGAGTAACACTATCAAACGCCTTTTCAAAATCGATGAATAGCAGGTGAAGTGGTGCACCATATTCAACACACTGCTCGATCATGATCTAATGGGTGTTGATGTGGTCAACACAGGAGGACCTAGAACGGAAACATGCTTGTTCGGGATCTAGAGTATCTTCGAGGTGCTCGAAATAGCTCCTACCGCCTTGTTGGTTTTATGTGCTTTGATCGCGGATGAGATCACATCCTTACTAGCGATTGTTGTTTGAGCTGTCACTGGTACAAGAAGGCACACTTGTATTTATCATATGACGAGTGTCGGTTAGAAGCTCGCATGACCACATTCTTCTGTGGGCAGTACGTCTGTCTGTCTTCTTAAATAAATTTGTTGCCTGGGCTTCTCTCTTACCAATCAATGTTTCCTTTATGCCACGCATTCGATGTGTCTGTTAAGAGGGTTTCCCTTCCAACAGTTGTGCCTTCGAAAAGAGAGACTAGAAGTCTAGTAGGTACTAGAAGGACTAGACTGAGACCAATTTGAAAATAATAAATAAAACTGTCATAAAGAAATCGGCGCTCACTGTACATAAGCCTTCATTGTAATGAAAATACTTTTAACTAAACATGACATAGTGCTGTGAGGTGGGCGGGTAGGGCTCAACAATGTTTATTTTTCGCTAAAGAAATGGAACTCTCGTGTATCTTTTACGGGCTTATTGTTGTGGAACGCGCTTAGAGTTCAATGTGCGAATACGTATGGACAAAGAAGTAGAAGTCTATGGACAGCAATGTTGGACGATGGACGATGACTTTATTTCACACTTCTTGAAGTTCTACAAGAGAAACAAAACTCTCTGAAGAAAGTTTGTTATATCTCTTTGGTGAACGATTTATTTTTTTGACTTTAATGCCTTCATTGTGTTTTCATGTATTTAAATTTCTATAAACGAAACAAGTATTTAAAGTAATATTTAAAAAAAACTGTGCCAGTAGCAAGGGAGAAAATAGGCATTAGGGGAGAGAAAAAGAAATAGGGGTGATTCAACGTCCACCGAGAGTAATAGTCAAAGTCTTATTTGAAAGGGAAGCTAAGAAATTGCTAGCACTAGGGGTTCCTTGTAGGGCTTCTTTTTTTTGGAATATAAATCCTCAACAAAACAGGAGTAATTTCATACTTAGTGGTGTGTAAAAGAACCACACGTTACTTTAGGTGGTTGAGGCATTTTTTAAGGCACCATATAAATTAGTGTTTAGTATATCCCCCAGCGGGGCTCTTGCCTTTATTGTAGAGCGCATCATGTTGCATATCATGTTAATATACTAGTTGTCAAACTTTCTAGTGTCGGATATTGCGCGCATTCGAAAAATTTTAGACATTTCTTGGTTTCCGGTTGGAGTTTTCGTCTAGAGTTAGGCTCAGATATTTGACTTCTTTTGAAAAATCTATTGCCTATACCCTATACCCTATATTTTGTACTTAATCTAGATTTCCTTAATTTTTGAAAGCAACTATGATGCTCATTTGGGGTTGACGTTGAGGCCAACTTGTTTACACCAGTCAATAACAAGGTTGAGTGCCCTCTGGAAGAGTTGCGGGATTGTAAAACTGCCTTGTAGATGGTCTTGGTTTGGCGAGTTTATTATTCCATCACGGAGTAGAGCAGTTGCCTGATTTTTCTTGCTCTGGGCAATCCTGATGATTTCATGGCAGCGTTGAAACTATCGCAGCCAAATTCTGGATTGTCAATGTCTCTGATACTCTTATAGCAATTGACAATGATTCTAAGAGATCTAGGATGTATGTGTCCCAATCTGTGGATCTTGACTGTATATAAGATTCGGAAATTTCAGAGGATGTTGAAACAAATTCGACCATGATCCAATATTGATGTTTCAATTGAAACATGCTTATATTATAAAAAAAAATTTTTTTTTTCTTTTAGTGCATATGTTGATATGGTCAAGGACTTTTCCCCTAATGATATTTATAAAGGTAGTCAATTTCCGTAGTTTAGAATTTCAAGGTTATTTTTGTATAAATTCTAGAATAGACTCACATCTTTTGTTGACCTTACATGGGGGGATTTTTAACTGTAGTATTTGATCAGTTTAGTTCAAGAGCTGTCCAGAATCTTACATTGTGCTGCCAAGAATCCGTAGCTCTTCACAACAACTGCAGATATCACTTTTATTGCCTTTTGTCTGTTAAAGAAACAGGGTGTAGTAGTGCCAGCATTGCAACCTGCTTAGCAACTGCTGTCACTGCCAGGACCTCAGGTTGGAAAACGCTGTTGAAGTCACGAAATCTTTTCGAACTGAATAGTCTGAGAACGTCAGAGTTGAATCTCGCGACAACGCCAATATCCTTCTTTTTCGTGTCATCTCTTCCCTATTGGGAAAGGAAGTAATGAATGGTCTTTCAAAATCTGGACGGAGAATTTTAAATTTTTTGACAATCTAGACATGCCCCGTCAGACTGTCTTCACAACTACCTTTTTGACTTCGTCAAAGAGCACAGTTTATGGCAGATACTTGTATGAACAAATCTAAGGTTTTAAGATTGAGTATAGTCTTAGGACCCGCTGTAGGTAGGTGAAGCCCCCCTTTAGCAGTCGAGAGCTTCTGTTTAGTGCCACTTTTGGCTAGTTCATCTACTTCGCAATATTCTGGGACGTCTGAGTGATCAGGAACACAGTACAGTGTGAGATTGCAATTATTCGATATCTCATTCAAAGATGCGCGACATTGCTTAACCAATGTAGATGTTATTGGATATTCAAATTATAGCTGCCTGGCTAACAACACAAGCGCCTTCACGAATAGCCTCATGACGTCCGCTTTTTAACACGCTGCAATAGTCTGGTGGTCTAAAAAACATGCTTACGCTAAGTAAGACTGAAAACAGTCCAGCTCCTACACCCCCTCGTCTGTCGTAGACCCATCCATGTAGATTTCCGTTTTCATCGGATTGGGTCTTAGTCCGCAATTATCTGTCCACTTGACCTGCCTTGCCAGGGCTGTTTCCATGAGATCCCTTAGTCTGTTTGGGTGATTCCCGCTATAGCTATAGCAATTTTATCTACATAAGATATATTTTTGTATCCTTGCTCTTCTAAGGTAAGGAGTAATTCGGTCACGGTAAGGAGCCATAGTTGTGGTGATGATTCCCTACTTGTCGCGTACCGCGTTGAACCGATATTCTGGGTTTCCATTAGCCAAGCTATGAATTGATCGCCGTGTTGACTAGCATCTGGTTTATCCAAACATTTATCCTGTTGCTGAATGCCACTTCTATGTCAAGGATGGCTACCATCCAAGTGAATGTAGTGCGGTTGCAACTGTTTTATCTTTTCTGGTCTTTATTCAGAGGCCATTAAGACTTCTATTATAATTGACCAAATCCAAGGGCTACTTTGTCATTTTAGCCCGATTGAAGAGACTCCTACTATTCTTTCTCTGTATATTCAGTTCAGAAATCGGCCATGAAGGACTATTGTCCTTTTTGCTCTAAAATTGTTCAATTCATTTTGCTTGTCGTAAGTACGATATTAATATAGGCGTGTGACACTGCTTAGAGTGAAGAATTTGCATGTCTTAACTGCTTCACTTCAGAAAAAAATAACTTCTTCTGCTTCGTTTCGCCTTAATTCACTTGAGACGTGGTGTACTGTCAAATCTTTACGCAAGCTTAGAACAACTTCGCCCACATACTTTTCAACGTAGATACATACATACATCTCTAAACATTGTTAGATACACCATATCGTAACCTTGTCCATTCAATAGTTGCACCCATCAACATAATCTCCCAAAAAAAAAAAAAAAACTACATCGAATCACCCACACAAGATGGTCTTCCGATTGCCATAAATAGTGTTATTGACAGATCTGAAGAGGCAGAGCCATGTCAGTCCAAATCCAAACGAAACGACGCAGAACAAATGAGTGTCGCCCCAGCTTCCACTTTTGTGCAATCATTTATTAATTAGCATCGATTCGTTGCGCCTATTTCTTTGTTTTCTTTTGCGTTTTACGACCTCTTACAACATTTCATCAATTGACCAAGGCGACCGTCTCGAATCCCACCTGCCATTTGCGACGATTGATGAATGAAACCTACACACTCCTCTATCTAGACTAGTCGCGTGCGGCTACGCACTTCTGAGCCTACACTCGACTAGTTTTGGTTATAAATTGTCGCATTGGCCATAAAAAAAAAAACAACAACAACAAGTTAATAAATTCAACATTCAACGAATGCGACGTTAAGATGAACTAACCGAAGAAGAAAAAGAAAACATATGCTGTAGTTCCCAGTAATCCTTAATCCCGTAACTATCTGCCAGGACAATTGCACACGGACGGACCAACACTACACACAGACATGAAGAGTGGACAAAAGATGACAATAATCCGTTTGCGATGTGCATATTAGTAAGTACTCATCTCGTTTGATTTCCCATCTGCAAGGCTGCCATCCTTAGGGTGGACTCTACAAATATGGTTACAAGAAAACCCATAATCCTAGTGTCCTGCTGTTATGCCTGTCTGTCGTATGCATATGGTTTATGGTTGGCCCCTCTTATTTCGTTTCGGTGAAAGTTTTCCCAGGGAAACCTAGACAGTTGGGGATTAGAAGATAACCAGCTTTGGGGGAAATGCTTCTATTTAATGAAATTCGGAAGAAGAAGTTAAGCTCGGGAGTAGGGTGGTGGTGCAACTAATGTCAATGGCAATTAAGGTGCAATTTTGGGATTAAAATTTCAAAATACATCATGGAGAGCTGGGATATTTCATGATTCAGTGGAAGGAGAATTGAGTTGATTAATTCGGAAGATAGTTGAATGGATCTCCACAACTTTCTTACTTTGTTACGTTGCGATTGAGATTCAGAAAAGTATCTTTATAATGGAGTACACATCTTCACGTATCACCTTACAGAGTAAAGAGAACTATTAGGAAGTAATTGGGTTTAAAGACTTAGGGAGATGGGTACCCCACAAGGATGAGATTACAGAATCGAGAATATCGTAGCTTTTGGCAGGTTTTTGGAGTGGCAGCTCTATTGGCCTATTTTTCTTCTAAAACGACAATGGAAGACACGTTACAGTTAATGGAAAGCACAATCGAGGCATGATAATCGACTTTTTATGACCACAAATTAAGGACTTGGATTTGGGCGAGCTATGGTTCTAGCAAGATGGGACTACGTGCCACACAAGCCGTCCAACAATCAACTTATTGCACGCTAAGTTCAATAATCGTGTAATCAGTCGTTTTGGTGATGTTGCTAGTCTGGCACTAGTCCGGCTTCAAAAGAAATTCGAAAAAATTGTCGTTTGCGTTGACGGGCCTTAGAATAGGAGATTTAACGACGAACTATAGGGGGTGTATAGCGATATCGAACTAGTCAAAAAACTGCGCACTAGTCCTCTGAGATGGCTAGGACATGCAGAGCGAATGGACACCAGTGCTCCGGTCTGAAGAGTCTTCGAATCAAACCCGAAGGGACAAAGCAGTGGAAGAAAACGTCAACCGACTTGGAGTGCATAACTGGAGGCAGTTAGTTAAGGACGACACTTCGTCTGCACTGGGAAACTGGCGCTGACGCTGTAGTATCTATGGTCATAGGAAAATCCTTGATCTCGTGAAAACCGAGATTAGGGAGTTGAATATGCTCACGGATGGAATAAAGAGAATGCGTATTACCGAAAGGTATCACAAAACTCTTATCGGAGATGGAACACTTCCGGAAAAGAAGATTGGTGATATAAGCATCATTACAGATGGGTCCATGGTGGATGGCAGAACGGGGGCAGGTATCTTCTCAGAAGAACTGGAACTAGCCTGTCATATTAGATGATTGCTCTGTTGCATTCGTTAGATTACCTGAAAGAGGGTCAGGCCGAGGGTAGAAACATTACCATCGCACTAGACAATCAATCAGTGACTAGACGCATGGAGCAAACAAATATCAATACATCACTAGCATTGGAATGTGTTCATAAACTGAATAAGTGCTCATCTCGAAATGAGATGACGCGGATGAGATGACGGAGATGATCGGGGAGGGTATCACCTAAAAAGGATGGGTCTTCTGGAGGATGACACCTGTGAACTATGCCTGGAGGTAGTCGCGGCGGCAGCGCATATATTGTGTCAATGTCCGGCGATAGTTAACAAAAGAAGGGAAGTCCTGGGGAGTCACTGGTCCTGGAGGGTGAACCGGATTTCTGTTAAACAGGTGCTAGTGTTGACACGAGGAATCAAAGCCAGAGAGAAACTGTGGAGAAATCCAGTGAGACTCTTGTGCTAAGATGGATCGTGGAAGAGAGACGAAAAGGGACCCAACACTGTGGTCCGGTTCAAAATCTCTCTAAAATATATATATAGCTAAGGACCGGGCTAATTGGAGAGACTTGTTGGTTCAGGCCCAAGTTCACCCCGAACTGTAGGGCCACACAAGTAAGTAAGTATGTTCCTTTCTAGAACTTGCATTCAGTGCAGTTTGTTTGTTAAAGGAATCCCTCTGAAATAGGTGGAGAAATTTAAGTATCACCGCCTTACTTGCTAGGTTAGTAAGGCTGTATCAATTTTGGAAGTCCCTGATCATTTTGTTGTAACAAAGTCCGAACTACATAAGTGTGGTGTTTCTAAGTGCAGGGCCATGCGACAAGCACCAGAATATGTGAGGAACTCAATGTTCAGCTGCTTTTTCCGATTTATTGTTCGATTTGGCCAATTAGTCGGCATATATCTACTTCAAAGATGTGTTATAAATGTATAGAATTGGCCGATCACTTGGTAGGCTTGTGGTAAGATGATCGCATCAATTTGGATATCTCTACTGGATCCGTCTGGGGAAACTTGCTAATGATTCGGAGTCAGTGGCAAAGGATGCCCCCAAGATCTCCCGAAAGTCAGCCATCAGGTTCAGTGTTTTATTTATTTATTTCAACTTAATTTGGAATCTACTATTTAGCGGTATTAGATCGGTTCCATTTTTGCATGTTATGGTTATGGCTCTTCTCCTGGTAAAAGGTCCTAAATCGATTTTCGATGAGTTCATTTCTAGATCTCGTTCCTTGACCCAGTTATTCACAAACTGTAGTGAATGGCTGAGCCCATTGCTGAGTATGGAGAGGATAGCAGTATAGGTTTTTAGATTCCACTAGGCTGTCGCTACTGACCCAAATACTTCTAAATTTGTTATAAGCTATAAACAGACCCCATGGTAAACAGACCTTATAGTCTAATATATTCGCTATCTACGAAGTCTAAAATGTATTGCGACTAGAGTCAAGTAAGTCTTCTTGGTAATACCCTCTGTATTGCCAATATGAGAAATCTTTGAAGTTCCACTACAACTAAGGCACATGCGAAGAGGGGTCTTGTAATGACCGATTATAGTAAGATTACCATCTTTGGTGACAAACTCCGCATACATATATGTATCGTGAAAAAACAGAAACAGACAGAGGTCCAGTAGCTTTTTTGACTCAAAACTTTATCTGAGGTTCGAAGAATTTATACTACGATGTCCTAGGAGATATAAGAATAATAACTCCGAAGGGACGAAATATTTTTATTCCTAAGGATCCTAGTGGACTCCATGGCTTTTGGTTAGTGCATTGGACTACTAAGCGTGAGGTTCAAACAGGATCAACGTTTTTTCCGCGGTTCTACCTTTCGTAAACGTTTAGCAATCATCCGAGAGTATAATTTTAGTGGGCGCCGTGGCTCAAGTGGTTAGTGCGTTGGACTACGGAGCAAGGGGTTCCAGGTTCAATCCCCAGACAACACCTAAAATTTCTTTCACGGCCCCACCTCTCGCGAGCGTCTGACAAACATCCGAGAGTAAAACTGTCATGAAAAAGCTTCTCAAAAACAAAAAACTGCCGTTCGGATCCGGCATTAAACAGTAGGCCCCTTCCATTCATGTGAAGAATATAACACGCACAACACGAATGGTTGTGAGAAGCTAGGCCCTGGGTCCCATGGACCTGTTGCGCCAAAAATTTGTATTTGTATTTTGAGAGTATAATTTCGAACAAGCCATTAAATAATCCATCCATTCGCGTAAAGTTTATAACACACACAGCACGAATGGTAGTGACAAGTTACGAATGGTATTGAGAAGCTAAGCCCTGTCCTTACCTGTTAGACCAAATATTTGTATTTGAAGGCAATTGTATGGCCCCGGTAGGAGTCTTTGAAGTAAAGGAACAGGAAATAATAAAACTAAAATAAATAACATCAACTTTGCCCAGAATAACTTTATAATTTATGACTTATAATATAAGCATGCCAACAAGTGACACCCTTTTCCAGTGTAACCTTGGGAAAAGGTTCATCAGTCATCCAATCATACTACCATTCTAGATGACATTCATTATGTCGATTGATATTTCTGTGAACATTATAATAACCAACACGTGGATGTTAAAAATAAAAAAACAAAACCAACTATCCAATGAGGCATCATTAAGTTTAACCAAAATTTATTGCCATGTCGGGAATTATTTTTCATTGAAAAAGGGTTAAAACCTCACAAAATTGATAGCCTACATAAGTTATGGTTAAAAATTAGGTTTCATGGTGGTTATGTAGGTTGTCAGGATGTCCATAACAGTTTTCAATGAATAGAGTTGTATTAAAAGTTCTCTTTCTGGGATTCGTATTTCATAATTAGATCGAAATGAAGGAGGACGAAAGGACATTGTAAAAATACGAACGTCCTCAAATCAAATTGATAATGTTTAATTTATTTTAATTTGTCAAGTAAATCATTCTGTGGTAGAGCGGAAATTTTGTGAAATGAATGTCTTTAGAGTTTAATAACGATACCTCACGGTTATACTTAGATGGCGCCCAGTCCGAGGTCATAACCAAGATACTTTTTCAGCGAGCACTATTGTTAGGCAGCTGACTTCACTTTTGAACACGAATTTGGTTCAGAACTCGTTTCACTTGTATACGTTACCAACATAAGCCAAGGCCTTCCTCTACAACACCGGTCCTAGGTGGTGAATTCGGAAACTGTTTTGGCCGTACCGTTTACATACCAAGTATGGGTGAATGAAGCCATGTCCGATGACTGGACTATGTCCCATTTTCAAGAAAGGCGAACCTGTGTCTTGTAAGAACTATCGAGGCATATCTCATATGAGGCATAACGTACTGTGTGAATGTTTGAAGCCTTTCTGTGCAGGTCGACGATCGACGATCGACCAAATTGTCATACTAAGGCAAATCTTGGAAAAGACCAACGAATTTGAAGTCGAATCTCTTCATCGACTTCAAAGATGCATATGATGGCAATCATTGCCTTGAGCTCTACAAGGCGACGGTCAAATTCGGGATCCCTCCTAAACTGGTCCAGTTGAGCCGCGTGATGCACTATCATGTGACTACTTCAATCGAGTGCTGGAACAGATATTGCATAGGGCAGGTGTTAACACGGAAGGCACTATCTTCAACAAATCTATTGAACCCTTTCGAGTGAAAGATTCTTCGTCAAATATTCGATCCGGTTGTAGATCTACATATGTAGAAAGATATCTGAGCAAACTTTTTCAGTTTCAAGTGCAAATTACTCACCCAATCCATATGGATGTGTAGAGAAAAATATAGGGCTTAACATGGAGAAACATCTAGTTTTGATTTCATCACAATCGGTCTACTCATTTAGATGATATGCAAATTCTTATCGGGATTTCAAAAATTCCCTTAATACAACAAAACAGTGCCTACGGTAACAGAGTAAGTAGGAAATAACAGATTAGAGTTTGCGTAAACCTTTATTGTGTTGATTCTTGTGTAGGAATTACAAAAAGCGTCAGTGTCGGAACGTATGTAGTGCTCTCCGTTCGAAAATCATTGGTTATAGTTGCAAACGCGGATAGGTGAACATTCTCTGTGCTATTACATATTATCCTAACTTATAGTAGAATACCATACCAACGTTTGTTAGGAATTTAAACTACGACTTGAATATCTTCGATTTCGAAATTTTGTTATTTTCGTGAAAATGCCTTCAAGAAATAAATCGTTTAGCAGAAATGCTAAAAGATTGAGACGAATTAGGATTCAAGGATCTAAAGAAAATCATGAGTTAAGACATACTGCAACGAGAGGCTCGGTTTATCCTTAATAGTTTTACAAATCAAATCCTTACAATATGGATATCTATGGACTAATAAAGGCCTTACTTTCTTGATTGAAAGTGGCAGACGGGCGCAACAAGGCCAGCACGGGCTAGTTGTTAATATGTAAGTACCTATACACGAGTAAAGTCTAAGTATTCCCTTAACGCAAGTTCAAGTTCATCCCTGTTTTGAAGTTTACATTTGAGAATTGCATGTAATTTATTTGGTGTTCATTCATAGTTCCTCGGAGGCATAGGGCGTCAATAACACCTGCGCGCCATCCTATTCAGTTTTCTGTAACGTGGTTCAGTTCTCTCCAACTCTTTCCAAGTTTCCTTAACTCCTGACTTGTGTGGCCTGCTCTTCTTCGGCCTGCATTGTCTTCGCCCCTCTTACGATGTGACCACTCCACAACCGAGGGATCCAGAGCGAAAGCCTGCTTGTTCCACATCGAGACTTGAGTCTACATGTACCTCGATGTTGTCCAGAATTATCTTCGCTATTATTTTGGCCACTGCTGGCAGAACGCATATCGTCTGTCAATTTCCGTAATCCATCCGATTAGCCTTTATCTATTTAACTTGAGAATCATCCCCTGCTTCCACTCCTCTGGAAAATGCTCATTTTCCCATGCATTTAGCATAGCTTGGCACAGCTTGGAAAAATTCCGCGGGAATTCCATTAATGCCTACCGCTTTGTTCTTCTTAAGGGTCTTTATTGCGGTTGCAATCTTTGTATTACAGATGGTTCATTTTGATTCGGAACACTCGCGCAGTCGTCTTTTTAGTTAAGAACCATCCCAAAGGGCTCCTCCATCTTCTGAGCTGATCCTCATCCGCTATGAGCAGGGAACCGTCCATATATTTTACAGGATGTCGTTTGATGCACCCTTCCCCTGTAAACTCCTTGGTAACAGTATAAACGACGGGCTTACTGTCGCACTGTTTTTCTGCCTCTTCGGCTTGTGTAGCTAGCGGATTGATGTGGTTGCGCTCATTGCGTCTTACACAACGCTGTACTTCCTTTCTTTTCACATGATACTAGGCTACAAGTTTGAGTGAAATATGCTCCTCGATTCGTCTCCAGAGGCCAGTTGATAACCAAGTGCTGTGCTGCTTCTGATTTTTACTAATAAACCTCTGCGCTCCGGTTGTGCAACCATTTTTCACAGATCTCCAGTGTTCATCCATAGAAGTTTGCACAGATCTGTTAATTGTTACCGCTCCTGAGCTGACATGGTCCCTAAATTGTCGGCGCACTATCGGATCCTGCTGTCTGTCGGTATTGTATCTGGGTATACTAAGTACTTAAGCTGTTTGCAAGCTTGATAGTCACGGATGCAGTACGAAAGCGTATTTTAGTCACACTGCGAACGTTGCGAACGTCATAAGGTAGGGTAGGACGTAATAAAAAAAAAGGTTCTAAATCGCCGACTTATAACGATTTGGTCTATTTGGTTTGATGTTGCCACAGCTGATCTTGTGGCATTTGAGTAGTATGTATAGGGCTGTATAAGACCTTGATCATCACAGTCCTGCTTTATGGCGCTAAAGCTTGAACTCTATCTAAAGCAGATGAAGATCCTTAGTCACTTCGAGAGAAAGATTCTTCGTTAAATTTTCAGTCCCTTTTGCGTTGACGTACTATAGAGGAGGAGATTCAACGACGAACTATACAAGCTATACAGCGACATCGACCTAGTAAAAAAAACTACGCATTAATCATTTGAGATGGCTAGAGCATATAGAGCGAATGGATACCAATGTTCCGGCCCGCAGAGTTTCAAATCCGGAGGGAGAACGCAGTAGAGGAAGACCTCGCCGTATGTGGAGATTTTGAAACTATTCTGGTCAATTCGTCGGCCTTCTCATTACCTGGAATATTTTCATTTTCAGGGACACAGCCTGCAAATTTGTGCTGTGCTCCAAGAACTTTAAGCTCTTCTTGGCAGCACCTCAAAATCTTGATTTTATTTCCCTATCAGAAATCACTTTATTGCTGCCTAGCTGTTGATGAAAAAGGTGATACCTTTCTGTGATATTGCCGTCAACGCGGTCTCACGGGCGGCTATTGTCACTGCTAGGACCTCCGCTTGGAAAACACTGCAATGGTTCGGGAGGCGGACTGATTTGAATACACCCAGTTTTTCAGGAAAGATACCTGAGACCTCACTTTCATCCATCTTTGATCAATCTGTGAAAACAAAGCTGACCACTTTTCCATTCTTCTCCGGGAACGAGTTTGTGAAGGGTTTGTTGAAATCTAGGTACAGAGTCAAGTAATTCGTAGTAGAAACATTTCCTAGACATTTATTCAGGATTATAGAATGTATTTTGTTGTATTTTCTCTCCAACTATTTGACTGACTTATTCTTAGGGCGCTAATAGCTGCCGAGGCTTGAACAAATATATCCAGCGAAAGTTGATTGAGGATAGTTTCCACTCCTGCAGTAAGTATGGTTCTTATGGTACTAGTAGTGACAATACAAGTCAATTTCTGTATCCTCGCTAATTTGTTGGTCTTACTGCCACCACACAACGCAGTAACGAGTCAGAACAGAACAGGTCCTACTATAGCCGTACACATCCATAGAATAATTTTGGGTTTTGGTTCACAGGTTTTCCCAAACATTCTACTGCATATGCTCAGACCCAAGATATCCAACTTGTAGCACGTAAACTCCCTCTCCAGTTGGAGGAATTTGGAGTTCTGATAACCTTCGAGTCGAGAACGGTCGCCACGTTCCACACCCCGATCGTTGTCCGTACTTGATACCCAAAGATTGTCAACAAAGTGTCTGTGGGTATCCGAGGCGGTGTTTTGGTTTCGAAGTCAGAAGTTTGTTTATGATTTCAAGTCACTGGGACACAGATTAGCCTCCTTCGTGGCGTAGGAGACTCGCCATTTGTCCTCCCCATTTTATAATCTCCGACGAGACTACCAGATGGCGCCACGAGGAGACGTGAAGTAGGACTTACTATTAGAGCGCCAAGGGGTTCGACTGCAGACGCTCTTTCGCAGTTTTTAATGAAAAAAGGAGGATTTGACTTCTACTAGACCATTACTACTCATTTTCCATCCATAGTGCAGGTTTGCCATCAGTACAAAATTCCAAATATGATCAAAAATTCAAAAAACAAATCAAAATCTTCAGGTGTTCTTATGTTACAGGTCTAGTAAAATGAGAAATTTGGAATATTCTATTATTTTTGACTGCTAAACAGAAAATCTGCCTGCTTCTCTCGAATTCGAAAATGGCAGCACTGATTGTAGTGCACATCAAGTGTAGATGACCCTTATTGAATCCTTCAAAGTGGATACCATCAGATCATCAAAACTAGCATCTCAGTTCTTGTAATGAATGGGTTAAATTGTTGTCGGCGTTTTTTTTGGATTTTTTCTATGACATACTACATGTACATATGTATGTTAAGCCCATATCTAGTGGTATGTACACCTTTATTTTATTCTGGTTTAGATGGAAGAAACGCAGCATCACCATTCCCGAAAGAAGACATAACATCTGAAGATAAAAAGGAAAACAAAACATGCCGCTTTTCCCAATTTCATACCAAAATATCCAAACATCAAATAACTAATCAAAGGAAATTGATATCTTTCTTTTGAACAGAATTCAAAATAGAAAATCCCTGCTCATCTACTCCATCACTCGATAACAAATGACCAATTTATCATCCAGAAAATGACTCCCAAAGCCATTCATTTATCACAATTTACGAAGAAGAATTTCCTTTTGAGATACATAAAACTTTTTTAAACAATCTCACTCGTTAATAAATTAAAATTAACTCAAACACAACAGAGCGACAAAGCGACCCGCATAGTGTATAGTGTATACCCCCAGTATGTGACCATTCAACGATAGCAACATGTATCCACGACATGTTTAAAACGAAACATGGTTCCAAAAGATTTATGCGATATGGTCATATCGTATGGCACGGCGGCGGCGGCAACGGGATGCGTTGGCGGGAGTTTATAAAACAGAAAACAAAAAACAAAAACCGCCAAGATAAAGTCACGCTCCCGCGAACTTTCTGAGTGGGCGTCTGTTTTGCGTCGGCGACCCAAGCGATTGCAATGTTTGCCTAAGAGACCGCAAAAAATAAGAAAAAAATTACGATAAACTATTTCAACTGTCCACTATTTGAAATGAGGGGTTTAATTGAAATGACCTTCTCACCCTCGAAAAGAAAACCATTCCACCTCGCCCGCAATTACACATACAAACGGAACGCACTTTATGTTTCGGTATAAGAATGTTGCAAAGAAAGAGTTTCTATGCTACATATGCAACGCCGGACTCTGGACTGTGACCTAAGAGCTAAGAGCTGCATGCACTTGAGAGAAACAATAAAACCAGGAGTCTTCAGTATATTTTAGATTAATTGGGGAGCATTTAAATTAAAGACCAGCTCTGCTGGTCGATTGGGACACAGGGGCTTGTGGATTTTATGGAGACATATCAATTTAAATTTATGTTGATGGCGAAGATCATGGCAAGTGGAGTGTGACTCAGCCGAACATAAGACACTGTCCGGAGGCTAAAACTATCCATGAGTTCTTGACATCGAAGTTATTGCGTACGTGTATGTATGTAGACGCCATTTAAAGTACACATTTCAACAGTTCTATGGGGACTTAATTCCAGCATGGGAATGAGAATGAAGATGGAAGGAGAAGAATGACAAGTCTGTAGATGGAAATAGAGTCAGCCATAAAGTTATGGTATGGGGCTGGGAAAAGGTCGTTCCTTGAAACGTGAAGAAATCCTACTTTATCGCTTGCCTTCTATTTGGGGCTCCCGTAATGTTTAGCATTGTGATACTTACTGGACCTTACCATGTCCAGCTAAATATTGTGATGTTTATAATCAGCAAATTTTTAAACCTCCTTCCTTTCTCCCTAGAGGACCATCCTTTAATATTTCTCCTTCGAATGCGACTTATCATTTGCTGTTCGTTATTCAACTATTTAGTATTATTCGACTAAACTATTATATTATGTTAATTTGGTCTGAGTTGGTCTACCGTCTAAGTTAAAAATATATTCAATAAGACTGTTTAAACGCATCTACTTCTTAGACCTGAATAGTAGTTTTAGCTAATGATATGAAGGCGAATTGTCGTTATGACCCATTTTGATAATTTAAACGCCCTCAAAGGCTTATTGCTACCCTTATAATATTAAGACACAGGGTGGGCGGTAGGGAAATTAGGGATTGAAGATGAGAGATACTGATCCACGTTTTTGAATGTTTGTGGATTATAATGTTCAAAGCATTCCACATTCGTGTTGTACACTTTAGGAAACAATCTCTATACGAGTACTTATGAGTATTTGAAGCGTGACGGTTATTGCCAGAAAATAGTTGAAGGGGCGGAATGTAACTGGCTATTTGGATGAAGCACTGTTGGTGGAAGAAGCGATAAAACAATAAGACACAATAAACATTTCTACGATATTTGAGCGAGTCGCTCCGCTATTCTTCTGTACGCTATCAGTTATAGCGAGCGATTTTGAGCTCTATCTAGCAAGATCAAGGAGGTTTTGACTGCACTAGACCAGATATTCCACATATTCTAGCTTTGGGCGGATGTATGCCTTATATATTGCTCCCAGATCAAAGGGGATCCTAGGAATCCTAGACATTTCGCAGCATTCTTAACGACTTCGAATATGTAGTCGTTTCATCGGAGGTGGTTACTAGCACACATACATACGTATATACTGAAATGAGAAAGGATACTTTTTCTGTTTCGGCGATACAAGTGCCATACATTGATAATGGCAGAGGGTTTTGGTTGGGCTTGTTCCACAGGAGACAACATTTGAAGCATTTACTAATGCTGTCAGGATCAGATTTTAATGAACTTAACATAAGCTGGCGCTCATGTTCTACGGCCAAAAAGCAAGGACATGAGTCTGGGAATGAATATGAGAAGTTGAGGATACTGTTTTCAGCGAATGATTAGAAGTAGCAGACAAGAGATCATTTAGAAAAATAAGAAAGAGTGTCGGAGACAAAGTGGAACCTTGGGGGACGCGAGCATTAATATGGTGCAAGTCCCAAACAACTTGAATGGAACGGTTCGAAGGGTAATTTCTAATCTATTGAAGAGGAAATTCATGGATGCCAAATGTACGCATTTTTGACAAAAGATCTTGCTGTCAAACTCTGTCGAAGATCCTTTGAAATATCAAGCACAACAATCTTACAATCAACTGATCGATAACCCTATTGATGTTGCCAACAAATCTTACAACTTTGTCAGCAAAGCAGCTATTAGCGCCATCACAAATCCCACATTAAAATCACTTTTGGTAAAGGAGTGCAAAGAGAAACTTAAACTGCTTGCAACCATCCAGACAGTCATTAACAAGCGGATCCACCAGGACGTCAATAAGTACTAGGCAAAACTAGAGTGACCAGATCAATCGTAGAAGGATCGAACAACAGACTAACGGAACGAGGTCTAAGTTCCAGTGGAACGCTATTGAGACTGAGGGTGGGAATATTAATAGAGCATATTAATCTCAATAAGCATGTACACAGACTTCGTCTTATAGATATGACAATCTGCGCCAAATGCAGGAGGAAGAATACCTGGAACACTTCTCTGCCATTGCCCAGTAACAGTGAGGTTCGCTAAACAAACAAAACGATTTGCCGATCAACGAAGTCAATAACCTCCATAGATCCCAAACCCCCCACTCATCGCAACACAACTCAACAACATTCCTTACAGAGACGACGGGGACAATAGAGACCTAAGTGAGAGTCAATAACTTAACAACCCAACCAACCACCTTACATTCACCAAAATAGCGCAGCGAGTAAATAAATTTTTCGGTGAGATATACCATCATCAGTGAATCTTTTGCTACAAAAACCGTGGGTATTAGCTTGGAATTTTGGATATAAAGCCACACATCAATCAGATCCAGGCTAGTGTTGAAGATGGGACTGCAAGAGAGATTCCTGTCTTGAGGTCTTATACCCTCCTACTATATTTTAAAAATGGAGTTGATGAATTCTAACGTATCAAGCCATCCAGAACGATGGCTGCTAAAGTCTTTTGTTGGTTCCTCCAAACTCTGTAGGTCGCGTCGCTTACATGCATGTACCGTAGAACATTTTTTGAGGGTATCTTGTTTTCCAAATAACCTCGTGTCGATCTCAATTCGACAAAATCTCGCACAAAATTATTCTTGTTAAATTAAAGGCTCTTAGCTTTCAGCTTTTATTATCTTATCTTACAAGGTTCTGTTTAGGTCCATCATTTCCGCCCAATAAAAGCCTCCTCTAGAGTAGCTCAAGGCAGCTATTTTGGTCCTTTATTATTTATTTTTTGACAATTAATGATGTTTTCTACTGCAGGGTGTAGTTGGTGCCTTAGCAATTCCCCAGATCTCAAAGTAATAACATACGTAGTTATCTGATTTTCAATGAACCCGTTCTCTTAGTAACTGAAATGTACGACCTAGATGTTATCTATGACAGAGAACTCAGTTTCCGTTCACATATCGATAACATAATAACGAAAATAACATGCGAGAAGGAAAAGTTTCCAACCTTGGCTTAGGATGTAGCTTTTGAAACCTCTTCCACTTCAAACGTGATGGTTTCTCCTCCGTTTTTCTCCTTAGCGATATTGAGGACTAGCAGGACTCGCCAGCTCTTAGTATCATAGATAAGCCGGTGTTGTGTTTGGTAATCCGGGCTAGGAAAATGTCCTTGGTAAGGTTGTCTGCTTCTGGGACGAAGAAAACGTAGATGTATAAATTGAGAACCTCGTGCTCCTGAGTTATACGCAAATTTGGGTTTTTCCTTTTGATTTTACCTACCACAGACATTAGCCAATTTTTGCTTACTTTGTCATGGCAGGTGATAGACAACCATCTGTCTCCAGCTAAGGTGGCTGCAAATCTCAGGATATGACAGGTTTTTTCGGTTTTGTCCATCCTAGAACTCATTCTTTCCCTCTAGCTTAATCTCCTGTAGCTATCCCTGTAGGATACTCCACCCCACCGCACCTTTTAGGTATGCCTCTTTTATTATGAACCGTTGCTTGCATCTGAGTGGGGAGCAGACTATTTGCACCCCCTATGATCGTATCTGCACATGTATCTTTAGGTGAGTCTGTGGTATTTCTTCGTTTTTTCTGCCGTAGGAGAGGTATCTATGAACCTGCAATGTTTGCTGATGGTGGGTTCACTTTATTCTTCCTTTTCTTTTTTTCTTTGCACAAGAATTAGCACATATCTGGCCCTTTCTAGCCGTTTCGCTTCCTTGGATTCAACTCCATTCCTAATGAGGCCGCGATTCAACGCTTTTAGCCCCCAGTAAGGTAATCGTACTTCTGGTGAGGCATGCATCCATCGACATTTGCTACTATTTCGATGTTTGGTACATTTTGTTCCTGAGCATCTGTCCTGTCCCAGAGTATCGTCTCTAAATAAAAATGCATTATAAAAAAAAAAAAAAAAAGAGTATCGTCTCTTTTGTCTCCATTCAGATAATAGTGAACGGAGCAGTGCAGTATGTTATGTAGATCCCACCGGAAAGGCGAGAAAGAAAGTGCAGTGCTCCTATGCAGGTGTAAGGTCACGATGTACATTTTTAAGTTCCAGGCACCATTCAATCCTTGGCACGTATTCCAAAACACTTTGACTTGGGAATTTAGTCTTTTGGTTTGCAGAGGTGTAGAAATTCTACTAAACTTCGTGGTATTTCCCTATTCGCCACCAAGAAAAGACTGGAGTAGCCTGAGAAGGTCTTGTTTTATCCCGGAAGGATACCTTGTTAGTTTTAAGGAACCTTGTTAGTTGTAAGTCTAGAATTTAAGTTTATACTTGTCTGGGGTTAATCCGGGCCTCAAATTTGAAATTTGCAAAATTTTAAAGATTTGGATAAGGTTATCCTATTCTGAGACGAAACACAAGTCAAGATGCCACGAGATCCCTTTGTAGTTACCCAACCTCTATTTCCAGATACCCGTCAGCTGTCTAGGTCTTGGTCTTGGTCTTGGTCTTGGTCTTGGTCTTGGTCTTGGTCTTGGTCAACATAAACTAATTCAACGCCATTATGTAGTAGGGGAGGTGGGGAAAATTCTAAAAATGCCAATAGCCCGCGCTAGTAGGGTTGGGTAGGGTTGGTTAGCAAATTAAGCTATTCGTCTTGTGTCACCTGCTTCTGCTTCTATTGCATCTCTTAGCCTGTCTATTCTCCGCAACTCATTTCTTAGAATTGTTATGAAATCATATATACATATATGTATTACAGTCCAATTCTCTTCCGACTGCATCATGTAGTCGAGGATTAACGACGGACTGGGCTGAGTAATTCTGCATCCCGTGAAGCGTCTGCAATAAAACATTGCGTTCTCTTCATATTCATTTGGGGATTCAGGGCAGAATAATGATCTTTAGTGTCACATAGGTGGTGACACTATATTTTCTTCAATATTGATTCTCTTGCCAATAGTCGTCATGTTTACTCTAGGCTTTTCCATTGCAGATTAACTTTTCGATGATCTTTCCAATGGTGTGCAGTTGGCATATTGGGTAGAATGATGGTTCTGCTTGATGCTTCATTCTTTTTTGGTAGCAGGACCAAATGCTACATTAATACATAAAGTACTTTATTTATTCCAGGATATGTACATATACATATATTATACTAATAATAGTTTTTTTTGTGACAATTGCAGGTTCAACAAATCACCTCTACTATCGGCTATATCATGTGAGTGGATTAAAAAAAATTATACTTTCATCAAATGGTGGAGTACGTACTTAAATATTTTATACAAGCTCGTAACTGTATGTTTTTAATATATTTTTTCACTCCACACGATTTTCACTCTATTCAGTTCCATGTAGAGTTATCCACGCATACCAACCCCTATATAACACATTTAACTACGAACATAAAAATTCCCCATATAACACTTCTGCAATCCACTCATCTCCGGGTTGACTGACCGTTTCAGTCGTAAAAAAAAACTCCTGCTCCACTTAGCATTAAAAACTTTTTCGCCCCAAGAGACTACAGTCTACTCACGTGACTATAATAGCATTCAGTTGACACGCCGAGTAATTATTTGAGGGTGGGTCATCAGAAAACCCCCCTCTATTCGGCTTTGTTATGCACCACAATCATGCTGCACTACTTGAAGTGTTGGTATGGCATTTCAGGGTGTGCATTGAGTAAGTAATTATTTGCTTAGAAGGGTGCCGATTGTTAGTGTATTTTAGTAGCCCATTCTGGGCTGGGCTCGTGACTAAAGAACGTTTTTACGCATTTTCATATCCCAGCAATGGGAAATGTACGTCTGGACTCATTAATCTCTTTCAAGTGGTTATGGCTTCGTATTTTATGTGTCTTTTTGAAGAAGGTATTCACGATTGCGTTTCATAAATGTTTAATCAAAAGCGGAAGTCACGCAAACTTTGCGTTTAATTGTGAAAGTACACCGGGGTTGGAATTTCGTTTTCATTAATTAATGGAGCTGGGGCGGCAGGGGTTTGTATTGTGCTTGATAAAGTAGTTGACCATAGGAAATGAAGCTAATACGTTTGGTAAAGTCTTGGAGTTACAGGTTTTGAAATTTATAATTTATGCCTCGAGAATGTTGATTTCAATCAGAGAGACCATTAATAATTGGAATATTTAGAATAAGGTAGTAATTAACTGTTGTCATCCTTTGTAGAACGTAGGATGTCAAAAACACTTGGGTGGTATTAACTCTGTGAAGGTTATTTTCAAGGGTCCTCCGCCAGATTAAGTTAGCAACTTCATGTAGTAAATCTTTTCTCCTGTCTTCGATGCTGGAAATGTCTGTAGATCATGCGAACAAGTAACTTAAGTTATAGATGCAGTGGGAGTCACCTTCTTAGTATGTACTAGCGTTGACATCCAATTTCGTTCCACTTTACGTTGACAGCCACAGCGGGCTCCAATTAGAGAAAGCTGTTGGCATATTATTGCTCCTAAGCTGCTTTGTTTATATGGGTAGTAAAATTATCTTTTTTAATGGATTCCACTTCACACACACTATTGGTAAAAAGGATTAGTTTTCTATCTTGTTTGTCCACAGTGCTGGATCCACATATTTACCATGAATAAGACGCTTTGTATTTTGGTTTATCGCAGATTAATAGGTTAAACTGTTTGGATTCCACTATTAAAGCGGAAATTTAAACATCGAAGAAGGATATATACAATCGATTCCACTTAAACCCATCGTTCCCTGAGTGAGTATATATTAAACTGTCTGCATTTGATTACAGTCTGGTGTCTCGTGAAAAAAATGTGTAATTACTTCGTTAATTAATTATTTGCTAATCTACTCAAATAAGTCATCCCATTAGGATTGACCTTCAATACCATTGTCCTTGGGATATACAGTCACATACAATCGTTTATCATTCAGAAATTGCACTCCTCCAGACTTACTCCGTCAGTGGTCATTGGTCTTTGGATTTTTGTATGAGTGTAAATTTTACTTTGGAACTTAATTGGAGCTTTTAATGAAATGTTAAAGGTCTCCTCCCGACGAATCCTTATTGTCTGATTGCTAGTCTGTAATCAATGAAAATGGCAATATAATCAAAATGTCTTACAATTTTTTTCTCTGCTGGTATTGGGGTCGTAAAACGATATCTTAGGTTAGGTTAATAGGTGCCCTTGTTGACAAGAAATTGACAACGCCTCACTTAGACAATGGCAATGAGTCCATTGTACCCAATTTTAAGAAAAACGCTGCAATCATCCTTATGTCGGAAGGATCGATTTGTATTTTGAGACGCCAGCATCAGTACATATGTACATCCATTTTGGATCCATCGGTATCAATAGATAGTTAACTCATTCTCGATACTCGATGACTATTGATACTAATCGCTGATTTGTTTCGAAGTCTACTTAGATAACATCGATTAGGTCTGGGTTTGGTCTAAATCAACACAGTCTACGCGGTGTTAAGCTACATTCTTGCCTTTAAGTAGGTTTAGCTTTAACTCTCTTCTTGTTCCAAAATGCTTAAATCAGAAAGGATACACTCAATCAAGTGACTAAATCGCCGCCTTCCTTAGGCTGACGGTAAACAAGCCGCTATTTCCTCACTCATAATTGTTTGCAATCACTCAACTTTCCTTGTTGAATTAGATACACATGCGGGTTGTCTCATCATACTCTACCATAGCTTGAGAACACAACACCAATGCAAACGCAATGAGACATCATGTCCAACAATCAACCATCATGTCATCGTAAAGGTGCCTCCTATCTGACTGTTTAATTAAACGTCCAAATGCCGTACCAAATGCAAATCCCAGTTTAATTCAATAGACGTACATATACAACATGGAGTTTGCCTCTAAATGTTGCAATTTGGCTTACTTCAAAATATTGTTAGTCCCTTGGAGTAGGTACAAGTACTAGGAATGCGTTAGGGTTGAGTACCCCAAGCAATTTGGTTTTAGGGGAGATCCTTTAAATTGCATTTCCCAGCATAGGTTTGTACCAGGCATACTATGGTATGGTTGCACTATATATGTGTACAACTAGGTGATAGGGTCGAAACTCCACCAGTCAACTTTTTGACTAAGTGGTTCACATAATTTGCAACTAAGGACGCATCTAATAAAGGGAAAATCTACTAGTCTATGCGGTTCTACTTTGGCAGCAACTGCATACTCTTATTTAACAAATATGCTCTTTGTGTGTGTTCATGTGTCGGTTGGTCTAAGTTTTGCTTTTGGGAAATTTATGAATTTATTACATTTTGAGGGAAACGTTGTTTAATGAGAAAACTGGGAGTGATCTACTCCACATGGGGACACTAAATGGAACGTTTGAAAGTGAATTAAAGGAAAAAGAACTTTAGTTAAGATTTCTGTGAAAAAAGTTAATGAACACACAACTTACCTTCATAGAAGAGAGAAAGGACACTTTCATACTAATAAACTATTAGTGACATTAAGTTGTAATTTTGTTGTACTGAGAATGAAATGAACTCAAAATGCTGACTTAAGCACTTTTATGTCAATCATGATTCATTCTCGGTGAGAAATTGTTTTTAAATTGAAAATGAAAATCATCAGTGGAATGCCTGATTACATAAATATGAACTAAAGGTGATATGTTTGTTGACCATCACACAATTTGATGATTATGTTAAAAATATGAGAATGTCTTAGGATGTGAGCTTTCTACTTTGACGTACATTCTATAAGACCAACCAATCGCTTCAAGACCTCATATACCTATAGGGTTTGTGGATCATTGGCTAGAAGGTGTTTTATAGCGACCGAACGAAGTACGAACTTTACTTTATTTGACAATTTTCGTTTTGAATTTTCACGATTTCTATCATTCCATTTTCTTGAACCGTAGAGTTGACTTGACAGCTGTCAAAAAAAATGACAACTTAATGGTTGAGAAATCTGAAATACCATGAAATTAAAATTAAAGCTCCTTTGCATACTTAATTAGTAGAGTCGTGCCATAACTCTGAGAATCACTGCATTTTCCAATGTCTATCCCAGACCTTTTAATAATCAAACATCCCTATTATAAAATAAATTGTAGCATGGCTCTTGGATTCTTACATATTCTCCAAGGATAATGACTTCGGTGGTTGATCGAAAGTTACTCTTTTCACTCGACAGAGTAGATAGCCTAGACAATAACCACGGAGGAGACGTTAAACGCCAATTGAATCCACTATTTACAAGCAAAGGACCGGAGATCTATGGATAGATCGGCATAGTCTTCGGCGATGACTTAAAAAGGTCTGAAATATTTTATTTTAAACGTGTTCTTGCTACCTCCTAAGCTGATCCAAACTTTTGCTTATTATTAGTTAAATGCTGAGTTTCAAAAAGGGTTAGAGATTAAACTTGATCCATTCTCATGACATCATGACTCACGAGTTAATCCCGTTTTTTAAAAGTGAGGCACTACCAGGGGAATGTGTATGCTCTCTTTCGAGCCCACATGCATTAAAAGAATCTTACTCACTAATTTAGGTGGTGATAGAGTTCGGGTTGAACCAGGACATCATCCAGCTAACTACCTTCAGTTGCGCACTCCAAGTCGATGTACCTTCATGTACAGGCATTGTCTCCTTCGAATCAAGGAAAATATTTCCAAGTCAGGTTTCCCTTGGATAACACAACAGATAGGTTTCTCAGGACCTTAACTAAATCGTAATGGATTCCCCTCCAAATAAAGACGTATTATTGCAAAAGTCTTTAATATCATCGCCAGTCCAGTGACCAGTTCTTGAATCTGAGCACTAAGTAGAACTAGAATTTCTTGGCGGTTTTTGTGGCACTTCCACTTCAAAAGGTTTCAATAAGTTTAACAATTTCGTCGACTATTAGAAGCAATATGCATGGCGATAACCAATTGTGAAGGATCCGTGGTTACTGGATTTGGGCTAGGTCAAGCTGTTCCTTTTGGAGGAATAGGTCGCATCAGAAATAGATAGAGATCAGCAGCTCAGAAGGTAAGACGCGTGCGTATCTCTTTTCTTAGTGTTGGTGGCGGATCCTTGATAGTGAAGACTATACTTAAGGTACC
This sequence comes from Xylota sylvarum, assembly GCA_905220385.1. Lineage (NCBI taxonomy): Eukaryota > Metazoa > Arthropoda > Insecta > Diptera > Syrphidae > Xylota > Xylota sylvarum. The sequence continues at coordinate 104,742,964 of LR999957.1, read as the reverse complement.
GTCTTCGTTTACTTTCTTGGCAATCAAGGGCAGGTCTTGTGCATTTAGGAAGCCGAGCATCTCATCGTTTCTAACATCCATGTCGACTAACGTCAGTTTGGCTTTAGGCATCTCTGGTTGAATGACTGTTTTGGTAAAATCATCCGACATTTGATCTATGTATGTAATCAAGCCTGCTAATGCCGCGATTCTAGTTAGTAAGACTAAACGTTGGGGCAGTTGTTACAACATTCCCTCGAATGTGATCGAAGATCGCCTTGCCTTCTCAACCAACTTCTCCTGTTCAAAACATTATTGTCCGCTGGGATTTCTGAGGAACATTACAGAAAGCTGCAAGACACCTCGGATGGTTCCGCTGAACTGGACCGCCGTATTAGCCTTCACCCTTTTCGATAGGACGTTCGCTTCCTCTTGGGATCGTACCCTTTTTACTAACAATAGAAGGGTTAGAATGTATTCGGGGTAGGCATGCATGTCGTAACGTCATTACGGCTAAACGAGCTCCAGGAGCGGCGCATTCCGGTGGGTTTCTGACTAAGAGCCAGTGGCAGAGTAAAAGAAGGAAGGCGGCAATTGCGTATTGCAAAGATGCTGTAAAACCAGTTGAAGGTGCAAGCGTTGATAGCTACACTCTTTTGGTGGTTACGGAGAAAAGAATCTGGTCGGCAGAAGGTACTCAAACCGAAACTGACCAACCTCTTGGATTCAACGCTGCCTCCTCTTCTATCAGCTCAGTGAAATAGAGACTGTCCGCAAGGTGGCGTTCTGTCTCCAATTCTATGGTGCATGGTAGTTGACTCTCTGTTGCATACTCTCAATAGTTTAAACGTCTACCCTCAAGCATGCGCGGAGGATGTTGCCATATTTTCTGTCGGGTCATGCCTACCGACTGTCAGTGCTCATGCGCAAATAATCTTAGACATAGTCGATGAATGGTGCACTAGGAATGAGCCTTTGGTCAATCGTTTGAAAATTGAGGTGGTTCTTTTCACGAGAAGTAGAATTGTGACTGGTCTGACTCAGAAAGGGCTACAAGGCGTCACTATCCAGATCTCCCATAGAATTAAATATCTGGGAGTGATCCTGGATAAGAAACTTCTGCGAGCAAAGTATGTCAAGTCGAAGATATCCAAGGCGCTCTCAGTTTTCTGGCAGTGTAAGGGTGCTTTTAGCAAGACATGGCCGAAAAAAATCTCAGGATCTATACGGCTATGATAAGACCTTTTCTAGCTTATGCTTCAGTTGATTGGTGAAAGGAGCTTTCGCGTAAGTATGTGATTGCCTTCCACAAGAAACTCCAAAGAACGGCCTGTCTCGACTGCACAGGAGCTTTTCCGAGTACGCCTGCCTCTGGTCTGGATACTCTGCTTGATTTACTTCCCCTTGATACTTTCATCATTGGCTGTACTATCAAAGCAGTCTACCGTCTTAGATAGGGTGGCTTTTGGTATCATCCACACTGGAGTTTTGATGATCTTACGCGATACTTGTCCTACAACGTTGGTTCAATGGATATGCCGTCTGATGAAATGACACCGGAACTTCGGCTCCTTTGCAAATTTAGAGTCTACTCTCCTTCCGTTCAGGACGTATCTTCACGGATGGTTACGAAACTAGTCAAGATTCCGGTGCTGGTGTCTTCATGGAGACCGACAACCATAGACTTCACTACTCATTAGGCAAGAATGCCTCTATCTATGCTATCCTAATGTTGTTAAGAATAAGTGGCGGAATCCGAGTATCTACGTCTATACCAACAGTCAGGCTGCGCTTAAGGCCTTGTCCCCATTCAGCCCTGTAACCAATGCAACCCATTTCAAAATAGTTCAACAATGCAAGAACTCTTCGAATTTGGTAGGAAGGCTGAGCTATTGATTTGTGTAACTTGATTTATTTTACGTTTTTTACTTTGACTCTTGTTTGGCTCCCAGGTCATACTAGGATTGTGGGTAAATGAGATCTCCGCTGAGACTCCTAAGCAAGGCTCAGAAGATGACTTCTCAGGACCTGAACCAGGGTTAGGTCTTCCCGTGTCCTCAGTCAGGGACTTAATTGATGATTGGGATTCGTTCGAACACAATTGTGTGTGGCACGGCTCTTCACGATGCAGGCAGACTAAAGGAATGCTCTCGAATGGCTGTAAGAAATCAGCGGCATTATTGGTGTATCTTAGCAGCAAAGACTGTAGACAATTTATTGGCGTTCTTATGGGACACTTTCATTTTCCTAAGCATCTTAGTGTGCTAGGCTTAAGAGGCACCACTGTGTTCTTGTTATTGTCCAGCCTTTGCTCTGATCAAGTGGCAGATCTTCGGTGCTGATGTGGTGAATGCTGATACTGTAAGCTTCCCATCACTTAAGTGCATTCTCGTCTTTTCCCGAAAGTCGAAGAAATTTCAGTAAAGTGGGTAATACTAGATCTTACTTCCTGGTAGTGCAATGACCCTGTTGCATTTGAGTGCTCCAATGAAATGTTTCCTAATCCGATAATAGTAGGAAAAGTAGTCCGCTAATGACGCAAGCATTCTGCCTTTATCCGTCTTATCAATTTCGGTGCCGGTTTTGTGCCTCAGATTTGTCTTATCGACGTCTTTCTTCGGTGTGGCCTCACGCTACTCACCTGCGCCATGTTTTGTAGTTCCATTTCGTCGATTCTTCGTGACCTGCACTGGTGTACTTCACCTTAGCGATGACACCTTTTTGACATCTTCAATGCTTGTTGTAGCCCTCAATCCATAAGAGTTTATCCTTCTCCTTATCGGAGGGCAGGGAAACACCTTTTTCTTCGAGGTTGCTCTTCAGGTGTACGGCCTTCTTGTACTCCCTGATCTGTGCATACCTTCGAAAATTACATCTTCTTCTTTGCCTCACTCCCACTTTCACTTTGAACTCATCCAACTCCTTTGAGATCTCCTCGTCCATGGTGACTTCAGGTGGCTTTTTCGTCTCTTGTTCAGTGGTCACACCATCAGATCAAAGAGAGAATTCGCCTTCCTCTTCCTTTTTGTTTTTACTTTGTTGTTGTGAGTACGGCCAGAATTGAGGGTCCGTTCCGATAGAGCCGCCGAGTATCGAAGTAATTCTGGCTGATCATAGATCTAGCATGTGCACCTATGAGAGCATGTTTGTGATTGGTTAACACCCAATCTTGCATCCTTGGGCACCGCTGGAGTTAGGGTAATTATCTCCTGATTCGGTCATTACTAGAATCTGTTCGAAGTGGATGCACATATGATGCGACTACCTAGCATAAACGACTAAGCTCCGGCACCAGGACTGTTTCTGCTTGTTTTTTAAATAATTTTCCCCCGGACTGATGCCAATCTGTGTATCCTAGAGGTATAAGGAACGCAACTCATGATATCTTTTTGTTTTGATTAGCAACAATGACTCACAGCCTTGTCTTTAGGAAGTCGTGTCAAAAATGTCATTCAACTCTTCTGACTCACAACAGCAAAAGCAAGTAAATTAATTCAAAACTTCTGAATCACAATGGTGTTCAACGAAATTTTGAAAACTAATTTGCTGGTACGTCAGAGATTCTAAAAATTTCTTCAACTTATCCACGAATTGTTTTAAAAAAAAACTTTCCTCTAGCTAATGACTCTTCTGTGAAGCGGAGGAGTGACGAAACCTGTTGATAAAATGTTTACTGCAAAGAATAAAACAATTCCAAACAATTTAATCATCAAGCTGAACTTGAGAAACGTTATGCTACCCAAAGGATACGACGCGACAGATGATAAAAACTGGCGCCTTTGGCGTCAAGTACCGAGTACTTCATCGAAACTTGACTCAGATACTCATACTATGTATATCTCACTGTCAGAATGTTCTGCATTCCATTGAAAGGCAAATGACGCGACGACCGACGACAGAGCGTTATGTTGCGCGCATTAAGTCTTGTGTAATCAGAGGCTGCCTCTGGTGTTACGTTCTACAATTTTATCGGAATATATAGCCCATTAGCCAGAGATGGTGTGGGTAGACGCATGTATGTGTATGTATATATGAAAAGGAATGCGATAAGCGCGAACCGACTATAAGCTCTATTAAAGCAGTTTAACAGATTAACAACCAACCTAAGCACAGCATCTTCCTAGCCATACGGTCGGTCGGGAGGGGGGACAGAAGACTATTAATAATGATGCAACGGTAAGAGTGTGCAGACAGGTTATTCGGTTGGTTATACCTTTGGAATGATTGAACGGAAGCGTGTAGGTTCATTGATGGTTTCTACACCTTTTTAGGCTTTTTCTGGAAATCAGTTGACGCGGTTGTGTGGGGGCTGGTAATGAAGTCATCGCACTAATTTGGTTGTGATTGACATGCGTTTGGGTCGTTACACCCACTTGATTTATGGGGGACCGTAGGCGATAAGTGTGACCTTTGGTAATTGGTTAGGTAGGTATGTCTATTTCGTTATCTTTTGTGGAAGAAAAAGGGTTCATTTCTCCAGAGAATAGATAGGCTGAGGATTCGTGGGTTTTACTCCAGATTTGCGTCTAGGTGGTCTGAGCATAACGTTAATCTTCTAAGTCTTAGTTTGTATGCAATTCGATTCGATAGTATTGGAAAAGATGAAGCTTAGAGACTGGACTGTCAACTTCTACGAGGAAAAGAAGAAATATAGCAGTAGGATCAGATTTAAGGATGCGTTTATGTTGGAACTGTCATAATCGATAAGAGCGACGATACTTGCGAAGCGAAGAGAAGCAAAAACACACTGGCTATAAAAGTATTTACATATATTGGAAGAATCCGTTGAATCGACGATGTAATGGACTTACATACATATATTCCAGTTCAGTCGGACATAAAGTCCACAATCGAATTATGAACTTACCTATGTATGTCCACCCCCTTAAGGACATAAGACCACAATTTTTAGGAAGATGATGAAGCAAAATTACTACATCGTTCGCTCTGGAAGAGCGAATTTGGTAGGCAGGGTCCTATGTATGTACATACATATATTTGTTTATTAGGTGGGACATAAGGTCTTTCACTTTTTTGTGGACCTTAGTTTCGACGGTGTGGAATATGAGTGCTTAATTCGATTGTGGACTTTTGTACCTGCGCCCGTTGAATCACCATTAATAACCGACTAACGATAGGAACGGAGATGATAATTTGTGTATTAACTTTCTTTGTTCTTATCGACTATACCTGTCTTAGGTTAGATAGTGTAGGGTTATGAGCTCATCATCAATACCATACCGGACTCATCGCGATCCCTAAGGAGCATTTACGTCAACAATACTTAACCATTTCTTCCAACTTCCTCTAGGTTATCAAAGAAGTATTCTATAAGGTGTTTCAGTCTACTCTACGTGTGTAATGTCCTCCGAGACTTGTAGGTTCTTGCAGTATCTACATGCACCCGTATTTGATTATTCTAATCTTATAGGTGTCTTTGCTCAGAAGGCAAGAAGAGAGAGCAAGACCAGAGAGAATCCCTGTTGCTATTCATATCTATTATCTGCTTCTTTTTTTATTACTTCCTCAGATTTGTTTCTAGCACTGAACACAGGGCCTGAGACACCCTATCCCTTCCTAGGTTGGACCATCTTAGGTTAGCCGTGTTGACTGGTGATTTTATGTCTCAAATTGTATCACTTTGTAAAAGCTCTGCTCCTTTTTGGCCATTGTCCCCAGTATAATGTGATATATGTAATACCCTGAAGATTGTGCGGCAATTCCTGACTATTTTAAAATTTGTGATGTAGGAGTCTAGCACTTTTAGTGCAGCCTGACTATCAATGTATGTAGATGATGGTATTCCTGTCGGATATTGATCCCATCTCAAGTAATTTTGCAGACAATTAGAGTCTCTGCTTTGAACACACTGTATGACGCAAGCGTTCTGCCTTTACCCGTCTTATCGATTGCGGTGCCGGTTTTGTGCCTCAAATTCAACTTCGACGTCTTTCTTCGATGTAGCCTCACGCTACTCAACTGCGCCATGTTTTGTAGTTCCACTTCGTCGATTCTTCGTGACCTGCACTGGTGTACTTGACCTTAGCGATGACACCGCTTGGGTCTACTCAAGGCGTCCTTTTGGATCGGCTCCTCGATCCATAAGACTTTATCCTTCTCCTTATCTGAGGGCAGGGAAACACCTTTTTCTTCGAGGTTGCTCTTCAGCTGTACGGCCTTCTTGTACTCCCTGAGCTGTACATACCTTCGAAAATGACATCTTCGTCTCTGCTTGAAACACACTGTATGTGTCGGAAAGTCTCGGACGCACCTGTAGGTTTATATCTCTCGAGTATATACCTGACTCCGTGTCTTCGCTAGTTTTACAACCATTCCATCCAAGCAATTCTTCGAGTGCAGCCATGAACGTAGTGTGTAGAGCACACACACATACATATCTCATGTATTCTTCTCGAATCGTAGCCTCCTATTTTTCACACGCTGCCTTCTTGCAATCATTCAACATAGGCAATGATAGCCAATTTCTGTTCTTCTTATCAAAAATCTTCTGGAAAATCAACAGTCGATAAAATCTTCACACTTCGGCAGATCCTGGAGAAGACTCAAGAAGTCCAAATCAATACCCACCATATTTTCATCGATTCAAGGCCGCATATGACAGCCTTGATAACCTTCGCTTTTTCATCAAGGTCAGTAACGAAGTGACGCGCTGTACTTGAAAGGATTGTGCGAAGCCCACAGATAAAATAATAAAGGACTTTGTCTACCTCGGCTCTGCTATAAACCCTGATACATCTCAGGGTTTCAACCGATCGATAAACCCTGATACATCTCAACAAATTAAACGAAGAACACCTCTTTCCAATCGCTGTTTTTTTGGACTGAGAAGGCAATTGAGTAGTAAGGTCCTATCCCGAACAATTAAGGAGATCCTGTATAAGACCTTGATAAGGCTTTATGAAGCGGATGAAGTTATCTTCGGTCGCTTCGGGAGAAAAATTCTTCGTAAAATTTTCAGTATCATTTCCTTTGATGGACTTTGATGGAGGAGATTCAACGATATGAGCTGTAAAGCGACATTGACCTAGCCAAAATATTTCACATCAGTCGTCTAACATAACAAGGATATGCGGATGGACACCCTTGCTCAAGCCCGCAGAGTCTTTAAATCCACTGGAGAGGCTTGTTCAATCCGAACAGTAGCGCCACCTAAATAAAAAAGTAGAGCATTACAAGCTTTGCGGACTCTTTCCTGTATGTTAAGTTTTCAGTCTAGCTTTTTATGTAGTACAATGCCAACTAGTCCAACTAGTTTCGGCAATTTGAAGGTTTGTATCTTGTATCGTCTACCGAGGAGTACTAGATCTGTCTTGTCCGAGATCACGTCGTCTTTAGGGTCGTAGATCGGGTAGACCGAAGCTGAAGTACCAGCCTTCACCTATTTTGCCGGATTCGGTTGGACGACATCATTAGATCTGCTCCCTTTGTTCTGAAACATGTCTCTGACTACCTCAGCAGAAGGTTTCCCCCTACCTACTACTCCTTCAATTTTGTTAGGGGGCCCTATCCCATCCGTGGATGTTCCATGAATTTTCTTCCTATTATCTAAGCTCTTTTGAGTTACTATGTAACTTCCTGGAACCCTCGTGGACTAAGACTTCTTTGACCTGATCAAGTTGTGGTTTATCCCATGCAGTTAGAGAATTCACGTCACACCCCCAAACTGTTCAACCTTGCGCTTTGCACTTCCGACTTTAACTCAGCATCTTGTTCAGTTGGGGGGCGTTCTTCCTACCACCTTGTCCGCACGACCAATTGTGCTACCAGCCTCTTTGGGTGGCACCTTACCCTTTTTGATATGGAACACCAGCCACTCTCAACTGTTGCCTTTATCTACTTTAGTGGGATTGCCACCCATCACTGTTGCCCATGATCCTGTTTTTATTTTTGATCACTTACTGCTCTCCTTAACATACAACTAATGACAGACTCTAGTCCTCCATGTAAAGTCGCTAGATAGACGTCCACTTTTATAGCGTGAACTTGTATGTAATGAATGGGTTTTGAACTTCTCCGCAACGCTAGTGCGCTATATGATAGATAAATCTAACTAACATCATTAACATCCACTTGAATGAATTTTCTTCTGATATCTTGCCAGGAGGTCTGCTACTCTTCTGCCCTTACGTTGCTGCAATTGAAGAATTTCTCGATAGATACTGTCTATATATGTCTTGACAGCTTTATAACAGTAGCATGCGATTGGCGATTCTGAACTTCGTCTTGGTGATTTTCTTGATGAATTGAATGAATGGATGTGCACTGGTATTACTGTGCTTCGGAATTGTAGCTCTACAGAATCTTCTTTATTTAGTCTTAATACCTTGATGAACCGGTGTAACTTATATATGTGGATCCAAAACATATAGGTCTGTCTATAACGAAGATAGGTTCCCATAGAAATTAAAGCTTCATATTCCATGTCGTTTATATTTCTCTAAATTCCTGCACAATCTTCAGTAGTCATTCTTTCCCCGCATAGCTCCTAATATGCTCCATTAGTGATAACTGGTTTCTATGGTTCTCAGAGTACGTCGTCGATATTAACTTATGCTTATACAGCTTTTAATTCTTTTCCTATTATAGTTTGCCAGCAGTTCTTTAGTCTGTCTTAGTTCGGAGATATCATCACAAAGGTTGCGTTATCTCTTTCCTTCTTCTTTTCTTAGCTTTTCCTGTGTCATGTGCGACCCTTGCTCAAAGAGTGACTGGGGTTCATGTTTTATTTTCCTCTCGTCCTTTGTGTTCTGGTAAGCAGTATAGAATGATCATACTAGCTTTCACATGAGTCTATTGTCTGGATTGCAACCTGACTATCTCATAGTACAGTCATATCTTACACGTCCATCCTGCAGCAGCGGTTGAATAAATAAAAATATATCCTTCTGGTCGCATTTTCTATGTTCGTATACGCATGCTTCACCTCCTGTGGATATTTTGGATCCGTCCGTGTACCACTCATTTTGTGCTCAAAATAGTAGTTATCGAATCCATTGCTCTATCTTACTCAGCCCTTTGGAGGTTATCCGTGAGCTCTTCTAAAAATGCACCAGAAGACAAGCCCTTTTCAAGTTGACTCTAATCTGGACAGATACTTAGGACAAATCTAAGTTTCTTGTGAATCTGAAAAAGAACCACCTAAGAAAACTGAATGGTATCAACAACATGTCACTGCCTAGACACCTTCATTGAATCATTCTGCCGGATTCTTATGAGGTATATGCTAACAGAATTTATATGACTATACCTGGAGAGGGCACTTCGCAACGCCTTTCCACACAAACTTGTCGTACTGACCCGCGTTGCTTTGATATTTCTTGAAAAGTTAATGAATTCCCCCACTAAAGTTCGGTGCGTTGTCAGTTTTGACACCACCAAAACTATCACGTATTCCCTGTTGTTTCTAACCTTCGTGGAAATAGGTATTGGTTATCAGAGTTCTATCATGCATCTAACTGCCATCAACATGCTGCTAACATGTTCAAGTGCCGTAAGACTACACAATAATAGTTACATCTTAGATAGCCTAAAATGTCAAGAACGCATAAATGTCAACAATCAGTACACGTTTACTATCAATTCAAATGCAAATCTCTCCACATATGGACAACAATCAAGCCATCAACCCTGGCGTGTCAAATGAATTTGAATTCCCTTCGCTTAGTTAACGAAATCCGGAAATGCGTCTAAGCGCATATCCCCTAGGAATTTATAATCACAATCAAAACAACATTTTTTTTTATAACCCGCGCTTCCTCGCATTAGATATTCGTAGTATTCTTCAGAAAACGGTCAACTCAATCGAGCAATTGCGCCCTTCCGGTTAATCAGTCCATCCGCCTGGCCGCCAACGGATGGCGGCCTTCAAAACGCCCGACTCACGACATTGCTGATGCGCTTCCTCAATCGCTTACGTTGCAGAGGTAGAAATAAAAAAAAAATAAAACAAACACCAGCATACATTTCCCCACACCACAGGGAGTACGCTGTGCGTGGTGGCATAACAAATTAGCTACAAACCGGTGGAGCCATCCAACCAACGCATGGACTAAGATAGATGGCCAGCAGCGCGAGAGATGATGTGTGATACCTCCCATGGGATCTGTGTCGGTCTTCTTTTATGCTTCTGCTTCAATTCACCGTGCATCGTCTTCCTCTTGGTTGCATGCATCTGGCCTCATTCGTTTATATGTCAAATTTGGCAAACACCTTCTGCACGAGGTGGATTCCATGTGTTCCGTGTGGCACGTGGGGAAAAAGGCTAATAGTCCTTTCGATAACAAAGGATCAATTCCGTGTCACGGTGTTCGTCGTAAATTTTACTCTTCGCAATCCGAAAAAACAGAAGCGATAAGCAAAAGTGGAGACAGAAAAAAAACACACACATAAAACAGGCCGGACCACTTGCCAGGACCAGACACTTTTGTGAATGAACCAGCGGATAAATCAGGAAGTGTGTTCGTGTAGTAAACACACTCGAAAGTCACAAAAGACAATGTCGCAGCTTGCTGAAACATCTGGGTGGAGGTTGGATTTCAATTCTGTTTTTGTGGGTCAGGCTCAGGAAAAAAAAATTGGAGCACCACGCCAGCTAACCGGAGGTTACGTCAGATCACGTATTATTCTCGTATCGGTGGCGTAGGCTATTTGCTGTTCGACTACAAAACACATGCCAATGAGTTATCGATTGCGTGGAAACCATGTGCCGCGAGGGATGAATTTTGCACACATGAAAACATATGCTTCAGGTGGACCGATCGATGGCAAGAGTTCAACGAAACATCTTGCTCAGGTGGTCACGATAATGATGGTGGCTATGGCAGGGGGCACAGAGTATATGTTATGATTTATGCATGTGGGCGGGCATTGGACGTTATTAGATAGTATATGTACATACACACGTCTTTGTTGTGGGAATAGGTAGAGTTTCTGTTATATACTATTACGGTCAAGCGTTCGTCCCACTAATTGAGGTCTGAAGAGTGAAAAGAACAAAAAATGCATCGTTTACCGTGACGTTCGAAATAGTGCCAAAAATTAGAGGAGACCTTTGACAGGATCAAATGCTAGTATCCAACAATCAAACGTAAATGTTATCAAAAAAATTAGCCATTAAAACGAGTACAAAACCATTTGTGGAACTCTGCAACAAGTATCTAACCGAAGGAGTTTTTCCAGATCAATGGAAAAAGCAACGCCTGGGGCCTATTTCATAAAACTACAACACTAATAATTATTTGTGAATTCACTTGTAACTTGTAAATTAGGTGCAAAAATTTGTTTCACAAAGTATGCCAATTCACTAATAACTACAAGTATGCCAGGCCTGTAACTACAAGTGAATTTACAACTGCGGCGAGCTTTTCTGTTTCATAAAAGTATTTGCGCAAAAAATTATTAGCGACGAACTTGTAACTACAAGTGAATTTCTTACAAGAGTAGAGAGACTAATAAAATCATGTACTGTGGCCGCTTAACTGTGAAGTATAGCCGCAGACTCGTAGTTCTTCGCAAATAATTTTTAACTTCTCTGTACCTAGACTTTTAGATTTCTAGCATTTTGATTGCTACACTTATAATTTGAATTTGCTGCGCTACAAGTGCTGCAAAATGTTTATGGAACACAAAATTACAACTCCATACTTTATATGTGCTTCTAGTTCAAAGTTTACAAGTATAACACTTGTAGTTTCATGAAATATACACTTGGTCTTGCTGCCCAAAAGAAAAAACACACCAGATGAGTCTTCGTTATACCGTCCTGTATGTCTGTTAGACACAAAGGATAATATACTGGAGGGAATCATATGCAACCGATTGAAAGTGGGAATTGATGAAGCCGGGGGACTCTCCAACCAACAGTACGGATTTAGAAAAGTTCGTTCTACACTAGACGCAATACGAAGGGTGACTAAATACAACCTTGCAAGAAGCTATTCAGGGCAAGAGATGGAGAGGCGGTGCAAAGAAATATAGTGCCGTAGTAACATTGGATGTCAAAAATGCGTTCAACACTGCAAACTGGAGACTCATAGTGCAATCGCTTAGGTCAATGATGGTTCCGTGGTCTATAACTAAAATAATACTTTGATACAGACGATGGAGTAAAGCCATACCACATATTTGACGGAGTACCACAAGGATCGGTATTAGGTCCTATCGTATGGATCATTATGTATGATAAGGTTTTTAGACTTGGAATCCCAAATGAGGCAAAAATCATAGGCTTTGATACCTTGATCATCCCAGTCCTTCTTTATGACGCTGGAGCATGGACTCTATCTTTAGTGTATGAAGATATTCTTATACGTTTCGAGAGAAACGTTGCGTTGACGGACTTTGGTGGAGGAGATGCAACGACAAACTATACGAGCGACATAGATCTATTCAGAAAAATTCGCATTAGTGGTTTGAGCTAGTTAGGACATGTAGGGCGAATGGACCCAGCCCTCCGGTCTGAAGAGTCTTGGAATCTAACCCAGAGTGACAACGCAGTAGAAAAAGACCTTACTTTATGTGGCGCCCACAAGTAGAAGCGAATATGAACCAAATTGGATTGCACAACTGGAGGTGGTTAGCTAAGGACCGATCTAATTGGAGACCGATCTTATTGGTTGATGCACAAAACACAGGGCGGCAATCGAGTCTATAAACGATATCTTTTTAGGTAAAGGCTAGTACATCCTGTATGTTTTCATTCTTTTCTCTGAATTCTGAATACTCTGAGATCATGATTCAGCAACGATTTTATACACACCAGTGTACAAAATACCGTCCTCTTGTCGGAACTGGATATGATGATATGTTCTTACTTTGCACTTCACTTCTTATCCACTTGCTAGTTCCTCGGCCATTTTATTACAGTGGAAACCTATACATATGTCTCGGAATTCAGCAGTGCGTGATGCTGTGCTTCGAGCTTAGGGATTGGAGTTGCTCTTTGCATCTTTTGACCAAGTTTTGATGTAGTTGTGATGGAAGTGACGGTTTTGATGGTTACTTGTCCGTCTATGTGTTTATCACAATTGAGAGTGGATAGGTTCTGGCAGGCATTGGTGATTCCATATATTTTGGCTTGGAACACACTTGCGTGGGTGGGAAGTTTTATGAGCCCGTATGATTGTCCATTTTCGACCCATCCGTGAAGATGTCCAGCCCTCTCTAGAGGGAAATTTGGATATGGAATTGAGGTTTGTCCTTGTAGGGAGTTTGAGTTTGAAGTACGTGTAGGGAGTAAAGTAGTCCAAAGGCGCATCAACGTTTGATTATTTGGTGACAGTGTCCGATTGGGTTGCTTTTCCACATTCAGGTTAGTGGGAGGCGTAGGGCACTTTTAGACGGTACTTCTTTTGTGAAGAGGTCAAGTGGGCATAACCCGAGCATGACTTCAAATGGCAGTCGGTGTTGTTCTAATAGCGCTGGTCGTACCTATGTACGCTACACGTTGGATCCTTGTGATGGTGTTCAGGTTTGTAGCTTTTGCGGCTGCAGGTCCTCAAACTAGACAACCGTATGTGATGATGGCTCTAACGATGGCTGTATACAATTAGTTGATAGTGACTAGTTTAAGCCCCAATTTCTTACCGAAAATTCAGCTGCTTGCGTAAAAAGCTATCAAAGCCTTCTTAGTGCGTTCATGTATAGAGTGAAGTGGAGACTTGTATATCTTGCAGATTTAGACTACTTAGGCTTTAAACTCATTCCAGTTTTTTAACTGTCGTGGCTTCATTAAGTTAGGTTCTGTGATTGTGTGGACATTGAAGTAAAATTCTTTTAGGCCATGATGTGGGTCATGTACACATATGGATAGTCCTTGTCTAGGTCGTTTAAACTTATATGCATTATTTTTATGTTTGAGGTTTCAACATGTCTATGAAAAGTGCTTGAGCAAAGATGTCTTTTGAAACCAAACTATGGTTCCCTCACTTGTACCACTTACACAGACTACTCTTATAGTGAAATGGAGACCTATGCACGCAATGTTAGGAGAAGATTCTTATTTTCAACGATATTTTCATTTAGAGTTCTTTCAACAACGTATGCTGCCCTCCTACCTATTTTTTGTATTATATTCACCAAGACTTCTCTTCAATTTATATTGCATTTATAAAACAATGAACTTACAACTCCTCTGAGAACTATGTATTTTCATAAAGTTAAGAACTCAAAACTCCACTTTATTAACTCCAAATCACAAAAGAACAAATCTGATTAGAAATTCTCAAAGGACTCATATCAATACCGAACAATAAAGTCTTACTAGATCCCTTTGGTCCTTTTTTTCAATTGATTAAGATCCAATAAATTTCCAAACTATCATAAACTTTATCCAGAACTCCAGTTGGTATTAATTATTAATTACCCTCTCGAACTTCGACATTTAATTGTTTGAGAAATGAATCACCACGACCTAACGCCGCCGCCAGCAGTTGTCTCCCGTTTTACTTTGTTCTTGGATATCACCATCACCTTTTGGGAGGTTGATGTACCGTCTGCATTCCTGGAGAGTAAAACAAAAATCCATTTATATATAAAGGTGGATAAGATAGCATTTGTCTTTGGGGCCTCACCTTCATGCATTAAGAGTGGTTTCTTCTTGCAGGTGGATAGGATTTCAAAGTCCTTCGTCACAATTCACTTTGGAGTTCATCGTGATAGGGATTCACATGTAATTGTGAAATTTATTTCATTGCGGAGAGTATTTATTTTCTAATTTTAGAAAATCAAATGTGTTTGGCATTTGTAGTGGGAATGAGTAATTAGTAGATATAATCGAGAACAAGGACTTTCACTACAATGACACTCACTCTATCGCTTAAATGAAAACAGTTGTCCTGATTGTGTTATCGAATAACCTTGGCAGTCTGTTGTCGGTGATACGTATGTTGTTAGTACGAGACGAGACTTGTGGGGCTTTAGCTTTAAAATTTTCAGGGATGCATCATAGGGTGATGTTGTCTTGTCCAGCAGGAGATGTGTGCTGGTCGTGAAGATTTTATGACTGTAGCCCTTTCCAAATATCGTTTCATTAGTTGCTGTGTTGGGGTGCTCAATCACGTTGGGAAGATGGTAGTATAGAAAGCGTTCCGATATGACCTACTGGTGGTGAGGTAGTAACCATTGTTTCCTAACAATGTCAATAGAAACGAAATATATTACGGTCTGATGTGCGAGACGTAATCAGTGGTCCGATGATGTTGAGACATTCCCATTGTATTGAGATATTGAAGAAACGGCCTTACCACTGATTTGTATAACGAGTGCATTATATTTGGTAATAGAAGGACGATCTGTACCAAGTCATCTATAGTTGTTTTGAATAGTTCGGCCGGTATTGGATGGAAGTTTTGACTACCATCATCTAGTTCGGTCTGGGTCTGGGTTTTTTTGTTTGACGCGTAGGCTTTTGACAAAAATTCCAGTGATCTGGTAGGATTGTAGTTTTTCGATGTTGTATCTTCTAAGAGTATGTCTTCTTCCTTCATACAAAAAAGTGGTGATTCGAAGTGTTATACGAATGTGTGGCTTGCGTTGATCGCAATCTGTCCAATTTGGCCTGAGATGAGCTTGAGACACTCAATTAGTCAATATTTTTCAATCTAGTGGTGGTATCGTCCTTGTCATCTATGGAGACCTGAGTGCATATTAGGCTAATGTTGCCGAGCTTAGTCTTGATGCTGGCATAGGAGTTAAAAGCTAAAGACTTCTTGTCGAAATTATTAATCGTTATGACCAATCAGCAAATAATAGATTTTTTTCCTAGGGCAGGTGAAAATATTCTATAGACACTATGAGAATAGCAACCGTGTGGCCATAGTTTTTTACTGACTAAAACACACCACCCTTCGATATAAATTGTTAGATACTGCAACTAACATAAAAATTATCAAGCAATTTATTTTATCACAAAATACAAATTTTTGCCAGATTTCTTTCCAATGACAGATCCTTACCACCAATGGATCCATATGAACCATACATGCAGAACTAGGGTTAATCAATGGGCAAGGGATATCTCTCCCCTATAGGTAGAACAATGGGTTTGTCCTTATCACGGATCTAACCTAACCTACACTCATCACAAAAGAAGAAAAGATTGTCCGAAATTTCCTTGATGCAAACCGTGCTTCACTTATTAAGTTCGACACAAATGGCATGGAAAGTTTTGCCACAGATGACCTTGCAAGGGATCTGATCAGAGATTCCGTAAAGCATGGTAGAAAAAAAGTCGCGTAAAACACAAGAAGAACAAAAAAGTGGTTCAACGATTTAAGTGCGCGTCTCCGAAAACAGGACACAGAGTAGTACGGACGCGAAGTGGTTCAAAAATATTAGAAAAAGTTTTTGGGGGGAGAATTGACAAATTATTGACAAAATGCGACTGAGCCCGGAATTGTTTTTTTTTTTTTGTTCATTAAACAGAGAGTTAAATTAATTATTCATTACCATAATATCCTCGGAAAATTCCAAAATTATTACCACTTCAGGCAGTAGCTTCCAATCGATACGAACCGCCTTCCAATGTGTCGAAGTAGACAGTTTCAAATCGATCTGCTTCAGTGAGACATGGCTTTAGACCTGAACTTTGTTATCGTCGGTTTTATCTACAAGCTAACAAGCCTTCTTCGGTGTTTAAATTTTACCTACAATAGGGAAGCCAGACGATTTGAAGGGTGTCCCTTAAATCTACTCATACGTACACTTGTTTGTACCTTTACGTACGCATATTTTCTGTATTCAAGGAGCGATGTTTATAACCTATTCATAGACAGCATATTCGAGTTCCTAGCACTAAATTGTTATTCGTTCTTCTTATACCATAAAGCGACAAAAATGAACCAACATTTAAGACATATAAACTTATGTCTCCAACATTTAAGAACCGTAAGGAAGGTGACCAGAGAAAGTGAACCTCTCTGTTATTACTTCATTGCATCGTTGTTCTTCAAGGTATTCTGGGTGACTATTACATTCAAAATCAATCCGGTAATACCAGACAATCATATCGCTTATATACAAGGCCACTTTGCCACTCAATTGGTATTAGCCCCGGTTGTGATTCCAATTCTCCTACAATTCACGTACATCGGTTTGTTGCTTTTCTATCTGGACGCACACTACAAGAGGCTAAATATAATATTGGAAAAAGCCTTGGTAAAAGTTGGACCGCAGGGTTTAGTTTGCTTGCGTCGAAACTACCCTACAGATGAACTACACAAAGTGACTTATAGACTTCGAAATGTCTTACAGAGCATCCAAAGGATATTCAAAATTGTCTATGTTTTCAATTAACTAATTCAAAACGTTATAAATGCATTTTTAATACTTGTATATGCGCATTAGTGGGAAACCCGATACTTTTATTCAATTTAAAGAGTGTTTGAAGTTCTACCAGGCTACCGTATTGATTGATATTATATTTATTTTAAAGTACTACGAAAGAGTGGACACTGGGTGGAAGCGATCATGTTTTATACTACAGAACAGTGTTGACCATCCAAATAAGGAGCTAGATGATGAGGTAATGCATTCAGAATTGGGTTTATACTGTACTGATGTGTACATGTATTTCTTATTTCATTTGAACTTGTTACAGCAACAAGTAAATATTCTTGGAAGGAAGTTAACACGACATCATCATTATTATAGTTATATGACGAAGATGAATTCCATGGTATGCGTTTTCGCAATGGGACTGTCCTATCACCGATTAGTTGAGGAAGAAGACTAATGATTAAAGCAGATCAAATTATTGGTGTCTTGTTATACGAGTAAACCTATATTATCCATAAAGTGCATCAAGTTTCATAATTTTTAGAAAATCAGTAACACTATCCGCAGTTGAGTTGATTGACCCATGTCTGTCTGTTTGTAAGCCATCACTTATTGGGCCTTAAATTTTAAGCATGCACAATTTTTTGATGAAGCACATATGTACATATGTATACATATATGTATGAATATTCGAATAAAAATCAAATAAAAAATTAAGACAAAATGTATAGGTATTCCCATATAACACTTGTCTTAAGCGTTTGTGGAACGTATCTTAAAAACAACATTTTGTGAAATCTTCCAAATAGGATTGTTACCGCCCACATTTTTAGAACTTATATATGTAGAAAAATGGGAAAGCATATGATGCGATGTTGATAGCTGTGTTCCATAGTAGTAGGGAAGGACAAAATATGCCAACGACAGCGCCCTTCCCAGAGGAAATACTGTCTTCGGTTTACCGTAGTTTACCCGTCACTCCTAGTTAATTGGTATCCAGCTAGTGACTTTCCGATGTTCCATAGTAACAGGAAAGTTGGTCGTGTGCCAACGACAGTGCCCTCATCCTCAGAGAGGTCTTAAGGGCTTCAAGTTGGTTGTTTTGAAGAATCCACAACGCCACACTCAGAGAGATATTCCTTGACCATTGATTAACCCGAGTTCTACAAATATGATTCATATGAACTATCAAACCATCCAGTTAATTTGATGTAGTGTAAGATGTCATTGATTGGTTCGCTGGATAATTCTTTAGAAATTTAAATCTAGAAATTTAAATCTAAGGTGAATAAGACCTTGGCAGTGACAGAGAAAGTGGGTTGTATTCCCATTGACTTGCTCATCATCACATCCACGACCTATGTATGTCTTCTTCCGTTAGTCTTAGTTTTTTCATGTGGTACCGCAGAGTATTATGCTCCTTGATGACTCCTGTCAGGGTAGAAAGGGATTTCCTATCCTTTTGCTTCAATTTGCTTTAAGGAGACTTCCCTGAACTGATATTCTTAACTTACGCCCGTGCTAAGATCGACTCATACTTTTAAACCTACAGCCTCTCTCTGTTGCCGACATACTCTTTGTTCATCAACTTTTAGCTGGTAACATTGATAGCCACTTTCCACTTCAACTTATATGTGTTAACATTAACCCGCGTAAGAGAGATAAGTAGATACCAACGTTTGTTAACTTCCTTGTTAAACTCGATGTCTTTTTCCCTGTTTAAGGTGCTCAATGGTGTACTAGCCGCAGGAAGGACCTTAGATGTGACTCTGCCGTGGCTAGTTCATCCGCTTTTTCGTTACCTGGTATATCCAACTAACCTGGTACCCATCAGAGGGTCACCTTATTGGTCACTGAGATATCGTCCAGTCTTTTGATGCACATTTTGACGAGTTTGGACCTTAACGATGCTAACTGTAATGCTTTTATTGCTGCTTGACTGTCAACATAGATACTGTTTATCTTACCAGAAATATTTCCCTCGATAAACATTTCCGCAGCTTGTTTTATTGCAGTAACTTCAGCTTAAAAAACTCAGCAATCGGTCTGAAGGACCAATTTGTATTTCGAGACTCGCAGTAGACGCCAGCACCAGTACCTACATCCATTTTGAATCCATCGGTATATATGGCTATCTCATTCTCGGTACGGACTATACCATCATCCTACTCCACCATGCTAGGAATTCTTATAGCGAATCTCCGACTAGACTTTGATAGTGGGACTATGTAGTCCGTTTCCGTCCGGACTCTCGATATATTCCACAGGTTCAGAATTGAGGCATGACCATAGGATTTAGCTAACCATAGTCCGGCTTCCCTTAGTTTTAGCGACGTTTTAGCTTTCGAGCTGCCGTAATAGATGTCAAGTGGAAGAAGGTTCAGTATTGTTTCCAGTGCTGCTGTTGGCGTTGATCTCATCGATCCAGTTACCCCCAGGCAGCCTGCCCGTTGAATCTTTGTCACGCTTTCTAGATGATATTTCTTCTCAATCGCCTTCCAACAA
Organism: Xylota sylvarum; assembly: GCA_905220385.1. Classification (NCBI taxonomy): domain Eukaryota; kingdom Metazoa; phylum Arthropoda; class Insecta; order Diptera; family Syrphidae; genus Xylota; species Xylota sylvarum. Next base: position 104,723,185 of record LR999957.1, on the reverse strand, counting down.
ATTATCGAACCGTAGGTTAAAATGGGTCCTACCACCGCAGTATATAGCCAGTATACTACTTTAGGTTTAAGTCCCCATATTTTCCATGAGTATTTGTATTAGTATTGGTATTGACCTTTTCCTTGTAAAAAGCACAATTTCGGATTTCGCAGGGTTTGCTTCCAGACCCCGTCCTTTGACCCAGTCATTCACTAATAGAATCATGATTGAGTCGTTTGCTGATTGACGGGGAGGAATTTTTCTGATACCAGAATGGTAATATCGCCAGCGCAGGCCGCTACGTTGAAGCCATTGCTTTCTAGTATGTTAACCTATTCGTCCACTACTAAGAGCCATATAAGTGGCGAGAGGAATCCGCCTTGGAGGGTATCTCACCTGACCCTCATTCTACCATTTACATCTCCTAGAGTGGAGTTGACTATGAGGGTACTGAGCATTTGGTTAACCCAATGTATTTGGGCAGTAGGTCCCTGCATCTACAAAGCCAGGAAAGTGACATTCCAAGAGAATGTCTAGCGTATTCTCATAGGAATCTATCCAGGTGCCGTAACAGTTCTTGATAGAAGAAACCTGTGATGGAACCTTTGTAAGGACGTTTCTCAAAAGAGCTGATTCGGTGATACATTCAATAGAACCACAATGCTTCTTCCAGAGTTTTTCTTAACGAATCTGATTTTTTTTTATAAGTTTGACGTTCTCGTTATGTGCTGATCACTCGATAGCTCCGTCCTTAGAAATGTTCCAGCAATGTTTTGAGGTACAATTTTCGGATTCCACCATGGTGGATGATTTCATCCGCCTGGTGCGTCTGACCGGGCAGGGTCTTCCTTACTGGTAAGATTATATACCATTGTATCGATTCCCTCCATAGAACTAGGGATTTCCTCGAGTGGTAGTCCAAAAGATCCTCCCAGCTTTTCGTTGAATCTGTTAGCATCATAGCCTAAAATTAAGTTCCTCTTACCTTGATGAGACATTATGAGCAATGCCTTCATTTTTTCAGAGGGGACATTTGTGCCTTTGTCGTACGGTAGCTAAACTGACGCCAGTGTGTAGATCTCGTCACTCTCCTTTACCACCACTAGCGTTCGATCACCTGAGCTATAATGAAAGAGCATTAGTACCTACGTGAAGATTTTTCCTGGCAACGATACGAGTCCTAACCGAATCTTCGTTGCTGTTATAAAGGATGTTATAGTTACGTGACCCTAATCCTTTCACTCAATTATAGAGAATCCATGGTTCCTCGATTAGGACTAGGTCAAGCTGCATAAGATTGACCCAGGCGTGTTGCTCAGTGTGTTGTACTACCTTCATTGGTTGACTACACAGTGACGGTCGTCTCGTTTGGTTGCTGTTTCTTTGTGAGTCTTGAAGAGAACTCATCAGCTTCAAAGAAGAGCCGCAATTGACTTTCCTTTTTTAGTTTCTTGGGAGGTTCCTTTATAGCAAAGATAAAATCTTTGGTGCTGTCTACATTGTCTTCTATGGCGACAATATCCCAATCGTCCATAAGGACAGTAGAATTTTTTGCTTTTGTGAAGCCTATGATCTCCTCTTTCATCATAGGCATCCATATCAGATGCGTTAATTTTGACTATATGCCTCATCCAGAGGAACTGCTTTTAAGGCAGCTCTCTCCCAGGCATTAAAAGTTGGTATAACCTTCTTCGCGAAGTAAAAGGTCAAAGGTGCCTGGTCCAATCTACTCTATCCGCGCTTCCAGTTAGTGAGACCAAACGCGGGAGCAGTGTTTTTAATATTCTTTCAAATGTGGCCAAAGATCGCCTTAGCCAAAGGTTCCCCTGTTCGAAAGGGTATTGTCCGCTAGCCTTACTGGTATCCAATACAGCAAGCTGTAGAGCATTCCGGGTAGCTTCGCTAAACTGAACCATTGTGTTGGCTCTTACCCTTTTCGATGGATTGCTCACCTCTTCCTGCGATAAATAAGTTATTAACATCACTTCTTGAATACAGAAAATATACATACATATGTAAAGGCACAAATAAGTGTACGAAGGATTAGGTTTAAGGGACGCACTTCAAAGTTTCTGGTTTTCCTATTGTAGGTAAAATTTAAACACCGACAAAGGCTTGCTAGCTTGTAGGTAAAACCAACGATAACACACTTTAGGTCGAAGGTTATTTTTTACTGAAGTAGGTCGATTCGAAACTGTTTACTTCGATACATTGGAAGCCGGTGTGTATCGATTGAAAGGTGCTGTCTGAAGTGATAATTGTTTCGGCTATTTCTGAGGATATTATGGTAATGAATAATCAATTTACTGCGGGGCCTTGCTAATTATTTTAATTAAGCTTTGCAAGCCACCAAAACGTGAATATTTAACTATTCCACGTTGGTGGCTGCTGGGTGCCTAATACTTCAAATGGAGATTGTGTAATCAACCCCTTTGGAAGTTCGTAAGTGGACGAGAGGGGGAAGGAATGTTTTCTCACTAAGACACTTCTTCTTAATCCAGGCGGACAATATTCATTAACGAACTTCTCTCTCTCTCACTCACAATCTAATCCATTCCTTTCCGGATGACAGCCCTCTTGATTTAGCTTCGCTTCGGAACCATTAGATTTCTGAAACTGCGGAAAGTGGCGCTAGATGCCTCGAGTTCCTTAAGAGGTGTAAATATTTATCAGTCCTGCAGACTTGGCTACTATCTATAAAGCTTATATGCTTCCGAACCTCGAATACAACCCACGTATCTGGGTGGGGGCTCCTGCAACTTGTTTGAGTTTATTAGATTGTGGCCAATGGCAGGCATGTAGATTCATTTGTCATTTTGTCAATTTGCATCCAAATCCCTTCGCTAGAGCATCGTCGAAATGTAGAATGCTTATCTATTGTTGTGTCTCGCCTGTACGTCACTTTAATCGTACTACTTATACAAACAGTCAATTTCGCACACCCTTATCTATTGAAACCTATTTTCGGTCGCACAGTGAAATTCAAAAGCTCGTTCTTTAGCCGCTCAACAGGTACATATGCGGAATGACTTCCCCTCCTTAATATTTCCCACACTTATGATTTACAAAGATTTAAATTCGACGTCGTCGTTTAACTACAAACTTCTAACTTCCCTACACCCTTTCCTTTTACTCCATCACTGGGTTTATAACTTTAAATGACTTTGTATTGTAAATTTGCTTTTCTGCTTCCATCGCTAGGAAGGTTTTAGTCCTTAATTGTACGCATTTCCAATTCCAATATTATACCTCTCAGGTTAAACGCAAAACGCTTAACTGAAAATATTTAAAAATGCTCCGTCACGTGTCACCACCTATTGCAATTTAAAGCAATCGCCATGGATATCCAATCCACACACCACCACTTCTACTCTACCACTCTATTACATTTAGTGTCAAATCATTACCATTCTACTCCAATTCCAATCATATGTTTTTGACAATGAGTCTAAACGCTTGCGCAGCAGAAAATAAAACTACACACAACAAAAAAAAAGTGAAGAAAACTCTTCACGTATAGTTTTTCCCATCAACTGTGCGGTTTTACCTGGTATCAGCCCGTCGCGTGAAAATTCATGAATTTTCCACTGAAAATTCAACCAAATTCATTCGGAATCATCTCGAAAGTGTTAACGAAACATTTGTGCATCGCGAACATGTAAAATTCGTCACGAATTTCCGTGAAAAATGTGAAAATTCAGTGAAAAACGACCAAAAAATTCATCATCAGCACATACACACCAATTCGTAGAGAAGAAAAATCAATATTTTCCGCAACCTAGCTGATTTCTGTAGAACAAAAAGCCCGAAACCCCTGTTGGAAAATATCAAACATTTCCTCGGGAAAAATGGATAAATTAGTGAAAAAGGTAAACAATGGGACACAAGTGCAATGGTTTGTAAATTGTAGGCGTTTCAGTCGTCTCTCTGTCCGCCACAGCTGCTCCAAGAAATACGTTATAGTCAGCAGTGTTGTTGTTGCAAGCACTTTACGGCCCTCCTTCTCTTGTTTCGCTTATCAATTGCTTAGTCGGAAGCCCCAGAAGAATATCAAAAAAAAAGCGATATTAGGTTACAAAGAAGTCGGTCTCCCCTTGGGCAATCCAGAGAACTGCTCGTTATCTATTCGGGAAAGCAAGCACCACTACGTTGCGATACATACGAAATTAGTTTCGATAGGCCGGGAGGGCTGTATGAAGAGGTATTTATTTTGGGGGAAGGCAGGAAGCAATTGATTGTGTTGCACTGCACTTGCCAATTTACTTTTATTTAACTAATCGGAGCTGATTAACCGGGGTAGGTATCAGTGTGTTTCCCCCCGATAGAGGGGGAAATGACCTTGATGCCGTCACTGGAACGCGGTCAAAGAGACTTAAATGCGTTTCGTGATTTCATCTGTTTGTCCGGCGCGAGAGAAGAAAAACAGGTCTTGCCGGTCTTGTTGTCGATCTCATTAGTCATACTCAGTAGGTTTGAGATTTTGCAAACGCTGCTCGTTTTTAAGTGCGTCGATCTGGAGGTATTCTAAATGAACTCGATCAGAACATGACATACTTTTGTGGTATTCACCTCCATTTCTTATCAGCAGCGGGTGATGACTAATTGTTTTGGTCTCTTTGTTGCGCCGAGTCTTTTTATTTATTTTTTGTTTCTTGTATTCGTGGCCTTATCGGGATTGATTGATGATTCCTGGAAATTCATGGTGTTTTCTTTAAACTCGGTGCTACGATATACAAAGTAAACGAAGTGGATAAGTCACCCAAGCAGCGTATGAGGTTCCCTCAAACTGCACTCGGTTGGGTTGTGAAATAATTATAGACATGGTGTTGCATATTTAATAACACGATAAAAAAAATGCAATGTTACGTAGTGTTTGTATTACAAATAGGACAGAGTAGATACAGGAAACGTGGGCGAGGGATGAGAGCTCAGCGCGAAATAATTACATTGTGTATTAATCAGAGGAGGCCCCACCATGTTGGTTGGCTATAAGTTGATTGGAGTGATGTGATGCACTTCATCAGTTAGGGAAACATATGGACAGTGTTTGTTGTTTTGCTGGTCTAGCTTCATTTAGGAAACCTTAGTTATTAGTTGTTGTCGAATGTAGGCGTTGAATATCACTTGACAGCTATATTGTAAAGATTATATTGGTAAGATGAGTTTCCATCTTCCACGAGTCTGTTGTTTGATTCTTGATTTGACTGTTACCAGTTAGCCCAACTTCTTTTAAACAGAAAGGCATCTCTCACAACTCCATTTTCTACAGTTTCTTTTCAACTTCTTCCTTATAATGCATTTGACACTCCAAGTTACTTTAAGAATGACGTGTTATAGATAAATAATCATTTTCCCTATATGTAGATCCAATTTCTTTGACGTTTCTAGTTTAAATAGCTTAGTTTGCCACGTATAGAGCGCGGGGAGATTCTTGTAAGGCGGGGCTGTAGTTTAGATCGATATAATTTCTTCCTCATTTTATCAGCTCCTACAGATGAGCATACATATGTATGTACGTATGTATGTAATTGGACTCAAGACTATCAATTTCAATAGCATATCTTGAAAGTTTAAATAAATATGTATGTAAATGTAGCTGACTCTATTCTGTGCAAGTTCTGGCCCTAGAGTACCAGATGTAACATATGTAGTTCGTTCTAAATTTCCACAGGGAGTGAGAGCTATCACAGCCGACCCCAAACTTAACAAATCGCAAGACGACGCGAACCTATAAAACTGCGATAGCGTTGTGAGATACCAACAGACGGCTGTTAATTCTACTCTTGAATTGCTAGATATTGTAATCTTCTAGCAAAATGTTTCCTGGCAGTGAAATCTCAGCTACAAAAGGAATTATTGTAAAGAAATGATGACGCCCTGGCAGCCTTTCTATTGGGGCGATTAAATATTTTATTTCTAGGGATCATTTCATAGATTTTTTTCTTTATATTTACCGTCGTAGTATCTGAATTATAGGCATACGTCAGTCACCTACGTTTGATGTGACAGTGTTATATCTTCAATTGGTATAATCATAAACTATCTCCGAATAGTATGGTAATTGGTTGGAGACCGACTAAAATCATTCTGTGGGAAAGCAAGCAAACATCGTTAACATAATTGGATAAGATGTTATTGTATTATACATCTCATTCAGTTAATGCTGCCCAAAGTAAATCTTTGATGACCACTTGATTGTGGATTGTATTTTGGAGTGGGAATAAGTCACAGTTCAATGTGGACGCTTTTTTTTCTATTATGATTTCTCCTTAATTAGACCTCATTCGCAATACCCAAATCGGTGATAAATCGGAGTATTTCTTTGGGACAACTTGATGGTAAAATTTATCGAACTAATGATGACGTGCACTGGTTCAACAATTACAATAACTCAAATTATCCTGAACCAAAAAATACTCTAACTAAATAAATCTGGTTCGTAGTCAGTCCTTGGATTGCCTTCAACCCTACTATTTGCGCCATGTTTGTTTAGGGTGACCCATTTTTATGCTTGACTGGATGAGTGGATTCTATTGTGTGGCATACATATCTTTTAATGGAATTGTATAGTAAATATGTCCGATTATTTGTCACTTTCTTCTCCATAGGTTGTTGTGCTTAGGTTCTGGTTTAACAGTTACAGAGACACAAAATTTGGTCTGCTGGTTCTTCGTTTTCATTGCACATTCTACATCACGTTGTCATGTGTTATTCCTATAGCCATTAGGTGTTTCTTTTTAACTCATCAATGTTCAAACGGGTGCCGTGGGTCAGTAGTGAGTGCTTCAGACTACTGAACAGTAAATTCGAGGTTCGTCTAACAAACAACACCAACGTTGTTTTCACGGTCCCACTTCTCGTGAGCGTCTGATAAACATTAAAACATATTACTGTCAGAAACAAGATTCTCAATTAAAAAATTGTCCATTAAACAGTAGGTCCGCTCCAGTCGTGTGAAGAATATAAAAAGAACACCACGAATGGTTGCGAGAAGCTAGGCTCTGGTTCCTGTTGGAGGGAATATGAATGTTCTTATTGGTTATATGTACATACATACATATATACAGGTCTGTATTACGGATGTACTTTTTTTAAATTAAGACTGATCGTTTTCCAATGAGCGAGTCCACTTTGTTTAGCTTGATGTCGCCTCTTTTTATCTCGACGTGCTCTTTGCATTTAAGGTTATTTCTAAGTGTTTGATGGTGTGAGCGTAAGAAATTTGGAGTTGATGAATATCGGAATGTTCCTTATTCTTTGGTTTGTAAAGTCAACATACACAGATTTTGCGTCATTTATTTTTATTCACCATTTTTTGTCCAGTATTCAATGGTGTTCATCGCTGCTTGTAACTTTTTCGCTGCTTCTTCTTCTGTTTTGTAGATTGACAGAACCGCTGTCTGGTGGGGTAGGTAAATCACCCAAGATGCTGCCCTGAGGAACTCCCGTTTTTATATTTCCCTTAGTTCGCAGTACCAAACTTCTTGTTTTATTCTGAAGAAGCGAGGCTTTAAGCATGATTCAAGGACCTTTGAGAAATGTATTGGTAGAATATTTTTCAGTTTGTTTACTAGTCCTTCGTTCCAGACTTTGTCAAACGCTTGAGTTACGTCCAAAAAATTCGCAGAACAAACCTTTTTCTCTTACAGGGGCTTTCCTATGTCTAGTGACTTGGTACTAGTTTTTTACGCTCAATGATTGATTTGTAAGGCCTAGGTTCACCCTGAACTGTAGCGCCACCTAAGAAGAAGTAGATTGGTTTTAGTTGTTTAAGAAGTAGGCTTTTGAACAATTTGGACATGACTGGGAGCAGGGATATAGGCGTATAGCACGCTGACTCATACGATGATTTACTTGGTTTAGTTTGATAACTTCAGCAAATTTCATTCAGTAGCCCGATACACTAACTGCTGAGCAATGGCTGTGGATTGTTTTGAAGCAAAACAAGTTTGGCTTATTAACTGCGACCTCCTGATGACCACTAGCTATGTATTTCTTATCATTTTTTACGTTTTTATGAACCACGGGCACTTTAATTACGATTGCTTCATGATCACCAACATTTAGTTCAGGAGCTGTATCTAGTGTGTCAATGTGTCTAATGTCTTTTCTCTCTGGGGGGATAATTTACTACCCTTCCTCCGATTTCAAAGTACCAAATCATAATTACATACAATTCATATTTGTCGACCTAGTAAATTATTCATGGTCAACCGCAAACTGTGGGAGTCCTTATTTTTGGACTTCAATAAACTCATTAGTTCCAAAAATATGACTAAGTCCCTAGGGTTCCTCAATTTCCGTTTGCTACTTTTACCGGTTATCAAGATACATACGTACTGACCACCGGCCAGTGATTGCCTTTAGTGGTTAGTATTGCTTTTCCAAAATCTACACCAGTAATACTAAATTAACTGTTTTGAAATTTTCCACTAGCAGTCCTTGTTTAATGTAAAGATCGTCCCTTAGATTTCCTTAAACATTTCCCAATGGTTTTATGTTTATGGACAGTTCAAAACGTGTCTTTAGAAAGTTGAATTAATTAATTTTAGCTGTGGAATGAATTTTATTGCCTGTCTTGTACTTTTTTACTTAAGTCCTTCAATTGATATAGTTGCATTATATACTTCCCCTTAAGACGTACGTTTATTTTTAGAAAATCTGGTTGCAACCATTTTTTTTTTTTATAAATGATTCATGTTTTGTATCGATTCTGATCTCACCCCTTTATTTGTTGAATAGTTCTTTTTTCTTATACATTTGCATAATACTTATGTAACATGATCCATTGCTTCGATTGTATTTAGACAATGTAAACTACCACATAGACAGTGATATTCTGAAACCGTTGATGGCAGCGATTGATGAGTAATTTTGTTATGAACTGAATAAAATTAGCTTATTAATTTTAAATAAGTATAAACACGTTTTGATTACTCCCTTACACATTTATTTATTTTTTATTGTTCTATAATGAGCCGCTTTCTTGGGTATACATATGTACATTCGTATGTATTTATAACTGTATACATATTTATGTGCACTGAATGCCTATGGGAATCTTCTATGATTAGGGTGTGCTTTAGATAAGTGAACATTAGAATGACGCACATTATTGTTATAAGTCACAACAATTGCAACACTTCGATAAAAGGGTCTAAATGAAATCATAGTCTGTGTATTTATTCAAAAACAAAATTGATATAAATGTCTAAAAATATTTGTTGATACATGCATTCATTATTGAATTGTATTGCACTTGGAATGGTCGCCTCTATCCGTGTTGTCTGTCTTTTTTATAATAGACTTGACTACTTTATGCAAAAGCAGATAATGTTTACGACTTCTGTGAAATTGAAAAATATAAAGTTGTTAATAATTAAGTTACTCGCTCTGATTTCACTTCTAAATGCATTGCAAATTTGTGGAACGAAACAAAAACAAAGAATCTAAACAAAAATGTATACGATTCGTAATCAATAAGTTATTTTCCCCAATTTGTGCAAACAGTGAAGATTTCAAGCCCCTCAGTGTCACAAAAATCGCATTTCGTAACTTGATCATTTTCTCTGATACATATGTACGTATCAAATGTGCTCTATTGGATTCATGTGGGGGCCGTTTGCAGTTCATACCACAATTTCGACTCCAACTTCCTAATATATTCCACTACACAATTGAGGACAAATCAAATCGCCATGTTACTTTTTGAGAACTTATCCCAGAATTTCTTGCACTTTATAGCCTCTGCATCAAATTAACGGACGGTTAGGGACTATCCCATATCTTATCTGATCTCTAGAGTATCAGTTTGGGATATTGTAATAAAAAGCGTTACAGAAACCATCAGAATCAGTCATATACATAATAGACTTAAGCCAATGTCATCTTTAAATTAAGTTGCAAACAAACCTGTACAAGTTTTTTTTAGATCTACAATATCGAATCCATTAAAGTAAAAACTCAGGAGTACCCCAAGACAGTCATTTTGGAACCATGTTCTTTATTTTGCCAAATTTATGTCAATTGTTTAAAAACTTTAATCTATCTGTATTGGTAGGATACTTCTAGAAAAACATCGTTTCCTCCTCACTCTCAATTTTCTTTCTCTTGTTAGTAACATTATAAGCTGTGCCAACCCACAATTTGGGTTTTGTGAAACGTCTATTACATGAATGCATAATGCAAAATCCCTTGATGATCTTCTTCAGGCCATTCTAGACTATGTTAGTGAGGTAATACAAAAAATTGCATTTTTTCTAAGACAGATTGCTTGCTATCCCTGAAAAAACGCCGTGAAGTAACTCATATGCTCCGAGTTTGCTGAAAACATTGATTACCTATTCTTTGTATCACTCTTCCGTTTTATTTCTCACAGCACTAACTTTGGTCATCACAAACCATTGTCTATACTTAATAGCAGCAACGACATGTGTTGTAAAATGCGATTCCCTCATAACTTTTCAACCTCATCATCCCAATCGTCTTACAAAAAAAAAACTGCAACTTATGGTATCGATGACATCCCTTCGAAATGAATTGAAAGTATTTATTTTTTTTAAGTTAACTAATAATTATAGACTAGTTATTATTTCTCGTGGAAGCCCAGGTTCACCCCGAACTTTAGCACCTAAGTAAGTGAGTACATAGTTATTGTTTCCCAGGACCCATGCTAGTGTTTACACAGGACCAGTAATTTCTTCTACCTTATTTCTCATTTATATCAATTACTTTCTCTGTTCCCTGAAATCCACTTCATTTCTTCGCAATCGATTGGCTTCTTCTATTTATATGTTTACTCTTAAAAATTTGGCTCCAATCTATAAAACTTGTATTCGTCGAGAACTTGAACATAAACAGAAGTCTCGTACTTCGATTTGGTAAATATCGCATTCAAAGCCAAGCATTTAGAGTCATGTACCTTAGATTGAATACATGATGGCATGGTTCTACTGAGTTCTTGCGAAGACTCCTGATGAAATCAAAGGTTTTTGTTTCTTTGTCAGGAAAACTGCCACACACTTGCCCATAGTTGACGACTCTTTGTTAATACAATCTTCTGCTCCTAGAATAATTAATGGACGCACTGGCATAGTTAAACTTTTTTTCTCTTCTTTAGTTTTGTACCTATATATGTTTCTCCACCTACGTTTGGTTATCGAAACCTTTGGTAACAGATTAGTTTTGATGAACTCAGGCAACTGGGGTTTCTTTACAAAGCCGCAGTTTAATAAATCTAAAATACTTTTGTCTTTGCTCTAGGGATTGTGAGAAAGTTAATAATCTTCTGTGGGTTGTTTGTAGATAAGTTTTCCAGCAACACAATTTTTGTTGTTGAATGCCTGAATTATGTGTTTGACGAGTATGAGGTATTCTGTTAAAATACAAAGCCAGTTTTCATCAATGTAATCGTAGTTTCGATCCGTGTATACTTATCAGCTATCTCAGAAAAGATAAAGGATGATGTTTGTGATCTTAACGTCTCCATATGAAGACTTTATCGAAGAAAATATAATTTTAATATCGTCATCAGCAAACAGCGTGCTCGTCATGCACACATTTCAAACTACAAAAACGCAGTCACCCCATATCGACTCGATGCACTGCTAAGCGCACACATGCGTATGTTTTGTACACAACAACTACATTCGCCTTAGTTTTCAGTTGAAATTTAGTTCAAGTTCAGGTTTGTTACTGAATAGGTATTATTTTGCTAAACGTGGTATCTCTTTGCTAGTATCGTGTTTCTATTAAAATTAGTCGATTTTAATTTTTTAGTTACTAGCCCTTTGTTTTCTTTGGTACTCAAAAGCTTACGTAAGTACTACATTCAGAATTACAATCACCTCGAGTTACGAGATACCATATAAAACAAAACCATCAGTAGCTTCTTTTCTAGAAGTATGATGGTGTATCCACACCTCTTCTTGTGACAATTGGTAGTCCTTGACTTAAATAGTAGTTCTATGGTAATGGAAAATAATCTATTCCCGCTTTTCTTTCAAAGCTTGAAAAGTATCTATTTGATCAGACTAAGTGAATAAGGAAAACTCTTAAGTGGATTCTCTGGTTCACATTAAATTCATTTCACTTATCCACCAAATTATTGATTTTATCTACTTCAAAACGAATTCAATTTTCTCATTTCTTTCCCTTACAGGCCTAGGAAACCCGAAACCCAAACCAGGAAAGGATTTCTCTTTCGATTTCTTACCCCCGAAAACAAAAGAACACCAAACCGCAAATTATCAGCCACACATCATCGAAGCAGCTACCAACCGGCCCCCCTCAATCAGTCAGAAGCCAACTGACTGGCTGACAGACGGCAAACAATGAATGTGATGCGTAAATTACGCGGCGGTGGTGCCAACAATGTTGGTGCCACCACAAACACCGCCGCAGCTAACTCGACATCCATCTCCAACCCTATTGCAAATGATGACCCCGTAGCGGAATCGCGCACTCAACTCAGTCTAATGCACCTGAAGAAGCTCTTCAATGAGTACACCCATCCAAAGGAGCCACTCAGCGAACACGAACGAGATCAGAAATTATACAACATGTTACCATTGTTCTGCAAGGTAAAACTCTGTGGGAAAACTCATTTCCTTCAGTTGGTTGAATTCGAATTTTTTTTTCTCTAGGTATTCAGTACTTGTCCCTCGTCGGATATGAGCGAGAAGTTCTGGGATGTGGTTGCATTTTGTCAGCAAGTCGCTCGCCTGATGGTTACGGAAATCCGCAAACGGGCCTCCAATCAGAGCACCGAAGCAGCATCAATTGCCATTGTTAAGTTCCTGGAAATAGAGACCAGCGAAGAGACAAGCAGTGGTTGGATGCTATTGTCGACGTTGAATTTACTTGCAAATGGGGATGTTTCATTGATTCAGGTGGGAATGGCATTCGTCCTTTTTTGGAAATATGTGATTAATTTGTGTATTTTCAGGTAATGACAGCTGCGGCAGTACCATCGACTCTTGTCAAATGCTTGTACCTGTTCTTTGATTTGCCCGAAGTCACTGAAGATCCTCCAGCGGAAAATGGAGAACCCATGAGCGATTTTAATGCAGTGGAAAGGCGTACCTTGCTGCAGAAAATTTTTGTTCAGCTTCTAGTCAAACTTTGTTCATACCCATATCCGGCCGAAGAGTTGGCTAGAATGGATGATCTGACACTATTGTTCTCAGCGATTACATCGCCATGTCCAGCGCATAATGTTGTCTGGAGGAAGAGTGCAGCTGAGGTTTTGACAACACTGTCGAGGCATGGATTGAAGGATGGTGTTGTTAGTTATATACATTGTGAGTATCCTGATAAGACACATTAAATATTTTCAGTCCTCCAGTAACTATTTTGGTTTCCCTTTTCAGCCAAAGGATGCATGGCGTTGTGTGTAGATAATATGCAGCGTTTGACAGACGCCAATCCACTGGAGATTGTTGAAATGTTTGTCACGGTATTTTGCTTTCTAAAGGATTCTAGTCAAGTGTCACAGATATTGTTGGACGACTTCAAAGCCTCCCAGGGATATCTGTTTCTTAGCGAATTTTTGCTCAAGTGAGTATTAACCATGTCAACGAGATTAGAACGCAGACTAACTGAACTTTATACTACTTTTCAGATTTGAAAGTGATCGTACTCGCTCAATTGAAATACAAGCTGCAATTCGCAACCTTGTGCTAATGATCTCGTCGCTATGCATGTGTGGATTTGCAGAATTGCGACCGCCACCCACGCAGGCGAATAGCCTCTTTAAGATGCAAAATTTCCAAATGCCTCAGGCAACATCTCGTGAGACATGTGTGCGCAACATCTACGCCTTCCAGGTACTACAAACTGTATTCCTAAAATCGACTTCACCAACCCTTTGTTGTACGATTTTGGACGCCATATCTCGAGTCTACCACTCGGAGAATGCAAACTATTTCATTTTGGATTCTGAAAATACTCTCAGCCAGTTTACTGAGAAAATTCATCAAAAAGGACCCCAGATCCAAGAGAAATTCTTTGATCTTTTGGAATTCATTGTGTTCCAGCTAAATTTTGTTCCATGCAAGGAATTGATCTCATTGTCACTTCTCCTGAAGAACAACCATTCGACGACGTGCAGTATATTGTGTCTCAAGACGTTGCTAAATATTTTACGGCATAACAACGTGTTTAAGGATGTCTACCGTGAAGTGGGTATTCTGGAAGTGTTTGTTACATGCCTCATGCGCTACTCAGACCATGTGAGGAAGATCACCAACGATGATGAGAACGCTGAAATCGAATCAGATGATAACCTAAACGATTTGTTAGGAAAGCATGTACTAGAGGCGCTCACTATTCTTCTCGGCGGAAGCAATAACAATGCGAATGTATTCCGCGAGTGTGGAGGAGCCAAATGCACACATGAATTGGTAAAATTCAAACACTGCCGCCATCAGACGTTGGGCATTATAAGAGAACTGATTCTCTCGGCTGGAGGGGATGACGATATGCTGTTCATCCTGAGTGTTATGCATTCAGTTCCAGCCTATCAGGTGGAATTCAAGATTCAAATACTTAACATGCTACTTGGATGTCTAAAGGATAGTCACCGTACAAGGACGGTGTTTCGAAAAGTTGGTGGCTTCGTCTACCTGACCAGTGTGTTTGTTTCGCTAGACGGGAAGTTGAATGACAACCTCGAGGAGGACTCTCAAAACCTGGGCATTACCCAGGATGATCTCATTTTATTGCTTCAGATTGTATGTCAAACATTGGCGACTGCAATGCGCTTTGAACCGGCCAATGCGAAGTTCTTTCATCATGAGATCTGCTCTGCATCGTTATGCGAGACATTGAGACTGCTTGGATGCTTTAGTAGTGGAACAGAGTTGAATGATATTTTTGGGGAGTTCAAAGCAGACGGGGAAGTGCAGAGGTACTTTCATGAAGTGTTCAGCGGCGAGATTCTTAGTTTTAATTTTCGCGAGAGTGTACCGAGATCACTTTCCTACGTCTGTGTGGTGTATCGTCTGCTGTATAGCATTGCGTTGGATAATTTTGAGCAACCCAACCTAAATGGGGTAATTAATTTGTTTGTCGATCAACACATTCGTTCGCCGAGTCAAGAGGTACCAACGCAGCATCCCAATCTGCTGAATTTAACACAACCTAGTCCAGAGCCGAGAATAGTTCACCCGGGAGTAGTCATATGCATGTTACAGCTACTGCCATCGGTGGGACATCCAAATGAGCAAGCAAAAGCAATGAATTTGCAGGTCTATCTCTCGGAAATTATTAAGAGTTTGGTAAGAAGTGAGCGAAACCAACAAATTATGTGTGACTATGGGTTAGCTGGTCATTTGTTGAAAATCGGACGGCGTGCACTTAGCGAAGAAGACAACCCATTGCATGTTCCACTGCAGTATATTTTGGAACGCTTGGCGGCACAAGCTCTGCAGCCTACCGAGTTGAGGGAGTTTCTACGTCTCGGAGAACCACTTTCTTGTGCTAATATCAACCTAGACGAACCCTACTGCATGGGAGGACCAGTTCCTCTCACTCGTATAAAGACTCTAGTGTCGATGACTACACCAAGGGATTTTCGTGCACATGGATCGAGTACATTGCCTCCGTTTGTTGAAATGGACATGTCAGCCGAAGGATTTGGGTGTCTGTATCTGCCAAGTTTGGCACCACAAGCAGCGGCAACTAGTGGCGGGACGATTGATTCGAATACCATCGGAGGAATCGGAGCTGGTGACCGGATATTTCCACCTCAAACAGGCCTGACCTACTCCACATGGTTCTGTGTGGAGAAGTTCTCTGATCCTAAGACCGATCCGCATTGTGTGCGTTTGTTGACACTGGTGAGAACGATAAACAATCCACGAGAGGAGAATTTGGTGTGTTTATCGATTCTCTTGTCAGCCAGGGATAAGGCGATTGTAGTTTCCACACAGGAAACCCTAGTTACTCCCAGTAAAAGCAAGTATACCATACAATCATATCTTTTCCGTACTTATATGAAATTTGCTCTCTAGATCTTGGAGATTGGGAGCCAGAAGGATCCGATGATGGAAATGCCAGAATTTGGTGTCCAGATCTCTTGCACGAGGGTCAATGGCATAACTTGGTCGTTGTCCTGAACAGAGCCGTCCTGAAGAATTCTAGTCTATCTCTCTATTTGGATGGAATTGTAAGTAAATTTTAAGTGGTAGTTTTCTGGTATTAGAATTTATTTTTCCTTAGCCAATGCACACTCAGAAGCTGCATTATATTTCACAAAACCCCGGAGCTGGATCGGCAAATCTCGCTGTTGCCAGTCAAGTATTTGGTTACATTGGTACTCCGCCCATTTGGAGGAGATATTCTCGACTTTGTTGGAAGCAGGGTGTCTGTCATTTAATAGAAGATGTCCTTTCGCAGCAGACCGTACAGACGATATACAATTTGGGTCCACATTATATGGGTTCTCTGCAGGCTCCACAGATTGGAAAGCAAAATGAACCGCTTAATCCGTTGGTTCCAGAAGATAAGGTTCTGCTTGGATTAAACGCAAAAGCAGTCTCACAATTAACACTGGTGAAGATTCGTAAGGTTTACAGTCGAACGGACAATAAATCAATTGCCAAGCAGCTGGGAATGAATTCACATGAGAATGCAACGCCTATCAAGTGAGTACTCTCTTTGCCACAATTTTATGTCTTTATTGTAGTGATTAGTTTTTGGTAACTAACTATATAGACTACTTATTCGTGATCAAACTTTTCATGTTACTTCTCTGTTTTCTTTTCTTTGCTAGAATTCTCCACAACTCTGCAGGACATTTGGCTGGCGCTGGCCGCTCACTAGGAGGAGTCGTAGTCGGCTATCTTGGTGTGCGTGTGTTTAGCCCCCATCCCGTTTCAGCGATGATTGACACCGTTGGCGGGTGCAACGTACTTCTCGGAATCATTGCAATGGCACAAGACGTCGAAAGTCTATATGCCGGTGTGAAAGCACTCACTTGCGTGGTCCGCAGCAATCGTGCAGCTCAAAGTGAAATGGATCGCAAGCGAAGCTATCAAACTCTGGGGATGTTTTTCAAGAAAAAGAAAAACCTTCTAAATTCCCATATTCTGCATTTAACTTTCGGACTGGTGGGCACCGTGAATAGTGGTCAAGATATGGCAGCCATTCCAAATATAACCGCATTCCAAGATCTACTCTGTGATTTGGAAATTTGGCATGGAGCACCAAATGGTTTGCTGCGCTCACTCCTCGAACACCTGCTGGAATTGGCATTCGAGTCAAATGAAAAGAAACAGAATGTGAAAATTATGCGCGATCTGCAATTAATGAATAAACTGCTAAATATACTCACTGACATAACCGATCATTCCACGAGGGAAATTCTTTTCTCAATACTCGATACGCTGTTGGGAGGTCAGCCGAGGCATAGTGATTTACTTTTGTTTGGCCAGTACACAGCTGCAAAACTACCGCGCTTTGATCAACCGGAACAATCAGTTATTCTGCCGATAATGACGAAGAAGGATGGAGAAGATCCAATAGCGCAGAATATTTACTTAAGAAACCGCTGCGTGTCGCTGTTGCATGGGCTGCTGTTCACTCCAAGGAACACAGTGAATTACATCATCTGCGATGATATCTCAAAGACACTCGGTATGGACTGGTTGCTGCTGTTTATGCAGCCACATGTGCACTTCACCTCTGTCATCATCGCAGTGAGAATCTTGGTAGTGATCTGCGCGAATGAATGCTTCTTGTCGAGGTTCAGAGACAGCACACATAATGGAGGCTATTTAAGATTTACCGAGTTGATATCACAGAAGAAAAGCATCTGCTTGGGTGGACCTCAGTTAAGTTCAGCCGGCTCCACTGCAAATGGTGGAGTGATGGTGTCAGGTTCTGCGACGAATCCCCATACACATCTACCATCTCAAATTGCTGGAGAAGTGAGGACATCAGTGTTGCATGTTCCTGGATTCCAGATACTTGAATGGTTGCTCCAACATCACTTGGACGTGCCAGAGTTATATTTCCTGATTACAGCTTTAATTATGGGACAGCCAGTCAAGCTGTTGGCAACAGAGCATACAAAGTTCGACTTGGATCGAGTTTGGTCATTCCTCTGGGGAGCGCCTGTGTCTCATGCATCGGCGTCGTCGGTGACTCCAAAGATGAACGTTTGCCCAGAAGCGGTATCTGTACTTCTTGGAATGGTTCGTGCAATTGTTCACACTGCTGAACCAGCTGAGTGGCTTAAGAGTCACCCGGAGACCATCATACAGCTGTTGTTCTCATTGTACCAGAATTTGCCAGACTTCATGCCAGTCATGATGTCGGGAGACGTAGTCTGCTCTCTGGTGGCAGTGCTTTTTCCCATGTCAAAGGAATTTGGACCAGATTCGGAGCCAAATAGTGGGACATCGACCCCGACCGACAGTTCAGGATGCTATGTGGTTCACTCTCCAATTCAGATGGCACCGCATGTCTCACTCACGACTCATCCAGTTCGAAAGTTTGTCATCGATTTCTTGAGAGTGATTGTAGTGGATTCGCTGAGCCTCTCCATGCACGGCAAGTCGACGCCTGTAATTGATCTTGTTCTGGATGCATCCCCGGAAAATGCAGATATGAGTCATCAGATAGAGTACCAAACCGAGATTATTACTGCTCTGGTGGAACATCTCTTGGCAGCTGATGTGTTGGTGGGCGAACAAGCCGCCCTACCGATCGTGCCATTGTTGCAGTCTCATGTCCAGAATATCGCTCCAAATGTCTTTTATTTCACCGCTCGTGTTGTAGACAAAATGTGGCAAGGTTGCCTATTGAAGAACCCTCACGACATATTCGACTTTGTAATCAAATTGATCGCACAAGCCAAGCGACGATCATCAGCTCTATCACTGGAGCAACTACACCACTCGCTGAATCGATCCATCCTGTATCTTTTGTCACGACCAACAGAGGCGATCACAGAACAAATGTCAGTACTGGAGGCCCTTCACAAAATCATCACTCACCGTTTGTTAATCTTCGGCGCCGGAAATCATGAATTGGAATTCATTGGGTGTCTGACTTACTGTTTGCTGCAATTGACTGCCGATATGAAGATTATTTTGGAGCCATCGACTAGTCGAAGTACCACATGGCATGTGAACCCACAAGTGGATGTGATCGAGCCACGTGACGATCACTTAAACCAGTTGCAGGGAAGAAATTTGATTGTTGGAGCAGCCTTTCGTGTCTGGGAGGAGCTTTATGTTTGCAAGAAACCAGCGATTGAGGAGGTTTTTAAGATAAGCCTGACACCGCCGCCGAACAATTCGAAGGCTCCGGATTTGCACACGACCCGTGAGCAAGTTATGGAGGTTGCCTCGAAGCTGTGGTTTAACTATGTGGATGCTGAACGCAAGGCATCATATCGCATCCCATGGGAGATACACAATCAAATTCAATCAAAGATTCAGAAGGTCACCGGAGGACTGACTCGACTCGCTAGCCGTACTAAGGTTAAGAAGGACGAGTTGGTCCGAACCAAATCCACAATGAGCAGAGAGAGCGCCTTCGAATGTACAGCAATCCACGTGCAGCTGATACGTGATCTGTGGGAGATGCGTTGCAAGCAATACACCCAAATGATTCAGCATACCCAGCGATATGTATTCCAAGACTGGATTCAATCTGAAACAGAGCTAACAAGAGAACGTGGACTTTGGGGAGCTGAAGGTAGTTCAACTTTGGATAAATGGATGTTGGACACAACAGAAGGGCCACACCGCATGCGTAAAAAGACTATGCGCAATGAGCTGTTCTACTTACAATACCCCTACCGTCCTGGTATCGATTTGCCTGACAACCGTCAATTAAAATACAAAGTGGCCACAAGTTTTGACAGTAAGATCTACTTTACCCACTGTCAGCAGCCGCCACGAATCCTCTGTGAGACTGATTGCTTAGCATTACATGGCCCAGACAATAAGTCGACTGAAAGTGGAGCTAATTCGAATGGAACACCACCACAGAGTCCTATGGGTGATCAGCCTGGCAAACCTGGTGGGATTGGTGCTCCTCAGGAGTCGGTAGATGGTACGTGCGGAGCTGATGATTTGGACGAGGAGGAAGAGGACATGTCAATGGTGTCGGACAACGAAACATTCCTCCGATTGCTTGAGGAGCAGGAGAAAATATCCTATATGTTCCGTTGCGCTAGGATTCAGGGACTGGATACAACAGAGGGTCTGCTGTTGTTTGGCAAGGAGCACTGTTACATTGTTGACGGGTTTACTTTGTTAAAGAATCGAGAAATTCGTGATATTGATACTCTACCTACGGGTGCTTATGAACCAATTATTCCCAATTCGGGTGGCACCACAAGGTCACAGAAAATGAGGCAGTGCTCGAAGTTTTCCTACGAGGAAATCCGTGAGGTTCACAAGAGACGATACCTCTTGCAGCCAATTGCTTTGGAGGTGTTCTCCGATGATGGACGAAATTATTTGCTCAGTTTTCCAAGGAAAGTTAGGAATAAGGTGAGTTGGTACATATTTGACTGTGAGCTTGACTTAAAATTTGTCTGTCTAGGTCTACCAAAGATTCATGTCTCATGCGACAGCAATTGCTGACAATGCTCAACAGTCAGTTGCGGGCCAAAAGCGAACCGCGAGTGTCGAACAGACTTCGGGCATATTCAGTAGCTTAATAGGCGAGACTTCTGTAACTCAGCGGTGGGTGGTAAGTAGCCAATGATGTGCCGTGTTAAAGAGATGATTTAATATGTTGTTTGGTTGTCTTCTTTCTGCAGCGTGGTGAAATATCAAATTTCCAGTACTTGATGCATTTAAATACTCTTGCCGGACGATCGTACAATGATCTCATGCAATATCCAGTCTTCCCGTGGATCCTTGCTGATTATGATTCTGAAGAATTGGACTTAAGCAGTGCGAAAACGTTTAGAGATTTTTCCAAACCAATGGGTGCACAATCTGAAGAAAGATCGGAACAGTTTCTGAAGAGGTTTAAGGTAAGAAATTTTATTTCTAATATGGTAACTTAGTTGTTGTTTGGTCGATGTTGGCTGGAAATCGAACCTTGAACCGAAGCGATGCGCTGAGGCACGACGTCCATTCACTTCGCCGTCCCAAAAACTACACCCAACATTGGCACGGCGAAGATCCATCATAAGTGTGTTGTTTAAAGGTTTGCAAGTAGTTTTTACAGTCGCCTGTATGTATGTATTTTTCCAGAACTAGATGTTTTTTAATGGCGGAAGGAACAAGAAAGAACAATGAAAAATGAACCTGATAAAAATTGGCGCCCAACAAGGAGCCCCAATTCTTATGAGATGGTGTGTAGCATTGCTGTTAGCGAATTGTGTCTGTCATAAGCGTTCCTAAAGACATCTACCAGTCTCAGTGTGATCACGTACCTTCTATTATTCTCGTTGAGGCGGAGCTATGATTTGTAAGGCATAACTTGTGTTGAAGAGAAGCCTTGAACAGTCCTTATAAATGTGACAGCATAGGCTAGATTCGATTAAAAACAAACATATACGAACATTGTGTAGCGATACAAACAATTAGAATACAAAATTAATTTTAATTTTAGGAATGGGATGATCCACATGGCGAAACACCACCATATCACTATGGAACCCACTACAGTTCCGCAATGATTGTTTGCTCCTATCTGGTTCGCTTGGAACCATTCACACAACATTTCCTACGTCTCCAGGGTGGTCATTTCGATTTAGCCGATCGTATGTTCCACAGCATAAAAGAGGCATGGCTATCAGCCTCCATCTACAATATGGCCGATGTCAAAGAATTGATACCTGAATTTTTCTACCTCCCAGAATTCGTAACGAATTCGAATAATTTTGATTTGGGTAAGTTGCGCAATTGAAACAAAACCGAAAAGTTAACCAAAATCCATTTAATAGGTACGAAACAGAATGGCGAAACCCTGAACCATGTAATTCTCCCACCATGGGCCAAACAGGATCCAAGAGAATTCATCAGGGTGCATCGGAGTGCCTTAGAGTGTGATTATGTCAGTCAGAATTTGCATTTGGTAAGCTATAAGGATGTAACTCTGGTAAACAGATCTAAAAACGACTTTCTGCACATTTTAGTGGATTGATTTGATATTCGGATGTAAGCAGCAAGGACCTGCAGCTGTGGAGGCTGTAAACGTATTCCATCATCTCTTCTACGAGGGAAACGTTGATATTTATAAGTAAGTTATACCATATTTCGATTGTAAACATTGTCGTGACTTCATTTTCTTTCAGTATTGATGATCCGCTGAAGAAAAACGCCACAATTGGCTTCATCAATAACTTCGGTCAAATTCCCAAGCAGCTATTCAAGAAGGCCCATCCGGCAAAGAAAATGGGAAATTCACGACACTCGGTCATTGACCCTGGTCCATTAATCGGAAATACAACTGTCCTTCAATCGGATAGGCTCTTCTTCCACAACCTGGATAACCTCAAACCAAGTCTGCAGCCCATAAAAGAGTTGAAAGGACCTGTTGGCCAGATATTGCAGCCCGATAAGACTGTGTTTGCTGTTGAACAGAACAAGGTGATGATGCCACCTTCTTACACGAAATACATTGCTTGGGGATTTGCTGACCACTCATTGAGGATTGGTTTGTACGATTCGGATAAGGCGTCGTTTGTATCGGAGGCAGCTGCACAGAATTCTGGCGAAATACTCGCTTGTGCTTGTCCAAATTCAAAGATGATTGTTACCGCGGGCACCAGTTCAGTGGTAACGATCTGGAAGTTCGATGCAAATAGGAAGACTCTTACTGTACGCCATTCGTTGCATGGACATACAGATGCGGTGACATGCTTGGCAGCAAGTGCAGCATATAATGTTATAGTGTCGGGATCAAGAGATGGGACATCAATTGTGTGGGACATGTCGAGGTTTACATTTGTGCGGCAGCTACGTGGACATGTCGGTGTAGTGGCAGCTGTAGCGATCAATGATTTGACTGGAGATATTGCAACATGCTCGGCTACATGGTTACATGTGTGGTCAATTAATGGAGACGCACTAGCAACAGTCAATACTAGTGTGGGAAGCGCAGATCGTATGCAACAGATACTTTGTGTGGCATTCTCACAGATTCGTGAGTGGGATCAACAGAATGTTATCATCACTGGGTCGACTGATGGTGTTGTTAGGGTGAGATGAATTAGTTTGGATTAGTTTTTTTTTCAGGATTCTAATAAAATTTGTATGTTCTTAGATGTGGTCACTGGAGTATTCACAAGTTCCAATTGAAAGAAAATTACAACGTTGTGCTGAAGTCACCTCGCAAGACAAAGTACCCGAGAAGGATGAAAAAGACTCAGTCAATGAAGCTTCAAAGAAGTTGGATTTGTTCAAGCAAATGAAGAGTATGTCGTCCAATGAGGGAAATGGTTAGTATATTTTTTTAGTTTATCGTTGACTCCTGTTTTAAATTACATAACTTGTCTTGTAGAAATAGCAAAATCGGCTTCAGAAAGCAGCATATCGGAGGCTTGTGATCTCTCAGACAAATCAACAAAGTCAGATGATTCCGAAAAGAAGTTAGAAGAGCTGGCCAAACAGCAAAGAAGGAAAAGCAGCCTGGCGGGTACAAAGTCATTGCATGAGATGAAATCATCTACAGTAGATGAGAGTCGATCAGCTGCCCTGGATAGGTCTGAGAGTACAGGTAGGAGGCGGTTTGCGCTCTAATTGTATTATCCTCTTAAAATGCGTATCTATTTTAGTTGAGAAAAGTGGAGTGGAAGAGCGTGCGATACGTCCAAGTAAATCAGATACAAGTATAACTGAATCATTTGTTGTTGTTGACAATGAGCAACGACATCGAAATGATAATTTACTCCGAAAGGGTAAGTTGAAGTCGAGATCAGATTAGTGAATTTCTCATTAAAATACTCTTTGTAGGCTTTAGATGGCAAAGGCAACTAATGTTCCGATCGAAGTTAACGATGCACACTGCTTACGATAGAAAGGATAATGCTGAACCGGCTAGTATTACTGCATTGACTGTATCAAAAGATCACAAGATCTTATATGTTGGTAAGTGGCTCTGTAATTTATTTTGTAGGTTTGCACACATACATTATAAATACAGTTGTTCAGGTAGAATAGCAAAGGTATTACACTCATTTACTCTGCAAAATTCTGACTGTTTTAGCCAAACGTTGTAATTTATAGTCGATGTAACTCCACAAGGCTATTAGGTCTACGTGTTCGATAAGTACAGAACAACAAAAAAAGTAAGCAAAGCAATTAAGCGATTAAGTTTCGTCTCGTGTGTATAATTCGATTTCATTGTGATAAAATAAGATTAATCATAGAAGATGTATTTTTGAAACCAGCTTCGTAACGCAATGGTAAGTGTATTCTATCAATCAACATGGCATGTGATTATAGGTTAGTGCTTCGTCGTTAGGTTTTGAAGGATATTAATAGTTCAAGAAATTTGAAGACCGGTTTACAAAAGCAACAGTACCCAAAAATATTCAACCACAAATCAACACATCAGATGATAAAAGTTATTTGGAAGCGTGTTATGAACTTGAGGCAAGCTACAAAAGAGGATAGCGGCTATACGGTGACGTAAACGGTTGCACGCTTTTATTCATTAAACGGTGCTGGAGAAGAAGGGAAATATATAAATCAGCAAGAAAGGAAAAAAAGAAACAAAAACGTATATGGTTTAGAGTTAGGTTAGAATGGCTGTCTGCACAAGTGTGGAGATACACTTAGACCAATAAAGGTCCGTTGTGATGCCATGGATTGCACCATTTGGCTATCCAAGACTAATTAAACCAACGAAAGGAGGCTCGTGACGTCTAATGGCGCCAGTTCACCTAGGTTGTCAAAGAAGGGAGCTCCTTGATGGAGTAGTCTTTTTTAGGACAAAGCTGGGCACTTGCATAGGAGGTGGAGAATGGTTTTTTCCTCGTCCTCATCCCTACAGCTTCTGCAGAAGTCGTGTGAAAAGAGGCCAAGCCTTTTGGCATGTTGGCTTGTCAGACAGTATCCAGTAAGAACAACTGTAACGTAGCTGATCGATAGCTTCAACAGAACCAACTCGTCACTACGTTTCAGATCAAGCCAGTCTCGAAATGTTGCCAGTAGAAAGGTTTTCCCATCTACAGTTGATTTTGGTAAAAGCGTCCAACTCTCTGTGCTTCCCAGCATAGGTGAATGTTGAATTGCTTTCCAGAAGAGATAAGCGGCCTTTGAATTGAAGGAGCATGATTCCAGGGATTTGATTGTCACTTGACTGTCAGTGAAAATGCTAATATCTCTGACAAATATTGCATTACATTTCAGCCAGGACAAAGGTTCCTTGATCGCCATGGTTCCCGCCTGAAAAACGCTGCACTGATATGGGAGGAGGAAGAGCTGCTCAGATTGAGCTTATCGGAAACGACGTAGAAGTGGACGGAACTGTCCTCAGGAGAGGGAGCAGTGACCCATTCACCACGGTCAGGGATGCACGTGCGGAAATTTCGGCCCGGGTCGGCGGGGTGTAGTTGGTGTCCTCTAAAGTAAAATTGAGGAAATCAATGATCGGAGAATGACCCTCATGACAGCTAGTCCACTGTTAGGAGGCTTTGAGTCGGATAGCCGCACTCATAGCCAATTGCTTGCAATGAGTATCTAATATCCAGCGCCGCTGCAGGAGAAGTTCCCAGTCCACCACTGATTCATAAACATGCAAATCTTTGCACATTAGATAGCAGATTGAGGTGAGTAGCCCTATTAAGAGTCGGCTACCAGAAAATCACGACCTGATAACAGACACGTGCATCCAGCGTATGTTACGAGGTTGAAAAATCCGACTTCTACATATGGCCTTTTTACAGTTGCCTTTACGCGTTCAAGTAAATTGGCTTTCAAGTTCAGTTTCCTGTCCAAAATGAGACCCAAGTATTTTCTATTATCTTTAAAGGAGAGACTGGTGCTATTAATCGTAGGAGGGTCAATAAGGGGAATTTTATATTTCTTCGTTAAGAGGACAAGTTCTGTTAGTAAAAATAATAATAAAATAATAATACCCCTAGTAAAAATAATATAAATGAAATATTTTTATAAATAAAATTAATTCCCCTTGGGATACGACAATCCTTTTCAATCGTGTAAAGAATGTAACACGCATTACATGAATGGTTGTGAGAAGGTAGGTTCGTGCGGACCTGTCGCGTCAAATATTTGTATTTTTGTTCTCGGATAATCGAACATAGAACACCCGCTTAATGGTCCAGTGCATTAATCAGCTGCTTATAAAAAAAGCTTAAAAATAATCAAACTCATATAAAGTATCAAGTAAAGACAACAAAAATTAAAGGAAGATGAATCAACTACCTAACAGTGAGGTAACTAACAAATAGCTACAGGAATAAATCATAGTGAACTGCAAAAAAAATCATAATCATAGTAAGAGTGTAATTCGTACATAGTTTGACTAGCTTTAATAATGCCTAGTACATTTCCCTGAAACACGCTGCAGCAACCATCACAAAATATATCAAATAACATCAACTTCATTCACAAGATATTTAAGTTCTTATTTCTAAGCTTGCCAATTAAAGGCAAACATCTAAAATGAATAACCAAACATACCTGGTTAATTTTAGGAGATGCACGTGGACGGATATTCTCTTGGAGTGTAACCGAACAACCAGGTCGCGGAGTAGCTGACCATTGGCTCAAAGATGAAGGAGCTGATCAATGTGTTAAATGCCACGTCAAGTAAGTTCAACTTACTATTATTCCACTTAAATGCGCCATTATATTTTTTATCAATTCCAGATTCAACCTTTACGAGCGCAAACATCATTGCCGTAATTGCGGTCAGGTATTTTGCAACAAATGCAGCCGTTTCGAGTCAGAAATCTCGCGATTGCGAATACTTAAACCGGTTCGCGTATGTCAGACTTGCTACAGCGCCTTGCGCTCCCAGTCCGTAGAAAGTTAAGCTGAATGTTAAGTATGTTAGGTAACAGATAAGGAATAATAGAAACAAGATATAAAACAATAATCAATAAGAAACCTCCCTATCCTCATTAATATGTGTATATCCATTGAAACAAAACTTAATTTGTAGGCGAATTTTGTATTTTTGTTTACTGGATATGTTTTTTTTTTTTTTTTTTTGATTAAGCATAAACTTTAAATTAGGCAAAAAAGTTTAAAAAAAAAACAAAATATGTAAATGTAATTGCTTGTTAAACTAAATAAGTAGAAAATTATACTAAAGATTATTTACTGCAAAAACCAATTTAGAGTCTGTAAGAAAATTCAATTGATTAAAAATAACTATACAATAATATGTTAAATTCATATTTATGTATGTACACCATAAAAACATATACATATACATATATACATGTAACTCAGAGTATCAGCATTTTAGATCGAATTTAGGATCCTCAATTATTTAGAAACAACAAAGAAAACTCAAAAAGTATTAAAAACAAAATTTAGAAAAATTATGAACATACATACATAGATGTGTATGTATGTACAAGTTAAAAAAAGAAAGATTTGACACAAAAATTATATATGTATACAGCATTTTTGTGGTTAAAAATGAAATGTATTGCATGTATTTAGTTTTGAAAATGAATATGCTTACCAAAATCGTAACTATTTTTAACCCAAAAGTGCTTAAATTGTAAAAACAAATCATGATTTATGGAAAAAAAAAACAAAAAAAAAAAAATATTGATATATCTACTACATAATTACTTGTATATTATATACTCTCGCACTGAACGACAGCACACGTTCTGCGTACTGCGATATTATTTCTATTGGCTCTGCAATAATTTTATTTGTTTATAAAATTTATAACATAATTTATTTGATGAAAACATACAGTATAGAAAGTTAACAAAACTTATGACATTTTTATGTGATTTATTTATGATTTATAGTCATTAACGATATAATTTTGCGATTTATTCTTAGGTCTACCTATACGCAACGATTTTCATTTTGTTTTCTTTTTTTTTATACATAATATAGTTTATTTTTAAAAGAAAAGAAATATGTTTAGATATGTAAAGTTCTATTATTTATATACAATAAAATTTATTTATTAAATTTATTTAATTATGATTTTATTTCACTGTCCTTGTTAGAACAATTATTTGTTTTATTGTTTTCTGTGAAACTAGAAATTTCAAAATGCATGAACAATTTTGTGTTGTGAGTACGAGCATGTTGGAAAATCCCTCGTTAGTCACAGGATACATAATTTCATGACTGCGTCATTCACTATAAAAGTTTTCTTAAATTCCACACCACTGTTGTACGTGTACAGCTAGTAAAAGTATCTCGTGCAAAGTTAGTGAAAAAAAAACAAACAAGTTCTCTCGAACAAAACACATTAACTATACAGTCAGGAAATGGAGTGACATCTAGAAGGGTGTTAAGTTTGAATTGCTCAAATATTTTGTATACCTTGTTCAACCTAAACAATGAACATTTGAGTATTACTCCTGCCCATTTCATGCAATGCGTTTGGTTCTTAAAATCTGCCTACATACATATGTATTTACAATCCGAGTACTGTTCCAGTTCTAACTTTCAATATTCAGTATTCAATGAAACTTCTTTGTAAGCTTCGATGCTCTAATACTATACACTGAGTTCTTTACACCGTTCATTGTTTGAGACTTGACTTCTTAGCCTCTATGTTAACTAAACGTATCTCTCAGTTTTGATGGCAAATCAAAGAGTGTGTGCGTCCCGAAAATAGAACTCACCCCAATTTTTCAAGTCGAATGCCCAGTCGTATTTTCTCTCGTATTTAGAATCGCATCAAAATTGAATTCCTATTCTTCGGTTTGTATGGGATGCATACGACATTTTAGAAAAAACAAGGTGTATGATTGCAGCTATGCAAACGTTCGTTCATGTACATACTACATACCAGTTTGCTCGTAAAGTTCGACTTTGTAATAACTAAATACTACTGTAGTCGGATTCAAGTGACGTATACGAGTTGAAGAATTGGGGTAAATGTATGATGCCGCTCGTAGAGAACAACTGAGGAAGTCATTTCACCCAACATTTTGATTCATTGTTTTGTGGTTATTCTATATTGCCAACTAAAATGTATGCAAAAAGATATGTATACGTACGCTGTCTGCATTAGCTGTATCACAAATATAGAGTAATACTGTATTAATGCACAGTTGGTGCTGCAGGTTTATCATTTCAAAAAACTTCATACTCGGTTTTTCTTTATTTTACTTTTGTTTAGAGAAAAACCTTTCCTTTGCGCGTCGTGTGACAGGTGCATGTATGACCCTGGGTCTAGCTTATCAACCATTAAGGTTACGCGTATTATACACTTCTCGCGAATAGAAGAGGTGTACTGCGTAATGCCGCATCCGAAGGGAGATTTTTGTTTGAGAAAATTTTTCATAGCAATTATATTCGGATGTTTGTCAGACGATTATGAAATGTGGGACCGTGAAATAAATTTGATGTTGTCTGGGAATCTGGGTGATAAGACCGGTGAAAATATTCACCCATATTCCGTGTGGCGTTTTATTAAAACGCCAATTGTCGTTCCTTAAAGCGCTTTGTTTTTAAAGAGTGGATTGTATGTGGAGTGTATACCTACTTACCGACAAAGCTGTTTTGTGACGTTCAATTTCTGAAACAATTCTTAAAACATAAAACACCTTAAAAAACGACAATCGATGGAATAAGGGTGATTGAATTGTATACCCAAGAAAGTATGTTAAAAGCTTATGTTCGTATAGTATTAGCATTCGTTTATTTAGGCACATGCTTAAATTGGTGATGAATTTATTAAGGTCTATATGTACATATGTTCTTTTTCTAAGTTGCTTTGTGCGATTCTCATGGCCATAATGTTATTTTTTGTTTACTCGACAGTGTCTTATTCAAAATCTTGTAAAATTGCATATTAAATTCCTGAATTGTCAGTTACATTTTATTTCTTTGTACTTTGACTGGTTTCCAAGTTGTTTCACAAGATAAACCGAAGAGAACATCTTGAGGCTAATACCTACACCAAATTTTCCAGTTTTTCACTTAAGCACTTTGAATTGAGACTTAAGGAGCTAATGGTGTAACAGAGGCATTCAATTTGGCGTCCGATTTGCTTAAGCACTAAAGGATCCAAGGTTTTTTTTTCTAGATTTTCACTAGCGATCTGGTTAATTTGCTTTGTCGGTCTAAAAATAATTCTGTTTTTATTTAGTGAAAGGGAAACATTTACTCGATTCACGAATGTAATAGTCCCATAGTGAATCAGAGACACTACATTTAATCGTGGAGCAAGTACTATAACTTCACTGATTAAGCTGATTCAAAGATTCCAATTAACAAAGAACTGTTGTTAACAAGTGTCAGTGGCTTTTATATTTTCACTACTATTGATTAGGTACCGAGTATTTTCAAGATCAAGTGTTGTGATGTGGTTTTGTCTCATGCTTTGACTAGTATCTTTCTAATTTTCATATCTTATGCTCAGTTGATTATTTTCGTTGCCTACCAGTTGTAAATTCAACTAACCTTATCTCATCATAATTACGCTACCCGTATGTATGCTTACTATGTATGGTATTATCTTCACTGTCTCTCCTGAACTATTTATTTATAAATCCAAAAGTGCCCAAAGTCTAAAAGTTTTTAGGTGCTGATTTTAAGATAACTATCCCTCCTCTACCAAAACCAATTTCCCAAGACGCTACAGTATGTTATTCAACTCCACTCCAAGACCATTTCACTCACCATACTTATTCAAACAACTCATCTTGTAAATATTTCGATACTCAGAGTAATCGACTTAAAATCAATAAAGAGTTGCATTCTCCTTACTAATCCGCCTCCCAACTATGCCACTATTGTCAATGCCTCAAAACTTCATTCATCACTCTTGGCATCCACTTTTGCTTGCACAAGGATGCGATCTCCTTTAAGTCAACAGTCACTTTAAGTTGCTTACTTGTATACCTACTTATTTGTTTTCCTTTACATTTTTTATTCGTTGCATGATATTACTTCGTTTCCCATTGCCTCTTATTCCTTCATCTTTGTATGTGTGTGCACAAAAAAGGACAATATAAAAAGATGTCTTACCCAATTTTTAACTTATCTACATAATACACCGTAGAACATAAGAAACAAGTATTAATAATTAAGGGATTAATAAAAAAAAAATCCCATTTAAAATTAAGAAATCACACAATAAATAAATCGCAATAAGAATATCAACAAGGATACTTCTCCTTGGGTATGTGTAACACAAAACACCACATTTTATATCAATTTATTTATATAACTAAGAGATAATTATATATTCCAATAAAACCAAAAAATTAGTAATACTCACTCACATCCTTGAAATGAATAAAAAAAGGAATTGGTCCATTACACAAACTCACACATAGCACATACAAAAATGAATTTGCACCCAATCACTTAATATAAACATGCATATACAATTACATATATATATATATATATACATATACATACATATATATTATATAAGCATAAGCATATAGCGATCGTAGATAAATAAATTTTAGATGAATAAATGTTGAAAGGATAATAATAAATGTTAAACACACAGGAATTGTAGTCCTGTAAATATAAAAAAATAAATCCAACAAAATGCGAGAAGGAACCCTCATTCAAAGTGTAATTTGTAAAGAAACAAGGATACCTACTCAAAGATGAAAGAGAAAAATAATAATAAAACAAAAATATATATGTATAAATGAATGGTAACTGCATTTAAAAATGTGTCGTTTGGGCGTCCTGTTTTTTTTTTTTTGCGTGTGTTAAATCGTGTGCCTATCATGTCCATCAACATTTCTTTGATAGATTCTTGCAAGAAAAGATAAAACATAAATAATCCCATTTTCTCAAAGGATACGAAAATATAAAGTATATTCTCTTCAATCGGCTCTAGGGCGATTTATCTTTGCATACGTCTTATGACGCAAGGAATTCGTCACAAGCGTTTAAGAAAATATAAAGAGAATTCTTTTTCTATTATTTTCTTCTACATACATACTCGTATGTGCATGCAAAAGAGAATAATGGTCAGAGAAAGATATTGTTTGAATGTCTTTTGAAATAACTTGGTATTCTTAAGGATATTCGTCTTAACGTTTCTATGCCGATGTGGCATAATATTTGCCCATCAAGGAATCTACGGATTTGTGTCGCCGTTGGACATTTGGGATGCTTTGCCCATCAATCCTTTGACAAGTGAGATATCCTTTGACATAAATATAAAACAAGACTAATAAAATATTGTGGATTGTGAGAATGTTGACAGGTGCTAAGGTTAGGATTTACATACTCAGTTAAGGCAGACAATTGCAATTGAAACATCAAGCGAATTTTTTGAAGAATTTTGTCAAATAAACCAACAAAAGGGTTAATTATATATGTACTCAATTAATTAAATGACCAATTTCCGGGTGAGTCCATTCCTGAGTTCTTAATACCAATCATCTTAAATACTTTTTCAATTGAACTTATCAAGCATTTGCTAGTAAGAAACGTTCTTAAAAATATCAAATTTAATACTCTTCAAACTCCTGAAGAACACTAGAAGGCCGACAGTTTTAGGGCAGGAGAGATACACAGAAGATGTGTCAGAGTTTCTTCATCTTCCTCGTCTCTACAGCTTCTACAGAAATCGTTGAAGGTAGCACCAAATACCATGCACTAGCACTAACATACAATGACCTGTGGGCCGTAAGAATCCTAACTACCCTTCTTTATTTGTCCTATGGCCTGGAACCCAGCACAGGGATACGTCGCATCTGATAGCGATCTCGTTAAGAGATCCGCGGCATTGCTTTACTACTATTGACAATACAAAGAAAACAATAGCGCTGCACTATATCGAGTTAAATGGAAGCCAGGACGTGGTTTCTCAGACGACTGTGACTTCTGCTAGAATTACACTACAGTGGTCCGGCAGTCGTGTGATGATACAAATATATAGTACTCCGGTTCCATACGCTGTCTTTGATCCGTCTGTATAAATCTCAAGCACTTCTGCTGGGAATCTTAATTTTATACATGACCTTTAAGACCAGATAGGGGACAATATAGTCCGATTTACTAGAAATAGTGTTATGGCCGTTTAGGATGCTTACTTGGTCCATATTTCCACGAGGCAGTTGCAAGTATTCCCTAAGCCGTAATGCTAATTTATCCGCCATTAGTTTTTCCAAAAATATCAACTGAAAGAAGGTCGACTGCAGTTGTAGTAGTAGTTCTAAGGGTGCCCGTTATGCAGACGCCGGATAGCCTTCGAACCTTTTCATATATTGTAATAATGCTTTTCTTGTCCAGTGCCGTCCACCAGTCTAGTTCTCCGTACATAAGAATTTATCTGACGACTGCCGTGTATAACGAGTGAACAATCCGGGGCTGAAGATGTGCAATGCCTGCCCTATATGTCCACTTTGCTAGTTTATTTAGAGCAGACTGCATCAGGTCTGTAACTCTAAGACGAAACTTTTCTGGTAACGCTATCGCAAAGTCTTCTGCATAGGATATGACATTGAACCCATCTCTAGACAAGATTAGGAGTATCTACTTAATTTACTACCATGAACCATAGTACTCGTAGTAGTAATAATACTCCGCCCTGGGGGGTACCCCTGTACCGTGACCTTCTGATTAGACAGCAACCCAGTTCAGCATGGATAAGCCTACTTTTAAGCATTTGCTCAATCCAATAGCAAGGAAGGTCGGTACTCGGATCTCAACGGATCCATTGTGTTTCACGATGTGGGATACGTGAAAAGAGTGGACAAGACAATTAGTCCAATAATTAGATTATTCTGAACCATACCATTTTCATAATGAATTTTAAGGTGGTTTTAGGTGGCGTGTTTGCTAGTTCGCTGAGGTCGTTGAAAAATACTTCTTCAAGGGTTGAGTATCTAGTTCTGTTGAGGCTTGAGGATTCGCAAAGGAAATGTGTTGTGTCTTCTCTATGATTCTTATCAACAAGAGCAGGGCAGTCTCTATCGATTTGCCCTTACGATACACGTGTTGTGATACCGATAGGAGATTACTATCCAAATTTGTCTTAATATGGACGTCAATCAGCCTTTCCGAAGTCTTTAATAGAAACGAGAATAGGCTGTTTGGACCGAAGTCTTTTGAGGATGCGTGGGAGGTCGGTATGAAGACTACTTTGGCCATCCTCGAAGATCTAAAGATAATGTACAGCCAAGGACTTAATGTTTCAAAACCTTGCTGTAATTCCACTGGTAAGATACCATCGAGATCAGAGGACTTGTAAGGGAGGAAGCTGTGCACTATCACTGTATTTTCTTGGGAGTGACAACGTCCTCTGGCACTGTAAATCGAACTCTCTAATGGTTTTCTACAGAATGTCTCTATTTTACTTCTAGAAAAATTGGTAACCATAAGAAGCTCAAAGGTTTCCTTACTGGACATAGTGCAGTTACCATCTGGTTTTTAATGTAGCTAGGAATATTTGGAGATTTGGATAAGATTTTCCCTATTTGAGACAATATTAGTCTTTTCTCTGTCAGGAAGCCCTTTGTGATTTCCTAACCTCTAATAAAAACTTTCCTGTCTTCACGTCGAAGCTTAGTTATTTGATAACTTCATCAAGGGGGCTTACTCCCATTCCTGTGCCTACTAACAGAGCAGGCGTAGGCCCATATTCATTGCTTTTGTGAGTTCGTCCACCATCTGATTCACATCAGAGGGTGAATGCGGCTGAACTGAAGCAAAACTGTTAAGATTATTTTTCAACTTTGTACATATCATAAATATCCCAGTCCGTTCTCCTTGGGAACAACGCAACTTGAATTTAAATCTCTTTTCGTGGTAAGCAATGAATCACTCTTATCCTTGATTTATTTTTGTATGAGACATGCTCCTCGAAGTTGATTTTCTGATTACGTACATATGTACGAGTATATGCAAGGAGTATGAGTTTGTGTATGGTTTTAAATATAGTTAATTAAAAGTTACGCAGCAGAAAATCACTTCTAAATCAAATGAAGCTTACGAGTAATAACTTGTTTCCAACCTTGAAACAAATTGCGGCAAGTGCTGTCCAACTTATAGAATTGCAAAATTCAAAGTTCACGTGAGCATTTCTGATCAATTTGGCTAGTGCAGGTCCCGGATGTAAATAATAAAGGGTGGGCCATCTGTTGGTCTTTTTTTGAATCATGTTATTTTGACACTGACAGCTCTTATGCCTTCAAAAATTTGACAGAAACTCAGTAGGTAGGTATTATATTTTTGCGGTACGAAATGGATCGATTACGATTGAACAACGTTGGGAAATATTGCAAAGTTTACTTCCAAAATGGATGCTGTGTAGCTGAAACAATGCGAATTTTGAAAAGAAATTTCGGTCGAAATAATGCACCAACTGCAGCTGGTGTACTCAAGTTTGTGATAAACATTCATGAGACTGGTTTGCTAATTGTTAACCGAACATATTCCTGTGTTCTTCCTGTGCGCTCAACGGGCAATATTGCAGCTTTTTGCAGGTTTTTGAAGTGGCGGCATTATTGGCCCATTTTTCTTCCTAGACGACAATGGAAAACGTTACAGTAAATGAAGAGCGCTACCGAGGCATGAAAACCGACTTTTTATGGTCAGAAATTGAGAATTTGGACTTGGGCGAGCTATGGTTTCACCAAGATGTGGCTGAGTACTACACAAGCCGGCCAACAATCCATTTATTCCACACTAAGTTCAATAATCATGTAATCAGTCGTTTTGGTGATGTTGCTGGTCCAACACGGATCTATGATTTGAGCCCGTTGGACTTTTTTTGTGGGGTGTCATGCCATCGATGCTTTGCGAACAATCTAGAGATGATTCAGACACTCAAGGACATATTCATAGGATGGATATCATGGACGTTATTCTTATGAGCCAATATGCTCGCATATTAAGTCCTTCCTAAAAGTTTGTTTCATAAAGGATATTGGATAAGAAATAATAAATAATCTGGCGTGCATTTTTCTGGATCGTCAGATTGTTCACTTTAGCGTGAGAAACTTTATTTTTGACTAGAAGTCCGTACTTCAATATTATGTTCATTCACAAGCTGCTGGAAATGATGCTTGAA
Organism: Xylota sylvarum; assembly: GCA_905220385.1. Classification (NCBI taxonomy): domain Eukaryota; kingdom Metazoa; phylum Arthropoda; class Insecta; order Diptera; family Syrphidae; genus Xylota; species Xylota sylvarum. The sequence goes on along the minus strand of LR999957.1, from coordinate 104,687,056 downwards.
TTCATCGCAACACATCTGTGACCAGATTCGCTTTATTACACCTAAAGTGGACTAGGTTGAGACCTTCTATTTTTACCAAGGATTCTCTTGCATTGTTTGCATACATCATCATGCCAAAGACATCTCTTCAGAGGTTGCTGGTAACACTTAGGTGGTATCGTTTGAATCTCTACTTCTTCTTATTTTCATTGCACAGTCAATCTAGTGAAAAATTCAACTATGAAAAATTCATGGATGCCGAACTTACTTTATAACCCCGTAGAATACGTTTTTCTTACAGATTTTGGCTTTTAAGTGCCGGAGTACGATTTCGAGATCGCACCCTGGATAAATTTTGTAGGCGGAGTTCTTACTTACTCAGTTACATAGGTGGAGCTACAGTTCCGGTGACTTTGATACAGGCTTAAATGCCTGGACATGTACATAGTATTTGTCTTATTACAATTAAAGCTTGTTTCAAGCTTCTAGACAAGACCTAGTGTGTAGAGTCTCCATACATTTCAAGTATACACTCTCATATCTTTGAAGACGTTCCTTATTGCCAAGAGGGTTCATTATCAGAAGCTTACTCCATAATTCTAGGGTACCGTACCCATTTCGTAATTACCCAAGCACTTCCATCGAACCATTAAGAGCCATCCAATGTTGGAGCTGATTGTAACTACAGACACCACCGTTGGCTTCTTCTATGGAAATCCTACAGAGTATGTAAAAACTTCACAGGGTGTATTGTAAAAAGGTTGGTCAATGAGACAGTCTCATTCTCATTCCTAGTTCCTATTTTCTGATGTAGGTATGTAAAGTTTTAGCATAGTCAATACGAGTAGACTTTGGTGACAGCTGAAGCCCATGAAGAAATTGTTTTTAGGAAGCAAGCAACATCGGTAATAATACCAAAATTGTTTTGCTTTGTATTTACCTTTAAAATTTGAAACGTCAGATGGCTTAAGTTGCATCCTCTACCAAAGGGATATAAATGGTTTTGAATAAAGGAAATTCACGCAGGCTTAAATTAATCTTAAACTCAAACTTTTGCCTAGTTTTTCCAGCGGTTAGTACCGATAGCTGAGGTCGACGACTGGAAGGATACCATGAAATGAGCAAGTTGACGTTGTAGCTAGAACAAAGTCAGAGACGTATTTTACGTCTTCTCCTGATTGATTCTGATTCATATTGATGTAAATAGATTATCTCCTCTGAAATAAGAAAGTGCGTAATTCTAAATTACCTCCCTATCCATCTACCGTCTTCGAGGTCATCTAAAGTTTTTTTTATTTTTCTTGTGGCATAACCTCAACTAAAACAAAAGCCCAACAAACAGCTAACAATAATTCGTTTGAACATAATTACCACTCTATTATCACTCCAACAAACACACCCAACGCAAGTTTCCTTTTCGATTTACTGCCATCTCATTGCTCACGCAATTATCCTGCCATAAAAATTCCTCATTCAACCTTATTCTCCATCGAATTGAGATGACCACCATTTCGCCCTTCCAAGAAAAACACACGCACAAAGGAACCGAAAAATCATCATCAAATCATCGACAATTCTCTGAGATTACCATCTGTGGTATATTACACAGGATGAATCAAGGAGTCGCGGTAGTCATAGTCAAGAGCACTTCTTCCAGTTGTGTAGAAGAATTATCCTTCGAATTACCTGATTGCCTGACAATAAAAGTGAAACAGAATGAAAGCAGAAAATCATTACAATCCTCCTCTCAACCTTGCATGTGAATCCTTCATTTATCTGTTGTCAAATTCGCCGTGTATGTGTATGCTTCTGACGGAAGATGAGTTTTGCCCTCAACTACCCTCCTCTTTTCGTAGAAAAAAAAAGGGGTTGGTACCTTTGTAACGATTTGGTTCCTCAGCAACTCTGCGCGGAGTTATCCTGTGTTTTATGTTCCCGAGATGTGTAATCATCCGTTGTGTGTTACGCGCTAATACCTTCATGTGAGCTGGACCACGTGTTATCCGTGTTGTAGTCACGCACTCTTTTGGTCATTGTAGCTTCTGCTCGGGTGAGTGAGTGATAGTGAGGGTGGAATGGAAACGCGGTTTGGTATGGTTTTGTAGCCTGAAACCGATTAGAAGATGGATATGAATGTCAAGAGGGTACACTACACAAATTTTCACACCAGTTACAGTTCCCATCGTGTGTAGCAATGGTTAGATGAATGCAAATAGGGGTGAACAGGATGAGTTAGTGTTGCTGTTTTTTTTGTTCCTTCTTCTTTTTTTTTTGCTGGAATATGTCCATGTCACGAAGAAGTTAAAAAGTGATGGTGTAGGTGATGATTAAATTTTTTTTTGAGTTAATAATGAATGTATCTAGGTACATACATATATATGGAAACTGGGAATATATGAATAAGGAGACTGACATTGAAATTAGGATGCTTTTGGTGTTGAAACATTTCCGTCCATCTGTCAAATTTTCCCAGGATCCGAGTGATGTAAAGGAATTTTCTCACGAAAGTTTGAAGCGATGGTAGGTGGATGGAATTTTATTTGTACTTGCAATTATAGAGGCATATTTGAAAAGGTAGGACGATCACATTCGCTATTTACCGAAAATTGTTCATTTTCTGGACGGCACTGCTGGATAGCGATCAGCAGAGATGCGATCAATAACTATAAATTACTATTTTTCTTGAAGGATTGATGGTGATTTCTATCTCATCTCTATGTCGTCTTATGTCATCTCTGGACTTTGTCGGCATAGATATACAATCTCCTCCTTTTAAACATTTCTGGGCCCTTCGGCAATACATCATAGGTTATGTAAGGTTAAAGTGGCTGTCTTGGCTGTCTATTGGCTGAATCAATGAAGTTTCGCTGAGATTCTAATGATGAAACCATTTGGCTACCCGGGACTAACTAAAATGTTAGTGAAAATGCTAATATCCCTAACAGATATTGCATTACATTTCAGTCAGGACAAGGCTTCCTTTATCGCCATGATTTCCGCCTGAAAAACGCTGCAATGGTCTGGGTGGCGGAAAGAGATGCTGGGACTGAACTTGTCGGAGAAGACACCACAACCCACTCCCTCATCAGTAAACTGTTCTCAGAAAAGGGAGCAATGACCCATTCAGGCATGCTCGTTCGAAAGTTCCGGTTAAATAACAGGGCCGGCGGGGTGATGTCGGTGTCTTCTAGGGTTAAATAGAGACGATCATTGATCGAGGAGTGGCTTTTATGGTAGCTAGACCACTGTGAGGAGGCTTTGAATGGGACAGTCGCATTAGCAGCCAACTGTTTGGCCAGAATATCTTAGTGGAGCAGGTGGATTACATATAATAATGTCCAGAGCAGATGCGGGAGAAGTTCTCAGTGCACCACTGATGCAGATCCTTGCATCTTACATGATAAAAGATTGAGGTGAGTAGCCCTATTAAGAGTCGACCACCAATACAATATGTACATACAATATATGTGCATACATCCAGCGCCACATTTGCTTTCTATGAGCATTCAAGTAGGATAGATTCGCTTTCCAGTTTAATTTTCTATCCAAAATAAAACCCAAGTATTTTCCATTATTTTTAAAGGAGAGACTGGTGCTGGATGTCTTTGTATTATATCCTCGTAAAGAGGCCCATCTAGTAAGCCATTGGAGAACACATGGATTTTCTTGGAAGTACCAGTACCTTTGCGTTCACAAAGGCAACCGCCCTGCAATCAGATCTTTCTTTCTTTCTATGTCCAATAGCAGCCCGTTGACCAGGTGCGTACTGATAATCCTGCGCGTGAACAATTGATTGATCATTACCCAGACTTGCAAGTGCATCTGTAGTTGCCATAGATTTGACATTGTTAAAGGCTCCTCTATTTCTAGGAACTCGACCATGGTAAATTCCTTGATGGTCAGTGATTTTTCAATGATCTTGAATGATTTGCCTTTGTGATTCCAATGTTGGGACACTGAAAGTTTAGATGAACTAATGCTCTGGCGTAGGTGGATATCAAGTAGTCTTTCTAGTGTTTTCAATAGAAAGGACGATAGGCTGACAGGTCGGAGAACTTTTGGTTCCACGTGCGAGCATTTGCTTTAGGTAAGAAAATAACTTCAACCTCTGTCCACATTTCACCAGGGAGCACAATATCTTTTGATTTTGCTGAAGCTCAGCAAAAATGATACCATCCCGCCCTGTGGTTTTGTAAAGCTTGAAACTGCACATGGCCCAAAGGATCTTTTCTGTAGTAAATATTTTTATGAAGTTACTGCACTGTGAAAAAAATGTGATTTCGAATTGAGGTACAGCAACCGAGGAGCTACTAGGAATACCAAGACATCATTCACATTTTCGTTTCTATTGACACAGCAGTCATAGAATAGATACACCCACCACCATATGTTTACATACATTGTCCAATTGGCAATCATCACGCTGGATGTAAAGAACGCCTTCAACACCGCAAACTGGAGAAACATCTTGCGAGCACTTACCGCCAAGAGAGTACCAGAATACCTGCAGAGGATAATGACGGACTATTTTAGAAATAGAATACTGCTTTACGACACCGACGATGGAACGAGGCAGTATAACGTCACAGGCGGCGTTCCCCAAGGCTCCGTATTAGGTCCGCTACTGTGGAACTTAATGTATGATGGCGTCCTCAGACTTCGAACCCCGAGGTCTTCGAAAATAATTGGTTTCGCCGATGATATAGCGATCGTTGTAGTAAACAAACACCTTGAGGAGTTGGAGCATGACTGCAATGAAGCTATTGGGATGGTCCAGGACTGGCTAGTACGCATGGGCCTACAACTTGCAGAAGAAAAGACTGAAGTAGTGCTCATCAGCAGCAGGCGAGTCATGGAGACTATAAGGGTAACCGTGGGCGATCACGTCATAGCTTCCAAACCAGAGCTGAAATACCTTGGCATTACCTTAGATGCAAAGGCAACGGCTGCCCTATCAAGGATAATGCCGAATATCGGGGGACCAAAACATAAGAAGCGATTACTCTTAGCAAGAGTTGCCTCATCAATAATGCTCTACGGTTCCCAGATATGGGCTAGTGCCGTGAAAACAAAAGCATACAGAAAGAAGACTGAGGCAGTCTACAGAAGCAACGCGCTGAGAGTATGCAGCGCCTTCCGAACAACTTCCTACGACGCGGCATGTGTAGTGGCTGGCATGGTACCAATAGACCTTCTTGCAAAAGAAGCGCAACAGAAATACCGTGCCAGCAGGACAACGGCAACAGCAACGATTAGAAGCAATACTGAAGGACAAGGACCAAGGACAAGTCTGGAAGAATGGCAGGAGAGATGATGTCACTCTGACAAAGGCAGGTGGACGCAGAGATTGATACCCAATATAGACGCCTGGATTAATAGGAAGCATGGGGAGCTGAACTTCTACCTCACCCAGATGCTTACGGGCCATGGATGCTTCAGAGCCTACCTGCATAGATTTGGACACGAAGACAACCCCTATTGTCCAACGTGCACGGGAGTAGTGGAGGATGCGGAACACATCATGTTCCACTGCCCACGTTACTACGTAGAACGGCACCTGCTGGTAAACCAATTGGGCGAGGACTTAACCCCAGACAACTTCACCAGACAGATGACGAGCAGCGAAGAGGCTTGGGACGCAGTTAACGACACTGTGACTACAATAATGAAAGAGCAGCGAAGGCAGGAGCAGCAACGAAACGCAGCGCAGCAGGCTGCTAACCTGTATGAGCCGAGTACATAAGGCTGAAGTCCCCCCTCGCGATGAAATGCTTGACGGCAGTGCCGCGAGGACCAGGGGTAGAAGGGGAGGTGGGTTTAGTGGGTGGAAATCCCAAACTGTTACTGAGTACGGGCTCAGTTTCGTCTTTAAAAGATTCCCACCTTCCTACGGAAAAAAAAAAAAAAATACATTGTCCTTAACAACGCCCACTTTTTGGGGGCGTTTTCGTCAAAAAACCGATTTTGATGAAATTTTACATCTAACATTTCAAGTTATCGTCGTAGTTCAATAAAAAAAATGCATTAGGGCCACGCTCACTTTATAAGGGTTGGATAAGAAGGAGAATAGAGTGTCATACAATCCGTTCTAGACGGATTGTAGCTTTTCTGTATGTTTTAAACAATCTTTTACCGAGAATTCCTTCGTACCGGACCCATTCTACTACAGTTATCTTGATGATTTCTCCACTGTCCCCTTTTTCTCCTAAACGTTCAACGTCTAGCATATGTAGGCACCACAAGCGCAATTAGAACGACACCTGCCCTTGAAACCATGCTAGGGCTTTGCCCACTGGATCTCTTAACAAATGAAATAGCGGCTAAAAGCGCCCTACGCCTCCAACAAACTCGGATGTGGAAAGACAATTCGGACACAGCACCATCACCAAATGCTTAAATGTCAACTTACCTTCCGATTACATTTCTCCCCACACGGAATTCAGCCTTAACCTCGACTCCAAATTTTCCTTTAGAAAGAGCTGGACAAATGGGAATATCAGCCTCCTCATAGTTATTCTCGTAGGCCACAATTCAATGGTGGCCGACATCAGAAGAATGAGAATCAGCAGCATAGAACTATGCAGAGGCTGTGGCGACCCGGAAGTAGAGGAAGGCACAGCACACTTCCTCTGCGAATGCCCAAACCTCAACAGAACAAGATACTTGACCCTTGGAAAGGTATCTTTCAACGAACTGGCTAACACGCCACCTAAAACCACCCTAAAATTCACGAAAACCGGATGGTTTAGGAGGACCGCTTCCGACATGGATTAAGTTTTGGTAATAATAGTCTTGTTTTATTTCAGGTATCTCACACCGGGGAACACAATGGATCCGTTGAGATCCGAGTGAAGCTGCACACTTTATCATTGCAGTCACCCTCCAACCTACCTACCTAGGCCTAAGTCCTGAATAAGCTATTGCTGCCCAAATGTAACCAATTTTACGTCGAAATTTTCAATCCTACCAACCTGAAAGCATTTGATATTTCGACACAATCCAGGAAAAATGTTCCCACAATGTCAAATTTGTGTTTTACATCACAGTATCTGTTTGTTTCTTCTGTAAACCTTTCGACAAGTATATCTTATCAATTAATCCGCTTAAAATTTTCTGATCTCGGCTTTGAACCCATATTGGTAAAATGTGTATGTATCTTCTTACCTGGAAAACCATTTTTTTAAATCCGTCCTCGGCTCCTTTTTAGGCTGCCTGTGTCCCACAAGGCAGCCATATACGTCCTCTTCTTTTTATTTTAGCTCATTCTAGCTATAAACGATCTTGTGAGAGCCTTTAAACACTCCCACGTCTTCCTCTACGCTGATGACACCAAATTTTTCAAATCTATTTCTTCACCACAAAATTCTAGGCTTCTTCAACATGACCTCGATATTTTTTCGATCTGGTCCCTCAAAAATTGTTTAGAGCTCAACATCGCCAAATGCCAGTTTATAACTTTTTCACGTAAGTGTAACCAGTTCCCTCAATGACTTTATCTTCTCTACGGACGGCTTTTATCCATAGTTAATGAGATAATTCTTAATCACTTTGTTTTGTCAAAGGGTTGGTGGTTCAAAGAACTCCACAACCCTTACGTGACCAAATCCCTCTACGTTGCCTTCGTTCACCCTATCCTCGAGTACGCCAGTCAAGTCCCCTTTTCAGTGAGTTCATGTATCCCGAATTGATAACATTCAACGTCGTTTCCTTCAATTTGCCCTTCGAGGTATATACTGAAAAGAATCTGTAATATTGCCTTCCTATCAAGGTATACGAAAATGTTACAGAAACCCGGGCTTGCTAATAGAGTTGGAGACTTGTTCCTGGTTAAGTAAACCAACATCTGTCGGTAGAAGCTACTTCTAACAGGCTTCAACAATCAGAATGACCTTGACATAACAAACAGGAATTGTATTAAAAAAGTCACAAAACTTAATTTAGTTTATTTATTAGCAATTGTTTTTTTTTAATACATTTTTTCTCTTATAATGTATTTTAACTTAGCCCTTAACTATTCTACAAAAAAAAAATACCTTACAACTAAAATAATTTAATATCTTTGGTTTATCAACATATTTTTTGAATTTTTAACAATATTTTGCTTTGATTATGTCATATGTTATAGTTTCTGTGTATTTTTTTACAATTAATTGTAACGAAAACATTGTTTTTAAAGCCACCACTATACGCTTGCACACATACATAAGTAATCAGAAACAATTTAGACTTAGAGGCCAACAGAAATAAAAATCCAAGTCAAACCAATTTGATTCACGGCCCCCCGGGCAAAGTTATTTTTCCATCTTCCACCATCATCATCATCAGGATGGCGAGAGTTTAGAAAAAAATACAGGTGCATGGGGTTGGAAGGAAACCACCCCGTGGTATGTTGTAAAATCATTTCGGTTAGATAATCAAAAGAAAACATAACATGGCTCGAAAAAAACACCAAACGACGGACGAATGTAGCGAAACTTTGCCGGGGAATTAAAGAACAACATTGAGACGTGTAAGTTCATTTTTCCATCGCGTACTGTTCCATGGAATACATGTCGCGGAGCAGCCGCGCTATAGGTACGTTGCCTATGGTTTCCTTAAAAAATAAGGCTTCAATGGTCGATGCACGTATTGTCCGGAGTGAGGGCAACAGCAGGAGTAGACGTCCAAATCGGGTTGCCTGACGTGGGTAGCGTATGCGAACATGGTCGGAGAGTATACACTGGGCCTGGTCTTGAAGCATTTCCACCGGTTGGACATCACAAAGGCCTGGGGTTTCAGGAGCGAACAGGGAAATCGCTTTCATGCAGCCAACTTCACTGCCATCGGGTGTGACCTGACGAAAGCGGGTGAGAATCTCCTGAATCGTTTTCATTTCTGTGGTGGTGGCTTCATCTTGAAGGACTCGCTCCTTTATCATTGGTGAGTCGAGAATCGGGGCCAAATCGAGGGGAATACTCCATTGAGCGAGGTTGAGTAGGAAGAGTTCTTTCCAGGATTCCTGGATAATAAAAAAAAAAAGTGGTTAGATGGAGTCAAAAAGTGTTATTGAGTTAATTTACCTGAAGGAGGAGATGTTGATCATTCTTTGAAAGCGTTTGAAAAGGCATCAGGCACTTGACCCATCGGACAGCCATGAAGAGCAGCCGCGCTGTGGTTTCCTGTAGCATTTCCCAGGACAAAAGCCGCGAATCCATTCCAATCAACGTTTGAGGCAGCGGCGGAAACAAAATCGAATTATGCATCTGATATTGGATGATTTCTTGACATTTATCCGGACTAAGCAGCAACTCGAGGAAGCCATTCTGTCGTCCTTGAAGTCCACTGGCATTGTTATTGTTAGCAGAGGGATTGTTATTGTTATTCAACGGCACCAGTTCTTTGGGTGCACCAGGCAGTGTCGGCGGCGACGATGACGGCGAAGATTCCACATTAAGCTTAGGACTGGCCGAACCCTCAGATCCTGGCCCACCAACACTGGATATAGACTGAACCGAACTGGAAGGTGATGGTGACAGATTATGCATTGGCTTGTAGAAGTCTCCCTGACTGCCGCCCCCACTGCTGGGCGGGGATGTAGTCAAATCGAAGCTGGGCGGCAGTCGATCACCGCCGGGCATTTTGGATGCCTCCATGAGGTTATGATGCATCTGTGGCAACAAATGCGATGGAAATGGCATTGTCGGAGGTGGAGGTGGTGGCCCACCTATACCTGAGGACCCATGCAAATGTGACGGTGGTGGAGGATGAAAACCTCCACCATTGGGATGTGCCGATATATGCGACGTATAATTGAACGAAGCCGACACATTTGTCACCAGGGAAACCGGGAGGTGAGGATTCGGATGACCCAACCCATTGGCATGGTGATGATGATGATGATGGTGGTGCAGCTGGGGATGAAGTTTTGGCTTCCGGGGACCGCGCTCGTGCTGAACAGCTGAAACGAGAAGAATAAGTGAAGGATTATTTGCTTTTCTGCTTGGAATCGGATTAGCGCAATTATCCGGCCGGATGGAGGAGGGTGTGTTGTCATGCCCGCCCTTAAGTGTATGTCAAACAAAAAAGTCCCTAAGACAGTTTGATTTTATTTGCATACACATCAAAGTTTGCCTTTAGTCTCTTTGTAAGACTCCTGCATATATGTCAATAGGGAAATTAGAAAGTTCAACGAAACCTGCAGAGAACCCTCCTCCAATGCTCAGAATCTCAAAAACAACCCCCGTCCCTTTGTGTGATTTGAATTTCCTTCAAGATTCTGATTTGTTCAGAGAGAAAGAAGATGGTGGAGGGTTTTCTCGTGGAAATGGGGGCCACCTAACTTGCTGTGTGTGTACGTCTTGACGTCTTAATGAAGGCGTGTGTGTGTGAAAGGGGGGGGGGGGGGAAATGTAGCTAGTCAGCGGTAGTATTTTTTTTTTATCCTAAAAAGTTGAATTTTTTTTCATGAAAAGTTTGTCTCAAGGAATCGAAAAAGGGTTAAGAAAGTTATGGAATGAGGGCACTCGTAAAAGTTCTCCTTCGTCCTTGTAAAAGATGGCGGCAGTGGTAGTGGTGGCTTTTATGGCAGATTAATGGGGTTTCGAGGGTGCTGTGGTGGTTTTGTTTAATTGAATTTTTGAATTCTCTTAAGTTTCATGACTTGAGGCAGGGATTTGGTTTTGAAAGTTATATTTTTTTGAAATCGTTTTGGGGAAAGACTGAGATTGTCATATTCATTGGTAGTGGGGTGTAGATACTAGACCTAAGGGATTTTATATACATTGATCGATTAGTTGCAGAAGAAGTAGGTACCTAATCCCCTAGGAAGGGTGTGTCCAAATTTATCGATTTATCGGCCGAAAATTAGATCCCACGAATGCACTTTATAAGAGGTTGCAACAGTGCAATTTCTCGAACGCAGCCCCAAAGAACAGGACTCCTCCTCGAGCTCTACTGCCAGTTGCTAAAAATAGTTCCTAAATATTTAGAGCTGTTGAGGAGCAATTTTAACATGCAAAGGTACATAAATGGAGGACTGTACATTATTTGGCTTTTTAAATTTAACACCATTTGGTGTAGATCCATTATTCCGTGGAAAACAAGCTGACGACAACTGGGAATCCACTTGTTTGAGATACCATGTCATAGTCCATCGTATTTCATGAGTTTCTCCAGCTGATGCTGCCCAAAGAACAACACTAATCACAACTAGAAATTATTATAGTAAAAGTATGCATGACGGTTTGTATTCTCCTAAGTGATCTTAGGCAGACAGGTAGAAGAGGTATCTTCACATGCATCTGGCACATGGATCTCCAATGTATCCATACTTCTGTCGTGAAGTATCCTAAGAAGAAGACAAAAAGTTGGGTTGTTGTTAGGGATAGCTAAGCGGCCTCCTTGAACCAACCCGAAAATGTTAGAAATTTTAGGATGGTAAATGGTGGCTTTCCTGACAGGTCTCCGAGTGGTATTTGCCAAGCGCCGCTGGCTATTCGCATAGAAAAGCCTTTCTTCTGCGTCTGTGTCTCCACAGCCTCTGCATAAGCCATCTGTGTTTAGTTGCATTCTTGCTCGGTGGCCCGCCAGGAGGTGGTCGGTAATAATTCCCATGGAGAGCGCTAAGTTGGTTCTATTAAACGCTAGGATTTGCTTGGTTTTGGTGTCTTGCCCACAGTTTTCTAGAAACACGGCAAGATGAGAGTGCAATCCATCTCGCTTTAGTACCCAAGTGTGCATATCTCCAATGGCACCGTGGCCCGTTTCGCTCTCTTTCCAAAGGCTGGATTGTTTCAAACGTAGAGCACTCTTTGCAGCTTTTTTCCTTAAGGTGCAAGTCTAATGGAATAAGTGCCAGAATGGTCTCAAGGGACGCCGTTGGCTTGGTTCTGATGGTGCTGGTAGTCCCTATGCATGCTAATCTTTGGATCCTAGTCAGTTCCCTGAGGTACGTTTTATTTGTTTGTTTAGTGCGTGCCACCACTGAAGACTAGTCTCCCATAGAGCCTAGATTTTGCTGCTCGATTGAACTCGATTAAGTATATTGCTATTTATATATATAAAATTGTGCTTTACCGAAATTATGAAAGACCTTGACAGCTTGGTTATTTTAGGGTTTATACAGAGTCGAACAAATAACCTTACGACCACAAGATATTTACCTGAATGGCTGTGGGCAGTAAATAAGATTGGGTTAGCCTGACTATCCGAGTAATACCTAGGACTTATTGAAACCAAGCTTAGATTCATTATTGGATAAGTTGGATCCTCCCATACTCGTAAGCCAAACATATGCAGAAGACAGCATGAGATACCAATCGAACTTAAGTTGTATGAGTTCCTCAACTAATAAACCCAGTTTGAAGCTTGACTCCAACTTATCCTACGGATGTCGAAACCTGTTAAGTTCCCTAGGTCGAAGAAGAAGTTTCCGGATTTTTCTTCTTAAGGTAGATGGTGAAAGACAAATGCACAGAAGGTGTATTATAAGTAGTTTGTTTATCGTCTTCTATAGAAATTTTTGGAGGGTCCTGCCAACATTCTAGCGCATCAATACCCCAATAGTAAAGCTGATGCTTTCTGGCCCAATATTTCTAAGTTGACATTGAGGCTTCTATACTTTTCAGTGTCAAAATGGTACTTAATCATTCTACAATATGTTCAGGTAGTGCTTCATTTCTTTAGCGAGGTCTCAACTGGCACTTAGTATAGGGAAAAGTTTGCTTTTGTCTGTGATGTCAAGAGATCCGCGACGTTGACACATTGACCGTTGACGGTGCGTTAACGAATTTTCTTGTGACGGCAGAGAGACAACGCGTTCACTAATTTTATTGACCAGTTGCTTAAAGCTAAAAATATGGCATAAAGCTGTGGGACTCTTACGATAGTTAGAAAACTCTCAACACAAATGGCAGTGCTTACAGAAATCATATACCAGTTCTTGATTATCTGAAGAGTTTAACCATATGTTAGCTCTGGTAAATAAGATTGTGGAACAAGAGAAAGATTCTTTTTGACACATTCAGAATAATGTCATCATTTTCTTGTCAGTATACAAGTGAGTATACAAGAAACCCTATCTATTGTTAACCTCCATTAGCGCCGTTTTAGATTAGATAAGATTCGATTTTTATTTGTGTACTTTAGAATTGATTAGACGAATTGGTTCGCATAGTATTGTCGTCTTTGAAGAGTGTTATGACATTATTCCCCGACAGGGCATCGATTCCCAAGATATGTACATAGGTTAGGTTAGGTTAGGTTAAAGTAATGATAGCACTTGGATCATATAATTATTATCCATACCTCCTCGTGAATCTAATCTGAGCTGAGAATCCTAATATCGGTTTTAATAAAATCAATAAGATCATTGAAGTAAAAAGCTCCCAAGTGAAGTTTCCTTTTTAGTAAGTGAGCATGACAGGTGCAGAGAAGGTGGAGAATAGTTTCCTTATCCTCTCCAATGACAGTTGCTTTCTTTCTCATTAGACAGTGATGACATTTATTGATGCAACCTGTTAAGAGAAATCAAAATCTTAGAGCGTTTCGGATCAAACTTTGACCAAATCTGTTTTGTCGCTAGATACGTCCACCTGAGATTTGATTTTTCGAGAGCATCCAGCTTTAATTTATTGTATCTAAATTTGCAAGTGTGGGCGCCGTGGCTCAAGTGGTTAGTGCGTTGGACTACGGAGCGAGGGATTGCAGGTTCAATCCCCAAACAACACCTAAAATTTCTTTCACGGCCCCACCACTCGCGAGCGTCTGACAAACATCCGAGAGTAAAACTGTCATGAAAAAGCTTCTCCAAACAAAAATTGCCCTTCGGATACGGCATTAAACAGGGGCCTACCATTCCATTCGTGTAAAGAATATAACACGCACAACTCGAATGGTTGTGAAAAGCTAGGCCCTGGGTCCCATGGACCTGTTGCGCCAAAAATTTGTATTTTTGTATTTGTAAATTTGCATGTAGTGATTGGTATGCTTAAAGTAGCTTTAACGGGTAAAATAGGTATATTTGTTCCATGTCCGGCCAGTTCATCTGTCCAATAATCCCCGAAATATCGCTATGCCCAGGCACCCAACAAATTTGAATAGTAAACTGCTCTGTATAAGAAAGACGATTGGCGATGATCTAGAGCTCATTTTGAGTTATTAGAAAAAGATACCAAAGATTTGATTGTTGGTTAGCTATCTGAAATGATGCGAATATCTTTAGTGGACATCACGGTTTCTTGCGCCAAGATTAGACATCTTTAATCGCAATTAATTCCGCTTGGGACACGATACAATGATTTGGAAGACGAAAGGAGAGACTAAGATGAAGACTATTATAGAAAACGCCTCCACCTACCACCTATTAGTTTTTGTTTCATTGGGAAAAAAGTGAATCCACTTCAGAAAAATCTCTTCCTCCCAGATGTTTAGATGCTTTCCCGAGACTGCTATTGTACAGTCATCCACATAAACGATCACCGTGCATCCATGTGCTTCCAGGATTATCAGTAGATTATTAACCACCAAATTCCAAAGAAAAGGGGATAGGACGCCACCTTGTACTAACTTCTGGCAGATGACTCACCCAGCTTTGAGTTTATAATCCGACCATTAAGCAGTAGATTAATCAATTCACAAAGTGAGCCATCTACCTTCAGATCTTACAGTGCACCTGTAGTTGCTGATGTGTTGACATTGTTGAAAAGCATTCTGTATATCTAAGAAAGTCACCATTGTGAAGTCCTTGTGATGCATAGAATATTCGATCTGCGATTGAGAATCCTTAACCTTTACTAGGCCTACACAGCAACGAAGTATGTAGTCAAGTAGGGGCCAAGAGTGGACTTATATAGGTATGTATTCCTATTTCCCGTAAAACTGTTTGAAAAGTTCCATGCAGACTCAAGATCATCGCTATTTCATGGCTGCTGTATCCATGAAAGTAATTCTTCTCCAACATATTGTAGCTCAAATGACTGTGTATCGTTCTATGTAGAAAGCCTGAAGTTTCTCTAGTAGTACCGTGCCTTGGCCTGTGTATCGACTTCTTCGATGAGGTGATGAAGCTGATTCTTCAAACATTCTAAATCCTCGTGATTAATTTCAATATCATACCCTCGAGCTAATTCCAACCACTGTTTGAAATTCTGTAATCCGGCTTGTTAGGAACCTTAAGAACATCCTCTTGGAGTTTCAGCCTATTTCCAGTATAAGCATATAGCTTCGTCTGTTGAGCTAATATTTCAATAGTTTCTCGAGAGATTCATATGCTTACATCCTTATACTTGCGCTGCGTAGAACAGAAAATTTAAATTTAGCACTGTGGGCAATAAATTTGCTGTTGAAGCAGCTTCTCAAACCTAAATTGATGGATGCTTTCGATTTGCCTAGTTTTTCCTCCAAACTACTTAATTTTCTTCACCACTTCAATTATATCTCCATTGTATTTTTATTCCTCGTAAGCAAGGTACATATTTACCTCCATCTTTCTTATCCAAATTGACAATGCAGTTTCATAACCCGCAGTAATCACTAAGTCGGTCACTCATAAGCTATAACGCTTCTGGAACGTCATCTACGAATATACATAGGGCTTTTATCAAGACTGCAACATACTCTACTCCTCCTGCTTCTGAGTGTGTAAAATGGAATGTTTAACTAGTATGTAGTTCCGGTTTGGTCCAAGTTTATGGCTGATTCAATTCTCAAAAATTCATTATATATTCTGATGTACTTTCATGACCAGGAAATCTGCAAACATTTCCACCCTAATGTGAATTCAATTTGCATTTGATCATTTGTACAAGATCTTATTTGTCATATTGTGTGAACATCCGAAAACTTTCGTCAACAAAACTTCGGCAGATCCTGGCTAACTTTTTATCGAATTTAAGGCCGCATTTGACAGCATTTATAGAGACTTTCTACACAGAGTCATGTCTAGTTTCAGCATCGATGGAGAGCGGTCGTTGCTCCATCAAGGTCGGTACTGACCTCTTCGTGACTTTTGATGTCAAAAAAGGATTTAGACAAACTGATGCTCTGTTATGTGATTTCTTTAACATCATACTTAATATAAAGGACCATGTTCATACATTCATATAATATCTGTCTGTCAGAGCATCTGGTCTCTTTACAAAATTTAAAAATTTTGGTTTGTCAAGGACGAATAAAACAGATGTGTAACTTTAGGGATTACCATAGATTTAGATTTATCTTGCGGTTTTTACCTACTCGGTGTGCAAAGCGATTAAAAGCGAAGAATGCCCACCACAACTCTGGAGTATATGCATGGATGTGACTTCTTCTTGCTCATTTTCGAGACGGAACAGATATCAACTTACAATAAGAATCTGGTTCTTATTTGCAGCTTTTCCTTACGAAGCCCCAATTAAAAACACCTCGACTCACCCTCAACGTCACTCCTAAAAACCCCCGTTTACTTAACGCGAGTCTTTTACTTAAGCCCCCACTTTACACACCATTCAGCAATCATTAGAGAAGACATTTTGTTCTCCCAACTCCTACCATCACCACAAAGAACTTTTTTTTTTATGGCGCGGCGAAAAGTCCTTCGTAAGCTCCTTGCGGAGAAAGATTGAGTGGATTCCGCATTTTCTCCGTACTTTATGGATCATTTGATGTGAAGCAATTTTTCATGGCATTTTCCTGCCGCTACCATCATAAGGATCACAATTTTTTTTTTCCATCACATGGAGGGATGTAAAAAAATGTGTTCACTTTGGAAAATTTTCCCACACACTTGGAATTTTAGGTGAAGTGGTACAATTTACATCCCCCGTTTGTGCTCGCCATTTTTTTCTGTTTTCATCATTTCCACTTGAATGTCTTATTTGCTGCTGCTCCTGCTGATGTGACACGCAATCCGCGTATCCTTGTTTGTTCAACGACTTTACGTGTTTGATGATAGCTTGCATAGAATATCGTAATTCGTTTTAATGTAATTTCAAATTTTATGAATGTAATAGCGCGAAGCATTGGAATTACTCTGCATAGCGTGCAGGCCAGGATATCATCATCATCATCGACATTCGACATCATCAGGTGATGATGAACTAGATGATGAGAACTGCCGCGGATGGTTGCACTCGCAAAAGCCCGAACGACCCTCGGAATTTTTAATTTTTTTTTTTTTATATTTATATTGTTGCGACAAGAGGGTGGGTGATTTAACGGTCGCTGGATTTGAACATTTATTTGCTTATTTTTCATGGAATATGGTGTAGGTTTGTAAATTGATTTTCTCTGTTACAAGTCCACCCGCGTAATTAGGGGCGTTTAGATGCGCACACTAGGGGGTGAGAGTGGGAAAATGAGTGCAGAAGGGATGCGCTTATAGGTTATAGCGCATCTTACCTAGGGTGGGTGATGATACGAGAAGCAGATGTTTAACATTTGTTGTTGGTCAGTCTTAGGGTGAGTGTCCTTTGGTCAATTAATTATTTTGATTGTTTAAGTTGTTCATTAGGGAGACGTTTTTTTTTTTTGTGTTTTGGTGACAAGTGTTTTTGAGCTGTATGGGAAAATTTATTCAGTTGTGAAGGAATTTATAGAAAATTGTTGGAAGCGACCCTTTTATATATTTTTTTTTGCGCTGGAGGGTGGTACTCTTTGCAAGACGAAGCTGGATCCATACCCGGTATCAGTGCATGATTTTTACCCACTAACCCCATCTCTCTTCTTAGTCTTTTTCGCTACGGTACATACATACCTAGGGGTTTTCCGAATTAGTTGTTGTCTGGATTCATGTTAGTCCCATCGGACTCTTTTCTCTTACGTTCTACTTAGTATTCTTAGTTTGCTCTTGATAATCTTTAAATTTTCAACCACTGGATATGAAGTTTCTTAGTTTTTAACCATTTCACCAACTATGTTTTCAGTAGTTGTTGCCGCGCCGAGTTTTGTCCTCTGCAGGGAATTCTGCAGTCAACGCATTGTGGGCAATGAGGGCTATCATCATGCTTGAATTTATGGAGATATGAGGGAAAACATCCTGTATTAGGTGAAACCCTGCCATGCTGTCTCTCTATCCATAGCTAAATTTTTGTCATAAGCACATGCGTCCACTTATCTTTTTCGGAAGCATTCCAGTGTTCTTGCCACTCTACTATGCTATGCATCCTTAATGAAATCTGCTGGGTTTCGCCGGTTTGAGGAGCTTACTCTACTGCACTTGTCGCCGCTGCACTTCTGCCAGAATGTCTATTGGTAACATTTTTGCTATCAGGCAGGCTGCATCGTTGAAGGAGCTATATGTTGAGGCAATAGTTGTTCTATTGGCTGCGGCATTGAAGGACCTACTGTATTGGGAATAATTCGTGAGAGATCAGTACCACTCCGAGGTATTGTATGTGGCGCTTCGATGTTATTCTGTGGCTACCCATAGTAATATTGATCATTTCCGCCTTCTTCCTGCTGTTTATAAGAACTGCTTTGTGTTTTGTGTTTTGCAAGAGTAAGGCAAGCCGAACTCAACCAGTACCGCGCGGTCCTTATTGTGTAGTTGCTTTACTGTTCCACCTCTTCTAGTAGTTGGCCAGTCATAACGATTCTAATGTAGTCAGCAAAACCGATAATTTTTCATACGTCATACATGACATTCAAGAGTGTAGGACCTAGCACTGAGCCCTGTGGTACTACAGCGGTGATCTTATATTTTTTGGGTCCATTGTCTGTGTTGTAGTTTAAGACTCTGCGAGTTTTATGCGATACAATGGAACTCGTAAGTCTCTGAGTGCCTGTAGTACATGGTTCCAGTATTGAATACATTTTTGATATCCAGGGTATAACTAAGCAGTATTTCTTGGTACCGCTTTCAATCTCTTGCCTTACACCGCTTTTTTACACTTAGTTGATTTCATCTACTGTTGAGCGGGCCTTCCAGAAACCAATATGGTGTTCCTATAGCCCTCCTGCTGTTTCTATTGCTGCCGTGTATAGCAGGCATGTAGCTTTGGGGAGTAGTACCGGACTCTACCTATTCCATTCGTCTGAGAAAATTCCTTCTTTCCAGCACGGATTGTACGTACATTTCTACGAATATATTCGAACACGCTTTGAATGTCATCTTGAGAGCTATATTGGGATCAAGTCCCAGTGACTTAATTTGTTTGCATATGTTGATCATTAATTTTCCACCCCAATTCCCCGCTTAGATTTTTAAAACGCTTTTTTTTTATTCCACAAAAGGGCTTAGGACTAGTGAATGGGCAGGAAACACCAATTTGTGCTGACTTTCATTGCCAAGGATGTAGTTTATTTCAGTATGGTAGTTCTGATAACATTTTAACTGGATTAGTTTCAATTTATCTTTCCTATATTCAGTGTCTTTACGGCTTGTCTGTTCCATCTAATGTTTTAGTATCCACAACGTTCATATCAATGAGGTGGAATACAGGCAAAGCCGCCTTTCTCGCTAATCCGCGCTCCACTTTTTGACGTTCCCTATACCTCCTTTGGCTTCACTCACAGGATTGGTAAGTGGCACTGATCAAAATCCATTCAGCTTGACCTTTAAGTTGACTATGCACCCAAAATTTACTCTAGTAACATATAAGCACGCTCCGCCACTCTATGCACGATACCTCACTAACCTAACGCACCTAGTTCATCAAGCACCTTCTATCGTACGAAGGTTTTTCGAGACAGCATCCTCACCGGTAGGGACAGGGGTTTGAATTTACTTCAATTATTCCTTATGAATGTTTTTAAAAGGGAAAAACCTACCTTTGTAGGCCCAGTTTAAGCCTAGAATAACATTGGGAGATACTTGTACAGTATTTGTACTTGTATTTGTACTTGTACATACTTGTACTTATACATTGTAGCTAGGCCTTGAACTTGTTTGAGGTTCTTAATGCAATAATGTCGGAAACCTGGTCCACCATAGCATTGCCGTATATAGTATGTTAGAAAGGATATGGCAACCAAGTTGAAGGATTATTTTTCATTTATTCCCCAGGATTATTTCATAAAGAGTTTTCAGGCTCTATTGATGGTTTGTTAATTCCACAACAACTTACAACAATCTACGCTAAGTTTCTGCGCCGCGACATATTGGTAGAATCGAGTTAGATTTAGCCTTTTTTCAACACAGTTGTGAGGCATTCACTGAACACAGTGTCTGTTTTTCAACATTTTTCAATTACGGTTATTATCAAATCAGTAGAGTTGCCAGTAGCCGCAATTGTCCGGTTTTATAGAGATTAAATTATGGTGCTTATAATGAGGGGTGGCAGGACTCCACCTTGAGGGCACCCTTCGATTGCAGGCAACGATATTTCAGCGTAAGTAGTGTAGTGACTTAGTCCTTCTATTTTTGACACATTATACCATGTTTTTTAATTAGGACGCCCCATTTTTCTAATAGAGTTTTCTAGCTATACGTAAAGTTAGATGCTGTTTGTTTGAGAGGTTTCAACTCGTCTGAACTTTCTGTTTAACCATGAAGTATACGCTTCAACAACATTTGGAAAGTATCAAAATTTTTTAAAAAAGTTCGCGTTTGGTTGCGACAAGTTTACTTACGATTTTCATTGCAAAATGCGCATTATTAGCAAGTCAGCTACGAAATGCCATTACACGTACAAAAATTGACTGAAGGGTTCATTGACCCATACTTCATCTTCAATGATGCTAGCAATACAGTCATAGTGAATGGACGTCACTATCGGACCATATTGGTTGACTATTTTTGGGATCAATTGGAATACGGTGACTTGGAGGATACAAATGTAGTTTCAATAAGAGGGCGCCACATGCCACACAACTGGCAAAAAATCGAATTATTAAAGTCAAAGTTCAAAAACCGTGCCATATCTCCAGAAATAATGAAACAGTCAATTGGCCACCTCGTTTGTGTGATTTGACGCTTCTGGACTTATTTCTTTTTGGGGCTGTGTTAAGTCTAAGGTCAATGCCAACAATCCAGAGATGTAAGACCACCTCAGGGCCAACATTTAACACCGAATTGCCAGGTGAACGCCTGATTTATACCATAAAGTCATGAGAAATTGGGTTCAGCGCATACACTCGTGCATTTCTATGAAGGACATTTGAATGATGTGTTTCATAATTAATCGCATCGATGGTACTTTTCTTTTGATATCTCAAAAACGAGTTTTATTTAAATAAACAGAATGTTGCGCTCTTAATGAAAAACTCTTTATAAAGCCACAGAAGTGAACTATTTAAAGTCAGGGCTTCGAGTGGCTGTAATAAGTGAAGTAATCTGTCTAAGACAAGAACACTATCCTCATCCAATAGTCATTTACCAGGGTGTAGTTGAAATCATAACATTTAGCACAAATCAAAGATTGCAAACAAATGTCTTAACAAAGCGAGGTGTCTTTTAAAATTCAACAATCAACTCCAAACAACAATTCAACTCCAAAGTCCCGTTCACATTTGAATTGAAAAATAAAATTTAAATTAAATTCCAAATTCACCCATTTAATGTCGCCGCGCCCGGTAGTATTCTCAGTCATCAAAGTCCAATGAAAATTCACTTTGCAACCCCTTCGGCATTACACCGCTTCACACTCTCATAAGCTAACATGACATTACACCTTAACAGTCACCTGGGAACTACTACAACCCATGGTATCATGTCATGGCGCTCGTTTTCATTAATGTACACTCATATACGCACACATACACACACACACACACACACATTCGAAAGCGATTAAAACAAAGTCCCAAAGTGCACGAGGTGATTTATTAATGCAGACCACCCCCGCAGTCGTTCGGTATGTCTATGGATAGTGTGTGATGCGCAACGGCACAACAACGTGTGAGGTGTCAACTCTTTCACACATACCCACACTCACGTTGACATGTCTTTCCAGAGACTGTTTCATAGAGAAAGGTTTCTATAGCTGGGATCCAAATGCAGTCATTCTCATTCAATTGACATACAATAGGATTAAATATTTAAAATCGACTCTACATGACATTGCAGTTTATTTTCCATGTTCACATTCGGTAAGGAGTCGGGTCTGGGGTGATGGTGTCCTTGTTTACCAGGCTATGAAGGTGGACACTGGCCAAATCGAAAATTCACACTGCATTCGACATCCAATAGATTATGCATGATGATGCATCAATGGCTGGGCCATGTTCTTCCGGCGGCTTTTTTGTTAAAGGATTATAAAAGGCAACGGTAAAACATAAAAAAAAAAACTGTATTTCATGTGTCAACTTGAGTCGCACAGCTGACACATTTCCCTGGTATTCATAGATTCACAGATCAAATTGTCACCCCTTCCCATGTATACATACATTTACGCACACATGACTCCGAGGAGATGTCACGTAATTAAAACCACCCCCAACCCCCGGTGGTAGCTTTTGAATTCCGTATTTGCGGATGGCTAACGCATATGTGAACTATCTCACGCCAGGCTTTGAATTCTTAGCGAAATCTTTGGAAACACACCCACCCACCCATGCCAATCTGTGGCAGAGTCAACCCTCTTAGCGGACTCAAGGAAGCGAGTTGCGAGATGTGCTCTGAAAGCAAACCGCACTAATCCGATTTATTGGCTAAAAATAAACAGTTAATTTCACTTGGAATAACCGAAAGTCTTTTGAATATGATAGCATCCCATACATACATACATCATAGAAGGCCCCCTTCAAAGAATTACATGAAACAATGGAGCAAGGGATGGAGCAACAGAGATACCGTACAAGTGGGAAGGAATTGTGGGCATTGAAGCATTGCTAACGAAGGTCTAAAGAGGACGATGATGTCGGCTGTCGGATGTCTTACGGATTGTGTGGTAGATACATATCCTTGCCTTTTGGCTCCAAAGGGAATGTCTTGACAATTTGAATTTTGGGACCGAAATATGATAAATGTGGGCGGTCATGCTGGAAGTCTGTTATGGACTTAACGTGGATTATGATGTGTGTGATATAGGGAAAATGTCAATAAACTCCTCTGCATACTCTATATACATACATACATACGTATCTGAAAAGTAACATTTTCAGTAAATGATACTTAGCTTCGAGGGATACGAGGCTCTTGTGTGCAGACACATGTACAGTGCCATAGAGATTTACATACAAAGCAAAAGTTTGATGAGAATGGGTTTAAACCATTCAATGGATGTTGGGGATGTTGTAAGGATTGTTCACACTCATCAAATCGATCGTCAAATTGGTATAGCCTTAGATTTATTGAATTCGAACCTAAATTTACTCGTCAAGCCGATTCCGAACATTAGGTGTGTAGCTATGTTAGGTTAGGTTATGGAGTGGTGTGTGATGAATAAAACTCATCATGTCCACTCGGAGAACTAAATCTCCATTGTGAATCCCCTTTGAGCAAGTAGAATGCCACCGAAAAATAAAAAATAAACTGGCCGGTTTGGGAACCAGTTGGTACTCTTAATGGAGTTTAGGAAATTCAATGTCTGAAAGCCTGTTAACTCTAGGGTGCTGGTTCCTAGCGAGGATAGACATCGTTCTAGCAAGCTTGGCACAGCAGATGTTGAATCCACTCCAACTCTTCCTCATTTCCGCAGCTTCTGCACAAATCACTGGACTCTACCCTCCATTTAACGAGCATGACTTCGATGGCGCAGTGGTCTATGATTATTCCAGTTAGAATGTGGATAGAGGATCGATGAAGTGCCAGAAGGCTTTTTGTTTTCTTATTGTCTAATATCGGCCATAACATACGAGAAGTGCGGCAGTCCACCTAGACAACCAGGACGAGTTAGCCTTTTTCTCTATTATGCTACAAAATTTTCCAATTGGTGGCAGTGTGTATATGTCCAATTTATTGATGTTCATTTTCGACCCCATTCTTGTCATAGTATCCGCTTTTTCGTTACCGGAAACTCCGCAGAGTTTAACCGAATCAATGCGTCACGACATTTCCTAACATTTCCTAAAGATTTTAGGGCTGCTTGACTGTCAACGAAGATAGGTATATCCGACGGTGGAAGGTAACTGTCTTCAATGCATCTTGGAGCTTTTTCTATTGCCAGGATTCTGGTAATCTACAATATTCCTATTTTTGCAGTAAAAATCTGCTTCCGTACCTCTCTCCATCTTTGAGCCATTTGTGTAGATTGTGATCTCTGTCTGGGTTGAGAATAGGATCGAGATATCAAAGTTAAAATCATTGTATGGGACTATGTAGACCGATATGACTGTGAAGCTTTTGGAGTTATATTTTCTACCTATTGACTTTATTATTGTTTGATATCACCATAGATGGTATTTTGGATTCTCTCAATCTGAGAGCTCCTTTGGTGGTAGAACCTTTAATGAACAAGTCCAGGGGAAGGCGTGCTTGCAGAGCTTTTCTCACAACGCCCGTGGCTCAAAGTGCTGCTAGCCTTTACACTTTGTAGACTTCTTTTATATAGCTCTTTGTAGCAGTTGCTGTCCACCAGACTATAGACCCATAGGAGATGCTAGGTCTGATAATTGCTTTGCACATCCAGTGAATTATGGGCAGCTGCAATCCTCATCTTCTCGCAAAGGCACTATTACAGGCATGGAGAGCATTCAACCGCTCTCTTTTGCCCACACAGAGAACTCTTTGAGAGCAGATTCCATTAGTTCACTGACTGTTAGCAAGAATATTGCATCCAGAGAATGCTCAATTTCCCTCACCACACTATGGAGTGCCATTCCACTTATAATATAATATAAGGACATACTATCCTTCTCATGGTAGGACGCATGAGCAGCAACACTATTGTGGTACCACATTAGTCTGAAATCCTCATAAGACTACCCTTTGAACTAGCAGGAGCTTAATATAAAGTGTTGGAGAGTATTGATGTTGGCGTTAGTCTAAATTATCAAAGATATAGCCACCTAAGTGTAATCTTCTTGGAGCGGAGAGATCTTGGCACATATAGAGAAGGTGGAGTTTATTTTCCTCCTATTCTTCGTTCATGCAGCTTCTAGAGAAGTCATAATAAAGGAGACAGCCTAATGGCGTGTCTATCGACAATGCAGTGTCTATGATTGTTATGAACAACCCTTTCTGTCTGAACAACTTGGGCTGGATCTGTCTAGTAATGAAGAACGTCCATCTGCGATTAGTTGGACAGGCATGCCGATTTTCGTATATAAAATCGATAAGGTTGTCCCCTGTAATATCACTGTGTCCCCGTACCCAAATGAGGTGATTGTTAAACTGTTCAGCCATCTCGTTAAGAGGTATGTGACAATTTTGGGCAGTTTTTTAATTGTGTGTGAAAGATTCCAGAGATGCAGCTTTTATATTCGTAAAAACTGTGATACTCCGATTAGATATCAGATTGTATGATACTTCAAACTTCCTTTATCGCCATAATCTCCGCCTGGAAGAAACTACAATGGGTTGAGAAGGCGGAAAGAGATACTTATGTTTAGATCGTTGAAGGAGACAGAAACATAAGGATCTAGTGTCTTGTAGCTACAGATCGCCCTCCACATCTTCCCTTGGGATTGACGGAATATAGAAGGGATACACCGTTCAAAGTTCTTGTCGAACAGAAATTGTGAAAGTACGTAGTCGGTGACCTGCGGAAAGAATTCAAGATCATTAAGAATAAAGGAGTGTCCGGTACTTACATTAGACGACAGAGATATAGCCTTCAAACGAATAGCTGGACAAGCTACCACTTGTTTACTGTAGATATCTAATCGTGGCAAGTGAAAGGGTAAATCCAGAACCGGCGCTGTAGAAATGCTTCTTAATGGTTCCACTGATGCATAGGCAGGCCGATTTCTTTACCTGGTAAGATAAGGTGGATGGCAGTCTTTCTCCAAAGCCGTCTGCTTGACGATCATGCCGCACATTAGTATAGGCCTGATGACGGATACATAGACCCAATATGCAAATAATGGCTGTAGTCCCCATTTATTTCCTATCACTTGCAGGGCTGTAGCTCTAAGATTTTAGGTTTACTTAGCCCAGCTAAGTTTCTTATCAAGTATGAGACCCAAAAAATATTTTGCTTTCTCGGCAAGTATCAAGCTAATGCCAAATAGTTTTGAAGGGTCAGTATATGGGATTTTCTACTTCCTAGTGAAGAGGAAATGTTCTGTTTTTTTTCGGGTTGACACTGAGTCCACTTCCCTTAAACCATTTGGAGAGCTTAGGGAAAGTATTTTGCAGAAGATCGCAGAGGTTCGCTTGGTTCCAAAGAAGAGGAGAAAATACCCCGCCTTGGAAGTGGAACCTTCGAACTACGACGTCGCGTCGCCCATCTTTGAGTTGATAACCCTGTTTGTTAATAGTTGGTTAACCAAGGCGCCAATCGGCAACGCAACTCCAAGGTGTTACTAAAGGAGGTGGAACGTCTCATAGACTATATTTACACTGATGATACAATAGATCTTTAAGGTCGCAGTATTAGCCATAGCAAGGTTAAAAAAACTGATGACGGTAACTAGTCCAAAGTGTGCGTATATGGACAGTGTTTTGTATATTCGGGACCAGAACTACAAACAATCATATCATACTCTAAAAGGTGTTACTCTTGGCGCAGGGACATAAGTCCACGGGACATGATCCATATTTTTCGTAACTTCTTAGATCTTAAAACCTTCTCTCGGAAAAAAATGGTTTTTCTAATGGTCATGCTAAGAATTGAGTAGATAGAACCTTGTTGGGACTGCAGTTTAAAATTATTTGTGATATATCCGCAAGGATGCGGCTAAAACTTCTTATGTGATGATAAGACGCACAAATGGTATATATGTATGTACATATGTGTCATATGTACTTGTTTGAATTTCTGCACTAAGCACGTTACATTGCGTGAACATTTGGATGCTTATTACAGAAATTCTACATGACACTGACACCTTCCAATGGCTTCTTCTACGCAGTACCGCATAACTCAATATTTTTTTTATCATTTCCCAAAGGACAACCATAATGTCAGCCTAAATCCCCGAATAATTGATCTGCCAATCAAAAGTCGAGAATTAAATTTCACAAAAGATTACATGTGAACCATAACACTCCTTCGTTCGTTTTTTTTTTATTTCCACTTTGCCAATCGATTTGTTATGTGAAGATGTCATTTATAAAAGAGGAAAAGTCTTCTCAGAGTCCCATTGAATCTTTCATCTTCTAACTGACAAAAAAAAAAAACGATTCTTACGATTATCCTCTATTTACTATTGTGTCACATCTAATGATCCATAAAATGATGGGATCTAACTTAATCCTTCTCCCTTACCGAAAAAATTCAATGTGGATAGTGGTCTTGCCCAATTGCAACCACACAAGAAGAAAAGTTTTCTTTTGTCGAAACACGAAAATTGAAAATACTTCTTGCGGCGGCGGCGGCGGGGATGTATCCTCTCGAAAAAGTCTCTCAAAAAGCCGAAATACATAGGACAACCAAAAGAAAGTGGTTGCTTCTTTTGGTTTCTGGCCGTGTGAACTACACAGCAGGCACAGTATCATGCTGCTGTTGTTGTGTACATTCTTGTGTAAAATGTAATTCACCACATAACACTCGAATAAAAATAACATTAACACCCGGAATCCCAGAAAAGGACACAATGCCGGTGGGATTACAAAATGCCACCAACTCTGGTTGAATTGGATTGGGAGGGGTTTCTATTGTTTTCCGTCGGAAAACCAATGTTATTTTCAGTTTTTCCCGGGAAACCCCAAATAGAGCAGCAGCAATGAAACCGGAAGTCGGTAGGAAGTCCCAGGATTATAACCATCACAACGATGGAAGAAAAAGGATTTTATAGAAGGTGGAGAAGCAACTCTCATTTCGAATGCAAATTAGTTTAATATTTCACAGGAGCACTGTATTGTATTCAAGGAGATCTCATAGACACACCTTGGATGGATTGTGTTCCATCATCATGGATTCTCATTTCGTTGTTTTCGCAACAAAGTGCCAAGGATAACAATTTTAATTTTACTTAATAAGGGGTTGGAATTATTTTGGCTTTTTGGTACTTGCTGGGGGTATATCATAGTCATTTAAATAGGTTTCAGGTTTCAATGTGAGCTTCTGATTTTTGGGAAATGTTTGTGGAATATATATTTTTTTTTTATTTAATTTCACTTACCATCCTTGTTCATTGCGGATTGAAAACATTTGGCTAGTCGGCATGCTCGGCACTGATTCCGATGTGTTTTGTCAACAGGACAACGTCCTTTGAGATCACCAGTCGCTTTGCAAGTATAAATCCGATTTCTGTGAATACTGCGTTTAAAGAAACCCGAACATCCTGAAAGGGGAAAAGCATATTACGTACATACTTTAAAAAGTTCAAATCTGAGATAGTTGAGTTATGCAACTAGGGTAACAAAAAACTAGTCCCTCAGGACATCCATAGAACGATAGAAACCTAGAACCAAATCTGAAAGCATCTAATTTCCTTAAAAAGATTAGCTTTGATTATTGAAACCTACTTCCTTAAGACTGCTGAGTACCTAAGTTATGGTTTAAGTACGTCATTAACTTTATACCATGTGCTGAGTACGATGCACTGAGTACGATGATTCTGAGTAGATAGATAAATAAAGTGCAAGTCTTGGCCTTTTTAGACATGAGGCCTAATAAATTGGGCGTGGCATTCTGCATTTTTGGTAGAATCATAATAACATTGTACCTACTGATGCTATCTGGAAGATTTTACAATTTTTCTTTGTCTTTTGCTATATATGGTGTCCAGATGAATTATAGGGAACTTCAAGGTCTATAAATTTTGTTTTAAAATTTTTTTTAGATTTCTAGTAAGAATTTTTAAAAAACTCACTTTTAAAATAAAAAAAATTATAAAATTGGTACGGTATTGCTTTGAAGTTATCATATACCCCTCATATATTAATTTTAAGTCCAATCTTTGAAAAAACAGCCGAAAAATAGTAGGTTTTCAAAAATTTCGTTATACGTATTTTTACCGAAAAACTTAGTACTCCATCTGTTACCATATATACAAACTAACTCGAATACGAAATTTTCTCAAAATCGTTAGAGCCGTTTTCGAGAAAATTAATTTTTTACTAAAATCGGCCCTAAGCAAAGTATATACCTACATCCTTAATTTTGAAGTTGGAGTGAAAATTTCGATTTTGCCTCGAATTGTGTGGCCCCATACACTTCAGATATCAAGTTTGAAGCAAATCCGTCCAGCCGCTTAGGCTGCAGTCGACCGTACAGACAGACTGACAGGCAGAATTGGTGTCCTGTCTCTTCTTTGAACTTCTCCAAATGTTTCTGGAGATCAATACTTGCTCTGTAGGTATTGGTGGAAGTAAAAATGACTTACTGTGTTCAAATTATGGAACTCCTAGAAGTTTTCGAAGAATCCATATTACTTTTTAATTTTTACTTAATATTTACGTAATTTTTTTTTATACTACATACCCACACAAAAAATTCATTATTTGGAGCGATAGGTCCATACAGTATCCAAGGCCTAACTTCGCACAACTAATAATGTTGTTGGAAAGGGGCCTACTGTTTACTGGCAATTTTTGTTTTGAAAAACTTTTCCATGACATCTATACACTCTGATGTTTGTCCGATGCTGGCCAGAGGTTGGACCGTAAACGTAAACGTTGTCGTGGCTAGAAATCGAAATTTGAAATTCTTTTACTATTAATAGAAAGACCAATATTTTCGAAAGCAGAAGAAGGTTTTCGACTTATTTTAGCAATAGGTACACGTCTATTAACTGTTTGGAACCTATGTTCTGGAACTTTCTTTCGTAACGCCTCAGCGACAGGCATTGTCTTTAAGTGGACATGGCTGCCTACAGTTGAAAACCGAAGACTTCTTCTTTTAGGGACTTTGGTTATCAAAAAATCTTCATCAGAATTAACATCTTTTTTTTTTTTTAATCTTATCCGGTTAAAATCTTGTGTATTTCAACCAGCAACTGTTTCACAAGGAAAGTGCAATCGCTCCCTGGTTGAGGTTAAAAGTCTTCATACTCCTATGTGTGAACTTGGAAAGGCTTTAAAAAAAACTCGTGCATCCCTGATCTGCGTGAATGCCTCAGAAACGTACACAGGCACGTTCTTGGATTTTTTCTCGATTTTCGAATGAATGGACGGTTTTGCAATGCTTAAAGTCAATTGTTCTCAAGGTTATTCTAAAATCGATTGTTCTTTAATTGAGGCGAAGAATTTATTTTTTGCCGGCCTTCACATCCGTCGGACGTCATTTTTACGGCAGCAATGTTACTTTGAGATATTACGTATTGGTAGACACAAGTAGAAATCTCGACACTGCCCCTTTTTCCTTGGATTTCGTTTCAAAAGGACAACATGGTCCTTTTCCATTCCCAGCGGTGTAAGTTGTGAACCCGTAAATCAGAAAGCCAATACTTTGGGATCACTCCTAGCAAGAGTTTTATCACTATAACGTGGCTGACATTCATTGCGTGAATGTACATTCATGTTTCTGGCTCTACTAAATAAAAATTAACTCTATTTTCAACCAATTGACATACATAGTAAGAAATTGCAGCTTTCACAGTTCCGCCACAACATAGAATAAAGCAAGACTTATCAAAATAACTAATAAACCCAAAAAACCAAAATTTGTACCAAAACATGGTTCTGCCATGAGGGGAACGATATCTATAATGCTTCAAAGGGAATGGCAGCAATTTATCATTTGAGCTCATGTCTTCCAGTTCCAGTTAAACGTAGACACCTGCTTACTGTAATTTGTCTTATGGTGGTATCCAATATATTTTACCAAAGAAACCTGAGTGAATGAATCCGCTCTTCCGGTTTTTTAACTTAAGATCTGCATTTCCAGCGATTTCAGTTTTTCAATTTTTAATTTCAATTTTGTGCACAAAGTACGAGATCATCGGTGCTCTTGTACAGATTCCCTTCACATTGAATGGATGTTTTAGCTTTGATTTCTACTGTCCTTTACCCAATAGTTTCTTGTTGCCCTAGGTTAATGTTGTTAGCCTTCAGATACTGTCAACGATGCAATGTTCTATTTTATTTTACTAGCAGCTATACTCAATGCAATTTGAAATCGCCTTGTTCTGCCATACAAATTTGTAATTCTACGAGCCACACTTAGTTTCGTTCATATATGTATAAAACTCCGATGACGAATGTGTAATAAGGTCTACCAGGACCTCGAAGACATCTGTCCTTACATACTTATGTCTGTCCCATCCTCTTATAGAGCATACGCCATCAAAAATGTAGCGTGCTATTATGCTCGAATTTTTACATTGTAATTTAGCTCTTTTCAGATTCAGTGGCCACGATGGCTCAAGTGCGTTGGACTACGGAGCGAGGGGTTCGAGATTCAATCCCCCGACAACACCTAAAATTTCTTTCACGGCCCCACCTCTCGCGAGCGTCTGACAAACATCCGAGAGTACAATTGTCATGAAAAAGCTTCTCAAATTGGCCTTCGCAAACGGCATTAAACATTAGGGCCGGCGCAGCACGAATAGTTGTGAGTAGGTAGGCTCTTGTCCCATAGACCTGGCGCGTCGGGTTCAGTTCTTTTTACCTACATATATACCGAACTACGAGTATATATGTTTGCAGTTTTCGCATAATTCTCCAAGTATTAAACATTTAAAGCAAGACACACTCAAAATTGGTACGGAATAGTCACAACTTTGTTTAATTGCAATTAAAACCATTGCTCTTCCACATCTCTTCCGAGAGGTTGGAAGTGGGCGATGTACACTGTTTGTAAGACTGCTTTTGTTTTATCTTAGTCCTATTTATCGCCAGCTCTACCTATACTTTGATTTCTTTGTCTTTCTATGCTATATCTGATTGAGTTCCATTTTTCATAGGGTGTCGCTGTTAGTCAGCGTTAGGCTTACACGAAGAACGTCACAAATCGATGTTAAAATTTGTCGACACTTTATCCTAAACGGAAACCTTCTTGTTCGGCATCTAGAGTTAAATCCAGGTATTCATTGGTTTAGTTTTTTTAGCAACTTTTCTGAAAATCATAACATCGAATACGAATATTCATCCAGTTACCGAACTCTCTTTTAAACTACCTTTTGGTAACATGGAGTCTCCACGTGCCATTAATGATGTCTTAATATAGCGGGGGCCATCTGTTGGTTTCTTTTTACAAAAAACTATAAAAAAAAAGCACTGTTCAATATTTTTCAACGATTGTTGCTTTATTGAAAAGACTAAACCTTCTGATTAATTAGGGAATATTATTTCAGTCAAATGACCGCCTCGGCTGGTTTAGCAGTAGGCCATCCTGTCAACTCAATTTTTCAATACATTTTCGATGGTATCGGACTCTATTTCTCTTCACAAATTTGACCAAAATTTTTCTTGAGTGCCTGAATTCTCTCTGGATTGTTCGAATAGCATCGTCAAAACGCAGTTTCGTACCGGCCAAGCAACATTAATAAAACGATGGATTACCCGATTATTGTATGGCAAGGACCCCCATCTTGCTGGAACCATAGCTCGCCCAAGTTAAGACCCTCAATTTCTGGCCATAAAAAATCGATTATCATGTCTTGATATCGCTCTCCATTGACTGTAAAGTTTCTTTCATTGTCGTTTTGAAAGAAAACTTGGCCAATAATGCCGCTGCTCGAAAAACCTACAAAAGGCTGCAATATTCTCCCCTGAGGGCACAGGACGAACACGGAAATATGTTCGGTTATCAATTAGCAAACCAGTCTTACGAACTTTCATCACAAACTTGCGTACACCAGCTGCAGTTGGTGCATTATTTCGACAGATTTTTTTTTTCAAAATTCGCACTGTTTCGGCAACACAGCATCTACTTTGGAAGTAACTTTGCAATTTGTATTTCCCAAAGTTGTTCCAGCGTAAATCGATCCATTTCGTACCGTGAAAATATAATTCTGAGTTACAGTAAATTTCTGAGCGCAAAAGAACTGTCAGTGTCAAAATAACATATGATTCAAAAAGACACCAACAGATGGCCCACCATCTTAATGAATTGGTTAAAGATAAAATGTCTACAATCTTATTACATTAGTCCTTAGTTATACAAACATATTTAACTCCTTTTATAGACAACGCGCGGTATTCTACATTCCAGTTTAAAGACAATATTGTCTCCAACTGCCACTTACCATCACAGCTGTATATTCCATAATGTTTCCCTGAGCTTCGATCTCCACAAACTTTACACGGAATGTCCAGAAGGCGATCTCCTGTAAAAAATTAAAAAACAAAATTACTTAAAAGTCTTAGAAATAAAAAAAAAAAAAAGAAAACAGAAAAAAAATATTTTAATTCTTTAATTCCTCCAAGAAAACGAAAAACACTCCCCAGCAGTACGCCATAAGAAGTTTTTTTTTGTTTTGCCTTCAGAGACAAAAATCTTTTTTAAAACAGGAAAAAGGACTTCTTTTCTCTTCGTTTGGCCTCCCCCCCACCCATGAAGGAGTAAACACATTTTCTTCACTTTTAATTGAAAGCGAAGAAAGAGTTAAGTGGAGCACACAGCGATGTGGTGGTTTGGCGCAAAGCAACTAACTAAAAGTGTTTCCCCCGCCGACGCCGCCGGTAAAGGACAAGAAAATCCTTTTTACGCTACTTCTTTGCAGTT
The DNA here is from genome assembly GCA_905220385.1 of Xylota sylvarum. Lineage (NCBI taxonomy): Eukaryota > Metazoa > Arthropoda > Insecta > Diptera > Syrphidae > Xylota > Xylota sylvarum. Next base: position 104,653,526 of record LR999957.1, on the reverse strand, counting down.
TTTCGTTGCTAGCTCCTTCCGCGTTGCTTATAATGTTTGTGAATCCTTTTTTTCTGTTTAATTGCCACCCAGTGGTAATTTTCCCATGACTATTGAGAAAAACAAAAAAAAAAAAAACTTGAAACACGCAAAAACTTAAGGGTGTCCTTAATTAGTTATTCGAAAAAAAGATTTCCTTTGAGACCGCCTGCGAAAAAAGGTAACCAAAACGAATTAGCTTTTGTTTATCCTGAAAAGGATACCAATACCACACTTCATACGCACACTCGACGATTGTCTGCTGTTTGAAGGATTGGATTTAAATGAAATTATCCCGGATTACGCAGAAAATTAGTTTTTTCCTTCCTTTTTCTCTGCTTAGTCCTTGATTTTTGCCGCATATAATTCACACCACACACACGCACCGTGTATGTTCTTTTGTTGATTTAATTTTTCACCAAAGAGGCGGCCGTCCCACTTTTGGTTTTGTGTGCAACACTTTCGAGTACCTCGCCTTCATGTGTGTTAATCTCCTGGCCGTGGGGTGAGTTCAGCGTTGGCCGAGGGTAATCATCAATTTGACACTTGTCAAAATACAAGGGGTTGACATTTAAACGGTGGCACGTTTTGCTATTTCACGCGTTGTTCGTTTTCCGCTATGATGTTCTTCAAGTGTCAAAAGGGGGTGGCTCGCTTGTTTACGAATATCCACAGACAATTGAATTGGAATTGAAATTTTAAAGAATATTGTCCACGGCTTTTGTTTTGATTTGATTTTAAAACTTTATAACCAACTATTTGATGGGAAACGTATTGGGAGTGTGAAGTCGGCCACTCGTAATGTTGGAAATGAAAACAGAGAAGGCGTGATGTGTGGGTTGATTGAAAACTTTGCTGAGGCAAATATTTTTTTAAAGGTCGTCAATCCTATTCTTTCGGTTCGTGGCATTGAAAAGGATATTGTTGCACCCTTTTATGTGGGAACAAAGTAGAAAAAGTGGAGTGTTTTGGGAAAACTAAGTTTGACTATTTTACATGGTATGCAATATGTTTTCAAGACACTTTAAAGTGAATGTGAGTGGTAAGCATTTGAAAGGTGACATATGCCGCTGTGATTAGACATAGCTCTGATTGTACGAAATTCACATTTAAGACATTTTATTTTGTATTCTTTTATGCAAGATTTTTCCTTTAAAAATATAAATTAAAGGACCACAAATTGTGAATTTCATTGAATTTCATTTATTACCATCGGTTTGCTGCTTTACCTTGACCAAACCTAAGTTATTTTGAAATGGACTCCAATCATGCAATATATTTTCGAACCGTTTGCAAAGATGGTTATGCCGTTTTTCCATTCCAAAAGTTTTCGTAAATGTCAAGCTATTAAATATGTTGTAAATGATCATAGTTCCAAGTCAGAATTGTTGCTTAATGAATAACTGACATCGTGCTTTTATATGTCGGAGTACAAATGGCGAATTTGTGGTAAGGATCTTAGACACTACTTTTTCACTTTAGACGCGCTCAAGGGATTATGCCTACCCTTTTGACGCCAAGTTATACCGCGGACTGTAGAGAAATTAGGAAAAGATAAGGCAAAAAATGGAGGTTGGCAAGAACAGTTCACATTCGTGTTGTACGGTTAAGGAAGGAGTCACTACACTTGACGATACCTCCGAAGATAGACTCGAGGGTAAATTGATAAGCTTTCGAAGAGAGACGGGTGTTGCGAGAAAACTGTTCAAGTGGCGGAATGCTGCTGGCTAGTTCGCTGGAGCAATGTTGGTGATAGAAGTGATAGAACAATGAAAAGCAGGAAGCATTTCTGCGGTGTTCTATTGACGATGGTATATTCTGTCTCTTATTAGTTTTAACGCGCGATTTTGAATTCCATCTAGCAGGTGCAAAGATGTTGTAGATGATGATGCACTAGACCAGACATGACCATTATACTCGAGCTTAGGGCGGATGTATACCGCATATATTGCAGCCAAATTAGAGGGATTAAAGTATCATACTTCTTGGATCGATAAAAGAAATTAGATATTTTGCAGCATTCTTAGTCGAAAATGTGGTCATTCCAACAAAGATTGTCATTAACACACATACCGAGAAAGGAAACTTTTTCGATGCAAGTGCCATTTATTGATAATAGCAAAGGGTTTAGTTTACGCTTAAGGGACATAAGACAGCACTGGATTTTAGAAGCATTAAATTCCACTCTGTAGTTTATACCGCATTTTATTATGCTGAAGATCGGAATTTAATGAGCCTAACATACGCTGCCGCTCCTGTTCCTTGGCCGAAGAGCATCTGTGAACGAATATGAGAAGCTGAGATTACTCTTGTCAGCGGAGGAATGTATTGGATATACATATGTATATCATTTATGAAGATACTGAAGATAGTCGGAGGAAAAATGGAGCCTTAGGGCACCCCAAGAGCTTAATGCCAAACTCTGTCAAATACTTTTGAAATATCAAGCGAAACAATTTTACGTTCACCAGGATGAAGCAGGGAGTGGTTCTACTTTTTGGTGAGAGATACCATCACCAGTGAATATTTTGTTACGAAAACCGTACTGTCGGTTATTGAGGAGTTTTCGTGATTTAAGATATTTCATAAGCTACCGATTTACTACTATTTCCATGACCTTGGAAAGGAGGGAAGTAAGTGCAAGGGGTCTATAGAGGAGGGAGAAGAAGATTCGCCTTTTTTAGGAACGGGCTGGACCAATTCTGATTTCCATCTACTCCGGAAAAATCCAGAAGAGTAGGACAAATAAAAAAACAGTGGTTTTGCCAGCGTAGAAGAACACCTTTTCAGAATTATGCGTGAGATACCATCTGGATCAGCGGATTTGGTTATTTTAAGATCTTTACGAGTGCTGTACGAGTGCGAAAATGGATCTGTCCTATAGAGTATTTTACACGCTCAGCGGGAGGCAAGGTACAAAAGAAAAAAATCGAAAACTAGAAATTACGCTAAAAGTCAGTTATCCGGTTGGAACTGGGTGACAATTGTGTAGAGCGTAGTGTACTCTTGTGACGTTCTGTGTAAATTTAATTTGCCCAAGATCCAGCAATTATCTGAATGAATAATATTTACGTTTAAGTTATACTGTAAAGTCTGGTAGCTTGTCCGAGCGAGGGATTTTTAAGCAGCTTTCCAGTTTTATTCTGATGATACTTTGTGACCGTATAGTCCTTAATTCCTTAAAATATTGTCTAATATTGCAGAGCCTTATGAAACCAAATTTCCAATAGTTTAAGCATATAAGTAGGTACATCTTTGACATAGTTAAATCTCATTTAAAATTAGGACTAGAACAAAAGTAAATAAGAGCTTTCTCAAGAGAGAACGCCGAGATGTCAATGGCTGTACAGCATCAATAATACATATTTCTAAGTGGAACTGTTGTAAAACATTTTAAAGAAATCGATTTTTTAACTTTGCTATTTTATTTTTAAGAACTTTAAAATTTATTTAAAGTTTAATATTGACAGAGCTCCATTTCATTTCCATTTCCTATTCATAAGATACCATCTTCAGTATCTGTACCCATTTCCAATAAGAAATTTTTGCCCTGGCCTGTCGTTCTTTCTAACCATAGACATGTTTTTTTAAAACCTCGTCAGTCAGTTAACTTGGACAAACCCCACCAGGCTATAGCCAGATAATTTTTTTTCAAACCCCACGTTGGTACATATGATTTTGGTCCTATAAAAGAAATTGCAGATTGTGAAGAACTTATGGATAAGCAACTTATCATTTTTTTTTGTGTAATACTACAATATTATTAACTTGCTTTCTAGAATAAAAATGATCGCGGATTCTAGTCCATTATTATTTTGACAAGTTTTCTTTTCGCTAGTGCTCTGAAGAACTGGATGTAGTTGAACCAGCAATATGGAATGTTGTTCCTTGGACCAACAAACGAATAATATTAAGGAAACATTTTCGGACGATTCCAAACCGTTCATGGGCTATAACACTTTTTATGTTTACTGTTGCCATCCTCTTTTTTACCAACATCTTCTTCAAATATACACCGAAATGGACTATTCTTCTTTCAGTACAACAGTAGAAATGTTAACGATATTAAATATTAAAAGACTTAGTTAAATTGAACTCACGCCCCCAAAAAGTGGACGTGGCCAAAATATCTAAATATTTGGACTTAACAAAATGTTAATTTTTCGATTTCATGTAAAATAGTAAAGTTATGAAAAAATGGGCGTTGGCTGTGGGCGAATTTCAAATATGTATGTTTACAATTGAACTGTTTTTCAAAAACCCAAATATGAAATTTCATCCTCCTTGCTTAAAATTTAAAACCCATAAACGAGTGGCATACGGATGAACGAACGGACATGGCTAAGCCGATTACGCTACTGATACTAATCACGAATTTAAAAGGTTTAGTAGGGATATAACAATTTTGTATTTTAATACGCAACCATAAACCTGTTTTATAATCTGTGAATGTCAAAACGTCAATCAAGGTTTACATTTTTATCATGGTGAAGTTCACGAACGAGCAAGGTTTGGAAATTTCGTTAAATATTACTGCCGAAATTCTGAGTTGGTGGTCGCAATTTTAAGAACGCAACTTAGGAACGCAAGACAGGCTTTGCATGCTATAGTTGATAAATTCGAGTCATCATATTCACTATTGAATCTTCCTGTACCACTGAGACAACGCATCGGTCGAAGTACTGAAAATATCGCAGACTTAAATGCTTTAGTTCAAAATGAGCCAAATCAGTCGATTCCACGCCGTTCACAGGTTTTGGGAATCTCTCAGTCCACATTGTGACGAATTTTGCGTAAAGAAATTGGCCTACACTCTTATGAGATCAAATTGACTCAAGAACTGAAACCTCTTGATCATTTGAAGTGCCGATACTTCTCCGATTAAGCTCTACAAAAGTTTGAAGAAAATCCTGAATTTTATAGAAAAATCAAAATCAAAATATGCATTATTGGACAACAACAAACCCACATGTGCTCAAGAGACTCCATTGCATCCACAAAAAGTGACCGTGTGGTGTAGATTTCATGCCGGAGGTGTGATGTATTTTTTCGTCGATGATAATGATCGCCATGTTACGGTCAATTGGAGTTCGCTATCGTGCCATGTTGGAAGACCATTTTTTATCAGAATTGGATGGACCTAACATCAGTGATATGTGGTTCCAATAAGATGGTACCACATGTCATACAGCTGGTCAAACAACTGATCTATTAAAGGGGAAGATCGGTAATCATGTAATCTCTAGAAATGATCCGGTTAAATCATAAATGGTCACCTCGCTCATGCGATTTATGGATATGGTTGAATTTCTTTTTATGGGGTTACGTTAAGTCTTTGGTCAACAAGCCAATAACGTTAGAGAAGTTCAGGAACAATATTGAACACGAAATTACCAACGTTCCGGGCGATATGTGTGGAAGACTGATGGGAAATTGGCTTCAAAGAATCGATCGCTGCAAACATGTTAGCGGTGGTCATATAAACGAGCGTAAACAAAATGATAATTTTCTTTTTACGCCAACTTAATAGATACACCAGTGTGATTAACGAGAAGAAAGCAATTTATTATTTTAAATTCATTATATTTTTATGGCGCTTCAGTAGTCAGTGTTCTTTTCTTGTTCAAAGTTAGTTCATAAATGCGGTCTCAGATGCAAACCGTAAATGTTTTCTATTTAAGCTGTTATCAACATTTATGACCCAATTCATAGAATCTACGAACTAACAATACCACCCATTTGAATGTTTAGATGATATAAGTACCGCCATCGTTGTTCTCCAATTGTTTGCGATCTTCGTGATAAGTCAAAGAGTCTGCAAATCCAAGTTAAGTCAGTTTTAGTATAGGACAATGCAGTAATTTTTGATGTGAGAAACTCCAACTTAGCGGTTGAAAAATAGGAAGTTACTTTTCTTCTCGAGGAAATAAATATTTAATTTTTGATGATTTAAGAAAAAGGATACGGTTTCTATCTCTCATCAAAACAATTTCATATTGTGGAACTCCTAAACACCAAAAATGTTTATAACCTTCTGTAAGTAAATACTGGGATGTGTTTTTCTCAAGCTTGCAGACCATTTTGGATACTTGGAATTACTTATTAGGTATCTCAACATGCAAATTCACAATACGAAAATCGTTTAAAATTACATTAATGAACAGAATGTGAGATGAAGTTTGAATAAAATCCGTCCAACCGTCTAGGCAGCAGTCGAAGTCTGAATAAAATCTCAAGTTCTAAATTTTCCAGGAAATCCATAGGTGTTGGTGCAAGGCGTTTAGGTACCTAAGTACATATTACACAGCGTAAACTAACAAGGTTTTTCACAAGAGATTAGTTATAAAACAATGCGGAATGCATTACACTGCTATCGGTAGGTAAGTATCTAAGATATTTCCTACACTGATGGACTTACTCCATTTGGAATTATTTGGAAAGTAGACTTCTCTGAATTTTGAGCTCGAAGCATCCATTTTAGCATGAAGTAAATTATTAGAAATTTTTCTCCTACAAACGAAAAGTAATTGAATTGAAAAACTGTGAGTATCCTTTATCCAGTATGAAAGTTTGAAAAATCCCTTCGGTTGAACCATATTCTCTTTGATTTGAACAATTTATGTTATCCGTCGCATTACGAAAGATTAACTAAAACTCTTCAAGATTCGGCAGAAATAGGGTGCGTTTATCAAAGGATTCATGTAACAAATTCATTTTTGTTTACTCAATTCAAAAATTGAATACTAAAACCAAAATTCACCTGTTCCCATTTTCCGCTGATGGAAATATTTAAATCCTAAGGTATCCAGGGCGTCAGCGGTTTTCACAATTTTTCTTAAAAATACTTCAAGTCTGGATTGCCACAAATTATCATAAATTTTAAAAAAATTTACACTCAAATCCGAACTACAAGTTTTTTTTTTTTTTCAAATCCGATTTAACGTTCACAAAAAAAAAAAACCGGAAAATATCACAAACTGAACTAAAACTCGATACCCGTCTCGAATGCCACGAACGGTACACGTCCTTCTCACGGTAACTTTGCACAGTCAGTGACTTCGACACGACTTATCTTCCACTCGAAAATGTGGCTGCTGCTACTGTTGGCTGGTTGGTTTCCCTGACATCCTTGTGATAGATGATGACAAAACAAGGATGACGACGACGTTGATATGAAGTTGATGATGATGACACCATCTGCTATAACCAACCGACCAACCAACCAGCCAACCAACCACTACCACCACCATCACCATCAACATCATCACCCCCGTCAACGATAAATTCTGACATTGGCCACAGATCTCACCCTCCGCGCAACAAGCCCGAACGAACGGAAAAAAAGAATCTAACTAGCTTTTCCAAAAAAAAAACAAAAAAAAGAGAAAAAATCAAAAAAAAAGTAAAATTGTATCTGTAACCCGGGTGGATGAGAAAGGATGCGCCGCTCTATTCTCATCTGATGCTCTCGAGAGAAAGAGAAACAAAGTCAGGAAATACAGAAAGAACGCCCACATACACGTCGTTTGGCATCCTTGAAAACATCCCCTATTTCCTTGTGGCTTTCTACAAATTCACCACAAAATGTCAAGAATGACGAAGTTATGTATTAAGTAGCGTACAGAGGGAGAGACATTGGCAGCAACCCCCATACACATACACACACACATACGATTCCGAAAGTTGACTGCTGCAATGCGACGAGGGTGGTGGTGGTGGAGATGGTGAATGTGGAAGAAAAAAATAACTCCTGGCAATGCCATCGCTGCAATTGCAGCGATTATGCACTGACCTACCAGCTTTCTGTACATAAAATTGTCCGATAACAGCAGTGATGATTTCCGTGGCAACCATGTCGTTAAGGGATGATTTTTATGAACTTAACAACTTTAGAAAAAAATTCACCCCAACTTAAATTTTTACCAGGAGTAGTGCATTTAAAAGAAATTCCAAGAAGCGTTCTAAAGAAGGGCGTGGATGTGCATATGTACATATAGAGAAAACAAAAAAAAAAGGAATCGCATCTCTGACAGGACGAAAGATACCCGAATATGTATGGCTGCGTGTGTTCTGTATGAGGGTTGATTTACTGACTCCGCAAATTGAAATGACTTAGAATGGTGGAATATGAGGTTGAGATAAAGATAGACCCACGCACACATTCACAGGCAGACATTGTATTGGGGTGGAGCTACCGAGAAGTGCAAATGACATTGACTCCTGCCACATCAGTGAAGACAGGTTACTAACATTTTTACCATCACACAGCTTCCTGTAGTAGTATTCCTGTTCTGGAGGATGTTGTGGTTACATTAGTAGCAGTAAGTCGTTCACTCGTCCTCCCTGCATTGCTCCCCATTATTTTGACTCTTGCACGGGTTTGTGTTGGTGCGAGAGTCCACCATTTTGAAAATACTTGTAATTTCGACCCGAATAAGCGTGTATTGGTGTGATGAAGCCACACCTCCTTGTCATTGGAATATGCCAACCACTAAGCGTAAAGCAAGCCAAAAAATCACTTTTAGCATCAAGAGCGCATACGTCAGGATTGGTCCAGTGAGTGTAGTGGTGAATTTCTATTCTCTGGATGATAGTATAAGGGATGGGGAGCAGGATATGGATATATTTTGTAACGGAAAAGCTAAAAGCTACATTTTTCTCGGCACTAGCTGACATCACACAAATTGATTTTTCTCGTTTTTAGGGGTTGTATAGGTTCCACATGCACGTAGAAGAGGAATACTTTGCGTTGTCTGAAGGCTGCAGGGTTAGTGAGGATGAAAGGGGATGAGAATCCACTTGGGTGGTTGATTTCTTGTGATTTCCCTCTTCTGGTTGTTCTCTTTATAACCTCTTGGTAGGTTTATTGGACGTATAAACTCGAAGTTTTATAGACATTCTCTTGTGAGTTGTTTCAATGGGAAATCCCATTGCATGCTGGATACCTACCTACCTACTATGTGAAGTAATTATTGCAGCACGTAAAGAGGAGACTTTGAGATAATATTGAGTTTTTATTTGTGTAGCTGGAGATGGACATGGAAAGTGCAAATGTCATTCTGGTGTGTAACAGTCGGGTAACTACAAATTCACATAGATGTAAAAAAAAAAACCAAAGGAATTGGATGTAATTTACTTAAAGGTATAACAGTCGATTGGAAATGCTAATATCTCGAGAATTTATTATTGTTAGCATTTAATTCATTGCAGACATCCCTATATATTGGTAATTGTTCCTAATAACTTTGACGATAATAGTTCTTAAATAGAAAAGATTGTTAAAGCTGTTAGCGGTTGAAAGGTTTTTGATGTGAAGTTCAAACTCTAAGCAGGCAAATTACTTCTTTGAAACGTTAAGCCTAGAAGTTGTACACAACTTTAAGCTAGTTATGTTGGAAACGAAATCAATTCACTGGTAGAAAACGTATATTAGAGCTCATCACTGGCTGCTTACTGTGTTCATGTAAGAAATTCGTTTAAGTTTGGTTATGCCGTAACCTTTATTTTGGGTTGGGTGACTGTCTCCGCTCAGCAGATACACACTGATACCAAAAGAAGAACCGGTGTGATAGCACTATGGAAAAACCGGATTACTAACACCGGAATATACATAGAGACTTCCCAAATGGGAGAAGAGGCAGGTCAATCAAGCGAACATGAGCCCCAAAGAAATATGGCTCTCGTAAACCAGTTTGGCCCGGAGACGAAATGAAAGTTACGTTAGTGGGCTTAATGCCATATTTTCTGCTGCATCGACCATCCAATGCGATCTGCATGTTAGTACAGAGGAAACATTCATAAACAGGGTATATCCTTGATTGCATGCACTCAAAAATTTTCAAAATTATTATCTTCGAAGTGTTGTTTCCCTTGGCGTACATTTTCAACAACGTTCTGTCCCACTTAACCTATTCAAAATCCTGGACGGTTTCGAAAGAAATTTATGTTTTAAAAACCACGGTCATCAAAGAAAGAGAATAACGTCCCATTTCTTAACTCCCATTCATTTGCAAGGTGTTTCGGAAGCTAATGAAATTTCAAATATATTTACATCTGAACCAATTCCATCTCATTTCACCATTTCTATCAGGCTTCAGAAAACAACATATGTAGTTGGACCACTGTACTATAGAATCTGGTAGATGAGTTTCGCTCTGTGATAGATCGAAATGACATAACTTCGCTGGTTCGGCTCAACATCTCGAAGGCTTTTGTCTCTGTTCCCTATGAAATTCTTTTGTTTTTGTTTCTTTTTTTTGTTTCTTGAATCTAAGCCGGTGTGCCTCAAGGATCTATTATGGCACCATTAATCTTCTCTCTTTGCAACAATGGTCTACCTTCAATTTTAAGAAATTGTAATGTTTAGATTTACACCGACAATGTCCGACTAAATCTCAGCTACCCTCTCGGTATAATTGAAGATGCTACCATGAGCATTAATGAAGATTTAAAATCCTTTGTTTACTGGACCCACACAAACAATTTACTTACTTACTTAACGGGCTCCAGACCCGTGAAGAGTCTCTGTCTGAGACACGGCAGCCTTTCACTCTCTTCGATCCCCTGCACGCTGCTTCCAGTTGACCAGACCAAGCGCTCTGGCATCCGCGATAGCTTGATCCTTAAAACAGAGGTTCGGTCTTCCTTGTCGTCTCGAACCTGGGGGCTGTGATTCGAAGATCCTCTTTGCTGGAGCATTATTGCCCATTGGCTCGATGTGACTGAGCCAGTGTAGTCGATGTGTTTTGGCTTTTTGGACTACACCCACATCTTGGTGCAGCTCATAGAGTTCGCGGTTGTACGTTCTTCTCCATTCGCCCTCCTCGTATACGGGACCCACACAAAAATCTCAAATTTAATTCGGATAAGAACCAAGCTATCGCTATAAGCCGTACAACTGTAGACACATTCTGCCTTCCCTCTATTGAAATAAATAAATCTCCGAGGCTTAAAAATCTAGGAATGCACTACCACTATCTTACCTGGGACGATTATGTACAGTAGCCAAGGTTTATGGTTCTGGACTTATGTCCCTGTGCCCTATTTTCCACCTCCTTCTTAGGTCACAAGATTTAATATTTCACACTTCGTGGGGCTTACTTACTTAGTTACTTAAGCGACGCTACAGTTCAAGGTAAACCTGGACCTCCAACACCAACGATCCTATCCAGTTAACCCGGTCCTTAGCTAACTGCCTCCAGTTGCGCACTCCAAGTCGATTGAGATCCCCTTCTAATTATTGTGAGCCCCACCTAAGGCGAGGTCATCCTTTACTACATTTTCCCTCCGGGTTTGATTCGAAGACTCACCGGCGGGATGTGGTTTTAGTTAGTTCTTCGGGATAGAGCTCTACTACTCAAATGCCTTCTGAGCCCAGAGAAACAGCGATTGGCAAGAGTTATTCTTTGTTTAGTAGTTGCATTCACTTTTGAAAAATTGTGCCTCCGGTGTAGGCTTGTGAGTTTCGCACAATTCCTTCAAGTATGATATTAAAGAAGTCACAGGTCAGCGCGTCACTTCATCTAAATCCTTATTGACATCAAAGGTTTCGGTAAGATCTTTACCGACCTTGATGGAGCAGCGAGCGTTCTCCACCGTCCTGCACAGGCGAACGAGTTTGTTAGGGGTAGCAAAACTAGACATGGCTCTGTAATACCTCGTCTCTATAGATACTGTCATATGCGGCCTTAAAATCGATGAAAAAATGGTGGGTATCGATTTGGACTTCTTGAGTTTTCTGCAGGACCTGCTGAAGTGTGAAGATTTGATCGATTGTGGACTTTCCAGGTCTGAAACCACACTGATAGGGTCCAATCAGAGTGTTGACTAAGGGTTTCAGACGTTCACACAGATGTTAAAGTTCACACAGAATGGCAGATAGGATCTTGTACGCGATATTGACGATATTGAGACTAATAATAAATTGATCAATCTTCTTTCTCGTCGATCGGGCAAACGATGCGAAGATTCCATTCAGAAGGCAAACACTTGTCTGACCAAATCTTAGAAAAGAGTTGGTATATGCTCTTTACCAGGTCATTTCCAGCTGCTTTGAATAGCTCAGTTGGTAAGCCGTCAGGTTTAGTAGCCTTTTTGGAGTTAAGTTTGGATATAGCTATCCTAACTTCGATTTGGTCAGGTGGACGGAAGTCCGGGCTATCATCGTCTAGTTGGAATGATCCGTTCTGTCTGACAGCGGTTGGTCTATATCGCCATTATACAGTCTGCAGAAGAAATGTCTCTATATTCTCAGCACCGACTGTAACTCTACCGTGGGGTTTCATTTTTCATCTTTACAGGCTTTTGCACGAGTCTTGTTGCCTTTTGGTAAAATGTCGGTTGAAACCCAGCACTTGATGATGGCGGCATGGGAGTCGGCACTTGCGTAAGTTCTGATGGCATGTTGGCAGCTTTGCCACTGGTCTTTGGCACTTGATGCTGGTGGCATAGGAGTCCTTGAGAGATTTCGGAATACGCGATCGACGAAGATTCTGGCGATCACTTGCTATTGAAGCTTTTCGACGTGAAATCTTCTCACAGTATTTCTTCCTTGTTGTGGCGTTTGGGATATCCGCATTCGTACCTTGGCTGCAATGAGGTAATGATCCGAGTCGATGTTGCGTGCTCGGAAGTTTCAGACATTGAGAATACTTGAGGCATGCCTTACGTCGATCGCAATATGATCAATTTGGTGGACCGGTTGATGATCAAGAGACCGTCATGTCATTAGGAATTGGAGAATTTTGAGCAGATAATACCTCACTAGAGATCATTTGGTATAAACTGGAACCTCCTTAAACGGAAATTTATAAAATAACCCCATCCACATACATAGGAATCAATACTCTACACATTTTGTGCAAATATTGAGCGTGCATCATACTATACAGTTTACAAGTTCCGACGGACGGTTATGAAACTTATTTCTCGGAATCCCAGAAAATCGATATTTTTCTTTTCAAATTACTTCGTCGAAACTGAACCTGACATACTAATTCTTTGATTGTCTGATGATATGACCTATGGGCTTACGAAAACTGAGGTCAAATTCGAAAATATACATATGTAAGTACAACAATGTTCCTGTAAATCGAATCAAACCAGTCAAACACTTTCCATATGTATTGTTTGTGCCCATAAAACCAAGTGTATTGAAAATTTCTAAATCCTTTTGCTGTTGATCGAAATCGATTGTACCAGTACCATCACCTCCCTCTCATATTCTCCTCTCAAAAACATAATCCCAACAAATTGATTATATGATTTTTGATAACACAAATATTTGCTCAACTTCAGAATCCATGTTGTCACGTCGTCGTCACACAGAATGCCAACTTTTGTCATCAATCCATACCCCCGTTTCCATCGTCACACATCCACAACAAGGATACTTTTATACGGAGTGTATCACCCCTATCGTTGCGTTGTTGGCAAACTGTTGTGGTTGACCTACACACAGGAGCAGAGATCTGTGCCGTCTGAAATGAGTTTTTGATTTTCGGAGACCACACCGAGCAGGAGCTAACAAATTTTATTGATTTCTTCGGTTTAATTATGAGCCCAGACGGATAGTCCTTAACCCGTCCTCGGCATACAATTTGTGTTTGTTTTGCCAAAACGTCACGAACAAATTGATTTTTCAATTTTGTGTAGAGTTTGACTGACTGTTGGGTGATTTAGATTTTCCTCAAGGACCATTCAAGGAATATCGAGTTCCGTTTTGGGGCATAAATTGAATTAACGTTCATCGTTACCAAATTAGGACGAAACGAAGGGCAAGTAAACCTCCCTCAGCCGGATGATGGATTCACCTTTCAACTTAAGCCCTGGTAATTAACCTTATTACTCGTTTAAGGATTACCATTCGGGCGGGAGGGGGGTAGTTATGTTGTGGTAGTTGCTTTTGGCCATCCATTCTCCCCGAAATTCCACCGCAATGAATGTTCTTACATGGAGGCTGTGTTTCGTGTAGTTGAAGAACCATCGACTGACGATGATAGTGGGAACTAAAACACCTGCCGCTGGTACATACCTATGTACATATATAAGGGTGGACCATTTTTCGTGGTTCTTCTCCTTTTATTTGGTTCGCATGAGCTTCAGTCTAAATAATTCTTAGGGTGATTTAAAGAGACGCGCATAAGTGATGCATTTCGGTTTGTGTGCAATGGTATGGTCTGCTGATTAATGTTAGGACACATGTCACATGTATAGAACATGAATTTGCAGAGGATTATAGCTTAAGTCGTGTAAGGCATCATCTCTAGTCTATCAGACTACAAAGAGTTATGTGTATGAGTTGTACTAATGATTTCATTGTTACAGTGTCTGTCCCGTCTATAGGTAAGGGTTCAATCTCTGCTTTAGCCAATTACATACATATCTACCAGGTCATTATATTTTCTGTCATATGAGCTTCGGTATTGAGTTCACTTTTTTATGGGGAGATGCTGTCTTGTACATACCAGTACCAGTAGCATCTATTATTAAAAATTCGTTTGATTTTTGCCTTCGCATTGTTAGACGCCTGGCGAGTGGGGCCATGAAAATACTTCTAGGCCATGATATAACTTTAGGCGGCATAAAGCTGGATTGGAATGATCAGGATTTTGTATAGAGTTCCATGACTTTATTAAGGTTAATTAACAAGCAAGTGGCAAAGCTAGTCTTTAGACAAAGTCCTTCACTTTTCTGTTAAAGTCATCTTTGGCCCCTTCCCCTTAATACTTACAGAAGCACTACTGAAGCACTACCATACTACGTTCTTCCGATTTGATAGACTCGATCAGATCAAGTTTTTACTGAACTTAATTTAGCAGCGCTTATTTTCAATACTGATTCTGCAAAGCAGTCCAGTTTGGTAGGGATGTCAAAACTATACATCGCTCTACACAAGTCGTCTCTATAAACGTTGCTTAGCTGGGAATTTTTTAAAGCGAAACTGAGTTCATAACAATGGGTTATTTGCATGCTCTAAACCCACCTCTTTTTTCTTGTGCCTAATTCTCGTTGCATTGTCTTTATGCATTTTAGAGCAAGGACGTGGTTAACCTTACATGTATGTCTTCGACGCATCAGATTTGTACATATGTACATACTCGTACATATTATATTCTGCTGCTGTTTTGTCGATATGGCTGGTGAGAACTTTCAGGATGGTAGCCTCGTCTAGCTTCTCCCCGAGTTGATGCTTTTCGGTTCACGCATGTCACCCATGCCATGTTACCGTCTATTCAGCTCAATATGCTTTTCGTTTTCCATGTCCCGATGATGAGTATGATTTTAAGAGTTCGTCTAAATTTGTTAGTCCAATCCTATCTTCATTATAATTCGTCAATGGGATGGGGTCATTCTTGATTGTGGCCGTATTCTGTCATCCCGAGTTAAGTAGGTAGGTTGGGAGGTGACTGCAAATACAGAGGTGCAGCATCACTCGGATCTCAATGGATCCATTGTGTTCCCCGGTGTGGTATACCCGAAAATAGTGAACAGGGCAATTAGTTCAATACTTAGTCTATGGCGGGAGCAGCCGTCCTGAACTCATCCGTTTTCACATAAAAACGATGAAACCTATGAGAAGGGTCAGCTTTTTGTGTCATATTGGGCCCAACGTTTTCTAGAGACGCGACATGGGGAGAGTGTACTCCACCTTACGTCGCCCATGTTGTGAAAGCACGAGGTAATTTTGGACATGAGAAGGCTAATGGGCGTTAGGACCGACTGGTCTGCTAGTAGGAGGTTGAGTTCCTCTTTATGATGGCTTTGATGGCTGTCTATGTAGATGTCTATACGATTGTTGCTGTTCAGAGTAGATAGGTCGCGGCGCAAACCTGAGTAAGCAGGTTCCATTGCATCGCGTGGTTAATCATGGATCTGTCACCTATTTGGAAAGTGTGTACAATGCACTGCCACTTCCGTCGTTATATGCTTGTGGTTATTAGTTAATGGCCCATGTTCTGATAAAGCTGTTCGCTCGCTATACGGTTTGGCCAGAAAATCCTTAAGATACTCTGTGGGCACCTATTACAGAACGGTTGCAGCTTTTTTGTGATAGTAGAGGTTATTCCCCAAGTACCACATCTATATAGCAGGACCACTCAACATTGAAACGAAGGAGTAGAAGCTTAGTGTTTAAGCTAATGGTAAAAGTGCGCAAATTTTGGTTAGCATCCCAAACGCAGATTTTTCTTTGCCGATTTGGTTGGCATATCCAGTTCGGTTTTGTCATATCGGTTAAGTCAATACTCCGAATTTATTGGAAGCTATCTACTTCCTTAACCGTTTTGTCTAGGATGAGTTCGATTCTAGGCTGATCATTTTGGTGTTTGCCGAATTAATTTTCAACCCAACGACATCTGCTTCCCTTTCCACATTCGCTATTATTTGGTGAAGGTCCATTATCCTGTGAGAGAATCTTCTTCTTTTTAGGTGGCGCTACAGTTTGGGGTGAACCTGGGCCTCCAATAACTTCAATTTGCGCGCGCCACACGCCACCCCAAGGCGAGGTCTTCCTCTACTGCATTGTCGCTCCGGGTTAGATTCAAAGACTCTTTGGGCCGGATCATTTGTGTTCATCCGCTCTACATGTCCAAGCCATCTTAGACGACTAAGGCATAATTTTCTTGACTAGGTCTATGTCGCTGTATAGCTCGTATAGTTCGTCGTTGAATCTCGTCCTCCATAGCCCGCAAATACGACCGAAAATTTTACAAAGAATCTTTCTCTTGAAGCGACCGAGGATATCTTAATCCAATTTAGGTAGATTCCAATCTTCAGCGCCATAAAGCAGGACAGGGATGATCAAGGTCTCATACAGAGTCTCCTTAGAGTAGGCATATATGAATACATCGCCAGCGTAGTCAAAGTGTTTCGGTTCGAATGTGAGAGTCCTTCGAATTCTACCGATTCCCATTGACAAAGCAGTATTTAGCATGTCGCTAATCGCAAATAATAACACTATTGGTGAAAGGATTCAGCCTTGCCGAACCCCACTTTGCTTTTGCGTATGTAGAGCCTTGATAATTGTTATTGGTTTATCTGGAATACCTCTCCTCCGCAAGGCACCCCAAATAAATTACTGATTGACACTATCAAAGGTCTTTTTAAAATTGATGAATAGCAGCTGTACGATGTTTTACGCACTGCTCGATGATGATCCGAAGGGTGTAGATGTTGTCGATATAAAAAAATCCTGAAGGATACCTGCTTGTTCTGCATCTAGTGTATCTTCGAGGTGTTCTTTGATTCGCTCAAGGATAAATTTAGCTATTATCTTTGCGACAGCATGCAGCACCGCATTAGGTTGCCTTTTTTAGGTAGCTTGACGATCATTCCCTTCTTCCAGTCTTCCGGAAACTTCTCGGTCTCCCAGGCTCACCCAATAATTGAGTGCAGTAGATGCAGTTGGCGCTGCTCGAAAAAGCTCCGTACGTGAAGTCCTACCGCCTTGTTATTTTTCAGTGCTTTGATCGCGGTAATGATCTCATCCTTACTGGGGGGAATGTGGGGCGAATTGTGGTATTTCTTCCCTCGGACATCCCAGTTTGACTTGGGTGCATATTGCTAGCGAATACTAGTTTTAAAACGTAGCATATCTTCAGTTGTTGCTCATCCGATATAAGCAAAGAACCGTCTATGCCTTTCACCAGTTCTGCTGTCCCACGGTTCTGCTGTCCCATCTACTTGCTGCTTGTCCTGCTTAAATGGTCAGCGTATGTATCCTTCTTATCTTCATGCGTTATATTGACTCAAGTTCGGTCCTCCCTGTTGCTGGAGTTAGTGGAATTCAAACTTTAAGTTCTTTTCCTTTCATTGATCTTTTTCCAGGTATCCTCGGAAAACCACGCCCTATGTCTTCACTGCGATCGACCGACAATCCTTTCATCAGTTGATGTAAGAATGGTTTTCACAGCCTACCGGTCTTGTTCGGTGGCAGTCTAGGGCAGTTTCTGATTCTGATTCTTTCCACACCACGTGAGAGATGATCCTTTAGTTTTTAGTGGACTGTGGGATCACTGAGTCGGCCAATGTTGAAACTGGGCATCCTTGTGTCGTTTAATTTTCGAACGGCAGCATTCCGCAATTGAACTCATTTTTTTCGGACGTGTAGGAGACTACATCTAAAATGGCGACTGATGGCAAAATGGTCAATTTGGTTGCAGGTGACACCCAGCTGATTTTATGGGAGGCTTTCTGCCCAAACATGGTATATAGTTGGCGATTTGCGTTGCAAAAATCAACGCATCTGTCACCGTTGTCAGTGCGGTTGTCTAGACGGTATCTTCCCACAACATGTTTGAGCCCGTCGTTGTCTTTACCTACATTCAGATCATCCATCTGACACCCAACTGGTTGTGGAAGGTTTCCTTTTCTTCCTCAGGCTAGCCATCCGTTGGGCCGTAACACTGTATAATGGTGATACGACGTACTCTAGTCTGGAATCTAGGCCAATCCGATCCAATCTTTTTGCGGGTACGATAGCCAAAAGTCGTCATCGTGTTGTCAGTTCTTATCCGAGGGATTGTATCGAGTTCAGTTGCTCGAGGGCTCGTGATGAAGGTAAAGCAAGCACTACATTACGAACTTGATTGTTACACGATCGGCCCAATCCTTGTTTACAGTGATGAATATAACAAAAACTACGTACATATGTATGTTCGGTCGTAATAGTCCCGCCTTTACTCAAACCTGATTACTTCATGGACCCGTGCAAAGGACACTGTAGATTGTTTTCTTTTTATTCTTCCAAAATGCTCACAAATGTTTAGAATTTGTCCAAAGATTCCTCAACCCTATCAAAACCAAAAAAAAAAATCGTACATTTCCTCAGGGGCTTAAAACCCATATAAGCACCACCATTATCAAATTCAGTTCGGCATAAAATCCTTTCATTATGAAACCGCAATATTTCGCCCACTCGTACGCAAAAGGTGAAACACAAATAAAAGGAACTCACAGATACATTAATTTTTTCCATTTGCCTCGCTATTTGCTGAGGAATCTTCTACAGGGGTTTATTTTTCCGAAGTAAATCGTAGTAATTTCCAATAAAGCCATATGGATCCTTGCAAGAGTTCCACTGTTACACACCGTAAGGATGCAGCAGCACACGCAAAAAATGTGGGAATCAAAATCAAATACCGGCACTGGAAAATTGTCCGCCGCTCTCATTCGTATTGGGAGTGAAATTCTTTTATATGCATATGGTTCCGCAGGACTAAAACATTTCGTGACGTTGCAAAAATTAACAGTAACAGATTCAGATTTTTTTTTTTTTTGTAGTCCTTCATTTTTAAATTCTTTCTCCCTCTCGTGGCTTTGTTTTTCTTTCGACGACGTTGAGAGGATGATATCTTTTTTTTTTGTTCTCCATTTTTGCATGCAGGATGCTCTGGTGCTGTGGGACTCATTGTTGTCTCATTAACGCGGTTTCTACTATTTGCTTTGCAATTTTTAAGGATTTGTAGGACAATCTTTTTTTCTGAAAACGAACACTGTCTTCAGTTCAAATTGTTAGACATAGAAAAAAAAAAACAAGGTTTGATAGATGATTAACGTCAGAGAAAGAAGAAGAAAATTAAGTGCCCAAAATGAGATCCTTATTTGACGACGTTGACGGATACTTAAGGAGAACAAATAAATAAATTCCCATCCTCAAGCTATGTGTATATAAGGCGGGGATTTATGTATGTTTCACATTTCCGTTTTCAGCGATTTGAGCTTTTTTTTTTGTCTGCGCGTTCTATCAAAGTCGGTTGTGTCTTTTTACTTGTGTTGGCTGGTGTAGTGTCTAACACGCGATAAGCCGCACGAGGAGGACAGTGAGATGTGCCATGATAAATGAAGTGACATCCTTTGTATTTACATACCTTAATCCTATCAATTTGTCTGACCAAGGGAACTTGAACAGTTGTTTTGTTTTTTTTTTTTTTATTTCTACTTCCTGTCGTGTGCAGTACTGGTCTTCGGAGGTGGTGTGTGTTTTTATTGAGAGATGGGGGATTTAAGGACAATTGGTCATCTTGGACAGCGACGTTTGGTGTTAGTTTTTTTTTTGTTTGGATAGGGATAAGAAAAGCTATTTAAAACAATAGACAAATATACATACATATGTACCACTGGACAGGATTTTGTTTTGGCAGAGGGATGGCAATAAATAACAAGGGTGTATGGACATCATTGTTTACCAACTTTCTTAAACCATTTAAAGTAAAGTCTCTCAATCGATAGTTTTAAGTTTAAATCAAGATGTCTATGTATAAACCTTCATTTCCCAGGATATATTCAGTCACCAATTAATTTTGACCTACTTACCTATTAATGAAAAAAAGGCTTAACTCCACTGTAAAGGTCAGCATCATTCAGCCTTTTTAGTCCCAAGAACCGTGTAGTAGAGCTTCAAAACCCCTTCTAGGGGTTCCAGGTTCAATCCCCAAACAACACCTAATATTTCTTTTACGGCCCCACCTCTCGCGAGCGTCTGACAAACATTCGAGAGTAAAACTGTCATGAAAAAGCTTCTCAAAACAAAAAATTGCGCTTCGGATACGCCAGTAAACAGTGAACCATCCAAGAAAGGTCCAAAGTTTCCTCCAATCTCTGGATCTGAAAGATCAGCTGAGAAAATTCTGGAAAATGGAGGAAACACCGTTCAAAAACCCTTATTCAAGAGAAGACTGTGTGTTGCATTATATGCAAAGACGAAGCCACTAAGGGAGCCACGAGGTATCGCTACCATTTATGGAAAGAAATAAACCTGCGCTTGGAACCTCAAAAGCCGCCTTTCTTAGGTTTTTTCAGTTAGAGACGAGGTTTGAGCAGAACACAACAGTACACAAGGAGTAGACTAAAGGTATAAAAGAGTACTTACTGCTGAATACAATGGTAGAAGTCGAAATTACCAAAGGTCAAGTCCTTAGATCACCTTTCCATAATTTTGTACCCCACCATACAGTTTTTAAAGAATTCAGCTCAACCACCAAACTGCGAGTTGTCTTGGGTGTTACTGCCAAGGCCTTGGATGGGACATTGCTGAACGAGTATTTTCACATCGGATCTAAGGTACAAAATAACATTACGAACATCATCATGAGGTGAAGACCCCAAAAATTTACCCTCATTGCAGACATCGAGAAGATTTACCGACAAATACGTGTGGGGCATCCGGATTCATACTATCAGCTCATCTACAGTCGGGACAGTAAAGAAGAACCAATTGAGGTCTATCGACTGCAGACAGTCACAATCATTCATTCTCTTTTCAGAACGTTTGCTGTGATAGATCTGAGGTGACGAAAAGGACCATTCTTTCGACAACTGCGAGGCTGTATGACCCATTATGATGGATCTCACCTTGATTGGGAAAATCCAATCCCTTCAGACCTCCATAAAGATTTGTCTATTTGGTTCAGAGAGCGTCCTTCACTTCAGAACATACGTATTCCACAATGGATTCACACATACATATGACAAGCATCAGGGTCTGGGAATACATGGTTTTAGGGCTGTGGTCTACTTATGCGTGTTGGACCGTCAAGGTAAGGTCCATATAAATCTACTTTTGTCCAAAACAAAGGTGGCTCCTTTAAAGACGGTAAGTCTACCTCGACTGGAGTTATGCAGAGCAGTAAACCTGGCCACTCTCTTAGACTACACATGCCTGGACGGATTCGACCATTGTTTCGGCACTAACAATCCGGTATCAGAAATATTTACAAAGGCTAGGGTGACATCTGGAAACACATACCAACACAATCAAACCCGAAGTATCTGAGATCTCGTGGAGTGCTACCATTAGCTCTGGCAGAACACAAACTTTGGAGAAAACGTCCAGTTCTTGGAATTTTCATTGACCAAAGACGAAAATATTATAAGTTCCCTGATTCTAAAACATTCTTGGTGGACAAAGTCTATAAGAATCATTGCCTTTTGCAAAAGATTTATTTTTAACCGTCGACAAGTATTTGACAGTAGGAACTTCAACATACATAAAACTTCTGAGCTATCCCAAGGTGATATGTTCTCATCTCAAGGAATAAAGGTTGGGATAGACGCCAAGATGTTGAGATTTTTAGACCCATTCGTCAACCAAGATGGGATCTTAAGATTTGGAGGCAGGCTGCAGAACGCAAATCGGATTTACGACCAGCAACACCCAATCATTCTCAGTCCAAGTCATCATTTCGCACAACTTTTGTTCGACGATGCACGTTAGAGGACTTTGCGGACCAAATACTGGATATTGCAAATCAAGAGCTGTTTCAAGAAGTTTGTCTACAACTGCATTATTTAATATTAAAATTTTTGTTTCCGAGGACGACCAACACAGCAAATGATGGGCAACTTACCGACTCCCAGGGTCCGCAGTTCACGACCATTTTAAAACGTAGGAGTCGTTTACGCAAACCTAATTGATGCTAAGGCGCTTGGAAAGGATGATATTTGTCCGTCTAGATACCAAAGCTATACATATAGAGCTGGTGAGTGAAATGACCGCTTGAACCTTAATAGCGGCATTCAGAAGGTTTACTACTCCCTTTAGGTGCCAGCTCTTTAGTGACTGCGGAACTAATTTCGTAGAACCTGACAAAGAGCTACAAAAATTGGTGAAAGTTGCTCAGGTTAATTGGAAGGAAGTCGCAGAAACACTTACAAGGGAAGTTACTAAATGAAATTTTATACATCCTGCTTCTCCCCACTTTGGAGGATTGTGGGAAGCGGGAGTAAAATACATCAAATTTCATAAAGACGACTTGTTGGCAGGAAAGTTTTTACTTTTGAGAAGCTCACCACGTTTTCGGCACAATAGGAAGGTGGCAGAGTAACCAAAAACTCCATTAAATATTCTGGAAGCAATGGAAAATAAAGTATCTTGCGCGGCTTTAGCAACGGCCTAAGTGAGTAAAGGTGGAACATCAGCCACGAATTGGAGATCTCGTTCTGGTGAAAGATGAGCGTCTACCACCTATAAAATCATCAACACTCATCCAGGAGCAGACAATCTAATTCGCGTAGTCCCAATTAAGAGTCAAGATGGAGAAATGAAACAATTTATAGCCAAAATATGCCTCCTACCATCTAATAAGACCAGCCATCATCATCATTCGTGATGCGATTATATGTCAGCCATCATCATCGATTGTGCTGACATATATTCGCATCACTACCCTTTGGCCATAAACCTCATATCTATAAAATAGTTATTAATTTTGTCAACCCAAACCTAAAACACTAATCGAATTCATCGAAGAAAATTTGTCATTCGATACTCAATGACATCCCATATCTAAGTTATCGAATTTAACTCCCACCATTTACAACAGAAAATGTTGCGGGAACTTATTTCTTTATAGTTTGAGCAGTTTACAGGGTTCCGTTCTTCCGGATCAGCATTACAGGCATACTTTTGTCAAGATTGCCAAGCCATCCCCCGATGCTTTGAATAACTCGGCTTAAATATTGCTCTTAACTTCATACAGGTCGGATGGACCGAAATGATGGTTATCATCGTCCAGATTGAATGGTTCATTTTGCCTGACAGTAGAATTTTGGTCATCGTTGCCCTTATACAATCTGCAGAAGTGATCTTTCCACATGCTCAACATCAACTATGATACTACTACTTACTTACTTACTTAACGGGCTCCCGACCCGTGAAGAGTCTCTGCCTGAGACACAGCAGCCTTCCACTCTCTTCGATCCCGGGCACGCTGCTTCCAGTTATCTAGACCAAGCGCTCTGGCATCCGCGATAGCTTGATCCTTAAAACGGAGGTTCGGTCTTCCTTGTCTTCTTGAACCTGGGGGCTGTGATTCGAAGATCCTCTTTGCTGGAGCATTATTGTCCATTCGCTCGATGTGGCCGAGCCAGTGTAGTCGACGTGTTTTGGCTTTTTGGACTACATCCACATCCTGGTACAGCTCATAGAGTTCGCGGTTATATCTTCTCCTCCATTCGCCCTCCTCGCATACGGGACCGAATATCCGACGAAGAATTTTTCTTTCGAAAGTGTTCAGTATTTGCTCTGCTTTCCTGCTTATCGTCCAGCACTCGGCTCCATACAGCAGAACTGGCAGGATCAAAGTTTTGTAGAGCATACATTTCGTCTTTCGAGTTAGGAGTTTTGACCCCATTTGTTTCGCCAAACCGAAGTAGCAGCGGTTTCCTAGGGTAAGTCTTCGTCGAATCTCCACTAAGTTGTCATTCGTGGAGTTGATATTTACTCCGAGGTAGGTAAACTCCTTAACCACTTCGAAGTTACTGTTGCCAACAGTGACGTTTTGTCCTAGGCGGTGGACAGATGCTTCTTTGTTTGTTGACAACATGTATTTGGTTTTGTCCTCATTCACTTCAAGGCCAACACGTTTCGCCTCTTCTTCAATTGCCGTAAAAGCCTCTAACACGGCGCGCTGGGAGCGACCGATGATGTCGATGTCGTCTGCGTATCCCAGCAACTGGACAGATTTGTTGAAGATAGTGCCTTCCGTGTTTACACCTGCCCTGCGCACTATCTGTTCCAGCACAAGATTGAAGAAGTCACATGATAGCGCATCCCCTTGCCGAAATCCGGTGCATGTTTGGAATAGTTCAGAGGAACTGTTGCCGAATTGCACGTTGCACCGCGTGTTATCCAGCGTCACGCGGCACAGCTGGATCAGTTTAGCCGGGATCCCGAATTCGGCCATCGCCTTGTAGAGCTCAAGACGATGAATGCTATCATATGCGGCTTTAAAGTCGATGAAGAGATGGTGAGTCTCGACTTGAAATTCGTTGGTCTTTTCCAGGATTTGCCTTAGTGTGAAAATTTGGTCGATCGTCGATCTGCCGGGCCGGAAGCCACACTGGTACGTGCCGATTAGTGTGCTGCAGAAAGGCTTCAGACGTTCACACAGTACGTTGGATAGGATCTTATATGCGACATTAAGCAGGGATATGCCTCGGTAGTTCTTACAAGACATAGGATCGCCTTTCTTGAAGATGGGGCATATAGAGCTGATAGTCCAGTCATCGGGCATGACTTCATCCACCCACACTTGGTTGATGACTTGGTGCATGCACCCCACCAAAGCATCACCACCATGTTTGAAAAGCTCTGCTGGTAGACCATCAGAGCCGGCGGCCTTGTTGTTCTTCAGCTTTTTGATAGCTGAGCCGACCTCTTCAAAACTAGGAGGGGGAATGGATTCTTCATTGACTGGATGCGGGTTCTCTTCTTGCCCTATCACTCTCTCTACCTGCCCATTAAGTAGCTGCTGGAAATGCTGCTTAAATACATCTACTATTCCCTGTGCTTCGGTGACTAGGTTTCCTTCACTGTTTCGAAGAGCCTGCGTTCCGGGCTTGAAGCCAGCTGCCAGTTGCTTGGCTTTCCTGAAAAACATCCGGATGTTGTTCCTATCGCGGGACTCTTCGATATCCTTGAGCTGGGAGGCTGCGTGGGCCCTTTTCTTCTTACGCAGTATCTTCTTCTCCTCCCTTCTTCTGGTTCGATACTCTTCTCTCGCTGCCCTTGTTTTGCGTTGCAGCGCTTGCAAGTGTGCATTTTCTGTCACCTTTTTCCGGCGTACGCATTCATCATCATACCAAGGGCTCTTTTTGGGTGGTGGCTGGTAGCCTATGGTGGTCTCTGCTACCCCTTTGATGATGTCGCGATACTGGTTCCACAGATTGTTGGCGTTTGTGGATGGTGAATGCACAGCGGAGAGTCTCTCACTCAGGCGCTCCCTGTAGGCTCTGGCTACTCCAGACGTGCTAAGGCTTCCAACGTTGAATTTCTTTTTCTGGGCGGTCTGCAGCTTCTTCTCATTGGATAGTCGAGCTCTGAACTTAGCTGCAACAAGAAAATGGTCAGAGTCGACGTTTGCCCCTCTGAACGTTTGCACATTCAGAATGTTGGATGCGTGCCTCGCATCTATTAGCACGTGGTCGATTTGGTTGGCGGTTCGACCATCTGGAGAGCGCCAGGTTGCTGTGTGGATTCGTAGTCTTGGAAACCTAGTGCTACTTATCACCGTATTACGAGCTGCTGCAAAATCGATTAGCCGGAAGCCGTTGTCTGTTGTCGTGTCGTGGAGGCTGTGCTTTCCAACTAATCCGCCGAAGATGTTTTCCTTACCGATTTTGGCATTGAAGTCCCCGAGTATGATTTTGACATCATACTCCGGACAGGCTCCGTAGGCTCCGTCCAGGAGGTCATAAAACTCCTCCTTGATAGAGTCTTCAGCTTCGTCGGTAGGGGCGTGTGCACATATTATGCTGATGTTTTGAAATGTAGCCTTGATGCGGATCACAGCCAGGCGATCGCTGATCGGCTTAAAGTCAATTATCATTGAGCGTAGCCGATTTCCCACGACGAATCCGCATCCTAACATGTGCAGTCTTTTGTGGATGATACTACTACTAGGTTTCCTTATTCTTCCCTGCCGGTTTCGGTTCCGGCTTTGTAGCCTTGACATGTTCTTTTTATTTTTTAGTTAAACTTCAGAACCTGTTTCCTGCAATAGCATCTCTCAATTTTCACAATCGCGCGCTTCCTATTCTCCTTTATTTTTCCTTTTGAGAAACCGGTGTTCATCCCTTCTCTTCTGCTCGACCTTGCGAGCAGCTCTGGGCCTTCTAACGTCATCTGTTTTTCTGCATTTGTTTGCCGAAATTCTTCATCAAACCAGAGGTTTAGTAGTGATGGTCGAGGGAAACCCAGTTCGCTAGTGTGGCCTTTAGTACTTGATGTTGGCGACATAGCACCCCTCGAGAGGCTCTGCAGTTGTAGTCGTTGTGACGTCAAACTTCCTCACAGTATTTCCTTTGCGATATTCTGGATATCCGCATCCGTACCTTGTCTACCACTCGTCGGAACGTTCGGACATCCATCATACTGAAAGAGTGCCTTGGTGGACGGTTGACTGATCAGGAGAACTCCATGTTCCTTTCTGAACCACGTGCAAGGTTGATTAACCTGAATCGGACGTGGAGTTGTGCAGGTTATGCTCTCCGACAGTACTACCAAACTTGACGCTACTACCAACAAACTTTCAAAGGGGTTGGTTACCCAATCTCCGGATACTAAGACCCTAATAGCCACCAACGTGGAGGTGTAGAGTAGGAGTGAATAGCGAGAGATCAACGTGAGAACAATATACGCATCACTACCCGCGTCTGACAAGCATCGGACAATTTTTTTATTTTGAAATAATTATTCCTCTGATGGGTTCTACGATAGGGGTGTATAAACTTTTCGCTCTCAGCCTCTTTCAGGGACTTCCACATCTCTACCACTAGAGGGTAGACAGAAAATTGCCTCTTCTCATCATATCCCACCTTGTCCTAGAGGGAGTATCTCCTGTTCTTTTTCACTTAAGTCTTGGATATTGCAGAGATAACTCAGTCTGTTCAATTGAAAGACCGAAATCTTGATTAATACACCTTGCCCTCAGCTACTTTGCAATACAAGACCTTAGCACCCTGTCAAGTCGAACAAAAATTTTCAATATCAAAATAATTTGAAATTTTTTAGTATACTTTTGTAAGACTCTCGTATAACATCAAAAAATAAAATTTTTAGTAAAATCGGAATAAATTCCAAAAATCTCTGAAAAAATCTGTAAGCTCTCTTTCATTTCGTTAATTCATATTGTGTCCCCTTATCCTGCTTTTTTTTTTTTCGTTTTATAGGGTAAAAGAGTAATTTTTGAAAAAATAAT
The DNA here is from genome assembly GCA_905220385.1 of Xylota sylvarum. Classification (NCBI taxonomy): domain Eukaryota; kingdom Metazoa; phylum Arthropoda; class Insecta; order Diptera; family Syrphidae; genus Xylota; species Xylota sylvarum. The sequence goes on along the minus strand of LR999957.1, from coordinate 104,625,810 downwards.
TTTCGAGAATGTGTGATGCGTCTATACCGTCTATGCCTTGTGGAGCTGAATGCGATACCCTTATGGGTTCATATGAGGTAAGTTTCGAGACTCGAGCATCCGTTTAGTATGTTTTGTTCTTCCCCCTACCCAACGCAGCGATCAAGAGGTTATACGCGAGCCGAGACGCAATCTAACATGACACATTCCTCTTTTATGCCTGGATTCATTCAACCCCAAGTTCGGCCGGATTTAATGGCCTCTGGCTATGGTGCTAGAAGAATCTCTGAAAGTCGTGATCACCAGCCATATGTTTACCAAGCGAGCCGTAATCAAACACAACTTCCAGAACCGTACTACTTCAGTCAGCACGCTCCAAGTCCGCCGAGTGCACGAGATCCTGCAAATTTATTAATGCAATCGATGCCCAGTCAATCTGTTCCTATGTACAGAGCATTTAATATCCCTTCCCACGGTGGTTTTGGTAGTTCGTTTCCACCATCCCATGCCTGTATGGCTAAGTATTCGATGGGGGGGATGCCCTTCACGTCTCAAAAATCTGCTGGATTTGGGCAAAACGCTTACAGTGGTGGAAATATGCCTTATGGATCATGTTATCCATCGGGTAATATTTCCCCACAGCAGCAGCACATTCTTTTCTAGATAAACAAAAAAAAAAAAAAATGAAAAAAAAGCATCTTCGATCCAAGGCATCCTTAACTGAATCTCGTCCTGTTCTTGTCTATCTTCAGCCCGATGGTAACAACAACAACAACAACAAACATAGTTATGAGTTAAGAGCCGGTCGTATGTACACGAATTGTGACTGTTGGAGAAGAAATGGACTTCAAGATAATTGTCCTCGGTCAATGTGTCAAGGCAAGTCGGGTTGTATGAATCAACCGAATCCTAATTGTGGTCCTTCATCGTATCCTTTGAAATTAACTGGTATGACGATGGGAATAAATAGACGATACGAATCTAGTTCAAGAAATCAACCTGATTATTCATACCCTGGCATAGATGCTAGTGCACCAACTAGCGGTTACCAAGAATATCAGACCGATAATATGTCTATGCAAATGCCAGGAGGTGGTTCATCCTATCCAGCGATGTCATCGAATGGTATGGCAGAACCTCGTAGCTGGCAACAGAATCAGCAAGGCAATCAGCAGGGAAATTACCCATGTAAGTCTTTAATTCATACTGGTTGGGGTTAGACTTCGCTTCGGGAGCATTCAATTGTTCGTCCTTTGATGGACCTTTAACTAAAGTTCCTCTCCCTTTTTGCAGGTTATATTTAAGATGAAACAGGGGACGAATATTAAGTATGACAAGCGATCGAAATAAGTTTTAAAATGTATTTTATAAAATAATAAAATTTAAAATTTGTTGTCAATCTTTGTATATTCTTAATGGTTATCTCTTCTGCTGCGATACATTCACGATGCTGTAAACAGACTGCTTCGGTAGTGGCCGCATGCGACAACTTTGGCTGTATTCCAAAACGCAGTACTGCAACGTCAAACGTTCCAAAATGCAAACAAAAACAGTGTTGCAAAGCATCACGTTTCAAAACGCATCATGAATTAATCAGCTGCGCAAATAGCGCACTATGAATTATGATGCAAATACTAAATTGTAGAGTTCAATTCTTTCCAGTTAACAAAAGCATCGCATAGTGTTGCAAAATGTGAAAATACAAAAAGCATCATCACTGCTTCATAGCAGTTGTCAAAACATTTGCATTTGTGTATTTTTTTGATGTTTTGGAATTCAGCAATAGAGGGCGAGGTCCAAAATGTATCAGATGCGACATGGATGTAAAGTATAAGTTCCAAAAGTCAAATGAGAAAAATGTTGACAAAGTCGCAAGTTTCTAAACGTATCCTAAACGTTATTGATGCTCATCAATTGAACAATGTATCGATAATTTTTTCGATGCTTTCATTTGACATTCAAATCATTCATTTAATAATGGGGCATTTTCGGAAACGTCATCTGCGTCAAATTGCTTTTGCAACATTTTCGAAAACACAAGTTGTCAAAGTCTTGTGTTCGAAATGGAAATAAGGCCCCTGCATTAGCACAGTGTTCGATAACGCAGTTTGCTTTGATGTTCATAAACGTCAATTGCTTGTCATCTCCCGTGCAGTAAAGCAGCCAACAAACTTAATTGTAATTGTAAAATTATATAAAAATGGATACAGATTCGTCATCCGAGGATTTTTCTCGTTCTAGATCTGTCACTTGAACTTTTTTTACTTTTCCGAAAATGCCCATATACACTTATGTGCACCACATTGCAGTGGTCGGATATCAAAAAATTTCCGACGCCGACTTATTCAATGGGAATTTTTGACGTTTATATTTATTTCACTTCTTGCTCACATTCGTCAAGTTTTCGTTCACTTCATCTGACGTTTGATTATAAAAGCCTCTTAATTTAAATTTTGAGGTTCTTAAGCAAAGAATAATTGTTCATAGATTTCCTTTACTTACCAAGGTTAAGAAAAAAAATCACAAATGACATGTAAAACGAATTGACTCTCACAATCGATTCTGACAAAGTGACAATCCTCTTCGTTCACTTACGCCCATAATGGGCAACTTCAGCAATTGAAACCACTGAAGGGAACTTAACGTAGAATTTTGACATTAGCTTTCGATTGCATTCTACTATTAGGTCTGTTCGCATACGCTCCCAGGACAACGAATTTTCACAAAAATCTACGAAAATGCACGCAAAAGTTTCGTAGATTTTCGTAGAAGAGAGTAAAAAATTTCCCCACTACGAATTTTAGTGCAAGAAATTTCTTTGCAGTGATTTATGAAATTTGCCAAATCCGTCAAATCGCTGTACGTAATTTTTTGACTTGTTTTTTTTGTATACGTTTGGCATTTGACGTCCAAAAAGTGGGCAAATTTTGTTGATTCTGTGTTCGTTTACTTTTCGTGTCCGACGTTTACGAACTCACGCTTAATCCATTCTAGAGTTCCCATGAAGCTTCGGGGAAACTTATCGAATGACTTTTTGTCGTCCTCTTAGCTCAACGTAAGGCCCAGAAAGTTGTGACCTTTTCTTGCGTTGCAATATAGCTTTCACAATGACAATCCAATAAAGCTCTGCGTAAACTATGTCAAATGAATTTTCGTAAACCCTAAACTTGCCCTTTAGAGAAATCGAGGACTTAGAATGCATTTCGGGTTCTTTTTTTGGGTTCCTGTCGTTATTTGCTAGTCAATAAGTGAGTAAAAGTTGGACGTTTTCAGACAATACACTATATACAGCGAGTTTTGGTCAAAATTTTAGGTACAATGTGAAGGTTCAGTGAACAAAAAAATAAACATTTTTTTTTTTATCTAAAAAGAGTCCAAAAATTTTATTCGAGAAGTGAAAATAAAAGGTGGCGTTTCCAAATTCGACTATATCAAGCCCTTGCTGCAGCTCTTTGAAGTTTATTTAGCCTCGTTCCATCCTCGTTAGGTTCCCTAGAAAAGTTGAACGCACAGTCAGTTACAAACTACTTCATAATACCGAAGTTAAATACATACACGCGCTTATGTCTTCCATCAGCATTTGACTGGACACTTTTGAGGGGCATCAGATGCTTGTGCGCAGCCAGCAGGCTTTGAAGCAGGAGGATTATTAGATGGATTACATGCCGCTGGATCCTTGCATCGCATTCTTTTTTTATTTGTTCCCATAGGCATATAAGCAATTTTAAGGGGAAACGTTGAAGGACAGCAGTTTGGAACTGGTAGGCACATACAACCAGCTCTGCCTTGGCACAACGAACGTGGACACTGATCTTGCAGACCATTACGTTTCCAACAGCCGCAATTAGTATACATAACGCCGGCTCTCAACTCCCGACTGCTGCAGGTTTTAGGCTGAAAATAGTCCAAACAGAACGAAAAAATCCAGTTATTGTCCCATAATAACAGGGATGCATTATCAAGGTCGACTTACCTTGATAAGCATCGTTTTCGTTTTTCTAACACGCCATATATGGAGCACCAGGCAAGCATGGACCGCAGGGTCCTAATGGTCCGCATGGTCCACAAGGTGCACAAGGAGAACAAGGACCACAAGGGCCGCAAGGGCCACATTTAGCAACAATTGGCCCATTGGGCATAGGAAGACCACAAGGGCCAGGTCCGCAGGGACCACAAGCTCCAGGGCCACAGGGACCACAGGGACCACATGCTCCTGGACCACATGGACCACATGCTCCGGGGCCACAGGGACCACACGCACCAGGGCCACATGGACCACAAGGTGTACATGGACCACAGGGTGGATACGGTCCACACGATAAAGGTCCGCATGGTCCACACGGTTCGCAAATAGGATACTGTCCACTAGTAAAGCAAGGTAATGGACCACAACCACCAATTGGAGTTGGCGGACACGGCTGACTGGGCTTATAGCGAATTGGTCCATTCTGATAGCAGCAATACTCTCGAGGTGGCGGAATATCAATAACTTGTGGCTTCGGCTGGCATAGAAACGTTTGGCAAACTTCACGAGGTTCACATATTCTCTTCGGATAGCACACAACATATGGATCAGGAATCATAGACGGGTAATATATAACCCTTGGCTCGCGTATCATTTGCGAGACCCACGTCAACTTCGGGACTTTAATAACACGTGTTACATCCACCACTTTCGGTATGGTTATTTGACGACATCGATTCACAACCATTGGCTCCGGTACAATTTTCTGATTGAACACGACCTTCTTTTTGCAAATAAGGCGAGGGGGCTGTTGTATTGTGACACATTTTGGTAAAGGAGGTGGAGGCCTTGGAGCACATTGCGGCAGGGCATCTAATTCGGCTCCCGAATAACATTGTGGTGAGGGCTGTTACAAAAATTGGTAGAAAACACAAAAAAATGTGGCTATTGAGCATACGCTCGCGAATAAACTCACCTCGTATGGTCCCGTACAGGGATCGCATGGAGCACAGCATGGAATGCAAGGATCGCACATATTGTTTATTAAAGATTATCCTCTGAAACGAAAGAATTATTTTCAAAATAATGTTCAACGTATGTCGCCGCCGGTCGCAAGTCTACTAATTCACCTTTTTAATGAATTTTTTATATTTATTTTAATTTTATTAACTAAAATTTTTTAATGTTAACGGGGAGCCAAACAAAAATATAATAAAATTTTCAGATACATTTCGAATTGAAATTTTTTCATTTTAAATTCATAGCAATCTAGATTAGTTTACTGGAGATTTGTAATTTTCTACTTACCTAGAGTGGAAAATCTTGAATCAAAAGGCTGTTCTAGCAACGTGGAGGTTTTTTAACTTTTATTTTTGCAGCTCGGACAGGTTTGTAACAGGTCCTTTTTCTTTTGCTTATATATTGGTTCTATAGGATACGTTATTATGAATTTGTGTTCTCGTTTCGTGATTTTTATGTAGGTGTCGTCTAAGCATTCATCATCTGTTAAGAAAATAATAGGTTTTTAGATACATACATAAGTTGACATGCTCCTCGGAAATAGGATTGGGTATAGTCATGTTGAAATATAAAAAGGTCGACTTTGAGCAGACTTGGTTCGTAGGTTCATAGTAAGTTCAAGTCTGTAAGTCTATTAGTCGGTATCGTGCCTTTGACTAGATTTAGTCTGAAAGTTATAGCTATGTCTACAGCTATAACTTTAAGGTAGCAAGGGACTTTGACTACCTCGAATCTGCTTTAAATTCTGAGAACAACAACATCATGTTGCCTACCAGGCGTATCCCCAGGTGTTGGATATGGGAAGCCACAACACGTACAGCGAGTGAATAACAATGGCAATAACAATTGCGATGAACGAGGCCTCAGCAGTGTCGAGGAAAACAATACTACTGTAAAAATCCATCGCGAACCAACCCAAACGGACAAATATGAAGAGTACAATAAATAAAGTAATTTCACGGGTGGGGATATACATACACCTAAGAGTTGACAGAAACAACGGTTGTCGGCGAGTCGCCAGAGATGAATGTAGTCAGCAAATCTAAAAGTTCAAGGCAGAGACCATCGGGAGGCCAACGATGCAAGAGGGCCAAGGAAAGACGGTGGCAAAATGAGAAGGAGCAGTGCAAAGAAGGAGGAGAAATGGAAGGTGCAGCGATTCCAACCCCCATTTCGATCTTGGCAGATAAGTTGGTGCTATGCCCGACCCCCTTAGATCTTTAGATACTGCCCCCTCTTCTGAGGAGGCATCTGCAAGATGATGCACAAAACTCGTAGCACAATATGCACAGCAAAGCCAACTTTCTCCAATTTAGTAATGTATGCAAATAAGTTTTTTTTGTCATATGAGCTTAAAACTAGTTAACTACTACATATTTGTTCGACGGAATTGGAGAGATCCTACTACTGCCAGGATTTAGCTAGTTATAGTGTGTCCTGTAATAGCAGCTCGGTATGATTGCTTTGACGTTTTAAATTTTTGATAGTTATCTTGTAGATAGAATATAGTGCAGTAATCAGTGCTGGCGTTCGGAAAATAGAGAGTAATAGGAGATTTCAAATTCGCTTTATTTAAACATACGTAAATACAATCGGTCTGCTTCTTAATTTGAAAATTTATCATTATCTTACCAAAAATTGTAAACTTATGTCCTATCTTCGACAAAAAAACTTTCTTGACTTAAGTCAATAAATCAATTGTGGGCTTATGTTCCACAGAACTGGGACTTATGTTACTATTGTCTCAAAAGTTGATGTTAAAAGCCAATGTTATTTTGGACTTTTGCTCTTTTATCCTAATCTTGAATATTTTAGAAACTCATTGGTAAATGGACATATACCACTTGAGGCATTTTTGTATCTGGATTCAAATGATTATTTATCAGACTCGTCGAACATTCCTATTATAGATCATGTCGATAGAAGGGCAACAGTCAAATGAATTTTATATGACCCCATTCTCCTAGGGTATAATCCTATCCTGAGATACGCATTGACGTGCCTGAAAGGGATTTGAATAATATTGACAGACTAAATCGCAAAAAATACTGGTGGATTGATTGGGTTAGAGCTATGAAGCTATATTAGGAAACAACATGTTCATATAAGTATTATAGCCAGCTAACTCAAGCGAAGGCGACATTTATTATCCTGAATTGATAGTGTTGTTTTTGCTAGTGCTGACGGAGTGCATGGAACATGTGGAATGATTAAATTAGGTTAGGCTAGATAATGCTAGTTTTAATTTCTTTTTAATTTGTTTATTAATTGCATTCAAATTGTATAGTATTAATAATCAGAAATCAAAAAAACTGATATTGCGAAAAAGTTTCAACTTCCATTTTTTCTTTTCATATTAATAAAATGTTTGATGAATATATTGTACGTAAAAAAGATAAACTTTGAAGTTCAAATAAATTTATTAAATATTTAAATATGCATGTATTACATATTTTAAGTAGCGAGAACCGTGCAAAATGGTAATTTACTTTAATAAATTCTATGTTTGTATTTAACTTATTGATACTAAATTAAATTGTTATATAGTTAGACGGAAATAAATTTGATCTTAAAGAAAAAATCCGTCTGCATAAGTCTCATTTCTCTCTTTTTTGTTTTTTACAACCTAATATATAAAATTAAAATAAAAAATAAAATCTAAACATATTTTAATGAATTATTACAATTTTTTGACATTTTATGCGAAGTGTGCAGCTGTCACTATTTTTATACATATGTAATAGCTAAGCTCACAAATTACATATAGTTATGTTGTATTAAAAGCGTTTAAATTAATACTGCGAAAGATGCCTTTCAAATGATAACCGCCTCTTTCTTGACAAGAGGTGGTTTTTTCATAAGAAATAACAGATTTTAAGGTTTTTTTTGTAAAAAAAAAGCATAAGTTTCCGATCTAACTTCTGAGACCAAGTATTATTTTATTTCATTTACATTAATTAATTATTGAATTAAACGCACAATTGATTTTTATTTTTAAAATTTGTTCGGAAATATTTTTTTGTAAATGAGATCCAAAACTGGTTCTTATGTATGTATATGTATGTCACCTCTCCCCTATGTTTCTAAAATCCTTTAATTAGACAGGCAACAAGAATTACGAAAATAAATGTAACATGTCCTTTAGCCACCCTGCATGAAATTCAAGACATCTGGTTGTTTTGGAAACAAGCTAGATCTTATAAACGGGGCGATATTTGCACGGTCAATCTAATTGCATCACATCAGCCAGTAAACCTTCGCCGGTTTGGTCTAATTAAATTACATATGTATGTGTTACCATTTTTGAAAGATGTTGCCCTAGATCGCACGATTACTACTCAAAAAGCCATTCACCAATGCGGTTCACACAAGATGCATGAAAAAATCGGGTATACGTTACGGGAAAATACATATAATTTTTCTTTTGTAAAAAAAAGTGATATGGACTTTTTTATTAGTTTATTCCTTATTCATTTAAGTTATAACTCTTCATTCCGCGTTATTTTAAAGCAGCGCAATGCTCAAACAATTCATCGAATCACCGGCAAAATGTTCCATCAGTGGAGACGACATCCAGGAATTGCGCAGCAGTGACTCCACATAGTGCAATCGTAAGCTAAAGTAAGTCACCAAGTTTAACCACGCTCTTTACCGTTTAGTTCGGAGTTCCTAGAACTTGAACTAATTAGAACTAATTCAACCTTTGGATTCATGTACATTAATTTGGTTTCTTACTTTAATCGAAGGTTAAGATACCGATACTCAAGGAGATGGGTATTAAGACCACCGAGTTTAAATGCACCATCAGTGAAACTTTAGCGGAGGACGCGAATGTAAGGTTACTATCCTTAAAGTCAAAGATATCGACGACGTCACTACTATAGACGATGTAATCGATATCATCAAAGCACAGTTTAAAATGGAGGATTCATCGGCAGACATCTTGTCCCTACGAAGGCATACGGAGGAACTAAAACAACTACGATCATCCTTCCCTTAGAAAACTTAGGATAGCTGCTAAAAAACGGAAGGATCAAAATCGGTTGGGTAACTGTCGCATTCGCGAAAGAACGTTGATGAAAAAAGTGCTTCAAATGTTTAGAGTTAGCAAATGTTTAACAATGCAAAAGCGAGTAGAATGCAAAAAACATAGCGAAGAACTGCAATAAGGAACCATCCTACATGTTTTATAAGAATGACGATCCAAATGACGAGCAGCATGTAGCAAGTAGCAGCAAAAGATCATGAATAGCTAAGGATCTCCTAGTACCAACGGCCAATGTCGAAAGGGCAAACGTTATCACGATCAGTGAACTCTACGATGAGAACAATAATTAGGTCTGTAATAAAACAAAACAAACGGCAATATGGTTATGTGGACGCTATGCCTTCCAATAGACCAACGAACAATTGCACTTTTATAGCTGTTATACAGTACCTAACTTAACGACCAACTAATGCTAGACAATCTAACCGCGGATGTGCTTCAGAGAGCCCTCGTGGTTATAGGAGGTGACTTTAATGGATGGGCCACAGAATGGGATAGCAGACTCACCAACATCAGAAGACAGGCCTTACTGGAAACTTTCGTCCCCCTATCGATAGGCATCGCTAACAACGGTCTCGCAAATACTGGAATAGGCTCCATCATCACCATCACCCTTGTGAGCAACTCCCATTCTGAGAACTGCAAAATGGATGATCTGTGAGGATTACTCCCAAAGTGATAAAACTGGAAATAAAAGAAAAGAAACTAGTGCTGCGACAAAATTTAGGGATCCAAAATGGTGCGACAGATTTAACCCTAATCGGAACAGCGGAAGAGCTCGCATATCGTCTTACAACCACCGTGTTCACCGCATGCGACGCATCAAAGCCTAAAAGAACAAACAGCAGGAACGCATCACCGTGTTCGCCGATGACATTGCCATCGTGACAGTAGTTAAACAGATTCGTGCAATTGAATCAGCTACAAACCAAGCAATTGCCCGGCTAAAAGATCTACTAACAGCAGCCGGACTAGAACTATCCGACCATAAAACAGAAACTGTCCCCATAACCAGTCGAAAAACTTTAGAGTTTGCTAACTTCCAGGTTGGTAACCAAGAAGTGATTAAATGCCTTGAACAACATGCTGAACAACAAACTTCAGTATAAAACATGTGTAGACTATCAAGAAAGCTTCGCAAATGCAGGGAGCTCCCTCACGCATACTGGCTTACATCGGCAGACCTGGATACGCTAAAAGGATCATACTCTCGAAGGTTATTACATCGGTTCTGCTATATGCCGCCCCAGTTTGTGCGCATGCATTCAAAATGAAAGAAACCCAAAGGAGATTATCGAACTTTCGAATCATTTCAGACAAGGCCGCCTTTGTTATAGTTGGAATGGTTCCCATCGACATCCTTGCTGATGAAATGTTGAGGGTTTATAGCAGAAGAGCCTGAAACCAACACGACGCTAATAGTACTAAGCGGATCAAAATTGAAAAAAAAGCAGTGTCAGCAGGTATGTGGCAAGCTCGAAGGACAGATGGACATACAAACTTATACCGACAATCCAAGCTTGGATAAGTCGTTAACATGGAGACTGCAAATACAACTTCACGCAGTTCCTGTCTAGCCACGGTATTTAACGCAAGTATTTCCAACGATTTAGACACGACAGTTCACCATCCTGCCCCGAATGACCAAATGCGGATGAAGATACGAAGAATGCAGTGCTTTATTGCCGACATTTCACGGTATGGATAATTACTCTGCCCAGTACGTCGTTAGTCCTCGACCTCTAGTCGGAAGAGAATTAACCGATAACATTTGTTGTCATAACAACTCTATTACAATCTATCGACTATGTGTGTGGACTTGTATTTTGACGTTTTTACACCAATAAGCCTGCGACCACGTTAGACATTCACAATAATTGCAAACTTTTTCATTAAACCGACAGGTTTCTTCCGGAACAACCGATATTTGTATAACCAACATATTCGTACCAATGTAGTTCATTAACCGACATTTAGGCAAGTTGAACAGCAGATGAAAATATCCACACCAATATAAGTAAGCTAGAGGTAAGCTAGGATACTGTTATTATCAGCGATATGTTATAACTGAGAGAACAAAGGTAGGACCACAGACTTAAGAACCCACAATGCAATGTCAAACATTCAAAAACTACTACAAATGGTTCAAGGACTAAACGTTCTAACTCTTCGACAAAACAGTGTTAATTGTATTCGAAAACGTTTTGTAATGCTTTAAAGTATTGCATTTGCTGGTTGAAACAGGTCTTACATACCATGAATGTGCCAATGATGTATGCTTTCTATTGTGTAGAATTACGTTCCACTACATTCCACTAAAACTATAAGGGTTTAGTTTAGAGATAGGGTCACAACAAGTAGCGGGATTAACACTATGCTTTAGATTAATATTAATTTAAACTCGCTTTTGTAAAGATTAACTACCACTTATTCTAAATAATTCAATTTATTTAAACAGTTAACAAACATTTAAAACAAAAATTACTTTAATCCTTTAATACTGCAAATACAGCAAATGAGACACAATAAGGACAATGATCATTTATCTTAAACAAACCCACAATTAGCGGTTAAGTTATGTATGTAATGATTTCATTGATCAGGATAGTATACAGAACTATCTCGATTAATAAAAATCACAACATCTGTTAAAAGACGAAGATCATTGTTCATTCACATTTGATGTATTCGCAATGCAAATATGATGACTATGCTTTTTAATTAATAAATTATTCTCAGGCGACGAAGTCCCAAGCATTAGTCAGGTATCGTATCGTCAAGTCATTATAGGGAATGAATCACTCAGTAGCAGCAACCTATAAAGAAGGACAGAAACAAATATAAAATGTCCAATTCGAATCCAAGGCCGCCCAAGTCGACTAAGCTGTAGACACAATACGTGTCACAGCGATACTTAAACTCACATGTACTCCTCATGACATATAGACGACAAACAGAGAACACCTACCGATAGGATTCGTTCATTTCATGGAAATTGAAATAAAACTCAACCAAGGAATGAACAAAATCCAATAAGTGATAGTTCTCTGATTCGCTAATTAATCATGAGTTCCATGTGCCTCAGACGTGCCTTAATTTCATTCGCTACTTACCCGCATTACAAGGGTTGCACGTAGGATAGTAAGCATTACAACAACGATAGCTTGGACCAGGTCGACGATAAGGTTTGCCCAGAACCAACCACTGTGGGGTTTCGTCTTGCAGACCATTTCGCTTACAACACTGCCACGTACTAAAAAGGACACAAGCCTTAATCTTTCTGGTGATATGAGTTCTTGGCTATAATGAAATAGGGAGAAATGTTTAAGGAATACCGGTTTACCAAGACTAGAACGATCTAAGCTCCATTTTGGATAGCACACAGCAAATATGTATCACGGCGGCCGTTTTTTTTTTTTAGAATAACACCTTACCAGCCTAATCATAAACTTTTTTCTAGGTTCCATTAGCAATGGAATAATCCTTTTTCTTTTAGGTTTTTTCTTTTCACAATCTGGCGGTTTTGGTGGAAGAGGTGGGATTATTTGCGGGATAGCTTCTAACTCGGCTCCCAAACAAGATTCTGTTGATTGCTATCCAAAAGAGGGAACTTAGGATATGTTTGGATGAAAAGACGATTTCGACGTTTGGAAACTTACCCCATAAGGTATGTTACAAGGGCTGCAGGGTGTACAACAAGGATGAGGGCCGCATCTATATGTGCACGGCTCACACATTGCTAGATTTGTGCAATATTTTTTGTTTTTGGTTTTACTAAAATTTTGTTTGGGGGCCGGAAAGAAGTTTATTTGGGATTTTGTCAATAATTTTTTTTTCGAATGATTGACATTTACGTACATTGGGTGCTATTTATAGTTTTTCAAAATTTCGAAAATAAGTTCACAGAGAATTATTTATCATTTCAATTTAAATCTGTCATTGTCACCTCTGCTGGAAGAATGTTTTAGGTTATAGTCATGTCTGATGTCTTATGTCTCAAGTTAGTGTGGGGAGTTTCGACATGGTTGATTTCGTCTGATTTTTTAAACCCCATCCTCAGAGTGTATTAAGTTCGATACATACATAGTTTATAGCATAAAATAATCAAGTTAATCCTACATAAAGGGTGGGCTATCTGTTAGTTTCTTTTTGAAACATGTTATTTTGACACTGACAGCTCTTATGCCCTCAAAAAATTGACAGATACTCAGTATTATATTTTCGCGGTACGAATTGGATTGATTTATGCTTGACCAGCAATGGGAAATATAAGTTCTGTTCACTTACTTTCTGCACTAAAAATCGTAAAATCACATGTTTCTAAGAGTGGGGGATAATTCTCTCAGAGAATGATGAACATTGCATGAAAGTTAGGGAACGCATCGAACAACAAAATCATCCCACATCTGAAATGTCATGTATGAGGAAGAACAAAACATGAGAAAGACGATGAAATTTTCAGAAATCTTCAAAGCTATGTACATACATGTTTTCAAATGAAATAGAAATGAAACCCTGATTAAATTTAAAAGAAATACCTGATCAGCTGAATGTATAGTACTTTTGACAGATCGTACACCACTTACCAGAGAAATTTGTTTGGTAAAAATTTGTAACTTTTGTCACTGAGATAAAATATTTTACTCTCTCATGTGCTCTCTCTTTTACAATTTTTTGTGTTAGGGAACGGAGTTGGACAAGAATTCCTACGAATTGTTACAGATTTTCAGACAAGGGAACAGACGTATTGTAAAATTACTTCCAAAGTAGATGCTGTGTTGCCGAAACAGTTTCTTTGAAAAGAAATTTTGATCGAAATAATCCACCAACTGCAGCTGATGTACGCAAGTTTGTGCTAAAAGTTCGTGAGACTGGTTTGCTGTGTTCGTCCCATGTTCGTCCTGTGCGCTGAACGGAAAGTATTCTGGTGATTGAACCCCGAATCTGTCGCTCCGTGGTCCAACGCACTAACCACTTGAGCCACCACGTCCACTTAATGGCGAGAAATTGCAGATTTGGGCTTGTGCGGGCTATGGTTCCAGCAATATGGGGCTTCGTGCCACACAAACCGTCCAACTATCGATTTATAACACACTAGGTACAATAATCGCGTTATTAGTCATTTTGGTGATGTTGCTTGGCCGGCACTAAGCTGCTATTTGACCCCGTTGGACTTTGTTTTTATGAGGTGCCTTTAAAGATGGATGCTATGCGAACAATCCAGAGATGATTCATTTACTTAAGACCAATATTAATCAAGCTATTCGTGAAATAGGGGCCGAAACCATCGAAAATGTATTGAAAAATTGGGTTGACAGGATGGCCTACTGTCAGTCCTTTCAATAAAATAACATTTCATAATTAATCGGAAGGTTGTGCTGCCGATATGTGAGGTGGGTGGGTCACCCTCTTAACGGCCATTCACAGCTCAGCGACCTGCGAATGCGAATAGGCGAATATTCGCAAAATTTGACATTTCATTCGCAGCCACTTTTTATCTGGTCGCAGCAATCTGCAAATTTCAGTTGTCATTTACCAGCACTAATCAACCACCAGAACAAAACAAAAGAATTGTGAGGTTAAACTCTCGCGAATGGTTTGGTCGCGGGAATGTGGATTGCGTCCTACATTGTGTGGAATGTGAATAAACTTTGGCAGTTCGCAGAAAGGATTCCCCCTTTCCGGGAAAAATTGAAAAAAGCAAATTGTTAATTTCTTCACAAAAACTAATTTAAATTCAACAACAATGGCGTGCATATAAATATGCTAAAAACGCTTTGTTCGCAGTTCGCACATTCGCAGTTTGCTGAGCTGTTAGTGGACCTTTACTCAGAGAACCATACACTCCTATGTATGAAGGAGCTAATCTTAGCCGTGCAGGCGTTGTTGAGATCGTTTAGATCATTGAAAAATTATTCGCCTAATGTAGCCTTTCTAGTGTTGGCGAGCGCAGGGCACGTGCACAGGAGGTGACTGATGGTCTCCTCTTCCTCTTCGTCCATACAGCTTCTACAGAAGTCGTTGTAGGGGTTGCCCAACCTTTGGGCATGTCTTCCTATAGCACAGTGTCCAGTGAGGGTATTACCTATCTTGGAGAAGTTTCCTCTCTTATGTTTTAGGAGTCCAATGGACCTGGGTTTATTTAAAGCTGGCAACAGTAGATTAGCGATGTGACATTGGTCGAGTTGCTGCCATCGATGCTTGGCCTCCTACTCCGCGTCAGCGTTGATGAGGTATTTAACATAAGACGTGGGCGCCTTGATGTCGGTGACGTTTATGCTGTTAAGACCAGAGGAGCCTTGTCTGGCTAGTTCGTCAGCTTTACATTTCCCTGGTATGTCACAGACCTGGACCTGGTACTCAACAAAGGGTGAGGTTATACAGTCCAGATATCTCGTTAAGGGATGCAGTCTTTCACTACCTTGAATCTCGTTGTGCTGGATGCAAGGGATTTGATGGCTGCCTGACTGTCGATGTATATGGCAATATCCGATGCTGATACTGCATTAACCGCCAGCCAGTCAGCTGCTTGACGAATGGCGGTGACTTCGGCTTGAAAAACGTTGCGATAGTTTGGAGGGTTAAAGGAGAGATGAATATCCAGGTCTTCGGAGAAAACTGCGATACCGACTCCGTCCTCGGTTTTGGACCCATCCGTGAAATTTTACAGCGATTCGTAGTACAGGACATCCCGTTGTGTCCATGCAGTTCTGTCTGGTATTGAAAAATTGTATTCAGTGGGCAGGTGGTTGGTGACTTGTGGAAGATGACAAAGCATCGGTAGTATTCTGGCATGTCCAATGTGTTGCTCCTTCCATTATTTAGAGCTTCTCAGCCTTATTGCTGAGCAGGCAGCCAGTTGTTTGTTGACGATGTCGATTGGGAGTAAGTGGAGCATGGTTTGTAGCGCTGCGGTGGGAGAGGTTCTCAGTGCACCAGTAATACTGAGACATTCAACTCGTTGGATCTTTTCCAATATTATTAGGTTGGGCTTCTTCTACAGGGCGGGCCACCAGACCAAAATCCATACATAATGATCGGTTTTATTACCGTGGTGTGTAGCCAGTGCATAGTGTTTGGTTGTAGACCCCAAGTGTATATAGGGCATTTGTATAGGGCAGTCAGGTATTTCCTGGCCCGTTCGACTATGTTTTCTCTCCAAAGAAGCTTGCGGTCAAACTTTAGGCCTAGGTAGGTGTCACTATTAGAGAGGATGAAGGGGGTGCGTCTTAACTTTTGGAGATTAAAGTCAGGTAGTTTACGTTTTCTTGTGAAAAGGACCAGCTCAGCCTTCGTAGGGTATGGATTATCGAACATGTTTCGTCTAGGAAAGACACCAATGTGAATTCTTTAATTGAGAGGGATTTACAGATTTACCTTTTTGGGCGTGTTATAACGAAGATAGTAGGGTGCTATCAATTGTGGCATTGATGTGTAAGTCCAGGATTCTTTCAAGAATCTTGAGAAGGAAAGATGTTAGGCTGATTGGTTTAAGGTATGCGATGTTTCGCCTGCTTTAGGTATAAATACCACTTTTACCTCGATCCAGGCGAGCGGCATTGTTCTTAGCTACAGGCAACCCTTCAGGATACAGGACATGGTATGCGCTAAAATGCTGAATGCCGCCTGGATTTGTGGCGGGAAGATACCGTTTTCAGCCCCGGGGACTTGAAGGCCTCGAAACTGGCCACTGCCCATTTTAGTTTCTGATCATTGATGAGTTCAGGAGGTAGCGGCGGCACTTGACTCGGTTTAGTTTTAGAAGACGAGGATTTGGCACAATGATTATATCATATGCAAAGCTTATTACATATTGACAAAGGTTTCGTTGTTTCTTTTGATAAAAAAAAAAAAGAAGTCCGTTCCCATTTAACACGGGCCTAGCGTAGTTAGCATGGTCTCAGTCTGCACTTGTATTTTGGTGTTTGCCCAGACTGAGATGTCCTTTCAGAGCGTGTGGCCATTTCGATGTAGCTTATCTAAAACGACTTCTTAACGCTTCTTTATGTGCCCATCTGATGGGCAGCTTTAAAGGTGATAAAGTTGTACATAAAATTAGAGGGTTCCACAATGTCACCTAAATTGGACGTTATTTATGACGAGCTTGTCAAGAAAAGTTCTGCAGTTTTAAATATTTTGTTCTATAAATAAGTTGGGTGACTTAATACTTGTCCTGCATCGGTGAATTTACAATCTCTTGGTCGTACATATGTACAAAGGGTTTTATCTTGTATGTGTATGTACATACATCTGTATATCTATACAGAAATGAAAAAAATAGGCTTTGAGTAATGGCTATCAAAATGTACTCACTTGAGACTAAAATATGTTTTTTTAAATGTAATAGCCACTTTTTTCGTAAATATCATCAGTATTGGAAAAACATTTCATAATTTTCTCATTCGGCCATTTGGAAAGACGCTAAATTAAAATAACAAAAAAAAAAATTTAAAATTAAGTTTTGAAAAATTGTAAACACCGTCTTTGAAAATCGAGAAAAAAAAACAAAATGTGCGCTTATTATTCTCTAAACGGTTATAGAGGAACTTGTGGTCCTTATGGTCCATATGGAACCTGCGGACCTTGTGGTGTTTTATCGTGTGGACCATATCCCCCTTGCCCCCCAACGCAACCGTATGCATGTGGACCTTGTGGTATTCCTATTGCATCGGGTCCTCGAATGCCAAACGGATGTGGAGGTCCTGCTGGAGCCCTCTATTCGCGTGGACCTGCAGCACCGTATGGACCTACTGGGCCATATGGTCCTTGTGCACCGTGTGGGCCATTTGAACCATTGGCACCTTGTCAAACGTACTGTCCCTATGGTCCGTGTCAAAGTGCCCAGTATAGAATTTGTTAAGACTGATCGTGAATCACCTAGGTAAGATGTGTAAAATCTCTGCCAATGCAAAATGGCTATAATTTTATTAACATTCTTTGTTTTTGTGTCCAGCTCGTAAGATCCGTGAAATTGGAGTATTTGAAATCATTGCATGTATCAAACTCTAAAAAAGTTGCAGAGGTCGAAGATATGACTCAAGATGATCGACCTGCCATGGGTACTATTCTGTCATCAGACAAGATGCTAAGTTTCACAAAGATCTTATGTACATACATACATATGTATTTGATTATCAAAACTTAGATTCAGAAGTTTTGAAATTCGAAAGTTTTCGAGGTGAACAAAATTGTATTTGGATCTTTTTTCTTATTGCTATCAATCGAAGTATTTATGAGCACTGTGAATAAAATGAAACAAAAAAATTATACATTAAATAAAATTGTTTTTATTTGGCTTCTTGTGATTTTAGTGGTAAATTGTACAGCCAACTTAAATCTTGGAGGTACACCAAGTTACGCCTAAATAGGGGCAGCTAACCTCATTTCAGTGTTCAGAAATTCCGTACTGGAAATAACTGAACCCTGTACTATCGACACTTGCTAAGCTATTAGCAAAAGGGGATTAGGTGAGATTACTACAGAATGTACTCCTTAAGAATCACCAGGAAAAGAAGGCAAATAAACGTACAGAATTATGTACGTGCTATGACACTGCGACGAAGACTGCCAGTGTAGAAGTGCCAGCCAAACAAATTCTCAAAAACTACAATTAAAACTGTTAAACAACTCAAAAGTGCTAGAATGCATAGACCCAAACATAGCAAGAAACCCTTGCATAGTTAAGCTCTAAACAAAGCACCTGACTTAGGCAACCGTAACCAGGATGGATAAGGACCTAAAAGATCTCATGATCCAAAGAAGTGTACACCATACAACTGTCAATTTAAAGGCTTTCCCATATTCTAATTGAAAAAGATAGGGTAAGTTCCAGAATGTATTAAAATGCCGCATAGATTCAAAGTCATAAGTTCCAAAAGTCGAAAGAGAAAATGTCGACGAAAGGCGTTTTTCTTTTTTAGTTCAGAGCAGATCCAAAAAAAATGCTTGTCTGTGTTTTTTTTTTTCGTTCAGAGCTTGCTCAGGACAGCACGGAAGAATTTGATGTTTGACAGGAGGTATATGTATACATATATTATATATACATATATATATTATATATATATTATTAGAGATTACGAAACAGACCACAATGTTGGGTCCTTTTTCTTTGTCTATTTTCCACGATCCATCTTAGCGCGAGAATCTGTCTGGATTTCTCCTTAGTTCCTCTCTGGCTGTGATTCCTCATGTCAACACTAGCACCTATTTAACAGAAATCTGGTTCATGCACTGCTTTTCCACCCAGTGGATCCCCATGACCTCCCGTCTTGTGCTAGCTAGCGCTGGACATTGATACACTATATGAGCCGTCCCGACTTCCTCCAGGCATAGTTCACAGGTGTCATCCTCTAGAAGACACATCTTCTTTAGGTAATACCCGATTTTCATGACCTGTGGATAACGCTACCACCCATTTCATTGTTCTTCACCCTTAGCTTAAACCTTCTCTATGAGTGGTGGCAATCGGCATTTTAAGAGCCATTTTCGCCTGCCTACAAACTTCCACGGTTGACCACCTTCTCTGGTGTACCGCTGCGGCCCAGTTGCTTATTAAGTATTCTACCATTCCTCTGCCAATTGCAGCAAATGAGTCCGAACCAGAGGTTGATCCTTGCTTTGCTATAGAGTCCGGCTTTTCGTAGCTCTCAGTCCCTACATATCCCCTCAACCAGAGCAGCGTCATCCTATTTTGAGATGAGCACTCATTGAGGTTATGAACCCATTCCAATATCAGTGATGTCTTGATACCTGTTTGTTCCATGCGTTTAGTCACTGTTTGATTTGTTTTTTGCTGCACCGTTTTGTTCATCTCGAGGATAACGCGATTTGAGATGCATCAGTCACCTTGTTTTTTGAGTTTCTATTAAAAATTTTGGACTTACGAATCTTCGGGAAAGGAGGTCGCCCGTGACTGAGCCCGGTATACCATAGCAAGGCTGGATTGAAACCGAAGGTGGGCAAGGTATTCGGAGTCCGCATACTAGCGACCAAGCGTCCTCTTAGCCATGCATCCATTGGCTTACGCTGTTCCACCTTGGATTAGGGATTTGGTAATGGGGTTTTCTCTTCACGTTGCTCACCTTAGCCGTCGGCCATTTGGACGACCTGAGAGGCATACGGCCAGTTTCTTGATTGGAGGATGAACAGCTAGAGCGTGAGAGCCTTTGCCCGGCAGCCGCCACGAAGAAGCAGTGAGTCTTCTTAAGGCGTGTGCATGTAGGGATTCACCTGACCACCTTCGTGCGCAGAAATTTCAAAACAGAAGGGCGCACATCAGTCGCGAACACGCTTCCTTAGGTGCCTGACACAGGGACCGCTTCTTCCGTTTTCCCTGTTCGAGTTTAAGGAACAGGAGACAGCGTCGGGTCCAAGAAGTTAGTCGGTTTCATTTGGAGTACGATCTCAACCGATCTCATCCCCCTACCTTTTGCTACCGGAAGCGGACTACGTTCAGCACTCCTCTTCCTTTGGCTTTTAGTCGGAAGCCTCCTACCCATCCCCTCCAGATCATTCACACGAACAAATCAGAGAGTGAACCACAGGATTCTCCAGAAACGAGCACTGTACCAAGACTTGTATGATCGCTTAAAGAGATGAAGCCAGTAGTGTGTATGATGGTTGGTACCAACAAAATTCTTGCCCCGACTGCATTCGAAAAGACCACTGGTAGATTTTCGCTTTCGCAGGTACCATCCTGGAGTAATAACATCTTTTGGTTTGTGTCATAGTAAAGACGTCAATCTTAGTCGCCTCTTACGACAGGCATGCCTACCTCGGGTATATTCTAACCCCTACCCGAAGGAGATACAAGACTGTTGTACTCCGTTAGAGTACGAAAAACACCTGTTAAAATTCCCTCATCTAGTAGTTCAATTTCATAATGAAAAAATCGCCTTAAAAATATTTTTCCGAAATTCCTCATTTTCAAATCTCATTTCGGCTCAAAAACATAAACCAGTTTTCGGTTTTATTAAATTCAAAATCTTTTTTTTTCATAAAAAAAATTTGTAAGTTAAATTAGCAAACCCTGGCTCTGATTCTTTTCTAATTTTTTTTCTTAATTATTTAACAGCAAACATTTGGTAACTATTTTGGAATAAACAAAAAAAAATAAGAAAAATGTGCTGCTACGGTCTTGCTGGTCCATGTGGTGGCAGTTGTTGTGGCACTTGTGGCCCATACGGCGTAGGTTCCGATGAATGCTGCAGCCGTGAATTAAGAGCTGGTGTCATGTACACTAACTGTGATTGTTGGAAAAGAAATGGACTCCAAGATCAGTGTCCACGTGGGGTATGCAGATTTACTTGCTGCTGTCCAGGAGCATGTGGTGGAGGCTGTTGTCCTTCATCATATCCACTAAAGTTTGCTTACATGACGCATGGAATTGATAACAGACGAATGAGATGCCGTGCAACTGCTGCTTGCTGCCCCAAGCCTTATCCATACCGGTGCCAGACCTTAACATATCCATGTAAGTCATGTACTAACCTAATTACTGACATAACCTAATTCTATTCATCTTTTGTTTAAATATGTAGCTGGCAAAACAGCAGTGCTGTGTCCAACCTAAAAGTGTTGAGCAAAGATAGTTGCTTGTAAAGGACAACTAAAACCGAATCGACTCGAAAAGAACATGTAAAAAATGCAGTAGCATAATGTTGGAAATGAAAATTTAAAAAATCTAAATTCTGTCGTCTTGGTCAATACTTTGCAATAGCACCTCAAAAAATTTGGAATCATTGTAAAGTAAAAAAAAAAAAAAAACAGAAACTAAGAACTTTAGTTTTATTGCATTTTTTCGATTTCAGAACTTGAGTGAGTTAAATTGCTGCAAATCAGTAAGCATTGTTCTACAGACGACTGAAAAAAACTTGAGTGTAGGCCATCGAAGGCAAGCGGATCTTGGACTTACTTTGGAGTGGAATTGCACCAGCCATAAGCACCAGCACTAATTAATTAATGCAGACACTTTTGGTTGGTGCAATTATTAATTCATATTAAAACCTAGTTTGCAACAGACATGATTTACGACCAGATTTTAATATGAATGAACGAATAACTATGCATTGTACAAAAATGGGATTAAAAAATTTGAGTTTGATTGATTGAAATGGCTTATTCTAACCTACCGCTATGCAATCTATTCAAAACGCCTTGCTTTACTCATTTACGACATGCAAAT
This sequence comes from Xylota sylvarum, assembly GCA_905220385.1. NCBI lineage: Eukaryota > Metazoa > Arthropoda > Insecta > Diptera > Syrphidae > Xylota > Xylota sylvarum. The sequence goes on along the minus strand of LR999957.1, from coordinate 104,603,616 downwards.
AAAGTTGTATTCTACAGTTAGGCATATTAGGAACACGTATGAAATAAGGAAGGAATTTGTTTTTTCCAGGAAATATGTATGTAAGGGCGATTTCGTGAAAGTAAGGGTGAGTTCGCAAGTTTCTAAGCGTATCCTTGACGTTATCGATGCGCATCAATTGAGCAAACTATGCATCGATAATTTTTTCGATTCTTTCATTTGACATTCAAATCACTCATTTAAATTTATTTTTCATTCAAAGTTTGTCATTTTAATTTTGGGAATTGCCTACTTTGTATAGAATACGTTCCGAAACACTGTAAAATGTATACAAATTATCGAAGTTGCGTAGCAGATGCGCATCAAGAGAATAGTACTATAGCATCGAAACTATGTTTTTTACATTTTGGAACTCAGCCTAGTAATCCCCGAAAGCTCAATTGCATGCCTGCCTTGTGCCTACAAATCGACAATATTTTTGGCTGCCGACCGTTTACTGTGCGTTTTTGACGTTCATGAACGTACCTACTACATTTTTGTCGGTCTGCGTAAGTTCGACTTGTATATCGCTTTATGAACGCAGGTAATGCAGACCTTTGTTAGTCAGACGTTCGTTCACGAACTCACCCAATTTTTTTTCCCCCCGGAATTGCCGATAGCCCTGTATGTCTTTCTGTCCTCCATGCTAGAAATCAAGGCAATCTATTCGAAATAACTTGGCTTACATGATATTCTAAGAAGTTCTATTCTACATCTCCGTAAAATGGGTTTCGACCCTGATTTGGTTGTTGAGCTCATCAGTAGACGACGGATTATTTTGCTCGGTCAACACATCAGGCACTATCTTCCAAAAGTCAGTACAAATCATTACATACGCAGACCACATTGACATCATCGATAGAACGATGATGCCACTATCGTCTGAGTGGCACAACATACAACATGTCTCGTTTAAAATGTTTCCATAACTATCGATCGATGGCGCTGAAATCAAAAAAAGAATAAAATTTGTTAATCGCTGTTATTTTGACCTTAAAGCTCGCACTAAATTTTAGCTTCCCAAGTCTCCATTTTTTTTCTCCACACTACAGATAAATTTTTTAAAATGAGTAAAAAAGAAGAAATATATGCTATTGACAGATATCAGTTAAATGTGTAGTAAAGCCCTGTCAAGAAGAACTAAGCCAAATAAGAGCCCCATAAGAGCCCCATCAACTCAGTCCTGCTGTATGGTAAAAATATAAAAAAAAAAAATACTCTTATAGCGCCTAAGATGACTGCCGACTGGATCGTGTAGACAATCTTTCAATTCAATCCTGAGGAAACATGCAAAAGAGGACGTCCAAATGACCGATGGTGAGCACAATTAGAGGGTGTCTTCAACCAACTTGACGTACGGAATTGGAGACAGCTACCCAAGGCTCGTACTGACTACTAACGCCAAGATAGGAAAGTAGGACATCTTTGGTAGGACTGTTGGTAAGTATAGCCTACACCACACCACGTCTGGCAACGGACTTTAGGCTTAATGACTTTGAGGCGTTGCGTAACGTCACTCTAGCAAGCACACGGTTACCTAATCTCAATATTCACAAGGGGACGTGGCGGTCTTCTGATCATGAAACGGCCAACAAAATTGAACACATTAAACACCCCAGAAGACAATTAAAAGATCGGACACATCAACCTGAACAAACACGTATATAAACTGGGACGGGTGACTTCTAGTACCTTCCCGGGATATTAGAAAGAAAAACAAAGCCTCGAGCACTTCCTCTGTGAATAGACCGCATTTTTACAGGAGTATAGAGCCACAGTAGTTTTCTTTACGCATCTTTCAAATAGATTGGTACAGTGTCGTTATCCTTATGATTTTCCGGCATCTACTCCTTTTTTCTCAGGGTATGGTCTTATTCGTATGCATACATACATATCCATACTTGGACGGTTTCGTTAAGTGGGCTTTGTAAGCAAGGATTATATAATGGTCTATGTGGTACACTTTCAAGATGCCTTCAATGAGGTTAGAATTGAATTCAATGAATTGAATTGTCAAAGGTCTGATTAACCAGTGCATTGGTAGCTCTCACATTACCGTTTTCACTATTACTTTGGATCTTAGTAGTAAATAAGAAAGGCAGTATCCTAGATATGTCTGAAACATTCGCTTAAGATTCCTAACTCAAGAGATTTTCAAAACAACGGGAAAGAGAATATGCTAGCCAAAGAAGGCTACAAAATCTTACTGACTTATAAGGAAAGCTTGCTGCACTATTAGAACCGAACACATTTCAGCGTTTCACTAAAGTCTTACAAACGGCTAAGGTGTATCAAAAGAAACCTGGGGGAGCTGGGAAGCTGAATTTGAAAAAAAACAAAGAATGTTCTCTCAATAAGTAGAAAATAGTGCACTGCTCGATAGAGATACATACGCTGTGCCTATAGAGACGAAAAAAATCTTAAACAAATTTTGGTCGAAAAGGTATATTCAAGGACCTAAACAACCTATCAAATATTGTCGGCCTTAAAGGTCAATAAATTTTCTAGGATATGCAACTAGTTTCTCTGATTACACTTCTCTGAAGCACTAGCTTTTCGTAAATTGTAGCCTCAAAATTTTCCTGACATTATTCGGTCTAAGTATGACTTGGTTCTAGCAAAAGTAGCCACCTACCTTAGGCAGAGCCTACTCTTGCTATATATATGTACATACATACTACAAAATCGTAGTCACCTTTATAAATTGATAAAAAAACAACTCCCACAAATCGTATCTAAGTATACAATTTAAAAAAAAAAAATTTTCGTATAAAATTGTTTGCGAAAAAATATCATAACTTGCTCTTTTCGCCATCCCTACGCACTAAATTTTATTTCTAAGGAAAATATAAAAAAAAAATACAATCAACTAAATCCATAAAATTTAAAGAAAGTAAAAACCTGAAATTATACATCCTACTTCCCAGGACAACATTCTTTAAATTTTTATTTATTTCTTCTTTTTTCTCAGAAAAAAAATGTGTACTCCCTGTGGACCTTGCGGACCTTGTGGACCCTGTGGACCTTGCGGACCTTGCGGACCGTGTGGACCATGTGGACCCTGTGGACCTTGCGGACCTTGTGGGCCATGCGGGCCATGTGGACCTTGTGGGCCTTGTGGACCATGTGGTGGTTACTCTCGACCATCATGCGGTCTTCCAAACTATCCATATTGTGAAGTACCAGTTCCATTGCCAGCAGGAGCTGATAATTGCTTTGTGAGTCCACCGTTAATGGAAGGTGGAATTCCTGATCCTCGTGTTTGGAATAATTGTCGTCCGCCTGCGTGTTACCCTTGTTATTTATAAGGAAATCGTGCAGGTATCGAAGATTAAAAAACAGGTCTAGCAACGAATTTGGGACATCACTGGACGCACTTTTTTTAATTGAAACTTCTCGATAACTTTAAAACAAAAAACAAAAAAAAATGTTTGGTTCAAAATCGATTTGAATAAACCTATTCCAGAACTAGCGGAGGGACAGATACCGAAAAAAATATTCTGGTACCAATGATGCTAAGTGGGTGAATGGTGTCTGTTGTGTTGTGTATTCATGTGTTTTATTTTCTTTAATGATTTTGATAATATGCCCTTGAGGTTGCTAAGAGATGTGCTTATAGACGCCGTTCTGCAAAAACCTATTCAAAAAAAATAAAAATAAACAAAATTGCAAAATTGGTAAAGATCGAAGTAAAATTAAAAAATAAATTCACTGAAATACGAAAGAAAAAAATTGGGTGTATTTATAAATATAAAAATCTGCGCAAGTACAATCGAATTTCTTTTCTCATGAGTTTGCGAGTAAACACTGCTGTACGGCTAGGTTAGTTCGGACGAAAATCTGGAGTGCCATCACGTAACTTGCTGCTTTTGTTGCACGTTCAGAAATCATTAACTTCTAATTTAGAGAAACATCATCTATATCAAATTGCTTTGCAGCATTTCCGAAAATGCAAATTGTCAGTCATGTGTTCAAAATCATCATCAGAGTAGAACTGCATTAGCACAGTGGGTGAGTTCATAAACGTCAAAAATCGGCGCCAGTACAATCGAATTTCTTTTCTTATGCGTTTTTGAACGCACTCACAACGCAGAATTTGTGCAGGCAACATGAAGGCCTAACTTAGTACAAGGCGCAATTCAAAAATGCAGAACTGCGGCAGCGCAGTGGCAGTAGTAAAGCAACGAGTTCAAAAATGCAACGATTTGGCACAACTGCTCAAGTCAAAAGTTCATTTATGCAGTTGTAAAGCAACTGAAAGTCAAAACCAACCAACCTGCGCAGCAATAATTTTTCTGTTGCAAAGCAAACATTTAGCGGTGTCAAATAGAAGAAAGGTATATGGAAAAGGTTTTTGTTTAGTGTATTCACAATTTTCGATTAAATCATTCACAAACAATACTTTCCACGTTTTCCATTGTTTTTTTTTGCAACTCAAACGTTCACAAACGTCAAAGTTGTTGTGTATGGCATCGGCAACAAAGCAACAGCAGTGTAAAAGCAGTGCAGTGTTGCGCAACTTATGCGCATATCCTTGACGTTTATTGAATATACCCTAATTTTCATGTAAACGACGTTCATAAACGTCGAAGAAAAATGGCGAAGAAACAAGTTTCAAGTACAAGGTGTACAGTTTCAAAGAAAAAAAAACATGATTCTCAAGTTTCATATACAAATTTCGGGTCCTGGAAAAAATAGAAAATTTTGCTGGATAAGGTTTTTCAAGCACCGAGTCCCTCTTCCATTTCAAATGCCTCATTTTCTTCCAAATGCCACATATCTTGCAACAAAGTTGCCCATGTTTTAGATCATCCGATTGTAGGTCTTTTGGTTCAACCCTTTTATTCTTTATCGCCCATTTCACCCAAATGATCAAGGGAAGGTCGTAATAAGTGATTTTTACCTAAATTTCGGGTCCTGGAAAAAATCGAAAATTTTGCTGGCTAGGGTTTTTCAAGCAACGAGTCCCTTTTCCATTTCAAATGCCTCATTTTCTGCCAAATGCCACATATCTTGCAACAAAGTTGCCCATGTTTTAGATCATCCGATTGTAGGTCTTTCGGTTCAACCCTTTTCCTGGAAAAAATTGAAAATTTTGCTGGCTAGGGTTTTTCAAGCAACGAGTCCCTCTTCCATTTCAAATGCCTCATTTTGTTTTAGATCATCCGATTGTAGGTCTTTTGGTTCAACCCTTTTATTCTTTATCGCCCATTTCACCCAAATGATCAAGGGAAGGTCGTAATATGTGATTTTTACCTAAATTTCGGGTCCTGGAAAAAATAGAAAATTTTGCTGGATAAGGTTTTTCAAGCACCGAGTCCCTCTTCCATTTCAAATGCCGCATTTTCTGCCAAATGCCACATATCTTGCAACAAAGTTGCCCATGTTTTAGATCATCCGATTGTAGGTCTTTTGGTTCAACCCTTTTATTCTTTATCGCCCATTTCACCCAAATGATCAAGGGGAGGTCGTAATACGGGATTTTTATTTAAATTTCGGTTCCTGGAAAAAGTCGAAAATTTTGCTGGCTAGGGTTTTTCAAGCAACGAGTCCCTTTTCCATTTCAAATGTCTCATTTTCTGCCAAATGCCACATATCTTGCAACAAAGTTGCCCATGTTTTAGATCATCCGATTGTAGGTCTTTCGGTTCAACCCTTTTCCTGGAAAAAATTGAAAATTTTGCTGGCTAGGGTTTTTCAAGCAACGAGTCCCTCTTCCATTTCAAATGCCTCATTTTCTTCCAAATGCCACATATCTTGCAACAAAGTTGCCCATGTTTTAGATCATCCGATTGTAGGTCTTTTGGTTCAACCCTTTTATTCTTTATCGCCCATTTCACCCAAATGATCAAGGGAAGGTCGTAATACGGGATTTTTATTTAAATTTCGGTTCCTGGAAAAAGTCGAAAATTTTGCTGGCTAGGGTTTTTCAAGCAACGAGTCCCTTTTCCATTTCAAATGCCTCATTTTCTGCCAAATGCCACATATCTTGCAACAAAGTTGCCCATGTTTTAGATCATCCGATTGTAGGTCTTTCGGTTCAACCCTTTTCCTGGAAAAAATTGAAAATTTTGCTGGCTAGGGTTTTTCAAGCAACGAGTCCCTCTTCCATTTCAAATGCCGCATTTTCTGCCAAATGCCACATGTCATGCAACAAAGTTGCCCATGTTTTAGATCATCCGATTGTAGGTCTTTTGGTTCAACCCTTTTCCTGGAAAAAATTGAAAATTTTGCTGGCTAGGGTTTTTAAAGCACCGAGTCCCTCTTCCATTTCAAATGCCGCATTTTCTGCCAAATGCCACATGTCGTGCAACAAAGTTGCCCATGTTTTAGATCATCCGATTGTAATTCTTTTGATTCAACCCTTTTATTCTTTATCGCCCTTTTCACCCAAATGATCAAGGGAAGGTCGTAATATGTGATTTTTACCTAAATTTCGGGTCCTGGAAAAAATCGAAAATTTTGCTGGCCAGGGTTTTTTAAGCAACGAGTCCCTCTTCCATTTCAAATGCCTCATTTTCTTCCAAGTGCCACATATCTTGCAACAAAGTTGCCCATGTTTTAGATCATCCGATTGTAGGTCTTTTGGTTCAACCCTTTTATTCTTTATCGCCCATTTCACCCAAATGATCAAGGGAAGGTCGTAATAAGTGATTTTTACCTAAATTTCGGGTCCTGGAAAAAATCGAAAATTTTGCTGGCCAGGGTTTTTCAAGCAACGAGTCCCTCTTCCATTTCAAATGCCTCATTTTCTTCCAAATGCCACATATCTTGCAACAAAGTTGCCCATGTTTTAGATCATCCGATTGTAGGTCTTTTGGTTCAACCCTTTTATTCTTTATCGCCCATTTCACCCAAATGATCAAGGGAAGGTCGTAATAAGTGATTTTTACCTAAATTTCGGGTCCTGCAAAAAATCGAAAATTTTGCTGGCCAGGGTTTTTCAAGCAACGAGTCCCTCTTCCATTTCAAATGCCTCATTTTCTTCCAAATGCCACATATCTTGCAACAAAGTTGCCCATGTTTTAGATCATCCGATTGTAGGTCTTTTGGTTCAACCCTTTTATTCTTTATCGCCCATTTCACCCAAATGATCAAGGGAAGGTCGTAATAAGTGATTTTTACCTAAATTTCGGGTCCTGGAAAAAATCGAAAATTTTGCTGGCTAGGGTTTTTCAAGCAACGAGTCCCTCTTCCATTTCAAATGCCTCATTTTCTTCCAAATGCCACATATCTTGCAACAAAGTTACCCATGTTTTAGATCATCCGATTGTAGGTCTTTTGGTTCAACCCTTTTATTCTTTATCGCCCATTTCACCCAAATGATCAAGGGAAGGTCGTAATAAATGATTTTTACCTAAATTTCGGGTCCTGGAAAAAATCGAAAATTTTGCTGGCCAGGGTTTTTCAAGCAACGAGTCCCTCTTCCATTTCAAATGCCTCATTTTCTTCCAAATGCCACATATCTTGCAACAAAGTTGCCCATGTTTTAGATCATCCGATTGTAGGTCTTTTGGTTCAACCCTTTTATTCTTTATCGCCCATTTCACCCAAATGATCAAGGGAAGGTCGTAATAAGTGATTTTTACCTAAATTTCGGGTCCTGGAAAAAATCGAAAATTTTGCTGGCCAGGGTTTTTCAAGCAACGAGTCCCTCTTCCATTTCAAATGCCTCATTTTCTTCCAAATGCCACATATCTTGCAACAAAGTTGCCCATGTTTTAGGTCATCCGATTGTAGGTCTTTTGGTTCAACCCTTTTATTCTTTATCGCCCATTTCACCCAAATGATCAAGGGAAGGTCGTAATATGTGATTTTTACCTAAATTTCGGGTCCTGGAAAAAATCGAAAATTTTGCTGGCCAGGGTTTTTCAAGCAACGAGTCCCTCTTCCATTTCAAATGCCTCATTTTCTTCCAAATGCCACATATCTTGCAACAAAGTTGCCCATGTTTTAGATCATCCGATTGTAGGTCTTTTGGTTCAACCCTTTTATTCTTTATCGCCCATTTCACCCAAATGATCAAGGGAAGGTCGTAATAAGTGATTTTTACCTAAATTTCGGGTCCTGGAAAAAATCGAAAATTTTGCTGGCCAGGGTTTTTCAAGCAACGAGTCCCTCTTCCATTTCAAATGCCTCATTTTCTTCCAAATGCCACATATCTTGCAACAAAGTTGCCCATGTTTTAGATCATCCGATTGTAGGTCTTTTGGTTCAACCCTTTTATTCTTTATCGCCCATTTCACCCAAATGATCAAGGGAAGGTCGTAATAAGTGATTTTTACCTAAATTTCGGGTCCTGGAAAAAATCGAAAATTTTGCTGGCCAGGGTTTTTCAAGCAACGAGTCCCTCTTCCATTTCAAATGCCTCATTTTCTTCCAAATGCCACATATCTTGCAACAAAGTTGCCCATGTTTTAGATCATCCGATTGTAGGTCTTTTGGTTCAACCCTTTTATTCTTTATCGCCCATTTCACCCAAATGATCAAGGGAAGGTCGTAATAAGTGATTTTTACCTAAATTTCGGGTCCTGGAAAAAATCGAAAATTTTGCTGGCCAGGGTTTTTCAAGCAACGAGTCCCTCTTCCATTTCAAATGCCTCATTTTCTTCCAAATGCCACATATCTTGCAACAAAGTTGCCCATGTTTTAGATCATCCGATTGTAGGTCTTTAGGTTCAACCCTTTTATTCTTTATCGCCCATTTCACCCAAATGATCAAGGGAAGGTCGTAATAAGTGATTTTTACCTAAATTTCGGGTCCTGGAAAAAATCGAAAATTTTGCTGGCCAGGGTTTTTCAAGCAACGAGTCCCTCTTCCATTTCAAATGCCTCATTTTCTTCCAAATGCCACATATCTTGCAACAAAGTTGCCCATGTTTTAGATCATCCGATTGTAAGTCTTTTGGTTCAACCCTTTTATTCTTTATCGCCCATTTCACCCAAATGATCAAGGGAAGGTCGTAATAAGTGATTTTTACCTAAATTTCGGGTCCTGGAAAAAATCGAAAATTTTGCTGGCCAGGGTTTTTCAAGCAACGAGTCCCTCTTCCATTTCAAATGCCTCATTTTCTTCCAAATGCCACATATCTTGCAACAAAGTTGCCCATGTTTTAGATCATCCGATTGTAGGTCTTTTGGTTCAACCCTTTTATTCTTTATCGCCCATTTCACCCAAATGATCAAGGGAAGGTCGTAATAAGTGATTTTTACCTAAATTTCGGGTCCTGGAAAAAATCGAAAATTTTGCTGGCCAGGGTTTTTCAAGCAACGAGTCCCTCTTCCATTTCAAATGCCTCATTTTCTTCCAAATGCCACATATCTTGCAACAAAGTTGCCCATGTTTTAGATCATCCGATTGTAGGTCTTTTGGTTCAACCCTTTTATTCTTTATCGCCCATTTCACCCAAATGATCAAGGGAAGGTCGTAATAAGTGATTTTTACCTAAATTTCGGGTCCTGGAAAAAATCGAAAATTTTGCTGGCTAGGGTTTTTCAAGCAACGAGTCCCTCTTCCATTTCAAATGCCTCATTTTCTTCCAAATGCCACATATCTTGCAACAAAGTTGCCCATGTTTTAGATCATCCGATTGTAGGTCTTTTGGTTCAACCCTTTTATTCTTTATCGCCCATTTCACCCAAATGATCAAGGGAAGGTCGTAATAAGTGATTTTTACCTAAATTTCGGGTCCTGGAAAAAATCGAAAATTTTGCTGGCCAGGGTTTTTCAAGCAACGAGTCCCTCTTCCATTTCAAATGCCTCATTTTCTTCCAAATGCCACATATCTTGCAACAAAGTTGCCCATGTTTTAGATCATCCGATTGTAGGTCTTTTGGTTCAACCCTTTTATTCTTTATCGCCCATTTCACCCAAATGATCAAGGGAAGGTCGTAATAAGTGATTTTTACCTAAATTTCGGGTCCTGGAAAAAATCGAAAATTTTGCTGGCTAGGGTTTTTCAAGCAACGAGTCCCTCTTCCATTTCAAATGCCTCATTTTCTTCCAAATGCCACATATCTTGCAACAAAGTTGCCCATGTTTTAGATCATCCGATTGTAGGTCTTTTGGTTCAACCCTTTTATTCTTTATCGCCCATTTCACCCAAATGATCAAGGGAAGGTCGTAATAAGTGATTTTTACCTAAATTTCGGGTCCTGGAAAAAATCGAAAATTTTGCTGGCCAGGGTTTTTCAAGCAACGAGTCCCTCTTCCATTTCAAATGCCTCATTTTCTTCCAAATGCCACATATCTTGCAACAAAGTTGCCCATGTTTTAGATCATCCGATTGTAGGTCTTTTGGTTCAACCCTTTTATTCTTTATCGCCCATTTCACCCAAATGATCAAGGGAAGGTCGTAATAAGTGATTTTTACCTAAATTTCGGGTCCTGGAAAAAATCGAAAATTTTGCTGGCCAGGGTTTTTCAAGCAACGAGTCCCTCTTCCATTTCAAATGCCTCATTTTCTTCCAAATGCCACATATCTTGCAACAAAGTTGCCCATGTTTTAGATCATCCGATTGTAGGTCTTTTGCTTCAACCCTTTTATTCTTTATCGCCCATTTCACCCAAATGATCAAGGGAAGTTCGTAATAAGTGATTTTTACCTAAATTTCGGGTCCTGGAAAAAATCGAAAATTTTGCTGGCCAGGGTTTTTCAAGCAACGAGTCCCTCTTCCATTTCAAATGCCTCATTTTCTTCCAAATGCCACATATCTTGCAACAAAGTTGCCCATGTTTTAGATCATCCGATTGTAGGTCTTTTGGTTCAACCCTTTTATTCTTTATCGCCCATTTTACCCAATTGATCAAGGGAAGGTCGTAATAAGTGATTTTTACCTAAATTTCGGGTCCTGGAAAAAATCGAAAATTTTGCTGGCCAGGGTTTTTCAAGCAACGAGTCCCTCTTCCATTTCAAATGCCTCATTTTCTTCCAAATGCCACATATCTTGCAACAAAGTTGCCCATGTTTTAGATCATCCGATTGTAGGTCTTTTGCTTCAACCCTTTTATTCTTTATCGCCCATTTCACCCAAATGATCAAGGGAAGTTCGTAATAAGTGATTTTTACCTAATTTTCGGGTCCTGGAAAAAATCGAAAATTTTGCTGGCTAGGGTTTTTCAAGCAACGAGTCCCTCTTCCATTTCAAATGCCTCATTTTCTTCCAAATGCCACATATCTTGCAACAAAGTTGCCCATGTTTTAGATCATCCGATTGTAGGTCTTTTGGTTCAACCCTTTTATTCTTTATCGCCCATTTCACCCAATTGATCAAGGGAAGGTCGTAATAAGTGATTTTTACCTAAATTTCGGGTCCTGGAAAAAATCGAAAATTTTGCTGGCCAGGGTTTTTCAAGCAACGAGTCCCTCTTCCATTTCAAATGCCTCATTTTCTTCCAAATGCCACATATCTTGCAACAAAGTTGCCCATGTTTTAGATCATCCGATTGTAGGTCTTTTGGTTCAACCCTTTTATTCTTTATCGCCCATTTCACCCAAATGATCAAGTGAAGGTCGTAATAAGTGATTTTTATCTAAATTTCGGGTCTTGGAAAAAATCGAAAATTTTGTTGGCTAGGGTTTTTCAAGCAACGAGTCCCTCTTCCATTTCAAATGCCTCATTTTCTTCCAAATGCCACATATCTTGCAACAAAGTTGCCCATGTTTTAGATCATCCGATTGTAGGTCTTTTGGTTCAACCCTTTTATTCTTTATCGCCCATTTCACCCAAATGATCAAGGGAAGGTCGTAATAAGTGATTTTTACCTAAATTTCGGGTCCTGGAAAAAATCGAAAATTTTGCTGGCCAGGGTTTTTCAAGCAACGAGTCCCTCTTCCATTTCAAATGCCTCATTTTCTTCCAAATGCCACATATCTTGCAACAAAGTTGCCCATGTTTTAGATCATCCGATTGTAGGTCTTTTGGTTCAACCCTTTTATTCTTTATCGCCCATTTCACCCAAATGATCAAGGGAAGGTCGTAATAAGTGATTTTTACCTAAATTTCGGGTCCTGGAAAAAATCGAAAATTTTGCTGGCCAGGGTTTTTCAAGCAACGAGTCCCTCTTCCATTTCAAATGCCTCATTTTCTTCCAAATGCCACATATCTTGCAACAAAGTTGCCCATGTTTTAGATCATCCGATTGTAGGTCTTTTGGTTCAACCCTTTTATTCTTTATCGCCCATTTCACCCAAATGATCAAGGGAAGGTCGTAATAAGTGATTTTTACCTAAATTTCGGGTCCTGGAAAAAATCGAAAATTTTGCTGGCCAGGGTTTTTCAAGCAACGAGTCCCTCTTCCATTTCAAATGCCTCATTTTCTTCCAACTGCCACATATCTTGCAACAAAGTTGCCCATGTTTTAGATCATCCGATTGTAGGTCTTTTGGTTCAACCCTTTTATTCTTTATCGCCCATTTCACCCAAATGATCAAGGGAAGGTCGTAATAAGTGATTTTTACCTAAATTTCGGGTCCTGGAAAAAATCGAAAATTTTGCTGGCTAGGGTTTTTCAAGCAACGAGTCCCTCTTCCATTTCAAATGCCTCATTTTCTTCCAAATGTCACATATCTTGCAACAAAGTTGCCCATGTTTTAGATCATCCGATTGTAGGTCTTTTGGTTCAACCCTTTTATTCTTTATCGCCCATTTCACCCAAATGATCAAGGGAAGGTCGTAATAAGTGATTTTTACCTAAATTTCGTGTCCTGGAAAAAATCGAAAATTTTGCTGGCTAGGGTTTTTCAAGCAACGAGTCCCTCTTCCATTTCAAATGCCTCATTTTCTTCCAAATGTCACATATCTTGCAACAAAGTTGCCCATGTTTTAGATCATCCGATTGTAGGTCTTTTGGTTCAACCCTTTTATTCTTTATCGCCCATTTCACCCAAATGATCAAGGGAAGGTCGTAATAAGTGATTTTTACCTAAATTTCGTGTCCTGGAAAAAATCGAAAATTTTGCTGGCTAGGGTTTTTCAAGCAACGAGTCCCTCTTCCATTTCAAATGCCTCATTTTCTTCCAAATGTCACATATCTTGCAACAAAGTTGCCCATGTTTTAGATCATCCGATTGTAGGTCTTTTGGTTCAACCCTTTTATTCTTTATCGCCCATTTCACCCAAATGATCAAGAGAAGGTCGTAATAAGTGATTTTTACCTAAATTTCGGTTCCTGGAAAAAATCGAAAATTTTGCTGGATAAGGTTTTTCAAGCAACGATTCCCTCTTCCATTTCAAATGCCTCATTTTCTTCCAAATGCCACATATCTTGCAACAAAGTTGCCCATGTTTTAGATCATCCGATTGTAGGTCTTTTGGTTCAACCCTTTTATTCTTTATCGCCCATTTCACCCAAATGATCAAGGGAAGGTCGTAATAAGTGATTTTTACCTAAATTTCGGGTCCTGGAAAAAATCGAAAATTTTGCTGGCCAGGGTTTTTCAAGCAACGAGTCCCTCTTCCATTTCAAATGCCTCATTTTCTTCCAAATGTCACATATCTTGCAACAAAGTTGCCCATGTTTTAGATCATCCGATTGTAGGTCTTTTGCTTCAACCCTTTTATTCTTTATCGCCCATTTCACCCAAATGATCAAGGGAAGTTCGTAATAAGTGATTTTTACCTAATTTTCGGGTCCTGGAAAAAATCGAAAATTTTGCTGGCTAGGGTTTTTCAAGCAACGAGTCCCTCTTCCATTTCAAATGCCTCATTTTCTTCCAAATGTCACATATCTTGCAACAAAGTTGCCCATGTTTTAGATCATCCGATTGTAGGTCTTTTGGTTCAACCCTTTTATTCTTTATCGCCCATTTCACCCAAATGATCAAGAGAAGGTCGTAATAAGTGATTTTTACCTAAATTTCGGGTCCTGGAAAAAATCGAAAATTTTGCTGGCCAGGGTTTTTCAAGCAACGAGTCCCTCTTCCATTTCAAATGCCTCATTTTCTTCCAAATGTCACATATCTTGCAACAAAGTTGCCCATGTTTTAGATCATCCGATTGTAGGTCTTTTGCTTCAACCCTTTTATTCTTTATCGCCCATTTCACCCAAATGATCAAGGGAAGTTCGTAATAAGTGATTTTTACCTAATTTTCGGGTCCTGGAAAAAATCGAAAATTTTGCTGGCTAGGGTTTTTCAAGCAACGAGTCCCTCTTCCATTTCAAATGCCTCATTTTCTTCCAAATGCCACATATCTTGCAACAAAGTTACCCATGTTTTAGATCATCCGATTGTAGGTCTTTTGGTTCAACCCTTTTATTCTTTATCGCCCATTTTACCCAATTGATCAAGGGAAGGTCGTAATAAGTGATTTTTACCTAAATTTCGGGTCCTGGAAAAAATCGAAAATTTTGCTGGCCAGGGTTTTTCAAGCAACGAGTCCCTCTTCCATTTCAAATGCCTCATTTTCTTCCAAATGCCACATATCTTGCAACAAAGTTGCCCATGTTTTAGATCATCCGATTGTAGGTCTTTTGCTTCAACCCTTTTATTCTTTATCGCCCATTTCACCCAAATGATCAAGGGAAGTTCGTAATAAGTGATTTTTACCTAATTTTCGGGTCCTGGAAAAAATCGAAAATTTTGCTGGCTAGGGTTTTTCAAGCAACGAGTCCCTCTTCCATTTCAAATGCCTCATTTTCTTCCAAATGCCACATATCTTGCAACAAAGTTGCCCATGTTTTAGATCATCCGATTGTAGGTCTTTTGGTTCAACCCTTTTATTCTTTATCGCCCATTTCACCCAAATGATCAAGGGAAGGTCGTAATAAGTGATTTTTACCTAAATTTCGGGTCCTGGAAAAAATCGAAAATTTTGCTGGCCAGGGTTTTTCAAGCAACGAGTCCCTCTTCCATTTCAAATGCCTCATTTTCTTCCAAATGCCACATATCTTGCAACAAAGTTGCCCATGTTTTAGATCATCCGATTGTAGGTCTTTTGGTTCAACCCTTTTATTCTTTAACGCCCATTTCACCCAAATGATCAAGGGAAGGTCGTAATAAGTGATTTTTACCTAAATTTCGGGTCCTGGAAAAAATCGAAAATTTTGCTGGCCAGGGTTTTTCAAGCAACGAGTCCCTCTTCCATTTCAAATGCCTCATTTTCTTCCAAATGCCACATATCTTGCAACAAAGTTGCCCATGTTTTAGATCATCCGATTGTAGGTCTTTTGGTTCAACCCTTTTATTCTTTATCGCCCATTTCACCCAAATGATCAAGGGAAGGTCGTAATAAGTGATTTTTACCTAAATTTCGGGTCCTGGAAAAAATCGAAAATTTTGCTGGCCAGGGTTTTTCAAGCAACGAGTCCCTCTTCCATTTCAAATGCCTCATTTTCTTCCAACTGCCACATATCTTGCAACAAAGTTGCCCATGTTTTAGATCATCCGATTGTAGGTCTTTTGGTTCAACCCTTTTATTCTTTA
The DNA here is from genome assembly GCA_905220385.1 of Xylota sylvarum. Lineage (NCBI taxonomy): Eukaryota > Metazoa > Arthropoda > Insecta > Diptera > Syrphidae > Xylota > Xylota sylvarum. Next base: position 104,588,173 of record LR999957.1, on the reverse strand, counting down.
TCGCCCATTTCACCCAAATGATCAAGGGAAGGTCGTAATAAGTGATTTTTACCTAAATTTCGGGTCCTGGAAAAAATCGAAAATTTTGCTGGCCAGGGTTTTTCAAGCAACGAGTCCCTCTTCCATTTCAAATGCCTCATTTTCTTCCAAATGCCACATATCTTGCAACAAAGTTGCCCATGTTTTAGATCATCCGATTGTAGGTCTTTTGGTTCAACCCTTTTATTCTTTATCGCCCATTTCACCCAAATGATCAAGAGAAGGTCGTAATAAGTGATTTTTACCTAAATTTCGGTTCCTGGAAAAAATCGAAAATTTTGCTGGATAAGGTTTTTCAAGCAACGATTCCCTCTTCCATTTCAAATGCCTCATTTTCTTCCAAATGCCACATATCTTGCAACAAAGTTGCCCATGTTTTAGATCATCCGATTGTAGGTCTTTTGCTTCAACCCTTTTATTCTTTATCGCCCATTTCACCCAAATGATCAAGGGAAGGTCGTAATAAGTGATTTTTACCTAAATTTCGGGTCCTGGAAAAAATCGAAAATTTTGCTGGCTAGGGTTTTTCAAGCAACGAGTCCCTCTTCCATTTCAAATGCCTCATTTTCTTCCAAATGTCACATATCTTGCAACAAAGTTGCCCATGTTTTAGATCATCCGATTGTAGGTCTTTTGGTTCAACCCTTTTATTCTTTATCGCCCATTTCACCCAAATGATCAAGAGAAGGTCGTAATAAGTGATTTTTACCTAAATTTCGGGTCCTGGAAAAAATCGAAAATTTTGCTGGCCAGGGTTTTTCAAGCAACGAGTCCCTCTTCCATTTCAAATGCCTCATTTTCTTCCAAATGCCACATATCTTGCAACAAAGTTGCCCATGTTTTAGATCATCCGATTGTAGGTCTTTTGCTTCAACCCTTTTATTCTTTATCGCCCATTTCACCCAAATGATCAAGGGAAGGTCGTAATAAGTGATTTTTACCTAAATTTCGGGTCCTGGAAAAAATCGAAAATTTTGCTGGCTAGGGTTTTTCAAGCAACGAGTCCCTCTTCCATTTCAAATGCCTCATTTTCTTCCAAATGTCACATATCTTGCAACAAAGTTGCCCATGTTTTAGATCATCCGATTGTAGGTCTTTTGGTTCAACCCTTTTATTCTTTATCGCCCATTTCACCCAAATGATCAAGAGAAGGTCGTAATAAGTGATTTTTACCTAAATTTCGGGTCCTGGAAAAAATCGAAAATTTTGCTGGCCAGGGTTTTTCAAGCAACGAGTCCCTCTTCCATTTCAAATGCCTCATTTTCTTCCAAATGTCACATATCTTGCAACAAAGTTGCCCATGTTTTAGATCATCCGATTGTAGGTCTTTTGCTTCAACCCTTTTATTCTTTATCGCCCATTTCACCCAAATGATCAAGAGAAGGTCGTAATAAGTGATTTTTACCTAAATTTCGGGTCCTGGAAAAAATCGAAAATTTTGCTGGCCAGGGTTTTTCAAGCAACGAGTCCCTCTTCCATTTCAAATGCCTCATTTTCTTCCAAATGTCACATATCTTGCAACAAAGTTGCCCATGTTTTAGATCATCCGATTGTAGGTCTTTTGGTTCAACCCTTTTATTCTTTATCGCCCATTTCACCCAAATGATCAAGGGAAGTTCGTAATAAGTGATTTTTACCTAATTTTCGGGTCCTGGAAAAAATCGAAAATTTTGCTGGCTAGGGTTTTTCAAGCAACGAGTCCCTCTTCCATTTCAAATGCCTCATTTTCTTCCAAATGCCACATATCTTGCAACAAAGTTACCCATGTTTTAGATCATCCGATTGTAGGTCTTTTGGTTCAACCCTTTTATTCTTTATCGCCCATTTTACCCAATTGATCAAGGGAAGGTCGTAATAAGTGATTTTTACCTAAATTTCGGGTCCTGGAAAAAATCGAAAATTTTGCTGGCCAGGGTTTTTCAAGCAACGAGTCCCTCTTCCATTTCAAATGCCTCATTTTCTTCCAAATGCCACATATCTTGCAACAAAGTTGCCCATGTTTTAGATCATCCGATTGTAGGTCTTTTGGTTCAACCCTTTTATTCTTTATCGCCCATTTCACCCAAATGATCAAGGGAAGGTCGTAATAATTGATTTTTACCTAAAGTTCGGGTCCTGGAAAAAATCGAAAATTTTGCTGGCTAGGGTTTTTCAAGCAACGAGTCCCTCTTCCATTTCAAATGCCTCATTTTCTTCCAAATGTCACATATCTTGCAACAAAGTTGCCCATGTTTTAGATCATCCGATTGTAGGTCTTTTGGTTCAACCCTTTTATTCTTTATCGCCCATTTTACCCAATTGATCAAGGGAAGGTCGTAATAAGTGATTTTTACCTAAATTTCGGGTCCTGGAAAAAATCGAAAATTTTGCTGGCTAGGGTTTTTCAAGCAACGATTCCCTCTTCCATTTCAAATGCCTCATTTTCTTCCAAATGCCACATATCTTGCAACAAAGTTGCCCATGTTTTAGATCATCCGATTGTAGGTCTTTTGCTTCAACCCTTTTATTCTTTATCGCCCATTTCACCCAAATGATCAAGGGAAGGTCGTAATAAGTGATTTTTACCTAAATTTCGGGTCCTGGAAAAAATCGAAAATTTTGCTGGCTAGGGTTTTTCAAGCAACGAGTCCCTCTTCCATTTCAAATGCCTCATTTTCTTCCAAATGTCACATATCTTGCAACAAAGTTGCCCATGTTTTAGATCATCCGATTGTAGGTCTTTTGGTTCAACCCTTTTATTCTTTATCGCCCATTTCACCCAAATGATCAAGAGAAGGTCGTAATAAGTGATTTTTACCTAAATTTCGGGTCCTGGAAAAAATCGAAAATTTTGCTGGCCAGGGTTTTTCAAGCAACGAGTCCCTCTTCCATTTCAAATGCCTCATTTTCTTCCAAATGTCACATATCTTGCAACAAAGTTGCCCATGTTTTAGATCATCCGATTGTAGGTCTTTTGGTTCAACCCTTTTATTCTTTATCGCCCATTTCACCCAAATGATCAAGGGAAGTTCGTAATAAGTGATTTTTACCTAATTTTCGGGTCCTGGAAAAAATCGAAAATTTTGCTGGCTAGGGTTTTTCAAGCAACGAGTCCCTCTTCCATTTCAAATGCCTCATTTTCTTCCAAATGCCACATATCTTGCAACAAAGTTACCCATGTTTTAGATCATCCGATTGTAGGCCTTTGGTTCAACCCTTTTATTCTTTATCGCCCATTTTACCCAATTGATCAAGGGAAGGTCGTAATAAGTGATTTTTACCTAAATTTCGGGTCCTGGAAAAAATCGAAAATTTTGCTGGCCAGGGTTTTTCAAGCAACGAGTCCCTCTTCCATTTCAAATGCCTCATTTTCTTCCAAATGCCACATATCTTGCAACAAAGTTGCCCATGTTTTAGATCATCCGATTGTAGGTCTTTTGGTTCAACCCTTTTATTCTTTATCGCCCATTTCACCCAAATGATCAAGGGAAGGTCGTAATAATTGATTTTTACCTAAAGTTCGGGTCCTGGAAAAAATCGAAAATTTTGCTGGCTAGGGTTTTTCAAGCAACGAGTCCCTCTTCCATTTCAAATGCCTCATTTTCTTCCAAATGTCACATATCTTGCAACAAAGTTGCCCATGTTTTAGATCATCCGATTGTAGGTCTTTTGGTTCAACCCTTTTATTCTTTATCGCCCATTTTACCCAATTGATCAAGGGAAGGTCGTAATAAGTGATTTTTACCTAAATTTCGGGTCCTGGAAAAAATCGAAAATTTTGCTGGCTAGGGTTTTTCAAGCAACGATTCCCTCTTCCATTTCAAATGCCTCATTTTCTTCCAAATGCCACATATCTTGCAACAAAGTTGCCCATGTTTTAGATCATCCGATTGTAGGTCTTTTGCTTCAACCCTTTTATTCTTTATCGCCCATTTCACCCAAATGATCAAGGGAAGGTCGTAATAAGTGATTTTTACCTAAATTTCGGGTCCTGGAAAAAATCGAAAATTTTGCTGGCTAGGGTTTTTCAAGCAACGAGTCCCTCTTCCATTTCAAATGCCTCATTTTCTTCCAAATGTCACATATCTTGCAACAAAGTTGCCCATGTTTTAGATCATCCGATTGTAGGTCTTTTGGTTCAACCCTTTTATTCTTTATCGCCCATTTCACCCAAATGATCAAGAGAAGGTCGTAATAAGTGATTTTTACCTAAATTTCGGGTCCTGGAAAAAATCGAAAATTTTGCTGGCCAGGGTTTTTCAAGCAACGAGTCCCTCTTCCATTTCAAATGCCTCATTTTCTTCCAAATGTCACATATCTTGCAACAAAGTTGCCCATGTTTTAGATCATCCGATTGTAGGTCTTTTGCTTCAACCCTTTTATTCTTTATCGCCCATTTCACCCAAATGATCAAGGGAAGGTCGTAATAAGTGATTTTTACCTAAATTTCGGGTCCTGGAAAAAATCGAAAATTTTGCTGGCTAGGGTTTTTCAAGCAACGAGTCCCTCTTCCATTTCAAATGCCTCATTTTCTTCCAAATGTCACATATCTTGCAACAAAGTTGCCCATGTTTTAGATCATCCGATTGTAGGTCTTTTGGTTCAACCCTTTTATTCTTTATCGCCCATTTTACCCAATTGATCAAGGGAAGGTCGTAATAAGTGATTTTTACCTAAATTTCGGGTCCTGGAAAAAATCGAAAATTTTGCTGGCCAGGGTTTTTCAAGCAACGAGTCCCTCTTCCATTTCAAATGCCTCATTTTCTTCCAAATGCCACATATCTTGCAACAAAGTTGCCCATGTTTTAGATCATCCGATTGTAGGTCTTTTGGTTCAACCCTTTTATTCTTTATCGCCCATTTCACCCAAATGATCAAGGGAAGGTCGTAATAATTGATTTTTACCTAAAGTTCGGGTCCTGGAAAAAATCGAAAATTTTGCTGGCTAGGGTTTTTCAAGCAACGAGTCCCTCTTCCATTTCAAATGCCTCATTTTCTTCCAAATGTCACATATCTTGCAACAAAGTTGCCCATGTTTTAGATCATCCGATTGTAGGTCTTTTGGTTCAACCCTTTTATTCTTTATCGCCCATTTTACCCAATTGATCAAGGGAAGGTCGTAATAAGTGATTTTTACCTAAATTTCGGGTCCTGGAAAAAATCGAAAATTTTGCTGGCCAGGTTTTTTCAAGCAACGAGTCCCTCTTCCATTTCAAATGCCTCATTTTCTTCCAAATGCCACATATCTTGCAACAAAGTTGCCCATGTTTTAGATCATCCGATTGTAGGTCTTTTGGTTCAACCCTTTTATTCTTTATCGCCCATTTCACCCAAATGATCAAGAGAAGGTCGTAATAAGTGATTTTTACCTAAATTTCGGTTCCTGGAAAAAATCGAAAATTTTGCTGGATAAGGTTTTTCAAGCAACCATTCCCTCTTCCATTTCAAATGCCTCATTTTCTTCCAAATGCCACATATCTTGCAACAAAGTTGCCCATGTTTTAGATCATCCGATTGTAGGTTTTTTGGTTCAACCCTTTTATTCTTTATCGCCCATTTTACCCAATTGATCAAGGGAAGGTCGTAATAAGTGATTTTTACCTAAATTTCGGGTCCTGGAAAAAATCGAAAATTTTGCTGGCCAGGTTTTTTCAAGCAACGAGTCCCTCTTCCATTTCAAATGCCTCATTTTCTTCCAAATGCCACATATCTTGCAACAAAGTTGCCCATGTTTTAGATCATCCGATTGTAGGTCTTTTGGTTCAACCCTTTTATTCTTTATCGCCCATTTCACCCAAATGATCAAGGGAAGGTCGTAATAATTGATTTTTACCTAAAGTTCGGGTCCTGGAAAAAATCGAAAATTTTGCTGGCTAGGGTTTTTCAAGCAACGAGTCCCTCTTCCATTTCAAATGCCTCATTTTCTTCCAAATGCCACATATCTTGCAACAAAGTTGCCCATGTTTTATATCATCCGATTGTAGGTCTTTTGGTTCAACCCTTTTATTCTTTATCGCCCATTTCACCCAAATGATCAAGAGAAGGTGATTTTTAAGTGATTTTTACCTAAATTTCGGGTCCTGGAAAAAATCGAAAATTTTGCTGGCCAGGGTTTTTCAAGCAACGAGTCCCTCTTCCATTTCAAATGCCTCATTTTCTTCCAAATGTCACATATCTTGCAACAAAGTTGCCCATGTTTTAGATCATCCGATTGTAGGTCTTTTGGTTCAACCCTTTTATTCTTTATCGCCCATTTCACCCAAATGATCAAGAGAAGGTGATTTTTAAGTGATTTTTACCTAAATTTCGGGTCCTGGAAAAAATCGAAAATTTTGCTGGCCAGGGTTTTTCAAGCAACGAGTCCCTCTTCCATTTCAAATGCCTCATTTTCTTCCAAATGTCACATATCTTGCAACAAAGTTGCCCATGTTTTAGATCATCCGATTGTAGGTCTTTTGGTTCAACCCTTTTATTCTTTATCGCCCATTTCACCCAAATGATCAAGAGAAGGTGATTTTTAAGTGATTTTTACCTAAATTTCGGGTCCTGGAAAAAATCGAAAATTTTGCTGGCCAGGGTTTTTCAAGCAACGAGTCCCTCTTCCATTTCAAATGCCTCATTTTCTTCCAAATGTCACATATCTTGCAACAAAGTTGCCCATGTTTTAGATCATCCGATTGTAGGTCTTTTGGTTCAACCCTTTTATTCTTTATCGCCCATTTTACCCAAATGATCAAGGGAAGGTCGTAATAAGTGATTTTTACCTAAATTTCGGGTCCTGGAAAAAATCGAAAATTTTGCTGGCCAGGGTTTTTCAAGCAACGAGTCCCTCTTCCATTTCAAATGCCTCATTTTCTTCCAAATGCCACATATCTTGCAACAAAGTTGCCCATGTTTTAGATCATCCGATTGTAGGTCTTTTGGTTCAACCCTTTTATTCTTTATCGCCCATTTCACCCAAATGATCAAGAGAAGGTCGAAATAAGTGATTTTTACCTAAATTTCGGTTCCTGGAAAAAATCGAAAATTTTGCTGGATAAGGTTTTTCAAGCAACGATTCCCTCTTCCATTTCAAATGCCTCATTTTCTTCCAAATGCCACATATCTTGCAACAAAGTTGCCCATGTTTTAGATCATCCGATTGTAGGTCTTTTGGTTCAACCCTTTTATTCTTTATCGCCCATTTCACCCAAATGATCAAGGGAAGGTCGTAATAATTGATTTTTACCTAAAGTTCGGGTCCTGGAAAAAATCGAAAATTTTGCTGGCTAGGGTTTTTCAAGCAACGAGTCCCTCTTCCATTTCAAATGCCTCATTTTCTTCCAAATGTCACATATCTTGCAACAAAGTTGCCCATGTTTTAGATCATCCGATTGTAGGTCTTTTGGTTCAACCCTTTTATTCTTTATCGCCCATTTTACCCAATTGATCAAGGGAAGGTCGTAATAAGTGATTTTTACCTAAATTTCGGGTCCTGGAAAAAATCGAAAATTTTGCTGGCCAGGGTTTTTCAAGCAACGAGTCCCTCTTCCATTTCAAATGCCTCATTTTCTTCCAAATGCCACATATCTTGCAACAAAGTTGCCCATGTTTTAGATCATCCGATTGTAGGTCTTTTGGTTCAACCCTTTTATTCTTTATCGCCCATTTCACCCAAATGATGAAGGGAAGGTCGTAATAAGTGATTTTTACCTAAATTTCGGGTCCTGGAAAAAATCGAAAATTTTGCTGGCCAGGGTTTTTCAAGCAACGAGTCAATCTTCCATTTCAAATGCCTCATTTTCTTCCAAATGTCACATATCTTGCAACAAAGTTGCCCATGTTTTAGATCATCCGATTGTAGGTCTTTTGGTTCAACCCTTTTATTCTTTATCGCAAATTTTACCCAATTGATCAAGGGAAGGTCGTAATAAGTGATTTTTACCTAAATTTCGGGTCCTGGAAAAAAACGAAAATTTTGCTGGCCAGGGTTTTTCAAGCAACGAGTCCCTCTTCCATTTCAAATGCCTCATTTTCTTCAAAATGCCACATATCTTGCAACAAAGTTGCCCATGTTTTAGATCATCCGATTGTAGGTCTTTTGGTTCAACCCTTTTATTCTTTATCGCCCATTTCACCCAAATGATCAAGGGAAGGTTGTAATAAGTGATTTTTACCTAAATTTCGGGTCCTGGAAAAAATCGAAAATTTTGCTGGCCAGGGTTTTTCAAGCAACGAGTCCCTCTTCCATTTCAAATGCCTCATTTTCTTCCAAATGCCACATATCTTGCAACAAAGTTGCCCATGTTTTAGATCATCCGATTGTAGGTCTTTTGGTTCAACCCTTTTATTCTTTATCGCCCATTTCACCCAAATGATCAAGGGAAGGTCGTAATAATTGATTTTTACCTAAAGTTCGGGTCCTGGAAAAAATCGAAAATTTTGCTGGCTAGGGTTTTTCAAGCAACGAGTCCCTCTTCCATTTCAAATGCCTCATTTTCTTCCAAATGTCACATATCTTGCAACAAAGTTGCCCATGTTTTAGATCATCCGATTGTAGGTCTTTTGGTTCAACCCTTTTATTCTTTATCGCAAATTTTACCCAATTGATCAAGGGAAGGTCGTAATAAGTGATTTTTACCTAAATTTCGGGTCCTGGAAAAAAACGAAAATTTTGCTGGCCAGGGTTTTTCAAGCAACGAGTCCCTCTTCCATTTCAAATGCCTCATTTTCTTCAAAATGCCACATATCTTGCAACAAAGTTGCCCATGTTTTAGATCATCCGATTGTAGGTCTTTTGGTTCAACCCTTTTATTCTTTATCGCCCATTTCACCCAAATGATCAAGAGAAGGTCGAAATAAGTGATTTTTACCTAAATTTCGGTTCCTGGAAAAAATCGAAAATTTTGCTGGATAAGGTTTTTCAAGCAACGAGTCAATCTTCCATTTCAAATGCCTCATTTTCTTCCAAATGCCACATATCTTGCAACAAAGTTGCCCATGTTTTAGATCATCCGATTGTAGGTCTTTTGGTTCAACCCTTTTATTCTTTATCGCCCATTTCACCCAAATGATCAAGGGAAGGTCGTAATAATTGATTTTTACCTAAAGTTCGGGTCCTGGAAAAAATCGAAAATTTTGCTGGCTAGGGTTTTTCAAGCAACGAGTCCCTCTTCCATTTCAAATGCCTCATTTTCTTCCAAATGTCACATATCTTGCAACAAAGTTGCCCATGTTTTAGATCATCCGATTGTAGGTCTTTTGGTTCAACCCTTTTATTCTTTATCGCCCATTTTACCCAATTGATCAAGGGAAGGTCGTAATAAGTGATTTTTACCTAAATTTCGGGTCCTGGAAAAAATCGAAAATTTTGCTGGCCAGGGTTTTTCAAGCAACGAGTCCCTCTTCCATTTCAAATGCCTCATTTTCTTCCAAATGCCACATATCTTGCAACAAAGTTGCCCATGTTTTAGATCATCCGATTGTAGGTCTTTTGGTTCAACCCTTTTATTCTTTATCGCCCATTTCACCCAAATGATGAAGGGAAGGTCGTAATAAGTGATTTTTACCTAAATTTCGGGTCCTGGAAAAAATCGAAAATTTTGCTGGCCAGGGTTTTTCAAGCAACGAGTCAATCTTCCATTTCAAATGCCTCATTTTCTTCCAAATGTCACATATCTTGCAACAAAGTTGCCCATGTTTTAGATCATCCGATTGTAGGTCTTTTGGTTCAACCCTTTTATTCTTTATCGCAAATTTTACCCAATTGATCAAGGGAAGGTCGTAATAAGTGATTTTTACCTAAATTTCGGGTCCTGGAAAAAAACGAAAATTTTGCTGGCCAGGGTTTTTCAAGCAACGAGTCCCTCTTCCATTTCAAATGCCTCATTTTCTTCAAAATGCCACATATCTTGCAACAAAGTTGCCCATGTTTTAGATCATCCGATTGTAGGTCTTTTGGTTCAACCCTTTTATTCTTTATCGCCCATTTCACCCAAATGATCAAGGGAAGGTTGTAATAAGTGATTTTTACCTAAATTTCGGGTCCTGGAAAAAATCGAAAATTTTGCTGGCCAGGGTTTTTCAAGCAACGAGTCAATCTTCCATTTCAAATGCCTCATTTTCTTCCAAATGCCACATATCTTGCAACAAAGTTGCCCATGTTTTAGATCATCCGATTGTAGGTCTTTTGGTTCAACCCTTTTATTCTTTATCGCCCATTTCACCCAAATGATCAAGGGAAGGTCGTAATAAGTGATTTTTACCTAAATTTCGGGTCCTGGAAAAAATCGAAAATTTTGCTGGCCAGGGTTTTTCAAGCAACGAGTCCCTCTTCCATTTCAAATGCCTCATTTTCTTCCAAATGCCACATATCTTGCAACAAAGTTGCCCATGTTTTAGATCATCCGATTGTAGGTCTTTTGGTTCAACCCTTTTATTCTTTATCGCCCATTTCACCCAAATGATCAAGGGAAAGTCGTAATAAGTGATTTTTAAATAAATTTCGGGTCCTGGAAAAAATCGAAAATTTTGCTGGCCAGGGTTTTTCAAGCAACGAGTTCCTCTTCCATTTCAAATGCCTCATTTTCTTCCAAATGCCACATATCTTGCAACAAAGTTGCCCATGTTTTAGATCATCTGATTGTAGGTCTTTTGGTTCAACCCTTTTATTCTTTATCGCCCATTTCACCCAAATGATCAAGGGAAGGTCGTAATAAGTGATTTTTACCTAAATTTCGGGTCCTGGAAAAAATCGAAAATTTTGCCGGCCAGGGTTTTTCAAGCAACGAGTCCCTCTTCCACTTCAAATGCCTCATTTTCTTCCAAATGCCACATATCTTGCAACAAAGTTGCCCATGTTTTAGATCATCCGATTGTAGGTCTTTTGGTTCAACCCTTTTATTCTTTATCGCCCATTTCACCCAAATGATCAAGGGAAGGTCGTAATAAGTGATTTTTACCTAAATCTCGGGTCCTGGAAAAAATCGAAAATTTTGCTGGCCAGGGTTTTTCAAGCAACGAGTCCCTCTTCCATTTCAAATGCCTTATTTTCTTCCAAATGCCACATATCTTGCAACAAAGTTGCCCATGTTTTAAATCATCCGATTGTAGGTCTTTTGCTTCAACCCTTTTATTCTTTATCGCCCATTTCACCCAAATGATCAAGGGAAGGTCGTAATAAGTGATTTTTACCTAAATTTCGGGTCCTGGAAAAAATCGAAAATTTTGCTGGCCAGGGTTTTTCAAGCAACGAGTTCCTCTTCCATTTCAAATGCCTCATTTTCTTCCAAATGCCACATATCTTGCAACAAAGTTGCCCATGTTTTAGATCATCCGATTGTAGGTCTTTTCGTTCAACCCTTTTATTCTTTATCGCCCATTTCTCCCAAATGATCAAGAGAAGGTCGTAATAAGTGATTTTTACCTAAATTTCGGTTCCTGGAAAAAATCGAAAATTTTGCTGGCCAGGGTTTTTCAAGCAACGAGTTCCTCTTCCATTTCAAATGCCTCATTTTCTTCCAAATGTCACATATCTTGCAACAAAGTTGCCCATGTTTTAGATCATCCGATTGTAGGTCTTTTGGTTCAACCCTTTTATTCTTTATCGCCCATTTTACCCAATTGATCAAGGGAAGGTCGTAATAAGTGATTTTTACCTAAATTTCGGGTCCTGGAAAAAATCGAAAATTTTGCTGGCCAGGGTTTTTCAAGCAACGAGTCCCTCTTCCATTTCAAATGCCTCATTTTCTTCCAAATGCCACATATCTTGCAACAAAGTTGCCCATGTTTTAGATCATCCGATTGTAGGTCTTTTGGTTCAACCCTTTTATTCTTTATCGCCCATTTCACCCAAATGATCAAGAGAAGGTGATTTTTAAGTGATTTTTACCTAAATTTCGGGTCCTGGAAAAAATCGAAAATTTTGCTGGCCAGGGTTTTTCAAGCAACGAGTTCCTCTTCCATTTCAAATGCCTCATTTTCTTCCAAATGCCACATATCTTGCAACAAAGTTGCCCATGTTTTAGATCATCCGATTGTAGGACTTTTGGTTCAACCCTTTTATTCTTTATCGCCCATTTCACCCAAATGATCAAGGGAAGGTCGTAATAAGTGATTTTTACCTAAATCTCGGGTCCTGGAAAAAATCGAAAATTTTGCTGGCCAGGGTTTTTCAAGCAACGAGTCCCTCTTCCATTTCAAATGCCTCATTTTCTTCCAAATGCCACATATCTTGCAACAAAGTTGCCCATGTTTTAGATCATCCGATTGTAGGTCTTTTGGTTCAACCCTTTTATTCTTTATCGCCCATTTCACCCAAATGATGAAGGGAAGGTCGTAATAAGTGATTTTTACCTAAATTTCGGGTCCTGGAAAAAATCGAAAATTTTGCTGGCCAGGGTTTTTCAAGCAACGAGTCAATCTTCCATTTCAAATGCCTCATTTTCTTCCAAATGTCACATATCTTGCAACAAAGTTGCCCATGTTTTAGATCATCCGATTGTAGGTCTTTTGGTTCAACCCTTTTATTCTTTATCGCAAATTTTACCCAATTGATCAAGGGAAGGTCGTAATAAGTGATTTTTACCTAAATTTCGGGTCCTGGAAAAAAACGAAAATTTTGCTGGCCAGGGTTTTTCAAGCAACGAGTCCCTCTTCCATTTCAAATGCCTCATTTTCTTCAAAATGCCACATATCTTGCAACAAAGTTGCCCATGTTTTAGATCATCCGATTGTAGGTCTTTTGGTTCAACCCTTTTATTCTTTATCGCCCATTTCACCCAAATGATCAAGGGAAGGTTGTAATAAGTGATTTTTACCTAAATTTCGGGTCCTGGAAAAAATCGAAAATTTTGCTGGCCAGGGTTTTTCAAGCAACGAGTCAATCTTCCATTTCAAATGCCTCATTTTCTTCCAAATGCCACATATCTTGCAACAAAGTTGCCCATGTTTTAGATCATCCGATTGTAGGTCTTTTGGTTCAACCCTTTTATTCTTTATCGCCCATTTCACCCAAATGATCAAGGGAAGGTCGTAATAAGTGATTTTTACCTAAATTTCGGGTCCTGGAAAAAATCGAAAATTTTGCTGGCCAGGGTTTTTCAAGCAACGAGTCCCTCTTCCACTTCAAATGCCTCATTTTCTTCCAAATGCCACATATCTTGCAACAAAGTTGCCCATGTTTTAGATCATCCGATTGTAGGTCTTTTGGTTCAACCCTTTTATTCTTTATCGCCCATTTCACCCAAATGATCAAGGGAAGGTCGTAATAAGTGATTTTTACCTAAATTTCGGGTCCTGGAAAAAATCGAAAATTTTGCTGGATAAGGTTTTTCAAGCAACGAGTCCCTCTTCCATTTCAAATGCCTCATTTTCTTCCAAATGCCACATATCTTGCAACAAAGTTGCCCATGTTTTAGATCATCCGATTGTAGGTCTTTCGGTTCAACCCTTTTATTCTTTATCGCCCATTTCACCCAAATGATGAAGGGAAGGTCGTAATAAGTGATTTTTACCTAAATTTCGGGTCCTGGAAAAAATCGAAAATTTTGCTGGCCAGGGTTTTTCAAGCAACGAGTTCCTCTTCCATTTCAAATGCCTCATTTTCTTCCAAATGCCACATATCTTGCAACAAAGTTGCCCATGTTTTAGATCATCCGATTGTAGGACTTTTGGTTCAACCCTTTTATTCTTTATCGCCCATTTCACCCAAATGATCAAGAGAAGGTCGTAATAAGTGATTTTTACCTAAATTTCGGTTCCTGGAAAAAATCGAAAATTTTGCTGGCCAGGGTTTTTCAAGCAACGAGTTCCTCTTCCATTTCAAATGCCTCATTTTCTTCCAAATGTCACATATCTTGCAACAAAGTTGCCCATGTTTTAGATCATCCGATTGTAGGTCTTTTGGTTCAACCCTTTTATTCTTTATCGCCCATTTTACCCAATTGATCAAGGGAAGGTCGTAATAAGTGATTTTTACCTAAATTTCGGGTCCTGGAAAAAATCGAAAATTTTGCTGGCCAGGGTTTTTCAAGCAACGAGTCCCTCTTCCATTTCAAATGCCTCATTTTCTTCCAAATGCCACATATCTTGCAACAAAGTTGCCCATGTTTTAGATCATCCGATTGTAGGTCTTTTGGTTCAACCCTTTTATTCTTTATCGCCCATTTCACCCAAATGATCAAGGGAAGGTCGTAATAAGTGATTTTTAAATAAATTTCGGGTCCTGGAAAAAATCGAAAATTTTGCTGGCCAGGGTTTTTCAAGCAACGAGTTCCTCTTCCATTTCAAATGCCTCATTTTCTTCCAAATGCCACATATCTTGCAACAAAGTTGCCCATGTTTTAGATCATCTGATTGTAGGTCTTTTGGTTCAACCCTTTTATTCTTTATCGCCCATTTCACCCAAATGATCAAGGGAAGGTCGTAATAAGTGATTTTTACCTAAATTTCGGGTCCTGGAAAAAATCGAAAATTTTGCTGGCCAGGGTTTTTCAAGCAACGAGTCCCTCTTCCATTTCAAATGCCTCATTTTCTTCCAAATGCCACATATCTTGCAACAAAGTTGCCCATGTTTTAGATCATCCGATTGTAGGTCTTTTGGTTCAACCCTTTTATTCTTTATCGCCCATTTCACCCAAATGATCAAGGGAAGGTCGTAATAAGTGATTTTTACCTAAATCTCGGGTCCTGGAAAAAATCGAAAATTTTGCTGGCCAGGGTTTTTCAAGCAACGAGTCCCTCTTCCATTTCAAATGCCTTATTTTCTTCCAAATGCCACATATCTTGCAACAAAGTTGCCCATGTTTTAGATCATCCGATTGTAGGTCTTTTGGTTCAACCCTTTTATTCTTTATCGCCCATTTCACCCAAATGATCAAGAGAAGGTCGTAAGAAGTGATTTTTACCTAAATTTCGGTTCCTGGAAAAAATCGAAAATTTTGCTGGATAAGGTTTTTCAAGCAACGATTCCCTCTTCCATTTCAAATGCCTCATTTTCTTCCAAATGCCACATATCTTGCAACAAAGTTGCCCATGTTTTAGATCATCCGATTGTAGGTCTTTTGTTTCAACCCTTTTATTCTTTATCGCCCATTTCACCCAAATGATCAAGGGAAGGTCGTAATAAGTGATTTTTACCTAAATTTCGGGTCCTGGAAAAAATCGAAAATTTTGCTGGCCAGGGTTTTTCAAGCAACGAGTCCCTCTTCCATTTCAAATGCCTCATTTTCTTCCAAATGCCACATATCTTGCAACAAAGTTGCCCATGTTTTAGATCATCCGATTGTAGGTCTTTTGGTTCAACCCTTTTATTCTTTATCGCCCATTTCACCCAAATGATCAAGAGAAGGTCGTAAGAAGTGATTTTTACCTAAATTTCGGTTCCTGGAAAAAATCGAAAATTTTGCTGGCCAGGGTTTTTCAAGCAACGAGTCCCTCTTCCATTTCAAATGCCTCATTTTCTTCCAAATGCCACATATCTTGCAACAAAGTTGCCCATGTTTTAGATCATCCGATTGTAGGTCTTTTGGTTCAACCCTTTTATTCTTTATCGCCCATTTCACCCAAATGATCAAGAGAAGGTCGTAATAAGTGATTTTTACCTAAATTTCGGTTCCTGGAAAAAATCGAAAATTTTGCTGGATAAGGTTTTTCAAGCAACGATTCCCTCTTCCATTTCAAATGCCTCATTTTCTTCCAAATGCCACATATCTTGCAACAAAGTTGCCCATGTTTTAGATCATCCGATTGTAGGTCTTTTGTTTCAACCCTTTTATTCTTTATCGCCCATTTCACCCAAATGATCAAGGGAAGGTCGTAATAAGTGATTTTTACCTAAATTTCGGGTCCTGGAAAAAATCGAAAATTTTGCTGGCCAGGGTTTTTCAAGCAACGAGTCCCTCTTCCATTTCAAATGCCTCATTTTCTTCCAAATGCCACATATCTTGCAACAAAGTTGCCCATGTTTTAGATCATCCGATTGTAGGTCTTTTGGTTCAACCCTTTTATTCTTTATCGCCCATTTCACCCAAATGATCAAGAGAAGGTCGTAATAAGTGATTTTTACCTAAATTTCGGTTCCTGGAAAAAATCGAAAATTTTGCTGGATAAGGTTTTTCAAGCAACGATTCCCTCTTCCATTTCAAATGCCTCATTTTCTTCCAAATGCCACATATCTTGCAACAAAGTTGCCCATGTTTTAGATCATCCGATTGTAGGTCTTTTGGTTCAACCCTTTTATTCTTTATCGCCCATTTCACCCAAATGATCAAGGGAAGGTCGTAATAAGTGATTTTTACCTAAATTTCGGGTCCTGGAAAAAATCGAAAATTTTGCTGGATAAGGTTTTTCAAGCAACGATTCCCTCTTCCATTTCAAATGCCTCATTTTCTTCCAAATGCCACATATCTTGCAACAAAGTTGCCCATCCGATTGTAGGTCTTTTGGTTCAACCCTTTTATTCTTTATCGCCCATTTCACCCAAATGATCAAGGGAAGGTCGTAATAATTGATTTTTACCTAAAGTTCGGGTCCTGGAAAAAATCGAAAATTTTGCTGGCTAGGGTTTTTCAAGCAACGAGTCCCTCTTCCATTTCAAATGCCTCATTTTCTTCCAAATGTCACATATCTTGCAACAAAGTTGCCCATGTTTTAGATCATCCGATTGTAGGTCTTTCGGTTCAACCCTTTTATTCTTTATCGCCCATTTCACCGAAATGATCAAGGGAAGGTCGTAATAATTGATTTTTACCTAAAGTTCGGGTCCTGGAAAAAATCGAAAATTTTGCTGGCTAGGGTTTTTCAAGCAACGAGTCCCTCTTCCATTTCAAATGCCTCATTTTCTTCCAAATGTCACATATCTTGCAACAAAGTTGCCCATGTTTTAGATCATCCGATTGTAGGTCTTTTGGTTCAACCCTTTTATTCTTTATCGCCCATTTCACCCAAATGATCAAGGGAAGGTCGTAATAAGTGATTTTTACCTAAATTTCGGGTCCTGGAAAAAATCGAAAATTTTGCTGGCTAGGGTTTTTCAAGCAACGAGTCCCTCTTCCATTTCAAATGCCTCATTTTCTTCCAAATGTCACATATCTTGCAACAAAGTTGCCCATGTTTTAGATCATCCGATTGTAGGTGTTTTGCTTCAACCCTTTTATTCTTTATCGCCCATTTCACCCAAATGATCAAGGGAAGGTCGTAATAAGTGATTTTTACCTAAATTTCGGGTCCTGGAAAAAATCGAAAATTTTGCTGGATAAGGTTTTTCAAGCAACGAGTCCCTCTTCCATTTCAAATGCCGCATTTTCGGCCAAATGCCAAATGTCGTGCAACACAGTTGCCCATGTTTTAGATCATCCGATTGTAGGTCTTTTGGTTCAACCCTTTTATTCTTTATCGCCCATTTCACCCAAATGATCAAGAGAAGGTCGTAAGAAGTGATTTTTACCTAAATTTCGGGTCCTGGAAAAAATCGAAAATTTTGCTGGCTAGGGTTTTTCAAGCAACGAGTCCCTCTTCCATTTCAAATGCCTCATTTTCTTCCAAATGTCACATATCTTGCAACAAAGTTGCCCATGTTTTAGATCATCCGATTGTAGGTCTTTCGGTTCAACCCTTTTATTCTTTATCGCCCATTTCACCGAAATGATCAAGGGAAGGTCGTAATAATTGATTTTTACCTAAAGTTCGGGTCCTGGAAAAAATCGAAAATTTTGCTGGCTAGGGTTTTTCAAGCAACGAGTCCCTCTTCCATTTCAAATGCCGCATTTTCTGCCAAATGCCAAATGTCGTGCAACACAGTTGCCCATGTTTTAGATCATCCGATTGTAGGTCTTTTGGTTCAACCCTTTTATTCTTTATCGCCCATTTCACCCAAATGATCAAGGGAAGGTCGTAATAAGTGATTTTTGCCTAAATTTCGGGTCCTGGAAAAAATCGAAAATTTTGCTGGCTAGGGTTTTTCAAGCAACGAGTCTATCTTCCATTTCAAATGCCTCATTTTCTTCCAAATGTCACATATCTTGCAACAAAGTTGCCCATGTTTTAGATCATCCGATTGTAGGTGTTTTGCTTCAACCCTTTTATTCTTTATCGCCCATTTCACCCAAATGATCAAGAGAAGGTCGTAATATGTGATTTTTACCTAAATTTCGGGTCCTGGAAAAAATCGAAAATTTTGCTGGCTAGGGTTTTTCAAGCAACGAGTCCCTCTTCCATTTCAAATGCCGCATTTTCTGCCAAATGCCAAATGTCGTGCAACACAGTTGCCCATGTTTTAGATCATCCGATTGTAGGTCTTTTGGTTCAACCCTTTTATTCTTTATCGCCCATTTCACCCAAATGATCAAGGGAAGGTCGTAATAAGTGATTTTTGCCTAAATTTCGGGTCCTGGAAAAAATCGAAAATTTTGCTGGCTAGGGTTTTTCAAGCAACGAGTCCCTCTTCCATTTCAAATGCCTCATTTTCTTCCAAATGTCACATATCTTGCAACAAAGTTGCCCATGTTTTAGATCATCCGATTGTAGGTCTTTCGGTTCAACCCTTTTATTCTTTATCGCCCATTTCACCGAAATGATCAAGGGAAGGTCGTAATAATTGATTTTTACCTAAAGTTCGGGTCCTGGAAAAAATCGAAAATTTTGCTGGCTAGGGTTTTTCAAGCAACGAGTCCCTCTTCCATTTCAAATGCCGCATTTTCTGCCAAATGCCAAATGTCGTGCAACACAGTTGCCCATGTTTTAGATCATCCGATTGTAGGTCTTTTGGTTCAACCCTTTTATTCTTTATCGCCCATTTCACCCAAATGATCAAGGGAAGGTCGTAATAAGTGATTTTTGCCTAAATTTCGGGTCCTGGAAAAAATCGAAAATTTTGCTGGCTAGGGTTTTTCAAGCAACGAGTCCCTCTTCCATTTCAAATGCCTCATTTTCTTCCAAATGTCACATATCTTGCAACAAAGTTGCCCATGTTTTAGATCATCCGATTGTAGGTCTTTCGGTTCAACCCTTTTATTCTTTATCGCCCATTTCACCGAAATGATCAAGGGAAGGTCGTAATAATTGATTTTTACCTAAAGTTCGGGTCCTGGAAAAAATCGAAAATTTTGCTGGCTAGGGTTTTTCAAGCAACGAGTCCCTCTTCCATTTCAAATGCCGCATTTTCTGCCAAATGCCAAATGTCGTGCAACACAGTTGCCCATGTTTTAGATCATCCGATTGTAGGTCTTTTGGTTCAACCCTTTTATTCTTTATCGCCCATTTCACCCAAATGATCAAGGGAAGGTCGTAATAAGTGATTTTTGCCTAAATTTCGGGTCCTGGAAAAAATCGAAAATTTTGCTGGCTAGGGTTTTTCAAGCAACGAGTCTATCTTCCATTTCAAATGCCTCATTTTCTTCCAAATGTCACATATCTTGCAACAAAGTTGCCCATGTTTTAGATCATCCGATTGTAGGTGTTTTGCTTCAACCCTTTTATTCTTTATCGCCCATTTCACCCAAATGATCAAGAGAAGGTCGTAAGAAGTGATTTTTACCTAAATTTCGGGTCCTGGAAAAAATCGAAAATTTTGCTGGCTAGGGTTTTTCAAGCAACGAGTCCCTCTTCCATTTCAAATGCCTCATTTTCTTCCAAATGTCACATATCTTGCAACAAAGTTGCCCATGTTTTAGATCATCCGATTGTAGGTCTTTCGGTTCAACCCTTTTATTCTTTATCGCCCATTTCACCGAAATGATCAAGGGAAGGTCGTAATAATTGATTTTTACCTAAAGTTCGGGTCCTGGAAAAAATCGAAAATTTTGCTGGCTAGGGTTTTTCAAGCAACGAGTCCCTCTTCCATTTCAAATGCCGCATTTTCTGCCAAATGCCAAATGTCGTGCAACACAGTTGCCCATGTTTTAGATCATCCGATTGTAGGTCTTTTGGTTCAACCCTTTTATTCTTTATCGCCCATTTCACCCAAATGATCAAGGGAAGGTCGTAATAAGTGATTTTTGCCTAAATTTCGGGTCCTGGAAAAAATCGAAAATTTTGCTGGCTAGGGTTTTTCAAGCAACGAGTCTATCTTCCATTTCAAATGCCTCATTTTCTTCCAAATGTCACATATCTTGCAACAAAGTTGCCCATGTTTTAGATCATCCGATTGTAGGTGTTTTGCTTCAACCCTTTTATTCTTTATCGCCCATTTCACCCAAATGATCAAGGGAAGGTCGTAATATGTGATTTTTACCTAAATTTCGGGTCCTGGAAAAAATCGAAAATTTTGCTGGCTAGGGTTTTTCAAGCAACGAGTCTATCTTCCATTTCAAATGCCTCATTTTCTTCCAAATGTCACATATCTTGCAACAAAGTTGCCCATGTTTTAGATCATCCGATTGTAGGTGTTTTGCTTCAACCCTTTTATTCTTTATCGCCCATTTCACCCAAATGATCAAGAGAAGGTCGTAATATGTGATTTTTACCTAAATTTCGGGTCCTGGAAAAAATCGAAAATTTTGCTGGCTAGGGTTTTTCAAGCAACGAGTCTATCTTCCATTTCAAATGCCGCATTTTCTGCCAAATGCCAAATGTCGTGCAACACAGTTGCCCATGTTTTAGATCATCCGATTGTAGGTCTTTTGGTTCAACCCTTTTATTCTTTATCGCCCATTTCACCCAAATGATCAAGGGAAGGTCGTAATAAGTGATTTTTACCTAAATTTCGGGTCCTGGAAAAAATCGAAAATTTTGCTGGCTAGGGTTTTTCAAGCAACGAGTCTATCTTCCATTTCAAATGCCTCATTTTCTTCCAAATGTCACATATCTTGCAACAAAGTTGCCCATGTTTTAGATCATCCGATTGTAGGTGTTTTGCTTCAACCCTTTTATTCTTTATCGCCCATTTCACCCAAATGATCAAGAGAAGGTCGTAATATGTGATTTTTACCTAAATTTCGGGTCCTGGAAAAAATCGAAAATTTTGCTGGCTAGGGTTTTTCAAGCAACGAGTCTATCTTCCATTTCAAATGCCTCATTTTCTTCCAAATGTCACATATCTTGCAACAAAGTTGCCCATGTTTTAGATCATCCGATTGTAGGTGTTTTGCTTCAACCCTTTTATTCTTTATCGCCCATTTCACCCAAATGATCAAGAGAAGGTCGTAATATGTGATTTTTACCTAAATTTCGGGTCCTGGAAAAAATCGAAAATTTTGCTGGCTAGGGTTTTTCAAGCAACGAGTCTATCTTCCATTTCAAATGCCGCATTTTCTGCCAAATGCCAAATGTCGTGCAACACAGTTGCCCATGTTTTAGATCATCCGATTGTAGGTCTTTTGGTTCAACCCTTTTATTCTTTATCGCCCATTTCACCCAAATGATCAAGGGAAGGTCGTAATAAGTGATTTTTACCTAAATTTCGGGTCCTGGAAAAAATCGAAAATTTTGCTGGCTAGGGTTTTTCAAGCAACGAGTCTATCTTCCATTTCAAATGCCTCATTTTCTTCCAAATGTCACATATCTTGCAACAAAGTTGCCCATGTTTTAGATCATCCGATTGTAGGTGTTTTGCTTCAACCCTTTTATTCTTTATCGCCCATTTCACCCAAATGATCAAGAGAAGGTCGTAATATGTGATTTTTACCTAAATTTCGGGTCCTGGAAAAAATCGAAAATTTTGCTGGCTAGGGTTTTTCAAGCAACGAGTCTATCTTCCATTTCAAATGCCTCATTTTCTTCCAAATGTCACATATCTTGCAACAAAGTTGCCCATGTTTTAGATCATCCGATTGTAGGTGTTTTGCTTCAACCCTTTTATTCTTTATCGCCCATTTCACCCAAATGATCAAGAGAAGGTCGTAATATGTGATTTTTACCTAAATTTCGGGTCCTGGAAAAAATCGAAAATTTTGCTGGCTAGGGTTTTTCAAGCAACGAGTCTATCTTCCATTTCAAATGCCGCATTTTCTGCCAAATGCCAAATGTCGTGCAACACAGTTGCCCATGTTTTAGATCATCCGATTGTAGGTCTTTTGGTTCAACCCTTTTATTCTTTATCGCCCATTTCACCCAAATGATCAAGGGAAGGTCGTAATAAGTGATTTTTACCTAAATTTCGGGTCCTGGAAAAAATCGAAAATTTTGCTGGCTAGGGTTTTTCAAGCAACGAGTCTATCTTCCATTTCAAATGCCTCATTTTCTTCCAAATGTCACATATCTTGCAACAAAGTTGCCCATGTTTTAGATCATCCGATTGTAGGTGTTTTGCTTCAACCCTTTTATTCTTTATCGCCCATTTCACCCAAATGATCAAGAGAAGGTCGTAATATGTGATTTTTACCTAAATTTCGGGTCCTGGAAAAAATCGAAAATTTTGCTGGCTAGGGTTTTTCAAGCAACGAGTCTATCTTCCATTTCAAATGCCTCATTTTCTTCCAAATGTCACATATCTTGCAACAAAGTTGCCCATGTTTTAGATCATCCGATTGTAGGTCTTTCGGTTCAACCCTTTTATTCTTTATCGCCCATTTCACCGAAATGATCAAGGGAAGGTCGTAATAATTGATTTTTACCTAAAGTTCGGGTCCTGGAAAAAATCGAAAATTTTGCTGGCTAGGGTTTTTCAAGCAACGAGTCCCTCTTCCATTTCAAATGCCGCATTTTCTGCCAAATGCCAAATGTCGTGCAACACAGTTGCCCATGTTTTAGATCATCCGATTGTAGGTCTTTTGGTTCAACCCTTTTATTCTTTATCGCCCATTTCACCCAAATGATCAAGGGAAGGTCGTAATAAGTGATTTTTACCTAAATTTCGGGTCCTGGAAAAAATCGAAAATTTTGCTGGCTAGGGTTTTTCAAGCAACGAGTCTATCTTCCATTTCAAATGCCTCATTTTCTTCCAAATGTCACATATCTTGCAACAAAGTTGCCCATGTTTTAGATCATCCGATTGTAGGTGTTTTGCTTCAACCCTTTTATTCTTTATCGCCCATTTCACCCAAATGATCAAGAGAAGGTCGTAATATGTGATTTTTACCTAAATTTCGGGTCCTGGAAAAAATCGAAAATTTTGCTGGCTAGGGTTTTTCAAGCAACGAGTCCCTCTTCCATTTCAAATGCCTCATTTTCTTCCAAATGTCACATATCTTGCAACAAAGTTGCCCATGTTTTAGATCATCCGATTGTAGGTGTTTTGCTTCAACCCTTTTATTCTTTATCGCCCATTTCACCGAAATGATCAAGGGAAGGTCGTAATAAGTGATTTTTACCTAAATTTCGGGTCCTGGAAAAAATCGAAAATTTTGCTGGATAAGGTTTTTCAAGCAACGAGTCCCTCTTCCATTTCAAATGCCTCATTTTCTTCCAAATGCCACATATCTTGCAACAAAGTTGCCCATGTTTTAGATCATCCGATTGTAGGTCTTTTGGTTCAACCCTTTTATTCTTTTTCGCCCATTTCACCCAAATGATCAAGAGAAGGTCGTAATAAGTGATTTTTACCTAAATTTCGGGTCCTGGAAAAAATCGAAAATTTTGCTGGCCAGGGTTTTTCAAGCAACGAGTCCCTCTTCCATTTCAAATGCCTCATTTTCTTCCAAATGCCACATATCTTGCAACAAAGTTGCCCATGTTTTAGATCATCCGATTGTAGGTCTTTTGGTTCAACCCTTTTATTCTTTATCGCCCATTTCACCCAAATGATCAAGAGAAGGTCGTAAGAAGTGATTTTTACCTAAATTTCGGTTCCTGGAAAAAATCGAAAATTTTGCTGGCCAGGGTTTTTCAAGCAACGAGTCCCTCTTCCATTTCAAATGCCTCATTTTCTTCCAAATGCCACATATCTTGCAACAAAGTTGCCCATGTTTTAGATCATCCGATTGTAGGTCTTTTGGTTCAACCCTTTTATTCTTTATCGCCCATTTCACCCAAATGATCAAGGGAAGGTCGTAATAAGTGATTTTTACCTAAATTTCGGGTCCTGGAAAAAATCGAAAATTTTGCTGGCCAGGGTTTTTCAAGCAACGAGTCCCTCTTCCATTTCAAATGCCTCATTTTCTTCCAAATGCCACATATCTTGCAACAAAGTTGCCCATGTTTTAGATCATCCGATTGTAGGTGTTTTGCTTCAACCCTTTTATTCTTTATCGCCCATTTCACCCAAATGATCAAGAGAAGGTCGTAATAAGTGATTTTTACCTAAATTTCGGTTCCTGGAAAAAATCGAAAATTTTGCTGGATAAGGTTTTTCAAGCAACGATTCCCTCTTCCATTTCAAATGCCTCATTTTCTTCCAAATGCCACATATCTTGCAACAAAGTTGCCCATCCGATTGTAGGTCTTTTGGTTCAACCCTTTTATTCTTTATCGCCCATTTCACCCAAATGATCAAGGGAAGGTCGTAATAATTGATTTTTACCTAAAGTTCGGGTCCTGGAAAAAATCGAAAATTTTGCTGGCTAGGGTTTTTCAAGCAACGAGTCCCTCTTCCATTTCAAATGCCTCATTTTCTTCCAAATGTCACATATCTTGCAACAAAGTTGCCCATGTTTTAGATCATCCGATTGTAGGTCTTTCGGTTCAACCCTTTTATTCTTTATCGCCCATTTCA
Organism: Xylota sylvarum; assembly: GCA_905220385.1. Classification (NCBI taxonomy): domain Eukaryota; kingdom Metazoa; phylum Arthropoda; class Insecta; order Diptera; family Syrphidae; genus Xylota; species Xylota sylvarum. The sequence continues at coordinate 104,563,590 of LR999957.1, read as the reverse complement.
CCGAAATGATCAAGGGAAGGTCGTAATAATTGATTTTTACCTAAAGTTCGGGTCCTGGAAAAAATCGAAAATTTTGCTGGCTAGGGTTTTTCAAGCAACGAGTCCCTCTTCCATTTCAAATGCCTCATTTTCTTCCAAATGTCACATATCTTGCAACAAAGTTGCCCATGTTTTAGATCATCCGATTGTAGGTGTTTTGCTTCAACCCTTTTATTCTTTATCGCCCATTTCACCCAAATGATCAAGGGAAGGTCGTAATAAGTGATTTTTACCTAAATTTCGGGTCCTGGAAAAAATCGAAAATTTTGCTGGATAAGGTTTTTCAAGCAACGAGTCCCTCTTCCATTTCAAATGCCGCATTTTCTGCCAAATGCCAAATGTCGTGCAACACAGTTGCCCATGTTTTAGATCATCCGATTGTAGGTCTTTCGGTTCAACCCTTTTATTCTTTATCGCCCATTTCACCCAAATGATCAAGAGAAGGTCGTAATATGTGATTTTTACCTAAATTTCGGGTCCTGGAAAAAATCGAAAATTTTGCTGGCTAGGGTTTTTCAAGCAACGAGTCCCTCTTCCATTTCAAATGCCTCATTTTCTTCCAAATGTCACATATCTTGCAACAAAGTTGCCCATGTTTTAGATCATCCGATTGTAGGTGTTTTGCTTCAACCCTTTTATTCTTTATCGCCCATTTCACCGAAATGATCAAGGGAAGGTCGTAATAAGTGATTTTTACCTAAATTTCGGGTCCTGGAAAAAATCGAAAATTTTGCTGGATAAGGTTTTTCAAGCAACGAGTCCCTCTTCCATTTCAAATGCCTCATTTTCTTCCAAATGCCACATATCTTGCAACAAAGTTGCCCATGTTTTAGATCATCCGATTGTAGGTCTTTTGGTTCAACCCTTTTATTCTTTATCGCCCATTTCACCCAAATGATCAAGGGAAGGTCGTAATAAGTGATTTTTACCTAAATTTCGGGTCCTGGAAAAAATCGAAAATTTTGCTGGCCAGGGTTTTTCAAGCAACGAGTCCCTCTTCCATTTCAAATGCCTCATTTTCTTCCAAATGCCACATATCTTGCAACAAAGTTGCCCATGTTTTAGATCATCCGATTGTAGGTCTTTTGGTTCAACCCTTTTATTCTTTATCGCCCATTTCACCCAAATGATCAAGAGAAGGTCGTAATAAGTGATTTTTACCTAAATTTCGGTTCCTGGAAAAAATCGAAAATTTTGCTGGATAAGGTTTTTCAAGCAACGATTCCCTCTTCCATTTCAAATGCCTCATTTTCTTCCAAATGCCACATATCTTGCAACAAAGTTGCCCATGTTTTAGATCATCCGATTGTAGGTCTTTTGGTTCAACCCTTTTATTCTTTATCGCCCATTTCTCCCAAATGATCAAGAGAAGGTCGTAATAAGTGATTTTTACCTAAATTTCGGTTCCTGGAAAAAATCGAAAATTTTGCTGGATAAGGTTTTTCAAGCAACGAGTCCCTCTTCCATTTCAAATGCCTCATTTTCTTCCAAATGCCACATATCTTGCAACAAAGTTGCCCATGTTTTAGATCATCCGATTGTAGGTCTTTTGGTTCAACCCTTTTATTCTTTATCGCCCATTTCACCCAAATGATCAAGGGAAGGTCGTAATAAGTGATTTTTACCTAAATTTCGGGTCCTGGAAAAAATCGAAAATTTTGCTGGATAAGGTTTTTCAAGCAACGAGTCCCTCTTCCATTTCAAATGCCTCATTTTCTTCCAAATGCCACATATCTTGCAACAAAGTTGCCCATGTTTGAGATCATCCGATTGCAGGTCTTTCGGTTGAACCCTTTTATTCTTTATCTCCCATTTCACCCAAATGATCAAGGGAAGGTCGTAATGAGTGATTTTTACCTTAATTTCGGGTCCTGGAAAAAATCGAAAATTTTGCTGGCTAGGGTTTTTCAAGCAACGAGTCCCCCTTTCATTTCAAATGCCTCATTTTCTTCCAAATGCCACATATCTTGCAACAAAGTTGCCCATGTTTTAGATCATCCGATTGTAGGTCTTTCGGTTAAACCCTTTTATTCTTTATCGCCCATTTCACCCAAATGATCAAGGGAAGGTCGTAATAAGTGATTTTTACCTAAATTTCGGGTCCTGGAAAAAATCGAAAATTTTGCTGGCCAGGGTTTTTCAAGCAACGAGTCCCTCTTCCATTTCAAATGCCTCATTTTCTTTAGGTCTTTTGGTTCAACCCTTTTATTCTTTATCGCCCATTTCACCCAAATGATCAAGGGAAGGTCGTAATAAGTGATTTTTACCTAAATTTCGGGTCCTGGAAAAAATCGAAAATTTTGCTGGCTAGGGTTTTTCAAGCAACGAGTCCCTCTTCCATTTCAAATGCCTCATTTTCTTCCAAATGTCACATATCTTGCAACAAAGTTGCCCATGTTTTAGATCATCCGATTGTAGGTCTTTCGGTTCAACCCTTTTATTCTTTATCGCCCATTTCACCGAAATGATCAAGGGAAGGTCGTAATAATTGATTTTTACCTAAAGTTCGGGTCCTGGAAAAAATCGAAAATTTTGCTGGCTAGGGTTTTTCAAGCAACGAGTCCCTCTTCCATTTCAAATGCCTCATTTTCTTCCAAATGTCACATATCTTGCAACAAAGTTGCCCATGTTTTAGATCATCCGATTGTAGGTCTTTTGGTTCAACCCTTTTATTCTTTATCGCCCATTTCACCCAAATAATCAAGGGAAGGTCGTAATAAGTGATTTTTACCTAAATTTCGGGTCCTGGAAAAAATCGAAAATTTTGCTGGCTAGGGTTTTTCAAGCAACGAGTCCCTCTTCCATTTCAAATGCCTCATTTTCTTCCAAATGTCACATATCTTGCAACAAAGTTGCCCATGTTTTAGATCATCCGATTGTAGGTGTTTTGCTTCAACCCTTTTATTCTTTATCGCCCATTTCACCCAAATGATCAAGGGAAGGTCGTAATAATTGATTTTTACCTAAAGTTCGGGTCCTGGAAAAAATCGAAAATTTTGCTGGCTAGGGTTTTTCAAGCAACGAGTCCCTCTTCCATTTCAAATGCCGCATTTTCTGCCAAATGCCAAATGTCGTGCAACACAGTTGCCCATGTTTTAGATCATCCGATTGTAGGTCTTTTGGTTCAACCCTTTTATTCTTTATCGCCCATTTCACCCAAATGATCAAGGGAAGGTCGTAATAAGTGATTTTTACCTTAATTTCGGGTCCTGGAAAAAATTGAAAATTTTGCTGGCTAGGGTTTTTCAAGCAACGAGTCCCCCTTTCATTTCAAATGCCTCATTTTCTTCCAAATGCCACATATCTTGCAACAAAGTTGCCCATGTTTTAGATCATCCGATTGTAGGTCTTTTGGTTCAACCCTTTTATTCTTTATCGCCCATTTCACCCAAATGATCAAGGGAAGGTCGTAATAAGTAATTTTTACCTAAATTTCGGGTCCTGGAAAAAATTGAAAATTTTGCTGGCTAGGGTTTTTCAAGCAACGAGTCCCCCTTTCATTTCAAATGCCTCATTTTCTTCCAAATGCCACATATCTTGCAACAAAGTTGCCCATGTTTTAGATCATCCGATTGTAGGTCTTTCGGTTAAACCCTTTTATTCTTTATCGCCCATTTCACCCAAATGATCAAGGGAAGGTCGTAATAAGTGATTTTTACCTAAATTTCGGGTCCTGGAAAAAATCGAAAATTTTGCTGGCTAGGGTTTTTCAAGCAACGAGTCCCTCTTCCATTTCAAATGCCTCATTTTCTTCCAAATGTCACATATCTTGCAACAAAGTTGCCCATGTTTTAGATCATCCGATTGTAGGTCTTTCGGTTCAACCCTTTTATTCTTTATCGCCCATTTCACCCAAATGATCAAGGGAAGGTCGTAATAAGTGATTTTTACCTAAATTTCGGGTCCTGGAAAAAATCGAAAATTTTGCTGGCTAGGGTTTTTCAAGCAACGAGTCCCTCTTCCATTTCAAATGCCTCATTTTCTTCCAAATGTCACATATCTTGCAACAAAGTTGCCCATGTTTTAGATCATCCGATTGTAGGTCTTTTGGTTCAACCCTTTTATTCTTTATCGCCCATTTCACCCAAATGATCAAGGGAAGGTCGTAATAAGTGATTTTTACCTAAATTTCGGGTCCTGGAAAAAATCGAAAATTTTGCTGGCTAGGGTTTTTCAAGCAACGAGTCCCTCTTCCATTTCAAATGCCTCATTTTCTTCCAAATGTCACATATCTTGCAACAAAGTTGCCCATGTTTTAGATCATCCGATTGTAGGTGTTTTGCTTCAACCCTTTTATTCTTTATCGCCCATTTCACCCAAATGATCAAGGGAAGGTCGTATAATTGATTTTTACCTAAAGTTCGGGTCCAGGAAAAAATCGAAAATTTTGCTGGCTAGGGTTTTTCAAGCAACGAGTCCCTCTTCCATTTCAAATGCCGCATTTTCTGCCAAATGCCAAATGTCGTGCAACACAGTTGCCCATGTTTTAGATCATCCGATTGTAGGTCTTTTGGTTCAACCCTTTTATTCTTTATCGCCCATTTCACCCAAATGATCAAGGGAAGGTCGTAATAAGTGATTTTTACCTTAATTTCGGGTCCTGGAAAAAATTGAAAATTTTGCTGGCTAGGGTTTTTCAAGCAACGAGTCCCCCTTTCATTTCAAATGCCTCATTTTCTTCCAAATGCCACATATCTTGCAACAAAGTTGCCCATGTTTTAGATCATCCGATTGTAGGTCTTTTGGTTCAACCCTTTTATTCTTTATCGCCCATTTCACCCAAATGATCAAGGGAAGGTCGTAATAAGTAATTTTTACCTAAATTTCGGGTCCTGGAAAAAATTGAAAATTTTGCTGGCTAGGGTTTTTCAAGCAACGAGTCCCCCTTTCATTTCAAATGCCTCATTTTCTTCCAAATGCCACATATCTTGCAACAAAGTTGCCCATGTTTTAGATCATCCGATTGTAGGTCTTTTGGTTCAACCCTTTTATTCTTTATCGCCCATTTCACCCAAATGATCAAGGGAAGGTCGTAATAAGTGATTTTTACCTAAATTTCGGGTCCTGGAAAAAATCGAAAATTTTGCTGGCTAGGGTTTTTCAAGCAACGAGTCCCTCTTCCATTTCAAATGCCTCATTTTCTTCCAAATGCCACATATCTTGCAACAAAGTTGCCCATGTTTTAGATCATCCGATTGTAGGTCTTTTGGTTCAACCCTTTTATTCTTTATCGCCCATTTCACCCAAATGATCAAGAGAAGGTCGTAATAAATGATTTTTACCTAAATTTCGGTTCCTGGAAAAAATCGAAAATTTTGCTGGCTAGGGTTTTTCAAGCAACGAGTCCCTCTTCCATTTCAAATGCCTCATTTTCTTCCAAATGCCACATATCTTGCAACAAAGTTGCCCATGTTTGAGATCATCCGATTGCAGGTCTTTCGGTTGAACCCTTTTATTCTTTATCTCCCATTTCACCCAAATGATCAAGGGAAGGTCGTAATGAGTGATTTTTACCTTAATTTCGGGTCCTGGAAAAAATCGAAAATTTTGCTGGCTAGGGTTTTTCAAGCAACGAGTCCCCCTTTCATTTCAAATGCCTCATTTTCTTCCAAATGCCACATATCTTGCAACAAAGTTGCCCATGTTTTAGATCATCCGATTGTAGGTCTTTTGGTTCAACCCTTTTATTCTTTATCGCCCATTTCACCCAAATGATCAAGAGAAGGTCGTAATAAATGATTTTTACCTAAATTTCGGTTCCTGGAAAAAATCGAAAATTTTGCTGGCTAGGGTTTTTCAAGCAACGAGTCCCTCTTCCATTTCAAATGCCTCATTTTCTTCCAAATGCCACATATCTTGCAACAAAGTTGCCCATGTTTTAGATCATCCGATTGTAGGTCTTTTGGTTCAACCCTTTTATTCTTTATCGCCCATTTCACCCAAATGATCAAGAGAAGGTCGTAATAAGTGATTTTTACCTAAATTTCGGGTCCTGGAAAAAATCGAAAATTTTGCTGGCTAGGGTTTTTCAAGCAACGACTCAATCTTCCATTTCAAATGCCTCATTTTCTTCCAAATGCCACATATCTTGCAACAAAGTTGCCCATGTTTTAGATCATCCGATTGTAGGTCTTTTGGTTCAACCCTTTTATTCTTTATCGCCCATTTCACCCAAATGATCAAGAGAAGGTCGTAATAAATGATTTTTACCTAAATTTCGGTTCCTGGAAAAAATCGAAAATTTTGATGGCTAGGGTTTTTCAAGCAACGAGTCCCTCTTCCATTTCAAATGCCTCATTTTCTTCCAAATGCCACATATCTTGCAACAAAGTTGCCCATGTTTTAGATCATCCGATTGTAGGTCTTTTGGTTCAACCCTTTTATTCTTTATCGCCCATTTCACCCAAATGATCAAGGGAAGGTGGTAATAAGTGATTTTAACCTACATTTCGGGTCCTGGAAAAAATCGAAAATTTTGCTGGCTAGGGTTTTTCAAGCAACGAGTCCCTCTTCCATTTCAAATGCCTCATTTTCTTCCAAATGCCACATATCTTGCAACAAAGTTGCCCATGTTTTAGATCATCCGATTGTAGGTCTTTTGGTTCAACCCTTTTATTCTTTATCGCCCATTTCACCCAAATGATCAAGGGAAGGTCGTAATAAGTGATTTTTACCTAAATTTCGGGTCCTGGAAAAAATCGAAAATTTTGCTGGCCAGGGTTTTTCAAGCAACGAGTCCCTCTTCCATTTCAAATGCCTCATTTTCTTCCAAATGCCACATATCTTGCAACAAAGTTGCCCATGTTTTAGATCATCCGATTGTAGGTCTTTTGGTTCAACCCTTTTATTCTTTATCGCCCATTTCACCCAAATGATCAAGGGAAGGTCGTAATAAGTGATTTTTACCTAAATTTCGGGTCCTGGAAAAAATCGAAAATTTTGCTGGCCAGGGTTTTTCAAGCAACGAGTCCCTCTTCCATTTCAAATGCGTCATTTTCTTCCAAATGCCACATATCTTGCAACAAAGTTGCCCATGTTTTAGATCATCCGATTGTAGGTCTTTTGGTTCAACCCTTTTATTCTTTATCGCCCATTTCACCCAAATGATCAAGAGAAGGTCGTAATAAATGATTTTTACCTAAATTTCGGTTCCTGGAAAAAATCGAAAATTTTGCTGGCTAGGGTTTTTCAAGCAACGAGTCCCTCTTCCATTTCAAATGCCTCATTTTCTTCCAAATGCCACATATCTTGCAACAAAGTTGCCCATGTTTTAGATCATCCGATTGTAGGTCTTTTGGTTCAACCCTTTTATTCTTTATCGCCCATTTCACCCAAATGATCAAGGGAAGGTCGTAATAAGTGATTTTTACCTAAATTTCGGTTCCTGGAAAAAATCGAAAATTTTGCTGGCTAGGGTTTTTCAAGCAACGAGTCCCTCTTCCATTTCAAATGCCTCATTTTCTTCCAAATGCCACATATCTTGCAACAAAGTTGCCCATGTTTTAGATCATCCGATTGTAGGTCTTTTGGTTCAACCCTTTTATTCTTTATCGCCCATTTCACCCAAATGATCAAGGGAAGGTCGTAATAAGTGATTTTTACCTAAATTTCGGGTCCTGGAAAAAATCGAAAATTTTGCTGGCCAGGGTTTTTCAAGCAACGAGTCCCTCTTCCATTTCAAATGCCTCATTTTCTTCCAAATGCCACATATCTTGCAACAAAGTTGCCCATGTTTTAGATCATCCGATTGTAGGTCTTTTGGTTCAACCCTTTTATTCTTTATCGCCCATTTCACCCAAATGATCAAGAGAAGGTCGTAATAAATGATTTTTACCTAAATTTCGGTTCCTGGAAAAAATCGAAAATTTTGCTGGCTAGGGTTTTTCAAGCAACGAGTCCCTCTTCCATTTCAAATGCCTCATTTTCTTCCAAATGCCACATATCTTGCAACAAAGTTGCCCATGTTTTAGATCATCCGATTGTAGGTCTTTTGGTTCAACCCTTTTATTCTTTATCGCCCATTTCACCCAAATGATCAAGGGAAGGTCGTAATAAGTGATTTTAACCTACATTTCGGGTCCTGGAAAAAATCGAAAATTTTGCTGGCTAGGGTTTTTCAAGCAACGAGTCCCTCTTCGATTTCAAATGCCTCATTTTCTTCCAAATGCCACATATCTTGCAACAAAGTTGCCCATGTTTTAGATCATCCGATTGTAGGTCTTTTGGTTCAACCCTTTTATTCTTTATCGCCCATTTCACCCAAATGATCAAGAGAAGGTCGTAATAAATGATTTTTACCTAAATTTCGGTTCCTGGAAAAAATCGAAAATTTTGCTGGCTAGGGTTTTTCAAGCAACGAGTCCCTCTTCCATTTCAAATGCCTCATTTTCTTCCAAATGCCACATATCTTGCAACAAAGTTGCCCATGTTTTAGATCATCCGATTGTAGGTCTTTTGGTTCAACCCTTTTATTCTTTATCGCCCATTTCACCCAAATGATCAAGGGAAGGTGGTAATAAGTGATTTTAACCTACATTTCGGGTCCTGGAAAAAATCGAAAATTTTGCTGGCTAGGGTTTTTCAAGCAACGAGTCCCTCTTCCATTTCAAATGCCTCATTTTCTTCCAAATGCCACATATCTTGCAACAAAGTTACCCATGTTTTAGATCATCCGATTGTAGGTCTTTTGGTTCAACCCTTTTATTCTTTATCGCCCATTTCGGGACCTGGAAAAAATCGAAAATTTTGCTGGCCAGGGTTTTTCAAGCAACGAGTCCCTCTTCCATTTCAAATGCCTCATTTTCTTCCAAATGTCACATATCTTGCAACAAAGTTGCCCATGTTTTAGATCATCCGATTGTAGGTCTTTCGGTTCAACCCTTTTATTCTTTATCGCCCATTTCACCCAAATGATCAAGGGAAGGTCGTAATAAGTGATTTTTACCTAAATTTCGGGTCCTGGAAAAAATCGAAAATTTTGCTGGCCAGGGTTTTTCAAGCAACGAGTCCCTCTTCCATTTCAAATGCCTCATTTTCTTCCAAATGCCACATATCTTGCAACAAAGTTGCCCATGTTTTAGATCATCCGATTGTAGGTCTTTTGTTTCAACCCTTTTATTCTTTATCGCCCATTTCACCCAAATGATCAAGAGAAGGTCGTAATAAATGATTTTTACCTAAATTTCGGTTCCTGGAAAAAATTGAAAATTTTGCTGGATAAGGTTTTTCAAGCAACGAGTCCCTCTTCCATTTCAAATGCCTCATTTTCTTCCAAATGCCACATATCTTGCAACAAAGTTGCCCATGTTTTAGATCATCCGATTGTAGGTCTTTTGGTTCAACCCTTTTATTCTTTATCGCCCATTTCACCCAAATGATCAAGGGAAGGTCGTAATATGTGATTTTTACCTAAATTTCGGGTCCTGGAAAAAATCGAAAATTTTGCTGGCTAGGGTTTTTCAAGCAACGAGTCCCTCTTCGATTTCAAATGCCTCATTTTCTTCCAAATGCCACATATCTTGCAACAAAGTTGCCCATGTTTTAGATCATCCGATTGTAGGTCTTTTGGTTCAACCCTTTTATTCTTTATCGCCCATTTCACCCAAATGATCAAGAGAAGGTCGTAATAAATGATTTTTACCTAAATTTCGGTTCCTGGAAAAATTTGAAAATTTTGCTGGCTAGGGTTTTTCAAGCAACGAGTCCCTCTTCCATTTCAAATGCCTCATTTTCTTCCATATGCCACATATCTTGCAACAAAGTTGCCCATGTTTTAGATCATCCGATTGTAGGTCTTTTGGTTCAACCCTTTTATTCTTTATCGCCCATTTCACCCAAATGATCAAGAGAAGGTCGTAATAAATGATTTTTACCTAAATTTCGGTTCCTGGAAAAATTTGAAAATTTTGCTGGCTAGGGTTTTTCAAGCAACGAGTCCCTCTTCCATTTCAAATGCCTCATTTTCTTCCAAATGCCACATATCTTGCAACAAAGTTGCCCATGTTTTAGATCATCCGATTGTAGGTCTTTTGGTTCAACCCTTTTATTCTTTATCGCCCATTTCACCCAAATGATCAAGAGAAGGTCGTAATAAATGATTTTTACCTAAATTTCGGTTCCTGGAAAAAATCGAAAATTTTGCTGGATAAGGTTTTTCAAGCAACGAGTCCCTCTTCCATTTCAAATGCCTCATTTTCTTCCAAATGCCACATATCTTGCAACAAAGTTGCCCATGTTTCAGATCATCCGATTGTAGGTCTTTTGGTTCAACCCTTTTATTCTTTATCGCCCATTTCACCCAAATGATCAAGGGAAGGTCGTAATAAGTGATTTTTACCTAAATTTCGGTTCCTGGAAAAAATCGAAAATTTTGCTGGATAAGGTTTTTCAAGCAACGAGTCCCTCTTCCATTTCAAATGCCTCATTTTCTTCCAAATGCCACATATCTTGCAACAAAGTTGCCCATGTTTCAGATCATCCGATTGTAGGTCTTTTGGTTCAACCCTTTTATTCTTTATCGCCCATTTCACCCAAATGATCAAGGGAAGGTCGTAATATGTGATTTTTACCTAATTTTCGGGATCTGGAAAAAATCGAAAATTTTGCTGGCCAGGGTTTTTCAAGCAACGAGTCCCTCTTCCATTTCAAATGCCTCATTTTCTTCCAAATGTCACATATCTTGCAACAAAGTTGCCCATGTTTTAGATCATTCGATTGTAGGTCTTTTGGTTCAACCCTTTTATTCTTTATCGCCCATTTCACCCAAATGATCAAGGGAAGGTCGTAATAAGTAATTTTTACCTAAATTTCGGGTCCTGGAATAAATCGAAAATTTTGCTTTCTAGGGTTTTTCAAGCAACGAGTCCCTCTTCCATTTCAAATGCCTCATTTTCTTCCAAATGCCACATATCTTGCAACAAAGTTGCCCATGTTTTAGATCATCCGATTGTAGGTCTTTTGCTTCAACCCTTTTATTCTTTATCGCCCATTTCACCCAAATGATCAAGAGAAGGTCGTAATAAGTGATTTTTACCTAAATTTCGGGTCCTGGAAAAAATCGAAAATTTTGCTGAATAGTTTTTTTCAAGCAACGAGTCCCTCTTCCATTTCAAATGCGTCATTTTCTTCCAAATGCCACATATCTTGCAACAAAGTTGCCCATGTTTTAGATCACCCGATTGTAGGTCTTTTCGTTCAACCCTTTTATTCTTTATCGCCCATTTTACCCAAATGATCAAGGGAAGGTCGTAATAAGTGATTTTTACCTTAATTTCGGGACCTGGAAAAAATCGAAAATTTTGCTGGCTAGGGTTTTTCAAGCAACGGGTCCCTCTTCCATTTCAAATGCCTCATTTTCTTCCAAATGCCACATATCTTGCAACAAAGTTGCCCATGTTTTAGATCATCCGATTGTAGGTCTTTTGTTTCAACCCTTTTATTCTTTATCGCCCATTTCACCCAAATGATCAAGGGAAGGTCGTAATAAGTGAATTTTACCTTAATTTCGGGACCTGGAAAAAATCGAAAATTTTGCTGACTAGTTTTTTTCAAGCAACGGTTCCCTCTTCCATTTCAAATGCCTCATTTTCTTCCAAATGCCACATATCTTGCAACAAAGTTGCCCATGTTTTAGATCATCCGATTGTAGGTCTTTTGGTTCAACCCTTTTATTCTTTATCGCCCATTTCACCCAAATGATCAAGGGAAGGTCGTAATAAGTGATTTTTACCTAAATTTCGGGACCTGGAAAAAATCGAAAATTTTGCTGGCTAGGGTTTTTCAAGCAACGAGTCCCTCTTCCATTTCAAATGCCTCATTTTCTTCCAAATGCCACATATCTTGCAACAAAGTTACCCATGTTTTAGATCATCCGATTGTAGGTCTTTTGGTTCAACCCTTTTATTCTTTATCGCCCATTTCACCCAAATGATCAAGGGAAGGTCGTAATAAGTGATTTTTACCTTAATTTCGGGACCTGGAAAAAATCGAAAATTTTGCTGGCTAGGGTTTTTTAAGCAACGGGTTCCTCTTCCATTTCAAATGCCTCATTTTCTTCCAAATGCCACATATCTTCCAACAAAGTTGCCCATGTTTTAGATCATCCGATTGTAGGTCTTTTGGTTCAACCCTTTTATTCTTTATCGCCCATTTCACCCAAATGATCAAGGGAAGGTCGTAAATAAGTGATTTTTACCTAAATTTCGGGACCTGGAAAAAATCGAAAATTTTGCTGACTAGTTTTTTTCAAGCAACGAGTCCCTCTTCCATTTCAAATGCCTCATTTTCTTCCAAATGCCACATATCTTGCAACAAAGTTGCCCATGTTTTAGATCATCCGATTGTAGGTCTTTTGGTTCAACCCTTTTATTCTTTATCGCCCATTTCACCCAAATGATCAAGGGAAGTTCGTAATAAGTGATTTTTACCTAATTTTCGGGTCCTGGAAAAAATCGAAAATTTTGCTGGCTAGGGTTTTTCAAGCAACGAGTCCCTCTTCCATTTCAAATGCCTCATTTTCTTCCAAATGCCACATATCTTGCAACAAAGTTGCCCATGTTTTAGATCATCCGATTGTAGGTCTTTTGCTTCAACCCTTTTATTCTTTATCGCCCATTTCACCCAAATGATCAAGGGAAGTTCGTAATAAGTGATTTTTACCTAATTTTCGGGTCCTGGAAAAAATCGAAAATTTTGCTGGCTTGGGTTTTTCAAGCAACGAGTCCCTCTTCCATTTCAAATGCCTCATTTTCTTCCAAATGCCACATATCTTGCAACAAAGTTACCCATGTTTTAGATCATCCGATTGTAGGTCTTTTGCTTCAACCCTTTTATTCTTTATCGCCCATTTCACCCAAATGATCAAGGGAAGTTCGTAATAAGTGATTTTTACCTAATTTTCGGGTCCTGGAAAAAATCGAAAATTTTGCTGGCTAGGGTTTTTCAAGCAACGAGTCCCTCTTCCATTTCAAATGCCTCATTTTCTTCCAAATGCCACATATCTTGCAACAAAGTTGCCCATGTTTTAGATCATCCGATTGTAGGTCTTTTGCTTCAACCCTTTTATTCTTTATCGCCCATTTCACCCAAATGATCAAGGGAAGTTCGTAATAAGTGATTTTTACCTAATTTTCGGGTCCTGGAAAAAATCGAAAATTTTGCTGGCTTGGGTTTTTCAAGCAACGAGTCCCTCTTCCATTTCAAATGCCTCATTTTCTTCCAAATGCCACATATCTTGCAACAAAGTTACCCATGTTTTAGATCATCCGATTGTAGGTCTTTTGGTTCAACCCTTTTATTCTTTATCGCCCATTTCACCCAAATGATCAAGGGAAGTTCGTAATAAGTGATTTTTACCTAATTTTCGGGTCCTGGAAAAAATCGAAAATTTTGCTGGCTTGGGTTTTTCAAGCAACGAGTCCCTCTTCCATTTCAAATGCCTCATTTTCTTCCAAATGCCACATATCTTGCAACAAAGTTACCCATGTTTTAGATCATCCGATTGTAGGTCTTTTGCTTCAACCCTTTTATTCTTTATCGCCCATTTCACCCAAATGATCAAGGGAAGTTCGTAATAAGTGATTTTTACCTAATTTTCGGGTCCTGGAAAAAATCGAAAATTTTGCTGGCTAGGGTTTTTCAAGCAACGAGTCCCTCTTCCATTTCAAATGCCTCATTTTCTTCCAAATGCCACATATCTTGCAACAAAGTTGCCCATGTTTTAGATCATCCGATTGTAGGTCTTTTGGTTCAACCCTTTTATTCTTTATCGCCCATTTCACCCAAATGATCAAGGGAAGGTCGTAATAAGTGATTTTTACCTAAATTTCGGGACCTGGAAAAAATCGAAAATTTTGCTGGCTAGGGTTTTTCAAGCAACGAGTCCCTCTTCCATTTCAAATGCCTCATTTTCTTCCAAATGCCACATATCTTGCAACAAAGTTGCCCATGTTTTAGATCATCCGATTGTAGGTCTTTTGCTTCAACCCTTTTATTCTTTATCGCCCATTTCACCCAAATGATCAAGGGAAGTTCGTAATAAGTGATTTTTACCTAATTTTCGGGTCCTGGAAAAAATCGAAAATTTTGCTGGCTTGGGTTTTTCAAGCAACGAGTCCCTCTTCCATTTCAAATGCCTCATTTTCTTCCAAATGCCACATATCTTGCAACAAAGTTACCCATGTTTTAGATCATCCGATTGTAGGTCTTTTGGTTCAACCCTTTTATTCTTTATCGCCCATTTCACCCAAATGATCAAGAGAAGGTCGTAATAAATGATTTTTACCTAAATTTCGGTTCCTGGAAAAATTTGAAAATTTTGCTGGCTAGGGTTTTTCAAGCAACGAGTCCCTCTTCCATTTCAAATGCCTCATTTTCTTCCATATGCCACATATCTTGCAACAAAGTTGCCCATGTTTTAGATCATCCGATTGTAGGTCTTTTGGTTCAACCCTTTTATTCTTTATCGCCCATTTCACCCAAATGATCAAGAGAAGGTCGTAATAAATGATTTTTACCTAAATTTCGGTTCCTGGAAAAATTTGAAAATTTTGCTGGCTAGGGTTTTTCAAGCAACGAGTCCCTCTTCCATTTCAAATGCCTCATTTTCTTCCAAATGCCACATATCTTGCAACAAAGTTGCCCATGTTTTAGATCATCCGATTGTAGGTCTTTTGGTTCAACCCTTTTATTCTTTATCGCCCATTTCACCCAAATGATCAAGAGAAGGTCGTAATAAATGATTTTTACCTAAATTTCGGTTCCTGGAAAAAATCGAAAATTTTGCTGGATAAGGTTTTTCAAGCAACGAGTCCCTCTTCCATTTCAAATGCCTCATTTTCTTCCAAATGCCACATATCTTGCAACAAAGTTGCCCATGTTTCAGATCATCCGATTGTAGGTCTTTTGGTTCAACCCTTTTATTCTTTATCGCCCATTTCACCCAAATGATCAAGGGAAGGTCGTAATAAGTGATTTTTACCTAAATTTCGGTTCCTGGAAAAAATCGAAAATTTTGCTGGATAAGGTTTTTCAAGCAACGAGTCCCTCTTCCATTTCAAATGCCTCATTTTCTTCCAAATGCCACATATCTTGCAACAAAGTTGCCCATGTTTCAGATCATCCGATTGTAGGTCTTTTGGTTCAACCCTTTTATTCTTTATCGCCCATTTCACCCAAATGATCAAGGGAAGGTCGTAATATGTGATTTTTACCTAATTTTCGGGATCTGGAAAAAATCGAAAATTTTGCTGGCCAGGGTTTTTCAAGCAACGAGTCCCTCTTCCATTTCAAATGCCTCATTTTCTTCCAAATGTCACATATCTTGCAACAAAGTTGCCCATGTTTTAGATCATTCGATTGTAGGTCTTTTGGTTCAACCCTTTTATTCTTTATCGCCCATTTCACCCAAATGATCAAGGGAAGGTCGTAATAAGTAATTTTTACCTAAATTTCGGGTCCTGGAATAAATCGAAAATTTTGCTTTCTAGGGTTTTTCAAGCAACGAGTCCCTCTTCCATTTCAAATGCCTCATTTTCTTCCAAATGCCACATATCTTGCAACAAAGTTGCCCATGTTTTAGATCATCCGATTGTAGGTCTTTTGCTTCAACCCTTTTATTCTTTATCGCCCATTTCACCCAAATGATCAAGAGAAGGTCGTAATAAGTGATTTTTACCTAAATTTCGGGTCCTGGAAAAAATCGAAAATTTTGCTGAATAGTTTTTTTCAAGCAACGAGTCCCTCTTCCATTTCAAATGCGTCATTTTCTTCCAAATGCCACATATCTTGCAACAAAGTTGCCCATGTTTTAGATCACCCGATTGTAGGTCTTTTCGTTCAACCCTTTTATTCTTTATCGCCCATTTTACCCAAATGATCAAGGGAAGGTCGTAATAAGTGATTTTTACCTTAATTTCGGGACCTGGAAAAAATCGAAAATTTTGCTGGCTAGGGTTTTTCAAGCAACGGGTCCCTCTTCCATTTCAAATGCCTCATTTTCTTCCAAATGCCACATATCTTGCAACAAAGTTGCCCATGTTTTAGATCATCCGATTGTAGGTCTTTTGTTTCAACCCTTTTATTCTTTATCGCCCATTTCACCCAAATGATCAAGGGAAGGTCGTAATAAGTGAATTTTACCTTAATTTCGGGACCTGGAAAAAATCGAAAATTTTGCTGACTAGTTTTTTTCAAGCAACGGTTCCCTCTTCCATTTCAAATGCCTCATTTTCTTCCAAATGCCACATATCTTGCAACAAAGTTGCCCATGTTTTAGATCATCCGATTGTAGGTCTTTTGGTTCAACCCTTTTATTCTTTATCGCCCATTTCACCCAAATGATCAAGGGAAGGTCGTAATAAGTGATTTTTACCTAAATTTCGGGACCTGGAAAAAATCGAAAATTTTGCTGGCTAGGGTTTTTCAAGCAACGAGTCCCTCTTCCATTTCAAATGCCTCATTTTCTTCCAAATGCCACATATCTTGCAACAAAGTTACCCATGTTTTAGATCATCCGATTGTAGGTCTTTTGGTTCAACCCTTTTATTCTTTATCGCCCATTTCACCCAAATGATCAAGGGAAGGTCGTAATAAGTGATTTTTACCTTAATTTCGGGACCTGGAAAAAATCGAAAATTTTGCTGGCTAGGGTTTTTTAAGCAACGGGTTCCTCTTCCATTTCAAATGCCTCATTTTCTTCCAAATGCCACATATCTTCCAACAAAGTTGCCCATGTTTTAGATCATCCGATTGTAGGTCTTTTGGTTCAACCCTTTTATTCTTTATCGCCCATTTCACCCAAATGATCAAGGGAAGGTCGTAAATAAGTGATTTTTACCTAAATTTCGGGACCTGGAAAAAATCGAAAATTTTGCTGACTAGTTTTTTTCAAGCAACGAGTCCCTCTTCCATTTCAAATGCCTCATTTTCTTCCAAATGCCACATATCTTGCAACAAAGTTGCCCATGTTTTAGATCATCCGATTGTAGGTCTTTTGGTTCAACCCTTTTATTCTTTATCGCCCATTTCACCCAAATGATCAAGGGAAGTTCGTAATAAGTGATTTTTACCTAATTTTCGGGTCCTGGAAAAAATCGAAAATTTTGCTGGCTAGGGTTTTTCAAGCAACGAGTCCCTCTTCCATTTCAAATGCCTCATTTTCTTCCAAATGCCACATATCTTGCAACAAAGTTGCCCATGTTTTAGATCATCCGATTGTAGGTCTTTTGCTTCAACCCTTTTATTCTTTATCGCCCATTTCACCCAAATGATCAAGGGAAGTTCGTAATAAGTGATTTTTACCTAATTTTCGGGTCCTGGAAAAAATCGAAAATTTTGCTGGCTTGGGTTTTTCAAGCAACGAGTCCCTCTTCCATTTCAAATGCCTCATTTTCTTCCAAATGCCACATATCTTGCAACAAAGTTACCCATGTTTTAGATCATCCGATTGTAGGTCTTTTGCTTCAACCCTTTTATTCTTTATCGCCCATTTCACCCAAATGATCAAGGGAAGTTCGTAATAAGTGATTTTTACCTAATTTTCGGGTCCTGGAAAAAATCGAAAATTTTGCTGGCTAGGGTTTTTCAAGCAACGAGTCCCTCTTCCATTTCAAATGCCTCATTTTCTTCCAAATGCCACATATCTTGCAACAAAGTTGCCCATGTTTTAGATCATCCGATTGTAGGTCTTTTGCTTCAACCCTTTTATTCTTTATCGCCCATTTCACCCAAATGATCAAGGGAAGTTCGTAATAAGTGATTTTTACCTAATTTTCGGGTCCTGGAAAAAATCGAAAATTTTGCTGGCTTGGGTTTTTCAAGCAACGAGTCCCTCTTCCATTTCAAATGCCTCATTTTCTTCCAAATGCCACATATCTTGCAACAAAGTTACCCATGTTTTAGATCATCCGATTGTAGGTCTTTTGGTTCAACCCTTTTATTCTTTATCGCCCATTTCACCCAAATGATCAAGGGAAGTTCGTAATAAGTGATTTTTACCTAATTTTCGGGTCCTGGAAAAAATCGAAAATTTTGCTGGCTTGGGTTTTTCAAGCAACGAGTCCCTCTTCCATTTCAAATGCCTCATTTTCTTCCAAATGCCACATATCTTGCAACAAAGTTACCCATGTTTTAGATCATCCGATTGTAGGTCTTTTGCTTCAACCCTTTTATTCTTTATCGCCCATTTCACCCAAATGATCAAGGGAAGTTCGTAATAAGTGATTTTTACCTAATTTTCGGGTCCTGGAAAAAATCGAAAATTTTGCTGGCTAGGGTTTTTCAAGCAACGAGTCCCTCTTCCATTTCAAATGCCTCATTTTCTTCCAAATGCCACATATCTTGCAACAAAGTTGCCCATGTTTTAGATCATCCGATTGTAGGTCTTTTGGTTCAACCCTTTTATTCTTTATCGCCCATTTCACCCAAATGATCAAGGGAAGGTCGTAATAAGTGATTTTTACCTAAATTTCGGGACCTGGAAAAAATCGAAAATTTTGCTGGCTAGGGTTTTTCAAGCAACGAGTCCCTCTTCCATTTCAAATGCCTCATTTTCTTCCAAATGCCACATATCTTGCAACAAAGTTGCCCATGTTTTAGATCATCCGATTGTAGGTCTTTTGCTTCAACCCTTTTATTCTTTATCGCCCATTTCACCCAAATGATCAAGGGAAGTTCGTAATAAGTGATTTTTACCTAATTTTCGGGTCCTGGAAAAAATCGAAAATTTTGCTGGCTTGGGTTTTTCAAGCAACGAGTCCCTCTTCCATTTCAAATGCCTCATTTTCTTCCAAATGCCACATATCTTGCAACAAAGTTACCCATGTTTTAGATCATCCGATTGTAGGTCTTTTGCTTCAACCCTTTTATTCTTTATCGCCCATTTCACCCAAATGATCAAGGGAAGTTCGTAATAAGTGATTTTTACCTAATTTTCGGGTCCTGGAAAAAATCGAAAATTTTGCTGGCTTGGGTTTTTCAAGCAACGAGTCCCTCTTCCATTTCAAATGCCTCATTTTCTTCCAAATGCCACATATCTTGCAACAAAGTTGCCCATGTTTTAGATCATCCGATTGTAGGTCTTTTGCTTCAACCCTTTTATTCTTTATCGCCCATTTCACCCAAATGATCAAGGGAAGTTCGTAATAAGTGATTTTTACCTAATTTTCGGGTCCTGGAAAAAATCGAAAATTTTGCTGGCTTGGGTTTTTCAAGCAACGAGTCCCTCTTCCATTTCAAATGCCTCATTTTCTTCCAAATGCCACATATCTTGCAACAAAGTTACCCATGTTTTAGATCATCCGATTGTAGGTCTTTTGCTTCAACCCTTTTATTCTTTATCGCCCATTTCACCCAAATGATCAAGGGAAGTTCGTAATAAGTGATTTTTACCTAATTTTCGGGTCCTGGAAAAAATCGAAAATTTTGCTGGCTAGGGTTTTTTAAGCAACGGGTTCCTCTTCCATTTCAAATGCCTCATTTTCTTCCAAATGCCACATATCTTGCAACAAAGTTGCCCATGTTTTAGATCATCCGATTGTAGGTCTTTTGGTTCAACCCTTTTATTCTTTATCGCCCATTTCACCCAAATGATCAAGGGAAGTTCGTAATAAGTGATTTTTACCTAATTTTCGGGTCCTGGAAAAAATCGAAAATTTTGCTGGCTAGGGTTTTTCAAGCAACGGGTCCCTCTTCCATTTCAAATGCCTCATTTTCTTCCAAATGCCACATATCTTGCAACAAAGTTGCCCATGTTTTAGATCATCCGATGTAGGTCTTTTGGTTCAACCCTTTTATTCTTTATCGCCCATTTCACCCAAATGATCAAGGGAAGGTCGTAATAAGTGATTTTTACCTTAATTTCGGGACCTGGAAAAAATCGAAAATTTTGCTGGCTAGGGTTTTTCAAGCAACGGGTCCCTCTTCCATTTCAAATGCCTCATTTTCTTCCAAATGCCACATATCTTGCAACACAGTTGCCCATGTTTTAGATCATCCGATTGTAGGTCTTTTGCTTCAACCCTTTTATTCTTTATCGCCCATTTCACCCAAATGATCAAGGGAAGGTCGTAATTAAGTGATTTTTACCTAAATTTCGGGACCTGGAAAAAATCGAAAATTTTGCTGACTAGTTTTTTTCAAGCAACGAGTCCCTCTTCCATTTCAAATGCCTTATTTTCTTCCAAATGCCACATATCTTGCAACAAAGTTGCCCATGTTTTAGATCATCCGATTGTAGGTCTTTTGGTTCAACCCTTTTATTCTTTATCGCCCATTTCACCCAAATGATCAAGGGAAGGTCGTAATTAAGTGATTTTTACCTAAATTTCGGGACCTGGAAAAAATCGAAAATTTTGCTGACTAGTTTTTTTCAAGCAACGAGTCCCTCTTCCATTTCAAATGCCTTATTTTCTTCCAAATGCCACATATCTTGCAACAAAGTTGCCCATGTTTTAGATCATCCGATTGTAGGTCTTTTGGTTCAACCCTTTTATTCTTTATCGCCCATTTCACCCAAATGATCAAGGGAAGGTCGTAATTAAGTGATTTTTACCTAAATTTCGGGACCTGGAAAAAATCGAAAATTTTGCTGACTAGTTTTTTTCAAGCAACGAGTCCCTCTTCCATTTCAAATGCCTCATTTTCTTCCAAATGCCACATATCTTGCAACAAAGTTGCCCATGTTTTAGATCATCCGATTGTAGGTCTTTTGGTTCAACCCTTTTATTCTTTATCGCCCATTTCACCCAAATGATCAAGGGAAGGTCGTAATTAAGTGATTTTTACCTAAATTTCGGGACCTGAAAAAAATAGAAAATTTTGCTTTTTAGGGTTTTTCAAGCAACGAGTCCCTTTTTTATTTACGTTTTATACATTGTTCCATAAATTGTCATATTTGACTTTTGTTTATAATACACAATTATGAACTAATTTTGGTCAATTCCGCGTTCGGATTGATAGTCCTGTCTGAACACTTCCACAGACGTTTGTATATTTGTTGTAAGCAATTATTATATTTGTTTAGACAGGTTGGATTTTCCACAAGAACTTCTTTTCACAGTAATTGAAGTGGTTTGCCTTCGATTTTCTTTTGTTTTCTTCACAAGTTTCTTAATTTGTTGAGTGACACTGATTGTCATTTCCAAACGTCAAAAAAATCTAGAAAATTTCAGAAAACATGTCACCTCTCCACTCTACCTTGCCAGTAAACATCAATACAATTCCAGTCCGTCAGTCCTGTGTGAACAGGGGTTTGTTGCTATTTACATTTTACATTTAATTGTCGAATAGAATTACATACGCAAAGATTATGTCTAACTTGTCATATATTGACGGTCATTTGCACATTCAAATGACTTTTTTGTCGTTTCTGAAAATGTTCCCTTACTGTGATAGCACTTCAAAAAAATTCGACAGTACACTCTAGTCCGCTAGACATGGATAAGAGGAAATAGGGACAACGGCCTACCGATACGCACGTAGACAGCCATGGCATGCGTTCCGAAAAAATTCTGAAACGGAAAAAAATTCCTATTCGGAATTGGAAATTTTGCTTAGCAACTCTTGCGCAAAGTAAGAGGCACAAAGTAAGTGAAATACAAAGAGCAATACGATTCTAGATTGCTGACTACATTTGTGTTTTTGTTCGCTTTATCGTATGTATATGCATTTCCGCATAACTTGCGCAAAGTTTGGGTTTCCGAATGGGCCCTCCATTTGTAACGTATGACTTCATCGCTTCTGTCGTACAGAAATTGCGTATGAACTTCAATACAACATACATATGTATGTATGTAAATGCATTTACTAATAAAATTCTAGAAATGTCTCCGCGACGAAAAACCACGAATAAGGACGAATGCTTCGCAGATATCCGTTGTGCTACGATATACATATGTACGTCGTTCCTCTTCAGGGCTCCAGGTGAGTCGTCACTATATAGCATGAACACAATTTTTCTAAAATACATTCACAATATGACATGGTGATTATGCGACCATGAAACGGTTAAACGATACAAAATAAGTAATACAAATAAAAACAACAAATTTAAAAGATGCCTAGCGTCCCAATATATTGTCCAAATGAACAGAATTTAGACTATAAACCCAACCAAACCAATAAACCAATTTACAAAAATCATAGAATTAGCAGAAATCATTATTTTGTTACTGTATACTGCCTTAGCAACAAAATCTTCCAGGCCTTCTACAAGGCGTGACTTCATAGCAGTGGGCCTTGCAGATAGCAGGGTATTGGCATGGCGGTGGTTTTGGGTAACAGGCTACGGACCTAAGAAACTATAGATTACAAAACATTGTTACAAATAATAGATTATTCTTACGCGGTGCGCAACATGGCCCACAAGGGCCACAAGGACCACAGGGACCGCAAGGTCCACACGATCCGCAAGGTCCACATGGTCCACATGGTCTACAAGGTCCGCAAGGTCCGCAAGGTCCACAGGGGCCACAGGGGCCACAAGGTCCACAAGGTCTACATGGGACACAGGATCCGAAAGGTCCACAGGGTCCGCAAGGACCGCAGCAAGATGTGCATGGCGTAGAGATTGGTCCACAAGGCCCGCAAGGTGCGCAACACCCAGACGCTCTACATGGGTAGCCGATACAAGGATAAGGACTGCACATCTTTTAAAGAATTTCTAAAAAATAAAAAAAAAATAAAAATTCAATACTTTTTTTTTCAAATATTGTATTGCCTTACGTAATTTAGTTAAATTTTAGAGTTGTAGTAACTAAAAATTTAGTAAGCTTCCGAGATGGGAGTCGAAAATTGAATGAAATTATAAATCCCGATCGATTAAAATATTGAAAAATATGGGTATTGAGATTGTTTTAATAAATTTTATACATAGTACTAAATCGCAAAGTATTTTTGACGCAATATGTCTATAAATAAAGTTAACTAATTGGAATTAGTACATAGGGGGGGACCGTTTTGGAGTGCGTACCTGAAGGCGGTTAGCCAAGGACCGGGTTAACTGGAGAGGCTATTGTGTTTCAACAGTTTTAGGAAGTGTAGACGGAGACTTTACAAATCACAGATGGCAAGACATGGAGAGAATATGATAGATAGTCTCCTTCCATCTTTAAGATTTTGAAATGTTCTGGAATCGCCTCAAAATACGAACAAAAGCTTACTCGCAGCTACCAAGGTACTTTACCCTCCTAGTTTCCTTAGTTTTAGAATTAGTTATCAAGAGTACTTCGAGTACTCGAAGTGAAATTCCTCCAAATGTAGTTTGAAGGAACGCACGATATCAGATACTATCAGATACCAATGGAGCTCTGTATAATTAGATGTATCTCTTAGCGATATCGAGATATCGAGTAGAACACATGTTTTTTTAAAAATATAAATATACGAGGTCGAACAAAAGGGGTCTCTTTAACTTTTCTTGTCCAGCCGTACCTATTTGCCTCGAAATACCATAACGCAGCAGATGTTTGTATCGTCTAGTCAAGAAAACACCTTCAGACGGAATAACTCTGCCTTATCCTAATCACAGTATACATCAATTAAAAACGAAAATATTAAATTCTCGTTTTAAAAAATAGCTCTCATTTCGGCTTCGTCAGGCCTCTCAAACACATGAAATTTTTAATAAATTTAAAGCTCCAAGAAAGAATACGTACAAACTTTTAAAACATGACTTGCATTCCATACTGTGGCGGGACTACACTTGGTCCTTGTTGTGAAACATATGAGGTGAATTATGAAACAAAAATAACGAATGTGTCTACATTAACATTTTATATTTATTTTTATAGCGCCAATGCTTTAGACCATGCGGCGACTGCGCACCTGCTGGATTTGGTAGATGCGGATGGATGGGATGTGCACCCAGTGGATATGGTTGTGGTCCGTGTCGAGTCTTTGGCACATGCTACAGCTGTGGTCCATACACTTATGGCACTGGCCCTCGTGGATACAGTTGTAGTTCTAATTGCGGATATGGCGATGGCCCGTGTTTCGGGCCTTACTCCCCGGTTGGACCTTCAAGCCCAGGAGGGTATAAAGTTTGCTATTAAATAGTGATTTCATTCTAAAGAAGGTAAATCAAAAAAAATACTTGAAATGAAATTCTTAAACGATTTTATATTTTTTAGCTAACGACTGAACGCAAGTGAACTATACTAAACTGCAAAACTTTTTGACTGAAACAGAACAACTTATGCCACGATATGTAGAGACTGGCGTGAACTTTGCCGTCCTTGTTGTTAAAAAGCTTTATATTATGTACAATTCCTGTAAGTTACAAAAAGAAAATGAAAAAAAAAAAAACGCTTTAAGGAGACATTCAAATCGTGTTTTGTCAATCATGCCCTTTCAACCCAATCGACGTTAAACATTTTTCACTTGGGAGCGTTAAAAAGTCCTAATATTCGGCTGAAAGTTTGCCTTAAGAAGGTGATCTTAATTTCTACATTCTTGGTTAAGATCCCTCGATGGGAAGATGCACTTAGACCAGAGGTGGTCCATTGTGCTGTTCTATACTCTTACTACATAGGATCTTCATAACAAGTAACCAAATGGAGCCTTCAATCCGTCCTTGATTTCTTAAAGGGGTTGTGTGCAGTAGCGGGCGAGCTAACTGTTCGTACCTTCCACGGGACAACACCAAACGAAGTTCTGGGTGAGGGAGATTTAATACGACCACCCTTGCCTGTGACATGCCATAGCCTGTCGGGCCAAGGGTCTGCCGCAGCAAATCACGCGAAGCAGTATAGGAAAATGGAGACCGAACTTGATCCGGTTGTCCATAGGGCCAAGAATCCATAAGGCCTTAGGGCCAAGAATCCATAGGGCCCATCGCCCACTGCTTGTACTTGCTTGACTAAGAACAAGAAGGAGATTCTACATAAGGAGGTGGCGAGGAGCACGTCTACCTCAGTACCACGAGGTGAAAGTACGGCGAAGGGAAGATCACCGGAAGACACTAGGTAGTGTCTGCACGGTTATTGTTGCTAAGCCAAGTCACCCGACCTGCAGTAAGTTCTCGGGTGTACTCGATGTGCAGGCTGATACTTAAAGAAGGAAGATGGACAATTAGCAGTCAGCTAGAGTGATAATTAGTTAACTAGGTAATTAGATAAAAAAGTAACGAGCCAACGTGAGGCACCACGATCCCAAGGCCTTCACGGAGAGGATAATGAAAATGACAGATAGGGCGCATGCCGAAAAGGTTCGGCCAAATCAAGGAAGGAATGCCATTTGCCTTCCACCTTAGATAAGGCCAAGCCTACTGAACTACAAACTGGGCCAGGCAAGGATATGTCCAAGTTTCAACATTCTAGCTCGCTGTTCTAGAAAGGTTACGAACTCAGTGAGGCTAGGTAGTCATAGCATTAGGGCGCAAACTGGCGAGGAAGAGAGGCCAATTACCACTCACTTCTGCTGCGGCTGGATTCGTACGACCCGCAACTAGAGAGGATAGAGCACAACCTACAGCCTGAACACAGAACTCCTCAGTAGGAACTGAAAATTCATTGAGGCAAGAGAGCATACTGACCACGGTATAGATGTTGTATTGCTCAGTCATAAGTGACAAAACTTTAAGGTTCGCATAGAAATTACGCGGTACAAAGTAAGACTGCTGGGGTTAGTAGTCCAGTGGTTAATACGGATACAAATTGCCGGTGTGTCTCTTTTTGAATTCATAATTGAACATAGATTGTTGATAGCCAACATAGGCAACGAGCCCACTTTTATAACCAGGAATAGACGAGGTATAAGTCACCCTTTTCAGTAATTCACTCTCCCTTTCTGTCAGTCAGTGGAAAGTGTCCTTTTTTAGACCACAGAGTGATTGAATTTCTCATTAACGACATGCGTTTCCCCATCAATCAAATATAGAAACCCCAGAAAGACGAACTGGAAACGGTTTTCTAGGGAAGTAGAGATTAAGACAGAGATACTTTAGCAGCAACCATTAGGAACCTCTGATCAAATCGATGTGACAACGGGGATGTTAAGAGAAACCCTAAAGAAAGCATAAGACAAGGCCTGTTCTTTACGGATAATATAAAGTAAAAAAATCTCCAACATGTTGGACTAAAGATCTCTTCGAGATCAGGATAAAACTAGTGCCCACTTTAACGCGGCAAAGTCCACTAATTCACACAGTGACTGGGACTTTTATCATGAGTACAGTAAACAGTGCCAAACGCACCTGCTGATCAGAAACCCTGAGGTTTCTGTTATATACCTATGTATACACTTCCCGGAATGTATCCCAAGTCATAGCGGCAACACAAGTTTGGATGTTGCTTTGCCAGTAGCAGAATTAAACTGATCGATAGACATTGTTTGTCTATTTAAATCCCCCGGAGATTAAGGATGTTTTCCCCATTATGCTACAGCTAACAAAAGATGTGATCAGACCGATCCTTAAGAGACTATTTATTGGCAATCTTGAATGCGGCCACATAACGTCGGCTTGGGGGGAAGCAAGATTAATAAGATTAAGAGCCACACCAAACGTAGTATAGGCCCCATTCGACATCACAATGGTTCAACAAAGACTTAAGTGTGATGAGGTGGAGCCTTACTCTCCTCAGCAGCTAAACCACTTATGTACCTACCTAATCGCTAAATTTGAACATCTCTGTCAAGTTACAGATATCAAGAACCCAAAACGCGACAAGGTTCCTGTAGTACATGAATTAAAACTGGGGGACGACGGAGAACGTCGCACGTTTGTTGACTGAATGTTAGAAATGCAGGCATCCGATGACATTTTCAAAAATTCAAGAGCCATAGTCGAACAACCTTTTCATTGACACCAAGTGACAGTTTAGTGCGGTTTTTGGTCTGGCAGATTCATTGGACCCTATTTTTCCAAAATGAGGCTGGTGAAACCGAATCAGTGAATGGGTGCGTTATCGGGCGATGATAACCGACTATTTGACCTAAAATTGATTTGAAGAATCCTTGAATCCCAGCAGCAACTCTACATAAAACTACTGTACCTTCCTCAATCATAGTATTCTTCAAGTACACATGAAAAATTAAGTAAATTTTCGTTTAGAAAAATTCCTCACTTTCGGCTTTTTTTGGCTACCTAAACATCCAAAATTTGAATTAAATTTTAAAATTCTCTAAAAAACCCGTTAAAACAGAAACAGAAACATGTGCAGCCCATGCTTTGCTATTTGCGGACCTTGCGATCCATGCATCCCCTGCTGTGCACCGTGCGGTCCCTGTTGCGGTCCCAGCTGTGGCTCTTGTTGTGGAATATATGAGGTGAGTTTTAAAAATTAACGTATATGTCTTTCCACAACAAAATTTTGTATCCTTAGCCATGCGGCGGCTGCGGGCCATGCGGCGGCTGCGGCCCATGTGGCGGCTGCGGACCATGTGGATATGGGTGTGGCCCATGTGGCCCATGTGGATACGGGTGTGGGCCATGTGGTTATGGGTGCGGCCCATGTGGTTATGGCTGTGGTTACGGCTGTGGCCCATGTGGCTACGGTTGTGGACCTTGTGGC
Organism: Xylota sylvarum; assembly: GCA_905220385.1. Taxonomy (NCBI): domain Eukaryota; kingdom Metazoa; phylum Arthropoda; class Insecta; order Diptera; family Syrphidae; genus Xylota; species Xylota sylvarum. Next base: position 104,536,045 of record LR999957.1, on the reverse strand, counting down.
TGCGATTGTGGTCCATGTTGTGGTCCTTATACTTACGGTCCTTGCGGAGGTTGTGGATATGGGTGTTCATATTACCCATATGCTACTCCTGCGTCTTGTGCATACGGCCCGTGTGGGTGGGGTTGCGGCCCATGCGGCGGCTGTTGCTGTTAAAGTCGTATAAATTAACTCTCCTGTGTGGAAGGCAAGTCTTCAATTAATATCTGATTTAACTAATTTGATTCCATTTTTCTTCTTATTTCTACACTTTTTAGCCAACTGCAAGAGTGGACCGGATAATACGACAGCAGGTTTTGTACTCGACTTTGGATTATTGCAAAAAAAATGGGCTTCAATCCTTTTTGCCGGGATCGTTCAACATACCTAGTTGTCGACCTATGTGTAGAAACTGGCGGCGAGACCATTGCCGTCCTTGTTGGATGTACGTTTACAACCCCTGTAAGTTAAACAAACAAAAAATCCAAAGAACATGTTAATTTTATTTGCATTTTAGGTAAGAGGATTCAACGATGCGGTGAAGGTCAAAACAAAGAGCCAGTCAGATAACTCTTATCCATTTGAACTAAAAATTCAATAACCATTTGTCAATAAACAGACCTGAGCCAAGAATTTACTCTTTTATTAATTTAGTTACTGTTTTACAAGTCGGAATTGCTATACAAACAGTAGTTTAAGATCCAATTATTTAAGCATACTGAAGACATAGGCTGCACTCCAAAACGTCAAAGAAATGCGCATTGTGACTGTACACTGCTTTGGTGATGAAAAATATTGGTGCTTTGACACTGCTATGCATTCATGATGCGTTTTTTTTTTATTTTTGACGTTTTGGAACACTACGTTATGCATTTGTCAATAAAAAAAAATATATGTCAATAAATTAAATGCTACTGTTTATAAAGTATAAACGCTGTAAAAACTTCCACTTCTCAATCAAGCACAAAACAATAGAAAAATCATTTGCACCACAAGAATTCATGATGCACTATTTGCGCAGCTGATTCATTTATGATGCTTTTTGGAAGGTGGTGTTTTGCAACACTCTTTTTGTTTGCATTCATTTTGGAATGTTCGATGTTGCAGTACTGCGTTTTGGAATACAGCCATAGGCTAGGCTAAGTTTCAAATGATGCAAAATCTTAAAGCTTTTATGTACACGTTGTTAAAAAAAATTCGACTTTTTGGAATGTTTGACGTTGCAGTACTCTATTTCGGAATTCCAGCCTTCGAAGCTCTCAAAAGGGATGGGAATTTGTAAATTAAAACCCAACCTAAAATACGCTTTAAAATTGTATATAAGCCGCCCAATTTCCAAGGACCTTTTCTTATGTAAAAATTAGTTCCAAAATGTATAAGATGCACCATATATCCAATTCAAATGGGATAGGGTGAGTTCCAGAATATATCAGATGCGTTATAGATGCGAAGTCATATGTTCCAAAAGTCAAATGAGAAACTGTTCGACAAAGTTGCAAGTTTCCTGAGCGTTATCGATGTGCATCAACTGAGCAAACTATGCATCGATAATTTTTTCGATACTTTCATTTGACATTCAAATCATTCATTTATTTTTAATTCAAAGTTTGTCATTTTAATTTTGGCATTTGCCTGCTTTGTATAAACTACGTTGTAAAACATCAAACTTGGGCAGTGTAAAATACATATATACAAATTTCGAAGTTATGTTGCAGATGCGCATCAAAAGAATAGTACTACCGCATCGAAACTATTTTTTTTACATTTTGGAACTCGGCCTAATTGCCTAATATGTATGTAAGTACGTTCCTTCCAACATCCGGACAGAGCCTTCGTAGGCCATCCTGGAAAAGGCAAAATCATACTTGAACTTCAATGCTTAAGTCATCGCCTGTCCAACAATACGAAGCGCCGGCAATCTCTTAGCATACCTCAAGATGCATGAAGTCCTAGGACGGCATGAGGTTACTAGAATGGACGATGAAGACCATGCCATAGATTACAAAACAAGAGTATCTCTAGTACAAGAAATTTTAAGAAGATCGAAAGCTCACGCTATAGAAACAAAACGTAGTTTTGCAAAAAACCATGAAGCTTGCTTTGACCACACTATGCGCGTTAGCTCTTCCGACCAGAATTTTTTTGTCCAAACTTAACTTGAGAATAAGGTAGTCTATGTTTTCGAAAGCGATTTCGAAATCATTCAGAATGGAGGCGTGGCCAAATTCTTTACAGGACCACTGTGATATTGCTTTAAGACGAACGGCCCACCAAAAATGTCTCGGGGTGTCAGGTGAAACAAAATGTCCAAGCAAGCTGGTCTTTAGACTTTGGTTAGATAATCATACTTTAAGGTTTTATCTAAGACAGATCACCAGACAACCACCCTGTACGTAAGTACGGGTCTAATGACCAGATTTCGTCGCCGTGACTTGGCTTACGTCGCTAGTGCCTCTGGTGGTGGTACGAATTTTTGTCTCACTGCCCACAAGATACCACAGTCAGTTCGTTGTTGCTGTAGGGAGTTAAAAGAAATAGGTAAATTGTTTTCCTTGCAATTATACAGGTTCTCAGTTTACCTTCTATATGTGGATGATACCATTTATAGATCTCGGAGCTTAGTCCCTGAATTTTACAATATCTCAGGCAGGGTTCTTGGACTAAGTTGGTACCCATGTCTTTTTTTAGTCATGAAAAGCAACAAGTCGTCGGGAGATGCTTTCCTTTGCTCGTTGCCCAATCTGACCTCAAGACCGTCAAGAGACCTTTGGTCAAAAGTGATCAGAAGGTCCTTTCTGATACCTATTTTAGTCATACCCGACGAAATGATTCGTCAGCTTTGAGTCCAGTTCCTTGTTCTGCCGGTCGATTAGTTTCAAAATGACCTCATCCTCTGGAACCAGGGGAGGACTCCAAATTGAAATCAATTGACGATGAAGGAGACACGATCGGGGTATTATCTTCAACTTAACACCTAGCTAACCTTCAACAAGCCTGTTGACTAGACACGTAAGAAAATCCAGGGAATTTTTGTTGCTGCAGCTCACAATCTTGACATCGTTTTGCTATTTAGCTTCCTCAAAGGTGACCTCGTTGTCTCCTACCTTTTCCTTAATAATCACCTGCAGAATTTTCATTTCAAACTCCAGCCACCTATTGTTAGTTATCTTCCCATCTGGGTCGGAACAATCGATAATGGCTGTCTGCAGGTCCGTCGGAGAATTGAAGCTAATTGAAAGCTCTTCAGACCTTATGCTTTTAACGGTCTGTTTACTACCGAAAGCAAGTTGTTGCAAGATGAGGTTGAATTGGATCCGCTGGTTTTGCTATGGCTAAAAGGGATGGTGTATTGGTGGTTGCATGTGACTGCTTGAAGAAAAATATTCGCCAGCCGCCTACTGAAATACTCCTTTTGGCTAACAATGGGGCAGGACCTAAAAAAGGCTGAATAAAAAGCTGATGTAAGTGTTCTCACCTCGTGATTAATCTTAGAGTGTGTGGTTAAGGTGTGATTTTGAAGACCCCTCGAACAGCCTAAAACGCTCCTGAAAGCATCCCAGTCAGTACTTTTGCGGTTGCGATAAGGTCTTTGAACTTCACGGTTTTCGGATACAATGAAATAAATCATTATATGGGCAGAGAACGTAACAGTAATGGACAGTTTGCAGTCTTTGACTACCATAGACCCAGAGTTTAGCGTCAAAGTTGTTGTAATGAAAGTGGGTTCTGACCCAATATTTTATTCTTTGTATGAATTAAGGGTCTAATCCCGTGTTTTTTGACAAACATATAACATTTATACTCTTGGTTGATTGCCACACGTTTGCGGGTGGTGGGATTGTGAAATAAACGTAGGTGTGGTCCAGGAATCTAACCCCGAATGACCAACTAACAGCTGAGTTACGGAGCCCACTACATTACTATACCCACTTTAAAAAAAATAAAATAATATATATTTTCTTACTAAAACTAGAAATGTAAATAAAAATAAATTTTTGAACTATCTACTCGTACTTCAAAATTAACTTTCGGCCAAAATTGTACAAAATCTAAAAAAAAAAAAATTAAAAAAACCCAAAAAAATGTAAGGCGCTTCTTCATAACTTATGAAATCATAAAATGCAGTTCTTACTTATTTTTATAGAGAAAAACTAGAAAAAAAATCCTTTTAAAATATGTGCGAACCCTGCGATCCTTGCTGTGGCAAAAAATCCGCTTGTATGCGTGAGCAACCTGCACCTGGACAGTGTGTACAATGCGGACACCCTGCATGCGTTGCACCTAATTCCTTGGTTGATAGACTAAAAAATCCTGCTCCATGCAAGTATGATTGTCCCTGTAAAGCTCATTGTTATGATACTCCGCCTAATTCAAGACCCAAACGTCATGCGCAATTAATAATGTCTGAAAAGGCCAAAAAATCGTAGGGAAAAAGTGTGTTTTTTGATAAAACACACTGACTATGGATTAAATTTGAAAACAGCAAGAGGTTGCTGGTAATGGAACTGGAAAAAGGTCTTATCAAGACTTTCGCAATAAAGCCAAGATAAAAGGAAAGTATTTGTTTTTATTGAATGAGTACTTGAGCAAAACTTTTGTATGTCCTCGTATAGTGGAAGGACTGACCTTCATCACTATTGAATTGACGGTACATTTTGATCAAATAGGTATATCAGGGTAAAGGACAAATAAGGGAAAGAAATCCTTATTGTAAATCTTGTTTTAGGATTTAAACTGTATCTTATAGTGTATACATATGTACTATGATAAGGCTTATACCTTGTAGAAAAGTCATATGCAAGGTAGGGTTGCAAATGCGCGTTCAAATGAAAAGAATGTTCGCAGCCAGGTACGATCCCCAGGAAAAAGCTTCTTAAAACAAAAATTGGCCTTCGGATACGGCATTAAACAGTAGGACCCTTCCAATCGTGTCAAGAATATAACACAACCCGAATGGTTGTGAGAAGCTAGGCCCTGGGTCCCATGGACCTGTAGTGCCAAAAATTAGTTTTTTTTTTTTTTTTGTATGCCTGCTTGGAAGCTTGAACTCTATCTAAAGCGGCTGAAGATATCCTTGGTCGCTTCGAGAGAAAGATTCTTCGGAAAATTTTCAATACCGTTTGCGTTGATGAACTTTGGAAGAGGATATTCTACGATCTGTACTGCGATGGCTAGGACATGTAGAACGGATGGACACAAATGATTTTCGGAGACGTCACAAAACTAGTGGAACTCACCAACATCCCAGGACTTGTAAGATCTCATCACAGATCATCCGATAAAGGAAATGGGATCATCTCCATAGAACTTGAAAAAAGGAAAATCGTCCCCATGGTAGAGGATCGGAAACATCCTTGGCGGCTACGGTATAAACAACCAAAACCACCTATTCTGGCTTTTCAGAGAAATTTTTTGTCCTTGGATTGGGAAACCAACCCTAAAGGCCGATGAACTAGAGGCAGTGGACAACGGCAGCTGTGCAACGATCAGAGGATGCAGCGAGGATAACCAAATTCAACACGAATACTCTTAAGTGACTCCAACATATGTCGTAACTTAACAACACCCTCAACAATAGCGCTTCGTCCCTCAACGAAATTGGTGATTCATCCATTGACGCGATGTGGGACGATATAAAAAAAAACGTATTTATGGTAGTTGGAACCGAAACTTTTCCCAGACAGTCTAGAGCTAGACACTCCTGCATTTCCCAAGACACTTGAGACAAAATCGCGTATCGTAGATGGTTTTAGCCAAAAATAAACGAGGAGACAAATGCTCAACGAAGATGGAACTACGAAGTTAATATCGAATAGCTCATAGGACAATTGAAAATACGGAAAACGGAGTAAGAAGAGGAGATATTACAGCACAAATTATCCAAAGAAGTTGTCGACTAAAAAAGTAACACCGACCATCCTGTCCTGGATATGGACGGCACCACATTGACGATTTTTGCCTATCGTACCCGGGCAAAGATTGGTTTATGGAATGTGAAGACGCTCCACGACTTACATAGTGAAGGGCCTCAGAATGTGCAAATTCCTTCAAATGGAACATGAGTTAATGGGTTATAGACCGGACATATTGGGAGTAAGCGAGATAAGATGGTTAGATGTGGGTGAGTACTAATCGCCAACTGCCCTACTCCGGAAAACCATCCGGAAGTCCTCGTGGATATGAAGTTGGACTGTTGCTAACACCCACAGCACGCAATAGCCTGAGTTTCTGGCAGCCAGGGAATTTAAGGGCCAGATTCCAGACAAGAGTTTGTCGCGTCACCATAACGGATGGCTCATCTGAGGAAGAAAAGCAGACCTACAACCAGTTGGGCGCCGGTTTTAATGCAACGCCCAATGCTGACATTATCATAGGGGCCTGAGTGCCAAGGTAGGCAATGACAACGAAGGATGCAAACATAGCCTAGACAACCGCAACGAAAATGATGAAAAATTCGTGAATTTTTGCAACGCAAATCGCCTTGTCATAGGTGTGACTTTGTTTAAGCACAAAGCCTGCCATACGATTAGCTGGGTGTCAACTGACAGGCAAGCCACATTTAACTAAACTGACCATTTCGCCATCAGTCGTCATTTTAGAAGTAGTCTCCAAGACGTCCGAAAGAATCACCAGGTTCAACACCGATCGACTTAGTGATCCCTCAGTGCTCCAAAAACTAAGGTACCATCTGTCACGTGGTGTGGAAATAATCAACAGCTCAACAAACAAAACCGTTGGTATGCTGTGAAAAAAGTTCTCACATCAGGTGCAGAAAGAACTGTCGGTCGATCGCAGGTAGAGCTTATCTGGAGAAAGATCGACGAAGAAAAACAAATTAGAATTTGAATAAGATCGAGTTACTGCACTCCAGCAGCAGAGAGGACGGAGCTAGTGTCCCTATATCGCATGAAGATAAATGCCACTTAGCGTGCGAAGTGACAAAAGCGCAATTACATCATTGCTTTGGCTAATGAAGCAGAAGAAGCAGCAAGAAGGTGGTGCGTCACCAGAATTTTTTACAGAATCATCAGGGAACTGATAGGAGCCCGCAGCTCTACCCAACACCCGGTGAAAGGCTTAGACAGTTCTTTGCTTATGACGGATGAAGATCAAGTAAATAGATGGAAGGAGCATTTTGCTACAAAATTAAACTGTGTATTTCCTAGCACGGAATACCCGAATTTGCACCATATTCCCCGCGATCAAAGCACTGGAAAACAATAAGGCGGTAGCACTTGACGACATACACGCAGAGCTATTTCGAGCAGCGCCAACTGCATTGGCTGAACAACCAGATTTCCACTCTGGATCCTCCTGTGTCGACCATATCAACACCCTTCATTCACCACTTCACCTGCTATTCATTGACTTTGAGAAGGTGTTTGATTTTCCGAGTTCCCGATTGACACTGGGAATTTATTTGGGATGTCTTGCGCAGGAGAGGTGTTCCAGGTAAACTAATACCAATTATCAGTGCTACATACGATGGGTCTACATGTTACGCTTTGCATAAAGGAAGGTTGTCTGAGGAGTTCGAACTTCAGTGTGGGGTTCGGCAAGGCTGTATCCTTTCACCGATATTGTTAAGTTGTTTTGCGGTTTTCGTCCGTTTTGGGATGTAGTTCGTGTGTACATTTTTTTCGATTTAATCGCCGTTACAAACACATGGATTCCGCCCTATCTAAACATGCTCCAAGATACGCGCAGATTCCTGTCTCCATGGGCACATATTCTCATAAATATCGAAAATCACCACCATAACATGGATATACTAGTCTAGTACAGGCTTCTTTGACGATTATTGCATGACTTATTCCTCAAATACAACCCATAACAGCAGGTTAAAATACTGTAACCGAATTACTGTCGAAATTTCGAAAATAACTAATCTCAGTTCACTGAATACAAACTTAATAAAATAAGCTATTCAAATAGATCATTCAAAATTTATTTTCGGCCTGTAAACGTACAAAATTTAATTTGTGAAAAACTCCATTAAAAAAAAAAGTTTTAAGAAACATTCTGAAACAGGTAAATTTATTTTTTGCAGCCTTTACGACAATCATATGCATAAAGAAATTATTTTTCTTCGCACAGAGCAAATAAGTAACACCTTTGGAAACCATGAGTGACTCTTGGGATTATAGCTGCAACAAAAATAGCTCATGTCCTCGAGGACAACGTTCGGATGGGCATGGAGCGCCTAACCCATACGGGCAACAGGGTCAATGTTATCAATGCGGCCCAAATGGGTGCACATATGCGCCACGTAATAATGGACTTGACAACGCACGACAGATGCATCCTACGCAGTATAATTCGAATCCGTATGGTAATCAACCCGGTACAGAATCACCACATAACACCAATATGGGACATCCAAGGAATGGGCTAGGAAATCCATGGATGAATTAAAAATTAGTCTATTATGGTAATTTTTGTTACAGTCGAATTTTCATTATACATATGTACATGTGTTTAATTAGATTTCAGATATATGTGAGGAATACTGTTTCAAAACATTTCATAAAAGAAATGTTTCAAGAAGCCGTTTATTGAACTGAGGAAACTTTTCTTAAAACTTTTTAAATAAAGTCAAAGTAAAAGGATAACTTAAAAGTAATTTGTTTTTATTTTAATGCAAATGCAATCTTGCGTTTTTTGATCTACTTATACTGAAGTGGGAAACATTCGTAAACAAGATTTTTATTTGGTACCAGTCGCTTAATCGTAGCATTGCATACGTTCCGAAATAGTTCTCGATAGGTAAGGGAAATCTTTATGCATTCATAGTAAGAATGGGTGAGTTCGAAAAAGTATGAGATGCGTCATGGATGCAAAGTCATACGAGAAAAGTCGCAAGTTTCTAAACGCATCCTAAACGTTTTCGATGCGCCTCAACTGAGCAACGACAAATCGATTTTTTCGATGCATACATTTGACATTCGAATCACTTCATTTAAATTTATTTTTAATTCGAAGTTTGTCATTTTAGTTTTGGCAAAGCCTGCTATGAATAAACTAAGTTCCGAAACATCAAACTTGTGCAATGTGAAATGTGTACAAATTATCAAAGTTGCGTTCCAGATACGCATCAAAAGAATAGTACTACCGCATCGAAACTATTTTTTGTACATTTTGGAACTCTGTCAATCGTTTTTGTACAAAAATTTTCACATTACAAATCGGACACGTTCAGAAATCAATAATTTTTTTCGTTTTGCTTTTTCCATTGTCACCTACACATTTTAGTTGGCTGCTTCCGTTTTTTGCGAGCACATCCACCACTAGCAAATTGTTGTTGCCAACGATTGACATTAAGAATTTTTGATAAGTCATTTCAATTGATTATTTCACCGTAGCTCATGATGGAATGGATACATTCAGCCAAAACAATTTGTGACTGCTAACAATTATTGGGTGTAGTTTACACACAGCACTGACGGACTGGATTTTTTTGCCGGCGTGGGGGAAGGGGAAAGATGATATGTTAGATCATTTATATTTTTTCCACCCCTTTGTCGAGTGACACCAATTCACATTTCCAACCGTGAAAATAAAACCAGAAAATTAAAAAAAATATGAAAATCCAAATTGCCGTAACATGTCAACTCTCCGCCTGTAAACTTCAAAAAATCCAGTCCGTCAGTCCTGTGTGAACAGGGTCTTACGGCAATTCGGATTTTTAGATTTTCTGTAATTTTCAATCGGTGTCACTCGACAAAAGGGTGAAAACTAAAATAAAAAATTCGTACAGCAAACAAATATCTCTATATAGAGTCCAATCTTCAGCGTCATAAAACAGGACATGAATGATCAAGGCCGAAATAGGGCCTTACTACTTAATTGCCTTCTCAGCCAAAAGAAACAGCGATGGGCGAGATCTATTCTTCGTTTAACTTCTGCTATCATCGGAATACGCTAGTAGATGCACAGACTTTTGAATGTGCCTCTGGTGTTAGCTTGTGACAGCGTGTCATCTCTATCCTCACTTCGTTTTGGTCAGGTGGACGGATATTTTGGCTATAATTGTCTGAATTGAATGGTTCATTCTGCCTAACAGCGCGACGTTGGTCTTCGTCGCCGTTATACAGTCTGCAGAAGATCAGGTTTTACCATATTCTCAGCAGCAACTGTGACTCTACTACGAAATACAGTCATCTGTACGGGTCTTGTTGGCTTGACACGTCTTTTTTACCTGTTGATAAAACTTCCGTACATTATTCCTGTAGTATAATCTCTGAATATCTTCAATCGCACTGTTCTCGTGCTCGTTTTTCTTCTTTGGAGAAACCGATGTTCTTCCCATCTCTTCTCCTCGTAGAGCCTACGAGCAGCCCTCGTCCTTCTTTGCAGCGCCTCTTGTTTAGCTGTATCTGCTTGCCAGCATTTTTCGTCAAAGTTTCGTCAGTTTTTTTATCCTTTTTTTGCCTGGCCCATCCCATCGCACTTCCTGGATGGCGGTGCTATCTCTAGGACCTCTGCTAATTCTTAGATTGCACACGGTCTGTTAAGCGTTCGAACATTCCACATGCAGATCCGAAGGTTGCTGTCCGTATTTTGATTGCTGGGGTCTTCAACAGTAAAATCATCCTTAACCGAGGCTTGTGTGGTTTTGGGAACTAAATGGGTTTTCTGTGGTCAGGGAGTTACACCTATACACAACACCCAATCTAGAGGATCAGTTCCCTTTTATACCCTTAGGACGAGTGGCTGGATTTTCCGGACTCAGTAACCTATAGACCTGGGATTCCAATAAGTCCAAGCAGTTCATATAGGGATAACATAAGGTAGTTGAGACTGACTGGAACTGTGGATGCCATCATTGATTCCATATAGAGAATTTGTCTGCTGCCGTCCGGATCACTCCTCCTCCCTCTTTCGTTTGCTACCAGCAACGACCTTCCAAAGGGTTTGGTTGCTCAACCTTCAGTCGAGGTAATAGGCACCCAGCAACCACCACTGTGGATATGTAGCGTAGGAGTTGATAATTAGAGGCTACCGTGAGAACGCTTGTGCTCTCATGTATTCGCATCAGTACCCTTTGAAGTATAGTGTGGTGGCCCGTGTCGCCGTCTTTCCAAAGGTTGGATTGCTTCAAGCGAAGGGCACTCTATGCAGCTGTTTCCTTTAGGTGTAGTTCTAATGGGATCAGTGCTAGTATGATTTCAAGGGATGCAGTAGGCGTGGTTCTGATGACGCTGGTAGTCCCTAAACATGCTAATCTTTGTATCCTGGTCAATGCTCTAAGGTACGCGGTCTTAACTACTGCAGGCCATTAGACAAGGCATCCATAGCATAAAATGGGTTTAACGATGGCTGTGTACACCCAGTTGATGATGGCGGACTGGGCAAGCTTTTTTTACCAGAGATTTTACTAGTGTATAGATGCATGCTTGAATGCTTTCTTTATCTTTTCTGACTTGTTTTCTTTCCAAGTCAGTTTACGGTCGAGTATACACAGTCCAAGTATCTGGCCTTATCTGAGATGTGGACGGCACTCCTGTTGAGTCTCAAGGATCCTATCTGTTGGATTGTTCTCTTGGTGCCTTTAGAGGCCAGTGCATGTACGTGATAGTCACCCAGTTCTGAGTTGATGTTTCTCGTCTTGAGCATGCATTCAACCTAGTCTGAGATTACTGAGTCTAAGTTTTGTTGGTCCAGAGTTTTTCGTATGGATTCAGATCATATATTGTTGAAGGCTCCTTCTATATCCAGGAATGCTGCTAGTTTGAATTCTTTGTTGTGGAGTGAATTTTTGATCCAGGAGGCCCTCTTGGCGTAGATTATCTTTTTCTCGAAAACACCTTTGCTTTCCTTGTAGAGGAATCTTGTCTAATTTCCAGTCATTTTTCCAGAAGGTCGAAAGTTGATCAACATACGGGGTTGGTATTCTTGTTGACAATAACTATGGGGCAGGATGTAACGTGGAGAGCTGAGGTAACTGTTTTCACCTCGCAGTCAATCTCAAAGTGGGTGCTTACGGTGTTCGAACCGTACTGGATGGAAAGCGGCAAAAGTGCGCAGAGTGTCGACTAGTAAGTAGCCGTACTCCCATCATCGCGTATTTGGGTTTACGATTCGTGCATACTGGTAGCCTAGTATCTTTAGAACATTGCCACGTAATGGGACATTAACAAAAAACAATTTGACAAAGTAAAGGATTCCAAATCTAACAGAGTCATTTTTACGAAGTTGGGTTTCGTAGGCAATTGTTAATGTAAAACCTTCCTGAACGGTGGTTAAAGTGTCACTTATCCCATTTTTCCATCATGATATGGTCCATAGTCGGCCTGGGATTCAACGATGTGATTCATCGCGGTTTTCCATAAAAAAAATTATATACTGAACTCAATTTAGCATAATTGTGTGGCCTTTACATAGACAAAATCTACAAGACACACTTGTTCAAATAGCCAACGTAGGATACAACCTTAAATTTGTTTTTTTAATAAATTTCTGAACATGCCTTGAAACATTTATTATTTTTCGAACTTCAAAAACAAACAAACACAAAAATTTTGGATGAAAAATTAAAAATTCTAAAAAAGGTAAAAATAATGTTAATACTATAAAATTATAATCGTCTAACTAAAGACAATGGCTCTTTACTATATTTATTGTTACATATGTAGCAGTCCTTATAGTTGGATAGATTTCGTCAACAAGAAAAAAATAGCAAAATGTGCGATCCCAGTGTTGGTTATACCTGGTGTGACCCAATAATACCACTTGAACCTTGTTGTGGACCATTTCCAGTAAGTTTTCAAAAATTACTCGCATACCAATTTTTTACCAGTCGCTGTTTGCCTCATATTAACTAACTAATAAACTGTCAACCAACTTAATACAATTTCTGCTTTCGTTTTTAGTTCGTAGGCCGAATTCGGCACAAATTAAAAGCTGGATATATGTGGAGTACTTGGGATTGCTACAGACATAATGGCGTTCAAGATCAGGCCCCTTGCAGGGTTCGTGTTGGTATACCAAATCGTTATTGGTATTTACTTCCACCAGGAACTCCTCTTCAACCCTGCCAGGGTAGGAGTCGTTGTTGTTAAGTAAGTATCTTATTACATATATATTAAATATATAAAACTAATTTTTCACTGTTTTAGGGGAGCACCTAGAAGCAATATAAAACTAGCAAAGCTCTGTCGAATTTCTCTCCTAAACTAGTTATTGAAGCTAAATGAACGCTAAAAAATGCAAATGAGCTATGTAGATGAAAAACAACTTAAGGATGTTTACATGAACTCATTCGGTTTTTTTGGCTGTCAATTCGGCTTGAAATTCATTTACTTTAGTAACTTAAAAATTTACAGTTGTTTTTAATAAAGTGAAGATAACAAAAAAAAATATAAATATACATCGTAGTTTTGATTAAAAGTAATTAAAGATGTTCTTAACTAGTAACAAATACCGAGTATCTATAGGCGGAAATGATCGATTGGAGATTGTCATAAACGAGAATTACCAACCACCTGTGATTATGGCTTGTAAAGTGTGGGTACTATTCATCAAATATGAAGGAGAGCTTACCATGAATAACGTTGAAATTGTCATCATAGAGTACTGAGAGAATTCTACCCATAAACGACTACCAGCGACCATGCCTTATAGTTTTACTCCCCTAAAAAACGTTGCACGGAAGTCCTCTAGCTTATATCTTCTTACAGAGTACTGTGTCGGTCTTTCCAGGGTAGACACCTAGGCCGCAGTGGTTCACCCAACTTTGCGTCATGTTCAATGCCGACTGCATGAGCTCACCGTACTGTGTTCTGATGTTTCTCCGTAATTAAGATTGCAAGGTCATCAGCATATATACTATACATTTAAACCCATTGCTTGCCAGGGTTTTCAGAATTTCATCCAATACCAGTATCAACAACAAGGGAGAAAGAATTCCCCATTGAGGGATCTCGTTCTGGACTCTACCTTTCCTACATTCACTACCTATATCAGTTGTTATTATCCGGTTGGATAGCATGTTATATTTTCCTTTTACTGTACATGAAGAGGACTTCCATAATACCCCGTAGCTTGACGTTATTACAGGGGCACCCAATCCGAAAACCATATAAAAGACCAATTCATTTTAGTATCGAATTGGATTTCCGAATAGAAAACCGAATCCGAAAGCAATACAAAATAAGGACCCAGGCTCCCTCTATATTCAGGAAGACATCGAGTGCAGCTTTTTGTACTTGAGAGCAAATTCGATAGTTTGAACTACGTCTGTAGGAGCTGTTTCCACGGACTACCCTTAGGTGTAAGCGTGCTGGTTGATGCTCGTAGACGAGGTGGGTGCATACATAAGTTTGATATGCTGTCAGACTAATTGGTCTGTATTTGTTATACTAACGTCTTTCCCAAATTTCCTGCCATGAGATTGGCGTGTAGCCTGAGGCCAGACATGCCTTAAAGATTCATAAAAGAAGATGAGGAGTAAAAATCTTTAGCCCCGCTTGGAGGAAGATAGGAAATATACCATCCTTCCCTGCTGCCTTGTACAGAGCTAATAAGTTAATCGCCCACGTTATGTAAGGGTTTATGATGTTACCGGCTTTTTCCCAAATTTGCTCCTCCGGCTCTGTACCTACATATGTATGTATATACGATACTTGGGGTGAATTTTTGAAGCCGGGGTGCGTCCGCACTAATGTTTCGAGAGTTTCCCCTACTGTTGCTCACTCGCCATTAGCAATATGTGTCATCGCGGGAATGCTACCAGCGGATATCTTGGCTAACGAACTACAAAGTACCACGACGCCAAAATTCAGGCAGTAGAGGAAGAATTCTCCATAGGTGACGCCCACAAGTAGTCGGGAACCTTAACCGACTTGGAGTGCGCAACTGAAGGCAGTTAGCTAAGAACCGGTCTAGCTATAGAGGCTTGTTAGTAGAGGCTCAGGTTCACCTGCCATCTAAGTAAGTAAGTAAAAATGAATTTATTTATTATTTTGGTTTAAAAATCTTAAATAAAAATAAAATGTTTTTGTGCACTAGTAACTGATTATTATACATATATAAAAATTAATTTCATAATAAATAGACCATCAGGTGAATTGATGCCAGTTTTGGAGGTTTAGTCCCACTGTGCAAGAAAAACTTAACTATTCAGCTAGAAGGATGAAATTTCATATCTGTTCGTTTGACAATAAAAAGGTAGTAATAGTCCAACTCACTAAAAAATACTGCATATGTAAGAGTAGTACTACAAATAGAAAAAAAAACAAATTATCAAAAATCTGATTACTAGGTACCTACCAGACCTTTTGTCTGATGGCGGCAAATAAAGCTTCAGTGTACACAATTCTTATAAGGATATCTAACAACAAAATAAATTTATTTTATCAAACGACACATATGTACATATGTATGGATATGTATTTTTCTTACTTGATGGTAAATCTAAATATTCTACAAGTCTGTGTCATTTTTCACTACTAAACCATTGGCCTAGTAAAACATCAAAACAGCATCGAACATAGCCGTCCATAGCGACACATTAAAAGATCATGGCATTCATTTGCCTATCTCTAGTAACAGATAGTTTATTTAGATTGAAAAAATTACTTTTTCTAGATATTTTGTCACTGTGAGCCGGCCATAAGAAGTCAGTTTCAATTCGTCGGTCGTGGAATTAAGTCGCTTCGAAGGGAACTAGTGGTCTCGCGATATTGTGTAAGTAGTGTGCATTGTAGTGTGCACTGTAGTGAAGTGTACAAATTTTGGAAAGTGATAAGAAGTTTTTGAAATAAAAAATATCGATTAAAAAAAAAACATTTGGCTTATACTTAAAAATAAATATTAGATTATTGTGCAATTATGTGGGGTTATCTCTTGGATTTGAAATAACAAAAAATGTTTAAAGATATTTTTTTAAAAATTAGTCTATATTAGTGGACAGTGTTTATGCTTTCACACAAAGAAGAATTTCAAACAAGATGAATTCAAGTTAATCAACTGTGTCGCGTCAGTGATATAAGCATTAAATGAAAATTGGGATTATTCAACTTGTTCCGAGTGAACTAAAATTATTATTGCTACAATCCAATAGTTGAAAGTCATTGAAGAGAATTCAAAACTCTTTGAGGACTTAAAACTAGCATCGGAACCTATAAGAAATTAAAAAAAATTGCATCTAGGCACTGAAGCCAAAACATCTTATTTATTTGTAGTGTAAAATATAAGAGTTCGTCCTTTGCAATAAATATCAAACTACCGAAGAAAAACAATCCCTTATCTTTTCTTCACTTGCGCTGTTCTACAAATAAAGATGTAGCGACTTCCTTAGACTTTTCAGTACCAAATTCAACAGATTCGTTTCTAAGTAAAATTCATTGGAATATAGGAGCTATTGAACTTCAAAAGGTTTTATTTGATTAAAGAAAATTGATACCTTCTTGGAATCATAAAACACCCCTACACCCTTAGGTTATCGACCCTATGTTAAAATTTATAAAACAAAAAAACATACAGGAAAGCACGAATGATAAAAAAAGCATATGTATGTATGTTTGAAATGGATAATTTGATACCCGATCCTCCTTTCCACGCAGCCTTAATAAAATGGAAGTATCATATTGAATTTTTTTCTCACATTACAACGAAAACTTCGAAGGTTTGAGGGTGTTACATGAAAAATTTCGTCAAAATGGTTTTTTTAATGAAAACGCCCAAAAAGCAAAAAGTGGGCGTGGCTATATACTACCTAAATACCTAAATATTTCGTCTTAAGAAAAATTTTTCAATTTCATGTAAGATAGTGAAGTTATGGAAAAGTGTGCGGATTTCAAAAATGTTTAGACTTGCCCAGATATGAAATTTTATCATTCTATCCCAAAATCTAACGCCCAAAATATGGTGACATACGAACGGACGGAGAGACATGACTCAATCATTTTCGCTGTTACAAAACTATGTATCAAACTTAATATACCATTAGGATAGGATAGGTATAAAAAAAACCCAACTTGCTCTTTCAACTGGTTCTGGTTTTGAATTAGCAAGGAAACCAATCTGTCCTATCCTAAGCCAAATTGATTTGATTTATAATTTTTAATGTGACACTTCTTCAAAGATTTCGAAAAAATATTGAAACCTCTTTAGTTCGTTACAAAACTTGGAATGCAAGTACATTTTTATTAAAATTTTTACATTTTGTGATTAAGAAAGAAAGCTGTGTTTATGTACGTTTTTCCAAGAGTTAAAAAATAATTTTTTCTTTATCGCAAACTATTCAATATCACAATGTTGAACTCTTTTCGGAGACTACTAAACAACTTGCACAAATAAAAAGAGACTATAATGAGACTACTTTCATCACATAGTAATTCAAAAATCAGTGAAGTTGAGCACCTAATATGGCACGTAGCGCCATCTTGCTAAAAGCAGAAATTGTCCAAGTTCATATCCTTAATTTCTGGCCAAAACAGATCGGTTAGCTTCTGTCTGTATCGCTCTTTGTTGACTGTAAAGTTGTTGTAATCTTCATCTTCGAAGTAAAATGGGCAAATTTAAGGTTCTTAGGTTTCGGCTCACATTTTCAGCCGCAATATTCTCAGTTGAACGCACAGGACGAACACGAAAGTAAATTGTTGCGTTTCAAGCTCTTACACTTTATAGACTTTGTTTCGAGAGTAATGATATGAATATGTTTTACGAAATGCTAAATGCCTTTCCTTTAATTCATTGTCTTTAATATCAAAGATATAGATATAGCCAGAAATCATTTACGATTAGCAGTATAGATTATTTTTATAGAAAAAGATCACGTCACGCGACTTATTGCAGTAGGAAAGGATATCACCAAATTTAAGTCGTAATATTTTCATTAGACAAACGACTGTTTGGTTAATGGTTTGGTAGGATAGTTCATGCAAATGAGTATGCTTACCTTTTCATACAGACATCTGCTGTTGAAATATTTTATTTATTATTGAAGCCAATAACTGAACACGTGTAGACCATACTTTCATATCTCCCGATCAAGGTCCTTTTGCAGCAACACGTCACTGGTTCCAGTAAGTAATGTGGTGTTGTGTTTTAGTATGTTCTACATTTGCGTGTTAAATCCCTTACTTGGTGACCAGAATTTATTCAATCTCCTTACCATCACGAATAGACACACCCACTACTACTTTGTCTACTTTGTACAAACCTTTGACAAGTTCAGCAACGTATTGAATGAGAGGTCGTAGAGAGATTTTGTAAATAAGGTTTTTTTTAAAGAGTGATTCATTGTATTTATTTTATTATAAATACAAATGTTTGGAGCGACAGGTCCATGAGACCCAAGGCTTAGCTTCTCACAACCTTCCACGTTGTACATGTTATATTTTCATAAGAATGGAAGGAGCCTACTGTTTAATGTCTTGTCCGAAGGGAAACTTTTGTTTTGAGAAGCTTTTTCATGACAGTTATACTCTCGAATGTTTGTCAGACGCTCGCGAGATGTGGGGGTCTGAAACAACTTATTAGTTTTGCCTGAGATTCAAACCTCGAACCTCCAGGTCAGTACTCAGAAGCACTACCTACTGAGCCACCGCTTACAATGCATTTTATCTAGAACTAGCTGACCTACCCGGCTTTGCTTGTGTGTTTTGACAGGGTCTGGGAAAGTAGATATGAACATATCACATATGTACATAGCGAAACCTAAAATAATTTAAAGAAAATCGATAAAAATTGATTTTTGACGAAAAAAGCAGCGATTTTCTTCTTGTTTTGAACTATTGGGGAGATTAGTAGTTTACGAGTGTTCCAATCCCCTCAGCCGAAGATGATCGGCTTTGCGGAATGTCTTGCGTTCGAGTGATGGTGCACTCTGACATAGCCGAAGCACTGCAGCCGACTCCGCGTACGGCTTAGGATCGTATGTCGGTACGTCCGGATCCTGGTCCCCTCAGTTACCTGTACTTCCGGCCTAACTGTGACGGGAGATGGGACCGAACGTGAAGACGCTTGTAAAGGTTGTTTAAACGTCTCGTACGATTGACGGTCGGGACAGACGGTGACGTGCCAATCGAGCTCCGGCTTGCGTGTTGTTAAATAGTGCTGTATATATGTATAAAAGACTAAAAAACAAACATTATTTTTTATAAATGTATCTAAATACATACATACATACATATGTATACAGATTTATAAAATAGATTACATATCTCAAGACAACAAGCCCATAAACTAATGGTTCACACCCATTCACTACCAAAGTGAAATTAATAATTCTGAACTTTTAATCAGTTCGTTCTCCTGTGCCGGAGACTGGTCATTCACAGATAAAATGTAAAGTCGTTTCCTCAAACAGTCATTCAGACCTGAACTGAATGGATCTCAGATATTTGCTCTTTTAAGGGATTAAGGACAGTGAGAAAAGTCACGTCTGATCAACGTAAGCAGATTCTTAGCTATGTCCAGAGTTACATCACTAAATGCTCTAGAAATTAAATTGCCTTTTTCTAAAAAAAAATTAAGTCAAGGTTACCATCATCTCCTCCACGATTTAAGACGAAATCATTACAAGTAAAATGACGAATCGATAAAGATGCCATGAATTTACCAATTTTCTAGAATTTGTCCTGAACGCATTCGAGTTAATAAAATTATAATGAGAACCATGAAATATTTGGCGTTCGTTTAGGAAAATGTAGGTAGCTTCCATTAGTATTTAAAAAAAAACACCTACGTTGACTACAATCACAAAAGACTGAACTGGAAATAGAACGCCATTATCGTTCTCGTATACTAGAATTCTTCAACAAGTTTCAAGATAGTTGCTATTATACATGGATGGATCCGAATTTCATAAGCGAGTGTCAAAATGGGGGTCTATTAATGTTATATGTACGTTGTTCAAAACAATTTTGGAACAATGTTGGAAAAGGCTACTTGTAATTGTTTATAATTGGAGACGTCAGTGCTTTTATGGGTAATGTACATTTGTATTTGCTTGTGACCCGAATATTGTAAGTTAGAGCAACAGCAACCAATACCCAAACGAACAAAGGATATTTGACTTTATATGTAGGTATATGTACATTAAAACAAAGCTTCTCCTAGCTTCTCCTCGTACTTTAGAATCATTTTCCAGATGTGATTTTCTAGCTTAAGTGCAATTTGAATAATTATCTTCAGATTGCTATGTGTGTACAAATTAAATTAGAATTTCCACTTGAAAGGTAGCTGGTTTCTATATTTTATGTCAAATCCCAACCGAAAACCTAGATACAATGAATTTTTCAAAGATTATGTTTCCATAGCAGTATTGAAACTAAGGTCTGTCCCTACCTGAAAATGAATGGAATAACTTATAGTAGAATAGTTGCGAGATTTGTCACATGACTGAACAGAGATCCTTAATAAAATGCCGCACAAAACAAATAAATTCACACAAAAATAACCACGACTCTTCTCAATCAACTCCAAACTGTACCCGATAAGAGTCAGAGAACTTCCTGACGGGGGCCAATGTGTTATCATCATGTCGTCGCCTAAAATAGTGTATTTGTTCAAAATATATTTTTTTCTTCATTGATGCGACGACCAGCATAGTGATTGGGCTTAAGTGTTTGAAGTGATCTTATAAACCAAAATAATTATTAAACAAAAAAAATTAAAAGTGAAAAAAAAAAAAAAAAAAAAATCCGTTAATTAGTTTAAAATTGATAAAAGTGAAATTTTGTGCTCTATCTCTTTCAGAATTCTTCAAAATGGGAATACAAATTAAACTCACAAACAATCGAAACTAGCGAAACAAAACAATTTTCGATATAAATAGTAGTTTTAAGAAATCTAATAAATATATATTAAAAAAAAAAAAAAAACCATCTCAATGCACGAAACAACCGAAGTGTGTAATGGTGAAGAAAGAAATGCGAAAAATTCCTCTTAAACGGAGAAAAAACAATAAATACCATCGACGTCGTCTGAGTTGTTCACATATTACTGCCGCCACTGTTGCATCGCCAATCAAACGGTTGCCCCAATGGGCAATTTACAGCGCCACCATTATCATCATCTGTATCGCTTGGAGTTCAACTTTGGGTTATGTGGATGCCGCCAAACCGAACGAAGAAGATAGTAAGTTTAATGTTAATAAATTATTGCAAAGACACTGTGTGATGTCATTTATAGAATTAGTTCCTTTAGTTCTTCTTTTGTTTATATGAATATTTCTTTCATAATATATTGTATGGGACAAATTGATTGGAATTGTTGGGTTGTTGGCGGAAAGTGGGTTAGTTGAATGCAATACGATTTCCTAATATGGAGAAAATATGCAAACAGCCAAGTGATACAACATTTTACGAGTTAGTGTGCGCACTACTCCACATATCAGATGTGACTACAAAATGGAGCATTTAAGCAATTACTGTTTATATTTAAAAAAAGACTTTATTGATTTTCTACGCGAAACATGCAAGAAAGGAACAACTTCAGTTGGCTGCAACTTCAGGGGCTCCGTTGTGTTCCCCGGCCTGGGATACCTGAAAATAGTGAGCAAGACAATTAGACCAATACTTAATCCAAGCCGGGAGCGGCCCTCCTGAACAATTCCCCTTTTCATAATGAATTGTGTGGCCATTGAGTTGTGGCCTGTTAGAACACCTATGAGGAGAAAGTCAGCTTTGGTCTATTTAGGTCGTATTGGTCCCAAAGTTTTCTAGAGACGCGGCATGAGGAAAGTGTACTCCATCTTACGCTGGCCATGTTGTGAAAGTCCGAGGTGATTTTGGACATCACAAGACTGATGAGTGATCTGCTATTAGGTCGTTTGAATCTGATCCTTTTCTCGCTAGCTCATTGACCATTTCATTCCCGTGGAAGCCCACATGTCCCGGAATCCAGCAGAGCGTGATGCTGTGCCTCGAACTAAGGGGTTTTAGTTCCCCTTTGCATTACTTGACCAGTTTTGAATTAGTTGTGATGGAAGTGATGGCATTGATCGCTGCTTGGGTGTCTATGTAGATGTTTATAGGATTGTTACTGTTCAGAGTGGATAAGCCCCTACAGCCCTCGGTTTGGAACACCCTTAGGAACTTCTTTAGACCGGCCAATTGATTTTGCCTATAAGAATATTCCTGAGCCCGAACCCTGCTTCCATTTTGACTATTTGTTCAGCTCTCTCTAGAAGGAAATTTAAAGTCGAGATTGAGGCTGAAGTTCGTATAGGGTGTAAGGTAATCAGAAGGCGTGTTGACGTTTGACCACTTGGTGATGGTGTTGTGTCCGATTTGGTTGCTTTTCCACATCCAGGTTTTTCGGAGGCGTAGGGCGGTTTTTTTTGCTACTTCTTTATTGAAGAGGTCCAGTAGGCAAATCCCGAGCATGGCTTCAAGGACAGCGGTGGGTGTTGTCCTAATTGCGTTCGTGGCACCCAAACCTGCTAGACATTGGATCCTTGTTAGGGTGGTCACATTTGTGGTTTTTGCTCAGCAGGCCACCAGAACAGACAGCCTTACAGTTCTAATGATGGCGGCGTACATCCAGTGGATGGTGGCTGGTTTTGGCCCCCATTTTTTACCGAAGATTATGTTGCATGCGTAAAAGGTAATTGAGGTCTTCTTTGTACGTTCAAGTACATATGTACATATATTGTCTTTCCAGTTCAGTTTTCAATCTAATATGCACCCAAGGTACCTTGCCTTGTATGATATTTAGAGTTAGTCTCCATATAGTCTAGGTGGCTTGAACTCGGGTATATTCCTCTTATTTGAAAAGAGAAATAGTTTGGTTATTTGTTCATTAAGACCAAGTCCGCAGCGTTTGGCTGAGATGTTCAGAGCGTTCAACGCTGTTTATAGCATGTCAACGATTGTGAGTATGAATTTTCCAGTCGGCATAAGCGACGTCCCTAACCCCGTATTGGTCTAAAACTATAAGTATTTCATTGATCATTAGGTTCCAGAGTAGTACTGATAGAACTCCACCTGGGGGATTCCATGCGAGTCCACAGCCTGTGCTTGGCTACTACCCAGTTCAGATTTAATGTTTCGTGTATTGAGCAAAAATTCTATCCAATCTGATAGGATAGGACTCACGTGCGTCTGGTCTCGTTTTGTTCTAACTAAAGTAACCAAACTATAACCGGACCTTGTCGATTGAGAAACTAAAAACTCTTGTAAATACTCTGTTTGTTTTACTGGACTCGATAGTGAAACTACAGCAAGACTTTAGCTAACTCTATTCGTAAATTCACTCAATATTCAGTAGCTACCTACTCCTAAGGCAATCTTCAAAATCCTAGACACCATTTCCGTCTCCAAATCTTGAAATCGATTACAAAAATTACTATGTAGTATCAGTAACTTTTTTTTCACACGGGTTAGCCCCTCATGCAACTTCATTGCTCCGATATGGGTAGATACTTGGTGAACGGTAGACGAAGAAGTTCTCCTGATATGAGAGGACGGACATGCAGTGTGTTCCAAGCAGAAGTTCTAGTTGTGGAATTATTTGAGATGAGATGAATATCCAATAGGAATGTCGCAGTCTATATTGACGGTCATGCTTCGTTAAAGGCGCTAAGGTCCTATATCATCATCATGTAGCCTGTCTTGTCCAAAGACCGACGTATGCCTTTTCTGAATATTTCTACTCTGTCATGTCTTGTAC
This sequence comes from Xylota sylvarum, assembly GCA_905220385.1. Classification (NCBI taxonomy): domain Eukaryota; kingdom Metazoa; phylum Arthropoda; class Insecta; order Diptera; family Syrphidae; genus Xylota; species Xylota sylvarum. The sequence continues at coordinate 104,512,447 of LR999957.1, read as the reverse complement.
GGTGCGGATCCAGTACTCCTGCTCTCGTTATATCGTCATTCCAGTGCGCTGATAGTCTTCCTCTGTATCTCAGGTCTTCCCTTTGTCTCCATTATGTCAGTCTCTTAATCCACCTATTGTCTGCTATTCTCACCACATGTCCTGCCCACCTCCACTTTACATTTGCGATCTGAATGGTTATATCAGAAGAATCACTATCAGTTTTTAAGGATGGCTCCAAAACCGAGGACAGAGTCGGTGCTGGAGTCTTCTTAGAAGACCAGAATATCTACCTCTGCTTTAATCATCCAAACTATTGTAGCGTTTTTCAAGCCGAAGACACTGCCATTCGACAGACAAGCAGCCATCAGATCCTTTACATCCAGCACAATGGCATCCAAGGTAGTCAAAGAATGCCGCGTATCTTTTAACAAGATAGTTGGACTGTGCAACCTCACCCTCCCCTTAGCCATTGCCCCGCTGAGCTGCTAGCTATAGATGTGATTGGTTCAGCTGTCTGGTGGTTCTTTTGGGCCTTACTAGCGCCGCCTAAGGTCCAAGTGTATTTCCCTTCCTCGCGCCGAGCTGAGCACTAAGCTTTGGATAAACGGGTGCTCTGTCCTCAGTTTTGGTTTCAGATTCTTTACTCTGGATTGGTCTCGATGATCCTTTAATTCTAATCAGGACCTACAAGAAGTTTAGGAAATATTTACAACCTTGGCTTAGGATGTAATCCTTGGAAACCTCATCCACAGAAATGTGATGGTTTACCCTCCGCTTTTCTCCCTATAGCTAAACAAGTACTCGTTGACTTTTTGTTCTGTGAAATAAGCCCAAGGTTGTATAGCTTGGGAAGCTGCGTACATACCACGTTCTTGGATAAAGCCAATTGTATTAAAAGCATTAATAGTACTAACGTTTGTTTAAACCACGTTTTTTTTTTATTATTATTTGAATAAAGAGTACTACCAAGAGACTTCATTATTATTTCAAAAAGCGCGTATGTTATCGAATCAGAAATTTTACTTTAGACTTTAGGAAGCCAAAGAATATTTCGATGCAAGAAATGTTCATGGCTGCATTCTTACATTCGTAGTACACCATTTCCAACCATTTTTAACAATGTTTAGGTTTAGAAAATAAGGTAAGCTTGTCAACAGCTCAATCCATGGGTACAAAATGTATGTTTTAAAGTTTCTTTTTCCACTGGCCTTATTCAAGTACCGAAACAATACTTTCCTTTAGTATACTATGTATAGCAAGAAATCGCCCAGAAATAGGGTAAAAGGCTTGGCCTTAATCAAATGACGCGCAGTGTATGTACATATGTATATAATAGGAAAAATTAGTGAGGAAAAGAAAATAGACATAAATAGCTCAGACACAATCGAAGTCCTCTCTCCCAGATAAGATAAGCGATACATTGTGTGAACAATGCACATCCAGTGTAACCCCTCTTGGCACACATTTTTGCTCTTAATTGCAGTCGCATACTCGTATGCATTGCATTCCTCCGAGTGTGCAACTACATCTGTCAAGCTCAATAAATCAATTCATTAATATGAAGACGCGTTCAATTGAATCGCTAACTCAGATGCATGCCAGAACAATCATTAAGGTCAACCAACAGAAATAGTTTTCGAATAGAACAAAACATAGAAAAAACATAGAATGACAATCGATTGAACAGAAGGAACTAACTATGAATTTCTTTGGGTATTTCTATCTGGAACTAGGTCAATGGTCGTTTGGAGAGATAAGTCTGATTCCAAAACATGCCGGCAATTGAATCCAAATACACTTGACCACCATTAACGCGAGAGTCTATCATCTGTGAAAGTGATTATCTCGCTTATGTAATAGGCGCACGACTTTATCAGTATTCTGTTCACCCTCACTCAGTATCACTGTTTTTTGTTTATTTACAGGCGGTCTCATCGATCTGATCAAAGAATTTGGAATACCAGAGATACCAGTCGGCATTACACAGGCGAAAGGCTTTTGTGGCAGCGAAAGGAATGTCTATCAAGCCTCATATCCATCACCGGCATTCACACTCAGCAAAGAAGCTATTTTAACAATCCAAACATCCCAGGCCTTTCCCAATGGCTTTCCCGAAGACTTTTCTGTATTGATTGCCCTGAAACCCGGAAATCGGACACTAAACAAGGTACCGGTTTTCACGATCTACTCGGAGGAGAGTGAGGACGTCCTTTCGGTGACGATAGGTCGGGAGATTGGAATGATCTATCAGCAGGTGGATGGGCCAAACTATCAACGGAATGACATCAACTTTGGTATCGGAATCACTGACAACAAATGGCATCGGATCGGTATTAGTGTGAAGGGTAATGCGGCGACGTTGATCCTGGATTGTAATAAGCAAGTGACGCGGAGACTAGAGAGACAATTGGGATCTTCAATTCCAACGAATGGACTGATCTTGACCGGGGTACAGCTGACAGACGATGAGGGCTTCTTTACTGGCGACATACAGATGATGCATGTGGCCAATACACCGGATGCTGGGTATGATATCTGCTCAAAGTATGTGCCGTCTTGCAGTGAAGGAGGGAGTTCTGAACGCGAGAATTCGTTCTTGTATACCGGACCAAATACGATACGAACTTCTACAACTTGGAGCTCAGGTAGTGGTGGATCTGGTACTGTTACATCTGAGAGTTCAAGTTCAAGTTCAAGTGGCAGCGGTGGTTTTGGCGTACTCAATTCTGGACCGATTAGTGGCTCGGGCTATCAGTTTTCAAGGAGCGGGTCTTCTGGCGGAGGCATCTCGGGGTCATCAGGTGGATCTAGTTACCATTCATCAACGACTGGCAGAACTGTCGGAGGATCCGGCTCTAGTTATCATTCTTCTCCCGCAGGAAGCATACCTGGAGCTGCTATCGGTGGTGGTTCTGGTTTTCAATTCACAGAAACTGGAGGTTCTTTAGGAGGTTCTTCAGGAGGTTCAAGTTATCACTCTTCAAGCTCTGGTGGAATATCAGGCGGCGGTAATAGAATTGATTCTGCTTACCATTCCGTAAGCTCAGGTAGTCAGGGTGGCACTGAAGGTCTATCTGGAGGTTTATCTGGGACAGGGATCGGGTCTATTTCTGTGAGTGGATCGTCAGGAGTAGGGGGTGGTTCGACTTATCACTTGACTGGAGGCGGCGATGAGTTCTCTAGAGGGACATATGGAAGCGGTTCAGAGCACTCTTCTACAGGTGATGTCTTACACCTGACAACAACTTTCCGGACTACAGAGGCCGATTTGAAAGGTGGATTCTCTGGCGAAGACTCTATTTATGGAGGTGGCCTCAATGGACATGGAGAGATTATTCCCAATTCAACGGAATACGAGATTAATTCGCAAGAAGACGCGGGTGCTGAAGGAGATGAATTTGATTTGAATTCCTTTAACACCAACAGCAGTGAGAGGGGCACTGGAGGACGTCGAAAGTCAAAAGGTCGAAAAAAGAATAAACAGAACGGTGCAGCCCTAGGCACCGAGGTAGGAGCAGTCGGCCCCGATAAGAGAAATAACCAAACTGTCGTCGGGTCCTATGAACCAACAACTGTAACTTGTTATCCCGGACCGAGGGGCTATACTGGTCTTCCTGGCCCTCAGGGTGAGCGAGGATCAAAGGGTGATGCTGGCAGGGATGGACTGTCTGGGCAATTGGGATCTCCAGGAGCACCGGGGCATGTGTTTGTGGTACCTGTAAGTATACCTTTGTCAAAATCTTTCCGAAATCCTTTGAAAATGAACTCTTAGGTGAGCCAAAGCAATGACAAAGGACCGGATACCCAGGCAGAGTCTTTAAGGCAAATGCTGTCGCAACATATGGTAAGCCATTTGTCATCGAGTTTCGAGTTCCACGCTTTAGAAAATAATTTCACTTCAAGATGTCGATGAAAGGACCTGAAGGACCAATGGGTTTGACTGGATTACCAGGACCAGGAGGACCACCAGGTCCACAGGGCTCTAAGGGCGAACCAGGGGACGTTGGAGAGCCTGTAAGTTCTATTTGCGGGTTATCTTTCAATATGATGTTATTTCTATGTTATGATATTTCTTAAAGGGAACTCGAGGACTAAGAGGGCCAGCAGGTCTACAAGGACGAGAAGGTCGGCGTGGAAGGTCTGGTAGAGATGGTGAACGTGGTGCTGTTGGACCTACTGGGGCCAAAGGTGAGATCGGGACAATCGGATCCCCTGGGTTACCTGGTGATAAGGGTCATCGAGGAGGACCAGGTACTGCTGGAGAGAAAGGACAACAAGGCGTTGAGGGGCAATCTGGTGAAGAGGGGCCTCCGGGACTGCCAGGTCTGCCGGGAGAATTGGTAAAACATACCAAAATGCTATTTGGTGATCAGATTTACATTGTTTTCTATTTCTTAGGGTCCTAGAGGCTTTGCAGGTCCTCGCGGATTCCCAGGCCCAGCAGGTAATCCCGGCCTACCAGGTAATGAAGGTCCGCAGGGTTTAAAAGGTAATCCCGGCCTTTCTGGACCACCTGGAGCGCCAGGTCAACAAGGTCCTTCTGGGTCTACTGGAGCGCCTGGTCACCAAGGCAATCTCGGACCACCTGGTATTCCTGGTCCTTCTGGTAAGCCTGGCCTACCTGGTCTTCCAGGAGCAGATGGTTCCCCTGGGCGACCAGGAACCCCTGGTTCAATTGGTGGCAAAGGTGATCAGGGAATGCAAGGCGTCCAAGGACCTGTTGGATTTCCCGGCCCACGAGGACCAAAAGGCGATGACGGACCACGTGGTCCAATGGGAGACAAAGGAGACACTGGCGAACGCGGTTTAGATGGTGAAAAGGGAGAAACTGGTTTACAAGGAGAAAGAGGCACTGCTGGTCCACCCGGCAGTCCAGGTCCGGAAGGACCAGAAGGACCGAAAGGATTCGAGGGACCTCGTGGTGAAACTGGTGTGATTGGTCCGACTGGAGAAAAGGGAAAACAAGGCCCTCAAGGATTTCAAGGATATCCTGGAGCGACTGGAGACAAAGGTGATAAGGGTGCTACTGGAGCCACCGGCCCGGCAGGAATAAAGGGTGAAAGAGGTCTACAAGGAGCTCAGGGCGAGCGTGGAGAAATCGGTCCGCGAGGATTTCGGGGTTCCAGGGGTCGTCGTGGTAATGAAGGCAATGCGGGTCCGAAAGGAGACACTGGACAGCCAGGACCACCAGGAGCTCAGGGAGAAGCTGGACCGCAAGGTGCAGAAGGGCCAAGAGGATTTATTGGAATGCCTGGGCCACCAGGAAGTGATGGCAAGAATGGACCTGCTGGCCTACCAGGCGAACGAGGACAACCGGTAGGTGTATTCAGTTCTCTTTCAAACTTAAACACCATTAACATCTTTTCTCTTTCCTTAAGGGCGAACCAGGAAAGCCTGGGCCATCAGGAGAACCAGGTGTTATTGGACCAAGAGGTGCTACCGGAGACGCCGGACCAGTTGGGGAGCCCGGAATTCCAGGTTTGCCAGGTCTCCCTGGAGAATCAGGTCTTCCAGGAGACGCAGGAAAGGAAGGGCCACCAGGTCCAGCTGGACCTATGGGAAATCCTGGACCGCAAGGTCCTACTGGATTACCGGGTTTTCCTGGTGAACGTGGACATCAAGGACAACCAGGACTGGCTGGTCTTAAAGGTGAACTAGGCATACCAGGAGCGCCTGGACTTCCAGGAGATAAAGGACAAGCAGGCGAGCCAGGCAAAGAAGGCCCACAAGGTCAACTGGGACGACCTGGACCACCGGGAAACATCGGCGCACCGGGAGCTAAGGGAGAACCAGGTGAAAAGGGACCAATCGGACCAGCTGGACGCGATGGCTTGACGGGATTACGTGGATTACCGGGGCCACCAGGTCCAGTCGGCACTCCAGGTGAGGACGGTGACAAAGGTGAAGGCGGTCCTCCTGGTGAAAAGGGGCTCAAAGGTGCTCAGGGAGAGATGGTGAGTATCTACTTATTTACACAAGTTTCTGTAAGAACCATGCAATCTTTCACTTTCTTAGGGTCCTTTGGGATCATCAGGACCTCAAGGTCCTCGTGGAGAGTCTGGTCCTCCCGGATCACCTGGCGACAAGGGACCTCCCGGTGAAATGGGACGACATGGTATCAAAGGGGAAGACGGAAAGCGGGGAATAGCAGGACCTCCTGGAAATATCGGCATTCAAGGGCTTCCTGGTCCACCGGGTATAAAAGGTGAACGCGGAGATGACGGAATGATGGGCCCAGTAGGACCAGTGGGAGTTCCTGGAGAAACAGGTCGACGTGGACCTAAGGGAGCTGGGGGAGCACAGGGAAAACCTGGATCACCGGGACCAATTGGTCTGACTGGAGCTGATGGACCTCAAGGACAACCAGGTCCAATCGGCCCAGCGGGAAAAGAAGGTGAACGTGGACTACCGGGACCCAAAGGCGAAGAAGGAAAATCTGGTTTACCAGGACCACCAGGAAAACAAGGCTACTTAGGCCCGGAAGGACCCAAAGGTGTTATTGGACCTAGAGGCTTTCCAGGAAATACTGGTGAACCAGGTTTCCCCGGTCTTAAAGGTGAACCAGGCAAAGAAGGTGAGGATGGTAAGCAAGGTGAGCAAGGTCTACCTGGTGATTATGGTCCACCCGGTCGTATTGGAGAGCCTGGTCCACCCGGTAAACAGGGACCAGAGGGTTCTGCAGGATTGCAAGGTAGCACTGGACCACTTGGAGAAAAAGGAGACAAGGGAGACGTGGGACCAGCCGGTCCTCTTGGAATCATTGGACCGCAGGGCTTACCAGGCACTCAAGGACCAGCTGGGCTGAGGGGTGCCACTGGTAGTATTGGTGAAACTGGAAGGCCAGGTAGTATTGGCGCGCCAGGTCCCAACGGCAAGGTAGGAGAAACTGGACCGACTGGATCTAAAGGAGATCGCGGCCGACGTGGCCAAAAAGGACATCGTGGCGAGCTTGGAATGGTCGGTCTAAAAGGGGAACAAGGTGAGAAAGGTGACCGAGGACTACGAGGGCCACAAGGTCCAGAGGGGCGAAAGGGTGAAACTGGTCCTATGGGACAGATGGGCTTCAAAGGAAATGACGGACCACACGGATCACCAGGTGACCTCGGCAGTATGGGACCCAAGGGAACTGATGGCCCCACCGGTCCTAAAGGTGATAGTGGACCCGCAGGTCCCCCAGGTCCACCAGGAGCACCAGCAGATGCTCCACTGATTCCACCAGAGCTTCTGTTCCAAATGGCAGAGTATGGTAACACAAAAGCCGATACAAGGCGCAGAAGGGATGTCTATGGTTCAGAAGATCAAGCAGCCTTAGATGATGATGATGATTTCAATGAACTAATGGGTATTTCCAGGGACTCAACGTCAAAGAAAAAATCGAAGAAAAAGAAAGGCAAGAAGGAGGACTTACCACCAAAATTCCTTGACATGTACAGCGCCATCTATTCAATGCGTCAGGAAATAGATCGTATTCGAAAACCAATGGGCACGCAAGACAACCCAGCACGCACATGTCGCGATCTTCACTTTGGCCATCCACACTTTAAGGACGGGTGGTATTGGATCGATCCAAACGCTGGAATGCCAGACGACGCCATCTATGTCTACTGCAACATGACAACTGATGGTGAAACTTGTGTTCCGCCCGATGTTCACACGGCACAAATGCCCACGATACCATGGAGAAAAGAGAACTTGGATTGGTTTTCAAACATGAGGGGAGCTTCGAAAATTACGTACGACACAATTGGAACAGTCCAGCTGACGTTCTTAAAACTACTCTCGCAGGAGGGCTATCAAAATTTTACGTACTCCTGCTCGAATAGTGTGGGCTGGTTCAGTAGGCGAAATAACAGCTATACGAATGCTATAAAGCTTCTAGGTGATAATGAAATGGAAATGACTAAGGATGAGACTTCTGTACAGCCCAATGTACTAGTGGATGGTTGTCAGGTAAGTTAGGAATGCTTTTATCCAAACGGCTATCTAAAGAAGTTCACTTTTTTCAGTATGGAAACACTCAATCCGAATCTATTTTGGAAGTTCGAACAAAACGATTAAGCTACTTGCCTATTACGGACTTTTATCCAAAGGACTATGGACAAGCGAATCAGGCATTCGGTTACAAAGTAGGACCTGCCTGTTTCAAGTGATTGGGAAGAGACGTGTGCATGTGAAAGTAGATTTATGAAACAAGATGAAACTAGTAAAAAAAAAAACACTGGACTGCCAAAGATCTTTACTAATAGATGGTTAAGAAAATGTAGCCTCATAGGAATCTAATTAAGTGTACTTATTAATTATTTTAGATTTATTTTTATGTAAGCTAATTTTTTTTTTTATTATATTTAAGGAGAGTCTTTTGCTAGTAAGAAAAAAATAAACGAAACGAAATCAAAATCTTGTGTTTTTTGTAGTGGAATGGGAGTTTTGAGAAACCGACTTGTACACTTTATAAGATTTTAAAAGCGTCCTTAAGTCTATAAAGGATATTACATATAAAGTTGCAGCAACATTTCTGTTTAAAGCACCAAAGTTTTTCACGATCCCATTTTCCTTCGTGAAAAAACTTTTCAAACAAAAATTGTCCTTCAGCAACGGCATTAAACAGTAGGCCTACAGACAACAGTAGACTACAGACAACTTATTAGCATTTGAACAGGACACTCCAGGACATAATTTGCTAGGACTTTCAATGTGCTAGGATTAAGTGACACTGCAGTTTGGGGAAATGATATCTCAGAAAATTTCTTTTCAGATTGTCATGCCTTTGCTCGTATAAGGTGTCAGATGTTCAGTTTTGATGGGGTGACTTTTGATACTGTAAGCTATCCATCATTGAAGCAACCTTTCAGTTTAATGGGACTGATTTGGAACTGACGTTTCAAATAGAAATCCTTTCAATACTGAAAACAGTAGAAGTGCTAAGGACAAATCGCACCAAAGGTAGTCAAATTGCTCAGCTCAGATACATGTTCTAGCAAACTCCATGCTCCACGTAGATCTTAGAAAAAACAACACAAGAACTGAGAGATCCATTTCTAAATGGGCGTACGCGTTACAGAAATAGGAAACTAGTCAACGATCTTACATATATATGAAGACAGCACAACATACGAGTCGTTTACAAACAACAGTATGCACATTAACTACTGGATTCCTTACATGTCACATAATTGGTTGCATCAGACAGATCCATGGAGGCTCTACCAAGCGAAAGGTATAGAAGCTAGTATTGTCAGATAAGTTTATGTAAAGCAAGAACTAGATATTAAACTTCATTGGAAATGAAAATGAGTATGAATGATCTATCTGTGGTGCATCAACAACTTCATGCTCTTTAGAAGCATTCAGCTTCAGTATATTATAGATGCAATCCCCAAACTCAGGAAAATGTGTTGTTCTTTGATCCAAACAGCATCACTAGAAGGCTCTACATGGCTCCAATTATTAGGGTTTTTAAAAATACTCAGATTTCATAACTATAGTCTATATAGTTATACTCTAATTTCTTAACCGACCCCTACTGTCCAAATGGTAACAATCGAATCGTCCAAAAATGTCATGCATAGTTTACTTCCCCATCATTTCAAATATTGATTAGTTTGGAAATATAAAGCAGCCACTGATACTAGTAGAACCCATAGACCTAGAATGCATGAGCTTTGATTATTCCAGACGTCACTTAACAACTAAGAACGATCCTCGAATTATTGGATCAACATAGGCAATTGTCTAGCTACAATATCAGCCTAATATGTTTCGAGTTAGAGATATCGACCAAGAATGACTTCTATGCCGTCCTAGGCAGAACCCTAGGTAGTCACGATCGTGCTAGATAATCAGATTGACTGTATGCTGAATTCGAGTTATTAGAGGCTACTCAAGAAGAGGAATCTTAACAACTGTTTGAAGAAAAATAACACTGCAAGGCATAGCATGCCTAGTGTTGCCAGAACCTTTATACCTAAAGCGCCTACTCAGCTGAAGAAGTTCACACCCCTTAATCGAAAGAAAGAACGCCAGTAAGACTTACAAAAACCCAAACGATGACAGCTGCCTCGAATCCAATAAGCAAACTATTCGAAACATCTCAGTAAATCTAGTTACACCTTGTCCAAAATTATTTCTGTCACGCTACTGGAATTGGTGTTCCTTATATGGACACTTTTCTCATATGTCTGCCCTTAAGCATAGACCCTGTTGAATCTAAGGGTGGATTCCCAATAGAAAATGTTTTTAGTGAAATTAATATTATTTCAATACACTTAGACTTCAATTAACTCATGCCTGATTTTTAAGATTTCAACTGTTAACATGGATCTAGAGAACGAAAGATGTTTTAAAGGGTTTGTAGATTATTTTTATTTATCCTATCTTCGCAAGTATTTGGTAGAGGGTTTGAATTTCAAAACTCTCATCTCCTGGCATTTAATATGCATATGTAGGTATGGCTAACATAGTTTATTGCTACTAAAAAGACCATTCAGGAACTCTGAAAATCTGTAGAGGACTTACAGCTGACTATCCTCTAAAGAAGATTTCATCGATGTACGAAGAAGAAGTTAAAAATTCAAGCATACATAATAAGCTTCTGATAAATAATTCGGTGAAAGATTTAAAAGAAGGTCTTGCTGAAGTCAGTGGTAATGCAAATAGGCTTCTCGATGCGAAACTGGTTAAGTTTATTGTTGCTTTTATTTGGATAAAACTATATTTTAGAATCCTACATGAAGGAAATTATTTATATATGAGAAATATACTAACAAGAGTTTTCTAAGCTTTCATAGAAAAAAATACATCGTAAGAAAGAGAGGCGGACAAAATATGAGTATTCATATCTCTAAAACTTTAGAAATACAATTAAATAAAATAGACGAGTGAGTCTATTCACGAATGAAGTTCAAGTAAAATAGTTAAAGTCAATAGTCTGAAACGATATGCATGAAAATCAACCCAATCTCTTATACATAAGGCTTAGTTAAGTGCGCGACACTACCACTATAGAAAATGTTTTTAAAAGAAGCGTATTAAGTATGAGTGAATTAAAGAGGATTGTACCGCCTATGAACTGTGTCCTAATAGTTTTTTTTTTCAATTTCTGGTCAAAATATGAAAATATTAAATATTAAAATAGGCGTGGCCACTTAAAACTTTTGTACACCATATTTTTGCATATGCCTTTTATTCATCATATATTTATTTTAATCCCAGCCGCTGAATGGCCGAGAAAGACCAAATTATATATCGTTTACATCTTTTTCCCGAAAAATGTGGTATGGCTTCTAGTAGCATATGCCAGAACTAACTTACATATGAAATTTAATCAAAATCGTTGAAGCCGTTTTCGAGAAAATCGTTTTTTAGTGAAATCGCCCCTAAATAAAGTTTAATTTTGAGGTAATACTGAAAACTCCAATTTAATCTTGGGGAATGACCCCACACACCCCAGATATGAAGTTTGAAGCAAATCCGTCCATCCGTTAAAGCAGTGGTCGCATATACAGAGAGGCAGATCAATAGACAGACAGACGGAATTGGCGGACTCACTTTTTTGAACTTTTTTGATCATACGAATGCCAAGTTTAATTATAATTCAAATTCGAAATTTTTCACGAAACCAATAATTGATCTATAAGTATCTAGGTATATGTATGTAGGTGCAAGTAAAAACTAAGAAAAAATACAAACTTCTTTGACGTCTTCAGAAGTTAAAGCTCCACTAAGCTAAGAAGAAATTATAGGTTGTTGGGAACAGCGACTTTTTATAGGGGCCTAGGGCTAAAAGTTGAATGAGTGTTAGTGGTAAATTCATTGTCAACGAAATGCATAGGTGAAACAAAGCCAACTCGCCAACACTAGGAAAACTACACTAGGCGAATACTTTCTCAATGATTTAAATGATCTCAACAGCGACTGCACGGCTAAGATAAGCTCCTTCATACGAAAGAGTGGATGGTTCCCAGAGTAAGAGGGTGACACCCACATTACACATCGGCAGCACAATGGCCCTCATCTGGTCTAAGTGCATTTTCCCATCGAGGGCCGATCTTAACCAAATAACCAACCAACCAACAAAGGCAAAGTGAGAAGTGCACCCAAGAAAAACAATCACATAACCTACAATTTTTCGAAGTTCAAATAAAGGGTTTCGCATTACGTTCCTTAATGCATTGTGAATGAATACACTGCGCAAACAAAAGCAAACAACGCATCGTGAACTAACACGATTGTATTTGCTTTGCAGCCCTTTTTGGATTAGCTTTAAAATATATTTCGTGAATCACAATTGGTTAGGAAATGATTAATTATCTGAGTTGCTATTAATTTATTACACATTGTTCCAGATTTCCAAAAAATAAATTGTGCGCATTTTAGGAAAGCAGCCTAAGTCAATGTTTCATTTTTGCTAACAAACCAAAAAGAAATCCTAAGTAAATTAGAATGCCGCATTTATTTGTGGCTGCCAAGATTTCCACGTCTAACTCTATTTGGCAATGCATAGAGTGTGCTTAGAGAGACGCTTAGATTTCGAAGAAACTGACAAAAATGTCAACTTCAGAGAGAGTTAAGTAAGATGGATATGTAGTTGGTAAGAGATATGTATGTACATACATATGTAGGCACATATATAGGGATGGGCGCATAAATATTTTGAGTAACTTCTCTACTTTGAGCTTCTCGCCCAAATTTTATTCTCAAGTGGACAAGCACCTTAAAACTCGAAGATTTAATACTAAGAACACGCTTATTGAGAAGGTGTGCTACTTGAGTTACTTTTAGGGAAATTCCGATACATATGTATGTATGTAGGTATTTACTAAGAAAGCGTACGATGAAAAAAGCTAATACAAAACAGAGCAGTTGTTTGAATTCCTGGACGCCTAGTAAATTGATATAGAGTTACAAAAATACTGTCGTATGCATGCAATTCTGTAGTAGTGAAGCCGATAAAACGAATTGGATGTTCACTGGACCTACACCTGTTTTGTTGATATAAGCTATTTGATCTCATAATTAAGGCAAGAGATCAAACGTAGGAGTACATATTTCCCTATACGAGTATGTATGTATATGAAGAAACAGTACAAAAACATTTCTCATTGTAATTTCAATTTTCATATTTATTTTCCTCGTAAAATTGCATAATTAAAAATTTAACCTATCAATTTTAATTTGGAAAACAAGGACATCATTCTTGTTTTCTTTATTTCTGTTATTAAAATATTTTAACAAAACGAGAATAAAAACATTTTATAGCAAAATGCAATACAATTGAAAAATATGATTTAAAACAAATTTAATTTTCAGTTCACTATCAACTATCAATGTGACAATTGTAGTTAGCTAAAATAAAAAAATATTTATGTAATTTGTTTAATTTCTTATTTATTATATATATGTACCTACATACGTATATCTATTTTTTTTTTATTATTATATGTAATAAAAAAAATTAAATAATTTATCCTACACGTGGTGTTTTATTTTTCATTCAGAATTCCTCTTCAACTATGTTATAAGAAAAACAATTTTAATAAATGGCGCAATTTAAAATTAATGAAAACATTTTTACTTTCTACACTGAAGTTATTTCTTTTATTTTTTTTTTCAAGTTTTATTCGAATTATAGTATTTTTAAGTCTTTTATTGTATTTTACCCGTCGTTTGATACACACAAAAAGACATGTAGAGGACAGGTGGATAAACTCTATTTTAAATTTACAATTTGGAGGTTATATAGGTTTATAGTACACTAAATAGACAAACAGATATACTAGGTTTTGATTGGAGTACACAGTTGGGTTTTATTGTTTTTTTTTTTGTTTTTAGAAAGGATACACAACGTTCAATAGTAGTAAATATGTAGGTAATTAGGTAATTTGCTATGGTTGTATTACACTTTGAAAAAATATCTTTTTTTTTTTTTTTTTGTTAAATTGTTGTAAATTTTTAAATGTCACAAATTTTGGTTTATGGTTTACATACATATGTATGTATATGTACATGGGTTAATTTTGTTTTAATTTGAAATTTATTTCTTACTTATGTTATTTACTTTAAAATTGAGGAGCTATATATTTATTGCTTGTGGATTTTTATTTTGGTGGTTGTAGTCGATTTGTAGTTAAAAAAAAAAAAAAAAACTATAAGAAAAGTTTAATAAAAATCAAGGGAACATACAATATTCATGCATCATAACTCACAAGAACCAAATCATCCAACGTTATCTTAAAAAAGGGCACGTAGATGATAATACGTAGGTGTACATCGTATAAGCTTACTTAATAATTTCGTCAAGTATTATCTACTGTTAAAATGCCAATTTATTTGTTGAAGTAAACTTAACTTGAAATTGTAAATCAACAAAAATTCAAGAAAAATTAAGTATGCTATATTATATGCTAATGACTCTGATTACCGCAGGAAGTTCCTAACGAAGTTTGGTCAGAGCGTTGCCGTCGCGTCGGTAGATTAGATACACAGAGTACACATATAAAACCAGGGCCATCTGTTGGTTTCTTTTTGAATCATATGTTATTTTGACACTGACAGCTCTTATACGCTCAAAGAATTGACAGAAACTCAGGTTTATATTTTCGCGGTACGAAATGGATCGCTTTACGCTTGAGCAACATTGGGAAATATTGCAAAGTTACTTCCAAAGTGGATGCTGTGTTGCCGTGGATGCAGTGCAAATTTTGAAAAAGACATTTCGGACGAAATAATGCACGAACTGCAGCTGGTGTACGCAAGTTTGTGATTCTTGGAGTGGCGGCATTATTGGCCGATTTTTTTTCGAAGACGACAATGGAAAAATGGAGTGCTACCGAGGCATGATAATCGATTTGTTATGGCCAGAAAGTGAGAAAGATGGGGCTACGTGCTACAGAACCAGCCCAAAAATCGATATGTTGCACACTAAGTTCAATAATCGTGTAATCAGTCGTTTTGTTGACATTGCTTGGCCGGCACGGAGCCAAGCCGTTAGACTTGTTTGTGGGGTAGCATTAAAGATCGATGCTAAGCGAACAATCCAGAAACAATTCAGGTACTCAAGAACAATATTCGTCAAGCTATTCTTTAAATAGGACCCTTCTGCCAAGTAAGCCGAGGCAGTCATTTGAATGAAATAAAACTCTATAATCAATCGGAAGGTTTACTCGTTTCAATAAAGTAACAATCGTTAAAAAATATTGAAAGTGTTTTTTACTAGCCTTTTTGATTTTGAAATAAACTAGCTAGATAAAGAGGTTTGTAGGTTGGGGCCTAGCTCTATCCTGGATTGTAGTCTATGTAACTCTATAGTACAATAAAATTAGTAGTGTTGTCGTACTAAATTTTACTACCCTACCGGTAGCTTTAAAGAATGGAGGCGTGCAGAAAACACCACTATGTGATGTACTACGATAAACCTGGTAAATTTTTGTATTGAATATACTCGCTCATAGCTGCCATGATATGCATATGTACATAGTTATGTACATTTACTTGCAGTCGAAATCCAGCTAGGATACAGTGCCAAAGATGAAAGACTAGAGTTGGAAAACGAAGTAAAGTATAACAACATATGTACATACAAGTCGCAGTAATGAATGGTCTTATGCCCATTAAGTTATTGATAGGAAACGTATAGATAGGTATAACACGGAGAATTGTACTTTTCCCTAAATCCAAACCTACCTAGAGATGGGTGTCTGTGTACCCAGGTTCAGCCATGACATTTCTATTGCTTACTAATGACTAATTATGATTAATTTTTTTTTCTTTGTTTAGAAGGAGTCTATTTTATTATCCGTTTGACATTTATACTTGGGTGCTGGAGATTCGGTTTTGCTGTAATCTCTTATGGGACAGTAGAACTTGTACGCTTGTTCTTGTACTCTTCCCATAGTTATTTTATACTTGGCTATCCAAGAAGAGTTCGTGTTCTTCGAGAACTACGGTTCAGAAATTGGCAATGGATAAGTCAGTGTGAATTTAGCCGAGTGCTATAGCACTTACCAGCCATTTTAGCAAGACTGAAGTAGACGCCAACCAAATCAACCTTAATTGTTTCACATTTGCACTGCTCCGTCAGAATTCGCCACCTAGTAAAACTATCCATCAGTCATGCAATGCCTTTGTTCTATAATGAAACTCAATTGTTTTAAGCTGAAAGTAGAAGTTCTACAACAACTAGCGTACATCGATCTTTATTTTAACATTTTCTACCATTCAAGACATCCACTTGTACTTCGACACCTTTCTAAATTAGTCCGTGTTTTTCAGCTAAAAGGAATAATAAAGCGTGATTTCCTGAGATGGGCTGCTAAGCAGTAAGAGGACTCACTTATAATATTTTATTGTTCTCATATTTTTTGCTCAAAGAACGAATAATAAAGAGTGAGGATAGTTGGCAAACTCGTCTATTCCATTCAGATGTAAAATGCGAATAAAAGTGGAACTGCTAAACAGGCACTTGCTGTTACTATAATTAAAATAAGACGAAAAAAGACAAAGCTGTTTCGCCAAAGTCTATTGTAGCAAAAACCTTTAGTCTTTTTATAACCGACATTGTCAAATTTGGTGGAATGTCAATAAAATCAATTATACAAGTACAAATATAGGGTTTCATTGTGGTTGACCTCATTGAGTGATTTCTACACAGAATTAGTTTCAATGTCTTGAGTGCACTACTGCAGACGCATTATCGGCTCAGATTTCTACAAAAACAACACACAAATACTTCGAAATTTTAATACACAAATAAGTCCCACTAAAAGAGCGTGCTACACAATTGAAGTACACAAATGAAGGTTGGCATGTTTGAGTGAGTTCGAAGTTCCTACATACATGCATAGCTTACAAAGAAGTTCGAAGTTCCTACATACATGCATAGCTTACAAAGAAAGCGCGCCAAGAAAGAAAAGAAAAATAGTTGCTTCATTGTCTGAGCGCCTGGTATAATGAGATAAATTTACCAGATCTTTGTCGAGACAAAATTCAAATCTATTTTTTACTTGTTTGGGCGGTCATGTCTTCGTAAGTGTAGACATGATTTTTCATATGATATTAATTGAATGGTTTATTGATTGTTATAGACGAAAAATAAATCAAAAGTATATATCGGACGCCTAAGGGTTAAAGTTAAATGATTTGTGAATTAACGCTAGTTGGTTGACACTGTTGTCGCTTTACTCTTAAAATAATAAACACTTGGAGCAAAATTTTCACCATCATCATCAATTTATTACACAAGTAACGATGAAACTAACGCTCTGCAAAAATTCTATGCAAAGGGTGTGCAAATGCTATAAAAAAAGTTGACTGTCAGGCTTTTGACTGGTTTGACACTTCGAATCAATACATAAACTATAAATGACTAGACCGTACTTATACAAAGAAGACCTCTCTAGAAAGACCTCTCTACATTCAAAGTATTATTATTAAGGCAATATGAAGAGAGCAGAAATAAAGGTTTGAGCGTTTGAGTGACTTCTGCGAAGTTCGAAGTTCCTACACAAAGGCAATGCATACAAAGAAAGCCAAATAACAAAGAAATTGTTAGCAGGCTGTTGGTTCGCAGGCCAAAGCAAATTTTTGTTTCTGGGCGCCTAGTACTTTGAGTGTGACATAGACTCATTTCATACCAACGAGGTACTATCGCTTGGTTTTTGAGGTACATAACATATTTTCTTTATCAAAGAGGAGCTGTCACTTTGATTTCTCTGACGTTTATGCTGAA
The DNA here is from genome assembly GCA_905220385.1 of Xylota sylvarum. Lineage (NCBI taxonomy): Eukaryota > Metazoa > Arthropoda > Insecta > Diptera > Syrphidae > Xylota > Xylota sylvarum. Next base: position 104,494,740 of record LR999957.1, on the reverse strand, counting down.
AACGGACATCAAATTTTAGCCTTCTAGGTTACTAACTAATTATAGGTCATTGTAATGCACTATTTTCCAAAACTATGTAACTCATAAAGAAATTCTCTCTCTGCTAAACGTATAAAAATAAAACAAAAAAGTAAAAATAAAAAATCCTTTTCTTTTATATACATTTTATTATACTTTGTATCTCTGGTTTTTTTTTCAAATTTCTTTCTCACACTCCCTTTCGAAGCAGTGAATTGGTGTGTATGTGAATTTCTTCTTTCTTTTATAATTTTATAAATTTGTTGATGAATTTTTGTATTTCATATCTATTTGTATATAATATTGAATATAATATACTTTTTTTATATTTTTTTTTATACATATAATTTGTTTTTGTTTTAATAAAATTATTATCAGTTGAATTTCTTGTAGTAATTCCTAATATAAACAATGAATACACATTTAAAAAAAAAAATACTAATTATTCACAAAAAAATAATGTAATCGATGATATACAGAAAATAAGAACAAAAATCGAAAAATTCATTCAGATCAATCATTAAATTAAAATCACAAACTAAAAGTTAATTTTTTTTTAAATAATAATAAAATAATGCTCGGCTTGTTACATAAAATTAGGAAACAAACTAATTTAAAATTGCTATTATATATAAAACTACACACTTAATATAAAAAAAATTATACATTTCTTATAGTTTTTTTTTTCTATTGGTGTTGTTCTTATTATAAAAAAAAAAAACATATTATTTTATTTCTGTTAATTGAAATTCGGTTATTCGCGCCACATACTTTTAAATGTACATACATATTTGTTATTTTTTTTTAAGTGAAATTAAACTCATCTTCGCAGCGTGTCCCGTGTAAAAGAAAGCTCTTCTCTTTAATTTCAAAAGCAGTTAATTGTACAAAAGTTAAATTTAAAAATAAAGAAAAATTAAATCTTTTTCGGGCATGGTTGGTGTTAGTTATGTTTTCTTTTTGTTTTTTGATAAAAAAAAAATACGAATAATAAAAAACTATATAACTACTTTCATTTCCTGCGTGTGTAATTTTTTTTGTTTTGTTTTTGTTTTTTTTTTTTTGTATTAAATATTATTTTTAATAATAGTTTTTCTTTTCAGTATATGATCTTCTTTGTTGTTTTAATTATAACTGGCGAATATTATTATTATTGTAGTTAGGTAAATATATTTTTTTTTTGTTGATTTTTGTTATATTTATAAAATTTAATACAACTGCCACTACTATCTGGGCGTCTCCATTACGACTTGTTTAAAGGCTCCAGCCGATACACGAGATTTAACTTCATGGCTGCCTAATGATGCCGTACCATCTTTTGCTATATACAATTGCAGGCCAGATGCTATAAGAAAAGGGAAAAAATATAGTAACAAAAATATTATGGTATATAATAAATGATTATGAGAAAAAATGTGTACAATGTTCAACTCATTTTCTACTCACTCTCTGCTGATTCCTCGAATTGATCTAACTTAGTGTCCTTTAGAATTTCATCAATTAACGAATTCGGATTCACTCGCGTCTCTTCTACACGATCAGAAACACGTGGCGCTCCATCGTCCAGAGCGCCTTTCTTACGTTTCTCAGCAGCGGTTTTCATACGATCTAGAGATCCTGTTTCACTTATTACTAACGATCCGGAACTGGGGTTCCTGAAGTTGTTTTTTTTTTTTATAAATGAATAAAAGTAAAAAAAAAAAGAAATATTTATTAGAAAAATATAAAGTATCTTCTTAATATATTTTAAAATTATTTTACAATGAATGTGTTTTATTTTATTTTTAAGTTTTTTTTTTTTCATCAAATCAACACACACATTCAGTATAAAAAATTATAGAGAAGTAAAAATTTGTTTAAAAAGTAGTGACTATGAAATGATAGAGTAGAAGGGGTGCAGTTAATGACTATAATGCGGTGCTTTAGAGTATAATGAGGTGAAAATGAAGAGAATAGAAAAATAAAAGAGGAAAGAAAAGCATAGTGTAACTGGGCAGCCGTGAGGTAAAGAATGTGCAGAGAGAACATTTACATTTAATGTAATTATTTACAATATATTTACAATAAATATTTACATTTTAAAGTATAAGACAGAAGATTAATCTTAATTCAAAAAAATAAAATAAAATAAATCATCTCAGTCACATAGTCACAAATTTATTGTTCAACAAAAAATCGTTAATTGTTTTATTCAAACTATGTAGATGCACGCAGTTAGAAAGGACCTAAATCGATTTCCACAAAACTGTGGATTACTGTTTAAAATTAGAGCTGACTGAAAAGGATCAAGTTTATTCCAGACAGTACTGCTATGTAGAGTAAAAATGTCAACAAAAGGACTGGGTAGGATATCTTAATTTGATATTGAAGGGACAGCGCATTATGGGAAAAATCTAGATACAGCGCACAGCTGGATAGGGATCTTAAACAATTTTGTGTGCCAAACTGAATATGACTGGATAAATATCTAGCATCTAAAGTGAAGTACGGTAAGGAAATTAGAAAATATTTCTTCTTTTTTAACTCTTTGCTACTGGGTATGCACTGCATTAGGATAGTAAAGTGAGAGGCTCCTGCCATTAGGATGACTTTTTTTTTTAATTAGGTAACAATGTTAGTTAAGACGGGCTTGTTATAGGGTTTTCCTGGCACTTAGGAAGAATTCAAACTCGATCAAGTGGTTCAGCACATCTATGACACCATACATTAACTAGCAAAGTTTGTATCGAATTTAGTGAAGAATTAGTCGCTCTGTGCCAATTACGGGAGTACAACTTTGGGATTTGGGACTTTTAAAATGGATTTCTTTACAAACAAAACAAAAATTCATTAGTTACATGCCACTACTAGCAAGGCATGTTATTGGTGAACATAATACTCTGTGAACACTAAATGAACGGTCAAAGGTACATTCTTTTTAGAACTAGAAGCAGCAAGATGTTTGAAAATGAAATCAAATATAGAAGAATAGAATTTTTGAAAATAACTGAATCTGCAAAATTCAGCAACAGGAACAATGTTTATTATGATCGATTACCCAAAGACAAATAGTCTTCAAATATCGTAAGTTTTGTCAAAAAAAAAAAAACAAAAGAATATCTGTACAGAACATCACCATTGTGATGGATCAACAAAGCTGATAGAACTGATAACAAATGTTAATGCACCATGACCATCAAAGGTTTTTCCTGAAATTATGTAATTTTTTTGGCAGAAGTCTTGCTAATGGCTTGAAATAATTTAGCTAATTATGCAGATGCTGAAATCTAAAACCAGTCTTTTGCCCTATTGAGTGGTTCATCGATGTTTGTTTGATAAAATTTAGTCTCGATGCACGGGAACCAACCAGATTATAAATAGTCGCCGTAAGTAGTTAAAGAAGTTTTTATCAATCCACCGTTTTTGAGAATAATTACTTTCGAAATTCTTCTTAAAACATTAGCTAATGTGAGGTATTCTATCAGCTATTGAACTATGCTTCTATCTATTTCAAAAAGTCAGGAAACAAGAGCGGGAAGATTTGCCATGGAAGACCCTTAGATAGAGGAAGTTTGAATATCTAGAGCTTGTCGAGTTGAGGTTACACAAAAATCTATTTGTTTAATTTAATTTAATACAAATACATTTTGTTTTGCAGTAATTTGTGACATATGTAGATTATATTCTACTAATAAAAATATACTGTATTACTTAATCGTTAGTTTAGCCCCAAAATTTGGAGCAAACACAAAAAATAAACTAACAGATATGCAACTCATAATTAAAAAGTAGCGATGTTTGTTTTAAAAATTTAGGTTTTGACGTAATTTACTTTGAATTCAAATATAGATTAACATGCTGATAAAGAGCCTACGGATTCACCAATAAATCGGTGTATTTCACGCAAAAAACTAAAAAAAAGGAGGAAAGCAGAACATATATCTTAGTCCTTCTTGCAGTATTAAGCTTTCAAATATTATTAAGGCCATAGAGTTTAAAATCTTTCAAAAGTCGACTAAAATTAAAGATTTTAAAACAAACAGAAAAAAAAACAACAGCAAAATAATACAGAAAGAAAAAAAAAACACTCTGACAAAAAAAAATTTAATATTTTTAGGCAACACAGGCACAACATGGCAAACAAATTTAAGCATCAACAACGGGCAACAGACATTTTATTATTTTTTTTTTTTATGGAAAAAAACATTTGAAACGAACATATTAACACTGGGCCGTCGAATGACTTGCGAGGTGGCCAACGGCGATAAGGAAGCTCCCGTCGGTGTTACATATTCTCCAGCGCAGCCCGTACAACCTGTGGCAGCCGATGAACTCGTTAATGTACCAACAACTGCTGTATTTCCTCCAGTACTACTAATAGTTAGCAGTAAAGATGCAGCCGAAGGATTCGATCTAAGGCTGCATACATCCGTTGGACTAGTTGTCGATGAGTTTTGTGCATTTTGTGCTGTTGACGCAGCACCAGGAGATCCTAAAGGTTGGGCATTAGTTCCCCCCATACCATCAACGACGTCACTTGTGCAGGTGAATGTTATTACGGCTCCACTACTACTACCACTCGATGACGTACTATTTATACTGCCTAATGTACCGCAGGATGATGAAGCATTTGGTGATGTTGTCGCTGTGGCAGCAATTGAGGATATTTGTCGATTACTGCCATCTAGGAGTCGACGTGGTACACCTGAGATGCTTCTAGGTGACCCAATGAAATAAGGCAGCAACAAATCAAATGTGACGCGCAAGCAAGAGGGACACGCACACAGAGAGAGAAATATTGTAAAAAATTGGAAGAAGCAAAGATTTTATTTTTCTTTTAAATTTTATTTCAAATTTATTTATTCAAAACGAAGGGATTTTATATAGTTTTTTTTAAGTAAACAAATCATTTAAAAAAAAATAATATAAAATAAAATAAAACAAAACAAACACACTGAAGGCGGCGAGTTTAACAATAGCTTTGAAGAAACTATAGAAACTATGAAGCAAATTTAGCGTAGCAAGCTCTTTTTGGCTTATCGGTGCGGTTAGGCAACGAATTAAATGATATAGTGCTGCATTATTATGGTAGATGATCAAGTATCACTACACTTGGGATATACAATGGAGTCCCCCAAGGTTGTATACATTAACCAATACTTTTACAGACAAGCAACACAAATTAATTTCCATTTCAATGAAAGAAAGTATAGATTTCTATCTATCTAGGATACCCCTGGACAATAAATGGCTAAAGCAGTAAAAATTACGACAGAAGGAGAGCTACCTCCAGTTCTACGAACGTGAATGATGAGGTATCCTTAATCCACAAAAAGTAGTTTATTTTCAAGTCGGAGCAATATTATGTTAAAGACCTTTGGCTATTTATTAAGGACTAGGAATTTGGAATATTGGTACTCTTCTCAACTACATAGAGAAGGCCAAAGTACCACTGAACCCTTCGGACAAAAAAACTTTGCTAAATCCTACACGTCCAAGATACCGAAAAAATTTTGAAAATTTAGTGCAGTTCGTGATAAAAAGTGAAGGAATTTCAAAAACGTTGGAGCTCAAGCTACCAAAACAATTAGTGCAATGCTTTGCTAACTTTGCAAAGCGATTGGACCTACTAGAGATGGCTGTAGCTCTGATTTCTCGAATCAATGCCTCAAAGACACAATTAGGTACTCCTCTAGCTCCTGAGAATCAACACTTGAAATATTAAAATGAGATTTCCTGTAAGAAGAGAAGAAGAATGTCGGTAGAGGTAACATCTCTATCTAAGCGTAGTTCTATGTTCCAAGTCAAGTTCAGAGTTTGTCCGAAAATCTCAAATTTTCTTTGTTGAATAAAACCTCAGTATGAATGACATGTGTTCTTCATATGAAGATGAACTAATATCCTTTTTATCTCTTTTTCCCTATTTTTTGTACCGTTTTGTACCACTACTGCCACCCGGTACAGCTCTAGTATATCAACTCCTTTAATTAGTTTTTAATTATTATTCCCGTACATATCCCCCATGATAATGACCATAAGCTAATTGCCCGACTTAATGAATCAGAAATCGATGAAGCACTAATATCAGTCGTTAATGTCAAAATGGATTTTCTGTTCTCCACCATATGCTTCCGTCAAAGAATCCAACTTAAATTGCATTATCGCATCTCCCACAGGCAGAAATAGGAAATCCGACGTAGGTACTCATCCATGAAATGCCCGTTCAATATTATTTGAACTAAAAAACCCATGATATCATCGCCAGTTTACAAAGTCATTAGGAGACTAGAAAGGCGTCAGGCGACACTTTTAAAGTGTCTACCACCCACAAATCGAATACCGCCTACATAAACCATATGGAACTTTTTTATTTTCAATTAATCATTTCTCTTCATCCTCTCTACACCCACAATATGAAAAGGACGAACACAAAAAAAAAGAAAAATGATGTCACCCGTGTAGTGTTATTAAATTCATTTACAGCGAAAAATTTACTCTCTTCTTAGTTGGTATTTTGCGAACGACCTTTTCGCCTGGTTAAAATGGAAAATACGCAACCGCCTACGCATCCCTAATTGGATTCCTTTTGGGAAGGAAAAAAAAAAAACAACAGTAAGTACTATACACCACACAATTTGGGGTAATTGTGATTCATAATTTTGCACTTCAGAAAATAGATCAAGTCTATTTTGATCTCTCATTTTAGGAAATATAATACAGCAATCAATTATTTGTATTCTACTTGGAGGGCAGAGATTAAATGTCATGGAACATCCTTTAGTTGACTTAACATATAATATGTGTGTTGGATGTTGGCACTGTAAAGCAAATTTAATTGTTTAATTTTGGGTAATCTTCAAAAATTTATTTTGTAGATTTAAAAATTTGTAACATTCCATATCCCGATTCAAATAATTTTGAAAAGAGACAAAGAGACAAAAGGCTCTCAGCCAAATTAAGAATTGAAAATAAATCAAATTCACATCTACGGGGTCAGAAATTTAAATTCTATAAATCTCTGCAAAAAATGATGGTTTCTAGAGAGAAGGCAGAAATTAGAACTCATGATTGTGCTGGTTATGCGCCTGCCATTGGAAAAGGTCTGGGCTATACCGGGTATGTCTACAGACTTCTCCAGACATAAAATAGATTCATGATGTTTGATTTGATTTTGTAGTGGATACAATATTTCGAATAACATTGCTATGGAGGACGATGAGCTTCGTGGTAGACTTTTCAAACGAAAGATATTTTCTTCACGAAGAGAGAGTCTTCAGATTATTCCACAGTCAATGGTTATTCTTTAATCAGTAGAAAATGTTTACTCTACATGTCAGTTACTCCCGAAAACCAACTCAACTACTATGCCAGTGGTACTACAACTTACGTCGCTTTATGCTTGACAACCCTGGTTTGGGGAGGAATATTGACGACAGTATCCAAAAAATGAGTTATTTAATGTCCTATTTTTGATAAAAATTGGAAATATTATATTGAAGCACTCAGAATCAAATCATTAATTAAATTCCTTTGTCCCTCGCAAAAAGGTGAGTAGAAGTTCAATTCATGAGCGCTCACAACATCAACCCAATAAGATTAAGCTGCCATCTGATCCGAGTAAAGAATAATCTCAGATGAAGCCTAAGTTGCGTAATGTTCAATAACTTGTCTGAGATCTTTTCAACTGACTTCTCAATATACAAGATGCATCCCAAAGTAAACAGGACATTTTTAAAAATAAGAATTACAATTTTTTTTTTCGCAAAACCGATTTATCTTATTCGAAATAGTCCCCTTTTTGACTCAATACAGCGGTTTGCACGCATATTAATTGAGTGTTTTAGATCGTTGGCCGAGATGTCCATCAATATGTCCATACAAGCTTTTTTGATGGCTGCTATATCCACAAAACTCTTCTTTTATCGACACACTCCTCGGTGTTTGATAGTTAAAATGCGATTTTTAGTCAAACAATCGCTCATAAAAGTCAATCGATGAGATGACGCAGTTTGGCTCGTCTAACGCCTTCCATTTGGCACTTTGACGGTTGGTTTCTAGATCCTATTGAAAACTCCACGTTTCATTACCAGTCACAATGTTGTAAAGGCATTTTTTTGTCCTTTTTGACCTCGCTGATGATGTCCTTCGAATGTTGAGTTTTGAGCAATTTTTGATGCTCATTTTTGTACCGATGACACGAACAGTACATCAGTAGCACGTAATTGCCAACAAATGGTCTCTAGAAATACCAATTTTTAAAAAGTCCTGTTTAGTTTGGAATGTACGTTGTATGTACATTGACAGCTCAGCGAAAGAAGGTAATTTATTTTGGGTGCCAGGCTACGTTGTATAGAAAGGTATACAACTGATAAGTTCGCGAAAAAAAGGAAAATCAATCTATTTTATAGGATTAGAACCTTTCTATAGATGCAGTTGTATGTAAAGGGTGGGCCAACTGTTGGATTCTTTTTGAATCATTTGTTATTTTGACACTAACAGCTCTTATAAGCTCAAAAAATTGACAGAAACTCAGTATTATATTTTCGCGAAATTTATTAAGTATAATTCGTCAAATTATCAATTCGTACGTTGCAAAATCTTCCATTTCCCAATCAAAAACAGAACAACAACAGAAAAGTCATTTCAGGAATTCATGATGCGCTATTTGCGCAGCTGATTTATGCATGATGCATTTTGAAACGTGGTGCTTTGCAACGCTGTTTTTGCTTGACGTTGCAGCACTGCGGCCGTTTTGCGTTTTGGAATACAGCCAAAAAAGTTTTGAAAAAAAATTCTGTCGAAATAATGCACAAACTGCAGCTGGTGCACGCAAGTTTGTGATGAAAGTTCGTGAGACTGGTTTGACTGGTTCTGTACGCTCAACGGAGAATATTGCAGCTTTTTGAAGGTTTTTGGAGTGGCGATATTATGGACCCATTTTTTTTTCCAAGACGACAAAGGAAGAAACGTTACAGTCAATGGAGAGCGCTACCGAGGCATGATAACGGTCAGACATTAACAATTTGGACTTGGGCGAGCTATGGTTCCAGTAAGATGGGGGTACGTGCCACACAAGCCGTTAAACAATCGATTTATTGCACAATAATTCCAATAATCGCTTAATTAATCGTTTTGGTGATATTGCTTGGTCGGCAGGGATCTGCGATTTGATGCCGTTGGAATTTTTTTGTGAGGTGCCATTAAAGATTGATGCTATGCGAACAATTTAGAGACGATAAATGTTGCTGCTGTTCTACATTTAGATTGTTTTATAGAGTGTGCTATGCTAGTCAAGAACTCGCTGAAGATAGCTTAGGTCCTTCTGTCCTTATCGACATGATATACCAGAAGACTCTGCGTGCCACCAACGATTGTTGTAGAAGGTATAGAGACGATCCCATTTTCTAAGCAATAGCCCTGTGCTGTCCACACTTCTTCAATAACTTAGTTAAAATATTTGCAAGATTAGCAGTTTCATCTGCAGGTCAAGTCGGTTTCCATATTTAACAAACAAATCCCAATAAGGTTAACCGTATCGGTCTTCAACACAGACAACCAAAGGATATCCTCTATCCATATCAAACTCGTCATCGAGATCATATGATAAGGTCACGAATACCAGCGCATCCAGCCACTTTGTAGAATATTAAGTATCACAATGGACCTAACTATCTTCTTTATTCTTAAAATGGTTTTCCAAGCTTAGCTAGGTGAAATACGTGGCGTTACCGAAAAACGCTTATTAGTAATATTTGGGACTTGAACCAAAAACCATTCAATAAACAAACACATCACCGGAACACGGTTTTCGCAACCTGTACAAAATGCAAATTAATTTGATGAATTAAAATCTTTATAAATCCTGCCCGACAATGGGATGTTGCAATCAGTTATCAAAGTAGAATTAAAGACTGACAAATTACATCACATAAGTTTACTAACAAAGGACTTAATTACTTAGACAAAACTGTTTTAATTTATTAGACTCTCATCTAAAATCTTTGCATTATAATTTAGACAGACATTGTAGACATTTATGTACTATACACGTAAAGTTTTATAACTATATATTCATTTACCGTAGTAGTTGAAATGTTTTTAGTTTTTATACAAAACAATCTATAAGGACAGACAAGAAATACAAATAAACCCTTTTTAGATAAAACTCACGGCACAGCTGAATAAAAACAAAACAAAATCTTTAAAACAAACCAAAAAATAAAATCCAAAACAAACACACATTTAAAAAATACCTAAACAAAAAAAATTTCAAATATTACAAAACAATAATTTAAATTAAATGTTTGTCTCTTTTTTTTTTTTTTATTTTTTAGTAAGAAAAGTGTTTTAGTGCGTATAAAAGCAAGAACTCCAAGAAAATCATAAGGAATGCCCGGAAATAAATACAAAATGTTCCCCTTCCGTCATAACAAGGACTATTAATAAGAGAATGAAACAAAATGCATGAAAAATTTGTCATCGAAAACCGACGTTAAAACAAAACAGGATATAAAGAAAAAGTAAAAATTAAAAAAAAAAAAACAATTAATGATTTTTTGTGATCAATTTCATCGATGAGGTCGATGGAGCATGTGAACCAACAGATTGATCTGTTTTTTTTTTTTTTTTTGTTTGTTGAAAGCTTGATAGTAGGCGTGAGAGTGAAGTTAAAGGCGAATAAAACAAATGTGAAAGATACAGATGGTCGACAATTTTTACAAACCGTACCTCATTAAATTGGAATTTTGACGACCAATGACAATGGTGGTGGAGTCAGTATTCGTATAGTATACATAACCATCTGACTGTCTTAGTGGTGTAGAGCTCTTCACATTTTGTATTAGAGCAGCTCCGGTGCGTTGGTAAGAACGACGATACGCCCGTTCAAATGGTGTCCTTGACATAATTAAAGCCTCTGGTGTATAGTGCAGCTTCCCCAGTCGATCATAAGTGGTGAGTTCTTTTAAGGAGCTGCCCCATGAACAGTCGACTACATCGACTCCGCTATTGCCGACTTCATTGCTTTCATGTGTATTTCCTCCAGGGAAACTTTTTCGACCAGAAGTCGGTGTAAGAAACGGATCACACTCAATACGTTCGCTAACCACATCCGGTATAGTGCCAAGTGATTTCATTTTCGCTATTGGATAGTGCGGACGAGGCATCTGCGCCTCTGGAGTATCATCGTTCCCAATGAATTTGGCATTGCCAACTTTGTTCTTTATGAATCTACCGCTCTTTGGAGAATCCCCTGCCTTGCTGCCAATCGCTGGTGATGTCTTACTGTGACGAAGTCTCTCGAATTCCAGCTTCAAAGCTTCGCCCTCATAGTTATCAATGTCCAGAACCAAATTATTCAAAGACTTTATTTTGGGTATCCTAGAATCTATCAATTTCAATCTTCGCGGCGAGTTCCGGTCCAGTTCTCGGGAAGCCTTATTAAATTCCATTTCTAAAATTGATAAATTCTCCATGGATTTTATTTTGGCGACTCTTGGCGTATGGAAATCCAAACCCGAATCATCGTCCGTAGATACATCGTTCTCATCATCGTCATCATCAATTTCATCACTGCTGCTACTACTGGCGCAGTTTCGCTGTGATGATGGTAGCCTCTCAAACTCTGTCGGAGGGGTGTGTAGAAATTGTTTAGGCATCTCATTCAATGGCGTCCGGAATTCTTCGATACTCTGATCTGTTTGGGCACTCAACGATGAATTTGGCGTTAGATAGACATTCCCATCCGTATCGATACTCTCCGCTTTGGTATGCAGGAACGAGGGGATGTTCAGTTTCATAACACTGAGAGCTCTTTGATTTAATCTGCTTAAGAGGGAGACGGATTTTTGGAATCTATGGTTTTTGGTCATCGAGGCGAGAATTTGAGTTTTTTTTTTTGGCAAAGCGAGAGCAAATTGTTTTTGTTTTTTTGTTTTGCAACGCATAGTACAGTGGTGTGTTAGTTAAGATGAATTCGATTTTTTTTTTGTTTCGATTTATTTATTTACCAAAACACAAAAAGGTAAACAAAATGAAAGAAAAGAAAAAAAAAAAACACAAAAATAGAAAAATAAAAAATAAAATTTACAATTTAAGAGAACGAAAGTTTAAACTAAAACTATAAAGAAAGTGCTAAGTTTAACTAAAGAAAGCTACCGGAGTTTTCGTTTTCTTCCTCTAACAAGAAAGAGTCTTAACGGCTATCTACAGTTTGGATTCTAATTTACAACAAAGAATGTCTAAGATTTTGACGATAAATTACAAAGAATGTTGGTGTTGTAATAACTAAAAGAAAATAATGAATATACATATGCAGGTAGTAATATAAGACAGATGTTACCCTATTAATAGATTCACAGATAGGCTATGGAAAATTAGGAACAAATATAATCGATACGAAGTTATCGTATAGAATGAATCAGATCCAAAACAAAGCTCAGGAAGGAACAAGAATCTGAGTGGAATTCTGTGAAACTTATGCTATATGTACTGCCGTTTTTGTGATTTGAATTTTCAGCTTTACATTCGACGAAAAAAAAATAATTAACTCCAAACCAAACAATTTTGTTTTAAATGAAATAACAATTGCATTTTTAATAAATTACGGAAACACACTGTCCCTAAAAAATATATATTACAAATAAACTACATACACCCTCTGATTTTCTGCACTTACTTTTTAGTTAGAACAGATTCATGAAAACTGTCAAAATCAGCTGTCATCGTTTTGTTGTCATTAATTTGTTCAGTCTTGTGGTAAATTTTATTTCAAATAAGTTTTTATTTATTTTAATTAATTCCTTTGCAAAATTTCAAAATATTTAGATTTTTCCAATGTAAACAAACGAAAACTTAACAACAATTTGTTTTGACAACTTCATTTGACGTATGACTGACAGTTCTAACTTGTCTGACGTTTTTCTCGAAACTGTTCTGTTCGATCCTGTTCTACTCTATTCTAAAATTCATTGAACAAAGCTTTTTTGAAAATTTCTAGTGCCCTGATGTTTTAGAAAAACTCGCAATGAATTTTTGACATTTTTATGGACGCAAGTTGCTCCGAGAGTCAGCCACAAGAACCAAAATTTCATTTAAAGAATTTTGTTTATTTTAAACATTTTTTTTAAGTACGGTAATATTTTATAAATAAAATTATTGTTTAAACTGAATAATTCCGCTTTGATTGGAGACTTTTAAAAAATGGATACTTTGGAGTGCTTTTGACATTTGTATGGAGCATAATCATGTAAAGTTTGGTGTCTTCATAGTTAGGTAGAATTTCGAGAATATTGATTGTTTTGGATTCCTAGATTGTTGATTGAAATCTTTGTTAATGGAAGCAAGAGTTTATTGCTGAAACTGTGATAAAAGATTAGACGCAACATTTTAGTCCAAATACCCCACAAATCAATGGCAGTCTTTGACTGAATCTGAGTTTTCAGAAAATATTTTCGGTGGAGAAGTCTTCTTTGGAAAAGTATTTATTATCAATGTACATATGTACATTGATGATTTTACAGTGATTCAGACATGTTTTGCACAGCACCGCCGAAAAATATTTCATATTTGGTGGCGATTTACTATAAAACGCAGCGCAGGTATTGTACTGAATTCCAAACACGATTTAAATCCAGTTTTGAAGCTAGATTAGTCACACCAAATTCGACTGACATAGTCACAGTACTTACTGACGTTTTTGTATGTATTAATAGGCGCTGTGTTTCAGGGGTTAGTACGTCGGACAAATGAGGGTGGTTTGAGGTTCGATTAGAAGTCAACACCCAAGTTTTTGTCATGGTATCAAACAAAAAATCGAACTGTCATGGAAAAGTTTTTCAAATGTCCCTTTCGATACGAAGTTACGCAGTAGACGCCTTTCATTCATGTGATGAATATAACATTACACGAATGGTTATGGGAATCTAATATATTTATGGTTTTTTGGGCTTCGACAGCCTTGTGGTCAGAAAAAACCACAGCAATAATCTTCGACGGTCAAGAAGTCTTTGGTTATACCACACAATTTGACCAAGGCCCAAAATAATGAAAAGTTGCTTTTAGAGCCCAAAGCCAAAAAAGTTATATTTCCCTAGCCTATGTATTCTTAATATAGAAGACTTGTTTTTGGTTATTTTTAGTTAATCATATTACTCAGACCTCATTTGTCGAATTTTAAAAAGACTATCAAAAGCAGATAAAGAAAAAATTTCCATAAATAGTAAGTTAGATGTTATTTTATTTAAAAAAAACACTTGTTATACATAATTCTACGTTTTGGATCGTAAGTTAAAGTTTGGAACCAAAAGTTAGTAACGTGTTAGGTCTGGATTAAAATTTTTGCGGCGAAATTGAAAAGATTTTGAATCCTAGATCGGTTCCTCCTTAAACTTCAAACAGAAGGAGAAAGACAGAATGAAATCGAGTTCTTGGAACAATTACAATATCTCTGCTTTTATACAGTAGAAGCGATGTTACAGCAGAAAATTTGGAGTCCGTTTTGATACAAGATGTTACTAGATCTAGACATAGACGAGTTTAACAACACCAACTATGTATATACATATATCTAAAAAAAACATTCATATATACCCGTCTAGTTTAACAAATATCAAATACATTTTACCTACACTAACTACACTTTCTTTACAAAATATTTTACCTTTTTTTTTTTTTACAAAACTATACTACCCATATCTAACATAAATGTGAAAAACATTAATAACTATATCATATGTAAAAATTAAGGCATTTGTAGCAAAAATTTATTATTTTAGTAGAAGCGCAGTATTAATTCGCATAAAAGAATTATTATAAAAAAAAAATCCTCAAGTGTTTGTAGATAAAAATTAAATACTTTTATTTAATTCAAAACAAAATTAATTAAAAAAAAACAGTAAAAAATATACAAAGTTTTATTCGAAGAGAAAGCAGTGTAAAGATCAATTTCAGATAATAAAGATTTTAGCAAGAATGTACTATAAAATTGTATTACTTTCTTTAGGAGTGTTAACGTTTCTATACGTTAAATAATTATTTAACCGGACAATTTATGTACGAATTTCCTTTATATGCAGAACAGAATAAATAAAATTTGTTTACAAAGTACCAAAAAGTAGACAGCTAAATTAATAAGTGGCAAACAAGCCAATGTATGAGCTTCCGAACTCAATGAAGAAGCACAAAGAGTAAAAATGAAGCCTTAGTTGGTAAAAAAATATGATAGAAAACAAGAATCATATCTCCCACGTATAAAAGTATTATCATACATATGTATGTATATGAGTATAGAAAGGCAGAGGAAATGCTAATAATGGCATCCAACATCATTAGTGACGAAATGGAAACAGTTTTGGGTAAAATGTACAAATGTACAGAAGACGGTAGCGTTAATACCATGAAAATGGAATTAGTTCTCTTTACGAAAAAATTTAAGATACCAAGATGCTTTAAAATGCTAATTGGAATGGTCTGGATTTTCTCAAATATTTCTTAACCCAGATTTGCCTAAAATGACTAAATCTGAAGGCAAAACCGTGGCAGCCGGTTTTTTAATGTTTGCTCACGTTCTGACCAACCTACATGTAGGACATCAGGACATCTCGAACTGTTAAGTTATTTCGCGTGTAGGACTGTAAGTCAGTCAGATCAGTTTTATCAAATCTAGTATAACATATTTGTATGGACATTTTAAACGAAGGAACTGTAAGAAGGCTGTTCATGCAAGACACAATTGGTTTTTAGACCACAAGTAGAAACATTAACTTTACTAAATGTAGACCAACAAGCATGTGACGAAGACGGTAGTCAGAGATGACTAACTTAGTACAAAAGATCTTTTGTGCCAATTCAATAATTATATCGAATGGATGCTTAAAACTTCTGGGCATTTGAAGGCTTTAAAATCAATTATAAAATTTATTTAATTTGCCCACATGCACCAAGGCCGACAATATGAAAATATCTTCATGTAACTGCTGGAAACACAATGATGTCGCTGTCGTAGTCGTAGTCGCTCTCACTTGAAATCGGGCACCGATGTCGCATACCCTCTTAAAAAATTCATCCACAATGAAGTCGTATGCTTATGTCATTTTAAATAAATGTAAACTGAACCGAAAATATATTTATTAATTTCAAATAAAATTAATTGAAGGGGTCAGTTTTTAAAATAAATTAGTTCAAAACAGAATGCAATAGATTCCATAACATTTCATATGATTTTACTAATTCAATAAAGTTTTCTCTCTGCTGCTCCTCCATTGCCTACTTGTATGCAGCCTTGTCGCGCGACAAATATTAAATATTGCCCAACTCATACGACTACGACTACGACAGCGCGACTCATTGTGTTCCAGCAGAAATTCTCCTCAAAAATGTGTTTAATAAGCAATCACACAACGCATCAAATTAATTATTACAATAACCAAATCTAAACTTTTATTTAATGGTCGAGACAATGGGCTAAATGTTTGAGGAACTTTTACGAGTTAGTTAGAGTATATAGAATATGCTACGACACGGACCAATATCCAACCGTGCACCGACTTCAAAGGATATTGAAGTAGGAATGCGGCAATGTCTTAATCCTTTCGTTCTTTGCCGTACTCATATTCACTTGGGTGTAAAACCAATCTATGAGCAATCTCAAGGCCTTAAAACTATTTGGGAACGAATTACTGTTCGGCGTGGCATCATAGGTCCTCTTTCAAGAACCAAAGGCTTTAACTAGTAGTATTAGTAATAGTAATTTTGTGACGTTATGTAACAATAATATTGATTTCTTTTACATAATAATGCTTTACAATAGAAAACATTGGCAAGTGCCGTCAGGAAAAAAGTCACAGTGCGACTGTACTGTGCGAAAAAAGTGCTACTATCGAAATAGTATAGTACGTGCCACACTGATCTCAAAAAATATAACTTACTGACTGGTAAAATTCGAAGTGTAAGGATACCATGTGATTTAAAGCCTTTATTCCTCTTGTAAAACTAAATTTAATTTCTTCTCTAAGCAAAAATAAAAAAGAAGAAGTGAGTCGCTTTTATGTTATAATGTCCTCTCCATGGACATTTTGAATGCACGCAACCCAAAGAAACTGTGGTGGTCATTTGGATAACTCACACACAATTTGTTTCATTTAAATTTAAAGATCTATCGCCTCTGTGAGAACCAATCACACCACTATTAAATTTGTTCATAGTCAATGAAAAATAAATTCAGTATTTATACACGATTTTCATATGAAGTGGATCGCAAATGCATTCTGCATTGCTTATTCCTACGAAGATGCATACAGCAGTCGTAGTAAACCTTTTACTGACAACATTTTCACAATACAAATCAATGTTTAAGTTTTGTGTGTATTATAACAAGAATCATTCTAACTCATTGCACATTTATCCCAAAATATCATATTATTCAAAAACATAAATTCCCATTTACAAAACCCAGTGATGAGCGTCCAAGAAAAACCTCGTAAATTTGTGATTGAAAATGTTTTAAGCTTCAAGCTTTTGTATAATACAGACCATTTTTTTTTAAATGTTAAATCAACTTCTAGTGTTTTTTTATTTTATATAACCGCAGTGTTATTCAAAAAAAAAAAAATAAATTGAAATGTATAAAGTTAGTAAAAAAAAGAAACATAAATAAATATAATTTCATTTATAAGAAAATTGAAAATTAATTGACTGTTTTATGTAATAAAATGGATGTGTTTTTATGTTTTATGTATAAGTGCGTTTGCTTGTTTCAAACTAATCAAAAAAAAAAATATGTCTAATTGTCTATTGAAATAATTATTAAAAGAAAAACAAATTATACAAAATCGCAGCTAAGCCAAAAATTCATTACAATTTCCAACAACAAAACAAAAGTCCATTTCTGGCATTGGCACAAATCACGTTTTCGCGTGATCTGCCAGAGGTGATGGTCATCCTTGCACTTGAACCGTCACCACCAACAGGCATCACGACACACTTCATAACAAAACTATATACCCACAACTGACAAAACCTTATGATGGAGGCTAAACGCCAAAAGCCAAAAGGGTGACGTGTTATTGCCGCGAACGTTTTTATCACGTTATTCTGCGGATGGCGACGCGTTGACATTTAAATTTCAAACAAACTCATAACTTGTGTTGCATACATTTGTGGAAACGAAGATAAATTCAACAGAGAGGTGGATAAATTTAAAATTGATTTTTGAATGCCGGCCAACATGTTGGGGTTAATTGACCTTAAACTTTACAATCAAAATTAAAATCCTTGCAACTTGAAAATGGGTTGTACGACTGGCTCGGCGTACCACATGTGTTTGATGGGAATTTCAAGAGTTATGGATTTTTTTTGGCGACACATTCCTACGCCGACAGTTGTTTGGGGAAACAATAATTATGTTGCGGTTTTTGAGTTTTTAACGTTTCAATGCCGCTGGGATCTGACAATTAGATTATGAATGTTTCTTTAACAGATGTACGAAAAGAACTTAATATCAACGATATATCTTATTGGGAAGATACATACAATTTGCTGGTAAAATTAAATCACAAAAGAGGGCATTTTTTGAATTACGAGGAGTGTAGGCTAGTGAATATGCACGTACATAGTAAAGTATAATGTACGGTATTTGAACAGAGATGTGTGGATGTATATGATTCACACATCCTTCTTGCAAAGTAAAATTGTTATTTTTGCTATTAAAGAGGACGGAACTTACGAGCTACCTAAAGACGGTTAAATATCCTCGCATCTCAACAAGATTAGAATCACAAAATAAAAAAAAGTACAGTATCATTGCAATATGAAACAAGCATGAACTCTTCATCGCAAACAAAAAGTACCAAACAGCTGCGATCACTGAGCAAAGAGCTAATAAGATAGTTCCTAACACCATCCTATGAAGAATTTAAACATTTTTTTGCTAAATTGTATGCGTACCTGATATTACTGATATTGCCTTGCTGCAGGAGCATTGGATCTTCGAAGGAAGGATTAGAGGTCTACCTCAAAGAATTGCCACTTTACACTATGTGCGGTATGGCGAAAGAGTTAGATCTTGTGTACTGGTGAGGCACGGAGTTAAAGTGGTTATGCTGCCGAAACTATGTGCCCCTGACCATGTCGCTGTGCGAGTAGGAGCAGGTGCAGACAGTTTTGTCATGGCATCTGCTTACCTGCCGTATGACTCCCTTGAGCCTCCCCCAATAAAAGAGGTAGAGTCTCTGGTGAATGTCTGCAGGGATAGGAGTGAATATCTAACGATTGGTTGCGATGCTAATGCCCATTGTACAGTGTGGGGAAGCACCAACGATAACTACAGAGGAGAAGCTTTATTCGAGTTTATAGTGTGCAAAGAGCTAACTATTGTCAACAGAGGAACAGAACCAACTTCTGTGGATGCAAGACAAAGGGAAGTTATTGACATGACTCTGTGTAGCAATAGAATGCTTGATAGAATATCAAATTGGAAGGTAATGGATCAGACAATGATGTCGGACCACAGAGCCAACTCATTTGATGTTCGAAGAAAGATCGAAAGTCACAATTCCCAAGAACACGGTCATAGTAAAATACCAGAAAGTGTTACGGAATAAACTGAATGGGAGGATACCCAAAATACCGAAAACCATTTGGGATGTAGAGTCGCAGCTAAAGCATTTACAATCAGCTGTTGAAAATCTATACCAAGAGGCGTGTACACCTACTTTGATAGATGAAAAGGACCTCGCGCCTTGGTGGTGTAGGGAACTTGAAATTCTAAAGAAGAAGGTGAGAAAAGCCTTTAATCATGCTATGAGAAGGGATGATCCTAAATCATGGGATGAGCATAAGGCAAAGAAGAAATAGCTATAAGCATCTCTGCGACGACGTATAAGGGAGTCGTGGAGGGAATTTAGAGAAGCACAGCTGAGGTCAATAGACATCAGAAAATTGTTTCCAGGGATTCAGTTTCCAAAGTCGGACTAATTCGTGATAGAACGGGGGAGATTGTTGAGACACTAGATCGTACAAATGAGGTCCTGAAGTCAGATCAGCCGTGAGCTCTGAGTAAACAAGGAGCAAACAGGATCGATACGCCAGAAGCGCAACGGATAGTAACGTCAGAAGCGGTCAGTGGGGCGATAAAAACGTTTTCTTCTTACAAGACCGCGGGACCGGATGGTATATTCCCAGCTTTAATCCAATGGGGTGCAGATCTCATTGTACCAAGGGCTTAGGGGTATATACGTTACATGCCTAGCGATAGGCTACATACCGATAATAGGAGAGAAACAAATGTGGTGTTTCTTCCAAGACCGGGGAAAAAAGGACTACACCGAAGCGGTTAGTCTAACATCATTTCTCTTGAAAACAGTGGAAAGAATTGTGGTGGACCATATGGAGAGCATGGCGCTGAAAGCGTGTCCTTTGAGTAGTAGACAACGTGCATACAGAGCTAGCAGGTCTACGGAAATAGCGCCACACCAGGTGGAACGCGAAGGAGATGAATACCAAAGGCATCGCAATGACCATAATAATGGAGATCGAAGGTGCGTTCGATAAGATATGCTTCGAAAGTCTGAAAGCAGCCTTAGCAGAACGTAGGGTTAAACCCATTGGTAGTGAGATGGGAGGACAATATGCTGAAAAATAGAGCGATAAATATTCAGACGGGAATAAGGGTTAGTAGAGGTTGCCCGCAAGGAGGAGTTTTGACACCTACTCTGTGGAATATAACTGTGGTAAATTCATGCACCTCACAGCAGATACCATGAGAAATGCTCTCAGATTGGTGCAGCGGTGGTATCAGGAACAAGGGCTCTTCATTAATGCGGAAAAGACAGATCTGATCATCTTCACAAGGAAGAGGAGAGTTCTGGAATCTCAGCCCTTGACACTTTTCGGTTCGGAGCTGCAGGTGACCAGGAAGGTTAAGTATCTGGGTATATACCTAGATGCTGCACTAACTTGGAACTTCCATGTCGAAGAGAAGAACACTGAAATGGGTGGTAGCGTTATCTACAGGTTATGGAAATTTCTTTTATAAATATCTCTTTGGGCAGGGACAGGAACAGTAGGCCTCTCCCAAGAATATGACAAACACGAATGGTTGTAAGACGAAATATGTATTTTGTTTGCAAAGCTCACATCATCACAGACATATGTATTAAAAGACACTGAATCTTTAATAATATCACAGTTATTAGTCTTCGAGTGACTAAGGAGCCCATGGGATGCACGGTGATATTCAATAAATCAGAACAATTTGAATTTGGGGTGTTGTTACAGAATAAATGAAGTCCTGGATGAAGGACATTTTTATATTCTAAAATAAAAAATCGTTGCCCAATTGGCGTAACGTATTGAAAGTTATACCCGCGACAGTCACGTATATTACCGAACGGATCATGAGCAAGACTAGCCGCAAAACTATACAGTAATGATACATACACGGTAGTAGTACTAAGTACTAAGTATAATAGTACAGTAGTAACTGACAAAGAAATTAAATTCAGAGGCATTAAATGCTCATAATACGTATGTACATAATGAACGAATTATTATAGAAGAATATTACAAAACTATTTGCTTGTTCGTTCCACCCAAAAACCAGTTTAAACCTTTTTGTTGTTGGAATAAATACTATAGCATTTTGCATCCTTCAAAACTAAAAGAAACAGAATCGACTAACTAAACCGCTAAATTTAACATTTTTATACAATTATATATATTTTTTGGTTTCGTTTAAAAACATTAGTAAAACATAAATCAAATTAGTACTTTTAAGTAAGAAAATTAAAGCAAAAGAAATAAAATTATAAATAAGAACAAAATATTAGAAAACATATTTTTCGTATGCAGTGTGTTTTTGTTTTTTTTTTTTTAGTAAAAATAAATAAATAATAATTAAAATAAATATTTATACATATGTATTCTTAAAAAATAAAACAAAAATAAGCAAATATATAGAAAAAGCTTTGAAAAGACTTACCTAGCATGCCCTGAATCACCTTCAGAACTTTGCCTTGAATGTTGACTGTGCGAAAAACTACTATAACCCGAACCTTTTGACATCTGTTAAGGAAGGAAGGAAGAAAGAAAAGATTTATTAGGAAAAAGTGGAATTACGGCTTATAAGTAGATGATGATGCAAAGTTAAGAAAGTCTGACAAGATGATGTTATAAAACGCACATATCCAAAAATGTACTCGTATATATAGAGAATGTAGCAAACTAAGCGCTTCAGAACAATGAAGGAGAATGAACGAATTTTTGGTTACATTTCATAATTCTTTTGGAATAACAGACATGCCAATACATAAAGCACATCAATTCTGAATCGTCTACAAACGAACACAGGCTTACTTAACTAGCAAACTCTCTCTCCTACTACTTACTTGACTAGTATTGCTGGAATTCCTCGAGTGTCCCATCTCCATCATTGATGCAGTCCCAGTATTGCTTATCCCTCCCCCTCCTCCTCCACTATTATTTGTTATCACACCACCCCCACCGCCACCACCACCACCACCGCCTCCTCCTCCTCCTCCTCCTCCACCTCCACTCCCGCCAGTTCCTCCAATTCCACCACATGGAAACACTTGTTGTGCGTTAGACAGTGTCGTAAGCGCTGGCGGTGGATATGTTTGTAATAGTGAATCCGATGCATTTGTCGACGGTTCCGATGACTCCGTTAGTCCCGAATCCGCCACAATTGATGCAATCAACGATGCCGTATCTACATCAGTAAACAAATCCGATTTCTTTTTCGTTAAAGATCCAAAACCGGACGAAGTTTGCGATTGTGAGATACCATCATCACGTGACGAAGATATAGGTCGATTGCCACTAGTCGCTCCTGAACTAGGTACACCAGTGTTAGTCGTTGGTACTGTAGATGGTACTGTAGCTGTCGGCGTCTGAAGACCACCAAGAGAATTATTTCCAACAGTTCCAAGGTCATCTTGCGACGGTATTTGTTTACCCGCTAAGCTGGGTGTTGGTCTGAAAATGAAATAATGCATAAATACTTTCACTCTGAAACAATTCAGTAATATTTCAGTAATACTTACGCCTTAAAAAGAATATCTCCGCTCAACATGTGCATTCTAATTGACACCCTCAGCATTGAGTTATCTAAACGATGACGCTGATCGTAACCCTCCAGTAGGCAGCGACGTGACGTCAGGCCTGATCCGGCGAATTCGGCAAGATTCAAATCGATAAAACCTAATTTATAATAACTACGTCCGCCTTTCATTTCTTTGCGGATGGAAATTCGTAGGAAGCATGGATCTAGGACACCAGTCGACGCATTTGCCGACATTTTGCATGGGAACTCGAAATGGCGGTCCCATTCTACGCGGTGATTACGAACTTCTTCTCTGTTTAGGGGTAGAGAGAGATAGACAATAAAAGTGATTAAATTTTCAACTTCAATATGGAATTAGGGGAGAACGCATTTTATTGGCTTAATTGAATAATTTAATATGAACCAGAGAGACAGTCTGAAAGTCCAATTAATCGAATCCGTCAAAGCGACGGAATATTGACCTGGCAATGGTTACGAAGTGACACCTTGTTAAGGCATCCAATTGGGTATCCAGTAGAGAAATTGGATAAATGAGTTCCGTTTGTGATACACGATGGATTTTAAATGGATCTGGGAATGCAAGTTAAATTAACATTTACGAGGGTAAGTCGAAATGGAAATGAAGCCATTAAACGTGTGGGTGTTTTTTTTAAATAAGATCAATGGGACGATGTTAAAGCTTTTGGACAGTGGACTGATGAAAATAATTTCTGCAGTAAGAAAATTTACGTATGTAGGTATATCCTGAAAGGAAAGTTGTATACATGTGATGTCGATATACAGAGTTGTAAAAGAATTAAATCTTTCGGGAGCTTAATTCTATTGAATTCATCTAGACATGATTTGAAATCTTTTTTTCTAAAAGAGATTGGGATTTAAAAAAAAGTAATTCACCATTCTTTTGAAGTCAGTGATTAATGCATTCAATTTGTAGCAATCACTGAATTGAAATCATTTTGGAAGTCAATTGAATTCATTAGATGTAAGTTGAAGTCAGTAGTGAATTCACATATTTCGTTGAAGTCAGTAGTGAATTCACTTGAAATCAGTTGAAGTCAGTGAATTCAATTGCAAGTATTTGAATACATTTATATGTACGAATGTATCTGTTTCATAATTTTGAAAATTTTTTCACAAAAAATAAAGTTTTTGTTTCGTAAAATCATTAGACGATGTTTACATTAAGTCTCATCTGCTTTGTTGAACAATTTCACCGTCTTCTGCTTTGTTAAGACATTAGAATCTCCTTCAAACGAGCAATATTCATTTTCAAATACCACGGTATTTTTACTACCTTAAAATTTGCATCACAAAGGTTTTTATAATCAGACATTAAAATCAATAAATCACATGATTCACTGACTTTAACTGATTTCAAGTGAATTCACTACTGACTTCAACGAAATATGTGAATTCACTACTGACTTCAACATACATCTATTGAATTCAATTGACTTCCAAACTAATTTCGATAATTTTAGTGATTTCTACAAATTCAATGGTGAATTTAAGGTTTTTTAAAAGGCATTCCTTTTTGAACTTGATTACTCCAATCAAAAATTAGAATTTTTTTTTTATGAATTCTGTGAATGCATTCGCAAAAGAATGCATTCTTTTACAACTTTGCCGAAATATTGCAAAGAATGACAGATTTTAATGTATGTAGGTTGTTGGTTCCTAGAAGAAATGCAAATATTTATACGACAGATCCGCACGGGACCCATTCCCCAGCTTTTCTCAACCGTTCGTGTGTCGTATATTCTTCACACATTGCAGCAAAGTCAAATTTGGTTTGAAAATCTTTTTTCGCGGATATTTGTTCGATGCGTTGTCTGGAAAATGAACCTCGAACGCTCAGTGCTAGAGCTGGTTCCCTTTCTTATCAACATACAAACATTGTAGGGAGAATATTTGAGGGGAGTAGCATTACACTCAGTCAAATGTCTCTGAACCTCAAATGCCGTAGTAACTAAAACAAAATCGTGGCAATGATGTTTTTAGCACTGTGACTGGTAAAGTTTGTGGTGGTTCTATATACATAGGAAAAGTCCGAAGAAAGTCTATATATACATTATGCGATCTCTTTTTGTATACCAGTCAACAAAGTATAAGAGAAAGAGTGTTTATTTTGCTTTCCGAATGCCTCTAGCTGACTTAAGATATTTGGCGCTGCTTTTTCGAGAAGCTAAAGGATTTGCTTACCACCAAGCTAAGGCCCGACCTTATTATTATTTTGACCTATTTGCTGTTGCTGCAGTGAGTGGAACGTACAACAAATCAAACAGTTCAGAAAGCCAATTATGAATCTCTCCCTTTCAACAATATTTAACAAAAAAAAAATTATTAAACTTACCTTGAACTATATTCTTGAAATGATCCACCATCCAATAAACGTATCTTTGCGAATAGCACCTCATTAACTAAGGCCACCTCAACCAAATCCTTCAGCTGCACCTCAACATTAAACTTGTACTTCTTCTTTTTCATCATAAAGGCCATCCCAGGGGCGCTAGGCCCAAGTAATGTCATTCAGGGTTCCGTCGCGACGAAATATTTTTGCTACGCTTTTGGACAACCTTCTGAATAAAAAAAAAAATTAAAAAAAAAAAATTGGAACTAGATTTTGTGTGTGTGTTCGGAGTTTGGATTCAAAGTCTCTCTTTTTCTGAATGGAAGTTCTAGTTGTTCTATTGGATTCGTTGTATTCGTTGAGGAAGCGTTTACAAACAACCTTTTAGTGTGGTATATTGTACTGATAACCGAGTACGAGAGAATTTATTTTTAAATATAATTCCTTTGCTTGTGATGATTCATTTTTATTGCTGTTTACTATCAGACTTTGTATGTGAGTGACTATATCGTCCGAAGAGCATACGGATGGAGGAATAATTCTGAAAAAAAGAAAGAAACGAAACAATTTTAGTTGATAAGAGTTGAAATATTTTTATGTGGTAATTATAGAGTTAATGTCCGATTTTAATCGTTTTGTGTTTAGAATAAGATGAGCGTATAGAGTGAGATAAGAGGTCATATAGAGCATAGTGCAATGAAACTAGCTTTGGAGTTAGCCTGGGGGAAAACAATCGAACGAAGTTCGATTTGTATAATTGCGTAGTGGCTTATCGATTGAAATATGTATAGATTTTTTGTAAAACAAATTACATGATAAGGACTTAGTGGAAAGTATAAGCAAATCTTGAGCTTATACCGCTGACACCATAGAGGTTTTGACACGATGGTTTCGAAACCAGTTTTTTTTTACTTCCAGTTGACAAGTATACCGCAGCAAAAAACAAACAAGAAACCAGCATTTCTATAAATTTTAATTTTACAATACAGACAACAAAGTCCAGACATCGTAATGATTATGATATGTCTGTCGATTTAGATTATTCGGGCAATCGGTCCAGTGAACTCTGTATTGTCTACGGCTGAAGGTAAACCAACGTTTTCACTCACGATCGCGGTAGAGCACATATGTATTTGTTTTTATTGGATTTAAATGTGAGCCGATCTGGATAGTAAGTTGTAAAAGAATGCATTCTTTTGAGAACTAACTTCAACTGATTTCAAGTGACTTCACTACTGACTTCAACGAAATGTGTGAATTCAGTATTGACTTCAACTTACATCTAGTGAATTCAATTGTCTTCCAAAATAAATTCTATTCAGTGATTGCTACAAATTGAATGCATTAATCACTGGCTTCAAAAGAATGGAGAATTAGGTTTTCGAAAAAAGACTTCAATTCATTTCTAGATGAATTCAATAGAATTAACCCTCCAATAGATCGATTGCAGTATATGATTATTGTACCTATTGTTGCGTTGACAACTTTTATTCTTAATTCAATCTCCTCCCAATTTTCGCTCTTGTAAAAATGGACTAAAGTCCACATAAATGTTGGCAGTTCTACCTCCTTTTTGCGTTGCAAAAAGATACCAAAAATATGTCCCTTAACGCACGAATTACCAAAAAAACCCAACCTTACGTGTCAGATAACTATTTGCACCCATGAGCCGCACCCATATCCGGTGCTTTTAGGGACCCTATCAACAAAAAAAAAAACCATATAATCCCATTCCGATTGCATGTCACAACTACTTAGGTAAACAATTACCTCTCCTCGCTGTTTGCAGGATTTTTACACACCAAGGACACGATGTTAACCGTCAATGACTCACACCTAGCGCATTCATTTTTGTTTACCTACATACATGTACCCACGTAGTTTTGGGCGTACAAGGGTTTTTATCTTAATTACAAATCGCTGGCCGCGTCGTCGCGTCATTTCCAGGCTTTCACTTAATATCTGTCATTTCCGATGGAATTTCGCTTGTTAAATTGTCACACTAATTGCTACAAAGTCCTTGAATTACATACATACCTACAACACCGTCCGTCATGGCGAACAAAATTATCAATTGGACGACAACAAGGCATACCTTTACATCTATCCTGTTCACACTCACATGTTCATAATTTCTTGTTAAATATTTCACTCGACAACGTACTCTGGTGATTAACGGTTCTGTGGGTGGTTTGTAATTATAATATCTCCCAAATGTCACTGTGGAAGGGTCGAAAATAAGTAATACAGTGCTATTTAACCGCCTAATGAGAACAAATACAACACGCTATATGAGAAAGGATGCCTTTCGAAATATACGTACATACTTGCGCTCACGTATGCAAATGGCGTCTAAAATTTATTAGACGCCATATTTAATATCTCATGTGCGTCAGAGGCTTCGCCTACAACCTATGACTCCTCGTCCGCCAAAGGTTAATGTCGACGATAGAGTTTCACGTCTCAGATCTGAACAGTATTTATGAACTCACCCACTTTGAAATGACAGGTTATAGAGTTGGGGTTTTGTTCCGTTATCACCCCTTACTCATCGGTGTCAATTAATTCTTTTGAGAAGGGGAACTTCCTCTCGGGAGTAGCAAATCGTCAATACGATACAACATATCCGGGGTTGCGTTCGTAAACTGTTTTCATATCTAACGGTGAGGGATTTCGGGACCTATAAAACGAGAAAATTAATCTCGATAAAAGCTTCGATAAGACTCGTTTGGCTTCGTTTTGGGAATATCGTGACAGTAATTTTTATTTTATTTTTTATTTTAGGGGGCAGTAGGTGGAGTTTGTCGGTTGGCATATATGGATGGACAAGGCATAAGATATATAGGGCAACGGCGAGGATATGATAGTGTGGTGTGGAAATAGGTCAATTGGAAGACATTATTTCAATTTCAGTTAAATTAAGAGAAAGAGGTGACATTTGTTTTGGTTTAACGACGCCGACACCGACGATGTGTAGCAATCTATTTAATGGGACTGGTGGAGCACAATTTATGAAATCATTTAGTGGAATTGATCAATTTACAATAGGAATAGTGTATACATACATATATGTACCTATGTATGTTGGACGAGGGAGTGGCATATAATGGCAGCGATAATGGTGGCCAAAATTGGATGATGAGTTGTGGATTCGAATTAATCTAAATGTTAATGTCTATCAGTACATAAGGAATGGGATTTCAAATTGTTTTGCTTCAGGATATGGATCATCAAATGAGGGAGGAAATATAGGAATTAGAAGATTGAAGGACTGGGAAAAGATAACAGGAGGGCTCGAAGAAAAGTGACATGACAAGTCACTTATGTAGTACAAAAGTAATGGGCAGAGCGTTTCAAAATTTTAATAAATTAATAAACCCAGCAACTCCTATCTCTTGCCGCCAGAGCATATGAGTCAAAAGGTGATAATTCCTTAAATGCGTATGCATCAAACGATCAAGTATGTATGAATGGACAGGGACAAACGTGCATGACCAAAGCAAACGAGCATCAATATCTTGATAGCCAGATCATTTACTATCAATTGCGTGAAGAAGTGAGGATGCAACAAGAGACTACCTGCATTGATAATCGCTGCATGCAGACTCTAGAACTAAATAAGACAATAGTTTATTTGCACTGAGTCTTCTTATGAGTTTTGGTTACAAAACAAAAATACAAATATTTGGCGCGGACCTGTACGAAACCCAGGACCTACCACACAACATTTTGTAGTGCGTGTTATATACTTCACACTGGAAGGGACCTATTGCTTTATGACGTGTCCGAAGAACAATTTTTTATTTGAATAGCTTTGTTATAACAGTTATACTCTTGGATGTTTGTCAGACGTTCGCGAGAGAGGACCATGAATGAACTTTTGCTGTTGTCTGGGAATCGAACTTTGAACCTCTCGTTCAGTGGTCCGATCGACTAACCACTGAACCACAGCGCACGACAAATAATATGACAGTAAAATGTTAAATGTCTCAGGAAACAAAATTATTCATCGACATCAGATAACAAGTTACCGGAACTGCTACGATTATATATTGAAATCAGGAAAGTTAATGATAATGGTATTGATGCTTACAGAGTTTTTGTGACTTCAGTTCCGACATCAACTGGTAAATACCGATACTGATCTGATACCCATTCACTCGCGATCTCTATACCTCTGATTCTGTAACTTCTAGTTTGAAGTTAGAACCAATATTCTTACCATACGTAGGGTGGTGATGAAGATTTATGATTTCGGGCAAGAAGTTTTCAACGCACTTAGCTCGACTGGTAAATATAGGAATCAAGTTTAGAAACCGTTAAGACTGAAACTGTCGAATTAGAGATTTACTTAGTCTAGGAACCATTTGGAGATGGGAATATAATTACCATCTTGCTGGCAAACATAAGAGACCATTGCTACTTATAGAAGGAAAGGAGTGATGACTGGTATAGTTGGGAAGCTCATCATACAACATTGTTTTCATTTAACTTTGCCATATGCAAATAAACTTCACTTAAAAAAAAAATACTCCACCAAAACCAGAGCTTATAATACAACCAACACAGTTCTATTGATAGACAAATGGCTCCATTCTAAATCCAAAATAGCACGGCATTCCCTTGGCCTCTTCTTTTATGTGCAACTTGACCTTTTGAAATTTCCTAGTCTAACTTGATTAAGCGATAAAACTAAAACAAAAAAAAACTCCACAATTCGAATGCCACATCCATCATATTCCGCACGCAAATGTCCTGTTGATTATAGTCTGCTGTTAATGTCATATTTAACGTAAATGTTATTGTGAATGTATGTACTTATTTCTCTTGCTGAACTTTCTCAACAACGACCCACCCAGTTGAACCTCATTCACTATGCATTCCAATAAAATATTTAACTCATTCCGAGTTTGTTGCCTACTATTATCGGTTTCACTTCGAAATTATATGGCCATCCAGTAGCCACATATAAATATTTAATATACTGTCTTCAACTCCCACCGAGATTTGTAAAATTTTCGTCCAACGTTTGTGTTTCAGTTTTCAGTCGAATAAATCATGAACGAAACAGCAGCATTCAACTTCGTTCGTTTGCATAAAACGGAAACGCTTAAGAGCACTGAGAATGGCTCTACACCATACTCATACTATAAAAAAAAAAACTTTAAGATTTCATGATCACTTCCCTCTCAGGAGAGATACGAAAGTGGAGCAAATATACTCACAAGGTTATGAAAATTTACAAAAATAAAATATTTTTATGCAGACGCAGGAGTGATAAAAGATAAAACACAGACTCTGGTGTGCTATTTCCATAAATCGTCATGTGACAACAATACTAGCAGCAGTTGCAGTCATACAGAATAACAACTTCCTCCGGACATGATTTAATAATCAATTTTAAGAGAGCAAACGAATTTTTGCTAGTTTCCACACAGTTCGTTTTATCTAATTGTGCACAGGGGTTGGGGAATATTGCATTTTAGATACATACAGACAGACATACATACATATATCAAATTTAATATTCATGCATCCAGCATCATCCAACCGGAGGGTGAATTATAGTGTCATATGTATATGCATACGGTCATCATCATCATCATCATCATCGTCGGCGGCAGGAAATAGCTTAGCTCATATTTTTGAAAATAGAGTCCCATTGCAATTAACAATAAATGTAATGCAAAATAATCAAAAAACTTTACATTTTATTATAACAAAGTCAAATTAGGATTGTTTTTTGTCAACATGTAGAGAGCTATGCAATATGATGTCCACCCCCGGGCTATTTTATGTTTTGTGTGGCATTTACATACATTTGTATATTCATGCGTAATGTGACAATAAATAATAAATAAATTTGTAGAATCTGCGATATTAAAAACTCCAACAGAGGCACTTAAAATGCTCAATTTCAAAACTAGAAATATTAGTCGACAGTATTTGATACGTATTTCAACACCAATAGCGAACAGCAAATACTGAAGCCTTAGTTCGTCGAATTATTGAAAATTTTAACGAACTGTGTTGTAGGTTAAACATCAACGTCTTCAAGTATCTGTCTTTCGTAAAATTGTTCCTGAAAACCCAAAATTCTTCATTATTCCTTACTCGCAAAAATTTAGCTTTTTACAAGCTGTGGATAAAGACTTGAACCTCTATTGGTATTATATTCAGATGACACTGATTGTAGGTACCTTTAAAATCGTTGGCTGAAAGATCAAGGTCCTTTGTGATAACTATGCTCATATTTTTGAAATCAGATTGACGGAAGCAAAAGCTAAAGAAATTTAGTTGCAAATTCTTGAATGGATTTTTAAGGATTCTATATAAAGAGTTTTGCAATATAAGAAGTATCTGCCAGTCTCAGTTTAACTCTACGTTTCTTGTTTGTGGAATTTAATTTTACAGACTTATTCAGGGATTTAACAATGAAAATCTGTGTTTATTTGAAAAGTTAAATCAGGATCTATGAGGATTTTGAGACCTTCCAGTAAAGAGTGATACTCACTCATTTTAGTCTTAAAGTAGAACTCACTAAATAACGACGGAAATAAAAGAACTTATTCGTAAAAAGAGAAGAGCACGCAAAATATGACAACAAACCCGTGGCCCCCAACATAAGACATATTCGAACATTTGAATTCGAACATATTTTGCAATAAACTTAAAAAAGCAATTCAAGATTTAAGAAACCGCGAGAGCTCTGCTTCACAAATTATTCGCTCTAGAAAGCCATTAGCGCCGTGGCTCAAGTGGTTAGGGCATTGGACTACGGAGGTGTTCCCCAAAAAACACCTAAAAATTCTTTCACGACCCTACCTCTCGCAAGTGTCTCTTGAACATCCGAGAGTATAACTGTCATGAAAACTTCTCAAAGAAATTACCCTTCGGACATGGCATTAAACAGAAGGGCCCTTCAAAGAAAATACAGATCTAGAAGACACCTTTAAGCTATTTGATGGACAATCCTAGTGGTATGCCAACATCTGACAACTTTAGAATGAAAAGTGTATCGTCAACCGAACTTTGCGAAACAATAAAATACTTGAAAATTATAAAGCCCCCGGCTATGATTTAATAACCGGACATGTCTCTCCGGAACTAAAAGCTAAGACGGCTTCTTACGGAACACTTCTGCAAGATCTTAGAATCACATCTTGAAAAGAAAACCGCTGCCGGAGTTCCGCAAGGTAAATACTCCAGAGATATAGACCTAAATTTGAGGCCCGAGTCAACCTAGTACCTAGTACAAGCACAAACGTAAATTCTAGACTTAAACAGGGCTCCTTAGAACTATAGTTATGAACTAAAGGATGAGAGTAATGGGATGAGAGATGTAAGCGGAATAAATGGCTTTCGTAAGAGACAGCTTGTTAAGGTGAAAAACTGAGGCCAATAAGGCTGTCGGGTACAATACTCACCAGTCAAAGAAGTTAAATATCTGGGACTAAACCTAGACAGTAAACTCATCTGGAAAACACACACAGAAGAGATAACCAGAAAAGCCACGCGGGCTCTGATGATCTGTCGAAGCATAGCGGGCAAATTCTACATCCCCAGGATTTGCCCGATAATCCTTAGGTGGATATATATTGCTATTGTGAGACCAATGATCACATATGGAGCGATGGCATGGGCAAAAAGAAGCAATCTAGTCCCCACGAGGTGCAAAGACTGGCATTCCTCTGTATCACAGGGGCCATGAGAACTTATTCAACTGCAGCCACCGGGGTACTATTCGGGCTCAGAACCAAGTACTCTGAATCCATGGTCAAAACACCAGTATCTTTCAGGCTGAAATCTATGCAATAGATAGATGTGACCAAATCAATCTTGATAGAAACCATGTGAACTGTGATATAAATACATTGTCAGATAGCCAAGCTTCTATCACGGCACTTGACTCCTATATCATTATGTCCAAACTTGTGTGGGAATGCCTGCAAAAACTCAATGAACTAGGTAATAGAAACAAGGTGACCCTCTGTTGGATGCCATGTGGGAATAGAGGGTAATGAAATGGCCGACTCCCTAGCAAGAAAAGGAACATCAGAATCCTTCATAGGTTCTGAACCATTCTGCGGAATAGGGGATCATACCCTCAAAGAAGAATTCAGGAAACAAGAGAGGGAAAATGGGGCAAGAACCTGGAATAACGCTCATGGAATGAGGCAAGCCAAGAAACTTCTAGGCTTCATGCTTCATGCTAGTATCAGCATGAGCAAGAACCTTCGTATCCCAACGGGCCTCCTAACGAAGCATTGTAAACTCAAGAAATACCTAAGGAAACTAGGTATATCTGAAGAAGGTCTCTGCAGATTTTGCAATGAGTCCAGTAAAAACCCAGAACATGTGCTGGGATTTTGTGGGGCACTGACCCACAAAAAACTGAAATACTTGGGCAAGTACCCATTAGCAGATGAGAAAATATCGTCACTAGATCCAGCTCTCATCCTTAGCTTCTTAAAAGAAACTGGATTAGAGAGAGTGCTCTAGGACAGATTTCTTCCGCCAAGGCGTATTAAGAGTGCATTACCCTCAAAATGATTCCGAAAGGAATCCAAATGCGAACCGAACTCTAATGAGGACATGTACCTCCCCAGGGTGTTAGCTGGTGGCACAATAGACCAACAGGTCGCAGTGCAACATACCCCAGGGCGGTCTACTATCTCACATCTTACGGTTAGGTTGACCACAACCAGTAAATTGTGGATTTCTGATGTAACACACCTTTGTTAAGGGATTTCGCTTAACCGGTGCTTACTGATTTACCGAGTCATTGTACTTGAGTGTTTGCTACCATCATAAAATAATATAAAAGGTGAAAGTCAAAGAAAAGGTGTACATCGTTGATTTCACGAGCATTCGAGATATTGGCTCCTGGTACCCGTAATTTGTTCGATGCGTATTGACTAGGAAAATGGGTATAGATCTGAGGCTCTGGTACTTCCGGACTTATGCAGTGGGTTCCAAGCAGAGGTTCTAGCTGTGGTCAAAGCTGCAGAATGACTAGAGATGGGATCAATATGCGACAGAAATATCGTTACCTACATTGATAGTCAGGCTGCGCTAAGGGCGTTAGAATCATACATCACAAAGTCAGAGCTAGTCAGGAATTGCCGCACAACTAGACGCTGCGATATAGAGGGCCATGAAAGGCCGACGTATTGGTCAAGAAAGAGTCAGAGTTTCCACAAAGTGATACGATTATCGGCATAAAACCATCAATCTGCGTGGCTAAGAAGATTATTCTCGATAGGATCAATTTATATGGCTGACCGAAGATGGTAAAACTTAGGAGGGCATAAGGTGTCTAGTCTAAGGCATTGTGGCCAGTGTTTAATCGAAAAAAATCTGGGGAACCAATAAAATTAAGTATGTCACGGGTAAGAATAGCGATAGGTTTTCTCTCAGGTCATTTTTTCTAAGGAACCACGCTATGAGATTAGGGTTATCAAATACAAATATAGCAGCGACCTACACGTCTCGGAGGTCATCACGCATCTACTCTGTGAATGCCGGGGCATAGCCTGGAGTAGATTGAAATACCATCGAAAAAGTATTGAAAAATTGGGTTGACACGTAAATATGAAAAAGGGAAGGGTATGTTTAGTTCCTAAGAATCTGAAACTACTATTAGTACACGGTGTCTCATAGTGTCCTCTCCTACTCACGAAACAAAAAAAAAATCTTAGTCTTACATACAACCTAAGCACACAACTTTTTAAATTAAATACACTTTAAAGACACCCGCTCAGTCACTTGCGTCAGTCTAGCAAACTTTTACAACCCTCTGCATCGTGAGTGATGGATTCGCTTAATAAATCATTAAAAAAACAGCAAACACTGTCATTTAAATGTTACTTTGCTCACTTCATGTGGATTATAAATTTCTCTTGCTCCCTCAACTCCCACTTAGAGATAAGATTAAAAAAAAAAACTGACATATGTAATTTACAATCGATTACGAAGATAAAATTTTAATTAATAAATTTATCCCACAATCTGACACTGACACAAACACTAACTTCCTGATTTGTATTCTCACAAACTTCTAAATCTCTCGTAAAAAAAAAAAAACTGAATGTATTTTCGAAATACCATCGGAAATCCCATAAACATGTCAAATGTGGAACTAAAAATGTCTGCATCCAGGCACAACTTGTTGCACAACTCACATCCCTTAAAATAAAAATAAACGAAACCATATGACTAGGTTTGGTGTTTTTTTATTTTTTTGTTTCTTTATGTATTCCCCTGTGAATATCGTCACAGTCGTTGTAGTTTTTTTTACATCGGTTATCTGGAAATAGAAATACCCATTAGGATTTCAAGTCACATATCAGCAACAGTCCCGCACTCAAAGAAGATATACGAGTAATATCTGGGTGCATTCGATATGAGCAGAGGAATGAGGAATTGGATGATGTACATTATTTAGGAGACTTATTAAAAATGCAATACATATTCGGTGAAACAGGACTCTTTGGGGGAAAAAAAACAGATACAAGTGGATCTATTCCCACAAAAATTTGTTTTTCAATTCAGATCTTTGTAAAAGGAATTTGAAATCAGGATTTAAATGAAGCTTATGGAATATATTCACGTGCTTGGGGGAACCCTTTAAAATGAACTTGATATGACTATGACTGAAAGATGAGGAGTAGGAGTTGTAGGTCATATGGTGTACATAGGTATTCGGTAAGGAACTGTTTTGGAACTAACATGAGTTGTAAGGATTATGAATTTAAAACAGATGATAATATTCGTAGGATTCCATATATGCATTGTCATAGGTATAGGTGTAGGTTATAGTGGAAGGCCCCACTTAGACCAGTAAAGGACCATTGTGGTACCATATGGATCTGAAATTCTGAGTTTGTACTACCCAGGAGCTTAGTACCTATATAAAGCGCTAGAGGCTTTTAATATTGGCGTTAGCCAATTCGTCTAAATTGTCGAAGAGGTATCCACCCAAGTGTAATCTTTTACGAGCGGAGAGAGCTTGGCATGTATATTCTTCCTCGTCCATGCAAGTTCTACAAAAATCATTAGCTAGGAGGCGCAGTCTAATGGCGTGTCTACTAATAATGCAGTGTCCTGTAATGACACTTACTGTGATTGCTATGAGCCACCTTAAGGCGGTTTGACTGTCCGTAAAAATGAGGATGTCCCGATTGGATATCACACTATACTTCAGTCACGACAAGGGCTCCTTTATCGACATGATCTCCGCCTGGAAGGCGCTACATTGGCGAGGAAGGCGGAAAGAGATACTTATGCTTCGATCCTTCCTCACTACAACAGTGTCTTTCAATCGGAGATCCTGGCAATAAAAAATGCAGCCAGTATGGATGGTATCAATAATGGCAATACCACGGGATGATATCACAATTTTTATTGACAGTCAGGCGGCCATTAAATCTACAGAAATCAAGTTCAACGATGCTTTCGCAAAAAACTTAAGGTTCTGGGGTCACAGCACTATACAAATTTCCGCTTGATCCCTGATCGCAAGGCTATAACCGGGTATGACGGGCTGACGAACTTGCAAGAAAAGGGTCTGCAATGGACCAAAATCAGGCACTTCAATGGATCCAACTTCCACTCTCCAGTTTGAAAGAACATAAAATCCTAATGCCAGCCAATAGTTGGTGGAAATCGCTTACTACATGTGATATATCAAGGAAGCTCTAGCCACGTTACTACAAAGGCAGAACCAACAAACTCCCACAAAAAAATGTTGGTTGGTGCACTCACTGGCCATAATCTTCTAAGGAACGACACAATGAAACTTAAACTCAACGATGACAACATATGCGAAGGAGACGAAGAGGTTCACGAGGATACACCTCACTACCTGTGTTAATCCCCAAGCCTATGTCGATTGAGGAACAGAACACTAGGAAGATATTACTTCCAGGACTTAGAAAACCTATCTGATGTCTCACTTCAAAATCTATCCAGATTTCTGAGGCCATCACGATGACTGGAGACTTTATTCACCAAAGGTCAGTATGGAAGCAACTAGGAAAAACCCAATATAGCAACTTGGACCAAACCCCTCATTGATCTCATTGGTGATCGGAACTCCAAACAACATCAAGTGAAGAATTGAGATGGTAACCTCCTGATTTCGGATGAAGATCAGCTCACTATATGGAGGCAACACTTCGCTACAAAGGTACTAAACTTAACTCTCTACGTCAAGCGGGCAGGGTTTTACGGTGGATCCTCCTGCTTCAAACACATAAACACCTTACGGATCAGGTGTTTGACAGGAAGTCGAGATAGTGGACAACTGTCTATATTTATGATAAGAAGTGCGGTCTCGGCTAACCGTGATGACAGCGAACTTAATGTGTGCAGCAGCAACAGAGACAAAAGCTGCACTCGGAATGCTATTCAAAGTTTGAAGGAGCAACGTTCTCAGCACAATAACCAAGTTGCGACGTAAAATCAGTACCTACTGTTGAATACCACAAACATACGCAAGCTGTAGACCTTCGTAGATACATGTCTCAGAATCATCAAACGCGTTGTAGCACTCCAAACAAAATGGTGCACAGGCGTTGCTGACGCCCTATGTCCCTCAAGGGGTGAAAGGATTTAAGTAAGTTCGACAAAGTCAAGCAAATGATAAGTGATTGTAACTGGAAAGCAGGACTGCCACGGGGATTACAGGATTACTTCGGTTAAACATACACATGTAGAGTGTAGCGAGGAGAAAAAAACCCTCTAAAACATTGCTGGAACCTACAAACCCTTTGAAGGATTTAGCCACAATTACTAAATCGAATGTTTATCCTCAATAAACCTCGTTAAATAAAATAAAAACAACAGCGCGAATCATATTTACAAAACAAATCCCTTAATTATCTTTAACATCCCTCTTTCACCCATTACTACGTTGTAAACAAAACCTAACAAAGCCAACCACCAGCATGTGACAACATAATAACAAATATTACTGCCACACACTTGGGCTTACCACAAGCCACCCAAAAAGCAATGTCAATACTGGAGCACAGTGTTTCATAATCGAAATCGATGTTTGCTCATGTTATAAAAAAAAAAAAAGTTTTACAATCACATTGTTGACATCTATGAGTCTGAAACCCCCCCGGACCGAGTAACCACTTCTTACCTTGCGTTGTTGTCTATGATACATACAACTCCCAGCATGACAAGGTAAAGGTCACCATTGCATATGCACAATGCATTCGTTTATAGATACAAAAAGTTCCTCCTAATCAAGATCGGATTAGAGTAGGTGACAAACAGTCATACAGGTAGGACTTAGACTACATATGTATCTGATCTATAAGTCACTTTCAAAGCCCGCTCAGAAAGTTGTAATTTTTTTTTTTTAAATCCGGTTTCCAGTTTGTTTTGATTTTTATTTTATTTTTTCGAAACCGAGGGCGTGACAAATGGCAAAGTCGCATATTTCAATGACGTATTGGAATTTCTATCTCAACTAAGTTGGATGCCTTTTTGGTTTTCTCAATGAAAGATGTGAGAGATGTATGTAATTGTACACACCTATGTATATATGTCGTGTACATACTTGCATGTCGGACTGTCTACTTTTATTTTTGTGGTTTTTCGTGAAACGAATTGCGCCCAATTTGTGTTGATTGTTGCGCACAACGCATGGTAAACGTTTGCACTTGAACTTTCAATCTAAACACTGAGGTTAGATAACTAATTATGTCATTGTTGTGTGTATGATTGATAGGGCCGAATTTTGTTGAAAGGGAGAAATGATAGTGTTGATAGCGATAAGTAAGTTGTTGATAGTTGGACCTTGAATCCACTTATGTTTTGCGGGAACTTCATTTCGTGGAAAACAACTACGTACAAAGAAACAGAACTTTGACAAGGCAGACTAGAAATAAAATTGAGACCTCAAAAAACATAAACTTTTGACTAGGCCAAACTTGCAGAAATCAAGAACTTAGCAGACATAAACTGCGATGGGGTTTACACGTATCTATGTATGTATATTAAGGAAAGATTGATGATGTTCTGCCATAGTTCACATCGTATCTTCAAAGCAAAAACACTGACTAATAAGAAAGCGATAATGTATGTATATAGTTACTGCAAAGTAACAACACTTCATTGAAAATCGTATTGAATTTAAATGCGTGTTTTGGAAACCGAAAGATACGAGTCCAACCGGGTAATTGTTACATTAGTTGCATTTACGTAAAAAAGTAATAGTGATGAACAAATGGATTTGAAAAATTTGGTGTCATCAGCGTAGAAGGAGACGAGTGAGTGTTTAACTACTCTCTCAAGATCTCATTATAAATATAATGAAAAGAAGGGGACCTAGGTGGCTACCTTGTGGGAAACCGGAGTCGGCAAAAAAAGAAGAAGAAGAAGGACACACCTGAAGCGGAGACTATAAAAGTTGTCTTCCAGATAAGAAAATATCCATTTACACAATTTGTTCATAGCAGAGGACAGACAATTTAAAGGGAATTAATTGATGACATATATTGTCGAAAGCTTTACTGAAATCGGTTCCAATTTTATTTTATTTTTTTAATGTAATTCATCACTTAGGACTAAAGTCCTTTAAAGTTATAAACCCAGTGATGGGTTGAAAGGAAAGGGTATAGGGAAGTTAGAAATTGGTAGGAAAAGGAAATAGTCGGTTCCAATAACATCGACTTTCGTTGCCATTTTCTAAAGATGCAAGCGCAAAGGACATAAATTCGACGAGGTTTGTCGTAGGTAGGTAAACACCTTTCAGGAAGCTATGTTGACTGGGAGAACGAAGATAACTGAAGTAAGATGGGTCTGATACGAAGAAGTTGACGACGAAAGATTGTTTAAAAAAGATCGATTGATTAATTGTTTTCGAAAGGCATGAAGGTGGGCTGACGAATTGGCAAGACAGGGTTCATCCCTTGAGGATGTCCCCATTCTGACCTGAACGAAAGCCAACGAGCAACGAGTCTCGGGCAAATATTGCAAGAATCGGAGCGTTTACCGGTAGAAACTCATGTGTATATTTTAATTAAATTAAGTGAAAAACAAACTATTTACTACTTCCTATGCTGCCAGATATCACTAGGTGCATCCAGACATTGCCGTTTAAGTAAACCCCTTTATTCAAAACGTGAGATAAAAACTCAAGACTAGAGGAAAAAGACTAGATTTTTGAATACTACAGGATCGATCTAAGGACACGCTCCCTTCGTTATGACATGAGTAAGATTTAAAAGCGCGAGCCCTCAACTGCTAATTAGATTTCTCCGAGGAACGCTGTGGCAGCCATTTACTATGGCTGCTTAGAACCCCGATGAACTAACCCCATTTGCAGGAATAATGAAGCGCAACTTATCAACTAATCCCCAGCAACATGAACCATTCTTATGGCTTTTACGTGAATCAACGATGTGGCCGCAGCCCATTTGACGTCACAGTAAGTACTGGTCTCAGGAACAAAGACTCTGAGCCAGCCTTAGCAAGTTTTACCCAATTATGTCTAACAAGAGATTGGTATGCATCGTAGCAGCATTTAACTGACATGCAATCCACTGAGTTGGACGATAGCGCTTTAAGCGTTGAATGACTATAAGAAAAGTGCACTTAATACATTTTCGAAAGTTTATCTAAGATCAATGGCATGGACCTCAGCCTGAAACACAGTGGGACATGTTTCCATAGGTATCGAGACTTTGCTGTTGGGTCCTAAAACGTTAACTTCAAGTTGAGATTCCATCTTTGATTCGTCAGTGAATCAGATTAGACTTTTAATATTTCTACCTCAAATAACCTTCCGAAACAGTATTTCCTGACCATAATTTCCCTCCAAAATATGTAGCTTCTAGGAATTGAGGCAAGAATTTGTAAGTAATCCACAAGATCTCCTAGTTTGTACTTGTACATTTAGCAGCCGTCTTCCTAATGAAGATTTGTACCGGTGATAGCCCAGCAGGAAACAGGAAGTTCTATCAAATTCTTTCGACTATTCAAAAACTTTCGACCTCCAAACGATATCCACTTACGAGGTAATGGGTGTCACCGTCAATATATACAAACAGTGTATCATTTTGGGACTGAGACTCCAAGTCCTGCCGTTTAGGGGCCTATTAGCCTTATAGTGCTAGTTGCACTCTCGATGGCGGACTTCATTAAGTCATTTGTCTAAGATGACACCGAGATATTTTACGGGAATAACCAAATGTGACGTCGTGCCTTTGATGATGATAGGTTCGAGATTGACCTGTACTCGAACGGTCTTGCAAGGATTAATCGAAAGCCCTTCTTTGTTACACAATTCTAGCATTAGAAACAGTTGTGCTGTGCTTACCACTAATAAAGATCGCCAAGTCATCAGCATAACCAATAGCGATCTCTGTAGATCGACTAGAAAATTATCGATGGAAAGGACTCCTCCTTGCAGACGGCCTTTAAGTACATATACAGACACTGACCAGAAGAGGAAGTAATCACCGCGTGGCGTTTTACTAAAACGCCGACTATCTTTTTTTAAGGTTTTTCGTATTTTAAGGGTTATTTCGGAAATTGAATGCCACAAAACGGCATCGTCGGTATGTACATAGGTATACATTCCACATACGGCCCACTCTTAAAAAATGAAGCTCCTTAACGAACGACAATCGGCGTTGTACGGCGGTTTGATAAAACGCCACACGGAATAAGGGTGAATAATTCGCTAACTACTAGGTTAAAACTTATATAGAACAGAGTTCAACTTTTGAGTTCGGACAGAAGTGCAAGCTGCATAATACTAGTAGTTTATATGCCGCAGATTGTTAATACATATTTCATTGTCAAAACATAATTAAAACAATAACAATCAGACCCCTTGTCACTATTTACATTCATATATTCATTCCGTAATAATTGAACAATTCATTGTAATGTCACAACCGTATAATGTAGTATGTAGCACCGACCTTAAGACAAAGCTTGAGTCGTGACAAGGTACACTTACATACACCCTGATCTGATTCTCTATTTTTAGATATAAACTGTGTGCGCAGGTTACTTCCACAAAGTCCACAAATGAACTAAACAAAATTGTTTGTTTTCATATTGACCGATTATTTAATTGATTGTCGGCCAATCATTACCACGTGCCATATAATAAGAAGGCCTTATATAAAACTCAGAAACTAAAAGTTAACTATTAGAAAGAATACAAATTAAATCCCATTCACCCGGAAAAGATGTTCCACAATGTCAACTAGATTCCCTGACCTTCACATCGAACTGCTGCTACTGTGTCACTTTGTTTCTTTCCAACTTCAAGTCATAAAAATATAATTTATTCACTCAATTTACCAGAAAAAAAAAATCGACACAATCACAACTGAGACTGGGTGAGAATGTCATTTAGATTCACACAATTGACACATTTGACCCCTGCTATCATAGTCGTGCCGACTAGCGCGCGAGCGTTCCTTCAATCCCACTTTATTAAGAGAAGAAAATAAAAATTTGGATACGAATATAGAGGGCAACAGCCAGCTGAACTTGTTGTTTAGCAATTTGTTTAATAAATATTAAATTTTCTTATTTAATTTCACACATAGTTTGGTCGGTGTTACTACCCACGTTGGTAAAAAAAAAATTCAAAAATAAAAGATGCAGTCGCAAAAATTGGTTCTCAAACTAAAACAACAAAAAAAAATAATAATAATACATAAACGCACATTCGCATTCCATTGAATATTATTATTGAATGGAAATTAATTTTAATTGACATTGAAAGTGTTAGATAAATGAATAAAAGGAATACGTGCCAATGGGTAAGGTTAAGTCTGATGTCTCGGTTGTTTGTGAATAATTATTATTATTAGACATTTATATGGAGAAATAAAAATTGATTTGTTGATGAACGAGGTGGAAAAATAAGTTTGAAAGAAAAGTCATAACTTTTATAAATTGACATTGGCTTGCGAATCTGATACAATCCATACACAAAAGCAACTATCGAAGCAGTATTCAAAAATGCTAGTCTTACACATATATTACAACGATTCTTCAGAATTAAACAAGAAACGAAGTACTGAACATTAAGAGAAATTAAAGCTGGTGTACCACAAGACAGTGTACTAGGTCCAGTGCTATACTTATTATTTACTAGCGATCTACCAGCAAGTGTAGTAATCACTATAACAACTTTTGAAGATGATACTGCTGTACTTGCAGAGGGA
This sequence comes from Xylota sylvarum, assembly GCA_905220385.1. Taxonomy (NCBI): domain Eukaryota; kingdom Metazoa; phylum Arthropoda; class Insecta; order Diptera; family Syrphidae; genus Xylota; species Xylota sylvarum. The sequence continues at coordinate 104,451,104 of LR999957.1, read as the reverse complement.
GAAAGTATCCAAGTAGCAACAAAAAAGCTTCAAAAGGCAGAAAATAATATCTTAGACTGGACTAAAAATGGCGGATTAGATTAAATGACATAAAGTCAACCATATACATAGGTACACGGCCGTTTTTACTTTTGATTCTACATTTTTTAATACAAACTAAAAATAAATTGCAGCGACTAGGTGCGATTCCTTAAAAACAGGCGTTTTGTCAGGCATAGGTTTGTTTTTTTTTTTTAGAGGCTTCAAGTCGTTCGCTATTGCAGAAAGCTCCCTCGCGTATACGCATCTACAAAACCTGGGTACCAAACCCCAAAATTATGCTATGGATATATGGATGATTCTGACTTATGGCTTTCTTGTAAGGTGGCAGTCTGCCAGCAACACCACCAACTAAGTGGCTCTAACAAAGATACAGAGATTGACTTGAATTGGCAACACCTGCGGGATTGGAGACTATTCTCAATCTACTACTTCCGCTAGACATCTTCGTTTAAGCCTCAGCAGCTATTAGCGCACTAAGAATAAGTCAGTCAAATAGTTGGAGACAAAATTCAAAGGGTCCTTCTATGCTCCCGAATAAATGTCTAGAAAATGTTCCCACCACGGATTACCTGACTACATACCTCGATTTCAAAAGGCCCTTCACAGCTCGTTTCCGAGCAGAGAAGAATGGAAAATCGATCAGGTTACCAATTTACGTATCATCTCTGTCTTCACAGATGGATCAAAGATGGATGTTGGCGCACGGTCAGGTATCGTTTTTGGAATCACTGGGTATATCCATCCAAATCAGTCCGCCTCCCGAACTGTAGCCTGGTTTTAAAGCAGAGGTCCTGGCAGTGACAATAGTCGCCCGTGAGACTGCGTTGAAGGCAATATCACAGGAAGGAATCACCTTTCTCATCGACAGCAAGGCGGCGGTAAAAACGATTTCTGCTATCGAAATAAAATCCAAGCTTATGAAGAGCTGAAGATTTTTGGAACACAGCACACGGTTGCGCTCTGCTGGGTCCCTGGATATGAAAATATACCAGCTAATGACAAGGCCGACAAATTGGCCAGAAGAGGTTCAAAATCTACATCAGAACAGGTACTACGGTGCACATCCCGCCTTGCTCACGGAAGCTGGAAGTAGGGATTAGGGCGCGTATTAAGGCTAAGATTGAATGGTCATCCCTAGACACTTGAGTCATCACAAGAAGTATATGAGCTTGTTTCGATAAGAGTAGGACCGACAGAATTATGCAAAATTATAGGAAATCCCTTTTTACCCTGATAGGAGTCATCACGGAGCATAATACTCTGCGGTGGCATATGAAAAAACTAAGACTAATCGAAGAAGATATAAGACATCTCATGGATGTGGTGATGAGGAAGTCAATGAGGTTATCACCCTTTTTCTCTGTTACTTTCCAGGTCCTATCCACCTTAGATTTAAATTTCTCGGCGACACTTATTCCGTGGCATAGAAGAATTATACTTCAGCAAATCAACTGGATGGTGTGCTAGTTTATAGGAACCATATTTGTAGAGCTAGGGTTAACCAATGGCCGAGGACATCTCTCCCTTATGGATATCATAATGGGTCTGTATTGACCTGAGTGTGGCATTGTGAATTCTTCTACTCGCCTACCCACATACCTAACATAACCTAAACGCTTCAGCAAAGTATTTAGATGATTTTTCCTTCCAGCGAACCTCCAAACAAACAAAAACAAAGAAGCTACTCGTATTATTAGAGAGTAAGAAGTAGACCTGAACAAACTTGGAGTGCGCAACTGGAGGCAGTTAGCTACGGACCGAGCTAATTAGAGACGCTTGTTAGTTGAGGCCCAGGTTCACCCCGAACTGTGAACAACTACCTACTAAAGCAAAAGTGAAAAAGGTACCTTAGGGGAAGGAAGGTTACCTACTTCCATGGTACAGTGAGTATAGTCCATACCTAAACCAAGGCTAATTAAAAATGCAAATAGAAGCGCACAATTTCCATTGAACATAACCAAGGTTAACCACAGAATATGCTTGCAGAGCTTGTACCTTCTTGAGTATTCCGAGAATACCTGCGGTCTTCAATTATAAACTGAGAATTTAGGCGTAGGAAGAATGCCAAGCTTCAGATTTATCGCTTGACTTTCATTGCCTAAATCGAAGTGTCGCATACAGTAGTTCCAGTTTCTGGAACCTGCACAATTTCTAGGTAAAAACCGAGGACATGTGAAGGTTCTCTAGTAGTTCTGGGCAAAACCAAACGAAATTAGAAGCACGATTGAAGCACAATTTGAGCTAGTTTCTTACTGAAATGGATGTAGCACAGCAAAGCTAAATAACCCTAAATAAAGTGCAAAGACTGGTCCTATGAAAACCTGTTCTTGTCCCACAGCAGTGCTTCAGCTAATAGTAGGACTTACACCAAAGAAATCATTGAGGCTGAACAATCTGGGACTTGAGCAGTGGATCTGACAAGTACTTATTCAAACAATACACAGATGGGACAAGATTTTCCAAGTCTATAGGTAGTTCACTACCATTTTTCATACAAAAGTTCGCAGAATCGAAAAAACTGTTTAATTTATTCTAGACTGGAGATATCGTGGAAAAGATATTGCATTTTTCAGACATTCCAGCTGCAATAAAAGTATATATTTAATCAGCTCCAGGTCGGTATGGGAGTTCCCGACATATAGGAGTAGAAGAAAATGAAGCACCGGATAAACTAGCACGGAACGGCTTGAAAATCACAGTATTGGGACCTGAACATTTCTGCGGATTAGGACTGCATATAAGCTTAAGCAAAAACTGCGCATTCTGACAATGGAGACAGAACAGATTCTGCATGAACCGCGAAGACCAGTACACCTTTTTATGAAATGTGAAGCACTTAATCATAAGACAGACAGATCTGCCTTCGTTGGGTCCACTTCACACATTTTGATATACCAAAGCTATTGGACTATAGAAAAAGCTATAACTCGACGGGCACCATTTGCAAGTGTTCAATAGCCATCCCCAAATGATTACAAAATATTCCAGGACTTGTCCGATTTTGCCTTTCTTATAAGAATTAGAGAATACGACACTCTAATCCCTCGATAGACCAGCGACCAGCGAGATAAACCACAAACTACGTAACCATGTTCCTGGACTTCAACATACAATACCACACACGTACTGCCAGCCGACAGAATTGGGAAGAGAACACTATTATCAATAGTTCTGCACTGAAAATCTTCATTGATGGCGAGGGTATAGAAGCTGGACTGTTTTCAGTTTCAGGGATCTCTATTGTTTCTATTGACGTAAGCATGTCTTTTAGACTACCACACTATTGCAGTGTATTTCAAACTGAGATTATGGCTATAAAGCCCTGTCGATGAGATCGGTATCAAGTGCGACCATCACCATTTACACCAAGAGCCAGCCAGATATAAAGGCACTCGAATCACCAATAACAAGATATAAATTTGTTAAACAATGTCACGCATCTCTGAAGGAGATATCGTACAATTGTAATCTCAAGGTGCTAGGTTTCTGTTCACTGATCACCCACGAAATTGCGAAGCAGACGAACTAGCCAATAGTAGTACGAAACAAGAGCTCGCCAATGCGAAAGGGGGACCTTTTCTACTCATTGAAATGACAAGTAGTAGCTTGCATCAAGCAAATGTAGGCAAATGTAGGCAGATGTGGCCACAGTTGACCAAACCCAAGACAACAAGTCTCCTACTCATGAGCAAACCAATCATAGATACCCTGGTCGGACTATTGACAGGTCACTGTGCGTTAAGTTGATGCCTTGCTTTGAATTCCGGTCAACGACCGACTCGTGTGGTAACACATTGGATCTTCCCAATAGAATAGCTACTTAACCTAACTGAGCGTTTGTTTGGCGTTTCAACTCGACTATACTCAATTCAATTATGGAATAGTACACTCTTCAACAACATTTGTAAGTAATCCAAATTTATTATCACAGTTCGCGTTCTATTTCGACAACTTTACGCACGACTTTTATCGCAAAATCATTCTCAACGATGATGCCCATTTCGGAAACCAAAGCTCTTCATAAAATGCTTTCACAGAGAAATTGTCTGTTGATGCGGGTTTCATGCTGGAGGGGAGGGTCTGATTGACTGATGCTGGCAACGCAGTCAGTCACTTGGAGATCGCCACAGGATCATGTTGATTGACTACATTTGGGATAAATTGAAAGAGGTTGACTTGGAGCACGTGTGGTTTCAATAAGACGACGCCACATGCCAAACAATCGAAGTTCGTTGACTCTGTTATCTCCAGAAATATAACCACCCAATTGACTGCGGATGCGTTTGAACTCAGTTCTTTGGGGCTATGTCAAGCCCATGGTCAATGCTGCCTAACAATTTAGACGACCTTAGGACCAACATCGAATGGCAAATTGCAGTCATAACGCCCGACTTATGCGAAAAAGTTATGGTCAGACATGTCCGTGGAGGACATTTGACAAATTATTGTTATACTCAAAATGCGGCACTCTTATTGAAAAATCATTAAAATAACTTTATCAACGCTAATCAATCAAACTATCCGCGATATTTATAAACTACAATTTGTCTAATAAATTTCCCATTATCCTTTCGATATCCCCAACAGGCTCCTCTCTATTACAAATTCCGCCATTGAAACTCAAACCAAACTTAAATTACTGGCCCAAACTTTTGCCAAAACTAATTTTAACTTAAATAGCTTCCTCTTCAATGCTACAAATCAACTTAGCCTTATCCATCTCACTTTCGACTTGGCTAAACTACATAAATTCTGCAAATCGAAAGGAAGAGCAGAAAAAAAAATTACAAAATCCATTATTTTCCCATTAGCAAGGCGAGTCGTTTCCGTTATCCTCCACCTTAACCAGCTCGTTGCCTCATTTTGTATCATTCCACACAAATAAATCAAATTGCCAACATAAAGCTGAGGAATTCCTTGATTAGAAAATTCTTCCTTTAATTTTGCGCTTATTCTCTACACCATTGGTGTAGAGAGGGAGGGAAAAATTCAAGTATCCTTCCCTACACCCACAACCGTAACGGAGAGGGATCCTTGCAAAAGTTAAATAACAATGCGAACCCAACAGCCAAACGGAGGTGCTGCTGCTACTTTCAAGTGCAAGAGAAATAAATGAAACAAACGAGTTCGCATGTACTGGTTGGTTGGTGGTGGGTTGCGAGATGCAGGAGCTGGATTTATGGTCAAGGTCATCGTCATCTCGTTGTCGTCGGTCGTTGTCGGGCTAACAGGTATTTTCGTCTTTAGTGCTATAAAGGGGAGATCCGTACGTGTGTATGAGACCCTCTCGTAAACACGAAGGACGACAAAAAAAAAAAGAAGCAAAATACACAAGAAAACCTCGTTAAAGGAAGGGAATGCAATGAAGGATTTAGTATTCTGCAAAAGTGCTCTTAACCGTGGCTTGAGAGGCAAATAATCGTCTTAATATTTTTTTTTATTTTTTTTTTGTTCGTTTAACCTTTCCCAACTTGCTACAAGGCATTTGTGGAGCTTTTGGTATTATTTTCGCACCTTATCTTGAAATAATTTTAACGATTAAGGGTCGTTGTCAGTTTTAAAATGATTAACGAGGTTTCAAAATTAAATTCATTTGGTCCAGGTTAAAAGTTTGGCGCGCTACTAAAATGTTGTTTGATACTGAAACTTACCACTTTTGGAGCATGGACTGTTATCCTTTGAGTTTCTGTGGGTTGCTGTAAAGGAGAATGGAAAATTAATTAATAGTAGCTTGATAGAAAGATTAAATGAAGATTAAGTATGATTATAATACTAATTTTAATTATAATCCATTAGCTAGTTGGAAAGGAAGAGAAAGATTAATGAAATTTAGTTAGTAGTGTGGGGTCAATAGGACTAGAGTGGCTATGTGAATCGATCAACTTCAGGGCAACGAAGGATTTGTATCTGTAAAGTAAAAACAAGAACAGATACATATCCTTTATTCATTGTTATTTGAGTGGCTAAAGAGAAATCTTATTTGAACCTTGGACTGTTGGGTAACGCGTATACTTGTTTCTCCCCTTCAAACAACCTTGAGTACAATCTGCCATCACTTGTTTTTTCATAAAATTTTTTAAAAGTAACTTCCAAGAAAAAAAACACCAGGAGGACAAGCCCTGTTTGGAAGGAGTTAACCCCAGTCCTCATTTTGAGGCCCATCTAGTAAGCCGTAGGAGAGCATATTGGAGCATTTCCCTGAGAGTGTCGATTTATTTTCCTTTGCATAGGCAACCACTCTACATCCAGTCCTTTCTATACCCAATAGCAGCGAAGAATCGGCTTTTAGGCTTCCTAGTGCATCTGTAATTGCCAAAGATTTGACATTGTTTATGGTCCAGGAAGGCGACCATGGCAAATTCCGTGATGCTCGGTGATTTTTCAATGATGCGCACTAACGAGTGCAAGACTTTCTCGACTAATTTGCCTTTGTAATACGTATGTTGAGCCGCAGAGAGCATAGATGGACTAATGCGCTGGCGAAAGTGGATATCAGTCAGTATTTCCAGTATTTTGAATAAATAGGACAATAGGCTCATAGGTCACAGATCCTTTGGTTCCACGTGCTAGTTTGTGCCTAATTTAGGTAGAAAATAACTTTAATCTCATTCCACAGTTTGAGAATGTACACCAGATTGAAACAACCAGACTTGATGGTTTTAAGCGAACGAAGCGCTATGTCTTCAGATTGCTGAAGCACAACAGGGCAGGGATTGAAACTGCGCATGACCCAAAGGATCTTTTCTGTAGTAGCTATTTGACATGGAGTTGCTGCACGATGGAAAGAAAGTGATTTCGAATTGAGATACAACTATCGAAGAACTACAAGGAAAATGATTATCTAGTAGAAGATTGATAGACTCCTTACCAGATGTGGTCTAGTGGCCATCTGGCTGCATTAACTGGCTGGGTATACATAGAAGGACTTTTGTAGAGGAGTTTTTACACCCTTGAGGCTTCAGATAACTCTTCTACGCTTTTGCAGAAGTCTCCAGGAGCGTCGTTTCTCCTTCCTCAGTGAAATTTTCTATTTCCTAAGGGACAGCTAATAGGTATCCCAATCAGTCGTCTCACGAAAACTTTTAACTCGGTTGAAAGATATTATCGCAAAGCCAAAAGAACTGACTGGTATGCTTTCAGGAGTATTCTAGACCTTCGAGCTTTCGACCTTCTGGAAAAATGTCCCAAAAATATACAATGTGGGCAAGCGTACAAAAAAAAACCTGCTGACACATAAGACGATATACTTGGGCTGTATACTCGACCGTAAGCTAATTTGGAAAGAAAACACGTCGGAAAGGGGGCATCAACCCGAATAATATCTCGATTTTCACGGAAGACGGGTCAAAAACTAACGAAGAAGTGGGTTCTGGCATATACACATTTGAACCCGAAATTGCTCGCTCTCTGAGACTTTCAAAACACGGCAGTGTGTTTCCAGTGGAAGTATTTGCAATCGTATAAGCACGAGAACTATCCACTGCACACCAAAACGATGATCGATATATAAGTACATATGTACATCGACAGCCAAGCTGCCACGAAGAACATCTCATCCAGAGTCGTCAAATCCAAACTTGTGAAACGATGCCGTGAAGAACTCACAGCACTCACAAAAACCCACGAAGTTACACTCCTTTGGATTACAGGACACAGCAACATTCAGGGAAAGGAACGATTTAGCAAGAAAGAGGTCTGAAAAGGATCTGACAATGGTCCTTACCTCTGTTCTACCTACCTCGTGTTAAATCCAATATACTTATGTAGTGCAAGCCTTCGGGAGAATAGATAACGAGAGATGGAGCGCACTCTGATATTGGTGTGTCTCCAGAAAATTCTGGACGAAATATGACAATGCCAAAACCAAACAAAATTTAGCTCTTAACAGACCCAACATTCGACCGGACCATTTCTCGAGATAACACGATTACCGAATTATTCCTTAGGTTTAGGTTTAGGTTGTGTAGGGTTATGAGTTTGTCATAAGACACTAGGCATCAGTCGCGATCCCTTACACCAATTCGCCCATACATTTAATTTCCCTACAGAATCTAATTATGTCCTAAATTTTGGTCAGTGAACCAACCCCATCCAGATTGTTGAAAAAGTATCTTCCGAGGTACTTTCCTCTTCCCAACTTGGCACTCTTCAAGGGGATCATTACCGGCCACAACCTCCTGGCGGCCCACAGGAGAAGAATGTGGCTGGACACTGATGACTGCTCACGGCCCTTGGTGAATACCATTTCGAAGATGTGGGTGACGGATCAGGAAAGGCACCATTTACCATCCCGCTTAACTATCCCAAAGCTACAGACCGACTTTTGTCTTCATTTTCGGTTATCCACGACAGGGGTTCACAATAGATGATAATCCGAGTACTGGCTACATGTACTTTCCTTCCTAAGAACACCGAAATTTGTCATTCCACCAAGGTGACTACTTCTTGCCTCGAGGTTTGTGAAAAGGAAAAAGGACGTTGTAAGGATGTGCACCATGTTGTCAAGCTCTTCACTGTTTATAGGTTCCGTAGACGAAATGGAGGATTCAACGTTGTCAAACGGGTTGGTCTTCTTGTAGTTTCTAACAACCTGCTGTTTTAGAGGGTGGTCATCTAGATAAAATTGGTGGTAGCGATGGTCTAAACGTTACAATATAACAAATTTAAATTGAATCACAGCAATTTAAGGGCAAATAGGTCAATATTGATCCTAATAAATTTATAATTATCTACTTCACACAAAGTATTCATTGTCAGTTCACAGAGGCATATACACATTTTCCTAACAGATGAAACTCAAATCCCACGCACTTAAGTGTTCAATCATGACATCATTCCATTCATTCCCCAGCGCAATTCGAATTCCAATTAACGCGCAAAATTAAAACGAAAAAAAAAAAAAACAAAAAAATTCAGATACAAAGAAACCACTACCACCGCCGCCAACTAATAAATCTCCAATTAAACGAAGACCCCCACAATAAATGTTAAACAGATCACTTAGATCCTCAACGGGTCTTCTCCAGCAATTGCTGCTACGGATACTACACGAGCTATCGCTATGCTAACAAACAAAACGTCTGTCTGTTCAACCATATACCATACTGTACAGGGCGACCAGAGGGTGCGATGAAGGGCTTTGACTTGCCAAAACAACAAAGATGTCGATCGCGTTTCAAAACATATGTCAGGCATCCCACGCGCATATACACACACGAATATGGGGGTCACGTATCATGTAGCGGAAGAAATACGTATCTCTGGGGGATTTTCAGTATCTATTTGGCCTATTCCACACAAATACATACACATGTGTGTATAGGTAAATGTCGATTTCGATGAAAAACATTTCGCGCACAGAGGGACGTAGTAAAACAAAATAAAACGAATACCACACCGAGGAATGCGGAAAATGCTTTTCCCCCGAAAATCCCATTCGTTTATTTTCTCAATCTGCAAAATGCATCCAATGCAGTGGAGGGATGGGGGAGGGATTTGCTTAAATTTATATCTTATCCTCGCTTGATTGCAACGAGGTGTGCGATTTGCTTGTGAAATTGTGTGATGCACGGCGCCACCAAGTGAGATTTCACTTCAATTTTGCGAAAGGCCTCTTTATTGCGTGTGAAATGTTTACAAGTTGAGCCAATTTACGATGCATCTGTGGAGAGGAAGTACGAGTGCGGATTAATGGCAGCCAACTGACAAGGCTTCTCCAAAGTAAACGATGAATTTATTTGGAAATATTTGGAGGGAGAAACATAAAATGGATAATTGTCAGATTTGTAGAGCTTCGAATGGAATTGGGAGCACATTTGGGTGTGAGCTATAAATAAACCAGAGGTTAGGGTATATTAATTTGCTTTTCGAGATGAGAGAAGATGAACACAGCACACATTTGAACAAATGAGGTCGATAACTTTTCAAATTCAAAATAAGGAATGTCGGCAGCAAAGGGGAGTATTTCATGGAAACGGAAATCGACATGGAGAATGGAATGCATTGAATTTATTTATACGAGGACTGGTTGATTTGTTTTTTTTGTTAAAACTTGAAGTTATGGTCGACGGCTGTTATAACATCTGTCTTTGCTTTGTAAATATACCATTTTGAGTTGGTAAAATAATTTATGGGTGTAAAATATATTATTCAAGGAGAAGGGCTTTATCAGAACAGGAGGTGGTAGAAGTGGGAGATGTTTACCTATAGGGCAGTGTGCAACGATGTGATAAGCAGCCCCCGAAATTTGTTTTTATCGCAAATCTGTGTAGTGATTGAGTTGCATCAGTTTTTTTTGTCTGAATCTTTCTACATTTGCAGCTGTATTAATTTGGTATATAGATAGCAGTCTATCCAGCACAAATGCAATTTCCATAGTTAATAGCATCATAACTTGACGAAAAGAATATCGATCAGGATAAGTGATGCCTGTCATGCGACTTGTTGAAACTTATACTAGAGGAGATGTAGCTAAGAGCTGGGAGTGACACAATTCTATTCCACAAGTCTGCCCAGCTAAAGGCGATATCGACATGTTGCACGTTATTAGCAAACCGTTGCAAAATCCTTTTTTGAATAAGAAAAAGGACTAAAACGTTGGTCATAAAATCACTGTATACAAACTTTCGATTTTTTGTATGTACTTCATCACTTAGAGCTAAAGTCCTTTAAAGTTATAAACCCAGTGATGGAGTGTAAAGAAAGGGTTCATGGAAGTTAGGAGTTAAAAAGAAAAGGAAATGACTTTAGGTGACGATGTGGATTGACTTTAAATCTTCGCAAATCATAATTTGTTGGAAATATTAAAGAGGGCAAGTCATTCCATTTACGTGTTGAGGGGCTAAAGAAGGATCTTCTGGATTTCACAGTGCGACTGAGAATAGGTCTTTAAAGGTAAGGGTGTGGTTAAGAGGCCGCTCGTGTAATACGATCAAACTGCCGGACAGGCGGAACACAACTATAAATTTCATACGAGCAACTGTGGTGGAAATATCGGTACAGGACCGATAAGCATCCAACATTCCAACGATGCTCTGACGAAGGGATTTGGTTGCAAATAGACAAGTCACCGATCAATATACATGCTTGACGCTCAACACGATCTAATAAATTGAAACAAGTTGCTGGAGCTTCCGTCCAAACATGTGAATTGTATTAGAGTTTGTGCTTCAGAAACAGGAGACAGGGTTTTGACGAATTGAACTCGGTTTTTCGCACCCCAATTGATGATTGCATCAAGAGTAAGACTCATCAGCTTGAGGAAGTCGAAAAACAGTTCTAGAGTGGTTGTGAGAAGCTAGGCCCTGGGATTATATTATATCGGCCACATGGCCTCCTGTGGCTGCAATGCAGATTCGTCTTCTTTCAATAATATTTTGTGATTACCAGTAATTCTAACAGCATTTCATAATTAACATTACCCGAATGGGCTAAGCAAAGTTGGTTTTCCTAATCAGCACTGTGGCAACCAAGTTTAGCATCCTTGTCTTTGATAAGTGATTGAAAAGTCTCTTGACTGACTTGAATTCCACTGAGTTGGACGCTACAACTACTGATATACAGATGTATATGTATAAAGTGGGCCATCTGTTGGCTTATTTTTGAATCATATGTTATTTTGACACTGACAGCTCTTATGCGCTCAAAAACTTGACAGAAACTCAAGTACGAAATGGATCGCTACACAACTTTGGGAAATATTGCAAAGTTACTTCCAAAGTGGATGCTGTGTTGCCGAAACTGTGCGAATTTTGGAAAGAAATTTCGGTCGAAATATGGCACCAACAGCAGCTGCTGTACGTAAGTGTGTGATGAAAGTTCGGGAGACTGGTTTGCTGATTAATAACCGCACATATTCCCGTATTCGTCCAATGCGCTCAACGGAGAAAGTGTGCGCCTTAACCCGAGAACCTCAACAACTGAATATCAGTCGCACTAGAATGAGGAGAGTTTTGCATATACATAGATTATTCGCTTACAAGGTCCAATTGACTCAGGAATTGAAGCAAAATTATTACCGGCTTCGTTATCACTTCTCTGTTTGGGCTTTAGAGCAGCTCAAAATTGACGACAATTGTGCACAAAAAAATCATCTTTTTAGATGAGGCGCATTTCCATCTTGGCGGCTACGTAAACAAGCGAAATTATCGCATTTGGGGCTCGGAAAATCGACACGTAGTCATAGAAAAGCCAATGCATCCTGAACGTGTGACGGTTTGATGTGATTTTTGGAGTGTCGACTTTATTAGCCCATTTTTGAATTTGTCAATTGAGAACGCTACCGAGGCATGATAACCGATTTTTTATGGCAAAAAAGCCGTCCAGCAATCGATTTATTCCAAACTAAGTTCAATAATCGTGTCGTTTTTTTATGTTGCTTGCCCGGTACAGAGCTGCGATTTGATGCCGTTGGACTTGTTTTGTAGAGTGCGGGCTAAAGATCGATGCTATTCGAACAATCCAGATATGACGCACGACAATAGTAGTCTAGTAGTCTAAGCTATTCGTGAAATAGGGGATGAAACCATCAAAAAAGGTGTTCAAAAATTGGGTTCACAGGATGACCTACTGTCTACGTACTGGTTTCAGTCATCATCAAGCGCCTTCTCGAACAGCTATAGTGAATTTAATCGATAAATTTGAACGTCTCGGACAGGTTAGTGATGTGAAAACTTCAATTCGTGTTCGTCCGGCAAGGTCAGCTGAATATATCGCCGCTGTGGCTGAGAGTGTAACTGAAAACCATGTCCATTCGAGACGATCACAGGAATTGGGCCTATCTTTAACCACATTGCACCGCATTTTGCATAGAGATCTTGGCCTACATGCTTATAGGCTCCAGTTGGTACAACCATTGAAACCAGGAAACCAGAACCAGGTGTCATTGAGACATATTTTTTTTCGAAAATGATGGTGGTGCGACCGTTTCAGTGAACGACGTTGACTGACTTTTTTCCTGAAATTGATGCTATGAACGTGGACGACAGCAGGACAGCGACATATGCCACACAGATAGTGAAACTATGTCTATTGCGTAACAAATTTTGTGAACGTATAATTTCTCGAAATAGAGACTGCAATTGGCCGCCGAGATCTTGCGATTTGACACCATTACACTTTTTACTTTGGAGCTATGTATGTTAAAGATAAAGCCTACGCCAATACTCCACAAACGATTCATGCACTAAACAAAAATATTAGAGCTGTGAAAACCTTATGAAAAATTTCATCAAAAGAATAACTATTTGTAAGCAGAGCCGAGGCAGACATTTGGTAGATATTGTATTCCATTATACCATTATCAGATCGTGCTTAGAATAAAGTAAAAATATTACCAATTTTATTATAAATGTTGCGTTTTTCTATTGATTTGAAATGACACCTCTTGTTGGATGACCCTATAGTTCCTGTCAGGTTGCTGATAAAAACCAAAAGCCTAGAATAAGTCTTCTGCAAACTGTACGCCAAAAGTCGATGGTTATAGAAACTCCCCTTGCCAGATAATTCTTCTAATTTTTTAATTCATTTTCATTTTCACTTAATCCCATAAAAATAAATCCAATGGCATTAATTCACATGAGTGAGGTGGCCATTCGACTGGACCATTTCTCGAGATAACACGATTACCGAACTATTCCTTAGGTTTAGGTTTAGGTTGTGTAGGGTTATGAGTTTGTCATAAGACACTAGGCACCAGTCGCGATCCCTTACACCAATTCGCCCATACATTTAATTTCCCTACAGAATCTAATTATGTCCTAAATTTTGGTCAGTGAACCAACCCCATCCAGATTGTTGAAAAAGTATCTTCCGAGGTACTTTCCTCTGCTCCTAGCAATGGCTTGACATCACATACTATGTAAGTGATGTCCTCTGCGACATGTAGGTCATCACAATACCTGCATGTGTCCGTGTTTGTTAAACCTAATCTCATGGCGTACTTCCTCAGAAGGCAATGGCCAGAGAGTATCTCTATCGCTGGTCTCAGCTTTGATCTGCTTAGTTTAATCAATACTCCAGATTTTTTCCGCTTTAACTTAGGCCATAAAGCCTTAGAGACCCTATGCCCTTCTATAGGTAAGTTTGACCATCTTAGGTCGGTCATAATGATAATTTTTTCGAGAATAATTCTCTTAGCTATGGCCATTTGTGGTCTGATGCCTTCAAGTACCTTCAAGTATATCACTTACCGGGAGCTCTGTTCTTTTTTGACCAGTACATCGGCATTTTCGTTACCCTCTATGTCACAGTGTCAAGGAACCCAACATAATCTGACTCGGTTCTACGAACATAATGCCCTAAGCATTGTGCGGCAACTCCTGACTAGTTCAGATTTAATGATGTAGGACTCTAGCGCTATCAGCGCAGCCTGACTATCAATGTAGATGGCGATATTCTTGTTGGATATTGATCCCACCTCAAGTAGCTCTGCAGCTTTGAGTACAGACAGAACCTCTGCCTGGAACACACTACATGTGTCCGAAAGTCTCAGAGGCACATGTAGGTCTATATCTCTCGAATATACTCCTGACCCCGTACCCTCGCTAGTTTTGGAACCATCCGTATAAATTGAGATTTCGTTTTCGATCTAAACTTCCTTTCTTTGCCAATCTTACCTATCTGGGTACATTACTTCGTAGGGTGTATCGAAGTCGAGTGTACCAAGACTTTTATCCGTTTGGTCAGGGATGTTGAGGAATGATCCTTGAAGAATAGAGGTATGTCCGATATAGCTAGATTTGAAAAACCCTGCGTTAGTGAGACGAATCGCACTGTTACCCGCTTGTAACTTTATCTGTAGATCCAATGCTAGAAGATACATAAAAGCCTCGAAAGCGATAGTGATGGCAATGCAGGCTGTTCTTTGTACCTTGGTCAACATATACCTTGTATTCCTTCCACCAAACAAAAGCCACATATGTTAGAATGGGTCTGACTATCATAATGTATAGCCAGAGCATCATTGTCAGTTTAAGGCCCCACTTTTTTCCCGCTGTCCTCTTGCAGATGAAGAGAGCATTCTGAGCCTTGCGTACTCTTTCCTGAACGTTTCCAATTTAGATAGTAAATCTAGTACCGTACCAAGATACTTTGCGCGATCCGAGACAGAGAGCAAGCCTAGACAGTTTGAAGAGTGGAATTTTGTATTTTTTCCTAAATAGTACTAGTTCTGTTTTTTCCGGATGGACGTGTAGTCCGCACTTTTCAGCCCATCTTCCAAGCCTGTTAAGGGCTGATTCCATCATATCGCTCAACTACCCCTTCAAAAGATCAATTGTTTGACACACCTGTGTGTCATGTGTCACCATCTTGTTGGAACCACATTTTGACATTGACAGATCATAAAAAAAAAGTTTAAGTTTATACGTTTATATGTATGTATGTATGTATATCCGTACGCAACTCCCCAAAAAATGATTATCTCACTATAATTCATCCCTCTGTAGTATTGAAATAAAAATTCTTAGAATGATTGTTAATCCATCCTGTTTGTATTAACAGAGTATAGAGTATAGGCTTCTTTAAGTACATTTCAGAGGATGAGGAGAATAAAAACCCCCATTCCCACATAAGGTGGGGAAAGAACTCCACTAGCAAAACTAGGCGAATAAACAAGCACAACACATAAATTGTACTCCTTAGCAAAACAACAGCAGTTCACGCAGGGTTTTAGCCTCTAATTAACGCAATCATTTATAACAACTCGTGGTATTCATTATAAACAAATCAAAAAACCAAAAACCAATCCAATCCCATTCAAAAGCAAAAATAAAAATGAACACTCACCTCGTCGTATTTATTTTTGCAAGAGTCAAGGAAACAACATCGAACATCAAATGCTACACATTTGTAAACGTATAACAACAAAGCACACAAACACCAATAGCAAACAACAAATATTCGCAAATAAACAAAATCCGTTTTGCGCAAATAAATTCCAAAAGAAATTAACCAACATCTGCCGGCGGCGGCGACGGATACCCCACTCTGTACACTCGCAACTAAGTACGCGAAATAATTTTATTACACCGACACGCATTTGGTCGAATCCATGGCACGGCCGGCCCTCCTAGTTAACGTGTGCGCCCTTGAAAAGGAAAAGATTTGTCAACCTATTGTCGATGGCAAACTGTTAGCACTTTTATCTGTGTCCGATAAAAAAAATTGAAAACCCACTCTCGGAACATTTGTCAGATAATTTTTATCGATACGTTAAGTGTACCGCACAATTCTAAGGAAAGTGTTTACACTGTACTTTCGCTTATCGCGCGAGCCGCCAAAAAGTGTTTGCGCCCAGAGCGGGGGTAAAGGGCTAAACACAATGGGCTTTAAGAATAATTCGATTTGTTGGCATTTTTATTATTCTCTCGCTCGTTTATGATTGATGAACCAGCAGTTCAACATGCCCGGGTTATTGGCATTGTGTACTTTTGAACTTGCGTGGTTGAATGGGTTAATGGCTATACGATAAGGTTAAGGTGGCAACGCCGCTGCTTCGATGGTTAGAGACGTGATAAGACTATGTAGTGTATATTTGTATAAATCCTTGCATGTCAGTCATTAATTAAATTTAACGTCCTTTGCGTTTGTAATAAAATGTCGCGCTGTGCCTATTTGTTGTTAGAGCCCTCAAAGAGTTCTATGCGCCGTAAATCTACGTACTATCAAACTGGGGAACGGGAAGTACCTACCTCCCTACTGTACTGAATGGTGGTTCCCTTGAACTTTTACGTCATGAATTAATGGCATTGGGAGTAAGGACTATGGTATACACAAACACGATATATGCATTTAATTACTAACCAAAGAGTCTATGGAGTATTGTAATAGTACTCTCGGGTGGGAGTTGTAAAATTTACAGTATGTATAGCAAAAGTTGTCATCCTTTTAGGGGTAGATACGTCTTTTCGATATATTTGTGGTACCAACCTAATTCCATATCAGTAGAAGTCACACCTACATAGTACATAGATACGCTCAAGGGTTTAAGACCATCCTTATATCGATCCGAGATCGGAGATATCGACGAACGTTGGTTTTAAATGTTTGTGGATTATAATGTGAGGGAAAAATAAAGGTTGAGAGACCATTCCACATATGTACATACTACGTCCGAAGATAGGCTTGAAGGCATGCTGATGAGTATACTGATTCAAAGCGTGACGGGCTGAGTTGTAAAAGAATTAAATCTTTTGGGAGGTTAATTCTATCAATTCATCTAGAAATGATACAAAGTCTTTTTTTAAAAAACGATTGGGAATTCAATTTGTAGCAATCACTGGATTGAAATCACTTTGGAAGTCAGTGTTCATTTGAAGAATCTCTTTCAAATGAGCAATATTCATTTTAAATACCACGGTATCTTTACTACCTTAAAATTTGCATCTAGACAATAAGGATTTATAATCAGACAAAAATTAACATGATCCATGATCAAGTGAATAAAAATTATTGCAGTTGAATTCACTGACTTCAACCGATTTCAAGTGAATTTACTGCTGACTTCAACGAAATATGTGAATTCACTACTGACTTCAACTTACATCTAGTGAATTCAATTGACTTCCAAAATGATTTCAATTCAATGATTGCTGAAAATTGAATGCATTAATCACTGACTTCAAAAGAATAGTGAATTAAAATTTTTGAAATAGCAGTCTTTTTTGAACTTGATTGCTCCATTCAAAAATTTTAATTCTATTTTATGAATTATATGAATGCATTCCCAAAAGAATGCATTCGTTTACAACTCTAAGGAGTAATGCGAGAACACTGCTGAAGGGGCAAATGCAACTGGGAGGAGGACTGCTGAGGGTACTGTCGTGAACGAAGGAATGTATTGGATTAGAAGTATCAGACAAGAGATCAATTATGAAAATAAGAAAGAGAGCCGGAGACAAAACGGAGCCTTGAGGGAAACCAGCATTTATATAGTGAATAGCACACTTGAAACCGTCAAAACAACTTGAATTGAACATTCCGAAAGGTAGTCTCTAATCCATTGAAGAATATATTCATCGATGCCAAATGTTTGCATTTTCAAAAAAGATCTTGATACCAAACTCTGTCAAATGCCTTTTGAAATATCAAGCCGATCATACATTCACCAGAATGATGCCAAGAGTGGATCCACTTTTCACATTTTGCTACGAAAATCATACTGTCGAAGTTTTAAGTGATTTAAGATATTTCAAAAGTTGACCATTTATCAGCGTTTCCATGACCTTGGAAAAAAGGGAAGTATTTGCAATGGGTCAGTAGTTGGAGAGAGACGAAGATTCTCCTTTTTTAGAGACGGGCTGGACAAATGTTGTTTTTTTTTTTTAAAAAAAAAAGGACTGCAAGTAGTTTGGCCTTGTGTAAAGAGCTGACAAATGGAATGTCATTGTGAATGAGAGTTGGAATATTATTTGTAATAGATGAGGCACAATTTTTTTATGTTTTTGTCGATTCTGTCGAGCTCTCAACATCCATATAGTAAAGGGAAATCTCACTCTAGTAAGTACCTACTATTGATAAATTTTAGAACGCAAAGGATATATAGGGATATTATTTTTGAATCATATGTATATTATTTTGACAATGACAGCTCTTATGCGCTCAAGAAATTGACAGGAATATATTTATCAGAGTTCCAGCTCTCGAAAACGAACGCTTCATCGAAAAAACCCAAAAAATTAAGAATAATCCTTTCTTGTCACCACCACTGCGTAGCAATTGCACTACCCCAGAGACCAACTGCACATGCTATAGCGTGCATTTTGCCTAATTGAAGCTTTAAAAACACCATTAGGGTTGTAGTTTACAGAAGTTTCCACACCCCCTGTTCGCAAGTCCACACTGAGGAGGAAGCCCCGTGTAATTATCCTTGCTGTGAGTACACACATTCAACATGCTGTTGCACTGCGACAACAGTTTTTACCCCACAAACACGCTAAAATAATGCACAATTCGTGGGGTAGTTAGCAATTACTTTTATCACTTCACCAATAGCCAGTGGGAGAGAATAACAATTTCCAATTCTATGCGCTTGCCCACAACCGATATCCATGTCATACGCCAAGGGACAAAAAATATTCAATCGAACAGCATTGTCCTTGCCTTCGAATCCTTTGTCCGACAGTAAGTGAAGTTGCCTATTATAATACGCTTTACCCCCGTTGGGAAATTGAATTCGAAATTTTGAACATTGGAGCAACGAAAAACGCTCCCTTTTATGCATGTCCTTTAAAGGAACAACTTTCATTGTGCCACCACACAAGGCCCCACACAAAATTCTATTTTTAACATTCTTCTACATTCACGATGCATTGCAGTGAAGAATCCTTCTCACAGACGTTGGCACATTTTCATTTACAAAATTTGGCAAAAAACGAGCAAGGATCCCAGGAAAAAAGGAAGAAAAAACTTTTATTGCATCTTGTTTACATATTCATCCCTAGATACTTGGCAACGGCACAAAGGACAAAGGACAAACGAGTAAAATGTTTAGGTTTACGTAGGTTTATGGGTTTTCCTTTTTTGGTGCGGTACGACTTGCTGATTTATGTCCTTCATGATTTTGTAAAAAGGGTTTTTCGCTCATCACACACACACACACGTAGTAGGGGCAAACTTAAACTTTCTAGGATATAAACTAACTATTCCCGCGATGTTATCGTTTCTATAGGATGCCTGCCGTAGGCATGACATAAAATAGCTACTATGACATTTACCGAGATAGCTGGAAGATTAACGATATCTAGATTGAGTATGTAGGTTGATTGCTTTCAGCGACCGAGGAGGGCGTATGTGAAACATTTTGTTTGGATTTATCGTCTGGTAAAAGGACAAAAGACACTGGTTGGTGGCGACATTACAAAGTAGTAGTAGTGTGGTTACTAATTAAAAAGGTGGTGACATTGTGTAGTAGTTTGGAAGCTCATCTCAATTATTTTTTATAAACCAAAAGGGTAGACGAACCTTGAGGAATAGACATAAAACTACAAAATACTTTGACGACAGTTTTATAGTATTCCACAAGCATATGTAGGCAGACAAATCGGGAGGTTCACCACAATTTTTACGATAAAGACGTTGGTTGAGGATACACCCAAACCTAAGCTCATTCAGTTTAAAGTTTATAGACAATTTCTGGTTAGACGTTCATTTTATAGTCTTGAAATGAACAGGAATAAAATTTAGCTTAGGGCTAAAAATTACTATGATACTACATGTATTAAACAACGAAACTTTTGTCATAAATCCCAACCTAACCTAAGGCTAAACAATAAGTAGAATTTACTCATTTCCATAATTTACAAAATACATGGAGATACATAAAATGATTTCAAAGAACTGCTTTAGCACAGAATAATGAACTTACATAAACTGGTCCACAGGGCATTCTTACAAACTCCGTCCAAATGAACATTGTTGGACAGCATGTCAAGAAAGATGACAACCATTTTCCATGTTGTCTTAAGTTTGATCAAACTCGATGAAACCAGAAAAAAAGAATGAAGCCAAAGATGCATCAACGAGATCTGTCAGGTGCGGTTCCAGGCCAAAGGAATATTCCATGCAATTGCAAAGCGGACGTGGGTGGTGGATGGTGGTCTAAGGATGGTACAGACCGGAACCTGCCCGACAATAAAGGGAACCGTCAGCACCCATTAAATCTACAAAATTCCAATTAGATACCGCAGCCATTAGAATAACAAACAGTAGGTGGAATAACATCACCACATGTCTCTCTTCTACACAAATCTGGCCAGAGATGTATTGTAGCAAAACCGGTAGACTTATTTCCGTCAATAGGACTGTCTGGTAGGCAGAAGGCTTGGTGCTTCCTTCAACGATTTCTGAAGAAGCTGTAGAGACGAGGAAGAGGAGGAAACCATGGCACATCTTCTGTGTTCCTGTCCTGCTCTAGCAACTTTGAGAACGAAAATCCTATGCGAGCACTTCTTCGAGGATTTTAACGATCTAGCTAGACTAGACTTTTTCAAACTAAAAAGCCTCGACACTGGGTCAAATTGACCTTTTTTTGGTCTAACTGTGTCCCTGCTGAGCGGGGACAACCACCCAACCCAACCACTATTTCCAACACAATATCGAAGCTGTGACACCCAAAAATATAGTCTACTGCTGTGAGAACATGGGAGTTACTTGAAGGATTACCACGACTTTCGTTCGTGAGGAGGTAGAAATGGGCAAAGACCAGTATATTTGGATAAGTGGTTCACTCAGGACTAGTCTTTCGAATGCACTTGATGTTCTCTTCCCTTCCCATAATATGTACGAGTAGAACAATTCCTAACAAACCAGGATTATACATCACTCAAACTCTTGTAACTTCTACACGGACAACTCTAAGAGGGATGAATGGTGGAGCTTTTTTCGACAAGCCATATATCATTGATCGAAGTGTCATATAGCAAGACAGATCTGGTCTAAGCTGGATCAGAAACATAGTGCTGGGTTGGTTGTGCTAAAACGATCACAGTTCACCTACATAATCGGTGTCCTTACTGTCTGATAGACTCACATGCTAAAATGCTGATCCTGTCTTCAAATGACTTCTGCAGAAGTTGTAGGGATGAAGAGGAGTAGGCAACTTATGCATCTCTCCCCAAACAGACTGCTCTATTTAGAGGCCATAGAGTGTCATGGACGGGAAACGCCGAAAAGTGGGCCGAGCAGAAACGAGAGTTGCTTTTTTTTATGTCGCAGCAACATATTATCGAATTCGAACTGGACCTCCCAGCAACACAAAGATAGATCCCTCAAAAGAAATAAAGTGATAGACAGTGATGGTATCGCAGAGTTACTTATGAGTTAGAACATGGGAAAATGAAAGGTTCCCGGAGAACTGGAAAAAAGGGATGATCATCAAGCCTCAAAAGAGGGCAATTTTATGGGATAGTGTCGGAAAGAAAGCCTATGTCCCAGCCATAGCCAAAATAATTGCTAAGTTAGTTGTAGAGGGGATAAGAGAGCATCTAGACTGAACACTCGATGCCTAACAGGCTGGATTTCGCGGTGGATCAACACACCAACCCATTGCGAATAAACATTGGGAAATGCATCGAGTTCAGATTTCACTACATCTAATGCTTATCGACTTTGAAAAAGCTTTCGACAGTCTGGACAGAGATACTACCTGGATAGATAGAGGTATCCCAACCTTACGAGGTTGGTAAGTATCACGTTATACACAATGGTCAGGTGTCAGAAGAGATTGACGTCAATAGTGGTCTATGTTAGGGCTGCTTACTTTCACCCTTGTTATTTCTGGTGGTCATTAGCCATGTACTTCAAGCAGCACTTACTGACAGAAACCAAGGATTGAGGCGGAGAATGATATCTTACTTCAAACACTTTGGACTATGCTGACGATGTTTGCCTACGTTCAGATGAAATAGTGCATCTCCACCAAATGGCTCAAAATGTGGGAAAAACAATAGCCCTGAGTTGCTGGACAACAGGTCGAGAAAGTCGAAAACTTTCTATATTTAGGAAGGTCCACGCGATGTGGGTAGCAGAATCAAGAAATCTAAATCTACATACGGTTCGAATGCTATCGAAAATCTGGAAAAGCAATGTTCTCAGTTCAAAAACCAAGCTGAGACTGTTCAGATCCAATGTAGAATCAGTACTACAATACGGGTGCTGTACCAACACTGTCACTACAAAACCTTTGTAAATAGATGACTACGTAACATCTCAAGGAATTTTGGCTGAACCGCGTCTCCAACGAACAGTTTTATCTGAGAAAGAATCAAGAATCTATGGACGGCATTATATGGAGGGGGAAGTGGCAATGGCTTGACCATACCTTACAGCGTGAAAACGGCCCTGTTGCGAAATATGCCGTGCAGTGTAATCCGCTCACGCAATCAGGCAAAAGAGTGGGGCTGTCTAAGCAAATATGGCGAAGAGCAGTCCAGGAAGAATCGAGACTACTGAAAACAACCTGGAGTGAGTTGAAACGCATTGCAGAAATCCAAACAAGATATGCCCTTCGAGACGTGACAGGATTTTACTAAAAAAAAAAGGAAATTCTTCAATGACAGTCCTCCTGCGATCCTGGTGGGCTCATTACGATTCCCAAGGTTTTATGGCAGCCTTGCTGATCAACTGAGCTTAACCCAATCTTGATCTACTTTTCTGTGAACTCCCTATCCTCATTAAAGCTATTGTTCATTCAGTGTAGGTAGCCTTTGATAACGTTTAAGATTCTAAAGTTCAAGTCAGCTTAAACCTTGATTCTTCAAATAGATTCTAAACAAAAAGAAAAGTTTAAGCCATAGGAAATTGAAAGTAAGTATAAACCCACTCTACGGTTCGGGATTCTAAGAATAGTCCCTTCACTGGTCTCGTTCTCATGGAAAACTATTTCAAATTGTAAAACAAATGAGAAGTTGGTGCAACTTAAATTATAGAAACTTGCTTTCTAACTCATTCTTTGATTATAGAAGCTACCAAGTTAATTTAAAAAAAAAAAAAATGTAAACCTAACATGCGCTATGCAAAACTAGAATGAACTGTAAGCTGAAGATATAAGACAAATCTATTGCTTTCGACCATGTCCCAATTCAATCAATCAATTTTGACATGATTCCGAGGCAAATCTAAAATCCAATTCAATAGCACATGTTCGAATCGAAATGATATGAATACAAAAAAAAAAAATAAATAAATTTATGAATTCACATGTTGTCACCAATAGATTGGTTATTACCAATATTTGCGACCTCATTTCCAAAAAAATCAAAATCAAATAAAATTCGCCCTCATTTCGAATCAAACAATCCCTCGCGCGTTATGATCGAATCTAATTCACATCTGCCATAAGCCATGTGAATATCCAATGCGATTTCATCTAATCCTTATTCCATGTGTGTGGTGTACATGTGTGCGGATGTATATGGGATACGTATTATGACACCAACTATGTACGAATTTCCTGCAATCAAAATCCATTCTGAATCCAAACTATAGAGATAGTCACTTGGAAGCCCTAAAAGTGATACATTCCCCGCATGTCAGTGTGAAAAATGAATCTGTATCTGTGAGGACTTGAACATATTTATCTCGTAATGGGAATTTTATTCAAATACAAGACATTTCTAGTTCAGTCAAATTTGTTTTCCCCAAAATTGGGTTTCTGACTCAAAATCAAAACAAACACAAGAAATTGGAACATAATGGGTCCTCATTTGTGTGGTACTTTCTGGCCAGAAGCCAGGTGACACAGAGGCTGCCATGCCAGGCTGATGTTTTGTTTAAAAAAGAAAAACACAATCGAAATGCTTTGCCAATAAAATCGGAGAGCAAAAATTCATCCAAAAGACAATGTTAGATTTGAAACAAAAAAATTCCCTTGTATTTGTCTCATATGTACATTAGAGGTCAGGTAGAGTGGACCATGAATTGATTTTCTTTTTTTTTTTGTTGTTGTTGTATGTGGTTGTGGTCAGTAGTACATAGTATCTACTGCAAACGGATTCGGTTTAAATCTTTACAAACGCCCTCGTTGTGGTTTTTCACTTTTCATTATACTGTGGGCAGCACATTGCAGTGTATTACTTAAGATGCCCCAATCCGGGAAAGCCCCTTTGATGGGGTGTACACTGGATGTTACAAAAGACATATTGCAGGGGATGTTTATTTTGTGGTTTTCTATAGAAACTATCTGTGGAGAGATAGAAGCTCTTAACGTTTGTATACTTTATTTTCTTTGTGAGCTCTTTAAATGTAACCTAATTAGGTTTATGGGAAAAAATTTCTTAAATCTCTCATTACCAATCGGGGTAAGATGGGAGATGGATGGGACTTTCCCCACTGATTTTATCAGTCGTTCACATGGCTTACGACACGGTCACATGGCCATACTAACTCGGTTTCTATTCATAACAGCGGAAAGAGAGATGGGATGCGATGTTAATTCACACCATGTGAGGCATTTTTTTAACTTATTATAGAACATAACCTTATTATAGCCAAAGAAGGTACCTACTGAAACAACTTTTAAAATTAGAAATCGGCTGGAGGTTATAGACATAACCTTAACCAGCAACTCTAACACCCTACGAATTGAAGAGTGAAAACTTCTTAAAGAAGAATCCTGTTCTGATCACATGTTGATTGAATTTTATTTAAAAAGCAGCCGAGACCCACAAAAACCACGCAGAAATCCTAGGAAAGCTAACTGGGATCTGTTTGATAGGAAGATAGCGATGAAGAGCATACATTTACTTACGAAAAGGTGTTGTGGAAGGATCTACCGACATTGATCGGAGAGTCGAGATGATGACATCCATCTTCAAAGAGGCATATGAGTGAAGTTATCACCTCCTTGGTGGACTAAAGAATTAAAGAACTATAAAGAACTAGCTATCATTAGAAAAAGAATTAGACAACTTATCAATGCAGTTAAAAGAAAGAACTCCGATTATGACTGGAATCAATACAGGACATTCAAAGGAAAACGCCGCTAATGGCAAGACTTCTGTAACGAAATCATAGCTAGTACCCAATCTGCAAGATTGAGTATGGTCCTCTCTAGAGAACGAACATGTCTAGGGTCTCTCAAGGATTGCAACAGAAACTGGACTGAGTCCTGCTTAGACTCCGTTTCCCATTTTCCAGAGTAAACACAGCGAACAAGCAACATGATAAATAACAGTACTGGGGTACAGGGACCTCTAATATGAATAATTACAGAAGAGAGAATTGAGTGGGTTATCTGATCGTTCTCTCCATTCAAATCCGGGACCGAATTGTATTTTTCCGATCATGTTACAAAAAATTGTCACTGCAATCACTCCAGTACTTCGAGAACTGTTCCACAGTAATCTTCAATAGGGGCACATACCAAGAACATGGAAAGAGGTTAACGTTGTCTTCATACCAAAAGTCGGTAAAGTAAGCCACTCAACCGCTAAAGGCTACATTCTGTAAACCTTCGAAGGGTTAGCAGACATATACATTCGTATTAAGATCCGCCTATCTCCAGACCTATGTCCAGCACAGCATGCTTACAGGAAGAGTATAAGCGTGGAGACAGTGCTGCACTGTGTCGTTGGCTCAATTGAGAAAACCCTAAAAGCCAAAAAATATATATATAAAATAGTAGCTTTCCTTGACATTGAAGGAGTCTTCAATAATGTCAGAACAGATGCGGTGTGTAGGACCCTGACAAACCTCAACGTATACCATATCCTAATCAACTGGATAGTGAGCATGCTAGAGGAAAGGTATATTAAAGCGAACTAGGAGGAACCTAGTTAAAAGTACATATATGCCTCCAGAGCCACACCTCAAGGAAGAATTATCTCTCCTTTACTATGGGTTCTTCTTCTCAACGAAACACTCCTAAAACTTAGAAACAGCGGAATCAAAGTCAAGCTACGCAAATGATGTGGTACTACGAGCGACAGAAAATTTTCTTCCAAATCTTATTGAGCATATTGAATCTGAAACAGAGACCCAGGGCCTAGCTTCACACAATTCGTGTTGTGCTTGTTATATTCTTTACACGAATGAAATTCTGATGTCCTGGGTATATCTAAATCCGTCAAACTCCAGAACTACAATAGCGTTTTCCAAGCAGAGGTCCTAGCAGTGACAATAGCTTCTGTAGAACTACGATGAAGGCAGTACCACATGAGGATATCACCTTTTTTATTGACAGCCAGACAGTGATAAAAGCGGCGTCTGCTACAGAAATAAAATCAAAGCTTGTTAAGTGCTGTGGAGAAGAGCTTAAGTTTCTTGGAACCTCACTTGGACCACACAGGAGTGTTCAAGGGTCACAACACTGCGGTTCCAAATAAGGAAACTACGATTGATCAATGAAGATCTTTGTAGAGGCTGCGGTGATGAGGAAGGCCAAGAAGATACTACGTGCTTCCTGTCCCATTCCACAAGCATAAGCCACATAAAAAGAAACGCTAGCACTTACCGTCAAGAGAATACCAGAATACCTGCAAATGATAATGACGGACTATTGTAGAAAGAGGATACTGCTCTACGCCACCGACGATGGAACGAGGCGTCCTTGGAATCTTGGAATCCTTCGGTCTTCGTCTTCGAAAATAATTGGTTTCGCCGATGACAAAGCCGATGTCGTGAACAAACTCCTTGAGGAGTTGGAGTATGATTACAATAATGCTATCGGGATGGTCCAAGACTGGCATTTATGTACGCATGGGCCTACAACTTGTAGAAGAAGAAACCTAAGTAGAACTCATCAGCAGCAGACGAGTCATGGAGACTATAACAGTAACTGTAGGAGATCACGTCGTAGCTTCCAAATCAGAGCTGAATTACCTTAGCATTGCCATAGATACAAGGCTAACTTAAGTATAAGGATTCGATGGCAAGGATTATGCCAAATATCGGGCGACCGAAACCAAAGAAGAGATTACTCTTAGCGAGACTTGCCGCATCAATACTGCTCTTCGGCTTCCAAATATGGGTTGGTGCCATGAAGATGAAATCATACAGAAAGAAGACGGAGACAGCTTACAGAACTTCCAAACAACTTCCTAAGACGCGGCATGTGTAGTGGCTGGCATGGCACCAATAGACCTTCTTGCTAAAGAAGCGCAACAGAAATATAGTGCCCAGCAAGACAACGGCAACAGAAGCGACAACGAAACGCAGCGCAGCAGGCTGCCAGCACGAATAAGCCATGTGAGCAGTGCCGCGAAGACTAGAGGTAGATGGGGAGATGAGTTTAGTGGGTGGAAATCCCACACTGTTACTGAGTATGGGCATAGTTTTGTCTTTAAAAAATGCCCACCTTCCTTTCTACGTAAAAAACATCTAAGAAACAAATTCCGGGTTTGACACTTCTTCCAGGATCGACAGGATGGCTTGTATACCAGACGCAGTAAGTAGCAGATTCAATTTTAGGTGTTATTGGTTAGGTAATGCTCCACGAGGTAAGGGATAAACCTTTTACCCCTATGGGCAACACAATGGTCTATAGTCTATACTGAGCTGACTGCGGCAAAGATGGGTTACGTACCCACCTACGTACCTAAATCCCTCATACATATGTGTATGCACTAGTATACAATCTAATGTCTCATATACCCACTGATACACATCTAAGCACGACATGTGTGTATCTCACAAATTGCTTTCAAATGATTCATCCGCAAAAAAAAAAAAACTAATATTGTACAAAAACCTTGACCATAATTGATTTTTCCGTGCTCAAAATTGATAATGCACGAGTACATTGGACGTACATACACTCAGATATCAGCCAGTGAATCCAGCCAACCAGTTACTTTATATTTGAAATCTACCCGCCCGTCGTTGTTGTTTTATATTGTAGTGTCGTCTGACCGACAAAGACCTTCATCAGGGGGGCGCCCAACGAAAACACTACACAAAATAAGAGACAACATCAACGGAAGTTGTCGAGTGTATGTCTTTCGGTCCCAACTCACTTACCCATTTAATATCCACCTACACGTGTGCTCAACAGTGATTCCCAACAATAATCCATCTGATGCTATTTAATTTCAGGTCACGTTCTAAACGAAAGGGAATGGCTCCACACAAAATGAAGAGGATTACCGCAGGTCTTGGTGCCTCAAAAACAAAAAACAAAAAAGTTGCTCATTTAATTTTTGGTTCTTAACTGTCAACGTTAGGGTTTTTGTGTATGTTGAAGAACTGTTGCTCACCAAATGTATCTACACCTCGCAAACTGCTAATAAACTGCATTACACCGGTAGAAATGCACATCTAATGGTTAATAAATGATACTCAACTACAAAGTATCGAATCACGTCACTCTTACATCAAAGAAAATATCTAAATTTACTTGATGACTCGTAGTGCAGCAAGCGTTGACTTAAATGTGAACAAATTAACAGAAATCACTCAGAATCAGTGGGAGAACTAAAGTATCTTTCGCAGATGACTCTGCCTCTGACGGCATTTCGTTGGTGGCGTCATTCAAATTGAAAATAAAACCTGCAAACAAAATATGCTAAAATGTATCTCATTATTATTATTGTTTACTAAGCAATTACTAGTAGCGCTGTGATTTTTTTTTTGCACGCGGAGCCACTTAGAGATTGTTTATACCAATAGAAGTAGAATTCTTTGAATTCCGATCTACAGATGGGCGAACTAGGAGGGTGTAGGAGAATGCTCCTCGCCAAGTAAGCTTCGGAAATCTAGAAGAAGTAAAAATCATCTCGGTTGTACTGTCGCCTCTGTCCGTTTTGTTGGGGAAGTAGCTTCAAGTAGGACTTACACCTTCATTTTGAGAATAGTCCAAGAAGGCATTGGAAAACCTATTCAAATAGGCACCTTTTCTAGACTGATCCAGAGATGACATGGTCAAGAAACACTCCTTTTTAGCAACAAACAAAAATAGATTGAAGCTGATAAGTACAAAGTCGAACAATACAGAATCGAATCGCCAACCATACTATTTGGGATAGTTATCTTTTAAGTACTAACCTAGCTACATATATGTATGTAATCGCGCCAATCTTTATTATAAGAAATAAAAGGGAGGTTTTCTCATATATAACACTCTTATCTGAAAACAATTCCGTAAAAATTTCGGGTATCTGATAAGGCATTACTTGCTAATCTCTTTGATTTGACCCCCTGTACTACTGATAGCAAGTTCTTCCGAAACCTGCCGAAGGCGAACTGGAAAAGTTTTAATATAGAGCTTGGGATTTGTTTAAGTGGAGCTCCCACTTATACGAGACACATTGATAAGATGGTACATTACCTGACCAGTACACTAAGATGCTCTTTTGGGAAGGCCTGTCCTGTCAGATGTACTAATTAGTGGAAGAAATCATCCACCGTGGTTGAATGCGAGTAACCTTTGCGTTACTCAAGACTTAACTGGAACCTCGCTAAAAAGAGGGATACCGACAAACTCTCATGAGACTACACTGAAAATTCGCCTGAAATGTCACTTTCATGGCTGTGAGGATGCAGGGATATCTAGTCCGGCGACCACATCTACCAGAAACTGTCGGCATCGAAATAGTCGATGATCAGAACATTATATGGGCAGTTAACTCGTTCGCACCCTATAGGAGTTGTAAAAGAATGCATTCTTTTGGGAATGCATTCACAGAATTCATAAAAAAGAATTCAAATTTTTTAATGGAGCAATCAAATTAAAAAAAAATTGGCATTTAAAAAGCTTTATATCATGCATTCAATTTTTTGCAATCACTGAATTAAAAACATTTGAAAGTCAAGTCTAGATGTAAGTTGAAGTCAGTACCTAGTGAATTCACAAATTTCGTTGAAGTCAGTAGTGAATTCACTTCAAATCGATTGAAGTCAGTGAATTCAAATGCAATAATTTTAATTCACTTGAATGGAGGGGGTGGATCATGTTGATTTTGATGTTCGATTATAAAACCTTTGTGGATGGGATACAAATTTTGAGGTAGTAAAGATACAGTGGTATTTGAAACATGAATATTGCTCGTTTGAAGGAGATTTTGATGTTTTAACAAATTAGAAGAGGGTAAAATTGTTCAACCAAGCAGACGGGACACAATCTAAACATCGTCTAATGATTTGATATAACGAAAACTTTATTTTTTGTGAAAAAATTTTCAAAATTTTGAAACACATACGTTCGTACATATAAATAAATCAAAATAACTTCGATTGAATTCACTGACTTCAACTGGTTTCAAGTGAATTCACTACTGACTTCAACTTACATCTAGTGAATTCAATTGTCTTCCAAAATGATTTCAATTCTAGGATTGCTAAAAATTTAATGCATAAATCAATGACTTAAAAAAAATGGTGAATTACGTTTTTTAAATTCCAATCTTTTTCAGAAAAAAAACTTCAAATCATTTCTAGATGAATTCAATAGAATTAACCTAACCTCCCAAAAGATTTAATTCTTTTACTACTCTGCATGCTATAAAGCACTATAAAGCGATTTCGATCAGATATATCCCATAATGCTGCAGGAATAGGGTAAACGTTTTGTGCTACGGGTCAAGTATATCTATCGGTGCCTAAAAATAAGTGATGTCCGAGAAACCTGGCAAGAAATCAAAATTGTTTTTATACCCAAATAGGGAAAAATAAATCATACTTAGGCCAAGGACTATAGGCCAATAAGGTCTACCTTATTTATCATATTTACATGAGATCATGGATAACTACTTATCCAGATCACACAATGCATACGTATAAAGTAAATCAGCAGATACTATCCTCCATAAAGTAATATATACGGTAGAAAAATCTTTCAAGTCAAAGAGTACACCCTGCGGGCCTTCCTCGACATCGAAGGGACTTTTAACAACGTAAGCTCCGATACTGTTAAAGAAAGCCTATATAAGGCCCAAATAAACCCGGAAATATTTGGGTGGATAATGCAGATGCTTAGTACTCGTGTAATCAACTTCACTCTAGGAGATGTGTACGGCTGAATGACAATTAACCGTGGCATCCCACAAGGTGGCGTCCTATCGCCACTCATTTTGCTCCTAGTAGTCGACGAGATTGTAAAACTTCTTGTAGTGGCTTATGCCGACATTGTTGCCCTCCAGTATTCGGCAAATTCCTTCCTGTAGCTAATAAGGGCCTTAGCTATGCACTGCTATTAGTCAATAATTATGAAAAATAATCAGCATCTATATTGACAGCCAAGACAGCATTGCAATCAACATCGATTAGACCCAAGCTCATAATACCATGTAAACTAAAACTAACCGTGGATATCTACAGTCAAGAATGTGACCCTCTCTGGGTGCCGAGAAATGTGAACGTCGTCCGATATGTAGAACTCACAGACTCACGTACAGGCCAAACTCCCGCTTAGCTGACTACACAGGGAAATAGATCTAGAGTCTCTTGAAAAAGCTAACAAAAGCTGGTGTCGATTAGACACAACTCATGCACTATAGCCAGATCGTTGTGGCCAGTCAACGATAAAAAGGGATCCATCAACATATTGAAGCTAACTCGCAAGAACATTCCTTCTTTTCTACGGAATATTGAGCCAAATAAACTCATGAGATCCATATACCAATCTAGGTGGTTTAGTTCGCAGTCGATTTAATGTTGAATTTGTTTTTAAGATCCCAGGGGTTTTATTTAATGGACTATTTGTGGTTTAAGTGACGATATCGCTTTCGGTAGTCAGCTAGAGCACCCATATACCTAACCTAAATAACCTAGCCACAAACGAAAGCAGTTACAGAAGCCATATGTCCTAATGGCGGGTATATGAACTCGAAACACAGTTGGAAGAAGAAGTGTTTTGACAGCAGTTTCAACACTTACTATATTAAGTGCTCATCATGCAGAAAAAGTAGGAACTCATAGTGCACATAACCTGTAAACAAATAAAACCTTATCCTTTCAAATAACAGATCAAACGTGCTAATATATAAATACGACTAGAAATCCGTTTTAAATCTTTTAAGCGTCTGAGAAGCTC
This sequence comes from Xylota sylvarum, assembly GCA_905220385.1. Lineage (NCBI taxonomy): Eukaryota > Metazoa > Arthropoda > Insecta > Diptera > Syrphidae > Xylota > Xylota sylvarum. The sequence goes on along the minus strand of LR999957.1, from coordinate 104,418,598 downwards.
GACTTACCAAACAGAGAACAACGTAATCGGAAGCCAGTTCAGACAGTTCCAACAATAAATTTAATTTCATTATTCTAAAGGGTCATTCAACAAGACGTTTCGGTGTAAATATCGCGCCGTTGTTGATTTGGCTGTGCCGTGTAAGATCAACTGAAAATATCCAAAATAAAAAGGATATATAGCTGAGAATGTGACGGAAAACCCAAGTGTGTCCATTTCGAGACGATCACAGGAATTGGACCTATGTTAAACCTATTCTTAACCACTTTGCACGACATTTTGCATAAAAATCTTGGCCTACATGCTTATAAAGTCCAGTTGGGACAAGAATGGAAGCCAACAGACCAAAAATTTTGTGTACTTCTATTGATTGGTTAAAATGGCACGTCTTGTTGGATGACAAAATGGCACGTCTTGTTGGATGACCCTATACCAACCACAGGTCTTTAAATAGCACCAAATAAGATTTATTCCACCGATAATAGTCACATTATCAATTTATCGCAAAATTTTCAAGTTCGCTACTCGATACATTGTAGTACCTACCTACCTACTATCTAGAATTATATGATATCATGTTGTACATTTTCGAGTCGTCTGCAAAGTGTGAGTGATTATTAATAATTTTATAGCTATAGTTCTCGTCGATAAGATAAAACAAAAAATACATATTTCCAAAGTGTCATCATTTTATCTTTTTATTTTTTCGCCAATTTAGTATGTACATGGTGAAATTGTAAAAAATTAAATTGAAGCGAAATGCTTTAGGATGTTGTATCGACAAGTGTTTATGTTGTTTGTGGTGAGATAGCATTTGTTTGTAGATTAAGTTTTTCCTACTTTTTGGCATAAAACTAACTTTTTTGTTTTATCTTTCAAACAAACAAAGAAAATACGAGGAGACAATTATTAATTACCCTAGTGATTATGTGAGTGTATCCATGGGGGCTTCTGGGGCAGACTAGAACGACGCGTGTATTTTTATCTTTTAGTTTTTTTTTTTTTTTATAACAAGAAACAGTATGTGTTCAGATTGATAAATGTTTCTAAAATATTTCACCACAATATATCAATTTAGAGAATTTTATTTTTGTGCTAGAAAGGAAGTGAACAAGTTGTCAGATTTTACTCTTCCGCAGTGAGACGCCTTAAAGAAGAAAATGAATTACTGTTTGTTTAGTATTTTATTTTAGACAAAGTGGATTTTTATATTTGTTTGTTAACAGTTTGTTAGATTTAATTTATAATTCCTTACATAGCATAGAAGGTTCAAAGGCTATCCGGTGTCTGCATAACACCATCCACCATCTTCCCGTTGATATCTTTGGGAATCTGATGGCGGTTAAAGCAGCATTACTACTTAGGGAATTCTTGCAACTGGCTCATAATACTATTTCCAGTAATTCGGACTACATTGGCCACTATCTGGACTTTAACGTCAAGTATAAAACCCGGAGTCCTCGCAGAAGTGCTTGGAAATCGAGGGGAATTTGGAACGAATCTGCGACAAAGGTATAGACTGACGGATCCAAGACAACGTCTTGAAACGGTTGGGAAGTCTACTTCAGTGTATTGGACATTTGTATCACCACACTATTGCCGGACCACTCTAGTATTTTTCAAGCAGAACATGGCTTTCAATTAACTCGATAGAGTGCAGCGTAATTTATTTTTCTATATAGATAGTCAAGTAGCGATAAAAGCCTTGGAATCGCCTATAGTTCTATCCAAGATAATGCCTTAACAAGCAAGATCGCTGTCAGGTGCGACGTATCCCCGTGCTAGGTTCCCGGCCATACGGATATTTCAGGCAATTGTAAAGCGGACGAGCTAGATAAGGAAGATGCAGACCGGAAGCTCCCTGACAAAAGAGAGGAACCATCAGTAACTATTAAATAGATAAATTTCCAATTAGATACCGCAGCCATCAGAATGGCAAACATTAAGTTGAATAACATCAGCACATGTCTGTCTTCTAGACAAATTTGGTTTGTAGGAAAACCAGAAGACTTAACTTCGGTAATAGGACAATTCTAAGAAAGATAGTTCGGACTCTCTGCCTCTGGTATGCAGACATGCCAGACGGCTTGGCGATTCCTTCAACAATTTCTGTAGAAGCGGTAGAGACGAAGATGAGGAAACCATGACACATCTTCTTGTCTTGCCGTATCAGCTTTGAAAAGGAAAAACCGAGGTACGCGGTTTCGAAGATCTTAACCATCTAGCCAGTCTCGACTTCAGCAAAATAAAAAGTTTCGTCTACGGGTCAAACTGGTTTAATGTCTAAAAGGCGAACCATTTTTCTTCTGCATATGTTCCCACCGAAACTGGCTGCCCTACCTCCTGTTCCATTTGAGAAGTTTTTATGTGGTCTCCGGTGCTGGTAATCCGGTGTTTCCACAGTGGTATCACAGTGGACCTTCTTTTGGTCTAAGTGTGTCGATGCTGAGCGGGGACAACCACCCAATCCAACCTAGACAGGATTCGATTCGAAAGTAGTGGCTTACTTTATTTTACCTCAAAGTTGTGACCATCGGATACTGGTTGGTGGCCATCTGGACTAGACTTACTGAACTTATAAGCGGGAATGTTAAAATAGAAACAAATTTAGCAGCACTGTAAGCACCACAACAGGCGAGTTTCCTAGATGGAGTCAACAGTGGCATCACAGATTCAAACAGACGCATTAAGTACACTTTATCTAGGCTAGTTGAGAAGATAACTCCTGGTAGGGCAGTAGAGAGGGATATGCATCTGAAGAACATCCAGAGCATTAGCTCCAAATGCTATTCGGATGCGGATACCTCTCATAAACCTGGTGATAGCAGTCAGGATATCACGGACTCGACCATGGACAGTCATAGGACGGTAGTGGAGGTTATGCCAAGCGTTTCCAAGCAGCAAGTGCGTAGTAGAGCCCCTGACTCTAAAGCTGCTGAAAGACCCAAGGTATCCTAAACGAACACGAAATCCTGCGGAGACATAGACGGAACGCAGTTAGGATCGTCCGACGACTGAGTAGGAGAGATCCCAATTCCTTCACGGCTCAATGACAGCCTTTCCCCGGATTCCAACATCCGGAAAAAGCCCAAATTCTCAGTGACGACAGTAACCGACCAGCAAGTAGCCATTGTAGATTATGGCAATCCTGAACGGAAACTCACTGAGGATCAATCGCGGCTAATCGCGATTAGAATATTGTACGAGGTAAAGGATGTCATCGACAAAAATAACGGACCTCTCCCACTTTGGTTTAAGATAGTGCCCTAGGAGGTGCATGAGGGTACTCCACACTTCTTCTGTCACTGCCCAGCACTCTGTCAAAACAGAAAAAAATTCTGAGAAGACATTTCTTTCAAGATTTAGAACAACTTTTCGACAAGCCTTTAAAAGATTTGCATAAATTTGTCATCGCCTCGGGATGGCTTGAAGATCCTTAGGTTTTTCATAGGTTCTATAGTATGGGAGGTATAACCCCTAGGGGCATCACAATGGATCTACATTGATCTAAGTGTGACGGGTGCAAGTTTCTCATCTCCCGTCAACCCATTAACCTAACCTAACCTACTTCAACATATTCGGAGCTCAAGCCGATATGTTTTTCCGTAGATTACCCGCCGTCACCGAAAAAGAGCCCTTGGTATTAAGATGAGTGCGTACGTGTACTGTCTCCCAGCTCAAGGATACCGAAGTATCCCGCAATAGGAACAACATCCGGATGTTCTTCAGGAAAGCTAAGCAATTGATTTCAAATCCGAAACACAGGTTATCTGGTCATCTGCAACAGCTACACAAGTGATCTGTAAGCCATCGGGAACTTCCAATGTAACTAGCTTGTCTAAAAGTAACTATCTTTACTGGCGTATAAGCTCAAGAGGAATATCGAGGTAACAAGTGTAGGATTACTATTCTTAGATCTTTTGCTGGCCTCAGACAGTAATCGTTTGACGGATTAAGTATCGATCTGATATGTATATTTTCTACATTGACGCCATCGTCAAGGGGACTACGCTAATACCTTTCTAAGCGTCGGGAATTCTTTTCACTCAATCGATATAGATAGCTGTTTAAACTACTTAGCTTCAGGTGTCCGAGAATCACTTTTAAACCAGACCTTTGTTTGATGAATGTGGTAGATTACGTGCGAAATAAACAACTTGTAATGTATTGTTGCTGTCACTTGCACGTGCGATAACAAGTACCTGTCTGCGTAAGTACATAAATTCTATTCAAAAACTCCCCCTTTTCGTTCATTTATCATGCATTTATTTGGCCAACGCACTTAGTATCACACAAAGACCGGCCTCTTTAAAAAAAAAAAAAAAAAACAAAGCAAACCTACGCGAAGGTCACGAAAAACTCTATTCCACGGTTCTCGCGAAACGTTCTCCCTTCTAATTTTCTCCGACAACTTCATACGAAATATTTTTTTTTTTTTCAAGTAAGTGTACAATTTCAGCAATTGCACTTTTTTATTCCTTTCGATTGTCCAACAAACAATGAAATCCACTTAAAAAATTGAATAACGAACAATGCACTCCCACCCTATCGTCGGCAAATTCTCTTCCTCCATCGAAAAAAAAAATAAATTCATTCATGCATACACTCACACTCGCTTTCGTAAAAACGTTTACCCACTCAAAATACCTACAAACCACTGCGAGTAAAGAGTTACGAAAATGTCCTTTCATATTCCGTTCCGACGTCGGCCCTGGAATACAATAGGACCACAGATACGGCCCACAGCCACATACAAAATTTTCATTATAAACGCCCTTCTCTTCGCACACATTCACAATGTACTTTTGATTTTCAAAGAAATGCACATTTCGCATTCCTTGTAGAATATCTCCATTTTTTTTTTTGTAGAAAGAAAACTTACATAAGGATACCAAGAAAAAGAGACCGTCTACTCCAGCCCTCCAGGGCTAATGGTTAACTCGATCAAGTTAGTGGATGTCTGCTTATTCGAGTGACGCAAGTGCAACCGTAGAGTAGTATATAGTATGAGTTTTCTTCTCCGAGAAAATCATGATGGCTACGATTATCCTTGCAACTGGTAATTTGCCAAACTTGCCCTGCTTTCTCTGCGAAGGATATTTTCTCACTTGTTCCTTTTCACATGAACTTTCGTAATTTATGCTTGATGTGGAATATACGGGAATTGGATTTATGTTGGCATATATCCAGAAGGGACACTCGATTTTGCAGTTTTCACTAGGAACAGTAGGAAGTGGGCGGGTGGGTTAGTATGTTAACCCACTAGTTGAGTGGCGGAAACTGTTTTTTTTTTTTTTTCATTTCGTACGGTATACTTGAACTCTTGAGATAGGCAACCATTAGATGTTGGTTGTGGAATGTGTTTTATGTGCACACAAGCAAAGGGGATACAAAGAAAATTGGATTGTTGTGAAGGTACTGTGGAATTTGGAAGGGGTTACAGGATATGCATCCTGTTGATGGTCGTCTAATAAATTATTCGCGGCACAAGTTTTTTAGAATCTACCAGTGATTCTGAACTCGTCTGAAAGTTTACATTCGCAGAGACACGTTCAGTAAACAATTGTGTATTATCAGTGCTTTGTTCTTAGTGGACCAAAACAGTTTAAGGCAAACATGCAAGTTTATCTCTGACTCCTTCATCACTTTTCATCCCCAAGCAGGAGCAGCAAAATTTGTTGTTTCCAACTACATCCCTCGAGAGATATAAATTGTTTTGCAACCGTAGATTTAGCACCCACAGTGCTGCGTTGGAAAAGTTAAAAGGTAAATACCTCGACTTGAAACTGGTATGGGGTTGGTGCATTCCTCATTTTTTTAAGTCACTCACTCTTGCTAGTGGGGACGAGTAAATTCGCCTTCAGGTGCACTCATATTTGAAGGGGAATGCAAAAACAGAAAAAAAAATTGTTTGTGTCAGGTATAACTCTACCTTCATGTAAACCCATTCTTTCGAGGAAAACTTATACAGCGCCATAATTCTGAGAGGTACTGCACCTGATCAAGAAATCAACTCGACTATGAATCTCAAATTGGAAATCAATAGGAGTACCTACTAATTACCAAGCGAATTAAAAGCTACACACACTCGTACAGGAATGTTAGATATGGTTGGAAAAATTATTGAACGCTTATAGAAGCATCGTACGAAAAACAAAAAAATGCTGCGGCGTACCACAGGGTTCTGTGTTAGGTTTACTACTTTTAAATATTTTCCGCTTTTGTGCCATAGGGCTTGGATTAGTCGCATAAACATACATATGTATATGGTCTCTGAGGAAACAAGGAGCAAACAGGATAGATTGGGCAGAAGCAGAATGGATAGTAAAACTCCAGAAACTGAAGGTGGGGCGATAAAATTGTTTTCTCCTTGCAAGACCGCGGGGCCGGATAGTATATTCTCAGCTTTAATTCAATGGGGTGCAGATCTCATTGTACCAAGGCTTAGGGGTATATACATTACATGCCTAGCGATAGGCTACATACCGGTAACATGGAGAGAAACAAATGCGGTGTTTCTTCCAAAACCGGGAAAAAAGGACTACACGGAAGCGAAGTCCTTCAGACCGGTCAGTCTAACATCATTTCTGTTGAAAACAATGGAAAGAATTGTGGTGGACCATATGGAGAGCACGGCGCTGAAAGCGTGACTTTGAGTAGTAGACAACTTCCATACAGAGCTGGCAGGTCTACGGAAACAGCATAAGGTGGTACACGTTTTTGGAAGGGGAGATGAATACCGGAGGCATCGCAATGAATATAATAATTGACATTGAAGGTGCCTTCGATAAGATATGCTTCGAAAGTCTGAGAGTAGCCTTAGAAGAACGCATGGTTAACCCATTAGGGGTGAGATGGGTGGACAATATGCTGAAAAATAGGGCGATAAATATTCAGACGGGAACTTCAAGACTTAGGTGAAGGTTTAGCAGAGGAGGAGTTTATCAACTATTTACATTGTGAAATATAACTGTGGACTCTCTCCTGAGAAGTCTTGAAGAGACTGGCATCCACACTGTGGGATATGCCGATGATATAGCAATAATGGCAAGAGGTAAATTCATGAACATCACAGCAGATACCATGAGAAATGCTTTCAGATTGGTGGAGCGGTGGTATCAGGAACAAGGGCTCTCCATTAATGCGGAAAAGACAGATCTGATCATCTTCACGAGGAAGAGGAGAGATCTTGAATTTCAGAACTTGACACTTTTCCGATCGTAGCTGCAGGTCAGCAGGAAGGCTAAGTATCTAGGTGTATACCTAGATGCTGAACTAACTTGGAAGATTAGAAAGGCCAAAAGCGTGCTTCATCAGTGCAAACGAGTATGTGGACTAAGGTGGAGAATCTCGCCGAAGTCAGCATACTGGATGTACACGATGATAATTAGACCGATTATCACATATGTGTCATTTGTTTGGTGGCAAAAAGCCACCCAGAATGCGTGTTACCGAAAGGTATCACAAAACTCTTATTGAGGATGTAACACTTCCGGAAACCAAGATTGGTGATATAATCATCTCTACGGATGGGTCTATGATGGATGGCAGAGTGGGAACAAGTATCTTTTCAGAAGAACTGGAACTAGCCTGTCATATTAGTCTGGTGAAATATACCTCAGTCTATCAACCCGAGATGATTGCTCTGTTGTATGCGGTGGATCACCTGAAAGAGGGTCAGGTTGAGGGTAGGAACGTTACCATAACACTGGACAATCAATCAGTGATTAGACGCATGGAGCAAACAGATATCAATACATCACAGAGCGAAAATGGCTAATAAAATGCCGATTGGCATCACTCATAGAGAAGTTCTTAGCTTATGGAAATTTCGGGTATCACCTAAAGAAGATGGGTCTTCTGAAGGACGACACCTGGGAACTATGCCTTGAAAGTCGGGACGGCAGCACATACATATATTGTGTCAATGTCCGGCGCTAGCTAGCAGAAGAAGGAAGGTCCTGTGGAGCCAATGGGTAGAAACTCAGTGGATGAACCAGATTTCTGTTAAGCAAATGCTGTTGAACAAATGCTGTTATTTCTGTAAAAAAAAATGCCTTCCAGTAGAGATTCTTAGAACTACATTAGTTGTGGAAGAGTGGAGAGTGTAAACAGTGTAGAGGACTTGCGAAATATAGACAAAACAAGTTTTGTTCCGGAAGCACCACATTGGAAAGGGACTACTGCTTACTTGCTTTGGTTGGTATTAGAAAGTAACACTACAGTTTGACACTGGATTCCAGCACGAGCACACCGCTCGAAAAAGATACAAACTATGGCCCATTGCTTTGATTGTCGTATGATCTGAGCCAGCAGATAAATTACTTTTCAAAAACTATGTTTAATTAACCTAATAAACTCCAACCAACTAAATTAAAGCAACAAAAATGAAAATAACAACCACCACTCAACTCCCTCCCCCCTCACGCCACCCACAATAGTTTCGATAATAATCTCGACATCACGCTCTAATGTCATGCATTGTTTACATTTTATGTGTAATTAACATGTTTACGCCTTATCGCTTCAGCGTTCCGAGAAATAAAAAATAAAAGGCCTTGAACGTCCTTGAGTATAAAATTCATTCCACTCACCTATTATTCACTTTTCCACGAAGTTCATCATAACCTGAAAGTAAAAGAGAAACGAAGAAAACAAAATTAGAATTAGTTAAATCAATTCATTCAAATGGAAAGAGTATAGTTTTTCAAGATGGATGGATCATGATTTTCATGAGGGGATCTACCCAACGGTTGTACTTATTATTGGGTAATTCTCGTCGCATATGACAGCACCAATTGTAACACAAATGTGAGGTTACGTCAGTTTAAGTAGCAGTAGCAATCTAATAGCCAAACATCGGCTAAAATGCTAGATAATGTCGACTTAATTATAGCTAACAATTATAGCTATGATCTATAAAATATGAAATTGTTTGTTCACGATGACGACGTTTGAATGACGTCTATGACAGTATCTATCTATCAGCAATGACGGTAATGATTGCAATAATGATACGAGTCAAAGATTAAGATATCTTCACGTTACGAGTACACGATACACGAGTAATTAATGCTGTTACGGGAAATTGGTTTCAGAAAATGGAGCGTAACGCTAAGCCTGACATAAGTGATTTATTGGGTTTTACACAAAAAAATAAAAAGTTGCGTGTGCATTGCAATTACAATAGATGTAATTTTGTTTATGGCCCAATGCAGTTTCATTTCATCACCCACAACTCATCACTACAGTGAAGCAAGATATATGCCGAATCAAAAGAAGAGGCATTGCAATATGATGATGTGTATCTAAGTCTCTACATAAAGGAGTTTCGCAATTACATACAAGAAACAATGTCATTGAGATTCTTTTGCAGCGCCACCCAACCATATTGCGTGCATTGTGTCCCTCGTACTCAGACCGAAACCACATTCCAGTGCTAACCCACAATTAAATTAACTCTAATTGTCACGCGGGATTCATCTTTCATTAAAAAATAAAAAAATGTTATTTCTCAGAATTTTATCTTTGCTGCGCCTGTCAAGACAGCCACTGTAATATTGAGGACACAAAGGCCACAAAGTGTATATCTTCATGCTTTGTTGCTTTCCTACTACATATACATTGGAGTAACGAAATTGAATTAAATCCAGAAGCACAAAATACCGTAACGAAGGGATACACCGTACCATCCATGGCGACATCTTCCATCCAGATGTGCCACCTCTCGCTTGGACTTTATGGCGAGTAAGAGTGTCATAATTGTACTCAACTCAATTTTTTCCTCTTCGCCGGCTATGGTCTCATTACGCTGACTTTGAAAGTGAGATGATTAGCAGTTTTTTTTTTTTTAGATATTTTGAAACTCACTGAAGAGTGGTGGATATGTGCGTGCGCTTTCGAAAGTGTTTCAGTTGGTAGATTCGCTAATTGGAAAAATTCAATCATTTGGCTGTCATCTCTAAAAAAAAACTTCAAGCCACTTGAAGCAATATTGCACTCAACTTAAATTGAAGAGTCGATCGATTTAATGAAAAAAAAAAACGAAACAGATGCCAATCAAAGAAATTACTTTGTCCTCGTGTAGAGGGTGCACCATAAATTGAATTCAATCAGTCAGTCATATGAGACACAAAAATTCAACACAGTCACGATGTGTCAATTTCGATATTGATCCTCATCATCAACTGATCTCAGACAATTGATCCCACCGACAAGACAATTTATTCCCCGTAACTGATCCCGTGATTAAATATTAGAAATATTCCACTACTACTATAACTCTAAAAATAGGGTTAACAGAGGAATAAGGGAAAGAGATACATATATGAAAGTAGATAGTTGCTAGGTTAGTTGGTGGGTGGATTAGATGATTGGTTGACTGTTGGTTTGGTTGGCTGGTATTAGGAAGATCTTATCCAAATCTCCAATTAAACCTAGTTACATTAAGAAACCAGATGATAACTGGACTATGTCCAGGAAGGAAACTTTAGAGCTTCTTATGGACACCCATTTTCTTGGCAGCAAAACAGATATAGTACACCCTGTAGAAAACCAAATGAATGCCCAATTTACAGTGCCAGAGGACGTTGTCATCCCAAGAAAATACAGTGGACAGTGCACAGCTTCCTCCCGTACAAATCTGCTGGTCTCGATGGTATCTTTCCAGTGGACTTACAGCATTACACATTACATTTTGATATTTTAAGCCCGAGGCTCCACACTATCTTCAGGAGTTGCTTAAACTTCGGCTACACCTTGGAGGAGGGCCAAAGTTGTCTTTATACCGAAAGCCGGTAAGGCGTCCCATGCATCCCCTTAAGACTTTTATCCGATCAGCCTATCCTCCTTTCTATTGAAGACTCTGGAAAGGCTAATCGACGTCCACATTAGAACTAAATTAGATTGTACTCTCCTATCGATATCCCAACACGCGTATCGCAAGTGAAAATCGGTAGAGACTGCTTTACATTCGTTGGTAGGAATCATCGAGAAATCGTTTGAAAACAAGGATTTCACTTTGGTGTCCTTCCTTGATATTAAAGGAGCTTTCAACAATGTCAAAAGAGAAGCTACATATATCTGCTGCACTTCTTGACCTGAAGGTTGACAACTATTTTTGCTATTGGTTCGAGCATATGGTTAAAAGCAGGCTTATCCATGCTGAGCTAGGTTACTGTCGAACCAAGGGTACCATCCATGCTAGTGAATGAGATACTCCTAATCTTGGGTAAAGAGGGGTTCAGTGTTATAGCTTATTCGGACGACATTGCCATAGCGATATCAGGAAAGTTTCTTCTTACCGTTAGAGACCTAATGGAGTCTGCTCTAAATAAACTACCAAAGTGGACGGATATCGTCGGTCTGGGGTATATCCCAGAAAAGGACTTAGGCTAATTGACTTCGTATTCTAGATGTTCGAACACTCCGAACGGCCAACATAGAATCGGACCACTACCTAGTTGCAGTCAAATACGGATTTACGGATATCTCAGACGCCATAACAACGGAAAATACTGTGAGGAGATTTAACATTTAACGAACGGCTGCAATCGCAGGAGACCGCGAGACCTATGCAGCCAGCATAGGATGCTGAAGACCAGTGGCATCGTTGCAAAGAAGCCATCAGAAACGCCGCAACTGATGTGCTGGTTTTCACCCAACCATCTCCACGAAACACCTCGTTTGATGAACAGTGCCCTGAAGAACATGCAGCAAAACAACTACCCTACGAAGCGGCGCTACACAGGAGGATGAAAGCGACTCGGGAGCTTTACGAACAAAAGAAGAGGGAAGAATATCGGCTTCTCGATCGAGTAATTATAGAGGTTCTACTCCAGTAACAATGTTCGAAAGTTTTACTAAAAAGTAAAAAGAACGTGTCAAGCCAACAAGACCCGAACAGAGACTTGTAGAGATGAACAAGGAAACCTTGTAGTTGAGTCACAGTCGGTGCTGAGGATATTGAAAAAGCACATCTGAAGACTGTTAAACGGCGACGACGACCCAAATTCCGTTGTCAGGCAGAATGAACCATTCAACCTGGACGATGAAAACCAAGACTTCCGTAGACCCGACCAAAATGAAGTGAGGAAAGGTATATCCAAACTCCAGTCTGCCGCTGTCAGGCTGAACGAGCCATTTAACCTGGACGATTCAAACCAAGTCTTCTGTCCACCCGACCAAAATGAAGTGAGAAAAGCTACATATATCCAAACTCAAGTCCAACAAGGCTGCCAGACCGGAAGGCCTATCAGTCAAGTTATTGAAAGCAGCGAAAGATGATTGGGAGGAAAGCATACACCAACTTATTTCCAAGATTTGGTCGGAGAAAAGTATGTCTGATTAATAGAATCTCAGCATCGTTTGTCCAATCCAGAAGAAAAGAGACTGATTAGCTACTATCAGTATGGTTTTAAGTCCGTTAAGTCCACAACCGACCCAATATTCACACTATGGCAGATCCCAGAGAAAGCCCCAAAAGTTCTCACCATCTTTTTATCGATTTTAAGGCTGCGTATGATAACATTTATAGAGACGAGCTGTACAGAGCTATGTATGTCTAGTTTCGGCATGCCTGCCAAAGTCGTCAGATTGTGCAGAATGACGATGGACACCGTAAATAATTATACATTATACTCGATTTCATTACAATTTTCCAAAAATCTATGCAAACGCTGATGACATTGACATCATTTACAGAACACAGCGAGCTGTCACTGTGCGTTTACAAGAATTGAAATAGAAGCGGCAAAAATGGGTTAAGATGTGAACGAGGGCAAAACCAAGTGTATGATTTGAACAAGTAGGGACACACAACATCGACGAATCGGACGGAATATCACAATAGAGGTATGTAGTTGTCTACCTCGGCTCCGGTATAAACTCTGACAACATCACATCAGAAATCAAACGAAGAATTATACTTGCCAGTGTCTGTTTTGTTAGTCTAAGAAGGCAATTGAGTAACAAGGTCTTGTCAAGAAGCACTAACGAGACTCTATACATATAAGACCCTCATCATCCCAGTCTTACTGTATGGAGCAGAGGTATGGACCTTAACGAAGGTGGATGAAGATATGCTTGGTCGCTTTGAACACAAAATTCTTCGGACGATTTTCGGTCCTGTTTGCGTTGACGGGATTTGGAGGAGGAGATTTAACCATCGATCTCTACGAGCTGTACAGCGACATCGACCTAATCACAAAAGTACGATTAAGTCGTCTAAGATCGCTAGGACAGGTAGAACGAATAGACATTAATAGTGAAGACTTTAAGAGTCTTCGAATCTAAGAAGATATCCCGCACAAGTAGAAGAAGACCTTAACCAACTTGAGGTGCTCATCTGGAGGCGGTTGGCCAAAGATCAAGCTAACTGAAGATGCTTGTTGGTTAAGTCCTAGGTCCACACCGGACTGTAGCACCACCTACATATGTAAGTAAGTAAGTCAGATCAGTTGCAGATAATTTTAATATATGTATAGGTAGGTATATAAAAACAAAAAATACTTGGTCCTTTATAATTTGTTAAAATTTATCGATTTCATGGAAAATAGTGAAGTTATGAAAAAATAGACGTGGAAGTGATAAGGATTTCTCAAAATGTGTACACTTGTACTGTTTTTCCTTCTCAAATGTCCAGAGGATTTCAGTACTCTAGTTAAAAATTTTAAGGCCCAAAAAAGTGGTGACATAATATGGCAAATGGACCGCTCAATCGTCTTAGCTGTTGCTCTATGTAGATCATTTCTCTATGTTACAAACTATGTATTAAACTTAATACGTCCCAACAGACGTCCCAAAAGTCCCAACAAACTAACAATGGCGCCCACATTGTTTTCTATCTTTTAGTGATACATAGTTGTGTTCATACATATTTCATTTAAGCATTCATATCGATAAGGGAATTCTCGCTTCGTTCACCTCATTAGTATCAAAACCCAATTAACGCTTTCTTAACGAAAAGTAGATACATAGCTCCAGCTCTATTTCATTGAACACCCGTATTCGAACATAAATCTTACCATCTGCATCTAAATCTATCCAATTATAATATTTTTAAATAAAATTTCATTAAACTTCCTAACTATAACGTGATTTACGCCCACGTGTTGCCCCACACAGAATTCATATCCACCTCTCCTCCGATGAGAACCTTCTAATTTTGAGAATAAATTACCAAAAATAAATTCCACAAGTATTCCCACTTTTAAGAGATTATTTAATAAATAAAAAGGGCTTTTCTCATAGTATGCGCCACTTAAAAAGAATTCTCTTCCGGTCTACTTCGAACTCATTCTGGTTTGACTTCTTCGTTCGACTTGGATACGCAAATTCTTTTCTTTTTCTAGTTACTCGCCTTGCCTATTACTTCTATTCATAGCATCTCACTATCTAAAGAATCACATTCTGAGTACAGAGGGGGAAAACAAAAAAAAAAAATAAAAACAAGTTCGCTTTCGCGATCAAAGTAAATTCGCTTTATTATTACATTCGTGGAACAACAAAGGTGATTGAATCATTCTTCGGTTTCCTCTTAAACAAAAATGTAAACACACATCGTTACCAAGGGGGAAGGGGAAGCAAACAATGGAATAATTAGAAAGATGATTCTCTTTCTTTCTTTCTGTCTTTCTTTATTTTTCTTTATAATTATCATTATTATTATAATAATCATCCATTTTTCAATTTTCTATATGGCTTGTATCTAAAAGTGCGCATATTTAAGCGGCAGAAGAAAGAAGAAAAGAAAAACGGAATAACAGACTGGAAAACAACAGTTGGAATAACAGAGAATCATATACAAAGTAAAACAGAGAATAAACAAAACACAAACAAAAAGGTGGTTAGGAATAGTTTTATGCAAAATAGTAGCTTTCTGCTTTGAGTTAAGGTGGCGCAGTTTTATGCAAAAACTAATTAAGTAGAGTGTAAAGGCACTATCTTAGAATTATTGCAATGAAACGTATTGGGAATAGCACCTCCATAATTGAAAAAAAGTTATTGCGTTGGCTTTATTGTGATCATTACTAAGCAAAAGTAAAATTTGAAACATACATATGTGTGTATGTATGTCCAACCCACCATTCATAGCCCTTTCCCAACTTTATTGGTTTTTAATTGGAAACCAGTGTACAATTTTTACAACGGAAACGAACTTCCACTTACTTTCGATTTGTTAACTTCAACTTGGATACAATAAATGTAAGAGTTGCTTCATTTCCTAATCCGCCATTTAATTAACACCTTGTCGTGGCTAGACTGTAATAAAAAAAAAATTTTTAAGAAATTCTTCAAATGAAATCGACCACCACTCTGGTCACGCACAGCATCTTCTTCGCTCGGAAAGTCAAGTTTAACGCGTTTTAAAATTTTGATGTTAAGTGGTTTTTAATTTATTAATGATTGAAGCTTAAGGTGTAATGTGGTCATGGTCTTAAGATGGTCTTACCTAAAAGGCAAATAGTGGTTAATTTTTATTTATTTTTGAAAAAACAAACCGAAGTTTTTTTTCTAAATTTTTGTGACCTTAAACTGGAGCATATACATACATATGTATGTACATAGGGCAAAGTTTCCACAATTATCAATCATAGTTCAGCTGTGTCAAGCAAAAGCGAAATCAAAATTTCGCATGCTTTGCAAATATTATTGGGAAGGCATCAATTAGTGATGCCACTACTCGAAATTATTCTAGAAAAGAAAATGGATTGTCACTTGAAGATACATATCTCTCACATGATAATGCCGGACATTTTTAATAAGCATTACTTGATGAAGTGGAAAATATCAGGCGAAGATATTTTTTGAAGCACAAATCTATGCATTTGCCGAATGCAACACGCAAAACCATCACTTTAACCTCCATCAATAGGAAATTGCTTGTGCCTAGAAAGATTCTTCAATTCAAATATCAAAAGAATGGCTGAATTCCAAAACGCAGTATTGCATCGTCAAACGTTCCAAAATCCAAACAAAAGCAGCTACGCAAATAGCGCATCATGAATGCCTGTGATGCAAATGATTTTTCTGTTGTTCTGTTTGATTAGCAAATGGAAGTTTTTGCAACTTATTTAACGAATTATACTCAATAAATTGTAGCGTTCAATTGAGTGGAATTATTGACATGTACTTGTTTCCAATTGACAAAAGCATCGCGTAGTGTTCCAAAACGTCAAAAATAAAAAAATCATCATGCATGCATAGCAGTATCAAAACATCAAGATTTTGCATCATCAAAGAAGTGATAAGCATTTTTTTTGACGTTTTGGAATTCAGCCAATGCTTTCCTATACAATTTACATCAATAATAAATGCGATATCAGTACTCATCATATATAAGGCAGGAGACTCAGGGAAATTAGTCTTCAGACAGCGAATCCTTATGGTTACGCCTCATTCATAACTCGTGGAATAAATCAAAATTACAGACAAATTTAGACTACATCGTCTAAGAATACAACCGGAGATTTCCTGTCAGAATATCTAGTAGAAAGGAATGGGATTAGGGTAGAGTCTGTACCGACGGATTCAAAATGGATGTCGGTATGGGAGAGTATCACTGTATGATAGGTAGACATGACACCAACCAGGCTTGATGTACCTGTCCTGTCCTACAGGCTTTAAGAAGGAAAGCCCTAGGCGATCTTCTACGAAGATCTTAATGATCTAGTCAGACTTGACTTAGGTAAAGTAGAAAGCCTTGTCTCCGGGTCAAACTGGCTTAATGCCTAACCGAAGAATCATATCTCTTCAGCATCGGTTCACACCGAAATTGGTCGCCAAGTCTTTTGTCCCATACGGAAAGTTCTCATGTATGTTTCCGATTAACCTTCCTTTGGTCTAAGTGTGTACCTGCTGAAATGGGACAGTCACCTAATCTAATCCAAATAACATTTTTAGTCTAAATGATGATTGTAGCGTTTTTAGACCCCAAATAGTCGAAATATTGCAAGCTATTGAAATAATTATTGGAGAAAATATTTCAGATAAATGAATCAACATCTAGGAATGTTGATGGGCAAGCAGTCATAATTTGCAATTATGAGATCCAAGCAACATGTGAAATAAGAGGTAGCAACAAATAAATAGTTGTCAACGTATGTATAGCTACCGAAACGAAAAAAAAAAATAAATCAACTAGGTAGATAGATTCATCTGCATTCAGACCATGCAGACCATAACCGGGACCACTACACCACTTAGGAATCTAGGACAAAGTCACTGAACGATCCCTACAGGGAAACGCTTAAAGAAGACTCATTGCCTATTTGACTCGGCCACCGGACAGCGGCTCTCGTACTCTAGTTAGGTTAGCTACGAAATCTTCAAAATCGAAACTCTCAAACTAAACTCTCAAATCAAAACCCAAAATCCCGTAATCCAAAATCCCTATTCACAAATCGTTGACTTTATTGCGGGTTGACTATCCCCAGTCGCAAAATCCCTAAATTAGAATCCACAAATCGTTGACATTAAATCCTTCATAAAACAAAATTACTTCACAGCTTACTCCGCTGCCGCTCCGCTTCCCTGCTCCTTAAAGATCGTGGGGATAACATGGATATTTTGGGTTTGGGGATTTTTCAAAAGCTGGGGATTTGTTAGTTTGGGGATTTTAATATTGGATATTTTCTCTTTTCCCACTCTAATTGTCACTGTGCTTTGTGCCTCCTGTTGTCTCGATTGACTGGTTGCAGTAATAGTATAAGAACCGACTAATGTGAACAACGTGCGGAGTAAACTCCATTACCAAATCCCTAATCCGAGGTGGAACAGTATAAGCCAATGGATGCATGGCTAAGAGGGAGCTTAGTCGGTAGTATGCGGACGCCGAATACCTGGCTACGTTCGGTTTTAAACCAGCCTTCCTATGGCAAACTCGTGTGTCCAAAACTAGGAAAAATATTTATAAAAATAATGAGACCGATGCATCTACAATCACATTATCCTTGGGTTTCCTGCTGTTGACCAACCCGATATGTTTTTCGCTGAACTCCCGACGATCAACTCTATACTGTATTCAACTTTTCGGCCTACTATCGAGCAGCTCTCCCAAGAGTTCAGAAGACGTTCGTATATGGGACCCATCTGATCTTTCCGATAAAGTCAGAATGGAAGAAGTGAAATCAGCCATTCTTTTCCTAAACGAAACATCGTCCGAGGGTACTTTCCACAGAGTCTTGAGCCCTCCTCTGAGAATTCATGGAAAGTCATACAAATGAAGAAGGAAGGTGTGCTTCTCCACCTCGTGATAGCGGTAGATAGCGAAAAGTCTTAACACTCTTAAAAGTAAAATAATCTACCGCTTACCAGCTGATTCTTAGGACCACCGACAAGGTTTCAGCGTCTGATCGTCTGGTACCTCTGACAAAGTGGAAGTCGGACCTCCACCTGCTATCGAAAATATGTTCGCTATGCTGGATTCACGACCAGCTTCTTCGACTAACAGCCAAACGCTAGTCCCGCGCCACTGGGCATGTTGATTTCAGAGCGTCCGATACCCTTAGCAAGTGGTTCCCCGATAGTGACATACCACTTGATCTCATCGAAGAACCTTGGGTTATCTTTGGACAAATTAAGTGTCTACGGAATAGTCCCACTGTGGCCTGACTTAACAAACTTAATCTGTGCTCCGATACGGAATGTTCTGCTCTACTACTCTACTAAAACTACTCTCTTTCTAAGGATATACTATCCTTCATTAGGGAGGTGGTATGTCTCTTATACTTAATTCACCCTTAATGATAATACAATAGATCTTTTAGGTCGGAGTGTCAGCCATATGGATAAGGGTCTACACAAAAGAGTAACTGGCCCAGGATATATAGGTACATGGCACACTTTCACAGTAATTAAAGGGACTATATCCAGTCAAAGGAAAGTTTTTTAATGCAGCTTTTTTGGGACAGTTAGTCAAAAGTTCTTGAGATGTGGAAGAGTGACCAACTTTTAATGTCTTATGGAATTGAAATCTTGTAATCCGAGTAAACAATAACCACTGACCCGGAACATCTTCGAAATATCTTATGATGACCTTTATCAAATCGGAATCTATTATTATATTACTTGTCATTTCGCAAAATTCTCAAGTCCATTGTTTCTATATCCAGTAGAAGAACGTGGGTGACGAAAACTTTTCATGATTCTGACAGTTTAATTCTCGATATCCCTGCCGTTTACAACTCACCCAATAATCCACCCACTCCATATCCTGCCGGAACAACTTAAGAAGATTGAAAGGAGTTTTTCGATATTTATAGACCATCATCCTCTAACCACACCACTCATCGTTAAAGGAGAATTCACATTTCGCCAAAAATAAACCGAATATCACCATCAAACACGCATCAGGTGGTAATGGCTGACAGAAAAGTCCTTCACATTCGGTTGTGTTCACTTTTAATTAACAATTGCATGAGAGTTGAGCTTTATCGTCAGATATTATCTCTCCCTTCTTAATCATTTTTCTTTACTTCACTTTTTTTTTTTTTTTTTTTATGTTTTTGGTGTAAAGTGACGATGGTTTCGGTTTGGATGGTGATGGTGATGGTGATCACATCGTTCGTTTCTTTCTTTTTTTTTTTTCGTTCATTAAGTGGAGTACTTTTTTAATTAGCGAAATTCTGAAGAAGAAAATAAAAATAAATTTTCTTCGCCTGGTTTTGTGTTTTTTTTTTTACTTGTCGTTTGCAAATGATTTCTTGGAAGAGTGCTCTCTTCGTCTCATTACTGGGCATGGACGACTGTGTGCCATTAGTGTGATGGGAAACTCTTAATGTTTTGGCATTGCGGTTTTAGGACAAGTGTGTGGTCTGAAAGACAGTTGTTGTAACGTAATACTTTTAGTCGGTTAAATTTTATAGATGATGTAACTGAAAGGAAAGAATGGAACAACTCACGCAGAGTTTGAGTGGGAAATGGTGAATAATTAGGCCAACGAAGGCTCTACGCTTCCAACCATTAACCTTGTTCACTTGGTGGTGTAGAAAATGATCTCAACAATCGTGTCAGTAAACAAACTGAACTGAACATCTGAACACCCAGCTGATAAGTCTTTTGTTTTAACAACAATAGACAAAAAAAAAAAAAGAAAATAAAAATTCATAGCACAGTACACAGTATAAGGTATGTGTGTTTGTTAGCAAATTTCTCGACTGCAGATAGTAACAATCTAATATGCACAAAACATGTGCCATTAACGGGGAAAAATAAATAAAATATACATTTAAGAGAGACACTGATCGTGCAGATACATAGATACGCCACAAAGTATCTCCATACACAGCAGAGCACCAATTGAGACGGGACACGATAAAAACGAACAAAATTTCGAAGAGAAAATGTGGCAAGTGTCATCTACTATCATCATCAGCTGCGAAAGGAATTTTATAATAAACAGAAATAAATGGACAGTTATGCAATTGAGAGAGACACTTTTGATGGAACTAGCTGGGGTGAGACAGAGGAAATCGCAATTCATCGCGCTGCAACCTAGATTTTGTGACCATTAGAGGCAGTTAAGTAGTTTCAATTATTAAATGAATAATGTAGGGGATGTGGTCAATGTATGTCTGTACGATACAGACGATGGGTATATGGCGGCATACTTTCTAATGTGAATTAATGCCGATGGATATTTCAAGCTATTGCACTAGTTAGGAAGCACTTATATATGTGTCTACTTTGATGGCGTTCCGAAATGAAATGATTGGCAATTGACAAAGCGAACGTTGATATTTTTTTCAATATGGCAACACTCAAAGAGCTAATAGTCAATGATAGCTTGCCTTTCTGCCCAGAATGTCCAGAGGAAGAGGAAGACGTAGACGGTTCGCAGAGGCAGTAATGGACCTAGCTCAGAGGACTACTGGGGCCTATTTCATAAAACTACAAGTGTTGTACTTGTAAACTTGTAAACTTGTAACTACATGCACAAATAAAGTATGGAAATATAATTTTGTGTTCCATAAACATTTTTCAGCACTTGTAGCGCGGCAAATTCAAATTATAAGTGTAGCGATCAAAATGCTACACATCTACAAGTCTGTAACTACAAGTTAAAAAATATTTGCGAAGAACTACAAGTCTGCGGCTATACTTCACAGTTAAGCGATCTAAGCATTTCCCGTTTTTCTGCTTTCTTTCTTTCTTTCTTTCCTTCTTTGTGACATTCAAGTCTCTCTACTCTTGTAAGAAATTCACTTGTAGTTACAAGTCCGTCGCTAATAATTTTTTGCGCAAATACTTTTATGAATCAGGAAAGCTCGCCGCAGTTGTAAATTCACTTGTACTTATAGGCCTGGCATACTTGTAGTTATTAGTGAATTGGCATTCTTTATGAAACAAAAATTTGCACATAATTTACAAGTTACAAGTGAATTCGTAAATAATTATTAGTGTTGTATTTTTATGAAATAAGCCCCTGGTTGGAGATCTGTTCTTTCATAACGAGCGTGCAGAACGAGCTGAGAAGACTCGAACGAATAAGAGCTGAAACGGCAGAAAAGAGCACATAGCATAAGTCGCTAACCAGCCTCGCGAATTAATACGGCAATTCCGCGGAGAGAGTGGTAGAAAAGTGCAGGGTGTAGATTAGTACGTCGAGTAATTAGATAAGCATTGGCCAGCGAATTTCGTGGAATTTAAAATTCATTCACTCATTTCTTTCTTACTTTTCGAAAATGTTTCCGCTAAATTCTTACAAAACCCTTTTCTATTTAAAACAACTTGAAAGCCCAATCTCAGACATTGTCCACTTGATATAAAAACGTTTAAAAACCTTAATCAATCATGATCGGTTTTTCCTGTTAAAAATAAATATTTGGACTGCGATTATATCGACAAATAGACAATGCTGGTAGGTACATAAATATGTACATACATATCTGTGTTTGTTTAAGATAGCAGTCGCCAAAATGTAATCAATTTTAATTGACGTTAGATAATGTTTGAACACATTTTGATAAGATTTTTTTGTTTTTATCGCATGAAAATATTTTAAAATAGCATTTTATGAGTCATGTTTAGAAATAATATCACTTCCTTTCTTGAATTTTGCAAAATTAAATTGTTTTAGATAATAATTTTGCCCACTTCTGTGGATCAGAATTTATTTGTAAAGGATCTGCAAATGATAGGAGGTGGAGATGTTTACGTATCTAAGTATCTTTTAAGTTTATTAAGTTTTGTAAGACATTTTTTCTGAATCTACTAGTCATACAAGCACGCTCCATGTTGACTACATTTCGCATTTTGCAACTTGGTAAGAGATATCTTCTAGAATGTTCTGAGTAGCAGTCGCTTTAGACATTGTCTTTCAAAAATACTCACAAATAAAGCCTACATAGACTGTGGGCGCCGAGACTCAGTGATTAGAGCGTCGGACTATGGAGTGGGAGTTCGATTCGATTCACAGGTAACACCAACGTTCTTCACGGTCCCAACTCTCGCAAGTATAACTATCAGAAAAAAGCTTCATAAACAAAAACCCTTTGGAGATGGCATTGAACAGTAGGCTCCTTCCATTCGTTTGAAGATAATAGCACGAATAACACAAATATTTGTGAGGAGCTAGCCCTGTTTTCCCTAATATTTGTATTTATTGCTGGGAGACTAGAAGTTGCCGTCAAACTGTGCAGGAACATCCTACTTCTCATGTGGAATGTATACAAAGGAGGACCTTCTTCACACCGAACTGTAATACAGCTTAAATTTGAAATAGAGGGATGAGGCATAAAAAGTGACAACCAGCACGAAATCCAAGTTAAGCTATTTTCTTATGGACAAATGCAACATTTAAGCAGTTACAGAACAGATACTCAAGCTGTGCTCGGTAATGTATCCATTTGCAGTAAATGCTGGAATGCCTCAGGGGTCTATTCTTTAACCAATAATATTTTACTTCTTTTTTATTGACATGTTGAAGTCGACAAAAAATTTAATGCATCGAATAAAGGTCTGCAGAAATATCATGTCTAGTAACAAACAGCTGCAAATGGACAGTCAAATACGGATACTTAAAAAGATTAGAAGTTAAGCTTTCTGTTGCAATCTTGTACTTTGAATGCACTCCATGGGAACATATTTTCAAAAGTTTATAATGTTCACTAATAGTGCAACTTTTCCACGTTCTTCTTTGGTATTAGTCTCATATTGTCTGAATAGTACAGCTAACAATAACAAGTGCTCGACATTTCCTACAATATCTGCCCAGATCTTCATAATAGTCTCTCGACTGTACAAATCCTTAAACAGGAACTTTTCGAATACAGAAATAGACACATTCATGTACGAAATTATGAGTGTGAAGCCCTCAAATAACTAACAACAAATACGGAAGTCCGGAAAGATATTTTTGCAGCTAAGTTGCCAAAAGTACATATTTTTTCAAAATGTGGATCGTAAGTGTAACCACTTGAAACTACCAATAAATTAAAGAACAGAATGCGCTTAATACAAAAATAGGTCCCAGACGTTTTACGTGCAGCTTTCCCCTTGCCAGACGGTACTAATAGTGCAATTATTTTATAGATTCTGTTGACACGTGCGAAGTAACACCTCTTATGACGTACAGTCTACAGACATGCACTCGACAAATCAGCTACAATCTAGTAAGTAAGTGCAGTAAATAGTTGTATTGATTTTTTGAAGTTTCAATTAAGATAATTGTGTCATCATCAAGAATTTGCAGGTACATAGTACATATGTATATATGTAGTATATCTACGACGCTGTCTAAGCTTTATGGGGTCCCTTGTCCTGACAAAAGAACGTAACAAGTAACAACATTCTATTCCACAGACACTGCGGCGGCATAATAGCTAAGTGGAATTCTAGATTAAGAAATAGATACTATCGATGTCAAGTCACTAAATCCGATATAAAAGCCACTAACCGACCGTTCACGTCAGTGATGAATTCTAACCGATGTTAATGTCAAAATAAGTAACCATAAGTATCATCAAATTAAACACCTATTACTGTCATCATTAATAAATCTCGTGTATATTTCATTTCCTTTCAAAATTGTTAAACATTGACAGAAAAATAGTGTTACCACAGCGAAAAAAAATGATACACATCCGCCACAGTTCACTGGTTATTTTAATTACCTGCCAATAAACAAGTGATTTACTTAATCACCATGGTTAACCTCAACTAAACTAAGCAATTTTTTTTTTTCTTTTTTTGTTTTGCTAAAAAATTACAAAACAAATACGAAAAGCATTGTTTCAACCTTTGTAAGGCCACCGCCGCCACGACTACCACAAAAATCAAGTCACGTGTACGAACAAACAATACACATCAGACCTCAAAACATCCAGCTGCTGCCACTTGGCAACCTTCGTTTCCAATCAGAAACATTGTTAATTATCTCTATGAGCGGATGATTGTTTTAGCTATATCTATCTATTGACATACCAGGCTGTGTTACTGGGCAAAAAAAAACTGTCGATTGTTGTATTTATTTAGTTTTATTTTATTTTTTTTCAACAATCATCAAATTACTTCCCATTCACACGATTATTGACCACGTCGGGCGAATTGAAGAATAAAATTTAGTACAACGCACGCTTTTCGTTTCTGTCGAGCTAGAACGACAGAAGTCACCCAGGCGAGGTTTTTAAATTAATTAATTGTAAGCCTGTGCGTTTATTGTGTCGAGTGTATTGTTATTTTTGTTGACGTTGATTAAATGTGAACGATATGTGACGTTGTGTCTCTTGATATGTAGCTGCACGCGAAAAAGAAGTAATAAAACTTGATTGCACGATACGTGGTGAGCACATGGGTTTTGGGGCAAGTCTTAAGATGGTATATCTGATGAATACTTGATCAACGGAGATAAAAACTCTAACGGTAGCCATTGCAATTTCAGCCTTTTTGAGATCCTACCAACGTAGAGTAGAGGCATACCTCTTACATAGTTGAAAAGGATCGATAACTAACAACACTAATACATAGTTCCTTCGATAGCAAGGCGGCAATACCAGCAGCAATTCAAGTACCTGAAGTAACTTCAAAATTAATCAGAGTCTGTGCTAAAGATACTAGTAACACTAGCGAATAGATTCCACATGGCTATGGAAAATCAATGAAAAAAAATGGACGGCTCATATCCATTTCATCACTTCATGATACCAAGACAAATAGACACTTCTAAAACTAATGTCAAAGAGTGGCTAAATAAAGCAAATCTTTATCGGATAAGAACTAAAAATAATAGACAGGCCATCGGAAGAACAAACCAACTACTATAACTAATCGCAAGATACTTAACCAGACTTTGTAGAAATGGAAGAAAAGTTTGGACAAAAATTGGTTTCTGGCACGTGAAGATGCTCCTCGACTCTAGACGAGTTCATGCGTTATACGCTAGACATATTAGGAGTAAGTGAGTACCAGTCTCCAAAGCGTACCACTGTACTGCTCTCCTCCGGAAGACCAACCGGAACGCCCCTGGATATAGAGTTGGACTGTTGCTACGCAGATGCCTAATTTCCTGGCATCCGCACAGTGAAATGATTTCCACAGGCAGATTCCGGATCAGAGTATATCGCATCACAATTACAGTGTTACAGTACTGTGTTACGCCCCAGCGAATGGCTCGTCTGAGGAAGAAAAGGAGACATTCTACAACCAGTTGGGCGCCGTTTTTAATGCAACGCCGACATTGTCATGCTGATGAGGGCACCTGAGTCCCAAGGTATGCAAATATAAAGAAATCGAAAAGGCAAATCGCCTTGTCATAGGTGATCACGAAGCCAGCCATAAATTCAGCTGGGTATCAACTAAGAGGGAAGCAACCTCCAACCAAATTGATAATTTTGCTACCAGTTGCCGTTTTAGAAGTAGTCTACTAGACGTTCGAAACAGATGGATTGCTTCCATTCAAAGATCGAACGACGAAAGGAAGCACAGCTTCAACATCGACCGACTTAGTGACCCCACTGTGCGCTAAGAACTAAAGGACCATCTCTGACGTGATGTGGAAATAATTAGCAGCTCACTGCCCGGCACCATACATTGGTAGGTAAACCATTGACAGGCTGTGAAAACCGTTCTCACATCAGCTGCTGAAAGGATTGGCGGTCGATTGCAGGGAAGGAAGACATAGGCTTTTCGAGGATACTCGGAGAAGGATCGACTAGCGAAAACAATTTAGAGTTCGAATAGCAGCAACTCCAGAAGCAGGGAGCACATAGTCCCTATTTTGGATGAAGATGAGAGAAATGCAGAGTATCGTGCAGCGTTACAAGCGCAAATTTTTCAATGCGCTGGCTACTGAAACAGAAGAAGCGACAGTAGAACCCTTTACAGATTCACCAAAGAACTGATAGGTAGCCGCAGCTCAACCAAAGACTGTGTGAAAGGCTTCGACGGTTCTTTGCTTATATCGGATGAGGATCAACTGTAAAAGGTCCATTTTGTCAAAGTTTTAAACCGAGTATTCGGTAGCAATATCCATCCAAGTCATACTGATGTGTCCGAAGCAAGAAATATCCGAATTCCGCTCCCAGTACAGATGAGATCATTACGTGATCAAAGCACTAAAAAACAACAAGGCTGTCGGATTTGACGATATACCCGCGGAGATATGTATTTCGAGCAGCCCCAACTTCATCGACCGATTTATAGCACCCACTTGTTGGTATGACTGGAAGAACGAAATTATCGTCAAGGTCCCTAAAAACATACTGATAATGCAGACCGAAAACTGAAGATGTATCTGCGTGCTGCCTGTTGTGGCTAAGATAATAACTAGAATTATTCTACAGGAAATCAAAGAACACCTCGAAGATACATTAGATGAATCCTCCTACATCGATCACATCAATACCCTTCTGATCATGACCGATCAGTGCATAAAATATCATTCACCACTTCACCTGCTATTCGTCGATTTTGAAAGCCAGTTGATAGTGTCAATCGAGAATTTATTTGGGTTGACTTGCACAGGAGAGTTATTCCACATAAACTATTCATAAAAGCAATTATCAAGGCTACGTATATGCGATTGGTCTATATGTCACGTTCTGCATAGCGGAAGCCTGTCTGAGGAAGTTCAAAGTGGAGTTCGGCGAGGCTGTATTCTTTCACCACTCTTGTTTGTATTGATGACTAGCGACGTGGTAAATGTTGCTTTGTCGACGGGAAACGGAGGAATTCGACTCGACTCGCTGACGATGTATGCCTACTCTGTCGCAGGACAATGGACTTTCAACAAATGATAGCGAATGTTGAGAGGGGAGCAGATATGAATGAGGTAATAAGCAATCACGCAGCACGGTTAGTACTACCCCATAATGACTTCTGTAAAAACTGCAAGGACGAAGAGGAAATAGAATCCATTCGTCATTTGATATGTGATTGTTCAGCACTAGCCATTAAAAATAAAGCCACTTTTGGTGCCTACTTTCTTGCGGAACTGGACGATCTAAGAAACATTGAGCTGAACAAACTTCTGAGATTCATAGACTTATCTGGGTAGTTTAGTTCATCCATCGTTGACTGAAATTTAGGTTCTCAAGAGTCTGATAATTGGACACAATCTAAGAGTCGAAGTCTAAGGCTCTAAGTGAGCCGCTGACAATTTTTCGAGTTTGAGTTCGAGCAAACTCTGGAATTTCCCTCAAGGAGGAGTATTTTGAGAATGTTTCCATTATCCTTCTTTCTTCTTCTTCAACTTGTAACTACTTCTAGACAACTTTAAACAAAAACCCACAAAATAGACAAAAAAAAAGTTCACATTCAGTTCATGAGAACTTTTCAATTTTGTTTCTTCATTTCTTATCATTAATTCAACTTAGATAACAGAAATAAACAGAATTCATAATTCCATTTTATTTTATCTTAAATTTCTTAGAAAAAAAAATGATAGCAAATAAATTAACCGCATTTTATTTTCTGTTTATAGATCACGGTCATAAATCTGCAGTACATTAATAAATATGTATGTTTATCTTTGCAAAAATTTTATAAGACTGACCTTGAGATTTATTGTCTAGTAACAGGCAATTATCAACAATTTAAAAACGATTAATATGACTTATTAACGTTAAGGAGAATATGATTTTTTTGTTTTTTTTATTGAAGTCAAGAGAAATGTATTAAGAGTACGTTGGACCCGGATATTGAAATGCGAATGGAGGCACACGAGTTTACAAACAAATTATCAGGTCAGTAGGTCAAAAAGTACAGTAGGTACGGAATGTTAAACAAATACATATGTATCTCTGGCAATTATACTAATTCCTTAGAGTCTTAACATAAATCTACCTGTCGAAATTTCCCTGAACTATTATTATTCCAATTTGTCGAACTTTAAACGTAAAAAAGAAATACCTGAAATTGATGCTATGGACTTTAAATTAAAATAAAAACATCATCACTTTATATCTTACGGTTTTTTTTGAACTATATATATGTATGTATATATTATTCGAGAGATTACGAACCAGATTACTGTGTTGGGTTCCTTTTCGTCTCTCTTCTACGATTTATCTTAGCCCGAGAGTCTCTCTGGAATTCTCCACAGTTACTCTCTGACTTTGACTCCTCGTGTCAACGCTAGCATCTGTTTAACAGAAATCTGGTGCATCCTCTGGGTATCTACTCAGTGGCTCCCCAGGATCTCCCTTCTTCTGCTAGCTAGCGCCGGACATTGACAGAATATATGCGCTGCCATCCCGATTTCCTCCAGTCATAGTTCACAGGTGTCTTCCTCCAGAAGACTCATCTTCTTTAGGTAATACCCGAAATTTTCATGACCTGTAGATAACGCTACCACCCATTTCAGCGTTCTTCGCCCTAAGCTTAGAACTTTCTATGAGTGATTCCAATCGGCATTTTAATAGACATTTTCGCCTGCCTGCAACCTTCCATTTTTGACCACCTACTCTGGTGTTCCGTCGCCGCCCAGTTGCTAATTAGGCGTTGAGCTGCGCCCTTAATCATGCAATGTTAATCTCCTGCTTAACGAGTAAACCTAAAGGTCAGCCCATACCCCTGGTGGAGTCAGGAGATTAAAACCTTTAGGCCTTTAGATGGCTCTTCAATCGGGGCAAACAGTTTCGTGACTCTCGATCTTGGAGCCTATATAAAGACCCCCTCAGATTTTGGAGACTCTTTTGTGATAAAATAGAAGAGGTCTCAGAGGCATCAAAGCTCAAAGAGGTCTTAGCTTCCTTCCCCAAGTCCTCTAGTCATCTGTTCAGAATGAATGGCTCCTGGACTATTTCCAATAGGTTCTCATCCTACAGAAATGCCTGTGTATGAATATTATTATTATTCCTTAGGGAATACATAACTTCAAACTATTTAAATTGGTAGGGCCAGATGGTATAATACATACTGAGATCCAGCACACTATAGACCTTATCCTTCTTTGGCTGGTCTTCAGGAGCTGCTTGGAATTGGTCCATATTCCAAAATCTTGGATGGAGGTCAACGTGGTTTCTATAGCGAAGGCACGTAAAAGTATTCGCTGCAGTATTAACCCAAACCTACTGTCGGCATCCCAGCATGCGTATGATAAACGGAAAGCAGTAGAAACGGTCCTACACTGGCTGGTCGGCATCATTCTTTTTTTATCATCATCACCAGCTTTTAACAACGTCGAACTTAGGGCTATTACACGGGCACTTGCGAACCTTGGAGTTGCGGCGTTGATTGGCGTCAATCCTTAAAAAACAGAACTTATTCTCTTCACTAGAAATACAAAATTCCGTATTTCGACCATCCAGACACTTCCTGACAAGGAAAATAATTATAGCGAAATAATTATAGTGGCGGGTTGTGCAGCCACTCGTTTGAAGGCTATATATCTGTTGTTTAGTCTAAGTACTGGATATTCCTCTATTCTTAATAATCTTGAATTCCTTTCCCAAGACACCAACTACGTACTTCCACAAACTCTTTTCGACAAGAACTTCGTAATGTGTATCCCCTCAAGATAGGATTGGGAACAGGATATCTCTCTTCAAAACACAGAATCCATATGTTCCTTTACGGACAGATTAAAAAGAGAATCGGGAGTAGGATAAGGTGTCTTCACCAACGATCTAAACATTTCTTTTCGGATTCCCAATCACTGTAGCGTCTTTCAGGCAGAGATTATGGCTAGAAAGGGAGGCTTGTCGTGGCTTACGTGTAGGATGACATCCAATCGGAATATGTAACCACTTAAAGCTAACTGCAAACATATTCCCCCGATACAAATATAAACATTTGATGTAACAGGCCCATATAGAGTCCAATATCCAGCTTCTCACAACCATCCATATTGTGCTTGCTGTATTCTTCGTATGAAATGAGTGGAATCCACGTAAATTTTTTTAAAGCCTTTTACGTAACAATTATACTCTCTGATGTTTGTCAAATGTTCGTAAGTGCTGGACCATTACAAAATATTGGAGTCTGCAATAACCACTGAGTCACGGCGTCTATGCTTCCACTTGGGCATCTCGAATAGCCCTAGCTTTCTGTAAAGTTGCATTATACAAACCTTGGACTCAAGTAAGACTTTTTACTTCGATTTTGTATGGGTTGTTACTTGTTCACAGAATGTACGTTGGCACTATAACCAAAAGTGTCACTTTTACTATAAGTGGGTACTCACAATGGTTTACCATAGCAGACAGCTCGCTATCTGTCGGATTGAGCCTTAAGTTTTCTCCTTAAAATTAGAAGCTGAAGTGGTTTCTCAATCCCTTGGACTGGTACTATCTCTTAACGTTTCCTTAACCCCAAATAGACAAAGCTCCTCATACATAGGTGCGTGTGGTATTTCTCAAAAAATAGGAAGTTTATGAGCCTGGTGCTGATCCTCACCATTATATAATAAGTTTCCACCTGAACTAATGATAAATAAAATTAAAAATTTCCTTAGAATGTTTTTTTTTTTTTCCAATCCAAACCCCGGGCACTGGCTGTCATTGACGACGAAACACCAGTCGTCGTACCCGTACCCATAAAATTGCATGTGGAAGTTGGAAACACGAAAGAAAACTCGTGCAGCGTATCGAATTTGTATAACACTCGGGGTTTTCTTTTCAAGTATTATTTATATTTTTGTTGTATGCATGTGAGGTTGTGTTGATGTTTATATTTTCAATTTCATTTTCGCTTTTTCCCGCAGTGAAAGTGGAAAATGCAGAAAAATTACAACTCAACCATCTGCACTTGAGCAAGTGGAGAAAAAAAAAAAACAAAAGTTTCATGTTCATTGCTGCTCAGGGTTACTTAAGCGATAACTCAAAAAGAATTCAATTGCGTTCGTTTATATCTGAAGTTTATTTTTCACCTCCTCCCTCCCCCTGCTATGTATGTTTGTTTCTTTTTTTTGTGCATTATGCATAATAAAAATTGTTAGCTTACGATTGTTGATAATGATTGACCTTTGGGGCCCCGATTTCATTGCAAGCGGCGTGGGTGTTGTTGCTTATTGGCGAACACGATGTACACCAGCTTATTGCAAATTGTTTCGTAATTGTTATTAATCATAAATATTTTATTATCTTCTCTTTACCAAGGGCTGCGTTACTGGGTTTAACCTGTTTAAATTTGCAAAACAAAAAAACAACGAGGCTTGGATGGCTTATCAAGTGGAAAGCGTATCGTAATCCGATTAATGGTTGTAAATTACAGGGGAATTATAAAATTCACCAAACAATTAATTTAAATAACATTAAGTCCGTCATGTTGTAGGTTACGTCTTCTGTTGCGGAAAAAATGTAATTATATCATTATGAGGTGTGAATGAGTTGTATTATGCGCAGTTCTTTTTTTTAGTTTTGTTGAAAAAGTCATCATAAATGGTCATAAAGTGGTCAAAATGGTTTGCCTTTCAAAAATGAGACGCAGTGAGCCAAAAGTTATGTATTCGACACAACAAGCGTTGTGATTTATTGTACTTTGCCCAGGAATGAAAGAGACCTAAAGTTAATTTCAAAGAGTTGAGTTGAGAATCGTTTTTATGACAATTATACTATCGGATGTTCGTCAGACGTTCGCGACAGATGGGGCTATGAAAAATGTTTTTAGAGTTTCAACCTTAAGTACCAGAAAATACCAAGTGAAACAAAGGGTTAAGGAAGTCCATTGTCGACAAAATACAACTGATATGACAAGGTTTGTGGCTTTGCTAAATCCTAAAACTATTTAGACTTTCTTATGAAAGTGTTGATTTGATCGCCTTGGCGTGAGTCATTTACTCGGCAGATGACAATGGCGTTCGTTATATTCCTGTTGCCTAGGCCCTTGGGAGTTTTATATAGACTCATCCAACAAGAGGTGTCATTTTAGTTCAATAGAATGCAGGAGCCTTGGATCTTCAAAGGAAGGAATTACATACAAAGCAACAAACAACAGAATAGAATATGTATGTACATACATACATACATACATATGCACATAAATATGTATCCCCCACATAAATATTACGAATGAACCATAAAGGAATTTCTAAAACATCACATGGACATTGTAAACCCCAAACATTTTTACGTTACATTCTCCCACGTAATCTCAATAAAAAATCGCAACTCCCAATGGATTTAACGATTGATTTATACGCCGACATCGTAAAACAAAAAAAAAAAAACAAAACAATCTCCACGTCACCAGTTGCCCAAATTCCCTGCCAAGGCGAAAGGATACAATTTGTTAACGTAATCGCTTACGCAGATGAGATTCTATTATAGACTCATGCCGATGAATCATTCACGGCCCACATAACAACAAAATAAACACTCTCTCTCTCTGTTTCTCTGTTCCATCTCTAGACACTTTTTATCACCGTGATACCAAAGAGGAGGAAAAAAACCAAAACAATTGAATCAAGACGCCTACATGCGCTCTGGTGATAATAAATCGCTATCTCTCCACTCTATCCCCCAAGCGGAGGAATATATTATAACCTAACATGTGTGTTGACGAAGTGTCAAAAAATATATGTAAATCAATCTCTGTGTGGTAAAGCGACACTCAACAAAAAATCACCTACTACATGCGTGCATCATTGGTTTTCTGTTGTCTCTAGGTACACATGAGCAATGATGACCGAATCATATAAACCACCGCCGCCGGCAGTCCGTCCCTGATTGTGCTAATTATCGCTAGCCGTGCAATTTCTGATAAAAAGAAGGCTGACGACAGTAAAAGCTGTCAGAAACAGATCAAATCATATTTTGTCAACCAATTAGTCATTCGTTGATTGATAAACAAACGAATAAACAAATTAACAGCGAGTAAAGAAATCATTTACACAACTGTTTACTTTGAGTCAGAAGAAAGTTTATTGTTGGGACTTTTTTTTTTGTCTTTTTCTTCAGTGGCGGAGGGTACGTGTGGGGTGAGTTCAAGGAACTTGCACAAAGAGGTCCCGAATGATTGACTTTGATTTTGCAATATCCAACAACTACAGGCTTTCATGAGAAGAGAAAAGGAAGTTCTCCGAACGAAATTTAATTAGCATACGACAAGGAAATGAACTCGAAAGTTATTTTACGTACTCCGCCCCAATGGAAATCCAATGTACATACATAATTCTAAAAGCGGAATACATGTCCATCCTCTGTAATGGCTCTAAAATTAACATAGGCAGGTGGGGTGGCACGTGTCATGTTTTCGAACAGATGAGTCCAGCTATGAATGGTTCACATTAACAATCAGGCATCTTTGTTATTTCTGTCGATAAAAGATTAAGGAATCCGTATAGGATTGGACGAAAAAAACAACATTAGGACTTAGTAACGTCATCACAGAAACTTGGCAGTACTGCTGATGTACTCTTCAACTGCATGTACTTTTGTAAAGCAATATCCAATATTATTCTGAATAACAACTGCAACAAAAAAAAAGGAACAACTAGTAAAATTAATTCGATATCTACGATTGTTTGTAACAAAGAATTGTTGGATGACAGTAACGTACGTCAGTTTTGACGTTTTTATACAAATTATTGATAGCACTAGGAAAACTGAAGTCTGGTATCACTTTTTTTTTATCGGGACTAAGAGTTTATCCATGAAATTCATCTGAATTTAGCTAAGCCTGTATGGGCTTAGTTTTTTTTGTAGAACATGCAAATTACTGAGCCTCGATGACGTTTTCTTGTACAAACAAACAGATTTGCAAATAAGCACGCCTAGTATCAATATTCATAGCCTCCGCCCAAAATTTGGAATCTATAATGAAAATCAAAAGATATAGCTGGCTGACGGAGGTGGTAACAGAACCAACGTACAACAGTACGTATAGCGGTTTGTGTTATAGCCGCCATAGTATCGATTGGGATTTTTGCAAAGCAACGCAGGATAAATTAAAAGTCAGGAGAATAGCAGCAATGACATCAAACGATATCCGCCCACAACCATGGATAACCAGTCTCATCGATTGGGAATGAAGATGGGACTCCTTTGACGAGGAGGATAGAAGGACAGACAAAATCATATTCAACAGGAAGCTACAGGACCGAAACGTATCGACTAGAGGAAAAATCGGACAAGGCTTTCACAAAGATGTACTTTCTACGTACATAAATATGTATCATAATGATACCAATATACGTAGAGGCTGCAATGACACAAAACTTGTCTAAGCCTTCTGTTGCTTAAGACTCAGAACTATGTAAGTAATTGTTCCTGCAGGGATACTGAAACACAGTCCGACAATCTGCTGTCAGACATTTAAAGTTTTGGAAAGCCAACTGGATGGTTATGCAGACGTCAGTTACGAACTCTGTAATAAGGTGTGAAAGCACTGACGAAGGAAACTTGAAGAGCCTAGCCATTTCTACAGTGGTTATGATCAACGTAAAAGCATACTGCGAATTCTTCGACGGGCGACGTCCCTGCGAATCAAGCGAGGACGGTTTAAGACCACGCGAGTTCGTGACCTCTCATATAGCCTACATCATCCAGCTCTCAAGCTACTGGATCAAGAAGTCAAGCCCAAATTGTCGAAGGAGTAGTTACCTAAGTACAATTTTCTACGAGCGGAAAGAGCTTGGCGCGTTTAAAGGAGGTGCAATATAGTTTTCTCCTCTTATTTGTCCATGCAGCTTCTATAGAAGTCATTAGGCAGGAGGCCGAGCCTGATGTAATGAAACCTACTACGAGTTCGTGTGTTTCAGATCCAGTTTTGGCCAGATTTGTCTTATAATGAGGCACCAAGTGCCGTCTGCTCAAATACGATTGGTTACTTTGACAGCATAGAGCTTAAGCAGCAGTTTAACTGTAGCGATGATATCGATAGGTTGGTACCCTACCTAGTATATTCACCTTATCCTACCAACCTATCGTCAGGATGAAACAGGATTCCAATTGAATGATGTGTTGCCTGCTTTTTATTACGACAGCTGTGTTCCCAGGTGGAATGTCCAGCTTGTCAAACATTAGACGAAAGTTAAAAAAAAAACCCTTTAACCCTGCTAAACGAACGAAGAGTTGGGAGGAATATTGGGTTGCTATTACAGACTACAATTTAGAATTGAGACGTTCTAAACGTGCTACATGGAGGAAATACTGCGAAAACATTGCTGATATGCCAGTAGCGACACGAATCCATATGGGACTTGGTAAAGATCATGCAAATTGTGTAGGTTTATCCCCATATGGATACACTTAGCACCTTACTTCAGGTTCATGTCACAGGTTCCTTTACTCGTGTACTCCACACGTACAGGAACGCATCTGACAATAGGGCCTGCATTGCTAGTAGAGTAAATAGTTTATTCGGTAAAATTTTCAGCCCCGACAAGGTTAAATAGGCTGTAGGCTCCTTCAATCTATTTAAAAACCCCTGCGGTGATGGTATTTTCCAGCTCTTCTACAGAAGGTAATTGATCTCATCCTGTCGAGGATGATTGCCTTATTTAGAACCAGCTAAAGACAGGGAAATGAAATGTTCATCCCCAAACCAGGCAAGATGCCTAGTGAGCTGCCTAGATCTTGTAAACCTATAAGTCTAACATCATTTGTTCTCAAAACAATAGACAGACTCATTGACGTTTATATTAGAAGCCGACTAGATTTCAGTTTGCATACAGAAAAGGTAAATCCACAGAAGGTGCTTTTCATTATCTTGTGAAGAGGATAAAAGAAACACTTCATTCCAAGGAAATAGTTCTATGTGCCTTACTTGATACGAGGGCACATTTAATAACACTGGCTACGGCTCAATAGTAGGAGCAAAGGTATCGAGGATTCGACTAACCATTGGATAAAAGCCATGCTTAAAAAGTCGAGTTATTACTTCAGTGCCAGTGTCTGTGACCGCAGTTAATGTTTGTCCCCAAGGAGGAGTCCTTTCTCCCCTTGTGTTGTCACTAGTCATCGACAATCTTCTAATCGATCTACAGAGATCAGGCCACATCGCCATTGGTTATACGGATTACTTGGCGATATTTGCTTGTGCTAAACACAGTACGACCATTTCTAGCGTCAAGCAAAGTGCTTTACTACACATTTTAGAATAATGCAGAATAGAAGGATTATCCATCAATCCTTGCAAAGCCATTCTAGAGCCTTTTTAGAAAAAGAAGACTGGTCAATCTAGGACCGATTACCGTCAAAGGGACTACTCCAGTTTATGACACTCAGGTTATACATAGGTTTTATATATTTCGGCGTCATCCTTGATAAACTGCTTAGCTGGAATTCTCATATCAAGTCCGCCACCAGACCCATGTGGGCCCTTAGAAGCCATTATGGCGGAACTTCGAGTCTAAATCCAAAAATGGTACATTGAATGTATACAATGATGGTGAGGACTGCAGCTAGAATACAGGTATATACCGGGTAAGCATGTACGACAACTGAAAATTCTTGACTCAATTCCCAAAAGGGACATGTTTTGCACTATCCCTGTACTGTTTCGGTAGGTTATTTGAGAAACAAATAATAATGGACCCTGCAAACTGTTCTAATGGTGTTCCGACACTAGACCCTAAAGGTTTGGTTCACAGACGGATAGAAGATGGAAGCTGGAGTTGGAGCTGGTGTCTTTGGGCCCAACACCGAAGTCACCGGCTGCACTCCATGCAAATGAGATCTGATCTAATAAAGGTATTAGGGGCGCTGAATATACAAATTTTCAAATAGTCAGGCAACAAATAAAGCACTGTCGTCCAAACTAATGGACTCTATCTTGGCAGACATAACAAGCACAGAATCTGCGTTCATAGGACCTGAACCATCGTAAGGCCCACTGGAAAAATATCCCGGGACTTAGATAATCCGAACGATTAATCATTAATCTTACAAGAAAAATCCTTAATTTAAACAAGGAGACGTATTTTCTATAAGGAAATATGTTCGTCAGCTGAGTTAAGAAACTCAGCTGCTAAGGACATACTATCCTTCATTACCGACGTGGTACGTTTGTCTAAATTAACCCTGATGAGGCAATAGATCGTGGTTATCATTATAACGCAGTTAAGGTGTTAATTTTAAATCTGTTTTCGGTAGCAAATATTCCAATTTTTCATCCTAACACCTGAATAAGATATATTTGCATATGTATTGTATTTAAAACCCTCCATGACATTGACCTTTGAAGTGTCAGCCAGTGCAAAACAAAACAAAACAAAAAAAAAACAAACACCCAACTACCGAACAATACCAATCGAAATTATAAATTCAAGTTTTTTTTTTTTTTAATTTTTATTCCATCGCCGAACAATGACATGAATCAACTCATCATCGAATCGCAATTCGCGAATAAATAATAAACTTCAAACATGGGAACGAACAACAACAACAAACAAACTAAATCAAGCCAATCAACTCTCTCACATTTGCTCACTGGACTGGCGGCGGCGGCACGACGGCGCTGGCTGGTTGTCTGGTATACACCTCATTTCAAGGACGTTTCTGTAACCAGAAAACGAGTTTCCTCTCCACGTTCGATCTACATCGAAGGCATTCAGTGTACACACCACAAACCCGAGGTGGATTGCATTTAATCACTGTAATCAACGTGACCGACCTACCGTCGACTCCAACCAAAAAAAAGATAACTAACTACTCTCTGACCAACTCGATCTGGTGGATCTGGTCTTTTTTTTTTTTTGGGTCTGAAGCTCTTAATGTGTCGTTGGCTCTGGGCTTTGCTAATGAATTGACCAAAACGAAAAGAGGTCACCAGCGAGAATTGAATTTCGCAAAAACGTGTCCGAAAAGGTGAACAAGAATGGGCAGAGAATAAATTCAAAAATCGAAAGAGATCACGATGATGAGACTCTTGGAGGATGTCATTAAGATGGACGCAAACGATGGCAAACGAGTCATCGGCAAATGCAAAACCCAAATCACATAATTCCGGTCCGTGGCATGGAATTCCAATGGAAAATGGTTGCACAACGATTTTTTTTTTTTGGTTTTACACCTTTTTTTTTGGCGAAATACAATCGATCTCGTAGTGCAGTGTTTGGATAGACGACGGTTTTGCTTTTCGAATGTTTTCAGGTTTTTTCGGTTAACACCTTCCACAGACCGGGTGATCGTGATCGACATCATGTGCTCCGAAATGTAATTTGGATACAAATTACAAATTCTAGTCACAGAGAAAAGAAACGATTGCGCGATCGCTAGTTTATATACATTGGCGCGGAGTTAGCGTCGTCGAAGGCAATTTCTAGCGCGCTGACAAGGTTTAGCAGTTTTCAACCGATTTCATGACAATCATGCAAATTGAGATAGTGTTGAGTATTCTGATACGACGTCTGTTGGGTTGGGTAAAAGTAAAAGAGATACAAGATATTTTTTTTCAGATATGCTTACATATCTAAAGTTATTTCATCTGTTCTCTAATACTTTAACACCGACTGAAGAATAAAATAGGAATCACCATGTATTAAATTCGGAAACACTCAACATGAAAAGAGGAGAGGAAGGAAGTGGTTTGGAACTCGGTTGTTACTGGTGTCTGCCGCATTTGTGGTTGATGCCCTAACTAATCGTGGAAAAGCCTTGGACTTGGATGAGTTGGGTTTGCACTAAACTAGATTGTGCTGCCACAACGCGAATTTGGCAAAATCACCATCGGCGTCCGGCTCCAGATGCAAAAACAATTCGGCGTCTAACTCGATTCGAATAACATGAAGCGTCAGCATATGTATGTATGTGAGACATCTTTGAAGAGTATGAAGCAACAACTAAATAGAAACATCATCTGCAACAGAATGGATGTAAAGTAGTTGAATAATATAAAAACGACTGTGATCCGCATCAAAGCAACATACCAAAATATCAGCATGATATGTGCACACGCACCTTTCGACAAAGTTAAAGTTTTATGACCTCCTGGACGGAGCCTTCGGAGCCTGTCTGGAGTATGATGTCAAAATCATACTCGGAGACTTCAATACCAAAATCGGTAAAGAATACATCATCGGCGGATTGGTCGGAAAGCAGAGCCTCTACGACACGACATTTTTCCAAGTCTACGAATCCACACAGCAACTCCAGATGATCGAACCGCCAACCAAATCGTTCAAATGTTCAAACTTTTAGAGGGTCAAACGTCGACACTGACCATTCTCTTTTTGGAGTCAAAGTTACAGCTCGACTATCCAACGACAAGAAACTGTAAACCGCCCGGAAAAAGAAGTTCAACTCTGGAAGCTTTAGCATGTCTGTAGTATCCAGAACCTACAGAGAGCGCCTGAGAGACTACCCGAGAGAGACTACCCGCTGTAGATTCACCATCCACAAACGCCAATAATCTGTGGAACCAGCATCAAAGAATGAAGCAATCCCCGATGACTGTACTATCATCCCGGTATGTCCCATCTTCAAGAAATGCAATTCGATGTCTTGTAAGAGTTATCGAGGCATATCCTTGCTTAAAGTACTGTGTGAACGTTTAAAGCCTTTCTGTAAGGCAAAACCTGGGAAAGAGCTCTCTATTCTCTTCATCGACTTCAAAGCCGCATATGATAGCACTTGAGCTCAACAAGGCGTTGACCAAATTCGGAATCTCAGCAAAACTGATCTAGCTTTGCCGGTTGACGCGTACCGCAAACACGTACCGGCTTTCGGCAAGGAGATGCGCTATCATGTGACTTCAATCATGTGCTGGAACAGATAGTGCGCAGGGCAGGTGTAAACACGGAAGGCACTATCTTTAACAAATCTGTCCAGCTGCTGGGATACGCAGACGACATCGACATGTTAGAGGATGTGTTAGAAGCAGTGTTAGAGGCTTTTAACGACATTTGAAGAACAGGCCAAACGAGTTGGCTTTGAAGTAAATGAGGACAAAGCCAAGTACATGTTGTCAATAAACAAAGAAGCATCTGTCCACCTCCTAAGACAAAACGTCACTGTTGGCAACAGTAACTTCGAAGTGGTTAAGGAGTTTACCTACCTCGGATATCAACTCCACGAATGACACGCTAGTGGAGATTCGGCGAAGACTTAAAGTTCAAAAGTACTAACTTGGCAGACGAAATACATTGACGAAACATTGATCCAGCCAGTTCTGCTATATGGAGCCGAGTGCTAGACGATAAGCAGGACATTGAACATTTTCTTCGTCGAATATTCGTTCCCGTATGCGAAGAGAGCGAATAGAGGAGAAGAAACAACCGCGAACACTATGAGCTGTTCTAAGATGTGGATGTTGTCCAAAAAGCCAAAACACGTGGGCTACACTGGCTCGGCCATATCGAACGAATGGACAATTATGCTCCAGCAAAGAGGACCTTCGAATCACAGCCCCCAGATTCGAGACGACAAGCAAGATCGAACCCCCGTTTTAAGGATCAAGCTATCGCGGATGCCAGAGTGCTTGGTCTAGACAACTGGAAGCAGTGTGCCGAAGAGAATGGAAGGCAGAGGCTCTTCACGGGTCGTATTTTTACAGAAGACTCAAACTTGTCTGGATGAGTTGGAAGCATAGGTAGGTAGCAGTAAATATTTTTATAAATTTTTCAAAATATTAGTAACAAAACTTACATAGTTCAAGGTGTTATGTGTATATATGTATGTACACACTTTGTACGTTCACTTACCTGAAAATAAAAAGAAAAACTTTGTAAATTTTTTTTAAACAAAAGCCTTTGTATTTTTATGCTAAAGACATATAAATTTGAGAACTATTAAGGTTTAATGCACATTGCGTACAAGATTTTGTGTTAAAATGAGGAAGACATGGAAAGACCTAACATAGGTTCAAGTCTTGAACAATCATCCTCTGAACATTGCTTACCAACCTCATCGGTGATTTCATTTCCGGCAATCCCAGTGCGACCTGGAACCCAGACAAGAGTCAAAGAATTAACCATTGCGTCCAAAGAGAGATATTTCAAGCAGAAGTCACAGCAATCCATGAAGCCGCGAACTGGCTTTCGATTAATTCGATAGAGTGCAGCAATATTGTTTTCTACATAGATGGTCAAGCTGCGATAAAAAGCCTTGGAATCGCCAATAATTCGATCAAAGTTAGTAAAGCAATGACGAGGATCCCTTAACAAGATCGCTGTTAGGTGCGACATATCCCTGTACTGAGGAGAGTGAACACCAGAACCTTCCTGACAATAGGGAGGAACCGTCAACACCTATTAAATCGATAAAATTCCAATTAGATACCGCACCCATAAGAATGGCAAACAGTAGATGGAACAATATCAGCACATGTCACATGTAGGTAAACCAGAAGAATTATTTCGGTAAATAGGATCTGAGAAAGATAGTTGACCCCCTCAAAGAGCACTGTCTGGTAGGCAGACATTCCAGAAGGTTTGTTGCTCCCTTCAACGATTTCTGTAGAAACTGCAGAGACGAGGAAGTTCTGTGTATCTGTCGTGCTCTATCGGTCTTGAGAAGGAATACCCTAGGCGAGTGCTTCCTCGAAGATCTTAACGATCTAGCTAGACTAGACTTAATGGAAATATAAAACCTTTTCATCGGGTCTAACTGGTTTAATATCTAAACGACGAACCATAATTCTTTGGCATGGGTTTACACCGAAACTGGTTGCCCTGCTTCCTATCCCATGAGAGAAGTTTCCATGTAGGTTCCGATGTAGGTAGTCCGGTTTTTCCATAGTGGTATCACAATGGACCTTCTTTTTGGTCTAAGTGTGTCCCTACCAAGCGGGAACAGCCACCCAGCCCAACAAACCAACCTTACTGGCTAGCTCATCATTGTATTGTACATTTACTAGGGCTTGAACTAACATCGAAGCTCTTGTTCAGATTTTTATCTACGGTTAAGAGCGATATTGGACCATCTGCATAATCTATAGTACAATAGCATGGGTTATTAAATCTTGTCAGTCATCAAGGATAACTGAACATAAAATCGGCAAAAGGACTCTGCCTTAAAGAAAGCCCTTTGCTGCTGCAATCGTCACAAATACTCCTCCACACATGGATGCAACAGTCTCATGGCACTTGCGACTCTTAGCCAGTACTCTCAAAAGCATCCTCAATATTAAGAATGTACATACGTAGCACAATCACAGTCGTGTTGGTTAGACTTAAATAAATTTAAATGCAAAAATGGTTAGTGGACAATTTCAAACAAAAATAAGACACAAGCGTTTCAAATGATGTTCCACTCGGAGTAGCAAAACATAAGCGGTACACACCTACCCACAAGCACTTAATTTCGCAGTATAAGTACGTAATTAACAAGAACCCATTGGGCTATAACAGTCTCCGAAAACTAACCTGTCCCATGACAGCCCAGTGTTCTAAAACATCTAATCATATGTATGTATACTTAACCAACAACCTTTTCCAAATTAAAGTGTCCTTTTTCGAATTAATTTTGATTTGAACTTTTCCCTATTTGCCTACCATTGTGTATAATTCATTTTAAAGGGCAGACAATTTCCTTATTAATGAAAGACATTTGATAGAAATAGAAAAGACAAATTTAGGTCAAAAGGGCAGTCCTACGCACTTCAGTTGTTTGTTTTAAAGTTTGTTTCGTTCCCCTGACACAGTCCCCATTTAGACATGAATCATCCAAACAAACTAAAACCAAAGATTCCGTTTAGTGTGATTAGTCTATTTCCATTATGCCCATGGGGACGTACATATTTCTCAAGGTATACCCCTTTTGGCAAACAAATCCTTAATTTATTGTGAAGAAAAAAATAAAAATAAACTTTTACATTATCCCATCCAGATGGCAATGATAGAACAAAACAAAAACTCTCCACTTCCCTGCCTAACACTGAATGAACAAGGACAATAGAAAAGTTTCTCCTTTTCTGAATTTTATTTGTTTCAACACTAATAGAAAACTACTCACCATCCAACGAAAACCCATCCGTTTTTGTCTCTTTGGTTCTCACAGTTTCCTGTGCAGGATTCGTTCGTTCGTCGTCTCAATGGACCAAATGGTCGTTAAGTTGACAATGCAAGTTGGTCGAGAGAAAAGTTTCATTAAATGTCTGTCCATCAAACTATCTCCTGTGAGTGAACACAACACCGTTGGTGGTGCATTATTTCAATACGAGTGTATCTATTGCAGGTGTTTTGTTGAATTCACACCGTCGTCCGCTTGAAAGGACATACAATCACTGATATGCTTGAACACTTCAAAGATAAGGACGCAGTTTTTGGACAGCGTGTGACATT
This sequence comes from Xylota sylvarum, assembly GCA_905220385.1. Taxonomy (NCBI): domain Eukaryota; kingdom Metazoa; phylum Arthropoda; class Insecta; order Diptera; family Syrphidae; genus Xylota; species Xylota sylvarum. The sequence continues at coordinate 104,374,998 of LR999957.1, read as the reverse complement.
ATGAAACCATTCTCCATCAACTCAGAACGACACCTTATGGGCTTTTGTGTCTTTATGACCATAAATCCATGAACAAATCCATTAAATTATTTTTAAATTACAAAGGCGATAAAAGTATGGAAACACCTTCTTACAGCAGCAACAATGGCTGCCGACAGACACATTGCCAACCAAATTCAATTTCATCTCGACCGCCTGTAATCTCTTCAATTTTATTCTCTCTAATCCCAATTTAACGGCATTTGTGCAATATAAATCTCATCTTCATCGTTAGGAAGATCTGTGTATATGTATCTCATCGCTCTCTTATGGTTTACCGCTCGAACACACTCCACTAAAAGAGGTCATTAACCATTTTAATGCCCTCAAGGAAGTCGGCTTTATTAAGTGTTCCACTTCACAGTCATACTTTGTGCGAACGCGATTTTTTTTTTTTGTTTCTTTCAGTTGAATGGAAGGCACATTTCCATTGAAATACATTTTTTTTGAGACAATTTCTTGTAAATGAATGTAGATCAAAGAATTTTCAGTTTCGTATCCGAAAGATGCAAAAAGAAAATTGAAAGTCATGCTAGTGAACCGCCGCTGCTGCCGCCAGATGATGATCATGACTCTGAAGAACTCCGAAATAAATACAAAAAAAAAAAAAAAAAAATCAGGGTCATCGTATGTGTACCATGTATAGATACATAGATAGATTACAACGAAAACTACAAAAATAATACTAAAATTACTCTTAGCGATGAAAATGGCGATGGTGAAGAAGACACAGGAGTGAGAGAGTGGGAAAACTGGGCAATGAACATAAGTGAAATATCTTTTAATTGGTTTTTTTGTATCTCTTCTTTTATCTATTTAACCTGTTTAACCCGAATGGATTAATAGGATTTGGGATTACGGCAGCAGCTTATGGAATTTTGTATTTGAAGTTAAGTAGGTATCTAGTACATTGTGCAGCACTTTCATTAAGTGCTTTGAGACAGAAGGTTGGGTAAATGATTTCTGTTTAATGGTGTTATTACGTTTGTCAAGGTAAAATGGATTGTAAAAGGAGCTTGGATTTTGAAAGCAGCAGCAAGTTCGTAAGCCGTATTGGGTGGTTAACACTGATTTTATTAATTTAAATCAAGACGATTACATTGAATGCAGATATGCAAAAGGCATTTGGCTTGATTATACATCAGCAACATACGACAGCGTATGGAAGGATTAACTCATTTATAAACTTTTGAAACCAATACCATGGATATCTCTTCTTATCAGTAACCTACTATAAAATCAACACTTCAATGACAGCAAAAGCAAGGTCAGAAAGCTAAACAACGGCATACCTCAGGGCTCTGTTCTAGCCCCTTTGCTTTTTAACCTATACCAGAGATAGGTAGATCTGGTAGATAGTGAACCAGAGACAGATTCGAAAAAGTATGGATGACTTGGCTATTGCAAAGCAAGATAAGATCAAGTGAACGGAAAAAACTCTAACCCTTGACCTAGACCGGTTGAACACATATTTTAAGCCCTGCCGCATATGCCTCAGCATGTGTAAAACGAAAGTTTTCGTTGTTTTCGTCTAAACAACCAACTTACAACCAACAGACTCAACGTCCAATTTTACAATACCACACTCAACGCCCGACAGTTAAATTTGGTGATAAACTTCCTCATGATCCGCTCAATTTGAGCTCCTTTTGGACAACAACGAATGGTGTGACAAAAAATGACAAAAAAGGTACCATCCCTTCATCCTGGACTTTTGACTTCAGTATTCCACAAAATCTTGCGACTACTCTTAACAGGAATCGAACAAACCATGCAAGGTGTGCGGGCTCTCTATTCCGCTGGGGAATTAATGGCTCTTCTCTTTTAGGATTGCAGACCCAACTGCAAACAATCCAGTGTTCCAACCGAACCTACCTTGGAGATATACAAGTCATAGTGAAACCATTTGGCCCGGGGGTGGACAATACAACAAAAATGACATACATACCATCACACACACATCTTTTACAGATCGTCCAAACAGTGCTGAGGTTATATTCGTTAGGAAAGAGTACCTACGAGTATATACCATTATCCGACCAATGTTCCTCAGTCTGCAGAAATACCCCTCCTCTCGTAACAATCGACTACGGTTCTACTACTATACGGGTTTCCTTATTAGTGCCCGAAGACTTTGGTTCTAGCTCTATAGTTCTAGCAAAAGACTGTGAGCCAAATGAGCAACATTTGTCAAGGACCGCTTCAGTAGAAGAAAACATGAACTTGTACTTATGACCTCCAAGTGATGCTTGATGCTTGCTGGATAACCGAAAGTTGAACTAACGATGACCTTTAAATCCATCGGATCCACAGACGACACCAGACTAACATTTCCTGCAGCTAGGAGCAAACGAAATAATAGAGCTCTGAAGAACCAGACCTAAAAATTATCATAACCTATTTTGATGAAAAAGTATCTGATCCAGATGAATAAACTGATAATGTAGACGACTCTGCCCCGCAACCGAAAAAAGAACAATGACTTACGTGTCTGCACGTGTGCACATTAAACAGACCGCGAAAAGCCGAGCAGCTAACCGAGACTACAGAGATGTTTCAGTAGAAAACAGGTTCGAAACTTCTATAGAAGACTGAAGCAATCTACACCAGGATTCACGAGCCGCCGTGGTACCTGCAAAGATAGCAATGGAAACACCGTTGTAGACACGAAGTCGATGCTAAACATCTGAGGAGACTACTTCAACCATTTACTGAAAGGTAATGTCAGTCAAGACACCGCCAGTCAATTTGGATGACAATTAAAAAAAGTGAGATAAAATTAGCCATCGCCAGACTAAAGATGAACAAAGTAGCTGATGTGCTACAAGCAGATGACCTGGTAAGGAGCATACACCAACACATCTCTGAAATATGATCGGAGGAAACTATACTCGCCGATTGGAGCCTCAGTACCATTTGCCCGATCTACAAAAGGATCGTCTACTTTGCGCTTTATGTGAACGTCTCAAGCCGTCTGTTGATGATCTAATCGGCCCTCACCAATGCGGCTTCAGATCTGGCAAATCTACCACCGGCCAAACCGGCCAGATCTTGGAAAAGACCAACAAATTGTCAACAAATTGGACAACCCGCCACCTCTTCATGGATTTCAAAGCCGCGTATGACAGTGTAAATCGAGACGAACTACACCATACCAAAGCTTCTTCATGAAAGTTACACTCTCGGATGATTGTCAGACGATCACGAGAGATGGGGCCGTGAGGGAAATTTAAGGTGCTATCTGAAGATTGAATCTCCAATATCCTTGCTAAACTCATAAGATGAAGACAATGAAAAATTATCGCTGCTCCGTAAAAATTCGAAAGGTTTCCACTGAAACCTTCGACACAGCCAGAGAGTTAAGACAAGCTGAAGCACTGGCATGCAGTTGCTTCACTATTGTGCCAGAAAAGATAGTACGCAATGGCCAGGCTAGTACATTAGGCAATATCTTTCAAAAATTCTCGTAATATCTTGGGTTTTGCTGACGACATCAACGTGATAGGAGGAACAAGGCGAACAGTGCTTTCACTAGCATGGAGTCAGCAGCAATCAGAATGAGACTGATTATCCACGAGGACAAGACGAAGTATGTGCTTTCATCAACAAGAGTCGGTTCCCACCGCAGACTTGGTCAGAACGTGACAATTGATAGTTATAACTTCGAGGTAGTCAAGGCTACGTAAACTCTTCAACGCCATACCAGAGTGATCGAGAAACCAAAGCAGATTCTATCCGCGATAGTGGGACCAGACAAAAAGAGATCTCCGTCGACTTGGTGTACGAAATTGGAAACGGAAACGGTGGTCATGCATCATCATCTAAAAGCTTTTACTCTTCTGAACTTCTAAGATTAATTGTAAGAAGGTTGGTCTTCTGTGGTAATCTAGTCTGTCGTTAGCTGAGAATACTTAAGGAGAGATATTGAGATCAAACTTTGAGGATCTACGGACTGCTCATATCACGCTTTGGATTCTAATCGCTAAAATTAGCTATGAAAGAACGAAAAGGCGGTATTTTAGGTCGATTCTACTTCGATCCTAAAAGTCTGAAGATAACTCAAAACGTACAAACGAAAGTGAGAAATAGATTTCCTTTTTCAAAAGCAACATTAAAACACGACCACCCGATTAAAAAACTCCAAATCCTTGAGAAACAAGAAACTTACACCCACTCACGGAATATGTATAAATCTGTTATATAAGCACTCTCGCTCTCATTGACTGCTACAGTCCAAACCCCCTAAGTCAGTGTGTAATCAAAATTCAAAAAACCACATTATTATCCAAAATAAACTCTCGTGCCAGACTTCCTGTCGTCTTTGAAGGAAGATCCTCCTCCTCCTCCTCCTCCTTTATGGCCTTATACTTTCTTTCTTCGAATTAATTCACAGAGAATAGAAGAAGAAATTAATGTCAACAAATATATTTATCCGACGGCTACCACCGCCCGCCGACATCGGAAACCCCATTTGGAGCCAAATATATGCGAGCATCGGGTTGGAAATTATTGCCGCATGCCTGCGCGCATATGTGTGTGTGTGTAAACTAAAAATCAATAGCGGCAGCTGAAATTGTCGAGTCCCTCCACCGGAAGTGTGTGTGTGTGTGTAAATGCTTTTTTTTTTTTTCATCTTCCTCTCCCTGACAATCAACATGAATTTTCCTTTCATAATTTAAAATTTCCACCACCCACCACCCTTCAACCCTATGTAACCCTCTTACGCACCAGTTCATCAGCCCACGCCCTTAATTGTAAAGACGACGACACGATGGAGAATATCGAAAATTGAATAGCAAAGCAGAATTCACGTGCGTGATGAAATTGAGTTATAATATGCTTTTCGAGAGAAAAATCGAATACATTGAAGGGTGCACCCTTACCACTTAACAGACACAGGCACAAGCACACAGAGAGAGGGGGTTGAAAATATTACACAAAATGAATAACTAACATTCACCTTCGGTGAAATTTAACACAGAATCAGGTGATTTATGTATATGGAGTGTGGAGGTCAGCTGCTTATTGCATTTGACAGATGCACGTGAGCGGATGACGTAACCTCCACGACGGGGGTGGGTTGACATGAATGTTTTGAATGCTTTTTGAAATATAACACCAATGCTTACAGTTTTAACACTTTAGGCGAGTAGCGACAATCAAACAAAGTCAAACCCAATATGAACGAATGCAGTCACAAGAATTGATTATAGGGTGTGAATGCTGTTGTAAACAGCACGACGCGACGCACGGATTGACAGTGTTGTTGTGGTAACATCCCACTAAGTTAGCCAACGAGAATAACATTTTCAGTAAAACTGCAACAGAATTGGGTTTGTCAACTTTCTGACATTCGAACGTGGTGGTTGTCGACAAAATTTTGGTGAGACTTAAACAGAAACAGGAAGACAGACGTTGAAGGAAAATGACTTCAACGTGACGGCCTATGCCAACGACGTGGTTATACTGTTCTCGGGGAAATTCCCTTCAGTCCTAAGCGAAAGAATCAATCTCACACTACAACTATTCGAGAATTTGATTAGCAGCAAAGGGTTAGGAGTGAACACTTCAAAGATGGAGGTAGTTCTCTTCACTAGGAAGAGATCAATTCCTGCCGTCAGACACCCAGGTATCAGTGGTACTGAACTAAGTATCTCAGGTTCAGCCCGATACCTGGTTGTAATTCTAGATTCCAAACTAAATTGGAAGGATAACACTGCTGAACGCGTCAAAAAAGCAAGCGTAGCTTTCTATTCTTACAAAAAGGCATCAAGTAACACGTGGGGTTTTAAGCCAACTGTGGTCTACTGGATATACACGGCGGTCGTAAGACCCATTCTTACATATGGCTCACTGGTATGGTGGACGGTACTGGAGAAGCAATACCAGCTTGCTAACCTCACCAAAATTCAGAGGGCAGCGTGCATCGGAGTCATGGGATCAATGAAGACAACACCAACAGCGGCAATGGAAACCATGCTTAGTTTCATTCCGCTTGACATGTGCTGTGGCAGTCTGGCGGCTAAAACCGCTGTAAGACTGAGGGAAGGCCGAGTGTGGTCATCGAGCCTGTACGGCCATGCCTCAATTTGTCCCGATGGGGCTGTTTGTTAGAAACTGATCACATGACCTCCACGCTAGCTGAAAGGAGATTCGCTATAAGAATTCCTGACAGAATGTACTGGAAGCGCCGAAGAACCATGAAGAAGAAGGAGCTGGCGTTCTATACCGACGGTTCTAAGATGGACGTTGGCACGGGAGCCGGAGTTTATTGTGAAGCCCTAGGAGTAAACAACTCCTTTAGAATCAACTATGATTGCAGCGTCTGTCAGGCCGAAATCACAGCCATCTTACAGGTAGCTAAGCTTATAAGTGAGAGCAATATCGTTGTCAGAACGATTACTGTGTATGTAGACAGCCAGGCAGCCGGTAAGGCTCTCGACTCCGCTTTTATCAGATCAAGGCTTGTGAAGATCTGCAAATCGCTCTTGAATGAGATATCTAGAGCGGTGACCATCGGTTGGGTGCCAGGACATATTGATATGTAGGAAACGAAAGGGCTAACGAACTTGCTAGGAAAGGGTCGGCGCCGCACTTATCGTGGGCCCTCCCTTTTGTAGTAACCCCAATCAGTTCCTTACAGAAGAAAATAGAGGATGAAGCAACTCATTGTACTACATAATGACTTCTGTAGAAGTTGCAGGGACGAAGAAGAAATTGAGTCAGTTCGTCACCTGCTTTGCGACTGTCCTGCCCTATTTGTCAGAAGAATGAGGACCCCTGGCAGTTACTTGTTCTCGGATTTGGAGGACTTGGATAACGTAGAGCTGACGGACCCCCTGAGATTCATATCATTATCTGGGTGGTTCCAATAGCGGACTTTATAGGTTTCCAGGGTTAAATGATTGGGCACAATTAACCCGAACTGTGGTCTAAGTGAGCAGTGACACTGTCACAAGGCACCCATTTACCTAACCTAACCTAAGGCTAAGTACTAGGTCCACTTTTGATGAACCTGATGTAAATGCATCCTTCGATTGAGAATCCCCCGAGCACACCAAAGAATGGCGTTGGAGCAATCATTGTGGTAACCAAACTCTTAGAGGAACATGACTCCGATCGAAAAGGTTTGAGACTGGCCAACAAGCATGGGTCAATAGCTTGCAAAAGAAAAAAAATAGAAGTGATGCTCATCAACGACGACCATTGCCAGTTTCCGATCGATATCGATACCCACCATCTTTTAAGCGATTTTAAGGTCGCACATGACAGCATTTATAGAGACGAGCTTTGAAGAGCTATGTCTAGTATTGGCATGAATGACGGTGGAGACTGCTCCATTAAGGTTGGTAATAACCTCACCGACATCTTTGATGTCAAAAAAGGATTTAGACAAGGTGACGCACTATCGTTTGAAAAAGTTGTATGAAACTCACAAGCCAACACCAGAGGCACAATCTTTCAAAAGTCTGTGCAACTACTAGCGTACGCCGACGATATTGACATAATTACCAGAACTCAGCGGGCTGTCACCGGTGCAGTCGCTGGTATTGAAACGAAAGCTGCCACAATGGGTTTAGTGGTAAACAAGGTCAAAACCAGGTATATGCTGACAAAAAGAAGGAACAGACAACATCATACAATTGGATAGAACGTCACAATCAACAGCTATAACTTTGAGGTAGTAAGGGACTGATAACAGGAATAAAACGAACAATAAATCTTGAGTACTAAGGCCCCATCCCGAACAACTTATAGGATTCTATATAAGATCCTAATCATCCCAGTCTGAGGCATGGACTCTATCGCAAGCGGATGAAGATATTTTCGGTCGTTTCGAGAGAAAAATTATTCGTCAAATATTCGGTCCCGTTTGGGTTGACGAGCTTTGGAGGATGAGATACAACAACGGATTATTCGAGCTACATGCAACACCATCGACTTAGTCAAAAAACTGGCCATTAGTCGTCTTAGATGACTAGCACATGTGGAGAGAATAGAGATCGGTCTCCGAGTACAACCCGGATGCACTATGTTTCTGATAGAGTTCAGAAAATTGCTATCTTTCTCGAAGGAGAAAGATGGCTTTACGGCACAAAAGTGTACTGTGGAGTGGTAACGTTGAACGTTAAAAACGCACTTAACTCTGTGAACTGGTCGTTCATTAGTAGATGACTTGCCAGCATGAATACACCATATTATCTGCTATACAGATAGAACACAGATAGGGGTAAAATACTACAATGTCACTGCTGGCGTTCCTCAAGGATCGGCCGTAGAGGCGTTATTGTGAAAAATCATGTATGACGCAGTTTAACTACGATTAGCGTGCCCTGGGGGAGTAACAATACAAACAAAGCTAGAAGACTATCAAACAGAAGTTGTCCTCATAACCAGTCGAAAAACTGTAGAGTTTGCCAACTTTCAGGTTGGTAACCGAACAATTAGGTCCAAAGAAACGGAGTAATAAAGGACACCAATTCCAGTTTAAGCAACATGTGGACTACTTAACCAAGAAAGATTCACAAATGCAGAAATCCCTCAGCCGGGACCTGGATACTCTAAAAGTATTCTATTCTCAAAAGTTATCACATCACAAAGGAGATTCTGGTCAATCAGTGGCTTTCGAACCATTTCAGACGAGGCCGCCTTTGTTATAAGTGGAATCGACATCCTTGCAGATGAAATGTTGAGGATTTATAAAAGAAGAGCCTGGAGCCAACACGACGCCAATAGTATCAAGGGTATATGTGACAAGCTCGTTGAGACAGTACAAGAAAAGGCAGATGAACATACAAACTAATACCGACAATCCAAGGCTTAATAAGTCGTAAATATGGAGACTGCAACTGCAACCTCACGCAGTTCCTGCCTGGTCAAGGGGGTTATCTCAAGTATCTCCACCGATTTGGTGGACTTTTTAAGTACCTACCGAATGCCCAAATGAAGAGAGTCTTTTATTGCACATGCTTTACGACATGGAGAATTAATCTGCCTAGCGCAGCTTACTCGCGACTTATTCTGTAGATAGTGTCACGAAAGCCTCTCTCTCAATCGCTTCACTTTCCTCGTCCAAAAGATTATCATTCTTCCATCTGTCAGCATGATTAACTTCTTTTCCAAGAATTCATCACAAAATCCTTGAACTAAACCAATCCAATTCCCCACTTTACGACGAAAGAAAGTAGGTATTGCCCTGTTCTGCCTTGACCTTGCCACCTGCACCACCAACAACAAATTGAAGTTCATCAAGTCGCTAGCGCGCGTCTTCTTTTGCATTTGTGTTTGCAAATGAAAAAAAAAAAAAAAATAAAATAAATTAATTAGGTAATTTAATCCACTGATCTACTTTGGCGAATTTTTCTTTGCTTTGTTGTCAAAGTTTTTGTTTCATGCACAGAATACATAATTAATCATTTTCATTACACATACCGACCGAATGCTGCGCGCAGGGTATACCTGTTGAGATAGGTACTACCAGTCGTCAGTGTGTGTATATGCAGTGCAGGTGGTGACAGCGTGTGGATATTAATTACCTGGGTGAAGGTAGTCGTAGAATTTCCTTCAAATTTGGAGGTTAACAGCGAAAAAATTTAAATCACACTATGGACGTGTGGAGAGGACTTTCCGAGTGGTTTTTGCGGTTGAATGAGTAAGGACATATGTTTCAGTATAGCACCCATCAATTGATCAATTATCCCAAACTAGGTAAATAAACACCCAAACACTCAGATGTGTGTTATATTTGCTCTTAACTGGCCAATTTATGTCAAAGCCAAGCAAACAAACACAAACACCGAATCAAATTAGGGTAAATCTGTTTCCGAATGGTTTATCTCGAGCTGACAATAAAATATTCAGTTTCCATTAACTCCAAAGAAACAATAACGTTTGTCTGTCTGTGTATCAAGTGCTTCTCTAGTTCCTTCCATGGCAGGTCTTTTCCAATTAACACAGAATACAAAGCAATCACAGAAAATTGCCATGGATGACCCCCAAAAAGAGGAAGCTACACTGCTGCTGCTGGTCCATGATGATGATGATGAAGTTGATAATAATGTACAAAGGATGAACAAAAGAGGGACGACACAGAGATAGAGAGAGAGGAGCCTAATTGAATACATCCTCATTAATCAATTGTTGCAGTGACAGTGGTCGCCGCTGGTAGTACTGGCCAGGGTAAGGGTACTGGGTGGTTGCGCACTAGCACCAGCATCACCATTTGGTTTATCTGATGAAAAATGAATCCACCAACCCCTCTCATCGTTTTCATTTGAATAACGAATGCGAAAAGGAAACCTAAGAACTTCAAAACTTTGAAGTGGAGTTGCTTGTAGTAATGAAACCTAGATACGACTATATGTATGTCGGTTCTCCCCAATTCAATGAAAGATGCAAAAATAAAAGAAAAAGTGAAATAAAATTTTTGGTGTCGCTGAGAAGAGAAAGAAAAAAATACAAAAATAAAATACAAAAGATAAATACCGAGAAGAAAAACTAGTTAAGTGACCTCCAAGAGAATCCAAAACCGAAAACAAATTCTCTGGCAAAGAATAAAAGGCAAAAGACCGATGAAGCACAAATGAAAGAGGTTAGACGTGGACAGTGTTGCCATAGTCACAGAAGCTAAACATTAGTTTGGTCTTTTCTTCAGAACATGCTTTTTTATCGATTTTTTTGGGAAAGTGTCTTTTAAGGCATACAAACCCGGTGGGTCAGTCTTTTGTTTAGTGTACAGATTATATAGATAGTCAACTTTCCATCGTCTGCTCGCTACAACCCACAAATGGGTGCAACCTAATCCTTTCTCATAATTCCCTATCCGTGAATGCACGTGAATAATATATGACAGTCATCAGCTGATTGAATTTCCATTAGTGTAAAACAAGTTTCACATGTGGTGGAGAATTGAGAAATTAATTTCCTTTTAAATTTTTTCCTTAAAATTTACCCCAAGAACGCGATAACCTAACTGAGTTCTACACTATTTTTGTTTATATCAATTGATTCATCTTATTGCACTGATTAGATATTGTCATACTCCTTTCATTAAAGAGTTATAGGCACTTTCAAATTACAATGTCAAACCAAAACGAATAACAAAAATTTCCCTCGGTAGTAAATTTTTGACACCAAGCTTACATGAGCTTACATTTAATTTCAGGTCCTTTTCAGCTGGAGGGTAGAAAGAGAGACCCCCTCTAGGTTATCTATCTGTATCGTCTTTGAGTTAGTGTCCTATCCCAAATCGACTGGAAAAGGTACTGTTTACCTAGATAGCACTGTATTTTTCCTCCTGACACTATTTAACTTTTATTTTGAATATTCCAATTGGATCTGAATCCAGTCATGACTTCTTTAATCGGAATGATACGATAGAATGTAATGCAACCTTAATGGTAGGTGTCCATTGGAGAGTAAAAATCCTGCGAACAGTTCTCAACCAGCTTTCGAGCAAACTTGCAAGTCTTACATAGTCTTGATAGTATCCAGCAGAGAGTTGACTTTCTATTCTAGACCTTCGAACTTTTTGGGAGTCACTCGCAAGTGAACACATGTTTCGATCACTATCAGAGATTAGCTCGCAGAATTAGATTACAGATTGTATTTTACGAGTAGCTGTCGAGAGTCAATATTGGCAAAATAGGTGAACAAAGAGAGATACAAGTCTATTCCAAAGCTATCTATGACAACACAGCGTCGGCACATTATTCATGGTCTATCAATTCATATCCTAAACTCTCCATAGAAAATTAGATTTCAATCCATTTCCACAAAAGTACCTCTTCCTTGCATGTAAGTGGTTGTTAGCTAAAATGTTACCCAGATGGAATCAACGGTGACGTCCACAACTCCAATTAGCTAATTAACTACTTAAAACATCTTAGCTATGAAAAGATGTTGAAGTCTGTGTCAGAGAGTACATACATACATACATATATTACTCGGTGCCATATACTAGATTGTGAAACTATGGTTCTGGCCATTCCATGATAGGAGCTTTGAGTAGAGATAACAGCGTAACCAAATACATCATTACAATGAAGTTACAAGTTTCGTTAAGCCCCTAGTAAAGGAATCAAAGACGATGTTTACTTGCCATGTTTATACTTACATACCATTCTATTCAAGAAGTGCGATGGGAGGAACCAAAGATTTTTAGCGCTCTTGGGACTGCATGTCAAAGAAAGATTTCGACCAGAAAGCAACTGGGTCAACTCCCAAAAAAAACATTCCCAGCAAAAGCAAAAAGCTAACATGATCGCCATTAAGATGGGAAATCTATAAAGATAATCGGAAACAATTCAAGATTGAGTTTTGTAGAACCTGGCCTAGATGGTGGTACAACTTTTGTCAAAGTACTTAATAAGTCTCCAGACTGCGAAAAGTCCTATCCAAAACAGCATTTTTACCAAGTATCTTAAGCAATCCAAGCAGATCCTGGACAGAATCTGAAGAAACATCGCTAAACCTATTAATCGTCATTCACTTCTCTGGCTGCTCCCCTATCCCCAACGATAACGCTTGCCTTATAAGTAAGTAGAAGATAGAGTATTGTTTGATCGACCGGATGACATTTTTCCGATGCAGCCTTACACTCCGCTGAACATTTGGCAGAGTCTTCACTGCATTCTGAAGGAGTTCCTAGCACTCGGGTACTTGGCGCTTTTCATAACTATTACAGATTAAAGCTATCACGCTCTCCTCAAGGATTTCAGGCCAATAAGCCTGGCGTCCTTATTATTAAAAACTATACTATCACTATACTACACTATGTAGATATCTTTATCAAAACCGTAGTACTTTGTTATCCAGGTCGCAACACTTTCATCAAAAATGCAAATCAATTGAGAAAGTGTGTGAAAATATTCTTGCATGTTTGGTCTTCGAGTTTTTTCGTTTGTCTTTTATAAAAATGAAGAAGAAAATTCAATGACAAACATGATGCTCCAGTCCAATCATACAGTCAATTAACGCCTTAAGACCATGTAATAGATATCCATTTAAGGTGAACGAATGCTTTCCTTTCCACTGGACCAGCCCTAGCCGATAACTTCTTCAACATGCAAGTATTTATAGAATTAGTTATTTGTTTTCAGCTAGTTCCATTTCCTGGAAGTCCTGCGCAATGTAAAAAGGTTAAACGTAACGTCAACTGAGTTCATAACCAATTTCAGCGTAAAAACTGTTGAAACAAAATTTTTGAAGAGATGACATGTTTTGTGATTAAAAACGACGTCACAACAAACAAGAGAGTATCACGACGCGCCTAGCCCTTCGTCAACGCGTTTTCTTGACGTAATTTGAGTTCATAGCCATCTTCCGCAACCTTACGATTACCTAAGTTATGCAACGAATTATACATACAATGCCTTATTTGTATTTTGACTAGCAGTCGAAGTTGCAAAACATCTAGATAAGTGAGGACACATCTAAGCAGATTGTAAATCTACGGTTTTACAAACAAAAAGATAACAAGCTAGCGACCACCGTCATGGTAAGATCTTTAACTAATCTTTACACAAACAAAGATCATCTGCCGTATTACCTTCGAAGTATCTTCAAATACGTAATAGATTAAGTGACAAAATCTATTTTACTATCGAATCGTTTAGATTAGATATCCTTTTGTATAAGATAAGCGATTGAAAATCAGGGAAATGCACTAAGCATGTCACGCTGAGGAAAAGAAGCACCTTTTTGATGTGGTAAGACAAAAGGCAACAATTCCGAAAGACAAAATTAAACAAAGGTAAATTCGTAAGGCTGATATCCCAGGATATGGTGTGGCCAAAGCGTAGTGATGCGAATATAGTACGAGAGCACAAGCGTTCACACCTTAGCGTCTCACTATCAACTCCTACTGTACACCTCCACGTTGGTAGCTGCTGGGTGTCTAGTACCTTGACATTGGGTAAAACCTTTGGAAGGTCGTTGGTGGTAGCGAACGCGAAACTGGGGAGGAATGCTTCCTCAATAAAGCACTTCCTCTTGATCCAGGCGGCAACGGGAGAATTATCTAAATTCAACAGTAGAGTCTACCAAATCTAATCAGGTCGAACTATTAGTGTTATCAGCTGCTTCGATATATTCGAATCCCAGGTCTATAGGGATCTCCAATACTGAGCCAAGGTGTTGGAAAGGAGTTGATTACTGCGGGTTACTGACTCCGGAAAATCCGGTCCCTTGTCCTAGGGGTAACAAAGAGCACTGGTCCTTCAGATTGGTGGTTGTGCGTATGGGTAAGTTCCATACCAAGGAAAAAACAGAAACAATAATTACGATGCAACAACAAGCCTCGGATAAGGATGACTCTACTGTTGACGACCCCAGCAAACGAAATAAGCACAACGGCCTTCAGATCTCCACGTGGAATGTTGGGACCCTTAACAGGCCGCATGCAGCCGAAAAATTAGCAGAGGCCCTAGACTGCTATAATGAGCCCGGCCCGATGAAAAAATGCGGCGCTGTAAGGCAGAATGAACCATTCTACATAGACGATGATAGCCAAATCATCCGTCCACCTGACCAAAAGGAAGTAAGGATAGCAATATCCAAACTTAAGTCCAACAAGGGTGCTGGACCTGACGGCTTACCAGCCGAGCTGTTCAAAGCAGCTGGAAATGACCTGGTAGAGAGCATACACCAACTCATTTCTAAAATTTGGTCAGATGAATGTATACCTGATGAATGGAATCTCAGCACCGTTTGCCCGATCCACAAGAAAGGAGGTCCCCTCAATTGAGCCAATTACAGAGGTATTAGTCTCCATCGCGTACAAGATTGTATTTGCCATACTGTGCGAAAGCTTGAAACCCTTCGTCAACACACTGACCGGTCACTATCAGTGTGGTTTCAGGCCAGGAAAATCCACAGTCGATTAAATTTTCACTCTTTGACAGATCCTGGATGTGTTTGCTATTATTCAAATGGGAGCTGCCAAAATGGATCTAGCGATAAATGAGGGCAAAACTAAGTATAATCTGTCAATAAGAACGGACAGCCAACATCGACGAATTAAACAGAAATTACAATCGACAGCTACATATAACTTGCACTAGTATGTAGAATGGGATTATGGCTCTACCTACTTTGTGAAGATAAATTGTGGAATTGGGTCACAGATCTGACCATACGTACTACCGCTTTAAGTATCATGGTTTAGGAAAACGAAAGTTTCCATTCTACATTGTCCGTATCGTAATGCACTCAATGTTTATAGAACTTCTTCTTGTTATAGCAATCGAGACTAATAGTTCACACCGCAAGCATCTAGGGTCCTTTTTTGTTTGACAAAATTAATATCTTTAGACTATTGTCGCCAAGATTTTATCTACACAACCTTAAGCATCCCTACGTGTTTGAATCGAACTCCAAAGGCAATTGATTCTATGTTATCGTTCCATGGTCACGAGGACAAAATTTTTCTCAAAGGAAACTCTTAATTTTGTTCCTAGTCTACTGACACTCGATAGTTCATGATATTGCACAATAACGAAATTTCCTAGCCTAATTCAATGGAAATGTGGATAAATTCCTTAAAATCATGAAGGAGTATGGAGCCCCAGAGATTCAAAACTCCATACCCTTGGTTTACCTATCGACAAGAGAAGTGTTACACAGAATTCGTGTTTGCTCTTGATGTCATCCAGAGTTACTATGGAGAAAGAGATTATTATTACACAATTCGACTTGTCCTACTTACACCATGGTAACGGCTTCAGAGGCAATTTCGAACGTCCGTTCATAGAATGCATAGAATGTCGATGCCAGGACGAATGGGGCAAAATTAGAGATCCTCTTGAATAGACTATTGTAGGTGGCCCAAATGTTTAATGGTTTTTCGGGAGAATTTCCTAATGTTTCTTCAGGCACTCATAGTTATCAAACCATGAACTTAATTGACGCAAAACGAAGTGACACGAATGATCTGAACCAATTGTGGTGGGCGTACCATACATTAGATTGTACGATTTTAAGTGCAGAAAGTAAAGGAACAGACATTAAACACTTAAACCAGTTATTGTCAAAAAAAAAAAGTCAATGCACTGAACATCTGTCATCTTACTTTCTTCCAAAGACCACGGCAACACCTTGTTGCTATTTTTTGTCAACCGACTGTAGGTACTATCATGTATCTTCTCTCTATCTCCTCTTTTTGTTGTCAGTTGTCAGTTGTCACCCATTTCCCAACCAAAAAACCGAACAAGTACACATGTACCCTTTCAGGACAAAGCTGTCCTCCACCTCCACTGGCACGAGCACCCACCCAGTGGAGAAGAAAATCAGGATTTTCTAGTTTTTCTCCATCATTTCTTTACCCCGTTTTCTTCTCGCTCTATCTCTGTCTACGTCTGTCATCATTCACCAACACATTCCATTCACACATTTCCATAGAACAAGAAATACAATTCTCTTCTTTTTTTATTTTTTTGCGAATGTCAATGAGCAACAGAATTTCGGGGGAAAAAAATGCAAAAAGCAAATTTGATAGAAAATTTGCATACCTCTACTGACAGCGGGGGCTGGAGGAAATCGTCTTCTTAACAGCAGCAGCAGTGGATTGCAGATTACTGTGTGTATGTAGTCCTATGGCTGTGTGTTCCAAGGAACCCCCGGAGAAATCCAATAAAAATTCACTTCAACGGAAAACGGGCGAATTCAAGGAAATTCCTTGCACTCGTCGGATGAATTTTCTTCTTTATCTTTCTCGCTTCACTTATGCAATTTTCTTTTTTGCTTTTCTATTTCCCAACTAACACACACGCACGCACACACCGTGTTGGTTGGTACACCGCACTTGCACTTTATCACACTCTTCTCTTGCGCGTTGAATTCTTTTTTAAGATTTTTGCACTCGCGATACACAGGATCCACAGAAAGAACAATTAAACAATAAATTGGACACGAAAAAACTACTTTTTTTGGTTGTATTTGGCGAGCAAACTATTTGGGTGGAGGCGAGGATGATCGAGGAATTTTCTTCGCTTCCTTGGGTCGCTCACTCCTTTTTCAGTGCTCGCGCTGGCCAAACACACTCACTCACTTTTCGGTTTCACTGGCTCTTTTCATTGCTGGTTGGGATTTTTTTTTAGCTGCGCTGCGCTAGGATTTGTCGCGATTTCACGGGTCCTTTTGGTTTTTGCTTATAAACAGAGCAGAGCTGGGTTTTTCACTGGCTGAAATTTTGACAAATCGATCTCTGCCATTTGATATGCGAACGAACGACGACTTTTCGACTGCACTCTAGCCCGACGTTGGTGAGAGTGGAGACTTGAGTGGAAGCGAATGGCCGTTCATGGGTGAATGTATGCGATGGGATGCGTTGCGGGTGGTTTGTTTCGGTTTTGTTGTTTTTGTTTCCTTCTCTGTTGCTCTTGTGTGTTATGAAGGTGTTTGGGTTTTCCGTGAGTTGGAAGTCGATGTTGTTGGCAGATAGTAAGTGCGTTGACAGGCGATTGTATTCGGTTTGACAGTTGATTGGTGAGTGTTTGGAAAATGGGTAGTGGAGAGTTTTTTTTCGGTAGGTTTGTTTTGAAAACGAGTGAGGTCTACGATTAGAAAATTATAGTTGTACAAATGTTCAACCAATCCAATGGGAATGAAATACAACGCACAGATATCCACTTACATATGTACGCATATTCTTCTTTCTGCTGCCAAACTCTTTTTTTCGAAGAAAGGACATTGACAGTTACGCTAGTTAGTTACGCTACTGAAATAAATTCAAGTAAGCCAAATACCTACTGGATTAACATCTACATACATGAGTATGTATGTGCATGAGTATGTATGTAGATGTCCAATCCAAACGTGTTGCAAACAATTCGACAATTCAGAAAACAGCGAGTAGAAATAAGATTTTTTTATAAGAAGAAATGTAGCATCCTAATTTATATAACTGAATTGATACTAAATAAGCAGACAGAAGAGTGCCCGGTGAAGCAGAGTTAACTATTTTACAATACTGAAGGGCTACAAATACAAAAAGGCAACACAACTGGCAAAATTATCCCCGAAAACGGGCATCTTGTGGTGAGGTAGACTACAGCCTCCATTTTCCAAGGATTTTTCAGGATTCAAATGCCACTCAAAGGGAGAATTTAAAATCAAGAATTAGCTTTTTTTAAACATTCAGTTACAAAAAATATGTACACGGAGAGAACCTTGTTTATCTATAACACTACTTTACTCGTTTCACCTATGTACATACATGGACGCATAGTCAGCCATGGTTAAGTATGAATGCAAATGCTAGTTTTCCTATTTCTAGAAATCGGATTGGAACATTTTAACAGCAAATTCATTTCTATATGCTTAAGGTCAGAAACCAATATTCTGAAACCAATATTCCACTTTCAGAGGGGCAAACGTCGACTCTGAACATTTTCTTGCTGTAGCTAAATTCAGAGCTCGACTATCCAATGAGAAGACGCTGCAAACCGCCTAGAAAACAGAAATTCAGCGTTAGAAGCCTTAGTACGACTGGAGTAGAAAAAGCCTACAGAGAGTGCCTGAGCGAGAGACTCTCCGCTGTGCATTCATCATCCACAAACGCCAACAATCTGCGGAACCATTATCGCGACATCATCAAAGAGGTGGCTGAGACCACCATAGGCTACCAGCCACCAATCAAAAAGAACCCTTGGTATGATGATGAATGCGTGCGCCGGAAAAAGGTGACAGAAATTAACCACATGCAAGCTTTGCAGTGCAAAAGCGAGGAGAAGAAGATCCTGCATAAGAAGAAAAGGACCCACGCAATCTCCTAGCTCAAGGATATCGAGGAGTTCTGCTATCAGAACAACATCCGGATGTTTTTTAGGAAAACCAAGCAACTGGCAGCTGGCTTCAAGCCCGGAACGCAGGCTCTTCGATACCTAGTCTCCAAAGCACAAGGAATAGTAGATGTGTTTAAGCAGCTCTTCTGGCATCTACTTAATGGGCAACAGGTGGACAGAGTGATAGGACAATAAGGAAACCTGCAATTAAGATGTCATCCCCCTCCCAGTTCTGAAGACGTTGGTTCAGCTATCAAAAAGCTGAAGAATAACAAAGCTGCCAGCTCTGATGGTCTACCAGCAAAGCTTTTCAAACATGGTGGTGATGCTTTGGTAGGGTGCATGCACCAAATCATTAACCAAGTATGGGTGGATGAAGCCATGCATGATGACTGGAGTATCAGTTCTATATGCCCCACCTTCAAAAAAGGCGATCCTATATCTTGTAAGAACTATCGAGGCATATCCCTGCTTAATGTCGCACATAGGTCCGTCTGAAGCCTTTCTGCAGCACACTAATCGGCATGTACCAGTGTGGCTTTCGGTCCGGCAGATCGACGATCGACATAATTTTTTACACTAAGGCAAATCCTGAAAAATAGCTCTCTCTTCTCTTCATCGACTTCAAAGTCGCACATGATACAACTCATCGGCTTGAGCTCAACAAGGCGATCGCCGAATTCAGGATCCCGACAAAACTGATCCAGCTGTGTCGCATGGCGCTGAAAACAGGCTTTGCAACGCGCAATTCCGAAATAGTTCCTCCGAACTATTCAAAACATATACCGGATTTCTACAAGGAGATGCACTATCATGTGACTTCTTCAATCTCGTGCTAGAACAGATAGTGTACAGGGCAGGTGTTAACACGGAAGGCACTATTTTCAACAAATCTGTCCAGGTGGTGGCGCAGACGGCATCGACATTATCGGTCGTTCCCAGCCCGCAGTCGTATCGGCTTTTACGACAATTGAAGAACAAGTGAAACGAGTTAGGAGAAAACATCATTGTAGGCAACACTAACTTCGACGTGGTTAAAGAGTTTACCTTCCTCGGACTAAACATCAACTCCATAAATGACACCTTAGTGAAGATTCGACGAAAACTTACCTTTGGAAACCGCTGCTACTTTGGTTTGGCGAAACAATTGGGTTCGAAACTCCTGGTTCGGAAGACGAAATGCATTCTTAACAAAACATTGAGTGCTGAGTGCAGTACGATAAGCAGAAAAGCAGAGCATATATTGAATACTTTCGAGAGAAAAATTTTTCGTCGAATATTCGGTCACCTATGCGAGGAACGCGAATGGAAGAGAAGATACAACCGCGAATTCTATGAGCTGTACCAAGATGTGGATGTAGTTCAAAAAGTCAAAACATGTCGACTACACTGGCTCGACCACTTCGAGCGAATGGACAACAATGCTCCAGCAAAAAGGATCTACGAAACTCAGCCCCCTCAGGTTTGAGACAACAAGGGAGACGGATCCTCCGTTTTGAGAAGCAAGCTAGAATGCCCAAGCGCTTGGTCTAGACAACTGGGTGCAGCGTACCCGGGATCGAAGAGAGTGGAAAGCTGCCGTGTCATAGGCAGAAACCGTTAAATCAAATTCTTAATATTTCGAAAAATGTTGACCCATTTCTCGCCTTAATAATTTCAAATTTTATGAAGCTGTGACGGACACACTAATGATAAGCATATGGTTTTCTGGCTCCACATGAATTCATTATAAATGCGTACTGAGGTTGAGAAATAACTTCAGTTTCTCGGTACAAACTACCGATAAGTTTATTTAACTCTTGACACCAATTTCAGGTTAAAAAATAACTCCACATACTTTCAATTCAAAAAAAACTAAAAATTCGAAAGGTAAAAGTAGTAGAAAAAGACTTTTTTGAATAAATGGTCTCCCAGTTTTTATTTTATGTTTAAACCGCACATCCTAGCCCACAACCGAACCATCAGGAACCACAGTCGGTAAAACAGTTATGCTTTTGGTTCGTGTATCAACTGGAAACGCTACCTCAAAATACCAGTAGGTGGTGTTTATAACAGTTGGGATATACAACGGTTGAAATCGGCCCAGTGATGAAGGGATTGCGAGTTCAGACTTGATAATCATAAGGGTAATCAAAGTGCACTTGTGCTGAAAACTCAGCCCGAAGTCTAAAATTTGTAAACCAAGAAGGTTGCTAGATGCAGGAATTTGAGAACCAGTACGTTATAGCGACGGACAGTTCAGAATCTGTAGTGATTCCAAATATTTGCAAGAATTGGATAATGAATTGCAGAGGTTAGTAGTTGTTACCACATCCTTAGAAGTATTCAGCCTTTCTTTTGGTATATCTAGTGCTCCGACAGCATATTAAGAACAAATTCGATCTTATGGACTCGATGCCTATGAAGTTAAATAGTGTGCAACAGCCTCAGAACCCATCCAATATTCAAAAAGTTACAAAACAATCTATTTGTAGCCCTAAAAACAGTCAAGTGAAAAACTCACCTGATATCATACAAGAAACTTCAGAATTTTTCCATTGGTTGCAAGATCGTCATTGCCTCATTGCCATTGAGTAAATGACTATTCGCCACATTCCATACAAGCCATTTTCAAGCATGCTATACCGAAGATGAAATAACCCCTAAACAATGAATGACTGAAAATCTTTTCGGAGTATGCAAAAGGACGCAACTCAGTGACGAGGAATACACCCAGTCTTGGTTTCTACCATTGAACTTGATTGATATCTAAATCCTGAATGCTTCTGATGGAATTAGCCTCGAAGCTAAGGAGCGAAACCAATTGGAGAAATTGTTAAAGGCAAATGAGTAATGTATTTAGCGCAGCAAGCTGGGCCGCTGCATTTGCAAATCATAGAATCAGCACTGGAATCAGCGATCCAATTTCATTACCACCGTAATGAGATGGTGCGATCCAATCTCGCACCCCCAAACAGGATCAGCTCAGACAGGAGATACAGGCAATCCTCAAGAACGATAAAATTGAGGAATGTGAGTCACCATGGGCTGCACCAATGGTAATGGTCCCCAAAAAAGACGGAAGGGTACGAATTTGTGTCGCTTATCGCCAGTTAAATTCAATAACGATTACGGATAAATATCTGATGCCAAGAATTGACGATCTACTCCACGAAGTAAGAAGCACTAATATCCAGTCAACACTAGATTTAGAAGCCGGATATTGGCAAATAGGGATACACGAAGACGACCGAGCCAAAACAGCATTTATTACCCCATTTAGTTTGTACCAATTCAAAAGCATACTGTTTGGACTGAGAAATGCCCCTGCGACCTTCCAGAGGCTGATTTAGAGCAGGACTCTGAGCTATCATTATTGTGGCCTATTTGGGTGATATCATTATTTGCTCCCCGACTTTTGACGAACATGTTGCTGACCTCGAAAAAATTTTTGCCAGCCTAAAAAAGTTCGAGCTTCGTGTAAACAGGGATAAATGCTGATTGGGCCACTTCTTAAGTTCCAGTGGCATCAGTTTCAATCCAGAAAAGATAACGACAATTAAGGACCTACCAGAGCCAGAAAATATAAAACAGGTACTAGTGTGATGGTGTTTCTAAGCTGACAGCCACTTCAACCAGACTTAATCAAACCGACTGTTTTATTAATGAAAGAATGATGGCCTATGGGATTGTAAGTAACTAGTCGATTATATTTCGAGCAAAGTTCTATGTATGCAAATCCAAGAACTTTAGGCAAGCCTCTTTGTCTTATGAAAATGTGAAAGTTGTTTCTACTATGCAAGGCTTCAAGTTGCATACAACTCACCTTTGTAAATAAACCTAACCTACATGTGTACAGAGATGTATATACGCATGTAGAAACATAAATATGACTGTAGCCTAGAAGTTCAGCAAAGGCAACAATCTCTCATCTGATTCCTGGTTTATTCTTAGCTCCCTACATATATATACATACATATGTTCATATTTGGGTTCATAATAATATGGGAGTATGTCTGTTTGACTTTTATTCTACCACCACTCTTTAAAACTTTGTTGCCGGCGCGGCGTGGAGTTTGACTTAAATCTCATTACACTGCAAACGTGGACTTTAGTTTGTAATTGTATCTTGCTTTCGCACATTTAGCAGTTTGCATACAGTGCAGACAGAACTTCTCTATCTGGAATGAAGTTCACAAATAGTCATCATAACTCCATAAGTTGTATAGATCTTGAGTGGCATTTTTTTTCTGTCTGTATCTTGGAAAGGTTGAGGCCCGGGTTCACCCCGAACTATAGCGCAACCAAAGTCTTTCTTGAAACACTAAGGCCTTCTTTTTGTAATAATACCCTGTATCAGCTGCCCAACATAGGTAGATAATGTCATTGAATTCTCATTTGGGAACAAATCCTGGGGAGAATCAAATGTACTATCAGATGTACCATACTACCACCTACGACTAAAACTACATACTTGAGGCACGAAGTGTAGTTGCGATCCCTCGCATCATTCCAATAATTAAATAAGTTAGATCAAGTTTTTACCCAGCCATTACAAATAATGAATAATAATGAAAAAATCTTCAATCCTTAATCTACTCTCAAAGCACATCATTGTCTTGGAGTCTCTATAATGTAAGGAGAATAAGCAGAGATCAGAGAGTCTAATCTGTACGACTTAGAACTCACGCACATAGTAACACCCTCAAACCTTGAATTTTGAAATTCGAATACGCATTGCTTCCTTCCATCTGCAACTCGATTTCTTGCACTGTAGTAGTTGACACTATAACTACCTTTACAGAACAACCAGTGGAGATTTTCAAACACGGTGGTGATTCGTTGGTAGGATACATGCTCCAAATAATCAACTAAGTATGGGCGAATGACGCCTCTCCTTTAACCTTCCAAACTACTGCAGCGTTTTCCAAGCCGAACTCATTGCCATTCATCAAGCAACTGACTGGCAGGTGGTTAATGCAGTATCAGCATCGGATATCGTCAGTCAGGCACCCATCAGATCTCTTGCATCCAGCACAACCACATCCAAGGCAGTGAAAGACTTTATCTTTCCCAGAGTTGAGTGTCTTGTTCTGTTGAGGCTTGGGCATTCGCAGAGGAAATGTGTTGTGTCTTCCTCTACCTCTGGGTCGCCACAGCATCTGCATGTGTAGGTTTGTGGTTCTGATTCTCATTCTTCTGGGATGGGCCGCCATTGAATTGTGGCCTGTGAGAACTGTGGTTTATTCAACGATAGAACTCCTTCTTTTGTCGTTTTGGGCCCAAAGTTTTCCAAAGACGCGGTAGAGGAGAGTGTTTTCCACCTTATATTGGCCATGCTGAGAAAGTCCGAGGTGATTTTGGACATAAAGAGACTGATGGACGTTAAAACTGAGTGATCTGCTGTTTGGTCTTTTGAATCTGATCCTTTTCTCGCTAGTTCATCAGCTATTTCATTCCGAAGCCTATATGTCCTGGAATCGAGCAGAGTGTGATGCTGTGAGCTAAGGAATTAGAGTTGGTTGTGAGGGAAGTGTTGGCTTTGATGGGTGCTTGGCTGTTTGTAGATGTATGTAGATGTCTATATGATTGTTGATATTCAGAAGGGTAGGTCCCGGCAGGCCTCGGTTATGCCATATACAATATCCACTTGACATACACTCGGGAAGTGGTTGGGAGCTCTGTGCACAGAAGAGCATGTACTCTCAGTAATCCTTATCATGTTGCCGGTACCCATATCATATATTGACTTGGTCACTATCGCAAGCAGGTTTCTTATTGACTGCCTGGGACCTCTAATATTTGGCATTAGCTTGGATATTGCTGCAACTGCCCGATTGGCCTTCTCACTGGTGTCGGTTAGGTGCTCTCTAAAGTTGAGCCTATGATCAAGGAATACCCCTAGATGCATGTATTATGAAGGACTTCGAATCGATGCTGTGTTCTCCTACCTATATGATCAGGCGCTCTACTTTCTTGCGACTGCTAATGAGGACAGCCTCCGTTTTTGGATCCGCTAATTCCAGACCTGATGAGCGAAGCCATATCCACGTCTTTGATGGTGTTGTTGCAGTTTTGTGTCATCTCCTCATCTCATCTAGCTGCTACCGCGATATCATCGGCGTATCTGATTATGTCCACTGCACTCTGTTTCAACATAAGAAGTACTCGAACATTATGGTCCACACGGCTGGAACTAGAAATGATCCCTGTGGGACTCTTCCTATGATTTTATGTCTTTTCGGCCCTTCGACCATATCGTAGAAGAGAGTTCTATTTTTAAAGTAACTTGTGATTATTTGGAATAGGTAGCTTGGCACTCGCATATTCCTCTGTGCTCTCATAATTAAGTTCCAATTGGACAAGTTCCTGACGTCGAGCGTAACAACTTATTTCCTCCCTTCCATCTATTCCCAGATATGGCTTCGCATGCATATCGCAAACTGTTTGTATCGTATGGGTGGTGCTTCGTTTTTGCCTGAAGGCGCAGTGTCGGTCGAAAAGCCCGTAGTCTCCTCAGATGTACTGGCCTAGTTTGTCGCGAATAATTGTTTCCAAAACTTTCTCTACTGTGTCTAGTATGCACAGCAGTCCGTATGACGAACTTGTTGGCTTTCGGGATTAATACCAGCCTCTGTCGCAAATATACATACTGTATACATATGTATGTACATAAGGCTAGCACTTGAATTGCAAGTCTTATTCTGCAGCTTGAATTTCGAAGAAGAATTCGAACATACATTTTTTTACATCAACATCGTTTATAAGATTGACTGTGGCATTTCTAAAGGAAGTCTCAAAAGAGTAGCTCAATACCATGACGTATTATATTCATACGTATTTCAGCTGAAATTTCGAGTTTGAAAGTTGAAATTCTGGACAAAAAGGTTCGAGAGACCGGGTAAAATTTAAGACCTTTTGATTGGCACCGATAATAAATCTACAACGGAACTTAGTAGAGGGGATAGGACATTTCATAAACAGTGCTCCAGTGGCCCTTCAACAGTTTTCCAAAATATTCGTCATTCCGTTCATCCGCTCATCAGTTCACCATCAAGTCTGTCTTCGACGTACCGTGAAGTATAGGCATTCCTTACTATTCCTTCATTACTTCTCCCTATTAGTGTACAAATCTTACTAGGACTACAACATTATTTTTCAATATCCCAACGACTGCATATTTACCCTACAGCAATTGCCTTCGACATGCCTGCACAAAGATCTCTATCTACCGAAGCGTTACAGGTGGTTTTTCTGAGTGAGGCAATTCTATTTGGCCACCACCCTCCACCCAATAATGACTTGCAACCACCACCCTATTTCGGTTTGATGCCATTGGAATCTATGAATACCTATAGAAACAGGACATCTATGACATTTTAATCTTTGAATATTACATATTTGGAAAAATCCCTGGTTATCCTTAATTTTTATTTTTTCTTCATATTTGTCTGTATTCACCCACATGTTGTTTCCATTCCAATGACAGCGACTATAGTTCGAATTCAAAAGCAAAAAAAATTAAAGCTCAAGGACATAACACACGATTGTGCACCCACCGTACCGACCGTACGTCTCATTGGAAAAATTCATAACTTCTCTCAAAAGCTTTCTATTTCTCAGCAAAGTTCGTATAGTCGAAAATGATTTCTTTCTATTTCGAATCCTTTGGCAGGAAAAAATATCCTTACTCTCAGATCTCAGTCGTGGAGTTCCAGTCGTACGGTCTGTATGGAGCTCTCTCCGCGTAAAAGAATTTTCAGAAAGTTGAGAAAAAAGCCTCAAAAAGGACTCCTAGCTCTGTTGATGGGTGTTGTTTAGTTTTCGGTTTTTCGCAAAAAGGATACACACACGCTTACAGGGAAAAAAAAAATCTTATGAGAAAAAAAGTGAAGTGAAATTGATAAAAAGAAAAATATTCCTATGTAGGTACATGCATAAGGATTGATAAAGCAAAGAAAAAAAAAATCGTTTTTTTTTCCATTGCTGTGTGTGTAATATACATCCTTGCTCCTCTGCTCCCGTGTCTGTTTTTTGCTGCTGCTGCTTCTGATACTGGTACTGCTGCTCTCAATCTCTCAGTGCTTTTACGTATGTTCCTTATCTAGGGCTTTCCAACGAAACCACACCACATTGCGCCCACCCTCAACATAATAAGTGTACAAGAGGATTGCGTAAAAGAATTCCCTTCGTCGTCGTCCTTCGGGAAGGATATGAAACGGGACAAACGCGACGCGTGTTATTCATTCAAAAAATTCACTTTAAATTAAAAAAAAATATAAATGATTCAAACATAGTGTGCAGAGTGTCCTTATTTTGGTTTTTCATTTTTGTTTTTTCTGAAAAGGACAGACGAGGGATTTGTTTATTCGACTAGGTACCCGGATCGGTTATCTCATTCAAAGATGTCTAGTGCAATCAACCTGAGATGATAATTCAAGCATCCTTTTGGAGCTAAATAAAAGAAATAAATTGTTATTCCCTTTTTGCTGCCCCTAAGTGCGTGCTGCGATGCTTTGTTGTTCACCTTAAAAAAAGAGAAAGGCTTCGAAAAGAAAGCAGGGAAAGGAATTTTAATTAAATAACGAGGTGTTATCCCGTTATCCTTTATCCTGGTTTTAGTGTTTTTCTCTGCTGTTTTTTTTTTTTTGTATTTCTATCTGTTGTGCGTGTCCATCCACGATAATCGTTAGATTCAATTTTGCGTTTCATTCTGTTTCGCAATTTTTCACAGAAAAAAGTTAATAAATATCCAATTGTGTGATATCCTTACATTTGTTTCGCTTTGTTGTAGTCTTCGTTGTGTTCGGTTCGTGATAGTGTCGGGCGAAGAGCGGCCTTTTCCCAGTGTCTTGTGAGTGTAGCCTTGGTGTCTACGGTGCAAAAAATAAAAATAAAAAAAAAAGTAGTACGATAGGATCCTTAATGTCTGCGAAGAAGGTAGTGTTATTATCAATGTTCGAAAGGACATAGCGACACACAGATAAGGTGTTGGTGGAGAAGAACCCATCGGAAAAGGATCTAAATTGGCAGTGCTCACGTTACAATCAAAAGAAAAGGAGCAACAAAACGCAAGAAAAAGAAAGAAAAAAAAAAAAGAAGAAAATCAAAAGGATATCCACGCGGTAAAGTGGTGGACTAATTAAACGCTTCAGGATACGTATCTACGGAAATAGAAAAGTAAGTCCTTAGCCTTATTTCTATTTTCTTCTTTTTTGCACTCCATTTTCGAAAAGGGAACACGTTTATTTACTTTCGTCCTTTTCGGGGTCCCTCGTTTCTGTTTGTTTTTCACTCGCTCGTTCGCCTTCACCTTTTTCTTTTGATGATTGATGATGGTTAATTAATCAGACGACAAATTAGCCTAATGGGCCCGCTGCTGTATAGCAATTGCGGTAGTTGGCAGTCTCGTGAGTCTCAGGGGCAAGTAATTGCTGCTCACCTTGTGTCGAGTGTCCTTTTTTCTTTTATTTGTTTTTGTTTTGTTTTGTTTTTCAGTATATGTTTGTATTTGTGTGTGTGGGACAAATGGGGGGACTGTGCGTGCTTTGAGGTCACTAAAGCCTCGGGGAAAAAAAAACTGTTATTTAGGTGTCACATACATATGTATAATGGAAGTTTTCTAGGACACAGTGGTGTGTATGAGAAATCCTGTTATTATGTTATTGGGTTGCACTATCGAAATGAATTGGGTTTGAATGTGATTGCTGACCGGGTTCGTTTTCGAAAATTACATATTGCGGCCATGATAGGGGACAATCGCTGCAAGGAGGTGTTTTGTACACTAAAAGCGATTGTATGAATCGATTTGTTGTGAATTAATTGTGATTTGTTATTTGAATCTCAGAATATGCATACTTATGTATCATACATACATACATGTTAATCACTTAATCAATAGGACACCTGTTAACTGAGGTGTAGAAGAATGACCAATCGATTTAGATATTGATTCTGTAATATTTCCAAATGTGTGTAATCTGACGTCAATCGAACAATAATTTGTGGTAAAGTCAAATCTAGTTTTGTAGAGTATCTAATGACTGTCTTTTTGATGTCAATGATAGTAGGTAGGTACCATGTGTATGTAAATTCCCAATGTTTCTTTATACAAAACAAATCTGACATTGAATTGAGTTTTTGTGGTAAAAATACATGGGTACCTCCATGTAAAGGACATTGAAACGTTCAAACATATTATGTAATAAATTCAGAGGCCATTCTTATAAAAAAAAACCCAGCGCTAGGAGCATTATTGTTGTCCTAAACAGTTTGTGGACATCGAGTTTTATATCTGACGTTAAAGTTGGGTTGAGTTTGGGTGGTTGTCTCCGCTCAGCAGGGACACATTTAGATGAAAAGAATGTGACTATGGAAAAACCGGATTACCAGCACCGGAACCTACATGTAGTCTTTCCATATGGAACAAGAGGCAGGTCAACCAGGTTCGGTGTGAACCCATGCCGAAGAAATATGATTCGTCGTTTAGGCATTAAACCAGTTTAACTTAAGTCGAGCCTGGCTACCTCGTTAAGATCTTTGAAGAAGTACTCGCTTAGGGTTTTCCTTCTTAAAGTCGATAGGGAAGGATATGCACACAGAAGGTGTGTAATGGTTTCTTCCTCTTCCTGGTCTCTGTAGCTTCTATAGAAATCGGTGAAGGGAGCACCAAGTCTTCTCGCATGTCTGCCTACTAAAGAGTGCTCTGTGAGGGCTTAAACTACCTTTCTTAGATTTGTCCTATTAACGGCGTTAAGTCTCCTTGTTTTCGTATAATCCAGTTCTTCGGCGATGATAGAAAATTTTGTTGCTATTCGGATTGCAGCGGTATCTAATTGAAACTTTATTGATTTAATAGGTGCTGACCGTGGAGTCGCTATTAGTAGGGAGGTTTCCACAACCATCCTTAGTTAGCTCATCTGTTTTGCAATTTCCTGGAATATCCCTGTGCCCTGGAATCCAGCACAGGTATACATCGCACCTGACAGCGGTTTCGTTACGAGATCCGCGTCATTGCTTTACCAACTTGGATCGTATAATCGCTGATTCTAAGGCTATTATCGCTGTTTTACTGTCTATACAGAAAATAATAGCGTTGCACTCGACCGTGTTAATTGGAACCAGGCTGCGGCTTCTCGGACTGCTTGAAATACACTTCAGTGGTCTGGGAGTCGTGTAGTGATACAAATGTCCGCAGTAGATTCCCTCACTTGTTCCAGACGTTGTCTTAGATCCGTCTGTGTGAATCTCTGATGCAGATTCTTCCGATTTCCAAGCACTTCTGTTGGTAATCCTGGTCTTATACTTGTCGTTAAAGTCCATATAGGGGACAATATAGTCCGAATTACTAGAAATAGTGTTATGGCCGATTAGGATGCTTGCGTGAGCCATACTCCCACGAGCCAGTTGCAAGGATTCTCTAAGCCGTAACGATGCTTTAGTCGCTATCAGCTTGCCAAAGATATCAACGGAAAGAAGGTGGAGGATACATAGTTTCTACTGTAGCTGTAGGAGTGGTTCCAAGGCCAGACGCATAATAGCCTTTGGAACTACTAAAGTATTGCAATGTTGCTCTTTTTTTCCTGTGCCGTCCCCCAGACTATTTGGATCCATATCCTTCCTACATGAACAAAAGAGCTGTCGAAGCCTTGCTTGATTTTTGAAAGCTCATTCAATATTAAGATTACAATAGGATAAGATAGGAAGGATAACATAGTGAATCCCAATGAATCTCAATGATTTCTACCAACGAGTCCAGGGCAGTCTTTACCAATTTTCCCTTTCGATACCCGTGTTGGGTACAATTTTCTTCTAATGTGGACGTCGATCAGTCTTTTCATAGTTTTTAATAGGTCTTACCGATCCTCCAGGATCTAGGAGTGAAGCCAAAGTTTATACAGCTCCTAACTATAATGTGGAGAGCTAAATAGCTTAGAGCTATGATGTCATTGAAAAACGACAATTTGAATGGAAGATGAGGCACAATGAAGCAACAAGGATGATCTTGCGACTATGATTATCTGTATTATGAGCAACGTTGTCAATAGATATGAACCTAGTTTTATGGTTAAACAAAACGTGGTAAGGACAAACAACAAACAAACAACAGTTCTTAATCTTTCAATACCTATATACTCGTAGCTACTTTTTTTTTCTCAGTTATTGGACTTCGTAAAGGACATCACTCGCTGATGAAAAACATTCAAACGATATCTATCCTTATCGTTTTATTCTTTGAAAATAGTTTTTGACAACAGAAAGTCATAAAAATGACATAAAATAGCAGCCCTTGACAGAAGGAATAGGACCTTCTTACTTACATTTAGGTATATGCATATTATTCAAACTTTTATTTAAATACCAACAGATAAAACACACAAACCACCCGACTTAAATAAACTTTTGAAAAGGCGGCAGACAAAACTCCTTTAATGGGTCTTGAGTAACACGTGTCAAAATACATACACAGACTTAACCTAGAATTTTAATTTTGCAATTTGTAAATAGCCTTAGTAAGAGTATCGAAAGCATTGGCCATACTTCGGGTGTATGGGCAATTGGGAATAAGTTTCAGCGTGAATCAATTAAAGGATATCGACTTGTCATTATGGAAGTCTCAAAACAAATTTTCATTGTATTTAAACAATAAAAATATTAGGCGCGGCAAAGGACTGTTTGTTCCCCTTTTCAAAGGGCAATTTGAGAAACTTTTTCATGACAGTTATACTCTCGGATGTTTGTCAAACGTTCGTGGCCGTGAAAGAAATTTTAGGTATTGTCTGGGGATACAAATAATTTAGTCTTCTATATTTCACATAATGTAGAAGGATACCTTAATCAAGGATAATCTAAAAAAAATAACAAAATCTATGAATTGCTAGAAAGATCCGGATTGTGTTTTCCAAATGTGTGACCATTTAAGTTGCCGCTAGCAGTGAAATCAAAATCCTTCATAAAAAAGCAGAAACTTAACACATCTCTAAAAGCAGTTGATGTCCTTAATATATTTAGAAATTTTCTTCTGCTTGTTAAAACCTAATTGATGATTGTGCAGACATAGTTGGGTGGTGTACCTCTTCAACAGAAGCAATCAAAGGTGATCTTAAATATCTAGGAGTTATTTTAGATAGAAGGCTAAAGTGACATAATCTATGAGCTGAAAACCGCACGGATTCTCAGAAGTTTCTGGCAGTTCCAAGGAGCGTTCAGCAACACGTACGATCTGAAGGATGCTATAGTACACTGGCTGTCCTCTCAAATTTATTAACAGACCATTTATCATTTAGACGTTTGTAGTGTGGTGGCATAGGATGGTGGATGCTTGCTGTACATTACCTATGAACACTACTCCTGGTCACACTATTATCTATTGCACTTGGTTATTCAGTAGAAGGCAATAATAGCAAAACGTGGTTTTGCGTGACAGACATAACTTTCTGCATGGAACGCTTTTTCATAAGATTTGACAGCAATTTTTTTTTTCAGAATGTCTACCAACAAAATGAGTTCGCTTGTCACGTACGGTAGTAGGGAAATCTAAACGAGTTTCTTGAGAATTTTTCCACTAGAGGAACTGAAGCTCACTGATTTTTGGACGATTTTACCACGAGGTAAACTTGTGTCTGACTTACGATGTGCAGTAGCCGTATTATCATTTGTACTAACAACTAGGCTGCACTCAATCAAATATTATTCTAGAATAGGGTTAGGAATAGTAGAAGACTGATAATAATCGGCGTTGTTTCAGGATAAAAATTTGAGGACTTATCCAGGAATATCCAATTAACACAATCTTCCATTACCATCACAAACAACCGATAAACAGCAACCGGAAACAAATCATATACATACTGATATCGGACTTATGCATACTTATGGGCACACTTCCAATTTGGATGATTTGCTTACCTTAAGGCATGCACACTTACATCCATTCACATTTCGAACAAAGGGGAATGAAAAGAGGAAAATATTAGGACTGGAAAATACTTCACAATTGCTGTAGTAAGACAAAGACACACTATGTCGAGGGAGGAACACAACGACATTGTCCAGTTAATTTACACTTCACAAAAGAACACAAACATAAAAGACCGCTTCCACTGCAAACTTCAAAACGCTTACAACCCGAAAGTTACTACGAAATCCGAACCGACTTACCAAAAGTAGACACCACGAACAACTAATGTAAAGCTGCACTGGATATGACTTGCACTTGTCCATCTCAAACCAGAAGGAAAAAAAAAATAAAAATTTCTTACATTGGCGGAAGTTAGCTTGAATTTTTTTCAAAGTGGGAGAAATGAACTGAAATTCGATGTAAACTATTTGGGATATCTTGCAGATACGAGAATGGTATAAGTTCATTTCTTCGGCTAAACTCTATTATTAAAGGATTAAAGACAGAAAATGATATCTATATTGGTTAGTAGTTAATAGTTCTGTTCAGTATTCCCACTTTAATTGAACTGTAGAATACAATTAATACCATTTCATGACACAAAAATCCAAGTTCGTATTCAAATTGTTCAGAGTAATATCCATAAAAAATCAAACAATTTTGTATGCAACGTCCTTGCATGTCCAAAAACGTGCAAATTATGTTAAGTGCCGTAGTATGCATATTTCACCAAAACTACTCTTAATATAACACTTGAACGATTCACTCACATGGTTTGCAAAAAATCAACTTTGATCAATATTGGCCCAAAATTAGAATGAAAACTGAAACGAAAAGTAATCCTCCTTTTTGAAAAGTAATGATTTCTAAAGTTAGAGAATAGTAGTGTATCGTTTTAGTCCATGTAATAAATTAGTTAAGATCTTGTTGCTAGTGTTTCCATCACGTTGAGGATATTTAAAAACCGTCAAATATATCCTATCACGATACGACATTTTAGTGTGTTGCATTCAATTTGATAAACCGAGTTCACTGTCAAGATAACTACCGAGTAGCTTTCATTTCTTTCAAATCACATGCACACTATGTACGTATTTCAGAAAATATAGGTAAGCAATTTGTCAAACAATTTTTTCCGGGTGACTTAACTTTAGTAATTTATTCCAAAAACAACTTTCGCGAAGCATTTGTATACATTAGAACAATCATTTATGTACATACATATGTATGTAAATGATACCTTTGCTGTTGTACAACAAAAAATTTCAAGATTAATCTACCTTGATAAATATAATGTTTACAAGACGAAACGTTTATCTCACTTGGAGAGCTATCATTGGAAAGACTTTATTTTCTTTTGCCGCGGTATTCTTTTGTACTAGAAAATCGAATGGAGGGAAGAACATTTGCGAAGAACTTGTTGGATTAGTCATAAATTCGTTTGAGAATTAAGAAACCGCGATTCTTTGGCGCATTAGTCTTACACTTAAGTCTCTGATTTACTGCGCAGTCTTTTTTTGTTTTTCTAAAACAGAATCAGTTTTAAACTATTTGTACATACATAC
The DNA here is from genome assembly GCA_905220385.1 of Xylota sylvarum. Classification (NCBI taxonomy): domain Eukaryota; kingdom Metazoa; phylum Arthropoda; class Insecta; order Diptera; family Syrphidae; genus Xylota; species Xylota sylvarum. Next base: position 104,340,733 of record LR999957.1, on the reverse strand, counting down.
ATATGTGCATGACAAAATGTCTTCGTTTCTTTGCTCTTTGCACTGGTGTTATATTTTTTATTGTTAACATAAATGGTAGACGATATGATAGGTAATTTAAGTGTCAGTCAGTGAATATGCTATCACTATTAAAGTGGGTGCTATGAATGTGTTTTTTTTTTACCTACTTGAAAAAAAAAAGTATTAACTTGCAATTATTATTTGCGAAATCTTGTTATTATAAGTTTTTTTCCAAGAAAATTTCAAGGTGAGAATTTAATTGTTTACGTTTTGCACAATTTTGTTGAGGTCGTACGTACTTGCTATAAGTTTACAATCACTGAAGTTCAAATTTTGTTATTCTTCGCTCGTTTGAGGCCTTATAAAAGGGCCGTGGGATTTTTCATTTTTGATAAGATTGATCATTGATTATTCCCCACCAATCCCTCGACTGGAATCCCATTGAAAGTCTCTTTGGCGTCTTAAAGCGTGGAGCTGGGAATCAACGCTTCAAACCTTAGGATGAGCTCATGATGTGTTTGAAAACGAAATGGAAGTTGAAAAAAACATCCACAATAAAAACCCTTATTGAGTTTAAGCCCCTTTGATGTGCGAAGGTAATCAAAAATAAAGGTTATCACGTCGAATACTAAAAGTTGCTTAGGTTTCGAACAGCTGCATTATGAGACGAACTTGTATTTGATTTTTTATTTACTTTGAATGAATTGATTTTGGATTTTTGTTTTTACTATTCCTGTCTAAGTACTTAATGTAATAAATAAAAATTATCTTATTTCTATTAAAAATAATATAAACAAAATATTCGACTTTGAATAATTCAGAGGAAAAAGTTGCTTAGGTTTGAACAGTACTGTATGAAATTTTATTTAAATCGATTATCTAATCGTAAAGCTGTCCATTTTTAGTGAAATCGGCCTTTAATAGTACCCTTAATTTTGAGGTTAGAATGAAAAATTCAATTTTGCCTCTATGGATCATCCAACAGACCTCAGATGTGAAATGTGAAGCAAATCCCTCCATCCGTTTGGACTCCAATCGAATCGACAGACAGACAGACCGACTGACAGACAGACGGACCCACTTTTTGGGAATCTCCCTCCATCATAGTAATGTCATGTTTGATTAAAATTTCACGAAACCAACACTTGCGCTATAGGTGCAAAGAAAAAGGGATGAACCACTTCCTGTAACTGAAGGCTTTAATGCGTGTTTTCCAATTTCTTCATCATTTTGTTCACTTTCCTTCTTTTTACGGTTTTTTAGTAAAAGTAGTGAAAAAGGATGTTAATATAACACTGCGTGAGTCTCTGCGAATTTGAAAAGTGATTAATATGTATCCCGAGGATAGAATTTAATTATGTACATATTTATGAATTATGCGAAGATTCATTAAGACCAGTCTGCTGTTCCAGGCCTATGGTCCTTCACGATAAGAAGAAGAAGTGGCTCTACTTGGGCCAAGAGCAGCTTAAATAAAAATAATATTATATAACTATTATATGTATCTGAGTGCATAGATATATTTCACGGTCTATATTAAAAAATCTCTGGACACTGGACGTTTCTGAAAACACGTACATGGAGTACATGGTTCTTGGCGATTTGGCTGGCTTCCTCATGTTTTAAATCGATTTCCGCTTAATTTCTGTGGTATGCAGTTGCATATCCGGCGACGCAGAATCATTAGTTTCTTTTTCTTCCGTCGTAAGCAACACATCGTATACATCGTATACGCAAGGGCGATCATTCAAAGTTGTTTAATTTTTAATCTCTGAACAATTTGAAAACAAACAAATATTTTTGTGCTATGAAATGGTATCAATTGTATTGTATGGTTCAATCTAAGTGGGAACACTGAACATAAGTTTTGATTTAGTAACCAAACGTTATCTTTCTTCTATCTTAACTCTTTTAATAATAGAGTTCAGCCGCTTAAAATACTCCTTCATTTCAAAGAAGAAATCAATTTAGGTATTTGCAAGAAATAGCAAATAGCTTAACATCAAGTTTCAGTTCATTCCCCCACCCTAACAGAGTTTAAGCTAACTTCCGCTGAATGTAAGCCATTTTTATTTCCTTCTGGTCTGAGATGGACAAGTGCACGTCATATCCGCCAGTGTAGCTTCACGTTAGTTGTCCGCGGTGTCTACTTTTGGTAAGTTGGTTCGCGTTTCGTAGTAACTTTCGGGTCGTAAGCGTTTTAAAGTGTGCAGTGGAAGTGGTTTTTTGTGTTAGTGTTCTTTTGTAAAGTATAAATTAACTGCACAATGTCGTTGTGTGTCTCCCTGTCTTTGTCTTTGTCTATTTCCATGTTATGTTATGTTCCTCTTTTTCATTCCCCTTTATGCGAAATGTGAATGAATGTACATGCCTTGAGGTATGCAAATCTTCCAAATGTGAAGTATGTATGTCCATAAAATTGCATAAGTCCAATATCAGTGAACATATGATTTGTTTTCCGGTTTTTGTTTGTCGGTTGTGGTGGTAGTGGAAGATAGAGTACACGTGTTAATTAAATAATCCTGGATAAGTTCCGCTTGCGTCATCTGCTCATGTGACGGCACGTACATAGTTCAATCTAGCGGTGAGTTGCATTCTTTCTTTTAATCGGGCGAAACAATTTTGCATTGATTGGGAATATGCAAATATGATACATACATATGTATGTATTTTTGTACATATGTGGGTATTTATTTCAGATAATCAAGTACTTTTATTCAGACTCCTTTTAAAAAATGATATCAAAAAAGTTGTAATTTTAATTTTCTTATTATGAAATACAAAAGTTGTAATACCCTATAGAACTGTACCATTGTTATTTCCCAAATAATTACCGGGTGAGTTAATAATTAGAATTAGAATTTAATTTTAGTTTTTTTAGTCGATTTAGTGTTCTTTTTACTTGATCTTAGCTGGAAAATTATTTCATATTCTTTTTTTTTAAAGGAGTACATACATAGGTACATCGGTATACAAACATATGTATTTTACATCAGAAACTCCTGAATCACGTAAGAAGCTGACGTTTCTATGCACTTACACCATAAATCAAGCCAATACGTTGTTTCGGAGTATACAGGATCTAAAAATCACCATTTACTTTTGTTTTACATATGTATGTTAAACATTCCATACGAAACCCTGTGGATTCATGTGGATTTTGTCTTGGAGTAAACTTGTTTTTTTTTTTGTATATCTACTTATGTATCTAACCACAAAAATCTAACATCGTTTTCAAAACATTTTGAATCTTTCCTAGTGAAATGAACATAATACATAGTTCCTTTAATTGTTTCCTCCGTGATAAAGCTTTCAATCCCATTTCCGCTGAATTTCAGCCATTTTTCCTTTCTGATCTGGTTCTGTAGTATGCAGTTACATATCCGTCGCCGAAGTATCATTAATTTCTTCCTCTTCGGTGTTGGTTCAAGCCTTTTTCCTTTCCTGGCCCTTTCCTGAAGTGCATGTGTGTATCCGTCGGCTGAGAGTGCGGTGTGGTTCGGGTCGAAGTATTGTAAAATATTATGTTAGTGACAATTGGCCTATAGAGTGTATAACAATGTGCCGATTCCAGTATATAAGGCTATTTTGACTGTTTCTAGTATATGTTGCTGTATTCTAATATTTTAAGTCAGTTCAGCTAATTTAAAAGTGGTAAAATGTGGTTTAACAGGATCCCAAGCCGTTTATTGTGTGCGTTGTTTTTACATCCTATCCTAAGGGAATATTAAGTTTGACACATAGTTTGTAACATAGAGAAATAATCGAGATAGACTCTAAAAAAATATATACATATGTATATTGGTGATCAGTATCAATAGCGATATCGATTGCACCATGTCCGCCCGTCCGTCCGTATGTCAACGCTTTTTGGGCCTTAACTTTTGAGCTTACTTGGGTGGCACTTTAGTTCGGGGTAGATTTTGAGCTAGGACGATGAAATTTCATATCTGGGTTTTTGAGAAAAAAAAAAGCAGTACAAGTGTAAAAATTTTAAGATTCGCTCTCATTGAAATTCTATATGTAGCATCCTCATGCGTTTGAAGTCATTGTCGCAGTAAAAAAATGCAATATGGCTACGCTCACTTTATAAGGGCTGCATAGGGCTGATTGGTTTGGATTGGCTCTGTATTGGGGTGCACTTTAACCAGAAAGTGGTCCATTTTGCTACCTCTAAGTAGCTATGTGCATATGGATCACACCGTCTCTACTTCTGGGACCATTTGCCAGGTACTATTCATCTAGGGTACCTGGGCCTTAGTTCAGGTCACGGTGGCAAATATATTTTTTATGAAATTAGTGTGAAGGTAAGCCCATTGTTAACAGTGATTACATATGGAGCTAACTGTGAGAGTGTTTTTTTTTTTTTTTTTGGAAACTACTCAAGTTGGCCAAGACTTTATTTCTTAGGCGATACTGCATGCAACTAGAGGTGATCTGATCGTCCTTGTCTAACTGCTTAAAGTAAATCTTGCACGTATTGCTGACTTGGTGTCAGCCTCTTGGCTTGGCTTTTTCTTGGATGTCTTCAACTAAATTCAAATAGTTGAAATAATGTCTGAGTTATTAACATATTACAATTTTAGAAACACGCCTAGCCATTAATTCAAAATTAGTGGTAAATGTCTCCCAAATAGCAGTTCCAAAAGTGTCATATTTACACAAAACTTCCCTCTAAATGAAAGTCCTTACAAAACAATAATCACCCAAGGAATATTCAAAACTTTTTGCCTACAAATCAAACAAAAAAATAAATAAATAAAAAACAAAGTTTTCTAATCCCTTTTCTCTTTTACCGCCTCTTTGTCTCCTTTTTTGTTGTATTCATCATCCTTATCCTCTGCCCACACATGAAATACATTAAAATATCCCCTATCTAACCACATGTTCATATGTATGTCTGTAGCCTCCCAGCAATGGTTACGTATCCTTAAGACAACAACGAACAAAAAAACAAAAAAATAAAATCGAAGAAACCATGACACACGGAAAAATAAGCGAAAGCAAAAAAAAAAAATAAAAAATAAAAATATCGTTTGAAAAGGACGTTATCCTTTTAAAGATGCGAGACCCATCGAAAAAGTTTGTGATCTAAAAAATTTACAAAAAAAAGGACGAATGGAAAATCCTCTAAAATGTGGGTGAAAGCTTTTCGACACAGCATCCATGTGTTGGGAAATTTGTAACATTTCCAAAGAGAGAGCCAGAGAGAGTCAAGTTTTCGAGAGTTGTTGACCACATGTTCGAATTTCGAACAGCAACCCTTTTGCCTTCCACTGGAAATCTCAAACGAGGGTGAAAATGAGATCCTTCGTAATAGGGATAGGGGGTGGTTACGAGAGAGAGAGGATGACACAAATGCCGACGTCAAATTTACGCATATGATAGCGGGTCGGCGACTAGAGGGGATGGTCCTGTGATAAAACCCAATTTTTCTCGACCCAATGTTGACTAGGGCAAATCTACGGGAATTTGTTTCCCATGCGAAAGGTGCGGTAGTGTGGGAGAAAGAGAGCAGCACAATCTAAGTGTCCCACTTTACCTCAATTAGAAATTATTTTCCGATTTTCTCTCCCAGAGAGGCCTCTCTTTTTTCTTTTGCCGAGAGGGAGAATATCCTTATCGTTGTTGGCGGCTATAGGTTTCGGTGTCGCAGAACCGACAGGTTGAACGCCTAAAACATTCTGTATGCGTGCGTATTTATTCCTTCCAGGTTTCCATTTTGAAAAGAAAAAAATTATCCTGAGAGAGGGTGAGGTTTTGGTTACGGTTTCGTACTTTTTTTCGTCGCGTAACGTTTTGGTTCTCTCTAAGATGAGATGTTGCCAAATCTCTCCTTCTCTCGTTGGTTTGTAATTTCAGGTTGTTGGCAGGTCCTTTTTGCTTGTGTTTGTGTCATTGTGTATATGCCTCCTTGTTCAGGGTGTAGTTGACTGTAAGGATGCTTTCCCTAGTGATGGGGACGACTGATGATAGATGAACGTGGGGGTTGGGCGTTAGAAGATAGACATGGAAAAACAGTGACACACATTTTTTTTTTTGCTTTCCTCCAGGGGGGATGTTGTGTATGCCGGCAGTATACGTTGGACCGGTTTTCTGTATCTTGGAGGTTATTAGCTTGACTGGTGGCTATTTTACTCGTGTTTGGTTAGGTATGGTTGGTGAAAATTTAGGGCGGTGTTGTCCTTTGCGATGGAACTTCACATGCAAATGGGTGAAGCGTTCTAGTTTTTATCAGTACGTAGTAGAAGTACTAGTGGACGGAAGTGACAGGAGTAATCAGATTGACTGTGGACAAGATGGGCGTTGGTACTTGGACAGTATGGTGTTGAAGGTGCTTTGTTGAAGGTATCCTTGGATTAAGAGTGTCTTTAGGATTAAAACTGGCAGAACTATAGGTATGTATATACATATGTACATACCCATGTGGTGGCTAGTACCATTTTTCAAGGGACATATAAGTATGTATGTATGCATGTACATGAGGCATAACGGGATATACGGTTATGATCCTTCCCAAGTTTATTGCTTTGAGCAGAAATGCTCTTAAATGCAATAGGGGCAGTGTTCGATAAATATCCATAAATCCTCTTCCATAATTAATCTTGAAGAGTAAGTCGTTTTTAAAACATTTTAATAGAATGTACCTACCGGTCTACGATCAATAAATACAGGTACCTATCCATACGACACTTCCTACTGAAGACCCCTTTAAACATTACGAGCTGTGGCATAACGACCTACTAAATAAAGGATATCTGGCCCGGCTAGGTGGGTATGAAAATTAAGCCCAAAATACCAAGCTAATGAACTAATCGGACCTCTATTAAGCTTTAGTTTCACGATCCGAAATAAGCTTGCCAGGGTTGCAGTTCAAAAGGGTTAATTTAACGGTCCATTAAAACCACATCTGTTATCCTCCTTACGCGCACCTACTGCGTGTGTCAAAACGTACAGTCCATCGTTTTATGACTCTCGTCATCTCCACGATGAGAAATATTTTCATCAAGAAAATCATCTTCATTTCACGTACACACAGCAGTTATTGCTATATAATGTGGGCGCGCACGAAACCCATAATCATGGTGTAGATGCAAGATTTATTACATACTAGAAAATACCTTAATAAGGATCTCATCTACCTATACCTATACCATGTATAGGTGCGTATTCCCTTTGCGCCGGCAAATGATGGATGACAAAGCGTGAGAACGGGAGAGAAGAAAAGAAATAATCATAAAAAAGCCTCGTTTTACTGCGAAAATCTTTCAGGTGAGTCCTAGCAATTGTTGCTACACGCGGCTAAGGATACTTTTACTTTGCGCGGCGGCGGCGGTCCATTATGACCCATGTAGCCAAAAAGAAAAAGAGAAAAAAAAACACCGACTTTCCCACTCTAAATAGGTAATAAAAACCATAATAGAAAATACTTGCACCTGTCAGGATGTGGAAAGGACTCGTACTACTGAATTTATCGCCCAATGGCGCTATTTATTTTGTATGCATAAAAGCCCTCTTTACCGGGAATGCGTCTCGTTTTTTGTGTGTTAAGTGTGAGGCAGTTACCTAGAGAATATATTTGAGTAATTTTGCTGCAGGACAAACATACATACCTACATACATCCTATGTACGTGTGGCACGGGTATGAGATAAATTGAATTTTTGTGTGTTCATAGCAGTAGAAAGAAATTTACGGCTTCAGGGTATAGAAGAAGAAAAAACCTGCTGGACTTGGTTTGTTTTTTTTTTTTCTTAAAAAGGTGCTTGCAAATCAAATACTCCTCCTTTTTTCTTTAAGAGATCCTTTGATGGTAGATTATATATTTTTGCAAACATTTTTCACAGAGGGAATTAATTATAACGTTTTGAGACTTTTTTTTCCTTGCTTCCCCCGCTTAAGGGATGAGTAAAAGTTAAACAGCGGTTAATTTCTTAATTCTTAAGAGGCGGAAAACAAAACCAAAAAGGGAAGGGAAGAGGGAAATTTTTGTGAAGGATCCTTATGATTTATTTCAATGTTCAGCCAATTTTAAATAATTTGTTAGGATTTTCTTCTTTTTGTAACAATTTTTTTGAAAAAAAAAAATGCCAGAGGTGTCCTTGCTTCTGAAAAGTTTTTGTACACAAATCTGTGGGGTTTTTCCCTGAAAAGGGCCATCTTTGGTATTAGGTGGCATAAGTGGTTCGTTAAAATTTATTTTCTTAGACGTTTGTGTGAAAGGGCGTGATTTTGAAGTAGGTATATCCACCTTTAAGGATATAAAATCTGGGTTTAAATCTTGTTCTTAAAATTCATTGATGTGGTATGGACTTTATATAGGTAGAAGCAACAATTTCTGGTAACTAAAATTCATGGCGTTTTTGAATGCCATTTTGGGCTTACCTTTAAACAGATTTACTTTGAAGCGAGGCTTAGTCTTTATAGACTCTAGCAGCGTAGAGTTTGAGTATGCTTCGACGTTGGACACTTTAGCTCTTTGTTGCAAGAGATTTGTTTTTTTTTGGAACATGTCGCGGCTTTATACAACTCGGCTTTAATTGCCGCGATTCCTCTCCGTTGCATAATAAAGAGCGATTTTGAAAAGCGCGGGAGTCTAGCTGTGCCTATGATAGGGAATGGAGATGTTGTCTGCCATGTTAGGCGAGATATCTTTAGAGTAATTCCTAGGCATCTGTTAATGAAAGGTTGCTTTAAAAAGCGGGTGTCACTAGATAACACACATGTTTAATCCAATTGGATTATTTCAGTAGATTTTGGAGAGCATTCCTGTTCAATCATCTTACTTACTTACTTAGGTTGGCGTTACAGTTAGATAATGGTGAACTTGGATCTCAACCAAAAAGTCTCTCCAGTTAATCCGGTTCTTAGATAACTGCTGTACAGCTTGTATAGTTCGTCGTTGAAACTCTTCCTCCAGCCGAAAATCTTCATACGGTTTAGATAGAGTTCAAGCTTCAGCGTCATAAAGCTGGACTGTGATGATCGAGGCCTAGTAGTTGCATGGACTTTTGAAAGGTGTTGGCTTGGGAGTTTCGCATAATATTTTCAAGTATGATGTTGAAGAAATCATAAGACAGCGCTTCTCCTTGTCTAAATCCTTTTTTGACATCAAAGGTCTCGGTGAGGTAGTTACCGACCTTGATGGAGCATCGAGAATTTTTCATCGCCATTCTGCACAATCTGACGAGTTTGGCAGGAATGCCAAAACTAGGCATGGCTCAGTATAGCTTGTCTCTATAAAGGCTGTCATATGCGGCCTTAAAAACGATTTGAACTTATTGAGTTTTCTCCAGGATCTAATGAAGGGTGAAGATTTGATCGATTGTGGACATTCCTGGTCTAAAACCACACTGATTGGGGTCAATCAGGTTGTTGCCTAAAGGCTTCAGGCGTTCACAAAATATGACATATAAGATCTTGTAAGCGATGTTGAAGAGACTGATGCCTCTGTAATTGGTGCAATTGAGGGGGTCTCCTTTCTTGTGAATCGGGCAAACGATGCTGAGATTCCATTCATCAGGCATACATTCATCTGACCAAATTTAAGAAATGAGTTGGTGCATGCTCTCTACCAGGTCATTTCCAGCTGCTTTGAACAGCTCGGCTGGTAAGCCGTCAGGTCCAGCAGCCTTGTTGGACTTAAGTTTGGATAATGCTATCTTAACTTATTTTGGTCAGGTGGGCGGAAGTTTTGGCTATCATCGTCTAGATTGAATGGTGCATTCTGCTTAACAGTGCGATGTTGGTCTTTGTCGCTGCTATACAGTCCACAGAAGAAGTTTCTCCATATTCTTAGCACCGACTAACTACTACGTGGTTTCCTCCTTCATCACTACCGTGATCCGGTTGGCTTGACACGTCCTTTTTACTAATTGGTGAAACTTCCGTATATTATTCCTGAAGTACTCGTATAGTCTCTCAATATCTTCGATAGCGCGCTTCTCATGCATTTTTTTCTTCTTTCGAAGAAGCAGTTGTTCTTCCCGTCTCTACTGTTCGTAGAGCTCACGAGCATCCCTCGTCCTTTTTTGGAGCGCCGCTTTGTATGCCTCTTGTCTAGCTGGATGTGCTTGCCGGCATTCTTCGTCAAACCAGGGGTTTCTTGGTGGTGGGCGGGTGAAACCCAGCACATCAGTTGCGGCATTTCTGATGGCATGTTGGTAGCGTTGCCACTGGTTTTCGGCACTTGATGCTGGCAGCTTAGGAGTTGTTGAGAGATTTCGGGATTAGCGTTCGGCGAAGATTCTGACGGTCTCTTGTGATTGCAGCTTTTCGACGTTAAATCTTCTCACAATAATTCGTCTTTGTTGTGGCGTGGGGGAAACCGTGTGCTTGCTATAGTGACGTTACGCTCCGTCGCAAAGTCAATAAGCCTAAGTCCGTTGCCAGACGTGGTGTCGTGTAGGCTATGCTTGCTAGCTGTCCTACCAAAGATGTCCTCCTTTCCTATCTTGGTGTTAAAATAGCCTATGACGATTTTAACGTCATATTTAGGGCATTGCTCGTAAGTTTTGCCGAACAGCTCGTAGAAATATTTTTTGGTGGCGTCGTCCTTAGCCTCTGTGGAAACATGAGCGCATATTAGGCTTATGTTCACGAATTTAGCTTTGGTGCGGATTGTCATAACACGCTCGCTAACGTGTCGTAAGCTCAAGATTTCTTGCCTAAGTATGCGGCGTATGACGAATCCAAATTCGAATGAGCGCTGCTTCTGCTCCCTATAGCAGTCTACATAGTATTTATCACAGTTTTTCATCCTCCTTTTGCTTGTTTCATCCGAGAGCACTTCATGGATGGCGGTGATGTCTGCAGTATAGCAGTTTAGGGTCTCTGCTAATTGTTGATGCAGCCAAACCTGCAGCCGCACCCTGTTAAGGGTCCGAACATTCTTCGTGAAGGTCGTTGTCCTGAATTCATTTGCTGGGGTCTTCAACAGTAGGGTCATCTACATATATTCGAGGTTCGTTTTTTTTTCCATGGTAGCGAAGTCACACCCCGACTCACTACTCTCAACCTGGAGGGCTAGTTCTCTTTTTATACCAGTGGGACAAGGTGTCGGATTTTCCGGAGTCAGTAACCCGCTACGGGGATATCAGTACTGCCATTGACCCATTAAGGATTCATCTGACCCCTATTTTTGAGATTCAAATATGTCGAAGCAGCTCATATAGAGATAATACTAATAGTTCGACTTGATTGGACCTGGTAGATGCCAGTGAATAGGCTAGCGAATTAGGCTGCCACCTGGATGAAGAGTAAGTGCTTTAGTGAGAAAACATTCTTCACCCTCTCTCGTCCGCTACCACCAACGACCTTCCAAAGGGGTTGGTTACCCAATCTTCAGTCTTAGTTAGTTACTTGGCATCCTGCAGCCATCATCGTGGAAGTGTAGAGTAGGAGTTAATACTGAGAGGCTGTCGTGAGAACGCTTGTATCATGTATTCGGTCGAAAAAATATTCCCAAGATACTGGAAACTGTATACTTTTTCTCTCTGTTGTCCAGCAAATTCATTCTTGAGTTGAAGATTTCGTTGCTTCCATTTGGTGGAGGTCCATAATTCTATAAGAGGCTAATCGTACATCGTTAGCACTGTCAAGGCATTAGAGCTAAGATGTAAGAGTTCAACTAATTCCTCCGACTTCCTTCTGCAAAAGTAACGCAAAACATAATCACATATAAAAACTTTGTCTTACCCAATGTAAAGCTGCGGTTCCTTCGACATGTAATGCTGCTAACAGGTATTTATTTACATCTTTCGTGCATGACATGTTCGTCTGGCATTAAGTATGTTCATACATATGTCTTTGAAGTATTCGTTTATTATTTTTGCTATTCCCCTAATCTTTATAGGTAGCACGCAGGTGCCCATACTGGTTGGGAACTACATACAATTTCCGTTCTGAAGGAACTTGACCATTATTTCCTTCTTGCACTCATCAGGAAAGCTATCAGTCTCTCAAAACCGTCTCTTCTAGTAAGACCTCCGGAATAGCTCTACCTCCAGAATATTTAAAGAATCATTTAAGTTTCGACCGGATATTGGCTGGAGTTATAACCGTCTTTTAGACATTCCTCCAAGGAACGATAGGAAACCATCTCATAAAACAGGACCTCGTTTGGTGCACTGAGAGTTCCAAGTTACATGATTGATCTGAGTCTATTTTGAAGGTGGAGGAAAACCATTTAAATCATCTTGGATTGTTGTGTCAGATTTATGTAACATGAGTATATAAAACACAGCGCCATCTACATAGCATGTATTAAAACCATTCTATTTTAATCGAAGCCTCAATCCTATTTCAATTTCTTTTGGATAAAATTTAAATAAAAAAAGAAAATAAAAAATTCAACTGCATCATAACCCATTTTCTTCAAAATTGTCTCCACCTAAGCTCATGGAAATCTTTTTTGTAATTCAATCTTTTATCCTTGTCGACACACACATACATATATGTATATGTAGGTAAGAAACAGCATCTACGTACGTACCTACTCGTATCCGTTAGTTTTCTTAAATAGCATTTGCAAATAATATTTATTTTGGATCAGTTTCAATTTTACGAAAAAACCGACTAACACCCCCTCTTTTGGTAAACGAAACGGAAAAAAAAGAAACCATTCCTCGCGCAAAAGTAAAGATAACCAATTGCGATATGTCCTTGTCATCGCACACAAGATACTTATAGATAAACTACGCCGAAGGATACAGAGAGGGAGATATATATTAAGGGACTAAGAGACAAATATGAGATGAGAATTTCCATTGTAATTCGCTGATTTAGCGAATCCTTTTTTCTTTGTGTTGGCTTTTCCTAGGGCTTTTGGCTCCTTCGTCAAAGGACCATGGAATTTCAATTTCGTTTTTCGTCTGCTTTTTATTTTCTACTCCCTGTCTGTCTCGTTTTTTTTTTTTTACTTCTTCTGTGTGTTATCCTCCCAAGTTGTATCCTGTGTGATGATAAAATTGTCATTGAATTGCATGGTTTGGTGATTTTTTATTGTTTTTTTTTTTCTCTTCTTTCATTTATTTCTTTCCTCCCTTCCTATCTTGAAGAAGATTTGGAAAAAAAAAAGAAAAGAAAAGACGAAGTGAATGTATCTAAAGTATTAACAGTAATTATCCTTTTTATATACCATGTAACATGTAAGTTGTCTCGCTTTGTTTCGTTGTGTCTTTGGTTCGTTCGTGTCATTCTTTTTTATTGTGTTTGCTCCTTTTTCAACACTGATAGCCGGGTACTTTAGTTTTATGTTCCGAACAAATAATAATGTGAAGGACTTAATTTGTTCATACTAACATATATTTGTCGATGTCGTCGTTCCCCCATATCGTACAGATATAAATGTATAGCGGCGTCGTTTCTCGAATGAGTGTGTACTTTACCCCCAGCTTATGATGAGCGGAAAGGACATTGGACCTAGGACACTGAGTTGAATTGATTTTGTATTGATTTTGCTGTCATTGTTTGAGTTCGGTTACATATTTTGTTGTGTGTATTAATTCCTAATGGATAGCAGTGTGGGCCGATGATAAAATACAAGTAAAGTGGGTGGTATTTCGTGGGATGGATGGTATGGTTGAAAAAGGTTTCGTGGTTCGGGGCTAATTTATTGTCAGGTTTTCGGTGTGTGGATAAGAAAGATGATCCAAAGTGGGTTTTAAGTTGTCAGAATTATTTATGAGGTGTGATTTTTATAGCTTTACTAAGGGTTTATGTCTGTGCTGGCATCCTGTTTCGTTTGGGTAACAAAGAACATTTGGAGTTGAGTGGAATTTGGTACTGAAAGAGGTTGCAATTTCAAAGAATGGGTCAATATACATAGATACATATGTAGATATTGTGATATACATATTTATAGGTTTCATTGATGATATGAATGGCAAAATCCGTCATTTGTCTCGTTCCGTTTTGCCATTGTCCGAAAGTCACCCACACAAACTTGTTCGGCAAGAATGAGTAGAGCAATGTTCTTACTGTATACGACGGTGACGAAGCTTTTTTGTTTAAGTCACGTCTAGCTAGATCGTTAAAATCTTCGAAGAAGTATTCGTATAGGGTTTGCTTCTCAAAACTGATAAGACAGGACGGATACACAGAAGATGTGTTATGGTTTCTACCTCTTCCTCGGTAGAAACTTCTTCCTTCTTTGAAGGGAGCACCAAGCCTTTTGGCCTATTTGCCTACCAGACCAGACCTACCTTTCATAGATTTGTCCTATTAATGGCGTTAAGTATTCTGGTTTTCCTACGACCAGATTTGCTTAGAACAGAGACATGTGCTGAAACTGTTCCACCTACTGACGAATCCCCCTATTATCAAGGAAGATCCGGTCTGTACTCTCCTTGCAATTGCCTGGATTTCCTTGTCACCTGGAACCCAGCACAGGGATACATCGCACCTGACGGCATTCTCGTTAAGATATCCACGCTATTGCTTTACTAACTTGGATCGAATTATTTGCAATTTCAAGGCTTTTATCGAAGCTTGACTGTCTATGTAGAAAACTATAGTGCTACACTCTATGAAGTTAATCGAAAACCAAATCGCGGCTTCACGGATTGCTGTGACTTCTGCTTGAAATACACTGCAGTGGTCTAGCAGTTGTGGGGTGATATAAATATCCACTGCACTGAAGTAAATTCCCGCGCTGTCTTGGATCCGTTTGCGTAAGTCTCTGTCGCAGATTCGTTTAAAATTTCTCCCGATTCCCAAGTACTTCTGCTAGGAATTCTGGTTTTATACATGAAAGGTAAAGTCTAGATAGGAGACAATAAAGTTCGAATTACTAGGAATTGTGTTATGGCCGCTTAGGATGCTTGCGTTGCCCGTAATTCTCCGAGCAAGTTCCAAGGATTCCTAAAGTCGTATTGCTGCCTTAATCTGTAGCTGTAGGTGTAGTTCTAAGGCCGCCAGTTATTTAGACCCAGGATAGCCATTGAATCTTTTCAAGTATTGCAATGTTGCTTTTTCTTGTCCAGTGCCTTCCACCAGACTATTAAAGGGTTTTTAAATAAGGACATAACAATTTTGTATTTATTCCAGGTATAGTACACCAGTATTCTACGCGAATTTTTGGCCTAATGTTTCTTTATTCATTTACCCCCAAAACTACCAGGGTATAATGACAACGAAATCTTCAGATATTTTCGTAAATTCCAGGACATTATAGTCCTGTCTTTTCGAATAGGTATTCAGTGTATTTCCGCCTTAGTTTATCCATCTAACTGATGGAGTAAAACTGGTACGCCTACCTCCAATTCGGTAATCCGATCCAAAGAGAGTACCAATTACTTTTGAAACCACCCTCCAACACTTCTTCTATTATAGCTCCCGCAGGTAAAATGATTTCTCACTCGTATAACGATATCATTTTACTTCCACTCACAAATTCGCCTCCGCCAGGCTGTCACATGATACTTTAAAATTTAGCACTTAACCACGACACTCCCGATAGTCATACAAATGCTCACACTCTTGTGTCCACTTTTATACTCGTGTATCTATTATGAAATTAAAGTATCGCACATCAACTTTCATTTATATGTCAAGCACTCAAGTTAAACAATTCCCATTGCTAGCAATCGTCCATCCGCCATATTGGTATCGTAAAAAATTAATTTCTTTAACATCCTTTAACAATTGAATTGGCTTTTCCACACTCCACACTCCACACCACCAATCTACCAAATGGAATCCTTTGAGTCAGGCGATGATAATAATTCCAAAGAATTTGCACACAATCGTCCCAACAATCGCTCACACTAGATACTCGCATGTAAAACTGAACAACATTTCATCATTTGCATGAACACAAGGACATGAGATGTAATATATTTCCTTCTTCAGCAGCTATACTGCTAGTTGTCTGTCGTTACTTTTACTGCTTGCACAACGTTAAATTTAATTTCCGTAATTGTGAGAGCATCTGGGAACCCTATACCACCACCAACTCACCCAACGTCCATTTACACGCTCAAATAAACAAATAAATGGATAAAACTGTGCGCGATTTTATGAGCAAAGTGCAAATAGCAAAAAGAAAAGCAAAAAAAACAAAAAAGGAAGTAGGTGCAAGTAAAAAACAACAAAATGCTTGTAATAAATATTTTTATTTATATGATTTCCTTTGGGGTAGACGGGGTAGTTTCTCTTTCTTTTTTATACCTTTGCGCATAGGGTATATTAATTCTGACACATAGTTTGTAACATCGAGAAGTAATGAAAGTGGACTTATGTTTTATTCAATTTTATTGAGCAATAAAACATTCAAATGGTTTTTAAGATTTATTTAGATTTATGTACGAGTATGGTAACACAAGTTGCCAGATGGTATTTACTTAAGGTAAAGGACGCGTGGTGCTACTGGGCCTCAAGTAATATGTCTCGCCAGCCTGCTCGATCTCAGGCCCGATGTATTCAATCCAGAGATATCTGCATCTTTTCAGACAGTCAAGCAACTACCAAATCCTTGGAATCGATCTCTATAAGTTCTCTAGTAGCTCTAGGCTGGCGTTCGTCTCTCACGGAGATGAATATTGATCTCCGTGAGAGACGATCGCTCACCGATCGATTACCCTTTGTTGGGTGTCGGAGCATAGTCATATTCAAGGGTCCTAGGGCCTCCAACTTTCTCCTATGTTCCACATGATATCACAATGGTCCTATTGCTAGTCTAAGTGTTGTAGACATTTCTAAACTGCTTGCAGCCACTTCGACCGAACCAAACCTTAGCAGGGGTATTAGAGCTGAGCATGTATAGTTCTTCTCAATTCACACTGTCATACGCGGCTTTGAAGTCGATGAACAGGTGGTGGGTATCGATATTGAATTCGTGGGTCTTCTCCAAGATCTGGCAGAATGTAAAAATTTGGTTTGTGGTAGACTTTCCAGGTCTGAAGCCGCATTGGTAAGGACCGATTAGATCACCAGCAAATGGCTAAAAAGTTATACAAAATTTTATAAGCGATGTTTAAAGGCTAATGGCTCTGTAGTTGGTGCAGAGTTTGCATTATTCTTATTTGTGGATCGGGCAGATGGTACTAACTCCAGTAAAATGGCATAATTTCCTCCGACCATATTTTAGAGATGAGTTGGTATAGCGCCTTGCCAATTCATCTATTTAAACAGCTTGTAGCCCATCAGCGCCAGCTGCTTTGTCCATCTTTAGTCTAGTGATGGCTAATTTTATCTCACTTTGGTCGAGCGGTTGAAACTCTTGGTTGTCATCCAAATTGTCTGGCACCGGTTGCTCATTGACGGGGTCTTGACGGGCATTACCATTTAGTACCTAGTTAAAGTAGTATCTCTAGAGTCCTGCATTTCTGAATCTCCCCCACTTCAGGCTGTTGGTGTTCTTTTTTCTTCCTTCTCAGTATGTCTTTCCCATCATTCCTTCGGTCAGCATAGATCTGGTGAGCCACTCTAATTTTCTTCTGGAACCACAACCTGTTCGTCTCCGTTTTTAATTTGTTTACTTACTTACTTACTTACTTACTTACTTACTTAACGGGCTCCCCACCCGTGAGTGAAGAGTCTCTGCCTGAGACACGGAAACCTGCCACTCTCTTCGATCCCGGACACGCTGCTTCCTGTTGTCTAGACCAAGCGCTCTGGCATCCGCGATAGCTTGATCCTTAAAACGGACGGTAGGACTTTCTTTTCATCTCGAACCTTGGGGCTGTGATTCTGGGATCGTCTTTGCTGTAGTATTATTGTCCATTCGCTCGATGTAGCCGAGCTAGTGTAGTTGGAGTGTTTTGGCTTTTTGGACTACATCCTCATCTTGGTACAGCTTATAGAGTTAGCGGTTGCATCTTCTACTCCATTCGCCCTCAATACCTCAAGACGATGAATGCTATCATATGCGGCTTTGAAGTCGATGAAAAGATGGTGAGTTTCAACTTGAAATTCGTTGGTCTTTTCCAAGATCTGCCTTAGTGTCAAAATTTGGTCGATCATCGATCTGCCGGGCCGGAAGGCACATTGGTACGCGCCGATTAGTGTGCTGCAGAAAGGCTTTAGACGTTCATAGAGTACATTAGATAGGATCTTATATGCGACATCAACCAGGGATATGCCTCAGTAGTTCTTACAAGACATAGGATCGCCTTTCTTGAAGATATTTAATTTGTTTACCTGACATCGTTGTTGACATCGACGCCATTGGTCTTCCGGATTCATGTTGGCAGTTGTGGAATTTCTCTCAAGTTTGAGAGATAAGCGGTCGGCATAGACTGCAGCGGTCACTTCTGATTGCAGCCATCTAATGTTGAATTTCCTTGGGGTAGTTGTTGATCGCCTAAGGGCTTCAATGGATATTCGTAAACGGAGTTTGTCACCAACGTCAATGGCAACATGATATATTTGGTTGCATGTTCGACCATCTGGTGACCGCCACATGCCTTTGTGGATGTCGAGACGAGGGAATCTCATGCTGCTTACTATCAAGTTTTTTTAAGCTTCAGATTATATCGTATCTTTTTCTATCTCTTCATCAGTTTTTTTGGCGTGAAAATCACCCAAGAGTATCTTAATGTCAAAATTGGGGCATTGCTAGTAAACCCTTGCTTGGTAGCGTCGTCGTTCTCTTCTTTTGGGTCATGTGTGCTAATAAGACTCAAATGATGGATTTTCGCCTCTCTGGTTGACTTCGCGAAAATTCGAGTCCATTTGCCTAAGTCTTTGACAGTAAAACCTCGAGGTGGCAGTTACCGTAGTAAAAATCGCAGTTTTCCGGTTTTCTTAGGACTGGTCCATCCCATAGCATCTGTTCAAACTTCCACATTAAATATTTTTCATGAAAAGTACAAACATCTTTTATTGAGATTGATTTCCCTGAATAAAAGTTTTCCACAATTTGTATAGTGCCACGCCTACTTTTCAAAGTGGAAACATTTTAAGAAATGTTGAAAACTTGTTTAAGGAATGTGGAAGAATTATTTAGAAAATCTTCCTAGGTACGAATGATTTTGTCTACAAATGTTGACAGCCACCTTGACGCCAACCAATTTTTGGTTGTCCTTCTGCTTGAAGGAGAAATCACCTGTGGCAAGATTAAAATATGCCGCAGTGCCACGCCTATTGGGAATAAATTTTATAATGAGTTGTAGGGTACCATACGATACCTTTCGAATGAACTGCAATTTTTATATTGATTTGCATTGTATTTTGCCTGCAGTAAAGTTCACTACAAGAAGGATAATGACACCATAAAAAATATGTACGAGTCCTTTAATTTTATTTTTAATATTTTCTCTGTGAATTCTGTTTCACTTTTTCATTCTCTCTGCTCTGTATTGAATTATGAGAATGGAATTATTACATTAATCCTTACGGACCGCAGCAACTGAGAACAAGAAATCCGTATGGAGGTCGAGCTTTCCCTAGGGAGATGTAAAAAAAAAATATTTAATAGGTATATAAGTTTATATTTTAACGCAAGGCATGAATGCAGCCCTCAGGTGCGCTGAATGTAAATTATTATGTCGCGGAAATGGGGACATTTAACGCCGCAGTAAGCAGTACGATACATTAATTTTCTTTTTTCTCGACGTATATCATTGTGGCAGTGGCATTTGGTACAGTGAGCTGTTCATGATGGAAATCAACAGCTTTTATTTTTTTCATGAGAGCATGATTAATTTCCGTTGTGAGATAAAAAAAATTAATTGATTCTGTCACAGAGACTGGGCTTATGGGACTGAAACTTCTTAGATGGACGTACACTAATGGCCAAAAATAAATGGCCATAGTAATTTACCTTGATGTAGCTGAAGAGCACTAAATCTGAGTTCCTTTTCTCAGTTTTTAATATGCACTACTGTTTGTACAATTGTGTTCCATGAGGGTACATCAGTTTGTCCGCAGACTATTAGTCACAAGTGTCCTAGTTTTCCTTTAAATGGAAGTTGTGACGTGAATGGGTAAACATCAAAAATTTAAAAATCATATTAAGTGTCATACATAACCTATAGGTACGTATGACCTCAATTTTGTTCAAGGAACCAAACTCCTATAAATTGCTGAAGTATCTATGGTACTTTAGTCTACTCCGAACTCCGAGAAATGGATTGACATTCACAGAGTAGATGAGTAATATCCTCTGCGACATGTAGATCATCACAATACCATCATGTATCCATGTTCGTTAAGACTGATCTCATACCGTGTTTTCTCAAAAGGCAATGATCAGCGAGTATCCCTATCGTTATTCTTAACTTTGATCTGCTGAGTTTTATTAATTCTCCAGATTTTCTCCCGTCTAACTCAGGCCACAAAGCCCTTGAAACCCTGCGCCATTCTAAGTTTGACCATCTTAGGTCGGCCACATTGATGATTTTATTGAGAATAATTCTCTAAGACACGGCTATTGGTGGTCTTATGAACGTCGGCATATTCGTCATCCTCTATATCACAGTGCCAAGGCACCCGACATTATTTGACACATAATGAACTGAACATTGTGTGGTAACTCCTGACTAGTTCAGGTTTAGTGATGTAAGACTCTAGCGCTTTTAGAGGAGCCGGACTATGAATGTAGATGGGGATATTCTTGTTGGATATTGGTCTCATCTCATCACAAAGTCTAGACGAGTCAATCACGGATATCAGTGGTTATGGTACTAGTTCATTTTCGTACTACTACTCTTTAGATAATCTTTCATCCTATAATGCCAATCCTGCATTAATGTTGACCAGGCTTATGTTTGGTAAAGGTATGTGGTACCAGCATTCTTGAGATACCTTAATTCCATTTTGGATGCTACTGCAGAAGGTTTCTTTAAACGTTCGTTGATGCCAAGCTTGTATGTGAGTCACAGTCGGTGCTAAGGATATGTAAAAACCACACACAGGAGACCCTTTCCAAAAGAAAGGAGAACCTCTAAACTGCCCCAACTATAGAGACGTGAGTCTCTTTACCATTATATGATGCATACAAGATCCTGTACTATGTGTGTGCTTGAAATCAGTCGTCAACGAGCTGAATGGCCCTTATCAGTGCGGTTTTAGGCACAGTAAGTCCATAACTGACCAAATATTTACATTTCGGCACATCCTGGAGAAAATTCAAGAAGTCCAGTTCGATACTCACCATATTTGCTTAGATTTGAAGGCCGAATATGATAGTATTATAGAGACGAGCTATACAGAGCCATGTCTAATTTGACATCCCTGCCAAACTCGTCAGATTGTGCGGAATGACGATAGAGCATTCTCGCTGCTCCATCAAAGTCGGTAACGATCTCACCGAGACCTTTGATGTCAAAAAAGGATTTAGACAAGGTGATGCGCTGTCATGTGACTTTTTCAACATCATACTTGAGAAATTTGTACGAAACTCGCAGGCCAACACCAGAGGCACAATTTTCAATAGTCTGTGCAACTACCTGTATACACTGACATTGACATTGACATCATTGGCAGAACACATCGAGCTGTCATTCGTGCGTTTGCAAGTATTGGAACAGAAGCGGATAAAATGGGTTTACTTGTGAATTAGGACAAGACCAAGTATATGCTGTCAACTAGAAGGGACACACAAAATCTACTAATTGGACAGAACAATAGATAGCTATAACTTTGAGGTAGTTAGGGACTTTTTTCTACCTCAGCTCCACTATAAAATCTGATAACATCACATCACATATAAAACGAAGAGTTACACTTGCCAATCGCTGTTTTTTTGGTCTAAGGCAATCGAGTAACACGGCTTTGTAAAGAAACACTAAGCAGTCTCTATATGAGACCCTCATCATCCCAATACTGCTGTATGGCGTAGAGGCATGGACGTTAAAGAAGGTCCGAATAATTTTGGTCGTTTTGAACGCAAGATTATTCGGACGATTTACGGTCCCATTTGCATTGACGTGATTTGAAAGGGGAGATTTAACACCGAAATCTACGAGCTGTACAGCGGACCTCGACCTGGGCAGAAAAGTACGCATCAATCGTCTAAGATGGCTGGGACATGTAGATCGAATGGAACAATCCGGCCCGAAGAGTCTTCGAATTCTACTAGGAGGTGCAACGCAGTAGAGAAATACATCGCCTTAGGTGGCGCGAGTTATGAACGCATAGCAACGAAAGCACTATCAGCGAGTGTAACAAATAAACACTTGTTGATAAAAGCTTGGCAGATATGTACATAAGACATACATTATGTACTTGAGGTGATCTGTGTACTGTCTTTCTGGGAAGACGCTAACGTTATGGCAATCGATCCAGGGACAGTTCCAATTTGGCGGTCAAAGCAGTAACAAATAAAATTCCAACTAAAAAAAATCATTAGTAACAAATAAAATTCTAAGTAAAAAATCATTTGGTAAAGTGTTTTTTTGTACATAAAACCTGCGGGATTGAGTATCTCATAACTGGCGCAGTCGGAACCCACTTGATTCGGAAGTCGCGTATTTAATTTATAAACATCGTTTTATACAAAAAGAGAACGAAGTACTGTAGTGATACGTAAAAGTATTAACTCAATGCAAGTGCAAATTGCATTAAAACAGTGAAATAAAGAAAATTTAAATTGGCACATGGACTTCACATCAAAAGCATATTGGTGTTTTGTGAATCGGTGTAAAAGGACCAGGGCACACCTACATACAGAGTGGAGAATTTTAATTCTTTGGCCCAGGAAGAATCTTCAGCTGAACTTCCATCAGATCGTGTAAGTCAATAGTTAAATTACAAACTCTTTCCTTCACTCCTCATCCCTATTCCGTATCATTTAATATATGTTTGGAAGAAATAATAGACGCAAAGCACAGTCAAATCGAAAAACAAGTTCTTCTTTGTATAGACCCTATTGTGTGCAAGATAGTGATATTGAGGAGGAACAAGAATTTAGTAATATGGCTTTACATGCAAGTAGTAGCGGAGTTTCTGGTATAGATGTAGCAGATAATGATTTAAATAAGGTATTATTAAACGGTACTGCAGCAAACAGTGCTTTAGGTATAAGTAACAATATAAGTCCATACTTAATTAATAGTTTAGCTTCTTCAATGCATACTACCACAAATATTAATTCAAATCCAGGTGTTGGAACAACTTCAGGTGCTAACAGTATACCAAATTCCAATGCAAATATGAATGAATTAGAAACCATAAATAATATTTTCAATGCGTTAAAGATCCCGGATGCTATTAAAGACCTTCCTCAATTCAATGGTAATCCTAGATTATTGTACGAATTTATAAATAACGTCGAGGAGATCTTAGGAGTAATGGTATCAATTCATAATTCTCCCTATAGTCGTATCATAATGAGAGCCATACGGAACAAAATAACGGGCCAAGCAAACGAAGTCTTAAATATGTTTGGTACTCCGTTAGATTGGAATCAAATTAAAGCTAACCTCGTATTACACTATTCCGACAAACGGAATGAAACGTCGCTCATTAGAGACCTTCATTCAATAAAACAATCAAATGATAGCTTAGAAAAGTTTTATTCAAAAATTATTGAAATTTTGTCAACCCTAAATAATCACTTAAATATTCATGAACCTGATCCTAACGTTAATTATGCTAAAACTAAGCTATATTCGGAAATGTGTCTAAATACATTTTTGATTGGTTTAAAAGAACCTCTTGGATCTACTATCAGAGCAATGAGACCAAATACCCTTCAAGAAGCTTTTAACTTTTGCATAAAGGAACAAAATACATATTATATGAAATACAAGAACCCCACTTTTAATACTCGACCCTTAAAATCGCAATATCCAAATACATGCAATAACCATCAAAACACAGATTTCTTCAACCAAAGGCCAAATATGTATAATCATTCACAAATCTTACAACCAATCGTTCGAAACAATAATATCTTCCCCATAGGACCAAATAATTACTCTCAACAACAAAATCAACAAATATACAATCCAAATATCTATCGTTTTCCGCAAAATGTGAGCCAAAATCAAAATATCTTTGCTCCTAGACCTTTAAATACCGCTCAACCACTTCCTACTCCAATGGACACATATAGCGGGAATACACGTAGAACACAACAAACAAATATTACAGCACCATCTCACTTTACAAGACAAAACAATAATAATTCCACACTAAACGGCAATAATTACTCCATTAGAGAAGTTCATAACATTCAAACATATCCAACTGATTATTATAATCCAGTATCTTCATTAAATGTAAGTCAGGCTAACCCTATTAACTTAAACCCAGATCAAGTGTATTATTCTGAGCTAGACCAGTACTCCCCTTTTTATCAAACAGCAAAAGATGACTGTAATGAAATTTACGAAAACGCTGAAATCGATGACGTAAATTTTCAATAAATTGCCTCGGACAACAAATTGGGTACCTTGATGTTAATAAACATAGTTCAGGTATACTACCTTATATTAATATTCGCACTAACACAGGGAACTTACTAAAATTTTTAATTGACACTGGATCTTCAGCAAATTTTATTAACCCCGAATTTACAAACCAGGATGAACATGAAATTATAAAACCAATTTCAATAACAACAGTGTTCACCAAATATAGTTTAAATAGACAAATAACTCTCCCTGCATTTAATGAATTTAAATCGGACGAGAAGTTTAAATTTCTTATTTTCAAATTTCACCCGTATTTCGACGGATTAATAGGCCTAGAAATGTTGAAACAACTAAACGCTAAAGTCAACCTGAAAGATAAACTTTTGGAAACAAAAAACGCTTTCATCCCTTTATATTTCAAACCCAATTACATATCAAAAATTTTTAATGTTCCTCCAATTTCAAAAATGATAGCTAAGCTCCCGGTTGATATTGAAAATGGTGATATTTATGTGCGTTCAACTATCATAAATAAATTCCTTAAAATTTCTGAAGGCATTTATAGGTCGTCAAATTGGTATAGTAACATTGAGGTTATCAATTTATCCGAACACGAACAAAAGCTATTCTTAGAACAGCCCTTAAAGGTGGAACTTTATACTAGTTTTGACGAAGTCAATAATATTAATATAACGTACAACTCTGACCAGCTAGAAAAAATACAAAGGAAAGATATTTCAGCTATACTTAGAACAGACCATTTAAATATGGAGGAGAAGAAAGCTCTTTTCAAAATATGTAGTCATTTTGATGATATATTTTTTAGAGAAGGTAATGCACTTTCTTTTACAAATGCTATAAAACATCGCATTAAAACAAATGATGACATACCACTATACACTAAGTCATATAGATACCCTGAAATCCACAAAGCGGAAATAAAGTCACAAATCCAGGAACTCCTTAAGCAAGGCATCATACGGCCTAGCTATTCTCCATGGAGCAGTCCAATTTGGATTGTCCCCAAAAAGATGGACGCTTCTAATAAAAGAAAATGGCGGATGGTTGTAGATTACCGGAAGCTAAATGAAAAAACAATTGGAGATCGATACCCCCTTCCTAACATCACTGAGATTTTGGACAAACTAGGTAGGTCTATGTATTTTACTACCCTTGACTTAGCTTCTGGTTTTCATCAAATCGAAATTGATCACAGGGATGTAAATAAAACTGCGTTTACAGTAGATAACGGTCACTATGAGTTCATCCGTATGCCATTTGGCTTAAAAAATGCTCCTTCCACCTTTCAAAGAGTGATGGATAATATTTTAAGTGACTTGCAAGGAAAAATATGCCTTGTATACATGGATGACATAATTGTCTATTCTACCTCCCTTCAGGAGCACACAGAAAACCTGTGGAAGGTATTTTCTAGATTAAGACAATTTAACTTAAAGGTTCAGCTAGACAAATCAGAGTTTTTGTGCAAAGAAGTAGCATTTCTCGGTCACATAGTGACTTCACAAGGAGTAAAGCCTAACCCTGATAAAATTAATGCCGTACAAAACTTTCCAATTCCTCGTACTGCAAAGCAAATAAAATCTTTTCTTGGCCTACTAGGCTACTATCGAAAGTTCATCCAAGATTTTGCTAAAATAACGAAACCTCTTACGGAATGTTTAAAAAAGGGAAGGCATATCAAAGGGAAGGCATATCAGTAATGATCCAATTTTGCAATACCCAGATTTCGCACGACCATTTAATTTGACTACTGACGCAAGTAACTTTGCGATTGGTGCAGTTTTAAGTCAGGGGCCTATTGGAAAAGATAAGCCCGTATCTTATGCATCACGTACGCTAACGGAAACAGAAACCAAGTATAGTACTATAGAGAAAGAGCTACTAGCCATTGTTTGGGCAACCAAATATTTCCGCCCCTATCTATATGGACGTAGGTTTCTTATAGTTACGGACCATAAACCACTGACTTGGCTCTTTTCACTCAAAGACACGAATTCCAAACTTATAAGAATTTGAGTATGAGATTCATTATAAAAAAGGTAAAGCAAATACAAACGCAGATGCATTGAGTCGAGTGGAAGTTAACATTAATGAGTCTATCGAAAATAATGTATCTGATTTGGAAAGATTTTCTTGCCTATCGACTGTTCACTCTGCCAAAGAAAACCTGAACGACGGCATACCCATTTCAGAACGATCATTAAATGAGTTTAGCGAACAACTAGTTTTCGCAAAAACAAACCAAGTAATGAACCCATCCATGATTTACAAAAAAATGTTTGAGTCAAAACATCGCAAAATATTTAGACAACCAAACTTACATGAGGAAGAAGTAATTACATCAATACTAAAAAATCACCTCAGTCCAAAGAAACTCACAGCTGTATTCACAGATGATGAAACATTTAAAATTATTCAAAATGTTTACACAAAATTCTTCGCGAACAGTAAAATATTTAAGTTGATTCGCTGTTTAGTAAAGCTAACAGATTTAGTTAATAATGACGATCAGGACAAAGTTATAAACGAATATCATGAAAAATCCAATCACAGAGGTATAAGTGAAACGTTGCAACATCTTCAACGAACTTACTTTTTCCCTAACATGAAAACTAAAATAACAAAAATTATAAATAACTGCGAAACATGCCAGCTATTAAAGTATGATAGGCATCCTCCAAAAGTAAAGTACGAAAAAACCGAAACACCAGATTTACCTTTAGATACCCTACACATAGATGTATATGCTATTCAAAATAAACAGATATTAACAATAATTGATAGATTTTCAAAATTTGCTTCAGCCTTTATCTTACCTGCTAGAAATAGTATATACATAATTCAATCCATAAGGGAATTTTTCGCTCACCATGGTACCCCTAACAAAATAGTTTGTGATTCGGGTACAGAGTTTAACTCAAGTCTGTTTAAAGAGTTTTGCGACCGATACAACATTACATTACACATTACAACACCTCAGAATTCCACAGGTAACTCACCAGTAGAAAGGTTTCACTCTACCCTTACCGAAATCTATAGAGTAATATATGACAAAGATAAAAAACAAATATGTCAGGATGTATTAAATGAAGCTCTCACAACATATAATACCAGTATCCATTCAGTAACCAACCATACACCAATAGAACTTCTTACAGGTAGGACACCTAAATTCAAACAATCCATACACTATGAATCCGAACATGACTATTTAAATAAGTTACAACAATTCCAGAGTAGACTGTATGAGCAAATTAAAGAAAAAATAGACAATCATAACAAAACAATAATAGACAAACTAAATAGGAACCGAGATACACCACCAATATTTCAGGAAAACGAAACAATTTATGAGTTTAATAATAGACGTAACAAACTAACACCTAGGGCGAAAAAGTTAAAGATAAAATCAGACAAAAAAGTAGTTGTTATAACAACAAATAAAGATAGAAAATCCCACAAAAATAAAATTAAAAGAAAACGTAAATATAAAATTCCTAGCTTCAAAACTACGACGAATAGAAATGCAGAATATGCAGAGCAGTCAGTACCCATAGTCCATATAGAAGGGACGAATTAGAACTATCTTAATTACAACAATACTAACAGGAGTAGCTTATGTATTTCTATATCTATCCCAGGAAATAGCTTAAATGAAATACTTGCACAATAAAATTTAAATTTCCATCTTATGCACAAAGATACATGATCTTGTTTCTAATCAACTCTAATAAGCACACAATAGTTAATACAAATCAATAACAAAAAAAAATGTCCTATTATAGCTATTCAAATAGTACACACAACTTATCTTACCTTAAAAAATATCCCTATACCTACT
Source organism: Xylota sylvarum (assembly GCA_905220385.1). Classification (NCBI taxonomy): domain Eukaryota; kingdom Metazoa; phylum Arthropoda; class Insecta; order Diptera; family Syrphidae; genus Xylota; species Xylota sylvarum. Next base: position 104,312,570 of record LR999957.1, on the reverse strand, counting down.
CCCAATTCCAATTCCCTATGAGTCACTGTAATTTAATTTTCAATGATTAAACGTTTCTGTCTAATGGATGTTACTACGAGCAATGGAAGACATCAAGACATCTCTACACATGCATAAAATTAAAAAACGAATATATCAACATTAACCTCAAGACAAACATCGTCATAATCGACATCGCTTCAGTTGCACAGACTTCACCTTGTTCAACTAGGCAGCTTACACTTCAATCTGAGGGCGGAAGAGTTATGAACGCATAGCAACGAAAGCACTATCAGCGAGTGTAACAAATAAACACTTGTTGATAAAAGCTTGGCAGATATGTACATAAGACATACATTATGAACTTGAGGTGATCTGTGTACTGTCTTTCTGGGAAGACGCTAACGTTATGGCAATCGATCCAGGGACAGTTCCAATTTGGCGGTCAAAGCAGTAACAAATAAAATTCCAACTAAAAAAAATCATTAGTAACAAATAAAATTCTAAGTAAAAAATCATTTGGTAAAGTGTTTTTTTGTACATAAAACCTGCGGGATTGAGTATCTCATAACTCGCGGAAGAGGACCTCAACCGACTTGGAGTGCGCAAGTTAGCTAAAGATCGCACTAACTGTAGAGGTTTGTTGGTTGAGGCCCAGGTCCACTGTAGCGCCACCTAAGTAAGTAAAGTAACTGATGCCAAGTTTGGCAAGCTTTTTTCGTGATCCATTTACAACCAGCCTCCACATGAAAAGAGATAATGGATCCCTGTGGGGAATCTTATTCCTTAAGCTTCATAATTCTTTGCGACGTTTGAATCTTCGTTAAGCTTGTTTTCAGCAATATCCATTATAATGCCGCTGACTTCTTTTTTGTCCAGAACTACTTTTTCTGGATTTTATATTTTTTAAATGGATTTGTGATAACTGGTCAATACAAATTGCATCTCAAGGCTCCATTCTTCCTCTGGTCCTATTTCCAGTCCATTGCTTCGCGGATAAAAATTACTTTGTTTCGCTTACCCTTTTAGGATTTCACGCCAAACATCTTAAACTCTGGAGTTACAACGATAGCTCTGGCAGGACTCACCTCAGATCACACTGAATTTCTAACCAATCACATTACGTACACCCCGTTTTTTCAGCTCTGTCAGTCTCTCTATCTAAACTATTTAAACCAGATGCATTGGAGCCTCATATCGCATCCCAAACGATTCTTTTAATTCATTAATACGAAAAGAAAGTCGGATAACTACCCATCTTCTCTCAAACTTTCTTTCCTCAGATGGTTCCCAAACGATTGCAAATCTATTTGCCAATTTCTTCACCCTGTCTTTCGCTAATCACGACGAACAGCCTGATCAACACTATATGTATTTGTTATTTAAAAAACAAATAACCTAGTTCAACCCCTCACAGCCCTCTTTTAGCTTCCCATCTCACAGGCAATTTTTCTCACAGCGTGAACCTGGATGAACTCTTATATAATTCCAATTTACAAAAAAAGTAGTAAAGATGGAGTCTCCAATTATTGACCCATAGCTAGGCTCTCAGAGATCATTATTCACGACTAATGTTTTCCAACTGAAAATTTATTCTTTCCCAAAACCAACATGGATTCCTAAAAGGTAGATCCACAACGACCTAGTTCACTTATATTCGTGTCGTGGATGTCATGGATTTTAGCAAAGTCTTCTGTTTAGGTCCATGAAGATAAGATGGACCTTAAGAGTCTTCTCTGGAGTACCTCAAGGTACCCATATTAGTCTCTTATTATTTATCCTGACAATTAATGATGTTGATCGTATCATTGTAAATTCACATTAAACTTTTTATCCAGATGATATGAAGATCTTCAGGCATATATCGTCTACCTCTGACTAGCTTCTACTGAAGGAAGACTTGGATAAATTTTCTTCTTGGTGGCATAGCAATTTCCTAGAGCTCAGTGTCAATATATGTCAAGCAATGACATACCCATAAGCGTGCTTCAACTACACCTCGTAGTTATCTAATTATCAATGAACCTGTCTCTTAGTGACTGAAATGCGGTGTTATCTGTGACAGAGAACTCAGTTTCCGTTCACATATTGATAACTCAATAACAAGAGTCCACTCTTCCCTTGATTTTATCAAGCTTGACTTGACTTTATTCCCAGAAGGTTCGTTATCCACATGTTTTGCTCATCATTTTACAAGTCAGACACACAACGAATTAAATACAGCTTCTATTGGCTTTAATATTGCTCACCATTGCATCCCTTCAAGGAGATCAAGTGAATCCTATCCTGGCCATACATCTGATACTTTTTTTTTTGTCCTGTGAAAATTAATAACCATTGTTTTGTACGAGTTATTGCTGAGTTTCCATTTGAGAGACCCTTTTTGGCCTTTTATGGCTTGTCCCAATCGAATGGGGTGGACAAAGCCAATTTCGTAGCCTTACTACATATGTATGTATGTATCTTGTAGGCAGAATAAGAAAAAAGGACGTACAGGACGCAATCACAACACTCGACTAAAATACTAATACTTATCGGTATGTCATGTGGCCATTTGGGGTTACAATCGGCCGTCGTACGTGTCATTGGGGGTTTTCCTTTGCCACAGCGAGTGAGATAAGGACATTGTTTTGGTGTTGACCCAGTCAAAGGACGAACAAAAATTAGAAACCGAATTAATTCTGGTCACATTCGGAAGGATACCTTTCGTAGAATGCAAAGAAAAAATTTCCCCCAAAAAGGACAAAAAAGCGATGAAAAAGGTTAAGTTGATATTTTTTTTCTTTATATGCGCCCCGTGTCCTCTCTCAGCATACACACACATGCGACGACCTCATGTCGATGTGTGGTATATCCTGTAACTGACTTTGCTTACATTATCATATTACCGTGTGTGTTCATGAACATAACGCCTGGCTTAACACAAGTCGGAGAAGGTTCGTTTTTTTTTTGTTGTTGGTGCAGTTGAATCCTGTTACAACTTGGGTTATAACACAGTTATGAGGTGGTAGTGGTGAAATGGCATGGTAGAGTTGTTACTCCTACCTTTTTCTTCTGTGGAACTAAAGTGATTGGGTGTTGGTCGAAGTCAGTGACTGTATGTGATGGTGCTACGCTGCGCTGCGCTCAAAGTGAAAAAGTAATTCCGCTTCGGTTATCCTGGTGGTTTTCAGGACTCTTATTTTCCGCTTTTGGGTTTTTTTTTTTTTTTTTGCCTTTTGCATCCTAATCCGGATCGTCGACTGGACCGCTGTGGTGTGCGATGCGGTGTTTGCTGTTGCAATTTAACGAGATTTCTACTTTTTTTTTTTACTTTTAAGAGGAATTTGAGAAAAAGACGTGTATATAGGTATCCTTCGCAACTTAAATGCGGTGTGGAGGGGATTTTATGTAAGCTCTGGAGATTGTTTTTTTGTGTCGTTCCTTTCCTTTTTGGTCTTGGAAATTCTTCGCATCTTACTGTGCAATGTTTAAACCGATGTCGAGCGGAAATTAAGTTTTTATATGGTCGAGCGGCAGGGCGGGTGCAACAGAAACGTTGTGTGAAAGTTACTTGTCCGTAAAAAATAAAGTGAACGACTCACAAGGTGGGTGAGTCCTGCATTCATGTTGCCGTTGGCCTACAATAAATTTGTTCATCTTATGAACATATGCAAATGAAATATTTTTTAACGATATTATAAGTTTTTTTTCGTTTTTTTGAAAAATGTTCATGCTGTGTGTGTGTTTTTCTGCTGACGGAAGAAAGAGTGCTGGGAAGCATGCTTTGAAAAAGGATACCCGTGGTGGTGACTTTCGATCTGACCGGGTAAATTTATGACAGATCCGAAAGCGGTAGAGTTATTCCGTTTGAATTGAATTCACTTCCAAATTAGGTTTTGAATTTTTGATAGGATTTAGTAAGTATATAATTTTTGTTAAGTGGTTAGGGGTGGTTAGTTGGAAGAGGAAACAATTTATGTAGGGAAGAAGTGAATGTCAGAAGGTTATATCCTGTTGGGGAAGGTTGCAGGATTTAGAGTTTTGGTAACGCTATATTATACGATGTATAGACTGTGCCTTATTTCAAAAATATGAGAAATTAACCATTTATTTGAGCCGGAAGGGAAAAGGGTCAGATATTTACATATATACATATGTACATGTGTGTGACGGAATATTAGAACAAGGATTTAGGTAAACAATGGTCGTAGTCTTGTCCTGAGCTTGACTATCAGTATGAGCTTGGAGTAGTATTTGAGGTTGCCATTAGTAAGTGCTTGAGCATGGTGACTGAAATGAGATGACTGTATGCATGGTATGTGTACGGAATTGGGTGCCAAACTCCCCAAGAATTTGGATGTTCAAATTGAAATAATGAGGATTGGTTTTTTTTTCAGTTTTTTCTGTTAAAAAATTTTGAAATTAAATGAAATTTACCCCGTCGTCGACGTAGATTGCATGGCAACCACTCTGAAAATAGTTATTTTAAGCCGATCCGTTGAGTTCTAGACTTATCCCAGAGTTTATTAACTGCCCCAGGTCCTAGAACTGAAGAAGTTTTGGTGCCAAAAGTTTGCTTTCTTAGGTAGGTAGGTACATACATATATATGAAGTCTCGGTATGTGGTATATTATGCGATAGTAGAGTGCAATGTGCACGTGTAGATCTTGTTGAAATTCTTAGCTACTTCCTACTCATATTCACAAGAAACGTAGATTTCCTTTGTAAAAATGCAAGGAGGGGAACAAAAATTGTACTTATTACATTTCCGTCCAGGAGTGGTAGGTACATACATACATACATACATACATAGGTAGGTAGAGATGCGGTTCTTTGGAAAAGGAACCTAATTAGCGCTAGGGTTTGCCATTTTGTTACCATAAAACTCGTGCAAGATGTAATTAAACTCAGCCGGGGGAGTTTAAATAAGGGATTAGTTATTTAAGACCTTTTTTCAGCTACTTCTCTTAGATCCACAAAGAAGGGTTTTCCTAGGGTACCTGGGTTGCCTGGTCCTCGCCAGTGCCGAAGATCTGTAAAGAAAGTGATGTAGAGATTCTTTGTCGTTGGTATCCTTGCAGCTTCGGTGAACAGTGGTCTATTACAATGGCTACAACTATGGCAATATCTGGTGTTGATATACCAAGTATCTGGTTTGACTTAGGTTTGTTGTAATCATCCCATGTTTTTCTTAATATAGGACAACTAGTCAGGGTGATTGGCAAGCTGGAGGAAGTAAATATGTTATGGCTCTTAATGCCACCTAGTGGAATATCGACTCTTTCCGCTAGTGAGCCGTTAAGGGTCTATTCACGCTTATTACCCTCATAACTACTGTGCCCTAGGACGCATATGAGTGTAATGGCTGAGTGGACACTTAAGTGATTTATTTCGAGCCGGCATTGTTCTACCAGTTTTGAGGATATGGTGACCGCATCAATGGATTTACTAGCAGCTTGGCTGTCTGAAGGTAGCGATATTATAGCTAGATGCAGGGAGATTGTTCAGCAAACAGCAGGCTTCCCGAATCGCGACAAGGTCTGGTTGGAAGACAATAACAGAGTCTATGAGACGAAAAGACTTCGATATATTCAATTGGTTAGAGAAAATTTCTGCACCCACTCCACACTCCATCTTCGAATCATCCGTGTATATACATATGATTGGCGTGGTTGTTAAGCTAGGATTAGAACTGGTTTCGGCTTGAGCTCTGCTAATGTTAAAGTCTTTGCTTACTTCATACAAGTGGTCAGGATAAGTGAATGAGGATGATAGACCGTTGCCAATTTGGTCTTTGTAGCCAGGACTCTCTTAGCTGTCCCTGGAACTAGTTTTGCTAATTACATAGTCCTTAAAGATGCTTGACTGCCAGCGAATATGAAGACAACAAACGTACATGTAAATCTGCGGGAAAAAAGTTGAGTGTTTACCCAGACTTAGCGAAAATTCAGTAGGATTTACTTTAGAGCAATAAGTGTCCCAAACTAGATCGTATTCCGCTGGATGGAGGTCGAAATCAGTTTAGTGAGAGTTAAAGATGCAATAGAGCTAGGGGATTTGTTTGCTTCAGTTGTCAAATTCTTTGTCCAGCACACCATTTTAAACTGTTATAACTATTAACTAAGGACCAGAGTATTCAATTGATGGTTCAGTTAATATTTGGAAACTTATTTATCATACTTACTTACCTACTTAGGTGGCGCTACAATTCGGAGTGAACCTGGGCCTGGGCAGTTGGGCATTCCAAGTCGGTTGAGGTCGGTTGTGCATGCCACCTAAGGCGAGGTCTTCCGCAACAGCGTTGTCCCTCCAAAGAAACAGGGATTGGCAAGAGTTGTTCTTCGTTCAATTTATGCTGAGATATTATTTTCAGGGATCGGCTCTGCTACGTAGACAAAATCCCTTACTACCTCAAAGTTATAGCTTTCGATTACAACGTTTCAATTAGTCGATGTTGTGTCTCTTTGTCCTCATTTATCGCTAGACCTATTTTGGCAGCTTAAGGTTTAATGGAGGAGATGTTCCATAATGATTTTTCGCCGTTGTTCAATTACCCTATAAGAATTTCTTAGCTGAACTGATGGTCTTAGTTTGCGTCTTACATCTATCCTTCTTGGTTAGTGATCCCTAGAAAGTGCTCCTGTTAGACGACATTTTGAAATGGTTATAGTAGAATTGTTTAAGTGATTTCTTTTGTCTTTATTTTCATATAATAGGGTAAGGAGAAAGACGTGCTCTTAGTTGCTATTGCGACGAAAATTTGGTTTGGAGAGCATCTTTCAAAACATTTGCTTTACTCACATTTGCTGACTGGCGATGCCAGCATAGTACCTAATGAAATTATCTGACAAGTGAGATAAACAGAGTTTGATAAGAGCAGTTGTTCGTTATCGCTAAGTAAATCAACTTCTCCCAAAGCAAGAAGAATTTTCAACTACAAACGGAGGCTACCTAATGTAGCATAATACTGTTTTAGTTGACACTCAGTTGTTAAAAAAATCGGAAGTGATATAAAAGTATTTCGGTTCTCTGCTTGTAATAGTAACATAAACTTTCGTTTTGATATACCAATTTGCCTACATATAGTGCTGATAGTATATTTGCGTGCTCCCACGCGATATTTGAAAAGTATCTGATCGAAGTATTAAGCATCAAACATGGTGAGTTGGAACGTTTTTTTCTTTACAGGAATTTCGATGAAGTTGTAGCATCTAATGCTAACTTACTGACATTATACACAACAATGAATCTGTCCCCATGTTATTTTATCTTGTATTCGCTGTTGTTAATACACTTGACTTATGACTCTGCATCTAATATTTGACTCTTGATTTTAAGTTGCGGTTTCTTCTAATAATTAATGGCATTGGCTGCATTGAATGAATGGAGGCACATTCGGCAGATCCTTGACAAGCTGGATATGACTGCCGATTCAGAAACCATATAATATTATCATATTTTAGTGTTCTGGTAGTTTAATTTTGATTTCGAACTAAAAAAAGCAGAGTATAAAACCCAAAACCCATTGATTTTTAGCTGACCAATGTCTAATTAATTTCTAGAGAGAGATGGTCCTGCAGGATATGAAGATGATTGTTCAGAATACGTTAACCATGTTCATTAACATGAACAGATAAAGTTTTTGGTAGGTAGGTAGGATGGTAATATAGGTTTATGATACATAGAGAACCATTACGGTAACAAACCTAAACCATCTCTCCTATACATTTGATCTCCCTAAAAAATTGTACTATCTCAACAATTTGTTTCGCAGACACAACTTTCAAACTTGTCAAAGAAGTACTTTCCTAGGTGTAGATGTCTGATGTCGTCCGAAATGTAAAGGCCACTACAGTATCTGCATATATCCGTATTTGATGATCCTAATCTCATGGCATGCCTCCTCAGAAAGCAATAACCAGAGAGAATCCCTACCACTATTCGTAACCGCGACCTGCTTAGTTTCATTATTTCCGCTGATTTTTTTCGATCTAACCTTAGACATCCTATTTCCTCCTAGATTAGACCTTTTTAGGTCAGTCATATTGATAATCCTATCGCGAATAGTCTTCTTAGCCACGCATATTGGTGGTTTTACTCCTTTAACTGTATCGCTTTGTACAAGCTCTGATCCTTTCTTGGTCAGTCGTCGGTCTTTTCGTTCCCCTCTATATCGCAGTATCCAGATACCCAGCATAATTTGATACGGTTCTGCTTACATAATGTCCTGGCCCCTGTGACAATTCTTGACTAATTCAGATTTTATGATGTTGAATTCTAATGCCTTTAGCGCAGCATGACTATGTATCAATGTAGATGGCGATATTCTTGTCAGATATTGATCTCATCTCTAGTAACTCTGCAGCTTTGAGCACAGCTAGAATTTCTGATTGGAACACACTGCAAGTGTCCGGTAGTCTCAGAGCGACTTGCAGATTTATGTCTCTGGAGTATATATCTGTACCCTCAATGGTTTTGGAACCATCTGTGTAAATTGCAATCTCACTTTGTTGAGACACGACTTTCCTATGCCAATCCTCACTTTTCGGGTATATTACTTCGTACGGTGTATCGAAGTCGAGGGTACTGAGGATGTCATCCGATCTGAGTACCCATTCGATATGGAAACCACTGGTGTACTATTGCCTGGAAAGTGAGTTTCAACTAACGTTTCCAATACTTCCTCAATGCTTTTCGCCCACGAACCATCACATTTCTTGATCTAGCTGGGAACTGCCGGTACCGGGAAGCCTCGATAGTATCTGCGATCGACTCACAGAATTGTTTTTCAAGATTTTCTTTTAGATTTCCTGATTAAGTATATAAACTCCCTCTTCCTTTCTATGTATTAATCCCAAGAAATGTCATTCCCTAAAAACTTTGTCCTTTAGTAAAAGTGGATAACTGGTTTCCTCTTAGAGTTTAGCTCGCTATTCCAACATGGATGTTGGGACTTCTTGGATTAACTGGGCATACCTTCTCATATGCCATGTTCATTACTTTACAAAGGTTGTCTATATCTTAGGGTTTGCCTTATCTCTAAGATGTTGCCTTACAATTTCTTTGTATCTGACCCAGTCTGCTCTCTATTTTGAGCGCCTAGATACGATTGTTGTTATTAATCCAGGGCTCTAGTATCAGTACGGCTGAGACGTCATGCTTAATTGCATAGTTTACTAAGTATGTCGTCGCAGCCTTACTGTGATGCTAGTTTATCAGCATTACTTCCATCATTCTTAAGCTCTTCCTCCTCCATGCCCTTGACTACGAGTCTTAGTATGACCTTCACCATACTATATCGCACCATTCCTTTGGTATTTTCAAGGAATGGTAGCGATCCCTATTTAAGGCCAAGAAAAAGTGTTGACTAAACTGTTTCCCAGGTCCTGATTTTAAAACTCTCTTTTGTTACATTTCAGTTCCCTATTCTGCAGATGGAGGGGAACAAGAAATTTCTCTGGGAGTATGACAGCGGACCCCGCCACAGTCACGCACTTAAGTTGAGTCCCGTTCTACACTTTGCCAACCTCCTATGTAAACTGCCTGAGGAAGTTAGCCGACAAGTTATTTCCACAGGCAACAACTTTACGTCCGCCCTCCCAGCCAGCAACGACGAATTGAAGTTCGCTCTCCTCTGTGTCAGACATTTTCTTCCACAGAGCATTCTGAAACTTCTCTTCGACAGCAATCCACTGGTTCATGTAAATTGGGAGCACCGAGGGTGATGTAGCAGTCGTCACTTTTTTCGCTGAACTCAGTTCAACGACGTAATCAGATCTGCTCCTTTTGCTCTGGAACACCTCTCTCACCACTTCAGCTGAGGTCTCCCCTTTCCCTACTGCTTCCTCAATCCTGCTTTCTCCTTACTAGCTATGCTCTTTTGAGCCGCTAACTTTCTGCCGGCCTCGTTGGCCAAGACTTCCTTGACCCGATCGAGTTGCACACTATCCCAGGTACTTAGGGAACGTACATCACACTCGCGAATTATTCAACCTTGCGCTTTGTACTTTCGACTCTATCGAGGCATGATAACCGACTTTTTATTTTCAAAAATTGAGGATTTGGACTTGGGCGAGCTATGGTTCCAGCAAGATGGGGCTATATGCCACACAAAGTTCAATAATCGTGTATTAGTCGTTTTGGTGATGTTGCTTGGCTGGCAACAAAGGGTGCCAACAAAGATCGATGCTATGCGAACAATCAAGAGATGATTCACGCCCTCAAAATATTAATCAAGCTATTCATGAAATAGGGGTCGAAACCATCGAAAATGTATTGAAAATTGAGTTGATAGGATGGTCTACTACCAAACCAGCCGAGTCAGTCATTGGATCAATTTTTGAAAAAAAAACCAACAAATGGCGCACCTTTTATATGAATCCGTTTTGTATGCGAATTCCAAGTCAAATCGTTAAGAATCATAGTCCGTAGCTCGTAGTTTTTCTCGAAGAAGTAGGAAATTGCATTTTTGAATACTTTATCGACGATTTTCTCCTACATTCATGGTTTTAATACGACATTTATTCTAGCAAGGATCGACATTGGTTTATCTGTGCCCCTTTCACATCTATTATAGTTTTGGTTTATTGAGGCGCGTTGAGGCTGAATTCCTTTCATGTCCACTGATGTGTGAAAATGCGCTTTACACTCCTTTGCTCCGGCTCATACAATCTACTTTATGTTACGATAGTCTGTAACTCTATAAGAACATCCTTTCAATGAAGTAAAATTTCTAAAATAAATAATAAAGAATAAAGCTAACAATACGTTGCCATGAGATGCACATTCATGAATTTTGGAACGTCCTGCAATTCACTCGAGAGACAGACATCCCAAAACTATAATAACATTCAATGTTTGTTCGAAAATTAGTTCTCTATCTAACTCTGTGCTAAATTTACTCATTCAACCCTATTTTCGTAAAGATACCATAAAGTTGAAAGCCTTCAATGTTGATCTTTGTGAAAAGGTTCTTACCAGCTGTCTATAGACTTCTTCTACCTTCGAGACGACCACAAATTTAAATTCATCCTATGATTTCCATTATTCAACGCCCCATGAACAGTTTCACCGTCCGTCGTCGTTAGCATACAAAAGGACACCTCTCTAAAAAGTTATTCAACACAACAATGCCTACACCTCAAATTCGATTTTCTAACTTCGAAGAAAAAAAAAAAAAAAACTCAAGTCAGCATCTTTGATTAGTTACAATGAACCGAACCCCCCTTGGAGGCAAATGAATTAATTTTAATTTCACCAAAGTCATCGCAAAATAAAAAAAAAATATCCTCATTTGTGATCCCCTATTGTTCAATGACCCCACTCGAACCCACAAGGAATAAATGTATAGATAAGCAATCGCGAATTGTCCTTCAAAGCACACTTCAAGGGGACATAAGAAACAAAATAAAACCAAATGGAAACTCCAAAGTCACTTAGAGAGACAAACATACACAGCTGAGAATAAAATGGCGAAGGATACGTCCAGAAGAAAATGTAACTGTATGTATGTAACGAGTATGAAAAGAAATTTAGCTCACGTTGGCAATCAATTTGACAGATTTTCCCTCTTCCTCTTAATCTCTTTCTCAACTTGTTTTGGTTCCTTTTTTTTTTTTTTTTTTTTTCTTTCGTATTTCAATAGAGTCAGCGAATTGCTCAGCAGGATTAGATACACTTGAATTCAATAGACGCCATTAATGTGGACGCATCAGCATCGTCCTTTTCCTGGTGTTCTGTCTCCGTTGTGGTTGTTCGCCGCCTTGGCTTGGTCTATAAAGATCAAATCGTATTAATGGATTTGGATTTGTTAGGGGTACACCACTATGTTCAAGACAAGAAAGATGGTAAAGTTGTATATTTTTTTTTCATTCTTATAGATACCTGTGAGACAAAGGTGCCGTGCAGTGGCACTCGCTGTTAAAAAAGAAATCGAAACCTTTAAAGAGTTAGCTTTGGAGATAGTATAGGTTGTTTACCTGAAAGGTATTGTATTCAGTCGTGTTAGGTGTTGAGTTGTCAAGTATATAGCTAAGGAATCAAGACACCTCCAGCTGCTCTCTACTACTCCACGTACTGAACTACATCTTCCTTGACACTCTACAATCGAATCATTCGCATTAACACTGCAATCAGTCCCCTTAAGCTCGGCTTTAGGCTTGAGGATACATCGACAAATATTCATATCTCCGATATTGTCTCAGGGTTCAACACGCTCAGAATGGGGACAAACAATATTTTAACCAAAAACTACAACCTTTGACTAACTTCAAACAATCGAAACAGTTCATCCAAATTATCGTTCCATTTTATTCATCTGATAAATATAAATCATTTCGCCGAAAGATACTTTTGTCTTTCTTGTAAATCCCAGCATGCCACCACAGTTAAAGTGTCGGATTGGAGGACAATGGGGCGGATGGTTTTATCTGTAATCAGCATTGATGCGTTGATTGGGATTCAAGGAGAATAAATCGAGAAGATGTTAGTAAAAGGGATTAGAGAGAGGTAGAGTTGAGTCTGTGGAAAGGTGTGTTTTTGGTTTAATTGAAACGATATTCAAGGCTGACTTCTGACAGTGTTAGCTGGTGGTTTCGAGTGTGAGGAACAGGATTATGTAAATGAAATAAGACGCTTTTGTATTGCTTACTGATTTGTCTTATTAGCTTGTTAGTTTTTTTTTTTATATTTTTTCCCCTTTTTTTGTTGAAACGTTTTGAATTTGTGTAATTGGTTTAGAAATGAATTTATGGCTTGGTGTGGGTGACAGAAATCCAGTTGAGATTAATTATTTAAGAAAGGATGGAAATTAAGGAAATTAGGGTAATTGTGGAGATTAAGGTTTCTGAATAGCTCAGTGCCATTACTCTTCGACAGTTCATCTTCAGGAATCCTTGTTGAAGGTTTTAATACACTGTGATATATTTGTTGTTAGTTAAAGTAGAAGTCTGGTAACTACTGATGAATTATTTTCTTTTACTACTAATTTGAGTCAGTTAGTCGGTTTATTAAAAGCAGTTGTTCGTAGTTTAATCTTTTGTTATTTGTGTATCTTTGTATGTCATGACTTGTCTCTTCTCTTTGTTATTAGCAACTCATATTGGATAATTGGTAGGTATGGGCTGGAGCCTTGGTAGTTATCAGCTGGCGGGGTCATTCATGATTAGTAGACAAAATTCGACTTTTTTTCGTCTAAAATTCGTCTAAACTATTGAAATGTCGTTTGATATTCTGACGTGGCTAATGGCTACTCTGGAGTCTCTGGGTTTATTCGCAGCTGGTACCTACTCAATGGTTTCGTATCTTTAGTTTTTTTTTTGGGTTAGGAAACAGTCCACTAGAGCACTCAAACGGAACTGGCTCATTGTACTATCAGAAAGAGAAACCCAGTATAACCCATTTTACTGGAATTTCTTCGACTTTTAGAAAGAGTCGAGAATGCATTTCAGCGAAGAGGACCATACAGTCTCAGCACTAACCGCATCAGCACAGAAGATTTGCCATCTGATCCGAGCAAAGACAGGACAATAACAAAGAAAATGATTCAAAGTACCTATCATCACCTTCTCCACAAGCGTCGCAGACAGTGGCGTCTTTTAAATTCTTGGCAAAAGGAAAATGTCTTGAAAGAACGTCGATAAGTTGTCTACAGTCTTCTCTGCTGAGAGACAGCAAAAATGCCGCTGATTTCTTACAGATGTTCGAGAGCATACGTATCTTGGAGAGCCGTGCCACACACAATTGTATTCGTAAGAAACCCAATCGCCAATGGGGGCCATGATCGAGGACGCGGGAAGACCTAACGTAGATTTAGATCCTAAGAAATCATCTTTTCTGCCTTACTTAGCAATTTCATCGGATATCTAATTTTTCGCAATTCCAGTGAGACCTCGGACAAATGCAAGTGTCATAAAGTTCAGCCTTGCAACCGAATTCTAAGAGTTCTTGCATTCTCGAACTATTTTGGAATGGGTTACAGGGTTGAGCAAGACGCAGATACTCCGACCCTGCCACCTATTCTTAGTAATGTATTCGGCATTCATTAGGATAGCATAGATCTCCACTTCAAAGTAAGAGGCATGCTTGCTTAACGAGTAATGAAGTCTAGTGTTGTCGATCTTCACGAAGACACCACCATGACTAGTACGGGAATGACTACGTCTACAGAAGTGCAGCCTCACTCGGATCTCAATGGATTCATTGTGTTGCACCGTGTAGGATACTTGTAATAATGAACAATGCAATTAGTCCTACAATCAGTTTATGGCTGGAGCGACTCTCCTGAACCGAAGATTGTGTATCGCCACGGCCTCTACTTAGGTCTGTGGTGCTGATTCTCGTTTTTCTAAGATGAAACGCCATTTAGTTGTGGCCTGTGAGGATACCCAGGGAAGAGTCAGTTGTGGTCAGTCAAAGTTTTTTAGTCTTTTTTTTTAGTATTGGGCCCATAGTTTTTTTTAGAGACGTGGCTTGAGGTGAGTGTACACCATCTTACGCCACGCCACAAGTTGAAAGATACTTTTCCGAAGATTTTGTATTTGGTTCTGTTGAGAATTGGGCATTTACAAAGGAAATGTGTTGAGTCCTCCTCTACATCTGTGTCGCCACAGCCTATGGTTAGGTCTGTGGTGCTGATTCTCATTCTTGTAAGATGTGTATGCCACCTTATGCCCCCTGAACGCAAGAAAAATCAATCCTAAATTGCACAGCAGCCGATGTTCCAATGTCATTGCAATAGACGGCATGTCCATGGATCCAGGGTCGTAGGATAAGTGTTGCGTAAGGTCATCAAAACTCCAGTGCGGATCATACCAAAAGCCATCCTGGATTGCTTTGATAGTAGGTACAGCACATGGTAAAAGTATCAAATAAATGATAAATCAAGCAGAAAATATAAAGCAGAGACAGGTGTACTCGAGAGAGCTCCCTTCCGGTCGGTACAGACCGTTCTTTAGAGTTGAGTGCAAAAGGCAGTCACATAGTGCGAAAGCACCAACCACCAAACAAACGACGCATAAGCAAGGAAAGGTCTTCTCATAGCGATATAGATCCAAAGGATATTTTTTGTGGTAAGCTCCATATTTTGCCAAAAATATCCTTACACTGCCAAAACTGAGAGCGCCTTGGATGTCTCCACTTGACATGTTTTGTCCAAAGAAGTTTCTTATCCAGGATCATTCTCAGATTTTTCTCTTCATCGGAGATCTGGATATTGACAGCTTTTAACGCCATAGTCAGTCCGGTTATAATTCTCCTTTTTGTGAAGAGAATAAACTCAGTTTTCAAAGGTGAAAGACGATTTTTAGTGCATCATTCATAGACCATGTCTTAGGCTATCTGCGCGTTAGCACAGACAGTCTGTAGGCATGACTCGATAGAAAGTATGGCAACATCATCCGCATATGCCTGAGTGTAGATGTGAGAACTATTGAGAGTATGCGACAGAGAGTAAACTACCATGGTCCATAGCAGTGGAGACGGAACACCTCCCATAACATGGTGGCCACAATCCTCATCTACAGGAGAAGTTCTATTCATCAGAATTGCTCTGATCCTCTATCATCTATCCCGTATTGTCTAGCAGAGTCACACATGCAGTCAAAATTCGAATTATAGAAGGTTCCTTCTATGTGAATGAATTCTAGCAACTAGATTTCGAAGAGCAGTCTCACAGGATTTTCAACGCTGGTATGCATGGTGCATCCTCAGTGGAGATCTGCGTACATGAATCTCGACTAGTCTTTCCAAGCCTTGCAGCAAAAAGGAAGACAGACTTATAGGTCTGAAACTCTTAGCGAGGAACTAGTCATCTCCGCCAATTTTTGGTATAAAAACCACTCGAACCGTACGTCAAGCTATAAGAATACATGCCAGTGCCAACCACGTTATGAAGATTCTCTTCAAAGTTGGGAGCAACTACTTTAAACCCTGTTGCAGCAAGGCTGCGTTCACTCCATCGGTACCAGGCGATTCGAAGTTACTACTATCAGTGAGTTTTGCGACTTTAATCAAGCTCAACCTGCGAAGACGATCTAAACTGTGACCTAATCGTTATCTGGATTCCGTCAGATTTTCTAAGTGACTCCGGTTAGATTGGTTTGCCTCTTTTGACAACTTTAAGTGACCTACTGGTTTCACCTAGAGTCTCGATCTTTTCATAAACATCTTTATAGGAAGCACTTTCCAACAGGCGAAGTAACTTCTTATATTCTTTTTGTTTGGAGCGGATAAGGTTCCAGTCTCCATCTAAATATGTCTTGAGTAAGCGATTTAGAAGTTATCTTTCTTTCTTTCTTAGTCTCTGGGTTCCACGAGGAAACTGGCGATCTACAGGAAGTTTTCATAACCGAGAACGTCTGTTCGAAACATCCTCGACCTTCCGTCTCGTTTTGAGTTTAGGAGGTGTTTTGACAAACTTGTCTAGCCTTTCTCTAGTTAGTTTTTCGTGGATTTATTCTCTCCTTCCATGTAATGGGTTCGCATTTGGCTTGGAAGGTGATGTACCTATGATCCGATAGGGACATTTCCGACAGAACTCTCCAGTTTGTAATCCACTTCAAGTATCAGTTAGATAACCTCCTTTCTTCTTGTCGTGTCAAAGGTTGACTGAAAACCATGTTAGATGATAGTAAAAAGTCTAGGAGATGAATCCCTGTAATGAGTAATCCAATTTCCCGAAAGTCACAATACTCTATGAGTTCGACAACAGCCATCGGCGGCGGAGGTATTACCGAATCATAGGATCCTTAGTCTTTAGGTTAGGTATGCTATTTGTGGTTAGTACTTTGTCTTCGCCTTTTTCGTTGTTAGTCGTCTTCTTATGGTTCTCTGATCATAACTGCATAGTATTTCGGTAATCAATGAAATAGCTCCAATAAAGCCGTTTAGCAAGACATCACATAAAGGATTTTTGTTTTTTTACAAAGGACGTATGTATGTATGTATCTCCTCTTCATTAATGGTACCATTTGTTGGGTAGAGTGCAACACATTATAAAACACACTAAAGGTATACCAAAGTATGAACTACGTGTCGTAATGAGATTCCATTTGCTAACAAGCATTACGTACGATTCATGACAACATCAACACGAAATTCCTTTTTGCCTTTTGTAGCATTGTCGCGTTCACACTCAAATTATGATGCAATATCATTAAGGCTTCACAAGATAAAAGAAAATACAATTCAAATACAAGCACATCTGCAAATGCATTTCTTTCAACAACACAAACATATCGCAAAAATATAAAGGATCCCTGGCCCGAGGAAAAATAAAAAAAAAAATAAAACGAAACTGAAATCCTTTTAATAACATGTTACAATTTAACACCATATGCTGTTCATCTCTCTATTCCTTAGATGTTCGTACATTTCTCCTCCCATTCCGTTGTCCCAATATAAGTTGTCTTATTTTATTTTTTCTCATTATTTTCTATACAGACAAACGTTCGCATAGACACCAGTCTCTCTGTCTTTCCTGTCCCGTAAAGACAACATAAAGTCCGCATATTCCGGTCCCAGCAAATCTCATTACACAACGAAAGTTCATCGTTTGTTTCTTCATCCATACCACATTCAGAAAAAAGATTAAAGATGAGAGAGAAAGGACCTCCTGTGAGAGAAAGAAGGTATCGCTGGGCTGAGAAAATATAAGGTCCTTACGGGAGGATAATAATTCTTCAAGTTTCTCCTTGCCACATTATTTGAAGAAAATTACAACTTTCGTTCATTACTTGCGTTGCTGGCACCAACAACTGTGTTGATGGGTTGCTGGTGTGCTAGTGTATTTGTACTAGGGTCCTTTGTTTGTTCTATTTTCCACTATTTGTAGATGTATGCTCTCATTTTTAAGTCTGCGGGTAGCTGTTGTGTTGAATAGAAAGATAGCGGGGTGCTGAAAGACAGAGGTTACACGAAGTAAGTCAACTGAGGTGAAAGTACTGTGTTTGTGAAGTCAACATTGAAAAGATGCACGGGGAACGTGTAGGGTTGAATGGTCATCAGATTGGGCATAGAATCTGCCAAAAGTATGCATTCAAGCGGATAAAGGTGTACAAACACTTCCAAACAAAAACAAATTATATTTAATTGACTTATTAAATTAATGCACTTAGATGCTTATGCCATATACTATTGACACTATTGTCCAGTAAATATCCTTCGCTAATGATGTGTTCTATCTTTCATGTTCATGCTGTTACCTAATGTTTTCATTTTGTTAATAATTTCTTGATTTATACTTAAACACTTCGCCAAAAGATATGCAATGAAATATAGGAATTGTGGTATACTTTTAGGTGCTTGATATTAATGAACTTTTTGTTTAGAACAGATATACAATGAAAACTAGATACATATGACATACTGACGAGTAATAATTGCTGAAAATAACCTTTCTTGAAACAAAAACAAAACTTTCGTTCAATACTGTTTGCTAACTTACATATGAGTATTTCATCCAGTTCAGTCTCCAACAATGACTTCATCATATTCCTCAAGTGTGTAATTATGAGCACCGAGATTTGGTACTTATGTGTGCTCATCTTTTGTCTTTTATTGTTTTTCTCCTTGTTCATCTTCTGGGAAATCTGTTTTCTTTCGTTCAACAAAGGATTGATTTTCAAATGTCTATAGTTTGTGGAAAGTGATTAAATATTGATATGGATACGTACGATGGTTTTTGTTGTACAAATATTTTCATTTTTGCCTTATAGGGAGAGGTATCTCCGACTTTTTCCTTTCAAAGGAAACCATTTTTCAATAAACTATTGTGCTTCTGTCCATAAGAGTTATAACAACTTGCGGATCACAGGCACTACAAGCATCTTACTGTCTTGAATTCTCCAACTAATATCCAATTTAATAAGGTTTGCCTTCAATACTTTTTTTTTCTTTTTAGAAGCCTCGCCGTGGCTCGAAACGTCCGGTCTGGAGATTCATCATACTGGAATGGAGTGTCTTGCGTCGATCGCAATGTGATCAATCTGGTTTTATATTGGGGTGTGCGAATCACATGCTAGCTACCACGACAGAGGAGTCGTGCAGGCTATGTTTTTTGACAGTACTACAAAAAATCCCCTCGCTTCCTAGTTTTACGTTAAAATCACCCAGGACAAATTAAACGTCATAGCTAAGGCACTGCTCGTAAGTGTTGTCTAGGAGTTCGTTAAAGCTGTCTTCGGTATAGTCATCCATCTCCTCAGTGGGGATATAAGCGCATATAAGGCTAATGTTAGTGAATGTAGCCTTGACGCGAATCGTTACGAGACGCTCGTTCACATGCTTGAAACTTAAGACTTCTTGCCTAAGTCTGTCTCTAATGACAAACCCGTATCCAAATAGGCACTGTTTCTGTTGTCGGTAGCATTCGGGGTAGTAGATATCGGAGTTTTTTAAACTTTTTTGCGCGGCTCATTCCATCGCACTTCTTGGATGGGGGTAATATCTGCTTTACAGCAGTCCAGGACCTCCGCTAGTACTTCAGCTACATGTGACCTGTCAAGGGATCTAACATTCTATGTGCAAATCCGAAGGTCGTTGTCTTTATCACGTTCGCTGGTATTTTTGTCACCATTGAAGCAGCCGTATCCGAGGCGGTTGGTGTTTTTCTGCGGTAGGGAAGTTACCCTGACGCACAACCCTCAACCTGGAGGGGTGACTCAGTATTGGGATTCAAATATGTCAAAGCAGGTCATATAAGGATAACACTAATAGTTCAGCCTAACTGAAACTGGTAGACGCCACCCTTGATTCCATCTAGGGAACTCGTCCGCTGCCACCTGGAACACGAGGAGGTGCCTTAGTGAGAAAGCAACTCTGCCCCTCACTCGTCTGTTGCCACCAATGACGTTTTAAAGGAGTTGGTTACCTAATCTCCAGTCGAGGTACTAGGTATCCAGCAGCCATCATCGTGGAGGTGTAGAGTAGGAGTTGATAGTGAGAGGCTATCGTTCGCTATCATTCGCATCACTACCTTTTGGCCACCAAGAGGAAATATTTAGGTATTCAAAGTATCTACAATTTACTCATACATTCAGTCCTTCGCCACGCCCACTTTTTGGGGGCGTTTTCACAAAATAAAGAAGAATTTAATGATTTTTGCCAAGTAACATCATCAAACTGTTGATGTTATCGTTGCAATTCAACAAAAATGCAGTGCAGCATCTTCGAGCTTGTTTAGGACAACGAATCTACTCATAGTTTGTTCCACAGATACACAGAAGTTAATATCAAACGCGAATATTTCTACTTCGCAGCGTGAGTCTGGGAATCCTTGTTGTGTGTTATTGTATCGCAGTTTCAGTTGATTTACCTTCTTGGTACTTGTATCTAGAGGCTTACATTGAAGGAACATGATACTAATCCCTTAAGTCCTGATCTTAGGTAATGACTACTTGGCCACCCTGACTTGGAACCATCTGTTTGGGGTAAGGTTTGTTTTAGATTCCATTAGATTAGAGACTTAAATTTCGGTGTTATAAGGATTGTATCTGTGCATTAATATTTTGGAAAGGACATGTTCAGTAAAATTAATAAATATTTAAAAAACGTAAAACAGTTATAAATTTTAGCATCAAAACCTATGGATAAGACCTATGAATGTACGTGTTATGTAACTAGTACCACTAATCATTTCAGCAAATTTTGAGACAGCGAAATTCTTCATCACACTTACCTCATCTTTATTCATATGTTGAAATGAAAAATAATAAGCAGTTCATTGGATATAACATAAATCCCTAGAGGAACCCGCAAATGTGCACACTTTTCTTTAAAGTATGTATGTACATATGTACATTTCTCTGAGACAAAATAAATAGCGAATGACAACGAAATCACAAACATTGAGATATCCTTGCAGCGATGTTCATTTAACTTCACATTGTTTCATATCAGGAAATTAGTCCCAAACACATTTTCCACGCACGCATGCATCATTTTGCCAGTTCTCTACTCTCGTTAGAGACAAGGATGATATTTTGCAAAAGTTTATTCCTCAGTTTTCCAACACACACATACATACACATAAATATATATGCACAATGTACGTGAATAACATGCCATGGGGCATGTTTTTCCTTTTCTCCATTTCGAAGGATGTGTGTGCAAAGCCTCTTAACCAATATCGCACTTGAGCACACGTCAATACGTAGTACTGGCACTTGTATACCCATTTCCAAGGCTTGGTTGGCAGTACAAAATTCCGACAGTAGTCGTGTCGCACTTTTGAGCAAATAATGAAGTGAAAGTGTTTCTATTTATTGGGTGTCACTTGATAAAACTTCAGTGTTCCGCAGGATACGAATTCAGGATATGAAATTAAATGGGTTTTTTTTTGCCCCTTTTTTTAAAGGTTTTTTTTTTTTGTGTATATGTATGCATTATGTCCTTTTACCCTTGCTTGTCATTGATGGTTATCAACTTAAAAGGAGTATATATACAGACATACATACATACATAGGTAATGATTCAGTTTCACAATGCTCTAGGGATGAAAGTCAATTTAGTGAAATTATAGGAAGGATTAAAGCATCGGGAATATTTATTGGATTACACTTTATTGGAAAGTCGTAATGTACGTGTCTGTGGTGTCGTTCAAGAGGAAGTGGGGTAATTTTCTTTGAAGATAAATCCTTTTTCTCAATCACTTGGGTTAGGGGGGGTGGTGGAAATAAAGAGGATTCCGATGAGTATAAGCGGTTTGCACGTGTTGAAGCTCCTTCGGTTAAGGCTGACTTTTCATGGAACAACGTGACTGGGTTACTGATTGGTAAAAGACAATTTTGCAATCAATAATCGAAAAGAATACATGTAGCAAAAGTTGAGACAGTCACACGATGCTTTTAATCAAATCACTTTTTTGGATTTCATTTTAGTCTGTCTGTCTAGAGATTTCAGGCTTCAGCAATTAAATAATGGATTGACTTTTTGTATTCGATTGTCGTCGATTGCGAACAGTTGTTGTTAAGAAATGTAAGCACTCTGAGTCATAAGGAAGTTAATAGGATGAAGTACTTGTATACGAATTATACAAAAGGAAACAATGACAAAACATTGTTACCGTGAAGCGTGCCTTATACACATCATCAAGTACTTATCACACCAAATCTTATATAAACGATATCTAACCAGCAGCATCAAAACCGTTCTAAGATTGATTGCATATGTGCATATCAAGGATGAAGCTACTACATAATACCCTATCCGTTTTCCTTTGTATCAGCCCTACTAAAGAGAACGTAGTTTACAGATTTTTTTTTTGTGTGAATTACTACTATAACAACAAACGTTACTTGGCAAATATCATCAAAATTGTTTTTTAAATGAAAACGCCCTCAAAAAGTAGGCGTGACTATAGACAATGTATGGATAAATTGCAGATAATTTGAATACCTAAATATTTGGTCTTAATGATTTTTTTCGATTTCAAGTAAAATAGTAAAGTTATGGGCGTGGCAATAGATAAGTTTTGTAGTCTTTTCATGTCCTTATTTCGGGCTTCTTGTGGCTCTTCTGACAATCGTCTATACAGTTGTCATCTTTGAAGGTCGCACTACAAATGTAACATTTTTGAGTGAATATGGAGGCAATGCATATTTTTCAATCTATTATCGCAAAAATAAGTTCATATTTAATTTTTATGGTGTTTCCCTGAACACAAAGAAGTGCTCATGTCGCCATAGAAGACGAGGACGACGCCATCAAAGACTGTTTCTATATAGTCTTCGATAAAGCATGTTACACTATCATAATTATGATAATAAAATTGTGTTCGGCGATATTAACGCCAACACAGGAAAGGAGGTCATCTTTAGTAGGACAGTTGATGAACATAGCTTACAGGACATCATGTATGGCAACAGACTTAAGTGTATGGACTTTATGGCGCGGCGGTGCGAAACGTCGCGATAGCAAGCTCACGGTTTTGTCATCTCAATACACCCAAGGAAACCTTAATTCCTCGTGCCAACGCTAGCATCTGTTTAACAGAAATCTGATTCATCCTCTGGGTATCTACCAAGTGGCTCCCCAGGACCTTCCTTCTGTTGCTAGCTAGCGCCGGACATTGACACCAGGC
Source organism: Xylota sylvarum (assembly GCA_905220385.1). Classification (NCBI taxonomy): domain Eukaryota; kingdom Metazoa; phylum Arthropoda; class Insecta; order Diptera; family Syrphidae; genus Xylota; species Xylota sylvarum. The sequence continues at coordinate 104,289,532 of LR999957.1, read as the reverse complement.
ATAGTTTACAGGTGTCACTCTCCAAAACACCCATCTTCTTTAGGTGATACCCGAAATTTCCATGACCTGTAGATAACGCTACCACCCACTTCAGTGTTCTTCGCCCTAAGCGTAGAACTTCTCTATGAGTGCTGCCAATCGGCATTTTAATAGACATTTTTGCAACCTTTCACGGTTTGCCATCCTCTTCGGTGTTCCGTCGCGGCCTAGTTGCTAATTAGGTCTTCTACCATCGCTCTGTCAAATAGTAGCGAATAGTTTCGGACCAGAGAGCTCCGAGGTTGATCCTTGCTTTGTTAGAAAGGCAACCTTTTCGTTCCCCTCAGTCTCTACGTGCCCTCTCACCCAGAGCAGTGTCACCGCATTTCGAGATAAGCACTCATTGAGTCAGTGATGTATTGACATCTGTTTGCTCCATCCGTCTAATCACTGATTGATTGTCCAATGCTATAGTAACGTTTCTACCCCCTGACCCTCTTTCAGGTGATCCAACGCATGCAACAGGGCAATCATCTCGGCTTGATAGATTGAGGTATATTTCCCCAGACTAATATGACAGGCTAGTTCTAGTTCTTCTGAGAATATACCTGCCCCTTTGGAAACTGGATCCCTCGAGATAATTTTCTAAAGTCTATTGACCTCAGCTGTGCTTCTCATATTCGATCAAAATTCCCTCCACGACTCCCTTTTCCGTCGTCGCAGAGTTAGCTCTTTCTTCTTTGCCTTATACTCACCCCATGATTTAGGATTAACCTTTCTCATGGCATACACAAAGGTTGGTTCTGTTCCTCTGTTGCTCCTTTGCACACTACAAACTCAAATAAAGCTTCTCCTCTGTAGTTATCGTTGGTGCTTCTCCACACTATACAGTGTGCATTATCATCGCAACCAATCATTAGATCTTCGCTGCTATCCCTGCAGACATTCACCACAGACTCTACTTCTTTTGTTGGGGGAGGCTCTAGGGAGTCATACGGCAGGTATGCAGATGCCATGACAAAACTGTTTGCATCTGCTCCTACTCGCACAGCGACAATAAGTAGATAAGATCTTACTCTTTTGCCAGATCGTACATAGTGTAAAGTGGCAATACTTTCAGGTAGACCTCTAATCCTTTGTAGATCCAAGGCTCATGCAGCAAGGCAATATCAATCGACTCCTCCACAAACGTCGATAACCTCTTGGCGCTTTGCAGCAACGCAACGTCTATCGACATCGATGATTGTTCAACTGAATCCTTTGGTTTCTATCCGGACTGATTGAGGTACCACCAGCGGTTCAATTACCCCTGAATACTATATTCCAGTAGTATCACTACCTAAACACAGTTATTGGATCTTAGTATTCGATTCACATTCATCTCTGCCAGAATAGTGTTAACTACTTAATATTTCATTCTGTTCCTCTAATTAAGCAACCCCACCGCGACAAGATGTCCAACTTCCGGGATGGCAGATCTATGCTTAATGTGGAACTTACTACCGAGTTGGTCCTGTTGAAGTGGTCACAGATGGGAATTAAAATCTCCAAACTGAGAAATCCCAACTTTCAACAAATGAACAGGCAGAAAATCCCCAAACACATCATATCCACGTTCCCATGATCATTAAAAAGGATCGAACAGTGAAATAATCTTGGACGTTCTATGAAGTATTTTATGTGCGTTGGGGGATTTTGTGTTTTTTGATTTTGATATATTCGGATTTTAATTTAGGATTTTGTGACTGGGGATTACTTACCCAACTTTGTGGATACAACCGCTCTAACCTAAACCTAAACCTAATGTGTTGAAGTACGCTTGTGCTAGAAGGTTTTCTGGAGCATTTACGAACATTTTATAAGGAATTCTATCAGGTCTGGTGATTTATTTAATTTTACTTTTTTCAAAACTTCTCTTATATGATACTCTGTAGTAAAATCTCCGTTTAGATCTGAATCGCATTTCCATGGTTCTGTGTATTGGACGGGTAGTGATACCAAAGATGGAGCTGGTAAATAAGTGGTTCTGCGTATTGGACGGGTAGTGATACCAAAGATGGACTCAATAGTTCATTACAATAATCCTTGAAATTTTCGGCTGCTTAGATACTTTTACAAAAGTCCACCAATCTTTCGCATCTCAAGCCTATTAATTATTTTTATTGTTATTTGTGTTTATACTTAAGATACGTTCAACTTATTTTTCTCCTCCGTTTACTAATCAAAGATTTTTTTTTTTTTTCCTTTACAGGATATGACATGTGGTGGTGTTGTGACATTTTGGATATTATTACTATTTTCTCTTATACTGTTAAATGTTAGTCTAATAAACGGTGGTCGGCCAGATGAATTACACATTGGTGGAATATTCCCGATAGCCGGCAAAGGAGGATGGCAGGGTGGACAGGCGTGTATGCCAGCTGCAAAGCTGGCATTGGATGATGTAAACAAAGAGAAGAATCTACTGCCCGGGTTCAAGTTGATTCTACATAGCAACGATAGTGAGGTGAGTACCAATTAGATTTAAAAATAAAAACTGAAATATTATTGTTCTCTTGCCTCAGAAAAAAAGGTTCAAAAGACTAACTTTTTCGATCAAAAAAGAAAAATCGAAAGTCGTTTTAGTCCTTGACCTCTTATCCCGAAAACACAGACACACACACACAAGAAGAAAGGGCGAAACTTTTTACATTATGTGATGCTGATGAGCGACGAAACTTAATTTTCCAATCAATTGATTGGACAGGACCTGAGCGGGAAGACTTTTCATCATCATAAGCGACAACGAGTGGGTGGGAAATTTTTTAAATTGTGATTTGTTCTGAAAAATATTAAATTTGAGTTGAGTACGAAAGCACTAGCACAAGGGCACGGCCAGCAGCGAGGGGGTTAATCAACGCCTGTCTCATTGAGCACCTAATTAACCAGTTTTTTAAAGGACTTTCCAGTTCGTTGGCGGTGGCGTCAATGTCCTTCAAGTTACACACAAAGACATGGCCATTTAACTATTCCTTAATTAAAGCGCAAGATATTTACCAGCTCCTACATTAGGTGATATCCTTTTTAAAAGAGAAAATTAAATTTTCACGGTAGTTAGAGTAGATGGAGGTGTATGCCAATTTGGTTGTAATTGGAAGGAAAAACAAAAGTAACAGGAAAGTTTCGGCTTTTGTGTTTTGTGTTGATTTTTCGAAAGTTGATGTTCCTATTAACTTTGCTCGAGTTTTCTATGTTTAGTTAGTTTTTTTTTCTGTTTTGTTTTGTTTTTAGGAAGAAAATGAAAGAAATTTTGTAGGCACAGGCAGGCAGGCAGGCACAAACACTATCATACCATGTCCTTTGACTGAGCAAATAATCTCAGCCATGAAGTTTTTGTGATTAATTTATCTTGGCAAAGTTGTTTCGCTACATTCATTCGGATTCGGTTAAATTGATGTAAATAAGTAGGAATGCCAGAGTTTAAGTGGAGGCTGAGAGAGAAAGGATAGAATTAAATTTGTTCATTAAATGAGGTGAAACGTATTGTGAAGGAAAGGATTTGTATTTGAAATGAAAGTAGATTTAGGTAAGAGACTCGAGTGTGGATGAAGTGGTATACAATGGGAAGTTGGGTTGAGTTTTTCTTTGACATAACAGCAAACTGATTCTGTAGAATGAAAGGTCAGAGGTTTTAAGTTGATTGTGTTTGTTTAGGCAGGGTGCGCAGGGTGTACTTATGTACGTAATATGTGTCATTATTCTAGAAACAACCTCTCTAAGCAAATAATAGTAAACGATACTGTTCAGTGTTTTAAGTTGAAGCTAGAACGAATGGGATGAGCAGTAAGTTTTTAAGCATTTCTATGTCGTGTATTGCATTGGTGAACAATTTGGATTTCTTGAGTTGGTTTCTATGTTATGCAGGATGACATGAACATGCAACTATGGCTCCAGCCTTATTATTTATTTATTAACTTAAACCCTTGAGGGTCAATAATATCTGCACTGTATTTTGTTCGAATTTTTCTAGTTCCTTTTTGTGTCAGCTTCTTCCTAGTCATTCTAAAAATCCCGATTCTTCTTCAACTATGTATTCTGCACTACATTTGCTTAGGACAACCCACTCTTGTAGCTACATGAGTGAGTGGATTCCATCACACAGGTGACTGCGTATGCAACTAGCACTCGGATCACAAATGGAAGCATTGTGAACCCCTGTCCTCCAGTAACCTAGAAATAAGACAAAAGTTGGTTTGTACCTTTGGGATAACTAAGCGTCCTCCCTGAACCAACCTGAGGTTGTTATTAATTTTAGGATGGATTTAGGCCTCGATTTACGTGGACTGCCCTGGATGAAGTCATCCACTACAACTACCATATTCGTGTGCAAAAAACGACATGCGTCTGCATTAGTCGATCCTTGAGGATCACTCTATCTGCGGCTATGGACATATTGTTCCAAATACTACCTCTAGATATTTTTTGCAAGCAAGTGGGCGGAAATGCGATCATTCCCATAAAAGCCACTCTTTTGTGGACCAGTCTGCAAACTGGTTACTCGTCTATTCTAAGCAAACTAGAACGCATCCCAAAAGACACTGGTTACACCCTCCTAAATTCGGTCACCTTCAATTCCAAAACTGTCCTTAATTGCCGGTTATCTTTTAACGAGATGCCGAGCCGTAGGAGACATTCCAGGCACGGCCGAAGCTTGGCCCAAGTTGGATCTCAAGCGCTTCAGCAGTCTAATAAGACTAAAAACATCCCTCATCAGCACAATAGTAGGTGTCATAACGCGACACTGCATCATTGGGAGGCATGCCCTCAGGCAGGTTCTTCCTGGAAACGATTTCTCTAGAAGCTGCAGGGATGAGGAAGAGGAAGAGAGTATACGTCACCTCCTATGCACCTGCCAAGCTCTTTCAACTCGGAGAAAACTACATCTAGGCGAATGCTTCTTCCAGAATCTTGGCGAACTCGCTAACATAACCATTAGTAGCCTCCAGCGCTTTATATTAAGCTCCTATTGGTTCAACGGTTAGATTGAGAATAGTTGATTCTGTGGTATCACAATGGGCATATTCAATGGAACCTAACCTAACCTGACACAGAATAGTTAATGATGGGTGAGAGATCACCCGGGTCTCCGAAGTGGTATTCGCCGGTTTACTAGTTCTGCACAGGCTTGGAAGTGAGATGTGATCTCTTTTGAGTTTGTATCGCCGCAGCCTCTGCAGAGGTCATCTGTATCGTCAAAAGGTTGTGGGCGATCGTAATCCCCATGAAGAACGCTAAGCGCTAGAATTTGCTACACGGCAGGATGAAAGTGCGCTCCAAATCTCTTTAGGTAGTATCACGAAGGCTTGTTCTATATGAGATTTAAGAAGTGCTAGGGGCAGTACAACAAAGGTAAAACCATTGTAAGGTCCTATTCGGTCCCCTTTCTTGTTAGCTCGTCCTGGTCCTGAAGTTTGGTGAAAAACTTGGGAACCTCATGTCCCTGAGTTACATATATCCAAATTTGCGTTCTTCCATGGCTTGATTATACCTACTGCAGACATGATCCAATTTTTAAAAACTTGTGTCATACCAAGTAATCGACAACCATCCCTCTCTAATTGAGGTGGCTACAAATTTTAGGATGGAACAGTTTTTGTCGGTTTTGTCCATCTCTTGCACTAGCTTGATTGTGAAAAATAGTCTTTTCCTCTTTCTGAGCCTGAGGGCATGCCTCTCAATGACGCAGTGTCCCGTAATGACACCTAATATTGTGCTAATGAAGGATCTCTTTAGTCTTATTAGATTTTCGGAGCGCGTGAGATCCAGCTACGGCCAGATCTGTTTCGTGATAGAGCACGTGGTATAGTTCGAGTACCTACGGTTAGTAGCGTTAATCACATTTTGCTTAATTAAGAGTTTACAAGCAGCGAGAGGCCTGCAGAGATTTTCCTTCGCCTCTTCCGTATCCGATTACAGGAATGCGTCAGATACATATGAGTCCACTAGATCCAGGTCCGACTGTGCTAGACTGTATATGTCCAAATCTTGAGACAGTGGGTCGAATTTCGTCGGGTTAAGTAAGAGTGGTGTGAGCGGCCTCAGCGGGATTGTAATCTTCCACAGACGCCTTTTCCACTGAGGTGGCCGGTATAAAATTAACCATTTCAGTATCAGCAGAAGCAGAGGATTGCGTTCCCTCCTTGACCAGGTCCTCCTTGTAGTCACGGAGAATTATGGCTCCAAAGCCATAGCTGATCTGCGCTTCCGTTGCTGCCAAAGGTGTCAGGGATTCCGTGTTGACCACGATAACCGCGCATCTTCTATCCCCTTTAGGCTCCTCAAGCTTGGCATTTTTTTAGTTGCTAGTAGGGAAATGAGGGTTGCTAGCCCGAATAATTTGGATGATCGTTGATCGGAGGGTTCAATAGAGATCCAGCAGCGAGTTCTTGGTCTACTAGGAATTTTTTCCCTGTTTACGACTTCAAGCTGCGCTTCTTCGGAGACTTCGTCCAACAGCAACTTCGAAACAGCAACTCTAAAGTGATCCGCTGACCTATGGTCAGCACATGCTACGAGCTTCACATGGCCCTGATGTCATCCGCTATCGCGGTGAAGGACCTGGATGGTCATCCAAGGCACGGAGGAAGTTTATTGCCAATTGAACTTGCACCTTCCTCCACTTATCAGGGTTGATGCTGTCATTTATGTCGCTCCTGTCTATTACAGCAAGCACTAGGTGGTCTTTGAGCACGTCGCTAAAGGGCCTATTACTTCTAAGAGAGAGGGAGGAACTGTTGCAGTTGTAGTTGCAGTTAATCTTCGTTCTTTTTGGTTCACGAAGCATTCCTCGACCGACCTTTGTCGCTTGGACGTGGAGTCCTTACCCGACGAATCATCAGGAATCTCCTGGACAACTTTCGTCACCAGAGAGGGCACTTCTCTTTTTGTCGGATAGCTGATTTTCGTGGAAGTGCCTTAGATTGGCTTACATGCCGCGAGCTCGAAGCAGTACGGCATGCTGGCACAGACTGGTCCATGCTCAACAGGCGTTCGGAACAAGTTTCCACTGTGTGCGTAGAGCGCTCCATTCAAAGTCCTAGCTACCAGCACTTCTGCGGCTCGAAAAAAAGAAGGATAAAATATCACACGGTTAGTGTCAAGTGTATTATAACTTGTTTGTAAGTTTTCCTCTAGCGTGGAAAAGAAAAAAAGTTAAAATTCGAATGTTGGTAAACAGTCAACAAATACATTTTTCCATTTTTACCCGAAGGCTCAATTTCGATGAAGAGTGTACCCTTAAACAACTGAATTGAAATGTATTTTTGATGATAATAAAATGCTTTTATTCCCGTTTGGCCTTGCTTTTAGCATAGATTGACTTAACGTGCGCACCTGCACAGCTATTCCTATTCTCTCTTCCCATAGCCATATTTTTCATGGGTCATTTCAGAAATATTTTCCAACTGTTATCTGTGCTTACTATGCAAAGCGAATAGCCTCAGATAATACCAAATCATTTCCGACTGCCATTACAATGTATTTTCCTGATTCCACCAGCAAGCCTTGGTAGGTAGTATTTAGTAACAGAATTGGATACCATAACTGCGATCTTATCTCGCGCGTACACCTCTTCGATTATTTAAGAGAATGCCACATCTCATATGCGGGCATCATTGGGGGCCTTAAAATCGAATGTGATATCCGCTGCCATTCCAATCTTATTAAATCTAAATTTCCGCCCCTTCCCAGCTATATCGGAAGTGAATTCTACTTTTTCATCTCTTAATGCTCCTGCCTAAGGGCAGAAGGTTTCAAAACTCCCCCACAGGGAGGATTTAGAATAGTAAAAAACGCAATTTCAAATATTTCTCTGTAGCTCTTTGCATATACAATCAAATATTTAACATACGAGTAGGGAGGACCCACCACTGAAACTGAAAAAAAAAAAACAGTTCTAAAACATTCTCATATGAATAATAAAAAAAAGAAAAAAAAAACCGAAACGAAAAGGGACATTTGCTGTCGTATTCGGTATTCGTTAATCGGTGTCCGATACAAGCTTTGAATGTCAATAGCTCTACTCCAACATATTGGAAAAAAAAAATTTCCAAAATCGATTTTAAATACACGAACACAACAACTTACAAACTAGATAGGTTCCGGAAATAAAAAAAGGAAAAAAAAAAATTAAAAACCATCCTGCATTGATTTTTTTGTTGCCTGCCGTCCCCCAGGACTATGACAAAATGTCCATTTTATTTTCACTACCATGAATGGGTTATGGTTATGGTAAATTTCTGCAAGTTGTCTTAAAGAATACCGCGGAGGTAATTATTACCACCTCAAAACTGATTCTCAGATCCTAGACTGGCAAACCAGGACGATGCCATCCAGGGAGCCTGCCAAAAAAGAAAAAGAAAACAATGCCTGTGGATATCCTTGAATGTGCTATGTGCGTGTGCATGCTATAGAATGTCCTTTAGACCGAGGACGACCACACATATAGGGACCTAGGTCTGAAGGAGACAATTTATAGTTTCCAGCTGCAGGTTTACCCATTGAAAGTGTACATACATAGTTATAGCTTTGTTAACTGTCGTTGTTGTCTCTGTAAGGGAAGTTCGATGAATTATCCTTTTCGGTTTGATGTTGTTGTTGTTTATTGGCAAATCAAGCATAAAATTGTGTTAGTTGAACCGTGGAAATAATTTATTTAACCCGGATTTTTAAAGGGAAGTTTACTAAGTACCTACTCGATAGACCGATAAGAGAAGGGTGGTGGTGGTGGTGTGGTACATGGGCTTTGGCTTTGTTGAATTATTAACAATTTACGTTAAAGGATGTGAATGGAACGTCTTGTGGAAATATGTTTTAAGGTGGAATTATGAATGAAAACAAAAGGTAATTGGTTAAATGGAGGGTTACAGGTGTAGTGTATAATTAGGGGTAGATTTGCTCTAACAAAATAATCGATATGGTCATGTTTCTCTTGACCGTTTTGACAGGTTGAACATTAATCGTTGGACACATTACATTTACAAGGTAGATCTGTAACTTTTAATATTGTGGTATTGTTGAAATTATTTATGTCGGGACCCTTAAATGTTTTGTGACCTTTGTTATGCGTGAAAGACACACTTAAACCATCCTGAGATTCCACAGACCTACTATCTAAAGCATTTTGAAAAGCCACAGTCATTGCAATGCAACTGTGATAGTAAACTAGACTCACTTTGAAACAGTCCAACGTCATGTTCTTGCACTCGGTGTTGTTATTATTAATTTGCTCCAGGATATCGTTGACTGACTAGTTGCGATCTTAAACCTTTGCGTTAAAACTAAATGCTCTGAGAGTTTTATTGCGTCAAAGCTCTTTTTCATATTCAAATGAGCAGCAGCCTTACTCAGATCTCAACAAATACATTACGTGTGGGTTTACTTGAAACAATAATCAATACAATTTGTCCTACAATCAGTGTATAGCGGCCCTTCTGAATCAATGCATTTTAAAAGTGGTTTTAGGTGTCGTATTTGCCAAATAGCTTATGTCATTGAAAGACTCTTTTTCGAGGATTGTGTATCTTATCTACTTAACCTTGGGCATTCGCAAAGGAAATGTTTTAAGTCTTCCTCTACATCTGTGTCATCACAGCCTCTGCATAGATTTATGGTGCTGCTTCCAATTCTCCTTAGTTGAGCCGCTATTGAGTTGTGGTCTATGAGGCTGCCTATGAGAAGAGTCAATTGTGGTCTGTTTAGCGAAAGTAGTTGCCTATTTTTTGTTATACTGGACCCATAAATATTTGAAACGGGTCATGAGGCGAGTATACGCCACCTTTCGTTGGCCAAGTTGTGAAAGCTCGAAGGAATTGTGGAAGGAATAGACCACGGAGGTCCATATGTGCCCCGATCCAGCAGAGTATGATTCTTCTAGGTTAGGGATTTGAGTTCGTCCTTGCATCACTTAACAAGGTTTTGATATGGTTGTGATGGCTATGGTGGCTGATTAACTGTCTATGTAGATGTCTACATGTTTATTACAGTTCAGAGTGGATAGGTCCCGCAAGACCACACACATGTGTGGTTGGGAAGTTTATATATAGATATAGATAGAGTATATTCCTGAGCCAGTAGATACCTTTGTTCGTTTTTTACCCATCAGTGAAGAAGGATATATGAACGGGGCTTATGACCTCCCCACCTGTTCAACTCTCTCGAGAGTGGATTTTGAAAGCAAGGTTAAGGCAGAAGTCTATGTGGTGGGTAAGGTAGTCCGAAGGCGCATCAGCTTTTGAGCACTTGGTGATGGTACAGTGTCCAATTGGGTTATTTGGTCAGGTTGGTAATGCCTATACACACTAGACGTTGTGTGGATGGATCTTACGATGGCAGTGGGTGTGTGGAGACCTTGTTTGTGCATTCAGGTATATTGTTTTTCTAGTTTAATTTTTGATCTGATATCCACCCTGTGTATGGTGCTTCATTCGAGATTTGTAGCTAGATTCCATTTAATCTTGGTGGAGCGATTCTTCGATTATTGTAACCACGAGCGGTCCCACATAAATGTATGTTGGGCAGGTGTGAGTGAATGCAGATATCTAATATTCTTTCCAGGGTTTTGACCAGGAAAAACGTTGTGATAAAAATCACGTTCACCTCTCTCCGTGTTTAAGGTACATATTTAGGTGCAACTAAGGCAGCCTATAAAAATACGTGTGAGCTACGGAACGGAATGGGCGAACTGGCGAGCTCTGGATCAGCCTTCCTTATCCGCATAACGTGGGGCTCTGTGCGGACGTACCACCCTTTCACTAGCTACTCGTGGGCCCAAAATTTAAATATATCACAAGACCAAAAAATAAAAGAAAACACCTTCTGAGGCCGGACCTAAAAAAATTCCGGACATAATTGGCACCGCCCGCAGCTCCGAGAACAGTTCACGTGTGGAGGAGTATTTGCAAAGCCTTTGCATCGAAGATGCTGCAAGCGTATGTTCGGTACTGTCCCTTCGGTACCCCCACCCCTTTCAAGGTGATCAGCGCGACACCGCTGTGGTGCTCAACTCCCGCAACCCTTCCCAAGCTGTCTGGCCAAGAGAAGAAGTCGTTTAGTCGCGAGACTGCATCGGCTTTCCGAATCCTTGAGCGACTAGGCAAAAAGTCAGAAAAGGAATGGAGTTAGCAGGAGTGGGAATCCTATATCTGGGCAACAGACATTGCAAGCCAGTCCAACGAACTGTTGAAACTACAGCCTCTACGGCACTTCCAAACCCAGCTACCCGCGGCGCACGCCAACCCACCACCACCCTAACCGCGACCCACGCCAACCGTGTACTCGTGGCACCAGGCACCACAACTCTCACGGAGAGAATCCCTCTTACCGAAAGAGGATTCATCGAGTTGACTTGGTTCAACAAACCAATCTGGGAGCTAATCTATCGTAGCGATATTAACTGGGCCCAAAACGCGCAGATCCGCGGACGAAGAGTCCAACGCCTCGAAGAAGACGGTTAAGGAAAGCCTCTTCGTCACTATTTTGGATTTGTCTCACGACGAAGGGAGCATCTCCTACGATAAATGGAGGCACGTGCCCTGCACTCGCCAACACTAGGAAGGCTGCATTAGGCGAATACCTTTTCAATGATCTAAACGATCTCAGCAACGTCTGCACGGCTAAGATTAGCTCCTTCATACAAATGGGTGGATGGTTCCCAGACTAAGAGGGTGATCGACATACCTTACACATCGGCAGCACAATCGACCTCCTCTGGTCTAAGTGCATTTTTTCATCGAGGGCCGGTCTTAACCAACCAACCAAGTCATTGGGATTTTTAGTGTTTTTTGCTACATTGTACAGAGATGCCAGTTTGCTGGACCACCTGATGGGGTTCCTATATTTCTTGCCTTTGGGTAAGAGGCAAGATTTTGCAAAAGCATTGTAATTGATTGCTTTGAGCAATTTTAATTCCTATTCTATCTCAATGGAGTTGGCTGGGGAACGAGAGCGAGGTTTTCAGATTTTGGCCACTTTACTACTTCAGATTTGACCACTTTGAAGACCGCCTAGTATTTCCTGTTACGGTAAGATTTTGAGGGTGATGCTTTAACGTCAATCGAGAATTTAAATAAGTATACGATGATCGGAAATGGATACTGTATTTGAGACTTTCCAGTATCGCTACGACTTACAAGATGCTAGAGTCAATTTTGAATGCGTTCACGATTTTGTGAACCTATTTTAATTTCGTTCTACCCCGTTCGTGTTACTTCTGAACAGACCGCAAGACGTCTATCTTGTAAAGCGTTTACTCGCATTAAGACAGTAGATGCTGGATTGATTTTGTTTTTTTCTTACTAAAGCTTCTACATGAACTTGCCACATGAGTTTACTGTTTAGTGACGTGGCGCTGTGGCTCAGATGTTAGTGCAACGGATTCCCAAACAACATAACGATCTTTCACGATCCCAACTTTCGCAAGAGGCTGACAAACATCCGAGAGTATAACACGTTCGGTAACGATATTAAATAGTAGATCACTTACATTCGTATAACGAATATACGACTTGCTTTTGCGGGTTGAAACTAATCCTTTGTCGTTAATAGTTCAACTATCGAATTTATCTATCCGGTTTGAATTTACCTTCAACTACTTGTTGAGTCGTTTATTTATCCATACATTCGTGCGAATTGCATTCGACTTTAAGTATCTGGCTAACAAATGAATAATGCACTATCTCTCATTAGAATTCATACACTACGACGTATCTGAGGTTGTGTTTGCTTGTATCCTGAAAGGTGCAGGTTCGTAATCACTTCATAACAAAAGGGTTTTAGTTCAAGGAACCCTACCGAAATTCAAGTGCTCTCGAACTATTTATAATTTCGTTACAAAAGGTTGGCTGTCTTAATTGACTGGGTGGGTAGTACCTAGTATATGTACATATATTGTGCATTCGAACTATTGACCAATTTAAGATATTTAAGCCGATTTTCATTTAAATGATGGCCTATGTCATAAGTCCTACTCAAGTTTTGTGATGGCTGTTTACTGTTAAGAATAGAACCTGGAAATTGCTGTCAAGTACATACGAACAATCTCAATTTCTCTGAAAAAGAAATCCTGTACCTCTTTCTGTACCAATTCCGAGAACTCCTCTCTTTGAGAACATAATTGGATATTATTTTACCAACATAAAAGGATGGGTACACAGTAAACTGATATTTTGTGAACTTGTTAAAAAGTTAACTACTCCTCCGTTCTGTGTCATCACTTGAAAGGGTTCTTAGAAAAATTTACAAGCATACCTTCATCTGTTTTATTTCCAACAGAGGATTACCTGTGGAATGGGTTGTTGAGTAAGCATTTTGAAAAACCGTACAACAACGTTTTGCTACCTATGTATCTTTCTTTATCCACTTAGCACCCCCAACAAAGGATATAGTTTTACTCCATTGTGATAGAAAACAAAAGTCAAACTCGCATTCCATCATACAACCCTTATTTCGGCAGTCTACTGAAAATTGAAAATTGATTTAACTAGCATAACTCTGGGAATTTTTTTTTAATTTAAATTCTTTTTTTGTTTTTATAACTTTTGTGTGTTCAACAAGTATATACATAGGTAGTAGCTTGTGGAATGTGTTTGGTATGTAGGTAGCCCTTTCGGCCTACAAATAGAAAAATCTGTATCTATGAATTTTTTTTGGCTTCTTGTTGGTGTAGTTTGGCATTTGTTCGATACATCAACGACCATCGGCATTTCAGTAATATTTATAGAGAAAAAAATGTCCTTGTTTTTGCCGGAAATGCCGGAAGGTTTGGTACCAGATCCTGACAGATTGTTAAATATAATGGAGTTCGGAGTGTCACCTTATATTTTTATATTGCATTTGCATTTAAATTTTGTTTACGTGCAGCTGCAACGCCATTATTTGCAGCCGTATGGTTGTGCTGTGATATAATATTTTTTTAAATAATATCCTTGTTTATTTTTATTTGTATACATAGGGATGGGGCAAGTATTGGTTTCGTGAATAATCTCGAAATGCAGATTACCTATAGTCAAACTTACAACAATTCGTGTTGTGCATCTAATATTCTTTCCACGAATAGAAGGGGCCTACTGTTTAATGCCATATCCGAAGGTCAGTTTTGGTTTTGAGAAGCTTTTTCATGACAGTTTTATTCTCGGATGTTTGTCAGACGCTTGCGAGAGGTGGGGCCTTGAAGGAAATTTTAGGTGTTGTCTGGGGATTGAACCTACATAGATATGTACAGTATTTTTTGGGACAGAGTTGGGTACGTTCATAGGAGGTAGAGAATGTTTTCTTGTTCCTGCTCATCTCTACAGCTTCTTTAGAAGTTGTTTGAAAGATGCCCAGTTTTTTAGCATGTTGGCCAATAAGACAGTGTCCTATAAGAACACCGATAACGTTGCTGATCTGTTAGGTTAGGTTAGGTTAGGTTAGGCAAATGGGTGCCTTGTGACAGTGTCACTGCTCACTGCTCCATTGTGCCCACTCATTTAACCCCGGAAACCTATAAAGTCCGCTATTGGAACCACCCAGATGATAATATGAATCTCAGGAGGTCCGTCAGCTCTACGTTACAAAAGTCTTCCAAATCCTAGAAGAAGTAACTACCAAGAGTCCTCATTCTTCTGAATAGGGCAGGACAGTCGCACAGCAGGTGGCGAACTGACTCAATTTCTTCTTCGTCCCTGCAGCTTCTACAGAAGTCATTATCCCTGAAATGAACCGTGCTTTATAATGACTCAGTTTCACCAGAGAAGTTGAGCTCTTCTTGCTGATGCCCGGCCATAGGGCCCTGGCTGTTGCGCATGTTTCCAGATGAACCCAGCGACTATTTACTCGACCGATGGCTTCATCTGAACTGATTGGTGGTACTACAAAAGGGAGGGCCCGCGATAAGTGCAGCGCCGACCCTTTCCTAGCAAGTTCGTCAGCCCTTTCGTTTCCTACGATAACCATACTACGGGATAAAATTGAGACATGGTCGTACAGGCTCGATGACCACATTCGGCCTTCCCTCAGTCTTACAACGGTTTTAGCCGCCAGACTGCCACAGTATATGTCAAGCGGAATGAAACTAAGCATGGTTTCCATTGCCGCTGTTGGTGTTGTCTTCATTGATCCCATGACTCTGATGCACGCTGCCCTCTGGATTTTGGTGAGGTGAGAAAGCTGGTATTGCTTTGCCAGTACAGTCCACCATACCAGTGAACCATATGTAAGAATGGGTCTTACGACCGCCGTGTACATCCAGTACACCACAGCTGGCTTAAAACTCCACATGTTACTGAATGCCTTTTTGCAAGAATAGAAAGCTACGCTTGCTTTTTTTATCGCGTTCAGCAGTGTTATCCTTCCAATTTAGTTTGGAATCTAGAATTACACCCAGGTATCGGGCTGAACCTGAAATACTTAGTTCAGTACCACTGATACTTGGGGGTCTGAAGGCAGGAATTGATCTCTTTCTAATAAAGAGAACTACCTCCGTCTTTGAAGGGTTCACTCCTAGCCCTTTGCTGCTAACCCAATTCTCCACTAGTTGTAGTGCGAGGCCGTCACGTTGAAGCCATTTTCCTTCAATATTACCAAGATCTCATCCGTATTAGAGGGGATAAGACTCCTCCTTGGGTGGTTCCTCTGCAGACGCCATTTTCCTTCAATATTACCAAGATCTCATCCGTATTAGAGGGGATAAGACTCCTCCTTGGGTGGTTCCTCTGCAGACGCTTTTCCTGATAGTTACATCTCCTCGCGATGAAGATATAACTCTCGATTGAAGAACCTGAGCAATCGAATTGGAGAGACCGATGCTCAGCCGTGCTTACGTTGTTGAACGCCCCTTCAATGTTTAGGAACGCCCCAAGAGTGAATTTCTTGAAGTGGAGGGATCTTTCTATGCTTGATTCGACCCTGAGGAGGGCTATATCTATCGACCTACCGCAGATGTATGCACGTTGTGATTCGGATAGATCGTTATCACCAATTACGTTTTTAGCATAAAAGACGACAGACTGATAGGTCTCAAGTCTTTAGCATTTGAGTGGCTTGCTTTTCCCGCTTTGGGAATAAATGCAATACGCACAACCCGCCATGCTTTAGGAACATATCCTAGCTTAAGGAATCTCGTGAAGATGCGCTTGAGCCATGGAATAGCAATATCCACTGACTGTTGCAACACACAAGTCGAATGTTATCCAGTCCTGGAGCCTTTTATGGAGCAAATGACTTAATTGCGTAAGCTATCTTATCTTCATCTACTATATTGCCCACCTCTTCCGCGCTTATGCCCTATGTCGTCTCTGGAGTGGGTAGATCATCTCCGGAGATTAATGTACATCCAGGAATGTTGAAGTATATCCAGTGTTTCCTCATGTGTCTCTGCCCAGGTACCATCACTTTTTCTGATATTCGATGCCGGTGTTGGTGTTTTAGCCAGGATCTTCCGTAGGAGGGACGCTTCATTCGTTGATTCTATAGATGCGCAAAAGGATCTCCAATAGTTCCTCTTTGCGAACCTAATCTCTTTCTTGAGGAGCTTTACGCTTTCTTTATAGGTGGACCACTCGACGACTCCCTCTTTAGCGAGGTTCCATACTACTCTTGAAAAACGAATGAGTTCCGCTATTTTAAATCTTCTTACTTCGTTAGATCCTGGAGAAAACACAAGAAGTCCAAATCGATACCGATTTCAATGGCCGCATATGACAGCATTTTAGAAACGAGCTATACAGAGCCATGTCTAGTTTTGGCGTTGCTGCTAAACTCGTTCAGTTGTGCAGGATGACGATGAAGAACTCTTACTGTTTCATAAAGACAAAGTGACACGCTAACGTGCTTTGCAGGAGGCTATACGAGCTATACGAGCTATACAGCGATGTCGGCCTTGTCAAAAATTTGCCCATCAGTCGTTTATGATGGCTAGGACATACAGAGCGGATTGACACAAATGCTCCTGCCCGTAGGGTCTTCGAATCAAACCTGGGGCCTATTTCATAAAACTACAAGTGTTGTACTTGTAAACTTATAACTACAACCACAAATAAAGTATGGAGTTGTAATTTTGTGTTCCATAAACATTTTTCAGCACTTGTAGCGCGGCAAATTCAAATTATAAGTGTAGCGATCGAAATGCTACAAGTCTGTAACTACAAGTTAAAAATTATTTGCGAAGAACTACGAGTCTGCGGCTATACTTCACAGTTAAGCGACCACAGTACATGATTTTATTAGTCTCTCTACTCTTGTAAGAAATTCACTTGTAGTTACAAGTCCGTCGCTAATAATTTTTTGCGTAAATACTTTTATGAAACAGAAAAGCTCGTCGCAGTTGTAAATTCACTTGTTGTTACAGGCCTGGCATACTTGTAGTTATTAGTGAATTGGCATTCTTTATGAAATAAAAATTTGCACATAATTTACAAGTTACAAGTGAATCCACAAATTATTATTAGTGTTGTAGTTTTATGAAATAGGCCCCTGGGGTACAACGCAGTAGGCAGTAGGCCATAGGTGGCGCGCACAAGTAGAAGGTCACCTCAACAAACTTGGAATGCGCAACTGGAGGCAATTAGCTAAGAACCGGGGTAACTGGGGAGGATGTTAGTGGTAGTGTATTTACTTCAATAATTGAACACATTGTCCTTTTTATCAGTAGCATCCTTTGAGTAATATATTTTTTAATACGTACATAGTAGTATCCCATGTATTTAGTATCCCATCTACGCACTAATTCCTTTTGAAATTGTATACTAAGGGTGCATTCGTCTATTGTCCTTCTGACAATAGAATGCTCCTAACTATTTCATGTTAAAACGCTTATAAAAACTTACCATCTCCAACGAATTTATTAATAACAACTATTGTATTGCTCCTGAAACCATTTTTCGTGCAAAAAAAAAAAAATACCCTCATCCTAGCGTACACACTCAGTGGCCCCTTTGTGTGCACTTATTTGCATAAATTGTTCTTTTCTCTGGCATTCAAAGGAAATAATACAAACTAATGATAGTACTTTGCTGAGACAGTCAGTGGATTGTGCCTGACAAGGATACACAAGCAAACTGCTCAACTTTCAACTTTCCGTTGTTGTATGTATAACTTTAAAAAAAATAAAAATATTTACAAACTTAACAAGCACGGTTTATACAAAGGAAACGAAAGAAAATTAATATTTTCCAACTAAATGTCGTCCTGTAACTACTTTTGGATTCACAACGGACAGAGAAAAAAGATTTGTTATCTTGTTATTGTTGTTATCCTTTCCATCACATTTTCTTGTCCAAAAATACTCGCATACTAGACTCGCCTTTGCCAAAAGAACAGTAATAATCATAAACGAATTGCCATTAAGCGCAGCCTAGCCTTAGTAGTGGTCTTATTTTAATTTTGCATATCATCTCATCAAAATCTCATTTAGCCAACCGGAAACGGATAGATAATCAGTTGGCTTCGTTTCTCTGACTGGATTATCCTGTTTGGCTCCTTCCTTTGGTCGAGGATTATATGTATTATTTAAAGAAAAGAACTTTTTCTGTTTGTGATTTTTTTCTCATTAAGGACAACATGGCTAATTACTGTTTTGATTTGTTTTTTGTTTTGTGTTTTGTGAGTTTGGAAATTAAAATTTTAAATACCAACTGCAAACCGCATTTTAAACAAACCAAGCTAATATCCTGAATGCATTAATTGAAACGGATGTACGTAACCAACCAACTGTTTGGATATGGTTTACCCCTACACAAGTATTGAATATCCTGTAAAGCGATCGTTTTCCAATTAGCTAGTCGAGCAAATATATATGTAGAACTCAGGAAATGGGGTAATTCGACCATCACACAGGAAATTGTTGTTTTTAAACGAATAAATATCCTTAAGTGTCGAATTAATTGCGCTTATTAAGCCCACACAGTGAGTAGGCTAAATGATGGCGGACTGTGGAGTACTAGCCCGCATTACGTTTCGTTAATCGATTGTAATGGTATTGTACTACTTGGTCAAGGGCGAGGGATTGAAGGATACCATCAGTTTGAAGATTCCACATTACAGCCAAAGTGGAGACCATCTGATTACTACATGAATTCCACAGAATGGGTATGGTCGATGAAATGACTGGTTATTCAACAACGAAGTTCATAACAACGAAGTTCTTTCTCTGATTGCATTTGATTGCATGTGCAGGTCTGATTACCAGTGCAATGTGGAAACAAATGGAGGGAATCTTATGGTTCATGTAACAGGCATTAATCTTCCACACTGTGGTAACTAGCATTTGTTATGGAATCAACATTTGTTACTAGAATTGTAGATAGGGGTAGTTCAAATATCTCAGTTACATAGGTTAATTATTGGCTTTCTTTAAAAAGAAATCAAATTTGTAAGGAAGCTGAATCGAGTATAACACGAGTCATTGCATATGGAGACATGTCATGACAGTCATTTCCGTCATTCTACGTTAAGTATCTGTCAATAGCTCGATTGCGCTCGATGTGTAGTGGACGTGATTTGACTTTTTGCACTACATCCACATCATGGTACAGCTCATAGAGTTTGGGGTTGTATCTTTTTCTCCATTCGCTCTCCTCGCATATGGGATTGAATATTCGATGAAGAATTTTTCTCTTGAAAGTTGTTCAATATCTGTTCTGTTTTTCCTGTTTGCGTCCAGCACTTGGATCCATATAGCAGAACTGGCAGGATGCATTTCGTCTTCCAAGTTAGGAGTCTTGGACCCATTTGTTTCGATAAACCGAATTATCTGCGGTTTCCCACTAAGGTCGTTCATCATTTGTAGAATCTCTCTCTCTGAATCTCATTCTTGGAGTTAATATTTACTCCGAGATAGGTAAACTCCTTAACTACTTCAAAGTTATTGTTGCCAACAGTGACGTTTTGTCCTAGGGTGTTGACAGATGCTTTTTTGTTTGTTGACAACATGTACTTGGTTTCGTCCTCATTTACTTCAAGGCCAACTCATTTCGACTGTTGTTCAATTGCCGTGAAAGCCTCTATGACGGCGCGCTGAGAGCGATCGGTGATGTAGATGTCGTTTGCGTACCCCAGCAGATGGACAGATTTGTGGAACTGCGCACTATCTGCACACGATTGAAGGAGTCACATGATAGCACACCTCCTTGCCGAAATCCGGTACATTTTTGAAATATTTCGGAAGAACTGTTTCCGAATTGCACATTGAATCGTTGGATCAGTTCTGTTGGGATTCCAAATTCGGCCATCGTTTTGTAGAGCTCAAGATGATGAGTGCTATCCTATACGGCTTTGAAGTCGATGAAGAGAAGAGAGAGGTATTTTTCGTGGATTTGCCTTACTGTGAAAATTTAGTCGAACCTCAATCTACCGGGCCGGATTTGCTGATTTTTTGAAATGTTGCCTTGACACGGATCACGGCCAGGCGATCGCTGATCGGCTTATCATTGAGCGTAGCCGATTTCCCATGACGAATCCGCATCCTAACATGTGCAGTCTTTTGTGACAGTTCAGGAGATACGATGAATTGTGATCCTATTCATTAACCCCGAAAATGTCAAAGTAGCACAGATAGAAGTGTGCTGCTTATGCTTCCGTTTATAGCTGTGACGCAATCGTTGATTCCATCGAAAGAGTTCGTCCGCTGTCGTATTTATATTGCCGCTACACCAAGTAGTACCCAATGGCAACCACTAGAAGGTAAAATAAGCACAATTGATGGGCAGTAATAGTTAGGTTCTCCACCTGCTGAAGATAATTCAAAATCGCGCATTAAAACTTATAAGAAACAGAAGAATAGCGGAGTCAATAGACTCATGGTTTCTCATTGTTTTATCGTTTCGTTTCTTCTGGCGAAATAGCCAGTTGTATTCCTCCCCTTCAACAGTTTTCTCGCAATATCCTTAATGCTTTGAATGCTCATGAGTATATCCACAAGCCTATCTTGTACCGTCAACATGCTCTATCAAACTCTACATTTCCACCACATTATGATCCCCAAACATTTAAAACCAATGTGCATCGGTATCTCTTATGTTCGCATCCTAATTTCCCTACTCTACCTACCATTATAAGGGTAGCTTCAAAAACAGATCAATTATGTACTTCCTTTAATTGATTTCTCGGCTACATTAATGTTCCTATACATATGGGCAATAAATTTTAAACCTTGTCTATGAAGGATATAAATAAAATTACGATTTCATCCAACCCATAGCGCATCCATAACTTGCATTAAAACATTCCTCGTTATCTGGTTACCCCATATTTCTCTTTTACAACGCGCACTTTATTAAGTCGAGCGTTTCGCGTAATAAGCTTCTCGTTAACATTTTCAATCATTCTAAAGCTCAAAGTAGTATGCCACAATAAAAAAACGGAAATAACCATGTGGCACTTTTTATCGCTCGTTTTCAATCTCAAAATTAACTCACGAGTCAACAGTAAATTTATCTGTTCAGGCTCAATAACACCGCGCTGAAATGAAAAGCTAAAAGCGATTAAGTTGTTTAATACCCCCTGTAAATCTCGTTTCATTTTTTACTTCTTTAAATTATCTCAACGCTAAAACAGATTAGATCCATAAAAAAAATGTCCTTAATTCTTTTCTAACGTTACCTGCTTTCCAATGTGGAACAATCTCCCTTCGTCGACCGAGCAAGTAGGGTGATAGGTGATAGGTTAAGATAGGCAGGATAAAAATGCATAAAAATGAACCTGCAGTTCTCGTTAATCGTATGCTACTTATGGAATGAATAAAGAAAAAAAAAGAAAGGACGAACCCTAAGTATGTGGGACGTTAATATCTTTCGTCATTTTGTTGTCTGCTTTAATTGCCATCATAAAAATCAATGAACGTTTCGCAATATGTGCTATGTGTGTGTGGATAGAGATACAGCTTATGGCATGCTGGGTGGATTCTTCCTTTTTTTTTTTTGCTATGAAAAGTTAAATATTCACCCTGTCGTCAAACACTGAATAGACCCATATATGTATGTATATCCATACGCAGATATTCAGGCGGTCGACTTAAATGATTATTTAGTACAAGGATGCGTAGCAGTTGTATTTTTACAACACTATGTGTAACAAGGGACTGCAAATTTAATTTAAGTAAGTAAGTATAGGGTCATCCAACAAGGGGTGTCATTTGGTGGAATTATTGAACTTGGGTACATATCTTACTCTAGTGTATAGTGTACCTTTGAAAGTTAGACCTCGTCCTTGTCTTTTAGCTTCGCGGCTTTTCCGACCATCACGTGAAAGGGGAATAAAGCGATTCGTATAAATAATAATAAAAAGCTGTTACAACACTACCCTGTGGGTCACCAACTAAAACTGTTCCTGAGTCTTAAGACCGAATGTGAGATCCATTGCGTTTCGATAATTCCTGCAAAGAAAAGCTGATGGGTCATTTGATCATACTGACTGTAGACTGAAATTGATGACTTTTGGTAACAATTTTTGATAATTCGTCTAAGTCGTTGTAGGTATATAATACGAGGGTTGCCTTTCAGGATTTGCTGAAGCTTGGTTCACATACGAAGATGAGTCTCTATATAGGACTGCTCAGCCACACTGATCTCGAAATATGGCGAAGCAACCTTTTGAAAGTCCATTATGGTATAGAATTTGAGCAGAATATTGAATGGTTCAGTTCGGAGCCTTTTTTGGTAACTGATAGCCGTTCTCGCTTCGGTTGAGACTTCTAAGTTCTTAAACAGAACAGAGTGTGAGGTTAAGCTTAAACTGAGGCATTAAAGTTTGTCGTCATAGTGTATGCCTAGTTTTGCTTTGCTCGTTGTAATGTTTTTGATGGGTGCATGGCTATCTACATATATAAATGTCGAAACTTTTCTCTGGAACAACGGGAGATATAGTTGTCGCGTGGCCTTGGAAGTTGCTATAACATCTATCTGAACAAAAATTTCGTGGCTTAAAAAATCGTTTTCAAATTAGTTGTGACTACCGATATATTTCTGCAGGTTATGACCTTTGCTTCCATCCAACTATCCTCTGAAAGACATTTTTTTTTACAGGTTTAGAATGAATTGTCATATCGATCCATGATAGCCTACTTAACGGTTTCCAAAGTTTCGATTGTTAGAGTTACGCAGTCACAACTAATGTGTGATATACCCGTTTTGAATAAATCTTGAAACCGTAACTTTTTAGGGTTAGCTTAGCAGGTTCTCCAAGCCCCTGGACTTGATATTTAGTTTCATTTGCATACCTTTGTACTTTTAACAGATAGTGCTGCTGATCACTCCTTCATAATTTTGTAAGACAGTGATTATGCCTTCGAAAATAGATTAGACAGCCCGTTTTGAGATGACTTTACAAACAATATTCCAAGACGAAAGATTTGATTTAAGTGGGGTAAGCTTTGGGTATAATAACGCTGATAGATAAGCTGCGATTTGTAATCCGAAGTCATCTTCAATCATCTTCATATGTATCTTTCAATCAAAGGACTTTTGTCTCCTATGAGATAGCTGATGCTGAAGCTGATGAATGAGAAATTTTTCGAAAACAAGGATTTGAATATGGTGACCTTCCTTGATATTGAATGAGCTTTCAACAATGTCGAAACAGAAGCTATATTTGATGCACTTCTTGACTTGAAGGTTGACAACTATCCTTGCTATTGGATCAAGCAAATGCTTAAAAGCAGGCTTATCAATTCTGAGTTGTGTACTATCTAACCAGAGGGGGTTAAAGGCTATCCTCCTACAGCTGTACTAGAAACTATGCTCCATCTTCTTCTCGTTGATATCTTTGGTAAGCTGATGGCGGCTTAGGAAATTCATGCAACTGGATCGAGAAAATATGGGCCACGCAACCATCCTAAACACTAGTCCTAATTCTTTGGACTATATTGTTGCCTATTTAGACTTTAAGGTCAAGTATAAAACCAGAAGTTGGCGCCCTTACCGCGCATTATCTGGTAGGCAGATAGGCCAGAAAGTTTGGTAGAAGCTGTAAAGACGAGGAAGAGGAGGAAACCATGTTACATCTTCTGTGCACCAGTGCTGCCCTATTGGTTTTGAGAAGGGAAACTAAACTTAAGCAAAATAAAAAACTTCGTCATCGGGTCAAACTGGTTTAATGCTTAAACGACGAACCATAATTCTGTGGCATGGTTTCTCTGCGACCTGTCCCATTTGGGAAGTTTCCATGTAGGTGCTGGTTATCCGGTTTTTCTATAGTGGTATCACAATGGTCCTTCTTTAGATCTAAGTTCGTCCCTGCTGAGCGGGGACAAGCACCCAATCCAACCAACCCACCCTAAGTGCTTGAAAGTATAAGAACGCACTCGTTCCATTTTCTACGCCTAAATATTTAGGTCAACGAGGATAAGTTGTAATAAGAAGCACATATCAAGTAGTTTTTACATGGATTTCTATCAATATTTCACTCACATGGTACAATCCTAAGGAGTGCTTGCTTATGCTTACCTTCTCCCTATGGCAAATCCACTTTTCTGCAACACTTACTGTAACAGATGTTGCCGTATCTCATCCTTTTCCTTATTTATACCACAAATCTATGGAGCTGTTTAAAATTATGCCGATTTGTTTCTTATTTTGAGAAGACAAACTGCTACTTTGTCATAATGAACGACAACCATCAGTCATTTGTTTTCTTGTCACGCATATCGTATCTACTTATCACTAACGAACGATTCCCATGCTAATGCCGATCCACAACGAAGAGCAACAACTCACCCAAAGACACTTCAAGGCAATCATCTCCGCTGGTACTCTTCGTTCGCGTGTCATTTGGATGTTACGCCATCTTATAACCTTAATTTATATAACTAACTAACGGCATGACTAAGTATGGTTCTCACATGTAAACCATATCACGCATGTATACGTATCTCTCTCAGTAGATACCAAAAACAGGATACAGTCGTTTAATTATTCAGAACGGTTAACTCTCTGACGACGACGACGACATAGAGAGATGACGATGATGATGATGACGATGATGACGATGACTATATGCTGACTGACAGATATATGTAGGACTTGGCATAACAAGGTTCCTTTCAGTTCGAAGGTCTTACAGACAAGAAGGCAGTGTGTGTATCCTATCATAACTTGTAAGCGAGTAATGCTATTTATTGTATTTTATGTACCACAGTTTGAAGTTTAACTCTCGCTACCAGTGCGCTACCAATTAGATACGCTACGGCACCACATCAGACCAATACATAGCTATACATTGTAAAAGGGAATTCTTAAGGACTCAAATGGAAAGGATCAATATTTGTGCGAGCGCGCGTTGGATGGGTATTTTACTGCGTAAACGTTTTCCTTTTGATGTATTTTCATTCCTCTCCCTCTCTCTCTCTCTGTCTCTCTGTGTCTTTAATTTTCATTTAAAGTTCTACGGATTACATTTCCCAGAGAAAATCAAGTTTGTCGACAAAATTACAGATGTACATGTTCCCTAACTGGAAGATGGAGTAGAAGAAGAAGAAGTCATGATTTTCAATTGAGTTACTTGTCGATTGGTGGGTGGTTGGGTGTACATATGTATGTATGTGTGTATATGACATTTTGATATCAGTCAAGTTATTTCTGACATTTGATAGGTGGGATGTCAATACGACAACGACGACGATGACGATGACAAAAACGAAGAGAAAGGACAAATATATTGTAATTGATTCCTGTGTATGTGCCGTTTAAAATTAATTCGGTGTTCACTAGGAATGAACTCCTAGTAATGGGGTTTCTATGAGATTGTGTAGAGGAAATCGATACGACATGCCAGAGGTTTTAGAATATGTGCAACTTTGTACTTGTGGAATAGTTATCTTATGTTGTAAGGATCTATCTGTCTGATTTATTGCATAGTCAATAGTTCAACAGAAGTTTAAGCATTTAAGGTAAATGCCCAGTCGATGACTGAATAATCTGATTACGTACTCGAGACTATATATAGATACTTCGCAATAACATGGAGTACTCAATAAATAATTGAGGCTGTTGTCCAATATGAAACTGCGTTCTTAAAATCATCTGGCAAATGTCGATACTCTCACCGGAAGAATGTACTATTATATTCCATTGCGCTTGGTATGTCCAAAAACGATTTTTTTTTTATTGGAGGATGGAAATCTTTGAATAATACTACTGAGTCTACCTCATCACGTAGGATGCTCTTCCACTAAAACTACATCTCTTCTAGTTGTCTATTGTATCACGGGTTAGCACTCATTATGTGAATTTATCTTGATGGTCGGTGGATAGCAGAATTGGCGTTACAGTGATTTTTGCAGTAAAATCGTAGCTATTTTGCGTTAGGTTAGGATAGGTTAGGTTATAGTGGCTGATAGCTATAGTTAGCACACTTAGATTGGTATACTCGTGAAACCAATTTAAGCTTCTAATACAGCGTAGTAGACTTCTAGTGTCGTTATTAATAAGATTATTTAAGTAGAATGCTTCCAACTGAAGTTTTCCTTTTCTAAACGAGATCAAGGCAGGTGTATAATAGTTTTTTTCCACCTCTTCACCCCTGCAACTTTTGCAAAAATCGTTTGAATGCACACCAAGCCTAGTTGCGTGCTTTCCTATTAGACAGTATCTAGTGAAAACACTCGTTATAGTTCTAACATGCAATCTGTTAAGAGAGATCAGAATCTTAGAGCGTTTCAGATCCAGCTTATACCAAATCTGTTTTATCGCTAGGCACGTTATGCCACTTGTCTACTTGAGATTTGCTTTCTCGAAAGTATTCAGCTTCAGTATACCTAAGGTAGCTTAACCTTATTCCATATCTCAGGTTAGCGGCTTTTCAATTTCCTGGAATATCCCAATTCCCCGGAACCCCAACTCTGAACTCTAGTTCAATCCGACCTGTGAGATTGCCGTCCGGAAGAAGGAAGAGTCTTTTGCGTTATGGATGCAACTCAATTTTAAAGCGTGTGCTGCAATGTTTTAAAGGCAGTAAATCTTTTTGATCTTTCGTCAAAAAAATCAAAGACTGGGCCTCATCTTCCATCCCAGCTCTTGTCCACAACGATCAAAATATAATCACTGACTCCCAAGAGAAAGCCAATCTGCTAGCAACCATGTTGGCTGCAAATTCCTCCTTGCTAGATACTTCTCTACCACCACTATTACTGAATCCGGTTCAATATACTCTAGGATAAATATTTTTCCAAAGCTCGAGTTTTAAAAGATCTCAATATTAAAAAATTTTCAGGTTCAGATGGGATCCCTCCTCTTTTTTTGAAGAGGTGTTCTTCTACCCTGGCTACAAGCATCTTTCCAGATAAAAAGAGTTATAAAACCTCCCCTTCAAACTACCGACCCATAGCACTAACATCTCTCTCTAAGGTCATGGAAAGTATTGTAAATTTCCATCTCATGAGATATTTCGAAAGAAACCGTCTCCCAAATGACCGTCAGGACGATTTCCATCAATAACGTTCCAGCGGGGACCTTATGGTGTACCAAACAGAAAAATGGAATCAAAGTAGGTGCCCTGTATAAGTATGTATCTCTAAAGCTTTCGATGGAGTGTGGCCAGTGCCCTCTTAAGCAAAAACCCATCGGTAGCATCTTCTCATCATGAATTCCATTTTTGAGTAATCGGTCAATACAAGTTGTGTTGAACCGATATAGATACTTCTGCTTCATTCTCAACCAATGCTGTTGTACCTCAGGGCTCAGTCCTCTCGCACACCCTGTTCTTAATATTTATTAACGACTTTCTCTCTCTTACCTGCAATTCAATCCATCCCTTTGCGGATGACAGTACTCTTGACTTCGCTTATTCTTTGGCTACTCCAAAGAGTAGCTTGGCTTAGATCCCAAGCTGTGTAGTTCTACCGATAGCGACCGAGATATGACCGAGATATGGAGCCAGTGAGTTTTACGAGGTTCACCAATAGCCCCATATGATACCAATAGCCTTTTTGTAAGAGAAAAGTGCAACAGTAGATTTTTTTTAACTCTTTCTTGAATGTTGGAGCTCCAGCTTAACTTCATATCAAAGACAAGAACCAGATGTTTTTCCTCGTTAGAGAAAGTTAAGTTTATACCATTTAGGGAGGGGGAATTTTATGGTTTGAAGACATTTCTAAACCAACTTGGACTCAAAGTCAAAGGACATCAGAGCATGGCTGATACACTCTCTGGCACAGACTCAGAGCAAAACCACTGCTTGGAAGATAGAAGTAGAGTGTCCTAATGACGCAGACAATTTGTAGCCAAAAATTCTGACTCCTACCACATTTGACATATTTGAACCGTCAGTATATTTTTCAGATTGAGGTCTGAATTGAGGGAGTTGAGGATTATCCCAAAAAGTGCGAATCGGAATGACAATTTTGAATAGTAGCGTAATATCTACACAGGACAGTTTTGCACCTTTTGTAGGGCGGAGCGAGTGGTGGCTTGATTAGTCTTTTTCCACCATACGAGTGATACGTGGGCTATTATTGGGGTGATGATGATGAGGTAAGTCTAGTGAATTATCTTTGATCTTAATCCCCATTTTCTTCCGAAAAGCCAGGGGCAGAACTAAAGGGCTTTAGTCGCCTTTTCAGTGATTTTGTCTAGATAAGGTTTCCAATTAAGTTTGTGGCCTCGAGTTACCCCGAGATATGTTGTTTCTTTTAAGAGATCTGGTTGTGCACCATTTTGAGTTTGTGGCTGGAGGTATAAGTTTCTTCTCTAGGTGAATCGTATGATGTCTGTTTTAGAAATGCCCTTCTGATTGGCATTAGTCATTGATTTAGTTTAAGGCATTTTACATTTGTCCAATAATACTGGATACACTTCTTTGCCCCTTACACTTCTTTTGCCCCTGCATAGTCTTGAGTTAGAAATCCGAAATCGTTT
Organism: Xylota sylvarum; assembly: GCA_905220385.1. Lineage (NCBI taxonomy): Eukaryota > Metazoa > Arthropoda > Insecta > Diptera > Syrphidae > Xylota > Xylota sylvarum. The sequence goes on along the minus strand of LR999957.1, from coordinate 104,260,694 downwards.
AGGTCATTAAGAAAAGTATCTACTTCAATGGATCATTGTAGGGAAGATAGAACTCCACCTTGAGGACAACCTTTAGTATATAATTTCAAGGGAAATCGAGAATTTTCCGGGCTTGACAGAAATAATTTTGCTGCTAAGCATGGATTAATAGCTTTGCTTTTGGCTTTGCAGCTATATTCATATGCAGTGGTGATTTGAGAGCTTAGTTTTGAGGCTCTTTATGGAGTAAGTGGGGAGATTTTATATATGAACACGACGGATTGAATTCACATCTTAGAATCTCTGTGTATAGGTTCCAGTTGGTACTTTTAGGCTTCTTATTGGGATATATTGGGTTACGCATGGTTTCAAGATCAAATCTTATGTGCATATAGACTGACATTAGGAGTTCTTTTAAGACGTGCCAATTAGCAAAGATACGAATTAGACAACATACATATATGGACAGTTAGTAGATCTTCTTCTAAACACTAATGATTACTCAATTTATGGGTGTCCTTTCTATGAATCTAATGAAGACTTAGTATAATAAAACTTGTTCTCAACAGTCTTGTCACTATACTTGGTGTGGTACTGGTCCTACAGATGCCTTATATGATCTCAGTACTCGCTCACACTCTTGAAAACGTAATATACGACAACTGTTGTAAATAACTGAAAAATCTATGGATTTCACTGCGTCCCATGATGTTTATAAATACTTGCTGATTTCCTCTCGGATCGATGGAGATTATAAGTGTTCTCTGATAGTGTATTCCGTTTTACAACCTTTTTTGTTAAAACAGTAGATGCTTGCACGATATCCAGGTGGTCATGAAGATGATGGAATGTAGACGTTAGTCGGATGTAGATGCTCAATTTCCGTAATTCTAGAGTTTTTTTGTTGAGGTTTTACAGCATTCGTAATGATAGTATCTGGAGTAAAAGCGTAACACTAATTCGAGATTAGATCTTTTAATAACCAAACTGCTCGTATTTACATATGTATATGCCCTCGTGCAAATGTAAACAATAGCAAAACTTCTAAAATGGCCTTCATGACATATGTAAAAGCGGTGAATAATAATGTCACACTGGGCCGAATCTAGCCTAAGTCAACTACCATAATTTCATTTTAATGCTTTTGACATTCCCAGAAATATTCAAAATTAACTCAAAGGTCAAGTCTTGTCATATGTTAATAATCACATGGGAACATGTTCCTGATAATGTAAATAGAATCTAATTAAATGATATCATACTGTATATTGAAGTACTGAAGTACAAACACGAGTGAAATTTATGGTTTTGCTCACTTAAGTAGTATGTATCCGAGAATAGATACTTGTGCACATCGAAACGAATGTCTATATGTGTTTTAGAAAAGGGCTTTTAGTTTTTAACAGTTTTTGTATTACATTGCTTTGTGGCTACAGGTTAAAAGTTGCAATAGCTTTAGAGTAAATCATAAAAAGTCACTCGTCTTCTAAACTCGTCTTTTGGTTTTATTAGCGCTGCGCACCTGCGATTCAATGACTCATTCATTGATTAATACGTTTATCCAAGTGCATGTAGGTATGTATGTTGTTTCCGATTACTTCCAATCTTAAGTTTCATGATTGACTAGATATTCTCAATTGAATTTTTGTAGGGAGGCCAGCTTAGCACATCGAGATTTTTTTCTTCAAAGTACTTAACCTAAGAAACAAACAAAACAAAAAATAAAAAATACAAATATAGTTTATAGCTATAAAGTCCTTTGGGAAAAAATCGTCCCATTTTCAAAATACGGCTTAAACTTGAATCCGTCCGAAAAGATGATATTTTTTCACGTGTCTTGAGTCCAATTAGGATCATGATTCCTATTGGAAAATCGTACTTCTGTACAGACTTGAGTGGACTAAGTCTAGCTTTTCCGACCCTTTTTCTTATTGAGTTACAGAATTTTTTTTCCTGTGGATATAGATTCTTTTTGACATCCAATGAAGCCTTAAATCAATGCCGACGGCTTTATAGCACCAAAAAACCATTTGCCACTGATATCGTCTATTTTGGACTCTCTGAGCTTTTCTTTCTGCCTGTAAGAAAGATTTTGCTTCTAATGTTGGCGTGTGAGGTTTGCACTATCCTTTCAAGAACACCTTTGAATAAAGAATCACATGACAGTGCGTAGCCTTGTCTGAATCCTTTCTTGACATCAAAGGTTTTGGTGAGAACTTTCCCGACCTTGATGGAGCAGCGTGCATTCCCCATCATCATTCTACACAACCGGACGAGTTTGGCAGGGATGCGGAAACTAAACAGCTCTGTGTAGCTATTCTCTATAGATCCAGGCATAGGCGGATTTAAAATTGATAAAAAGGTGGTGGCTATCGATTTGTTTTCCTGGTTTTTTTTTCAAGATCTGCCGTGGTATTGATGGTCAGATTGTTGATAAAAGGTTTTCAACGTTCACACAGTATAGCAGATACCACCTTGTAGGCGACGTTGAAGATTCCTCTATATTTGGTCTCTTTTCTTGATCGGGCAAGCAATACTGCAGTTCCATTTATTGGGCCAGTTTGGTTAGTGGGCTCCATTGTATAGGCTGGACAGCTAGCTATACATTTGTCGCCTTTTAAAAGCCTGTGATCGTTCCATTGCCACTTTCACTTTTGGATTAGCGCATCTTCATTTCAAATAAAGCTTAGCCAAATCAGTTTTCAATAATTAAGTTGGTTTTTTTTATTTTAGATAGGAATCGGAGTTCGCTACTGTTTTTTCCGTCACAGTAGTTGTTGCTTTTCATTTATGTCCTTTAACAGAACAGACCTCACGTATGACCACGTATGATGGTACAGCTCCTTCGGATCTCTGAGAACATATCGAACAAAGCCTTTGCTTTTCCTTTTTGCTCAACTGATACAATTCTTCCAAACTATCGGTAGTTCGGACTCTTTAGACCTGTTGATCTGCTAGGTACGCTTGTGAGGAGTGGGATTATACCTAAAGCATGAGATTTTTCCTTTTTTTTTTAAAGATATTCCAGGAAACTTTAAAATTTTCCCCAGTTTTTGCATCTGATCGCTACTTTACGAATGTGGACATTAGATATCATGAATACGTTCCACACTATCATCTGTTTTCTGTTTAAGAGTGCCTTTGTGTGTGTTTTTGTTAATTTTCTGGTGGAAAATCACACTCCAAAACCGAATCCAAACCTCTTCAAACATCCTTTCTCTGTTATTGAATTGACACTATCAAACGCATTTTGAAAATCGATGAATATCAGGTGAAGTGGTGAACGGACATTCGACGCACTGCTTGATGATAGTCTGAAGGCAGTTGATGTGGTCGACACAAGAGGATCCAGAACGGTGCTCTTTGATACGCCCAAGAATAATTTTAGCTATTATCTCAGTCACGGCAGGCAGCACGCAGAAATCTCGACAGTTTTTGCACTGCATTAGGCAGCATATGCTGGGCATAATCATTGACTGCATTCTTTTCATCCAAATTCTGATCGTTGACTGTAGGCTTCAGTTCAGTCTTTACAGACCTCATAGGTTTTTTTCTCCTGTACTCTCTCAAACGATTGGATCTTATTCTTCTTAAACTTTATCTTTTTTTTTGAATATGCCTATATTTGTTTTGTACCATCCATAAGTCCGCCTAGAAAGCAGATGTTTTGTTCATTCGTAGTCCTTGAACCATCGCGATAGAACCATAGATTGATTCGTAGATGGCTAGCCCAGGATCTATTCCCTAATTTTACTTCTAATTATACATCTTCCTCAGAATATAGACATTAAAGATTCATGAAGCGGATATTACAGCCAAATACTACGGCTTTTACTGTGTCGATTGCTATCCAAACTATGGATCGTGCTTCATTGGAAAGCCAAGTCTCTTTTTTTTAAGTACCTAATCGTATCTCCAAATGACCGTTCGCCAAGTTTCTCTAACGTCTTACCTACACCCATCTGTTGGGCGATTTCTATATTCCCACTTGTAAGGTAGACGTCGTAATAATTTGCCACCGTTTGAATTTTCTATTCCAAACGTGACAAATAAAATTTCCTTTATTGCTTTTAGGAAACACCATTAAATCCAACATTAGGTTGCAGTTCAAGGAATACATAAGGCTTGTATTCCCAACAGACTCGGTCCAAGAAAAACAAAACCCATTAGTGAATTCGTTCAATGGAACCACAAATGTGGTGTACATTCAACGGCACCAGCCACATGACCTCCACTCCGGTGGTGGTTTCTTTCGCAATTCCGAAAGAAAACACTAACGCTTTGTCAACCAATCCCTACTAATTACACAGGTCCCCCTTAGGAAAATAAAAAAGGACTTCTCTCAAATTACTCATAATTAACGCCACCATCGCACCCAAACATGGCAGCCAAACAAAGTCCTTCGACCATGACCCATAAAATATATATATTTCACATTGCTCGCCACACTAAATAACAACAAATTAGTGTGACTTCCGAAACACCTACAGTCCAGATGGACTACCCACAGCCATGTTACCTAAAAGATTTTGCTAATTGCAAGCCATTAGCACCAGGGACAGTGTATATGTTCCTTAAGATTCACTTATATCGCCAGCAGCAATAGCAACAAATAAATTCTCATTATCCACAGACTAAGAACGACTCACTAATTCTTTTCACTTCCGGACACACCCTCACACTTTCTGTTTTTTTTGTTGAGCAGACAAAAAAAACCACCCAGTGTCCTTAATTTAATTGTGATTACATATAGGAGATAAATTTTCATCGTGGATGCGAAATCAGTGACATTTTGGGAGTTAATGTTACGCATTTAATAAAATATTTATAACGGCTTCTCCTCTCTAAAAGGATACATTGTAATTCGTTTCCGCACATTTATCTGTATTAGGATTCATTACCCTTTTGCCCTTTCTTTGTAAACTCTGTCTCTGTACGCATAGAACCATTATCGTTATTCAAACTTTGAGGGCAATAATGAGTGTTTGACGTCTGATAAAGGACGAGCATATGCAAACAAGGATATATAATGCATTTTGTCTATAAATCCTGTGGAGGACTGTTTGAATTCTCTTGCTTTTGACCGCAAAACTATCTGCATGATAATATTTTTTTCCGGTTGTGGTGGTGTATAATACATCATTGCACCGATCGGAGGAGGAAATGCAGTGGAAAACAAGGACCTACAGAAAGAACTCAAACTAAATACCGGAAAAGAGTCAGGACAACTTTAACGTTAATGTAAAATTCCATTAACACTATTTGTGTGCCACTGACAGACTGGTGGCGATGGCGCTGGAGTTGTAGCTGGACTATGGTTAAAGTTTTCGACCCTCTTCTTCATATCCTGGTAGTGTGGTGTGAAAAACTCTGTAGCAGATGACCTGCCAGCAATTGGAGGCTATGCTATGAACTAATTTTATAGTCAGGCTGGTTGAGGGTATTTTTTGTTTTTTTTTTTACTTCTCTGTTGTTTTTCTTCGTCCTCTCCGGAGAGTTCAGGACAAAGTTTTGTTTGCAAGCTGGCACCTGCCTTTAAGTTGTTTGTTGTGTTGATATTCGGCGCAGTTGTCTTTTGTCCTGGGAATTGGGGGGTGTGGGAAAAATTCGAAATAAATTATCTTCTTCTCTTCCTATACATATGTATATGTATGTATGTATATATGTGTGTGTGTTTTTTTTTTGTTTAATGGTTTTGGGGAATAGACAGACTAATGCTGAAAAATTGGATGTTTGCATGAGGAGGGGATGAAGTGTTTTAGAGTTTTGATGTCCTTTTTTGCATTGAAATATCCTTAGAATGAGTGAAAAGTGGCCGAAAGTAGACTTTAAATGAGGGTGTGATAGATAAGGTCCTTTTTTTATGGATAGATAAATGAGATGTTAAAAAGTTTTCGAGAAGTTTATAAAACGATATAAGTAGATAAATTGTTGGTTTTATTTTTAAAAAAAAAGCAAATTTCCTGGAAGGACTTAAATAGGGGAATTTGAATACAGTGATGTAAATGACGAAGGATGGGTAGCGGAGCGCTGGATTTGCTGGCCATTTGCGGAAGTCTTACAAAAGAGTTATAAAAACACTGTCGAATCTTGAAAGCATACATTTTATTATAAAAAAGAATATTGTACTTCGATTTGGATAAATAGCAACAGTTACGTGAAAGTTTCAATGGTATTAAGACATCTTATTTTGGAATGCAGTAATACAGATATTTATGTGATAGTTATAGCTTTGATGAAAGATAGAGAGGTCTTTAGTATATCTTTTTTTAGAACCACTGAGTCTTTCCTTTTTAGGAAATAGTAGAGTCACAGCTAAAGTACTTACAATCAGCTGTTGAAAATGCTTACCAAGAGGGGTGTACACCCAATTTGGTTGAAATTTTAAAGAAGGAGGTGACAAAAGCCTTTAATCATGCCACGAGAAGGGATGAACATGAATCATGGGATGAGTATAAGGCAAAGAAGAAAGAGCTAACGCATCTCTGCGACGACGTAGAAAGGAGTCGTGGAGGAAATTTTGCTCGAATATGAGAAGCACAGCTGAGGTCAATAGAGTTCAGAAAATTGTCTCGAGGGATCCAGTTTCCAAAGTCGGACTTATTCGTGATAGAACGGGGGAGATGGTTGAAACACTGGATCGTACAAATGAGGTCCTCACGGAAATACACTTTCCGGGAAGCCGGAAGTCAGATCAGCCCTGGTCTCTGAGGAAACAAGGAGCAAACAGGATGGATAGGACAGAAGCAGAACGGATAGTAACGCCAGAAGCGGTCAGTGGGACGATAAAAACGTTTTCTCTCTACAAGACCGCGGGACCGGATGCAGACCTCATAGTACCAAAGCTTAGGGGAATATACGTCACATGCCTAGCAATAGGCTCCGTACCGGTAACATGGAGGAAAACAAATGTGGTGTTTCTTCCAAAACCGAGAAAAAGGACTGCATCGAAGCGAAGTCCTTCAGACCGGTCAGCATAACATCATTTCTATTGAAAACAATGGAAAGAATTGTGGTGGACTATATGGAGGGAGAGCATGGCGCTGAAAGCATATCCTTTGAGTAGTAGACAGCATGCATAAAGAGTTGGCAGGTCTACGGAAACAACGCTACACCAGGTGGGACGCATTGCGGAAGAGGAGATGAATACTGGAAGCATTGCAATGACCATAATAATGGACATTGAAGGTGCCTTCGATAATATATGCTTCGGAGGTCTGAGACTATCCTTAGAAGAACGCAGGGTTAACCCAATGGTGGTGAGATGACAATATGCTGAAAAATATGGCGATAAATATTCAGACGGGAACTTCAAGACTTAGAAGAAGAACTGGAACTAGCCTGTCATATTAGTCTGGGGAAATATACCTCAGTCTATCAAGCCGAAATGATTGCTCTGTTGCATGCGTTGGATCACCTGAAAAATCACTGGCATTAGAATGTCTTCATAAGCTCAATAAGTGCTTTTCTCGAAATGAGATGACGCTGCTTTGGGTTAGAGGGCACGTATGGACTGAGGGCAACGAAAAGGCGGACTCTTTGGCAAAGTAAGTGTCAACCTCGGAGCTCTTTGGTCCGGATCCATTCGCTGCAATTGGCAGAGGGATGGTAGAACACCTGATTAGCAACTGGGCCGCGGCGGAAGACCAGAGAAGGTGGTCAACCGTGAAAGGTTGTAGTCAGGCGAAAATCGCTATTAAAATGCCGATTGGCACCATTCACAGAGAGGTTCGAAGCTTAGGGCGAAGAACACTGAAATGGGTGGTAGTCTTATCTACAGGTCATGGAAATTTCGGGTATCACCTAAAGAAGATTGGTCTTCTGGAGGACGACACACTATGCCTGGAAGAAGTCGGGAAGGCAGCACCTATATTGTGTTAATGTCCGGCGTTAGCTAGCAGAAGAAGGGAGGTCCTGGGGAGCTACTGGGTAGAAAACCAGAGGATGAACCGGATTTCTATTAAACAGATGCTAGCGCTGACACGAGGAATCAAAACCAGAGAGGAACTGTGGAGAAAACCCGTTCTGGCATTTTTGACATGCTCCTTCAATGTCTAAGAATGTAGCTAAAGTGTATTCTTTATCTTTTAACGATTTCTCGATTGAGTTAACCACACAAAGCAAAGCCGTCTCGACACTTTTACCTTTGTTATAGGCATGTTGGGCCGTGGATATATCCGCGTAATTTGCTTCGAATGTGAATGCCGTCTAGTCTCTACAAAATTGTTAGTATGAACAATTGGATTGAAGGTTTTTGTGGTGGAATGACTTACTTTACCAGATTTGGGAATAAATATAACCTTGACCTCTCTCCATGTTTGTGGGATATGTCTTCGTATAAGACTACTACGTGCTCACAATGCTCTGTTGCATGATCGGGGAGATTTTCTCCTCTGAGATCAAATCCACTGGATTCATATTCCGTACTCGTACTAACTCTGGTGCTGTCGACAGATTGGGTTACACTTCCTGGGAAGTGCGTACTTATCAGTAACCTCAGTGAATCTGAGCAAAATTCAGTCCAATTACCATCGGGATGTTTATGTGATCCTATATTCCTAGTTTGTCTGAAGAGGATCTATCTTAGTTTCGCAGATTCTGTTGTTCTGGTACCATGAGTGACGCTTAGCTCCTTGTTTCTCATTTTAGAACTTCCTCTGAGTGGCCTCATACTGATCTAAAGACTCTTGGCTACATTAAGGAGGTTTCTGGTTACCCTTCTTATGTCTGCCAGCTCTTTACTCCACCATGGATTCTGTAACTTTTGCTCTTCTGTTTGGTCTCCGGACATGATAGGTTGAAAGCCTCTTTGATGACAGTAGTGATTTCCTCGGCCTTATACTGATTTCAGTCTATGTCTGACTTAGTGCTCTTGGCTACATTAAGGAGGTTTCTGGTTACTTTCCTTAGTTGAAAGCCTCTTTACAGACAATAATGATTCCCTCGAAAATCAACAATGCAACTTTTACTCAGTTCCTTACTGAAGACATCCCAATTAGACTTCCTGGGATTCTTATATGGCTTATGAAAATCACAGGTACTGCTTAAGAAAAATTCAACAACTTTATGATCAGATTGCGATTCGACCAGCACTCTCAGACTCCGATTCGGTCCATTGTACTTCCATGCAGATTCCCTTTTCTGGTGCAGTGATTCGAGAATCTTTGATTTTAAACATTTCTCTTCAATGGTTTGTTAGCTGTATTTGCTGTTCCACATCCGGGCTCGAACCCGCACCATTCGGGTCACAAGCAAACACACTATCATAGTGTCGTGCTATCATAGGCTAAATATGCACAGACACCTCCAGTGGTTTGAATAGTACGACGGTAGTCTTGAATGGATATAGTTAACTTATCATGGTCAAGTTAACAAGTTCTAAATACTAAACCACTAAGGAGGTATCTGATAAAACTTTGGAACCTCATCTCTGCTATAGTGCCTCTTTGTTGACTCGATCGAATCTTGTATATCCTTTTTTCCATAAAGACTGGCTTTGTTCCTTCTGTTCTGCACGTCAATTCTTTGAGGGCTTAGTCACATTTTGCAGTGCCGCTATGTATGCGTTCTGGTTCGACGCATGTGCGTGCGGATAATCTTCAACATACAAATTTCACGAGGTGTTTGTATGTGATTGAAATTGGGCGTTGCGTCATCAGTACTGCCACTGGTCTAGCACCTCATGCTGGTGGCATAGAACTTTTCTGTACAAAAAAACATGGACCTTACTAAAATCGAATGTAGAGACTGCAATGTAGCCACACAACAAGCAAACCAATGAAATAATTTTACGGACAACAAATCGGCACAAAGAATCCTTGGTGTCCTGATCTCTGTTTTTCAATGTCACTACAGATTGTAGTTCGTAGTCCACGAAGATGAACATAAATAGCTCCATGATCGAACTTATGGCGGAAAGGCGGGCATATTGCAAAGTGTTTAGTTTTACTTCAGGAAATTCGAAGACATGTGGAATGATTTGACCTTTCGACTCTTCAAGTCTTTTAGTAGGTAAAGCCTGTTCTAAATCAGAAACTGTTCGGTAGCGTAGCATGTGCTTTAAAACTATCGTAGATCAGTACTGTTTTTTTTGTAAGACTGTCCATCGGTATACAAGCCAAAGGTTGAGCCTTTTTCTAGTTGTTATGCACATAGATGATGCTTACTTAAATATTCACCCGAAACCACATTGGGCTTCTTCTCCTTAGACTGTATTTGAATGTGTAAGTCATTCAACTAAAGACTGCAAAGGAATTCATTACAGGAATACTACTGTGTTTTGTATCTGTCACTTTGTCTTAGATGTCTTTCACAAATCTCTGCTGCTCTGATGCTCCTGATTTAATGGGTAGACAATAATTATTTTCCATCATGAAGCATTACTAAGTTTCACTCGTGGAATTCCAATTATGTATACACATGTGCAAGGAGTTTATAGGAATACACCATATCCAACCCCACTGACAGACACTGAGGAATATCACTCCTGGAATTCGTCAAAGTCAATTTTTCATGTGTACGCAACGCACACTCATGTTACCAAGAGCTCCGTTTCGATTATAGGATAGATGAAAGGTTTTCCCACTGGAATTGGATCTCCAGAGTAAAGGATTCGCGATGCGGGGCTAAGATGTTTCGTGCAACACCTAGTTTCACATTAGATGAATTCGAGATGTTTCGAGAGAACTCGATTTCGTATTACAACGCGCGTAAAGTGGGGAAGTATGAACTAAAGACGAAAGTTAAGACTCTGCCATTAAGTGTGTTGCGAGATATTTGATGATGATGAAACAGTGGGGGCAACCCATAACATACACCCATATGGGTATATAGAAGAACCTACAGTCATGCAGAAGAAAGCACTTAAGGAAAAGTGAGAATGGTGCTATTTTCAGAGTTACAATGCATGTTATACGTTTTATGAATTCTCAGTTGCAAGAGTTTTACGATTATCGCTAAAGTCGCACGATTTTTAATGGAAAAAACATGAACTCAACCGTGAAGGGTTTGACATTTTATAGAGGTACACAAGACATTAAAACTGCAGCCACCTACTATGTACTTGAATTGTTGGAGAACATGTGAAAGTACAAAACACGAACGGATTACGTAATGTTTTTTTTGTATTCAAAAAGTATTAACATCGCACTTTAGAAAAATTTAGTTTTATGAGTTGTCTCAGCAAGATGTCTTTCTATAAGACAACCTCTAAGTGAAAGCCATTCCACTAAAGAAACTCCAAATAAGCACCAACTATCTTCCATATCTATGAGTCGTATATCATAGCCTCTTACTTAAGGCTCAACGAAAAAATCCATTCACAAAATGCGCAACTGAGCAGAAGCACAAGTAGGTGGTACCTAGTAGGTAACGAACTAGACTTTCAATCAAAAAAAAAAAAAATGTTTGCCACTACCTAACTCAGTAAAGAAATTGCTAAGAAAATCATAAAATGCAGGAATCCCCATCTCATAAAGTACAAAACGAACAAGTATAGGTAGACGAAGGAGAAGTAAAAGTGGAAGTAGAAGCAAAGCAGCACATCAATAACAACAACTACTCCACACAAGATGATGGTGTAGAAAAGAGGATGAACCCTAGTTCCTCTGCATGAATAATTTAGTTCGTTTAATGGATTTACCTGCTCGGTAGTCCTTACCCTCTCACAAGGATGTGTAAATTACGTGCATTTATTCAGCCCGCATATCACTTGTCATTATTTTGGTCCTTCTTTTTGGCTTCCAAAGGAAAGTTATAGAGGAATTTCTAGCTCGTTACTCAAGCACACCACCTTTGGTTGGTAGCTTCTCCTTCTTCTACACATCATCATCATCATCATCAACATCATTCCTTTAATCAATCTCATATCAACTTATCACCGATGGAGGCGAAAGAAAACGAAGCACTAGGTATGTACATATGTATGATAGAACACCAAAGCAAGGTGTTGTACGTACATATGTACATATGTATGATACCTACTCTCTAAAGCAATTTGAAGAATTTCCTTTAAGCATAGAGATTTTCACGCCTGACTCTTTTGAGTTTTTGGGCAAACCATCATCGTTGCAAATAAATACTGGTGTCGTCCTTTGGCGAACAGTTGAGTTGATGGAACACACTTCAAGTGGTTGAACTGAAGAATGTTTCTCTATCTCTTGGATGCAGTTGAAGAATGTTTCACAGTGAGGGTGGGATTCATTAAAATGTATCTTAAGGAATTCGTTGGAGGTTATGTGCATGAACATGGTGGATGGAATTAGTGAGAGACTAATAATGGTTAAAGAATTTGCATAGATGGTAGTTGTGGGTTAAATTAAGTGAAAAAGTAGTAAAATGAGCACCTTGACTACTTATGAATCCGGTTTGGGCTTAAGTCGTGCATAAGTTAGAGTGAGGAATTCATTTTGTACATTTCATCCGGTTTCTAGAGCTATTACTTTTTCTAGATGTATTACCACCGAATAAAGATGCAACCTTGACAAAGTGATGGCATAGCAGCTCATCATTCGGTCTGCTAAGGGTCCGAACATTCCACAAGCCTAGCCGTAGGTCTTTGTCCTTGTTTTGTTTGCTGGAGTCGTCAATAGTAGGGTCATCCTTATCCGAGGCTCGTTGTTACTTCGTAACTATTTGTTTTTTGCCGTGGTAGAAAAGTTACACCGATGCACAGCGACCAACCTGGAGCGTCAGTTTCCTTTTTATACCTATAGGACAAGGACCGGATTTTCCGAAGTCAGTAACCCGCTTTGGAGATACAAGCGCTGCCGTTGGACAATTAAGGGTTCCTTTGCCACCAACTCTTTTCCAACATCTCAGTATTGGAAATCCTATGGATCTGGGATTCAAATAAGTTGAAGTAGCTCATATAGGTATGACATTAATAGTTCCACCTGACTGAAGCTGGTAAACGCCATCATTGATTCCAACTAGGGAAATCGTCCGCTGCCGCCTGGATCAAGAGGTAGTGTTCCAGCGTGAGAACACTCCACTCCCCTCTCTTGTCTGCTACCTCCAATGATCTTCCAAAGTTGTTGGTTACCCAATCTTCAGTCGAGGTACTTGGCACCCAGCAGCTACCAAGAAGGAGGTGTAGAGTAGGAGTTGATAGTGAGAGGTGCTTGTGCTCTCTTATATTCGCATCACTACCCTTTGGCCATCCTTAGACTAGGTTTTCAGGGAGTACGTCACCATATCACTGCTGCGATAGATGGGGCTATTGTTATTTCCTTCAACATAGAGCTCGCTCCTGATTATGGCCCAAATTAGTGACAAAGCCAGGTAACTCTTTAGGTGAGCTAGAAGATTTATTCTCTGCCTCAAGGTAGAATTTAGCTAAGTGACGACGACGTTCTGATTAAATAAATTAGTGACACCAACTGTGTTCTACTGATTCTTCGTAATCGTTGCATATTCTGCAAGTGTTATCTTGGATTATTCTCATAGTCATGAAGGATTTTTTGATTTGACAGTATCCACTGATGAATCCTGTGACTGACTTCTAGTTAGACTCTTCAGTTTTCATCCAGAGCTTTGTTCTTTAGTCAAATTTTAATGAATCATTTCGCAGCGCTGATAGGTAATCCACAGAATGATCCTAGCATCATAAAGGTCAATGCAGATACCTTCTATTTTATTGACTATATGTCCGCTGTGTCCTGGCACGTAAATAGGATGAACTATGTTTGTGCTGACTAATGGCATAAGTAGTTGAAGCCAGTTTCATAGTGGTTTTGATGTTATTTCATAGGTCTTCCAGCGTTGGATTCGGAGTTGTTCTCATTGCGACTCTCTACAGAAGCATGTCTTGTGTAGTCCTCTTCTTCGTTTCTTGTACTATATACATACGTATATGACGATTGGTGTGGTTATGGCTGTGTAATGCCACAGAATGAGTTTGGGTTTTATAATTCAGCTCTTACCAATTAGACTTCTGCTGGTTCGTAAGGAGATCCTGGCTTTGTCTTGGGTTTTTGTGAAGTGAGTGTTTCAAGGGAGTTTTTTTTTTGTCTAGAGTTAGGTCCAGGTATTTGACTTCTTTTGAAAACTCTATTGCTTCATCGAACAGGGTGGGGTTTTTTTTTAGGTTATTTTGAGTTCGTCTTTTTGTGAAAGGAACTATGGTGCACTTTTCTAGGTTGACGATTAGGCTAACTTTTTAACAAGTTTGAGTGCTCTCTGGTGGAACTTCTTTGAATTTGCCTCTGATTAGGATTATAAAACATCAGCGTATCCTTAGACATAGAAACTTTCATTGCTGAGTATATTTAGCAGTGCTGGCATGATGAGTTCCTGAAGAGCATGCGTTGTCGCTTTTCCTGGTTGATACTGGTTTTTGGAAGTGGATTCCTATAAAATCGACCATCCCTGATATGTCTGTCAAGAAATTTTCGGTTCTTTTTTGAAAAAAAAGAGGTGACTGGTATAATCTGTATTCGGTAGATTAGTTGGTCTACGACCTACTTTGGGTATAAACTTAACCTTTACTTCTTTCCAGCTTTTTGGTATGTAAACCATGGGACCCTTCTTTGTAAACATTCGGCTTTTTCTAAGGAGAATACCTTTGCGTCATTGCTTCTTTCAGTAATCTGCAAAGAATGATATGTATTGGCTGCATAGGGTGATTTCTGAAAAATTCTGACTCGGTTTAAAATGCATTATTGAATCTATCTAAGGACACGCCGAAGTGCTGACGTCCAGGAAATGAATCACAATTATTTACTTAGAGACAGCGTCTCTGCAGCATATTTTGACCAATAATTTTAGAATGTTTCTGCTCTAAATCCTGGTGGAGAATCAGCTCTTAACCCTATTGAAAATTAATGCCTGTTGCTGCTGTTGGAAAGGTGGTTGGGCTTTATTTTGTGCAAGACATTCTTTATATCATATCTAGATGCGCTAGTGTCGTCAGCCTTCTAGATAATCAACTTATAGCATGACATGTTCATAACCGTCACATCTTTCGTATTACTTACTTTTCAAAAAATGTTTATAATTCGATCATGAGTTTACAACAATATTAATCTTCTATTTTGTTTTTCTCGTTTTAGGTAAGTCGACATCAATTTGTTTGCCATATAATGGTACGAAAATACATCACAGATACACAGATATGTAAGTGCTTAGTATTCAATTCTTTCTGGGCATATTCTCTCTTGAAAAAACTTTGGTATTGTTTAGCAAGCGAACTGAACAGTAACCCATTTCGCCTGATCTCCTTACAAGATTTAATTCAATTATATTTTTCCTGCATTTGAGAGTCAAAGACCGCAGACCCTTGGTTGGAGCAAGGACATTGAACGTAATGTTGACAAGAAGAAAAATTGTCAAGGGCTCACTCAGACTAGCAATGAGTTCGTAGTACTCAATTATAAGAACCCTGAGAACCCAAATTTCAGTCATCGACGGCTGAGCTAAATTACCTATATATGTTTATGAATCTCAAGAGTTTTTGCAGATCAATATTTCCAAGTTCGTCCAGTTCCACACCAAAATAACTCCCAAGAGTGTCTTTCCTTTTGATGGTTGTGCTGGATAATGAAATATAAATTGACGAATGGATTCTATTTACTCTTTGTACAGAAGTCGTTATAGGATACTCCTAGTTACTACGCCAACAGGTGTTCGTATATTCAAGCGACTGAGTTTCATAAGAATGATGTCATCGCCTATCAACTTCTTCGTTGGAGTCATTATCTATTTCCCTGTTCAATGTGCTAAGCGATGTACTAGCCTCAGGTTAGGCCTGCGAAGCACTTGTAGGTATATGAGACCCTACCCTGCCTAGTTCATCCGCATTTTCGCATTTCCGCATGTTACCTGGTACCCAACAAAAGGTCACCTAATTGGCCACTGAGATGTGTCCCTCAATAATCATGTCCTCTGCTTGTTTTATTGTAGTGATTTCGGCTTGAAAAACTCTGCAATCATCTGAAGGGCCGATTTGTATTTCAAGTCTCGCAGTAGACTCCAGCAACACCCCAGGCAGCTGGCCGTTTGAATTTTTGTCATGCTTTTAAGATGATATTTCTTCTCGAGCACCTTACAACAAACAACAGAACCGTAGGTTAAAATAAGTCTTACCATCGCAGTGTATAGCCAGTATACTACGACTTCAGGTTTAAATACCCATCTTTTCCCGACCGCATATTTGCATGCGTAACGTATAAAGCCACGTTAGCCTTCTTGAATGAATTGTCTGTTTTCTTTCCGGTATAGTCTGGAATCTAATTTACGCCGAGGTTGCCTGTCAGTCAGGGTCTACTTCTAGATTCCGTCATTTGACCCAGTCACTCAATAATAGAAGAGCATGGTTGAAACTTTCGCTGATTAATGGATACTAGAACGCCAACATCGTCGGCATTGTTCGCTACGTTGAAGCCATTGCTTTATAGTATTTTAACCAATTCGTTCATTACTAAGAGTCTAAGTGGCGATAGAACTCCGCCTCGGGGTACCCCGCTTAATTCTCATTCTGCTATTTACATCTCCTAGAGCAGAGTTGACTTTGCTGGTACTAAGCATTTATTCAATCCACCAGCAGATTCCCGAACTTATTTGGGCCTTACGCAGGGTACTTGTAAATTGCTTCAGTGCCCACATTGTTGAATGTCCCTTCGATGTTAAGATGTCTCTTCTTTAACTTGAGAAGAGTTTTCTATAGTAGAGACCACGTTATGGAGAGTAGTATCTACTGATCTACAATTTATGTACGCGTTATGAGATTTCGATAGGTAGCTATCCTCAATCTCATCTTTTACGTTTATGTCAATGTTTCCAATTAAAATGGGGACAAACTTATTGGTCTATAATCTTAGGCACTAGAGTGGTTGATTTTCAGGAGGGCGTCTAGCGTATTCTCATAAGAGTCTGTCCAGATGCCATCACAGTTCTTGATAGAAGATACATACCTATAACGAAACCCTGGCAAGGACCTTTCTCAACCGTGCTGCCTCTGTGGTACATTCAATATTGCCGCAAAAGCTTCTCCAAGGATTTTTCTTATCGAATCTACGTTTTTTTTTTGAGAACCTTGACGTTTTCATTATGTTTTGACCACTCCATAGCTCCCTCTTAAGCAAGTTCCAGCATTGTAATGAAGAATGACATCGCGTCAAGAGCTATTTTCTTGGCTTCTGTAGGGTTCCCTTGGACTGATAAAACTAAAAATGAATGTACTGCTAAAGAATGCAATGAAAACTTTACCTGATTTCTCCAGTCCTTAAACCCATCGTTGGAGTAACCTAAAGAATCTATTACGATGCATCTTAACTTTAACAGTGTTAACAGATTTAATGGACGCATGTAAGATGTGCACCCTCCTAACGTGTGCATTTTTATCATCTCTACGATTCAGTACATGTTTTCTCCGTAAAACACCGCTGGAGTGTAGCGAATCGTAAAATCGTTGCAACAGAGAATTCATAAGACGAATGAATACATTGTAACTCCAGAATAGCACTGTCCTCACTTTTCTTTTAAGTGCTTTTCTCCAGCACACAACTATGTGTATGGGGTTTGAGTTTCCCCCACACAAATTCATCATCATCAAATATCTCACTACACACTTAATTGAAGTCTTAACTTTCGTCTTTATTTTCCACTTTACGCGATGTAATACGAAATCGTGTTCCATCTAACCATCTCGCATTTGTTTTGATGTGAAACTAGATGTTTTGCGAAATTCTTTAACCCCATTGCCTGCCAACCCCTTTTTAGATGAGATACAATGACATACAGTGGTATAAATGGCGCATGAAATTGGACAAAAATCGGCTTTGTGAGTGAGTAACTACAAAGTGTAAATTGATTTTAGATTGACTGCTAAGGCAAGTAGATAGATTCTATTTTTTAACAACTAACGCGAAATTGCAATCTTTAAACGACGCACCTTAGAGGCTTGTTTCTCTAAGCATTTATCTCATATCGGTAAATAAAGATGACAATAGATATCTCCTACATATTCTTCGTCCTAAAAAGCTTTCCTATGCCCACTGTAAAAGCGATTCAATTCCACTGAGATCCCTTTCATATATCTTACACTTGAAGCTGAGCGCTCGGTAACACGGGTGTGTGTACGTATAAAAATTGACTTTGACAAATTCCAGGAGAGTTATGGCTTCTCCTGTGGTACTCCTTCTATTCCAAGTGCCTGCCCTTGGCACAGATGGCATTTAACCCCAAAGAAACCTCCACAAAAATACAACTTACACATACACGTTAATTCAGAAGAGCGAGAGAGGGATGCTTGCTTTTGTGAGAAATCCCTCAGTGAAAACGGAATAATGTCTCATGACAGAAAACAATTGTCCTATAAATCCACCCATTAATTCTTGACGAGCAGCCGGAGTAACAAAGCAAAAGGATGCGCATACACACGCACACAAAGAATAAACAAAAGAGTTAGGGAATAATAATTTTGCAATTGAATTGATTTTTTCTGGCAAAAATAAACACTGGATATTGTTGTTTATGTTGATCCTGGCAGCATGTTGTATTGTATTTGTCATCACTCCTTGTGGTAATTTATAGCGTTTCTAGGCGCTAAGCGCGCAGAGAAATATCCAAGGATCACATAAATTCACGGTCCTTAGCGAGAAAACCAAGAGAGAATAAAATCATAAAATATGTATTTGCAAGTCCTTGCATAAACATCCGTGCGTTTACTGTGTAGATACTGTTTGGCGGAATGTTAAGCCATTAAAAGTAATTATTCCAACTTTTATATAAAAGAAAAGGTTATCAGGAGATAAAGTTTTTCCGGGAATAAAAACAAAAATGTGACAAAAAAAAAAAAACAGACAATCTGTTGGAAATTCCTTACGGATTTTGCCGGTTTGCTGGTTTGAATTTTTTTTTGTTTTTGGATTTCTTTTTCGTCGTGGTTTACGGCTGCAATTACTTGGCACACGTAAATTTATGGCCAAAAGCTTTCACATTTTGCAAGGTGTCGACTGGTGGTATCAAGCGGTTATAACTATTAATCGAGAGAAAAGTTTTACCAAAAGGGAAACGGAACATTTGTAGGAAACACTTTCTAGTTTAATTAAGTTTAAATGTTTTTTCTTTCAAAAATCGCATCGCAGATGTGGTCAGACCCCAGAGTAAAAACTTACCTTTCGCTGCAACGAAGTTCATAGTCCTTTCCATTACGAATTATCGAATACCGACTTCTTAAGAAATATATTTTTAAAACTTTCTAAGAGTAAATAAAATATTTTAATGGAAGTACGAACAACATACTTATAACATATAATCCTCAAAATATGTTTCAGTACTACAAGCAATGATTGTATATTGTTTTTGTAAGTACCACCCTGACATGACAGAAAGGATTGCAAATTGTACCAGTGCATGGTAAACTATTCCAATTCTCGAGAGTAAAATAATCTTAAGTGGTATAACATGTGGGTAGTTCTTAACAAATATTTTCTTGGTGAGGAAGTGTGTATGCTCCAGGTCATTTTACTATCGATCTGAAGTCCCAGATATGTACTTATCTCTTCAATCGGAAAGCAATTCGGAGAACATTTCGTATCCGACTGATAGGTAAATTGAAGATTACTGGATACACAGAAGGTCTTAGGTCTTAAAATGGTGTTTTTGAAATCCTTATTGTGGTAGGTTAAAATCGGATATTGTAGATCAGGAGCAGATAAGTCAATATACATTCTATGATTCACGTCACTTGACTTTGATCAATTAAGACAGGCTTGTGCATACTAAACCAATGTCTTAAGATTTCTCATGGCTTATCATGGTTTATGTCAGCTACTAAATCTAAGACAGAGTTATTCAAATATGAATATCTTATGTCAGCTGCAAACCCGGTATACTTTCCTATTATATCTTGGTAAAAAAAATGGAGTTAATATAAGTTTAGAATAAAATAGGACCCCGTACCGAACCCTGTGGAACACCGATCCGAATATCACTAAAATCACGATTTTTACCATTTTAAGTTTACTAAAAAAGACCGATGGCACCTACACGTCAGACAGTATGGATACTCTTAGAACCTTACCTTAAGGGTTCATTTCCTAGCTCCTTTTAGATAAAATTTTCAGTCCGGATAAAGTTAAATGGACTGTAGGTTTTTTCAAACCATTTAAAGCCTCCGGCTGTGATGTTTTTTTTGCTGCGCTTTTACAGATGGTAATCGATCTGATCCTGCCGTATGATTACCATATTTAGAGCCATCTACAACTGGGGTTACATCCCGGTTACCCGGAGACAAGTAAATGTAATCTTCATCCCCAAACCAAGCAAACCAATAAGTCTAACATTATTTGTTCTCAAAACCATGGAGAGACTCAATGACGTTCATATTAGAAGTCTGCTAGATCTGTCTATTCCTCTGCACTCAAGTCAGTTTGCATACACGAAAGGTAAATCTACAGAACTTTTCGTTTTAAGGAAATAGCTCTGTGTGAATTCCTTGACATTGAGGGCGCATTCGATAACACTGGTTAAGACGCTATAGCAAGAGCAATTAGTAGCAGAGGTATCGAGGATTCGACCAACCAATGGATAATGGCCATGCTTGAAAGTCGAATTATTACTTCATCCTCTGGAGGAGTGCCTGTGATCGTAGTCTCCAAGGCGGAGTCCTTTCTTCCTTTCTGTGGTCACTAGTCATTGATAATCTTCTAGTCGGTCTACAGAAATTAGGCTACATCGCCATTGGTTATGCGGATGACCGACTATTTCCACCATCATGCAAGGTATTTTACTATACGTTTTAGAATCGTGCAGAGGAGAAGGACTATCTAGAAATCCTTGCAAAACTGTTCTAATGCCTTTTACAAAAATAAGACTGGTCAATTTAGGACCTATCACCATCAAAGGCATCACTTTAACTTATAGAAGGTCAGCCTTTACGCCAAAACTTGGGGTCCAAATCTAAAACCTATCCATTAGATGTAAGTATACATACAATGTTTGGTGGCCCAAAGTTCCTGAACGGACGACGGAAACTAAGCTTCAGAAACTCCAGAGAATATTGCAATACGCCCATACTGCCATACGGTAGCATTAGAAGCTGTCGTTGGACTTTTTCCCCTACAAAACTTCATTAGGAAAACGGTTGTTAGATGCGCTATTTAGCTGCAGCTAGAATACAAGTATAAACAAAGTGACCATGTGGGACACGTGAAAATTTTTGACTCAATTCCCAAAAGGGACATGTTTTGCACTATCCCCGACATCATAGTCAGGGAGTACTGTTTCGGTAGATTATTTGAGGTGGAAATATTGAGCCGTGCAAACTGGTCTAATGGTGTTTCGGCACTGGATCCTAATGATCTGGCCTGATTCATATATGGATCGAAGATGGAAACTGGAGTTGGAGCTGGCGCGTTTGGACCCAATACCAATGTCTTGATACCAATTGAAATGTTGTCCCACGGTTTGCCAGACTGAATTCCATGCCATTGAGATTTGCGTCAGGTTAAACTTTAGTAAAGGTATTAAGGAATCAAGATATATATCTTTTCAGATAGCCAGGCAGCACTCAAAGCACTGTCGTCCAATTTAATGGACCCTGTATCAGTTAAATCCTGCTAAGATGGACTACAATCTCTTGCCAGATATAACAGGGTGCAACTCGGATGAGGTCCTGGTCATCAAGGAATTGCTCGCAATGAATTTGCGGATGAACCAGCTACCGCTGGCTCAGGATCTGCGTTCATGGGACCTGGATCCTACTGTGGTGTCAACTGGATTGTCGTCACAGAGCCGATAATCGATTGCGAACAGAAACTTGGTCTTGCACACTGGGAAAATGTCTTGTGGCTGAAACAATTCAAGCGATTAATCAGGCCTTATTCCTACAAGGCTGGTGATCTTTCTCAGGTGATCAGGCCTGCGGTATTACCTTAACAAACTTTATCTGTGCCCAGAAATGGTATGTAGGTTCTGCACGGAAAATGACGAAAAATGACAACGAAGTCGATGTTATTGCAACCGATGTCAGTAAAGCTTTTGACAAGATAGCTCATCAATTAATTCTCTTCTAATTGTTTGCCCTCGGAAACCCGTTTTTATAATGTCCGCTTCAGGTTCGTCTTTTCGACTACACCCTTCTTTGTATTCTAGCTATAAACGATCTGGAGAGAGTTAAATTAAACATGCCTCCCATGCCTCCATCTAAGCTGATGACACAAAATTATTGAAATCCATTTCTTTCTCACAAGACTCGAGTCTCCTTCAACAAAACCTCGATAGTTTTTAGATCTGGTACCTTAAAATTGCTTAGACCTCCACATCGCCAAATGCCAATCTATTACTTTTTCAAGTTTAACTTCAGGCCAGGTATTGTTTCATTAAAAGTTTCATCAATTCTACATTCATCCCATATTTTGCTGATGACAATTGCTATTGCCTCCAGGTAATCACTTATTGGATTTATGAAAAATTCATATGTATGTATGTCATCCTATCTTCTCATGATTTTATATGTAGTTATAGAGAATTGCCCATATTGTTGGGAGTCCAAGTTACCTTCACATTGCTTCCTTTGGATAGTTCTTAAGTCGTTGGATATTAATGTACATAATAACCTTTGCTGTATGCTCGAGGACATTTCTCGAAATCCTGGAATGCTGGACCTCTTTTCCAATTATCATCTCTCACAATTTTGACGTTGAAATTTCCAACAATAATTTTGTCATTGTCTTAAGGACTTGTGTTTATACATACATACATATGTAGGTATTCTGGAGGAACTTTTATAAATATCTCTTGCTACTTGTTCCTTGTTAAGACATTAAGATTGATGCACAGAGCTCTGACTCTCGACAAGAAGATCCCTGTCTCAACTCCTGTTAGTTCACTCATAACCTTATGATGATTAAGAAAAAAAAAAAAAATATTTCACAGCCATTACTTTAATTATCTTTAAAGTTTAAACCTAAAGAATCTAATTTAAAATTTTCTCCCCAGTAGTCATTTACTCTTCTTTATCTTCTTCCTGTTTTTTTTTTTTTTTCATCGTTCCACTGTGGTTACTAATTTTTTTTAGATTTGAAATTTATTAATTCAACTTTCAACTGCCTAAGCTCCAGAATTTTAATGTAAATATTAGTAGTAAAATCACGTACGCCAAAAGAAATCTCTTTTTGTGCTCCCACAAGTAACCACAAGGATAACCTTAACTCATTGCTCCTTCCAATCGAGTTGTTTAAGTTGAACATCTGGTGGCTCGGGCGTCATGCACACCCCCACAGAGAAATATCCAATCTAAGGCAATTCATCCCTTTTAACGATATAATATTTGATTCCATTTATGCTCTCCTTCAAGACATGGCGGCAATCAACATACAACCGAGTGAAGGGCGAACCAACAAAAAATAGAAGAAAAAAAAAAGGAACGTACGAGTTTCTGAAGAAAAATATAACGCTAAAGGATATACCATACACGTTGCGCAGCTACGCCCAGGATATAATGTTTATTCATTGTATCCGTGTACACACAGATTGAAGTTGTTTATCCTTTTGTTTTGTTACTTGGAAGTGCCTTATGATGGATGTGCCCTGTGTGCGAAGGCTACAAAAAGGAAATTAAGATAAATATTAAGATCCTTGAGAGTTGATTTAATTATGGAATCGCAATTTGTTGATATTTATATTCTACGTGAGGGTGTGGTCGAGATTTTTGGTTGATTTTTCGGATGAGAGCATATGATGGGCTTCTCTTTTTTTTTTTTTGTTTTTTTCTTCTGAGAATCTTCAAGGTGATTTAATTACAGACAGGCTAGCCATGTTGTTTGAATCTTTATATACATATGTAGAAGATATGAAATGAGGTAAAGTTGTGCTGCGTGCGATAGATTAAGTGTTTGTAATCCATGGGCATCCTTGGGAATTCAGAAAACTTGCATTTGAGCCAGGCATTCAAACTGACGAAATAACTTCATTCTATCCAGATGGGAGGTTGTAAGATGCAGGCAGACAGTTGATTATATAAGACCTACTTCCTCTATTGGACAAGAGTTACCCTATCAGAACTCTTTGCAAAAATTACTGGAATAGTTCAAATTCAGCGAAACAGATATCGATACGTGGGCTGGGATTTGGTATGAAACCCTTAGTGTCAACCATTCTTATGTGTTGCATCTAATTGATAGATAAGATTAGCTCTATCTCTATCTCCATCTGTTTTACCTTAGCACCTTGCTCACTAGTCAGTCAAAGAAGGGACGGACTCTGCAGCGAGTGATCTCTGTGCGGACCTTGTTGTTGTATCTCTTGAGCATTGGCATGGATTTGGGATTTAGAAAAACCCTTATCTGTGTTCCAGGTTCCGAATGCTCCCCAATTCTCAATAACTTGCCTGTTAACCCTAAAGAGCTCAGGATTGAGGTGACGGAGGTTCTTCTCAATACTTTCATTGGGAATATATGGGCCCGGAATCTGAATTCGGCATTTCGGTTTTCGATTAATAGAATGTCGGCGTTCGCCCATAGAGCCAGCGTGTTAGTCACAAAGGACTTCAGTCCGTTTACAGTGAACTCGTTGTCACAACGAGTGTCATTTACACCTTTAAGAATGCGCAACTCTATCAATCTTCACTGATCTTTGTTCAATCTTTTCTCTGAATTGTTGAAATCGACGATCGCTACCTGAAGGTTAGAAGTGGGGTTGACCGCCAACTTAGCTTTTTTGCTATTCTTTCCAACCGGGGCGACGTCGATTCAAGGTTCCTGCCTCTTTTAAAATGGCGTCCAACCGGTTTAGATGAAATTGATGGCGGATTGCTTTCCTACCTCGTCTTGTGTACATAGTCTTCAGGCCATTCCCCTAGACTTCTCTGCGCTAGATTTTAGATCGTCCTCTACAGCTTCGGAACAGCGCGCAGTCTGATTGGGTTTGGCCTGTGAACCCTTACCCCGACCAACTGTACGTGGGATGTGTTCATCCAGGATTAAATTGGACTGCAAATGGCATTCCCCCCACAACACGGTCGAACTCTAGCCAATTCCTCCAGCAGTTTTGTAGCGTAGCTTATTCAGGGCCGTCCTGGAGGAGCAAGCAACCGTCTCGAGCCCAGGCGGGTTCGAGTTTGTTGTTAGGTCTCACAGTATTAGAGGTGCGGAGCAAGTGGCTTCCCACTCTCCTCTTTGATATTCCTCTTTCCTTTCGGTCTGCGTTCGTCAGCCTATCGTCGACCCTAATGGACCCGGCAAGCTTGAGCGTGCCCCATTCGCGAAGGACTTGGGGTCAAATTTCCAAATCCGCTTGATAAGTCGTAACGTGTTCCTCTTCTGGTTACGGAGAGAAGTCGTCCTCTTTGCGGTGTCCTCTAGTCTCAGTTGAGTTTGACAATAGTGGGGCTAGGTTCAGAAGTAGACTCCAACGCTAACTACCTTGGAATTCCCATTGTCGACACTGGTGATATTGCTTCAATTGTCGCCTTTTGAAAGGACATCGCTTGAGATCAGTCATTTTATTGTCAGTGGCAGACAGAAGGATTTAACTAAGTAATCCCTTCTCTCCAGACTAATCTATATCTTATAGACAAGATTTTCAACAGCAAGTGCACAAGATCTACTGGTCTGATCGACGTTCTGATGACGACGTATCGGGTATCTTCTCAAATTTACAGATCGTGTGTTTTAAACTTTTCAGAAAGAATCTGAGCGAGATTTTGAAACAAAATGCCTCGCTACTGCGGCATTACTTTGCAACCTGGATAGTGCATTTGCGATAAGGATATTGTTGATCTTTTGCACGGAACTAGTGTAGGAAACACCTGGTGCATTCTGTCCTTTTTGATCAAGTAGTTCACGATAGCTATGGTGTCAGGGTTGGACGTCAAATAGTCTAGGTAGCGATTTGATTTTTCTTTCAAAAATCGTCACGTCTTGAAGGTGTAATACTTGTAATAATGACATCTTTATATTTATTTCATATTTTCGTCCATAGAACGTGTGGTTTTCGAGCTACCTACTTTGGTACGTAAAATTCCAAGGGATTGGTACTTATTCCATCTTTGTACTTACTTGTTTGAAAAATAATTGATTTACCATTATAACTAGTAAACGCTATACACAAACAAATCATCTTTTGGTTGTAAAACTCTTAATGCATACATAAACCAAGACTGCAGAATTTTTATGAGAACAGCTACATTTTTTTTTAATAAAATATTCTACTTAAAGTGCAACACAAATCAACTTTTAAAGATAACAACAATGCTTACATAAACTTTAACGAGATTCATAGGGAACCGTATAAAAATAGGCAAACCACTTAAAACACTGGGTCCCAACTTAACAACTCCTCTGTACTAGCAGTATTCCCAACCACGACTGCCCATTTCTGTAAGGACAATTCCGGAACAAAAATAATTAGCCCAAGTGTCTGACGCAAAACAATCATCAAATAAATTTTAACGATCCATTTCTCTATTCCCCGGACCACCAGCGACAATTTTACAATAATCTGGCATCCAAAGGAATAATAAACCGAACTCCTTTATATCAGCCTCAAAACATCGGATCCATCCCACCCACCATTTGGCCGTAAAATAAATTTTAATTGCATCTCCGGAAACAAAAATAAAACAAAAAAGTCAAAAAAAAAATTTAACTGTACAATACCCTTTTACTTAAATACCATCAGCCAGCCACCATCCATTATACTTGGTGTCTATGTTGTCGTCGTTTCTGTCCACGATATCCTCGCCTTTGTCGCCATTGTTTGTTTGTTTCAAACAACCAACTAACAAACCGGAAATAAATATCAACATAAGCATCCTGTGTGTGTATGTGCCATATTTCTATGTCCGTCCAGTACATCCATATATCTCTTCGTCGTCGGTCTCATCGTCATCCGCATGCCCATTGAGTTTAACGAACCCATTAAAATTATTTCCAGCACACATTTCAGCACCTAAACGAGTGCATGGAACACTTTAACATGTCCTCCCTTTCCTCTGCATCATAAAAATACAGCACATAGTCAAGGATATGGATGTCCTTGTCTCTCACCCACTTGCAAAGCATAAACTTTATGTATAATAAAAACAATCTCAACGGTATCTAGATGAATGTACACATCGGCGAGTGTAAGACAATAAAAATTTCCATAATTGCAGGGTTTGAGGAAAAAAAAAAATGCAAAAAGGAATCATAAGGGGTTTTCGACTTGGTTTGGTGGTGGGCTTTTGGGGGGATGACAGTAGCAACAGCTAGCAAGATGTGTATCTTCATCAATTGAGATGGTTTTGCCTGAAGCAACCAACGGCAGAACGATAGCAATTTTATACATTTGCAACACAAAATGAAGGAATAAAATGCAAATATGTAGATAGATCCTGCCAGCCAACGAAAAACAGTGCAACAGCTTACACTTACCGAAACGGGAAGGAAAAGAATCATAATAATGAAGCGCGCGATAATATTTCCATATTACACGAGTGATTGCGACGTTCTACGATAATTCAGGACCTAAATAGCGCGACAGAGGGTGAATTGACTGAGTCGAGTGAAATGATTTTTTTCCTGAATTATCGTTGAGGGTGAGAGACATTCTTGTTCAGAGTTTTTACTACATACTATTGTCGTAAATGGAGATTTTCTGTTTTAATGATACAGATCCTTCAATATAATGCATCTATCAACTCCCTATGAGTACCCCTCATATGAGTCTAGATAATGGGTATGCATAGTATCTGAAGCCAAATACAGGATAAAATGTGCGCTTTGATGAGTTGTAGACAATCACATGTATCTAGAGTGCAGTAACTGCCTACAAAATCTTAAAAAAAAGCGTTACATCACCAGCGATAAACAAGTGTATCAAGGCGAAATGAAAGTCTCGCGCTTCATTAACTTCAAAAGAGGATGTGAAACCATTGGGAACCTAGCTCATTTTAATTAGACTCTAATTAAAGTACTTTACTCCACTTGCGAGCGAATGATAATCAAAAGCTTTTGTTAATTAAGCAAATACAAAGCCAGGGTAACAACAAATATTATACATAATCATCATAGATACGCTTTTCATATTATGTACGAGTATATCTAGGGAATAATTACGGAAAAAGGAAATTCATTGGGATTGATAGGTTGTCGTTACTCACCCATGGAGCATCCAATAATGAGAATGAGTTTGCCAAAAAGTTTTGTTGTAATTATCCTGTCGCAAACAATATACTTTAGATAAAACAATATATCAAAAGTTTGTCGGAATTACTAGGCGCATGTACGAGTTCGAATGCGGAACGTCTAAAAATAGATAAAAAATAAAATAAATAAATAAATTTGCAAAAGTTTTGACAAGATGTCTGTCGCTGTGGCAATTAATGTTTTATTATATATGTATGCTTCTTCAGATAGATTAGGTATGTATGTATGTATGTGAGAGTGCGAGTGATACAAATGTCAGATACTTTATGATGACGCTGGTTCTGCTCCTTTGAACCGAGAAAATTTTAATTTGAAAGTATCAAAGAAATGTGAGAATCAACAAGAGGGAACTATCAAGGGGAAATTAATTTGTTTTGTTTTAGGCAGTTCTAAATATGAAGACTTAATCTTTTTACTATCAGATTGATTCTATTTTTGGTAAAATGGATGGCCAAACAAAGCTATGTCAAAAGCAAGACGACTGGTTTGCCTTTTTGGTTTTTTGATATGCCCGCTGTTGCTGTACAGCTCGTATAGTTTGTCGTTGAATCTCCTCCTTTAAAGCCACTCCTTTAACCCAAACGAGACCGAATATTTTACAAAGAATTCTCTAGGCTCTATCTAAAGCGGATGAAGATTCGTCTTCTTTGGAATTTTCTTAGTAGTTCTGAATAGGGCCTTACTACTCAATTGCCTTCTAAGCCCAAAGATACAGCGATACACTTGGATCGCGCAAGATATCTTCGAATGTTACTAAATAGAACACTAAACTGGAAACTTAATGTTCAGAAGAGATTCCGTAATGCTTACAATGCTCCACTTCGTTTGCAAGAGGACAGCGGGAAAAATGTGAGGCATCATGGTAGTCAGACCCATTCTTCCATATGAGGGTCTTGATTGGTTGAAGGCTACGATTAAGAAGAATACACGGTATGGATAGTGCCATTTCTGTTGTTCTATGCACTACGCCCACGGCTGCACTCGAGACTGCGTTATTCTGAGACCGGGCAGAGGCCGTCGTACTCGAAGATGCGGAATTAGATATTTGAGATGGGATTTAGAAAATCCAAAAAGAATATCGCCATCTACATTAATGCTTAGGGTTCGTTATGTTTTGTGATGACCTACATATTACAGAGTATATTACTCATCTACTGTGTGAATGTCAAGGCATTACTCAATGAAAGATGAACAATTTACAGAGGTTGGTTCCTTGAACAAATTTGAGGCCATATTTAGGTTTTGTAGGGAGATTAAGTGTATGGGCGAATTGGTTTAGGTTTTGGATCGTGAGGGTGCTTTGTGGTGAATTTATACTTCTATATAACCTAATCTACCTTAGCTTCACACATTTGTTAAGTGATACAAGGACTACGAGTTTCTATCCAATGAAGAATACATTGTTCTATACATAATTCTTACTATGGAGTAGTTGAAAACCCATTCCCGCTTAAGTAAGAAAAGCATCTTCAGCTGAAAGGCTCATTTTTGATTGAAAGTCGTGGTAAACACACGAAACTACCAATCTCTATAGGTCTCAAGATGTCTTTGAAATTACCGGAAAAAATACTATATACTATCTTATGTAAATTTTCTACTCCTTCTTTTCAAGGACTAACAAGGTAGGGTGTTGGCAGAGAAAGGCACCACGTGATGACGAACGATTTTTCTTTCGATGTTGGCTTTGTGTTCATTGTGAGACTCTTTCGCTTCTAGCCAATAAGCGAAGAACAATTGAACACCTAAAGTAAAATAAAAAAAAAACTCCATTTTAAACTTTGCAACTTAATTTCAAAACCAGAGCTTTCTTCATGCACTGCTCCTTGTAATTTATTGTATTTCCCTTATAGGTACTCATACATAAAACGTTTAATGGAAGCAGATGCCTACGTTGAAGTTCATTTCCATATTCCATATTAATTATTCCCAGAAGTACAGCAGATGGGGAAGTTCTATAAATTTGAAAAGTTGCAAAAATTTAACAAAATTCTTTCTTTTAAGAGGTTCTGGAGTGCAGGACAATTTTATATATGTCGCAGCTGCTGTACTTCTAAAAAGACTGGTTATATCAATGTCACTGTATAACTATACATCAGCGTGGGCTCAAGTGGTTAGTGCGTTGGACTACGGAGCGAGGTAATCGAGGTTCGATTCCCAGACAACACATAAATTTTCTTCCACAGCCCCACCTGTGTCTGACAATCCGAGTAGAATCCTTCCATTCATGTAAAGAATATAACACGCACAACACGAATGGTTGTGAGAAGCTAGACACTGGGTTCGTTGTGACGTTCTTTTCGATTCTTCGATTTGGATATCCCTTCTTGTTAACAGCATATATTGGGTTTTGCCTCATTCACAAATAAACCCATCTTTGCCGCTTATGTCCCAATATTTCCAAAAAGTGTCAGCTCACTGTGTTCTGTCGATGATGTAAATGTCATCAGCGAATGCAAGTAACTGCACAGATTTTTGGAAAATGATGTTGAAAAAGTCACATGACAGCGCTTCATCTTGACTGAATCTGTTTTTGTCATCGAAGGTCACCTTTATGGAGCAGCGAGCTTTCTGCATTGTCATTCTCCATAATCTGACGAGATTGGCAGGGATGCCAAAACTCGACATGGTTCTGTTTAGGTCGTCTCTATAAATGCTGTCATAAGCGGCCTTAAAATCGATAAAAAGATGGTAAGTATCGATCTGGACTTCTTGGTTTTTCTTCAAGATCTGCCGGACCTAAAACCGCACTGACAGGGGCCAATCAGCTCGTTGACAAATGGGTTCAGGAGCTTACGCAGTATGGCCATTAGAATCTTGTATCCAATGTTAAGGAGACTGATGCCTCTATACTTAGCGCAATGTAGTGGGTTTGCTTTCTTGTAGATCGCACACGATGCTGCGGTTCCATTCATCAGGTATATTTTCCTCCGACAGACTCTTGGAAATGAGTAGGTGTATGCTCTCCATCGAGCTCTCCATCCTCACTTCATTCTTTTCGGGTGGATGGTAGTCTTGGTTTTCATCGTCCAGGTTGAATGATTCGTTCCATTCATCCTTGATTGCGAGCTTCTCGTGCTCTTTCTTTTACCTCCGGGGAAGCCGATGTTCTTCCCTCCTCTTTGTTAATAGAGATCACGAGCCGCTCTGATCCTCCTGTTCAGTGGCGCTTCATAGACGAGTTGTTTTGCTGCTTGTGCTTGCTGGCATTCTTCTTCAAACGCCAATTGCTCGGCTGCACGTGGCCTGTTCATGCAGATCCGAAAGTCGTTGTTCTTTTGTTTATTTTCAGGTGAGTTCAAATATTGAAGAATATTTTTCATACCTGTAAATCTTAAATACCTATGTACACCTATACATATTTAGTCATTGTTTGTCATCCCATAGCCTAAGTATAAACATTTCGACTACTGAAAGCTCTGTCCCCTGCCTCTGAGTTACTTCGAAAATAAAACATTAGTCGACTTCCAAGAGAAGGTTAAGAAAACTTCAAAAAGAGTTAATCAAACTGGAAATATTGAAATTATTTCTACGCCCATGGCAATAAAGTAGACGTACAAAGGTCACTTGATCCTTGTTCAATCTAATGATGTGTCTATCCTTCTTACAATGAACCCCTCATCTTGTTTAACCAGTTGATTTCTACGTTCCCTTGTAAATGTTTTCCTCTAAACAGTTGCTGTGTGTAAAATGAACGAAAGAAAAGTATTCTTTACTTATTAAAAGGAAAATTGGAAACAAATATATGTGTACATGTACATATAAGCCTACACCTGCCCCAGGATACCCTTTAGTAGATCGCCCACCTAACAATTGTTATACATAGATACCATACCAACCATTGTCTTCTGCTCCTTTCGACAAACGAAATGAAATACAATTTTCTCCTAATAAAATGAAAGACAAAGCACAAGAATAACAACAACTAGTGTTTCAGTATCCTTGTTCCCCGCCGCCATCCCCCATCCCTTACTCGATCCTTTTTTATTTTTTTCCTGCCTCTTCCTCTATGGTTTTAATATCGAAATGGAACCACAGTACACACCAACTGGTACCTAGGGTGAAGCTGATTTTGTGTTCCCTGCTCTCTGCTCATGGTCTTTGTCTATAGATGCCTAAAGGCTAGTATTTTTCTTTCCCCGTGTTTTCAATGCTCTTTTACTGGGCAACAGGGCCACCAGGAGCTGGAATACCTGTTAAAGAAAAAATTACACCGTAGCTGAAGCTGGAGAGAGAATAATAAAAAAAAAACAACACTAATACGAAAAAGGAAAAATCAACATCAAAAGTTTTCCTCTGCCTGTACCCCTGTGCCCGGTGTGCTGGTTGGGCTTTCCTTTGAATTTTTTGCGAAAAAAATATTTTTAATTAGAATTTTTTGGTTTGCGTTGGTGGTCTTGGTGGTGGGCTTGATGAGGGGGGCTGTGTGCGGATTCCATTCAATTTGTGTTATTTAAGCAAAAGAAATGTTTTATGCAAGAACAACTTCATCAATGTTGCCCATTTGCAGAGAAGATTCGACTCATAGTAGCTGAGAATTGTTCTAAGAACGCTGTTGTTTTTTTTTTCCTTTTTTCGTTTTCTTGAAATTTTTGTGTTTTTATTTGGTTTTTTTTTTTTTTGTTCTGCGCTCCTATTTGCGTAGGTGTAGGTATTTTATTTTCTCATGGCAACATCTTCTGATTTGTCTCAAAGCTTGTGTTCTTGAAAGCGAATGAAAGAATGGAGTTAGGTAGGGTGGGGGTTACTATTAGGTAATTTTTTCTAGAGATGTTATGCGCAAAAATGTGTTTTTTTTTGTTCTTCCTTTGCTGTTAGTTTATTAGCAAAAGTGTTTGGCTTTGCTTTGTTCAACGGCGCGTCCTTGTCGACTGAATGTGACTATGGTTCAGAAAACACTCAAATGTAATTGGAATTTGCTAGTTTGTTTGTCTCTGATGGATATTTTGTATTTGAAGGGAAACTGATCCTGGAAATGTTTAATAAAAGGTCACAGCCACTTACAGGGAATAGTAGATGTGTTTAAGCAGCAATTCACGTAGCTACTTAATGGGAATCAGGTAGAGAGAGTGATAGGGTAAGAAGAGAATCCGCATCCAGTCAATGAAGAATCCATCCCCCCTCCCAGGTTTGAAGAGGTCAGCTCAGCTATCAAAAAGCTGAAGAACAACAACATCAAACATGGTGGTGATGCTTCAGTAGGGTGCATGCACCAAAGCATCAACCAAGTATGGGTGGATAAAGTCATGCCCGATGACTGGTCTATCAGCTCTATATGTCCCATCTTCAAGAAAGGCGAACCTATGTCTTGTAAGAACTACCGAGGCATATCCCTGCTTAATGTCGCATATAAGATCCTATCCAACGTACTGTGTGAACGTCTGAAGCCTTTCTGCAGCACACTAATTGGCACGTACCAGCGTGGCTTCCGGACCGACAGATCGACGATCGACTTTCACAATAAGGCAGATCCTGGAAAAGACCAACGAATTTCAAGTCGAGACTCACCTCTTAATCGCCTTCAAAGCCGCATATGATAGCATTCATCATCTTGAGCTCTACAAGGCGATGGCCGAATTCGGGATCCCGGCGGAACTGATCCAGCTGTGCCGCTGGAAAACACGCAGTGCAACGTGTAATTCCGAAACAGTTTCTCTGAACTATTCCAAACATGCACCGGATTTCGGCAAGGAGATGCGCTATCATGTGGGCGCCGTGGCTCAAGTGGTTAGTGCGTTGGACTACGGAGCGAGGGGTTCCAGGTTCAATCCCCAAACAACACCTAAAATTTCTTTCACGGCCCCACCTCTCGCGAGCGTCTGACAAACATCCGAGAGTAAAACTGTCATGAAAAAGCTTCTCAAAACTGCCGTTCGGATCCGGCATTAAACTGTAGGCCCCTTCCATTCGTGTGAAAAATATAACACGCACAACACGAGTGGTTGTGAGAAGCTAGGCCCTGGGTCCCATCGACCTGTTGCGCCAAAAATTTGTTTATTTGATGGGCTATCATGTGACTTCTTCAATCTTGTGCTGGAACAGATAGTGCGCAGGGCAGATATGAGCACGGAAGGTACTGCTACTTCGGTTTGGCAAAACATGGGGGTGTAGTCCAAAAAGCCGAAACACGTCGACTACACTGGCTCGCCAACATCGAGCGAATAGACAACAATGCTCCAGCAAAGAGGATCTTCGAATCACAGCCTAAAAGTTCGAGACGACAAGGAAGACCGAACCTCCGTTTTAAGGATCAAGCTATAGTGGACCGAGTTCCAAGTTCCACGGTAGTGTCAGATTTGTACTGACTAAACCTAACATCCGCCCGCTCCTCGGGACCACCATCAGGTATTACTGTCATTGACTGTTATTGCAGCATTCTTCTCTGTTTTTCGTCTATCTGAGCTCGATTTGTATTCGGGTCAGTGGTGTACAAACTGCTTCCCAATTACCCTCCTATTTCGACATCCCCTCTGTTATATTTATGTAGAACATCTAGTGTGACATTTAATTCATCTTCTACTCTACGTCTTTCCTCACGAAATCTTGGGCAGTTAAAAGCAATGTGTTTTGGGTCTTTACCGCATTCAGGACAAGATGGCCATGGCCTAACAAAAACTGCGTCAATTGGTAGTTTACCTCCCCATGACCTCAATTTATCCAAGGTTCCTTTCTCTTATTCAAGGTGTCCCATCTTTTCTGCTACAGTCTTAGTGATATTGTCCTTTCTTGTCCACTCCATCCTTCCGTCTCACATTCTTTTAGCTTCATCAGCCAGCATGTCTATGAACTTCATCCGAAATTTTATCCGTAGCCGAATTGTTTAACTTTTAGTACCTCCGACCGAACTGAGGATGCGTAGAGTATTGTTGAGCTCACTACTCTAGACGGTAGTATATGGTTCTTCGGCACTCAACATTGGGCAGCATTCTGGAGAGTGCCGAGTATACATATGATGCTTTCTTCGACATGTACTTCAAATGTTTACCAAGGCTTAGTTTGTCGTCTATTACAACACATCTATTGGAGTGTACTGTATAACTCCCCACTCTCTTATTTTACGACTAATAATAAGAACGGCCTCTGTCATGTGTTCTGCCAAAGTTAGAGTCTTTGACTCTAGCCATTCTAGCGTTCAGCTATAACTCGACTATATGCCTCGCCGTAACCACTATAGCTATGTCGTCAGCGAATCCTATAATTTGTACACCTTCTGGGACTCTCAGTCTCAATATACCGTCGGTGGTACTTTATATTACTTTATATTTATAGTACTTGACGGAACCCTATGGAACGTCGCCTGTTACGGAGTACTCCTTTATCCCTATATCCGTCTCGTATAGCAGTAGTCTTTTGTGAAGGTAGTTATCGATTATACGCAGAATATATCCTGGTGTATTCATATTTATGAGCGCATCCAGAACATAGCCCCAAATTGCTGTATTGAACGCGTTCTTACATCAAGTGTAATCGGTCCGCAATATTTTTTAAGTTCCCGTCTCAACTTGGAACCCTCTATCGATTGCTTGGCCATTAACACCACCTTGTTGATAGCATCTATTGTCGATCGCGCTTTACGGAATCCATATTGTACTAGTAACTGAGAGCTTACCCTGGATGATTGGACCAGATTTATCACCTGGTTATTTTTTTTTTTACTATGGGTCACCTACTACTTATCTTAACAGCGCTGAACCCTCGGTCACTAAACAACAACATAAGCAATGTCCATTACCGAATATACAATGTTTAATAAGAAACGGAAGTGGCTGTAAGACGACGATGGAGAACGCTTGCTCCTACAATGTCGATAATGATCTCACCGAGACCTTAGATGTGAGAAAGGATTTAGACAGCGCGTCACTGCCATGTGATGTTTTCAACATCATACTTGAAAATTTCAAATGCCTGTGTAGGGACACACAACATCGATGCCAGCATCCCGGCCCGTAGAGGCTTCGAATCTAACTGGTGCTACAACTCAGTAGAGGAAGACCTAGCCTTATGTGGCCCGCACAATTGGAAGGGGACCTCAACCGACTTGGAGTGCGCAACAGGAGGCAGTCAGCTAAAGATCGGGCAAACTGGAGAGGCTTGTTAGTGGAGGCCCAAGTTCACCTCGACTTGTAAGTTTTAGGTTTAAAAAAGGATTTATTCAAAAATAGTTATATTATACAACAATACCGTTTGTATACTTTGGTTGCCTGGGGTTTATTTAATATTCATTCCAACTGGGCATACTGTAAATTATTTTATAACATCTGCACTAGCAACTTTCGTTGAAACTCGAATTGGCATTCTGGTAGAACTTTGTTGAAATAAGCCTCCAATCCTTTTTTGTATTTAGCACTCACTGAACCAAACAATCATGCCCGTATACCGTTTCGCTATTTTCGACGTCCGTATGGGGTAGTAATAGTACCTAATTACAAAAATTATTTGTTTTTGCATTGATTGAAATATTTTATCCTGACTTCCTCCTTAATTACGACTACATATTCGACTACATATTCGAATTCGGTATAGCATCAACATTTCATGAAACTTTCCCATCTACACATTCTACACAATCATATTCACAAAGTTCATACCGCAGTTGTGTGCGTATTAAACTCAAATTTCCACAAAATACTACTAATATCGATTGGAAACGCACTCTGATTGGAATATTTTGGGAAAAACTATTTTTATCCATTCATGCCGGCGGGTTTTCCTTGAAACTCTGAAAATCATTGAAGTTAAATGGAATTCTAATAATTTCTAATTTTAGTTACGTATTCGCTCCCGATAATTCACGGAAACAATAAAATATTTTACCAAAATCTACCTTTAAATCATTTCGTTCAAAATTTCTAAAGCACTAGACATAACTAACGTAACATCCTTATGACCAGACAGTGTGCAACAACACTTAAGCTAGGTACATTAACTACTCATAAATTATCCTTGAACACTCCTCTTCATACAAAATAAATACTCGCCAAGGCGATGTGCTTGCTTTTAACAGAATGAAAGCATAGCGCCCCCAAAAAATATTATGAATGGCAACAGAACAACACAACTACTAACCAACAAAAGGATAACAAGGAAAATTTATTTAATTTTTTATACACCCAGTCTGAGGGTGGGCGGGTAAATAAAATAAAAAAAAAATAAAAACAAAACAACGGGTTGACAGCTTAAAGATGTTTGTGTCTATTTTTTGTTTTTGTTTTTCTCTTACTTGTGTTTGACAATATTTAAATCTCGTAGATGAAGAAAAATAACTGGATTCTGTACAGAATTTTCAATGACAGTGAGCGAAAGAGAGCAATGACAGGATAACAGAAGAATAACCTGACACTCTTGTCCTCTGCGGTCTATCTACACTGACATCGTACCCCCGTTTTATTTATTTTTTGTTTTTTATTTATTCACTTTGTTTTTATTTATTTTTGTTGTGTGTAGTCTGCAACGATGACGGGGGCTGGTGATAATATTAATAAAAAAAAAAAGGACACAGAAAAATTGAAAAATATTGCATTAAATATAACAAAAGGATTTGTTTTTCATTATGTTGTTTCTATACCGAAAACCCTCCTCCATCCGAGGTAGAAGAATCCTACTGTCAGTCGCTAGATTGATGGCGCTGTGAAAGCAAAATGACGTCCATTTAAGACAAAAAATAATGAAATTTTTATTTACCTTTCCCGAGAAGGACGAGAACCTTAAATCTTTAATAGGATTCCACAAACACGTAGTCGACTTATGTAAAAGTTAGCAAAGGGAAATTACATCGCCAGTGAGTATTACATTTTTGTAAGATTTTACAAACATCCTGCAGTAGATTTTGTTTACAGAAAAAAGGATAGTAGGTATGTTTTGAAACAATTCATGTTCCTTGCTCTAGGGTTTTATTATTGATGGAGACATGCGTGTAGTACAGTGTGGGGAAGCACCAACGATAACTACAGAGGAGAAGCTTTATTTGAGTTTGTAGTGTCCAAAGAGCTAACTATTGTCAACAGAGGAACAGAACCGACCTTTGTGGATGCAAGACGAAGGGAAGTTATTGACGAGACTTTGTGTAGTAATAGAATGCTTGATAGAATATCAAATTGGAAGGTAATGGATCAGACAATGATGTCGGATTACAGAGCTATCTCATTTGATGTTCGATACGGATCTAAAAGGATATAAGATCGAAAATATGTCAGAATACCCAGGAGCACGGGCATAATAAAATACCAGGAAGTGTCACGGGATAAACTGAATGGGAGGGTATCCAAAATACCGAAAAACACTTGGGATGTAGAGTCACAGCTGAGGCACTTACAATCTTACACTTACAATTGAAAATGCTTACCAAGAGGCGTGTACATCTACTATTGTAGATGAAAAGGACCCCACGCCTTGGTGGTGCAGGGAACTTGAAAATCTAAAGAAGGAGGTGAGAAAAGCATGCCATGAGAAGGGATGATCCTGAATCATGGGATGAGTACAAGGCAAAGAAGAAAGAGCTAAAAGCAACTCTGCGACGACGTAAAAGCGAGTCGTGGAGGGAATTTCGAATATGCGAAGCACAGCTGAGGTCAATAGACTTCAGAAAATTGTCTCGAGGGATCCAGTTTCCAAAATCGGACTCATTCGTAATAGAACGGGGGAGATTGTTGAGACACTGGATCACTGTGGAATGTAACTATGGACTCTCTCCTTAGAAGACTTGAAGAGACTGGCATCCACACTGTGGGTCATGCCGATGATATAGCAATAATGGTAAGAGGTAAATTCATGAACATCACAGTAGATAGCTGAAGAAGGGAGGTCCTGCGGAGCCACTGGGTAGAAGCCCAGAAGATGAACCAGATTTCTGTTAAACAGATGCTAGCGTTGACACGAGGAATCAAAGCTAGAGAGGAACTGTAAAGAAATCAAGAAAGACTCTCGGGCTAAGATGGCTCGTGGAAGAGAGACGAAAGGTCTGGTTCAACATCTCTCTAAATGTATATATATTCCATCAATCGCAACGTGATTAATATGATTGGTAGTAGTTTGACCTAGACAAACTTCCAAGTTACCTTCTGTATGTTTTGCTCCGAGGTAGAGTCGATGAGCCTGAATCCTAAGGCTATGTCAACCGATGGTCCTATCAAAGATTTCCTCCCTTCCGATCATGGCGTTAAAATCTTCAAGGACGACCTTAACGTCATATCTCGGGCATTGCTCGTAGGTTTTCTCGAGGAGCTCGTAAAAGCAATATTTGGTGGCATCGTCCTCTGGCGTGAACATATGAGACTGATGTTGTGAAATTGAGATTTGATGCAGAGGCTCAGTCTGAGGCGGAGGCGGAGTCTGCTTATGATAGTAAGACCGCTTGCTGTAGCAGTCACCATAGTAGATATTGCCGGTACTTGTATTTCGAACGACCAGTCCATTCCACCGCACCTGAAGATGGGTCAATCCTTCATTTGCAGACCCGTAAATCCTTTGTCTTGTATACGTTTGCTCAACAGTAAAATCCGTCATTTTAGTCTGTAAAACTCTCTTTCCATCAAACAGAAAGGGAAATTCTCCCTTTTCATGATCGACGAGTGACATGCCTGCGCACGACGTGATTTCAATTTTTAATCGGTTATTCGTGAGCGCTCTTTCCTTTGTCCTTTACTTCCTGAAAATGTTCTTTTAACATCTGTTATGAGCTGAGTACTAGGCCACGGAGGCGTCTTCAGTCCAGGTGAATAGGGTGGAGACATACTTCGTAATAGAGACCACTAGCGAGCTTTCTTTTTTTCCACAACTTTTTTAGCCAACACTTGTGTAAGCAAGGATACACATTACACTTTGTAACAAAGTTGCTGTCACAAATGGTCTATGGAGGCTTTTCGATAGTAGATTGAGAGGACTTACAAGAATTACATTACTGGATACTACACGTGCGGGTACTTTTCTTTTCCATCATCCTTCCATTAGTTCTCATAATGTAATAGAACTCAGCCTCGTTTCTCTTTTCCTTCATCTACGACATCCTGCCTCCAAATTCTTCACTAATTAGAAGAACCTTCTGATACACTTTATAATGCTGTTATGTGCGACAGCTCACAAAGACACCAGTAATCCTGTAAAAGCCCACGTGACTATTTTCCAAGGCTACCGTCACGTGCGCACACAAATCTACATCTACCAAAAAAAAAAGGACGAAAAAACCAAATTAAAAGTGCAATCAAATTTACCGCTAGCTACCTTCCTGTCTGCCTTCTTCATACCACTCGACCATTCAATTTCAATTTCATTTTAAAAAGTGTATCTGCAAAAAAAAAAAAAAGAAAAAAAAAACACGGAAACAACACTTGAAAGGACTTCTTTCATTTCGGCATCACATCGACCATCCTGTACACGTACACATACACACATAAACAACATCGCATGTGTCCTTTTTGTTAAGCGCGTGCAGTAATTAAACTTGTTAATTGACGGTGTACGTTCGCGTGCTCAGCGGCTCTGCACATACAGCAAGCGGTTTGTTTATGTATACAAGGACGCGCAAATAACAACTCAAAGCTGCCACTACTGTGTTGGCATTCTAGAAGGAGAGAAAGGACCTTTAAAATCCCTCGTGCGACGTGTTATTCAAAAGCAATAGTCGTCGATTGTGTTTTTCTTTTCTTTTCTGTTTTATTTTTTTCTCTCTTTAGTTTAGGTAGATGGAATGTCCTTTGAAATGTAAACAAGATGGAGGAATTCCGCAAAAAAAAGAAACTTTCTCCCACGTCGGGTAGTAAAAAGAAAAATTACAAAAGTTATGCAATTCTCAATTTTTCAAGTACGAGCGATGGCATTCAACCTCAATTTCCACTCCCACTCATGGTCGATTGTTCTCTATATCCTGTTGGATATAAATTTTCCCTCACACATACATACGAGTGCACATGGTAACATGCGACAGTAACAATAACCAACTCCTCAACTGTTCAACTAGTTCAAAAAAGGATTAAAGTCAAATTAGCATTGTGGATTGCGGTTGTCCTGAATTGCAGATAACTCCGCAGATAGGCTTGTGTGCGGGTCTCCATAAATGTGTGGGAGTGTGTACGCTTATTACTTTGTCATGCATGCACGCTTGCATGAACACATACGATGCGAATACGGTCGTGCTTCGGAGCACGTTTGTATGGTGGTATGACTGTGTGTCCTTGTGAAATATTGAAAGCGTTTTATTGTCAAAGTGCTGCAAATTTGTTTGAATGTTAGAGCGTATCGTTTTTTTTTTTTTTCTCTGTGTTTTCTATTCCACTCTCTCTTTGTGTTTGTTATTTTACTTTCTTTTCTGTTTCATGGTGGAGTATACTATATATCGTGGAATGAAGACAGGATACCACATCTACATCTGGCTTCTCATATTTACATTTTAATGAAGGCTTGTTCATTTAATGTTTTCGACGAAGGACATGCTTAATGAAACGGATATTGTTGGTTGGCATGCAATAAAGAAGGCGGACAGGCGGATGCACGATAGTTTGTGGGAGTGTTCCGTGCATACACGCGTTAAAAAAATATTAGTACATACTTTAGTTCAAGTAAAACGTGTACATCGTTCCGTTGGCAGTGGTGGCTGTCGGTGGTTGGTAAGAGAGTCCTTGAGACAGGGGTTTTTGTTAGATGCAAATTAAGGTATAGATAGGAAGCATTAACATTCTGCTATGTGGTCGGTATCTGTCGTATCAGCTCTTCTTAAAGAAAGAGCAGATCTCTAACCTGACCTTGTCATATGGCTTACGAGAAGCTCTGGGATCAGTAGATCCATTCTTACATCTGCGAAGCGTCTACAGAGGAATAGTGAGTGCTTCGCGTCTTCCTTTTCCTCTGGACATTTTGGCCAGAAGGGCGAGTTGTATTTCCAAATCTATGAATATATTTTCGTTGGCCGCCATGAACGGACAGGAATTTCGTAAGGTGCTAGTTGCAGACTCGTCTCTTTGTCCAGACCTCGATCGTGGGAGTCAGCGTGTGGCTCCATCTGACTTTTGCCGTGTTATACGGTGGTTTCGAGTCGATTTGCGGTTTACCTAAGCTAAACCTTTTCGATCTCATTGAATGGAGTTAGGGTTCATAGCCGCTATAACACAGGCTGCTTCGTCAGAAATTGTCCAGAAACTGAATATTGTTTTTATTGCCCAGAGCCTGTATGCAGACAAGAGCTTTATTTTTGTCTCCATTGGTGTAAGGTCTCCCGCCAAGACCGTAGCAGCGTAAAGAAGTTTAGAGCTTACTACTCGTGAAAGCAGTATCCTCCTCGCGTGTCCAGGTCCATCGATGTTTGTATTATCTCTGAAACCACTGCCTGCATCTGTAGAGATGCATTACTCGATGTGGGTTTTGAAGTACTCTCGGTTGTCGAGCATTACACCCAAGTATTGTACGACTCTTTAGACCTACTTGATTGGCTCCCAAAACGGAAATTTCCGTATTCCACAGTCTTGCGCTTGGTTATTAAGACAGCCTTGGTGTTATAGTTAGCTATTTCTAGATCGGCAAATTTTAGCCAATTTTTGATCCTGGCGATTGCTTCATCTGTAGCGGACTCTACCTCGTGGACGTGTTTGGATACGGTAGCTACATCGATAGCATCAGCAAAGACGATAACCCTAACTCCTTGTGGCAGCGTTAATCGCAGAACTTCATTATACATTATGTTCCATGTCCAAGTACTGACCCCTGTGGGACTTTGGGAGAAACCCAAAGACTTACAGCTTCCTGTTAGTGAACTTATAAAGGATTATCTTTACGAGGTACTGTGGCATATCCATTCTGCTCAGAGATCTCCTAATGCAGGACCAGTTTGTAGAATTAAAAGCATTTTCGTTGAACGTGGAACGCGATACTATTGCGTAGCATTTCTTTATGTCCCCGGACCATCTTTCATCTCCAGTATCGCTTCAACTGTTGTATCTACTACCTCTTTTATGGCACCGACGGTACAATGCGATTTTCTAGAACCATACTGGTCGTCAGACAAAGCTACTCTATTCTCTACAGGTGCATTTTTGTCCCCTATCCTACTGCATGCTTCGTGCAGTTCATCCGGTGTTATTGGGAGGATTTAGTCTAGGTCTCCGTCGTGATGGTGTAAAAGAGTAAATGGTCTAAGGGGCAATAGATGCTTTACTATTCTTCCCAACATTGTAGATATGTGTGGCGACCTACTGCGCCTTAACTTCTTCATCACGATCCTATATGCCAGTTGTCTAAAGCATCTTGCTTTTCTCTCTTTAATGGTCTTTTCAAAGTCACGTCTCGCCAACTTGAAGGTATCTAAATGTCCTTGGAACTCTAGTCTGCATCGGGTCAGGTGGCATTTTGATCTCATCGTTCCACCATTAACAAGGTTAATCCCTTCTGGTAGCTGATCTCCTTGGCATTGCTGTTTGGTACGCTGTCGAGATTGATTGGGTCAGTTGGTACGATAGGTTCTCCGTTGATGCATGGCTGGTTAAAAAGTCGGCATTCAATATTTACTCGAAGTCCTCTTTGTCGAAGGATGCGTCATTCCACTTCGGCCCTATTAAGTAATTTGAGGCACTGTCTGGTCTTTTCTTTGATAATTGGAAGTACTCTTAGTGGCTGCACTGTGTCTCCTTCGTAAGCTACATACACGTGCATTCGCGCGTTAACCTTGTTAGCTGCAAGTGGCTTTGGCATTCCATATGCACGTTTACATTCCTTTTTTAATGAAAAGCATGGTATAGTCCACCTTTTTTTATATCAGAGGTTTCTTTACGGCGGCCATTGAATTTTCTTGTAAGCCTGGCACTTTCCTGTGCAAATGTAATGTGAGAGCATTTGATTGAAAACTCGCGAATGAGTAGGGTAATGTCGCTTGAAAAACCGCGAAATGTCCTTGAGAAAAGTGGAACTCTTTTGAATTTTTAAAATGTCCTTTGATGGTGGTTTCAAAATAATCATACATCATTATATGTCCTTCGTTTTGAATGCTTTTAGTCATAACAAATCCTTTGTTCCCTTTGCATCACCACCATTGAAATATGCAATTCTTCATTAGAAACCACACACTACTCAGCGGCGTCCTTTTGTTTGTGAAAACTCAGCATCCTAATGGGTAATGTTAATTATTAACATCACATACGATGGTCGTTGTAAAGTATAAATATTTTGCAAAATTGAAGTGTCCTTGAGAATATTCAAAATAAAAACACAACGAGTTTGTATCTCTCTGTATGTTGATTCAGCTAAAACATAATATGCAAAAGGATTCACAGGAAATTTCGAATGCGCATAATTCCGCGACGGTGAGGAGAAATAAAGGACTCGGAATTAATTGGCTTAATTTCTCGAGAATTTACCCAAGTGAGTGAGAATGTTAAGTAGAGTCGAAATTCTCACGAAAATGATGTATTATGCATTCAACGAAAGAGGGAATTTATTATAAGCCTTTATCAGAGAAGGGGATTCTACGCAGACGAATAAGATTGACATTGGTGGGATGGCTAAGGGTAAATGGAATATCAACTTGAAAGTTAAGGGAAAGCATCATTCATTCCCTGTTGCTCCTTTTAATGCAGTCTGTTGAGAACTAAATCTTAGATACTACAACGCGTCGTTCTATCCTTCCAGACAAACCTTCTTTCGTTTATCCTTGACCTCAAATCTATTCAAATAATTTAATCTCCTTAACAAAGGAGTGTTACCAAAGCTACACTCTTTCAGTATCCCTCCAGCGTCTGTGTCATATGTCAAAAGAAAAACATCTTTCGGTCGCCTACAAAAAGTTATCAAAAAAAATAAATAAAGAATCGCCCAAAATCACTTAGGAAAGGAAACACAGACTCTCCTCAC
Organism: Xylota sylvarum; assembly: GCA_905220385.1. Taxonomy (NCBI): domain Eukaryota; kingdom Metazoa; phylum Arthropoda; class Insecta; order Diptera; family Syrphidae; genus Xylota; species Xylota sylvarum. The sequence goes on along the minus strand of LR999957.1, from coordinate 104,215,761 downwards.
ACCGCCGCCATAAACCCATCAAGAGTGACCCAAAGCCAAAAGACGAAAAACAAAAAGGACATCAATTCTTATAAACCAGTCCTTGTACTCGCTATGTACTCGTATCAAGTTCAGAAGATTTTGAATTTTTGTGTACATCAAATGAGCGCGCGCAAACACGCATTGATTGATGACAGGACATTATAGGCTCGAAATCAAATTCCCCGTCCACTCGGACCATCGGTGTGTATATCCTTTTTTTTTGTTTTTTGCTCAGATGTTTGATTTATATGTATTTATTCCAATTTCTGTTTGATTAATCTTTGTGTTCCGCTTTTGCTCACAGCGTAAAACGTGTTTGTTTTTAATGCCTCAGGATATTGTGTCCTATTTTTTCAGTTTTTTTTTTCAAGTTTTTGCTTTTCTTCTTCTTGTGCAAAACAAAAGCAAGTTAAATAAACAGGACATTTGCGCGTTGTTCACTCTGCATTACATCAAAAAAAAAAAAAGAAGAAGTTCTCTCCCTAACAGTTTGAATGTTGTTGTTAACAAATAACGGCAAGGACTACAACAGAGGGGCGTGGGGCAAAAAAAAAAAAACAAATAAACAAGAAAAAGTAAGAAAAAAAAATATATCCTTCATCGTTCAAGGACGATATTTTCCACGATCCACAAATAAATTCGAGAATTTTCTCATTTCGAAGGACTTACATTTGGATACATGTAAGTATAGAAATAGACGTAAAGTGTTCGAATACGGGTCACAGGACACTCATTTGACAAGGGGCATGTCTATATAAATTTATCTGTTTAAGTATCTGAATTGACCTAAATTGCTCTGTAAGCTGTGGATGAAATGTAGGTTAAAAGTAAAAAAACAAAAATACAACAACCGTATATAGTGGTTTGTTTAAATTTTGCATAACTTCTTGTAACCACACATATGCATGTTCATGCATATACTGGGCTCCCTGAAGGATACTTTTGCTCCGTACTGGGAGGAGGTTAAATACAATGAATTTTTTAGTCTTTTCCTTGCTTTCGAAGAGCTGTTGCCGTGGCAGACGACTTAAATGGTCCACACGTGAAAGTTATTTCGAGACTATTGCCTCGAGGTGATGGGAATTTCAAAAATTGACAATAGAGCCTTGGAAATGGAAAGTGAAAAGGAAAGGAAATTTTCTATTAAATTTGTTGCAAAGGTTGAAGATACTTGCTTCAATTGCTCTGTAGAGCAAAAGTCATGTCGAAAGTTTTGTTGTAGCTACATATCTGATCTACAGACTCTTGAGATATCCAAAATGCTACGATTTGCGTGTTACTCTAAAATATACTGATATAGTTCTGCAGAAAAACTAGGGTGTCCTTGGCATACATCCTTTTCAAGATTTTCGAAAGCCTGCAGAATGGATGTTTTCCCTTCGAATCTGCAACCCAGATTGGTAAATTACCTACACTGGTTGTCTCCTTTCACTTTGATGTCCGTAGATGTTTTGTCTTTATTGCATCGACTTTCTCTCAAATTTGACCTTCGATCCTAAAGCTGGAGGACATCTCACAAAGGTCTGTTTTCATTGTATTCCGTGGATTTCTTCTGTCATTGCTGCATAAAGAATACCAATCACTAATAGTTATAGAAGTGACTGGTCTAAGTATGCAACCTCGCGGTGTTCCTTTTGAATTTTAAACTTATTAAACTTATGTTGAATGACCCTATACAAATATACTATCAAGGTCCGATTCGGTGGCTTTCTGATATCCCAGATTATGAAATATCAGACGAACTTATAAGGAAGAGTTCTTACCAGTTTTATAAACACAAAAAATCAATACCTGTTTAATCAATAGGTGCTGGATTTACTTGGATACTTAAGCAAGGACTGGAAACTTGTAGCTGTTCTTTGCGAGATAATTTTTTTGAGAACAGGCCCAATGACTCTACTGTTGGTCTAAGTCAGCAGGGACAGACATCAATAATGTGTCTAGGAAATTCGATCCTGCGTTGTTTGATCATCTACTGAACTCTCCTTCATATCACGTTTGATTATGTTTAGCCAAGTTTAGCTTTTGGTCCAGCTTTTACTTTTTGTCCTTCTTTGATTTTAAGGGCGTTCTGTACGAAATAAGAGCCTTTTTTCATTGATACGTAATCATATCATCCTGACTTGTGTTCCCTTAGTTTTCCTTTAATAGGCGGTACTTTAAGCGACCTATTTATGTGCGTATTTCTTATTTTGGCCATAAGGGTGATACTATTGGACCATCTCAGCATTTGCATTTCTTCTGTGTGAAGCTTTGCTCACTGGTATTTACTGCAGCCCAGCATTCAGAGCCAATACATCATATTGGTCTTATTGATTTTGCGTGCAAGATGTTCCATGAGTAACCTTCTGTGTATCTGCAGTCAGCATCTGCATTACGATGAAGAGTAATACACTTGGTGAACTCCAAGTTTTATGGAGAATCCCATATGTGGTCCTTGATGCTGCAATGCATCGTAGATACATGTCCTCTATTAACCTTCTGTATTCCCCCATATAAGTTCATTTATTTTTATTTATTTTTATTTTTTTTTTTTTATTTTTATTTTATTTTATTTCACCAAAAGTGAAATGAAAGCCTTTCGAATGTTTTTTCTAGGTCTATAAAACCATGAAGAGATCTTGCTTCTAATGTTGAAACTCCTCAGTGATAACATTTATTGCTTGAATAGCATCTATAATGGAAACACCTTTCACAAAACCAGACTGATTTTTGGTAATGGTAGCTATATTTGTCAATCTTTTACACAGAACTGTTTTCTATATTTGTATGATATGGGCTGGTTATTTGATGCCAGGATAGTTTTGGCAGTTGTACAAATATACCGTCTTTGTTCTTGTATATGTGATACTTGGCTTCCAGTCTTCTCGTATCGTGTCCGTCTTATTAGATTGTTAAAGTAGTTAACAACGTAACTACAATGCATTCGAAACCAGAATTTCCTACCATTTTCCAGATGTCACTTGCAATGGCATCTGGACCAGCTGCTTCGCAGATTTGACTCTGTTTATTGTATCTATAGCTTCTGTGCGTGGTATTTCGTTTAATGGGAACTACGTGGCATTGGGAAGGAAAGTGGGTTCTTTAGTAAATTCTTCGTTCTATAGTATCAAAATACCTCATCGCATTTGGTGCGGCATAGTACCTCTGCAATGCTGAGAGACTGCAATAAATGTTTGTTTCTGAAATCAGAAGGGAATAATCTAAACTTCACCGACTTATTCACGCGAATTCGAGTTCAACTCTCTCCACAACTTCTGCTGCTAATTGGTTTATTGTGTCCCGTACTAACACTTTGGAGAGGTATATTCCCTTATTAGATTTTCCCTCGCATTTAGATTCCTATCGGAATCATTTTTGAGAATCCTGCATTATTTCTTGACTTTGGCGGAAAAAATTTGGCCCAAACTACTCTCTACAGTTCTCTACAATCTAAGGATCAGAGTTGGCTCTATTTCCTCATCTGATAACCAGTCCTAAAGCCCATCCCATCCCAAATATTTCGATCTTTTGTGGGCCAATGCCCCATAGGATCTCGGAACTGGACTCATCGCAGAATCTACAGAGACCTTCTTCAGCTATACCTGGTTTCCTTAGGTACTCCTTAAGCTTACAATGCCTCGTTAGGAAGCCTTTTAGGATACGAAGGTTATCCTTGCTCACGCTGAGACATGCTTGGAATCATTTTTAGTTATATTGTCTTGGCTTGCCATATGCCCTGTTTTCCCTCTCAACTTTCCTAACTTCTTCTTTAATGGTGGGATCCCCTATTCCGAAGAATGGTTCAGGACGTATGTAGATTACTGATGCTTCCTTTCTTGTTAGGGAGTCGACCATTTCGTTACCCTTTATCCCCACTTGGCCAGGTATACAACAGGAGGATAACCTAGCTTCTTCTACCCAGTTTATAAAGTTTTGCAGGCATTCACGCACAAGTTGAGATTTAATGACATAGGAATCAAGTGCCATGATAGCAGCTTTTCTTTTCCTCGTAAATGATACTATTGTAGTTTTTGTCGGACTTAGGCTTGAGCCATTTCAAGTCCCCTTTGTATAACATCACATTAGGTTTCCTCAAATTTACCTCTGACAACAATAACTCTCATCAGCATATGCTTGACAGGTGATGCCATGGTTTGTCTATTTATCAAGTATCTCATCCAATACAAGACTCCACATTAAGGGAGATAAAACTCTTCCCTGTGGTTATCATCTTGCTGTGGTGACTTTGATAATACCTTCTGGTGTTTGAGTCTCTGCTGATCTTATACTCAGAAGTTCATACATCCTGATACTGTGTTGTTTACCCCTTTTCTATCTAGAGGACGTGCGATGTATTATCGAATGCTCCTTCGATGTCCAAGAAGGCACACAGTACTATCTCTTTTGCTTAAAGAGCACTTTGAATAATCTCAGTTAGCTGGTACAAAACCCTCTGTCTGGTCTCTGTGGATCTGACGTTAGTTAGTTTTGAGAAGGAACGATGTCAGGCGGGTCAGCCTGTAGGATTTCGGTAGACTTGGGTCCTTCTTTCCGATTTTTGAATTGAACGTTACTTTCGCCCGTTTCCACTGATTAAGTATACAGCTCAGTGAAAGACTAGTTTTTACTAGCCTTGCCAGATGTGGAAGTAATTGGCCTTGCCCCTTTTGTAATAGGATAGTTGTTATTCCATCCACACTTGGTGACTTAAAAGACTTAAAGGACCCGCTTGCCCATACTAAGCGCCCTCTATCGCTATTTTCCAGTCCTCTTTTGGAATTCTTGATATCTTGGTCCTGCTCCTAATGTTTTTTTTTTTTTTTTTGGTGCGCTGGAGGAGTGAAGTTCTTTATGGATACTCCGTAGCCCGTGCTACGAGTTATACCAGCTCCATGCTCCTGCATATTTACGTGGCTAAAATACCCCTCCTAACCCTGTCCTGTTCCCTCAACAGTACCGCCGGTCAAGGCACTGTATGTATGTATGTGCTTAGTAGACTGCCAGAAAAATGAGTTTCTAATAGAATCTAATGAGTTTCTTCATCGTCGGTGAAGCTGCCATTCGGTTATCTTAGAAACGTTGATATTCCTTCCGTCTTTGCTAGTGCCTTATGCAATCTAGCCGCAGCATGAGTAATCGCTTTTGTCTCATTGAACTTCCCTAAGCTTAAACTTAGTCTCCAGTCAATTAAATTACAATAGACATCGCTTACGATGAACGCAATCAATTTAACCTATCAACTTTCCAAATATAAAGTTTCTCCGTCCAATGAAATCACCCTTAAACCTACAACTTTGTATATACAAACGTATCCAACTCAAACACAGTCATTCAAGTAGAATATCCTGACAAAAAAAAAAAATAAAACTTTAATCTCATTTACGAGATAAAACTTTGATCGTAGAACAAATCCTTGAAACTACTTTTTAACACAATTTTATCCTTCGCTCTTTTCACAGTCATTCCTTTCTTTTTATTTCCAGGTAAGTGTTTCGACTCAAAAAGGGGTCGAAAAACATATCAAAAAGTGTTGAAAATGAAAGGACGAACATAAATCCCATAATTGAACGTCATATCGGTAAGTGTTGTAATTCAGCAACTCAGTATATCCTTATATAGTTGAATCCTTCCCTGTAAATCTTCTTTCTCCAAAAGTTGCTGAAGATGAAAATGTAATTTAATCCTGTGACATGAAGTTTATTTTTTTTTTTATTTCTTGTGTCCTCTCTTGTATGTCAGGGTATTTCATATCATATCCCTTTAAGTTTTTTTTTTTTGTAAGATGAGTAAGATTTTTGCTTTGAAATTTAATTTAAAGTTATCGTAGCGTAACGTACCATCAGTCTTTTCTACTAGCGTCACCATAAACTATAGTGACATTTTCTGTCACATTCCATACCCCCTGGTGCCATCAAAGGAAACGTAGAATCCTATTGCATATAACGAAAAAAAAAAAAAAGAAACAAGGAATAAATGCTGCAACAATTCTCCTCCTTCCAACACGTGAAAGGATTGCAAATTGCATGCGGCCACAGGAAAAAGGACAATGAACAACATCGAGTCTATGTTGCAAATTTTATTTCACATCCTTTCTTCTCATAGTGGAGCTCCTCTCTCGTGTAGAACATTGTAGCAAGTCCATACACCTTCTTTTTTTTTTTTTTTTTGTCTCTTCTTCGATCCTCTTGCAGAGATAAATGCAAAGTAGATAAAGGGTTGAAAAAAAAAAAAAAATAAAACACGGGCTGGCAAATTTCTGTACAGGATAAAATACCAGAAGGACTTTTAGTAGCGTAAGCCTTTTGTGTTGTGTTGTAGTTTCGCCTTAAGCTCCCTTTGCACCGTTTACAATTTGCTATAGTTGGCTATTCAATGCATTTCGTTATGCAGATTGCGTTGAGGGGGGGTAAAACATGGAAGCTTAGCCACAAAAGCTTAATTGAAGGAAACAAGCAGCCATTTTGTATAAGAGATAAGAAGTGGGCAATTTTCCCTCCAACGGGAATGGAATTCATCTTATGGTGGGTGTAATGCAGGTAAATTTATACGTCTGCGCTTGGAGGAGATAGTTTCTTTAAAGTTTATCTATTGTCCCATTGATGAGGTTAAGTACGGTTTTTGCTAAGATAATTGAGATGATTAAAACGATGTCCAATTAGGATACCTTTCGTTCCTATGAAGATGTTCTATTCATTGGTATCTGTGCACAGTTTCCGTAGCAATTGTATCACGTATGTTCAAGGAGTCCTCTTGAAGGTAAATGAATCATTGAATGATTAATCGTCTCTCGAATCGAATGCGATGATATGTAGAATACTTAGATTAGTTGGCTTTCAAATGTTGTCTGTTTTGGATATGAGAACGGATTAAATATCATCAATTATATTCGTTAAGGTTGTGAAAGTTAATTGCACAAGTATTTCAGATTGTATAGGGTCATCCAACGAGAGGTGTTATTTTCAATCAAAGTGATGATATTTTTATTTTAATCAAAAGTACAAGCTCTGAGGTTAGTAATGGAATACAATATCTGCTAAATGCTGTGCCTCAGATCTGCCAAAAAATAGTCATTATTTTGATAAAAATTTTTATCACGTTTTCGCATAATCATGACCTTGTTCATGCACCCTTCAATGGCTTCAATTCTTTTGCCAACTGGACCCTATAAGCATGAAGGCTAAGATCTTTATGCAAAATGAGGTGTAAAGTGGTTGCGAATAGACCCAATCCGTATGATCGTCTCGAAATAGATACGCCTGGGTTGTCAGTCACACTCTCAGCTACGGTGGTGATATTTTTAGTTCACCTCGATGGACGTTGCATGTTCGACCATCAGATGGTTGCCACGTGCCTTTGTGGATGTTCTGTCAAGGGAATCTTGTGCTGCTTACCATCATGTTTTTTCTAAGTACAAAATCGATTACCCTGAGTCCGTTACGGGATGTGATGTCATGTAGTCTGTGCTTCTCTGTCCTTTTACTATAGATATCCTCTTTCACAATTTTGGTGTTAAAATCAGCCACGGGTATCTTAATGTCATGTTTGCGGCATTGCTTGTAAGTTTTTGCGGGGAGCCCGTGCTACGAGTTATGCCAGACTCATGCATGTTGACGTAGCGAAAACACCACTCTAAGAATGTCCTGAATTCCCCTACGGCACCGCCGGTCAAGGCATTCCCTTGTAGGCATTTCTCTTCTGTAGACGAATGTGCGCTAATAAGGTTTAAATCATGGAATTTGGACTTGGTTCGTCGTCATTCTCTGGCCTATGTCTTTCTCTGAAAGCAAAACTGCAACCAATCAAGCGCGATTTTCCATCGAGTTGGCAGTTGCGATAGTAAAAATCGCAGTTTTCGCGTTTAGGCCTGGTCCATTCTATCACATTCCTTGGTAGCCCATTACTTTGAAACTGGCGAGGGCGTCAGCTAGCTGCTCAGCTCAGTATTTGTAGCACTGAAAAGTGGTAATTTTTGAGGCAGTCTTCGACTGAAAAATATGGGTGATCCTAGTTTTTTTTTCTCAACCCCTTCCATCTAGTTCTCCTATTAACTTCCAGATTCCGGCGTCTCACTGGAGTCATTGCAAAATCGGCAGACTTTCTGCTGTATTTTGTTGTATAGCTTGTTAGGATACGTATTGATGCATGCTTCTTGTTATAGTTCCAGGAGAGTCTCTAAGGCTTTCAAATATTAAAAGCTTTACCCAGTTTCAGCCCTATTTCCCCGCTTTATTCTACTGAATTCTTCTTTCTAGATTATCTTCTGCTCTGTTGCTCTCTATTCCTACAGAAGCCATTTCATAATTTCCGCCCAATTCGTAACATTTTTCACGGGTAGGTAGGGTAGGGTTATGAGTTTTTCATAAGACACTAGGCAGCATAGTGAGCCCATCGTGGTCCATAGAGAACCATTACGATAACAAAAATAAACCTAAACCATCTTTTGCATGCATTTGATCAACTTCCTTTCTTAGGTGTTTAAGTCTACTCTTGACGTGAAACGTGAAGGTCACTTCTATATCTACAGTGTATTTGACAATCTTAATCTCTCGGCATGCCTCCTCAGATAGTAATGAAAAATCCCTACCGCTATTCTTAACCGCGACTTGCTTAGTTTCATTATTTTTGCAGATTTTTTTCGATCTAACATAGATCACAGGGCCTTAGACAGCCTATGTTCTCCTAGGTTCGACCATCTCAGGTCAGTCGATGATCCTTTCGAGAATAATCTTCTTAGTCACGCATGTTGGTGGTAACTGTATCGCTTGGTGAAAGGTCTGATTCTTTCATGTCCAGTACGATGGCTCTTTTGTTATTCTCTATATCTCAGTGTCCAGATACCTAGCGTAATCTGACAATGGCCTGATCATTGTGTGGGAATTCTTGACTAAATCAGATTTTATGATTTTGGATTCTAACGCCTTAAGCGCAGTCAGCCTATCAATGTAGATGGCGATATTCTTGTCATATATTGATCCCATCTCTAGTAACTTCGCAGCTTTGAGCACAGCATGTGTCAGCATGTGTCCAGAAGTCTGATAGCTACTTGCAGGTTGATGTCTCTGCAGTATAGTTATATGTACATACCTAGGTCTGTGCCGTCAGGGCCTGGAGCTTTGAAAGGTCCGACTAACTTAATAGCCCAACGCAAGTTCTTCCATATGACGAGATTCACTACTCCTCTACTGACAATTTAGTGTTATCTGAGTACACTAAGAAAAGTGAGTTACGACTAACATTTCCAATACTTCCTCGCTGCTTTCTGTTCACGAACCATCAGATTTATTGATGTATATAAGTGGGAACTGCCGGATTTCTGGCCAGCATCTGGTGGAGTTTGATCGCGTCGCAGAATTGTTTCCAGAATTTTCTTAGAGACTGCCTGATTAAGCATTTAAACTCTCTTACTTTCTATGTATTCACACACGTACTGTCATCCCCTTCTAATGTTGCACTGTCAAAGTGTTTAACTCGTTTACTTTAAGAGTTTAGCTTTAGAGATGGATGTTGGACATACCTTCTCATATGCCATGTTCATTACCTTACAAAGGTTGTCTACTTGCCTTGTCTATGCACAGTCCGCTCTCCTAGGGTTCCTGTAGGCATTGCTGACCCTGTGTTGGAAACTGAGCTGAAAGCGTGTCCACTTATGATCGGCAAGGGATGCCTCATCTAATACTCTTCATTTCTCTATCGTTAAATAATTATTGCAAGAAGCTAAAGTAATATCTAGTACCTCCTGCCTGTTTCTTATTATGAAACTTGTAATAGTGCCCTTATTGCAAATGAGAGCATAGTGGACAAATTAAAGTCAAAAGGACACTCACCTCTTGCGTACCTCACGATCTAAATCCACTTGTATCTTTCATCTTGTCAGATGGGATCTCTGATATCTCATATGTGAAGTATGCTGACACCAGACGCAGCGGTTTCTTTCCCTCTGCTTCACAGGGAAATGCTACCAAGTCTCCACACAGAATATCCTGAAACTTCTGCTCGACAGCAATCCTCTGGTCCATGGTTAGGCGACCGGAAGGTTTCTCCTCGTTGACAATGGCAAGATGGAGTTCATCTTTTGGATCGTATATCGGGTGCCCCAAAGGTGATGTACAAGGCATCACCTTTTTCGCCGCACTCGGTTCGACGACGTCATCAGATCTGCTCCTGAAATGCCTCTCTGACCACCTCAGTTGAGGTCTCCCGATTCCCTATCATTCCCTCAATCTTGTTAGGAAACCTATTTCCACTCGTAGATCGCACCCGAGCATACTTCTCTCTAACTACGCTTTTTTGAGCCGCAAACTTTCTGGCCTTCCGCACTTAGGACTTCCTTGTCCCGATTGAGTTGCACCGTATCCTACGCACTTAGGGAACCTTCATCACATTCCCCGAACTGTTCAACGCTGCGCCTTGCACTTTCGACTTTACGTCTGGCATTGGGTATCAGCATATTGCTCAGTTGGTGTGGGTTACGCTTGCCAAATGTACGCACGACTTCAGAGAACATGGGAGAAGCACTGGCGCTACCAGTTCCTTTGGTCGGTACCTTACCCTTCTCAACATAAGTGAGAGTGCAAGCTACCTAAACGTTGCACTTGTCTACTATAGTAGGCGTACCATCCGTTCCACCAATGCTCACATCCTGATTCTGTCTGCTTACGTCAGAACGTAGCGGAACGCTAGTGTCAGTGAGTGTGTTGTCAGCATCCTCACTGTCACTGGCCAGCAAAACATCCTCCAACACTCTCTCCAGGCTGTAGGTGGAGGACTCTTGATGCAAATTAACTAGATCAACGTCCAGTTCTATCGCCGACTGGGTAGGGAGTGCTCCCTCTTCCATACTATCCTCTTTTTTGTATTGTTTATATTTTATGGCGTTTTTTCTGTTTTTTTGTTTAAATTTGTATCCATTTTGGTTCCCACGAGTAGGCACGGAATAACAATCGACGTTAGGTTACAGGCATGCAAAGGTAATTCACTACTTCCTGTGAGCTCTGCCAGGGACCCCACAGGAGCTCGTTGGTTTAACCCCCAGTCTTCCATCCCTCGGCATGGTTCTAAAGGTCACACCACCAGGGAATTGGCTATCTGTTATTATGTACATACATATGTTTATAAATAACATGTTACACATAAACCTCATGAGCACTAGACTGAAAGCAATTATACAAACACGGTTAAAGGTCGTCCTTTTTTTTTCTTTGTTGTTTATTAGCCGCCCTTCAAAAACGTTTATTGATTAGCTGAAGGCTAGCCGAAATTTTACCCCACTGCTCAAAGCCACCGCTTTACAAACAACCACTCCAAATTGGTTTACCATTCCTCAAAACAAACAGCCTCCGACCACAGGGCCTACGTTTACAACTAATAAAACACCCAAAACCGACAAAAGCCATAAACTATCCACAAATGGACAAGTTGTCTACCACCACTTTATACACACACGCTGCCACTACCATCAACAGTGCAAAACAGAAAAAAAGAGAACCTTGTCATTATCGACTGCTGTATGTGGTTAGCACGTTAATGATGTCAGTCGCTAACGCACTTACATTTCTGGTGGTTCTGTCAATCTCAACATAACACGTAGTCAATTAATTGACACACGCACGAGCGATGGCATCAATCAAACTCGTAAAATGTCTAAAACTGCATCCGCAGGACCTCTCCATACCCCAGATATCATCCGGTGTCCTATGCATAGCAACTAATCCCAGTCACTTACATACATATGTATGTATATCCAAACTGACCAGAAGGTGGGTCAGTTTATGGGATTTTCAAATATCGATTTATATACTAACTCTTAGGCTCTGACAACTGTAAATCAATAGTATTTGAAATGTTATACCCACACCACACACACACACACACACTGTTCATTTGCATCCATCCACCCAGTAGAAGGGTAGAAGGTGGTGGATGAAAAGATATTATTGTTCACTTCCGGATGAATGAGCTGTGCAGATAAATATCCACACACTATACTCAAGAGCACCCTTGTGTTTCAATCTCTATACATCCCTCTCTATACTTGACCAACATTTCATTCGACGAGTGGACTTAATCTAACGGCAGGGACGACACGGGTTAGGCACAAAGAAGGATATATACAAATCAGCTTTTTGATTAAAGATGTCATATCCTATGATATGCTACCACTACAACCCCACACAGCCACACCATGCTGATGTTCATCTCCTGCAATAAGGAGCATTCATCTGGAACTGTACCATTCGGAGAGTCAGTTTCATGGAACATTTAAATGACGGTCTGTCAAGCGTTGTGTGCTGTGAGAATGTGGGTGTCTTAGGCCTGATTTCAATTCGTAGGGGTGCGTATCATGGTACGCACACACAGCATCTGTCTGGATTACGTGACTTCAGTGAACCAATGAATAAGAATGAGGGACATGTGTGGAGTTTTTTGTTTCAATTTACATCTCTCCTAGTTGGTGAGTATTTATTGCCCTAACCTCGAAATTATTGCCCTAAGGAGTGTATAGAATTTCCGAATCAGGAAAGGGGTTCTTTCATGTGAACTAAATTGTTTGGTAAATTTCCCCAAAAGCAGGAGATGGTCGACCTTTTGATTATCTGCCACCCCCAATTCTTATTTCGCCGGAAATAGTCTCAGGTTAGGAACATACATAGTTCCACGATATACCAGTAAGTTAGTCACAACGATGATCTCAGGATTAGCTAAGCTTTAGACGGTATCAGAGAAGTTTACTCGTAACAGTGAAGGGTCATCCAGCAAGAAGTGTAAAATAAAGGGTCATCCAACAAGAGGTGTTGGACTTGTAAAAAAAAAGTTGTATCCTTCCTATAAGCAAATTGCGTACTCTGGAGAAGATTTCTATTGCAATTTCCAGACCTCTTGCCGAAGTATTGGGTATATTAGACTCAATGGTATATTGAGCCCAATGTCATCTTTGAAACTGCCATCCGGTTTTCTTAAAGACGTTGATGTTCATCCCGTTTTTACAAGTGCTTTATGCAATCTGGCACTTCGTTTCGCTTTCATTATTTCTTTGTTATAGGAGAACAATCCCATTCTACAGCTCAGTTAGTTTCCAGAACGCTTCGCTGCATTAAACTGTTTACGCGTTTGCCAGATTGTTGCTTTACCTACTTTACTTTTACTTAACGGGCTCCCGACCCGTGAAGAGACTCTGTCACGGCAGCCTTCCACTCTTTTCGATCCCGGGGACGCTGCTTTGTCTAGATCCGGGCATCCACGACAGCTTGATCCTTAAAATGGAGGTTCGGTCTTCCTTCTCGTCTCGAACCTTGGGGCTGTGATTCGGAGATCCTCTTTGCCGGAGCATTTGGCTTTTTGGATTACATCCATATCTTGGTACAGGTCATAGAGTTCGCGGTTGTATCTTCTCCTCCATTCGTCCTCCTCGCATATGCGACCGACGAAGAATTTTTCTTTCGAAAGTGTTCAATATCTGCTCTGCTTCCTGCTTATCGTCCAACACTCGGCTCCATACAGCAGAACTGTCAGGATCAAAGTTTTGTAGAGCATACATTTCGTCTTCCGAATAAGGAGTTTTGACCCCATTTGTTTCGCCAAACCGAAGTAGCAGCGGTTTCCTAGGGTAAGTCTTCGTCGAATCTCTACTAATGTGTCATTCGTGGAGTGATATTTACTCCCACGTAGGTAAACTCCTTAACCACTTCGAAATTACTGTTGCCAACAGTGACGTTTCGTCCTAGGCGGTGGACAGATGCTTCTTTGTTTGTTGACAACATGTGCTTGGTTTTGTCCTCATTTACTTCAAGGCCAACTCGTTTCGCCTGTTCTTCAATTGTTGTAAAAGCCTGTAAAATAGAGCGCTGGGAGCGATCGATGATGTCGATGTCGTCTGCGTATCCCAGCAGCTGGACAGATTTGTTAAAGATAGTACCTTCCGTGTTCACACCTGCCCTGCGCACTATCTGTTCCAGCACAAGATTGAAGAAGTAACATGATAGCGCATCCCCTTGCCGAAATCCGGTGCATGTTTGGAATACTTAGTTCAGAGGAATTGTTTCCGAATTGCGTGTTGCACTTCGTGTTTTCCAGCGTCACGCGGCACAGCCGGATCAGTTTAGCCGGGATTCCGAATTCGACTATCGCTTTGTAGAGTTCAAGACGATAAATGCTATCATATGCATCTTTAAAGTCGATGAAGAGATGATGAGTCTCGACTTCAAATTCGTTGGTCTTTTCCAGGATCTGCCTTTGTGTGAAAATTTGGTCGATCATCGGAAAATTTGGTCGGGCTGGAAGCCACACTGGTACGTGCCTCTCTTCACTCTCTCTACCTGATGCCCATTAAGTACTACTATTCTACTATTTCTTGTGCTTCGGTGATTAGGTTTCCTTCACTGTTTGGAATAGCCTGCGCTCCGGGCTTAAAGCCAGCTGCCAGTTGCTGGGCTTTCCTAAGAGTCCTATCGCGGGACTTTTCGATATCCTTGAGCTGGGAGACTGCGTGGGCACTTTTTTTCTTACGCAGGATCTTCTTCGCCTCCCTTCTTTTGGCTCGATACTCTTCTCTCGCTGCCCTTGTTTTGCGTTGCAGGGCTTGGATGTGTGCATTTTCTGTCACCTTTTTCCACCGCACGCATTCACCATCACCAGTGGGCGCCGTGGCTCAAGTGGTTAGTGCGTTGGACTACGGAGCAAGGGGTTCCAGGTTCAATCCCCAGACAACACCTAAATTTTCTTTCACGGCCCCACCTCTCGCGAGCGTCTGATAAACATCCGAGAGTAAAACTGTCATGAAAAAGCTTCTCAAAAATTGCCGTTCGGATCCGGCATTAAACAGTAGGCCCCTTCCATTCATGTGAAGAATATAACACGCACAACACGAATGGTTGTGAGAAGCTAGGCCCTGGGTCCCATGGACCTGTTGCGCCAAAAATCTGTATTTGTATTTTGCATTCACCATCATACCAAGGGCTCTTTTTGGGTGGTGGCTGGTAGCCTATGGTGATCTCTGCCTATGCATCTCTGTTCGTGGATGGTGAATGCACAGGCTCTGGCTACTCTAGTCGTGCTAAGGCTTCCAACGTTGAATTTCTTTTTCTGGGCGGCTTGCAGCTTCTTCTCGTTGGTAGTCGGGCTCTGGTGCAACAAGAAAATGGTCAGAGTCGACGTTTGCCGCTCTGAAAGTTTGCACATTCAAAATGTTGATTGCGTGCCTCGCATCTTTTAGCACGTGATCGATTTGTTTGGCAGTTCGATCATCTGAAGAGCACCAGGTTGCTGTGTGGATTCGTAGTCTTGGAAACCTAATGCTATTTATCACCGTATTACGAGCTGCTGCAAAATCGATTAGCCGGATTAGTAATTTATCCGTTTTTGCATACCTGATCTGCCTTGTACCACGTGAGGACAGATTCAAGTTTTTGAATAGCACCAGATGTGTACATTGTACGTACGTTCTAGGTGTAGACTCTTATATCGTTTTCCGATTCGTGGTATTAAATGAGGGGGTCCATAATCCGAGGCTTGTGTCTCTCTCATAACTATATTTTTTTTTACGTGGTAAGGAAATTACCCCGACGGGACAACCGTCAACCTGAAGGGCCAGTTCCATTTGTTGGAACCCCTAAGACGAGCGGCCGGTTTTAAACCGATATCAGTAACCCCGTTCGGGGATGTGAACGCTGCCGTTGGCCCAATAAGGGCTCATCCGTCACCATATCTTTTCCAAAAACCTGACTTAGTTTTGGAAATCTTTATCGGCCTGAGCTCCGAATATGTCGAAGTAGCCCAGGTCGTTTGATTTAGTGGACTCTTAAATCCTGTTACGATCCACTATAATCCTTTGCCAGAAAGAACAGGGTGACTCTCGGATGGGTCCCTCGTCGTCAAGGAATTTCAGGCTACTAATCAGCATATGCACTAGCTAGGGCTGGCTCAGAATCTGCGATCATAATACCTGAACCTTACTGTGTTGTCAAGTGGCCTACCGTCACAGCGCTGATTAATGATTATGAACACAAACTTCGTCTGGCTCACTGCAAAAATCTCCAGGCGCTGAGACAATCCAAACGATTAATCATGTCTTATTCCTGCATAGAAATCCTTAATTTAGATAAGGATAGTATTAGAAAGATGGGTGAACTTTTTCACAGTCCACTATATCACAACTGAGATATCACCTTAACAAAGTTCATCTGTGTTCAGATGCGGAATGTAGGTTCTGCTCGGAAGATGACGAATGAGATCACGTATTCTCTATGAAGGAATATGTTCGTCAGCGGAGTTGAGAACCTCTACTGCTAAGGACATACTATCCTTCATTAGGAAGGTGGTATGGCTCTTAAACTAAATCTATCCTGATGACACAATAGTTCTTTTATGTCACAATGCCAGCCATATTAGCAAGACTCTACAAAAAACAAAGACCTTGCACAAAACTTTATTAAGACAATAACAAACAAGTTCAACTAATTTATTTACCATTCGTCATTGGTTTCAATGTCCCTCTGGTGCAGTGAACAATGATTAAGTATCGACCTTAAATACACCGCAATGTCCTTAACATTTCCCTGATTTAAATATCATTTCGCGTCATTGACCCACTTCCACTTACCCACTTACCCACCTACACAGACATTTTTGTGCAATTAATACTCTTCCATTTGCACAGAAAGTTCCCTATTAATTCTTCATGCCACCCTCTACCGCAACTGGGTAACCAACCGACAGTTATTACTTCGATTGTGCGCCGCTATATAATTTACCCCTCAAAATAATGGTCACAACTAGATATTTTAAGTTATGCGACGCCCCCACGTGGTAACCTTGCCGAGACACACCACCAAACCACTCCACCTTTTCGCCCATAAGTAATTACAAACAAATGACCATTACACCCAATTATTAGCACGTTAAATAGGGCGATTACCATACATCACAATGATGTACGCGTACCTCAATGTGAAATTAAATAAATTCATTTCCCCCTCGCCAAACCCAATGACCCCACTGAACAACCGACAATTTACCACTCGTCAGAGAACAACAGATAAACGAATTCAATGCCAATGACTACACAAATACGTTGAAAGAACAAAAAAAAAAAAAAAAATTGGCAATGAAAACAATAGTATGGCCAGGCTCTATAGGTACGTAGGTATGTGTGCTCAATCCACCAAAATTATTTCTTCCTCCCTGTCCCTCTTTTTGGGTCTCATTCTCCATTTTTTATTCATAGAACTCCCCGCTATTAATTTCCATCCCTACACGGAGGACACGAGAGACTCGGCGCAGTTTCAACCCCACTTGACAGAGAATTGCCTACTTGTTAGAAAGTCCTGGTGCTGTTGATGGTGGTGGTGGCATGGGCGAGTGGGTGCATTTCGAAATTTTCTTGTTCTTCTTCATTATTCTACCCCTACTTTTTATTTTTTCTGTTTTTGTATGGGGAGGGCTACACTTTTCTATTTGTGAATGCGGGGCACCCATTTAAAAGTCATGAAATGTTTCATGTCAAGCAGTCATCTGTGTCAGGGTTACAAGGAAAAGGAAAAAATAAAAGGAAACGTAAAACAGAAATTGAGAGAAAAGCACACTGGTAACATACATTTACATTCGTGCATAACATATGTGTGCCCAGGCGCGGATAGGGTGGTAGATTGAAATGAAGGAGAATAGCAACAGTGAGAAACCACTGTTTTTAAGTATACTTTACAAAATGTTCGAGTGGTCGACCAGGAGGGGTTTGTAGGGTTCAACGAGGCAATGAGAGAATAACAAAAAAAAAAAACAAATCAAAATTACTGACTGAAAAAAGTACGTATACGCCTAGTAATGCATGAACCATAAAAATACACGACGACGACGTAGAAACAAAAGCGGAAAGCGTGAGTTCTTACGTTCTTCGCTGTAGTTATTCGTTGTCTGATTTTGAACAGTGTATGTGACAAGTTTGGAATGAAATGTTCTAAAGGCTTTGAAAATGTCTTATCTTATGACTGGGAGGCAATCCTTCTTCAATTCAATTGAAGACACCGACAAAAGTCCTGATTATGCCTGATCTAGCATGTTATGGCAGAGGCTGTGTTAACAGAGGCTGCCGGCAAGGTAGCGTTCTTTCTCCACTTCTATTGACTCTCTGTTGCATACTCTCTAATTAACGGATATACTCGAATCAAGTTTCCAAACTTTCTGTTGGGTCATTCCTACTATCTGATAGCCTTAGACATGATCGGTGAATAGTGCACTTGGAATGGGTGGTGTTTGTTCTCTTCCTGAGAAGGAGGATGTTGACCAGTTTGACTCAGCCAGTACTAAAAGGCGTCACACGATGAAGGGACATATTTGGGAGTGATCCTGGACAAGAAACTGTGTTGGGCAAAGCATGTAAAGTCGAAGACATACAAGGCGCTCTCAGTTTTTTGGCAGTGTAAGGGTGTTTTTGTCAAGACTTGTGATTTATGATCGAAAAAGGTCCTCTGGATCTGTAAGGCTGTGATAAGACCTTTTTTTAGCTTATGCGTCGATGGAGGGTACTGTCGCTTGAGTATGTGACTGCGCTCAGCACTAAACTCCAAAGATCGACCTGATTCCGCTGCACGGAGCCTCCTGAGTACGCCTGGCTCTGTTCTAAGTGGTCTGTTTAATTTACCTCCCCTTGATACTTTTATCATGGACTGTACGATCAAGGCAATCTACTACCTTAGATGGGATGGCTTTGATGAAGTTGCACAATACTTATCCTACGACCCTGACGCTGTTGTGCAAATGTAGAATAGACTTTCCTTGCGGTTAGGACAGGCTTCGGCTATTGCCTGAGCCTTAACTGGGCTATAGTCGGGTGCTATGCTGGTGTCTTCTTGGAGACCAAAAACACTAGACCTTACTTCTCATTACGCAAGCATGCTTCTACTCTCAAGCGAAGATCTACGCTATCCTAATAGCTACCAACTATATTGCTAAGAATAGGTGACGAGGTTGGAGCATCTAGGTGCGTAGTGATAGTTAGTCCTTGCTCAACGTAGTGATCATTTCAAAATAGTTCGGAGATGCAAGAATTCTTGTAATTCGATCGCAAAGATGAACTCTTTGATTGAGAGAAATGAGATCTACATTGAGATTACTAAGCAAAGCAATTTCCACAAGCAATTTCCCAAGACCAGATCCTACTTTGGGTCTTCTCGCGTCCTCGATGGCGCTCCATTGACGATTGGGTTTCCTACGAATATAATTGTGTATGGCACGGCTCTCCAGGATGCAGGCAGACTAAACGTATGCTCCCGAATATCTGTAAGAAATTAGTGGCATTTTAGCTGTCTCTCAGCAGAAAAGACTGTAGACAACTTATTGACGGTCTTAGAGAACACTTTGATTTCGCCAAGCATCTTAGTGTTCTAGGCTTAAAAGTTACCACTGTCTGCAACGTAGATCTGGTGGATCCGGTGGCAGATCTTCGGGCTGATGTGATGAGTGCTGATACTGTAAGCTTCTCATCACTGAAGTGCATTCTCAGCTTTCTCCGAAAGTCGAAGAAATTCCAGTAAAATGGATAATACTGGGTTTTGCTCCCTGGTAGTACAATGGACCTGTTGTGTCTGCAAGTTGCAATTGGAACGACAGACTTTACCATAAATCTTATAGAATGGTGGCCATGTCATCCAGCAATTGGCACTACTCCTGGACAATAACACTTCTAAAGAAAAACTGGAGAAAACTTCTCTGCTTTTTGGACGAAAATGAGGAAATTCAACACAAAAATAGTTGATTGAGTTACAGAACATGCCGATAATCCGACACACCAATGAATTCGGGATATTGGAATAAAAATCGAATATCTAACTGCTTACCCAACAATATCGTCTCTAAATTTGAAGTAATTCCCAATTTAGAATCCTGGGACAATGCCCTTTCCGAGAAGGACTGCTGATGGAAAAATTAAATGAACAATGACTTGTGCCCTGCCAACCGACAATGTCCATCAATCCCTCAACTATACCTACATACATTCCCATCTCGATTGAAAAAAAAAAAAAACACTTAAACAAGAAGAAAAAAAAAATTGACTGTGACCCTCAATCAAAATTGGAATTTGCTCCATCATCGAAAAGAAAAGAAAAACAATCCAACTCGTTTCGAGTGAAGAAAACAATTACATTCCCCGAAGCAACAACGAAAATCCAATCATCCTTCGCCATAAAAATTTGTCATAAACAAACGCGCAGAGCAACATAAAGCCTAAGACTTCCGGTCGCTGGCTAAGCTTCAGCCAGAATACCAAGTTCAAAACGAAAATTAAATCACGAAAACAAAAGAAACGGACTGAATACGAAAGTGAGTCGAGTCGGTCCAACGACAGCGCAGTGCCTGAAATTCCTTTTTTTTTTCCTAAAAACCGATCCATGTCACTGGGTTTGTGTATTCCACGCATTAGCTCTCTCACCCACCTGCAGTTACCAGCATTCCAGGGCCACAACATACAGTATTGCCTCCACTGATACGGAAGGCACACTCTTGCCTTGTGGAATACTAATTTCACCCTGCGCCCGCACTCAAATTCACCCTGCGAGAGGAGAGCATTGCCGCCGCAATTCCCACCCACCCTGTTCACCGAGATCGAACCCACAAATGCGCGCGACGAGCTAAAGCAAAACAACTGGAGGACAAATCCTTCTCTGACGAACAGGAGCATAGCCAACCAACAATTCATCCAAACAACCCTTCACTCGTAGACATCGTCGTCGCGGAATTTATTCACGCTGGTGCCCTTGTTTCACCTTGGCCCTATTTTTATTTTTTTTTTTATTTTTCCTGTTTTGCCACACTCCACTCCTTGCCGTGATATATTCTTGCTGGGAAAACAAGAGGCAAACGGAATTTTTTTTTTTTTTTTTTTTTCTTTTTTAGAAATTCCATTTTGAGGGTGCTCTTGCCCTTACTGCCCTTGTACAATATGACGTTACACCAGCACCACCACCACCGAGCGCCACCGCTGACGCCGCCGTCGCCGTCGCTTTAGGGGGTGCTGCTGCTTTAGGTTGCCGCTCTCGGTGCCGTTTACACCCCGTACAACGGTTGAGTGCGATATTTCGCTTGCTTTGCTAAGCAATTTCGCTACACCACCACTTCCATAACTCCCGGAGAAACGACAAAACGGCCTACAAGAGGATTTAGGGTTTAGAGGGCATATACGTTAGCAACAATGGTATATGGCGTGTACGCATTTGACGGAGGGTGGTGATATTTTTTTCTGCTGGGCTGGTAGAACATGTGCACTTGTAAAAATGAAAACAAAATGAAATCGTAAAAAAGCAGCAAGCGATAGGAAGGCAACACATTAGGCAGCTTAAACAGTCTGGGTTACAAGAACGCGACGTGTACATAATTAGATAAAATTTTAGGGTGTAGATAAAAGTGGTAATTTGGGGGCTACTTTCCAGATTTTATTCTATTCTCTAGAATAAATAGTATGTCGTTAACCAAACATTGCAACATAACAAAAAATCTGAAAAACATTAAAGCCCCTGGCTATGATTTAATAACCAGACGAATAACCAATAATTAAACTTCTGTGTCTAAAAAAACGTTTTTTCTTATTTTCTTATTCCTCAGATTTGATCCTTCCTGGATATAACCTGGTGCCTTTTTTCTTTTCTCACTGCGGTCTCGCCATATACGTTTGTAATGATGTAGCTCATCAAATTCAAATCCTGTTTCAATCCGGTATTTAACTTCATGTGTCTAAAATTCAGCGTCCGTAGGCATATTATTCACTACTGTTTCATTTATAGAAACCCCAATTTAGACAGCAATTCTACTTATAATGAGTTTGATGCGCTGTCTGACTCCATCACAAGAACTGTTTCCATTTATCCTCGTACTGAGATCGTTATTGCGAGGGATTTCAATATACACAATTATGGTTGGCTTCAACATTCGGGACAGACAACACCCGAAATAATATATGTTGAGATCTTTGCTGAGGTAAATAATTTGACCCAGCTTGTAAACGAGCCCACACGGCTACCCGACATTGATATTCATTCCGCCAACACTCTGGACTTGTTTCTCAGATCCCAGCCTGAGAAATACATTATAAACATATTGTCGCCTCTAGGTTTGTCAGACCACTGTGTCGTATCGGCTAATTTTTCGTACCTCAACCACTCAGTTAAAGAAAAAACTTCTTAACGAATAGTGTGGTAATACGAGAAAGACAATTGGGACGGCTTGAGCAGCTTCTTTAGCAGTTTTAACTGGTCGCTATGTTTCCTTAATAGCGACGTGGATGCCGCCGCCGATATGATCACTAATACCATTTACCTTGGCATGAAATCCTTTATTCCTAACCGAATAAAGAGTATCAAGTCAAAGGAAAATGCATGGTATGACTCGAGCTATAAAGAGGGTATCAGGTTGACTGAGTTAACTTATCGGTCTTACAAGGCCGACACCTCTGAGGAAAATCGGGTAAAATTTAAACGAGCGAAAACTATGACATTTCAGCTGTCAGCTCTTTAGACAAGGCCAATCTGCTTGCAGTCCTTTTCGCTGAGAACTCCACACTCCCAGATTGTGCTGTACTTGAGTGCGTTGAATATTCTATACGACAAATCCACTTTCGCACTCGTACAGTAGCAAGAGATAATTAAAGATCTTAACATAAACAAATCCGCTGGTACAGATGGTATGTCACCAATTAATCTGAAGAGGTTTTCTTCCACGCTGGCAAAACCATCCTACTATTCTGGACTCTTCCCGAGTAGATGGAAAACAGCATTTGTCTAGCCCGTCCCTAAAAAAAACGAATCTTCTTTTCCCTCCAACTATCGACCCACTGCACTTAAGTCCCTTCTTTCCAAGATCATGGAAACTCTGATAGATCGTCAGCTTATGAAATATCTTGAATCACGAAAGCTCCTCAATGACCGTCAGTATGGCTTTAGTAGCAAAAGGTCCACTGGTGATTTGATGGTATATCTCACCGAAAAGTGGAACCATTCTCTGCATAATTCTGGTGAATGTAAGATTGTTGCGCTTGTTGTTTGTGTGTTAACGACCATCTCTGTTGGAATGACCACATCCGCCAAGAATGCTGCGAAATGTCTAGGATTCTTCAAATGATGCAAGAAGTTCTTTACCTCTCTTGTACATGCCAAGGTCCTCGTTTTATATTGGTTGACAGTCTAAGATGGAAAATACAGAGTCAAATATTTAAATCATCATATCAAATATGTTTGTTGGCACAGTTACTAGATTTTTAATCATTTCCTCAATTTTCGCACAACTTGCATAAGGAATACGCATCACCCTGTTATAAGGAATATTTCTAAAATGTACCTCGAACTCAGCTTTTGTTACAACATGTTGCTAGCCCGTCTAGAACTAGAGGTATAGACTGGAAAAAAAATCTACCTATGTAGCTGCCGAAAAAATTCAAAATTTCACTCGAAATTTTTGTAAAACACCAGGTCACCAGGAATTTTCAGAAAACGGTAGGGGTAGTGAGTCAACTGAAGCTACCAACATCTATTGCTTGGCATTGGACACTGCATACCTATTCATTTTAAGGGAGATTTGTTTCTCATATAACTTCTTTGTTTGTCGATGGATTTTGACGTTTTAGGTGTCAAAATAAAGGTATCAAGTTAAAGAAAAAAGACGAAAATACAAGATGGTGGTCGAAATTGGCGTCTCAAATTCTTTTAAAATTTTTGTTGACTAACATTTTAAATTGTTTAAGATAAACTTTAAGCCGTAGAGTCATACGATTTTCAACTGCTTGTAGATAGACAAGTTAAACTATGAAAAATTTAAAGTGACTGACCTAAAATGGGGCAATGAATCGTTCCAGAAAGATATTTATTTATTTAAGACATGTTGTTCTAAGACAGTTTTACTTTTTTTAGAATTTTTAGAAATTAGAGTATACTCGTAAATTTGCAATCATAAAAATACCAAGATGTGACGTTGAGCATTTTAAAAAAATTAACTGTTCGACACCGTCCAGCGACATAAAACAAAGATTAAAATTTGAGCTAGAGGGCTTAGCTAATTTGTAAAATACTTGAGAATACAAGGGGGTTCATACTTTAATGTAAAAATATATCAAATTTGATATTTTTGTTTCCAAATAGGTAGGTTATTGAAATGAAACAAAAAGCAGCGTCTATTAGAGAACGTTAAGTACCTATATATGTATATTTGTATCATATTTTCATTTAATACAGACTGTTGGAATTGGTAAACAAATTATACTACATTGTTGGCTTGGAGATCCTTGGAGATTTTTTAGTCGAATACGAATACGAATAGGTATAGGTACATTGAGGTGTTGGTGTCGTTTTGGAGCAAGTGATTAATTTTAGTGGTAATAGTCTAAAAGGAAGAACCTATAGACAATAGGTGTTAAGTTTATTGATCAGTGCTAATGTGTTAATAATTCTCAGCTGAACAGTGGGGTTTTGCTTTCCTACTAGTGTTAATACTAATAGTCTCAAAGAATGTGACTACAGATGTAGGGTCATCCAACAAGAGGTGTCATTTTAAATCAATAGGAAAACGCAACATTTTTATGAAAAGTGGTGATATTCTTATTTTTGTCTAAATTACAAACTCTAAGGCTAGAGTTTTCTTTTAGTGGATGAATGATTGGTCTAACATTGGTGCCGACTTTATCTTTAACATAGCTCCAAAAGTAAAAGACTAATGGTGTTAAATTGTATGATCTTGGCGCCCAAATTAAGTTTCCATTTCGAGACAATCACACGTCCAGGAAATTTGTTACGTAATAGAGCTATTTTTTCACCAGCTTTGTGACATGTGGCACTGTCTTGCTAAAAACAAACTCCATTCAACTCAATTTCAGTTAAAAAAAAATCTATTCACTGAAACGGTAGCACCAGCATCATTTTCGAACAAATATAGTCCAAATATAGTCCAATGGCGCGTCTTTTCCTTGGGACCCAGAGCTTAGCTTCTCACAACCACTCGTGCTATGCGTGTTATATTCTTCACACGAAGGCAATGCAGCGTGCTCATTGTCGCGCAAATCTGCGAGCAAATGCGTTAAGGTAAGCACGCGCTCAAGTGCGTTGATCTTTTCGTCATACAAAAGCCAAGTCAAAATGCCATCCAGGCACACGCACTTCCCCACGAGCATACAAATCCGCACGCAAGTGCTAAGACTTGCGCGTAAGTGTGTACGCCGTTAAAGGGGCCTACTGTTCAATGCCGGATCCGAACGGCAGTTTTTTTGTTTTTTGTTTTTTGAGAAACTTTTTCATGACAGTTTTACTCTCGGACGTTTGTCAGACGCTCGCGAGAGGTGGGTCTAAAAGAAATTTTAGGTGATGTTTGGCGTTTGAACCTGGAACGGATTAACGAAAGCACGCATGTGTCACTTGATTGTCCTGTCGAACTTAACTTCCACCAATCTGACGATTTCTGGAATCGATTGTACCTTTGCTGGTCCAACTGTCAACAAATAGTTCTTACATATCGATGTCGGTAGGACCTGTATTGTATCTTGGATTTTTTTATTATGAAAATCCGTGACTTTATTGCGACACATTTAACAATAACTGCAAATCTATTATTTATCACAATTCTGTGGTGTTATGTGTTCTTACATTGAGGGCAATGTTGTAATGCGTTTTTTTCTCCACTCTCTGATTATGTAGACGATGTCCCTTTTACAGCTCTGATCAATTTACTGTCATGAGGACATCGGACACGAGTTTACGAACTTTAAGATTTCTTTATCGTTACCATAACTCATATAGAATCATAATTATGACCTCAGTATCCCGATCATTACCAAGGAAATTGCAAAAAAAAACATTTTATGCCTCACAAAACTTATTCATTTGGCAACACGGCACAACTTAAAACCATCAATTGGGTTCATAAAAGCAACTTTCTTGTAAAATCTCCGTCATTCCTCTTCCCAACCAAGGCTCCATAACAAGACTCATTACTGTACTTTTAAAGTAACTTCTCTCCTTTGCCTGCTAACAGATAAGAATGGGCCACAAGTATTCATAAAATTGTACGCGCCGGCTTAATGCTCTCGTGCTATGCTATCTTAGTGCTGCATAACTCGGTAATGACTTTATACGTTCGTAACCATTTTAGTATCCCTATCT
The DNA here is from genome assembly GCA_905220385.1 of Xylota sylvarum. Classification (NCBI taxonomy): domain Eukaryota; kingdom Metazoa; phylum Arthropoda; class Insecta; order Diptera; family Syrphidae; genus Xylota; species Xylota sylvarum. The sequence continues at coordinate 104,189,635 of LR999957.1, read as the reverse complement.
TACACCCCACACCACTTGTAACATCAAACTCAACTTATCCGTGTTCACCCACCCATCGTCCTTTATAACAAAAAAAAAAACCAAAGTAACAGTTTTTAACATCCTTCGCGATAAAAATATGCTTCGCGTATGTGACCTAACTGGGGCGGTTCATCCGGTACTGGTCCCGTACCAGTCGTCGCATAAAAACAAATAAACTTTTCATGATGACACAACATCAGGTGGCATCCATACCCAGTCCACCACCTACCACCTATTATCCACCACCACCCAGCGCCGCACTTTATTTTTGCATACCAAAGTCATTACAATGAACGCATGTGCTCGCACTCTCTGTTGCGTATACACGCGAAGGGCACACCAGGACCGCAAACAACGCAAGAGTAAAGCAAACAAAACGCGCGACAAGGAAATTTGTCACGCTGTCGAGTGTCCTAATGAAATTTTATCGCCAAGGCGGGAGTTGTATCCTTCATATTCGCTGCTACTCCTCGTGGAACCTCGTGGGAGAGCGATTTGCGTGCATAGGATAACTTCCGCTGCTGCTGCTGCTAACACCGTCCCCCGACTTTATGTTTATACAGCAAGGGCACAAAAATTCACACGGGATTCTGCTTTTGAAATGGGAAACGTTCGCGGGGGTGAAGGTGCACTGCACACACACACATACACACATGCTCAACGTTGGCAGGGGTGGTTTAATTAATTTTGGATTTTGCCTACGTAAACACGCACACATGCGCCTCGCCTCGCGCGCTCCTGTGGGGTGAAGTTTTTATATTCTTTTTACGTTGTTTCCTTACCCGCGGGTTATGACTGTTCACGACTGGGGGTTGGTAGAGGGATTTTTATTTTTCTGTTGCTTTACTCGCTGCAGGGATTGAATTAGAATTCTGTGCCTGTCTGTGGAGGGAAATTCATTTTCACGCTATCCCCAGCAGCGTCCAAGAGTTATTGTTCCAAGAATCAGGCTCTGATTGGCAATGAAAAAATTAATAATTTTACTTTCAAGGTAGCCGACTTGCTGTGAGATTAATTACCCGGCAGTATCAGGCGTAGAAAACGACTCTCGGGGGGACGCTAACTTTTGTTTTGCGGTCGGTAATAAGATATTTGTTTTTCTTTCGAGGAAAAAACTTGTACATCCCTTGGTTATTTGATCAGTATTCAGTGGAATTTGACTTGGAAATTTGATTACCTGATTACTGATACTACAGGGATGATTTAAGTCATCACATTGGGAGAGTTTTAAGCAATAATTACAAGGCGATCGATTTAAGGATTTTGCAACCGACATCACAATGTTACAGCATTTCCTTTGGCGTTTTCAGCAACATGTGGTCTAATGATGCCGCCGGGTTCAAAAATCGTATTTTACAGTAACCCTGTAGGTATAGGTATACAGATTGTGTTTGTGTTCAATAGAAAGCGGGTAAATAATAAACAAACACATGAGGTAGACCGTTCCTAATTTATTATTTTAGGTCATTGGAGAGGGTAAACTTAAGCTTATCACTTAGGCCTCTATAGTGCTGGTTGCGTTTCCATAAATTCACTGATTTCCTCCCTTGTGCCCTCTCTTCATGTCACTGATATCGTTTATTTCGATTTACACTTACACCCGAATCTTCGGCAAAAGGTGAGGACCAAACTCTAGGATAATTGTGTGGATGTATACGACAATTCTAAGACCAATACTTACGTATAGGAACGTGGTCTGGTAATGAGCTACAGAGAAACCAACAAAGTTTAAAGCGAAATACAGAGGCTAGCATGTATAGGCACAATCAGCGCGATGAGAACAATGGCTCAGCTCGGCTGGAGACAATCATCAACATGCTATATACAGGAGTCTACCATGAAGTGTTTCTTGAGGATTAGCGAATTAAACGGCTTGAACTCAAACCTCATAAGCCATACACAAATTCTAATGAACCTCCTATGTGAAGATGTAAAAGCGACTATACGTCACCATTCCTAGACTTTGAAAAACCATTCTCCTCCACTTTTCCAAGTACCGAGGAAGGAGAAACGAAGGAAACATTAAAAGACAAGCCTATATCCAGATGGGTCAAATATTGATATAGAAACGGGCGCCGTTATATACTCTGTTGAATTACACAGCTCAATCAGACAGAAGTGTCTTCCAAGCGGAGGTCCTGGTAGTGACAAAAGCAGCCAGTGTGGTATCAATGATGGCAATACCATAATAGCACCGTATTTATTCACAGTCAGGCGGCCATTAAAGCATGCTTTGCTACTGAAAGCAAGTCCAAGTTATACCGACACTGTCAGAACTTAAGCTTTTAGGCTCACAGCACAATGCACATCTCTACTATGGGTTCCTACTGAAAAGGATATAACCGGGAATGAGATAGCTGATCAACTTGTAAGAAAAGTGAGGGTATGCCTTCGTATAAGACTAGTCGTAAATAGTTCCTTGAGCACTGGAATAATCGTGCTCGCAGTACTCTGTAGCATGATCGAAATAGTACCATCCAGGCCTGGCGATTTGTAAGGGGAGAACGATCGAATTGCCCACTCTATTCTCTCCTCTGAGATCAAATCCGATGGCAGTTCATATTCCGTGATTGTATTTATTCTGGTGCAATCCACAGATTGGGTTACACTTCCTGGCAAGTGCGACGTATTAATCAGTAATCTTAGTGAGTCTGAGCAAGATTCAGTCAAATTGCCGTCAGGATCCTTGAGGGTCATAGTCTTCGTTAGTCTGGAGAGGATTTTCCTTAGCCTCGCAGATTCTGTCGTTCCCTTAATGTCATCGCAAAAGTGCTGCAATGAGCGGCGTTTAGCTCTTTGCGTTTTATTTTTAAATTTTCTCTGACTGGCCTTCTACTGATCCCAGTCTATTTGTGATTTTGTCCGAGGAATTTGCAAGTCACATTCTTGAGGGCGTCAGCAACTCTTCCTTACTGAAGAACCAATAAGACATCCCAATTTTTGGGATAAATTGGAACACATGTGGTTTCAACAAGTTGGAGCCACACAGCTGGCCAAATAATCGAGTTATTGAAGTCGAAGTTTGGTGACTGTGTTATCTCCAGAAATGAAACAGTCAATTGATTGTCTCGTTCGTGTGATTTGAGGCCGATGATCTTTTTATTTGTGACTATATCAATAAGCCAGTGACATAATACCATATCTGGACCAACTTCGGACTAACTTCGAAAAGCTGGCGAAAAGTCATGGAATGTTTGGTTCAGGGCATGTACTCGTATAGGCATTATTGTGGGGGACATTCCACCACCTTTACAAAAACCACAACATCATTCTTAAGAAGTTCTAAAAATGACTGTACTTTGAAAAACAAAAATGGCTAAGGTAGTTCTGTCCTACACTTCGGTAGTCTATGGATATACATATGCCGACAGTAATAGAAATGCCGTCAACATGAACAAAAGGTGTACAAAACTAAAAATCATTTCGAAACTTGAAAAACTATAAGTGTGAGTTGGAGCTCACACACCCACTCTTCTTTACCAGATCGTTCTCTGTAATACTTTCCAAATCTGATGGGATGGTGCAAAGACCACAGAGAATTATGTTTTAATTTCCTTGGGGACATAAAACAGCTCTGTAAGTACATATCTCTTTTTTTTTCCTAAGTAAGCCCATGTTTTTAACAAGCCACCCCAAATTTTTTTATCTGTCTCATAAAAAATATTTAATTTCACCTTAAAAATCTTACAATTCAACTTCGAACACAAAAGAAGAGCCGTTGCCATAAAATTCTGAAATGACACTCCATTCCAACTTGAGTCAAACTGTCCATAATAAAGTTGAGAAAAAAAAAAAAAACTAATCGCCACCATATTTGCTCCTTCCAACTCAGTAGTCTCGAAAAGAAAACAACTCTCATTCACCGATTTACACTTTTACGATTTTGAAAATAATAAAAAAAAAAAAATTATTATATCACTCCCAGTCCATAAGTTAAATGTCTGCGCGATTTTTATTTCTTTCCCCTTCAGTAATTTAATTAGAAGTCGTTCTTCCAAAAATGGATTTCGTTCGAAAATTCTTCGACTTTCTTTTTTCTTTATGACACAGAATCAGACATCAGTCAAAGATCGTAAATAAAAAAGGCCACCCTCGCTACCATCTTGTCAAATTTGGCACCACCCTCGATTTTACATTCCACCAAAAATGAATTATGTCCCTAAATAAACGCAAGTTATGCATGTATCTAGATAGATGCGAGTATCTGGGTCAATCGTGATAGATATGAGCACCACTTCGTTATGACATTTAGACCCCGTCGCTGATGGAGATGAGGGTGCCACAATCGAAATCAATCATTTGTTACATTCTTTTTTTTTTTGACGGTAATAAATTCAGTCTTTCTCTCTCATTTTCAATTCATGGGATATATACTTCAAATCAAAGGAAGTTCCTTCAATTCAAAATCTGAAGGATAATGATAATGTTGATGGCATTGGTATTGGTAGTGGTGAAAGAAAAAGCACCAAGCACGAATTGTTACCAATGTCATTATAAATATACAAGGCAAACCTCATGGCGAATACATACATCAACCCATGTGGGTGGTGGTGGTAATGGTGGAGAAGACCCATATACGTATCTATAGCATGTCACCCCATGAACACAATTTGTTCATTGTGGCAGTAAATCTCAGCCGACACCAAATATCCTCGCAAATTACACAAAAAAAAAAATGAAAGAAGCCGGTCGACGACGAGACCCCCAGACTCCACAGGACAATTCCCAATTTTCTGCACCATAAATAGGAAACTTATCGAATTTCGCCCTCGTCTTCGTCCTTGTGTTGGTTGTTTTTTTTTTTTTTTGTATTCTTTTTTCTTTTTCGTTGTTTTAGGCATTAGGTAACGGAATCAAATCAGATTTTATTATCAGAAAATTTATCGCCAACAGACATGCAAAAAGGACGAAACAAAATATATAATACTAACAAATTAATACCAGGTTACGATGGAAGGATAAGAAAAGTTCAGACCATTTAGTCATGTCGTTCTCATCCCCCGGCGGGGCGCGATGATGGGGACATTTGGAATTTGACCAATTATTCGAAGAAATTACCAATAATGTGTCGAAAACTTGGCAGCAGCAAATGGTTTTCAAGTGTTTGGACCCAAAACCTAAAGTGGAACGGCTTCACACAAAGTCAATTGCCTGGAAATTTTGCTTCGTCATTATTTATTCTTTTAAGCTGGTTCGGACTTTTAACCACCATCAGTTCAGTTCAGTTCAGTATACTATTAGCTTCTCTGTCTCATTCTTTCACTTGAAATAATTATCTACATCCCTGGAGTCTAATTGTAATAGTCTCAAGTGGGATGGAGGATTGGATAAAAAGTTTTAAGGATAAAAAAAATGTGTGTATTTATAATCACCTAATTGGCCTTAGGGTTTTCCGTTTTTGTCCGTCTCCTGGTTTTTTTTATGCGGTTGTTGCGAAGGAAAAATCAGAAAATGGGAAACTTAACAAAGTGATATTTCGAAATAAAAGAAAATCATAAATTTTAATTTTCTACTCTTGTTAGTGTCTTGAGGAGGCGAGCGTTAAAAACCAGCGTCAGAGGACAATATTCATTCCTCTTCCAAGTTCTGAATTATAATTTTCCATCTTTTGGTTATGAAAAATGGAAATGTAATCTATTGCGATGCTGACAATACTGCTGGATATTTCTTGAAATCAGGTTTTAGTTAGTAAAGTGTTATCCATGACAATGTGTCATTGTTGAACTGTCAACATTCAATTATCATTGCTATGACTTTTAATAAGTAATATGTGAATGTGAATCGATAAACACTCGCAAAACGTGTTAAAATAGTGAATATTCGCTACAAAAACGGTGAAAATGTCGAGTCACATGCTACATAGCTAGTGATTGACAAATTTCCATTTGACATTTGCTTGACATTTGATTGACATTTGCGTGATAAATTTCCTGAACGTGTCATTTTCAAACTGGAGACTTTAATTGAGCGCCGATATCATGGCGCGATTTAATACCATTAAGCTTTTTCCTTTGATGCTTGTTAAAAATATATGTATGTAGTCATCGGTAATGCTGTACCAACAATTCTTGCACTGAAAGAAAATATCAAACCTGTTATTCGCAAAATACAGGTGCAATTATGCGAATATGTAATGAAAAATTTCTTCAAAAGAATGACTATTCGTAGGCAGATCTGAGGCGGACATTTTACAGATATTACACTTGAGAAATGAAAATATTACCTTTTCTATTGATTTAAAAGGACACCCCTTGTTGTATAACCCTATACTTGTTTGAAGTTTTCAGCTATAGGTTCTTAACTTGAGTCAAAGAAAATTTGTGCAAGTGCCGAATGCAATCCTCTTTTGATGGCGACGGGAAAAGGATTGCGTCGGCATTTTGCTATTTCATAAGTTCTGTCATAAACCTTCTACCGGATGCGTCATCAAATTTCAAACCCGCTCCCACTCAGTAGTCACACGCACTAAGCATTGACCACTGTTCCCACCAGGAGAGCAGGTTACCTTTACGTCGACGATTTGCATCAAAAGACTGGCAATAACCATAAGAGCTCATAAACTGAGAGTGTACAGGCTTGAATTTGTGTAAAACAGTGTTTAAGTAAGGCTAGGTATGAGGTAGGCTAAAGCAAAGTAATCCACGACGCCATCACATCAGGATAGAAAAGGATTTTCTGTGGCGCAATGTTGCTAAAGACTGCCATTGAGTCGGAGTGGACTTTATCGTTCTAGAGACTAGGCGCCTTGCAATGTGGAGTTAGCCATAAATTTTCGCTGTGTGTACAATTTTTAAGGAAACGGAGGCTTCCTATTCAGCAGTTGAATAAACCTGTCCTAAGGCAGCAGTAGGTGATAATCCCCAGAACCTAGACGCAAGTTTTTGATGCAGATTATTCCTTAATTGAAATGCTGCTTAAAGGTTAGGGATTTTGCAGCGGTCTTTCCGAGATAGAAAGCAGGATGATTCAATTTTAGCCGTGCTGGTGGTCAGCCTCCATTGTTTTAAGAATTCTCCCAGGAAGTCGAGATCTGCTGAGAGTGTGGCATCAATTGAGTGCAGCTTCTGGTGATGATCGTCTACATACGAAAATTGTTTGGTTGAAGAGAAGAGCGATCCTTGTGGAAGGCCTTTGTTAAGTTGTCTGTTCGCTCTATTATTGAGGAATACAGGCAAAGCTCGATTTGCGCACCATTTAAAATTTAGATAGACCATTTGCGGAATTCGAGCATTCGCACAAACCGAATATTGCGGAAATAGAGCTTTGCTTGTACTTGGAAAGGACGATTACTCAATATGTTGTTGATCAGGTTTGCTGTTTTTTGCAAGGAACCGTCTTCAAGGGTTTGTAGTACACTCCAGTATGCCAAACTGTAGTACAGAGGGAAGTTTACGTGTCGTCTATGACCGCATAGCAATTAAAACTAGCGTAGCACTATAATTTATAAATGCTTAGTCTTCAAAGCAACTAAGCATTCAGAAATTTTTGGAATAGAACGTGGTACGTGGTTGGTGCACTGCGTTCACTCAAATAAATATATTTAGTCATCGTTTACGTGAGTTCTAAAATACTCAATTCTTGACTAACTTGTTTTTCTTCAATCGAGAAAAAATTACTAAATTACCAAAAATTGCCAACCCGAAAGAAAATTACCAAATTTGGAATGGAAGTTTTTCTTCAATAGTCCCTCCTTGTTGATTCTCATGTTTTCACATACAGTTTATATCAGATTTTGTTAGCATTAGGCGTCCCCATTTCATACCGTTGCCAGAGTATCTTTATATAGATTTTGTAGGACCCAACCAAACTTACATATTTGAATTTCCGTTATTAAAAAGTTTAAACAATAGTGCCTTTCGGTCCACCGTATTAAATGACGCTTTAAAGTTGTCAAAGACCACTTTTTACTCTTGGCCAGGAAGGACTGCAATGCTTCTTAAGACGAAAATATGGTCGATGGTTGATTATCCCAGTCTAAATCCTTCTTGGTGTTCGTTAAAAAGTATGTTTATTTCAATCCAAGTAGTTAGCGTTTTTTGGAGTACCGCCGTAAATACTTTAAAGGACACGATCGAGAATGAAATTCCTCGAAAATATTAGCTAAATCTACCCTACTTCATTTTTTGTGGATTGGAAAAATGAGTGCTTCTCTCTATTTGTATTATTCTTTACATAAAGGATTGTAAAACGACAACGTAGCTCTCTAGACGAATTTAATTAAATACATGTACGTACATATGTCAGCACGTTTCATTGTTTTCTCCACGAATTTTTGTTTTTAAATGTTCATGTTGTATGTTCACACCTAACGTGTGAATGCTGTAAAAACTACATAGAAATTATCGTGATGTTCTTTTTTGCTAGCTCAGTTAGGGTATCCATTAAAAACTTCCTTTCTCATTGAACTACAGAATGACTTTGGTAAATGAACTAAAATCACCATTAATTTGTCTTATAAACAAACAACAGCAAATAAATTAATTCGCTCTTCTCAAATTGTCATCAAAAGGAAAAAACTTCCGATCTCTCTTCCATCAAGAAGTAAACATAATATCATTTATGCTTGACGTGGGATCCCGGGAACTTTTAATCTAACAATTAATTTATTCTTTTCATCCTTATTTATTTTTGGTGTCCATTTTGGGGTTGTAGTCCCTTTTTCCGATTGGGTGTGGAAAAAGTTTGACACTAACTCTGAACGAATACCATTCCTCTGACGCCGCCGGTCGGGGGGAAAACTACTAAATCCTTAGCTAAGAAGGGGATATTAATTATTTGTCACTCCATCTCATTAATGACGGTTCGGAAGTAGCTAATGGTTTTTTTCTCCTTTCGAAGGTTATCCCCTTGGGAAGGTCATTCATCCGTCCTTCGAACTGAATAAATCAATATACTTACCTACTCAACTAACTATCTACATACTACATACTTTTTGTTCTTTTAGTAACTGTATTAAACTTTGACATTGTTTCTGAAAAACCTTCTTTTTTTTTTTTGTCGTCATCCAATCACGCCATTCATTGAAAAATCCAACCGCCACAACATTGTGAATCCTTCCACCAAAGAGTCTAGACAAAACACAACAAGCAACCGCACTAACGACGAAGGATGACATAAAGCTAAACTGTGTTTCCAGTCAACCGGCGAAATGACCTCAATCCGGCGCAAAGTCATCGAAGACGATACAGACATGTGCCCGCCATAAATCCTTCGGCACAATTTATGAAGTTGTCCTTTATTTTTTTTTTTTTGCTGCTTGCCTGTCTGTGCCTGACATCCTGGCTACACATAAATGAAATTCATAAAAGTGAAGGAGAAGAACTACTGAATCCTGTCGAAACAGCTCTATATTTTCATTAAAAAAAAAAAAAAACTTCAAAGTTATTTCCTTGCGAATTTGGTTTGGCATAGTGCCAGCAAATGTGGTAACCCAATTTTTTTTTTAAAGTTTTCAGGATGCATACATATGTATGTGTTTGGGGGGATTGCATGTTTGTCCTTTGGAATTTTTCATGAACGCGGTTTATATTTATGCAACTGTTTCATTTTCACCTCTCTGCCAGGTTAACTCATGTAACATATGGTATCTTGTTTTTCTTTTCAGTGTGAACCCGGTTTAGGAGCTAGCGTCATGTACAATCTACTTTATAATAGGCCACAAAAGTTAATGCTTTTAGCTGGATGCAGTACGGTCTGCACAACTGTAGCTGAGGCAGCGAAAATGTGGAATCTAATCGTGGTAAGTAAGAAATATTACATACGTATGTACTTTTGTATTCAAAAGTATTCTCAGCAAATACACGCACGATAATAGAGCATACATCATAAACTGACGACATATACATAGTAGGTACACCTCCCATGTAGACTTATATTTCTAATTTGTAGTTTTCAAAATTTAAATTAAATTTTCTCAACGTTACTAACAGTTTCAACCCTAAGGACATTATATTTCTATTTTTTGAATCAGATACATACATCAAGGAGCAATAATTTACATAGTAACCCGTTCCATAATGTTAAAAGTGCGGCACACATGCCTAGTGCAATACAATACGGTATCTTTCAACTTACAAATTATACACACAAACAAACAGATATACGTAAGGAGACCTGGAAGCTAATTTACAAAATTAACTATCCAAATATTTCAAAACAAATACCAGGAATCCCCCCAGCAACAGAAGCAGAAGCCAGAAACAAACCCATGTCAAGGCAGAGAACTAGATGATACCTAGGCACACGATACGATTACACACACACTCGTACCACAAAGAGAGAGAGTTTTGGAAACCTTATCTTAGAGTTTTCAGAAATTAATTTATGAACCTATTTGCTCTAATGTGGTTGAGAGGATGTTTACACCCCTTTCATCCTGAATCAAGTTTTCTGTGTGTTTCTCTGAACTAATTGTACGCATAATACTCGGACGCAATAGCAACAACTTACATAACTAGTAAATACAACAGGAACTAAGTTAAAGTAGAAATATTGTCCTCCTGTTGTTTATAGACGGATGTAGGTAGCCTGAACATGGAGAGGATTCGGAAAAAAAAGATAATAGCCGGTGAGTTACATATTTCGTTCACGGAATTTGTCACCTTAAATTGTTGCTTACTTACATAGATATATGTAAGTAATAAATGTTGAGTTCTGACACAAATTGACACAATATGTGGTATGGTCTCCAGACCTTTCAGGGTGTGGAACACACATTTTGTTCACGTGGTATCCGAAATTACCAAGTCGTGTGAACAATGTTACTAACCAGTCGATACAGCCTTGCACTGTTTCCTTTATTTCACTGAACATCAAGGAAATCACCATTGACTTGGACATTGAAGGGACCTTTAACAATGTCAGATCTACGGCAATTATAGATGAACTTGCAAACGTGAAAGTCGATTCTTCGCTGGGAGGACTGATCAATCAATTGCTCGTATGCAGGATTATCAATTCGCAGCTGGGCGGCGCATCGGCTTGTTAATTGCGCAACTTCTCAGGGTGGCCTTTTGTTCCCTCTTCTGTGGAATCTAGTGGTCAATGGGCTGTTATTGAACATAGAAGGGACTATGTTCGGAAAACATCCTGATACTCTCAGCAAAATCCTCCAATGTGCTCTCCTACGGCTTAATAGATGGGCCTCAAAATGCAGACTATATGTTAATTCCCTCAAAACAGAACGTGTCCCCTTTACGAGAAAATAAAAATTTCCCCTTATTGACCCTTCTACGATTAATAGCAAAAGTCGCTCCTTAAAAAAAATTCCAAAATACTTGAGTCTTATATTGGATAGGAAACTAAACTGGAAAGCCAATCTACTTGAACGCGTAAAGAAGGCAACTATAGCTCTATACTCCTGTAAAAGGCCGTAGATAATATTTGGGGTTTTCAACCTTTCATACGTTGGATGTACGTGTCCGGCTGTACTGCCTGGCTTGATCATCTCATGGTCGGCTCTTAATGGGGCTACTCACCTCAATCTTCTGTCTAAGGTACAAATATCTGCTTGTATGGGCATCAGTGGTGTACTTTCTCAGTGGGTCTGGATCTGAGCGGGTCTGGACATTATGCTCCACCTGCTCCACTTAGATATTCTTGGCAAGCAGTTGAAAATATGACTATCTAGGAGTACTCCTCGATCATTGATCTTCTCAACCTTACCCTAGAAAACACCGAACACCCCGCCGACACTGTTATTTGACCGGAAATTCCATCCCTGACCGTAGGTGATGGGTCAATGCTCCCTCTCCTGAGGACAGTGTAGTCCACTTCTACACGGATGGCTTCAAGACTGATGAAGGGGTGGGTTGTGGTGTTCTCTCCGACAAGCTCTATCTGAACACATCATTCCGCCTCCCTGATCATTGTAACGTTTTTCGGGAAATCATGGTGATCAAGGAACTCTTGTTTGGGCTGAAATGCAATGCAATGTCTGTCAAGGATATTAGCATTTTCACTGACAATCAAGCGGCAACCAAATCCCTGGAATCGTTGTCGTTCACTTTAACGGCTGCTTCAAAATGCCGATTGTCTCTTTGAAGATGCTTGAGCATCCAACACTCAGCTATACTGGGTGACAGGCCGCAGAGACATTGCAGGAAATTGCAAGGCTGACGAGCTGGCGAAGACTGGGTATGACGCTCGCTACTTTTAAATTTTTACTAAAGCTAGACGCTTTTATCAAAACCAGCTGTAGATAGGAAAATCGTTCTACTTGCAGCATTCCGAGGCAGATCTGGCCTAGGCTTGATTTGAAATGAAGGGCCGAGTTGATTTTGTTGAAGCTGTCACAGATTAGCCACGTTATCGGTCTTTTTATGGGATACTGTCTGATAGGCCAACATTCCAAATGGCTGGGCCTACTGAAATGATTTCTGCGGAAGATGTGTGAGGAGGAGTAAGAAACCATTTTCCACCTCCTATGAAAACAGGCTACTCCATCTAGGAGCTCCCTTCTTTGACAACCTAGGCGATCTGGCATCATTAGGCGTCACGTCGCTCTTTCGCTTTATTGAAAGTACCAGTTGATTTAATTAGTCCGGAGTAGCCAAATGGTGCGATCCATGGTATCACAATGAACCTTTATTGCTCTATAGTAACTCCAGTACCTGGTGCCTACTTTTCAAATTGTAACCTTATTCTAAGACGGTCTGCTACCCTGGACAGTTTGCTTAGATTCCTCAGTCTTAAAGCTGATCTAGATGGCAGTTGTTTGAAAGCAAGGTTTGAACTACCATTGTAGAAGTAGCTTCAGAGAATCCTGGCATCTGTATGCATGTTGTCTACTACTCAAAGGATACGCTTTCAGCGCCGTGCTCTCCATATGGTCACGACAATTCTTTCCAGTGTTTTCAACAGAATGATGTGACTGATCGGTCTGAAGGACTTCGCTCGGTGTAGTCTTTTTTTCCCGGTTTTGGAAGAAACACCACAGTTGTTTCTCTCCATGCTACCGGTATGTAGCCTATTGCTAGGCATGTGACGTATATACCTCTAAGCCTTGGTACAATGAGATCTGCACCCCATTGAATTAAAGCTGGGAATATACCATCTGGTCCTGCGGCCTTGTAAAGTGAAAACGTTTTTATCCCCCCACTGACCGCTTCTGAAATTACTATCCGTTCTGCTTCTGCCCTATCCATCCTGTTTGCTCCTTGTTTCCTCAGAGCCCAGGGCTGATCTAACTTCAGGCTTCCCGGAAAGTGTATTTCCATGAGGACCTCATCTGCACGATTCAGTGTCTTAACAATCTCTCCCGTTCTATCGCGAATGAGTCCAACTTTGGAAACTGGATCCTTCGAGACAATTTTCTGAAGTCTATTGACCTCAGCTGTGCTTCTCATACTCGAGCAAAATTCCCTCCATGACACCCTTTTACGTCGTCGCAGAGTTGCTTTTAGCTCTTTTTTCTTTGCCTTATATTCATCCCATGATTCAGGATCATCCCTTCTCATGGCATCTATTACGTGATGAAAATTCTCTGATAGTCAAACTGACCCGAGGCATTCGTGGGTGGGGTAAGCAATGCTTGTCTCCCCAGCGCGGCCACCCCGCTCTTTTTAATTCAGTTCTGTTGGATCTCCATCCGTTTTATTACTACTTTTTTTCTAGTCTTATAGAATAGAAGCTAAGTTAAGCGTGTCTACAAGAATAGACTAGAATAAGAGACTAAGTAAGATTTTGCAACTACATGAGTATTGCACTTCTTCGGCTCTACCAATTCCTATTTCTTAATACCCACCAAGTTGCCCATCCAGAGACGAGTACGAGTACATCTCGTTTTAAGCTTTCATGAGCTCCAAAGATTTAAGAATTTACCAAAGTCTACAGCCCCAGGTGAGCTGTATCCCAATGCACCTAATCTTGTCACAACGTACTTCCTGTTCTTGTTTCAAATTAATGTTAAACCTTCACCAGTTGCTTGACTCCTAATCAACACTGTTTGTTTGAAAACAGGTCATCCGAGAGGGCACGTACTCATCCTTTAAGATTCATGCGACTACCGACATTTTCATTTCCATAAAATAAAATGAAACACTGAACAGAGAATCAAGTCCTTGTGCTTACCGTCCACGTTAATTTTCTCGACATTTTTCAACTTGTCTCTGCTGTTTATTTTTGAATCTCTGCATAGTTTCACAACGATAAAGATACACACAGACATATCCCTTGCTGGCGGAAGGATGGATATAACATCTATAAGGAAATGAAAATATCCTTAAAATAAATTATTATCCCACAGTTGTATACCTATAGTATGTCATGCAATAACACAACTATATACATACTTATAGTGCTTTAAGAAAAATATCATAAAAAATGAAAAGTAGAAACCGGAAGTAGATGTTGAAAATGAAAAACCATCCGGAATGAGAGACGACTGGAAGATGCTATCCAGATGATGATGATGATGATGATGTCGACAAGTATGCATAATTTTATATGCGAAACAGGCCAACTGGCAGACAGACATCAACCTAGAAATACAGAGAACCAATGCGAAAGAGTACCGACCTCAAGCATCAAAGTTTAATCTATCTTCTAAATACAACTGCCATGAAACCATTTCTGGATTGACACTTAAATTCTCTGAGGTTGTGGTTGAGATAAGAATAACTTTAGCTAGGTTGTAAGAAAATGTCCATCCGTTGTGGTCGTGTGTCCTTTTAAAGTTTAAAATCAACTAAAACCCAACTAAGACCAGAAAGAATGATGGCAACAAGCTTAAGTGAACTCTGTCACTTAAGTGGTTTTAATTATTTAAGTTGATCATAGTTTTTCCATCACAGAAAAAGGAAAAAGAAAACCCCCCCTCCCTCCACCTGCATGCAGAATACATAATCCTGCAGCTGCATCTCTACAAACTTTCTCTTTGTCTTTCGAAAAAAAAAAACGCTCGCGTTTCACCTTAAAACAAAGACCGCGTGCTTACTAGGAACTCTTCAGTCATGGCATTACCACACTTTATTCCCATTGTTCATATGTAGGTGTGAGGTCCTTTTTTGTGTATTTTTCATCTAGCACCTGTTAATGGCAAAGGAATAGAAAGGAATCCCTCGGACTGCACATTTTTAATTTTACATATATTTTATTTTCTCGTTTAAATTGAAAACCCCTGTGCAAAAGCAGGGTGAAAAAGTTCACAGGGTGTCCTGTGCCTTTTGGAAATAATTTTACCTCCAATTCCTCTCTGTTTCATTCCAGCTGTGTTATGGTGCATCGAGTCCAGCACTATCGGATCGCAGTCGATTTCCGACCCTTTTTCGCACTCATCCCTCCGCCACCGTGCACAATCCGACGAGGATTAAACTTATGAAAAAGTTCGGATGGTCACGGGTTGCCATTCTACAGCAAGCCGAGGAGGTCTTCATATCGGTGAGTAAATATTAATTTTTTTTTTTTTTTTTTTAATACCATTTATATGTACATATATCGTGTGTATGTTTGTGTGTGGTCAGAACGTGTGTTTGGTTATGGCAGGATGCCTTTCGGGTAAATATTTATGGAAACAATTTTCGTTTGTCGGAGCATACTCCTGTATGTAGCTACTTACTCGTATATAGGATGTTGATGAGGGATTGAACTTTAAGTAAAGTGCTTAAGTCAACATTTGCAACAGCGGGGTCGGGGGACACAGTTGCTTTACAAATACATATATAGATGAGTTTGGTTTTTCGTTTTTGTGGTTGGGTTGGTTTTAGTACTGCATTACGATGGAGCACCTGTGGGGATTGCTTTTATTTTTGCATTACAGAGGTAGCGTCACCAGTGGGACAATGTAAATAACGGTCATCATAGAGGGAAGGACGTTGTAATGCGGATAAGTTTTGTGTGGTAACAATAGTGGGCTGTGTGGAAGCCGAATGGATTGTTATACTTCAACGCTATGCGGATACTTTAAAATTTGTTGTTTGTTTCTTTTCATTTATGTAGGCTCTAGTATTTGTCATTTGTTATTTTCAGTTTTCGAAATGAAATTTAATGAATTTTTTAACTTCTGTAGAGTTTTGTACGTACTATTTACAATCATCTCGGTAGAGCTTCTAATGATAGGATAGCACCCCGATCTGCTAGATACATCTTGGTTGAAGGTTGAAAATTATTTCTGTTTTTGGCAACATCTGCGTAGTAGTATCTGTAGGCAGAAGTCTACTCACCTAGCTTTGTGTAAGAGAAGAAGCCGCTTGCTTCCAGCCTATCTAATCTTATCCCCCACTCATCAATTTGGATTCAGGAGAAAACACTCAACTATCGAACAAGTACACCGGATAACAAACACATGGTAGAAACTGTGTTGCAACAGAAACAAAAAATGCTGTCATATTCCTGGATGCACATGTCCTAGCCATCTTATGCGCAACTTTTTGACTAGTTGCTATCAACCTAGCAGTATCAACATCGGATATTGTCATATAAATACATCGACAGTCAGGCAGTCATCAAATCCCTTGCATCCAGCACACCGAGATCCAAGACAGTGAAAAACTGCCTTGTATCTCTTAACGAGATAGTTGGACAGTACAACCTCACCCTTTGCTGGGTACCAGGTCACTGTGACATAGCAAGGAACTATGAGGCGGACGAACTAGATAGACGAGGTTCCTCTGGTCGTAACAGCATAAACGACATCAAGGAATACGTCCGATGTAAAATACCTTATTAACGTCGACGCGGAGATGACGCCATCGATCGATGGCATCAACTCGACCAATGTCACAATGCTAGGCTGTTTTGGGCGACTTTTAATAAAACCAGGTCCACTGGACTCCTAAGACATAAGAGAGGAACCCTCTCCAAGATAGTTAACACCCTCACTGGACACTGTGTTGTAGGAAGACATGCTCAAAGAGTGGGCATCCCCTACAACGACTTTTGTAGAAGCTGTACGGAAAAAGACGAAGAAGCACGTGCCTTACACTCGCCAACACTAGGAAGGCTACATTAGGCGAATTTTCAATGATCTAAACGATCTCAACAACGCCTACACGGCTAAGATAAGCTCCTTTATAGTGGATGATTCCCAGAGTAAGAGGGTGATCCACCTACCTTATATATCGGCAGCACAATGGACCTTCTCTGGTCGAAGTGCATTTTCCCATCGAGGGCCGGTTTTAACCAACCAACTATGATCTTAAAGAAGTCACAAGACAGCGCGTTAACGTGTCTAAATTCTGTTTTGACGTCAAAGGTCTCGGTGAGATCGTTACCGACCTTGATGGATCAGTGAGAATTCTCCATTGTCATTCTGCACAATCTGACGAATTTGGCAGAGGTGCCATAAGTAGATATGGTTCTGTATAGCTCGTCTTTATAAATTCTGTCATAAGTGGCATTTAAATCGATGAAAAGATGGTGGGTCGATTTGGGTTTCTTGAGTTTTTTCGAGGATCTGCCAAAGTGTGAAGATTTGATCGATTGCGGCCTTTCGTAGTGCGAAATTACACTGAAAGGGGCCCATTAGGTTATTGATGAATGGTTTCAGACATTCACATAGGATAGCAGATAAGATCTTGATTTGGAGAAGACTGATACCTCTCTATTTGGTGCAATTGAGCGGATGTCTTTTCTTGTGGATCAAGCAACCGCTGCTGAAATTCCATTCAACAGGCATACACTCCCCTGACCAAATCTTAGAAATGAGTTGGTGTAAGCTCTCTACCAGGTCATTTCCAGTCGTTATACAGTCTGCAGAAAAAGTTTTTCCTTATTTTTAGTACCGACTGTGACTCTACTGCAAGGTTTCCTTCTACAGGTGTCTGTACGGGTCTTGTTCGCTTTGTATGCCTCCTTATTGCTTATTTAGCTGCATGTGCTTGCCGGCACTCTTCATCAAAGCAGAGATTTCTTGGTGTTGGTTGAGTGAAACCCAGCACATCAGTTGTGACACTTCTGATGGCATGTTGGCAGAGTTGCCACTGATCTCCGGCACTTGATGCTGGCGGCATAGGAGTCGTTAAGCGCTTTCGGGATAGGCGTTCTATGAATATTCTGGCGATCTCTTGCGATTGAAGCTTTTTGACGTCAAATCTTCTTCTTCACAGTACTTCTTCTCAGTTGTGGCGTTTGGGATATCCGCATTCGTAGTTTGACTGCAACAAGATAGTAATCCGAGTCGAAGTTTACTGCATGGAAGGTACGGACATCCAGTATACTGGATCCACATTGAATCGATCGCAATGTGATCAAGTTGGTTGACCGTTTCATGATCAGGAGACCGCCTTGTCCCCTTGTGGATAGTGAGATGAGGAAACAGTGTGTACAGAACTACCTTGGGTAGTAGAAATTTCTGGCTATAATCTGCAGTTGTTTCTTTGTTTCGATGCACAGCCCCCAAACTGTTGACCAAGGCCCTTGTTTCGGGTTTTAGGACATAATATCGGATGTCAATAACCCACTTGAGGGATATGAGCGTTGCTGTTGGCCAATTCAGGGCTCCTCCACCACAATCTCTTTTTCAAAACCCTCTTCTACAATCTTGAAAAATTCTTATGGACCTGACTCTTGAGTAACATATCACATCACATGCGTACTGAAAGTAACCCAGCTATGCTTGCACAGGTCCAAGTGTCCAGCTCTATGTGTGTAGTCAAGCTTTATGACTTTTTTTTGCTTTTTTTTTGAGGTGGAAAACATTAATGATGTTGGAGATAATGATGCAATTTTGCTCACCACTAGTTAGTTACCTTTAAAGTAGTTTAATCGAATTCCGTTTGGAGTCCACACATAGTACAAGACACGTATCTATTGCGACATGTATTCTATTGCGTTTTTCAGTATATTAAGCATAGTGTCGTATGAAGTGAGTCTTCCCAGGTACTGTTTCCATCCCACAAATAACCGCTCCTTGTCAGAGCTCAATAGTATTCCAAGTTTTGTTGTCCAAACAAATCCTTGAACGGAACCTCAATTCCTTTCGAAAAAACTTAAAACAATAACAGACACGAAAATAATGGACGCCGGCTATTACATCCGGTGATCTTCCCATAAACTGTCATTTATCCTTTTTCCTGAAAAAACGATTTTGATGAATTCTTATTTATTCCACAGGACGAAACATTTAAATTCTAATAAAGCATAAAAAAAAAGTCCCAAAGCAATAAAATTCAAAATGGTTTTCGAAGAAAATCTTAGGCCGACTCTGTTGGAAAGGAATCCGCAACGTAACCAAGAAAGGAAATCACAAGAAAAAGTTGTCCTATACATAGATGACATAGGAACGAGCCACGGAGAAGCTGGCGACATCAGTGTGTATTGTTGCGATTACATTTTGTGGCCTATACTCGTAAATTTGTGGTGTAGTAGCGACCATCTACACTGGGTTGAAAAAACTCATTTTCACAACTGATGCTTCTCCTCCGACGCAAGGACGAAATGTTTTCGACGAAATTGTAAATAGTTACATGATAAATTAGGGTATATTTAAATTTTTGTCCTCTCTTCCTCTCGTAGATGATATGGAAGTTTTCTCATTTGACTAAGAGGGGGAGGTAGATTGAATAGGCGGTGGTTCTTTTATTTATTTTTTTTTCTAATACAATGTGTCGCCGCCATGGGGCTTGACTTATGGAATTTTGTTCAATGGAATTGTAATTTAGGGCCTCATAATACCAGTGGAATATACTATGTATAAGGAGGCAATTTCAAGATAACGATGGGAGTGTATTATTTATTTGGAAGAAAATTAATTTGATTTATATGGTACAAGGATCTATGAATATGGTTTTAAAGGAAATTAGAATTTTAATGTGGCTGCTGGGGTCAGGGAAATATTTGTCCATGAATTCATTTTGACAGTACCTGGAGTGAGTATTGATGTCATCAGTATTCCTTAGACGGTGGATAAAATAGTAAATGGATTTCTTACGATTTTCTTATGAGATACATGACATGTGTGGCGTAGGTTTTGTAGTCTAGACTGATGTGAGTATAAGAAAGTACTCAAAGGTTAGTACTATGTCTTACATACCCGAACTTGCTGCTCCAATTCTGTAGACCGAGGTACCTATCATCTGCAATGGCTTCGTTTTTATAAGGTCTGATCTTGCTGGATAGGAGGCTTAATTCAATTTGTATACTAAACCAAGTAACGTAGCTTGGAATATTTTGGATGAATTATTTCTAAATTAACCTAAACAACTGGATTGCCTGTCGGCTTTAAAAGTTCAAGTTTTGTGTGTTAACATATCCGCATGTAAAAACTTAGAATTTTATTAAAACCTCTCCTGTTTTATTATACTATTCGAATCGTCAATTTGATTGACCTCTCGTCATCATGCATCAGCTGTTCCCATTAATCAGGTGCTGGAAGTTCTGCTCTTGTACAAGCTGTTTCATTTCTTCATTCCCTGTATCAGAGGCTATTTTTCTTCAGTTGTCTTGAAGAGCTTAGTTCTCTAAAAACGTATTCATTCTGCATGGATTGTGAGACTCACTGTCCTGGACGTCATAGCAGATGCTAAATTGTGCTTTTCTTATATGGGGATATGCTATTATTTACTTTACACTTTGTAGGCTATGCGTCTAGGTGGTGATAGCAGAGGATAAGTTGTGCAAAGCTGTGCAGTACAAGATTCCAAACCTTCGTTTCAGAGATCATATTTTTTGTCCTTTGTTGCCATGAATTCACTTGTATTTGATCCTTTTGCTGTCCGACAGTATTTTGACACAAGTGGTCATACATGTAAATTCTGTCTCTGATCTCCAGTTGACACTTATGATTCACGAATCTAAGTATTCATCCTAACCAAATAGTAGCCTACATTACGGATCTGAGCACATATTAAAATAGTAAAGGTGATAAAGCTCAGCTTTCTAATACTATCCTTGTCTAAATTAAGAATATCCTTAATAAGGCATGATTAATCCTTTGGATTGTCTCAGCCCCGAGACATCTTCCCAGTGGGTCAGACGAAATTTGTGTTCGGAATCATTAATCAGCGCTGTGGCAACAGCAAAGTTGAAACCACAGTCAGGTTGAGGTCCTATGAACGTAGAGCCTGGGCCAGTCGTAGCTAGTTTATCTGTTAATTTGTTGCCTGCTATTCCTTGATAACCAGGGAACCATCCGAGTTTCATCCTGTTATTTCGGGCAAGAGATTGTAGTGGATTGCAGCAGGATTTAACTGACACAGAGCTCATTAAATTGGACGAAAGCGCTTTAAGTGATACCTGGCTACCTGAAAAGATATATGTGAAACCTTCCTTAATACTTTCGTCAAGGTTTATCTTAGCGCAGATCTCAATGGTATGGAGTTCAGCCTGGAATACCGTGGGACACATTCTCATATTTATCCCGACTTTGGTGTTGGGTCCAAAGACACCAGCTCCAACTCCAAATTCCATCATCAATTCGTCTGTGTACCAGACCAGACCTCTAGGGTCCAGTGCCGGAAAACCATTAGATCAGTTTGCACAGTCCCATGATGTCAGGAGTAGTGCAAAACATCTCCGTTTTGAGCATTGAGTCAAGAATTTTCAGGTGTCCCTCATGGTCATCTGGTTTGTACTTGTATTCTAGCTGCAGCTTAACACCGCATGTACCGCTGTTGTTTTCCTAAAAAAAGATGTATAGGCGTGAAAGCCTAAGAACAGCTTCTAATGCTGCCTTAGGGAAGGTACCCATGACACCCGTGAAACCAAGACAGGCAATTCTCTGGAGCTTCTGAAGCTTCGTTGCCTTTGTAGGTTCAAGAACGTTCGGCCACCAAACGATGGCCACATACGTGATAATGGTCCTCACCTTCATTGGACTCATCTAATGTAACATTTTTGGACTCAGACCCCTAGTTCTGTCGTAAAGGCGGATAAGACCTACCGGGCCATTTGTCAAGGATGACGCCGAGATATTATACGGTGATATATATGATATATGTATTTGACGGTGATAGGTCCTAGATTGACCAGTCTTTTTTTTGTTAAATTTGATTTTGCAAATCCTGATGGATAGTCCTGCTCTGCAGTGTAACGTGTAGTAAACCACCTTTGACGACGCTGGAAATTCTGTGTTTACCACTAATAAAAATCTCCAAGTCATCGTATAGTCAATGTAGATCGCCTAGAAGATTGTCTAGTGGCTAGTGACCACAGAAGAGGAAAAATTACTATTTCTTAGGGACAACCCTTAACTGCGGTCACAGATACTGCCACTTTTCCAGAGGAGGAAGTAATTATTCGACTTTCAAGCATGGCCCTTATCTATTAGTTGGTCGAATCTTCGATACCTCTGCTATTAGTTGCTCTTGGTACTAAACCGTAGCCATTGGTATCGTATGCGCCCTCAATACTAGGGAGTGCACGCAGAGCTATTTCATTTGAACGAAAATTTCCGTCTATCTTCTTCACAAGATAATGGAGAGCACCTTCTGTGGATTTACCTTTCTTATATGCAAACTGACTTGAGTTCAGAAGTGTAGACAGATCTAACCGACCTCTTATATGAAGGTCAATGAATCTCTTCATAGTTTTGAAAACAACTGATGTAAGACCAATGGGTTTATAAGATTTAGGCAGCCCACTAGTCCTATTGCCTGGTTTGGGGATGAAGATTACGTTTACCTGTCTTCAGATAGTCGGGATGTAACCCGAATTGTAGTTTACTCTATATCAAGCAATCCAACCCGACAGGATGAAATCGATTCGCATCTGGAGAAGCGCTGGAAAGGTCTATCATCTCCGGCGGCTTTAACTGGTTTGAAGGAGCCTACCGCCTAGCTAACCTTATTCGGACTGAACATTTTTCTGGATAAACTATTTATTCTACTTGCAATGCAGACCCTAAATCATATGCGTTCGGGTACGTGTAGAGTACTCGATTAGTCGAAACTGGGAAATGAACCTGAGATAAGGTTCTACGGGTATCCATACTGTTCGATATTTAATTTTGGTGACATCGGTCTTTTTTTTAGTAAACCTACACATTTTCGATGATCTTTAACGAGTGTCTTATGGATTCTGCCACTACTAGGATGTCAGCAATATTTTCGCAGCATTTTCTCCATGTACCTACATACATATGTTTACTTATCACAACTTTGCTTTAGCAGAGTTGAAGAGTTTTCTAATACATCATCTATATACCTCCCCTGAGAACACAATAGGTGCAAAAGGCATATCTAATTTAGAGAGGACAAGTCCCCAATACAGATTCCAGTCCAGACTTGGGATCATATCTAGTAAAAGCATGTGACAGTTTGGCCGGAAACCTCAAACTTGATATGTTGATGGAAGACAGCGAGACTTCGTCAGACACATGCCTATTTTCAACAAAGTTGAAGATAAATAGACTGGCGAGTGTTAGGTCAAGTACCTCTTCGTGAATCCAATTTGTGAAGGTAGCCTTTATTAAAAATATCTACATGACTACCAAGAAGATATTCTAAAATATACTCACCCCTTCTATTGATGCCACGCATTGTCATCGCAACCTATGATGTAGTGGAAGTTGGTGTCTCCACAGTGTCGTATCAGTTTCTGGAGCTCTATGGGCTATGTTGTCGTCGTCGCCAAGGAAATATGCTGAGGCGCACACGATGTTCTGTGTTCCGCACCAGGTCTTTCGTGATGAATTCTAGAATTGGAAGAAGGTTAATATTTTACACTGCTTAGTTTAGGTTTAGTCTTGTTGCCAACGATTTTCAATATTTGTCCTAGACTATGAAACGAAAGATTAAGGACTAGGTCAACGCATTCTGGAAGACAATTGATCGCCTTATTGCGTGACAGGAACAGTCGTAGTTTCTAAAATCTTCGATTCCCCGATAATCGAAGGATCATATCGCGTTTATAACTTCTGAAGCTGCAAAAGAATGGCGCATTCTTGCCTTAATGTACCCACTTTTTCACACGTTAATTCGATCATGTACGGATTACTTGTTGGACCAAAGAAAGATTCAACGTATCTAGTTGTAGGCATATACATATATTGTGCTGAAGTTCATTGTTTAAAAAGGGACTCTTGCAATGGTATTAATACGCTTCTAGCTTCTACTTTCTGCGAAATCTTAAAATATTTGAGTTCAAAAATGAATTCCAACCAAGTGTTGGTTGTATTCTCTTTCGATTACCATCACATCACTTAGATCCTTTCTCGACACAAGACAGTCGCAATACCAGGCCAAAACCGCAAACACAAGTACTATAAGAATAAATACTTAAATGTGATTCAGTCTATCGAATGTTGTTTAATTACTTTTGCATACCTACTTGCAATAGATAAGTATTTATGTACTCTGAAATACTTTTCCTAGTTCAGGATCTCTTATATGTATCTTTGGTATGCAAGAGTATGTTTGCATAAAAGCTCGCTCCTATCCCCTTGCTTTGTTCGGAAAATCAAATCACTTGAATAGACTTTCATTTCTCTTGAAAAAGACTTTATCCAAAGCGCAAGTATTAATCTTCCACAAAGAGTAATTGTAGCACCATCAGGTTACGTATACGCCCTAAGGACTCCGAAAAATCTTTTAATTCTTTCCCATTTCACCTCTCATTGTGTCCCGAAAACTCTAAAACCCTAATGCATTTCAATGAGTGTTCACAGAGCCCATATTGACCGAAAAACCAATTTAATTTCAATTTCATTTCCTTTCAAAGAAGAGCTGTGTCTGTGTGGGTGGCCGGATATGCCTGGAACCCTTTCAACCTCAAATTGTAATCGATTATCGTTGAGAATTGCAATGATAGCCATTTAAATGGCAATCTGTTCTCTGGCACCAAGGAGCACCATCTTTTATTCGATTCTTAGAATGCTGATCACATATTCTAGTTAAGCATACACACACATAGATACACTAGCAAAGATTTTCTTAAGAATCACGAACTCGCTTGTCATCCCCACCACCATTGCATGTTGAAGGATTCGGAAAGAGTGTAAAATGGAACAGAAATTTTCAATTTCAATCTACCAATTACGTGGCCAAAAGAAAATTTATGACTTTGCAGCTAAGTAGTTGTAGGTATACCGAAACACCCCCATCCCCATGGTTCCAAGTGCTCTTGGAATGCCAATAACAGTGCAACGCTGTATTTCACATCTTTCAAAGTGTCAACTTTCCAATGTGGACCCAAAGAGAGAGAACTGGGTGACAAACATTCTATTCTATTCGATGGAATTGTTGGTACTGGGGTATTTTGGTATTTTCCTACGGGAAAACCCTGCGGATAAACATAAATCTGCCATGAAGCATAAGAGGATATTATTTATGAAAATAGATGTGAAACCAAGGGGGCGTTGCGCCCCTTTTTTTGTTGAGAGGTGTGTGCATGTGGATGTTAAGTGAGTTCCTGCTTGCTTGCCTTACAGGGACAAATTTTGAATAAAAATTAACATAAATTGTGAAAATATATTCAAAGGATGATGTACAGTGTGAATGACAAGAAAAATGAGGGGAGTGATATGCAGAATGGTTTGGATTTAGTGTGGCGTGAACCGTTTTGAAGGGTTGAACTGCTATACAAATTGGTGGATTCAATTAGAATGGTAGCTAACCTAGATTGACAAGTAAATATGTACTAGACTGTTACCATGTATTTAATGAAAGTAAAAATAAATTATTCCACTACAGTAATTAGATGTTGGATTTGGTTGCTGCAGTTATATGCTACGAAACAAATGGCGAGTGGAAAACCTTGGTCGTTGCGTCAACTTATTTTCCCTATGATTCGGTAACACCTCCGCCTCCGAAGGCTGTTATCGAACTCATAGAGTATTGTGATTCTCGGGAAATGGGTTTACTCATCTGAATACAGTCTGGGGCAGCAGCAAATGCAATGTACGGGGAAACCATCTCCTAGATTTCTTACTATCCTCTGACATGGTCATTATGAATGTTGGTTCTCAACCAACCTTTGCTACGACAAGAAGAAAGGAGGTGATTGACTTGACGCTATCTAACCGATACTTCAAGTCGATTCTGCCGGAAGTGTCCCTGTCGGATCATAGGTACATCGCCTTCCAAATCAAATGCGAAGCTATTACTTTGCAGGAGAGGAGGAATCCGCGAAAAACTAACTGGATACACTTTAGAGAAGAGCTAGACAAGTCTGTCAAAACTTTCCTAAGCTCAAAACGATACGGAAGGTCGAGGATGCTGCTCAAAACCTGACTAGTATCATCACCAGATGTTTCGAACTGACGTGCCCGGTTATAAAAACCTCCTGTAGATCGCCAATTCCCTGGTGGAACTCAGAACTGCAGAGACTAAGAAAGAAACCAGAAAACTTCTGAATCGGTCACTTAAGACAAATTTCGATGGAGACTGGGACCTTTTCCGATCCAAACAAAAAGAATATAAGAAGTTAATTCGCTTGTCGAAAAGTTCAAACGTCTACGCTCAAGCATACGCGGATGGTGTTGCCATACTTTCTGTCGGGTCATGCCTACAGACTGTCTGTGCTAATGCGCAGATAGCCATAGACTTGGTCGATGAATGGTGCACTAGGAATGGGCTTTCGGTCAATCCTTTGAAAACTGAGGTTGTTCTCCTTACAAGAAGGAGGATTGTGACCGGTCTGACTCAGCCAGTGCTAAAAGGCGTCACCATCCAGATCTCCGATGAAGCGAAATATCTGGGAGTGATCCTGGATAAGAAACTTCTTTGGGCAAAGCATGTCAAGTCGAAGACATCCAAGGCGCTCTCCGTCAAAAAGGTCCTCTGGATCTATACAGCTATGGTAAGACCTTTTCTAGTTTATGCGTCGGTTGTTTAGTGGAGATGTGACTGCCTTCTGCACCAAACTCCAAAGAACGGCCTGTCTCGGCTGCACGGGAGCTTTCCCGAGTACTTCTGGCTCTGCTCTAGATGCTCTGCTTGATTTGCCTCCCCTTGATACTTTTATCGTGGGCTGTACTATCAAAGCAATCTATCGTCTTAGACGGGGTGGCTTTTGGTATCATCCGCACTGGAGTTTCGATGACCTTGCGCGACGCTTATCCTACGACCCTAGTTCCATGATGCAATGACACCGGAACTTCGGCTGCTGAGTCTGAGCCTGGACTGGGCTGTAGTCGAATCTTCACGGATGGCTCTAAAACTAATCAAGGGGCCGGTGCTGGTGTCTTCGTGGAGACCGACAGCACTAGACTTCACGCTTGTGGAGAAGTCGACGATACTTCATTTCCTTTGTTATTGCCCTGCCTTTGATCGGATCAGGTGGCAGATCTTCGGCGCTGATGTGGTGAGTGCTGATACTGTAAGCTCCTCATCACTAAAGTGCATTCTCGGCTTTCTCCGAAAGTCGAAGAAATTCCAGTAAAATGGGTAATACTGGATATTGCTTCCCGGTAGTACAATGGACCAGTTGTGTCTGAGTGCTCCAGTGGAGTGTTTCCCAACCCGACAAAAAAAATAAAAAATTAGATGATGATCTTGATGATGACCAAATGCAATAAGAACTTTACGAAACGTTTTCCCGACATTTTCACTGTTTTTATAGTGAATTTTCACTACTTAAGCACATTGTGCGAGTATTTATCGATCCATATTTAATAACCTCTAAGTTTTTACTTATCAAAAATCATCGCCATGATAGCTGACAGCAAACGGTTCCAGAATGGCGCGAAATTTAAAGTGACACCTCTTGTTGGATGACGCTGTATTAAGGGTCAAATTCCATCTACAACGCAACAAAGACAGGAAGGAAACAAAATGTCTTCTCATTACGGTATAACATGCAAACAATTATTTACGTGCAGTCCTAATTAAAACGTAACTCCCACGAGAGATCCAAGAAAGATCCATATTTATCCTTTGGACACTAGGAGCAGTTGTTTCAGTTGTTGATCATAGGTACATCGCCTTCCAAATCAAATGCGAAGCTATTACTTTGCAGGAGAGGAGGAATCCGCGAAAAACTAACTGGATACACTTTAGAGAAGAGCTAGACAAGTCTGTCAAAACTTTCCTAAGCTCAAAACGATACGGAAGGTCGAGGATGCTGCTCAAAACCTGACTAGTATCATCACCAGATGTTTCGAACTGACGTGCCCGGTTATAAAAACCTCCTGTAGATCGCCAATTCCCTGGTGGAACTCAGAACTGCAGAGACTAAGAAAGAAACCAGAAAACTTCTGAATCGGTCACTTAAGACAAATTTCGATGGAGACTGGGACCTTTTCCGATCCAAACAAAAAGAATATAAGAAGTTAATTCGCTTGTCGAAAAGTTCAAACGTCTACGCTCAAGCATACGCGGATGGTGTTGCCATACTTTCTGTCGGGTCATGCCTACAGACTGTCTGTGCTAATGCGCAGATAGCCATAGACTTGGTCGATGAATGGTGCACTAGGAATGGGCTTTCGGTCAATCCTTTGAAAACTGAGGTTGTTCTCCTTACAAGAAGGAGGATTGTGACCGGTCTGACTCAGCCAGTGCTAAAAGGCGTCACCATCCAGATCTCCGATGAAGCGAAATATCTGGGAGTGATCCTGGATAAGAAACTTCTTTGGGCAAAGCATGTCAAGTCGAAGACATCCAAGGCGCTCTCCGTCAAAAAGGTCCTCTGGATCTATACAGCTATGGTAAGACCTTTTCTAGTTTATGCGTCGGTTGTTTAGTGGAGATGTGACTGCCTTCTGCACCAAACTCCAAAGAACGGCCTGTCTCGGCTGCACGGGAGCTTTCCCGAGTACTTCTGGCTCTGCTCTAGATGCTCTGCTTGATTTGCCTCCCCTTGATACTTTTATCGTGGGCTGTACTATCAAAGCAATCTATCGTCTTAGACGGGGTGGCTTTTGGTATCATCCGCACTGGAGTTTCGATGACCTTGCGCGACGCTTATCCTACGACCCTAGTTCCATGATGCAATGACACCGGAACTTCGGCTGCTGAGTCTGAGCCTGGACTGGGCTGTAGTCGAATCTTCACGGATGGCTCTAAAACTAATCAAGGGGCCGGTGCTGGTGTCTTCGTGGAGACCGACAGCACTAGACTTCACGCTTGTGGAGAAGTCGACGATACTTCATTTCCTTTGTTATTGCCCTGCCTTTGATCGGATCAGGTGGCAGATCTTCGGCGCTGATGTGGTGAGTGCTGATACTGTAAGCTCCTCATCACTAAAGTGCATTCTCGGCTTTCTCCGAAAGTCGAAGAAATTCCAGTAAAATGGGTAATACTGGATATTGCTTCCCGGTAGTACAATGGACCAGTTGTGTCTGAGTGCTCCAGTGGAGTGTTTCCCAACCCGACAAAAAAAATAAAAAATTAGATGATGATCTTGATGATGACCAAATGCAATAAGAACTTTACGAAACGTTTTCCCGACATTTTCACTGTTTTTATAGTGAATTTTCACTACTTAAGCACATTGTGCGAGTATTTATCGATCCATATTTAATAACCTCTAAGTTTTTACTTATCAAAAATCATCGCCATGATAGCTGACAGCAAACGGTTCCAGAATGGCGCGAAATTTAAAGTGACACCTCTTGTTGGATGACGCTGTATTAAGGGTCAAATTCCATCTACAACGCAACAAAGACAGGAAGGAAACAAAATGTCTTCTCATTACGGTATAACATGCAAACAATTATTTACGTGCAGTCCTAATTAAAACGTAACTCCCACGAGAGATCCAAGAAAGATCCATATTTATCCTTTGGACACTAGGAGCAGTTGTTTCACATTACTGCCACCACAAAGCGGCATCCACTGTTTCTATATTTGTCTATCTCCTTCTACTAGTAATATTAATTTTAATTTATCCCTAATTAATTTGATTAGAATCGCAATACACGTGTTCGTATACAGAGTTCGAAACCACCACGCCTCGATAGTAGTATATACATAAATGGTCATTATTTATTCGTTCTGTGTACGACAGGGTATTCCCTTTAGAATCCTTTATTCCTTCAACGAAATTGAGGTTGGTTAATCCAACGCCTTGTGCGTTTTGGTATGCCTTCCACTGTTTACCTTCGATTGCGCAATACAAATTGAATTTATGCCAATTTGCAAAGGTTGATCCTGGTGTCGTGTTTGTCGTCACCCCGATATTGGGCAAGGAAAAGAAAATATCCCTTTTCTTTACATTTTTCCTCCTTTATCCCCGAATTAGGCAAGAAAATTAAATGAAAGTAATGAACTGTTAACGAATGTTGTTACAACACAAAATGAATGCGCGCGTGAAAGTGAATCTCATTCCTAGAAGTAGGTCCTTTATTTGCCTTTTTTTTCACTCTCACCCCCTCCACCCACCCAGTCTCCGAGAAGTAGTAATACTAAAGGTATCTTAATAGGTTTCAGTTCATCGGCGTGTGCCCTTCTTGTGTTCGTTCGTTCGTTACTTTTATTGGCCATAAAATCAACAAACAAATGGTGCGTTTAGGACTCGTTTTTTTTCGCGAAAAGAGATTCCTTTTCGTTGTTGTTGTTGTTGTTGAAAGGGGAGAAAACGAATTTAAATCTCCAATTTGTTCCTCTAATACGTGGTTATTGTGTGTACGTGGAGGATATTTCTGGAATCCTCTTACAAGCCAGCCACCCTCGTTAGAATCTATTTTAAAGCAAAACGAAAAGAAACCTTGTTGTTATCTGCTCGAAGCACAAATCAATTTAGACACCGCAAGGATCATAAGAACCAGCCGAAGGAAAATCGAAAAATGAATTTTGTAAAAAAAAAAGAAGAAAAAATTCAGATTGAAAACCAAAATTGTTTTTTCCACGCCATAGTTGCTATGCAATCACCTCAATGACCCCAAAACACGCTTGTTCTTCGAGAATATCCTTGCGCTACCGTCGTCTTTCACGTAAATCATTTCATTTTCCACGCCACAAATTGTTCCCATTATCAATTTTCTCTCATCTGCTGGGGTAGTGGGTAGCTGGGCCTGGCGTTTAAGATCTCCTCCGAGAGATTTATGGGGGCGGCGCAAGCAATTCGTCGATTTTTCTCCTTGTTCGTCCTTTTTTTTGTTCAAAGCTTATGGGCTGCCAACCCTGTCGGCATCATTAAGGCAACCAGTTCTCTCTCAGCGGGATAAGATTATTACCACTGTCCGTCCACCATTCCCGCATTAAATCGCTAGCAACTGCTGCTCTTGATGGTGATTGTGATGATGTCGGTAGCGCGATAGGGAAAGGACTCGACTTGTGACTCCCTTGTAAGAGCAAAATGGAGTAAATATTACAAAATTGTTGTCGTCGTCATCGTTAGTTATGTACTGTGTGCCTCTCCCCCATCTGTTTCCTTTCACAGGGAATAAATGTCAGTGTTCATGTTTCGCTAAGTAATGTTTTATGTTTCCTCAATGTCTGGATGTGGCGGTTCTGTGTGTGTGTTAGTGTGTATGTCCCAGTTGGCCTTGTCACGTTATAAGTTGATTGCTGTTGGATGATAATGATGATGTCTGCGTGACTTCTATATGTGGCTTCAACGACCGGAGATTCCCTGTCAATTTATATAGTCAAGGTGGCTAATGATACAAAAGGACACGGGACACACTGTGTGATTTCATCTCTCGGACGTATAAATGGTCACCTTTTTGGGACGACAATATGCAGTTGGATATTGATGAGGAGTCCATCTGTCTGATGGGTGATGAGGTGGTTTGAGGTTAGCCTCATTCCCATGAAAAACTGACCAAAGTTTGCAGGGTTTTGTATATAATTGAAGTCAGTGAATGGTGTTATTGCCATGATTAAGCATTCTTGGAAATATTTTACTCGTAATTGTGGCTCTGGTATATTTGGGTGGTTTAGGGGAGAAGCAAGGATATTATGAATTCAACTGACGGTCCATGGTAACCGTGACTGAAATTTGTGATCAATTTGGCAGAGAAGGCAATTACGGTGGTAAAGTTTTTTTTTTTTACGGCGAGGATAAATTAGATCATTAAGTCTGTCCTCGTGGTGCCCTTCGGACAACATCATTGGTCAACTAATGATTTGGCTTGCAGATGCCTGCAGAGGTACTTCAATGGGTGGTATAATTTTTACATTCATTGTGCTGGTATTACTGGTTTTGGAATTTGTTGGTTAAAGTTGAAACAACATTCAAACATCACACTGCAATGAACAAGGTGGAAAGTTTTAACATAAAATTATTGTTAAACCCGGCCTACACGACCAAGCTTAGGTAGGATCGATACATAGTTTGCTAAAACTTAGCAATTTTTCACTCAACTTTTTGCAAAGGTTTTGAAACAGTATTCTAAATTGATCAGAGGATTTGTGAAAAAAGGTAAGAAATTGCAAAGTGCTAAATGAAAAATGTATTATTTTCCTGCTTTTCACTTAGCACTCTTCAATACTTTTGCTAACCTTACTTTCAAGCAAATTCTTATATCAGTTGATTTCAAATTTTGTGCAAAGTATAGGTAAACGCCATGAAAACTGATAAGTGACTAACTCAGATGGTGGAGCATAAGGCAGGTTGTGAGCTGTCATACTGAGACCAGTAAAGGTCCATTGTGGTACCACATTGATCTGAAATCCTCATAAAACTAACCTTGTAACCAGCAGAAGCTTAATATAAAGTGTTGGAGGCTATTGTTGTTGGGGTTATCCAGTTTATCTAAATTATCGAAAAGAAGGAACCTAAGCCTAATCTTCTACGGGCTTGGCACGTACAAAGGAAATAGAAATATAGTTTTTTCCTCTTCTTCGTCTATGCAGATTCTACAAAAGTTATTAGGGAGAAGGACCAGCTTAATGGCATGTGTAACGATAATGGTTTGGTCTGTACTGACAGCCATTATAATGGTCCTAACTATGATTGATATGAGCGACTTTTTTCTGTCTCATTAGACTGATGGAGTGTTTCTGATCCAACATGGGGCAGATCTGTATAGTAATCAGGCAGTTGGTGTCATTTTCGCATCTACGTTTGTTTAAATTCATCATTATTCAGTTTAAATGTATCCAGAGACATGTCGATATTCGTCTTATTTGATAAAACCGGTAAGGTTGTACCCTGTCAGGCGAGTTCGTCGGCCATACAACTTCCTAGAATATCAATGTGTCCCGGCACCCAATTGAGGTGAATGTTGAAATGTTTAGCCATCTCGTTAAGAGACAAGCGACAATTTACGACAGTTTTTGAGGTAAATGTGAAGGATTACAAAGATTCGCGAATATCAGACTATACTTCAGTCATGGTGAGGCTTTATTTATCCCCATGATCTCCGCCTAGAATACGCTACAGAGGTTGGGAAGACAGAAAAAGATGCTTATGTTTAGATTGTTGAAAAAGACACCTCCTCATACGCTCAATTCTGTTTCTGATCTGTCTGTAAAGAAACATGTAGATCCCGAGTTTTGTAGCGACAAATCCTACTCCTAATCATCTCTTAAGGGGATATGCGTTTCAAAGTTCTTTTCGAAAAGTAGTTGTGGAAATAAATAGTCTTTCGGAAGGAATTCGTTGTAGTTCTAAATGCTCCACTGATGCATATGCAATCCGACCTTTGTACCCTGCTAAGATGAGTTGGGTGGTAGGCCTTCTCCAAAGCCCTCCACCGGGCAATGACGCCATACGTTAGTATAGGTCTGATGATGGACACTTGGAGCAAATATCTAATATGTGGCTGTAGTGCCAATTTATTTCCTATTGCTTGGTTACAGCAGTACAGGGTATGAGTTTGAGTATGCGACCTAAATATTTTGCATATCAGCAGGTGTCAAGCTAGTGCCAAATGCGTCAAAATGCGGAATTTTATATTTCCTAGTGAAGAGTACAAGTTCTATTTTTTTTTTTTTTTGGATTGATACTGAACCTACATCCCTTAGTCCATATTGCTTTTTGAGTTTCACCTGCTATGTTGCTCTTGCTTTGCAAAGTTTGCTTTTCCAGATAGGCCCCCTCTCTGACTGTATTGAGGTGTTTACCTGAAATAACTAAAGGATGTGCCACGTTATTGCAGCAGCTAGGGAAATGAGGATCTGCTAACAGCTGAAGGGATTCGGTATAAGAAGTGGTCCCGGAGCCATCCGTTCTTTCCAGATGACTATGGGACTTAAGGAAGGAAGCTAAGACCTTTCTGAGTCTTGATGCCTTAGAGATCTCTTCTATTTTTTCGCAAAAGAGTCTTCAAGAAAGGTCCCATGTATATCTTGGTGAAGTATAAAGCTGACGAAAACCAGTTTTACTTGGATGGGCTCCATGGCTACACTCAGCTATATCGTTTATCAAATATTACTTCGACATTTCTTATATCTTGAAAACAGAAGTTTTTGATATGGTATCCGGCTAAATCAATTTTTACAGCACAGTAAAACTGGGTTTACGAAGCTTACGAATGATTCCAGCAACCTACTTATCCATACTGAAGTGATCTCTCTTAAGGTTCTGAATAGTTTGATGGTTACTGATAGACCTTTCAGCCACAAGTAGTTGCTCTTCTGATTTCTACACCAGTTTTAGCTCTGATTTTGCGATTTGATAGAGTTGAAGTGGAGCCTTCTGGAATGGTTGGCTCGTCGATTCTGAGGTGCTGTAGTCATATTAAGATGTGATTTGAATTATTTTCATAGTTTTCCATCATTGAAAGGTAGTTATTCATGATTGTGTTACTTCTTCCAGCAGCTGCTTTGACATCATCATTTCGTTACACTTTAAAAAACTTCTGAGTTATGGCTTCATCGTCCAAATTTTTGGTGCCAATGTAACACCACAACTCAAGTTACCTGATTGTCAATGTTGTTGTAAGAATCTAGAAGAAGGGAGCAGAAATCCTCTACAACCATCCTGTGGTATATAGGAAACTGACTCGTTCCCTGATTTTTTTCCCCGGGATTTCGTTAAGGTTGTCAAAGAAGGTGTTGTCTAGTCGCTACTTTGGTTTTCGTTGTAAGAAGCATCAGTTTAGTTGTGCATGGATTGACGCTGCATCCACAACTATAGGGTGTTGATTTCTTTTTGAATCATATTATTTTGACACTGACAGCTCTTATGAGCTCAAAAAATTGACAGAAACTCAGTATTATATTTTTGCGGTACGAAATGGATCGACTTACGCTCGAGCAACGTTGGGAAACATTGTAAAGTTACTTCCAATAGATGGCCCACCTATGTGCTTACTTTCTGCAAGGCACCTTGAATAATCTTACTAAAAACCAAAGGAAACATTCTCGATATCAAAATTTCCATTCGACTATCTTGGCACCGTCTTTGTGGTGTCTTGACAGGATTTTATTGATAACCATAAGCCATAGAAGAGGAAAGATAACGCCTCCTCCTCTATTGACGAACTTTTTTGAAATGCAAATGAGTTGATTGGTGACTCACTATTGAATGGCTAACAATCTCTTTCACGTCCAGTTGGATTATTGAAGGCACCTTCAACAGAAAGTGGCTAGAGTAAATTCTTTCTGGTGGATGATGCTGTATCCATCGATCATCTCTTAGTGTAGGCTTGCTAGGAATTTATTTATTCATTCAAAGCTCCAAAGAATCTGTCCAAGTTCCAACAAGTGTTTTGATGCATGATGGGCTGGAGAGTTCCTTGGACAGATTCTTGCTAGCTTAACGACCTAACGAAGTCTTTAATGGTTTCAATAATAGGTTAACTGTATAGCATTCAAGCCTGTGACTTGGCTTTGCTGATGGATTTATTGTTTATTTTGAGACGTCTTTATAGGACTGCTAGAACTTGCGTATATTCTGTCCGCATTTTCCGAAAGATGGTATCGATATCTCGCTATATTTTCTTCGACATTTTTGCTGCATTTGTACATTACTATAACAAGGAATTGATTCTTCCTGCAGCATGCCATTGTTTTAAAATTACCGACAACATAAAAATGGTGCAGAATTTCATTGGCGTTCTCTGACAACGTGACACCCTTTACTCTACAATTCGTCATCACTTCAAAATGAATTTTGTATTTTAAATTATGAAAACAGAAGACGATTATTTTTGTTTTCGTTGTCATATCAAATCACTTCCTTCCACTTTACCCAGTACAATTAAAAATCCATTAATTATCCCACTCCAAGGGTTGTGTCTCCCTGAAAAGTGTCCCCTTTTATGAAACTCACTTGTTTCGAGATGACAATTTGTACTGACATAAGTGCCATGAGTAGCTCTTATTAATTGTTACTCGTGTTTGTGTAAAGGGCATTTTTGTGACAATAACCTTCCTTTATTTCATGTATGTATGTATATCCTTTAGACTGTCACTGTTTGTCTCGTCAGTAGAAGTATGATAAATTATCGTTTCACGTGTAGCCTCACGTCATTTACTTTCATTTCGCAACAAGTTTAGCAAATGAAATCATGGAGGAAAGCTATAATCCGTTTGGATTGTATGATACCCTATCGTTTTTCCTTTCTATCCGACCTAATGAAGTGGGCGTGGTGTACTATATTTTTGGAGTATGTCTTCATAAAGCACAGTATCCGGTGAGGGTATTAACTATCTTGGAGAGGGTGCCTCTGTTATGTTTAAGGAGTTCGCTGGACCTGGTCTTGTGTAGTCGGTTAGAGCAGCCTGGCGGTATTGCATTAGTCGAGTTGATGGCATCGATTAACTTATTCTATTTAAGCCAGAGGAGCCTCATCTATCCAGTTCGTCAGCCTCACAATTCCTTGGTTACAGTCTTGTTATAGTGATCTGGTACCCCCCCACATAGGGTGAGGTTGTACTGTCCAATTATCTCGGTATGAGATACGCGATCGTCTTTCAATGCCTTGGATGTCATTGTGCTGGAAAAAACAGATCTAAAAAGGACTACGAAAGTCGGTTACGTCTCTGCGATCCTCAACGATTTTTAAGTTGATAAGGTTGAGTCAGTTTTGATAGGGAGCCAAGATAAGGATGTCGTTCAAGGATAGACCTCGAAGAAACGACGTTGAATGTTCTCAATTCTGGACACATTAACTAGCTGAAATGGGGACCAATCTTGACTGGCATATTTAAGGAGGCGACGAAGGCAATCTAAAGGGTTTTGGTCATGTAAATGTTGGAGAATTCTTTGGACCACGATTTGACAAAACCAAGTGATAAGTTAGCTTTAAGAATTATCTCTTCAATGCGGGTAAGGAAATTGAGCTCCCTGTCACACAATATGCCAAGGTCGCGAAGAGATGGAGGTTGACCGTGGAGAAGATAAAGTCTGGAGGAGCATTGGTTACACTTACGTGTAAAGGTAATAGATTGGCATTTGGCTATGTTGAACTCTAAGTAATTTTCAAAAACAAAATCGAGGCCTTCTTGTGGTGAAGAAATGGTAAACCCATTTATGTCATCAGGTAGAGGGAGTTGTGGGAGTGTTTAATGACTCTCTCAATATTGTTTGTAGTTAATATGAAAAGAAGGGAACTTAGATGGCCACCCTGTGGGACACCGGAGGTAGCTAAAAAAGGAGCCTAAAGGACGGACCTGAAGCAGGCACTATAAAAATGGTTTTCCAGGTAAGAAGATATCCACTTTAACAATATGGGTTCAAAGCTGAGGGCGGACAATTTGAAGAGGATCAACTGTTGAGATATCTTGTCGAAGGTTTAACTAAAAGTGGTTGCGATAACATCGACTCCGTTTCCATTTTCTATAGATGAAAGGGCAAAGGACACAATTTCGACGAAAGTTTGGAAAAAAAAAGGAGGCAGTGGAGAAGTTATGTAGAAAACCTTAGTAGGATTGGTCCGGTATGAAGGAATTGTCGGCAAATATGTACTTACTCACTTACTTAGGTGGCGCTACAGTTCGGGGTGAACCTGGGCCTCCGTCGGCAAATGTTTGTTTAAAAAAGGTGACAAAAAAGTTTATAATGATATGTGGATCGATTGATGAATTGTTTTCGAAAGACAGCGAGGTCGGGACACCGTCGGATTTTCACAAATTGGAAGAAAGACTTGGGGTCGTTTATACGTTTGCCTTCCGCATTATTTAAGTTGTGTTGTTAGAGAAAATTATAAAGCTGGGTGAAATGATGATAAATGCCGAGATAGTCAGAATAGTCAGGGAAAGATCTAGTGGAAAATAAAACTGCCCATACCTTGTTTCTCTTGTTTCATAAGGAGTGAAGTTGATAAATTGTCAAACTGATAGGAAGACTTGTTCAGATAGGCATTAATTTTGAAAAAAATTGTTTCTTGAAAGTAATAAGAAGATAGAGCTGTAAAAGCAGAGGACTGGTAACGGTGGTAGTTATCAATTGTTGACAGATCAAGAGAGAAGAAGGGAAGGGTGGTAGTTATCAATAGTTGACAGATCAAGGATAGAAAGCGAGACTAAGGAGTTAATGGGATTTGTTGAGAAAATAAAATCTAATTCCCTGCGGATGTAGTTTGTGATGCCAATAACTTGACATAGATTTGAATCAGTTACCCGATCTAAGAAGAGACATTCCTTAGACGAGTTGTCATTTGAAGCAGTGAAAAAGGAGTGATCATCTGATGGAATCCACTGAAGTTGCGGGCCTCGATAAGGAAAGCTCTTGAGTGGGTAAGACCGACGTGTCGCGGAAAACATTGAACGAGGCTCTTTAAGTCGGGGATTAAATCGGTTTCAGTCAGAGCATAGATATCAAAAGGGAGAACATGAGCTGGGCACAAAACAGTACGGGTCTTGTAGCGTGATGTACTAACATTGGTGGTCGGTTGTGGATGAACAAATTTATCGTAACCCGGCTTCGTTGAAGGTGTGATACTCTTTTAGAGTGTACGTAGCTTCCAAGCGCAACAAAGTTTTTGGCCACCTTTTTGGAAGGCATATTAAAAGGCTCGTAGTTCTTGAAACTGATATTGTCGATAGGGAGGCCATCCTGATGGATGAAAACCATTACGCTTATTTGGTTTGATTCTCATAGCAAACTGAGTCAGATTTATCATGAAGATATACGAATATTAGTTAGTAGTTTGACGGCTGGATGCAATAGGGGATCAAGTATAGGAGCTATAGAGGGAATGATTGAGGAGGAAGGTGTGCTAATTTGGGAGTTCGATTAAAAATGGGGTTGGAAATTGTACTGGACGTGGAGTTGGGTATGAGGTTGTATGTATGTAGGTTTGGACAACAAGGCGTCAGATGTGGGGGTTTATAATACCTATGGGAGTTAATAAAATTAAAATACTTAGCACCACTTTTAAGGTCAAAATTAGGGAAGAAATTGCTGTGAGGGAGGCTGATTGACAGATGATATCGAGGGTGGGAAGTTGGTGTTAATTTGAAAGAGATTCGTTGGCGTTGAGGACGTGAGAGAGACACATGCTTCACACAAAGTTGTCATTCTTAACGATTCTACCACAAACAAAGATTTACCTTAAGACAGGAGGCTTGCTAAAGACAGGATATCATCAAAAATTTGAATGCAGCCTATTTCGCGCCACAAAATTTTCCATAAGCTAAAAATGAACAGCAAAAGCTGTAGATTTACATACTCGTACGTATCATTTGACATCAATAATCCGTAAAACAACAGGCACTTTTTACGTTGTAGTCGTCTTATGTACCCATATCTACAAGTTAAACGTCCCACCCAACCCCATTAAAAT
Source organism: Xylota sylvarum (assembly GCA_905220385.1). NCBI lineage: Eukaryota > Metazoa > Arthropoda > Insecta > Diptera > Syrphidae > Xylota > Xylota sylvarum. Next base: position 104,150,181 of record LR999957.1, on the reverse strand, counting down.
TCACGACTAAAGCGAACCTAACTCCAATCGTCTGTTTAATGGTACCTTTTATAGATCTCCAGGGGGTACGTTCAGTACACACATAAACCTACCTACCTTTGAGCTTTGTAAACATTCACTTTTGCTAATTTATTTTCTTTTTCGTCCTTGTTGTCGTTGTACTCGTCATTGACAAAATATTGCAATTGTCATCTGGGAGATGCTCCTTTTTGCGTTTCTTCGTTGACGGTAATTTGTTTTTCTTTCTTTTCCTTCCGTTTGTCAAATATAGTTGTCAGTTGTGTCGGGTGGTTGCGCTCTTTTTCTGACAAACGGATAATGGATAAAGGGCACTGTAAGAACTGAGTTGTTGCAGTGGGACTTCCCCTCTGACATCTGGATTGAGTTTACAATACACAAACACATAACACATCTTTGTTGTGTATACTCAATGTATACTTGTATATTTTGTTTACAGTTTACTCTCTACTTCCGGTTGTAAGTAAATTCCCCTTTCGTGCATAAGGACTCTATGACTTCAACAGCTGTTGCAACATGATGGGCTACAGGAACAAAAAAAAAAACGAACACAGGATACGAAAACGTATCGCAAAATATGTTCTGACACTGAGCACACAGATTGCATGAAGACTGCTGAGCTTCCATTCCCACAGGGATCCAAATCTGTTCCCATCCTCAATCCAACAAAAAAAAAAAAAAAAATCTGAAGCGTGCCAATTTCCAATTTCGGAGTAATAAAATTTTTGAGATCTTTTTTTTTATGTCATCTCGCCTGAGAAATTCATTTGTTTGAATCGTAAATCTGTTTGGTCCTCTGTAGCTATGAGATTGTGAGATGGAAACGGACGTAGAGATTGAAATGAGAGATGGAATTGAGAACGATTGACATGCGGTTGATGGTCAATTATATGGCCACCAAGGGAATATTCCCTGTTTCCATGGACACTGGGAAAAGTGTGGGGACAGAAGTCGAATTATTTTTTTTTTTTTATTATTTTTTTGGCATTTTAATGGAAAAGTTGTGTAAATGGATACCTGTATCTAAATATAGAAATGAAATGTCAAGGGATATTAAGAAGAAAATGTCATGTGTCATCTGTCCAGATGCTAAAGTAGAGAACACTTTGGATATGAGATCATTTGGAAAAATTTAAACTTTAATTTTGTTAACTAAAGCGCAGTCACTCTAGGAAAAAAATGTCACCACCAGAATTTATAATCATTGGCATCGTAGCCTGACAAACCATTATATTTACTAAAAGCTAACTAAACACCTCAAAGGATACAATCTCCTTAAATCCTTTAACTCAGATAATCAAAACATTGTTTCAGCATTTAAATTTAATCGCATCACAGAGCAATACTTGAATTTCTCAAAAACCAACTCGTGTAGGTATCCGGTTTTTAAATAGAAAAGGATAACAGAAATCCTTTTCTTTTTTCTGAACTCTATTCAATTTTCCAAATTGAGATAAGAAAAAGAAAAAAAAACGAACAAAATCTGTGAGGAAGGATGAAAAATAAGAAAAAGGATTCAAAATATTATTATTATCGGTCCTTTTGTGAGAATTCTCCATACCGTACATGAGTATATCCTGACATAATCTCAACATCATCGACATCCTCATCATAATCAGTGAAAGCCAGTGAATGAAATGAAAGTGTATTGATTGTCAATTCAAAAATTGTTCCTAAAGCAAAAAAAAAAAAAAAGTAAAAATACGAACAAGATTGAGGAACAGATAGAGAAAAAAAAAAGAAGATAAAGACGTCATCATCGTCGGTCGTCGCATCCTGAATCCTTTCCGCAGAGCACGATTCGTCTTTTTTTATTCGCTTACTAAAAAAAATTTATGTATTTTATTCTTTTTCTTCTCCATCCTATATTCTTTTCTTCTTTTTTTTTTTGTTATTCTTTTTATTATTACATTTACATTCATTGCGAATGAATGGATAATGTTGAACAAAAAAAAAAAAAATGGCGAAAAAGAATCTGTGGGATTCTTGGTCGCGGAAATTTTAAATTAGTTTTTGGGAAGAACAAGGATGAAACTTTCAAAAATTATTTATGAATTCACATGTAACTACATATGTACATATTCTTTATGTAGATGGAAATGGGTTTTGGTGGTGACATAAAAGAATTGCAATTGATATGTATATAGTATTTTAGGACCTTGAATGAGAATGGAAAGAATGCAGTTGAATCTACTAGATTCCGAAATAGAACAGAACGCACGACGTGTATTTTACTTAGGCTAGTAGTTCTACCTATCTACCCTATCCAAACTACTTACAAAGCTGATATATATATACATACATATTTTAGAGAGATTTCGAACCAGACGACAGTGTTGGGTCCCTTTTCGTTTCTCTTCCACGATCCATCTTAGCCCGAGAGACTGTTTGGCTTTCTCCACAGTTCCTCTCTGACTTTGATTCCTCGCGTCAACGATAGCGTCTGCTTAACAGAAATCTGGTTCATCCTCTGGATATCTACCTAGTGGCTCCCCAGAGTATCTCCCTTCTTCCGCTAGCTAACGCTGGACATTGACACAATATATGTGCTGCCGTCCCCACTTCCTCCAAGCATAGTTCACAGGTGTCGTCCTCCAGAAGACCCATCTTCTTAAGGTGATACGCGAAATTCCCATGACCTGTAGATAACGCTACCACCTATTTCAATGTTCTTTGCCTAAGCTTAGAGCTTCTCTATGAGTGGTGCCAATCGGAATTTTAACAGCTATTTTCGCCTGCCTGTAACCTTCCACGATTGACCATCTTCTCTGGTTTTCCGTCGCGGCCCAGTTGCTAATTGGGTGTTCTACCATCCCTTTACCAATGGTTCCGGATCAGATAACTCCAAGGATGACGCTAGGAGATCCGACTTTTCGATGCCCTTAGTCCCTACGTGCCTTCTCACCCAGAGCAGCGTCATCTCATTTTGAGATGAGCACTCATTGAGTTTATGAACACATTCCAATGCCAGTGATGTACTAATATCTGTTTGCTCCATGCGTCTAATCACTGATTGATTGTCCAGTGCTATAGTAATGTTCGTACCCTCAACCTGACCCTCTTTCAAGTGATCCAATGCATACAACAGAGCAATCATCTCGGGTTGATAGGCTGAGATATATTTCCCTAGACCAATATGACAGGCTAGTTCCACTGCGCATGTTGGTGTTGTTCGTATTGCACCGGCGATCCCTAAACATGCCAGACGTTGGACCCTATCTAACTGTTTCTTTGCACTTTCCTGGGTGGCTTTCTGCCACCATACAACTGACGTATATGTGATAATCGGTCTAACTATCATCGTGTACATCCAGTATGCTGACCTCGGTAAGATTGCCCATCTTAGTCCACATACCCTTTTGCACTGATGTAGCCCACTCTCGCCTTTCTAATCTTCTCTTCCACATAGTAGTTCCAAGTTAGTCCAGCATCTAGATATACATCCAGATACTTAGCCTTCCTGGTCATATGTAGCTCCGATCCGAAAAATGTCAAGGGCTGAAATTTAAGATCTCTCCTCTTTCTTGTGAGGATGATTAGATCTGTCTTTTCCGCATTAATGGAGAGCCCTTTCCATTGCGATGCCTCCGGTATTCATCTCCTCTTCTGCAACGCGTACCACCTGGTGTAATGTTGTTTCCTTAGACCTACCAGCTCTGTATGTATGTTGTTGAAAAGGACATGCTTTCAGCGCCGTGCTCTCCATATGGTCCACCACAATTCTTTCCATTGTTTTCAACAGAAATGATGTTAGGCTGACCGGTCTGAAAGACTTCGCTTCGTTGTAGTTCTTTTTTTTTTTGGTTTTGGAAGAAACACCACATTTGTTTCTCTCCATGTTACCGGTATGTAGCCTATTGCTAGGCATGTAACGTACATATCCCTAAGCCTTGGTACAATGAGATCTGCACCCCATTGCATTTAAGCTGGGAATATACCATCCGGTGGTGTGGTCTTGTAAGGTAAAACGTTTTTATCGCGCCACTGACCGCTTCTGGAATTACTATCCGTTCCGCTTCTGCCCTATCCGTCCTTTTGCTCCTCAGAGCCCAGGGCTAATCTGATTTCAGACTTCCCGGAAAGTGTATTTTCATGAGGATCTCATTTGTACGATACATTGTCTCAACAATCTCTCCCGTTCTATCGCGAATAAGTCCGACTTTGGAAACTGGATCACTCGAGACAATTTTCTGAAGTCTATTGACCTCATCTGTGCTTCTCATATTCGAGCAAAATTCCCTCCACGACTCCCTTTTACGTCGTCGCAGCGTTGCTTTTGGCTCTTTCTTCTTTGCCTTATACTCATCCCATGATTCAGGTTCATCCCTTCTCGTGGCATGATTGCAGGCTTTTCCCTCCTCATACTTTAAATTTTTAAGTTCCCTACAGTTCACCAAGGCGTGTGGTCCTTTTAATCTACCAAAGTAGGTGTACACAACTCTTGGTAAGCATTTTCAACAGCTGATTGTAAATACTTCAGCTGTGACTCTACATCCCAAGTGTTTTTCGATATTTTGGGTATTCTCGCATTCAGTTTATCCCGTAACACTTCCTGGTATTTCACTATGTCCGTGTTCCTGGGAGTCCTGACATATTTCCTATCTTTTTTCCTTTTAGATCCGTATCGAACATCAAATGAGATGACTCTGTGATCCGACATCATTGTCTGATCCATTACCTTCCATTTTGATATTCCATCAAGCATTCTATTACTACACAGAATCACGTCAAGGATCCTGCAGCAAGGCAATATAAATCAACTCCTCCACAAAGAATCTGGTCAACATTGCTGATGCAGCTTTACTGTGGTGAAGATTCAATTGAATCACCCTTAGTTTTTCCTGGTGCGGTTCGTGTTGACTGACCTTCTGTTTCCTGGTTTGCATTGATTAACATTCCCGGGCACAGGGTGTTCATCACCTTTTTCGCTTTCTGCCTCTATTACCCTGGCTTTAGCTGAACTGAAGGTCTCGGTATCATTTTTGATCCGTTCTTTAGGTCCTGCCTCTTCTGGGGTAATTGCGGTTAAATTAGCAATCATATCAGTCTATTCATTGACCGATATGTCACTATTTCCCTAGACAGATCCTGCCAATGTCAACTTTTGTCTCAATCTCGACCTTTGCATCTATAACTTCAGTTGCTTTTGCAGCCTCCGTTCAGAATCAGGGTCTGCACCGTCATCTTTGGGTTTGGCTTCCACAACTTCGATTAACCTCTTGGCGCCTTGCAGCACCGCATTGTCCATCGACATCGACGATTGTTCAACTGAATCCTTTGGTTTCCCTCCGGACTCCATTGTCGTCACGAGTTCTTCCACTGTCGATCCCACACCTTCCGGCACTTTCTCGACCTCTTCGGAGCTTTCCGCGTTACCCTCTGATGGACTTAAGAAGTAAACAAATAGGTAAAATAAAAGGTAATAGGTAAATGTAATTCCTTACTATAGAAAACGTTTCTCCTAATAATACCTTTTAAACTCACAGATACGCAAACCACCGATTACACGAATGACATACAAAGTGCTTCAAAAATTAGCACAAACAGATATCTCTCTGACATTTGACAATGGATAAAAACTGTCTTGCTTCTATACTATCTACTGCTCCCTTACACAGCCATTTATTCCTCTATCGCCGGCGTCAGTCGTTGTTTTTCGCCATTCCTTTGAATGTCCTTTGATGACCCAATTTTCATTTCTCTCTCGCTGTGTACCTACCACCGGTCGGTGGTGCCTGGAAAACAATGAAGAACAAAAGAAAACCACAGCAGTCCGCCAAACTACCACCGACTGTTGCTGTCACAAGGAAGACCCAACCACGAACCTTCACAACCCAATAAGTGTACCTAAGTGACATTTCGAAGGACTAACAAACAAAGCAAAACAAAAAAAAAAAAGAACAAGAATTATTATTAAATAAGCTTCATTTCCCCGACAAGGAGTGTGCATTTATTTGACACTAATTGACTGCTCTTGCAATGAAATTAGGCAGGCAACATTTTTATATGTCAAGGCTGTCGACGTAGTCAAGAGAAGTACCTATTGTTTTTTTTTTTTTTTTGGTGGGGGGGAAATATTGATTTATGGAGGGGAAGACAGAAGACAGTGATTTAGTGGGCAATTTAACTGATGTATCCAATTTTCTTGTCTTTTTACAGACCGTTGAGGACCTCGAGAATCGATGTATGCAGGCTGGCGTCGAAATCGTCACTAGACAATCATTTCTGTCCGATCCAACCGACGCCGTACGAAATTTAAGGCGCCAGGACGCTAGAATAATCGTAGGACTTTTTTACGTAGTAGCCGCTCGCCGTGTCCTATGCGAGATGTACAAACAGCAATTGTATGGAAAGGCGCACGTTTGGTTTTTTATTGGTAAGTGCTATCAATTTGTATCTCATGTAAGGTAATTGAAAACTATTAAAGATCTCCTCCACCTAAAAGTACTCCCACTTGCCTGCAAAGAACCGCTTTAAACTTCTCCACTATCCATTATCCACTTCCAGTTCAATTAAAACTTAAATTAGTTTCACGCCACACAGAGCCCACCGAAGGGAGATTCCAAAACTCTTGTTACACCTTTCCTGTCTGTGCGCTCGCTCTCTGTGTTTAGCTATCAAATATCCTTATCAGCGAAACGTTGGGAATCATAAAGAAGCAATCAGAAACCGTGACTTCCGCTCGTAAACTAACGAATTTTCCATACAAACAAACCGCAAATTCTCGTCGGCACTTTCTTTCCATGGACTTGGGGGGTTCAAAACCACCATCATCGCCCTTCGGTCTGGGAATAGTAAAACTTTGCCCAACTCCGCAGAATACTACTCTTAGAAACCAGTGTCCTTGGAAGTGAAACAAGACACGGTTTCAAAGGTCGTCGGTGGGTTTCTATCGTTTTATCGATAAAAGACGACAACGGTGATGATTTACACAGGGCCGGGGTCACATATATTAACCTCGAACAATGAGAATGTTAATCCTGAGACCGAGTAAAGGGGACATTCGTGTCAGTCAAGCGGGAAATACCTTTGTGCACGCTCTCACGCTCATTCACATGTGTGGTGGGTTGTAAATTTTGGCATTGAATACCTGAACGCGGAGCACGTGTGTACCGCGTAGTCAGAAAACTTATAGTTTTCTTTAAGCACACACATACCTACACTTTCATGGTGAAAATAGCACGAAAGGATCTTGATGGGTGGCGGTGTGTATAGTCCTGCGGGTGTAGTATGTATTTCGTTAGTTTATGGTGTTTTCTTTTTTTTGTTTGCGTTCGGCAAACGTGCGAAACGTGACGGAACTTGAAATTAGAGACTTCGGTGCGAATAGCTCAGCATAAAAACAAATCGAGGACGACCGTAGGAAGCATGTGGATGTGGACGTTAAACCGTTGCGAAACTATCAAAGGCATGATAAATGAAACTATAGAAAGCTCTAGAGAAAGGGTTGTGAAATCGATTTGAGTGGAAAAGATTATTATCAATGTTGGTTGCAGATTTGTTGTGGACTTCAATCTGTCTGGATGATGGTCGATGGACAAACATCTGCTAACAAGCGGATATCGAAAATATGTTATCGTTATTTGCACCGTATTTCATTTAATGTTATATTCCATTTGTATTAGGAAAGTAGTTGACGCCTTATTCTTCCTTTTCTGTATCTCTGGTATCTTAGACATATTCCGTTTTCTAACCTTATGTCTCAGCATTCCAAGTCATCATCAAGGGCGGTTTCTATCGATGCACATGGTCTCTCTCTAATCATGATACTTATGTTGTTCCACACCCCCGGTTTCTGCACTTTGAATAGAGACTATTACACTATACATATAGTTAATTGGTAGTGCCAATAGTGTACATATGTATAGTCTGTAGAGATTCCAGAATGTTACTATAGCCGTGGGGTTCCACTGTCCAGTACTCAGACTCTCCAAATCTAATCGCGCTGTATGTTGTAATGTTTGTTATTTAAAGATCTAGAGGTAAGAGATGTAGAAATGCTGTGGTACCTATTATACATGCTATTCTTTGCACCTGGTTAAGTCTGGTTATGTTCTAACTTTTTTTTAAAGTCGGCTTCCATACTATTGACCCATATGTGAGCTTCGAACATGCTATGGATGTGTACCTCCATTTGTTCTATGTCTATCTTCCGGGATAGTTTAGGATCTAGAATAGTTTCTTCAGTATAGCACTGAAGGTGAGTGGTTGACAATTTAGTCGAGAAAGTCGAAAAATTGCGGTGTTTTGGTTTTGGTAGTGAAGAGCATTAGTTCAGTTTTGCTCAAAGTTGACACTAGAAACTGGACTTCTTGGCCCAAGTACTCACATTACTCAAAGAATTTTCCATTTCGGTTAGTACGAAAGAAAACTTTTTTGACAATAATATCACTATGTCGTCCGCATACCCGACTACTTTGACTCTTGCTCTATGTAATATTAAAATGAAATGCCATAGCAGAGGTGAGATAACACCGCCCTGAGCTGTTCTCCTAGTGGCGAATTTGGTTGTACTGCTATTTCCTAGTATAGCCTGAATAATTCTTGTCCTAAGCATAGAAACGATCCATTAGCTTAGATAGTTTTCTAACCCTAGCCAGTAAGCATCTGTGTCAGGTAAAAATTCAGATCTCCATGCTTCCTATTAATCCAGGCGTCTATATTGGGTATCAATCTCTGTGACCACCTGCCCTTATCAGAGTTACACCATCTCTCCTGGTATTCTTCCAGACTTGTCCTTAGTGGTACCTCAGTATTACTTCGACTCGTCGAGCAAGATTCGAGCCGTTGTCCTCCTAGCACGGTATCTCTTTAGCAAGAAGTACCATGCCACCCTCTACACATGCCGCGTCATAGTAAGTTGTTCGGAAGGCGCTGCATGCTCTCAACGCGTTGGTTCTATAGGCTGCCTCAGTCTTCTTTCTGTATGATTTTGTTTTCATGGCACCAGCCCATATTTGGGAGCCGTAGAGCATTATTGATGCGGTAACTCTCGCTAAGAGTAATCTCTTCTTATGTTTCGGTTCCCTATATTCTAAATTATCCTTGATAGGGCAGTCGTTGTCTTTGCTGTCTTTTCAGCTGTTACAGGTGCTGCTTATAAGTTAGCATTGCATCTAAGGTAATGTCAAGGTACTTCAGCTCTGGTTTGGAAGCTACGACGTAATCGTCCATGGTTACTCTTATAGTCTCCATGATTCGCCTGCTGCTGATGAGCACTACTTCAGTCTTTTCTTCTGCAAGTTGTAGACCCATGCGTACTAGCGAGTCCTGGACCACACCGATAGCTCTATTGCAGTCATGCTCCAGCTCCTCAAGGAGTTTGGTTACTACAACGATTGATATGTCATCGTCGAAGCCAATTATTTTCGAAGACCTCGGGATTCCAAGTCTGAGGACATCATCATACATTAGATACCGCAGTAGCGGACCTAATAGGAACGTCGTCTGTGACGTAATACTCTTTCGTTCCGCGTCGGTTTCGTAGAGCAGTATCCTATTTCTAAAATAGTCCTTCATTATCTTCTGCAGGTATTTTGGTACTCTCTTGGCGGTAAGTGCTCGCAAGATATTTCTCCAGTTTGCGGTGTTGAAGGCGTTCTTGACATCCAGCGTGATGATAGCGCAGTACTATTTACTCCCTCCATCGTCTTCCTTCTATGTCCTTTTGCGTGGTATTCACGACTTCGTCGATTGCGTCGATCGTAGACTGTACTGGTGATCTGCAAGGCCTCCAGCCTCATCAATTGTACTCTTCAATCTGTCGCTTGTGACGCGCTCCAGTTTCCATGGTGTCCAATGTCATAGAGGCCTATATGATGAGGGATCCTACGGTAGTTTGTTACCTTTTGGTAAAAGGACCAGTCTTTGTTTCTTATATATCTGCAAAGATGTGTGGATGCCAATTGATTCCTACTGTTAAGGCAACGTAAGGGAATCCATCGACACCAGGCGCGTTTGCTGTTTTCTGTTGCATAGATGCATCACAGGAGACTTGTAATTATAAGCATATTAAATTTTGTACGATCCATCCAAGTATGATGTTATACTTTAAATCATTGTCTTGGTGAGGTTCTCATTAAATGTCTTCAACAACGGATGTTTGCATCCTCTATCGGAAATAAGTTGAAACATGAAGTATTAACATTTTAATAATTTTCATACATAGTTGAGATACCGCAGGAAAGTATACGAAGGCCTACATTTTTTTAAAATGCATGACCCGTCATAACAAGACCTCCAGGTACAAAAGCCTTAGAACGTTACTTTTTTGTATGACAGATTGGCCCGCTGTATGTCTTTCTATTAACGTGTTACTTAGTCAAACTCGTATCTTAATTTTGTTTGCTTTTGTTTCACTAAATCAGGAGCCATAAGTTTGTCATTAGCATAGGCATAACCTCTTTCTCGTTCGGCATAAACAACCGACTTAACGTAACCCATAAAAGAAACCCAATGGCGTTAAATCGTATTAGTGAGCTGGCCACTCGACTGTACCATTTCCCGAGATTACACGATTACCGAACTTCCACTTCAATAGATCAATTGTTTGACCAACTGTGTGGCATGTGACACCATCTTATTGGAACCAAAATAGTATTCCAACATGACACGAGAGCGAAATCCATTGACCCATGGCGATCATGTTTATCGACGAAAAAATACCACACCTATCAATGATTGGACCAGTCCTGCGGCTTGAAATCCACACCTCACAGTCACTTTTTGTGGTTACAATGGAATCTCTTGGAACAAAATGTGGGTTTGTTGCTGTCCAGTACTGCATATTTTGCTTATTGACGAAGCCATTACGACAAAAATGAGTTTAGGCGAAGATCTTTAAGCTACATTCGCCACAATATGGACTGAAAGGTTCCCAATTCTTGTGAACGGCTTGGAATCGCCTGGCTTTACTCATTTTGAACTGAAGCACATACGGCTGCAATATTTTTGGTACTTCGACCTGTATGTTGTCTCACTGGCATAGAAACATTCAATATGTATTAAATTACAAGATTGTTATGTTCCTATTGAGAAGCTCTTTATACCCATTATGTCCAGTTAGAGTTAGTAGCCTGTACTAAGATAAGTATTTTGCAAAATTTGATTCTCAAACAATTTTTTTTTAATCAATGTCAGAGGAGCATTATCTTTTTATTTGAACAATTTAGTATGTACCATCTATGAATTTGTTTCATTCTTAAATCTATCAATTCAAATAAAACTGAAACTTAAACATCCGCAGCTATATTCACTCATAATCCCCACCCGATGAGCGTGTACGAAATCCTTTCAACTATAAAATTAGTTTTCCACAAAACTTTAACTCTTTCTCTCATCGAAGGATTTTTAAATATCACACAATTAGTCAATTCGTGCTAAATAAATTGATCGCCATACCCCCTTTCGGTTCCTCTATAAGCACTCATAAAGTCCAAGGATTAAGGATTTTGCATAAATCGATGACACTGCTATGCAAATTGAATCACGAACGTGTACATATTATATATGTATGTAAAACCATAAATTTGCTGAAGAAAAAGAGTTAACAGTACAGAACAGCATCATCGAATCCAATTTTCGTCAGAATGTACTTTTCATATACGAGTATGTATTATATTTATGTGGTAATGGCAATACTGTGATTATGAAAACTTCATAAAAAAAAAAAAAACTAATTTACTCACAGTCTGATGGCCGATGGCTTGAATTTTATAAAGTTATGCAAATTTTAATATTTCGCTGAAAGACCACCACCACCACCGGGTGGGGATACATAAATGAAAAATCCTGCTGAGTTTAATAATAATGTAAAATATGTCATCATATAGAAAAAGCGAAAGGAAAACGAGACTGTGTGAGTTTTGCAAGGATGCTGTGTCTGTGCGTGCGTATATACAATTTTACTCTTGGCATATCTACATATATCTTATTTTGCTCGTTTTTCTTTCCTTTCCTTTTTTTTTTCTTCTGTTAATATAGGGAGCAAATATTTGATGAAAGGATCCATCCTTGGTAAGCATCCAATATTTGACTGTGTGTGGAATATACATTGGAATAGGGTAATACAAGGAACGAGAGAGGGTTAAAAAATATGAAAATTTGTGCCAACAGGCAAAGAGACTGGAGGTGGATTTTTGAAGACAATTTTACGAGTTAAGGGAGAAAAAATAAAAAAAAAAAACGGATTAAGGAAGAGAGTAGATTGAAGACAGGATTTTGGTTGCTGGATTTAGTGCAAATGGAAGTCATAGTTTGAAATGATGAATTTGGCTAGCAGATTGTTAAAGTTTCTGGTTGGTTGGTTGAGGTGGAGACCTGCAATAGGTTCATTGTGGTACCATGTGGATCATAAACAGTTTTTCGTAACAATCAATTATTTTTTTTCTTTAGGGGAAGGCTAGGTTAGGTTAGGTTAGGTTAAGAAGGGGTGTGTGACGGAAAAACTTATCACATCAACTCGGAGACCTAAAGGTCCATTGAGAATCCCCTATTAAAGTATGGATGGAGTGAGATCAATAAAATAAAAAAACCTATCGCATCACTTGGTTGGGTTGGAAACCAGTTGGTGCTTTTGATAAAGTGGAGAAGATCCGATATCTGGAAGCATGCTAACTCTTGCGAAGAACCTAGAACCTAGAGTGCGTCGTTCTTGCAAAGCGGGACAGTAGCAAAGCAGATGTTGGATTGACTCCACCTTATCCTCTTCTCCACAGCTTCTGCATAGGTCGTTTGACTCTACCCTCCATTTACGGAACATGATTCCGATGGCGCAGTGTCCTGCGATTATACCGGTAAGGATGCGGATAGAAGGTCGATTTAGTGCCAGAGGGCTCTTTGTTCTCTTTTTACGCAATTGCTTTCATAACGTGCGAGAGGTCGCACAGTCCTCCCTAGATAACCAGGCGTCAATTATTATGGCGTCTATTATGGCGTCAATTATACTATACAATTTTCCAATCAGTGCAATATGGATGTGTCCGCGTCACTCATGTTCATTTCCGACCCTATTCTTGCCAAAGCATCTGCCTTCTCGTCACCTTCAATATTCATATGTCCGGGAACCCAGCAGCAGCTTGACTGTCAACAAAGATGGTTATATCTGACGGGGGATGGTGACTGTCTTCTATGCATCTAGCAGCTTTTTCTGTTGCCAGGATTTCAGCTTGGAATACACTACACGCTTCTGGTAATCTGAAACATTCCTGATTTTGCAGTGCTTCCGAGTAAAATCCTGTTCCCGTACCTATCTCCATTTTTAAGCCATTCGTCTAGACTGTGATCCCTCGATCGTTGCCTATACTGTTGGACTGCCACTCTTCTCGGCTTGGGGATAGGATTGTGATATCAAAATTAAAGTCGTTGTAGTGGACTTTATAATCCAATGTGGGTGTGAAGCATCCGGAGTTATATTTCCTACCCATTGTCTTTGTTGCGTTTTATATTACCGCATGTCCATATGTGATCTCTTTCCACAGGTTGGATTCTATCATTCTGAAACTGCCTTTCGTGGCAGAGCCTTTGATAAACAAGTCCAAGGAAGAATATGGAGAATCATATCTAAACCTGCTTGCGGGACGCTTCTCACAACTTCAGTGGTGCTGATTGCTGCGAGCCTTTGCACCTTGTAGAGTTCTTTCATATACATAGCTCTTTATACTCGTTGCTGTCCACCAGACTAAGGACCCATAGGAGATGATGGGCCTGATAATTGGTTTGTACATCTAGTGAATGATGCGTGGTTACAATCCCGACCATCTCCCAAAGGCCCTCTTACAAGCATAAAGAGCATTCTTTTCTTTCTTTGTCCTTCTTCAACATTTCTTTTCCAGGATAACTTAGACTCTAGAATGACGCCGAGATATTTCGCCTCAGATGAGAGAATTATAGTGGTGCCATCTAGCTTTGGTAATGTGAAGTCGGGAATCTTTCTTCTCCTAGTGAACAGAACAAGTTCAGTTTTCTGAGCATTGACCCCCAAACCGTTCTGTTTTGCCCACTTAGAGAGCTCTTTGAGAGCAGATTCCATTAGTTCACTGATTGTTGGCAAGAATTTGCCTTTAATCAGTATTACTAAGTCGTCTGCATACACTACAATTTTGATTCTCTTCTCTGTGAAGATTTTTAGGATTTTGTTGGCGGTAAGGAGCCAAAGCAGTGGGTATAGGACTCATCCTTGTGGCGTGCCCCTTGTTGTCATTTTCTTTACAGAACTACGACCCAGTCTACGACGAGCCTGTTTACTGTAAAATTTTCCAAGGCTTTCACTATTGAGTTCGTTTTTACATTATTGAAAGCATCCTCAATTCTAAAGAATGCTCCACCGATTTACGTTTAAGGTAGGTTTGTTGCGCTTCACATAGGTTTTGAATCAATCCTCTGATATGAAGGTGAATGAGTCGCTCTATCGTTTTTTGCAAAAACGAGGTTAGACTAATTGGCCTATAGTATTTAGCGGTAGAGTTTCACTTCACAGAGATATCACTTTATCTTCATTTATAATGTTGGATATCACTTCCTCTTTTGCATGTTTTAGAGGAACTGCAGTCCTGCAAGGGGAGGCAGTTTCTATACAGCCGGGGAAGTGAGTATCCATTAGCAGTTCCAGAGATTCCTGGCTCTATTCTGCCCATTGGATTGTATCTTTCGGAGCCTTGTGGCCTCGTTTTCGTCCTTAATGGATTCCCAGAATTTTTGCCATGATCTTAGTTTAGCTGCTCTAATACCGTATTTATATTCGTTAAAACTGGATCTGTATAAGTTCCAGTCTTCAGTATTCTTACTCGTTTTGGCCCTATTGAAAAGTTTCCTAGTTTTTATTCTAAGTTGTTGAAGTTCTGTGGTTCACCAAACCGCTTTGGTTTTCCTTCAAGGTTGACTGATAGGACACGAACTATTAAACGAAAAGTTCAACAAGTCGTCGGTAGCTGCAGTTTAATCTGCACCACTGTTAGCTTTCCTTTGCTCATTGCTTTCCGTTCCATGGGGTAGCTTCGCTTTCAAGGAACCTAATCCGAACTTGATGCTGACCCCGGTTTTCTTTACATCGTCAAGAGACGATTTTTTTGGTTAATAGTGACCAAAAGGTCTTCCGGTACCTCTCTTACTCGTGACCGAAGATATGATTCTCCAGCTTTGAGTGTTCAGTTCAGTTAAGTTTCTCTCTACACTATTTTGAATTTCTGATGCAGTATAAGAGGCTCTTAATAACAATGTTTATAAGAGCGCCTATATCGTTGTTATAGAAGGTTCCTAAGTGAAGCTTCTTTCTACGGGAGTGAGTTGGGTTTAAACAAAAGAAGTCCATCTTCTACAAAAGTCGTTCGCAAAAAGGCCCATTTATGTAGCATGCTTGCCAATTAGACAATGTCCAGTGATGAAACCTATTGTAGTCTATTGAGGGAAAACAAAGTCTTAGGGCGTTTTAAATCTAGCTTTGGAAAAATTTGTCGTATTGCTAAACATTTTGGTCCACTTGTCCTCCTAAGATTTTCACTCTAGATTGGTATACCTAAGGTGCCTTTGTCCGGCAGGATGGGTATAGTTGATCCTATTCTGGCGTTAAAGTTTCTCAATAACGAAAATAATTTGGGAGGATGTAGGTACATCTTACATCTTAACTTATATACTAGCATTTACACTTGAAAAAATCATGATAAGCTATCCGCTTACTATGTGTATGAAACCAGACGGTACATCAGCACTCCAGAGGTCGTTTGTCGCATCCTTTGTTTTGCCATATGTAAATGAAAGATTTCCACCTGTTATACATCTCTGAATACTTACATTTGGAAAAGGGACAAAGAGAGTATTTTTCAGAAGATAACGTTACGAAAAGAATCAATAATCCTCCAAGGACAACTAATATGACACAATATCCAAAATGAATGACTTCTCAAAACAGCTTTTGTACTGTGAGGTACCATTTGATTATGTCTGCAGAAATGATAAGTTTTGTAGGAGGAAGCGAGGAGCAGAAGTACCCGGTCTTACTTACTTTCTTAGGTGGCAGTATAGTCCGGGGTGGACCTGGACTGATGCGTACTTTTCTGACCAGGTCGATGTCGCTGTACGCTGCTATATCTACTACTCCAAATTCTAACGAAAATCATCCGAAGAATTTTGCATTCAAAACGACCAAGGGTATCTTCATGCGCCTTCGTTAACGTCCAGACCCCTGCGCCATACAGCAGGACTTGGATGATGAGGATTTTATATAGAGTCTCCTTAGTGTTTCTTGACATGGCTTTGTTATTCAATCGCTTTGACCAAAGAAACAGCGATTGACAAGTGTAACTCAGCATTTGAACGTAAGAAATTACCGAAACGTCACATCTATAAGGAAGAATAGCTTCAAGTGCAACCCTGTTGGAAGGTGCCAAGACTGTGTGTATTTCACCATTTAAGCTACATTTCAATCTCATCTATACGTCTAGGTTGAGGATCACTCTGTGTGGCCGGACCGACTGTTATCCTTTGTGGTGACTGCATATTCTTCTTTTACACATCTTTCGAAAAAAAGTCGATTTAGAACATGTGATAGCATGCATGCTGGAACATGAATCCAAATTTGTAAAGTGAAAGTAAGCAATAGAAATGGCGGAGCTTAGGTATTCCCGTCGGTACTTGTAAACTCTTACTAAAGCTGGACGGTTTTAGCAAAACCTACTATACATGGGAAAATCCCCTTACTTTCAACATTCCGAGGGAGATCTGGCCTAGGCTTGATCTGAAACGTAGGTTTGAGTTGGTTTTCTTGAAGCGGTCACTGATCAGTCACGATATCGGTGTTCTTATGGGACGCTGTTTGACAGGTCAACATGCCAAAAGACTGGGAAGGAAGGCTCTTTTCACATGATTTCTGCAGAAGCTGTATGGATGAGGAGGAGGAATTAACTATTCTCCACCTCGCCAGTTCTGTCCTAAAAAGACTAATCCATCTAGGAGCTCCTTTCTTTGACAACTAAGACGAACTGGCGTCATTAGTCGTCACAAGACTCCTTCGCTTTATTTAAAGCTCCAGTTGGTTAGTCCCGGATAGCCAAATGGAGGGATCCACGTCATCACAACGAACCTTTATTGGTCTAAGTTTGTTGTAAACCTAACCTAAACTTATGTATTGTATATTTCCTGACAAAAAGTTATCCATCTCATCTAGTATCTTGGTTCTTGTCTTGTATAACTCACACTATCACACTTCAAGATTTTCCATTTGATTTATTGTCTCAGACATCCACATGTACGTAGATACAACAATAGAGTCATTTATTAAAAACCTCAAGTAAAATATTAGAATATGTTGGCATTATCATAAATTATTCTTCTAATTAATATACGCTATGGTATGAAGTACAAAACCAAAACGTGGTTAGCAGAAGTCAAGAAGATCCACACCTACTGTTAAGGCATTGTAGATACCTTTCCTTACGTATAGTGTCGGGCTATGATTTGTTTTAAATCAAGTTTTGACCTTGGATCCAAATTTTTGCGAGCAGTGTGGTATTATTTAGCTTTTGGTTTCAATCTTTTACATTATGACACTTAGCCATGTGTCTGTAGTTCTCTGCAGCTGGAGGTTGGATAACCAAATTTCTCTATCCCTTGGATAAGGACATACTACGAGAACCACAAGTAGAAGAGCGTTAGTTGTTGTCACATTACGGAACATTACAGCCATTAAATATAAATCCTTAAATTGATCTGCTTTAATCACCGCCCCTTGGTTTCTACAGCCATCGTTCCACACCTCTGCCATTGTGACGTACCTATTATCCTCGGAAATTAAATCAGCTGTCCATTTAATCCATAATCCATTAATTAACGAATTCATAAATTTATCCGCACTGACAGAACCGAAAAGAGAGAGAGGGAGCAACAGAGCCCAAGTGCTCTTGTGCGTACAATAACTGTCATTCCGAATAGGCAGCCCACAACGCCCACAAGCAAACTAATAGCAAATGAAAGTATGCTTGAAATCAATCTGCCAAACAAATCAACCTTCATCTGAAAGCCAAAATCGTTTTTCTGTTGTTCTCCACCTCTCCCCGGTTTGGCGAAGGAAACTTTTCGCCGAAGTAAACTTTTACTATGCGTAACTTTTGTTAGGAAACTAGAAACAGGATATCTCATACCGTCTCTAGGGATCTTTTAAAATATTAATTTAAATTAATTTCCATTGTGTTCTCTCCTGTGGTCTGCGAATATTCTAATATAATGACGCACCACCCAGCCACAGCTCAGTTGTTCTGATCCCGAAATGCCGTTAGTCATTTTTGTTTCGATAGAAAGAAGGAAACCCTCTTAACGGGCTCGGCGGGAGTCGTCCGCGAATAATAGAGAAGGCCAAACTCCATGCAAAACTTTTATATTATTCCTTCCATCCTATAATGTGATTAGCGGTTTTCTCGCAAAAGAAATTCGAAATTCAAGTATCCTTTCATGCTTCTTCTTGTCGTCACTCGCGCGCTTTCTAAACTCTTAAACTAAAAGTAATCAAATTTTAAAGTCGAATCTAATTACCAAGAGAATGGTGGGCGACACGATAAATTTCGTGTGCGCCCAAGAAAAGGATAACGATTTGAATGGTTTAATTGGCCAAAAACCGGAGTAGTAATCATTTTGTCAAGATGGCGGGGGCTTTACTCAAGGATGTTAGTATTATTTCTGACAGATGGAAGTTAATCAACCTTTTGGATTGGGCGGGTGGTTTGTAAGGTGAAAACCGATTAGGACGAGATGATTAAGATGTTTTTCTTTGGCTAGAGAGAGAGATAATCTGTAAGCAATTTCATGTATCCCTGTGTATTTCATGAATAAAAACGATTATGAGAGAGAAGGAGATTAACCTTTTCGATTGGAACACGTGGTGTGGTCCCTTGTCGTGGTCAATTCCCGGGGGGTGATGCCCTAAAAGGATATGTTTGCTTTTTAATGACCAAATCGAATTTGTGAGAATTTGTGAGAACCTATCTCCATAAATTTTATAGTTTATCACGTGTGTAGGATAATCCTTAGAGTGGTGGCTCACGAAGTCAATCCCCAGAGGTGATGAACTTACCTATATTAAGGGGGTCTTGCAAAAAGGATTCCCAAAAGTACATATATTAAGTGGAACTGTTTTTTTTTTGTATTTGCAGGTTGGTACGAAGATAACTGGTATGAACAGAATTTAGAAAATGAAGGCATCACATGTACGATAGAACAGATGCGTCTTGCTGCCGAAGGTCATCTGACAACAGAAGCTCTCATGTGGAATCAGAACAATCAAACGACAATTTCCGGAATGACAGCCGAGGAATTTCGGTTAGAAAACAACAACAACTTTGACTATCAGAAGAGATTATAAATTTTGTTTTAAATTTTACAGACAACGACTGAACACTGCTCTCACAGAGGAGGGCTATGATATTCATCATGATCGCTACCCGGAGGGCTATCAAGAAGCACCCCTAGCCTACGATGCAGTGTGGAGTGTAGCGTTAGCTTTTAATAAAACAATGGAGCGACTGAAAGAACGAAAAAAGTCCTTGCGAGATTTCACATACACGGATAAGGATATTGCCGATGAAATTTACGCCGCAATGAACTCAACACAGTTCCTGGGAGTGTCGGTAAGTCGGTGCAAGTAGCGTGAAATAGTATGCAGAAGTGGGAGGTACTTAGGAAAAAACTGTTTGTGTTCTCCTATGTGGTGCGATACTCCTTTGAGTGCACAGCAAAAAGATAAGACTCCTTTGCGAATGCCTGATTTAACTGAAGTCTCGCTAAGTTTTTTGCTTTTTTGGTGTCAACTCCAACCGCAAATGTCAACTTCATTTTTCTATATTTTAGTCCTTTCGAGCAATTACTTGCGTCGTCACACAAGGACACTGAACAATTTCTCCTGCGGGGACATAGGATGCGAGCTCCTTTTTTCCTTGCATCTTTGTTCTTTTCTTCGCGTTGGCTTTACTGTCACATGGATAATAAACTATTCGTTCAAGGATATCAAAGCATTCTTTTTGTACCCTTTCTTTTTGGCTTTTATGTGTGTGTTCTTCTGTTGCCTTCTAAGGAGATGACAATTTTTTTTTCTTCCAGGGTTTTCTGTTCTTTTATCTGAGCATATGAGGATATCAGTGAGTCTTTTTTTTTTCTTACATTTTTCTTCATCCACAAGGACATTCTAGGGAATTCCTTTTTTTTTTTTACTCCGTGGCAGGATAATGTTGTTTGCTTGCCTCGAACTAGAAATTGTTTTCTTTCAGTTTTGACTTGGCTTTGTGGATGGTATGTAGGTAGTAGGTACTATTTTTGCGGCAATACTGCTGTGGGTTATGTGATTTTTCTTTTCTTAATTAAAATAAACGACTTGGGTCAAAAAGAGTGAGTTCAAAGGGGGGGCGAAGGAGTCAAGCCAAATTGGTAAAAGTCTTACAGAAATAAAGTTATTTAGGTAGGAGATCGAATGAGATGTTGTGCAAGGGTTGCTTGCACAGGGTGATGTTCTTTTAACTTTTAAATCATTAATTATTTGGTGTTGACTTTAATTGTAAAGGAGTCATGTCCTTGTGTTGACTTTGTGTATACTTTTTTTTTGTGTTTTGTTAATGGTTTTAGATGATGTGTTGATTTGGAATGTGTTGAACTTTAGTAAATGTTGTTTCCTTACAACCAGAGTTAATTAATTTGTTTCAACAAATAGATGAACAACATCAATTTGAAGGAAACTAGTGACATATACATAGATAGAGCCTTGAAAATTAACTTTTATATTTGCTAAAGAGTGAATGATATGATACCGTCTCTTATCAAAGCTACTATGTGGATTCTAGTGTGGAAAATTATAATCTTGCATATGGTTTAATATGCCCTCCTATATCAGGCCATTCTAGGCTTGTGACTTTATTAAAATAATTCCATTTGCTGTCCTTACAGGCAGTTCTTTCCAGTTAGGTTAGGTTAGGTAAATGGGTGGCCTTATTGGCAAGAAATTGTCAACGGATCACTTGAACTAGCAATCGTTATATGGTAGTCACAGCCGTGCTTCATGATTGCCTATTATATAGTATCCTGGCACTTTTGGCCAGATTTTGACCTTTTGGTTGATTGTGCCTCCTACTAACACCTTGGAGAGGTATGATCCATCGTTAGACTACCTCTCGCATTAAGATTCCTTTCGGAATCAATCTTGAGGTTCCTTGTGCCCCAATGAATCACAGCACATGTTCTGGGATTTAGCTAGACTCATCGCAGAATCCGCAGAAACCTTCTTCCGATTACATACCTTGTTTCTTTAGTTGCTGCTTAACTCTGATGCCCTTTAGAAAACTCGTAAGGATACGAAGGTTATTCTTGGTCATACTAATGCATGTTTCGAATCTTTTTCGATTATGTTGCCCTTCGAAGTATCTCGACTTGCGTTATGCCCTGAGAGTTATTCCAAGTTCTAGCCTTGTTGGCCTATCACGACCCCACCCAGCAGCTGTCAGAATATCTCTGCGACTGAGTTTCATGAGATCTTTTTCTTTTTGTTTTTACGTAGGAAGGTGGGAATCTTTTAAAGACGAAAGTGAGTCCATACTCAGTAACAGTGTGGGATTTCCACCCACTAAACCCACCTCCCCTTCTACTCCTGGTCCTCGCGGCACTGCCGTCAAGTATTTTATCGCGACTTCACCCTTATGAACTCGGCTCATTCAAGTTGGCAGCTTGCTGCGCTGCGTTTCTTTGTTGCTCCTGTCTTCGCTGCTTTTTCATAATTGTAGTCACAGTGTCGCTAACTGCGTTCCAAGCCTCTTCCTTGCACATCATCTGTCTGGTGAAGTTATCTGGGGTATCCGGTAGGTTCCGTTCTACGTAATATCGTGGGCAATGGAATATGATGTGTTCTGCATCGTCCACTGCTGCAATAAGGGTTGCTGTCGTGTCCAAATCAGCATCCATGGCCCATGCTTCCTATTAGTCTAGGCGTCTATTTTGGGTATCAATCTCTGCGTCCACCTGCCTTTGTCAGAGTGACACCATCTCTCCTGCCATTCTTCCAGACTTGTCCTTAGTTGTACTTCAGTATTACTTCGACTCGTCGAACAGGACTCGACCCGTTGTCCTGCTGGTTCTTTAGCAAGAAGGTCTATTGGTACCATGCCAGCCACTACACATGCCGTGTCGTAGGAAGTTGTTCCGAAGGCGCTGCAACGCGTAGGTTCTGCAAGTTGTTTCATTCTTTTTTCTGTATGATTTCGTCTTCATGGCACCAGCCCATATTTGGGAGCCGTAGAGCATTATTGATTGATAAGAGTAATCTCTTCTTATGTTTCGGTCCTCCGATATTCGGCATTATCCTTGATAGGGCAGCCGTTGCCTTTGCTGCCTTTTCAGATGCATGTTGCAGGTGCTGCTTATAAGTTAACCTTGCATCTAAGGTACATCAGCTTCTGGTTTGGAAGCTACGACGTGATCGCCCACGGTTACTCTTATAGTCTCCATGACTCGTCTGCTGCTGATGAGCACTACTTCAATCTTTTCTTCTGCAATTTATAGACCCATGTTTACGAGCCAATCCTGGACCATCCCGATAGCTTCATTGCAGTTATGCTCCAACTCCTCAAGGTGTTTGTTCACTACAACTATTGCTATGTCATTGGCGAAGCCAATTATTTTCGAAGACCTCGGTATTTATGCCTTCGTCGATAACGTCGATCGTAGACCATGTCTTACGGAAACCATACTGCTGAGCTGCAAGGCCTCCTGCCTCATCAATTACACTCTCCAATCTGTCACTTCTGATGCGCTCCAGTATATTCCCCATGGAGTCCAACATGCATAGAGGCCTACCTATACGATGAGAGATCCTGTGGTAGTTTACTACCTTTTCATAGGAGGACCAGTCTTTGTTTCTTCCACTGGTCGGGGAATACTCCGGGCAAGTGTTATATATGTATATCTGCGAAGATGTGTGGTCTCCAATTGATTGCTGCTTTTAAGGCAATGTTAGGGAATCCATCGACACCAGGCGCCTTTTGGTCCTTGACTTTGGGCAGACTTGCAGGACTTCTTCTGCGGTGACGAGGGGTATTAGTAACGACCCCGTCGTATTTACCCTCTCCGTTTGTTTCTCCATTTCTTGTTGTCGTAGGAAGAGTTCCATGAGACCTGTAGATGTCTTTTTGTCATAGTAGCTATGTTGGCTTCCTCGTTGGATTCAGTATCTATTAAGGTCTTGCGAGGAACTTAGGTATGGCTAGTTCATCAGCTTTTTCGTTACCTGGGGTATCCATGGACCCGATACCAGACAGAGGGTGACCTTATTGACCACTGAGATGTTGTCTAGTCTTTTTATGAACATTTTTACAAGCTCCGACCTTACCGGTGCTAACTGTAACGCTTTAATGATTGTTACCAGAAATATTTTCCTCTATAATCATGTCTACAGCTTGTTTTATTGCAGTGAATTCGGCTTGAAAAGATGTTGCAATCGTCCTTAAGTCTGAAGAACCAATTTGTATTTCGAGGCTCGCAGTAGATGATAGGAACAGTCATCCAACAAGAGGTGTCATTTTAAAATTCGCCCCATTGTTGAACTATCAATATTTAACTATTAATGCGATAATTTTTGATAAGTAAAAACCAGGCAGTTAATGTATGGTTCGAGATATACTCGAACAACATGCTAAAATAGTGAAAATTCACTACAAAAACTGTGAAAATATCGCGTCACATAGCTGGTGAAACAAGGCTCTATTGCGTGACTAATGTCCTGGACGTGTCATTTCTCGAAATGGAGACTTCAATTGTTCACCGAGATCGTGCGATTTAACACCATAGGACTTTTTCTTTTCAGGTTATGGTACAAATAAACTCTACGCCAATGCTCCTCCAACGACTCATGCACTAAAAGAAAATATCAAAACTGTTATACGCGAAACATGGCCGTAATTATACGAAAACGCGTTGTAAAAATTTCATCAAAAGACTGAGCCATAGCTCATGCGGAGTTTTGGCAGACATTATATTCCAATACTAACCTCTGAACTTGTACTTCAGTATAAAGTAAAAATATCACTACTTTTCATAAAAGTCTTGTTTTTTTCTATCCATCTAAAATGACACCTCTTATTGGATGACCCTATAGTTAGATCTATATCTACGGTACCATGAAATAAAGTCTAGTACATTAATGTTCAAATATTCACTTGGACTTGCACTTTCAAAAGTGCAATAAAGTCGATAATTCACGCTTGAAAATTATTGAATTGGACTTTATTTCATGGCACTTATGGAGAGCTGTTTCCACCGGAGCGTAGAACTGGATAATGCATCCGATTCTTACATAACTATAGTCCAATGATATACCCCCTCCAAGGTTTTGCTTATATAGACTTAAATAATATTCATAGATTTATATACTATTCACAACCCTAGGATGGAATTCACAAACGTCTGTTATTAATAGATACACGAAAAACATTCAGAAATCAATTTACTAAAGGCCTAGTAAAAGTAGCACATGATACGAATCAAATCACCAGTTCTTCATCAATAAATATCCTCCATATGCTACCACGGGCTATAATATTCATTTTAATTGCACCCGAAGGATTAGGTGATAAGTGCTGGAAGAACCACTATCCTGCCTCAGTCGAGAGAAATGAAATCCTTTCTGCGGCTTAGCTGGGCAAGTTTGCTCATTTTTTTTTTTTCTTTACTCCAATTAATTTCTATGGCTTTATTTAAATTTATGCCCTGCGTTTAGATAAACTTTCGCCTGATATGGGAATATAGCAGAAGACTTTAGCCATAAATTTACTCGCAACGCCCTATAGTTTGCAGTACTCATTCGCATAACACAAAGTGCGAAACTCCCTACTGCTGCAACATCACGCAAATAGTGCTTAGCTGTTGTCTTTTCTTTTTTTTTTTTCGTCTCTTTCGTAGCAATAATTTACTAAACAAGGACATGCCCGCAGGGTTGAATAGCGAAAACGTCCACTGAGCAAAGCAACAAAAGAGTAAGAAAGAGAAAAAAAAAATCACTTTCACTGTTCAGAATAAAATCAACAACAAGTCCAATCCCAGTTAATAACCCACTAAATTATCCTTTATGAAAATATTTATCTTAGTTAACTGATATGTACACACTCATACACGTAGTCACGGCTACCGGGAGCAGGACACCCCTTACAAGAGTGTTGGTTCGGGCCACCCACTGCCATGGTGTTGTAGATCTATTCATATCCTGTCGTGGGGTTAAAATGGAATACGTGTTGTGAACAGCAGGAAATTAGTTATAAGGGCAGGGTAAAGTTTCTTCGTCCCTTCTCGTTTGGATTCTCTTTTGGTTTCACAACTGACATGGAAACAGAGAAAAGTTATATCCTCTGGAAAAAAAAACCGTTGGACATTATCTGAGTATGAGGTATGTTTGCACATATCTACCAGGTGCAACTGGACAGAGTCTAAAAGTCTAGATCAACCTTAACTTTCACCATGTTAACCCATTTTTTTTTTAACTGCACAAACTTGTAGGAGTCCTTTTGTGTGTGCGGTTGCCATGTAATCATGCTTAACACATTTCAGCGAAATACTTTGTAGTAACACGTCTCGAATTCAAAGAGCAATGCAGCAGCGTTTATGTGTGACTGCATTCTTTTCATAGAAAAGTGTAAAAGAATTTTCATTCTATCTTTCCCCCCTTCTCCCAGGTGTGTACTTGTAGGTATGTGATTTTACGGATGGAAAAGCTACAATTGTCCTGACCATTCGTGCATTTGCACAGAAAAAAAAAAGAAGAAAAACTGTAATTACAAGGTTGTACCTAGTACAATGGAGATAAAAAATTCTGAAAGTAAATATATAGTTGTTAAAGGATGTGAATTCTCTCAAACGGGTGTAGAACGATGAAAAGGAGATGAAAGGAGTTCTATTTCTGCTTCCGTTTGGTGTGCACAAGATGTCCCAACTGACCCCATTATGATATTGTACAGGATAGGAAAGGAGTTGAATTATTAACACGTTTCAGAGTTAATAAGCCATAAAGTGGAAGGGAGTTTCTTTTTTTTTTGACTTGTATTTTTCTTACTGATGGAATGAGTGTCAGTTGAAGGACATACTTTCCTTTTGTATGAAAATTGTTTGATTAATTTTTTTTTTGAATACATGTTTCAAAGTATCTCTGATGAGTAACATGCATTTAACAAACTAACTACCAAAACCCGATCGAAAGTTTGAGCACTTAGTGATATGTCCTTAGGACCCATCTCAGCCAGCGGCTTCTGTTGGTAATATAAGGGCTTCCAGATAGAACTACTAACAGAATATGCAATCCGTGCTTAGGCAGCAGTTTAACTGTAGCGAGAGGTATGCCGATGTTCGTCTTATCCGATAAAACCGGTAAGGTACGGTCCTGCCTGGTGAGCTGTTGAGTTCGTGGGCATAAAATTTCCTAGATTATCACTGTGTTTCAGCAACCAATTGATCTGAATGTTAAATTGTTCAGCCATCTCGTTAAGAGACAAATGACAAGTTAGGGAAATTTTTTGGGTTAAATGTGAAGGATTTCAGAGATTTGATCGCGGATATCATATTATACTTTAGCCACCAGAAAGAGATGCTTATGTTTAAATTGTTGGAGAAGATTACTCATTATACTCCCGATTCTGTTTTTGATCCGTCCGTGTAGAAACATATGGATCTCGTATTTTGTAGCCACAGATCATCCTCCCAATCAACTCTTGAGGGGATACGAGTTTCAAAGTTCTTATCTAACAGAAGTTGTGCTGAAGTATGTAGCCGGTGTCTCTTGCAGAAGGAATTCAAGATCATTAAGAATAGAGGAATGTTCTGTACTTAGACTAGACAAGTGAGATATAGCTTTCATACGAGTGGCTGCACAAGCCACCACTTGTAGACTATGGATATCTAAAGTTGGTAAGTGGAACAAAATATCAGAAGCCGCTGCTTGGGTTGTTCGTAGTGCTCCACTGAACCCGCCTTCCTAGTTCATCAGCTTGATCATTTCCCTCAATGTTACTTTGACTCGGCACCCAAAGAAGACTAATCCTGAACAAATGACCAAGCGAGGCAAGTTCCTCTTTGCACTGTTCTACGAGCTTCGAAGATATGGTGACAGATTCATATGATGGACTTAATAGCGGCTTAATGTTAAGTGGTGTGGTGTTTGCTAGAGTAGGTGGCAAGCCTCGCGTACAGCAAGAACTTCCGCCTGGAGGCCGCTGCACAAGTCAGGAAACCGATAAAACTTGGAAAATTTGAAGAAATCAGAGAAAATTCCCGCGCCTACCCCACAGTTCATTTTAGAACCGTCGGTGAAAATTGTTGTTTCGAACTCATTTGTTACTACGTCTGATTCCCACTCTGCCGTGGTTGGGAATCTGACCATGATGTCGTGTGACCATAAGGTTTGGTATACCAGCATCGTGTTTCTCTTAATCTGACCGCACTGCATGAAGATAAAAATCTAATCTACATCTAAGAACATAATATAAAGGTCGAGTGATAGAAGGTGCAATATTACGTTAAAAATCTCGGTTGGACTTGTTCTCATGGCCACAAACTAAGTGTCAAACTTAATATACCCTTAGGATAGGGATAAACAGGGTTGAAGAGGATTGAATCCTGTGGTATACCAGCATTGTATTGATTGATTACTTAAAAGCCTTTCAATCCATGATGAGAAGATGATACAGACACCACAAGCTTGGATTTTGCTTAAGAAGGCACAATGCCACACTCTATCGAAAGCTTTAGAGATATCAGTGTGAATTACTTGTCGTTCACAGTGATGGTGAATACTTTGGTTCCATTTTGCTGTTAGGTGGATTCTCGCAAGTTCCAGACGCTGTCTTGGACTCGTCTGTGTAAACCTTTGTCGTAGATTTATTTAAATTTTCTACCGATTCCCAAGCATTTTTGCTATGAATCCTGCTTTTATACTTGACGTTGAAGTCCAGATAGAGGACAATTTCCATTTTTCTGTTTGGTACATCATAAGGTCCCATGTGGAACGTTGTTGACGGAAATCATACTGACGGTCATTTAGAAGACGGTTTCTTTCAAGATACATATCTCATGGAAATTTGCAATGCTTTCCAAGACCTTGGACAACACTGATGTTAGGGCTAGAAGTCGGTAGTTTGAAGGCGAGGTTTTATGGAACTTTTTAGGGATCAGCTGGACTGTGCGGTTTCGGAAAAAATATTTGTCGTATGGTGGTGGTAGAGAGGTATCTGGCAGTATCTACCTCATAATGAGAACTGGCATGGCCGATGAGGTGAAGCTTTTGATTCTTTTGACGCAAAACCAAAACCATTTACTGCCTTTAGGACTGTTGAGGTCATTTCTAGCCCATTTTTGAGAGCTCTTATCCATTAAACCAAGTTTTGAATAATTGTACTAAAATAATATTTTTCTTCTTTCTTTTATTTTCAATTTCAGGGTGTTGTTGCCTTTAGTTCCCAAGGTGATCGTATAGCCTTAACACAAATCGAACAGATGATCAATGGAAAATATGAAAAGTTAGGCTACTATGATACACAATTGGACAACCTCACATGGCTCAATATGGAGCGATGGGCTGGGGGCAAGGTAAGATTTTAAATATTAATCCTCAAAAGCCTTTAAGTATTCCAGTAATTTTTTTTCCAAATGTACTCTACTTCAACTTGAGGGTTATTTTATTTCAATATTTCAAGAAAAAGTGCTAAAGAAATCGATTATAACAAAAAAAAAAAGCAAAATTTAAATAAAGTGGAAAATCCTTCAAAACCTCATCCACTCTTCAAGACAAAAAAAAACATTTTCCTCCTAAGTGGATTAGGGATTTCCTTCTTCAAGGGTTTCGTCGAATTTTAAATTGGCAGTGGGTTGGTGTTGCATTCTTGGACTAGAATAACAAAACCCCATCAAAAGTTATCGAAAAAAATTTATTATAAAAATGACTTTCAACCTTAACCTAACCACACGAGCAGACAGTCTTTGGTCCTTGACCAAAAAATAAAAAAACAGATTAAGGGTGAGCGTGTGCCTTATGTTCGTTTTATTGTCCGTCACGACACAATATAACAGAATGGATCAAGAATTTACTGTCTGCTGTGTGACAAAAGAATAATGATATGCGAACACAATTTCACACAAATAAACGAGTCAGCGGAAATGAAATTCAATAAAAGTGTACTTTTAGAAAGTTGAAGATATGAAGAGTGTGCTCTCTTGGGAAATATTGGGAAAAGTGTTGGTTTTTGGAAATGGTATTTCAATTTTGAATATATCTATACACCATTTTTGGGTTGTGCTATAAGGTTGGACTTATACGTGTCTAGACAGCAATGATAAGAATAGCCAATGGAACTTTTGTTAATATTTGTTTTTAATTTAAAAAAAAATAAATTGTTACGAATTCACTTTATTCTGTAATTAATGAAAGTTAACAAAAATGTCAATTGCGAAGAGCAAAAAATAAGTAAGACACGCGCCAACTTCCGGTTCAGAATAACTCAACAGGATAAAGTGCTCCGATTCCATGCGCCAAGTTGTCAACAGCTGTTATTTGTCATCAGCTACGTTGTACTAAAGGGTTGACCAATAAGCAAAATCGGTTGTAATGCATGACGTCACAATATATTTAATGTATCTCAAAGTAGACAAAGAGTTGATATACCCTTTCACTTATACTCTAGGTGTAAATCTTTGTTTTGACCTACTCCTGAACGGAACTCCTACCACAAAATGATTCCTGAAATGCAGTTTGAGTGTAGTGTAGTCAGTCAAGGTAGTAGCCAAAGTCTGGTAGAGACCCCAAAATGTTTTTGACACAGTTGGGCTCAATGGGTATTGATACTGACTGGATTGGGTTGGGTGGTTGAATTCGCTTAGCAGGGACGCATTTAGACCCAAAGAGATCCATTGTGATACCACTATGCAAGAACCGGATAAACAGCAATGGAGACTGAAATGGAAACGAAGAAGAACAACCCGTTTCAGAGTGAATCCATCTCGAAGAAGTATAATTCTCCATTTAGGCAATAGTTTGTCACAGTTTGACTCTTTGACAAATATTTTTATTTTCCTTAAGTTGAGTCTAGCTAGACGGTTAACATCTTTCAGCAGTACTGACCTACGGTTTTCCTTCTCAAAGCCGATAGGTAGGACAGGTGCGCAGAAGGTGTATCATGGTTTCTTCCTCTTTCTCATCTTTACAGTTTCTATAGAAATCATTGAAGGGAGCACCAAGTAATATGGAATGTCTGCCTACCAAACAATGCCCCATAAGGTCGCAAACCATCTTTCTTAGATTTGTCCTATTGATGGAAATAAGTCTACTGGTTTTCCTATAATCCAGCTCTGGCCAGATTTGTTTAGAATGGAGACATGTGCTGATATTGTTCCCACCAATTGAAATTTTAACAAATAAATAGGTTCTGACGTTTCTCCTCATCAAGCTCATCCGCTTTGCAATTGGCAGTGGCCTAGAACCGAGCATAGGGATACGTCACAACTGACAGCGAGATCGTTGGGAAACCCGCGACGTTGCTTTACCACCTTGGATCGAGTTATTGGCACCTCCAAGGCTTTTATCAATCATTGACTAGCTACATATATAGACAACAATAGCGTTGCAGAGTTGTCAATTGAAAGCCAGGCCGCGCCTTCATGGATGGCTGTGTCTTCTGGTTGACACAGTGGTTCGGCAGTCATGTGTACTGGAATAGTACAGTTTTATTTAAAATTTCTGCCGATTCCAAAGCACTTCTGCTATGAATCCTGGTTTTATAAGTTCAGATAGACGGCATTAGAGTCCGCATTAATAGGAGTAGTATTATGGCCGTTCAGGATCCTTGCGTTGTCCATATTTCCACGAGTCAGTTGCAAGGATTCTGTAAGCCGTAATGCTATCAGCTTCCCATAGATATCAACGGGGAGAAAGTGGACCATAGTTTCTAGTGCAGCTGTTGGAGTGGTTCTAAGGTCGTCCATTACGCAGACGCTGGGTAGTCCTTGAACTTTCTCTAGTATTGCAATGTTGCTTTTCTTGTCCAGTGCCGTCCACCAGACTAGTGCATCATAAATGAGGATAGGTCTAACGACTGCTGAGTATATTCAGTGAACAATGAGGGGTTGGTCTCCCCAGTTTGGACCTTTAGCCTTCCTGCAGTAATAAAGGATATTGTCGAGATTAACCCCCAAATACCTGGCATTTGCAAATTGCAATCCTATACCCTTGAGTTTTGGCGTAGGTGCATATATTTGGTATTTTGTACCTTCTTGGGAACAATAATAGTTCAGTCTTGGCCGGATTAACTCCGAAACCGACACTATCTGTCCACTGCGAGTTTATGTAGAGTCAGGTCTCTGACTGTAAAAAGGAACTTCCCTGACATCACTATCGCAATATCATCCGCATAAGCTCACTAAACCCCTATTCACCCAAGATTAGGAGTATCGCATTCAATAATATGAGCCACAGTAGTGGTGGTAATACTCCACCCTGAGGGATACCTCTATACACCGATGTTCTGGTTAGACAGCATCCCAGTTCAGCGTGGTTAACCCCGTTTTAAAGCATTTCCTCAATCCAATAGCAAAGGTAGTTGTTAACCTTCAAGTTAAGAAGTGGAACAGATCCAGCTGCTGTTTTGAATTTGTTGAAACCTCCTTCAATATCAAGGAAGGACACCAATATGAAATTCTTGTTCTCAAAAGATTCCTCAATGATCTACTACCAACGATTGCAGGACAGTCTCCACCAATTTTCCCTTGCGTTGCGCATGTCGGGATACCGATATGAGATTACCATTTAAATTTGCTCTAATGTGGACCTCGATCATCCTTTTCAAAGTTTCGTAATAGAAAGTAGGATAGGCTGATCGGACGACAGTCTTTAGGGAATGCATGGGAGGTCCTACTGACTTTCGGCATGATGACTACCTTGGCCGTCCTCCTGGATCTAGGGACCAACACTACATAAAGGCAATGTGAAGACTATAACACAGGTAGTGACATATCGAAATCCATGCAGTACCTTCTGGAAAGCATCCAAGACGTTAATTGATTTTTGAGTCGATGGTGAATTATGTAATTAGTTTGTTCTACATTTTCGTCGATGTACACTCTTTTTGGGAATGAAAACTGACATTGCTAAGACTCTCAATCCAATATTTCTTGTACAATGCTGCAGATGCCTTACGCAATTATTGACATTTTATCTTTTTGAAGATACACTTATCATACCGATTTGTGTCCTTTGCCCAAGTGGACTTACCAAATAAAACGATTTGCTTGACACGTCTACAGCCTACTATGTTCACAGCCTCCCCAAAGATCTCCATCTCCATGCCAATTTCTATCGACATATCAGCCACCATAAGTCGTGACATATGCTCAAGCGTATCTCACCATCTACACGTTAACAAAGCGATATGAGTAAAAGGTCAAAACCATTAACATACCGGATTGAAGCTCCTTTTTTTTCAATTGTATCCTCTTTTATTTTTGGACCTATCTTCCTCACAACCATCCCTATATTGGCATAGCAATTTCCCTAGAATAATATAATCCTTCTGAATAATATATCACAAGGATCAGACCAGGCAAAAGAATTTACAACAAATGCTTGTGATATATAGTGTTGCAAAGACTTAGATTAGACATAATGACCATTTTTATTAATTTGACAAGAATGAAGGGATAATGCTTCGAAATTAAGCTCAACCGGACCGGTCCACGATGGATTGCCTATATAGGCTAAGCCTGTTTCTTTTTATTGATTCTCTTATTTGGTACCATGTTGTTTATGTCAATGCATGGGACGAGGTAATCCGAAAACACTTTATTCGATTCACAGGTGAATCTGTTGTCTGTCAGATGGTAGTTTGGTCCTGTTGCTCCATGCTGTTACGACGATAATGATAAATCATTCAATCACCGGATGGTGAATGGTGATTATTCAAGTTTTTTTTTTCGACCTTTTTTTTTTAGAAATGCATCTCGTTAGGGATATGGAGGATGCAGCTCATTCATTTTGTTTTGTTGGTTCTATTTCACTGTACAATTTGTTTAAGTGAACAAAAAAATGGAATCCAGGATAAATTGATGGAACGCATCTATCATGGAACAGCGAGATTGCGGGACAGACTTCTGACTCGTAACAATTGATGGTATTTTTATGTTGTGCAGGATTTAGGGGATGGTACATAGGACAACATTAATTGCTTTAATGGTTGGAAATACGAATTTATTTTAAGTTTTATAGTTCATGACAGGATGTTTATAAAGTTTTTATTTATTTCTCATTTCAGGTACCACAAGATCGAACGATAGTAAGGAGAGTTCTGCGGACGGTTTCGTTGCCATTATTCGTATGCATGTGTACGATATCTAGTTGTGGAATACTAGTAGCCTTAGCTCTAATCGTGTTCAATATATGGAATAAGCATAGACGGTGAGTTTTAATTTTTTATTCCTCTTTAATAGATGTAGTCCTTTCAAATAATGTCGTGTCTAGTACAGTACATCTATACATGTGTATTTCTCCCACATTCTATCATAAACTTAGAAATACCACGTCATGTGTCAGGAACTTAACTACTCAATTGTCTCTTCTCAAGGACCTTTGTGAACACAAAAGAACTTCATTGTCGACGCTTGCTTCCACTGTCATTCAAAACAATTAGAACGAATTAATTGCACTCTTCTATCACCTTTCTCACAATGAGTAGCAGCACCCAAGCACATCGACCGCATATGGATAACCCATTATACATACCACATGCTACTGTTTTAAATTACCCCAGGCATTGGTAGACAGAGTACGAAGAATAAAAAAAAAAATTCCAATTTCTGCTAAAAGGATAAAAAGTGTAAGCGACATCTTAAGGGGATCCTTTTTCGTTTTTTGAAATTGAAATCAATTGTCCTGACAATAGCCACTTAACCGTTCCGTCGTCGTTCTATCGTACGTTGGCTTTATTTGACCGGAAGTAGGCCATTTCTTGAATCACTTGAAGGCTTTTTTCCTTTTCCGTCCACTTTTCGACGGTTAAGGGGACATTTCGATAAAGATACGTGATGACATGTTGGACTGATGTTGGGAATGCATTTGCAAATTCCCCAGGGGTGTATTTGAGGAGTGTTAGTTTTTTTTTCCAATTCGGTAGGAATGTGTGGCAGAAGAACGGTGTATATTGGACGTACTTGTGGGTGACCAACCACAGATGTGATACATTGCTGTATGCGTTTCAAACCTTAATCTTATACTGCTAAACCAAAGATAAAAGAAACTTTCAGTGTGTATCTTCCCCACATAATAACAGAGGATACGGAACCAATACAACCCGTCACAACTGCAGAAGTCCTTGAAGCAGCGGGCCCAATGCTAAGCAATAAGGCTCCAGGCATGGATGGGATTCGTCCATAAGGAAGCTATGAAAACCCAACTAGAGCTGTTTGCAAACCTTTATATAAGATGTCTGACAGAAATAAAATTCCATCTGTAATGGAAAGGACAGAGGCTGGTATGAATCACGAAAGGCGAAAAGCCCCCAGAGCAACTGTCATCATGCAGACCACTCTGCATGTTAGACACGGTGGGGAAAATGCTGACAAAAGTTATCCGCGGCAGACTTAACCAGTACACCGAAGGAGACAATGGGCCTTCCAACTGACAATACGGGTGCAGGAAGAAACGGAGCACCACCCATGCGATACAAGAAGTGAAATTGCCCACGAAAGGAGAACAAAGCAGTAGATACCCTCGACGAAAAAAATCCCTTCAACTCCGACAGCTGGAACTTCACTATGAGAGCCCTGAAGAATATTCGAGTGCCAAACTACCTGCTGCGAATGATCACAAACTATTTTGAGGACCGAACCCTCTTCTAGAACATGGACGAAGGCCGATGTGGCCGAATCAGCGTAGTCTATGTGTTTTAGCTTTTTGGATTATCTTAGCCCTCCTTGCATACGGATCCAAATATTCGAAAAAAGAATTTTTCTTTCGAAAGTGCTGAATATCTGCTCATGCTTATCGCCCAGCATTTGGCTCCATAAAGCAGAACTGGCAGGATCAAAGTTTTGTAGAGCATCCATTTCGTCTTCCGAGTTAGGAGTATTGAACCGATTTGTTTCGCCAAACCGAACTAGTAGCGGTTTCCCACTGTAGGTCTTCGCCCAACCTCCACTAAGGTGTCATTCGCTTAGTTGAAATTTATGTACTCCGAGGTAGCTAAACTTCTTACCCACTTCGAAGTTACTGTAGCCAGGAGTCCTAGGCGGTGGCGAATGCTTCTTTGTTTGTTGACAACATGTAGTTGGTTTTGTCCTTGTTTACTTCAAGCCCAACTCATTTCGCCTGGTTTTCGATTGAAGTAAGAGCCTCTAATACTAGAATTGAAAAAGTCACATGATAGCGCATCTCCTTGCCGAAATCCGGTATATTTTGGAATTGTTTGTAGGAACTGTTTCGGAATTGCACATTGCACCTTGTATTTTCCAGTGCCGCACGATACAGCTGGATCAATTTTGCCGAGATCTCGAATTCGGTCATCGCCTTGTAGAGTTCAAGACGGTAAAGATTATCATATACGGCTTTGAAGTTGATGAAGAGATGGTTAGTCTCGATTTAAAATTCGTTGGCCTTTTCCAGGCCAGAAGTCACATTATATGTCAATTAATGTGTTGTAGAAAGGCTGCAGAGGTCCACACAGTACGTTGGATAGTATTTTATATGCGACATTAAGCAACAATATCGCTCGATAGTTTTTACAAGACATAGGATCGCCTTTCTCAAAGATGGGCCATATAGTCCAGTCATCGGGCATAACTTCATATACTCATTCTTGGTTAATGATTTGGTACATGCACATTATAAATGAAGATAAAGTAGCATTGGCTTTAAATTCGTTCAAACCCTTTAAATCTGCAGGACCTGACGAAATTATACCAGCAATGCTGTAACAGTCTCTAAGGGGCACGCCACAAGGAGGAGTCCTTTTGGCACTGCTTTGGCTCCTTACCGTCAACAGAATCTTAAAAATCTTCATAGAGAAGAGAATAGAAATTGTAGCGTATGCAATCAGTGTACTAATGGACTCTGTTCTCAAAGAGCTCTCTACGTGGGCAAAATAGAACGGTTTGGGGGTCAATCCTCAAGAAACTGAACTTGTTCTGTTCACTAGGAGAAGGAAGATACTCGACTTCATATTACCAAAGCTAGATGGTACCACTATAATTCTTTCATCTGAGGCGAAATATCTCGGCGTCATTCTAGATTCCAAGTTATCCTGGAAAAGAAATGTTGAAAGGATAAAAAAAGATATGAATGCTCTTTATGCTTGTAAGAGGGCCTTTGGGAGAAGGTGGGGATTGCAACCGCGCATCATTCACTGGATGTACAAAGCAATTATCAGGCCCATCATCTCCTATTGATTCTTAGTCTGGTGGACAGCTACGAGTATAAAGAGTTATATGAAAGAACTCTACTGCACCACTGGAGTTGTGAGAAGCGTGCCGCAAGCAGGTTTAGATATGATACTCCATATTTTTCCCTGGATTTGTTCATAAAAGGCTCTGCCACGAAAGGAAATCTCAGATTGATAGAATCCAACGTGTGAAAAGAGATCACCTATGGACTTGCGGTAATATAAAACGCAACAAAGACAATGGGTAGGAAATATAACTCCGAATGCTTCACACCCACATCGGATTATATAGTCCCCTACAACAACTTTAATTTTGATATCCCAATCCTATTCCCAAGCCGAGTAGAGTGGGAATCCAGCAGTATAGTCAACGATCTAGGGATTACAGTATAGACGGATGGCTCAAAAATGGAGATAAGTACGGGAACAAAATTTTACTCGGAAGCACTGCAAAAACAGGAATCTTTCAGATTACCAGAAGCGTGTAGTGTATTCCAAGCTGAAATCCTGGCAACAGAAAAAGCTGCTAGATGCATAGAAGACAGTCACCATCCCCCGTCAGATATAACCATCTTTGTTGACAGTCAAGCTGCTGCTGGGTTCCCGGACATAGGAATATTGAAGGTAACGAGAAGGCAAATGCTTTGGCAAGAATGGGGTCGGAAATGAACATGAGTGACGCGGACACATCCATATTGCCACTGATTGGAAAATTGTATAGTATAATTGACGCCATAATAGAGAAAGAGACCAACTCGTCCTGGTTATCTAGGGAGGACTGTGCGACCTCTCGCACGTTATGGAAGCAATTGCGTAAAAAGAGAACACAGAGCCCTCTGGTACTAAATCGATCTTCTATCCGCATCCTTACCGGTATAATCACAGGACACACAGGAGTCATGCTCCGTAAGTGGAGGGTAGAGTCCAACGACCTAAGCAGAAGCTGCGGAAATGAGGAAGAAGTAGAGTCAATCCAACATATGCTTTGCTTTCTCTTTAATAATGTCGCGATTTTGATTCCACAAATTGTTGGCGTTTGTGGATGGCGAATGCATAGCGGAGAGTTTTTCGCTCGGACGCTCTCTGTAGGCTCGTCTTAAGGTTTCCAACGTTGAAATTCTTTTTCTGGACGGTTTACAGCTTTTTCTTGTTGAATAACCAAGCTCTGGATTTGACTGCAACAAGAAAAAGGTCAGAGTCGACGTTTGCTCCTCTGAAAGTTTGTACATTCAGAATATTGAATACCATCTGGAATGCGGCAGGTTGCTGTGTGAATTCGTAGTGTTGGAAACCTAGTTCTACTTATCACCATATTACGAGCAGTAAAGTATATTTTTATTTATGATGGTCATTATATTTAGCTCTGCATTCAAAATCTTAGTAGAAACCTTGAATTTTTATTGTATGAAAACCACACTTACTTTTTTTTTATGAACATTCTTTATTGTAACAAAGTCCTAAATGCTATAAAATTTGATAGGATTGTGTAACAACGTCAATTGCATCCTGTCCCATCTATAGCCTCTAGAAAAGCATTTGTTTATCATATCTAAGCAGATCATATTTTCAGAAAGGTTTCAATGGACATTTTCAAACGTCCGTAATAATTCAAGAGCAGAGTCTATACCTGATAGTTTGTCAATATTTGAGTGTAAATCATCAATATAATGAATTAAGTGTTGTGGTTCTTTACCAACCCACAAATGCACTGTAGCACATTCTATGTAATTTTATATTTTCAATATCCTTACCATACTACAAGTATACTTCTGTAAGGCATACTTAGCGTTTTAGCTACTTATGTACGAAACCATAATCTCTCTGATTGTAGAAACCACAAAGGATTCGATAAATACGTACAGAAGCCCCACAAATGCAGAAAAGTTGCATCATCTCTTGTTCATGCTCGTAACCAATCTGTTTCGCTTTTGTTCTTCAATTTGCTATATCTTGGAGACATGGATAATCCCACCTCCGATTTTCGATAACAACAATAAGCCACAAATCAAATCAATTTGTCCACGCCTCAACCTCCCATTTGTGTACATCTCCCACATCGAAGGACATCTCGATTTATTTTTCTCTTATAGCTTCACAACTCAAGTAAGACGTTTGGCCAACATTTGAGTGTTAATCTGATAAGGAAAGCATAGACAAGATTGCAGTTACTCAATCTAAAAGACAATTTCAACGACAAGGACACCACCATCAGGATCGAAGTGTATCTTATCCTTACACAACAACCTCCTTTTCGAATAAAGACAATGAAATACATTAAACAACAGACTGAACAACACAAGACAAAAGGAGTACCACCTTAGTCAAATCCTTTCGTTAGACTTCGAGAGAGAGAGAGGAAAAAAAAAGGACATACAAGAAAATTCACTAGAAATGG
This sequence comes from Xylota sylvarum, assembly GCA_905220385.1. Taxonomy (NCBI): domain Eukaryota; kingdom Metazoa; phylum Arthropoda; class Insecta; order Diptera; family Syrphidae; genus Xylota; species Xylota sylvarum. Next base: position 104,111,355 of record LR999957.1, on the reverse strand, counting down.
CGAAAAAGGATTATCGCTGCTTCGCCAGCTCCGACAGCGATGATAAACAATTGTGCATGGAATTAATGTGCCACGATGGATAGGGATTAAGGTGTTGGATAAATTGTTATTGTTACTATTCCTACCGAAAGGAAGAAGGCACTGATAAAGTCCTAGCGCCTTTTTTTTTATTTTTTTTTTTTTTGTTTTTTAGTTTTGGTTTTTTTTTTTTTTTTTGTGAAAAGGAAAGAGGATGAAGCTAATGCTGTCCGCGTGAAAGGAGACAGGAAAAGGATTTTTTCGCTTTAGTTTGCAATGTATAACAACCTGTTGTTTGAAAGTGAATTATTATTTTACGAAAGTAGAAGAGACGGGATGGAATGGAATGGCTTTAGCCGCAGGAGTTAATGTTTTGCGGTGGTATTTGGGTTGCATTAGTTATGATTGGCTTTTAGTTTTGTTATGAACTTTGAAGGATTATTTTTTGAAGGGTGTTAGAAGTTATGTAGTTTGCTGTGGTTTATAGTTTGGTTGCGGTTTTAGTTGGAAGTGATATAAATCTGAAATGACAGTATAAGGTGGTACGTTTGGAGTCAAATTTGGAGTCAATAACTTCAGTGATTCGTTTATTAATACATTTCTTCAGAGTGCCCTTAGCTTGTCTGAAAGCAATCATAGTTATTTCCTTTTCGTTTTACGTAACAGGTAGCTATTTACATGTAGCCAATTGTCTTCATGTGTGAAAGGCATATTTTGAAAATTTTATAAAGGTAGCGATTGCGGTCTACACAAGGATAATTTTGTGTGCGTATACAGGAATTGTAAAGTCAATACTCCTGTATAGAAATGTAGTTTGGTGGCGAATCGCAGACAAAACAACCAATCTCAAGGCGATGACTAAAATACAGAGGCTAACATGTACATATATGTAGGCACAACTAGCACGATGAGTATAATGCCAACAGATTGGTTGGAAACAATCCTTAATATGCTACCACTAGAAATGTACATGCAGGAGTCTGCAGCCAAGAGTGCCTTAAGAATTAGTCATTCAAACAACTTGGAGACAACGTCACTATACCTCGACCTTGAAAACATATTCTCCTGAACTTTTCAAGTAGAATGGGAAACCAAGGATACAACAAAAGAAAAATCCATATATATCTACACAGACAGGACAAAAATGGATAAAGGAACGGGCGCCGGTATATTCTCCGTGAAACTAAACAAACACTCTTCGATCAGACTTTCTGATTACAGCAGTGTCTTCCAACGGAGATCCTGGCAGTGAGAAAGGCAGCGAGTAAGGTATCAATGATAGCTACGCCACGAGATGATATCACCATTTTTATTAACAGCCAGGCGGCCATTAAGCAATTTTTGCTAACCAGAAATGAGATAGCTGACTAACTTGCAAATATAGTTTCTGCTACGGACCAATATCAAGCATTTCTGTGGATCAAGCCTCAACTATCTAAGCTCAGGGAGCGAGTCGAACGTAAGATCCTAATGACAGCCAACAATAGATGGGAATCGCTTGGCACTTGTAACGAGCGAGCGATATAACAAAGCCAGAACCAATAAACTCCTACAAAATGACAGGAAATCACTGTCAATGTTGGTAGGTGCATTCATTGGCCATAATCTCCTAAGAAAACACACAATGAAACCTAAATACAACATTGACAACATTTGCAGAGAATATAGCGGCGAAAGGGTTTACGAGGATACGACTCACTATCTGTGTCACTGTCCAAGCCTTTGTCACTTGCGGAGCAGAACTGTAGAAAGATACTACTTCCAGGACCTACAAGAACTATCTGATGACTTTAAAATCATTCCAAGTTTCTGAGGATTACACGACGCATGATTGGAAACGACCCGTTTACAATCAACTGGAGACGGCTATCGGTGAATTGTCTGAGCAACAATTTGGATTTCGAAAAACTCATTTAGCAATAAGTACAGAACTTAAGACTTAAGGGGTCTAACAGAAATCATAGAAGAGGCACTCCACAGTAGGAGATAGAAACGGGGATATATTATACGACACGGAGTTGGACTACTGAGCGAGGGGTTCGAGGTTCAATCCTCAATTTTATTCGTATAAGGAATAAAACACACACAACATGAATGGTTGTGAGAAGCTAGGCCCTGGGTCACGCCGTAAATTTGGGTTGGATAACGAAATTAAATAAGAAAGGAGTTTCACAAGGATTGGTACTAGAGCCTATCTTGTAGAATATAATGTACAATGGCGTTTGGCGTACCATAATGGAATGGTTTTGACCGGGAAAGTGGAAATAGAAACTATACGTAATGACTCAATTGAGGTTTTTGAGGACATCACTATGGTTGGAAACCCCATATTTCCCTGATCCTGTTTATAACCTTCGCTGGAGCCTTCTGCAGCACAGCTGGCAGAATGCCGTTAGGGACCGGCGCTTTGAAAAAAGTGAAAGACATTATGACCAATCGTAGTTTCTTCCATGTGAACTGCCTACGACCAAACCTTCTAGCCTCTATTTCACCCATAATTCTAAATAGGTATTCATCCACGCCGGCAAAGTCACTGCGTAAGCTCTTTTTTATTTCTCTCACCCTTGTGGAGTCTTCCCTAAAAAAAGCAAATTTGTTTCTCCCTACAAATACCGACCGAAACGCTGATGCTCAGCTTATGAAATATCTTGAATGAGAAAAATTCCTCAATTTGATGGTACATCTCACCGAAAACTGGAACCACTCGTGGCATCATTCTGGTGAATGTAAGATTGTTGCGTATCCTGGAAAGGGAAGGGTGCAAGGTATTTGCCTATGCAGGTGACGTTGCTGTCTCAGAAAAACACCTCAATACTCTTAGGGATCATATGCAGAACGCTCTCTCTAAGCTTTAAAAAGTGTGGCCTGGGGGTCAATCCTCAGAAAGCCGGACTGGTTGTCGTCTTCCCTCTGGTGTTCACAAATATGGTCAAGTACTTTGGCCTAATCCCAGACAGTAAAATAATAAACAGTAAAATAAAGCCAACATCCTGGAGCGAGTTAAGAAACCCACCCCAGTTCTGTACTACTTTAAAAAAGCTCTTGGAAGCAAATGAGGACTTCGGCTTGAATTACATACTGCCTCTATTTATCCCTTATGAGGCCTATAATTGATAGTCTGTGCTGGATAAAGCAATAAATGAGTACTACCTTAGTCATGTGCAGAGAACGGCATACATCTGCATAAGTGGAGCCCTGAGGTGTTCATTCCAACAGCAACTATTGCGCTTGTTGCACAAGTCCTTTACAAACAAGTGGCAGCAAATGCGCCTTTCGTATGAAAGCAATTCTTTTGAGGACCACTCTGCAAACTGGCCACACGTATATTCTAAATAAATTAGAATGCATCCCAAAAGACATTGATTACACTCTACCTCAGCTCATATTAAATACAAATTTCGAGCCTATATACCCTCCAGGATTGCCTGGGGGTGACAGAGTCTCACAGTAGATCCGGAACGAAAACAGGAGTGGGGAGTAGTGTTTTCTCCCAAGAATTAAATTGCAAGACCTTCTTCCTCCTTCCTAATCACTGTAGCTTGTTACAGGCGGAAATCCTAGCGATTAAGGAGGCCCTGTCGTGACTAAGGTAGAATGTGATATCTGCGAAGGATATGACCATTTTTACCGATAGTCAAGCCGCGATTAAATCCTTGGATTCAGTCACCTTCAGTACCAAAGTTGCCCCTATTTGTCGCTTGTCTTTAAACCTTATTTGGGTGTTATACCATCAGGACGTTCGAGGACGTTCACCAGGCATGGCACAACTCTGTCTCTGACGATTCTATCGGTGAAGGGAAATCTCAGCATCACACTTGCAAACTCTTAATCAAACAAAATGTGATAAAGGCTATTAAGTGTAAGTGGTTCAACTGCACCACGTGCTCTGGACACAGATCTGGTACGGGTCAGCCTCTTCAACAATCTATTAAGACTATCAGTCATCAATCCAATAGTAGGTGTCATTACGAGACACTACATCATTGGCAGGCATGTAAGCATTTGCCACCTCCAGCGCTTTATAATAAGCTTCTCTTGATTCAACGGGTAGATTGAGGACACTAGATCCTGTGGTATCACAATCGACCTATTCTGTGTGGCTCCACTTATTACAACTTTCCAATTGAACCGAACCTAACACTAAGATTGTTTTAGAGTTTGGTATCGAGCTCTTTTGTCGAAAATGCATGCATTTGGCATCGATGAATCTCTTTTTTAATGAACTAGATACTACCTTGCGGAACGTTCAAGTCGAGTTGTTTTGGACGGTTTCAAGTCTGCAGTTCACAGATTAAATGCTGGTGTCCACCAAGTCTCCATTTTATCTTCGATTCCCATTCTTAAATTGCAGACTTGTTCGTCTAGATGGTGAACCATGGCTGATATGGACAGATAAGTTTTTGTATCGCTCACGGAGTATCGCTACATCAACTCGTAGTTCTCGAACAATTTATTGTAAGAGGCCATGAGCCGCTTCACAATGGTTAAGATTAATCTGTAAGATATTCATATTATTTTCAAAATAGCTTCTAACGCGTGTTTGTATTCTAGACATCTTATGCCGGTTATATGCTTAGATTCAACGCTCTTAGTTTTGAAAAGTAAGCAATTCGATCTGCTTTACGGTCCTTCCATTTGTGCCCGCGTTCTTCGCACGTAATCTACAAAACCTATCGGTCGTAAGGATTTGTGGTCTGTAAGGGCGGAACAGATCTCCTCTTTTGATGTGGATTCGTCAATATCCTTGCATTGTTGCAAAACCTCTTTTGTTAAGGACCAAACGCTACCGGTTTCTCCCAACGTTTCTTTGGTTTTCTACTTATAAACCGCAGTTGTAGGATTCGCAGATTTGGTAAGGATAAGTAGGATGTCTCCACTTGCAGTTTTTCAGATTCGACTAACATCCGTCACTACTTGTTTGAGTGAAGGATCAGGCTAGGAAGGAATAAACTATAGTCAGTGAAGCATTGGATTGAGGTCGATTTTGTGTGTTCTCCACTTAGCAGCATGAGTGACGTAACTATCGCATTTATTTAAAGAAAATTAAAAATAGAATATGTCCTATCGATTTCGTTGCACCAGAATAGCAGAGCAGCAGAGTAGAGCATTTTGCATTCATATCCATGGTTGTGTACATCTTAGCCTTAGCATCCCTTCAGCCTTGAGCTCAAGGTTCGTTACTGATGCCCCACATGAATGTCAGGCTAAATCCGTATTAATAAGTTTGTTTAGTTTATATTAATTGAAAAAAAAAATCCTAATGAAACTCATAAGCTTACAAGCTAATTGTTATATAATAATTACTAGGGAACGGAAAAAAAAAACAAAAAAAAAAATCCCCAGCTCCCAACAAACAACCAATTTACCCGACCACACACGATTGTCTTCACAAAAGTTGTGTAAGTAGCACCACCGAGGCATTTATATCCGTTCATCCTCAGCTACCCCTGCCTAATCCTTCCCAAAGTAGCAAACACACGAAACTTTCCTTTTGCCACCGCAATACCCTATGTGTGCATACCGTGCGTTGTTTGTCTTTATGGAATCCACGGCTAATCGCTGTACGAAACGTATGGCAGAACAGAAAAGCCATTTTAGCCCGCTCCCTTGTCCGCCTTACATACATACTTACACCGAAGTAAACGACTCACATGGGAATTAGCGGAAACAACAGCAGCAGCCACCAGAGATGATGACTATGAAGATGATTACGGCGACATTCAGGAGCCGGGTGGGTTGGTCAGGTGCACTTTGTTACCTGGGGAGGGTCTGCCATTCCATAACCACCCAAAAGCCCACCACCACGAATATAGCACACACATTGTAGTAACAAAGCATCAAAGTTTCTATGTGTGTTTATATCCGGCTGTTGGTAACGAAAGTACACTTATCTACGGAAACTTACGGTTATCCTATTCTTCGAGGTTTTGTTGATGATGGCTGTGTTGTTTGCTTGGTCCTGGAAATGATCGTAATGGTGGAATTGCTGCTAGTGGGTGGTGGTCGTGGTCGTGGTGGTAGTCCATCTGAGTGGAATTAATTTTTTCTCCCGGTAAACAAGAATAGCGTGCACGTGAATGGTAATAACACGGGAAGATAAGTAGCTGCTTGAAGGGATGAGGGCGAGCTTTAGCTTTTATGTGTGTGTATATCGACCTTAATGATGGGCGAAAGGTATCTACCCGAAACAACGGTTGAATGAGGTGTATAGATAAATATTTACTCAGACGTTGGCCAGAAGGATAGCTGAAGCAGAAATATGGAAGTGTTGAACAACCAAAGTGTATGAGATAGAATAGGAACAGGACATACGTTAGTGGTGGCTGTTGGGCCACTAATCAGATAAATAAGAATTTTTTAAAATTTTTTCTCGTGACCTCACATTCAAAGCTGCCGTTAGGTATTACTTGTGTCAGGACCTTTCTGATGCTTCTGTTCTTTATAAGCTTTTCTATTCTTCACAGGAAGAGTTATTACGAAAGTACACATGTCCATCCATTCTAATCGGACTGCAACATATGGTCGCAATATACATAGTAACAGTGGACTGGGCAGAGCAATTTTCCATGCCTTGAAGTGTAATTTGTAGTTTCATTTTCATCTGGTCATTCCAGACAGGATATATATATATATTATTCGACAGATTTCGACTCAGAGCATAGTATTGAATCCCTTTTCGTTTATCTTCTACGATCCATCTTAGCCCGAGAGTCTCTCTGGATTTCTCCACAGTTCCTCTCTGGCTTTAATTCTTCTTGTCAACGCTAGCATCTGTTTAACAGAAATCTAGTTCATCCTCTCGGTTTCTACCCACTGGCTCCCTAAGACGTCTCTTCTTCTATTAGCTAGTGTTGTACATTGACACAGTATATGTGTTGCCGTCCCGATTTCCTCCAGGCATAATTCACAGATGTCATCCTTCAGAAGACCCATCTTCTTTAGATGATATCCCAAATTTCCATGACCTGTAGATAACGCTACCACCCATTTCAATCTCCACTTTCATGGTTGACCGCCTTCTTTCGTGTTCTGCTGCAGCCCAGTTGTTAATTAGGTCAATTGCAGCAAAGTGTTCCGGACCAGAGAACTCCGACCTAGAACCTTGCTTTGCTAGAGAGTCCGCTTTTTCGTTGACTTCAGTCCCTACGTGCTCTCTTACCCAGAGCATCATCATCTCCCTTCGAGTGCTCATCTAATTGCGTTTATGAACACATTCCAATGCCAGTGATGTATTGATATCTGTTTGCTTCATGCGTCCGAGTAATCTCATCAAAGTCCAGATTTTAGGTATACAGCCAGATACTAAACCTTCCTGGTCACCTGTAGCTCCGATCCGAAAAGTGTCAAGGGTTGAAATTCCAAATCTCTCCTTTTCCTTGTGAAGATCGCTCCACCACTCGGAGAGCATTTCCCTAGATCTGCTAGTTCTGTATGCATGTTGTCTACTATTCAAAGGAGCTGTGCTTTCGAAATCGGGTGAGGTATTTGCTGCAAGTAGTGGCGGTGACCAGACAGGAACGAATGCTTTCAACTTCTCAGACCTAGAGATCCGGAAAGTTTGGGTGTCCATCTGCCTTTTGTTGTGTTGTTCAATTAATGTTAATGTAAGCTCAACGTACATAGTTCTACTATACTCATATATCCTTCGAGTGCGAGGATGTCGATGGGGATCATGCCAGCTATAATAAAGGCGGCTTTGTCTGAGATTTTTCAACATCCATTGGTTGTCTGTAGAGTGTGTATTTCTTGCTCTCCTTTGTTCTTAGTGCCTACGGCTAGACTGGAGTGCTTAGAAAAAAAGTCATGTGATAACTCTAGAGAGTACAATATTTCTAGTATGTCGAGGTAACATCGATAATGTTAGGGAATATGTGCATGAGAATCGAATCAAATTATCGTTATTCCTCCCGCTAGCATTATGTCTTACATTATGTTCCACAGTAGTGTCTCTGGGACTGATCTGTACAGCGGCGTTGTAGTACTTTACCCCTTCATCAGTACTTTTCCTCACCTTCCTCTTGTTGAATTAGAAAGGACTGCTTTACAATAAGCAGCAAAAATATGTTGTATGCATCCTGCACTTTATCTTCTACTAAGCGACCAGTTCACAGAGTTAAAGAAGTTACTACTGCACACTACTTCTTTGTCCCGTTGAGTCATCTTTCTCCTCCGATATCACCTTCGCCGTATCGACTACCGCTCTTATGACGTCAACAGTAGATCGTTCTTTTTTTAATCCAATATTTCTGGTCGGATAGAGTTCCTTTCCCTTCCCATAGTGTCCAATGCGCATATAGGACAATGGTTCTCCTTGAGGCTTGTTTTTTTTAGCACGATTAAATGCTGTATCCACTAGAGATATGCGCATCTTTTCAGACAGCTAACCAGTAATGAAATCATTGGAATCGACTTTTATAAATTATTTAGTAGCGCTAGACTACCGATCGTCGGAGATGATTGAGCAGTTCAATATTTACTTCTGTTGGAAGAAAATTGTAAGGTCTATGAACTCGTCAGAGTAGGAGCAACTACATCTATCGATCCTGCCTGACAAAGCTATCGTATACCAATCGGTACTTGTAAACTTAAATTCAAGCTAGATGCTATCGAGAGTACAAATATTAAGTGGACAAGTAGACCAACATGTTTGGCTAAACCTGGATCCACAACGCTCTAAGAATTTGATTTATCTCAATAGATTGGATATTAACACTCATCACTAGGCACTGTCTAATAGGCAAGCATGCCACAAGGTTGGGTATTCCTCACCTTCTTTGTTTCTGCCCAGATCTCTCATGCAAAAGAGAGCTTCACTTATGCACCATCTATCACAACGACATAGGCGATCTCTTAGGCTTCATCAGCAGTTCAGGATGGTTTAACAATTAGGTAGAGATAAACTTTCTCCTATGATCCACTTGGCATCACAGTGGACTTATTACTGGTCTGAGTATGTTGGAGTTTTTAAGCTGGCAGCCACTTCAACCTGTCCTAATATATGTATACTTTCTGTCTTCTTATATTGCGCATTTTGGGATGACTGTAAGGATCTGAAAAGGTACACCCATTTTTTTTTATGGGCATGTGGTCGATAAGACGGAGAATATTAAAATCCTCAGACGCCTTGCTTAGTTATTTTTCTTGGTTTCCAACTAGTCATGAGGTGAAAGTTTGATTTCCTACCTGATTCTTTAACGAGATGAATTTTTGTAAAAGTAACAACATTTTAGCATATGTACGTAGGTACATAGATTTAATAAATAATGGTCGCTCGGACTCCCTATAATTGCAAAGCTATAATCCCAGGTTGCACGTGAATATGTGGAATGTAATTAAAATATCATCCAAGAAAAAGGTGTCCTTTTTACATTTCAAGATATTGCGTGTCCATTTCGAGACGATCTACAATAATGGGGCTTATGTGCAACCACTGTGCACCTCATTTTGCATAAAGCTCTAGTCCCACATGCTTTAGAGGTTCAGGTGGTACAGGAACTGAAGCCAACAGACCATACACAAAGCCATACTTTCGCTGATTGGGTGCTAGAAATGAATGAACAAGATCATGATACAAAATTAATCTGAGCGATGAGACTCATTTCCATTTTTCTGGATACGTAAGCGTACAAAACTCTTGCAACTGGAGCTTCGAAAACCGAGGAGAAATAGTCGAACAATTTTTCCATCCACAACGAGTGACAGTTTGGTGCGCTTTTTGGACTGGCAGTGACATTGGTCCACAATTTTCGAAAACGATCCTTATGTGACCATGTCAGCAAATTAATTGCATTATGGAACGATGTTGACTTACTTGACACCAACAATCTATGCACTAAAAAAAAATCGGTGTTGGTATTAGCGAATCACGGTCACAATTATGCGAAAACGTGATGAAAAATTTCATCAAAAGAAAGAATATTTGTAGACAGAGCCGAGGTGGATATTTGTTAAATATTATATTTCATTCCTAAGCTCAGAGTTTGTACTTTAAATAAAAGTAAAAATATCACCACTTTTCCTACAAAAATGTTGCGCTCTCCTATTGATTTAAAATGACACCTCTTGTTGGATGATCCTATATTTAATTTCCATAGAAAGATATTTGAAGGACCTTAAAGGTAAAGTGAAGCCAAAAGTGTCTCTTCAAACTTTTTTTTTAACTTTATTCCTATATGTCTTTGCTTTACTATTCCCACCCAAGTAATTAAATAAATTAATCAACGTATCCTTTTATGTGTTCCTTTCAGAGTAATACAATCATCACATCCTGTGTGCAATACAATTATGCTGTTTGGCGTAATTACATGCCTTGTATCGGTTATCCTCTTGGGTATTGACGGACGCTTTGTTGACTCGGATGAGTATCCAAAGGTATAGGAGTCTATCCTTTTGCAAAACAATTGATTTCCCTTACACACAAGTTGTGGTACCATTTTTATTTGCAGGTTTGTCAAGCGAGAGCATGGCTCCTATCAACAGGTTTTACACTAGCCTATGGCGCAATGTTCAGCAAAGTGTGGCGTGTACATCGATTCACAACAAAAGCGAAAACGGATCCTAAGGTGAGTACATAACCATCAGCTCCACCCACCCATCGACTGCCTCTGCCTGTCCATTTAAAAATACTTAACAAATTGAAATTTAAATATTTAACAAGCCAAACGCAGAGAGAGTTATTTTCCGCAAAATAGATTCGTTTCACGCACCGGTACTATAAATACACCGTAGCAGGACCCTCCATCACCAAAACCTTCGTAATAAATTAATTATATACGCCTACACGGGATTTTGCATTTACCGAGAGCTTATAGGGCCGGAGTTTCATTATCGTAACAAGATTTTTTTTTTTTCGTGTCGTGCGTCCGTCTCCTTGTGTTCATTGTTGTGTATGTCCTTAAAATTTGTATTCCACTCAGAGGAGGACAAGAAAAAAAAAAAAAAAACCCACCCTCATGCGGATCATCGGTAGCCCCACCACCACCAACGCAACGACCGCTTTCATTTAATATCCAAACGTGTTGCAGACTGAAATTTAATGGCCATAATTACTTTCGTAATGGACGGGCGGCCAAACGGCCGGAAGGAATGTACGTTTAAGCCCTTCATTTGGCTCGTTTGTTTTCTTCTGACAAATTCTGATTCATGATGGCACAAATTGATTTCATGCGAAAGTGTAATTATGGCTGCGAAAATTATTATTACAGAGTGCGGTGTGGTGTGGAGTCCTTCAAGTTCTCAAGTACCTACTCGTACATACTTACATACCTAAGGGTGGCGGCCGCCGACGCTTGTGAATTTTTGAAAATATTATATCAAAGGCATCATCTGTCATTCGGTTGGAACGTTTGACGTGAAGCTTAAGCTGCCATTTGCAGTATATATTTGGATTCTATACATTTTTTTTTTTGTTTTGTTTCATTAAGTAATTGCCAAGTGTAATTAATGTAATTGAAAGTGGTATACTACCATTTTCATTGGGAATAAATTAGTAATTCGCGTGCCTGGGAAGTTGTGCGCTTCATCTTTGGCTAAATTCGTGTAATTTTTGCAAAAAAAAAAAATAGGAAGTGGGAGGTGGTTGCGGTGGCGTATGCGTAACTTTTATTCCCGCAAAAATATTTTTGGTGACATTTCGAAAAGTTTGCTTTAAACATTTCTGTGGCTTGAATCAATAATGCATGATGTGCACATTTAAATGAGGAATTACGGGCTGCCGGACATGTAGGAATCATTTTAATTCCGTTCGGGTAAATTTGTCTGGAATTGGTGGATGTTCTGCTAACTCCATAGGTATCTTATCTTGAATTGTGTATGAACATGGCTGGTGAGTACGTATTATTTAAATACTGATTAGCTGATTACTCTTGCCTTTGAGTGGAAGGAGCTTCCTTTTTGTATAAGTATGAGCATATGTAGATGCGTATCCTCTGTAATGGATGGTATTCACTTAGACCAAATGTGGTACAATTCATTAACTTATGATTCGGTACCGACCTATTTTAGGAACCATTTCAATTTTTGGATTCATTTTCGGATTTAATTGATCTTAGCCCAAGTATTTCCACAAGTATTGAGCCAAAATCTATTGCATATCAGATGGTAATTCCTTCTCTACTTGATCTATACACCTACGTCAACAGTCGTCTTTAATATTACCCTTGCTTCTGACAACATCTGGAAGGTAGCACTCTTTTTTGATTATCGATACCTTCAACTTGAAACTAAGGAATCTTCTAAATTTTTGAGGATTAGAAAACTTCTCTTTTTTCTTTAAAAAAACAAATGGATCTGGAACGACGTCTAGAAAATAATCCTCAAACCTTCTGCTCGACACATGCTTCTCAGGTAGCTCCAAAGTTGCTAGCAGTATTGCCTTTAACAAATGAACTGCATAAATAACCAACTCCTCTACTTTGATTTCGCAGAATAAACTTCTTTGGGCCCTGCAGAGCTTTAAACCATACACATCTACAAGACCAGATGGTATTCTATATGTATACAAGGCGTACACAATGGTGGCTTTCTTAGATATAGAGAGTTCTTTTAACAACCTCAACAATATCCAATCACAGGTCCACTATCATCGTTGAAGCTAGATGGTCCCCTTTGAGAATAGAGCAATCCACTGCTTAATAGTCGAATTGTAAACTCAAAACTGAGTGAATCTGTTAATCTGCCAGAAGACGAAGATAAAGCCATACACCATAGTTATCTAAACTAATTCCAGCGATCAGCTTGTTTGTGAATAAGAGGACCAGTTCGAACGACACCCTCTGGAACACTGGACATTTTGTTTCATTTGACACCCTTTAACATTTTTGGTAGTAAATGGCTGCCGTTCGTCTTAAAGCAGTGTCACAGTGGCCCACGTTTTTATTCTGAATAATTTCGAAATCGCTTGTGAAAACATAGACTACACTACTACCGAGTTAAGTTTTGATAAAAACTTCCAGGTAACCATCTCTTCCGGGTTATTCTGGAAGGAAGAGAGTTTTGTGGAAAACAAGTCGTTTCACTTTTATACCGACGGATCAAAAACTAACGACGGGGAATAAGGTGTTTTCTTTGATAGACTTAGTCTCAGGTTTAATTAATGGCACTGAAAGAAGTCTAATCTTGCCTCAAGAAAAACATGATATCCACTGAAGACATTCGCATCTTCTCAGATAGCCAAGCAGCTATCAAAATTTTGGGTTGTTGGCATTTGTGGATGGTGAATGCACAACGGACAGACTCTCGCTCTGGTGCTCTCTGTAGACTCTGGGTACTCCAGTCGTGCTAAGGCTTTCAACTTTGAATTTATTTCGTGCAATTCGAAGATTCTTCTCATTGAATAGTCGAGCTCTGAATTTGGCTGCAACAAGAAAATGGTCAGCGTCGACGTTTAGAGTATTGAAAGTTTGGACATTCAGTACATTGGTTGCGTACCTCGCATCTAGTAGCACGTGGCCGATTTGGTTTTCTGTTCGACCGTCTGGAGAGCACCATTTTGCTATGTGGATTCGTAGTCTTGGAAACCTACAGCAACTTACTACCGTATTACGAGCTGCTGCAAAGTCGATTAGCCTAAAGCTGTTGTCTGTTGTCATTTCGTGAAGGCTGTGCTTTCCGATTAATCCGCAGATGTCTTCCTTATCGATTTTGGCATTGAACTCCCCGAATATGACATTGACATCCTACACCGTAGAATCTGTCTAGGAGGTCAGAAAACTCCATCTTGATAGAGCCTTCAGCTTCATCGGTAGGGGCGTGTACACATATTATGCTGATGTTTTGCAATATTGCCATGATGATTACGAGGGGTCAGTAAAGCGTACTTTTTGAATTCCGAAGTCCATTTATTGTACATCATTTGAATTCTACCAAGTTAGTGTAATTTTTTTTACATCGCCTAAATAGTGAAATTGACATGAATGTGGCATTATACCGCTTATAAAGTTGGTATAGCGTCTACAAAATAAGGAAACCTACAATAGAAATTGAAAAGGAATGCATTACATTCCAAGATAAAAGTTCGATGCTTCTGCAAGTCCTTTGTCATTCAGCCTTGTAAATACCTTAATTTCTCGGTGTATCGGGAAGTACAGTGCTTTAAGTAATACTTAATGCTGATAGGCCGCCACTAAACCTTTCTACGGACAAACCTTTGATTCGTAGCGCCTCTCAAACTTATATTAAAAACGAATTAAAAAGTGTAACTATCTCTATTACGATGTTATTGAAGGTTTTCTCACATTCAAGGAGGTCGGCTATGGCATAGGCACTCCCCGTACTCATGGCCATTGATGGTTTCATATTGCTCAGAAAGTTAAAAAAAAATACAACTGATGTCCTCTGAAGCGAAGATTCAGTTTTCTTTCCTTCGGTCTTTGGTCAATTTTGGGGACAACTATGGTGTAGTCCACTTCTTTGGATTCACGATAAAGTAAAATACCAAATAGCTAGGTACGAAATCGAACTGACAATAGTATATGTAGGTCCAATGTGTGGGAAATATAAAATTGATTTCCTCATATTCCGAGCATTTTTTTTTGTGAGAACTCACCATTTGTGTACGCACATATTTGTTTAAATGCCATAAAACTCATTTGTCATCTGAAATTCCAATCAATTATCTTTGAATCCAAATGTCTACACGTGCCGAGTCGAACATTACGCCAACTGGCGTTCATTTTTCCCTTCTGGCGCGGACCTCTAATAAAAAATTATGCTGACTTAAAAAGTACAAAAATAGATACATAGGTAGGTAAGGTACCTACCAACCGCCACAGACAAAGGAACGAATTTATTCACTCGCTCACGTGCGGATAATAAAAACTCACAAATTCATTGGGACTCACGAATAAATAAGAAAAGTTTTTACATCCACACGCAAAAATTTAACAGCCTTCTCTGTACCTATATCAATACCCGTCGACATATCCGAAAGGAAATCCAATTTTAGATGAACAGCTACCAATTAATAGTAAGAGATCGTACAGCCTCCACCTCCCTCCCTGGCAACTGTTGTAATTGTTTTGCCCGTGTGTGTGAGTGTGAATTACGACGTGAAGACAACATGAAGGAAGGAAGGATCCATTAACCCGTGTTCAATGCCTCTCATCAATAATAAAACACACACAACATTCGTTAAACTGATTATCTCTACGAAAAAGAAATTTCTGTGTATCTCTCTACTTGGACTACTTTTTGTTTTTTCCCTCAACTTCCGTCCGTCGCCCCAATTAACCCAAAACAAAGGATTGTACATGACATGTTGCGTAATGTAACGAGGGAATATCTCTCATCCTCTTAACCCCAAACAAACAAACAAAAAAAAAAAATTGGTATTAAGTGGGGATGACGAAAAAAAAAAAAAAATCGAGGCAAAACCGACAGAGGCTATTCATTGGATACATTTTTCGGTTTCCATGGTCAATAAACACTGGTCAACTGGAACTGAGAGACTGTAACTCATCGATTGCGTCGTTTGATCAGAGTTATGTAGCTACATGCTGATGGTTATGTTGTTAAAAATTTATTCAGTTCCACTGTAATTGATTTTAATTATTTACTGGAAGGATATGCATGTGCTTCTGTCTCTGGAGTGGTATTTCCGAATCAATAAAACGAAAACTACAATTGCGTGTTTGAACGCCCTTCCTATCTCTGTGTGTGACGGGGAGGGATATCCTTTTTTTTTTTTTTCTGCGTTCAGGTAATATGTGAGCTCAGTTGGAGTGTCAATAAATAATTTAAATGAGAAGCGGTTTAATTAAACATTTAAACACAGATTTCAATGTGGAATACACTTCACCACCACTTTGTTGTGTCCTTTTCGATGAGAATCATTCTTTGACGAAGCCATTTATTTGCATTTAACCGATATTGGAATGAATTTGCATATATTTATAGGCTCTTAATTAGATTCTCATATATGATTTTCCTGGAAGTGACGATTTGGTTCTAATCAAAGAGAATAGTCAGCTATGTTGTCATTCTTATACGATGGCAGTTTATTTTTTATATTTTAAATAACATTTTGCAACGAAGTAAAGTAGAGTCGTCGCATTCCAACGTTCGCAAGATCTGATGGAAAAAACGACCGCCTTTTTAAATATAACTCTTCACCGTATATTAGTCCAGTCCAGCTAGTCCTTAGGCTAGTCCAGGCAACTACTACAAAAGTGTGTCCGAGTCACTAAGAGCATTAGTTAGAGCATTACTACATTGAATGGTTCATTCTTTCTGACAGCGCGATATTGGTTTTCGTCGCTGAAGAAGTTTTTCTATATTCTCAGTACTGACTGTGACTCTACCACGAGGTTCCGGCGCCGCTTTGTATGGTTCTTGATAAGATACATAGATGTGCTTGCTGACATTCTTCGTCAAACCAAAGGTTTCTTGGGGGTGTTCGGGTTAAATTCAGCACATCAGTTGCGCCACTTCCAATAGCATGTTGTCAACGTTGTTACTGGTCATCGGGATTTGATGCTGGCGGGATAGTAGTCGTTATGAGATTTCGAAATATGCATTCGATGAAGATCCTGGTGGTGTCTTGCGATTGGAGTTTTTTTGACATTATATCTTCTCATAGTATTTCTTCTTTGGTGTGGCGCTTGGGGTATTCGCATGCGTAGCTTGGCTGCGACAAGATAGTGATCTGAGTTAATATTGGGTGGTCTGTAGGTTCCGACATCCAGAATACCTTTTATGCCTTACGATCGCAATATGATCAATTTTAGTGAACGCTTGATGATCAGGAGACCTATATGTCATGACGCAAAGTCAATAAGCTTACGTACGTAAGCATGACATGGTGTCTTGAGGACTGTACGTACTTCCAAAAATGTTCTTCTTTCCTCCTTTGGCGTTAAAATCACCTAAAATGATTGTAACGTTATATTGGGGACATTACTGGTAGGTTTTGTACCAGGAGCTCGTAGAAACATTCTTTGGTGGCTTCGACCATGTCTTCTGTGGGGCATGAGGGCATGTAAGACTTATGTATGTTGCCAATTTTAGCCTTAAAGCTGATTTATTATAAGACACTTGTTCACATGTCGAAAGCTAAAGATTTTTTGCCTAAGTCTCCCGTGTATGACAAATCCACATCCGAATAAGCACTGTTTTGTACCCTCTATATATATTTATAATTGATATCACAGTTTTTTATCTGTTGATAAACTGACAAACATCCGAGAGTAAGAGTGTTATGAAGAACCAAAAAAACCGATTCTGAAAAACAAAAATTGCCCTTCGGATACGGCACTAAAGAGTAGGCCTCTTCCATTCGTGTAAAGAATATAACACGCACAACACCAATGGTTATGATTAACCATATGCATTTTTTTGATACTGCAATCAGAAAGTCATAGTCAATTGACTAAAATTTTCGAATAAAAGTTAAGACTTTGACGTAGTACTTTAACGTTAAAACTACAGTCACCAGTCATTTTGAATATTCTTATTGGGCAGTTACTTGAAGCAGTAAATTCACTGTAATTTAAATGACTGCAGTACTTCAGTGACTGTTTTCAGTCTTTTAGTCAGTTATAAGTCTTTAAAAATTGTTAGTAATTTTCGACTGCAGGCAATTAACTTTTAAATGTAATAATTGACTGCTTTTGAGTACTTTGACTGCTTTAAATCTTTTTACTAAAATATTTCAGTTTTCTATAGCATTGGAGTACTTTAATGACCATTTTCATTATAGAATCTACGAGTAATGATTGTATTCAATTATAGAAATATTTTAGTCAAAAGACTTAAAGCAGTCAAAGTACTAAAAAACAGTCCATTAACTTACTGACTGCAAAAATTACTAAAAATTCTAGAAGATTTATAAACTGATTAAAAGATTGGAAACAGTCACTAAAGTACTGCAGTCATTTAACTTACAGTCAATTGACTTCTTAACAACTCTGCCTGGGTCCCATGGACCTGTCGCGCCAAAAATTTGTATTTTTTTTTTGTGCATACATATGTAGACATGTATCTGCAGCTTTGTATCAATAAATTCAACCAAATTTGAAAGCCTTAGGTTAATCAACGAAGACTGTATAATTCATCTTGCAGATGGAGACTGCGGAAAGGCTTATTCTAAGGGCAGTCTAAATCTCTATTCGGGTTACTTTCCAGTACTTTGATTGAATTTAACCAAACATTCAGTGGAATATTTAGTTGAGACGTCCTTGGATAATATTATTAATATCGAGAAGTGTTTAAGGTTTCCATCGTTGTAAGTTCTCCAAATTTTCCCGAATATAATATATAAAAAAGAAATTATTATATTTGTGAGGCTAATTCAAGACTTATTGGGCTCCATCAGACTAGCGGAATATAGGGTCATCCAACAGTGCCATTCGAATATTCAACTATGTATCATTGCGATGACTTTTGATAAGTAAAAAGTAGTTTGATAAGTAGGAGGTTAATAAATATATGGATCGAAACTAGTACATACTAGCACAGTGTGTTGAAATAGTGAAAATTCACTACAATAACGTTGAAAATCTTGCGAAAACGTTTCAACAATGGCTCTTTTGAGTGACAAATTTCCGGCACGTGTGATTTATCGAAATGGAGACTTCAATTGGGCGTCGAAATGGTGCGATTTAACGCCATTAGCCTTTTTTCTTTGAGGATATGTTAAAGATAAAGTTAATGATAATGCTGCACCAACGATTCATGCACTAAAAGAAAATATCAGAGCTCTTATTCACGAATTAGTGTTGAATGATTTCATCAATTTCAGAATCGAAGCGGACATTTGGCAAATATTGTATTCCATTACCTACTAACCTCAAAGTTCGAACGTTAGTCTTAATTGAAAATAGCATCACTCTTCATAAGAATTTCATTTAAAATGACACCTCTTGTTGAATAGATCCTATATATGCATGTAGGTACAAATGACGCTATGGATAGTCTGCATTTTTTTTTTTGTTGTAAAGGAGTTCATTGTCGCAGATTCTTGTAATCAATCTAGCATCTCAGACCTATATATGTATCTATGTATGTATAAGTACTGAAACAGCTAAGCCGTTTATGTCGTTGGTGACGTGTAAAAAATGTCATGAACTTTTAGAAAGAAATTTTAACCACCACAACTAATTTGAAAAATCCTCTGTCATACGTACATATTTATCAAACCAGCTAAAGCGTTTCATCTCTTTCAGGAGATGGTCTGTCCTTTATACCAGAGTGTAGGCAACTCACAATTAGAAAAAAAATCATTGTCAGCTGATTTTATTTTATTCCAACTTTAGTCCATGTGCGACCATTCGTGTCGTTATCCTTACTACAGAACCTATTGGCATAAGAAATCACGTTTTCTGTCGACTTTTCATGTTGTGCAAAATCAAGAACACTGTTCATAAAATAGTCAAACAAGTAAAAAAAAATGAGAAAAAAAAACTCACTTCTCTGCCATTTGTCAAGTTGAGAGTCCTTAAAATACACTGAATAAGCATACATACAAAAAAAAAAAAAAACAAGATCCACTCTTATCCTTTTCTGCATAAAGAGCAAACGCATTTGCATAAGAATTCAATCACACAATGGAGCAGCATGTATCTGTGCATCTTGAAGTGCAGTGCACCCGTTACGTGACACTACACATAAGACATCTTGGTCGTGGCCAAGATACTGTAATGCAATGAACTGCTGTGTCGCCATTATTCTTCTCATTTCGACCTGACTGACTCCAATTCAAATTCGCTTCGCCAGTGTCATGCACAATAAAGTGCTCATATTTCTCTGTCGTTATCCTCTTTCATACTGTCGTCCTGATTTCTTATTTTTTTTTATTTTTCTTCTTCTTAGAAAAAAGTCGAACCATGGAAACTATACACAATGGTATCCGGCTTACTGTCGGTCGATTTGGTTATCCTCCTGGCATGGCAAATATTCGATCCACTGCAGCGTATCCTGGAGACATTTCCCCTAGAAGATCCCATCTCTACAACGGATGACATTCAAATTCGCCCCGAGCTAGAGCACTGTGAGAGTGAAAGGAATTCCATGTGGTTGGGTAAGTTCATTGGCGGAAAAAAAAACAAACCTAAGCTATGTATCTAATCCCTTTAAACATGGTTTTCTCTTCTTTTTTCTTTGTACTACAGGACTTGTGTATGGCTTTAAAGGCTTAATCCTAGTTTTTGGACTATTTCTTGCATACGAAACCCGTTCGATAAAAGTGAAGCAAATCAACGATTCCAGATATGTCGGCATGAGCATATACAATGTAGTGGTGCTGTGCCTGATAACCGCGCCCGTTGGCATGGTTATTGCCTCACAGCAGGACGCATCGTTTGCATTTGTGTCGTTGGCTGTGATATTTTGTTGTTTCCTCAGCATGTTGCTGATATTTGTGCCAAAGGTATATTCTTTAATTGCGACTAAAGAATTAGTATAAATTTTTTTATTTTTGTTGAATAGGTGATTGAAGTGATCCGACATCCGAAGGACAAAGCGGAGTCCAAATACAATCCAGACTCGGGGATATCGAAAGAGGACGAGGAAAGGTATCAGAAACTGGTAACAGAGAATGAAGAACTGCAACGACTGATATCACAGGTAAATTGTGCAACAACATTCTAATCTATGACAGCCATCCAATTAATCTAGACGTTTGTGAAAATTATTATTCGTTAGAATGTTAGGGTGGGAGTCACGATTTAAATTGAATTCTAATCACATCGCTTAATAAATTACCGCGCTGTCATTAATTTTAATTGAATAGGGGAAGTACGTATACACATATGTACGTGCGAGTGTGAAAATGTTAATTAATATTTCATTCTCGAGGAGCTACAGCTGTGCGGTCTTTTGTTCAAACCATTAGTATAAACTCCGATTGCTTCAAGGTGGGTTCGTAACGATTGCAACGTAATAGGCTTATGGTAGCTTTTAACGTTACTCTGGGTTAAGACCTGAATAGAAATAAAATGAGAGAAAGAAAGTGGGAGAAGGTAATAGTAGCTTTGAATAAAAACATCCACCCAGACATGGCAAATAACTTAAGGAGGCATTTAAGTGATAGATATAAGTACAGTAGATTGTACTATTTTTTGTAAAAGCTGCTCTAAACGAAAGTCGAACGAAATCAGTTTAGGCTTTAGATAACTTCGTCTATTTCGGTGGGATTGAATAGACTTAACATAATACTTATCTATCCGGATTGTTTGATTTACAAAATTATGTTTCGTGATCACTTTGAGTTATCAGAAATCTTCTCTAAGTTGGTGGTAGTTGTATTGTACATTGTGTGGCTTAATTACTTATGTAGAGCTACAGTCGTCCTTTACTGCATATTGCATCTGCTATAAGCATATGTTCGACACGATGCTGATACTCTTATTTTGAGAAATCTTTTTTTGCTTCAACCATTCTATTGAAACAATTCCCATTTTTGATTTTTAGACTACGTAGGGGTTGAAACAAAAACAGAACTCTAGATCTCCACATTAAGGCCACTATTGATAGCACCCTACTATCCATGTCACAGCTTTCCTATCAGAAAGGTAAATCTGTTGAAGCGGCCCTTCATTCTACCGTTCAACCCACTTATACTCCCTCTCAATCAAGGAATTCACATAAGTGTCTTTCCTAGACATTGCAGGAGCTTTCAACAACGTTAAAACTAATTCGATAACCATTGCCCTACGAAGGCTCAACATATGCGAAACTAACTGCTGCTTTGTAGAGTATATGCTTAAAATCAGGATAATAACTGCATCCTTCGGAAGCAGCACTGTCAAATGACAGGCTCTCCGAGGCACTCTCAAGGGTATTAAGGTGATATTGTTCCCACTACTATGGATTCTAGTGTTCCACGCAGCCCTTCTGAACAAAAAAACCGGATTCAAGGTTATCGCCTATGCAGATGACGTCGGTATACTATGTAGTAACAGAACAATACCCGCAGACACAGACCGATGTCATGCAGTTTGCTCTCAAAAACGAACAAGCTGGACTGAAAGCTGTGGCCTCTCCGTTAATCAGACGAATGCTGAGCTGGTCCCATTCACAAGAAAATACAAACTCCCTGACTTTCCCAAAGCTAAGAGGTCTTAAACTTGACTGCAAGCTTCTTTGGAGAGATAACATAGTCGAATGTGCCAGGAAATTCCTGGCTGCCATATATGAACATATGCAAAAAGGCAGTAGGTTTCAGTTGGGGCCTACAACCAAATAATATAAACTGGCTATACACTTCGGTAATAAAACCGATACTCATGTACGGAGTACAGGTTTGGTGGCACGCCCTGGAGAAGAAGTCCAACCTAACTAGAGTGGGAAAAACTCAACAATTTGCTTGTCTCATGTCACCAACCAACTGCCACTGAATATAACTTCAATATGGGCTACAAATTTTCAATACCAAACAGAACTGATCGGACACAATGGGATGTCCTTTACCACGAATCCGGAATGTCAATTTTTCCGGATGGGTTCAAAACCGATAACGGAGTAGGTGCTGGAGTCTTTCCAGAAGACCTGGATATCTACCTCTCCTTTAACCTTCCAATGTATTGCAGCTTTTTCCAAGCTTAAGTCACTGTCATTGATTGGCGGTTAATGCAGTATCAGCATCGGATTCTGTCATATACATCGACAGTCAGGCAAGCATCGAATCACTTGAATCCCACCCAATAAGATCCAATGCAGTGAAAGATTACCACATATCTGTTAACGATAAAGTTGGACAGTACAACCTCACGCTTTATTGGGTACCAAGGCACTGTAACATACCAGGAAATTGTGTGGTTTTCAAACTAAACCTCTGGTTTAAATAGTATAAGTGTCACCAACATCGAGGCGACAATGTCTTATGCTAAATACCTTATCAACTCCGACGAACGCGGTGAGTGAGGCCAATCATCGATGGCATCAACACGACCAATGCAATTCCGCTAGGCTGCTCAGGCTGACTCTAAATAAGACCAGGTCCATTGAACTCCTATAATATAGGAGACGAACCTTCTCGAGGATCGTTAATACACTCACCGGACACTCTGCTATAGGGCTGCATGCTTAAAGATTGGGCATTCCCTACAACGACTTCTGTAGAAGATGAAGGAACGAAGAGGAAGAGGAGACCATTAGTCACCTTCTGTGCATGTGTGCTGCACTCACCAACATCAGGAATGCTCCATTAGGTGAAACCTATTCAATGACTTAAACTATCTCAGCAACTCCTGCATGGCTAAGATTAGCTCCTTCAAACAAAGGAATAAATGGTTCCCAAAGTAAGAGGATAATCCACGCACCTTACACATCGGCAGCACAATGGACCTTTTTCTAGTCTAAGTGCATCCTCATCGAGGGCCGGTTTCAACCAACCAACCAAGTGGGTTGACGAAAAAAAACTTTCTCCTTCATAACTATCAGGTCTATCTGGACTCATTGATTTTTACTCCAGTGGTCTTGGTCTAAAGTGGACACGTCTTCATCATTCAGTTTTAGTTTCAGAAATGGAATGATTTCTTAGTAGTTACGAGTAGATATATAAATATATATATTATTAGAGAGATTGCAAACCAGGCCCCAGTGTTGAGTGTCTTTTCGTCTCTCTTCCAAGATCCATCTTAGACCGAGAGTCTGTCTGGATTTCTCCACAGTTCCTCTCTGGTTTTGATTCTTTGGCCAATCGGCATTTTAACAGTCATTTTTGTCTGCCTGCAACCTTCCACGGTTCACCACCTTCTCTGGTGTACCGCTACGGCCCATTTGCTAATTAGTTGCTCTACCATTCCTATGCCAATCGCAGCAAATGGTTCCGGATCAAAGAAATCCGAGGTTGACCCTTGCTTTGCTAGAGAGTCCATCTTTTCGTTGCCCTCAGTCCCTACGTGCCATCTTACTCAGAGCAGCGTCATCTCATTTCGTGATGACCACTCATTGAGCTTATGAACACATTCACATTCATTATGTTTAAATCACAGCCCAACAACTCACCAGCATATGACAAACATCCGGGAGTATATCCGTCATAAAAATCTTCTAAAAATAAAAAATGCCCTTCGAACATGGCATCAAATAGTAGGTCTCCACGCATAATACGAAGGATCTTAAAAAGGAAGATCCTGTATCCGGTACGTCCTTGTTGCGCCAAATATTTTTACGTTATTTTGTGATTGAACCATTTATCCCTTAAAATTCTCGATCGCTCCTTCTTGAAATACCTTTAGTACGTCCTACTATTAAACTTGAGACGTGTCTTTAACTTGCACAACGAACTCCCTCCCGAATGTCTATAGACTTATTTATTTAATTTCACAAAATAAATCATGTTCCTCAGTGTATAGGCCTTATACACTGTACGTGACAGGAAAAAAAAAATTAATCGATTTCTGATCACGATGTTGGCATTAATTAAATTGTCCCGTACATCAGAATATCACACACACGATATCCTTATCCTTGCCATAATCCAACCCTATCCTATCCAACTTATTGGAAATGGTAGAGGAGAGTTACCACATACCGAAAGTCAACATGTGTTCCTCGAAAGGACTACTCCTTTTTTTTTTTTGCATTCTCTGTGCACACATTGCGGTTACTCTGTGACTATAAATTGGAGAAGCGTTGCAATAGCAGTACACTAGCACTAGAAGAACCAACACAAGGGTAAAGAACATCATCACATTTCCCAGTCTTAATTGGTATATTGTGTTATGTGGCCGATTATGTGTGTTCCATGTGTCATCGCAATGGGTATCCTTTTCAACGTTCACGTGTAGACACGTATACGCAGCTAGACCACATATTAAGGCGCCTAGATATGGACTACCTATGTATACATATTTCTACAGTAATCGCAAGTAAATCATTCACAATGTCAATTTCGTTTATCTATTCACATTGTCAACTCCCTGAAGTGGGTCGGTACATAGTGTCCTGATGAGGATGATGCTTTTGTAGCTCTGATTCGATAGAGGAGTAGTAGAGAATTTACACACCCTCCTCTGCCTGTATAATTATCGTCTTTATGAAACCCAATTCGTTGCATAAAGCTGAGTAAATCTGTTAGATCATACTGTGCACCTGAGGACACTACGTAATGCTCCAATTGCTGGGAAAGGACCTTTTAAATGAAAGAAAAAAAAAAAACATGAGACCAACGTTGATAATTTTTGGTCGAGATTGGAATATTCTATTTGAATGGATATATTTTGATACATACATACATATATAGATACATAAACTAATTTTTGTTTTTTTACTTTTTTTTTACAGAAAGAAGAAAAAATTCGTCTTCTTCGACAGCGGTTAGTGGATCGAGATGCGAATAATAAACCACCGGGTGAATTTAATTCAGGCAGTGGGATACCAGGTGGTGGCGGAGGTGGCAACATAACGACGACGATAAATGCGATGGGTTCACAAGGCACCATCATTACACCGACAACATTAGCAATTACACAAGGTAAAGAATCATTAATAGTGATCCAGCCCGAAGCGACTACATCTTCTGACTTTGATAGTGCTATTGGTGGCGGGTACTCACAGATGACACGCTCATCAAGAGCAAGTCAATCAGATTTTGAATTCTCCGATAGTTATTTGTAGAGGTTAAGATGATAGGGGGGTTAGGGTATATGTTTGTTGAAGTTGTTAGTGTTAAATATATATATCAGACACCCATTTAGAGAAGGTATTTGAAGATGAAACATCTTTGAATATGACCTTAAATAAGCGCACACAGAGTAAATATTTTGATAGAATAGATACTTAGCTGAAAGATACATATACATATGTAGTATAGTAAATGTAGGAAATAATTTTACGAAGTCTTGGGTGAGTTCCGAAATGTATCAGATACGTCGTAGATGCAAAGTCAGTACAGTACAGTCCAAAAGTCAAATGAGAAAGTTTCGACAAAGTCGCAAGTTTGTAAAAGTATCCAAAACGTCATTGGTGCGCATCAACTGAGCAAACTATGCATCGATAATTTTTTCGATGCTTTTATTTGACATTCAAATCACTCATTTAAATTTATTTTTCATTCAACGTTTGTCATTTTATTTTGGCAATTGCCTACTACGTTCCGAAATATCACAATTGTGAAGTGTAACATGTATACAATCGATCGAAGTTGCGTTGCAGATGCGCATCAAAAAAATAGTATTACCGCATCGAAACTATTTTTTTAACATTTTGGAACTCAGCCCTTTTGTACATTTTTGTAAATAACTAGTTGGAAGTATTCCAAGCACTTTGGGAGTAATTTATTTGCAAGACATTAGTTCCATTGTCTAGGACCAACTTCCATGATTATTTTTCGTTTAAATTAGTTGCTGTCCACTTACGAATCTGGTAGTATTCTTCTGAATAGTTCAAGATTGCATCTCCGAATGAAAGAAATATTTATATTCCACAAATAAAAACATCGGGACCTAAGAGATTATACTGCAAGTAGTCTTGAAACTGAGTTCTTTAGGTCCAGACTTGTCTTTGTGGATTTTATTGTACTGTGGTTGCGTTTTTATGTCCAACAAGATATGCCATTTTAGATCAATAGAAAATGCAACATTTTTATGAAAGTTGTGATATTTTAATTTAAAGTACATACCTTGAGGTCAGTAATGAAATATGTACTGCTAAATGTCCGCCATGGTTCTACCTACATACAAATAGTCATTCTTTTGATGAAATTTTTCATTAAAGAATATCAAAAGGTGTAATAGGAACAAGTACGTTATATGAGAGTTATCTTGTATTATTTGTTCTTAGCTTAGGTTAGGTAAGGTTAATGGGTTGATAGGAGAAGAGAAACTTGCACCCGTCACACTTAGATCAATGTAGATCCATTGTGATACCCTTAGGGGTGATATCTCCCATACTATAGAACCTATGAAAAACCTAAGGATCTTCAAGCCATCCCGAGGCGATTATGAATTTATGGAAATCTTTTAAAGACTTGTCGGAAAGTTCTTCTAAATCTTGGAAGAAATGTCTTCCCAGAATTTTGTTTCTGATTTGACAGAGTGCTGGGTAGTGACAGAGGAAGTGTGGAGTATCCTATATGTACCTCCTCGTTACCACAGCCTCTCCATAGGTCGTCCGTGCTAAGTTCCATCTTCTTTGTGTGATATTTCAGAATGTTTTGTCCGGTAATTACCTTCCCGAGAGAAGACAAGGATTTTTTACTAATTTGTAAGATTCTTTCGGTTTTTTTTTGTTGTAGAGTAACCACATTTACCTGGTTGTGACACAGAAATCGAGCGTGGTCCATCTCTCATTTGCTGCTACAATTATTTTGTTCCCAATCGCTTCTCTAAGGTTACAGGGTGGGATTTTTACTGTAGTGTCTGCCTCGTTTAGTTCAAGTGATGATCCTTTTCTTGCCAGTTCATCAGCTTTTTCATTTCCCCAGCACGCTTTTGTATCCGGGAATCCAGCAAAGACTTACGTTGTGATGCGCGCCAAGAACCCGTAGCTCTTCACGACAACGACCTACAAGCTTCGATTTTATTTCAATGGCAGAAATCGCTTTTATTGGTGCTTGGCTGGCAATGAAGAAGGTAATATTAGCGTGTGGTGATGCCCTCATTGCAAACTGTTTAGAAGCTGTTAGAAACTCAGTTTGAAAAATACTGCTGTAGTGAGGGAGTCTGATTGAATTGTACATTCCGAGTATTTTGGAAAAAAAGCAGGTGTCCATCTTGGAGCCATCCCGTGTAGATGAGTATCGATGATCCATTAACTAGTGGTTGTGTTTCTTGCCATTCGTTTCTACTGGGAAAGTAAGTGACGAAGTCAAGGCAGAGGGTTATGTAGTCTGAGCATACTATATTGCCCGCATATTTCTGTAGAATCTGTGCATGCCCTATCAGACTGGGTTTCTAACTTCCAGTTTGGCTTATTCGAAGTAGTGCTACTTGCGGTGGATTCTTGTACAAAGAGGTCTAGAGGTTTTAGTTTGAGTATTATTTCCAGCCCCATTATAGGAGTGATTCTCAGTGCCCCAGTGGTGCCAATGCTATTGAATTAGTGTCATAATCTTGAAGTTGGTGGCTCTTTTTCGTCGCTTGTCACCAGACCAAGTTGCCATACGTCAGTATCGGTCTTACTACCGCCGTGTAAAGCCAAATGATGATTTTGGGTCTTGGATCCATTCCTTTTTTTGCCCTTTCTTTTATGTTACGGTTCTAGTGTAGTTTCCTATCTAGAAAGACTCTAGATCCAGTGGTATCACAATCGGCCTATTCTGGACGTTAGTCCACACTTATGTGGCTGCACTTTCTGCAGCCTGCCAATCGAACCTACCATACTATCTTCAACAAAATCTGTCTTTCGTGGATATCTGGGCTTTATGATGTCAAAATAAACAAAATAAATATTGCGTGTTATGCATGTTATGTTTTTCACACGAAAAGAAGAAACTGTATTGAACAAGCCATTATTGCTGTCAAAAGATTGATCACGCCCCTTGACAAACTCTGCACCTTCCTTAGACTAAAAGTGAAGTTCTGTTTGTTTTTGAATTGTCCCTTGTACCTTCCACATTATAATTTGGAGCACGATCGGTATTTCTTCTTATACAAAAGAGAGGTTATACATGTAAATACATAAAAATAGAAAACACTTTTCTAAAAGAGTACCTATAATAATATAGGCAATGAAATTATTCAAAGTACATTTCGATACTTTCACGTTCAAATAAATGTAAGGTATTTTATAACTAGAATAACAATTAAGAACATATCGTTAGTTTGCCTATAACTAAATATAAATATTTAGTACTAAAACAGGCTTACTACATACATAGCTTTTACTGAAAACATTAAACCAGGGATAAACGACGTAGACAAATCTATATAGCTCAATATTTAAAAAGAAATAGATTCAAAATATTTAATATAGTAATTATAAACATGATTAAATCATATATACCTATACATAACTAGTAGTAATAGTATTTTTAAGAATAATTAAGCAAAAATTTATGTTGTGCAAATACTAGAAAAATAATTTATTGATTAAATAAAAATTGTTTTTGTTACACAAAATGAAAAAAATTTGTTTTATTTACATCAATTGGATTCTATTATTATTTTTTTAAAATATGTTTGAATAAATGTGTTCACAAGAGCAATAAATTATTTTTGTTTTGTCACAACTTAAATTTTTGATATACATAGATAATACGTACATACATATATTCTGCTTGCACTTAGAAGCACTCTAAATTAACAAAGTTTAGCTTGTACTATTTTTTACTGCTCAGTATATCAGCTAAGTGCCATGGTGAGATCAAAAGAGGGGTCATTATCTGCATATTCCTTCACGATGGATTTCCAAATCCTAGTTGATGTCTTGACCTGTAGAGACTAGAAAAGCAGATATTGCTGAAATGTTTTCTGTTTTCATTTTAACATATCGAAGACTAAAATTTAAGATTTTCCTTGAGTAAGAAGTACACACTTCATGTAAAAATCCGATGATCGTCTTTATAGACCAGAGTGTATAAATTTCAGATAAGAACTCTAAATTTACGAATTATATTCATCAGTTTGCTTTACATTTTTTTGTGTTGATTCTTGTTTTTAACAGAGGAAACACTGTCCAATCCTTCACCTCTTTGGGGGCTTCTACCAACTTGGCTGAGGGGACTTGCTTTTGACTCAAGTTTTGCTAGGTCTTAAATTTTAAGCTAGGAGGATGAAATTTCATATTTTAGATTTTGAGAAAGAAAAGCAGTAAAAATAAATAAAAAAGTAAATATTTGGCGCGACAGGTCTATGGAACTCAAGGCATAGCTTCTCACAACCATTCATGTTGTGCGTATTAAATTCTTTACGCGAATAGAAGGAACTGTTTAATATCGTTTCCGAAGGGCAATTTGAGAAACTTTTTCATGACGGTTATGCTCTCGAATGTTTGTCAGACGCTCGCGAAAGGTGGGGCTGTGAAAGAAATTTTAGGTCGAACTCTTCGCTCCTCATAGTACAAGTGCAATTTTTTTAAATCCGCCCACCGCTACACACCCTGCTTCATAACTTCACTATTTTACATGAAATCGAAAAATTTTGTTAAGACTAAATATTTAGATATTAAGATTTTCTACAATTCATCCAAACATTATCATTAGCCACGCCCACTTTTTAGGATCGTTTTCATAAAAAAACCGATTTTAATAACATTTTGCATGTAACATCCTCAGGTGTTCAAAGTTATCGTCGTAATTCGAGAAAAAAAATGCAGTATACCACACCCACTTTATTAGGGCTACATAGAAAGGAAGATAGGGTATCAAACGATCCATTCCATAGCTCTTCTATATGTTTTAACTCTTGTTGCAAAGAATCGATTCCATAGCCCGAAGATGTCGATCTTTAAAGGCGAAGAACTAATAGACATATGGATGTAGTACACATTGAATTAATTCTGTCCAGCACACTTAGACCAATAATAGATCCTTTGTGATACTAAATGGATAATATAATTTTTCATACCTACTCGTAAAACTAATTTGAGTTTCTAATGAAGCGTAGTAGACTCATAATGTCGGTATTAATAAAATCATCAGGATCATTGAAGAAGGATACTCCCAAGTGAAGTTTTCTTTTCTGAGAGAGAGCAGGGCAGGTGCAGAGAAGGTGGATAATAGTTTCTTTCTCCTCCTTTCTGCAAAAATCACTTGAATGCACACCAAGTCTAGTTGCGTGCTTTCCTATTAGACAGTGTCCAGTGATGGCACCTATTATAGTGCTAATATTCTATCTTAAGATAGATCAGAAATGTTAAGGTATGTGAGATGAAGCAAAATGTCCTATGCTACAGAGGGTGTCATATGAAGCGCTTCCCTGCACAAACAAGTTGGATTTTCGGGGCTCCGAAATGATTCCAGCACCCAATCAGCGAAAATATGCCATTGTGCGTGGTCTGTTGGCTTCAATTCTTGTGCCAACTGGATCGTATGTAGGCCAAGATCTTTATTCAAAATATGGTGCAAAGTGCGGATTTGCCCAATTCCTGTGATCGTCTCTCGAAATGGACACACTTGGGATTTCATTCACACTCACTGCTAAGACGGCGATTTTCCATCTGACATTGGATGAACACGAGTGGGAGTTTTTCCATCACTAACTGTCCGGGACGGTCAACGCCAGCAACGCCAATGAATAAACGACTTAAATATCCATCGTATGAGATGGTCCTTTCACCAAGTGTAGTATAGAGATGTGAAATGTGGCCATCTATCCGTTTTTTAAGTTTTCTGCAAACGGTCCTACTCTTGTTGTCTCTTCTGCCAATGTATCGTATTGAAATAATTTGGAATAGCAGGTATACAAACATTAAGTTGTCTGCTTTTCATCTCCAGATATCTACAGATAAATCTTTAATAGCATTCCAATGCTCTTGGACAGATGGCTACTTATCTTCATGAAACACTGCCCTATTGAGGAATCTCTTTTTCTCTCCATGTTACACCTGATTGACATAGCGATATCGTTGCATTGATTAAGTATGAAATTCACTAGAGCTGGTAAATGGAATATAAGTCTTATGTAGGCACAATACCGTATCCATTTAAATATTGAACTGTATTTCGGTGAGACCATAAACTAAAGTAAACGCAATCATCTATCAATGTCATGAACTTTTACCAGAAACCAAAAAATCAGATCCATATCCATTTTTAATCTCTAGATAGATTTAAATAACAGATAGTTAATTTTGTCAAAAACTTTGCAGACATCTTTGTCATCTTATAAATGTATCTGCACGATTCTAATCAACTTCCACCACAAGAGTAGTAAAAACAATAAATTCAGTAATTAATCAGCAAATCCTATTATTTTACGCCGAAAAATACACTATCAAAAACCGCAAAGAAAAAAAAAAACAATTTATTTTCTTTCCACTCTTTATCCTTGTGCTCCTATAAATGTTTTGCTACTCATATCTTTCATTTTCTTGAAGGCATTTTAGAACCTTTAGATAACCATGGCAAACGGCAAACACAAGATAATAATTTTATGGAGCTGCTGCTATTTTCTTCTTTTTTTTTTTTGTCGTGTCTTCTACAAGGATCTCATTTTACAAATAAGATACAAGAAAAAAAAAATACACACTCCATCGAAATGAGTTTGTTTTTGTATCTGTGTTCTGTAATAGGATTTCGTCTGATTATTAAATTTATTGCCTTGTTTTTGAGCAAAGAAACACTTTTCCTTCGAATATTCATTCATCCAGTGAAGGAGTTTTACTGAAAAAAAGAAAAAATACTTTCGAGATGAATAAAACATTTCTTTTTTACTTTTTTTTTCTTTTTGAGATACTTTACGCCTACTTTCCGCACATAAGAATGTTTTCGTTTCATTTGACATTTTATTTGGTGAATATTAAGTTGTACGAGTATGTATATCGATACGATCGAACGATATTGATTATCGTTATTACCATTCTCAGTTGAAGTTCGTAAATTTTTTAATGAGTAAGTTGTTAAAGGAATTTTCAATGGGCACTAGGACTAGGGTACTTATATCTATTTATGGAAATGACTTTCGTAAATTGAAATTTTTGATGGAGATATTCTATTGTCAGAATTGTAAATAAGAGTGGTTGATTGTTTCCTCTTGAGAAACACATTCAATGGTCTTGAAGGAGGAGGATTGATTGTAGAGGCAATTCATGAGAGGCAATTTTTTCTATTGTGAGCGACGACGATGAATGGAAAAAAAAATGTGACCATCACATTGTGTAAATACACAAAATCTATTCAATGAAATGAGTCAGTAAGTAAAAAAAAAATATACTTTTTATTTCGGTTAATAATTATTAAAAGAAGGATTCTTAATCCTTTAAGCAATACTGAGATAAGGAAGTTATCACCGTTTATGAGTGCAACTTTTCGAAGTAAG
Source organism: Xylota sylvarum (assembly GCA_905220385.1). Classification (NCBI taxonomy): domain Eukaryota; kingdom Metazoa; phylum Arthropoda; class Insecta; order Diptera; family Syrphidae; genus Xylota; species Xylota sylvarum. The sequence goes on along the minus strand of LR999957.1, from coordinate 104,078,479 downwards.
ACTGTAACCTCTTTTATTGATTCACAAACTTTCCCAAATGATATTTTTTCTTTGACATAAACTTGCCTAAACGCTAGTATTTTGGACGTAGAACTTTTAAATCATGAGTTCTTAGTATACAAAAAAGATCGTCACAAGAATAATCTTAGATCCTAGCGCAATCAGCCGATAGGACAGAGGTGAACAGAGGATGTGGTATAGTTTTCTCCTCTTCTTCGACTCTACAGCTTCTACAGAAATCGTTGAAGCATCAAGCCTTCTGGCATGTCTGCCTACAAGACAGTGCCCTTTGAGTGCGCTAACTATCTTAGGTTAGGTTAGGTACATATACATCCACAGTATAGTTTTGGGTTTTGGTACCCAAGTTTTCCCAAATATACTGCTGTATGTATAGAGCGCAATAGTGACTTTCTTGATTCTTTCATTAATATTGGGTCTCCAGTTCAATTTCTTGTCAAGTATGAGGCCTAGATATCTGGCGCTGTCCGAGATACTAAGGGGAGTGCCCCCTATGGAAGGTACTGTAAACTCAGGAATTTTTCTTAGTAAATAATACCAGCTCGGTTTTTTGTAGATTGACCTTCTTGGTCCAGGTGTCTAGAGACCTCAGCGCACCTTCCAGTTGTTCGCTAATGGTAGGGAGGAATTTGCCCGTAAACATCAATATGACGTCATCTGCATAAGCGATAGTCGGGGTCAAGACTATACTTGAGTTCTCTAAGTACTTCATTTAGAACAATGACCCATAGTAGTGGGGAGATTACTCCGCCCTGAGGGGTACTTCTAGAGGCATAAGCTTCCAACTTCGTAACCTTGTGCTCCGTTATGATATGTCTTTCCTTAAGGAATTCCACAATCCAATTAATCACTGTATTATGGGTTTGTTAGTGTTTGTGAGTGTTCTACGCACCGCGTCCGTTCTTACATTGTTAAATGCTCTTTCAATGTCTAAGAATGCAGCTAAAGTGTATTCCTTATCCTTTAACGATTTCTCGATCGAGCTAACCACACAGTGCAGAGCTGTCTCAACCCTTCTACCTTTGATGTAGGCATGTTGGGCTGTGGATATATCCTCTGGGCGTAGCTTGCTGCAAATGTGAATATCAGCTAGTCTCTCAAAAATTTTCAGTATAAAGGAGGTGGGGCTGATTGGCTTGAAGTCTTTTGCGGTAGAATGACTTGCTTTACCAGCCTTGAGTATAAATACCACCTTGACCCCTCTCCATGTTCGAGGGATATGTCTACGTATGAGACTACTTGTAAATAGTTCCTTAAGCACCAGAGTAATCGTGCTCCCAGTCTTCTGTAGCATGATTGGAATAATTCCCTTCAGCCCTGGCGATTTGTAGGGGGAGAATGGTCTGATTGCCCACTCAATTCTCTCCTCTGAGATCAAGTCCGCTGGTAGTTCATATTCCGAGTTTGTTATAACTCTGGTGCTATTGACAGATTGAGTACTGCTTTCTGGGAAGTGAGTACTTCTCAGTAATCTTAGTGAGTCTGAACAAGATTCAGTCCTGACCCTATAGCCGTCGTTTGTTTGGAGAGGATTTTCCTTAACCTCGCAGATTCTGTCGTTCAATTGATTTCGTCACAAAAGTGCTGCCATGAGCGGCGTTTAGCTCTTTGCGTCTCAGTTTTAAATTTTTTCTGATTGGCCTTATACTGATCCCAGTCTATGTCTGATTTTGTCCTTTTGGCCACATTAAGGAGGTTTCTGGTTACTTTCCTAATGTCTGCCAGCTGTTTGCTCCACCAGGGAGGAGATTTTTTGTTCTTCCCTTTGGTCACCGGACATGCTAGATTAAAAGCCTCTTTGAAGACCGTAGTGATTTCCTCGGCTTTGCTATCGATATCCGATGGACTTTGCAAGTCACATTCTTGAAGGCGTCCGCAGCTCTTACTCACTACTTTACTGCTAACTATCTTCCCAGGAGTTGTTTTATTGACGGAAATAGGTCTTCTGGTTTTGCTACAATCCATCTCTATATGGATATTCGTTTAGAAAAGAGATACATATGTACTGATATTGTTCCACCTACTGTTTGCCATTCTAATGGATGTGGTATCCAATGGGAATTTCATCGATTTAATGGGTCCTGATGGTTCCCTCCTATTGTCATTGGGTTGCATCCTACTTATTCAGTTAGATTGATACTCTGTGAAGGCATATACGCATTTTAGCTGCTTAAAAAAAAAAAACCATACGGATGGCTTGTCTCGAAAGTCAAACAGAATCCCGAAAAACAAAATCCCGAAAATCCAAAATCCCGAAAGGCCAAATATTTGTATGGATTTAAAGAAATTTGGATATACCCAACCTCGCACCTACTCCAAATCTAACAGTGACTCCAAGCAGGGGGGTTGCAGAGGGGCAACATATTCCACTGTTAATGCACAAATCGAATTGTGGACTTATGACCCTGCGCCGAAAAGGATTAGATACTTTGTTACATTGTTATATTTCGTACCCAACCCAATTTTTCGGGATTTTGGCTTTTCGGGATTTTAGTTTTCGGGATTGTGACCCCAACGTGTATGTCTCAGCATCATAAATGTACTGATAACTTATCCAACCGCAGTGCTGCAAATTATGCCTCACTCAATTCCAATAAATTCCTTTTTTTTCTAATGTGTATAGCCCGGGGTACTTACATAACTTCCTTGGTGTCAGTATCATCTAATTGCCTTCATTCTGTTTACCATCTAAGAATCACTAAGATAAGACTGTTCCTCCGCGTCACTAATATATGCATGTATAATTGGTTTAACCCACACGTGAAACTTTCCTTAAACATGCTAATGAAACTCGATAAAACTTTATCGAAAGGAACCGAAATAATTTTTTTTACATTTTTGCACCTCCTTAAGTTAAACTTTAACTTTTTCTTCAAAAAACATTTACAAATTCAAGAACTTTCCAAATATATTCTCCATCGTTTTCATATTCAAATTACTTATGTAATTCCTTTATCGAGTATTCCATCCAACATCCACCTGAGGCACCAATACCATGCTCATCACTATCCTTTTCGTTGCGAGACCCTTCACAATTGACAGACGTCATATGATGGAAAACCCGTCCTACTGGCAACACGAAATTTCAATAGCTACGTAATTTTCTTTAAGGAGAATCAACACAAAAAAAAAAAAAGTATTATCCAAACCACTCTTTTCCCGTTTCCCAGGACGAAAATACTTTTTAATCTGTCTGTCAACACGTTTCCCATCACTTAGCTCAAGAAAAGCCGTGAAAAAATATTTTCCCTCTGGCTGGCTCTCCTACCATGCAATTTACACCACAACAATTGATACCAGATGAGCTGGTGTAGTCCTTAACAAAGGACACTCGTTATCCAACCCGTCATCACGCACACATGTGATGTGCTTAAAGCGTACCCCATATTGCATATTACATCATATACGGAGTGAAATTATTATGCAAAATTGTTAATAGGGAACTCCGGTACAGGACCTGAACCAGGACCAAGGGGAAGGGAAAGAAGCGTTTTTTTTTTTCTGCAATTGAATGGAGAAAAGATTTCCATTGACGTTGGCATGAAAATATTATTTCTGTTTTGCGCGCATGAGGATGCAACAACAAAGGGATACAGGAAAACCACGGAATCCTCGTGTGCCATCATATTTTGCAATATTTCAAACTAAATGTTAATTAAAAATTTTGTTTTGTTCTTTACTTGTCCTTGTTTATAATTTTTGAGTTATTTTCTGTAAGAGAGTTTGAGCTATCGTAATTGGCTAGGTGCGGTAATCAAAGTGGTGTCCTCAGGAAAAGGATTTCTTATACCAAAAGGGATTTGTGGGAAGGGATCCATATCCTATTGCGTACAAAGTAAATAACTACAGTCCTTTCCGTTTTCTTTGCATTTACAGATACGCATGATCATCATACATGAAAAATCGAGTCAATTTCTTTCACGTGATAGGTAAATATATATAAAATAAATAAAATTTATTACTAAAAATTTAAGGACATAAAGAAAATTTTAAATTTAAAAAAAACATATATATACATAGGTCTGTATAATATAAAAAAAAAAAAAGAAATTAGGTAACAAAACTACAAAACAAACGAATTACAAACTAAGTTCAAATGTATTGTTTATTATTTTATACTTTTTAACTATATTTGATAGAACTTTACTGTTAAACAAAAAAAAAACTACTCTAAGACAACAAAGATACAAAACAAAAAAAAAAAGAAGAATTTAGTAAAAACACATTTTAGTTGTATATCTCTAAGATATTTTTTAAAGAAATTTATACGTGGTCGTTGAAAATGCAATTAGTTTAAATAATGTAGATTATTATTAATGTGTAATTAATATTTAGTATGTCATGTTCTAAAATTAATCATAGTCTGTTATAGGTGGGAGTATGTACATTTTGATCAAGCACTGTATATAGTTTCTTGCATGCAATTAAGTTTACTAATTACCTTTAGCCATCACTATGCATTCACTTATGTTCCACATTCTTTCTAAGCAGATATCGAAGATTAATTCCCTATTTTTGCAGACATACAGCTTAACTCTATTGTGTACTGTTCCTTATAATATTCCTCAGCATCACTCTGCATGTAGTCAATCACTTTTCCTTCATTTTAGACATGTGGAACGTATTTTACGACTCTGCTCACTCATCTCTAGTGACAACAAAATTGATCGATTAGCTATGACCTTTGTTTGAATATGTCATTCTCATTTTCTAAATCAGGATCTCTAGCTTCATGAACACATATACATACATGAGTACTACCTCCTGTCTGCATGAATTCAATCATTTTCTTTCATTTTAGACATGTGGAACTTATTCTACGACTCTGCTCACTCATCTCTAGTGACCACAAATTAGATCGGTTAGCTATGACATTTGTTCTGCATGTTATATCATTCTCATTCTCTAAATCAGGATCTCTAGCTTCACGAACACATATACATGATGTGGAAAAATTAGGTGATTTTCGACAACAAGCAAATGCATCGTTGTACCCGTTTTAGTTCAGAGTCTCGATGCATTATTTACTTTTCAGTTCTGAAGAAAATTGCACTGATGCTCCCTGAATTTATGGTGGAATCTGACGATAGACTAGATGAATATTTGTAAATATCCTTAAATATCATCTGTTTCAACATTTTTTAAAAAGAATATAATTGGGGTGATGGGTATTAAAATAGCTTCAGGAAGCACTATAACCTCATAGGTATCGTTTGTACTGTCACCTTAAAGATGCTATGTGGATTTGTCTACTAGCTGAAATCAAGTTCATAAATGAAGCTTTGTTTAAGCTGAGGAGGAGGTAACATCAGAAGGTAAAGTAAAGCCTTTGTGGAAGTGTTCGAGTCCGAGCAATGGCAATTTCAGTCTCCTCGGCTGCTAATTCTGGCACAGAGCTCGATAGCGAAAATCTCTGCTTGTGAGATAGAAGTAGAGTGGCACAGATAACTTGTAGTTGGGTTAGTTGGGGCCTAAAATTCCTAATCCTACCCCATTTGAAATTTTTGAACCGTCAGTGTATTTGATGATTATCCAAATAACTATTCGGAATGCCAACTTTGAAAGTGTGATAGAGATTGATCTCTTTAGGCATGAAGTCCGAGCTGCATATTGCCGGTGATGTTAGCAGCGGAGTTCTTTCAAGGATCTTCCTATATCGAACTAGGTATATGGTTTTCTTGTAATTTAAGAGGTGAAGCTTTAGGGCGCTTGTCGCCGTAGTCTTCATAACACTTATACATATGTGGGGGTGGAATTTCTATAAGGACTCCCAGTGCGGCATTCGGATAGGTACCCATTGCACCCATAATACCTACACAGGCCAGTCTTTGCACCTTTTTTAGGGTGGAGTAGGAAGAGGATTGAATAGCCTTTTCCCACGTAGGTTATTTTTGGGGTGATGATCGTGTGGTAAGTCCAGTGAATAATCTTTGGTTTTACTCCCCATTTTTACCCGAAAAGTCTAGAAAAGGTCCAAAAGGTTTAGTCGCGGCGTCAGTGGTTCTGTCTAGATGAGGTTCCCAATTATGTTTGTGGTCTAAAGTTACCCCAAAATCTGAGAAATTGTGCACCATCTAGAGTTTGTGTCTAGACGTGTAAGTTTCGCTTCTCGGTGAATGGTATGGAATGACTGTTTAAGTTGGGTAACCTTTTAGCCCTTCTGATTGGCACAAGTCATTAACTTTGTTTAGGGCATTTCGCATTTGTGCAATGATATCGGATTTTTCTTACTATTATGATTAAGTCATCTGCGTAGCCTTGAGTTAGAAATCCGGAATTGATTAGGTCTTTCAAAAGAGTACCATAGTAGAGGGGATAGAACTCCACCTTGAGGACAACCTTTAGTAGTTTTATCAGAAATCACTACATACAAGTTTGAATATAGTGTCTAAACAGTATCAAGGCATTTCTCATCAAGTACTTTATGACAAGCATACAGATTGTAATGCAGTATGGATACATTCCAGTCTGTACTTTGTGCTGACGATCTATAAATCATTTGCGTATGTTTATTATGTCCTCTTCGTCAAGACATTGTTTTTCTGCTTGCAGCAATATCTATATGGCAAAAATTGGTTCAAACTTGACAACTGTCGATCAATCTGTATGTATGCCTGCATGTAGCTTAAATGGCTTGATGAATGTGCTTCATATATTTGGTCTGTGGATTAACAATTCGAGGCAAAATAGGAGTTTTTATTCGAACCTCCAAAGCAATGGACTTTCCTTAAAGCTGATTTTAATGATTCTTCTCCAATAACTATGCCTTGTCCTGGTAAGCTTCAGTCTTGTACAATCATTCCATCGAATTTATACTTTACGACCCTGCGTTTGTAATGTCCAGCGTTATTTTTATCTAAGAGCATGTATATATGTAATGGTTTTCACTACAGTGCATCATTCGTAGCAATCTGATATTTGAAGTACTGTAAAGACATTTGGTTAAACACATTAATTCGAAGATTATTCACATTCCGTATCCTGTTTCTATATTTTATTTGATTTATTTGCCATTTTAGTCCCACCTACCTTCACAATTCTTTATTTTCCTCAATATTCATTTTCTAATTCCCCGTTGTAAATATCTACAAAAAGACACAGCAAACAACCGATAGAATTAAATATACTTATATCTATTTACAATCGATTACGATAGAAACCTTAAATCAATTATACGAAATGACATAGCATTATGTATGTAATCTTACACTAAAAACAAACCTCATATAAGCATTCAAACTTGCCACAACAGTAGCTGAATAATATTTTTTTTTTTACTTAGTGACAACATTTTATTCAGCATATGTACGTAGACAAAATTTAATAGAAATAGTTATCATTTCATTTAATTTAATACAAATAATGAAAATAAAAAACAAATTCATGCATTTAATAATTAAATAAAATCTTGTACACATATTTTTTTTTTTAATCAGTGGAAACAAAGTTAATTAAAAGTGAAAATATACTATACAACAAAACAGAATTAATATATTCATGTAAAATAGCAAAAAAAAAAAAAAAAAATATACTTCTGAACACATGCAAAGAAATTCCTAAGAAATGAAAGACTTTAAACTTAAATTAAAAAAAAAAAAGAAAAAAAAAAAAAACAAAAAACAAAATATAGCAATTAATTAAGTTAGTTAAATGTATAAGTAAATAGAAAAAAAAAACAAAGTAAAATATTTATTATTACAAGTTAAGTGTAGTTAATTTTTAAGCTAGGGTTATATATATATGTATATACACATATATGTATGTATACAGGAGAAATATTGTAGTTAATGTATTTAGTTTAAACAAGAAAAAAAAAAAAATATAAAAGAAAATTGTTAATAAAATACATAAAAAAATATATATGAAATGAAGTAAAAAAAAAAAGAAAGTGATTAGTTAAATTTAATATAAATTGTGTTCTTTATTATAATATCTTTGTTACAAAAATAAAAATGCAAATAAAAACCAAATAGGCGGTGTTAGAGAAAAAAAAATTAAATAAATTAGTAAAAAAAATAAATATTTATTATTAAGTATTAACAAGAAAAAAAAACTATATATAAAATATTATAAATAAGAAATTAGCAAAGCTAATTGTTGTAATATATAAATAAAAAAAATTAAACAAAATAAAAAAAAGTGAAAAGATGAGAAAAAAATTAAACAAATAAAATGTTTTATTGAAACTAAATCTAAAATGGTAAATTAATTTTTGATGTTTGTGTTTTTATTTATAAGTGAACAATATTACCCTGAAAGTGTTCACCTTTTTACGTTCAAGGAAACAGTCAATCGCACCCTCAAATCCTCTTAAAAATTCGTTTACACATCAAGTACCCAGAAATCGTAGCAAGCTGACGTCTCCCAGTCTTGTCTATTGTCAAGCTATCTCCACTCAGTTCTTAAGCCACATCCCTGAGCAAAGATTCGTTTTTTTGAATTATTTCTTTTAGTCCAATTCTTTGATTGTGTGCGACCGTCAGTTAGTTGTTTTTTTTATGTTACAACTACCTTTTGAGAGAAGAGTGTGGCAGTCCTCACCTCAAGTATACAACGTCCAAGTCGACACTTTCAAGAAAATACAATCCACTTTATGTGATTTCTAAGTAGTTCAACTACATTTCCTATAATTCACATAAAAGCTAAAATAATCAATAAACTGAAGCTAGAAGAGGACTTTTACGGCATGCATAAGTACATATTTGACCGGATATACACGGAGCATATTTTGACAGCTTGGATGGTGTTTCTGATCATTTTCAGGGTTCTAATCATTGGAATAGAATGTGGATGCGCGTTATCCTTACTAGAATACAGTTGTAGTAAACAAAATTCAGTAAACGGATCGTCACTCAGGGGTGTAGCTTAAAAACTCAGTGGAGACACTTTGAAAATCAATATACTGGGAGAAGGCAGCTTTCTATATCTGGTTACTTGGTGCACTAGTTTCGAACTTTAGTTGCAACTATTTGACGAGTAAACAAAGAGCATTTTACTCAAATTGGTGGGAATCAGTTCATTTAAATCTTTTGATTGGTATTCCGTATTCAGACCATTAGGGAGAGATAGACAAGAGCATAGAAAAGGTTGCATCGACAGTTCATCTGGTTCGAGTTTATGGCAATAGCATACTAAAAACGTCTATTATACAGGACTTATTATAATTCGCAATGCATCCGTGGTGTCAGTGCATGCAACCCGAATGGATTTCTTAGAGAAAGGTAAGTAGAAAGAAGAAAACTATTCCTGGCACCGACATACACAGAATTGTAGATACCTAATAGGAAATGAAAGTTAATGAGGAACAAAGTCTTACAACTTTAACCAAGGCAGACCCATGAATGGGTATCCCACAGCGATGACTCCGGTTTATAAGAAAAGAGTTGTTTACATACATATGTCAACTTCTAAGCCAAAGCCATTGACTGGAGTAATAATTTCCCAGCACAGCCTAAATAATGATTCTCAGCCCTCCACCGTTCACTTGCAGAAACAGTCCACATTACGCCAGGAACAATAAAGCCAAATCTTCTCCAACTATCTTATACAAGCCAACCTCAGATGGACTAGGCTAACAAACTGTGTCATATCTAAAAAGATGTGGCCAAGAGCTGATTCCAGCATTTCACTTAGTGTGTTTAGAAATGTATCTGAAGTAAAAGCACTAACTACATCAACCTGTGTCAACAACTGTAAGTACAGCATTTATAACAAGAAATCAGAGAAGGGAAGAGATAACTCCTCTCTGGGGAGTGCCTCTATTGACAGATTTACTTCTTGAACTACATACATATGTCCGAGAGTGGAATTGATATTTCCTATGACGAGGATTTTGCAACATTAGTTGATCATGCTGTGCTCGACATTTATCCTCTCCAATTTCATCAATGCGCTGACTATGGAAGCAGTAGAAACAGCAGCGAGGTGCGACAGCGGAACCGTTTATAGAATCACCAAAGAGCTAATACGTGGCCGAAGCTCTACTCCTCACACAGTGAAAGGCTTAGACTGTTCGTTACTAATATCGGATGCGGACCAGCTCAAGAGGTGGAAGGCGCATTTTGCTTCAGTTTTGAACAGAGTATTTGCCAGCAATATGCACTCAAGTCAGACTGAAACATCCGTGGTAAGAAATTCCCGAATTCGCACCTCAACCCCCTGTAAAGAAGAGACTATCACCACGATAAAAGCACTGAAAACCAATAAGGCGGTAGGACCTGATGGCATACCCGCGAAGCTTTAAAGATCGGCGCCAACTGCATCGGCTGAGCTACTGTTTCCACTTATTAGGAGAATGAATGCAGTTGACGTGACAAGACAATCACTTAGTTTCTCAGCATTCTTTGTTAGAATAAGTTGGATACTGCCTAAATAGGTCAGGGAAAAAATTAAAAAAAAAAAAAGGTTACGTATACGCCACCGTACTAGGTACGGTCTTCTACGATCTACCTTCTACTGGGCCATTCAATCCAGTTGACATGCCAAGACAATCACTTAGTTTATCAGCATTCTTTGTTAGAATTAAGTTGGAGCCTAAATAAGTTAAGGAAAAATTGAACAAAAAAAATAAAAAAATTAAAATGTGACGTATACGCCTGTTACTAGGAGGCCGAGAGTTTGCCGAATGAGTGGAAGAAGGGAATGATCGTCAAGCTCCCTAAAAAAGGCAACCTATTGCAGTGCGAAAACTGAAGAAGTATTTGCGTGCTACCTGCTGTGGCTACAGTAATAGCGAATCAAAGAACAGCTCCAAGACACACTCGACGCTGAACTAGCAGGTTTTCACCCTGCGGATTATTATCGAGCAATGCGATCACCATTCCACCTGCTGTTCATCGATTTCGAAAAGGCGTTTGATGGTGTCAATCGGGAATGTATTTGGCTTGCCTTACGCAGGAGAGGCATTCCTGACAAATTAATAGTTATGAGGAAGGCTGTCTGAGGAATTCGAAGTCCAAAGTGTGGTTCGGCAAGGCTGCATTCTTTCACCAATACTGTTTCTATTGGTGATTAGCGATGTGCTAAATGCAGCTTTATCGATGGGAAATGGAGGAATTCGATGTACTCTTGCAGCCGAACTCAAACACCTCGACTACGCCGACGATGTATGCCTGCTGTCTCACAGAGGGAAGTTAACATCGTTGGGCTGAACATTGACTCGGCAAAAAAAAAAAAAAAATGATCAGCCTAGGACCGAACTCATCAACTCATATATGCATTGCTGGACAAACGGTTGAGAGAGTAGAGAGTTTCCAATGCTTTGGGAGTATTGTCTCAACTGATGGCGGAACCGAACTGGATATAGCCAGCCGAATAGGGAAAGCAAAATCTGCGTTTGGGATGCTATCCACAATTTGGCGTAGTAATGTAATTAGCTTAAACATCAAGCTACGACTGTTCCATTCCAACGTTGAATCCGTGCTGCTATATGGATGTGATACCTAGAGAGTGACCGCTAATATCACGAGGAAGCTGCAAACGTTCGTTAATAGGTGCCTACGCAACATCTTAAGGAGTTTCTGGCCACACCGTATCTCTAACGAACAGCTTTATCAGAGAACGGGTCATGAACCTATAATCACAACCATACAACGATGAAAGTGGCTGTGGATTGGTCACACTCTCCGAAAAGGTGACAGGTCCATAGCTAACCACGCAATGCAATGGAACCCGCTTACTCAAGATGGCAGAATACGCGGTGGTCACAGAAGTACATGGCGCAGAACAGTCGAGAAGGAAGCACGGCAATTGGGAAAGAGTTGGGGAGAGCTGAGGCACATTGCCAGAAACCATACACGATGGCGCGTAGGCGTTGTAGAGGCCCTAGGATCCACAAGGGGATACAGGACATAAGTAAAGTAAAGTGATATGAATGCCGCTGGCAAAAGTTCATAAAAAATTTAAAAAATCACCAATTTTTCAAAGATGTATGGATTTGCAACATTCTTCAAAAAGGCTAACCTGTCGTGAACAGCAATAGGTAAGATGCTTATAGAGTAGTCATTTTCGAATTCTCTGTAATGGAACCAAGTGATCTACATACCTACTGACATAAATATCTACATATGTATACTTACATACATTTGTGTATGTGTTTTAATTCAGAATGAAGTTTTCTTGAAAGCGATGACGCTAAATTTGCTTTTTATGAAACGTCCTTGTACAGTATCTATGCTCTCTTTCCTCCTCCTTGTTAGACAATTTAAAAACACACGCCTAAGCAGTATTTCCTTTTACGTTTTTTTTTTTTTTTTGTTTCATTCAAGAATTTAATTAAAATTCCACAAAAGCAACTTCGACTTAAGCCTAAACAGACTCCTACCCTTCCTAATAGGCATACGGATAAATGGCAACACATATTAGCCATTTAGAGCCCATTACACTCCCCTAACCAGTGTGTAATGATATTAAAACAAAAAAAAAAAAACAACCAAAACCCAAAAAAAAATCCAGGATCTGTTTGAACGGAGGATATACAGTACTAACGTACATACATAGGTGAAAATTCCGTGTTGTTGGTAATATAATAATTACAGGCAAGCGTAAGCTCCTCTACATAGTCACTGAGTTCTACTTTTTTTTTTCTAACTAAGCAGATGGAGTTGGTTGTGGGTTGTAGACGTTATTTTAGGAAACGAAACCGTCTGGAATTCATGAGAAACATTAACGCCCTAAAGTGCATGTGTGTGTGACATAAATATAAATCCTTTTTTATGAGACAAGGTTACATCCGCGTTACTAGGACTAAATGACTTTTAAATTATAGCGTTAGAACTGTGTTAAGGATAATGTCAGAAGCAGGGATGTGTGTTGTGTACGAGTATGTGTGCATAAATTCCTGAAAAACAGATTTGATGTTACAAGTGAGTGAGTTCTGTTGCCATCGTGATAAACAAATTTTACTAAGAAATTTATGAAAATCAAATGAAGTAATCATATGCATATGTATGTTGTGTGGAGGATACTAGTTTTACTTAATACAATTAGGTTAGTTGGATAAAGCGATTACTAATCCTTGATGCTTTAGTACTTTCTTATTCAAAAGATGTACATATGTGCATACATAGTTATAAGATATCACTAATCCTAATGGACAACTTAAACGCTAAGGTAGGTAACGACATTACAGCAACCGAACACGTGATGGCATGATAATAGGGAAAGGTTTGTAATTTTCTCCAATAACAACATTAGTCAGTGCAGCCACTCTGTTCGAGCAGAAAGCCAGCTACAAGATCAGTTGTGTCATCTGACAGCCAAGGAACGAAAACCAAATCGAACATTTTACGATAAGTTTCAAAAATTGTTCCGAAACACTCGTGGAACCGATATCGGAATGTCGTGCGACCATGATTTTATATTAACCACTACATATATGCCTTTGTCCATAAGAAAGGAGACCCCCTCAATTGCGCTAATTACAGAGGTATCAGTCTCCTCAATTATTGATATTGATATTATTGACAGAACACAGCTGGCTGTTACCGGTGAGTTCGCTAGTATTCGAACGGAAGCTGCCAAAATTCATTTAGCGAAAGTCAAGAGCAACACTATGTATATGCTGTCAACAAGAAGCGAAACACAACACCGATGAATTGGACAGACCGTCACAATAGACAGCTCTAACTTTGCGATAGTATGGGACTTTGTTTCTCTTGACTCTGGTATCAATTCTAAAAACAATACCTCAGCAGAAAAAAAAAACCAAAAATAACTCTTTAAGGAGTAGAAGTAGAGCCCTATCCCAAACAACTAAGGAGACTCTATATAAGACCTTGATCATCGCAGATCGACGAAGGAAGATATAGATGACCATTAGAATCCTGTAAATGCTGTCTTCTTGGAGGACTGGATCATCGAGCTTTCGAAAAGGGGCAATTTAAAATGATTATGGAACCTGGATAAGAGAGCATCAACCCTGAACCCTCGATGCCGGCGAATAGGTGGGATTTCGAGGTGAATATTCTAGCGCAGATCACAACACGTTGCGAATCATCATTGAGCAATACGTCGAGTTCAGGGCTTTATTACATGTACTGTTCATCGACTTTGAAAATCAGTTTGATAGAGATGCTATCTGGATAGACTTACCCAGAAAAGGTAGTCAAAAAAAAACTTATGGTTATTATTAATACGAGGATGGGAAGTGTCACGTTCTTCACAATGGTAGGCGTTAGATGACTTTGAAGTCGATAGTGAGTGTCATCAGCGATGTACTTCAAGTAGCATTAACTGAAGTAAACCAAGGATTGAGGCATATAATGATATCTTACCTCAAACACATGGGCTACGCTGATTATTAAGGTAATCTGCTAATGTTGAGGAGGTAGGGAGAGCATTTTGCTGCAAAGTTCGATAAAGAATAAAAGGGTTGAACCAAAAGACGTAGGTATCGGATGATCTAAAACATGGGCAACTTTGTTGCAAGATATGTGGCATTTTGAAGAAAATGAGGCATTTGAAATGGAAGAGCGACTCATTGCTTGAAAACCCTAGCCAGCAAAATTTTCGATTTTTTCCAGGTCCCGAAATTTAGGTAAAAATCACGTATTACCACCTTGCCTTGATCATTTGGGTGAAATGGGCGATAAAGAATAAAAGGGTTGAACCAAAAGACCTACAATCGGATGATCCAAAACATGGGCAACTTTGTTGCAAGATATGTGGCATTTGGAAGAAAATGAGGCATTTGAAATGGAAGAGGGATTCGTTGCTTGAAAAACATTAGCCAGCAAAATTTTCGATTTTTTCCAGGTCCCGAAATTTAGGTAAAAATCACATATTACCACCTTCCCTTGATCATTTGGGTGAAATGGGCAATAAAGAATAAAAGGGTTAAACCAAAAGACCTACAACCGGATGATCTAAAACATGGGCAACTTTGTTGCAAGATATGTGGCATTTGGAAGAAAATGAGGCATTTGAAATGGAAGAGGGATTCGTTGCTTGAAAAACATTAGCCAGCAAAATTTTCGATTTTTTCCAGGTCCCGAAATTTAGGTAAAAATCACATATTACCACCTTCCCTTGATCATTTGGGTGAAATGGGCAATAAAGAATAAAAGGGTTAAACCAAAAGACCTACAACCGGATGATCTAAAACATGGGCAACTTTGTTGCAAGATATGTGGCATTTGGAAGAAAATGAGGCATTTGAAATGGAAGAGGGATTCGTTGCTTGAAAAACATTAGCCAGCAAAATTTTCGATTTTTTCCAGACCTACAATCGGATGATCTAAAACATAGACAACTTATGGCTATTATTAATACGAGGATGGGAAGTGTCACGTTCTGCACAATGGTATTTGTTAGATGACTTTGAAGTCCATAGTGGTTGTCATCAGCGATGTACTTCAAGTAGCATTAACTGAAGTAAACCAAGGATTGAGGCATACAATGATATCTTACCTCAAACACATGGGCTACGCTGATTATTAAGGTAATCTGCTAATGTTGAGGAGGTAGGGAGAGCATTTTGCTGCACAGTCCGTAATGCCAATGAACTCTTTCAAGCAACAAATTTCTGAATATGTAGGTGCTGGTCTTCCTCGCAAGAAAAATAAAGCGATATGCATCCATAGGGTGAATCGCAGAGGTTTGAAAAAGGGGAGTACTATGGAATGGAACCTATTGTATTAGATCGTATGAAAGAGCATTTCAATTCAATATTCCTAAGTCTAAAACGTAGGTTTCTGCGACAGATGCACCTACATACATATGTATATCACATTTAAGTTACAGGTCAATGTATCGAGTACAGTTCTTAGTAGGTATACTTCCAAACTATAACACAAAAATTGATGGTAGGTATACTTATGAGAGTGGTAAGAGTACTGTTTTGTACACTGAAGTCAGAAGACATTGTAATCCAAAAAGTGATACAATGGGGTTATATGGGCGCAGTTTTTTACTATTCACCTCTATTGCGTGCCGGGGCTTAGAAGGTTCATGAGCTAACCCGAAGAATTCGTGAACTACTATACCCATCCTACCAGAAAAATATCTAATGCCATATGTAAACGTAAATTAAAGCTAGGTGTTGTTGAAATAACATCTTAGTAGGACAAGTCTAGCGACTAAACAGATTTGGTCAAAGCCAGATCTCAAATGGACTGCATGTTAACGCTGCAATAGGTGTCATCATCGGGGCACTATCACTGACTTACCTACTTAGGGGTGCACTTGGGCGTCAATCAATAGGTCCCTCCTTGATTGATTGTGATTTCTGCAGAAAATTTATGGGCGAAGAAGACCGCTTCCTCAAAAGAACACTGCACTTAGAAGCTTTCTACTATAACGATCTAGACCATCTGATAAACACAAGGGTCAATTTTCGAAGAACATCTATTACGCCTTAGAAAGTACTCCAGATATTGCATAATGTGAAATTGCACATCAAGCTTAGCAAATGCAAGTTTTTCGAGGACTCGATTACATACTTAGGTCATGTAATTTTCGGAAGAGGACTTGAGAAAACTCAGGACAAAATTAAGGCCATTACACACGCGCCCACTCCGTGAAACGTCACTGAAGTCAGAAGCTGGTGAACTATTACGGAAGGTTTTTGCAAAATCTGTCTTCGAAACTGCACCGGCTGTATAAATTTCTGCAAAAAGGCACCGTTTTCAACTGGAAATAGGGGTGTGAAAAAGCGTTCAATCTCATCAAAAAGGAAATCATTTCAGATGTCGCGCTCTGTGCTTATGATCCCAAGTTACCGATGCCATTGGCTACTGACGCACGTCCCTATTGACTGGGAGCTGTTTTGATCCATACATTCCCCGATGGCCAGGACCGTCCCATCGCTTATGCATCACGATGTCTATTTGGAAACTCCTGGACAAGGAGGCAACTGCTATCTTCTGGGCATTAAAGCGTTTTTTTTGAATTCTTGGTTTTTGGTTGCTAATTTCAGTCCAGATAAGAGGTTACCCAGTATGGTGGCGACTCCCATGCTGCATTATGCCCAATTTCTACAAGGGTGTAATTATAACATTGTGCATCAAGCGACGGATAGCAATGGAAATGCGGATGCACTCCCTCGCTTACCCGTAGAATCGACAACTGCAGAGAAGGAAGGAACGTCACGCACTATCAAATGCAACAAATTAACACTGTTCCAGTTACCGAGAGACAAATCGGCAGGGACACTAATAAGGATCCAATACTAAGGAATGCGTACAACTGCTAGTATTTGATTAAAAAGTTGATAGAGCCCGGATTCGAAGATAAAGTTGAACAATTCTCTTTGTCAAATGGTACCATCCTTAGGTATAATCGAGTGGTAATTCCCGAAAGTCTGCGAAAAGTGGTACTAACAAAATTGCATGTTGCTCACATCAGCATAGTCAAAATGAAGGCATTTGCGAGAAGCTACGTTTGGTGGCTAAACATCGACAAGGACATCGAGAATTTAGCACGTGAATGTAATGCTTGCAGAAGTGTAATGAAGCAGACATCGAAGAAAGTACAGCATTCATGGGAATATTCATGCATTCATGAGACCTTCGCACGTCCATTTATGAAAAAATATTTTTTTATAGTAGTCGACGCTCTTTCGAAGTGGCCCGAGATCATACCGATGAATGACATGGTGGCAGGGGAAACAATTGAGATATTACGCGACATTTACTTTACATCGGAGGAGTTCAAGGAGTTCATCAAAGAAAACGGAATCGAACACAAGTTCACGGCTCCATACCATCCAGCCACGAATGGCCAAGCTGAACGTTTTGTGCAGAATATGAAGGCCGCGCTGCGAATTATGCTGAACAAGCCTGGCACCATACAGGAAAACTACAAATGCTACGACGGGAGTGGCGCCATGTATATTATGCCTACAAAGGTATATTCGCATTGCTTTGGACTTAGTTCGGCCCAACATAGAAGATAACATCCGCGAAGAATTGAGGCCAGCATATCCAAGTGGAACGCAATACCACCCTGGCGAGAAAGTTCAAGTGGGAAATTACAGCAACAAAGACAGAAAATGGGAGTTTAGCAAAATAATTCTGAGAGATGGACTTTATTATATCCAACGTACACGGGAAACTCTGGCGAAGACATACAAATGTTGGTTTGCAATGTTAATCCAGTTGAAGTGATCAAGGATTCCGATCTAGAAGTCAATATTTTGAATTCCACGGCTAAGCCAAACATGTCCCAAGCACCAAAACCGGTGCAAGATACCATTCTACCTCCAGATGTTCGCGAACAAGAAAGAATCAGCGTGTATCCAGAATCGAGCTGTTTGGACAAAAACACCAGTGAGACATCCACATTACGGAGGAGCTCTCACTCTTGGAAACCAGTGGAGCGTTATACTCCAAATTAGTGGTGAGGACTGTGGCGTATTTCCCTTAACAGAAGAGGAATAATCCTTATCAGCTTGAGCTGGCCGTCAAACTAATTTTTCACTTCTTTCTTTTTTGAGCTGGCCGTCAAACCAATTTTTCACTTCTTTCTTTATGTTTTCGACGCTCTAGACACGAGATGTCTTTATCAAAATTTCTACTTAACAATCCAAGGATGCATTACTACTATTGTCTTCCTTCCGTTTTCTGTAGGTTGGATGAAAACGTTGGTAAACTTCCTGGCTTACCGAAACATTGTGGGAGACGATGGGTGAATTTTGGTCGTCCTTTCAAAGGGAAATATCCCAATAACTACCTTGGCCTTCCTCCAATTTCAATATCTGAGTAGTATAAGGATTATGTTCAAAAAAAGTGTATAGATATGTTTGTATCTGCCACCATCAGTACATCACTGTGGGCAAAGTAAAGTAATGGCTTTATTTACCAATCGTTTTCCGATCCAATTTCACAAAGTGGTACCGCACAAATTTCAAAAAGAATAACAACAAAATGGCTGCTTCACGTGTTAATAATTCTTCAAAAATTCGCCCCAAGAATATGTGTTGTGTAGTTATCCTTTGGTTGCTCAACTCGAAACCGCATTTCATACGCCTCGAATAACATTTACTCCATCAATCCTTCCATACATCTGGTACCCTTCTGGTGTTCCTCCTGGGAGGGTTAAAAACAATAATTCCATCACTTGGATTAAATCAGCCCAAGACGACTAGGGACTGGAACTGGAACGTCTGTTTCTGAATACTTTCTCGATATCATTTAGTTTTATTATTTTGTTTTGTTTTACATGACAGCACTTGTGCTGCCGACACGCCGTCGTCGTAGTCCTCGAATACGTATGTATCTAAGCAGAAAAAAAAACTAACAACAATCTTACGCAAATCATTTATCATGCTCAATACTCATACATACATACATATCTATTAGACGGCAGGAATGGGTTACTGGATGGCTAGAGATTTTCATTTCGAAATTATTTGTTGCGTATCAATCGCAATCGGTCGTCGGGCCTGAATTATGATTTCCGGTTGTCTGAACAATCGGACAGGCAAATTGGGGTCCGAAAACATCGGTTTTTGATATACGACTGTGTTTGGTTCTGCTACTTTGCTTTGTTTTGTCGTCCTCATCGTCGGTCGTCGTTTGGTCTCTATTGTTCGGGATGTTAAACATTTATTTATATTGTTTTGGTACCATGTGCCATAGCCATTGTGCACCTCGGCCCGTCTGGGTGTAAAATAATGATAATCATTTTGGGCTTCGGTGGGGCACGTTTAAGTTGTTGTTATTAATGACACAAAGGTCATCGATGAATGGTAATTCAAATGAATAAACTATGAGAACAATGGTGGCGAATTCGTTTTGTTTTGGGTGCTTTACGATGTCGGAGTGGGCGTAGTAATTTCGAACCGATGAGTTGGTGCTATTGTTAGAAGAGTTCAAAGAGGAGAAGACCTTGCAAATAATTCTTTGCAAAATAATTCCTAGCAAAACAGAGAGAGCCACAAGTTCTGTAATGATAATTATAATTACGAGAAATGAGATTGATCTTTTTAAGTACAGTCATCACTTGGAGCAGTGCTTCTGAATATAATTATAGGTAGGTACTACGTTTATGATTTATTTTTGAAGGAAAACTTTAAATTTCTATAATAGTGATGCTGTAGGTCTGCTAACATATGTATATGTATATACATGCTCTAGGAATGTACACGTTCTAGGAACAATGTCACCGAAATCTAGCAGTAATATAAAGCGACATATACAGAATTTTAAATAAGCCAACGTACACTTTTCATAGAACTCTGCAATGATGCTACTACAGCGCCGATTAATAACTGCAGACATGTTCCAGGGTTTAGACACGCCAAAAAATTAATCATGCCTATGAAGATGATCAGAAAGCTGGTGAGTTTCTGTGGCTTGAGGTATCATCTTAACAAATTAAATCTGTGCGCAGAGGTAAAATGTAGGTTCTGATGATGATTATTTCACCATAGTGATATAATATGTGTATCTATCAGATCGGAGTCTCAACTCAACATTGCCAAATGTCTTTTCAAAATAACAAAAGATCATGTATGAGATTTCGCTACCAGTAGATACTATCACAATATACATATATTTAGGCGAACCTGGGCTTCAACCAACCATCCTCTTTATTTAACCCGGTCCTTAGCTAACTGCCTTCAGTTGCGTACTCCAAGTCGGTTCACTTGTGCGCGCCACCCAAGGCGAGGTCTTCTTCTACTGCTTTGTCTTCCATGTTAGATTCGAAGACCCAACGGGCCGGAGCACTGCTGGTGTACATTCGCTCTACATGCCCTAGCCGTCTCAAAAGACAAGTGCGCAGTTTTTTGACATTCGTCATTTAATTTTCTCCTCCAAAGCAAGTCAATACAAACGGGACCAACGAAGAATCTATTGAAGCGACTGAGGATATCTCATCCGGTTTAGATAGAGTCCAAGCTTAAGCGTCATTAAGCAGGATTGGAATAATCAAGGTCTTATAGTATTTTGGGATAGCGCTCAACAACTCAAATGCCTTCTCAGCCCAAAGAAACAGCGATTGGCAAGAGTTATTCTTCGTTTTATTTCTGCTGAGGTGTTGTTTTCAGAGTTTGTTGCAGTGCCGAGGTAGACAAAGTCCCTAAATACCTTCCTGGATGGCGGTGATGTCTGCATTATAGTAGTCTAGGGCCTTTTGCTAATTGTTTCACTGCACGTGGCCTTGTTCCTTATTCCGTTTGCAGTAGTCGTCAACAGTAGGATCATCCTTATCCGAGGCTTGTTGTTGCTTGGTAACTATTCTTTTTTCGGGGTAGGGAAGTTACCCCAATACGCAACCCCCAAAAGGAGGGCCAGTTCTCTTTTTATACCCCTATGACAAATGGCCGGATTCTCCGGAGTCCGTAACCCGCTTCGGGGATACGAGCGCTGTCGTTGGCGCATTAATAGTTTATTCACCGTCTTTTCCAATACCCTTGCTCAACATTGAAGATGTCGAAGCAGCTCATATCGGGATAACACTATTAGTTTGACCTGACTAGTACTGGTAGACGCTACCGTTCATTCCATCTAGTCAATTCGTCCACTGCCGCCTGGATCAAGAGGAACTGCTGTAGTGAGAAGACACTCCTCCTCCCACTCCCGTCTGCTATCACCAACGACCTTCCAAAGTGGTTGGTTACTTGATCTCCACTCGAGGTACTAGGCATCCAGCAGCCACCAACTTGGAGGTGTAGAGTAGGATTTGACAGTGAGAGGCTACCGTGAGAACGCTTGTGTTCTCATATATTCGCATCACTGCCCTTTGAGCAGATACCAGTCAATTTCGATAACAATCAAGAGTTTCAACCGCCCGACCAAATTGAAATTAGACATCGCAAGGCTAAAGATGAATACAGCAGCTGACGCTGATGCAGCTGTTTAAACACTTTGGAGATGAAACTATGGCCGCCGCTTGGAGACTAAGTGTACCATCTGCCCGATCCACAAAAAAGGAGGTCGCTTACTCTGCACCAACCAACTACAGAGGCATCTTCACTGTAGCAGATCGATTGGAGAAAACTAAGTATAAGAAGGTTATAAAGTTGTAAAGTTCTTCTTCATACAACTAAATGACTCCATACTATAGTGCCACCGAATATAGGTAGGTTAGACAGTAAGTGCTGTCTGAATGAATTTGATATTCTGATTGGCTTGTCAGTAAAATGATGTCAGTAAAATGATGTAGCATGTGTTGTAACTTCTTAAAGAAATGATAAATTCTATGCAGCTGGTCTTTTGACTCTTATGATACAGCCAAATGGTCTCCTAATGGCCTGAACACAGTAGAGTCTCTTCACAATTTCCAAAGACGAGTTCCTAGTTCGAAGACGATATTGAGTGCTAAGTAATTGCAATAAAATCCAATTAAGTCCTCTATGTCTAACAACAAATTCAAGCACTCCCCCATCAATATAACAAAAAAGAAAATCAATATTTGAACACTCCCCTCAAAAATTGGTTTAAAAACATGTTCTCATTCTCCCGAGATTGCTTTTGTCCACCATCCCTTGGGATTGATCGATTTAATGAAATCATAACCTGCTATTAACAATGTCCATCAACCCCACATCCATTTGCCCTCTTCCGTCGCAAGGCACCTTTACAAAGCCTTCACCACCTATCCTTCACATGTAAAGCTTAATTTTATAAACCCCCACTTCTTCGCCATCCGAGACCCAATTAAAATATTTATCAATGCACACCCGCCACCCCACTCGAACTCAAAGTTGAGGTCAACGACGTCCTGGCTAACAAAGTCTCGGTCCGAACAATCAAAACGGTCTGTCGCCCTTCTCTCCTGCCTTGGCAAACATGGGACCCAAGTCTAATTATTTGAAAGCTTTTACCACTGGGAACATGTCACACATCCTCCAAAAAACCATTCACTCATTTTGTTTTCGGTTACGGTATTTGTCGCATATCGTTAGGATTCTCCAGTGGTAGGGGGGAGACCGGGTGAGTTTCCAGGACGAAAGGAGGTTGAAACCTGGCACCTTTTGTGCATGTGGGCTGTACAATGTACATTCGCTTGGATAGTTTACAAGATTGAAACAATTATTCCGTCGATGATGTTTTTAGTGGACGACAGGGTTATGTTGTCCTGGCTGAACTCTGTGTGTGTGTGTGCAGCATGTGTCCATGTCCTTATGGCATTCGTTGAGGCCGTTAGAGGACCGGAACGCTGTTTTTCCAGAAATATATTTCCCATGACCATCATCAATGCGGTGATGTTGGTACGTCGGTTAGTCGCTTGACCGGTTGTTGTTGGTTTGAGGGTGACTCATGTAACATCGCTCAAGCGATTGAGAATAATAACAAACATTAGAAGAGCGACAGATTTTTGGTGTGTTAGAATAGTTGATGAGGGTTGTTTGGTGTTCTGGTACTGCTGCCTGGTGTTGATGATGAAGAATGACAAATGCCGTACAGAAAGAGGATGGGGGTTGGGGCTTTACTATTCATACCTTGTTTCGCTGCAAGTCAGTGTCAAGTTAGTGTGTTGCGTGATGGATGTTTGTTGGGAGTAAAATCACTGCTATTATTCTTCCCCACTGATTCACAGGGCGGAATTACATTTAGTTTATACCCATATTCTGTTAATTGAAGGATAATAGTCTCAACTACCTCTGGAATATTGTTGAATATTGTATTCAACTTTAAGTAATTATTACCGACACGTTACTGGAATACCTCAGGCTAAGAACCATTGCACAGGAACGTCAATCACTTCGAAAATGGAAGCCAACAATTATTCGGATCACCATTCTCTGCCAAATATCCAAACAATTTAGGGAAACGGTGTCATCCCAACAAACCGCAGTTGGTGGTGGTTCGTATCCTTATCGATTCTACGTACAAGTTACCGAATATAGAGGTGGGGTTATATCGTTTAGTGGGGGTTTAACTACACTATTGGTCTGGATAGTAGCGAACTAACAATGTCAAAGTCAAAACAAAAGTTATTTAATTTGACAACGATGAGATCCGGAAAGGTGGACCCTGGATACGCCTTCAATGCTATTCCTGCTGTGAATAAGGAGAGGGATGCATACACTATGTACGAATTTCCGTACAATAGAATGTAGGGATCTAACTGTGTCAGGAGGCCATTTACTATTTACTGCAATGTCACAAAATTCAAATTTAGAGGACAAGGTCCTGTGTGGCAATTAAGAACTATTGGCTCAAGTGCCTAGAGTAACTTAAGTGAGTATGTTTCTGTGCCTTAACCTTTTCGATACAGTACGTTTTGTATCTGATTATTATATGACGTATATACATCAAACAGTAATCCACAAGGACGAATCAATAGTCACTGAGAATGTCTCATTCAAAGTACATAAGTCAAGTGAAATTGACTCTAAAGAGTCAGATGCCTCGCATTAAAATACGCCAATATATTCGGAGCTTAGGCCTGTAAGGATGTCTGAGGTAGACTCATGGACCGGGCCCTCTTAGTAAAACCAATGAGGTTCGTGACGCCTAAAGACCGCTTAGGTTGTCAAAAAAGGGAGTTCCCTGATAGAGTAGTCTTTTTGGGACAGATCTAGGCACGTGCATGGAAGGTGAAAAATGGTTTCTCCCTCCTCCTTATCCCAACAGCTTCTGCAGAAGTCATTTGACAAGAGGCTTAGACTTTTGGCTTGTTGGCCTATGGATACTGTCTATCCAGTAAAAACACCGGATAACGTGACTGATATGTGACCGTTTCTACGAAACCGCACTACGTTTCAAATTAAGCCTAGGTCAGATCTGCAAGAATATCTAACGTGAATAGGTGCAATATAATGTCCAGAGCAGCTGAGGGAGAACTTCTCAGTCCACCACTGATGCAGATACATATGTACCTGCAGACCATTCCACCTTATAGAGCGGATTGAAGTGCGTAACCCTATTAAGAGCCAATCACCAGACGATCATGCCATACAGTAGTACAGGCTTGATGACGGACAGGTATATAAAGCATACGATATGAGGTTGAAAACCCCAGCTTTTACCTATGGCCCTTTTACAGGAGTATGTAACCACAGTTGCTGTCTTTACGCGCTCAAGTAGATTGACTTTTCTGTTTCTTTACAGGAGTAGAAAAAAGATTGCATAACCAATAAATTGTGCTTCGATTTTGAGAAAAAAATCTTAATGCTGTGCTCTCTGCTTAGCCATAAAAAAGTACTTTGGTGTTTTCGCCTTACTTTTTGATTCTCTTCATATTGTATCACCGTGCTTAGAGTACATTGTTGTATTTCTTGTTCTTTGTTGTTCGTCCTAAATTTTTTGTCGAAATATGTATGTACATATGTGGAACCAGAAACCAGAAGATGACATAACCTGAAGATGACACAATGTGGAACGCTTACAAGTAGTAATACAAGATATGTTTCAGTTTATTTTTAAAGGAGAGAGTGGTGTCATTATTCGTAAGGGGAACTTTATATTTCCTCGTAAAGGGGACAAGTTTTGTTTAAGGCGAATTTTGACGCCCATTTAGTAAACCGTAGGAGAGCACATTGGAGGATTTTCCTTAGAGTATTAAGGTGATTTCCGGAGGTGGCGACAGCAAAATCATCTGCATAGGCAGCCAGTCCTTTCTATGTCCAATAGCAACCCATTCAGTACTAGATTCCACAGAAGAGGGGCAAGACACCACCCTGGGGTATGTATGATGTAATGCTCAGAGGTGAATGATGCGCACTTATGAGTGGAAGGCTGTCTCGACTGATTTGCGTTTGTAAAATGCATGTTGCGACGCATAGCGCACAGAAGGACTAATGGTCTGGATGAAGGTGGATATCAATCAGTCTTTCTAGTGTTTTAAATAGAAAGGACGAAAGTGTTATGGGTCGGAGATCGTGCGAACATTTGGCTGCTTTGGGTATGAAAACATCTTGGATCTCGGTCCATTGTTTGGGAATATACTGCGCATGGCCTAAAGGATGTTCTCAGTAGTACCTATTTTCGTGGAGTTGCTGCACGATAAAGAGAAAGTGATTTCCTTCCTAGAGGACCTAGTGGTCCAGCGGTCATCCCACTGCATTAGGTGGGTCTCATTAGACAGCAGAAATTAAAGTTTAACACAAACAAGAGGTCGTGAACATGGAAACTAATCGAGGCATGAACAAAACAAGAAGTAGTAACATAAGCCACACAAGCACTCATGATCAGCAGATAAGTAAGTTATGTGTATACAGGTTGTCCATAATGATGGTAAGAGCAATCGTCACCTATGTATAACCCGTTGAATTGGGTCAAGAGGGCTCAGCATGCCGTAAGCAAAACGTACATACATCCAAGCGGAAAAACGGTGGCAAAAGACCCAATCACCACGATGCACCAGTAGTAAATCTGCAATCGGAAAGGCTAAGAAAATTGGTGCAAGGATCACCAACAGCGAATCGAACAGGAAGCAAAGGAAAGGGGCAAAAAAAACTAAGAGTGCAGGTTCAGGTTTTAAAGCTAAGACGAAGCCCCTCCGAGCTCAAGAAACAAAGGCTAAACGCTATTATCATCGAGCCGAAAAATTGAAGATCCTACGCAGCGTTAAGGCAGTCCCCAAATTGGCAGCTTTATCCAGGATCAGAAGGACCCAAAAAACTGTTCGGTTTTTAGAAAAACAATTCAAAATAAAAAGCTATGAAGATCATTCAAAAATCAATGGCATTAACTTTTACAGCTGCTATGCAGCTTACTTACCCACGGCAAGACGCATGCTTAAACATGCGATCAATGAAAGCAAAACCCCCTGCATTAAGCGGATATGTAAAGAAGCAGATATTGACGCTTGAGGGACTGTGTATAGAATGGTATTGACAAAGCTGAAGGGTTAATATATCTTGTCGAATGATACTAAAAACAAAAGTGGATCACTTATTCCCCCGAAGACCCTGCAGTGCATGCGATACAATTAGAGAAACTACACCACACGAGATACCAAGAATTACAAAGGAGGAATTATTCCGTTCTACTACCTAAAGGAAACAAGCCACTTGGAGAACCGTCCTCATATCGCCCAATATGCCTCCTGGATACAATAGAAAAATTCCTGGAACGCGTCATTTACGAGAGACTTCTTGCAGTACAAGAAGAGAAAGGTGCATTTTCCAATCTCAGTTCGGATTTAGGAAATCTCGTTCGACGGTAAACGCCACTAAGATGATAGTTAACATAGTCGCCCAAGCGATACAGTAGTGATGCTGGTCATAAATGCCGTTCAGAAGAACACTAGTCAAGATTACTTGCAAAAAATAGTGGCAAACTCTCTGACTAATAGAAAGCTGAGGTATGAAACCGACAAGAGCTTGAAATATTACAACGTATATGCGGGTATACCACAAGGTTCTGTACTCGGCCCCGTGCTGTGGAATATAATGCACGATGGAGTTCTGAGACTAAACCTGCTGAAAGGAGTAAAAATTATTATTGGATTCGCTGATAATATCGCTGTGCAAAATACCACAAAACGGAGGCCGTCCGTATAACCAGTCGAAAAATGCCACAATACGTCAAAATTCAAGTTAAAACCAACAAAATAAAGTCCAAGACGCCACCAAATACCTTGGTGTGATGCTAATGATAGTCAACAGGTTCAACTTTAGGAGCTATGTAAAAACCATGAGTAAAAAAAGCCTCGAGAATCCAGGCAGCGCACTGCAAGATCCTCCCAAAAAACAGTGGACCTGGTTAAGCCAGGCAAATTCTACTTTCAAGAGCAGTCAGCTCAGTGCTACCTTATGCAGCCTCGGTGTGGGCGATACGAATACGAAGTAAGTTTAGAACAATCTCAGACGAAGCATCATTTGTCATACTCGGAATGGTCCCCATCGACATTCTCGCAGACAAGATGCTGCCAATCTATATAAGCAGACTCCTCCAGCAACAAGAAGCGGCTGCAGCGAGAACAATAAGAAAAGAAGAAAGCTCAACATCATTAGCAAGTTGGCAGAGCAGATGGAACAGCGCCTCAAAAGGCAGATGGACCAACAAACTTATACCAGAAATTGAAGTCGCAAATGCAGAGACTGTTTTGAAGGATATCGGAAGTACCTGTATAGATTTGGACATGATACCTCACCACTTTGCCCTGAATGCCCAGAAAAAGCAAAAACAACTGGAGAATAGGAGTACATACCGCATCGTCTATAATCGATCACATACTGTTATCAGAAGTGACTTGGTTAGAAATTGGCGCATGCACTCAAAATTCATCCTCAGTCTCCAACATTTGTAAAAATAAATTGCATCACTAGAAGTAGAAGGATACCCGGAAACAATTTCAATCTGAACACAATGAAAACTGACGTTGAGAAACGTGTCTCAATTTTAAACTACCCATCCCAACCCAATAACCATATCATTTAGCATACTCCATCAGCAGCAGATTCCAAGTCCTTCCCTCCCTACATCCTAATTTAAAGTTTCAAGAAATTAATTTGATTCCAGTTAACTTATCATCGTGTTAATGGAAAAGTGGTGTGCCCTGACGACTGACTAAGAGATACATACATGTTCTGGTGTTCATTTATTTTTGGCATTTAAAAGAGAATATCCATCGATATCCTTGAACTTAAGTCACATATATCCACGATGTACATGTGTGGGAAATGCACTTAAATTTTAGACAAAAATAGCCCAATACTATATAATTATTAATGATGGATGAGTTTTCCAGGGAAGGAGATGGAAATGAGTGTTAAAATAAAATACCTTGCGTGCACTTGCATTATTCAAACAACAAAAGCGCATCATTGGAGTTTTTTATTTTTTTTTTTTATACCAATCTATTTTTAAATTGAAAGCGAAGCAATTTCTAAAGGACTGCTAATTGATGAGGGGGTAGTTTCCATCCACCATACAATGGGAACGTAAACAAATGCCAGAATAGATACAAGGACGGTACAAGGACGGGGGGATGTATACATTTTGCCGCGAAGAGTTCATGCATTTTTAAACAGGACTATCGATTCTTTGGGGGTTGTCGGATCAGAATAGGTATTGAGTTGAAAAGCTTTTGAACTTCCCCTCTATCCTGTTTAATGCTATTGCTATGGTTCTGAGTGGCAGTTAAAGTTTTCCTCTTTGAAATTGTTTTTTTTTTTCATGAAATCTTGCTGGAATGAGGAATATTGTCGGACTAAAGAAACGTTTTGTGCATTGAGGATAATTTATTAATTATCTGCAAAGTATTTGAGGATGGAGGATATGTTATCCAATAGATACTTTGATGGCAGAGATAGGAATCTCGACTAAATAGCACAAATGGATGGGAAATTCAATTTCACAACAGTCGGACCGTTCTCGTGATTCAATCGTTGCTATTGTATGTAGACTCCCTTGGCCCTCGGTATAACATGAAATTGAATCGTGGGGGTCGGACGAAGGACGTGCAAAACTGGATATTGCGCCAATTTTCATTTGCAAATAAAATTTGGCTGCGTTTTCACTTCTGTCACACATACCCATGGTTGTCCTGTGTGATTGTTTTGGGGGAAGAGCACAGCACAGCTTGGTTGGAATAGTCTGTTTATGTTTGACTACAATTTTTCCTGTTTGTTTTTGAGTGCGAACTTATCCAGATGACACAGTGGTCCTGATGATTTTCAATTGGCGGGTAATTTTGCGTCAACGAAGTGCAATGAAAAGTAAGGGAACGGGATGCAATCAAATCGAATGGTGTTGGACGCTGTCGCCCCGTTTCGTTTCAAAGTTCGATACTTGATATTTTATTTTTATTGGGTGTCCTGGAGGAATGGAAATTGCTCCGCATTAGATGGTGATTTGAGTGGGGCTGGCTGCCAATAAAAGAGTTCTGTTTGTTGGCTTGGTGTATACTTTATAGCGTTTCAAAGGTATAAAATGGAAATCAAATGATATTTTTACAGCTTCAGGGGGGTGAGAGGGGAGAAAATTGGCTAAGATCGTTAAAAAGATACTTCGACTTTTGAAAGGAATAACCTCTGCTTTGGGGATGATATCGTGGTGGGTGAACAACTTGGCTTTTGTCCGTTTCGCTGAGGTGTGCAAAACGGAGAAAGGGCTGCAGTAAATATCGTAATATCTTTTTTTATTGTTTCGTTTAAGGCAGTCAAGTGCAGGTTATGTATTTAAGGCCAAACGATTGGTAAATGAATTTTGCTAATGCTGACTGGGGGTTTATAGAAGAAGCGACACACATAAAGTTGGGTGGGGCCCATTCCAAAACTAGCTTAGTCGCGAACGGAGTATCCGGATACCTGGCGACCTTTGTATTAGCTAGCCTTATCTGTGTACTGCGGATCTCTGCTTAGACTGAATTTCATTTCTCCGCTATTCGTAGGACCTCATTATAGATACGCAAACAAACACACTTGTAAAACAAAAAAAAACATTTTCCTTTTAAACCGGACGGTTGTTCAGCGCCTACGTTGTCTACCGGTAAAGCTCCTGACGACCTGGTTAGTAGAAAAATTGTGACTTTACATAATCCAACTACTTCCAATAATCACATGGAGCCTCAAGGTACTAGTACCCCTCGCCTTCCATTAGGGGCTCTTCGGGATCAAGGCGTATCCTTGCTCCCTCGAAACAAGCGTACAAAGACCGACGCATTGCTAGCCGAATTCTGGATAATATACCGGAGTGCGAAAGAACCGAAAAGACGAATGCCTGAGTAGAATGGGCTAAAAAGATCGCTTGTGATAATAAAGCTGGGACAAGCAGCGAATCCACGTCCAAACGTTGGTTGGAGGAATGCCGGTTGGATTCCAAAAGAGCTAAGGTACTTAACACCAGTATATCTTCCAGTCATTGCTATGCTATATCGAAATCCTACAGGGATGTCCTTAAGGACAAATTAGTGCTGGTGATCATAGACAAAAGCGATGTGGATGGATCCATCCTCCAGAAATTAGAAAATTATTGTAGCTAAACTGGTTTTAATTTTCCTGGATATTATGGAAAAAAAAAACCACTTCCTCCCCCTGGATATTGCAATGGCGGATGGCATTAAGGCCACGTGATGCAAATCACCTACGAAGTTCAAAGGTCATACGACCTCTACAAATTGGATATAGCCAAACTAAGGGAGATATGGCCAGCTGCTAAGCTCGAAGTTCTTGAGAGGGAATATATCCCGAGTATGCTCGAGAACTCGAACTTCGATCCCAGCCGAACTTTCCAAAATGGATACGATCTTAACGATCCTAAAAACCTGCAATTTCGAACTACCGACACACAACTAGAACATCGCTAAGCTAATCGACGAGCCTTAAGATCTTTATAGACCCTAATTGAAGCCCCAATGCTGCAGTAAGTTCATAATAATCTCCCGAACTCCATTAGGGAATCCGCTGGCCTTCTTTTCCGTTTCTCAAAGAACAGGGAAGATGTCATCGTGGTCCAAGAACCTTGAGTTGTGAGCAACTTGATATGCGGACCCAAGACCCCGAACTTCTATACCTTATGTGCGCGTGAAGATGGTAAACTCAAATCATGTATAGTGGTAAAAACTAACATTAAAGTAACCTTATTCACGTGGTATCGGTGGTTTTCTCCCATTGCACTTTTTCTTGGTTATAACCTGGAAAGATTGGTCGCGGATGTGAGGAGGCAAAAACTGACCTTATTGTATGATGTGACGCTAACGCTCACCATAGTGTATAGAGAAGTTCTAATATTGACTTGACTTTATCCTATGTAGAAACATCATTCTGTGAAACATAGGAAATAAGCCCATATTCGTCACCAAAAATACGCAAGAAGTACTAGACATCACCCTTCCCTCTGATAACATCGCTCAACGCATCAGGAATTCGAAGGGAGTCGCGCGAATCCTCTTTCTCGAATCACAGCTATTTCCAATTTTCTTTGTATGTAGATTCTACTAGACCGCCAGTTATTGGAAATAGATGGAGTCCAAAACCTCGAATAACTCACTGATCTCTCATTAGACCGATACTCACATACGGGGTGGTTGATTGGTGGACAGCCTTAGAAAAAGCTATGAACTGCGAGTATCTCAGTAAGGTCCAGCATACATCTTGTCCGTGCATAGCGATGCTCTACACACAACACCCTCTGCGGGACTGGAGATCATATTTCATCTGATATCCCTGAATATATTTAGCAAGTATATGGCAGCAAGTGCAGCCGTTCGCTACCCTACAGTGGTCAAGAAAATAATTTGGTCACGCCTTCATTCTGAATAATTTCTAAATCTCTCCCGAAAATACGGACTACATCACCCACGTCTAAATTTTGGTAAAAACTTCGTCGTCACTATCCTTCCAGATCACTCTGAAAGGTCACTTCTATACCGACGGCTCAAAATCAAAAGACGGAGATGGTGGAGGTGTTTATTTTTTCGACAGTCTTAATCTTAAGCTCTCTTTCGGTCTTCCAAACCACTGTAGCGTGTTCCAGGCGGAAACTATGGCTTTTAAAGGAGTCTTATCTTGACTCGTAATATCTCCTAGGGATATCCGCATCTTTTTGGATATCCAAGCAGATACTAAATCCTTAGAATGGATCTATATTATTTCTTTAGTGCTCTAGACCTTGCCCCCTCCTTGCCTCTCACAGAGATGGCTGAGGAGGCCAATGTTCCCCCTTGTTGGGTGCCAGGGCATAGTTATATTCCAGGGAATTCTAAGGCCGATGAACTCGCCAGAATAGGAACAGTTTTACCCATTTTGCCGGACAAAGGCACCTTAGGTATACCAATCGCACTTGCAAACTTAAATCCAAGCTGGATGCTATCGAGAGTACAAATCTTAGGTGGACAAGTGAACCAACATGTCTAGCGACAAGACATATCTGCTCTAAAAATTTGATTCCTCTCAATAGATTGCATAGTGGCACTACAATAGGTGTCTTCAAAGGACACTGTCTAACAGGCAAGCATGCTACATGAGTGGAACCTTCACTCAGGAGCCTTCTATTATAATGATTTAGGCGATCTGATGAACATAGATTTCAAAATCCTCTTACGTTTCATCAGAATTTCAAAATGGTTCAACGAGTAGGTCGATAGAAACTTTCTCCTATAATCCATGTGGTATCACAATGGACCTATTGCTGATCTAAGTGTGTTGGCATTTCTGTACTGGCAGGCACTTCAATCAATCCAAACCAAACAGCCAATTGGGTATCAAAACCCTGTTAAAAAGAACTAAGGATAGCTATATAAAATCTCCATCATCCTAGTCCTGGTTTTTGGTTCAGAAGCATGGACCTTTTCGCAGCCCGATGAAAGTGCCGTTGATCACTGGAAAGAACATTCTTCGTTCGATTTAGAGTCCAATTTGTATTGACAATACATGGAGAAACGACGAACTATACGATCTGTGCTGCGACATTAAGATACTGTTTAAAAAGATACGCATAAGATGGCTGCATCATGTAGAGTATCTTTCAATTCAATTCTAAAGGAACATGACGAGAAGGACGTCCAAATCTCTGATAGCGTACGTAGGTGGAGGGTGACCTCAACCAACTTGACGTACACAACTGGAGATAACTAGCCAAGGATCATATTGGCAAGAGAAGTTTGTTAATTGAGACCCTGTTTCACCTCGTATAGTAGTGCCAAAGCAAATCATCAGAAATTCGTGGAGTGCTAGGAAGGTATTCCATCAAGGGGAATTGTTTTGTCTCTCATTTCCTCTTTCTTTTATAAATTTCTTGCGTTAGGGAACGGTTTTGGACTAAAAGTCGTTAAAAATGCAAGTTAAGGAAAGGACTCGTTATGTCCTGTTCTTTTACATTTTCCGAACGGCAACACCGATAACAACTAACAACAAATCGCAGCTGAACTTGTTTTTAGGAATTTTATATAGATTCAAGTTAACGCTGTCCAACGTGTCACCCCAAAAGAATTTCTAGGTGTTGTCTTGGGATCGAACCTCATAAGCCTTCGCTCCATATTCTAATGTACTAACCTCTTGCATTTAAAATTTAACCAAAATAACACAGGTTTGCAACAATACTGTGGAAGACCTCTTGTTTGATAAATAATAAAATTAAATTTTTTGAGATGCAAATATCTACGTATGTACGCTGACTCAAGACAGAATTATGTTTAGTCAAAAACTGTATAGTTCATTCCTAATAGGAGACCCTTTACCTCCAAGAACTCTATGAGCTACCAAGGTGGATATAGTTTAAAAGTTTGCTCCGGCACATCCACCGAATGGACGACATATGTAGCTCTAATTAAAAGGTTGTTCAAATGCCAGTCCTAATGTTCAAGATGACAAAGAAGACTGTACATATGTACAGCTCATATTGGATGAAGAAGAGAGTCTGCCGAGAGTCCTCCTTAGTCAGCAACCGGCAAGAACTAGGGACCTGACGGCATATGTCCAAAATATACATTAGGCAGCACAATACGTGTATTTTCTAAGTAACTGTGGAGCGAATTTTATATCAATTTATAAATGTTATCTTTTACGACTTGAATTAATCGAAACTTACTAAGAAAATCGTATAAACACCCGCTTTCTATACCTACACAATCTGATCCCACTTATCAGTGCAAAAGCATCTAGAACCATTGATTAGGGGTGAGCTATTAAGTTTTCATTCATCTTTTGATAAAATAATGCAAAGCTTTAATAAAGAAGATTTTCAATTTAGGCTTTACAATGGATGGGAGACAGTTTGAATGTTCCATTCGACAAAAAATACACCCACATGACTATTGAAACAAGCTTAACAATAATCCCTTCATCTTTAACTACCTATTTAAAGAGAAACACCTTACGGCTCAATACTGAATCAGATATATGTATTTAATACCTTTTCTGTTCCTTGTGTACTTTTTCCGCGTGTGTTAATAAAAATCCTTAGATGAAAATAATATCATACATATGTGTGTCCTTTAAGTCCCCACAAAAGCTTGTATTTTCCAAGAAAATAAATATATTCGTAGAACCCTCTCTTACACTTTATTTCGAACGTGTCGCTATCGAAGTAAAAGAAAGGATACCACATCAAAAGTGCGATAAAATTTCAACATCAATGTCAAAAATAAAATCTGAAATAAATTCCATAAGCGCACCCCTCTTATCATAGACAAAAGGTGAAGCGAAACGGAATGGAAAACGTTTATTCCGGTGACGATATAATGGAATAACTTCTTTTGAATGGTATATGTGTACATGAGAGTTATTTCTGGACGTCTCTCAATGAAACTGTTTATGGTGCCACAGCTCCTTAGGTAAAGAAATGATACGCATTTGAAGGAGGTTACGATTTAGGGATCCCTTAGGCTTCTGCCAGTGTCACCGTGAGTGAAAGTGATTCTAAGATGAAAACATGTACGTATGGCATGGGCTATGTTATGATGTGTAGACAGCTGATAAGGAGAAACCTGTCAACGGAAATTAGAAAAGTGAAAAGGAGAAAATGGAAAATAGGAACCTTGAAGGACAGCTGCTAAAGGTTCCCGATGTCATCGAAAGGGAATTCAAATGTTGGCATTTGGTTGAATTTTGAAGACTTTTGCCGGTTTAGATGGAGAAGGACTTGTAATTGATTTAGTAGCTTTGCTTAGGTATGTGTCAACAGAAGGTTAAATGGAATAATAGGAACACATCGATTAAAAGAGACAATAATGTGGTCTGACTTCTTAGTCTAACTCCTTCTTCAACCATAGATACGTACGAAGCACATTTCCTCGAGAATTCTAAAACACTTTCATCCGATTTTAGCAAAGTCCAAGTTTTTGTGTAATGCTTGTGAGTTTTGGACTATGTTTTCAGAAGTATTTATGACTCTGTACGACAGGAAGTCTTGTTGAAGGTCTCGGTGATGTCTTTTTGTCTTTTGTGACCTTAACGGAGTAATGGGCATTCTCCATAGTCGAAGGAATTTATCAGTTTCAGTGATGTACTTTCAGTGTACCTTTAACGCTTTCATAATGTGACTTAGGTTCAAGAGCACTTATGATACCGTCTTTCTGCACCGAAATATGTGTGTAGCGGCCTGCGAATACGCGTAGATCCTGAAGCTGCCATTGGGTACTTTTTCATTGCCTTGGTGATAACCAGGAAGGTTAGGCTTTTTTGCTGTTCTTTCATTTTGATTTGTAAAGTTTGTGACCACCAAACTAACAACGCATAGGTGATCATTGATTTGATAATAGCTTTGTACGACGAGTAAATTACCTAGGGTTTCAGTCCCAAAATTTTGCCATAGAAGTATTGGAGACTGAACAACGCACTAGTGGCCTTGTTGGTGACCTAATTCATGCGCGAGTTCAAGGTAAATGTTTTATCAATGATTAAGGAGATACATGACGTATCACGTTCAGTACCTGATTAGAACAGCGTTCGCTTTCGTGGACGCCTCCTTCTGGAAGTAAGCGGAGGTGAAGCACTTATACTACTATCACGTCTCTTCTAATGAATTCTGAAATGGAAAAAATGGTATCCATATGTACATACATACATATACCCACTCGACCAGCTTGGGAGCATTTGAATCTTTTTACGTTCAGATATGTAATCTTTTAAAGTAAGAACTTACTTATTTAGTTCCTGTCACCCGTCGATGAGCTTGGACTAAATCTACCTGCACATCATCTTGTTCGGCGTTCTGCAATGCATTTCAGCTCCATCTAATTCTTTCCAAGCGACATTGATTCCTCCTCTTCTGTGTCACTATACTCCCTGGCGGTGTGATAGGATTTCACTGCATGGCGTATTTTGCAATGGAGTAATCTTCGTGCCCTTCGTGCCCAACCCTTTGCCAATTTTTCCTTTTGATGATGTCTGTAGGTTCTTCGCCTGTTTCCAGATAAAGCTCTTCGTTAGGTAAACGGTTCGGTCAAAAAATCCTCAAGATGATACGTGGATATCTATTTACGATGGTTTACCAGCTTTCTAGTCACTTTCCAGATACAACAACCACATGGCGGTACTTACGGATTCAACTTAAGAGAGGAACAGTTTTAGTTGGTTTTTCCATTTTTTTTTTTTGAATTTCCAACTCAGCTTCAGCTTTTACGATTCTGCTCCCCACATGGGCTGAGAGCAACCTTCTTTAATAAATGAAGTAGTTCACTTTCTCGACTTTCCAATTTTAGATG
The DNA here is from genome assembly GCA_905220385.1 of Xylota sylvarum. Taxonomy (NCBI): domain Eukaryota; kingdom Metazoa; phylum Arthropoda; class Insecta; order Diptera; family Syrphidae; genus Xylota; species Xylota sylvarum. The sequence goes on along the minus strand of LR999957.1, from coordinate 104,041,477 downwards.
GCTTTAAATAAAGGAATCAAACCCTGCAAAATGAGATCAATTACCTTCCGCAAAAGCGGCGGGAATATACAATCACCGCCGGTGGCCTTAAATGGTTTAAAGGACCCTACAGCCCAGTTGACCTTATCCGGACTAAAAATTTGACCAGATAAACTATTTACTCTACTACCGATGCAGACCCTATGGTCAGGTGCGTTCGGGTACGTGTGAGGTACACGAATAGACGAACCTGGAAAGTGAACCTGAAGTAAGGTTCTAATAGTATCCATACGGTCCGTCGTGTAGGTACCATCGGTCTTTTTTTGATAAACCTATACAATTAGCATAATCTTTCACAAGTGCCTTGTGGAATCGTATCGCTACTGACATGTCAGCAATGTTTTCGCAGCATTTCCTCCATGTGGCACGTTTAGATCGTCTCAGTTCTGAGTTGTATTCTGCAAGAGCGAACCTGTATTCGCCCTACTCTCCATGCGTTTAGCAGCGTTGAAAATACAGACTGGTTTTATGGACACAGCTGTTGTGATAGGAAGTAAGCAACACTTCATACAATTGGTATGCTGCCTTATCTAGGTCCCCTGTGGACTCGATAGATGTAACAAGCATATCCAAATTTGAGAGGACAAGCCCCCGATACAGATTCCAGTCCGTGGACTTGGGATCATATCTAGAAGAAACATGTGACAATTTGCCAGGAATGCCAGGTCAGACATCAAGGCCTCGTCAGACACATGCCAATTTTTAACAAAATTTGAGATAAATGGACTGGCGAGAGTGAGGTCAAGTACCTCTTCGCGAATCGCATTTATGAAGGTTGGTTTAGAGCCTTTATTCAAAGTATCTATATGACAACACACACATATTCTAACAGACACTCACCTCTTCTGTTGATGCCACTACTGCCCCAGACCTCATGATGCGCATTTGCATCGTAACCTATGATGTAATGAATATAATGACTAGGTGGTTGGCATTTCAAAAGTCTACAAACGTTCCTGTTCCCGAAACCATGATCTCATATCACATGCTCGAGCGCTGTGTCTATCTACTTTCGCGTTGAAACCTCTCCCTGAATAATGAATAATAGTGATCCTTATTACCCTATTCTGCAATCTAGTCGGGAATATCCGTTCCCGTGAGTTTGCCAATATATGAAGCTGAACATCTGCTGCCGTCAGACTTGCCAGAGTAGAGTAAGACAGTGTTATTAGTTAGCAATTTTCATCCTGCTGAATCTCACTATCTTACCTCACTCACGCTCAAGGTCCAGGCGACCCTACTTTCCCTGGATCGAGGAGGGTTGTTTGTCGGTTTTCGATAGTTAAAGATTGTCAACACAGTACCAGTGCATATCCGAAGCATGTATTGATGTTTAGCAATTTAGTTTTTTACGGTTGCAGATCGCTGGTCCCCAAACCAACCGACATTGGTCCAGTTTTTTGGCAGAAGGGGCTCGGAATTTGTCCTCTCCACTTAGCAGTTTTCGAAGTTTCCACGCACCATGAGGAGGCGTGGTGGCAAACTTTGTTAGAAAATGATACCGATGTCAGGGAAAAAAAGAATCAAAATTAAGTGTGCTCTTTATTGAAAAAATTATTAACAAACTTAATAGTAAAGCTACTTAGACTAGTCATTACCACCCACTATCATAGCGACTTATAGTATATTCAAGTCACCCTCTTAGATTTTTATTTTTTTTTTGCTATTTTGCATAGTAGTTTCGTTTAGTAGTACATTTCATTTAGGAACTGGTTCTCCCATATATACAAGTATGTACATACTTCAATTAAAATAATGCATTTTACAAGCGACAAGGCACACCTTCTCTCAAAAAGAAAAGCTAATTATATTTACTTTTTCTATAATTGCAAAGTTTATAACAGACGCGCGCTGTCATCATTTGCGAGCAAATTATGCATATGAGACTTTTTTGTCTGTCCCCTCAATGCAATTGCAATTAGTTAATGTACTCATACATATATGAATACATTTAATTTCGAGTGCGTTTTCAGTTAATTAATAATTCAGTTGTTAGTGTCGCTCAGTCGTCGTTGGACAACCGCAATAACAACAAAACCCACGCAAATGCATCCACTTACCTGGTGATCGCTGCATTTGTCGTTATTGATATTTTTTGTTCATTGTTTATAAAAAAAAGCTTTTAATTAATGTAATATTGTAATATGCCCTTCAGTAGCAGTATATTGTGACGGTCACTGACATTTGCCTTCGTCTAACAAATATTTGATTGGCAGCTCAGTTGATGGCACCTACTGTCCTTCACACATAAATGTAAATAAAATTAAAAAATAAAATAAAGAAAAAAAACAAACACGAATTCACGCTCGATTAATAATTCATAATCCATTAATATGCCACAAAAGGAACTAATTAAAAATTAAACAATTCAACTTTAATAAATTGCATTGCAATAGCAAACATAAAAATTCTGTAGCCAAATGTAAAACTGAAGGGGATGACTGTGTCGCATGTGTTGTCTATAAATTAGTTTGTAGCAATCTTATAAACACTTAACATCCTCAAAAATAATTATGGACTCCATGGAGTTTTGTTTGGTAGTTCCCTTTAGAGTATAGTACAGCTGGAGGTCATATAGAAATTGTTGAATCGCGAGTTTTCCAATCATCTTCTTTCAATCGCTCAATTGATCATCTTATTGCCTAGATCGACCTCGTTTCAGTATCTGTGACCTACATAACCTAGACAATCGAATCAAGAAGGCTTACGTGGCATTATACACATGCAGACTAGGATTCAAGAAAACATGGGGACTCAAACAGAAACTGGTGTACTGGCTAGGCTATACACGACTGTTTTATTGTTCGGGGGAACGCGAACAAGTGTTACTGAATGCAAAAAGGCATTCAGTAACACGTGGGCTTTTAAGCCAGCTGTGGTGTACTGGATATACACGGCGATCGTAAGACCCAATCTTCCGTATGGTTCACTGGTATGGTGGACGGTACTGGAGAAGCAATACCAGCTTTCTAACCTCACCAAAATTCAGAGGGCAGCGTGCATCGGAGTCATGGGATCAATGAAGACAACACCAACAGCAGCAATGGAAACCCTGCTAAGTTTCATTCCGCTTGATATATACTGTGGCAGTCGGGCGGCTAAAACCGCTGTAAGACTGAGGGAAGGCCGAATGTGGTCATCGACCCTGTACGGCCATGCCTCAATTTTGTCCCGATGGGAAACTACCAGCTGTTTGTCAGAAACTGATCACATGACCCCCACGTTAGCAAGGACTTCCAGTCCTGCTGTTCCCATACAAAATACTGCTATAGAACACCTTCAAGTTGCAGTCGTCGATGCCAGCGACCCAGAGGTCAAACTTACTGACGACCAACGGGCCTACGTGGAGACAGCGCTTATTTCCACAGCCCTTTATGACGCGTTAAGCCAAAACCCGCTATTTGGCAAGCTCTTTTACCTCAAAGACTTCCGCATTCTCTCCTGCCAAAATGAATTCATTCTAAAATGACTCAAAGTGAAAATCGGCAGAATGGAGACGCCATGGAACCACAAAAAGTTAGTAGCGGCCTCTAAGAAAGACCTCCCAACCGGATCTAAAGCCAGGATCCATATTCCAGGGCCATTAATCACCAAAGAAAGATGGGAACAATTGCTCAAAAGCCTAAACCCTGAGTTCCAATCAGACGACTGAAAGGTCCTGACAGTGGAAAAGCCATACGAGAAGTGCTAAGATGCGATTGTCATGCTGAACAGAGAGAAAATTGTGCGGCTTCCAAAGGCTTCAAGGTACGTGTTGGACTCAACATGGTCCAACATTGCCCTCATCCAGGAACCGTGAAACTCTAATAATAAGATCTCCGGTATCAACTCCAAGGATTATAAATTATTCCTCGACAAGGGCCTACCGACCACAATAATGACCAGACGACAACAAGACTTAAGAGGGCCAACAAAAAGCCACTTATCATCGCGTCGGTGTACCTTTGATTTGATAGTCCTTCGCCATCACTTACCGAATCCCTAATGGACCTGGTTACAGGCTCGGCTGAGAAAGAATTGACCTGCTGATTGGATGTGACGCAAATTCCCACCATGTTCATTCCAAGTGTGATGAGATCCGAGGGAGACTGCACCTCCTTAGTTGCAGTCACAGCTAACCTACCTAAACTGCTTCCCACTTTGACCAGGAAAATAGATACTTAATCCAACGAGGAAGCTAACAAGCGATGGTATCTCACATAAGCATTATTAAGTTTCTCTAGATTTTGGCGAAACCAATACAAACCCCTTTATTGCAACTGGCAACAGAGCAACAACTGTGGCGTAAAAAATGCCGACTACACACCGGCCCATAATGAGAATTAATTATGTTTACTCAGATGCTGTTGCTGCTCTGCACTTTCATGATAAAGCCAACCGAATACGAGAATTAATCAGTCCGCTCAGCAGTGATAATTATTTTCCAAATGAAGGAAAAATAAATAATTAACACACATGCCAATGCCAAAGTGTTAAAAACACCGAAAGGATATTAACAACTATCCGCAGGATGAATGTCTTTCCCGCTCTCATCAGGAGATGGATTCTTATGGACTTGTGAACTTGTAGACTTGTAGCTTATAGGTGGTTTCGTTAAAATTGACTTATCCTTAAGAATTTGTATTGAATGTTCTTTTTAAAATGTTCTGCCAACTGAATATTAATAGGTTTTCCTGTGTCCCCAAAGGTGCATAACACAACCAGTAACCAGCTAGACCCGATTATCACCGAAAGTAAATTATTTCCTCCCCAGATACCCCATTACGACAGGCAAAACATCTTCCTTTGGGATGAAGAATATTAAATAAAGATTGTGCCAATGCAAGAGGATCCCTTTACCAAAGCTTTCCCGACATCTTCTTTCTTTTTTTTCTGCAAATTCTTACTATTCCATTTCTTCTACTTACATATCTCTGAACACAGTCTGCGGAGGCTTCTCCATTATTGAGTGCAAGGATGCTTTCCATGGAAATTGGCATCTTTAAGAAGAGAATCAAAAGAATGAGAAAAAATATTCCTTGCTCTTTCCGTCCAATCCGAGGTTTCATCATTGAAGTTGATTTTTACTTAACGTTCCACCGAGATACAGACGTAGAGATATGCAAGAAGTCACGAGGCGAGCGGAAATTGATGAAAGGAATAAAAGTGGAAGAAAAAAAAATCTTTCTCAAGAGAGACTGAGGGGAATACAGATTTTTATTTTTTTTTTTTTAAGGATTGTCAGGACGTGCTCCACGGTGGTGGTGGAATATCACTTAGCATTTTCTGAATAAATTAATTTTTTCAAAGTTGTCTTTTTCTTTTTTTTGTGGTGATTTTTTTTTTCTTTCTTTTCAATTGCGGTACGCTGAGAATTTAAGTAGCGAATTTGTTTGTCAATTGTTCTTAAGGATAATACATAAGAAAATAGATCTCAGATAATACAGGGCGACTCATTGTATTTCTGAAGATGACTTGGTTTTTATTGCAAAATAGGTTCTGTAATCGTCCTTTTGAAAAAAAAAAACTCATTGTTTAGCTATTATATAAACCCTTGTCTTTATAAATAGTTAGAAAACTAATTTTGCAAAAGCAGACTTGGTTATCCTGAGCATCTTATTTAATTCTGGTTTTTATTTTCAATATTTCATTCGTGATAGATACTAATATAGTACAAAGCGATTGCTTTGTAGGTATTACGTCGTCATAATCGTGACTCTAATTCTAATCCATTTTCAAAGTCTGAAGTCTAGCTATGAAGACTGTTTTAGTTGGGTTCACTTTTAACCCTTCTGATTGCTACCAGTCTTTAATTTTATTTAGAGCAATTTGCATTATTGTCCAATAATACTGGATTCTTCTTTATTCCTTACTATTATGACTAAGGCATCTGCATAGCCTTGAGTTAGAAATCTGGAATTGTTTAGGTTATTGAGAAGAGTATCTACTAAGATGGACCATAGTAGGGGGATAGAACTCCACCTTGACGACAATCGCAATCTTTAGTAATTTCAACGGAAATTGAGAATAATTTAAGCTTGGCAGAATTGCTACTGCTACTGAGTATGGAGCATATCCATCTGGTTGTCTGAATGTTCATGCCTTGTTGGATTAAAAAGACATTAATTTATTAAAAACAATTAAAAACAAAAACAAATAAACGTTTGTCTTAGTCTAGCCTCTTGAAACGAGGTAGGAGACCTAACCGAGCGTCAAGGCGATGCTGGAGTAAAGAAAGTGGCCGTGACTGTCGAAAAATTTTCAAACTTGGTAAGCCAAATTCTTGCAGAAGTGCTATATTCGTCAGATGTTTGTTTTAAGACCATTGGCTGGAGAGAAGCTGAGAAGTAGCCAAACGGTTATTGGGCCCACTTTTTTTAATTTCTTCATTATACTGTGGGGAATCCTTCATTTACAAATCAGTTTTTTTTTACAATTGGAGAAGCTGTGGCATAGAAGCTATTGTGAATGGAGCCTAGCTTGAGTGAAAACCCATTTTGTTTAAAAAAAAAAAAAAAGCTTTTATAGAGATCAGATGTGGTGTGTTTCTTGAATAAGTATGGGTTGGTTTCCGGTTATGTGCAGTTGGTAAGGGTGGGGGTAGAATAGGATGTATTCACCACAATGGAGCGCCATTACACTGGCTTACAAAAGGAGTGGCTGACAAAATAAAAATACAATAAATGAAAAGAAAAAAAAAAATAATGTGAAGTCGCTCGTGGGTTTTGAACCCATGACTGGTTGCTACCACCCGAAGTCCGTACCATCGGACCATCGGCCTTATTCGAGGATGACCCCCAAAATAACCAAAATATATGGACCTAGATGAGGCGTACTGTTGAACTTGAGATGGAGTGATTCTCACCCACACCGACACAAAAAAAGGCTTAACGGGTGCGTCAGTAATAAACCGGGAGTCCTTATTTGGCAGGATTTTATTTGAAAAATTATGTTTGGCATACATGTACATGTGTAGGTGGCTAAGTATTATGTCCCTGCCATTTCAAAAATTTTCCCAATAAAATCCAGCCAAATACAGGTCACCCGGAAGTGACACGCCACCATAAGGCGTAGAAAGTGTGGGTAAATCGCCCCCAATCCCAGGACCCTATATAAGGGCGAGCGGACCCAGATTCGCTCTCTTAGTCTGATTTTGGAAAGTTCTTGGAAGAATTGGTCGGTCGTGGCGGGACGGTCTCCTCAAGTGAGGATGGGTTAACGCGGCGGTAGAAGTGTTGAAACAAAAAAAAAAGTATTTCTTTGATAAACTTACACGAAATTTCGTAGCGTCGAAACAAAATAAAAAAAAAAAAAAAGAAAATGCTTAAAGAAATAATATTAGATCGTGACTAAACAAAAAAAAAAAAAAAATAGAAAAAAAGTGGAAAAGTGTAAAAAAAAAAAAAAAAAAAGGAGGAAAGTTGAATAAAACAAAAAAACAAGAAATCCTAGAAAAACCACCCTCTTTCTACTTCGTGAAACAGTGCTCCGCAACACAAAAAAAAAAAAAAGTCACCCCCGCTAACTAAACACCTAAATACATACATACATAAAAATTGCCAAACTGACAGTGTTCGCAAGATCACGCGTAAATTCACCCCACGCGCCCCAAGAAAAAAACCCACCAACAGCATCACCACACCACCCCCCCAACAACCCATACACGAAAAACACCTTGAGCAACGAGACACCAGGTAGAGTTACCACACCGGGTCTCGCAACACACCTCACCACCTAAAAGTAAGTCACCAGTGAGCAGCCCAACAACAACTTCATCTTTACCACCGAGTCCGAAACATCCAGCCAGTGAGATGCAGCAGCAAAATTCAAATTTCCCACCACCCCCGGTATCAAGCCGTCTCCCTCCTAGTCTCCTTATCGATCCCCCCTTCCCTTATCTTAATTACAGTGTAGATCATTTTAATATTAATAATAACTAGAAGTTGATTTGTGAAAAAAAAAAAAAAAGTTCAGTAGTGCCTACAGAAAAAAAAAAAGTATTAAATATATGTATATAAAAGTACATCTATACATATCTATCTGATGTGATCTCTTTCTAAATTTCTAAATAGAAAGTGAATATAAGGCAACCCAAAAAAAAAAAAAAATTCGTTTAGTGTTCGTTTTTTTTAACTTCCTTATTAGGACAAACATAGTTCCTGCGATGCTGTGCACAACATCCGGATGACATCGAAAATACACGGGGTAAGTGATCTTTGATCTATACATACATATGTACATAACCAAATTAATAAACGAAAAATTTTTTTTTTTTTGTAATTCGAGTGTCAAAGCTTTACTAGCTTATACACAAACCAACATTTTCTTAATTCTTTGCTGACGTTCATACTGAATTTAATTTTTTTTGGTACACTAAGTAACAATTGTTTCTCCTTTTTGGATTATACATATGTTTTTTTTTTACTAGTACATAAACGTACATATTTATATAGTGTACAGTCTCCTACAAAAAGAAGAGTCAAAATTAAAGTTTGTTTTTTTTTTTATTTTGTACAAATTTATTTAACAAAAAAAAAAAAAAATAGAAAAAAAAAAAAATTAAACAATATGAATTGTATTTGGGTATTTTCTTCTTTCTATTGTGCTTATAGATAAATTAAAATAAAAAGAAAAAGTAAATTAACTAATGGTATAAATTTAAGATTTTTTTTTCGTGTCATATTCGATCGATTCTGATATTATTGTTTTCCTGATTACCGAATATTGGAAGGATTCACGGGAAGTCGATTCTCTTATATTTTTTTTCTTTTGTAGCTTTTTAGGATGCTATTAGGGTAGGTATTTAGATGGAGAAGTGACCGATAGGCTGGCAATACGGTAACTTAAGCTGACGACGAAGAAGGAGCACACAATAGGTTAAGTTATTTTTTTGGTATCAGTCTAGGGGCTACCATCAACATGGAGACATGGTAGCCAAGGAAGTGCTGGATCGGATCCCTTCACAGGATCCGGTTTGACACAGGGGTGGGTCATCTCCCGAAGAGCAAATCCATCTAACGCTCTCCCTCTCACTGGAAGACACCTTGGAGAGCAACCGACACCTTCAGCTTTCCCTCGCGTAGGTTTCAAGACATTTCGGGTCCCCCTCAACAATTTTGTAGAGACAACTACATCTAATCTCAGGCATGGAATAACGTAACAACCGTCCGTCGCTGCTGCAGCAAGATCCCCCCCCCAATCCGACGAGCTAGAACCTGGCGGGAGCTAGCATGCCTACAGCTGCAAAGGTGCGGACACCCTTCCGTCCTGGCTGCTCGGACTGGCCCAAGAAATCCTGTAGTCTTGGGTCATAACGGGGGCATAAGGGGCGGAAGGTTCTGAGGAAAGGTTGTGTCCTCTTCAGCCCGACTCTCCATTTGGTCCCTGCTTCGGTGGCAGGTGGACCTTCGGCCACAACGGCCCGTGACCTATGCGAAGGTGATACGGGTGACAATCCGAACCAACGGAGACACACAACCGACCTTTTTATTCCGTTACAATACCTAGTTGTGCTTGATTAAAATCGAAAAAATGATAAAAATGCGAATCAATTCTTGTCCTACAGATAGGTAAGTTAAAAAAATAAAGCAAGATGAAAGATTCTTAAAAATAATGTACATACTAAGCTTATGCATTTAAGTCTGAATCACATTTATTTAAGCCCACCCAATAGTTTGAAGTTTTCACGTTGGTCAATCCAACTAGTCTCAACAGAATAAGACCAAATCCTGATTTTGGCTTTATTTCAGTCTCAAAAGTGAAATAACTTCATGCTCGAAGTGAAAAGAACACCAAATACTATTTGTACCAAAAGATTGTAGACCAATCGGAAGTAAGTTTGGATCAAAATTTCCTTTCATTCGGGCTTAATTGGTATACTTTATCTTTATGTACATAATGTATGTTTTAAGTTCGATAGTGAAATCGAGATAGGCCTTATAAAGTATATACATATGTATCTATATACATATATTAGTGATCAGTATATGTATGTATCAATAGCGAAGAAAATGTAGCCATGTCCGTCGGTTCGTTTGTCCGTCCGGTTGTCAACACATTTGGTCCTTAGAGTTTGAGAAAAGCTGCAGCTGCACATCCACTTTTTCAAAACTTCACTTTTTTATTTGAAATTGAAAATTTTTATTAAGGTCAGATTTTCAGATATTCAAATTGGTGCTTTAAGCCAATAAGGCCCTCAAAAATAAAGCCCATGGAGCTTATTTCCCAAAAAAAGCAAAATAGAGCCCGCGGGCTTTATTTATTATTGTTTTTAGACCATTATTATTGCTGTTAAGATACCTTTATCAAATTATTTCATCAAAATGCACAATTGGGTCCTTTTTACTACATGCCAGGTAGCACAAGGGCATAAGTCCATGGCTCTCTACCAAATTCCTACGACGATCGTTAAGGCGCAGAGAAGCGAAGCGAGCGGTAAATTAATTTTGCTTGATTATCTTCTAAAAAGTTGTAGATTTATGTTCCATCTTCGACAAAAAATAAATCCCCATCGGGGATTTTATATTGAAGATGTGACATAAGTCTGCAACTTTTTGGATGAAGATGTCCATTCGCTCAGTGTCGCTGTACAGCTCGCTGCTAAATCTCCTCCTCCAAATCTCGTCAACGCAAACGGGACCGCAAATCGTTCGAAGAATTTTGCGTTCAAAATGACCAAGGATATCTTCATCCACCTTCGTTAACGTCTATGCCTCTGCGCCATATAGCAGGACTGGGTCCCCTTAGGGTATGCAAGTAATTGGACAGACTTTTAAAAATAGTGCCTCGGTGTTGGCTTGCGAGTTGTGGAATTATCGGGACCAATCAGCACTGATAGGGGTCAATCAACTAGTTGACAAATGGTTTAAGGCGTTCACACAGTGCAGCTGACAGGATCTTGTAAGCAATGTTAATATACTTTTCTCTTGGAAAAAAGTTGGTGTATGCTCTATGCTCGATCAAGACATCATCAGCTGTTTTAAATAGCTCGGCTGGTAGGCTGTCGGGTCCAGCAGCCTTGTTGGACTTGATTTTGGGTAATGCTATCCTCACTTCATTTTGATCCGGTGGACGGAAGTCTTAGGTCTACTGTCTAGGACGGCGTCATTTGCAGGTTGCATGCATTCGTATTTTGCATCTAAGCACTGTCCTGGCAATTTCTTCAAAATTTAGAATCTTTCACATAGAAGCCACCATTAAAAATAAAAAAGAAGTAACGTCCATGCGTCTTGCAATATGTTTGAGTAATGCGATTTTGCCGCTCCGTGAACAGATCTTCATTTGTTTATACGCAAGCTGCAAGCAAGCGTACAACAAGCTGCAAATGACGAAAGCGTACATATGAAGTGCAGCTACGTGGACAGTAGACTTTAGTTTTCATCGTCCAGGTTGAATGGTTCATTCTGCCCGAGAGCGGAACAACATCGCTGTTTAACAGTCTGCAGAAGTGGTTTTTTCATCTCCTCAGCACCGACTGTAACTCAACTACTAGGTCTCTGTTCGGGTCTTGTTACCTTGACACGTTCTTTCTACTTTTTGGTAAAACTCTTGTTCCTGGAGTAGAACCTCTCTAATTCCTCGATCGCGCTTCTCGTGCTTTTTCTTTTTTCTCCGGAGAAGCTGATATTCTTCCCTTCTATTTAGTTTATAGAGCTGCATGTGCTTGCCGGTCTTCTTTATCAAACCAGATGTTTCGTGGGGGTAGTCGGGTGAGACCCAGCACATCAGTTGCAGCATTTCTGATGTACTATGACTTGTAGTCATTTTTTGTTAACACCCTTATGGAATTCAAAACAAATCGTCATAACAACCTTATACACCCATATTAGCAGGAAGTTCCAGTTTCGATTCCCAGACAAACCACATCTCTCGAGCATCTGACAAACAGCCCAGAGTAATAGGCCCCTTTCATTCGTGTGAAGAGTACAACACCCTTGCGCTCTTATATCGCCAAATGTTTACATCATTTCGAAAACCTAAAAGACTCCTTTTCAATTTTAAATCAAAAGCCTCTCGAAAAAGCTTATTAAAATCGAAAAGATTACTTCTAGTGTTGTTAGCAGGTGCCACCCTGCAGTAGGCATAATTACAAATTTATACAAAAAAAAAAGGAACCAATCTTATTCGGAGAAAATCCTCTCATAAAAACTCATTCATTAGAGGCAATTAAGCACTTGATGTACTGGTAACAAGTAATGACCTACTTCAAATGCTTTGCTTATCTCCTGCCTTCTTCGTTTCAATCCAAAGAACTAGATTAATGGGTGATTTAATTTGTAATTTCTTCTCTTCGTGTATAAAAAGGACTCGCCCCAAAACGGGCAAACAGAAAAAAAAAAAAAACCAAAAAAAACTTTTCAATTTGTTTCTTTGGCAAAAGTTTAAGGTGAATGAGCCGATGTATCCGATAGCAACAATGAAACAAGATACATGCCCGCCATTCGTTCTGTCAACACAGAACGTTAAACAAAACTTTTAGTTTTTATTTTTTTTTATTTTTATTTTTATTTTTATTATGTTTTCTTTATTTCTATTTTTATAGTTTGGGGGGAGAAATTCAATAAAACTTTTGGTATTCAGGAGAACTTCGAAGAAATGCATAAATTTTAAATGAAGCTGTTCTTGTAGGGTAGGGATACCTAAAGTACACATAGATGTCGAATACCTATACTGGCATGACGGCATGGATGTTTGTGTATTCGTCGTATACACATCTCCGCATCAGAAAGGACAACAACAAGTGCTGATGAATAAGGAAATTAGATTTTCTTGTGCACTGTCACAGTCACATTAGAAATAAATTGTTGAATCTTCGGTGAGAGAGAAGAGCAGTGTGTATAAATAAGTGCACGCTGATGAATATATTATAAGGAGAGTGGGGCAGGAAGTGTATGTAATTTATTTTGTTTGTAAATCAAAACTTAAGTATGAAATCGCTGAGCATGAACTGGGGGTTGAGGGATTATGTAATAGGCTTATGGTTTTATATTTAGGGGATATGTTATTTCATGCTTGGCGAGATATTCAAAAACTTGAGTGAATCTCATTTCAAGCTATGAATGAGTTTTCATTTTTTGTTCCCAGTGAGGATGTAGATTAAGTATCTTTTCGGGCGACTTTGATCTACAGCAGTAGAGAGCCTAACAATTATTCGTTAGATCGATTAGAATAACAAGTTTTAATCGTAGCTTTTAAAACTATAAACGTGCAGAGGAACTATCAGACGGACCAACTTACTCAGACAGAGTTTGTGTTAAAGCGCTTTCTGACAGTAGTACCTACGAATAAGGTCATCATTCAACAAGAGGTGTCATTTTAAATCAAAAGAGAACTGCAACATTTTGTGGTATTCAAAAGTACAAACTCTGAGGTTAATAATGGAGTATCAGGATCAGTGGAAGATTCTGCAAGATGAATCATTCTCCAACTACAACATCATCGAATTTCTGATACCAGAAAGCAAGTCTCTCTCAAAACCATATAGAAACCATAGGAAAACTAATTGGGATATTTTCAATATGAAAGTGGAGATTAAGACAAGAACACTTCGAACGAATACTATGCATGAGCCTGAAAGTATAGGCATGACAACCGATAATATCGCTAAAATTCGCTGAAAGGCTCTTGAAAAGGAAAGAAGTCTCCTCCATTGTGAACAAAGGAACTATACAACATATGGAAAGAAACCAGAAGACTGTTCAATGTTGCAAAATATTCAAAAATGGATAGGGACTGGGAGCGATACAATTCCAGTCAAAGAAAATTCAAGACAGAGATTCAACGAGAAAAACGTTGTTTATGGAGAACCTTTTGTAATGAGGTAGAGAGTACTACTAAATCGGCTAGGCTTAGAAAAGTCCTTGTTAAGGAATCAATCGCACTGAGCTCTATTAAAAATTGAAACGGCCACTGGACAGGATCCTGCAACGAAATGCTTGAGCTCTTAATGAACACTTACTTTCCGGGAAGCATTTCCAATGGAATTACCGACCGAAATGAGTACAATATAGAACACACAGCTACAGCGGAAATGATAACGGAAGAAAGGATAAGATGGGCTATTAATTCCTTCTCACCATATAAATATAAGGGAACAGATGGCATTTTCCCTATGATGTTACAAAAATGTGAAGAACTTATAAACCCATATTTCCGACCACGTCAAATACCTAGGAGTCATCCTAGATAGGAAACTAAACTGGAGCCTCATCATAAAGAAAAGGGCAAAGAAAACAATGATAGCATACCTGGGATCCAAGCCCCAAAATCATCATGTGGCTTTACATGGCGATAGTAAGACCGATATTGACGATTAGTAACTTCGTCTGGTGGCAAGCGACGAAAAAAGCCACCAACCTTAAGATTATAACAAAAATTCAAATAATGGCCTGCATTGGCGCCACTGCGGCAATGAGAAGCACCCCTACAATGGGGTTGGAAACAATATTCAACAAAACAAGAATCTGCCGCAAGTAGTGCTCTTCGAATAAGCCAAACTGGAAGCTGGAAACCCAGTCTGATAGGGCACGCACAGATTCTACAGAAATAAGCGGGCAATATTGTATGCACAGACATACATTACCCTTGGTGTTGACTTTACAAAACCATTTGTCATGTATGTTCCAAGATGGATACTGGCGTTGGTGCAGGTTTCTTTTCCGAAATTTTCGGAATGTCCAGTTCGATCAGACTCCCTGACTACAGCAGTGTTTGTCAAGCTGAGGTCCTGGCAGTGACAACAGCTGCTAAACTGGTTGCAATGACGGCATTACTACACGCTGATATTACCTTCTTTATTGACAGTCAAGCGGCAATAAAACCGATTTCTGCCACAAAAATTCAATCGAAAATTCATTTACCTTATTCAGGGTGTTTTGCAGCTTTACAGTCGTTTCTTCAATTGTTTTACCTACTGCTAGGATAGCAGTGTCATCGGCAAACGTAGCAAGAACAGTGCCATCTTTCGGCCCAAGAACGCTTCCTTGCATTACGCCGGTCGAAATTTCTTTGAGCTCCGAATTTTCATTTCCATGTCTACCACGGGAGAGTCTATTCCCGAGATATGATTCTAGAATATCGTATAGGCATACGGGGAGAACTTGTCGTAATTTAATTTAGGGTAATCAACTAACCCTCCATAGTGTCGGAAACTGAGTTAAGTTGTTCTAAGAACGTTTTAGGAAACTTGGTATAGAAGACGCCCGGCACTGCAGATTCTGTTTGCTTATGGAAAGCATATTAGGCGGCAAGTAAATGACATATGCAATAAATATCCGTGACAGAGTCTCAACTTCTTAAAACTACTTGCTGACTTCCAAAAATTTCTCATTTCCTTTGTTCCCTAAGGTCATGGTAACGAAGAGTCCGAAATCGCTGATCAACTTACAACACAAGCATCTCAAACTTAATGTGGAAACTTCTCATCTGCTGGGGGCTCATTGCAGGAATGAAATTAATTTTAAGGTCTTTGTGGATTGCCCAATCCTCGGAAGTCGACATATTTCTCTTTAAATAAAGGACTCTCTCCCTCCAAAAATAAAAAACTGCTAAAAACATTCTGTGCAAATACATACACATGTGCATAGATACGAGGGTCATGTGAAACAAACCACCATTTGACTGAAATTCCCGGCTGCACCATATCATCTTCCACAAAATTCTGTGAAAAAAAAAAACATTTTCATTAGTTGACGTCCTCTTCTCAGGCACTCCTAGCTTCAAGCTTCGTTGAGGACATTCCTCATTTAATTAAAAAAATATTTAAACATTCGTTTCTTCCACTTCGTGGAAACTTACACAATCACCCGAAAAGAAAAAAAAAAACAACACAAGAAAATGTTAATTGCAATTCACTTCCTTTCTCGTCCTTACTGGGTACATCTACATTGTACCGCTGGATCCCTTTCAGCATTGATTACACTTAGTCTCCATATTTTTTTCCTACCCGCCCTAATTTATATCACAGCCAGTGATGTAGAAGAAAAAAACTGCGAAATCAGTGAAATTTTTGATTACATCCGGCACAGGGGTACAACGTACGCGTACCTACCAGCGTTGAGTCCTTTTTCTCTGTTTACATAGCTACCCTAGAAAAAAAAATTACGCAAACAAACAGAGCCCATTCGTTTGAGGCTATTAAAACAAAGGACAACCTCCTTTTGGTAGGCAAATCGCATCGACCCTCTTCCAGAAATATCCGCAGTGTAGTGTAAGTACAACCACACTGTTTTTTTTTTTTTTTCGTATTGCAGATTATTTCCGCAGCTAAAGTCCTTTCGCTCATTGTGTAGTACAATCACTCATGATGGTATGACCGCTTCTGCAGGATACGATAAATTTGGGTCAGTTTCACATACACACCCCGCGATGGAATGCGCTGTACAATCACCATGGCATTTAATCCCGGTTTTCATCCCCAAAATCTAGTCAATTGTCCTGTGTTGACATATGTTAATTGCAATTCAGGACATGTCCCTCAACAAATTGTTGGTTTAATAACCCAAAATGCACATTTGAGTACGGTTTCGTTCTATATTCTTATCTCAGCTCCTGAATCCCGAAATAAATTATTATTTTCGAGAGACAAAACTTTCGAAGCGATTTAAAACTTTGGGATTGCAGAGAAAAACAAGCAAAACGACCTCTTAGATAGTTTGATGTACGTATCTTAAATTTGCATCAGGTGCTTAAGCAGGAGTAACGAAAATTGGAACAAAAAATGTGCAAAACTTTTCCGTTTAAGGATTCAAGTGAGATGCCTCTGCGAATATAATGTTCGACATGGTGGATGCATAGCAGCAGAATCTTTGATATCCTTAAACAAGTTTGTTTCTTTCTTCTCTCTTAAGGTACACCGTGTATTTTATCTATAAGGAGTTTTTGAATCATTCGAGAGTTATTCGATTGGATTTTATGATTTTTCTTGGAAAATGTTGCTCGTTAAGTTTGTGTGGAATGTCGTTAGTAGTTATATGAGTAGTCGAATGCTTGGAAAATAAACCAAGGAGTTGAGTGTATTTGTAGTGGCTTCTTCCGGATAACATTCAATGCAAATCATCCTATCTACATTTACAAAGTACCTACAAAGGTTTCGCATATTTTCGCAAAACGCTCTACATTTCACGTAGCTTGTTTCAATAGTTTTCTAGGCTTGGTTGAGTCTCTATGTGTTAATGTTTTCCGAGCCATTAACATGCTATATGCAGTAAACAATTCAATTAGGTGACTGATTTCTAACGCATGGATATTTCAATACGAATGATATCGACATTGGAAGATTGAGGATCCTTCTACTTCCCACCTACCTACATACCAGTGCCACGGGTATGGCCAACGTGCAATAGAGAGCAAGGACGAAGACCGGTCCGAACACAGCTACAGATGCGGTGAAAAAGGTCAGAAGATAAAGGATTGCTGCTCAGATCCGAAATCCATATTCTATAAAGGAAGTGGGCATAACGCCAAGCAAAGTACTGGAAGTATAAGATGCCTTGCATTTTAGCTCGTTCTGAACGTTCACATAAGCGAACATGAAGGTAATCCAACTAAACCTCAAACATTCCGAGGAACCTCGAACCTACTTACACATACGGTCAGAGAGTACAATGCGGATGTAGCAATAATCAGCGAACTCAGCTGCTTAATGAGGATGTACGGATAGTAGGCACTTCAGGCAAGGCAGCGATATGAATATGGGGCCAACTAATATTCGAAGAGAAAATGAAGACGCATCACGCAGGAAGAATTTGTTGAATAGTTGACAACATCTCCACCACTGCAAGAGGAAAATATAGGCGGTAGAATGGGGTTCACGTAGAAAGGGGTTCGCTAGAGAAAGATCACTCCTGGTCGCATTCGCATCGTTTGACATAGTTCTCACAAATTCCCGGAGCGAGGTGACCTTTAGTAAAAATGGAAGACATCACGTTTATGAGCACGTGTTTGACCACAAAATGTTGTGTGAAAGTATGCATCATGTATACCAGCTACGACGCAGTCCCATATACCGATAAAATTGCCACTCAACGCGGAGATAGCCACAGGGCGCGCCGATTGTACCAGTGTTCCACCATGAGAGATTCTTAACCAAACTACGACACTACGTATAACGTCACAGGAAATGTTCCCTTAAACTCCGTACTAGATGCGCTACTGTGGAGTTTAAAGTATGATGACGACGTCTTCGAAAATAATTGGCTTCGCTACATAGCAATCGTTGTAGTTAACTCCTTGAGGAGTTGAAGCATGACCTCAATGAAGCTATCAGGATAGCCCAGCACTGTGTAGTACTGATGGGCGTACAACTTGTAGAAGAAAAGACAAAAGTAGTACTCATCAGCAGCAGGGGAGTCATGGAGACTATGAGAGTAACCTTGCGCGATCACGTTGTAGTTTTCAAACCAGAACTGAGTTACTGTGTTAGATATGAAGTAAACTTTTAAACAGAACCTGCAGCATGCAGTTGAAAAAGCAACAAAGGGAACGATAGCCCTCCCAAGGATTATGCCTAATATCGACGGACCGAAACACAAGAAGGAATTACTCTTAGCCATAGTTGCGACCCAAATATGGGCTGGTGCCATGACGACGAAATCATATACATATGTAAGAAAAAGATTGTGGTAGAATCAAAGCGTTGAGAGTATGCAGTGCCTTCTTGCATGGTATTAATATACCTTTTTGGTGCCAGCAAGACAAGCGCAACAGCGACGAAACGAAGTGACACTTAAGTATTATTAAAGACAAGTTTGAAAGAAAGGCAGGACAGATGGTATCACTTTGTTAAAGGCAGGTGGACCCAGATGTTTACTGGCCATGGATGCTTCAGGGCCTACCTCCATAAGTTTGGATACCACGACAGCCCCTAGTGTCCAACGTCTAAACAGTTTCTACAGAAATCGTTAAAAGGAGCACTACGTCTTCTAACATGTCTGCCTATGAGCGCGCCAACTATTTTTCTAAGATTTATCCTATTGACGGAAATATGTAAGTCTGCTGCTTTTCTTACAATCCAGCTCTGGCCAGAATGGTTTAAAAGAGAGACATGTGCTGATATTGTTCTAACTATTGTGGAATGTTATCGATTTAATAGGCGCTCAAGGTTCGAACTATTGTCAGAGAGGTTCCGGTCTGCATCATCCACCGCTAGTTCCTCCACTTTGCAATTGCTTGGATTATCCCTGTGGCCTTACCGTTAATCGAAAGTCGCGGCTTCACGGACTTCTGTGACTTATGCTTGAAATACTCTTCAGTGGTCCGGCAGTCGAGTGGTAATATAAATATCCAGTGTGCTGGAGTAAGTTCCCACGCTGTCTTGGATCCGTCTATGTAAATCTTTCCCAAGCACCTCTGCTATGAAACTTGACGTTAAAGTCCAGATAGAGGACAATATAGTCCGAAATAATAGAAGTAGTGTTGTGGCCCTTTAGGATCCTTGCGTTGTCTATATTTCCACGAGTCAGTTGCAAGGATTCTGTAAGCCGTAATACTGGTTTACCCGCAATCAGCTTCCCAAAGATATCAACAGGAAGAAAATGGAGCATAGTTTCTAGCACAGCTGTAGGAGTGTTGGCGTCCGTTATACAGACGCAGGATAGTCTTGGAATCTTGTCAAATAGTGCATTATTGGTTTTCTTGTCCAATGCCGTTCACCAGACTAGTTGCACGGTACATGAGGATAGGTCTGACAACTGCCGAGTGTATCCAGTGGACAATCCGAGGTTGGAGACCCCAGTTTGAGACTATAGCCTTCCTGCATGAATAAAGGACAATCGAGGCCTTTCTAATTTCCAGATGAGTTTTTTTTAGCGAAAATAACCCCCAAATATCTAGCGTGCAATTCAATAGCCTTGAGTTTTGGAGGAGTTATACCTTCTTGTGAACAATACTAATTCGGTCTTGGATTTTCGGACTTTCAAAAATTTGCTCGATCCATTAGCAAACATAGTTGTCAACATTCAAGTCAAGAAGTGTCGCAAATATTTCTTCTGTTTTGATATTGTTGAAAGTTCCTTCAATATCAAGGAAGGACACCATAGTGAAATCCTTGATCTCAAAAGATTTCTCAATGATTTCTGCCAACGAGTGCAGGGCAGTTTATTCCGGTTCGCACTTGCGATTCCCGTGTTGGGTTACCAATAGGAGATTACTATCTAAATTTGTTCTTATGTGAACGTCGATCAGCTTTTCATAGAAAAGAGGATAGACTTTCTTATTTAACCTGACTCAATTTCGAAGGGCAAAAAAGGCTTGATTGCTCTGGAATAGATTTTTTTCCGATTCGGCATCATGGTTTCAGTACTATTAGCAAAAATATTTACCATCGTGGCGTGACTAGCCTCGCTAATACCTATGTAGCTACATGTAGATACAAAACTTTTGTACTTGTAAGTAGAATTTAAATTTTCACAGATTGAGCTGTGTTGTACCTTTTTTTACATCCATTTGCGATGAGAATTTCGCGGAGCCTATAGCTTTGTGTTCCACTCGATTAGTTCCATAGAAACGTACTGACTAACTTTCCTTAGATGTAGTCACCGTTGCCAATTTCATTTACAAATGAAAAAGTGTTCAGTGAGTTTGTATTTACCTCGAATCTTCTGGGACTATTTCCATGGTACTTAATACCACTTCTGCTTAATCATCTCAAATATTCACTTTGGTTGAAATACGAAATACGATATCAAATGAAAACATACCTTGTATACTGTTCCTCGTTATAAGTCCTTCAATATACATACTTGTGTATCAAAAAAAAAAATCTGGTCCTAGTTCTTTAAGTACGCCACATGCGCTACATTGGTCAAAGTACATCGCCATCGAGATACAACCTAATCCTGGCCTTCTTAAATGGCCAAATGGCCAAATGGCCAAAAAATACAGCCAGTCCATCAGCCAAATTAAATAACTGACGGCATAATGCTCAATTCGTAGAAAAGATACTTCATCTTCATAATGCTCTGACGGTATCTATTCAAATACACAACCACCGACCAGAAATTTATATCAAAAGGTATGTACATATGTCCTCCATTTGTGTTGTCGTCCTCCTTTTTGAATTTACGTTATTCATTGTCACCCGGAATAATTGAAAATGTCAATTTACGAAATTGCCAAATTAAATTACGTTGAATGTGCTCGTGCAACAAATGTATTTCATTTCACATTTCGGTGGAGACCACGTGGCACCAGCAAAATATTGTTCCAATACCTCCCTCCCTCCCACAAGGATTTTATTTGACGTTGAGAGAGGAGTTTATTTCCTGGCCTTGTTCTTCTTCTTGTTACTTCTTTATTGGAATTCACAGCACCGTGAGAGGTCCTTAAGTTGTCTGCTGCAAATGCTTGAATTTTATTTTTCTTTAAACAAAGATCACACAGACGTCCTTTCAGATGGGAACGTCGTCGTCGTGTGTATACCTTCTTTTTTTTTAATGAATTGAAAGTCTCCTGTTTGCATAGTTGATACTCATAACATACCCGGGACATGTCAGACACACCTGTTCAGTAAGGTTCAGTATCGCGAAAAGACATGCGTGCTTGACAAATTTAGTTAAAAAAAAGAAGAAAAGATGAACTCTGTGCTTGTAACCGGCTTAGGTAGTGACACTGACAGGAATTTCTTTTAAATTGAATTTCCGGTATTTGTTTGGGGCTAAGTGCTTCTTCAAAAATCCCCAATAAATCCATGTTACACCAATCAATTTTGTTTAAAGGCAACGAAGCTTTTCAGGCTCTTAAAAATCAATTCGACATTTTCAATGAGTGTACTACACATTCGCTTCCAGGCTTTGGAGTGCGAACCCAATTGAAATCTAACGAGCAGGGTCACAACTGCCAAACAAAAAAAAAGAACCTAGACTGGTCAAGTGAACTTCCATAGTGGGAGATCGATCGACCGTTTGTACCTATCTAAGTTAGCCATGCATTCTACGAAAAAAATAAAATTGAAGTCCATTAGTGGAGAAGTTCTGATTCGTTCATTCGTAGAATCGAAAGTGCACTTCGTTTATCGCGCACACAAATATCCTTTCAAGGATAATTATTTTTGCTACTTTTTCTCTGTCTCTCTCTCTTGGTAGTCGGGAACCATTCACTGTGTTTCACACATTTTTTGTAATTGTATTTTGGGAAGAGAGAAGCAAAAGGTGCACATGGAGATGCACATTCGAAACGCAAACACCTACCCGGAGGTGAAAGGGATACATTTGCATTTACACAAACACACCGGAGATACGAGTGAGAAAATGTCACTTTTCAGAAGATAAATGGAATGAATTTTAATTCAGTATCCCGTTTCTTTATGTTTCAACAGTGTGTGCGGAAAGTTTTAGTGGTTTTGGGAAATGTTATAAGAGAACATGATCCTGGCGTTGAGGGAGCAGTGAGTGTTCTCCATTGTCATTCTTCACAGGCGAACGAGTCCAAAATTAGACATGGCTGTGTATAGCTCGCCTCTATAAATGCTGTCATATGCGGCCTTAAAATCGATAAAAAGATGGTAGAGATCGATTTAGATTTCTTAAGTACTCTCCAGAATCTGTCGAAGTCTGAAAATTTGTTTTCGGTTGTGGACTTTCTTAAACTGAAACTACACTGATATGGGTCGATCAGGTTGTTGACGAAGGGTTTCAGAGGTTCACACAATATGGCAGATAGAATCTTGTATGCTATGTTGAGGAGACTGATACCTCTGTAATCTCTGTAAGTATCAGACAAACGATACTGTGGTTCCATTCATCAGACATACATTCGTCTGACGAAATTATAGAGATGAGTTGTTGTATGCTCTCTACCAAGTCATCTCCAGCTGCTTAGAATAAATCGGCCTATAGGCCGTCAAGTCCAGGAACCTTGTTGGATCTAAGCTTGGATATTGCTATCCTTACTTCGCTTAGATCAGGTTGATAGACATTTTTGCCAACAGCATCTATATTGAATGGTTCATTCTGATTGTACTCCGTCTTAGTACCGTATATACCTCCGTCTAAGTTCCTCAGTATTAGCACTTCTTGTAGCTTTCTTGACCGTTTTGAAATTCAAAACTCGAACCAAGTGCTGTGCTAGCGTTGTATCCATATCGATAAGACGGTAATACTTACGACCCTTAGTCGACACGTTCCATCGTTGTTTCCAATTATCTGTACTACTTGATTTCAACAATGAATTTTCACTGCAAGCTATATCAAACTTTTGATGTAGCAAAACTGCAGCAGGTAGCTTAGGTAAAATGAGTGCTATAACTACACCTAGGGCGGACCAAAGCTGAGATCCAATGTGCTGCCAGTAGTTGTTGACTAAGCCAGATCCTTTTGTACTTTTGAGATCTCAGGAAACAATCTCGATTAGAAGACTACATCAGTCATCCACTGGTTTTAGATCGAATATCTGGCTATAACTTCGGCTACATTCAGAAGAACACCTCCAACATCAAAAATACTTTTTAACTTTACATTCATTGCATTCAGTTTAAAAGTACAAGTATTTCTCCTCGCCTCTTAAGCTTTATACTTTGCCTTCGACGTCGGTCAAAAACTGGCCTTCGGCCGGACTCTACTATTAACATTTAGTAATCTTTTTGAGTTCCTTAACTAGTGGAATCAAGTTGACTTGAAAACAAATTTGGTAATCCCGCATTGGTCGAAACCTGATAGGGCTCTTAAGTCTTTAAAGAAGTACTGATCTATAGTTTTCTTTCTTAATGTGGATAGCATAGGATAAATTATAATTTCTTCTTCCTCTTCGAATCTACATCTACGGTATAGATTGTTGGAATCTATTAAGCAATATCCCGTCGGGTCACCTAATCCATACACTAGCGCTTTTAAAAACTTCAATGTAAACGTGTCCTTCAAAAGGGATATGCATGGCTTTGTTATCAAGGTGTTGATTGAAACTTTTTTAACTATCCCATCTGTGTATCAGAAAGTTCGCATAAAAATGCGATCTCGTTTAGAAATTCGTTCAATTTAATAAAGGTAGACTGACGATTTCAAGGCTTGTATGGCGGCCTAACTATGCATATATCCATGCAGAATACTATGCTAAGAACCTCTATTATTACAACACTAAAGCAGAAAAACCTACCAAGTTCTATATTTTTCTCTCAAATTATAATCCACAAACATTCAAAACCAATGTGCACTGGCATCTCCTATTTCTTCATCCTTATTTTTTAACAGCCTGCGCTATTTCTTAACAGCCTGCTAAAAGGATAAGCAATGTCCCTTCAGTCCATAAAAATTATAAAAAAAATATACTTCTGTTTACAAGGGGTTTATCCCAATACAACGTGGTAGCATTTCTTGACATCAACAACGTTGTATCTAAGTGCCTCGGTTAACAAACTGTCAACAAACTCAAAGTGTAGTTCGAACGTTCGTAATCAGGGGCACTCTCCAAGGCGAGGTGTTCCCTCTTCTTCCTTGGAACCTAGCGGTTGGATTGCTTTTAATACCGGAAAATGAAGCCTTTAATGTAATAGCTTATGGAGACGAGGTTGCTATAGCTGTAGCTGTTCCTGGTAAACACCTCAATAAGAGATAAGAGATCTTTTGAAAATGCTCTCTCAAAGCTCTGCAAATGGCCTAAGGGATATGGACTCAGTGCCAATCCTTAAAAAACGGAACTTGTCCTCTTCACAAGGAAATACCAAATCTCGTATTACGATCCTCCAAAACTATGTTGCATTAGTTTGACACTTGCCGATAAAGCAAAATACATATGTATTTGGGTCTCCTACTTGATAAGAAACTTAGCTGGAAACCCTGTCAGGTACTGCTGTAAGAAAGGAATAGGAAATAAATGGGGACTACAGCCATGTATTACATATTGGCTCTGTGTCATCAAGCTTGTACTAACGTGCATGTCACCTAACCTATCTTATCCGGAAACAAAAGCCGGCTTACCTATGCATCATTGATGCACTAAAGACCACCCCAACAGTGACTCTAAATATTCTATTTCAATTGTACTTTTAGATATCTATAGTAAACAAGTGGCAGCTTGTGGAGCTACTCGTTTGAAAGTTATATCTTAGTGGTCTAGTCTAAGTACACAACACTCCTCTATTCTTAATAATATTGAATTCCTTCCACAAGACATCGACCACGTACTACCACAACTTCTGTTCAATAAGAACTTTTCAACACGTATCTCCTCAAGAGTTGATCTGTGGCTACAAAACACGGAATCCATACGTATCTATAAGGATGGATCAAAAACAGAACCGGGAGTAGGAGGAGGTATCTTCACCATCGATCTAAATATAAATATGTATCTTTTTCCGCCTTTCCAATATCTGTAGCGTCTTCCAGGCGGAAATCATGGTAATCCAGGAGGCCTTGTCATGACTGAAGTACAATGTGATATTCTATTGGGATCTCACAATTTTTAAGGTTAGTCTTACGGGGATTTCAGATCCATGTTGCTTTAGCTTGACGCTTTATGGAAAAGAGTAGTAGGCTTGGCAGTACCTACGACATCTTGTTATTCCAATTTTTCAACATATATTTGATGGTTTCGGTTCATATTTCACGAATAGATTGACCAATATTGTTCTTGAGTGACTGAATATTACTGATCTTGATCTTCTCTATATTTCAACAGAAAGATGGCAGTGTATCGTTGAGGCTATTGTTGCACAGAGTTCAATCTTTTGCGACCGTGGAGAATTTTGTTTTATTAAAAAGCTTCCTATTATCTAACTGGAGTCTACTCAATTCAGTATTCCACGAAGTTGTTATTCCCGAATTTTGTCGACTAATTGGATACGCATTGCTAAATTTACTGTTTACTGCTTTCGTTACCATATCTACCATTTGGGCAACATCTATCCAGAACCAAGGTCGTATTAGACTACAATTAGTAATGAGAACAGAGGTGAAGAAGTAACAGAACTACAATAAGTTCTGTTAGATCCTGCGAACCACTACGAATTAAAAGATTTAAACTCTTACTCACACTTGTGACAATATTTTCATTTTTATGGATGAGAATGCATATATGATGGGATTTTGAATAAGAAGGTATATCAATGATACTAATAACAACTACATAAGTGGGAGCACTGCATGTTCATGTTTTTTGAACAAATTGCATTCTTTTCCAACACTTTTAAACCTAACAGTTATATTAACACTGTGTACACCTTTACTGTTTCTGCCTTTGAGTACATTCCGCTACGCAACCTCCATAGGAACATCTTTTGAAACTTTCCGGCATTCTCTGCGGTAGCCGAGTGCATATCCGTTGGCGCAGAGTCAGTTCTTCCTGTTTGTGGTGTGTTGGGTTGGTAAGTTCGGTTTGGTTTTCGTAACCACTGTTCATTGCAGTGCTCTCTTGTGCTTGCATTTTTCCACTCTCTCGTTTCATTCCTTAAATTGTGTTGTACTTGTACAGCAAAATGTAGAATATATAAGTGCTGTTCTATACATACATACATAAGTACCTATGTACGCAGTTATTAAAATTATCCACGTTTTGAGTTTAAAAAGAAACCCTTACACCTGAAGATCGTCTTCCAATAGCTTGCTTGTGTTCATCTAGAGAAGATTTTCTTTTCTGTCAGAAGTACTTATAGTGATGTTAGTGCTATTGTAGAGTGTTTCGAATGTGTGAAGTGAATTCATGCAGAATTAGTCTGTCTATCCTTTCATCCCTTGCAACGATGCGACATGCATATGCGAATATTGGGTGTCATTTGAGCAACCATATGCGAAGTGCGGTTATTAAATGTGCTTGCAATTAAAAACACTCACAAGTACGTCGGCTTTATCTAGTTTCATACGTTGAGTGTTATCCTTTTCACCAAGTCCATACATATGGATGTGAGTATGGATATCTATGATGTTACTCTACTTGTGTGTGGAAAATTTCTTGCAAATTTTCCGTAATTGCTTCCGGTTGGGTGTCTGGTCTTGGTAGGTCGTTCTTTATTTTTGCGTTGTAAGACGTTTAAAAGAATTTTACATCCATTGTTCTGATTCGTTTCAGCGTTTCTGACAGATACATCGGTTTATCTGGGTCTGTATCTATTATCACACGAATGGGTAATTTGTCTGTGACATGTGGACTATGGAAACCATTAAAATCAGTTGTCTTATTCGTCTGTCATTCCTTTGACAGCTAACTACTGTTCAGTTGAAGAGATGAACATACATACATACATAGGTCTCATCTCTTTGTATTTCAGTCTAGAGGAAGGTAAAGCCTGGTATGAAGTTAAGTTTTGCTTCAAAATGCAATGACAATTTATGTCCCCGGCCAGGATTCTTAATTGGTTTCTGCTTAAATTGAAAATGAATTTACCCCCTAATTTATTAATGAAAACCAGAGAAAGATTATATTTTTAAAGGAAAGTTGTGCTTTAAATAGCATCAAGTGGTGTTACAATCTCAAAGACATCCTTTGTTCTATCAAATTAAGTTCATGATTGAAACTTAAGATTGTTTGAGCAGAGTTAAAGCTGACATAAGAAGGCAAGGAAAATAGGCTGAATTCCAAAACTTGAAAAAAATGTTCATCATTGCTTTGATGATGCAAAATCTTGATGCTTTGACACTGTTATGCATTCATATTGCTTTATTTATTTTTGACGTTTTGAACTTTTTTTTTTTTGACATGTCAATAATTCCACTAAATTGAACGCTACAATTTATTAGCGTTCAACAAAGCTACATTTGCATCATAAGAATTCATGATGCGCTATTTACGCAGTTGATTCACTCATGATGCGTGTAGAAATGGGATGAAATCCGAAACTTCGTTTGTTTGCATTTTGGAACGTTTGACGTTGTAGTACTGCGTTTTGGAATTCAGCCAAAGTTACGTAAGTATTTAGTTTAATGCCAGCTGAACTGCAAACCATTTTTGTACCAGCGTATTAGCGTAACGTACGACATTGTATTGCATTAGGCCGGGTTTCAGTTCATCCTTGTCAGACCTTAAGTGGCTTTATCGATGGCTCGATTGATACATAGACGACTTAGGCTATTGAAAAATTAAATGTTTTTGCTTTGAAAACTATTTTAACGTTTCCAGGAAGACCTGCACTAGATATGTAGGTAGTGTAGGATTATGAGTTTATTATCTCCCCAGGCACCTTATTGGGTTCATCTCGATCTCTAGAGAAACTTAATGGTGACAAACCTAAACCATTTCTCCCATCCATTTGATATATGTACCTACAAAATTTTGTTATCTCACTAATAAGGTTCGAAGACTCAACTTCCTCTAGGTTCTCAAAGAAGTATTTCCTAAAGTATGTCATTCTACTACTAATGTCTTCCGAGACGTGTAAGTCTCTACAGTATCTACATAAATCCGATCTAATACTGGCCACAAGGTCTTAGAAACCCACTAATTCTTTCTTGGTCAACACTTCCCTTTCGTTGCACTCTACATCTCAATGTCACGGTACGTAGCATAATCTTACGTGGTTCTACGTACATAATGCCTTTAGCAATTTCTAACTAGTTCAGATGTTGTGATGTAAGACTCTGGAGCTCTTACCGAAACCTGACTATCAATGTAGATGGCGATATTCCTCTCGGATATTGACCCCATCTCTCTCTAGCAAACCCGCAGCTTTGAGTTCAGCTAGAACCTTTGCTTGGAATACACAACATGTGTCCGGAAATCTTATGGCCACCTGCCTTAGAACTATCTGCATATATTGGTATCTCATTTTGTGGACTGACTACTTTCGTTTGCCAATACCCACTTTCAATGTCTATTACTTCATTTGGTGCATCGATGTCGAGGATACCAAGGATTTCACCTGATTCGTCAGAGAAACTGGAAAGTGATTGTCTGAGAATGAAGCTATGTTCCACATTGGTGCCCTGAGTTACTGAGCTGAAGGACGCTATTATTATTATAATTTTATTTGTAGGTCTAGTGGTAAAAGATACAGAAACATGTTGAATGGGAATGGAGGCTGGTCTTTGTACCTTGGCCCACTTTACCCCGCTATCCTCTTGCAAATAAAGAGAGCATTATATGCCTTGCGGACTCTTTCCTGTATATTAAGTTTCCGATCTAACTTTTTATCTAGTACAATGCCAAGATATTTTGAAAAGGACAGCTCCACCTCAGCTAGCTTCGGCATTTTGATGGGTGGTATCTTGTACCTTCTGCTGAAGGGCACTATATTTGTCTTTTCCGGGTTGACGTGAAGTCCACACTCTCTAGCCCTTATACCGAAACAGTTAAGCGCCTATATATGCGTAGTGATGCTTTCTCCTGTATTGGTTAGTTCGTTAAGTATGCTATCAATGACTAGAACCCAAAGAAGTGGGAATATAAAGCCTCCCTGAGGGATACCTCTAGTGATAGATTAACTTATTGAACTATGTACATCCGAGAGTGGAATTGCTGCTCCTTGCAGAGCCAATTGGTAATCATAAGCTCAACATTGAAACTTTCCAGGGCGCGTTTGATGGCCCCCCTTTCACATTATTGAAAGCGCCTTCTATGTCTAAGAAAGTAGTTAGACCGAATTCCTTTTAGTGAAGGCTAGTTTAAATTTTCCTCACTATCTCATTTAATGCTGTGCCCAGTGATTTACCCTTATGTACGTATGTACGTGGGTAGGCGAGTGGAAGAATCCATAACACCACACTCAGGTCAATATAGACCCATTGGGATGAAAATATTTACACTTAACATATGCATCCTGAGCTTTGCATTAACTGCGGTTGCAACACTTACTTCTAATGTGAATATCCAGAAGCCTTGAAGATGACCCTGACTTTCCTCCACCATACTGGCCTAACCATAAGCAATGATTGAAGATTTCTCTTCACTGGGGCTTTCTAAAGCCTAGCTGGCAGAATGCCGTCTGGGCCTGGAGCTCTGAATAGTGCGAATGACTTCATAGGCCAATGCCAATTCTTTCATGTAACGAGATTCACTACCTCCTCCTCTATTAACAAACTATTATTGTCTGAGTAGGTACCCATTTGTTATAGAGACCACTGGCGTACTACTTCCTGGAAAGTGAGTTTCGATTAGAAATACTAGAATCTCCAATACTTTCTCGGTACTTTTCGCCCACGAACCATCGAATTTTTTGATGATGCTGGGAACTGCACTAGCATGAGAACCTCTTGATTAAGGAATAATGCACTTCTTGTTAAGCAGAGTTACGCCATGACTGAAGTATTTATTTGCTCTGAACGAAGTGTAGCTTTACTTTATAGATATTGATTTTGTGATGTTGACATGACGTTATATCCGATGTCAGTGTGATGCCAAGAAAATCCATGGTTTCCTAGAGTTTGATCATTTGATCGAACATTTGACGTTGTGATACTGTGACGTGAAATTTCTTTGGATTGAAATCTACAATTTTTTCCCACATCTACAGGATTTTCTGTAACTCTTGATATAATGAGCAGTACGTGGCTTATATTCTCAAGCATGTTTCTTGAATCAGGTGATAGTATGGTGTTGTCATCAGTTAATTTGAAATTCTTGTTATGCGTCGACTCTAGCATATATGTACATGAACGTTGTGTATATTAAGGAAAAAGTGTTGGTGAAAGAAGGGATTCCTAAGGTACTCCATACCGGTCTGTGGCAGACTCAATATAATGCTTTGGAATTGTCCTGAGTGACGATTTTTAATCCCAGTCCATGTCGATGGCTCTGTCTCAAATCTGAGCTACATATGTAGTTCAGCAACCCTCCATTTTGTTTACCTTATTATATTAGGTATATTATTCCAATATTGGATAGCCCTTACTCACTTTAGGGTGCATGTCTGCAGGGCAAAAACTTCTTCGTTTTGAGAACTATGGTTTGTTCGTCTAATGTGTTTCGAATTCTGACTCGTATTTCTTTTGTTCTAAGTTGGGCTTGAGGTTGACGTTTTAGCTCAGAATTCTTGTTGATCCAACCTTTGCTTGGTAACGTATCTGAATGTCGTACAGGTTGTTCGGGTTGTCTGAAAGCGGAATGGACTATTTGACGTGCTGGATGTTGCTGCCGTCTGCAGACTGTCTCCTTACGTCATTATTTCTACTGCTGCCGGATTAGTACAGCCATATGGTAAGCAACTTCCAATGCTCAATGTTCAATGTATGCATGTATGTAGATTTATCTGCTTGCCTATATTATAAGGGTAATGAATGTATGTATCATCTAAACCTATACTCCTGCTTCGTCCATCTGTCTCGCCCATGGCCAGTGTTCATCATATTACGTAGGATAATCCTGACAATGAAATACATCCCATGTCTCCAAATGCCACGTCCATTTGATTGATGATTTGGGACGTTTTTTTCTTTGCCCCCGATTTTTGCTTTATCTGATTTGTATATCTTACGTCAAATTTTCAATAACGTCCTGTTGTTGTTTAACTTACGGCCCTCACTGTTGGTATACGTATCACAAAGTGTAGATAATGCTCATCCAGTGCCATCCTTTTCGGAAGTCTATGTCGCCTTCATCGTCTCCGTCACCGTCATCGTTGTCACCCGCTATGCTTGCCTAAACAGGACCAGGTGACTGGTCTATGTGAGGAAGTTGATGCATCCACCAGATACAATCTATGGGCACGGCAAACTCACACCGCTTCATGTTTATTTATGAGTTTCGATTTCGTAGATTTATTTACGGATAATGATTGTGTCTTGAAATTTATATATGTACATACATACCTCCATAGAGGCTGGGGAGATGGATACGGTTAGTGGCTAGTGGGTGGGGTCCATATGGGATTTCACATCGTTAAGTCCTGAGATGTTAGTGTTTCGGGTAGTAGGTTCCTTTCAATGGGTACACTTGGTGTTGTTGTTTTCCTTTTTGTTGTGTTTCTATTCGCTTTGAACTTAAATTGCATGAATGTGGAATAAAGCAAACTAAATATTCTTTATTTTTCGATAGACATGTTTTTTATTTCATTTCTCTTTTCTGTCAGAGAACTTCAAATGAAGTGGAAATAAATTCGACGAATGGTGTCGAAATAAAGGTGCTTTTTGTATATGTTGAGCGACGTTAAAAGGAAATTGAATTGGGACGATGACCATCTAGGTCAACGCGCGGGCGTTTGAAGTGAGAGTCCGTTTTTTAGAAGATTTTTTTTTTTTTGTTTTTGGTGGTTGTTGTTTCGATTTATTTTCAAATTTTAGTAGGTTTCCTGACAGTTTTGTTGTGCATCCATCTGGCAGATCTTTTAAATGGACATGCGATTCGGTTGAAATGATTCGCCTACAAATTCGGAAATTTGTTGGAAGCTCAACATTAATGGGTTTTGTGTGAAGGAAATGACTGACAGAGGATACTTTTTTTTTGTTTTTTTTTTTTTTTAAAGGGGCTATCATTATTCTATTAATCAGCAGTGAGCTTTGAGTGAGGTACACAAAATTGCTTTAAATGTAGTTAGAAATTTTTTGCAACCATTTTGAAATTAAATTAAAAAAAATACAAATATTTGGCGCGACAGACCCGTAGGGCGTGGCTAGGACCTAGCTTCTCACAGCCATTCGTGTTGCGCGGGATATACATATTCTTTACACGAATGAAAGAGGCCTACTGTTTTATGCCGTGTCTGAGAGCAATTTTCGCTTAAGAATCTATTTCATGACTGTTATACTCTTTGCTGTTTGTCGGACGTTCGCGAGAAGTGCGCATCTTCCGAGTCTCTACACCTTCTACAAGTATTATTGAAGTTATCATCCAGCCTTCAGGCATGCCTGCCCACCAGGTAGTGCCTTGTAAGGGCTCCAACTAGATACCTATGTTTCTTAAATTTTTCCTGCTAACGGAGATGAGTTTTCTCCTAGTTTTCTTACAATTCATTTTTGTCCAGATTTGTTTAGATGAGAGACTGTACTGATGCTATTCTACCTACTGCTTGTCATTCCGATGGTTGCAGTGTCCGAGTAGAACTTTATCGAATTAATAGGAACTGACGGTCCCTCTTATTGTCAAGGAGGTTACGGCACCTTAGCCAGCTAAAAGATCCGCGATATTACTTTACCAAATTGAATCGTATTATTGGACCATATATATATATATATATTTGCCCATATGGCTGACACTGCGACCTGAGAAGATCTATTGTGTCAAAGGGTATTACTAAGCCAAAAGACGTTCCACCTCCCTTATGAAGGATAGTACGTCTTTAGCAGCAGAGTTTCTGAACTCCGCTGATGAACATATTTCTTTGTGGAAAATACGTCTCCAGACCAATATAATGCTGGGCATTGACAGAGAATGTGCTCAGAGGATTCAGCATCTTCAATGCAGAACCGACAATCCTTTCTGGGTACAGATTAAGTTTGTGAAAGTGACATCGCAGGCCACAGTGGCCTGTAAGAAAGCTCACCAGCTTTCTGATGCTTTCCTTATCTAGATTAAGGATTTCCTTGTAGAAAAAGGCCTGATTAATCGCTTGGATTGTCTCGGGCCCGGAACATTTTTCCAGTGGGCCAGACGAAGTTTGTATTCACAAGTATTAATCAGCGCTGTGGCAGTAGCCCAGTTGAAACCGCAGTAAGGTTCAGGCCCTATGAACGCAGATTCTGAGCCAGCCCTAGCTAGTTCATCTGCAAATTCGATGCCTACAATTCATTGATGACCAGGGACCAAACCAAGTTTCACCCTATTGTGTCTGACAAGAGATTGTAGTGCAACGTAGCAGCATTTGACTGATATAGAGTCCATTAAAGTGAACGACAGCGCTTTAAGTGCTACCTGGCAAGATATATATCCTAGCGCCTTTAATACCTGTATCCAGATTTATCTTAGCGCAGATCTCAATGGTATGGAGTTCATCCTGAAAAACCGTGGAACACGTTTCCATAGGTATTGACACCCTGGTGTTGGATCCAAAGACGCCAGCTTCAACTCCAGTTTCCATCTTTGATCCGTCTGTGTACCCGATCAGACTTGTAGGATCCAGTGCCGGAACACCATTTGACCAGTTTGCACGGTCCAATATTTCTACCTCAAATAGCCTACCGAAAGAAATGTATCAATTTTGGACGTTGACTAAAAAAAATCGCTAGTCATCTACATAACTAATGGCGATGTAGCCTAATCTCTGAAGACCGACTAGGAGATTGTCGATGACTAGTGACCATAGAAGGGGAGAAAGGACTCCTCCCTGGAGACTGCCCTTAACTGCGATCACAGACACTGACACTCCTCCTGTAACAAATGTTCTTTTGAATCCATCTGTAAATAAGTACATCTATCGCAGACTCATTCAAAATTACTTGAAGTTAAAGTCCAAATAAGGGATAATATAGTCCGAATTACTAGGAACTGTTTTATGGCCTATTAGGATATTTGCGTGAGCTATATTAGCATGAGCCACTGGCGAGGAATCGCTAAACTGCTATGCCCCCATAAGTTTCTCAAAGTTATCAATGGGAAGAAGGTGGACCACAGGTTCTAGTGGAGCTGTAGTAGAGTTTCTTAGGACTTTATGCAGACGCACGATAACCTTTGAATCTTCTCGAGTGTTGTAAAATTGCTTTTGTTGTCCAACATCGTCAAAATAGTACTAGGATGGGTCTGATAACTGCCGTGTATTCGAAGAACAATCCCGAGGCTGAAGGTCCCTTTAATTTGCATACTTCTGCGGTCCTTGGTTACAGCAAATGCTAACGTATTCCAAGATCAACTTTCTATTGAGCTGCTTAGTAAACATTCAGTGAGTTGGGTCCTTATTCCATTTGGGTAATGTAGAAAACCACTGTTGAATTATCTGAAATGTGAGTCTCAAGCTTGACTATCCTAACTTCTTAGGCTTGTTAGAAACCCTAAGGGGATTGACTGGTGAATTTCGAGGAATTTACTCAGAACTCCCGACAATCAGTCGAAGAAATGAACATTGAATTAAAGCCTTTGGGAAGGCTGTTAATGTACTTTGCAAGATTTCAGATCTGGTGAAAAAAAAAACGCAACCGATGCGGAATATAAGATTTTTTCAATGGCTAGGGTGGATAGCTCGAATAGCCGTAAAGGACAGTCTCAGAATCAACAAAAATCTGGCCAGTCTAGGCAAAAGTTTAACAAGAAATACTACAGTCTGTCGTTAGTTACATGCCGAATGGGAATCGGAGCATTAAGTCCGTCTTCATCATGGGCGAATATTGAAACACTATTCTCTATAAATGTACCTATCCTTGTCTTCTGCAGAAAACTTAAAACATACACTTAGTTATCCTATATCAAGATATGATATAAAGAACCTGTGTGGTACTAAAGAAGTCGCTACTAAAGAAATCATCGGGGTTTGGAGACACTTCCAAATCATGTTTACTCGAAAGTTTGACATAAACTTTTTTACTCTTTTATAGCAAAACTTCTCCCTCCTTGAACATATGTTAGACTATCATGTACTAAGTCTTGAAAAAGATCATTTTCACAATCTACAAAGACATTACTTGTAAGGTTATGTTGTCTGTACGGGTATAGGAAAATTAGACCAAAGTACTTCCAAGCTACTCATGCTTTTATGCCTTTGCCCTTTTAGATCGAAAGATGCATTTACGATAGAAGTCACTTCCCCTATTTCTTGGTCCCTGCGTGTAACTAGGTAGTGATTAGTTAGAAATCGAATGTGATCTGCCATCGCTTTAAATAACCAACCCAATGTTACGTTCTTAAACTAGCCAGGCTGAAGATGTTCTTGGTCTTCTCTATACTATAGAGCCATTGTTTCACCAACTATGTAGCATATGGCACCGTGTAAATGAAGAGGTTTTTCCACTATTTCTCCTGGGTTTTCGGAGCCCCAGATGCGATAGTTTTGTTTGTTTACATACCTAACAAATGAATAAGAATAATTTTGCGTACAAAACCATGATCAGCAATCAGCAAACGTTTGGCGTTGTGCGTGGTCTGCTGGCTTCAGTTCCTGTGCCAACTGGACCCTATAAGTATGCAGGCCTTATCTTTATGCAAAATGCGGTGTGAAGTGATTGCGAATAGGCTCAGTTCCTATGATTGTCTCGAAATGGATACGCCTGGGTTTTCAGTCACACTCTCAGTTACGGCAGCAATATTTTCAAGTGACCTTGCCGGATGAACACGAGTTGGAGTCTTCAGTTCACTAATCTATCCGAGACGTTCAAATTTTAAATTTGTCTGAGAACGCCCTTGATGATGACCTAAAGCAGTCCGAACTTTACGAAACGTTTCTGCGATATTTTGACTGTTTTTGTAGTGAATTTTCAGTATTTGAACACGTTTTCTGAGTGTGTATCGATCCATATTTAACCTCCAAGGTTATACTTGTCAAACGTTCAACAATGACTCGCAATTTAATATGACAGCTCTTGTTGGATGATCCTTTATAAGAGATAATCAAACCGGAAGCATTACTTGAATGAACTGGTGTTCACAATACACATATGGGAACTAGGTTTACCATTGACTATTCCCCAAGCAATTCCTTTTTCAAGCAGATAGACTGCTTGAATGAATTCTTGAATTTTTCCATTCGTAACAGAATTAATTTAACGACCATGCATCGTCCGGCATTTTATGTAATCTTCTAATCTCTTTGCCCTTTCAGCAATCTTTCCATGACTTGGAGGGTATTCACAATCTGCTGATTGGGCCAAGTACTCCTATATATGTACGTTACATAAGTTCCAACTTCACCCTTTTAATTTAGTGTTACTAATTTTATTATCCTGCCAGCGGTGCATATTTACCACTTAGCTGAATATTTCTCTCAACTCCAGTGCCATTTACATATGTACATATGTACACGCATTTAGTACAGAAAGGATAAATGTTATATTCGGATTGTTTTTCCTTTATTTTAAGAACATGTTACGAACTTTTGCTCTTGGACATTGACAAAGTGTCAAAGTTTTAAAAGTTTAACATGCATGGAATTCTTGTAGTCCTTAGTGAGTCCTTAGACATATGTACGTACACGCTTTTAAATTTACAATTTTTTGTTGTCTGAAGAAGAAGATGTTCTCTAACAGAAACAAATGTCAACGACAACCCACTGAAGATGATAGCGATACTTTGTTTCGGAAATGTTCATGCATCCACTATGAGAACAACAACAGAATACTTACCCACTCCCAATGTCCAAGGATAACCCCACCCACCGATACCAATCCAACCAAACACGTATTGCACAACGAAACACTTTAAAATTCTAGCAAATGTCAAGAGCATACTCTCACAAAGGAAAATATCAAAAAACCAAAACAAAAATAAAAAAAAAAACCGAACAAAATATCCAGTGATCCTGGTCCCATTTCTCGTTCACTTCTTGACTGCATTACACACAGAGCCAGAGTGTTGTGCGGTCATGTAGTGTGCAACCGTTTTACAGTTGAAACTTTTGCCCTACAGAAATAAAATATAAGAAACCCCAATGTGTCCTTTGTTGTATGTTCGTTTTCTTTTTGTCTAAAAGGATAAAACTTTCACAAATTACTTCCACACACCCACCCACATTCCACACATCCATTGATCCCCCTGACTGCAGTACTAAAACTTGAACCAACGATGTCCTCATACACCGAGAATTTAACGAAATTTTACGGTTATGGAATTTTAAAGTCACAAGTAAAGTCTTAAGTTTCTCCAGGAGATCTCCCACTGGGGGTTTGGAAGTTTTCCAAAACAACACCAGGGGCAGAGGCTACTGAGTAATTAAGGGTGGGTGTACATGGCTACATAGGTATAGGATAGGGGAAGGTGATGTCCTCAAAAAAATAATGTCAGTGCTACGTGAAAACAGTTTTTTATTGGTTTTTGAAGGACTAAACAGAGAAAAAAGAAGGACAAAATCAGCTAAAGATACCTGGAACCAGGATCGTTATCTGAGCTTTAAGTGAATGACAGTCATTCATCGTTCTTTCTTTGGTGAGCAAAGTGCTGAAACTGACTCTTGAAGTGGCACATGCCAGAATGTATATATGTGTGTGTTATGGGGCCTTGGTATTTTATTAAGTTCATTTGTCTTCGCTTTTGAATGGTGGAAGGTAGTTCATCCCGTGGTAGTGGGAGAACTGAGAGGTCCTTTGCACAAAATTTATTTAAGGGAGCGGCCGGAAATTTACATTCCTAACAAACTTCTTGTCGAATGCAAATGTGAAAGGAATTTTAAAATGTCTCCCTCGGCTGTAGCCAGGAAAAAGGGGAGAAAAACTTGCACAGTTGAATTGGTGTGTATGTACGCACTTGGAGTCGATTTTAGAAGGACCCTCTCGCAGTGCTATTGAGAGGAAATTAAAGTTTCGAGAAGAAAATTATTTAAATTTAAAGAAACGAAATGGAATTAAAAGTGCTAATTTTGTGATGTGTGCGCGATGTTGAATTCATGATTTGACTGAGAAAGGATACGAAAGGATAGTTAGTTGACTGGAGAACGGTTTCCAAGGTACTGCTGTAGGGGGAAGATTGTTTAAAGTAGTTAGAAATCCTTTAAAGCAGTTTGCAAACTTCTTGTAGAAATTGAAATGGGAGATGGTGCAGAAAATGTAATGATCCTTAGGGATGGTGTGGTTTTCTTAGAAATACATATTAGTTCCTCATAGACTAGGATTAGTTTGTCAGATGAAGTCATCAGAGTACAGCAAAAACTTCGGGGTTGTTACACTTAACCTCTCAAGATGGTGTGGACCTTGAGTATGTAAAGTGCCTTTGGTCTTTTGTAGGTCGTCCACATACATGGTTATATTCCGGTGGACCGAGGAAATAAAGACACATTGATGCCTACAAGCCCGGCGGAAAGTCCAGCGATCAAGAACGAGACCAAATTTCCAACAATGCATGGACACTATTAAATTGGCAAAACGCCATTTAAATAGACCAAAGATGGAGAGCAAAACTGCATGCTTCAAACGTCTCTGTGGGGAAGCCGACATTAACCACTCAGGCTCGGCATACAGGATGATTGAAGAGTTATAGGACCCTTCCAATAATAGATCACCATTTTCTCCAAATAACATTTACATTGTGCAACATCGTGCGGATAGTCAATCCAGCAGATATTCCACTGTTTCATCAGGAGGAGCTGCTTAAGGCATGCATCAAGATAGCCGACACCAAGTCGTCCAGACCTGACGGCATCCCCAATAAGGGCAGCTCTAAAAAGAAACCAGTCTTCTTCATAACGACGATGCAGAGGTGATTCGAAGATTGAACCTTTCACGAAAAATAGAAAATGCAGCATTTGGTCCTGCTACCAAAAGGAAAGAAGCCTCCAGGAGAATCTCCGCCAGCGCTCCATATCCCTACAAGACACCATGGGAAAGATCCTTGGGAAGATAATTTATAATAGATTACTCACAGTAGTAGACGAAAAGGAGCTCTCTCAGACTCTCTCTCAAGAGTAGTAACTGATATAACCAAAGGTGCCATTGAAGAAGGAAGACTCTACGGTACAAAGAAGTACTGTGCAATAGTAACTTTGGACTTTAAAAACATGTTTAACTCTGCAATCTGGTCGTTCTTTAGAAGATCACTTGCCAGCATTTTAATAACAGAAAGTTGAGATACAATACAGCTGAAGGGGTAAAATACTACAACGTGACTGCGGGAGTTCCACAGGGATCGGTTATAGGACCGATATTGTTTCACAATCATGTATGACGAAGTTATCTCGGGGTGTAACGATAATTGGATTCCCCGGTGACATTGTCGTCGTGACAGTCGCTAAATAGATTCGTGCAGTTGAATCAGCTATAAGCGAAGCAATTGCCCGGATAAAAGATTAGCTTACAGCCGCCGGACTAGAACTAGCTAACCATAAAACAGAAGTTGTCGTTATAACAACTCAGACAATCAGGACCAAAGAAGCGGCAAAATACCTTGCAGTAATGCTGGACAACATACTCCAGTTTAGAGCCAAACATGCAGACTACTTAACCAAAAAAGATTAGCAAATTCAGGATGCTCTCTCGCAAAGGATTCTATTTTCGAGAGTTGTCACATCAGTTCGGTTATACTACACCCCAGTCTGGGTGCATGCATTAAGTACGAAGGAAATAAAAAGGAGATTGTCGTCAACATGACACTGCGCATTACCAACAATTAGCGGCTTTCGAACTATTTCAGACGAGGCCACCTTTCCTATTAGCTGCAATGGTCCTCATCGACATCATTGCAGAGCAGATACAATGTTAGAGCTTATGACAGAAGAGCCTGTAGCAAGAGAATCAAAATTGAAGAAAAGGCAGCTATGTGGCAGGATAAGTCGTACACTTGAATACTGCAATTACAACCTCACGCAGTTCCTGTCTAGCACGAGCTAGTGGCATTTTTAGAATATTCCCCGATTCCCTGACGCAACCGGTAGGGAGTCTTGACGAACTCCGCTTAAGACGTTATACTGCCTAGTCTCGTTCGACATCCAGCGCCCGCAGGATTTTTTCAGTTTATGATGGTGAATGCTTTTATAGATGTCCACTGAGATTAGTTCGCAGTACGGTTTATCTCATGGGTCGCATTCTCTATTCCCCCACTTTGTCATTTTTGATCGAGGAATGCTTGTTTGTTGCTAGGTTCATATCTTAGGAATATTCAACTACGCGTCATCTACTTTCATAGAAGCCTGAAGCTTAAATATTTAACTAACTATTTTCTGTAAAATATTTTCCTCTATAATCATTTCCTCACCTTGTTTGATTGCGGTAACTCCCGCTTGAAAGTCTGTCTAGTTCGCCCTCGGTACAAAATTCTCTGCTAAGAATTTTAACTGCAGCTCCAATTGGATTGAGAGAATGGTATAATGTAATCCTTTTCCATCTGAAGCCTCGGGATAACCAACTTGTTCAGAATATAGGCCCAGTCTAGGCGACCGATCTTTCGCAGTATATGTCTAGTGGAGGGAGATACAATATCGTTTTCAGTGCTACCGTGGCTGTTGATCTCCTCGACTCCGTCACTCCCAAGTAGCCTGTCTTTGTATCCTTTTAACGCTGTCAAGGTTCTATCCTATCTTCTTTCCTTATTTCCGACTTACGCCATAAAGCAGTGTATACTCTTAGGCGTAAGTCAAAATCAAAAGCATTTCTTCTCGAGTGCTTTCCATCAGACTATCGAACCATATGTAAGGAAGGGTCCTATCACCGTAGTATACAGTCAATATACCATCAGATCTACACTATTCAGACGTTCATAGGTAAACTCTCTTTGTGAAAGGAATTAAGGACCCCTACCATTACCAATTACTGAATTACTTGACTCTCCCTTCACCCAGGAATTCGTCGGATACCAGGATGGCAACATCATCGGCATAAGCCACTACATTGTAGCCATTCGTTTCAAAAAGTTTTACAATCTCGTCGACTACTAGGTTCCATATGATTGGCGATAGGCGATAGGACTCCACCTTAAGAAGTGCCATGCCTAGCTCTCATTCGCATCTTCATTGACCACT
Source organism: Xylota sylvarum (assembly GCA_905220385.1). Lineage (NCBI taxonomy): Eukaryota > Metazoa > Arthropoda > Insecta > Diptera > Syrphidae > Xylota > Xylota sylvarum. The sequence continues at coordinate 104,000,088 of LR999957.1, read as the reverse complement.
TATGTACATATTTCCGGATTTATTTGGGTCTTAGGTATATAGACTTTCTTCTATAGTTACGTTGCTAAAGCTGTAGAAACCCCTTTCATGTGGAGAATGGCACCCAAAATGTACTCTTTGACTTGACGGAACCTTTCTACAGAGTATCCTACTATATGGAGGACTGTATAAACCTTTAGATACCTTAACAAAACTGTCAACTAAAATCTATTTGTAGCTAAATCCGATGACGTTTCCGAGTTCTGTAGTAGTTGTGTGTTTTTGTTGTATCTGTCAACTGTGCATATGTCGCTCCTTGTAGAATGATTCAGATACGCTCTGGTGCATAGCAATAACATTTTTCTTGACATACTCTTTGATAGACATAACCATAGAGTCTACACTATTCTAAGTACTTATCACTCCATCAACATTCACAGAAACTGAATCTATGCAACAAAATTGGCATCCTAGGAATCCACTAATCTCATTCATCTCATTTATCTCCTCTTGTCCCATTTATTCGAAATTATGCCCCGCAATTCAATCTCCAGTCACGATAATCCAGATCCCAGATCCCGGACCCCTTAATAATATCCTATCGCATGCATTCATTAGCCAGCAGCTGAATGCCTTCGCATACAGTTTGCTGCAACACATACATTACCTCTGGTGCTATCGTCATCATAATACTGATTATCACACCTACCACACGTAATTTGACTCAATTTGCTGGCTAATTTCACGGGTAAGCCAATAGAATTTAATATCCCCTCCATGGGGGCCCTGGACACACGTCCTCCAATAGAATGGAATTTAGTTTCACGCCATTCTAGCTGACTGCCTCGCCTCGTATATCTGTGGCACCAAAGTGAAAAACTATCCGCAGGACACATATTAGTGGTAACTCTATTTATGTGTGCAGGACCCCTTTTGAGTTGTGACTTTTCAGTGAGGATTTCGACTGAAAGTCGAAAGCTTGTCAGTGTGCGCTTGTCATGGCGACTAGGCATTAATTTTTGGTCAGAATCCATCGAACCGTGTACGACGGCATTGATTATCACCGAAATACCACCCATATGTGCAGACAAATGAGCATCGATTGAGTGTCCAATTTGCTGTCTGTCAGTGCAGAACGTAAACACGTATCAATTTAAAGTGACTGACCACCACCATTGGAGCAAGGATAATGGATAAAATGGAATGCTATTCGATTGGAATTGCTGCTTCTTAATAGGATCGATGGGAATGTGTATATAAGGACGAGTTCGTAATGAAGAAATGCAGTGCTGTAGAAGGATTTCGCGTTCATTACTCTGAGATACTAATAAAAAGGAATCAGTTAGCTGTAAAGCGTAGATAAGGATTTATTTGCTTGTAGTTTAGAAAGATGGCGATTGAAAGGGAGTTCTCTGTAATAAAAAGAGAGGGTCTTCTGGTCCATGTTTAAATAAAAAAAAAGTCCTTTTTCGCTTCGGATTTGAGAATTAATATTTATTGTTACCAGTGTTGACCCTCTTTTCAGTAAGGACACAACATTTGAAATTATTCAGAGATAAAAACCGTCTTAAAAGGGTTAGAAAGGGGCACTATCTGTTAGATATAACCAGTTTGTCGATCCACTCAGAACTGCAGTCCTTCAGAGAATTCTACTGCAGCTATCCGTAAGCTTCTAAAGGAAATTATTTGTTTGAGAGACTATTGGATACGGTTTCTACACAGATTGCTTACAGTATATGGTAAGGAGTCCTGTGAAAATATGGAAAGGGTTCTAATTAGACGGTAGTAAGGTCTGGCGAAGGCTTAAGTCTTTCGAAGAATACTTTCAAAAGGCCACTCATCTTCTATAGTTGAATCAGTTTCGAAATACTGAGGTTGCATTCATTGGGTATTCTTTCATTCGCTTGGTGCATGCTTCTTGGCAAAATATTCCCTGTTCCTTCGAATAGCCAAGCAGTTAGGCTATCAGCTCTAGCAGCTTTATTGGATTGTAAAATTAGACACCGCTATCTTGTCCTCATCCAGGTCGGGTGAATGAAAATGTTGACTATGAACAGTGACTATGACTATGAATTTGCCTGACAGCGAAATTTTTTTCACCGTCGGAGTTATACACTTTGCAGGAGTGACCTTTCCATATCCTCAACATTGTGATTCTGTATTTCCTCGATCGCGCGCCTTTCATGATCCTTCGTTTTCCTTCTGTGAAGCCAGTGTACAACCTTCTCTTCTGTTCGTAGAGCTCGAAAGCATCTCTGATCATTCTATGCAACGGCCCTTTGTATGTCTCCTGTTTTTCTCCATTTACTTGCCAGCATACCTCTTCGAACCACAGATTTCGTTGTGATAATCTGGAGAAACCCAGCCCTATCGCACATCATCATACTGGAGAAGTGTTCCTTGCGTCGATTGCAATGTGATCAACCTGATTGACTGACCTCCATGTTCCTCTGCGAATATTGAGATTTCGGAACCGCGTGCTAGCTACGATAAGATTTGTCTCACCCCGGATTGCATTATCAGAGCTGCGACAGTACCTACTATCAAAGATGCTCTCTCTTCCTAGCTTTGCGCTATAATCGCTCAGGAACATTTTAACATCATAGCTAGGCCATTGCTCGTATGTTTTATGTAGGAGTTCATAGAAGCTGTCGTTTGTGTCTTTATTATCAAGCTAATGCTGGCAAATTTAGCCTCGATGCTCATTATTATGATGCGTTTGTTCAGTTGTCTGAAACTAAAGACTTCTTGCCTAAGTATCCTTTAACAAATCCGCATCGGCAGAGGTGACAGAAGCGGCTGTTGGCGGTCCATTCCATCGCACTTTTTGGATGGAGGTAATGTCTGCTTTACTGTAGTCCAGGGGCTTTACTAATTGTTGGACTACACAGAGTTTGTTAAAGGAGTTAAGATAGAACTGAAAGTCGTTATACTTATAATATCTTCAGGGATCTTCATCCGTTGAATCACCATTTTCCGAAGCGGTTGGTGGTTTCATAACTCATATGGTTTTATTCTAAGATAGGGAAGATACACCAATGCAAAACTACCAACCTGGAGGTCTTTGGTAGGGACCCCTAAGACAAAGGGATGCAAGCGTCAAAGAAGGGCTCATTCGTCATGATCTCTATTTCAAGACCCTCTCTGAGTCTTGAAAGATCCTTTTTGACCTGAACTCTGTATGCATCAAAGTGACTCAAATAAGGCACATATCAGTATGTGTGTGAACGTCACGCGATTATATAGTGGGACTTTCACCCACTAAACCCACTTTCACCCACTAACCCCTGTCTAGGGTTACATCCTCACCCAGATGGCTTACCAGCAGGTTCCGTTCTACATAATATCCGTGTGATGTGTTCCGCATCCTCGACTGCTTCCTAGTACCATGTTAGGCAATACGAGTTGTTGTCGTATCGAAACCTATTGGCAACAATATGTATATACATATGTAGATAGGTGCATAGGTAGGTAGGTGGGTTGATGAGAGGAGGAAGAACCCATTCTAATGCATCATAGAGGTTTGGTCCTACTTCTTGTACTGAGTTTTCCTAATTGCCTTCTTACTGCTCATTGGTGAATAGGATATCCAACCATCGTGGTATCTACAGAAACCTGGAAATATTGTTAAGTGAGACATCAGATTGTTCTCATAAGGCCTGGAAGTAATATCGTGTACCCTCGTGAACGGCTTCTTCGCTGCAACCTCTGTATGATTCTTTAGGAGATTATGGCCAGTGAGTGCAACTACCAACACTGATAGGGATTTCCTGCCATTTTGTACGAGTTCGTTAATTCAGGCTTTGTCGTTTCACATCAAGGGTAGTAAGTGACTTCTACCTATTATAGCTGTCATTACGATCTTACGTTCGACTCGCTCCCTGAGGCTAAAGAGTGGATACTTAAACCAATGAAGTGCTTGATTTTGGTCCATTACAGACCCTTTTCTTGAAAGCTCGTCGGCTATCTCATTCCTTTTCATTTCAGGTATGTACGTATACAAGTTTACTACTCCTAAATTTAACTCCAAATATCCGTTATTCAAACATTTAACATTTATGTATACATACATTGATACATACATTGAATGCAACACTAAAGGAGAAGACCAAGAGTTCTAAGTCAGTTAACGACTTGCGATATTACTATGAAGTCAGAGAAGTCTCCATGTCAGCTTCTTCGAGGGCATTCTGTAACGATGTGCCTTATTCTTTGTCGCTCGGCCTCACAGTCGCAGCTTGATAAGGTCGAACCGGTTCACTTATGCAATGTGTCAGTATAGACGCCGCATTTGGAACGTATACGGTTGTATTGTACCCACGGGTTTCGAGGCATTTTGAACCCATCTAGAGGTTTTGTGAGTTTTTTGTTATGAATCAAACCAGTAGTATGGCTATCCGCCCATTGTATCCCTTTGTTTTTGACATAATAGCCATTCTCTAATGTATTCAGGATTCAGATATGCTCTGTTGTTGGGTGTCTATGGCAATGTCGCCGGCGTATGAGTACTTTCTGGACCCAGTAGGAGGTATATCTTAGATGTACAGGCTTAATAGAGTTGGCATTAGTTCTGATCATTGCGGTAGCCCATTGTAGAGCTTTTTCATATCGCCCTTAGCATTGTTGAGCAAAACTTGGTATATTCAGTTAGACAACATATTGTTGACTAGCTAAACAGTCTTTTGACATGGTATTATCTTCAGGAGCTTGTAAATTAGACCTTGCCTCCAGACCGTGTCATATGCAGCTGCCAAGCCTTTGAATACCATAGGGCCAGTTCTTGTTCCGAACAGCTCCGTCCAGTTTAGAAGTCAGCTTGGTCGACGGGGATATGCGGATTTATGGTTGACTTGATTCTATTGAAAATATCTCGTTCCAATAGTTTGTAGTTGAAGCTACATAAGAAGAGAGATGGGACTATAGCTTTCAGGTTTGTCACCTGGTTTTCTGGGTTTCAGGAGGACGATGATTTTTTTTCTGAAATGCTGTGGCAGCTTTCCCGTCTCTATTATTATTGTGAAGAGCGACGCCAACCATCGTAGAGTATTAGGTCCAGTATATAGTATTTCAGAAATTCTGATTTAAACTTAAGCCATAGTTATCTCTTTTGATGTAACAAGCCTTGAATTCACTGATGTCTCTGGGCATTTTAGCTTCAGAATCTTCAGATCTCGCTTGACTTTAATGATGTGCCACTTGTCTGATGGTGATCGAGACATTTTAAGAATGCGGTTGGCATTATCGCTGACTACATTTCCAGCTCCTAGTTTTCTTAACAGACTCTATGCCTTGCAGCTTGAGTGAGTGAAGTTCAGGTCCTCCATCGCATTTTGCTACTTGTTTAGTCGACTTTTATCTAAAGATCTACGAAGCTCTTCGGCTATTTCGAGGTCGCTTCTTTCCTCGAAGTTTTTATACAATCATGTGGTTTCAGTCGTCCATCCAGGGATGCATTCTTTACTATAACCATGAAGATTACGCTTTTTAGTTATAGCTATTCCCAATCTAGGAAAACGTTCATTGTTGGATACATTTTGGGGAGATTAAATGGATGCAACTCTCCAATTGGCTAGAAATCTGTTCCCAGGCAGCATTGACAAAATTCCAGTTTTGACAAAATTCCAGTGCGACGGAGGTACTTAGTTAACAAGTGGAACTTGTATGCCGATTTTAAATATGACAGGGCGCTGTTGGCAATGGGGGAAATCTGGTAGAACTTTTCTGTTAAGCCATTTATGTCATTTTTTGCATATTTCCATAGGCTATGACGTCGCCAATGTATACAGTGGGCTACAGTACACATGAAGGACATTGCTCGTCTAGGGAGTATTTGTTGACTTGCAGTGTTAATCCTGGCAGCTTAAATATTGTATTCGGATTTCTCATTTACCAGGCGCACGAATGTAGCTGTTCCATATCAGTGGTGGTAGGATGCACCGATTAGTGAATACTTTTGAATATATCCCCCGGAGCTTAGGTTTTTTTCTGCTTTAGTATGAATCTCTTGTATAAGATCTACGTCAATATGATCATCTTTTATAATCTGTGCCAGGCATTCTCTAATACACTTGTAATGTCATCAACATTTAATTGCCATAAGCCATCTGATGGTCCTTGCCCGATCTGAATTCAAACAAAGCGTTACGAACAACCACCTAAAAATAACAGTAAGTTGTATATTCCTCATGGAAAACTAATCCCCTACGTAGAATCTTTGAAATCCTTTCCTAAATGAACTTAAAAATAGGAATCTCTTATTAAAAAAAAAAACTATGTACATACAGATCCTAATAACTAACACTAAATCCTTATGACCCCACACTCGAGTTGTTGGAGTAATTCCCGCTGGGATATTTTTTGATTTGGCGATCCTTCGTCCATTTCCAACCTCAAACACATGAGCACGGTTATTTTAACCAAACAAAAAAACTCTTTGGCTTGCCTCTTTATTTGAGAGTCCTTGCCAGACAAAAACCTTTAGTTTATTTTCATTTTTGCGATTCTTAGGGTGGGATAGAGAGCTAGAGCTATCCTGCATTAATGGGAAATTTGTTGTGGGTCAGTTACATTCATATGAATCAACTCATCCGGAAGAAAGGATTTCAATGGGATATAAAGCACTACTCTTGGATATCTACATGTATACACACACACTTGTGAGTGTGTGTATATTAAGGGAAACGATACAATTACACAGTGGAGGAACAAAAGCAACTCAAGAGTTCAGAGTTCTCTACACCGAAAGGGTTTTCCACATTCGTTATCCTTTTTGTTTCACATTAATACTTTGTTCTGTGAATTTACTGCCAAGGAAAACTTTTACAAAACGTAAATAGTTTCAACCATAAGGATTCATTGGAGCCAATTAAAATTGTGCTACTGCTTCGTTTTATCTCTCATCTCTGGAGATTAAAGATTATAACTTCTAACAAAACCAAATGGATAGTCACATGTGTATAGAGGTCATGTAGGTGTTTGGGTGAAAGGATATATACACGAATTGGAGACTGAAATAAAGTTATTGGCCAAAATTGAATATTGAGTGGGAGATCCCTTTTGGACGGAGGCGGCCATACATAAATAAATCTTTATCCTTTATTGCCTAATGAAATTTAATAACTTTAATTAGACAGAGACGAGAAGAGAAGAAAAGGCCAAAGAAGGAAGCGCAAGCGACCATAAACAAGATGATATTTGCTATCGTTAAGTCCTTACTGGAACTGGCACCTCTACCATCAAACGGAGATGACACACACATAAAGTAGAAACGGGTTGACTACAAATTTTCTGCTAAAGGGATGAATATTTGATTAGGGTTTCGCTTTTGTTTGATAATTTGCATGAAAATTGATTCCAATGATACAAAGCGTATACTCTCACCGAGAGTGGATGTCTCAATACCAGTGAAGGACTTTTGCGGCGGTATGTGTTGTTGTTCGCTTGTGAGTGCTTTATAAATGATGTTTGCTTCTAATCATAGCCAGTAAATGAATTCTGTGATGTGAATCTTAATCAGGATTAAAATTTTGAATTCATGCCATCACCAGAGCGGGGGGCGGGAGAGTTGATTATTAAATTAACACTTTGCTGCGGAAAAATGGATGGAGGTAGAGAGGAACTGGGATTAAGAAAAGCGGTCGACGTATTTTTTTTTTTTATTTTTTTTCTTTGCCATTTGAGTGATTTTGATTATTCTCTAATCCTTAAGAGATCTTAATCTATAGAGTTTTGGCCTTAAATTAAGTTAAAGAGTTGTCTTCTTATAGGATTGGCAATTGTTTAGAATTTTTCTTGTGAGAAGTTTCCCAGTTTTTGTGGCACTGACTGGGACCTTTCGGAAGTTATTCATTGGAGTTTTACAGAAAGGTCTGTAGGACGCATTTGCATCCCTAGTTTTTCCATTGCATTACCTTCCTCAATTACACCGAGTATTTAGGATTTCTGACAAGCTACTTAGCGTCTTTGGTTTCGTTTTAATACTAGGACTCTTGGCAACCTGACTTGTGTCTACTTGTATGTAGATTTGAAAAGATAATCAGAAATATTTTTCTTCGATAGGTCGTTAGAGTTATTAAAAAAAAAGATTTGCCTAATATATGATGCCTGGGTTTGACTATGTCCGAGCGAGACCTCCCTGGTTCACATTTTGAATATCGTGCAGATTACTATCAGACGAGAGATGTCCCTTCAATTTTCGAAGGAGGTTTTCGGTTGTAGTTTGGTTGCATTTAAAGCATATCGTACAAGAAAATAGCAGCTATCTAGCCCGATCAGTCTTTGGTTAACCATTGCTGGTATTGCCTTCATCGCAGTTTCACGGGCAGCTATGTCACTGCTAGTCTCTGCTTAGAGAATGCTATTGTAGCTCGGGAGTCTGACTGATTTAGATATATTAGAAAATATACATGCTCCTACACCAATGTCCATTTTGGACCCATCGGTATAAACTTCTGAGGGGCTTGGTATATATCTCTGTTTGTCCATTCCTCTCTGCTGGGATAGAGACTTGTAAAAGGTCTTATAAAGTCAAGATAGTGTCTTATGCAGTCTGTTGTTGTTACATTCCCTACATCGTCTTAAGAGACCTGTGTACACCGTAAGGCGTTCGGTCACCAGCAGTCTAATTGAGGTATTTTTAGGGCGCTTGTGGCAGGAGATTCTTAGGTAGGTTGATAATGACCTCAGGTCTCATTGCACTGGTAGGGCCAATACACGCTAGCCTTTTGTACTGTTGTGATGCCCTTTATGTTGATGGCCCTACTGGTGGCCTGCTATAGTTTCGTTGAGAACTAGAACCCTTAGTAAAGGGGCGATGCATCAACCTTGAGGTGTGCCTCTGGAACATAGAATTCTAACTGGATTTCTCTTAGTTTCGTTTTAATATGTCTTTCATCTAGCATGCTCACTACGCAGTTGATTTGAACATCATCTACTTTGAGGTTTGTTCGGGTTCTGGATACTGCATCTGTCGTGACAGTGTTAAACGCTAATTCAATGTCCAGGAAAGCGGTAGTGTGCCTTTGTCTTTCAGCGTGTTCTTAATTGGGCCAACTTCAAGCTTTTACCCTTCATGTAAGCATGCTCTGCTAGAGATAGGTCTCCGGGGTGAAGCTTGCTACGAATGTATATGTCTGCTAACCGTTTCAGGACGAATGATGTGAAATTTATTGGTCTTTCACGGTAGTGTGGATTGCTTTGCCAGCATTTGATATGAAGACAACCTTAACCTCATTCCATGTTCTTGGTATGTAGCCCCATCTAGGGAACAGTTCTCGAAGTACAAGAGTGAGTGTATTTATAGTTTTTTGTAACATGATCGAAAAAATACCAACCAGTCCCGCTGATTATTTGAAGGGAGAGGACGATCCGATGGCCTACTAACTTTACTCCTCTGTAATCATTCCTATTGGAGGCTCCATTATCCCAATGCTGTTACTTATTGTGTTGCCTGTTCACTGTGTAGTATACTCCAGAGCTATATTGGACTCAATTTAGTTTCCGTTGCGATCCTTGAGAGATCCTAGAGATATTGTTCTCTAGAGAGGACTTTCCTCAATCATGTAGATTCGGTTGAACCTGTGATTTCATTACAAAAGTGCTGCCATGAGCGTTTATTCTTTGCTCTCTGTACCTATTTTGAAAATCCTTTGACTATCCTTGTATTAATTCCTGTCTTCTTTGAAGTTCGTTCTTTTGGTCGCACTGAAAAGCTTTCCTAATGCTAGCTAGTTCTTTAGTCCGCTAAGGAGGTGATAACTTACATAGTTCTCCCTTTTGTTATGCCCAACTAGCTTATGATATGTCTCTTTGTAGTTGGATGTCATCATTTGGACTCTCCGATCATAAGGGTTTGCTCTTCAATGCTATCTCTCAGAGAGATCCCAGTTAGGTATCCTAGGATTTCTGGGTGGTTAATGGTGGCTATCGACTGCTTCTAAATGAACCGTCTTTGACAATCCTAATCTCATAGCGTGCTTCCACAGAAGGCAATGTCCTTATCCGTGATTTGATTAGTTTATTAATTTCCTTAGATTTTTTAAGATCCGTCACTGGCTACAAGACCTTACATACCCTATACCCTGCTAAGATGAATAAATCTTAATTGCTAAAGAATCTAACTTCAAACTAAGAAGTCACTTCCATCAAGATTCCCAACATAATTGGTTCTGCGGCAAATCAGGCAGTCGAGTTCTAGGCCAGTTTTCTCCGAGATATTCTATCCAGCTATCGGGGTCCTGGTCATAGTGTCCCGTTGTTGATTTGTAAGTATGTATTGATTGACTGTCAATGTATCTATATGCTGTAAAAGTATGCCTGGCCCCTGCCACAAACCAGTAGAATGAATGAAATAATTCTGAAAATCAAACGCAATTCGAAGGATAGCGGAAGTAACACAATGGACTTCCTTTGATATAAATCCTATCCAATGCTTAGGACATTCACCTAACCTGACCTAACCTATGTACCCTATGACATCCAAATAATATGGTTGACACTACGACCCTGTTGTGACCCCAAAATGGAAATAAACGATTCAGGAAAATTTTGTGTAAGAACTCTGCGACATGAGCCCAGGGATATAGCTAGGAATGTAAAAGAAGAGCTTACTACACACAGTCAACAGTCATTAAAATTCCATTCGAGGGATAATACCCTAAAAGGTCTATCACATGCCGAGGTCCCATGTCGCCTTCATCATCAACGGTATTCAACATACATTTACTTCGTACAACATTAATCATGTTTATCTGTTTTCAATTTTAATAATAAATCTACATGCGAAGGCTCCCACAGGACATTTTCCTTAAAAACCACCAAAGTCACACCGGATCAAACTTAATTCATATCCGCATCTTACCCCTCAAATATCCAATGTATAACCTTTGTCCATTAATCATAATAATCATAGCATTCCGCACAACCACCATCAGGTTCAGGACAGAGGAAAAAAGAAGAACGAGGTCCTTTTGTCTCCTTTAAACCTCCAAACACATGTCTTCGTTTATTAGACGTAAACTCCTTCCGTGCGTGTACATATCTACCACTACCCACCTCATCCGACCAGGATATAACCCATGATGGCATTATTTATGATGCGACTCCATGGTTCATATTCTGTGTGACAGGACTAACCGTGAGACGGAATTCATTTGAATTTCTGAAATTGTTCGCCCGTCCCACTCCTATGGATGGCGGCGGCGGCTGCATGTATGTGGATGGAGTTGCTGCGGGAGTATAAAGTTCATACATACCACCCGTATGGGACTGGTTGGGTGGGAAGGATAAGAAAACTTGGTGTCAGGTGGACAGGTGTCACAAAGTTTAAAATATTACATTTCGACTTGGAAGGCGAAAACACTTAGTCCCGCCCGGCAAGGAGCCAGCGTAATTTGCTTAACATAATTTGACAATTGCAGGATTATGTAATTAGAAGCCGAGACAGAGGTAAATAATGGAACATTTCACCTCTCCGATGAGGGTCTCATTAATTCAAATTGCCAACCGCGGGGTTGAGTGGGTGTAGGTTTTCGTCACTGGCGGTGTATTAACTACATCTTTCAACCACGTGAAGGTGCTCTCGTTGTCACATTAGATACGATTGGGGATAATGTAGTCTTAAGGGTGATCTGGTGGCAGTTCATTAAATAACCGTCGTCGTTGTCGTCGGTCGTGAAGCTAAATGTGTACCACAATTAATCCATAATGGCTTGGAGCGCTTTTTAACTGTTATTTTCCTTGGAAACGAATAATACTGTACCCGATTAATTTAGCAAGGTACCAGGTATCTTAAATGATTTAAATGGGATTACATTAAACGGGGCATTAACGTTGACATGGTGTATACTTATGAATTCTGACTCTGGCGGCCATAACCCTCCAGCAGTCAGGACCTCGTGGTACTGGTACGTCGTGAATGTTTAATGCAGACTTCTTTAAAGAAAATGGAAATGGCCAATTTAATTGCATTGCTATGCAATTGAAGTTCATCTGCAGGTTGGTGCTGGTTTGAATCTTAATTAAACACCAATGAGCTCACCTTTATCAAGTCAAGCGTTTCGTTTGAGAGGAGCGAATGCCCGACTAATTTAGCTCTTGTCTGTGAGGGAAAAGTTTTTGAGAAAATTCATTAGCACCATGTTTGCTGTTTGCAAATGAATTTTCACACATATCCACTTCCAGTTTCTCAGAAACTCGACCGGGCTAAGGAAGATGTCTGATGCATCCATTTAAAAGTTTAACTTTCGAGCAGCTCCTTGTTTACATACTTTAGACGAAGTATCTGGAACTTCTTATATGAGTGTTCCGTACCAGTAAAGTGAACAACAAACTAAAACATTTCGGTAGGAGTAGAAACCCGCTCTTAAGGTGATGAGAGGGGTTTTGTAGGAAATAGAGAAAGTTTAAATAGAACTTGAAGAGTATAGATACACTTTTTAAGGTGACGTATAGTAATCACTGTGTGGCCGACAGGAAGGGATGCTGCGAGATGGAATATATTTTGGGCTATTTGATTGAACTGTCCAGGTCTTAGTCTGGTTTTAAGGATACCTCCATTATACCGAACTCAGTAGAGTTCTCTGGCAATCTTCTCTGAAACTGTGCGAAGGCTGTGCGAAAGCCAACGTAAATATATGTATCGTAGGCTACATGACGAGAGGGTGGTTTTCCTTTTCGGCTTGAGTGATCACCTTGCGTATAATGTTTGCAGGTCGAGGCCCCGTTTCATCATAGGACATATACGCAGAAGTGTTCCACACTGGTTTCTCCTTGCCTCGTTCCAGACTAACGCAGACGAAGTCAGGATCGCTGACATTGGATAGAAGAAACAAATTAAGGTTGTTCTTGGCAAGAATACAGGCACTGAGTTTACCTAGTTTTTTAGCAAAGAAACCCGTATAATTCTTTACCTTAATCCCGCTATGCTGCTGTCCCTTAGGACCCACGGTTCCTGGATGAGGGCAATATCTTCTTAGCTTTCTTGTAAGCGGAGGAACAAATTAGCAGAGGCTGTTTTTGAATGATGAAGATTAATTTGTTTCGACAGAAGCATTAGTGCTAATTAATACAGATGCCTCTATTAATGTGGTGTTACAATCCTCGCGAATCAGAGGACTGGTCACCACTATCTTGCTTCTTGGGAAGCTCTATTCTAGCATCAACGATAATTGATGCCAGCTTTTGATACTGTGGCACTACAACCCGCCAAAACAGAGGGTTTGTGACCACTGACCCGTTTTACGTGAAGCTTAGATTGGGACGAATCGACTTGTTTTTCAGCTAAGCCAGAAACCGTAGACCTTAAAGTGGAGTGACTCCAGCTCATAAAAGATCCTAAAATTTCTTGCGGCGAGGGACTCAATAGATTTCAGGTTCAATCGTATTGAAACTAATCGGCGGCCTCATTTGGCTCCTCAGCTTTAATGACCTTCCAATTGTACGTCGAAATGCCAGGATTTTGGATCCCTATGAGCCGTAGAATTTCTTTCGAGTCACTAGGACCAATAGGTATCCATACCAATAGGTATCCGAGTGGTATCCGAGGTAGGCCGAGTGGGAATTTCGGCTTTTGCAACAGCCTTGAGTTTGGCACCAGGCCACACAGCACCGACTTTCGAGATTGCCGACTTGATATAGTCAGCTGAGTTCTTGTCGCTGCAGATCAATAATTTGGCACCAGTCTAATGCCAATCGTCATCCTTAAAGGTCGGCGGCACTAACATGGGGGTTAGCCAGGTAGTGGGAGAGGATACCCGAAGACACATGTGCTTTAAAAGCGTCCAATTCTCCGTGCTGATTCTTCCTTCCTCGTTACCATAGTCAATGACCCCAAAGATCAGATGATCTTTTGCATCCTTCTTGAAGGGCCTAGAAACCGGAATGGTTTTTTGTTTTGCCTTCTTAGGGGTATTAGAAGGATCCTTCCTTCCTCCTCTGGGTCTCTTGGAGGCCGGATCTCTTCTGGTTTTAGAGCTGGTTGAGTGTACCCCCGATTCGAGTTGACTCCTCCGCCGGTTATGAATTGGGAGCCTTCCCGTAACGAGCTGGCTTCTCCTATGAGCAATAGGGGGCCTTCCTTTTTCGGATGGCATCCCCTGGAACAGTAGCCTGGAGGAAGTGGGGTGGCCCGTCGCTATCACAAGAGTGCCCTCCCGAAACAGGTTGGCTACTCTTGTCATCGAGCAACGCTTTTGGCCAACTGGCAGACCTCCCATTTAGCTTCTCTCTTCTTCAGGAGACGCTCTAGGACGAACTTCGCCAATCTGCGTTTCTTATACGCTATTGCGCCGATGGACGTCCCGCTTCAGCAGGTCGTCTATTGACAGTCGTGATTACGGTTGCGACCTCCAAAACAGAAGTCGCTACCGAATCAAAATCTGATGATGGCTTCTCCACCGTCATAGTGACACGCCTGGTTCGTTCAGTCGCTGTTGTCGTCGTCATTGGGTTAGGTTGAGGTTTAGCCTCGATAGGTACATTTTCTTCTTTGTTAAGTTTGTATTTGGAATGTTGATATTGTTCCTACGAGTAGGCCGGTTTGAAGTGGTCCCTCCTCAGCATAGCCGGTTTTACTTGTATATTACGACAAGCCCTGCCAGAGCACTTCAAAGAGCTTGTTAGAGACTGATTTAATCCTCAGACTTGCATCCTTGGGCAGAATTTGCTACGCACTCACACTACCACTGGAATCAGATTGACTACTCTTTAGCTTCTGGCTTCTCCTATGAGCAATAGGGGGCCTTCCTTTTTCGGATGGCATCCCCTGGAACAGTAGCCTGGAGGAAGTGGGGTGGCCCGTCGCTATCACAAGAGTGCCCTCCCGAAACAGGTTGGCTACTCTTGTCATCGAGCAACGCTTTTGGCCAACTGGCAGACCTCCCATTTAGCTTCTCTCTTCTTCAGGAGACGCTCTAGGACGAACTTCGCCAATCTGCGTTTCTTATACGCTATTGCGCCGATGGACGTCCCGCTTCAGCAGGTCGTCTATTGACAGTCGTGATTACGGTTGCGACCTCCAAAACAGAAGTCGCTACCGAATCAAAATCTGATGATGGCTTCTCCACCGTCATAGTGACACGCCTGGTTCGTTCAGTCGCTGTTGTCGTCGTCATTGGGTTAGGTTGAGGTTTAGCCTCGATAGGTACATTTTCTTCTTTGTTAAGTTTGTATTTGGAATGTTGATATTGTTCCTACGAGTAGGCCGGTTTGAAGTGGTCCCTCCTCAGCATAGCCGGTTTTACTTGTATATTACGACAAGCCCTGCCAGAGCACTTCAAAGAGCTTGTTAGAGACTGATTTAATCCTCAGACTTGCATCCTTGGGCAGAATTTGCTACGCACTCACACTACCACTGGAATCAGATTGACTACTCTTTAGCTTGAACCCTCCTCCTAGGACCTTACAGCATGGGTGACCCTACTGCAATCGCTCCCTGGAATCATAAGGTCGTACTAAGCACATAAGGTCCCATGCACGTGCTCGATCATGGAGCGGTTTTTAGAATCAATTTTACAACTGGGTGGAGCAGACAGAGGTTGTGCACCTCGTACCTCGTCGCAAGTTCGTTCAGTCCTATAGTAACCTGACTTGTCAACTTTCTCGACCATCTACCCAGCAATGTTTAGTTGAGTGTTACAATTTGAAAGGCTCAGGTCCTTGTCTTTGCCGTATTTATTTGCAGCCGTACTCTGTTTGGCTCAGTTTGAAGTTTGTGAGCTATTTAGTGTTGGTCCATAATCCTGTGCGATAACAAACAGATATCATCATATCAAGAAGAATTCCTCGACTTTCCTTCGTTAGTGCTCCACGCATAACATGATGACAACAGGGAATAGCAGTGATGAAAGTATGCAGCCCTAACCTACTCCGGTTTGGACTTTAAATTCTTCTGACACATTATTTCTCTTTAAAGGGCGATACCTTGCATTTTCATAAATAGCTTTAATTAGAGCTATAAGGTTGTTTCCGGAATGTTCCTCCTGCGAAAGCAGATTCACGATGTCGATGGAAAGCAGATAATGAAGACCTGTACTCGACGCATTGACGCAGGAATCCTCTTCAATTGTCACTAATTTTGGAAGAAAGGAACAGTACAAGCCAACGGACGTACATGTTTTAGGCTTTTGTAATTTACAATACCTTGCTGACCACCTCGCAAAGTATTGTAAACTACAAGTCGCTTAGATTTACTCGATGAGCACTAGCCTCCTTGCCGAAGCCCGTTAGCAATTTGTTCACTTTATGGAACTTCCATGCCTCCTCTGTTAAATTACTTGTATCCTTGCATGCTGGACATACTACTTTTCCATGGAATGCAGCAACTTGTTCAGATCATTTTTAATAGTTTTGACCAACTTGTGCTCTTGTGTTCTGGCAAAGTTTTTCCAAGGATTTGATGGTGCAGTCACACTATTCTTCGTAAATGGGATGCACATGTAAAAGTGGACTATTCCTGTAAAGTCTTTTACCCTTGACTTTTTCATCCTCTTTTCTCGGAAAGTATTCAACAAAATCATATTAGGTTACATGAGCATGTTTGCGAGAATGTGAACTCTTTACCGGTAAACACATTGCACAGGGAATTTGAAGAAGCAGCCATTTAAGGACATTTCAATTGAATGATTTTGACATTGTTCTGGACAAATTTTAGATACGAAAGAAATAAATTCCACTTCACTAGTGAAAACCTTCAAATATCAATTTTTCTTGATTATCCTTCAAGAGCACACTCCATTGAAATAAACTCAAACGGAAGGAAAAACAAAAACACGCCAATTTATCCTTCCGAAGGATGCATTCTTCGTCCAATATCACCAATAAACTGATTACTCCAACAGAACTGCGAAAAATTTTGCAACATTGTCCTCGGAAAGATGTCGAGGGAGTCCTCGTTGCTGTGTCCTGAGAAACATTACAGAACAATACCAACTGCAATACCAGCAGTCAACTAGATAACAATAAAATTATGCTCCTACTCCTGGGGGTGCCTTGGGTTGTTTTCCTTTTTCTTGTTCTCTCTTGCGAACGGTGGGTCAAACACCACCGGTCGGCGGATGAGCATAAAAACACGTTTTATTGCCCCGACTAGTGATTTACTGCCATCCTAGGTGCGCATTGTCGCAGTCGTCGTCCTACAAAACAAATTTAACAATTGGTCCTGCATTGCATTTCTATGCGAGCCAGACATACAGCAGCAAATTGAGTCTACAGCGCGGAGCAACCAAGCATCGTCATTCGTTGTCGGTGAAACGCAAATAAATTTTGCTGTGCGGTGCGAGTACTCGTACAAGACAAAAGGATTCAACTGAGGTTCGTTGTCGAGGGGCGAAACTTGCACCCCAAGTAGTAGTTCGTTAAATTGCCACCTCAAGCGTGCTAAATCAGACAGTGGGTGGCGGGCTAGAGAAATGGAATTAAAGACTTGAGAGTGGGCTTACCATCGACCGCTCATGGCAAGGAATTCACCAGAAAACAAATCCGGGTTTTCTTTCCTTGAAACAAGCGATTTCTTCATGGCTGGCCATGTCAATTTGTATTTCATATTCTCATGACTAAAGGGGAGATCCTTAGGCAGGATGGGTCTTTATTAGACGTCTACTGAATTATTACGCCAAGATGAGCATGTTTTAATTTCGTTGAATGACGGTTCCTCCACAGTTTGAAGTGCAAGTTCGAGGGAGAATTGATTCAACCGCCAAATTATGAAACAAGGGGAGACTGGTAAATAATGTTGGAATTGGTGCTCGTGCTTGCAAGGTGGTAGGCTGTGACAGTCTACCGTAGAGATACTCGAATATTTTACGAAATTTCTTTTTTGTCGGTCACTCCACTGCAGCACTAAGATGCAACTGGTACTGGTACAATCGGGAAGCAAGTATTACCCATTTAAACGGAACGAAGGCGAAGATGCACTTCAGTGATGAGGAGCTCACAGTATTAGCATTCACCATATCAGCACCGAAGATTTGCCACATGATCCGAACAAAGGCAGGACAATCGTCGTCCTCTCCGCAAGCGTCGCAGACAGTGGTGCCTCTTAAGCTTAACACTCTGAGATGCATGGCAAAAAGAAAGTGTCCCATAAGAACGCCAATAAATTGTCTAAAATCTTTTCTGGTCAAGAATGCCGATAATTTCTTATAGACGTTCGGGAGTATACGATTAGTTTGCCTGCATCCTGGAGAGCCGTGGGACACGCAATTGTCTTCGTAAGAAATTCAATCGTCAATGGAGGCCCTAGTTCAGGACGCAGGAAGACCAGAGTCGGAAGCCATTAGGATAACATAGATGTCCGCTTATAAGGAAGAGCCATG
Source organism: Xylota sylvarum (assembly GCA_905220385.1). Lineage (NCBI taxonomy): Eukaryota > Metazoa > Arthropoda > Insecta > Diptera > Syrphidae > Xylota > Xylota sylvarum. The sequence goes on along the minus strand of LR999957.1, from coordinate 103,981,798 downwards.
CTTGCCTTACGAGTAGTGAAGTCTAGTCTTGTCGGTCTCCACGAAGACACCAGCACTGAACCCTTGACTAGCTTAGGATCCATCCGTGAAGATTCGACTGCAGTCCAGTTCAGATTCAGACTTCGGCCGAAGCTACATGGTCTTGAACGTGGGGAAAGTCGACTTTAAATTTGGACAGCAGTGCAAATTCTGGTATCATTACATCAGACGTCATATCCATGGACCCAGGATCGTAGGATAAGTGTCACGCAAGGTCAGCAAAACCAAATGATATGATACGAAAGCCACTCCGTCTAAGACGGTAGATTCCCTTGAAAGTATAGCCCATGCTATGAGTAGCGACGGGAGGTAATAGCATTTACTTGGTAAACTGGCTCGAGATTGTTATAAATTTCAGGATGGTTAATGGTAGCATTCTTGACAGGTCGCCCAGGTCTCTAAAGTGGAATTCGCCGAGAACCACTTTCCTAGTTTTGTACAGGTTTGGGAATTCGCATAGGAAGTGAGATGTGCACCCTTGTGCGATTGTATCGTCAAAGCTTCTGCAGAGGTCGTCTGAGTTTAGTCGCATTCTTCTTCGGTAGGGCTCCAGGACGTTATAGGCGGTGTAAATCCTCGTTAAAAGGGCTAAGTTGGTTCTATTAAGTGCTAGGATTAGCTTTATTTTGGTAATGTCGTGTTTTGTCCAGGGTTTTCTAAAGACACGGTTAGAAGTGAGTGAGGTCCATCTCTCATTAGTTAGTCTCACGAAAACTATATCAGATTTAACAAGTGCTTGGAGCGGTGAAACGGAGGTAACAACCATTCTTAGGTCCTGTATGGACCCCTTTCTTGTTAAATCTGCCGCCAAAGGAGTGTAACATCGTATTTCGATGTGAGTGTTGTGAGCGCTTCACTGCATCGTTTTTTGAGTTTGGATAATTGACGACTGTTGATAAGATGGCCTACAGGATGGCTTGACTGTCGATGTACTTATATGTCGATCATCTTCCTGCAGTGCAGTTTCGTGAATAGTTCTCATGCCGCTTCTGCAATTGCTAGTACTTCCGCTTGGAATACAGTACCGTGGTTTGGAAGTCTAAGTGAGTGAGCCAGTATATGCCAGAGCCTACTCCTTCATCAGTTTTTAACCGTCTCCGTGGAAATCGAGATATTGTTCGTTCTGGTTGATGCCCTACTGTCTCATCTCTCCTGATGAGAAGATGGTTTAAACGTTCAGACTGAAGTCGTGGTTTGATTATACATATGTATATAGTCTGTCTAGGTACACAAGTGCGTCGATCTCCCAATAGCGCGATGGGCCACGTCGCCCTCTTTCCAAAGGTTGGATTGTTTCACACGTAGGGCACTCTTTGCAGCTATTTCCTTTAGGTGCAAGTCTAATGGAATCAGTTTCAAGGGTCGCTGTTGGCGTGGTTCGATTTGCGGTAGTCCCTATGCATGCTAATCTTTGGACTTTGGTCAGTTGTTTGAGGTACATGACTTTGTTTGCTTCGGGCCACCAGACTAGGCATTCGTATGATAGCATGAATCTGACGATGGCTGTATACATCCAGTGGATGATGGCGGGCTTAGACCCCCATTTTTTATCAAAGTTTTTGCTGCAAAAGACTGTGGATTTTAACTTTCTTTCGTGTTTTATTTCCAAGTCAGTTTGCGGTCGAGTATATCGCCTTATTTGGAATTTGGAGTGGTGTACCGGTGAATTTTAAGGGCCCAATCTGTAGGATCGTTTGTGAAGAGGACAACCTCTGTTTGTTTTTTTTTTTTTTTGAGGGGATAACGCTTAATCCATATCTTTCCACCCATTTGTGTAGGGTGTTAAGGGCGGATTTAAGGATTTCGGTAATGGTGGGTATGAACTTACCTGTCGCCGTTATGACAATATCGTCCGGATATGCGACAACTTTGACCCCACTTTGTCCTAGTTGCCTTAAAATTTTGTTCACGACCAGTACCCATAGTAGAGGAGATAGGAACCCACTTTGCGGAGTGCCTCTAGAGGCCAGTGCATATACTTGGCAGTCTTCCAGTTTTGAGTTGATGTGTCTCACCTTGAGCAAGCACCCAACTCAATCTGAGATTGCTGGGTTTGTCTGATGTTGGTCCGATGTTGGTTCAATCTTATTGATTCAGATTTTACTTTGTCTCATATCATTGGGCACTACTCTATCTAAAGCAGATGCTTATCCTTTGGTGAAATGTGCAATGATTTCCTTCAGAAGTCTACAAGTCTAAAGCTTGGAGTAAGCCTACCTGCAATGCTGGGTGATGACATTGTATAGTTTTGCGAAGAGGAGCACACTCTGGGGTTAGTAATGGAATACAATATCTGTCAAATGTCCGCCCAGCTCTGCTTACAAATAGTCATCCTTTTGATGAAAATTTTCACCTCGTTGTCGCATAATGGCAACTATATTTCGCGACAGCTCTGATATTTTCTTTTAATGGATGAATCGTAGAATTTAGCTTTAAAATAGCCCCAAAGGAAAAGGTCTTATTGTGGCCAATTGAAGACTCCATTTCGAGATTTCACTCTTTTAGGAAGTCTGTCACCTGTATGGAATGTGGCTTCGTCCTACTGAAAATATATGTCGTCCACGTCCATAGCATCAATTTAAAGCAAAAAAAAGTCAGTCAACATCATTCGGTAATGCAATTGGATGACCCTTTATGTGCTTCCACTGACGGTTTGTCGTGTTTATCATGTCATCGTGGATAACGTACTATGACACTGGCCTCTCGGCGGAATTGTAGCGTCGATATCAGCTTCTCAATCCTTGGGCAACTTAAGACTATTAGTGAATCGAAAGAGTGAAATAAAGAGACAGTCCTGGTATCTTTATCTCAGAGATCTGAGGCTAATTTGTCTAAGATATTCGCATCCTTAAATCTCAAATCTAAAACCAACCATCAAGCTTCCCTTTAAACACTTAAACAACTTTGAATCCTCAATACACTGCGCCCTATCAACTAAACTTCTAATACTTCTACTATACTCAAGTATAGTATTCTTATTCTCTTCACATATTTATGTATCTATAGGATAAAATTTCAAACCAAAATATTTATGTTTTAATATTGATATTTATTATACACCCCATTCAACTGATACACACCTCCTTGTGTACAATGTACATCTCACCCACTGTTTCCATTCAACCACATGCTCATCTTTCGATAATCGAATAACTAAAAATATTTTTTTTTCTGTTTTCCTCATCTAAAGAAGCTCAATATCGAAAGTTTTCGGCTTTAGGCCGGAAAGGAAATAAAAATATGTAGAAAAACTTTCTAATTCCTTTTAGTTATCCCAAGAGGATACAACCACCGAAACCATCACCACAGAGAGTCGCCCCACAGTTCTCCTCCTTTGCTCGGTGTTCTTCTAATATAGGTGGTGTAGATGGAAGCAAGTAGAAAAAAAAAAGAAAAAAATCTGAAAAGGAAAACTTAACTCATAACTTTTAGCTTTATCCTCGAAATCCTTCACAGAATGTTCTCCTCTCCGCGCCCACCCGATCGTTTCTCGTCATTGTATGAGGTGAATTGGTGGCTTATAAGTTTGTCTACTTTTGCCCAAAATTGTTTGCTAAAATTCACTTGTTTTGTTGTTGTTGTGTTGAGTTAGAGGACAACGAAGACGAAGACGAAGAAGAAGGCACCCAAATGAAATATTTCTTAATTTAGATCGTTTGTCCTTTGTTTCCTTGACGCACACGAGAAATACCAAAGAACCTCAAGTATTTTATTTCGTTTTATGCTACTTTCTTATTTTTATTTTTTTTTTTGACTTGAAGTCCTTCATGCGAGACCAATGGTCCTTCAATCAGAATGAATGGAATAGCGTAATGAAATTTGATATGGCCAATCACTGGGGGGGACTGGCCGGAGAGTACATAAATCAATATCTTATTGAAGTGACATTGTGGATACCATACATACCAGTGGAGGTAGTTCTGTAGGTGTGATCTGGTTAACATAAATTTCAATTAGAATGCGCCTTGTTAAGGGGATGGTTGGCCCATTGTATCCTCAGGGGTGGTGAGGAGTAATTTAAATAGAAGAGATGGTTAGTGATGAGATTAGAAATGATTTGATGAGGAAAGTAAATGGCGGTATTGACAAAGGCGGAAGGTACTTGCTAACATTACCATAAAGGAAGGTGAACACTACCTTCATTCGCTTAGGAACTTCCTTATCCTGTTTTATTCAGAGAATCAGATTTTGTACTTTTGGGTATACCTTCATCGTTGAAAGCTAGACTAACATCTGCATATCTTCAATCATGACTTTAGAGATCATCATATCGGTTAGATTGGCTTTTATGATCACTTGCCTTGAGAAGATGTGACTTATGGCAGACGACTCTACGTGGAACTGAATATTTAAAGAAGAATTTTTCATGTTTGAAAGTATCAAGCCAGTCTGCGCAGTTCCTATTGAATAAGTCTTTTTCAGCTTTCTTAGGCTGGACAACACTTCAGGGTCTCTTTCTTGATGACCGCTTTAGATTTCCATAATTATTCATTATTTTTCAGGTACCACAGCTCGGAGTAGGATACAATAATCGGCTAATTTAAACTGAGAATTATTTTTAACTGATCTATTTTTGAAGATACATATGTAGTTGGGTCATAGAATGAGTTAACAAAGTCGCGTCATGACGAGGTAATAGATTTAGTAGTCTGCAGTGTAAAAGGTTCCGGATCAGAAAATTCCGAGGTTGACCCTTGTTTTGCTAGAGAGTCCGCCTTTTCGTTGTCCTCAGTGCATACGTGCTCGCAATGTGGATGCCAGTTTCTTCAAGTCTTCTCAGGAGAGAGTCCACAGTTATCTTCCACAGAGTAGAAGCCCTCCTTGAGGGCAACATCTTCTTAACCCTTCCTCTAAGTCTTGAAGTTCCCGTCTGAATATTTATCGCCCTATTTTTCAGCATATTGTCCACCCATCACACCATCAACTGGTTAACCTTGCGTTCTTCTAAGGCTACTCTCAGACTTTCGAAGCATGTCTTATCAAAGACACCTTCAATGTCCATTATTAACCCCTTCCTAGTTCAACTTGAGTCACGGCACTCCATTGGATTTAAACTGTGAAAATATCATCCGGTCCTGGGGTCTTTTAAGGGGAAAATGTTTCTATCATCACACTGACCGCTTTAGGCGTTACTATCCGTTACGCTTCTGCCCTATCCATGCTGTTTGCTTATTGTTTCCTCAGAGCCCAAGGCTATATGGCTTAAGGCTTACGGAAAGTGAATTTCAAAGAGGACCTCATCTGTACGATTCAGTGTCTTAACAATCTCCCCCCGTTCTATCAGATATAAGTCCGACTTTGAAAACTGGATCCTTGGATTATCTGAAGTCTATTGACCACACATGAGCTCCTCATATTCGTATTCGAGCAGAGTTGGTTTTAGCTCCCCTTCTTTGCCTTATACTCATTCCATGTTTTATCCCTTCTCATGGCATGATTAAAGGCTTTCCATCTTTAGAATTTCAAGTTCCCTACACCACCAGGGCGTGGGGTCCTTTTCATTTACCAAAGTAGGTGTACACTCCTCTTGGTAAGCATTTTATACAGCTGATTGTAAGTACTTCAGCTGTGACTCTACATCCCAAGTGGTTTTCGGTATTTTGGGTACCCTCCGATTCAGTTTATCCCGTAACTGTCCATGTTCCTGGGAATCCTGACTTATTTGCGATGATTTTCTCCATTTAGATCCGTATCGAACCTCAAATGAGATGGCTCTGTAGTCATTACCTGATCCATTACCTTCCAATTTGATATTCTATCAAGCATTCTATTACTATACAGAGTCACGTCAATAACTTCGTATTGCATCCACAAAGGTCGATTCTGTTCCTCTGCTGACAATAGTTAGATCTGTGCATACTACAAACTCGAATAAGGCTTCTCCTTTGTAGTTATCGTTGGTCCTACACTGTACTGTGTGTAGTAGCATCGCAACCAATCATTAGATTTTCGCTCCTATCCCTGCAACCTCTTTTGTTAGATGAAGCTATAGGAAGTCAAAAGGCAGTCTTCCAATTTCCACGATAACTTGATCCTTAAAACGGAGGTTCGGTCTTCCTTGTCATCTCGAACTTAAACGGTGTGTTTCCTCGTGTGGCTTTGATACCTCGTGTCCACGCTAGCATCTGTTTAACAGAAATCTGGTTCATCTCTGCGTTTCTATCCAGTGGCTCCCCAGGACCTCCCTTCTTCTGCTAGCTAACGCCTTACATTGACACAATATATGCATGTGATGCCATCTCGACTTCCTCCAGGCATAGTCCAGGTGTCGTCCTCCAGAAGACCCATCTTCTTTAGGTGATACCCGAAATTCCCATGACCTGTATTGAAGATAGTGCCTTCCTTGTTAACCCCAGCACAAGATTGAAGAAGTTACATGTTAGCGCATCTCCTTACCTAAATACACGTTGTACCGCGTGTATTTAGCGTCACGCGGCACAGCAGGATCAGTTATGCCGGTATCATGAATTCGGCCGACGCCTTGTAAAGCTCAAGACTATGAATGCTATCATATGCGGCTTTGAAGTTGATGAAGAGATAGTGAGTCTCGATTTGAAATTCATTTGGTCGATCGACGATCTACCAGGCTGGAGGCCATATTGGTACTCGGCACGTTAGTGTGTTGCTGAAAAGCGTCAGACATTCACATAGTACTTTGGATAGCGACATAGCATGGATATGCCTCGATAGTCTTACAAAACAAAGGATCGCCTTTCTTGAAGATAGGGCAGATAAAGCTGATAGTCATCGGACATGGCTTCATCCACCAATACTTGATTGATGATTTGGTGCATGCATCATACCAAAGATTATCTGAACTCACTGTAACATCTTTTCCTTGTCACAGGCAAAATCTTCTCAATTCCCAATTGTCTGTAACAGATGCATTCACCTTAAATGCAATTTCATCATTCTGATAGCATAATTCTCCTGCATAGGTCTTGAGTCATGTAGGACGACTCAACAGCTGTAACTACTCCACCAAAGAAATCCTTGTAAACTAGCATACAACAATTTCAAAAACTGTCAATATAAACAGAGGATGGTGCTCCTATTCCTATGACAAAAAAAAATTCTCGCATATAGTAAGCTCGCCTGAGATACATGCAAACTTCAATAAACGTCATCTTTTGTCGTAACTCAATTTAATGTCTTATGTACCTTAACTGGATCGACTACACACAGACACTGACTGCCTGTGCATCGACTCCTTTCGCTCGATACCACTTCCTGCTGAGCCAAAAAATATATCGAAACTAATGCAATTTTCTTTCAAAATATGAAAAAAAGAAAAAGAAAGGAAAAAAAATTGTTATGATGACATAAAATCAATTTCACGAATATTATCACACCTACAACAGTTAAACTGAGCTCTGTAAGGAAGGTAGTGAGTTAGGTAAGGATATCTGTAAGCTGCTCTATAGAATGGTGTCATCAAATTTGATGGAAAATACTGAGTGTATTCGAAAGGACGATGACACAATGTACGAGTACGAAACGCAGGATGGATTCTGGAAGGAAATAAAGAAGAAAACATTGATAAAAGGATCCCTCCTTGCTAGTCCTGAAAAAACCCACTCGATGCTATTCGTATTTCGTGGAAAATCACCTTTATGCGACGAACGGAGAGAAATGTTGTTTTATTTACATATACATATATTTTTATGGTTAGAAAGATAAAAGAGAGGAACTCTACCTGATGGAGGATATAAATTTGATTGACTACATGTTACATGGTTATTGTGCCAAAACGAGGTTTACAGAGTTGGAATAACAAAAAAAAAATACCAACTCAAAGGACCACCACATTGAACTGGCAAATGGGTTAAAACATCTACCATGCTCTCTTGGTACATCGCCCAAATAGTCCTAACCTCATTTTTATGACTGTAGGTTGGGTGATGTTTGGTTCCCCATTTGGCGTAAAGTTAAAAAAAAAAACGTTAAGGTCCATTGTAAATCCCTTCATGGTTTTGAGAAGGCATACATGCATTTGTATGCTGTTAAAACAGCTCGTGTGCCTCATGAATTTTAGTAAAAATCCTTTCTTTGAATTTTTGTAGCTTTGCTTTGCTTTTGAAGAATTTGTTGCTTAGTGCACGAAGATCTTATAAAGCTGGATCGTCAACATAGCAAATGTTGAATAGAATTTTTACTCGCAATTCCTACAAAGGTATATCCTTGGACCAAATTTTTCATTTCCGAAGTATAGTTCTAAGTACAGAGGTCTATTAAGCTGATTAGTGTGCGAATGGAAGTACCTACAAAACCTCGGTCTTCTTTTACAGAATAAGACGCAGTTGCTGATAAACATAAACTGTCAGAAAGAGGTACATTACTATTCTATTACATTATCCTTATTAAAGTGGGCTTTAACTATCAAGCTTCTTCATTTAGCTTGAGCCTTGATAACTATTTCCAGTTGTCCATCTTAAGTTGCTTAAGGACTCGTTTCATACGTTTGAGAAGAATTTTGATTCTCTTGAGGGTTATCGATTTTTGGGGTTTTCAATAACAAGGTCAGTTGTCGGTTGGATTGACGTTGAAGTTATCCTACAGACTTACTACCTCCCTTACGTAGACGAATACATTCTTGAAATTGTTAATAGAAGATACATTTTCCTAAGAATTATGAGAATTATAAGAAAGGCCGGACATTCATAATGAACATGTTTGGATGTTTCATCCTCTACAGACAAAGCCGACACTCAGCCTCTGGGCACAAATTTAATATTTTAAGATGGTACCTCCGGCAACAGTAGCCTGTAAAAGGTCTCATCAATTTTCTGATACTATCCTTCTCTAGGTTAGGCTTTGATTAATCTCTTGGTTATAGGTTATAGGAGGTACGGTCATATGAGCTTGTCATAAAACACTAGGCAGCATAGTAGACCCATCGCGATTCCTTGGGAACATTCACGGTCAGAAACCTAAAACCAATTCGCTCATACATTTAAATTTCCCTATCTTCCGAGGTACGTCCGAGGATATAGGACTCAAGCGCCTTTGGCGCGGCCTGACTGTCAATGTACATAGATGGCGACATTCTTTCCATATTGATCCCATCTCAAGTAGTTCCGCAGCTTTGAGTACAGGCAGAATGTCTGCCTGAAACACACTGCATATGTCCGGAAGTCTGAAAGCTACATGCAGGTCTATATCTCACGAATATATGCATGCCTGACCCTGTACTCTCGCTAGTTTTGGAACCATCTGTATAAATTGAAATTTCGTTTTCGAATTCAATCCTCCCTATAAGGGTACACTACTTCGTAGGGTGCATCGAAGTCGAGTATACCAAGACTTTCATCCGCTTCGTCAGAGATGTTGGAGAATGATTCTTTAAGAATGGAGCTATGTCCCATACAGCTACATAGTTTTGAAGAGCCCTGCGTTAGTGAGACGAAGCGCACTGTTACCTGCTTGTAATTTTATTTGTAGATCAAGTGGTAAAGATACATAAATATTGACATGGAGTCCACACTTTTCAGCCCATTTTCCGAGGCTGTTAAAGGGTGATCCCATCAATTCGCTCAGTATATCTAAGAATTTTCCCTGTAAAAGTGTTTAAGCCTTGGGATGTGGATGTTCCCAATCATTAACAAGTGCCAAGGTACTAGCCCAATAGTCGGAACAGTAGGCTTATGGTCCTGACTAATTCGTCCACAGATTCTTTTCTTGCAATTAACTTGTCCAGGAACCCAACCAAAATTTTGCGCTTTCTGTTGCATGGATGCAAGAGATTGTACAACGTCGTAGCAGCACTTGATGCAGCCTTGATACCTTTATCAAGGTTTAACCTAGGTCAGATCTCAATGGCATGGATTTCAGTCTAGAATACAGTGGGTGGCCATTAGTACCATAACTTTGTACCAAAGACGACATCTTCAACTCTACATTCCATCTTCGATCCATTGCTGAACTATACCACATTAGACCAAAATTCACTGACCGTTCACCAAAACGCTACCGCTAGACCATAATGTTCCAGACAACACATGCCCCTTTTTGGAATTGAGTTAAGTACTTATGTAGGTGACCCACAAGATTGCTTGGTTTTTATGTGCTTGTATGGGAGTGAGAGCCTTAAGCTATCTCCAGTTAGACCGGGTCCTTACCTAACTGCCTCCAGTTCCGCACACCAAGTCAGTTGAAGTCCCTTCTGCTTATCCGCCCCACCTAAGATGAGGGTTTTAAGCGCTGGTGTTTATCAATTCAACATGGCCAGTATTTATTTGTTTATGGTCGAGAGGTTGATATTTTTACGAACGAAGATAAATCTCGTTCTCCAAATGTGGCACAACAATCAGGTTGTTGACAAAGGGCGTTCACATAGTATCGCAGATAGGATCTCGTACGTAATGTTGAGAAGACTGATACCTCTGTAATTGACGCAATTGAGGAGGTTTCCTTTCTTGTGGATCCGACAAACAGTGCTGAGAATCCACCAAATATCGTCAGGCATACACTCATCGGACCAAATTTTAGAAATGAGTTGGTCTTTGCCTCCTACAAGATCATTTCCAGCTGCTTTAAAGAGCTCGGCTGGTAAGCTCTCAGGTTCAGCAGTCTTGTTGGATTTAAGTCTGGATATTGCTATCCTCACTTCGTTTTGGCCAAGTGGTCGGAAGTTTTGACTATCTTCGTCTAGAATGTTGCATTCAGCTTGACAGCATTATGTCGGTCTTCGTCACCGTTATACAGTCCGCAGAAGAAGTTTTTCCATATTCTCAGAACCGAGGTTGGAGCGTATATCATAAAATCCTTCAAAGTCGTTAAGACAGCCACTTATTACTTAAGTAGATTGTTTTAGCGCATAAAGTGGTAAACCTTTTGAGTGCCAGATTTAAACCACCAATTTGTTCTGAAACTGAAGAAAATGTCTTCATAGACAAATGTCATGTCGAATGGCAAAAAGTACAACATCCAATTTGAAACAAGATTTCACACAATTCCTCTTCTTGGCATTGAGTTTCAATAAATTCCTTCAAAATAAAATAAAATAAAAAAAAAATAAAAAATTAAATTAAATTCCCATTTTATTGAAAAGAACACATTTGTGCCAGAAAGGCCATTACATACACAAAGTCCTTCACATAACAAGCAAGCAACACCAACGACAACGACAACGACAACGACGACGATGAAAACAAAAATCTCTTTAAGGATAATTCGAGAATCGAAAATTTTTTCGTCATCATCTTGTATCTCTTGATGCTTCACATTGCTTCGTGTTTTTATTGAGTTTTCTCAGTCTTTTCCCATTCAGCTTTGTGAATCTAATTTTCAAAAGAAAATTCTCAACAAATTGCTTGTGCACGCGTATATGTTGTATCTGTGTGTCGTAGCATAGCTCTGTATGAAGGTTAATTTGTTACATGACAATTTTTCATTGAGTGCTGGTGCTGGTGCTGGTGCTGGTGCTACAGTCAAATGAAAATTTAAATAAAATTAACAAAGAGGAAAGCCATTAGAAGGGATGTCCTGCCGCCGCACTCCCTCGCGTGTCGCCTGTTACACAGAAAACAAAGTTACAATCCACTAAGAACGAGAGGAGGGGATGGAGGGATTTTCATTGAGAAGCAAGCAATATGAATGTATGACTTTTCCGCACTTCTTCCATTCAATCGTCGATGTTGGGAAGGAAAATGGAAAAACGAAGGAAATATGATAAATGGTGGAAAATTTGTCAGCGTTCTGCCCTGGCAGAATTTTGAATTACTTTTCTTCTTGTGTTGTGTTGTGTTGTTTTTTTTTTTTTGTTGTATGGTTTGAGGCTTCCAACCAACCCTGTGACCTCCTCAAGGGTGTCCTTGCGTTTATGACCAATTTAAAAGCAATTTCGGTCCTGTCGGGCTAAAATGATGATTTCGACCCACAATTACGCATCTAATTTGCATGGCATTTCTGAGAAAAAGACCTGCCGGCAAAGTTTCATATGACATGGTTGGTGGCTAGTAGCTAATTTGGGGATTTAAATGGGACCAGTGGGTGGTTCGATGAGTAGGTGGTGGGGGCGTATGTCACTTGAAAGGAAAACCAATTTATTTCGGACTTTAAGATATTTTTACTGAAGGTTCTTGGAAGTCGGAAGATTAAAGGAGACTTCGATGCAAAATCAAAGTTAATATTCTTGTTTTCTTTTAAAGGTTATGTTTTCTTGAAACTGTTTAGATCGAGTTCGATGGAAATGTAACGCAACTTTTTTGTCTCTCAGTAATTGGCTGTCGCAATGCAGATGGACTTCCCCTGATTTGCGTTCCAATTTACGAACGATCACGAACTCTATGAAGAACTCTATCAAGATTAGCTTAGGACCCGACTTATAAAGTATCTAATACGATTGAACTCTTCGAATGCGAAAGTCAAGAAACCTAATGTGCAATGCTGGGATTACTGAGCAGACGCCTTAAGAGAGTATCAACTACGAGGCTGACTGAGAATATTGACAAGAGGACGAAGCAAAGGGTGGCCAAAGGTTGGTGATGCAGAATATATGGGAACACAAGCGTTCTCACCTTAGCCTCTCACTATCAAATCCTACTCTACACCTCCACGTTGTTGGCTACTCGGTGTCTAGTACCTCGGCTGGAGATTGGGTAACCAACCCCTATGGAAGGTCGTTGGTGGTAGCCAGCGAGAGAAAAGGGTTTTCTCACTAAGTCACTTCCTCTTGATCTGGACGACAGGGGACGAATTCTCCAGATGGAATCAACAGTGGCATCAACAGTTCCAGTCAGGCCGAACTTTCTAGTCTAATCCCTATATGAGGTGCTTTGACTTATTCGAATCCCAGGTCTATACGGATCTTCAACACTGAGCCAGGGTGTTGGAAATTAGTTCGAAGCGGATGAACTCTTAATGGGCCAACGGCAGGTTGGGAGGGACTTCCTTTCCGACTACGGAAAAACAAATTTAGTTCCAAAACTAACACAAGCCTAGGATATGGATGGACTGTTGACGACCCCAGCAAATGAAACAAGGACAACGACCTTTGGATCTGCACATGGAATGTTCGGACCCTTAACAGGCCGCAGCCGAACAATTAGCAGTGGCCCTAGACTGCTACATTGCAGACATCACCGCCATCCACGAAGTGCGATGGGATGTGCCGGGCAAAAAAGGATGAAAAACTGTGACGTATACTACGGTGATTGCTATAGGGAGCAGAAGCAGCGACTTAGGTAAGAAGTCCTGAGTTCGAAACGTGAGCGAACGTCTTAAGACAATCCGCATCAAGGCTAAATTCGCGAACATAAGCCTAATATGTGCTCATGCCCCCCAGAAGATTAGGACGACGTCACCAAAGAACGTTTCTACCAGCTCCTCAACAAAACATACGAGCAATATCCTAAGTATAACGTTAAAATCGTTCTGGGCGATTTTAATGCCAAGATAGGAAAGGAGGACATCCTTGGTAGGACGATTGGTAAGCACAGCCTACAGGGCACCACGTCCGGAAACGCACTTAGGCTTGTCGACCTCGCTGCGGGGCGAAACGTCAATATAGCAAGCACACGGTTGCCTCATACAATATTCGCAAGGGGACATGACGGTCTCCTGACCATCAAACGGTCAACCGAATTGAACATATTGCGATCGACGTAAGGCATGCCTCTAGTAGTCTGAATGCCCGAACGTTCCGAACAGACAACATCGACTCGGATCACTATCTTGTTGTAGACAAGGTATGAATGCGAATGTCTCAGAACTCGCAGTAAAGTCACAGTCGGTGCTGAGAATATGGAAAAACTTCTTCTGCAGACTGTATAACGACGACGAAGACCAACATAATGCTATCAAGCAGAATGAATCATTCAATCTAGACGATGATAGCCAAAACTTCTGTACACTTGACCAAAACGAAGTGAAGATAGCCATATCCAAACTTAAGTTCAACAAAACTGCTGAACCTGACGGCTTACCAGTCGAGATGTTCAAAGCAGTTGGAAATGACCTGGTAGAGGGCCTATACCAACTCATTTCTAAAATTAGGTCAGATAAGTGTATGCATGATGAATGGAATCCCAACACTAGTTGCCCGATCCACAAGAAAGGAGATCCCCTCAATTGCGCCAATTACAGAGGTAACAGTCTACTCAAAACAAGATCTTATCTGCCATGTTGTGTGAACGTCTAAAACCCTTTGTCAGCAACCTGATTGAGCCCAATCAACCACACTGATGAGGCCAGGAAAGTCCACAATCGATCAAATTTTCACACTTCGGCAGATCTTGGATAAACTCCTGAAGTCCCAATCGATTCCCACCATCTTTTCATCGATTTCAGGGCCGCATATGACAGCATTTATAGAGACAAGCTGTACACATCCACGTCTAGTTTTGGCATCCCTGTCAAACTCGTCAGATTGTGCAGAATGACGATGGAGAACTCTCGCTGCATCAAAGTCGGTATCGATCTGATGGAGAATTTTGATGTCAAGAAAGGATTTAGACAAGAAAACGCGCTGTCATGTGATTTTTTCAACATCATACTTAAAAGAATTGTGCGAAACTCGAAAACCTGACCCGGAGGCATAATTTTGCAAAAACTCTGTTCAACTACTAGCGTACGCAGTCGATTTTGAATTATATCAAAATCGTAGGTAGAACTCACCGGTGCTGGTATTCAAACTAGGCTTGCCACCCGTCCTCCCTTGAGGAGGACAGCCCTCCTTTGTAAGGTAATGTCCTCCGTCCTCCACAAAAAGAAAAATGTCCTCCACACGTCGCAGTAAAAGAAGACCTCGCCTTAGGTGGCGCGCACATGTAGAAAGGGTCCTCAACCAACTTAGAGTGCGCAACTAGAACCAATTAGCTAAGGACCGGTCTATGTAATTGGAGAGGCTTTTTAGTGAAACCCTTCGTACTATATATCCAAAATGCAAAATATTACAAGTCTACTGTAATAAACAATAAAATCTCGTATCTATAACCTCATGTAATCGAGACTTCCCCATCAACTAACTGAAAATTTCGTTATTAACTAGAGCAGAAGCACGTATGCTATAATCCAGCACCAGTGCTATGTGCTATTTCAAATGTGTCAATTAATCCAAATTCACTAACAAAATCCTCTAATAAAACACAGCTTAACTAGTGACAATTCATTTTAAACAGAATCCATACTCAGCAAATAATACTCCACCAGCAATGATGACCAGACCATGGCCTCGTTTAGAAAAAAAAAAATTGAATTGAAATAATCTAAAACCAGAAACACACTCATACTCGCAAGGACATAACCCCAATCCTGCCCATTCGGCTTCTGCAGTTTATTTATGCCGCTTGCCATGCTAGTGGTCCGAACTGGACACAATTTCTCCATTTCAGATGAAAGAATATGAAAAAATGAAAACGAAGCAAATAATGAGAATCTCCGTCTGCTGGAGTGGATAACATCCTGAGCAAGCCAAACCAGCCGCCGCGCCATGTACTGAAGTTCATTATATGAGGATACGCGCTCTGTAGACTACTAAATACCGGAGGACACATTTTCCTCCTCTTGCGAGAGTGGATTCAGTTATTTTTCAACTTTCAAACATTGTTTTGACCTCTTTTTTATATTTTTACCATACGGTCGTTGTTTCATAAAGATGAAACAAAAAAAAAAAAAACAAGAAAGCAACCAAGTGGTGGAAAATGGAAAACGATTCCATTTGGTTTGAAATTTTTCATTAAAAAGTCCATTTGGTGGAAAACCCTAATTTGCTCCGGCGAAACCAATTTACGCTAAGGAATCTATTTTTAGCCTACGTTCTGCTAACGTTTACATATATTTTAGAGGAGATGATATGACGTCAGCATCTGGTTTAACATGCATTTAATGGGTTTTAGTTTAACGCAGGAGATTGGCTCACGTCGTCGGTACTAGTCTACAAACTCCTATGTGATGGGTTGATGGTTTTTTAATCGACAATCAACACAATACGTCAGATCCTGTAAAAATGCTTGGAATATAAAATAAATTATTAAGGCAGAGGTGGCTGGAATAGGTCTAATTAGTGGAGGTAAAACGTTTATAGTTTCAGAACCAGATAGAATGCCACCGTGACCTTCAAAATTGGTTAGGCAAATTGGTATGACGCACATTCTTCCGAGTGATGAGGTTCCATTTGTCTGGGTACGTAACCGAACAAAACTGTCACATCTGTGGCAACCCGAACTCCCTGTGGCAACCCAAACTCCATCTACAAGGAGTGACAGTTTGGTGCAGTTTTGGACTGGTGGTGTCATTGGGCCGTATTTTTTCGAAAATGATGCTGGTGCGACCGTTTCAGTGAATGAATTGCGTTACCAAACCTGAACGATGATGATGATACTATGAATGTGGATGACATTTATTTTCAGTAGGATGGCTCCACATGCCACACAGCTGATAAAGCAGATGTAAGCCTAACATCAAGTCAAGGTAGTGATGCCATAAAGACAATTCCAAAAAGTAATGAGTTGACTCTGCCTTAAAGCCAAATTTTTTATGCCTTAAAGCTGCAATTCTTTAAAAATATATTTTGAAATCTTTTGCGACCAATTACTGCCAAAAGGTTTGTGTGCACTGATGGCTTTTACTGATCTACTTACTTACTTAGGTGGTGTTACCGTGGGAGCTCTGGCCCTTAACCAACAAGGCTCACCAGCCAGCTCGATCTTCAGCCAGATGCCTCCAGTTTCACACACCAAGTTGGTTGGTTGATACATTTTCACATGAGCGCGCCACCTTAGGTCAGGTTTTCCTCTGCTGTGTCGTCCCTCTGTGGTGGATTCGAAGTCATTCCGGTCTACATGACCCAATAATTTTAGTCGTTGTATTCGAACTCTTCTGACTAAAGCTCATGATTGTATTTTCTTCTGCACTCCCCTTCTATGCAGACAGGACCACTTTTGAAAGATTGGGCCTCGGATGTTGGTGTGTGAGTTCTGAACAATTCTTTCAAGAACGATGTTGAAAAAAATTGGATGACAGTGCGTCGACCTTGATGGAACCATGTGCATTCGCTATTGTCATCCTGCACAACCGGACGAGTTTGGCGGGGATACCAAAACTAGATATAGCTCTATATAGCTCTTCCCTATACGAGTAGATGCTGTCATATGCGGCCTTAAAATCGATAATAAGGTGGTGAGGATGCACTTGGGTTTTTTTCGAAGATCTACCGAAGTAAAAAAATTTAGTTGTGGTGGACTTTCCTGGCCTAAAACCACACTGACATGAACCAACTAGATTACTGACAAAAGTTTTGAAGCATTCACACGGAACAGCCAATAAGATCTTGTAGGCGGCGTTGAGGAGGCTTATTCCTCTATAGTTGGCAGAGTTTAGAGGATCTTCTTTGTTGAGGATCGGGCAAACAATGGTGAGGTTCCATTAATACTCATATTCCTTCCTTTTCTTTTTGAGAAGCCGATGTTCATCCCTTCTCCTCTGCTCGTACAACTCGTAAGGAGCTCTTGCCATTCTTCATCGAACCGACGGTTTTTTTGTGCTGGTCAAGAGAAACCCAACACAGCAGATGCGATATCCTGACCTGATGGCTTTTTGGCAGTGTAGGTCTTCAGTACTTGATGCCGGCAGCATAGTACCCCTTGCGAGATTAACTGATACTCGATCGTAAAAGGCTCTGGCGACCTGTTGCGATTGTAGCTTTCCGACGTAAAACTTTCTTGGATATCCGCATCCGGACCTTGGTTATAACAAGGTAGTGGTCCGGGTCAATATTCGAGATGTTCTGGATATCCACATCCGTACCTTGGTTACAACAAGGTAGTGGTCCGGGTCCATGCTCAAAATGTTCGGGACGTTCGGACATCCATCATACTAGAAGAGTCCCTTGCGTCGTGATCAATCTGGTTGACGATTGACTGATCCGGAAATCTTCATGTTCCTTTTTGAATATTGACATGTGGAAATTCCGTGCTAGCTACTACAAGATTCTGCCCACTGTTGACAGTACTACCAAAAATGTCCTCCCATCCTAGCTTTGTGTTAAAATCGTCCAGGACAATTCTAACATCATAGCTAGGGTACTGCTGGAACATCATATCTAGGAGCTAGTAGAAGCTGTCTTTGCTATCATCATCTTTCTTCTCTGTGGGGCATGAGCACATATCAGGGTAATGTTAGCGAATTTAGCCATGATGCGAAGAGCTACGAGACGCTCGTTTATATGCTTGAAACTCAAGGCCCCTAACTAAGTTTGTCTCCGATAACAAACCTGCATCCAAATAGGCGCTGCTTCTGTTGTGGGTAGCAATCGCCGTAGTAGATATAGCAGTTTTTCAACCTTTTTTGGCCGGCCCGTTCCATCGCACTTCTTGGATGGCGGTAATGTCTGATTTGCAGCATTCCAGCGCCTCTTCTAATTGTACGGATACACGTGGTCTATTAAGGGACCTAACATTCCACGTGCGAATCCGAAAGTCATTGTACTAATCACGTTTACTGGGGTCGTCAACAGTTGAATCATCCTTATCCGAGACTGTTGCTATTTTCGTAAATAGAAATTTTGTCCATGGTTACCCCTACACACAACCCCCAACGTGGAGGACCAGTTCTCTAGGACGAGTCAGTAACCCATTTCGGGGATCTGAGCGATATCGTTGGCCTATTAAGGGTTCATCCGCCACCACATTTTTTCCAACACCTTGGCTCAGTATTGGAGAACCCTATAGATCTGGGATTCAAATATGTCGAAGCAACGCATATAGGGATGACACTAGATAGTTCATCCTGACTGGAACTATGGACGCCACCGTTGATTCCATCTAGAGAATTCGTCAACCGGCACCTGGAACAAGAGGAGGTGCCTTAGTGAAAAAACACTCCTCCCCCGTTTCTCGTCTGCTGCCACCAACGACCTTCCAAAGAAGTTGGTTACCCAATCTACATTCGAGGTACTAGTTACCTAGCAGCCACCATCAAGGAAGTGTAGAGTAGGATGTGATAATGAGAGGCCATCGTCACTACCCTTGGCAACCTTTAACTGATCTAATAAAATTTTCAATTCATTCTTCTATTCTGTTCCTAATCTCTGTTTAGTTGTGAAGCTTACCAGTTTTCACCATAAATTTCTTAATTTTCAGAATTCATCAAATTTTAATACGTGACAACTTTTTTTCAAAATTCTTCCATAGAATGCATATCAATTTGAGAACTTTTTCTTTCCACTTAAATCACATTTATCA
This sequence comes from Xylota sylvarum, assembly GCA_905220385.1. Classification (NCBI taxonomy): domain Eukaryota; kingdom Metazoa; phylum Arthropoda; class Insecta; order Diptera; family Syrphidae; genus Xylota; species Xylota sylvarum. The sequence continues at coordinate 103,962,578 of LR999957.1, read as the reverse complement.
CAGCTAATGCAGACGCTAGCAATTTATCCACCAAACGTCCTACAGAGCCATCCCTGGATACTGTCACAAGCAAAAACGAAAAACCTAAAAATAGACACACCTCCTTAGCTTCAGTCTTGAATAGCATTCATTAGATTCTCCCCCAAACCCCCACTCAGATGCTGTCAATAATTTCAATAATTAATCGATGTTCTTGAAAATTTTCTCTCAAAAAGGGATAACATTACCGTAGTTTTATACGATCCCTACTACCTTCCTCCGCCACTTTTGCTCTTTGAACAGGACGAAGTTGCCTCTGTTTCTTTTTAGTATTTTGCTTCTCCTACCAGCAACATCCTTGAAAGTATTAAATTTCATTGAAAATTTATGGATGTAAATAATTTTCTCCTCTTAAAAGTATAATAATTTAATGAGGTGCTTCGTTAAGTTTTCGATGCCCAAAATGGATGACGATTTGAAATGCGATAAGTGCATGAAAATAAATTTTGCCATCCGCATTAATTGGGATTAAATTTCGGTTCAAGTTCACTCGGGTGTATGGGGCTCATTTATTTTAGAACGATTTCTCTGTAATACCCACCAGAAACATATTCCTCTAATGATTATCTAATTAATTTCGACAATTGAAACTTTTTTATAAAAAAAAAAACACAAATCGATTCATGCAATGCTTCTAGGCCACTAATCAATTTGTAGCCAGTGCTAAATGTGAGATACATTTATCATCGGATAGAGACGACCAGAGAACAATTAATAAAATCTCGAAATGAAATATCGATGACAATGGCGTTAAACACATTTTGGTGGTGGAAATGAAAAATAATAGAGTTGACGAAGCGTGGAGAGGGTTCAATTTTAGATACGGGACTGTGGTCTGTGGATGACAAATTTTAGTTTACCCTATCGCCTCTATGTCACACCGAACATTCAATTGAATTTTGGTTCTTAAATGTTTTTTGAATTGCGTTGGAAAAGTGTGTTTTCACTATTCAACCTCATTCATTCTTTCGGCTGAATAGACGCAAAAGGCGCTTATAAAAACTTAATTCAACAGGAAAAAAGATTGTAACCAGAGCTTCCCAAATACCCATAAACCAACTAAAACTAACCATGTGTCCATTTTCTTTTAATCTTCATCTCCATTCAAGACCTACATACAATCAGTATACCTTCGCCTTTTATAAGAGACGAATATGTAGAAGACAACCGGATGTGTGAATTATCGTTGTTTGATACACCACAATCTTTCGGACAAATATCAAATATCTTTTTTCTTTGTTATCGCAAAAGTTAAATCACTTGTTATTCTCTACTCATCCAATACGGCCATTTGCACCTTACAAGTGGGCGCTGTGATGCGTTAGTCTATTTTGTGACAGGGCTGGGCACGTACTTAGGAGGTGGGGATTAGTTTCTTCCTCTTCCTCCTACCAACAACTTTTGCAGAAGTCGTGTGAAAGCGGCCCAGCCGTTTGTATTTTGGCCTATCAGACAGTGTCCAGTAAGAACACTGATAACGTGGCTGATCTGTCACTTCTACAACACGACCAACTCAGCACTACGTTTCAGATCAATCCTAGGCCAGATCTTTTTCGAAATGTTGCATGTAGAGAGAATTTCCCATCTGCAGTTGTTTTGCTGAAAGTGTCTAGTTTTAGGACGAGTTTACAAGTATCGAGGGACATACCCAAGTTCTGCTTCATCCACAGAATCCTATGCCTGGCGAGCTCGTCAGTCTTGCAATTATCTGCAATGTGTCTATGGCACACAGCATAGGTGAATGTTGAACTGCTCAGTCATTTCCAGTTTACAGCAACCTTTTATCTGAAGGAGCACAATTGCCAGGTATTTGATTGCTGTTTGACTGTCAGTGAAAATTCTAATATCAATGACAGATATTGCATTAAATTTCAACCAGGACAAGGTTTTCTTGATCGCCATAATTTCGGCCCTAAAAACGCTACAATGTTCTATGATGCGGAAAGTTCACTATTCTAAGCCAATGTGCAGTAGTCTCTAGAAGGTATTTTGCATTTCATTTCCTTTCATTTATTTTACAGAATCTTTAACATTGGACTTATATATAAGCTAAATTCTATAAAATTAAAAGTTAATTTATTTAGATATAAACAATTTATTTTTGCGGATTTGCTAATTAAAAATTAAAAATTAGAATAACTAAGTATGCTAACACTGGAGAAATGGTTTTCGAAAATAAAATAAAAAAAGATTTACATAGATATAAATAAATTAAAAGGAAAAAAAATTAAAAGAAAAAAAAAATAAACTCTCTTATTACAAAATTAAATTTATCTAAGCACCTTCGTTCAAATACTTAAATAAAACTTTATCAAAAGACTTGGTTCCACGAAGCCTTCGAAAAAGAGTCCAATGAAGGAGTGAAATCTGATGCTAGTGGACGTCAAACGCTGTTAAACAATTTGAATATAATTAAACCTTAAATGAATCGTCTTAGTGTGACTTTGACTCCGCAGTATGTGAAGCTAAATTACTTCATCGGGCATGGGGTATCATATCACATATTCTGATATGCAGTATGTTTCACTTTGCATTACATTGCAGCCTTGTTCAAACTAGACTATTGTACGACAGACCAATTTTGCATGTATGTACATATGTTTCATCACTATACCCTATTGTAACGTGTTATAGGACACATAAAAATTAATTTCACATCCAATTGCACGATTCCGAAAAATATTTAGAGTACCAAACTTACATATATATTTAAAAACTATTTTCTATTTTACTTTGTTAAAAATCAATTATTAAAACACCCTAGGCAGGGGATAAATTTCTGGGTTGTGCCATATGTGAGGCTCTCTGATAATGGAATTTAATTAATTCATGTATGTATGCTTTGGCTGTGAAATTATATTATTTTTTCCAGCTGAATGTATCTACATACATATTTGTAAATTTTTTTTGTAACAAGAAAAATATGTTTGATACATTATTCATTAAAAATATTGCAAAATTAGATTTTTGTTTTTTTTTTTTTTGTAAAGGAAAAGTGTAAATTTTTTAGAGGATAATTGGGATTGCATTGGATTAAAAGCTTTGTGATTTTAATTGCGTTACATAGAGTTTTATCTAGTCTCATACCATTTGGCTTTCATTTGACTGTTATACGAATGAAAAGAGGTGATACTTCAACTAAAGTTTTTCGTTTTTTTCTCCATTTTCACGGAATGGAATTTTGTACATTCACTGACTCCAACTGACTTCAGGTGAATTCACTACTGACTTCAACTTAGATGCAAGTTGTAGTGAATTCAATTCACTTCCAAAATGATTTCAATTCAGTGATTGCTACATTATGCATTAATCACTGAAATTCGAAAGAATGGTTAATTATTTTTTTTAAATCCAAATCTTTTTTAGAAAAAAAGACTTCAAATCATTTTTAAATGAATTCAATAGAATTAACCTCCCAAAAGATTTAATTCTTTTCTAACTCTGGTCGAAGGGAAACGGAGGAATTCGATAGACTCTTCTCAAACTCAAGGACCTCGACAACGCCGACGACGTATGCCTACTCTCTTACAGGATAATGCACCTTCACCAAAATATAGCGAATATTGAGAGGGAACCAGATGTCGTTGGGCTGAAAATTCGGGAAAAACAGAAATGAACAGCCTTGAATCGAACTCAGCAACTCATATACAGTTGAAAAAATAGGGAGCTTCCAATATTTCGGGAGTTTTGTCTCAACCAATGGCGGAACCGAACTGGATATGGCTAGACCAATCGGCAAAACAAAGTCTGCTTTAACGAAAATTTGGCGAAGTAGTGCCATTACCTTAAGCTCCACGCTACGAATACTCCATTCCTAAATTGAGTCCGTCTTGCTATATGAGTAGGAAAGTAACCACGACTATCACGAGAAAGCTGCAAATACTCGTTAATAGGCACCTAGGCAGTATCTTAAGGGTTTTCTGGCCAAACCAATAGGCTCCACCATACACCGATGGAAGTTGCAGTGAATTGCACACACTTTCCAAAAAATTGACAGGTCCATAGCATACAATGGAACCCGCTAACTCAGTATGGCACGATACGCGGCGGTTCTAGAAGCACATGACCCAGAACGGTCGAGACGGAATCACGGCAACTGGGACTGTCTCGGGATATTGTCTAAGTGAGCCAAGTGAAGTTTATACTCCCATTCTTGTTTGACATCACAGTAAAGTTTCGGTCCTGTGAACGCAGATTCTGAGCCATCCGTAGCTAGTGCATCTGCTGATTCGCTGCTTGCAATTCCTTGATGACCATGCTTCCATCCGTGTTTCACCCTGTTATATCTGGCAAGAGATTGCCAGATTTAACTGATAAAGGATAAACCAGACCTCTAGGATCCAGTGCCGGACCATCATTAGACTAGTAGCGCATCTAGCGCCTGTCTACCTAATTAAGATTTGAAGGGGTGAAAGCCCAACAGCAGCTTTTGATGCTGCCATAGTGCAAGTACACATGACACCTGTGATACGGAGGCATGCATGGCAAGGTGATAATGCGCCTTACCATCATTGTATACATCCAATGTAACAATTTTGTATTCAGACCCCAAGTTCTGCCAGAAAATTAGTTTACTAGCCAACATGACTCTAGTGGCACGTTCGATGGCGATAATCCGTTTGTCAATGATGACACCGATATATTTAACCTCACTGAACTACAGTGGTGCCTTTGATGGTGGTAGGTCGTAGATTGACCGGTCTTCTTTTTGCAAAAGGCACTGGAAAGAATTGATGGATAGTCCTTATTTGCTGCACAATTGTAAAACCTTGCTTGACTCTAGAAATGGGCGTGATACTAATAAATATCACCAAGTTATCCGCATAACCAATGGCCCCTTTCTCATAGAGTAATGTATGCTCAGAAAGTTTTTCCAAAACCGAGGCTTAGAAGCTTATAGGATATCCATCGAATCTACACTGACTCTCAACAGTTTACACATTTGCACGAGATCCACTTTTTATCTGTGGATCCTTTCTTATTTTCTAAGGAAGCAAGGAGGCACATAAGATACTTGGCATCCTTTAAACGATGCATCTTCCAGTTCAAGGCTCTCACTCAAGATATGCCCACTTAACCGATTAAGTGCGTCAATGCTCATCATGATGTCCTTTCTTAAACGGATTCCACTTAAGATGTCCATTATAAGTGTCATTAATGTGACCCATAAAAACCACTCCCCAGGCATGTTCCGCTTCCGCATGCATGCTCATGCGTTTTATAATGCCACTTTGTGCCTTACACACATGTACATGTACATATCCTTGTGCGTAAACTTGTGCATTTATAACGCCATAACAGCAGTGTATTTCACTTTATCGTTTGATTTTAACGATTGTCCATGAATTCCCCATTATTTACAATTTTTACCCATTGCACCCCCGCCGCCGTATACATGTGTGGAACATCCTGAAACAAGGATAAATCCACATGATTGTCGCATATTTATTAGAAGCAATGAAGTTACCATGGATCTGGTGCTGGTCGATGGCTTGGAGTTACCATTGTAAAACACCATTGGACCTTGGTCACGACGATGATGGTCATAAAAATATTAATGACATTTTCGTGTGGTAAATGGTAATACACACACTCAGTGTATTGGCGGTACAGCTGGTGGTTAACAGATGTGTGCTACGATGTCCAGTTGAGAGTTAATGGGTTTCGCCTGGAAAGTTGTTAAATGACTACTGCGGGAATTTTGCTGCAGATACATTTTTTATTGTCTCGAATATTATTTGCATGTTGCAAGCTGAATATGTATTTTCCCTAAGGACACGACTGAAATTTTATTACACAGTCATGTGTTCATGTATTCATGTGTGTCCGCTGTTTCATATTCAAAAATGTAACGATTTGACGAAAAAGTTCCTTCCATTCATCTCATTTAAAGCTAACCGCAAACAAAGGAATCTGAATTCGAGATTCCTGCTTATGTTCCCCTATACTCCTAGCCCGGTATCTATTTGTTTATCGTTGCCATTCCGTCGACGATGAACATAAAACTTAATATTTGGATAAAACTATGATCTGCTCCATTATTCTCTTTTCCTGCTCGCTTGAAAAGTTCGCAAGTTTTCTTCCGGGTTTTTGCGAAACGAAATGCTCCTTCTATTCCTTCGCAGCAGCACGGGTGGGGGGGGGGGGGGGGTTGAAAAGTTTGTCGTAATAGAATTTTCTTGCAAAAATATCCAGTACGCGCTGGCATTCATTTGATTTGCGTCACTGAATGATGATTTTTGTATAGTAGTCCAATTCTGGCTCGTAAGTCGTCGACGCTCCCACAAAATCCCATTAAAAATAATTCCATCTCCAGAGCTTCAGTGATAATGTTGGTTGTGGATGGTGGTTCTTTTGGATGGGGTGGGGAAAGTTTTCGTTAGTTTTGTCCTGGAGTTATCGCATTATCTCTAGGTTGGGGGGATGTCTGTCGATTTTTTTTGTGCAATTTTTGTGGTTTTCTTTCGAAAATCGCTTTATTTGGGAGGCTTCAGTGACATCAGAAGAATAATTCGTTAGGGAAGAGTGAAAATATTGATCAAGATATGTTTGCGGCTTGACTAAGCAGCACTGTGGTTTGATGAAAAAGTTTTGTGTTCACAGTTGAATTTGATTAGGAAATGAATGGAGTATCTACTATGTATCTCTTTTGTGAAATAACAAATGGGTACTTGGGCTATTATTCGATCGTCGATCCTCGTTATTTTTTTTAAATACTTTTGTTGAACGCCATGACGTTGTGTAACTATCAGCCTTCAATAGTGAAAACGGAGATAGATTTTCAGTTTAGCATTGGCGTTATAAGCGAGACGACGAAGGCTGTCAAAGGCAATAGAAAGTAATGTCACAGGAAAACTATCTCCAGACTAGCCACCCTTATCTGTGTACTGCGGATCTTTGCACAGATGGACATTAAAAGAAAAACAATTCAAATTCCGGTGGTCTTAACATACGGCTGTAAGTACAGCCTCTGTGACCGCTTCTAGTAATCGATGGCCACCAAATTTGGCCTTAGCCCCGCTAGTAGCCGATTGAAGCGCTTTACGCATAGAGTGGAAACTTGTCCAGCACGGACCAGTAAGTGCCTGCATGCCGTACTGCTTCGAGCTCGCGGCATGTCAGCCAATCTAAGCGACAATAGTGGGAGCGACGTACCACCTCCAGACTGCTAGAGCGATTTGAGAACGTCCCCACAGATCTGCTCTACGAGAAAAAGAGAAGTGCCCTCTCCAGGGCGACAACAGTTGTCCAGGAGATTCCTGATGATTCCTAGGATAAGGACTCCACGTGCAAGTGATAAAGGTCGATCGAAGAATCCTCCGTGGACCCAAAAAGAGCGAAGGTTAACTGCAGCAGTTCCTTCCTCTCTTTTAGAAATAATAGGCCTTTCAACGACTTTCTCAAAAACCACCTTGTGCTTGAAATAACAGACAGGAGCGGCATAGATAGCAGCATCATCCCTGATAGGTGAAGGAAGGTGGAAGTTCAATGAACTTTGTCTGAACTTCGTGTCTTGGATGACCATCCAGGTCCTCCACCCTTCTGTCGCTATGCGCATGTGAGGCTCATCGCATGTGTTGACCAAAGGTCTGCGGACCTCTTTAGAGTTGCTGTTTTGTGGTTGGGCGGAAGCTTAAGGTCGTAAGCAGGGAAGAAATTCCTGGCAGACCAAGAACTCGCTCCTGGATCCCTGTTGAACCCTCCAATCATTCAATGATCATTAAAATAATCATATCCCTACCAGTAACTGGAAAGCTGTTAAGCTGGAGGAGCCTAAAGGGAATAGAAGATGCGCCGTTATCGTGGTCAAAACGGAATCCCTGACATCTTTGGCGGCAACGGAAGGGCAGATGAGCTCTGACTGGAGTCCTATGGAGAGTCCGCTTTTCGAGATGTTTAGGGACACATGATTGTCAAAAGTTTTGAGTATTTTGGAATAATCCTGGACAACAAGTCAACTTGGAAAAGACATATAGAAAACAGAATCACGAAAGCCAGAAGGAGGTACTGGATATGCCGTAGACTTTTTGGTAAGACGTGGGATTTGAAACCGAAGCAAATTTACTGGATTTGCACTTCCATCATCAAGCTCATCCTATTCTATGGAGTGTTTATAAGGTGACCGATAGACTAGACGAAATACGTATGGCTTTCCTAGGAATTACCCGATCCCAATCCAGTACCCCCACAGCAGCCATGGGTACAATCTTGAATGTACTCCCTATTGGACTAGAGGTGAAAAGATTCGTACGATTGGCTGCTCTAAGATTTTAGGATATTTCAAAGAACGGGACAGAGGACTGTCTGGAAGAAAATACAGACGGCCTCCGGACTCGTAAGGCATCTTTTAAGAAAGGAATACCATTTCAAGACAAGTTGGATTCCCCAAAGCAAAGAATGGCAACAGGGCTTTGATATTCCGAACGAGTTAGAAATAGAAGGATACACATATAGATATCACATCGATGGAGAATCGGAGGTCACGCAGTCTATCTGGAACAATTCGTAACTGTCTTTTAGGCAGATATATTTACTATACTGAAGATTGCGGTACTATTACTCAGTACTAGAATACAAGGGAACTGCTTTTAACAACAGTGAAGCAGCCCTACAGACACTAGCAAAATCAAGAACCAAATCAAAATTAATGAAGGAATGCAAGGAAACACTTGGCAATCTCCTCCCAGGTCAATCTGATTTGGGTACCAGGGCACTGCAATATACAATGGAATGGAGCAGCAGATAAACTGACGAAGAAGGGAACATGAAACGAGACAGTGTATCTACAGTACTCTTCAGTGTCAAGACTGGGCCTGACGCCTGTGCACCCACCTTGCGTAGGACTTCCTGATACTTTTTAAATTCTTAACGTAGAACCTCGCATTTTTACCTTTCGATCCTTTGAATCGTTCATTTCAGTTCTTCTCCTCCACCTCGAAGCTTTCCGTCTCAGTTGTATGTATTGTGTTCTTATCTTGGTAGTATCATGCCAGGTGGACGCACGATTTTGATTTCCATGAGTCCTTAGCGGCAGTACACGATAAGGCGCGAGTTTTTATAGCAAGGACTATGACTTTTGACGCGAGGTGATTTTTATATATCGATGATGTACATATATACTTACATCGAATGGACTGTGGTGGCCTCAGATTTTTCTTTTTAAAGAGAAACAAAATGTGTAATAGTCGCTTCCTTCTCCATCTCTAAGTATAACTCCTGTAAAAATCGTTAGAGTATTTGTACAGAGTATTTCGTGCTGCGACCTAGTGGTCTATTGTACCCCCTGCTGAACCCCTCATTTGAGTTTGTCCCATCCTCCAAATCTCCAGGGATTGTGCTTGATGGTTTTATATTTTTTCTTATCCTCAGCTGGGATACTTATATACCGAACTGATAACTGATACTTGCCCAGATATTTCATTCTCTAGTGAGTTAATCCCTCACAAGATTTCAGAAAGTATTTCGGAGTCTCTGGACTAATTGTAGAATCTACAAACGCCTTCGTCTGATATGCCTAGGTTATTCATGTGTTCCTTGAGTTTACAATGCCCCATTATGAAACCTGTAAGGATGCGTAGGTTAGTTTTGTTTAGGTGGATGCATGCTTTGAATCCTTTTTGGTTATAATTCCTAAGAAGTTTTTTAGCTTGTCTCAGATCTTTTTGATTTTTTCAGGTTATTGTCCTATTTTCTTGAATTCTTCTATTCCACAGAATGGTTGAGGACCTATGAAGTGTTCCCTGTCCCTTGTCTTGCTAGTTCATCTGCTGTTTCCTTAACCTCTATTCCCCCATGGCCTAGTATTCAAAAGATGGTCACTCTGTTATCTCTGGCCAGTTTGTTAAGATTCTGTAGGCATTCTGACACCAATTTAAACCAAACGTTATGGGGAGTGACTGTCTGGTAGTATGGCTATGTCACAGTTGCTATATTTTTTGTTGTTTCTGCGCATCTGTCTACGGTTTAAGTATATTTCAGCATGGAAGATCCTGATACTATTGCCCATAGATACGAAGTTTTTTGCTCTTGGTCGAAACACTCTCGCACCTATCCTTCATCAGTTCTTGACCGGTCTGTGTACCATTTACTTGTGTGGCTGCTAAGTCTATAGGTTGTGGATACATCTCTCCAATCTTTCGGTAGATTATACTTCCATTCTTCTTGTAAGGGTTTCACTTAGAAAACCAGCGCTAGTAGATGCTTATTTTGAAATAAGTGTCTGCCACTTTTCTTGATTTTTTTCTCAGCACAATATATTCGTCTCAGACAATCCAAATGACCCATTACTTCAAGGACTCCTATTCCGCATAAGATGTCATTGTTTAGAAAACCCTGTATTGTCTCATAATTATTCCTCAAAAATGTAATTTCTTGTCCTCCATTCTTTCGTTCCTCTTATTTCTTTTTAAGTCAACAGTCAACACCATTTAGTTCCAATTACAACCTAATCGAGTCATATACTGTTTTACTGCACTCTTCCGTTCGCCCATTACACCATTATAGTCATACACCCTCCTACTGCCTACTGCCTACTGCCGAAAAAAAAAATAAAATGAATCCACAATCTGATATCCTTAAAAGTGGCAAGAAAATTATTTACTCCACCACAACGCGCAACAACATGCTGCTAATGTCCGACGACATCCTTCGCTCAACCGATGACATTTACATCCCTCCTTGTCAGTAGGGTATTACTACGGCCATCATCGCCATCATCATCGTCATCATCATAACCATATAGCCTCGCCCGAGTGTACGAATTGTCCAGTCGACCCTAAAAAAAACATTCATGCCCATCGTTGTGCGGTGAAAGAATGAGTCCTACGCCCTTTGGACACACGGAAGTCCTAGAAAGCAGTCATATGCGTTGTGAAGATGCTTTCAGTTCGATTTCCCAGAGGAGACCGAACTGCGATGGTCACTGATGTTGGTGGTGATGGTGGTGCAAGGCAACAGAGTATTATTAGTAAAACATTTTATTGTAGTGTATTCTCCTTTCGGCTTCTTATTCGTCCTTTTATTGGGAAGTTTTTCGGTTTACCTTCCGCTTCTGTGATTTTTCGATTCATTTCGATGTGACAGCATCCTTTGTACTTTTCATGTACTCGTAATTCGGGTTGTTATACTTGGAAAATTATATCCGAATGTATTTGAGAGTTGTTGTTTGGTGGACTGGAAATGGGTAGTACGTATTGTATTCAGTAAAATTTAATATTTAATACCTTTGAAGTCGTTGAAGAGATGGTGAGTCTCGAATTGAAATCTTACGCCAAAAATTGGTCGAACTTCGATCTGCCGGGCCGGAAGCCACACTGGTACGTGCCGATTGGTGTGTTGCAGAAAGGCTTCAGATGTTCACACAGTACGGTGAATATAATCTTATATGCGACATTAAGTGGGGATATACCTCGATAGTTCATACAAAACATAGGATCGCCTTTCTTAAAGTTTGGGAGTCTAGTCATCGACGATGGCTTCATCCACCCATACTTGGTTAATGATTTGGTGGATGTACCTTACCGAAGGATTACCACCATCAGAGTCGGCGACCTTGTTGTTCTTCAGTTTTTTGATAGCTAAGACAACCTCTTCAAAACTAGTAGGAGGGATGGTTTCTTCATTGACTAAATGTGGGTTCTATTCTTGCCTATCACTCTTTCTACCTGATGTCCATTAAGAAGCTGCTGGAAGTGCTGCTTAAACACATCTACTATTCCCTGTGCTTCGGTGACTAGGTTTCCTTCACTGTTTCGAAAAGCCTACGTTCCGGGCTTGGAGCCAGCTTGACTTTCCTAAAAATCATCTGAATGTTATTCTTATAGATATCCTTGAGCTGGGAGATTGCGTAGGTCCTTTTCTTTTTACGCAGGATCAGTGCTTGTATGTGTGCATTTTCTGTCATTTTTTTCCTGTGTACGCGTTCATCATCATACCAAGGGTTCATTTTGGGTGATGGTTGGTAGCGTATGTAGGTCTCGGCTACTTCTGTAACGATGTCGCGATACTGGTTCCATAGATTGTTGGCATTTGTGGATGGTGAATGCACAGCAGAGAGTTTCTCGTCCAGACGGTCTGTGTAGGCTCTGGCTACTCCAGTCGTGCTAAGGCTTCCAACGTTAAATTTCTTTTACCTTCGGTTCGCATCTTCATCTCTTTGGATAGTCGAGCTCTGAATTTGGCTGCAACAGGAAAGTAGTCAGAATCGACGTATGCCCCTCTGAAAGTTTGAACATTCAGAATATTGGATGCGTGCCTCGCATCTATTAGCACGTGGTCGATTTGATTGGCGGTTCGACCATCTGGAGAGCGCCAGGTTGCTCTGTGGATTCGCAGTCTTGGAAACCTAGTGCTACTTATCACCGTATTACTAACTGCTGCAAAATCGATTAGCCGGAAGCCGTTGTCTGTTGTCATGACGTGGAGGCTGTGCTTTCCGACTAATCCACCGAAGATGGTTGCCTTACCGATTTTGGCATTGAAGTTCCCGAGTATGACTTATACATCAGGTTACAAAAATCCTCCTTGACAGAGTCTTTAGGTTCCTTGGTAGTGGCGTGTGCACATATTATGCTGATGTTGCCTTTATGTGGATTACATCCAGGCTGTCGCTGAATATCTTAAAGTCAATTATCACTGAGCGTAGCCAATTTTCCATGACAAATCCGCATCCTAATATGTGCAGTATTTTGTTACAGCTGTAATAAACACAATTTGCAGTTTTTGCATACCTTTACCTATCCACTGTATCTCCTGGATCGCGGTAATATCTGCCTTGTACCGAGTGAGGGTAGATACACCAGAACTGTACAGTATATGTACGTATGTTCCATGTGCATACTCTCAATCCATAGTCCGTGAACGTTCTGAATCGTGATATTAAATGAGGGGGTCCATTGTTTTTGAGGCTGATATCTCTCTTATAACTAGTCCTTTTTTACGTGGTGAGGAAGTTACCCCGACGGCACAACCCCCAACATGGAGGGCCAGTTCCATTTTTTTTTAAGTCCCTTGAATTAGTCGCCGGTTTAAACCTATGTCAGTAACCCGTTTCAGTGATGTGAGCGCTGCCTGACTTATTCTTGGAAATCTTTATCGGCCTGAGCTCCGAATATGTCGATGTAGCCCAGGTAAAGTGTGCTTATGCTTCGGTTTGAAGCTTGACTGATAGTGCTGCTATAAGTTTAAGCAAGTTGGGTCCGAATGGAAACCAACCTGTACCCGATGGCTATCAGTAGGACGTAGAGTTAGCACAATTGATGCACAGTAATAGTTACAACGTTGGACATCGCTAGGTTAATGTCAGTAAACGTTTACCCTATTCCTACAGCATCCAGCCGCAAGACTGTGATGATAAGGACACAAGATAAAGCACGGCTCACTGCCTATGGGAATGCCCTAGTTTAAGCGAATACCATTTCGAAGACCTAGGCGACCTGTCAATATAGCCACCAGTAACTATCCTAAAAGTTATAACAATCTCAGGATGGGTCAGTAAAGCCACATAGTTAAGTCAAACTGATTTTGTCTTCCTTTTCCATTTCGGTTTCTTACCGAGTTTCTTACCCCTCCTACTTACATATCTAACTATTTACCTTTGTATATATAGTTTGGAAATATATACATTTTAGACTGATGACCGCTCTAATTTTTCGAGAACGGAAGTATTCTTCGAAATCGGTTGCAAGGCTGAACTCTCTGACAAGCGTCATAGGTCACACTGTGATTGCGGGAAATGAGATCTCCGATTATCTCCGAGATTGCTAAGAAAAGGTTTTTTCACGTCCTCGGTCAGGGGCTTAATAGACAATGGGGTTTCCTATGAATACAATTGTGTATGACAAGGTTCTCCAGGATGCAGGTAGACTAAAGATATATTCGCGAACATCTTTACGAAATCATCGGCATTTCTCTCAGTAGAAACGACTATAGGCAACTTATTGCATCGCTTAGTTCTTTAAGTATAACGTCTATGAGAAGAACCCAGAGAAAGTGAGAGACGACCCCTCCTTGGGAAGTGCCTCTAATAACCAATTTCCTTATTGAACTATGTCCGAGAGTGGAATTGATATATACATTAGGTATAGAAAGCGTTAGTGTGCTGCTTCCTGGAAAATGAGTTTCGTCTAATGTTTCTAAAACTCTCTCTTTGCTTTCTGCCAACGATCCGTCAAATTTTCTACTGAAGCTGGGAACTTCCTCATCTTTTGCCATCATTTTGCCGAGTCTAGAGGATTCACTAGTATCTGCAATCGATTTACAGAATAGCTTCCAAGATTTCCTTATAGACTGTCTGATCAAGTAGTTGAACTCTCTTTTGCTCGCTTTAGGTATATGTACTCAACCTATTTGATATCATTCCCTACAACTTTAGCCCTGAACGGATAGACTTTGTCGTATGCCATGTTTATTATTTTGCCTAAGTTATCAACTGCCTTGTCTATATCTTTAGTATCTGTAATACGACGATGCTTATCCTTTAGATGTTGTCTAACTTTTAATTTAGTCTGCTCTCTTGGGGTTTCTGTAGGTGTTACTAGCCCTATTGAAAGTTTAGTTGAAAGTGAATCCACCTGTGATCCGATATGAATGCCTCTTCTAGAATCCTACATTTCTCTACGGTGAGAGTACCAGTCTCTCAGAAGCTGGGGTGATGTCTAATACTTCCTGTCTGTTTCTAAGCACAAAAGTGGGTGTGGTGCCCTTGTTGCAGATTGTGAACTTTGTTTGTTGTTAATATAAAATCAAACAGACACTCATCTCTAGTGTTAGTATCACTACTTCCCCATTCCGAATGCAGTGCGTTTGTGTCGCAACCCATTATAAATAGCCAAGTATCCCTGCCCATCAGTTATTTCATCTTGTTAGATGGAACATCCGTCGACTCGTACGGGAGATAGGTGAAAGAACAACGTGTAATTCCTAGTATTGAGCCCCTGGATATGGTTTTAGAAAGAATGCTGTAGGACTGATTTCTTCCCCCAAACCGTAGCAAGAGACCCTCAAAGATAATCTCGTAAGGAATCTTAATGCGAGTGGAACTCTAATGAGGGAACATACCTCTCCGAGGTGTTGGTAGGATGTATAATATATCAAAAGTTCGTAGTGCAACATACCTTTTCTTGAAATAATAATAATCACAAGGATTCTATCCTCACTGACAGATCTGCACACATTACCTGCCGCTTTAATATTTTACAAAGAGCCTTTTCCAAAAATTCAGGATTTTTTGATGACGAGGAGCCTCTTCACTTCTTATTTTCTTCATACAGTCCCTAGTTCCTTGAACAGTAGTGGTTTATAAAGCAGATAACTTCCCACTGATGGTTATCTTTTTACTAAATCCCTAAATTCTACACTCGAATATTATCCCCTGCAAAACCCATACTACTCTCATTAGAGACTATAGGTACCGGCTTACAGCTAAATAAACCCCATAACACAAAAATGCGGACATTTCAATCTGCATAATATTTTAAATCCAAAAATTAACCGAAAATTCCGTTTAGTAACATGGCCAGCTTCACTGGCCATAAATTACAAAATTTCGATCAAAATGCGAACTCTGCCATTCGATACAATGAATGCTAGATACATATGTACATATGATTCCCAAGAGAGAGGAAGAGTTCAGGTCCATCTGTTGCCAATTGAAATTCATTTATTCATTTCTCACTGACCCGCATCCATTCATGGACCCATGCCCATCCATTGTCCATCGCATTGACCCATATCAGGGAGAATTTTAACAGTCCAACTCATCATCATTGTCGGTTCAGATTCCCCCTGCGCGTGTTGAAATGTATTGAAATTTGCATGCCATTTGTGTATGGAATCAAAATGTCACGTGTTTCTTTTTTTTTTTGTGGGGCCAAGTCCTTTGTCCAATTGCTGGGATGAGAGGATTAATGTAGGTAAGAGCTGCAAGCAATTTCTCGCTTCCCTACATACATATGCAGATACAAACCAGGCTATTGATTTAATAATGTATCTATGTATGTATGTATCTAGGTCTATTGGGAATGGTATCGGTGAATAATTATTACTGCACAGAATGCATTTGAAAATCCAAATTACCGTAATAGCAATGTGTACTAATCAGCCGGATATCCTGCTATAACAACATTTGGGTTTGTGCAGAACGCACATGTCCGCCAGGTATTTAAAGAATCCCCAAAGCACGTGTTACCGAGTTACACAAATGTTGCAATCATGGCAGGTGATTGTATATTTTGTGGCAATATGCGAAATTGAATTTGAAATTGGTTTGAGGCTTTCAACGCGATTCGATTATGGCAAAAGCTGATTTGTAAATCAAAGTTTTTAATTGCAGTTTATTAATATTTTATTCAAACGAAAGGACCAGTGTCATAGTGGTGGTCTTTGTCCAAAAACACTTGTTCATGAATGATATAGATGGCTTAAGTACTATGAATAGTAATTAAAGGAGTCCATTAGCTACAACGTTTTCAAATTTAAGTTAACAAGGATATTGAAGTTTATGGAATGAGCTGTGATTTCAAGAGTCTAATCATAGAAGTACTCACTTTCCGTAATGGAATTCCTTGGATAACTCTGAAGAAATTCAAATATAGTAAAAGTTTTTAAGTGTTAAAAAGTTAGATTGTTAGATTGTTAGAGTTTCATCAAAAGTTGGTGTGTAAGATGCAAAGTCCCGTGATGACGTTGCCAAGAAGTGTGACTAAGTACGTAATACGATACTGCCAAGACAGCAAACACCACTACATCATAGTTTGCGATTCCAATGCGGTATGGGACAGTAGTGGCATCAATAGAAGGGGTGAGTATCTTTTAGAATATCCAGTTAGTATTCGTGTAGATATTTTAAAAAAGGCTCCAAACCTACCTTCATAAATGTGATTCGTAAAGTGGTACTTGACCTCACACTCGCCAGTCCATTTATCTCCAACTTTATTGAAACTTGGCATGTATCTGACGAAGCCTCGCTGTCTGACCATCAACACATTAGGTTTAACATTCGCTGAAAACTGTCACATACTTCTTCTAGATATGATCCCGAGTCCACGGACTGGAATCTGTATTGGGGACTTGTCCTCTCTAAATTATGTAGATATACATCTATCTAGTCCACAGGGGACCTAGATGAAGTAGCATACAAATTGAATGATGTATTGCTTACTTCTTATCATGACAGTTGAACCAATAAAACAAGTCTGTGTAAGCTGTCCTGGTGCAATGCTTGCCAGTTTGCCAAATTTAGGAAGAAGGTTAGAAAACTCTTCAACTCTACTAAACGCACGAAGAGTTGGGACGAATATAGGTTCGCTCTTGCAGAAATTTGGAAGTGAGACGATTTAAACGTGCTACCTATATGGAGGAAATGCTACGAAACATTGCTGACATGCCAGTAGCGGCACGAAATCATAAGGCACTCGTCAAAGATTATGCAAATTATGTAGATTTACTAAAAAAGAACGATGGCAGCTAAACGTCCGACCGTGTGGATACTCTTAAAACTTCGGGTTCATTTCCCAGATTCGTCTACTCGTGTACTCCATACGTATCCAAACGACTAAACAGTTTATCTGGTAAAATGTTCAGTCCGGATAAGGTTAAATGGACGGTAGGCTACTTTAAACCATTCAAAGCCCCTGGTGGTGATTGTGTTATTCCAGCGCTTCCACAGAAGGTAATCGATCTCTTCCTGCCGCGTATAATTGCATTATTTAGAGTCAGAGTCAGCTACAATTGGGGCTACATCCCGACTACATATAGGCAGGTAAATGTAATCTTCAGTCCTAAACCAGGTAATAGGCCTAGTGAGCTGCTTTAATCTTATAGACATATACGTAAGTGTGACATTATTTGTTCTCAAATCTATGGACATTGAATCTGTCCCAATATTACGGGTGCCATGCGTACATGCCCTACAGCAGTATTAGAAGCTGTTGTTGGGCTTCCATCCCTACAAATTTTCATTAGGAAGAAGCTAGTGCATCAAGCTGCAGCTAGAATACAAGTAAAAACCGGGTGGCCATGTCGGACATGTGCAAATATATATATAGAAAGAATAAATCGGTAGAAACAGCTCTAGACGAAGTAGTAAATAAATTAGGAAGTAGCCTCCACCATAAGGAATTCGCACTAGATACCTTTTTAGCTGTTGAAGCGCCGTTTAATAGGCAAATAAACGTGCCGTGGAAAGGATAAATGTCAAGTATAGCATTACCAATTGGCTTTGCAAGATGCTCGTCATGAGAAATAACAATTCCACTCTCGGACATAGTTCAATAAGGAAATAGGTTACTAGAGGCACTTCCCAGGGAGGGGTTATCTCTCCCCTTCTCTGAGTTCTTGTCATAGACGATATAATTAAAGATCTATGCAACGCAGAATTTAACGTTACTGCTTATATGGATGTCCCGAGCGAAATGATGAAATCAACCCTTAACAGGCTCGGAAAATGGGCTAAAAAGTTTGGACTACATGTCAATCCAGAAAAAACAGAACGAAATTCAAATTGCCTAAGTTTGCTGGAGTAAAGCTTTCCTTCTTAGATCACCCAAGATAACTTGGTATGGTACTAGATGGAATGCTAAACTGGACACTTTAACGTAGAGAGAAGAGTCCGTAAGGTTCAAAATTCTCCTTCTATTCGCAAGAGGACAGCGGAAAAAAGTGGGGTCTGAAACCAGAAATGATTCATTGGCTACGCATCATGGTAGTCAGACCGATTCTTACATATGGGGCCTTTTTTTAGTGGAAAGCTACGATTAAAAAGAATACATGGGATACATTGACCAGGGTACAAAGAACAACTTGCATTGCCATCACGGGTGGTCTACGGAATATGCCCACCGCTGCACTTGAGGCATTTATGTATCTTTTAGCACAGGATCTAAAAATAAAATTATAGGCAGGTAACAATGCGTTTTGGCTTACTAACACACGGCTTTTTAAAACCAGCTATATGGGACATATGTAGTTCTATTCTTAAGGGGTTATTTGCCAACATACCTGACAAAGCGGATGAAAGTCTTTATACACTTGACTTCGACACACCCTTCGAAGCAATGTACCCTGATAGGGAGGATTGGTAAAGTAAACAGTTTCGATAGAAAACAAAATTTAAATTTTTAAAGGTTCCCAAGCTACATAGTTAGGGTACAGATTCAGGCTTTGAACCTTGGCTCTGAGACTTCGGACACATGCAGTATGCTGCACTAAATCTGAACTAGTCAGGAGTTGCCACTCAGATCATTATGTTCGCAGAAGCGAGTCAGATTATGTTGGGAACCTGGCCACTGCGATAGAGAGGGTAACGAAAGTGCCGACGTAGAGGCCAAAAAAGGAACAGAGCTCCCGGTAAATGATATAATTAAAGGCATTAACCATCAATATGACCAACCTAAGATGGTCAAACTTAGAAGGGCATAGGGTCTTGTGATCCGAGTTAAATCGGGAAAAGCCTGTACAATTAATAAAACTCTGAAAATCAAAGTTAAGAATAGCGATAGGGATACTCTCTGGCCATTGCCTTCTGATGAAACACTCCATAAGATTAGGTTTAACGAACATGGACACATGCAGGTATTGTGATGACCCACATATCGCAGATGATATTACTCATTGCTATTGCTGGGAGTACAGAGAGAATACCTTTAGATTCTTGAAACACAGCATAAGGTAAGACCCTGCTGGATTCTTGGTCATGAAGGTATACCAAGGAATAAAAGGGCTGATGAAGTCGCTAGGGGAGGCTCGGATGTTACATTAACTAGACAGGACGGTTTGTATACAATCTTAGTTACTAATTGTTAGGTAATGCCCCCCTATAGACATCACAATAGGTCTATACTGACCAACGTACGGCAAAGGGGGATTCTCATTCTCTCCCACCTACCTGGACCTTCAACATTAAAAAGCGGCTAACTGGAGTCATTTTCTACAAGCAATGAACAACATATGAGCAAGGAACGCCTAATGCCCTCTATGGATCCTTTCATTGATTTGAGATATCGTCAAACATGTGATGGGAAGACACTATATTGGCGATCCCAACGACTATAAGAAGGATGTGTAGATATTTGCAACCCAATCGTTGTGTCATAGGCACAAGTTCTGCGGCAAAGTAGCTGGGTACCGACTGGCATTAGAATTAGAGAAATTCAGCAAAGTGTGCAACGTGACAAATGCACACAATCCACAGAAGCGATGGAAGCTATGTGACGATGTGACAGTGCCGATGTGACAGTAGAACTGTTAGCAGAATCATCATAGAGCTTATGGGTGGCAACAATTCCACCCGATACCTGATTAAAGTCTAAGATGGGTCTCTGCTGGTTTCGACTGAGCACCATTTTGCTATTCTTCAATGATATGCAACCAAATGTGACTGAGTTAACCAAGGAAACAATTACTCGAATTCGCACTAAAATTCCTAGTAAGGATGAGATAACTACCGGGGTCTCAAGAGGCTGAAAAACAACACGTTACAAGGACTTGATGATATCCCCTGGAGAATCGAGAATGGAGAGAAAACCATAATACATACATATCTGATGACTTAACCTACAAATCTAAAGAAAATATACACTACCAGGAATAAATAGGGTTCGAAGTCTCGAAACACCTACATATACTTGTTGGTATATATCATGAAGAACCATAGAATGCATCTGAATGCATATTTCCTAATCTGGCGAAAAGCTATTCATTCCTCTAATAAGGATTCACCGAAACAAAACTCATTTCAACACTACCGTCTGAATACCCTCATAATAGTTAACCAGTAACACTTTGAGTGGAAAAACGACTGCCTCGGGTCCTATAAAGTAGACAATACAACTTCATTACATAATGATACCCGGTAGACTCCTCACGAGATGTCTCGCCATTAAACGAATAAAGGACATCCTTCTGCACACTCTGCCTTCACCAGCAGACAACACAGTTCGCGTTTGATTATATTTTTTTTTTTTTTAAGTTCATATGAAACTCTGCACCATCAAGTACTTTCTCTTTGTTAACCCACACCATAGAAACAAACCTCAAAGTAAATCCTTAAATCGAAACAAAGGACTTCTCTTTTTAACCACCTTAAACAAAGCATACCACCGCACACATTATACCATTTCAAAAAATAAAAGAAATACGTATACCCCACCTCCTTTATAAATAGAAAAATAAAATACATACAAGGATTTAGAGAAAATAAAATAAAAACAAAAAAAAATAGGTAAAATCTCTCATATCTCCATCTTGTCAACATCCTTTTGAGACATTTAATTCCTCCTCCAGCCAGTCTCACCCAAACGAAAATAGTCGCTGCTACTGCTGCTGCTGCTGTTGTTGAAATTCCTTTCATCTACCATGACGCTTATGCATAAGGATGATTTTGTCACAGCAGTGTGTGACAACGTATAAAAAATGGAGACAAACACAACTAAGAGTTTATTCATTTTCTATGTGAATACCTTTAGGACCTTTTAGGGGCGAAACGAGAGTTGAGATGAGGGCGTTTCTGGGAAAAGAAGATGTTAGGCAAAAAAAATTATTCATTTTCGTCCTTTTGATCATACAATCTTTAAATAGCTGTTAATAAATTTTATTTCAATTTAAACTTGAACGCAATAGAAGGGAAGAGGAGCTAGAAGTATCATATTCAGGAACAAGATACTTTCGGACTCTCTGTAATGGACGGAAAGCCTACCGCACAGACTCTCGTTATGTAATTGGTTTAGGATACCAATGCGGAAGGACCTTTGGACTCGGAAGACATCGGCGCTCACATTTGTGGTCTACAGACTGGCAACGTTATCGACGATGAATCTATCGTCACACCATGCATGTGGACTCCAAAATCGGGGCTCGACAGTTGGAAGAAGAGAAAAATCCAAAAGCCAAGAGGAATGATGAGGGCGCGTTGACGGAAGAAGAGAAATCGAGGAATAGTTACCAAAAGTCTCTGCCATATCTGGGTAAGATGGAAGTTTCCCTGATGAATAGGGAAAAGAAGCTTATGAACAGGGATCGGAAATCCACAGCCAACTTCGAGCGAAAGCTCGATAAAGGTCAGCCACTGTTCGTGAACAGGGCCACATGCTCAAAACCGCACTAACAGATGGTGAAAGATATGAAACAACCAATGTCCACTAGACATTGAGTATCGAAAGGACAAAAAAGGCAGAGAGCAAACGTCTTCAAACAGAGCCACATGCTCAGTCAAAATCGACCGGCAAGTCACCAAAAGCAGCAGGATCCAAGTCAGCCTCATCCATTCAACAACCTACTTTCGCTAGTAAACAGACCGTTAAAAAGACACGGTCTGAGTAGGAAGTCCAAAGGGAAACGAACAAACTGAAACCTTCATTTAGCTTGAACTCCCCGACCGACCTGCAGGCAGCCATTATCGACCGTTCCGACCCAGATGGTAAGATAACAAACGATAGGTGGCTGGAGGTGGAAGTGAAAATTCTGCAGGCGATTATTGAGGAAGGAGTAGGAGACGACGAGGTCACCTTTGACAGAGCTTAATGTGAAAACGTTGTCAAGGCTGTGAGCTGCAGCAACAGGAAATCCTTGGATTTTCTAAAGTATGTAGTCAACAGGTGTTAAGTTAGAGATAATACCCTGACGTGTCTCCCTCTTCGTCAATTGATATCAATATCCGGTCCGTCCGGTTTCGGACGATGAGGCCATGATGAAAGATGATGCTAAGAGGGTGTATAGGGCAGAAGCGAAACGGATAGCAGCGCCAGAAATGGTCAGTAGGGCGATAGACATTTTTTCCCCTTACAAGACTGCAGGACCGGATATTATTTTCCTAGCTTTAATGCAGTTGGATACAGACATCATTGTACCACGGTTTAGACGTATATAGATACGTTACATGCCTAGCGATAGGCTACATACTGGTAACATGGAGAGAAACAAATGTGGTGTTTTTTTCCAAAACCGGGAAAAAAGGACTACACTGAACCGATGTCCTTCAGACCGGTCAGCTTAACATCATTTCTGTTGAAAACAATGGAAAGAATTGTTGTGGACCATATGGAGAGCACGGCGCTGAAAGTGTGTCCTTTGAATAGTAGAGAACATGCATACAGAACTGGCAGGTGTACGGAAACAGCGTTACAACAGGTGGTATGCGTTGCGGAAGGGGAGATGTATACCGGAGGCATCGCAATGACCATAGTAATGGACATTGAAGGTGCCTTCGATAAAATATGCTTCGGAAGTCTGAGAGTAGCCTTAGAAGAACCCATGCGTGGTAAGATATCCCAACTCCATTCCCAAATCAAAGTGGGAGTGGGAGGCAGAGTGGGAGTACAATAGTATAGATAACAATTTAGGGACCACAATCTACGCGGATGGCTCCGAACTGGAGACCTGTACAGGAGCAGGTTTTTACTCGGTGGCACTACAGGAATAGGAATCTTTTAAGTTACCAGAAGCGTATAGTGTATTGCAAGCTGAAATCCTTGCAATGGAAAATGCCGCAAGATCCATAAAAGATATAACTGTCTTCGTTGACAGTAAAGCAGTCCTAAAATCGATTGAACCTAATATAATCAATTGTATAGCATAATTGATGTCATAGTAGAAGAAAAGACCTACTCGTCCTGGTTATCTAGGGAGGACTGTCCCACCTCTCATACGTTATGGCCGAAATTAGACGAAAGCAAAACAAAGAGCTATGTTTTCATTGGCAGCCTCGAGAATGCGACTGCATATGTGATTCTGTTAGACAACACGGAATAGATGAGAGATTGATATTGTGGATCAGGGCAATCCTGATGAATATAACTCTGGTTGTAGATGCGAACATGGCCCCCATGTTATGGTGGCTCCTAGAGGTGGTAGGTGGTGGCATTCTGTCTCCAATTCTATGGTGGGGAGATGTCTCCAACCCAATAGTTCAAACGTCTAAGCTAAGACATACGCGGTTATAAGGATGAGACTTTCTATCGGGTCATGTCTACAGACTCTCTACGTACAGATATCCTTAGACATGGTCTATGAATGGTGCAGTAGGAATGGATTTTCAGTCAATCATTTGAAAATAGAGGAATCAGGAGAAGGAGGATTGTGACCAGTCTGGGATAGCCAGTGCTAAAGGGCGCCAGTATCGAAATCTCTGATGAAGCAAAATATCTGGCAATGATCCTGGATAAGAAACTTTTTCCGGCAAAGCATTTCAAGTCGAAGGCATCCAAGGCGCTCTCAGTTTTCGGTCTTGCTTTTCGCAAGACATGGCGCTTACCATCGAAAAAGGTCCTTTGGGTCTGTATGGCTATGATAAGACCATTTCCAGCTTATCCATCGGTTGGGTTGTTTGGTGGAGGGGCTTTCGCGTAAGTATGTGACTGCTTCCTGCACTAAACTCATAAGAACGGCTTGTCTCGGCTGCACAGAAGCTTTCCCGAGAACGACTTAGCGTTCCAGACTTGGTTTCGCCAGAGTCTGAACCTGGACTGGGCTATAGTCGAATCTTCACTAATGGCTCCAAAACTAGTCAAGGGTCCGGTGCTGATGTTCTCACGAAGACCGACAACATCACTACTCGTTATGCAAGCTATATTGCTAAGAATAGGTAGCAAGGTCGGAGTATCTGCGTCTTTAGCGATAGTCAAACTGCGCTTAAGGCCTTGCTCAACCCTGTAACCCGTTCCAAAATAGTTCGAGAATGCTTTTGAATTCTTTGAATTCGGTCGCAAGGCTGAACGTTTTGACTCTTGTCTGGTTTCAAGATCACACTGGGATTGCGGGAAATAAGATCTCCTATGTGATTGCTAAGCAAGTCTCAGATGATTTCTCAGGACCTGAACCTGCATTGGGTGTTTCCGCCTCCTCGGTTAGGGTCTCTTTTAATGATTGAGTTTCCAATGAACCCGATTGTATATCGCAAGGCTCTTGAGGAAGCAGCCAAGCTAAACGTATGCTCCTGAACGCCTCTAAGAAATCATCGGCATTCTTGTTGTCTCTTACCAAAAAAGACTGTAGACAACATATTGGGATTCTTATGGGACACTTTCTTTTTTCTACTTGTCTTTCTGTTCTTAAGCCTAAGAGGCACCACTGTCTGCAATGCATGTGGAGAAGGCAATGAGACTTCGGACCATCTTCTTTGTAATTGTCCTGCATTTTCCAGATCTTCGGTGCTGATGTGGTCAGTGCTGATACTGCTCCTCATCGCTGACGTGCATTCTCGGCTTTCGCCGCAAGTCAAAGAAATTGCATTAAAATTGGTAATACAGGATTTTGGTTCCTGGTATGGACAATGAACCAGTAGCGTCTGAGTACTTGAGTGGAGTGTTTCCTAACACGACAAAAAAGGAACAAAAAAACAAAGAGCCCTCTGGCACTAACTCGATCCTCTATCCGCATCATAACTGGAATAATCATAGAACACTGCGCTATTAGATTCATGCTCCATAGATTGAGAATAGAGTCTAAGGTTTTATGCAGAACATCTGCTCCGCCACTACTCCGCTTTGCTTGAATGACGTTTATGCATCCTAGGATCCAGGTTCTTCGCATGCACCGTAGATTTAACAGACTTTCAGATACCGGATCTCCTCCAATTCATTAGAGTACCAATTGGTTCCCAAGCTGCCCAGTTACTTGATAGCTTTTTGTTTGTTTTATTTTTCTGCTCACCGGTGCAGGAGCTTAAGAACTTCAAGCGCAATTTTCCTTGGACTTAAGAGACCGCAATTCGAATCCGTTAAATTCCCTCAAACCAATCCTGAACGATACAAATTTCTTTCTCACCTTATCAAGAGAACTCTACTACATGTCCCTGTGGGCAATTTCATTGCCAAAATTTGACGCGAATTTCACAAATATCGAAAACATCAAAAGCAATTTCCCTGCGGTGTCAATCAAAACAGTAGTAACCTCCTCCTTCGCTCGTCAAGAGTCCTTCAAACTCATTAAACATCATCCATAATCCACATCAACTTTGCAACAAAATATAAGTTCTTTTGGCAGGCCCCTCGCGCTTAGCCAATGATATCCTTAATAATTAATTCAAATGCGTAGCACTGACGCTTTACGATGAATAATTAAGACCAGCCAAGTAAGGACGAGTAGAGAAATATAAATTCCTTGTACTCCCAAGGGCGTCATTAGGATCCCTGTCGGCTGACGAGCAAACAACGAAACACAAAAACTATAACTGCTAACATTCGCAAAAATCAAAGAATTGTCCTTCGTAAGGGAGAAGAATAAAAGCCTCAAATATTATTCCCATCACACACACTCATATCCGTTTTGGAAACAATGGACTTCGAGGCTCTTCTCTTACCATTAGCTTAGCTGCTGCTGGAACACAATAACACAAAACCACTACCTACCCCCATACGCAGAGAGGGGCTTTATTCTTTGCACAATATAACGCGAGCATCATTGTACCTTATTCATTATTAAATGAGACATCTAAGGGCTTTTTCGTCTCTCACAAGGGATACGAAACGTTTTCATAATTTCCCAAACAGGATTCGCGTATTAACATTGGAAAAACAAAAGTTTCAAGTATCCTTAATGGGACCGGGAAACTCTCGCTGTCGTCGTCGTTCGATGGCGGCAGTTTTTGTTTCTATATACGTAAAGAGGTCCTTGATGGCGAGAGGGCGCATTGTCAAAGTGAAGTGTGCTCTCCTATTAAATTATTGTTAAGGTAAGCCAATGGTAAGCTTTAGGCCCGTGCGCGTACACGAATATGATATGACGTCTAAGAGGAAAGTTTTCAAAGGATCTCATTACAGGGACAATTCAAGTTATAGACTGACATAGACAAAGGAGTCGTTAAGTCGAATTGTTATGGCGTTTTAGGCCTCTAACTGACATGAAATTATATGGCTATTTGCGGTCTAAGTTGTGTCATTATGCTTTGTGAACTAAATACGTTACAGACATATGTACGAAGTCTACGAATGTCAAGCGATTTTAGTCGGCTGAACGATATCTTGTGTTTGGTTGATAGTATGCACATACATACATCGAATTTAATCCCTCTTTGTTTTGTCAAAGGACACTGAAAATAAATTGTCGTGGTAACAAAAGGGGTATCTTTGATAAACATAAACAGAGCGTGGTAGGTATGTTTTGATACCGCAAGTACATGTGTACTTTATATCTGCTCCAACATCCTTGTTCTTAAGTGGAGACTGAACTGTTACTCTCGTCTCGAAGGAGCCAGTCCAATTCATGTGATATGGTAAATTACTCGAGCTTAACAAAGTTCATCACTTGAGCTGGATAGATCCAAACCTTAATGATTGATAGCGCTTGCGTTACCTTCTCGTGGTGGTTCCCGGGCAAGTGGATGTGTAAATACTTATACAGAGGATAGTGTCATAAATCTAGACTAGGTAGCCTGGGGTAAAATTCCGCGTTATCGAAACCGACATAATGCCTCGGATAATGAATGACAAGACGTTGACGACTTTAGGCTCTCGTACCCGGACAAAGATTGGTTTCTGAAGTGAAGGGCCTCAGTACGCTAGATTCCTTTAACTGGATCATGAGTTCACGCGTTATAGGCTGGACATACTGGGAGTAAGCGAGATAAGATGGTTAGATGCAGGTGAGTACCAAACCCCAGCATTCGCATCACATCCTCCAGTAAGAATAAGATCATTATCGTGATCAAAGCACAGGATAACAACAAGACGGTAAGACTTGACTTGGAAAGTAAACACAACTATTAAGAAAAACCTCCAAACGTTCATTAATAGACGGAAGTGGCAATGGTTTGGACACACTCTCCGAAAAGGTGATAGGTTCATAGATAACCATGAGATACAAAGGAACCCGTTAACTCAGGATGGCAGGATATGCGGCGCAACAGCCAAGAAAGCAGCACGGTAACTGGGAAAGAGTTAGGGAGACCTGAGTCACATTGCCAGAAACCGCACAGGATGACTCAAAAGCGTTGTGGAGGCCTTACGACCCAGAAGCAGATACAGGACATAAGTAGGTTAATGATATAGGCTAACTGACAGTCGTCATGATTCTTTTTGGCACTGAGGCACATCTACATGGACCGTAAATTATGTCTAATAAGATTTGGAAATGCCCTAGATAAGACTCCGTCTCATCACACTTAGGACCTTGTGGACACATTGGGATACTCAATGAGGGGTTTGGTCCCAGTTCCCATACTAGGTTTATCCTAGGTCCTTCCTTACTGCTCGTTGGTGAATAGGGTCTCCAGCCATCGTGATGTCCTTAGAAACCTGGAAAGATTTTGAAGTCAGTCATCAGGTAGTTCTTGTAAGTCCTGGAAGTATTATCTTCCTAGTGTTCTGTTTCTTAATTGACATAGGATAGGTAGTGAAGTATATCCTCGTGAACCTTTTCGTCACCGCATCCTCTGCGATTTCCACCTGCTGTTGGCTGTCATTGGGATCTTACGTTCGATATGCTCCCTGAGGTTTGAGAGTGGAGTTGTGATTCATTAAAATGCCTGATTTTGGTCCATAGCAGACCCTTTTTCGGAAGGTTGTCTGGTATCTAATTCCCAGTTATATCCTTGTGATCAGGGACATAACCGAGCAGAGATTTATATTGTGCTGTGAGTCAAGAACCTTAAGTTATTCGCGACAGCGTCGGACTAACTTCAACCTAATTTCTGTGGCAAAAATTGTTTTAATGGCCGCCTGACTGTCAATAAAAATGGTGACAGGACCTCCGCTTGGAAGACACTGTGTATGTTTAGTTCCATGGAGAATATATCGGCTCCTGTTCCTATATCCATCTTTGACCGGTCTGTGTAGATACGAGTAGATATAGATTTTGTTGGATTTTGGTATCCCATTCTAATACACTCGGAATAATGATAGAGAAGGGTTTTTTCAAAATCGAGGTGTGGTGACGTGTAGTCGCTGTTTACGTCTTGTCCTATGAGGTTCTTTAGAATCTCTGTATGCCCTTCAAGGTTTGAGTTCAAGCCGTTTGATTGGCTAGTCCTCAAGGCAGTCTTGCCGGCAAACAAGTCTAAAGAAGTATCTCGTTGATGACTAGGATCCATAGCAAGGGAGAGACGACTTCTCCTTGTGGCGTGACTCTGAAGGCAATGACTTTTAAATGGCTCTCACCCAGTTTCGCATTAATATTAATTTTATTCAGCAGACTCATAATCATATTGGTAAGTGTTTGATTAATTTTGGAATTTTCAAGCTTTTCTCACTGCGCATGTTTTGACATTATTGAAGGCTCCTTTATTATCTAAAAATGCTGCAAGTATGTATTCTTTGTCCTTTAACGACCTTTCTGTTGTACTGACGACCTCATGCATTGCAGTTTCCACACTTTCCCTCCAGATGTTAAATTTATAGGTCTATAGTCTTTTGCAGTCATGTGGCTCCGTTTACCAGCTTTTAGAAAAAAATACTACTCTTACCTCCCTGCGAATAAATAGTCTCTTGAGGATCGGTGTGATAACATTCTTTGTTAAGTCCATCATGATGGTGAAAATCCCATCATCTCCGTCGGATTTGAATGGAGAAAAGTTGTCTACCGCCTAGTTTATTTTGTCTTCGGTTATGATCCCTACTGGAACTGTCGATTCTGTTACCGGCAAAGCAACATCTACACTCATATTGGGACTTTGACTTGGGGTACATCCCGAGAAGTGTATATGTAACAGAAGGCACAGGCTGCCTGAGCAGACCCCATTGATATCTTTAAAATATCCTGGTTCTTTAAAAAGTATTTTTTTTAAGTCTGGCTGATTCCTTAGTGTTTTCTATGGCCGTGTAGAAGCCACGCCAGGAGGTTTGCTTAGCACTGTTTACTGCACTCTTGAATTTTCTTTGACCGACTTAATAAAGATCCCAGTCACTGTGTGAATTGGTGGACTTTGCCGCATTAAAGTGGGCCCTAGTTTTCTCTCTGAGATCTTTAGTCCATCATGGTAGATGTTTTATTTTCCTTTTCGTCATAAAGGACTTGTCTGTCTTTATGGTTTCGCTTTACACCGCCATGGTCGCATCTATTTCATCAGTATCAATAGCATAATATAAACTGGTTTTACGTACGCTCGTTCAAAGTCAAAGATGAGGTACAATGAGATAGTCAACTTGCAATCATCTGCCTGTTATGACCCGCAAATGGTCGGGTCGTCTAATCCTCTCTCAAATTCCGTTTCTGTGAATAATAGAATAAGCTCACCCAGTAGAATGAACTAAGTTTTTCATCTCTTAAATAACTGTCAAGTTTACATACATTTGCTGAAATCCTTAACATTTAGCTCAAAAACACGTAACTTTAGCTCATTCCCACACTGTATTTGTTTTTACCAATCGATTCGTTCCATTAAACTGAATTTAAAACTGCAATTCAAATTCGTCATACTTCTCCCACTTAAAAGTTGTAGCACTTTGAAATTTTCAATTCAGCACCGTGACGAATGACAAGAAAAATTTCTCCAACCCCCTCAAAAAATCAAACACCCACTATCGAATAAACATTTGAATCCAGTCCAAATTTCAAATCTGAATGTTATCGATTATCAATATTATTCTATGTTCCTGGGGTTCCCTCTTTCAACGCGTTAGTGTCTGCAGTACACATTTCAAAATTCGTGCTACTCAATTCAATTGGTTGCCATCAAACCACAAAAAAAAGAACACACTCATGCAAAATTATACCATAACAGCTATTCTAGAAACCATATTTGTTTGTCAACTGTCCTCCCCTTCTTTGGTATAAAGTTTTAATAATTCATATGATTACCATAGAACTTCAATAAAACGTCCCGTACATTACGTCTGATTTCTTGATCCTCACATACATACTTATGCGTATACACGCCACATCCTTCCAAAGATAAATACAATCAAATTCTCTATTTCGCCGATATAAACATAGGAAAGAGAATAGAAATAGGAATCGCAATCGTAATCGGCATAGAAAAGGAAAAGAAAAGAAAAACAATAACTGCTGTCAAATAATCTGTAAACCAGAGACAAAGTAGGTAGGCACCTACATACCTATTTCTTTGCAAACTTCTTCTCAAACTTTTCTCCTTCGGTTGCCACTGCCACCGCCGTCGATACCACCTGCCCTTTGCCACAATCTTCCTGTCTCGATGTCAAACTAACCGCATAAAGTTGTTGTGTTGTGGACTTCTATGTGAATGCGTGCGTCGCGTCAGTTTGTCTCTGGGATTTGAAGGTGAAACGCACACAAAATTCAATAAAACTTTATTACCGCACATTTGATGTACTACAGCACACCCACACACACACACACACGCACGCATACACATAAATGGAGAATCCTGGAATCACTTTTCCAAACTTTTGTTACTTTTGTTACTTTCGGCAAAATTACGTCAGAACACGATGCGTCTGAGGGTTCGGATGGTAGCCGTATACATAGACACCATACACCTCCTAGTTTCTATCTATAGTTTCGTTAAGGATTCTACTATTTATTTCTCCCTCTCAGAGTTGGAAAACTCACCTGTGGAGAACAAAAAGGAAGGAAACGCTCTGAAAGCTAAAATAAAAATGAAAGCAAGTACACGAGAATCATTCAATCGTCACAGTACGTGCGTAGTTTGCCAATCTGTACGTTGATACCATGAAATCGTGGCTGAAGTCGAAGGACTCGATGATTGCGAATCGAAAACTCATTACGCATCGATGACATTTGAGGCAAGTTCTCCGATTTGATGGTGGTTGTTTCAAAAAGAATTGTGTATCAGTGGAATGCAATGAAGCGGAAGCGGGAGAAGGACAAATCCAAAAGAAACACGATAAGAAAATTGTTATTCCTGGCTCCCGGCAAGGAGTTCATTGGAATGGGGTAGGTACTGTTTTGCTAGGGTGACAGGATTAATGCCTTGGAGTTCGTTTCCTGAGTGACCAATTGAAGTTTAAATTCAATGGAAAAAGTATGTTTCTTTTGAAAAGAAAATAATAGGAGAACGAATGGAGCCTTGGGGTAGTCCAACCACGATGCAAAAATGACTGAAGTGGAAAATAAGTAGCTTCGCGTAGCTGTTCCTCCTTATCCAATAACCGATTTTTTTGGGCGTCTTGAGAATATCGGAAGTAAAGGATGTCAATTTGTATAAAAATCGTGAAAAAATTTTTTCACAAAACGTGATTAGATATTGTTAGGGTGCATGGCAACACCTTGTAGACGGGTTCTTTTTCTCAAATGGTAGAGTTACAGGGCTAATTAGTTTTATAATTCTTTGAAAGGGAGCTCCAAATAAATCCAGGTCATCTGCCACAGTAATCACTTGGTCTTGGTAATAGCTTGGTCATAAGCACACTTTTAGGGGAAAATACATTTTATCAAATTAAAAGGGAAAGGGAGTGTTTGAAGCACTATCATAGGTTGTGCTGCATAATGCGTGTAATATTCTAATTCATGTTGTGCGTGTTATAATTCTTAACATGAATAGAAGGAACCTACTGTTTAATGCCGTGTCCGAAGGGGCAATTTGAAAAGCTTTTTCATGACGGTTATACTGTCGGATGTTTGTCATATGCAACCACTTGAGGCATGGTGCCATCCAAAATGAGGTGAATTCGCCTAAGTTTCTCCGAGCTAGTTAAATACTTGGACAATATACAGCGGTAGAAAGACCAATACTCATCTTCCTCTGGATATTTTTGGAAAAGACGTTCCAATGAAATCGTCGCTGTGACTGAGTGAGTCATCACTATGGTATCCCAGCACAGAACAGAGCATACCCCATACAGAGCACGCCACTATCCTCAACCTTGTATATGTATATAAAAATGGAAACCTCGGACTGCGTAATCCAGTTCCTGTACTTGAACATACAATACCACACACATATTCCCAGTCGAGAGAATTGGACAGAGAACAAGTTTACACTTATGGATCTAAGACAGACAAGGGGGTAGGAGCTAGACTGTTTTCAGCCTCTCTTAGCTTAAAAATGTCCTTTAGACAACCAAACTATTTTGACTACATTGTATTCCAGGAGAAGGTTATGACTATTCATGAAGCCGCTGACTGGCTGTCGATTAGATCGGTATCGAGTGCGGATATCGTCATTTAAACCAACCGACAGCCAGGCAGCTATTAAACCACTAGAATTACCAATAATAAGATCTAAATTGGGAAAACAATGTCGCGCATTGTATTCTGCCTCTGTGGTTGGCTTCTGGTCACTCAGACGTCTCAAGAAATTACGAAGCAGACGAACTACCCAAAAGTGTCATGAGGTCTCGATTTCTAAAGGGGGGCTTCATTTATCCATTGAAACGGCAAGATATAATATCTTTGCACTAGCTTCGCATCAGCCAAATGTAAGTTGGCTTAATCATGATACGTGTAATCATGATATGCAGATGTGGGCAGGGTTGAGCAGACTTTGGACAACAAGTCTGCTACCCTTCAGCAGACCACACATAGGTATCCTGTTCGGACTATTGACGGCTTGAAATTTCGTCCAATGATTTCTGTCGTAGCTGTATAAGTGAAGAATACAAAATCACCATGTCACAATCTCTGTACCTACCCTGCGTTATCCTAATAAAGAAAGAAGACTCTGGCGGAATACTGCTTCAAAGAGCCTGAAGATATTGCCGATTCGGATATCAATAAATACTGAAAACTCGTCAAAAATCAAAATAGTTCCAAGAGTTACGAAAGATACCGTCTCTTGTGGTAACACAATGCTCTTTCCTGGTCCACGTGTATCAGAGGATAGCTACCTAATCTAAACCTAAAGGCAGGCTGTATAGTTGTAAAACGTATCTTCCAAGTCATAGTAAAATCATGTTCCTGCTGTAATTATTGCGACTAAGGCATATAGCAGAGAAGTAGTGTCACAAACGCGTTTTCCAAGATTGAAGGAAAACTCAAAGTTTCGTCTAGTGTAAGTACTCGTTGAAACTATTCGTTAAACTATTGTATCTAGACAATGAAAGCCAAATTTCAATTCATTTAACCAAAATGCAGTGATTTAATAAATCTAAGACAGATACTGGACCTGATTAATATTGAAAGCAGCTATGACTTGATAGAGAGTATAGGTACTCTCCTGACTCAATTCCAAGATTTGGTTAGATGAGCTAATGGCTGAAGAAACGGAGTATCGTTTGCCCGATCCAGAAGGAAGTCTTCTCACCATCAGGAACAAGATTTCATCACCCCAGTAACGAAGAGATTCTATACAAGATCTTTATAATCTCAGTCCTTCTTCATGGGTATCTTTATCCTGGATCGTTTCGTGAACAATATTATTCGTAAGGTAGGTTCTGTTTGCGTTGACGAGCTTTGGAATAGAATATAAAAATGACTATTTATGTGGAGCAGTCAAGGGATTCCTATCGAACCATTGCGAAAATTACCAATACCCTCGGATGTTTGTCAAACGCTCGCGAGAGGTAAGGCCGTGACAAACTTTTTGGAATTCAAACTTTGAAGCTCCAGCTCAGTAGTCCTCAGTCCTGGAAAATTAAGTGGCACAAAATGGAGGTAACGCTGCACATTGGTTGTATGTATGTATATGTTTGTGGATTATAATGATTATAGACAGGATAGAGTAGAGTATTACATTGTACGTTGTATATAATTTGCCTTAGGTGGGATGCTTAGTAGACGCGAACTCCAAACAAGATGGATGGTTGAGTGAAGTTTCAGTTAAGCTTTTTAGCATTAGCATAACTCACTATGTTACTGTTCAAGAAGAAGCTGCCCATAGATCTTCCATCTACCAAAAATGTTACCATGGCCTGCATCTAAGGACATAAAAGAAAAGTTTTGGGGAGAAAAAAGTGCCCACACTAAGGCATTACAAGGGAAAGTGGACGTCGTCGGTCAGTACTGGATCAGTCTTAATAAACTAGGGCAAGCGGAAAATGTCGTCATCTGGAATCAAGTTAATATTGAAAAATTACTTAAACTCAAGGAAGACTCGATATCAAATCGAATTATCCGTTGTAGAAATTTATCGACTATTCTTGTGAGTGCCCAGATGGCAAAGAAAACTTGGATCATGGAATTTTAAGTCATCAAATTTCAATGTAGTCAAACATTTGGCTTGCACAATATACTCTTGTCTAAGAGGTTATGGTTCCTATTCCTATTTCTATACATCTGTCATCATCGGTAGTGATTCCTAAAGTTCTTTTGTACAGCACTGTCGGGGGAAAATTGTGGAGTACCTACGACAGACAGCTTTTGTTTGATTTCGTTTAGAATTATTGAACTTAGGCCCTATATTAGAAGAAGGAAGCAAACAAAGTAGGACTATTTTGGAATTGATTACAGGGTTGAATAACGCCTTATGCGCAGCTTGACTTTTGCTACAGACACAGATATTCCGACCTTGCCAACATCATACATATGTACATACCATAGATCTCCACCTAAAAACAGTGGCGTGCTTACCTAAAGAGTAAAGAAGTCTAGGGTCGTCGGTCTCTAAGAAGATACCAGAGCCATCTGTGAAATTTCGACTGTAGCCTAGTCCGGGCTCAGATAGTGGCCGCAGCCAGTCTGGAAGTCAAGGAAAGTCGACTATAAAATTAGACACTATCCGCAGTTTTAGAACCAGAGTGGTAGGATAAATGTCGTCTAAGTTCATCATAACTGCAGTCCGGATGATATCAAAAGTCAACTAGTCTAAGATGGTAAATTGCTTTGCTAGTATCTACAGCCCATGATAAAAGTTTCAAGGGGAGGTAAATCAAGCAGAGCATCTAGAGCAGAGCCAGCAGCTGAGACAGGCCGTTCTTTGTTATTTAGTCCTTACGCGAAAGCCTTATCATAGATCCAGAGGACCTTTTTCGATAACAAGTCTCATGTCTTGCCAAAAGTAGTCTTGCACTGCCAGAAAACTGAGAGCAACTTGGACTTAACACGTTTTGCCCAAAGATGTATCTTATCCCGGATTACTTGCAAACATAGGGGATAGTGGCGCCCTTTGGTACTGGTTGAGTCAAACCAGTCGGACAATCCTCCTTCTTAGAGAGCGCAGCTTCAGTACAGACCTGCGATTCTCGACCAGTTTTCTCCAAGCTTTTCAGCAAGAAGAAAGGCAGACTTTTAGGCCTGAAACTCTTGAGGAGGAAGCAGTTATCTCTACCAATTTTCAGAATGAAACCCACTCAAACAGTTCGTCAGTGTGTAGATATAACCTGCTGCAGCAAAGCTAAATACAAACCACCGGAATCAAACGATTTGAAGCTATCAAATGATGCCACAACATATTTGATTGCCTCATCTGTTACCACTTAGAGCAAGCTCATCTTCATAAGTAAAATACACTACAACTAGTAACAAGTGACCTTTAAAGACCTTGAAGCAGGTGTATGATACAGAAACGAACTACATAACGAAACCCTTTAGATGCCCGCAAAGAAGAACAACATTTCGTAAATCAAAGTCATAAATCTCGTATAATCTGCCCACATCGTTCGTTTAATAAACACTATTTATGAAGTTCACTTGTCACCAGACTGCAATTTATTATCCATCACCGACACAAGCTACGAAGTCACGTTTCTCACTTTCAATACAATTAGCTTTGATTCAGTCAAAGCTAAAGATTTATCGCCTTGATTCATGCCAGTTGCCTTACAAAGTTAGGAGTTAATCTCTAATCAGATCTACTCCGGCAACATGCAGTGCACACAGTGTACTTTCTCAGCATATCTGTCAAGATCGTGACCACGAATACGAAGTACTCAAACCAGTTAAAGTTGTGTATATGAACAGAAAGGAAAAAAAAAACCGCCAATCGACAACCTTGATATTGGTCGACATGCAAATTCTTGTCCCATTACCACTTCGGTGGTTAAGAGGCACTCTTCAGTAAGTTAACATTTGTTTTTCTTTTCCACGAAGAGCTGTAGTGCAATGACTACATGTCCTTGTGGGCAATGAAGGCTCTGTGGCAGTAGTCGCTCTCTTATGCTGACATCGCATATTTTACAACCGCAAGTCACCCGAGTGAGTTGGAAATCCTCATCTATGCGATGTGATTTAGCCACGGATAGGAACAGGGACATGGGGAGTTCGTACTAGTGCTGCTGGCAATAATGCATGTATGTGAGGCGACCCTATAAATACTTTATAAGCTGGTGGGTCCGGACTAATTTGCTGGTACGTCAAATGGTCTGTCCAGTCCTTTCCTTTTATGAGTTATACTACGTTTGACCTAGTCCCCCGAAATAACCCTGAGCCTGGTTTATTCCCAACTAGATTAAGATAACAAAATGGCAAAACAGTTGTAACAGTGGCAACAGTAGATACTAGTTGGTTGGGCAGGGAATTTTTCATTGACATCCTACAGCAGTTGGTGGAGGCATAAGCCCCTCGAGGTCAGTTCTTTGCATGCAAGTCTTTTTTTTTTTTATTGTATAGACTTTTAAAGTTGGGCAGTAACACTTTGAATGAAGGGCATTCTGTTTGTATAGCAACATGTGGTCATATTCTCAAGTCAAATAGAGCAGTAAATGGATACATTTAGGTTCCATTTTAAGTGGATTGTATCGTAACTATAACTTGAAGTTTCAGTGTTGTGAGATACATACATATGAATAAGTATGTTTCTATGTGATAGACAACACTGGTTTGCATTGTGACGGGAATAACACGATTGCCACGTTCCTGGATTAGTCAACAGCGTTGAGCAAGTGCTCAGGCCTGTTCAGGCCTGGAACAAGCCGAGGAAGTAGCAATAGACAATAGAAGTGCAACCTACCACCAGCCAAAAAGCCACAACCACCTCGAAGTTTCCTGTATCGACCCAAATGGTGGCTAAACGCAAAGCCTGTTAAGCACACTACGGTCTCACACAGCAAAAGCTTTGCAACGGCTGCAAAGCAGCTGTCGCTAGTGGAGTGCGTATTATGACAGCAGCAGTGGAGCAGGTGGCTGTTCTCCGTTGTGATTATCCTAGTAAGATGCTATGTACCGATGATATCAAGGACCTAAAAAACGCTTTATTGGATGAAATGGCCTTAGAATGGGAGTATAAGGGCATACATTCCAAGTTTGGTATGCTATTAGTCCACTGAGAGACTCCACAGACCTCAAAATGGGTGAAGATGGTAGCACACAGGCTTACCAATTGGAAGAA
Source organism: Xylota sylvarum (assembly GCA_905220385.1). Classification (NCBI taxonomy): domain Eukaryota; kingdom Metazoa; phylum Arthropoda; class Insecta; order Diptera; family Syrphidae; genus Xylota; species Xylota sylvarum. The sequence continues at coordinate 103,924,471 of LR999957.1, read as the reverse complement.
ATTGTGTCTTACTGCGAAATGTGTGAAGGTGATACCACGTACCCATTCAATTACAATGGGATTCCTGCGGTGCGCTGACCAGAGGCACCAAACCATACTGGCACTCCTCGAAGCGCAAAACGACGGCTTGAACGTCAAATCGTGGAAGATCCTCAATGATCCTCAACAGGGAACCACGGAAGTACTAGCCCACGGAATCGATAATTAGTTCTATGATGTCATAAGGCCTCAAAGCAATTACCTTAGCTACACGTTCGGCAAGGTCTGGACGCAAAAAGTCGGAGGAGAATGTGGTTCAAACCCTTTGAAATCCAACATTGCAGAATATCAGCTAGCCCAGGAGATCAGCTAGCAGAAGGGGCGAACCTTGCTACTGGTGGAATGACGAGATCAAAACGCTCATGGCAAAATGCCTCCACGCTCGACGCAGATTCCAGCGGTTCAGTGGAAGATCAGAGTTCAAAGAACGTCAGGTTGGCGACACGTGACCTTGAAAATGCAATCAAGGAGAGAAAAGCAAGATTCTTCAAACAACTCTGCAATGAAGCAGACCCAGACCCATGGGGGATGGCATATAGGATGTTGATGAGGAAGCTAAGGGGCAGTAAGTCCCCACAAATATCCTGCCCAACAATGCTGAGAACAATAGTAGAGCATCTATTTTCCCGTAGACCATCTACTTTGTGCATCATCACGAGGGAGACCAGCATGAACCAAATCTCATTAATCACGCCGAATGAACCGCACGAAGCATGCAGGAAGATAGGCGACAACAAAGCGCCCGGAACTGACGGCATCCCAAATATAGCGATCAAAGCAGCCGTCAAAAGAGGACCTGATCTTTTTATAACAACGATGCAAAGGTGCTTTGAGGTCTCTTGGTCTGAGTGTCCGACATTATTGACATGTTTCTTGGTCAAGACTAAATTTTTTCGTCCTGAATCCATCTGTCCGTGCATTCGGAGTAGGAAAGTATTCTATATAAATTTATATCAAAAACCAGTTAGCATCCACTCTCTTCCAGCAGATTAAGATGTTCACAGCAATTAGAAAACATTTTGAATTCATATTCTAAGCATATGCATACACAGTTTACAAATTTCAACTTAACACTTACTGAAAACTCACCCGATGCTCCCATTACGTATACCACTTGTAAGTACACATGTTTCCATTTGTTATCGTAAAAATCCATAAATCTTTCTCGCTTGAGTGGATTTTACTCCGGCAAAGCTAAAATACAGTAAACACTGCACAATATCCTTGGCTTAACAATAGACTAGGCAAATTTGTACTTACATAAGTTCAAATACTCCAACAAAGGATTACACAGTGTAATGATCTGATTATCATAATATTACCACTTGCAATTACCTTGCAAGACATCGTCGTCAGAACTTGAGCTTATGCAACCACATCACACGAAATCTCCAACCCCCACCCCCACGTATACATATAATTCCATGGACCTTATCAAAATGAAATTAATTTGCAAGAAGAGTTCTACTCGGTTAGCCGTTATGTGCTTACCATTGCTTGGATTCTATTTAAGGTGCATATCGAGCGAGTGGGTAGTTTAATAATGGTTCCAACCGCTTCCTACCTAGTATGCACATAATTAGCATTGTTAATTGGGTAAAACCAAAACTTAATGAGCCTTTGACTTCAATTCAATTCAAAGCAATTGCACACGAGAAGGATGTTTGAAACCACGATATACACACACGCACACACATCCGCAGCCGCCGTCACCGTCTCCTTTCACAGGCTTTTTGGATTGCACATTGAGGAGAGATTGGTTTGTCAGGGAGTGGTTCTACATAGGTAGTTGTTAAGAAGAAAGGATATTTGCACTAAAGTTTATAATGCAATTAGTAGTTTCTTAGAAGTATCTGTACCTTGGCTGCTTTTGTAAGTCATTTATTGACTAACTTAAAGGATTGTTGATTGGCGGTTAAGGGTATGAGGCGAAACCAAATTCCTAATGAATTTAAGGGATTTTCAATTTTCGATTTAATCAGTTTAACCACTTCAAGGTAGGTTGGTGCTGAAATGTAAAAGGGTAGACAGACGCCTCCTAAGTAAAGTATTTAAGATGTTTTGTCTAATTTTATTTTTTATCTTTTATTGAAGATCCCTGTACTAATTGTTCTCTTTTATCATTCTTTATCGTACATAGAGTTCCTTTCTGTACTACAATGTGTTATATGTTTGCGCTATTACCAGGGGGCCTATTTCATAAAACTACAACACTAATAATTATTTGTGAATTCACTTGTAACTTCTAAATTATGTGCAAATTTTTGTTTCATAAAGAATGCCAATTCACTAATAACTACAAGTATGCCAACTACAAATGAATTTACAACTGCGGCGAGTTTTTCTGTTTCATAAAAGTATTTGCGCAAAAAATGATTACCGTCGGACTTGTAACTGCAAGTGAATTTCTTACAAGAGTAGAGAGACGAATAAAATCACGTACTGTCATTGCTTAACTGTAAGGTATAGCCGCAGACTCATAGTTCTTCGCAAAAAATTTTTAACTTGTAGTTACAGACTTGTAGACTTGTAGGATTTTGATCGCTACACTTATAATTTGAATTTGCGCGCTACAAGTGCTGAATAATGTTTATGGAACACAAAATTACAACTCCATACTTTATTTGTGCTTGTAGTTACAAGTTTACAAGTACAACACTTGTAGTTTTATGAAATAGACCCCCAGGACTCACCTAGCATAGGTAAGATACTACTCATCTTCTTACAGAAGGGCTTAGATACCCCGAAATCCTTTTTAGTAGACATTTTCAAGGACTATCTAAACCTGAGATATACGCCATTACAACAGAAGAAGGTAAGGGTAGTGCTCTTGCCTAAACCATGAAAGGATTTATCACCAGCGAAGGGATATAGACCCATAAGCGTAACATCCTTTCTTTCAAAAAACCCTCAAGAGAAGGAAGAGGAAGAGTTTTCCTAGACATAAAGGTGGCATTTACATATGTCGTGTAGACTGATTCTTTCTATTCGAAAGCATTCTCGATCCACTTGTGGGTCTAAGGGCCTACACAACGACTCTGGCAATGTGGCAATGTGGCTCAGTTCTCCCCAACTTTCTCTCAGTTGCCATGCTTCCTTCTCGACTATTCTGAGTCATGTACTTCTAGGACCGTTGTATATCCTGTCATCGTGAATTAGTGCGTTCCATCGCATCGCGTGTTTAGCTATGGATCTGTCACCTTTTTGGAAATTCTGTTCAATCTACTGTCAGTTGTATCGTTGCATGGTTGGTTCATTGCCCAATCTCTGATAAAGTTGTTCATTCAAGATACAGTTTGGCCAGAAAATTCTTAAGATACTGCATAGGCACCTATTATCGAGCATTTGCAGCTTTTTCGTGATACATAGTTGTGGTTACTCTTCAAGTAGCAACGCAGATTCAACATTGGAACGTAGGCAGGCTTTGCTTTGCCGATTCGGTAGACTATATCCAGTTCTGTTCCGTTATTGGTTGAGGCAATAATCTCAAGGTATTTTGTCAAATTCATTTTCAGCGACATCTGCTATCATTTGGTAAAGGTTCATTATCCTGCTAGGGAGTAGTCATATGTAGATCGCCAGCATAGTCGATGTGTTTGAGTTCGGATGTAAGAATCATCGAATTATTCCGTTTCACGTCAATAAAACAGCATTTAGCACATCGTTAATCACCAATATACAAACAATATTGGTGAAAGGATACAGCCTTGTGGGACCCCACTTTGAAATTCGAATTCATCAGACAGGCTTCCACTATGCAAAACGTGACATGTAGACCCATCGTATGTAGCCTTGATAATTGCTTTTATTTTATCTGGATTACCAAATAAATTGCCGATTGACACTATCATCTATAGAAAATGGATGAATAACAGGTGAAGTGGTAAACGATATTGAACTTATTCGATGATGATACAAAGGGTGTTAATGTGGTCGACATAGGAGGATCCAAAATGGAAACCTACTTGTTCGGCATCTAATGTATCTTTGTATCAGGTGTTCTTTGATTCCCTCAAGGATAATTCGATCGTACGATGCAGTTGGCACTGCTCGAAATAGATCCGCGGGTATGCCGTCGAGTCCTAAGGACTTATTCGTTTTCAATGCTCTGAACGCGGTAATAATCTCATCCTTATTGGACGATGTGCGATGTGTGCGAATTCGGGTTTTTCTTACCTCGGACAACTTACTTCGACTTGAGTGTATATTGCTAACGAATACTCGGTTTAAAACAGTACCAAAATGCTTCTTCCATCTCTTTAGTGAATCCTCATCCGACATATGTAAGCAAAGAATCATCTTTCACCGGGTGTTGGGTAGAGCTAGAGCCACCTGTAAGTTCTACAATCGGTTCTGTTTTCGCACCTACTTGCCGCTTCTTCTGCTGCAGTAGCCAGCGCATTGATGTATTTGAGCGATCGACCGACAATCCTTTCAGTACCTGATGTAAGATCGGTTTTCATAGCATACCAATGGTATTGTATGATGATGATGACACGTGAGAGATGGTTCTTTAGCTCTTGGCGCACTCTGGGATCACTAATCGGTTAAACCTTGGCATCTTTGTGTAATTTGATCTTCGAAGTGCAACAGTCCGTAATTGGATAGTCGCTATCATAAGATGGTGATAACGTACCAACCCCATGTCTGCTTCCCGTCTGTTTCGGATGTCTAGGAGACTACTTCTAAAATGGGCTGTTGACACCCAACTGATTTTATCGCAGGCTTTGTACTCAAGTATGGTCTTACCTATGACAAGACGATTTGCTCTGCAAAAATCAACGAATCTTTTATCGTTGTCATTGCGTTTGCTTTGGCCGTGTATTTTCTTAACATGTTTGAATCCTTCTTTGTCATTTCCTAAATTGGGATTGATAATATTTATCCAAGTTCAATGGAATTCCCTACCACCTAACAAAAACAAATTCTCCATCGCCCCCAAATCGATTTATATTCCGCAAAATAATACCTCTGGCAAGTAAACAGATTTAATTTTATTTCAATAACAAACCGTATCCCAAATAAATAACAAGTCCCCTTATTCAAATGGAAGTGTAAACCTAACCTAATAACGAAATATTTCACAGGATAGTGTCAAAAAGCAAACTATCATCATAGCATGTATGATACAATCGTAAATTCAATTAGCGTGGTCCACACACGTCCACAAAGTTAACACCATATGGCATATGCCTCTCTTCATTACCAACATCAGGAGTCAGGACCTACCATTCACGAAAAAATATATTTCACTTAAATTCACTTTGCAACATGAATCCTGCAAACTGATGGCGGTGGCGGTTGCTGGCGGCATGGTGTAGGGCATTGATCGGTTTAATTTTTGTTTTACATTTATTTTGTAAATATTTGAGGATTTCACTTGGCACCATCATGAATATAGAAATACATCGGATCAATAGTAAAAAAAAAAACATCCAACCGTGTGGTCAATAAAAAATCGAAAAAGGTGGTTAAACAAAAACAAAAACAAGAAATCCACACAAGTGCATTAATAAATTTGAACTTCAGATGTGGAGGACACTTTTTTCATTATTTTTTGGATTTCCCTTTGATATTTTGGGCCGGTTTCGGCGGTGCATATTGGAGTCCTTGATGAAAGGGACTGTGAATTATTTAAAAAAAAAATCTGTTTAATATTTCCAACCCTATGTAGATATGCTTCTGAATTTGGGCGTTAATTGTGTTTTGTTTTGCAAATTCGAAATATTTAATTCACTTTGTCTTCCTATCTTGACTCCTTCTTATACCTATAGTTATTAACAGGCTATCCTGTTGATCATTTCGTCTTTTGCCTTGATCACCACCTAAGGGATTTATTTGTAGTTTTAAACTGCATCGATTACGGAGGATCTCGCTCTGTCTCCGGTCTTTATGGAGTAGGGTCAGTCTATTTTCGGTAGCTACGGAATTATATATTGCTGCTGGTGGTACCTTGTACGGAACACTTCATCTTTTCAACTGATATCTGCAGGAATTGCAAGGAATTGCGAGGAGAAAACCATTCTTCACCTCCTATCCATCTGTCCGGATTTGCATAAAAAAAAAATGCTTCATTTATGAGTTCTCAGCCTTGACTATCCACATTGTCGTAATGCTAGGGCTTAATTAGGACCAGAGGTCTTCACAGGATCTACGCCGGCGAATCTCTGAGGTCCAAAAATTAAGAGGTAGTCGAGCTCTAACGCTAGTGGTGGAGTGAGCTGTTTTTTCTTTAAAACCGTGCCGAAGGATGAAAGGTAGGGGGCGAATAAACCATCCACTAACGAGCTCCCACAGATGCCCTGGCGAGGTTTGTAGTAGAAATACCTAACCACGGCAAAGCGGCTTTGGCGGGTTGGACCCACAACAAGGGCTTACTCGTGGGAGCAAAATAGAAAAGACAATATATCCGAAGACGGATAGGAGGAGTAAGGGCTCTGCAGGTGTGGTGCGACGGCGGTTGTTCCGTAGAACGACGCATGTCAAGAAGATCTTGGATGCAAAAAATCCCTCTTTTATCTCCAAGAAGGAAAAGAACTTAGCAAAGAACGGTCTGTCGAGGCAAGTACCTAAATAGAACGCTTCTACAAAAAAAAAAAAAACCACCCGTACAGGCGTTGTCGTTAAGGCACACCACAGCGGAAAGGGGAGCAGCCAGAGGCGTCAAAGGGCCCTGAAACGTCAGCGAAAGATGACCGAGACCAAGAGGGAGGATATCGGGTCGAAGAGACTTAGATATTCGGGGGACTCTAAGAACATCCCCAAAAGGCTGAAGGCTGATACGGCTATGCTTTTCAACGGGGTGATCCGTAATTCGCTACAGTTTGCTGTGGTGGACTTCGGAAAACCAAGTGGTTAGTATTCTTTAGAATGCGGCCAAATGATTGAGAAGGCCTTAGCCAGAACAGTTTTTGACCACATTAGGAAGAATGCTGGTGCAACTGTGCACACATTTTACAGAGCGAAGCAGTAGCGCGAAGTGACAGCGATAGACAGTAAGGATCAGTTATCATTGAAGTTCACGAAGGGGACAGTTCGCGGTTTCAAACTTTAGGAGAGAGCTGCACTGCGAGCCGTACGAGATCCCTACCACATATAAAGGAAGACTCTGTGTTCCTGACTGGGGTGTTAACAAAAAGGAGATCCTCGACTTTCTTAGGGCCAATAATCCTTCTATTGATATAAACGGCTCGAAGTCATCGGGTTGAGGAGCCAAAGAAAAGGACCTTAGGGTTCATCATTTTGATGGATGAACCCCCGGCCTCACGTCTGGAGGACAGGTAGTTAAAACTGTTTTACGGAGCGGGAGAGGTTATTCTGAAGCTCATAAAACGGTCTCCACCGGCAAGAAACATTGGGCGACTGACGCTACCGAATGTGATACTGCGACAACCAATGCAGGTAGTGCAAATCAACCCTCACCATAGTACGGTCGCCTTCGACAATCTGAGCAGCTGGACTTGGCCCTAATCCAAGTTTTGTTTAATTATATCTTAGAATCCAATCTTATTATATGTAATAGAGGTAACGATCCGACCTTTGTAACATCAACTAGAAGGGAAGTCGTAGATGTTACGTTCATATCTGAACAGAGCTCTGTTAAAGCCGTCGACTGGAGAATCTCCAACAAAGCGTCACTATCGGATACTCTTCAAACTACAACTAAATACTTGCGGGAACGGTATTTTCAGAAATCCGTGAAGAGTCAACTGGCCTAAATTCAAAAAGAGATGACGAGATCATTGGAACTCCACTCCACTAAGAATCTCTCCTCTATTGAAGCAGTTGACTATGTAGTCGATGCACTAATCGGTTGCCTCACGCGATCCTTCAAAGGATCCTGCCCGATCAGTAGACACAGCGGGAAAAAACGTCCACCATGGTGGAGCGATAAAATGCCGGAACTCATTCGTATCTCAAGAGCAAGCTGGAACCTCGCTAAAGACGGGGTCATCGAATGGTCTACCTACAAAGAAAGCGTGAAACTCCTCAAGAAAGAAATTAGATATGGGAAAAGAAACTACTGCAGACTTTCTGTGAATCTATGGAATCTATCAGTGAAGCATCGAGCCTCAGAAAGACTATAGTCAAAACATCAAAGCCAGCCTCTAATATCAGAAAAAACGATGGTATTTGGACGGTGTCGCAGGATGAAACGCTGGGCATACTACTGCACACTTACTTTCCCTGTTGCTCAGCCGATTACTCACTGGTCTGGAGATGATATACCCATCATTCCAGAAATGAACGAAGATGAAGTAGTGAACATAATAGATGAAGAGGAGATAGCTCGGGCAATCAGACCATTGGCTGTACATGGCGATTGAGTCATTCTTACTTATGGTTCACTACTATGGTGGAAAGCACTTTAGAAGCAATATCAGCTTTCTAACCTTACAAAAAATACAGAGGGCAGCATGCATCGTTATCATGATATCACTACGAACAACACCGACAGCGGCATTGAAGACCATGCTCAGTCTCATTCCGCTGGATTTGTACTTCAGTACGATCATGGTCATCGAACATTCTTGATGGAAGGCCGTCAACGGATCGACGGTAATTGATCACATGAATCCGATGCATGTGTGTATTTGAAAGGAAATTTGGTTTACGAATTCCGGACAGAGGCTCTGGGTTCTGAGGTAATTAGATCGAAGCTTGTAAAGCTACAAATCACTCCTAACCAATATATCCAGAGTCAATAAGGTGACCCTCTGCTGAGTACCAAGGTATATGAATATCTTAGGAACCGAAAGGGCTGATGAGCTTGCAAGGAAAGGGTAGGCGCTGCATATATCGCAGGCTCTCCCCTTTGTTGCAATCCCAACATGGTCGTTAAAGAAAAAGATAAAGAATGAAGCCACTGGTCGAGCTAAAACATGTGCAACAGCCAAAGCGCTATGGCAAACCCTTAACAAGAAGATATCTTTTTCTCTGGTGAAGCTCAGTCATCACAGTACACGGGTACTCTCTGGCATAATTACCAGGCACTGAGCCATTGGTATTCATGCAGAGCACCTCGGTGTATATACACAGCGATTATTGCAGAAGTTGCAGGGACGAGGAAGAAATTAAATCTGCCTAGTCTTGCCGTATCTGCTAGAAGAATGAGAACCATCGGTAGTTACTTTTTCACTGATTTGGAGGATATCGGTAATGTCGAGCTGATAGACCTCCTACGATTCATATCACTATCTGGGTGGTTCTAATACAGCGGTTTTCTTTTAAATTAAATAATTGACCACAATGGACCCAATCCTGTTGATCTACAATAAGTGAGCAGCGACCTCCTTCGGTCGCAAGGCACTCATAAACCTAACCTTATCCTTCTTTTCTGTTCTTTTCTTGAATAACTTTCCATGACCTCAGCGAATTGACATTCTTAGACGTCATGAGGAGGCTTCGCTTCATAAGATCGCATCCTATTGGTCTATGTGAGTTCGGTTTTCTCAGGATTGATCCATAGGCCACATTTTTAAGTCGATTTTAAGAGCTTAGAGAGGGCGTTCGGCAGAAGATCCCTAAGCGTATTGAGGTGATTCACTGAGATTGCGATAGTTACGTAAGATGCATACCTTGCATTCTTCCCCAGGAATAGAAGCAGTTCATTCACAACTAAATTCCAAAGAAGAAGGGAGATCGCATCTCCTTGTGGTGTACCCCTACTGAAGAACCTAATTTGACCTATCTAGCTGCAACCTAATATCCCATTCCGACGTTGTAAAGGCATTTGGAATCGAAATGAATCTCTCTGTTCATTGTGATTTTCTACCAAAATTTAGGATCATCTTCAGTGGCTTTTACCATTCCATGTTTACTGGATATCACATGGTTGTCAGTACATATCTTAATGAACTGATCGCATCGATGTGGCCGGAATTTAAATTACACTTTCTCTACTACCAATAGCAGTAGTGATTTTACACCAATCAGCGCGACCTGAGTACCGGCCTCCTGGAGTCGTTAGACAACCAGTTTCTTAAAATACCTGCTTATTGCAAGCACATAACTATGACCCACAATTCCCGACGACTCACTTTAATTGAATACTGTTTGATAATAAGATTTAACGCGTTATTAAGTAGTGTTCTTCTCGATGAAGAACTTGTCTAGTTTTTCGATTAATATCTATCAAGGCCAAGTCAAATTCACCTACTCTGCTCATTCGAACACCCTGTATTTCTGTACTCGAACAGGTTCTTACCAAAAAAATTTATAAACGATAAGTTCTCACCATGAACAAGTTATTATCTCAGTTGTCGGGGTTTGTGAAAACGTGAAGGTTTTATATTAAATCTTAAAATTTATATTTCGATTCATCGATTAAAAGCAATTTAAATATTGTAATTTATGTAATCGACCAACCAGTTCTCAATGAGTAATCCTTTTGTTATTTTTTTGTTTCATTAACACTATTTTTAGTTAATCTTAAAACAATACGGTATTATGTATAAAATAAAACAGTCATTTATGCAGGATGGTTGAAGTTTTTTTTTTCTTTTTGGAAATTGAATAATAAACAAATTTAGGGGAAGTACACTGATTTTTTTTTTTTGTATTTTCCCAATATGGTAATGTCGATACAATTAAAACGATATGGTTGATTTATTTTCAATATACTTATGGCGGAAATAAATATTCTAATTGACGGGTTCAGCTATGATACAAAAGTAATTAATAATATGCAACAAAAAAAAAAACCCCGATTTTCAAACACGTCATGAAGATGAGTGGATCGATTACTGATTTTATCTGTGCGGATTTCGATTTCGATAACTTGTTCAATTAAGATTTATACAAATGACCAGAGGCGTGTTGGTTAATTAAAAACAGAAAAAAAGATAAATTGTTATACAATGGTTATGAATTGCACGAGAAAATATTAATGATGTTATTTACTGGTATTTATTGTGTTTAAAGTCATTACACGTTAGGTTAATAATTTTTCATTTAATTTAAGAAAGAACAGGCTTTGTGTAGTTTTCGCAGAAATCGAAATCAATTTTAGGTCAACCTTCCTTGGCACGGCTGCAATCGACTACGAACTACATATTAGATTTTAGTTAAATGGTAATGTTTGGATATTTTCGAATTTGGTCGAGTCCAACACTCTTAAGGCTCCCTAAGGGTAGTTAGGTAGTTTGGTTAGGTGCTGGCTATAGATAACGCACTTAAACCTGTGATATTACAAGGATGTTGAAAAAATTTTTCCTTTCCTACTCGGTAAACCAATTGGAGCTTCTGACGAAGCGTGGGAGACTCCAAATATCAGATCACCTGGCTCACTTTAAAGTGAGAAGTACAAAGAAAGTGAAGAATAGTTTCTACCTCTTCTTCGTATATACAGCTTCTACACAAATCGCTTGACTGTATTACTATCCACTCTACTATGGATACTGGTCCCGAACGTAATTTTCAAAGAAATTAGCACGAAGTGGGGTTAAAATTTTCGCATATGCGGATGAATTTTCCATTATTGAAATAATTTAATCCACCCTCAACACCCTACATAAATGGGATTAAACGTTAACCCCTTGAAAATAGAGGTGGTCCTCCTTAGTAAAAAGAACCAATCTCACCGATCGGGCCCTTGAGGACTCAACAGCAGACTCCTCCAAATCTCAGATAAGACGAAATACTTGAGCTGTATAATCGACCGTAAGCTGACACGTCAGAAAGGATAAAGAAAGCATCGAAATACTTCTATACATGCAGCAAAATCTTTGATAAAAAAATGGAAGTCCAAGCCTGCGTCATCCACTTGATGTACACAGCCATCATCAGATCCATTTTATCCTAAGACTGCCTAGTCTGTTGACATGAGGCAGGTAAGACCACATACCTCAAAGAATGTATGAAGACTAACTACGCCATCAGAACCACGCGAATTGTAGCCCTAGGAACCATACTGACACTGATTCCATTACACCTACACCTAAAGGAAATAGCTGCAAAGAGTATCCTGCGTTTGAATTAATCCAACCTTGGGAAATAAGGCGCCTAATCAAACAATCTTCCCCTCAAGAAAGGATTGGATTAACAGTAGTGCCATCAACCCGAATAATATCTCGATTTTCATGGACAGGTTTTACTGACGACTGAGTAAGCTCTGGCATGTACTCATCTGAACCCGAACTTGCTCGCTTTTTACGACTTCCAAACCACTTCAGTGTCTTCCAAGCGGAAATATTAGCAATAGCAGAAACAGCACTAGAGCTATCCATGGAACTCCATTTCAGGAAGATGATCGACATATACATACATACATCTAAAGCCAAGCCCCCATGAAGGCCATCTCATCAGTCAAATCCCAACTGGTGAAACGATGCCATGAAGAACTCACAGCTCTCACAGCTTACGACAAAGTTACACTTCTTTGGATCCTAGGGCACAGCGGCATTCAGGGAAATGAACGTGTGAACAATTTAGCAAGAAAGTGGTCTGAACGGGACATGACCTCTGTTCTACCGCCCCTAGCTCTTGTTAAATCTAGTATAGAGCAAGCTTTCGTGAGACTATGAACGCACTCTCATATTGTCATATCTCCAGAAAGCTTAACTGATCGAACTTGGCGCTCTTTAAGGGGATTATTACCTGCCACAACTACCCGCTGGCGCTCTGAAAAAGAATGCGACTAGACACTGATGACCTTTGCCGAGGCTGTGACAACACGAGCATAGAAGCTCATCTCACTTCTTATGGGAATACCCAAGCCTGTGCAGAATAAGAAAAACGACCCTCAGTGAATACCAGTTCGTAGACCTGTGGAACCTGTCAAGAAAGTCACCATTAAACATCCTGAAATTTCTAACAATATTGGGTTGGTTCAGTTAGGCCGCTTAGCTATCCCAAATCTACAGAACAACTTTTGCCTTTTGCTTCGATTGCACCCTTATTTCCTATGTACTGACTTGCCTCTAACATGATTGATCTTGCCAATCATACTTCAAGTTTAGGCCCTTGGTATTGTGAAAAGGAAGAGGAGTGAAGAGGACCTGCTCTGCCACTTCATATTCCATTCTCTCCCTAAACAGGTACCTAATCAGTGTTTCATAACTCCTCTCATCGACTTGTTATACTTAAAATACCACACTTTTTAGGGTCTCTTCTCTCGGTCTTGAGAATCTTTAACTGTCAAAATCTCTTCTGATAACCTCTACGATCCTGTTGTTCTTACAAAAATTAAGCCTAATATTACTCGGAGAGATACTCAAGACTGTGGTCAGCTCCTTCATAGTGATCCATTGTCCATATTGATGCACGAGACATTTTATTTCCATACTATGAATGCCCAGTCGTGCTAGAAGTCGAAGAAGCGGGATGCTGAAACCTTGTCGGTGCTCCTAAGGATCAGCATAACCTGGCCAAAGCGATAGCTAATTTTACTTTTACAGGTATTGGGCCATTTCATGTAGTCGCCATCTATCGCTAACACAAGGTGGAGGAACGCACCTTCCTTTTCCCTCTGTACGACTCTCCATGAATTCACCTACAAGTCCGAATTTTATGCAGAAATTGTAACTAAGATCTTTTCTGAGGAGAGTTCCAGACTTTGTGGAAAGAAACCATGAACGATGTGTGGCTTAGGGAAAGATTCCTCTTCTACCAGCGTCACACTCAGTCCACTCTTGAGTCTAATCCGCTCGCAGTTCGAACGCATCCACCCAGCAGTAGCACTATCTGAGCAAACCAGCCACCTCTATTTGAGATGTGAGCCACAAAATTCGACCACACGCCGTAATTTCTCATCTCAATCAAGATGTCTATAACCGCCACTTGACAAAGTCCCATTTGCTCAATGGGGTTGAGTTGATAAGCCACTTGGCTAAAATTGGAGTTATCAGGTATAGGTTCTGCCTTGATCTTCTCCACTTTTTTTCCATCGAATTCAATTTAATGAATCCATCTTGTTGATACTGGATCTGTAGTCCATTAAGCACCTTCCCAATGGAAGAACGAATTTCTCCGAAGTGAGAGTACAGGCATCAACAACCGTTTAATCGTCAGAAGCTGATTCCAAATCCTCGACTCTGACATCATCGGAAGATACAGATAGATCCCGTATGGCAACGTCTTCTGAAGTCTTAGGAGAGTTTAGTTGCTCAACAGCAGATCGAGCAGTTGTGGCCATTATGGAGTTGACCGTCGAGGATGATGCTATTGGAGATGCATCAGTCTTCTTATTTCTTAAGTTATTTTTAAAAATAATGGGGCCACGAGTCTCCGGGAAAAGATGTCGGCCATGGCAGAGCCCGGTATCATATAGAAAGACTGGATTGAAACCGAAGGTCGCCAGGTATTTGGGGTTCGCATACTTGCAACTAAGCACTCTCTTCATCGGCGTACACTGTTTAACCTTGGATTAGGGATTCGATAATGGGGTTTTCACCTCATGTTGATCGTTTTAGTCGGCTTTCCTGCTGTTTTTGCAACCGGCCAATAGGGACGACCTGAAAGGTACACAATCGGTAGCAAGTTCCACGATTGGAGGGTGACATTAAAACATTAGATTCATTGCCGTTCGAAGCATGTTGGGATTGTCCAGTGACTTTGCACTATAGGTACGCAACTATGAAGGCCTAACTTCTATAATGACGCCAACAGCTCGTAGTATCTGCTCCAGTAGAAGGTTATAGGTGTTACATTCAACGTGAAATTCGTTGATTTTTTAGGGTTTATGTATTTAGTGCAAAAATTCGGTCTATCGTTGATTTTATGGCCTGGAATCCACGATAGTATGTTTCAATTAGTGTGGCTCAAAACGGTATATGACATTCAGGATAATATGAGATAGGAGGTGGAAGGTAATGAAACCAAAAGGCATGATATTCCACGATTCCCCTGATAAATCCGAAGCGTATAATTCTCATGAAAAATATCCTAAATCTTTCAGTACAGTTTTATTTATTAAAAGGTATTCCCCACAACACAAATGACTGCTTAAAGTAAAGTGAAATTTTTTTACAAATGTTTAGTGTAAACAAAAAAAAATGAAGTTGATTCAACAAGTTCACCGCAAAACCACAATGTTTTTGAATTGCTTTCTATATGGTGACGCAAGGGTTAATCACTTTTCGTCATAACTCCTTGTTTTGGTGACAGTTTTGACCTGATGACCAATGATTGATCGTAGGAAAATGACGAACGATACCATTACGGGCGCGAATGAGGTAACAAAATACCGATAACACGAATTAAACCCAGCGAACCAAACTTCAAAACAAACCAATAAATCGGACAATGCGCCTGTCACGATAATCAATCAATTACTCCATCAACGAGCACTGCTAACCTTTTTGATACTCTTCCCGAATTGAATGAATGGCGTTTGCAATTAGGCTATCAGCTTAAGTGGTTAGTGACTACAGATACTCCATGATTCATTTAAAAATCTCAGATACTGTTCAATTCCAAACGTCAACATCAAATCACGATCTGAGTCCCCCTACTAATCATCTCATCACGTGAATCGCAAAATTAAAAAGAGTTTTTCTTTTTTCTTTTTTTTTTCATGGAACGTTGGAGAGACCTCAAAGGTAAACAATAAAAAAAAAAAAAAAACAATTAGACGTAACAAATAAAACTAGTTTTCGGGCCAGAGTCAGAGCAGCGCGCAAACCACTCATCCGAAACATGTTGTCGACCGACGGACGATACATTGTCCAATATAAACATTCTGGCGGCCCGGTAGAAACCAAACTCCGATTGTCCACTTAAGTTCGAACGGCAACGCTAACCGCCACAGTCGTCGACGGTTCTTCGAAACGTGAGTATTCTCTATAGTCGCGCGGTACACCCAGTGGTGCCTAGTGCAGTGAATTTCTGTGTCAGATTAAAGTTAAAGATATTATGGCTTACGTACGTGTAGTCCTACTTGTGGTGGCACTAAGTGCCGCACTTAGTGGTGCCCTTAAGCTGCAAGAGAAATTTGCCTGGAAGCAATTACCTTTCGACTGGCCATCGGCTGAGGCTGAACAAGAGGCGATAAAAACCGGTCGATACGTCCCGGAGAACAATCTACCATTGGGCGTTGAGAAATGGCAAAATAAACTCTTTGTCACAGTGCCAAGGTGAGTAGTTGATCACAATCGGTGATTTGCCAGAGGTTATACAAGATACTTATAACCTTTTTTTGGTGATTTTGCTGAAAAGGTTAATTACGAATATTTCTTTCAAAAGTGAGTGGTTTTGTGTAGTTTCCAATCGTCTATCACGATTAACCAATTTGTTATGGATTAGTGTTTGCTTGAGGGTCGATTTGCATACCCAGATACCTACTTTTGTAGAATAACAAAATTTTTTCTAAAGTATCTAGAACAAGTTTCTCTATGTAGATTTCGTAATTTTTGCGGAATTTCGTTTGTTTAGCATTTAAGATGGCGATATGGTATAATTAGATACGGCTTTGACTGGTTATTGACTCACGGTTAAATAGGTGACCTAATGTGGGACAAACAGAAATCTGTTATTATGGAGGATAATAAAATTCCAAAGAGTCATGGATTGAATTGTTATTAGACTCGCAGTCTTATTAGAAACAAATTGTAATTCGTTTTCTCTACACAGGTGTTATTCCATTTAAATGCGTCGTTAAAATTTTATTGCCACTAATTGTATTGGATTTCTTCTGCATATCACTTGCAGTAAAATAGTTGGGTATTTCCTGCTACCTGATAGAATTATGTAAGCCACACTATAAAGTATGTTCTCTTTGATGTTTTTGGTGTAAGACATGATTTATTACAAGTCGTTAGGAACGAAAACTTGGCTAAGTTTTATGTATCTTGTTGGTTCGGGTCGATTAGAATGGTTTAGGAGAGCTGTTTCATGTACAGATACTTTTTTCTCTTCATGAACGGGCAGTTTCTAAATCAAATGTGAAGCAAAGTGTAACTAGGTATATATTTTTAAGTCAAATAAGGTAAAAGTAAAGATATTTACTTCTTCTTTCCTTTCCGGCGTATGTGTGTATATCAGTAGATTCCTTTAATAAGTCTTATCGGTGATAGGACTTGGAAAATGGTAGTGATGCACTACTTACTACTTAGCTGCATTCTCAGCAAAAAAAAATCAGCGTTTGGTAAGAATCATTCTTCGTTTTATTTCTGCTGAGGTGTTGTTTTCAGAATTGATAGTAGAGCCGACGTAGACAAAGTCCCTTACTATCTCAAGGTTATAGGTGTCTATAGTGACGTTTTGTCCAATTCGTCGAAATTGTGTGTCCCATCTTGTTGACAACATATACTTAGTTTTGCCTTCGTTTACTGCTAAACCTATTTTGGCAGCTTCCGTTGCAATACTAACGAACTTACTAGTGACAGCCCGTTAAGTTCTACCAATTATGTCAATGTCGTCAGCGAACGCTAGTAGTTGCATAGACTTTTGGAAGATTGTGCCTCCGGAGTTGGCTTGTGAGTTTCGCACAATTCTTTCAAGTATGATGTTAAAGAAGTCACATGACATCGAGTCACCGTATCTAAAACCTTTTTTTTGACATCAAAGGTCTCGGTGAGATCTCCATTGTCATTCTGCACAATCTGACGAGTGAGTTTGGCAGGGATGCCAAAACTAGACATGGCTCTGTTTAGCTCGTCTCTATAGATGCTGTCATATGCGACCTTGAAATCAATGAAAAGATGGTGAGTATCGATTTGGACTTCTTGAGCTTTGATCGATTGTTGACTGTCCTGGTCCACACTTATAGGGGTCCATCAGGTTGTTAATGAAGGGTTGCAAACGTTTACACAATATGGCAGATAGGATCTTGTACCATATGTTTCCATATTCTAAGCATAGACTGCGACGCTACTACGAGGTTTCCTTCTTCATCTCTACTGGAGTATAATATCTTTGATCGCGCACTTTTTACTTTTTTCGGGGAAGCCGATGTTCTTCCTGTCTCTTCTACTCGTAGAGCTCACGAACAGCCCTCGTCCTTTTTCTCAGCGCCACTTTGTATGCCTCTTTTTTAGCTGAGTGTGCTTGCCGACACTCTTCATCAAATCAGTGATTTCTTGGTAGTGGTCGGTTGAAACCCAGCACATCAGTTGCGGCACTTCTGATGGCATGTTGGCAGCATTCTTCAGCATTTGATGCTGGCGGCATAGGAGCCTTCGAGAGATTTGGGTATACCCGTTCAGCGAAGATTCTGGAGATCTTATCCGATTGCAGCTTTTCGACTTTCAATCTACTCCCAGGAATTCTTCTTAGTTGTGGCATTTGGGATATCCGCATTCGTACCTTGGCTGCAACAAGGTAGTAATCCAAGTCGATGTTGGCTGCTCGGAAGGTTCAGACATCCAGAATACTAGACGTATGCCTTGCGTCGATCGCAATATGATCAATTTGGTTGACCATTTTATGATCAGGAGACCGCAATTGAGAAAAGGAAACCGTGTGCTTGCCATAGTTGCCTTATGCCCCACTACAAAGTCAATAAGTCTAGGTCTTTTGCCAATCATGGTGTAGTGTAGGCTGTGCTTACCAACTATTCTACCAAAGACGTCCTAGCACATTGCTCATATGTTCGTCGTCGTACTTGTCCTCTATGGGGGCATGAGCGCATAATAAGCATACATACATATATTGACGAATTTAGCATTGATGCAGATTGTCATAAGACGTACGCTCACATTTCGAAAGCTCAAGACTTCTTGCCTAAATCTGTCGCATATGATGAACCCACATTCGAATAATGGCTAGTTCTGCTCCCTATAGCAATTACCATAGTATACGTCACAGTTTATCATCCTCCTTTTGCCCGGCCCATCCCATCGCATTTCCTGAATGGCTGTGATATCTGCATTGTAGCAGTCTAGAGCCTCTGCTAATTCTTCGGCTGTACGGGGTCTGTTAAGGTCTGAACATTCCATGTGCAGATCCGAAAGTCGTTCTCCTTGTTTCGTTTGCCGGGGTCGCCAACAGTAAGATCTTTCTTTTCCGATGCTAGAATATATACCTGGATGATTGAAAGCCAACTGAATCGTCGATTAGAAAGTATATAAAGTGAATTGGTGTTGTTAAAATTCCGAACTACACATTCTCGACTTTTGTCGCCACTTCTACTTCCCCAAAACTACTCGGGAAGATGAAATACCGACTGACTTTGGACAGCTGTCAATCAATACAGCTAGTAGGTATCTTTTCTCCTGCAATTTCAGAGTAATCACTTCCAAGGCTACGCCTATTGAAGAGAACTACATTTTGAAGTTAAATCTACATTCGAAATTGGATCTGAAATCTGAGAGGGTAATGTTTTCAGCACTAGAATGCAGTTTTAGTCTCAATATTTCAATCTCAATAATCTTTATAGCCGGTACTCTCAGATTACAATTTATTGAATGAACACAGATTCTCTACATTTCAATACGTTATGGCAGACGCAACACGATATTTTGACATTTTACAAACCACTTCATATACACCTCCATGGAAGGAGAATGTTGTAGGGGTCGCCTTCAACTTGAAATGTCAACAAGCTCCTTTTCTCTGCCAAAATTCAAGACCTGACCTTTTTCTGTTTTCATTTTTCTTACGACAACAAAGTAACACCCGACCTATAAAATTCAACACCCACACAATGTCTGTCACACGATACACCCTTATCCTATCTAATTGAAGAAATTATCCTCAATTGCTTTGTAATGCAACCCAAAAGCTGTTCCAAAAGTTCCCCTATAACAGAGCATAAAAGCATCAAAGTTTTCTTTCTTTAACAAACAACCTTTTCACTCCAAAAGGGGAATCCTTAAAACTTTCACATTTTCTTCCTCGACTGTAATTCGATACAGGAATGTGAAGATTTTTCTTCTCCATAATTCTGCTCCCAAGTGAGCGATTTCTTATCAATTTAAAATATAATATCTTCTCCTCGATGTATTTAAAAAAAATAAAATAAAAAAGAAATTCGCAACCTATACACTTTGGATTACTTTATCTTGATATCTGAGACAGCTAGATACTTAATCAAGCAAAAAAAAAACACAAAAAACACAAAAAACAAAAAACTTTTACATCAACCAGCGAAATTCTGGAAAACATGTTATTAACAAAAGAATGAAAGAACGAAAGTTTAACTGCCGAATAAGAATCTTTCTTTTCATTTCTTTTCAAAACCCTACAGATACATACTCGTACATGTGTGTATGCTTGAAAGAATAACTTTTCTTTCATTCGAAGGATGTTGTGTCCTTTATGCAGGCGCGCTCGCCTCGCAATACCCCAAGATATCATTACACATTGTTCCGGGAGCGAACCGCGAAATAAATGTTGCATTTGTTTTCAAGAAAAACACGAAAACAAAGACAAAGAGGAAGCAAAGAAGAATGTACCAAAACTTACAGCATCCGGAATATTTTCTTGGTTCAAAGAACCAGAAAGTTTGTCTATCTGGTTATAAAAGGATGTTTTTCTTTATTTTTTTCTTCCGCCATTGCAGGCCATCCTACAAGAACTACATAAGGATGTAATGTAATGAATAATTAGAAAGAATACAGACTTTAAGGGATGAGATATACAGTGTACTGGAATTCAATTAGCTTAACAATACGAAGCGAGATAATGGAAATAAGTGTGACTTTAAAAATGCAACGCTTTTGGGTCAGTTTTGTGGGAGGTAACCTCAAATGAAACGCAAGGCATTGTTTCTTTTGTGAACTACTAGACGGCTACTTTTATGTCTTTTAATAGGAAACTAAATATTTAAAACCACTTTAGGAAGGCCTCGATTGCCCTCTATTTATGTAGAAAAGCTATAGACCGAGACTGGGATCTGCAGCGACGGATTGTTCATTGGATATACACGGTAGTCGTCAAACCCATCCTCATTTGTAGAATACTAGTCTAGTGGACGGCATTGAACAAGAAAAGCAATATTACAGTACTTGGGAAGGTTCAAAAACTATCCTGAGTCTGCATAAGGGAGCGCACCTAGAACCACTTCTACAGCTGCACTAGAAATTATGGTCCACCTTCTTCTTAGTAATTCATACTGTATTGTGCACTATCTGGCCTTTAGCGTCAAGTATAAAACTATGATTCCTAGCAGAAGTACTCGGTAATCGAGAGAAAGTTTAAACGTCTCTGCGACAAAGACGAATCCAAGCCAGCGTCTGGTAGATATGCTGGAGTCTACTCCAGTGTACTGGACATTTGTACCACCATACGACTGCCGGACCACTGTAGTATATTTCAAGCGAAAGTCAAAGGCTGAGATGCCAGAAAATTTGATGCTCCTTTCAACGATTCCTGTAGAAGCTGTAGAGACGAGGACGAGGAGGAAACCATGACACACCATCTGAGTACCTGTCCTGGCCTGATTTGAGAAGGAACACCCTAGGCGAGTACTTCTTGGTAAATCGCAACAAGCTAGCTAGACTTGACCTAACCAAAATAAAAGCCTTCGTCACCGGGTCAAACTTGTTTGATGACTAACCGCCAAACCATACTTCTTCGGCATGGGCTCACACCGAAACTAGTTGCCCTCCTGTCCCATTTGTAAAGTTCCCTTATAGGTCTCTGGTGCTGGTAATTCGGTTTGTTTTTGGTCTTAGTGCATCCCTGCTGAGTGGGGCCAATCACCCAACCCAACCCAACCCAACCAACCTATTGGTTCTTAGGATAGCTTCTTTGTCATCCTATAATTTTGTTCAATTCCTTTCCTTTCATTTCTTCAACTTTTCGCAACAGACTTTCCTGTCTTTCGACTTAAAGGTCTCTCAATCCGATTACAGTCTGTTGGGTGTGGAATGTGTACATTCCCTTAATGTCATCGAACGAATTCATTTCCACTAATTTTTTCTTTTACCATCCACTCGACGGTAGATGGCAGATTAGGTATCAGAATGTACTTACTTCCTTTTTCTCTCTGTCATGTAAGAGACACGACATTTAACAGTAGGCCCCTTCCACTCGTTTAAAAAATATAAAACCCACAGCACGAATGGTTGTGAGAAGCTAGGCCCTGGGTCCCATGGACCTGTATCGACAAATATTTGTATGACATTTCAACAAAGTCTATGCTAATGACGTTTTGTCCTAAAGGGTAGACAGGTGCCTTTTGATAATCGATGGCCTATATTTACTTTCTTAGCTTTAGCCTCAATGTTCCTACAACAGATTGCTAAGAATGTGATTGTAGAACTCTACAAAGCGGTAACCATTTTCAATTGCTTGAAAGGGGTATTGTCATTCCTTGCCTCGGCAAATATTATGTCGACTTTTAACCACACCATATTGACTATACAAGTTCCGGAATCGAATAATTTATCACTCCTATTGGCATATGAAGAATGTGGATGTATCATGTATCTAATCAAAGTCAGTCTCCTACTTGAATCCATGCAATTATATAGGGAAGCACG
Organism: Xylota sylvarum; assembly: GCA_905220385.1. Lineage (NCBI taxonomy): Eukaryota > Metazoa > Arthropoda > Insecta > Diptera > Syrphidae > Xylota > Xylota sylvarum. Next base: position 103,902,068 of record LR999957.1, on the reverse strand, counting down.
CATGTCCAGTCAGCAGTTGTGTTTGATTCACATTGGTTTCACAACGCTTTTAGTTAGATCAACGTTTCATCCTTGGAATATACCCTTACAAATTTTTCTTGTGTTCTTCTGCTTCCCACTAACTTTTTACATACATGTAAGATTTCTGCCTTTTTTTTTCTTTTATCCTTGTTAGATGCGTAGGATCAGTGGGCGCCGTGGCTCAAGTGGTTAGTGCGTTGGACTACGGAGCAAGGGGTTCCAGGTTCAATCCCCAGACAACACCTAAAATTTCTTTCACGGCCCCACCTCTAACGAGCGTCTGACAAACATCCGAGAGTAAAACTGTCATGAAAAAGTTTCTCAAAATTGCCGTTCGGATCCGGCATTAAACAGTAGGCCCCTTCCATTCATGTGAAGAATATAACACGCACAACACGAATGGTTGTGAGAAGCTAGGCCCTGGGTCCCATGGACCTGTTGCGCCAAAAATTTGTATTTGTAGATGCGTAGGATCAACGCAGTTGTGTAGGTTGTGGTACCAGTTAGCAGACTACAAGCTAAGAAGCTTCTTCCATATGTCAGGGAACAATTTTTTTGCTTAAGGAAGACTTGTAGAGATGCAGAACATATTAGCATGGAACTCTGATTCTAGTTATGTTCGACGTACATCTTTGTATAAACTATAAACATTTGATAAAAAATGACATCTCTGTTAAGTCCTCACTGTTTTCAAAAGCAGATATTGGTACTACAATGTTTTGTTATAAAAGGCAGGTAAAGTTTGACAGCTCAGCACCAACTGTAGTTCATTCTGAATCTTTGTCATCAGTTCATTTCCTTCCTGTCTGTCGCTTTCTCCCAAGCACAGTGAAAATAGGTTTGAAGTTGTCTAATGTCGGTAATAGACTGACTAATGCTTGTCCATTTTTAACAAGAAGTCATCGCATGCCATTGGATTAAATGTTAATGCGCTGAAAACAGAGGCAGTCCTTTTTACTGACAAAAGAGCAATCCCACAAATCGGGCCTTTGGCACTCAAGGCTATACCCCTTTAAATCGCAGATAAGCTGAAATACTGTGGCTAGAACACGTCAGAAAGAATAAGAAAGGCTTCTATACATGCACGAAAAACTTTGGTAAGAAACTGTGCCCCAAGCCCGCCATTATATACTGGATGTATATGGCCATCATCAGATCCGTTCTAGCCTTTGGATGCCTAGTCTGGTAGCCCGCAGCAAACAAGGTCACGAACATCAGGAAACTGATCATGATCCAAAGATTAGCAATCATATGAACTACAATCGTCATTAGAACCACGCGAACTGCAGTCCTTAAAACCATTTTGACATTGATTCCATTAGACTTGGACCTAAAGGAAAGAGCTGCAAGGAGTACGGCACGATAACTTTCCACGAATTGCACTCTAGAAAGATGATCGACATATAAGTACATCGAAAGTCTAACCGCCATGAAGGCCGTCTCTCCACAGTTGTCAAATTCAAACTAAAACGATGCCGTGAAGAACTCACAACACAACCTGAATATGATCGTTCTACCACCCTTTGCACTTGTTGAATCTAATATAGAACAAGCCTTTCTAAGACTAAAAGACAGAGGAAACTCTGGATTAAACATGACGATACCAAAACCAAGTAAATTCTAATACTTAATGGAACGAACTTAGCGCTCTTCACGGGGTTATTACCAGCCACAACCTTCTGGCGGCCTACCGAAGAAGAATGCGACTAGGATGTGGCGACACAGACTTCGAAGTAAGCACACGGTACTTCTTAAGTGAATGCCCAGGCCTGTGCAGAACTGGCAAAACAGAAACCACAAACACCGAGAGAAAACAGAAACAAGAAACCATCTTAAAATTTATAACAATCTCGGGTTGATTTAGAGAGACCTCTTAGCTATCGCAAGCTACAAAACAACTTTTTGTCTTATTTTTAGGTTAATTATTGAAAGGGGTACACAATGGATACGAATGTTACCTACATATGCATCAACCTCTGATACGTACCTACGTACCATAGCTCCATTAATCGGTTCATAAGTTGGACCCTTTAGAAGGCTTACATGTAGGAAAGAGTCACTTGCTGAACCACTCAGCTCTACAGACAACTCCTAGAAATTTCATTCACTAGCTTAGGAGGGCTTTAACCAACTTAATCCTAACCTAACTTCCAGTAATCACAAGTATCATTATATAACTTTCACTATATCGTCAATTTATTATTTGTTATTATAACCAGTCTTATACTCAACAAAGAGGACCCACTTTAAATGGACAGCTCAAGTATCTGTTGGACAGGTATTCTTGCTATTCATAGTTCTCTGTCTTAGGTTATAGAAGCTTGAACAGTATTATCCAAAGATTCGTGACTTGAACCCACTAGCGCTATTAGAACACGATCGTTACACAATCTATCAACATCTACTTATCTACCAAGATGTCATAATCGAAAGCCACCGATTCACTCGCTGACATTTAACTGCCAGCATAGTAATTACTAAACGATCAAAACCAATGTCGTCATGTCCACAACACCATGCAGTAGCATACATTCTAATTACCTTCGTGTTTTGAGACTCCTGCTCCCCCGAAAGCCGAAAGCAGCAACACGCTTGGCTAAGCAACTGTGCTAATTGTGACATGCATTTGGTGTGCGGTGCCCAAAATTAAATTGTTAATCGTTTTTATTTGAGTTCTTTCGATATGCTAAAACGAATTATATAGGAAAATGACGCAAGACTACCCATTCACAAGGCATTGATGGATTGGATACCACCAGAGCAGCCAGAGCGTTCCGATTGAGCACTACACCATGCTTCATTAAAACTTTTGCAACTGTGTAATCGTCGATTTATTGGAGAATAAGGGAGACACTAAAAAAAAACTGAAAAAACGAAACTGATTCGTAATGATGCAATTTACGGAACTTCCTCTGCTGTGGCCTCCATTTACTTAAAAAATAAAAAATAAAAAATCCCTTTGTTAGAGAAGAAAAATTGCATTAATCCTTTTTTGCAAAAAAAAAATAAAAAATCACTACGATTCTATTTATTTTCTGCCAATCCCTTTGAGTCCTTGAATTGAATTTTTTTAGTTAAGAGTTCGTGTTTTTTTGTTTTTCCTGTTTTCCAAGTTTGCAATGATTAGTCCAAGTAATGAGGGAATGATGTATTGGAGGAGATCTCGGCAGTTTCTTAGCTCATCCAAGAGCATAGGGTGCTCCCGAATCAAATTGAGCAAATAAATAGGTAAGGAAGGGCTTTGGAGGGATTTGACAGCATCTGATTCTGGAAATGTTAATCTACACAGTACTCTGTCAACTGCAAGTTAAGTCAGGAACTTGGTTTGATCTTACTTTCCTAAGGGATTGCTCTTTCTTCTTTGAGTAAAAGGGCTTTAAAAAGGCCGAACGTTAGTTTATAGGGCTTCCTTGTAAATCCTTGGAGTTGGGTTGGGTAGGGTGAAAAGAAGGTCCACAACTATGGAAAAACCGGATTACCAGAACCGGAGACCTACATGGAAACTTCTCAAATGGGACAGTAGGCAGGCCAACCAGTTTCGGTCTGAACCCATGCCAAAGAAGTATGGTTCGTCATTTAGGCATTAAACTAGTTTGACCTGGTAACCAAGCTTTGTATTGTGTTTAAGTCTAATCTAACTAGATCGTCGAAGAAGTACTCGCCTATGGTTTTCCTTCTCAAAGCATATAGTGCACAACAGGTACATAGAAGATGTGTCATAGTATCCTCCTCCTTCTCGTCTCTACAGCTTCCATAGAAATCGTTGAAAGGAGCACTAAGTCTTCTGGCATGTCTGCCTATATGACAGTGGCCCGTGAGCACGCCAACTATATTTCTTAGATTCGTGCTATTGATCGGAATAAGTCTACTGGTTTTCCTTAAATCCAGCTCTGTCCAGATTTGTTTACAAGAGAGACATGTGCTGATATTGTTCCACCTACTGTTTGCCATTCTAATGACTGTGGTATCTAATTGGAATTTTATCGATTTAATGGGTGCAGACGGTTCCCCCTATTGGCAGGAGGTTTCGGTCTGCAGCCTCCTTAGCTAGCTCGTTCGCTCATTCGAAACCCAGCCCATCGATATATCTCACCTCACAGCCTTTTCAGGAAACAATAGCGCTCCACTCTAATCGAAACCCAGGTCCCGGTTTCACGGATTGCTGTGACTTCTGTTTGAAATACACTACAGTTGTTCGGCAATCGTGTGGTGATACAAATATCCAGTACACTGGAGTAGATCCCCGCACCTATATCAGACGCTGTCTTCGATCTGCCAATTCCCAAACACTTCTGCTAGGAATCCTGCTTCTATACTTGACGTTAAAGTCCAGATAGGGGACATTATAGTCCGAACTGTTAGCAATAGTGTTATGGCCATTTAGGATGCTAGTTTGCTCTATATTTCCACGAGCCAGTTGGAAGGATTCCCTAAGCCGTAATGCGATACGGTATGAAAGAAGGTTAACGTATCACGACGTCCTCTATAATGGATGGGTATCGATATTCAAAGTTGGATCCGAAACCAAGTCTGCTGACAAGTCCATTAGCCTTCGAAGATATAACAGCATTTTCGAACCGGAATCATAGCTTTTATTGAAACTGCTGACTGGTTTGTGGTTGGTGTTTAGTTTGGAAGGATGAGGTTATCCTCATCACATAGGCCGTCGATTAGGCCCGTTGTGTTCCATTTTAGAGAGACTGTGTGGTTAGGAAAAGTAAAAGTGGGGATGTCCTGCATTTCTAACGAACTCCAGGAAACTTTAACATCTAAGATAACCCAGCCCGGGCAGAGTGTTTTCTCCCAGGTTAGCGCCCCTAAGACAGGCCATTCACAGAGAGAGTGCTTGAAACTTTCTTCCTCTTCCTCCCATCCCGGGCAAGTGCTAGATGTCAGCAGTCTCAGTCTGATATATAGACCGACCATCTGTCTTAACTATTTTCTCCCTAGATAGAGCGCCCTCTTTGTTTGACAGTAGTAAGCGCACTCAGTCATGGCTTTGACAGCTTTGCAAGTTTGCAGTCCTTCCCATGCAGTCTTAACAACCTTTAAGGCTACTCATTAGGTTGTAACCGTGAACGTATCCATGTTTCCCACCCAACCTCGCTAGTTGACCCGCAGCTTCGTTTCAAATCAGTTTGACCTGGGAGGAGGTTTCGAAGATATTGAGTTTTTTTTTGCATTCCCTCTCCAATATAGAGTTGGTTCTTGGGCTTGCTAGGGCTTGCCTTTAGGGCTGCTTGATTGGCCAAGTAGATGTTAATGCAGTTGCTTTGGGGTCCGGTATTGAGTAATAGTTCCGTGACCTGCAGTGTAGCAAAAGTTATGCCTATAAGATAGAATTTTTCCAGAAGTGGCGTTCGACGATAGACCCCCGTCCCAATTCTCCATTGATGTGTGATCCATCCGTGTAGACTTCTATTCCGTCCTCGTTTGGAACGGCAGAGCTCTGCTGCCATTCTTCGCGTTTGGGGAATCGAACCTTCTGTTGAAATGGTATACCTTACTTAAAAGATCTGCCTTACGAATGCAGAGGCCGCCTGTGCTTCAGGCTATCTGAAGCCTGTGTCCCATTTCGGTTCGTTTATTAAAATATCCTAAAGTATTGAGTCTAAGAGCAGCCAGTCCGGCGAATGTATTGATCTCTAGTCAATTAGGAACCAAGATCAAGATTGTCTCCACAGCTGCTATGGGGGTACTAGTTTGGGATCCGGTAATCCCTAGGCAAGTTATCCGTCGGATGTTCGATAATAGTAAAAGGGCGTCTCTACTACCGACCAGCATACAAACACTCCATAGAGTTGAATGGGCCTGGCTATGCAAATGTAAATCCAGTAGACTTGCTTCGGTCTACAACCACCCGTCTTACCAAAAGCCCCACGGCATCTCCAATACGAACTTCTGGCTTTCGTGATTCTGTTTTCTAGATTTATTCTCCCAGTTAGGTTGTTGTCCAGGATGACCCCCAGATACTGGTCTGCGGTTGATACTGTATCACTGACAGAAATCCAGCATCCTGCTCTATAAGGTCCAAGATCCAAGATAGTGTTCTAGTGCTATGTGTAACTCCTCATGTGTATACGACATTTCGGAGAACGCGAAGCTTTTTAGGTCATACACGTTCTTTCCTCGAACAACATTCATTTTAGGGTTCCAGAAGTTGACAAATCAATCCTTGTTGGGTTTGCAGAACTCATTGACGCAAACTGTTCTTCAGAAACTTCTCTCGGACAATTTGTGCAGTGAAACATGTCAAGTCCGTAGTAAAACCACTCACCTTCGACTTAACCTCTAACTATTCAAAGACATTCATTATTTTCTTCTTCTTTTAGATGGAGGTCTGGTGTAGCAGCCAGTCTCAACTATATCGACTTGAATACTGACGAAAAGTCACCAAGACTTCGTCCGTATCCTAGCTGGGAAGCCAATGAATTACCTATTGAAGTTGCTCCAACTGATGAAACCAAGAAGTCAGGTATGTTTACACAGTTCTCGTGGATTTTCAGCGGATTTACTCATTCTACTTGCTTCAGGTGGTCGTTTGGATGCTGACAAAGCTGAGGAAGTCGGTGATGAACTTAAGGACAATGCCACCATTATTTCAACTTTCCGTGTACAAGTGGACGTATGCGATCGTCTTTGGGTCTTCGATACCGGTCTCTCTGACATTCTTGGCAATGCTAAGCAAGTCACCCCCAATGCCATCGTTGTCTTCGATCTGAAAACAGATAAGCTCTTGCGTCGTTTCCCCATCCCCAAGGGACAGGTTAAGGAGGGTACCTTCTTCGCCAACATCGTAAGCAATGAAATCCTCTTAAGAGCTATAAATCCTCATTCCCTCATTCATTTTAGATTGTTGACACAACTAGCGATGATTGTTACAACGCCTTCGCTTACGTTCCCGACTTGGGCGCTTATGGAGTCATCGTTTATTCTCTACGAGAAGATCGCTCATGGCGTGTCAAACATAACTTCTTCCACTTCGACCCGTTGAATGGTGATTTCAATGTCGGTGGAGTGAACTTCCAATGGACTGACGGTGTGTTTGCCATGGCTATTGGGGACGTTAAACCAGATGCCACTCGCGATGTGTACTTCCATGCGTTGGCCAGTACTAAAGAGTTTGTTGTCTCCAATCGTGTCCTTCAGAATGAATCGCATGCCTTGAGTAATGAAGCCTACTATGACTACAAATTGGTTGGTGATCGTGGACCTAATGGACAATCAACCGCTGAAGTATATGACAAGGATACTGGAGTTATTTTCTACACCCAAGTCAATAAGGATGCTATTTCTTGTTGGAATACAAAGAAGCCATTGACAGCTGATACTCAGGGTCTAGTGGATTCAGACTCAAATGCGCTGGTCTTCCCGAATGATCTGAAACTCGATGCTGATGGCAACGTTTGGGTGTTGTCCGATCGTATGCCGGTTTTCATTTACAAGGAACTGGATAATAACGAGGTTAACTATCGTGTGTTGACCGGAAAGAATACGGATCTCATTAAGGGAACCCCCTGCGAGGAATAGTTTAAGATTTCAATTCAATTTCTGATTTTTGTACGGATCTTATATATGTAGTAGACTTTTAAGAGTGTGAATAAAGTTTGGATTTTTTTTAGATTGATTGTGGTTTATGAAAGGATTTCTAGGATTTTTGGTGGTGGAAGTTCCGATTTACCTCAGACAGTGTGCTTCGTTATCTGAAGTACATAAGCAGAGTCAAGTAATTCTAATGAAAGCCTTACAGATGGCGCATGTAGTAACTATGAACTTCATCAGTGTAGGACAGTCCAGTGGTATTTCTTCTTCTTCTTACGTGACGCTTCTACAAAGCACTAGCAAAAACGGGAGGAATACCAACGTCTCTTAGAAAACCGGATGGCAAATTCACCGAAAATGAGGGACAGAGGGCACGACTTTTATTAGAAACTCATTTTCCTTGCAGTCTTCCGCGTACAGACAATAGGAGCAGTAGCAACATACCAAGGCCTCGGAAAGAGGACTGAAAAAAGCGACAAAAAACTTTTCCAGAGGGCGCTTAGAATGGGCAATTGGCTCCTTTCAGTCTTTCAAGACACCAGGAGTGGGTTGCCACATCTGGCAAGGATACCAAAAAGTAGCCTGGCACTGGGCTATATACCGAACCAGTGCAGACGGGCGAAAGTAGTGTGTATTCCAAAAATGGGGAAGAAATACCCAAGTCTACCGAAGTCCTATAGACCGATCAGCCTAACATCGTTCCTTCTTAAAACGATGGAAAAGGCTGTGGACAAATCAATGTATGCACTATCTACAAACTGAGCAATCACACAACAAAATGGTACACAGATGGATCAAGGAATGATGAAGGAACTGGAGCAGGAGTATTCGGGCCCAGAACCAAATACTCTGAATGGGCATGGCACCAGTATCTTTCAGGCTGAAATGTATACCACATCTTGATAGAAACCATGTCAACTGTGATATAACTATAATGTCAGAGAGCCAAGCTGCTATCATGGCACTTGACTTCTATAAGTCCAAACTTGTGTGGGAATGCCTGCAAAAACTTAATCAACTAGGTAGTAGAAACAAGATGACCCTCTGTTGGATACCTGGCCATGTGGGAATAGAGGGCAATGAAATGGCCGGCTCCCTGGCAAGGAAAGGAGTATCAGATTACTTCATAGGCCCTGAACCATTATGCGGAATAGGTGATCATACCCTTAAAGAAGAATCCAGGTAACAAGAGGGGGAAAACAGGGCAAGAACCTGGAATAACGTTCACGGAATGAGGTAAGCCAAGAAACTTCTAGGGCAATGGAACCGAAAAAGATTCGACTCATGTATCAGCATGAGCAAGAATAACCTTCGTATCCTAATGGACTTCCTTACGGAGCATTGTAAACTCAAGGAGCACCTAAGAAAACTAGGTGTATCTGAAGAAGGTCTCTGCAGATTCTGCAGTGAGTTCAGTGAAAACCCAGAACATTTGTTGGGATCTTGTGGGGCACTGATCCACAAACGGCTGAATTACTTGGCAAGTACCAATTATCAGATGAGGAAATACCTTCACTAGATCCAGCTCTCATCCTTAAATTCCTAAAGGAAACTGGATTAGAGAGAGTGCTCTCGAACAGATTTCTTCCGCCAAGGTGTGCATAGTGCATTACCCTCAAAATGATTCCGAAATGAATCCAAAAGCGAGGGGAACTCTAATGAGGGTATATAGGTCGCAGTGCAACATACCCCATCCTCGAATAATAATAAATAGGTGACGCTACAGTTTGGCGTGAACCTGGGCCTCCAATAACAAACCTCTCCAGTTAGCCTGGTCTTTAGCTAACTGCCTCCAGTTGCGCACTCCAAGCTTGTTCAGGTCCCCTTCAACTTGTGTGCGCCACCTAAGGTGAGGCCTTCGTCTACTGCGTTGTTCCTCCGGGTTATGATTCGAAGACTCTTCTTAGCCATCTCAAACGACTAATGCGAAGTTTTTTGACTAGTTCGATGTCGTCGTTGAATTTCCTTCACTAAAGCCCCTCAACGCAAACGGAACCGAAAATTTTACGAAGAATCTTTCTCTTGAAGCGACCGAGGATATCTTCATCCGCTTTTGATAAAGTCCATGATTCAGCGCCATAAAGGAGGACTGCGATGATCAAGGTGTTATACAGAGTCTCCTTAGTTCTTCTCAGCCCAAAACAACAGTGATTGGAGTGAACAGTGACGAGTTATTCTTATTTTACGTTCTGTCCAATTCGTCGATATTGTGTGTCCTCTCTTGTTGGCAGCATATATAGGGTTTGCCCTCGTTTACCGCTAAACCCATTTTGGCAGCTTCCATTGCAATACTAGCGAACGCACCGGTTCTTGGGTCTTATCTGGGGTCAGCCGAAGCGTGAAAGTTTGATCGACTGCGGTATAGCAGATAAGTTCTTGTATGCGATGTTAAGAAGACTGATACCTCTGTAGTTGGCGCTATTGAGCGGATCTCCTTTCTTGTGCATCGGGCAAAAGATGCTGAGATTCCTCGTTTGATCAAATCTTAGAAATGAGTCATCTCCAGTTGCTTTGAACAGTTCGGCTTATCTGTTAGGTCCAGAAGCCTTGTTGGATTTAAGTTTGGGTATTGATATCCTCACTTGGGTTTGGTCAGGTGGACGGAAGTTTTGGCTATCATCGTGTAAATTGAATGGTTCATTCTGCCTGACAGCGGGATGTTGGTCTTCGTCTTCTCAGCACCGACTTTGACATTACTACGAGGTTTCCTTCTTTATTTCTACAGGTTTCTTGTGGTGAAACCCAGCACATCAGTTGCTGCACTTCTGATGGCATCCTGGTAGCGTTGCCATTGATCCTCGGCACTTTATGCTGGTGGAATAGGAGTCGTTGAGAGATTTCAGGATACGCGGTTGACAAAGATTCTGGTGATCTTTTGCTATTGTGGCTTTTCGGCATTAAATCTTCTGATAGTAGTTTTTCTTTGGTGTGGCGCTTGTGATATTTGCATTCGCATCTTGGCTGCAACAGGGTATTGATCCGAGTCGATATTAGCTGCTCGGAAGGTTCGAACATCCTGAATATTGGAGGCATACCTTATGTCGATCGCAATGTGATCAATTTGGTGACGGTTTGATGATCAGGAGACTGTCATGTCCCCTTGTGAATATTGAGATAAAGAAACCGTGTGCTTACTATAATGACGTTACGTCCCGCCACAAAGTCCGTTTATATGCGTCGTATAGACTATGCTGCTATCTTTCCTATCTTGGCGTTAACGTCATATTTAGGACATTGCATGTAAGTTTTGTCGAGGAGGTCGTAGAAATATACTTCGGCCCATCACTTCGTTCCTGAATGGCGGTGATATCTGCTTTATAGCAGCCTAGCAGCTGCATGCGGTTTATTAAGCGTTCCACAAGCGGATTCGAAGGTCATTGTCGGTGTTTTGATTGCTAGGGTCGTCAACCGTGAAGTCATCCACATCCGAGGAAATTTTTCACGTGGTCGGGAAGTCCATCTAAGACAAGTAGCCAGATCTTTCGGAGTCCATTCGTGGATGTGACCGCTGCCGTTCGCCCGTTAAGGGTTCATCCGTCACCAACTCTTTGCCAACACCTTGGCGCAGTATTGGAGTTCCCCATAGATCTGTGATTCAAATATATCGAAGCATTCGACCTGACTGGAGTTGGTAGGCGTCCCTTTTCTCGTCCGCTACCACCAACGACCTTCCAAAGGGGTTGGTTACAAAATCTCTACTCGAGGTACTAGGCACCCACCAACGTGGAGGTGTAGAGAAGGAGTTGATAATGTCTATCATAGGAACGCAACACTAGACTTCACTACTCGTTAAGCAAGCATGCCTCTGTTTTTCAAGTGGAGATCTATGCTATCCTAAAGGCTGCCGACCACATTGTTAAGCGGGGTCGGAGTACCTGCGTTTGTAGCAAATTACGACAAATCAGGCTGAACTTAAGGTCTTGCTCAACCCTCTAACCCGTTCCAAAATAGTTCGAGAATGCAAGAATTGTTAAAATTCGGTTGCAAAGCTGATCTCTTTGACACTTGTTTGGGTTCCAGGTTACACGCGAAGCCCAACGCTCCTGAGAAATCATCCTCTGAGCTTAGCAATCTTATCGGAGATCTCAATAATAATGATAAAATTGCTAAGCTCAGAAATTGATTTTTCAGGACCTGAACCTTGAGTCTTTTAGCGTCATCGGTCGTGGCCTTCATTGACGATTGAGTTTCCTACAACTAAACGCTCCCGAACATATGTAAAAAATTAGCGGCATTCTTGCAGTCCCTCAGCAGAAAAGACTGTACACAACTTATTGGTGTTCTGACGGGACACTTTCTTTTTTTCAAGAATCTTAGTGCACTAGGCTTAAGAGACACCACTGTCTGGGACGTTTGTGAGGAGGCGACGATACTTCGGATCATTGCCTTTGTGATTGTCCTGCCTTTGCTCGGATTAGGTGGCAGATTATCGGTGCTGTTGCGGTAAGGGCTGATACTGTAAGCTCCTCATCGCTGAAGTGCATTCTCATCCTTCTCCGAAAGTCGAAAAAAAAATCCAGTAAAATGGCTAATACTGGATCTTGCTTCCTGGTAGTACAATGGACCAGTTGCGGCTGAGTGTTCCAGGTGCTAGAGTCTGCCTTACTTATCTACTTACCTAGCGCTACAGTTCAGGGTGAACATGGGCCTCAACCAACAAGCCTCTCCAGTTAGTCCATTCCTTAGCGAATTGCCTCCAGTTGCGCACTCCAAGTCGGTTGTGCCTGCATGAAACCTGAAAATGTATGCCCCACGCAATTACATTTGTAAGAAACCCACTTTAGAAGTGGAAGCTTTGGAGGTTTTGTAAAATGCATGTCTCTAAGCTGACTCAGAAGAAGCCCAGTAATGCCGTGAAAATTAAATGAATCAGTCCTAGGGACTCAGGAGATGAGGCGTAAGTCTTTCGCACACATTTACTTCATTCATACGTCTTTGAGTAGGATTAAAAACCACACCAATGGAAACTAGGAACGACTGCAAGACTTTTTTTTCAGAAACAAATTTCCAACGAATATTCATGGTTCTTGTCTAAACTTTATAGACAAAATTCTAAACAACTGGTTTGTGTACAAGTACGATAAGTAAGTGCATGAACTTTCGATAACACATTGAAAATGTTATCTACTCTAGGTTTATATTCACTTTTATTTAACTAATAATCTGTAATATGCGCCCTGCTTTATTTTTAGACTATTTTCACTCTCGTTTATTCCGACACACATAAGTATACATTTTTCTAATAAATATTCATGATATACAAAAACGACAAATCGATAACATTTTATGTTTCTACAGGTCTCTGTGGAATGCATTCCACAGCATATTACCTTCCACACCATTCAAAGTTTGACATGTTATTATTTATTGTGCAAATGTTTACGCAAAAAGTGTTGATTTTCCTCCAAAATAATACAAATTACGACGACAATGTTGTGAATTCTTAACAAAATTATAAATAATCTTGCAAAGTAAAACAATACGTAAACAAACTGACAGAAAATGTCATCGTACTCATTCCAAGGAAGAACCCGTGTCTGGGTGCCTCGAGATGAAGAAGAAAATCGTGCGATATTCTCCGCAATGCGGCAGGTAAGAGTATATTCACATTTTCGTGAATATGAATAATTATTTGTCATGCAGGAAACTGGTATCTCAATGCCAGATGAGTTTAAGCCGGTATACCTCGAGAACGAGGAGTACGAAGTGGAGAAATGGAGCCCCAAGCAGCTTATAAAGCTCCTCCGCCTGTATGGATCCCACCGATGCCTTTGGGATCACAAAGATCCATTCAATAAGAATCGCAAAATGCGCAAAGCAGCGATGGTTGACATTACCGCTGCCATGGGCGACGATGTGACCATGGAACAAGTTGGCCAGAAGATCAATGTGATTCGGTCTACGTATCGATATGAAAAGCGTCGAATTAAACAAAGAATTCGCAAGGGCGTCGGTGCTAGAACCAAGCTAAAGTGGTTTGCTTTGGCTGATTCATTTCTAAGGAACGTACCACGATCTGAAAAATTCAAAAAAATAGATGTAGGTCTGGAATTCTTCACTTTTTTTATGTGTTATCACAGTGTTTGTATTTTCAGGCCTCTCCTGATTCCGATTCGGATTTGGAGGACACGGTAGTCTTTACAATTGACCCAGAAATTTTGATTCCCCTCGAGGAGGACAACTCTGGCAATCAAAACTGCATCTCCATTGGAGATGGCATTCCACCACAAATTAATAATGATCGGGATATCATTGAAATCAACGAGCAGATGGATGAGATCCATCAAATGTTAGAAAATCACAACGAAGACGATTTACAGACCGCACATGAGCCGTGGAAATGGAAGTCAAAGCAATCGATAAAGTTCCTTAAGATCTATAGGGAACACAAGTGCCTGTGGGATAGCAATGATGCCACCTACAAGGATCGTAATAAGAGGGGCAAAGCAATAAAGGCGATAGCTCGAGGAATTGGTGGCGGAATATCAGAGAAGCAAGTGGTGCGAAAGATAAATGCGTTAAGGTCGACTTACCGCTTGGAAAGGAGAAAACTCGCCGAAGCCTACTGCAAGGGAGACAAACAGGAGAGTCGACTGAAATGGTATCCATTGGCGGATAGTTTCTTGAGACCATTTTGCCACCTAAAGTTGAGGAAGAATGTAAGTATTGAATTGAGGTATTGAATTTATCATTAAGGGCAACATTGATTGTTGAATTTAGTTTCACTCATTAGATGCGGTAGCTAACGACCAAATCAAAGAATTGTAGAACGTAGCTCTATTTTGGAGCTATGTATGCACACGTTGCACATTTAAAGGCTCCCGACCCATTAAGAATCTCTGCCTAAAATATGGCAGCCTTCTACTCTCTTTAATCCCAAGCACGCTGTTTCCAGTTGTCTGCACCAAAGGCTTTGGCAAACGCGATAGCTTGATTCTTAAACCAGAGGTTCAGTCTTCCTTGTCGTCTCGAACCTGGGGGCTGTGATTCGAAAATCCCCTTTGCTGAAGTATTATTGTCCATTCGCTCTATGTGGCCGAGCCATTGTCGTGGACGTGTATTGGCTTTTTGAACTACATCCACATCTTGGTACAGCTCATAGAGTTCGCGGTTGAATCTTTTTCTCCATTCGCCATCCTCCCATATGAGACCAAATATTCGACTAAGAATTTTTCTCTCAGAAGTGGTCAATATCTGCTCTGCTTTCCTGCTTATCTTCCTCCCGCAAACAACAGAGATCGTAACATTGTGTAGGAATCTCCTCAATTGTTAGGTTTACAGGTCTGCAAACAACTCAATGTTCATACCGTCGTCTGAGTGTTGTGCTTAATTTAATTCAGATGACAAAGAAGAACTAAAACCATTTATCGTTATCATCTCTACTTAAAGTACTTGTTAGTCTTTATTTTTCAATAGACAGACAGATGAACTCTAAAGTCGACGTAAACGTATAAGTTCTTATGTCATTGTGAACGGTGGAGAGTCCAGTATAAATCAAGCTAAGTGTTACTAAAGCCTGAAGAACCCTGGATGTGATCTAAATTATATTTCTTGTATCCTGCTGCTCAAACTAACACTCAAGCATGTTCAACTACAAGCAACCATTTCACACCACCCATTCAATCCATTGCCTTATCCATCACTAACATCATTAAATGTCTTCAGTTCCTACTCCAACGACCTTAAGAACTAGCCGAACTGACCCATGAAAATATTTTCTTTTCTTTACTCTTTCACAGTCTGGAATGGCGAACTTTGACAGTGAACCACCACAATGTAAATTTATGGACGAGGCCAATGAATCAGAAGACAACAACGATGAACTGCTTTCAGACAACGACAATGATAATGACGACTTCAACGACACTCACAGCTATGACTCTGACGATGAGCCCATTGCTCATTTAAAACGTGAACCAGTTGCTCCAATAAAAACCGAAATAGGCAGCGAAGATGAAAAGAACAATAGTCTTTCTCCTCCGCCCAAGGTCCCGAAAATCCGAATAAAACCTATTAAACGGCCGTGGATGCAAGCCGAATCAATACAATTTGTGGAACTCTTCCGAATTCACGGCTGCCTGTGGGATACACAACATCCAAACTATAAAAAGAGCTCAGATCGAACGGTGGCCATTGAAGACATCGCCCACAAAATGGATATGCCCGAGGAAAGAATACGTAAAAAGATGAAAATCCTTCTCAAAGCCTATCGCGCAGAAAGGAGCAAAATAGAGCTGGCCCGTGAAAAGGACGTGGCTTATCAAACCGAGTTAGTTTGGTACCATCAGGCCGATGAATTTTTAGCCCCAAAAGAGGAAGTACCACCTGCAATGGCGCCTATGAGCTTTGTCGATCCAGATCTGATGTCACCAGCTCCGTCCATGTTTCAAGACACCAACGAGGATAAGAAAATTAAGTTAGAGGCGCCTGATTCTCCTCGGGACTATTCATCTGATCATTTTGCTGATGCTGTCGATTCCCCAACCGCTGATGACCCATCACCAGCACCACCGTTAAATTCGTTGCCTTCGTATTCTCTTCCACAGTCAGTCATTGCTACGCCCCAATCACACACACCGTTTCCTCTACCACCTGTTACACCATCACCATCATCAACGTCATCTTTTGCTCTTCCTTCGCTGAAGGGTATTAAAGACTGTACACCACCCTCCGAAGATGTAGACAAAAAGCCCGATTCAACGCATCAGAGTGTCATCTGGACACATCCACTTATGCAGCCCATCAAGATGGAAGAACCACCCGAAGAGGAGTTCCCTAAGCCAGATTCAGATGAACCTCCCACAAAAATAGTATGGAATGGATTGGAAGATGATCTTCTCGAGGGTAAATGGAGCCTTAAGCACTCGGTAAAGTTTCTGCGTCTTTACGGAGCTCATCGTTGTCTGTGGGATTTGAATGATCCGGATCATCGTAGTCGAGACTTACGCAACGCGGCTATGGAGGATATAGCCGCAGCCATGGGTCATGGACTTGATCTGGAGTATGTTTCCAAGAAGATAAAGATTTTTCGAATAACCTACATGCAACATCGCAAGCGAATGTTAGAAGCTATGAAAACGGGACAAGAGCCAGAAATCCAATTGAGATGGTTCCCACTGGCGGATAGCTTTTTGCGGCCACACATTGGGCTAAGATCGATTAAACCGGGCGAACTGGAAGTGCCACAATTTGACTTTCAATACGTCTATGCGAATTTGAATCTCATTGATCCAGCGCTGTTGAATGACTTTGAGGGCAAAGGTACACAAAATTCGATTCAGCTTGGTGGTGGAAGTGGTGTCGCCCATAAGGGGATTAATATTGCTGAACAGTCAAGCTCGGAAGATGAAGACGAGGATGACTTTGACGATGGGTTTTTTAAAGAGGAGGCGCGTTAGTAATAGTCGCGTAAAGGAACATGTAAGCTGTGGAGTGATAAATAAAGAGAGTTTTTGAGTACTGATTTGTTGGTTTTATTTTTTGTTAAAGATGCTGACATGTACATATTTCTTTGTAGGTATACCACCAAGTCAACCTTCTAAAATCGAATGTTATGCCCCGAATCGCCACCAAATTTCCACATTCTGTCGGTCTGGCGGTCAACGGGTTTCAGCAGTTGGGAGGTTAAGAGCGGCAGCCAATTTTATTCGAATCTTAGCACTAATGGTGGAATCGCATGTCTATATAATGTCTACGGTAGTGTGTTTCAGTTTGGGGTGGATCTGGACCTAACCAACAAACCGAAATATGTGTAATTTTCTAAAGATACCAGTAGCCCAGGCACATGCTGTGGCCTCGCGTGGAACCCCCCAAGGAGGAGACTTATCCCCACTACTCTGAAACCTAGTGATCAACGAAATTCTTATCAGATTATACTAAAACGGGGTTAGGGCTGTTGCTTATGCCAATGATGTCGTTATATTGGTGACTGGAAAATTTCTGTCCACAATCGTTGACCTGCTACAAACAGCGTTGAGCGCCCTGAATAACTGAGTCAAACGCTACGGACTTAGTCTTAATGAACAAAAAACCGAACTACATAGTTCTCTTTATAAATAAGAAGAAAATACCCGACTTCGAACCACTTAGACTGACTGAAGTCCAAGTTCAAAAATCAGAAAAGGCAAGATACCCATATTTGATCGAAAATTTAACTGGAAAGACAATATTCTTGAACGTACAAAGAAGGCCTCGATTGCTTTTTGCGCATGCAGCAGAATCTTCGGTAAAAATGGAGGACAAAACCAGCCACCATCCACAGTATGTACACCGCCATCGTTAGACCTATCCTCTGGTGGTGTGCTGCCGTAAAAGCCACAAATATGAACATCCTCACAAGGATCCAACATCTAGTGTGTTTGGGTACCACCAGCACTATTAGGACAATACCTATGGATGCCTTTGAAGCCATGTTTGGGCTTTGCCCACTGTACCTCTTCACAAAAAAAGTAGCAACAAAAACCTGGATGTAGAAAAGCAACTAAATCGAACACCGTACCATTACCAAGTGGTTAAACGACAACACGCCTTTTAACTACTTTACCCTCCATGCGGACTTCAGCCTCTACCTCGCTTCCATATCCATTTTCACGAATGTGTCAAAAATGGACGAAGATACTGGCTCAGGAATATTCTCAAAGGTATTGAGATATTGTCCGATCCATAAACCGAGGTCTGCCAGGACCTATCCACTCTAAACAGCAGCAATCCTACAGACATCTACATTAAAGTCATCACTTCCATCACAACCAATTCAAAACTGGTCAAAAGATGTAAAGAGGAGCTCAACTCCCTTAGGTCGACACACAGCATTACGCTCTGCTGGATTCCGGGATGTATGGGCTTCCACGAGAATGAAATGGCCGATGAGCTACCGAGAAAAAGTTCAGAATCAAACGACCTACTAGCAGACCGCTCGGTCCCAAAGCGCATCAGTCTTCTTATGTCCAAAATCACCTTGGACTTTCACAACATGGCTAACGTAAGGTGGAGTGCACTCTCCTCATCCCGCTTTTCTAGAAAACGTTGGGCCCAATACGACAAAAAAAGGACCAGAGAACTTTTATCGCTAAATAGACCACAGTTGACCCTCCTCATAGGTATCTTCACAGACAACAACTTAATGGCGGCCCATCTTAGAAAAATGAGAATCAGCACCGCGTACCTATGCAGAGGCTGTTGCGACACAGAGGTAGAGGAAGACACAACACATTTCCTCTGCGAATGTCCAAACCAACAGAACTAGATACCCAACCCTTAGAAAAGTATCTTTCAACGTCTTCATCGAACTAACAAACATGGCGCCTAAAACCACCCTAAAATTTATTATGGAAACCGGATGGTTCAGGAGGGCCGCTCCCGTCGTGGATTAAGTATTGGAATAATTGTCTTGTTCAGGTATTCCACATCAGGGAACGCAATGGATCCGTTGATATTCGAGTAAGGCTGTACCTCCGTTGATGTTGCAGTCACCTCGAAACCTACCTACCTGCCTAACTCGTGGTTTGGCTAAAACAGCGTAATGGTTAGAGTCAGGGTCTGCCAGCCAGGGACTGACAGAGTTCCGCTCCAAGTGGAGTAATCTTTTACTTGCGTCTCCTGGGCATACGAAAAGAATATGGTCTGTCGTTTCTTTTTGTTCTCCAAAAGAGAAGGCAAATATGTATTAGAATCCGACAGTTTTATTTAGTGCAGATAGTATCTAAGTAGATACCATTCGCTGCAATTGGCAGAGGGATGGTAGAACACCTGATTAGCAACTGGGGCGCGGTGGAACACCAGAGAAGGTGGTCAACTCTGGAAGGTGACAGGCAAGCGAAAATGGCTATTAAAATGACGATTGGCACCACTCACAGAAGAACACTGAAATGTGTGGTAGCTTTATCTACAGGTCATGGAAATTTCGGGTATCACCTAAAGAAAATGGGTCTTCTGGAGGATGACACCTGTGAGGAAGTCGGGATGGCAGCGAATATATTGTGTCAATGTTCGGCGCTAGCTAGCAGAAGAAGGGAGGACCTGAGGAGCCACTGGGTAGAAACTCAGAAGATGAACCAGATTTCCGTTAAAATTTCCGTTAAACAGCGTTGACACGTGGAATCAAAGCCAGATAGGAACTGTGGAGAAACCTAGAGAGACTCGGGCTAAGATGGATCGTGGAAGAGAGACGAAAAGGAACCCTATACAGTGGTCGAAGTCTCTCGAAAAATATACACTTATTTATATCTAAGTAGATATTGTCCCGTTAAGGTTCTTAGGTCGTCTTTGTTGAGACCGATTAAAGTCTAGGCCTTATATCGGTTGGGTTGATAAACTTTTTCGCTTCTCTAAGGCCCTAAAGGTTGGCCAAGTAGTCAGCGAGCCTGTCGATCTGCCATTGTGTTATCTTGGACTGGGACTGGGTGGTACCCCAAAACAAGGCTCAGGATCAATGAATGTGCCTCTTCTCGCCAGGCAGTCAGTCCGTTAATTACTTCGAAACCTTCACGCCCTAGAATCCATCCTACGGTAATTTTGCCCATGGATGCAAGATTTTCGAAGGGACTGAGATATGTAGTCTCAGACTAGCTTAGACCCTACCGTATAGGAGCTACTTGATTGTCTGAAAAGATATATTATTGGTGAGTTTCCAAGTACTGTCGGGCCATAGATATACCCCAGGATCAGTGCTGCCATTTTACAATTTGGAACCATCGGTATAACAGATTTGGGAATCAGGTAGTGTTATGAGATCTTCTGGTTGATGGTGGATTGTTCCGTATATCCTTTCCGACAGTACACCCATGGATGAATTTCTTTCGCTGCTAATCATTGAAATCTGCTGTTTTACGCTATATCTTGATTATTCTTTGTTCAGAATATCAGCATGTGTTCGTCCGCGTACCGGAAAGTCAAGACTCTTTGGCTATGTCTGCCTCAACCAAATTTTGAAAATTAGTCAGTAACAATTGCAATTGTGGGAAATTTTAAGCTCTATTCGATATACAAATCAGGTAATACCCGAAACAGGTTTCAAAGTATGTATCCTGTGTCAATTGAAGTCTTTTCAATGCCAAGACCATTTACATTACAAAAGTCCATTACTCGTGCATTATTTCGGTTCATTTCCCTTCAATAACGTGTTCGGAACCATAAATGTGCACAGTGTTCCATTCACATGGTTATTACTAATTTGTAGTCCCATTTACCCAATTTCCCACAAAACTCCTGTTCATTTCCTTTAAAAGCCCTCAATTATGTCCACAAACCAACTGGCACACTGGCACCTATTCACTGAATTAAGTTCCATTAAGCCAGCATTGACTACAGTACCTACTTCAGTCAAACTGCATCACATGCAGCATACAGCATACAACTAGCCATGGAGAGCTGAATATGGCCAACAACTTTAATTACAACCCACTTGGGAGCCGGTTAAATTACGCACCTCTTCCCAATGCAATTGCAGTTTGGTGTACGAGTAGGCACTAACTCCAACAGTGAATGCGGTTACTTGAACTTGGACTTGGAAACAGACAAACCATAGGGGAGGTGGACAGGTTAGATAGCATTCAAGCGCATTCTTCCGCATGCGAAACCAAATATGTCGTACGCAACGCGAGTCACTGTCATCGTTGTCGTAGTTTTTCTGCAGCAAAAACTTCACCACTACGGGGTATCCGATTGCCGAGATGGAAAAGTCACGGGTGTACGGTAACCTGGTTGTAGTTTTCTCTAATTGGTGATGTGTTTGCCACAATTGGAAGCAGACCGGTAGTGGTAGTGGCAAGAGTATTAGATCTCATCATACAGGAATCCCGCCACCGTTAAAATGGCAGAACAACTTTTGCTCGCCCGAGGAGAACGCGATCTAATTACTATTTTTGCGGTCGATTTGTATTCAACCACAGCAGAGGTGGATGAAATTCCAGTAGTAGGGGCGCCATTGAGTGAGGTTTTCCGTTTCTCTCTTAATAAATTCCTAAATACCAAATGAAGAGGAAATGGAACTTGTGGTGGATGGGGGCTTTGTTCGGAGGGTCAGGATGGTGGGTCCTTTGAACTGAGGTTTGTACTTGCCCTATGTCCAACCTATGGATGAGTGCTTGGTCAGTAGTCGAGAGGTGGAGGTTTGTTCAAAATTATGCAATGACCACTAGATTGTAGTTTGAGACTGTTGTGTGTCTGAATGGTCACTTTTTCCAAGGACTTCAGAGCTTCATCTATAAAAACTTCAATAGGGAACCAGAATTACCCATACATAAGTTCAAGATCAAACTAAAATATGTACTTCCTCAGAATGCCGTCAAGACGTTGCTGTTTAACGACATGATACTGTGAAGTATTACACAACATCAAATGTCACTGACACCACTCCCGGCGCTTGATGCATTCAATATCCATTCCATCCACGTTAATTTTTTTTCTTTTTTTAACAAGACACTATCACAACATAAAGAAAACCCCAACAGCAATCAATCAATGTTCACATAACCACAAAAGCCAATTTCTCCTTCTTTTCATCTCCATCTTGGGCGCATCAAAAGTTAACTGAAGCAGATAATTAATTCGTATCTCTTCCCAGAGTAACTAACCTCTTCCACTATACTACAACTACTTCCTTTCAAAACTCGTCTTCATGGTTTGCATTACACTCTACTTTTTCCCAAGAAGTAAGACTACGTTATGCTAACTTTTCCAGCAAAACTTGTTCTTTGTGCATAATGCCTCGGCTCCAGACAAGCCACTTGGAGCGTGTCAAATGCTCAATGGATTCAAAAGAGTTCTCCTTCCTACTCTCTGCCTCATCCGCTCATGGCATAGACTCATGTATTAAGGCGAAGATACTTTTTTTTTTTTATTACCTAGTTGTCTTGTAACAGTGCAAGAAGAACTTGTCTATTATTATCGCCAGAGTTTGGAGAGCTGAGTGTATTCTCCTGTTGGGCTGAATATGAATGACAAATGGCATGGACAACAGCTAATAAAAAAAAAGAAAAACGATGTATCTTATGTATGTATACGAGGAAATATACAGATACAGAACAGATGCATTCAAGTGAACGGACGACTCTTTCAGTCAGTCAGGTAGGGAAACAAAAAAAAAAAAAAAACAGAAACGAGGTGCGAACCAAACGTTGCACCTTTTGTTTTGAGCAGAGGAGCAGTGGTAGCAGAGTGCTTTTCTCTCGTGCTGCATCTATTACATGCCAAAGAAGACACGAAAACGCCGATCGGTGAGGTATTTCAACTTTCCAGTCAGACGCGCAGCCGCGGCTATTTTTTTTTTTTTCTGATGAGAAAGATAGATACTTCAAGACAAACCACAGATACTGTCAAACAGTAGTAAGCAAGTTCTCTTCACCTAATACTTGTTAAGTTGGTTTTTTTTTATTATTTTGTCCACCAATAGACAGATTCGTAGTAGGATAGTAGGAAAGTGTTGCCAAATCGATTTTACTTTAGAGGTTATGATCCAATACTCGAAAGTTCTAGTGAATAGCTGAATTGACTCAAGGAAACCGAAAGGAATTCGTCCAAGGAATAGCAATTTTCTCTTTTCGCCAAAAAATCCTACTTTCGGCCAAAAATTCTACATTGTGCTTCCATCACTAGATATACATACATATTTACAATGACATTGCTGCTGTTAGGTTTCCAAGCACGTTCATACTGCTCGCAGCTAACTTTGCTGCGAGGTGCTGCAAGCTGTGACATCGATATATCGGCTTATTCTGTTGTGGATTCCGAACCTCTTCTATGGCCTAGTGTCGCTGCTAAGACTTCCGCTGGGAAAGGTTCGGGAGGCGAACTGATTCGGATATGTCCAGCAAGTTCAGAAAATATACCCGAGGCTACATTCATCTTTGATCCATCTGTGAAGACAGAGATGGTAAGTGTATTGGTTTCTTCCTCTTTCTTCCTTCTTTGCTCAGGAACGAGCTTGTGAAAGGTCTCTTGAAATCTATGTATGTACGGAGTCAGGTAATCCGTGGTAAATACATTTCCTAGATATTTCTTCCGGATCATAGAATGCCCCATCCTGTTTTGCCTCCAGCTATCTGACTGACTTATTTTTAGGGCACTAATAGCTGCCGAAGCTTGAATGAAGATATCCAGCGGATGAAGATTGGGGATAGGCTCCAGTCCTGAAGTAAGTGCGATTTTAAAGGCACTTGTAGTACCAATACAATTCAATATATGTATCTTCGTGAGAGCCGTTAAGTTGGTGGTCTTGGTTGTGGACTGCCACCATACAAGACAGCCATAAGTCAGAATAGATTCCCAGGGTTTCCCAAACATTCTACTGCATGTATAGAAAGCAATAGTGGCTTTTTTGATTCTTTTATTAATGTTAGGCCTCCAGTTAATCAATACGCTTAGGAATCTTCTGCAGAACGCCCTCTCTAAGCACTCCAAAAGGACTAAAAAAAAAAACAGTCTGGGAGAAGACTGAACTGGCCTTCTTCACAAGGAAGATCAAGGAGGCCTTGTCTTGGCTAAGGTACAATGTTATATCGCCGAGGAATATCATCATTTTATACCGATAGCCGAGCCGCGATTAAATCCCTGTACCAGGTCACCTTCAATTCCAAAGTTACCCTTCTTTGCCGTTTATCTCTTGACGAGATGACACAAGAATTTAAAATTTGCCTCATTTGGGTGGAAATTGCATAGCCGACGGACTCGCCAGGCATGGCACAACTCTGTCGATTCTATCGGAGAAGAAGAATCTCAACATGCCCCTCGCTACGTGTAAACTCTTAATTAAGTAATCTTTCTTCAGCGCAATAGTAGATGTCATTACGGGACACTGTGTCATTAGGAGGCATGCACAATTTTTGCAGAAGCTGCATGGATGAGGAAAGAGACTATTCTTGACCTCCTATGCACCTGCCGAGCTTTCTCAAGTATCACCTATCACCTAGGCTTCCAGTTCAGGGTCTTATCAAATACTAGGCCTAGATATCTGGCGTTGTATGAGATTCTAAGGAGAGTGACACTTTTAGAAGGTAACTCTAGAATTTCCCATTTGTTAGTAAATAATACCAACTTGTCCACATTTCTTGTTCCAGGAGTCTAGGGTCTTCAGCACCGCTTCCAATTGTTCACTAAGGGTAGTTAGGAATTTGCCCGTAGCCATCAATATGACGTCATCCGCAAAAGCAATGTTCTTAGCACTTCTATACCTGAGTTGAAGGGGTACAGTGACTGATATTTATTACAATGACTGATAGTAGTGTCCTCCGCCTTGAGGAGTGCATACTTATCAGTATTTTCAGTGAATCTGAGCAAGATTCAGTTCAATTTCCGTCGGATTCTTTAAGTTCACCTATAGCCGTAGTATGTCTCGCAGATTTTGTTGCACTTTAATGTCGTCCCAAAAATGCTGCCACGAGCGGTGCTTACCTCATTTTTGAACTTCCTCTGACTGGCTTTATACTGATCCCACTCTGCATCTGATTTAGTCCACTTGAGCAAATTAAGGAGGTTTCGGGTTAGTCCCCTAATGTCTTCCAGCTCTTAACTCTACCATGGAGGTCGCAAGAAAGTCGTCGCGCATCAGTTCCACGGTAATAGGCCAAGTACAGAGTCTTACGGCACGTCGGTCGGTGGCCGGGGCAGAGCTACTTTCCGTCGCATTTTTAACATATTCCTTCGATGAATCCTACTGACACCTTGATTGGAATCTAATGGTTTCGTCGAAATCTAGCCTGTTGCCAATGATGTATTTTAATACACGTCTCTCCGTTGAAAGTTCCGACGGGGTTTAGGATCAGTAGTAGGACCAGCTATTGTTTTTTCGAGTGGTTAGGAAGTACGAAGGTAGTACTACTTCCTTCAAACACTCATAGTAAGTGCATATCTGCGAAGATGTGTGACATATATTTGCTGCTTCCACAGCAATGTTGTTTCCTAAGTTTGCTACAGACTCTTGTGGTGGCAAGGGGAATCGGTTGCTTCTTTCATCAGGATTCTGGCTTCAACTTCGTGAACTTGATGTACTCAGTAACTGCTGTCTTCCTTCGAATTGATGGCACTGTAGTGGTTGATGCAGGACGACTTTCGTTGGTATGCAGAACATTTTCGGACCTAGCCTTGGGCTTCTACCATTGCATAGCGGATGTGATGATGTATTCGGTTCAACTAGTCATTAAAATGCCTTATAGTTACGAATGTGGCATCGGTAGCTTACCTATCAATTCATCCAGTAGCGTGGGATTGCTCATTTGCTGGTGCATTCCGCTGGCCTTGAAAAAAAACTGACAGGGTTTGAACTTTTGTGGCGAACTCCAGTCTGCTCTCCGGAATCTGTGCAATTTCCCTAACCTTTCTTATTTGACTTTGGACCTGCCACTCCGAAGGTTCTTTGCTCAACGTTGGTCGGATGGATGTGTAGACACTCAATGACCGACGTTTCTCGCTTCAGCTTTTATGGATTTCTGTAGGCGAAACATGTTCTGCAGTTTGGTGTACTCAAACATGGAGTCTCCTATGGAACTCCGGCAAGTCATGTATCTTTCGATGACCGCCGTATCCGTGCGGACGTGGTTGTTAAATTACTTGTGGCATGAACGCTTATTCTGGACCGTGAGCCTGTTGGCCGAAGATCTGCTGGATGTTCAGTGGTGGCAAGAATGAAGGAACTGTTGCTGTCGGCACAGAGCTGCGTAATGTAACGACTTCTGTATTCATTGCTGGAGTCTGATTAGGCTGGCTTTGTAGAAAACTATCTGAAGGCTAAGAGTATGGCGCGCCAGTTGTATATGATATGGATCTGGCTCCTATGAAACTTGAAAACTTTCTGGAGATGCGAGCCGAAGCAGTGAAAGTTTTGACTTTGAAATGAAACCAACAGATGGCCCACCCTATTTAGGGTGCCCTGTTTGAGTTCTTTAAGTTGTATGTTGCTTGCTACCCAAACCCTGTCTGATTTATTTTATGATGCGCAATGAACAAACTGGGACATTTTGGGTTTTCCGTGCTTCACTGGACTATTTCGGATTGGAGCAGGCCTGGTTTTATTCTAGGGACCTCTCAAATAGATATTTATTATTTTTCTTTGATTTTTTTTCTTTATTGTGTCCTCGTACTTCTATAAAAGCCTTAAAACTTTTTTATTTTCCAGATGGACTTTCAACACCACTACCTCACTATCATCTGTATTATCATCGAAATCTTCAGCTTAACTCAACCCAATCCACTCCACAAGATTCAACAATATAAGCCACTGGTAGGTGAGAAAAAATGTTTCTGTACCCGTATCTACTCGTATGTTTGTATCTTATTACGAAAAAGTGTCAACACTACTTCTACTACCAATCGATTCCCCAACCAAAACCAGATACATTTTCCAAGTCTCAGTGTAGTTTTTTTTTTCAACCTTTTGCTTGTGTTTGTAAGAGTATCCGTCGGTATAGTAACACAAACCATGTATCTTTTGCTAGAGTTGGTGATATCTTTTGTTGTGTGTTTTGCTTTCAAGCTGGGGTTAGCTACACCGCGATCGTTACACAGGTAAACAGTTCGAATTGAGCGGTTTTCACATGCGCAGGTTGAACTACGGCAAATAAACGCGCGCTCATGAGTGCTTAAACCAAATTTAAAATTTTTGTATCTTTTTTGTCATTCTTGCCTGTAGTATAAGTTTTGGGATGGTGCCGTAAAATAATACAAATTCTAATTAGTTTCTCTCAAGTGCTAATTGTATCTGTAGACGCGAAAAGTGTGAATGGGCTTAGGCCCTCCTCGTCACTACTGATCAGAGTGCAAGATCATATTTCAAAATAAAATTCATTCTGTGCAAATCAGATACAAGTGCTATAGTTTACTTAGGTCCTAAGAAAATATGTGCTTTCTATAGAAAAATCTCAAATAAAGTGCTAAAAGTGTATCAAAGAAATCAATTAGTGCTCCAAATAATAATAAAAAAAAAAATTAGTAAAAGTAAATTAAACTTGCCAAAACGTTTGGATTGGAATACCTTCTTTGTCATCCGGCAGAAAATTGGATTAAATTAATTAAACATTTTTTTTTCTTACAAGAGAAGGTGAGTGGTTTGCAATTATTATTCTTTTTTTCTTGGAAGATACACAATCATAGTTTGGTTGATTCACTCGGCATGGTATTGTCGGCGTTTTTTTTTTTTGCTTTATGACTTGGCTTCGTGCCTGACTTGATGTACCTATCTCTGGCTACCTGGTTTTCACGAAGTATCTTTTACTGGTTACATAGCTGTGGCGATTGCGTGTATTGTCTGACTGAATGCTGCTATTTCCTTTCATCGGTCTTGCTGTGTGCGGTTGCGGTTGAACAGTTAAATGCAGAAGGAGTCGGAGAAGTTGGTCAGATAATTTCTCGTGTCTTGTTAGGCACTTTGGTAAAATAATGAGGTTTAGGTTTTGATTGTCGCGTGTTACTTGTTTTCTGGGCGTTAAATTGGTTAAAGAAAGTTGGATAAGACTTAGATGTGTCAGTTTCATATCTTAGGGGATATTTCTGGGCCATCGCTGAAGTTCAAGTAAGTTGTGGAAATAAATGAATGGAACTCTACTGCTTGTAGAGTTTTATTAGTCTTTAATGTCGACTTCTAGTAAGTGTAGGGTGCTAACGATGATTTTGGCTTAATGGACACCTTAAACATGTATTCCGATTGAGATCGCTGCTTCAGCCTAGGCTTCTTTGGAGAAATCTTTTCCGCATAATGGTTCCTATAAGCTTACTGTTTCAGCGGGCGATCGATATGAACTGTCGTAGACAGGATGTGTCTCAGTTAAATAGGTTATAGCGTACTAAATTCATTGCATCCTTTATGGATGTATTGCACTGCGCCGACTTGGAGCTCGTGTCGATGAAATATTCGAAGTAAAGCACTGCCCCTAGTCCATCTTTCTTGGTGAAACGGAGTATAATTGTTCCAACGAGATAGATCCAGCTGCCTTTAGAGAAAGCCTGTCCCTAGCTTATTTTAGTCGACTTGCCTATATGTATATCAGTGGAGCACTAAGAACCACCCCAATAGGGACTCTGGATATTTTGTTCTACTTTCCACCTTTAGATATCTATATGTAGTAGACAAGTCGCAGCCGCTCTTTTAAAAGCTATATCTCTGTAGTCTGGTCTAAGTACTAGACACTCCTCTAGTCTTAAGACAGCAACTACGTACTTCTACAACTTCTATTCGAGAAGAACATGTGTATCCCCTAAAGATCGGATTGGGAGGGGAATCTGTCGCTTCCAAAGACGGGATCTATATGTTTCTTTACGGACGGAGGAGGTGTCTTCTCCAACGATCTAAACATAAGTATCTTTCCCGCCTTCCTAACCACTGTAGTGTCTTCCAGGCGGCGATCATGGCGATCAAGGAAACCTTGTCATGGCTGAAGTATAGTGTGATATCCGCGATCAAATCTCCTTCACATTCAACTCAAAAAACGCCCTAAACTTTCGCCTGTCTTTTAATTATTACCCGTAACCGCCAAGTACTTAACTTTTGTCTTCGAGAATATATTTCAAAAAGTAAAGAACTGGAGAGTCTCTGATGAGCACTCTTTTTCAGACCAAAGCAAAAGGGTTTCAGAACCTACAAAAACACCAATTGAGGTCTCCATAGGGAACGTTTGATAACGTTGATCCGCCGCATTTCTACTATGGAACCTTATAACACTGAGAAGCTTGACTGCATAGTCCTTACAACGCTACTAAATGACGCTATAATCGTTGGCTTGTCCTCTTCGTAAACCTCGAGGCAAGAAGAAACCACCTTTATGGAATCCTACTCTCGGTGTTCTTAGGAAGGAAAGTAGGATAAAAGATCTCGTGAGATGGCTAATTGGGATGCCTGCAAACTGTGTCTTAGAAAAGACAAAACTTCACTGAGGCAGAAGAAATGACGTTGCTGAAGACTCTTCTGCGAAAGCATAGAAGAGTCCCCCGAAGCCTGAAGGCTACGGAAGTTACTCTCCAAAAATCGCTCTATTTCCAGACAAATGGTTACTCGACTAAACTGTAAAGAGTTCACTGAAAAGAGTTCATCGCCCTTCTACTGGACACCTCAATTCGAAACCGTGCGCAGTTTCAACGCATAGTTTTCGAGGTTAGATGCTATCAGTCCTGTCGAGTTTCAGAAATCAGAAGATATAGTGCTGCCTTGGTTTAAAGCCATCATGTGTGGTTGTTTGAATTTGGTCTACATACCCGAACTATGGACCGAGGTTAAAGTTGTTTACCCAAAGCAGGGAAATACTCGCACGTGAAACGAAATGATCTCCGACTTATCAATCTATCGTCCTTTCTATTGAAAACACTAGAAAAACTGATCGGTATCCACCTTCGCCCGAGCATTAGCCCATCTTTGCTAACTACGTCCCAACATTCATACTACAAAGGGAAGTTAGAAAAATCACGAAATATCTTGGACATTGAGGGAGCACTTAACAATGTCAGATCTACGTCAACCATAGATTGCAAGTGCAAATGCCTGAAAGTCGATTCTTCGCTTGGAATATTGATCAATCAATTGCTCACACGCAGAATTATCAATTCGCAGCTAGGTGGAATTTTGTTCCGTTTTCTGTGGAATCTAGTGGCCAACGGGCTATTGGACATAGCATCGACGGCTATCCGACGTCCAGTCTATTTACAAAGGTCTAGCTATCATGAAGGCCGCTCCTTGAGTATGGATCTTCTCAATTTTTTCCTAGAAGACACCGACTATACCCAGCGAGCCTGTTATTTGACCGGAACTTCTAAACGAGCACCCCTGACCGTAGTGAATGCGTCACTGGTCCCTCTTCTGAAAACTTGTAAACTCTTGCCATAGCTGCCCTTGTAATAAAACCAAAATCTCTCTACTTGCAACATTTCGAGACAGATTTGACAGAGGCTTGATCTAAAACCTAGTGATGGGTTAGTCCTGTTAAGGCGATCACAGATCAGTCACGTTTTCGGTGTTCTTACTGGACACTATCTGATGGACCAATATGCCAAAATGCTGAGCCTATTTTCACATGACTTCTACAGAAGATGTAGGAATAAAGAGGAGGAAGAAACCATTCTCGAAACCAAACCGTTGGTTCATCCAAAAAGACTATTGACCTCTAGACCCCCAAAGCTGCTCAAGACTCTCTTAGAACAACGTGTTCGAAAAAAAACAAAACGATTTAGGTCATACCAGTCATTAACATTCATGAGAACTATAACCCAGAGTAAGTTTCTCTTGCATTGCCCAGGACATTAAAGATATTGTGTAGATTGGCTACGACAGATAATTTCAAAGTTGACTGCAGATAAAAGAAAGTCAGCAAGATTGCACACTATTAGCTACTTCACCACAATCAGCTTAATTCGGAAGCAATCCCACATCAAATGGTGAGATTACTATGAATACTCGGTATTTTAACCATCTCTACAGCTACTCGTATCATGAACTAACAAGATTGTCATTAGTGAGAGGTTACCCATATAATTTAAGCAGTAAAACACCACGCTTGAGTAGATGCACTCATAAAGTCATAAACTAAATAAATCCAAGCAGACTTTTCCCCCAGACAAAGTGAAAGTCATTAAGTCATTGTCATTGTTTTACCTTCCCAAAGGTTGGTGGTTACACTTTTTTTTTTTGCCCAAATACCACACGTACTTGGTATGAAAGAAAATTCACTTTTCTTATAATGCGCTGCCTTGGTTTGGTGGTTCTGCTCACTTAGAGGCCAAAATACGAACAAAATTGTCCATAAACACAAAACTACGAGTATTTCACATCATTAGTGTGCCTGCCGCAGCAAATATGTATCTAAAGACGGTAGGTAGGTAGTATCTGGCGGCTGGAGCGGTCTTTTTGTTAAGCGAAATTTTTACGATCTGATTTATGATTGCAACCTGAGCCGATGGTAGAGTGGAGAGTTTATTGTAAAATAAAAATAAAAAACTGCACAATCGTTTGTTTATTTCATGAATGGCGACACATCAGCAATTAGGTACTTTAAAAAGCCAAACAATCTTTTTTTTTTCGCATGCGAATTACGAAAACCAATAAAACTAGTAGATAGGTTAGGCAGGTATTTGGTTGTTAGTTTTTTCGGTTGTTTAGTGTAATTAACAGAAACACTAATTTGCATACATATATTCGTTTAAAAAAAAAACGTTAAACAAGCCTATAAATGAGGAATTATGTGTGTTTGTCGT
This sequence comes from Xylota sylvarum, assembly GCA_905220385.1. NCBI lineage: Eukaryota > Metazoa > Arthropoda > Insecta > Diptera > Syrphidae > Xylota > Xylota sylvarum. The sequence continues at coordinate 103,870,340 of LR999957.1, read as the reverse complement.
TAAGACCGGTGAAAATAGGAGATACGAATACGAAAACGAAAACGAAACGAGGGGAAATTTGAATTTAAGTTCTTATTCTATAATTTGAACGCTTTCTCTTTTGTGGCAAACAGCATCTGGAATGCGGGAGAATGTACGATACGATGGTATGGAAATAGTAAGATAGGGGATTACCTACTACTGGTGAAGACAATCCATTAACCTCAAAATGTCAAAGTCAGTGAAATCGAACCTTAGGTCAGACAAACTTCGGCACAACGATTGACCATCAATTAGCGGTGTCATTGATTTATGGGAAATGTATCCGGTGGCTTGTTAATGGCTTAAAGATAAATATTGTTTTATCTACGCAAGTTAGGCCAGTAACTGGTAGTTTGCACTTGACCTATACAATGTTGTGTACATTGTTATGGTTTTCGGTGACATCAAGGGCGACTGTGTTTTACCGACATATGACAGAGGTTGTGCAGCGATCAAAGGGAATAATGGGAGCCATGAAGGCCGATTTTGAATACCAGGTCTGTGGGATCTCCAATACTGAGGAAGGTGTTGGAAAAGAGGTGTAGGGTTCTAAGTTCTTCATAAAGTACTAGACACTATAGCGGACTCATCGCGATCACAAGAGAGGCATTACGATAACAAACCTAAACCATCTCTTTCATGCATTTGATATCCCTACAAAATATTCACTGTCTCAAAAATTTGGATTGCAGACCCAACTTCTTCTATGTTGTCAAAGAAGTACTTTTCTAAGTGTTTTAAGTCTACCCGGATCTATGCCTTGACATTCACAGAGTAGATGTTTGATGATGGCCTCCGAAACTATGTCCGTATTTGACAATCCTAATCTCATGGCATGCCTCCTCAGAAAGCAATGACCAGGCTATGACCCTACCGCTTTCTTAACCGCGACCTGCTCAGTTTCATTATTTCCGTTTTTTTTTTATCCTACTTATGTATGTAGGCCACAAGGCCTTAGACACCCTATGTCGTCCTGGGTTCGACAATTTCAGGTCAACCATATTGATGATCCTATCGAGAATAATCTTCTTATCCACGCATATTGGTAGTTTTACTCTTCTAATTGCATCGCTTTGTGGAAACTGTGATCCTTTCTTATCCAGTACGTCGGCCTTTTCGTTCCCCTCAATATCGCAGCGTTCGTGTACTTAGCATAATCTGACACGGTTCTGCCTATGCCCTGAGCATTGTGCGCCAATTCCTGACTAATTCAGATTTTATGATGTTGGATTCTACCGCCTTAAGCGCAGCTTGACTATCAATGTAAGTAGCGATATTCTTGTCGGATATTGATCCCATCTCAAATAATTTCACAGGTTTGAGACCAGCTAGAACCTCTGCTTGGAACACACTGCATGTGTCCGGAAGTCTCAGAGCCACTTGCAGGTTTATGTCTCTGGAATATATACCTGAGTCTGTAGCATTACTGGTTTTGGAACCATCTGAGTAAATTGCAATCTCACTCTGTTGAGAGACAACTTTCCTATGCCTATAGAAGTCAATGGAACTGAGAATGTCATCCAATTCATATGGGATATCGGGAAGAATGGCAATGCAGGCTGTCCAATGTATAGCGTGCATTATTCTTTATCGTGGCCTTTCACCATACAAGAGCCCCTTATGTAAGGATGGGTCTGACTATCATAATATGTACATGCATAGCCATGACTAGTTTCCAGTTTAGTTTCCTATCCAGTAGAATTCCAAGATATCTTGAGTGATCCGAAAGGGACAATTCCGCCATTCTGCTTCGGCAAGAGTGGTATCTTATATTTTCTTCTGAACAGTACCAGATCTGTTTAGTCCAGGTTGACGTGAAGTCCGCAATCTCTAGCTTATTTTCCAAGACTGTTAAGAGCTGTTCCCCTGAACTAATGCCTCCCTGAGTGGTTCCTCCAATGGTCTTCCCCTTTATGTCATTGAAAGCACTTTCTGTGTCTAAGAATGCAGCTAGTGCAAATTCCTTGTAATAAAGGCTAGTTTGAATCTTCCCTACAACCTCATGTAATGCAGTTTCTACTAATTTACCCTTGAGACATCATGAAAGCATGTTGAGCTTTCCATAAACCGCCGATGCGACCCTTGCCTCTGATGTGTGTATCTAGAAGCCTCTCTAGTGTCTTGAAATGGAATGGCGAGAGACTAGTGGTTCTGTAGTCATCCATTTGAGTGTAACATGATTTACCTGCTTTAGGTATGAAGATAACCCTCACTTCCCTCCACGCTGCTGGTATGTAGCCTGACCCTAAACATTTTTTGAAAATTTCCCTAAGCCTGTACTTGACTTTTGCTGGGGCCTTTTGAAGCAAAGCTGGCAGAATGCCGTCTTGAAAGGTGCAATTGACATAACAGCCTAATGCAAGTTCTTCCATGTGACGAGATTCACTACCTCTACCTCTACCGACACACTATCTGCGTACGCATTCGATATTGAATTCACTGTTGTACTACTACCTGCAAAGTGAGTTTCGACTAACGTTTCCAATAGTTTCTCATTGCTTTCCGCCCACGAACTATCAGATTTCTTGATGTTGCTTGGGAACTGCCGGGTCCTTGGCCAGCATCTTGCGGAGCCTGGAAGTCTCGCTAGTATCTGCGTTCGACTAGCAGAAATAGAGTTTAACCATGGGTGTTGGAACCTCTTGGACTCCTTTCTGACTGAACATACCTTCTCATATGTTTGGGGATTGCCGTTGCGGATTGCCCTATCTCTAAGATGTTGCCTTACTATTTCTTTATATCTGACCTAGCCCGCTCTCTTAGGGTTCCCCTAGGTATTACTGACCCTGGATGGAATCTCAGCTGAAAAAGTATCCACTTATGATCCGATAAGGATGCCTGATCTAGTACCCTTCACTTCTCTATCATTAAATAATCATTGCAAGAAGCTAAAGTAATATCTAGCACCTCCTGCCTGGGTTTTACCACGGAAGTTGGATTAGTGCCCTTTGTGCATATGGTGAGCTTAGTGGACAAAATAAAGTCAAAAAGACACTCACCTCTTGCGTTAGTATCACTGCTGTCCCATTGCGAGTGGTATGCATTTGCATCCCACCCCACGATGTAAATCCATCTTGTCTTGTCAATTGGGATCTCTGACATCTCATATGGGAGATAGTCTGACACTAGATACACCGGTTTCTTTCGCTCTTTTTTGCAGGATACTGCTACCAAGTCTCCAATAAGAAGTGTTGACCTGTAGCCTAGGATGAACCCTTAAAAGGATTTGAGTTATTGCTATGTATGTATGTACATACGTTCATATCTAACTTAGTCATACTAAGGACTTTCAAAACACACTAGGGAAGCCGGGAGGGTCAGATAGTCTACATATGTACATAATATGACCAACCCACCTCACCGAACGCTCTTAAATTGTCATCCCTTCAGTAGTTTCAAACAGACGGGCATTTTTTTTTTATTATCAACTTTATTCATGCATAAACCTGAGATGAGGCAAGATACTTATTATCGTAGCTGACATCCTTCATTGTATGACCTTCCTTACTACGAAAGTGTCCCAAAAGTTCGTTACATTTTAAAGGTGTGTCTATAGAGTGAAATCTAGAAGCATAACACCCTCCGTTTCGCTTCAGTGAGATTCTGATGAAAAATAATTCGAGCTGTGATCTTGAAATGGAAACATTTCACAAAAAAAAAAACATTCTTAACTCCCCTACATAAGACACTCACCGTTAGTTTAACAACATTTCAAAATAAAAAGAAACCATGACGTGACTTTCAAAAAATAAACTAAAATCCATCTCAGACAGCCTGAGAACTTTTCTGTCCGAAAATGCCTTTTAATCTCAAAATCACTGAATAGAACTACATTGTCGGACCCATGGGAAAGAATTAGATCACCAAGGCAACGATGGGAAAGGCTTATCATGTACAGAGACTTGTTAGAAGCCAATTAGTTAAAAGTTGTCGCCGTCAATTCGAATTAATCGAAATTTTTAGTGAAAATTCTTAAATAGGGGAATTATGTGGTCGGCTCCTCTTCCGGATTAAGTGCAACAGGCAACCGTTGTCGACCTGTAAATTGGTTGAAATTCTTTTGTATTTTATCTGAGCACACCTGCAGTGTGCATCGATCTTGGTATCGGATTTGGGTTGAAGGACGGCAACGAAGACAAATCATGCAACGCTGACAGGTAGCCTTGGCCGGTGGGAATTGTTTCATGTGTGCGTGGCGTGCGCTGGCAGATACAAATTGAAAACCAAAGTGGGGGGAATCCATAATAATCTGTTGACCTCGGTCGGTATTTTCCAAGAAAATGCAGGTGACGCTAATGTTTATGGTGTGTATTCAATGAGTTTTTTGAGTGAATAGTGGATGATGATGGATCCTGTTATTGTTTTAATTAAATTCATTAGATAATATTTTGTTACTTCGAATGCTTAAGAAATCTTTGAAATCTACAAAGCTACAAGGAGTACTCGTACATCAGTCCGTGATCATACATATACCTATTCCTCGAGGCTGGAGAGCAGTCAGTGATTTTCATACCCAAAGCGGGTAAACCTTTACACATGAGCCGAAAAGACTTTAGGCCGATAGGTCGTACCTCGTTCCTACTTAAGACATTTAAAGGTTAATTGACTTACACATTCGCCCAAATTAAATCCTAGGGATATGTCCCCAGTCCAACGTGGCTATAATAAAGGCCGGTCTGTTAAGACAGCCCTGCATGAGGTGGTAAAAAGTTCACCTTAACACAAAAAATTCACGCTAGCAGTCTTCCTAGTTATAGAAGGAGCCTTCAGTATATAATCTGAATCTATAAGACTAGCACTGGGCCAACAAAGCGTAGACCCAGTAATCTCAAACTAGGGTAGATGCATGCTCAAGACGAAACACAAATTGGAGAAACATCGTCTGAGCTCTTACCTCCAAGAGAGTGTCAGACTACCTGCAGAAGATAATGACGGACTATTTTAAAAATAGGATACTGCTCTGCAACACCGTCGAGGGAGTGAGACATTATAACGTCACAGGCGGCGTTCCTCAAGGCTCTGTACTAGGTCTGCTACTGTGGAATCTAATGTTCAATGACGTTCTGAGAATTGTAATCCCGAGATCTTTCAAAATAATTAGCTTCGCGAACGACATGACTATCGTTGTAGTGACCAAACTACTCGAGACCTTGCAGCATTACTGCAATGAAGCTATCGAGCTATGAAGTTTAAGGACTGGCTCGTACGCATACAACTTACAGAAGAAAAGACAGAAGTAGTGCTCATCAGCAGCAGGCGAGTCATGGAGACTATAAGAGTAATCATGGGCAATCACGTTATAGAGTTTCCAAACCAGAGTTGAAGTAGATACTTTGATATTACTTTAGACGCAAGGCTAACCTTTAAGCAACACCAGTTGAAAAGGCAATGAAGGCAGAAAAGGCAACAGCTACCCTGGCAAAGATCAAGCCAAATATCGGCGGACCAAATCACAGGAAGAGATTACTCTTAGTAATAGTTGCGATATCGATAATTCTTACCGCTCTGGTGCCATGAGGACAATATCGTACAGGAAGAAGTCGTTGGCAGCTTACGGAATTAACGCGTTAAGAGTAACTAACATAGCCATACTAACTAGTTAAAATAGTCTCTACAGATGTTAAGCATCGACTGCGTGAGTGTGCTTGCAACACTATTCTTGCAGGCACCAGAGAGGCTCGAATATCGTGATGAAGATTGTTTTACTCGTCTATGGAAATCTCCTCGATTTCACGCTGTTGGGGTTCTTTTTTCTTCCTCCTGAGTCGGCGTTTTTCATCCTTCCTTCGGTCAATATAGAGCTGGAGAGCTGCTCTAGTTTTCTTTTCGAACCACAACTAGTATGTCTCCGTTTTAAATTTGTTTGCCTGAGTGCATTCCGAATCGAACCTTGGTTTCTCAGAGGTGGTTGTGAGAAGCCTAACACTTCTGCTGCAGTGTTTCTAATGGCTTGTTAACATCGATGGCACTGGTCTTCCGAATTCATGTTGGCAGTCGTGAAATCTCTCGCAAGCTCGAGAGATAGGCGGTCGTCATAAGCTGTTGTGGGCACTTCCTATTGCACCCGTCCAACGTTGAATTTCCTTGACGTAGTTGGTGATCGCTTAAGGGAGTCGTTGGATGAATATTGCTAAATGCAGTTTACAGCCAACCAGGTAGTGTTCCGAGTCTTTATTAGCTGCTTGGGGAGTACGAACATCCAGTATGTTAAAGGAGTGCCTTTCCGTCAATGACAACATGGTCTATTTGGTTGCATATTCGCTCATCTGGCGACGACCATGTGCTATACTAGATGTCGCGACGAGGGAATCTCGTACTGCTTCCCACCAGCTTTTTCCAGCGAGAAAGTCGATTAGCCTGTGTTCGTTACCAAATGCTGTCTTCGCGAAAATTCAAGACTTTTTGCAGGTCTTTGTTCTGACAACAAAACTGCATCCAAATTAGCGCGATCGAGGTGACAGTTACCGTATTAAAAATCGATCGCAATTTTCCATTTTTCTTAAGCCTGGTCCATCCCTTCGCATCTTTTCGAGGGCTGTTACATCTGTTTTGAAACTGGCGAGGGTCTCAGCTAGGTTCTCAGTTTTGCGTGGTCTGTTTAATGTTCGCATGATCTACGTACACACCCGTAAGTCGTTGTCCTTTTTTCACATGGTTCTTCAGAGCCTCATATTTTCGTTTGCTCCTGAGAAGGTAACTCAGGTTTGCTCCTGAGAAGGTAACTCATTAATCCGATGGATCCAACGCTCGTCGTTAGTTCTCCTTTTGGTTATTCAACGGGCACCACTTGGAGGTGATAATGCGATTTTTTCTCCCCTTCGGCCTTAGATCACAATCTATCTTAAGTTTTGTATACATATCTTTAGGCTAGTTGGACTTGTGCTTTATATGGTCTCAGGGGAACCAACTTTTATATCTTTTTTGCCTTTGTAACAGGTACCACTACTATCTGTATCATCTACTAAGGCAGCTCAGTCATTGAATTTTCAAAGAAATTTCTATTCCAACTAGCAGTGGTCATAACAATCCACCTTGAGGCGTGTCTCTGAATGGTAAGTTTTTAATGCTGATAAGTCAACAAAATGCGCTCCACATCCTGAGCACATTTAGCCGATAAGAGTAGAAGTATTCTCCTATATTTGGATCCGTCAATGTACGGCATGATACTGTCGATTGTTTTGGCGACATTTCTTGCCTTGTTTGCCAGACATACAGTTTACCATTACACCTATAACTATGAAAAGTTACCACATTGATACTTTAATTATAATATGGTGTTAACCTTTTGCAACTGTAATAGTTTCCATTTTCTTCCTAGTTTGATGCTCTAACCACTACAACAGCAATATCGTCAATGACCTTTCAACTGATTCATAGTCTCAGCGTGCCATGGTTTAGTCGCGTTCAGAGAACCCCTGTGGAACTGCGACTGTAGCTTTTTATTTCTTCTCGCCGGCAAATTTTCACAAGTCGTGAGCCATTGGATTATAGAGTTACCTAAAACAACAGTCAATGTACGTATGAAAGGGTCTTTCAATGTTTACTCTACAATTCTCTAGAATCAAAGAAGAATGAGAAAAAAAAATAACCGGAAAGATTGGTTTCTTTTTTTATGTTGACTGGGTTCTTGTCTCTCGAAACAGTCAAAATTAAAGACTAAGAGATCATAAACACATCAACAGAGAGGAAAGAGCAATAGAGCAGAGATACAGATCAAGTCTGAGGTCTGTCGTTGAACTTGAATTGCGTTGGTAGCATCGATTTTGGAGCTACTCGCATCAATCCAGTTCGTTTGGATACTTGAAATTCTTCTTTAGAAAATATCGGTGAACTGGACAATTACGACGTAATAAAGTCGGTTGGTGGAGGTTGCCTGAAGGGTTGCATGTGTTGTTTTATAATGAATACTAATTGTAAGGGCATTGCCCTAGGTCCGGAATGGGCGCGGTTTAAAGCTGCATTTTCTATGTCTTTAGATTCATAAATGTCATCTTAAACTACCTTACAGGTATTTTCATTGCCATGATATCATAAAAACTTCTTTATTACGTTGCTTGGTAATTTCAGATTCCGTGTATGGCCGTTCATGGGTTTGTAAATGACATTCACCTTTTGGAATATAAAGTCATGTTGTAAATTAATGGTGAACCTATGTACATACATATGTATCCAGTTGTATTGAAAAATATGAAATCGAAGCGATATGGGAACAATGGAATGCATGGCATGAAAGCAGCAACTATTTTCTTGAACTTGTTGCATAAGTTCTTGAAATGTCTCACTTGTGGTTCGTGTTGGAAATGAAGCTTTGGAGCGTTTTTTGTGTGATTTCTTTTAGAACTACATGTTGGTTAGATTAGTAATGGTATAAGGGAGCTCTGGTTATAATTGAATAGTAAAACTAAATCTTAAAAGAACCAAGAAGAACAAAATCTATGTCCCAGTCTTAGTGGTGCATTTATAGATAGAACTGAGCCAAAATAAGGTATCTTTTTACTCGAAACAAGTAGCTTCAATGTCATGGAAGCGGATTTTGCGATATTGACAGTATTACTTTTGTACGTCTACTTGAAAAACTGTGGTACACTAGACGTGTTTTACATTCTGTTGAATTAGCTTTACTTGGTAGCGAATTCGACAAGGTTTTCTTTCCCCCACTTCAAAATTTTATCTATCTTCGTATCTTCATTAGTCGCATTATCAAAGCTAAAAATCTTATTCATCTCCTATATGTCATTAATATGGAAAGAAAATAGAGTTGATGAAAAAATGGATCCGTGAGGCACTCCATCGTTTATCGCAAATCTCATCATCTACTACTAAATTGACGAACTGCAGCGAAAGATATGAGTACATCATCTACTAAAGCTTAAATTAAATTCCGTGCCATCTTTACTAACTTATGTAAAATACTGTCCCCCCTCCAAGTGCATAGGTAGTCAATAACACCTGCGCGCCATCTTGTTTGGATTTCTGCAATGCATTTCAACTCGCTCCAGCTCTTTCCCAGTAGACTCGGTTTATCGTTTACTGTTTTGTCATATTTGCTTAGGCTGGCCGACTCTTATACCTGAATGGGTCAGTTGATTCCTCTGCATGATCAATAGATCCGTTTTCACGCCGTAAGATGTGACCAATCCATTGGTTCTTGATCCTTTCTCAGATAAAGCTTTTCGTTGGAGATAAAATCCTTAAGATGTTACGTAGACATCTATTTACGAAGGTTTGCGGCCTTACTTGGTAAACTTCCAAGTACTACACTCGTACAGTAGTACTAATCCTACATTGGATATGAACAGTCTCAGTTCGGTTTTCCTGATTCTGCTGCCCACACATAGAATTTGGTGTTACTGTAAGGCGAAACTAGATGCTTCAGAAATATAGAAAGGTTTCGACTTTCTGGACCTGTTGTTCAACTATGTTGAGTTGAGGGTCTGAGTTTGAAGAGCTTAGAGCCTTTATTTTCCTGGCATTTATCTTAAGACCTACTTCGTTTGCCTCAGCTTGCAAATTTTAAGTCATTGAGTGGAGATCCATTATTTTATGTTAAAGGAGACAAACATAGTAGCGTAGTCCAGGTTGTTTGAGGTAAAATATCATTGTCCACCTAATCCTTGGTTTCCTGCAATTAGTGCAGGACTGCAATTAGTCACCAGGAATAACATCGGTAAAAGTATGCAACCCTGACGTCCTCCACTATGAACTTGAAAGTCATCAGAAAAGTTACCATTGTGCAGAATGTGTTTAAGTTTCTCCGGGATAGCTCTTTTGGGCAATATTATCTAGATAGCATCTCTTTTCAAGCTGTCGAAAGTCTTTACATAGTCGATGCACAGTAGATACTCTGGAGACCTGAACACGACACATTGGTCAGTAATAATTCGCAAGGTGTTGATGTGATCTACGCAAGAGTATCCAGAACACATATTACGCTCCAGTTCCCACATTCCATCAAATTACTCTTCTTTTGAAGCTTGATGATAATCCCGCCCTTGATTGAGTCCCGGTCAACGACTCTTGATTTCCTTACTTACTACATATGTACGTACATAAGCATGTATGTATATCGTATATCACATGTACAAATACTGTATGTAGCTATTAATGAAATCCAACCATTTCTCGGTTTTAGGGTTAATCTATATATCACTATTGCTATTTTTATCAAATGGTATGACTGTGTTTACTATAAACTATTTGGTCTCAGTGTCAACCCTATTGATCTTCTGAAATAATTGAATACCTTTGGGATTACTTATTGACTTCTTTCAAATATGTATAGTCAACAACATGACATTCAACAATGTTTCGCTTCAAGCTAGCACAGTTTAAATCACTTCTCTCCCACTAGTATCTCAAGACAATAGCATCTCATTCACATTATACACCCACCCATGGTAGCTTCATGGAATGTCGCCCAGTTGGCTCTCACATCCAGCACAGATTGCAATACTACAAAGCAAAAAAATAAAAAAATATTCCAATCCAAATGTCAGACAACATCATCCAAACCGCGCGAAACTTAAGCTGCTGATCACGGATCCCCACACCCACGATCAATCGCGATCAACTGACAAAGCCTCCGATCCCCTCGGGCGCATATCGCATCACAAAAAAAAAAATATATCCGATCTCAAATGTTGGCTTTTAATTTTCTGCAAACGTAAACACGGCGCATATTAAGATGGATTACGATCCAATTGAACCGTGAACAGCTTAGCTGGAATTACGACGTTAATTAGTTAGCAAGTTTCCATTTTCAGATTTCGACGAACGACTTTGGTAGTCATAGACGTCGTGCTCTGGCATGTTTATGTCGTGGAACCTAATATGATCTTTCCACCCACTATTGAGTGCAACTCTTCCGGGGGATGTTCTTTTCTTCTTCTTGTGATCTATGCTGACATGGAGTTGCGCTTATATGGGGAAAGGTTATGTGCTTTGTTGGGCGCCAATTAGCATAATTTGAGTTTATATCGCTTGAAGTATGGTTATGCGAGACAATTGTTGGCCGGGGTCAAGTTTTGCATTTTTTCATCATTAAATTTTATTTTTTATTTCGAAAGAGATGGAGAGATAGGAGACGTAAAGTTTAAGTGTTGATTGTTTGGTTGTAGTTTCTTGGGGATTTCATAAGAGCACTTTGAGTTTATTGCCAATTTGTTTGATTTACTTTCAAAGATACAGTTTCCGCCTTTGATGCGTTGGGAGGTGGAGTAAGTGTATATGCTTCGCTGCTTGCAAATTGTATAACATCTGTTGTTGATCTTTAAATAACTGCGTGGAGTGATGCAAAGCTTTTGGGTATTTCCTATGGCTAAGTCTGTTTTTTATGGAATTTTCGGTGAGGCTTTAGATCGGCGAAATCACTATACGAGCAAAGATCTATCTGTCCAAAAACCAACCTCTTGGAAAGCTACAGACAATAACTCGGGTATGTGACAATACAGTTCGGAGTGAATTTCAGCCTCTTTATGGAATCATTATTATTGCAGCGGCCTGGCATCTATGACTTGGGCATCTTGGGCGTCTATACTGAGATATCACTATACTATACTACGTCCGGTGAAGAGAATTAAACTGCACATGACGAAGAAAATCCTTCAAAAATATCAAACTGTTTACAAAACTCTGAAAATCCAAGAGCTGTGTTAGGGTTGAGTTAGCTGTCTGTCCCCGCTCAGACAAAAACACACCTAGACCAAAGGGAAGATTCAGTGTGATACTACAAAAGAAGGATCAGATTATTTACATCGGGGTGTACATGCAGATTTCCCATTAGCAATAAAAGTCTAGGTTACCAGTTCCCGTGTAAGCTCAGCAATTTCACCATGCCATAAAAATCTTCGATTAAATCGATCTTTTAAGTCAAGTCTGGCTAGATCACTAAGATCTTCGAAGAAGTATTCGCTAAGGGTTTTCCTCCCCATGATAAGCCAAGATGATTTCTTTTTCTCATCTCTGCAGCTTCTACATAAATTGTTGAAGGGAGCACATACCCTTCCAGTTCTATGGAGTAGACTCCCGGAACTGTATTAGACGCTGTCTTGCATCCCTGTGTAAATCTCTGTCGCAGATTCGTTTAAAATTACTCCCGATTCCCAGAAATCCTGGTTTTATAATTACCGTAAAGTCCAGATAGGGGACAATATAGGATGCTTGGGTGGCCCATATTTCCATGAGGCAGTTGCATGTATTCCCTATACCGTAATACTGCTTAACTCGCCATAAGCTTCCCAAAGATATCAACGGAAAGAAGATTAAGCATAGTTTCTAATAGCTGTACGAGGTGTTCCAAGAGTGCAGGATACCCTTAAGCCCTCTCAAGTAATGCAATATTCCTGTTCTTGTCCAGTGCAGTGAACAATCCTAGGCTGAAGTCCCCAGTTTAGGTTCATAGCCTTCCTACTTGGGAAGGACAATAGAGGTCTTCTTAGCACGCTCTTGAATATTCAGCTGACCTGTTAATGAACTTCTGCAGCTCACTCGTCATAGGACAGGTAATTTTCCAAGAGCTGCATCCAAATAATAACACGACTTCACCATTGACTCTAGATTATTTTAGTTTCTTGGAAAACATGACGCTTTACTTACTGAGTTCTCACTTAGTTCGTCAATATTGTACATGAGCATCTTGAGTAGACTAGCGAAATTCCGGATGGTTATCCTTTATAGAATGGTATAGAATTGTCTTTATTCTTCTCATTCTCACACTCACTCTCCATCGAGTTGAAGATATTTAGTAGTTTTAGGTATTTTGCTGTTTAAGTCAAGAAGCGTCGTCACATTTCAGAAACCCCAGACCTGGTACAGCATTAAAAAATCGTCAGTTACGAGGAATATTTGGTAACGCTGGGTGCTAGCCTGCGTTACCTACATAGATAGTTTACACTGAACTAGAGACGGTAGTACGAGCTCAATTGCAATTTAGGTCTTGTTTAGTGCCTGTAATCCCTAATGACGCGCCATCGTGACGGGGTCGCTGAAAGTGTTTCAGATCTCTGCAACTCCTCCTTAACTATCCTGCGCCAAGTTTGCTTAAGACGACCCACTCTTCTTTCAGTTTAGGTTTGTGGATTCCATTACATGACATTGTTCACTTAGTGTTGTGATCTATCCAATGTCACTTCCTTCGTCTTACTGTGATGTCGATCCGTTCCTGGCCCGTTCTTATTAAGAACTGTTCGTTCGAGGTACCTTTCGGCCAGAATATCACTAAGATGGTCCGTTGACATCGATTTAAAAAGGTTTGCCGCTTATGAGCGATAGCAATAGTTACCTTCCACGTACAAAACAGTCGTAGCTTTGTTCTTAAGCTAAATAAATGATTAATTGAACGTTGGTGTTCGAGTGATTAGGTAGGAGACTGCATCTACAGGAGTGCATCCTTACTCGGATTTCAACAGATGCATTGTATTCCCCTGTGTGACATTCCTGAAACAACAATCAGTATATGGCACGAGTGGCCCTCCTGAATCTACCCGCTTTCGTGTTGAATTTTTTAGTTGGCGTGTTTTCGGTGGTGTGTTTGCCAGTTCAATTAGGTCGTTGAAGGATACTTTTCCGAGGACTGTGTATCTGCTTCTGAGGCTTGGGCATTCGCAAAGGAAGTGTGTTGAGTCTTCCTCTACATCTGTGTCGCCACAGTCTCTGCATGGTACTGATTCTCATTCTTCTAAGATGCGCCGCCATTAAGTTGTGGCGTGTGAGGATACCTAAGAAGAAAGTTAGTTTTAGTCTATTTAGCGCTAGAAGTTCCCTTGTCCTTTGTTTGTTGTATTGGGCTCATAGTTTTTTAGAGATGCAGCATGAGTCCATCGTAATTTTGGATGTGAGAAGTCTAATGGGCGTGTGCTTATAGTTCGTTTTGATTCTGATCCTTATTTAGCTAGCTCATCGGCCATTTCATTAGCGTGGAAGCCCATGTCCCAGGATCCATATTTTTGCACCTGGAACACACGTGCGTGGTTGTGAAGTTTAATGGACCGTGCAATCCGAGTGCGAGAGACTAAGAATTTTCAGTCCCACTCAGTTTTGTTCAGTGTCGAAGCTAAAGGCTATTCAGTACAAGTCCACAATTCTATGCTAAAGTAAGCAATTATTGTGAGCGTATTCTAGGTGTTTTAATTTGCTTGTCATTATCCATTATGCGGCTGATTATATTCAGCCTTCTCGAACTCCTCTGTGTACCTCAAAGTTCTCTGACATTTAATTTTTGTGTAGGGCGTAACATTTTGCATCCTCATAGGAAGGCTTGCCAACAGCTAAGGATTTCTCAGGATTACTTCTCCTGCGTAAATCATTCCAAATAAAATTCCGGTTAACGCTGTCTAATCCGAATACTTTCACGAAGCCAATAAAGAGCAGATTTAAGGAGAAAGCCTACCTAGGAAGGGTCTTTTTAGGTGAACGGGAAAAAATCATGGGCGCAGCCATCTTGGTTATTTTTCGTTATATTCGTTATTATTCGAAATTGCAACTTGAAAGTGCTATAACTCTTAAAAGAAAATAGTATGACAATATCTAATTGCAGTTTTGAATTCAATGCAATAAGATGAATTAATTGACATAAACAAAAATAGCATAGAACAGAATTAGGTTATCGCATTCTTGGGGTAAATTTTACGAAAAAAAAAACTCAACATTCTCCAACACATGCAAAATTTAGTTCACACTAATGAAAATTGAATGAGCTGATTATTGTTGTATATTATTCACATACATTCATAGGTAGGGAATTATGGAAAAGAATTTCGGTTTCGCCCATTTGCCGGTTTTAGTGGCTATCTATATGTATAATCTGTGCCAGTGTGTTTATGTGGTCGATGCAGGAAAATCCTGTGAGGAAACCTGCTTGTTTGACATCGAGTAATGAATCCAGGTGTTCTTTCTAGAATTCTTTCAACCATTATCTTGGTTACCGCAGGTTAGAAGCATATATATGTATGTAAACTGGAGATTTCCACACTCCGACAGGTTCTCTGCCTTTGGGAATTTGTTGATCATTCCCTTCTTCCTGGATAGGAAAGATTTCTGTGTAACGATTGGATGCAGAAGGTTTTCCAATGAATTTGGCACCACCTTGATAGTGGCCAATCGCCTTAATTTTCTCTAAATTCTTAAATTACGGTCTACGTTGTTTTTTTTCGGTAATCATCGGAACTCAACTCATATTTTTACTTCCTCTCGACCTAATCTCTTCGAACTCAATTTAATTATTTCTAATTTTCACCTCATTTAAATATTCTTCAAAGTTAATTATTCAATCTGCACGCAATTCAGTCAACAAATTGAATACCATCAATCTTATTCAATTTAGAGGAACAACGCACCACTGTGGCTCTGTTAACAAATGTTTCAACTCAAATTCATTTAATTTGCCTTTTGCCTTTGTTTTTGGAAAGCTTTATCGTTGACTATTATTTATTTCATTTCTCCTAGAAGAACTCTTTACATTCCCGTTGAGTTTGTCATGAGAAATTTGTTAAAATTTCGTTGAAAAACTCTTCCAAACTTTGGATTCAAATCTGTTGTTCTCGTAATGAGTTGTGTATTCCACCTTCTGGTGGGGAGAATTAAAAATAGAAATTCCTTGCTCTGTTTGGATTAAAAAAAAAACAAAAAGGAACATTTTTGAAATTCCACAGCAAACGAGTAGGTATATTTGTAGGTCTGCATAAAAACAAAAAACTAACAAGTAAAACAAATGTGTGAATGCTATTCATTCATAAAGATATTTCGAAAATCTTTTTTTATTTATTGAGATGTCATTATGTGGGGTGGATGCAGATTGCGCTATGACTAAACTAAAGATTTATGATCGTCTCGCTGTTTGGGAAAATGAAAAAGCAAGGCAATGGAGCTTGTGAAGCTTGTTTTTGGGAGATTTATAGACCCTATTAGGGGAAGATCTTCACTAAAGCAATACATTTCAAGAGGCTGTTACTTAAGGCTTAAGTATCCATGTCCAAGGTAGTCTGGGAATTATTCGATCTTCAAACAACAAAAAATTAATAGAGCGTTCTTGATTTTGCAATCGGATGGCTCATTTGGGTAGTAAAATATAGAATTCTTACAAGATATGAACGATTAAATTTGTCAAATGACGCGAGGGATTGTTTGCCATTCTAATGGCTGCGGTATCTAATTGGATTTGGCAGAGAGGTTACGGTCTGCACCCTCCATAGCTAGCTCGTCCGCTTTGCAATTGCCTTAATTATCTCTGTGACCTGGAACCCAGCACAGGGATATGTCGCACCTGACAGCGTTCTCGTTAAGAGATCCGTGGCATTGCCTTACCAACTTGGATCGAATTATTGGCGATTCCAATACATTTATCGCTGTTTGACTGTATATATAGAAAACAATGGCGTGACACTCAATCGAGTTAATCGAAAGTGAGGTCTCGGCTTCACGAACTCCTGTGACTTCTGCTTGAAATACACTACCGTGGTCAGGTAGTTGTGTATTGATCCAGTGCTCCTGCACCTGTTCCAGACGCTGTCTTGGATCCGTCTGTATGAAACTCTGTCGTAGATACTTTTGAAATTTCTCGCGATTCCTAAACGCATTCCTGCTAAGAATCCTAGTTTTATACTTGACGTTAAAGTGCAGATAGGGGACAATGTAGTCCGAATTATTAGGAATAGTGTTAAGGCCGTGGGAGCCGTGGCTCAAGTGGTTAGTGCGTTGGACTACGGAGCGAGGGGTTCCAGGTTCAATCCCCAAACAATATCTAAAATTTCTTCCACCTTTCGCGAGCGTCTGACAAACATCCGAGAGTAAAACTGTCATGAAAAAGCTTCTCAAAACAAAAAAACTGCTGTTCGGATCCGGCATTAAACAGTAGGCCCCTTCCATTCGTGTGAAGAATATAACACGCACAGCACGAGTGGTTGTGAGAAGCTAGGCCCTGGGTCCCATGGACCTATTGCGCCAAAAATTTGTATTTTTGTATTTGTAATGTTAAGGCCGTTTAGGATCCTTTTATGGCCCATAATTCCACTAGTCAGTTGCAAGGATTCATTAAGCCGTAAGGCTGTTTTTGTCGACATCAGTTTCCCAAACATATAAACGGAAAGAATGTGAAACATAGTTTCTAGTGCTGCTGTAGGAATTATTCTAGGGGCGCCCGTTATGGAGACGCAGGATAGCCTTAAAACCGTGTCAATTGTTGCAATATATTGCTTTATTTGTATTGTGGCGTCCACCAGACTAGTACACCATACATGAAGATGGGTCTTAGAACTGCGGCGTATATCTTGTGTATATCTTGTAGCCTTCCTACATGAATGAAGAAGCATGAAAGCCCTAGGGGTACTACTAAATATCAACCTTCTGGTTAGACGGCACTACTGCTTAACATGAATAAACCTGTTTTTAAGCACTTGCTCAATCCAATAGCAAAGATTGTCATCCTTCAAGTTAAGAAATGCAGCAGACATAGCTTCTGTTTTGACATTGTTAAAAGCTCCTTCAATATCAACGAAGTACACCAAGTTCTCAAAAAAATTCTTAATGATTCTACTAACGATTTCAGAGTTCTACCTCTATCCGATTATCCTTTCCGACTCGTGTATTAGGGTGCTGATAGGAGATTACTAATAAAATATGTTCTAATATGGACGTGGATCAGCCTTGCCAAAGTCTTTAATAGGAAAGCGGATAGGTTGATCACACGAAGTATTTAGACGTTGCATGGGAGGTCTTTCCGGCTCTCGGTTTGGAGACTACTTTGGCCCTTTTTCTACCTATTTTTCTCTTTGTCTGGGTCCTTTTGTAGTATTTTATTTATTGAGACAGTGTCGAGTCCCCGTCAGTTTTCAGTTGTCACCTAGTTGTGGTCAATCTTCGTTCAAATATTTAATAGCCGCCTTTCATGGTATACTTGACCTGTTACTCTACTCTGTCAGTCACTGCTAGCCCAAACAATAATAACCAACGTCTAACAAATTGAATTGAGTCATTACGTATGGTTTCTGCTTCCTCTGTGAGTTTCGCGGCCAAAATCATTACAAAAAATTATATGCCGGAGTACATTATAGTCCACAAGATAGGCCCTAATACCAATCCTTGTGGAACTCCATATTGTAGGGTATTCTTGTGCTTCGTTATCCATGTTGTATAATAAAAGCCTTCTTTTCAAGTATATAATTCAGTATTTATTCAAAAAAGTACCATGGCACCCCATTGCAGAGTTAAGGACTTCTTCAAGTATCGCATTGTTTCGATCCCTTTTACTATGGTGATATCGCACCAACCAGATGGTATGTAAGGTACATTATAATGAGTTAAGAACGTCCTAAAAAAAAACACCTTCACAGCCTTAAGGAATTTTTGACATTACTGAATGTATCTATGCGATCTGATCGTCTCTATTCGGAAGATTCTTGTACAATTTTTCGACCTGCGATAGTTCGGTGATCCAACAGAGAACAATTTGACTCCTTTTGCTTGATGTGACCAGACAAATATGAGAAAACTGAGTATTCAATGAGAGTTGCACTCAATTTTTGAATTTCGCTTTCAATAGGGTCTCTATGGTCCTGACCTTCAGTATGTAAAGTACTTCGCATAGCTCACATCCATTTCATCAATTCCTCTCGGCCTTCTAACATTAATCGTTCGTCAATGACTAAACGAAATTCTATGAAATGAAATTCGGTAGCACAAAATGAATAAATAACCAACACCATTCTCTTTTTTCATAGTTGTGTGCTATTGTGTCAGGTATTTTCTATCTAAATTAAAAGAACTATTTAAGAATTCTAGTGCGCGATTCATTCGAAATCCTTACTAGTTGTGCATGGATTTCTATTTTTGTTTTATTTTTATTAACAACTCGTGCGTTTAATTTATACACACAAATGATTGCATTTTTATTTGCTCAGATGTGGCACGCTTGTCAGATTTTCTAAAGAAATGAATATTCATTATAAAATTCGAGATCGCCAAATAAACTGGTAATTTAAATATATTTGGAGATGTGTATTGTTAAAATTTGACACTGCATGCGAAGAATATAAAATGTTGAATGATGTCTAGCTATATATCCCGCATCTTTCTTTAATCGACTAGAATGACATATGCGACAGCTTTAAATTGACACAATCTATTTAGTTGAATCATTGTTGTGTCAGATATGGTTTAAAATTCTTGGTGCTATTCTTTTACTTCCTGGTTTTTGGCCTTCCTATGCTAAACTGTCAATCACAACTGTAGTAACAATACAAGCCGCATCGTAGGAGAAAGTCCGAAAAGCACTGATGGCATTATTAGTTTACTAACTACCTCCGGTTATAATGAAGATGTGTCTTATTTCTTTACCATTTTGCATCATGATTTGCACCTTCAACAAACGGGGCACTATCGTCGAGACTGCTTGGTCCCAAGACAGCAGCCCCAGAGTAGACATCGATAGGTAGCCAAACGCCAAATTGATCATGAAGGAGGAGTCCAGCGAATATTTGAAGACAACAAAGGTAAATGGGTACCAGGTTCCAGAGTTCATCGATCTCGGCAGCGTTTGCGTAACACTGCGTGGATCGTATGCTGAGGAAGGGAACTTAAAATTCTCTTCGTACAACACGAGACGAGACTCAGACGGGACTTAATGGATTCGATGGCGGAGGCTGCACCGCAATGGGACGGATATATGCGTATATGGGACGGATATATGCGTAGGTCTCATTTGACTTCGTGATATAAGGTTCTAGTGGTCCCGGATAATAGCCAGCCACATCCAATGAAAATAGGCCAAACTTCTGAGCAAGCCACAGGTAAGGGTGGAGAAGTCTTTCAATAAATTATCCATAGAGGTAAGTTAACAGGAGGTTGACGAGCAAAGTGGAGGCCGATGAAGAGGAGGAGGAGGTTGTGTAGGAGCAGGATGTTGTGGAAAGGAAGATTGTTCACCAAGAAAATGAGCATGACAAAGAGAAAGATGTTGATCGAGAGGAGGTTGACCAGCTGAAGTCATTGTCTGAGGAGAAGGAGGTTGACCACCAGACGAACCAAGCGAAGTCGGTTGATGAGGAGAAGAAGGCAATTGACCAAGAAAACGAGGCTGATCAAGAGTACGTTGAAGAGGACCTAGAACTCAACTAAAACAAGAAATTTGACGCGCCCAAACTCAATGAAACTATTAAAAGCGCTGATGGATGTCCGGGGTCAAGTCAAGTCAAGAGCAAGTGAAGATGGCCGAGCTGTTAACTCAAGGAGCTATAAATAGCCCTTTGGTTATACCAATCGAGAGAGAATCGACGAGCCTTCAACACGAACGCATCTATTGATTTAAATAAACAGTAGAAAGAAGACTGATTGCTGGAGGCTTCACTATTCAGATCTCCGATGAAGTGCAATATCTGGAAGTGATCCTGGAGTCGAAGACATCCAAGCCGCTTTCAGTTTTCTGGTAGTTTAATGGTGCTTTTGGCAAGTCATGGGACTTATCGCAGAAAACGCTCCTCTAGATCCATATGGCTATGATAAGACCTTAAGCTTTAGCTTATGCGTCGGTTGTTTGGTCAAGGGGCTTTTGCGTAAGTATGTGACTGCCTTCTGCACGAAACTCAACAGAACAGCCTGTTCCGGCTGCACTAGCTCTGTACTAGATGCTCTGGTTTATTTACCTCCCCTGATACATTCATCATGGGGTGTACTATCAAAGCAATTTACCATCTGAGACGGCGTGACTTTTGACATCATCCGCACTGGAGTTTCACTTATTCTACGACCCTGGTTCCATGGATATGCTGTCTGATGCAATGACCCTGGAACTTCCGCTGCTTTGCAAATTTAGAGTCGACTTTCCTTGTGTTCAGGACTGGCTTTAGCCAGAGTATGAGCTTGGACTGGGCTGTCGAATCGAATCTTCACAGATGGCTCCAAAATTAATCAAGGGTCCGGTACTGGTATCTTCGTGGAGACCGACAACACTGCTATCCTAATGGCTGCTGACTATATTATTAAGAATAGGTGGCGGAGTCAGAGTATCTGCGTCTGAACAGACAGTCGGACTGCGCTTAAGCCCTTGCTCAACCCTGCAACCGGTTCCAAGATAGTTCGAGAATGCAAAAACTCTTTTGAATTCGATCGCAAGGCTGAACTTTTTGACTTTTGTTTGGTTCTGTTTGGTTCCAGGTCACACTAGGATTACGGGAAATGAGATTTTCGATTAGATTGCTAAACAAGGCTTAGAGGATGATTTCTCAGGACCTGAATCTGCGGTGGGTCTTTCCGCGTCCTAGGTCAGGGCCTCCATTGATGATTGGGTTTCCTATGAATACAATATTATGTGGCATGGCTCTCCAGGATGCAGACAGACT
Source organism: Xylota sylvarum (assembly GCA_905220385.1). Taxonomy (NCBI): domain Eukaryota; kingdom Metazoa; phylum Arthropoda; class Insecta; order Diptera; family Syrphidae; genus Xylota; species Xylota sylvarum. Next base: position 103,848,993 of record LR999957.1, on the reverse strand, counting down.
AAACGTATACTCCCAAAGGTCTGTAGGAATTCAACGGCATTCTTGCGGTTTCTCAGTAGGAAAGACTAAAAAACTTATTGGCGTTCATATAGGACACTGTCATTTTGCCAAGCATCTTAGTGTGCTAGGATTAAGAGACACCACTGTCTGCGACGCTGGTGGAGAGGGCGACGATATTTCGGATCATTTCCTTCGTTATTGTCCTGCCTTTGCTCGGATCAGATGGCAGATCTTCGGTGTTGATGTGGTGAGTGCTGATACTGCAAACTCCTAATCGCTGAAGGGCTTTCCATGCCATACGAGCATTTGTTTTGTGCTTGTGTTATGCATTTTATGCCATACGTATGGCAGTGTACCATAAAATCTAATCGTAGCTATACACACGACGCACAAATGAGGTCTCTAGACACCCCACTGACGCAAAAAGTAAACAAAATCCGCACTCTGTATAGACAAATAATTCTTTTTTTCTGTTTTTTTTAAACAGCTTTTGAAACAAAACTTCCACAACAACACCATGAACAACGAAGCGAAATAAGAAAAATTCTTGACCCCAATCGATGCCCATCCGTACTATAGATAGACAAATAAAGAATTGACCAACTAACAAATCTCACTCCAGCCAACTCTCAATTTGCATGCGGTATGTTATTTTATGCCGCAGATAAAGTATCTGTACGATACTTACCAGCATGTCTACTGGCATATTTACAACCAATTTCGTTATTCTCTCTTGCATCTTGTACGAGTATCTATCCATCCGTGGAAATGAAATTAAATCCAAAAAAAAAATGAACATACTTATGTACATAGTTCACCTTTAGCTGAAGAGAGAGAACACTCCGTTATAGCGCGAATGAAGATACAAAAAAAAAAAAACTACAAACAGCGAAAGGTGAAGAATTCTTTGACGTATCTGTATCTGGTAAAAAAAAATCGCGAGTGGTATTTGCGAATTTCTACGATGAAACTGTAATTTCGCGGTTCAACGCAACAGAGTTCAGTCTGTATGTCGTGGTGAAGGTGATGTGCATGGAATTAACGAACCTCTACCGCCAAATTGACCAAGTCTTGAAAGTGAGGTACCCATTCCTCTTTGTTGGTTAACGCCAGACATGGTGTGTGGTAATTAATTGCTTCGTGCACACAGTGGTGGTCTCCGCGTACATAGAAGACGGAAGTGAATTCTGTGAACTGGTAATTAAAGTGATTGATTTCGTTGCTGTAAATTAGAGCAACAATTTGTTCAGCTTCAATCGCATCAATCTTTTAATGTAGGCCGTGCGTTTTATTTCTTTCCGTAATTTGCATTCTCTATATGTTGGTTGTATCTACAAGGATAAAAAAGTGCCTTTAGAAAATTCAACAATAATCGGGAAATAGTCCGTACTTCTCACAACGTGCTGCACAAAAAAAAAACGCACCTCAGATCTGTCCCCTCTATGTGTAGATACTCCTTCTTGGGTTACTTACCATTTCCGTTTATCATTCGGCCACTGCCATATACTTAACCGGTTTGTACTCCTGCCAGCCGGTCAAAATAAATTAAGCGAAATGCCTGCATATGGGAGCTTTGCTGGCATATGTCGCTTACGTGTACCATCGACCATTTGGCCTAAACAAGTTCAACGGTCCGAAAAATTGCTTCCTTATCCCGTCCACCTCGAGTGTGCGTTTGGAGGAGTTTTGCCACACAGTCAGCCTTTGTTTAATTAAATGTGGACTAAAAACCTTATTCCATGATTAGAAAGGAGTTTCACAACAAAAACTTTAAAAAATAAAAAAATATGACTAAAGGCAAAACTACCGAACCAGGTAACCACTGTTTGCTTCGACCAATGGAACCGTTTACGTAATTGTAATTCTGCAGAGCAAAATTTTTGACTCCACTTTATTTTTGTTTATTTTTTTTCGGTTTTTTTTTGCAACTACAATGGGCATTAGAGACGCCCATTATTATTCCGGTAGTTTCGCGAGGTTGGTTGCATAAAGCTAAAATGAAATGCAAAATAGTTTCCAACTGAAAACAGTGATGACATCGAAAGGTAGTTAACAGTCGTCGTGGTCAGCTGGAAAACTTAATTCGGTCAGGTGTTAAATTGCTTTGTGTACTTTGTATCTAGAACAGGAATTTCTGCTTCTGGCTTGTTACGAAGTTAACGAGTGATGAGGTGTGGCGAAATCAAGTGTTGTAAGATGTTAATTTGTGTTTCGTCGGGGATAGATAGATTCTGTGTGAGGATAGTGAGAACCGATGCATCCTGGTATATCATAAACTAGAAACTTAATTGAGATTGTGCTGACAGTTAAACAACTGATACAATGTAGCAGAGGCTACAATAATGTTGCCATTCCATAGGAGATTTACTCAACTGTTATAGATCTTAGGGCGATTTTCTTCCAACTGCGGACAAGTGTCTTAATTGAAGATATATTTTCTGCACTTCTCGTAGAACTTCATCTCTTTCTGGGTATTCCTGAATTTTGCCGCATTTCGTAAGAGGAAGATGTTTAAATTAACGGCATGAGCTTACCTATTAGATTGCTATCCATGGTTGAACTAAATATGTTGTTTGTCAGTTCTAACATGTCAATGACATGATATGATGTCATTAATGAAAAGGAGAGGTGAAAGAATGAAACCTTTTTTTTTTTAAATTTTTCGGCAGACACGCCATGAAGTTAGTGAGTTGTATTCTTGAACTTTTCAGACGGTTGCGACTTCTGCTTGAAGCACACTATAGTGGTTCGGCAATTGTGTGGCGATACAAATATTCAGTGAAATGAACGGAATAAACTCCCGCATCTGTGCTAGAGCCTGTTTTGGATCCGTCTATATGAATCCCTATCGCAGATTCGTTTGAAATTTCCTCCGATTCTCAAGCATTCCTGCTAGGAATTCTGGTTTTATACCTAACGTTGAAGTTAAAGGAACTCCACAGGGATGAGTTATTTCCCTTTTGCTGTGACTTCTAGTTGTGAACAAAGTTCAAATGACTTTCAAATCTAAAAGAAGTAAAACAGTGGCATACGCAGACAACCTAGTAATCATGACTGGTGGGAAACATCTTCCTATAATCAGCAATATTGCACTGCACTGAAAGAACTATCCTTATGGGCGGAACTAAACAGTCTAAAACCGAACTAGGTATAAACAATATGAATACGCATTAAGTCACTCTCTGCTGGGTCCCCGGACAAAGTAATATACCTAGAAGGGAAGGGAACAGCGGACGAACTTGCATGGAAAGGGCCAGCATTATATGTAGAATTTACTCAGGTACTAGTAGCCATTCCTCTTGGTGGACTAAAAATGAAAATAAACTGGAAAACAAGAGAAAAGATCAATACCTCCAGCGCAACCAGAGGTGACTACATCTTATCTCGCAGTTTATGGCCAACATCGTATGAAAAAGGACTAAAAACAATTTATCTTTGAACAAAAAAGAAATCAGCATCGTGGTAGGTGTACTAACTGGACACGTTAAACTCCAGATAGGGGACAATATAGGATGCTGGCGTGGCGTATATTTCAATGAGCCAGTTGCAAGGATTCCCTTAGCCGAAATGTTGCTCATCAGCCCGCCATCAGCTTACCAAAGATATCAATGGGAAGAATGTAGAGCATAGTTTCTAGAACAGCTGTAGGAGTGGTTTCGAGGACGCCCGTAATGCAGACGCAGGATAGTCCTTGAGCCGTCCACGAGACTAGTGCACCGTACGTGAGGATAGGTCTGACAACTACCGAGTATATCCAATGGACAATCCGGTGCTGGAGACCCCAGATTGGGCCCATATCTTTCTTACATGACTAAAGGGCAATCAAGGCCTTCCTAGCACGGTCTTGGATATTCAGTTTCCAGTTGAATTTGTTTTCATCGAGATAAGCCCCAGAATGTACTATTTCTGTTTTACTACCAGAGAAATGTGTGTCCTTAAGAAGCTCTAAGGCTTTCTTATTTTACATAGTTTAGTTTCCATCTGATTTGTTGAAGTAACTAGGAATATTTGAAGATTTTTCAGACGAATCATTAGTCTTTTCTATATTTTCACAGAAGAGATTCCACGACGGGTCTTTCTAATTTCCTAATCTCTAACTTAAATTTCTTAAGACTGCTCTTGTAGAGAACGCAGTCAAGTGGGTCCCGTTTCGCTTGATTGAAAAGTTTCCTGCCTTCACGTCGAAGCTTACTTATTCAGAGTTCCATCATGGAAGCTGTTTTACAAGGGTAGGGCCAAACTTATTGCTCTTGTGAATGCGTCCACCATCTGATCTACAAACATTAGAGGGTGAATGCGACTGGACTAAACCAAAACTGTTGAAATGTTCTCCTTGGGTGTTCCTAAAAACAGATTTTGGTGGAGTACGAAAGTCAATACCGAACTGTATAAACCGGTGGTCAGAGAACTACACATCTCTAGATACCATCCACTTCGTGACGCTAATCTTGGAGGAATTTGTGCCAAAGCTCACATCATTGACTTCTTGTCTATTGTTAGTAATAAGTGTGGGATCTGATACCTTATTACATATTACAAAATTAGTTTCCATTAAATATTCAAATAGGACGGAAACTTCGGAATTGTTCATTCCCTGACAGCAGTATATTTTTTAATTTGAAACTCGAGTGTCCTTGGTATTAAGGCCGGGTTTTCACTAATTTTCGTATAATATGTCTGTCTTCTATTGATAAGGCAACGAGAGAACAGTAGGTAAAAACGCTCAATGCTGATTCCGAGATATCTCTTGGAACATATTCGTAGTTAGTTCTAGTGTGTGAAAATCCGACACTGTTAGTAAGTACGAACTCAGTTTTGTCTTCAAAAGATGCAATATGATGGAACCAGTTAAACTCAAAACAACCCCCCACTTTCAAATGTGATCCACTGATTCTCAATTCAAGTCTTTTTTCTCAAACACGCCATAACTTAGACCTTTGAACGTCATAGCTCAGACCACTCTTATCTTATGTCTTCTCTACGTCATATACATAGATCATTATTTCGAGGTCGATTGTGAGATAATATTGTGACTGCCAACTTTATGTTTTGTATTTGACTAGATCTAGACCGTCTGAATCTAGGGAATGCATACTGCACGTAACCTATAAGCTTACCCTTGCGGAACTTTACTCGTATATACTGCATCATCGGTGTCATATAGTTGGATCCGCTGTCGAAAGCCTCTAACAGGCAAATTCCTCTTCTATTTGTTCTGGAACTGCTCCAATTTGTAGCCCAGGCATTAAAATCGCCAGTTGTAATAGTAGGACTCCGGTCTCAGGCATCCAAACTAGGGTATATCCACAGTGGTCATGAAACAATCTTCTCGCTTTCCACCCGCTGGTTCACGCTGGTTAAAAATAAAGCAGGCGATGAATGGGCGCGTCTATAGTGGACCCGCTTCCTAGTTTAAGAAGCTTTAATCTACTATTACCAGGTTTTACCGGAATGAATTTTTAATTCTGGTTGATGCCAGTAACTAACTTTTAAGCGCTTTTTTTCAATTTTTACCTAACTAGTGCCCGGCGTGAAAGTTGTGTGATCTCGACTGAAGCAAAAACCGGCAATATAGGCCTGATGTTCGGTATGACCATCACCTGCCAGAATCAAGCTGGCTCTGAGTACTGGCGTGAGTGTAGTCGGAAACCTGGTATGCGATAAAGCAAGAAGCTGGTTCACCATGAACGTGCCCTAAGTCTGTCGCAGAAGTTTTCAAATATACTTAGATATTTCTTCCGGATTCCAACACTACGTAGATTTTGGGCTGCCTTGCAGTGGTTTAGATTTAGCTACAATTTTCAGAAGCAGTTTCTTCACCGTATATGTATAGGTACTCTGGAAGCAATTGAAAGGATTAGCACTATCTGTAGAGTTGAATGTCATACATACGTATGTATTTTGAAAAGTAGAATGTTATTGAACTAACCTTGAACGCTCCTTCCAACCACCTACCTATGTGCATATGTACATTCATACAATTATATTCATAATTGCTCATAAAAAAAGGAAATCCTACTAGTTGCGACCTTCAACCACTTTTTAAACTGATTTGTTTAACGTTTTTGCAAACAATACACCGCAAGCGTTAAACAATAAACATTCTCCCAACATCTTTGACTATCAATATATGCAAGGGTGCTTGGGAAATCCCACCTGTGAACTAAAACCACTTTATTGTCATTCCTCTCGTTCTCCGTATGTAAACAGGTGTTCCTACAATACCCATTTTCCCACACTGAACTGTTGCAATCATATTCATTTCATAAAAGAATATTCTCCCATGCTGCCTCACACTTACCTATAAATAGGTTCAAACACCTTTACGGTTAAAAAAATGTAAAACAGTCCAAGTCGTCCCACAAAAAAAAAAATAAAATAGCGTCAGACACAAATTCTCGAACATTTTTACCCACCCAGTGGTATGTACTGCTATTGTGGGTATGAATGTATCTACACATATAATTTTGAAGTATCTACACATGCAATCCATCACATTCCATAGACAAAACAATTACCCGTCGTGCGGTATGCGGTGTGCAAGAGAAGCGGCAACTAATTAAAATGCAAACTATAAAGCTTGCATGGAAATGGAAGTGAATTCTTGATAAATTTGCAATAATGCGTTCGCAGCGCTGCTGCTGCACTGTTCGTAGAATGTTTCCATGGCCAGGCTATGAAGTGCACTACGTGCATTGCAACGAGTCATGCATCAATTGGCAAACGAATTCGGCAAAATTGTTTTTCTATTAATAAAAACAAAATTGTTTTTTTTTTTAATTTTTTTTAGATAAAGATACTCGAACGTCGAGTGTCATTGGATTCAATTTGTTCGAACACGCGGGTTTTTCATTTTATGATGAATGCACGAAATTTGAAATCGCAGATACCTACTCATATGCGAATCAACTGGAGAAAGTACATAATTTACCTTACAGCTAGAGTTGGAATTCATTTTGATAGCCTTCGAGACGCAGATTTGAGGAGAGATACATACATTTCTTGTTTTTTTTTTACGATTTTGTGTATTTTTCAAAGGAACCTGCACAAATCATTTCTGCGTATCACAGTTAAACAACTCATGCATGAGCCCATAAAAAAAAAACTCCGAAAGGCAGGAGGACAAGCGATGAGAAATTTGCAGAAAAAAATTAATTCGGACAACTTTATGGAGCTGGGAAATAAAGTGAAATTTTTATGAAGTGTTATGTGGTTTTTTTTTTTGTTTTTGAAGCGCAAACAATTTCCAAGTTTGGGTTGCGTAAAATTAGTTAGAGCGGTGGGAGATATAAAAATGAAAAGTATTCACACATAATTTAGCTTTATGGCAATTTGAATGTGACATTGTCTGTTTTATAACAGTGGAGGGCCGGTGCTTAGAGCTGCTAAGTTATGTAATTCTTTCTAGAAATTGCGGTTTATTTTGAGGTTAGGTTCTGTCATGAAGTGGTTTTTTTTTGTCATTCATTTACCGTGACAACATTCACCAATTCATGAAGGATGTCCTTTGTCCTCGGTCCTCCTTAAGACCTGACATACATACATATTTCTTTCTAAGCTTACACCATCAAAAACGGTATGAGTCTAGGTGAACACAACGAATGTAGACATTACGCAATCAGTCGATGTTGACTTACGCCTCAGAGTAGACACTCTTTTTTGGCGAAAGTCGTGCTTTGAAACTGGTGTGTCGTTTAGTTTTTTATTCAAGAATGCATGTGCCTACTCTAGGCGAAGTTGCGATGGTGTCATTTAATTTTATAACTAGAAGTATTGAATGGGGGGTATAGCTGGGACTTAAATTAACAAGTTTCCATTCCAAACCATCCTTAACTTTAAGATATAACACTCTGGACCAACAACCACTGAAGGTTGTTAAGCAGAGATTTTCGCTGAGTTAAAACACCTTCCTCGGTTGTGGACAAGGCCACGTACATCCCCGATGTCGATGGTTACGGTCAACACACTCTAGACCTGGAGAAAGAGTATTCAATCTCGAACTCTCATCAGCAACCAGTTAACAGAAGATACCCTAGAAGAACAATTTGGTAATACGAGAATGGCAATTGGGCTAACATTCGTTCTTCAGATCTTTTAACTGGTATCTATAGATATATAACTGCCACTACTGACTTGGTTTTACTTCGAATGCGCTCCTTCATCCCAAGTAAGTATTAAACTCAAACAAGAAGTCTGGTTTGTTCCGACTTGTTCGATTCCCTCGCGGAAGAAGGAAGATGCTTTTGCGTTGTGGGGCCAAACACCTTCTGAGGAAAACCGGAAAAATTACTGCAATGCTCTACAGGCAGTAAAATTTTTTGGCCTTTCGGCAAAAGAAGCAAAGGCTCTGCCTGGTCGGTCATCCCAGCTCTTGTCCACAATGATCAAAACATCACTGAATCCCAAGAGAAAGCCAATCTGCTAGCAACCGTGTCTGTTGGAAATTCTTCCGGGGCTCCCGACCCGTGAACAGTCTCTGCCTGAGACACGGCAGCCTTCCACTCTCTTCGATCCCGCGCACGCTGCTTCCAGTTGTCTAGACCAAGCGCTCTGGCATCCGCTATAGTTTGATCGTTCAAACGGAGGTTCGGCCTTCCTTGTCGTCTCGAACCTGGGTGCTGTGATTCGAAGATCCTCTTTGCTGGAGCATTGTTGTCCATTCGCTCGATGTGGCCGAGCCAGTGTAGTCGACGTGTTTTGGCTTTTTGGACTACATCCACATCTTGGTACAGCTCATAGAATTCGCGGTTGTATCTTCTTCTCCATTCGCCCTCCTCGAATACGGGACCGAATATCTGACGAAGAAGTTTTCTCTCGAAAGTGTTCAACATCTGTTCTGCTTTCCTGCTTATCGTCCAACACTCGGCTCCATACAGCAAAACTGGCAGGATAAAAGTTTTGTAGAGCATACATTTCGTCTTCCGAGTTAGGAGTTTTGAACACATTTGTTTCGTCAAACCGAAGTGAACCGAAGCAGTTTCCTAGGGTAAGTCTTCGTCGGATCTCCACTAAGTTGTCATTTGTGGAGTTGATATTTACTCCGAGGTAGGTAAACTCCTTACTGTTGCCAACAGTGACGTTTTGTCCTAGGCGGTGGAAAGGTGTTTCTTTGTTTGTTGACAACATGTACTTGGTTTTTTGCTCATTCACTTCAAGGTCAACTCGTTTCGCCTATTCTTCAATTACATTAAAAGCCTCTAAAATGGCGCGCTGGGAGCGACCGATGATGTCGTTGTCATCTGCATTACTGAATATGAGTTTAATATACCTAGGACAAATATTTTTCCGAACCCGCTCAGGAGTCGCTTGAGTCCAAAAAGATCTTAGTAGTAACAAATTTTCAGAGCCCTATGAGATTCCTCCGCTACTTACCTTCTACGTAAGTTCTTCTACCTGTCATATTCCACAGGCATCTTCCCGGATAGGTGGAAACCCGGAAAGGGAAAATGGAACCATAGTATGCACCATCACGGTGAATGGCGAGTAGTTGCCCTGGATATCTCTAAAGCTTTCGATAAAGTGTGACACAGTGCCCTTTTATGCAAAACCTAAGTTTACAGTGTCGGTAGCATCTTCTCATCACGGATTGCAAGCATTTTGAGTCAATACAAGTTGTATAGGATGGATATACTTCTCAATAAATGTTGGTGCACCCCAGGGTTCAGTCCTCACTTCGACCCTTTTTTTAATATGCATTAATGCCTTTTTCTCTCTTATTCGCAATCCAATCCATTCTTTTGCGGATGACAGTAGGTACTCTTGAGTTCGCTTATTCTTTGGTGACTCCACGGCTGAGCAAATGTCTACAGACCTCAACTCTGAATTGAAAAGTGCGAGAACAGAGTTGAGTTCAATTCGTCAAAAACTAAATGCTGTCCTATCTCTGAAGTGGGATACTAATGTAGCGAAACTCATGAATGAATTGAGTTGATATTCTGGAATCTAATGGCTTTTCAATGCTTGGCATTCAAGTTACCACAGACCTTCGCTGGAAGGTCGCGCGTCAGGCATGTAGATGTCAATTTGCAATCAAATCTCTTCGCTAGGGTGTCGTCGATTGGAAAGTTGGATGCCTTTCGGTCCTGTATCGATATTTCCACCATAGTTGAAATCTATGTAAGGATTGGTCCAGTGGTGCCAATGCAGGACATTTTTTGAATCCTGGTCATAGTCTTAAGGTTGGTGGCTTTCTGCGTCGCTTGTCATCAAACCGAATTACCATACGTCAGTATCGGTTTTAGCACCGCAGTGTAGAACCATATGACCATTTTAGTGATTGAGCCCCAGGTTTTGCCAAATATCTTGTTGCAGGCATGGTATATTAGAAGTGTTTTCCTTACCTTTTGGTTTATGTTGATGTTCCCCATTTAGTTTCCTATTCATGATGACTCCCAGATACTTGACGTAGTCGGAAATTTTTAGCAAAGTGCTCTGAATTGACGGTTTTTTAAATTTTCGATATTGTCCTTTTGTTGGAAGAAAGGATCAGTTCTGTCTTTTGTGGGTTAACCACAAGTGCACCATGGATAAGTGCACAGAAATGTTCCTGTAGCTAGCAGTGCTAAGTCATCTGTATATGCTGCTGCTTTGACTCCACTAAATTTTAGCTTAACTAAAATTTCGTTTACCACGAGGACCCAGAAAAGGGGCGATGGAACACCACCTTGAGGAGTTCCAATGGATGCTGACGCTGTGATTTGTGCCTAACCTACATAATTCGAAGCTGATTTGTCTGTTTTCTTAGCATGCACATTATCCAGTTAATCCTTTTTTTTCAATTATGGTGTTGTTCACATTAAGGTCTACTAGAACTTTTTTGATTGCATCAGTTTGAACAGTATTGAATACCCCAAAACGTGTTTTAAGTAAGCGTTGGTTGATTTATTTAACTTATAAAACCCGAAATAGGGTGTACTACCTACCGATAGAGTAAGTGTAGGATGACCCGAAGCATCATTTTTCTCTACGAATCTAATAACTCAAGAACCTACACAATGTAGCGATGGTATCTTACCCACAAATTACTAAAATTGGTAACACTCTGCCAATTATAGCCCATAAAATATAAATAAAAATCATATTCACTGATATCGTTCCAGGCTCTATCGAAAATACATCCATAAACTATAATTTTCAAATTATGCACATATGTGGTTGAAATTACCATATAATCTCAATTTATATAGATACTTTCTAGCCGCCATACAATCAACAACAACACCGTACAACTAAACACCGATGAAAAGGTGTGATGTAACACAGCACAACTTGACTCACCTCGTACAACCCATTTTTATATTTAAACCTAATTGAGTAGTACGATCAAAAATACAGAAAAAAAAAGAAGAAATCCCTCATATCGACCAAAGTCCGGTTCCGTGATCGTTGGAAAATTAGTTAAGTTGTTTGCGGACACCTACAGATCAAATTGAATGTGCCTTCCAGGCATTTCGTTTCTGTCAGTTCGATGAACTGTCAAAATTCTCTTGACAGAGTACGTACGTAGAGAATGTTTTCTTTTGTATCGAACTGACACACTTTTTTCAGGTCGAGATACACGTTTAAGTATCTATCCATTCTGTCTTTCATTTGAATGGTTCAACTTTTTTTTTTTTAAAAACCACATTTAGACTTTCCCCCTTTAAAGTGTATATGTTACTATTGACCGCAATATCTTAGAGAAAAAAATAAAATTTGTATTTGTATCTAAAATTGACTGCAAATTGCTGACCATAAACAATCAGCAACACTGAGTGGCCATATTTGAATTGCATATTGTAAACAAAACGCGTAACCAATGACCACAACTTGATGTGCGTAACAAATTTGGAAGGAATTGAAAATATTTTTTTATTTATTTGTTTAATTAAAAAAATTAAATTGGTCGAGATTGATGCATTTGTCAGATTAACAGAGCAGACTTTCTCCTCATTAGATACGGCGGATAAATATTATATAGTTTGCATTTTTTTTAGTTTCATAAATTCAAACAAAAAAAAAAGAAATGCAATCACGAGTTATTGAAATCCGGAAAGAAAAGACTTGTCACAGGAAGATTTGTTGCTTTGTCTTGATATGATGTAAGCGTGAAATGCAAATCGATTATTATTAGCACAATAGTTTTAAAATTTTAATAAACATGACTGCTAAAAGAAAAACAAAAAAAAACGTTCTGGTAACACTGAAATGTTAGCCATTAAAGACAGATAATCAGATACATACATACATACATATAGTAGCAATTTTAATAATTGGTTTTGCCTCCTTTTGGAGTTGGAGCATGACTGCAATGAAGCTATGGGGATGGTCCAGGACTGACTAGTACGCATATAGGTAGACCTACAACTTGCTGAAGAAAAGTCCGAAGTAGTGCTCATTAGCAGCAGGCGAGTCGTGGATACTATAAGAGTAACCGTGGACGATCACGTCGTAGCTTCCAATCCAGAGCTGAAATACCCTGGCATTACCATAGATGGAAGGCTAAGTTATAAGCAGCTTTCCAAATATGGGCTGATGCCATGAAGACGAGATCGTACAGGAAGAAAACGTAGAGAGCTTACAGAAGCAATGTGTTAAGAGCATGCAGTACCAATAGACCTTTTTATTAAAGAAGCGCAACAGAATTACCGTGCCAGCAGAAAAACGGCTACAGCGATGAGTGATACTGAGGTGCCACTAAGGATGAGTCTGGAAGAATGGCTAGAGTAGTAGTATCACTCTGATAAGCGTAGGTGGATGCAGAGATTCATACCCAATATTAATAGGCATGGGGAGCTGAATTTCTACTGTGCAATCGATGAATGAACATAATGTCTGCAACATCTTTGCGCTTCTCGAGTGAATTCAGATTGATGAGTTTAAGACGGTCTTGATAGGGAGGCAGGATAAGTGAGTCGTTCCAAGAAAGACCTCGAAGGGCAAATCGAAGAAAACGGCGTTGAATGTTCTCGATTTTTGACACATGTCAGAGAATTCCTTAGACCATCGTTTAATAAATGCAAGAGATGAGTTAGCTTTCAGAATTATCTCATCAATATGGGAAGGACATTTTAGCACCCTATCGTACAATATTCCAAGGTCGCAAAAAGATTGAACGATAGATATAGGCTAACCGTAGAGAAGATAAGAGCAGGGAAGGGATTCGTAGTATTTACGTGATTAGGTAATAGATTGGCATTTGGCGATATTAAGTTCTAAGCAGTTTTTGGAGCACCAGTGCGAAAAACTGTCTAGGTCCTGTTGAAGAAGACAGTAGTCCTGAGGTGAAGAGATGGTTTTAAAAAATTTGGTATCATCAGCGTAGAGAGAAAGGGAGGGGTGTTTTATAATCCTATCGACATTAGAATGAAAAAAGGGGGCCAAAATGGCTGCCTTGTAGAACACCAGAGGTGGCCGAAAAAGGATCCGATAGGACGGATCTGAAGCGAACACTATAAAAACGGTCTGTCAGGTAAGAAGATATCCATTTTAACAATATGGGTTCGTAACCAAGGGCAGACAATTTGAAAAGGATCAATATCTTATCAAAAGCTTTACTGAAATCAGTTGCAATAACGTCGACTTCTTTGCCATACTCTAAGGCATTGAGGGCAAATGACACGAATTCGACGAAGTTTGTCGTAGTCGACTACCTTTCAGAAAGAAATGTTGGTTAGAAGAAATAAGAGACTTGCACTGAAAGCTTAAGACTTCGTATAAATTACTTTCGAAGAGTTTGGGTATATGGGAAAGTTTAGCAATTGAACGATAATTTGTTACTTCGTTCCTTGAGCCCTTTTTGTGTATCCGGGTTATGTAAGAGGTTTTCCAAATCTGAGGAAAGGTGGTGAGTATAGATTTGAAATTCCTGCTTTTGTTCCAAGATCTACTGTAGTGTGAACATTTGGTCGATAGTGGACTTTCCTGGTCTAAAATGACACTGATATGGAACAATCAGATTGCTGACAAAAGGTTTTAAGCGTTCATACACAATATCAGATAAGATCTTGCAGGCGACGTTGAGAAGACTTATTCCTCTATAGTTGGCACAGTTTAGAGGTTCTTCTTTCTTGAGGATCGGGCAAACAATTCTGAGGTTCCATTCATCGGGCATGCTTCCGGCTGACCGTATTTTACAAATGAGTTGGTGCGTGCGCCTTACTAAGTCATCCCCCGCTGCTTTGAATAATTCAACAGTCAGCCCAATAGCTCCAACAGATTTATTGGATTTCAGCTTAGATATCGCTATCTTAACTTCATCCAGGTCTGGTGAACGGAAATGTTGGTTATCATCGTCCAGATTAAATGGTTCATACTGTCTTACAGCGAAATTTTAGTCATAGTCGCCGTTATTCAGTTTGCAGGAGCGATCATTCCTTATCCTCAACAGGAACTGCGATTCTTCTACTAGGTTTCCTTGTTCGTCCCTGCATGCTTCAGGGCCATTAATGTGCCCAAGAACAAATACTGAAGTCAATAGTCCTAGTAGCACATTTATGTAGTTGGATACTCATCGATAGCGGATAGTATCCACCGTAAGTAAAGATTACATCCATATGCTCTCCGATTTGTGTAGAAGCAAACCAGCATGCAAAATACCGCCCTGTCGAACCCAAAGTTGAAAAATGTAGTAGGAAATCTTATTTTCAAAGTGCTCTCAGAATCTATTTCCTCAACACTCCATTCATCATTCTCGAAATCGTTAAGGGTCTTATATTCTTTATCTAAATAACACTATCATCTTTAACAATCTCTAAGTTCATTGAAATTCCTTTCATGAATCAGCTCAGATACATAGAGTCTTTACAATTTCCACCGAAACCCATTCCAAAGGAATTCACTTCCACGAATTCATCGTGACCCACACTCTTGTGGCATTCGCTAGTCTCGTCCTCAACGAGCCACTCAATCATCGCGATTTCGAAATTAACTGACCAGCACATCCATGTATGGTGATCATAATAAAGAAGGCACCGCACTTAATCACGACTCGCGATCAAGTCGGTTGAATAAATCATAAAAAAAAAAAACATCTGACCCACATTCCAAATGTCTGCTCACGAAATGTTGTCAATAAAAAAATTCAAAAAAAAAGTGTAATCTTCCCATAAGACAAAAAGTGATCCCAAATGCTCATTAGAAGTGTACCCTCAGTGGTGCGGGTGCCTAATGTAATCGTTAACGAGCCAGGGAATATTCGAAAATATGTATGTATGCATTGTGTAGCAACATGTTGCATTGAAACATAACCTCTCGTACTAAAGAACACAGCGATGCCTCGTTAACGGCTATAATTCGAAATAACTTATGTGTGACTGTCATTCGGTGGGACAACCATCTAGACGTAATAAATTTTTCGCAATTTAATTCGCACTCTTGCAGCAGCCTACTTAAGGTGCCGTCAGCACATGCAGTTGAATAACCCACCCACACGTTGCGGGTTCGGTTCTACTCACACAAAACCATAAATATGTTGCCATGGCCAGAGACCTGAGACCATTTCTTTTGCATTCCGCTCCTGTACTGGTAGGTACTCTACGAGACTCGTATGTATCTCATTGTTTATTCAAAACCTGCCTCCGTAGGCGTGGCGGGTTTGCTAACTCACGAAACAAGAATTTCACTGCAACAATGCCTAACTCCGGTTTATTGCAATTTGTATCTATGAGGTTCCGCAATAAACTGTAAGTATGGATAAAAATCTCTCAGTATCTAGTAGAGGCTAGCACGTCTCTCAGAGGAAGGAGAGAATGGCTGTGTGTGAGAACAAGGTCAATTGGAATATAGTATCTGCGCTTGCGCGCGCGCGCGCGCATACTTAAGATACATTCTACGCACAAAGAGAGACCGTGGTGAAGGGGTGCACTATGAAAACAACTGATATACGATCGTAATTACAGGCCGGAGTTGCAGTTAATTTCCAGCGTTGTTAGAGACCAATGACGGACCGATCTCTAGCTGCAGATAAACGGTCATTCCATCTCCACTTTTTGTAGGTTAATTCCGTGCTTAGAGTTGCAGAGATATTTAAAATGCATTTGGGATGCTACGCTGGGATTTCTTGTTGGAATTAGTTTTAATTATAGTGCCAATGCCAACGCGGGCTAAATCCTCTCGTGATTTAATGAGTAGATGGGATATGAGGAAATGACTTTTGTTTTGTTTGGATGGGTGGTTTGAAATACGCCTCTGTGTAATTATAACTAAAACCTACTTGTTGCATGTTTGTAAAGAAATCTTGATTTAGTGCAAAGGCAATTAGAAAATTGGAATAAAGTAGGCCCTATGTACATGTGTAAAGTGTGCAACCTAAGTGAAGGCGATAAATTAGTTATAATCTTGGCTTGACAAGACTTGAATCCTAATGATGAATAGGAGAAAGTTGTAAAACTTTTTATAGGCGTTTTGTATTTGATTGCAATTGAGGTAGTTATAACTTAAATGATAAAGGCGTTCGAGGGTGTAGACGTATGATGAATACAATTTGATACTTAAATATAGTTCTCCTAGAGTTTGAAGTCATGTATTTGAGTAGTTATTTAATTTATAGAGATAGGCGGTGAAAATACATATTTTCCCATACGTTCAATCCAGCAGCAAACTGATAATTAGAAAGCCATATAAGAGGGCATTAGTTACGGAAAGGTATACTTGTCTAACGTGTCATCGTAATCTACAGATTCTACTTCATTTTATAAAATTCTCCCTGAGATTTACATACGGTTTCAATACTGTGATCCCGATCATTACCAAAGTCAATCGACTAAGATGATATCGAAGATCCTTAAGATACTTTTTATTTTGTATTGTAGGTACTTAAAAAGGACCTTCCAACAGTGAATGGATTGCATTACCAAACGATGTTTACTGGCTTATTTTGCATAAACTGACACCTCGTCTTGGATGAACCTATATTTATGATACAAATCCCTTCACTTTCTATGTTTTCTAATGTTGATTTGTCTTTCTTTTTCAGGTGAGTTGGAATATTTCTTCTAATGTAAGCATGTAAGTACCAAATATAAAAATAGTTACAAATATATAGTAACATTTACCGATAAGTAGAAAAACTCTTATGCGAACATAGACTGTGTTCTCTTGTTAGAATATATTTACTCGTTCTAAATACTATATAGAACCCACCAATACCAATACCAAAACCAGTTCCTGTTCTTCGAAACATAGAGACTCTCTAATAGCTTCAGTGATTTGGAATTGACCGAACACTCAATAAATGAAATTGAACGTAAACGTGCTAAAAAATTTCAGGTGGACATAGGGCGTCAACAATACCCTCTAATTCTGCAACGCAGGGGCTGAGTTCCAGTTTTATTCTCATTTATTGGAGGACCCATTTTCCTTCCTTGCTAGGTACTTGCATTCCATGCGCATGTCTACGCGCTCTGAGCTGTAACCGAACCATTGCCATTTTCTTCTCTTTTTGGTGATGCGTTTAGGGCCTTGACCCATTCTCAAGTAAAGTTCTTCCTTTGAGATACAGTACTGCCAATAGATCCATAGACTCTTCTTCGGTATTCCTTTATAGAGACATTACCTCAACACAATTGTTTCACGATACGCAGATTATTGTGGTTCATGTAAGAGGATCCGGAAATCGAAAGTGAAGTCTAAATCAGTTGGTGACTGGAAGGATTCCGAAGGTTGTCGGCATTATATCTAGTTATAAGCAGAGTGGTAAATCTAAATATGTATGTGACACAATACAAAGTTGTCTGCTTTCGGCCATAAGGCGGTGATCCTGTACCGCGGCGATGTCAGGTCTACGTTTGTTTTGGAAGTCTAAAAGGCAACTTCTCCAGTTGCGATTTAGCTGATTTTGTGCCAGGTGCTATACTCGAACAATGTGTCTCCAATGTGTTACCACATACAACGAAAGGCATATTTTCCCTTACCTTGACAACGATGCGATCTCATCATCAGATGTCAAGTTGTGGGCTTGTTCTCATTCGGCAACCCTATTGGGGCGTTATCGATAAATAATGGTAATTTTTTTTTTTACTCCGAAATCTGGCCGTTAATATTGCAGTCATTTGCCGCAAGCAATCAATTGACGTTCCGGAGTAGAGCACTGTGGTTTTTGTTGGCTGGTGGCTGTTGACTCTTAACGAATCACCTTATTTTGCGCACTGCCATTTTGAGGACCCTTTGTCTGCGCCGAGGAACATTTTTATGTTTCAGAAACCAATCTATCTACGTGTTCAATAGTTTCGGCAATATTTTTCTGTTTATATTGCGTTTTTTTTTCTTAGAAACCCTCAGATACCGCCGCAGAGTAGAGTTATTTAGAGCTGGCAGAGCTATAAAACGTTTGGCCTATAGAGCAGCGCCAAATAATACTAATCTAGTATTGTACTATTTTCGGACACACTGTACTAACTGTACAACTCGAAATTCCTAATTTTACACATATTTGGGGCGGACGACAGGTCAATCTGACCCAGGACCTAGCTTCTCACAAGCGTGTTTGTAGTTCTCTTGCGCGGACTGCACTACCGCCTGACTTATTCCACGATGTCGATGATCTTTTATAAAAAGTTTGAAATTAATTCAATCATAGCTCCCAACTGAATGGAGACTGCATCCAGGAATCTATCAAAGACTGCTCCCCGTTTTTCAATCTCGTTTGGTTTGCCGTGATGCGATCAGTTAAAGTTGATGCCAGATCTCCTAGTAGCGCTCTGTAGACCGATGCGCTGATTCTTCAAGAGCGCGTTGCATGAACTAATTAAAACCAACCAGAGCTTTTGATAAAGCGAAGGAAGCTCTTGATACCTACTGACGCCAGTTCGCCTAGGTTGTCAAAGAAGTGAGCTCCTAGATGGAGTAGTGTTTTTTGCTACATAGGAGGTAGAGAATGGTTTCGTCCTCTTCCTCGTCGCTACAGCTACTACAGAAGTTGTGTGAAAAGAGACGCAGCCTTTTGGTATGATGGCCTATCAGACAGTGTCCAGTAAGAACACCGATAAGGTGGCTGATCTGTGATCGCTTCAACAGTACCAATTAAATACTAAGTTTCAGATCAAGCTTGGGCCAGATCTGTCTCGAAATGTTGGATGTAGAGAGTTTTTTCCATCAGCTAGGTTTTGGTAAAAGCGTCCAGCTTTACTAAGAGTTTACAGGTAGCGAGGGCATATCCCGGTTCCGGCACTTCGGCAGGATTCTATGGACCCAGTGACGTTCTTTACCTCGGGTATGATTTATATATATAACACGACTCTGTTCTCGCATGTGTCATTGGCATGTAAGCAGGACTATTTAGTCGCAACAAAAGAATTGCTATAACTATTTCCAGCTTTGTAATGTGTGTTTCTTGAGCCTGTTGATAGGTTTTGTCCTGGCCACTACTGCGTAACTCTAGGTCGTACCTAAGTTTTGACTCTACAAGTGGGCAGTCGACAAGTACATGCATTGTGGAATATCTACTCGGGTACACCATTCTAAAAATCGCTTATCGCAATCCCAGCAGAAGTTATCAAAAATTACTCGAAGGTATTTAAACTCGTTGATATTTTACGCACACGTTTTGGGACACCTTATAGCCAGACTTTCAGCATTTCATTTTGGTTTACATATGTACATACACAAATGTATAGTTTGTTTCTTGAAGCGTTCCTATTCTGCTTCGTTAAACTCTTGTTGTATAATTACAGTGGTCATTTTTAGAGTTATGTGTGAGCCTAGGTAGATAGACAAAAGTTAGTTTAACTATGAGATATTTACGCGGCCTTCCGGCCAACCCTATATTGTAAATAAATATAAATTTCAGGATACAGTTAATATGGCTTTCCTGACAGATCGCCCAGGTCTCCGAAGTAGTATATGCCAAGCGCCGATTTTCTAGTTCTGCACAACCATTCGCATATGACGTATGTTTTCTTCTGCGTCTGTGTCCTCAGAGGTTCTGCAGAGGTCGTCTGTCTTTACTCGCTGTCTCCAGTTTTTTGTGGGCCGCCAGGAGGTCACGACCGGTAATAATCACCAAGAGCGCTAAATTGGTTCTATTAAGCGCTAGAATTTGCTTGGTTTTGGCATTGTCGTATTTTGTCCAGAATTTCCTGGAGACACGTCAAGATAAGAGTGGCCTCCATCTCTCATTCTCGCTAGTCTCACGAAGACTTGTTTTACATATATTAGATTTAACAAGTTCAATGGGCGATAGAACAGAGGTAACGACCATTCTCAGTCTCAGTTCCCTTTCCCTTTCCCTTTCTTGCTAAGTCGTCCGCCAGTTTGTTTCCTTGAATACTGGTGTGTCCTGTAACCCAAAGGGGTGTAACATCGTGATTTGTTGTGAGTGTTTTAAGTTCTTCACGGCATCGTTTTATGTGTTTGAATTATGGACGTGTATGAGATGGCCTTCATGGCGGCTTGACTGTCAATATACATATATCGATCATCTTTCTGGAGTGTAGTTTCGTGGATAGTTGTCGTGCTGCTTCTCTGACTGCTAATACTTCCGCTTAGAACACTCTACCGTGGTTTGAAAGTCTATTTGAATCGACCGTGAAACTCAAAATATTGGTCGGGTTGATGGACCTGCCGTTTATCCAATTTTCTCTTCTCAAAGTCTGAATCAGTGTCTGAATGGTTTTAAGGGCTACTTCGTTTAGGATACAATGGGTCTGGCGAAAGCATTGCTCTTTTTGAATACACGAAGAAACTTATTCATAATTAATAAAATTGGTCGAAGCTTAAAGCTCTGGGTGCATCATCATGGACTGCATCTACCTATGCATCTAGAATTTTTACAGGTAAATAAAAAATATACAGAAAAGCTACAATCCATCTGGAATGGATTGTATGATACACCTTCCTGCTTCGTACGCGGCGCTTATTGTATTTACAGTCGTGCTTTTTGTTTTCCTTTGAGGATCGTTCTGGCTTTTATGTATAGTTTTGTTTTTATCTAAAAAATTTCAAAACTTTCCTACATGTTGTCGACATTTATCCACTATCGCTTATATGACGATCGTTCTATAGTTCACATTTGGTATTTAGCTACTCCTTTAGATATGTATGTATCTACATATACTTGTCGTATCTAACACTAGTCTTTGCCATTCAAATTAACTTAAATCTGATAAAAAGAAAAAGGGTACTACTCCTGGCAATATAGTACATACTAAAATGAATAATACAATTTTTTTTTATGTTTTGACCCTAATTACTTTTTTTCAATTGGCGTTTTTTCATTAAGGCGCTCCATAAACTTGCACACTCATAATTTTATGTCAATCCTCAACTCATCACACTTCTGGTACTAGTACAAGAATCTCCTTAAGCAATCTATGAATATAAAAATAAATTTCAAAACGTGTTGGAATGGCATTTTATTACCAAAATTAACACGACTTTAAGTGACACTCATCAGTTAATTACGGTTCCAATTACATTACATTACATTAGATTGGGTTCATTTACTTGGCTTGCGTGTTGCTCTTTGCAGTATAATCTCTCAATTTTACCCTTTTTTTTGTTTTGTTTGCAGAAATTAATAAAACTTTCTACAGTCATTTCCTGTCCTTTGACATTTTAAGTTACCATTTTGCAGGTGAGAAAACTTCACCCATTTTTATTACCAAAGCGAAACCTATCTCCGGCTCGCAATCTTAATAATTATGCAAAAGAAATACACAATCACAAAACAGTCTAGCTAAGTGTGTCCTTAATTATTTCGAAAAGAAAAAGAAAAGGTTTCCCTTTGGGGCAATTAATTGCGGGTATATGCAGTAAAACAAAATAAAACAAAGAAATTAGATAATTTCCACCCCGCGGGCCAGCTTCCTTTCTCTCTCTCCACATGCATAAGCAATCTCTGAGATCTTAGGCTTCTCGGCAAATGAATTCAACAGGAAGGCGATAATTAGATACGCGTTCAGTTATGCATTTTATTTTCTTTTTTTTAATTCTATGGTGAAAAAGTTTGCACACATACTCGTACTTGTATCTCCTCCACCGCTGTCTATTGCAGATACAAATTACACCATCAGCAGCATTGTAGAAGTGCCGACATTTTGACCAACTTCTTTGGTGGCTCTAATGCGTGTAACTGTTGGCTTTTTTTTGCATTTTTGCAAAACAATCGCACGGAAGACAGAGTTTATTGTTTTAGTATTGCAACATTCGCACAAACGAACGAAAAAAAAGTGTTAATTACAATTAAGTTGCATATTTATAGATACATAAGGTAATGTTTGTTAGGAATTTACATGTGAGTAATCCTATAAGCATAAGCCTTCCATATGTGACCCAAATTTGGTAAATATTGTGAATAAATGATTTTGATATTGAAAGGCTGATGGTGTACACAAAATGAAATGAAAAATATTTAAGACCACTATCGAGGGCAAATATTGGCCGCCTTAAATGACTCAGCTTAGTGAAAATATTTGCAGTTGACACCAATCAAGACATTCATTATTACCCTACTTACGTCAAGTACATACAGTAGAGAGTATAGATACTCGTTCTAATGGTAATAGAGCTTTGGAGAAAATTTTCATATACAAATTTAAGTTATGCAGACTGGCTGTAGATACGCCTCATAATTTGTCCAAGTCATTGCGATTATTAAGCATGAAACATAAATTAAACACACCTTTTGCTCGTGGGCTATTGTTAGGTGGGTATCTACATATTAGATACATCGATCGGTGAAGTGAAATGTTGAACTTGTTTGCAAATAATGGTCGCAGTAAGAATAGAAAACCTTGGCATTTCAAAAAGATATGCGGTTAGAGTATTGCAATCTACATACGCTCACGATTGGCTTACAATTATCATTATTCAATAAATCTACTGCATCCGTGATGAATTCGTCCTCTTCTACGTTCAGGGATAGATTGAAATATTTTTCGGACGAAGCATAGATGTTCATGGCGTAGAACGGCTGATTGATATCCACTTACGTAACAATATTGATAAGAAACTACTGTCACCGTCGGCCCAACATGCATGTGGCAAAAGGTAAATCAATGCATTACACTTGTGAGCAATATCGAACATTCCCTGGTTCATAAAGAGTACTCCATGGTTGTTTTCCTGTATATAGAAGGTCCTTTAAAAAATGTCAATAAATCAGCTGCCACAGATGTACTATCAGACCTAAAGGTCGACAGTTCATTTTGCGAATCGACTAATCTACTGGTTAATGGTCGGATTATGAACTCTAAGCTAGGTGGACGCCTACTGGAAGATTTTTCAGCAGAGGCACTCCACAAGGAAGTGTTCTATAACCTCTTCTTTAGTATTTGGTGGACAACGAACCATTGATAATCCTGAAAGGCGAGGGATGCACAACAATCTCTTATGCAGATGATGTTGCTTTAGCTGTCTGGAGAAAGCGCCTAAATACTCTAAAAGAACAAAACTTTTTGAACAAGCTAGCTAGTTCGGTGGTTCGGTCTAAACCCCCACAAAACTGAACTAGTATTCTTCTCCAGGAAATATAACCCTCCTTCTCTTAATGGTATCAGCTTAACTTTCTCTGGCATGGAACAAATTTAGAAAAAGCTATAAATCTCCATTATCTAAGCAAGGTCTAGCGTACAGCTTGTCTGTGCATAAGCGGAGCACTACGATTCTCCTTCCCACGGTACTGGACATCATGTTTCATCTGATACCCCTTGATGTGAGGAAATGACGGCGAGTGAAGTCGTTTGAAGCTACCTTACAGTGTCCAAGAAAAGAGTTTGACCATGCTTCCAATCTGAATAAATTTAAAATCTCCCCAAACCACGGACTACACCATGCCACGTATAAATTTTGACAAGAACTTCCAAGTCGAAGATGCATTTTTAGAAGATGAGTCGATTCACTTTTACACTGACGGGTCAAAAATCAAGGACGGGGTTCGAGGAGGTGTTGTCTCTGACAAGGTTGATCTTTACTTAATCTTAACGAATCATTGTAATATATTCTAGGCTAAAATAATGGCGATTAAAGAAGTCATGTCTTGGTGTAAGAAAAACGTGATATCCATTAGAGATATCAGCAACTTTTCAGCATTCAATTCAGCAGCATTCAATTTCTTGGAATCGATTTCTATTAATTCTTTAGTAGCACTAAACTGCCGATCGTCTCTTACGGAGATGACTTTGCAGTTCAATATTCACCCAATAGAGACATTCCAGGAAACTGTAAGGCATATGAACTCGCCAGAATAGGAACAACTATACACATCCTACCGTACAAAAGGCACCTTAGGTATACCAATAATTACTTAGAAACTCAAATCCAAGTTGGATGCTATCGAGAGTACAAATCTTAGGTGGATGAGTGAACGAACAACTCTAGCGACAAAAGAAATTTGAACAAACCTGGATCCAAAATTTCTACCTAATAGACAAGCATGCTACAAGGCTGGGCATTTTTGAAAACGACTTTTGTAGAATTCATGAAAAAGAGGAGGAAACTATTCCTCACCTTCTTCGTTTCTACACAGGGCCTCTTCTGTAGAAGGAAGATTTAATTAGGAGCCTTCTATAACAACGATATAGATGATCGGATAATCTTAGATACTAAGAGCCTCTCACACTTCATCAGAAGCTCCAAATGGTTTAATGAGTAGGTAATGAACCTATTGCTGGTTTAGTTATCTTGGCGTTTCAAAGCTAACAGTCACTTCAACTCAACCCCAACCCCAAACCCATTCATATTCATCTGATCTATATATCCAGATTGATGTCTCTTCTATGTGTCCTCATTTCAAAAAGAACAAAACCGTGTACTCAGTTCTTTTTGCTATACCATTGCTAGACCGGTGTTGTACAGTACATAGTTATTCGCATGTACTTTGTTATGTTGTCTTGGCTTCATTCTACCGACATTTTTATGAACCTCGCATAAACAGAAATAGTTTTCACTTGTGCCTAATGCGTTCACCAAAGGAGTTTCGCACTAGTTTCTCCAATATTAGGTAGGAGAAGTTGCATAAAAGTGTATCAACTTATCCGAGACTTATACTTTTCCCACTTATAAAAAGACTAGAGTTTCTTTTTGAGGGTTTCACGTCTCGCGGACGGTAGAGAAACATCCGAAAGTATAAGTATAAATGTCTTGATAAAGCTTTTGAATTGAATCCTTCAAAAACAGGATAATACGCACAACGTGGTTCTGTGGCCTCAATTATATTTAATCTTTTGTTTGAGTATCGGTTTGGAATCTTTAGGTCTCCTCAAGTATTTGGATTTGGTCAATCGTTCTTATTCTCAGGCATAAAATCGAAATAATAATGCCTTTGATAAGACTGCGCCTGTTTCTGGATGTGGTATCAATGCAAGATATACCTCCCCATGGTCTAGCAAATAGGTCCTCCTTTTCAATATTGACGTTGAATTCTCTAAGGATATACGTCATCTCAGTGCACCATACCCCATCTTTGCAAGAAGCTTGTAGAAACAATCTTTGCTGGCATCGTATATATTTCATTGGATCATTGTAAATGTGGTTTTATTTTGTAAAGCTAATTGTAGGAGTAGTCTTTGACTTTTGTAGTCAAAAAACAAAGGACATGAGAGCTCTTAGAGCAGCTTGGCTATCTGATAAAATATTTACATGTGATCTTCAGAGGTTTCTTCTAATACACTCTCTGGCATAGAGCTCGATGGCGAACACCTTTGTTTGGAAGATGGAAGTAGAGTGTCTTAACAACGCAGACAATTTGTATTTGGGGCCAAAAATTCTGACTCCTAGCCCATTTGACATTTTCCAATCCTCAGTGTACTAATCAGATTGAGGTATCAATTGAAGAATTTAAGGATTATCCCAATAATTAAATTAAATGACACCTTTAAAGGGGCGATAAAGATTGATTCTTCTCGCCATGAAGTGCGAGGTGCATACTGCCGGTGAGGATAGTAGCGGAATTCTTTCAAAGATCTTCGTATGTCCAACTAGGTTGTTGGATTTGTTGTTGGATAAGAAGTGATAACATTTATATGTAGAGGTGGAATGTCTAAAAGGGCTTCCAGGGCAACAATCGAATAGGTACACATTGCAACCAAAATACCTACACAAGCCAGTATTTGGAAATTTGTAGAGTAGAGCGGGAGGCTTAATTAACCTTCTCCCGCAATACGGGGGATGCGTATGGTAAATTATTTTTAATGATGGTAAATTATTTTTGGTTTTAGGCCCCATTTTTACCCGAAAAATCTAGATCAGACGAAGAAGGCTTTAGTCGCCTTTTCAGTAGTTCTGTCTAGATGAGCCTTCCAATTAAGTTTGTGGTCTAGAGTTACCCCGAGATATTTTGTTTTTTTTTTGAGAAACGAAATTGTGCACCATTTAGAATTAGTGTCTGGAGATGTATGTTTCTTCTCTTGTTGAATGGTATGATGACTGTTTAGTCCAATAATAAGTTATCTGCATATCTTGGAGTTAGAAATCCGGAATTTTTTAGGTCGTTAAGAAGAGTATGTACTACTATGAACTATAGCAGATAAACTTGCACCTTAACGACAACTTTTGGTAGTTTTAAAGGAAATTGAGAACTGTCTAAGCTTGTCAGATATGATTCAGTTCCTGAACATGACTCATTTCTATCTGGTTGTCTGTGAGTCAATGTTTTTGGCATCGGCAGCAGTTCTGATTGATTGAAAAGACTATTTTCAAAGGCTCCGGAGATGTCCAGAAAGTCACAGAGGGTGCGTTCTCTCTTTGATAGAGATTTTTCAGTCGTGGTTTTAAATGCAAATTGATGGTCGTTTAAGGAATGTTCTATAAAGGGAGTATTTCTGATGTGAAGATCGATGATTTTTTTCCATTACCTTTACGAACACTGAGTTGAGGCTGATGGGCCTAAAAGCCTTTGGGTCTGAAGGAGATCTGCGGCCAGTTTTTGATCTTAATACCTCATTAACTTTCCTCCAAGCTATTGGGATGTTGATAAGTTAATAGCTGGATCTAAAGATAGCCACCAGGGATGAGAGTATCTATTTTGTATGCCTTGTGTGCTATTTTTTGTGGTTTTGTATGGCTTCTGTGTGGAGATGGCCTATCTGATGGAATCATGGGAAAAGGTTCTCTTTGAAATGCTCCTTGTATGCCTGTTAGAAAGCCCACATGGACGAGGTAGGTTTTGATTAAAACGGTGGATGTTGTTACAACTCCGTGAACTTTTTCTGCGTAGGATTCCTAAAAACAACTCCCTGAGAAGATGGCGCAGGTGACTCGATTAGTGGACCACATGAGCCCAATGTTCGCCGTTGGTTCACCTTTCGGTTTATCTAGGGGACATTACGAAGAGTGGCTATACTTTTTTCGCTTTGATCAGCAATACATTTATATTTTATACTTCGTTCGGCTACTGTCTTTGTATTAAATTTTTAAGTCTTTCCGCTGCAAGTACCCCATTATTCCCACGACAAACAAATTCTTGGCACCGCTGCCAGCTTGATAACAACACACCTACTGTACATAAGTGTCGCTAACACTTGTCTACATTTTCCACTTATTATCGTCGTTTTTTCTTTCTTTTTTCTTCTTTTCTTTCCATTTTTATTTCTCTATCTCCAACCTGTTTTTTTTTTTTCTTCTCCTTTTTCATTCGTCATTCATGAATTTCAATGTTAGAAGTGTTGTATCTGTTAAGATACTGAAAAGCATTGCTAAAGTGAATCAATTTGGGAAATTGCTTCAACGGGGGAAATCGGACAAGGGGGTCGAAACACCCCACTTGTCCGATTGCTTGACGTATTAGCTTCATAGCATAATATTTTTTGACAGATGATCTACCCAGATTGATCGTTCGATGTAAATATCATTTTCGCTATAGGGAAACGAAAATAAATCATTTATTGTAAATCCATTCTTAACCCCTCTATGACATTGTTGTATGGTGAAACAAATTCAGTGCCGATAAGCCCCTCAAAACAACCTGTTATCAATTTTTTTTTTTTTTTTAATTTTTATGCAAAAACACCGCCATACACACACCGATATGTCCGTTGGGGTTGTTACTTTATTGTCAAGGTGGAGGGGGGCGCTACAACTGTCATTGATAACGTGGAGACCCACTCGTTACGCCCTCAAAAAAAATTTCAAACTTTTTCAGTATCTCACTTAATGCGAGTGCGCGATCGTCAATTCAATTTATTTTTCTTCTTGTCGGTGAATTTATTCACAAAACAAAAACATTTTTCACATTTTCGTGAGGAAAAAGTGAATTCATGTCCTAAAAAAACAAGAAGAGAACAACTCCCCCGGAAAACATTCATATTGTTGACGTTTTACAGGTGCGTTGTTGTTTTTCCACTCAAAATATTATTTTTTTTGGTTTTGTGTTGGCAGATTGCGCGCGCAGCATCGTGTATCTTTAGCCTCGATCTTATGGCAGAGAAAAGTTTGTTTTTATTTTGAATGCTAAAATTAACGTCTTGTACAACAAGTGAACCAAGGCACAAATTCGTTGGCATGTTTGCGGTTTTTTTTTAGTCTGTCTGTCGGGGAGAGTGGATGGAAGGGGGCTTTGATCATATGTCTGATTACGGAGGAAATCAGTTTATAAAGCTAAGTAGATACTCAAAAAAAGAAAAAAAAGAAACGAAATCTGTATTTTGACAAAACGGTGTGTGATGACGCACCTTTTTTTAAATCGTTAGGGTGGGCCTATACTTATTTTTCCTCTGGGATTTTCTATAGCACTATGTAGGCTGTTTACTAGTAAATGAATATTCGCACGGTACCGATGAAATGAGATGAGGATTCACTTAATTAGATTTCAGTAACAAAGAGCCATCGTGTGGACGAGACTATGTGTAGGGCATGCAGAACGGTCAAACGCACCCGGAATGGCAAAGTGATTTCGAATTTCTTCTTTTGTTTGATTTATGGATATTAATTTGTTTTGTCGTTGTATACTTGTGAATTTCGCAATGTGTGCTGGTGATAGTGAGTGAAATGTGAGTCAGAATCTTTATTTAATTATTTTTGTTAATGGAAAGCCCCAAGGATGATAAATTAGTCCTATACTTTTGAGTAGATATTAGTGATTATAAATAGAAGTGTTTTGTATATTGTGTCATATTTTTGAGTAGTCTTCTAAATCCAAAACATACTTTAAATGCACGAGTCTAAAGAGCGGGTCCAGCAGTGGTACGCAATGCAGCCCAAATGCACCGGTATAAGGTAATCAGTTCACAGTACAAGAGTCAGTAGTATGAAGAATGTTCTGATGGCTCTATTCGTATTTAAGTACTTTAGTATAGACCGAATAACTAGATAATAAGTCGTTGATATTGTTCATTTCAATTTTCTTAAACATATATATGTATCACGAGTACCAAGTCCTTCTTGGAAGAATTACATTCGTATGAGACCCCAAATCCAAAAGTTGTTGTTTTTAACTAAATACCGCGTTCAAGGTAGGCGTAGCTTGGCTGCTCCGTACTGAAATACATATGTAACTCTATTGGTTACATGTGTAAAAGAAATTTGTCTTAACAACCACTACCCTTCAAGTGCGGGTTGATCATTATTGAGGGCTTTCTGAATTATGTGCTATAGTTGAGATCCATGTCATATTTGGAGATACATACATATAATGATTCGTAGTATGACCCAAAAGGTTTGAGTTACGATGAAGAGCTGGAACATTTGAAACAATTGCGCTACCTAATGTTTGGGAGAAAGTTTGATAAAGTTTATGTTTTTAGGTGTTCCAAAGTTTGAACAAATCTTGCCTGAGAAATAAAATCGGGTGAGTAGGCCTAACCACATTACCCCTTTGCTTTAACATCTCATTTGTTTCTTATGCTGTATGTATGTATATACTTTACCGCAATCTTGCTGGAGCCATTTGTTCTTCAGATCATGCTCCATTTTGGTCTTTGTCTGGAAGTGCATACTAACAATCTTTCGTGGAATATTCAGTAATTGTGCGTATGTTACTCTACATAAGCGTAACAAAAATGAGAAGCAAACAGGGACACAAGGAACTTTTCAAAGAGAACCTTTTGACATGGTTCCAACAGTTGGGCTATCTCCACACAGAAGTCATACAAAGCTCCCAGTGCCGATGGAATTTTTCCTGCATTCATGCAGCATGGAATAGACACTCTCATTGAATCCCTAGTGCCTATCTTTGGATTCAGCTATGGACTTAGCTACATTCCAATAGTTTGGGGAAAGTTAATGGTAATGAATGGGACCTCTCTCAGACCCAAAGGCTTTTAGGTCTATCAGTTTCACCTCAGTGTTCCTTAAGGTAATGCAAAAAATATTATCGATCTTCACATCAGAAATACTGCCTTAGTAGAACACTCATTAAACGAGCATCAATTTGCATATTAGCCTGGAAAATCGACAGCAATAGCATCGCATCAACTTGTAAATAGAATTGGAATGTCTCAATCAAAAAAAAAAAATCACCTTCTGTGTCTTTCTGGCCATCTCCGGAGCCTTTGATAATACGTCTTTTCAACATATCAGAACTGCTGCCGATGCCAAAACCATAGATTCACAGACATCCAGTGGGATATGGTTCATGCTCAGCATCAATATCATTTTTGCTAAGTTTGGACAATTCTCGATTTCACTTAAAACTACCAAAGGTTGTCCTCAAGGTAGAGTTCTATTCCCCCTTCTACCGTCCATCGTAGTAGATAGATACTCTTCTTAACGACCTAAACAATTTGTAATAATTTGGACAAATGCAGAAGGACTAAAAGTCATCATACCATTCACCAAGGGATGAAACTTACACCTCCAGACACTAGCTCTTTCTGTCGCCAAAGTTGTGCAACATAACTCGGTTTCTCAAAAGAAACAGAATATCTCGAGCTAACTCTAGACTACAAACTTAATTGAAAACCTCATCTGATTAAAGCCTTCTGAGTCTACTTTAAAGTTTTCAGTAAAAAATGGGTATTGTTACCAAAGATGATGCATTAGACTTACTTTACCACAATCACCCCAATAATACCCCATGCATCGCTCGTATGGTACTATAAAACCTCCTCCCAGTCCGCCCTACAGAAGGTGCAAAAACTTGCCTGTGTAGATATTATAAATACAATGCGTGACTGTCCGACTGAAGTCATAGAGTCAGTCATTCCACCCCTACATATAGGAGTTATGAATACAGCAACGGCAAGAGCCCTAAAGCTTCACTCCTTGTCTTATTAGTTGGACATGTGAAGATCTTTGAAAGAATTCCACCTCTATCCTCAACGGCAGTATACCTCTTGAACTCTGTGCCGAAAAGAATCAATTTTAATAGCCGCTTTAAAATTGTCATTCAGTTATTGGAATAATCCTCAAATCCCTCAATCGATACATCAAACCTCCGAAGATCAGATGTAAATATTCTGATAGCCAAGCAACTCTAAAAGCTCTCATGTCCTTTGACTTTGAGGCTAAGGGGGTTTTGAGCTGTTTTCAAACCCTTCTTCAACTGGTTGCACACAAAAAAATCTCATTAACATATGTCCCAGGCAATGTGTATCTCTGGCAATGGGTCTACTGATGAACTTGCCAGATCTGTTGTCCAGTCTACATTTATTAGCAATGAACCCTTTTGTGGTTTACCTGCTAGCCAGATAAGGTAGTTAGGTAGGTAGATTGGGGAAGGAACTGCGGGAATGCAGCCTTACTCGAATCTCAATGGATCCATTGTGTTCCCCGGTGTCGGATACCTGAAACCAACCCGGCCCTCCTGAACCAACCCATTTTTCATGATGAATTTCAGGGTGGTTTTAGGTGGCGTGTTAACTAGTTCGCTAAGGTCATTGGAAGGTACTTTTCCAAGGTTTGCATATCTGGTTCTGTTGAGGCTTGGGCATTCGCAGAGGGAATGTGTTGTGTCTTTCTCTACCTCTGTGTGACCACAGCCTCTGCATAGGTCTGTGGTGCTCATTCTCGTTCTTATAAGGTGGGCCGCCATTGAGTTGTAGCCTCTGAGGATACCTATGAGGAGGATCAGCTGTGGTCTATTTAGTGATAGAAGTTCTCTTGAACTTTTTTTGTTGAATTGTGCCCAAAGTTTTCTTTCTCATTAAAGTTTTACCACTTGGTTCGACCGATGGCGATGTGTCCGATTTGGTTACATATCCAGGTTTGTCGGAGGCGTAGGGCGCTTGTTGTCGCTACTTCTTTAGTGAAGACGTCCAGTGGGCAGAGCTCGAGCAGTAGGTGTTCAGGGCAGCGGTAGGTGTTGTTCTAATCGCGTTGGTGGTACCTATATAAGTATGCTAGATGTTGGATCCTTGTGAGGGTGTTCAGGTTTCTAGTTTTTACGGCAACGTATATTGGAAAAGTATATTGCTTTTCCAGTTTCTATCGATCTATGCACTCTAGGTATCTATCAATGTAATCCATGATTCTAGATATTTCTGATTTCTATTCTATTCTATGACTAAGTTCAAACCTTTTAAGCGAATGGGTGTGCCCTATACGACAATTCTGATCAAATTTAAGCTCATACGTTGTGTTTGTTCCCTTATCACATTCAGTTTATAAGTTTACGTATGCATTTGGTTTAAACTTGCTGCGGAGTACTGCTTAAATGATTGCTTATGGTAGGGCAATCATTTCTTATTATATAACTCACGTTTGGCTGAGTTCGTGTAAATCGAATTCACATCGTTATACATAGTTTTACGTAGAAGCCGAGGACTTTTGTTATTTATTTGCTCGTCAATTCAACAGTGGGTAAACTTGGAATGACTAAACAAAATAATCAAATATCAAATCGTCTGAACATACCTCATAACCAAAAAGATAAGGGTCTTGGATTGCTATCATATTCATATCAGCTAGATTCGATCTTGTCACTGGGTCACTACTGTATAACATTTTTACTGTCGTAAAACTGACCCGCAGAAAGTTGCACTTACAAGGTTCAATGAATTTATGTTATTGCCTCAAGAGTCATACTACAAAAATAGATTTTTTTGAATTGTGACGTTAGTTCAAACAAACTACGATGTTTCTAGTATCTATACTTCTGTCTATCTACCTTGCTGATAAATACATTCAAACACAAATCTATAGACGTACATATCTAATTCAAAAATTGAACAAAATAAAAGCTTATAATTTACCACACAACTTCTTTGTGTATCTAATAGTCTGCATAATGTTTTTTTTATTGAATTTTTTCAAGATTGCAAGAAAAATGTCATAATTTGAGGCAGAGCCCTTTGGTTGACGCATGTGGCATTGTAGTCTTCCACTTAATTTGTTTTAATTGGTTTTGTTTGTTGCCTTGTCATGATCTTCATTTGTTTTGTTTGCTGCATTGCCATTGTATAATGTGAAAGGTACAAACAACCAATCAGTAGGGATTACTCAATTTTTACCTAATGGTCTATACTATCAAGAGCACTACTTATGAAAGTGCAACCATTTAACACATTTATTTAAAATTGCTCACAAAGTTATTATGAACCAATTGAAGCTTGTATTCCTATTATGTGTACAAAACTTCACATTAGCATAATATGCTCCTTAATGATCGATTTATTTAAGTTTAGTGCTTTTGAGTGTTTAGTGTTATGCAATATTGTGGTGGATTCAAAGAAAAAGTCATGCTCGTCATAACTACCTTCGCCCTCGCCTTTGCTTTCAGCATACAAAGCTATCACAATAGTCATTAGTTGTGATACTAAATCTTGCTTCATTTAATGCAATGTTCTATTACTTATTTACATAGAAAGCGCTAAAATTCAGAGTGAACCTGGGCCTCAACTAGAAAGCCTCTCATTGCCTTCAGTTGCACACTCTAATGCGGTTGAGGCCCCCTTCTACTTGTTCGCGCCACCTAAGGCGAAGGATTTCTCTACTTCGTTTTCTGCCGGGTTGGATTCGAATACTCCGTGGGCTGGAGCACTGGTATCCATTCGCTCTACATGTCCCTGGCATCTCAGAAGACTAATGCCCAGTTTTTTTTTATCAGATCGATGTCGCCATACAGCTTGTATAGTTCGATGTTCAAACTCCTTCAAATCCCATCAACGCAAACGAATATCTTGAATACGAAGAATTTCTCTCTCAAAATGAGCGAGGATGTCTTCATCCGCTTTTGATGGAATCTATGCTTCATCGCCATAAAGTAGGACTAAGACGACCAAGCTCTTATACAGAATCTCCTTAGTTGTTCGGGATAGGCTTTAATACTCAACTGCCTTCTTAGGCTAAAGAAACAGTGATTGGCAAGAGTTATTCTTAGTTTTATTTCTGCTAAGGTGTTGTTACGTGTCCTCCAGAAAAATCTATTATGGTTCCATCTACCTGAGAAGCAGACTTTAAAATTCTCTTGGCCCCAAGATACTGAAATCGTTTGTTCTTCATATGAAGCACGGTTCATGGAGGGTAAACTTTTGAACTCTACAAATAACTGCTTCATAGCTCTATATATTCACATCCTGCTTAAGTTCTATGAGTTGTAGGTATCATAGAAAGTACCCAAATGCAAGTATACATAAGTAACTTACACAGCTACACACATATGTATGTCCAATTCACTGTCATTTGCATTATTATATTCTACAGTCCCATTCTCATGTATACCTCTAGAAAGATCCGAAAGATGATACGAAAATACATTTGTATCTAGGTATTTGCCAACGAAAGTTTTAAAGCCTACAAATGAATGTGTAATGTTAAGGATATCGTTTGTCCAGATTTTTGAAAGCATAGCTGTAACACAGCCTTAGCTTTCCCACTCTGCTATCGACACCAAGTTCGATGCCACTTTTGATCGAAACAATACATCTTGCTGTTCTCTTCCGGTTTTATTGACAATCAGGGCTATACTAAGACTGTCAGTATTATTTACAATAGTGACATGTTGCAGCTATGTCGTATCGGTCTTTGGGCTTCAACATCATCGTATCCCCATAGATATCGTTGATGATCGTATCCCCGATGCTACGTTGCTTGGAAGAACGTATCATAAATCCCATGAAGCCCCATAACTTTATATGTCTGGGAGCACCGATGGAAAATCAAGAGTTCGTACCACATTTGAATTTGGAATAGGAACGTTGTCATCCAACTGGTTTAAAGCATTGCTCCGTCTTCTTTTTGCTTCTCATCCACGAAAGGACTTGACTTGCTGTCAATTGCCTTCCAATTCCTTTGAGATATTGTAAGCAGTCCTCCTGTCGCATCTACTTTCGTATTTGCTGCTTCCTGAGCTTGTCTGGCTGCGGCGTTAAAGTGGCTGCGTCTGTCACGCCTTACGCTATGTTGTACTCCTTTCTTTTTTATACGGCACTGGTAGTCCAACTCAGCTTCTCTTCTACAGAGGCGGCTTGAGGATATGATACACTAATAATCTCAAGCGCGAGCGGTTGATTTTTTACTTATGCCTAAGAGTGTACCCTCGCTTGCAGAGGCGGCGGCGTAAGTCGAAAGTGAGAAGAAAAGATAGAATAGTTTTTGTGGTGTAGTGGTTTGAATCTCAGGTGTCGTTAGGTATCAGAGTGTACTACATGGGTAGTGTCCATACTAACCAGCAATCATTTTCGCATTTGACTCTTAGTACGTGGTTTTGTTTTTTTCTATTTAAGTAGAGTTGTAATGCGGCTGTTAATTTTATACACAGCACAGCACACATCACTACACTAAATATTTAAATGTTGATGCGATTGTTCCTAATCGATGGTTTTCAAAGCTGAATATACTTGTAAGCTGTCATAAGATTCCATGTTTGTGTACAGTCGTGTCGTTGCTAGATTTAATATTAAAATCTTCTTTTTACATATATCGATACCTTGGTAAAGTTCATACCTTCATCCGTGTTCCCCTCATCCTATAATCTTATTTGAGGGACTTGTACTCAAGCTTAGAGTTTGCCAACCTATTTTCTTTTCCCTAGAGCACCTTTTGTAAGCTAGTTTCTGTGAAGAATCTTTGGGAGAAGCCGGTCTATAGTCGTCATATATGTACGTATCTGATATCTAGTACTTTCCCTAATAATATTTCCTTCTTTTGTGGGTCAGTGATCTCCAAAATTCTAGAATGTATTTCAGAGTCTCATTGGACTCATCTGGTATACATACATACATACATATGTACATACCTAATTGAGAGAGCTCCATTAAGAACCGTGTTTTGGTTATATTTCCCCAGGAGTTTCTTGTTTGTTTTGTAGATTCTTGTATTTATTTTCCCTCATCCATTCTTTTGAATTTTTCGTTTAGGGTATGGTCCCCTATTCCTTAGAATGATTATGATCTTATGAAAGGTTCTACTGCCCCTTGCCTTGGTAAAGCATCTGCGATTTTCTTGCGCTCTGTAGCCTGGTATCCAATGAAAGTGCTGTATTATTTCTGCCAAGTTTAACAAGTCTGTGCTGGCATCTCTTCACAATCTGACGATATTGAAATTGAAGATTGAAATGGGAGCATCTACATTCGGCCTGAAAGATGCTGGTCCATTGCTAGGATTAGAAATTATTTGAGGAGTGCATCGAACTCTTGCAACTCAATTCACATTTTCCTTCTAACTCTCTCTTTTGGTATTTCTATGATCGTTTTAGTCTCCTCGAGTACGAGGTGTACCTAAGTGAGTTTCTGTCGGAAATTTTACTTTTCCACGCCTTAAACTGCATTTCGAAAGCATATTTTGCTTTCCCGATTCTGCTACTAACTTCGAGTCCGGTGCCGCGGGCAGTCGAGATGATGCTTCCCAGATAAAGAAAGCTCTCCACTTTCTCGACCTCCTGTTCAGCAATGTTAAGTTGGGAGAAAGAGCTCGAAAGGAAAAGGACTTTGGTTTAGCTGAATTTATTTTAAGCCCCACACTACTGGCTTCAGCTTACAAATTCTGACTCATCTGGTATAGATCCAAAACCTTGTGTTCATCCATTGAACACCTCTGCTTTCCTCCGCCAGCTGCGCGAATAACATCGCTTATTATCACTAGAAAAAGAAGCGGCGATAAAATACAACCGTGCTGAACTCCGCTTTGGACTTTTAAGGCTTCTGACCGTTGTGTAGAACACGACATTTTGTACATTCGTACGTAGCCTTTATAATAGCAACGATTTTAGCAGAAATACCCTTCCGTATAAACTCTTGGTTCACGCTATCAGAAGCCTTCTCGAAATCGATAAAAACCAGGCCTATACTTGTCGCATTGCTCTACAATGACCCGCAAGGAGTTTGTATGATCGGTGCAGAAGGATCCAAAGCGAAAGCCTGCTTGTTCGACAGCGAGAGTTGAGTCTAAATGTGCTTCTATCCTGTCCAGAATTATCTTCGTTATTATTTTGGCCACTGCTGACAGAACGTACTTATATCCCCCGCCAATTTCCTCAATCCATCCATCATACCATTTACCTTTTTTGACAGCTTGACAATCGTCCCCTGATTCCATTCAATAGTAGGTCTCAGTAGTTCTGCCGATTTATTTGGCGCAGCTCCTCCTCAACTCCTACCGCTTTATTCTTCTTGGGGCCCTTTACCGCGGTTGCAAACTCTGTATTGTTGACGGGGTCAGTATGAATTCGAGAGATTACTACTTTAGATTGTTCATTTTGGTTCGGAACCTTCGTGTTGTCGTCTATATGGTTAAGTACCATCGCGAAGTGCTTCCTCCATCTTCTGACCTGATCCTCATCCGCTATAAGTTGGAACCGTCCACATTTTTTACAGGATTCTGTTTGGTACTGCGTCCCTCTGTGAACTCCTTGGTAACAGTATAATCTGTCCTCCTGTCGCACCGATTTGCTGCCTCTTCCGCTTGTCCAGCTACTGCATTCATGTGGTTGCGCTTATCGCATCTTACACTACGCTCTACCTTCTTACTATACTCCTCGCAAGCATATAATAGTTACAAAAGTGACGCTTCCTTCCGGTACCCTAGCCATTATTTCTTTAAAGTCTGAATATTCGTTTCGGCATTTGATGCGGAATATTCTATTCGTAAGGTAAGTCATTAAAGTAGTATACAGGTGCTCGGGTAGTATTTGTCGTAATTTGAAAGCATTCATGCCAGACGTCGTCAATAGCTTGAGAGACGTCAAGAAATGTTGGGAAAGTGTGACTTGCGTTGTTTGGTACTTTGTCAAGTAATTCCTTTTCTTATTTCTATCTTTGTATATGTCCAATTTAGCTTTCCACAGCTGATTTCCTGGGAATTCCTTATAATTTGGAAAAATTCCGTTTATATCTCATTGTTTGGAATGGTAGCTATTATTCACCAATAAATTCAGTAAATTATTTATTTCTGAACTAATGTTGACAGATCTACAACTCAGTTCACAAACATTAGGCTCCAACCGCAAAAAATCGAAACATTTTTGATTTCACTCCTAACCTAGAATTTCGGTTGACAACCCATGTACAAATGTCAAACATCGAAACCAACATGGCATGTTCACATCATAGTTGACAAACCAAGTTGATCGTCTGTAAGGGGCTTCAGCTGGTATACCTACTGTATTTAAATAAAAGTACTAATCGCCACGCCCACTTTTAAAGGCTAATTTACAATTTCAGTAAATTTTTTATTTGTTTATGTTGGTTTGTAATGTTTTGGCCTGTTTTTCACTACAAAATATTGACAACTAGAAACTAATTGCCCAACTCCGTCAACTACGGGGTTCGATGAACGTTATTCTTTCAAATTAGCACTCTGTACGTAAATACTTTAAAAATCAAATCTACTAACGTCTTGTTATCTGTCAAATGCATTACGTATGCACATTTGTACACAATCGACTTGAACAAACATTCATTATCAATTCAACTTAAGATTAGCAAATATCATATAAAGAGATTAGATAGGTATGCCTAGTACATCTGCAGTAAAGCTGCGATAAAATAATAATTTTTATACAAATTTTGCACACTTTTGTGTTTGTGAAGGACGTTTTTGTGAATTCTTGCAAAATCAGTTGTTCGCGACGACACTCTTCGAACAGACAAAGCAATTGATGTGTCAATCTCGGAACCGGAATCGGAATCTTTGCTCAATTGTTAAGAGTTTTTCAAACAAAACAACCCTTTAACAGAAAAGTTTGTGATTTTCATTTCTCGTGCGTTTTATCAAATTTGTGTGAAATTTATTCAAATTTATCTAACAAGAGGGGGAAAATTTTGTGAATAAAGTTTGAATTTGAATCCTTCACAACAAAGAAAAGAAAAGTGAGTGTAAATTGGGGGAAAAATGAAAGTGCAAAACTTTGCACTTTAATGAGAATGCTTTCTCTCTCCGCCCAAACTGTTGAAAGTGTCCATTTGGAAACGAAAATTTTTGATTTGAATCTTTTTTTCTGGTTGGGATCTATAGATGAAGACTCTTGAGGAAATAAGTGGCTGATTTAGAAGTGTACTTTGAGAGGTGCTCGTCGTTAGTTTGGTTTCTGTGAATGGAAAAATACGGCGGGGTTTTTTCTATCAATTGACAATAATTGGGCATGGGAAAGTGGAACCGTTTTAGACGTCTTTTAAAGATGTAATGAAGTCGTGAGATAGACGCACAATTCGTTTGCTTATGCAATTCGTTTCTCCAGACTTTTTCTTTTGTATTAGTGTTTATACAAGGTGGGTTCCAGGACTTTTAAAAATAAGAACAACAAACGTTTTTGTGGCAAAACCGATTTATTGTATTCAAAATAGTCCCCCCATCTGACTCAATACAGCGATTTTCCCGATCTAAAAGCATATTGAATGACTGTTTTAGATCGTTGGCCGGAATGTCCTTCGGGATATTGGTATAAGCCTTTTGGATGGCTTTTTCGCCCACAAAATGCTTTCGTATCATCAGCAAATACATTTTTTCTGAAAAGGTAAAAGTTGCACGGTACCAAATCAGGCGAATATGGAGAGTGCTTATTAGGTGACAAGTTTTGGTCGATGAGATGACGCATTATCGTGCAACAAACGCAAACGTCCTTCTGCGTCTACTGGTCGAATACGATGAACCAAACGCTGGTGCTTTTTACTCGGCACTTCGACGCTTGGTTTCTCAATCATATTGAAAAGATCACGTTTTATCACCAGTCACAATGTTCTAGAGGAAGTTTTTGTCCTTTTTGGCCACCTTGGTGATGTCCTTCGAATGTTGAATTCTGAGCAATTTTTGGTACTCATTTTTGTATCGATGATACAAATAGACTGTCACTTCAGACGCAATAACTCCGCTTCTATTCGTCCAAATGTCATGAAATTTTGACAATACATCAGTAAAGGATCAACCTTTCGGACTCATGTAATAGATGGTCTCAACAGATGCCCTCACTAGAATTAATTTATTTTAAAAAGTCCTGTTTACTTTGGAACGCGCATTGTATGAACATGTATCGCAAGACCATCTGCAACGCGTTCTGATCATTAAATGACGCTGATTTAATTTTTTAATACATTTGTATTACAAATACACAAATTTGGCGCGGCAAGTCCTTATGAAAACCAGGACCTAGCTTCTCTCAACCATTCGTCTTGCGTTTGCGACATTCTTTACATGGATGGAAAAAGCCTACTATTTATTGCTGTGTTTTGAGAAGCTTTTTCGTCACACTTATACTCTCGGATGCTTGTCACACGTTCGCTAGAGTTAGGGCCGTGAAAAAAAAAGTTAGTGTTGTCTATGATTCGAACATC
Organism: Xylota sylvarum; assembly: GCA_905220385.1. Classification (NCBI taxonomy): domain Eukaryota; kingdom Metazoa; phylum Arthropoda; class Insecta; order Diptera; family Syrphidae; genus Xylota; species Xylota sylvarum. Next base: position 103,808,440 of record LR999957.1, on the reverse strand, counting down.
CAGCTCAGTAATTTGACGCACAGCAGATCTGATCCACAGCAGCATCCACATTCGTAATGTGTTGCTGTTTATAAAGAAAATATCTTGTTCTATTGAACTTGGCTTTGGATCTGACTTTCCTCCATCATAATTTGTGGAGCTGTAGTATTTATGTATGTAAAACTATTTAGCAGATTGATTTGGCTTTCAAGTACTCAGTTATTTCTCATGTCTGAGTAGTCCTTGTCCCTGATGTCTGCGATATGTTTTTGGTGGACTCGTTAGAAATTTCGGGACATAAGTAACAGCACCACCTCACGTCTCAATTTTGAAAAGAACTTCGTCTTCAACATCTCTTCCAGATCACTCTAGAATGAAGATGAGTAGATTCTCTTCTACTCTGACGGCTCAAAAACCAAAGACGGAGTTGTTGGAGGTGTTTTCTCCGACAGTCTTAATTTTAAGCTCCCCTTCAGTTTTCCAAATCATTGTAGAGTGTACCAGTTGGAAATTATGGCGATCAAAGAAGTCTTATCTTGGCTTAAGGAAATCGTAATATCTGCTAGGGATATCCGCATATTTTCGGACAACCAAGGAGCTACCAAATCCTTGAAATCGATCTCTATAAATTCTCTACTAGCTCTAGACTGCCGATCGTCTTTCACGGAGATGGCTGAGCAATTCAATATTCACCTGCCAGGTGCCAGGGCATAGTGATATTCCAGGGAATTGTAAGGCCGATGAAGTCGCCAGAATAGGAACATCATTAACAATTTGGCCGGACAAAGGCATCTTAGGAAAGCCTCAAGCTGGATGTATCGAGATTCGAGAGTACGAATCTTATATGGACATGCCTAGCGACAAAACAAATTTGGTCAAAGCTGTATTTAAAACGCTCCAAGAATTTGATTTCTCTTAACAGGTTGCATATCGGCACTATCATACAATAGGTGTCATCACTGGACAGTGTCTAATAGGGACCTCCCCACCAAGGTCTTCGTATTGATTCGTCTTTTCTTATCCTCAGTGGTTGGTATTTCGGACGTGAATTGCATTTCGAAAGCAAATGCCTTGATTGGTCACACTCCATTTTATTTATAATCCAATGTGAACGTGATCCCTCTTGATAAGGCTAGCACTGGGGTTAGTTGGGTGGCTGTCCCCACTTAGCAGGGACACACTTAGACCGAAAGAAGATCCATTGTGTTAAAATTATGGAAAAACCGGATTATCTGTACCGAAATCTACATGTAGACTTCCCAAATGGGACACGAGGCAGGACAACCAGTTTTGGTGTGAACCCATGCCGAAGGAATATGGTTTAAGCTTTAAATCAGTTTAACCCGGATACGAAGCTTCTTATTTTGCTTCAGTCGAGTCTAGCTAGATCGTTTAGATCTTTGAAAAAGTACTCGCCAAGGGTTTTCCTTCCCAAAGCAGATAAGGCAAGTCAGGTACACTGAAGGTGTATCATGGTTTACTCCTCTTACAAGTACTTGAATGACGGTCAGCCGCTGAATTGAAGGAAACTTCCTTGATTATCCAGAGAAAGACTTAATTTCAAAATTCATGAAACGATGACAAATACTTTTGTGGTGTATTGTGCCAAATACTTTGTGATGCTGTATACTTTTGTGGCTTTGAATTACTACAGACAAACTTGTTCTAAAAGCTGAACAAGTCGTCTAATTCCAGGTTGCATAGATTATTATCTAATTCCAGGTTGCATAGATTATTATCGGAAAGGAATGTCTTAAGTGAACTTCTGTTTGAAGGGAGGAGATACTTAGAGCAGTAATCTATGAAAACCTTTGTAGTGTCTTGCCTGTTTAGATAGAACAAGCAGCTACAGCGCTTTCGATGGAACGCTATCCTTCCTACACCCGGAAAGTTACATATGCCAGTTGTTTAAAATAAAAGTGATAGTTTTGAATTGAACATTATTTTATTAAGTGTATCCGGTATTAACATGACTAGTTTTGATTTTGGGTTTTTAAAGTCTAAGAATAAGAATACGGTTTAGGGATTCTAAAGAAAAGGAAGATCGGGTGATGAAATTCCGGCTCTATTTCAGCGCTGAGTCATAGTCGATTTGTTCTGGTAGAGGACATGTGTGGACCTAGTTTGGAATGTACAGCTAACCCCGGCTATATCCTATCTATCTTAGATACAAAGATAGGGTAAATAACATTCGTTCTCGTAAAGCTGATGCGATTAGACTGAAGGTCACATAGAATTCAAACTTTATCAGCCCTGATTGAGCTTAGTAGGCATTCAAAAATGGTTTTAACCTAAGATATTATTGTTTCCGATTACTCGATGGTTCTTATCCAGACTAATCGCGAATATTTGTTACTATTCCTTGAATTAAAAATGAATTTCTAGCAGAATTGTGATGTATCTTCTAAGTTAAAATGATTGGATTATCGATGTCGTGACTGTAAGATTATAGCTGGAACTTGAACCTACAAATATTGTATCTAATGTTACAACCCCTGTTAGACGCTGTTCGGTTGACATTTTGACACAGAGTTGCAAAAGTGAGGGAAAGTTAGTTATTTACTCTGTTCCACCGAAGATAAACTGACATTCTCAAATGGCAATGAAGTTGTGTGTAATTTTCATTAGAAATCCTCTCCTGATGCCTTAAACACAGTAGAAGACAGATTTGAACAACAATTATTGTTTATTGAAATCAAATAGCTTTTCAGCATAGAATATGTCATTCGATCTTAAAGTATAGCTTCTACATGATCAATTTTCAAAAGAAAACCCCTCTGCCAAGGTCATTAGATTGTGCCATACATACATACATATGCGTGCAAGTTCTGAAACCAAGTCATATACTTTTTCTTTGTTCTATGCCGAGCCCCTATATAGCCTATAATTTTTTTTTTTTTTGTATTATTATTCAGAACCCAGAGGCAATACAAATTGATTCACCAAACGCTATTGTAATTGATATTAGTGTTCAGTTTGAGTCATCAAAGACAGCGCCCTCGCTCCCGTCCTTAATTCGTTAGATACTTAGTATTAATTTACGATTTATTATGTTACAACTGTCTTGGATGTCTTTTTTCAAAGAATTAACACTTTAATGATAGTAAAGTCCGACTTCCACCTAAAAGTCTATATTTTCCAGTGGCAATGGCCAAGCAACGACGTCAATCAGTAAGAAGAGAGCACTCACAAACAACAACATCAGCGTCTGTATCTCATCTTCTTCAAGTATATCTCTGAATCTAAAACAAAAATAAAAAGATAAATACATACGTATGCATATATGTATGTAGCCATATCCATGATGATTCCAAACAAAACCACCAATCATGATGGCTCTCCCTCTGACGTTCTTTGCCATCAGATCCACGAGAACACTCACACGCTAGCTGGCTGTTTGGTTTGCCAAAACAACCCTAGAGTGGAGCTAAGTCGGTCGGTCGCCGCCCCGAGAAGACTAAAATAATGATCACCACTATAAAAAAGATATTTTGCCTAACTTCGACTCGATCGACAGTCGGATGGGCTTTATTATACGACTACGCGTAGTTTTCTCTCGATAGTTCGTTCTCGATGAATACGAAATTATCGCGGGTTTCCATTCAAAAAAAGAACAAAAAACATTCTCGAATAGAATAGACATAGATACATTTTTATAGTTCAAAAATTAAATATTTAAATTTAAGTGCAAATTAACCGATTAACCGAGTTTAACAAAAATTTTATCTTTCCTTTTCCGGTTACAGCGTTCTCACCGTCGTCGACTTGTTATCGGTGTGTGTCTTGCCTTGAACTTGACCACAGAAACAAACAAACAAAAAAAAAAAAAACGAAGAAGAAAACTTGGAATTGGACAAAGTGTTGTGTGTTTTTTTTTTTTGTTTTGTTTTTTATAAACAATCGAACGTCATTTTTGACATATGAATGCTAAAGCGCGGTGGACGGTTAAATTGATCGAAAAAGAAAGTTGCCAGTGTTAAATGTCATTCCTGGTGGAGGAACAATTTCGAAACATGGAACACTTGGACTTGGCTGGAGTTATAACGACCCCGTCGTCGAATTGGCAGTTACCGGCATTTGAACCATCACCGTTCGAGCAGCAAGGTGAGTTGATCATGTTAATTATTTATTTAGCGAGTGACAGGTTTATGACAATTTGCTTTTTTTTTTTTAATTGTGTGATCTCGTTTTATGATGTCAGAGAGTCTCGTAATCGTAACCCAGAGGGAAATCCTCTCGTGAGATGTTGCATTTCATATAAATACCGTGAATCATGATTTCGTGATTACTCATACCACTCATGTGTGGAAAGAAACAAAGCGCCATTGAATTGCGTTTTGTATGGTCAAGATAAACAATATCGGTATGTGAAATTTTAACAACATCTGATTGAAGTTTTACAACGTGCATTGCTTAGATTATAAGATAAAATCTTTATTAGTGTTGTGCGTGAGACGATATTTCGTAAGCATATGCCATTAACCTTGACTTGGAGAACTATACAACGTAGTAGTCTTTGCGACAAAATACCTTCTAATTAGGTTTTGATTATATTTATCGAGATGTTGCTGGTAGCTGGCTAGATTTCGACAGCCATACATAAACACATCCTAGAAAAGTTAAACTTCTCTGAGTAGTAGATACCTTGCTCCTGTTCACTGTAGAATTAGATATCTTCCTATTTTATTTTACTACAAGCTACAAGCAGCAACCGTGTCAGAGTGACCTCATAAATTCCAATGAATCATGGGCGGAATCTGATGAAGCATCGCTTAACCTGGACACTTATTTCTCCGGCTGTACCCCTATTTCTAGCGACAGCCCTGCTCTGGTGAATATTAATTGCCCACCGTCACCTCATGAACTTATTGGCGAAGATAAACTGAAATGGACGGTTACGAGTTTCGAGCCTTTCCAAGTCACCGGAGACGGACGGCATTTTTCCAACACAAATCTAGGCGAACTTCAACTTCGAATAGTGCATAGCCTGTCCTGTATTTTGAAGACTTCCCTGGAGCTAGGAACAATACCGGTCAGCTGGACCGAGATAAGAGTGGTCTTTATACCCAAAACAGGCAAAACATCACAAATTCCCTTTGAAAGACTCTAGACCAATGACTCTATCGCCTTTCCTTCTCAGCATTCTGGAAAGAATTCTAGATCTGTTCATTAAGGCTACTACTGATAGTACCCTACTATCCGCGTCACAACATGTCTATCAAAAAGGTAATACTGTTGAAATGGCCCTCCAATCTATCCTTCAACACATCAAAAAATCCCTTTCAGTCAAAGAATTCACATTAGAGTCTTTCCTAGACATTGATAGAACTTTCAAAAATATTGAAACCAATTCGATAGCCAATGCCCTACCGAAGGCTCAACATTTGCGAATCACTGTATCCTTTAGAAGCAGCACTGTCAAACGACGTGCACACCGCGTTACAAACAAAAAAATACAAATTTTTGACCCGACAGGTCCATGGAGCACAGGGCTTAGCTTCTCTCAACTATTCGTACTATGTGTGTTATATTCTTTACACGAACCTACTTTACAAGGGACCTACTGTTTAATGCCGTATCCGAAGGGCAATTTCTGTTTTCAGAAGTTTTTTCATGACAGTTTTACTCTCGGATGATTGGCAGACGAAATTTTAGGTGTTGTTCAAAATGAAACCCCTCGCTCCACAAAAAAAAAAAGCACAAACTCCCTGACTTTAATCTCCCAAAGCTAAGAGGTACACCCTTATACTCTCAAATACAACCTAAAGGTTGACCGCAAGCTTCTTTGAAAAGAAAACATAATTGAGCGTTCCAGGTGATTCCTGGCTGCCCTTTACATAGGCAAAAAGGCAGTAATTTCCACTTGGGGCCAACAACCAAACATTATGCACTGGCTATACACTCCGGTAATAAAACCAATCCTCATGTATGGAGTACTATGCAGATTGGTGGCCCACCATGGAGAAGAATTCCAACCTAACTACAATGGAAGAAACTCAACGAGTTGCTTGTCTCAGTATTGCTGGTGCACTGAGAACCTCTGCCACTGCAGCGCTACAAACCATGCTCCACTTACTTCCAATTGACATTTTTAACAGAAAACTGGCTGTCTGCTCAGCAATAAGGCTGAGAAGCTCCAAACAATGAAAGCAGCAATACACTGGACATGCCAGAATACAATGCATCGATGCATCGTCATTTTCCACAGGTCACCGACCACCCATTCACTGAACACAACTTCAATATGGGCTACAAATTCTCAATACTAAACAAAACTGAATGGACACACCGGAATGTCCTGTACAAGGAATCGGTGTCAATTTTTACAAGTTTTTACGGGTCCAAAACCGTCGGTGCTGGAATCCTCTCAGAAGACCTGGATATTCACCTCGAAATCACTACCATTCGTCAAGCAACTGACTGGCTGGCGGTTAATGCAGTATCAGCATCGGATATTGTCATATACATCGACAGTCAGGCAGCCATTAGATCCCTTGCATCCAGCACGACAACATCCAAGGAAGTAAAAGGCTGTCGCGTATCTCTTAACAAGATAGTTGGACAGTACAACCACACCCCCTTTGCTGGGTACCATGTCACTGTAACATACCAGGGAATTGTGCGGCTGACGAACTGGCTAGACGAGGCTAAGAGACCCTAAGGTCGAGGAACAGCATCAACCATTTTATCACGGTAACAGTCTCCTGCCCTGCGTTCACTGTTGATCTTGTCAATATTCTATCTTTGTCGTTACCAGAGTGTCGATTACTGCGTCCCATCCATCTTCTGTGCTTCTTATCTACGTGGTAGCACCGCACTGAAGTTTCGATGATCTTGGGCGACACTTATACTTCGAACTTGGTTTCATGAATAAGTCATCTGATGCGCTGTCACCGGAACTTTGACTGCTGTGCAAATTTAGAGTCGACTTTCCTTGCATTGAGGACTGGCTTCTGACAAAGTCTGAGCCTGAACTGGGATGTAGTCGAATCTTCACGGATGGCTCCAAAACTAGTCAAGGGTCCGGCGCTGGTATCTTCGTGGAGAGCTACAACACTAGACTTTGGAGATCTATGTTATCCTAATGGCTGCCGACTGTATTCTTGAAGATAGGTGGCAGGGTCGGAGTATCTGTGTTTGTAGTAACGGTCAAGCTGCACTTAAGGCCTTCCTCAACCCTGTAAATCGTTCCAAAATAGTTCGAGAATGCAAGAATTCTTTGAGTTCGGTCGCCAGGCTGAACTCCTTGATTTTTTTTTTTGGCTTCCAGGTCGCAACGAGATTCCGGGAAAAGAGATCTCCGATGAGATTGCTAAGCAAGGCTCAGAGGATGATTTTTCAGTACCTGAACCTGCGTTGGTTCTTCCCGCGTCCTCGATCAGGGTGTCCATTGACGATTGGGTTTCCTACGAACACAATTGTATGTGGCACGGCTCTCCAGAATGTAGTCAGACTCCCGAAATCAGCGGCATTCTTGCTGTCTCTCAGCAGAAAAGACTGTAGACAACTTATTGGCGTTCTTACGAGATACTTTCCTTTTGCTAAGTATCATAGTGTGCTAAGCTTAAGAGACTGTCTGCGATGCTTTTGGAGATGGCAGCGATACATCGGATTATTTCCTTTGTTATTGTCCTGCCTTTGCTCGGATCAGGTGGCAGATCTTCGGTGCTGATGTGGTGAATGCTTATACTGTAGGCTCCTCTTCGCTGAAGTGCATTCTCGGCTTTTTTTTTTAAAAGTCGAAGAAATTTGAGTAAAATGGGAAATACTGGATTTTTCTTACTGGTAGTATACAATGGACCGATTGTGTTTGAGTACTTTAGTGGATTGTTTCCCGACAAAGAAATCAACGTCATAATGCTGCCGGGGGTAAGTCCTTATCTAGTTTCTCCACTAGCAGCTGTGAATATGTTCGTTGTGCTCGGTACATGTTCCGATTGCATCCGTACATGTTAAACAACAGGGTCGTCTCCGTACCCTTCTCGTTTCATGGAAACTATGTTGTGACCCGCTAATGTTTGATATGATTCTTGCCAGGGCAGCCAAGGTACGTTAATTCGTGATTAGAAACCAAGACTCTCAGTCTTGCCACCCTTGCACTTTCTTTGCTGGCATCGGGTTCTCAATCTAACTACATATGTCATCATTATCAGATTATATAGTAGCGGACCTAGTGCGAACCCTTGTGGAATACCACCTGTGACGTTGTATTGCCTGATTCCATCCATGGTTCAGTCTTTCTGAAGTATCCCATTACAATCTTCTGTGACTAGTCATGTGATCTTGTGAGACAGCTTGTATCGACGTACTTCAACTTGATCAATGGGTTTTTGCCCCTCTCTTCCGTTGATAATTGTACTGTTCAACTTCTGGGTGATTTGGCAATCACTTCAGAGTCTAGAAGTCTGCTCAGTACTTAGTCCGTGAGGTCGACAAGTACACCCCGATGCTATCGATATACAAATAGAGCATCTTATACGATTTAAGTCTTATTTGCGTGGTAAACGACACAAGGTGTTATTGTGAGCTGAAAGTATCTAGAAAAACAATTTTGTTTTTTAACTTAATGCCTTTTCAAAACAGAAATAAAACTATTAAAGATTTTTTCGGTCTCCTTTCAGATGCAATCTACTTATCGTCATCGCGCCAAATGCTCGAACCGATCATGGAAGAAACATCCGAAGACGAAGAGAGCAACCACAATAGCTGGTCGCAATACGAGAATAATAGTGTTTGGAGTTCTGAGTCAGAAACTGGTTCCGTAATTCGAATCGAATTAAATAGAGGTAAGCCGATACATCCAAACAACTTTCGAAAAAGCTTTACTAACATTCCCATTTTTTTTCCAGATCCCGATTCAATTTCGGAACGTGACTTCGCTTGTCCAGCTAAACGTGCACGACGTGACGAATTCATCATAGGCGGTCTGCTAACATGTCAGCCACTGCTTGACGATAGCAACCTTTTACGAAAGTATCAACGAAACGATCTATTAAGCACCGCAATCGATAAAATTAATTCAAACGAAACGAATTCTTTAACGACTACCAGTCTAAATGGTATACCAACGGGACAACCACGAAGGCGCTTTGATGAATTCTACTCCGATATGGACAGTCTGTCGTGTAACTCACTAAGTCGATCCTCGTCTTTGATACAATTCGAGAGTCTTGAGAGGCAATTGCTAAATGAACAGGGGTTGTGTTCATCCCTGGGCAATTCGTCACCATCGCTATTGAGCTTCGAAGGTGGATGTATTGATGGAGGAAGTGGTGGCAGTGGGTCAAACTCTAATCGAGGTTCGACGGGATGCCTGAAACGGTATGAAAGTTCAGACGGCCGTCTTCATCAAACCTATTTTGATCTAGACAAGATCGATTTTGAGGAGAATCTGCATTTCACGTCGACAGCGGCCAGTAAAAGTGATTCAGAGTCATCCAGTGACAATAGTGTGGCTTCTCACAAAGTTCTAAGTGCTGCCGGTGCTGCCCATGCTAGAGGCTTTTTAAAAGGCGGCAAAAGCTCTGCAGAGAACCTAAGCGAAGACAGTGGCTACTGTGAACACATTCACTCGGTTCTGCGAGCAAAATCCAAAAGTATACCGAATTTCGAAAAATTCTGCGAAGAAGATGAATTTTACGATCACCTAGCGGCGGCGGCTGGGAATACACATTCCAAAATCCAAACAACGCCGCTAGAAGACGGTCCAAAAATAGACCCACAGAGCGGAGTAACAGCAACGGCAAGGGCGGAAGATGGCGATGATGACGACGACGACGACGACGAGGAGGAAGAAGAAGTCGATGCCGATGGCGACTGCTGGTATAATGGCGATAAAAATAGCCGACGGTCACCGTCCTCCTCATCGCCGATTTCCTCCGATGAATCTTCGGCTACATCTACAAACACATCAACATCATCGTCGTCGTCTTGCGCATCTGCATCATCGTTCACATGGCGGCCAGCAGCGGCAGCGTCCACAAATAAAGAGAGCGCTGCTATACCAGAGGAGTCAGCAGCAGCACCACTACATCGATCGCCGAACCGATCATCCAGTTTGCCAGACATTCGCGGCGAGGAAACAACATTCGCGCTATCGCCACCAGCTGTCGGTCATCATCAACAAGCATATCATCAGCCTCGAGTGGAATCTATTGCATTTCAATCTAACAGCACGGAACGCGTTGCGAGTGTACCGAACGATCTCGATCGTATTGACGATCATCATCTCCATCACGATCATCCTCATCAACAGGCAAACAGCAATCCACAGCAGCAGCATCATCGTCAACGCAGATCGTCGGCGCAACGTCGCCTGCGCCGTACGTTAAGTGCTTCGAGTTCATCTGATCTTGATGAGGATCAATCGGAACAATCGTCGGTAGTTGCGCGTAGTAACAGCTGGCAACGGAATCGGAACTCACTGTCCTCGGAGCGATTGGAAACCTCGACTCGGTCGTTGCAATCAATCGGTTCTGGGTCGGGTTATATGAATGCTAGTTACAGTAACCTAACTCTGTTGGATTATTCGGGAAAACCGCGATCAAATCGGAATAGTCTGTCTTTGGTCACCGAAGAGGCGACTGACGGTAATTTAAAGCGAAATTCACGCGAAATGGGTGACGATAGTTCATGTGGTCCTATGATAGAGGAAAATGAAGAAGAGATACACCATGTCCAGTTGACAATCCGCAAGCCACCTCGGCGAAACAGTTCAAAATCGAAGTCAACCAAGACTTTCGATCAGGATCCAACCTCTTTGAAGACCAGCTATGCTAAGAGTCTAGAGAAATGCAACTTTGATCCGAAGGAACTGTCAAATAACGATTTAACCAGGGTTCCTCCCAAGCGCCGATTCCATTCTTCGTCCAAGAAGCGAGTGGGCATAGTGTCATCCACGCCCAATTTAAATGCCTTCAACCATGAGGATACCGACGATGATATGTTTGTATCTTCAGCTCACACATCGATGCACCAACTGCCGATCAATGAAAAGCGATTGGGAATCTTGTTACCCTCAGGATCACGAACATCATTTGGCAAGGGAGTCAGTTTCTGTCCGGTAGTCTCAAAATACAGCTGGCAAGAGCAGAGCTCGGAAGAGTGTAATGACACATTGATCCCTGAAAGTGTACCCAACGCCCCTGTGGATGAGAATGAAGAGATTGTGACTAAAGAGAGCCCAGTTGAAGAGAGTGTGCATCAAGAGAGCACCGAAGAGAAAAACATAGAAATAACATCGCACGATGAAGAGAATGCAGTTAAAGAGAAAATCACGATCACTATTAGCTCTGTCATTGCAGCACCAACAAATCCACCACTATCGGCGGCGGAACATAACAGTATGAAAGCGCCTTTCGTTGAGCGTGGTAGTGATTGTTATAAAGTTCCAATAACCGCTAGCAACAATAATGTCGTCGCCGCCAAACCATTTATTGTAAATCAAAGCAAATCGTCGCCGCGACCAATCGTCCTAAGTGCATCGAATAAACTTATCTCGGACAAGTTAGACAATCCACGTCCAGCAACACCAGTTCCGCAGATATTTCTCTACCCCTCCTGTGCTCCAAGTGATAGTGTTAATCCAACGAAAATGTCCAATTACGCGGTTAAGTGTTCCGCGGCCAGTGGCGAATCGCATTCGCTAAACAATAACAACGAACTGATGAAGTCAAAGTTTAAAGCTGACGAGAAGCACCCTCAACACAAGGGCTTCTTATCACGTTTCGCAAACGGTTTTCGGTTCTCCTTACGTCGTAATAAGAAAAAACAACAACAGCAGAAAGAGCTCAAAGATGCAGCAGCAGCAGCAGCAGCAGTAGCACAACAAAATCAGCTGCCCCCCATAGCACCCTCATCAAAGAAACCAGTTCAACAGAACTCGCCCGATTTCATTTACATCCCTCTAAAGGGACCAATAACTGCAAAGTCATCACCCTGTGCCAATGGAAAGTCATCACCATCGCCTTCCATTGGTAGTAACCACGTGTTGAATGCAACAAAACAACAACAGCAGCAGCCGACAGCAGCAGGAGCAGGAGCACCCTTCCAAAAGCCACCCCGAGTAGTAGGGGTATGTGAGAAGCAGCAACAGCAGCAGCAGGCACAAAGCGCAAGGCAACATGCGCCGCAAAACGCTGGTCCACAATCGATCGATGAGGAATTCCTCGACAATGAACGTAGTTACTATGATTTTAAGAATCAGTTGAACGGTGTTACGAACGGCAACGGTTGTAATACGGAAAATACCGGTCCAGCTATGAATAACAGTAGTCAGCTTCAGCATACTATACCCTCTGGTATCAGTGTATCAGATACCAGGTACACAATGAATCATTGTAAAATCGGTCTGATTGAGACGAATCTTGATACGCACGAGACGAAAATTTCGGGAAAGACCCGAAGTCTGATGGAACTAGGGCCGCAAGTGAAATATAATTTCTCGTCGAAACGGAATACGTCGGGCTATGAGGATGACGACGACGACGACGACAACGACGACGATGAGGATGATGATGTGAATGGGTCGGGATGTGATGGCAATGATAGTGGGGTGGTTGGTGTTAAAAAATCGGGTGTTGGTGGTGTCGGTGGACAAGCAGCAGCAGCAGCAGCCAGGCGACCACACAAGAGTATGGAATTTTTATTGGATAAGGAGAATCAGAAAAATGTTTTGGTGAGTATTTTTGAAAGTTTATCTTTTTTTTTCTTTTCTTCCTCCCTCCCTCCGTTTTCTTCTGAAGAAGTCATAAATTAGGTGGAAGTTATCGGGTATGAAGGAGAAGAAGGGGTTGTCTGAGGGATTAGATATGATTTAATGAACATGGGGAGAATTTAGTAATTTTCGAATTCAATGAATTCAAATTCACCAGAAATCAGAACAAAATGTTTTTGTTAGCTGAAGGTTAGAAATGCGTACATATTTGGAGTCTCTTATTGGAATGTTCGATGAAATCTGTTAAAGTCTATAATAAGTGCACTTGTCTTCTTTTTCGAAGGATTGTGTTCGAAAGTATCTACAGCTTTTCTGAGTGACTTCTAGATGTCTGTACTTTTTTCCAAACCAGCGCACTATAATATTGTACAGAGATGTCGAGGAAAATTATTCCTTTGTTGAAACTTTTTTTTTCAACTTGCAACATGGACATGTGTATGGATGTACTATATGCTACATTTCCCTGGAGTATTTCTCACTCTAGTTAGAGCACAGTGTCATTGGAATAACAATTTTGGCTGGTCTACGATATTCTATTTTAAAGAGTTTTTCAATAAGGACATGACAAATTTGTATTTAAATAAAACATAGAATAATTGTGATATCGGGCTAAAATTTATTCCAGGTGGTGTTTAATTTAAGTCTGGAATTCGATCTCATTCATATGACCACCGCGAGCACATTTGCAGCGATCGATTGTTTGGAGCCAATTTTTGCACCACTGCCAGAATGTGGGCAATTTCACGTTCGATATTGTTCCTGAGCTTCTCTAACGTTATTGCCTTGTTGGCATAAACCATTTCTCGAGATTACACGATTACCAAACTTCCTTTTGAATAGATCAATGATTTGACCAGCTGTGTGGCATGTGGCACCATATTGTTGGAACCACATATCACTGATGTCAAGACCATCCAATTCAATAGAGTCTCTTGAAGCACATGTGGGTTTGTTGTTATCCAATAACGCATATTTTCTTTATTGACAAAGCCATTAAGCAAAAAATGAGCTTCATCGCTGAAGATGATTTTTCGATGAAATTCAGAATTTTCCTCAAACTTTTGCAGAGCCCAACCGCTTCGAATGATCAGGAGGCTTCAGTTCTTGAGTTAATTTAAGATCTTGTAAGAATGTAGGCCAAAATCTTTACGTAAAATTCGCCACAATGTGGACTGAGAGATTCCCAATTCCTGTGAACGGCGTGGAATCAACTGAACTGAACTGAAGCACTTACGGCTGCGATATTTTCGGTACTTTGACCGCTGCGTAGTCTTACAGCCACAAGAACATCAATAGTGAATATGTTGACTCGAATTAATGCACTATAGCACGCACAGTCGAAAATTGGAGTAAGCGCTCTTTAAGTTGCGATTTTCTCAGAATTTCGGTAGAAACTTTTAATAATTTCCAAACGTTGCTCGTTCGTGAACTTCAACGCGATAAAAATGTAAATCTTGACTGACGTTTTGATATTGAAAGATCATAAAAAAAGTTTAAGGGTGCGTTTGTATTAAAATACAAAATTGTTATGTCCCGATTGAAAAACCCTGTACAATGAGCAAGAAAATAATTAATCCATTTGCGAAAGTAGCTTCTAGTGATATGTGTTTCAAATATGGAAACATGTTGAAATCTAGGAGGTACTTGTATCTTTCTCAAAAAATTACAATATTTCTCAATTCATATTGCTTTCAAACCAAACACAATTCCTCGTTTCTGAATTGAAATCCATTGCGCAGTCAACTCAGCAGAAAACCTTCAACCACTTCAAACTTTGCAACGAAAGCATACCTAAGTACTGGACTCAAAACATTCAAATTTAGAGAAGTAACACTTGTGAGACACTGTTTCTTTTCATATTCGTTCAATTTAAATAAATAGCGCACAGTTCTCGAAAGTATTGATTTATTTACAAATCCATTAACAAGTAAACTTGTTAGAAAAACATGGTGTACTTAGGAATAAGTCAGAATTTCTTCTTCATTTTCTCCTTAAGGTTCCTCTCCGCTATGGAGGTTGAAAACCAAAGTTCTAATCTTCTGCTTATCTTTCACGATTCTTGGAGTCTCTGATATTGAGCAGTGTTTCCACTCACGAAAATTTGCAAGGTAAGTTAGTTTCGGACTTCCTGCTGAGATCCTCTTCCTTCTATCCTGCGTTGTCGCTATGCGACTTTAGTCCCAATTTGGCCCTTTTTTGACGCAAAGAGACTATGACCCGACTTTTCAAAAAATACCTTTTTTTGACAATTTTTTTTTATTTTTTTTGGGACTTTTTGAGACTTAATTGTACTTATATTTGCACGAGGACATACAAGTACGTGTATTTGAATAATGTTTAGGTTTTTTGTTCTCACGAGAGCGATCATTGCTTGATATTCTGAACAAGTTTGAAGGCAATCCAAGCTTTCGACGGACCACATTATTTGCTTGGTCCCAAAATATTTTTAGAGCATCCAGTAGTAGAGGAAGACTTGTTCTATGTATGATATTTCAAATTTCAACTCGAAATATGCGGTAAAAGTACGAATCTATGTAAATAAAGAGCTTTCCAGATTCTGTAATGAGCTTATAATGAGCATATCCTCTGTTACCACACGTACAAAAACAGGAATGATAATCACTACCAAGCTCCAACAGTATAGATTAGCATGCTATGGTATCATAGAGCTGTAAATACCAGTCGTACGCTGTGTCCTGAATTTTGTAAACATGAAATTTTTCAGCGGCATTGACCAATTGCTTGTTAATATTCTACAAGATTACGTACTATGCAGGATAATTAAAGCATTTTAAATAAAATAAATGTAATTGGTTCATGGGCCATATAGTTTTCGAAACTTTTTGACTCGAAAACGGATGATATCGGACAGACGTTAAAAAATCATGACATTACTCATAAGATATGTTGTTTCTCCGTAAGTCATTCCTAATGTATTTACTAGACTCTCAACTGCTTCACGTTTCTGGTCTTTAAATTGTCAGAAGTGTACGGACATTGCTGATAGTACTCTCCTATATCGCTATGAAATTCAAGACTTAAGACACCTTTATGGTACCTCAGACTCATTTATCCAATTAGCCAAAAATCGTCTTGATTCTTTGCTCGGAATATGTTAGACATATGCGCATGTGTATGTACTTAGTTTCGTGATCTAGGGAAGTGCGGATATAATGCGATGCTTTTGACATTGGGCTGTCTGTACATCTTTGCTCCGATTCCATGTCGCTTCAGGTATGATCTGCTAGATCCGCCTTAAATTATAATAACAAACCATTACTATTTCTTCTTATATGACTGCATTTCAGTTGCAGAACCCTGTCGGAATTGTAGTCATATACGTGTTTATTCGATTGCTCCGAACAAAGCTTTATAGATACTATTAAATTCCGTATCAAATTGAATTTCTTAAACTATCTGTCAGATTGTCAAGTCCAAACAGATGGAACTGTTGGGACATTTACTGATTTGTCGTAGGCAATATGTTACGTGTGAAGTCTTCATTTTTCCCTACACATGTTTCAGCTTGACAGTCTACTATTACGAAAATGATATGAGTGTAGGTGTTGAATTGCAGTTGCAGATTGACAATTGTCATTTTCATGCTTAGTCATACTTTATAATTAAAACTTTACATATCCCAATCTGAGAGCTGGACGTCTACATCCCTGGACGTCTCTTTTAATTTATGAACGCTTCTGACTTACTTTCAAGAGTAGGGTAGGACTGGCCGTGCATTGCAAAATTACTTGAATTTAATTTTTATGAGTTTTCTTTTTCTTCTATGTTTCTATCATTTTGGAAATACAATTTTCAGAAAATAATAAAAATTTGAAGAAAGTTAGGGAACGCACCGAACAACAAAACCAGAGCACGACATGTCATGTATGAGAATGAACAAACTACAAGATAGGGGACAGAATCTTCAGAAATCTTCGAAGGATAATAATTCCAAACCCCTAAATTAATTTGATGATTAAGAGAAAAATATATATCTGAACTAAATTGACAGTTGACCGTATAGTGCATTTGATAGATCGTACTTTAGTTTGTCTTTCTGTCAACAATTTTTTGATATTTTTATGGTTCCGTTTAGAAAACGATTGTTGATGGACTCATTCAGTGGTTCGCACAACACATGTTATGCCCCGTATTTTTTATTTAAAATACTTTTTTGCTGAAGTTAAGTAAGAAAATTATAAAGAATGAAAATTTCCTTGTCTTTGTCCTGGAATACAAAAAGTTTCCCTTTTAGCTTATTTCGAGACCAAATAGTCCATCAAAAAAGGAAATTCCGCACATTCTGGCAGCACTGACTCGTAGTCGTAATTTGGAAATAAATAAAAGAGAGATGCAGTGGTTTGAAATTCAAATGGTGTTTGGTCCAAGCTAATCGAAGAAAACTGTTGCGATCTTTTGCATTTGGTTTTTAATTGTCAGTCTATTACTAGTGATATATCCAAGTAAATATTTGAGTGAGGTATCAGATACATATATTCTCTGCCTCAAGGTAGAATTTACATAAGTGAGGATGACATGTTCCGATTAAATAGTTACAATGACACAAAATGTGATCTGCTGATCCTTTGTCTTCGTTGCACATTCTGCCAGTGTTCCCATAGTCATTAGGTGTTTTTTGACTTGACAGTGTCTAGTGAGGAATCCTGTGACTATACGAATCTGACTTTTAGTTAGAGCTAGGAGCTGTTTCCTTCTTGTAAGAGAGATGTTTGGCATGAGCTTGTTGGCCTATCTGTTACCCTCAATAATGATGAGATTTGGTTTTCAACATTTCACAGTGCTGATATGTGAATGTTCCACAGAATGTTCTTGGCGTCATGATGGTTGATGCAGATGCTTTTCTGGCTAGTACATATGTCTGCCATCTCATTGCGGTGTCCTGACACCCAAATGAAATGTACTCTATTTGTGCTGGCTAATGACATGAGTAGTTCAAGACAGTCTCATACTAGTTTCGCTGCTATTTCATAGGCCTTAAGGGCTAGAACTGCAGCTTTGCTGTCGGAGAAAAAATTAGTAAATGTTCTTATTTGTTATAGATCTGTGAGTACTTTCTCTGAGACATAGTTCTATAGCAAAGATTTCCGCTTGAAATACGGAGTTATGCTTGTTCAGGCTTCTGTAAATGAATGTTTTTGTATTGACAGCGTATACTCCTGCTCCAACTACTTCATTTGTTTTTGATCCATCTGTGTACCATACATATGGATTGCTAGCAAATATGGGTTTGTTCTGTTCCCAGTTACGGCAGTCTTTAAATTGTGGCTGAAGTTGAATTTATACCAGACACTAAATGGCTGGTCGATTTATATTACATACTTTTGAAACCAACTTACATACTAACCTACCTTACACAAGTCCGGTATAGGTACTGCTGCAGGTCCTACTTATTAAATTCTATGCTTATTCTGAATGAACATTTGAATCCTAACCATGTTATCTAATATCACTTTCTGAGGTGACATCTATTCTGGAACCTTCGGTTTAGAAGGGTACCTCTTTTTTGTCTATGACTAGGTACTCCTATAAAAGGTAGTGTTGGAGTTATAAAAACTCTTCTTAGTCACTGTATTTAGTTCAGCAAACGTGTGTAATCGACGTAGTCATTGCAAATGAACTCAGATGAATGCAGATGAACTCAAACGTATAGTGCAGATTTATACCCTCAACTCATACGTGTCTTAGCTTTGTACATTTGCACTATCTCATTTCGAATGTGTCTGTCAACTGTTGTGTGTCTGTCTTAAAAATATCACTTCATTGGTCCCTCACTGACTGCAATGTATAACTTTCAATTAGTAAAAGCAATTAGAAGTCGCGTCGCTAATTACTCATCTCAAACGAGGAGGTCGTAACATCATCATCGTACGTATTACGACATGCGAGAAGTCTGGCATTTATTTTTATTACATACTCAGTTAGGGACATTAGCTGCGATTGTTCTCATGGGGCGAAATGGTCTTCAATATAAATTGTACCGCTATTTATAAGCCATTTCGCCTTTAGTCTTACATCATAAAACCCATCCGTACGAACTGCCATCCTGAGCATGTTCACTTTTGGTTCATTTCATCCATTTTACTCGGAATATATAGTCAGCTATGTAGTTAAACCCATTAAACATGACTTCACTGCCAATTTTAAGTTTCCTATTTGACCCGAAAGTGAATTGTGAATTTATTAATTGCTCACTTTTAATGATGAGGTTGGCTTGAGGGCACTTAAAGTGCAACCGCACAGAGTCATAATAAAATTCATCATTTTGTAACTTGTTTCCTCTGAGTTGAGTACACATGACCAAGTTCTAAAAAGCAAAGTTCAGTTATGTATTATTGTTTCTGTGTATATACAGAAGAGTATGTACTTTCAGTTCCCACTTTGACTGTGACAATAGTAGGTAGTGAATGTGCAATGTGTGTAACCCATTCTCGGAATAAAGACAAACTCTCCAACTTTTCATCCATTCATCATTGAGTTTTATGACATTTGTATTTTTTTGTTTTTAGAACAAAAACCAAAATGAAAAAAAATTCCATCCAATTAAAGAAACAAAAAAAACGGACATAATACGAAAGTTGAGCTCAAAGCGATTGCAATCATTAATCTGTTTTAATTTAAAAAAAAAACAAAAAAACATTTATTCGCACTGGTTTTATTTGTTTTAAAATAGGTTGCCGTGTGAATAGGTCAAATTTTACTACGCAATTAAACAGAATATACATAGAAAACTGTCATAGATACAATCTGAATGTATTCAATGGTTGGTATGATAGATACATATTTTTTAACATGCTTGCACCCACAAACACCTGTACTTAAAGCCTTCAGGTGTGGATAAAATTTTATGGATTCATTAGTCCTCACCTCAGATACATTTCAGATGAATTTCCTATAATTACATCGTGAATCAGCGATGACCATCTGTAATTAAGTTGAGTTATTGCACCTGTCAACGCTTATTTTATTCGAATTATTTCAGAGTTTGGTGCAGTAGAATAAAAGATTCGCAAAGTCAACTGGTTAAAAAAATTACTACTGCACTACTCTCAATCTTATGTGTATGGTATCCTTAGGCTAATATTCCGATAATCAAGCTGAAGGTTTCTACTTCCTACTGCATTTATTCATTGAACTACGACGACAACTTTAAACGTTTGTGGATGTTACACGTAAAATCGGTGTTTTTTATGAAAACGACCCTAAAAAGTGCGCGCAGCTACATCTGATGTATCGATGAATTGTAGACAATCTGAATATTTAACTATTTGGTCTCAACAAAAATTTTCGATTTCATGTGAAGTTATAAAAAAGTGGATTACGTCGTGTCAAGCTATACACGCCAGTTAAGCCAAAAATTGTTTTCAATAGAAAGAGCAATTAGTAGCCGAGGTATCGAGGATTCGACAAACCAATGGATAAGGGCCATACTTGACCACACTTAAGGGTTGACTTTAAGAAGGAATCCTTTCATCCCTTCTGTGCTCACTAATCATAGACAATCTTCTAGTCTAGTCGAAAAATTTATTAGTGGTAACCATAGCACTACCTTTTTAGCAAGCCCCTAGATGTGCTATTAATGCGCTGCAGCTAGAATGTAAGTATAAACCAGGTGACCTGAAAATTTTTGACTTAATTTCCAAAAGAGACGTTTTGGATTGTCCCCAACATCATGGTCAGGCTTGTACTGTTTCTGTACGTTATTTGAGATAGAAACATTGGACCGTGCAAACTGGTCTAATGGTGTTCTGGCAATACTTAAAGCACTGTCTTCCAATTCACTGGACTCTATATCAGGTAAATGCTGCTACGATGCACTATAACTTTTTGCCAGATATGTATAACAGGGTGAAACTCGGATGGATCCCTATTCATCAAGAAATTGCAAACAAGTCAGTAGATGAATATATGTAGCTATTCGGATGTGATACACAACTTTAGATCCCTATCATTCGTGGATCAAAACCCAAATTTCTATTCGGAGATCCTCGACCAATTGTGAATCGGTTCGTGAATAAGGTTGTGTAAGACCTATAGTCTTACCAGGTCGTTGTTTCCAGCGTCTGTCTATCTGTTCTGTACAGCTTTGTAGTTCTTCAACTACAGAGCATAGGCCACTGACTACTGGAATCCTGTATAGTTGCCTTCATGGTGTGTAATTATTTCATTACGAATTGCTTGACCGTAATTGATTTCCAGCCAAATCGGTTGCAAGGATCTCTGCCTAGAAGACGTTGCTTGCGTTCTGTTGTGGAATTCTGCTCTTTTACCAGATTCTATTTTTGAACCATCAGCGAAGAGATTTCATGAGGCTTTTATTAACAACGTCAGTAAAAGTGAGTGAAGCATCATATCCATTTCTGCTAGTTTGTCTGTCCCTATCTTTGGCTAAAAGAGTTTAACAAAGTTTCCATTCTCTGTTAACCTTTATTTTTTTAATCCTGCTAATCCGGGACTAACAATGCCTTAAATTTTCAACTTTGTAGTGGTAACAGCAGAAGATGTTGCTAGAATTCTACTGGGGAGGACGGATACACATTCGATTTATTAAGCTGATACCACCCCTAATCGTCAGTCACTTAACTCTGGTCTTAATTTTCTATATTAAAACTTCGATGTATCTTCATTGTTGAAAAATCAAAAAAGATATACCAAAGGTTTTTAAGAAACTTGGAGCTAAACAGATCGTTAATCATTTGTCTTTAAATAATTTCAATCAGTTCAATCAGGTTTCAGACCTAACCAAACATTTTTGAAGAATTCGATAAAGGCTCTCTTACGCTTCATTGCTTGAAGCATCTATTTGGCGTCGCTGATAGACCCCATAAAGTCATACAAAGTTCTCTAACCCAAAGGTCACAAAGGGTTGTAATTTGAAAAAATTCTTCATCACTAAAGCTTATTAAGCAAAGTGTTCCTCAAGGTTCTATTTTGGGGCCAATACTTTTTTCCATATTTATTTGTTTAATGACTTTTCATCTGTATGCAAATTTGGTTCAGTGGATTTGTATGCTTTTGATGTCCAGCTTTGGCTGAACTTTTTGTCCTGTAAAGTAAAGACCTGATTACACACCATCTGATGTTTTAGACTGTGAAACCATTGCAAACTTTGACGACTGACGTGAATCGCTGCATTAACTTGTTGAAAGTCATGAGGAAATCGCCGATGTTGCTTTAAATTTGGTACAAAGTTCTTTTCGAGGAGCTGGGTGTGGGGTGCACTATCAATTTTGTGGCGGTAAAGGCAAGTGAAACTTTACCGCGAGCGTAGAAAACCCCCAATGTTATACACCTTCCACAATCGAAGTTCCTCTTCGAAAAAATCTTGGTTCCTTCCGCAAATCTTGCACTTTACATTCTCAAATTATTCTGAAAGTACTTACTTTAATGATCAAGTTACGGATGCATAGCTATCAGTATAACATAAGCCTCTAAATGCCTGCTTATATATTAGTTTTTGGCCTTGAAGATTGACGTGATATTTGATGGAGAGTCTTATCATTTAGTGCAGATTCGAAGAGCTCTCAAAGACAAGTCCATATATTTCAACACACTTTTAGAACACTAGCAAAAGATTCCCTACTCCGTTGATTGAATCCGTCAAATGTTCTTCTTTCCATAAATAATCCAACTACCGGTCAACCACATTTTCATTTCCCTCTTAGCAGTTGAATGGTAAAATAATTACGTAGTTCCAAAGAATTATACCATTTCTCGCTTTATATCTGTCAGCAAAATCTGTTTAGAAGAAAACACAAAATCAAAATCAAAAAAAAAAAAAAAACATGACGCTTACAGATCCACATAAACAAACAATCAAAGCAAAATGTCAATAAAACCACTGTCACATCATTATGGGGGCGTATGTAACGGCTGCAGTATCTAAAATTAAAATTCTGCATATTTTTCTATTTTCGAAGATGTCACGCCAAATTAAAAATTACTTAATCATCAAATATATTAAGTCGCCTGCCACTTGGTACACAAATTCAATTTGTTTATGTGCCATTCTGTGGTAAATATCTTATCAAAGCGACAAGTGTAACGTATAAACAAACCATATGATCGAGCTTATGATCGTGAATATCTTTTCCATTCATGAGAAGGTATTTCAAAACATAGAAAAATTAAAGAAAGAGAGGGTAATGAGAAGAGAATTGTTGTTTTCTTTTAAATGTTTTCTCTTATGATTCTCTGGGTTTCTCTTAATACTTTTGGATGATTTTTTTTTATGTTCATTTCATGGTGCCGTGGAATAGGCAAAAACAAAACATAGAAATTTTTGAAAGAGGGGTAATATTCGACACTGTACTGTATGCAACTCTCTTACTTATGCAAATATAACAAGTGATCTTTGCTGTACATTATAACTTGTTTCTTATTTTAATATTTTAATTCGATATCGTAACGTGTTCTTTGAAAGTCTTCTAGTTATATGCAATGCAATAACCAAACAAAATTCCATTCTATCAAAGAAATGCGCAGTAAAATTTAATCAGTCGGAGTATTTTTTTCAATTTATCAATTAATTTACTGCCCTTGCTCTGATCGTTAGTCATAAAGAGAAAAAAACACATTATCTAACAGTTTGATATAAAAAAAATGGAAATTTTTTCCACTTTTTATGTTAACATGACCAAAAAACAACCTAACTATCGGCCTTACAAAACCCATTGTCAACGGCGAGGTATCACGTCATATGTATGGCTCTTCCCAAAGCCAAATTGATTGTAAGCAGACAACCAATTTTCAATGATAATCTCATGATGACATCATTTTTTTATTGAAATTTTCTTTAATTTTTTTTTGCCTCAATTAATGTTTACAATTTGTGCTTGCGCGCCTCCACAAAGTAAATGAGTTGCGCATTCTCCGGTTTGTTGTCGTCTGTCTGTGTAGTTTCTCACAGACTATGTACGCGGCGCGAATGGAAATCTTATAAATAGAAAATGAAAAGCAATTTTCTAATAAATTCGCAACAGCCCACAGTTTATTTTTTTTTTTTTAAGATAAGCTGTCTGCAAATTGGAGGATAAAGAAAATTTTTTTTTCGTGCAACGAGTTTTACTGCATACTAAATACTGCGGCGACCTAAATAGATGAGCCGCTTTCGACAATGCGAAAACACGGGGTAGATGACATATTGATACTGTGGATCAGGGCAATGCTGATGAATAGAACTTTGGTTGTAGATGCGGACTGTGGCCGCCATGATATGGCAGGTGTTAGCAGAGGCTGTCTGCAAGGTGGCGTTCTGTCTCCACTTCAATGATGCATGGTAGTTGATTCTATGTGACATACTCTCAATAGATCAAACGTCTACGCTCAAATAGCCTTAGACATGCTCGATCAATGGTTCACTAGGAATGGCCTTTCGGTCAAACTAACAAAATCTGTTTTCATTCGACATTCGACATTCGACATTTAATTTAAAGAAAAGTATGATGACCTAGTATAGACTCTTGTGAAACGTCACTAAATATTGAAATTGAGTACGATTTTCTATCACTTTCTCACTTCTTTCCTTGAATTGCTGTTTCCACTCACTGTTCTAGTCACCTTTCTAGGACGTCTACTATTCAGGACATCTATTTCCTTGCAGACCAATTGAGATGCGTTGGTTGTCCAGCTAAAGTGAAATGCAAAATCATGTTCTTTGCGATGCGCTTCGTTTTCTTTCATGCTACACAACTTGCGGACGATCCTTTTACTTTCGTTTTTGCCCAATTAATAAAACTGATCAGTTCAACTGTCATTAATGGTAATAGGGTGGTAAATCAAGGGCTTAAGTTTGCCGCTTAGACAGTCTTCCTAACCTGTTTAGTAAACTAGTCTAATAAGCGTGTAATGTCTTTGTAACCTCTTCCTAGTTTGTCTTCCTTCAACTCCCACGACAAAGATAGTAAAAATTCATTGAGCATCGGTACCTCCTAGGTACCTACCAACCAAGTAAAACGAAAATTACTTACCTAGTGAAAGTTGTTGTCAAATTCACCGCCAAATGCGTCACAAGCAATTTGGTTGAAGCTTATGCGATATAAATCCACCTACTTTGTCCTGCTCCACTTAGCTCAACTGAATCATCATCATCATCATCTTACACGAATTCATTTAAAGAAGAACACTCTTTACATGCCAGGCTATTATTTACGCCAGCGCGTTCCCCCGATATGTGATGGTGGCGCTTGACATTTTTCAGATTTTCAGTCCATGAAAAGACAAGTTCCTCTCTCTGTCTTCCTGTCAATTAAAATCATCGCTGCGCTTCGATTCCCATACATAAACTCTTTGTGACTTCCTTTTCTGAACCATAGACCGTGTATTCTTGTCGACTCGACGGGTGTCTATATGTGTGGCTGAATATATATTCTCCAGAATAACAATGAAATTTGTCACAGTGTCATTAACAACAACAGAGAGAGACGTTGTCTTGTTGTCCTTACCAACAGAACCACCACCCTCCTGTACAAGTTTATTTTGACAGATCACATGTTACACATATATTTGTGTGTATCGCCCTGGGGATGTAATAATAGACATAACGGCGAATAACGCCTCTGTATCAGGCATGGCATGAGTCGTTTGCCTGCCTCCAACACTACTCTGAAAGAACAATGCCGCACAATAATAACGTTGGAGACTGTTTACGTTGCGTTGGTGCAGGACATGTTTTTTTCTCTCTTTCTCTTTGAAATGGCAGTGTTCTGCTCAGCACCCACTCAACCCCAATTTTCTGCGAGGGTGTTCATGCTCTGTTAAGGGTGTGTGTTCTGTGGTGCATCTCATCATGTACCCACTCGAAGTAGGGTTTTTATCGATCGTAGTTTTTTGTACCATGTCCTCTCTGTAGGTTGGATTAAATGTAAATTTTTTAATTGAAAGCAGAGGAGGAGCAGAATTAACAAAATTACTCACAGAGTGCACGTTTACACTTTAAATTTAAAAAAAAAAACTTGATTGCTGCATCAGAATAGCGGTAAATTTTTCATTAAAAGTGTCTGCGCGTGGTTGGTGTCGGTGTTTTTATTTATGATTCAGCAAAAAACTGAATAATTTTTCTTTTATTTTTCAATAAAATTATGTGTACATCGGTTGATGACTCAATGAATGAATCGGGTGTGAATGTGCTACATTATGTATGCTTAGTCTTGTGTAGAAAAGAGCTATAAATGTCATCTGATTCTACTGTACAATAACTTAGTATAATGACGGGCTACAATTACTTTCATAATCGAATCGTCAAAGTTCAATAGTCAGCCTCACAATGTTCGATAACAAATGAATTCATAAGTTATTCTTCGATTTAAATCCTTTTCAGATCACGGTCGCTCAGAGCTGTGATTAAAACTTTACTCAAGTAAAGGTGATTTAAAACTTGGGGACCAAAACCCAAAACTATACTATGAATATATTCGACTATAGTAAGACCTATTCTGGCTTATAGTTAGTTAGTTAGGTCCTTTAACCCCTCGAGAGGCATAGGGCGTCAACCACGCCTGCGCGCCATCTAGTTCGTACTTCTGCAACGCGTTTGAGCTGCCTCCAACTCATTCCTAGAGAGTTCGATTCCTCCTCAACTGTTCTGCTCCATGTTTGCCTAGGACGTCCCGCTATTCTGCCTGCTTGGGTGAGCGGATTCCACTGCATGGCGTATTTCGCAATGGAGTTGTCTTCGCTACGTAGGGTGTGTCCAATCATCCTTCGTATAGTAATGTTTATAGGTTCTTGGCCCGTTCTCATATAAAGCTGTTCGTTGGAGATCCGGTTCGGCCAAAAAATCCTCAAGATGATTCTTAAACATTTATTTACGAAGATTTGCAGCTTGCGTGTGTTAATGGTGTCCACCTTCCAGGTACTGCACCCATACAGCAGTACCGATTCCACGTTAGAGCGGAACAGTCGCAGCTTGGTTCTTAAGCTGATAATATTACTTTTCCAGATTGTGGATAGCATACCGAGCGCAGCTTTAGCCTTCCCGATTCTACTGCATACGTCCAGTTGGGTGCCACCACGATTAGCCGAGACCACACTTCCTAAATATAGAAAGTTGTCAACTTTCTCGACTTCCTGTCCGGCAATGTTAAGTTGGGCGTTAGTGTTGGAAGTGTTGATGGCATTTGTTTTGGCCGTGTTTATTTTGAGCCCCACTTTGTTTGTCTCAGTTACTAGATTATCGGCCATTAGATGAAGGTCCATTATCCGATGTGAAAGTAGACAAACATCGTCAGCGTAGTCTAGGTATTTAAGGTAAGAAGTCATAGTCCAGCGAATTCCATTGTTTCCTTCCGTCAATGCTGCACGCAGTACATCACTGATAACCACCAAGAACAATAGTGGTGACAGTATGCATCCTTGACGTACTCCACTTTCGACATCAAATTCCTCTGACACCTTACAGTTATGTATACGTCACGTAGCCTTGAAATTAGCAATAAGTTTTTCCGGGAAGCCTCTCCTGCGTAAGGCCAGCCAAATAGCATCTCGTATCAAGCTGTCGAAAGCCTTCTCGAAGTCGACAACAACAGATGTAGCGAAGACCTGTACTCAACGCATTGTTCAATTATGATCCGTAAGGTGTTTATGTAGTCGATGCAGGAGGATCCAGCGCGAAAGCCTGCCTGGTCGACGTCGAGAGTGGAATCTAAATGCTCTTTAATTCGGTCCAGAATTATTTTTGCTATTATTTTGGCTGCAGCTGGAAAAACACATATACCTCTCCAGTTTACGCATTCCTTCAGGTTTCACTTTTTCGGAAGCTTAATGATTATCCCCCTTTTCCACTCCTGTGGAAATTGTTCACTGTCCCAAGCTCTGTATTAACGGAGGCAGCAGATCTGCTGATGTGTTTGGCGCCGCTTGAAACAGTTCGGTAGGGATGCCATCAATACCCACCGCTTTGTTTCTTTTGAGGGACTTGATTGCTGGCTTATGGCTGCCTTATATGGTGGCAGTTCGCCAACAAGACCATCAAATTTACGGCTCTGACGAAGATGCAGAGATTGGCTAGTATAGGTACCATATGCGTCATGAGAACTACTCCTACTGTGGGACGGGTGCTATTCTAAATCTACTTCCACTAGTTCCACCCTTGACAGCTACATAGTATAGTCCTAAGAATAAGTCAGTCTGATAGGTAGAGACAAAGTACAAATTTCCACGGATTATCTGAGTTCGTACCTAAATTTAAAGAAACACGAACCTTATCAGTATTTTCCAAGCGGAGGTACTAGTAGTGACAATAACCGCAAGTTAGACTGGGTTGAAGGCAATGCCATCTAGTATCACCTAGGTGGCAAGTATCACCTTTTTCATCGACAGCCAGACAGCAATAAAACCAAATTTTGGCTATCGTCATAAAATTCAAGCTTGTCGTGTAGAGCTTAAGGTTCTTGGAACAAAACACAAGAGTGTACGCCCTGGGCACGAAGATATATACCAGGTAATGAGAATTCCGACGAATTAGCTAGAAGAGGTTCAGAATCCACATTAGAAAAAATCGACATAGGTCTCTCTGGTCATAGAGACTCCTTACTAGAATTCTTAAAAAAATTACATTGAGAACCGGGTCTCCCTTACTGCTGACCCAAAGCCTCGCCTTCGCTGGCGCGCACAAGTAAAAGGGGACCTCAACCGAACTGGAGTCAGTTAGGTAAGGATCGGACTAACTGGAGAGGTTTGTTGATCGGGACCCCGAACTATAGCGCCATCTATGTAAACCAGTAAGTAACTGCTCATAATTCACCAACCTGCCAGTCCGTCAAAATATATACTTAAGTAAATTAAAGCCCAGGACCCTCTATATATGTATATTACAACTACATAAATGCTGAATATTTGACACTTCCTACTTGTCAGGATGACAAACTGTTTTCAGTTTTTTCTTCCGAAACGAAGTTGCTTCCAATTTACCGCATGAAAATCACAAGAAAAGCCAACACTTTATATCCTGACAAAAAAACGAGGATGAATAACCGGATATATCTTCTACTAAGGAGATGGATACATAGATTGAGAAAAAGAACATCCTTTTGCCATAATAATCCATCACTGTAAACTTCTTTACTCAAATATCCTGCGGCGCGGTGAAAATTTTAAGTGCACGACTGGGTCGCACGTACTTGCATCTAATGTTGGTCGTATGCAAATTATTCAGAGTTGGAACGGGATACATACTAAGTGGCCAAGCTCTAAACTTAAATCCCCATCTTTTGAAAAATGTACAAACAGAAAATGAACAAGAAATCCATGTTATGCCCACGATCATTAAACAGCAGCGGAGCGGTAGCGGAGCGAACATTGAAATAATTTTGTACGTTCTATGAAGGATTCTATGTTAATAATTTGTGTTTTGGGGTTTTTGTTACTGGGAATGCCATAGCCAACCCATTGAAACTGCTGCACAAATATTCAAATATTTCGACTGAAACCCCTACTTTTGAGTTTCTCTGAAACTGAAATGAAATCTTTCACGAAAAGAATACCCGCCCCATAAGTTTGGATGCAAGTGAAAAACTTGGCACGAGTGTGCAAATTTCTTCCACAAATACTCACACAGAAGTGTTGTTTTTATCCTGTTGACTGGGAATGATGTTTTCTCCTCTCAATGAAAGCGTTGATTCCGTTTTAATCAACGGCACTTAGCTCGCGTGCAAATGTACGCTTTACAGTTCAAGCACATACGTACTCGTATAAGTAAGTATTTCAAATAATTTGGGTGCGGCGCGTCGTCGGGTAGACGAAAGGTATCCAATTTATGTATATCCAGCGGATGTTAGATACATCGCACACGTACCATATACCACACCATACCACACCACACCGCACCGAATGCGAAATGGCTTTGCAAACTCCTATTTGGGGCATAACCGGCAGTGACTATACCGTGGGGCGCGTTGAGGGTTCTTGTAATTCGATCCATGCGTCAATTGGAGACGCTGCCGTCGTGGTCCCAGCTACAGAAATGTTCTCGCGCTGCCTAATTTGGGATGTGGGGAGACATAAATTTATCTTTATTTATTTTCGCGATGGAAATTGTATTTGTATCTTTTGCTGTTAGCGCTAGCCAATTGAAGAGGAGATGTATGAGGGCACACATAAGTATTCAGCCTTGCTTTGTGTGTGTCCACGCGTAATTTTTTCATTTCCGCCTTGGAATCATAGCACAGCACATTTATTAAGCTGGCGAGGCTGGAGGGTGTCATTCAGTGTTGCATGCGGAAGAGACACAAACCACAATGTATGTAGGTATGCCGTGGTTAAGAGAATCACGGAAATGGGTCAAAAAATGTGGTGTGGAGACTTGCAACAAAGGAGCTTAATGCTGGGATGAATGGTAACTGTGAGTATAAGGGAGGGTAATTTGGTTAGGAATATGAGGTATTTACCGGAGGGATCCTGTGCAATGTGGTGCTAAAGCATCCTTTTAACCACTGACGGGATTTTGTGCTATCACATGTAACCTACAATAAAGTACATGCTTTACTGCCAACGGGAGCCAAGAAACCACGACAAGGATCCACGAACGATGGCGTGATGGCGAGGAGAATCAGACTATAAATAAAGTTAGGTTCACTACTCGTATATAAAAGCGTTATGAAGCACACATTGCCTTTTCAACTTATACTCCACCCCAGCCAGCGCAATAAATCTTCATTTCATCATATATCAGAGTAAGTCAGGCAGTCAGCACTTGACAAGGATACGGACTAAAGAGAAGATCAAGTAACTGAAAGGACCCGTAATACAAAACTAAATGTGAGAAATAGATTTGTGGTGATATTGTAATATTAGCCCTCAGGAATCACAAATAGGATGTTTCACCGCTGACATTTCATAGCCAACCACATCTTACATGCTTGTCCCCCATTCGGTGGAGTAACTCATTCCGATTTTATGACAGGAATGTGTGTGTTATGAAGGTATTCAATTTGACGCGCGATTCTAATGCGTTTTTTATGAACTGTGATATCGATCAATCGTCCTTGAGATACTTTTTATGATGCAATAAAATACGATGACAGATTGAAATGTTGACTTCAATAAAAACTGGTAAAAGGATATCACCGTCTTTTTGGTATTTCTTTGGTAGAGCACATGAAATAAAATGAATTTTTATGTAAGAGGACGACATTGGCTAAGATGGCAGGCTATAAAGAGTAAATTGAAATTGCTTCACCCGTTCTTTGTTCGATTAGGAAAGTGGAGTACATTATGGTGGAATAATATAATATTTCCGGAACTCATATCCAGTTGAGTTGAAAATTGGAGAGATTAGATTTGGAAATAGAAATTAATGCTAATGAGTACTCTTCCCATACTTAGCCAGTTACATTAGGTACAATACATTGCGTTAATATCTATATGTTCAAGTTTTAAATTTATAGTAGCAAGAATCGCTCACAAATGACGTGGGGTTTAGGTAAAATAGAGTACAGAACGCTATTTCAGACAGCGTTCCAACTATCTTTCGAGCTAAACATCTGGCCAATCATATTTTCTGGTATTAAAACTTCTGCCAGTCTCTATTATTTTTCCAGTTTCTATTACATTTCTGCTGCTTATTAGTACTATTTCCGTCTTTTCTTCTGATAGCTTTAGGGCCATGCTTATTAGCCATTCTTGGACGGCCATTATAGCTTCAATACAGTCGTGCTTCACTTCTTCCAGAAGTTTTGCACTACGACGTTGGCTATGTTGTCAACAAACCCAATAATTTTTGATGATCTTGGAATTTGCAGTCGAAAAACATCATCGTACATAAAGTTCCAAAGTGATGGACCCAATACAGAGCCTTGAGGGACGCCACCTGTCAATATGTTTTGTTCCATTGTTGGTGTCGTAAAATAGTACTCTATTGCCGAAGTAGTCCATCAGAATCTTAAGAAGGTATTCCGGCAGTCTTTTGGCGGTGAGTGATTGTACTATATTCCTCCAGTTCGCAGTGTTAAACGGTTTTTTAACGTCTAGTCTGATAATAGTACTTTTTATGCAGCGCTGCCGTTGTCCACCTTTTCTCGCTGTGCTGATGGTTTAATTAATAGCGTCGACTGTAGACCGCCCTTTCGAAAACCATATCAATGATCTGCGAGTCCTCCTGTTTCAACAATCGCATAACCTGTCACTGATGATGCTTGGATGCCTGTAATGGTTAGATTACTCTCACGATACCTTGACAGTCACATATGACTTTAATAGTCATTTTTGTTTGCTCCTTCTTCGGGTATGGGAGGTAATCTTCTGTTTTTTTTTTTTTAAATCATGTTGTCTGCACTTTTATATCTTTTTAGTAGTGTCTTGATTACTCTATCCTTTGTTCTTTTGAAACTAAATTCTAGTCCTCTGATCATTGGTAAACATTGGCGATTAGCACCTCATTATCATTCTTTG
This sequence comes from Xylota sylvarum, assembly GCA_905220385.1. NCBI lineage: Eukaryota > Metazoa > Arthropoda > Insecta > Diptera > Syrphidae > Xylota > Xylota sylvarum. The sequence continues at coordinate 103,776,342 of LR999957.1, read as the reverse complement.
ATAGTCTTCGGTTTATTTGTCCAAAAATACGTATTTGTCATGACCTAACTTTTCGTAAAATATTTTTTTAGAGAAAGAAATTCTACATATTTTATTTCTCATATATTTTTACTAATGTTTATTTTTCTTCTCTCTTTTCAGGTAAGTTGATGTAAATACATATGTATCTGTAGCATGTAATAAATACTGTAAGTACCTTCGCGTGTTCATATGAGTTAAGAGTTATTTCAACAATATCTAGTAACTGCTCCCACTTGTAAATATATATTCTAAGAATTAACCATTAAAGTTCACGTTTCGAGAAACTGGTGGTATGTGTTGGTATCGATGCTTGTGAACCTGTGACTCCCAGACAGGCCATTATTTGTGTGCTTGTGAGCTGTGACAGTGGGATTTAGCAGCATATGTTCCTCCAACCATTTGCCTAAAAAAAATGACACAACTAACTGATTCCTTGTATTCGGAAGCATTCTTGATCGTGGAAACTACTTGATGTAGTGTCGATTCGACAGGGTTCCCTTTCTGGTGATCTGGTGAGTTTCTTGAAGCTGCTTTTGCTTTTCTTTTAGGATTCCCAGTCTGTCACATTGTTTGTTCCAATTGGTCTACTTAAAAGCCGCCTGGTGATTCTTTTTGGTGGATCTTTGCTTGATGGATCTTGGTACCGGTTTCAATTAACACAAAGCTGTAAAGCCTTTAAAGCCTTTAAAGATGTAGGTATTGAAATACAGTCAGTAAGAGTGATATCTAATGCTTTTGTCCTATTTTCGTTAATGAAGGTTAGTGTATAGTCCTTGTTTAAAGTGAATATGTTTTCAATATTTAAGAAAACAAATAGTGACTCGGCTCTTTTGTTGATATTGGTACTCCTTCAGTTTTTATGGTGAGCGTTGGCGTCCATGCCTACTACGAAATTGTTCATTTTGGTTCTGGTCAAACGTTTTTAGAACTCTTCTATAGCAATGATCATTGTCCCCGGTCTACCATTATTTTCCCTTATATTCGAGGCTCTTTACTGTCAAGTCGCCTGTGCTATGTAAAATATGTTAATGTGACATTGTGCATCCATACACGTCCTACACTTACTTTACCTTATTTACGGTGGCGATCACTTTAAGTTTAGACCCCAAACCCTTAACCTTGTCATGTAGAGACCGTGGTAATGTCTGCTTTCCCTTCGGAAAGGTAAGCACGTCGGTTGCCAGTTGTCGCCCTACTGTGTTAAAGGCTGGCTTGTATTACCTTTATTTCCTGTCTCTTGGTATAATGTGATAAGTGTTCCCAGCGTTGTTTCGTCAACCTCTACCTCTATCAGTTGACTCTTGCCATCCTGTTTCTTCAGGGTTTCTACTTTTCAGTATAAATGCCGTTGTTCTGTAGCTTCATACGAGCGAAGATTTTGGTAGGTTCTTCGAGAGGTCTTGGGATCCATATGGAAAACCTGGTAAATCTCGGAAGTTTTGTTAGGGTTATCGTAGAGAAACTCAAACCTTTCCAACTTTGTAGTTTGCCCACTGATTGTTGGAGGGATTTTGTAGATATTTTGTCTCCGCAGCTCACGAAGTGTACTTAATGCTTCTAAGCCCGGACTTGGTGAAGTTTATGCTTACCTTTCTTAGGCTCTGTGTTCAGAGTTTGGTCCAGTGCTTCCATTAGAGTAAATTGAAACCTTTCCTTTGGTATCTTACTACTAAGCGGGAGTTCATGGTTTGATATTGCATAGTCCTCCGACATGATATGGGATTCTTTCCTCCGTTCCATCACCATAGTTTGCTCATCATATAGGAGATTTTTCTAAACTTTCTTTTTAAAGAATTTTATTAGAATTGACAGCACTTATACTTCCCAACCTAACAAACTTAAATAAACATTCGTCTGGCCGACTGTCTGTAAACAAAGACTACTAATGCCTAACTATAGCTTGTTTCCTGCTGAATGTGATGTTTTCACTTAGCACCCAACCCACCCAAAGCGTTAATCAACATCAGATCAACTCAATTCATGGTCAAACTCTCCACGTTTCACTTATCTTATGTTGTCATAGCCAAAATAAATCCCCTCAAAGTGGTTGTCCAAACAACCAAAATGTTCGCAAATATCAACAACCTTGCACTGTCCAGCTTTACAAAAGAAATAAAAAAAAAAAAAAAAATCTGCCAACATGTGCACTACTCCAATGTCAATAGTCTCAAATTCTCAAAAAAAAAACAAAAAAAAAATCAATTCAATTGAAAACTTGATACAACATAAAAAGTATCTCAAAGGTCAGCAAGATACGAGTACAAAGCGAATCCAAATCCGCTGAGATCACCATGAATTAAGCAATGAACATTGGACAGCAGATATCATACCTTCTGCCGAATTGAGTAAACCCAACCCAAAAACACATTCCCCCCACTCCTTTGCCAGCAGAGATTGTTTTATGGTAAACAGGAGAAGAAGAAGCAGGAAACGTTTGTAAGCCAACAACCGCACACTCGCACCGGACGGATGGTTTATCTCGATCTTTATGATTCTTGTGTCGCAGAGGCCCGCGATGGTAATTCGCATTCCAGACCAAAACGACTTCAAAATCAGAGCAGTTCCATAAAAAAAAAAAAACGGAACCAGTGCGGCATAACCTCTGTTTTGTGTTCATTTTCAAGTGGGTGGCAGTATTTTGAATTGCTGATTGCGCGTTGGAACTAAGAATTTCGCCAAAGACGACCGACCACTCTTCTCGGTGCGTGTTCTTCTATGAAAAATAAATGGTAATTGAGGAGAGAACCTCCTTTGCTTTCGGGTGGTATTTCATAAATTCTTGGATTTTAAAACGGAGGAGGATGGAATGTACGAGTATACTATGTCGGGGGATGGTCTCTCAATGTGAAATGAAAACCATGTGCAAAGTATACAGTTCGAGTGTTTTCTTGTGGGATTTGAGGAATTTTAATGGCGAAATGAATTCTGATTTGATTAAACGGATAGATACCGAGTATCCTAACCTTTTATGCGAATTCGTGTTGGGAGATCTTTGGAATCAATTTTTGTGAAAAGATTTCCACTGTTTGTTTGCTCGTCAGGAGGTATTTTTTAGTAGATGTTAGGAAGTAAATCAGACAGCCCAGAGGTTCGGCATTATTATCATATTGTGAAATCTTGTTTTGTTGTATAGCACCCCCCCTCCTTATGACGTGGTTGGATGGAGTATTTTTATTTAAATGAATCGAATGACAGAGGTTGTATTTATAATGTGACTTGGTTGTCGATTGAGTTTCAACATCTTTGGAAACTCGAAAAAGGATTTTTGATTGATAGTCATCGGCAAATTGGATATCCATACAGAATTCTTTGTGAAAAGTGCATCAGATTCATTCTACTTGGGATGTGGAAACCCATTTTATCTAAACCACTTTTGCAGTATTTTTTTATTTTTTTGATGCGATGGAGGGTTGAAATTCGTTATACTCGGTAGCCAGACTCCATGTCCCTGCATGTTTACGGAGTTAAAATACCCCTCTAACCCTAACCTGATTCCTTCTACGGCACCGCAGGTCAAGGTACACCTTCGTAGATTTTGACATCATGGCTTCTCCTTCTCATGCTCCAGAGTTTTTGTCTTTTTGGGCTCTCGGTGTTTAATGCTTGCAATGATACTGTTGGCATGGGACACCATGTTTCCCTCGTTGATAGCATGAACGGTACCAGTTTTTAGGGGTTATTTCCTTACTTATCACTTGTCCTAGCCCATTACTCTCTGTTTCGTATTTTTTGCACTCCACCAGCACTTGCTCGGCGTTTTGGACTTTGTTTTCACAATGACGGCAGAATGGATCATCTGAAATGTCGTACTTATAAAGGGATTCCCGGAAGCTTCCATGTCTCGTTAGCAATTAGGGTAGGTAGAAGTTTACATCACCGTGTTTTCTTTTTGCCCAATCTTCTATGTTCGGCAGGAGTTTGTATGTCCACCTGCCGTTTTGAGACATGTTCTATCGCCGCCGTTGCCATTCTATTTCAGAGGCTGCTCTGATGGCTCTCTGCGTTTTTGTCATTGTATATTGATGTTACTTTCACCTCCAGGGCGAGAGGCATTTGCGCCGCTATCACACTTATTGCATCCCCTGATATCGTTCTATATATGTGCACTTATTGGCTGCCTGGGTCTTCCAATATTTGGCACTAGCCTGGATATTGCACCAAAAGCACGGTTGGCTTTCTCGCTTATGTAGGTTAGGTACTCTCTAAAGTTGAGTCTATGGTCTAGCAGTACCCCTAAGTACTCCATGTAGGGCTTTGACTTGATAGAGTGTTTTGTATTACCAGGCGCTCAACTTTCTTGTGACTAATTGTGAGGACAGCTTTAGTTTTGTGGTCCCCTAATTACAAACCTTTTAAGCGAAGCCATAACTTCACGTCTTTGATGGTGTTGTTGGAGTTTTGCGTCACATCCTCTACTCTACTACCACCGACGCGATGTTATCGGCGTATCCGATTATGTCCACTTGGTCTCCGCATACGTAATAATCCATCATACATATGTACACAGGACAGAGCCTAGAACTGACCCCTGTGGAACCCGTTCTTGTAATTGTATATCTTTACAGTCCTTCGTCCGCGTCGTAGAAGATAGTTTGGCACTCGAATATTCCTCAGCAGTCTCATAAGGAGATTCCATCTGGCCGAATTGAACCCATTTTTTACGTCGACCGTAACTACATCGCAGTACTGCTTCTTCCCTCCTTTCCATCTGGTCCCAGATATGACTTCGCGTACAATTTCACAAACTTCTTGTATCGCTTGTGTGGTGTTCCATTTCTTCCTAAGCCCGTATTGTCGATTGGAAAGCCCATTGTCTACTTTGGTGTACTGGTCAAGTTTCTCGTGAATAGCTCTTTCCAGCAAGATTGGCAGTTTATTTCACAAAATATTAGATAATGTCAGTTCGGTCTGTATGATGTTGGCTCATCAAATGCCGTCCCATATAACATAACAAGTTTCTGAATGGAGGTAAAGTATCTGCCTTAAACATTGCTGTTTTTCATCTCCTTCATCACTTTATTTCGGACACATTACTGCTGGTTCTTTAGGCAAAGCATCCTGTTACTCGCCCGTAGATACTTTTGTCCCCTTTGCCGTGAAAGCTTTTACAGTGCATAGCCTTGAACGTTCGATGATGTTTGCATATCCCAATAGCTGGAGTGATTTCTGAAATTTAAGTATATTTTGTGTCGTTCTCTGCTCTGCGCACTATTTACTCCAATATTGAGTTGAAAAACTCACATAACATCGCATCTTTTTGCCCAAATCTTTCAAATTCTTCGATGAAGTGGTTTCAAATTGCTCGGTACACACTGTGTTGTACAAAGCTACATGACTTAGCTGGATGTTTTTTTTTCTTCGAAATACCATAGTTTTTGACCATAGAGGTTCGAACTATGAATGCCGCTCAACTGCATTTTCATCGAATTCCAAATTTTTTATTGCAATTTGTTCACCTACTGCTCTATGATTGTTTTCTAGTCCCGATTTGGATCAAGAACACAGCTTATGTACTTGGTATTGAACGCTGATGAATGTGGTTGAAATAGGGCACTTTAGCCTTTATTATTTATTAGTACATTGGTGCCTCCTCTATGATTTCACTTTTAATGCCGACATTAATATGATCACGTCGCCGCATATGCGACTGTACGATAATCGTATCTCTGTATGGTATCTTATGGGAATTATTCATATACGAGATGCTTTCCCGTGGGGAGTTTCTCTATTCAGAGATTTGGGTTAATGGCGATTTCCTAATGCTACTCTGTGCACTGAAATATCATACAAGCCAAAAATGTTTTTTTTTTTTTTTTTGAGAATTGTGAAAGAATGAAACTGCGCATCATCTATTTTTCCAGTGCAGGAGAAAATTTGCAGACTCCTCGTTAGAACACATTACATGCTCAAACCGACTGATTGAACGCAAAGCACCCGGATTTATTTCGATGCTTGCTATCTATCATTCATGTTTACGATAATGTGTCCAGTTGCGTTTACTTAAAACTGATACTCTAGTTGGGCATGGTTACATCCACGCATACTGATTGATGTTTCACTAAATGCTTCTTTCCAAAACTGTTTAGCTACTGTCACGATGACAATGTATCAAGAAATTCAATTATCGTTACTCTCCCAGGCAACGCTAATCGTAGAACTCCGTCATACATGATGTTCTACAATAACGGCTATACGCGGCACATGGTATGGTGTATCCATCATGGCAAGTGATCTTCTAATGAACGACCAGTTAGCAGATGATATGGTGTATCATCCTGGCAGGTGATCTTCTAATGAACGACCATTGGGCAGAGTTAAAAATGGTGGTGCACAGTGCCGTAGAGCCATCTTTCTCCTTCGATGGCACCTTATATGATATCAGCTAACCGCTCTTATGGCATCAACAGTATGTAGAATGGATTTTTCCGAAGCCAACTCTGTCTGAAAGAGCTCCTTTTTCGTCAGCCAGTGCGAGGAATTCGTTATAGAGTTTCTTCTCGGGAGTCTTTCCCATGGTGTCCAGTAGGCATATTGGTCGATAAGACGATGGTTCTCCTGAAGGCTTCTTTCCTTTTGTTAGACCAAATCATGCATTTTCCATTTTTCGAGAAACGTTCCTTCTTGAAGGGACTGCTGCATAGTCATTGTGAATACCTAGGTCTGATCTCTATTTTACAGTCGCCTTTATTGCCTTATTCGGAATGCTTTTGCGTCCGGAGGCCTTAGAGTCGCCTATCTTGGTACATGCCTTAAGGAGCTCCTCCAGAGTAAATTCTGGAATATCCGCTGGGCTGACCTCTCTATATTGCACTTAGGATGAAAAGGTGTTCTACTATGGATCTCAGGATTATTGCTACTCGTACAACTCTTCAGTTTGGTCATTACCATTCTGTACGCTGAGCCTCAAGATTTAATGTCGGCTTCCTCACAGAGATGTTTCGGTTTTGCTCTCCTTGAATGCTCTTTTGAAATTGCGTCTTCCTAGTTTAAAAGTGTCCAGGGTGGACTTTACGCTTAGTTTGTAGGCATTTTTCCAGAAGTGTCCTTATTTCCTCGATCCACCAGTGACACTGTGTCATGCCTTCCTGCTGTTTGTCTTTCTATGCATTAATGCATCGCACTCTGTGGTGATGGTGGTTACAAGACAATGTGCGAGGTCCTCAGTTGTTCCACTTAGTGTTAAATCGCCGTTCAACATCTCTTCGTATGTATCCTTATCGAAAGTTCTGTTGTTCCATTTTGGACCCGAGAGTTTCTTTTATTTCCAGTATTATCACTTAGTGGTCGCTGTGTGAGTATTCCACACTGATCCTCCATGGTTCCCATAATGGAGTTGCTCACAAGGGTGATGTCGATGATAGAGCATTTTCAAGCCTTCCTATAAGCATTTGCGCCGCTCTTGTTAGAGATGCATATCGATAAGGTGGTGAAAGTTTCCAATAGGAGCTGTCCTCTGGTGTTGGTGAGCATGCTACCGCATTCTCTGTCCCATGCATTAAAATCACCTCGTTCTGGAGCGCATCCGCGGTTAGATTGTCCAGCATAAGTTGGTATTTGCTGGCCGTCAAGCTGGATCGGACATACCAGCTATAGAAGTGGATGCCATTTATTTTCTTCCGCACGAAGGTTTCTGTTTAGTCGTTTGATTCTAGGAAGGCATAGCATCCACATATCCATAACCGCTTGTTTGGCTTATAACAGATCCAATTATTGCTCTCGTCGGGACATTCATACGGTTCACTGATCATGGCACCGTCCGCGCTTTTTCCTTGGCCGTCTTTGTTAGGATGTGCTGAGCTATTTTACAGTGATTGAGATTTATCTATAGAATCTTCGAAGTCTTTTGCTTGTGATAACGCTGCACAAGATGGACAAGACTCTCTGGAAGACTGGCCAACTACATGCTGCGCGTCCTCTTCATGGTCGTTCTTGCATGAATTATAGCTCCTTATTGCAGTTCATCGCTATATGACCTTCTACTCCACATTTCCTTCATAGCTTGGAGTGGTCTTCTTCGCTTTTTAATTGCCAAGCTAGGTGACCAAACTCTAAACATTTGGAGCATTTTTTAAGCACAGTCTGTTCGCGCATGCGACAGTTCACCCAGCCGATTTCGATCCTTCCGGTTTCTAGCAGCTTTCCTACGTCTTCTGCTGGAAGGTTGATCATTGTTGTTTGAGTTCTTTCGCACGCTTTTCGTGGGGACAAGATGTCTAGACTAACCAAACAGATATGTACATATGACTTCAAAAATCTTTTAATACTGCGTATCGCTTCTGATTGATCTTTCTTCTTATTCAAGGTTTTACTTCTTGGTCTTGACCCTTATCTCAAAGTATTGCTCCTTTGGGATGCAAATGCATTTTATCTGTACCCAGCTACTAGTTCACCTACAGCATTAGTTGATGCTCCAGTGAATATAATAGTATTGATGTTATTCTGTTTTTAACATCTCTCCACTATGTGATGTGAATATTTGATTAAAGGTCGTCCTTACAGGTTGCACTGATAAAGGTTGTACATTTATGCCATGCCAATCTCTTGCTCTAGAAACAAGAAAAAAAATAAAAATATTCCAATAAACCTAGAAATCGTAAAATATAAATAAACCCCAAGCACAATCAAACTGCTTGCACTCTATCTGATCAATTATTTATTCAACACCCGTTTCCTTGTCGGTGTTCTCTATTTCATTCCGACAAGTCCTCCACTACGAGTACGACCGACCGCCCGACCGACCGACCGACCCCTCCATTCATGTACACACTCGAAACAAATGAATTCCCATTAAAAATCCTCTCTACCAGTTGCTAGAAGCGAGGGTGTTGGCTCAATGGCTTCACTGTCTCACTGTTACAGTGCTACACTGACACTGTATCTATAGTCGAAGTGTACCGGAATGTTGCGTGCCAACTGACCGTTATTATTGAAACAACGCTATTTCTGTCTGAACGCGCCCCCGTCCGTCGTCCGTTCGTCTCTCTTCGGATTCGTTCTAAAAAGTATATAGTATCTTCCATAATGGATTTATGAATGCATCCTGTGTAGCTTAAAGTCGACTCTAGCACACATATGGGTATTGTACGTGCTTTACTCGTAGTTTCGTCTCTCATGCAATTCATAGATAAATTCACTGAAATCAAATTGACCAACAAAAACAGAGAAGAAGACGAAAAATGCGGGATCGCTAGTCGCCGCCGCCGGCTTCTGAGGGCTATTCAACTAAATGTTTGGATTGGATACCTAATTTTTCATCGTTAATTGAATTCAGACAGCGAGGCCAGAGAGGCTTTGAGACAGAGAGAGGCCAAGCACCCTTGGCATGGTGTGCATGGATGGCTTTTAGACGGAAAGATTAATGACTTTTGAGTTGGGTCATCACCCAAGGAAATTGTTTTCGGACGACTTTCTTTCATTTTTTTGCCGCAAATTAGATCTGGTCTTTGGGTGTGTGTGAAAAACTCTTACAGAAGACATGTAAATTGTGGGCGGGAAAGTTTTCTAATTAAGTTAAGTTTTGGGAAAAATTTCCTTCCTTTTAAGAGATGTTAAGGACACTTTCTAATTCGGTAAAACGTGGTAATTTAATTTATTTAAATTTTTTAAGAAGCACTCTTTATTTGCATGTGGGAGAGTATCTACTTAGAAAAGAGACATTAGCTTGGTGGGCGTTCTTACAGGAAAACCGAAGACGGGCAAATTTTTATGGAAATTGTCGTAATTGAGTTAAACAGAGTCGAAAAGTTGCAAATAGGCATTCTGGAGAACCACTTGTTCATTGTAGAGAGATTATATTGGGTTCTATGTACATCCCAGTAGCTTGGTTTCATTGTATAGAATATAGATCATTACAGTGATCTTGATATCTTTGGTGGCTCCTTTGGGAATTTTTGGAACACTAACCTTACATGATCTTATCCGAATTGTACCTTATCAACATTTTAGTAACTGCTGATAATTTAGTCCTTTTGATAGTGTTTTTGGTTCCAGTGTTTTTTCTATCTTTCTTCTATCACATAATATTGTGCGACTCTGGATAGAGTCCTCGTATTTTTCATACAACACGAGAACTGAACAGTTTAAGGTTTCTTGATCCCTATTTTCAGGCACCTTCTGATACCTAGTCATTACTCAAATTAGTAGATACTCCCTTCGCAAGATTTTTATCCTTTTTTTGCTTCCACTAATGGATGTGGTAATCTTCTAAAGATACTACTTCGACTAATAACAAGCACGATTCGCAGGTCTGAATACGTACTGATCTACTCCCTAACCTTACACCCTACACTCTTTAAGTATTACTACGTGGGGCTGGTACGCCTTTTATTCCGTAGTCTGTTCTTCATCGTTTCCTACTTTTAGGCGCTCGATTCTCCTGAGTTCGACCTGGACGCTGGTCACATATGCATTCACTTGGTGTCAGCTCTATTCCGACTGAATCATGTCTGAAGTACCTCTAAACGTAAAGAGCTATCAGTGAACCATCACGCGTTCTGCGTCTTCTTCCTGCATTTCGCAGAACGGACAAAGTGGCGAGTTGTCGTGCCCGAAACTGTGCAGATACTTTCTATATCTCCAATGACCGGTTAGGAACTGAATTATATTATAGTTCACCTTTTCTTTTCGCTCAAATGTCCATTTTCCTGCACCTACACGTCGTACTCCATACGTACCTGAACGCATTTGACCATAGGCTCTGCACAGTCCAGTAGGCTCCTTCAAACCATTCAAGTCCCTGGCGGTGACGGTCTTTTTCCAGCACTTCTACAGAAGGTAATCGATTTCATGCTTTATTGCTTTATTGCTTTATTTAGACCCAGCTACAGTTGGGTCTACATACCTGGAGGCAGGTAAATGTACCTAATCTTCATCCCCAAACCAGGCAATAGCCTAGTGAGTTGTCTAAATCTTATAGATCTATACATCTAACATCATTTGTTCACAAAACTATGGAGAGACTCATGAACGTTCCTATTAGAGGCCAGTTAGATTTCTCTACCCCTCTGCACTCAAGTCAGTTTGCATATAGGAGAGGTAAATCCGCGGAAGGTGTTCTTCATTATCTTGTGAAGCAGATAGAAGGAACTTTGCATTCCAAGGAAATAGCTCTGTGTTCATTCCTTGATATTAGCTATGGGTCAATAGCACGAGCAATTAGTAGAAGACGTATCGAGGATTCGACTAATTAATGAGTAAGGGCCATGCCTTAAGGAGGAGGCCTTTATCCCCTTATATGGTCACTAGTCATCGAAAATCTTCTCGTCGATCTACAGAGATCAGACTTCATCGCCATTGGTTATGCGGATGACTTGACGATAGTACGACCATTTCTAGCGTCATACAAGGTGCTTCACTACACTTTTCAAAATGGTGCAGCAGAGAAGGATTATCAGGCAATCCTTGCAAAACCATTCTAGTGGCTTTTGCCAAAAGGAAACTGGTCAAACAAGGAGCTAATACCATCAAAGTTATCACTTTAGCTTATTCCAGTGAGGTCTAATATCGGCCTCATCCTTGACAAACAGTCAACTGGAATTCTCATATCAAATCCACTATCCAGTGCGCCACTAGGGTCATGTGAGCTAGTAAACGCCTTTTACAGCAGAACTTGGGGTCTAAATTCCAAAATAATACATTGCATGTGTACCATGATGGTGAGTCCCATTATCACGTACGCGGCCATCGTTTTATGGCCCAAAGTTCTTTAACGAACAACGACAACTAAGCTTCAGGAGGTCCAGAGAATTACCTATCTCGGTATCACAGGTATTATGCCTACCTATGTAGAAGCTATCAATGGCCTTTCACTCCGACAAATCTTCATTAGGAAGACTGCCGCTAGATGAGCTATTAAACTGCAGCTAAAATACAAGTATAAAGCAGGTGACCATGTGGAACCTGAAAATTTTTGACTCAATTCCGAAATGGGACAAGTTTTGGACTATCCCCGACATCATGTCTCTGTTTCGGTAAGTTATTTGATCTAGAAATATTGGACCATCCAAATTGGTCTAATGGTGTTCCGACACTGGGTTCTAGGGTTCTGATCTTGTTGAGAAATGGATCAAAAATGGAAACTAGAGTTGGAGCTGGTGTCTTTGAACTCAACATCAAAGTTTCCATACCTATGGGAATGTATCCCATGGTATTCCAGGCTGAACTTCATGCCTATTCAGCGCTAGTTTAAACTTTAGTAACGCTAGGATATACATCTTTTCAGATACTCAGGCAACTCTTAAAGCAGTGGACTATATATCAGTTAAATGCTGCTACGATGCACTACAACCTCTTGCCAGATATAACAGGGTGAAACTCTGATGGATCTCGAGGATCATCAACGAATTGCATTTAACGAATTAGCTAGGATTGGCTCAAAATCTGCGTTCATAGGACCTGAACCTTACCGTGGTGTCAACAGGCCTGCTGCCACAGCGCTGATTAATGTGTGGAAAATGTCCCCGGGCTGAGACACTACAAACGATTAATCAAGCCATATTCCTACAGGAAAATCCTTAATTTAGACAAGGATAGTAGTAGAAAGCTGGTGAGCTTCCTCAGAGGTATCACTTTAATAATTTTTATGTGTTTTCAGTCACGGAATGTACTTAGGTTCTGCTCGGAAGATGACGAATCATCCGAGCACTTTCTCTGTGAATGCCCAGTTACAGTGGTTAAGGATACATATTTTCCATAAAGAAATATGTTCGTCGGCGGAATTAAGAACATACTATCCTCCATTAGGGTGGTGCTACGTCTAAATTTACCCTGCTGACACATTAGACCTGTTTAGTCGCAGTATCAACCATATGGCCAAGGGTCCACTCAAATAAAAAAATACTATTTCAGTTGTTGCGACTTCTAAAAGGCAATCATGAAACCACTTCCAAATCAATTTCAACACCCATTTAGTGGCAAAAGTCCATAAACCACGACACTTAAGTTCATTAGCTTGTCAACACTTCCCCAGACATTTCCCCACTTAAGTTCTTTTTATCTTTCATCAAAAGCGACGGAATTTTAAGAAGTTTCAATCCACCAGACTATATTTTATCGAACAACAAGTGCAGGCTATAAAAATTCTCATCTAGCAGCACTAAAACTGCCATAAAAATCTGAAAATCGTTTTAACATGCATACCTCCCCCTAGTATTCGTTCAACGCTGACATTCATAATTGCATGTGCTTTTGCACCTCTCACCACCCGCCCGAGCACGTTCTTATCACGTAACGGGACAGTAAATATTCTCTTCCTGTTTTGTAGTAAAGTGTATCCACCATTGTTCGAGGCGGCATGTTACAACATTTCCTTACGACATAACCCGTTTCCTACCATGCATTGTGTCGGAATCACCTCTCCCCTTTCACGAATGGCAGCTACCCCAAGCGTTCAAGCAATCATTGTGCCATAATAATTGGCCCTAATTACGAGACAAATGCTCTATACCATGAAGGCGACACTGTCGCCGACAACGACGACGACGACGACGCCACCATGTTCAACCCTTAGTCGTCCCGCAAAATGAATTATACTTGTTATTTTTGCATGGGATAATTGGAACACCCAAGTTGGTATTGATTTTTGTTTCGAAATTAGTATTCGATTGGACTCAATTGGGTGGCTGAACGCGCAGCGCACAACCCTTCGTTTATAGAGGTCACTACTGTCGGTAGTATAGAGGTCTCTGGTAATTAAAATGGCAATGATAATGGCTAAAGCCCTCTGTGAGTACCTACTTCTATTTGACACAGATTTTGTTTGTTAGGGTGACTTTGGGATGAGAAAGAACTCACCTTTCGCGTTGAAGGTTGTCACAATGCTGCAGTCTTCGCTGTCAGGGGGTTGAACAAAAAATAAATAAAAAGAAGAAGCCCTATGCGGTGTGAGCAGTTGTGACACCAAGCACACCTGCTGATTGCCGCAATATGCGATTTGGATTTTTTTTTTCTTCGAATGCAAATCATTTTTAATGGGATTGTCTTCACTTTGTCTTCATTGCAATTTAATGTGTTGCCTTGGAGGAAATTGAAGCAATTTAAGTTTGTTTTGTTGATGGTTGGCGGTGTGAAGAAATGTATTTGGACAAGTTTGGGGTGGATTGTTGGAAATAGACTTTAGAATACAAATTTGGTAGATGTGGACAATAGCCTGAAGATCAGTTAAAAACTTGTGGAATACATAACTCCATCCTACCTTATATTTTCTTTTCTTTAGTTAGTCAAACATCCTATAGCCCTAAGACAAATGTAAAGCTCTTATTTTTATAAAAACAGTTTCAACAGTCAGTTGACAGTTCTTTTATGCCTTAAAAGAATAGATTTAACTAACACCATCTAGCTTTTGTACACTACATCTTGCTGTTAGGCTTTGAACGCATCCATCTGACTGTGAACCTAAAACTAGTAAAATAATGTTGGCATTGATTTAGAAAGCGTGTTCAAGATTGAATGTATTTTGAAGAAAAGAAATAAAAAATTATTCGTCTTACACAACTAAGGCCGGGTCCAACCTTCCTACAGAGGGAGTGGGATGTATCCTACTTCCCATCGCCAGAGCATCTTAAAATCATAGGAATGTTACACTACATGCTTCTAGTAATCTGGAAGACTCCTGACTTTATTTTACTTGTATGTAAAACCGGCGTTTGTACCTAGGTAGGTAGGTAGGTAGAAGGGGTAGCTAACACTTGGATCACCGATGGATCCATTGTGTGCCCCTGGCGTGGCGCAACCTAAAAGAAGACAAAAATACTTTTGTGGCTAACCGACCACTCTGACCCGACCCGAAATGGTTATAAACTTTAGGATGGTCAATGGTGTTTTTCTTGACTGGTCGCCCAAGTCTCTGAAGTTGTATTCGCCGAAGACCGTTTTCCTAGTTCTGGACAGGTTTGGGCATTCGCATAGGTGCTCCTCTTCTACGTTCATGTTGCCACAGCTTTAGGAGAGGTCATCAGTGTCTAATCGCATTCTTCTTCTTTGGGCCGCCAGGATAATAATTCCTGTGAAGAGCTCAAAGTTCGTTATGTTAAGCGCTAGAATTTGTTTGGTTTTTGTATCGTTGTATTGTGTCCAAAGTTTTCTGGAGACACGGCAAGATGAGAGTGCGTTTGTACCAATTTTAGCTATTAAACACCCTCCAGGGGATAAACTTGATTGTCAATACCAAACGTACATACACTACAACTAAGTTGTCAACCCAGTACATCATTTCTTAGCACAGAAATTACATTTTTCCTGTGTACTCAACTAATGTTGAGAATTATAGTACAGACTAGCAACTCAGTTGACAAACATGAGGCTCTGCCTGTAAAATATGAAAAAATTTTGATTCTACTCCAAAAGTTAGGCCAACATAGAGTTAAGTAAGTTAAGAACCTATATACAAAAGTCCAACACCGACACCAAGATGGTATGTTGACAACTAAGTTGACCTTATTTTGGACCTTTTGTCCATACCACCAACGATGTCGAACGCATTATCAAAGATTCTTATCTCTCCGTCTATGCTGATGACGCTTTCTCCAAGACGACCTTAAGAAATTTTTTATTTGGTGTCAGAAATATCATCTCGAACCTTGGGAGATCATCAAGGCCTGATAACTAATAATCGTTGTTTTATACCTTCGCTTAGTTTTCAGGTCATAGAATCGGATGACAAGGATGTTACTGTAATACAGAAGCATTTTCCATGTTATATCACGCACGAACATGTGCCTTCAGTCTCATCGTTGCGCGATTTAGGTGTCATCTGCGATAGGGTGCTACACTTCCGTTCGGATATTGACAACATTTTTGGAAAAGCCAATTCTGCGCTTGGCTTTGTGAAAAGTTAGTCCAAAGAATTTTCAGACCTCTACTTTGTCAAATCACTCTATATGACCTTCGTCAGACTAGTCCTCGAATACGCTAGCCAAGCTTGGTTCCCTCACTATGGTGTCCACATCCGACTTACTAAAGTCATCCAACTCAGGTTTATGCGTTTCACCCTTCTCGCCTCCATTGGGTTCATAGTTTCGATTTACCTCCCTCCTGTGAACGTTTGAAACTGATCAACATTCAGTCGAAATTCGAAAATTGTCGATAAAGTGGTGACGTTTTTGTCCTGCATCATTTAAGATCTGGTCACATTGATGATACCTCGCTTCTTGCATCGGTTGCATTTAATACCAATCCCCGTACTTTAAGGTCCATTGCCCTCTTCCGTCACAGTACTCATCGCACCAATTATGGTTATAACGCACCTTTTTCTAGAATGCTTCGTTTGACTAACAATATAGAAAACTTGTTTGATTTTCACTTCGAAACATCCTTCAGCATCACTCCAAATCCGCCTCGCCACTGTTCCACATCTCTTAATAAAGTGCCGGCGTCAAATCAAATCAGACCATCTGTATGGCTCTTAAAGCTTTAATTCCTCCAGAACTTTATTATTTTTAATACCTGTTTAAAGGCAGTCTGGATCTAAAGGGTAGATAGTTTCAGTTTAGGGGTTCTTTTGCATCCGTCTTCCTTTTGAAGGGTACAATATAGAAACCCAAACTGGTACTACGATGCAAAGTGCTGGCAGTCTATACGTACATTAATGTTTGTGTATACATATATAATGTTATTTTTTTAAAGTACGTCCAAATCCCAGAGCAATCAGACTCATTGCATTCCAATGCTATTAGGGAGATTCCCGTTTTTGATACAATGGTTGGAGAAACTTTGATTCCCATAGGTTTCCTGACATTTGTAATGCCGCCGTCTAGAAGACACTAATGTAAAGGAGTAATACTCTCTTCTCTTTACTCAGGAATATGTTAGGAATTGGTTTGGAAAGTCCAGACAGTGCACATAGTCCCTGGTGTATTTATCAAGTCTCCTTTTATTTCATGATACATGAGAATGTACATATGTAAATGTAAGAACGTGCCCCTTCGATAAATTTCAGAGCACTTGTAATCGCAGACCACCTTATGAATAGGTTTATAGCTAGCAGGTTGATAATGGTCTTAAGTGGCACTGCCAGTGTTGTTCTTATTACACTTGTTGTGCCAATATAAGGATTTGTGTGGTAGCATCAAGTATAGTGGGTTTAGCGTCACTGTCACTGTAACAGGATGCCATATGTATGTACATATGTATGTAGAATAGGTAAGACATTGGAGTGTGTACCCATGAACAGTTTAGAGATTTTGACGTCTACAAAGCTAGTTCTTCTCTATTGTAATTTATACATATGAATAACGATCTAGCATTGTCAGAGATTATGGGCTAAATTTTTTTTTTTTTTAGTTTAGTTACTATTAACTAAAATAAATTTAAAATAAACTAAATATCATTACAAATAATTATTAAAAATACTGATTTTCTAATTTATTTGTTTTAATTTCTTTACAGGTATGTATACAACAATTTCTATAATCCACATGCATAATATTTTATCAATAAGTAAGTCGAAATAATTTACTTAAAATTCTAAATTAAAAATTGTACATACAATATGTATAATTTATTTTATTGACTCGAGCCACACCAGCAACAATTTAAAATGTCATCATCTTATCAATCCACATGTCAAAAACCTGAAACGAAATACAAATAAATTCAAATATTTTACCCGACAATCCCATGGGACACCGAGCCTAGCTTCTCACAACCATTCGCTTTGTTCAAAGGCTGCTTCAATTACCTAGACTTGTGATTACAATTAGAAATCTACACTGACTTTGAATTAAAGAAACGCACTGTTGTTTGCTGTACTTTTGTATCTACATACTCGTCTATGTAATTCATGGAGATATGAAACCAGTCCACCTTATTGCTACTTTTTGTCTTCCATCTACTAGTCTTAGTCAGAGGTACTCTTCTGGTTTTACCAAAGAACCACTTTCATTTTGATCGCCCATGTCAACGCCATCATTTGCTTGCAGTTTGTACTCAGTAGTATCCCCAATATCCCTTCGCGTACTAGCTAACTGCGGAAATTTACACCCAATATGTGCCTCTAATATCCATTTCAGTGTACCTTAATCATGCTAACACGTCCATACCTCTGCCTACAGAAACAAACAGCTCAGAATGTAAGAATTCCGTGAATTCCCTCACTCACGAGATTCAAAGTAGATAGCAAAGCCACCATATCGACTCGATGCACTTAGATTTTTGTTGATAGGCTAAGATGGTTGGATGAAGAGGGTGAGTCTTTGACTCTCACTAAGGTCCTATCGGGATCCGTTGTGGTGTTCCACTTGTAGGAATGTTCATATATGTTTTGTTTGTGAGTTGTGATGGCAAGGGTGTGGGTTGTTGGCTCAATGGAGGTTATTGACTACAATGATCGGGAAATAGCTAAGTTTTTTCAGCAAACTTTACTTTAGGAAATGTTCCAGGTCTTCTTCCTCCTCTTCGCAGTTCGTGCCCGTGTCTCTGCGCATGCTTATTAAGATTGATACGCCCTGTTAGAAGTCCCACCATATCGGTTTTAATTGCGTTCTACTTGAACTTAAATCTCGCGTAGTTAGTTTGTTGTTTAGCCCCTCTACAGTTGACCTGGCCACTTAACAAGTCGCTAGGTCCTTGTTTTGTTTTCTTACTCCTTATACATTGAACTTGTCTGAGGTCAGCTTCTATCCTTCGTCTGTGCTACTGAACTGCCTTGATTTTTAGATTAGTCCTAAGAAACACAATCTCTCCATCCGTACTTTTCTATACATTCATTGTTCATATTTCAATTTAGACAGAGTTTTGAGATACAAGTTAGTGTTGTGTCTAAACTAGTATCCTAGATTAGATTATAGGGGGAGGTGGGAGTATGTCACTATATGAGTGCGGGCACAAACAGGCCTTTTATGTTTACCTCCAGTGGTATCCTAAAAAAAATTAATTAACATCATCTCTTGGTTATGGAATTTCTACCGGAATTTGTAATAAATGACCTGAGCGCAATTTTGTTAGGGCTGATTTGCAAGGGAAGCCGACGTATAGATGGCGGTTGTTAGAAAAGAATGACTACGATAGAAAGTACCAGCTTTATGAAGTTTAAATTTAAAGATTGATAACGATACTTTGTTTAATAAATATTTGTTCGGGAGCCATCAATGATGAAGCCTCTCA
Organism: Xylota sylvarum; assembly: GCA_905220385.1. Classification (NCBI taxonomy): domain Eukaryota; kingdom Metazoa; phylum Arthropoda; class Insecta; order Diptera; family Syrphidae; genus Xylota; species Xylota sylvarum. The sequence continues at coordinate 103,757,223 of LR999957.1, read as the reverse complement.
GTGAATTTGTAAACATGGAACAAATTGGTCATCGTTTGTGATACAATATTCTCTTATGAAAGGGGTCGGTCCAATCCATATCAAATCGGAGCTAGATTCTACTCTGGAGGACGAACATCGCAATGGTCGACCAAATGAGATAACTATGCCAGAAATGGTGAAAAAATTTACAAAATTATATTGGATGACCATGGACTGAAAGTTCTTGCAGCTAGCAGACATTATAGGCTAAAGATTTACCAACAATGAAGGGGTGATGTCTGCGGTTGATGGCTATTTTGAAGAGCTCGACGCTTATCACTATAAACAGGATATCGAAACATCACTGGGAAAAGTGTATAAAGTGTATAACAGCTAAAAAGTCGTCGGGTACTTCTGGGACTACCCTCGTATTATAGTCTGCTCTACAAACTCATTTTCGGTTTACATATAGACCACATACAAGTCTCATATTTCTACATTTCTTTTCGTAGAATGTAATTCAAGTGACATTTATATTTTATTGCATCACGTTAATACCCTTCGATGCTGCTTGCTTCTCCAGGTATTATTTTGTCGACTTTTCTCCAAGTACGTGCTTCAAGTCTGCCGTATATATGCTTAGCTGTCTCTACCAAACCTGGTACATCCTGTCTCATTTCCTTTATAACCAATCTAGTGCGGAATAATAGAATAAATATTTCAGGTATTAGTAATTTCTCTACAAAAATTCCACACCATATCGATCTAAGAGCCTTCATATCCTTAATTGCATCCATCAAGATGATCGTTACTTTAAGTCTAGTCCCTTTTCATTTGAAAACTTAAATTCTCTCGAGAACCTGAGAACGTATGTACATACATATTCTTATCTTTTAGTAGACATTCTACGGTTTTCATGACTCCATTTCGATTTCTATTTCCAAAGTTAGTTCATTAAAATACATACTATCATAGTATCTATGTATCTTTCATCTAAAAACTTGAAAATGGTTTTACTTGGGCTATCCTACCCGATTTCATTTATCGATTGGTATTTATAAATTGCTTTAGATATAAGAAAAAAACCCACTCCTCTCTGTCCCGTACTCGTAAAAATCGTCAACTCTCATTAAAAATAAAATTAAGCTCGTAATATGCCTTTCATAGACTAGAAGAACACACTCATGCGCTAATATCATTCGTGCCAGTGCTGAACCTAGTGTAATATGCCATCTCACAAGGGTATGCTGATCTTTTCTATATATCTTCATCCTCCAACATCTCAATGAAGAGAAAGAGAAAAAAAAAACATTAAAACACTTGGATAAAGTTTATATGCACATTAAAGTATCAAAGCAGCTTTCAAGACTGTTTAACATGGTTAGGCACGTCCTCATGCATATACACCCATCTTGGGTAGAACATATTGTTGGTATGTTGACTTGCGACCGACGAAGAAACTGATTTGATGATCAAAGAGGGATAATGGGCGTGAATATAATGTGATACACTTCGGGACGAAGGAGATTTATTTCTTAGAAATGTGAGGACATATTTTCTATATGAAATAAGTAAGAGGCATAAAGTGGTGCTATAGATTTATGTTTTTATCTTATAAGGATATTTGGCGTTAAATTAGGTTAAGTTATGCCTCTGAATGTGGACGGATAAATTATTTTTTTATTATTATTAAAATATTGAAACAACTCGGCGATACACTTTAGATAGAGCTAAGAGGACCACTGCCTCCAGGGTATGGTAGGAATTTTTATTTTGTTAAAAGGAACTCAAACTACAGCCAAAAAAAAAGAAGGAAACGCCCAACTCAACCTATTTCCCGAAGAGAAACTCCAACATCATCACTTTAAAGAGTACCTTTCCAATGATACATAGATTTCCGCATCTCTGGCAATCTGCCACATCTATTGTTTACTTCGCCAAGTGAAAGCTACTACTCCCAAAGACGACCGGGAAAAATGATGGCAAGTGCAATGCAGGGGGGTGGTTTTTTTTCTTGTCCCACATACATACCTACTCCTATACTTGACATAACTCCTCAGTGTGTCTCCTTTTCATGTATTCCTTCCGTTCCTTTTTTTTTCGTTTATTTTCCATCATCATCCTCTCAAATATTGTTTCCCCGTCAACACAATCACAATTTGCTAGGGATTCTGTGAAATTAGCGCACACACACATACACAAATATAATCCCGGAAGGATAAAGGAGTTGCCTCTGCAAATAGGGATAGAAAACAAAAATTCTTATTCCGCATTCCTGTGCAGACAAAGTGTCTGGAAGGAAAGTCTTAAACCCTTGGGGCGGATCCCCATCCCTTACGGGTATACACATTCAAAGAATATACACACAAAGCAAATTACATTTAGTTTCACTTGGATGGAAGTGCATCGGCAATGAAGCGGATTTACAAATCATCATCGAAATACAACCACTGCATCGGAAGAACAGTGGTGAATGAAAGTTTTCGTTCTAGTTGTGGGTGATAGTTTGAGGGAAGCCTGTTGTCCGGGGATCGGACCTCAAACCCACTAACCACTTGGGTCACGGCATGCCACGTCATTCAAATATGAATGACACTTTACGACATGGCATACAACGTAGATTTTTACTTTGTATGCCATGTCATTCACATGTGTATGACACCTAGTACCTAGACCTACGAGGAAAAACCAGAAAGTGCCACCATTGTTATCAGTAGCCACTACCAGCACTGACCAACCTTCCATCCGTAACATGAAGTAAAAATCCAAAGAACGCAAGTCTCGAAAGGTTACCAAAAATCAACTTGCAGTACTTGCAAATAATCCAGGCAAATCTGGCATTGATATGTTTGATCAGATGGCCTCGTACGCGATGACTCTCCGGAAAGGTGTAGAACTAATTCTAGAAATTCCATTTGCATAGGTGTCATTTGCTGTCCAAAAATAAGGCAAGAACAAGGTCGTCAAAAAGCTAGAAGGTATTCAAAAATGGTACTTAAACCACAAATGTGTCTTCCTTTACTTTTATTTCCAAGTGTCATTCATTTTTGAATGCCATTACCTTATAGTAGCAGGTACCAGTCATACACATATGAATGCCATGGCAAGTTTGATTTTCCTGGACAGCAACCACAAATGGTGTGATTCTTTGTCTAAGATCTCCCGATGCTCTTGAAGAGCAAGATTTTGGAGGTCTGTAAGTGGTTCCCTCTCTTCAAGTCCTCGTCCTGCGCCAACCTCTAAACCTATATAACACAGGATTCCAATCAACACAGTGCCTCTGCTAAGGTTTTGAGATAAGTCATGTTTGAAACCGATGCTACTGGATCACGAAAAAAAATGTTATCCATGGTCGACACATCCTCCAAAGCTTCTGCTCCGGTTTATCGAATAGCACTCTTGAAGCTAACTGTATGGCTTGGCAATCTTCAAAAATGTTATTTTGCTAAGGCTTTGAACTTGCTCTTGAAATGCTACTTCATGGCTCAACTTTGCGATGCAGTACCGAAGGTCTAGGCCTGGTTAAAGGTTTTCAGAGCCGAAATGTCGTCTTACGTCGAAAGCCTCTTCGAATTCTCGACTAATGACCTCGACTGTCTCGTGAAGGACCTTCTTATTCACGTTTTAGTTGAACTTTTGGGCAGTATGTGACGCCGCTTTTAATCGTGGCTACGCAGTCCAACATCTCCTTGAATGGTTCCGCTATATTTTTAAACCCGAAATGTGGACGCTGCGATTTACATACTCCAGTACAACTTTACAACAAGTAAGTCAAACGAATCGTTCAATGTAAGATCGATCTGGCTGGAGAGACTTTTAATCGAATCTGTCCAAATCCACACCAGGCTCCCTTTCCTGTCATTCGTGCTGTCGATTTTAAGTTTACGATTTGAACAACTACCCTATTACCATTCTTCATCAATCATTCACGTTTCCAATTGTGATTTTCTATCCTTCGAGCTGCGCATTCCATTGCCTTATTTCGCAACGAATTGCTCCCTTTTTCTTTCATTTCCTTTTTAAATTTCTCATTGAGTCAATTAAACTTTTTAAGTCGGTTTCAATGAAATCCACAAGGACTTTACTCTTTCATCACTTCCCTTCATGTATCTAAAGATACATCTTAATCGTGTATGTACACAGACTTCCTTTAGAAAGCAAACTCTTCTTAATTAATTGCTTAACTTTGCCTTACCACTGTAATAACAATAAAGACAAAAGCACACGTCCCTATTTTTTTTTTTTGCAGGACTTTTTATGTACTTTAAGTTCCTTGCTCGACCGTCAAAGCCTTATCAAATCGAAAAGTAGCAACCAGATCCTACCAACAACCACTCTTTCTCTATCTCGGATTACACTCTTTTCCACTCTATGTAGCTATGCAGCAAGTTTTCAAATAAAATTGAGAGAAATATCCTCCCTGTCTGGCCGCTGGCAATCCTTTATCCTTGTACTTTATATCTATTTGGTGGGTGCCGGTGCCGGATAGGGTAGTCCCTTCCGTACCTTCATCAAATGGATTTCTAGTTTTTGTCTTTCTGTCTATCTGGGTTTCTTCTGTTTTGCAGTATCTGTCGCATTTGTTTTTCTCTTATGGTGTCCAATTTCAATTTCTATATCTATTTCAATGACAGATACACTATGCATTGGAGCGCAGCGCAGATAGCTGTCATGAAGCTGAGTGAAGCCAATTTAAATTGATTTTCTTTTTCGTCAGTTTTGTGCCTGTAATGTCAATTAGTTTTGATGATATTAATCAGGATTATAAATAGAAGGGTGATCCGAATCGATTGTGACGTGAAGGCTTCGTAAATCCGTACGAAATTCGATACCTTGTTGCCCCTTCTTTGGACGAGAATGCCTTTTTGGATTCAATAAATCACTTCTAATGATTCAAAGGATTATTGTCTGATTCGAGCATTGTAATATCGTAATAGTATCCTTCAAATCTTTTTTGGACTTATTTGCCTTAAGGGTGATAGGAATCTATTCTGTTGTATCTGCACATGAAAAGGGTGTAAATGCTGCAAATATAGTCGAATTGGATTGTTGGAGAACACTATTGTAGCCGACCTTGGTGATATAGAAATGTCTGTAGCAGAACTATGTATTCGTGATGTTAAAAAGGATACTTTTACTTCCTGGATTACATCTTTGACATATCGTGAATATTGAGGTTGAAAAGTACTAATGCGAGAACGCAACCTTGCGGAAGGCCATGCTTTCTCTTACTTTTGATGTCGATTATGAGAACTTGGAAATGCTAACATGTCGGCTTATCTTTCTGTATCTGATTTCTTTCACCAAGCTCGAGTAGCAAGTACAGATGAGTTAAAACGTCAAACAAACCGCACCTAACTTACGCATAATCGAGAAACCCTATTGGAAAATCATTTAACAAGGTTGCCTTATCTAGATACGTAGAAGTGGCATTTTAACACCACAACTCAAGTGACCTATTTGGCAATATTTTATTAGAACCTATGTAGACCGAGTGAGAGGAAATCCTCCAGAACCCTCTTGTGGCATTTTGGAAACTGACTAGTTCGCTTATCTTTTTCCCCGAAATTTTATAAGGTTGTCAAAGAAGTCTTAGCCCAGTATGCGATGCCTGCCCCTGCCTAGAGCCTGGCACCCCCAGTGGATATGAAATACTGTTTCTTTCTCTCGCTCACATGGTTGCAGTTGCGAAAATGGGTGTTAAATGGGAAGCCTAATCTGGGTTTGTGTGTTCCTATGAGCCAGTCTGTGCGAATCTTGTTTTGTAGGTTTTGTGTTTCGAACCAGGCCTTGATATGACACAATTTTGCAAACCGTGCCACCTTGTGTTGGCTTCTGATAGAAAGTGGGAGAGTATTCATCCTTTAACTGGTCCCAACGGGATGTGGACACCTTTTGCGAGGGACTTGTCGAGGGCTGTACTGTGCCTTGCCAACTCATCAGGCCGTTCATTCTCCTTTATGTTACTGTACCCAGGCACCTAGAGGATGTTGAAGCGATGCCCCAGCGAAGCGAGTTCCTCTTTGCACAGTTCCACCAGGTTGGAAGATGTATGAAGTATTCGATGTTAGGGCCTTGATGGTAGCTTGGCTACTTGATGCTTCGGATAGTTGCAGGGCTGTCTTTCAAAACGCTACAACTGCCAGGACTCCAGCGTGGAAGACGCTGGATTAATCTGGGAGGTGGTATGTCTCAGATATCTGCAGCGTTTTCGAAAAAATTCGAGCACTTACCCGGAGTCCATTGTGGAGCTATCTCTATAAATTGCTGTTTTATACTCCTTTATTACCTCACGTCTTTCCGAGTGGTATAAGGTGCAGAAGACCTTTCAGGGCTTCGGTTGAACATGCTCGCACTGCACCTGTAGTGCCTATAGCCGATGTTCTTTGCACTTTGTTTATTTGTCTACTCTTTACTCTTGTAGTCTTTTCTCAACACAGGGCACCAAACAAGTGATACGTCTGAGAGGATAGGGCATACCACTGCGACACGCATCTTTAAGACCATTTTTATCTAAAATACGTTCCAACGTTTTGAACTTAATGCCCCCGCTTCTCAACTTTCCGAATGAACAGCACATGAATGAGCCTCCAGCTAATGGGGGCGTAGAAATCGATACAATCCACAGAACTACCTGGTTCAGGGTTTTCTGCAGCATGATGTGCAATATGCTGTCAAGGCCCGCCGATTTATACGAAGAGAAGTCAACGATGGTTTTCCATGTGTAATTAGTGTTTTAGTTGGATTCCATGATGAGAGTTGTTGCATCCTAATGGACACAGATTTTCCAGAGGAATCTGTTCAAGTCCCATCTGGCCTTTTTCATTAAGAAGGGGCTAGAGTTTTTCTTAACGGTGTCTAGTTCTACCCCTTTTTGTAGAAAGATGAGTAGTATTCCATCCATGTCCTGTGATTTGTATGGTGCAAATGAGTTAATGGCCCAAGTAACTTTATCTGCATCAACTAGGTTTCCATTGTCTTCCCATTTTGTCTCAACCCAAGTCAGTGCACTCCAGGAGGTTATAGGATCCTCTGTCAATCAATTCGGGATGTGTGCATTCATCAGCGTCTCCAAGGTATTTACTACGATTGCCAGGTTGCTGCCAGTCTGTAGAAGATGGTAGTTTTGTGGTTCCTTGGACAGAATTTTCTTGATTTGCACACGTTGGTGCAATTTTTCCATGATTCCCTCTTGGCAACTCTGGTGAGCTTCTTGAAGTTTGTTTTACTCACTTTGTACGATTCTCAGTTTGTCTCTTCGTTGGTTCTTAAAGTTTTATTTGGGAGTTGCCTAGGAACCTCCCTTGCTTCGTGAAATTTGCCGTTCCACCAATTTTGCTTTGCTGATCTAGGTACCAGTGTTAGAGGTCAGGCGGTCTCAAAGGATTCTATGATACACTTCTGTACTTTAAGGATTTCTTTGTTCAGTACGTTGGCTGGAACCCAAATTGTTTTTTTTACCACTGATGATTGCAAAGTATTAGTTCATGTTTTAAGTGATTAAGTGATAAGAGTGCAAAGTATGAAACTAGTCTTATTAAACTATAACTCTTCCACTATATCAGGAGACTAAAAAAAAAAAAGAATTTATAGCCATTGCCCTTGGAAAGTCGAATTGAACATGAAAACTATTCGAAATATCCAATTTAAAAACACCACAACACACCACCCGAACATAACGCATTCTTTTCCAATAACATACCGAGTTGTACAAACAAAATTCAATTAGATTCTTCCCTCTCTCCAGATGTTTGCCATTTCCCATGCGGCACCATCTGAAGATATTTTCCTTTCGCATTTACCAGTGTGGTGCTGGAGAGCTAGTTTTATTTTTTTTTTCTTCGTATAGATGTGTGTATGCTCACATAAATATCGTCTATGCCGGTGCACACCCTCCTGACATAATGCTGCACCCTTGTTTGGAAAATAGTTTATGAAATTGTGAAATATCTATTGAAGCAAAATCATGAGACCGGAAATCGGAAGTCATCTTTCACTAGACAGGTGATTGCCTGCTTGTTTGTTGTATATGTATGTATATGTGTATATTGTATTTGTGTTACTCATTCAATATTGCATTTGGTCTGTTGAAGACGAAGATATTGAAATGCATGAATGCGTCTATGAATAGGTGCCACCTGTTTTGTCAAAAAAAAAAAAAAAGTGTTAGAAGGAAATACAGAAAGGAAATTCGTCACAATAGAACATCATCAAAACGGCATTTGTGTCTGTTCATTCCGGTATCACATGGAGAAGGTAAATTCAATTTTGACAGAGTCTTGAACAATATTATTCTCTTGGTGGTCTTGAGAGAGATTTGTTTTATGAACTTGGTATACATATGAAGTGTGGCCTTAGATATTTCTCTAGTTTTTAAGGCCAACCTTGTTATATAGAACAGAGACTGTGTTCTGAATCTCATGATGCAAGAAGGCTGTACCAATGCTCCAGGGGGTAGAGACACCTTCACGGAACTTGCAACTTGCATCTCGTAGAAGCTTTAAAGCAGCAATCGCGAACAGTAAACGCAGGGTTTTCAATGAATTGTGCAACGAAATTGACAAAAGTCCAAGAGGTATGGCGTATCAGGTGGTAATGAAAAATCTAAAGAGCTTCCAATTAACAAATCCTACCTGTCCAAGACTGCTGAAAAAAATCGTGAGCGGTCTGTTCCCAAGACAACAGGAAACCCTAGAAGACGACGAATTACTACAAGAAACGTGCCCAATTCCTGCAGTCATTGCAGAAGAAATAGTCGCAGCCACCAACAGATTCGGAGATAAAAAAAAGCACCGGGGATTGACGGCATACCAAATATATATATTTGCGGATATGTATATCTCATGCCTCAGTGAAGCCATAGAAGAAGCAGAAATTAGTACTTATGCCCAAAGGAAGCAGTGTACCTGATGGTCCATCCGTATGTAGATACGGCTGGAAAAATGCTAGATCATACCATTACCAATAGGTTGGAAGTAGCCATTGAAAATGCTGGAGGACTGGCAGAATTCCAATACGGTTTCTGAAAGTCACGCTCAAAAACAGATGCAATTCGTGTGGTTGTAAACACAGCGAAGAAAGTCATAGAAGGCAGAATATGGAGAGGTGGTGCTAAACAGTAATGGGCGGTAATCATGCTTGAGGTCCGTAATGCATTTAACTCCGCAAACTGGAATCAGATCATGAAATATGTGAGTACCAACATACCTCGTGAAGATAGTGACGAATTACTTCCGACAAAGAACCCTAATATACGACACCTAAATGATAGCATAGTATGCTGTGACAGAAGGAGTACCACAGGGGTCAGTGTTGGGTCCACTTCTTTGAAATATTACATATGTATGATGAAACACAGTGGATACGCTGAGATCCGAGTGAGGCTGCACATAGTTAGTTGCAGTCACTCCCCAACCTACCCCTAAGATACTCAACGAAACTACAATCGTGGGATTCGCGGATGACATTGCAATAGACCGGGAAGTAGCACATTAGAGAGAGTAGCGAGCATGGCAAAATGGCAACAACGATGGAGCGCATCAAGTAAAGGCCGATGGATACATCGCCTTATCCCACTTCTTGAAACATGGTGAAGTGGACTTCCACAGAACGCAGCTACTAAGTTTTAAGGTTTATATCTCTTCCTCCGTATCCTCACTGATTTTGGAACTATCTGTATACATTGCAATCTCATTTTATACCTAAGTTAGAGATACTACCTTCCTTTGTCAATTCTCCCTTTCAGGGTACATTACTTCGGTGTATCCAAGTCGAGGGTTCCAAGGATATCATTCGATTCGTCAGTAATGTTGGGAAGTGATTCCCTAAGAATGGAGCTATGATCCACTTTGCAATTTTAAAAGAGCCCTACGTTAGTGAGCCGGACCGCACTATTACCCGCCTATAGTTTTATTTGTAGGTCATGTGCTAAAATATACAGAAACATGTCGAGAGCAGCTGTGAGCGTAGTAGGCAGAGCGTCGATATTGCCAATGCAGGCTGATCTCATATCCCGTGTATACTTCTTTGTTGTGGCTTTCCACCAAACAAGAGCCCCTTATGTGAGAATTGGTCTGTCTATCATGATATATAACCAGTGCAGCATTGCTGGTTTCAGACCCCACTATTGCTTCTCTGTCCTCTTGCAAATGAAGAGTGAATTATAAGCCTTCCGGACTCTTTCCTGTATATTAAGTTTCCAGTCTCACTTTTTATCTTATACAGTGCCAATATGTACGAAAGGAACAGCTCCACCCCACGTCGCCCTAGTTTCATCGTTTTGAAGATTAATATCTTGTACCTTCTGCTGAAGAGTACCAGATTTGTCTTGTCGGGGTTGACGTGATGTCCACATACTCCATCCACATGTGCCATCATTACACTTAATGTGTTTCATAAACCTTTTCTGAATACATTCAAGGTTATATAGTATCTTCTTCTTTTTATTTTTTTATTTTTATATAGTATCTGCTCTATTTACTAGTCTAAGACACAATTAAGACTCAAAAGTTATTGACACTTCACTGTCAGTTGTCACGGAAGACGCAAAAGTATTTATTAACCCATTTTTGAAAAGATCAATCTCCCATCAAGGGAATCATCAAATCCCTTCGACCTCTCCTTAGTTCATAGTTCATTTGCATTTAATCTGAAATCTTCAAAATCTCAGCCAGCCTAATTGAACGACTGTACCCCATCCATCATTTTCGATGTCAAAATGTATATGAATCCGATCACAGTACCCCAATCCATCAATAGACTGATAAATTGGCTCAAAAAATACTCCATCGTCTGTCCCACCATTAACATTCTCATCATTGCCAGATGTTTGGAATTTGACTTCTCTAGCCCACATCTGGCAACCAACTTGTGGCGGCATCAAGCCACCGATACCATCATCATCATCATCATCATCGGTAGCACTATACCATCGCACCGCCCGCTTCTGGTAGAGATGCTACTGTGCTGCTGTCTTCCTCCTTGTGTGACGCCTTTATTGCCTCTTGGGCGTCTTCCAGTCCCCGGGTTGTGTTTGCGCCTCTTTTATGAGTATAATGATCCGTTCGTTGTAGTTTTCGGATAGTTTTCTCGTTTATGGTAGATGCTATCGCTTTTCGGTGGAATAACAACTTTGGGAGTCTCTTTGCTGCTGCTAAATGGGGCATTAGTTTCTATGGACCACTACTTTCGGAATAACTACACACGAGAAGGATGGTTATTGGATAATTGTGTCCATTTGCGAATGGAATTCCTTCGACATAATCTAATCACAGACACACAGAGCGGTGATGGAAATTTATTTTTATATTTTTCTCTTAAAAAAAAAAAAAATGTTTGCACTGTTTATGGGAAAGGAATTCGCACTCGGTCATGTTGAATGCTCATTAATTAACAGACAAAGCCAATTGTCGTCATCTTCAGAGGAGCCACAGTGATGCTGGAAACTATAAATAAGTTTTCGGTATGGTATTCCCTATTGTGGTGTTGCTGTGCCCTATAAATAGTTTTTCTCTTTCTGTTCGTTGTTCATGATTCATTTACACAGAAGCCGACGACGGGCAATGAGGCAACACTTTTCCATTTTCGATTAAAAAAAAATTTGAATCTTTGATGAGATGAAAGAGAGGAATGGGCTGTAAAGCGTAATTTATCTTCTGGAACCATTTGTTTAAATTTGTTTCTCGAAGATATAACTATTTTTGGATGAACTAACCTAACCAAGACGATGGAACTAGGTCTTTACCTTAGATGGTGTGCAGCGTTTGGAGACTATTTTTGCAACCTAATGATTGAATGGGGAGCAACTAAGAATAGAGTAGTAAAGACTGATAGGGATGTGATAACAGCGAACAATTTGGTGATATCTGATATCTCTGCTCTTTGCAATTAGCACTACTCGAAGGCGAGAAGTGTTCAATTTTACTGTAAGATTGGAGAGAATTCGCAAGTGATCTTTGCTCAATGAAAGATCAGAGTAGTAGTGATCTCGATCACAGTCTACAGCAAAGTTGCTTCCTAACATGGTCTACATTTTAAGCCTCGGTTTCGTCGCGGGATTTAACAAATCCTGGCCTTAACAACACTGATGATTGATTAGAAGGGGTCCCTAAGTGGATGATGACTTTGTCTCATCTTAATAGTTTAGATACGCATGGTAGCTACGAAAATTTGCCATGAAGCATTGCGTTTTAAGATTTGGACACGTTTTTGTCTCCTTACATTTGACTGGTAAGGCGAACAATAACTCCCAGGTCTCCACACTGATCTATCACAATGCACTTTGCTCTCGAAATACATACATGCAACAGAGTAAAGTACGCTCAAGCATATGTGAATGAACTTGTCATACTTTCTGTTGGGTCATGCCTACAGACTGTCTGTGCTAATGCGCAGATAGCTTTAGACATGGTCGATGAATGGTGCGCTAGAAATGGGATTTCGAGCAATACATTGAAAACTAAGGTTGTTCTCTTCACGACTAGAAGGATTGTGACCGGTCTGACATAGCCAGTGCTAAATGGCGTCACTGTCCGGATCTTCGATGAAACCAAATGTCTGGGAGTGATCCTGGATCTTCTTCTTTGGGCAAATCATGTCAAGTCGAAGACATCCAAGGCGTTGTTTGGTAGAGGAGGCTTTCGCGGAAGTATGTCACTCTCTTCTACATGAAACTTTAAAAACGGTTTGTCTCGGCTACACGGGAGCTTTTCCGAGTACGCCTGGGTCTACGCTAGATGTTCTGCTTCATTTATCTCTCCTTGATACTTTTGGACTGTACTATCAAAGCAATCTACCATCTTAGGCGAGGTGGCTTTTGGTATCGACCCTGGTTCCACGGATATGCCATCTGATGCAATAACAATGGAACTTCGGCTGCTGGCTTTGTCCAAACACTGAGCCTCGACTGGACCGTAGTTGAATCTTCACGAATGGCTCCAAAAACTCGTGGGACCGACAACACTAGACTTCACTACTCATTAAGCAAGCATGCTTCTATTTTTTAAGTCAGGATGATGACTGCCGACTATATTGTTAAGAATAGGTGGCAGGATCGGAGTATCTGCATCCGTAGCAACAGTCAGGCTGCGCTTAAGGGCTTACTCAACCCTGTAACCCGTTCCAAAATATGTAGTTCGAGAAGGCAAGAACTTTTTTAATTCGCTCGCAAGGCTGAACTCTTTGACTCTTGTCTGGGTTCCAAGTCACACTGTGATTGCGGGAAATGAGATCTCTGATGAGAATGCTAAGCAAGGCTCGGAGAATGATTTCTCAGGACCTGAACCTGCGTTGGTTCTTCCCATGTCCTCGGTCAGCGCATCCATTGACGATTGGGTTTCCAACGAACACAGTTGTGTGTCGCATAGCTCTCCAGGATGCAGGTAAACTACACGTATCCTACTGGACTTCTGTTAGAAATCAGCGGCATTCTTGCTGTCTCTCATCAGAAAAGTCTGTAGACAACTTATTGGCATTCTTACGGGAAACTTTCTTTTTGCCAAGCATCTTAGTGTTCTAGACTGTCTGCGACGCTTGTGGAGATGATGGCGATACTTCCAATCATTTCCTTTCTTATTGTCCTGCCTTTGCTCGGATCAGGTGGCAGATCTTCGGTGCTGATGTGGTGAGTGCTAATACTGTAAACTCTTCATCGCTAAAGTGCATTCTCGGCTTTCTCTGAAAGTCGAAGAAATTCCAGTAAAATGGGTAATACTGGATTTTGCTTCCTAGTTCAGTTGCATCTGAGTGTTCCAGGTGAGTGTTAACTTAACCCCACAAAAAAAAAGTTTGCAACTTCTAATCCAATGCATTCCTTTGCTGACGACAACATCCTCAACTTCTCATATTCGTTCCCAGACTCACTTCTCTATGTGAAGACGCAATGGTTGATGTTGACTTACGCCCAAGAGTATATATTCCTTTAGTGGGGTAAGTCGGAAATTAGGTGTCCATTGTTATGAGACCCCCCAGAACGGCTGTACTAAACCACTCAGATATGTGTATGAATCTCAGGAATTCGTTCAGCTAAGGTGCCCATTTCTTTCCAAAACATCCACCCATACATCAAGTGCTCGTTGCAGGGACGTTTGATCCTCGCTTATGATGGTTCTATCGTCGGCAAAGAAAGACTGATGCACTGATGGGTCCCTCACTTTTCCTTCAAGGACTACGATAAACAGGAAAGGACTTAAGTCGCTACCCTGGTACACATCGACTTAAATTAGGAACTCCTCGGTGAATCTGGCGACGCATCGTACTCTTATTTTTGCTCCGTCCATCATCATCTGTACGTAGGGCTCTGGAACTCCTCGATGTCCTACCGTCACCCATATAAGATCTCTTGGTTGCGTATGTCTAGCTGCTAAACCCTGGTTAGTCTAACCTAAAATCATATGTACAAAAAGTTATGTAACCACCTCGTCCTTGATCGAACAAAAATCGTTGTTAACCGTTCGTTCTCCTTTGTATTGAATTGCATAATCTATCTATTAGCATTTATTTATAGAACTAAAAGTAATAAGCTTTATTTCTATCTTTCTTTTCAGGTACGTATTAACAACATAGTACATAAGTATATGTACTTCAAGTAAGTCATATTGCAAACAGACAAAAAGGAAAATCATTATTCTACTGACCCCAAAGGACTTGACCTTTTTACTCAAAGTTCTTGACGTACTTAAGATAATGAAAATGTCCACTTAAACTCATGGTACCATAAATCTTTCACAAAAGTAATAATGTTAATGAAAAAACAGGACACATTTTCAAGGACTACGATATCTTTAGGCGGCGTAGTCACATAAAAAACAAAAAAGAAAAAAAACCACATAAGCCTCTTCTCATATTCATATTCCCAGGGGGACAGTCATAATCAATTTTGATATTCTCTTCATATTTCATCACTGTACCACGTCCTTTTTATGTATAATCCTCGCAAAAACGCAAAAAAAAAAATGTCCCCAGAGTTGAAAGAAGCAGCAATGAATGCATAATTTTGATATCTTGTTCCATTTTTCAGTTTTTTGTATTTTTAGAGGTAGAATAGAGAATTCCAGGCCAAACCGCAGAATCACAGTAAAATCGAATCCTTTGAGGGTCCTTTTCATTGTATAATGACACAAAAACCTGAAAATTTCTGGCACATACACAACGATGAAGAGAGAAAGAGAACTCCCTCTAGTAGGATTATGCAAATGTGAATGAAACCGATATCGTTCAGTGGTCCTTTATTTTACGTACATATATCCTGCGATATGAATTGCATGCAACAACGGTCATTGACTTGCGCCCTTAGCGTGTCACGTAACAAGAGAGTTTAAAAAAAAAAACTCCCGTCCATTGTAGCCAGCCGGTTTCAAAAACAATTTAGTTCCGCCCTGTTGGACTGCTTCCTGGGTCTTCGTCCATACCGACCGGCTTTTTGATGGTGAATATAACAAGAGGCTAAGTGCAGTAATCCGTTTATATGCCTGGTGGTTCTGCTGCGCCCTTTTACACACACCTCTCGCCTTTGTGCACAACGACGACACTTTGGCCGAACCAAAGAGATAATAGTAGGGTTCCGCTCGACATTGATTTTGTCTAACCAAAGGACATATTGAATTTTGCATATGCATACATATGTACATACACACGGTCAAGTTAGAATCCTTTGTTATGTTCGTGTTCAAAGCGGAAACGAAGGACACTTGTGTGTTGTAATCGATTGAGGGGATAGGACATAATAATGTCCTAAGCACTCCCTTGACGATTCATTAGAGAATTGAATGTGTCTGGCAGGAGAGGCTATGTGTAATTTGGTTGATTAAGGTGCAGACAGTCAGGATGATGATATCTCATGGATTTCCTTTTGTGTGGTTTTTTTCTTTTTTTTTTTTTTTTGTGGAGGGATATTGTTTTATCGTTTTGACAAGGCTTGGCAATTTGTACAGTGTGACATGGGATTTCACTTAGCAAATTTGTCATTTGGCATTAATTTGGATGAAGTTCTTTTTTTTTTATTATTATCACTTCGTGGAGTGGTATTGTGACTATATAAGGACTTCATAGTACTTAAATTCATGCACATGAGTGAATCCCTTTTAGCTGTTGGAGAAGTCATTTTAGACGGTTATACATAAAACTGACTGACATCTAGCATAGACTTTGTTTTTTGCTGGATGTAAGGTCATCCTGCCCATTAGACGTTAGTGGTGGTCCATTCACTTTACTTAAATGGAAGTCCATTATATTCAGTAATTAGTTTACTCCCCCTACAACTCAAACCTTCAAAACTTGCGAACTGTCAGAACCATTGATTCACGGGAAATTGATTTTGATGTTCGTCTAGAGAATTGTAGGTAGTCAAGCACCATCTTATAATTATGTTTCTGTCACTGCCAACATACTAGCGTGCTGTTTTCTTTATCCTTTCTACGCTTGCGAGTTGCCACACGTCTATGCAATCATGCCAGTTGTTGTATATCTAGAGTTGTACCATGTTCCGAACCTACCTGTTAGGCTACATTATTTTCTGTCTCAACATAGTCTAATATAGTGTAATCCAACAAGAAGTGTCATTTTAAATCAATAGAAAAACGCAAAATTTTTATGAAAATTGTTGATATTTGTATTTTAATTTTTAAAAGTACAAACTCTGAGCTTAGTAATGAAATACAATATCACGAACTTTCATCACAAACTTGTGTACACCAGCTGCAGTTGGTGCATTATTTCGACCGAAATTTCTTTTCAAAATTTCCACTGTTTCGGCAACACAGCATCCACTTTGGAAGTAACTTTGCAATATATTACCCAACGTTCAAGCGTAAACCCATTCACTTCGTATCGCGAAAGTATAATATGTACTGAGTTTCTGTCAATTTTTTTAGCGCATAAGACCTGTCAGTGTCAAAATGAAATATGATTCAAAAGGAAATCAACAGATGGCCCACCCGTATTTTGCGGCGATTGACGTTCTATTTATTACAATCAATTGTCCAACGCCGTGATAGGAAAAGTATCCCCAAATCATCCTTGAGCTTCCTTGTTTCACGGTTGATGTTATGCATTGTTCATTAAATCTTTCTCCAGTTCATCGCCTCATGTACTGTATTCTGTTGGATCCATATGTGTTGAACTTGAGCTCATCTGAGAAGATCACATATTTTCCAGTTTTTATGATATTATGCCCACTGCAAGGCAGTTTCATGAAGCCTTCGACTTACAAACTTTGAGCTTATTTCAAATTCGCTAGCCTCTATGAAGTCTTATTTTCAGCAGTTTAGATCACTTTGACTTATTCGTTTTGAAAGCCAATGTGAATAGATAGTCTTTCTGCTTGGACCCATCTATTTTTACTTCCGCCTATAGGGCAAGTACTGGTTTCGTGAAAAATTTCGATCTTGAGATTTTAATCAAATTTGACATTACTATGATGGAGAAGTCCAAAAATGTGGGTCTGGCAATTCTGTCTGTCTATCTGTCTGTCTGTCTGTCTTCGTCTATCCTCAAGGAATTTTCTGGGTCTTTATCGCATCAGGACAAGCTGAGCATTCTGGCGAATCGTCGAGTTTAAAGCGATAGAGGTATCGGCGATGACCGCCATAGCCAAACCGCCATAGTTTACCTCCCCATAACCTCTATTTATCCATGGTTCTATCATGAGGACTAGTCCACTTTTCCTTAACGTAAGCTGCTTCATCCGAAATTGTTTTAAAGCCCTATATACATAGCTTGAAGTGCAGTTAGTCTATAGACACTGTTTTTCCGCAGCCGATTTTGTTTAACTTTTAATGACCAAACTGGGGATGCGTACAGCATTGTTGAGCTCACTACTCTAGATAGTAGTATTCTCGTCTTGGTCCTCCAACATTCGGCAGTATTCTGTAGAACACCGAATATATTATATTTGATATTTTCTTTGATATGTATTCCAAATGTTTACCAAAGCTGTATAACTCTGTATAACTCCCCAACTTGACTTTCATAATCACTCTCATTTTACAACTACTAATAACTACTATCTTTTGTTCTGCCAAAGCTAGACTCCTTGATTCTAGCCATTGTTTGGCAGATGCGATGGTCTCATGTACGTTCAGTTCTAACTCGTCTATATGCTTCTAACCACTATCGTATGTCGTCAGCGAATCCTTTAATTTGTACTTCATCGGGGATTTCAGTCTCAATATACTGTCGAACAGTATATTCAATAATATTGGTCCGAGGACGGAACCCTGTGGAATGCCATCGGTTACGGAGTAGAGTACTTCTTTGTCTCTATATCCGTCTCGGTAAATAACACTCATTTGTGGAGGTAATTATCGATTATACCCATTGCACTTACGTCCTTTTTTTTCCAAGGTCATGAAAACGCTGATAAATCGTCAGCTTATGAAATATCTTGAATCACGAAACCTCCTCAATGATCGTCAGTATGGTTTTCGTGGCAAAAGGTCCACTGGTAATTCGATGGTATATCTCACCGAAATGTGGAACCACTCTCTGCATCATTCTAGTGAATGTAAGATTGTTGCGCTTGATATTTCAAAAGCATTTGACAGAGTTTGGCATCAAGCTCTTTTGTCGAAAATGCGTGCATTTGGCATTGATGAATTTCTTCTTCAATGGATTAGAAACTACCTTTCGGAACGTTCAATTCAAGTGGTTTTGGACGGTTTCAAGTTTGCTTTCTACCATATAAATGCTGGTGTTCCCCAAGGCTCCGTTTTGCCTCAGACTTTCTTTCTTATATTCATAAATGATCTCTTGTCTGCTACTTCTAATCCAATACACTCCTTCGCTGACGACAGTATCCTCAGCTTCTCATATTCGTTCACAGACTCACGTCCCTGCTCATCGGCCGTAGAACTGGAGCGGTAGCGTATGTTAAGCTCATTTAATTCCGATATTGACAGTATAATTAAATGGGGTATAAACAACAGAGTGGAATTTAATGCTTCGAAAACCCAATGCTGTCAGCTGTCGCTCAAGCGTAACCTAAACTCTTTGCCACTATCAATGAATGGCACCTGCATCGTCGAAACCAAAAAACTTTCCATTCTCGGTATGTGTGTTAACGACCAACTTCGTTGGTATGACCACATATTCGAATCGGCCAAGAATGTTGCGAAATCTCAAGAAGTTCTTTACCCCCTCTGATCTGGCTACAATATATAAGGCATACATCCGCCCAAAGCTCGAGTATAATGCTCATGTCTGGTCCAGTGCCCCTAAGATCTCTTTGCACCTGCTGGATAGAATTCAAAATCGAGCGTTAAAACTAATAGGGAAGAGAAGTATAGCGGAGTCTATTGACTCGCTCCAACATCGCAGAAATGTCTCTTGCCTTTCTCTATTCTATCGCTTTTTTCTACAAACAATGCTCCAGCGAAATAGCCAGTTGCATTCCGACCCTTCAACAATTTTCTCGCAATACCCGTCACGCTTTAAATGCTCATCAGTACACCCTCAAGCCTATCTTCGTATAGAGTATAGAGATTCTTTCAATTGCTCTACCAATCTATTTTTCCTTCACATTAAAATCCACAAACGTTTTTTTTATTCTACATTTTTTTCGAGGTTTTTTTTTCTAAATTTTTGCTTCCTATATTTTATTTTTCTAGATATCGGGGTAGATCCGAATTCAGCCACCGACTACTTGTTGAGTCCCACTTTTCTCGCTACATCACGAACATTTGAATTTTTTATTTTTAACGACATTTTTTCTACTTTGGTAATTTTACACATTTTCTTTTTATTTCCTATGTTAATAAAATTAATAACTACTTTTATCTGCAATGAACTTTTGCAAAGTGGCATAGAATCATATCATCAGAGCCTTTTTATGCAAAATCTTAAAAAAGAACTACTTGCTGTTACTCAAGTTAATTAAAGTTTACAACCCAATAAAGATTTTGTTCACCCTGTCCGGAATTTTATGTCCGCAACTATATTTTAAAGTAACCTTCTTCAAAATACATACATATATGTCAGTAGTTCAAGAGCTCCTAACTTCTGCCAAAAAAAACAAGCACAATTGAATAAAATTCCAATCCCCACCCATTTTTATTGTAAATTTAAAAACATAGTCATTGTACATACATATATTACATCATGTTGTGATCTTTTTTGTAATCTTTTCATGTGATTCCACATAACCTATAAAAATACAAATAAAACCTATGATTCCTTACATCACCAATAAAAATCTGCTTAAACGAAAAACAAAATGAAATTCCATTTCGCACGCTCTGCGTGAATAAAATAATAATAAAACATTTTTTTTTCTTACATCCCACAAAAACTAAAAAAAAAAAAAAAAAACAATCTCCTGGAGTGTGTGTACCCACAATAATAAATCGGATTCAGAATCAAATTGGTTTCCAATAAATATGCGAATATTTATTCGCAATTCTCGTGTGTATCTATGAATTCGGTCATTGCCGGCGCTGGTATCGGTGTCGGTGTAGGTAGGTATACTCTACTCGCATCTAAAGTAAACAATATAAATTATCTCACACGATTGGCATTTTATTGTCCGGTTTTATTGCAAAGTTTTAGCGTTTTTTCTTTTTTGCTTGTTTATCCTCATATTAAATGCGAAAAAGATATTTCAACAAATAAATTCCATCTGCTTCTGAGTCATTGATTAAGTAATGTATTAACATTGAATAAGAGGTGAATTCATATTTTTTTGTTTTAATGGGATTTAAATGTAAACAATGTTCTTGTCAAAAACGAGTTTGGACACGGGGGTTCTACATATATTAAGTGTTTCAAGGTTATTCGATTATTTAGTGTATGTGTACTGTTCTGATGTTGAAAGTCCTTAAATTTCTTTCTAAGGAAAGTAGGTTCCACAGAAGATCTTCACAAGTCTAAGAAGGCCATCAATTTCGGGAATCTCATGCTCGTGTGAGCATCAACTTAAAAAAAAACAAGTTGTTTGTTGACAAATTTTGAAAAGGTGATTATTTTGTTGCGAACACAGTAAACATGTCTGAAGATTATAATGGGACAAGATACTCATGTACCCCATCGTGTTTGAAGGTCATTATTTGTGATTTAATGATGGGGCTTATAATTAGGGTGTATCTATCGATATCTATCAGATTCAGAATATTTTCCTAAGGGAGTGTATACACACCTACATGTGTAGGTAAAGTAAAAATTTGAGTCAAGAGCTTCCACAGAGTATAGTATCATCATCACAAGTTGTCGCAGATCTGGAATTGACTTAAACTATTCGAACGTCAGAAACAGAAAGATTTGATTGGTGAGAAACCTCTTCGATAACTTTCTCCAATGTTCAATGTTCTTTTAAGTTTTGGGCTCTTAGTCCTGATATGAACCATTGATCCATTAAACTTTTCATAAAGATTGCACATTGACCATGCACACCGTCAAAAAATTAGACATTTTCAAGAAAATTTTTATGGTGGAATTCTCGAACCTCCTTGCCAACAGAGACAGAGATAAAACCAAGTCCATCCGCTTTCGATTTGACTTGTTCTTTGCTTTCATTACAATCCTAATTGATCTCTATTTGGGAGATGCTATACTTATAGTGATGAGATATTCAAAGAGTTGCCTAGTTTCTTGTAGGAAACAACGACATGCATGACTTGGTTCATTCATCCAAGTACGTGCAATGCTGTTTCTGAACAGGAAACAAATGTATCTGACGTCTCTTCGTCTCTTTTGGGTATTCTAATTCTAAGTGTGATTGAAGCTACTGTTTGGGGTAAGGAATCAGTCTTCACTTTATCACCTACGATAGAGAACTAGTCACTTTCTGTAATAGCTGTAACATGCATATGCGAACCCAATTGATTGTTGTTGAATATAGCCACTGCTTAATATTTTGAAATAGTCATTGTTTTCTTGCATTTCCAAGATGAACTGTCTTTTCTCACATCAAGGATCATGCGCAGATACTCTACAGTCTTCGGTATATGGAAGGACCATGTCGGGTGCCAGAAAGGCTTTTTAAAGTTTAGGCAAGCTATATATATGCTCAATTTGCATGGAACGATTAAGTCTTGTACTCTGGTATCCGATGTTCCTATTCATGTATCTATTTATGTGTTGGTCTGAAGAATACTGGTTTTAGTTCCTTTCTTAGTTCCTAACGACCGTTCATTTTATTGTGTTGTTGTACAGATTTTTTTCCTTTTTCTTTATCCTAGTCTTTGTTCCATGTTATTTGGAGTCGACTCTCCTAGTACGAAGTCACCAGGAATTACGGTCCTTGGTAGTCATGTCGTCAGCTTGTGCTCATGTCATTTACTAGAGCCATCCAAGCAGGTCTTCTGCTTGCTATTCTATTTCCATAACTTCCCTGAGTTCCTCATGTAACTCACTTTTGTTAAGGAATTCCTCTTAACCAGTGTTTACTGATACACCGAGTTGAACTTGAGTGTTTGCTATATGTTTCGCTGGTCTTTGCATGATGAGGCCATACCATCTCAGTCGACTTTCTGCGATTTTTGCCGCTATTGGCTTTATTTTGTGCCGCGGATATATTCGTTGCGTACTTTGTCTGGTGTCGTTTTACCACCCGCCCATCTCAGTAACTTTATTTCAGTTATATGCAATTTTTGTTCTTGATGTTTGTTTAGTGGCCAATATTTGGCTGGTCTAACAGCAAATTTATATACCTTTGCCTCGAACTGAAATTCTTTTGTCGCACAAGACTCCCAATAGCATTTTCCACTTCATCCATCCCGTGTTCGTACAATGGTCAACGTCTGCATCGATATTTCTGTCTATTGAGAGCATCGAACCTAGGTACTTGAAGCTTGAAACTTCATTAGTGGGAAACCTTGTCAGAGAACTTGCACCGCATGTGTTCAGTATTCTGACTACTGATGCGCAAGCCCCTCGACTCCAAAACTAGGTATTTGCCACTCGTCAAGCATCTTTTGGAGATCTTCTACAGTTTCGCTTATTATCACTATGTCGTCCGAGTAAAGTATGTTCCAAGTGGTAAGTCATTAGGTTTCAGCTGTGAGATAGTTCATTACTATATTGAATAATAGTGAACTAAGTGCTGAACCTTGGTGAACTCCGACACCAATCTTGAAATCACCACTAGTGCCTACTGGTCCTCTGACACAGGTTGAGATGTAGTCGTACATATCTTTGATCTTTGTTTCCTTGTATTGATTGATTATTGTCTGCAATAATTGTAGAAATCTCCCCATATTTCATCTAAAGAGAGGAGTCACGTCTTTCTTGATGGAGGATGTTTCTTCGCAAAGACTCCGTCTTTGGTGCTTATCCCATCTAATTGTCGAACGATTTTCTTTGTGTGTTTTTGGTTACTACGGTGTTTTAAAATCTGCATCTAGTAATCTTTTACAGTTCGGGAAAAGATTGAGCTTTGGGTGGTCTGTCATGATGTAGTCTATTTGCGACCTTGTTTGTGGAGTGTAGACGGAGATGGATGGACCTTGGCAAGCTTGTCATATATGTATAATTCGATCGCTGACTCGGTTGACTTCTAATATATTTTCCTGAAGCTTGGCGTTCAATATGATTCCTACGCCATTACGGTTGGCTACTATTCCATGATAGAAGAGATTGAATCAGTTCTCTTCCTTAAAGGGCAGTGTGTTTCTATAGTGTTTTATATCCCTTGAGAGTGCTTGAGCTTCTCTAATGTAAATTCGTTTCAGATTAATTTTTTGAGTTCCTTTGACGATTTCTCAGTTAGTTTCCCTCATGTTTTTTACTGAATTTCTTATGATGCATGGTATTATTTAAGTAGTTCAGTTCCTCTGAGAACAGAGCGTGAGATAGAGACTATCTGTCCAGTTATGTATGCATAAAGATCGCCATCCATTTTATAATGGAAATATAACTAATTCCATGAGTTCGATGTTCATTTATGATGGCTTCAGGTCCTTTCTAAAATTGTAAAGGATGCACTAGAAACATATAAAGAAAAGATGACAATTGCTCGAATTGGGTCGTTGTGAGTACCGATCATTCTCACTAGTATCCAAAAAGTCAAACTACTCGCTCTGATCTCCTCAAAATGAGTTTTAAATATGATTGTACATACACCAGAGACATACTTATACCTCTCGTGAGTTCAAATTCCACAACTGAGAAGTAGGTGTTCAATTAGACACAACTGAACAGCAGCTCCCATTAGAGAATCTCTTTGCGCAACTATTGGCCCCTTTTACAAAAATTTTACAAATCCCATTTGTCTTCGTTTACTTGACACAGTGTCCCACACTTGCCTTACTTAGGTAACATTTCGTTCCAATTGAGAAAATTCCTCCAAGCATTGGGCATGTTCTGCATTCACAATTCAAAAAGTTTGCAATTATTCCACTTTAAATAGATAAATGACTCCTACGTTGCCCCACCTTGCCACTAGATTCTGCGTCATCTCTAAACAAAAATCTTTGTCATTTATAAACATTTATTTATAAGAAACTCTCATTGAGTCCCGGAACGTTACAACGCCTATCGGCTTGCTAATTACCTATGCACATCACTCTCTGGTATGATTGAAGCCCGTTCACATCTCCATAGTGGAGCGGGGATTGATTCCGTCATCTCTGCCATTGAATACATCTGTCAACTCTATCATTAAGCGTTCCATACATCTAATTTGCTCAATTTTATTGTGATTTTGACTTAATTTGACATTGTCATGCGATTTACTCATCAAAATGTTTTGTACAAACTACAACTAGATACTTAATTAATTTATAGTGCACGAAATGTAAAAATAATCGAATCAAATCGACTGTTATCAGTCGACACTAAAGTAATTCCGCTCCGACCTTCATCAATGATGGTCGTTACAAAATTCCATTGGTAATCACGAGTAGTAATTATACTAGGAGTAGTGTTTTCCGTGCTGTAGATAACAACAACAAATAAAAAATGTCACTGATAGAGGCAATGAATTATTATAGTGTTTATAGATTTTTTTTTTTGAGTCAAGTCATTTGGAAAATATTATCATTCTGACCATGTTCCGTTGAGTTTGGTTTTCAAAGTCGATTTGTTTGAGTTTTTGTTTCGGACACATACATATGTATGTAATTGGGGTGCAATTAGTTATGGTTGGGTGACATACGTAGGTCAAAGTTATTTCAGAAAATAGATTATTACGGCTTTGGGTATAAGAAGGGAGACAGTGCTTCCACTGGCCAATGATTTCTTTTTTAAGTACACTATGTACTACTGAACTTGACTTTGAAAATTCACGGATAAGTGTAAATATTAGGGAATGGATATGTATGTACAGATAGGGGCATCTGTTGGCTTGGCAGTAGGCCATCCTGTCAACCCTAGTTTTCAATAGATTTTCTATGATTTCGGTCCTTATTTCGCGAATAGCTTGACCAATATTGTTCTTGAGTGCCTGAATCGTCTCTGGATTGTTCGCATAGCATCGATCTTTAATGACACCCCACAAAAAGAGTCCAACGGCGTCAAATCCCAGCTCCTTACCGGCCAAGCAACATCACCAAAACGACTGATTACACGATTATTGAATTTAGTGTGCAATAAATCGATTTTGGCACGTTACCCTTATCTTGCTGGAATCATAGCTCGACCAAGTCCAAATCCTTAATTTCTGGCCATAAAAAATCGGTTATCATGCGCTTTGACTGTATCGTCTCTTCCATTGTATTGGATGAAAATGGACAAATAATACCGCCACTCCAAAGACCACACCAAACAAATGCAATATTATCCGTTGAGCACACTGGACAAACACGGGAATATATTCGGTTATCAATCATCAAACCAGTCTCACGAACTTCCATCACAAACTTGCGTAAACCAGCTGCAGTTGGTGCATTAATTCGACCGAAATTTCTTTTCAAAATCCCCACTGTTTCGGCAACACAATATCCACTTTCGATGTAACTTTGCAATCTTTCCCAACGTTGTTCATGAATAAATCGAACCATTTCGTACCGCGAAAATATAATACTGAGTTTCTGTCAATTTTTGAGCGCAAAAGAACTGTCAGTGTCAAAATCACACATGATTCAAAAAGAAACCAACAGATGGAGATTTAACTTACTAAGAGTAGATATGCACCCTTTTACATGACATATGTAAGTAGAAAATAAACCGAACAGTAGTATAGAGATTCAAAATATTGAAAAAATTGTTGGTATCAGTTGGTATATGCGCTTTTTGGCATTTAACCTTTATTTCAGTTGCCACAGTTTTGCTAGATGTATGTCATGTATCTATCACCTTCCTGTGTGAATTTTTCAAGGTTATTGTTCATCCAGATTTTTCTTTGTCTTCCTCTCAATGTGAGCAATGGAACAACACGTATTTCGCATCAACATAGGTTCATGTTTAGACTTAGACTTATGTAGATACACCTCCAAAATATCAGTACTGAGCTGAGATTTGGGTTAACTTACGTCGTTATCGGCTATACCTCTGAGCGTGCATAGGCCTTGTCATCTCAGTAGGGATTGGGTATCGGCTCGTCTTGTTCTGTTAAGCAAGTTTATGTCAATTTATATCGCAGCATGATCTGATACGGCTAAGCGTATGTACATATCGCCTTAAGAGACAACTCCCGATTACTTTCCGTTTGCTGACACATTATTCTAACGCCTTGAGTGCAGTCTGACTGCGAGTGTAGATGGCGATATCCTAGCTGGATATTGATTTCATCTCAAATAGTTTCACACCTTTGAGCACAGCTAAAACATCTGCTTGGAACATAGGCTGAGTTCCGAAATGTAAAAAAATAGTTCCGCTGCGGTAGTACTATTCTTTTGATGCGCATCTGCAACGCAACTTTGATAATTTGTATACATTTTACACTGAACAAGTTTAATGTTTCGGAAAGTAGTTTATATTGCCAAAATTAAAATGACAAACTTTGAATTAAAAATAAATTTAAATGAGTGATTGGAACGTGTGCATTGAAAGCATCGAAAAAATTGTCGATGCATTGTTTGCTCAGTTGATGCGCATCTATAACGTTTGGGATACATTTTAAAACTTGCGACTTTGTAAACACTTTCTCATTTGAAATGTTGGGTCGTCTTAACCCTTAGCGCATCCTAACTGTCGTGATGTATGCAGATACTCCGACATTTTTAATTATTCTTCTATTTAAACTGACTGTCGAGTTGTGAGTTCATTGTTACATCAATTCAAAGTAGTAATTGGCAGCCTTGAACTAAATTTAAATCCAAAACTACGACTACTTCAAGGAATACTCCAAAAGTACAGTGCAATATACATTATACAATGACTCACTAGGATTTCTTGTGGATTACTCGAGTCAAGGTCCAAAAAAAACCCCAGTTTTTGCAAACTCTAGAAAACCCCTTTTTATTACATACTTTGCTGGCGGTCCTTGTCCTCTACGGCTCTTGCTCAATCCGTTGGTATAGTTGGGTTCACCTAGAGAATACCGGCCGGAGAGTTTGCTAGCAATGTTGTCAATGTGCGTTTATACATTATGGTGGTGTCAGTGATGGACGTTTCAAGAAACATGGACTTCTTGAATTTTCTCCAGGATCTGTCGAAATGTGAAAAATTTATCTGATTGGCAGGTTGTTGACGATGTGTTTCAGACGTTCGCACAGGATGGCAGATAAAATCTTTAACGGCATGTTGAGGAGACTGGTGCCCTGTAATTGGCGCAATTGAGGGTGTCTTCCTTCTTGTGGAAAATTTTCGTCTAAGGTGACAATTTAATTCTACATTTTCTAGACCATAATTAAATCAAATTTATTTTTCCCGTCTAGACATCTATTTATGTATTTATATACAAAAGCCTTGACCGTATTTTCCACCTTCCCAATTAAATGGTCTCGTAACAACTCTCGTCTTCCATCACTAATAAGTAATACTCATTTGAATTGCCGCTGGCGTCAATTTCCGATTCAATTTGCTTGGAATTATTCAAAAGTGCAATCAAATGAAATGATCTTAAATTGAATATTTCCTACCCCTCACTCTGACTTTTTTTTTAAGCCAAAGACTAAGTAAGTTCTTCTTAGAAATGAAATTGAATTTAACTGCGGACTACATATAAATTTGCATTCCTCTTGTAGACGACACCGACAAGTAGTGCACACGTACTATCTGCATCCATAGTATATTCCTCTTGAAATTCAATTTAATTTCCTTTTATGATGGCAAGGCGCGCTCGACAGAGTTGATAAAAAAAATATCAGAAAAGCAAAACAGAGTCAAGGCGACCGACGTACAATTTTTTTTCAATTTTTCCTCAGGGAAGATACAACGTGAAACAACTTTTGACATCCTTTTCTAGGATTCCTATCCTTGAGCTCTGTACTGTAACTTGGGTGAAATTTAAAAGTTTTCTACAAACACAAATTGACATTGCATGTCTCGTTGTTTAACTTGTGTTTTACAAGGTTCTTTAAACTGTCAATTGGGGAATTGGCTTTATGAATATTCCTTATGAATTCTTTGGGGATGAAGTTGTAGAGGATATAGAGAGTAAACTTGAGTCTGATGTTATATCTGGGTGCCTTTAAAAGTTAAACACAATCTTGGGAAAAGTTGCATTGACGATAAGTAGATGACATACTTGACAAAAGTTGTGGGGATTGGAACTGCACGTCAACCTATGGAAGTATCTTAATACAGTTGGAAGAGATTTATTAGGTCGGATGAACATGTGGAGGAAATGGAATTCAAGGATCTTCTTTTCGACAGAAGATAGGTCACGTCATCGTGCTAGGATTTCATCACTTGAAGTTTCGGAACTTAAGTTTAGCTTACGATTTACCAGAGAATCAAGGGTAATAGATTGCGATTCGATTGAAATGGTAAAAAATTGGTTTTCGTTACATGGACGTGATGGTCTCGTGATGGTATTATTATCATTTGAAGAAGGAGTATGTTGCACTGCGACCTTTTAGTCTATTATGCCCTAACTAACACCTTGGAGAGATACATGCCTTCATTAGAGTTCCCCCCGCGTTAGGATTCCATTCGGAATCATTTTGAGAATCTTGTTCTCTTACTACGCTTTAACGCCTTAACACACTTGACTGGTGTTAGTATTGCACATGTCAACCTCATCGGCCTCAGTCTTTCAATTTTTCTTTTCCTCGTAAAGGAGTGTTGTATTGCTGTAACCTGCAAAGCTAGAAGTAATATTATTTGATAATTCTAACTAGGCATTAATATATGGAATAGAAATAAAATTGGTCCAAGCATGGGTACCTGAGGACCTCCAACGTTTAACACCCAGATATGTACCTGAAGATACGCCGACCGTAACCTGTCCTGACGAATATTTTGTATCAAACAGTATAAGCCTGGCAGTCTTCATACGTCTGGCTTGACTGTTAGAATCCTGTGCTAGACTCGTTTGTTAACATATTAAGGTCGAAGGCCTTTCAATGTATTTTTTTCTTTCAAAAGAGTCAGACTCTTCATTACTTGAAACGAGGTGGCACTTTAATCTCGAAACCCCTCTTCAGTAACACACATCTTTATCAACAGCTTTACAAAAATGCAAATATTTGGCACGATAGGTCCATGGGACCCAGGGCCTACCTTCTCACAACCAAAGGAAGTGGCCTACTGTTTACTGCCGTGTCCGAAGAGCATTTTTTTTATTTGAGAACCTTTTTCATGATAGTTATACTCTCGGATGTTTGTCAGATGTTCGCGAGAGATGTGGCCGCGAAAGCACTTTTATGTGTTGTCTGCTGATCGAAATTCAAACTCCTCGCACCATAGTTCAACGCACTACCCACATGAGCCATGCCTAGACCTCTATAGGTGGTGATTTATGGAGCACCAACCAGTGTTGCTACTACCCCTTCCGATTGAAAATATTCAACTAATCTGTAGTATAATGAATTTTCTATTATAGTCACTCTTTCCTAGTACCCGTCCCAACCGAAGTTAACACAAAAACGTGCGGGCATCGCTCCCTAAAGTCCATAAACCAAATCCATAGATTTTTCTCTCCCCGTTGTTGAAACAAAAACAATCATTCATTGAAAACCAGCACGCTTACTTCCCCATTCAACTATAAATCAACAATGCATTCGATAAATTAGATCATTTCTGGTTGCCGTTTTCCATTCTCTCTCCCCCTATTCCATTAGAAGCAACTACTGTTCCCTCTTTTTTCCAAACACAAAGGGGTAATAAAAACCATTTCAAAGCGTCCCGAATCTAAAAACAACGCGCTGCTTTCATAGCACGCGAACAGTCTTTTTATAAACAAAATTATTCCTGCCTACCACTGACAGTGGGCTCGTCACTAAATGTCAAAAGTCATCTTTGAAGCTCAGATGTGCATCCCAGAGTGGGTATCACTTCTATAAATGGAAATTCTGCAATATAATCACTTACGTCATTCGGCGACTGTCAAACGACATTATTACTTCTTTCTTTGATTATAAATTTGACGTCAAATGTCAAGTGAGATGAAATGTCAAAGAGCAACTTCGTATTGATAAGCAACTTGCTGATAGATGGCGGTAACCCACTTAAATTGTGTTAAACACATGTTTTAGTCATACACTCTTCATATTTATCAACAAATTAAAGACATCCAATGCTTTGTGGCGGTGCATGAACAACATCGTATTCATTAGTGTGTGCGGTCCCTTAACACGGCCCTTACACAAATTATACGCTGAAAACAAGAAACACTCATTAATGCGCTCGAGATGAAAAGCGGGATGTATCGATTAAAAAAAAAACAAAAAACTATAAATAGATACATCCCGAGGGTGTTCATGGCTGTATCATGGTGAATCATCCATCTGTTGGGTGCGGTAGAGAAACTTCCAACTGAATCGCAAACAATTTAAGAGTGAAACTGTAACTAACGAGAAATCCGAATGTGGGCGTTAATTTAGCCGAGACTAAGAGGGCGGAACAAATTGCAGAGCAAAAAATTTTGTTGTTATGCTTGCAGTGTCAACCTTAAAAGCGAAAGTTATACATTTTTGTTTTCTGACATTTCGCTGTAGTTTTGTGTGCACAAATCAGTTGACAGCTCTGAGATAGTGACAGTTGGGCTTGGCTGTCATGCAAGAAGGGGAAGACTAATCGCCACACAGATTTGTGGCATGACAGAATGCAAAATGAACTATTTTCTAAGGCTAGGCTGTGTGGTATGGTATGGCGCTGAGTTTCACTACTTGTTGATGCGGTTGCTCTAGATGGTGACAAGTGAAAGAGAGACGCTATTTCGGTCTCTGGAATGTGGCTGGTAAGAGGACGTGCAAGAATGTTACCGGCCGGCGGCGGGTAAGGAGTCATTTTATATTAGTGAGTGAGTTGATGAAGATTAAGTTCAATGCTGTGCAAAGGGGTTTTAAATATACTTTTCAATTGTTTGGTTCAGTGTCCTTAGTATTTGTGGTAATGCTGTTGAAGACAATGGCTTGTGCAAGGGGAGTTTAAGCAAGCATTTGAAGTACTATACTGTATATGGCTGGGGTAATTCATTTTCAGCCACCAATTTCCTCGAAATGAGTGGCTTCAATCGCGTCGGTATATTTTCCGGCTAATTCCACCTTTATGAGGGGAAAAAATAGAAAAACGAACCAGTGGACGAGAATCGTATAAATAATGTTGTACTCCAGAGTGATGTATTGATAGAGTGCTTCGGGATTTTCTTCGACTTTGATTTGGGCACCTTCTAAAGGCTCTTAAAGCCTGTCTCAGACTGCAGCTTCACATTTAACGATGTGGCTGCTGGTTGCGTTTGGTTCGGTAGTTGTTATCACCGCTTACTAGAGACACACTTAGACCAAAAGAAGGTCCATTGTGATGTGTCATGGTTTCCTCCTCTTCCTCGTCTCTACAGCTTCTAAAGAAATCGTTGAAGGGAGCACCAAGCCTTTTGCCTACTAGGTAGTGCCCCAACTATCTTTCCTGGAATCGTCCTATTGACGGGAATACGTCTACTGGTTTTCCTATAATCCAGCTCTGGTCAGATTTATTTAGAAGAGATGCATGTGCTGATATTGTTC
This sequence comes from Xylota sylvarum, assembly GCA_905220385.1. Classification (NCBI taxonomy): domain Eukaryota; kingdom Metazoa; phylum Arthropoda; class Insecta; order Diptera; family Syrphidae; genus Xylota; species Xylota sylvarum. Next base: position 103,725,286 of record LR999957.1, on the reverse strand, counting down.
CATCTCCTATCTATTTAATTGGAATTTTTCGATTTACTATTGACTACTATTGTCAGAGTGGTTTTGGTCTGCACCCTACTTAGCTAGCTCGTCCGCTTTGCAATTGCCTGGAATATCCCTGTGGCCTAGAACCCAGCACAGGAATACGTCTCACCAACAGCGATATCGTTATGAAATCCGCGGAATTGCTTTACCAACTTGAATCGAATTATTGGCTATTCCAAGGCCAATACAATATCGCTGCACTCTATCGAGTTCATCGAAAGCCAAGTCGTGGCTTCACGAACTACTTTGACTTTTGTTTGTTATACACTACAGTGGTCCAACAGTCGTATGGTGATACAAATATCCAGTGCATTGGAGTAAATTCCCGCATCTGTTCCAGATGCTGTCTTGGATCCGTTTGTGTAAATCTCTATTGCAGATTCAATGAATGTGGAGCAATCGAGGACTTACAAGCACGGTCTTGAAGATTCAATATACCCAATAGATCTGGCGTGATCTACAAATTGTCATTCAATACCCTTGACTTTTGGAGGAGTTACAATGTGGTTGTACTTCTTCCCATTTGACCACCATGGCAGACAATAGTGACTGAGTCTTCCACGTCAATCTGCACACCCACACGATAAACGATTCCTTGAATTTTCCACCCAATAATGATGCCTATTACCTGACTTGTCACAAAGCAACAATAACTAAGTTATAAAGACCCAGGCTTCTTTACATTCATTCTATTCTTCCAAACCCCTTTTGCCACATGAGGAACAATTTAATTTCGTGTCCCCTTTTGTCATCGAAACTCTCAATACAATTCAAAAACGTTGTCATGTTTTGTCAGAAATTGATCCAATCATTGAAAATCCCTGCTTTTACAAAATAAAATAACCTGTCAGTCCCATTGTATAAGTAAGACTCCTCCCCAACCCTACCCGACAAAGCTTCAAATCAACCGAAAACAACATCATCATCATCTTCATCATGATGAGCTCACCTTAAACCCCTTAGATACACAAAAACATCATTGATATCGGTTTTTTTTTTTTTTGAAAATCATCAACCCATCTTCATCACCATCGTCACCATATCATCACCATCATAGACGTTGTCATTGGTTCCCACAGACATATTCTGAATGAATGAGTGAAGCCCTCCATTGGAACTCTCTAATCGATCACACTTAACAAAATGAAAAAAAAAAAAAAAAAAATAGAAAACTCATTCTGTCGTGCAAAAGAAAATCAATTTTCAATCCAAACGGAGGATAGGTGTGAGAGAACAGGGAAAATGGAAGAAACCTCAAAATAAACGAGAAGGGATTCTAAAGAACCGACAGGGCTGTGGATTGAAGTCAATCACCACACTTCGATAGGCAGAGGCCACCCTTAATAAAAAAAAAAAAAAAGAATCAAATGAGGTTACCTTCTACACACACATTGAAATCCCGGCAGAGTATCTGTGTATCTGGACCGTTCAAGAATGCCAACCCGAATACAAATGACAGATTAAAAATACATCGGCAGTACAGAGGTGAACTGCATTGATTTCGATTTACTCAATTACGAGTGGTATTCTCAGGACTTTGTTACGGATTTCGTTCTCGCTCTGCAACGCGGCTAATTACGGACTGAATTTTGGTCATTTGCCAGAGCACAAGAGGTGGTTCACATGAAATTTACTTTAAACGTGTAATTGAATACGATTGGGCCTCAATTAAGGTGGTATTCTAGTTTACCCGAAAGTAAGACGATTATTTTTGGGATGGCTAGTGGATTTGTGTTTGGTTTCGCCTGGTCTAATCGAAGGCAATGAACGGTGGAAGGTTGAATGGTGTCGTTGTGATTCAGAGAACTATTGAACTATTGACCTATGAGGCCTTGGCACTTTTATTGCAGTTCATTGTACTGACTGTACAATATCATTTAGTCATTAGTGTTTGAATAGTGCAGAGGATGTGTCTATTCGCTTAGCATGAATAATTTCGTTCAAGTAGACCATGTTTGAATCTATTTCTGCTAACATGGCCTTGAAGAATGCGTTAGAATTATAAGGAATCTCTAGTATTTGAGAAGTTTGTTAAATTGTTTCACTTGTTGTTTATATTCGGGTATTCGCCATTGAGAGCAGCGTTATCCCTTTATATAGGCTCATCCAACAAGAGGTGTCATCTTTAATCAATAGTCAAACGTTGATATTTGTATTTTTATCTAAATTACAAGTCCTGATCTGGAAGCGCAATTGTTCGTTTTTTATCCCTTTCAACCCTGTTAGGTTACCACCTCGCTAATCTCCTTACTTCAAGTAACCATGTCCTGCAGGACAGGGACACTTTCGAATAAAAAAACATGCTTTCATGCAGTTCACACTGTGACCTCATATCGCCAGGCTAGAAACACTCACCTGAAGCACTTAGCGCAACTGGTCCATTGTACTACTAGGAAGCACAATCCAGTATTGCTCATTTAATGGAATTTCTTCGATTTTCACAGAATGCCTAGGATGCACTTCAGTGATGAGGAGCTTACAGTATGAGCCACCGAAGATCTGCCACCTGATCCGAGTAAAGGCCACCCGATCCTTTCCACAAGCGTTGCAGATAGTGGTATCTCGTAAGCCTAGCACACTACGATGCTTGTCAAAAGGAAAGTGTTGCCAATAAGTTAGTCTTTTCCCCGAAAGACATAATGCCGCTGATTTCTAATAGACGTCCAGAACCATATGAACCCTGCAACACACAATTGTATTCGTAGGAAACCTAATTGTGAATGAAGGCCGCCCTCACCGAGGACGCGGGTATTCCCAACGCAGATTCAGGTCCAGAGAAATCATCCTCTGAGCCTTGCTTAGCTATGTACTTCATCGGAAATCTCATTTCCTGCAATCCCAGTGTAACTTGAAAGCCAGACAAGAGTCAAAGATTTCAGCCTTGTGACCGAATTCAAAGAATTCTTGCATTCTCGAACTATTTTGAAGCGGGTTACAGGGTTGAGCAAGGCCTTAAGCGCAGCCTGACTGTCGCTACAGACGCAGATACTCCGAGGTCTCCGCCTATTCTTAGCAATATAGTCGGCAGCCATTAGGATAGCATAGATCTCTCTGCTAAAGGGCATGGTTCCCTAACGAGTAGTGAAGCCTGGTGTTGTCGGTTTTCACGAAGACAGGCTTAGACTCTGGCCGAAGCCAGTCTTAAACATAGGGAAAGTCGACTCTAAATTTTCATAGCAGCCGAAGTTCCAGTGTCAATCCATCAGACGTCATATCCAGGATCGTAGGTTATTGAAACTCCAGTCCGGATGATACCAAAAGCCACCCCATCTAAGACGATAGATTTCTTTGATAGAATAGCTCATGATGAAAGTATCAAGGAGAGTTACAAATCAAGCAAAGCATCTAGGGCAGAGCCAGGCGTACCCTGGTAAGCTCCCGTGCAGCCGAGACAGGCCATTCTTTGAAGTTTCGTGCAGAAGACAGGCAGACACATAAGCTTGAAAAGGTCTTATCATAGCCGTACAGATCTAGAAGATCTTTTTGGGTGATAAGCCCCATGTTCTGCCAAAAACACCCTTTCACTGTCAGAAAATTGAGAGCGCCTTTGATGTCTTCGGCTTGACATGTCCAAAGATGTTTCTTATCTAGGATTGCTCCCAAATATTTCACTTCATCGGAGATCTCGATAGTGACGATTTTTAACACTGGCTGAGTCAGAACGATCACAATCCTCCTTCTCGTGAAGAGAACAACCTCAGTTTTCAAATGATTGAGCGAAAGCCCATTCCTAGTGCATCATTCATCGCCCATGTCTACGGCTATCTGTGTATTAGCACAGACAGTCTGTAGGTATGAACCCACAGAAAGTATAGTAACATCATTCACGTATGCCTGAGCGTGAGACTATTGAACTATTGAGAATATGCAATAGAGAGTTAACAACCATGCACCACCTCAGTTGAGACAAAACGCCACCTTGCAGGCAGCCTCTCTTAATACCTGTATTAATATGGAGGCTCCAGTCCGTCATGGTCGTGGTAAGCCGGTGGCCATCTCTACCAATTTTTGGTATAAAAGGTATTCGCACCATAAGCCAATGTATAGGAATACGAGTATATCACTGTACCAGACACACAATGAAGATTCTCATCAGAGTTGGAAGCAACTGGTTCATACCCTACCAGGGTACTTACGAATGGATGATGTTATACTATATGTACATTGTTTGGGGTGTTTTTTGTTAAGACGTGATTGAACGTCTTGACGTCAACGCTTTTTTTGTTAATAACTTCCAAATCAAAGAATATAGGTTGTGTTGACATCCTTCTCCGTGTAAATTCACAATGCGACGATTGTTGGACAATTCGACAATCAATAAGTCATCAAAGAGGGTTGCCTCGAACAGAATTTTTAGTGCTCAGGAGTACCTACTAAAAATTCTGTTCGAGGCAAACCTTACGAAATTTATTAACCCCACCTTCCATAACTATCGCAAGCAAGTGTCAGATCAACAAATAATACTGAAGTTCTTACGAGTAGTCCTTAGTTTTGAAGCCTGACTTAATAAAAAACTTCATCCTGACTTCATGCTGCCTCCTTAGCTGGGAACAGTTTGTTATAATTTCCTAGCGACAAAGTGAAAAGATGAAATTTTCGACTTTATCACTTTATTTTGCAAGTTATGTATGTTTCTTTCAGTTCGTAGATACTCAGTATCTAGTACGTTTCAAAAAAGTCCTGTACCCTATGCCATGCTCCTAAAACAACGACCCAACCAATTCTAGAAAATGAACTTGTAAATGTAGATTAAGCAGACTTAAATTCTGGCACTTTTGGTCTGTGAATAAACTAACCTTTATCCCCCATCCATTATAATTCCATTTTTAACCAGGCAACACCTAACAAATCATTTTTTCCTACTCTGCTAGTGGAGGCACTTAATGAAAAGCCAATTCACAACCTCAGTAGTATTCAGAGTAAAGGAAGAAATTCCCTGTTTAACTCCAATTTCACCACAAACTGAAACGGATTCAAATACTATCCCAAAACCATAACCACAACCAAAGATTCCATACAGCTCTTACAAAACATTCCCCAAAATCCATCGAAACCTCAATTTACCGTGAAATTCCAAATCAGTAACCGAAACCATAACCAAATAAACTGCGTAATTGAATTAGCATACAACCCTACAACTACATGCTTCATGTGGCAGTGGCGCCAGAGCACGCCGGTTAATCAAAAAAATAAAAATAGTACGCATTTGCGAATTCCAAATTAAATTGCTTTACGAATAAATCAATCAAATACACTCAGCACTCGAGGCTCAATTGAAGGGACTGCTGGTAACGTCATACCCCCATCGCAGTGCTGCTATTCTCTTTCACCAATCAAAGCAAATAAACATCGCTCGAGGGAAGGTTCCCGTATGTCCCTTAGTACTGGTTCAGTCGGGTGTTTGTAGCCCAGCAACAGCACCTCCCTCCTTAAGTACGATAATAATTAATTTCATTTAAACAATTAACTGAATAGGGGAACGGTGTATGGTGCAACAATCCACTTTCGGTCTGGTTAACACGAACCACCCCCGACTCAATGAAATTTTGTTGTTTTCCAAACTTCAACTTGTGTTTACATTTCAAAAATTCATAATTTCGTGAAATATCATAGCCCCCAAGGGGCTTCTTCTCACCCGATTGATTGAAAATCCAATCCATCCATTCCATCCATTCCATAGACAAAGGATGTTGCCATAGCATCTGTGTGTTTATTTGGAGATAAAAGCACACTCTATTGCGTTGCTGTTTTTCACGAAAATTATATTTTCGGAATTTTCAAATGAATCATTGAAGAAGCACTTTCAAGGACTCACACATATCGAATCGAATAAAGTACCGAAATATTGAAAATATCACTGTAGCACGGTTGAGGTAGAAGTGCGGAGAGGTATGAGTAGGTGGCACTTTGTGCTTGGTGTTGAAAATTAATGTAAGCTACTTGAAGATTGCCGAGATAGAATTTCTTGTTTACAATGTTTTCGAACATATCGCACGTTGGCGGCGGCACTGAATTAGCTATAAATTGGTTGGAAGATTTTTGGCAATTTGCAGATGAGGATCTAAACGAAAATTTCGTGGATTACACAGTTTATTTACAGCTGAGAGTAATATGGGGATTGGATAAAACTCTTGGCGGCCTTGAGTAGGGTTTTACATATTTGGCGTGTTTTCGTGTTTTATGTTGATCTTAATACTGGAGAAAATCGACGATAAAAAGACAAGGTAATGGAAGAAAAGGATTTATGTAAGCGATGAGCATTGGTTTTTTATTTTAAAGAATTTATTTATTTCCATTTAAAATATAACACTTTCATTAAGTACCAATAAGTTTTTTTTTGTGTTTTGTGTAAGTCTTGAAAAACACTATGTGGCCACATATAAGTGTAGGACTCTAACAACATCCTGAAAGTCAGGCGGGTAGCCTGCTCTCTTTGAGTTCACCTAGTCGTTAGACTTATAGTCAGTTTTACCCTGGTTCAATGTTAAGGTAATGAATGCACCAACAGTTGGGTCTTGATTATTTTCCATTTTAGGTGAAATTTCATGACCAATTGTGGCAATTGTGGTTCCCTCGGTTTGAGGAAGGTCATTTGTGTATAGCAGAAACAGAGTAGATCCTAGAACGCTGCCTTTTGACGCACTTGCATTAATTTCTTTTGTCACTTAATTACTTAGGTGACGCTACAGTTCGGGATGAACCTGGGCCTACATTAAAAATCCTCTCCAGTTACCCCAGTCCTAAGCTAACTGCCTCCAGCTTCGCAGTCTAAGTTGGTTGAGGTCTTCTTTTACTTGCGTGCGCCACCTAAGACTAGTTCTTCTTCTACTGCGTTGTTTCTTCGGGTTTGATTCGAAGACTCTACGGGCCGAAGCATTTGTGTCCATCCGCTCTTCATGTCCTAGCCAACTTAAAAAAAAACTGATTTGCAATTTTTTGACTAGGCCAATGTCGCTGTACAGCTCACAGTAGTTCTTAGTTGTGTTGTAGTTCTATCTTGACGACATTGCTTGTATCTACTTAGGACATTCTTCATATGTTCTGTCGAGGAGCTCGTAGAAAGATTTTTTGGTGGCGTTGTCCTTGTCCTCTGTGAGGCATGAGCACATATTCAGCTTATGTTGACGAGTTTACCCTTGATGCAGATTGTCATAAGATGTTCGCTTATGTCGAAAGTTCAAGACCTCTTGTCCGCATGTCACAGTTTTTCATCCTCCTTTTGCCCAGCCCATCCCATCGAATTTCCTGCATGGCGGTGATATCTGCTTTATAGCAGTCTAGGGCCTCTGCTAATTCTTCGGCTGCACGCAGTCTATTAAGGGTCGGAACATTTCACGTGCCGATCCGAAGGTCGTTGTCCATATTTCGATTGCTGCGGTCGTGAACAGTAGAAGCATCCTTATCCAAGGTTTGAGTGGGCTTCGGAGCTACTCACAACTCCCAACCTGGAGGACCAGTTCCCTTTCATATCCTTAGGGACGGATTCTCCTGAGTCAGTAACTCGTTTAGGGGATATGAGTGCTGCCATTGGCCCACTAAGAGTTCATTCACTACCAACTCTTTTCTAATACCCTGACTCAGTATTGCAGATGCCTACAGACCTGGAATTCAAATATGCTAAATCAGGTCATATACGGATGTCACTAGATAGTTCGACCTAACTGGAAATGTGGACGCCATCGTTGATTCCATCTAAAGATTTCCTCCGCTGTTGTCCGGATCAAGAGGAAGTACCATAGTAAGAAAATACTTTTTTCCCTTCTCTCGTTTGCTAGCAACAACGACCGTCCAAAGGTGTTGGTTACCCATTATCCAGCCGAGGTACTAGGCACCCAGTAGCCACCAACGTGGAGGTGCAGAGTAGGAGTTGATAGTGAGAGGCTAATGTGGAAGCGCTTGTACTGTCATGTATTCGCATCACTACCGTTTGGCCACTGAAAATTGAAGATCGACACTGCCAACCTCCATTACTAGTAGGGGTGATAGTAGGTAGCCTTATTGCATACCACTGTCGACTTCAAAATCATGGAACACCCTACGTTGGCGCCCTCATTTCTATGTATACAGAATAGATTCTGAATAATAAAATGGGATTAAAGTACGGTCTTGAGATTTAGTGTTAAAATTTTCTGTCTGTCTGCATTTTAATTTGTAGTTTTAGTACATATGAATGTGCCACAAAATATTAATATTCTCACCCTTTTGCTCTCTTTTCAGGTATGTATCTACTTGTTCGAATCGATATTTATTTAAATTCAATTTGTAAGTACAATAAAAATTGTATAAATTTATTGAAATCTCTGCGCAAATGCCATTGCCATCCGGATCTGCATAAAAAGTATTAATTCGAGATTATTCAATCAGCAATTACGCATATCGTTATTTATTCTCTTGTGAGTTGTTGAACGAAATTAACACATTGACTGCACTACGTTATTCGCAAGTTTTACTGTTTAATTATCATCGATGGAATTAACATTATTTTGTTTTCGTTTTTTATTTTTACTTAAAGTAACACCCAACTGACATTTGCCCTCAGTGGAGTTAAATTCATTTGATCCCGAAGGTCATTCGTTGTTTATTTAATTTCAGTTGTCGACATTTTTCTATTTACTCAGCAGAAATGCACTGATTTTGTTTCAACTATTTGTATATATACCCCTCGTGGACATTTAATTGTTTAATCAATGTAATTTTTATTAAAGTACCCCCATTATACCATGCAACAAGATGGTTTCAAAACAATTGCACTTAGACAGAGAGGAACCGCCTCTTAATTGCTCAGATAATCCCGGTACGAGATGCATCCATCCAACCAATTATAGAGATGAGACTCCCCTTGGGGACCACAAGGAAAATTGGATTGATTGTTTTTGTTTTTTTCTAGAGCAGACCTCTTGTTTCAATTGTCCCAATTGTGCTGCCTGTTGGATCCAAGACCCACTCACTCATTCGCTTGTGGTATTGTGAATGAAAACCAACAGAGTAGGTACACATGAATTTGTCATGTATTTGGGGTTAATCCGCGGAGTTAAAGGGTTGCCTTCCTCTCCACAACCCATGTCTGATTTAGAATTGATTAAGAGCTTGTCATTGTCGACTTAAATTGTCCGCAACTTGACGCAGATATTCTCTGGATTTTGAATGAAAATAGGAGCCTACGAGTGGGGGTGAATTTGAAAAGGGAGGAAGATGGTTATTAAGTCTTTTGTCAGAGATGTCTTCTTATTCACTCTCTCTAAAGAAAATCTCCTCCTTCCTTCCTGACATCATCCCTTAGGCACCAACTATTGTATTTCCGGCTTCGATTCGATTATGTATTTTTCTTTCAATAAATCGCCCATGTTCCGTAGTTACTCATCGATCAGCGTCTTTCTACGTAGCACGGAAATGCGAGGTTGGATTTCACAAACTATCTTTAGAATTGTTGTTTATTTTTCTCCTGTTTTATTCCTTCTAATCAAAGATTAAATTTCCGCCAATAATGGTTGTCGGCAACGTTGTGTTTTTTGTGCTGTTCTCGTTTCTCCAAGATATTCTACGTAGTCTTGGTAATAACAAAAGATACAAAAAATATATCTCGTTGATTACATTAAAGTCACGATTTTCCTTCGGGACGTAGGCATTTCATTCAGTTGCCATGATGAGTGAGTGGTATGATAGAAGTATGCTTTCAAGAACTATGAAGTATGAGTGGATTTGACAGATAGCACGAGCATTAGGGGGAAGTTGGAAATTAATTAAGAACAATAATTTCGTTTCAATATAAATTTCGCTTCTGGTCTTATAAAACGGAAGGCACTTCGCTTTCCGCTTTTTTTTTTAAAATTTAATTAATTTATGCTTCTAAAGAGGACAATATGGCTTCATGTCAAATTGAAAGAATGTCCATACAAGTCTTAATTTGTGCGAATTGTAGTGGCATGCTGCAGCTCCTTGAGGCGATATTAAATTCTACAGATACTCGTAGATATTGAAGGGAAATATTACCTAAAATTGCGTCAATTTTTCTTTCTTTTATCGTATTACCAAGGTATGTTGCCAGATCTTCTCCTATGAGATAAACGTATGCCATTCCTTATAATGAATTTTAGAACCGCATGACTATACAATTTGGTCAAGTCTTTGTCAATCTACTTCAGAATCAGATGAATTTTTAACCAGTTTTTGAAAAGGATGCTCAAAGAATAGTATCTTTTATTTCTTTAACCTTCACAGGGTTGAATTACATCCTACCTTCCTATCTACTTCTCTCGAGAAAGCATACATGCTTGGGACTTAAAAATCGAAATTTATATACATGCATGTACATATATAAGCTTTCTTGATACACTCTCACTACTATGTGCTGTCATACACTTGAGATTGAGGTGTCTAAGCTTAAAATATTACCCTTCCACTAAAACCTATCTTGGAAGCCCTGCTGTCCAGGCTGAATTTGTATCCCGATTTGGGTATGGTAAATTGAGTTTGGACCACTTTCACACCCCATTAGGTAAATTACACTTATGTAGGTCCTTGTGGACCCTATTGTGATGTCCAATGGGGGGTTTGGCCCCAGTTCCGATACTGGGTTTTTCCTAATTACTTCCTTACTGCTCGTTGGTGAATAGGGCCTGCAACTATTCATGACCGTGATATTCTCAAAAACCTGGAAAGATTGTAAAGTGAGCCATCAGATAGTTCTAGTAAGTCCTGGAAGTAATATCTTCTTAGTGTTCTGTTCCTCAATTGACATAGGCTTGGGCAGTGACGCAGGTAATGAGGTGTATCCTCATGAACCTCTTCATCACCGCATTCTCTGCATATGTGGTCATCGTTGAGTTTAAGCTGCATTCTATGTTTTTGGAGAATGTTATGGCTAGTGAGTGCACCTACCAACATTTTGTAGGAGTTTGTTGGTTTTGGCTTTATCGTATCGTGGCCAAAGCTTTCTATGTATATAACATGTGGTAAGCGATTTTCACCTACTCTTAACTGTCATTAGGATCTTACGTTCGATTCGTCCCCTGAAGTTGGAGAATCGAAGTTTGATTCATTGAAGTACTGGATTTCTGTATAAAAAAAAATTGGTTAAATGGATGCCTGACTCTCAATAAAAATGGTGATATCATCCGTGGCTGCATTTGTCACTGACAGGAACTCCGCTTGAAAGACTTTGTTGTAGTCAGGAATTCTAATCGAGCTATATATGTATGTTTATATTCATAAAGAATATACCTCCGCCTGTTCTACGGTTTGTCTTTTGTTGGTTTCTTGGTTTCCCATTCTGTGGCACTCTTGGTGGCGAACTCTTGCATGAATAAGTTTATTGCCCAGCTGTCTGCTTGTATTTCTTAGTTATTCCCACGCTTCCGAGTGATATCCATAGACTGAATACTATGATAGGGTCTGGCTGGAAATTTATCATAAGCCTTCTTCAATGTAGGAGAGGCAGGAACCATCTACAGATAGAAGACTCATCGGTCTAAGTGGGCTTGGACTGTTTTCATGCTGGTAGCATGTTAAGAATTGTTTTCAACCCAGCTGTCAGCGTTGTTCTCATCGTCCTTCGTTGTGCCTGTACATGCTAGCCTCTGTATTTTAGTCATTGCCTTAAAATTGTTTGCTTTGGGTGCAGCTCGCCACCGGACTACGTTCTCATAAGTGAGTATCGACCTTACAATGCTGTATAAAATCCACAGAATTATCATATGATTTGGTCCCCACCTTCTGCTGAAGAAAAAGTGTAGAACCCGATCCCTACCTTTTTAACACTTTCATTGACATTAAGGCTCCTATCTATCATGATTCCTAGCATTTGCATTATTCGATATCCTTAGGGGTACTTCCGTAATAGCTGGTAGTTTTAAATTGTGGTGTAGTTCTTTTATTAGTCAATTGCACCAGCTCGGTTTTATTAGGATTAACTCAAAGTCCACAATACCTTGTCCACGTGTTAAGTGTCTGTAATGAACTTTCTAACAGTTCGCTGATAGTTTCAGCTGACTGTTTCCCAGTTTCAGAAGTATTTCTTACTTGAATCCATAGCAAGGGACAGGCGACTCCTCCTTGTGGCGTGCCTCTGGAGGCAATGACCTTTAAATGGCTGTCACCCAGTTTCATAGTAATATTCCAGAACTCATTGATATCTTTAAGATACCCTGCTGTAGCGGGTTCTTTAGAAAAGATTTTTCTTGGCTGATTCCTTAATGCTTTCTATTGCGGTGCAGAAGGTACTCTAGGAGGTGCGTTTAGCACTGTTTTACTGCACTCTTGAATTTCCTTTCAATGGCTTTATAAAAGTCCCAGTCAATGTTTGAATTGGTGGACTTTGCCAAGTTAAGGTAGGCCGTGGATTATACCTGTCATTTGCTCTACTTCCCTACAAAACAGTTCCCAGTTTGTCTTTCTGGTGTTTCTATATTTTTTTGACCTAAGAACGCTGTCAGAGCCTAAGTAGTTCCTCTTTGATTTGAAAACTTACAGAACTGCACCACCACCATGTTTTATGTTACGCATGAAGTTATACCTGAAGTTGATCTTCTTCCTTTAAATCAAAATCACTGTTCAGTTCATGTTCATAAATATTTGCTTTCACTTGACAATAGGAGAATCCACGCTTCTACAAGTTACTTGACTTTACAGCCCTAAACTTTTGTCGCCTCTTAACAGTCTATCAGGTATGTTCTCATTAACAAAACCAATAATTTGAGCTTGGTTGGATGTCATCATACAGTACATTGCATAAAGTGGACCCTATTGCAGCCTCTTATGTAATGCCAAAAGTACATCGTGGCTCTCACTGAACCACTGCTTAACAATCCTTGGTGTGTGAATTGGTCCATTGTCGTGCTGAAAATCCATTTCCTATTATTCATAACACAAGGGACCTAGAACCCAGCTACCCACGGCCATTTGTGTGTCTTACAATCCTTCACATGAATGGAATGGAAATAATATACATAGGTGGTATTTTCATGACTGATATATTCCCTAATGATTGTCAAATGCTCACGAGAAGTAGGATCGTGCAAAAACTGTTGGTGTTTTCTGTCAGACCATGCAATTGAGTCTAATGGATTAATAATTTTCCTTTTCGATGTCAAGACCACATAGAAAGCCAGCCAAATGCATACAAACATACCTACTTACTTAGAAAACCGTAGTCAGAATAAAAAACCAACGTTAAGTGTCTACTTTCTTCTGACACAACTTTTTCAATTAAATTAAAAATACAAAAAAAATTCATTTTACATAAATATAAAAACTTTATTGAAAATTAAATTAAAGCCATCCTCGTGGAAACCATCCTTCCACGCACAATTCTCGGAGAATACAAAAGTGAACTTGTTCTTACAATACCTACAATCTACATTTATATAAGAGCCACACGAAGGACTTTCATCCTTCTACTTGAAAATTAGATTTACAAAGTCAAATAGCGCAGTGCCTTGTCAATGAACCTCATCTCTGCGGTTGGTTGCTTGCCAGGAATTGCTTTTCTGCCCTCCTTCGAGGGTGCTCGCAAACTTTCGCATTTGTCCTTTTCACGTAACAACCCTTCCAGGACTCTTTCACGTCGTTCTTGCTTCTCCAATTCATCTTGACTGCCACCATCAGCATACTCCTTTTTAAGGACTAACCCAATAATGCGAGCTCTTGTTGTGCGATACTTGGGATTTGTCATAGCAAAGGACCGCGGACGTAATTGATAGATACCACTCTCCGATTCGGTTCCACTATCTGTTGATGGCAGGACAGCAATACCATCAGTTTCAAGGGACTCCTTGCTGTCTCCGGCTGGGGATCCACTTCGGCTGGCACCGCTAAAGTAATTTTCATCGGAACTATGTCCCACGGAGGAGATATTTGGCTGGGATGCGAAGAGTTTGCAACGCAATTGTTTTGGGCAAACTGGTTTTGTTAGTTGAACATAGTCTTCATCTGTTTCGCTGCTGTCTTCGGTGACATTGGCTATGGACCGTGGTGTGGAATCAAGCTCAACCTCAGTGGTTAACTTGGAAGTGTTTAATTTATTAGCCTTTCGGCGTTGGCGACGTTCTTGACGCTCTCGTTCGATACGGGCAATGGTCTCTAATGACTCGACGAAGATGTTTAAATCCTTTGCAGAAAACTCGGCGGTATCGATGAAACTACGACGTGTTACTATTTCAACATAAATGGGTTCCATTGTGAAAAACTTTCAAAAACTCTCAAAAACACTGCTCGTTAATTTAAATGAAACTTTCACTGTCTGCTGTCAATAACTGACTGATGAGTTGTGCCACATATAACGACTTATTTATAGGCAAGTGCAGCACTTGACACACTGTCACCCAAATGATCTGTGACCCGTGCCATATCTACCTGTCGCAGTCAAAATCCGTCGTGGAATTTTATCATGGAATTCAGTTAGGGTGCACTTTACTACATTTTTTGAGTCATATCCTGGACATCTACCTGTATGGTAGTAATTAGTGCATTGCATTTGATTCTTAGAAATTTGTCATTAGGATTCAATTTTCCAGACATGGAGGCGTTCTAGAGTTGGAGTTCTGTTTTAATGCGCAATAAAAAGGATTTAGCGAGATATACTCACCGTGGAAAAATTTAAGTAAGGTTTTATGACTCCAGGTGTTGCAGGGTATATCCCAATACTGTTTTGTACTTTATTGGTGGATTTAACATGAAAATGTTTAATTAATCTGTAATTAGTACAGGTGGCCCTAAATTGTCAGTCCCATCAAAAGGTAGAGGCATAATTTAAATTAAAGTAGATTTACATGAAAGAATCAGCGATAATATGACTGCAATGTGATACAAAGAAAAAGGTAAAAGGGATAATCTTTATTACCTTTTCTAAGATGTCTTGCAATATTATTTGAGGTATGATTCATGTCATATAAATATTGTGAAACTTCCAGAACCTTTCGTGCATACAAATGTTTTTGGAATCTCTCTTTAAACTGGGTTACGCATATCATCACTGCTCAAATGATTTATGTATATAAAACAAAAATACTTGACAAACAAAACCATACATTTTCAAAAATTTGGAAGCCAAAAGGATTCCGTAATAATTAAGAAAATAAAATCGAACTTCCTTTTATTCAGTGATTAGGGTCTTGTTTGTTTAGCTCTTCCCCTATTCATTTATTTTTAGATAGCAAGGTTCTACTTCTTCTGCTGTTCGTAAAAACAATAACAATCAAAAGCTGTTCTTAGGACTCCAACTACATATGCAATGTTTAAGAATAGCTAAAGTATACATAAACTTTACATGGGCCAATTGAAGTTTCCATTTTCAGAAGTCACAAATTCAGGAAATTTGTCACGCAATACAGTCATTGTTTAACCAGCTGTCTGGGATTTGGCGAAAATGAATGTGGTTCACGTCCATAGCATCAATTTCAGACAAAAAAAAATCAGTCAAGATCGTTTGGTAACGCAATCCATTCACTAAAACGGTCGCACCAGCATCATTTTTAGAAAAATTGGGCCCAATGACACCGCCAGCACAAAAATCGCACCAAACTGTCACTCATAGTGAATGGTGAGGTAGTTCCACTATTTCTCTAGGGTTTTCGGAACCCCAGATAGTGGTGGTTTCCTGCCTTGAATTCGCGTGTCAACTGGATTTTATAAGCATGTATGTCATGATCTTATGCAAAATCAGGTGCAAAGTGGTTCCAGATAGGCCTAACTCCTGTGATCGTCTCAAAATGGACACACTTGGGTTGTCAACTTTGGCGGTGATAATTTTCGCTGATCTTGCCGGACGAACACGAGTTGGAGTCTTCACATCACTAACCTGTCCCAGACTTCAAAATTTATCTATTAAAATCACTGTAGATGCGCGAGAGGACGCTTAATGATGGCCAAAAGCAGTACAAACTATACGAAACGTTTCCTCAACTTTTTCACTGTTTTCGCAGTGAATTTTCACTAACCTGTCCCAGACTTCAAAATTTATCTATTAAAATCACTGTAGATGCGCGAGAGGACGCTTAATGATGGCCAAAAGCAGTACAAACTATACGAAACGTTTCCTCGACTTTTTCACTGTTTTCGCAGTGAATTTTCACTATGTAAACATGTTGTACGAGTGTGGATCGATCCATATTTAATAACCTCCTAACCGTTACTTATCAAAAGTCATCAAAATTATTATTGACTGTCGAGAGTTCAACAATGTCTCGAAATTTAGAATGACACCTCTTGTTGGATGACCCTTTATGTTACTGAGAGGAGCAATATATGATACACACGTTCCATGATTCTTAGGATCACAAGAGTGGCTTTTTTTACAGCCACGTTAACATTCGCTTAAATTTTGTATTCTTTTCATGATGCTTCCCATCCCAATCGTCAGTGGAATGATAACGCATTAAAGGCCACAGCAGATTAAGGCTCCAATCCAACATCTGCTTAGCTACTGCGCTGCTTTGCGAGAACGACGCCTTCGCACTTTAGGTTATAGGTTCTTCGCAAGCACCGCAGAGGTAGCAGGCTTCCTTATATCGGATCTTCTCCACTTTATCAAAAGCACCAACTGGTTCCCAACCCAACCAGTGACACGATAGGTTTCTTGTAATTTGTTGTTCTCACTCCATCTATATTTTAATAGCGGATTCACAATGTACCTTTAGATCCCCGAGTGGACGTGTTGAGTTTTTATCCGTCACACACCCCTTCTTTAACCTGATCTAACCTAATATGGTAAATTTCTTTGATTATTCTTTCCAGGATATAAGTAGATACTCCCGTTTCTCGTCTGCTTGTCGTTCTTTGATGCTTGGCGCAAAAAATAGTCACATATTTACCTACAATCCTGAACCACTATAAAGTTGAAAATGTGCGTTCTCTTTGCAGTCTTAACGACCACAAACGAAATGGCCTCCAGGCACAGAATTATCGCCATCGATCCATTAAATTTTGTGCCACGAGAATCGCTTCACAAAAGTTCTACTCATTATCGCACAACTCAAGTCGGTCTTTGCAGTGTTTGTAGTCTGCGTGTGAACCATCGTATTTTCATTTCCATACTTTCCAGTACAAATCGACAGAGAGGAAGCAGCAAAGCCTTCTCATTCGAATAATTTTATTGGGGTTGCTTGTTCCCAGCAGCTTTACTCCGGGTAAATCAATTTCTTCCACTTATGCTTGTGTAGAGACTTTAAGAAATAAAATAATACAAATATTTAGTCCATCAGGTCTGTACCAGGACCCAGGGCCTAGAGTCTCACAATCACTCGTATTGTGCGTGTTATATTCTTCACACGAATAGATTTTTGTGGCAGTTATACCCTCGGATGTTTGTCGTGGGATCGTGAAGAAAACTTCGATATTATCACTCGGTAATCCTGACCACTGCATTTCATTTCATTTTCTTGTTGTGCCTTAAGCAAAAGCTCGTCGGATTGCCCTGCTTTTGTATACCATTGACTTACAAGGTCAAACCGTCACCGATACCACTTCGATCAGGTATCTGTCTATGTTGAGGGAGATCTATTGGATAAAATGCTGCGGACCTGTCTTATATAGAAAACATCGTGGTATTCTAGTATGCTTTTTGGGGCCTCAATACACCTAGTCCCGCCTCCGATTGAGAAGACCACGGATGGGGTTTCTTAATACGGTTTTGTCACCCTCCCATCGGGTAACGACATAAGTAAATATCACAGCCTTTAGTTTTTCATTTCAGCTGGGAGTTTTGCAAAACTAGACGATGTGCACATAGGACTGACGAACATGATTTTTTTTTTTGACGTTTTCATGTTCAGATTGATAGTCTCGCCTGCACACTTCGCCTGCAAATTCTAAATTTTTTTTTTATATGTTTTCCACCCTTTCGTCGAGTGACATCGATTGAAATTTCCAAACGTCAAAAAAAGTCTAGAAAATTTCAGAAAATCTGAAAATCCAGATTGCCGTATCATGTCACCTCTTCGCTTCCTCGCTTGCTTGTAATCGTCAAAAAAAATACAGTCTATCAGTCCTGTGTGAACAATATCTTAGAGCGACACCGATTGACATTTTTAAACGTCAAAAAATCCAATCAATTTCAGAAAATCTGAAAATCCGGATTCCCGTAACATGTCACCTTTCCACTTCCATTCTCGTCTTTAAACGTCAAAAAAAATTCAGTCCATTAGGCCTGTATGAACATCGGTCTATGATAATAACCTTTACAGGTTCTTGTTCCTTACCCTATCTTAATCACAGAAGAATTCGATATATTCTCCCATCTGGCAACATCTCATCATAAAGCTTTTTTCGATGGCTGCATGTTGCATGCGAATCCATGTGACTCCAAAACACACTCCATTACTCATTTATCAATTTACCATGCGCACAAAAGAAAAGCTCTCTGTGCACACACGTTGTCTGCGAAATAATTTCCCAATTTTCTCGGAATATCCTTTATTTCTTTCCATATCCCACTTCTTTGTCGTTCTTTTAAAGGCAACCAAAAGAAAAAATACGTAAAATGTAACGCGGAAAAGAACATCGCCGCGAAAAGCTTAATTTTTGAGGTCATTCCTTGAAAATGAATAAAAATCCTTCAAACGAACGAATAGGAATAAAAAAAAGAAAAAACCTTCTCCGTGTGAAAATCGTTGTTTATATTAGATAAATAACGGGGAGGACTCTCTTTTAGATTGAATATCTCGAAGGAAAAAATATCCTTTTTTCGCCGTTGTTGGGTGTGTACGTTTCACCAGTTCGGTGTATCACCACACGCAGTGTGTGTCCGTATCGAAGATGGCGCAATATCATTTAAAATAGTTTTAAGAAAAATTTCATAAACTAAATTTAAAACAAAATAATTCAAGGAATCCGAAATAAAAGGTGATAAATCGTATAATATCTGATCGAGGATATCCGGCTGCGTATTCTCGTACTTCCTGTGTATCCAGTTTTCACTTCCCTATCGCCCTAAAGGAATGTGCACCTTTTTTTTGTTTTCTATAGACGACATACGGGGTTAGGATAACAGTGCTCGTTTAAGTGATTTGACCTCTGTTCAAAAGGAACACCACTTCGCCCCCAACAAAGGATAATAAATTCGAAATAAAAGACTTTCACTTTGATTTCATCAGCATCGGTTCGGTGATTTTTTTTTTGTTTCTAGTATATTATCCTCTCTCCACACCCAGGACATGACAATAAGAATGATGATGACAGTGTCGAGTGCTAAAGCGTAATAACAAAAAAATAAATTGCAAAACAAAAAAGAAAAAATTCCTCGAATGTAGCATAGTAGGTCCTGTTAAGAGGATGTTCATTCTCTCTCTCTGTGTCTCTCTCTATCTATCTACTTTTGCCCGGTACTTCGATTTTCCGTGTCGTGTATTTCTTCTCCAATTTGTGTTTCGGTTTTTTTTTTTGCCCCCCCGTCATATCGTAGAGGATATCTGATTTTGTAATGTAGGTCGGTAGTGGTGGAATAGTTGTGAAAAGGATATTAAATAAAATAGAAAAAAAATATGTGTATAAGGCAGAAATCCTGTACAGAATTGAAATATCGAAAATGATGTCCTTTGAATATTTGTTGAGTTGAATTTGAAAAAGGGAAGGGTTGTCACATAATAAAAGACTGAAACGGGTTAACAGGAAACCAAGAAGGGAAAGAAACGGATCCAACCATAGTATCCTTTTCTTGCCGGTGCGCGGTTCCGTTAGTGTGCGTGTGTGTGTGGAAACATATTTCTATTTAGTGAGTGTTAGTGTTTTTGTATAGCAGTCAAGCCACAAAAAAAGTGCAACTATTACGAATAGTTAAAGGGAGTGATCTTCAAAACCTGCAGAAACTTTGACTCCATGCGATATGTATGGATCCAATCTGGTGAGAAATTTGCCTTATAACATATTTCATTAAAATTTTTGTTGAAAAATAACCAATTTAACAAAAAGTAGGCAAAGAAATTATTACGAGAATAGATCCCATCACAAAGCTCAATGGCCAGTCCAATTCGGCCTTTCAAAAATCTTCAAGCCGTTTTAGAACATTCTCTTTTAATTTGGACGATTTTTTAGTTCTTTCTTGATCCTTATTAATCCTATATTCCTTACTATTTATATCGGGTGTCGTAGCTCAAGTGGGTAGAAACAGAAAACAAATTTCTTTCGCGGCCCCACTTCTCGCGAGCGTCTGACAAACATCCGAGAGTATAACTGTTATGAAAAATGAGGCCCAAGTTCACCCCGAACTGTAGCGCCACCTAAGAAGAAAAAGAAAATCGGAAATAAGGTGACAAAATAGAATAGATTTTCTAGTATAGTGGTTTGAAACTTGACTATTATTATTACTGCATGATTGGTATCTAAACTAGTCAATATCCTACCGATATTTGCATTCGTTTAAAATTCTGATTCTGATTGTACAAGTGTGTTTGCAGACAAACAGAGCGACCCTAGCTTAGAATGTCGAGCTTTCTAAATACCTGTTCAACACGACATTTTGGGCATATGTCGACGATTCTTTGGGATGGAGCAGTGGTGTTCATTCGATCCACGTAAGCAAGCAATCTTAATCGTTGTATAAGTTCATGGTTAAATCTTCTTCTCCATGATCCGTCAATGCAGATGCGATCAAATGTGCTTTCAGCTTCCTTTGATAAAGTCCATGCTTCTGCACCATACAACAGTATGATTAGGGTCTTGTATAGCGTCTCCTTTCTTGTTCTCGATGGGACATTGCTGGATAGATAGTCTTCTAAAAGTCCATAGTAACAGCGATTGGCAAGTGTTGGATCTTCGCACTGATATCGTTGGCAGAGTTTATAGCAGAGCCAAACTAGACGAATTCTTTTATTACCTCGAAGTTGTAGTTGTCGATCGTAAGGTTTTGGCCAAGACATATATTTGGTTTTATACTCGTTTACAACTAGGCCCATATTAGCAGTTTCTGATTCGAGGTTTGCGAAGGCGCCAGTGATTGGACGCTTTGTTCTGCCAATTGATGTGAAAGTCGTCTACGTAACCAAGTAGTTGCACTGATTTTTGCCTGTTGTGTTGATCTGGGAATTTCGCACTATTTTCTCCAGTACCAGGTTGAAGAAACTGCATTACAGAGCATTGGTCAGTCTAAAACTTGTCTTTTCCGACCATGACGGAATAGCGAGTGTTCTCCATCATCATCCTACACAAGCGAATGAGTTTTGCAGGGATACCAAAACTAGACATGACGATTAACAGCTCTATTTACGCTATCATATGCAGCCATGAACTCGATAAATGAATGATGAGTATCGATCTGGAACTCTTGGGTCTTCTCCAGGAAAGTCAAGATTTCGCACAATCATCGCTTTGTCAGGTCCAAACCTAGTAATTCCCCCCATCAGTTCATTGACATACTGTTTTAGGAAGTTCAGTATTACACCAGATACAATTTTGTATGCGATGTTCAGGAGACGTATTCCTCAGTAATTGCCACAGATAGTCTTCTTTTCTATGGATCGGTCATATGGTGCTAAGGTTCCAATCATGCGAACCATGTTTCAAAGATGAGTTGGTGTATGCTCCCTACCAAGTCATCGCCTGCAGTTTTAAGCAGCTGAACTGTTATGGAATCCGGGCCTGCGGCCTTTTACGATATAAGCCTATCTATGACTACTCCAATTTCGTTCCAGTGGTTGTAGTGTTTGGTTGTCCTTCAACTTGTAACTATCAGGCTGCCTGACAGCGGGATTTTTTACTTTCGTCGCAGTTCAACAGTCCGCATAACAATTGAGAAGACTGCAGATTAGAGACGTTTGTTCATCTTTGGTACATTTTTCGAACGACCTAAGCGATCTATCAAGTCTTAGTTGCACCGATGTGAAACCAAAACAGCCGAATGTTATACGAAAAAACAACTTAGTCCATACAGTTCATATGGTTCAACTTCTTTAATGAGAATATCATGCTAACGTAAAAGCAATACTCCTAAATAATGTTTCCATCAATTGAAGGAGGCTGCGCAAGTCCAGTGGAGATAATCTGCATGAGACACGATAGCCATCTACTCTCTTTGATCCCGGGAACGCTGCTTCCTTCTCTAGACCAAGCGCTCTGGCATTCGCGATAGCATGATCCTTAAAACGGAGTTTCTGTCTTCCTTGTCGATTCGAACCTGTGGGCTGTGATTCGAAGATCGTTTTTGTTGAAGCATTACTGTCCATTGGCTCGCTGTGGCTGAGCCAGTGTAGTGTTTTGGCTTTTTGTACTACATCCACATCTTGGTTCAGCTCATAGAGTCCCCTGTTGTATCTTCTTCTCCATTCGCCCTCCTCAAATATGGGACCAGTTATTCGACGAAGAAATTTTTCTTATCGTCCACCACTCGGCTCCATATCGCAGAATTGCAGGATCAATGTTTTGTAGATCATGCATTTCGTCTTTTGAGTTAGGAGTTTCGAAACCATTTGTTTCGTCAAACTGAAGTAGCAGCGCTTTCATAGAAAAGCCACATCTACTCTAAGATGTCATTCGTGGAGTTAATATTTACTCCGAGGTGAGTAAACTCCAAGGCGATGTACAGATACTTTTTTGTTTGTTGACAACATGTAATTGGTTTTATCTTCATTTACTTCAAGGACCACTCGTTGCATCGGGAGCGACCGATGGTGTCGATGTCGTCGGCGTATCCCAGCAGCTAGACAGATTTGTTGATGATAGTTCCTTCCGTGTTCACAACTGCCCTGCACACTATCTGTTCCAGCACGAGATTGAAAAAGTCACACGATAGCGCATTCCCTTGCCGAAATACGGTGCATGTTTGGAATAGTTCAAACGAACTGTTTCCGAATTGCTCATTGCACCGCGTGTTTTCTAGCATTTTCTCGGCACAGCTGGATCAGTTTAGCCGGGATTCCGAATTCGGCCATCGCCTTGTAGAGCTCAAGACGATGAATACTATCATATGCGGCTCTGAAGTCGATGAAGAGTTGAAATATGGTTTCCCCATTATATACATACATAACGTCCACAGACCTCAGAATTGCCTTTTTAAAATAAAATAAACCTATTAGCTATCTTACTGACATATACAATGAGAGCATAAAAAATCTATACTCAACCACACCTCTTTTGTCATAATTTAAGAATGTTCTATGATACGAATTACTTTCTCTCCATAAAACACACCCCATTCGTTTTAATTAACCTTACAGCTGAATCCTTCCTCTTCAAAAGAAATATATCCCCCAATCTGTCACGGACTTAATTTTAGTATTCGTGTTTCCTGTCCTAAAACTGCTCTATTCCCAAAAAACTCCATTTACCCATTCTCCACAAAACGCGCGGCGTTTTCATTCATTAACGTAAACTTCCGGACGCAGGATAATGTCCCTCTTGCACGTAACCAAATTAAATCCATTCATTCCACTTCAGCCTTCAAAACGGTTTGCATTCATACCAAAAGTATATCCTGCGAGACAAACCACCAAACAGAGTGAAGGGTGAAGGTAGAAGCGTGAACAAATAGAAAAAGAACAAAAGGACTCTCTCTCGTCTTTGTTACGTTTGTGTTTGTTGACTCTCTCCACTCGAAAGGATACCCCGAAAGGCATTGTCGTAAAAAAAAAACACCCAGCACCCACCATTCTCCAAATTAAGCAATTGACGTACATATACAGATGTATGTACATGAAATTTATTTGATATATGTCATGGTATTCAAGGACATAACAAAATGCCATTAATCTAGAAAAAAGATAATCCTTGTTGGTTTAGATTTTGGAATTTGGTTTAATCCACACTTGACTCTTCAACACCACCACCCTTAACTTTTATACCCACTTGTGAGGTTCTTTTCGCTTCCACGACTTCTAACTTAGGGTCTCCATATATGGGACACAAATGTTGCTTCCTTCTACTTCATCTTCCTTCACTTACAGTCGCCATTGTGTACGTAACGAGCGCGCGTTAACATTCCACTGAATTGGTCTTTGTCAGTAGGGATGGGATGTGCGCCATCATCATACATGTATGGCAGTAAACACATCGTTATTGCACTCTAATGAGAGGGGAGTTTAGGTTTTTTTTTTTTCTCCATTTAAGCATTAAGAATGTGAAGGCCCACCACTAAGCCCGACACCTCAGTTGACGTCACTTTCAATTGACTACAACGACGGTGACCTGAATTCCTTTCACGCGAAATGTGGTGGTGGCTTCAGGTTGAGACAGTGGTATTCTAGAATTTATGATTATAATTAGTGTGTCTTGCACTTCTATGATGTTTGACAAGCTCTTGACGTCTTGAGTAGTTCAGCGGGGGCATATTAAGGACAACGCTTTACAATGTCAGCAGACGATTTTGTAAATTGCTTTTATTGTTTCGCATTATAAAGGATTTGGAGAGTATAAAATGAAGTAGACAAGTTTTTGTTTAGGTTCGTTTAAATTTTTGAATCTTTGCAGACCTTGAACTTTCATCAGAAGTGCAACAATGCTGTGTAAACTATTTTGACGGTCGTTGCTTATTCAGTTTTTTTTTTGTAGGTTTTATACAATTTGAAAATCTTAAAAGTGGAGAGCGAGTTTGTATTTAAAGAAACTATTAAAGCTTTAAAGTTATTGTTCTGGTAAAAGAAATTAATGCGATTTTCAAAAACTTGATGAAAAGGATGACCAAATCAATCGGCGGGCTTATCAGTGGACTAAAGATAATACAACCTCAAACGATGTATGTACAATGAGAATTCGATAATTGGTTTTTTCGCGGGTTTCTATAGACCTTTCTTGACTGGTGGTGGCTAAAGCAGCATTGCAGAAAGTAATGAAGATAGCGAATAGTGTTGACCGTAATAAATATGGTCCGATAACTCCACCAACCCACACACTGCACCAAACTGTGCATTTTTCAGGATATAATGACATTTCGATAATCTTATGTGGATTATCTTCGCTACAAATGCGTCAATACTGCCTATTGACATACCCACTGAGCCGAAAATGAGCCTCATCGCTGAACACAATTTTTCAAATAAACAGCGGATCCAATGCCAGTTGATTTTGGGCCCATTCACCGAAATTTCGACGCAAACGATGGTCATTTGTATTCCATTCTTGCAAGAGGTGAATCTTGTCAGCCTTTAAACCAAGATATTTGCGTAAAATGTTCTGTAAAGTGGACTGACTAAGACCAAACTATTGTGAACAACGTCGATTCGATAATTTTGGATCTTCTTCAACACCCTCCGGAACGGATGCAAAATTCTCTTCAGTACGCACTATTCTTATACGTTTCGATGCCACTGCATCTTGCAAAGAAAATGTTGTACGAAAACGGTCAACAATAAGGTGAATAGCAGTCTCAGATGATCGAACAGAACCATAATTTTGGAACGAAATTTCTAAGATTTGGTAACATTGTTGAAGTGTGCATCTCATCCCAATAATATTATTTGGTTTGACAGATATAACTGTCTGATCTCTTAACGAGTTCGTTGTCAAGTGCGACATATCCCTGTACTGGATTCCAGGCCACAGGGACATTCCAGGCAATTGCAAAGCGGACGAGCTAGCTAAGGAGGGACCGCAGCTATTAGAATGGCAACCAGTAGATGGAACTATATCCGCACATGTCTTCTCTTCTAAACAAATCTGTTCAGAGCTGTATTGTAGGAATACCAGTACTCAGATTTCCGTCATTAGAACATATCTAAGAAAGATAGTTGGCGCCCTCACGTGGCACTGTCTGGTCTGGCAGACGTGCCAGAAGATTTGGTGCTCCCTTCAACGATTTCTGTAGAAACTGTAGAGACGTGGAAGAAGGGTGAAACCATGACACATATTTTGTGTACCTGTCCTGCCTTAACAGTTTTGAGAAGCAAAACCCTTGGCGAGTACTTCTATGAAGATCTTACCGATCTAGCTAGATGGGACTTAAGCAAAATAAAAAACTTCGTCACCGTAAATTGTGTAACTGGTTTAATGCCTTATTCTTCGCAAAGGTTCACACCGAAACTGGTTGCCCTCCCTCCTGTCCCATTTGGGAAGTTTTCGTGTAGGTACCCGGTGCTAATTTTCCGTTTTTTTTTTCCATTGTGATATCACAATGGACCATTATTTGGTCGAAGTGTGTCCCTACTGAGCGGGGACAACCACCCAAACCAACAATTTGACTCTACTGTATAGAGAATCCTAGTCGTAAGTTCAGTTTATACTCGAAACCAGTATATATATAACGTACTTGCGTACGTTGCTTCCAGTTGCCTTCTAGCATCCTGAATAACTTTGTCTTTATACGAAGATTCGGTCTTGGGCTGTGACGTGGATTGTAGGGAGCTAAGAATAGTGGCCTTGATGTGAGGTTATGCGATGTTTTGCCTTCTTTGGGTATAAAGACCACCTCGATCCAGGCAGCCGGCATTGTTCATAGCTCCAGGCAACCTTTTACAATGCAGGACAGTTTATGCACTATTATGCTGAAGGCTGCCTGGATTTGTGCCAGAAAAATGCCGTCCGGGCTAGGGAACTCAAAAGGCTCGAAACTGGTCACCGCCCATTTCAGTTTATCCTCGCTGATAAGTTCAGGAGGTGGCGGTGGGTGTACAGTATTTACCAGAGCAGGGCCATCGCTAGGGTTAGGCGTACAGCCAGGGAAGTAAAGCAGGTTAAACGATGCTTCATCAGTTATTAAACTATAAAGTGCTCAGAGTTTAATATTTAAATCAGTCATCGGGAGTTTAGCTTACTGGATAATTCTTCTAGATCACGGAAGAAGTGTCAACCGAGAAATTTAAATCTAAGATGGATAAAACCTGGACAGTGATAGAGAAAGTAGGTTGTATCCTCATTAACTTCCTCATCACCACATCCACGTTAGTCTTAGTTTTTTTCATGTGATAAGTGTTATGACCCATGATAACTCCTATCACGGTAGAAAGGGATTTCCTATCCGTTTGTACAATTCTGACGGTCTTACTCTTATCAAAGTAAGGCCATATACTTCTTGTGATGACGCAAGTGTCAAAGGGGGACCATCTAATGTTAGCCTCCCTCCAGGCCCTAATCCCTGCTTCGAGCTTCAGTGAGCAAGGCGGGATGCTCACCGAGGTGTCGACTTGTTCTGATGTAGATCCTGAACCCCTTCTTGCCAGCATGTCGGCCTTCTCATTACCCGGTATATTTTTATGTCCAGGGACCCATCAGAGTGCAACCTTGTGCTGTATTCCAAGAACCTTAAGCTCTTCACGACAGCCCTTCACAATCTTGGATTTTATTTCAATAGCAGAAATCGCTTTTATTGCTGCCTGGCTGTCAATGAAAAATGTGATACCTTCCGGTGGTATTGCCTTCAAAACAGTCTCACACGCGGTTATTGTCACTGCTAGGACCTCCGTTTGGAAAACACTGGTATGGTTCGGGAGACTGACTGATCTGGATATGCTCAGTGGTTCAGAAAAGATACCTGAGCCTACGCCTACATCCATCTTTGATCCATCAGTGAAAACAGAGATGGATGGATGAATATTTGATGGAACTGCAAAAGCTCTTAAAAACTGTAAGCTCAGTGCAAAATGGTACAATCCTCAAGAGAGGATGGGATTAACGGTAGTGCCATCAAGCCGAATAATATCTTGATTTCCACGAACGGGTAAAAAACTGACGAAGGAATAGGTTCTGACATAAACTAATCTGAACCCGAAATTGTTCGCTCTCTGAAACTTCCAAACCATGGCAGTTCCAAGCGAAAGTATTAGCAATCGCAGAGGCGACACGAGAACTATCCACGAAACGACATATGTAACTATTTACATCGAGTCAAGCCGCTATTAAGACCATCTCATGCACAGTCGTCAAATTCAATCGTGTGAAACGATGACACGAAGAACTCACAGCACTCATCGCAAACCACGAAGTTACCTTCCTTTGGGTTCCAGGACACAGCGCCATTCAAAACGGGGGGACGATTTAGCAAGAAATGGGTCCCGACAGGACATAGCAATGACCGTTTCTTCTGTTCTACCGCCCCTAACTCTTGTTAAATCCAATATAGACCGAGACTAGCTACTGAGAGATGCTGTGCACTCTCATTTTGTCGTGTCTCCAGAAAACTCTGTACAAAACCTGTCAATGCCAAGACCAAACAACAATAACAATATCGATTTGGTTCAAGGAGGTCGCTTAGCTATCTCAAAGCTACAGATCAACTTTGGTCCTCGTTTTTTTTTATTTTAGGTTATCCACGACAGGGATCCATTGGTGATCCGAATGCTAGCTGCTTGTGCAGTTACTCCTTCTACCTATGTACATACCTACTAAAATGCGTTAATCCAGATACATTTTTCGCCATAATTCCTTTGAATAAAATAATTAATCTCAAAAATTTTTGGTTGTAAAACGTGTACCGCCTCCAGACATCGCGTCTCGCATCTTCAATTGCCTTTTGTTATATTTCAAAGGACTCCTTATGTCGGCGATTAAAATTTAACAGAAGTGAATAGTTGTCGCATAATGCTCGTACTTCACCTACTATTTAAAATGGTTTTCCCCAAAATACGACAAATACCCAAAAGAAAAGTTTATGGCACCTTGATGCAGAACATAGATGCGGAAGATCAAATAACCCCTCTCCATCAGGTATGCACGTGATATCCTTAATTATATTAGAGGATTAACGCAGTTTCAATCGCACTTGCAATTTCACTTAAAAAGCGACACATGGTACAGAAACAAGATCATTACAGGAAGCTGATCATAAAACCCCTACCTACCAGGTATATAAATGATACCATTAAGGGTGGGAGTAGTGCAAGTATTTCAATCGAACATGCAAATTTGTTTCCACTAATTACACCGTCGAATTAGCGCAAGTATTTTGCGCATGAAAAAGGATCAGCTACCTGGGCGCTACCTGAACGATCTGCATCCTCCCGTTTGCTATAAAAGCCATTCTTTCATTGCCATCCAAGTTAGTTACATAGTAATTGTCACCGACAGTAAACTTGTCCAGTCCGAGATATCTAATATCTTGAAATTTGAGAATTTTTTATTTCGAAAATACATTCAGTGATCTTTTTTAAAAACCATGTCTATCGAAGCAGCATCACCGCTTGTGGTAAATACCAGCTCTTTCTGTGAGGAGGATCTCACGACATTCCTTGAGTGTTCGGAGCGAATTCAACGGTGCGAGCAACGTCAACGCTGTGAGTGGATAAAAAAGGCCGTGAAGACCCATGAGGAGGTTTTCGAAACCAGCCCGATCACTGATGATGATCTTATTAAACACCATGAAGGAGATTTATCCTACGTATCGTATTCAGCCAGTATGGAGGATCTCTTAAAGTATTTCGAAGAAGACGTGGATGTTGACAGTGATCCACCAAGGACTGCAGCACGTAAGTCGGTACCGATGTTGCCGACAAATGGAGAAGTTGTTGTGGAGAAGTCCATTAAGCCAAGTGAAGTAAAGCAGAGGGAGATGAAACCGGCTAATATCCGCCGAGAAGAGGAGGTAAAAAGAGAAGTCGTGGAAAATATCATTAAAAATTACGGATCGAAGCGAAATACGACCAAGAATAGTGATATCAGAATCAATGATCTTAAACCGAATATAAAAGTGCCATTAAGTGAGGTAAAGTCAAGTGATCTTAAATTTATTTATGTCGAACCAAGTGCCACCAAACCGGAAGTTGGCGATATTAGCCGTAGAGCAAGTGATCTTAAAGTACGTCCCCCAACGCCAAGTTATCGAGAGAATTTCGATAATCGCCGAGAAAGCATTTGTTCCGGCAGTCTTAAGATACGTGATCTTCGTAGAAAATTCTTTAAACTAAACGATCTCGATAAAGAGAATGATCCGGTAGACAAGCAAGATTCTGAATCGAAATCGAACGATCAAGGAAGTGATCTCAAGTCAAGTACCAATCTCAAGACACCACATGGCGTTAAACCATTGGACACAAGTGCGAAACAGAATTACCTAAAGTTAAGCGATCTTAATCTCTCTCGAAAGCAATGGGAAGCACGGTATTTGCAGATCATCCAAAACGATCTCAAACCAACCAAAGTACCACGAAGTGATGTCAAGCCGCGTGATCTTAATATGACACAACAGCAGTGGGAAGATCGCTACTTCGAGATCATTCATGATGATCTAAAGCCTGCGTTGAAACCAAGACGAGTCCAAATCCCTGTCAAGCTTCATGAGACCCAGGATCACGATAAGCATCAGAGCAAATGGGAGAAACCGCTAAAACCCAAAGGTGCTATAAAGTCTAAAGTTAAAAAAATGGCAGAAATGTTCAATGGAATGATTTCCCAAGTGATGAACCGTGAACCATCGGTAGGTACTTACGATCGCTTAAAGAATGAACTCTCTCCAGAATCTGTGAAGCCCCCACTACCCAGAGCACGCACTAAGACTCCAGTTCAATCCGAAAACTCGCCGATTCCAAGTCCAAGACCTAGTAAACGTGTAGCGCAAGAAATTGGTTGCCTCATCCCAGAAGAAGTGTTCACCAAACTCTCCGTTAAAGATAAGGTCCTACTTTACAACAAGTTTATGCGGGAGATGCATCGTAGGAACCCTGATTTCTCCCCAGATACTTACGAAGTTGCAACTCTAGAGCTAAATAAAACACCTCCTGCCGAAGGTGAAGTTGTCTCAGAGAAGCAAGAAACTGTTAAATCTCTAGCGAAGGAACTAGAAGCCAGAATGACCTTCCCCAAACTGACTATATCTCAATTGGCCTTGCCCAAACCATCGAAAAAGCGACCAGCACCTCAGCCACCAGGTCAACAGCAGAAGAAAGAACCAAATTCGTTCCATGTAAGCACTCTGACAGTAGTTCTCAAGCCATCACCAGGTAAGGCTGACTCGGAAGATAAACCAAAGTTGGGTGGAACTCCACGGCTTCGAAGGAAGGTTACAGCTCCAACTGTGGTACTATGTCCAACCAAAAAACGAAGTAACCATCAACTCTGCTCGTCAATTCCGATCGATATTTACGCTCCACCGAGAAAAATCCGTCGAACTCGCCCAGAAAGAAGTAGCCCTAAGAAATTCTTCCAGACTCCGCATTTAGAGAGACTTTTCTATGAATGGATGAAAGAAAGGCATGGCTTAAGTTTTGATATTCATCCAAGTGAACCGAGTTCCCCGGCTCCTGCGGTTGTTGAGCGAGAAGATACGCAGAAGACTAATGAAACGGATACTACTCTTAAAAATCAAGAAGCGACTGTTTCAAAGGAGGTAGTCAAGCCGTCACATCCGGTTTTCAAAAGTACAGATCCATCAGAAAGTGATAGCAGTCTCATGACCATGCCAAGTTCGAAGGTGCCAACTGACGAGTCCCAAACAGATCAACCCAAGGAAAATCCTGGTGAGTTTGAATTCATCAAACCGATTCGTCCACCACGAAAGAGGAAGGTTAAGCGCGCAACCCTTACTTGGAAGAAGGATGCTTCTATCGTTGAGAAGCTTCCAGTGTCCACCACCGACTCTGACAGTGACAATAAACAGCTTGAATTACAGCAGCAGCTGCAGCAATTGCAACAACAACAACAGCAACAACAACAACAACAACAACATCAACAACAACAACAACAACAACAACAACAACAACAACAACAACAACAACAACAACAACAACAACAGCAGCAGAAATCAAAGAGTCAACCAGGTGATCAGGCAAAGGGTAAGAAGCTTATATTTAATCCAGCCCCTATAGCTCCACCGCAATCAGGTCAAAATAATGTTGATGTCGACGAAGCGTTTTTGGACTTTATCAACTCTCCGAGGAGAGTACGAAATGCATACACTCTAACTGTGATGACTTCGCCATCGCTAAACACCGAAAGTCCCTCAAGTATGATCAGTGAAGAACCTCCAGCTAAGCCTCCACGGAAAGGAAGACCATCTATCAGTCCGCAGCTTCCTTATGCAATCGATGAGTCGAAATTCGAAAACGAAGATCAAGGATTCGAAACAGAATCCAATGAATTCAGTCCAATACGTCTGTCTAAGAAGCCTTCAGCAATGAAAAGCCCGTCGTTGGAGAAGTCACCTCTGTTCATCAAGCTGAATGCAGAACTAGAACGAAGGCGGTCGGAAGGAGGTCAAACTCCCTCGGCCTACTCCACACCGGTGAAAGACAACCTCAACAACACACGAATTAAAACTACTCCCGTGAAGAAATCTTCTTGGCACACTGTATTCAGTCCGATTCAAGCCAATCTAAGCCGTCGAAAGTCACTCGCTGACCCTGAGAACCGTCGCAGTTCGATTCTAATGGATGTCATTCGCGAGGAGCATGATCAGCAAACCCAACTGGTAGAATCTCAATCTCCCGACCTCGAAGATGAGGTATTCCTTTCATCATCTCCCTCAACCGACGTGTCTGCTGATGACAAAACTTCATCGTTCTGGATCTCGATTGGTGACCTAACAGTTTCCATGGAAATATTAGAGAATCCGAGCGATCGTTTGAGCCTCCTCTACGAGATCTTCAGCCAGAAAAGTGGAGAGTCTTCTGATATTCGATTCGGAATTGATGATTTCAAATATTCCTCCAAAGATGGGACAACGAAAGAAGCAATCACCAAGAATCTACCGAAGATCAACGGCGTATCCCACTACTGGTTTGCCAGCGGTGACTTAGCCATTCCATTCCAAGGTAATTACATGTCCCCCGAGGCGATCAACAGAACCTTTACTTTCGTTCGAGATTCCACCGCTGATGGTAATCAACTAACCTTCGGAGTGGATGACATTGAATTTTCCAAAATCCCCTCGAGCACTACACCAAAGTTCTCAATGGAAAGCAGCTACAGCGTACTCATCGGATTGAATGGCCAAGGTGAAAACCACCGACGCAGCAAGTTCACATGGCCAAGTACTTCACAAAACTCCACTCCACTCAAGACCAGTGACTTCGATCCGTCGGAATTCGATTCAGATGGCTTCGAACCCAGTGAAATTGGTCGACTTTCGTTCAGCCCCTACGGAAGCAACTACTTCGATATGGTTTCCATGCGAAGCGGCGAAAGAAACTCGGTAACCTCATTCGGATCGATGGGAAGTCCTGAGATGTTCAGCTTCGAATATGAAAACGAACCACTGGATAAGGTGTTCGGCAAAAGGAAAGAAAATGTCCCTGTCGCTGCAAGCGAAACGTATCTGATTGGCAAGTGCGAAAAACCTATGCCCAAGCAATTACCTCCAACGGAATCGATGACAGTTGAGAAAATGATTGAGACCATCCGCCAACAACAAGCCAAGCTGCAGAACATCGAAACCCAGATGAAGACATACACAAACCCAGCTTCACTCACCAGCAGTGTCCTGGACAAATATAAGGGCCGACCATATGTCAAAAAGCTCCAAAACATAGTCAAATCGATTCAGATAATTGGAAAAAGCGGTTTTCAAAACTGTACTGCTCAACAGCTGGAGAGTTTTCTCTACTTTTTGTCATTATATGCTGAGACTTGTCTGTCCGCATGTAGCGCCAATATGCACCAGATCATGGACAAACTGATGGACGAAAAGGGTGTAGAAGTATGACAGCAGACCTGATGATGATGAACCGTTTTATATTTTTGATTTTGATTTTGATTTTGCTTTTGATTTTGATTTTTGGAAAATAATAAAAAATATTGATATTTGTTTTGCAAAAAAAAAAAATATGTTTTCTTGTATTGTTCCTCTTAAACAGAAAATTTCTTTCGCTCTTTATAGATAAGGGAAGTTTTTTTTTCACTTTCTATAGATAAACGTTTCTTTACAACGTCTTGGTGGACGGCATCCATAAGATCATTATACCAACAAGCCCTACGTATGCGACTTATACCCCAACAGAACTGGTGAAGATTGTGGCGACCTCTAAAAGTGAGCTAAGTCACAACTTGTCTACTACATTTTGGATACAAGTTCGCCATTCAGCGTGCCACTAAAACCATGTGGGCCAGTAGATGCCTTTACGGCAAATCCTGGGGTCTAAATCAAAAAATTATACATTTGATGTATCGTTTGGTGGCCAAAAGTTATTAAACGGACAACAATAAAGGTCCATTCACAGCTCAGCAACCTGCGAATGCGCGAACTGCGAACAAACCGTTTTCAGCACATTTATAAGCGTGCCTTTGGCAATTTTACTATTCCAAAAGAACAGAGCTTAATTTATCTATCGGTCGATATGAAAAAAGTTGAATTTCAATTAGTTTTTGTGAAGAAATTAACAATTCACTGGTTTTCCCGCGAATAGGCGAATGTTTCTTGCGAACTATCAAAGTTTATTTACATTCCACACACTGTAGGACGCAATCCACTTTCCCGCGAGTAAAACATACGCCAGAGTTTAACCTCACAATTCTTTTACTTTGTTCTTGGTGGTGGGTTAGTGCTCGTAAATGACAAATGAAATTCGCAGATTGCTGCGACCAGAAAAAAGTGGCTGTGCATGAAATGTCAAAATTTTCGAATATTCGCTTATTCGCATTCGCAGGTCGCTGAACTGTAAATGGCCCTTAACTAGGCTTCAGAAGCTCCAGAGAATCGCCTATATTGGTACCACAAGTCGCATGCATACCTTCCCTACAGCAGCATTACACTCTGTCATTGGGCTTTCACCCCTACAAATTTTTATTAGAAAGACGACGACTAGATGCGCTATTAAGCTGCAGCTAGAATTCAAGTATAAACCAGGTGACCATGTTGGACACCGAAAAATACTTGATTTTATTCCCAAAAGGGACATATTTTGCACTATCTCCGACTGGTCTGGTCTGGTTCACAATCGGACCGAAGGTGGTATCTTTGAACCCAAACCCAAAGTCTCAATAACTACGGGAATATGTCCCGCAGTATTCTAGGCTGAACACCATGCCATTGGGATCTGCGCTAGGTTAAGCCTTAGTAAATGTTTTAATAATGTTTTATACCAGTTAAATGCTGCTACAATCTCTTGCCAGACATAACAGGATGAAACTCAAATAGGTCCCTGGTCATCAAGGAATTGCAGGCAACGAAAATGCGGATGAACTAGGTAAGGCTGGCTCAGAATCTGCGCGATTAATGATTGGGAACACAAACTTCGTCTGGCTCACTGGAAAGATGTCCCGGGCTGAGACAATTGAAACGATTAATCATGCCTTATTCCTAAAAGAAAATCCTTATTCTAGACAAGGATAGTATCAGAAAGCCGGTAAGCATTAAAGCCACTGTGACTTGAGGTATTACCTTAATAAACTTAATCTCTGCTGAGATACGGAATAATTTGTTAGCGCCATCTGCGCACTCGTAGCCGCTACAGGTTCTTCTCGGAAGATAACGAATCATCCGAGCACATTCTCTGCGAATGCCCAGCATTACATTGGTTAAGAAAGCGTCTTTTTCATAAAGAAATATGTTCGTCAAAGGAATTAAAAAACTCTGCTGCTAAGGATATACCATCCTTCATTAAGGAGGTGGTACGTCTCTTAGACTAAATCTACCCTGATGATCTTTTTAGGTCGCAGCAGTGTCAGCTTTGTGGGCAAGGGTCTATACAAAAACCAAAACTTTTTATTTACCCTCTACTTACTCCAGTTGTCCAACACATATTACTTCAATACTTCCCGTCACTTTCCTTACAATTTCCAATAAATCATTGTATACAAGTATAAGTACTATTACAGAACCTTGTGGTGTACCACATCTATTTTGATTTTCTAACTCTCGTTTTGATTATTATCTTCTAATTATTTTTCTTTGTCTTCCTCTCTCTCTGCAGCCACCTGAAAATGAACTCCAAAAATCACATGACAATACAACACGTCTCAGTGAACACCAACTGCGAGTGCAAGCTTCCCTGCAGCGTCTCAATATCCCCGATTGGTTCCGTCAATACAATCACTGTTTACAAAAGTCACCCGATGCTCTCGGTGGTGGCAAACCAGGTAACAATAATTTCACCCGCAAACGTACATCAGATTCTGGAAGATGGACTGGATTAAACTCAAAGACAACATCATTGAGTTCATTGGGATCACAGCGATCAGATCGTAGTCCACTGTTACTAAGTCCATCAGCACACAGTCATCATGGAGGACAAACAACTATTGGCAGTGTAGCCAGTTCAACAGGAGGTGCCAACGTTAGTGGTGGTTTTTCACGATGGTCAACATCGTATCTGAACTCAACACAAACATCGCCCAGTGTATCGACACGTGGTTCATTCTCACGTGGTGGCCCAGTAAATTCGAGTTTCATCTCGGCGACAGGCAGTACGGCCGGAACGAGAAATTCCTTCAGGCAACCATATTTAGGCTGGAGAAGTCAAGAGAAGTTATCTCAGCCTAGAACTCCGCACGAAAGGTAAGATGAATGAAGTATAATTTGCAAGAGTCCATTTAAATGTTTCTTTTTATGTTTTCAGGTTAGCATCATCATTACTATCACAGAGACCACCAAAACCCGAGCCTGTCACACCAGAAATACAGACGTCGATCAAGGAAGTTACTTCGGCTATCGTCCATTATGTTAACGATCAAACAAATCGAACAAATCAGAGGAGTCGATCGGCGAGCCCTAACTCGAGGTGAGTGTCTACGTTCAATTTACAATTTAACATATCTTAATGAAGGTTATTTACCTTTATTTCTTACACGTAGAATGTGAGCACAAGAGTCAATTAGATTATGAGATTTGTAATTAGGTAAGAAGTACCGCCCTTTGAACTTCTCTATGTGTGTATTGTCGGTTTGTTACTAACAGCATGGAGTGAGTTATTTAAACAAAGGCATGCAATCGCATCATGGACGATCAATCCACTGACAAATACCATTCTGGAAAGTGGGCTCAGAATGGCTTCTTATATCGTTCTCGCATAGAAATTGACGTGAGAGTATACTCGTATAATGTGCATACATAGGTTATTTTCCTGATCTGTAAGTGTTGTTGAGAGTGGTCTCATTTTTGAAAGATCTTCAAAGACCTCTTTATCAGCATTTATGTTTTGTATACAATTTGAAAAATCCTGTTCAAATATAATAAGAGTTTCTACTCTATTTGTTATGGATACGCTACCTCGTTTCCACACATTGTTCTCTCCATGACTTTTCGCTTTTTGTTTTAGATATTGAAACCAAACCGCACTTCAGTATCACAGATCGTCAACATGTTCACAATATATTGTTAGAGATTGTTTTGGAAATTCATAGTATGTAGGTAGGCTTAAAAGAATAACTTTGTGTAATTTAACTAGGTAATCACAGCCTTTTATGCTCGACATAGGAGCGTTACTCCTTTTTTGTTTAATATATGTATGTTTAGAACTTGTAGGACTATCTATCTATACTTAATTTCATCTTCAAATTGCTTTACGTATTCGTATTTATTTATGTGTACTTCTTGACACTAAAAGCCTCGATATTGTTTGTGTTACACAAAAGATAGTTGGATTCAACTAAAAGTTGAACCTTTTTCTTTGTAAAGAGTGCACTTGGAATAATTCGAATGAACTGACGGAATCATCCTGTAAAACATTCGTTCGATTTCAAGGTCAATGGGTATATTTTTTGGAATAAGACGGGACACATTATGGTCCTGCTCGTATTACGAAAGAGAATATGCATCTTGGTCCTCGAAGGCTGGTTACTTCACCCGATGCAATTCAATCACTATCCCTGGCCGAAATAGTGCGTTTTAATGAATGTATGACAATGATTGGATGGTGTTTTTCTTGAGTAATAATTTGTCTATGTACATACATGGTTGTCTCGATCTTGATCTCGATCGATCATCAATATCATTGTGACCAGTACTTTATCCTCTAGCTAATTGTTTGCTCAAAACATTTAGTACTTTCATAGGTGCCTCTATAGATCTGGATAAACGAACCTCTCTAGTTCGTTCAGTCCTTAGCTAATTATCTCCAGTTCCGCACTTCAAGTCGGTTGAGTTCCCTTCTACGTGTACACTCCACCTAAGGCAGTGGTTTCCTCTGCGGGCCGAAACATTGGTTTCCATTCGTTGGTTTTTTAACTAAGTTTGTTGTAGTTGTACAGCTCGTTTAATTCGTTGTTGAATGTCAACGCAAACTGAACCGAATATCTTACGAAACCCTTCAACCGCTTCTAATCCCGATACTACTATGCGAAAAGTATAGTAACGTAGTTGAGTGACGGTCTGTTCAATTCGTCGCTTTTCTTTCTTCTTGATACCATATGCTTGGGTTTGTTGACTTTCATATTGTACTCATTATGTAAATACCTTGATATTATAGTTCTGTGTGGCTCAGCCTTGTTCATCTTAATAGTTTACTCGAGATAAATTTTCTGCTTCTAGCTTTGCCACCTATTTTTCCAGAACGTCGCTTACGTTTCTTTGCAGATTCTTAGCTGATTTTTGCTTCTTATTTTAATCTGCAAGCATTATTTGCTTGTCACCCTCTCTGACCCAACAGGGTGACAGCTTTGATGTTGGTTAACTTCATTTCCATCTAAGACCCATAATAAAGCAAAGCTATTCTGTAATGTTTAATGGCTCTTTGGTGTCTCTAATAATTTTGTAACGCGGCCGTTCTACGCCTGAAACATATTATTTTCTTCAATCAAATGTCTGGATTAGATTTCAGTGTTTTAAGTTACTTATTAAAGAATCCTCTTTTAGTACAGACTGACCATGGCTATGTGGTTAGTAGTGCGTCGGATAACTGACCATAGATTCCTAGACAACATCCCAGTTTTTTTTTTCTCGTAAGTGTCTGACAAACATCGAGTAGAAATGTTGTGAATCAGTTTCATAAAAAAAAAGATGTTCTTCTTAATGGCTACTACATTTGTTTCTGGTTTCGACGAATGGTCTGAGAACTCATGACTACTTTCTTTATTTCCTTTGATAGATTCGAATTTACAAGATTTAGACACTATTCCTGTAGTAACTTAAACTAGCTAAACCTGCATTAGCCAGTGTTGAGTACAGAAATGTTCTCCTTCATCACTCTCAGGTCTTGGTCTGGACTGGAGTATGTTCTTTCTACACGTGTAGATACCTGTTGCTGTTGAGTGATTTTAACCAGCCTGTTACCTTCGAAAACCTGAAAAGATCGGAGAGAGAAGCATCAGATAGTTCTATAATGTCCTGAGGCTTGAGCAGTGGCAAAGAAAATAAGGAGTCTCCTCGTGGGCCTCTTCGTCGCTGCACCCTCTGTAAAGGTGGTCGTCATTTAGTTTTAATTTTATAGTGTGATTTCTTTGTAGGTTGTGATCAGTGAATACGCTTATCAGTAAGGAGAGGGATCTCCTTTCTCTTTGCAGAAGTTTTTCTGTTCTGGTTTTACCGTATCTTGGCCAAAAT
This sequence comes from Xylota sylvarum, assembly GCA_905220385.1. Taxonomy (NCBI): domain Eukaryota; kingdom Metazoa; phylum Arthropoda; class Insecta; order Diptera; family Syrphidae; genus Xylota; species Xylota sylvarum. Next base: position 103,685,988 of record LR999957.1, on the reverse strand, counting down.
TTGAGAGATATTTCGCAGGTGGGAAGTTGTTCCTATCTATCTATTCTTTGAGGCGGCAGAGTGGAATACATACTGATTAATCAGCTTCTTCAGGTTCGAAGGCGCAATTCTCTCTTGCTAACTGGTCAAGCGTTTTGTTTCTCACGACAATTGTGTGGCCGGGGACACAGTCATGAACACTTCGTGACAGCTCTTTCAATTTCGATTTTATTTCTATGGCAATTATTGCTTTTATAGCCGCCTGGCTATCAATAAAAATGGTAACGTCCTCCGGTGGTATTATCATCATTGAAGCCAGATTGCCAGCTTCGTCACTGCTAGACCTCTGCTTGGAAAACAATGCTGTGTTCAGGAAGTCGCTACCGAGATGTTGCCCGCGTCTGTTTCTATTTTCGAGCCATCTGTATATAGGTAGATGGATAAGGATTTAGTTTCTAATATTTGTCCTTCTTCCCATCCCTCGATACTTGGAAAGATGCAGGAGAGAGGTCTACCGAAGTCGATATACGGCAGTAGGTAGTCGTAAATGACGTTTGTACTAATGTCCGTTTGGTTCTGATTTCCTGGAGAACTTTTTGCCGCAGATTCTTGCACATATAGATGTATAGCCAAGAATTGTTTCCAATCCCGCTGTTGGACTTGTTGTCATGGCCCCAGTTGCGATAATGCTAGTCTTTATTTTTTTGGTTACTTTGCAAGAGACTTGCCACCAGACTAAGTTCCTGTAGATATGTATTGGTATAACGATCGTTGTGTACATCCAAACAATGATTTTTGTGTTTGGTCTCCAATTTCTCCGGAAAGTGCGGTATCGGATGTAGAATGCAATCACGGACTTGTTTTACTCTTACCTCTGTATTGAGTTTCTTTCACTTTCTTTATTGATTTATTGCATATTACTATTAAAGTGATACAAAGCAAATATTGCATCACGAACCAGACTACCTACCACCCTGCCAAATAAACTCGCTCCTTTTCGTCCTCATGACCTAAATAAGTTAAAGCCACATAAAACAATCTACAAGGACATTTTTTTTGTTTTTCATTTACGAATTTAACACCAAATTTGGCTGTTTTCCAATTTATGTTTTACCACATTTTTATCGCAAAATTATAACATAAGCTGAGCATTAAAAAGAGGACAAGCACTTTGTATTAAATTGAATTTCTGTTTAAGGTCGTATTTATCTCCATTCCAACCAATGCTGTTGTGCACCACATATTTTAAAACTTCTTTAACCTCCTAGTTAACCACTGAATTTCACATAGTCGTTAATTTTATCATTCGTGACACTCATATTGGTGACACGTTAATCTTTTTTACTAATTTTCTACTCAAACGTACTGCACTTACCTTCCAAACATGCATACGTACATGCATAAGTGCATTCAACCTCTGACCACATTATCCTCATTCACTTTTTATTCAAAACTCTCTAACCCCCACTTTTGAATTACCCACTAAACTTTCGCCATTTCCTCTAATCTACCTTGTCGACCTTACTTCTGATTAGTACACTAACCCTTATCTGTCGCCATGCCATATGTATCTACTCTTCTCTTCTTCTGTACATTAAAAGCTCACTTCTCGCTTCATTTGCATTCCATGATCCTGAAAATATTTATTGCACTCACACATCCTGTTGGAAAATACATAATTTTCACAAAAACAAACTAGATTGAGTGGTTGTATTCCTTCCACCACCAGATGCACTCATTCGCCGACATCATAATTAAAACTTTTATGTCCCCCCACTCCGACACTCTTTTGGTTGTCTGTATGCGGCTCATTAAAATCAATGATTCTAGGAATTTATCTAGAGGGGACGCATCCCACTTACAGGAAGATACTTTTTCCTGGTTTATGCACAGCTTCAGAAATAAAGAGAGAGGTTTTGCAAGGACATGGTTTGTTTGCATCGGTTGTATATTCAAATGCAATTGACGTAAATGCATTGTCATATCCTGCTGAAAATCTAGGTTACTGTAAAGCTTTTCCGGGACCTGGGCGCGGTTATATGCAATGAAATTATTTCACTCACTCTATGGACAGTCCTGCATTGACTTAAATTCAGATAGTTTCAAACCGTTGCTGTGTGCAGTTTACTTGTTGTGAGTTTTAAAGATATTTTAAATAAAAAAAATGTTTAGAATCAGTGTTTGGTTTAAAGTGATTTCAAAAGTAAGGAAACGCTTTGGTATGTTGAATTTTTTTCGATAGCACAGAAAAAAAAATAGAAATTGGAATAGTTTTGTCAAGATATTGGTTTAAAGTAAGTTTTGAATTCAATTTTGTAGATGTTGTCATGTAGGATGTGAAGTATCAGAATAGTGATAAATCAGAAAGTGCTTGTATTTTTTGTATTAATTACTAAATGAACAATATGTTTACTGTGTGTATCTACATATACATATTATTTGTAGAACAATTTATTTGGACAAGAATGTTCTTATACATAGGTTCGATGATTTAAATACAAATCGATTCCTCTTACATGACCTTCAGACTTCTTCCAAGTAGAGCAACACAACTTTTATTATTATTTAAATCAGTGACATACATTCATATATATTTACATATGTACATATGTACGTATAGTTGTAAAGTGATAGTTCTTTACATAAATTTGCATTATATTTAAAATATTTTACAATGAACGTTCTTGATTAACATTTATTTCTTCTACAGTGATGTAATAAATTTGAAACGTCGGTTCTTCACAAATATCGTTATGGTATCGACCTTTTATTGGTTCACTTTAATTTTTCCACAAAAGTTTGGACCGTTTGCTTCGAAGATTCACTTTTCCTTCCTGAATTGACACAAAACTTGGGGACATATTTTAGTGACATATTTTCTATAAAAGTTAAGGCATTTGCAGAAGTGAAAGATACATATGTATATCGACTATCTCTGTTGGAGTGAGGGTTTTGACAATCAGTGACAACATTTACCCAATTATAAATCCTCCTGTCTAGGATAACTAAAACTCGTAGTTGGAATTGTGTTATAGGGTTGGTGTTATTTTCTACTCACTTTTAATGAAATCAATAATCGAATGTTTTTATTTTATTTGTTTATTGTGTCCTTAAAAAAATTTTAGATTCAGGGTCTGGGTCGTACATATGTTCTTATACCTCTATGCTATGCGTAGACAAACTTATTCTGAAACGGAAAGTTTCAGTGAGCTGAGAATGAAAAACTATTTTGCAAACGTTAAATAGTCAGCTCACAGAGGTTATATTTTGTCCCAATTTTTGACAATTTATTGTCAGATGGCTGGTCTGACAATTGTCTTACAACGCTTTTTCTTACAATATTAGGTGTGTTCCCTTACGAATTGTTACGATTTCTAACCCAACTCCGTTCCATAACACAAAAAAATCGTAAAAGAGTGAGTACACGAGGGAATGAATTATTTTCTCTTAGTGATGTATATGTAGGTATATTTTTGAAGATTTCTGAAAACTTCATCGTCTTTCTTATGTTTTGTTCTTCCTCATACATGACATTTGAGATGACTGATGGTTTTGTTGTTCGATGCGTTCCCTAACTTTCATGAAATTTTCATTATTCTCTAAGAGAATTATCACCCACTCTTACAAATTTGTGATTCTACGATTTTTAATGCAGAAAGTAAAGGAACAGGCCTATTGTCAGATCAAAAATTGTCAATTCACACGATTGTCAGACATTGGGGACAAATTTTTCATTTGTAGACCTGACAATATTGTCAAATCTGACAGTCGTCTGAACATAACTTTATCCGACAGATATACATATGTATGTAGGTGCAAGTAAATGGCGACGTTTTATGGCATTTTCGTAATTTTTTCCAACATATGTATTGGTTAGCAATGTCTTCGTTTCGCCGAAAAGGTTCTACTCGTACCACATCTAAAAACGTAGGATAAGTCTTAGGTTCATGCGCCTCAAAATCATCTATTTAATGCTCTTCAAGATGTATCCTTCTATATCGGTCTGCTGGCCGGTAACGTTAACAACGTCAATCTATGGTTTGAGATAGGTCACGTTCTGTATTCTAGGCACTAGGTAGTCAAGCGTTTCTGATTGGTCGAGTGATCCAGATTGGGTAGAAAAGTAAGGAATTTTTTGAGGTATTGTAGGTGGACTGGAGTTTTACCTGAGAAAATTCTTTCCTAATAATTTACTGTTTGGTTAGTATTTTATTTACTGTTCTGCTATGCTCTATAATTTTTTTTATATATAAAACGTTTATTTATATAAATTTAATGGATTATATGCGATAAATGAAATAATTAAATTCCGAGTAAATTATGGTGAAGGTGAACTACGATTTGAGGCAATTGTTTGAATTTTTTTACAAAAAAAAAACACGAATAGGTTCTAAGTGGAGTCGAAATTGTTTAAAAAAATAAAACTTGTTATACTCATACAAAACCCGTACTCTTCTTATCCTTTTTATGTCTCGCTTACACGTATGAACTCGACGATTCTGGAATTTTGTTTGTAAATGCATCCCATCAAAAGCTTGACATATTTATGTACATATGTATGTATGTACATATGTCCCATGTAGACTGAATTACAAACCGAAATTGACGTAAATGCATTGACATGACTATCCTGACTATAGGCCGAAAGCTCAGGTTCACTGTTCCTCTTCGTCGTAAACAATTACCCTGATATCCACTGCCAATATGACCATGCATAAAATGTTCTCGCACACTCTGATATATCACTCCTACTCATATTTATTACTCCTCACCTATATACCTCTATAAAATCAATAAATCTGTGAATGCATCCCTCTGGAGCACAACCATATACAACTTTACATGGAACAATTGCAAGGATTGCATATAGTACACAGTTTTCACTTGTTTGTGTTATACATAAATCTGCGCAGTTCTTTTGATTGCATCTTTATGTATTCAGTGCAAAAGAGCTTTCCCAGGACATTTATCTCTCATAGACAATCCTGCAGGTGTTTAAGCACAGACTGACTTTTACAGTTGTTGAATTCAGTCGGTGTGTGTAGTGAAAATATTTAAACATGTGTGAGGGTATTTCTAATTAGTATTAAAGTGATTTCAAAATTAAGGAACTGGTTTGGTATGTTGAAATTAATTTCATTATTTGGTTTGTGATGTCCTTACTGAAGTAAGTTGGAATTAATTGTTCGTTTTTATTTTTGGTTAGTTTAAATCAAAGATTAATAAATTTATTAAAAGAATTGTGTAGGCATATTTATACAAAGAGCGTTGAATTAGAAGTATAGTGACTTAAATTTAAATTCAATTTAAGGTCGTGTATGTGCAGATTGATTTCTCAGAAACAACAAGTGTGGCACAACTATTATATTTATTCGAAGTAAGAGAGCGATATAAAGAAATAAATATTTTTAAATTATTAATAAATGAGAGAGCCAGAGTAAATGTGTGTTTTTTAAAGCTAATACCAGTTAAATTGTTCGGAATACTTTGGTATCGTTTGGATCATCGCTCAAAAACATTCAGATTTGGCTACAGTCGAGGTTATCATTGTGTGACTAACTCTGAGATTTTTTATTTTTTTTACTGCTCAACTTGTAGCAGTACCTTTCTAGCCATTGGTTTTTTTTTTTTTTTTTCTAACAGTTTCTAGTTGTTTGATAAAGATAAAAATAAATGCCACCTAAAAAGCGAGCTACAGCGTATGCAGAGCTTAAATGAACAGAATCAGTCTAATTTAGAATTGGTAGCTCTATCTTAATCGATTTATTTGATTTAATTTTTTTTATTCCTTTTTTTATCGAGCGTTCTACAATACTATTCACAATTATTTGTCTAAAATACATATAACCTTCTTTCTATTCGTAAAGTACGGTTTCTACCCAATTGTCATAAAGATCTCTCTCTATAGAGTCTCTATCTCTTAAACAAAGTTGTGAATAGAATGATTGTTTTGAGTGAAGGCAAATCCAAAATTGCCCCAACAATGGGTGGAAAAGTTCACTGTTTGTAAATGCTGTTCCGATTGACCAGCGCCCCAACATACTATAGGGTCGTCCAACATCACTTTGAATCAATAGATAAACGCAACATTTTTATGAAAAATGGTGATATTTTTATTTTAATCTAAAGTACAAACTCTGAGGTTACATAGTAATGGAATGGAATACAATATATGCCAAATATCCGCATAAACTCTGCCTACAAATTGTTATTCTTTTAATGAAAAAAAGTCTAATGGTGTGGTGTTAAATCCCACAATCTCGGCGGCCGATTGAAGTCTTCAGTTCGATAAATCACACGTCCAGCAAATTTATCACACAAAAGACCCATTATTTCACCAGCTGTGTGGCATGTGGCCTAATATTTTCACCATTTTTGTAATGAATTTTCACTATGTCAACGCGTTGTGCGTGTGTGTATGAATCCATATTTAATAACCTCCTAGTTTCTACTTATCAAAAGTTATCGTAGTGATAGTTAAAATGACACCTGTCGTTAGATGATCCATTACGACGACCATAGACAATGGAAAGCGACAGCGAATTATATCGAAAAAGTCACACTAGTCTGTCGATTTCTCAAAAGACGAAATCGAACAGTTTTATTTATTCTACCTAGCACAGTAACATAACAAATTCTGATTATTTACATTACAGGTTTTCAAGCACACTTCCTAGTTTAAAAAAAAATCCCAACAATCAAACACATCCACACAGAAAGAAACACATACATACGTGTATCAAAATAGGTCACTTCAATCAAAAATATGTTTTCAATCATCTTTTAAAGTCTAACCAAACAAACAGCAATCATCAGTTGATCATCATTAGAATAGCTTACCTACTAAAATAACGAAGAGCAACTTATTACTTTTATTTTGTAGTTCCTGTTCCCCAATCGTCCTCTTAGCCACATTCACGAGATTAAATCATCCATCAAATCAAATTCGATAGGACTTTTGCTAAACATAATTCGACATACGTTTATCAATAAAGGGGAATGATTCTTATGTTAAAGCGATCTCCATTGCACCTGAAACATCAAAATCCATTGACAAACAGAAAAGTTAGAGATGAAATAAACCGGTAGGTATGCAAAGGACCAAGTTACCGAAGAGTACACTTTAAGAGAGCAAAGCAATATCTTTGATTGTAGGCAGACGATAGAAAATAAAGATTAAAGTTTAAGCTAAAATGTTGTGTTTCTTTTTTGGAAAATTAAGAAAATTAATCTTCATAAAATTATCTTTAATTTGATACCCGAAACGTGAAAATCCATTGACAAACAAAAAAGTTACAGCAAAAACAATCTGATGTTAAAACCGCTGTATGACGGACAATGCTTGTCATCACAGTTTGAGAGCGCCTGGGAGATCGGTATACCTACTATTTTTCTGAGCATTTCTGCTAGCCTGGTGTTTTACGGAGATTTTTGGCATTTTTCACGTAAAAATTTTTGGTTCTGGGAGACTTAAGAGTTTGTATATTTTTGGACACGTGATGGCGTGATTTCATGAAAAGCGATATTTTGGGTTCTAGAGGGTCAAGAGAAATGAACCAAAGACTATATTTTATATTGAGAGGTGTAGTTTATTTGTATTATATTAATATTTACAAGTCTATAACTTTAATATGTTGAATAAAAAGGTATTAAAACAAAAAAAAAAAACTGTCTTCTTGGAATTGCTCTAATGTGAAGCGGGAGTATTTGAAGCTTGAAGGTGACTGTGACGTTGAGGACTATTGTGTTGTGTTGATTGAATGAATCTGTTATACGGGTGAACCACAAATTCACCAAAGTGATTGGTCAACATTTATGAATGATTTGGATTGCATTAAGTTATACACAGGAATAGAGAGTGTTGCTGACTATTTTGTTTTGCTTTGATTTCATTAGAAAAACTTGTATTGATCTAGCAAGCAGATCAAGGTAGTGGATGATCTAAGCCTAGTCCGGTTGAGTCTTGTAACCCCATAGCAATGAAGTTCAATCAAATTTGTTGTTAAGGGAATAAACGTTAGGCAATGGCTTCTTTCATTTTTGAAATAGTTATCTCGCTGAGCTTATTAGTTATCTTATATTAGTCTTGGGTTGTTGGATGTTATCTTTTCGGATGAATTACGGAAATGTGTGAAAATGACGTTGCTGTAGATAGTAGGTATTCTCAATGCCCTTGCATACTCTGTGTCAAAAGTTCATTTTGCTCTAAAGAAAAGAAACGTTAGACAAAGGTTGGTTTTATATTTGTAAAGTAGTTACCTGATGATTGGCTTATAGCAATATCCATTGTGTGATATACATATTCATAGATAGACTACGGGAAAGTAGTGTAAACCAAGTCGCTAGTACACTTTGCTGGTCGGAACTATAAAAATTTAATTTATGTTATCTGTAAAGTTAAAAAAAAAAAACTTACAAAAACTTGACTTACATAAGTAGGTGCAGGAAGTGGGTCATCTAAAGGCTATGTCAGCAAAGTTCACTCTATTTTGCTGAGAATAAAGAAGATACGCAAAGGTTGAAAGAAAGTTTCATCGAGGACACGGGTATTTTATAATAATCCGGAGTTTTTGGATAGCGTCTAGAGTACAGATCTAAAGTTCAGAAGGTTAATTGGGCCTTGACTTCTGGACGCAATGGTATATTCTGTAAAAAAAAACTTTAGACTTGTGTTATTGGCATGGGAAATTTAATTTGGTACCTGGAAGTAGGTCGACAGGCTTTAGAACATTGCAGGGTTGTTGGGTGTTATGTTTCAGATGGTTTACTGCTGGGTGGAGGTAGAAGCTGATCTAAGCGTTAGCATCTAAATGCAGCCATTTGCGTTGCCTTACTGTGAACAAAATAAATTATAGAATTAAATTAGAGTGTTTTCGTGGATTTTTGAACTTACTTCTGTGAAAATGGGATTCAATACTGTTCGTTGTTTTGTTGAGCAATGAAACGATCTCTTGTTTAGCTTCTGCTGCTGATTAAATAAAAGTCTACGAGGCACAGAGGCTGTTAAAAGATGGATTCATCGATTTCGTTTGGTGTTGTCGGTTAGGAATACTACCTCCAAAGTGCAATCTTCTAAGGTACTTGGTTTAACTTATGTATGTATGGACGTTATGATCTTATTAAGCTCTTAAACTTGACAATAAATCATGTTGTGCAATCTTTTCTATGCGTCTAATTAATTCTGTAAAGTCAAATTAATTAAAAAAATTCTTTAGACAAACAATGCAGTTACTTACTTGACTAGCTAATCGTTAACTATCCAAGACTATGTACATACATATGTTGAAAGATAAGCCTGAAAGCTTTAAGAGCTCTGATTAGACTCCCTATTGGAGTTTCTGATTTTAGGAGTACGATGTTAAGATGTAATGGTGGAATGATAAATACTATTGAAAAAGGCCAAGAATGAATATAATGAATATTGAGAAACAGTTTTACTTTGCGGCACGGCCTCTCGTGAGGTGAGCTAGGTAGGCATTGCTGGAAGAAAAAATGAAGTATTTCTTAGGCGGTCAACGTATTCAATTGCATTATTTAGGTTGTTGATGTGATGAACCTTAGCAATCTATTATTGATTAGAATAGTCAACCTCACGCGGATCAAGTGGATGACTGGTTTTGTGTAGATAAAACTGTAAAGAGAAAAGAAAACAGATTTAATATGGTCCCGAGTGTGTTAAAAATATTTCGGGCTTATTCTCTGGCAGGGATATACATATGTAAATACATACTAACGAAGCAATTGCTTCTAGCAAAACAATCAATGTTTTCATTCACATTAAGTATTGAACTAATCTTACGCAAAACGCCTTCGTCGATAAGTAGGTATACACTCCACATAGGATCCACTCTTAAAAAACGAAACCTCTTAAAGAACGATAATAATCGGCGTTTTAGTAAAACACCACGTGGAATAAGAGTGATTATTAGAAAAACGCAGATGGTTAATGGATGGAGAAAAAGAAAATAAGAAAAATTACTTACGGTCGTACCTTTCGGAGTGTCGATTTTGGAGTGGAAGTTGTATGGTAAAGTTGCGGTTATCAGCTCCTTTACGTTTCCGTTGCTGTATCACACATCGAGTGCTATCCAACACAGTACACTAATCGGTGCTTTGTATATGACATGTGAAGTTGGAACCAAGTTGAATGATTTATCTGCAAAAAAAAAAGTGGTTTTTGTTATAAAATTATGTGATATTATGTATATGTATGTGATCATGGAAACATCAAGTCGCTGAAATCTGTTACCTTCCTATAATATCTACATTTACTATATGTTCAAGTACTGTAGCGTCCAAATGTATAAGATTTGGACACTAAGGTATTTGAATATAAGGTGAATGGAGCTGCGAGGCTGTGAAGTGTTTTCGAGTTTCATCATTTAAGAATTTATATACCGGATCATCAGACTTTTCCATGCTACTCTCCATGCCATCCTATCGTACTTCATGAATGAGCTTAATCTTTTTCTTTTCTTTCATCTAAATACATCTTTTGCATGCTTTACAGCTTGAGTGCATTCAAACACGTCATTTTTCACCTGAACACGTCCTTATAGTGCATGCTTTCATTGACAATTTCCGGAAGGCCGTTGCGTTGTATTGCTATGAAAAATGTTAATAACAGATCGGCCTTCCAGAGGATTGCAATGAACTATCGTCCATTAAACGCTCATATCATAATTCAGTGCATATCGGATAATGTGATCAAATCGGGATCTATCGATCGGGAAGACCGGGAGCTTGCAGAAAAGAGGCAATAATTATAAGTCCACATAATAGACCAAGAATAAATAAAGAATGAATACACATGTTAAATTGAATCTTGTATGTTTTGCATAAATTAGAGTCACCTTCATCATGTATCTACATGTTGTTTCAATAGGTTTTAAAGATACCTGTCGATAAAAAAAATCTAGAAAACGGTTGTACAATAAGTTGGAAAGTTAGTGAACAGAGAAAAGGGTTGTCTGGTGTACTGGTTTGGAGCTCGGCTTTATGTGTATCGTTTCACTTCATGATGTACATATGTTCTAACTAAGGAGTTGACTTACAATCGATAGTTTGTAATTGTGATGTGGTCAATTACATGTCCTAAGGATTGTACTGTATTACAGAGTTCAACATGGTTCGAAAATATTAATGTTCTCATTTTATATACTATTCATCGACAACATGCTGAAGACCCTTAGGTTGATTTGCTACATAGTTTTGTTTACAACCTATCGGTCTTCTTTATGATTTCGATGAACCATCATCGATTATGTACTCTCATAGTTCGCAAGTTCTGGAGCCGGTACATTGGAAAAATAATATATTGTCGTTCACTTTAGAAGAATTGGTTTCTCGAAATGGTCTTGTTTAGTTTCCATCTGTTAAAAGAATGGAGAACTAAGTGTTTTCTGTTGACGGTTATTTCTTTTTTTCTTAACTAAAATAAAATGAGCGTTGTATTATTTTGGAACTGGTTGGGATTTGAATGCGTACATGGGTCGAAAGATTCAAGAGAAATAAAGAAAGAATGTTAAATATTGAATTGCTGGTTTATGAATCAGAAATTTCCGTATAAACGAAAAGGTTTGTGGCCAAACTATTATGTTATCCCCATAAGAGTAGTTTATGATTGATTCTTATAGCTTCGCAGAGGTATGTCTCCTAATTGTTCAGCGTTTAATAGCTTTCATGTTTCGGCATGGAAACTTTAGCTACACTAGAAGGACTGTATTACAAGGTGCAATTATTTCATAATTAAATGTCGTTGTCTATATTATATGTACATATGTTACTTGACTATTCATTGTACACTAGGTAAACAAACCAACCAGCATGGGCTCATGCAAGTCGTGTTTTTCACTAGGCTCTAACTAAATATTTCTGAATGCATTTGAACAGGTTTACTTTCTAATGTTTACTCGTTCGTACGACTAAATCTTGGTATTATATAAGTTTCGAACCTAATCACACCATAATTCTGCCTTAACTAATCTCTTAATTTCATATTTTGCATGCATTACAGATTAAGAATAACCAGTGAACGTCATCATTGTGCATGCTTGTCGCCGGAAGCGTGTTCGGAAGGCCGTTGGGTTGTATTGCTACAGAAATGTTTACAACTCAACGGCCTTCGAGATGATTTCGATGAACTATCATCCATAATTTTTTAACATTACTAATACAAATAATTTTTTTTTAATTACTTTCATAAAATATAATTGGTGTGTATTCTTTTTTTTTTTTTTAATTTAGAAAATGCTGGCTTGAATCCTCCTTCGTTGGAATTCGACCTGTGGAATCACCTCAAACACCGATCATCGACAACTCAACATTTAGCAACACATCAACAGGTGGTCTGAATCATAGCTATCATAATAATACCGCATCAGCAACATCATCGATCCATTCAAGTATTGGCATTAATAATGTGACAACAGCCGATGGCTTACGAATAAATGGAGTTGGTGGTGAGTCAGCGATACTTATATAACAAATAAATATAAACGTTTTTTTATAAAAAAAAGAAAAAAAGAAAAAATAGTTTAGAAAAATTAGAAACTAGATTTTATATAATATTTTTGTTTGTATAATCGATATTTATAAATTTTAAAACAAATAATTATTATTAATCTCACACCACCACCCTCCCATATCGTTGTCACTTAAACGTTTTTAGTTTTTTTTTTTTTTCTGTTTTTTTTTATATATCCCTACATTGTGCTTTAAAAATTATAATAATATTTGTATTAGTTTGTATCTTTTAATTTATATAGAAATATATATATTTTATTCATTTTGTTTTGTAAAATAGTTCATAAGTGTTCACCAAAACTCTGACGAAAAGTTATACTTTTGTTTTAATTTGCTTTCATCTTATAAAAAGAAATCATTATTCATGTGCTTTTTAGTTTTTAGAGTTTTTAATTTTCAAGAATTGTAAATTTTTACAAAACACTTTTTGTATGTGTTTCTTTTATAAATTTTATTATTTTTTAGTGAATGCGGAATGCAATTTTACATTAGTGAACTTTTTTTTCTGTATAATTTTGCGATTTAAATTTTTTTTTCAAAAATCATTTAACAAACACCCATCGCTTAAAGAGGGCCTTTCGGATCTTTGAATTTTGTAAAAAAAAAAAATAAAAAATTTCACAATAACCTAAAAAAACGAAAATCATAAATAAAAATCGAAATTATAACAAAATTGTGTACTATTCATCAACTTTATTCCACATAGCTACGAATTCTTGTGAATTTTTATTTCTTTTTTAATTTTGTTTTTTTATGTTAAATTTATTTTTTTATTTAAATAAGTAAAAGTTTTTCAAAGGATTTGTATGCTTCTATCGAATGGTTTTCGTTTCTACATTTTTTTTTCATTAATTTTTCGCTTTACTTTCATTTTATTTTACCATCCAGACAAAAAAACAAAACACCAAAAGAAAAATGGTAGAATTTTCTAATTTGCGCGCGCGATGGTAAATTAGAGGAATTCACCGAAAAAGAAATTCTAACTCACTTAACATTTTTTGTACATAGCACCGTTTTCATAGAACAAAAGAAAAATTCAAACAATGAACAGAAATGGCTTTTTAAAATAAATAAAAAGGAAAAAAAGTTGTTTTTTACCACACTGGTTTATAAATTGCATTTTGAATTCAACGAAAGAGAAACATATGCCCGCATACGAACTTTTAAAAAAAAAACAAACAATAGTTATACGTATATCTGACAACTTTTATTTTCATCTGGAAACTTATATAAACATTTTTTATCAAATATTATTTATTAGTGCTTAAAAGAAATTATAAATTATCGAACGTTATGATACAAAAAAGAAACTTTCTTTTTAAGAGAATTTTATTTGAAGAATAAATGTAAATGTTTTTAATTATGTACCACACTTTTGTTTTAATTATATGTTATATACGGACGGAATTTTATATATATTTTTTTTTTTTTATTTAAGTGTTTTTTGTTTTTTGCTTTGAGAAAATAAGACTGAGGAAACCTCAGCATCTTCAAACTTGGGAACAGGGTTTCTTAAATGTAATAACCAACATAACATTTTTGACAGACTTTCAATAGTATCCTTTGCCTGTTTCTCAAATGGACCACTCCTTCCATAGCCTTTTAATATATTTTTTGCCAGTAGGTAGACATGCATTTGTTCAAAAACCTCGTTGTACTCGTATTAAGCTTTCCATTTCTCTATTCGACCTAACGTTCCGCAACTCACAACTTTTTAATCATGAAAACCGAATTCACTATTACTACATTAGCGATTGCTTAGTCAAGGCAACCTATTCGGTTATGAGAGCGATGAGGACGAGTCCGCACACTGGTGATTAAAGTTTTGACATCATGTCTTCTCCTTATAATCCAGGGTTTTTGTCCTCTGGGGTTCTAGGTATTTGACATTGACAGATCATAAAAAAAGTTTAAGGACACGCTTGGCAGAGCTGTGTCACAACGTTTGAACTCTTGATAGCATCCAGCTTGAATTTTATTTTGAAAATAGCGACTGGTGTACCTAAGATGCCTTTATATGACCTTACAGTTCCCTGGAATATGTATGCCCCGGAACCCAACAAAAGGGAATACTCAACTGCTCAGCCATCTCCGTGAGAGACGATCGGCTACTAGACAATTTATAGAGATCGCTTCCAAGGATTTGATAGCTGCTTGACTGTTTGAAAAGATACGGATGCCCTAGCAGACATCACGTTTTCCTTAAGCCAAGATAAGACTTCTTTGATCGTCATCATTTCATAAACAGAAGGAGAGATTAAGATATGGTAGACTGTCTGACAAAACACCTCCCACAACTGTGAGAGGTCTCATATGCTAAAAGTGCTTCTTCATTCCAAAGTGATCTAGAATGGAGGGAGGGTCGACTAAGGAAATTTTATATTTTCTGGAGAAGAGTAGTAGTTTAGTTTTGTGGCGGTTTATACCCAAACCACACCGAACTGCCCAGCTGACTAGCTTATTTAAAGCGTTTTGTAAAACTTCTTTTAGAGTATTTAGGTGCTTTCCTAAAACAACTAAAGCAACAGCATCTGCATAACCGATCGCTGTGCATCCCTCGCCTTCCAGGATTATCAATAGTTCATTATCCACCAAATTCCAAAAAAAGGGGAGATAGAACATCTTGCGGAGCGCCTCTCCTGACAGTTCTTCTAGCAGACGTCCCACCCATCTTTGAATTGATAATCGGACCATTTAGCAATAGATTAAAAAATTAGCAAAGTGAGCTGTCGACCATTGATGCATTGACATTGTTAAAGGCGCCTTCTATATCCAGAAAGGCAACCATCGTGTAGTCTAGTGAGTGTACTGCCGTCTCCACTGACTTGCCTTTGCAGTACGAATGTTGAGCAGCTGATAGTAGTTTCTTATCAATACTGTTGCGTAAGTCAGTATCAATCACTCGTTCTAAGGTTTTTAAGAGGAATGATGATAGACTAATTGGTCTGAAATCTTTTGGATTTGTGTGATAACATTTGGGGATGAATACAACTTGAACTTCTCTCCATATCTTTGGGATATACACCATATTTAGACAACTTTTCAAAATTGTCTCGAGCACCGGTAAGATAATGTCCAATGCTACCTGCAACTCGGCAGATATTATGCCATTAGGTCTCACTGATTTGTGTGGTTTGAAGCTATTAATAGCACAATCCAGTTAGTTCTATGTAATCTTAAGGTACGTGCAGATGGATTAGTAAAAACCCTGTTGCTAAGCACTTTGGAACTTCCTGGGAAATTTGTGTCAAGAAGTAAATTTAGCGAATCATCGCTGGAAGTCGTCCAGGATGCATCAGCTTTCTTGAGGAAGCTGGGTGTTATTGGATATGAAGAAACAATTTTTCTTAGCCTAGAAGGAGGAGAGATTACTTGTAAATCTTGTACTCTAGCTTAGCCTTGACAAGAATACTTCACTTCACACCTCCTCTAATCTAGTTTCTTTCTGAGAATCCCTTCACCCATTCTATTTACATTCACTACGCATAGCTACAGTGGTATCCATCGGCTACACTTCCTTACCGACGAGTATTGTTTATTAGGAAGGGCTCTCGTCACTCTCTTGCCAAAAACCGAAAATTGGTACATCAATTCCATTCGCTGGCGTGAACGCTTCCTTGGAATAAGCAAAAATGTTAGCCGTGAAGAGATCAAGTTACTTTGGAACACTTTACTTTTGAGGCTTTTCTTCTTTGTAGAAAATTTCTGACGAGTTAATAGAATAAAATTTAAATTATAGGGATTTCTCTGTGTTTAGCACAATTCCTAAAAAATGTCGTTTAACTAACTTTTTTTCTATAAAGACCACTTTACAAATTCTAAATTAATCTTATAAGGGAAATACCTGTGTCATAGACAGTGGAAACAGCTTAGACAATTTTTTTAGATTGATTTATGGTTAGTTTTCTTTTGCTTTATTATTTTTATTTACTTAAACGATTTTCTTTTTATTTTCTGCACATCACTCTAATTTCAAAAAAATAAATCTCAGCATGGCTTCGTAGAAGAAAAAACAAAACTTCCAAACAACTGCAAATCTGACTGCTATCCTATCTTCAAATAAATGCTTTGCATTACTCCATATAATAATAATAAAAAAAAAAACGATAAACAAACACTCCAAAACGAATACTCAAAACACTTGTAATTGCGTCTTCAGCACACAAAAAAAAGTCCACATGACGAGAATGTCGAAAACCCAATTAAACCAAATTTACTCTTTAACTTATTTTAAAGCAAAATTTTAGAAAAAATAAAAAGTATTAGAGCTGTTAGTGAATCAGGTAAAGTATAAAATTTGAATTTTCAGTCTTTTACACAAATTAGTTTCAAGCCAACAAGTACACTCTACAGTGCTAAACATGCTAAAAAAAATGTAATTTAATAAATTTAAAAAAAAAAAAAACGTGACTTCACAAAGCTTCTCGCTAAATACTCTGCAATATGTTTCCGTTCTTATCAACAGCTTAGCCATTATGCGAGTTTTTTAAAGTTTTATTTATATTTTTGTATAATTTTTGTTTTAAAATGTAATTGTTGAATTTGTTACAGTTTTTGTATGTTTCATTAACAAAGTAATGTATGTGTATACAGAGTACATTCATCGCAAAATTGGTAATGCAGGTTAATTTTTTGTAAAATTGTTTTATTAATAAGAAAAAATGATTGAAAATGTATGTACATGGGGTTATGCACGAACCATTCGTCGGTAAATGCTTTAATCAAGTTTGATTCCTTGACTCACCGTATGTGATTTCATCCAAAGACGAAGCACAAGTTTAAAATCTCAAAAGTTAGGTTAATTTATCTATTCGCGTTTGAAAATAGTAAAAAAAATCGTAAACCGTGAATAAAACATATTTGCTAGGGACACAGAGTTCTGTGAGACAATCGCCATTAGTCCCGCTAGCAAAAACGGAAGGATTGCCAACGTTTCTAAGAAATTTAAATGGCAGCTTCACCGAAAAGGAGGGACAAAGGGCACGATTTCTATTAAAAACTAATTTTTCTGGCAGTCTTCCGAGCACAGATAATAGGAGCAGGACCAACATACCAAGATGTCGGATAGAGGTCTGGAAACAGAAATTTTCTTCAAAAGGCGCTTAGAATGGGCAAGGATGCCCAAAATGAGGAGTTCTATCTCACTTAATCTGGAGCCTTGGCATCAACTGTCATGCTGATGACAGTTATTATTGCCAGAGACACATATGAGGAAACCCTATGTGAAATTTTACAAAGGGAACTTGAAGTAACTCGAGAATTATGTTTGATGGCTAAGCTAAGTCTAAATCCGACGAAAACTATAATATTACCCTTCACGGGGAAGAGAATATTTGGCGCGACAGGTCCATGGGACCCAGGGCCTAGCTTGTCACAAACATGTATGTTGCGCAAGTTATATTCTTTACACGAATGGAAGGGGCTTACTGTTACAAAAAATAATAAAGACCGAATATTTAGATACATATAGAAAATATCTACAATCATATACACCCAAACATTGGCTATAGTCACGCTCACTTTTTAGGATCGTTTTCATTAAAAAACCGATTTCCATAATTCTTTGTACGTAACATCCTTAAACGTTCAAAGTTATCGTAGTAATTCAATAAATAAAGTGCAGTACGACACGCCCAATTTAGTAGGGCTGAGACAGATGAAGAAGGATAGGGTATCATGTCTATGTTTTTTTTTTTTTTTTTGGAAATGACATAAGAACATTTACTTACTTTTGCTTCTTGAGACTTGTTAGTTGGCATTGGCGTGTTGTCAAGTTGTTGATGACATAGTCTTACAAAACGAAGTTAGCTTAGGGAATTGCATTATAGTAGGCACATTTCCTCCGAGTACCAGTTAAGCTCTTACTGATTAAATCTGGAATGAAAAAACTGGTGCCTTCTTTTTAATAAAAACTTAAACAGCTAACTTGTGAAAAAGGACTTCATGCATTTTAAAGAGTTTCCTCTAACTATATCCCACCATCTTTTAGGCCAAGTTGTGGATTTACAAGAACCTTTCTAAAATCAAAACCAAACAAAGTTCTTTATATCTGATCAGTAGGCCACTTTTGGTGAGTAAAACTGGCGCAAAAATTAGGCGCAAAAACCTACTCAGATATCTTACATTGTGTAAAACTTGACACTTACCACCCTCGTGTATCGCCTTGATAATAGCTATAAGTTGTTCTGGAATGGCTCTCCTGCACAAGGTCAACCAGATAGCATCCCAATTCAAGCTGTCGGAAGCTTTCTCTAAGTCGATAAACAGTAGTTGTAGCGGAATCCTATATTCAACACAGTGCTCTATTATGATCCCTAAATTGTTTATATGGTCGATACAGAAGGATCCAGCGCGAAGCCTGTTCGACGTCGAGTGTTTGATTTAAATTCTCTTTAATACGTTCTAATATTGTTTTAGCTACGGCCGGGAGATCGCATATGCCTTTCCAGTTTTCACAACTCATAAAATTTTCATTTTTCGGAAGCTTGATCATTAGTCATTTCAGGATTCCATTCCTGCTGTAATTGTTCACTTTCCCACGCTTTCTCTATGAGCGGATGTAGCAGCTCAGTCGACATATTTGGAGCCGCTTGTTTTTCTTAAGGGACTTTATTGCTGCTAAGATTTCGGTTTTTCTGGGAGGTCCAGTGCTGATTCGGGAAGTTTTTACTTCGAAATGCTCGTTAGAACTCAAGATCATATCACCAACGTGCCATTGGTTTATGACTATAGCGGAATGTTCCCTTTACCTAGTGAGATGGTCCCCATTCGATATGGATGAGGTTATATAGGGTTATGTTATATAGGGTTATGAGTTCGTCATAAAACAGTAGACACAATAGTGGGCAGTGGGCCCTTCGCGATCCCTAGAGAACTTCCACGGTCAGAAGCCTAAACCAATTCGTTCATATACTTAATTTCTCTATAGAATCTAAATATGGCCTCAATTTTTTTTAAGGAACCAAGTTGCTCTAAATTGTTGAAAAAGCATCTTCCGAGGTACTTTACTCCAAGCAATGGTTTGACATTCACAGAGTAGATAAGTAATATCATATTTCTGTTTTCATCGAGAATAATTCTCTTAGCCACGGTTATTGGCGGTCTAATGCCTTCAATTCCATCATTTACAGGGAGCTCTACTCTTTTTTTAGCCTGTACGTCGGCACTATCGTTACCCTCTTCATCACAGTGTCCAGGTACCCAATATAATTTGAATCAGTTCTGCGAACATAATGCACTGAACATTGATTAGTTCAGATTTAGTGATATAGGGCTCTAGCGCCTTTAGCGTAGTCTGACTATCAATGTAGATGGCATTTCTCTTTCCCTTTGTCAATTTGGCAGTGGTTGTGGTGGACAAAGATTGCTTCATAACGTTCATTTACTGGCGTGGTGGTGGCCTTGTTAACAGGCAGTCGCTGACCACTTTTGCTGAGATTAATTTTCCGTTCGAATTTGGCTGTGGATTTCGGAAGCCTGTTCATGAGCATGTTCTCCCTATCCGTTAAGGTTAGGGGATCTTTACAACCTTCAGTAGTCATTTTTCAATCATTCCTCCCGAATTCTTTTCCTCTTAACTTTCCTCTTGGCATTCCGGGTGTCGATGGTATCTAGATTTCTATCTTCTTCCAACAGTCAGAGTCCACATTCATGGTGTGGCTATCCTGTGATGCAGCGAGAGATTCATGCCAACTTGCAGGCCACAAACTAAAGTTCCGATGTCATCCGAATCCAAAGATCCTTCTGCGTTGGTGTCCTGAGCCAATTCCCTTTCGAGAGTATTTGCGGTAGGCTTTCCGTCCATTGGAGATATTCCAGAAGTGTCTTGTGTCGGAAGTATTTTATTTTTGTTTCTCTTTTTGTTGATTATATATTTTTAGTCCTACGAGTAGCTAGAGAGGTGGTCGTCAGTCTGCACAGAATCCCGCATAATAATGATAAAGCTAATTACTTCAGAGGGCACCAGGTATCTGAATACATTATTTCCGACTGAACTATTTTTACTAAGCCCTCAGCTTGATTGATTCTCGGCACGGTTCGGTTGTCACCATTAATCCAGCCCAAGGAGGAAAAGCGATGAGAGGGGTTGAAAGAGGAGGGTACCCGGGATAGGGAAACGGTGGGTGGGAGTATGGATTGGATTTTGCATCTTTGTCTTGAAGAGTGAACCATATGATAGTCGCAAACACTCGGGAAAGGGCCCAGAAAACAATTTCCAGTTGCTTGGCCTCTCAACGGGCTATTGTACAATTTAGGGAGAGAGGACTGAATACCTCTACGCCGTTCGGTTTTAAGATAACATTTTCTAGAATACACACAGATTTTATAATTATAAATTAAACTGCATTACCAACAATATACATATTTGTAAGAGCATTCATCATGACTAGTCATTAGTTTCAAACAACAAAAAACATTTGCTTTTTGATTTCATTTCACATGTCTGTATATAATTGTATTTGTGTTTTATTTATTTACGTGTACATATCATTTTCATCACATTTGTCTATATTTTCGCCTCCTTAACATACATAACTTTTGGAACATTTTTATTAATCTAATAACCAATTAATTGCTTTTATGTAAAAGAGATCTATATATGTATATTCGAAACCTTCGATTAAAATCTTAATGTTGACATCCGTTTTCATTGCTTTAAAGCTCTTCTTCATACGTTCTAAGTGCTGCCATTGTTTTTTTTTTTAACCAAATTAACGTCAAAAATAAATTTAAAAAGAAAATAAATTTTGCAGTTTTTTTTTTTAAAAAAAATCAAAAGTTTGAGATCAGCTCATTCTATATAAAAACCCATCCATCTCTTTTCTCTTTTTGCATTTTTTTTTTTTAATTTCCCTTAGCGCCAGAACGTACGATGAGCTCAGCATCGCTAGAAGATGTATTAGCCTCACTATTGGGATTACCAACGACGCAGGTGGCGGCCACCAATGATACATATAGGTCCACAGGTATGAACCTGTAAGTTTTGTTCCAAAAAACAGACAAAAAAAAACCAAAAATAAAAATGAAACATATTTTACGTTACATATTTTCTTTGTTTTTGTTTTCCTTTTCCTTTGTGTTTTGTTCTTTCTTTCTTTCTTTCTTTCTTTCTCTGTCCAAAAAGAAATACCGTAAAACAATAAAAGACGACATGATTTTATATCTATGTATATATATACGTGTGTGTGTGTGTTTTTTCTGTGTAACAGACCGATGGTAAGGATAAATTTGACTGGAGTCCGATTCGAAATCAAATTTATGCTTCCATCGAGAAAGCTTTTCTTGTAGTAGACCACTCAAAGAAGACGCAATTACAACATTTCAAGCCAACAAACCAAATTTATTTTTTTTATTTTTGGTTTTCTTGATTTTGCTGTTTGATTAGTTTGCGTGTGATATCTTGGTGTGCTGACTAGGGGGCGCTGGCCGCATGCTCAGAGCTCCACCACTATCAATTCTTTACATTTCCTTTCTCTTCTTATCCATTGCATTGAATTAAATTCTTTTTCTCTCTCTATTTTCTTGTGGTCTCCGGAAACTCTCTTCTCTTATTTACTTGCAGGCGATACAGCTAGTGAGGCTGTTAATCTTCGTATGACATCGTCCGCATCGCCGAGCAGCTTACAAGTACAAGATCAGCAGGCACGCTTCCGCCGCCGCAGTGAAGGAGACGCCCAACGTCAACAACAACAACAACAGCAATTACAACAACAGCAACAATTACAACAACAGCAAAAATTACAACAACAGCAGTCCCAGAACCAGCAAATCCCCTGCACACAAAAGCCTCCACCAACAGTGAATAACTACCATCCCGAGACGGTCCAGACACCACGCAGAGTCAGCCTGGACTCCAGCGAATCGAAAACCACGTCCGAGTTGCAGATCAAATGCCGCAACACAAAGTGCGACCAGGCCGCAACTCCAGTAGATGCCAAAAAATTCTACAAGAGCTGTCACAACTGCTCTCACCTCTATTGCTCGCGAGAATGCCGCCGTGCGCATTGGGAGAAACATCGCAAGGCCTGCCTGCATTCACGAGCGTCCAACCTCTGTCGGCAAGTCTTGTCCGCTTGCAAAGATGACGTTGACACTCAACGCCATCTCAGCCTTCTGGCTCGCAAAGGCTACCTCTCTCAGGGTCGTGGTGTCGTCCGGGCACTCTTCCGCAGTGCCGAATCAGCTGAGGGTTTCATCAAACACGGCTTCCAGTGCATGGGTGAGGCGTCTTACGTTCGTTGGCCTGACCTGATGCCAGCCGAGATGGGATTGGAACTATACTCGGAACTTCTCAAGTTGAGTACCGAGTATAAGCCCGACTCAAAGATGCTTATTTACGTGGCAATATGTGTAGTATCTGAAGCTCCAGGAACTGCAACCGCTCCGGTCAAATGGGAACGCCAATTGGTGTCGCGTTGTGCCAAATTAAAATTGTGTAAATCCATCCTAACCGAACTGGAACAATCCCAGCAGCAGATTGTGGTTGTACCCGAACCGGCAACCGAAATACTTATTCTCACATTTAATCCTGCAAAACGTTCCACTCCATCTCAGCGCGAGGTCATCCTAACGAATATTTTGACAATTCTCAATCGACGAGGTGTTATCCTACGAAAGCATTATCCTGAAATCTACCAGCGACTTCAAACATACGCTGAGGGTCAGACAGACAGATTTAATGCGGTCACATTACATCCAAGGGACTCGCAAACGGGACAAGGGTTTGTTTGTATAATTATGCCATTACAGAGTGATAGTGAAATTATTAAAATGCCATGCTCGGATGGCGGCAATAAGGTCAGTACCATAGATGTGGGCGAGGAATTAATGGAGAGTTGATTAAACTTGTAAGGTGCCGCTTTGTAGGTACCTCTTTGCAAATGACTTCGATATTCTTTAAGAGATGATTGCATGTCATTCGTCTTCCTGATGCATACAGATTTTGATAGGTAACATTTCATCTAAAACTTTCGTTTTAAACCTAGCGTCCGCAAATTGAATGTCTTTAGTAAGTTTTGGCTCTACTCGAATCGTTTGTAGTTTACACTTATTTATTCAAATTGTTTTTTTTTTAAGAAGTTAGTATTTTTTCCTGACAAGTTACAGCTTTTTTTTACGAACAGCTATGTTGAAACCTATGTCGGTTCGTCCTGCAGCTCCCTTGGACACCACTTTAGAATCAATTTGTTTGCTGCATCGATTTCTATTTCTCTCGATTCGCAGTCTGTCACTGTGACCTTTATCTACTTGATGCGGAAGCTGTAGCATCAATCAATCATGTACTAGATTTCTATTTTTGTTTAATTTCTGTCAATTGATCCTGAAGCTAAACTTCAAGGTCCAGGTTGATCCATTAGAGCCGAGCTAGAGAAAGTCCCTTACTACCTCAAAGCTTGGTAGGTCCCCTATTCATCTGAAAAGAACGTATGAATCCTAGACCACTTCTTGTATCAAATTCATTGAGCTATTAATGGATTCTAATGCCCATGGTTTGCTGCAGGCCGCAGGTCTTGGAATTTTTATTCTGCTCAGCAAGCTGAAAAGAATTTTACATGTATTAATTTTCATATGGAAATTGGTAATTATGTAATCCCCGTTGAAGATTAGGTACATCCGTATACTTACATATGAATATAGGCATGAATACCAGTTTTAACTTTCACTAAGCTATTCCGTATATTGTTGTGAAATGCGTATGGTGTGACTGCTTGGGATCAACAACAATGTATCCGGCATATTTTTAGTTCCACAGATTATCATTGACGACACACGTTAACGTACATAGTTCATTAAATGACCATCAAGTTGTTCCGGATAGTCAAGACAAGATTCGCAAGGCAAAATATCTCCCTGCTCAAAACCCCGTTCTTGTGGAACGTATTTCAAGCTGACAAAGCTGATTGCTCTCTCAACCTATTGATTCCTTCTTCTTAGTCTCGCTATTCCTGGCAACTATACTGATGGTCTCCTTTGCGCGGTTGGTTAATAATAGTTGACATCGGTCCATTTAAGAGAACTTGTACAAGTCGATTATTATTATCGTTGTCCTTAACTTCTGTTTTAGAGGCATTTTCATTTTCAAGTTATCATGGCAACATTTATATGGAAGTATAGCTAGTTTGTATCCAAACCCATCACGTTTTCCTTAAAGTAAGCATGTGTATGAGTACCCAGAATCGAATCACGAACCTTAGAATCGTTAAGCTTAGTCCGGAGATAAAGCATAAATGGTATTCTTGATTTAACCTTTCGTTTATGATGGTTTTATTTTGGTCTATTGATAGGAACTTCTACTTTTTAAATTTCATTGCACGGTTCCTTCCGATTTCTGAATTACATTCGTATTTTCTTCCAAGAGATACATATTTAATTTATTATGCATCTCGTTGATTTTTTACTGTACGCGGCTTGAAGTCGTACGTTATAGCCAATGACGCTTTGGAATTCTATAACCCTTATTTCATAAGTAGATGACTACTGCACTACAGAAAGGAAGTTTAGGCCTACACAGTGTCCCATTTCCTGGCTCTCATTCCTCGTTGAGGTGGATATTCTTGACATAAACTTTTACATTTCATTTTACTTTATTCCACTTCGATATGGCCAGAAGTTCACAAAAAACATTCACGCTAGGACTGCTAAATACTCGAGTATTAGGTAATCCATTTCTCACTTCACTAAATTTAACGTAAAAAAATAATAATGTCCGATAAACTCTTTTCATACCGTATTGCTACTTCTATTGCGTACTTTTTTGCATATATCATACTAAAACAAAACCAAAAAAAAAATTAATTAAAAACTTAAAAAAAAAATTATAAGATGATGTCTTAAAGAATATCGATTAAAACACCAATAAATACTTATAAAAAAAAAACCCTAAAACATTATAAGGAGAATACATAAAATTTATAACATTTCGTTAAAAAACTAATCGTAATACAATAAAATATTTTTTACTAAAATTTAAAAATAATTTCATATGCCTTAATATTTATTAAATTTTTTTTTAAGTTTATAACTTTTTAAATTATTTATTAATTAGTAAAACAAATATCCTAAATATTTACTATAACGTACAACATGAAACATTTCATTTCATCTTAAATAATAAAAAAAAAAACGCTTTAATCTTTTTGTTATAGCAAAAATAAAAAAACAAATGTAATAATTTTTTTCACATTAAGCTTAACTTTAAACAAAATTTTACAAAATAATTTCTATATTTACAAAAGAAAATATCTTACATACATATATATAGGTAAAATATTTATTTTAAATTTATTTCGACAAAAAACAAAAAAAAAAACAAAATGCTTAGCAAAATTCTAGAAATAAATATTAAAAATCGAATAAATACTATTGTCAGCCAATGATCAAAATACATCAAATTCCTGAGTATAACTAATAATTATTTGTAAGAAACTTAAAAGAACGACAAAATTTTTTCATATTAAAACATTGTAACAATTTAAAAATTGCTTAAATAAAAAACAAGTATAATATAGTAAATGTAAAGACAAAAACCAACCTATCATTTGCTAAACCCATTAAATTAAATATAATATAAACCAGTTAAACAAAAAACACATTTAACTTAGGTTATAATATAAAACAATAAATATTTATATAGTTAAAATATTATTAATTAATTATTTAGGAAAATAAAAATCAAATCAGAAAAAAGAAAAACAAATAATTTTTAAAACATATTATCAAAGCATATATATACAATTTTACTTAGCATTTTATTTATTTTTAATGAATAATAATAAATGGAATATATAATTTATAAATAAGTTAATTTTTTTTTTAAATTATATAAAACGTTTTTATTTGTAAAACAAAAGAAAAAAATTAATAAAATAATTGTCTCATAGAATAATGAAGAGGAGGACAAATGAAGGCGCTTCAAATAAACTTATATGTAAACAAATTTGATTGGCGTTTTAGTAACTTAAGTAATGTGCTTTTGGATTATTTTGATCTCTTTTATTACAGGCGAGCCAAGCACATTGTGGGTGTGGCGATTTGACCAACTCTAACACATTTGTTTGGTATGAAGGGACTTCACATTGATAAACTATTTTGTGTGTATACTTAAGCATACAAAACGTTTGAAGAATAGGACATACAAGAAAGCACTCATGTCATCAAATTAAGGCATTGTGTTTGCCAATCGCTACACTAATTTGTCAAATAAGAGACTGCTAACTACTTTTAGGACTCTAGAGAGATTCTTTTCATTCGCTCCTAGCTATTTCTAAAGAATTTAAATTTTAACAATCTGGCAACTTACCAACTTATGTTTGGCGACTTTAAGATGGTCGCCTGCAGCAACTGAGTTGCGACATATAACTTAAAATCGTACACAAAGGCGAAAATTGAAGGTTAGGTGTCCCGAAATTTAGGTAAAAATCACATTTTCCGACTTTCCCTTGATTATCTGGGTGAAATAGGCAACAAAGAATAAAAGGGTTGAACCTAAAGACCTACAATCGGATGATCTAAAACATAGGCAACTTTATTGCAAGATATGTGGCATTTGGCAGAAAATGAGGAATTTATGGAACAATGTGTAAAACGTAAATGAAAAAGAGCCTCGTTGCTTTAAAATCTCTATCCAGCAAAATTTTCGATTTTGTCCAGGTCCCGAAATTTAGGTAAAAATCACTTATTACGGCTTTCCCTTGATTATCTGGGTGAAATAGGCAACAAAGAATAAAAGGGTTGAACCAAAAGACCTACAATCGGATGATCTAAAACATAGGCAACTTTATTGCAAGATAAGTGGCATTTGGCAGAAAATGAGGAATTTATGGAACAATGTGTAAATCAGAAGAGAGAATCGTTGCCTGAAAATCCCTATCCAGCAAAATTTTCGATTTTGTCCAGGTCGCGAAATTTAGGTAAAAATCACTTATTACGACTTTCCCTTGATTATCTGGGTGAAATAGGCAACAAAGAATAAAAGGGTTGAACCAAAAGACCTACAAACGGATGATCTAAAACATAGGCAACTTTATTGCAAGATATGTGGCATTTGGAAGAAAATGAGGAATTTATGGAACAATGTGTAAAACGTAAATGAAAGAGAGCCTCGTTGCTTGAAAACGCCTATCCAGCAAAATTTTCGATTTTGTCCAGGTCCCGAAATTTGGGTAAAAATCACTTATTACGGCTTTCCCTTGATTATCTGGGTGAAATAGGCAACATAGAATAAAAGGGTTGAACCAAAAGACCTACAAACGGATGATCTAAAACATAGGCAACTTTATTGCAAGATATGTGGCATTTGGAAGAAAATGAGGAATTTATGGAACAATGTGTAAAACGTAAATGAAAGAGAGCCTCGTTGCTTGAAAACGCCTATCCAGCAAAATTTTCGATTTTGTCCAGGTCCCGAAATTTGGGTAAAAATCACTTATTACGGCTTTCCCTTGATTATCTGGGTGAAATAGGCAACAAAGAATAAAAGGGTTGAACCAAAAGACCTACAATCGGATGATCTAAAACATAGGCAACTTTATTGCAAGATAAGTGGCATTTGGAAGAAAATGAGGAATTTATGGAACAATGTGTAAAACGTAAATGAAAAAGAGCCTCGTTGCTTTAAAATCTCTATCCAGCAAAATTTTCGATTTTGTCCAGGTCCCGAAATTTAGGTAAAAATCACTTATTACGGCTTTCCCTTGATTATCTGGGTGAAATAGGCAACAAAGAATAAAAGGGTTGAACCAAAAGACCTACAATCGGATGATCTAAAACATAGGCAACTTTATTGCAAGATAAGTGGCATTTGGCAGAAAATGAGGAATTTATGGAACAATGTGTAAATCAGAAGAGAGAATCGTTGCCTGAAAATCCCTATCCAGCAAAATTTTCGATTTTGTCCAGGTCCCGAAATTTAGGTAAAAATCACTTATTACGGCTTTCCCTTGATTATCTGGGTGAAATAGGCAACAAAGAATAAAAGGGTTGAACCAAAAGACCTACAATCGGATGATCTAAAACATAGGCAACTTTATTGCAAGATAAGTGGCATTTGGCAGAAAATGAGGAATTTATGGAACAATGTGTAAATCAGAAGAGAGAATCGTTGCCTGAAAATCCCTATCCAGCAAAATTTTCGATTTTGTCCAGGTCGCGAAATTTAGGTAAAAATCACTTATTACGACTTTCCCTTGATTATCTGGGTGAAATAGGCAACAAAGAATAAAAGGGTTGAACCAAAAGACCTACAAACGGATGATCTAAAACATAGGCAACTTTATTGCAAGATATGTGGCATTTGGAAGAAAATGAGGAATTTATGGAACAATGTGTAAATCAGAAGAGAGAATCGTTGCCTGAAAATCCCTATCCAGCAAAATTTTCGATTTTGTCCAGGTCGCGAAATTTAGGTAAAAATCACTTATTACGACTTTCCCTTGATTAACTGGGTGAAATAGGCAACACAGAATAAAAGGGTTGAACCAAAAGACCTACAATCGGATGATCTAAAACATAGGCAACTTTATTGCAAGATATGTGGCATTTGGCAGAAAATGAGGAATTTGTGGAACAATGTGTAAATCAGAAGAGAGAATCGTTGCCTGAAAATCCCTATCCAGCAAAATTTTCGATTTTGTCCAGGTCGCGAAATTTAGGTAAAAATCACTTATTACGACTTTCCCTTGATTATCTGGGTGAAATAGGCAACACAGAATAAAAGGGTTGAACCAAAAGACCTACAAACGGATGATCTAAAACATAGGCAACTTTATTGCAAGATATGTGGCATTTGGAAGAAAATGAGGAATTTATGGAACAATGTGTAAAACGTAAATGAAAGAGAGCCTCGTTGCTTGAAAACGCCTATCCAGCAAAATTTTCGATTTTGTCCAGGTCCCGAAATTTGGGTAAAAATCACTTATTACGGCTTTCCCTTGATTATCTGGGTGAAATAGGCAACACAGAATAAAAGGGTTGAACCAAAAGACCTACAATCGGATGATCTAAAACATAGGCAACTTTATTGCAAGATATGTGGCATTTGGCAGAAAATGAGGAATTTGTGGAACAATGTGTAAATCAGAAGAGAGAATCGTTGCCTGAAAATCCCTATCCAGCAAAATTTTCGATTTTGTCCAGGTCCCGAAATTTAGGTAAAAATCACTTATTACGGCTTTCCCTTGATTATCTGGGTGAAATAGGCAACAAAGAATAAAAGGGTTGAACCAAAAGACCTACAATCGGATGATCTAAAACATAGGCAACTTTATTGCAAGATAAGTGGCATTTGGCAGAAAATGAGGAATTTATGGAACAATGTGTAAAACGTAAATGAAAGAGAGCCTCGTTGCTTGAAAACGCCTATCCAGCAAAATTTTCGATTTTGTCCAGGTCCCGAAATTTGGGTAAAAATCACTTATTACGGCTTTCCCTTGATTAACTGGGTGAAATAGGCAACACAGAATAAAAGGGTTGAACCAAAAGACCTACAATCGGATGATCTAAAACATAGGCAACTTTATTGCAAGATATGTGGCATTTGGCAGAAAATGAGGAATTTGTGGAACAATGTGTAAATCAGAAGAGAGAATCGTTGCCTGAAAATCCCTATCCAGCAAAATTTTCGATTTTGTCCAGGTCCCGAAATTTAGGTAAAAATCACTTATTACGGCTTTCCCTTGATTATCTGGGTGAAATAGGCAACAAACAATAAAAGGGTTGAACTAAAAGACCTACAATCGGATGATCTAAAACATAGGCAACTTTATTGCAAGATAAGTGGCATTTGGCAGAAAATGAGGAATTTATGGAACAATGTGTAAATCAGAAGAGAGAATCGTTGCCTGAAAATCCCTATCCAGCAAAATTTTCGATTTTGTCCAGGTCGCGAAATTTAGGTAAAAATCACTTATTACGACTTTCCCTTGATTATCTGGGTGAAATAGGCAACACAGAATAAAAGGGTTGAACCAAAAGACCTACAAACGGATGATCTAAAACATAGGCAACTTTATTGCAAGATATGTGGCATTTGGAAGAAAATCACTTATTACGGCTTTCCCTTGATTATCTGGGTGAAATAGGCAACAAAGAATAAAAGGGTTGAACCAAAAGACCTACAATCGGATGATCTAAAACATAGGCAACTTTATTGCAAGATAAGTGGCATTTGGCAGAAAATGAGGAATTTATGGAACAATGTGTAAAACGTAAATGAAAGAGAGCCTCGTTGCTTGAAAATCCCTTCCCAGCCAAATTTTCGATTTTGTCCAGGTCCCGAAATTTGGGTAAAAATCACTTATTACGGCTTTCCCTTGATTATCTGGGTGAAATAGGCAACAAAGAATAAAAGGGTTGAACCAAAAGACCTACAATCGGATAATCTAAAACATAGGCAACTTTATTGCAAGATAAGTGGCATTTGGCAGAAAATGAGGAATTTATGGAACAATGTGTAAAACGTAAATGAAAGAGAGCCTCGTTGCTTGAAAATCCCTTCCCAGCCAAATTTTCGATTTTGTCCAGGTCCCGAAATTTGGGTAAAAATCACTTATTACGGCTTTCCCTTGATTATCTGGGTGAAATAGGCAACAAAGAATAAAAGGGTTGAACCAAAAGACCTACAATCGGATGATCTAAAACATAGGCAACTTTATTGCAAGATATGTGGCAATTGGCAGAAAATGAGGAATTTATGGAACAATGTGTAAAACGTAAATGAAAGAGAGCCTCGTTGCTTGAAAATCTCCATCCAGCAAAATTTTCGATTTTGTCCAGGTCCCGAAATTTAGGTAAAAATCACTTATTACGGCTTTCCCTTGATTATCTGGGTGAAATAGGCAACAAAGAATAAAAGGGTTGAACCAAAAGACCTACAATCGGATGATCTAAAACATAGGCAACTTTATTGCAAGATATGTGGCAATTGGCAGAAAATGAGGAATTTATGGAACAATGTGTAAAACGTAAATGAAAGAGAGCCTCGTTGCTTGAAAATCCCTTCCCAGCCAAATTTTCGATTTTGTCCAGGTCCCGAAATTTGGGTAAAAATCACTTATTACGGCTTTCCCTTGATTATCTGGGTGAAATAGGCAACAAAGAATAAAAGGGTTGAACCAAAAGACCTACAATCGGATGATCTAAAACATAGGCAACTTTATTGCAAGATATGTGGCATTTGGCAGAAAATGAGGAATTTATGGAACAATGTGTAAAACGTAAATGAAAGAGAGCCTCGTTGCTTGAAAATCTCCATCCAGCAAAATTTTCGATTTTGTCCAGGTCCCGAAATTTGGGTAAAAATCACTTATTACGGCTTTCCCTTGATTATCTGGGTGAAATAGGCAACAAAGAATAAAAGGGTTGAACCAAAAGACCTACAATCGGATAATCTAAAACATAGGCAACTTTATTGCAAGATAAGTGGCATTTGGCAGAAAATGAGGAATTTATGGAACAATGTGTAAAACGTAAATGAAAGAGAGCCTCGTTGCTTGAAAATCTCCATCCAGCAAAATTTTCGATTTTGTCCAGGTCCCGAAATTTGGGTAAAAATCACTTATTACGGCTTTCCCTTGATTATCTGGGTGAAATAGGCAACAAAGAATAAAAGGGTTGAACCAAAAGACCTACAATCGGATGATCTAAAACATAGGCAACTTTATTGCAAGATAAGTGGCATTTGGCAGAAAATGAGGAATTTATGGAACTATGTGTAAAACGTAAATGAAAGAGAGCCTCGTTGCTTGAAAATCTCCATCCAGCAAAATTTTCGATTTTGTCCAGGTCCCGAAATTTAGGTAAAAATCACTTATTACGGCTTTCCCTTGATTATCTGGGTGAAATAGGCAACAAAGAATAAAAGGGTTGAACCAAAAGACCTACAATCGGATGATCTAAAACATAGGCAACTTTATTGCAAGATAAGTGGCATTTGGCAGAAAATGAGGAATTTATGGAACAATGTGTAAAACGTAAATGAAAGAGAGCCTCGTTGCTTGAAAATCCCTTCCCAGCCAAATTTTCGATTTTGTCCAGGTCCCGAAATTTGGGTAAAAATCACTTATTACGGCTTTCCCTTGATTATCTGGGTGAAATAGGCAACAAAGAATAAAAGGGTTGAACCAAAAGACCTACAATCGGATGATCTAAAACATAATCAACTTTATTGCACGATATGTGGCATTTGGCAGAAAATGAGGAATTTATGGAACAATGTGTAAAACGTAAATGAAAGAGAGCCTCGTTGCTTGAAAATCTCCATCCAGCAAAATTTTCGATTTTGTCCAAGTCCCGAAATTTAGGTAAAAATCACTTATTACGGCTTTCCCTTGATTATCTGGGTGAAATAGGCAACAAAGAATAAAAGGGTTGAACCGAAAGACCTACAATCGGATGATCTAAAACATAGGCAACTTTATTGCAAGATAAGTGGCATTTGGCAGAAAATGAGGAATTTATGGAACAATGTGTAAAACGTAAATGAAAGAGAGCCTCGTTGCTTGAAAATCCCTTCCCAGCCAAATTTTCGATTTTGTCCAGGTCCCGAAATTTGGGTAAAAATCACTTATTACGGCTTTCCCTTGATTATCTGGGTGAAATAGGCAACAAAGAATAAAAGGGTTGAACCAAAAGACCTACAATCGGATGATCTAAAACATAGGCAACTTTATTGCAAGATAAGTGGCATTTGGCAGAAAATGAGGAATTTATGGAACAATGTGTAAAACGTAAATGAAAGAGAGCCTCGTTGCTTGAAAATCCCTTCCCAGCCAAATTTTCGATTTTGTCCAGGTCCCGAAATTTGGGTAAAAATCACTTATTACGGCTTTCCCTTGATTATCTGGGTGAAATAGGCAACAAAGAATAAAAGGGTTGAACCAAAAGACCTACAATCGGATGATCTAAAACATAGGCAACTTTATTGCAAGATAAGTGGCATTTGGCAGAAAATGAGGAATTTATGGAACAATGTGTAAAACGTAAATGAAAGAGAGCCTCGTTGCTTGAAAATCTCCATCCAGCAAAATTTTCGATTTTGTCCAAGTCCCGAAATTTAGGTAAAAATCACTTATTACGGCTTTCCCTTGATTATCTGGGTGAAATA
This sequence comes from Xylota sylvarum, assembly GCA_905220385.1. Lineage (NCBI taxonomy): Eukaryota > Metazoa > Arthropoda > Insecta > Diptera > Syrphidae > Xylota > Xylota sylvarum. Next base: position 103,652,384 of record LR999957.1, on the reverse strand, counting down.
GGCAACAAAGAATAAAAGGGTTGAACCAAAAGACCTACAATCGGATGATCTAAAACATAGGCAACTTTATTGCAAGATAAGTGGCATTTGGCAGAAAATGAGGAATTTATGGAACAATGTGTAAAACGTAAATGAAAGAGAGCCTCGTTGCTTGAAAATCCCTTCCCAGCCAAATTTTCGATTTTGTCCAGGTCCCGAAATTTGGGTAAAAATCACTTATTACGGCTTTCCCTTGATTATCTGGGTGAAATAGGCAACAAAGAATAAAAGGGTTGAACCAAAAGACCTACAATCGGATGATCTAAAACATAGGCAACTTTATTGCAAGATAAGTGGCATTTGGCAGAAAATGAGGAATTTATGGAACAATGTGTAAAACGTAAATGAAAGAGAGCCTCGTTGCTTGAAAATCCCTTCCCAGCCAAATTTTCGATTTTGTCCAGGTCCCGAAATTTGGGTAAAAATCACTTATTACGGCTTTCCCTTGATTATCTGGGTGAAATAGGCAACAAAGAATAAAAGGGTTGAACCAAAAGACCTACAATCGGATGATCTAAAACATAGGCAACTTTATTGCAAGATATGTGGCATTTGGCAGAAAATGAGGAATTTATGGAACAATGTGTAAAACGTAAATGAAAGAGAGCCTCGTTGCTTGAAAATCTCCATCCAGCAAAATTTTCGATTTTGTCCAAGTCCCGAAATTTAGGTAAAAATCACTTATTACGGCTTTCCCTTGATTATCTGGGTGAAATAGGCAACAAAGAATAAAAGGGTTGAACCAAAAGACCTACAATCGGATGATCTAAAACATAGGCAACTTTATTGCAAGATAAGTGGCATTTGGCAGAAAATGAGGAATTTATGGAACAATGTGTAAAACGTAAATGAAAGAGAGCCTCGTTGCTTGAAAATCCCTTCCCAGCCAAATTTTCGATTTTGTCCAGGTCCCGAAATTTGGGTAAAAATCACTTATTACGGCTTTCCCTTGATTATCTGGGTGAAATAGGCAACAAAGAATAAAAGGGTTGAACCAAAAGACCTACAATCGGATGATCTAAAACATAGGCAACTTTATTGCAAGATAAGTGGCATTTGGCAGAAAATGAGGAATTTATGGAACAATGTGTAAAACGTAAATGAAAGAGAGCCTCGTTGCTTGAAAATCTCCATCCAGCAAAATTTTCGATTTTGTCCAGGTCCCGAAATTTAGGTAAAAATCACTTATTACGGCTTTCCCTTGATTATCTGGGTGAAATAGGCAACAAAGAATAAAAGGGTTGAACCAAAAGACCTACAATCGGATGATCTAAAACATAGGCAACTTTATTGCAAGATAAGTGGCATTTGGCAGAAAATGAGGAATTTATGGAACAATGTGTAAAACGTAAATGAAAGAGAGCCTCGTTGCTTGAAAATCCCTTCCCAGCCAAATTTTCGATTTTGTCCAGGTCCCGAAATTTGGGTAAAAATCAGTTATTACGGCTTTCCCTTGATTATCTGGGTGAAATAGGCAACAAAGAATAAAAGGGTTGAACCAAAAGACCTACAATCGGATGATCTAAAACATAGGCAACTTTATTGCAAGATAAGTGGCATTTGGCAGAAAATGAGGAATTTATGGAACAATGTGTAAAACGTAAATGAAAGAGAGCCTCGTTGCTTGAAAATCTCCATCCAGCAAAATTTTCGATTTTGTCCAGGTCCCGAAATTTGGGTAAAAATCACTTATTACGGCTTTCCCTTGATTATCTGGGTGAAATAGGCAACAAAGAATAAAAGGGTTGAACCAAAAGACCTACAATCGGATGATCTAAAACATAGGCAACTTTATTGCAAGATAAGTGGCATTTGGCAGAAAATGAGGAATTTATGGAACAATGTGTAAAACGTAAATGAAAGAGAGCCTCGTTGCTTGAAAATCTCCATCCAGCAAAATTTTCGATTTTGTCCAAGTCCCGAAATTTAAGTAAAAATCACTTATTACGGCTTTCCCTTGATTATCTGGGTGAAATAGGCAACAAAGAATAAAAGGGTTGAACCAAAAGACCTACAATCGGATGATCTAAAACATAGGCAACTTTATTGCAAGATAAGTGGCATTTGGCAGAAAATGAGGAATTTATGGAACAATGTGTAAAACGTAAATGAAAGAGAGCCTCGTTGCTTGAAAATCCCTTCCCAGCCAAATTTTCGATTTTGTCCAGGTCCCGAAATTTGGGTAAAAATCACTTATTACGGCTTTCCCTTGATTATCTGGGTGAAATAGGCAACAAAGAATAAAAGGGTTGAACCAAAAGACCTACAATCGGATGATCTAAAACATAGGCAACTTTATTGCAAGATAAGTGGCATTTGGCAGAAAATGAGGAATTTATGGAACAATGTGTAAAACGTAAATGAAAGAGAGCCTCGTTGCTTGAAAATCTCCATCCAGCAAAATTTTCGATTTTGTCCAAGTCCCGAAATTTAGGTAAAAATCACTTATTACGGCTTTCCCTTGATTATCTGGGTGAAATAGGCAACAAAGAATAAAAGGGTTGAACCAAAAGACCTACAATCGGATGATCTAAAACATAGGCAACTTTATTGCAAGATAAGTGGCATTTGGCAGAAAATGAGGAATTTATGGAACAATGTGTAAAACGTAAATGAAAGAGAGCCTCGTTGCTTGAAAATCCCTTCCCAGCCAAATTTTCGATTTTGTCCAGGTCCCGAAATTTGGGTAAAAATCACTTATTACGGCTTTCCCTTGATTATCTGGGTGAAATAGGCAACAAAGAATAAAAGGGTTGAACCAAAAGACCTACAATCGGATAATCTAAAACATAGGCAACTTTATTGCAAGATAAGTGGCATTTGGCAGAAAATGAGGAATTTATGGAACAATGTGTAAAACGTAAATGAAAGAGAGCCTCGTTGCTTGAAAATCCCTTCCCAGCCAAATTTTCGATTTTGTCCAGGTCCCGAAATTTGGGTAAAAATCACTTATTACGGCTTTCCCTTGATTATCTGGGTGAAATAGGCAACAAAGAATAAAAGGGTTGAACCAAAAGACCTACAATCGGATGATCTAAAACATAGGCAACTTTATTGCAAGATATGTGGCATTTGGCAGAAAATGAGGAATTTATGGAACAATGTGTAAAACGTAAATGAAAGAGAGCCTCGTTGCTTGAAAATCTCCATCCAGCAAAATTTTCGATTTTGTCCAGGTCCCGAAATTTAGGTAAAAATCACTTATTACGGCTTTCCCTTGATTATCTGGGTGAAATAGGCAACAAAGAATAAAAGGGTTGAACCAAAAGACCTACAATCGGATGATCTAAAACATAGGCAACTTTATTGCAAGATAAGTGGCATTTGGCAGAAAATGAGGAATTTATGGAACAATGTGTAAAACGTAAATGAAAGAGAGCCTCGTTGCTTGAAAATCCCTTCCCAGCCAAATTTTCGATTTTGTCCAGGTCCCGAAATTTGGGTAAAAATCACTTATTACGGCTTTCCCTTGATTATCTGGGTGAAATAGGCAACAAAGAATAAAAGGGTTGAACCAAAAGACCTACAATCGGATGATCTAAAACATAGGCAACTTTATTGCAAGATATGTGGCATTTGGCAGAAAATGAGGAATTTATGGAACAATGTGTAAAACGTAAATGAAAGAGAGCCTCGTTGCTTGAAAATCTCCATCCAGCAAAATTTTCGATTTTGTCCAGGTCCCGAAATTTGGGTAAAAATCACTTATTACGGCTTTCCCTTGATTATCTGGGTGAAATAGGCAACAAAGAATAAAAGGGTTGAACCAAAAGACCTACAATCGGATAATCTAAAACATAGGCAACTTTATTGCAAGATAAGTGGCATTTGGCAGAAAATGAGGAATTTATGGAACAATGTGTAAAACGTAAATGAAAGAGAGCCTCGTTGCTTGAAAATCTCCATCCAGCAAAATTTTCGATTTTGTCCAGGTCCCGAAATTTGGGTAAAAATCACTTATTACGGCTTTCCCTTGATTATCTGGGTGAAATAGGCAACAAAGAATAAAAGGGTTGAACCAAAAGACCTACAATCGGATGATCTAAAACATAGGCAACTTTATTGCAAGATAAGTGGCATTTGGCAGAAAATGAGGAATTTATGGAACAATGTGTAAAACGTAAATGAAAGAGAGCCTCGTTGCTTGAAAATCTCCATCCAGCAAAATTTTCGATTTTGTCCAGGTCCCGAAATTTAGGTAAAAATCACTTATTACGGCTTTCCCTTGATTATCTGGGTGAAATAGGCAACAAAGAATAAAAGGGTTGAACCAAAAGACCTACAATCGGATGATCTAAAACATAGGCAACTTTATTGCAAGATAAGTGGCATTTGGCAGAAAATGAGGAATTTATGGAACAATGTGTAAAACGTAAATGAAAGAGAGCCTCGTTGCTTGAAAATCCCTTCCCAGCCAAATTTTCGATTTTGTCCAGGTCCCGAAATTTGGGTAAAAATCACTTATTACGGCTTTCCCTTGATTATCTGGGTGAAATAGGCAACAAAGAATAAAAGGGTTGAACCAAAAGACCTACAATCGGATGATCTAAAACATAATCAACTTTATTGCACGATATGTGGCATTTGGCAGAAAATGAGGAATTTATGGAACAATGTGTAAAACGTAAATGAAAGAGAGCCTCGTTGCTTGAAAATCTCCATCCAGCAAAATTTTCGATTTTGTCCAAGTCCCGAAATTTAGGTAAAAATCACTTATTACGGCTTTCCCTTGATTATCTGGGTGAAATAGGCAACAAAGAATAAAAGGGTTGAACCAAAAGACCTACAATCGGATGATCTAAAACATAGGCAACTTTATTGCAAGATAAGTGGCATTTGGCAGAAAATGAGGAATTTATGGAACAATGTGTAAAACGTAAATGAAAGAGAGCCTCGTTGCTTGAAAATCCCTTCCCAGCCAAATTTTCGATTTTGTCCAGGTCCCGAAATTTGGGTAAAAATCACTTATTACGGCTTTCCCTTGATTATCTGGGTGAAATAGGCAACAAAGAATAAAAGGGTTGAACCGAAAGACCTACAATCGGATGATCTAAAACATAGGCAACTTTATTGCAAGATAAGTGGCATTTGGCAGAAAATGAGGAATTTATGGAACAATGTGTAAAACGTAAATGAAAGAGAGCCTCGTTGCTTGAAAATCCCTTCCCAGCCAAATTTTCGATTTTGTCCAGGTCCCGAAATTTGGGTAAAAATCACTTATTACGGCTTTCCCTTGATTATCTGGGTGAAATAGGCAACAAAGAATAAAAGGGTTGAACCAAAAGACCTACAATCGGATGATCTAAAACATAGGCAACTTTATTGCAAGATAAGTGGCATTTGGCAGAAAATGAGGAATTTATGGAACAATGTGTAAAACGTAAATGAAAGAGAGCCTCGTTGCTTGAAAATCCCTTCCCAGCCAAATTTTCGATTTTGTCCAGGTCCCGAAATTTGGGTAAAAATCACTTATTACGGCTTTCCCTTGATTATCTGGGTGAAATAGGCAACAAAGAATAAAAGGGTTGAACCAAAAGACCTACAATCGGATGATCTAAAACATAGGCAACTTTATTGCACGATATGTGGCATTTGGCAGAAAATGAGGAATTTATGGAACAATGTGTAAAACGTAAATGAAAGAGAGCCTCGTTGCTTGAAAATCTCCATCCAGCAAAATTTTCGATTTTGTCCAGGTCCCGAAATTTAGGTAAAAATCACTTATTACGGCTTTCCCTTGATTATCTGGGTGAAATAGGCAACAAAGAATAAAAGGGTTGAACCGAAAGACCTACAATCGGATGATCTAAAACATAGGCAACTTTATTGCAAGATAAGTGGCATTTGGCAGAAAATGAGGAATTTATGGAACAATGTATAAAACGTAAATGAAAGAGAGCCTCGTTGCTTGAAAATCCCTATCCAGCAAAATTTTCGATTTTGTCCAGGTCCCGAAATTTAGGTAAAAATCACTTATTACGGCTTTCCCTTGATTATCTGGGTGAAATAGGCAACAAAGAATAAAAGGGTTGAACCAAAAGACCTACAATCGGATGATCTAAAACATAGGCAACTTTATTGCAAGATAAGTGGCATTTGGCAGAAAATGAGGAATTTATGGAACAATGTGTAAAACGTAAATGAAAGAGAGCCTCGTTGCTTGAAAATCCCTTCCCAGCCAAATTTTCGATTTTGTCCAGGTCCCGAAATTTGGGTAAAAATCACTTATTACGGCTTTCCCTTGATTATCTGGGTGAAATAGGCAACAAAGAATAAAAGGGTTGAACCGAAAGACCTACAATCGGATGATCTAAAACATAGGCAACTTTATTGCAAGATAAGTGGCATTTGGCAGAAAATGAGGAATTTATGGAACAATGTGTAAAACGTAAATGAAAGAGAGCCTCGTTGCTTGAAAATCCCTTCCCAGCCAAATTTTCGATTTTGTCCAGGTCCCGAAATTTGGGTAAAAATCACTTATTACGGCTTTCCCTTGATTATCTGGGTGAAATAGGCAACAAAGAATAAAAGGGTTGAACCGAAAGACCTACAATCGGATGATCTAAAACATAGGTAACTTTATTACACGAATTGTGGCGTTTGGCAGCCGATGAGAATTTTGTGGAACAATAGCTGACTAGTCCTGAATATTCTTTAATAATTAATGCTGAATTATTAAAAACAAAGTCTATGGCCTAAGATGTGTAGGCTTTTTTTCATAGAAACTACTGATATACACAATTTTATTTAAACAAATTACAAAAATAAGGTTATTAAACCAGTTTAACGTTAGGCTTCTCTCCATCTGAGTTCCTACCCAAATTCACTTCACTTTCTCTTTTTATGATGAGCCTTCATATGAGATATTTTATGCCCCGAAGTTCTAAAGGTCTTCTTGCACACAGCACACTGAAATGGTCGCTCACCGGTGTGAATTCTCAAATGAACAATTAGAACTTTTCTCGATGTATACTTCTTGCCGCACACCTGACAATCATAGGTCTCCCTTAGCGTATCATGCGTTTTCATATGCTGCACCAGAGTGGACCTCAAAGCGAATCGTTTCGGACATGAGTTGCAATCGAATGGTTTCTCTTTTGTGTGTGTTCGTGCATGGCGTTCCAAGTCACTGGCTTTATAGAAAGTTTTCCCACACTCACCGCATTGGCGGCCAGTCTGGCTTATTTGTTTCAAAGATCGTGCTAGAGATTTTTTTGAGGACTTTTTCGACGAATTGGCCACCGTTTCTATGGTAAAATTCTTGTGATTGTGCTTTTTACAGTTCTTAACCATCTCTAGTTGTATAAACTTCGGTGATAGGTTCTTCTGAGGGCTTTGAACCACTGCGATACAAGGCTGAGAGATAGTTTCTGAATGAGGTTCTGCAACATCAGGTGTCTGTAGGTGTTCCTCCGTTAATTGAGGTTCAGGCATTGCTAGTAGATTGCGGGCATGCGTTAGAATGTGGTTCTTGCAGTTGTCGCTAGTTTTGAAACGTTCACTACAGTAAGGGCAGGCGAATTTACGTTCATTACTGTGCGATATCATGTGTCGCTTGAGAAGAGATTGTGTTATGAATTTTGCATTGCAGACGTCACAAATGTGAGGCTTTTCGGCAGAGTGGATCTTGTAGTGCAGGTTGAGGGAACTTTGTGTAGTGTACGATCTAAAATGAGATTCAAGACAATAACAAAGTAAGTAGGTTCGGGTTTATACAAAATAATCTTCCTACCTAAAGCAAATGGCACACTTGAAAGGTTTCTCTCCCTTGTGAGTAGCTTCGTGCTGTCTCAGATGTGATAACTTTTGCATTTTTAGACCACAGACGCAACACTGATGGTTTCTCTTAGCGTACTCTTCGGCCTTGTGTTCCTCTTCGATGGAACTGGATTCAACTTTAACAGGAGACATTAGGAGTGGACGAACAGTATCAAACTCTTTATCCTCCTCTTGATGTTTGTGAGCAGAGAATCCGGCCTTGGATGTGAACGTTTTCGAGCATAAAGGGCAAATATATGATATGGAACTTGTATGAGTCCTGCAAAAGAAGTTACAGTATAGAATAGAATGATGGAATAATTAAATATACGTTACCTTGTGTGAATGTCTAATCTTCGCATAGAAGAGAATCGCTTTCCACATTCGGCCGCAGTGCAAGCATAGACTTTTAGGGGCTGTTCTTGGGAAGACAGATGGATATTCATATGAACTTTAACTGCTGCACTTGTTGCAAAGTTCTTTTGGCATATTTCGCACTCGAACGGCTTTTCCTTAGTGTGCGTTCGATGGTGTCTGGAAATTATTAAACAAAAAAAGAAGTTTAAGCTAAATTTATCTCAAGGAAAAAAAGCTATTATGTAACTATCTTAAGCCAATGCGGGGAGAATTCATTTGTTCATTCATTTTCAAAATGACCAGCGCCATCAACCCACAAACTAACGTTGAATTATCTCTTCTCAGGTTTGACTTAAGGTCGTCACTAATGTCCAAATACTGCTCAGTTTTAGCCTCGAGCTTATGTTTGTTATGTCTGTATATGAACCTCACTCAACCAGAATCAATGACTGAGATGAAATTACTTAGATTCAAAGTGAGCAAATAAAAACTAAGTTCCACTCACCTCAGCAAGTCGAATTGCCTTTTGAAAGGCTTATCGCAATAAATGCATGCCATCGTTCGTTGTCCTTTATACAGAATTTCCTTTACAACTTTATAAGTCTTCTCCTTCTTCGGATTTAAAGTATCAACCAGCGTTACAGTATGTACTTTAGGTCCAGGCGATGGGGGTTTCATTAGTGAAAGTTCCAACGCTGGTGGCTGCATATCCATAATGCCCATAGACTCCTGAAAACTCTTCAGCTGCTCCATTACCTTAGCAACATTCACACTATCATCATCGTCATCGTTAAACCCATCGTTATCAGCAGAATTTTCACTCTTCGGGTGCATCATAGCCATATGGCGGTTGACACTGTTCAATTTGGTGAACACACATGGACAGTGTTCGCATGCGAACATCTCATCTAAATTCGGCTGCATAGGATGGGTGCGCTTAATGTGCATAATAAGGTTGTTTTTCTGGGCAAAGCTGGAAACAGAAAGGATTAATCAGCTCCTAGGATCCGAAAAGACAATCTACCTACTTGCAGTTGCACTTGGGGCATTTGAAATCTTTAACACCCTGGTGTAGCAACATATGCCTCGCTAAGGATGTTTTTTGCGTAAATCCTTGGTCACATTCTGTGCATTGGAATGGTTTCGCTCCACTATGACAAACTTCATGACGCTTCAGTAAGCATGGCTTAGGAAAATGTTTCTCGCATGTTTGGCAGACGTATTTCCCTTGTAATTTCTTAGATTTTTGTCGGCTTCTTCCACTGGTGCCCTGAAATGTGGCAAAATAAACACATACATACATACATACAATTCTCAATAAGATTTTCTTGTGCTTACAACTTTTGCGAGGATTTCTTCAACCGTGCCGTCCGCTCCTGGTTTGTGTGCCCTAGCCAAGTGCTTCTCGTAGTAACCCTTCAAGTCGAATTCTTTGTCACACCGATTGCACTTGAATTGGTCGCTTGTCTGATGTGACTTAAGGTGACCCTTAAACGCCGAAATACGTTTAAATACCATTTTACACTCTGGACACTCATTGTTCGTACTACAACTGGGAACATGCGAAGCCAAATGGAGGAGTAAATTCGATTCAAAGTTGAACGATGCTGGGCATTTACGACACCGGAATTCCTTGGTCGAGATGTGTTGGACACGTCTGTGCAAACGCAATACTTGTGCCGATGAGAATGTTTCCGAACACAAGTCGCACGGCAGCTGTTTCACTGGAACCGGACTTGCCTTTGGGAATTTCTGTATAGGTTCAGCCGGTTCAACTGGAGGGAACAGTGACTCGAGTGGCGGTACGTTTAATGAACAGCTCACCTCCTCGGGAATTGGACTTAAGCTGGATATAACCGTTGGTATGTAGTCTATCTCCGGCACAGTGAAACTATCCATCTCGAAGGCATAGAACTCATTGGACTTCAAGAACTTCTCGGCGGAATCATTAAGTTGGTAGAGGAGTGCATTTGGAGTAGACATTTCCACTGGTAGTGGAGTAAATAAATCTGTATTGGTTTGCATTTTTACGTTTTTTGCAAACCGAAACGGATTAGGAAAATGGTTGCGGAAAGGGAAAGACGCGTATTCCTACGCTACAATGGGGGATTTTATTAATAATAATAATATATTTCTTTTGTTTTGTAATTTATTTGATATAGTTATAGGATATTTAACACAAATATATGCAAAAACCAATAATAACGCGTAGTTTTTGTAAGTTTTTCTTTTCCGTGGGACTACTTTTGACAGTTAAATATTTTCTTTTTATTTTGTAGAGTTCAGCGGTGACGGAGAAGCGAAACGAAAATAAATGGACGTATACAGTTGCTAACGGATGTTGATTGTAAGAACCATGGAGGGGTTTCCATTAAGAACACAATTTATATTTCGCGCCAATTTGTTCTTTGATTGATGGAGATTTTATAACCTTTCTAACTGGAGAATCAATCATCTGGTAAATCAAAAAGATTAGACGCATGGAGCAAACAGATATCAATACATCAGTGGGATTGAAATGTGTTTATAATCTCAATGAGTGCTCATCTTGAAATGAGGTGACGCTGCTCTGGGTGACTGGGTGGATTCTCTAGCAAAGCAAGCGTCAACCTCGGAGTTCTCTGCTCCGAAACCATTTGTTGCAATGGCAGAGGAAGGCAAATCATTCCACAAACGTGCGACCGAAAATAGGTTTAAAAAGATAAGGGTTTGCAGAAGTGGTCCCTCATTATCATTAAACTGACGGACAGGCGGGACACAACTATAGATTGCATCAAAACAAATGTGTTGGAAATATTGGTACAGGACCGATAAGCCAACGATAATCCAACATTCCGACGTTGCTCTTACTCACTTACTTACTTACTTAGGTGGCGCTACAGTTCGGGGTGTACCTTGACCTCAACCAACAAGCCTTTCCAGTTAGCCCGGTCCTTAGTTAACTGCCTTCAGTTGCGCACTACAAGTCGGTTAAGGTCCCTTTCTTCATGTGCGCGCCACCTAAGGCGAGGCCTTCCTCTACTACGTTGTCCCTCCGGGTTTGATTCGAAGACTCTACGGGCCGGAGCACTGTTGTCCATTCGCTCTACATGTTCTAGCCGTCGATGATGCTCTAGCGAAGGAATTTTGTTGGAAATTGATAGGTCACCGATCAATCTACATACTTGACGCTGGACATGAAAATTTATAGATAGTAGGCAACGAGACTTCCCGCCGCAACATGTGGGTTGTATTCGAAAAAATGTTTACACCTCTAGAGAAATCTAAACGCATCTAGCTTCTTTTCGCAGCTTTTGAAATCTGATGATTCCATCGAATATCTGGGGTAATTCGCATGCCAAGTATCGACATACCATTCCTCAATATCAGCTCCATTCCATGAGACGCATAAAATTCATATAAATAGTTCATCTTTATTTTTAAACGCATTTCATGTACATAGTTGTTACATTAAGTAAATAAGTTTTATTACAGATAAAATTCTTTAAAAATTAAAAAAAATGAGTCTTGTTGTGGTAGCACCTCTAATGCTGGTCTTTTCCTCCTTTCTTTTCAATTCAAATGTGAAATCCTGGCGATAGTCCATATGTAAACTGTGTCTCTTGACTTCTCGCCAAATCGCAAAGCTTCTGTCGTTTGTCCGCAATTAAAAAGTCATCAATATCTTCAACCATTTCGGAATCACCACGTTTACGACTTCTTGTGCTAAGTTCCACCCTGCTGGGTTCTTCTTCGGCTTCATTGGCTTGGTATTGTAGGTAATTAGATGATATATGTCTGCTGGATCTACAGAAAGAATTACATCCGTTATAAGAAAGTTAAAACCATCATACACTCATTTATAACTTACAGTTTCAGTAGATACGGGTCAAATGGAAAGAATGTATCCAAAGTCTCCTCTGGCGTTGATGTATCATTAGCATAGACTGTGGCCAACTTGCGACGAGCATTGCGTTCCAAAATCGCGTGGCAATATGCCAGCTGATAGGCCCTAGTAACACCCGCAAATGCTGTGGCCACTGCAGGCAAGCAGACGCGCAGTGGATTAAAGTTACACGTAACCAAAGCGGAGAGTTGGAGAGATTGCAGGAAAAGGAGACCTTTAATAGAAAAATCATCTAAATCATGTGACGGAAGGTCGTCTGTAGATCGCTTACCTTTCTTATCAGCAGTCAAGTCTCTGCTTCTAAACGCTATCACATAAAATATCGCCTGGCAGACGGAGAAAAAAACTAAATTTGCTTTAAGCGAGCCGTTCGAGCGATATTGATCGCTTCGTTGAATGTACTGATGAGCCCAATTACATAGTTCCTTCAAATAATCTTTCAATACCCTAAAGGACGGCAAATTCTTGTGTAAAGTGAAACTTGAAATGAAAGTAGATTTACTTACATAAGTGGTAATATTTTGGATCTAGCCGAAAAGCTAGCGATATAACCCACGGCTGCCTGGCGAATCACAGCTGATTCATTCGGATCTTTCATTTTGTTCCAAAGGTAATCTAGAAACTTTTCAGCTAAAACACTCTACAAAGACAGCGATAGATACATAGATGCATATAATTGAATATATTAATATAAACTCACCTTAAAACTACAATAGTAAAAAACTAAAAACTGCACATGATGCGTGTTATGGCTGGGTAGCATCACATTATTGAAAGCCTGCAACAGAATCTTCAAAAACTGCAGTGCCTGCGCGATAGTAGGTCGCTGTTCAGCATCGCCATCACCCGATACATTTGGATTGAACCGATCAAAAAATCTAAACATCTTGTCCATGCATATGTCTAGAGTGTGTGCGATTGGATGATTCATTGGAAGTACTTCAGCTGTACGTTCTGCTTCTGGGACATCATCGATTTTGAACATTTCCTCATCTTTATCATCCTCATCCATTTCATCTTCTTCAAATTCAGCGTCTTCAATTTCATTTCGTGGGGCATTCACATCTAATATCACTAATCTGAAACGGGAATCCAAATACATCATCTTCTGGTGCATTTACTGGTGCATATCCAACTTACTTCTGCAGCAACAGTTGCATAATGTATTCCGTGAACACTGGCTTGTATTCCAACAACCACAGGACATTGTGTACAAATCCACCAACAACATGCGCGGGTTTCTTATAGTAAGGGAATGTTGCCTCAACATTGTCAAGGATTACATCAAATGATATCGGTATGATTGAGAGAATCCTTTCGAGTAGTGAATGAATCGCCTGCAATTCTGTTCGTAATGGCTCTTCTGGTACACCATTAGGCCATAGAGCTGCGTCAGCATCTTTAGGAATCCAAAGAACTATCAATTTAGAGATAGCAAAGTTGATGTGCTTAATTTGAGCGACTAGGAGATCCACAAAAAATTCCGTATATTCTTTGACTGCTTCATTGCTGCGATTTGCCCATTGCATTGAGAGAAGGGTTTCGGCGATAATGGTAAACTTAGGACTTAGGACGTGCACCAAGGAGTGAGCCTCTTTAATAATTCGAATGAAGTCAGCGTCCTAAGAAGAGAAAATCAGATATTCTTGTTAATAGGGAGAATGGGAGTGTTTGCAAAGTTAAAAAAATATTTAGGAAGAAAGTGAAAGGGAAGTGCCATAAAGGGGATGATGTAGCAGTAGCCTTAAATAAGTCTAGAAAGTAGCTCACAAGAGAAACATCAGTTAATGCTAATAAAGCTATAAAATAAATCTATCCAATCATCGATACATTCATAACATTGTTACAGCCAGGGTACGAATACGGATATTCCAAACGACAAAACAAAGAAGAAATACAATCGCAAAAGACTGTCAAAACTTTTACCGAATTCGTATCCCGAAATCCAGCTACGACTCCCATGCCGCCAGCATCAAATGCCGAAATGTCATCAGAAATGCCGATATTCTGGCTTTAGCCCGATCACCTCCAAGAAACAAGTGGTTTAACGAAGAATGCCGGCGAGCACATGCAACTAAACAAGAGGAATACAAAGCGGCGCTACAAATTAGGACGAGACGGCTCCCGAACTCTACGAGCAAAAGAGATGAGAAGAACATCGGCTTCTCTGAAAGAAGGAAAACGAGCTCGAGAAGCGCGCGATAGAAGATATTGGGAGATTATACTCCAGGAATAATGTACGGAAATGTTGCCAAAAGGTAAAAAGAACGTGTCAAACCAACAAGACCCGTACAGAAACCTGTAGAGAAGAAGAAGGAAACCTCATAGTAGTCACACTTGGTGCTGAGAATATGAAAACATTTCTTCTGCAGACTCTATAACAGGGCCGAAGACCAACATCGCTCTGTCAGGCAGAATGAACCATTAAATTTAAACGATGATAGCCACAATTTCCATACACCTGATCAAAGCTAAATTAAGATAGTAATATTCATGCTTAAATCTAACAAGCCTGCTAGACCTGATGGTCTGCAGATCTTCAAGGCATCTGGAGATTACTTGGTAGAGAGCGTACACCAATCTCTAAAATTTGGTCAGAGTTTACGCCTGATAAATGGAATATTATCATCGTTTGCCCGACCCACAAGAAAGGATACCCCCTCAATTGCGCCAACTACAGAGCTAACAGTCTCCTCAACATTGCGTATAAAATCGTAACTGCCACATTGTGTGAACGCCTGAAACCGTCATTGTGAACACCCTGATCTGCGTGGTTTCAGATTGGGAAAGTCCACAATCGAAAATTCAAGAAATCCAAATCGATACCCACCCGCTACCCGATTTTAAGGCCACATATGACAGTGTCTATAGAGACGAGCTATATATACAGAGCCATGTCTCGTTTTGACATCCCGGCCAAACTTGTCAGATTGTGCAGAATGACGATTAAGAATTTTCCCTGGTTTATCAAGACTGGTAAGGATCTCACCGAGATGCACAATCTTTCAAAAGTCTGTGCACCTACTAGCGTGCACAGCGGGCTGTCACCGGTGCGTTCGCTAGTTTTGAAACGGAAACTGCCAGAATGAGTTTAGCAGTAAACAATTTCCTGTCAACCAGAATCGACACGAAACATCGACAATCGACAGCTATAATTTTGTGCTAGTAAGGGACTTTGCCTACCTCTACCTCTGCCTCTATCTCTACTTCCCATAAACTCTAAATAAACTCTTGTCAATCGCTGTTTCCTTGGGCTTCAAATGCAATTGAGTACTAAGACGCTATGCCGACCAACTAATCGATTGGTTAAAAAATTACGCATCTGTCGTCTAAGATGGCTACATGTACATATGTAGATCGGATGGACAGTTCAGGTTGGAATAGGTACCCTTTCAATTGATATAGGTTCCCTTCTAATTATCCACAAACATAAATGTAAATTCGCTTATTAATTTAAATTTAGAAAATGAAGTGAATGTAATTTTGTAACATGAATTTAAATAGTAGGGTACCCGCTAAATAAATAAAAATATAAATATTTGTGTGCGCCCCTTAAGACAATATACTATGTATGCGAATGAAAGATTTATTTAAAGCGGACACGTACAAAAAATAGGTTAAAAGAATTTTGTGCAACTAGTGGAAAAAAAAACCAATCCCACACCAAAAGGCTAAGATCAATCTTAAGCGGAATAAACTAAATCTGAATCATAGTATAGTACGAACTACTTGTGTTTTACCAATTGGCTCCATTACAAGGCATGCAGACAATTTTGTGTATCTAAATTGTTGTACAACTAGAACCAAACATTACACAAAATTGCTTAAGAGAGCGGAATGCAAACCATCAGTTTTAAGCCACAAAACAGTTGCCTAGTCTATCTGTCGGAAATAGTGATTATTTCGCACTTTCAATCGGCCACGTGAAACCCAGCCGCCGTAAAGTACTTTAACGCGTGATGTGCATTTATCATTAGTCATTCCATTTATGATATGCATGATTTTTAATCGACCAACTGTGGATCAAAACCCCATCCCTTTCAACCCTCAAGGATATTCTCAAATCTTCAAAGGATATCTGTTTTTAAATGTATGTACTCACATTTAAAGGACACTCCCTCAAGTAGGCAGCAAACTCTGTCAATGGCATAAAATTATTTTGGTCCACTACAGCTTTGACCGCATCCGCGAGACCCTTTCCACGGGGCTCCTGAAATCGAACTTTATTGATTACAGCATTCTTAGCTTTATCTCTTTCCGCTGTAGAGTAACATTTTAAAATCGATGATAGTCCTGTCTTGGCACTATACACAGACATCTTGTTGCAGGGTTTTCTTCTTTTTTTTTCCACCGGGAAAACTTATTACGTTGCAGGAAGTTTCGTTTTTGCTTTTAAGGTTACGCGACTGCTGGTGAAATTTGTGCTTGTGCTTTAATTAAACTTATATTTCTTATTCACAGTAATTAGATAAATTCCGTTTTCCACAAATGTATAAACTTTTTCTTTTAAATTTTCGCAACATTTCACGGGATGGAACTAAGTGAAAATAAGTTCTTTTTGTGGACGTACAAAAAGCACGTTGCACACGAAATCGCAAAGGATTTTCCTGGAAACGTCAAATTGTGACAGATACTTTCTTTTTTTTCCGCTTGAAGCAGTGTGGTGCCAAGTTTGATATGTTTGTGTAACTCTGCAAATTGTGTTTATTGGATGTTACTCGACAAAAATGCGAATCAAAATGAAAAAGAAAAGAAAAAATCGCGAAGTAAGCGAAATAAAAAGGAAAGCAAACCAATTTAATTGATATTGACAACTTTGTCAAACTGAGTCTACGTTTCAGACAAAGATATTAATCTGAACACGAAAACGAAAATAAAAATCAGTCCGCCAGTATTGTGAACACCGTCCATGAGCTTTCTCATTAATTTCCCTTCTTCCTTATCTTCGAGACAATATGGATTAGGATTGTGACTATACAATGGTGCAGTGTATAGAGTGTTTGTTTGTGACTCGTTTGTGCATGGAGTGAATCAAATGAAAGTTTTTGTTAGCCTTCTGACTTTTCTTGAACTAAATTCTGATTGCCTATCAAACCTTTCTAATAGAACTTGGCACTACTGCTAGAAGCGATACTCGACATTTGCCCTTCATACAATTACTGACGTCACGACTCATATGTGCCTTTCAACAACTGACAATCTTTATATTAATTTTAAAACGTACGAGGATTAGATTGTCGGACTATTTAAAACGTTGATATCTCCATTTAATGTCAGTTTCATCACGTTAGATAATTAGGATACCTAGGCACAATGTCACGTTTCAGCGGAGCCCTGCAGTTGACCGACTTGGACGACTTTATCACTCCATCGCAGGTTTGTGTTTTACTGAATCCCAACTTCTCTTATTACTTATTCTCAATCCCAATTAGGAATGCATAAAACCAGTAACAATTGAAAAAACCAAATCAAAAACTGGAGCTAAGATAACAATCCAAGACGACGGCTATTACGAGGAAACCTCGACTGGCAAGCAAAAACTTCAAAAAGTCGAAATCACATTACAGGACTGTTTGGCCTGCTCTGGATGTATTACATCTGCGGAAGGTGTCTTAATCACACAACAGAGTCAAGAGGAACTTTTGAAAGTTCTAAATGAGAATCAAAACCTTAAGCTACAGGGAAACTTAGAGCAGGTGAGGACAATCGTCTTTACTATCTCTCAGCAGGCGATTTTGAGCTTGTCGCAGCGCTATGAACTCTCTCCGGAGGAGTGTAGCAAGCATTTAGCTGGCTATTTCAAGTCACTGGGAGCTGATTTAATTCTAAACACAAAGGTAGCCGACGACTTGTCTTTGATCGAAAGTCGAACAGAGTTTGTGGAACGTTATGGCAATCAGCAGTTGCCAATGTTGTCGTCATCCTGTCCTGGTTGGGTGTGTTATGCTGAGAAGACCCATGGGACATTTATCCTCCCCTTTATATCAAGTACAAGATCACCACAGCAAATAATGGGAATGCTAGTTAAGCAGTACCTGCCGCAGAAACTGAGTATTTCTACGGAGAAAATCTACCACGTCACAGTAATGCCATGTTATGACAAGAAACTGGAGGCTTCCCGCGAGGATTTCTACAGCGATGTGAGCAACTCAAGAGATGTGGATTGTGTTATCACTTCGAGTAGGTTTGGGCCCCTTCTCCTTATTATATCTT
This sequence comes from Xylota sylvarum, assembly GCA_905220385.1. Taxonomy (NCBI): domain Eukaryota; kingdom Metazoa; phylum Arthropoda; class Insecta; order Diptera; family Syrphidae; genus Xylota; species Xylota sylvarum. The sequence goes on along the minus strand of LR999957.1, from coordinate 103,634,131 downwards.
TCTGTACGATGTGTTATACTTGTAGTTGAGATTGAACAGATGCTGAGTAGTCGGGATCCAGATTCTCTAAGCTACTATCCACCAGCAGACTTTGATTGGCCATGGAGTGCGGAGAAGCCCCTTGGTGGCAATGTATGGGCACATGAATCCTCTGGCTCTGGGGGTTACTCTGACCATATTTTTAAGTTCGCCGCTAGAGAGCTATTTGGCGAAGATGTTGAACGATTGGAGTACGTAAACTTAAGGTAAGTTGACATATAGCCTCATATCTTCCAAATATTCATGAAATCCTCTGTAGAAATCCCGATTTTCGAGAGTTAACTCTAGAAAAAGATGGCAAAGTTGTACTTAAATTTGCCATTGCCAATGGGTTCCGCAATATTCAGAACTTGGTGCAGAAACTTAAACGGGGGAAGACTCAGTACCACTTCGTAGAGGTTATGGCATGTCCCTCTGGTAAGTTGTAGACTAGTTTTCTACGAGAACTTTATACAAAATTCTTATTGTGTAGGTTGCCTGAATGGAGGTGCCCAAGTTCGTCCACCCGTCGGTACTCCTGTCAGAGAATTAACACTACAGCTAGAGGAACTTTATAGGCAGTTACCAAAATCTGTCCCAGATAACCCAGAAACCCGCTCGGTATATACGAGTTTTTTTAATGGTCAACATACGGACAAGGCGAAAATGTTATTGCACACTTCCTACCACGCGGTGGAGAAGATGAACACTGCACTCAATATAAAGTGGTAGTGTGATGGTTGTTTAGTTGTTTTTGTATAAATAAAGAAGATGGTGACTAGTTCAAAAAACTAATAGTAAGGTCGAAGGCAAATTGATTAAAATAGATATCGAGCTTACTTTTTACTATTGGCTGATGGAGCTGATGCAGCTCCAATTACAGTTTATTGAGATTATTTAGTCCAAAATCATCGCATATGGAAGCAATATTCGTTACACCACAAAACGGAATTGACTATAATGTGTATCCAGCGAGGTTGGATGCCCATTGTTATACCGGTAATAAGTTTCAATATCAAATCCTTTGGGCAAGTCTTCCCTAAATTAAATTATATTTGTACGTCGAGTAAGTATTTGCCTTTCTTGTAGACTAGAACTGCTATTAATAACCTATCCTCTAGTATCGTGTGATTCTTTACACGTGTACGAGCGAGGGAAGGATTTTGCCGCAGTTCAGTTGCAAACTATGGTGTTTGTTTTTAATGCGGACATTTATGTACATCAAGACCCAGTTTTTGAACAGAAATTTTTAAAAGCAATGGAAAAGGGTAAGTCTTGCTTTAAATTTCTTCAGTAGTGTTGTGATGACTGATGATGATATGGTAATTTATTTGTGCGTCTAGATTTTTTAGAGATAGGGTTTACACAATATGATATAAGAGTTTTCCAATTGGACCCGTTTAGTAGTTCTCGGATTTCTTCCGTTGACAAGATGACTTTAGCTAAGTAGAATCTCCTGATATCACACGGAAACCCTATGAAATGCGTTATATTTTCCCTTTGTAACATGTTACACAATGAACATCTAACTGGAAGGTCTTTTCTATGTGGCACGAAGTTTAATGATAATAACCCTCCTCTTGGCCGAAAAATTCTAGAAATGAATCCTACGTTATTCGAGTCTTTAAAGTAGTTCAGCGACCCAAGGTTGAACTGAAGTGCTAAGAACACAATTGGTTGCTCAATATATATTTGTCGAAAACATGAATTTTCACATTCCAGTCTATTTAATTAATTCTACCCCAAATTTAGCATCTCCTTATAACAGACGTCTCGTAGTTACTACATACTTCGTAACGGTCCTTGGCAATCGTTCGTCTCCCAACCTGAATGTGCTGAGAATATAGTTAATGTTTAGGTTGAGTGTTTGCAAGGGCAGTGGTGTAAGTCCTGTTTCAATTATGTGCATGTAATTAGGCGCTGTAGGCATTCGGAATGTCCTTCGTAGATAAAATCTCTACAGCTCTTCTACTACATCAAATCACATATGATCCCATGCTCCGTAAAACGAATTGAGTTTGAGACTGTTTCGAATATTTGGTATTTTACACTTGGAAGTTAATTCAGCCAATTTTAATTTCCTCTGCTCGAAGGTGCAGCTCAGTAGTCCGACGTACTAGCCCCTGAGCAACGTCAGGCACTACTTCTTATAATATCTATTAATGTTCCAGACTTTTGTTTAGAATTTGTACAATTTGCACTCGACTTAAGCCTTTAAGACTGGTAAGTATTGTCTATACCAACAGCTCCACCAAACATATGTATATTTATCTTAAAACTAAAAGACCTCCTAGACAAGAGTGCAAACCTTGATCCACTTACTAAATTCAATATAAATAGACATACACAAAACTAATTTTTTTAAAAAAATATTTTACACTTTATTTGAGATTTATTTGATTCATTACCGTTATAACTTATTAAAGAGAACATCCTATTCTATAAATTATGGCCAAAAATCTCTCTTCTCATGTTTCCGCAGTGAAATCTCAAAAACAGATTCCATTCCATCCAACACCATACAGTTTCGTTTTCGTTTTCGTTTTTTTATTTTTTTTGTTCATTATGTGCAATCATTTGCCCGTTGTCCTGGGATACCACGTAATTCTTGATTCAGTGTTCTCAACAACGGATGCTTTCCACAGCCACATCGTCCTCGGAAATCGTCCAAATCCAAAGCCCAAACCATACCACCGCCCAGACCCAACTTCTTGACGAATTCCGATTTTCTTCGAATTTCCGAAACATCATCATACGAAACCCATTGGTTGCCACGGTAGGCATAAGGTCCAATTCGGCCTTCCTTATCTCTGACAATAGTCCAACCGCCATTGTTTACATTTTCACAAATTTCATAGTAAGCCAAGAAGCCACCAGCACGGGTGTAGCGTCCGGCTTCTCCAGGACCATAGGTCTTTTCATTTAAGCCCCTTGATTTGGTATCGGCCAGTGAGAAAGATTGTCCATATAGTGGCATACCCATGACCAGTTTCTCTGGTGGAGTACCCTGTTCTATCCAGTAGTGCATACTGAAGTTGCCATTGAAGTAGTCATATGTGTCTCCTTCTACGTAGTACAAAGGAGCTACGTGTCCAGTTTGCTTGTCCCAATGACCATGGAAATCATAGGTCATCACTGCAATCCAATCAAAGTAACGGGCCAGAACGGGAACATCATAGCCTGCATCGATGACCATTTTGCTGGGCGAAACAGCAGTTGATAGGAGAAGGTCACGAGGTTTAAAGGCTTCCGAAAGTTCACGGACAAGAGCTGTGAAACCAGCCTTTTCATCGGGAGAACCCTTCTTACAGTCCACCTGCCAGCAGACTGGATATTCCCAATCCAAGTCAAGACCTTCAAAGCCGTACTTGTCAACAAAATCAAGAATACTCTTGATGAACCTTGCTCTGGCTAATGGGTCGAGAACAAGACGGGCGTATTTATCTCCAAGTGAGTCATTCCATCCACCGATGGCGACAGTCACTCGTATTCCTTTCTCTTTGTATGCCACTACACGCTCATAGAATCGGTTGTCAATGTCGGCCCAAGAGTCGTGAGTTTTGATAGTCAAGCTGTCACGGTTTAGGACTGCGAAGCCATAGACGATGTGTGTGCATAAGTTTTCGTCAATGTCCTCGGGGACATACTTGCCTTCTCCCTGGCGGTACCAAGCCCAGTTGGTGAAGTAGCAAACCACTTTGTAGCGCTCGTCTCCGGATGGTTTAGCTGGTGGAGGCTTATGGTCCACAGTGGGTTTCTTAGTTGGTGAATCAGTTGGTTTTTTGGTCGGACTTAAGACGGGCTTTTTCGAGGGCTTGGTGACTGGCTTTGGTCGTGCTGTTGTAGTGCTTGAGTCGGGAATGTCACACGGGGAGTTTTGTGGCCAATCACAATGATTTTCATTCCAATAAAGGCCTTCGGGACATCTGTTCAGAAAAAGAGAGGTTTGACAACCTGTTGAGGGTAAAAACTTAAGAACCTACCTCTGCTCAATGAGTCCTCCGAATTGACAAACATAGTACTTGTTGCAGTCCCTCTTGTGTGGAACATAGTTGCGACCATGACAGTTCATTTCGACTAAATCCTCGGAGACTGGAGCTTGATAAGGAGTCTCCGGTTTCAGAGTTGTCTCTCGGACGATAACTGGTCTCTTTGTGGTTACTTCTCTAGGCGGCGCTACGATCGTATTATCGTTTGAACTGATTTTGGAAACTGAAAAGAATTTTTAGTCAATTAGAATGTCTAGTGCTGTCAAGATCAAACTTACTCTCTGATATATCTTCCAGCTTGCAGTGCGGGTGTGGACCAGGATACTTCCTTAAAACCCTGTTAATGGTCTTTAGCAATGGATATGACTCACAATTGCAGACATTTTTGAAATCGTCCAAGTCCAGTGCCCAAATCATAGCACCTCCAAGTCCCATGGCCTTCACGTACTCACTCTTGTGTCGAATCATTGGCGCGTCATCAAATGAAACCCATTGATCTCTTAGATATGCGTAAGGACCCATTCGTCCGCGTGGATCTCTGACCACCTGCCACTTCTTGTCACGAATGTTGCTACAAATTTCATAGTACGAAAGGAACCCACGAGCTCGAGTCGCTTCTCCAGCTTCTCCTCCACCATAAGTTGGTGCGTTTAAATCGTGATCGCTAGCCTGAGCCAATGAGAAGGATTGTCCGTACATTGGCATTCCCATGATAATCTTACGACGGTCAGCACCTTGACTTATCCAGTAGCTAAGAGAGAAGTTAGAGTTGAATATTGGATCATCGTCGGGATGATCGTACATGGGAGCTACGTGTCCAGTTTTCTTATCCCATTGTCCATGGAAGTCATATGTCATCACAGCAATCCAATCGAAGAACCTGGATAGTTCCGCTACATCATAACCGGCGTCGATCACCTTTTTGTTGGGGGAAACAGCTGAAGATAGAAGCAGTCCACGAGGCTTGAAGGCTTCCGAGAGTTCACGAACTAAGGCAGAAAATCCTTCTTTCTCTTCCGGGTCACCTTTGCTGCAGTCGACTTGCCAGCACACTGGATATTCCCAATCCAAATCCAAACCATCGAAGTTGTACTTTTCGATAAACTCAATGACTTGTTTGATGAAGCGGGCGCGGGCTACAGCACTTCTTACCAGGCGAGCGTACTTATCCCCGGCCGAATCATTCCAACCACCGATAGCCACAGTCACCTTAACCTTCTTTGCCTTAAAGGTGGTGACACGTTCGTAGAACTTGTTGTCCATATCAGCCCAGGAGTCGTGCGGCTGGATGGTCAGAGTGTCTCGGTTCAACACAGCGAAGCCATAAACAATGTGCGTGCAAAGTTCAGCGTCGATGTCCTCGGGAAGGAATTTACCTCCTCCCTGGCGGTACCAAGCCCAATTGGTGAAATAGCAAACGACCTTGAAATCCATATCTGTCTCAGTTTCGCTCTCATCTATGATTTCAGCATTCAGGTCAAAGGGAAGCTCATTGTCGATGGTCTCGATGTTTGAAGGGATTTCCTCATTGGATTGATTCTCTTCGATAGTTTCGACATTCGATGGAGTTTCTTCATTGGTTGGAGTTTCCTCGATGACTTCTACAGACTCAATGGGTTCCACTGGCTCTGGCGGTACCTGGGGTTCATCTAAGGGCGTCAAACCCGCTGGAAGGGATAATTTAGTAATGTGAAAGACTCATCGTCTTTGTTTAGCTTACGTGTTGGTTCGAAACCACTTGGTGGGCTCTTAAGAACGTCATGAATCTGTCTCAATAGGGGATGAACACCATCACCGCAGCGGTTCTTAAAATCATCCAAATCCAGAGCCCAGACCATACCTCCTCCCAAGTTCAAAGCTCTAACCAACTGCGACTTCTTGCGGATCATAGCAGGGTCATCGTATGACACCCATTGGTTTCCTTTGATAGCATATGGTCCCATGCGGCCTTGCTCATCTTGGATAACTTCCCAGCCTTGGTTCTTCACCCTGTCACAGATCTACATAGATTCGGAAGCAATATTCAGAAAGATGGCCACTATAGATCTAAGGCTTACAAACCTCGTAATAAGCTAAGAAACCAGCTGCTCGTGTGAATTCTCCAGCTTGTCCTGGTCCCGGTGCCTTGGCATTCAGTCCGTTCTCTTTAGGATTAGCCAAAGTGAAGGACTGGCCGTAGAGTGGCATACCCATGACGATCTTTCTCGATGGAGCACCCTTTTCAATCCAGTAGTTCAGCGAGTAGTTCTGCAAAAACAAATATATTTAGTATATCCAACCTTGACAAGCCTCTCGTTACTTACCGCATTGAAATAGTCGTAGTCATCTTCGGGATGATAGTACAGCGGAGCTACATGTCCAGTCTTCTTGTCCCACTGTCCGTGGTAATCATAGGTCATAACGGCGATCCAGTCAAAGTACCGGGCCAGTTCAGCGACATCATATCCAGCATCGATGATCTTCTTACTTGGAGACACAGCAGTGGACAACAACAAACCTCTAGGCTTGAATGCCTCCGAAAGCTCCCTCACCCATGCAGTAAAGCCTTCCTTTTCATCGGCCATTCCCTTGTTACACTCTGTTTGCCAACAAACAGGGTACTCCCAATCCAAATCGAGACCTTCGAAGCCATATCTCTCAATAAAGTCTACAGCTTGTTTGGTGAATTTCGCTCTTGCCGATGGATTCCGGACCAAGCGACTGTACTTGTCGCCTTGAGAATCATTCCAACCGCCCAGGGCGAGGGTTACTTTCACACCCTTAGCCTTGAGATCGGATACTCGAGTGTAGAATTTGTTATCCAGATCTGCCCAAGAGTCATGTGTCCTTATGGTCAATTCTGAGTAGTCCAGGACTGCAAAACCATAAACGATATGCGTGCAGAGGTCGGTGTTGATGTCGTCAGGGGTGTATCGGCCAAGACCTTTGCGGTACCAAGCCCAGTTGGTGAAGTAGCAGACCACCTTGTAGTACCCATCGAGTGGTTCCAACTGTGGTCTGTCGGTAGGGAACGTCGGTCTTGGTGTTGTGACTGGTCGCGCTGTGGTTGTAGTCGGTTTGGGTTTTTGTGGTTGCAAAGGTTGAAGTGAGTTTTCTCCGGCATCTATAGCATTCGATCCTTCATCTAATCCAACGCCGCCGCCTTCCTGGGCACAGTTGGCGTTCGCTGGCCAATCGCATATATCCAAGTTGGGGTTCCAGTGTAAGCCTGGTGTACAAGAAGCAGCTTCTAGACGATCCCAATTGCAGCGCAGGTATTTATTACAGTCTCCAGGGTATGGGACAAAGTTCTTTCCCTCACAAGGGTCACTCTCGGATGCCTTAGAATGGATGAGGCGTAGGTACTTCTTGGTGGAGACACAATGTACGTTATCTGGCCAGTCGCAGATTTTTTTCTCGTGGTTCCACTGAAGGTCGTTGCCACACGCATTGGGAATGAGAACTTCATTCACACAGATGTAGTACTGGCCGCAGTTTCTGTGGGGCCAGTACTGTCCATCAGTACACTTCTTTGGCCTCTGTGGGCGAGGTGGTGGTGGTCTAGATGGACTCACAGGAGCCACTGGCTTGGGAGTTGTTTGTCGTATTGGTCGTGTTGGTAATGCAGAGGTGGTTGGACGGGATGTAGTTTGACGGGATGTCGTTGTACGGGGTGTGGTTGGGCGGGCAGCGGATGTGGGCTTATTGAATTGCTGCAGAGGACGAGATGTTGTCTTAGGCGTTATTTTACATTGAGCCGATGCTGGCCAGTCACAATAGTGATTTTCTCGGTTCCAGTGAAGACCACCGGCGCAAAATTGCTGCGTCATTTCACCATCGGCCACACAGTGGAAGTATGCATTGCAGTTATCCGGATGTGCGAGGAATTGGCCAGCCCGGCAGTTGGAAGTGACTACTACAGGTTGAATGACAGCTGGAGCTGGGATTGTTGTGCTTTCTACGCTGATTTGGGGAGTAGTGGTGCGTCTAGTTGTTGTTGTGGCTGGCCTGCGAGTTGTTGTGGTGGTTGTCGTAGTTGTTCTTGTGGTCGTTGTTGTTGGTCTTTTAGTGGAAGTCCATGTCGTATGGATATGCTCTGGGGCCTTGGTAGTTGTTGAAGTTGGTTGCCAAGATGGCCAAGTGGTCTGCTCCAAGTTGATTCCACTTCCACCGTCACTCAGAGTTGTCATAACTGGTGCGACTGGTGTCACCGGTTGAGGAGGACGTTCACAATTTGCTCTCGACGATGGTGGAGGGCTTGCCAAGCGTCCTAAAGCTCTATTGACGGCCTTCAAAAGGGGAAAAGCTTCCGAACAACATCTATTTTGGAAATCATCAAGATCAACAGTCCAAGCGGCTATTCCACCAAATCCAGCATTCGCGGCATATCTAGCTTTAGCTTCTACCGACGAAGGATCTTCATAGCCAACCCACTGTGTTCGAAGCTGGGCATATGGGCCTGACTTTCTCTCTGGATCACGTCCTACTTGCCATTTGTTTTTACGAATTCTCTGGCACACCTCGTAATATGCCAACATTCCTGGTTGTTTAGTGTACTCACCCGGCTCGCCTGGGCCAGATGCAGAGGTTCCCTCTCCAACTAGCCGATTGCTAGATTCGGTTAACGTAAAGGACTGTCCATAGAAAGGAATACCCATAATCAGCTTCTCTGGAGCGGCTCCATTCTTTACCAAAAGCTTCATGGCGTAGTCAGTATTATACTGGGGATATCTATCGCCTTGGCGTCCATAAAGTGGGCTTACGTGTCCCGTTTGCATCTCCCATGCACCGTGGTAGTCATATGTCATAACCGTCAAGTAATCGGCAATCTTTGAAAGCTCGGCTAGTTCATAGGCTTCCGTGATGATCTCCTGGTACCCTGAGATAGCTACTCCCAGTTGCAACTTCTTATCCACTCGATCGAATTCCTTTCTCAAAGCCTTTATGAGTTTTGTAAAGTTAGGCCTGTCACTAGCTGGACCCTTTTTACAGTCGCTCTGCCAACATTTCGGGTAATTCCAGTCTAAATGAAGTCCTCTAAACCCGTTTCGCTGCAGGAAGCCGGTTACACTTGAGGCAAAGACATTTCGCTTGATTTCATCGGCTGCCAGACGGGAATACTTATCACCAGTCGAGTCTGTCCACCCTCCCAAGGCTATTAAAACTGGTACCTTGATTGCTGTTACTCTCTTGTAATAATCGTTATCGACATCAACCCAGGGGTCAAACTCTCGGATTGTTAAGTGATCTGGGTCAAGTGAAGCAAATGAATAGATGACAGCGCTACACAAGGATGGATCAATATTTTCGGGAACGAATTTTCCCTCACTCTGCCTGTAGAAAGCCCAGTTAGTGAAGTAGCACAGAACCTTTGGCATTTGGTTAAGGTTCTTGGTCTTTGTCTTCGTTGTGGGCTTAGCCTTAAGGAGAGCCAATCTTGAGTCATCTTCTAGTTCAGTTTCAATCTGTTCTGCGGTGACGATCTGTTGGTAGGGCGAACCAGTTCGATAAGGCTCAGGTTTATAGTCGTTATGAGGGTTGGGTTCGTCAAAAGCTGAGAAGTCATCCGCAGTTGACCATGGATCGGCGGAAACGAATTCTACATCATCTGCAGATGCTTTCGTAAGCTTTCCAAACTGTGGGCGTTCTTCATCTTCTTCAGTTAAGTCTTCAGATTGTGGTGGAGATTCAACAGATGATCGAATGAACGATCGTCCGAAGCTGCTCTCGACAGACTGAATTGTTGGCACGCTCTCTACTGCGCTTCTGAGGGGAAGGAAGATCTCTCCAAAGGTTGGTCGCAGGGAAAACCGTCCGGAATGGTCTTCTTGGTCATTCTGTGGTACACTTTCAACGGCTGATCTCACAAAAGCTGGCCACCCGGCTTCTGGTTCATGACGTAGTATTAAGGAGTTCACCAGGTTTGTTAGCTGCGTAAAGAAACGAAACGTTAATGCTGTTCGATAAATGGGTAGAAAATCAATGACTTACCAGTAGCAGACACACTGCCCTGCTAAGGAAACCCATATTCTTTGTTTGAAAATTTCGATTTCAGTGGGTTAACGGTTGGATTTCTTCTGTCCCGTCGTTAATTAATCCGATTTGTTGTTCTTAAGTGCGTTGGGTGTTTGCCTGTTCAAGTCTGCAAAAAGAATAAAAAGTCATCAAAAAGACTCTCCAATCCATTGACTCTGAAAAGAATTTCATTAAAAGCAGCACGTCGTCGTCGCCAAGCAGCGCAATCCAAGAAAATTCTACCCGAGGTTGACCGCTACTGGTCAGGAATACTAATTAGTAGGTTGCCAACTTCACTCGAGTGGATTACTCAGTCATTTGAAGTGAGTATGCGTGAGATTGTGTATAACTTTGATGGGTTAAGTGTGATACTGCTTTGGCATGTAATCACGGTCAATTTTACTCATTTCCTGCTTCCTAGGTATGTAACTATACATCCTACCTTCGTCTTCGCATCCAGGGACGAAAACCAAAACGTGCTTCTCATGTAAGCTCATGTAAAGTTAATGCTCTGTGTCTTCCTGACACAATGTCTGTCGTGAGGATAACTAATTTGTTTTGGAAAATTCTGAGAACATTTTGTCTGTGTGTCATTAATTAGTATGCAGAGGATGGTGTTTGGTCGCGACCATCGAACGCGTTGAGGTGCTTGTCACTCTGGTGTGCATAAAAGAATTTTTTTTGTTTATTTTTCTGCTGGGCTTTATCCCACGTTTGACAGGTGATTAAAGTTGAAAAATGAGCTGGAAAAGGGGTTTTATAGGGTTTTGTTTGGGTTTAATAGCTTTTCCTGCATTGTCGCGCATACATGCATGCGATTAAGAAGGAGTTAGTCTTATGGCATTCAAAGTCTCATAACGAGGGGGGGTTGCAGTCTTCTTGATGGCGGTAATAATATTTTATGTCAGGAGAGCCAAAAACCGTGTTAAATGTTTTAGGTCAAGTTTGTCGGGCTAAAACATGGAGGGCTAGTCGATCATGTTCATTATATTTTAATGGCACTTTCGAATCTTGGAAAGCTTGGAAAATACAAATTTGTTGTTTTGTCGGAATGCTCAAAAGATGAATGGAAGGAGCAATGGACTGAAGGAGCAGTTATTTTCAACTCAGTAAGTCGATATTTACTTGGCTCAGAGAACTAACGCTACTTCTGTAGCATTATGTTCTGTAGAAAACCATAAGAGCTACAGTGCTAGAGAACGTTCTCACCCCAAGAAAATGCAGTGGGCAGTGCACAGCTTTTTCCCGTATAAATCTCCTGATCTCGATAGTATCTTGCCAGTTGAATTACACCTAGGTTTTTAAACTTTAAATCCTTGGCTCCATATTATCTTTAGAAGTTGTTTAAACTTTGGCTACACCCCTAGATCCTGGAGGAGGGCCAAAGTAGTCTTCATACCAAAAGCCGGTGCACGCATCCCCTAAAGACTTGCTTCCGATCAGCCTATCCTTCTTTCTATTAAAGACTTTAGAAAGACTGATCGATGTCAACATTAGTTAGAAAGTAATCACCTATTGGGATCCCAACACGCTTATCGCAAGAGAAAATCGGTAGAGATTGCCTTGCACTCGTTGATAGGAATTATTGAGAAAAGTTTTGAGAACAAGGATGTCACTATGATGTCCGTCCTTGATATTGAAGGAGCTTTCAACAATGTCACTTCTTGGCCTGGAAGTTGAGAACTATCTTTCATATCGTTTGAGCAAATGCTTAAAAGCAGACTTATCCATGCTGAGCTGTGGTGTTATTTAACCAGAAGGTCGGTGTACAGGAGTACACCCCAGGACTATAGTGGCTCAAGGAAGTGAATGTGTCATAGATTATTGGAACGTCATTGCTATAGAGATATCAGAGAAGATCTTCTTACAGTTAGAGACCTGATGGAGTCTGCTCTAAATAAACACGAAAAATGGACAAATAGTTTCGGTCTCAGAGTTATGGGCCATTCAAGCATCCTAAGCGACCATAACACTATTCCTAGTCATTCGGACTACATTGTCCCCTATCTGGACTTAAACGTCAATTATAAAACCAGGATTCTTAACAGAAGTGCTGGGAAATTGAGAGAAATTTTAAACGAATCTGCGACAGAGATTTACACTGACGGATCCAAGACAGCATCTGAAATAGGTGCGGGAGTCTACTCCAGTGCACATGACTTCCGGAACAGCTGCCGAAGTCTGCCCCAGTATACTGGATTTATGTATTGCTACACGACTTTTGAACCTTCTTTATTTTTCTTTAGGTGGCTCTACAGTTCGAGGCGAATCTGGGCCTCAACCAACAAGCCTCTCCAGTTAGCCCAGTCTTTAGATAACTGCCTCCAGTTGCGAATACAAGTCGGTTGAGGTCCCCTTCTATTTGCGAGCTACCTAAGACGAAGTCTTCATCTACTGCGTTGTACCTCCGGATTAGATTCAAAGACTCTACGGACTGGAGCGCTGGTGTCCATGCCATCTACATGTCATAGCCATCTCAAACGACTGATGCGCAGTTTTTTGACTAGGTCGATGTGGCTGTGCAGCTCGTATAGTTCCGGATCACTTTAGTATATTTCAAGTAGAAGTCACAGCAATCCGTTAAGCTGCAACCTGGATTCAGGTCGTCAATAAATCTAAAAATACATGATTGCCTGGTAAGCGAACATGCGAGAAGATTTGGTGCTCCCTTCAACGATTTCTATAGAAGCTGTAGAGACGAAGAAGAGGAGAAAACCATGACATATCTTCTGTGTTCTGCCCTATCAGCTTTGAGAAGGAAAACATCTTATTGATCAAGCTACACTTGACTTAAGCAAAATAAAAAGCTTTATTTTCGGGTCAAACTGGTTTAATGCTCAAACGGCGAACCATAGGTACCTCTTCGACATGGGTTAACACCGAAACTGGTTGTCCTGCCTCCTGTCCCATATAGGAAGTCTCCATATAGGTCTCCGGTGCTGGTAATCCAGTTTTTCCATATTGAAGCAGGGACACCCACCCAACCCAACGATGCAGCGGTACAGTTCAAAGGGCAAGGAAACGACTAGCCTTTTAGTTTTAATATCCTATCGGTTTTCATATTTTTATTGTCCTACCTCTCGCAAACATCTAGAGTATCATCTAAGACTATTATTGTAATGAAAAACCGTATAAAAATGCCTTCGAGTAAACAACTGTACCCATTCGTGTTAAGAATATAACATGCACTACACGAATGATTGTGAAAAGCAAGCTCTTGGATCCTGTACGAGTCTGATATTTGTCGTATTGACTTTAAAGATTGATGTGATTTTTTTTCTTAACTAGCAGAACTGTTTAAATACTGTTTAAATACCATCTTATTAATCTAGTTTATCGTTTGATTCGATCTTTAAATAATAGTACATGTAGTGTCAAACAGTTGTGTTCCTTACACCTCTCTTAATTTATTTATTTACTTCTCAAGCAACCGGTTACCTACTAATGTGTGACTAGAATAATAACAACTATCTCAGGAGGTTACAGTTCCTTAGTTAATCATGGTTTAGAATATTAATTAAATTTCATCGAAGTAAAAACTTTATACGCAAGTGTATGCGATTTGTGGTTAAAAAAAAAAACAAAGTAAGGAGGTTCTCAGGATTAGAACTAGAGTCACTGGATACCATAAATCGATCAACAGTTGTGTATAACATTAAAACTGGAATTAAAAATGGTCACATCCATCAATTGTCGTTTTCTTGGTTTAGTATCGAAATGTATTTGTTCTGTTATAACACTCTAAACCCGTTGTGAAGGAAATGAAAGTTAAATGTGTAAAAATCGATTAATTCCAAATTGATTGGTAATAAATTTGATGCGGTTCATGCTACTTTATTGATTTTATTTTTTTCCGCAAATGTCTTTCATCGGAATTCGGGATATAATATCATGAGGAGGGTGGGTTGATTTTTTGGTGATTGATTGTCGTACACAACCAGAAAGTTTGCTCATTGTTGAATGGATATTTTTAGATCAGACACTCTTTCATGGTTGATTAAGAACGAGATACATAATCGATTGTACACCTTGCAAAAGTTACTTTTCTAATCATTTTACAGTATCCAGAATGTATACATATATTTTATTCTTATTTACATTCGGTGAGTAGGAGTTCTATTAAGCCAATACTTCAAGGTTCATTGACCCTCTTGTTCTATAAATCCACCTACTGACCCTAACACACTTCGTTTATAGTATTCAAAAAGAAAAATAAAACCTATTTTGTTACATAATCCCATTTAAAACCTATTAACACCGGCATGCTGCCAAAGGGCTTTACCCGGCACAACCAACTAAAAACGAAACAATACTCCAAACAAAAGAGTTGAATAGCGAACTTTACATAAATGAATAACAAATCTCCACCTAACGGTAAACTAATTGATTCTCAAAAAATGGATACAGCCTCTTTCCTTTAAAACTCAAACTCTATTCATTTTCATGTTAATTTATTTTGAAAATCCAAACCCAAACAGCTGATTTACATGCACAGCGGCTGACTAGCCATCGTTTACAAAAATAGATTTAAAAGGAAAAGATACTTTCAACTTAAAGAGTGCCATCGGAACTACACCAACAAGACTCAACTTACAAGCTACTTAATCTTCTTTCACGTTTTGTTTTGATTACGAATCCGTTTAAGCCTCATCCAGCCTCTTTGGTGGATGTCTCGAGTTGCCCGTATCTGGTGTTTGCATTCAAACAAAAGTTCAAAAACAGGTTCTGTTCGAGTCCGGTCATGGAAAATGAATTAAATGAACCTACCTACACTCGAGGGCGTTAACGTTGCGGTACAATGTGTGAGGCTCGTCTTGATCGTCTGTTTATTTATTTATCTTTGGGACAACGCACAATGTCTGCGAGATATAATCCGTGTGGAAATTTAGGTTACTTCGTGCGAGACAGTGAATGATTATGAATTGGAAAAAAATTATAATTAATTGCCTTTGTTTTTAATAATTCGTTTCGGGCGAAGCACACACCCTAAAAGCGTGAGCCATTCTTAAGTTATGGAGTTCATTGATCTCATTCTTTTACTGTAGCATAATTATAACGTTCTGTTGGGTATTTCTTTTATAATATGTTTATTTTAAATAATCTTTCACCGACGACGACGCATTATATTTAAAGTGATGATTGAATTGTTAATTTAATGATTTTGTTTTCTGGAACTGATTGGGTCTGACATCTGGCATTTAACCGAGTTCATTGGACGTTTTGTAAAAGAAATGTTAAAAGCTCGTTTATGCTAATGTAATGAAGAAAGGATACCTTTTCTGAAACACGAGCTACAGAGATAATCTTTTTTTTTTTTTTTAATTAAGATGTATTGGGTGGCGAATATAATTGATTTCGTCGTTTAAAACACCAAATTTTGAGAAAACGTGCAGAGCTGTAATTTATTTAATCAATCCTTTCGCAGGTCAATGTTTTTAAAAGGTTCTGAATTTTTGTTCTTATCTTTTTTTTCTCTTTAAGAATCATTAATTCAGAAGCTTTAGAAATAGAGGAGATACCTAAGTAGATAGAAGGAGATAGGCAGGTAGAGATGCCAGCACTCGGATCACCAATGGATCCATTGTGAACCCCTGTCATGGAGTAACCTAATAGTGTCCGTGCCGCCACTGCCTCGGCAGAGGTCAACAGTGTCTTATTGTGAAGAACGCTAGGTTGGGTCTGTTAAGCGCTTGTCAGAGTTTTCTGGAACACAACAATGTGAAAGGGTGCTATATCTCTCATTAGCTACTCTCGCGAAGGCCTGCTCAATGTTGGATTTAACAAGAGCTAGGGGCGATAGAACAGACGAAACAAACATCGTCAGGTCCTGTTTGGACCCCTTTCTTGCTAAATTGTCCACCCAATTGTTTCTTTAAATGCCGCTGTGTCCTGAAACCCAAAGGAATGTAATCTTGTGGATTGCTATGAGTGCGCTCTTAACAGCATTGTTTCACCAGTTTGGATTTGGCGACTGTGGATGAAATGGCCGTTATGGCGGCTTGACTGTCGATGTATTTATGTACATTTATGTTGATCATCTTTCTAGAGTTCAGTTTCGTGGATGGTTCTCAAACTTCCTATTGAAACACATTGCCGTGGTTTGGAAGTCTTTGAGGCTGAACAATTTCGTGTTAAATAGAGTATAGCGTATGAGCCCTGTCTTAGTGTCCTAAAGGCTCACACTGCGACACTTTAGCATGGCGTTAAGAAACATGCAACAATGTTACCTTCCCTTACCTCCCCTTATGTTACTCTTGCACGTGTTTTGACTTTGTAGTGTTTAAAGGTGATGATTTTCTAAGGAACATTTAAATCATGGTGATACTGATGCAACAGTAAGAAGCAAGATCATTGAAGGACACTGAGAAGTGCAAGCATTTCGGAAACTTGTAATGGACTTAGTATTAACCCTATCAAAACAGGACAATACACAAATCAAAGATAACAACATCAACAAAACTATCCTAGGCATCATAGATGTACTCGTACTTTATACCCTACAGAATTCGCCATTTCTGTAGCTTTGTAGCTTAAGGCACCGACATACAGGCAGCAATCCAGTTGTTTATACAGCTTTATATTCCCTTAAATTAATAGAAAGCATGGGGAGCTGAATTTCTACCTGACCCAGATGCTTGCTGACCATGGATACTACAGAGATTACCTGAAACTAGGTTTGAACACCAATATTACCCAACTTGTACAGAAGCAGTGGAAGATGCAGAACACATTATGTTCCATAGTCCACGATATCACGAAGAACAGCACCTGCTGGTGAATAAACTGGGGGAGAACATAACCCTAGACAACATCACCAGATAGATTATGAGCAGGCACAGCGACATTGTGACAAAAATTATAAAAGAGCAGCAAAGACAGGAGCGACAACGAAACTTGCGAAAAGCGCAGTAATCTGCCAACACGAATGATCCGAGTACCTACGGCTGAAGTTCCCCTCGCGATAAAATGGTTGACGGCAGTACCGCGAGGACCAGCGGTAGGAGGGTTTCGTCTTTAAAAAATTCTCACCGTAAGCACCTATTATATCGATAAAATTCCAATTAGATACCGCGGCCTTTAGAATGCCAAACAGGAGGTGGAACAATATCAGCACATGTCTCTCTTCTAAACAAATCTGGCCAGAGCTGGATTGTAGGAAAACCAACAACAGACTGCGCAACCGTCTCTTCCAAATACTGAAAAGCCATCTGTACGTGTGTGTTATACACTGAGATTCTGCGGCTAGATACCACCAATCTATCCTATCTTTCTCTCCTTCTTTCCAACTTACGCCATAAAAAGTAGTGTATACTCTTAGGCGTAAGTCAACATCAACCGCTAGCGCGTGTTTCGTCATTATAAGGGTAGTCATAACCCCTTGAGCGCAAGCACATTATAAAAAAAAAAAAAAAAAAAAAATGCGCACACAAAATTTTACACTCTGCGATTGATGGAAACAAATCTGGATGCTTAGAATCGCCAGCTTAAGGAAGCACTTGAATGAATTGCACACCAATTGGAAGTTACTTTATTCTTGCAATATATTGACTAGTCGACGTTGACCAAATATGACTAATTGTGGACGCACCTTACTGTGACACAAAAATACGTGATGTCTACAACTGCTAGTTCTTCCAGACTTTACGTCGATGTTTACTAATAAATTTCTTTGTATGACACAACATACACGAATAATTTTCTATGAACTTTTACCAGAATTTAACTGAAAATAGGCTTGTCAGGTACACAAATGCGTTCAAACTATTTTAAAACCCATTTCGAGTTTTCAGAAAAACTGCCAATGTAGACATTTGTTCAGGTGATACATGCACTTGCTCATCAATTAATATAGAAATATATATAAAGTGTCATCCAACAAGAGGTGTCACTTTAAATTTCGTGCCTCATTGTCAACTATAATTGCAATGACTTTTGATAAGTAAGAGCTAGAAGGTTATTAAATATTGATCGATACTTGCACAACGTGTTAAAATGGTGAAAATTCACTACAAAAACGGTGAAAATTTTGCGGAAACGTTTCGTAAAGTTCGAAAAAAAGAAACAATGGCTCTATTGCGTGACAAATTTCCTGGATGTGTGATTTCTCGAAATGGTGACTTTGGTTGGCCACCGAGATCTTGCCATTTAACACTATTAGACTTTTTTTTCTTTGGGCTATGTTAAAGATAAAGCTTATGCCAATGCTCCACCAACGATTCATGTGCTAAAATAAATATCAGAACTGTTATACGCGAAATACAGCCGCAAATATGCGAATAAATGAAAAATTTCATTAAAGGAATGACTATTTATAGGCAGAGGAGCGACAGACATTAGGCAGATATTGTATTCCATTACTAATCTCAGAGTTTGTGCTTTAGTTTAAAATAAAAATATCATCACTATTCATACAAATGTTGTGCTATTCTATTTCTATTGATTTAAAAGGACACCTCTTTTTGAATGATCCTAGTAGTTGTAGTTGTTACACACGAAAAAGTTTGAAAAAAAAAAATGAGCACAACGTTTTTAAAAAGCGAAATATATTTTGGAATATAATTTCTGATTTCGAGGTCTCAGATTTCCTAGATTTATTGTCAAAAGTCAGTAAATTTAGATGATCAGCCGTTGATATAGTCACTATTGCAACACCATCTTTTAGTAAACACCATCATTTCGAAATTAAAATGCGCACAGAATAAAAAAGCATCAAGCAAATCTTGAAATTGAAATCAGGAAGAGTCAAAATTTGAATATCCTATGTATATCTGAGTGCTGTAGCTAAGTTTTTATCGGCTTTTGTTTAATATTTAAGGATACATGTTCTTTCAAAGTATACATAAAAATAACATATACCAATTATACATATGTATTATTATTTTTTTTTACAATAAGAGTAGAACATTTTTTTATTTCTTGGGAAACAAGCTGATGAAGTTTATCGTTTTAAATTATTCTGCAAATAAGAATGCTCTATTTTGATCGGGAAATATGTCTAATTGGCCACAAACACCCATTGACACGTCATCTTTTTGACAAAAAATACTACCACTGATCTTTAAAAAATTCCAACTGTATGTTTAAAAATCTTTGCTGGATAGTACTTATTTCACACAACGGTTTTCCTATTTTTATTTAATTGCAATTGTAGCGAACTGAAATTCGAAACACGGAATTAAATAATTTTGTTGTTTCCATGACCTGATAAACTATCCACAAGTTCGCTTTTCAACTCTTTTGTATCGGTCTAAAAACTCCAAAACTCTAAACACAATCATTGCATCTTGCATTTTCCTACATAAAACTTTTAACTATTAACAATAAACCAAAAAACTACACAAAATTCGAATGAATATTTTAAATATTCACTTGTCCACACTTAAAATTGTATTGCCATTCACCTTTTATTTAAATTTAATTCCACATAACTTCAGCACAAAATATAAATCCAGAATTAATCCCAATCGTTTTATCCAAGTCAGATCAGAGTTTGTTCTATCCAATATATTCACTTTAACACTCACTATTCCAAGAGGAGAGAGACGTTTATAATTCCAACCGACAGGAAGAACTGATTCTAACCATTATCATGCTCCCTCTATTTATACATCACACACTCCACTTCCAACTGAAGCTCCAACAACAACAAAGCAAACTTTTTTTTTCTCCCTGCAATTAAACAAAAAGGAGAAGTAACAAATGAAATAAAAAAAAAAAAAGTTCATAAAAATCGATAAAAAAGAAAAAAAAAAATAATGCGTGAGACACAGAGAACGAGAAAACAAAACAAAAAGAATGGCTCAGAGTTCTTGGTCAGGTTCCTTCTCTTGTGGCCATCACTTCTCTTGGCCTTGCCGTCTTTCCCCGCATGCTGTGTCTGATTATTATACTCATGTGCTTCGATACCTTTACATAAATTAGAGAGCGAGAGAGAAGAACAATGGATTATGAATTCTAGTTCTAAAAAGATATTAATTTTCACTTGAACGAAAGTTAGCAATTGAAACTAGATCGATCGATCGATAGATATTGTAGTATGAGCCTTCAAATTGATTTTGAACTTTGATTACCTTTATTATGAGATAATTGGGAAGATAGCTTTATTGGCATAGACCTAGACAGCTGTATAATTAGCTCGGAACTACTTGCTCTATTCGGAAGTTTTATGTGTGGGAATCTGCTTAACGGTGACATAATTTGTAGACTGTCTTGTTAAGGCAACAAGGGTTTTGAACTTTATTGGGTTGTGAATCATTATTTAATGGCCGTGTCCTGATTTGTTATGCTAACTAAGATAATTATGGAGAATAGGTTCATTGATTTCATTTTAAATCGCGTGGGTTTTTAGTTAATCTAATCAGATTAAATGACAAAAAACGTAAAATGCGTCACCTGTGGCATGGTAGTGCGAATTGATTCAAAGAAATGCGACGTTAAGAGAAAGTCAACTTGAAGAGATGGCCGATAAGCGATAATGTATTCATCAATATATAACCATGGGTTCTTATGGGTAGATGATGGTGTAGTATATTATTATTTGTCAAGGTGTAAACACGGGGTCCGTATATTTAGATTGCTTATTTAATTCTGGCTCAATACTTCCAAAATAATTTTGTGAACTTTTTAGTGAATTCAAATGTTTCGATGGTTCTTAATAGCTTCGGTTTTTCGTCATAGTCGGTTTAAAGAATATAATTTCGGCTTCACTGATTGCAAATTAAGGTCTTCATAGTAATTGGCCTTATAAAAAGTTTAAAGACTTATGAATAGTATTCAGGCATATATTCGAGAGATATAGACCTACATGTGGCTCTGAAACTTCCGGACACATGCAGTGTGTTACTCAAAGTATCCAACAAGAATATCGCCATCTACATTGATAGTCAGGCTGCGCTAAAAGCGCTAGAGTCCTACATCATTAAATCTAAACTTGTCCGGAGTTACCGCACAATGCTTAAGGCATTTTGTTCGCAGAACCGAGTCAGACTAGATTATCTTGGGTTCCTAGACACTGTGATGTAGAGGGTAACGAAAATGCTGATGTACTGGCCAAAAAAGGAACAAAGTACTCGGTAAGTGATATACTTGAAGGCATCAGGCCACCAATGGCCGTGGCTAAGAGAATTATTCTCGAAAAAATCATCAATATAGCCGACCTAAGATGGTCAAACTTAGAAGGGCACAGGGTCTCTAAGGCTTGAGGACATCACTAGTCATAGTTTCTTCAAGTTTCACCGCAGAGTGTTTGACTGCTGTGGGCATAGAAAGGAATTTCCTATCCTTTTGCATAATCCTGTTGGCCCTTCTCTTATCGAAACAAGACCATATGCTTCTTGTGTTTACACAAGTGTCTAGGGAAGACCATCTGATGTTTGCCTCCCTTAATACTTGCTTCGCAAGGCGCGATGTATACCGAGTTGTCGTCTTGTTCTGACATGGATTCTAAACCCTTTCTAGCCAATTCATTGGGCTTTTAATTATTTGGTATATCTTTATATCCAGGGACCCTTGCAACCGTACATCATTCACTGAATGTACAAAGCAATTATCGGACCTATCATCTTCTATATGTCTTTAGTCTCGTGAACAGCAACTAGTAAACAGGGCTATATGAAAGAACTCTGCAAAGTCTAAAAACTAGCCGCACTTTGGACTACGGGAGTTGTGAGAAGCGCGCCTCAAGCAGTGCTGTTCATGATCCTTCATATCCTTACTCTGGACTTGTTCATTATAGGTTCTGCCACAAAAGCAGCTATTTGATTGACCATGACCCATGGACATGCGATGATATTATACACAATAATGACAATGGGCAGAAAAAAAATCCTAAAGTTTCACAGCCATATCAGACTATAATCGTACTATAGTCCCCTACA
This sequence comes from Xylota sylvarum, assembly GCA_905220385.1. Lineage (NCBI taxonomy): Eukaryota > Metazoa > Arthropoda > Insecta > Diptera > Syrphidae > Xylota > Xylota sylvarum. Next base: position 103,612,254 of record LR999957.1, on the reverse strand, counting down.
ATGACTTTTGACTTTGATATCGCGATCCGACTCGCAAGTCAGGCAAAGTCCAATAGTATAGATAACGACCAATCTATTGAATTATAGAGAGAGAAGCCAACTTATCCTGGTTATCTAGAGAGGACTGTGCCACCTCTCGTATGTACGTTATGGTTGATATTAAACGGAAAGAAAACAAAGAGCCTTCTGGCACTTAATCGATCCTCTATCCGCATCCTAACTAGAATAATCACAAAACACTGTGTCACCAGAGTAATGCTCCATAAATGGAGGGTAGAGTTCAACGATTTATGCAGAAGCTGACAAGATGAGATGACAATGTCTGCTTTGTCACTACCCCGCTTTGGAAGAACGACGCCTATCCAGGTTCTTCGCAAGCACCGCAGAGTTTTCAGATTCATCAAAAGTACCAACTGGTTTCCATGCCGGTCGGTAACACGATTTACTTTTATTTTTCAGTCTCACTCTACTTTCAAAAAGGGGATTCACAATGGACCTTTAGGTCTCTGAGTGGACGTCGTGACTTATTTTCTATCCACACTCCTTCATAACTTAACATAACCTGAATACCTTATCTAGAGGGCTGTTCATTTTCTCATGACTATTATATTCTCGAATGTTTGACAGACATTTGCTAAAGGTGGAAAAATTAAAAAAATATATATATTCAGTGTCTGAAACTTTTAAGCTCGAATCTGAGTAGTTCGAAGGACTAACCTCTGAGCCACAGTACGTGCAGTCTAGTCTATTGAAAAAAATATCATGAAGTCTTAGCATTGAAAATGATTACAAATGATATCATCACTTAAAGGTTATAGTACAAAATTTGCTTGCCTTTTCGAATGCCCAACGGTATGATTCACTCCAAGTAAATCAAATAACAATGTCACCTCGATATCAAAATAAGCACACAAACCATAGGCGAACACCACTTAAAAGCGGAAGTAAAGTCTTCCCTCGTTATCAAACCCCAATCAATTAAGTATTTCCCATGAAAAAACATCTGAATAGCGATTGCTGGCTGTTATCTGCAAAAGCATTTTACAGTGGGGACGCAAGAAGGTGGAAACCTGTGATGAATGCTTTCGAACATTCCTTGGAATCACCAAATTTATGGCCAACTAATCTCCTAATTCACCGGCTCATCTCTTCTTATCAGAGCCAACAAATCTAAATAATTTCAATTCAATTCTCGTCCCAAAAGTACAATCTTTTGACAGGTGCGGTGTCTTGTCGAAAATTTCGAAATTTATTATAATTAAATTGGTGTACTTACATACTACTACTGTTGGAATGACAAAACCCTGTCATGTCGTCAGACTCGTGAGTACTGGTTCAATAAAATAATAAATCTCCTCGCAGAACGTTCACTTGGTCAATGCAAAATGCGATGTGACAACTCGTTGACAAAGCAACCATTGACTTCTTTTCGAACTTAACCTTGACACTGAATCTTAGCCGTGTGCAATGGTCATATAATACCCGATGACTTTTATATGTAGATCTGCGCGATGAGATGGTCAGCAGACCTGAAAGCACGGACGACAAACAGTGGGAGAAAAGAAGGTGTTAAATCGTCTGATCTTGAAGATTGCCTATCTGTTATGTCTTGCTGTGTGCACAGCGTAAAGGTCCATTGAACTTTATAGGTGGTTTGAGCAGGTACTTCCATTATCAGTTTGTTTTGCTCCCATTGCCGCCACCAGATTGTTTGTTTGTTGACAGCAGCCGGCGCGGCAAGTTAATAGTTGGCTGCTTTATGCTTTATGTCAACTTTGTGTTACTCATTTGCGGTTTGATGAAGTGACTGTTGTTGTTTTTTTTTTTTTTTTTAGTTTGTATATAATTTTTTTTTAGATTCTTTGGTGATAAATGATTTATGATCAGGAAAAGATATTTATAAATCTGTATTCATTTGGCGGGAGGTTGGTCTGTAAGATATACTAGTACTTGACTTGGGAGCACTTGGTAGTGTGACAAATCAGATCAGATTGTAATAAATTAAGTGACAAATGCTTTGTTGAGTGGCTTCTCTTAGAAAGCATTTGTGGTTTGATAATGGTTAAGAATTGAAGAGCAAGTCAAAAAAAAAAAAAATTTCACAGACTGTGTGAACGGGTCATAGTACGACCTTGATCTTGTTGGAGCGAGCGTGCTTGTTTTTCTAATACATGTACTAGCACAGCAAGGTGATAAGGTACACATTTTCATTGTCATTACCGTCCTTTGTATAGCTAGATACGTGAGGTAGGTTATTGCCCGATGAAGTTTATCTATGAGGGTTCAATACACCACAAATTCTGTGGATGGTACGTAGAAATAGTAGGAGCAATCAATATAGAAAACTTTCCTATCGACTCAGTTGCTTGACTCATTTTTTTTAAGTCGTGTATAGTATTGTAGTAGAACTGTTTGTTAATAAATTGCTTTAAACTATGGTAGGTAGGTCGAAGGGGGTGGCAGCTAACACTCGGATCACCAATGGATCCATTGTGAATCCCTGACGTGGAGTACTCTAAAAAGAAGAAAACAAAAGTAGGTCTGTACCTTTGATATAGCTAAACGGCCTCCTTGAACCAACTCGAAATTGTCATAAATTTTAGGATGGGTAATGGTGGTTTTCCTGACAGGTCGTCCAAGTCTTAGAAGTGGTATTTGCCGAAGGGCGTTTTTCTATCTCTTCCGCATTTGTATCGCCACAGTCTCTGCAGAGGTCGTCTGTATTTAGTCACATTCTTCTTCGGTGGACCTCCAGGAGGTTGTGGCCGGTGATAATCCCCGTGAAGAGCGCTAAGTTTGTTCTATTAAGCGCTAGAATTTATTTTTTTTTGATAATGCCATGTTTTATTCAGAGTTACGGCAAGATGAGAGTGCGCGTCATCTCTCATTGGCTAGTCTTACGAAGGCATGTTCTAAATTAGGTTTAACAAGTACTAGGGGCGGTAGAACAGAAGTAGCGACCATTGTCAGGTTCTTTCTTGCTAATTCGTCCGCCAGGTCGTTCCCTAGGATACCGCTGTGTCATGTAACCCAAAGGAGTGGGTAACAACGTTGTGGTCTGCTGTGAGTGCTGTGAGTTATTCACGGCATTGTTTCACAAGTTTGGATTTGACGACTGTGGATGAGATGGTCCTCATAGCGGTTTGAATGTCGATGTATATATCGATCATCTTACTTGAGTGTCGTTCTTCTGCGATTTCTAATACTTCCGCTTGGAACACACTGCCGTGATTTGGAAGTCTAAGTCAGCGAGCGATTTCGAGATCAGATGAGTATATACCATAGCCCACTCCTTTGTTAATTTTTGACTCGTCCTCTCTTGGGAGAAAGATTGTTTTAATGTTTAGGCTGAAGTCCTGGGATGGTGATATTATGTATGTATAATCTGTCTCGGTACCCAATCATACCCATCTCGCTATGGTCCGTGTCGCCCTCTTTCCAAAAGTTTGATTGTTCCTCCGAAAGCACCACCTAATCCAGCCACATGGTCACTGGTTCCTTTTTACTCTATTAAGGAGACTACCGACCTTCTCCTGGACACGAATTTTCTTGGTAGCCCCTCAGTTGGTGTATCTCAATTTGAAACAACCTTCTCTACACCATGGATCAACGCCACGAAAATGGTTACTACTGAAGAGATCCTTGCGCAATTTCAAACCATACAAGTACTCAGGGTCAGATGGGTGAGCTTCAGCAATCCGAAGGCATAGTGCTGCCTTAGCTTAAAGCTTTCATATCTGGTTGTCTGAATTTGATCTACATTCCCAAATTATGAACCGAGGTTGAAGGTGTCTTTATAACCAAACCAGGAAAATTGACGTGGAACCAAAGGATTTCGGACCTATCAGCCAATCGTCCTTTCCAGTGAAAACACTAGAAAGGCCTATGCCAGAGCATTAGCCCATCTCTGCTCTCTGCGTCCCAACAAGCGTACTAAAAAGGCAAATCAATCGGCACCCGTTTGTGCGCATCATTGAAAATTACTGAGCATCATAGAATTGATGGGCCCTTAAACTGCGAGGGCGAACTAGTGGTTAGCCCCCTCAAAACAGAACTTGTCATTAAGAGGAAATATAAAGTTCCCCTTTTTAACTTTTCCACGATTAATGGCACCAATCTGAGCTTTAAAGATAATATATAATATTCGGGTCACATTTTGGATAGGAAACAAAACTGAAAAGCCAATCTTCATGAATGTGTAGAGAACGCAACTGTGCTCAATACTCCTATAAAAAGGCCATAAATAGGAGCTGGGGTTGTCAATCTCATATTATAACCTCAGGCTTATATTACTGTGTCTGGTGGCCCGCTCTTAATTGGGCTATTCACCTCAATCACCTATCTAAAGTGCAAAGATTTGCATGTGTATGCGTCTGTGGTACACTGAGAACTTCTCCCTCAGCAGCCCTAGACATTATGCTCCATCTTCTCCCCTTAGATATTCTTGGCAAGTAATTGGCTGCGAGTGCGGTTATCTGTCTCAAAGCCTCCTTAAAGTGGTCTAGTTATCATCAGGGTCCACTCCTTTCAATCATTGATATTTTATACTAGAAGACACCGACTACACCCCGGGACGTTTTTCAGGCGGAAATCTTGTCCTTCTGGAGATGACAGAAAAGTTCAACAGTTCACGCCACAGGGACATTGCAGGCAATTGCAAGGCTGGCGAGCTAAAGGTAGACACTTTTACCAAAACCAACTGATGGAAAAATCTCTCTACTTGCAATACTTCTAAACAGATCTGTCCTATGCTTGATCTGAAACGTAGTGCCGAGTTGGTACTGTTGAAGCGATCACAAATCATCCGCCTTATCGGTGTCCTAAGTTGAGCACAATGATTCTATGATCGGACAGAGAGGCTTATGCTTGGACCAGCATAAGTAGGTTAACTACTTCGGCTATCCACAGTTTTTCTGGCGACGTGGAAGATAAGCGGAAACCCCGCTCTGTCCTAAATCAGACCTTGTCTGTCGAAGTAGAGTAATACTTTTGGGGGGACGAAGTCGTTAAGGCGCACCGTCGTGGTACATATCACTGGGGTAGTAAGCCCCAAAGATTAGGTTATTGGTCAAGTTCATTGCTCTTGTAATATGACCTCGAATCAACTTGACCAGGAAATTGTCCACTCTGATCAGTTATAAAGGACCTCATTGGAATAGAAATGTTTGTATTCAGACTCTGGTGTTCTGTATAAGTGAAGGCAAACCCAAGGACAAGCCTTCTTAAACACCCGAATCTCTTCCATTAAGCTTCCTCCCACGTTAAATCACACAGGTCATCCATATATGAGCATTGGCCTTAGGTATCTGCCTACGCTTCTACTTGCCAGAGATTTGCTTATGCTCAGCTTAGTCAACTTGTAAAAGAGTCCCTCTAACTATACGGTATCGAAGGCCAAGTCAATTAGGCAGGCATCCGTGCATTGTTTCTTGCTTTTATTCCATTGACATCCTTCACTTTAGACACTTCCTGAAAAATCGCTCATATAGCCTCTACAATCTCCTACGGATCTTCTATCACGAAGAAGTCGTCATCTTCGACAGCGTTACTTGGATCTATACCTGCTGTATAAGAATTTGTTCGTAGTTCGTCGTTCGCGGTATTTGAAGGCACGGAAGATCGTTGAAATTGTTCCTCTGAAAAATGTTGTTTATTTGCGGAAACATGCTTGTGTTGTTGACTCTTATCGTTGAAATATTCCCGTTCCAAAACGCTTTCACCGTCATTCTATAATTTTCTTTAATTAATGAAAAATTAATCAACGACTTCAGTGTCCTAACCTCCAAGTTTTGTCTGTCAGTAAACTGTCTGTACAAGAGTTTTAATCTTGACAGCAGTCTACTTTTCTGTTGATGTAGTGCGTCGATAGTTGCAATGCATGTTAATCTCGTCATTTGACAGATACCTATTGCACGGTGGGTAGAGTGAGTTCGAGGAGAGTGCTCTAGTCAGTACTCCAGAGAAGCGTGTTCAGTTCAATTAATTAAGTAGTAGGTTCCCCCTGGGATTTGGTGTGTTATTTCCCCAATCCCTATGCTTCGCGTTTAAATCTCCGGCCATGAGAAAGTAGTTTTCCGATTCCAGCCTTAGGCATCGGGAAAGTGTCTCAAGCTGTGAAATTAGTAAAGAAAGTTGAGTAGCTTTCACAACTGCGACAACGTATATGTATCTTTTTTCCACTATGGAGAGGGATGCACACGATACATGCTTCCAACACCTGGAACCGTTGCACTTCACCACTGTGCGCTGTCTATATCGCAGCTCTTTACGAATGAAGTTCACCCTCTCCTTGGGTGGAGTTGGATCGGTGTTTTTTATTATTTTATTTATTTTATTTATATCTTTGAATTAGCTTAGTTTCTCTAATTAAAAGCAAACCAGGATTTCCGCCATCTAGCAACTTGAAAAGTGCGATTCTACATTCTATCCTTAGCAGTGAATTCACATTTCCCTCAAGGATCTTTATCAGAGCCTCCGCCGTGGTGCCCATTACCACTGAAGGTGCGTTAAGCCAGGCAAAAGTACGTAGATCTGATCCACACTCATCGCCTGCTTCTATAGGTTTTACTGTCTCATTCTCGAGATTCACATTGAAAAGGATGCAACAATTCGAAGTGTAGTCGGAGTAAAATCATTACATGTCTCTCATTTAAACAAATTTGTTTCGTTTTTCATTTCAATTTAAAGCTCTCACTTAAAACACCTTTTATTTCCTTATTTTCTGTGTCAGTTATCTTAGAAGCTCTTGCAGTCGAAACTTATTTAAGACTGACTTAAATATTTCAAAGTTCTTAATGTAATCATTGCTTTTATATTTTTTTAATTTTTCAGAATAGAATTTCTCTACTTCACCATCGTGTTCACTCACAAGTCAAAATTCACATTCAAAAGAAACCGTCATTTACTTCCATCACATGCATCAACCAAAAACATACAAATGCCACCACCTGACATAACACTCAGTAAAAACAAAACAAAAAATAGAAACCTTACGTCATTCACATCGAGTATCGAATGCGTATTTTCCTTTCTCAATTTCTCGCATGTCAGATTCAGTAAATTTTGTTTTCATTCGATTTTTCTTTTTTTTCGTTCCCACTTGCTCTTGCGCACCTCTTGCGTATGAAAAGAAACAAAAAAGTGTACAGAAATTATCCCGTCTTTACATTTGCCTGACAGTTCATCTCTTATCATTGTCGTGGAAAGTTATAAAAGAAAGTGCCTCCGCTTGTTTTCGCTCCGATAAGATATCCCAAGGGAGAGTTCCCAAAAACAATCCATTATCCGTTCCCGTCCTGTTGATCTTCGCATCAAACGGTGGGAGGAAAAGTGAATTCGACTCGTGTGTATTTTTTTCGATTTAAAAATTCCTTTTGCCACGGCCACCGAGTGTGTTCAATTGAAAATTCTTACATAAATGATTCAAGTGCAGAAAATTCTGACTTAAAAACATTTGTGACCCAAAAAAAAAAAAAAAAATTTAAACAAAAATGAATCATAGAATAGCGATGAGCAAATTGCTCCAACAAAGTTATTTAGGATTGATCTACCACCAGCAGCACGCTGGGCTCCATATAACTACTATGGACTGGCGGAGTAGTTTCTATAAACAACGACAACGACGAGATTCACCTTGCAATTCCGATACTGTGACGACGACCACAACGAGTGCGACAACAATGATGACGACACTATTGATGACGTCTTCGAAACGCTTCCATTCGAAATTTACAACCGGCCATCATCACCCAACTGCACGGCTAGGGACAGCGCCTCCTCTTTCCCAGGATAAGGCCTACGAACTGGTGCTGACATTGAACGACGAGGAACGTACACATCTCAAAGCTGCTTTGAGCAAATACGATGCCATGAAGCTGAAGGAGGGCTTCGAGGGTGAGTTTTTTTTGTTCTGATAGTGCATGTGGGTGTTTGTTTACATTACAGAATATTTTTTTTTTCTCAATGTTGTGTGGCTCACTCACTATCATTTCTCCTCCGGTGTTTGTTCCTATTTCAGATGCACTAAGCGCACTGGTATGCATCTCTATTGTGATTCACTTATGTAGTGTAGATACTGAATGTACATACGCTCATGATGAAAATGAAATCATTTCTAATTTGATTAGGTACACGCGAGTGAATGGAAACGTGTGTGTGTGTGTTTGGGTGTGCGTAGAAGGATGCGGGTTTATCTCGGGATCGAGTTGTATTTTATGGATTCCCTAGAGAGTTATACACAGATAAATTGTATACGCGTTGGTCTTACGAAATGCCTTACAAGTTGAAGGGAAGTCGACGAGGGAGTATTGTACATATCTTTGTCGTCAAATTGAATTATGGAAGCATAAGTTTGTGCGTCAGTAGTCCCCAATCTTGTAACTTAGTTGGGAAAATAAGTTGTGTGTGGTTTGCATAGTCTGGAATGAGTTTTATTTGCACATAAAGGATGGCGTAGTTATTTTGCTTTGTTGGGATTTTTATTAAGAGAAACAGATTGAATAAGTTGACTGTCGGCGTCAACTTAGTCTTTAGTCAGCTCGGTGTGGTTTATTCTCCAGACCAAGCGTACTTGGGATCGCCAGGTGTATTGTTGAAAAGCTACGGTGACACACAGTTGAAGAAGGGCATGAGATGACATGCCACATTAAGAAGGGATATGCCTTGATTGTTCTTGCAGACTGAATTGAGTCAACAATTTTCAGGTGTCCCACATATTCACCTGATTTATACTTGTATTCTAGTTGCAGCTTAATTGTGCATCTAGCGGTCGTCTTCCTAATGAAGAAGGCATGTGCGCATGGCACCTGTAATGCCGAGACATACAATTCTTTGAAGCTTCGTTGCCGTTGTCCGTTCAAGAACTTTCGGCCACCAAACAATGGCCGCGTACGTGATAATGGGCCTCACCATCATTGTATACAACCAGTGTATCATTTTTGGACGTAGACCCCAAGCTCTGCCGTATAGGCGTCTACTGGCGCACATGGCCCTAGTGGCGCGTTCAATGGCGGAGTTGATATCAGAATTCCAGCTAAACCGCTTATCAAGGATGACACCGAGATATCTAACCTCACTGGAATAGACTAAAGTGGTGCCTTTGATTGTGATAGGTCCTAGATTGACCAGTCTTCTTTTTGTAAAAGGCACTAGAAAATTGTCGATGACTAGTGACCATAGAAGAGTGGAAAGGACTCCTCCCTGGGGACATCCCTTAATTGCGGTCACAGACACTGACACTCCTCCAGAGAAGGAAGTAATAATTCGACTTTCCAGCATAGCCCGTATCCATAGGTTGGTCGAATCCTCGATGCTCTGCTACTAATTGCTCTTGCTATTGAGTAGCCAGTGTTATCGAATGCGCCTTTAGCTTACAGGTCTTAAGTTAATTATCATCATCATCATAAGCTCAGATGTCCTGTAACATCGGTTCGGGCATAGGACGCCAAAGTATCATTTGCTTTTCTTGAAAGATTTCTTCTATTTGTTGACGATTTATTTATTGTTGTGGCATTGTTTGACGTTGTTACATGAAAAATGACGCAACCCAAATCTGATGTGGTGTTTACTACAGCCGAGACAGTAGAAGGATTCTCCGTCTTGTGGACTCATTTCACGTTGTTGAAATATTTCATGTCATAGCATTTACAGTCCATTATGGTGTTTTTCGAGATGCGATTGATACCAAACTTAAGTTCAGATTCGACGGGCACACCCGCCCTTTGGATAGTCGAAGATATAGCAGATGGAGGCCGCCCATTATGAAAAAAACAACACGTGAAGGTAAACGTGAGCCTTATTACAGCTGCAGGATACCAATTGCGTTTTCCTTATTTAGTAAATGAACACCTATCGAGAGAGGTTCCTTTAGTGTTAAAGACGTTCTTAACTGTGCGTCAAGAAATGATGTTACATTTATATCTACCTACATATGTGCTATGCCTATATCATCTCTATTTTATATTCATATGACTTCCATTGTTTAACAGTTAAGTTTATCACTTTAGTATAAGACTTCCATTAATTTTAAGCATTTTCTTTCAGTTTCAATTTTCCATTTTCTTCAAAGTGACTTCACTATTCCAATCGAATAGTGGAATGTTCGCCTTAGGTGGCGCGCACAAGTTGAAGGGGACCTGAACAAGCTAGGAGTGCGCAACTGGAGGCAGTTAGCTAAGGACCGGGCTAACTGGAGAGGCTTGTTAGTTGAGGCCCAGGTTCACCCAGAACTGTAGCGCCACCTAAGTAAGTGGTTCCAATCGAAACTTCCTTTTTAATAAAAGCCAAGACGTCCACTAATGACTTAGATTCAACTGTCTGAGACGCTAATTCATTAGTCAACCGAAAACTATGAACACCTTTATTTACATGGTGCAATATGAGTGCTCAACCTTCCTCGTGTTTACATTCTATTGATTTCTCAATTTCATGGCTGGTTGGTCTTAAGTTCTTTCAAATTTTGGTAGTCTGAATTTTCATCACAAAAATTATTGAACCATTTCAACGTCAGATTTTCGGTGTCAGCTTGACTCTATAAATCCTTATTCGCATGGTTGAGAGCAATGTTCGATTTGTGCCACTTCACGCCTTCAACGAATTCGTTTTAATTGCTCGGATTGATAAACGGTTTCGTATATAACTTGTTATAGGTAGTTTCGTAGCCGTTTTTGAAATCGATATTTGTCACCAATCCTTGATTTTGTCTTCCATGACAGATTTATGTTTACACACGTGTATTCCTATGTCCAAGAAAGAAAATATTCGGTACGCTTAGTGGACGTGACTGCATACACATAATGTGTGAAAGTCTGCTCATGTGTATATATGAGAACTAGTCCTCAATCGATTTACCTAATGACTATTGTGGCAGTGTCATACGTGTTAACTTACCTCAAGTGCATATCAGACAGATGACCTTGATGCTACATTTTAATATTCAAACCACCCACCCACGTTATTGACTTGATTGTCTCATAATCATGATTACGAAAACTTTTGAGAATGCAAATTGTTGTTTTTTTGGCTGGAATCTGTTCATAATATCTATTAGCATGTTTACATTTCCTATTTCATATCCAGAATGAAGTAAAGGATGATAAGAACTATACTTATCATCTATGGTACTGAACAAGAACCTTATCCTTGCATTTTTCGTTTAACATAAAAGCAGATCCTTCACGTCAGCAATATCCATAATAATTCATGATTATGACTTGTGTTTATCAGCTGAGCTTTTGTTTTCATTTGTTGCCCATGCTTGCGTCATTGATGATCGTTTAGCTGATAAAGTCGCAGAGTTATGTGACACAAAATCTGAATAATTTCGGAAAAATATCTTGCGACTCTAATTGCATTGCGACCTTAAAGCTATGTATATTTCTTGTCTTTTTGGTGCTTGCCGAATATTTTTGGAGTTTTGGTGTTTGGAAGCTGGGAGCTCTCCATCAAAGATGGTGGAGTTCGTTGGTAATGCGGCGAAGTAGTGGCCGAATTTGTCGCAGTAGCAATCCATTTGTGTAGATTCGAAGTAAGAGTTTTTCTGGGAATTTATCTTCGATGGTTGCTATTGCAATTTGCCTTGCTGCTACCGATGGAGTGTTTCTTTTGTTTATGGAGTTTCTGTTCTTTTTTAAAATGAGTTTTGTTTCTACCTGTATCCATATGAAGTCTAAGGAGCTTATGGGTTGCTGGATGGGATTGATTTTTGATGTATGTCCGATCTGATCTAGTATTTAGTATTGGACTTAATTTGGGTTTGTCTTAAGACGATTAGTTGAGACGATCCTGTTTAGTCATGTGAATTGCTCTGGAAGTGGTCTTATTTTTTCATATAGTTGTGCAGCTTGTACGTTATATTGTGTTTTTATTGTTGCGTTCCCTGTGAAGTTTCTTAGCGCTGTTGTTGGTGTCGTTTTTACTTCTCCTGTTATTATAACCAAGACGTTATTTCGTGTTGTTTCCAGCTTGTTTCTTTTTTTGGTTGGGGACCGTTGTCAGCTATTTCTATTTCGTATTTTATTGTTGGTTTTATGTATGACTTGTATGTCCTCTTAAGTAAGTCGGGTCGAGTTCCGTCCCATTTACACCCTGCAAGTCTTGTGGGTATAATTGATTTTAGTTGCACTTTGGTTCCTGTTTTTTCTATCTCTTCGTTCATGTTCATTTTGGAGTCTAATGATATTTCTTGGTATGTGGGGGTTATTTTCGTTCTATCGTTCTTTTTTTTTGTAATCGTCCAGTTTATGTTTGAATGTGAAAATTTGGTATGGTGTTTTGTCTGTGCTGATTGTCAAGTTGTTTTCATCCGCCCAAGTTGCTTGCAGCTTTTGTTCTTGTTGTCTGCTTCTGTCCATATGACCACGTCGTTTGCGTAAATGGGAATGTTGTTGCCTGTGTCTTTGATGTGTTTAATTAGGTCATTCATATATACATATGTTGAATAGGACTGGATTGAGATACATCATTGGGGGACGCCAACCTTGCTTTCCGTCCATTTAGATGCCTTTATGGGTGCATAGGATGTTACTTCTACTGTTGGCTTTCTTTGCTTCACTTCAGCAGTTTTCCAATGAAGTGGGACATGTCAGAGTTTCAATTGTTTTGAAGAAGGTTTTAATGAAGTTAATGTAATGGTGGGTATAAATTCCCGTCAGAGACCTTATGTTGGCCCAGAGTTGTTTAGACGAGATCTTGGGATTGATGGTAGAGGTGAAGTTCTCGAAGCATTCTCTATTCGCAAGTTTAGTGGTTCGGCGGAACATTGAATTGGATTTGCGATAGGTGATAAGGTTTGCGAAGCTTGGATGCTTTTTTAAGTCATGTCAGGCTTTTTGTTTAACTGTCTTAGATTTTTAATTTCATTGTTCCACAATAGCACATGTGTTCTTTTTGAAGAGCTGTGTGCTTATAGGATTACTGGGTCTTGAAGCAAAGCGGAGTGACTTAGTTATTGTGCCTGGTTTTTGCCTTAGAGTTATGCGCATGGTGCAAATGCATTCATGGGTCGTCCCAACATTGACAGTACATGTACCACAATTAATTCGCTGTGGCTAACCAACGCAAATGTAGTCACATTAGACCGCCTTAGCTTGGTATTTGAATATGAAGACTGCACCAAATGCCAAATGTGTTTCAGAGACCATGCATGTATAAGTCTATATTTTCGCTGGTCAGATAGATGTCCAATTCAAATGTGTGCTGTAAAAGACCGTTTGGATTTCATGTTCTGATTTGTGGCTAAGAATGACCCTGTTTCCTAAAGATGTCCTTCCATGTCCCATATAAGTACGTACGTACGTTCTTAGTTCGACGAAATCACACAATCGTTTGATTTGAATGACAAACTTTGAATATAAATCAATAAAAGCGTTTTAGTTCGCATAATATGTACCTACTTACGAGTAGTAGGTACTGATTGGTCCTTGGAATGTTTTCTTTGCTGTTTAGAGTGTCGATTTTGTTTATGTCACTGAATGCATGTGTCGATATCGTCAGAATCTTTCTGAAGACAAACTTCAAAATAAATACTGACACAAGTGCCATGCATCGACATGTGTGCACATACTTTCGCTGTAATTCCATGCATTACTATTACATGACTTTCTTCACGTTTCCACTGTCGATGCAGTAATGTTTTTCCTCTATCACCACTCTTCTTCCGCTTTATTTTGTTTTTACTTTCCTCCTTTTATCGAGTTCTACGTGATTTTATGAACGTTTTTCTTTTGATGGGGAAATAGTTTGAGCAGTGTTGCAGTTTTATTGAAATTTAGTGCAGTAATGGTTTTTTTAAAACCTGTTTACGAAAGACATTTTTTTTAGTTATTTTTTCTTTTACTTACAAGATTTCAATTGGATTATTCATCTGGCTACGGTTACGTTGGACAACTTTGTGATTTAACAAGCATGAAGGTCCTTTAAAGCCACAGGTATGATGATGGGAAAAGTTTTAAATAGGATATTCCTTTGAAAGAGCTCTTCTACCTTATTTCAAATAACATTTGTAAGGGATCTTTGTAGTTCACACACAATTTTCTTTTTTTTTCTTTGCCCTGAGCAGATGATAAAAAGGAAATGAAAAAGGAACACAATGATAAGGGAAGGGATATCTACAAATCAGGGAAGACTTATCTTGTCTGTTTGTAATAAAATGTTAAGGATACTTCTTGTTAGTGGACACGTAGACAGACAATGTTCACTTCAGTGATTTACATATGTATAAGATCAAACGAATAAGGTAAGGAATATTTTGTAAATCGTCTTTCAATAAATTACTTCGAAGTTTATATAGGTACATATTTTTACAAAAAAAAAAAAAAAAAAAACGTCCAGCGGAACAACAAAAACCATTCTTTGTTCGTTCAGCGTGAGACCCTTTATTTGATGTCATCTTACAGTTGGTGACAAAAAAACTTTTTTTGGTCATCTTAAGCGATAGTGACTTATGAGCTTCGATTTTATTTGAATGGCAGTATTCGCCTTTATAGCCGCTTGGCCGTCAATGAAAATAATATCAGCGTGTGGTAATGCCATCATTGCAGCTTGCTCAACAGCTGTTGCCACGGCTATGTAGTCTGATCAAATTGAACATTCCGAGAACTTTGGAAAAGAAATCTGCAACAACGCCAATGTTCATCTTGGAGCCATCCATGTAGATGGGTATAGTGGATTTGTTTACTGGTTGATTTTCGTGCCAACGCTCTCTCGGAAAAATAAGTATAAAATGGCTTTGCAAAGTCTAGACGGGGAGCTATGTAGTCTGAGCATACAATATTGCCCGTACATTTTTGTGGAACCCGTGCCCGTCAGACTAGGTTTTCAGTTCAGTTTGCCTTAGTTGAAGAGTACGTTTTGCGGCAGATTCTTGCACGAAGCCCTATTATAGTGATGGTTCGCATTACCCCAGTGATGCCAATGCAGGCAGTATTCCATCATTTAAATTTTTCCTACATATAACTACATATGTCATTAACGTTTACTATTTGGAGAAATTGGGATATAACACCTCTTTGAGGGGTTCCTTAAGTGACAGATTTCCTAATGAAACTATTGAGAGAATTGGTTTTCCTTGTAATGAGAATTTTGCAGGGTCAATTGGTAATGCTATGCTCGATATTGAAACTTTCTAGGGCGCGTTTGAAGGCCGCCCTTTTACATTATTGTAAGCACCTTCTATATCTAAGAAAGCAGCTAGTGCGAATTCCTTATTGGGAAGGCTCGTTTAAATTTTCCCCACTACCTCATATAATGCAGTTTCCACAGATTTACTATTAAGATATGCATGCTGACGTTGAGCTTTGAATAAGCTGCCATTGCAACACTTACTTCTAAAGTGGATATCCAGTAGGTTTTCAAGTGTCTTGAGAAGGAATGATGAAAGACTTATGGGTCTGTAGTCTTTCGCCTGGGTGTGTCTTGGTTTACCTGCTTTAGGTATGAAGATTACCCTCACTTCCCTCCACGTTGCTGGTATGTAGTCTCACCCTAAACGTTGTTCAAAGATTTCCCTAAGCATGTACCTGACCTGCTAGGACTTTCTAAAGCATAGCTGGCAGAATGCCATCAGGTCTTGGAGGTTGAATGGTGTGAATGAAAGAAACCATTTCTGTACTACTCCCTGGAAAGTGAGTTTCGACTAGGGTCTCCCATATTTCTTCACTGCTTTCCACCCATGAACCATCGGATTTATTGGTGAACCTGTGAACTGCAGTGTCTTTGGCCAGCATTTTGCTGAGTCTGGTAGTTTCACTAGTATCTACGATAGACTCGCAGAATTGTCTCCATGATTTTCTCTTAGGTTTCCTAATTAAATACTTAAACTCTCTTCTACTTGCTGTGTATTCATCCCACGTAATATCATAGGCTAGCATATGTATGTAGGTCTCTGCTTGGAAGACATATGGAAGTTATTCGTATAACGAGTAATGAAACCTTACACTGCCGTCTTGCATTGACGAATCACTGTCCAATGATGACGTTAGTTTGGTGAAAACACTAGTCAGATTTTGGACAGCTTCCTCTGCATTTTTTTCAGACGTTTTGACAGATTTGCCTAGCTTTTGCCAAGGCATTTACATGTATCTATGATCTGTAAAGAATACCTCTGTTACAATTCTGTAGGTCTGTAGCTAGAGAGCATTAGATTAATCGTCTGTTAACACAAACGAGTCTATAGCTAACATTTCATGATAATATTATGACAGATGTTAAGCCTAACTTCTGAAAGACTTGCAATGATACCGACAACTCTCATTGCACAACGACACAACGACTCTGTTAATATACATAGTAGCGTGTCGATTCCTAAGTGAGATCGGAAAAGTTCGTATACACTACTTACTTTACTTATGTCCTTCAACCCTTATTCGTTAACAACCTGCTGCCCATTGAGTTTAAATTTCTGCACTTCTCTTCTACTCATTCCCAGCGCCATTTACCTACATATTTTCTCAACCGATTTGCAGCACGTTTGCTTGCCTACTTACTTTGCACCTGAGTTTGTATGATTGGTATGATTGGTCCTGGCATTTATCCTCATTCTCACTTTGATTGATTTTGCCTCTAGACTGTACTCACTCAATTTGATGCAATTCCATTAATCTGCGCGAAACCAAACAAACATCGTCGATGTAGATACACATATCTGATTGATACAATTGTATTGCTGCTATACGAGTATCCTGAAACAATACCAGGAAGCAGGTTTTAATCAGTCTACGTTGGGCGTAACCAAATTCCTAAAGAACAACAAATAACGTGAGGTACATTCTTCTATACCAACATACACAGAAAAAAAAATTCAATCGATAGAAATAAATTCTTACATTTTATGTACACAAACTTGAACCATAAATATGTGCATAATATATGTACCTCTATTCATAGGGGGTGTGTTCAAGAGTTCCAACAATATATTTCAGTCTACTCTTATGAACATCCTGTCATCTTTTCTCCTAAATCCAATAACTCGAATAAAATGGTGAATTCTTTACCTCCTTCCTTGTTTTGCGTCCATCGATCGATCTACGTACATTTGTCAACTTTTCCAGTTCAATCCTGTTCGCCATAAGCCGGATTTGCTTTACTAATAATTTGAGGACTACATATGACGGGGTTAAATCCTATCGTAAATCTCTGTCAAAGCTTTCACTCAACGTTCCTTTCTGACTTTGTGCAATAAAATAAAAATCCACTTTAATCCGATGGATTCAATAGAACTACTTTACCGATTTTAAATGCAATTTCCCATCTCACACATTCTCCCATTCGATACTTGCTATCGATATTGAATCTTGTCCACATATGAAACAATACAGATAGTCAAACTAGACGGGGATTCTCTTTCTATAACATAACAACTGATTTTGCCCATAACTCATTCAATGTATAGGTGCTTGCATATGCAAATCAAATTGGAGCTTACGCATACATTCTTTCGTGCATGGGGAAAATCTTGAGCCATCTTGGTGTCAAAAGATGATTACCAGGGAAATTGTTTTGTCAGAAGGTTCTATAACTCTTAAATGAAAGAATTATGACAATATCTAATTGCAGTTCTGAATTCAGTGCAATGAGATGATTCGATTGACATAAAACAAAATAGTGTAGACCTATATTTAGTTTACGCGTTTTTGGGGTAAATTTTAAGAAAAAAAAAAAAGGAAATTCATCTCTCAATTCTCCAACACATGCAGAACTTACACTAATGAAAGTTCAATCAGCTGATGGCTGTAATATATTAATCACATGCATTCACCGATAGAGAATCATGGGAGAGGACTTAGGTCCCGCCCATGGAAATTTGACCATCTGTCCAATCTGTGGTCTTGTCACAGGATATAACTAATTAAGTCCGCTTTGATTGAGGTCATCATCATTATCAGCCAATTAAACAAACGTTTATCAAAATTTGCATATCCCTTTACCACCTTATATTAAAATTCCCTTTTTTTAATTAACCGCCACAATAACAACGGGTTTTAATTATTGTTAACGTTCACGCCAATATGATAAAAAAAAGAAATCGTTTCAATTAAAACCTGTACAGTGGGAGCTTTAAAAAAATTCCAGAAAACTGAATACAAAATGGACAAACATCCTGTCACAGGATGAATGCTAATGAGTTTTGTTGTTAAGGAATTTTAAATGTCTTCCGTGAATTGAAACTCCAAGGGAGAATATCGATTTTTTTTGTAGGTGTAGGTATCGTTAAATTCGAAGGGAGAGCTGAATTTTTGGGGAAAAAGTTAAAGTATTCCCTTTTTTTATGATGTGGGAAGAGATGCGATGAACATTTATAATTTTGAACACCATCTGTGTTATGTGAGAAAATATTTACGCACGTCATAGTCACGCACTAGACATAGCCTTGTGGGGGATGGATCCTTTTTTTATTTCCCAAAATATTTTCACATTGTACGAGGTATTCCAGAGGAATCCATGCGTGTAGAGAAAGGCAACTAAGTAAATTCTTCGGAAAAGTGGTAGTTCCAGCAGAAATCCCAGAAATCAATACACATCACAGAGTTGGGGAGCAGCAGGTGGTGAAGCTTCTGTCAGTTTTTTTTTTTTGTATATTCAGGATGAAAAGATTCACTCTTATGAGGGGTTGTACGATAGAACTTCCTGTAATCGTAACGCAATGTCAACGAAATTAGGGCCAGAAAATTTACGGTTGAGAAGAGAATGCGAATACATTTCGTACAAAGTGAACTGCAAACAGAGGGAGTTGAGTACGCATATTTTTATTGCCGCTCCTACCTGTGTAAAGAGGTAAATTGCCATTTTAGGCAAGTTTATTGTCATGTAGTGAATTTGTTAAGTTGTCCTACGTGACTTTAAAGGGGAGAGTAATAGCAATTCATGTTCCTTTGAAATATGGTATAACACATGAAGGTTGCAAAAGTATGTGTGTATTTTTAACAAGGAGTATAAAAAGAAGAAAAGTTTCCTTCTTTATGGAGAAAATGGGTTATAAAAGTATCTAAGTCGTAGGGAGGCGTAAAGGCATATAGCCGGAAGTTATTTTGACACATCATTGGCCCTATCGTTATATTTGTAAAAGTCATCTTCGTGTAAAACATGTTATGTTAGATATTTAATGGATTTCATAGCTTTTTTTTATACTTGAACGATTTCTGAACAATGTTGTTCATCTTTTATAAACTCACTATTCCATAGCTAATACATATTTATTACTTGGGTCCAATGTTCCCGTATGTGTCTTAAAAAGCCTACTACGACTTACGTACCATCGAGTGAAGTTCTTGGTCTTTCATTCAGAGTAAGCAGGTTTCACTGTATCGCTGGGTTGCAGTTGCCCTATTGAAGAGTGTGTCCAATCAACAGCGACTTTAATGGGTTGCTGATGGACTCTTTAACAAAGGGCTTCGTTAAACATATGGCTAGGACAGATGTCGAAATACCTCTTAAGGTTTGGTTGGTGGGGTTGGCGGGGTCACCGCTCAGCAGAGTCACACTTAAACTAAAGAAAGGCCCATTGTGATATTACTATGAAAAAAATGATTGCCTGCACCGGAGACATACATGGAAACTTTCCAATTGCGACAAGAGGCTGGGCAACCCATGATGTTGACCCATGTGCGAAGAAGTATAGTTCGCCGTTTAGGCATTAAACCAGTTTGACCTGGAGACGAAGATTTTTTATTTAACTTAACGTCTAGTTTAGCTAGATCGTTAAGATCTTCGATGAAGTACTCGCCTAGGGTTTTCCTTCTTAAAACCTATAGGACAGGACAGGTATACAGAAGGCTTGTCATGATTTCCTCCTTTTCCTCGTCTCTACAGCTTCTACAGAAATCGTTGAAGGGAGCCCCAGTCTTCTGACATGTCTGCCGACCAGACAGTGGTCTGTGAGGACGCCTACTATCTTTCTTAAATTTGCCCTATTGACGGAAGTAAGTCTTAATGGTTTTCATGCAATCCAGGATAGATTCTGAAGATGCCCCCAATTGTCGAGGATGTTCCGGTCTGCACTCTCCATAGTTACCTATTACGCTTTGCAATTGCATGCAATATCCCTGTGGCCTGGGACGCAGACAGGATACGTGCCAACTGACAGCGATCTCGTTAAGAGCTCCGCGGCATTGCTTTACCAACTTGGATAGTGTTATTGGCGATTCCAAGGCTTTTATCGCAACTTGATGATCTATGTAGAAAACAAATAGCGCTGCACTCTATCAAGTTCATTGAAAGCCAGGTCGCGGCTTCACGGACTGCTGTGACTTCTGCTTGAGATACACTACACTAGTCTGGCAGTCGTGTTATGATACAAATATCCAGTGCACTGGAGTAAACTCCCGCACCTGTTTCAGACGCTGCTTGGATCCGTCTGTGTATATCTCTGGTCGCAGATTCGTTAAAAATTTCTATCGATTCCCAAGAATCGCAACAACTCCCCGCTTAGTGCGGACACCACGCATGGAGCAAATACTGAAACCTAACATCACCTGAGTTTCAAAAACCACTACACCACAAAATAATCTATCCTATCTCCCTATTCATTTCCGACCTATGCCATGCTCTTTGTTAGGCGTAAGTCAAAAACTTCCGCTCGCGCTGTGTCTTAACACTTTAAGGGTAATCATAACCCCTTGAGCGCAAGCTAGTTATAAAAAAAAAAAAAAAAAAGAAGCTTGTGTGATCCATATTTCCATTAGCCAGTTACAAGGATTCCCTAAGTTGTAATAGTGCTTTAGCCGCCATCAGCTTTCCAAAGATAACAACGGGAAGAAGATAGAGCATAGTTTCTAGTACAGCTGCCGGAGTGGGTCTAAAGACGCCTCTTATAAAAACACAGGATAGCCTTTGAAACTTCTCAAGTATTGCAATGTTGCTTTTTTGTCCATTGCCGTTCATCAGATTAGTACTCCGTATACAAGGATGGGTCTGACGACTGTCGTGTATATCTAGCGAATAATTCGGGGCTGAAGACCCCAGTTTGGGCCTATAGCCTTCCTACATCGGTAGAGGGCAATCGTGGCTTTCCTAGCACAGTCTTGAATATTCAGTTTCCAACTTTTATCGAGAATAACTCCCAAGTATCTGGCGTGAGGAGGTGTTATATATGGTATTTTATAGCTCCTTGAGAACGAGGTCTCTAACTGTAAGAAGGTACCTCCCTAATATCGCTATCGCAATGTCGTCCGCATAGGCTACGAGACTGAATCCCTCTTTACCCAAGATCAAGTATCTCAATTACTACCATGAGGCACAGTAGTGGTGATAATACTCCGTCCTGGGGGGTACCCCTGTAAACCGACCTTCTGGTTAAACAGCAACCCAGTTCAGCATGGATAAGCCTGCTTTTAAGCATTTGCTCGACCAAATATGAAAGATAGTTGTCAACATTCAAGTTAAGAAAAGCAGCATTCCCTTGCGATACGCGTGTTGGGATACCGATAGAGGATTGCTATCGAAATTGGTTCAAATATGGACGTCGATCAGCCTTTCCAAAGTCTTTAATAGAAAGGGGGATACCCTGATCAAACAGTTTTTTGGAGATGCGTGGAAGTTTCTACCGGCTTTCGGTATGAAGACTACTTTGACCCTGCTCCATGATCTAGGTGTGTACCCGAAATTTAAACAACTCCTAAAAATCATGTGGAGCCAAGAACTTAGAGTATCAAAACTTTGCTGCAATTCCACTGGTAAGAATCCATTAAGGGGATTTGTACGGAGGGAAGCTGTAGACTGTCCACTGTATTTTTTTAAGAGTGACAACGTCCTCTGACACTGTGAATTGGACTCTCTTATGGTTTTCTACAGAATGTACTGTGTCGGTTTTACTCTCAGGAAGTAAGACTTCATTGCTGCACATAGTCCAGTTGCCAGCTGCTTTTTGAATGTAATTAGGATTAGTTGGAGATTTGAATAAGATTTTCCTAATCAGAGATGAACAACTAGTCTTTTCTAGGTCTTTGAGATTTCCTAACGTCTAACTTAAATTTCATAAGTCTGCTGAGAGATAGAGATCTCAGTCAAGTGGGTTCCTAGATCGCTTTATTTTAGAGTTTCTCCACGAAGGCTTATCGCCATTTCTGTATCTACATGCATTACTCCTGTGAGTGCATCTACCATCTGATCAACATCAGAGGGTGAGTGTGGCTGGACTAAAGCAGAACCGTTGAGATGACTTTTCAACTTCGTAATATAAATATCCCAATCTGTTTTCCTTGGATTCCAAACAACCAGATTTTTGGGGGAGTGCTAAAGTCAATACCGTACTGTATAAAGCGATGGTCAGAGAACGACACATCTCTAGATACCATCCAGTTCTTGATGCAATCTTAAGGGATTCCTGACAAATGTCACATCATTGACTTCCTGCCTTTTGTTAGTAATAAATGTAGGATCTGATCGCTTATTACAAATAACAAAGTTAGTTTCCATTAAGTAATAAGACTCTCACTTCGGAAATTAGTATCACTGCTTGCCCATGCAACATCTTGAGCATTAGCGTCACTACCCATGACGAGAAAATTGTTGCTTGATACCTCTTCCACTCTAGCCCTTGAAGTATTATTAAGACTCACAATATGCGTCAAATAGGCAAATCTCAAAATAAATAGAAATTTGTCACGTCTGTCGCGAAATGTCACTTTAAAGCACATGCTCGTGGATATCTTAGCCGATAAGATAAATCACCCGAACACATTCACTGATAACGTTTGTTATCAGCATAACCTTCTTCTTACAATTTTATTGCTTAAATACCTACATATGTACATGCCAGAAACAAATTCTCATTATCGCTCAGATGTGATCGTATCATTAATACGTGATCATTCTCGAGCGTTAATTATGTAATAAACGTCTTGGTTTGCTTTCGTTTTGTCTTGAAACAGTAGCCAGGGTATGAATCATCTGTCTATCCCAGAGCTGTATAATTTTATTTTTTTATGGGAGCTAATTTGATTTGATGTTGATGTTTTTTTCTGTGGCTGATTAGGGCTAGTAACCTTTCGGCGGTTTGTTTACATTTTGAAATCTATTACGTCATCGAAATCGCTAATAAGACTTTGTTACTTAACCAGTTTTTTTCTTATCAATGTAAATAAATATTGGAAGGAGGTTTAGAGAGATTAAAATGTAAACATACCCCATAACGACTTCTGTAGAGACTGCAGGGACGAAGAAAAAAATAGAATTCATTCGTCACTTGCTATGTGATTGTCCAGTACTAGTTATCAAAAGAAAGACACTCTCGAGATCTGTTTACTTGCGGAACTGGACGATTTAGGAAATATTAAGCTGAATAAACTCCTGAGATTCGTACACGTATCTGGTCTAGTTCACCCGTCGAAGAATGAACTTCGGTTCTCAGGGATTTTATAATTGGGCACAATGGAGTCATTGCTAGTCTAAGTGAGGCATTGACAACTTCTTGTTAACAAGGGCACCTATTTCACTAACCTGACCACCCTTCCAAAATAAATAAAATAAAATCCTGAAACCACCGTTCATACCCACCTTCCCACTTGACTGCTTCGTAGTCAAGTATTGCCCAAACTCTAATTGGCTAATAAACTATATATAAACGTTATTCAATCAAGCTAAATGGACGTCAAACTTTTCATACCACTCGTATGTATGTACGAGTACATATACATACATACCTACCTCTTGTAGAAAAACTTTTTTCTTAAATCAAAAAATCACATTCTCAGCATGTTACCAGGAATCTTGAACTTTGGTAACTTCCTTTCCCTCTCTTGTTACATCCGAATTGCACTCGTGTTCCTTCAGAAGTTATCCTGTTTGCAATTAGTTTTCACTTTTCCAAGGGGGTAACTTTTTGATGATCTTAATTATACAGCACATCCTTGCGTCAAAAGGTTCTCTGATTAAAATATAATTTCATTGCATATCTATCGTAACGAACGATGGTGATGGCAGAGAATGCAATTTTATGCTAATTTTTGAGAAACTTTGGTGTCGTCCTTGTTGTAGATAGATGTAAGGAAAAATGAATTCAAAAGGACAGTGTGATGGTCCAGCGAATTTCTAGAAAGCAATTTGATTCTAGGTCAATGGGTTTGCATAGAATAAATTAGAAAAAGTTTGGCAGATAGTCGTGCTATGTACAAAGACATACAAATTTTGCTTTAATTGTAGAAATGCCAAGAAATCTTCTGGAAGTAGACAGGATCTTAATACATACTTCACATTAAATGTAAAATAGTAGTTGGGATGGAGTTAAGGGACAGGGTTAGTGTTTTTCATATTGTAGGTCTGATTATTCATCCGACAAACCCATACATATGTGCAGGTATGTATGTAGATACTACTACTATAGTTTTTTGGTGTCTTATATGACAATTGGATGGTATCAGAGTAAGAGTATAAAGAAACGTCATCCTTGATTAAATATATTATAATCCTTGGTATAGTAATTTGTTGAAGGAGTCTATTATACATACCTTCCATAGATAAAATTTAAAAGTTTCCAAAATTTATTGAAGGTGGGCCCTGAGTCTTGTACGGAGGTGTTACGCCAAATATTTGAATTTTTTTCAACTGCTAGTGGTTTGTTGTGCCTTCCTACTAGTACCTTAGTTATGTGTATTCCTCTAAAAATTTTCTCTTGCATTGTGAGTCTCAAAACACTATGCTTGACGGTTTTGTACTCCGTACGAGTATGCTTACTTAATATTTGGGTTGGGTGTTTATCCTCGCTGAGAAGTGATACACTTAGACCAAAAAGAAGGTCCATTGTGATACAACTGCGGAAAAACTGGATTACCTGCACCAGAGACCTACATGGAAACTTCCCAAATGGGACAGGAGGCAGGGCAACAGCATCTGTGTGGACCCATTCCGAAGAAGTATGGTTCGCCAGTTTGACCAGATCTTCGAAGAAGTACTCGCCTAAGATATTCCTTCTCAAGACCGATAGGGGAGGACATGTGTCATGGTTTCCTGCTCTTCCTCGTCTCTAAATCTTCTACACAAATCGTTGAAGGGAGCACCAAGCTTTCTAACATGTCTACCTACCAGACAGTGCCCTGTGAGGGCGCTAACTATCTTTCTTAGATTTGTCCTATTGGCAGAAATAAGTCTACTGGTTTACCTATAATCCAGCTCTGGCCAGATTTGTTTAGAAGAGAGGCATGTGCTGATACTGTTCCACCTACTGTTTGCCATTCTAAAGCCTCCGGTATCTAATTGGAATTTTATCGGGCGGATTTTTTTTTTTTTTTGTTGTGCGGTTTGTATGTACGTACAGTGAAAACATAAAAGAAACTTTAAATATTGCTTAACGAAATGGTGTATAGAGTACATTCGCAAAAGTGGCACTGTAAACAACAATAAACCTAGATCCATATTTTAGATAAACATCTCACTCCCCCCTCTACCTTAAGGCTAAGTGATTTTCATGATGGAAAAGAAGAATGTAATTATCCTTCAATCGAAACAAAGTACGAAATATCCTCGACTGGTGGCTTATTTATATACATATGTATGTACATATATACGTATATGCCTTATCCGATTTGTAATGCAGACAGCATAAAATGAACCATTTCATTCCCACTTAACTGCTGAATGTGCAATACTATGGACTATATCTGTGTTATACATATACAGCTGATAAAATCTCAACTCCCCCTTCAAATTTAATTTCCTATGAGAAAGCATTATAACCAAACTTGCTGAATAGAAAGTTCCAAAAGCAATCAAATTTTATCTCCACTTAAATGGAAAAGTTTGCCACCGGCTATTTCAAAAAGAGAATAAAATAAATCGAGTGTTTCTCATCACAATATTAAAATAAACACCCAGGACATGTAGTTACAGTTGAAAACATTTGTGTTATCCTTTTCTACTTGTATTTCCAACCAGGTTTTAACCTTTTATGTGCATAATTTTGTTTTTATCCAAGCAAACGTGCAAACTGCATCCGACTTTCAATAGTTTGCACTCTATTAATAATTCAACAGTTTTTTTTATATTTATGCAGAGTGGGAGTAAAAAAAAACGTATCTAGTAGTTTACAATTTTCTAAAATTTACATTTGGAACTTTTTTGTTACTTTTTTGTCAAGAGAACCATTCTAATGCTTTTGTTGCCAGCAGATACAATCACTGATGCATGTATTCATGTATATATTCAGTCAGGAAGGCAAAGGATATATTTTTGAAAGCCATGCACAACTTTTTTTGGGCTGTATTAGGATAGAGTCCTTTCAATCATGGTTTTGGTTTTTCAAAGGTTTTGTTGCCTTTCAATTTGAGTTACGAATTTTAGCTAAATATACACAGCTTAAAGCCTGCATTAAACACTAATAACTGCAATGAAGTATATGACTTGTAAGAACCTATTCAAACTGCAACAAACTTTACTACGACCAGCCTTCAGAAGGCTTTTGGGAATAAGAAGGAAACGCCATCTGGAAGGAAATGTGAATTAATTCCAGTTTATCAGAAATGGCAAAATTTGCATAAAGGATGCCGTCAGAACCCACAGCTGCCCCAGAAACTATACTCTACCTCATTTCCGTTGATATTTTTGGGAAACTGATGGTGGCTAAAGCAGCATTACAGTTTAGGGAATCGTTGCAACTAGCTCATGGAAATATGGGCTTCGCTAGCATTTTAAACGGCCATAACACAATTCCTAGTGATTCGGACTGTATTGTCCACTATCTGGACTTAAACGTCAAGTCAATCAGGTGAAATTGTAAACGAATTAGCGACTAAATTTACACATGGATCCAAGACAGCTTCTGAAACAGGTGCGAGACTTTACTTCAGTACACTGTGGGATATATGGGCTTCCACAAGAATGAAATAACCGATGAGCTACCTAAAAAAGGTTCAGAATCAAACGACTTACAAGCAGACCACTAAGTCCTAAGGTACATCAGTCTTCTCATATCCATCCTCGAACTTACACAACATAACCAACGTAACGTAGAGTAGACTTACCTTATGCCGGGTCTTTAGAAAACTTTGAGCCCAATAGAACAAAAAACGGACTAGAGATGTAAAGGAAGACACAACACTCTCACAGTTGGAGTCACCCTCGAATCTACCTACCTTGCCTAGCTATGGCGTGTTTTCTTCATTTTGCTGGTCAGCAGTGGCTTTTTGGCTGGTCTCCTTGCTACCAAATCCATCTCGTTAAGACGATTCTGGATAGTTCTGACGGTAACCTCAGTACCAGTAGCTTCTCGTAGAGCAGTGCAGTTCTCAACTGCTCCCATGCGCTGTCAAACCTGTATCTCAAGCTTACCTTCTTCAGTTGCCGGCCTTCCCGAACAATGGTACATCTCTTCAGTCCTGTGCAAATTTTTCTCATCAAAGTGAAATAACTCTGCCACGGTTACTGTCTTATCTTCTTCACTCAATTGTACCCTTATAAACTTCGCAATATCAACTTTTCCTAATCCTGAACTTACTTAGATAAACAACTGCACACACTGTAAACTTTTGGCAGACTGAACTCCGGTGCATTCCAGGATATGATAAACGCAACCCCAAAGCAATAATATAGATACAATTAGGGTAATCCCTAAAACCGAGTGTGGCTTCTTTTTTTTGTTGCGTGGAGTGTACATATTCACTTTTGCTTCCTAAAGTAAAAATCTTTAATTGAAACTTCTGAGTTCATATTACTTCTGGCGTTGGTTTTCTATCTAGGTTTCCCTTTAACTGGCGCACAACATCATCGCTTCATCAACAACAAGAACACACCACGGGCAGTCAACTTTGTCTTCATACCCTAACCATGTCCATATGAATAACACTCATAAATGGGCGGAACATGATTCTCTGAAATTCTCTTTGAATTTCCTTGCATGTGAATTCTTGTGAACATAATTTTACAAATGGCTATTGGCTAGCAACAGCATAAAGTTGGCGATGTAGGTTTCCAACAGGATGAAGTTAGTTAGGTCAGTTGCACATGTGTTTATGTATGTACATATAGTGCTGTTCGAAAATTTTTATTCAAAGTTTTGGAAAATGGTTAGGTTAGGTACATGGGTCCCCTAACTTACACCGAGAGCCACCAGCCCCTCACTTAGACCACAGAGAGTCCATTGTGCCCAATTAAAAAAAAAACAAACCCATGGAAACCTTAAAAAGAACAAATTCAACATTTAATCACAATTAAACAAACCACCCAGATTGATATATGAATCTCAGGACTTTGTTTGGCTTAATATTTCGTAGTTCATCTATCTCTCATAGGAAGTAACTACCAAGTATTTCTATTTCTTTTATGGGTCATCGCAGGACAGACGCAGAATCAATTTCTTCTTCGTCCCAGTAGCTTCTGCAAAAGTCATTGTAGGGTAAACCTAGCCGTGCTGTATGGTTACCCATCGCGCACTACCCAGTCAGGATGTCAACAGTAGTACGAATGTCCTTGCGGCTAGCTAGCTTCAGTAGATTAATGGACCTCTTCTTATCGTAGACTGGTCACTGCGATCTGCTTATACCGCATGTGTCTAATCGACAGCAGTGTTTGTTAGTTTTTTGGACAGACGAATGTTGGCTTCAACTAGAAGCTAGTTAGTTTGACCGCTTTTTCGTTTCCGAAAACGTTCACATGCCCCGGCTCCCAGCAGAGGGTAACCTTGTTGACTGTTGATATCTCGTTCAGTTTTCGTTTACATAGTCTTACAAGCTTTCCGATGTTGAATGCTTAAGGTCCTTTCACAGCTCAGAGACCTGCGAATGCGAACGAGCGAATATTCGCCAATTCTGGCAACATTTTTTCTGGTCGCAGGAATCTGCGAATTTTAGTTCTCATTCATTTGAATGACAGAGCACCAAGTACTAAACAAATGAATTGTGAGGTTAAACTCTCGCGAATATTTTGGTCGTGTGAATGTGGATTGCGTCCTACATGTGTGGAATGTGAATTTGACAGTTCGCGAAAGCATTCGCCTAATCGTTGAATTGATGATTTCTTCACAAAAACTAATTGAAATGCATTTTTTTATATAATATAAATCGGTAGATAAATTAAGCTCTGTTCTTTTGGAATAGTTAACTTGCCAGAGGCGAGCTTAAAAATATGCTAAAAATGGGTTGTCCGCAGTTCCGGTATTCGCAGGTCGCTGAGCTGTGAATGGACTTTTGTTGGCTTCTTGGCTGTAAATATAGATGCTGATTATTTTCTCTGAAATATTTTCCTATACCATCATTTCCACAGCTTGTTTGATTGCAGTAACTTCGGCTTGAAAGGCGCTGCAGCCGTTTAACTCGTCAACTCGTTTCGTCTGTTATTCAACTGCCGTAAAAGCGTCTTTAAAGGCTCGCTGGGAGCACCCGCTGATGTCGATATCGTATGCGTATCCCAGAAGCTGGACAGATTTGTTAAAGACAGTGCTTTCCGTGTTAATACCTGCCCTGCGCACTATCTGTTCCAGCACGAGATTGAAGAAGTCATATCATAGCGGATCTCCTTGCCGAAATCCGGTACATGTTTGGAATAGTTCGGAGGAACTGTTTCCGAATTGCACATTCCATCGCGTGTTTTCCAACGTCAGTCGGCACAGTTGGATCAGTTTTACCAAGATCCCGAATTCGGCCATTGCCTTGTACAGCTTAAGACGATGAATGCTCTCATATCGACTATGAAGTCGATCAAGAGATGGTGAGTCTCGACTTGAAATTTATTGGTCTTTGTATCATATGTCATGCTCATGCTTGAGTTCCTGTTCACTAAAACCCAAATGTCTATGTGTTGTCTTATTAAAGCTGTCCTGTCAGGATACTTGTTATTAACAGACATCAGTTCTCTTATAACTTATTTACTTCTATTGGTAAGTTAACACTCCGATGCTCCTATTTCCTATTGGAGCACGTCAAAGAGAATAAATCCATTTTCCCATTTTCGAGTTTTCTCTATTGCCACAGCAGCAGTTCCAACAGGCAAGCATATCCATGAAAGTATTATATATGTACATGCAAGCATCTACTCTTATCCTTTTGCACATGTACTGTTTTATTTTCACATCCTCTTCCGATTGAGTAAACCAAATAACTGCATCCTTCCTCGTCGTTACGTGTGAGAAGATTTGCAAAAGGACAAAGGAAAATAGTCTTTTGGTTTCGTCCTCTAGGTAAGGCACACGATGGGTTGTAAATTAAACTGTAATAAAAGTTATGGTCCTGCTGATTACATCATAAAATGTTAAAGCAGTAAAGTCGGTTAATTTTAGTCCCTGCAATAAATGGCTTATGGATACAGATACAGATACATATACTATCCCGATTTGATTTATACTTCGCAGGTAGGTAGATGAAGTACCTGGTGGACTCCTTGGATAAGTTTATGAGACACTTGTAACCAAGCCTTAATTTGGGAAATCGTTTCGCGTTTCCAAAGTGAGGTATGTAAGTAGGTGACTGAAGAGGAGAGAGAACCTGTCTTTCATGTTGTGGTGCCCATAGGGGGAAACGGTGTATCCCTTAGCTCGTGGAACATTACCTAATCAATAATAGGTAAGATTAAGTGTACTCTACAGAGATCTTCCTTGATCAATCGTAGTATACCTTTATGACCAGAAATCCAGTAGAGCCTTAACCTATGCTGTATTCCAAGAACTTTATAAGCTCTTCTCGATAGCACTTCACAAGTTTTGATTTTATTTCTGTAGCAGATATCGGTTTTATCGCTGCCTGACTGTCGAAGAAAAAGGTGATATCTTCACGTGGTATTGCATTCATCGCAGTCTCACGGCCAACTATTGTCACTGCGAGGACCTCCGCTGGGAAAACGCTACTGTAGTTCGGGAGTCTGACTGATTTAGATATGCCTAGCGCATCAGGAATTAAACCTGCTCCTACACCAATGTCCATTGTAAACCCATTAGTATAAACTTTTGTAACTTATGGGCTGGGTATTTCTTTGGTTTTTCCTTTCCTTTCTACGTGGATAGAGGCTTGTAAAAGGTTCTATAAAGTCAAGATAGGGTGGTATTTAGTTTGTTGTTGTTACCTTCCCTACATACTTCGGAAGGACCTTAGTGTGAACTGATGCGTTCGACCTCTTTAGGTTGGTGGCCTTCCTGGCGGCTTGCCACCATACAAGGTTCCTATAGATAAGTACAGACCTTGCAATAGCCTTATATATCCACGGAATGATTTTGGGATTTGTCCCCCACGATTTTTTCGAAAATTCTACTACACGAGTAGAATGCTATCGTGGCTTGCTTAATTCTTTGCTCGATATTCATTCTCTAATTTATTTTTTTGTCTAGCATTAGTGTCACATATTTGGCGCTGTCAGAGGTTCTGAGGGGAATTCCTCCAACAGAGAGGCAACAGTTCCAATTCGTATTTCCTAATGCAGGTGTCCTAGATCTTTAGGGCTCCTTCAGTTTGCTCCCTAAGAGTTGGAAGAAATTTGCCTAGCTGTATTACATCATCTACGTAGCTGTGACATTGATTCCTTTGTTTCTAAGTTTTAGGAATGTTTCGTTAAGAATCAGAACCCATAATAAAGGGGAGTTGACTCCGCCTTGAAGTGTGCCTCAGGAAGCATATACTTCTAACTGGGTTCCTCCTAGTTCCGTTTTAATAAGCCTTTCCTCTAGCATGCACGTATATTAGGATATGGTCTACTTATATGGTCCTAACTCCTCCATGTACTCCTAACTCCTCCATGTACTCCTAACTCCTCCATGTACTCCTAACGCCTCCATGTACTCCTAACTCCTTCATGTACTCCTAACTCCTTCATGAGACTGAAAATGAATAGAGTCCACTTTATGTGAATGGCCGTGAAATTCTGTCAGATAGACTATATCTCCGATGGAAAGTTTTAAGAACGTGGCTTCTCAATCGATCCAAGGAGAAAGCACTGTCGGAGATATAGCCTTGGAAGAGGATGTCGAGTAATAGTTAACAGGTTGCTAGTGAATTCGCCACTCTGTGTCTTTTAAGAAACCTAGCTAGTTTAAGTGACTTTCGGCGAAGGACTTTGGAAAGTTTTCGATTCTTTTGCAGTGCGTCTTCCAAGTCTTATGTTACTGTCTCCGGTGATTCGCGCACTTCTACCACTTTCTAGCAAAAGTACAAAGATGTGTAGCAGCGATGCATACTAAGAGTACTCTCCAGCATTGGCTGCCTGGAACAATTAGTCCCATGCATTACTAAACGTCCTTTTGTATATTTATTTTCTATCATTTAAATCACCCTCAAATGACATTAAGCTATCGTCTCTACTGAATTTATTTTGACCTTAAATTTAGGGCAGTTTTTTTTTATTAGTCTGGTTTCTTCAGTATTCTCTACCTTTAAGGTCTCCCACCATGATAAATTGAATCCATCCATCCATTGAGAGACTTCACCTAATCGATTTTAGATATCCTTTTAAATATGTCTACCAACAGTTCGGCCCAAAAATAGAAAAAACGCAATAAACCTTCTCATTTTATGTCATAACCCTTTCAATCTACACACTCAAAATCCACCCATCTCCACTCCAAGGCAGGATTATTTTCTTTTGATATTGATCGACCAAACAATTTTTATTGATATCCTTGAAGATTTATTACCACGTTGCTTTGGTGTAAAATTAATGACCGAGGGGAGACAAGGATTATTGAAAGCATCCGTGCCCTGTATATGTGCACTGTGGCGATTTAATCCTTGATTTGAAAGTAAATAATTTATCTTCAAAACAGAAAAGAGGAACAAGAGGAAGCCGAAGGTCAAAAGCCAAAGTAATCATTCACCTATACAAGGAAAAGTAAAAGGGTACGAGAAGACTTCCATTAAATATTCACACAGGTAGCACTCAGAGGATATAAAAGTCAGGACTAACAAATCCCAAAAAAAAAAAGAAAAGAAAAACATATGCTTACCGTTTGTACGCAAAGGACATAACATTAATTTACATAACAGATACGAATGGAGATAGAGGGGAAGAAAGAAAGGACAAATGGCGGAAAGTATATTTCATGTTTACTTCTGTGCGGACTATGATAAAAGAAGAATACATTTGTTGTGTGGCCGACACACTCATCTGTTTTAATAAGGAGGAGGATGCCAACAGTCTGCAAAGCAAAAAATAAATGAAACACTCCAATTCAGATAAATTGGTGGAATTATTCATTTGGTGAGGATACACATTCATACATGAATGAGACTGCGAACTGAGTCCTGCCATAAGTTGTGTTACACAATTTCCAGCGCTTATCGCTTAGAACTTGCCCTGGGCGTAGAATCTTAAACTGGATTGTTGGATGGCCTCCAAGACTGCTTACAGAAATTTGAAAAGCCTAGCAATAGCATTAACCACAGCAACGTCATCGATGTCCATGGAAACAGTACATGCCACTATAGTCCAATGACGTGGTTAGTGCGTTGGACTATGGAGCGAGTTTTAATTTCCAACACCTAAAAGTTCTTTCACCTCTCGCGAGCGTCTGACAAACATCTGAGAGTATAGCTGTCATGATAAAGCTTCTCAAATTACAAATCGCCTTTCGGAAATTAAATTAAATCAATATCATTTATTAGAACCTGGAACAAAATCACTCATCTAAAGCAGCATATGGCCGCAGTATCCCCCAGGATCCTTCAACCGGCCTATTAATTAGGTCGTACTTTTCAATTTAATAATTTCCCATCCGCTCCATCCCCAAATTAGGTAAATTTTACTTTCCTTCAGCACCATTTCACATCCCTCCTCTACTTGTTTGCTTCCTTCACAACTCAACAAGGAGCAAGGAGGAAATTAGAAATTCATGTCCTATTAACCACTCGTCGACTTTGCGTATGCCTCGTTTGGAATTTAATTCTCTCCGCCGTTATCCTCTCTCTGGGCAAGAATATTAAACAGTCTCCAGCCACCAACCGGTGTGTACGTTCAGTACATAGCTGGTCAGCCAAAAAAGCTAAAAAGCCTCCTCCAGAGCAAAAGCATGAAATGGTGTGGATTCTGTGGTGGCAACGGAGTGAAGAACCATGAAATTTCTGGTGGTTTACGATGGAATGGAACTTAATTTTCTGTTGCTATGTTGAATATTTATTTCGCATACCCAACTAGTAGAGCAGTTATATTCCTGATCCTTATGGGACAGCGTTTCATTAAACAAACTTTCTCAGTTTAACGTTCGGAATGAACTTCTGCGGTTGAAAGCACATGACAGCAACTGGGATTGAATAAATCCCCACTGGCTATGGGTTGTTTCAGCTTCATGCTGGAGGTGTTCGGGAGTTGAATTGATTTACTACGGAAAGTCTTTGCATTTTTTAAACCGAAATTGATTTTCGTTCGTGTCTTCACTTGGGGGGGTAGTTTTGTGACGCAGTCTGTCGATGAGTTCCTTGAGCATTTGTGATGAAAATTAATTGGTACACAGCCAAATCTTTGTCATCGAGTTCAGGTGCTCATAAAATTTAGCTGTAGGGATTATTTTAATGACAATAGTTGTGTCATAGATGGTTTTATCTTACTCCTGTTAGTTTAAAAATGGCTCCAGTACAAGCAAACGAAGTTTGGAATATAATAATTGTAAAAAGTGCGCCATCTGTGGGTTTCTTTATGAATCATATGTTATTTTGACACTGACAGCTCTTATGCGCTCAAAAAATTGACAGAATCTCAGTATTATATTTTCGCGATATGAAATGTAAAGTTCGTGAGACTGGTTTGCTGATTGATAACTGAACATATTCATATGTTCGTCCTGTGCGCTCAACGGAGAATATTGCAACTCCAGTGTGGTTTTTGGAATGACGGCATTATTGACCCATTTTTCTTCCAAGACGAGAATAGAAGAAACGTAACAGTCAATGGAGAGCGCTACCGAGGCATGACAACCGGCCAGAGGATTTGAACTTGGCCGAGCTATGGTTCCAGCAAGATGGAAGCCGAACAACCGATTTATTGGACACTTAGTGCAATAAGATGGAATAGATGTAAGAGCCCATTTCCCGTTGACAAAGCAGCATTTAGCACATCGCTAATTACCAATAAAAACAATGCTGGTGAAAGGATACAGCCTTGATGAATCCCACTTTGAATTTCTTCAGACAGCCTTCCTCTATTCAAAACGTGTCATTTAGAACCATCATATGTTGCCTTGATAATTGCTATTAATTTATCTGAAATACCTTTTCTGCGCAAGGCAACCTAAACAAATAAATTCCCGACTGAATTGCAAGTGAAGTGGTGAACGATATTCAACGCAATGTTCAACGATGATCTGAATGCTGTTGATGTGGTCGGCACAGGAGAATCTACCTATAGAACGGATACCTGTTTGTTCGGCATCTAGTGTATCTTCGAGGTGGTCTTTGATTCGCTCAAGGATAATTCTAGCTATTATTTCAGCCACAACAGGCAGCACCCAGATACCTCGCCAGTTTACGCAGTGCATTAGGTTGCCTTTTTTAGGGAGCTTGACGATCATTCCCGTTTTCTAGTCGCGGGTATTCCGTCAAGTCCTAGCGCCTTGTTGTTTTTTAGTGCTTTGATCGCGGTATTGTTCTCATACTTACTGGGAGGATGAGACCACGAATGCGGGTATTTCTTGCTTCGGACACCTCAGTTCGAATTGGGCACATATTGCTAGCGATACACGGTCGCAAAATGCTCTTTCGATATCTTCAGTTGATCCTCATCTGACTTAAGCGAAGAACCGTCTAAGCCTTTCACCAGGTATTGGCTAGAGCTGCGACCACCTATTAGCTCTTTGGTGATTCTGTAAATGATTCTGCTGTCGCACCTTCTTGCTGGTTCTACTGTTTTAGTAGACAACGTTGATGTAATTGCGCTTGTCACGCTAGAGTCACGATATAGGGATATTAGTCTCCTTGCTGATGGAGTTGCTGCAATTCGAAATCTAAGTTGTTTTCGTTCGTCGGTGACCTCGGAAAGACACGCCCTATGTTTTTGCTGCAAACAATCCTTTCAGGGTTTCAGCACCTGATGTGAGAACGGTTTCCATAGCATACCAATGGTCTTGTATGGTGGCAACCAGTGAGCTGGTTCTTGACGCACTAACGGATCACTAAGTCGGACGGTGTTGAACCTGGGCATCCTTTTGTCGTTTGATCTTCGAATGGCAGCAGTCTGTAATTGGAAAATCGCTATCATAAGATGGTGATCACGTACCAATCTCATGTCTGTTACACGTCTGTTTCGGTCGTCTAGGAGACTACTTCTAAAATGGCGAGTGATGGCAAAATAGTCAATTTGGTCGGAGGGCGCTTGCCTCTCAGTTGACACTCAGTTAATTCTATTACTGGCTTTGTGCCACCTTGTGTCACCTATGACAAGGCGGTTTGCGTTGCAACATTCACTGTTGTCGTTGCGGTTAATTGCGTCATGTCTTCCCATAACATGTCTGAGACATTCGTTGTCGTTGCCTTCCTTGGCACTTAGGTCCCCCATCACAATGTCGCCGTTGGGCGTTGCATTAAAAACGGCGCCCGAATGGTGGTAGAAGGTTGCCTTTTTTTTGCTCAGACGAGCAATCCGTTGGGGCGTAACACTGTGTAATGGTACTGTAATTTGGAATCTGACAGTTAAAATCCTATCACCGTACGGCTGCCAAGAAATCAGGCTTTTATGAGCTGTGGGTGTTAGCAACAATCCAACTCCATATCCACTAGAGCTCCCGGATGGTTTGCCGGAGTAGAGCAATACAGTGTTACGCGTTAGGAATTGATACTCACCCGCATCTAACCATCAATATCTCCAGTCTATAACGCATAAACTCATGTTCCAGTTGAAGAAATCTGGCGGTCTGTGACCCTTCACTCTGTGAGTCGAGGACCATGCTTTAGAGAACTAAAGTTACTCCAACTTCGGTATAAATCTCTTAGGTGGCAAGAAAACTGCCATTCCCATTCTTGTTCGACATAATGTATGTTTCTATTTCGACTCTTGGTTCATTTTATTTATTTTCGATTCCCTTTTACCATCTGCTAGATTGTGAGTGAACCATTTGATACGCTCCTGCCACTTTACTCCTAACCAAAAAAAAAATTACCTGCTAACCAGCCAAGTGTGCGAACAAAAAAAACAATTAATGTGCCTTCGTGTGTTAAGTTTTCCATCCAGTACGTGCTACATTCCAACAAATGTGATGTTACCCACACAACCACGTGCCGGGAATATGGCCCTTAACTTAAGTTCAACTTCTGGCTGAACACTGTGGTAAAATGTGACAGTAGAGTGTTGTTAGGCAGTGGCAGAGGATAATCACCAATTACCCGAATGATTGTTCCTTGATGGGTAATTAGAGCCAAAAGTAGCGACTGTTGTGGGTTACAAATCTTCTGTGGGAACACGTCTAGGAGGGAAAAAAAAGAACTCATGAGCTGGTAAATTACCGCTAGAGGTGGTTTCAAAATGCGATTATGTCAGTGAATTGAATTAATCTCTCCATCTAGGAATATATACAAATTGTTAATAGATGCGATGGGAAAAAAAGTTTCTGTCATTAATCCTTCGTTGGTTGGCTGCCCATTTTATGAATTTGTTTTCGGGATAGTTCTCATGTGGTGGAAGGATTATTTATAGACTTGTAGTAACTATTTTGTTATGTGATTATCGTGACAGGATCTGTAAAGTTTGTCAAGCGTGCTGCCATTTATCATTGTTACACCTCTCTCTCTCTCATTTTGTGTGTTATGTTCACAACTACTTGCTTTTACTTTTGCCTTTTACTTGTGGGACACAGTGTTTGAGGAGATTAGTAAGTGGTACTCTCATTTATTACCCATGCTATCAAATTGAAAGCAGAAGTCGTGGCCCTTCGTCCTTTGTCTTTAGCGTACCTATACCATGCCGGTTATTAGCCAAGATTACCCACCTAATCTCTGCTCCGTGTGTAGTCGTCTCTTGAGCAGGTTGTGGTTTGGTGGTTAGCCTATATTTGTTATTTTATCGCCACCACGAGAGAGAGGATATCCCGTATAATTTGCACTCATGAAAAAGGATATTATTACAGCTGAGATATACCCTCTCGTGTCATGTGATTTATGGCTTAAAATACTGCTAGGGTATTATATTTCACAGGCAAATAACGATGATAAAGATTTGACGGCACCACGAGAGCTTATAGACGAAGGATTATGCCTTTGCTGGCTGAATTGTTTAGAGAAGAGGCTACCGTGGTTGCTTTTTTTCTTTGCTCACTTTAATAATTGAAAAAGTCCACAAAGTGCCCGCAAGTTTTTCAATTAAAAATGCATGCTCTGCCGAACAACTTTAAGTATAATATTTAATTTTCGCCTCGTTCCTCGTTTTCGTCGTCCTCCATGAGAGTGCTTCGCAACTCATTAATTTAGCACCTGGGACGTGGATTGGGGAGGAATGTGTTATATCCTGCTAGTGCCACCATTCTTGTATTATTCATTTTATGAGACATAAAAATCGTAGGTAACCTACTCCCAAATGGGTGGTTGGGGTTAATTGCGGTAACATTTGGGTTAACTATACCCATGGTGGATTGAATTATGTTTCGACGACCGACGGTTTTATGCGGGTCCGTCTTAGGATGGGTGGGATCATGGGTTGTCATTTTGACATTTGTGATGTGATTAAGATAAAGGTCAAACAGGTTTTGCTCGCTCTCTTGTGGCTAATTGAATTATATTGTAAATACTTCCGATGGTCTGTTTGCAAAATAGATTAACCATTATTGGCATTGGATTGTCATCCTATTGTTGAGAATGATTTTGGAAGTAAAGCTGTTTCTGTTCGGTTTAACTTAAGTCTTTAAATCTGTAGGTAGGTATACATATGTGTGCACCCCACTTCGGGTGGTGGCTCTTAAAGGGTTAAAGAGATTGTTCTATGGATAAATTGGTTCACCTTATTGTGTAGTTATTGCTGTTAGAAGGTGCACATCTTTTGAGGAGTTGGGAAATAAATGTTCTATGTCTGTTTAGGGTAAGCTTATTGGGTAGATTATGGTGAAGGGAAAAAAATACTCCCAAAACTCGACCCATTCAGGTCAAAGTTCAAGATCAATCGTTGAGTGTTATCTGTTATAAATAAGAAGTGGAATATCAACCAATATGTGAGGGTTAAAAGAAAATGTACACCTCCAGTTTGGGGTAAACCTGGACCCTCAAACAACAAGCGAGGTCTTCCTCCACTGCGTTCTCCATCCGGGTTAAATTCAAAACTCTACGGGCCGGAGCATTTGTGTCCTTCCGTTCAACATGTCCTAGCCACGTTAGACGACTGATGCCCAATTTTTTGACTAGGTCGATGTCGCTGTACAGGTCGTATAGTTCGTCGTTGAATCTCCTCCTCCAAAGCCCGTCAACGCAAACAGGACCGAATATTTTACCAAGAATTTTTCTCTCGAAACGACCGATGATATTTTCATCCGCTTTCGATGAAGTCCATGCTTCAGCGCCATAAAGGAGGACTGGGATGATCAAGGTCTTATATAGAGTGTCCTTAGTTGTTCGGGATGTTGGCTTGTGAGTTTCGCACAATTCTTTCAATGATGTTAAAGAAGTCAAATGAATCCTTTTTTTTATATCAAAGGTCTCGGTGAGATCGTTACCGACCTTGATGAAGCAGCGAGAAGTCTCCGTAGTCATTCTGCACAATTTGACGAGTTTGGCAGGGATGCCAAAACTAAACGTGGCTCTGTATAGCTCGTATCTATAAATGCTATCATATGCGGCTTTAAAATCGATGAAAATATGGTAGGTATCGATTTGGACTTCTTGAATTTTCTTCAGGATCTATCTAAGTTTAAAAATTTGATCGATTGTTTCCTGGTCTGAAACCACACTGATAGGGGCCAATCAGGTTGTTGACGAAGGGTTTCAGACGTTCACAAATAAGATTGTACGCGATGTTGAGGAGACTGATACCTCTGTAATTGGCGCAATTGAGTGGGTCTCCTTTCTTGTGGATCGGGCAAATGGTGCTGTGATTCCATTCATCAGCCATTCACTCGTCTGACCAAATTTTAGAAATGAGTTCGTATATGCTCTTTACCAGGTCATTTCCAGCTGCCTTGAACAGCTCGACAGGTAAGCCGTCAGGTCCAGCAGCCTTGTTGGATTTAAGTTTGGATTTTGCTATCCTCGCTTCGTTTTGGTCAGGTGGACGAAAGTTTTGGCTATCATCGTCTAGATTGTATGGTTCGTTCTGCCTGACAGCGGGATGTTAGTCTTCGTTGCCGTTGTACAGTCTGCAGAAGAAGTTTTTCCATATTCTCATCACCAACTCTGACTCAACTACGATGTTTCCTTCCTAATCTCTACAGGCTTCTATATGGGTCTTGTTGGCTTGACACGTTCTTTTACATGTTGGTAAAACTTCCGTACATTATTCCTGAAGAATAATCTCTCAATATCTTCGATCGCGCGCTTCTCTTGATCTTTTTTCTTCTCTTGGAGGAGCCGATATTCTTCCCGTCTCTTCTCTACGAATACAACTTGTCCTTTATTGCAGTGCCACTTTGTATGCCTCATGTTTAGCTGCAAGTACCTGCCGGTATTCTACGTCAAACCAGGGGTTTCTTGGGAGAAATCCAGCACATCAGTTGCGGCTCTTCTGATGGCATCTTGGTTTGACACTTGATGCTGGCAGCATAGGAGTCGTTGAGAGATTTCGGAATACGCGTTCGGCGAAGATTCTGGCGATCTCTTGCCATTGCAGGGTTTCGACGTCAAATCTTCTCACAGTAGTTCTTCTTAGTTGTGGCGTTACGGGTATTCGCCTTCGTACCCTGACTGCAACAAGGTAGTGATCTGAGTCGATGTCGGCTGCTCGGAAGGTTTGGACATCCAGAATATTGGAAGCATGCCTTATCAATTTGGTTGATCGTTTGATATTCAGGAGACCGCCATGTCCCCTTGTGGATATTGAGATAAGAAAACCGTGTGATGGTCGGCACTACATATCCCCATCTTAACGTAACTTTTGCTTTCGCTATCTTAACCATTACATTAAGTTGTATCTTTGAGTTTATCCTTACAAAACACTGATTTATGAAAAAAGTAAGTAGGATTACCCAGTGGTAATCATTTCCTATGCAACAATGAAATGATTTCGTGAAGAAACTCTACACTCCCTTAACTGCATTGTCGTAAAAGCTGCATGCAGATGTGCATGATACAGTTTCGATCTGAAATTAGCATTACAATAGAAGAACAAAATGTACAGATGTATGTATAAGAGTTTAATGTACAACTTCGTGTTATCCTCATCGACCAATCTGAAAGAACACGCTACATAATCGTCAAAATTGCATTAAAATAGGGGTACATCCAGGCAGATACACATGACATGACACTATATATCTTTAGCAAGTCGTTTGCTTTTATTTTGTTACATTCGGTTGTGATGATCTCCTTAACTTATACTTTTACAGTACTTCCAGTACGCTATGATGCCCCAATGAGATGTCGATGCAGAGCTCGTGAAGAAAGTAAAAAAGAAGACACAAATGCATTTTTCTTGGTTAGACTATGGAGAAAGATATGCAAGTACCTTTGGTTATTAAAAAAAAAAATGTTGAGTTTGACTATAATTGACACACTTCAAACACTGCTACCTCAACATAATAAAAACAAAACTTCAAATCTACTCCACATTTTTTTCACGAAACAACATATGGCTGTAGCTGTTAAATATATTCTACAAAAGAATATATAGCGAATATTAGCTTTAGTTTATCCTCCTAAGATAAAAAAAAAACTGTTTATAAGGACTTCAAGTGGACATGAAACAAGTTTGAGGTCGAGTTTTGTTTTTTAATTGAGCTCTATCACACCAAATGTATGGATTCTCTTCTATCATCCACAAATAAATTAGTGTGGACTGCATTTTGTATTTCAATAAATTCTCAACTGAAAATTAAAGAGATTCATATAATTTACTATCGCAGTGTCATTTTAGGGTAGGGCAAACAGTGTATCTATTTTCTCTCGGTTTGAATGTTAAATGTATTTGTATTTAAATTTCACACAGTATTTTTGCACGATAATAATGTAGTTTAGTTTCCACATCCATTAATGATGTTTGCATTAGTCATCCTATCATAAAGTATCCCTTAACTCCTTGTAACTAACACTATATATTCATTATACTTCACAATCACTTAACAAAAAGAAACGC
Source organism: Xylota sylvarum (assembly GCA_905220385.1). Taxonomy (NCBI): domain Eukaryota; kingdom Metazoa; phylum Arthropoda; class Insecta; order Diptera; family Syrphidae; genus Xylota; species Xylota sylvarum. The sequence continues at coordinate 103,570,167 of LR999957.1, read as the reverse complement.
ATACTCATGGAAACATTTTCATTTCATTTCATTTCTTTTTTTTTTTATTTTTTTCTCTCATTTTTTGGTTATTGCTTTTGGACGAAACCAAAAAATATATCACTTTATTTTTATTTTAAACAAAATTAAAGAAACTGAAAACAAAAAATAGGTAAACTTGCTGCAAACCAATGGCGAACGAGATTTGGACGTCTGACGAAAGTTCCGCCACCGCTGTCGAATGTGGATCCATCGGGTGAATTTTGTACCTTTCCAGAGGATTGGTTGAAGAAAAATGCTGGTAGGAGTTATAATTTTATTATTTTTTATTTATTTTATTTATTTTTTTTGTTAAAAATGTATATTTTACAAAAACACAAAACAATAGTTTTCCTGAAGCTTCGCACGGTTTAACTTTACCTCTAAGTGATTCAGTGTTGTATATTTTTTTTTTGTTAAAAGTTTTTAACTATTCAAACGTTTTCCATTAAAAATTTTATTGAACTTCATATTTTTTTTTATATTTAGCTGCGAAATCAGCACCTCCATCAGTATCGGATTTATGGAGGAGTAAGTGCTTTTAAAAATATATCTTTATTATCATGAAATGCTTATGATTTCTTTTGTTTTCTAGTATTTTTCGTAAATGCCGTCCCATTTGTTGCGTTTGGATTTTTGGATAATTTCTGCATGATAATGGCGGTGAGTTTTGCAAACCTTATTCTATTACAGGAAATATCATCTGGGCTTGATAGACTGAGGTATATTTCCCCAGACTAATATTACAGGGTAGTTCCAGTTCTTCTGACAAGATACCTGCCTCCGCTCAGCCATCCATCATGGACCCATCTGTAAAGATGATTATATCACCAATCTTCTTTTCCGGAAGTGTTCCATCTCCAATGAGAGTTTTGTGATACCTTTCAGTAACACGCACTCTTTTTATTCCATCCATGGGCATATTCAACTCCCTAATCTCGTTTTTCACAAGATCCAGGATTTTCCTATGACCATAGATAGTACCGCGAACTATCGCCCCATTTTTCAGCATATTGTCCACCCATCTCACCACCAATGGGTTAACCCTGCGTTCTTCTAAGGCCACTGTCAGACTTTCGAAGCATATCTTATCGAAGGCACCTTCAATGGCTATTATTATGGTCATTGCCTCCGGTATTCATCTCCTCTTCCGCGTACAACCTGGTGTAGCGTTGTTTCCGTAGACCTGTTAGCTCTGTATGCATGTTGTCTACTACTCAAAGGACACGCTTTCAGCGCCGTGCTCTCCATATGGTCCACCACAATTCTTTCCATTGTTTTCAACAGAAATGATGTTAGGCTGACCGGTCTGAAGGACTTCCCTTCAATGTAGTCCTTTTTTCCCGGTTTTGGAAGAAACACCACATTTGTTTCTCTCCATGTTACCGGTATGTAGCCTATTGCTAGGCATGAATTAAAGCTGGGAATATGCCATCTTGTCCCGCGGTCTTGTAAGGAGAAAACGTTTTTATCGCCCTACTGACCGCTTCTGGAGTTACCATCCATTCTGTTTGCTCCTTGTTTCCTCAGAGCCCAGGGCTGATCTGACTTCAGACTTCCCGGAAAGTGTATTTCCATGAGGACCTCATTTGTACGATCCAGTGTCTCAACAATCTTCCCCGTTCTATCGCGAATGAGTCCGACTTTTTTAATCTGGATCCCTTGAGACAATTTTCTGAAGTCTATTGACATCAGCTGTGCTTCTCATATTTGAGCAAAATTCCCTCAGAGTTGCTTTTAGCTCTTTCTTCTGCCTTATACTCATCCCATGATTCAGGATTATCCCTTCTCATGGCATGATTAAAGGCTTTTCTCACCTCCTTCTTTAGATTTTCAAGTTCCCTACAACACCAAGGCGTGGGGTCCTTTCTATCTACCAGAGTAGGTGTACACGCCTCTTGGTAAGCATTTTCAATAGCTGATTGTAAGTACTTCAGCTGTGACTCTACATCCCAAGTGGTTTTCGGTATTTTGGGTACCCCCCCATTCAGTTTGTCCTGTAACACTTCCTCGTATTTTACATGTCCGTGTTCCTGGGAATCCTGACATATTTTCGATCTTTCTTTCTTTTAGATCCGTATCGACATCATTGTCTGATCCATTACCTTCCAATTTGATAATTTATCAAGCATTCTATTACTACACAGAGTCACATCAATAACTTCCCTTCGTGTCGCATCGACAAAGATCGGTTCTGTTCCTCTGTTGACAGTAGTTAGCTCTTTGTACACTACAAACTCGAATAAAGCTTCTCCTCTGTAGTTGTCGTTGGTGCTTCCCCACACTGTACAGTGTGCATTAGCATCGCAACCAATCGTTAGATCTTCACTCCTATACCTGCAAATATTCACCAGAGACTCTACCTCTTTTGTTGGGGGGGGTGTAGGGTGTCACACGGCAGGTATGCAGGTGCCATGACAAAACTGTCCAAGGCTCCTCCAGCAAGGCAATCGACTCTTCCACAAAGAATCTGATCATTGCTGATGCCTTTGCTGTGGTGAAGATTCAATTGAATCACTTAAAGTTTTTCTTGGTGCGGATCGGATTGACTGACCTTCTGTTTCCTAGTTTGTGCATCAGCCTTTCCACTTTCACGTGTACTTGATTGATTAACATTCCCGGACACAGGCTGTCCATCAACTTCTCCGCTTTCCGCCTCCACCATCCTGGCTTTAGCTGAACTGAAGGTCTCGGTATCAGTTTTGAACCACTCCTTAGGTCGTGCCTCTTCTGGGGTGGTTTCGGCTAAATTACCAATCATATTAGTCAATTCATTGACCGATATGTCACTATTTCCCCGAGACAGATCCTGCCAATGGCAACCTCTGTCTCCCTCAGAATCAGGGCCTGCACCGTCATCTTTGGGTTCGGCTTCCGCAAAGTCGATTAACCGCACCTTCCGTCACTTTCTCGACCTCTTCGGAACCTTGCGCCTGGCCCTCTAATGACTCGTTCTCTTTTTTATAATTTTTGAAAATTGGGTACATAATGTTCCCACGAGCCGGGGAGAAATCACAGACCAGGTAGACAGAGATCCCCATTACCTACCCTACTCAACTAGTATACAACAGGGGATTGAGCTACCCCTGAGGAGTTACCACTAGCGGTTCAATTACCCCTGAACCCTGACTATTTCAGTAGTCTCACTACTTAAACACAGCTCCCTCGGCGTGGCGAATTACAACCTTGGAGTTAAGGGTTGTTGGATCTTAGTTTTCGATTCACATTCAGCTCTGCCAAAGTAGTGGTAGCTACCTGGCAGTGTATCTTGTTCCTCTAATTAAGCCACCCCACCACGACAAGGTGTATATAAGTAAGTAAGTAATTTGATCCAAATTATTAAAATCGTATTTTTTTAAAATTACTATTACTAAAGATGTTAATGTACATATATTGATTTTTAATTTTAGGGAGATTATATTGAACATGCTGTAGGAACCTTTATGTGCCTATCAACCATGGCAGCTGCGGGGCTCGGTAACACCATCAGTGATGTTCTTGGGATTGGAACAGCATTCTATGTTGAATCATTTTGCTCGTTCATGGGCCTTAGAGCACCCGACATTAGTGTAGCCCAAATGGAAATGAAGCAAAGTCGAAGAGCCGCCAATATCGTAAGAGTCGTCTCCTTTAAATACAAAGATACAAATCACAAAACAAATAATACCTAATCACGTAAACATCCATTTGTCTTTTTAGGGACGAATACTTGGCATAACGTTAGGTTGTTTACTTGGCATGTTCCCGCTGATGTTATTATCAAACAGAGATGAAAGTACTAATCCGTCAAAAAAATCCGACAAAGGCCCTTATTGTAGTACTTAAAAAGGCCCTTAAGTAATTTTATTCATTAGTTAATTTTAATGTGTGCTTTCTTTTTTTTTTTTTGTTTACTTTTATTTAAAACTTTAAATTCTATAAACATAGTTGAATTTATATTCTAAAATATTAGTAAGGTGCTGTTCAGCTACGGAAAGACTTTTTTCTCAAGACTCTCAGAAGAAGAAAGTCATGATTTGCTTAAGAAAATATTCATTAATATTTAAACTATTTTTTTTTTACATTTCTAATACTTAAGTGGTGATTTTCAAAAGAAAATATTTTTTGTCTATATCGTGATGCTGTAAGATATTTATTAGTTTGATTTTTTTTATAGAAAATCGTTTTTTTTTTTATTACATAAAAACTAAATTATTTGGTTTACTAATTTTACTAATTTTCAATCTATTTTTTTTTCCAGGTCGCAAGCTATATGAAATGTTCACTTGTAAGAGAAAAATGTGTAAATAATGCCGAAGAAATGCTCAAATCTATCGAATTTATGAAGTTTCGCTGGAAACGTGGTAAAGTTGAAAATAAAATCAAAAAAGAAAAATAATAGACGTGAGGAAGCACTTAGAAAAATTAGAATTTGCGATAGGTAGTGGGTAAAGTCGAATTTATACAAACTTGTCGCGATAAAGTTTATGCAGCTATCACCCCGATTCGAGTTGTTGTCTTTTACATTCGAACAACGACAAAAGAAATCAGGGTGAATTTATCTTAATTCCTAAATTCAAATCGTTCAAATAAGATATAGGCTTTATTGTAGGTCCCGTGTCCCAATGGTCATCGAACTAGGTATTTATAGTGATTATCTCTACTTATTTTTATTATTTATAACAGCAATTGTTTTTTTTTTAATATCAATATATCATTACATGGAAATGGGACTGGTTCCTTTTCTTCTTCTAAAACTGTTCTTGTTTCTGCAGAAATCCTCTTAAAGTTCTTAAACAAGTCAATCAGCAGAACAGAATCCTCAACTCATTTTTGTTTCTCTATACCCAAGAGAGGAGACCTCCTGAGTGTCCGCTGATTTCGATAAGTCTTTTCTTTACCTTAAGTGGCAGTTCGCATAAAATGAATATTCAATGCTGTTCCTTTTAATCGATGACCAAATAAAATATAAAATTGTACTGGCTTGACACAAAGTGATCCTCAAATAGCTTAGAGATTTTTTTTTCAAGTTTGGACAGCAAAATATTAGTATTAAAATTATAAAATTAGAACAAGCGACTATTCCCTTAAACGACTTAAGTGCTTCCTTCGCTCGAAAAAACTCATTTAATTAAATTAATAATATTTTAGCTGAACTTCACAAAAACAACGAGCTCTTGGTAAATACATATGTACATATGTATGTAAAACACATAATATTTCATATTGCATGAGACCCAAATATCTTATGAAAACAAAAATCTGTAAATGTCTAAGAAAAACTTAAATATATTTCATCACATTGTACCTATCTATAAAAATCTATTTTATATATAAAAATCAATAAATTAAAATCACAATTTTTTATTAGCTGATAATAATTAAGAAACACTTAAACAATTCGAAATGGGTACATTACTCTGAAAAAAAAATATATTATTACTCAAAAGTTGTGCTTAAATACTTCCAATTTTGTAATAAAAAAAATAAATACACAGCATGCATATATAGCAAAGCTTATGTAAAATTGTAGTGTGCCAAATATTGTCAAGCTTATTTAGGTTATAACTAGATTTGCTAGACTGTTGTAACATTTTTATTTAGCGTTTGCACTAATCTCAACTAAATTCAGTCGTAGCCTTCGAATAAAGAAATTCGGATTTATAATCCTACCACCAACTCCACTAGACACAACTACGGTAAGAAACTGTTACATTTTAGAAGCAAACTCATCGGATAGCAGACATCATTTCATTACAACATAGTCGTCATAGATCACTTTATCAGTGTAAAGTGTGCTTATTGACTAAATTTATACATTTCACTTGACGCTCTTTGACCTTAAAATGTACTAATTCTTAAAAGCGACTATTTAGAAAGAGCATTGAACTTTTGCCAATATCGTGAATTAGACAAAATTGGAATTCAAAGAAATACCTCCTGAATCGACCAAATCTGTCCATTACAGCAAGCAGAAACCAACGACAAAATCGGTGTGTAAATGAGTAATAATACAGCTGATATCTTGCATCCTAGTGATATTAAATAAATAACAACATTGAAATACGGAGTGTTGTTTGCTTTTTATTTTGTAATGTGGAATTGTTTATATTTTTTCTTTGAGTAGACGAATTCACTAAATGACCATCAAATGTTCTACAAGACAAATTGTCACTTCTTTGTCAAGCAACGTGATTAATTCCCAATCCATATTGATTGTCTAAAAAATACCTTTAATTTGATACCTAAAACATGTAAATCCATTAAGAAACAAAAAAGTTACAGCAAAAACAAGTTGATGTCAAAACTGGCGTGGTGGAATGATGCTTGTCATCACAGTTTGGAAGTGTCTGGAGAGTCGATGTACCTACTGTTTATCTGAGAATTTCTGTTGGCCTGGTGTTTCGCGGAAATTTTGTGATGGATTTTCGGCATTCATTTGCGTGGGAGTGATGGATCTTCGGTTCTAGAGGGGCTAGAGGCATGAAATAAAGAGCAAAATGCAAGTTAGAGAGTGTAGTATAGATGTTTGTATTTTTGTATGGGTGTAATCCAATTTGTGACCCCAGGTGGGGTCTTGCGAAATAAAGCAGACATAAAAGTTTAATTAAAAGATATACTTTATTTGAATCGTAGCATGTATACAGTTTATTTTTAACAGTACAGGATGTTATTCTATTTAAAAAAAAGTACAATCAGGTTGTTGTTTCTGGTCGGCTTGGAGCGAAACCAAATCCATGAGTTCAAGTCTGGTTCTGGTGTGGAATAGTGTGACTGGATGATTTGAGTTTGTTGGCAGGTGATGGACACTAAGATGGATGTTGCAGATGTGGTTAGGGAGATTAAGTGCAGTAAACCTCAAGGGGTGGTTGTACTTTCCTGTAAAGAGAAGGAATGTTGGAAAAGGATTAGTTTTATGATAAAAGTGTTTAGTTTGATGGAGATATGTGCATACATATGTAGTTTTCCTAGACTGGGTTTGTATTTATGTTGGCTTCTAAATTTAGTAGATAGATAAAAGTACACATACAATTGGAAAAGGTAAATAGAATAAATAGGATCGTATGTGTTCGCCTGTGCGTGAAGTCAAGTCAGGGAACAAATTAATGAAATTGAATATGGTGATCTTATTACGATTCAGATGATGTATGCTAAGGAAAGATTCAAAATACATACATACGGCATACATACATAGATACACATTATTCGTATTTAGCTGTTGATTGTAGGGTGGCTGGAGAGGTGACTGCAACTGAGGTACAGCCTCACTCGGATCTCTACGGATCCGTTGTTTTCCCCGGTGTGGGATACCTGAAAATAGTGAACAAGACAATTAGTCCAATAATATTAATTATAATTATTCTATGGCGGGAGCGGCCCTCCTGAACCAGCACGTTTTCATAATGAATTTGAGGGTGATTTTAGGTGGCGTCTTTGCTAGTTCGTTCGTTGAAAGATACTTTTCTAGTATCTACATAGTTCTGTTGAGGTTTGGACATTCGCAGAAGAAATCCTTCCTCTACCTCTGTGTCGCCACAACCTGTACTGATTCGTATTCTTCTAAGATGGGCCGTCATTGAGATATGGTCTGTCAGGATACCTATTAGGCACTGGTTGAATCATTGTGAGGGTGCTCGGGTTTGTGGCTTTTGCGGCAGCAGGTCACCAGACCAGATAGGATAGGCCTAACGATGACGGTGTATATGCAGTGGGTGGTGGCTGGCTTTAGCCCCCATTTTTTTTTAGCGAAGTATATTGTCTTTCCAGTTCAATTTATATAATATGCACCGTAGGTATATTGCCTTGTCATTAAACACAAGGTTCTAAGAGTAGTGGGGATAAGACTCCTCACGTGCTCACGAGCGTCTGGTCTAGTGCTGTTCTGACTGATTTTAAGTTTACATTGTTGCAGGCCCCTTCAATGTAATGTCCAGGAATGCTGTTTGTGTAAATTGTATGTTGATCTTGTAAAAAGAAAGCATGTTTAAAAATATGCGAAAAATACGAAAATTAAAAAAAAAACATATTCAACTGTATTTTATAAAGGGACGAAGAAAGCTCGGTTGAGTGTTAACTGAGTTAAATATGTTAGGCTCTTAGGTTAGGCAGGAGAAGGGCCGGCAATTGTTTGATTTAAAAAATGAAAAGTTGTATTATTGGTCAGTCTGTACGGGAGCCTTATGAGTTTTTTGTTGGTATTATTAGTAAGTCTGTTATGATCTAGATTGATAGACTGGGTGATGTGTTGATTAATTTCTTTAAATGATATGTGGTGAATTCATTGGTTGAGTGTGTTGATGGATTGTGATTTGTTCATAACATTCGCTGTTAGTTGATGGAGTGTTTTGTAAATTGATCCCGGGATTAGTATGTTTTATACATAAATGTTTGGTTAAACAGGCTAACTGGTTCCGTTGCGTTAATTTATTTGATACACGAGTTGATGGAATCTTTGCTCGGAGATTAATTCATAAATATTTTTATTTGATAAATGGACAAGTTGGTTAACGAAATCGTCGATGATTGGTTGTTGAGACTAAGACTAGCTAATTTATTTTGATAGTGGATGGGAAGGTGTCATCATCATCATTGGCATAGCGCGACAACAAATCTTCTCCATCCTTCACAACATGCAGCTAGATATTTCAACTGTGGCCACGTTTTCCTGTAAGAATCAGTTTCTGCTAGAACTGTTGCGTTTTGTCGGTTGGTTATGATCATAGATGGGTCTAAAGGTGATTTGCTTTGAAGTTTAATGTTTGATAGGTTGGTCGTTGGATCGTTCATAAAAGAATTAGTTTGTTGGTATGATATGTAGGTAAGTTGATTATTGTATTATTGTTAACTTGCCACAAACTGTGAAGTATTTTTTTTAGTTTTTTGCTTTGTTCTACTTTTCTATCCCTCTCAATTCTTCTTCAGCGGTTTAGTCCTTTTTTCCACAGAATGGTTAACGATTTATGAACAATTCCACTGTCTGAGAACTGAAACAGTCAATAGCTTCAAGAAAAAAATAAATGAAAGCTTGTGAGCATGTATCGAAGTAGATATGGAGAAGTTAAGCTCCCAGTTGTCTTCTGTGATGTTCCGCGGTTCTTAAGACTTTCACCGCCCACGGATTTCGAAGCCACATTATGCTAAAAACTTGGAAATTAAAAAAAATAAAGTATTATGTAAGCACAAATTCCAAAATTCCTTTTTGTAGCTCGTTCGTTACGCTACAAGGACTTCTGAAATTCAAATCACAGACAAGTTTTTTTTAAGTTTTTAAACCTCGTGCGAACGTTTGACAATTAGACTAATTACTAATCTTTCGTAGACTAATCTTATATGTAATGAAAGCCAATGCAAAGGCAAAACAGGCCACACACCTTTTGACATCATAGGTATGTGTGTTTATTGTGAATATTTATAGTAAAGGGTTCACGTTTAGGATAGGACGGTCAATTCTGGCGACTTTTGTAATTGAGGATATATGTAGAAATAAAAATGGTAAAATAAATTGTTATACTAATTCAGTCAACACTTAAGTGAACTATATTTGCTTAGAAAGCTGCTTATGTCTTCCACTATCTTTCTAGCTGTTTGCTAATATAAAAATTACTAATTACTGTTTGTACCATCATGCGCTTTTTAATCTTAATGTGATCTTTTAGTATACATACATAAGTATCTTAAATAATTCGTGAATTATATATTCTATCCATTTTCTATTTTCTGTTATTAACAAATGCCGATTTATTTAGAAATTTTTTTTATAAGTGGTTTGTTAAACGCACAATCTGCAGTGCGTTCTTAAGGGTAATAAAAACTGCAAAAAAAAACTTGCCTTATTATCTTTTTTCGCATGTACATACATACATAACTCAAACATTCTTAATTGGTTTCTAAGAAAAATATTCTCATTAATGTACATACGAATGATTTTTTAGAGCTTACCGCGAACCACTGTCAATTTACATCGCCTACACTCGAATTTTTAATGAAAATTAATAAAAAAAAAAAAGGATTCTAAGTTAACATAATTTTAGTACTAAGGAAATGAATGTCTTATGAATCTGACTATTAATAACAAGAACCATTTCTTTCTCAATGAAGTAGGATGATATTTTCTAAATTAGAAAAAATAAATAAATTAAAATTGTTCTTGTAAAATTGATGTATTTACTCATTTAGTTTGTACTATTTTGTTTTCTAGCTAACTGAACTCGAAAAAAATATTATTATTAAAAGAATACAACACCAAAATATTAACCAAGTAATGAACGTATAATTCTAGAATTTATGTAAACATTTACAAAACAAAAAAGGAAACAATTGACCATTAAACATGTGTTTTCTATTATTAGTAGTAATTAGCAGCAATAATCAGAGCTTTATCATAACGTGACACAAATAGAAAAAATAATAGAATATAAAACAAAGCGTAAAACGAATACCTAATTTAATAAAATCGTTGATGTTAAGACAGAAATATTAAAAGAAATATATACATAAACACAATAATAGAACTAATAAAAACCATGAGACCAATATAATTTAAAAAGTTTTTCAATGAAATATGGTGGCACTTAAATTTCAGAGGGTATGTATTCAGTCAATCGTTCGTTCCAATCAGCTCGACTGGACATTGAAATTTATATTAATCACACAGTTTTTAGTTTTTTACTTAGGTGAAGACTTTCAGGTGGACTGCATTTTAATCTTGTTATTTTGAAATGGCTGGATGCAGTAGGAACAGGGTATACACTGACTGGCGTCCACCTGGCTATGTCCAGTGTTGTAACTGTTACTACGCATCAATTGTGCTTGTACTAGTTGGTGTCCATCCGAACCCGACCTGCTGAACTTTTAAGCGCGAGTGGTGAACAAGAAAAAAAAGCAGCACTATAAATACGACATCGGGCGAACTCTCTCGACGGAGTCAACAGTTGCGTCACAGCTTCAAACGGAAACAGAAACACATTTTATCTGGGCTACTTCGACACTCTCGGACCTCAGGGCGATAAAGATTTCCAAGAATAAGTCAGGTTTTCAGAAAAGAGATGGGTGCAGATGAGCCCTTATTGGGCCACCGGCAGCACTCATATCCCCGACCGGGTCCTTACTTCCTTACTTAGGCGCTACAGTTCGACGTGAACCTGGGGCTCCACTAACAAGCCTCTCCAGTTAATTAGATAGCTGCTTTCAGTTGCGCACTCCAAGTTGGTTGAAGACCCCTTAAAGGAGTGTGAGTTTCGCACAATTCTTTCAAGTATGCTGTTAAAGAAGTCAGAAGAGTTGTCGAAGGCTTTTAGACATTCACATAATATGGTACATAGGATCTTTTAAGCGAAGTTAAGGAGACTAATATCTCTGTAATTGGCGCAATTGAGGAGGTCTCCTTTCTGGTGGATCGGGCAAACGGTCGTCTGACTAAATTAAAGAGATGAGTTGATGTAGGTATTTTCTCTACCAAGTCACCTCCAGCTGCTTTAAACAACACGGACTGAAGACTAAGACCAAAAATTGTGAAACACTTTTGTCCAGACGACAATATTAATCCAGGAGATACGATGGATAGGTTCAGGTCGCATAAGGATGCGGATTCATAGTGGGAAATCGGCTACGCTCAATGATAATTTACTTTACTTTAAACCGATCAGCAATTGCCTGGCTGCGATACGCATCAAGGCAACATTTCAAAACATCAGCATAATATGTGCACACACGATCCTACCGAAGAAGCTGAAGGTTCTATTAAGGAAAAGTTTTATGACCTCCTGGACGGAGTCTGCCCAGAGTATGATGTCCAAATCATACTCGTGGACTTGAATGCCAAAATCGGTAAGGAAAACATTTTCGGCGGGTTAGTGGAAAGCACATCCTCCGCGACACGACAACAGCTTTCGGCTGATCGATTTTGCAGCAGCATACCATGCTAGGCTCGACTATCCAAAGAGAAGAATCTGCAAATCGCCCAGAAAAAGAAATTTAACATTGGAAGCCTTATAACAAATAGAGTAGCCAGAGCCTATAGAAATCGTCTGAGGGAGAAACTCTCCGCAGTGCAGTCACCATCCACAAACGCCAACAATCTGTGGAACTATTATTATGACATCATCAAAGAGGTAGCAGAGACAACCATAGGTAACCAAGCACCACCCAAAAAGAGCCCTTGGTATGATGGCATTCATCATCGTAAGCCGCTAAAAGCTGACAGAAAATGTACATATGAAAAGGGACTCCGCAGTTTCCCAGCTTAAGGATATCCCAGAGTTCCAAGATGGGAAAAAGTCCCAGATGTTTTTTAGGATAGCCAAGCAATTGGCCGCGGGCTTTAAGCTATGCAGACTCTTCGAAACAGTGAAGGTGACCTAGACACCGAAGCACGGGTAATAGTAGATGTGTTTAAGCAGCATTTCTGACAGATACTTAATGGGCATCAGGTAGAGAGAGTGATAAGGCATGAAATAAACCGGTATCCAGCCCCCTTCCAGTTTAAAAGAGATTCACTGAGTTATTAAAAAGCTGTAGAACAACAAGGCCACGGACCATGGTTTTCAAAAGTGATGCTTTGGTACCAAATCATCAACCAAGTAATAACTATCTAGGCATATCCTGCTTAATCTCACATATAAGATCCTATCCAATGTACTGCTTGAAAGTCTGAAGCCAGTATGACTTCCGATCCGGCAGATCGAAGATCAACCAAATTTTCACACTAAGGCAAATCCTGGAAATAAACAACGAATTTCAAGTCAGTCAAGACTCACCACCCTTAATCGACTTCAAAATCGCATATAATAGCATTCATCGCCTTGAGCTCTACAAGGTGATGGCCGAATTCAGGATTCCAACAAAACTGATCCATCTGTGCTGCGTGACGCTGGAATATATGCGGTGCAATATGAAATTCGGAATGAGTTCCTGCGAACTTTTTCAAACATGTACCGGATTTCGGCAAGGAGATGTGCTATCATGTGACTTCTTAAGCCATGTGCATAGTGCACATGGCAGGTGTTAACATCGAAGGCACTATCTTTAATAAATTTGTTCAGCTGCTGGTATACGCAGACGACGTTGACATCATCGGTCGCTCCTAGCGCGTAGTCTTGGACAATTTTACGGCAATTGAAGAACAAGGGAAACGAGTTGGGCTTGAAGTGAATGAGGACAAAACCAAGTACATGAACAAATAAAAAGCATCTGTCTACAAAGAACGTCACTGTCGGCAATAGCAACTTCGACCTGGTTGAGGAGTTTATCTACATAGTCGGAGTATATATCAATTCCACGAATGACGCCTTAGTGGGGATTCGGTGAAAACTTACCGTAGGGAATCGATCTTACTTCGGTTAGATAAAAAAAATGGATTCAAAACTAACTCGGAAGACGAAATGCATTCTCTACCAAACATTGATTCTTTCAGTTTTGCTATATGGAGCCGAGATCTAAACGATAAAAAGGAAAGCAGAGCAGATATTGAACATTTTCGAGATGAAAATTCTTCACCGCATATTCGGTTACGTATGTGAGGACGGCGAATTTGTTTGGGCAGTATACTCGTAAACAATGCATTTCGGGACGTAATGGTAGGTAGGTAACATTTTTGCGTTGGTCGAGCGATTGCACTGATTCTGCCATTCTTCTGTCCCCTAAAAGAGTCCCAAAGCTAAACAGGATATATACGACCATAATCTCGCGAATTTTAGATACACACCCGAGATTGTAATTGTTTACTTAGTTGGCACTAGAGTTCGGGGTAAACCTGGGCCTTGACCAACGAGCCTCTTCAGTTAGCCCGGTCTTTAACTAACTGCCTTAAGTCGATTAAGGTTCCCTTCTAGTTGTGCTCGCCACCTAAGGAGAGTTTTTTCTGTACTGCGAGATTGTAATTGTCGTAAGAAAACTCTGAATCGGGATTTTCGAAAATGTGAGGACTTTGTCATGATTTGCTATTTTTGTTTTTAAACCACTGTTGCGTGTTTTTGAAATCCTTTATGTTGCGAGTATAAAAAGAAAGCGATCCGTCAGATTAGCACAACCATGCATTTATGCAAATCCCCACACTTTCACTTTTGTACTTTAAACGAAGCTATACAACAAAAAAAAACAGTTTTTATAAAAATTATTTTTGTCATTTATTGAAATAGATTACTTCATGAATAAAACACAAAAGAAAATTTTCAGTTTTTAAATAAAATTTGGCCGCCAATTAGGGTAAGCGCATATGGTTTTAGAGAAAATAAATTTTTAAATTCCAAACAAGTACAACTCATTTGAATCACATGAACTTAAACCACATGAACGGCAACTTAACAAACGTGTTCTCAGCATCGGCGAGCAGGTTCCACAATATGGATTTCGTACAATTTGTCAAATTGTCACAGGCAAGTAGCGCTTCATCATCACTGTACTCATCTTTGAATGTCTTCCAGTGAATTTCTGGATCATGCATCACACCACGATGACGAGGATTCACATTAGATTCGGCATGCAAATTCAGCAAAGACCCTTTGTTTTCATTGTTTTTCATTCGGATATTATCCAAATATTGTTCTTTCATGTATTGGGATTCAAGTTTCCGGAGTTCTTCTTCAACATTAAATGCTGAGCAAGTGATATTTGTTCCAGTGTCCAATGAATCTGAGCCTACTCTATCCACAACTGAGTTGAGCATATTTTTACAACCATCTGTTGCAACTTGATTAGTTGCTGCATTACTACTACTACTGTCACCACGACGATGCAAGGCATTTCCTGGTATCTGGCTGGCCAAAAAGAATGCACCAGCGATTGTCATCACACTTGCCGCATAACTAACAGCCATCACAGTGATATTGTTGAGCAAAAATTTCGCCAAAGTAAACGACGGTAAAAACTGTATGAGTTCGGTATAAGTTAACCAGCCGCGTCGAAGTCCTTCCCGTCGAGCTAGGGTTTTCTCAACGCATGTTAGCTTGGCGAAAAAGTGTTCATTTGATATGTAGATATTCCAGTCCTATATAGAAACATGTCACATATTACAAAAAAAAAACTATCGGCTTAGTATAGTCACAACTTACAATAGCGCACAAGAATTCCAGCTCCAGCTCCTTTAGTCTATCTTCTGTCATATTGCCATCTTCAGCCCAGTCACTGAGGTATATTTCTTCATCGTGTCCTGAGTAAAATTTCGTCGATATCATCTGCAAGAACATCCGCCAAACATTGTTAACATAATAACATATAACGAATAACAACAGTTATTCAAGCATGGCATATTTAATTGGATCACAAGCACACCACATTCAAGAAAAGCATACATATTTCACTAATTTCATAAGCACTCTGGTCTAATACCTTTTATAAAGCCGGCCATGTTCTCTACAACATAGAGAGTGACCACCTGCCGAGTTTAGCAAAGTGGATAACAAAACATTAACCTCTCCTGGTTACTATGACGTTTTGTGCAACAGTCGCTCAAATTGCATTTCGCTAAATCGCTGCATCATAAACGTAACGCGACACGAATACGTTTGAGTTGATGCCATGCAGTGAGCGGTGAGCGACTGAACAATCAACCAACAAGCGATGGAGCGTCGTAGTTGCTAAGTGCATAGCAATTTCCGTAAACGAAAGAGCGACGTGTCGGTCTGTATTCAATTTTGTTTAATTTTTTTCGTTCGAAAATAAACTCAGAAAGTCGCCCGGTTGTATTTTTTCTAGCAGATCAACCAGCAAACGTCGGAGCTTCGCCGAACTATCTAATGGAACAGATGAAAACCTCTGGGGGAGAACGTACCAAGTGGTGATGAAAAAGTTGAACGTTTTTCAAGCCCACATGCACAGATGTATTGGAGCTAATAGTAGAAGGTAATACAAGGCCTATTTCCAAGGCAACCGGAAATTCCACTGAAGGACGAGTCATTTATAGCATCTCAACAAATTCCCAGGATAACTTCAGAAGAGATTCTTAAGGCATGCCACAGGCTTGGGAATAAACAAAAGCCCCTGGAACGGATGGGTTCCCAAATGTAGCCCTGAAAGCGCTGATTTAATCCAGAATGGATCTATTTGTGCTTACTTATAATGCCTGCCTAAGTGAGGGAGTTCTTCTTGACCAATGGAAGAAACAGGGAAGAAAACCCCCAGGAGATCTATCAGGCTACCGCCCGCTCTGTATGTAGGACACGGAGAAACGTACTGGAACGCATTATCGGTAACAGGTTGGAAGCAGCGATTGAAGAAGCAAGTGGACTATCAGCTCATTAGTATGGAATTCGAAAAGCACGCTCGACTGTTGATGAAGTAGTTGACACAGCGAAAAGCGGCATAGAAGGAATTCGATGGAGAAGAACAGCAAATCAGTACAGTTGTGTCATAACACTGAACATTAAGAACGCGTTCAACATCGCGAGCTGGAAACATATCCTTGAACCGCTTCGAAATATAAGAGTAGAGAGGGAAATCTTGAAAAACTATTTTCGCTAAAGAGTGTTGCTGTATGAAACAGATGATGGTCTGACGGAATTTCTTTTGTCTTTTGTTTTTCCATGGGGACCAGGGACCAAAACGAAAAAAATTTAAACTACACTGATGTTTAATCGAAATGTCTTCCAGTTTACAGTGTGTACATACGTGGTAAACAATGCGGACGATTGTGAAAATAAATAAATAATATTATTGAGTATAGTCTCGGTGTTCAGAGTAGCATCCATCAAATGTGATTAGAGATCAAAATGCTGATCAAGATGCACACATGAACAGTAATACAACACCCAGGAGAATAACATCCTACTCATAATATTTATTCTATTAACGTGACCGTTATCGATTGACCTGACTAAATAGGATCAGATGAATTTTGTTTCTATGCCAATTTAGACGTCAATAATAATCACCCAAAAGCGCAACGTAGTCGAAGCTGTTGATACAATGATAAAAATATAAATAGCACAATTCTCAGGGTAGAAATTCAGTCTAAATACGGTATGTATGAGTAGACACTAGCTCAGCAGTGTTATGAGTGCAATACATTGGCAAAATGGTGACTTTCATTAGAATCAATTACGTTTCAAATCTTTTGCTTAAACGTGAAGTAGTTAATAATAAATCAAGATGTTGTAAGGCAATCAGAACGAATGAAGTACATATGTACTTATTCCCGACATCCTAGTCTATTGTTGTAATAAGTGGTAACAAAACTAACTGCTCGTTTCTGGCTGCTTTCGAATAAAACCACTTAAAAGTTTTGTCTGAACGTAAACAGAATAGTCAAGCCCTGACTCAAGCAGTTTGATGAGTTGCATCAAACAGGGAGACGTCATCATCGGCACATAGATAGAATAGTCTGGATGATCCCCTGTCGCTCAATTGAAGTTTTGGGAAGGAAGAGGTGTTCTTTGTGGAAAATGTAATGAAACTGTTTTTCTTCACTTTGAAGTCGCTAAAGCTACTATTACACGGTCAACGAAATCAGTCAACACGTTGACTCTCTAACGTCAAAATGATGTAAGAATTTGTCCCAAATCGGTCAAGTCGTGTGATTAACGTAAAACCCCGTCAATGAGTTGACGGTACGTTGACGATTTTTTTCGTGACGACGAAGCGTTGACTGATTTTGTTGACTGTGCAAGTAGCTTAAGCGAGCGAATTCCTTTGCATGTCGTGTGCAAAATATGGTATTCACTTGCGGCTTCACTAGTGTATTGCTAAAAATGTCATCCTTGCTAACTTGCTATGCATACATAAGTACCATGCATCCGTGCAACGAGACGAAAAGGAAAAGACAAATCTATCGTGTAATCCCCTTTCTGCTGTTCAATACTAAAGAGGTCGAGCGGAATGCCTAATAACCTCACTTCGTACCTTAGCTCGTACTACAGAGTGTGGACAGTAATCGTCTAGCAGGAGTGCACGCAATTTCAAAGTTCATTGTCCGACTTTCAATACTATCTCTTTGCATGACTGCAATCAATCACCCATTATTCACTGACAACACGCATAATTAAATCACACGCCAACTCATCATTCACTTTACCGCACAATGAAATCTAAAAAAGAAATCAAATCACTTTCACTAACAAGTACCCAATCATGCACTTCAAGGTTTTCATCGGTGTCATCCGTCAGCAGCGTAACAATTTCATAATCTTGCCCTCAACTCGTGACCCAAAAATAGCTACACGACCACAACCACCCTCAAGACACACTCTCCGTATACGATTACGTGAATTTAGAATACACCCCCCCCTCTGCAAAAACACACATTAAATCAATCAAGCAGCCCACAACTCACCATAGAAACAATAAACAGCTCCGATGGCGTAATGCGTCTCACATAACCAGGATCTGTTGCATTCAATCGATCCAAATAGATGAGAGCCATTATCAGTGAGCATGGCGTTGCATGCACACTACCGGCGGTGACTTTGTTCAGGCGATTCAATGAGTGTCCTTTATGTGGCTCCGAGAAAAGTTCTGATGCATACTCAGCCAGTGGACCACTGACTTCCATATCATCGCAGAGGGTATCGCCACCGAAATATAAAGATTTACGTATCCTGTCCATAAAATCGTTGTGTTGCATGACCTAAAGAGGAATTTTTGTTTAAAAACACACATAAAACAATAACAGCATGCGAGGATGAGTTAATACGATACCTTTTGATTAGGTCCGCCTTTTATGACGCATTTATTGCGTCCTAATGCCATGTTTGCAGGAATTCCCTCTCGAAGCTGTTGTTTTGAAGAAAAATTTAATTAAACAAATTTAAAATTTCGATCAAAATCTATAGATGAATACCTTTTAAGTGAAATTCAAATGAAAAAACTTAAAAAATAAAAAGGCCTTAATTAGAATTTCGGCAAAATATTGAATTTTAATTTCAGAACTATTTCTCAGTGCGTGGTTCTCTTTTGACAAACGCCCGACAAGTGACATGCGAAAAAGAAAATGGAGTAGGTCGAGTGGTATGGATGAATATATAGAGTTGCCAACGGATGGAATGCCAATGCTGGTGTAAAATGTAGTAGAATGCTTGTGAAAAAATAAAGATTCTGTTTAGAGAAAAATGGGTCTCTGATCTCAATAATTGATAGCTCGCCTAACTTTCTTAGACTATTTAAGACAGTGCGAAGATCTAATCACCTATGGACAAGAGTTTTAGTGATAGGTATTGAAGAAAACTGAAATTTGTCAATAATCATAGAGAATCAACGCCAGTTTAAAAAAAACTGTTTTTTGCGTAAATCATACTTAGACTCTGATTAAATTACGATTTTTCACGCGACTTTTTTTTTCGCATACGTATTCCTGCGAACATATGTATTCCGTACTAATACCAGTATACAAAATATTTTCAACAAAAATCTATTCTATTTCAACCACTACTCGTATTGGCAACGCCATTTCCTACAGTTGAATTTGACATTTCGCACCCAATCAACAGGTCGTTGTAAACAAAAACAGTTCAAAAATTGCACATAACTTCTCTAAACAAAAAACTTGTAATGAAACAATGGCTATAAGTCCCACAACTGAAACTTGGTGCGTTGATGATACCCTCTTCTATCCGCTTGGTTTAATCAACCACACCACGGGAAACAAGACGGTCTTTGTAACATGGAGCGACAAGTACCTTATGAATTTCATTTTCAAAAAAGTCTCGCAAAGCGCCAACCGGTGCAATAAATTTATAATAAATGTTCCAGAGGAGATTCTTGACATCATAATCCTTGAAGTGAATACTCTAGTTCTCCTCCAAAATGGTGAAGTGTGTTATTTTTCATCGATAAAGTCTATACATCGTATTCCATGGCTGATCAGTGGGGTACGATGCATCAGTCAATCACTGGACGGTTTCAGTTTAATCAGAGTCCTTGAGGACAAGCGAATCAGTCTTGAGGTTTATAAGGACATACCAAACGTAGGTAAGACTCCTCAGGAGGCTGTCAAGTCGTATGATCTGAGTTTTGATGAGGTGAACCTGTTTGACTCTGATTGGCGGGATGAGAAATTCACGCTGATATCAGTGGAGATTACCGAAAGAAACAGGAAATTCATGGAGCTGCTGGTTAGAAATGTGGATTTACCTTCTCTAGAGATTCATATATTCAGCATTTCGAACAGTTTGTTCGCTTTGTATGCCAGAGATGGCGAAGACTATGAAATAAAATCTCTAGCTCCTCAGATTTCAACAGTGGAACTGGTTAAATATCTCCCAGATGAGAATATGTTTTTGATACTTCTAAATTGTGGCATCATTGAGGTGTGGTACATGTCAAAAATTTCAAGGATAATCGAAAAATTCACCTATATTAATGGCAGTGAATTTGTTCATTATACCTTTGCTAAGGATTTCCTCTATTTCACCGACGAGCAGAGGGTTTGTCGCTTAAAATTTACTTACGACCCCGTCGAGCACATTTGTCGAACAACAGAGCAATCTATTCATGCACCAGGAATGGTTGCAGTCACATATGAGGAAGGTAGTGGAAGCCTAGTCTGTTTGAATAACAACAATATCTTTTATCACCTCTCATTTAATGATACTGCTGGGGTGGATGAGGAAATTGATCCAGCAGATCACAGTCTCTTCGAACTGACAGACGATAAGGTTCAAGAAATGTTGAGCAAGTCACAACTTATCCATGATATCAACTCACTGCCCGAGAAAATCGACAAACAGATTGAAGAGGAATACAAGAAACAGGAACTGATTGCAGTCTCACGCAAGAGTGTCATCTACTCTGAGCTTATATCAGCTCAGATCTCATTCTTTCAACATATTCCAGAGACCGAGGAGCGACTTATCTACCCTGGAGACAATGGAATTCCCCCATTCACCTACTTCGCAGTGGTTTCTGTGAAGATCCTCTCCCATGAGATCTTTAAGTCTACAATTTGGAACTTGATGATCGCGTATACAAGTCATGTTCGCCTCTTACGCATTACTCCTGAATTACTGCGAGATAAATTCAGTGTTCTCATACCAGTGAAGAGGAATAATAATGAAATCATTCCAGAATTTGAGCTACAAATGTTGGCGCATGTAAATCTTGAACACGATTTCGTTTGCATAAGCATCCCAGTAAGTATCAAAGAAGTGGACGTGAGGAAGTTGTTCTCTAAAACCCCAGGACTAACGAAGTTCCCAAAAGAATCTGAGCCCAAATTGACACCTTTCTCATTTAAGGCAACCACACCAGCGCTCCATGCGAATCACATTCGTAAAATGTTTGGTTTACCCGCCGCTGAAAGCCTTGAAGTGGATGTTCTCAGTATAATTCTATATTTTTTTGGAGAGAAAGTGTCGATATTTTTCAGCGAATCAACGAAGGAGATTTCAGTAGAGAGCTGTGATCCAGTTGCAGTTTACTACGCTAAGATATGCGTGTCTAAATATTTTTGGGAAACTTTCGAACAGACATCAGATGACTATGAAGAGTTACGCAAAACACTGTTGGTAAGAAAATGGTACCACATTTATTTTATTAAACATTAAACAGTATTTCTTTCAGGAACTGCAATGCCAAGTTGAGAAAAAATATGGTGAACTAGTAGAGAAAGAGCTGCATGTTGCCAATCTAAAGAGGATTTATGAGAAACTTCGGAAGGAAATCGTGTGGAAGTTTTGAAAATTTGTTGAATTTTGTAGTGGCCATATTTGATGTACAACACATAAAAATAATAAACATCTCCTTGTTTACATATTGTAAATGTAAAAGATACTTTTTCTATAGCAATACAGTTTCCCATATAGAACCAACTTTATAGCAGCTGACTCTCCTCATGGGTATTCTCACAGGCTACAACTCAATGCCGGCACATCTCAGGAGAATGAGAATCAGCACCATAGACCTATGCAGAGGCAGAGGAAGATGCAACACATTTCTTCTAGGAACTAGGAAATACGCCACCTAAAACCACCTTAAAATTCATTATGTAAACGGGATGGTTCAGGAGGGCCTTAATCTCGTCATGGATTAAGTATTGAACTAATTGTCATGTTCACTATTTTCAGATATCCCTTACCGGAGAACACAATGAATCCGCGGAGATCCGAGTGAAGCTTCACCTCCTCAGTTGCAGTCTACATGTCTGTTATATTTGCGTTGAAGAGGTTTCCAATTTTTAGTTCGTCTGTGGATTTGCTTGAATTAATTTGAACAAGTAACAATAGAAAGGATGATCTGAGAGTTTTAGTGGAAACCAAATGGCATTCAAACCACTTACAGATCAAATTGGAATTGAATCATAATTAAAATACCTTTTGTCTCATTTTAATTTTTGTGCATCTATTTTTGTTTTTTTTTTTTTTTGGTTTTTAGCATTTGACAGTTAAATAACTTTAAATAATAATCAGTATGCGTTCGACTACCTACACCTATTAATCTTCTACATTCAGCTTCTCATTCTTAAAAGTTAGTTTTGTTTTAATTTTTTTTTTAAACAAAATATACATACTAATTAATTTACATTTACATGAATTCACATTTTTAGTCATTTATTTAGTATTTTGATAAATTGATTTTACATACATATGTCTAAAAAATGTATTACATCTATAAATGTTAATTTTTTATCTAATTCTCTTGTAGCTAACAAGTTCGTTCAAATGTTTTTTTATCTTTATTTGTTATATTTAAGAATGTAGGAATAATTCATTATTAATTCATGCAATTGATTACTCTCTCTTTTTACTCTTAATTATAATTATCTACAAATTCAGTTTATTTTAAGAAACATACAAAAACAAAAAAAAAAAATAGGAAAAATACATATTTGTTAGTATATTAACTATTTACGGTCATGCTTGTTTTAATTCATAAGTTTTATTTGCAAATTTAAGTCATTTTATTAAATTTTAAAATACCTATGCATTCACATTCATAAAGGTCAAACGAATCCTAATATCGGTAAAAATGGGGTTTACGATAAGTTATTGAAATTTTTTTAAGAGAGTGGAAGGCTGCTGTGTCTCAGGCAGAGACTCTTCACGGGTCGGGAGCCCGTTAAGTAAGTAAGTATTGAAATTTTTAATTATTTAAAGGTCAATCTAATCCTTTAAACCGTTCATAACATTTTTAAGCTTCAACAATCCCTGTAAATAAGAAATTTTGAAATTCGTCTAAAGTTTATGTTTTTTTTTTTTGTTTTGTTTCTTTCCCAACCTTTTCATATTCATGTTGAAACATCACGATAGATGCAAGTTCTGACGAATACCCTTAACTTTTTAACTTATTAATAAGTATAGGCACTTACTTAGGGTAATCAAATGCTGTTATTCTGAACGAAATAACAATATGATATTTGCTTGCCAGTGACAGTATATCGATTAAGAATTTCAAACAAAACTGATGTAGACTTGTCACAGAGGTTTTTTGGATGTTAGAGAATAAATGAAAAAAAGCCCACACAAATGCTCCAGAAGGAGTAAAAAAAAATGGCAATCTTCAATATATTTGAAAGTGGAAGGTTTATTCTGAAAATTTCTTGAAAGACTGGAAAGAATTGAAGCGTTAAAGACATTTGAGAACCTCCCAAGAAAAACAACAAAAGTCATGGACAGAGCAATGGTAGCGACAGGCCAAAGAGACGTCCACTGACATAAGGAGCCAAATCCAAGACGAATATGGCGTTAAAACCACTTCAAGACTTGTCCGCTACCGCCTAACAGAGGCAGGGTTGCATGGATGCATTGCATGGAGAAAGGCACTTGTTTCAGCCAAGAACCTGAAGAAGCGTTTAGTGTTTGCCAAAGAGCATCTAAATAAACCTTTTCAATTTTGGAAAAATGTCTTTTGGAGGGACGAATCTAAGTTCAATAGATCTGGATCTGATGGAAAAGTGTTCCTTCGTCGCCCAAAACGTTAAGACATTAATACAAAGTACACGATGAAAACGGTCAAACAAGATGGCGGGAACGCTATGGTTTAGACAACATTTTCATGGCATGGTGTTTGGTCCTATAGGTAGAGTATCTGGCAGGATGGACCAACATCAGTACACACACATTTTGGAAAATTGTATGAAGCCGTATGCTTCCGAAAATCTACCCTTAGCTTGGAGGTTTGTACAATTTTGGATTCATGATAAAAAATTCCAATTTTTAAGTTGAACTGCGCAGAGTCCGGACTTAAATCCCATCGACAATTTGTGGAATGATGTGGACCTTCAAAGCAATTGTCCAAGAGAAATGCAAATTTGGACCATATATGGATATCCATCCAAGAAGCTTGGTATTCCATTCCACAAACAAGTTGCCAAAGGCTTGTGAAAAGTTTGCCAGGGGCTTGCAGTTGTTTTAAATAACAATGGATATCCCACTAAATATTAAAAGTAAAAAATATGAAAAAATAAAAGAAATATCAAAAATTTTCTCTTTTGTTCAAGTTAATACTTTGCAGTGCTATTTACATATATTTCCAATCAATTTTCAAGCCTTTTGAAGTTTTTTTGTTTATTTTTATATTCATATTCTGTGACCAGAATCAGAGGTAAATTCGCACAAACTGCCGCTGGTTTATCAATAAAGTCAAAGAACTATCTATAGATTGAAAATCGTACAGGTTGATCCTCAAAGCTTATGAATTTGCACTGAAGAAAGCCGAAAGGTAATCATTCAGTGAGAAGCCTTTAGGACAGATTTTGGATACTCTATTTCCCAGTTGTTGCAAAATTACACTTTATCTATCAATCAACACAAGCACAACACTAACAAAAGTCTATCTAGATTCAAACTGTCTGATGAGATAATTCCTTTAGAAATTCAGAAGTCCTCGGGCATTATTCTTAACTCGCTAACAGCTATCTTCAAGGGAAGTGTGGATTTAGGGAGGTGAAGGTGTCTTCATTCTCATTTCATGAAGAGCAGAGAGAAGTAATTTTGTCCTATGTATCTATTCAGTAATATTTATTCATTTAGTCCTACCATCATTATCATTATCATCACATTCATAACTAATCACAAATGTCTTTCAAACTAGCTATCAAACGAGCAGTTCCTAATCAACAATACTCGTCGATAAGAAAGCGTATCCGACGGGTTCCACGATACCTATGAGAGATTCACGTGAATAGAATGGGTGCAATGGGTTTCAAATGCGTCGTATTCCACGAAAGGGCTGTTAGGGCTGTCTTACATGTCACACTGTATCTGCATAATAACAAGTTTGATTAAGCTTTATAAGTCAGGGACAAAACGTGAAGATAGGGATTTAAGTGAATTAAGAAAAGCGTTCTTGAGAAACTGCATATGTTTTCTACTCCAGTATCGTATATATGTGTAACTAATAATCTTTAGCGAACTTTTGGACCGACAAACATATTTATGTGTTTCAGAGGACTACATATAAATATCAAAAAGACTTACCCAAAAACTGGCATCTGCCTAGAATTAGGTGAATACGGCGTCTGTATGATTTTTGATAATATCCATTCTCTTGACCTTTAAATACACCACTGTTCGTGTGAATGGCAACTCATTTAAATTTTTGACTTATTCAGCATTTTGACTCTCAAACATTTTACATTAATTTTGATCCTTACAGGCTAGATGACTGTATCTAATGGACTTTTCCAGCTTACCCATTCTTACTTTTAGAAAATATACTTTTCTTTTTTAAAAAACACTTTTTGGTTCTCGAAATAGTATCACAAACTTTTCTTAATTTTACTTGCATTGTGCAATATTTTTTTTTTGTTGGTTTTTTTTTTCTCTTTAATTTGTTCTAAAAAATTGAATCATTCTTTCTTACTGTTACACTAAAGACTTGGTGCGTAATTTCTCCGACCTTGTACCAAGGTAAAATTATTCTTATTAACTCTTTAGCTTTTAAAACTTTTGAAACTTTTTTTTTTTTTTGTAAACATTTAGAACAACTAGGAGAGGTATAACTTTTCTAACCTTTTTCTTTTAGTTTCTCTAATCATATTTTGAAGAACCTTTATAACTGGTTGCTAAGCAATTATTAATGAATGAACAAACACAATGAATATATTGTTGGGGATATTTGGTATAAATTTTCACATGTTCAGCATCTTCGAAGCAAATTTTTGAAACATCAACACCACGTTGTTCTCTGTACTTTGCAAAGTTTTCAATATCCTGGAAAATGAAAAAAAATTATTTATAAGAGTTTCTACTTATTTGTATTCAATACACTTACCTCATAAGGTATGACAACATCACCTTTGGAGTACATGAATAACTGCGGGAACTGATTTGGTTCATTTTTCAAATCGTTGAATGGATTAGTTTGAGAGGGCTCTGTTTTAACAAATAAGCTCTTAAATGCTGTGTATGTTTCCTGAGGGAATAAAACATGTTCGTTATGTTTGCATAAAAAGCTTCATTAAAGAAAATATCCGCAGAAAATCTTATTTGTACAATGCGGAGCATAGATGTGTGCACTTGTAAAGGACCTCTATTTTTAGCGATTTTCATTAGTTTAAGAAAGTTTAAAAACAACAAAGACTTACCTCGACAAACCACATAAAGCTCAAGGTCAATGTAATGAAAACCGCTGTAAGGCAATTGCATTTCTTTTTCTCTTTCCCATAGATCGCTGTTACGGCTCTGTATAGACCCAACATCCGCCTTTCACCAGGTGCCGAATCAAAAATCATTCCACGTATCTGGATCGGATTTTTATGATTTCTAATTGCTAGTGATATGTGCTGATATAAATAGGCACCACCATTGGAGAAAATGTGAAATATCAACGGATGCGAATCAAAATTCATGTCATAGATTAATTTCAGGATTTTTTCTCCAATTGGTTTCATTGCTGTGCGCTTCCAGAAAAGAGTTTCTACAGGTGCCGTATACCGGACTGTTATTAAGCTGAAAATAAATACATATAAAGGTAATGAGAATAAAATCCACTTGAAAATTGAAGGCAAATTAAATATGTTTTGTAAAGTTATTGGTTTTTTATTACCAATACCAAAGGGGTCCACTTAAGATACGTTCCATCTCTGTACACAGTGTAAGTAAGTTTCAGATTTACTATTTATTTTTGAAGACGAAATTTACTATTAGAGGAAACACTCAGTATATCCAGGATTTAGCCCTGTTTTCGATTTATGAAATATGACTTACAGGACTTAGTGTATGACCACAGTGGTCACTAAACTAACTTTTCGCTTTTTCGCTTTCCAACCGGGACGGCGGTTTACGAAGGTTAAAAATAAACCCGGCGATGAATTGGCCCGGCGCATCCATAGTGAACCCACTGCCTACTTTAACCAGCTTTGACCTGCTTTAACCAGCTTTTACCGGAATAGATTTTTAATTCTTGTTGACGCCGATAACCAGCTTCCAAGAGATTTCTTTAAGTTTTTAGCAAAGTAGTGGCTGAAGAAAAAAATCGACGGTTCAGGCGTAATGTTCACTATTACCATCAGCTGCTAAAATTACCCTGGCTCAGAGTACCGGCGTGAATCTTGGCGAGAGTATGCACCTAAGTGCAATCTTGTGCGAGGGGAAAGAGCTTGACATGTACAGACAAGATGAAGCATGATTCCATCTTCCTCCTGGACCATCCAAATTCTACAAAAATCATAATCATTGCCTACCAATAATCCACTGTTCCATAAAGACACCTACTAGATTGGTATGAGCGACCTTTTCTATCTGATTATATAGTTGGAGCCAGATCAGATTGGGTATCACACTATACTTCAGCCACGACAAGATTGGAAAGGGGGAAAGAGATACTTATGCTTAGATCATTGGAGAAGACACTTTCTCTTACTCCCGATTCTGTTTTTAATCCGTCCGTGAAGAAACGTGTGGATCCCGTGTTTCGAAGGATACCCGTTTTAAAATTCTTGTTGAACAGAAGTTGTGGAAGTACGTAGTCGGTGTCTTGCGAAAGGAATTCAAGATCGTTAAGAATAGAGGTGTGTCCAGTATTTAGACTAGACCACAGGGATATAGCCTTCAAACGAGTGGCTGCACAAGTCGTTACTTGTCTGCTATAGATATCTAAAGGCAGCAAAAAAAATATATACAATATTTAGAGTGACAGATCTGTGGGGCCCAGGCCGTATCTTCTCACGACCATTCATGTTTTTCGCGTTACATTCTTTACACGAATAGAAGGAACCTACTGTTTAATGTCGTTTCCGAAGGGCAATTTGAGAAGCTTTTTCATGATTTATACTCTCGGATGTTTGTCAGATGTTCGCGAAAAGTGGGGCCATGAAAGAAAGTTTCTTATTGTACGGGACCCAAATATTGTGCTTTATCAGCAAGTGTCAAGCTAATACCACATAATTTTGAAGGGTCAAGGGTTTGTAGTTCCTAGTGAAGAGGACCGGATTTTGAGGACTAACACTGATTCCGTATCCTTTAGTCCATTGAGAGGGTTTAGAAAGAGTATTTTGCAGAAAGTCTTAAAGCGTATTGAGGTGTTTACCCGAAACAGCTTTAGCAATGTCGTCCGCATAGGCAATTCATTCACCGCTAGGTTCCAAAGAGGAGGAGAAAGCACCCCGAAGTACCCCTATACTCCAAACCATTTCATGACAATAACATTTCCGGCGACACATACTTCAGGACGCTTCAGACGTCCAACTTCCCTAATTAAGGAAGGTATGTCCTTAGTAACAGAGTTTTGCAGTTCCGCTGACAAACATATTCCTTTATGCCAAAAACGTTTCCTTAACTAGTATAATACTGGCCATTCACAGAGAATGCGCTCGGTTGATTCGTGATCTTCCCAGCAGAACCTACATTCCGTTTTTGAGCACAGATTAGGTTTGTTAAGGTGATACCTCAAGCCACAGTGGTCTGTGAGAAAGATCACCAACTTTCTAATACTACCCTTGTCTCAAGTACGGATTTTCTTGTAGGAATAAGGCATGAGGCTGTCACTGGTGCATTTACTGGTATTCAATAGGTATAGTTCCGGAGGGATAACGCAGTAGAGGAAGACCTCGCCTTAGGTGGCGCGTGCAAGTAGAAGGGGACCTCAAACGACTTGCAGAGCGAAACTGGAGGCAGTTGCATGAGCATGGGGCTCAGGCACCCTTGAAGCCCTATGCCCTCCGAGGAGTTAAAGGACTTAAAAAAAAAAACATACGGAGAAGTACATAGGTATGTATTTATGTAATAAGCTGATATATGTACATATATATGGGCACATAGCTTAACTTGCAATCACAGGGTTTTCCTGACGAGACTTTTTTTAAAAGAATCAATAAGAGTACCAAACTCAATGAAAGCTATGCAACCAAAATGAGGATCGCCTCTATTTACTTTTGTTATAATAACTTCTACATATGTAAACAGTTAAGATAACACACTACCCGCTAGCTTCCAACCACTTAACAACTTAACATACGTATGTACATACACATATCTTAATATTTAAGTAGCTGATAAAAGTTTATAAAAAAAATATCAACAGGCTCAAATAGCAATAAAACAATTGCACACACACACACCCTTCCACACATATTCAAAAATCGATAAACACCAATTAGCGAGAAATTTTATATAGTAACCTTCATGTACATTGTACTCGTTTCACCCCTTGGTAATATCAAGCCAATCAAGGGTAATCGCAATTTAATTCATCACCCGCAAGCAAGCACCAGTCAGTTAACACCAAAAATCAATAACAAACCGCAAAAACCTTTTGTTGCGTTTCCTCCCACTCTAGAGAACTTACCCACGATCTTCGTAAATTTTAGAATACTTCATTAGGTAACGATCCTGACAACCGGCCCAACCAAGCAGCATCACAATAGGAACATTCGTCTCCTTGTAGACAAATACAAAATCCGATTCTGCTGAATCAATTTGATTCCTGAAATTTGGGGTGGGAAACTTTATAAAGTATTCTAACGTGTCCTCGGGATGCAGGATCGACTGTTGTTGTTGTTGCTGTTGTGTTTGACGATGCGCCACAGTTCCGGAATTTTCTCCACCACCACCGCTATAGCCACTGCCAGAACTGCCTAGACCAGATCTCGATGGGGAACCACCCGAAGGATTTCCACCCTTCTGATAGTATCCCGCAGAGGACTGTGCAGTGCGTCGTGCATTTGCTGTTGAGCCATAGGGATTAGCAAGATCCAAGTATGATGTGGTCCTCTGTGAGGTCATTCCGAGAGTTGCGTTTGACCTTTGCAGGGATTTTCTTTGAAGGATTATTGAATTTTCCTTTAAGTAACCGATATTACAGTAGGAATTGATTTTTTGTTTGCTTTGACAACCGGTTCGGAAGTTTTCTAAACGCGATTTCAAGGATATTCACACTAAAAGGAACGAGCACTCTTTTCAAATTGATTTTTATTTTTGATGAGGATTTTTCTATTTTTATTTTTTTTTTTTTCTTTTTTTTCGATTTCTTTCTCCTGATGGAACTGTCAGACAAGTTCCGGAAACAAAAAGGACACTAAACTTTTTTAAATTTTTTTTGTATTCCCCTATGCAGAGCGGCAGGTGTTGTATGCGGCGGAGGCGGCGATGTTAGACTTATCCATTGCGAGACAGATGAACGAGTGAGACACTATAATTTTCCAGGTGTCAAGTGAATTTTCGCAGAATTTTCCTCGATTTTCTTTTAACCTGCTCTTTCGGGTCATGCGTATGAAGGAAACGTGATGGTCGATATGAATGGTAAATACAAGGGTGCTAGAGATTAATGGAAAATTACTGGAAAATGTCTGTTTTTGACAGTTTGCTTCAGGATGCATTTGAAGTGAAAGTCAGGAAATGGAAAAGATGATGGAAAAAATTCAAATTGTCATTGTAATAGGTTATGCAAACCTAGTAACGGAAGTGGCGTTTCAAAATAAAAAGTAGGAAAACAAACGAATTGGGTAGACAACAAGGACACTAAGGCGTATGAGTAATTTTTTTTTTTAAGAATATGACGACTTGGAATTTATGTTGGCAAATGCAGATTAATTTCTTGGTTTTGTTCAACAAATTTGGTGAATGAAATGGTGCACGTAGAAAAACAATAATTTTGAAAATATACATATGTAAGTACATAGTTAGGACTTTCAAATAAATATTTCTAACTGAAATTTAAATGTCAGTACATAAACATGAAGGATGTACTTCTTTGTACCAACTAATTGACCGAAGTCCAGCTCTATATCAAAACAGTTGATTGCTAAGTTAACGAAAGAACGGTAGGATTGGGTTGAGAGGTTGTCCCCGCTCAGTAGAGACACACTTAAACCAAGATCCATTATGATACGACTTGGGAAAACCCAGACTACCAGCACCGGAGGTCTACATCTACACTTCCCAAATGGGACAGAAGACAGGGCAACGATTTTCGGTGTGAATCCATGCCGAAGAAGTATGTTCCCTGTTTAGGCATTAAACCAATTTGACCCAATGATGAAGCCTTTTATTTTGTTTAAGTCAAATCTAGCTAGATGGGTTTTCCTTACAATCTAGGATAGGTGCTGAGGATTCCCCCAATTGTCGAGGATGTTACTGTCTGCACTCTCCATAGTTACCTATTCCGCTTTGCAATTGCCTTCAATATCCATGTGACCTGGGATGCAGCACAGGATACGTCCCAACTGACACCGATCTCATTAAAAGCTCCGCAGCATTGCTTTACCAACTTCGATCGAATTATTGGCGATTCCAAGGCTTTTCTCGAATCTTGATCAACTATTTAGAAAACAAATGGCGCTGCACTCTATCGAGTTAATCGAAAAACAAGTCACGACTTCTCTTACTGGTATGACTTCCGCTTGAAATACACTACAGTGGTTCGGCAGTCGTGTGGTGATACATACAAATATCCAGTGCATTGGAATAAATTCCACCACCTGTTCCAGACGCTCTCTTGAATCTAACTGTGTGAAGCAGTGTAGATTCGTTTAAAATTCGTTTTCAAGAACTTCTGCTAGGAATCCTAGTTTTTTTTATATTTGACGTTAAAGTGCAGATAGGGGACAATCTGGTCCGAATTATTAGAAATAATGTTATGGCTGTTTAAGATACTTGCGTGGCCCATATATCCACGAGCCAGTTACAAGGATTTCCTAAGCCGTAACGCTGCTTTAGCCGTCATCAGCTTCCCAAAGATATCAACGGGAAGATGGAGCATAGTGTCTAATGCAGCTGTATGAGCGGTTCTAAGGGCGCTCGTTATAAGGACGTAGGGTAGCTTTTGAACCTTTTCAAGTATTTCCATGTTGCTTTTCTTGTCCAGTGCGGTCCGTGCATGTCCAGTAAACAATCTGGGGCTGGAGACCCCTGTTTGGGCCGAAGGCCTTTCTACATGAATAGAGGGCAATCGAGGCCTTCCTAGTACGGTCTTGAATATTCAGTTTCCACTATTTTTTATTGAGCATAACCCCAAGTATCTGGCGTGATCTGAAAATTGCAATTCAATGAGTTTTGAAGGAGTTACAAATGGTATTTTATACCTTCTTGTTAATAATACTAGTTCAATCTTGAACGGTTTTACTTCGAGATCGACACTAGAGTAGACTCAATCAGGTCTTTGTCCGCGTATGCTGTGATACTGATTCCTTTAGCCAAGAAGTGTCTTATTGATAATACTCTGCCCTGGGGTACCCTTTACACCGACTTTCCGGGTATATAGTGACTGAGTACTTACCTGTTAATCTCTTTAACGATATTATCCGCGTTAAGATCAAATGCAAGCAGAAGTCTTTTAGTGCATTTCTACGAGAAAGCATTTACTTGCTTTTGGACAAAATCGCATCATCTGCTTGGTGTCTGCTGGATAGCTACTTGATAGTGACCTAACGATGAGCGTATTCTAATTCTGACTGCACCTGTGGAGCTGAATTCTCGGACCTGCATAATTACAACCGGGGTAGCTTCAGCATGCATGCACCAGGGGAGTCATCTCTTGTTGACCTGAATGGGAGTAGCATGCGTCTCAGATGTCGTAATTAAGCTACTTAGACGTATTGGCGACTCCGTGGCTCAAGTGGTTAATGCGTTGGACTACGGAGCGAGGGGTTCGAGGTTCAATCCCTAGGCAGTACCTAAAATTTATTTCATGGCTCCACCTTTCGCGAGCATCTGTCAAACATCCTGGGTCCCATGGACCCGTCGTGCCAAAAATGTGTATGTTTTTTTTTAGAAGTATTTAGAGCTCAGGTCAATAAGAATCTTTTAAAACTGATGCAGGGTCTTGAAAAAGAGATGGTGGCAGAGGATCCCTGGAGCAGCACTTTTTCGCATGCGGATTTGTCATACACGGCAGAGTTAGCAAGAAGTCTCGAACGGTCGCCCGGTGATTGGCCGTCTGTAGAGATAAAGACGGAAACCTTGCAGAAGATTAACAGTCTGTACTGAGACTGTTACCTGCAGACTGTTGCCCATTGAAGGATTTTTGAATATACATATGTACATACAAGCCGGGGGCTAGGATGCACTTATTAGTTCGTTATTAGGTCTATATCTATTATTTCTCAATGTTATAAACTACTTGTGTACCAAACTTAATATATCCTTAGGAGATGGTAGAAAAATGCAAGATTAAAGCAAGACAGCGAAATCATTTCAATTAGAAAATTGCATTGTGTAATCTATACACATTACAATCAACTTTAGCTATAGCAACTTCAACAATTTCAATAGGAAAACTAAAGCAGAGCTGACTATCATCACCGTACGTATGGTAATGACAGTGTGATAACACATAAAGTATCTCATCAACGAACATCGAGAATAATAGCGGACCAAGTATAGAACCTAAAACATTGTAGAATTGTGCGTAAAATCTTGGACACGGTTAGTAAGATATGAGAAGATTAGTTTGTTAGTAGGACCAAAATCAAAAATTTATAACGTAATTTTCACTAACCATCTCAATGTGCTAGGCTTAAGTGACACAAATGTCGGCGACGCTTGTGGAAATACTGACGATACTTTGAATCCTTTCCGATCAGTTGGCAGATCTTCGTTGCGACCGACGTTACTTCGAATCCTTTCTGCTTAGTTGGCAGATCTTCGGTACTAATGTGGTAAGTTCTAATAATAAACACTTCATTATTAAAGCTGTTTCTCGGCTTTTTTCAAAAGACTTACTTGTATGACCATTTACTAAAAAAACGATAAAGAATCTAAATTGTAACCTTTGCGTACTAAAAGCAATCGGCGATCTGTAGATTTACCACTTTGTTACCTAAGTCCTTCTATTTAACAAAAAAAAATATCCATTGGTTGACTTAATCACCCTCTAATACAGGGCTTCCATAACAAATTAAACAAGCAATTTTGTTTCCATCTATCCATATATCATATTTAGTATATTTATATTTTATTTCAAATTTAAAGACATATATAAAATCTCTATTAATACATATAGTAATATCCGTAAAACATATTTTTATACACTTTTTTATTTTATTATTATTATGTGTAATGAACTTTTTTTATTCAGCGATTAAATTATGTAATATTTGTTAAAACATAAAAACGGACACTACAATCATGCATGACGAAAAAAAAAAATAAATTTGATATACCCTTGACCGGTAGTGTGTGGCCAAAAGCGGTTACATAATCTTCTTCGGAATGCGATTCGGAATGAACCAATCACTAATATTAGATTGTGTTTGGTTTTATTATTATTTTTTTTTATCTTAAGCTAAACAAATTTTTAAACAAACAATTTAAAAATATAAAACTAAAGACAAATCGAATGATAAATGAGAATAAATAAAAATTGTCTCAGTTCTTTTATTTTTCGATAAAACAAAATTTAACGAACTAAAAACAAATCTTTTTTTTTTATTAATGAGAAATTTAGTCAATATAAAATAAAAACAAACAAAAAATTGATTAAAATCAGTCCGCAAGTATAGAGACAAAAGTTGCCATAAACAATGAAATAAAACAGACAAACAAACAAAAATAAAAAACACTATGTTAGACAACTACTGCACCGGCCTCGGACCGGCTGGTTGGAAGATCTGGACAATTTTTCCACGTATCTGATAGTGGATCGTAGCACTCGACGGCACTGATTGTTACCTGAGCGCGATAAAAATTCACTTCGCATGGCTGAAATGGAATATTTTAAAAAGAAGAGAAATAAGTATTATTTTTAAGTTTCTTTAACAAAAATGGTAATATACAAGTCATAATAGGGAACGTAAAAAACCCAAAGTCTGATTGAAAACATAGGTGGTACTTACTATCATCAAAAAAGCGAACGATCAACTACTTTACAGCAAACACAGATTCCAGATAGGAGGAAAAAAAACTCCAACGAAATCCAAAAATGAAATAGTTGATTGATTGATGGTATTGCCTTGGGGACTATAGGACATTGAAAAGAGCAAGGTTTTGGGATGTAATGGGTAAGAATCAAATCAAACCACGGACAACGACCATCGAATCTGCACATGGAATTTTCAAACCCTTAATAGACCGCGTGCAGCCGAAGAACTAGGAGAGGCCTTAGACTGATATAAAGCAAACAGCACCGCCACGCAGGAAGTGCGGTGAGATGAGCCAGGCAAAAAAAGGATGAAAAACTGTGACATCTATTATGGTGATTGCTATAGAGAGCAAAAACAGCGCTTATTGCGTAAGCTGCAGACTTAAGCAAGAAGTCTAAAGCTTTCGACACGTGAGCGAGCATTTTATGACAATCCGCATCAAGGGTAAATTCACCAACATAAACCTTATATGAACTCATGCCCCCACTAAAGACAAGGACGACACCTTCAAAGAATATTTCTACTAACGTCTCGATAAAATTTGATCATATTGCGATCGGCGTAATACATGCGTTCAGTATACTGGATGTCCCAACTTTCTAAGCAGACAACATCGACTCGGATCACTACCTTGTTGCAGTCAAGCTATGAATGCGAATATTCCTAACGCCACAACAAAGAAGAAATATTGTGAGAAGATATAATGTAGAAAACACGAACGCGTATCCGCCAGCATCAAAAGCCGAAAAGCAACGATGTAAACATGCCAGCAGAAACGCCGCGACGGATGTGCTGGTTTTCTCCCGACCACCACCAAGAAATCCATAGTTTGACGAAGAATGCCGGCAAGCACATGCAGCTAAAGAAGAGACATACAAAGCTGCGCTGCAAAGAAGGACGAGAGTTGTACGTGAGCTCTACGAGCAAAAGAGACGGAAGAACATCGGCTTGGTACAGAAGGCTATAGTCCTCGAAGAAGGAAACCTCGTAGTAGGATCACAGTTGGTGATGAGAATATGAAAAAATTTCTTCTGCGAACTGTATGTCGTCTCGTTCTCAGGCAGAATGAACCATACAACATAGATAATGATAGCCAAGACTTCCGTCCACCTGACCAAAACGAGGTAAGGCCAACAATACCCAGCCCAATATGGCTGCTGGACCTGATAACCTACCAGCCGAGTTGTTCCAAGCAGCTGGAGGTGATTTAGTAGTGAGCATACACCAACTCATCTCTATAATTTGGTCAGACGAGTGTATGTCTGGTAAATGGAATGGAGCATCTAGAAAGGAGAGGAGAGGAGTATGAGTCTCCTCAACATCGCATACAAGATCTTATCTCCCTACTGCGTGAATTCCTGAAACCCTTCGTCAACACCCTTATCGACCCCTATCAGTGTTCTCCCCGATCTGTAGCGCCATCCTAAGTAAATAAGTAAATAAGCAAATGAGCTCATAAGTTGAAAGTCAAAGCTTCATATCCTTGCAGCCTCAGAACATTAGAAACTGTATTAACTTAATAATTGTCAAACGTCGTTCACTGCCGAAGCGGAGATAATGACCTTTGGCTGGCAAGGGTTGGCTACACCTTTAATGTGTGTTTGAGGCTATAAAAAAATGGGTTACAAATATACATATATCATAGCTTCGAAAGAGAATCAAACCCGGTACATATGCAGCATTAAACTTGCAGAGAAATCAGAATAAAAACAATTCATATAGTTAACCTTCTAATGACCTGATGATTGTGCACAAGTAATTATATTGGATAATTAAAATCACTTTAACAAGAAATTTTTTTTTGGATATTCAACTTACCTGATCTCCGCCAGCCACATAGAGTAACCCATCAGCCGCTGCCACTGCCGGTATGGCTCGGCTCACTGACATTGGACTGACAGTCACCCATTTATCCTCATCAAAGCTGTAACGTTCCACAGAACTAAGCACATCCTGATGACTACTATTTCCACCCACGACATAGAGATAACGATCAAGGATTGCGACACCCATTTGACACCTCGCCATTTGCATACGTGCCAATGGTGTCCACTCTTTAGTCACTGGATTGTAACTGAAAATGACAACGCCTTGGTAAGTATTTGCAATCATTATCTTCTTACTTCAAACAAACCTTATAAGATCTGGCAAATGTCTCGTCGACGTAGTGCAGCCTCCTACAATGTATATCAATCCCTCAAAACTCACCACACCCATACTGAATCTCGCCTCTGGCATGTCACCCATCATCGCCCACTTATCATTTTCAGGATCATAACATTCCATCGATCCACCAATATCATCACCAATCCATCCACCGACCGCCAGCAACTTCTGCCCAAGTGTGCACAAGCCAAACTCACATCGTGGCACAATCATCGGTGCTATTGGCCTCCAGTTGTCATTCTGTGGATCGTATACTTCACCATTGGCTAGAATCTGACTGCCTCTCTCTCCTCCTATTACGTAAATCTTTCCATTTAATGCTGCTACTCCAGGTAGTATCCTTCCAATTTCCATAGGCGCTGTTTCGCTCCACTCACGACGGAATATATCAAATTTGGCTACAGTTTCAAATATACAATCGGCGGGATTCCATGTACGTGGTGTCTCTCGGCGAGACCCACCAATGATGTAGATATTCTTCTTGGCCAGTTGCCTGGGACAAACGCGTAATGGAACTAATTGTCCTCTCTTTGAGGCAATGTCGCGACAAATAGAACGTAGAGCCACTTTCATGGACATATCACGGCAATCTTTTAACGCCTGATCAATGACTTTCACTGGCACTAATGCCAAACGCACGTGAGATAGAATGTCAAAGACATAGCATCGTCGTTGGGTTACGTCATGTTTAATCCAACGAAGGGCGGCTTGGAATACTTGAGATTCACTATCGACGCGTAACATTTCAGATGTTAACAACTGTGAGAGAAGTGATTGTGGTGTGTCGAGGAATTCATCTTCTACTGAAATCTTCAATGAGGGTTAGTACTATACTTGTGCATATCTTCAATATTCCACTTACCGCTGGGAAGTTCGAATGAACATAGTTTAGTGCACTTTTTGCCAATGCGACGCAATTATGTGCCTCAGCAAAGCGTAATATGCCCAAAGCATTCGTAGAGTGTAGCTCGCGACAAAGAAACTCACAACATCCGTCAACTACCTCTGGTAACTGAAGCATATCTGCTGCTGCCAGTAACTCCTGGACATTTGTCTACAGAAGAAAATTCAAACAATTACACAAAGTAGGTATTGAAGTGATAGCCTTTGGTGCTTTGGCTATCCAGCAATGAAGCTAGTTTGTTAATAATAATAATAATGTATTGAAATGCTGTTAATCAGCGAACGTTCAATTAAATTTACTAAATATTTAAGTACATATATGTGTTATCTATGTCAAGTAGCGAGAACCGTGATAAATGGTCATTTACTTTAATAATTTTGATGCTTGTATTTAACTTATTTGTACTAAATTAAGATGTTATAATAATATACGGAAATAAATAAGATCTTAAAAAAAAAAAAAAGACAGCGAACGGCCGTGTTCGATGTAAATAGGAAGCCTCCTAATCTTGACTAGGGTTCAACTAATCATAATATGCCCTACAAATAGCTTTAAATAAAGAAAAGTAGCTGATTGGAAATTTTAAAAGGTCAGTCTTAAAAGGAATTCAAAGGTAAAGCGACGTAAATGGACCACATCATATGATACGGCTGTCGCTACCATATCTTCAGGTTGGTGGAGCACCGCTACCGATGATTTTACTACTACACATCACAGTGCATAATCAGTGCATATCCTCAATATATATGTCGCAAGTCGTAGACAATAAGAAAAATAAGCAACTCAACTTCTTGGGATTGGCGCACTCTCTAAAGTACAATTATCCCGAAAACCGAACTACCTTGGGGTTGTCCTGGAATCCACATATTGATGCACCCACCGATAGAACCAATCACCGCGATTGTTTCGTTCAGCAGCTTTGTTATTGGATATATTTTAACATGGATGGAAAAATTGTTCAGTGACTGGTGAGCAAAAACAAAATACTTTACAATCACATCATTGTGTTTCGAAAATGGTGACTTTCAGTTAGAAGCCATTTAAAGCGTGAGGGCGGTGCATACATCTTAAGAAAACACATTGTAGATAGCTATCAGTGGTTAAGGTAAAGCTACACACTACAAAATCAAAATGTAGATAAGTTACGTCACGTTCGCAGAAGGACGTCGAAATATTATTAGATTGTCACTACTTTCCATCTGATAAACCTTCGTTGCCTCTCCTGACTCACAACAACCATTTTAAACAAACCTGCATAATTTCACATCGTCCGGTGTAAATAAAATCCAACAGTATGTGTAGTATTTCTCCATCAATCGTATGCAATATCACCGACTTTTGTTTTCCCTCGTTGAGCCCCAGCTCGGGACGAAACATCGCCTCAAAGTAAGCACTTGCAGCACTGAGCACAGCTCTGTGTGCATTGAATGTAGTTCCACCAGCAATAATTTCCACATCACAAAACCGTGACTGTTCACGCAACTTATTTAGATTCGCCAACACTTTGAACGGAAACTGGGCATTCGAGTACGGCGGTGGACGTCTAGATGATTCTGTATTGGAATTGGGATCTCCATTAAGGAAACCACCGCCTCCGCCACCCCCACCACCCAGACCACCTCCGCCACCCCCTTCCGAACTGCGACAAAACTCCTTGTGCAACGAATACGTCTTTAGTGGTGGCATCTGGTCACTGTTGCTTGGCGGCGCAAGAATTTTGCTTAAAGTCGCGAATGTGCACACTGGAATATCCAACTACTGCACCACCAACCACCCTGCTTATATGTATATTCGCGAAAATGCCACTTCTTTTGTCGTTTTTCTTCCACTTTTCACACACGGATGGCTAAGAGAAAAAAATTCCTCACATTAGAAAAGGATTTCGATTTTTAATTATTTTTTCGAATAATTCCACGATTATCTCGTTCGCAGTTGATTCGGGCGGTAGAGCGGGTCGCGTTTAATTAGAACTTAATTGGTTTTAATTAAATTGGAAAAAGAGTGTAGAAAAAAACTTTATTCTTATTAGAAACGCCCATACACATACAGCTGATTTTGAGATATAAAAAAAGACTTTTTGTTCTTCATTTGGGATTAACGTCAAAAGTGACAGCAAAGGCTTTTGAAACGAATAGTGTGTGACTGCTAGACAAGGATAAATGGCTGAACTATTCAAAACAAATGTGTTGTAAGAGTGAGAGAGGCATAGTAGTCTGGAATTTTGCAAGAAACCTATTTTGTGCAGGGATGATGTATGAGTACCTTGGGGTTAATATTTTTAAACTAACAGCGGTTTGAAAAATGATACACATCCAAATGATTAACTTGCTCACCACAACTCTGACTTAAAAAAGGTGTCTTGGTACTCCTTGACTCAGAATTTAAGGAAGTGTTTTTCATTTTAAAATTTTATGAATCTTAATGTAATAGTAATGGTAACATGTCCGAAAGATGTAAATATTACTATACTAATACTCACCATCCACAGAAATACCGGCAATTGCTTCTCTGTCTGAATTCAACTTTTCGCCCGCATCCCAAACTTCGTCCTTAGCCAATACCAGAGCTGTTTGCAAACCTCTATACAAGACAGACAGTTTTTTCTGCATGGAAACGACAGAGGCTGGTATAGGAATTAATAGCGAAAGGTGACAATGCTCCAAAGCAATCTTCGAAATACAGACCGCTGTGCATGCTAGACATGGTGGGGAAAGTGCTGGATAGAGTTATCCATCAGACTTAACCAGAATACCGAAGGAGACAATGGACTTTCCAACCGACAATACTGGTTCAGGAAGAAACGGAGCACGAATCATGCGATGCAAGCAGTCTGTGAAATTGCGCACGAAGTTGTAACTGGGGCCAGATTAAAAGGAGGAAAAAAAGTAGTACTAAGCTGTAGTTACGCTCGATCAACTCAGTAGAGAAGGCGGCTGCGAACGACTGTAATCCTGTTAAGGCCCCTGTAACTAATACCTGTGTCTCAAAGATGGATCTAGATATGAGCAGCCTGGCACTGTCGGACTTGGAACTATCCAGAGAACTCGATAGCTCATCCGTGTCTGATGAATTTTTGGAATCGGATGCGGATGATACGAATACTACTATGGTGGAGGTATCTGAGGTCAATTGCGGCAATGATGCTGCGATTACTTCAGATTAACCTTCATCACTCCATAACGGCTTCGATCTCCCTTCTTTTGTGGCTATCTAAAAACGCGGAAGACATTGTTCTGGTCGAAGAACCTTGGGTCATTAATATCCTAATGAGGAAGGTACGTCACAAGCCTTCATCCTTGCGAAGAGCGCACTAAATGTTTTTCTACTCTAGTACTAAACTAGTTCTATGTAATATTGGTTGTGGGCCCACTTTTATGACATTCAACCCGTCTTTAGGAACTTCAGGAAGACGGACTGTGGAGTCTTCTAACTGTGGGCGCCGTAGCTCAAGTGGTTAGTGCCTTAGACTACGGAGTGAGGGGTTCCAGGCTCAATCCCCAGACAACACCTAAAATTTCTTTTACGGCCTAACCTCTCGCGAGCATCTGACAAACATCTGAGAGTAAAACTGTCATGAAAAAGCTTCTCAAAACAGAAATTGCCCTCAGTTTGGAGGTTCGTAAGTAAGGATACACCACAAGGAAGTTATGTCCCCTCTTCTTCAGAACCTATTGCTGAATGAACTGCTTCTAATCCTGGAAGGGGAACAGTACAAGGTAGTTGCCTATGCAGATTACGTTACTATTGTTGTCCCAGGGAAACACCTCACTACGCCTCATCCTAGGCAGTGGTGAAAGCCACCATGGGATCTGTACTGCTGTAAGAAAGCTCTTGGAAGTAAGTGGTGACATATTACATATTGGCTCTATGTATCTGTTATCAGGCCCATACCTACGTATGGCGTGATCGTCTGGTGGATTGTGCTGGATAAAACAATTCAATACAACTACCTTAGTCGTGTGCAAAGAACGGCATGCAACTGCGGCTATGGACAAACTGTTTCACATGCTTCCGCTCGATATCGGGGGAGGTGTTTTCTCCCAAAATCTAAATTGCAAGATATCCTTCGCCTTCCTAATTACTGTAGCGTGTTCGAGGCGAAAATCATGGCGGTTAAGGTCACCTCCAATTCCACAGCTGCCCTTAATTGCCGCTTATTTCTCAACGAGATTGCGGAACAATTCAAAATTCACCTCATTTGGGTGCCGGGCCATAGATGCATTCCAGGAAGTTGTACAGCCGACGAACTCGCCAGGCATGGCACAACTCTGCCCATTCTACCGCAGAAGGAGAATCTCAACATTCATCCCGCTACGTGTAAATTCTTAATTCAACAAAATGGGATATATACTACTAACCACACCACGTGCTCTATCACGAAACAGAGCTGGCCCAATAATCTAATAAAAGACATCCTTCATAAGCACAGGACTTCCTTCATCAGCACAATAGTAGGTGTCATTACGGGACACTGCGTCATTGGGAGCCATCCCCTCAGGTTGGATCTCACGGCTAACGATTTTTGCAGAAGCTGCATGGATGAGGAAGAGGAAGAAACTATACTTTACCTCCTATGCACCTGCCAAGCTCTTCTCGAAGAAATACTTCTTCGACAACCTCGGTGGCGAATACATGGGAGCACAAGACTTTCTCACCTTAGCCTCTCATCATCAACTTCCACTCTACAATCTACGTTGATGGCTGCTGGATGCCGTTGGGGGTAGCCGACGAGAGATGGGGAGGAGTGTTTTCTCACTAAGGCACTTCATCTTAATCCAGGCGGCAGCGGACGAATTCCCCAGATCGAGTCAACAGTGGCGTCTACCAGTTCAAGTCAGGTTGAACTATTAGTGTTATCTCTATATGAGCTGCTTCGACTTATCTGAAACACAAGTCAATAGGGATCTCCAATGATGAGCCAGGAGTTAGGAAAGTTAGGAAAGAGTTGGTGGCGGATGAACCCTTAATGGGCCAAAAGCAGCGCTTGTATCTCCGAAATGAGTTACTCACTCCGAAAACTCCCCAAGAAAGATTAGATTAATTATGTACCATTTTTACTTTTGCGCTGGGTATAGCGAAATTTATTTAAATTTATTTTCGGTCGATAGCTTCTCACAAGTAAAAATAAATCTAATCAAAGTTTTGATTTATTTAAGATAAAGAATAAATATCCAACGCCAAAAATAACAGCAGAGGAAAAATTGTTTTACATAATTCGAATCGTTTCGTCGACACCTAATACAGTGTGTGCAAATGAATATATTGAAATACGCCAGAAACTAGGTAAAATGAAAATCAACTTGCATATTTTTGATAGAGAAATAATCGAAAATAATGCATGGTGCTCACAGGCTTTAAGATATCATCTAATTCGGCTAGTTTACTACAATATGACGTTTAAATATAACAGGCCCTTAACTGAAAAATTTCATTGTTGCGAATTCTAGTCCAACTCCGTTCCTTAACACAAAAATATCGTACAAGAGAGAAGACAAAAGAGAGTAAAACATTTTCGCTCAGTAGCGAAACTTGCCAATTCTTACCGTACAAATTTCTATAGGTAAGTGGTGTGAGATCTATCAAAAGCACGATACAATCAACTAACACTTTACTTTATAAGTTTCTTTATCTCCTTATTCAAATTTATTCAGAATTTAATTTTAATTTATTTTGGAAACATATATTTTCAAGATTTTTAATGTTCTTCTCGTGTTTCGTTCTTCGTCATACATGGCATTTCAGTTGTGCTCAGATTCTGTTGCTCGATGCATTCCCTTAGTTTCATGACATTTCAATCATTCTCAGAGAGAATCATCTCCCACTCTTAGAAATTTATGATTTTACAATTTTTAATGCAGAAAGTAAAGGAATCTTCTTATGATCTCACAAACTTTTAAGAAGTTCAATCCACAAACAGAAAATAAGGTCAAAATTTGAAATAAAATAGTAAATTTTGCGTGAAAGTAATTTTAAACTATTCAACTTTTATGTCCAAAAACCATAATGTAGCTTTCACTTTCCAAAAACTGAGCACAAGTTTTTATGTACATATGTTATATGTGCACATATTTTTCCTACCAATTGGTAAAGCAAATCTAATGATAATAGCGTCGTATTCTATTATGAGACTGTATCAGCTTTTTAGGGATAGAGAAATAAAAAATAGTATATCTCTAACAAATTGGGAATCAGCAATAATTTTTTTTTAATTTCCACATCCGGAAATTATATCCGAACACACTCACAGAATTCGCGCAAACAACGCGCAGTGTACACATCACCCGCCAAACCTATCCTTCTCACGATCCACACCATCCACATCAATGCCGGCAAACGCCTCTCCGTCACATTTCGATTTCGACTTTTCGCCTGTGCATCAGAGTGAGACAAAAGCACGTACACACGCGAAGCGGGCTTGCAATTCAGTTGCTGTCTGTTATTTTGTGTTCCACTAAAGTTTTTCTTCTTGTTTTTTGAAAGTCTTTCGAATCTGGTGAATTTTCTTTTCGCAAATATCTCTCAGTTTTTCGTTGTAATTTTCAAGGTATTCGTCTTGCAATTTCAGTAAAACTAAATAGTTACAAATTTGACAGCGATTTACTCACAAGTTCCCGTAGAAATATTGAAATTTTCAGAATGGTAGCCCGAGGTAGAGGAAAGAAAGCAGCAGTCGCAGCCTCCGAGGCTGTAGCAGCCATAGT
The DNA here is from genome assembly GCA_905220385.1 of Xylota sylvarum. Taxonomy (NCBI): domain Eukaryota; kingdom Metazoa; phylum Arthropoda; class Insecta; order Diptera; family Syrphidae; genus Xylota; species Xylota sylvarum. The sequence continues at coordinate 103,525,238 of LR999957.1, read as the reverse complement.
CAATGGTGATGGTAGGTACATATTTTAAATTTTACAACGCAATATTTATCTGGGAGCGCTTTGCAGATGTTTCTCAAGAAACTGAGGCAGCTGGCAGCAGCGTGGTTGCACCACCGCCGGCTAAAAAAGGTCGTGTGCGAGGTTCTAAAAAGGAAATCAGGGAGGAGGTAGACGAATCACCTCCAGTCGAAGTGGTGGTTGAAAAGCCAATAAAAGCGGCAAAAACATCAAAAAGTCAGTAAATTGTGTTGAGAAAAATTACAAATGTAACAATCGTAAGTTTAGGTTCAAAGAAGGCTTCCAAAGGTAAAGCTGCTGTTGAAGAGGAAGAAATTGAAGAAGTAAAGGAGGAAGAGCAGGGTGATGATGATGTCCCTCTCGCCGAAAGAAAATCAGGTACGTAAACAAGTTTAGACGCAAAAGGGTGTGAGTGATAAGAAATAATAGGTGTCGCAGCCGCCACTGAAAAGAAGACACATCATCGCAAGAGGAAGGCCGATAGTGCTGAGAAAGTAGAAGAAACAGCTCCAGGTAGAGAATATCCTCGAATAGTAGGAACATGTTTTACTAAATAGTATGTTTTCTATATTAATTTAAGTTGCAAAGAAGGCACCTAGGACAAAGACAAAAGCCGCTAAGAAGGAGACTGTAGACAGCGCTGGAATGCCAGAGGACCCTACTGCATCTTCTACAACTCCTGTTCCAATTGATGCACAAACAAGTAAGTTCTTAAAGAATTTAGTCAATAATATAGACCAGTATTTCAATGAAGTCTAAGACGTACTACTGTAAATAGAAGTCATAAGGCTCCTTATCATTCAACAACTGTGTTCTCACGAATATTGTATGTTGAGAGAATTCCGCTTACTTGTTGGGTATGCAACTAAGTAAACACTCTGAGCAACTATATTCAGATACTATGTTTACTATAGAAAAACAAACAAATTTGGAAATGCGATAGTCCTTCAATCGGATGTAGTGCTACTAACTCTTCAATGAATCTTGCGCTACGACGTATATTACAGAAAAGTTTATTTTCCGTTCGAGCATTTAAATATTTATGTTAGTACATATGTATGTGAATGCCCGTCACAGTCAGCAAATCTTTGTTGATGTTTTTAAAACAAAATCATTTTGAATATAATAAACTAATGGTGTCTCAATGCTATAATACAAATCCGAAGACAAAAGATCATAATGTTGGCGGTTTAGATTTGCAGTCTCAGAAAACAAACAAATACAAAAATGTAATAAATGTGATTTGTTTGAGAACTTAAATAGCATAAAGAAAGTGCAGTCAGAAGGCAAGTATTTTTATCTGACTATATGCCAGAAATCACTCTAAAAGCAACACTGCCATGATTTTTACATCTAACACGACTATTTACCTTTACGGTTTGTTGGAATCAGTTAAAATAGTAATACGGTGGATTTATTCGTCATAATTACAATGAATGTGCACCGTAGCTCAGTGGTTAGTGCATCGGACTACTTCCCGGCGAAATACCCTAAAGTTATTTCACGATCCCAACTTCCGGCGAGCGTCTGACAAACATCCGAGAGTCAGTCCAAGTACCATGAAAAACCTTCTCGAAGAAAAATTACTCTTGGACACGGTATTAGACAGTAGGCACTTTCCATTCTTGTGAGTTTATAACATGTACAACAAAGAGTGTTGTGAGAAGTTAGGCCCTGGATTCTACACGTGTCTGTCGGCCGATTTGTAGTTGTAATTACAAGACTTGGTGTTGCTGTTCATATAATAATAACCAGAAAATTCAGAAACAATTTAAAAGGAAAACCTCTACTAGCATTAATTATGTATGTCTGGAACGAATTCTGTTTTAAGAATTTAACACCTCTGAGTACCTTCCACTAGTTTCCATGTGTAAAATTCCTGCTCGTGCATTAATTTCTTTTGTATATTTTCCATTCTTTAGCACCATTAAAAAAACGTACCGATTTGCGATGGACCATTACACATGTGCATGTCCATATGTTAATATTTAAGCATGTACATATGTAGTTCTCAATGATGACCTGAGAAATTCGGTTCAGTGTTGTTTGACTCGAAACTTTCTCTTACAGTTTGACTGCAGAGACTGATGTAAATTATATAACTGCTGATCAGAATATTAATATTGCACTTGATTGCACGATAATTGTCTGCATGCAGTTGTCTGAAACTGTTCATTAACTATGTACTGTCCATTTAAACAGTTTTTTATCGTTAGTTCATTGCAACGTACTGGCAATTAACCTTTATCTGAAGTAAATGGCCTGACTATAAACAGACTGTGTGTGGTAGTTGAAAGTCAAGTATCAGATCAATCTCTAGAGTCAATAAAGCAATTTGTAATTTTCCATCCGATTGTGGCAGCTTCTGCTTATTTATTGCCTGTTTTCTACAATACTTCCAATCTCCAAAGAATTTTTTATGGTTTTCCCAAGGAGAGATCATGCCTTTTAACTTCGGTTACATTTTTATTTTCCCTTTATTCAGATGGCAATAAGAAAACTTCAAGCAGAAAACGTGCTGCTCCCAAAGTCGAAGAGCCATTGCCTGCCGCAGATGCGATCAAAGAAGACGATATCGATGAAACAGAAGTAGAAGCAGCCCCACCAGCAGCAAAAAAATCATCCAAATCTAAAGCATCAAAAAAAGAAACAAAGAAAACGGCCCCAAAATCTAAGGGATCCAGAAAGGCATTGAAAGAGGAGGAAGATTCACCAGAAGATGACATACTTCCTGAAGATGAATTTGTCCCAGAGAAAGAAGAAGAGGAGGAACCGAAAGTAAAGAAACTTATCAAATCTAAAGGCTCACGGAAACAACTTAAAGATGATATACCACCAGTCGAAGAGGAGGTAATTGATGACAAGGATGAAATTGCAGAGCCACAAGATTCAGAAGCGGATTCAGCCATAGGTAAAAATAAAATTCAAAAGCAAACTAAACAATTTACTTACAATACAATCATTAAACATATCATTTCAGAAGAGGAAAAGAAGTCCAAAGGCAGAAAACCGGCAGCAGGAAAGAAAACAACAGCAAAAAAGGCCACATCGAAGAAGCCTGCTTCCAAGGCAAAGAAAGGAAGTAAAGATGAATTAGAAAAGCTTGAAGAAAAAGACGCAGGTGAGTTGATCACATAACGGGATCAGTTCAAACAAAATCAAACAAATGGGGAAAACGGGTGAGAAGGAAGCCCATCGTACTAGTGTCCAATATGTAGTGTCGACATTTTGAGTAGCGGTCCGCCTGTTTGCCGTGTATTTGTTTTGTGTCGTCGTCATATTTTTTTTTAATTTATTTTTCATGAACTTTGTAAACTAATTAATCACATTGGCTATATGTATTCCTGAACTGTTGTGTTTTATTTCTAGTCGTTATATCCTGGTCTGGTTCAAGTGAGAAAGAGATTGAATCCTCCACCAGCGTCAGTAATATCCATAACTAATTTGCTTTAATGGTGTGGTTCTTCTTAGGGTGACAAAAGTAATCTCTGGTGGCGGCTTTATTCTGTTTGTCGTCTAAATCTTGAGTTATTCAATTACAGGAAACGTTATATTTGATCGAAGCACAGGGCTTAACTTGCAGACGTAAGACTAGGTGATCCCTGAAGCTCCATTTATATCATCGCTAATGACATAATTAATATTTCTAAAGTTCTTAAGCTCGACTTGCTTCAAAATTAACTCATACTGCAAGTACAGCATGTAATATTGCCCCTAATTAAGTAACGAGCCAGTACTTATAGCACGAAATCTTGATTCTACTCAAATCGCATGTTTTTTTCAGCTTGGGCTTCATCGAATGCAACTTGAGATGTGGGGAGACCAGTAGGTGAACAAGTGACCATCGTTTAAATGATAACAATTTTAGATAAATCTTAATACCTTAACAATAAATGGCTTCTTTTGCAAACATGTCGGTCCCTGAAGAGAGCAGAGGGCAGAATGATCAAAAGCCTATTCAAATCTGAATCATTAAGCGTGTTGAATCCGACACAGTTAGGTATGTACAGCCCTGTCATGGTATCTGTTCCGAAAATGTTACGAATCATAAAAAAATTGCAACGCACGACACCATGCAACGGTTTTCGTGCAGAAACTTCCAACGCATATGAATGTGTTTATCCCACGAAAAATCAGAAAATATCTCCGCGACGAATATCGGTCGGAAACTTTGAAAAAAAAATCATAACAAAAATGCAATGCATCGCAGAAAGGCGTTGTGCGACGTGGTACATCATATGCTTTCAGAGTGTCTCCAATAAGAGTTTCGAAGCGGATACCCATGGTATGAAGTTCTATGGTTTCGTAAAAACCGAAAAAAATTCGATTCCTATCGGATACCATGATAGGGCTGGCAGATTTCGCTCATTTGGCCATGGTAGGCCGCACTATCATGTGTACTAGCACTAACGCTTTCCGATAAATCCGAGCATGCATCGCTTATGATGTGTTCACTGTCAAATACGATTGAAAAATATGTCTAATAGAGGGACGCTTAAAGTGGCTGCTAAAAATGTTGTGGCGCATCAGAACACATGTCAAGATAGCTCATACTTCCATTTTTACTGACTAAGCTGCAGGCTCGGAAAAATTTTGGTAGGTATTAATCTGGCATTTCATTATTTTTCTTATGTTTGGAACAATAGGTAAACGCCTTTCAATGATTAGAACATAAGGCTGTGCAGAGGCTAAGGTCAGAGAGCCATCATGAAGGACGAAAGTTGGCAATCCCCGATTTTTCACCCCACCTTTAGTTTTTTGTTTTGTTTTCACTTACTTAACTCCCTAGTATGATAGAGACGTATATTGTTGAGTAATTGTATGTACATACCATGAAAGATTAAGGAGTAGTCGGCGCTTGTGTGAGTTTCGGATAAACAGACTGCTATTATATCCAGTCACTTAAACAAAGCGGGCTATAGAAGGTGGTGTACAAAAAAAAAAAATCATTAACTTGTAGTCCGTAGTTTCCGCTTGTATAGAGTCTAGGCAGGAAGAATAAGGATGAATAAAGCACGAACTACAAGACATTTGAATTTCTTAATGTAGCAAAATTCATCAGTTTATCTATTATTAACTCGGCTTAGGATCGGGAGAAATTCCAATACCACACGACGTAGCCATCTTCACGTCGATATTATCTTCCCCATTTTTTGTATTTTTTTTTTTCTTTGAGACCACCACCAGCTTGCTCTGTGTCTAGAACGCTACTGCGATAAATATGATCTTAAAATCTCCTTGATCTGCATTTTTTCAGTAATCAAGCACATTATGCTTTAATATTCTACACCACTTGCGATGTCTCTGTCTAGATGCGGTCTGTGTTTTATCTGTAGTTTTTCTGAGATGAAAAAACTATCCGCAAATACTGTAATCTTACTGGGTTGGGCATACTGTTACAGTTAAATATTGTTCATTTCAATCTCAGCAGCACCAAATGATCCATTTTTTTTGTTTCGTTTAGCAGATATTGAAACATCAGAGGGTAAAACCAATGGAAACGCTAAGCCAAAAGCTGAACCAGGTAAAAACAAACTTCCGAACTGTCCATTGGAATGAATATTTAACTTTCCTTTAATAGCTGAAATAAAGGCAGGACGTAGTGGACGAAAACGTGCAGCAACAACACCCATTGAGGATGCCGATGAAACAGACGGATCTAAAAGTATATACAATGCTTATACTAAGAATATCAAACTCAATATACCCCTCTCTATAGGTGCAAAGCCCGAAATGTTAAACCCTACAGTTACAGAATACAATGCCAGCGATTTCTCTCTTGACAAGGACTTTAAACTGAAGATATCTAGTTGGAACGTAGCCGGTCTACGTTCTTGGCTTAAAAAGGATGGTTTACAGTATCTAGAGTATGAACAACCGGACATATTATGCCTTCAAGTAAGTAATCGTGGACAAAAATCTCCCTTAATTTACATTACATACTAACTCTCTTCGCAGGAGACAAAATGCACAACAGAACAATTGCCCGAAGAGGCTCGCATACCCGGTTATCATCCCTACTGGATGTGTATGCCAGGTGGACATGCAGGCGTGGCAGTATATTCAAAGATCATGCCGATGAACGTTGAAAATGTGATCTCCGAACATTGTGATGCCGGACGTATGATCACCGCCGAGTATGAAAAGTTCTATTTGGTTTGCTTGTATGTGCCAAATACTGGACGTAAATTGGTGAATATGGAGAAACGGATGCAATGGGAAGAGACCTTTCGTAATTATGTCCAAAAATTGGACAAAGTAAAACCAGTTATCATAGCGGGTGATATGAATGTTTCACATAAGGAAATCGACTTGGCCAATCCGAAGACTAATACTAAAAATGCTGGTTTCACACCAGAGGAGCGTGACGCATTTACAAAACTCTTGGGACTGGGCTTTGTTGATACTTTTAGGCATTTGTATCCAGAAAAAAAAGGTGCCTACTCGTTCTGGTCGTACATGGGAAAGGCGCGTTCGAAGAACGTTGGATGGCGTTTGGATTATTTTTTAGTTTCAGAGAGGATTTCATCGAAGGTCGTTGAGAGCACAATTCGGGCACAAGTCTTGGGAAGTGATCACTGCCCCATCACATTGTTTATGAATATTTAATTTATTTTAGTTTCTTTTTAATTCATATGTCTTAAGATTTTCTTTTGATTATGGCATTTTAAGGCGTGATCCTTGTAGTGAACGGAGGTGCGTTTGTTTTTATATAAGTGGAAAATAGTGTAGCAACAGAACTACATGTTAATGTTTTCTTTTCATATGTATTTGCGTATTAATTGTACCGTATTAAATGTGTAGAAATAATTTTAAGTGTTTTCTTATATATTCTTGGTTTCTCTAAAATTTACGATGGGACATCGGGTTTATTTATGTTTCCCTGGAGGATGCAAACAAGAATTATAAGTCTTTTGCTGCTTGACTCTGAACGGTTGATTATTGCTAAACACTACATACATGCATACATAGAACCCAAGGTCCTTAAATATTAACCTGATGAACATGTTTCTTCTTATAGTTCGCGATGGGTCCACTATGGTGCTTGGTGCCTAGTGCATACACCTATATAACATAACCCAACCTAATATGCTCCTTGTCGCTGATGTTGATAACGTTCGGATCAACTGGAGGCTCAATCAGATTTACTTACATATACCGAACGACTTTAACAATTTTCTTATGCAGAGCCAATTATTATTTCTACTGACGCACAAGGAATAATCTGAAAATATGTGCTACTATACTCACATATTTTAATTACATCATCTACGTGCTGTATATGGAGCGTGTGTTATCGAATTCGGCTATATTTTGTGCAGTATATAACAGAGTTATCTTTTCAGAGTCGAGATTAGGATAAAGTACAAACAGTAGGTATACTTGAATTGAAAGATATTAACTAATAAATAAAAAAATTACGGAATATAAACATTTCCACGACCGATGATATTGAATATAAACAAAAATGATGATCAAAGTGACTAATACTATTAAATCGTCAAATTACCATACCACCTACGTCCCGTAAGATATGCACACTTTTCTTATTGCCAAATTAGGAAATCCAAAATATCATGATAAGTTGAATTTCGGAGGTCATATGGAATACGTTTCAGAAAAAGCGTTTAAGGTATGCATACTTGGTGCTTGGTTAAGGTTGCGATTAAATTCACAAAAGCGAATCAGAATGTTGGCAGCACGAAAGGAGGTCAGACAACTCAGGAAATCTTGTTATCAGTGTACAAAGAGTCTTGAAAAGTTCTAACCGGCATTTCCAGCGGCTTATAGGGTCCCTTCTACGTTTATCTGCAGCGTTCTACCCACAATACAAGAGGGTAGAGGGAGCGAATGTACGCTCGATCATTGATGCTATTGAATTAGTGGTTGATGCATCATATGGCCATAAATTATCAAAAAGTGGTATTAAGAGATATTGTTCTGTAATAACCAACATAAAGAACGCTCTCTATTGTGCGTGGTGGGAACGTACTTATAGAGCGCTATGTAACACGAGTGGGCCCTATCAGTGTGGTGTCAAAATGCAAATACAAATATTGGCATAACAGGTCCGTATGATACCCATCCCTTATTTTCTCACAAACATTCGTATTCTGCGTGTTATATTATGTGCACGAATGGAAGGAGCCTATTGTTACTGTTTACTATTTAAGTCCCAAGGACAATTTTTTATTTGACAAGCTTTTTCATGACAATTATACTCTCGCATGTTTGTCAGATGGCAAATGACTAGTATTGGCTTCGTAAAAGTAAAATCCTCCGGCGGGTGTTGGTTCGTTAGAAAACGAGGAAGAGCCACTGTAGCCGAACACCTTGCAGCTCTGCTAGTAAGCCGTACTTCACGCCTCCTCTTGGCGCCATCTGGAGTTTCTTCGGAGATTGCGAAGTGGAGAGGATAAATGGCGAGCCACAAAACAGAACAAGTACGGGTTAATCTGTGGAACAGTGAGCCGCAATCATAAAAAAATTTCTTGCTCTGAAACGGAAATGAACTCCTCGGATACGGACGGATACTTTATTGCCGACCGTTGGCTATCGATAACGGATAACGATCATATTCTGGAACGTCCTCGACTCTCGAGAAGAAAGTCCTCAGAACGCCAGATTGCTAAAACTGTAGGTACAAGTATATGCGGTACAAGTTGGACATCTTGGCTCTGAGTGAATTAAGATGGTGGGAAACAGGAGAATACCTTTCACCAACCGGGAACACTATACTACTTTACTCTGGAAAACCAAATGGATGCGTGGGGAATCTTGTAAAAGACCCTCTTATCTTGGAGGCCTTATAATGACCAGATATTAACGTCCAGATTCCAGAGTACTCTAAGAAACATAACCATTATCCAATGCAACGCACCAATATCGAATTTTGTAACGCCAACCACTTATTCATTGGGGGCACTCTGTTTGAGCACCGGACTTACCACAAGATCAGCTAGGTCTCATCTGATAGGCAGAGAAGAGCAAACCAGATAGACACATCGCTATTAGCCGCTAGAGGCTGTCTGTATGACGTCCGTAACAAGCGTGGAGCCGATATCGGAATGGAGCGCGACCACCATACTATGGTAGCTAAAATAAGCCTCCTACTGCATCCGTGGCTAGAAACCCACCCAACATGCTGACTATACAATACCGAGAAACTTCGAGATCCCGCAATGAGCCAACCATTCAGGGATCATCTCAGCTTAGGAGCGATAACAATCAACAGATCCGAGCAAACAACTGATGAACACTGGAGATCTGTGCAAAATGTTTTCACAACCGGAGCGCAGAGGTTTATCGGTAAAATGCAGAGAAACCACAGCACACGGTTATCAACAGACTCCTGGAGACGGATCGAAGAGCGCATTTCACTAAAAGTTTAGATTGCAAAGTTATGCAATAACGCCGCAGCAGCAAAGAAATCTGAACCGTGTGAAAGGAAAGTAAGTACATCGTAGCGTACGAAGCAAACTGGTGCGACAGTAGGATCTTTTATACTGTTACCAAGGAGCTTATACTGTTACCCGCAGCACCAAACAGCAGCCTGTAAAAAAATGTGGGCAGTTCCCAACATATAGAGGATGAGGATCAGCTCAGAAGATGGAGAAAGCACTTCGCGATGGTACTTAACCATATGAACCATCCGAATTCGCACTGGTCCCCCATTGACATCTTAACTGAAACTTTTTGATTACGCTGACGATATTTGCTTGCTTTTAAACAGAGTTTTGGATCTACACCAGATTTGTTAGAATCTGGAAGCTGAATCCAGTTGGGCTTAAAATAAATGCAACTAAAACAAAAGTCCATCGCCTTTCGATCTCTTTTTATCAACTTAACACTCCTGGACAGGATGTCGAGAAAGTACAGAGCTTTCCGTATCTGGTAAGCACCATCCCAACTGCTGGCAGCACCGAACTCGATATTAGTAGCAGAATGTTGTTTAAGGTGTGGAACAGCAATGTTTACAGCATTAACAGCTAACTGCGACTGTTTCGCTCTAATGTCGAGTCAGTACCTCTGTATGGGTGCAGTACTTGGAAGGTGACCACAGCAATCACTCGGAAGCTGCAGTTCTCGTTAACAGAATTTTGCGTATCATTTTAAGAGTATTTTGACCCAACCAAATCTCATATGCAGAGCTCCATTGTAGAACATGGCAGCTGCCAATCGACATCACTATAACAAGAAGAAAATAGTTGTGGATTGTACACATATTAAGGCGCGAAGAAAACTCTGTTGCGACGAACGCCATCCAAGGTTACGGTGGCGCAGGCGTTGTCGATGTTCTGTGCCCACCGAGAGGTTACACGCACTAACTAACTATGTCTGTCAGATGCTCACAAGAGGTAGAGTCATGAAAAAACTATTGATGTTGTCTTAGGATCGAACCCCAACTACGAAGTATACAGAGACAGCGACCTAATTAGAGAACTGCCCATCAGTCTACCTGTGGGTGATGAAGAAGAGTGGAGAAAATGATTTTATGTGGGTATGGATCGCGATAAAGTAAGGTAAGTGGGTGGACTCTATTAATACTAAGAATCAAGGAGTTTAACGTAAATAAACATAAAAAGTAAAAACACTCTTTTACTTTTACGTCTGTACTATTCATTAACAGTGCTTTCTCCCTCCCATCGGACTTTGTGGTGTTGCCATATACGTTTTTATTGTGCTGTATTCGTGTTCGTTACAGGAAATGAAATATTCACCATTACTTCCAATGATTTTTATCTTGGTTCTAAGCGCGATTAATGTAGCATTACGATTGGTGAACAATTTCTGCAAATCATATTTCAAATGTAACGACAAAGTTTTTTTTAAAATGACGTCAATTCCACTGACATGTTTATCTTATTTAAAAAAAAGTTCTATTTCAGATGACGCTAGAACAGATGACAGTCAACTTGCAAAAATTTGTGGAATCTGTGCCGTAAGTGTCACTGTTGTCGGCGGTCTGTTTGTATTTCAGTTTTGCGCGCTTTAAATCCAATTCAAATGGCGGATACTGTCGTAAGAAGTCTATCAGCAACCATAGCAGTCAATTGTCTATTTATTTAATTTCCACAGTCCGTTATAATAACAGTATTGAATGGTGAAAAATGGATTGATAAGTGCTTCGAATCGATTGCAAAACAATCAGCTGTTGCGCAGCAGAAACCACCCACAACCAAACGACCATCAGCAATGGATGATGACAGTTCGCATGATACAATCCACATTGAGGTTTGTGTCTTTGACGATGCGAGTGTGGATGGCACAGCACAGTTTTTGCAGAAGTGGAAACGGAAATTCGAACCCATTGGTGTAGAGGTGATTATTTTAAAAAATACCACTGGCAAACCGAAAGGAGGTGAGTTTGAAATTTGAAAATTAAAAAGTGATTCTTTTAAAACACAAACGTTTTCCAATTTAGTTGGTTATGGAAGAAATGTGGCGATAGCCAACTCCAAAGGTTCGTATTTATGTTTTCAAGATATTGACGATGAAATGTTACCAAATCGGATCTCAAAGCAGCTTTTGCTGGCTAAACATGACACAAATGCAGTAAGTTGGTCGATTCCGATCAGAGCTCTCAAATAAAGTGTAATTCTCCCACAGATCGTTGGTTGTAAATTTATTCGAATTCCAGTGAACTCGACCTGTCGCTTCTCACGCTGGGCTAATGAATTGGAGACGAAAAAACTCACCGTCCAGACGTACACATCTCATGGACCAACAGTCATTATGCCGACATGGCTATGCCATCGAAAGGTCTTTTCACAGGTTGGTGGGTTTTGTGAGGATGGTAAGGGAACACCAGAAGATTTGATATTTTTCTATGAACACCTCGATCATGGTGGGACAGTTCAAAGAGTTGATGATATCCTGTTAAGATATCGTTATCATCCAGACGCTACGACGTTCTCTATAACGGAGTGGACAATATGGAATATTCGTTTGCATCGTTTAATAGAGAAAGTCCTGCAAACGGAGCCATGGAAGAGTGGATTTACGATATGGAACGCCGGAAAGCAGGGAAGAAAATTCTTTCGGGACTTACCAGATGATTTGAAATCTAGTGTTAGAGCGTTTTGTGATGTCGATAAAAGTAATTATTGATGAGGTGCTTTCTCCTAAGTCGTCTCACATACATAGATCGGCTGCCGATTTGAGCTAAAAGTTCATATGAATTATATCACAGCCGAGCTGAGTGACACGACGCACTTAGGCAATAGAGAATGACGGTTCCTCAACCTCTTTTTTATTTTAGATAAAATCGACTCAATCTATCAGTACTTTGATGAGAGGCTTCGAAAGATAACTCATTCGATACCCATTATTCATTTTAAGGAGGCTAAACCACCATTGTTAGTTTGTATGAAGCTGGACTTGACACATGGAGAATTTGAAGCGAACTTGAATAGTTTGAATCTCATCGAAGGTGCAGATTATATACTTTTTTCATAGAATTTGTGTTTTTTTGTTTCGTTTTTAATAGCTGTGACTAAAATATTTATGTAAATTAAAAAAGTAGTTCTTAAGGTTGTTTTTGTTTTAACACTGCCCTAATAAAGATGTCAATCGTACATATATATTTTTAACATACGATCTCAAAAAGAAATGGTGTTATTATGTGTATAATAAATTCAGAAGAAACTCGAACCTAATATAAGTACAGTCGTGGGGAATCTAAAACCAATTCATTCGCGAACGGATAATACCACAGGCTACCGAATGGATATGATGGGAAAATAGTCAGCTCCGGAAACAGAAGACTAGACAACGGCCAAGAGCTTCAACTAAGATGCAGCCTTACTTGGATTTCAGCGGATCCATTGTGTTCCCCGGTGTGGGATAGTTGATAAAAAGTGAACATGACAATTAGTCTAATACCTAATCCATGACGGGAGCAGCCCTCCTGAACCATCCGCTTTTCGTAATGAATTTTTGGTGGTTTAGTTTTTGGCGTGTTTGCTAGTTCGCTGATGTCATTTAGGTCGTTGAAAGATACCTTTCCAAGGGTTGAGTATCTGGATCTGTTAAGGCTTGCCCACTTGCAGAGGAAATGTATTGTGTCTTCTTCAAAATTTGTGTCGCCACAACCTCTGCATAGCTCTGTGCTGCAGATTTTCATTCTTCTAAGATGGTCCGCCATTGAGTTGTGGCCTGTGAGAATACCTATGAGGAGACTCAGCTGTGGCCTATTATATAGATATGTAGAAGTTCTCTAGTCCTTTTTTTGTCGTATTGTGCCCAAAGTTTTCTAGAGACGCAGCATGAGGAGAGTGTTCTCTACCTTACGTTGGCCATGTTGTGAAAATCCAAGGTGATTTTAAACATAAGAAGACTGATGGGCGTTTGGACGGAGAGATATGCTATTAGGTCGTTTAATTCTGATCTCGCTAACTCATCGACCATTTCATTCCCGTGGAAGTCCATATGTCCCGGAATCCAGCAGAACGTGATGCTGTGCCTCAAGCTAAGTTTTGAATTGGTTGTGATGGCTTTGATTGCTGCTTGGTTGTCTATGTAGGTGTCTATATGATTGCTGCTGTTCAGAGTGCACAGGTCCCGGCAGTCCTCGGTTATTCCATATATTTCCGTTTGGAACACACTTGCGTGGTTGGGAAGTTTTACCGTGCGTACCTCAGTCCATTTTTGACCCATCCGTGAAGATGGAGGCGGTATTAGTGACCTTACCATTTGCCCAGCTATCTCTAGAGAGAAATTTGGAGCCTCTCTAGAGAGGTTTCTGGTTTTTGCGGCAGTAGACCACCAGATCAGACAGCTGTACGTGAGGATAAGTTTAACGATGGCGGTGTACATCCAGTAGCTAGTTTTGGCCCCCTTTTTTAACCGACGATTCCGCTGCATGCGTAAAAAGCAGGTCTGCAGCGTTTGGCAGGCAGTTTGAACCATTCAATTTGGATGATAATTGTAAACATTTCCGTCCACTCAACCTGGATTAAGATAAGATAGCGATATCTAAGCTAAACTCCAATAAAGCTGACGAAACTGATGGCCTGACTGCCAAGCTACAAAGCAGCGGGAGATGACTTGGTAGTGATCATGCACCAAGTCATTTGCAATATATCGTGGACGAAAGTATACCCGATGAATGGAATCTCAGCATTGTTTGGCCGATCCTCAAGAAAGGAGACCTTTTAAACTGCGCCATCTATAGAGGAATAAGTCTACTCAACGTCGCCTACAAGATCTTATCTGCTATATTGTGTGATCGCTTAAAACATTTTGTCAACAACCTGATTGGTTCATATCAGTGTAATTTTAGGTCAGGAAACTCAACCATCGACCAAATTTTCACACTTCTTGAGCTCGATAGAATGACAGCAACATTGGAACCTGTCAACCAAAGGCCGAAGGACCTATCGTCTTATACCGAACATCTAAACCTGGATAAGGCACAAGCATGAGAGGTAGATTTTTACTTTCTTACTTACATAGGTGGTGCTACAGTTTGGGTTGAACCTGGGCTTTAACTAACAAGCCTCTCCAGTTAGCTCGGTCCGTAGCTAACTGCCTCCAGTTGCGCACTCCAAGTTTGTTCAGGTCCCCTCTACTTGTTTGATTTTTACTTAACACAGGTTTTAACAGGACACGTCTGTTTCCGATCATACCTCTATTGGTTAAAGCACGACGACTCGTACACTCGACTCGAGTGGTAAATGTGGAATCTTAGGCACAAACGAACGCCTACGATTCCACGCTCAACGGGAGATAGTAATAGGAGAACTGGAGGGAACGCCGATACCAGAAAATCTAGTGGCGTACATGCTAGAGTAAAAAAAAGGCCTCCTATAGCAGCATCTATAGAGACGAGCTATATAGAGTTATGTCTAGTTTTGACATTGTTGCCAAACCCGCCCGGTTGTGTAGGATGACGACAGCGAAAGCACGCTGCTAAATCAAGGTCGGGAAAGACCTCACCGAGACCTTTGATGTCAAAAAGATTTCGATAAGGCGACGCTCTTTTATGTGATTTCTTCAACATCGTTCTTGAAAGAATCTTTCAAAAATCCGTGCATCTGCTTGTATATGTTGACGATATTGACATAAGCGGAAGAACAAAGCGTGATGTCAGTAGTGCTGTTGTAGTACTAAGATGACCTCCAAATTAAGGGTACTTTACTTTTATTTTTATAAAAATCGACTCTCGAAAACGGGTCTAACCGCAGGGCACTTACTGCTTATGTTTATGTTTCCGGGTTTTTGAAAGATCTTTTCAATGATATAGCGTCGCATAAGAAGTGAAATTTTGCTATAGTTGAGAGCTTCTTGCAAACCTTTCGCAAGCTGATTGCATACAAACTCTCTGCTTTTGTGTCGATACGGTTTCCGAAATTTATTTACGGAATCCTTGAATTACGAAGGTGATTGCTATTAAGGCTTCTTGTTACTCGCAAGAGGAATATGTCCGAATTTACCATAAGTTTTACCAAAAGTTAAAAAGAACGTGTCAAGTCAACAACGTTTGTCCAACGCACTAATCACTTGAGCCACGGTGTTCTTCTAGCCCCGCCAAGTCTCTAGGTAAGCTCTTCCACTTGTCATACTCCACAGGCATCTTTCCAGATAGGTGGAAACTCGCTCTACTCCAGCCGATCCCTAAAAAGGGCGATAAAACCTCCCCTTTAAACTACTGTCCCATAACCCTAACATCAGAGCGCTCTAAGGTCATGGAAAGCATTTTAAATTTCCATTTCATGAGATATCTCGAAAGAAACTGTCTTATTAAATGACCGTCAGTATTGTTTCCGTCAACAATGTTCCACAGGAGACCTTATGGTGTACCCAACAGAAAAATAGAACCAAATTATGCCGAGTAGTTGCCCTTGATATCTATAAAGCTTTCGACAGAGTGTGGCACTCTTAAGCAAAATCCAAGTCTACGGTGTCTTAAGCATCATCTCGAATTGCAAATTTTGAGTAATCGATAAATACAAGTTATATTGGATGGCTATAAAGGGTGTTTTCTATGTATAGAGGTGGAGAACTTTAAATTGAAATAAAATACAAAAAAAACGCCGCCGATAAACCAGAAACAATTGAGCACTTGGAAGCCAACATTCGACGCGTTATTGCCGAAATACAGCCTGATTTACTGCAAAAAGAGTGTGAAAATTAGACCTCCAGATTACGCCATGTACACGCCAGCTGCGGTGTCAGCCTTTACTCCAACCTCATTTTCAACCAATGCTGGTGTACCCCAGGACTTGTTAGAATTTATTTAATCGGGTCCAGCGTCAGGCATGTAGACTAATCGCTGATCTGTCAAATAGAGGCCGCTCGTAGATACTACATGAGCGGCCTCTTCCACATACCCTTATCTTTTGAAACCTATTTACGGTCGCACAGTTTCGGGCAGAAGCTCGTTCTTTAGCTACCTTAACGCGTATGTATGTGGAAGGACTTGCCTTTTTAAATAATTCCAACAAATCATGATTAACAAAGACTTAAAGTCAACACGCATCGTCACTTACCTCTCTTTCCATTTCTTACTAACTTTTAACTTACTTATACCTTTTTTTCACTGGGTTTATACCTTTAAAGAACTTTAGTCCTAAGTAGTATAAACCCAAGTGAAAAAAGTTTTAAAAAAAAGATTCAACGACTTACAAGCTATACTTCAAAATCGAGCTAGTTACAAAATTACGCATAGGTTGCTGGAGATGTCTAGGACATGTAGATGCAGTTTTTTTGAGAAGCTACTCGTATCGTCAGAGAATCTTTCACGAGAGGTGGGATGGTGTTAAAACTTTCATTTCATATCTCCGGTGGTCCGGTACACTAAATACTATGCAAAAACTAGTAAGCAACTTCTACAGGTATAAGAGACAACGAATTACCCTTTCAGCACATTGAGCGACTATGCGCGAAGTTTAGGATACGAATCCAAAAAACTCCCCTGAGCTCTAACAGTCCCATATTCCACACATATCTTAATTCATCTCCCATGAGACAGACACAGATTAAACTGTACGTCTGTATTATAAGAAAAATATGTTACACGCGAATAACTACGAGAAGTGTCCCCCTAGGTCCTGCATGTGCTATTTTCTTTTAGTCCTTCCAAGTCCGAAGAAATCACGTGGACATCAAATAAATACCAAAGCCAGTTACATAACAAAGATTACATCGCAATTACTGATTGAAGGTAAAGTTACGCAACAGCTCAATTTCTCCGAATTATACAACCACAAAAGATTTTCATCCAACAACATATAACAACCACTACTACCATCATCGGCTGTCATCCTCTCCGTTTAAATCAGTTAACCAATATGGAGCTCCGAACAAAACAGTTATACTACTACTTCCTCTCTCAATCACACGCAGAGAGCGAGTGGGTAGTAGGTGCTTTTGTAATTTTCGCTTTGGCAGATGAACACCCCACATACCCTCCGTCTATAACAATAGGCTCCGCTTTAATATACAGGACAACAATAGTGCGGTTTTGCAACAGCACAATTGCCATGTCATTCGAATGCGAAACATTAATTCCACCTGAAAGCATATTTCCCCCCCTCCTTCCATTCCTCAGAAAAACCCAAACAAACTGTACCCCATCGGTGCTTTCTCCACCAAGTGAACAGTCGTCGAACAACAATGAATCCTGAATCCTGTAAATGGTAACAAACAAACCGCCTCCCCTCTATTAAGAGAGTGGGCACGAAGCTAACTAAACAGATGCCTCCAACAACTTCCAACTGCTTTTTAGTTAATCACATAATGAAAATCCGTTCATCCATCAGCGCCTGTGATTATCCTTCGTACAGCAAAAAAAAAAAAATAATAAAAATAAATAAACGAATGCCGCTTTTGTTCGTTGATCAAGTATTTTTCCGACCGAAATGATTTGAATGGGAAATTTTTGAACCGTTCCTTTACAGAGCCTCCTCCATTATCACTACGATTACAGCGATGAAGTCGGGAACTCATGTGGATATTCATTATCGCGTGGCGTGTGTGGAAAAATATCCTTCAGCGCTGTGCTCGGTTTTGGATTTCATATTTTTAATAAAGATAATTTATGCAACATTTTCCAGTGAAGGACGACAGGATGAGAGAGGTAGGCAAATGTCGCTCTCTGTGCTTTAATTCATGCGGAAATGGGACTCCACAAGTAACTAGTAGTGCGCGTGATATGCAAGGCCCTGAAACCTACATTTGACTAGGAGTAGTGAAAAAACAGATTCCATGGGCGAAGGACGACGATTTGCATAAAACATGAAGATGAAGTTTTTTTTTTATTTTTTTACGTTTGCATCTTGTTGCAGATATTTATATAGGAGAACGGGAATAACTTTTAATAGGGTAACGGTGGTTTCTTTGGGGCCAAATCGGGCGCCTTGACTACTTAGAAGAATCTTAGAAGAAGTATGCGGGTGAATCGAGGAGGGTTGGTTGGTTGGTTGAAACCGGCCCTCGATGAGGATGGTCTTTTGTGTTGCCGATATGTAAGGTGGGTGGATCACCTTCTTAATATGGGAACCATTTACTCCTTTGTATGAAGGAGGTAATCTTAGCCATGGGGGCTGAGATCGTAAAGGATCCTTTAGACCATTGAAGAGGTATTCAACTAATGTAGCCTTTCTGATGTTGGCGAGTGAGTGACTCTTCCCCTTCCTTCCTTCAGCTTCTACAGAAGTTATTGTAGGGAACTTGTACATCGTATTACTTGCTGCGTATAGTGACTAACTACTTCAACAACATGAAGCTGAGGTACAATACCGATGAAGTGGTAACGTACTACAATGTCACTGTCGGAGTCCCACAGGAATCGATTTTAGGGCCGCTGCTGTGGAACATCATGTACGATGGAGTGTTACAATTAAAGCTACTTGACGGAGTAACAATAATTGTAGTAACGAATACAGACTGATACTGACAATCAAAGACTGGATAAGTCAAAAGCATGGGGACTGCAACTACCATCTTATGCAGTTCCTGTCTGGCGAAGTCGGTTACAGTAAATATCTCCACCGATTTGAACATGACAGCTCTCCATCCTGACCGGAATGTTCAGACGATGATGAAGATAGAGAATTCTGGTACTGATTATCTTTGAGACAAGATTAAGTAGATCAGACAGAATGAGACGACGCTGCTCTGGGTGAGAGGACACGTAGGGACTGAGGTCAACGAAAGGCGGACTTTTTATCAAAGCAAGGTTCAACCTCAAAGTTCTCCTGTCCGGAACCATTTGCTGCAATTGGCAGAGGATTGGTAGAGAACCTAATTAGCAACTGGACCGCGGCGGAACATGGGAGAAGGCGGTTAACCGTGGAAGGTTGCAGGCAAGCGATAATGGCTGTTAAAATGCCGATTGGCACTACTTATAGAGAAATTCTAAGCTTGGGGCAAAGAACACTAAAATGGGTGGTAGCGTTATCTACAGGTCATGGAAATTTCGGGTATCACCTAAAGAAGATGGGTCTTTTGGAAGATGACACCTGTGAACTATACCTGGAGAAAACCGGGACGACAGCACATATATTGTCTCAATGTCCGGCACTAGCTAGCAGGAGGAGGGAGGTCTTGGGGAGCCACTGGGTAGATACCGAGAGAATAGGCCAGGAATCAAAGCCAAAGAAGAACTGTGGAGAAATCCAGACAGTCTCTCGAGCTAAAATGGATCGTGGAAGTGAGACGAAAAGGGACCCAACACTGTGGTCTGTTTCGAAATCTCTCGAATAATATATATATAAGTAGGCAGATCAGACTCTCTAAAAGGTAAATGTTCCGCCAACAACATAAACTAAAAAGACATCTATTTCATTCCTCACAATTTCTAAATTCTCTCTACTGAAACAAATGTAATAAAATGGCGCCCCACAGCGCCCTATTTCCATAAAATTAACTTCAACTTTCTGCTTCACCATTTACTTCTACCACCACCATCCGTATCCGAATGGGATGTGTTACTGAAAAGGATGTGCAAATAAATAAAAAAAAAACACCATAAACTGATTCTGTAGCAAGTCCTGTAATTAAGTTATAACTGGGACATCGCTACCTTACCTTTAGTTTGCACCCTGTGTGGTTGGCTGCCTTATGCATGCAGAGCACATGATGTACGCATGAATGAATTTTTATGTATATTTTTCACCTCTGGGCGAAATTTTGTTTACGCTTCTTGCACGACGAGGATGCATAAACACCTTTTAGTTTAAAAATAATTATTTTTCATTACACTATCCTTCCCTGCCTCCTGTGCGAGGCCATATAACTTCAACCAAAGTTATGACAACAGTCAAAGATAATGTCATCGAACACAATTAATCATCAAATTCCGGTGTCAAAAAAAAAAAACAAAAAACAGGGTAAGGGTCTCCCTTTACAGTCCTTATTGCCTGCCTCAAAACCAGTGGGGGAAAAAGGAACGATTAACAGGATGTCATCATTTATATAAAAAAAAACGAAAAATAAAATAAAATAAGAATTTTCTTCTGCTAACCACGTCGCTATTAATCTGTCAAAGTAAAGTGACAGCAGCGTGATTTTCGTTTATTTTCGGAGGGGAGAGGTGGAGAAAATAAACTCCGACACCGGGAGACATTTCCACCCCCCACACAGTGGAAGAGGGTACAGATGACTTAAAAGTTATGAAACAGCAGAAAAGTCAGACGCAAAATTCTCGCCCGAGGGTTTGAGTTTTTGGGCTCAGTGATGATGATGTTGATGGGGATGGAGATGGAGATGGGAATGGGATTGCGGATGGGAATGAAACAGAGGTGGTTCTTTGATTGGGGGAGGACGCTTGAGAGAGACAGAGAGAAAGAGAGCGGTGGCGATGAAAGTGATTTTATTGACTCTCAAATTGATGGATGGTTTGACGGGGAGTTGATAAGTTACACCGGCTCGGGCGTTGTGTTCGAATTTTGATACTCTTGTGGGAATAGAATTGGGGTTGGTGTTGATAATTGGTGGAATGTCAGTGTGAAATGAAGTTCACAGGGAAGATTGGTGAATTGATTTGGTTTAACTTATGACTGGGGATAAGTGGAGAAGAGGCGTTATAATTGCTTTATGGAATTATTATTCGAGACATGGTAATAAAATGCATTGAAATTCTTAAATGTAGACTCTGTGTTGATTGTTATATCATTATAAGTCGGACTGTAAAAAAAATTAAGTAATATAAGTCGATTTGAAATTGGCTGGATTTGAATTTGAATTGAACAGAATTGTTGACACTTTGATTCCATTACTAAGGGGATCTGTCAGGACAAAGAATTCAAATTTGCACTACCAATTCAAAAAGTTATTTCAAGTACGTACTGGAGAGGTTTCTAAAGCAAAACATATGCATAAATCTTCAAGAATCATGGCAAACCAAACCAAATAAGATTTGAGTTAGGTCATCCTCCTACGTTATAAGAACTCCCACTTAGAACAGCGGTTCCTTGACAGGACGAAGCTATGAACTTGCCTAAACTTTGAAAATAAGTCGAATAACTAAATATGCCAGGGTTCGTAGCCCAGTCAGACTATTGAGTGGGAGTTCCTTAAGTCATCTTTGTTGAGATTAAAAATGTTGGCTTTATATTGGTTAGGGTCGATAAAATTTCTTAGTTGCCTTAGGCGTTGGAAGTTAGCCCAATAGTCAACATATCCGTCGATCTCCCGTGGTATCTCCCCTGATGGCTATTACTGTTTCAAACGATCCTCCATTCTAATGATATTCATCTCCTTTGCAGGAGATTTAATCTAGACGATGATAGCCAAAACTTCCATCCACCTGACCAAAACGAAGTGAGGATAGCAATATCCAAGCTTAAATCCAACAAGGCTACAGACCAGCCGAGCTGTTCAAAACAACTGGAACCAATCTAGTAGACAGCATACACCAACTCATTTCTAAGATTTGGTCAGATTGGCCTGATGAATGGAATATCAGCACCGGTTGCCCGTTCCACAAGAAAGGAGATCTCGTCAATTGCGTCGATTACAGAGGTATCAGTCTCCTGAGAATCAATAACCTGGTTGGCCCATATTAGTGTGGTTTCAGACCAGTAAAGTCCGCATTTGATCAAATCTTCACACTTCTATAGATCTGGGAGAAACCTCAAGAAGTTCAAATCGATACGCTTATCATCTTTTCATCGATTAACGTCGAATTGGACAGCATTTAGAGAGACGAGCTATACAGAGCCAATGTCTAATTTTGTCATCCCTGCGCAATAGTCGTCTACCATGGCTATGACATGCAGAGCGGATGGACGCAAATGCTCCGACTTCGAATCTAACCCGGAGGTACAGCGCAGTAGTGAAAGACCTCGCCTTAGGTGGGGCGCACAAGTAGAAGGGGACCTCAACCAACTTGGGGAGTGCAACTGGAGGCAGTTAGCTAAGGACCGAAATAACTAAGGGACTTGTTGATGGAGGTGCTGGTTTACAGACGGCAGTTTCTTTTATTAGCTAGTGATTTGTTGATTTGTGATATTAGGCTGTGAATAGCAATGTTAGTAGACTATCTTGATTGATAGTCTGACGGTTTTTTGTATGAAAACTATCTTAACCCCTAGCCTAACGTAAAGGTGGATCTAAAGATTTGTATAAGTGAGGGTTGCAATAAATATTTTCCCTGTTGTAGGAGGCAAGAAAATATTTCATCTGCTCTCGGCGATTCAAGATGGATAAAGCCCACTTTATACAGTTGGTCGTTAAAATTCTGCCCGATAGGATATGACTCCGGATGGGAGCTGAGTAGATCCAGGGAGACTTCACTGTCGGAGGTACTGCGTGAGAAGTGGGTGCCAGGTAATAATTGACAGGTTTCCTCAGGACGGCTAGTGAGTTCTTTAAGGATTCTATGTACATATGTATGTAGTTGGAGTGACTTTTGGTTAAGGCCTTTGAATGCTAGTCGCCATTGGAAAGGTTTCGGTTCTTTCGCAGTGGGTTTTCCAAGTCTTACATCTAGATTTTTTTAATTCCTTTTTGAATGATGTTAGAGCTTCTCTGCATTGGCACTATTCGCCATTATTTTTGAATATTTTATTGAATAATTATCTGGTTTCACGCCTATACTCTTCAAGAAGTCTATTTCACCAGGGGACATCTCGGCTGGAGGGCGAATGGAGAAGAGGATACAACCGCAAACTATATCAGCTGTATTAACATTGGCTGCAGTCCAAAAGTCGAATCACCTCGATTACACTATCTCGGCCACACATATAAACAGTAATGGTCCAGCAAAGAGGATCTTCGAATCACACCTCCCAGGTTTAAGATGACAAGGAAGACCGAACCTCCGTCTTAAGAATCAAGCTATCGCGGATGCCAGAGCACTTGGTCAAAGACAAAGTAATGTGGAAGCAAAGTGCGTGTGATCGAAGAGTGAAATGTTGTCGTCTTTCAGGCAGAGACTCTTTACCGGTCGGAAGCTCGTTAAATAAGTAAGTATGTATGAAATTTAACAAAATTCCATTTCCTCCTTTTTTATGACTAAATGTAATCTACTAAATCCTGTTAAAACCTGACAGAGATGTGGTGAGATGAGATATGGTTGCCTCCGGTACTTTGGGTAAAGTAAATGCAGAGCCCACTATCTGTACACTTAGTGTAAATCGAAGCAAAACTGAATTTAAGCTCTACACCATTGAAACCCAAATACCCACTTTCACCTCTTCATAGATGAGGTAAATAATTATTTACTTTCTCTATCCTCCAGCGCTAGATCATTAGGAGTCGTTTTCGTTTCAAAGCTCAGCTGGAAGCTGGAAGGAGATCTGGCAACGTCTCTTCCTCATAGAATCACATCAAGCTAAAAGCTTTACAGTATAACGTGCACCGTATCCTGAGACTGAATTGGTACCTGTGCTGTACACGTGTGTTTTTATATCCTTTAGCCTCTTTGATCAAAAGTATCCCTCCGCTCAGATATTCATCACTTCAAATCCACATTCCACATAAATTTATCGACGAACACCTTTTAAATTTCTAGATTCGTTTCATAATTTCATAAATCACACTCCATTGCCTGTATACCTAAACCATAAGCCTAAGAATCAGGTGACATTGTCATCAGAAAATCATTTCGTCCTTGTGATGAGTTTTAAAGTGAAAAGAAAATGGAAAAAAATAAATCAAGAGAGAAGCAACTTTGTGCAAATCTTGTTGCCTTACATCTAACCATTTGCTGGTGGCATCACCTTCTAGTTACCAATCACATGCGACTGCATTCATTTCATATCCTACAATCACACATCTCTCTGCAAACAAGCAGATCGTTGAAAAATTGGCTTTGGTCGGTTCGACGACTAAGCTCCAACCGAATACAAATGACACCAGTTAAAAGGGGATAGATACGAAGAGTGGGATACGATAGGAAAAAAAAAGAAGGATATCCCAAAGAAATCCCAGGATAACTAACTCAATGAAAAGTGTCCCACGTTGGTTCTCGCTTTGCAATAGGAGATGAAGGAAGTATCGCTGCACAGAGGAATAGAAACGATACTACCTACACTCAGTGCGAAATACCCGTCCACATCCATCTGGATACAAAGTCAATGTGATCAATGTGAATGAAATTCTTCCGAACTGGTAAACACACACTGAATGTCAAATTAATTATTCCACGAGTACGCTTTGCACGGCATTGATGAGGAATGGCGAAGGGCTTGGAAGACACCATTCGAGATGGAATCAAACTGACTGGAAGAATAAAATCGTTGATAGGGATACCTACACCATGCGCGCGGGTGGATGACAGTTTCACCTACACGAGTGAGTGATTAAATTCAGGAGAGCAGTTGCTTTGTCGATTATTTCTGTTTAGAAGGCGCAACTACAACATAATAAAAGGATATGTGACCAACCAAAGTAGGATCAAAGATTCTCTCAATATGTTGGGATATATTCGAATGCTTAAGTACGTATACATGTATATTTGACTATAGCTTCCAATTATAAGGACGGATCGCTTCATGAGATCGTAAGTAGTTACCTGACTTTACGTTAAACGTTTTGCTATCCTCTAGTCTTGGATATATCGGTGTGATTCGACCACCTTTTACTCGTATCTGCAAAAAAATGTTACTAGTCCTGAAGTGAACATGATCGTTATAATGCTCTTGCGCCGAATTAGTATTAAATACGACTGGGTTCCAGAGGTACCCAGCCAAACCAACTACGAATAGCTTGAAGCGGTTAGAGACATCTATCTGGTCGTATTGGATCATAATCAAGGAGCAACTAGAATAGATAAAAAGCTACTAACCAACTATGACTGACTAGAATTTAATGATCAAATTATATAACGATTACCAATGACTACTACATAGATAGAGATCTATGAATAACTATTTAGTAGTGAGTGCCCCGAACTAATTCCAAAGAATCAGAAGGAGAGACACCTTTTAGTTACCAGCACACTTAAAAAAATTGAACTATTACTGAAGTAATCTTTATTGTAATTATTGTAATCGTTATTGTAATTGTTAGTGTAATCGTAATTGAAATAAAAAAATTAGTTCCATGGACAACCAGCCAGTGACGATGCAAAACCAACCACGAATAGATTGAAGCGGTTAGAAGCAACTATCTGGTCTTATTGGATCACAATCAAGGAGCAACTAGAATAGAGAAAAGGCTACTAACCAACTGACTGACTAGTATTCAATGATCAAGGTACATAACGACCAATGATTACTAGACAGAGTTCTATGAATAACTATTTACTAGTGAGTGCCCCGAGAGAAACGAGAAACACCTTTTAGTTACCAGCGCACTTGGCACAATAGAACGATTACTGAAGTAATCTTTATTGTAATTATTGTAATCGCTGATGTATGTAATCGTTATTGTAATCGTTATTGTAATTGTTATTGTAATCGTAATTGTAATAAAAAAAAAATTATAGTCCCACAACTATGTAACTAGCGCCCATTATTGTACGCAATAACAACTCCTGCACCTATAATCTGACTAAAGTTACCTGCAGTAATGTCATCCTTCCACCATTTTCTAATGGACGATGGTGCACAATATAAAGGATTCCACTACCAAAATGGATTTTTTTTTTTACCTTTGCACTCTTTCTTGCAATGTTTTGTTTGGATATGTTAGCAGAAACGATGATGTCGACGACGACGATGACGATGGTGATGGAACGTGACTTGAATCCTTTTTGGTGTTATGGTTCTTTTTGCACATTTTTTCCTTCTTTTTCGTTTGCATTCTCTTCTGGAATTTTTTTTTTTTTCTATTTTTCTTTTCATTTGCAATTTGCCTCAAAGTCATGTTGTCGTGGGGTGTGTAGGTCCACTAGGATACTATGAATCCTCTCGCCAAATGGTTGTTTTTTTTTCCTTTCTTCATTATGTGTCCCACTAGGTTGACTTTCCATCAAAATCTTGTAACAAAGTTGGTTAGTATTCGTCTACCATACTCGTGTTCATTGAATACACACACCAAACGTAATCTCTTCCGTTTGGCATCATATAAGCAGGTCCCCGGGAGTTGTAAGGGAGGCTTTTGCTATGAACACAGAGGAACACTGTGTGTTTAGTTCAATAGGTAGTCCAGAATATAGAAAGGATGACAAACCGGCAATAGAAAGGAAATCCTATTCATGACCATGTTCTATACCAATTAGCAGACGAAAAGAAAATTGAGATATTGATTGGTAAGTTACACGCAGCACAAGAAATGAGATTGTAAATCGGCTTTTTGTCCTCATCCTTGGGCAATAAGAGACAGAATGCTTTAGGAGGTTTATAAATG
Organism: Xylota sylvarum; assembly: GCA_905220385.1. NCBI lineage: Eukaryota > Metazoa > Arthropoda > Insecta > Diptera > Syrphidae > Xylota > Xylota sylvarum. The sequence goes on along the minus strand of LR999957.1, from coordinate 103,498,478 downwards.
TTGCCAAAAGGAATGAAGGGTGTAGCATTGTCCTGTAGAAATTAATTGGAAACAGAAGGTTTTTTTTTGTGGGTAGAGGGATTTTTTGTTTCCTCTTTGACAAGTGATGATGTTGGTGATGCAGTTGACTGAATGCTTAGTGAAAACCTGATAGAAGAAACTCTTTCATTTATAAACAGATAGCTTGAAGAAAAAGTAAAAGATACACAAACGAAAGAGAGATAGAGAAATTGATTACATTCATTTTTATATGGCTTGGGGGGATACGAAATGTGTTAACATCTTGAATATCAAAGCCAAATGGTGCTCTTAAAATCTAGACCAACTCACCATCGGAAGTCACCTATAAAACTTCATCCTTTCAATTGATGCTACCAACCCCCACAACTCTAGTTCGCTCTGGTTAATAGACTGCCCACCATTACACCAATCTCTCTCGGTTCCCATGAAATGTGTACACTCAGCCTGCGGTTAAATTTCCTATACATAAGGCATCCTAACCCCCTTAAGAAAGTCAGACTAGGGTAGTTCCATTTTAACCCATGAAAATCTCTCAGAGGTCATCATAATTCATAGACACAGCCGCAAGAGGGTGAATGGTGGTGGTGGTGGTGGTGGTGGTTCGTTACATCCCTGGTTTGTACTGTTTATATTCTATCCTGTAGGGTATATTCAGTTATGTATGTAGTTTGTAACTTAAAGAAATAATGCTGGCTATGGGTGTAACGTAAGAGAGCTATCTCATGCAATCAATAGCATGGATAGGAACCACTCAATTCATCAAACAGGTACCAGATATACGAAGTTCGGTTTATCTACTTTAAATCCATGACTTTGGGTTAGAAATACATACATATGTAGTGTAGGTTTCTTCCTTTCTAAACTCCTCTGTATCCCTCCTAAGGGAGCATTCTGCAAGTATTAACACCTAACTGCTGTCGGATCAACACAACAAACACCTACTTGACTAGCTTTGTATTAGAAAATAGGGTATCAAACGATTTGTTTTAGGCGGATCCTGACTTTTTTGTGTGCTTTCTTGGGGTTGAACTTTAACTGGATATCGCTGTCGTTGAGAACATCCTCCCTAGACGTAAGGAAGACCACCTCCGGATAGTTGCTTAAAATTGCATGAATGCCAGCGACATGGTCATGTGAATCGAGCAACAACTTGCTGCGCTGTGGATTCTTGAGTACAAACAACAGAGATTTTGTAGCGGAATCGCATCAAATATGAATTTTATGCCGCATGCTTCGCCTTCGCCTTATATATGTATGTATGAGCGTACGTGTACGTAGGACACAAATTAACTGTTCATAAAGTTTACCGTTGTTTTACCATCTGGTTCCCCGGGATAAGGGAAACTTTTCGTTTCAAAAATTTTCCTTGACTTTGTCCACACAGAGAGGAGGCTTTAGCCTGATGGACGTTAAGGACCGTGGTGGGATCTTCTTTTTTTTTTTTGTGTGTGTGATGTTTAAACTAAGAGAACGGATAGTGGAAACAAGAAAAGAAGCGTAGAATAGTATTCAAGATAAAAGTTTCTAGATCCGGTGAAATCATTGCAGTTTTGTTTGACAGATGCTGTTCTTACAAGGAAGTTTGTGTTTTCGATTTGTGTGTAAGGGCTACACAGCGAATGGGGAGAAGAAGAAGGAATACATTTTGCAGATCCTGAAGGTACTCGTACTTTTTACTTTTCTTAGCGTTTATCAACAATTCGTGAAGTTCACCGAATGGGGAAAACATAATCTGGTTTGACCTTGTTTTGGATAACTGTTCTGCATTTAAATGCAGAGACAATAAAGTAAATTTTATTCAAAGTTTCAGGGACCTTCACTTACTTATTTATAATACAGTCCACGTGAAGGAGCAATTTAGTAATATAAAGTTTACAACCTTTGCGAAGAATTGTGACCCACAGCGGTGATAACTGATTTAAAATTTAAAATTTGTGGTTTTCTTAACAAATACGTCTAAATACGTATTTTTGAAAATTGACAATTTTTCGGTAATCTGTACCACAATTAGGCTTAAAATTAATATCTAAGGATTAAAGGATATATACGAGGATATGCCGTAATACTGTCTGTCCAGGCAGTTGCTGTATTATTAAGCTATTGCTTGGCAACAAACAAGCTTTTCCACTTTTGCTGACAAACGATGCTTGGGTTTATGAACCATTTATTTCAATTGACAATCCATCAATCTAGCTTGTAAGTGTATTGAGGGCCGGCTGTACTGACTGACTGGTTTTTATTGCAAAACCAAATACATCGGACGATAAAATGCTTGTATCATCTACAAATATCTCCAATTCTGCATCTGAATGCAAAATCTGAATACCTAAGATCGCATTAAGAAGGTCTCGAAAGCCCTTTATTCATGTAGGAAGGCTATGCGCCCACACTGGGGTCTCCGGCCCCGGATTGTGCATTGGATATACACGGCAATCGTTAGACTAATCCCTACATATGTACGGAATACTATTCTGGTGGACAGTACTGAGAAAAGCAATATTGCAATACATACTTACGAAGGATCAAAAGCTATCTATTCCTGCAGATGCATTAGAAACTATGCTCTACCTTCTTCCCGTTAATATATTTGGGAAGCTAATGGTGGCCAAAGCAGAATTATGGTTGATAGAAACCTTGCAACTGGCATACTAAACGACCATAATAATATTGCTAGTAATTTGGACTATATTGTCTCTTATCTGGACTTTAATATGAAGTAAGTATAAAACCTAGGAATTCAGCAGAAGTGCTTGAGAATGGGTATACATTTTAAACGAATCTACGACAGAGATTTACAAAGTGGGATCAAAGACAGCATCTGGAGCAGGAGCGGGAATGTACTTCAGTGCACTGGTATTTGTATTACCACACAACTGTAGTGTACTTCAAGCAGATGTCATAACAGTACGAGAAGTCGCGACTCTGGCTTTGAATTAACTGGATAGAGTGCAGAGCTATTGTTTTCTATACATACATAGATAGTCAAGCTGTGATAAAAGCCTTGGAATCAGCAATAATTCGATCAAAAGTTGGTAAAGCAATGCCGCGGAACTCTTAACGATATCGCTGTCAGGTGCGACGTATCCCTGTGCTGGGTTTCAGCCCACGGGGATATTCCAGGCAACTGCAAAGCCGACGAGCTGGGTAAGGAGGGTGCAGACCAGAACGTCTCTGACAATATGGGGAACCGTGAGCACCTATTAAATCGATAAGATTCCAATAAAATACCACAGTCATTAGAATGGCAAACAGAAGGTGGAACAATATCAGCCAGAGCTGGCCAAAGCTGCATTGTAGGAAAACCAGTAGACTTATTTCCATTAATAAAGATGGTTTGGGGCCTCACGGAGCATTGTCTAGTAGCCGTACATGCCAGAAGACTTGGTGCTCCTTTCAACGATATCTGTAGAAGCTGTAGAGACCAGGAACAAGAGGAAACCATGACGAAACCTGCCCTATCGCGAAACGTCACTATAGCAAGCACACGGTTTTCTCATCTCAATATTCACAAAGGGACATGGCGGCGTCCTGATCATCAAACGGTCAACCAAATTGATCATATTGCGATCCAGTATGCCTCCAGTATTCTGGATGTCCGAACCTTCCGAGTAGCCAACATCGACTCGGATTACTACTTTGTTTCAGCCGAGGTACGAATGCGAATATCACATTATATTGCAACGCCACAATAAGGAAGAAATACGGTGAGAAGATTTAAAGTCGAAAAGCTGCAATCGCAAGAGACCGCCAAAACCTTTGCCGAACGCGTATCCCGAAATCTCACTACGGCTCCTATGCCGCCAGCATCAAATGCCGAAGATCATTGACAAAACCATGTCATCAGAAATGACGCAACTGATGTGCTGGGTTTCGCCTGACCACCTCTAAGGAATCCGTAGTTTGCCGACGAATGCCGACAATCAAATGCAGATAAACAAGAAGCATAGAAAGCGGCGCTTCAAAGAAGGACGAGAGCGATTCGCGAGCTCTACAAGCAAAAGAGACGGGAAGAACATCGGCTTCTCCGAAAGTAGAAAAAGGAGCATGAGAAGCACTCGATTTTACCAACAGGTAAAAAGAACGTGTCAGGCCAACAAAACCCGTACAGAAACCTGTAGAGATGAAGAAGGATACACAGACAGTCGGTGCTGAGAATATGGAAAAACTTATTCTGCAGACTGTATAACGGCGACGAAGACCAACATTCCGCTGTCAGGTAGAATGAACCATTCAATCTAGACGATAATAGCCAAAATTACCGTCCACCGAAGTGAGGGTAGCAATATCCAAGCTCAAGTCCAACAAGGTCTGATACCCTTCATCAACAACCTGATTGGACCTTATCAGTGTGGCTTCAGACAAGTCCACAGTAGATCAAATTTTCACACTTCAGCAGATCCTTGAGAAAAAACGAGAAGTTCAAATCGTTACCACCATCTTTTCGTCGATTTTAAGGCTGCACATGGAAGCATTTATAGACAAGAGCTTCTAACTCGTTCGCCTGTACAGGATGACGATGGTGAATGCTCCATCAAGGTCGGTAGCGGTAGTTTTGACCTTTGGTGTCAAAAAAGGATTTAGACAAGGTGACGCGCTGTCATGTGACTTCTTTAACATCATACTTGAAAGAATTGTCTGAAACTCACAAACAAAGACCGAAGGGGCTTTGTCTACGTTGGCTCTGCTAAAATTTCTGATAGCAACATCTTAGCAGAAATTAAACGAAGAAAAACTCTTGCCAATCGCTGTTTCTTTGAGCTGAGAAGGCAATTGAGTAGTAAGACACTATTCCGAACAACTAAGGAGATTTTATAGAAGACCTTGATCATAACAGTCCTATTTAAGTCCTTTCGGAAGAAAACTTCTTCATAAAATATTCGGTCCCCCTTGCGTTGACGGATTTTGGAGGAGAAGATCTACACATCAAAAAAACCACATTAGTCAAAAACTACGCATTAGTCGTCTGAGTTGGCTGGGACATGTAGATCGAATGGAGAAACCAGCACTTCGGCCCGCAGAGTCTGTGAATTGTACCTACATTTATAAGGACATAAGTTTAAAAACGGTGGTTCACTTTTCTGTCGGAGTATTAAGCAGAAGTTTCATGTCCGATTGTAGATATGACCCAAGTTGTAATGTAAAAAGTGAAGAATTGTTGCTCCGTTTTTAAAGTTTCCCAAAATAATCCCTATTGAAAGACAGAGAAGATTGAAGCGCTGTGCTATGTATTATAAATGTACTATATCACTAATAATTACCTTGACTAAGGAAGTCATTCAACTCGCTTCACCTGTCAACAAAAGTTTAAGCTTAAACCACTATAATAATCCCCCTAATGAAACACGCCTCGACTTATGTAGCCCGGCCCTAAAAAGTTAAACGTGACAACACTCTCAAGTATCCACGCCCAAATCCCTGAACAAGAAGAACCGCTCAAATCTTCCATGCTAATGAAGGGACATGACATTACGACCTCCTAGAGGTCGTAAACTAAAACCAAAACTATTTATCGTCGCCGCTTTGGAAAAGACAAATTTTCATCTCATCTTGAACCGCCTCCGCCCTGCTAAAAGTTTTTGCCCCAAAAACTTAACCAACAACAACAAGAAGAAACCACAAAATACACTTTACGCTTTCACAAACTTTCCATATCCCATCCTTTATGCGTGTTCCTTTCACGGTAACTCTAACCTCACAAAAGGGGAAAAAATGATGATGCTCCCTACTTACAGACCTGGAATTATATTTCCATAAAGCGATTCCACGCAAATCCACTAAGGCAAACTTATACCTTACACTGGGAAATGCACAACGTGTAAAGTTTGTCCAAAGCCAGAATGCCACCACAGAAAACGCGTTTTCATAGGTTAGGCACGGAACGTCCTTTGCAGTATGTGAGTATGTACGAGTATGGCTTTTGCTATATGGCTGCGTGATAAAATTAAGGTGCTACTAATTTCGTAATGAAGCATACGCGCACACACTTGCCCTCGAGAATATTAACTGCGATGAAATTAACTTCATTTATATGATAAACAGTTGAGTTTAAGTTATTCCGTCTTCCTGTTCCTGTTTCTATTCCTCTTGGCCGTGATCTCCCCGAGTCACCAAAGTGGCAGAAGATGAATTTGCTTTCGCATCGCTGGTTCTGTCGCTGCGCTGGAGTTATACGGGTAGTATGTCTGTATTTGTTAGGAAGAGAAATCCTTGTTGCAAATAGGAAAACTTCGTTTTGTAAGAAGTTAAAGTTTTCATAGGACTCTCAGGGAATGTGTGTGTGTGTGTGTACGAGTAGCGTGACTTGAATGCGAAAGACGAGCGATGAGGAGAACTTTCTATTCCATTCAAGTCAACTTTTGTAACTTCGCAGTCATTTACACCAAGTTTTCCCGGATTTCACTCTGCTCTGGAAGAGGAGTGTACTCCGCGGAGATTCGGATATTACCGACCGGCGGCAAGGGGACACCGACATCAACATGTTGCCCTCCTGTGCCGGAGCGTTGCATGCGATGCATCAGGGAAATAAGGGACTGTGCTTTGTTTTAATTTTCCCTGGATACAAAGTGGACCATAGAGATTGAACGAAGGCTCTTTGCATAGTACATCTTCGAAAGACATCCATTATCCTTAATCTACATTAAAAAGAAATTATTTAATTGCGAAAACACTTTATGGACAATTTCACAAGAGTGCCTGAATAACTAGGTGAATGGCTGTAACCTACATACGTACACAGTTTGAAATGAAAGCCTCTTCACCTATTTGTAGTTCGTAATTTCTAAAATAATGGCTTTCCATCACTTAACATAATCTCAAATCAACTCTCTTGCTAAGTCCATTAACAACTCTTCAAATGTCATTTCCAGAAAGAGAAGGATGGGTAAATCCCTCCGAGAAGTAGGTCAAAATCCTTGCACGTTCCATTTTGCACTTTCAATGAAGCAAAAACAAAAAAAAAAAAAACCGAAAAAGAAACTCAATTGGCTTCTAAGAAGTACAAGTACATGTAGACGTAAAGTGTTTGTCTTAAAATTTGTTTATGTCAAAGGAAACCGCACACACGAAAGTCCTTATACGGTAGTCCAATTCAGTCTCCTGTCATTTGCACACATTAGCAATTGGTTCAAGATTTACCTCTCTTAAATTTCCCCATTTCACAATAACCAATAATTAAGTTGATCTGTTTGACAAACTAAGCATCCTTTTGTTGGAACGAGAGAAGACAACAACAAGGACAACTAAGTGAGAAATCGAAAATCCTTTTATCCTTCGGAAAGTTTATCCCAAAAATCCCATTGTCCTGACATAACAATCTTGGTGACGTACCTACACTATACCATACCGCCTCCTTGAAAGGAGATGTCGTATGTCTTCTTTCGAATAAACACAAACATATTTTACCAATAACTTGAGAAAAGGAGTGGATGATCAAGGAGACGTAGACGTAGTGGGGTTGCCAGAGTTCAATTATGTATATAGAAAGGGATTTTCTAAAGAAGCAATTAAGACTTGTAATTTGAGGCCGATTAAGGTTATTGCTATCAGTAGTGGATTTAAATAAATAGTTTATGAAGGACAGTGATTTTAAAGTTTTTTTTTGTTTGTAGTGGATTGTAGTAAAGTTTCCTCGACTAGAGGGGTATGGGATCATAATGTTACCAAGACTAGATTAGAAAAATTCAAGTGGTCTACAGTGGGTTTTACAAAATTGATGCTAATTCTGTTCACAAAAAAATCTTTGCACACTAATGCCATTTAGGACTGAATCTCGGCAGTAAATTGAGCTAGAAGCTAAGTTTAAATCCGCAATAGCAACTGTGGGATATATGATTATAATAAAAGGAAAAGTTTCTAAAAGTAATAAACTCTCTACTATACTACTACACTGCTATACTACTCTCTGAAAGACTGTATCGCAAGCCCCACAAGAAGTGACTGGACTGCTTTTAGAAGCATTCAATAAGGTTCAAAGAGTCCTCAAACTCACACCCTAAACACCCACACTGAGATTGAGTGCGAAGTGAAAACACTTACCTCACCTATCCAAGAAGGTGAACAACGTATGGTTGTCAGACGAGCTTTCGACCTTGCGCAAATATGCTAGGAAGCTATACAACGTGGTCAAGTGCACAAAGGATCTCGCTGACTGGAATCGCTAAAAAGAAACCAAAGCTATTTCATAAAAGACTGAATATACGTCAAGAAGGCCTCATTTACCAAGTTCTGTAGTGAAATAGAGTCCACAAAATTTGCAACTAGACTTTGGAAAATCTTTTTAAATGTATCCACAGGCTTAATAAGAAAAACTAGATGAAGAATCATGAGAATCATGCTCTGAGACACTACAAGTTCTCTTTAGAACACACTTGGGGAATTGACTCCTTCGCCCCCTTTAAAGGATCTGCCCTGATTGTATTTTCCCGTGATACTACAATGGAGAACATCGGCCCGCGAGTACGGGGGTCTTAAAAGTACATACATATATGTATACCTCGAGTCTGGAGTGAAGTCAAGTTCATTTTTATACCCAAAGCGGGGTAAACCAGCCAAAAAGACTTTAGACATATAAGCCTTACTTCATTCCTTCTGAAGACAGTTGAAAGGTTAAAAGATTTACACATTCACTCCAAACAAAATCCTAGGGCTATGTCCCCAGCCTCCAGCCCAACATGCTTATGCTAAAGGCCGATCTGTTAAGACAGCCCTGCATGAGGTGATGAATTCACGCTAGTGGCCTTTCTAGATATATGTAGAGGGAGCCTTAAACAATGTAAATCCTTAAACAATAAAATCTGAATCTATAAAACTTGTACTGGATCAGCAAAGCATAGATCCATAAATCTTAAACTGGGTTTAATGCATGCTGAAGTCGAGATATATCAACTTAGAACTGAGAGACTGCCAAGCACGTTACACTGGCTTCTAGAGGCACCTCGCAAGGTTCTGTCCTATCCCCTTTACTATTGATACTGCTCGCCAACGAAATTTTAAAGAAGTTATAACAAAGTGGGTTTTATGCGGATAATGTTGTGATAATGGCGCAGGTAAGCTCATCGCACCCACTATCACCGAAACACTTCAATCCGCCCTCAATACCCTACACCAATAGGCGTAAAGATGTGGATTAAACGCTAACCCCCCTGAAAACAGAGGTCCTCTTTACTAACAAGAAAACAGTCCCACAGATCGGGCGCTTGATTCATAAAATTTTTGATAAAAAATGGGGACGCAATGCTCCCCATCATTCACTGGATGTATACAGTTTGGTGGTGACCAAGATACAAAGATTTCCATGTACATATAGGGACTACCAGCGCCATCAGAACCATGCCAACTACAGCCCTTGAAACAATTCTGGCACTGATTCCATTAGACCTACACCTAAATGAAAGAGTTCCCAATACCAAACGAGGTAGCCATGATGAGTCAACTACCCCGTCAACATCTAAGAGGAAAAAAGCAAAGACTTCTAGTCATGCGGCCTCCGTAGCAAATACTACTATGAAACACCTCTAAGTTGGAGTCGTTGATGCCAATATCTTAGGTGTCCAACTTACCGACGAGCTACGGGACTATGATGCTTTATACATCCTCTGCCAAAATGAAGTCACTCTAAAATGGCTAAAAGAGGAAATCGGCAGAATGTGGACTCCATGGGTAAAGGTAAAACTATTAGTGGCACCAAAGAAAGACCTCCCAACCAGACCCAAAGTCAGGATCCATATTCAGGGCCTTTGATGACTAGTGAAAGGTTACAACATTTTTTCAAAGGATTAAATACTAAATTCCAAACAGATGACTGGAAGGTCATGTTAATAGAAAAGCCCTTTGAGTCGGGTCAAAATGATATTGTCATGCTCAACAGAGAAAAAATTCTGCAGCTTCTATCGACAGGGTTCAAGGAATGTGTTGGACTAAAGATGAGGCCATTATCCGACAAGCCGGGGGTGTCACCTACGCCAGATATTTGTTCTGATGATGAAGTTAATCCGAATTAACCTTCACCACAACAAGCTGGCCAGCTGTATATTGCTATTGTAAGACCAATGATCACATATGCAGCGATTGCTTGGGCAAAAAGAACCAATTTGGTCACCACGAGGGAGACACTCAATAAGGTGCAAAGACTGGCATGCCATCTGTATTACAGGGGCCATGAGAACTTGTCCAACTGCAGCCATGGAGGTACTATTGGAACTGACTCCATTGCATCTTGTGGTGGATGAATGTGCAAGTTGGTTGATGAATGTCTAAGAATGGCCAAAGAAGGAATAGGAAGGGATTGCTCAAAACTACCACTACTACTACCACTCCTGCCCATTCCTAGAGACGATATCATTCGTAGGTTCACCTTCCAAAATAACTTTGTTGCCAAGCTCAGCAACAAAAAGAGTTGGTGAAATTAATCCACAATCTACAAACTGAGTAATCACACTACAAAGTGGTACAAAGTCTGCAGATTCTGGGATGAGTCCAGTGAAATCCTAGAACATGTGCTGGGATCTTTTGGGGCACTGACCCACAAAAGACTGAAATACTTGGGCAAGTACCAATTATGTATCAGATGAGGAAATACCGTCACTAGAGCCAATTCTTTCCCCAAGGCGTAGTAAGAGTACGTAACACTTAAAATGATTCCGCAAGGAATCCTAATGCAAGGTAAACTCTAATAAGGCCATGGTGTTAGCTGGGGGCACAATAGAACAACAAATCTCAGTGCAACATACCCCTACCTCAAATAATAATAATCTGGCCAGTACCAACCTCATATTATACATCACTGTCAACAACATCGACATTGTCCTCAACCAGGAACCTTGGATCTCAAATAATATGATCTTCAGAATCAACTTCAAAGATTATAATCTGTTCTATGATAAGGGCCTAACGACCACAACAATGACCAGACGATCGCCTAACTTTTCAGGGTAAACAACAAGCCACTCATTTTTGCGTCGGTGTACCAGGTCCTCAGTGGACCTAGTTACGCGCACTGCCAAGAAATGATGAAACCTGCTGATTGGATGTGACTCGAGGTACAACGCGTAGATGAAAATCTCGCCTTAGGTGGCTCGCCTGTCGATCGACCTGTTTTCTAAATCTAGAAGATATTAATTGCATAACGGCCTGGATACAAACTTGTAATAAAAGAAATGTATTGGTATGTCCTTTGTTTGGAATCTAAATAAAGAAAATAATAAATGAGGCAAGGAACTTAAAGGATTATTCCGCGAATTGTCTTGTCCTGTAGAAGCTCCAGCCGCAGTGTGCATCTGTTACGTTTATATTTACATAAATGGATCATGTTACAAAGATAAGGCATGTGGCACAGTATGTACAAATAAATGTAGTTCTATTAGGAGGAAAAGTGAAACGCTTCCATGGTAACCCTAAATGCTACCCTCATCATCATCCATCTCAACTGATAGCAATGAGTTCCTTTGGGACAAAAAAAAAAAAAAAAAGGCAAAAAGCAGTACGAAAGAGTTAAAGGATGTTGTTGAGTGTTTCACTTGGGTGACACCTTTGTGATGCATATAACATTGAAAAATGTTCCAGAAATTTATATCGATCTCTTGAATAGAAAATGTATGTCCTCACACACACATACAGACTTAGGGACACTTAATGGGATTGCAAAGCAAGTGTCAAGTAATCATTGTCAACGAGACAACCCATACTCTAGAATAAACCTCAAAATCTCCAAACTATAGACGTCTCCAAGAGTAAGAGTTGGAGTTATCCATCCGGCTTAAGATTTATCTACAGATTCTCAGATATCTTCCTTCTTTTGAAACTCCTTCCTCACCTTAGGCGCATAGAGTGTGTCCTCATGGTTTGACAAAGTTTTTGTTACGTTCGCCTCTGGATTTACCTCCTTTCAGTCAGTCATCTTTGGTTTTCTTTTATTTTATTTTTATTTTCGTACTTTTCCGAGATCCTTGAGTGAGTCCTTTAAATAAATTGCGATCTTTAGGAATTTATTCACTACTTCAATCCCTCTTCGCTTTGAGCGAACCAGGAAGAAAAGTTTTCCACACATGTCCTTGTGTTATCACAACAACAGAACTTTGATTTAGATTCGTAGTTAATCTTGTGTGCAAGGAGTGTTTGAAAAATGTACTCATTCAATACACACATAGGCGGGTGTGTGTGTGTGTTTGCAAGTGTGCTTCTATGAAAAAGGACAAACCGGCGCACTATAACAGAGGAGCACATTGACATTAAATTGGACGCAATTGTGGTCTCGTTACGCGGTTGATGTACTCGAGATTTAATGTCATTTATCTTGTTCGTTTCGGATAAATCACGTTGTATTGGGTTTGCGATGTGTTGTGTTGTTTGCCCGTAGTATCCTGTCGCTACGGGACTGGATTTAATAGAGTTTAATAAGATGAATGCACGAAAAGATAGGTATTGGGGGCAGTTTATTAAACTGAACAAGTTTATTGTGATGATGGGAATTTTAAGTGGCACTCTGTTGCAGTGAATAACTTTTAGTATCCTTTTTGTTATCTCCACTTACTACCGCTTACAAATTTCATAGGCATTAAGGCATTAATCTCTTATGACATAATTGTTACTAAAATAATATTAATAAATCAAATCCACTCCATTGCGCGCATACCATGAAATTGTCTTAACCCAAATTTCAAAGAAAAAGACGTGTACACCAAAGGGATATATAAAAAAAAAAAACACCATTATCATGTCGATAATAAATTTTAAATCCCATCACAAATATTTTATTCTATTTCTTTTTTCTGCATAGAAAGAGGACGCAAAAAAAAAGGAAATAATTCACCATCAAAAGCGGATATGAATTATAGACGATACCATTATGCCATTGGAATAATGCCAAGATGAAGAGGAGCGCCCCCCTTCCTTGGTTTTTCCATCCACGAAATTTGTTTTAAAGACGAATCCTTTTTTTCCAATTCTTATGCTTAAAAGGTCAAGAAACTATAATTGTAGCACACGGCAAGAAAAATATGGTTGAACCAAAAAACAGAGGGGTTCAGGATGTATTTTTTTTTGTTTTTTGAAAGAGGCTTTCAAATTAAATGGAAATTTTGTTATCCTTTTATTATTTTTCTTGGCTTACTAAATATTGCATGATGGCAGTTAATGGCCTTCAATGCGGTTGATTTCAGAGTATATCGATTAGGGTGCTATAAACTGAGTTATGTTTGTTTTGGAAGGACCCTACAAACAAGTGAGCATTCATACTTTAAGGTTCAAATGTATTTAAATTGGAAATATCACTTGAAAAATAAAAAAATCATCCAGAATAAATGGGATTGTAAAGCAAACATTTAACCAACATCTAGCATCTGAAAGTATGTAACAGAATAAAATAAGTGCTGATTTGTTGCATTCTTTCAGGTGACAAGTTAGCAATGTCATGAACAGAGCGTTTTATTTCGAGGAGAACACAAAAGTGAGACTTTCTGCTACAACTCAGGGAGATGGGAATTAAGACTACTGAAATATGATAAAAGAAATCATACTGCACATCCAAACAACGCGTAGCCTGTAGCTAGCAGTAGCAAATGGAGTGCTACCACAAGCAAAAGATTATGAAGATTCTACAGATAAATCTCAATCACTCTAGAATATCTCAAGACATCCTAATACAAACGGACAAAAGAATGGACGTTATCATGGTGAGTGAACTCTATAAATGTCCCGACGAGATCAATAATTGGTGATAAGGCAAAACAAGCGGCAATATGGATATGGAGACGCTATGCTTTCCAAGAAACAAATGACCAAAGAAGATGAAAGGAAGAAGGCCATAGACTACCAGTGATTGAAGGAGGCTACTTTAATGCACGGAATGGGACAGTAGACTAACCAACACCAGATGACAGATCCTTCCTGAAACTCTTGCTTCCCTACCGATAGGCATCAAAATAGGCTTTATAATCAACTTCACCCTTGTGAGAAACCATAAAGTGGCAGGCCAGTGAGGAATACTCCCACAGCGACCATCAAGTGATAATACTGGAAATAAAGTAAAAGAAACCAGTCCTACCCCCAAAACTTAAGGGTACAAAATGAAACGACCGTATTTTCGATAAGGATACATTCGAAGAGATGTTGAACAGGGATTTAACAGCGGAGAACCTCGCACATCGCCTTACAACCACTATCACCAAAGCGTGCGATGCATCCATCAATGCCTAAAAGAATAAACAGAGGAAGGCATCACCGTGTTACTGGTGGACCGAGGGAATAATGACATTTCGGACAAGATACCTTAAAGCCCGGCGGAAAGTCCAGCGATCAAGGAGGACACCAGATTTCCAACAATTCCTAGACCCTTTTAAACTGCCAAGACGCTATCAAATACACCAATGAAGGAGACCAAAACCACATGGGCGTACAGAATGCAAATGACTTAAGTCAAGGATTATAGGACGCCTCCATTAATATGCTGGAGGAACTGCTTGGCATGCAGGAAGATAGGCATCATCAAGGCAGTGAAGGGGGCTGTAAAAACGAGATCAGACATCTTCATAATGACAACGCAGGTGTGCCTTGACGAAAGAATCTTTCCCGAAAAATGAAAAATGCAGCATTTGGTCCTGGCGACCATAAAACAGAAGCTGTCCTCACAACTGTACAGTTTGCAAACTTTCAGATTCGTAACCAAACAATTTGGTCCAAAGAAGCGGTTATATACCTTGGAGTAATGCTTGACACCTAAATCCAGGACCAATTAACCAAGAAAGCCTCATAAATGCAGAAAGCTCTGCTTAATATCGGGGGAATTGGAAACGTTAAAAAGATCCTACTCTCGAGAGTTATCGAATCTGTTCTGTTATATATATGCCCCAGTCAGGGTGCATTCATTAAGAACGAAAAAAACCAAAAGTAGATTGTCGTCAACATCGCAATGGATAATCAGCAACCATTTCAGACGAGGCCGCCTTTGTTATAGCTGGAATGATCCCCAACATCCAAATCCTTAGAGATGAAATGTTGAGGATTTATAACAGAAGAACTTGGAGCCGACACCATGCCAATAGTATCAAGAGGATCCATATTGAAAAAATGGTAGTGCCAGCAACTATGTGGCATGCTCGTTGGGACATGTAATGAAAGGCAGATGGGCATACAAACTAATACTGACAATCCAAGCCTGGATATCTCGTAAACTTGGTAACTGCAATTACAAGCTTACTCAGTTCCTTTTTAGTCACGGGGCTACCACAAGTATCGACACCGATTTGGACACTACAGCTCACCAACCTGCCCCGAATGCGCAAAAGAAGGCTTTCGAAAGAAAAGAGTAAAATTATTATAACTTATGCAGACGATAGCTTATTGTATAGCAATCCGTGGTAATCATTCCACCAAGCTGCAGGATCTAATGGAAACAGCTCTGACAAAGTTGGTCGAGTGGAAAGATGGATGCTGACTTAACGCCCCCAAGTTGGAGTTAATCATTTTTACAAAAAGGCATAGGATTCCTGAGATAAGTGATGGAAATTCATGTATTTTTTCTCCGAACACGCCAGCTAAGTACATGAACTTACTAAGATAACTAACATGACACTATTACTTACTTCCTTACTTAGGTGGCGCTACAGTTCGGGGTGGCCCTCAACCAACAAGCCTCTCCAACCAGTTCAATCTTCAGTCTTCAGTTTCGCATACCAAATTCCGCTTGAGAGCGCCATCTTAGGCGAGGTCTTCCTATACTGCGCCGACTGTCTGGGGTGGATTCAGAGACTCTCCGGGCCGGAGTATTGTGACGCAACCATCTTAGTTGTTGTATTCGAACTCTTTTGACTAGATTAATGTCGCTGTATAGCTCGTACAGCTCATGATTGTATCTACTCCATTCTCAGAAATGCCAAAAGTAGACATAGCCCTATAGAGCTCTACTTTATAGATGCTGTCATAGGCAGCCTTAAAATCGATAAAAAGGTGAAGGGTATCGATTTGAAATGGTTTTTTTCCAAGATCAGCCGTAGTGTAAAAATTTGGTCGATGGTGGACTTTCTTGGCCTAAAACCGCACTGATATGGAGAAAAGCAGATAAGATATTGTAGGCGACCGTCCGACGTTGAGGAGACTTATTCTTTTATAGCTGTCGCAGTTTAATGGAGGTTCCCTTCTTGAGGTTCGGGCAAATAATGCTAACATTCGATTCAACGGGCACACTTTCGTCTGATCATGTTTTGCAAATGAGTTGGTGCTTGTTCATGACCAATTCAGTTCTTCCTTACCAGGGCTTTCTGCACATCGGCCGCGCTGTATAGAATGTTGCATATCATTCCTTTGGATATCTGTGGAAAAGAGGTAGGTACGTAGTGCGTAGGTAGAAGTCATCTCAGTGGAGTACTCGTACCAACGACCTTTGAATCCAGGATCGATTTGCAGAGGACATCTCCTGGTGTAGACATAGACCTCTCGTACCACGGATACCATATTTACATATGTACATCGTTTTCAAAAAGATACTACCTTTCTCAAGATATAAAGTATCAATCACGATAAATTATTTCTCGGCTTCTCAAACTGTATGGCCGTTCATATTCACCTCATATTCACCTCTTTTTCTAAAAAACAAATCCCTTGCAGCATTTGTTTATAACCGAATACTGCTTAAGCCCCCTGAATTATTTATTGTATTGTAATGCCTCCTTGTTCCTTCAAATACAACAGTTTATCTCTTTCATTGAAAACCCCTTCTTTTGCTTCTTTCCACTCTCACATCCTTGTTATTTTTGTATGCAATTTGAGGTAAGAGAACTTGTACACAGTTGCCAAGTGACTTGCGAAAAGGAAACCACGTTTATTGATCAATAAAAATTTAGTGTTTATTGGGTGACAAAATCGCGGATGCTTTTATTGAGTCTACCCTAAGGATATTGGAAGGAATCTGTTGAACGGTGTGTAAAAATGTTCAATGTATGTTGAAGGAGATAACTTTTTGAACTATTTCCTGAGCGCCTTCGTATAGCATATCTAGCACACATACGGTAGAGTTGATTTTATTAGTAAAGACTTTTATGATAAACGTGCCGTAAGATACGGCTTCTTGAAACTGGAAAAGTTCTTCAGAAATTCTTTAAAACATCTTTTGAAATATTGTACTCACTAGCGCACTACATTTGTAATCAATTTGTAATTAAATGAGTACCTACTTTGCTTTTGATTTGAAGTTTTCTACGAAGTCTCTGCCAGACTTTCTCTTGTTGTTTATTCTGACAGAGAGCCAGTAAATTATAAATACCAGTAATACCTTATACCAGACAGTGGCCTTAATTGTGAGAAAAACACCTGATAAGGAAGCGTGTTATCCATATATGGACGCGGTACCTATAACCAAAGCTGAAAATTACAGGTTTCGGATTCTAGAAAACTAATCAGCAACTGGATATGGGAAGTGTCGATCTGCATTCTATTATTGTATATGAACAGACTGGAGGAAAAGTGTGAAGTACTATTTTTTATAATCCACTCACGCTCCAGTTCCATGGCTGAAGAGAAGGGACATGACTTTGGGAACAAACATGAGAAGCTGAGGGACGGATTGGATTAGAAGTAACAGACAAGAGATCATTTTTATGAAAATAAGAAAGAGAGTCGGAGACAAAAAGGAGCCTCTGTCAAGTGCCTTTTAAATATCAAGCGCAACAATCTTACATGCACCACGACGTAGAGAGTAGTTCCACTTTTCGGTGAGATATATCACCGAATCACCAGTAACCCTTTAGCTCCGAAAACCGTGCTGCCGGTCATTGAGAAGTTTTTGTAATTCAAATTCCCATCATCTTGGGTCATTGCACTTAAGTCCCTTCCTTCCAAGGTTGGAGGGAGAAAAAGATTCGTCTTTTATAGGAACGGACTAGACAAAAGTTGTTGTCCATCTACTTGGCAAGAGTTCAGTTGAGTAGGACAGACGAACAAATTTACGCAGTGGTTTTGCCAGCGCGGAAGAACACCTCTTCAGAACACCTTCTAAATCAGCGGATTTGTTTATGTTAAGATCTTTAAGTACTCTTGCTACTGTACGAGTACGAAAATGGATTTGTTCCATAGAGGAGGCAAAACACAATATGGGAGTGCAGAGTTTGCAGCAAATAGGACTGCAATCAGGTTGGTCTTGTATAAAGAGCTGACAGCTGGAATGTTATTGTGAGAGTTGGGGTGAAAGATGATGCACAATTGGCCTCTAGGTGGCCTCTAAGAGACCATCTCCTAAGATGATCCTTCAGCGTCTTCAAAGAACACTGTGCGATTTTTCCGGCACCAAATCCCTTATTGAAGAGAAGAAGGATCAGAAGATTTTAATGTGCAAAATATTTCTTATACTCTTTCTTCTGTTTGGACAGAAGACGGATAGCACTCTGGGAGTATCAAACTGATCGTGTATGACGACGACACAGTGCAAATGTTTTAATAAGGTCACACATCTTCGCAGATATATTCAATTCAAGTCTCAAAGAAAGAGTATTCCCCAGCCAGAGGAAGAAACAAAGACTGGTCCTCCTACGAAAATATAATAAACCACCTCAGGATCCCTCATCGTATAGGCCTCTATAAATATTGGACACCATGGGGAAAATATTTGAAAGCATCATAAGTAACAGAGTGGAGAGTGCAATCGATGAGGCTGGAGGCTGGAGGCTGGAGGCTGGAGGCTGGAGGCCTTGCAGAGCACCAGTATAGTATCCGTACGCCTCGCTCTACCGCTCTGAATACCGCGAAAAAAGATACCGAAGGAAGGCGACGGAAGGGTGGAAATAAACAATATCGCAAAACTATAGAAATATCCTGCAAACAGGTTCTGCTAAGAGACTACCAGAATACCTGCAGAAGATAATGATGAACAATTTTAGAAATAGGATACTGCTCTACGACACCGACGATGGAACGAGGCAGTATAACGTAATAAGCGGCGTTCCTCAAGGCTCCGTACTAGGTCCACTACTGCTAGCGCTACGTAGCAATCATTGTAGTGAGGGATTGGAGCATGACTGCAATGGAGCCTTCAACTTGCGGAATAAAAGACAGAAGTAGTACTCATTAGCAGCAGACGAGTCATGGAGACCGTAAGAGTAACCTTGGGCGATTACGTTGTAGATTGCTAACCAGAGTTAAAATAGTGATTACTTTAAATGCAAGGCTAACCTTTAAGCAACACCTGGAGCATGCAGCTTAAAAGACAGTAAAGGCAACGGCTGCCCTCGCAAGTATCATGCAAAATATTGGCGGATCAAAACACAGGAAGAGACTGCTCTTAGCATAAATTGCGGCATCGATAATCCTCTACGGCACCCAAATATGGGCTGGTACCATTAAGACGAAATAGTACAGGAAGAAGACTGAGGCAGCTTACTTGTTTTTTTCGTACCAGGAAAAGTTTAGGGTGGTTGAACCTTTACCGCAGCAAAACTCCATCAGCAATATATTGTGTCAATGTCCGGGACTAGCTACCAGAAGAAGAAGAACACCATTTGCAGGTGAACAAACTGGTGGAGGACCTAACTGCAGACAACATCACCAGGCGGATGATGAACAGTGATCAGAGGTTTGGGAAGCAATTAACACCACAGTGACAAACATTATGAAGGAACAGCGAAGACAGAAGTGACAACAAAATGCAGCGCAGCAGGATGCCACTACGAGTACTAAAAGGTGAAGTCCCCCCTCGCAATGAAACGTTTTACGATAGTGCCGCGAGGACCGCGTGTAGGAGGAGAAGTGGATTTAGTGGCTGGAAATCCCACACTGTTATTGAGTATAGCCTTAGTTTCGTCTTGCAAAGTTTCCCATCTTCTGACGCAAAAAAACAAGACACAAAGTCATTACAAACAGTCCTTCGTTTAGTTACCAGCTCCTCCAAAATTATAGTTCCCAATTGAACGCTGTCAAAGCAGAATTAATTCTTCACTCAAAGCTACAGGTATGATGGTCAGGTCATTGAGCATTAGTCACTCATGCGGAGAGACTTGAATTGATCTATGACTATGTAGGCAGAGAAATAGCTACAGGTGTCACGGTTATTTCATGGGCATTAGGCACTCATGCGGCGAGGCTGCGAATTGCTCTATGACTATGAAGGAAGAGAAATAGCAATCGCCCTACCATTAGGCTAAAGTTGGACCTAAGATACATACATGCCTTGAACACACTCTTTGCATCTAAACACTCTAGATCCCAATATTTAACAGTGATCGTATTTCCCTGCCAAATGTATTTTAACCAATGCTTAGCGTTAAGTGTTTGGAGGACAAATGTTTCCATTTTGTTTAATGCTTATCAAGTAATCTGACGATTATATCGAAACGATAATGCAAACTCTAACCACCATGGCCAATAGACCGACACTCTTAAATGCCTAAGCACACTCAAAGCGCTAGGGATAAATTAGTCTAGTGGGCGCGATATGTCAAAGTTTACCATACCATAATTAATCACGGCGCTACACATAATGTGATTTAACCGTCCCCCATAGCTAGAGGAAAGAAAGTACACGTCAGCACTCTGCCTAGGCGGCCAAGTGTAATTAACCAATCATAGCAGCTGCAGTGGCAATGCCACTGGCCCATGGATTAATCAAATCCATTAATCATTCCATTTCGGGTGAATATTTTATGACAATGGCCTCCCCCTCCCCAGAACCTGTCAGACATTCATCGATTGCTCTCTCTCTCTCTGTAAAGTCAGTAGGTATGGTAGAATAAACAGAGCGTCCTTGAAGGAGTCACTTTAAGTATGAAGTCTCAAAATGATGTGCAAATATTGAACGGCAACCTTTGGATAATGAATGATGATGGTGACCTCATGACATTGTATGAACTTGAGTTCGATTTTGATTGGACCTCTGGGAGAGTTTTCCCTTAAGGCCCAAATCCTAGGCTCCTCTCCTCCTATGCTGAAATCCAGCACTCCTTCTAAAAAATCAAAATCCAAAAAAAAAACATAAAGTAAAACAAAACACGATGAAAAGAATAAGACCAAGAAAATCCGGAAGTAGGTTACTTCCCCCAGGATACAAAAAAAAAAAAAAACACATCCACACACCCAGGATAGCCCGCAGCGGGCCACACCGGAAATTCAATGAATTGATTATTTCCACTTTAGATTAAGTTTGTCTATTGAAGGGCTACCCTCCAGTAGCAGGACTGCCAGCTCCTGTGTAAATTGCTGTTTCACGTGAAAGTGTTGAAAGCGCAACGTGCAAAGCAGAACTCAATCCCAAACCACTATGACACCCACCCAGCTCCAGCCACAGACCCATTGCCAGACTGAACTAATGCTCACCAACCAACCACCCAACAGTCAGTGGTGGTGGTAGGTTGGATTCAATTAGAATTTTCGCGTGGAAATTTCTGTGTGCGCGCAAATGGAAATCGATAATATTGAAGCATTTCATAGGCAATTCCTGGTGCGACCACGAAAGGATATTTGTGGGAAATTTCTCAGAAATTCTAAATTCAAATGCAGAGAATGGTATTAGGCAGAGGATTACTGGGGGGGTTGAGTCAAGTGTGCAGTAGCACCAAAGAAAGCCTCCCTCTCATAGACCGCTCTGCTCTGCATCAAATAATGTGGCTGGCAGTGTATTTGATTTTGATATGAAAATTGAAGGCAAAGCGGTGCGAGACGAACGGAACAGTAGTACATTAGGTTTTAAGGAAGATATACAGAACTTTTGAGTGGATTAAGTTCTCTGCAGAGGAAATAACATGTTCAAAAGTTTCAACTTGTTTGGCAGATTGAAATAGAAGTTTTTAGCCTCCCTAAAGTACTTAACACATGTATCAAATGAATTCTCCCATAAGCCATTGTCTAGGTAGAAGGGGGTGGTAATTTAGTTGTTCATTAAATTAGTTGAAAATATGTGTATGGTTGGAGAGACGACGCAGTGAGCTTATGGAAGGACGGATACTAATGCAGTACTAGTACAGTTTAACAACATTTTTATAAAATAGACACGAAGAAAATTGGAACTTAGATTTTGAACATGATGCTGTTAAATCTATGGCAAATGGTTGGAGTTTGGAATAGGACTCTTCATTAAAAGGCTATTGCATCAAGTCTTTCCATGTTCTATCTAAAGTAACAAAAGCATTAAGGACTTTCCAACTTGTTCGAACAGATTTCAAGGCATATCCGAACCGACTGGTTTCTGAGTTTAAGCTGCAACTTTTTTTGTCCATGTTTATATGGACAGTAGGGAGGATAAAGTATCTTCCTCATAATATCTTCAGAGTAGCATAAGTCGATTAGAAAAAAAAGTGTCGAGAGTATAAACAGTGAAATCTCTTCTAGCACTATTAATATATTTTACTATTAATATCCTTTTACGCTATGAACCACGGGCGCTGGGGGCTACTTGATCAGTATCACTTCCGTTTCTCCATTCCGTCTATAGGTGTTCGAAATGCAAAGAAGTGCAGGTCACAGATTATACACTAGTTACCAGCTCCTACTCTCATCTCCATGTAGTGTAGTTCAAGTGCAAAGTATATTGATTGAAGATCGGGTTTGTATCATTTTGAAAAGTGGTTGTTGGCGAAAGGCAAATTGATTATTGTGGCCAAAGGGTAGTGATGTGATTATATGGGAGCACAAGGGTTCTCATCTCAGCCTCTTACTATCAACTCCTACTCTATACCTACTGCTGGCTGTTGAGTGCCTAGTATCTCGTCTGGAGATTGGGTAACCAAACCCTTTGGAAGGTCGTTTGTGGTAGCAGATGGGGCTCTTCCTCTTGATCCAGATGGCTGTGAATGAATTCTTCAGATGAAGTCAACTGTGGCGTCTACAGTTTCAGTTAAGCCGAACTATCTAGTGTCATTCCTATATATGTATGAGCTGTTTTGACATATTCGAATCCCAGGTCTATAGGGGTCTACATTACTGAGCCAGGGTGGTGGAATAGAGTTGGTGGCGGACGAACCTATATTGGGCCAATGGCCACGCTCATATTCCCGAGGTGGGTTACTGACTCCGAAAATCCGGCCATATCATATTAAGGCTATTAATGGTTCTCCATGTTGGAAGTTGTGAGGCGAGATAACTTCCCGACGTTCAGTCTAAGAATTAGCAGAAGCCCTTGACTGTCATGAAGCAGAAATCATCGCCATTCAGGAAGTGCAATAGGATGGGCCGGGCAAAAAGAAGATGAAAAACTGTGACATCTATTACGGTAATAGCTATAGAGATCAGAAACGGCGCTTATTCGGATGTGGATTTGTCATAAGCGGCAGGAAGTCTAAAGTTTTCGACAAGTGAGCGAGCGCTTTATGACAATCGTCCTCAAGGCTAAATTCACCAACATAACCCTTATATGCGAAGAATGCCAACACCATACGTGAAAGGATTGTGCAAAACTCAGAAGTCAACACCGGCGGCACAATTTTTCAAAAGTCTACGCCAACGACATTGACATTTGGTAGAACTTAGCGGGCAGCCACCGGTGCGCTCACTAGTATTGCAACGGAGGCTGCCAAAATGGGTTGAGCCGTAAACGAGGGCGAAACCAAGTATATGCTATCAACAAGAAGGGACACACAACATCGCCGAATTGGATAGAACGTCAAAATTGACAGCTATAACTTTGAGGTAGTAAGGGATTTTGTCGACCTGTTGGCTCTGCCACAAAGGATAAAATACTGCAGAGAATTGTATGAATCAGAACATCAACGGGTTATTCGTCCTTTATTCCGAGTTCGTATATTCAATGAAATTTTAATCAAGCATAAATGGCGGACATGTGCTGTAGCATATGCTAATGCTGACGCTTAAGGACAGAATCAGGAGCTAGTATCTATTTATTCAAAATAAATCATATCAAAATTACTGATGGTGTAGCGACTCTTAAAGACAAGATGAATACAGCATCATAGCGGAGCGAAACGGAGCGAAGCAGTGTGGTAGTGATCCCAAAAGATGTTTAGTGGCTTTTAATTTTTTCTTTTATGTAACTGAAAAGTTTATGGAAAAATTGCAGATATTCGACAAAAATAGCTGAAATGTGTACCATCAGCAAAAATACTGGAGTACATAACAAATTTTCGGGGGGTTTTCCAAACAAAATTTCACGGAATTTGTGAAACACTTCCAGATAAGCTTGTATGTACGTTGATCTCTCAAAGAGCTGCATACATATGTTTTCTTGATATCCAGTAAAATATAAATATTTGTAATTTTTGTATCACTGGAGCATACTGGGTCATCAAAGAGTGATACTAAGTCGATGATACGTCCAACTTATTAGGCATCTGCCCAGTAATCGATTACTTATGATTAAATTTAAGTTATTTCTTAGAAAATGTGACAGGAGCCTTTTGTTTCAAGAATGGGAAGAAATGTCGAACTCACCATCCTTCAATGATGGCAATACTTTCAACTTTTGTAACTTTATTCGCTGATTTGTGTTAAAAAACGTGGGTGTACGCTTAACACCCAAATACCTACCTACAATATTAATCAATCAGAATCTGCTCCAAATTTGTTCCATCTGCTGCTGTACAAATATATGTTCTCATAAATAGTTCTCATGAATGCAATTCCAAAATATAAATCGATTCTTTCTGTTTAGTTTTAGAACCTGAAATTAGGGCTTTATAGTACTTACCCTGCATCAACACTTTTGAATGCCTTTCAATTCTACTGTTCAAAACATCAGTTTCACTGTTCCCTGAGCTGAATTAAATTTTTAGAAAAAAGTTACAGAAAACTTTTTATTTTTTTGGTTTTTCTCCCAAACTCAAAACACCACTTTACTCGTCGGATTGATAAATCATTTAATCAGTTTTCCCTGATCGTGTATTCATTCAACCGATTAACCAAAAACAAACTGCAAACCGAGAAAGCAAAAAGGAAACCACAAGCAACTTTAGACCTCAAAACCAAACCAACAATATCTCCTTCCACTATGTATAGGTATGTATGTATCTACAGTATGTAGGTATTTCCCTTAAACAACAACTTCAACTTGTACGGCTAACAACAATTTTGACTCATTGTTTAGCCACAGCATTTTCCTACCATCAACCGCACCCGCTTGGATAAAGAGTATTTTCCAATAAATTTCATTTCGTTGAACAGTTTTAGAGTTTTCCACCCGACCCCTCTTGTACATACATATGTATGTATGTATTCTCCTTCTGCTATTTTGCACTTCTGTTCAAAATCCAACTTTACATTCAATTCAACACCAAAAAACGAGATGATTGCCGGCAACCGTAAACGTGGAAAACCATACCAGAAGAAGGGAGGTGGTGGAAAAAAAAAAAAAAAAAAAACAAAATCTGAAACGAAAAACGATCTGAAAACGCTTTGCAGCTGGATGAGTCCTTGTACTACTTGTATACCCTTGTCGAACAATTGCAAAGTTATTTTATGCGGAAAGGGCAAAGTTTCTCTTCGTCGAATGGAAATCGAAAGTTTCGCTCAAACTCCCCGATTATACGGTGTTCTTCGTTCGCATCCTACTCCAACAGTACGGAGAATCGGAAAATTGCAAAACTCAATCAACATGAATTTTCATAAATCCTGCAATGATTACCAAAACACTGGAATGAAGGGGAGGCCAGCAGTTCCAATTACCCATGCGGATTACCGTTTATTATGATTTTTTCTGTAGTTTTTCCTTTTTTTTTCCCCCCCTTTGCTCGTCGACCTCTTTTTTCGGTTCAAAAGCTTGGCTCTCAACAACTGTTTTCGAACAATTGAGTTATTGCGAGCGGATAACACAGTTTGCACACACAAATACACGCAGAGTCCTTATCGACTACCTCTCTGTAGATGCTCTCATTGGCCTGATTCGGTTGAATAGTGGTTTTCCGGAATAACAGTGTCCTTTGTAGTCTTTTTTTTTGGAGATTAAACCTTTGAAGTACATAGATTGGTACAAAGGATCCTTTTTAAAGTCCCTTTTACATATTTGTGATTTTTGAACATGTGTAGGTAAGTATTTTTAAAAGCGAAATTGCATGTACACATGTATGTACGCTACAGTCCGGTGTGGACCTGGGCTTCACCCAACAAGCCTCTCCAGCCATGTCGATATTTAGTCAGCTGCGTCCACTTTCGTACACCAAGTTAGTTGAGATCCGTCCTAGGTAAACAAAGTCCTTAACTACCTCAAAGTTATATCTGTAGAGGGTGACGTTCTGTCCGAGGCGTCGGTATTGTATGTCCTTTTTTGTTGACGTGGTCTGTTAAGGGACCTAACATTCCACGTGCAAATCCAAATCCATTTTACTTATTTCCTCCCAGACAACTGCCATCTTTCATCATTGTCCTTTTATCTCAACAACCAAGAATTACTTATCTTTGAATGTAATGAGATCAAGGATAAGGAAATTACAATTCCCACTCACCTACCCCGTCCATTAATAAGTGCACAAGTTTCAAGATCGCATTAAATAATGCAACACAGTTCTCTTACGAATCCGATATCACACTCTAGCGTATTCAGTAAAGTAAATTGCATGCTTCAGTTGCAAACAAGTCCTTTTTTGTTTTTCTCTTCTCCACCTTAACAGTGAAGTCGTATTGTGAATTCATATTCGAACTCATCATAGAAATGTGATGATGACAATGATGATGCTAGCTGCTCTGATTATTTTTAATACTCCCATAGACTTCCATGTGTTCAAATACAACAGGCAAACTGAATGAATAAATGAATCCGTGATGAGTTTAAAGCTCACCGTGTAGGATAGGATAGGATGCATGAAAATGAAGGAAAAGGAACAAAATGAAGTCCTTGCAGCTGAAGATGTGCACACAATGTCAGGGGAAATTGTTTCGCTAGTTCGCTTTTGTGTGTCCAAATCAGATATCCTTACATAGACATATGTATACAAGCTGCTGCGAAAGTTTCAATGTGGAAGAAGTGAAGAAGAAAAATGGGAATAATATGAAAAACGCGCAACAAATACATAACTGAGATCAAGTCCCACGTGGAATTAGTTTATTTACTTGCATCACTGCTCCCCTCTGTTGGCAAAGTTTTTTTTGTTTGTTTTCCTTTGGACGTTAATGGTATTAAACAAGCATGAAAGGATAATACTGAAAATTTTATTTTTCAAAAGAGATTGGGCTTTAATTTGTCTTTTAAATAAATTTAGATCTCTAGCATAAGTTCTAGAAAAGCATGACATGAAGTGGAAGTTCCGCGGGGATGTTAACCGAAACTCTAAAGAAAGCATATGAAAAGGCATGTCCTTTACGCATGATAAAGAATAGAAAATCTCCACCATGTTGGACTAAAGATCTCTTCGAGATCAGGAAGAAAGCTAGGATCCTCTTTAACGCGGCAAAGTTAAATTAAATTCAAGAGTGTAGTAAATGGTGCCTTCTGCACGGCCATAGAAAGCACTAAGCAATCAACTAGTCTTAGAAAAATCCTTTCTAAAGAAACTGCTACACCAGGGTATCTTAAAGATATAATATAATATGACACAGTCCTGCTCAGAAACCCTAAGCCTTCTGTTACATATGTACACTTTCCGCGGTGTACCCCAAGTCAATGCGACTTCCACACAAGCTTAGTATCAATGAAAGAGTTAAAAGGCAGTGACCGCTTTCTACATACACTTGCAACCGAATCTTCAGCAGAAGGTGGGGATCAAACCCTTGGATAATTCTGTGGATGCATACATCAATTGTGAGACCAATACTCACGTATGGGAACGTAGCCCAGTGGCGAGCTGCAGACAAAGCCTAAAATATGGAGGCAAAACCAGCGCTATGAGAGCAATGCCTAAAACTAGATTGGAAGCAATCCTTAACATTCTACAGCTAAACTTTTATATGCACTAGTCTGCCGCCAAGAGATCGAATCAAACCGATTCGAACTCATACTTCGAATGGCATTACACAGATCCTAAAACACCCAGAAGGAGAAGACATAAAGAGCGACTACACGTCACCATACCTTGATTTTGAAAAAACCATTCTCTAGCATTATTCCGAGTAGAGAAGACAAATCTATATCTATCTACACGGACGGGTAAAAGATGGATATAGGAACGGAAGCCGGTATATACTCTATGGAACTAAATATACACAGCTCGATCAGACTTCCTGACTACAGCAGTTTCTTAAAAGCGGAGGTCCTGGCAGTGACAAAGGCAGCCAGTATGATATTAATGATCGCAATATCACCGGATGATACAAGAAAGTACACATATTTGGCGCGATGGATCTATGGGACCCAGGCCTAGCTTCTCATAACCATTCATTTTGTGCGTGTTATATTTTATTCTTTTAAGTGTTATCTGAGGATTGAACCTCAAAACTCTCGCTCCTTAGTCCAACGCACTAACCACTTGAACCACGGCGCCCATATACCACCGGATGATATCACCATTTTTATTGACAGTCTGGCGGTCATTAAAACAATTTTTGCTATAGTAATGAAGTCCAAGCTATTCCGACGCTGTCGCAAAGAACTTAAGGATCTTAACTCACAACACAATATAAATCTCTGCTGGGTCCTGGTCACAAGAATATACCCGGGAATGAGATAGCTGACGAATTTGCAAGAAAAGGGGACAAAATGGACCAAAATCAGGCGCTTCAACGGATCAAACCTCCACTCCCCAACCTCAGGGAGCGTATCGAACGTCAAATCCTAATGACAGCCAACAGTAGGTGAAAATCGCTTGCCACATGTGATAATATCAAGGAAGCTCTGGCGACGATACGACGAAGCCAGAACCGAAACCGTACAGAAAAACACTGTCAATGTTGGTTAATGCACTCACTAGCCATAATCTTCTAAGGAATCACACAATGAAACTTAAACTCAACGATGACAGCATATGCAGAGGATGCGGTGACGACGAGGTTCACGAGATTACACCTCACTACCTGTGTCACTGCCCAAGCCTGTCAATTGAAGAACTGAACACTAGCAAGATATTACTTGCAGGACTTACAAGAACTACATATCTGATGCCTCACTTCAATATCTTCCCGGGTTTCTAAGGATATCACGATGGCTGGAAACCCTACTCACCAACGAGCACTAAGGAAGCAACTAGAAAAAACCCAGTATAGGAACTGGAACCACATCACCCAAACCAACCCAAATTGGGCATCACAATGGGCTCACAAGGATCTACTCCCGTCATCAACCCACCCATTTACCTATCTACTGAGATCGGACTGGTGAGTTCGCAGAACTAGTGATCGGTAATGAAGCAACTTTTTTTCCGGACTTCATTAACGCAGGGCTATGAAGGAAAAGTAGCCTGTACAATAGGGTAATTGACTCTTCTGCGGGGCAAAAGAATGTCGTAATCAGCACGTGGTTTTGATATCTCGATAATTACTACGAAATATTCATGTTTCCTGATAAATCAAATGTCAAATCGATAGGAGCAAGACACTGTTCCAATCAGAGGTATACTAGCACCAGTATGATCGTTGGCCACACCGATGAACCAGAACCCTCGTTGAGTGCCTTGTCCACGCCGATGCTGTTAATAATGCAAACAATCGATAGCACCACCTAGCCCAATGTACCAATGCACAACACAACCAATCTATCACTGCTAAGCTAATATAGGTACATATGTTTGCCATTAATTGAGACAATTGGTAGATGACCAATCAATCTATCGTCCTTTCTGCTGAAAACATTGGAACGTCTAATAGATGTCCACATAAGCAATGTGATTGGCAATAACTACCTATCCAAATCACAACATGTATACACTCATGACAGATCGGTAGACATAGCTCTCCACAGGGTTGTGTCAGCCATAGAAAGATCCCTCCTCTTCAAGGAATTTACTCTGGGAGTGCCTAGACAGCTTACTCAGGACAAAACTATACACCGAACTGGATTACACTGATGCTCAGATCGAGAATCATACACTCAATACTGGGAGATACAACCATCCCAAAGAGGATTTGCAAAAGAACACCCCAAGGTGGAGTCCACTCTAGCCTAATATGGCACATCGTAGTTGACGAGATCTTGGTAAGATTGAAGGAAAATGGCTTCATCGCGTCGTGGCTCAGGGAAGTTCCAGTCCTAAGTGACAGGGCTGGTGAAAAACGGACTGGACTAGGATGAGATTGATTCCTACCTTTAGTCCCCAAGTTTACTCTAGAACTTAGATTCTCGAGATCGGTGCGATAACTGGGCGTAATTCTGGATTCCTAATTAAACTGGAAGGACAACATCGATGAACGGACCAGAAAAGAAAGCGTTGGTTTTTATTTTTGTAAAAAGGCGTTCAGTAATTCGTGGAGGATTCAAACCAGCAGTGGTATACTGGGTGTACACGGCGATTGTAGGACAATCTCAGTTAGACACATGTGCAATGACCAGAGCGCTCTAGCTGGCCCTAAACAAGAAGAAATCTGTTTCTCTGGAGAAGCTCAGTCGTCACAATACACGCGTCCTCTTTGGTAAAATTACGGGGTACTGTGCCATTGGTATTCATGCGGAGCGGCTTGGTGAACTACGCAACGATTATATCATTTGGTGAATAAGCTAAGCAATATTGATGGATTGTCTAGTGCGATAATGATTAGAAACGAACTAACATTGGAACGCCACATTATTTCGACGCCAAAAACTTCAAAAGATCGTTTGACAAAAAAAAAAAAAAATTAAACAAAAATCATGTTTTTAAAATTTGGTTAATCAAAATATTGTTTTGTAATATCTCGACATTTGAAAATCTTTGTTCCTAAAATCTCAAAAATTTGACTTTAAGATAAAGCGAACGGCAGCGAAGCAGAGTGGTACAATAGTACACATCTATGGGTTGTGAAATCAAGTTTTTAGAATTTCGAGATTTTGAAAATCGAAATTTGAATTTTTTGGATATTAGTTTTTCGGGATTCCATGTTTTGAGATTTAATATTCGAAATTTTGAGCGTTGAAATTTTATGATCAACCTCCCTAATATCCTTTATCCTTTCCATCATACCAAGCCACAATATGGAGGCGAGATGTCCGTTCATTAAAGAGAAGTCTCTGGAGAGGATATTTAGAGAAACATTGGTCCAGGCTACACTATTGAAACTATTCGAAAAATTTCACAACCATCAAGATTTTCAACAAAATTAATGTTAAGCTGCATCGACTCTCGAAATCTGCAGTCCAACCAGAGCTCGCAGGAGTGCGTAGATCCATACACTGTCAACTTTAGAATCAAACTGAGGAATGTAAACTGAAGCAATGAACGGTATAAACTCCCATCTATTGGGATTTGGTGTAACTACGGAATACTACTACGTCTGCCACCCAGAGCGAGCATCCACATAGGAATGCAATTAAAGGGATCAGGCATTATTCCCTGAATAAGCCATAGATACCCACTTATGGGTTGTTTGGGAATGCAAATGGTACCAACCACTACTATGCTGCGCGTATGTACTGATCTTCTAATTTATTTAAAAATCATTTTCTTAAATGACACCTTTGAGCTTAAAATTTAATTTAATTTTGTTTTTATATTAGGAATTCTGAAATAAAAATAAATGACTGCATTAAATGTATAACTTATACAACAGGCTTCGTACATGGTCCAATATTTCATTAATAATTTCTGAAAGCTAGGAAAGTTTAGCACTCGAAGAGCCTTATAACTTATAAATATCCAAAAGAAGGAATTTTTCTCGTTGTCTCGTTGCAGAGTTGTAAAAAAATGCATTCTTTTGGGAATGCATTAGCCGAATTCATAAAAAAGAATTCAAATTTTTGATTGCATTAAGTTCAAAGAAGACTGCGATTTAAAAATCTTTAATTTACCATTCTTTTGAAGTCAGTGATTAATGCATTCAATTATTAGCAATCACTGAATTAGAATCATTTTGGAAATCAATTGAATTTACTTTACTTCATATATTTTGTTGAAGTCAGTAGTGAATTCACTACAAAGCAGTTGAAGTTAGTGAATTCAATTGCAATAATTTGAATTCACTTGATTCTTAGGGGGTGGATCATGTTGATGTTGATGTCTGATTATAAGACATTTGTGGACGAAATGCAAATTTTGAGGTAGTAATGATATTTGAAACGGGAATATTGCTCGTTTGAAGGGGATTTTGATGTCTTCACAAAACAGAAGAGGGTAAAATTATTCATCCAAGCCGACGAAACTCAATACTCAACATCGTCTAATGATTTAAATACCGAAAACTTTATTTTTTTGAAAAATGTTTCAAACTTTTGAAACATACATATGTATGTATGTATACGGCCGACGAAACTCAATACTCAACATCGTCTAATGATTTAAATACCGAAAACTTTATTTTTTTGAAAAATGTTTCAAACTTTTGAAACATACATATGTATGTATGTATACGGCTGTACAAATAAATGAATTCAAATAATTTCAATTGAATTCACTGACTTCAACTGATTTCAAGTGAATTCAATACTGACTTCAACGAAATATGTGAATTCACTACTGATTTCAACTTACACCAAGTGTATTCAATTGACTTCCAAAATGATTTCCGTCCGTAATGATGGGGTCCGTAATTTTTGTACCTCTTGGCGTAAAACGCGGACAGTGCAATATTACGTGTTCTGGGTCTCTTACTGCATTTCACAGCACGGCCAAAGTGGCGAGCTGTCGTACCCGAATCTGTGCAGATACTTTCAGTATCTACGATGACTGGTTAGGAACTGGGTGATATAATAGTTCACCTTTAAGTTAATAACTTGGTCTCCTACGTACACAGTCATACATTCCACTGCTTTCCGGCTTCTGGTCTGAACTGCTTCCGTCTTCTGCTCCGTTAAATCCTGGCCTATGGCAGAACCACACTTATTTTGTGAGTTGTGACGTGTCAAGAGTCATATGTCTCAAATCGAAGAACAGGAGATAAACCGCGACACACCGAATAAGACACTTGTGGTTCTGCCTTTAGATAGCTTTGAAAGAAAAGGGAAATTTGGGGATATTTGCCTAGGGGTTTGGTCACTTGTGTTTTCCTTTTATTTTCTAGAGCCAGTTCTAGCTTCATAATCCTTCAGCTCGTCTTTTTCGAAACAATCTTCACTTATGATATAACCAATCACACTAGACAGATGAAGTTGCTTACGCTCTCTAGTTTTTCAAATCTACTAGTTTCGAACCACTAGATTTCTATTATGCAATGCCCTGTCAGTATACCTGATAAGATGTGAGTTTATTTTTTATCCAGGCAGTGTAGATAACTATCCATCTAATGAGGCTGTCCATCAATATTAAAGTGACCATCTAAAGAGACGAGTTAGGATGTGGGAAATTAGGATTTAGGTCATAGTTCTTCAATAGTTACATTTAAACATATGTAAGTATGTAGATAGATGTTGTCCACTAATCAAAATTACAACTTATACTACTGATTTCTTGTGAAGTTACTTTGTACCTATTTTCGCCTATTGTCAAGGACTTTACTTATCCAATTAATTGTTTATTGTGTCTCGACTCTATTCACGAATTTCCACTTGAGACAGTTCCGTGACAAATGGATTTTGAAATCAATAGATACATAAAGTGTGCTTAAAGAAGTACGAACTTGTTACAAGTACATACTTGTTACTCTTTGATTCGGTAGGACCTGTTTCCATTTTGGTGGTCATATTGAGCTATCAGCTATAAGTCATTCAGTTTTGTTTCGTTTCTACGTTTGTGTTGTAAAGCCTGGCCCTAAGGAAGCAATCAGGATTCTTTCCCTGCCTTTCCAAACGATTTTTTCTTTTTGTGTGGTTGTTCCATTTTTTTTTGCCTCAAGCACGAAAAGTTTCATCCATTCCGCTCCTGAATGCAGAAAAATGCATTCCTTCCTACTTTCAGCGGTATTTCTCTTTGGTATAGTTGAAGTTTGTCTGATTTAATAAGGCGAATCGAGCAAAGAAAGAAGACACTGTGCTAACTAAGTGCAGCGATTTTCTACTTTCCAATTAAACGGTGAAGGCATCATAACCAATTCACAGTCGACAGGATAGCACATTTAGAAAGAAACTTTTCTAATTAGAAAACTGTTTGGATTTATTGGATTCAACTGCTAATTTACTATATCAGGGATCACAATGAATTCGATCTCATCTACTATCTCTTTCAACAGCAGTTTATCAGAGCGTCCACAAGAAGTGATAAGGGATAATAAGGGAAATTCCTTTTTGAGAGATTTTCACCCCCTTTAACCACTTATGATACGCTGTGTGTGTGTATGTGTGTGTGTCTAGCAAGGATATGAAAGGAAAAATAAAAGTGGAATCGGAAATATTTAACAGCACATTTCTTTCTTCTTTTGTGGGGTGTAGGAGGTGCACACAAACAAGCACAGGAAGTCGTTCGTCGTATCCCGACTTCCTTTTCTCACTTTGCTATGCTAAGGATGGGAGCAGAACCCTTACCCATTACATCCCTATTTAGGGGGTAAAGCTGTTAACCCGCAAATATTTGCGCATCAAATAAACTTGACACACTCACTAGAGGATATAGTCGGCCGGGTGGGAAGGATGAGAGCCAGGAAATTATTATTATTTACTTGTGTGTAAATATTTGGGAATTTACTTTCTTATTGATTTCTTGTACTTTTCTTTATATTATGTTTTCACTTTTTTTGTGACTGTCTTCTGGCAGATTGGCAGACAGGGAAACATAATAAAAAAAAAAAAATAAAGGAAAAGTGTCAAAAGGAGTTTTTCTGTTTATCAGGAGGAGTGAGGAAGTGGCAAATATTTGTTTATGAAACAACACTGATTATGAGAGTTCAGAGTTTAAACAGTTAAATCGAGTATTTACACGAAGAAATTTTTTCTCTATGGATCTCGCAAAAGGGATGAAGAGTGAGTTGCTTAGGGGTAGAGTTCTTTCAAGGACTTCATTTAATTGAAGGTAAATTGGTTTTCTTCTCAGATATTGTTGGTGCAGTTAGTTTGAGTGGATTACGTTTTTGGTTAACTCTCCTCTTAAGGGTAATAGACTACATTCTACAACTTAAAGTCATTCTGTCAATCAATGCGTTAGGTTAGGTTAGGTTAGATTGGCGGGCAGCCACACTTAGGCCACAATAGGCCCATTGTGAATAGGATGTTATTATAAAACAGTTGCTAACGCTTATGGTAGCTATTTCGCCAAGGTTGTCGAAGAAGTATTCTCCTCACCCCACCTCTCGCGAGCATCTGACAAACATTCGAGAGTAAGGCTGTCATGAAAATGCTTCTCAAATAGAAAGTTGCCCTTCGGACATGGACATGTAGGCCCCTTCTATTTATGTAAAGAATATAACCCGCACAACACGAATGGTTGTGAGAAGCTAGGCCCTGGGTCTCATGGACCTGTTGCGCCAAATAGTTGTATTTTTGTTTTTTGTTTTGTATAGTTTTCTTGAGAGCTTGGCGGGTGCATATGAGATGAAGAATATTCTCTTCCTCTTCCTCATCCATGCAGCTTCTACAAAAATTGTTTGCTGGAGAACCAGCCTGAGGCCATTTCTGCCAATGATGCAGTGTTCCGGAATGAAACCTACTATTGAGCTGATAAAGGACATCTTTAGACTATTGGAGCGCTAGAGATCCAACATGCGCCAGATCTGTTTCATGATAGAGAGTTTACGTAGCGAGAGGTATGTTGATATTATTCTTTTTTTTTTGTAGAATCGACAGAGTTGTGGCATAACTGGCCGTACAATTTCCTGGAATATCCCTATGGCCCGGCACTCGAACTCGTTACAGTAGACGAGTGGCCTGTTCACAGACGGGTCCATAAAAGAATTGCTTTAATGCGAATGGCCCCATTTGCAGAAGCATCTGGAATAGTATGTCCATAGCCGCAGTTGGAGTGGTCCTAAGGGCTCAACTAATGCAAACGCATGCCCTTCTTTGCACACGATTAAGGTAGTTGTAGTGGATGGCTTTATCTAGCGCAGTCCACTAGACGATCATCCCATACACAAGTATAGGCCTGATAATGATGTAATTCCAGACTGAAGTCCTCACTTACTTTCAAGAGCTTTCTTAAAAATTGCAGAACCGTAGTGTCTTTCTTAATTCGCTTTAGGAGGTTGGGTTTCCAACTTAATTTACTGTCTGGGATGAGGCCTAGATACTTGGCCGTATTTGTCAGCACCAGAGGGTGCCATTCAGTTTTGGTGGAACAGAGTTGTGAATTTTATACTTCCTGGTGAAGAGGACGAGTTCGGCTTTTTGACGCTTGACATCCAGACCGCTTATTTCTGTCCATGTTGAGAGCTTAGAGAGAGCGTGTTTTACTGACACAGCAATAGCAACGTCATCTGCTAACGCAACTACCTTGTACCCTTCCCCTTCCAGGATTAGAAGGAGTTCATTTACCACTAGGTTCTAAAAAAAAGTGGTGAGATCACACCTCCTTGTGCTGTACTCCTACTCATGAGGTCTCGCCCAGCTTTGAGTTGATGAAGCTGTTGTTTCAACAGTGCTTCAATCGACGTCTCAATTCTAAGATTTGATAGTGCGCCTATAATTGCCAATGGTTCGACATTGTTAAACGATTTCTCGAATGTCCAGGAACGCTACTAAAGTATATGCGTTGCAATCTAAAGATTTTTCAATAATGCTAACTAATGAGTGTAGGGCTGTTTCAACCGATTTCCCTTTACTATATGCATGCTGACGGCTGATTTGGATTAACACTGCAGCGTATATGGGTGTCTATGATTTTCTCTACGGATTTTAGAAGAAAAGATGATGAACTTATGGGCCTAAGATTTTTGGGCCTAAAATGCGAACTCGCCTTGAGTATAAAAACCAAATCAAATTTCATCCATGGCTTGGGAATGTAAATCAAATCAAAGCAACGTTGAAGATTACAGTTAAACAAGGAAGGATTTGGTCAACATCCTCTTGAAGTTCTACTTACTTTACTCAATGTGCTCCCGTTCCGTAAAGGGTTTCTGCTTGAGACACGGTAGTCTTCCACTCTCTTCAATCACCGGCATGCTGCTTCCAGTTGTCTAGATCAAGCGCTCTGGCATCCGCGATAGCTTGACCGTTTTTGCTGGAGCACTATTTTACATTCGCTTGATGTAACGGAGGCAGTGTATTACATCCACATCTTGCTATGATGAGCTGTTTGAGTTTGACGTCGAATCTTCTCTTCGAAAATTCCGAACATTCGACGAAAAATTTTTCTCTCGAAAGTGTTCAATATTTTAGCTTTGCTTTCTGCTTATCATCCAGCAGTCGGCTTTAAACAGGAGAACTGGCAGGTTCCAAGTATGATAGAGCATGCATATCGTCTTCCGAGTTAGGAATTTTGAACCCATTTATTTCGCCAAACCGAAGTAGCAGCGGATTCCTACGGTAAGTAAGTAAGTCAGGAGATGGACAGATTTGTCCGAGCTGGTGTCCGAGGCTGGTGTCTTTCTCATAACTAGTTTTTTCACTTTGTTTTACGTGGTGAGGAAGTTACCCCGACGACACAACCCTTTTTCTGGAGACCCGCTGAAGTTCGGCAGGTATAATACTATCTAATTCTGGAAACTTAAATGGCTGGAAGCCCCTTATTGCCCAAAAAATTTTGCTCTTTGTAACGAGATAAGAGGGTCTGTTTAATATTGACCTTGCCAAGATCTCAGTTGGACCCGAAATGGCATTGCAGTTGTTTGGGAAGTAACAATTTAGTAATTGATCCATAGATTCCGCACCGGAGGTGGTCCACAAGCCATCTGGTCTTCTAAGATAGCTAGGCATTCCGGAAGTAACTGCGAGAATCTTTCGGAGCTTGGATGCTTCAGAGATCTCTTCTATCTTACTACAGAAAAGGCTTTTCTAATGTTAGATTTATCAAGACTTAATGACCTCTTTATACGAAATCCATTCGGCGGCCTCGCGAGAACACTTGGTGTGGTTGAAAAGCGCCCTGCATGTTTTGCGGAGAGATAGAGTCTCCTGATTCCACCAAAGTTGTCTAGGCTTGCCCTTTGGGTACCTTAATGAACATGAGATAGACATTTCATGATTAAGGACCTTCTTTAGTGCCCTTACCAAACCATCTAATTCGTGAGTATAAATTGGATGGACAGGGTACATCTGTACAGTTTATTACAGATCATATATTGCATGAGTTTGTCTTCAAAAGTTTTTTTTAAATTACCTCTTTATCACAGTTATACTGGACAACAATACACAAATTGGAATTGCTTTCAAACAATTTTATTAATACCACAAGTTTTTCGGGACACCACACTTGTTTTTCTATTTTGAATTCGGCTATCCGTCACCAACGATAGAAAGATTTAATTTTCCTGCTTCAAAAGAAACATTTGAAAAACGTTTCGCAAGCAATTGGGAAACACATTTGAGGAACGTTTTAATGGAAACATTTTCGTTTTTCTGAAAGATTCTGAAATATTTCTAAAATGTTTGTTTGGTGTGGACAAGCCTTAATACATATGCATGTATTACATTTCATTGCTTGGTCTACGGTCATGCCCAGGGACATATGCCATGTCCGCCGTAAGTTGGTGATAGAAATGTGTCCTTGTTTCGGTTACATGATCGATTGTTTTTACTACTAGGAGCTCTACTTGAAAGATTCTACTATAGTTTGGAAGTCTAGCTGATTTCGGTGGAATCAGAATATACAGATGTAGATGTCTGTACCTACAACAATGTCAATTCTAAACCCGTCCCTGTAATTGGCTATAAATTGCCTGTTAGATATATATTTCCACGCTTTTACATTTTTTCTATGCTTAAAGAGTAGAAAAACAACTAGGTATGACTTTTAGACAAAGCTCTAGCATGGTATCAATGGTGTATAATGTCTACTTGTTGCCTCTGCTCTTGGATTACTAGACGTTATATCCCGAGAGAGTTAATTTCTCCTGTAACAAGGATTTTTAGTATTTACCCGTAATTTCATGTACTTCCAAGTTTGCGGTAGAATATTTGGGGATCTTGCTGCCCAACTAAACTGGAGCAAACCTCGAAGGCAGAAACCAATTTAGTTAAACCTACACCAAACTGCGATTACTTTCTAAACGCAACATCGTAACTTGTCCATTACACACTTAGCTATACTCAATTTAATTCGCAATGAAATCCCAATTAACAGCATTTTCACGATTACACACTAAATACACGCCGACGACAAAATGACCAGAGTCCTTTATATGATTCCTGTAAAATTCTCGCCCTCCCGTCCTCCCAACACCCATTGTTTAGATTGACTAAATTTAAAATCCCCAAAAATAGTGAGTGACCAACCGACCGACATGCAGCTAGACAACGGCCATTTAAGGATTTAAAACCGTTGAAATCATTATTAAAGTCAATGAATGGGATTTCGGCGGCGGTGGTGCAGACCACTGAAATTGCAATCCAAAGTGGGCTCCTCAAAATTAATAGAAATTCAGCTTGTCCGTGTGAATGTCCGGGTCCGATTGAGGTAAACCGATTTTCGAGTTTGGCCTTGCGAATTACAGCAGCAGAACAGGACGGGAGGACGGGAGGACGGGTTAAATTAATGAAATTACGTCAATCTGTGCCAGAATGCACGTGGAGGTGGTCGCCTCTAGGAGTTTTGTGTCCGGTCGCTAACTCTGCCCCTCTGGATGGTGTCAAATTATTTCGGAATATACGACTTATGTGGTGGCGTGGCGCGTGAATCAGTGGTCATGAACACATGCGTTTCGTAGGTGGTCCACCTCCCAGGCACGGATTTCAATATAATTAACGAGTTTCTCCCCTGTGCGTGGAGGGGGGGTTTGTCATACCGTTGGGGGAATATAGAATGCCATCCATATTGGTGTCGGATTATTTCCATTTTTATTTTCACTTGCCGCCTCGTTGCACACAATTTGCAACAAATTCATCACACATACCCAACCTATGTATATCTACGCATACAGTGCTTGGGACACGAGTCGCAAGGACATCCATTGGTTGTGACATTTGTGCATTTGCTGTGACTATGTGGCTATTCTTACTGATGGTCTGTCTGGCAGGTTTTTAATGCAATCTGGCTAGGCACTGCCGCCACTAGTAACAATCGTTGCCTGTTAGATCCAGAGCTAGGTCAGGGGTGCAAATTGCAATTGCAGTCGGACACAGTTCTGGGTGTTGTGTGTAATAAATTATTCTAAAGTAATTGTCATGATAATTAATTACAGTTGGAGAGATTTTTCGCCTATTTTTACTTATTTTTCTGTTTTGTCTGCACCGAATTGTGTGTCAGAGAAGATCGCAGTAAATTGTCCTGATTTTATGTAACAATTTGGGGATTTGTTGCAGTCGCGGTGACATTGTTTTCATTTTCTGGTTTGATGTGACGAATTTCAATTGGGCCTGGTATAATGTCGGTCTGGTAATTAATGGAAATAAATTAGTGTGACAAGCAAATGATGTAGGATTAAAGAATAGTGAATTTCGATTAAGAACTTTGGTGCAATATGTTTTTGTTGGTAGTTGGTATTATGAGATGAAAGATCTGAGATTGGCAGTTCTCTTAATGGATAGACTCTTTTGGCATCTACATATGTACTTACATGAGGGTAGGTCTGTATACTGGAAGCATCAACTGTTGTATTGGTGTAGATGATTTTTTATTTAAAATTGAAACTAATATGATGGAGAAGTTAAATAAAATGGGTCAGCTACGATTTGCTTTAAGCTTCATTCACACATAGGTCACAGGTGTCATCCTCCAGAAGATCCATCTTCTTTAGGTGATAATCGAAATTTCCATGACCTGTAGACAACGCTACCACCCACTTCAGTATTTTTCGACCCAAGCTTAGAACTTCTCTATGAGTGGTGCCAACAGCCATTTTCGCCTGCCTGCAACTTTCTCTGGTGTTCCGCCGCGGCCCAGTTGTTAACTAGGTGCTTCACCATTCCTCTGCCAATTGCAGCGAATGGTTCCGGACCAGAGAACTCCAAGGTTGACCCTTGGTTTGTAAGAGAGTCCTCTTTTTCGTTTTCAAGAAAGCCGATTCTGTCGAGGCATATTCCTGCTTAATGTCGCATATAAGATCCAATCCAATTTAGTGTGTGAACGTCTGAAGTCTTTCTGCAGAACACTAGTCGATACGTACCAGTGTGGTTTTTGGCCCGGCAGATCGATGATTAACCAAACACTAACGTAAATCCTGGAAGACCAACAAATTTCAAGTCAAGACTCACCATCTCTTCATCTACTTGAAGCAGGAAAGCAGAGCAGATTTTAAATACTTCGGAGAGAAAAATTCTTTGTCGGATATTCGGTCCAGTATGCGAGGAGGGCGAATGGAGGAGAGAATACAATCGCGAACTCTATGCGCTATACCAAAATGTGGATGTAGTCCAAAAAGTCAAAACACATCGACTAGACTGGCTCGGCCACATCGAGTAAACTTCGAATCACAGCCCCCAGGTTTTAGACGAAAAGGAACACCGAACCTCCGTGGAAGGATCAAGCTATCGCGGATGCCAGTGCGGTTGGTCCATACAACTGGAAGCAGCGTGTCCGGGTTCGAAGAAAGTAGTAGTGTCTCAGGCAGAGACTCTTCACGGGTCGGGAGCCTGTTAAGTAAGTAAGTATCATTATATACATCCAGTATCCTGCCCTCAACGAGTTTCCCCACCTTTGTCCACATACTCGTTTGCATGACGCACCTTTTGCCTTTCTGAAGTTCCAGGTTGATCCTGCATCTAGGTGTACACCCAGATACTTAACCTTCCTGGTCACATGTAGTTCGGATTCGAAAAGTGTCAAAGGCTGAAATTCCAGATCTCTCCTCTTCCTTGGGAAGATGATTAGATCTGTCTTTTCCGCATTAATGGAGAGTCCTTGCTCCTGACACCACTGCTCCACCACTCGGAGATCATTTCTGATCTATTGCTATGACATCGGCATATTCCATAGTGTGGATGCCAATCTCTTCAAGTCTTCACAGGAGAGTTATATTCCACAGAGTAGTCCACCCATCTCACCACCAATGGGTTAACCCTGCGTTCTTCTAAGGCTACTTTCAGTCTTTCGAAGCATATTTTA
Source organism: Xylota sylvarum (assembly GCA_905220385.1). Taxonomy (NCBI): domain Eukaryota; kingdom Metazoa; phylum Arthropoda; class Insecta; order Diptera; family Syrphidae; genus Xylota; species Xylota sylvarum. Next base: position 103,456,485 of record LR999957.1, on the reverse strand, counting down.
TCAAAGACATCTTCAAAGTCCATTATTATGGTCATTGCAATGCCTCCGGTATGTATGTATCTCCTCTTCCGCAATGCGTCCCACTGGTGTAGCGCTGTTTCTGTAGATCGGCCAGCATTGTATGCATGTTGTTTACTATTCAAAGGACACGCTTTCAGCGCCGTGCTCTCCATATGGTCCACCATAATTCTTTCCATTGTTTTCAACAGACATGATGTTAGGCTAACCGGTCTGAAGGACTTCGCTTCGGTGTAGTCCTTTTTCCTCGGTTGTGGTGGAAAAACCACATTTGTTTCTCTTCATGTTGCCGGTATGTAGCCTATCGCTAGGCATATCATGTACATATGTACCCCTAGGCCTTGGTACAATGATGCCTGCACTCCATTGCGTTAAATCTGGAAAAATACCATCCGGTCCTGCGGCCTTGTAGGGGGAAAACTTTTTTATCGCCCCACTGACCGCTTCAGGCGTTACGCTTCTACCCTATCCATTCTTTTTCCTACTTGTTTTCTCAGAGTCCAGGGCTGATCTGACTTAAGACTTCCCGGAAAGAGTATTTCCATGAGGACCTCATTTATACGATTCGGTGTCTCAACAATCTCCCCCGTTCTATCGCGAATGAGACCGACTTTGGAAACAAAATCCCTGGAGATAATTTTCTGAAGTCTATTGATCTCAGCTCTGCTCCTCATATTCGATCAAAATTCCCTCCACGACTCCCTTTTACGTCATCGCAGAGTTTCTTTAGCTTTTTCTTCTTTGCCTTATACTTATCCCATGATTCAGGATCATCCCTTCTAAGAGCATTCTTCATCTCCTTCTTTGGAAAGTCAAGTTACCCAGTAGGTCTACACGGTTCTTGGAATAATTCTCAACAGCTGATTGTAAATGCTTCAACTGCGACTCTACATCGCAAGTGGTTTTCAGTATTTTGGGTATCCTCCCATTCAGTTTATTCCGTAACGCTTCCTGGTATTGTACTACGTCCGTGTTCCTGGGAATCCTGACATATTTCCTTTTTCCTATTGGATCCGTATCGAGCATCAAATGAGATGGCTCTATGGTCCGACATCATTGCCTGATCCATTGCCTTCCAATTTGATATTCTATCAAGCATTCTATTACTTCATAGAGTCACGCCAATAACTTCCCTTCGTCTTGCATCCACAAAGGTCGGTTCTGTTGCTTTGTTGATAATAGTTTGCTCTTTGCACATGACAAACTCGAATAAAGCTTCTCTTCTCTAGTTACCATTGGGTACTAGCACGAGCCTCTGTTTCTTCCATTGGTCAGGAAAAACTTAATCACTTAGGCAGGCGTTGTAAATGTCGACAAATAGGTTCATTCTGCCCATCATTCGTTAGCCCGATCATTCCCCCTACGTTACCATAGGAGACTGATCTTGAAGCGATGCCCTAACGTAGCGAGTTCCTCTTTGCACTGTTTCACCAAGCTTGAAAGTATCTTGACTATCAAAACGGATGGCAATGTTTCAGATAGATGCGGGTTGTCTTTTAAAATGCGAGAATTTTCGAGTTTACTGTCACTACCTCGCCCTGGAAGACGTTCAATGTATCTGAGATTCGGTATGACTCAGATGTCTGGAGCGTTCCCGAGAAAATTCCAGCACCTACCGCAGAGGCTATTTTTGAACCATCTGCATAAATTATTGTTTCATACTCCTTTCTCAGGCCACCCTGGATGGGAAGGCTATCATAACATCGACTCCGTCGAGCCTTGACAGGTTTGTATTGATAGCAATGGGCCATCGAAGAGGATATGTAACACCTCCCTGAGGTATCCCTCTATCGAAGGACTTGGTTAAAATGCTGTTGTCAAAAATTGATGGGATGATTCTAATTCTCATCATGGTCACTATCCAACGGCTAATAAGCTCCTCCACGTAGTATTTACCACGGAGGGTAAATTTCCCCACCGAATACAAGTGGCTAGGTACTACATGCATATGTATGTATATCCTTGAAGCAAATAAATTTAAATCCATTTAGCAGCCAAACATAATTGGCCTTAATTGGTTTGGCAAACGGGTCGAGTATTGTGACTGTGCTCTTTATAAAAAGGATTACTTTTCATGAACTCGTTGGTTTACATTTCCTAAGATTTCCTCAAATAATATTTGTTTGGATAAGGACTTTGCTGCTGGCCTTCTTCTACCTGTGTCAGTCCGCAAGTCACTTTACCACATGACTAGCTATTGACCTACACATGTATGTCTCTAGCACTTGCTACCTTTTGATAAATTTGTTTTCTCTCCTCGATTGGTCCTTGTGCGATATCCGACTGTAAGCCAATATGGGACTCCTTAACCCCTTCTTCAATTAAAGGTTATGAACAAATGTGTTTGGAATCATTGCCCCAGCACTTGACGTCTTGCTGACGACGACACTAATTCATTTATTCGTCGTTGTTGTCGTTCCTTCAATCTCTTACTCACTCACTTTCATATTTAAGTGTGCTCTATAACACATGCGAGTCCCCAGCACAGAACAGCACTCTCATCCTGGCGTCAAAAGCACACTTGGATATGTTAAACTCCCTTAACTGGGTTGCTGATGGTGCAGTCGTCGTCGTAGTCGTCACCTGTTGCACGCGTTCATTCATTTATTTGCTCTTGAAATGCATACATGCAAACAGAACAGAACACTTAATATCCTTTCGGCAACATATGTACCATCTCAGTGGTGCTGGTGCAGTACACCATACTATTCATTGGCAGACAGGATATTCAAAAGCTGCTGCGGCTCCTGATGCAGCTCGTGCTTCGGTTTCTGCTGCTGCCGGGCAGGTTGGGGGTGAACATTTTCGAGGAAATTGAATTTATTAATCTACACCTCGTACCCCCGTACCGTACCGAGCACAGGAGCAATATCCTCGACAAAGGATGACGACGACGATGGAAACGATGATTATGAGGAATAAAGGAGATGGGGCTTCGACTGAGGGATAAAGACTTCGAAAATCCAATGGAGGAATGAAAATGCAATGGAATTTTCATAAAATCTCCTCTGGGTAAATATTTTCATAATGACGAACGCCGCTCACGGGCTGAGACTGAGGCACAATGACTATGGATGATGATGATGATGATTATGAGGAGGAGGATGCTTTGGCATCGCCCGTCGCTGACTATTGTGATGATGCCGTGGATGATGAGGTGACAAAGTCAAATAAAATCGTTCGCATTGTTCCCAAATGGCTTTTGATGTTTAGCACATAGCTTGGATGGATGGAGGGATGAAGACGACGGTTCGGCGCGACGGCCTTATGAAGTAACAGGATATTTGCGCAGTTTTTTGTCAGCTTATTTTCTGTAAATAGCACAAATGTTTGCATATTTGTCGTTCCTTACTGTCTATGAATTTGGTGTTCAGGATTTCTTTTTTCATAGTTCTTCCACGGAAGGTAGAATGTCAAAGATGTTAATTAAAATTTCATCCCTGTTGCAGCAGTACAAGTGGCATGGTTAGGTAAAAACGTGCTGAAGCACGTAACTATTCACAAATTACTTAGAATTAATGTTGAAAGCAATTTCTTGACATAAAATCATACCTCTGTACACAGTAACCACTGTCGGGTTGGCGGGTGTTTGTTAGATCGGCATCAAGTCTCAAGTGGTGATGTCTTTCAATCTGTCGTGAAATTTTCATAGGAATAGGGTGGAGAGGTAAGTTGGAAATTGTTGCATACCGCAGATGAAACAGAACTGGTAAAAGTATCCCAATTACCGGGTTGGATGCACACAATAAAACAGAAAGGTGTGACTCTTAGAAACAGCAAGCTCTATTTTTTTGACGACACGTTTTTCCTTGCTTATGTAGACGGTTTAGATAGTGCGAAGCTAGTTTTGTCATAAATTGGATATTGGGTTGCGTTATGCAGGGTTGAGGTCTTTTCGGTTTCAGAATCCTTTGGCTAGTGCAATCTCATTTTCGTTTTATTCTAGGAGGTGTTTCATTTATTCTTATCAACCGTCCTATTCTTATCTAAGGATTTCCTAACATGCATCAAATATTTAAGATTTTTCCGGGTTTGATGCAGGATTCTGCTACCATTCATCTTACTTAATAGTACATCTGCTGCTTCGGTTAAGCCTACGCTGTTAATTATGGCAGTTGTACAAGTATGGTAGTACAAGTTTAGTTACTAACAATGTTCACATAAGTCCCTGATGACTGCATATATCGTATCCAGGTTAATAGGAACGAGGGTATTTATGGCGTAAAATACAGCCGAAGAGATGTTGGTATATGGATTTGTTTTGAACTTGGTCCAAATCTTCTGACACTAATAAGCGTAAATTCAGGTCCATATCCCTTTTTCAAGTCAATACATACCAAAACTACGAGTATCAGGAATCAATGTCTAGAATGTTATGTGAAGTCAGTGATATTCACTTGCTCTTTGACTTACACCTTAACAAGCTGTCCCTTAGAAAAATCCTTTTATTCCACCTACATCTCTCGTCCCATTGCTCCTATTCTAAGTTGTATCCGTAGATTGTGAATGCATTGATCCAGTTTTCTAATTAAGTTCATCTGTCAATGTGTCTCAGGTTTTCCCAACTCTTTCCCAATTACCGTGTTTTTTTCTCGACTGGTCTTCGCCATGTGCTTTTAGGATCACCGCATATCCTGCCATTCTTAATTAGAAGATTCAATTGCATTGCGTGATTAGTTATGGACCTGTCACCTTTTCAGAAAGTGTGACCAATCCACTGTCACTTCCGTCCTTGTATGGTTATGCCTATTGGTGCAAGGCACATTCTCTTATAAAGCTGTTCGTTTGAGATGCGGTTTAGCCAAAAAGTCCTTAAGATATTGCACCGATAGGCACCTATTAACGAACGTTGGCAGCTTTTTCGTGATAGTAGCGGTTATTCTCCAAGCATCACATCCATATAGCAGTCAGGATTCAACAGTGAAATGGAACAATCGCCAAATTTTGGATAGCAGCTCAAACGCAGACTTAGCTATGCTGATTTGACTGCGTATATCCAGTTCAGTTCCGCCATCGGTTAAGACAATACTCCCAAGGTATTGGAAGCTCTCAACTCTCTCAATCGTTTGTCCAGCAATACATATGTATATGAACTGATGAGTGATGAGTTCGATGCTAGGGTGATCATTTTTATTTTTGCCGACATAATTTTCAGTCCAACCACGTCTGGTTCTCTCACCATAATCGCTATCATTTGGCGAAGGTCCATTACGCTGCGAGAAAGTAGGCACATAAGGTCAGCGTAGTCAAGGTGTTTGTATTCGGATGTAAGACTGCATCGAATTCCTCTGTTTCTCGTCAACAAAGCAGCATTTAGCACATCGTTGATCACCAATAAAAACAATATTGGTGAAAGTATACAGCCTTGATGAACCCCACTTTGAACTTTGAATTACTCAGACAGCCTTCCTCTTAGCAAAACGTGACATATGGATCCATCGCATGTACTTACTTATTAAATGGGCTCTCGACCCGTGAAAAGTCTCTGCCTGAGACGCGGTAGCTCTCCACTCTCTTTGTTCTCGGGAATGCGGCTTCCACTTGTTTAGACCAAGAATTCTGGCATCGGCGATAGCTTGATCTTTAAAATGAAAGCTCGGTCTTCCTTGTCGTCTCGAAACCGGAGGACTGTGATTCGAAGATCCTCTTTGCTGAAGCATTATTGTCCATTTCCTCGATTAGCCGAGCCAGTGTTGGTTGGTTAAGATCGGCCGTCGATGGAAAAATGCACTTAGACCAGAGGAGGTCCACTGTATGATGTGTAAGATGGGTGGGTCACCCTCTTACTCGGAGAACCATCTACTCTTTTGTATAAAGGAGCTTGTCTTAGCCGTGCAGGCGTTGTTGAGATCGTTTAGGTCATTGAAAAGGTATTCGCCTAATGTAGCCTTCCTAGTGTTGGCGAGTGCAGGCCACGTCCACAGGAGGTGACTGATATTCTCCTCTTCTTCTTCGTCAGTACAGCTTCTACAGAAGTCGTTGTAGGGGATGCCCAATCTTTGAGCATGTCTTCCTACAGCACAGTGTCCAGTGAGGGTGTTAACTAATCTTGGAGAGTGACCTGGTACCCAACAAAAGGTGAGGTTATACTCTCCAGATATCTCGTTAAGAGATATGCGGCAGTCTTTAACTGCCTTGGATCTCATTGTGCTGGATGCAAGGGATTTGATAGCTGCCTGACTGTCGATGTATATGACAATATCCTATGTTGATACTGCATTAACCACCAGCCAGTCAGCTACTTGACGAATGGCAGTGACTTCGGCTTGAAAAACGCTGCAATAGTTTGGAAGGTTAAAGGAGTGGTCATTATCCATTTTTTTCAAAGAAGACTCCAGCACCGACTCCGTCCTCGGTTTTGGACCCATGCGTGAAAATTGACAGCGATTCCTGGTACAGGACAGTGTCCCTTCAGTTCTGCTAGTATTGAGAGCCGAGCCAGTGTAGTCAACGTGTTTTGGCTTCTTGGACTACATCCACATCTTGGTACAGCTCCTAGAGTTCGCGGTTGTATCTTCTCCTCCATTCGTCCTCCTCCTATATGGGACCGATTATTCGACAAAGAATTTTCTTCTCGACAGTGTTCAATATCTGCTCTGCTTTCCTTTTGTTCGTCCAGTACTCGGCTCCAAATAGCAGAACTGGCAGAATCAATTTTTGTGGAAGATGCACTTCGTCTTCCGAGTTAGGAGTCTTGAACCCATTTGTTTCACCAAATCGTAGTAGCAGCGGTTTCCTAGAGTAAATCTTCGCAGAATCTGTACTAAGGTGTCATTCGTAGAGCTGATATGTATATACTCCGAGGTAGGCAAACTCCTCAACTACTTCGAAGTTACTATTACCAACAGTAACGCTTTGTGCTAGGTGGTGGATATATGCTTCTTTGTCTATTGACAACATGTACTTAGTTTACTTCAAGGTTAACTTGTTTGTTCTTCAATTCAAGTCAAGCCTCTAAGAGGGAACGCTGGTAGCGACCGATGATGTCGATGCCGTCTACGTATCCCAGCAGCTGACACACAGTCAATCTGATATATTAGCCTTTCAATCCTAACCGGCAGGGTTAGGTCTGGATATGTTTCAATCTCCTCGAAAATCTTTCATCCATGAACAAGGTTTGGAGGATAACTAACGTGCTGACTGCCTGGCGGTAAAAGGCGCTTGTCGCTCATTCTTTCTGAGCTCTGTTTTGGGCGTACCATCTAACAGTGCCCACTGGAAGATACTGGGAGGTCTTCAGATACACTGACCAATTGTTCAATATTCAGGGCCTTATGCACGCGAAAAATTTCATCAACTCCCACCGATATAAAGCCAAAACTTAACTCAATCTCAACCAAGAAGACTTAAAAACCTTAACCAGCTACTTAACAGGACATTATCCATACCTGCCGGTGCTCTACTTTAACTATTTTGTTCCTAATAGCCCAGAGGAATAGAAAACAACCCAGAAAGACGGGTGAAAAATTTGACTAGCTTGTGCGTCATCCAAGTCAACTACAACAGCAAAGCCATTCACGTCAAAGCCAATCATATCTCTTGTGCAATAACCCTGCCTTAGGTTACTATTCTCATTACTCTGTGTAACAATAACTACCTTAAATGTTTCAATGCAAACGTTAAATGAGTTTAATTTACCCACAACAACTCCTCTGTGTGACACATTTCATCCCATTTGAAGGCAGACTGTAATCCCTCAGAATGAAGTAAATTTACTTAAGGACTCCCATCATCGTGACCCTGTTTCGGGCAATTTCCAAGCGAATGAATCCGATAAATCAATTGGCAACATATGCCAATCATAACCTCAATTCACTTGCTGCTTCTCTCGAATAATCAGGGTTCAGTTAACGCCTTGGATCCTGCTGTGTAGGGCCATGAAATACAATTGCAGCTATACTACCTACCTACATGGTTGCGTGGAAACATATAACCCACATTCATCATGTCGCACAATAACACTCATGAAGAGTAGCTACTGGTGCACCGGAATCTTGTTCCCTTAAGGAAGTCGCTGGGAATCCTAAACTGGACGTAGGTACTACTCAGTATAGAGGAAGTTCTATGTGTGGCAACTGAATTTCATTTCGGTTCGAAGCTCCGAAGAATGGGTTTTGTTTTGATAGAACAGCCGGGTTGGTTGTGGAGGCGTACCGAAAACTTAATGTTTTTTTTTTTTCTTCCTGCAAGTCACACTCATATCCTGAAGTGTAATAGAAAACTTTCTCTCCCCCACACCGTCTCTCTATTTTTCATTGAATCTATGGGAAAGGAAGAACTATCTTGAAGTTATTTCCTGAAGTGCAGTGAAAACTTCTGTTAGCTGGCTTACCCCACTCTCGCTCGAGATCCCTCCGAAAACTGATGGCCATGTTGTTGTGTAAATTTAATGGCCATGTGTGCGGGCATGTGTAGGGCAAAAGGAAGCTCTTGCGACGAAGGAGAAGAAGGACAAACAATAAAATATTTTGAATAGGATATTTGGGATTTTGAAATTTAGAAAACTTTCCTCATTTTGCGATCCGTGAAGTTATTATCCAAGTAAAACATACACACGCATACTGCGATATGCACATCTGCATATCCTTTCAATGGGGGAATATGTGTGTGAGTTATAATTGGTGGTTGCATTTGCAAATTGCCTCTCTGCAATTTGTTGAGGGAAAATGGGTTAAGCAATCCAACGACGACGACGACGACTATGACGATGACTACGACTACGACTACGATCTTCAAAAGTTGTTTTGGGCTGCCAGGCGTGAAAATCTCAACTTTATGGTCATTGAGAGAGTCAAATGCGTTACAACAAGTTCTCACAGAGTAGTTAGGAAAGTTTCGTTTTCAAATGGGCCAAAGTCGTCCTTAGGACTGATATTCAGATTCAGATGAGTGGGTTTGGTTACACTTATCGATTTTTAAATTGACTCATTTCGTGAAGTGAAGAAAGTGGGAAATGAACGTGCAAAGTTTTGGTTAGTTTGATGGATGATTGATGAAAGACCAAGAAATCCGAAGGATAACGATATAATGCTTTGTAGCCAGTAGTGTAAGGACTGTCACTATTGTTTACTAATTTAATTTTTAGCCCAAGACAAGAGTTCGTTTGACATTCGCTTTCGGTTGGGAACCTAGGCTTTCTAAATATAGTCTTCCTGTCTATCTTCAACACAAGTTGTTTTATTAAAAAAAAACGCAATGAAGCGCTCTTAATTAAAAACCCTTCACTTTGGTGAGGTTTCCAGCAATTATGTTTGAGGATCTTATACTCAGCACCTGATATCTGGTATCTACTTGCGCAGATCATCCATTTGGGGGTCAATGTCCCACAAGATTCCAGAATGTATTCCGGATTCTCGCTTCTTTCGTTTGATATTATCTAACTAGCTTTTTCAGGTGTTCCTTGACAAACAGATTGGTTAAGGTTGATTCATGCTCTGAATCTGTTTTTTGTTATGGTTCCCAAGAAGCTTCTTAGCTTGCCTCATAGAGGATATTTTTAGGTTCTTGCCTTCTGTTCTTTCAGAATGGTTCAGGTTCTATGAAGGACTCTGCTACTTGTTGTCGTGGGTCAGCAACACATCGGCTGTTTTATTCTAAACTATTACCAAATGGCCTGGTATCAGGTGGTCACTTACAAGTTCATATATAATGTCATGGACAGTTGAGAAGCTTTAATAGCTACCTTACTATCAGAGATTATTATATTTTTTTTTAAGATTGATTTGAATACATTCTACGGCGTATATTTCGGTCTGGAAGATGTTGGTACTTTTACTTCTTGGACACTGCATCATGAGGCGCGAAGGTGTCAGTTCCAGAAGCACCTCCATTGCAAAGGTTGGGAAAGTTCTCATTAGATTACTTTATTGAAAGTCTCTTTTAAATTGACGATTTCAGTAAAGCTTGGGACAAGATACTTCATCAATTACAATTAAAGGGTCCTGAGCCGTGAAGAGTCTCTGCCTGAAACACGGCAGTGTTCCACTCTCTTCGATCGGGCACGCTGCTTTGAAGATCCTCTTTGCTCTTTGTCCACTCGCTTGATGTGGCCATGCCAGTGTAGTCAACGTGTTTTGACTTTTGGACTGCATCCATATCATGGTACAGCTCCTAGATGCGGAGGGATAACAAAACATGACAGACATGGAGACTGTATAGCTCGTCTCTATAAATGCTATCATATGCCGGCTTGAAATCGATAAAAAGATGGTGCGTATCGACTTGGAGTTCTTGAGTTTTATCCAGTATCTGCCGATGTGCGAAGATTTGATCAACTGGGGACTTTCCTGGTCTGAAACCACACTGATAAAAGCCAATCAGTCAATTAGCATAAGTCCGTTATCAAAGATGTCCTTCTTTCCTATCTTGGCGTTAATATCACTCAATACTCATGTTTAGGACATTGCTCTTAAGTTTCGTCCTCGTCTTCTGTAGGGGCATGAGTGCATATACTTAATGCTTATATTGACGAATTTAACCTTGTTGCGAATTGTCATAAGATGCGCGTTCATATGTCAAAAGCTTAAAACTTCTTGCCTAAGTTTGCCGCGTATGAAAAATCTGCATAAGCGCTACTTCTGCTATCTATAGCAATCACCGTAATACATACATAAATGTCACAGTAAGGGGAGTCAGTAACCCACTTCGGGGATATGAGCGCTTGCATTGGCCCATTAAGAATTCATCCGCCACCAACTCTTTTCCGACACTGTATAGACTAGGAATTCGAATATGTCAAAGCAGTTCATGTAGGGATGACACTAGATAGTTCGGCCTGACTGGAACTAAGAACGCAACCGTTGCTTCCATCTAGAGCATTCGTCTGCTGCCGTGCGGATCAAGACAAAGTGTCTTAGTGGGTAAACACTCCTCCCCCCTTTCTCGTTTGCTACCACCAACGAGTTGGTTATCCAATCTCCAGCCGAGGTACTAGGCACTCAGAAGCCACCAACATGGAGGTGTAGAGTAGTTTGAGTAGTTGATAGTGAGATGCTAATGTGGAAGCGCTTTTCTTCTCATGTCGCGTCTCTATCCTCTGTCCACCTTTGAGCTAGGAGGATGAAATTTAATATTTGAGAATTTAAGAAAGAGAAGCACCGCAAGTGTAATTTTTTTGAAATCCGTACTAAACCGAGCAAAAATGGTTACTGGAATTCTTATACCATTACTTTACATTACTAAACGCATTTTAACAAAATGTAAGATTCTGATGTACAAGACCCTCATGTACATATGATATGTATGTATTATACATATCTAAATAGTATTTTACATTTGTTTAAGTCAGACATATCAATAAGTCGGGCAAAACCTGTAATAAGAATGTATACAAACAAGAAGTGATTTAATTCGCCTCAAGAACTTCAATTTGTATTTGACCAAGTATCTGTGAGATCATAACCTTTGAGGTTATCTACTATGCAATGCAGTTGGTATAAACAACGTTTTATATTTAATCTCTTGTCGGCTTCATCAGACTCACTGGGATTTTCCAATTCCATTCCAACTTCAAAAATAAACAAGTGATAGCTCTGGTCGGGTTATCTAGTGAGATGACTTCAAGCGCTTTAGTCAGTGCTGGTGCATATAAAGAGCAGTTGCAAATCGAGTGTCCTAATAGCAAGAGCTGCAGTCAAATCAAATACACCTCTTCTTCCACAGTAATAGCTCTTATGGCGACCAAAGTTCTGAGACATGTTTGTCTAATCCTGTTGTGCATAATAGCTATCGATGTTACGTTTTCTCAGCGGTACTGCGGACTAAGACTTGCAAATAAGTTAAATGAAGTATGCACTGAATATAATGAAAACCCTTCATCTTGTAAGTATCAATTCACCGCGAAATAAAAATTTAATAACAATTTTATTGTTTACTAGTTACAATTGATGATACTAAGCCACAGCCAGACAGTGTGGTAGATACGTGTTGTAGAAATCCGTGCACTAAGAACCAAATGGTTGTATTTTGCGTGTTTAGATGAACTATAGTTTTCAGAGATTTATGAATGTATATCTTTGTGTGGTTACATAAATGTTTTAAATAAATTCATGTGAAAACAAATGTGCTTGTCATACTCTTTGCAATATTTATAGATGTATCTAGACATGAAAAATCAATGGAGTACTAGAAATAGGTTTTATTCGCAGGCCTTCTTTTATTCTGACGGAGGGGTCATTACAATATTCAGGTGCTCATTGAAGGCAAATGTCTAGGTGTGATACTTGATAAAATCAGTCTAATCTCATTTATCCGTCAAACGATGAAGAGACTCATAGATATTCGTATTTGTATGTCTATTCCCCTTTCACAGGAACGGCAATTCTATGGACGTCCCCATTCGCTACTTCGTCAAAAAGATCGCTCCAAGGAAATCACTCTATGTATCATTCTAGATATTGAGAGGGTGTTCAATAATACTGTCCATGTTGGGGTAGAAATACCAGTCAGTAATAGAGTGATCGACAGAATAGGGAATAGCTGAACAATAGAATAATAACTTGGTCCTGCGGAGAAATGTTGGTGTTTGTAGCTGCAATTAAGAGCTGATCTATAAGCCGGGCTCTCTTCTCTCTTGTGTGAGCTAAATAAGAAGCTTCGCCATTGTTTATTCTGATGGCCATAAACATGACATGATTATCACCCAGCATCATACAAAGAGCTTTACTGCACATTTAAGTAGCTCTGTAAGACTGTTCAAGGAGAGTGATCAATTTTGAACCTACCATCATCAAATGCATTCTATTAGCAGTATCGAATAAGCGTCCGAGAAATGTGCCATCAGTTCTTTGCTAAGTATGCTTTGCAAGAAAATTTTTACTTAAAATTTAAACCCTTTAACCCATCGGGAAGCATACGGCGTCAACAACGCCTGTGCGTCATTTTGTTCGGATTTCTGGAAAGTGTTTGAGCTGCCTTCAGCTCATTCCCAGAGAATGAGCTTTATTGATCCTCAACTGCCTAGGGCGTCACACTGTTCTGTCTCTGCTTGAGTGAGCGGATTCCACTGCATGGCGTGTTTCGCAATGGAAATAGGGTGTGTCGGATCCACTGCCACTTTGTCCTTTGTATAGTAATGTCCACAGATTCTTGGCTCGTTCTCCGATAAAGTTTTTCGTTGGAGATGCATTGGGACAAAAAATCCTCAATTTAATTTATTTATGTACAAAGTATCTTCCAATTACTGATTCTACATTGGACCAAAACAGTCACAGGTCCTTAAGCTGGTAATATTGCTTCTTCAGATTTGGGATGGCATTCTGAACGCAACTTTAACTTCCCAATTCTGCTGCATACATTCAGTTCGTTCCACTGCGGTTAGCTGAGAGCACTCTTCCTCTATAGAAGTCGTTTACTTTCTCGACCACCTGTCCTGCAATGTTGAGTTGAGCGCTGGTGTTATTCAACTGTCGTTTTGGTTGTGTTTATTTTCTGAAAGTAGACAAACATCGTCAGCGCAGTCAAGGTGTTTAAGGAAAGATGTCATAGTCCAACGAATTTCGTAGTTACCGTCCATCAATGCTGCACGGAGTACATTACAGATAACCACCAAGAACAATAGTGGCGACAGTATGGACCCCTAACGTGGACTTCAAAATCTTCAGATATCTTACCATTGCGCAAAATGTGATACTTGCCACCTTTGGACATACATATGTACCTTCCTTCAACCAAATCTTGGAAATAAGTGGTGTATGCTAAGTCATCTCACTGCCTCAAATAGTTCGGCTGGTAGGCCGTCTGTCCAGCAGTCTTGTTGGACTTGAGTTTGGATAATGCTATACTCACCTCATTCTGGTCGAGTATTGGACTACGGAGCTCTCGTCCTTCTGTACAGCGTCGCTTCATAGGTGAGTTGTTTTGCTGCATGTGCTAGTCGGCACTCTTCATCAAACCAGGGGTTTCGTGGTGTGGGTCGGGTGAAACCTAGCAAATTTGTTGTGGCGTTTCTGATGGCTTCTTGGCATTGATGCCACTGGTCCTTAGAACTTGATGCTGACTGCATAGGACTTTTCGAGAGGTTGAGGGATACGCGATCAGCGAAGATTCTGATGGTTTGTAACGATTGCAGCTGTTCAACGTTAAATCCCCTCACAGTATTTTCCTGAGATATCCATGAACGTACCTTGGCTGGAACGAGATAGTGGTCCGCGTCTATGTTGGCTGCCTGGAATGTTCGGACCTTTAGAATACTGAATCGAGTGCCTTGCGTCGATAGCAACATGATCAATTTGGTTCACATTTTGATGATATGGAGACTGTCATGTTCCCTTATGGATGTTGAGCTGATGAAACCGTGTGCTAGCTATAGTAACATTACTACCCGCAACAAAGTCAAGTAGCCTAAGTCCGTTTCTAGACGTGGTGTCGTTTAGGCTATGCTTTCCAATGGTGCTACCATAGATGTCCTCCTTTCCTATGCTCATATAGGCATAACACTGATAGTTCGGCCTGACTGGAACTGTAGACGCCAACGTTGATTCCATCTAGGGAATTCGTCCGCTGGCGTCCGGATCAAGAAAAAATGCTTTAGTGACGACCTCCCAAAGTTGCATCTCTCTAGTCGAGGTACTAGGCATCCAGCATGTACAAACGTGGGGCTGTAGAGTAGGAGTTGATAGTGAGCTAACGTGATAACACTTGTGCTCTCATGTATTCGCATCACTACCCTTTGGCTACCATCTGTCTCTTAGTTGGTAGTATTTAAAAATGGAACTTTGAATTCACAAGTCACCGGAAAACAGAGGCCGGTGTATCTACTATAAAGTTAGATTTAATTCGGAGGTTGCCAAGGTATTCGGAGTTCCCAGTTTCACGACTAAGCTCCCTTGTGTATTTCTTGAAGTATGTACACTCTGTCCAACCTTGCATTATGTTATCGTGTGTTGTGTCGTGACGCTGACTGTACGCACTTATCTCGTTTGGTGTGTTGTGACGACAGTATTTTCATATTTAATATATACAACCGAATGCAAGCATACAAACATTTAGGGGTGTTATGACGCTTCACAAGTAGAACCACTCTTATCTCGTGTGTCGTGACGCGCCAATGTGTCGGGAATCGAATAAACGATGGCTAGCGTCACAACACAGCACACGAGATAAGTGTGGTTTTAGTTTTAGGGATTTGCTTAGCTGATTTGCCTATCAATCTACAACCCACTGGAAGTCTGGAAGAACCGTGAGCTATAAAGTACACAGCTATTTTTATTTTCGGCAAAGTTATTAATAATCTTGTGATTATTAATCAGTTTTTCTCCGGTCAGTCATCGTTCACACAATTGATACGACAGCTGATCATGTATTGCAACTATTTGCCAACGCAGTTCTTTATGCTGAGCATCCATAAAAGTGTTGTGGTGCTTATCAACTCCTGTCTTGGAATAGACTTACTTTCCGGCTTCCTTCTTTCGATCTTCCTTTAATGTTGTTTTGATTATTTAAAAAAATTATTACGGTAAGAGAAAACGTTACTTCCTGTACCAAGTTTGGGAAGAATTTTATCATAGTTCGTTAATTGGCGCCCACATTTAGATGTAACCATATTGTCCATTGTTGTCATGTTATTCCCTTTGTGGACATTGAAATAATTTCAATCTAATCAATTTACAATTTTCACCCAATCCTCGTCCAGTTTATGGTTCAACAATTCCGTTTCGTCTTCTAGATGATACTGCAAACCCCACAAACGCGCGAAAGATACAAATCTATGTCATTACAATAATTTTATTACTTTTTTTTTGTATTATCTGTGAATGAAGTGACACAAAGCTACTCAAGAGAGGGAGAAATATAAAGGGTAACACAAAAAGTGAATACAAATTGTAGAACCCCACTCCAATCGTAGCATTGTCCTGGCATTGTCGAAAGGAGTCCCGCCGTGAATACCACTTTCAATGGACTTGTAGTTTCGACAACAACAGGACATCGAAACACCAAGCAACAAACAGCATTGCGCTCATCCCCCTAAGGTATCCACGGTGACAAAACTTATGCTCCACCTCAAACTCTCTACAGGACAACAACGACAACAACAACAAAAACAACAATTGCAGCACTCCATGAATGTCCAACGCAAATCTTCAAAAATGTTGGCGCGCACAAAAAAGTTTTATCATTAAAAGTTTTTCCTTCGAAATTTTATGAGTCATTTATAAGAATTCGAGAAGAGAGCGCTCCTTCGTCCTTTCAACACTTTTGCAGGACGAGTCTTTTGCTTTCATTGTATATGTAGTGAATTGTGTAAGTACTATACACTGTTGTATTGTTGTGCCTGACCCGTTTCGTTGCTTTCTTAATTCGATATAATACCATCGGGTTTAACGTTACTTTTCGACGAAAATGTCCACTAAATGATGTTGACAGGAGGTTGGACTGGATGAGTATGGGTGGTGGGGGGGTTACGACAACGAAATCAAAGCCCCTCACGCTCCTAATTAGTGAATCAAAGAAGAGAAACTTCTCGCCCGAGAACCGAAAACAATCTGCTCAAGTCGTGCCCAGTGTTTTGACAATAATGGCTTAAACCGGATTAAAGTGGCTTCCAATTGGACCAACAAGCGAGGGAAAAACAGAGAGAGAGAGAGTGTACGGCAAGCTTAAAAGACGACAGTTTTCGAGGACAACAAGAACAACACAGTGGCACAGTAAAATGGGAAAAGTTTCAGGATCGAACTTCTTGGTTGTTTTTTTTTTTTTCCAAACTGTTGGCTGCTGTTGTTTGTTTCTTTTTTTTTTTTTTGTCGGAGATGAAGAAGAAGAAGAAGCAGTGTTTTCTAAAGGACATTCTCTCTCTCTACGAAATGGTAATTTGCGAGTTGAGACTCAATTTCATATTCATGAAGAGATGCAGGGGTAATTTGTTGATCCAGGGGCGACAATGGATTTAGTGAGTGCGACACTAGGAGGCAGCAACTGGCGCGAAAGTTTAATTTGTTTAGCAAATAGTTTAGAAATTAACAAAACAAGTAGTGTATTGTTGTTGTGGTTAGTAGAAATGTTCAATTTGAGGTTCCATTAAAGTTGATTTGATTTGAAAAAGGGTCTTGATCTTTTTGTTTCCGTACGGTGGAGCATATTGACGATAAATAAATGATAATATTTTGGAAAATGAAGCTCTACTGAGACTGATAAAGTTTCTTTTCTTTCGCATCCAAGCGATAGAGATTTTTCCAGTTGTATATTGCCTACAGTGGGTTTTCCTTTACAGCATTAAGGTTAAGATTACAGCCAATATGGGCCTACACAGAATAACAATTCAACACGTATGTATTTGTTTAGCTATACCTGTTCAACAAGTGAAAATAATTTTTGTAATACAACAAAGAATTTAAGATTCTTGGCTTACAGCACTCTGCTGGGTCCCTGGTCACAGGAATATTTCCGGAAGTGAGATACCTGACGAACTTGCAAGAAAGTATCTGCAATGGACCAAAATCAAGCACTTCAACCTAAGGCAGCAAATCGAACGTAGGATCCTAATGCCAGGTTCTAAGGAACCACACAATGAAGCTTAAACTCAACGATGACAACATACGCAGAGGATGCGGTGACGAAGAGGTTCACGAGGATATACATCACTACCTATGTCACTGCCCAAGCTTATGTAATTTGAGGAAAAGAACTATGGGAAGATACAATTTTTAGGACCATCAGGACTGTCTGGTGTCTCACTTTACACTCTTTCCAGGTTTCTGAGGATATTACGATATTTGGAGACCCTACTCATCAACGAGCAGTAAGAAAGTAACTACGAGACCTGGACCAAACCCCCCATTATGCGTTCGGTGTTGACTTTTGAGTTTCGCACAATCGTTTCATGTATGGTGTTGAAAAGATCACATGACAGCACGTCACCTTGTTTAAATCCTCTTTTGATATCAATGGTCTCGGTGAGATCTTTACCGACCTTTATGGAGCGTTCTCTACAATAGGGATGCCCAAACTAGACATGACTCTGTATGGCTCGTCACTATAAATGCTGTCATATGTCACCTCAAAATAGATGAAAAGATGATGTGTATCGATTTGAACTTTTTGGATTTTTTTCCAGGATCTGCCGAAGTGTGAATACATATTTGATCGATTGTGGACTTTTCTTGTCTGAAACCACACTGATTGGGCCATATCAGTTTGTTGACGAAGGGTTTCAGACGATCACACAATAAGGCAGATAGGATCTTGTACGCGATGTTGAGGAGACTAAAAGCTCTGTAGTTGGCGCAATTGAAGGGGTCTCCTTTTAGAGATGAGTTGGTATATGATCTCTACCAAGTTACTTCCAGCTGCCTTGAACAACTCGGCCTGTAGGCCATCAGGTCTAACAGCCTAATTGGACCTAAATTTGGATATCGCCATTCTAACGTGCGTCGTTTTGATCGGGTGGAAGGTAATTTTAGCTATCAACGTCTATGTTGAGTGGTTCACTCTGTCCGACAGTACGACGACGGTGGTTTTCCACACTGTTGTACAGTTTGCAGAAGAAGTTTTTCCATGTTTTCAGCACCGACTGTGAAGGTTTCCTTTTTCATCTCTTATTATAATTTTTCCACTTCCGGAGAAGCAGATGTTCTTGCCGTCTCTTGTGCTAGGTAGGAAGTAGATTATAATTGAATGGACACGTGGTATCTCCTTCCCACACTTTGCAGTAACGCCTACTCCCTTCCAGTTGCTAAGCCTAGGAGCTACCATTTTCAGCCATTCCACATTCTATGGAATCTCGCAGTCGACCAATAACATCCCAAACTTGAATTATATGCATTGGAATTTGAGCTTATGCTACCATCCTAAGGCCATTTCATGAACCAAAGCATTTTCTAAATCTTTGAGGTAGTCGGTCCACAGCATCTCCCTACGATAATCACAAGGAAGAACTGCCACATGCTCAGTTGCCACTGTCATGACACGGCCTCCACAAGCGGCAACTGCTTTTGCACCAGCTGCATAGCTTCTGCCATGTGAGACAGCAGCATGCTTAACAGGCTTTGCCTACTACTTCTCCGACTTTTAAACCACCCTTGGCTTCTTCTGTAAGTTAGATACAGGAGGTGAAATAGAGTTGCTGTTCCTTTTTTAGCGCAGGTGTCGGTCCAGAATCAGGCTGAGTCTTAGGTTCTTCTGCCTTCTTCTTCAGGTACAAAGCCCTTTTCGAAGTAGCGAAGGTACCTTTTGCTGCCAGCATCGCTGAGCTCCTTCCGAAGAGGGTCATACTTAAGTCTAGGTGCCTATCCATGTGAGGAGTAGCTCGCTTTATTGGTGGGCATTTTTGATCCTTAATCTTGATTGAAAATTATGTTGAAAAATCAAGAGTTGGCTCCTTTTTCGGTATGTGTACTGCAAAGCTGTTGTGCGTCTTTCATGCGAAGTATCGTCAAACGCTCATTTGATATTTCTTAGAACTTCGTAAATTCATACAAGTAGGATAGCACTTTCTAATGTACTTAGTATTCTCAATGGAATATTCTCCGCTGAATTTGGGTTGACTGATTTCATAATTTCCAATTTTGGGTATAAATGTTATCCTATTCGTTACGCAGGAACTTTCTATACATTCAAGTGTCAAGTTCCTTCTAGTTATCCCTATCTGATTCGAACTAAAGAGAAGTAAAAAAAAAAAGCAAAAACGTTTGATCCTTTCTATGTTGTTGGTATACAGAGGAGGGTAAGTTTCGCCACAATATGATAGGTGAACACCAGTAATAAATAATCTTCTCTCCTTCCCAGTTGTGATGCCAGAATCTTATTAGTTAACGCCTAGGTCCTCGCAAAATTGCTTCAAAAATAAATTGGAAAACTTCAGCAGGGGAGTAATTCCCAACAAAAAATGGTATCACCAACATTAAAGGATATCTTTCACAAAATGTCTTAAATTATTCTCCATCCATAAATAGCTATCAACACGTGAGAGAAAAAAAAAAGTGAAACAATCAACGAAGAAATAACGAGATCCAACTGTGTAATTGGAATGTAGTTTCCAATCTAAAAAAAAAAGAAAAGAAGAAAAATCCAACCCCTCAAGGAGTCACATTTTAAGAGCACACAGTCAGTCACTGAATCATGACTCGTGCTTCGCAATCGCAGACGGAAAATTCAATTGAAACAGTCATTAGGCAGCGGATGGTACTCCCGTGTATGCTTTTGTATGTGGGTGTGTAGCTATGCCCCGTATCAGGATATCCAGGATTTTTTTTTACTTCCCTTCTATTTTATTTTTTTTGGTTCTTTCTTCTTTTATTTTTTGCAACATTTATTGCAAATTGTCATTTATTACTGGAAATTGAATTTCAATTCCATGTTCTTCTTCCCACTTAGATAACATCCTTTTTAATGTTTCTGCTCCTCTGTCCTGTCCTTCCCTCTTCGAATGTCGAAGGAAGGATTTATTTCGAAAGTGATTGTACTTTCGCCTTCCACATAATGCGATGCTCTGTGTTCCACATAAAATGTACAATTTCATACGAAATGAACATTAGTACCAGAGAGATAGAAAGAAAAAAGAAGAAAAGTACTGAAATGAGGATATTTCTCTTCTTCCACCTAACTCGAATCCCGAGGGACGCATGATACTCCCTTTTACTAGGATATAGAATGACGTGATGGAGCTATGGCGCGAGAGAGAGAATTCTCTAAGGAAATTTTCCAAATACATTGCAGATTGCCGGTTTGAATTAAAGACAGTGAACGCAAGGAATGGCTCTCCTCTTTAGGAGGCAGCGAGACTTAAATCAGAAAAACGAGTCTCAATGGGAGCGTATCGTGATTGAAAGAATACGTTTCAAAGTAGAAGATACGCGACTGCAGCCATGGTTAGATAAATTGCATTCAATTTAAGGCAAAGGCGACGCTTTAATTCCTTAAATCCAACTTCCCTGAGTTATGGATGGATGGTTTGATCCCCTTTCGTTAAGTGATGGGAAACTATCGCGCACTCAAGGATTAACTTGATTCCAAGTGAATCGAACAAAAAGTAACTTCATAATATTCCAGAGAGGGAGTGGATGGGAAAAAAACCTATGTCCCACTTAAGATTCATTAATTTCTTTTGTAAGTCCTTTTGTGCCATGTCCTGTGGTGCTGAAAGTTTTGGTTAATGATATCAACTCACAGTTGTTTGGCCAGAAAGCCGCTGATGCTTCAACAATGCGTGTGAGCATATAATAATAATGTCGGTGCTTTGTCGTTTGAAGTGGGGAGGGGAGTTGGGAGTTGGTATAAGTTTTGCATTCTTCGTTCATTTTTATCCAGTTTTATCCTTGCTTGGTCTTTTGTCGGGGATTGCGTGATGGGATTACAGTTTCTCGAAGAGAATTAAATTCTTTGTTTGCAAAGGAAATTCTCTTAATTTTGTTGAAAGATTTTCTTGTTGTTTAGTGACGATTATGGAACGACAATGACGATGTGATGATGATGATGATGATGGAAGAGGATTAAGGATTAAAGTTTTCTCGAAACGATTATCTTCTTTGGAAATGACTTTGGTGGAATATATTTCGATGATGATGACGATGATGGTAATGGTTATATAAAAGTTGTTCGTCGCTAAAATACAACCTTGGAATCACATTATCTTTTGCAATTTATGGATGCCTGGGTACGAGGTTGATAGTGGAATTTTTATCTACAGAAGTATAACAAGGTACACATCTCGGGCTTAGTTCTCTGTGTCATAGTCAAGGCAGTGGAATCCAAAATAGTCTAACGAAAATCAGTTTGATTTTATATTCCATAGAGCGTTTGACGAATTTGACTCCTTTAGCTGCTGAAATACTTAGGAAAAGCTGCTGAAATACTTAGGAAAAGCTGCTGAAATACGTGAAGAAATTTATCGAAAAAAGTACTGAATAGCCAATGGTTTGCTAATGCTTTGTGTGATGTCATAGGTTAGGTTAGGTACGTGGTTAAGGACTGAAAGAGATCTGCAACGCTACACTCAGGTCAATATAGACCCATTGTAATACATATAGGGGTATAGCCGATTCTTCTTCTTTTTCTTAAGTAGCGATACAGTTCGGAGAGAATCTGGGCCTATAGTCCATTACCCATTGGTTAACCCTATTTCTACAGATATGATTGCTAGTCTTATGAAGTAGCAAACCATCCAGTTGATTTGATGTAGTTCAAGATGTTATTCCCTGGTCTGCAGGATATTTCTTTTAGATCACGGAAGAAGAGTCGCCCGAAATCTGAAATCAGAAATTTAAATGTTAAGTGGATGAGAGCTGTACAATGACAGTGAAAGTGTATTGTATCCCCATTGACTTCCACATCTTCAAATCCACGACATACATATGTAGGAGTTCATCCATTAGTCCTGGTTTTTTCATATGGTACCGCAGAGTGTTATGTCCTGTGATGACACCTATCAGAGTAGAAAGGGACTTCCTTCTCTTATCGAAACAAGCCATATGCTCCTTGTGATTACACAATTGTCTAGGAGGGCCATTTGTTGTTTGCCTCCCTTAGTACCTTAATCCCAGCTTTGAGCTTTAATTTGGAAGGCGAAATGAACACCGAAATGTCGGTTTGCTCTGATGTGGATTCCGAACCTCTTCTGGCCAATTCATAGGCCCTCTCATTAACTGGTATATCTTCAAGTCCAGGGTCACAGCAGAGCGCAACATTGTACTGTGTTCCAAGAATATTCAGCTCTTCTCAACAGCACTTCACAATCCTGTATTTTATTTCGGTAGCAGGAATCGCCTCTATTGCTGTCTGGTTATCGATGGAAAAGGTGCACCTTCCTGTGGTATTGCCTTCAATGCAGTCCGACGGGCGGCCATTGTCATTGCTAGGATCTCCGCTTAGAAAACACTGCTATGGTTCGGGAGACGAACTGATTTGTATATAGCCAGTGGTTCAGAAAAGATGCTTGATCTTACGCCTAGAACCATCTGTGAAGACAGAGATAGTCCGTGGTATTTTTCAGGATCACTGAATAACCCGTTGTATTTTGTCTCCAGCTATTGGACTGACTTATTTTTAGGGTACTAATAGCTACCAAGGCTTGATATCCAGCGGAAGCAGATTGATGATAGCCTCCAGTCCTGCAGTAGGTGTAGTTCTAATGGAGCTGTTCCACCTCTTCCAGTAATTTGCCAGTCACGGCGATTGCAATGTAGTCGACGAAACCAATCATTTTTGTTTCCTCGTGTATTGGAAGAAGTCAAACTTCCTTTATGTTCCTGAGGTCGTCTAAAGTATTTGGCTCCTCAAAGAAAAAAGTCCGGTGACGTCAAATCACACGTACGAGGCGGCCAATTCATTGGTTCATTTCTGGAGATAACACGGTCACCGAAATCGACTTTAATAACCCGATTGTTTGGTCAGCTGTGTGGTATGTGGCGCCGTCTGGTTGAAACCACATCTGCTCCAAGTCATCGTCTTCCTTTTATAGTCAATCAATTATCATAAATAGTCAATCAATGTGGTTCGGTTGCGATATCAATTGATTGCAACTGGAACCTTCATGAAATTTTATGAGTAATGGCATTTCGTTGGCTTCGGGTTACTGACTTGCACAACTGCAACAATTTTTCCTAGTAATGAGGCTTTAGGGCCCGAAATGACCTTCATTGCTAAATTGCTGTAACCGAACGCGAACTTTGATAAAAAAAATTGGATAATTTCAAACGATGTTGAAGCGTGTACTTTTCATAATGAAATGACAAGTATAGACGATTTGAAAAGTCAACCAAACCACAACTAACTTCACGCATAGCTGAGAAGTCTTATTGGAAAAATGGGGCGTCCGAATTGAGAAACTCTTAACTTATTTTAGCTGCATATTTACCTCTGTTCCAATCTGATACCCAACCATTTATTTACTTTATTCCTATGAATATGCATAAAATATCCTGTTTCAGGACATGGAATAATCTTAAGTGCATTTATACTCCTTAAATCGACTTTAAAGTGTCAAAATAACTTTTCTTTTATATTGAACTAATTCCGTTAATAAAACTATGAACAGTCGAATCACATTTAAGTTGAAATTTTTTACTCCAAGGACCTGTCCATTACCACTCATAAGAGTAAACTTTTTCTTTTTTTTTTAATGAAATCTTCTCACAATCTTTAAAAGTTTTACAAAGTGTGAGGTCCGTTTGCAGTCCAGTAACCCAGAGAAATTGGCAAACTGACTTTTAATCCCAAGACAGAGAAGATTGCACGTTTTAATGATTTTAAGTGTTTAAAAGCTACTACGTACGTACTATAGTCCTGCAGCCAATCAAACTTCTACTGTTCCTTTACACAGCGACTTGTGGCAAAGACTATGTAATCGTTTTTCTAATTAAAAGAGTTTTTTTTTTCTTTAAGTTTTTAATTCAATTACACCGGAAGCGATATATTAAATTATATGATAGAATTGAGTTTCACAAAAATCTGTGGAGGGCTGAAGAAGATGAGAGATTTTGAAATGACTTGGAACGACTTGGAATCGTGAGCGTAAACGTTAGGGATGCATTATTCATTACGTTTTTGCTGTGTGTTAAATGAAAAAAGAGGTAGAGAGCAAGAAAGGGAAACAACGTAGCTACCCTTAAGGAATCAAAGAAACCGGACGCCAAAGGGATCACATCGTTTTACCCCTCACTGAAGGGTGTTTAGCATATCAAAAGGATTTGAATATGTTTGTGAGAGCTTCCTTGGGTTGAGGAGTTGTTTTCACATTTGAATTCGTTTCTTCTTCGAGGTTTTTTTTTTTTGTATTTGGTTCCTTTGAGAGGTTGTCCTTGTTGTTATCTTGAACTTTTTTAAACGAAACAATTTTGGGGGTTATTTCCTGGGAGTGAGTTTTGGGCGGCGGCGGATAAGGAACCCACAATTTGCATAACTATCGATTGATCAAATCGTTTATCAGCCATCTTCTTGTTTTACATTGTTTCACTTTGTGTTGCTTCGTATTTTGGTATTTTGACGCAATTACATTTGGGTTTGGATTACAAACAGATTGTTAAGGGTTTTGCATAGTCCTTAAAAGATGTGCCAGCCGTAAAGTGTTCTTGGGGGAAAATTGTGAGGATCTGGAAGTTGGATTGGAGCGCTTTAAATGAGCGATGATGGAAGATTTAAATTATTGATAGATACAGACATACGTACCTTAGGAAGGAGGTATCTTTTACGTAAAGAATTGTATGGCTTAGTATCAAAGTATGATAAAGTAAGTCTTCTCGCCGCATATGACCATGCAGGAACTGAGTACACAATATATGCAAGACAACACTTGTTGATTCATATCTTTCATGGGGTTTCTAATTCAAAAAATTAAAGAGGGTAAATACTACGGTTCATTATCAATACCCCCGTCATTGCAGAAGATGTCCTGCACATGTGGGCAAAGATCAAGGGCTACGAGGCGCCTGGTGTTGATGGAATCCCTAACATTGCAGATATATACAACAAAGAAGGAGTAAAAAAATCGCAGGATCTCTCATCTTATAGGCCTTTATGCATGTTAGGCACCATGGGGAAAATCCTGAAGCGCATAATTAGTGACAGATTGGAAAGTGCAATCGATGAGGCTGTAGGCCTTGCTGAGCACAAGTATGGTTTCCGTAAGGCACGGTCTACGATTGCCACTATCGACAAAATCGTGATTACTGTTCGAAAGCCATAGATTGAAAACGATGGAGGGACGGGAGTTAATAGTACTGAGCAATCATCGCGCTGGATGTCCAAAAAGCCTTTAACATCGCAAACTTGAAAAACATCCTGCGAGCACTTACTGCCAAGAGAGTACTAGAATAGAAATAGGATACTGCTCTACGACACCGAAGATGGAATGAAGCACTATAACGTCAAAGGCGGCGTTCCTTAAGGTTCCGTGTTAGGTCCACTGCTTTGGAATCTAATGTATGATGACGTCCATAAACTTGGAATCCTAAGGTCTTCGAAAATAACTGGCTTCGCCAATGCTATACCAATCGTTGTAGTAAACAAACTCCTTCAGGAGTTGGAGCATGACTGCAATGGAGCTATTGGAATGGTTTCCAGGACTGGCTAGTACGCATGGGTCTACAAGCATACAAGTCATCACTTCGTAGGTTCCTAATCAGAGTTGAATTACCTTGGCATTACTATAGATGCAGGGCTAAGGCAGCAATCAAAGGCAATGGCTGCACTGGCAAACATTATACCAAATATCGGGGAACCGAAACAAAAAAAAAGAGATTACTCTTAGTTAGGATTGTCGCATCAATAATGCTCTACGGCTCCCGTAGGACAGCTTACAGAACCAATGCGTTGAGAGTATGCAGCGCCTTCCGAACAACTTCCTACGAAGCGGCATATTTAGTGGCTGGCATGGTACCAACAGACCTTCTTGCTAAAGAAGCGCAATAGAAATACCGTGCCAGCGGGCAACGGAAACTACGAGTCGAAGTAATACTGAAGTACCACCGAGGACAAGTCTAAAAGAATGGTAAGGGAGACGATAAAGGATAAAGAGATTGATACCCAATATAGACGCCTGGATTAATAGGAAGCATGGGGAGTTGAATTTTAACCTGACCCAGGTGCTTACTGGCCATGGATGCTTCAGAGCCTACCTGCATAGATTTAAACACGACCGACGTTAACCCCTGTTGTACAACGTACAAGGAAGCACATCATTTTCCTTTGCTCAAAGTATTACACAGAATGGCATCTGCTGGTTAATCAACTGGGAGAGGTTAGAACCCCAGACAACTTTATCAGAGTAGCGAAGAGGTGGGTTTTGTCGGTGGAACTCCCACACTTTTACTGAGTACGGGCTCAGTTTCGTTTTTAGAAGATTCCTACCTTCCTACGTAAAAAAAAAATAGATGTGTTAGGTAGCATGCTTCTTAAAAGCCGTCCACCTGACGATAACGCAATACGTTATTATAGGCCTGATGACGGATACGTAGATCCAGTATGTTATTCGTGTAGTCCCTATTTAGTTCCTATAGCTTCCTCTGTGGTTTCATCACTCATCCTCACTGTGTTTCTGACGTAATCTTTTACTATTCACAACAGATAAGTATTGTTGAATGATGAAAGTATTCTAAAGGGTCATGCCTAAGGAGGTGCTAATAAGATGATCTTTCTTGAGTAGTGACTTTTCTGCTGGGACTCTTGGAAGGTCTTAACCATCTCCTTCGAGCCACTTTTGTAGAGTATCCTCTTCTCAACGACTGCAAAGATTTGCTACTTTACAATCCTCCTCAAGGAGTATCTGGGAATTGTTATCCTTTGCCAATTAGTACCAGATGTTGGATTTTGTAGTCTTCGCGAAAAACTCCTTTCTGTAGATAATTGTTGTACATATTAAGTAACAGGCGAGTTCACAAGTAAAACTTCTGCTGATACACCAGTTCCCCAGTGTTTCTATGTACATCAGCTTTTTGGGAATCCACTGATCGTAATTGCAAATATGTAATAATCTCCTACTTTAATCTAACTAATCGCTCTATTCCATCAGATACAATGTGAATTCTTTGAATCACTAAGGTGATGTGTAGCTAGAACTTTGAATATAAGCAATGGTTCATGGATACCGAAATGTCATTCATCTCACCAAAATAGTAACACCATTCTGTTAGCTACATCTCTCTGTGATTATTTTCATCCAGACGTGCATTTCAGCCAACAAAGATACACCATACACCATTTTTTAATCGTTTCCGGAAGCTAATGGAATCGAGAAGATAAGGGTCTACATTACCAGATGAAAGACGATACAATAACCACGTGTTTTCAGAAGTATGGCACATTTTAACCGGATTAACTGGGTCCATTACCAGGCTGCGCAGCATGTTCACGTGTTCCTGCCTCCGGCGTTGTACATATATTCTTGTTTTTTGTTCGGTATCTCATCACTGATATCATAATATCTCTTGCTGCTCGCGCGCGCAATTTCAATAATTATCTCTTCCCAATGAAGTTTTTCCCATCGGCCATCTGTTCCGGGACATTGATTTCCCATCAGGAAAATTCATCAAAATCATTTCCGGTTGTTTTTTCTGCCGTTCGAAACATGTTTTCATTCCTGGCTATCGTGTCCATCTCGTGTGTTCGATGAATGTATGTGTCTGTGTGTTGGGGGCTAACGAGGTGCTGGGGTGTATAGTATCGGATTAAGCGAACTAACTACACATGCATGTCTACATCTGTTGTTGGTCCTGCCATCAGCATCCTCGTCGTCATCATCATCATCTTCATCATCATCAGCATCATCATCATCATCATCATCATCATCATCGTCATCGTCATCATCATCGTTATCGTCATCATCATAATAGTCGTCGTCGTCGTCGTCATCGTCATCATTACATGTGAGTTGAGCTTGAGCCCACATAGAGTGCGTCCAGTCACTCAGTCAGTATATGTAGTTGCATATGTGTGTGGTGATTTTAAGGATATGATAAGTATATGTATGGATATGTGTACTGGTTATGAAAATGCAAATTTTCACGCTCCGTTGAGCTTGAAAATAGTTCTTGTTGTCTGCAACAGCTCTCCATCGTCCGCCCAGTAGTGAATGTGTTTGCATATGTGTGTTTGTGGCCGGATATCCTTTTTCATTTAGTTAGTTTTTCCAGAGTATTAACTGTTGTTTTATATTTTGCATTTTTTTGTTCATGCCCTTCTCTGTGTATGTTTATGTACGTGAAACAGCTGCAAGCTGCTCATTCACATTCCCAGAGGTTAATTAGGGATGTGGAATTAATGGGAATAAGTTATTGAAAACGCGCACAGGACGCGGGGACTATAACAAAATTGAATAAATTATGTTCAGTAACGAAAAAAGAAAACACCGGTTTAATCCTGTTAAAGTTTTTTGTTATAACAAAATGAGGTAACAAGAGCAATAAATATATTTTTCATTTGAAATGTGTTTCATCATCATTAGCAGTAGCGGTAACAGCGGCGGCATCAAACCCAAACGGATGTTGACCATATTTTGTGTTGTTTTTGTCGATTTCCTGTTTCAGTTTTGTTGTTCAGTTTTTTTTTTGTTTTAGTTTCTCCGAGTGTGCAGCAACACAATAAATCGCTTCGGTGATGAATAAATCCAACCAAAATACATTTATTACCGAATGCAATGTCATTTTTCAAACTGGGTCCCACGTTGGGCGCCATTCCTTTATTGGAATGAATGGTTTTGCAGCAAACGGTTATGGAATTATTTTAAATTAATTATTGTCAAGGTGGGTTTGTTTGTTTATTTATCCTGGAATGAAGGATTTAAAAGTAAATACAATGTTTTGTAGGAAATTTATGGAAAGCAAGTGAATGAGATGTTTATCGAGGAATAAGGGAAATGAATTGATAAGCAATTAAGAAGGATATATGGAAAATTAAACCAAAATGGCGACGAATTAAAGTTAAAGTTCAGTTTAAAAGCTAGAGTCGAAGTAAAACTATTCCTTGCATGGAAAACATTTGGAATTGTATCCGCTGTTTTATTGAAAAATTGTGTTCAGTGATGAGGCTCATTTTTGACTCAATGGGTATGTCAATTAGCAAAATTGTCGCATTTGGAGCGAACATAATCCAATTGAGATTATCGAAACACGGCTACATCTCGAAAAATGCACAGTTTGATGCGGTCTTCGTCATAGTCATTGGACAATTTTTTTTTTCAAAAATGAGCTTAATCAGCGTATTACTGTCAACGGTATTCGCAATGGAGTCATGATTAATGACTTTTTCGTTCCTTGATTGAATGACATGAATGTGGAAGAGATGTAGTTTCAGCAGACGAAACAATACGAAGCCAACATTATTCGTATTATTGAGGATATACGACCAGAATGCTTCAAAAAGTGTTCGAAAACTTTGTCGTTTGGATGACATTCATCAGATCCAACCGTGGTGGGCATATTCCCGAAGTTGTGTTTAAAAATTAATTGCAGAATGTATTCTCTCGACAGAACATAAATAAATGGATATTTAATGAAACTTCATGTATTTTGTTCAAAATTAAAGTTTATTATTTGAAAAAGGGGGTATGTTGCACTGCGACCTGTTAGCTAACATCTTGGAGAGGATACATGTCCCATTGCATTAGAATTTCTTTCGGAATCAATTTGAGGGTTATGTACTCTTACTACGCCTTGGCGGAAGAAATCAATCCTAGAGTTATCTCTATAATCCAGTTTCCTTTAACAATCTAAGGATGAGAGTTGGATCTAGTGATGGTATTTCCTCATTTGATAGTTGGTACTTGCCCAAGTATTTTTGTCTTTTCTGGGTCAGGATTTCACTGAACTCATCGCAGAATCTGTATAGACCTTCTTCAGATATACCTAGTTTCCTTAGGTGCTCCTTGAGTTTACAATGCCCCATTAGGAAGCCAGTTAGGATACGAAGGTTATTCTTGCTCATTCTGGTACATGCTTCAAAGCTTTTTCGGTTCGGTTCTAGAAGTTTCTTGGCTTGCCTCATGCCCTGAGCGTTATTCCAGGTTCTTGCCCTGTTTTCCCTCTCTTGTGTCCTGAATTCTTCTTTGAGAGTATGATCCTCCATTCCGCAGAATGGTTCAGGACCTATGAAGGTTTTTGATGCTCCCTTTCTTGCTAGGGAGTCGGTCATTTTATTACCCTCAATTCCCACATAGCTAGGTCCAACAGTGTGTTACCTTGTTACTACTACCTAGTTTTTGTATGCATTTCCACACAAGTTTGGACTTATTTGATCTACTAGTCAAGTGCCATGCTAACAGCTTGGCTATCTAACATTATAGTTATATCACAGTTGGCATGATTTCTGTCAAGATTGATTTGGACACATCTATATATGGCGTAGATTTTAGCCTGAAAGATGCTGGTACTTTTGCCTGCCCACATTGGATTCAGAGTATTTGGTTCTAGGCTCGAATACTCCTGCTTCAGTTCCTTCATTAGTTCTTCATCCGTCTGTGTACCACTTTGTTGTGTGATTGCTCAGCTTGTAGATTGTAGATTCATTGCTCCAACTCTTTTTGTTGTTGAGATTGGCAACAAAGTTCTTTTGAAAGTTGAACCTTCTAATGATGTCATCTTTTAGTAGTAGTTTTATAAGCAGTGCTTCGAATTGCTTCAATGCAATGCACTTATCTCTTCCTATTCCTTCTTTGGTCATTCTTAGAATCGTTTTACTTGCACATTCCTCAACCAATTCCAATGCAACGGAGTCAGTTCAGTACCTCCTTGGCTGCAGTTGGACAAGTTCTCATGGCCCCTATAATACAGAGGCATGCAAGTCTTTGCACCTTATTGAGTGTTTCTTTCGTTTTCACCAAATTGGTTCCTTTTGCAGATGCAATCACTCCATGTGATCATTGGTCTCACAATAGCAAAATACATCCATCTAAGGATGGTCGAGCTACATTTCCAGGATTTGCAGGCTAGGCTTCGACAAATCATTAGAGCCTGCTTGGCTTTTCTGGTTATCTCTTCTGTGTGTTTTTTTCCAGATGAGTTTATTGTCTAGGTTTAGGCCTAGAAATTTAACTTCTTTGACTGGTGCCAGTATTGTACCCGACAGTCTTATTGGCCTCAGTCGTTCAAGTTGTATTTTCCTCGTGAAAGGTAATATAGTAGTTTTTGTCGGTTTTATGCTTAGCCATTCTCGAATTATATCAAGTCTCATTTGTATATTATCGCATAGGGTTTTATTAAATTTACCTCTGGCAATAATAATAATATCATCAGCATATTCCTGACAGTTGATACCATGGTTTGTTAAATCCTCAAGCTCATCCACAACGAGGCTCCACATTAAGGAAGAAAGAACACAACAGAGCAGTCTCTGTGGATCTGCCCGCTCTGTAGGCATGCCGACTGTGATGAGAAGATACGTAGTACATCCTCTCATAATTGTCTACAGCTTTTTGCGTCGTTTTGAGAAGGAACGATGTTAGGCTGGTCGGTCTATAGGACTTTGGTATTTATACTTGGGGCTTTCTTCCCCATTGTCTCCACTGCCCAGTGTAGTCCAGTGTCCCAGTATAGCCCAGTGCCAGACTACTTTGTAATATCCTTTTGTAATAGGATTGGTGTAATTCCATCCACCTTTGGTGACTGGAAAGACTGAAAAAATCAAAGTTAGTACTGACTTAAAAAAATACCATGCATACTTGTCTGACCAAATTTTAGAAATGAGTTCTTATGTGCTATCTACCAAGTCATTTCCATCAACTTTGAATAATAAACCGTAAGGTGCACCAGCCTTGCTGGATTTAAGCTTGAATATTGCTATTCTTACTTTAATTTCATCAGGTGGATGGAAGTTAGTCTTCGTCGTCGTCAAAGCCAATAAGCTTAAGTGCATTGCCAGACAAGCTGTCGTGTAGGCTGTGCTTTCCAACTGTCCTACCAAAAATGTCCTCACTTCAACTCTTGGTGTTAAAATCGGCTTACACGATTTATTTATTTTTATTTAAGTATATAAGACCATAACCTACAGGCACGACAACGACCTACCCTAAACGGTCGTTTGTCGCATATACACACACGCATGTCAACACAAGGTATGAGGGCACTCAGTGGAAGTAAGTTAGTGGAAGAGGTCGGTCGACAGTCGTGTGCAGATTAACTTTCCTTTGGGTTTTTATTTATCACTTTTCTTTTGTTAATTAACTTTACATGTATGAAATATTGTTTCATTATTATCTAATAAACATTAAACCAAAATAGAGTTTTTACATTTATATTACTTATATGCCATGTGGAGCTCGTAGATACATTCCTTGGTGGCCTTGTTCTTGTCGTTTGTTGGGGCATTAGCTCATACATATAAGGCTTATGTTGGCAAACTTGGCCTTAGCTCATGTTTCGAAAGCTTAAGATTTCTTGTCTAAGTCTGCCGCCGTGTATGACAAATCCTCATTCGAATAAGCATTGCTTCTGCTCGTTATAGCAATCACTATAGTATATGTCACAATTTAACATCCTTCTTTTGCCGAACCTATCCTATCGTACTTTCTGAATAGCGATGATGTGTCCAATAGAGCAAACGCCACTTGTTGAGAGTCCGAACATTCCACACGCAAATCCGAAGGTCGTGTTCATTGTTTCATTTGCTGGGGTCATAAACCTAGGGTCATGCATTCTGATGCTTAATGCTGCTGCGTAACTAGATCCTTATTGTCTATTGTCGTTTGAAAGATCCTAATTGTCTTGAGTTTCAAATATATCGAAATAGCTCCAATAAGACATCTGCTAGTCTGGCTATGAACGTCAATGCTGATTCGA
Source organism: Xylota sylvarum (assembly GCA_905220385.1). Classification (NCBI taxonomy): domain Eukaryota; kingdom Metazoa; phylum Arthropoda; class Insecta; order Diptera; family Syrphidae; genus Xylota; species Xylota sylvarum. The sequence continues at coordinate 103,423,273 of LR999957.1, read as the reverse complement.
ACGCTCTACTTTAAAACCGAGATGAGGCTCCCCCTCCTCGATCAGTACCTGTATGGGAGCGGAGGTGCTTGATCAATGTTTATATTTTGATTGCTGCGACGGATTGCTCCGTTGGTATACCCTAACCTAGGGGTATAAATATGTTTGAAGTTTGACATATGTAAAGTTTGTAACTTCTTGAACGTTAACTACGGTTTAATGTCTTCAAAACTTCTCACCGAATCTACCTTGCTTTATCCATGTTCTAATTACGAAATGACTACATCATATCAATTGAAACAACCCCCAATCGTCCCTCTATTCATTTAGAAAATCCACAGAAACCTATTAAACAAATAGCCAAACCACTGCTTAAGTGTTTAGGAAACATTTTACCGTTTTGTTATTTTTTTTCTTCGCCATTCACCACAAGAAATTCTCCAATTGCGGTGTATTTGGTTTCAGGAAGAATATCTCTCCATCACCCACCATCTCCACATACGTGTAAGCAAACGGAAATTGTTTTCCCTTAGAAAGGAGTTAAAAAAATGGAAATGAAAGGATACATATGCATAGTATAACCTAAGCAAATTTTCCCAGGATACTTGCATTTTCTCCCATACACTAATACGCCAACTGCATCTCGCACGAATGTATGTATGTATGTATGTATATCCTGGGGAATTCAATTGCATATTTTGTTTTCATTCTCTATACCTACTCGGTAACTGTTTGTGTGTGTGTTTGTGCTTGCGTTTGTATGGCTAAAACTCAATTAAAGTTTTGGCCAACATAAAACTATTGTTTGGGGCTTTTCCGCTTTTTTTTGTGCAATTTTCAATCGAAACCGGAAAATTGCAATGAAAATAGAAAAAAAAAAAGCAAACAAACGTATCCGTTTTGTTGGCCTCTCACTATACCGTGTATGTGTGTGTGTGTGTGTGGCGGTGCTGCCACAGATATCCTTGGTGCATTACCAGCTCATTTCGAAGTTTCATCTTGATTACCAATGCTGGTAAAGCTTAGCTGCGGTCGACAGGGAGTACGGGCAAAAAATCACACACAAATATCGTTATCCTGGAAATCTTCTTCTTGCACCAGGAAACTTTCAATTGATGTTCTTATCCTTTTACTTACATTGCATGGAGAGGTGTAGAAACGACGAATGCCGTGTGTGGAAAGTAAATATTTTATTATTTTTCTCGTATGCGAGAACACATTTGGGGAAATGGGAAAAGTTTGTTAGCGCGCGGTGATTTCTTTTCTGATTATTCCTTCTTCGGTTTTTTGTTTTTTTTTTTTTTTTTGGGTTGGGTTGGGTTTCTTGTTCTCTTTTCTTTCCTTTTTGGCCCCATTTGCCTCTGATGGCTGATGGTAGATTAACGGAATTGCAATTAATCAAAATTTCGGTTTTGCTTACGTTGAGGACAGTTTGATGAATTAATTGGAAGTTTGAATTAATGATTCATTGCTCTTGGTAATGAAGTTGAAATTCCTTTTGGGGAACTTGAATAACAAGAAGAGTATCTATGTGTATATGTGTGTGTGGCTGTGTTTGTGTGCTAATGACTTGTGGTGGATTAATGTTGCCCCCAAGACTGTGTTGAAGAAGGGACTGTCACCGAAACAGTATCCAATGCCATCATATTTTGGCTCATTTGATTCTTGGAAATCGATGAGTCTAATGATGGCAAACTTTGACTAGGACATGTCTCTGTGTTCGAGAAATATCACATTGAAATGCGTTACATAGTGGCGGGATGTTTGATTATCGAGTGTGAGGGTGCTTTTTGGATTCTCAATTAAATTAGTCAACATCTTAAAAGCATTCATAAAATTGTAACAAGTTTCCACAAAACATTAGAAAACAAAACGTATCAGAGTTTGAAACCAAATTTACGCTTAAAGGGAAGAACCACCCTGTTATGATAAGTATTAGTAGCAGATACTCATAAAGCTGGAGCGGATTTGTTTTAGCAGGCTTAGTTCTCCTTACTTATGTAAGTTCTAGAAGTAATTTCAAGGCTTGGGTTTTTGTGGAAGGTATTTGATTTGGTCTGAAATTTTGCCTTAGGGCCTCTTCGAATTGGAACTTCTACTTAAATGCAGGATAGGGGGCGGCCTTGAGTTTGGACTTGACCTTAAACTTAGACTTGGACTTAGTCTAGAAATTGGGTTTTTTTTACCGCTTATAGGTTGGTTGCATTAAAGTAGTTGCCTGCAAGATTTAGCGCAAGTTTTAGTGGACGACGACTTGATTTGAACCAACTGAATGCACTATTCCAGATGTCATTATGGATTAGCAGATACTGGTTCGAATTAATTTTTGACGTATTCGCGTATTAATGCATGTGCGCATCGATGTGTTAAGCTGGCAGTCCACCTTATTTGTGTGGATGCTGTTTAACCAAACAGAAGCGCAACAGGAGAACACTGGACCCAAGGTGGGGGAGCGAAGTGTTTTGGCAGGGGCTCCCCTTGATGTTGAGACCAGTTTCTGGATTGTATTGTGTTTAGCTGCCGTGCTGGTAATGTTTTGTTTGAACATACAATGTTACGCCGAGATATTTCGGTGTAGGGTTGTGGTTTAACTCAATATTTTTGAAATTAAGAGAGAGAGCTTTGTTTGGGAGAGCTTATTGTTTAGGTGGAAACACGTTACTACTTTTTGCTTGGGCAGAGTCGTCACTTTTTAAAATATGAGCTTAGCATATCAAGGTCCTTGGTAAGTATTGTTTGATGTTGTGTAGCTATGGCGAAGTCATCAGCGTACGCAAATTTTCTTGACAGCGTTACTGGTGTGTCATGTTCGTATAGACCAAAAAACAACGGAACTAGTACTGAACCTTGCGGTAGCCCATTGTTCAGCTTTCTTGGCTTATGTAGGAAAACTTGAAATGGCCTATCGCTGAGCCATATGTTTATTAATGTGGCTGTTTGGTGCCCGGTATTACTTGAAGGAACTTCAATAACAATCCATCTTTCCGTATGTCTTAAGGCCTGAAAGCCTGCCTCGAAGTGAGTCGTTAGCGCTAATACTTGATTTATGCAGATTCGGACAAATCTGAAGCCTGCCTGTTCGACAGGTACAATTGCGTCGATTGCTGGCTCAGTTCTGTTATATATGATTCACTCAAACAGTTTGTATAGGACACTAAGCAGTGCGATAGGGTGATAGTTTTCTGACTTGTCGATGGGCTTTCCAGGTTTAAGTAGAGCCACTACTTTAGATTTTTTGAGTTTGTTTCGAGTACATTTGAGTAGAACCTTGCAAGCCAATTCTTGAAGTTCTTGCCGCTATGTAGTAGGAACTCTGGTAATATGCCATCTTGTCCTGCTACTTTGCCTGTCTTTACCATGAAAATCGCGGTATCGACTTCCTCAATGCTAATGGTGTTTGAAAATTCTGCCAGTTTCTGTGACTCTCTTTTAGTGATCGATAGTCTTGCTTTCTATTTTGTCTGAAGGGTATTTCGATAGTCCCAGAAGCTATTTTATCTGGGCAAAATGGAGGTTTCGGTGCGGCTACCGGTGTGCTGTTCCCAACTTTAGGGAGTAAGTTCATGCTTTCCAACTGGAGTGGACAAACTTAGTGTTTTCGATGGTGTTTTGCCATTTTCACTGCATGCTTTATCAAGAAACTCAAGTAAGTAATTCGTCTGCAGTTTTGGGATCGCCACTTGTCTCAAACTCCTTGTAAAGGCGATCACTTTCTTCTGTTCATCCGGGTATATTGTATGTATATTGTTTACGGAAACCTTTTAGTATGTGCTTCTTCACCGTAGAAAGAACGATGCCTACAAGACGTCTAAAGTTTCGCGCTTCTGGCTGAATCCATCTTATATTTGCATCAAGATTGCCCCCGAAGTTGTTCCAAGAAGCCTTATTGAAATTCCATCTATGCTGCACTATGGATACGATTACAGGGATTTGGGTGTCGGTTTCGATAACTACTGGCCTGTATTGACTGTGTGGGAAGTTCGAGAGGATCTTATAGCTAGTTTGGAGAGGACTTTGGTTACTGTTGGTGCTTACGAATGTCAAATCGGGATTGAAGCCCCCTTTCATATACACGCTTTTATTATTCTTTCAATATTAAGTTGGAGAATGCAAACTGAAGGTCCGATTCTCTTTGTCAAGAAGCTCTTAGAAGTGCCATTTTGCGTACCTTCTTTGCCATGAGATCGGGAAATTGTACGAGCTATTACTATTCAAGAGTATTCATAGTTTTTCTACAATTTCCACGGTCTTCAACTGCTTTACGACATAAATTACTTTTTTTAACTGTTCAGCGTAAATCGCAAAAGTACCCATAGAAAAAACCTTGAAAACCCCTCTAATCCTAACAAAAAACCCATCAACTTCAACACTTCCACACAATGATAGCTTTTCGTACATAATGAAGTTTCCAAGTATAGAAACAATCCTTTTCAAAATGATGCCCACATTCTGACATCCAGACAGCACTGGCACCAACTGACATCGATAGGCTAACGAGCGACGGTTTGGACCTGCTACATATTTTTTTTTTATATGTATTCCTTTAGCGAAAAACTATAAATCCCCAAAAGAAAGAATAAAATCCTTAAATGCTCAGACAATCGAACGGAACAAGGACCTCGTCGAGTGAAAAACGACCCAGGGATGATGATAAGCAATAAAATACACATGTGCGGAGGTGGTTGTTACAAAATATAAAGTATATCATCACATTTATAACACATAAAAGGACAATCGTTTCTTTTCGAGTCGTCCTTTGTTCGAGAGCTATTTCGAAGCAAAAAAAAAAAAAAGGACAACAAATAGCCCCAAATAAAAAAGAGGCCTTCAATAGGGCAGAGCAACAGTAGATGGGGGTGTTGGAGACTGCTGTGTACAGGAACAAATTTCCTTCGCATTATTCCCCCGAATTGATGTGGGTGCAAAACGGAATTTTGTTCCGCTTATTTGCTCCACAAGAATCAAATGAGGTAATGATATATTGTTAGTAATACAGAGCGTCTTGTGGGTGGTGAGAAGAGAGGACCAAGGACGAGCGACAGGATATCTGTGGGAATAAATAAGAAGGACGATATAACATATTTGGTTGGGGATTTTCTTTCTTTCGGCCAAGGGGGGCGCACCACATGTGAGATTGTTTCGAATATTTCAACGTTGGATAGATAAGGGTTGGAGAGGTATTTCGAGAGTTTTTTAGGGTGTAAATGGAGAGGTTGGATTGCAATGACATTTAGGGGAATAGATTGAGAGTCATATTGAAATAATCGAACTTGAAGCGAGTGAATTATTGTAATTGATTGGGGTCGTTCAGGACGCAAATGGTAGGTCACATATTTTCACACTTTGTTAAGATGATGAGATTCATTTTTATTTTGTAATCGGTTTGGGTTTGGGGGGGATTGTTTATGCGTGCAATGTCAAGAGCATATACGTTGAAATGATGAAAAAAAAAATTGAGTTGAATTACATATATGAGCTTTGTTTTGGTGACATTGACTTTGTGGATCTTGTGTTATGTATACAGCTTAAAAAAGCCGCATGTATTTGATCAGAAGTAGCAATGACCGATTTTACATCATTTAGAAATATAAATACACAAGCCTTGAAAGAAGGAAAGTCAAAAACAGTTTAAACAGTATGTCAAACCAGTGGTTATCAATCGATTTTACTCACTGCCCTGTCTTAAGTTTTTGTAGATGTTTTAAACAAAATTTTTGAGATACATATACCTGAGACTCATTTTCATTCGGTAGGACTCATTCTTATGCATCATACAGTAGGGTTTAAATTGTAACTCTTGGATATTTGTCAGACTTTCACGAGAAATTACGAAAAAATACGGCAATTACTATTGTCTTGGTAAACTTGGCATCGCTCTGTATAACACATCTCCAAACACGTTACAATAGATATTTTATGTGCTATTTCTGCACTATCGACCATATTCAGATTGCGTTCAGCGTGCATACTTTCATCGCCGCCAAGGCTGCCAGATCCCAAAGTTTTTCAAGTACAAAATATCTTCTTCATTTTCTTTCTCAAGAAGCAAAAAAGATTTTGAGAAAAATTAGCAGCTGATTGATAATCTTGTCAATTTATGATTAAAAAGTATTTTCTTCTTTTGTTCTGTCTTAGTAGTCTCAGACTTTCGCTGCACCACTGTTCCAAGTGATTATATCGTTCTTTATTTTCCATCGAAAGATGTCGCATGAGAACTTTGCGATAGTATGTGACTTTAAGACACCAAAAGCACATATAGTTGTCAATCAGCAATTTGTTTTACCACTTGAGGGTATATGTACATATGTATGTATGTATATATCAAGGAAACTTCCTTTTATCAGTTACCTTTTGTTTAGGATTACCTACCTAGATTATGCTTAATCATTTAATTCGTGAGATGACGTTGTGTTATAATGTTATCCATAGTTCGAAGGGTTTTATCCTTCTCAATCTTCTTGCTAAATTGTTATTATATTACATATTAAGTAAAGTGTGATCCAAAAGAGGTGTCATTTTAAATCAATAGACAAATGCAACGTTTTTATGAAAAGTGGTGATAATTTTATTTTATAAGCTTCAACTCTGCCAACAAATAGTGATTCGTTTGAATATTCTTCCTGACCTCGTCCTCTACCATTTCTACTTTTAGATCTCTATGTGGATCAGCGTACCTTAAGTAAAATTCTGTATAAACGAAACAAATCAGATCCTAATACACAACCTTGAGGTATGCTAACTTTTATATGTTTGAATATGATTATATGATGTGGAACTGACTGAAGTATTCCCAATGACTAAACAGAGACAGTACATTTTGTAGAAAACCATAAGCGCCAATTTACAGTGCTAGAGGACGTTGTCATCCCCAAGAATATACAGCTTCCTCCCGTACAAATCCTTTGCTCTTGAATGATGGTATCTTACCAGGGGAATTACAACAAAGTTTTGATACTTTAAGCCCTTGATTCCACATTATCTTTGGGAGTTGTTTAAAATCCGCCAAGATAATATTTATATCGAAAACCGGTAAGACCTCCCTTGTATCACCTAAAGACTTCGGTCCGATCAGCCTATCCTCCTTTCTACTAATGACTCTGGAAAGACTGATCGACGTGCACATACGATATTCCAACAGGCGTACCGCAAGGGAAAATCGGTAGAGGCTGCCCTACACTCGTTGGCAGGAAGCATTAAGAAATCCTTTGCAAGGATTTCACTATGGTGTCCTTCTTTGATATTGAAGGAGCTTTCAACAATGTCAAAACAGAAGCTATATCTGCTGCACTTCTTGACTTAAAAGATGACAACTATCTTTGCTATTGGATCGCGGAAATGTTTAAAAGCAGACTTATTCATACTAAGCTGGCGTGCTGTCTAACCAGAAGGTCCAGGGGTAGCATTATTAGCACTATTGTGGCGCATGATAGTGAATGAGATTTTCCTAATCTTGGATAAAGAGGGGTTCACTGTCGTAGCCTATGCGAATGACATTGCGATAGCAATATCAGGGAAGATCCTTCTTACAGTTAGAGAACTGATGGAGTCTACTCTATATGAACTGTGTGGGACCGTGATTGATAATGAAAACTGAATATTCAAGACGGTGCTAGGGAGACCTCGATTGCCCTCTATTCATGTAGGAAGATTGCCCTCTATACGACAGTCATGAAACCCAACCTTATGTACGGAGTACTAGTCTGGTGATTCTGCGTCTGTATAACGGGCGCCTTTAGGACCACTCCTACATCTTCACTAGAAACTATGCTCCATCTTCTTCCTGTTGATATATTTGGGAAGCTGATGGAAGCTATATCAAGTTAGGTCGTCCTCCGTTGCGATGTTCGTTCAACACTCTGCTGATTAGAGGTCTAGTGTCTGTTCAATAATGCCAAAATTTTTGGCAAGAACAATGTCACTCATATAGTTCGTCGTTGAATCTTCTCCTCTAAATCTCATCCACGCAAACGGGAAAGAAATTCTAACGATTAATCAACCGAGCTTATGCATTCATCTGCTTCCATGGAATCTATGCTTTTCTTTGGGATAAGGTCTTACTATAAAATTACTTTCTCAGCCCAAAGAAACAGTAATTACAGGAGTTATTCTACGTTCGGTTTTAGTTGAGGTGTTCAAGAGTACTAAGGATTTCATCCGATTTGTGAGATATATTGGGAAAGGATTCCTTATGAATAATGATATTCCCCGCACTGTTATATTACCCTCCCATAATTGTATTTGTAGGTCTAGTAGTAAAAGATACAGAAACACCTCGAGTGCAGCAGTGTGCCTAGTGCGCAAAGCACCGATGATGGCAATACAGTCTGTTCTTTGTACAATGGTCAACATGCTCCATATATTGTTCTTACCCCAGCTTCGGCAGTTCGAAGGGTGGTATCTTTTCCGCTTCAGAGTACCAGTTCCTTAGTTTGGGTAACTACATTGAATTTAGAACCGTGCTTGTTTCCGATCGTATAAAAGTGGTAACTGACTCGTCTTCTAGTCGGTTTAGAGATGTAGCCTTTACAATTCTTTGGAAGTTTGATGTGCTTGGGGAGAGATTGTGATACATTCAAGTAGCATTCCACTGGTTTTGAAGTCAATTCTACCACCGCGTCATAATTAACTTAAAAATATCCAGCAATCTTAATGATTTTTTGAATTTGTGTCAATTTTCCATTAGTTGAGTTCAGAGATGTTAGTTGTAACTCTAGATGGAATTTTCGTTTGTGAATTAGACCAAAGTTCTCGTGTCCAATGAGGACACTTCATTAGATCAGTCTATTCGATCAAACAGTTTTCATTCGTCCGGTGTAACACAAATTTGTGTTTTTGGAACGGATGTAAGAGCAAAGTTAATTAAAATCTGATGTCCGTAGTTGAAGGAAATTTTTTGCTATTATATATTATTATCCCCTCCAGTAGCACTATAATGAGAAAATTAAACATAAATATTTTCACTTAAAACAAAAAAGGAAAAAAAAAACAAAATTAATCACATCTGTTCTGATTGTTATTTCTTTAATTCTGATTACCCCTTTAATTAATTGAAAAATTACAAACAAACACAAAAAAAAAAGTAAAATGAATGTTTTGAATTAAGAGTTCTCATTAAATTGTAATCGATTAAAACCTGAATTTAATTCCTTCAATTAATAATTAATTAAAAAATTGTTTGCTTCTGAAAAAAAAAAAAAAATAAAAACAAAAAAATGGCAAAAAAAAAAAACTGAATTTCAAGTTATATAGTCAGTCGGCTGTTTTATCTGTGGTAAGTACTCAGAGGTCGGCGGTCGATTCAAGTCCTTTTTCTATAGTTCAGCAATTTATTTCCATATCGTAATGCAATTAAAAACTCATTGACGAAAAAATAAAAGCAATATGCGGAGCAGAAAAAAAAATGTAAGTACCGGGGTAAAGTACTTACTGTGTTGAGCACTTGAATCTATGCACGTATGTACTTGTATGTTCACCGAAGGTAGAGCCTGGTGTATTCAATTGAATAAATTGAAAAGATTTTTGTAATGAGTGATCAGTAAATAGCAAGACAAAACAATATTTTGTTCAAGAAGAGTTTACACAATGCTTTCGATAAATTGATGAAGCATTGTGAATGCAAATAAATTGTTGTTAAACGTTCCTTTTGACATTTGTTCGGCTTCAGATACCTATCAGATTTGGTTGGGGATAAGCTTACAGATCCACGACAATAAGGTTTCAATTCACATGCCTTTTCAATTCATAGCCGCATTCACGAACAAGTAGTGCAATAGACTATTGAATGGGTAAATGGATAAAAGTTGCTTTCATAACTAGTCGTAGTTGTAGTCATCCAGTCACTGAAGATAGAGGAATGACGTTCCTGGAGACCATTCTGGAAAAGTATAGAAGAATCGTCCGAAGTCTCAAAGCTACAGAGAATCATCTCCAAAAATCGTCCTTTACACAGGCGTCTAATCCAGCTAGAAGGCCACTGGACCATCTCTAGTGAGGAGTCCATCGGCCTTCTACTAGCTGGACACGCATTTTTCTGGTAGCTCCGAAGTCAGTGTATCTCAATTCGAAATTACTTTCTCTGAAGCGTGCAGCAACTCCACGAAAATGAGTACTACTAAAAAGTTCCTTTGTGCATCATTGGGATGGTATCATTCTGTAATCAAAAGACATAGTGCTCGCTTGGTTTAAATATGACACATCATGTCTCATTTTCTGAATCCGATGTACATTCCGATGGACCGAGATTGAAGTTATTTTAGAAACAAGACGTAAAGAAAAAAAGTAACTGTGGCTCTATACTCTGCCATAAGTAGGAACTGGGGTTTTCAATATTGTTATCGTACGCTAGATGTACGTGTCCACTCTCAGGCCAATACTACTGTATGGAGTGATCATCTGGTGGCCGGGTCGTAATAGGACTACTCACCTTAATCTCCTATGTATATGCATAAGTTGTGGACTGACAACTTCTCCCTCAGCGGCTCTGAAAATTATGTTCCACTTGCTCTCCTTAGATATTCTTGACAAGAACTTGACTGCTAATGCTAATTGATCTCCTGAATTTTACCTTAGAAGACATTTTTTGATAAAAATTTCTGTACGACCACCCCTGACCGTAGTGAATGGGTTAATGCTCTCTCCCCCTGATGACAGTTCAGTGCACTTCTAGTAAAAGAGCTCCAAGACTGATAGATTGCAGTGTCTTCTCCAACAAGTTCAAACTGAGCATCTCTTTCAACCTCCGAGATCATTGTAGCACTTTTCAGGCGGTAATCATGACAATCAAGGAAGCCTTGTCCTGGCTTTTTCACTGACTGTCAAGCTTCAATCAAATCCCTGTGATCGTGCTCCTTCACTTCAAACTGCCGTTTGTCTCTTATGGAGATGACTGACTAATTTAACATTTACCTATGTTGGGGGCTAGGCCACAGAGACATTGCAGGAAATTGCAAGGCTAAGGAACCCACCAGACAGCGTACGACTGAAAGAATCCTGCCGAACTGGCGGAACCTACCCAGGTACCCCATGCTGCTTGCAAAGTCTGACTAAAGCTGGACGCTCTTAGAAAATTCGACTATAAATGGAAACATTTTTCTATACTCGCAACATATCGAAGCATATCTGTGAACTGGTTTTGTTAAAACGGTGGTTCTTACTGGACACTATCTGTCTCTGTAGACCAACTTCTGCAGAAGCTGTATAGATAAGGAGGAGAAAGAATCCATTCTCCACCTTCCATGCACTTGCCCACTTGGACTAATTCTAGGCCAATTGTACATTATATTTGTAGATATTCGTCCTCCAATGTATGAATCTTTTGACGAATAAGTCTAATTCATTTGTGAACCGATTGTTCTGAGACTTAAAGGGCTACTAACCCGTGACGTTTCTCTGATATGACAGCCTTACACACATCTCCTGGGCGATCTGTTTCCATTTATCTAGACCAAGCGCTCTAGCATCCGCGATAGCTTGATCCTTAAAACAATCGGTATTCCTTGGGTTCTCGAACCTGGGGGTTATAATTGGAAGATCCTCGTTATTGGACCAATAATGTCAAATCATTTCTTGTGGCCGAGCTAGTGTAGTAGAAGTGTTATAGCTTTTTGGACTACATCCACATCTGTTACCCATTCAGTAGGTGCTGGGAATACTTAGTTTACCCCACTGCTACGTCTTTTTTACTTGCTATGCGGTCATAGACACGCTTAAACTTGCCTTTAAGATATGAGATCATAAGAACGCTAAAGCTTGCCTTTAAAACATTTACCTTTGAGCTTTGCAGACACTCTGAAAACTGTCTCTGTCATTGACAACTTGTGGTCTTGGTCTACTTGGCCTTGGCACCGAATCTCTTCCACTCGCAGCAATCCTCGCCGAAAATGCAGACTAAGGAAAGCCTGCTTGCGTATTTTATCCAGATGCTATAACATTCCTGTAATGAGGTTATGGCTTGACCTGCTCCTCCTTGTACTTAAATTCGCCAAATCAGATGGAGTACTTCTCGGGGTCGAACTTCTCCCGGAAGTATGGAATGGACTTTGCCTTCTGTTCGTTAAAATAAAATCGCTTGAAGTCGTCAAAGTTGAATGTTCCTTTGGGCATGGTATCGAAAGGATACGTGGGTTCCAGGGCGAGAGCTTCTCCAGCGAGATCCAGTTCGGGTTCCTCCTTGGAAGCGACCTTCTTCTCCTGTGGTTTCTTCTCTTCCTTCTTCTTTTCGGTCGCCGACTGTACCATCATCGGTCTTGCCAAAAATTCGGCATATTTCTTGGGACCATAGGCGAGAGTCATTTCAAATAAGACATAGCTCTTGAGCACGGCCTTGATATATGGCTGGTTCAGGATTGTGTTGAAACATATGTTGAGGTTACCGTATGGCGCATGCATTGACGGCTACCAAACGTACTGGTACAAATGTAGTAAACTGGTGAATACGATGATGCGGGCCAATGTGATGCATTCGCCCATAAGGTAGGTAGAGTCGAGCAAGGTTTTGTTGAGGACATTCAAGGCAGTGGCAATATCGTCCTTGTCGGTGCTGTCCTTGACCATGAGTATGAGACTGATACAATCACATTAACGGAAAAGTTAGTCTGTTTCTGTACTTGGACCTGAAGGTAATAGGTATTCGTTGGATCTGATTGCTGACTGGCCAGGAAAAAAGTGACGGCATTGTTTATACTGAGATTCAAAGGCTGGGACCATGCCACTTGGGAACTTCTTAAGGAAGTCCAAAGTTTTATTTCTCTCGCCAAACTAAAGTCATCGGACACTTTCACTTTGGCACCGGAGTACTGAATCGCTTTGAGTGCTTTGCATGAACGGAAGTTTTCTGGATAAGTATAAAATGTATCTCGCCATCGTTGTCATTGCAGAAAGCTACACAGAAAATGAAAAAGGAATCGATAGAACCTTCGAGGATTTAGTCTGTGTTACGTCGGGGGATGTCAAGCAAGATACCTTCCCAAATTTTCTACTAAAATCAAATGCGTGAATTTATGTAACTATTGAGTGAAGTGTATTGTATGTATGGCCCATTCTTATTAGTTTTTGAGAGAGGAACTAAAAATCATTCGTTTCGTAAGTGCTACAGAAGGACTACAATTGAAAGGATTCAAATCTATCCACATATTCATCGGTTTCTAAATGTTGGTATAAATTTCTAAAATCACAGGTTTGCACTTATCAGATTCCAAGCAAATTTAATCTGTAAGCATCCTTTTTTCACTCCAGTTGTATTGTACGAAAAATCAATTATTACCGTAAAAAAATTATTAAAACAAATCATTTTCATTTATTCCATCAAGGACTCTCGCACCTACATCCCGTAAAAAAGAACAAAACCAAGCGAATAAATTTCCATAAAAAGGACCTCTTTTCATGCACTTAACACTCGACAATTTCACAATGTAAATAAAAATGAAAGGCACTCCCTTTCTCCTCTCTGCTCTGCTCTGCTCTGCATGCAACAATGTTTATTTCTGAGCTATTGTGTTTATTTGTTGAGATGTGAATGTCTGTCAGTTTAGCAATTCATGGTTATACATATAAGAGTGTCTACACTTCTCTGCAAACAAGCAAAAGGACTCAAAAGCCAGCCTTTTGTTTAATTTTTTTTATTTTATTTTTATGTTAAAGCACACCCCCCACACATACACACACGGTCTCTCATGTTAGCGCAGATGAATTCAACTCTTCATCATCTCATCATTGTATTCTTAAACTTGGTTCTATTTTGGTTGCACAATTTTCCAGAATAAACAGGCAACTCCTTGTGCTAGAATGTGACCTTATTTTATTTTTTTTGTGTGCCATAAGTGGATAACTACAAAAAACAATAATAAACGATGCTAGGTTACAAGGGGAATGGCAAGCTAGCAACATCATTGTGGAGGCTAGACGACATCCCTCGTCGCTACATTTAGTCAGACAGAGAATTTTGTCAAATGCAATTTAAGATAAAGGTTTCCATGCAACTTGTCCAGGATAACATTACGAAAGAAAGGGAAGGAGAGTGTGACAGAGCAAGCACCCCTGCATGGCTTTGCTTGTGTGCATGTGCATTTTAAGGATACCCAGAGGACTCTTTACAAAATTTGTTTTATTTCTTTTTTTTATTTGTTGTTTGTTCCTACCAAACCAATGGGAAATGAGGGTAAGTTCAGGTCATTCTCGATGTCGGTCGTCGTTGCACGGTTTTTGGCATTAACAAGCAATAACAGTGCCAGGTTTATAGTGAGCGCGGTGGCGGTTTGGCAGAACACATTTCGGCCGATTCAAGAATGTAGGTCATTGTGAATGAATTTAAACGATGTTCGGATGATGGTTGATGTCCTCTGATGGGTAGGACATGGTCTGTCTCGCGATAGCAGAAGTTTAATGAAAGTAATGTTGTGTGGCTGTAGAATAATTAAGGCGAATTGCTTGATTGGATGAAACCTTGTCGGGAACAATAATAGTCATTAATCAAGGCTGTAAAAAGGAAGTTGGATTGTGGGTGTAGGAAGTTTTGTAGTGAAATTTAAGGTGGTCCTTGGGTATCCTTAATTACTTTTAATCGAATCTGTAATTCGTATAGAATGTTCTTGTTAATTTTTTTTTTTTGTACGGTAATAAAGTTTTGGATCATTCGAGTCATGAAGGAACTTGACTGCTATGGAGTGCTATAAGCAACCTCCGTTCCGGGCTTAGTAGTATTGTCCTTATAATTATTAGGATAAGCTATATAAGCAAAGATATATAAGCAAAGTATGTAGGTAGGCAGGCAGAAGGGGTGGCTGCACAAAGAACCAGCAATCGGATCACCAATGGATCCTTTGTAAGCCCCTATTGTGGATAACCTAAAAATGAAGACGAAAGTTGGTCTATAGCTTTGGGATAGCTAAGTGGTCTCCCTGAACCAACGCGATATTGCTATAAATTGGAGGATCGTTAATGGTTGCTTTCCTGACAGGTCGCCTAGATATTTGAAGTGGTATTCACCGAGCGCCGTGCTCGGTGTGCTCTCTTCTGCGTCCTTGTCGCCACAGAATCGAAAGAGGTCATCAGTGTCTAATCGCATTCTTCTTTTGTGGGCCGCTAGGAGGTTGTGGCCGGTAATAATCCCCGTGAAGAGCTTTAAGTTAGGTCTGTTAAGCGCTGAAATTTGCTTGGCCAGAGTTTTCAGGGGACACGACAAGATGAGAGTGCGCTCTCTTTCTTATTAGATAATCTCGCGAAGGCTTGCTCTATATTGGATTTAACAAGGGCTAGGCGCTATAGAATGCAGGTAGCGAACATTGGCAGGTCCTATCCGGATTCTTTTTTTACTCAATCGTCCGTCCATTCATTTCCCTAAATGCCGCAGTGTCCTGGAACCCAAAAGAGTGTAACTTCGTGGTTTGCTGTGAGGTCCTCATGGCATCGTTTCACAAGTTTGGATTTCACAATTGTGGATGAGATGGCCTTCATAGCAGCTTGACCGGCGATGTATATATCTATTCTTTTTCTTGGATGCAGTTTCGTTGATAGTTTCTAAGTCGATTCTGCGATTATTAATACTTCCGCTGGGAATACGCTGCCGTGGCTTGGAAGAGTCAGAGAGCGAGCAATTTCATCTTCAGATGAGTATATGTCAGAGCCCACGCGTCCGTGAAAATCGAGATATTACACGGGTTGATGGCTTTGATCCAATCCTTGTAAGGGGAAGATTTTCTTAACGATTAGGATGGAGTCGTGGGATGGTGATATATAATCTGTTTCGGTACCCAAGTGTGTCCATCTCGCAATAGTGCGGTAGCCCATGTCGTCCTTTATCCAAAGGTTGGATTGCTTCAAGCGAAGGGATCTCTTTGTAGCTGTTTCCTTTAGGTGTAAAGGGTCATCCAACAAGAGTTGTCATTTTAAAATTCGGGCCATTATTGAACTGTTGAAATTCAACTGTCATTGTGATGTCCTTTGATAAGTAGAGACTAGGGAGTTATTAAATGTGGATCAATACATACTCGCACAATGAGTTGAAATTATGAAAATTGGCTACAAAAACGGTGAAAATATGGCGGATATTTCATACAGCTGGTGAAACAATGTCTCTATTGCGTGACGAATTTCCTGGACGTGTGATTTCTCGAAATAGAGTGTTCACGCCATTAGATCTTTTCATTTGGAAATACTCCACCAATGATTCATGCACTAAAAGAAAATATTAGATCTTTTATTCGCGATATACAGCCGCAGTTATGTGAAAACGTGATGAAAAATTTCATAAAAAAATGAATATTTGTAGACGGAACTTCAGCGGATTTTTGGCAGGTATTGTATTCCATTACTTACCTCAGAGTTCGTACTTTAGACAAAAATAGAAATATCACCACAGTCATAAAAATATTGCGTTCTTCTATTGATATTGATTTTAAATGACACCTCTTGTCGGATAATCCTACACATTGTATCAAAGCCAATTGAAACACAAAATATTAGTGACAGTATACACTCCTGTGGATCCCCTTTTTTCATAGTACTCACCAATTAATAAATGATGACTACACCAAGTTGTAAAGTTTAGTAAAACACCTCGTTTAGTTTGATCAATAAATGTTCATGTTTTTTTTTTTTAAATTCTTATTTAATGATCTTTTTTTATTTTTTAATTTATGCACAGCGTTAATTTTTTTTTTTATTTGTTAATTTCTAAAATGATCCTTTTCCTGATATATACTGCGTATATCAATTTGTTTTGTGTTCTTTATTTAATAATAACTCTTATAAACATAGATAAACTTTTTCTTTCCTTTTTTTTTATATGCGTATTTATTATTTTTTGAAGTAACTAATTCTTTTCTGGATTTTATTTCTTCTTGAACTTAAGGTTTTATTTTTTATGTTTTTTACAATTATTTGCTTATGCTGATATATGTATCTATATATATGTATGTATATAAGTATTGAAGTCAGTTTTCTATTGTTTTAATTTCTTTTGTTTGAAAAGTAAGAGTTTAACAATGTAATAATAATTTTGAATTTCCTTCGTTTTTTTTTTAATAAAGTTTATGCAATTTCTTTCCTTTTTTTTGTTTTGTTGTTCTAAGCTTTTAGAAACGATTTTTTATTTTTATCGAATTTAGTTTGATTATATTATATTTTCTTACAAATAGTTTTTTTTTCTTTTGAATATATTACAAATAAGCGTCCATTTTGGCCCTATTAATAATCTACAGTACAATTTTGTTTGATAAATTGTGGATTCTATGTACAGGATATGCTATTTTCTATATATGTAGTTTGTGGTTCATAATTTTTGCTGAAATGAGTGGATTAGTTTTAGTAAATGAAAAAATATCCTCCTCTTTCTATTTGAGTATTTACAAAATTTTTGTTGTAGTATTATTTTGTATAATGAGTTTTTTAAATCAATAAGTCTGGTAGAGGTAAATTTTTTTCTTTTTTTTTTAAAAGAAGATTTTTCAGTTTGATATGATGACAGAATATGTATCGAAAACTGAAGGATATGTTTGTTTATTTAATTTAATTTTTAAGAGAGTGCAATTGGCTTTCAAATTATTAAATTTAGGAAAATTACATAAATCAAGCGTTCAAAATATTAATGAACTTTTGTTAAAGTTGCACATAAAAAAAAGTATTTTCATATGCACATACCTAAACAATAAAAGTATTTTTTTGCAAGCGCTGTAGCATTATCTGAACTAGTTCCTTCATTAACTTAACACTGTGGTTAAAACACCTCACATGGTTTTTCAGCATAACCGGGTATATGGCTTTGTATGTAGATGTTCTTCTGAATGTCCTAATTAAGTCTTGTACGTGAATACGCTCTAGAACTTACTCGAAAATTAAGTGGAAGTTTTGAAGTAACCGATAGGGGTGTGTAAACTCGTATGTTTTACTCGAACAATTTTTCATCTTCATATTCTTTCAGAAATAGATATTTTTTCGAATGTGTACTTGTATATACATATGTATGTATATTTCATGTATTCCATAAAGTATGTGGTTGACGTATATGTTACCACATGTTATATTAGTGCAAGTTCAAGTCCAGCTTCAAGTTCAAGTTCAAGTTCACATTTAGTTCAAGTTCAAGTACAAAAGGTGGCGATTAATCAAGCATTACAATATTTCTAAAAATCACACTCCAATATATCATCAAATTCATGTACATATTAATGAATTGTCCAAATGTTAACGGACTATTAAAGGACCTCAAACTAAAACAGTAATTTTCGCATCCAGCGATGTACATAACTTAATGAATCTTTCGTATTTCCGAACACGTACTTCACTAGAGCACATTAAGTTCGGTACTTGATTCTTCCTAGACAACGCCTAGATTCTGATGAAAGCTAGATATGAAGGTTAACAGGAGTGAAAATATCTTTGAATGTACCAAAAACTTCCAGTACCAATCGCTTTGGTTGTACACTTCGATAGTTAGATCGATTCTTACCTTTAATACACTAGTGTGGTGGATATATTAACTTCAAAAGCAGAGCCTCAAACCACAATGCTCATTTCCCAATTCACATTGTTGAAAAATAATTAACAATTAGCTTATCCCTAAGATTGAGAAATTCCAGCACAAAAGCGAGTAAAGCGTGCGTAGAACAACATAAAATGTAAAAAACTCTGCTAACCCTTGTAATGAGCAGACTTATACTGACGTCTATACCTGTGGATATATCGACAGTTATCCTTACATACACTGCTGCATATCTTTTGACAAGAAAGCTTAAAGGTATATACTCCACCTTTGCCAGGTGCCAGACCACAATGATATTTTGGGGAATAGTGAAACATAGGCATTATCAAAACGAAGTGCGAGTCATTTGTTAACGATCTCAGGCACTGAATACAGTTTTCAAGGCCTCTACTCCTAAAATCTAAATTTTATTTAGTAGGCATCATAATCAATCCGTCCATACTTTATATAGTGGCAATACATTAGAAATACAGATCTCTCTACCTCTTCAAGGGCAACTCAAAACCATACACTCAACCATAGTTGTACTCTTCATTAAAGAGTAGCTCTTTAAAACGTTCCAAAACAGTGTGGACTGTGCATGTCAGACTGTCTTACCAATAGCTCAGTAGAAATAGCAAACGAGCTATAATTTATTCTAAAGGGGGAAAGAGAAGATGCAAAATGTAGGCTAAATGTGAACTGAGGATCGAACCCTAGGATATACAAAATTTTTGGCATTAATTCTTTTAAACTATATGACCAGACTTGTTTTTGCGGGTAAAGTAAAATCAATCGGTCTAGTTACTAGTTTCCAATCATCGAGACAAAGTGTACCTTCTACCTAATGCCTCTATACCCCTTCCACAACTAGGATCTAGGATCCGGTTCCGAAAACAACAACTCCACTTAACCAAGTTTTCTTTAAAAAAAAATCACAGGACTCTATTTTAACCAGATGAACTATAGTACATATATCTATACCTTCCGCACCACTGTATTGTCAAGGGACAGCTAATGGAAGTTCTGACCTAGTTGGATTGAAATATGGTAGTACTTTAACTGCTAGTTAGACCGCTATATAATCTTTGAAGTCGATTGCGTCCACCTTTTCAAAATGTTTGCATCTCTTCTATCTAATATTCATCTGTGTTGGGCTCCAGGGAACTTAAGGGTTGAAGAACTCGATACTTCGACAGGAAACAGGAAACCGCTTCTAACAAATAATTACTTAAGTTTAACGTAATCAAAGAGACCGACCTTAGGTGGCAAATAGTATCATATATGTAACTAGACAGATCCATCTTAAGCTGCATTAAAGTCTTACGATGACTTCTGTTTTAAAAAGGTTCCATGTTCCATGGCACGGAAAAGGTTTGTCAAATTTTCAAATCCTGTTGCCACAAATACGAGCAAGAGACAATTCCTTATGTGTCTGCATTTCATAGAGCTTGGAGAAGATGTTCTTTTAAGACAATCTAACTGAGCTGGCGAATGTAAACGTCAAGAACCTCCATCGGTTCATTACAAGGTTCATCTGGATCGGTGATGAAAATTTCCACGATCCTGTGATCGCAATGTGCATATATACTTACATATATGCTTAGGGCATTGTCAACCATTCGAGCCTAACTTAACATTGTTAAGCATCATCGATGATCGATGATCGTTAGAGGTTCTAAATTTTGTCCACAATCAAAATTAGGGTCAGCTTTCATCTTTCCTCACGTGGTACAACGCAGATATTACGGCGATCCAGGAGGTACGATGGATGCACATGGTAGGATAACTTTAACCTGATCAGCGATCACCTGGCTGTGGAATGTTGAAACAAGGCAACATTCCAAAACATCAGTATAATATGTACACACGCCGCTACCGACGAAGCTGAAGACTCTATTAAGGAGGAGTTTTATGACCTTCTGGATGGAGCATACGGAGCCTCTCCAAAGTATGATGTCACTATCATAATCGCGGACTTCAACGCCAAATTCGGTAAGGAAAACATCAACGGACAACGGCTTCCGGCTAATTGATTTTGCAGCAGCTCGTATTACGATGATAAGTAGCACTAGGTTTCCAAGACTACGAATCCACACGGCAACCTGGCGCTCGAAACGCCAACCAAATGTGCTAATAGATGCGAAGTACGCATCCAATATTCTCAATGTTCAAGATTTTAGAGGGGCAAACGTTGACTTTGACCATTTTCTTGTTCCAGCCAAATTCAGAGTTCGACTGTGCAACGAGATGAAGCTGCAAACCGCCCAGAAAAAGAAATTCAACGTTGGAAGCCTTAGCTTTGTAGCCAGAGCTTAAAGGCCTACACTGTCTTCCAGCTCAAGGATATTGAAGAGTCCCGCGATAGGAACTACATCCGAATGTTATTTTTTTAGGAAATCCAAGCAACTGGCAGCTGGCTTTAAGTCCGGAACGCAAGCTCTTGTAAACGGTGAAGGAAACCTAGTCACCGAAGCACAGGGAATAGTAGATAAGCGGCATTTCTAGTAGCTATAGATCCAGTCAATGAAGAAGCCATTCCTCCTCCCAGTTTTGAAGAGGTTGACTTAGCTATCAAAAAGCTGAAAAACAAAAAGGCCGCAGGTTCTGATGGTCTACCAGCTTTTCAAATATGATGGTGAGGATTTGGTAGGGTGCATGCACCAAATCTTCCACCAAGTATGGGTGGATGAAGCCATGTTCGATGACTGAACTATCAGCTTTGCATGACCCATCTTCACAAAAGGCGATCTTATATCTTGTAAGAAATATCGAGGCATATCCCTGCTTAATGTCGCATATAAGATCCTATCCAATGTACTGTGTGAACGTCTGAAGCCTTTTTGCAGCACACTAATCGGCACGTACCAGTGTGGCTTCCGACCCGGCAGATCGACAATCGACCAAATATTCATACTAAGGCAATTCTTGGAAAAGACCAAAGAATTTCAAGTCAAGACTCACCATCTCTTCATCGACTTTAAAGCCGTATATAATAACATTCAACGTTTCGAGCTCTACAAGGCGATGGTCGAATTCGGGATCCGGGCTAAACTGATCCAGTGTGTTGCGTGATGCTGGAAAACACGTGGTGCAACGTGCAATTCGGAAACAGTTCCTCTGTACTATTCCAAACATGTACTGGATCTCGACAAGGAGATGCGCTATCATGTGACTTCTTCAATCTGGTGCTGAAACAGATAGGGCAGAGTAGGTGCTAACACGGATGGCACTATCTTCAACAAATTTGTTCAGCTCCTGGAATACGCAGACGACACCGACATCATCGGTCGCTCCTAATGCGCCGCCTTAGATGCTTTTACGGCAACGGAGGAACATACGAAACGAGTTGGTCTTGAAGTGAATGAGGACCAAACCAAGTACATGTTGTTAACAAACAAAGAAGCACCTGTCCACCGCCTAGCACAGAACGTCACTGTTAGCAACAGTAACTTCAAAGTGGTTAAGGAGTTTACCTATGTATCTCGGAGTAAATATCAACTCTACGAATGACAGCTTAGTGGAGATTCGTTGAAGACTTACCTTGGAAACTGCTGCTACTTCGGTTTGGCGAAAAAAGTGGGTTCAAACTTTAATCCTGCCAGTTCTGCTGTATGGAGCCGAGTACTGGACGATAAGCAGGAAAACAGGGGAGATTGTTGATCACACAGAAAAATTCTTCGTCGAATATTCGGTCTCATATGCAAGGATGGCGAATGGAGGAGAAGATACAACCGTGAACTCTATGAGCTGTACTACCAAGCTTGGATGTATGTAGTCTAAAAAGCCTAAACCTGTCGACTACACTAGATCGACCACATCGAGCGAATGGACAATAATGCTCCAGCAAAGAGGATTTTCAAATCACAGGAAATCACAAGAAAGACCGAATCTCTATAGCGGGAGCCAGAGCGCTTGGTATAGATTGAGGAGCGTGGAAGGCTGCCATGCCTCAGACAGAGAGCCCTTTATATACATAAGTAAGCAGGTTCACATGGTCAATGAGGAATTGTATTGGCATGCAGTTGTACCATTTTATAGAACTGTTTCGGATACATGCATACGTGCAGTTGTTACATAAAGCTGTATGGCTACGAAATACGTTCATAAAGAAACTAATCTCTAGTCCTATTAATATCAAATAAGTCGCCAGTGCATTTCACTCAGATGATACTTTTGAATTATGTTTAATATTCAAATAAACATAATCAGTGCACGAAAAACAATGCGCTTGCTCTACAGTAATTTTTCTTCTTTAAAGAACCAAATCAATGAATGTCAAGGACATATGGAAGCTATGCACAATAGTCGATATACCTTAACCGTTTCACTTTATAATTTCAAATCGTTAAATACTTTTCTAACAAGGACTTACCTAATATTTTTTTTGTACAATCAAATATGCTTGAAAAAAAAAATGTTTGCTACAGAAGAACTCTTAATACATTACATACAACATTTCAACTGTATACTGTTCTAAGCTTAAATATAATTTAAATGCTAATGTTTAATTCTTTATACAAACTCTTATAGAATTCTAAATCTATTTGTTAAGAATTTTTATTTACATTTTTATGTTTATTATTATTATTATTGTTTTGCATACGAACAATATACACAGTTTCACTTTCATTTTGTTTCTGTTAAACAGAGTTTATAACAATTTTGACTAAATTAATCAAAACAAAAACACAAAGTTTTTTGTTTTTTTTTTTGTATTCGAAAAAATAATCGGCATTTTGTTTTTTTGTCTTTATATATTAGTATATATGAATAGCATGCTTTCTCTATGTATATGTGTATATGTAAAGATCCTTATTGGTAATTTGATTAACATATCCCTTCGTTAACGTCATTCACCATGCGCACCTACCTTCTGTCGCAGTGGGAATTTGTTTTCATCTTTTTATCCTGTTGAGTGATGGAGACATTATCGCCGTTGTCGCTGGCAAGCATATCCTTTGCGATAGCCGTATGCTAATTAAATTGAAAATGAAAATTATGAAAATTTGCAAACTCATTGGGGACACAGTGCTGATGGTGGTGACAATGTCGTCGACAAGTTGTTCATGTTCCCGGTCCCGTTCTCGATCTCGATGTCGTCGTTGTCGTTGTCGTCGATGACGACTTTTGGCTGCGGTGGATTGTTTTTTTGTACATTCTTCTTGGGAGAGAACAGAACTCCCATCGGGATGATGATGACTGTAATCAGTCCCGGCGAGTCTTCTCCATGTCGATGAGCTCGATAAATGTGAAATATGATGGAACAAAGGCGATTTACTTTTAATCCAGCGAATTATACTCTGAGCGATGAGGTTTGGTCGTCTTTGTCGCATTCCCAAGGAGACTGCGGAATTGTGAAAGGCTCCTGGGGGATTGCGAACTGGCGGTTGGCTATTGTCGGCTAAAAACCAAAGAAAACCAAAAAAAAAAAAAAACAAAAATTCAAATTACATTCTGTTGAATTCTGAAAAACAGCAGGAATGTGGTTAAAAAACAAAAATGAGCGATGGTGGCGGCCAAGGGGGAGAAGTAGACCCGTGGGATAGATGATTTTCCTGAATTCCAATGAATTGTGTTGGCTGGATAAGGGTAGGAGGAGATTATGTGGTTACAATAGGGATGGATGGACATTTATTACAAGAGGGTGGATGAACGGATGGATAAGTTAACGACGATAACGATGGGAATTAGGGAATGAAAAGATTTTTATTACGTTTTGCTTGGTTTATTTTGAAGTAATTAAAAATCAATGATCATAATAATCCCGGCAAAAAGGATTCACTTTAGAGGTTGACTTTCGAGGGCGGATTTTAAAGTATTTCTATGTTCACATTTCTAAGAAGGTTTATTAATGTTAATGAGTTGAGCGGTATTTAAGAAGAAGTCGGATTGACTTCTAAGTAATTTGACTTTGATTTGGAAATGAAAAGGATAAGAGAGTGGAGCGCTTTGTAGGAGGAAGTCGAAATGACTTTTGTAATTTGGTCGCTTTGTAAGTATGCATTTGAAACTTTTTAAATGAAGAAAGACATTTATATTTTAGATTGATTCTACGAAATTAATTATTATTCAGACAATTGCCTTTTTTTTTTACAAAATCTATGACAATTAAAATTCTTTTCACATACCTAATTAGTATTAAAAAGAACTAAACTGCAAAATGCATTGAAATTTAAAGTGTACCTATAGACAAACCTTATTTAGAATATCAAAATTAGTTTTTTTTGTGTCCTTTTTTGTGGCGCAAATGAGTGCGGTGCCATTACCATGCAAATTCATCAATGTTTTACTGATAAAATAATTTGTTTCTCTTGTTCTCTAAATTAAGCGTTTACCACATTCATCATCAGCACAACATGAAACAAAGCATCAAATTCCAATTAAAACTCTATTCAAACCGCATTGAAGCCAAGCATTCGGGTATGTCTGAACTTCTATCAATTTTATTTCGAAATTGTTAATTATTTTCTCATTCATTTGACAGTTTAGATAATTGGCATAAAAATATATAATTAAAATGTTAAATCTAATCCCGAATGTGGTAGACAAAAGCTTTAATACTTGAAAGGCTGAAGATTGACTAAATGTGCTTGTTTTTCTATGTAATGTGGTATAGTCCTTGTTCTATATAATTACCCATACCTATCTACTTTTAAACTTTCTAATGCATCCTCGCATGATCCCTAAACCATTACAAATCAGTCATCTACATAGTCCTTGAATCCGAACTCTTCTGATTAGGTTCTTTCTGCTGCCTCATCCATACTTGACATAGTCCATGACTCAGTGCCGTACAGCAGAACTGGGATGATCAGGGTCTAAAATAGGGAAAGATTTGGCCTATGATGTTGGCGTATGAGTTCTACACAATTGTATCAAGAACAAATTTGGAGAAAATACATGTCAGTGCGTCGCCCTGTCTGAATCCTTTTTTGACATCAAAGGTCTCGGTGAAGTCTTTCCCGACCTTGATGGAGCAGCGTCCATTCTCCATCATCGTCCTGCACAACTGGACAAGTTTGGCAGGGATGCCAAAATTGGACATAGCTCTATATAGCTCTTACCTATAGATGCTGTCATAGGCAGTCTTAAAATCGATAGAAAAGTGGTGAAATTCCTGGGTTTTTCCTAGATACGTAGTGTGAATGCTGAGGTTCCATTCATCGGCCATACTTTCGTCCGTCATCCCCCACTGCTTTGAATAGCTTGGCAGTCATCAGCTTCAGGAGCTTTCTTGTATTTCAGTTTGGATGTCGCTATCTTAACTTCATGCAGGTCCAATAGACGGAAATGTTGGTTATCATCACCTAGATCTAATGCCTCATTCTACCTTACAGCAGAATTTTGTTCATCGTCGCCGTTATACAGTCTGCAGAAGTGATCTTTCTATATCATCAACATCGACTGCGATTCTAGAACTAGGTTGAATTGTTCGTCCTTGCAGGCTTTGGTTCTAGTTTTGTAGCCTTGACATATTCTTTTGACCCTCATTCCTGCAATAGCATTTCTGATAGCTTTTTGGCAGTGTTGCCACTGGTATTCAGTACTTGATGGTGGCAGCTTAGGACCCCTTGAGCGATTAAGGGACACTCGATCCCGACTGAAACTTTACGACTGCGATTCGACTTTACAATGTTCTGTTTAGGTTAATGATTTCTGACTCAATAAAAGCCTCCTCTAGAATACCTCAAAGGAGCCATCTTGGTCCCTTACTATGCATTTTTGCAATTAATGATTTTGAGCGTATCATTGTAAAATCCTCTCACATTTATCCATTAATTTCATTGGAGGTCTCATTGTGATCGAATTCAAATAGTTCTTTTTTTTTTTTAAATAGAAGTGGTTAATTGATTGAGCAAGTTATTGAGCTTAGTTTGGCTATTGCTGCAGACATAGATACTCCGATTATTTCATTCATACCTTACAATACAACCACTTAGACTATAGACGCTATACTCTTACTCAGCCAAGAGTCTTACTCTGGCACTAACTCTGGCCAGTTTCAGTGCTGAATGCAGGAAAAATCGAAGTTGTAGTGTCACTCTGTTAACCGATTTATCCATGTCACCGGAGTAGTAGGATAAGTGTTGTTGTGTACCAGAAGATAACTTGCCTCAGCATACTGGGACCAATATAAACATTTCTGTGGGAAGTTGGTTTCTACCTTTCTCAGCTTCGCTAGTATCGACGTTCTTATTATTTATCACAGTTCCCAAATTAACCCGCCCTAAGACTGCAGGGTGCTTTGATATTACTGTCCACGGTATTTAAAGGAAATAGGTCCACTGCTACACCGCGCAAAATCAGGCTTAAAAAAAGGGAGGATAAGCCTTCGTTGGAGATCCCGATAACTTCCTTCAGGTCTGGCTATGTCAGACTGATCATGAAACCCCATATTATCTATTTCGCTCATCGATCAAGTTTAGGACCATTTGTGCCATTAATACAGACAGTTGTTATATGTACATGTTCCAACAGAGAGTAAAGCAATTGTCTGAGCTATTGACAGTATTGTATTAGTATTGTATGTAACAGTATGTACCATAGTGATGGAGACAGAACGACACATTTGTGACAGCTTCTGTTAAGCCGTATCAGAATTATCTCCAGTCCCCTCCCATCTTTACTAAATCATGAATAGATATTTTTTAACAAATTAACTCGTAAAAATTTTATGGTTTCATAATTCTGAAATGCAAATTTTCACAATCGCAGGATTGTATCAAAATCATTTTTGCTCCTTATTACTGGTCCTTATTTATCAACTTGTCGACGCACAACTTTTATATTTTTACAGATTGCTTTATTTCATACCGTTTGGTCGTTTGATATTAGTTTTCTGAGCTAAGATCACCGTCTTGATGCTCCTTAAGGAGGCTGGGATTCTGAGAACTACCACTTTTGTTATTTATCCACTTCTGACACAGTACCACTACTTTTAGGAAGATTTCATTTAGATGAAACGTTTTATGGCTGTTCATTAGCACTAGTCATTAGCACCAGTTTTATTATATGTCTTGTATAAAATACATTTTGTTTATTTTATTATATTCCACTTCTGACACTCCCCTTCTTTTATCTCTATCAATCTATTCGATGGTGACTTATCACTAACTTTAAGGTTACAGTTGCAAGATTGTATTTCTATCTACTACCTAGTATCAAATTTTTGAACTCTCATTTTGCAATCAATTCTGACAGCTTTTAGCCACTTCTGACACTAATCGAAGTATGTACATACTTATAAACCCTCTATGTAAATTAGTCACAATCCCGACAAATACATGTTTTGTTTCATGTATTGCGGGAATGTCCGCTTTTAAGATTAAGCACATTTAGCAAGCTAGTCTGGTATGTAAAGGAGAACCTAGAACTTTGGTGGATATTTTTGGCTTCTGTAGCAATGCACCTACATAAGTACATATGCTTGGTTCTCCTTTGAAATTTCAATTCTGATATTATCACATCTTCTGTGTTAACATAGCCACATATGAATGTCCGATGGCATTGCTAATTAATTCCACTGAAATGAAATTACCCCATAAATGTACATAAATACATACATGAGAGTAACTAGCAAGCTTTTGTAGCTACCACATATCCCTCTCCAGTAATTTATTTCAATTTACCTTTGCTTGGACATTGTTTCCTGTAAATTAATTCAAAATTCCCCAATGTGAGAACTCATTTCCTTTTTGCTATTGTGTGAGTGTGGCCTCTTTACATTTCACTAGCAATAATTTAAGTTCCATCCTCAGGTATGTATGTCCACACATAGTTGGACCCTCCTCCGCCAGCCTTTACTCAGTTTTCATTCATTCATTTGAAATATCCTTGTGTATCCTTTCACAATTTGATCGATTACCAAACCATTAGTTGTTTGTGTATAGACTCTCTCTCTCCAGTTCTATACTTTAATCCAAATGAGTGTCAGAGTAATGTATACTTTTGTGCCTTGTGCAGTGTATAGAATGAAATGATTGAATGAACCTTTATTATGGTTCCAACGCGCCTCGACACGGGTTGAAGAGAAAAGAAAAAAATCCATCAATCATTTTTTTTTATTCCTTTCTACGTATGTGTATGTATGTACAGTTGACAAGTTCACTCAATTAAGGGAGAGAGAGAGAGTCAGAGGTAGGCACAGTGTCCGTGTCTATGCATAAACATACGTGATATCTGATTTTGGAGGGCTACGTTCCAATTTGGTCAAGTGATAAAGTTGTGTAGGTGGTACAAGACAGACCTTTGTCACCATTGAATTGAAGGTGTGACTGAAGTATATTCTATTATAATGATCCTTGAATGGATAATAAATGTGTTGGTCTCCTATTATTATTGTTGGAAATTATCTAGCTTGTTGGAATCAGGACTTTGTTTTGTGTCCTCTCACTGCTGATGGAGATATAAAAGTCATGTAAATGTTACAACGATTAAGTGCTGTGTTGTGGTGATTTATTACTCTGTGCCTGTTGCAGAGGGATGTTGGTGGTAATGAAGCAAATAGAATCGTGCGAGTCCCTAATGTTATTGTTCAAATATAATGATAATTTGACCTGAAGTAAAACACTGCCATCTTAATATTAACTACCACATGTGTTGCTGTACATTTCTGTGATGTAGTTTATTGACTATCGACACATTAACTGGGTCGTAAGGGATAGCTAATTTGAGAAACAAATTAAGGTCATTTCAGTCTAAGTACTTTGGTTTATGTTTGGTAGAGCTTAGTACATATTATGTTAGTTTTTGGGTGATATTTTCTTGAATGATTTGGTGATATTTAAATAGTTTTATTTATTCTCTCAGAATATACAAATATTGTTTAAAAAACCGCCTACGTTGATGACGTTGCTATACTGAGAGCCAGAGTGGTGGCCCAGGTTCACCCCGAACTGTAGCGCCATCTAGCTACGTAAGTACCTAAGTAGGCATTCAGAACTGAGAACTGAGAACTATAATAATTTAATTATTTACGAGAAAAATATCATCGTAATACCCAGGCACCTTTGGGGCTCTTACATGAATCTCGGAAATAAAAACTGGGGCCTTAGTTCACATACGTATCCCGTTTTAGATTAATATTTGCAAAGGGGTTTTAAACTAAGTCACCACCAGAATAGTAGTTCCATTGTAAGAAGCCTTGGTCGGGCGTGGAATTTATTAAAGTTCAAAGCGGAAAGTCTTTTCGGCTTTTGTTTGATTTTGTTGTAGTTTTTTGTCCTCGAATTGTTATGTGTGGTATTCTGTTAGTTCATTTTGACTCCAATGAAACTAAAAAATTTGAAAATGAAGGAAAATTGGATAAATATCAAGGACTTCAATGGCTTTGAAAGATTTTGGCCGTTTTTTCCCTTAAATTCCTAGGAAACCTTACAATGAACATGACAATTTTATTGGATACGGACAAAAATTGACAACAATCGCTTTCCAAGTTATGTTTTCTTGTTTCTGGGCATTTTCGAATGAATTGGAGTAAAGAGTATTCTCTTCCTCTGCCAAATTGGACAAACTGTATAGCAGAGCTAAATGTTCTTTATGAGGTACGTAAATAAGTTTTAGGAGTTCGCCCCACAGTCTCAAGATCATCGATATTTCATTGATGCTGTCCATCGACTCCTTTGATGTGCTGATAAAGCTGGTTCTTTAAACACCTTAAATCGTCATGCTTAATTTCAATATCACAACCGTGAGTTAATTTTGAAATAGCTTGAACAACTACTATATTTGGAAGTCGATAAACCCGCATCTTAGACATCTTAAAAACATAACTTTTAACTTCATAACTTGGAGTTTCAGCGTTCTAGTGAAAAGTGGTTCTAAGCCTGTTTCGAGCATTCTTTACACGAATAGAAGGAATCTACTGTTTAATGCCGTTTCCGAAGGGCAATTTGAGAAGGTTTTTCATTGACAGTCATACAATCGGATGTTTGTCAGACGTTCGAGCTTGGTGGAGCCGTGAAAGATATTTTAGGTATTGTCTGAGTATTGAACCTCAAACCCCAACTCGTAAGTTGTAACTGTTCTAGTGTATACCCCAATAAGACTACGTCATCTGTGAAAAGCAGGTCTTTGGTCAGAATTCCTCCAAGAACACAATTATGACTTCGATGAAGAGTGCTTGGACTTGAACTTAGAGATTAACCATGCCTTACTCCAGAACACGAATTAAACGTTATACCAGTTCTAAGAACACATTTACTACTCGCTTAAGTGACGTGGTCACTGGAAATAAGGTATAAGATACTTTATCTGCCTTACCTATCTAATAAATCACTCAAACTGAATGCAAATTATTTTGCGAGCTGTGTCAAAATAAAGGAATTAATTAAATTAACTAAAGCCAAGAAATTCTCCGGCCCTGATCATATAAATAACATACTTTTGAAAGCTCTGCCTAAGAGAGCTATAAAATATCTTACCAATCTTTTTAACTCTTGCCTCAAATAGGGCTATTTTCCAAATGTTTGGAAAACAGCCAAAGTTGTCCCTATCGCTATGCATGGTAAGCTCAAAGATATCCCTCTTAGTTATAGGCCCATAAGACTGCTTTGTCTAAGCAAACTACTTGAAAAGTATATTAAGGAAAAGATTGGGAAATATATCATCAATTTCGAACTTATCCCCGAATATCAGTTTGGTTTCAGACCCGGGCATACAACTTGCCAACAAATTGTACGAATCAAGAAACATGTTATTGATATACCTAAAGCGAAGGAATCCACTGGAATTTTAAATGCATCTATTAAGTCGCATTTGCATCATTGGTGTAAATATTTTATAGTTTGCTGGATCCGCAGTAGAAACTGTTTTTATGGATGGAAGGAATTAACGCTTCCTTAAATCGTTGCGAGGCTATTTCTGATTCCAAGATGTTGTTGAATAAGGAAATAAGTTTATGGTAGATTTTATTGGTGCCATATTTATACAATTCTGACATTATACCATCCGAATCAGTTGCTTTACCATCCTTTAAATTACTTAGCGCGGTCCAAATTAGTTAGCCCGGTCCTTAGCTAACTGCCTCCAATTGGGCACTCCAAGTTGGTTTTTCTAGACCTACAACGTCAAATAATTTCCCAGATGGTACAGAGCGAATAGGGCCTTATTGAATTCTGAACCATGTTTGTCGATGTGCTTGTCGTAAATCAATTGGCTGTCGATGGTGACTCCTAGGTATTTATAACTTTCGACAACTTCGATGGTCTCAATCGGAAGTGTACCTTGACAGATACTCCTACGAAAACTGACACACCATTCAACAGCTTTTCAAACTCATCTTGCCTTATTCTCGTCGCAGTATCTAAATACTTATTTTGGAAGACTAGAGCGGTGCCATATGGGAATACAAAAGGGATGCTGTTTTTGAAAATGTTAAGCACCTCGTTGGTAAAAAGGATGAATAATATTGGTCCCAATTTCGATCCCTGTGGTACACCGAAAAGAAGCGGATATCATTGCTGAAACTGTCTTTCACCTTCACTCGAAAAAATCTTTCACCTAGATAGTCTTGCAACCAGTTAGCCAGCATACCTCTGACGCCTAATTGATTTAACGTTGTTATTTGCTGTTTATGGTCCAGCTTATCAAATCCATAAATTACTGAGATCCATGGAAAAAATAAGAACATGGTGACTTTTATTCAAGCTTCCATTGATAGTATCCGTAAATTCTTCCATAAGTTTTATGTGCTCTTTTTTTTTTTTAAAAACCAAACAGTTTTTCGTGATATAAGGGAATGATTTCCCAGGAAGTTTTGGAGCCGCTTCCCTACTTCCTTCAAACACTTTTCAATAGTTGGCAACATTGATATTGGTCTGTAATTGCTTACCGAACTTTTCGTTCCTTCTTTATAGATAGGGCATATCACTTCAGTCGAAGAAAAAGCGTCTTTTACCACGAGTAATGGATGGTTTAGTCGTTTTACAAAAAGATCCAACTTCCACACTTTACAACTCTCTGCTTAAGCTGCGAGTGCGGATACAAAATCTCGATGAATGTGTATTGATTGCAGAAGGTGGTTGTACTCCACAATATTTGAAATTTATTTCTAATTTTTAAGATTTAGGAACGAATTAGACGAAATGTATGGAAAATCATATCCAAGATACGACCAAGTTTTTAGAAACGTATTACGGTCGTAACATAAGGTATCTTCAATATTTTTCATCTTCCCTCGTTGAATGCATAGCTGACATTTGTCAGTAGATTTATTATGATGCCCAATTAGTTCCATAAAAACAAAGAGAATTTTCTCCATGACTTTCTGATGTTCTAGGCAATTGAACGGAAGAAAGACATTTTTTCCAGCAAAGTTGGAGGAAAACAAGAAGCCTGCTGCACATACATATTCTATCCATATGTAACAGAAAAGCAGACACCCGATGAATAGTTTTCCTAGAAATTTAGTGGCTCAGGTATCGAATTTCAACATTTAGAAACAAAGTTGGTTGCATCTAGGTTTTTGATTCAGTTTTACTGCTTACAGATATAGAGCATAGGTACCCATACTAATTTATTTAGTACTAGTATTGTTTCTAAGCTTGCAAAAAACGTTCTGCCTTTAGTATTGGCATATATGTATGTATGTACATAAATCGCTTTATATATTTTTCTGTAAAAATTATGGTGCATGGAAGCATGCAAACTATTCCCCTGCAGCTATCGCATAAATTTCGTACAGGAAAGATGTTTAATAAATTAAATTGTTGGCCCTTCCTTCCGGTCGACCACTCTGCGTTGACAATATCGGGCTGTGCGTCAATTGGAATTGATTTACTCCGTTGATTGTATTTATTTTTCCAATTTTTAGTTTAATTTTTTTTTTGCCCATTTTCACTTTTCATTTTTCTAATTTATTTATTTATCGATATCACCCCCAGGGGTAGTGTGTGTGCAAGGTGGTTTGGGTCCGTTTCCGTTCTACAAACAGATCTGTTTTGGTGTTGTTTTTTTTTCGCAAAAATCCCACAAATTGCAATTTTGGCATGTCTATTGAATTAAGCGGTTTTTGTATGTATGTTTGCTAGTCCTGCTGGCGTTGGTGGTGCTTCTGTTGGCTGTTGCTCGGGTACCAAAAACTGCGAAATGGACATGTCCGGAACTTAGATTTGAAATTTTTTTTTTATATACCTATGTTGAGCGAGTAGTGGGGTCAGGTATAAAGACAACGGCAGTGAGATAGACGGTTAAAAAAAAAAAGAGACAAAAATCTCCACAAATTTTCCAATTTGATTTTATTTTCACTTTATTTTTTGGAATTTTTTTTATTTTGTGTGTTGAATCCCATTGTGAATGTGTCTATGGACCATGATGTGTAGAGCCTGCTGGGTAGATTGAATTGTACACAGTTCAAGGCGGTTTGAGATGAGATATTGATTTGTGGGATGAAAATTAAACAGAGATGGGATAAAATTGTTTGGTTGTTTTAGTTTTCTTTTTTTTTTTCTCTGAATTGAATTGAGAGAGGGGTATCTCGTTTTGTTTTGAATTTGGATTTGAAATTTGTTGGCCTGTCTATGTTTTGTGGGTATGGGTATCTGATTGATTAAATGAAGTTCTGTTTGCGACAGCAGTTGATTTAAATTTTTTATTAAAATCCTTTTTTTGTATGAATAAATGAATTTCTGATTGTTTATAGGGTATTTACATTTTAATTGGTGATATTGACTGGTAAAAAATGCATTGCATTGGAATATTTTATCTTCTTTGATGTAGGTGTGCTTTTATAAGTCAGATATAGGTATAGTAATGCATATGTAGATCAATCTCTTGTTTTTTAAAGAAAACTTTTAATTGCTTTTTGTAAATACGGAACGGATTAAAAATTAAAAATCTCGTAAATAAATAAAATAAATAGAAATATGTCATATTGCTATATGATTTCAACTATGTTTCTTCTATCTTTAATTTTCAGGCTTAAAATTGCATCTTCAACTCAACTGCAACTAACGAAAGCAAACACACATACGAAACTAAAAGAACAATAATGCAGTGTTGTGCATGATTGTTGCATTTTTCAACAAGAAAGTGATTTAACTGTGTTTTAAAGCGTCAAAAGTCCTCCAATATAGTACATTTTCTACCTTATCATATTGTCATATAGTGCAGTGTAAATTATTTAAAAAAAGTCACTACCCTTGCCCCTACACTTCAATGTACGTCTCAACCCCTACCATGAGTGGAAATATAAAAAAAAAAGTGTTAATATTTTATTTAAATTTAAAGTCATGCTTTTTAATTATAATTTATCAATTCTTTCACATTAAAATATTTTTCTTTTCTTCCAAATTTTAATATTTTTATTTAGTTGGTTTTGCTTTGGTCCCTAACTCTCTGTTAATACTGGATTCTTGAGTGTAATATACAATTTTAAAATCATTGTTTAATTTTTAAATATATTTTGCTATATTCGTATGTATAGCCAGTGTTAAGTTAGCGAAAATAGATTCCTTATTAGTGTTACTGCTCCTACCCTCATGTGTGCTAATGTTTTCAATTTAATCTGTTTCTATACCTTTTGTTTTTATTTGCTACTTAATTTTAGTCCATGCTTTCGTTGCTCTAAAGTCCCTGTGTGTGGGAACTACTTTTGAATAAATTCTGATCAGTTGCTTTAAGAGAAGGAGTGATAGCTGATATTCTACTGTAGGTTGTGGACTTTCCTGGCCTGAAACCACTGTGATAGGAATCAATGAGGTGTAGAAAAACTAGTAGGCTTATTTTCGTCATCAGGACAAATCTAAGAAATAAAGTCGGCTCCTCACAGGGCACTGTCTCCTAGGCAGACATGCGAGAAGGCTTGATGCTTCTTCAATCAATAGAGACGAGGAAACCATGACACATCTTGGGTTTTGAGAAGGAAAACCGTAGGCGAATACTTCTTCGAAGATCTTAGCGATCTAAATAGACTTCTAAGAGAAAAGACTTCTTGACTTCTTGAGAAAAATAAAAAGCTTCATCACCGGGTCAAACTAGTTTAATGCCGAACCATAGTTCTTCGTTCACACCGAAACTGCTTGCCCTGCCTCTTGTACCATTTGGAAAGTCTTCATGTATGTCACCGGTGCTGGTAATGTAGTTTTTCAATAGTGGTATAAAAATAAACCTTCTTTTTGGTCTAAGTGTGTCCCTGCTGAGCAGGAACAAACACTAAACTCAACCCAACCTAGATCTGAGAAGGTCCATTGTAATACCATGAATCTATCTATCTACTACCGAGCTAACTAAGTACTAGCCGAACCTGAAGATGCTCTTGATGTCTAACGACACCAGTTCGATACGGTTATGAATAGAAGAGTTCTTGAAGCAGCCTAACAAGTACAAAGAAGGTAAAGGAGATCCCTTCAGCTCCAGCAGAATTTATAAGAGAACCTTTCGACGAGTAAACCATTTCGATAGTGAGGATAACGTAGAAAATCTGTGATTACTTTAAGTGATAGCAATCTAAACCATTTTACCATCTATGGTTGGCCTTGAATACCGTCTTGTGCATACTCAGAATTGGATACTTCTAGGTGTATACTAAGAGTAATAGCCTTCCTGGCAAAATGTTTCAATCCAACTCGGAAATAAATATTATCCCCACTTTTAGGTAAATGCTCATACTGACCGCCATCTCTTCGTCGGCCAAGTCTAAGGACACCGGAGCAAATATTATGTCTAATACTGCAGAAGTAAGGAGTTTTTAGAGCTATTCATACTACTCTATTGTGCAAAGCTGGCACTTCCTCTTTTAGTCCCCTAATCCAGATTTAGAGGACCACGAGGTAGAAATAACAATGTCATCTGACTAAGAACTCATGTTACAATCTTTCTTTTCCAGGTCGACTAGAATCTAATTGATTATTAAATTCCAATGAAGAGGGAATAGTGCCACAACTGACAATTTTTCAAGTCGATGCTCAGCTCAGTTTTGTGTTAATAATCCTGTTTAATAATCCTAATTGATTGATCAATACACCGAGCGATAAATCCACTTTCAGATCCGCAAGTTCTTTGGTAACTAATTCTAACTTAACATTTGTAAAAGGTCCCTAAATATTAAGGAAAATCTCCATAGTGTATTCCTTAATACTTGCCTTTGCAGTATGCATGTTGGAATCCTGAAAGCATGTCCGGCCAAATGTTCTGGCGCAGATGGAGTTCAATCAATCATTTCTTCATTTCTATCAGTAAGGTGGAGAGGTTGCCAATTCTTTTGAAGTTTCTTGCTAGATTTTTCGTGCTATATAGATGACTTTCATCTCCGTCCATAGATTGGGAATATGAACAATATTCAGACATGTTTTCATGACTGTCTTAAACTACGGAGCTGTATAAATTGTTGAATTTCAGCTGCTCCTTGGGACTTGAAAGGATTAAAGCTGCACATGCCTCCGAGGCCTTTCAATCCAATTGAAATGCATAGCAAAACCGAAGCTATACATTAAAACATCAGTAAGTTCTTTGTACTGCTGAGAGGCAACAATAATGTCTCTCATTTTTTACACTTATATACAATTGAGCATTCATTTGTATGACCTGAGTCTGCACCTACATATGTATATCCATCTTTGATCCCTCTGTGAAGACAGCGATAGTACGTGTGTTGATAAGCTGACCGAGTGTCCCCTATGGTAGTTAATGTAAACTCAAGAATTTTCCTTTTGTTAGAAAATAATACTAGCTCGGTCTTCTGAGGATTGACCGCTAGTGCACATTTCTTGGTTCAGACGTCTAGGATCTTTAGCGCACCTTCTAATTGTTCGCTAGGAGTAGGGAGGAATTTGCGCGTAGCCATCAATATGATGTCATCCCCATAAGCGATGGTCTTGACACCACTATACCTGAGTTGCAGGACTACTTCATTTAGTACAATAACTCATAGTAGTGGGGGGATTATTCCGCTTTGAGCGGTGCCTCTAAAAAAGGCAAATGCTTCTAACTTCCTCGTGTCCTCGTGCTCCATTATATTGTATCTTTCTTCAAAAATGTCCACATTCCAATTGATCAGGGTGTTGTGTTTATATTTTATATTTTAAGGATTTTTTGATAGAGCTAACTACACAGTGGGCGCCGTGGCTCAAGTGGTTAGTGCGCTGAACTACGGAGCAAGGGGTTCCAGGTTCAATCCCAGACAACACCTAAAATTTCTTTCACGGCCCCACCGCTCGCGAGCGTCTGACAAACATCCGAGAGTAAAACTGTCATGAAAAAGCTTCTCAAAATTGCCATTCTGATCCGGCATTAAACAGTAGGCCCCTTCCATTCATGTGAAGAATATAACACGCACAACACGAATGGTTGTGAGAAGCTAGGCCCTTTGTCTCATGGACCTGTTGCGCCAAAAATTTGTATTTTTTTGTAACCACACAGTACTGAGCCGTCTGAACAGTAGCCTGACGCACTAGCCACTGAGCCACGGCATTGTAGTAATAATGGACGTCTTCCACTAAACTTACAAAGTCGGATGTCTAACTTAATCAACCTCCTTCTGAATCACCATAGGCGACTTAAATTCTATGGGAGACTTCTTGGTTATATAACCCTTGTTTGTCTAATTAGGATTATTCTTTTGAAGAAGTTGAATAGCAACATCTAGCCTCAGGAGCAATCATTAGCCATTATCAATTGCAATATGCAAGACATTCTGTCCCATGATGACCACATGCAATTAACTGAAGTAGCAACTGCAATAACACTCACATTCTCATCCATTCCTTTCGCCCATCTCAATAGTGTATTTTAATTTATTTTTAGTTCTATTTTAATTTTATTGAATTTCATCCACGAATAAACGAGGGTACCTACAAAAATTCAGGGATAAAACAAAAGTCCTTGCACTCTTTGCATAATTTCAATTTCTATAAAAAGCCTTTGCTCATTTTTGTTTTTTTTTTAAGAAATTCCAAGTGGCCAATTAGTTGAAAAACTCAGGTGTTTTTTCTTCTATATAACATTTCCAAGTAAAATACCTATTCCAAGGAGAATTTGAATAAGAACGACGAATCATCATTCGTCCATCAATTGTCCATATTTTCCTATGTCGACCGTCGTCGGCAACTCAACACCACTCAACACATTAATTAAAAACTTTTCTTTTAAATTCCCAAAGAATTTTTAATTAAGTGCTTACTTTTAAGAATAAAAAAAGGAAATGGTAACAAGAACGAAACCTTAACGGTTGATATTTTTCACCGCTCTTTTCTTAATAAAATTGTTCTACCACGGCCCGGTATATAGGATATTTACAGGAAAGGACATAGTTAAACAAAATAACAAAAAAAAAGAAGGAAAAAGGGAAACAAGCTTTTTTTTTTTTTGTTTTCATTATTTTTTTCTTCTTCAACACTTACCGCCGACGTCTCCTGCTGCACCATCTTTCCACTCTTCCACCCCATAATCAGGCATAGCATTTGTGTCGAATTTATTCCTGTTCGGACGTTTGCCATCTGTGTGCGTTATTTGGTATATGGATGTATTTTTCAAGTGTTTTGCGAGGATTTGCAGGACGAACAATTTTCCAGTTTTGTCCATCCACCACAGCCGCCGAAGGATAGAGCAAAAAAAGAAACACAAAAAAAAAAATGGAAAAATAAAATAACCGAAGGATACAAAAGAAAAAAAAATATAAAATTTCCATGCCCAACAGTAGTAACCCGTTCATTGTTGGGGAAGGATACATGGGTGCAAATGCAAAACAAAAAAAAAAAAACCCAAACACCAATGATGATGATGATGATGATCGCATCCAGATGGAAATGAAAACGTATTGGGTTGGGAAAAGCGCAGCGCATAACCAGCCAACGAGACCAAAACGGACACGTTGAATGAAGAGAAAGCACACCAAGAAGTACACCGAAAAGAAAAAAAGGACGAAAATAATGTGCGGAAAACATTTGTTCTTATTAGTTAAATATACATTCATATACATATACATACATATATATATATTTTTATTTTTCTAGACATGGTGTGTTTTGTGTTA
Source organism: Xylota sylvarum (assembly GCA_905220385.1). Lineage (NCBI taxonomy): Eukaryota > Metazoa > Arthropoda > Insecta > Diptera > Syrphidae > Xylota > Xylota sylvarum. The sequence continues at coordinate 103,383,869 of LR999957.1, read as the reverse complement.
AGTGCAGCTTTCAAATATTTTCCACTTATTTTTCCGCAACAAAAATAAAACCAAAAAGAAATGATAAACGAAAATAAAAAAAAATAAAAAATATTCGAACCAGAGCCGCCGCCGAAGGAGCAAGAGAAATTGTGCGAAAATTATTATTGCTCCCTAAACAGATCTCCTGTGGAAAGGGTTTATCTGCGGAACACTGGATAGGGAATGCAAACAGATGGAAATGTGGAAATTCAATTTCATAAAATGAATCTAGGAGTAGGTACGTACATAGGTACTTAAGGAAATTGCTGGATATTTTTTGGAATTTGTTTAATTTTTTTTTAATACTAGCTTAATGCTACGATAAGGGGGTGTACCTCATAAAGATGAAGAAGTCCTTTGCTATTTATTTCTTCGACAAAACATTTTCTATAAGATGAAGAAGAACACAAGTTTGATATGTAGTACCTATTCTTTTTATTCTCTCCTGTCGCATTAAGTGCATTTGATAACATTGCCTGTTAATTAACTCGACTTCTATGGCTTCAGAGGATAATGTGGAAGGGGCCCAATTTTCGGTGATATTTTGCCATAAATACGGCCCACATATTGTTGAACTCAAGGTTCGCAATTGTACCCGGTTTCTTACACGATCAGACCTATTAAGTCTCTGTTTCTACTTTCTAGACTAAGATACTGACAGACAAGCTGCCCCACGATATCCACGCTGATCTTAGGTTGTTTTTGGTTTGCTGATGTTTTACAATCATCTTATGTCAAGAGTTTAAAACAGATTTGTTTAAGTCTTTTGATTAAGTCTATTCTTTTTTGCCATTCTCATAAAAAGCATTTGATAAGAGATTAGGCAAAAACCAGGCTGTATGGAAGCTTAATAATGGATTTAACTAAATGATTGGAGATGTTGATGGAAGAATGAACCCCTCTGCTGCTTTTATTTTATTCTGAAAGGAGCAATGGCAGAGATTGACTTAAAATATGTTTGAGGAAGAGAAGTTCTTAGCTTATTCTTCCATCACTGAAAGATTGATTAAAGCAGACGGGTTTTGGTTGATTTGTAGTGCAAGTTGGAATGTGTCCTGTTTGACCTTGGATGATTCTTGAGCTAAGACCTCTTTTTCCGCTAAAAAGTCTCGAACGGACTATTCGTTTTAAAATCGTTTTAAAGTTCACATGCCAATCATGGGAAGGGTGCCAACAATAGGCTGCTTTACCCTAATTGCTTTGTTTTTAGATTGAAATCTAACCCTTCGAGTACGCACGAATCTCAAACAGCAGATTGTATTTACTTCCTACAGTCCGGGATGGACCTTGGTCGAAACCAACAAGCTTCTCCAGCCAGCTCGATCTTCAACCATCTGCATCCAGTTTCGCACACCACTTTCCACCTGAACTTGCCATCTTAGGCGATTTGTTCCTCTTCTTCATCGTCCCTCTAGGGTGGATTCGAAGATTCTAGGGGCCGGAGCTTTGTTGTACATTCGATTATGTCAATATCATCGGCATATACGAGTAGTTGCACGGACTTTTGAAAGATTGTGCCTCTGATGTTGGTGTATGAGTTCTGCTAAATTTTTTCAAGAACGATGTTGATGAAATCGCACGATAGCACCTAGACCTGTCTGTTAAACTGAATGTGAGGGTATCCAAAATACCGAAAACCACTTGGGATGTATAGTCGCAGTTGAAGTGAAGTGTACACCTACTTTGGAAGATGAAAAGGACAACACCTCTTGGTGGTGTAGGGAACTTGATAGTCTAAAAAAGGAGGAGAAGAAAGCTTTTAATGATGCCATGAGAAGAGATGATCCTGAATCATGGCATGAGTATACGGCAAAGAAGAAAGAGCTAAATGTAACTCTGCGACGATGTAAAAGGGAACCATGGAGGGAATTTCGCTCGAATATGAGGAACACATCTGAGGACAATAGACTTTAGAAAGTCGTCTCTAGGGATCCAGCTTCCAAAGTTGGACTAATTTGTGATAGAATGGGGGCGATTGGTGAGACACCGAGTTGTGCAAATGAGGTCCTCATGGAAATACACTTTCCGGGAAGCCTTACGTCAGATCAGCTCTGGGCTCTGAGGAAACAAGCAGCAACCAGGATAGATAGGGCTGAAGCGAAACGGACAGTAACACCAAAAGCAGTCAGTTGGGCAATAGAAACGTTTTCTTACAAGACCGCAGGACCGGATAGTATATTCCCAGTTTTAATTCAATGGAGTGCAGATATCATTGTACCAAGGCTTAGGGGTATATACGTTACATGCCTAGCGATAGGCTACATACCGGTAACATGGAGAGAAACACATGTGGTGTTTCTTCCAAAACCGGGAAAAAATTACTACACCGAAGCGCAGCCCTTCTGACCGGTCAGCTTAACATCATTTCTGTTGAAATGCTGAAATGCGTTGAAAGCGTGTCCTTTGAATAGTAGATGCACACAGAACTGGCAGATCTACTGAAACAGCACTACATCAGGTGGTAAGTATTGCGGAAGAGCAGATATATACGGGAGGCAATGCAGTGATCATAATAATGGACATTGAAGGTGTCTTCGATTAAATACGTTTCGATAGTCTTAGAGAAGCCTTAGAAGAGTGCAGGGTGTTGAGATGAGTGGACAATATGCTGAAAAATAGGGCGATAAATATTTAGGAGGGAAACTTCAAGACTTAGAAGAAGGTTAAGCAGAGGTTGCCCGCAAGGAGGAGATTTATCACCTACTCTGTGATGACATAATCATTTTTATATCTTCTCAGAAGACCTAGAACTAGCCTGTTATATAAGACTTGAGAGATATACCTCAGTCTACCAAGCCGAGATGATTGCTCTGTTACATGCGTGGGATTACCTGAAAGAAAATTACGATGGACTGGACAATTAATCAGTGATCAGACGCATGGAGCAAACAGATGTCTACACATCACTGACATTGGAATGTGTTCATAAACTCAATGAGTGTTCATCTCGAAATGAGGGCATGTAGGTACTTGAGGGTAATGAGAAGGCGGATTCTCTAGCAAAACAAAGGTCAACTTCGGAGTTTTCTGATCCGGAGCCATTTGCTGCAATTGGCAGAGGAGTGGTAGAGCAAGTAATTAACAACTGGGCCGCACCGGAACACAAGAGAAGGTGGTCAACCGTGGAAGCTTGCAGGCAGGCGAAAATGGCTCTTAAAATGCCGATTGGCACCACGCATAGAGAAGTTCTAAGCTTAGGACGAAAAACACTGAAATATGTGGTAGCGTTATCTATAGGTCATGGATATGTCGGGTATCACCTAAAGAAGATGGGTCTTCTGAAGGATGACACCGGTGAACTATGCCTGGGGGAAATCAAGCTAGCAGAAGAAGAGGGAGGTCTTGAGAAGCCACTGGGTAGAAACTCAGAGGATGAACCAGATTTCAGATGCTAGTGTTGACACGAGGAACTGTGGATAAATCCAGAGAGTCTCTTGGGCTAAGGTCGTAACAGAGAGACAAAAAGGTTTCCAATACTGTGATCATTTCAGTGACTTTATTAACACAAGGAAGAGGCAGTAATTACTGTGCACCTGTTCTTGCCTATCGGATTTGAAAAGGGGAAGCCTTGGCCAATACTTCTTTGAAGATATAGCTTGACTCGGTTTAAGCAAGATCAAAAATTGTATTTCTGGTTCAAATTGGTTTCATGGCTTAATGGCAAATCATCTTACGGCATGGGCTTACACCGAAACTGGCTACTCTGCCTCTTACCGCGTACGGAAATCAGAATGTACAGGTTTTGTGAGTTTTTTGCAAGGATATTCAAAGAATTTTGGTTTCCAAAACTATGTAGAAACTGCAATGCATTTTTAGGATAATCGTACCATCGAAGGTTCTACGATCATTAGAGATGGTTCGTTCTGAAATAGCAGTTTTTGTAGTAGTTGTTGTGAGATACCCTTAGACCATAATTACCAACAACAAAGTGTTCAGTATAAAATAATGCCAGAAGCCATCCAAATGTCACTACAGCAAAGCTTCATCATAGAAAGGTTGCCTCTTTTTGGACATCGGCTACCTACTACCGAAGTCTGAAGAAAGCCATTCAAGAACCTTCCTTGAAGATGGCATACAACTATAGGATCATTCACATATTTGTAGGACTTATAGCAAAAATTAATAAACCAACAAATTTTGAATTTAATATGTGAATTAGTATGAGCATGAAAGTTTGAAAATTTCGTAGTTAATCAGAAAGGTTTTTTGCTTGGCATTACTAGAGAGGGATGACTTTGTTCATCCTTTGAAAATTTATCCGGAAAGTTCATAACTAAGTAACACAATTGATGGATCCTGAATGATTTACTAGTCGATTGGCTTTACGGTGAACAACTTTTTTTAATGCTCCTCAAGCTTTTATTTAAAGTAAACCTTGTATGTAGTAGGTAATTAAAAATTTAACAGTTCATTCATTACGAAGCATCGAGGACAAGCTACGCCTATTGAAATCAAGCATTTGTGCTCCAGCGGATGACATGAGACCAACCACTTTGTATTTCTTTAGCGTTAAGAGAGAAAATATGACCCAAGGCTAGGATGTCCTTTTTGCGCTTCCCCTTCTTGCTACCAACACTGTATTTGTATCTTCTTCGCACGGATGATTCAAGAAATAAACTTAAAATCTCCGTGTGCAATAAAAGAGGCCAAAGACAAGACGATGAGTATTTCTTTTCCATAATTTCTTCGCCCTTACGTTGAAGTGGAATCTGGTATTCTGCCAATTCTTCATGGTAGTTGCTTGTTATATCTCCTTGTACATGAGTCTGTGCACATTTTTACAACCCCGGAGAATTTAATGTCGAAAAAATTAACTAAAATTACCAAATAACACGAATGGAACAATGTGCAATGCAGTAAAATTCATTTAAAGGAGATATCGTAAAAATGGACGTTCTTTTTCGTCCTTATTCTTCTTTCCCCCTTTGCGATGTCGTATTGCGTTCACGACGACGATGACGATGACGACGACGACGACGACGATGATGATGATGATCAGGACGATGCATTTGACTACCATACAATCCAAGAACAGAAGGCAACACAGTTAAAACAGAAAAAAAAAATTAAAAGTTAAAAAAAAAAAATAATAAAAAATAACGTAAAAAGTGTGCCGTGGCGAAGAAGGATACTATCCGGGTGCAAATCCCGTTAAATCAGTAGAAAAAGGAAAAAAACAAATTCGCCCAGATAGTTTTCAGTCTTTTTTGTTTTCTTTGGTTTTCGTTTTTTTTCTTAAAAATTATTTTTGGGGTTGCGGAAGAGTGGAAAAAATTGTGAAAGCGGTACTTGTGCAGAAGGATAATCATTTTTTTTTTATTTTTTCTGTGGCGGAGGAATTTACATACCTAAGGTCCGATTGTACATGGTAATTTCCGACATAACTGCTGTTGTTGGTGCAAGGATTTCTGAAAAGAAAAAAAAAACAAACCAAGAAGAGTAGAAGAAGGAATCATAAGAAGAAAATGTGAAATTGTAGGTACAAAGGAGGAAGCAAATTGGAATTATAATGGATTTTTATTTTTATTTATATTTATGTTTATGTTTAGGTTTGTGTAGTTGTTTATCTTTTGTTTTTTGTTGTTTTTCCTAGGGGTATCTACCTTTGCATGTCTATTTGTAAATTTTATTTCAATAACATTGTGTATAGCTTTGGGTGGACCTTTGACTTGTCTTGTGTCAGCAGGAGAGGCATACTTACATATGTATCCTTTGTGGAACGTAATGATAATTTAGAAGACTTGGCATTCCTTAAACTTAAAATTACAATACAAAAGAGTTGCAAGTATGTCAAGGAATGGCAAGTTATGGTTCATATGGCCACAAGTGTAAAGGATTTGTAAGGATTTCTCCTTAGATTCTATTCTCTTTCTGTACGTATAGAAGTGCTGGTTGTTTTTTAAGGTCGGTACACTTAGATCAGAATAAAACCATTAAATATTAATGGATGGTACACTCCATAATTATCTCCATTTGATAGATATTTAACATCTTTATTGACTATCGTCATTAAATTGGTTTTTGATTGGTGTGCAGCTGACTAAGAACGTAGCTCTACTGACTACTGTTCTCATAGATTGGTACGTAAATTGTATTGATTTATTTACTGTTTACTGATTTTGTACCTAACTACCCGTTCAACTGGACGGTACGACAGGAAGAAGCATTCCAGAGGCTGATGGAGGCTCTTATCAATCCTCCCGCTGGAATACTATTGCAATGGGGGAAGGAAGACAACATATTGAGACCGGTGGTCTATTACAGTCGTAAACTATAGAGGAGGCCTCCACATTCATTCTGAAGGTAAATATCTCCGACGAGGATTGAGTAGCCACCATGTAGATTTTGAAATTGTGCCACGATGACGTTGAACACTTGGCTGACGAGAAGACGCTTGAAAGAATAAGGCTTCACAAGGAACTACATCAAGTCGTGCGTTGAGTCCGCATGCGCAAAGAGCAGAGGGAGCAGTTCCGAGGGTGAGCTCCATAGCATAGAACGCGTTCCTCTTCCATTCGACAAAGGGAATGGTTGGGATTAGATACGTCCTAGCATTGGTCGACAACTTCACCAAGTAAACCAAACTGCGAGTCGCTAAAACCACTGACAGCAAGGGGTCCTTAATGTGCTGAACGAAGAAGCCAGCTATTTGGGGTTACCGCGGAGAATAGTCACTGACCGAGGGACCGCGTTTAAATTGAGCATGTTCGCGAAGTTTGCGAAAGGAACAAGACCAAGGAACATCAAGACCGCTGTCAGGACGCTCAGAGCAAATGGCTAGGTTGAGAGAATTAATAGAACCATCCTGTCAGCCCTTAAATGCATACATTCGCCGGAGAAAGGGGAAGATTGCGCAACCCATCTGCGAGTAGTCCAATGAGGATTGAATACTGTTCGGAACTGCACGACTAAGAGAGCACGCAAGAACTTTTGTTCGCTTATACGCCGATGAGTATTTCGTGGGACAAGCTCTTCCTGGAGCTAGGAGAACAGAAACGGACAGATGCAGACGAAATGGTTTGTCAGTGAGACAATGCCCTTGCGAATATCGAGCAGACTCACCTTCACCAGAAGACAACATGACTCCAAGCATATGAAGCCAACCAAGTACCAATCCGGAACTACGATCTCGCGGTCCATATATCGTCACAAAAGCACTGCCAAACGACCGATATATGGTGGAGGATATTCTTAATATTCAGTGACTCCAATGGAAGCTAAATACAGTCATGGCGTCGGACAAAATGAAACACTATTGCGAACTTCCGGAAGAAGGTTTCTCGGATATGAGCGACACGGAAGGATCGTGAGGCCACGATCGTTTGAGGATGGTCGAGTTGTAGAGTTACCGGTACCTATGTAACTGATGGCTGCTGAGTGCCTAGTATCTTGACTGGAGTTTGGGTAACCAATCCTTTTGAAAGGTCGTACCGCTTCTTGCTTCAGGCGGGAGCAGATAATGGTTTCGTAGTTTCGCAATACAATTGGTTCTGATCTCTCGGATCAAAATATTTCACCCAGCTCTGCTGGCTTTCAGAAGTCAAACATCAAAAAGATACCTGATATCTAAACAAACAACTAATGCGATGCGATTTTACAAATCTCTTATACTTACCATCAAGTTTAATAACTCCATCTGTTTCGCCTAATGAATTCTTTGCGACACATCGGTACGAACCAAAGTCATTGCTGCTAACATTACGAATCTTTAACTTCATGTACTTGCTGTAGCCGTGTATTGATGAAGTTGTCTCATACTTGTCTCCAGCACGGGATGTATCTGAAACGATAATAAAAGCCATATAATCCTTGCAATTAGGCACTGATACAACTCCAACGTTCTGCCTCATAAAACTGTTCATATGTCGTAAAATTAAATGACAATTTATGCTTAAGCGTAATTAAAATGGCTATTAGAGGCTATGGGAATATACGGATATGAACTTGGTGACATACTTTCCCAAACATGTGTATACGACTAGTGTGTATCCAAGTAGAGTCAGTTAAATAAAATTTCCGAGGGTCTTTATGGAGGTCGCAGCGCATTTAATTGTCAAAACGACAAAAGCCATTTTTGGCAATTAGTACAAAACATAAATACATTAACCATTCCGGCGACTGTGACTGCATCTATATCAGGAACACGCAAAGAAGCTTATACTGTTACAAACACAAGAGGGTGGTTGGTGTGTGTGTGTGTGTGTGTTGGAAACAAAAAAAATAACAATTTTCATAAATTTTTCCATTTTATTGACCAAACAAAAATTATTTTCCTTGTATATGCCGCGGAGGCCCTCATATGAGGACACTTCTGTCACAATTCGCTCCCTCGGTTTTTTGATACGTTATGTTTTGTTTTTTGTTTTCAGTGCCAGGATCTCATGCAAAGGCACGCATTTAAGAGATGTTTTTTTTGTTTTTTGTGTTGTCCTCTATTTTCGTTGTCTACCCTGCCGCCGTGTACCGTGCAATACCCGTCACGAAATGTCAAATCACATTACACATGTCATTGTGAACACACAGTTATGGCATTTGTAAGTCCTGTACGAACTGCAAGGGTTCACTGTCTCATTGTGTCTCTTTCTCTTTTGTTGATGTCCTTGAATCATATTCCGGTATCGCTGTATGTGAATATCTACACATATATGAACGTACATATATCCATACAGGTGGATGGGATGCCATATGGATATGATGAAAATTCATATTTTTTTGAATGACAGTTAGTGACATGACATTCGTCGTATAGTCCATGAAAAGGATAACGATTTTTACCGCAATCGGAGTAGAGGGTCGCACATTGTTGATTTGAAATACCTAGTGCCTCTGTGTGTGGGATGTAGTAGAGGTTGGGGTATAAATATTTGCGTTTTCGTTTTTGGGGCTAATTTAAATGGATTCGCTCTTTGAATTCATTTGCAGGCACGTTTCTTGGATTGGGATTATTTTTTTCTCTTGGTGGGGTATGTGGAACCAAATTTTATGGTCTACTTTGGAAAATTTATTTTTGGAATAAAAAACTAAGTTTTACGGTGATAGATACACGGATTCATATGACTGACATGACATAGTGAAACTTTTCTTGGTTTTCTTAGTTTGGTTAAAATTCTAGAATACCAAGGGCAGTTCTGAAACAAATATAAAGTTGTCGGTTTCGGTTTTGAATTAGGTTACCTATCAAATGTTTGTAAGTTGATGTAAGTATTCGTAACTTGACTGTTGCGGATATCTGTATAGTACAGGGATACATTACACAAATTTAAAGGGCATATCCAACAGGATGTTGGCATTTAAGGTATACTATACTCAAAGGGCAACGAAAGTTTACTGTTTACTCAACTGGAAACCTTGTGTGTGATAAATCTTTCCTTATCTAAATGTCATCTTTAGTTAGATGGACTGAATGTTATTCACTAAATGTCAACAGTTTACCCCGAGTATCTATCTAAAGTTCAAACCGCTATACGCATACAAAAAAGTTGTAGGTCCTGAGGACTACTAGAAAAGTTACCTCAATGACATTAGTTACATATGTATGTACATTTAGGTTAGGTCAGAGGAGTTATCTGCACCAGTATGCAGAGACACTTAGACCAATACAGATCTATTGTGATGACATGGATCGCACCATTTGGCTACCCGGGTCTAATTAAAACCAACCGGAGCTCTTGATAAAGCGAAGGAGGCTTGTGACGCCTACTGACCCTAGTTTTTCCTACGTTGTCAAAGAAGTGGGCTCCTAGATGGAGCAGTCTTTTTAGGGACAGAGCTGTGCACGTGAAGGTGAGACGATTTGATTGCCCCTTGACTGTTTGTGAAAATGATAATATTCCTAATAGATATTGCATTCCATTTCAACCATGGCAAGGATTCATTGATCGTCATGATTTCCGCCCGAAAAACGCTGAAATGAGGCGGAAAGAGATGCTCTGATTGAGCTTATCGGAGAATGCCAGCTCCTCATTGGTTTTGTAGCCATCCGGCTGAACTGTCCTCAGGAGAGGGCCCCATTTATTTCGGTAAGGGATGCTAATAGGGAGGTTTCGGTCACATAACAGGGTCGGCGGGGTGTAGTTGGTGTTTTCTGGAGTAAAATTGAGGAGATCAAGGAGTGGCCCTTATGATGGTTAGAGCACTGTGACGAAACTTTCAGTCAGATAGCCGCACTCGCAGTCAATTGCTTGCGAAGATTATCTAAGGGGAGCAGGAGAAACATAATATCCAGAATCGCTGAGGGAGAAGTTTTCAGTGCACCACTGATGCATATATAGGTATGTACATATGTATGTATATATGTACATGCGTGTCTTTGCACCTTAGACAGGAGATTGAAGTGAGTAGTCCTATTAAGAGCCGGCCACCACACGATCACGCCGGACCAACGGATGACGGATGTACGTGTCTGATAACTGAAACGTACATCCAGTGTATGATATGAGGTTCGAAGCCCCAGTTCTTACCTACGGCCTTTTTACACGAGTGTAGAGCCATAGTTGCTTTCTTTACGCGATCAAGTAGCTTTCCAGTTTAGTTTCCTATCTAAAATAAGACCCAGGTATCTTGCAGGAGAAACTGATGCCATTAATCATAGGAGGGTCATTAAGGGAGACTTTATATTCCCAAGTAAAGACGACGAGTTCAGTTTTGAGGGGTTTAACGCCCAGTTTGCATTTTGAGGCCCGTCTGGTAAGCGATAGGAGAGCACATGGAGGATTTCCCTAAGAGTATCGGAGCGTTTTCCAGAGGCGGCGATATATATGTCATCTGCATATGCAATCACTCTGCATCCAGTTCTTTCTATGTCCAATAGCAGCCCGTTGAGATGAGGAGGCCGTGCAAAGAAATATGGTACTTCTACTTCGAGAAACGGTTTCTGCTCTTCGATACCGACGGTGAAGTAAAGCAGTACCACATATCTGGCGGACTTCCACAAGGATTTGTGTTTGGTCCTATCCTGTCGAACATTATGTATGATACCGGCCTAAGGTTTGGAATCCTAAATAAATCATGGGTTTTGCCGATGATATTGCAATTGGGTGACGAAACACCTGAAGGAAATAGAGGAGCCGGTGGATGGCAGCAGTCGGGTTAGATCTCGCCGAACACAGAACAGGGGGAGTACTAGTAAACAGTCGCAAGAAAAGAGAGACAATCATCATCAGAGTAGGAGGTTATCAGATACCTAAATGCCTCAGTACCAAACGTCGATCATCAACCATATGGGCCAAAGTAATGACAAAAGTGTCTTACGCACGAAGGATAAACCCTGTCAACAGACTATGTGCGCTGAGTATGCTGTATGCTGTTCGGACAGTGTCAGACGAAGCTGTATATTTCAGCGTGGAGATGGTACCAGCGGTTATCTTGGCTAGTAAACTACAAAGGTTCTACTATCCAAAAATTGAGGAACCCTGAGCTGCGTTGTGCAAGGGATTTGATGGCTGCCTGACTGTCGATGTAAATGTATGACAATATCCGATGCTGATACTGCATTAACCGCCAGCCAGTCAGCTGCTTGATAAATGGCAATGACTTCGGCTTGAAAAACGCTGTAATAGTTTGGAATGTTAAACGAGAGCTATCCAAGTTTTCTGAGAAGACTCTAGCACCAACTCCGTCCTCAGTTTTGGACGGTACAGGACATCTCGGTGTTTCCCACTCAGTTCTGTTTGGTATTGAGAATTTGTAGCCCATATTGAAGTTCTGTGCAGTGGGAAAGTGTATCGATAGTATTCTGGCATCGTAGTCAGGCATGTAGTCTGAATTTCTTGACTGCGAGGGATGGGTTGAAAGATAGTGTAAAACCCGTTTCAACAGATTTACCTTTCCGATAGGCATGTTGTGATGTGTATAGTAAGGTGCGAATAATAGGTGTCTTAGAATCTAGAATCCTTTCCAGAATCTTGTGAACAAAAGACGTTAAGATGATTGGTCTAAGGTCTTTCGAGAGAATATATAATTTTTGGCCAGATTTGGGCATAAAGGCCTCGGTCCAGGCGGCCGGCATTTTTCCTAGCTCCAGGCAACCCTGGACGTGCAATATTTACCAGAGTAGGGCCGTCGCTAGGTACAGACAGAGAAGTGAGTATCCATCAGCAGGTTAAGTGATGCTTTATCAGATTCCGCCTATAATCCCTTGGAATTCATGACGAGAATCGGCACGGTTGGGGCTTGGAAAGGACTTTGCGTAGTCAAGAGGATTGAGACGTATTATCAATTAGATTAGAAAGTTTTTGCAGGTTCGCATGAGTACATATGTAAGTACGTATGGATATGTTTAATAGAACACAGCTAATTACTAACTATCATAGAATCGTATCCGATTAGTAAGTGTTCTTGCCAAATATGTTCACAAAATGATTTTCGCTCATAATTGGCAATATGTATTAAACCCTCTTAAATATACTTAGACCAATTGGCCGCAAACTCGTTAGCTAATAACAATTTTCCACTGAAATTTGTTTCAAATTTTGGTTAAAATTGCATTTGATTAGAGCCATTATCCGATTCAATGTCGAAAATCTCTCAAAATTCAACAAGCAGGCAACCGTCGAATACAACAAGAGAGATTATCGGTACGGGATATATGTATATAATACCAATAGGTTCGGTTGATGGAATTCTGCCCGGTCGCACCTCAGCATAGGTATGTAGGTATTCATAAATTCGAACCAGGGATTTTACAATGCAACACATTGCAACGCATACAAATTGAACAAACATTCGTGCATCATTCCGAGGTAATTTAGGTGCCCTGGAGGTCTGCAGTCATGCAATTCATTAGTCCTTATTGAATTACCTATTAAATATCATACGAATATTACGTGAGCTGTAGATACACACCCTGGATGGGCATTATTTTTCGAGAATGGATGCAGCACCGCTTGAAATGGCATGCTTTACGGGGCTAGTAATCGAATTCAAATAAATAATTGCGGCCAATTACAGGTGCACTGACTTCAATCCCGTTTGGGTGGTGATCCAGTGGTCGTTCCATTAAATAGATTTAGCCAATAGGGAGTTGAGTGGAATCTTTAGGGAATAACCCCATAGCAGATAGGTGGGATTCAAAAATCCAAATTAAGCCACATGATACCCGGGGGGGATGCGATGCTTTACAAGGATTGAAATGATGAAAGAGGTCAATGAATGGTGAATGTTTATGTTATGCTCCATCACAACATGGCTGTGTGGGGCAGAACGTGGATTAAGTTAACATTTTGTTAGGGTAACTAATTCAATTTGGGATCTGCAGTCGTGGAATTTTGATCTGAATGCTGCGGTGGGATTTGAAACGTGATTATTAGTTGGGTGCATGTTGGAGTTATATCGTTTCACAGATACTTATTTATTATTACAAGCAATGAGTGACTTTGTCAAATTTGTGGTGCTTTCTAGTATTTCCACGCATTTTATTAAGCTCAGGTATTTTGCGTATATGCTCGTTCATTTATATTGCTGAGATAGATTTTATATTTGTTGTACGTGACATGTACACTGTACAGTATCCTCTTACACCTTAGACATTCAATGGGTATGATGAATGAGGTAGAGATATACATATATAGATTTTTAAACATAGACAATGATATGGGTCATGATTATTTTGCAAACGATTGAATAAACTCCTTCAGCATTATGTCTGTCTAAACGACTTGTGGTACTATTATTGATTTTGACCAACGTGCACTAGAGTAAAACTATGGAAGTTTTACCACCCAGGTGTTCTTAGGACTATTCTATAGTTCAACAGCTAGCTATCAGAAGAAGCAACTGGTTGCGTGTCTATGAAAACTGAAAAATGAGTATTGATCATTCATAGTTACATTTTAGTAGTCACAGTCGGTTGTAACTTTGACTAGGCCCTTGTTTTGGTTCGTGGTTGTTAGTTCAATTTAGGAGTTTCTACTCATTCGTGGTTAGTCATAACTACATAGCTGTTATGTTTTTCAAGTCTTGCAAGTTTTGTAGTGATTTGCGAAAGTCATATTGACTAGCTGGTAGTATCATGTCTCTGGAAAATAGTCATGGATGCAGTCTACCCATTCGTTAGTTAGTAGTTACTCATTAATCGTATTCTGTTTGATAATTTTGTAAATATAAGGATGTCCTGGATTTGTACATTTCTGAATCCTATTTCGTATATCAACTGATTTATAGTATCTTAAACTTGCTGTCTTGAGTTGGTTTGGGCAGGGTGGTTGTTTCCGTTCAGCAAGGACACATCTACACCAAAAGAAGGTTCATTGTAATACTACTGTGGAAAAACCGGATTACTAGCAGCTTTGACCTACATACATCGAGACTTCCCAAATGGGACAAGAGGCAGATTCGGTGTGAACCCATGCGAAAGAAGTATGGTACGCCGTTTAGGGATTAAACCAATTTGACCCAGTGACAAAGCTTTTTATTTTGCTTCAAGCAAGTTTTGCGAGATCGTCAAGATCGACGAAAAAGTACTCGCCTATAAGGTTTTCATTCTCAAAACCAATAGGACAGGACAGGTACACGGAAGATGTGTCATGGTTTCTTCCTCATCTTCGTCTCTACAGGTTCTACAGAAATCGTTGAAGAGAGCACCAAGTTATCTGGTTCATCTGCCTGTCAGATAGTGTCCTGTTAGGGCGTCAACTATATTTCTTAGATTTGTCCTATTGACAGAAATAAGGCTACTGGTTTTCCTACAATCCAGTTCTGGACAGATTTTCTTAGAAGAGGGGCATGTCCTGATATTATTCCACCTACTGTTTGCCATTCTAATGACTGCGGTGTCTAATTAGAATTTTATCGATTTAAGAGGTGCTTACGGTTCCCCTCTTTAGCTAGTTTGTTCGCTTTGCAATAGCCTGTAATATTCCTGCGGCCTGGAATCCAGCACACTACAGTTGTCCGGGAGTCGTGTGGTAATACAAATATCTAGTGCACTAGAGTAGATTCCCGCTCCTGTTCTAGACACTGCCTTGGATCCGTCTGTGTAAATCTCTGTCGCAGATTCATTTAAAATTTCTCCCGATTCCCAAGCCCTTCTACTAGAAATCCCGGTTGCATACTTGACGTTAAAGTTCAGATAGGAGACAATGTAGTCCGAATTACTAGGAATAGTGTTATGGCCGTTTAGGATGGAGCTAGTTACGAGGATACCCTAAGCCGTAATGCTGCTTTAGCCGCCATTACATTGACATTGACATTGACATTGACATTGACATTGACATTGGCATTGACATTGACATTGACATTGACATTGACATTGACATTGACATTGACATTGACATTGACATTGACATTGACATTGACATTGACATTGACATTGACATTGACATTGACATTGACATTGACATTGACATTGACATTGACATTGACATTGACATTGACATTGGCATTGACATTGACATTGACATTGACATTGACATTGACATTGACATTGACATTGACATTGACATTGACATTGACATTGACATTGACATTGACATTGACATTGACATTGACATTGACATTGACATTGACATTGACATTGACATTGACATTGAAATTGACATTGACATTGACATTGACATTGACATTGACATTGACATTGACATTGACATTGACATTGACATTGACATTGACATTGACATTGACATTGACATTGACATTGACATTGACATTGACATTGACATTGACATTGACATTGACATTGACATTGACATTGACATTGACATTGACATTGACATTGACATTGACATTGACATTGACATTGACATTGACATTGACATTGACATTGACATTGACATTGACATTGACATTGACATTGACATTGACATTGACATTGACATTGACATTGACATTGACATTGACATTGACATTGACATTGACATTGCCATTGACATTGCCACTGACATTGACATTGACATTGACATTGACATTGACATTGACATTGACATTGACATTCTCATTGACATTGACATTGACATTGACATTGACATTGACATTGACATTGACATTGACATTGACATCTTTTAGGAAACGCTTGTTGGAATATCGATAGGAGATTACTATCTCATTTAGTAATAATGTTAGTCCTTTATATCTGTGAATCATAAGTCAGCGATGATTTTACTTGAATAGTTTATAGTTGTAGCAGTTTGTTAACTTACCACTGAAGTAAGAGTCACTATTCAAAACATGTACTTAGTAGTCTCTTGGTTTTAATAGTCAGTCATGGTTGGACTGTATGGTCTATCGTTGCTGGGACTTACTCAGGGTTGGGGCTTATACTCTTGTATACAAGTCCAGTATGACTTAGTATATCAACGTGCTGTACTAATTTATACATATCAGAATTAAAATGTCAAGTGAACGTATAACTGAGATCCCTCTTGGTCAAGCCTAAGGACAATTAAATACACTTTTAACGGCTTCAAACCGAACACCAAACTACCAGAATTCACATATGTATACGAGTGTGTAACTGAATAATCGATTTAAACATTCATTTCCCAAACGTTTTTCGGGGAAAATGCACTCAATCAACCCAATCATAACTTGTAATCCTATTAAATGTCATGCTCGAGGGATTTTATAAAATTTACTGCCTTCAACGCTTTAAAATTAAATGTACAGATACAGTCGACGAATAATCATGAACAAAACAAAAAAAAAAAAAAAAAAAATCAAAAATGTCCTCCAACCAAACAATCCTCAAACACTTACCCGAAATGATCATATCCCCTCGTTCTGTGGTCCAATAATTTATTGATGCCGGATAAGCCTCCGTATGGCATTCCAATGTAACATCCTGTCCCACATACGCTCCTTCCAATTGATTCGGAATGGACAGCATTGGCGGGACTGCATTATTGGTGATGGTGGTGGTGGTGATGGTGATGTTGTTGTTAGGTACAGCATCCAGTGTCGCAATGAAATTGTATTTTACGAACAGAAATATTCAGCGTTTTACAAAATGTACATATCTGTCTCTGCTGTTGCTGCTGCTGCAGCAGCAATGTGTTTGGATAGTGTGTGGGCGTTTGTAACTCTGTTTGTGCAATGTACGAGGGAGGTTTGGGGTCGTGTTTGTGTTGTTTATGCATACTAAATAAGACAGATAGCTAGATAGATACTCACACTGTACTCTCAGATGAACGCGTTTACTAATCGATGGTGGCACACCGTTGGACGCTACACACAAGTACGCGGCCATATGCAATCGACTAACCTTTGTGATGTGTAGAACCTCACCGTCCACGACATTGACTAAGGACACCATTGGCGAAACCGAAAAATAAAAATCCGTAAAGGATTAACATATTCGAACTGTGAGTGTGTACGTCTAGTCTGGCTTACCATTCTCTCCGCCAATTGACATCTCTTCGCCATCTTCACGCCTCCACATCACATACGGCTCGGGGTATCCACGGGCTTTGCACGTCAACGTCACATTGGTACCCTCACGAACCACCATATCGTTGCTTGTCATTCCCTCGATAATCAAGGGTGGCACTGTGTGTATATCGAATGATAGCGAATATTTGTTGTTTATTTATCTAGGATACGTTCTGTATGCACTGATTGGATACTCACCCACAACTTGAAGATATCCCTTACGGGATCGCATTGGATCTGTGTTCACTTGACACATGTACCAACCGCGGTCATTCTCCTCCACCTCCTTGATATGCAAATACCAGGATCTGTGATCGTTGTATGTCAGGCTGATCCTGTTGTTTTGTGTTATCACATTGTGATGTATGGAGAGGATTGTTTGGGTATCGACACGAACCCAGGCGACCTGTTTATGAATAAGAAAAAGATTTGATACGCTTGGAATTTCTTCTTTTAAATTTATTTACTTATTTTTTTTTTTTTTTGGGGAGGCTGAAGGAAGTGGGTATGGAAGTGGAAATGAGCTCTCATTAGATATTCAAAATAGGACTTTTTTTTTCTTCTCTGTTTGCGCTGTTTGTTGTGGGTTGGTTGTCGTTTAGGTTGGTTTATGGTGTCATTACACAGGCGATAGGGGGGGCGTCGTTATTGTTAACACTTTTGAAAAGTTATGAAACTCCATTAAATATTCAACAAGTTGCTGTGGCAAAAGATGTTATATATGTCAATGGGGTTGCTAATGAGGGTGTGAGTTTTGGATTTTGTCAGTTGGATTGACACGTTGTATCTTTTGTTAGAAAGGCGACGTTTAGTGATAATGCGATGGCGGAAATGGGGATAGAATTCGTTACATAATAATTCTAAATTTTGAAGTTGCCCGAAAATGAAATGAATGGAATGCTAATGCAGTTTCAAAGGAGGGGTTTAGGTATTATTGGCTAAGTGGGCTTAATTGTGGGCTGATGCAAAAACTAGTTTTACCTATTTTACTGGAATTTTGTCGATTCTCAAAGTAGAATGCCAATAAGTTGTCTATAGTCTTTTCTTCTAGAGGACAGCAAGAATTCCGCTGATTTCTTAAAGGCGCCCGGGAGCATTCATTTGGTTTGCCTACAATTTGAAACTCTGT
Source organism: Xylota sylvarum (assembly GCA_905220385.1). Lineage (NCBI taxonomy): Eukaryota > Metazoa > Arthropoda > Insecta > Diptera > Syrphidae > Xylota > Xylota sylvarum. Next base: position 103,365,358 of record LR999957.1, on the reverse strand, counting down.
TCCATACTCAATTGTGTTCGTAGTAAATTAATCGTTAGTGAAAGTTCTGACCGATTACGAGTGAAAACTCAAGGCATGTTTAGGTCTACAGAAATCATCTTTTGATTCTTGTCTAGCAATCTCATCGGAGATCTCATTCCCCGCGATCTCAATGTGAACAGATAAGTGTCAATGAATTCAGAATTGTAATCAAATTTATAGAGTTATTCGATTTTAGAACTATTCTGGAACCGGTTTAAAGATTGAGTAAGACCTTAAGCGTAGCCTGGCTATCGCTGCAGATGCAGATAGTCAAACTACTTTTTACAAAGCAGTCCATGGCAAAAAGACAGCATATGTTTACGCTTGGAGAATAAAGGTATACTTGCCTAACTTTGCATTGTCGTTCAGGACACATGACTAAATTTGGAGCCATTCACGGATATTAGACTAGAAGCTACTCCTGACCGCAAGAAAATTCGGCTTTCTGTCAGCTTAGTCTCGCTATATCTCCTATCTTCTCCTAGCATCTTTCCGATTGTATGAAACGCGGGACCAAGTTCCCAAAGCTCTTAGAGTTTGAAAGGATTGATAAATCCTTAGGTCGAACGAAACTTCATTTTAATGGAGTGCACGTTCAGGAACCTAATAGTGTCAAGTAAACTATTCCTAAAACTTTGCTGGAATATCAGGTGTCCTTAAGAGATTTCAATGAATTATTGTCAATTGGTTGCAATCTAAAAAAAACTTGAATGCAGCTGGACCGGAACTGACACTGAAACTGATCGTTTAAAAGGCTTAAAAATTGTGTATTGATTCCGTAAATCGTGATTCTTTTATAATTTTCTTTCCAATACCACAAAGCGACGGAGAGTCAAATCCTTGGATTGTTCTAAGGTCTTAGTTGTCATCTCTGTCAACACTTTGGTATCAAGTATTTGGTCTTCCGTGCAGATTCCACAGGATGTCGTGTAGAGGAGAAGACCGTGTTTTGCAAGGTTGGCAGTTCGTTGGATAGCTTTATTTTTCCGATTTCTAGGAACTTATAGTAGAACTCCGCGCAAAGATTTAGATAAGTGCGATCTGGTTGGTTAAAACTTGGATCGGCTAGCTTAATATTTTAAGGGATGGTCCATCCAGTTGTATTTATCACTTGACTGGGTTGAGGTGAAATGACTTTTGTTCAAACCTCGATTACTTACGAAAGGACACTAACTCTTTTTGGAGCCCAGTTTCTTTATCATTCTCCCGATGATTATGTTTAGTTGCGACCCTAAGACTAGCAGTAGGTACTGCTTCTATAAACTCACCATTGCAACTGAACTCTGACGGTGGATACTGGATAGTAATACCAAACTATGATATTTCGCTGCTTACTGTGTTCCGCCATCGATGATGGATGCGTATTTGATACAGTGCTTACTGATCCTAATGGATGTTCTTCCTTTTTATGGCTTTGTGTTGACTTTGCTGATGTCATTTCTAGGTGTACTGTGTTTCTTAGAATACTTTGAACATCGTCGCACAGAACCTTGTGCAACCTGATATCCATGTGTTAGACGGTTAATGCACAATTTGTTTGACCTAAACATATCTAACCTCTGATTGGGCATGACTTGGGGGAAATCCTTGCAATTGTACAAGGCATGACCCTTGTATACTGTGCATGTCGGTGTTAATACTTCTGATGGTTTATTATTATTTTATTATTTTTTTCTTTAATTGTCTGCACTTGACGTGGACACTTTAGGAACTCGTACAGTGTGTGGGTGTCTCCATCCAATTTTTTTGTACTAGTATACGCAGCAGCAAAAGATCCAAATTATCAGTGGATGTGGCGCGATTTTCATGGCGTAACAGGAGTTTATCAAGCTCGATGTTTTGTGCGTTTTCTAGTCCTGAGCGTTGAATACATTCTATTTCTTCTTCATCCCTACAGCTTCTGCCACGCTGTTTGATTGCCCATCGAGCAGTGTGCAGTCATGATGCTAATAATACGATTTTAGTTAACGGATCTTTTGTTATCGAAGCCATAATAGTTTAGATGAAACCAGGACTTATTAGCTATCTCAACGGAATTTGTCTCTGTTTCCCTATAATGTATGCTAAGCGGTACACTGTTCTTACTAAGGACCTGTGAGAGATTCGTTTCAGACTAGGTCCAGTACATATTATTTCTTCTCCAGAATCAAACATATTATTCGATACCTGGTACAGGGTCCTTACTACCTAATTACGCTGCATCTAGTATAACTTGCAATTGTTATGTACTGGAAGTATTCTATGTTAACTGAAGCTAAACCTTACTTTCATGACACTATCCTGAACGGAAACTGTTCGTAAGCATACAAATCCAAAGCTATCTTAAGTTTAATTCAGATGAATCAAAAATCGTCCACACTTAAGGGAAGACATCTGTCATTAGTCTGAATTTTCTTGAGAGCCGACTAAGGCCAGCTAGGAAACGTGATCTGATTGGATCAAAGATTTCCAACAGTATACCTGTAACAGGTCACTCTTTTGATTTTATATGGACTATTATCACAGTTCTAATTTGAGTCCTTAAAAAGGTAAAATTGTGGAACAGCTGCAAGATTTCTTCGAGACCCCTATCTGTTCTTACTAATTTATAAGATTGCCAACTAGTATCATTTTTAAAACTCTTACAAGTACCCTTAAGGTGTTACTTCTTTGAAGGACTAAGGATATACTATCTCAAGATCAAGACACATCTGGCCTTCTATGTTTGATTCGAACACTTCCAGTTAATGCTATTCCACCTGCACCTGCAGACATCATCGATTCACTATCATTTGACCATGAGCTGAATGTCTGAATGCGAGTAGAACATGCAAAAAGAATGTGTCCTTGAAGAAATCTAATATTAGAGAAACTTATGTATTAATGAATTCCTCAAAGAGCCAACGCCCAATGAGCCTAACCAATAGTCTACTTTATTCGCTAACATGATTACCTTATTAATAATTCCTTACATGGATGTGCTTTGCTCTGAAAAAAGGGTTCTTTAGTCCTCTGCCAACAAATTAGATTAGACTTTGGTCTTCTCGACCGAGCCATATGTAGTAAAATAGTGAAAACACGAAAAGGTCCTTGCTAATCCTCACGTCTCTCTCGTTCGATATGAACTAGGTAACCAACTAAAGTACAAAAAAAAAAAAAATAAAGTCCCCTCAACTACCACCAATTCCTTGGGCTAATCGAAAAATTCAATTCAATTTTAGTCCTCCTTATCACACAGAGGATGATACACACTATGTCCCAAAGGGGATAACACTTAAGTGTATACATACAATTTGCAATATTGGGAGTTGGAGTGTGTCTATATATGCCTCGGTTGCATGTGTTATGTCCCAATGCCAATTAGCTAATCTACAACACGGGGTGACATTCACAAAATTGAAAGCGAACCTCTCTCCCCAGGGCATGTTACCATAGGTCCTAGATTCACCCAGAAAAAAAAAAAAAAAAAAAAAAAAACACAAGAAAACGACGAAACTATATAAATTTATGGTGTTGGAGGGGAATGAAGAAAGAAAACTTACGTCTACGTGACCTACTTTTGTGGTATGTCCTGAGAAACTATATTACACACAAGGACTTCGTTTCCAATGTACTCGATGAATAAATGATTTCTTGAAAATGTCAGCACTCTCAGGGATGGGGAATTTCTAGGGTTGCACACTGCAATGTAATAGGATGAGAACGCGGCGCAAAAAAGGGTGCGGGACATTGCAAAAACTTTTCTAATTTGCATAGAAGTTTTCTTTTTTTTTTTTTTGTTTTGCTTCTTTCTTTTGTTTTGTTACATTCTTCCTTTAAATACGAACTCACCTTGTATCCTTTTAAGTTTTCAACAACACAAGCGAGCAGCGCATCTCTTCCAATTGAAACGGTTACATTCGGAATTGGTTCAGCAAATCTTGGCATATCTGCATCAGCTAAAATACACGAGGACGAGAAAATAAAAGTAGGTAAACAAAACAAAAACAAACCATAACAAGTTTTGTAATTTAGTATGTGTGTATTTCTGGGCGTGGTATAGAGGAAGATCCTTTTCTCTTTTAATTACCTTCAGCCGAAGACTGTGACTGCTTGCCTGCAAGTAAATAAGACGAGTAAACATGAGAAAAAGTTTACAGAAAAAAAAAACAAAAAAAAAAAAGGAACTGGAGCAATAGTTGAAAATAAGATTGAAGGACGAAAGGAGCAATTGCAATTGTTAAGCGGGTGGCATAAGAAGTTGGTACCTAAGATGTTGTAATTAAAAAGAATTTCATTTCGTTTTGCTGATCTTATCTTGCGCATCGGAGAATGGGAAAAGAGAAACTTTTGGCTTTTTATTGCCGCCAACGAAAGGATTCCGAAGAGAAGTCTTTGCAGGATGTTCAGTTTGTGTGAATTGGAATGTAGTATTTCGTTACTTACTAAGGACTTTCATTAGTAATACTGTAATGTATAGGTAGAGGTGTATATACATAAGTATATATTACTTTGTGTTAAAGAGCAGTTGGATAGGTTCTTCATGGCAATATTGACCTTGTCCATGATGGTTTTAAGAGCCACTTAATTAGAAGAGTATACGATGCGAGTAGAACAACCCCAGTGGTTTGCAAAGAAATTCATGTTTTCGAAGCACTTTGTCGATACTAAATATAATTTTCATAAAAAAGCTTTTCAAATTATAACCTTCGGATATGGCTTAGTTAGTTCCTACCCTCAGACAAGTTATAGGGCATCTCATACAATTTCGACTTGACTATATAATTTGATGATGATCAACGTTGATTGCAGAAAGCATTTTGGAAAGGTTTTTATTTGGGCGTTCTTCAAAAGCGTTGACAACTTCAGGCGTGCTAAAATGTGAAGTGTTGATTTCATATTTAAGTAGGCTTCCCCTAACTTTGACAGATGAGCTCTTACCCTACCTTGAACCAAAAAGTGTTTTGTTTGGCATTACCACCGAGCAACAGTGTGATCTGCTAGCGTGGGCTGTCCGGCTTCTGTTCTGTATTGATAGAGTCTCTGAAGTTCGAAGATTCAGCATATTAGACTGTGCTTTCCAACTTATTCCACAAAGACGTCTATTTTATTTTAAAGATTTTGACATTGTATCTAGCACTGGCTTCGTACTTTTTGTATAGGAGGTTTCATCTGATTACTCCACACTTATCCCAATACATTTCACCATAGGGTCTGCATTAGTAGTAGACTATAAAGATTATCCAGTAAATTTGTCGACCGTATAAGGTTAAATGGGATGTAGGCTCCTGAAAATCATTCAAAGCTCCGGTGGTGATGATATTTTTCCAGCGCTTCTACAGAAGGTAATTGATCTCATCCTGTTCGGTATGATTGTTTTATTTAGAGACAACTTAAAATGTAATCTTCAACCTCCAGAACACTCCGGACGAATACTATGCATGAGCCTGAAAGTATGGACATAAATAGACAACCGATAATATCGCTAAAATTATCGGAAAGGCTCTTGAAAAGGCATATTCACGAAGAAAGTCGAGGAAAAACAAGAAGTCTCTTCCATGGTGGACAAAGAACTATACAACATCATGTTGCAAAATATTTTAAAAACGGATAGGGACTGGAAGCAAATCCAGTCAAAGAAAATTGAAGACAGGAACTCAACGAGCAAAACGTTGTCCATGGAGAACGGTTAGGCTTAGAAAAGTCCTTTCCAGGGAATGAATCGCACTGGTCTCTCTTAAAGACTCAAACGGCCACTGGACAGAATCATGCAACGAAACGCTTGAGCTCTTAATGAACACTCACTTTTCGGGAAGCACCTCCAATGAAATTACCTACCGAAATGAGAAATAAGAATACATACCTTCAGCGGCAATGATAACGGAAGAAAAGATAAGATGGGCTATTAACTCCTTCAAATCGTATAAAACTTCCCTATGGTGTTACAAAAATGTGGAGAACTTATAACCCCACATCTTAAAAACATCTTTCTAAGCAGCCTAACTTGGGGATATACATATACCAAAATCATGGCGGAAAGTTAAAGTGGTATTTATACCCAAACCTGGTAAACCCAGTCACACTACCACAAACGATTTTAGAACTATCAGCCTAACCTCATTCGTTCTGAAAACATTCGAAAGGCTAATTGACATTTACATATGAAGCAAACTCAAGTCGGAAGAAATATCTCCGGCTTAACATGCTTATATTAAAGGGAAAAGTGTAGAAATATCACTCCACAGTGTCGTTAGTATCGTAGAGAAAACACTGAAGGACAGAGAATATACTCTAACTGATTTCTTAGATATCGAAGGGGCCTTTAAAAATGTCCAAGCCGATGCAATAAATAGAGTTTTAGTAAACCTTAATGTGAACAACACCATTATCAACTGGATTATGTGCATGTTAAAAAACAGATAAATCAGTTCAGAACTAGGTGGTGCGCAAATTATGGTGTCAGCATCTAGAGGCACTCCTCAAGGTGTATTATCACCCCTTCTCTGGGTCCTCGTGATAAACGAAGTTGTAGTTAAACTAAAATTTAGTGGAGTGAAACCACTATCTGTCCAATCTTAGTGATCAAATACAAAATGCTTTTTCCATGGTCAATACCTGGACCAAGAACTGCGGACTTTTATAGTTAATCCACAGAAGACAGAATTGATTCTTTTTACTAACAAAAGGTCAATACCGGAATTGAAAATGCCATCAATTGAGAGGACTCAGCTAAAAGTTTGTGACTACGTCAAATACCTGGGAGTTATCCTAGATAGGAAACTAAACTGGAGCCTCAACATAAAGGAAAGGGTAAGGACAGCAATGATAGCATGCCATGCCTGTTACAGGGTATTCGGCAAAACCTGGGGTCCAAGCCCTAAAATCATCACGTGGCCTTACACGGCGGTCGTAAGAACGATACTGACGTATGGCAACTTGGTCTGGTGGCAAGCGGCGACAAAAGCCACCAACCTTAAGATTATGACAAAAATTCAAAGAATGGGGCAATAAGAACGACTTCTACAATGGGGCTGGAAACAATACTCAACCTAAAACCCCTAGACTTCTTTGTACAAGAATTCGCCGCAAGTACTGCTCTTCGAATAAGCCAAACCTGAAGCTGGAAACCCAATCTGATAGGACACGCACAGATTCTACAGAAATATGCGGGCAATATTGTATGCACAGACTACATAACCCCCGTCTTGAATTTACAAGACCATTTGTCACTTACTCTCCCAGTATCTTCTCTACTGGGAAACAAGAAAAACAAGCACCAGTTAATGGATCAATCCTTCTACAAAGATGGCTCCAAGATGGACACCGGCGTTGTTGCAGGTTTCTTTTCCAAAATTCTCGGAATGTCCAATGATTATCTTTTGTAAAGAATTTTATATTTTCCTTTAAATTGGTAGATTTTGAACTATTTTTCGTGTCTTCTAACACCATTTAGCTGGTTTGATTGAATCTAGTCGTACGTTGGAATATGTAAAAAATAAAATAAGTAACTTTGACTTAGTAACAGCATCTCACAGCTCTCTTTGAGCGTTCCCATGAGTTTGAAGAACTCTTACATAATTCCCATTCACAAAAAAAAGGTCGTAAAGATGAAATCTGTGATTACCGACCTTTAACTAAGATCTCCTGTATACCTAAGTTCTTTGAGAGTATTATTTACGACTGAACGTTTTTCCATTGCAATTTTTTTTTCTCCCAAAACTATCATGGATTTCTAAGAGGTAGTTCCACAACGACAACTCATGTCGAGTACTTTGTTTGCAATAGAATCTGCAAATAAAGTCGATGTGATCGCCACAGATTTTAGCAAAACCTTCAACAAAATCTCGCACAAAAGTATTCTTTTTAAATTAAAGGCTCTTGGCTTTCAACTGACACGAGGATTGAGTCCTTTTTAGAAGACCGACTTTACAATGTTCTGTTTGATCTGTATTTTCGTCCAAATGAAATTCTCCTCTGGGGTACCTCAAGGCAGACATCTTGGTTCCTTATTATTTGTTTTGACATTCGATTATGTTGATCGTATCATTGTAAATTTATATGATATGAAGGCATAAATATATTGTCGTCTTCTGACTGCCTTCTACTGCAGGAAGTTTTGGATACATTTGGTGTCTAAACAGTTTCCTTGACCTCAATGTAAGTGTGACGCCATAACATACTCCCGTGGGCGTGCTCCAAGTTCAGCTCTTAGTTATCTGATTTTCAATGAACCCGTTCCCTTAGTAACTGGAATAAGCGACCTAGGTGATAATTCAGTTTCTGTTCACGTATCGATAGCATAATTATGAACGGCAACTCTTCTCTTGACTTTATCAAGGAATTTTCTAATCCTTATTTCACTAGATCCTGTGTATAAGCTTTGTTCGGCCTCTCCTTGAACATGCCTTTTAAGTTTGGTCGCCATATTACACCCCCTACATTCTTCCCTGGATTGATACCCTTTCATAACCTCGTAACATAACCCCCGTACGACTGTGAGTTGCAAACTTACAGCCTCTTTCTGTTCGCCGTAAAGTTTTCGACATACTCTTTTTTCATTAACTTTTAGCTGGTACCATTGATAGCCAATCTCTACTTCAGATCTCTCTTATGCCCATCTGTGAAGTCAATATCCATCTAATTATTTACGGATACCAGGATCCAATGTCTAGAATGCTACGTGAAGTCCACGACATTCACCTTCTCTTTGACTTTCACCTTAACAAACTGTCCCTTAAGAAACCCACTTATTCCGTCTACAGCTCTAGTCCCTTTGTTCTCACCCTTAGTTGCATAATTATAGTTTTAAGGTACTTTGTTAGTTGTAAGTCTCGAATTTAGAATTGTGCTTGTACTAAGTTTTAATAAGAGATCCGGGCCTCAAACCGCGAGCTATGAAAAAAGGTCTTGTAGTATGATTAGACTGACGAATAGGCAGGACACAAACATAGATTTCGTTTGAGCAATTAATTATGGTTCTTCTAAGGTGCTCTGGCTGAGGTGGCCCTGGTATTTGAATACAATTTGATTGGTCACCCATCAATCTATAAGTATTCTGTGTTACATACATATACATAATGTAACACAATGACCTATACTCTTCTGTAACAACATTTCCCTAAACCGCTTATTTAATTTTAAAGATTAAACATTTTCTCCTGCCAGCCAACGGATGAGAAAGGAAAAAACATATTTTTCACAAAAAAACGTGATGGAAAAATTATGCTAACGATGTCTCTTAACCAACATCCGTAGTTCATCCAGCTGCTCGTTCATGCCTCATGCATTTTCCGGCGCGTCTCATTCTCCACAAGAGCCAGCCTCGAAGTCTGTTCATTTCCAACTTACACCTGCAGTATTCAGGATGCTTCCGTAGGGAAAAATTAATAAATAAAAAAAAAAAAAAAAAATTAAATTAATTTTCAGCAAGATCATAATTTAGTTACTTTCCTTCCCCAACACCAACACCAACACCACTGTACCACACTGGTGTGCTATCTTCCCGACATCCTCTTTATTTTCATTTCGAAACTTTTCATTTTTTTTTTTCTTTTTTGGTTTGGTTTCCTTTCTTTATATCCCACCCCATTCAACGGCATCACCATGATGTGGTGTATACTTTTGTAATAATCTATGTTGCGAAAATGTTTTCCAAAAAAGGACCAAAAAAAGGATAAAAAGAGAAAAAAACGAAAAAAAAATGTTGACGCTCTGCAATGGTTTTGCATTTTTGTATGCCACCCTATCATCGTTTCGTCCATGAGACAGGAGCATAAGGCAAGCAGTCGACTTTACAAAGGATGCTCCATCAGGACAACATGGTGGCAGTTTCGGTGGAAGGACAAAAAAGAAATAATCTACACGCTGTGTGCCTTGCATTTGTCATCTCTTCTCTATCATCTTCGGTGGTGGGCTATACATAATGTACCAACAATTTTCGGTGTAGTTCATCATTTTGTGTTCCCTTTTGCCTTTGCATAAAGTTCTGTTATCCTTGATGTTGTTGCTATGAGGTGTTATAATGGTATTTTTTTTTTGTTAACTCTCAGGACAGGCAGCGAACAGGGGCTTAGATGTCACGTCGCAAGGAATATTAAGAAAATACTTTCTGATTGAAGTGCAACAGCACAACAGGAGTATAATAGTACAGGAGTCACAGGATGAGTCGCAGGATTTTCAGCATATTTAAAATTAATTTGCAGGACTCACTGAGATAGTGAGTCACAAAAATTCGCCTTAATGTAGAAACTAAGATAATGATGAAGATTATTATGATGAAGGCCATGGGAGACGTCAGGATAATATAAATCATCCTTGAGGGGTGGCATGATTTAATACCATTTAGATGAATGAGAAATGATTTGTTAGGCCGGCCGGTGCTCCTGCTTTATGGCAGAACAGAATGATTGCTATAATAAAAGTGGACTATAAAAATAATAAACAATCTCATGGAGATGGAATCACGAAGGCGGTTAAGGTCTTGAGAATGTATAGTGACATATCCTGTTCCTGTTCTAATTTTTCACCCATTCGACCGCAATTCATGCATGCAGAATGGAATACAACACACCCGGATCCGTCCAGACAACGACCAACGATGATGAAGATGATGCTCATCTCTTACCATCGAAAAAGGAAAAAAAAAACCAACCACCATCACCGGCAGGCAATCGGGAGGGTGGGTAAATACTTGAAGAGGTGAAAGAATGGATTTTGTTTCTGTAAACAAAGTATAGCTAGACAGACGGCTTTCTTTTCTTTTGCGCGTTCGGAGAAAATCCCCAAATGATATGATGAAGGAAAAGATTTTCCGGATAAATCCGAAAAGGAAATCCAAGAAGAGGCCAAAAAGGAGCCAAAAAAAGTGAAGAAAAAGACGTCCGCTGATAGCTTCCTGCCTCTGGGGAATAATTTCACAATTGTTTGGGTCTTACTCACTTGTGTCATAAATTTATGAGTCCTTTGTTTTGATATTTAGTATGTGGGTGGATGTATTTTCGTGTGTGTTTGTGCGACCCATGGGCAATTTAATAAATTTTCCCCAAGAAGAAGAAGAAGAAGAAGATGAAGCCAACCGGCCCGACCGACCGACCGATATAGTCTACCAAAAAAAATAATGCAAGACACAACAACAGCTCTTGATGGGCAATTCTGTGCCATTTTGAGGTCGTTTTGCTTTCGTTTATAATGAATTGCCTCTGAGATATAAGCCGCAAGGGCTGTAGGGTGGAGAAATTATTAAGTTTACATCTTTGGGTGTTGATTGCGGCTGTTAGACTAAGGAAGGCAGTTACTTATGTGTGGTGTGTAGAGTACGAGGGACATTGCTTGGTTTTAATGAAACTGATCCCCTCGAGGGTAGTGTACACTTATTCCAATTTGATTAGGAAAAAATGTATTAAGAGGCCGGGGATTGAACTCTCTGCGAGTGGCTTATGGAAACTGAATTGTTGGTATTATGAAATTTTTTGGTGCGCGTCATCTGTAAGATTTTGAAAGAAGCCTTCACCATTACCTTGCAACAGGAGATGGTATTATTTTTGTGATCGTTTTTGTCTCTGAGTTGTATTCTGAAGGAAATTTCATATCGAATCCTGGTATTCTATCCGACAGCGATGGGGTAGAGCAGTATGTATGTAACTTTCGTCAACTATCATTCTATTGCAGATGTCAAGACCTGATAGGGCATTGAGGAAGTATTCCCCTAAGTTTTATCTTTTAAGTAAGGATAGCGCAGGGCAATTACATAGAAAATTGATTATCGTCCTTTCCTCCACTTCATCTTTACTTCTACAGAACTTGGAGTCCAGCTTATCCTACTTTGGACACTGGTTGCAAACGAAATTTTAAAGAAATTAGAACAAGCTGGGGTCAAAGTTGTCGTATATGCGAATGATGTTACAATGGCGACCGGACGTTTCATACCCTCCAACATGAAAGTACTTCAATTCGCCCTCAACATCCTACATAAATGGGCGGAAAGATGTGGGTTAAGTAAGTATTATCAATCGCAGTCATGCACGCGGCATGAGATGTCTGTGTAGAACTAAGAAAATGGCCCTCGGCGAATACGACTTCGGAAACCTGGGCGATCTCTCAAAAAAGCTACCTAGCAATTTCGGGATGATTCAGGGGGCCGGTAACCTATACCAGTATTAATATTTTGGTCTTCTTTTAGGTTATATATAGCTACCCCTTCAATATACCTATCTACCATCGATCGAATGGTACACGAAACACAATGGAACACGGAAACGCCCTGGCCGAGTGAGTGGCTTTTTTTTATTTATAAATCTGGCGATGTGCCGCTCGATGTTGGTCTTGAGTTCGTCTAAAGTCTATATTTGGTTAGCATTGACAGTGGACTTGCCATAGCCCCAAAAGAAAAAAAGTCCAGAGGCGTCAAATCACATGATCGGGGCGGCCTATTGGTCGGTCCATTTCTGGAGAAAACACAGTCCCTGAACTCGATTAGTTGGCAGCTGTGTGGTATATGGCGCTATCTTGTTGAACTCGGATGCTCCTCTTCCAATTTCTCCTACAAATGGTCAATAAACATGGTCCGGTAGCAATCTCCATTGACTCTCATCATTAAAGAGGAAGTATGGGTCAGTGACCCCGCTAGTATGAAACCCGCACCAAATAGTTAACTTTGCGGCTGTCTGGTGTATATATTGTGGATTCTTTATTCAAATTCTTTTTGTTGCTGACCTTCATTAGAAAATTTTTGTAAGAAATAAATTTTCTGATGATATAATCTCTAAGAATAGCCTGGTGTATTAGGTTTTTGAGTTGTGCATGAAAATGCTTCTATTCTATATTATTTTCGATGTTATTTTCCTATTCCTTCATTTTCTTCGCACATTCCTTGACTACAAAATGCAAAGTAGACAACTCCAATAGTATTTCCATGGCTGCAGTTGAGCAAGTTCTCATGGCTTTTGTAATGCGAAGCCATGCCCGTCTTTACACCTCATTGAGTGTCCCCTTGTTGTGACTAGAAGATTGGTTATTTTCCGAGCAGAACCTAAATTCGGTGCACAGATTGAGCTTTTAAGGTGGTACCCTAGACCACAGTGACCTGTGCGAAAGCTCATTATCTTTCTAATGCTATCCTTGTTTAGATTAAGGATTTCCTTGTAGGAATAAGGGCTGATTAATAGCTTGGATTGACTCAGCCCTGAGACATTTTCCCAGTGGGCCAGACGAAGTTTGCGTTCCCAATCGTTAATCAGAGCTGTGCAGATTCTGAGGCTAGGGCTAGCCAATTCATCTGCTGATTAGTTTCCTGCAATTCCTTGATGACCATTGACCCAATCGAGTTTCATCATGTTATGTCTGGTAATAGATTGTAGTGCATCATAGTAGCATTTAACTGATATAGAGTCCAGCAAATTGGACGACAACGCTTTAAGCTGCCAGGCTATTCTAGCGCCCTTCATACCTTTACCAAGGCTTATCCTAGCGCAGATCTAAATGCCATGGGTTGGATCCAAAGACACCAGCTTCAAATCCAGTTTCCATCTTTGATCCGTCTGTGAACCACACGAGACCTTTATATAGGATCCAGTGCCGGAACACCATTATACCAGTTTACTCGGTCCAATATTTCTACATTAAATAACCTATGGAAACAGTACTCTCTGATTATGATATCGGAGATAGTGCAAAACGTGTCCCTTTTGGGAATTGAGTAAACATTTTCAGGGGTCTCACATGGTCACCTGATTTATACTTGTATTCTAGCTGCAGTTTAATAGCGTATCTATCGGCCGTCTTCCCAATGCTTTGTAGAGGAAAAAACCTAAAAACAACTTCTAATGGTACGCATGGCACCCGTAATACCGAGATAGGCAATTGTCTGCAGCTTCTGAAGCTTAGTTGCCGTGGTCTGTTCAACAACTTTCGGCCACTAAACGATAGCCACGTACGTGGCTATGGGCCTCACTATCATTGTATACATCCAATGTATCATTTTTGGATATAGACCCCATGTTCTGCCGTAACGCCGCCTAATTGCACCTATAGCCCTAGTGGCGCGATGATGGTGGACTTAATATGAGAATTCCAACTAAATTGTTTATCAAGGGTAACACAGAGATATTTAACCTCATTGGAATAAACTAAAGTGGTATCTTTGATGTTGATAGGTCCTAGATTGACCAGTCTTCTTTTTGTAAAAGACACTAGAAAAGTTTTACAAGGATTAATACATAGTTCTTATCTGCTAAACCATTCTAAAATATATAGCAAAGCACTTGGCATGACAATGCAAATGGTTGAGCTGTGTTTACCACTAATAAAAATCGCTAAGTTATCCGTATAACCAATGGCGATGTAGCCTGATCTCTGTAGGTTGACTTGAAGATTGTCGATGACTAGTTACCACAGAAGAGAAGAAAGAACTCCTTCTTGGGGATAATCCTTAACTGCGGTCACAGATACTGACACTCCTCCAGGGGAGGAAATAATAATTTGAATTTTAAGCATGGCCCTTATCCATTGGTTGGTCGAATCCTCGATACACCTGCTATTAATTGCTATTGTTTTTAAGCTGAAGCCTGTGCTACCGAATGCGCCCTTGATGTCAAGGAAGCCGCACAGAGCTATTTCCTTCGAACGAAGTGTTCCTTCTAACTGCTTGACAAGATAATGAAGAACACCTTCTATGGATTTAGCCTTCCTGCATGCAATCTAACTTGAATGCAGAGGGATGGACAAATCTATACGCCCTCTAATATGAACGTCAATGAGTCCTGCTTTATTGATGAAGATTACATTTACCTGTCTTCAGGAAGTCGGAATGTAACACCAGTTGCAGCTAGCTCTAAATGAAGCAATCATACCCAGAAGAATGAGATCAATTACCTTCAGTAAAAGCGCCAAAAATAAATCACCACCGCCTTTGGCTTTGAATGATTCGAAGGAGCCCTACAGCTCATTTAACATTAGGTATCCGGACTGAAAATTTTTCCCGATAAACTATTTACTTAAGCCCTAAAATAACAAAGATGCCAATATTTTGTTAAGCTATTCAGAGTGTGAATAGTTCTGCTGATATTTTTCTTATCAAAAAGCACATTTTGTATGCTCAACCTGCACTATGAAAGGCTACCTTCCTGTAGTCTAACTCAAGCATACCTATGTACATGTAGTGTACCTCATCATTGCAACTTCTCTTAGTGGCGACCAACAAAATTTGGCCAACATAAATTTCACTTCATAGTATACTCGTGCATAAGGATATGCTGGGTCGAGCGTGAAATTTTAAAACAAAAGCATGATATGGAGAAGACTTGGGACCATATGTACTTCCTACTTGTCCAAGACTTATCACAGCTGATCTATCAGGATCTAACCTAAGTTTTTGCTCGCTATTTGGGCTTGCTAATTGAAGATTTTCCATTTACATATCTCTTTTCTATGAACATACATATGTGAATGTACAAATGTATCATGTGACTTTTTTTTCTACAAGAAATGAGGAATATTAAGTAATCCTAAGAGATTTGAAAAATTGCCATAACAGCAGACCAATAGCTCTCGAATGACGATTTTTCCTATTAGATGTCCTTTCAATAGAAATGAAACTATATAAATATTTTACTTTCATATCTCGGAAGGAATTACTCCAAATCAAATATTGAAAAATCTTCTGAAACCTACGAGTCCTTTTCAATCACATGAATGATTCCGTCTCCATATTATATACTCCACAATCCTTTCACAAACAAAAATTGCATGTCCTTACCCACTCAAATCGTCATAAGAATGCAAACCGGTACCGCAGCAGCAGCATTCAAATAGAAATATAGAAAACAAAACGACAAAAAGTCCCCAAATAAGTGTTTTTTTTTTCCTTCGTCCTGTCGACTAAACCCTTATGAGTTTTTCATTTTAATAAAAATATAGAAAAGCTCTTCGTTTCTCCAGGATTCTGATTTATGCAAACAAACAAGCAAAATACTCGAAAGTGAAATTGATATCCCATCCAGAGATTTCTGTAGAGTGAATAAAGGAATACTCGTATCAAATAAAAAGTCATAACGAAAATAAAAATAAACGTGAGATGAAACGAAAGGTAGTTTCGTCCCGATAGTGCAGGATGCAGTGCATCGGAAGAGTTTGTTTAAGTGAGTGTGAACACTTTGAAGGACTCGAAAAATAAATATGAAACCCTTCTCTCAATGCAACTCAGACAATCTGGCAGACATGCTCGATTATAATGATGACTATGAGGAATACAAATTGTGCCCTGGAAGCGGGTTGGGCTTAAAGTAGGATAACCACATGGGTGCTTGATTATTGAACGGATGCCAAAAAGTTTTTCCTTTTGTACACAAAACGACTCCAATTATGGGGTACTTTTCTGCTTCGCCATACAAGCAGCAGCGGAAGGATAACGATCTAGAAGGGGAGAATTTTATTTTCCTTCATGCAAGGATAGAGGCTAATTTATTATGGCGCAGTATTATCCATTATGTAGGATTTCTTTTTTTTAATAAGACTGGTTAAGGGGCATATGAGGTATCTATATATGAATTAGCATATGTTTCGAAAGCTTTCAAGATGGTGAAAGGTAAAGCGTTTCCAACAACATTTTTTAACGTATAAATGGAGTGATTTCCATTAAATTCATCAAACTCTCGACAGCAGATCAATTATAGAAACTAATTAAACCATTATTCATTATTCAATCTGATTTAAACTGATGGAGACACGCGATTTAGTAAGTTGAGGAGGAATATTAAAACTTTTTAAAATTAGTCTTCTTCCTCATTTCCACTTTATTACTTAAGAACGTAACCACCGAGTATTGAATAACGAAGATTTGGGAGTATGCAATATATTAGAGTGTGTGTGTGTTTTTTTTTAATTCACACATTCATTACTACCTTCATAATGGCAGGACACAGGACGGATGGTAGACAAATTAATAGGAGAACATAGAAGATACCGAATGTTCGTTAATTATGATGGTTTGTGATTGGTATTGGAAGGAAGGAATCACATCCTCGCAAGGCTACTTGTAATATTCAAGATTTGCCTGTATCTGTTTCGTATTATATTTACATATATTTCGGACCTACGAGATAGGGGCTCGAATATACCCTAGGTCAGGAATCCCTGTCGTAGAAGGCGACTAAAATCCAATAAGTTTTAAAGTTTATGCAAAAGCTCGCGTGCTAATCCCAAAGATTGCAGACTCACAAGTCTATCATCATATTTTCTGAAAACTCTGGAGAAACTGATAGACGCCCATATTCGCAGCAGTATTAAACCAAACCAGCTGTCAGCTTTCCAACGTACGTATAGCAAAGGGAAACCTACACTCGCTGGTGTGCATGATTGAAAAATCTTCAGATTGCAAAAAATATACCCTGGTAGCATTTCTCGGTATTAAGTGGATACTTGCGAACCTTGGAGTTGCGGCGCCGATTACTAGGGTTATCAAATCAAACGACGTACATACATAGTTCAAAGTTTGGTAAGTTCCATATCCATAAGGTGGCGTGCTCCCTCCTCTTCTTTGGAACCTTGCAGTGATTGAACTGCTTTTAATCATGGAAAATGAAGGGAAGGCTGTAAGGAGGTATTTGCTTATGAGGACGACGTTGCTCTGTTTTGGATAAACACTTCTTTTGCAAAATGTTCTTTATAAACTCTCTCAATGGACTAAAGTATGCGGACTCAGTTTTAACACTCAAAATACAGAACTTGTACTCTTCACTAGAAAATACAAAATTCCGTAAATTTTGCAAAAGTTACGAACTGATCCTCCAAAACCATCTGGGACATTAGCTTGACACTTTACGACAGAGCGAAATATCTGGATCTCATATTTATTTGATAAGAAACTAAGTTGGGAATCTAATATCTTTGAACGTGTAAAAAAGCCACTCGAGCCCTGTACTACTGTAAGAAAACGATATAAAATAAATGGGATTACATCCACGTATTACATATTGGCTATATGTATCTGTCATGCTTAGGACAAACCCTACCACCTAGCTCATCTTAACTGGGCATCAGCACTAAAAACCTCCCCTGCGGCGGCTCTGGATATTCTGTTTCACTTCCCACCTTTAGATATCTGTAGCAGGCAAGTTGCGACTAGTGTGACTTGTTCGAAGGCTATACATATCTCTGTGGTCTAGTCTATGTACTGAATACCCATTTATTCTTAACAATCTTGAATTCCTTTCTGCGAGACACCGACTACGTATGTACTTCCACAACTTTCTTCGATAAGTACTTTCAAACACGTATGTATCTCAGGGAATTATATGGCCGACGAACTCCCCAGGAAGGGTATAGCCTTTTCTATTTTATCGGATATCGGGGGCGAACATCGGCATTCTTCTCGATACAGTTAAACTGCTGCTTAAGCTCAACGCTGTGAATTTAACCAACCGTAGATAGGCAGACGGCACTATGTGCCTTATTATTAAACAGTCTGATCAGACACAAAAGGTCAGTCATAGCAATCATAGTAAGTGTCATACCGATACTGTTCTAAATGCCAGCATACTCTGATTGAAGCTCTTCTATGAACAAAGTATATGCTTCTCATCTACGAACTTGTCGTTGTTGTCGGAGCCCATATATGGGTTGCGTACATGAGTATTGACTTGACTCACTATCGCAAGCAGATTCCTGATTGACTGCCTGGGTCGCCCAATATTTGGCATTAGCCTGGATATTGCGGCAACAGTCCGGTTAGCTTTCACGCTTGTATGTATATCATGTGCTCCCTAAAGTTGAGGCTATGGTCAAGCAGTACCTCTAGGTACTTTACACGGTTTTGACTCGATAGAGTGTTCTCGTACCTGTATTACCAGGAGCTCAACTTTCTTGCGAGTGCTTATGAGGACAGCTTCAGTTTTGTGGTCCCCCATATCAGTACGTCTTTGATGGTGTTGCTGCAGTTTCGCGTCACCTCGTCTACTACTACCGCGATGTCGTCGGCGTATCCAATTGTATTCACTCCTCTTTGTCTCCGCATACATAATGTTCCACAGGGCAGGGGCTGGAACTGATTTTACGAGCTCTTTAAGGTCAGGGTTTGTTCTCATATTTTTAGTATGTTTGCGTATGAGGTCTCTCTTTGTTTTCGCACTCACAATGGCTTATGGCCTACTGGGTATCCTTCGGGGTTTGCTACTGTCGTTCTCAGCTTTCTTCTACTCTTCTGTTTTTGCCATTTGTTCTTTGCTTTTATTTTTGGGTCTTGCTGACAATTTCTGACCAGGTTTCGTTGTTTCTTCTTTTTCCAGCTGCTGGTCTTTCGCCTTTCCGTTACCTTCTATATTGTTATGTCTGGGAACCCAGCAGAGTTTGATCGAATGCCGCCCAATGCTGATCAGTGCGTCAGGACATTTCCTAGCTGCGTTTACTTTGATTGTATTCGATTTGATCGATTTTAGGGCCGTGTGACTGCCAACGGAAATGGTTTTATCTGACGGAAGAAGGTGACTGTCTTCTATGGATCTAACCAATTTTTTTATTGCCAGGATTTCAGTTTGGAATACACTGCTAATACTGTAGATTAAAATATTCCAATCTGCTCGACTTGAGAATAAAATAGGGAAAACAAAGTTGAAATCATGGTAGCTTTCCACCCAATATCTTTATTGTGTTTAATATCGCCGCATGTCCATAAGTAGTCTATTTCAACAGGTTGGATTCTTCCAATCTGATATCTACTTGTGTGCTAGAACCTTTCATGAACAGGTCCATGAATATACGCGTATCAATCCTTGTTTGTGATGTGCTTCTTACAACTCCTTTTGTTCCTGTTGCTGTCTACCAGAACTATTGGAGATGAAAGGTCTGAGAATTGCTTTGTACCTTTAGCGAATGATACGGGGGTTGCAATCCCCACCTTCTTCCATAGCTCCTCATACAGGCATAGAGAGCATTCATTCATTTCTTTGTCCTTCATTCAACATTTCTTTTCAAAGACAACTTCGAGTCTAGAATGACACCAAACTCGGTTTTCTGAAGGCTAACCCCCAAACTATTCCGATTTTCATTAGTTCACTGATTGTTGGTAAGAATTGGTTTTTAATCAGTATTACCAAATCGTTCGGCTTAGCTATAATTTTGATTCTCTTCTTTGTGAAGATTCTAAGGATTTTGTTGACAATAGGAAGCCAAAGCAGTGGGAAAAGGACTGCTTGGTGTGCCTCTTATGTTATTACCCTTACAGAACTTAGCCGAATGGGTGATCCTGAAATGAAGCATGTTTTCGACCCAGTTTATGACGAAAGATACTTGATATCTTTCACATCCAGTGAGTGCTCAATTTTCCTGAGCCCCATAGTGTGGTCGTTTTTTCGTTTTTTCCATCGTTTTACCTTTGAGGTAGGCGTGTAGAACTTCATATAAGTTTTGGAAATTTATTATTCCTCTGATAAGTAGGTCAATGACTCGCTCGAGGGTTATAAAAAGGTCAAGAGCCTAATTGACATGTATATAATCTTTTAGGGTAGAGTGCTTGGGTTTTCCTGCTTTAGGGATGAAAACCACCCTTGGTTTACCATTTACTTGGTAAATACACTTCACATCATGATAAAGAAAATCTTAAACCTTCGTCGGTCCTTCAAATTAAGGATTTTGTATGAAAAATACTACGATATAGATCAATTTTTTAAATTAGATAAAGAGAGAATTAAAAAAATTTATAAGAAGTTTTTAATTTCTGTGTATGTAAACCTTGCAACACAGCTTACTTCATTTAGAGCATTCGTATGTTTGTTTATTGTCGAACTGGGGGACATATGTAGATGATCTCTTTTTAGGACTGCCCTTCCGCATAACGTAGCAGAAGATGGCGTCTGCTTGATTGGGGTATTTTGTTGATTGATGGATAGACGGGACGTGTGTTCCTTTATCAACGATTTGCCTACAGTCTCGATAAAAGTATGTCTTTGGTAGAATCTGTCTTTGATACATACATTTTCAATAGAATCGAAAAAGCTTAGGCTAAAACGATGTTGAAAAAATCACATAAGAGCGCATCGCCGTGTCTGAATCATTTCTTGACATCAAACTTCGCGGTGAGGTTTTTCCCGACTTTGATGGAACAGCTTGTATTATCTTGCACAATCGAACGAGTTTGGCGGTGATGCCAAAACTAGACATACCTCTATATAACTCTTCTCTATAGATGCTGTCATAGGCGACCTTGAAATCGATAAGATGGTGAGTATCGATTTGAAATTCCTAGGTTTATTTCAAGATCTGCCGAAGTGTGAAAATTTGGTCGATGGTGGACTTTCTTGGCTTAAAACCACAACTAATATGGACCAATCAGATTGCTGACAAAAGGTTTTAAGCGTTCACATAGAATAGCAGATAAGATCTCGTAGGCGACGTTGAGGAGACTTATTCCTCTATAGTTGGCACAGTTTAGAGGGTCTTCTTACTTGAGGATCGGGCAAACAATGCTGAGGTTCCATCGGGCATACTTTCTTCCGACCATATTTTGCAAATGATTTGGTTCATGGTCCTTAAAAGGCATCCCCCGATGCTTTGAATAGCTCGGGAGTCAGGCCATTAGCTCCAGCAGCTGTATTGGATTTCAGCTTAGATATCGCTATCTTAACTTCATCCAGGTCGGGTGGACGGAAATACAGTCTGCCGAAGTGATCTTTTCATATCCTCAACATTGACTGCGATTCTACCACTAGGTTTCCTTGTTCGTTCCTGCGGGCTTCGGTTCTGGCTTTGTAGCCTCCGAAGCTTATACCTGCAAAAGCATCTCTCTATTTCCTCAATCTCGCGCTTCTCATGCTCCTTTTTTTCCTTTTCCTTTTTAGAAGACGATGTTCCTCCCTTTTCGTCTGCTCGTAGAGCTCGCGAACAACTCTGGTCCTTCTATACAGCAGCGCTTTGTATGCCAACTGTTTTTTTTGCATTTACTTGCCGACATTCTTCGTCGAATCAGGGGTTCGTTGTGGTGTAGTCAATGCAGTATAGTCACTGGTCTTTAGTACTTGATGCTGGCGGAATACGACCCCTTCAGAGATTGAGAAATTCGGAGAGATCGGAAAAGATTCTGGTGATCTCTTGCTATTGCAAGAATCCGTACCTTGGCTACAACAATTTAGTGGTCCGAGTGGATGTCCGCTCCACGGAGGCTTTGTCTAAGAGCTCGTAGAAGCTGTCTTTGGTATCGTCATCTTTCTCCTCTGTGGGGGCATGAGTTCATATCAGGCTAATGTTAGCGAATTCAGCCTTGACGCGAACTGTTACGGGACGCTCGTTTACATGCCTGGCACTCAAAACTTCTTGTCTAAGTCTGCCTCCAATAACAAACCCACATCCAAACAGGCGCTGCTGCTTTGTCGGTAGCAATCGCCATAGTAAATATCTCAGTTGTTCATCCTACTTTACCCGGCCCGCCCATCGCACTTATTGGATGGTGGTAATGACTTTTCTAAAACAGTCCAGGGCCTCCGCTAATTGATCGCCTGCACGTGGTCTGTTAAGGTACCTAACATTGCAGGTGCAAATCCGAAGGTCGTTGTCCTTAACACGTTTGCTGGGATGATCAACAGTTAAATCATCCTTATACAGGCTGCTAATACATTCGAAACTTATAGTTGCTTCCATGGTAGGGAAGTTACCTCCACGGATATAGACCTGGAATTCAAGTATGGTAAAGCAGAAACAATGTGCCTTTCTAAGAGAGAATGTTAAGGAAGGCACTTTTAAAGTTTTAATGCATGAGAGTGACTGTTGGGTTTCTGTGTCTTTTGTGTACTCTTTTCAGCGATAATGATAATTCTATTACATGTAGTGTTCAGTGTTTTATGATGGTTTAACTACATCAAACCTAACCTATCGTAACTTTCCAAAGAAGAAGCGCTGCCTAGTGTATGAATTCTTAAAATAAGTATCTCTCAATCTTTTGACTCAGCTAAATACGAATAAATATTTAAGAATCATACCATGTCGTTAAATATTCTCCAGAGGCCTTTTCAACGATTGAAAGTCTCCTCTCCTCTCGAAATCTCACAAAGGACCTCCGATTTATCCACATGATTTGAATGGAAATGTTTTCTGGTATCCTAATCTGCATGTAAACCCTTTTTCTTTCGGTTCCTTTCTTTTTTTTTTCTTCTCTTGTTGCCAAAGTGTAAAGCATTTGGTGGCCTTTTGTGAAATATTCCATTGGTACACCATATGAATATTTCATTTTGGCCAAGGGAATATACATACATACATATGTATAGACGAACCGAACGAAGCAAACGGAAAAGATTCAAAGGTCGTTTTCAAATCACTTCGTTCGACAAGGATATCATTAGAAATTCAATAACTTTCGTTCAACACTTTCACTTCCGCTTCCAGTGAGTTTATGCATGGAGAAGAGTGTAAGAATGATAAATAGAGTTAAATAAATAAATAGAAAATTGAAAAATGCTCGCGCTGCTGTGTGTGTGTAGTAAAGTAACACATGCAGTAACTCAAGTAAGGATATAGGGGAGTTGCTTAGTGACACACAGCAATATGGTTTGTGATAAATTTGTCACACAGAAGATATTGAAAAATTTTCAATTAGATTTGGGGCTGTTTTTTTCTGGCAGGTGTATTGTTTGCACTGTTGAATATTTTGTTCAATATTAATGTTGGCAATGGTGAAATATGCGTGGCGTACACAGATGGCAGTAGATTGGTAAGGACATGAACAAAAGGAAATGATTTTTTAATAAAAAAAAAGGATTCGAACATGCTGGTAAGTGCTTTGGTTGGTTATGTTGGAAACACGATTGGTTTCTGGATCGTTAAAATGGCTGTTACTCTTAGCGCTGTTTATACTCTTGTGTTTAAAGTATCTATTTCTGTGGTACAGCAAAAGTTAAAGAAGATAACTCCAGGAACATCAAAGACAAGTTAGGTAACCATAACACTGGCCGTAAACATGTATTCCGATTCGGGCTATAGCGGCTACTCCAAAAATTAGTGGAAAAATTTCAAGAAGAAACCTCCAAATAAAATTTCTTTCAAAAGAAGCAGAGCTGCCAGTAACCAGTAACAGAAAAGCAGACTTCCTAGGTTGAGATCAATTATCTAGTCCAATCTTAATGAAGGATAAGGCAAGACTACCGCATATGAAATCGAAACCCTATTTCATGGGCTTGAAGACGGCACTCAGGTAAGCCCGAGATTCTTATACCAACAGGCTTAAAAAAACTGAAACTAGTAACGAGTCTCACTAGGGCCAGAGTCACAGATTTATATCTCCTTAGATGGTTCAGCTTAATGATAGCCTTTTCCTCAAACAGACTTGCTGTTCAGGCAGACGTATAAGGTGCTGTAGTTAGTCTGCGGATTGATCCAAGCATCACTTCGGCTCCAGAAGAGTCATCAATTAGGTAACCCTTCGTATATAGGATAGTAGGTTAAACTTTATTCGCTTCACACTCCTCCATTTTGAGCGATGCTGAAATTATTCCAAAATTGGCAATTCTATGTGATATCGTATACCCCATCCCGGTGGCGCGCTATAGTGATATTCATCAAGCACTACATTTATATGGAATGGGTAGACGCTCATGCACCGGTGCCTCAGGCTGTGTAATCCTCATCCTGGGATGCCATTAAGGCAAACATTTTCAGAAGTTAGTACTTCCTGGGCTATTAACAGCTTTTCTTTCTATATATCGGCTGGGGCTGATGGCATACTTCAGGTTATGCTGCAGAACACATTGGACCAGATGGTCTCTTGACAAGTACCTATCTGTAGGGGATGTATCCTCCTAAACCACGTTTCCCTGAGCTGGAGATGTATTCGTGTTGTATTTATTCCAAAAGCTGGGAAGCGTGGACATGAATCAAAGGATTTCAGACCCATCAGCTTATCCTCTTTTTTTTTAAAGACTTTGGAACGTATCTTGGACACACATATACGAAATACGCTAGGTTAATTCCTCCAAATCTCATCATGCTTATACTAAGGAGAAATCGACAGCACTCCACGAAGTTGTGCAAACGATAGAAAAGACAATTGACTACAACAATATACCCAAGCTACCTTCTTAGATGTTGAAGGTGCCTTCAATAATGCCCGCATTAACGTCAATCCAAGCAAAACTGAATTGCTGCTCCTTACCACAAAAACCAATCTACCGACCTTCACGCCTCCACGCCTCCACGGCTAAACAACCAACTACTCTCCTTAACCTCCAATGCCAAGTACCAAGGAAACTAAACATTGAGCAGCGGGTAAAGAAAGACTGCGTGGCCTTCTATGATTGCAGCAAAACCTTCGTTAAGAAGCGGGGACTTCGCCCGAAGATCTACCACTCGACCTTTATATTATGTTCTCATCTTCATGCAGTGCGGTGACATTAAGAAAAACAGGATGCTGCTGTACCAAATATACTGAATCTGTTACCACGAGACCTGGTAGCTAATTTAACCGACTATATAACTCTCAGAGTGAACTTCAGAAATGACGTCACGGTCAGGGTGAAATGGGAATCAGGCAAAGTGACAAATAAGTTCGAAACAACAATTTTTACCGACGCACGGTTCAAAAATGGACTGTGGATTAGGGGTGGGGATATTCTCTGATTACCTCAACATTTCAATGTCTTACTGGATTCCTGGCTCGCGCAGCGTCTTCAGGCCCAAGCAAATCACCACACCCCCTAACACTATAGCTATGCTCATTGACAGCCAGGCCTCTATCAAGGCTATCATATCTGAACTTGAACTTGCGTCGCTGGGTCATCGGTTCAGGATTAGCCTCCTTTGGGTGCCGGGTCACAGTAATATTGAGGGAAATGAGCAAGATGATGAACTAGCAAAGCGGGGATCTGCCCTTGATGATTCCATGGCTTAGGCGGTGAACGTCCCGCTTAATAGATTCTTCGCTTAATATTAATAATCCCCGTAAAGAGTGCTAAATTTGGGACATGTCGTGTTTTGTTTTTCTGCAGACACGGCAAGGTAAGGTAGAACAGAGGTAACGATAATTTCCAGGTTCTTTTCGGATCCCTTTCTTGCTAAATCGTCCACCAGTGCGTTCCCTCGAATACCGCTGTGTTCTGGAGCACAAAGGAGAGTAGTATCTTGGCTTACTGTGAGTGTTGTGCGCTCTTCACGACATCGTTTTACTAGTTCGATTTGACGACTATGGATCAATCGGTCTACATGGTGACTTGACTGTCGATGTATATGTCGATCATGGAGTGGAGTGTCGATCACTGGAGTGTAGTTTTGTGAAAAATTCTGGTGCCGATTCTGCACTTGTTAATACTTTCGCTGAGAATGCACTGCCGTGGTTTGGAAGTCCAATTGAACCAGCAATCTCGGGTTCGGATGAGTATGTGCAAGAGCCTACTTCTTCATCAGTTTTTAACCCATTCGTGAAAATCGAGATATTGTTTGGGTTGATGATCCTACTGCTTATCCAATCTTGACGGGAAGATGGTTTTAAAGTTCAGGGTGAAGTCGTGGGATGGTGGTATATAGTCCGTCTCGGTTCCCAAGTGTGCACATCTTGCAAAAGCGCGGTGGGCCCTGTTGTTCTCTTTCCAAAGGTTAGTTTGTTTCAATTGTAGAGCACTCTTTGTAGCTGTTTCCTTTAGGTGCACGTCTAATGGACCAGTGAATCAGTCAGATGGCGCTGGTAGTCCCTATGCATGTTAATCTTTGGAACCTGGTCAGTGTTCTTAGGTACGAGACCTTGTTTTCTGGGAGCCACCGGACCAGGCACCCATAGGATAGAATGGGTTTGACTACACGTGGATATACATACATATGTATCCAGACATGATTCACTGCGGCAGGCTTGGGCTCCCATTTTTTTCCGAAGATTTTGCTGCATGCATAGAAGGCTATGGATGCCTTTCTGACGTGTCTTCTTTCCAAGTCAATTTAAGGTCGAGTATACAGCCCAATTTGTCTTATCTGAGATTTAGAGGATTGTGAGTCTCAACGGCCCGATCTGTGGGATTGTTCTCTTGTTAGTAAAGAAGACTACCTCTGTTTTCTGGGGGCTTTGGGCCCACTTTGTTCGATTCTCATCCATCCCACTACGTAACGAATTCGTTATGCAAAATCGATAGATTTCTATTTAACGTTTCTCACTAATAATACATACTCCGACTTAATTGTTGTTTCAGTTCCATCATGTAGTGTAGCTGCATAAAAAATTTGGACACTTTAGTTGCCTTATCGTTCTCTTTCAATCTTAATTTCGTTAAGGTTGCTACACTACAGGATATCGATACAAAAAAATAGCAGAAAAAAGAATATAACTAACGTTCCTGCCACTGCACACACAAATTAATAATTAATTGATCAAAGTCAACCGGCATAAAAAGACACAGAAGAGACGATGGATGGCGAAATATACATACGTGCTGCATACAGCACTGGCGGTGGTAGACCACCACAAATCACCGGAGAATATGTTAGCAAACACATCGCTGAAGGCTGGGTAAGCCTTGGCTAAAGGCATGGTCTTTTACGCCATCTACCAAGCACCACCCCCGCCCGTCTGTCGTCCTTCATGTCCTTTCACTAATTATAACGCGACTCGTACACGAAGGAACGAAATAACTTATTCAGGCTCCGCCGACCCTGTTCAAATATCCCGACAGCACAATATCGAACATCAATCTTAATTTAGAGGTTTCTCCTCTGCTGGCAGCCTCGAAAGGAACGAATCCGATGAGGTCTTTCTGGTTTGCTGTTAAAGCGAGGGGAAGTCGGGTCGGGTTGGCTGTTTGTTGTTTCCGACGTTTTGGCCAAGTATTTGTGCGTTTTTGGTTGTAGTGTTGGTATTTTAATGTCAACTCAGTAAGCGAGTCAGGGGAGAATATAGAGGGTAAATGTGGTGACACACACCGTAATTGCTTCGATATTTTAGCTTTGATTCATTTAGAATGTTTTACAGGATGACAGAGGTGACAGTAACGAGATGAATATATAGTTAGCGATGACTCTGATTAACCGTGATCATTTGTACTTATGGTTTGGACTAGTTCTTTCGTTTTTTGTTTATTTCACCCCTTAAAGGTATTCGATTTGATTTAAAAGGAAAGAACGTGTTGAAAGAGCCCAATCAATGTGACATACTCCTTTAAATTGTCATCGCTATTCGACTTAATTATCGTCGTTTCGATGACAAGATATTATTAACTCAATTGCTCTTGCTACTGTGCATTTACCCTTTCCTGCAGCAAGGACACATTGATGTCATTATTCTTACATTTTTCCCCCGCTTTATTCAGCCATTCTTCTACCATCGTTTGTCTTGCTCCAATTGGCGTGCATCCTTCTGATTTTGCCGCCTTCCAACTTCACAACCCAACGAATGACTAACAAGCGCAAGGGCGAAACTCTACAACGAAGAAAATTAAGGACATTCTTTTTGAATTGGCTGACGGAATGCTTTTAAATTGAATACTCGGCAAAATTTAAAGAATGAGGACAAAGGGAAAGAGGAATCCTTTTGGTTCTACATCCCTTCAAGTGGTAGCTTGAGGAAAAGGGCCGCGTACATCCATCCATTCACCGTCCATCTATTTGCACCACGACAAAATATGCTTATAGATATTTTCGCTGGTACTACCTTGAGGCTTTTGTCAAGAAATGCATTCGGATCACGTTCGTATTTGCTCGTCCTTTCAACACAAATACCCACACACACACACACAGGCATGTCTCAACAGCGATTGAAGGAGAACTCATGTTCCACAGAATCATAAAAAAAAAAAAAAAAAAACGTACCAAATCCCTGTCTGACAAGGTATTCGGTCAGCAAAAATAGGAAAATCAGGAAAACAACCTACAAAGGATGATGAAGGCAGCAGCAGCCACGGTAACACGGAATGCACCTTGTTTGAAGTTGGCTTGTATACTATTGATTCCAAGATTATTCCACTCTTGAGAAATTTGCCAAGAAATAAAATTTATCGTTGTGTTGAAATATATATACGAGTATGAGTGTGTGTTTCCTTTTCCCCGTTTCCTTAGAAACGATGTGAATGGTTTCACAGTTGACGGCGAGTGGGGAGATGTATTAAATTACGGACCTTTTAGATTTTGATGAATCGCATTGCTACGAGTTTTGAATTCAATATGAGACGAGTGGAGTTATTTGGAAAACATGACTTGAAAGTGTTGCAGTGGAGTTAGATTGCTGGTTAGGATGTGACAATGATTCCGAATTGGAAAGTTGGACGGGTAGGCAATTCAAAAAAAAAAAAAAAAGGCCAATCCAGAGTGTTGGTAAAGACTGGGGCAATAATGTCTGACCTCATAAAATATTTTATTAGGTAGGGATGCTAGGGATTACAGGAAGAACTTCTTGCCTTTCGTCGCACAAAAAATGCCTTCCGGCTTCCATGATTATGAAAAGTTTTTTTTTCTGTATAATGGGAGTCTCAAACAAAATTCTTTTTTGGAGGAACTTCACTTGGCCATGAAGGTAGATTGAAGGCTGATTGAAGACATCTTTTGGAAAAAAGCAATTATACATACTTTTACTTATGTAAATATTCGCAGTTGTCCCCTAGTAGTTCATGTTCTACTCACCAAAGTATTGTGCTGCATAATAAATGTAATTTCTACTACTTTATCTTGAGCGATGTACCACCTCCAGACATCTGGGACGATATGGCAATGTCCCCAAAGATCAGCTCCCCAATAAAAAAAAAAAATGCCCTCTCCTGGGCGGTGAAAGTTGTCCACGAGATTCCTGATAATTTCTCGAGTGATCCTCCGTTGGCTCTTCTTTTGTGGCTGTCTAGAAACGCGGAAGACGCCAAGAGCCTGCATCCTCGCTATTATTACAGCTACCGTGATACCGTAATAGTCAGCCTTGAAGTCGGACTGAGGAGAATTTGAATGACTTCGACGTCCCTGGCTCATGACTTGCCTTTCCCTGCGGCTCTACTGAGGAGGACGATTTCTGACGTGGAGAGGTACAAAGCTGCACTTATCCGGGGATATGATGCCAATGCGCATCACACAGTATGAGGCAGCACTGATATTAACGAGGAAGGTGAGCAACTTTTCGAACTAAACTAGTCATATGTAACATTGGTTGTGAGTCCACTTTTATCACTTGTAATCAGAGATGTGAGTAATGCATTACTTTGCTAATAAAATTGTAAGTTGTAATAGACAGGAAGTACTAGATATCACCATGCTCTTTGAGAGCATTTATCATGTTGCCAAAGATTGGAAAGTTTCTAGCGAACACTCCTTCTCAGATCATAAATATTTTTGATTTAGATTTGATACAAACTATCTTCCTCAGATCCAACCAACTTTAGGAATTTCAGGATGGTCTAAAAATATAGAAACAGTGTGGAGTCTTCTGTAATAAACAGTACTCCTGTACCCTTAACTAACAGTCATGAATTCGACGCGATGGTAGAGGATCTAATGAAAGTCCTCAGTAGTGCAATGTCTATCTCATGTCCATCAAAGAAACCAAAGGGCAAGCCTAGGTCACCTTGGTGGAATCAAGAGATTGTTTCTCTCCGTAAAACGTGCAAGCAGCTCTTACCGACTGGATTTCGTATAAAGAGGTTCTTTGTTCCACCGAAAATCGTACTTGTGTTCACAAATACGGCCAAGTTCTTAGACCTAATCGACAGTAAAATAAGCTGGAAACCCAACATCCTGGAGCTATTTAAGAAAGCCACCACGACTCTGTACTGCTGTAAGAAAGCTCTTGAAAGTAAGTAAGTTATCTGGTGAACTGCGATGAAAAAGCCATCCACTACACTTACCTTAGTCGTGTGCAAAGAACTGCATGCATCTGCATTAGTGGAGCCCTGAGGACCACTCCAACTGGGATTATGGACACACTGTTTGACATGCTTGCGCTGCAGAAAATGCGGCATGCGGCATTCGCATGAAAGCTATTCTTTTGTGGACCTGTGAAGTCTCCGAACTGGCCGCTAGTCTATTATTATTATTAAATAAACTAAAATTCATCCCAAAATACACTGATTACACCATCTCCCAGCTCCTTTGAAAAAAAAATTTCGAAACCTACATATGTATATAATCTCCAGGACTGACTTAGAGGGTGATATAGTGGCTCGCAGTGGATCCGATTGCTTCTATATAGACGGGTCCAGGAAGGAAACAGGTGTGGGGGGAGATGTTTTCTCCCAATATCTAGACTGCAGGATCTTCTTCCATCTTCCCAATCACTATAGCGTGTTCCAGTCGGAAATAATGGCGATCGAGGAAGCACTGTCGTGGCTAAGGTACAATGCAATATCCGCAAGGGATATTAACATTTTTGCCAATTTCCTGGATTCGGTGACCTGCAATTTCAAAGCTGCCCTTAATTGCCACTTATCTCTTAACTAGATGGCGGAACAATTCAAAATTCAGTTCATCTGGATGCCGGGCCATAGGGACATTCCATAAAATTGTACGGCGAACGAACTCGCAAGCCATGGGACGACTCTGTCGATTCTACCAGAGAAGGAGAATCTCAACATGCCTCAAGCTACGTGTAAGCTCTTAATTAAGCAAAATGCGATAAATGCTATTAACTGCAGGTGATCGAACTGGACCACGATCTCAAGCGCTCCAATAGTCTATTAAGACTAAAGAGATCCTTCATCAGCACATTAGTAGGTGTGATTATAGGACACTGAGTCATTGGGATACATGTCCTCAGGCTGGGTCTCTCGGCAAATGATTTTTGCAGAAACTGCATGGAAGAGGAAGAGGAAGAGACTATTCTTCACCTCCTATGCACCTGCCAAGCTCTCTCAATTCGAAGAAAACTGTGTCTGCGAGAGTACTTCTTCGACTGTGGTATCACAATGGGCCTATTCTGGCCTAAGTGTGGCTGCACTTGTTGCAGTCGGCCAATTGAGCCTAACTAACAGAAAAACCAAATTTATTGAAAATGCCGAAGAGTCCTCAGTATAAAGTGGAAGAATACTTCTAGATACTTTTATTCTTTTGATGCTGAGTGATGAGTCATCTCAACATATTTGCTTTTTATTCAATACAAGTTCAATACCAGCTACGTACGTCCTTGAACGTATCATGTGAGGAATGGAATGTTACCTCGCAACTTCATACTGACCGGATACAGATGGCTTGTGGCAATTACTATATTTAAAGGGTTTCTCCGTATTAAGTTGGTCTAAATTTCTATATGGTGCTTCACACCTGAAAAGCCACCAGCGTTACGATATTCAAACCAATAGTATCCTAATTAGGAATGGTCTAATGGACTTTATTTTAATTTATTTAATGCTCGTCCCTTTCAAAAGAATCTTACGAAGTCTCGAACAGTGTTGATCTCCGCAATCGAGTCCCACAATTGTGCCCAAATGTTTTTTTTTTTTTTTTAGATCTTTCTTCCAATGTAAAGGGTCATCCTTTAAAAAACTATGACATCATTAAATATGGATCCATACATACTTGCATAACGTGTTGAAATAGTGAGAATTCACTATAAAAATGGTGAAAATATCATAGCAACGTTTCGTAAAGTTCGTACTGCTTTGGGTCATCATTAAGAGACTTCACGCACAGCTATAGTGAATTTAATCAATAAATTTGAACATCTCGGATAGGTTAGTGATGTAAAGACTCCAGTTCGTGTTCATCCGGGAAGGTCAGCTAAAAATATCGCTGCCGTAGCTGAGAGTGTGACTTAAAACCAAGGTTTGTCCATTTCGAGACGATCATAGGAGTTGGGCCTATTTGCAAGCACTATGCATTAAGATCTTGGCCTATATGCTCATAAGGTGCAGTTGACACAAGAATTGAAGTCAGTAGGCCACGAACAATGCCTTGCGGGAAATAAATGAACAAGATCATGATTTTTTACACAAAATTATTCTGAGTGATTAGGCTCATTTCCATCTGTCTGGGTACGTAAACAAACAAAACTGTCGTATCTGGGGCTCCGAAAATTCAAAAGAAATAGTAGAACAACCTCTATCTGTACAAAGAGGGACAATTAGCTGCAGTTTTGAGCTGGCGGTGTCATCATTGGGGAATATCAGAGCTGTTATTTGCGAAATACAGCCGCAATTATGCAAAAAACGTGGCGAAACATTTCATCAAGAGAATGACTATTTGTACATAAAGTCATGGCAGATATTTAGTACATATTGTCTTTCATTACAAACCTCAGAGTTTGTACTATAGACTAAATTTAAAATATCATTACTTTACGTAAGTGAGTTGTACATTTCTATTGATTTAAAATGACACCTCTTGTTGGATGAACCTTATATGTACATATATGTCTCACTATATCCCCATTCTTCCACTTTTGGGACTATCTCCTGCTCTGGTTGTAGATACTAGAGATAAGATTACACATATGTATGTGTGCTATGTAGTATAAAAGTAACAGAAGTCCTATTTCGTATGATTAGCTAAAAGGCAAAGGAATGCACATAGGTGATGCATACACTATTAATTCAATTCATTCGGCTGGTTGAATGCAAACTTTCTGTACAAGCCATAAGTCAAATTTAATGCATCCCATGGGCCGGAGCATACCAAAAGTTTGCAGGAGTGTTAGGTTGAAGTTGCAAGTGGACGACAACAAATTCTATGCTTATCCCCTTCATTCTTCTCAATCATCAAATAAACATTCGAAATGCAAACTGTTTCCAACTTAAAGTGCACTTCTGTCATGAATCAAACTTCTCCCTCTGAGATTAGATACTCTTGGTGAGTTGTTAAATGAGAGGTCCCCAAAGAAAGCACAATTTAGAAAAAAAAATACATGTAGTGTAGGTATATGCACTCATATTTATAGCTACTTGACATTTTATCAAAATGAACCCTAAATCCCACACAACATGTGTCCATCCTTTAACAAACGTTGTGTGGGTATGTGTAGGTATGTAGGTCACACATATTTCATCTTTAACAAGACAAAAGTTTTTGAATGTGAATCATACAAAAGGAGTGTTTATGCGCCTAAGTGAGCATTTCAACCAAGTAAATGCATATGCCTGTATGTATCTGTAAATGTATCTGAAGAACTACACTGCAATTGCACTAATGAACAAAAGCCCATCCAGAGACTGGGAGTTACAAACAAGTGGTAAACCAAATTTAAGTATGATATATAGTGATGGAAATCCTTGCTGCCTAATGGGAAACTTTTTGCTATCGTCTAAGAAGGAAACAGATGGACGTAGATGGAGTTTCATAGTTAAGTTCAGTTCCGAGGATATGATGAGCCAGAGGCGAATAATGGCTAAAATGCATGTTGTGTGGTCGAGCCTGGTGCTAGAACATTTAAACAGAGAGAGAAACAAGACTTGTGAAGGAATTTATTGTTTCTCGTTGCTAATGGATTTTCCTTTGGTAGACGAGAGGAGTGGTGGAAGTCTTAAGAAAACTCAAAAAAATTGCACCAAACTGAGTGGTGTACGATGAATGACTTTAATATGTACATATCTCCATCATTTCAATTCGAATGGCCCCGCCTATAGCTAGCTAATGAAACAAATTCGTTACGTAACCCGAAAAGAAGTTGTCTAAATTTAACTTAAGAATGATTAAGTGATGGTAACTCTTCTGTTTGTTCCCGCAGTGCTTATCGAGAAAAGTTTTCCTCGAGAAGAAAATTAAAGGAGAGGCGAATAAGTTTTTCGATTACTCTTGGAAAATCTGCACAGCAGCGTACAGAACATTGCACTTCTAAGGGAGTAAAATGGTAAAAGCGGGTCAAACAAATAGCCGAAATGAATGTGTTCTGTGGCGATAGTGATGGTGGTCCTTCTCCAGCTGGCAAACATTGTTCATTCACAGTTGCAGATGGTAGACTTATGTAGCCTCCTTTAGTTCATTTAAGAACTTCACACTCTTGCGGCCAGTAGAATACCTTTGGTCAAAGTGCTCTAAACTATTTGCTAGACCTACCACCCTTTTGGGTATTTCTCCACATCATCATCATCATCATCATCATCATTTAAAAGTTCAAGGTATTTAAACGCCATACAAAGCCTGTTTTAAACTTTCCAAAAATTGTAGGAGATGATGAGTGAAAGTCCTTGGAAAGTTGTTTTACCATCAGGTGGGCCATTTCACTCTCCAGAGTAGTTGAGGGATGAGCTAGGATTTACGAAAAAAAAAAAAGTAAGGAAAACCCCAACAACAATAACCTTTCTATGGAAGATAGAAGGTATGCAAATTGTCCCCCAAGAAGTGGAAGATAAAAATCTGTTTCAAAAGAGCTTTGAGGGATGTTAAGTTGATATCCGGATATCTGGCCATAGGCTAAGGTGGTGGTAGTAGTGGCGGCAGTTGGATTGTATCCTTAGGTATAATCCTATTATATTACAATCATCAACAAGGATTTAAAGTGCTTGGTAAGGTTCCAGGGGGGAAGTAGGGTAATTATGGAATCGTTTTGAGGGAGAGTGAATAATTACATTTCGCTGTATGGAGCTTAGGGGTTGATTTCCTACAACATGATATACAATTCAACCTAGTCGTTGACTTAATGTATTCCTAAGTTGGTTACTGTTGATGGAGTTGGCTATTAATTGATTCCAAAGAAGATTAAGATATAATCTTCTCAAAGTTCCATAAATAGGCAGTATCAAGAGAGTTAATTATAGAATGATTACTATACGCGTATATGTTTTGATAGCACAGTATTGAAGATCTGAATTCGATCAAGTAGTTGTCTTACTCAAACCCTGTAAAGTAGATAAATACATACATATTCGTTTATTATGATTGTGAGTGAAGAACAATTGAATGAATCGTCCTTGGGAATTGTATAAGATATGGTTTACGGGGATTTGTATCAGAAATGCTGGATTGCTGCAAACCTATTTCAAGGGCATATTGATTGAGCTCTGACGTCGCAGACATAAATCGTTCCATGATTTCGAAGAAATGTGAGCGTGGCTATCCTTATTGTACGTATGCTTAGCTAAAAGGAATGTAGCAAACCAGAGCAGGCTAAAGATTCGTAGATATCGAAAACAGCTTCGCTTGGGGGTAGTGCGATAATTTCATTACATAATATATGGTCATCTGTTGGTTTCTTTTTAAAAAGACTGTAAGAAAACACTGTTCAGTATTTTTCAACGATTGTTTCTTTATTGAAATGAGTAGGCCTTCCGATTATTTATAGAATATTATTTCATTTAAATGACTGCCTCGGTGGTGGTGATACTAGGCAATTCTGTCAACCCAATTTTTCGACACATTTTCGATGGTTTCGACCCCTATTTCACGAATAGCTTAACTAATAATATTCTTCAGTGCCTGAATTGTCTCTAGATTGTTCGCATATCATCGTTCTGTTATGGCACCCTACAATAAAAAGTCCAACAGCGTTAAATCACTGGTCTGTGCCGCCCAAGCATCATTAACAAAACGACTGAACACACGATTGTTGAACAGTTTGTGTGGCACGTAGCCCCATCTTGTTGGACCATAGCTCGCCCAAGTCCAAATCCTCAATTTCTTTCCATAAAAAATCGGTTATCATGCCTCGGTGATTCCTTCATTGACTGTAATGTTTCGTTCATTCTCGTCATGGAAAAAAATGAGCTAATAATACCTCCACTCGAAAAACCGGCAAAAATATCAAACAGCAACAACACTGCCTCATTTTGGTAAATATGAGATTGTTGTTTACAATATACATATCAAAGGAGTTCAATGGACTTAGGCATAAATTTCCTCCAAACAAATATATTTCTTTGCTGACGATAATATCATCAGCTTTTCATATTCATTTCTAGACTCACGTCCTTTCTCATACAAAAAATGGCGCCCAATGTGAGGCCAAGAACTAGAGCTAAGAATGTAAATTTTTTTCAGATCATTTGCCTTTGTAAGCATGAATTTCAAGAAATTGATAAAAATTGCAACGAGAGAGACGGTCGCGGACCAAAATAATCTTATTGAAGTCCTCCAACCCTTCTAAGACCAATTACTCTTTCTGTAACGTAAGAAAAGATGTATCGTCCACCCATAGAACATCATTTCTAAAAATTGTGTTAGACCGAAGGACTTTTTGTTTAATAGAGTACTCATATGTACTTATGTATGTGCTCCATACGTACGTAGTCTTAAAAATTTTTGCCGAATTTCTAGTTTCCACATCCTTACCTACAGGTGGACAAAATAAGATATGTAGATATATAAATACTAGAAGTTGCTACCTCATGCCTTGAACGTTATTCTAGGTTCTAGACCCATTTTCCCATTTCAAGTTTCCTGAATTCTTCTTTGAGTGTGGGATTCTCTATTCTGTAGAATGGTGGTTCAAGACCAATGTATGTAGGTCACTTATGGTCCCTTATAACTATGTCACAATTGGCGTAG
Source organism: Xylota sylvarum (assembly GCA_905220385.1). NCBI lineage: Eukaryota > Metazoa > Arthropoda > Insecta > Diptera > Syrphidae > Xylota > Xylota sylvarum. The sequence continues at coordinate 103,328,047 of LR999957.1, read as the reverse complement.
TTTCTGTCAAGATTGATTTGGACCCATGGGTTCAGAGTATTTCATTCTAAGCTCGAATATTCTTGGTCCAGTTCCTTTATCATTTTTGGACCTATGTATATGTGTATCCCTTTATTGTGTGATTGTTCAATTTGTAGATTATGAATCCTTGCCTTCATCTCTTTTTGTTGCAGAGCCTTGTAACAAAGTTATTTTTAAAGTTAATCCTTCTAATAATATCGTCTCTATAAAAGGTCAGGAGTAATAGATTTTTTTAAGAAATGCATTGCGTCGATATAATGCACTTTTCTCTTGCTATTCCTTCTTTGGCCATTCTTAGACATTCCTCCTGAAAAGTAGTCAGTCGGGGAAGTTCTCGTGATCCTGTAATAGAGAGGTATCGCTCTCGTTGTTGCCAGATTGGCTCTTTTTGCCCATGCATTTGGTCCATATGTGATCCTTAGTCTCGCAATTAACATCCATCTAAGGATCGTCTAGCTACATTCCCAGTGTTTGTGCGCTAGGTTCCGGCAAATCATTAGAGTTTGTAAGCCTTTCTAGTTGGTTCTTCTGTGTGTGTTTTTTTTTTTCACATGACTTTACTGTCTAAGTTTAGTCCCAGGTATTTTACTTCATTGACTGGTTTCAGTATTGTATTCAGTATTGTATGATAATATTGATATTTTTTATAGGGTTTAGGCTTAGCCCAGCCGTCAAGGACTGTTTTCCACTTAATTCGAGTCCCCTTTGTATAATATCATTCAGGGTTTTCCTCTTGCCCGATCTTTATATTACCTTCTTATGTTTGAGTCTCTGCTGATCTTGTGCTCAGAAGTTCATACATCCACTTTGATACTGTGTTATTTACTTCTTTTTACCTTAAGTCCTACAAGTGCGATGTGTTATCAAATACTCCTTCAATGTTCAAGATGGCACGCAGTACTATCTTTTTCGCTTCCAGCTGTCAAAGCTGTCTTTCATATAGAATAGGTCTCAACGCGTTCCACAAACACCTTCAACTAGAGATGTTGATATTGTCATAAAACTTGTGTATAAAGAACAGCCAATAAGGTGAAGAAATAATGCTTAAAAGTATGCAATTACAGTTTAATTAGTTCGTACTTCTTCTTCTTGGGTTTTTAAAAAATAAGATCTACGTGTACCACCCTGAGACAATTCAACAACTCAAAGCAGAATTTGAACCCCACATTTGTGGAATTTAGTCACCAACAGAGCCGCGTTGGCCTTTAGACTAACATTTACATTTGTTAGAAGTTTCTGCTTGGTTTCATACCCGGTCTCTATATGTCATTACTGTTTTCCAATACAGAAAAAAAGCTTATGAATATGCATCTCATTAAGGAGTTCGGTGACACGATCATCTGGTAAAAAATCAGCTCCAAGGATATGTCGTCTTGTTGCTTATAGGATAGAATACCCTTTAATGAAATGAAGTATATCTATAAAATTGAAAGGTCGTTCCGATGGGGTTCCTAATTTAAGGGGGAAGTTCTCTTTAGGTCGCTGAATATGATTTAGCCTGCTGTAAACTGATCTTTGCAAAGAGCTTGAAACATCATCTAAAAACCCAAAAAGATAAAATGACCGTTTGATACAATATCTACGTCATATTTTTTATCTTCCTATACTTGCGTAGCATGCAGCAAAATAGTTTTGCAGGCAGCTTCGAATGCATTGTACTAGCTACTGTGAGGTGTATTTTTTTTAATGAAACATCTTCCACGTTGTGTTCACTACGGTTTTGGCTTTGATCAGTTTTTATCCCAGATCCTTCTCCATGTTCAAATTGCTCATTAAATAAACTTCAAGATATTTATAGACCCTAACTACCTCAAAGTTTTCACCATTATTGTTCCACTTCTCGTTTAAGCAAGCTCAGCCTCCCGTTCTTCGTAAATATGTACATTTTCGACTTCTCCAAGTTGATCAAAAGACCACATAAAGTGCAGTAATTATATTGCAGATTAATCATGGTAGGCAAGCATAAATATATCATCCGCAAAAAGCAACTCCTTGATGAGTACACCTGCAAATTCAACGCCTCCTGCCAGGAGGAGTTTTCTTCTTCTCCTGAGCTTGCTTGGAAGTACTCCGATTTTTTCCTTCCATTCCAAACCGATGCCTGTATATCTTCATAAAAGTTTTGCATAACTCTTTTGAACATTCGTGGATTGCCTGTAATTCTTTTAACAACTTTTTTACATTAATCCATTCCGTAAGTCTGCTTTGCAAAACCGAAGTACATTGCATTGAGGAAGGAAATGGCACGGTAATTTGCTATCTTTTAACTTATTTAATGCCGTGACCACTTCCAGATGCATTAATCTCGAGTCTAATAGGTTACCTTCAAAGTCCGGAGTTGCATATTGGAACAGGGTATTACAAACCATGGGATTCAGCAACTGGTTAAAGTTTGTGAACAGGGCGTCTATAATTCGTCTTTGCAAGTCTCGCCCACACTTTAGATGCGATCTATTGTAAAACCTACATTGTGTTGAGTTAAGGATATACATACATATATAGTAGCAACCTTTTTTCTAATAAAAAAATCTTCTAACAATAGATTTTCTGATGAATTCTTTTAAAAAAAAAAATATGCCACCCATCAATCAAAAAGTTCAAGGTTAAGCTATCATAGATACAATTGTCGTTCTGGTTAAACTTTACACGTGTCAAAGTTAAATACATACATAATTACGTACGAAACCACAATCACCAAGGCGATTGAAAACATCTTTCATTATTTTCGTCCTTGATCTCCATTTACCCCGATAGATTCAAAATTAATCGAAATCTCATTTCCAGCCGCTAAATTTATCAGGGTTTCCCCCACAGTTAACACCCACGCAATATACCATTTCACCCGGCTAAATTATTCAATTTCCATAAATTAATAGTTTCCTCGTCGAAAATCAATTGTGTCGCTGCCCCCCTCTCTGCCCACATTGTTCACTTAAATAGCTCACTTCCGTTCCAAACCTACAGCTGTCAATCAAAATTTATTCATTCTGTCAGACTTGGCAATTATTTTCCTAAAGGATTATGTGCCTACAAAAAGTCCTTAAATTCAGCATTACACCCTAATTCATCCGGGGCGCTGCTCCTCCCGACATTCTTTTGTTAAGGAACTTCCTTCCTCCTTTTGGACTGTTTTCATTTCCTTAACTGAAATGATGATCTTAATTATGTGCTTCCAACCCTTTGGGGTAAAATATGCTTCCTGCGGAAAGGATAAAATGTTCAACCCTTTCAACTCCCGGCCTTCTTTTTTTTTTTTTATATGTCTGTCAGTAGTGCGGTGGGTCTGGGTGAGGGCCGCTTTGCTCTCTGTGTATGTCTTTTTGAGGTCATTACCATTGTGACAATATAATTTTCGTTGAGATATATTTGCTTAACCGCTTTGCCATGAGATACATTCCCTCACTTGTACAGTGCTGCTGCTGGTACTCTATTGCCCCTGGCTTCCTTTAGCAAAAAGGGATAAAGATTTCAGCAAAAAAAAAAAAAATACGAACAGAGACGAGAAAGAAGCAAAGAAGGAGAAAAAAAAAAGACGTCTCCATGAAATTGGGGGTAACAATGAAATGAATATTACCGCCGGGGATAATGCGGGCGGGATTTTGATTGTCATAAAGTTGTGTACGTGACATTTATGAGGCATTGTGCTAAATGATTGCGGTAATTAGACGAACATTTAATAGGGGAATATTGTTCTGTCAGATGAGAGTTGGTTTTGTTTTGGTTTTCTTTTCAGTTTCGTTTAACATTTCTGTGGATGTAATTCATTTAGTGTAGAAGGAGGACCACTTTTTTGAGTTACCTTAACCGGCAACAGCTTCTTTCTTGAGTTTATTTGTCAAAGCACTTTAAGGCCGGTGATGCAATGAAAAGAAATTGTACAGTGGAGGTCTTAAGGATTACGACTAAGTACTTAAGTATATCCTCAGGTAAATATCATCGGAAATCGCATTTTTCACAATATAGTGATGTCTAGTGTTGTCGGTCTTTACAAGTACTCATTCAATTCTAGAACCTAGGTTCTGGGCCGCAATATCACGGGTTTTTCCATGATGGTTTGCATACTGCATCTCTTCAATGCAAACCTGTGGATATATATATGTATATATGTCCATCTAAAGTTTTCAGTAAGAAGGAAGATAGACTTATACTTCTGAAACTCTTGGCGAGGGAGTAGTTATCTCCACCAATGCTTGCTATAAAAGCAACTTAAACCATTCGGTAGGATGTCAGTGCCAACTACGCAATAAAGATTATATTCAGAGTTGGCATCAATTGGTTGATGCCCTGTTCCAATAACACTGGGTCCATTTCATCTGTACGAGATATTTTGAGATATTCAAAAGATGCTACAGATTATTTGACAGCCTTATCTGGTACCACAGCCGATCCACTTAACTCAAGCTCAACTTGTATAAGCGAGCCAAACTGTCACCATTATCTGATTAAGCTAGATAATGAGTTTCCAATTGAATACTTAAAGTCCCATTGAATACTTTCGTCCCATTATGAGAAGCACTTTTCGAATAAAGGAAAGCTGCCGTCTCTATCTATATTAGTCTTGAGTAACCGACGACAGGGATTATGTCCTAAATACCGTTGAAGCCATAGCTATCCACTGTCACATTCTGTTCAATTCGTCAAAGTGGTGTGTCCCTTGTTATGGAGTAGTTCTACCGACCGATGCTGTTATGTTGTTCAAATCCTTTTTCGTCTTGGTGGTTAGAGATTCTCAAACCAGACATGGTTTTGTAAAGGTTGTCCTTATAAATGCAGTGAAACATCAGCCTTGAAATCGGGAAAAGAATGGTGAGTATCTAATTGGGTTTCTTGGGGTTTCTTCAGGACGCGACGTGCTGAGTTATGATCAGGTAACAACCTGACAAAGGGTTCCAGATTTTCATGAAATTTGCAAGATAAACTGGTGGCTCTATAATTGGGACAGTTGACAGTGCCTTTTTCTTGTGGATCAGGCAAATGATGCTGAGATTCCATTTATCAGGGATACACTCGCCAGTTGGTTTGAAAAGCCATGGAAACCCATGGGTTTTTTGATGGTGGTCAGTTGCAGCGCTTCTCATGGCATACTGGTCTTCGGAGACTTCAGGATACGCAGGCGAAATTCAGCTTTTTGACGTTGAATCTTCTTACAGTATTGTATTCTTGGCTGCAACAAGAAAGTGTCGGTACCGTGGTTTAAGTGCTTAGTTCGTTCGACTTCTTAGCAAGTTGTTCGAGGTTCGATCGCCAGACAAGACCGAAAATTTCTTTCACGGCCCACCTCTTCCGAGCGTCTGACAAACATCCGAGAGTAAAACTGTTATGAAAAAGTTTCTCAAAAACAAAAATTGCCCTTCGGATACGGCATTAAGCAGTAGGTCTCTTCTATTAGTGTAAAGAATATAACACGCACAACACGAATGGTTGTGAGAAGCTAGACTGGGTCCCATGGACCTGTCGTGCCAAAAATTTGTATTTTTATTTAATACAAGAAAGTGATCTGGACATCCAGAATACTGGAGGCATGACTTGCGTTGATCGCAATGTGATCAGTTTGGTTCAACGTTTCATGATCAGGAGCCCTCCATATATGCCCTGCCGCAAAGTTAATATTATCGAGGAGGTCCTAGAAATATTCTTAGGTGGTGTCGTCCTATCTTAAGTTCTCGGATTCAGCCTTGATATAGATTGTCATAAGACGTTCGCTTCCATAAGCCTGTCCCATAAAAAAAAATCCGCATCCGAATAATCACTGCCTCATCCTCTTTTTTATCCTCCTTTTGCTCGACCCATCGGAAAGCTCTGAAATCTTGTTCTTGTTTCTTTTTCCGGCATTGTTCGCACTACGATCATCCTTATCCGAGGATAGTGGTTGCTTCGTAACCACTGATTTTTTTTCCTTTTGTTTAGGGAAGTTAGCCCCGATAAACAACTCCCAATGTGGAGGGCCAGGTCTTTGGTGAGAACCCCTAAGACAAGGGTCCGGACATACCGATAACAGTAACCCTCTTCGGAGGTCTATGAAGGATTCCTCCGTCACCATCTCTTTTTCAAAATCCTGCCTCCTTCTTGAAAGATCCTTATTGACCTGAGATCCGAATATGACTAAAGTAGCTCAGGAGACATGTTCTAGCGTAACCAACGCGGAGCTATCATAAGGTTTGCCATCTTACTTAGTTTTAATTACATATGGCCTGTTTCTTTTTGTCCATACTAGAGCCTCAACGTCTCCTATGCGCCATCGTGTACAGTTTTTAAAAAACTTAAAACTCCAGCTGCCGCCATCATTCTGCATTATGGTTGTCTAGCGGGTTCTATCCACTGCTACTTGGTCAATAATGATCCGAAAGACGTTGAGGCTGTCTATCGGAAAAGTGCTCTGCTTCCCAAGACTATTAGCCCTGTTTACAAAATCTCTGGTGAAATACCATAAGGTTCATCTGCCTTGTTGTTTTCCAGAGTATCGATCGAGGTAATGATCTATTTGGAATTGGAATTGGAATTTGGAAAATTTGTTCTCGGGCAAATAGGCTCAAAACTCCCTCTATCGATTGAGCTGCTTCTCATTTGAAATCCCAGACACCACTCCTAGAATTTGGTCCTACATACCCTTGTTTATCTGAAGAAATAAAACCATATTTAAATACCCTCTGCTTCGTATCCTAAAAGCGCTCTCGAATAAACAAGTATGCCCTTTCGGGTTTGGGTTTTTTTTTTTTCAATTACACTTGGCAAATAATTGAAATCAAACCGCAAAATTTTTGCACAGAAAAATTCCAATTCCCTTTGGAAACCCACGCCCGTCCGAGGGCAAACAATTAACATTTCAAAAACTTCTGAAGGGAAAAAGTTACGTATACGCCTTGGTGAGCAGATCCCTTTTTTTGTGTTGAGCAACCGCTTCTCTTAATTGATACACTGGCATTGCCAAAAAATGGTCAAATTTGTGCCCGGAAACTTGGCCGAATTATATGCTACTTCCTTCAAATGCTGAATTAATTTACTATCCTGCCAATTGGTTGTCCTTTGTTTTGAAGCTTCTGCAGCTGTTTCCTTTTTTTTTCCTGTGGTGGGGTAAATATTGAAAATTATTTGAGACAGGAGGATTTTGCAGATGTCTCTTCTGTTGATGGTATCGGGGTTTCGCTGTATTGGCCAACGAGAATATATTTTGTCGGTAATACATATTGGGTATCCTCGCGCCAGTTCTGTTTACACATTGTTTCTGGTTAAAATATTCAACGGAAGGGTTTCGTTTCAGTCATACGTTTCCCCTCAGTCTGTTCATAAATAACCATTATGCGGCAAACGAAAAATATCGTTTAATGTTTGATGGCTTAAAGGGAGAAAAAGAGAGTCTATAGCGGTAAAGAAGAAAAAAGAGTTAATTGGTTTTGTTGATAATTTAAAAAAAAGGATACCCAAGCAGAAAGGAGATAAAACTGTGAAAAGCCTGTCGAAGATTAAAGGGCCTGTACACCCTGGCCATATTGCAGAATAGTTCAAACATTTTGTTAGTTCATTTAGGAAAGGATTTTTCTGATGAAGGCAGAGAAAATGGATAAAAGGGATCCAGATGCCTATGTTTTGTTTTGGGTTTCAGTTTATTAACAGTAAATTAAAATTCCCTTTGGGTTGAGTATTTTATTTTTGTTGTAAATTGAATGAGAAGGATGAGTATAATTTTATTGAATAAGTTTTTCAAATTAGCGGTCAAGTAGAGGAAGGATCCTTCAAATTGAAAAAAAAATGGTAGGCATTCTTCTCCGGTAGGCATTTTGGTGTGACTCATTCGTGACCAACAGCAACCTTCAGAAGTCATATCATAACATTTCCTAAAACGGAAGCACTTCCAAACGTTTAGGTGCACACTCGGGGGTTAAAGCAAACAAACCGCGCCGCCACTTTGTGGTCAGAAATATACTTCGCACTTTTTACACTGCCACTGCCACTGCCAACACCCAAGCTCGTTCTCTTGAGAATCCTTTGATATAGTATGACTCCCCCTCCGTTACACCAGGCAACACTCAAGCGGCAATTAACAGACAGACACAGTGAAATATTGCGGCGAGCACTGGCCCAGCAAAGGCACACTAAACACACAGAGAACGGTCTCGGCAAGGAATACAATTTCCATTTCCCACAGAAAGGAAAAAAAAAAAAAGAAATACGGAAAAATATCCTGACATGCGATTTCCTGTAAATTCGATTAAAAGAACACGATAACACCAGGACCTCTAGCCGAATCGATCTGAAGGGCCACGACGCTAATTGTCGCAATTAAAGGAGATAATTTGTCCTTCGCTGCATGTGTATGTGTGTGTGTGTGTGTGTGTGTTTCCAAGCGAAAAGGACAGCCTAATTGGCAATGGAATTGAAACTATTCGCTGGACTAGTGAAATTGTTTCAAATTGTCACCTTTACGACCTGTCCAAGTGATTACGGGCATAGTTTTATAGCCACTTCTCTATGGGGTCGCTTGTTGAGGTGCTACTCCGGCACGCTAGAGCCATTAGTGTTCTGGCACACGACCACGATAGCGATGATGATGACGACAATGACGACGGCTGACTGGGAATGAGTTTTATTAATGACTAATGCCGAATTTTATGGATATTTCGAGGCGAGCAAATTGATTATAGGCGACGAATAGAACAATGTCGATTGTGGATAGCCATACCTCAGTCATTTGTGGCGGAAGGTCAATTGTGGGGCGGCCCCCATTTTTTCGACAGCAGTTTCCCGCGATAAGTATTGTTTGAGTGTGCTTGCGGCAATGGAGTCATTATCTGTGTTAAGAACAGACATTTGGTAGTATAATTCTATGTCTGGTAATTGGTGATTTTATTGTATCCTAGCGAGTGAGTCGATTGGTGGCCAATAAACAATTATCTGATCTGAATGACTAATGGGAAGTCAATGGGCGGTCGTTTTTGGAAGTTTTTTTATGACAAGATAATTCTTGAATTAGGAAGTAGAGAAATTTTGATACTTTTTCTAACCGAAGGTGCTACTGGACATATTCTTTACACGAATGGAAGGGGCCTACTACTAAATTGCCGTATTTTGAGCAGTTTATTCTTTATGGTTATACACTCGGATGTTTGTCAAATGCTCGCGAGATGTGGGGCCGAGTATAACTGTCATAAAAAAGGTTATCAAATATTCCTTCGAAAACGGCATTAAACAGTAGGTCCTTTCTATTCGTGTAAAGAATATGCATAACACGTATAACATGGATGGTTGTGAGATGCTAGGACTTGGGTTCCACAGATGTCTCGTGCCAAACATCTGTATTTGTTTGTAAAGGAAACACACATACATAAGTATTCACTTTTTTCATAATTTTTATTTACAACTACCGCATATGTATCTACAAAATTTGAAAACTATTACGAACACACTCATTATACATTTCAGTGTTTTCTAAAAACAATTTCGCTGCATGACTATTCAATGGTGAATGTGGATTTGGTTTCTCTAAAAACGATTGAATGGTAAATATTAATTGCTTGATACTAATTTCAGGCCAACGATTTCTCAGATCTGAACAAATATAACCCCTTGAGTCGACATTTGGATGAAAGATTACCGGATTGAAATTAATTTTTGGTGCAATATTCAAACTGTTTTGATCAAACGTTATTGTAAATTTAAATCTTCCTTCTTCCCAGATTGTATTTCTTGGGCCTGGCATTTCACATTCCCATTTGAATAGATCCAGTGAACCATCAGGATTTCTATTTAAGTTAACAGAGAAACCATCGGGTGGTTCTCGTCGCCATTGGTCTCGTTCCTCTTTTAGGCGAACTGCTACGAGGTTCATTTTGAATTTAGCTCTTCATCCAAAGATTTGAACAAAAGATTTAAAATGTTTCGATTAACTTATGATTTCGTTTTATTTAATAATTTTTCGTTCTGACAAATAAAATTTTTGAAAAAGCGACTAAATACAATAAAAGTTTATTTTTAGTTATACTTGATACTCATTTTAAAAGGATTTGTACTCATAATTGTCGAATGGAACAGAGCTGTTTGTAGACGATGTCCATCTGGCGGATGTACATATATACAGGGACACTTCTTCGGTAGATAGCTTCTTTGTGCATTCAGTTAGGAATTGACAACTGATGTGACCAAGACAACTGCTGTTGGTCTAAGAGACCACTTGAAATCACAGGCCATTGGCGATTGCACAAGCTTCAGTCTCGCATTTTGTGCCCTCTGTAACTAGGAGTATTTTGTTGCGAACTATATTTGATAGTAGATGAAATGCGTCCATGTAATGAGCGCCTAGGATTTCTAGTGCGATTGATAGTTTGTACTTGATAACGCTGCCTCCAAAGTAAGAACTTGTCACTTTTTTTTAAGGGTGTTTATATAAATTTGTATTAGTCATACTGAAGCGTGAGACTATCAGCTCAGCATACTATACAGCTTGACCAGTGATGAAGGTCAAAACTTGGTTCTCGTTTCGGACAGATTTGTAATGGAATTTCTAATGCATTTAGGTCATTATTCCACTAACTAGTGACTTATTGAAGATTTCGTAAAGCTTCTACCAAGTTCTACCAAGTTCATATGCAGAGATTTTTTTTTTTTTAAATAACTGGTGTGATGGGTTTTATAATAGCCTCAAGAAGCACTACGACCTTATAGAGATCTTTTGTGCTATTCCCTTAAAGATGCTATGTGATTTTGCCCCTGCTAACTGAAATCTAGTTCATGAATGAGGAGGAGGTAACATCAGAAGTCGAGGTAAAGCCTTTATGGAAACCTTGAACCTAGCCCAAACAATGGAGGAAAATTTACAAAAAAATATGTCTGACAGTTTGAGAGCCCTCAGCAATTCCAATTTTCTGGTTATATAGACCAGGATCTTAGCATTATGTTTGGTCATTGCCAGGATCTCTTTAAATATTTTTTTTGGAAATTAGTGATAAATTTCATGACATGCCTTATTCCAGTTTGCGATTTTCAGTACGAGAACTTTTTTGTTTCTTTAGCAGACTAACAACTGGACACCAGATCTGCCAAGTTCGTCAGCTCCCTCGTAGCCAGGGATGTCTTTATGTCTTCGGATCAATGTTATTATAATTTTATTGTATATGACTAGCTGTTGGAGCCTTTAAAGAGAGTACAAATCAGCTTAGATTTACAGTCAAAGGACATGAGAGCTTTTAGAGCTACTTAGCTATCTGATAAAAAGTTTGTGTGTAATCTTCGAAGTAAACTCTTTTTGGCACAGCACAACACATATGAGGTTGAGGATGCCAACTTTAAGGTGTCGATAGAGATTGATTCTTTTCGGCATGAAGTTAGAGCTGTATACTGCGGGTGAGCAATTTTTTTTCAAGGATCTTCAACCAACTAGATTGGTTGTTTTGTTTTTGTATAAGAGGAGCAGTTTAAGGGGGCTTATCACGGCAGTTTTCGTAACACTTATTTGTAGGGGTGGAGAGTCTAGAAGGCCTTCCAGCGATGCAGTTAGACAGGTACGCATTGCACCCGTAATACCTACACACGCCAGTCTGTGGACCTTTTGTCCACAAGGGGGAGCAGGCTTAATAAACCTTTTCCCACCAGAGGAGCTGGGCGTACATAGGTTATTATTGGGGTGATGATGGTAAGATAAGTCCAGTGAATATATCTTTGGCTTTAATCCCCAGTTTTTTCTGAAAAATCTACGGCAGACCGAGTAAGGTTTAGTCAACTTACCAGTGGTTCTTTCCAGATGAGGTTCCGAAATAAGTTCGTGGGTAGGGTAGTGCACCATATAGAGTTAGTGTCTGGAGGTGTAAATTTTTCCTCTTGGTGACTGTTTTAGTTGTGTTAACTTTAAGCCCTGTCGATTGGTACCAGTCATTAATTTTGTTTAGAAGATTTTGCATTTGTCCAATTATACTGGATTCTGCCTTTCACTATTATGACTAGGTCATCCGTATAGCATTGAGTTAGAAATTCGTATCTACTGCGATGAACCATAGCATTGAGGACAACCTTTAGTAGTTTTAAAAGAAATGGGAAATTGTCCAAGCTTGGTAGAAATATTTTTACTGCTGATCATAGAGCATAATCATCTGGTTGTTAGAGAGTCGAGTGTCATTTTCATAGGCATACGATGGACTGATATATGGTATCAAAGCCACAGGAGCTGATTTCTTTCTTTGTCAGAAACTTTTCAGTCCAAGGCTGTTACTGTCGTTTTACATGATTGATATGCAAATTGATTGTCATTTCAGGGATGTCCTATTAAGGCAGTATTTCTGATGTGAAAAACGATAATAATTTTTTCCATTACCTTCAGGAACACTGACGTGAGATTGATAGGCCTGAAAGTCTTTCGGTCTGAGGGTCTAGCTGCCAGCTAGAGGTATGATTATTACACTAAATCTCCTCTAAACTATTCGGACATAGCTAAGTTTATAACTGGATCTAAAGATAGGAACTAGGGATTCAATGAGAGTTTCCATTCAATGCTGTATGAGTGCAGGGAAAATTCCATAGGGCAATCTCATTTCTTCCAGTTATAAATAAAATCTTTGAAAAGGTCGTGCAAAATAGGCCAATGAGTTATCTTATAATGAATTATCTTATAAGTTTCTTAATGCTACGCAAATTGGTTTTTAAAAGGCAAATCAACCGAAGATATACTTCTAAACTTTTGTGGCAAAATAATGTCAAATCTGGACGGTAAAAAGTGTACTGCTGGTTTATTTATTGATATCATCAAAGCGTTCGATTGGGTCGAACATGTCATTCTACTGAATATACTTGAAAAAGCAGTAATGCGTGGCTTTATGTTAGAATGGTTTAGATCATACCTGAAAAATAGATCACAAAGAGTGAAGCTGGGTGATATCAGGAGCGATCCTATGATTCTCAACTTAGAGTTACCTCAAGGCTCTGTCCTAGGTCCGACTCATTTTCTTGTCTACATAAATCCATTTTTTACACTTGATTTTGGAGGTGCTCCAACTGTTTTTGTGGATGATGTTGGTTTCTCATATGGTTCAGACAGTCGTTTAAATTTGGTTTCCGACGTAAATGGGAACTTTAGGTATTTAAGAATTTGAATGTTTAGAAACAGAACTTGGTTATAAGCTCCAAGATTAAGGTTATGATTTTTAGTTTATCTTCTGTTCTTGATCTTGATGTGAATATTTACTTTCATGTACCAGAGTGCAAAAGATATGACACAAATCTAGTACACATTCCACTAACCCTTTGCTTTGTGACTTAAAAATTCTTCCTGTCCGTCATTTGTAGTGTTTTAAAGTGCTGAAGACCTTCTTTCTGAAATCTGGCATTCGCAACTTCCGATTGCTTACTAACTATAATTTATGTGGAAACTTTTCGTATTCAGTTTCTGTTCCACTATTGCTTATAGTAATTTTTATTATATTTCGTCTCTTCGGCTATTTAATAAACTTCCTCAGTTATTTCGATTAATCCCTTTACCTGCAATATTTCTTAAACTTGTAAAAAATTTGCAAAATGCCAGCCACTTTCCGGGATTTAAATACATAGATCAAAACCCACTTCAGCCTCTTTTCACTCTTGAAGGCAGAAGAAACTGTTGACCCTAAGGCATACTTTGGTGTTAGCCAGAGGATGTCTATTAGCACTCAATAACACACTAGGATTCTTTGCTTGACTGAATGACTTTGTTATGTTGGTAATATGCCGAGGTGTTGTACTTCGAGATTTACGTCGAACATTTTTTACAACGTCATAAGACCGATGTACTAATTTTTTTAGTTTCTAATGCTATGTAAAACTATTCACTTACGTACCTCCATCTATTTGGCCATTAATAGGAACCAATTGCAAAACTTTGACGATTTAAAGTTTTAAGCTGTGAAAATAAAAACGAGACATTCCCTCAGCTATAACCCTTTAACCGATAACCAACTCACAATCGACATCACCCAGTTTCTGTCATAAAACACAGAGCTATGTGATTCATGTTAGCATGTCGTATAAACAGAAATAAACCGCATCCTTGTTAACAAAAGCATAGCTCTGCAAAAATTTCCTAAATAACCCAATCCTCATTGAAACAGTAGTACACACTCATCAACCTTTCCAAGGAACAATTTGCCATTAAAAATGTTTGAAATATGTTCTACTTGAATCTTTCCCATGTCAAATAATAATTCTCCGAATAGCTTCATGTCCTCCACGTTAAATGTTTTATGGCGTTCTCTACTGTAAGTTTTTTTTTTGGTTTTGTGTATGTGTGTGTTCTACGCAAACATAAAACAAAATTAATTGCCGAGTTTTAGAGTGGAATGTGAAAAGTATGTCTGCGAACCATTTTTGTAAATATTTCCAAATCATTAAATTTAAGGTCGGCTCCCAGACAAAAGGACCCCCGCTGTACAAAAAAGAAGAAAAAAAACACAAGCATACCTCCCACTCGATCTCCTCTGACATTTCAGAGTAATTGGTGCGTATTACGAACTTTTATTTCCTTTTCAGTTTTGTGTCGACAAAAAAAAAGCAGAGAAGAAGAAAAAGAAAACGACGTCATAAATTCATAATTTGCCGGCAAACGCCGCTGCTCTTCGCCCCTTCGCCGCTAAGGACATTTGAGAGTTCCATGCTCCCTTGCACACTCGCACCACATCCAAATTATTATAGACGTATTGATGGCAATTTTCAGTCACACGGAAGGCGCGCATAATACAAATATAATCATAAAAGGACACAACGTCGCAACACACACTAACGTAAAGAAACGAAAAATCCCAAAAACAAAAAAAAAGGACGAAAGGAGCAACAACAAACAAAGACTTATTTATGGTTGCTCATAAATTTAATTTTTTCCAATAAAATAAAGAGGGAAGGTGGCACCAGGAAGTTGGCCTGCAGGACGGACGGGACACAACCAATTTACATTGGTCGTCTTCGAACAAGGACAAAACAAAAGTCGTAAATATCCACAAAAAGAGAAAAGAACAAAAAAAAAAAAAAAAAAATGGAAACAAATAACTACCAGCATTTCTTTAAAACACAAAAGGAATTCAAGGAATCTTCAAGAAGGACTTTTTCCAACTGCCTTTGTCATTTAGGGCATATTTTTTCTTCTTCCCGCCTGCTTTGTAGGCGCTATGTGGCACCTATTTTGACTCAAGAGGACCTCAACTGGCTTCTACCTTGAGGGCTTTTCATTTACGGTATTTTTCTTTTCTTGTTTCAACCTCTCCTTTCGACACCTTATTGTTATTATACCCTCAAGGCGATTGAGGGAGGCAATTTGTTTTGTTGAATAGAAAAGATTCAGCTTTTTTTTTTTTAAATTGGCTAAGATGTGCTCGTCGAGGAATACCGCCCGCCCCTATAACGCTGAACAAGGACTCGCGTCAACTCTGATTGTGAAAAATCTGCTCTGATTAATGGAGAACGATGAGATATTGCTAAAGTTCACGAGGGTGCTTTGTTTTCGGCACGTTTGAAGAGGAATCTTTTATAAAATGTGTCATTAGGTCTCAAATTAATTTAAAAGGGAGTTCCAGCATTGCAGGGCTTGAAGGAGCAGGCTCTGCTAAGGTGAACTTCAAGAATTTTATATTTCATATTTGTTGCATGAGTGGCGGAGAGTTTGTGTAGATAGGACAGTAAAATGCATAAGCCTGATAAAAATAAATGCGTAGCACATTGCATTACACATTTCGAAGTTTTCAAATCAGTGTGTTCAAACACACGCTCTTTTACACACACATACAGGAAACTGTCAATTCGTTTTGATCTCAATCCACAGGGGAATGAATCTTTGGGTTGGAGCAAAGACAAAATCGTAAGAGTCTTACTAAATCTTTTGCTGATTGGGCGTAAAAGGTGGACATCAGCGATGGACTTCTCTTCTCTTTCTCGTCCATGCAACTTCTACTAAAATCATTAGTGCAGAAGCCCAGCTTACTGGTGTGCCTGTCAATAATGTAGTGTCCCACAATGACACATACTATGATTGCTATTAGTGACATTTTCTGTCTGATCAGACACTTGGGTGGTATCTAATCCAGTTTGGGCCTATCTATCTAGTAATGAGGCACGTACCTGTGTGCCCATCTAAGATTGGTAAAATTCACATCATTTAGCTTAAGCAGCAGTTTGACTGTAGCGACAAGCAAGCCAATGTTCGCCTTATCCGATAAATTCGGTAAGGTTGTACCCTGCTTAGCCAGTTCGCCGGTCATACAATTCTTTGGAATATCACTGTGTTCCAGCACCCAAAAACCAGTGCCGCTGTTGAGTTGGTTCTTAGTGTTCCACTGATGCATAGGCAAGCCGACCTTTGAATACGGCTAAGGTCATTTAGGTGACAGGCTTTTTCCAAAGATTTCCACCCGACGATCACGCCATACAATATTATTGGCCTGATGACAGATGGTTGGTTGGGCTGGATTGGGTTGGATTGGGTGGTTGTCCTTGCTTAACAGAGACACACTTAGAACAAAAGGTAGGTCCATTGTGATATCACTATCATGACAGATACATAGAGCCAATATGTAATTCATGGCTGTAGTACCCATATATTTTCTACTGCTTCTTACAGCGCTAGGTTCTATGTTGTTAAAAGCTCCTTCGACATCGAACTATGTTACTAAGAAGTATTCTTTGCAATCTAGAGATTTTTCAATCATTCGCACCAGCTAGTGTAAGTTCGTTTCTACTGATTTCCTATTGCTTTACGTATACCAGCAGGCTGACAGTAGGTTTGGGTTAGCACTGCAGTGACTGTGGGCGTCTATCACATTCTCCAGAGACATGTCTATCGCATTCTGCAGAGACGTGAGAGCTGTGCACCTGTCTTCGGTATAAATACCTCGTAGACCTCCGTCTAAGATTTTGGAATATGGACCCAATCCAGGCAACTCTTGAAGATTACAACCAGCTAGGGAAATATAAGATATATAGTGTGGTGGATTTCAGCGGGTATTATACCATGTGATTCCACCGACTTCTATGACTTGAAGCTGCGTAAAATTCATAGAGTTGCATGGCGCAGAGGTTACATTTCTGTGACACGTGCCATGTTATTGCGGCAGCTAGGGATGTGAAAATCCATTAATGACTCAAAGAATTCGATACCGCAAGCACTATATAAGCCATCGATTCTCAACACTAATAGCCTTGTGGAAGGAAGCTACGAGCTTTCTAATCGTTGATGTCTCAGAGATTTCTTCTACTTTACACCAAAAGAGTCTCCAAGATGTACGTAAGGCTTTTCTTAAATTAGTTTTGGAAATTCTGCGGGCCTCCTTATCTGGGATTGAAAGTCACAGGACTGTCTGGTCTGGTGAAAGAGCCGTCTACAGTCACTCCTAAGGGCTCTAATCTCCTGGCTCCGCCAGGGAGATCCATGACCATTTAAGTATGATAATTTTTAGCTACATAATGTCATGATCATACAAATGCGCCCTTGAACAACCCCAATCTCTACTGGAAACCTGGAAATATACATAGACTCCACATTTGAATCAAAATTATGTTAGCTAGATCATAGTGGAGGAAACAAGAATAGGTAGAGTCAGTTGTTGGATTGACCTGAGTTTCGGTTAAAATGTCTGGTTTATCGTTTGTTAAATCTTTTGTTGTGGTAAACGTAACGTAAATGCCTTCAACTCTCTTCGATGCCGGGCACGCTGCTTCCAGTTGTTTATACCAAATGCTCGGGTATCTGCAATAACTTGATCCTTGTTAAAGTTAAAGGGTTTCGACTGTATACCTATACTTATATAATATAGTTCATAAAACACTGTCGGATGGCATTGTTTAAGAAAATGTACTTCCTTTCAGTTTCAGAAGTAGAATGTAGGCATGCTTCTCACTAGTAGGTACACAATTAGCTAGGAATCAAGCTAAACTACAATTCTATTAAATTTCTATACATCTTTCATGCTCTAACGATGCTACTCAACAATTAGGTTAAATTACTTCTGTTACATTAAATACGAACATAATTCCTCTGAGTGCTCACTTAACGTATTCAAGTTGCTCAAGTTCTTTTCCCTAATTCCCACTCAATCGCTTGAAGGCGCTACACTAAGCAAATAAAAATGTAAATACCAACTTTGATGTAGAAAAACCGAATGAAAAACTCTCCCTTGGTACCTACCTACCATACTCAAAGTGTTTCACATACAATAAACCGCTTTGCTCTCTGGTGTGGTGGCGTACAATTCTTCAGGTGAAATCCAACACCACATTCAACAACTGCGCCCTCTACCACAAAAACATGAGCGTAGTACCACACTACACAGCACACCAGCAGTACCACCACCAGTACCAGCAGAAGCATAATCGTCCGGGTTAAATGCAAGAAATACACGAATAACCCACCACCCGACGAATTATGAAAACAACAGGCATCGTCGTCAGCCCTCTAGCAGTCAGTCAGTCAGTCTGAGTTGATCCTGTGTCTGACAATACACAAACAAACGCACCCACACTTGTTCACACTATGCGATGTGACGTATGATATGCCTTTCGTAATGTAACACACATATGGCATCAGTTAGCATTCATCTTTGGTACCTGTTCGTCGTCCCTCAAGGGAGATGTGGGTGGGGTTACCTTTGAGCTTTTCACTTCAATCCGATTCTTAGTAGTGGTAGTATCATCCATATATTTTCCAAAAGGGAACAACTACCTGCTGTGAGTATGGGACAATAGTATTTCTTGTGAATTTCAACTCTCAAGCTGTACTGGAGCGCGCGAGTGCATTGACAGGGAGAAGGAATGGAAATAAGTCCTTCTGGCTCTCTGGCTTGGTTGCCTTTTTGGACTTTTCACACTGTAATGCATTCATGTTGGTTGTAAATAATATGGAACATATATAAGAGCGCATTGGGTGTGGGTTTGAATATGTGTTCACTTCTTGTTGGTAAAGGGTAAAGGAAACAGGAGTTAAATGAAAACTGATTCAGGAGAATTTTGATCAGCATATGTTGGATAATAGAGAATTTGAGGCTATTGTTCGAATCTGGGCTAAGATGACTAAGAACGATCAGTCAGGTTGTATTTCTATAGTTTCGAAATCTGCTTTAGTTAGGTATCATTGCTCTTATCAAAAGGATGGCAAAAATCCTGCAAAGATTTCCTTTTCAAACGACTTGACAAGTTAGAAGAAACTCTCGTGAGGGGGTTCTGAATACAACTGTTGGACATAGTATGTTTTTTTTTTAAGGTTAAGGCTACGTTTTGTATACCCGATTAGAATCGTCTTGGTCTGTAGAGTCTGAAAAGATATAGACTATATCAGAGACACCAACTAAGTAGGAGGAAAATGCATCGATCGAGTGTTCGAAATTTCTTCAGAAACTAGGAACTGGCCGCAATATGTTTTTATGTTCCGGCTAGTACTGACCATTTGCTCTGAATTATAACAAAAAAAAAAAAAAAAACAAATGAACAGGCCAATAGCTCTAATTCCGCCAGTAAAAACTAGAGAAGGTAACTGGACAAAAAGGAGCCAAGGAAAGCAAACATTTTTTAGTGAGTATGTTGATGACGTTGTGCAACCGTATGAAGATGAAGATTATCAAGAAATTTAAAAAAAAAAAACCTGCGAAGAAGGCAGACTTCTTCGGCCGGTAACAGGGAAATTTTAAATTCGGGGGAAATTTTAAAATGATTTAAAAAAAAAAGTTTAAAGAAACCCAGCGCAGATTGAATATTGAATTCAGGTTAAGGTATGTGGCAAGTATGTGGAAAGTCGCAGAGTTAATAATGATTCCAAAACTAAACGAACAACTTAACGAAGTAACCTCATATCGCCCAATATCAATACTACCAATGTTGTCCAAGATGCTGATGATACGCCTGCAACCATCAATTTGGCTTTAGAAATAAGCACTATACGATCGATCAGGTGCATAGCGCCACAGATAGAATCGAGAAAGTACAAGTAGCACAAGTTTTCGATAAAGTGTGGCACGATAGATTGTAAAACTCCTGAAGTAGTACTCGAAAATTCTAGAGTCTTCTATATTACACCGGTGTGTACCGCAAGGTAGTACTGTACTATTATTTACTACCGATCTTTTATACTTTTCTACTACTGCTGGACTTATCGTGGGAAAAACTGTCGAAGTAGCAACAAAAAAGCTTCAAAAGGGAGTAAAATATACCTCAGAATGAACTGAAAATGTCCTTCACCTGTCTTATCCACCTTAGATTGAAATTTCTAGGGCGACACTTCTTTCGTGACCTAGAAGAATTATCTAGCAGATCATTCAATGATATCTTAAACTACATCAAATCAACTGAATGGTTTGCTAGTTCATATGAATCATATTTATAGAACAAGGATTAATCAATGGGCAAGGGACTTCTCTCCTCTATGGGTATTGCAATGGGCCTGTATTGATCTGAGAGTGGCATTATGGATTTTTCATAAGTCATTTTTATAGGTTTAACAATTTCAGAATACTTTCAAAAAATTTGTTTGAGTATTCATCTGTATGCATTTGATGTCATTCTGGACTTTAGAAACTCTAGCCCAATAGTTCGAAAATAGAGTATAGCACTACAAAAAATGAGCTGTCATTTCGTCGCGACGTTCATAAAGTTTTTTTCTTTTCTAAAATCGAGGAAGCATTGATTATATTCATTCGGTTCTTACATGCTGAAATTATTTTCATCCGAACTGCCACTCTCTCTACCAAGTCATACGGCGGTTGCAGAAATCCAATAGGTTTCTTGTATGGAGGCTTTTGTCCTACTTTTGGTATTAATATGAATTATTGGGCGTCAATCGCAAAATCAATGTTGTATTTACACTTGATGTGACAGTATTTGTACGCTTTTGCATATTTTTATCGCCAGTGATAAAGTTTTTTTTTGAAAAAATTGCACACTACATTTTGAGATTTTTCGATTTTCTAATTTTGATATTTTTCCCCGAATTGAAAGCTTCTACTTTTCAACTTTTTTTTTCGAAAAAAATTAAATATCAATTGAGATAAACAAGGAAATCAAAAATTGCATCGATTGTTAAAAAAATCTGAGCGTAAACTTCATGTAGAAACTTCATCTAAAAACTTTTAAAAACTCCCAAAACAAAGGACTACAAATCATAGTTATTGCTTGGTACATACGAAACGCCTTTCTACTAGACTGTGGTCTAACTATGCAAATGATTGCAGATGTTAAAAAAGTTGCTCAAAGACAAAAAGTTAGGCTTCTTAACCACGTTAATTTAGAAATAACACAACTGGTAAATACTGAGAATATATAGGGTGGGCCATCTGTTGGTTTCTTTTTGAATCATATGTTATTTTGACACTGACAGCTCTTATGCGCTCAAAAAATTGACAGAAACTCAGTGTTATACTTTCGCGGTACGAAATGGATAGATTTAAGCTTGAGGACTTTAATATTACCGGAGCATTGGGATATTCCACGCAATTGTAGCGACATGGAACAATTGGGCCTATTTTATCACATAAAGCTACTTCAGGTATATCAATCTCTATGTACATGCAAACTTAAATTAAAGCTGGATGCTCTCGAGAGAACATATCTCAGGTGGACAAGTGGCATAACTTAACCCCCTCAATATTACTTTTCTCGTTCAAGAGATAGTTCCAATAAGTTGTAAAAATATAGATGATTAATGTATTTAAAATTAAAACAGTAATAAGTTTAAGCATTAGGTGGTCTAGGGATGAAACAATGAACAAAACCGGTTGACAATAACTGCTTTTAGAAACATGGAGTTTAGAAGAGCATTTTCATTACCAGGTTGAACTGTTGAATACTTAGAGACGTCAGTGAAGATTAGATCGCATATATGTACGTCCTTGAATGTTCAAAATTTCATTTATTTGCAACAAATGGTACCCGACGAATTGTCCTTCGTTAGAACTTAAGGAACATAGGTGAGATTTGTCTTCGGGGATTCAAAATTCAATCACCGAAAGTCAAGTCGCCGATAATAATGAAGCTATGACCATTATGCAATTTGTTTATCGTTGTCGTTATAATATGTCGGTAGGTTTCCCTTCCGAAAGAATATGGAATATAAAGACAGAATGTAAAAAGATGTTTGCCAAATAGCTCTGCTATAATGCCGAGAAACTCGTTATCATCGAATTTTGAGGTATTTATCGATCTTGAGCTGAAGTCTGCTTTGACAGCAAAGAGAATACAGTCACCGACATTAAAAGTACTGTTTGTGCTATTTCTATCCAGGTGGTAAATAATACAAGTAATCATCGCAGAGTATGTCCTCATTCGAATATGCAAACGATCATCCAACAAAAGGTGTCATTTAAGACACAACTATAATTGCGGTGATTTCTGATAAGTTAAGACTAGGAGGCTATTAAATATGTATTGAAACATACTCGGTCCAAGTGCTGAAATAGTGAAAATTTACAACAAAAACCATGAAAATATAGCCCCACATGCCATGCAGTTTATGCAACAATGGCTCTATTGTGGGACGAATTTCCTGAACATGTGATTTCTTGAAATGGAGACATCAATTGGCGGCCAAAATCTTGCAATTTAGCACTGCTAGCCCTTTTCCTTTAGGGCTATATTAAAAATATATATATACGGCAATGCTTCACCAACAATTCATGGACTAAAAGAAAAATTCGCGAAATGGAGTCACAGTTATGCAAAAAAATGATGAAAAATTTCATCAAAAGAATGACTATTTGTAGTCAAAGCCGGAGTGGATATTTGGCAAGTATTATATTTTATTGCTAAGCTCAGAGTTTGTACTTTAGATTAGAATTGAAACATCACTTTTTTATAAAAATGGTGCGTTTTTCTATTATCTTAAAATGACACTTCTTGTTGGATGACCCTATAGCTTTAAGCCTTACATTTATGTACATACATCACATGCTTTGGAAAAATATTCAGTAGTTTAGGCATGGTTTATGCAATCAAACATTTATTGTTTAAATTGTTGAACGAAGAAAGGAAAGTTTCTTCCTGAGATGCATGTTTGACAAATTTAATTTGTCTTAAAAGACATTGCTTCTAATTCAACAAAAAGGACACTTCTTAGAACATTCTTTTATAAACTTTTTATTATTTCACTTAAAAAACTAACTCGATGTTCACCTCGATAAAACGCCCATTTGATGATGTATGATATAGTAACAAAACACCTACGATTAAAGTTACTTTGGTGTTTTAGACAACTACAAATGTACATACATAGGTATGTCATATTTGCAGACCTAGTCAAAACGTCAGTCAAGGCTGACATTTTTGTCATGGTAAAGTTTACAAATGAGCAACGTTGGGATTTTTTTAAAAACAACTAGATAGACTGTGCGTGCTATAGTGGATAAATTTGATTCAATATATTGAATGTTCCTGTGACAGTCAGATAACGCACAGGTCGAAGAACAGAAAATATTGCAGTGAGTGCTTCAGTTCAAAATAAGTCAAATCAGTCGATTCCACGCCGGTTACAGGAATTGATAATCTCTTAGCCCATATTTTATCGAATTTTGCATAAAGATCTTGGTCTACACCATTAGAAGATCAAATGTACTCAAGAATTGAAGCTTCCTGAACGTTTGAAACGCCCCAAAATGGGTTTGAAACGCCCCAATGGCTGAATGGGTTAATCAGACAGTAACAAGTGCTTCAGAAGACTCCATTGTATGCACAAAAAGTGACCATGTGGTGTGAATTTAATGCCGAAGGTGTGATATGACCACTTTTTTTTCCATGAAAATGATCGCTATGTTACGGTCAATGGATTTCGCTATCGTGCCATGTTGCAAGACTATTTTTGGCCAAAATTGTATAGATTTGCGATCAGTGATATGTGGTTTCATCAAAGTGGTGCCACATGCCACACAGCTGGTCAAACAATTGATCTATAGAAGGCGAAGTTCGGTAATCGTTTAATCTCGAGAAATGGTCTGGTCGAGTGGCCATGTTGCTCATGGTATTTAACGTCGTTGGATTTCTTTTGATTGGGTTGCGTTAAGTCGTTGGTTGTCGACATCGACAAGCTAAGAACGTTAAAGGAGCTAAGGAACAACATCGAACGCCAAATTGTCAACGTTCTGGCCGATATGTGTGGAAGAATAGTGGAAAATTGGCTCCAAACAATCGATCGTTGCAAACATGCTGGCGCTGGGCATATGAACTAGATCGAATTCCATACTTAAATTTAACATGTGTACTTCACCTGGAATGAATTTCATCTCGTTTTATTTAAATACAAAATTGTTGTGTCCTTATTGAAAAACCCTTTAGTACAGCTCAAGGGATGGTCAATTTGAACATCTTGTTTCTATGAAGTGAAATGATCAAGAAATGAATGTATATCAGCAATAAAAATATTTGGTTATATGTATTTGAAATCTTTGTTTCCTGGATAATTCGTTTTTTTAGTGACGCAACTACGAGGTGTCCCTAACTTAATTACTATATATTCCTGCCTAGTCTGTGTGTTTATTACATACTTAGACGAAGGTAAAAGAAGTGTCGCAAAGAAAGTAGATTGCTTCATTCGTATATCACCATTGCTGCTAATCAACCATTGAAAGACAGTAGATATTTCTTGTTTATAAAAGTCAATATAGCATAAATACTTATTCTATTAGATATGTACATGAAAAATTATTCTGACAGCTAGCTATAGATCTCAAAGCCAAAACTGTCGTCTCTGCTTTAAAGGAACAACAATGGAAACCGATGAATAAATACTTAAAACAAGTGCTCCTTTGAGGAAAACAAAAAAGAAGAAAATATTAAGTATGTAATTAAAAACAACTCACCCTTTGATGATATCTCTGGTAGAGCAGCGGCACTTATTAGAAATATTATCCAACTAGCTGCCCACAGTACATCCATTTTTCCATACATTATTTATAAGGAAGAAACAGAAAAAGATAAACAAACAAAAAAAAATTTTAAAATCCTTCACTTTCAGACCAACATTTCTGAAACAGAAACCCAATCCTCGCTCCCAAGCACCACTCAAGCATGAAGCACAACTTCCACCAATAAATTTATCCGTAAACAATCTCTCGTTGTATCTAATTAAAAAAAAAATCAGTGACACAGTGCTTTCACATTATTCATTAGCAATGCCTCGCGTCACAAGGAATCCCGCCCACATTCACGCGAATTCCTTTTGTTTAATATTTCACACTTAATTCAATTTGTGCCCCCGGAACAGCACACAACACATTGCATTTCAATTTATTTGCTCACTTTTTTTTATTTTTTTGCTCCTTCCGTCACAGCAGGAGTAGCGCTAGCACACGTTACAAAAAAAAAAAAAAAAAATTCTTCGTTTCCGCCGCACGCTAACAGCACTTAACACTTAACACACAAACATCACAAGGACGACGAAAGGATGACGACCGCTTACAACGACCATAAGGGTATTCCTTTTGGTTTAATTTTTTTTTTTTGTTCTACAAATTCAAATGTCGTGACGAAATCCTTTTCAAATATTTATGATGGCAAATTATCCGCTAGATTGGGATCCACTCTAGCGAGCAAAGGCAGACCGAAAAAGGCGGAGAGATCCTTCAAGTAGATTGCAAATCTCGGAATAATTTAAAAAAATCTACATCTATGCAGAAAAAAAAATGAACAAAACTATAAATCACACTGAATATTTCAGTATCTCTGTGAGGAGCAAATCGAAGACCCGCAATGACTAAAAAAACAACAAAAACCACGAGGATGCGACAGCGCAATTCCGTACAATGCTAAACCATACGACACACTGAATCGTCCATCGATGGAAAATTAGTTTTTCCTCGTCATTTGGGTAAATCACGAGCCAGCAGCACAAGCAGCCGCAGCAGCAGCAGCAGCCAAGTTGCAGGGTGGAAAAAAACGAAAGGAAAAACGTTGCTCTAGTTTGCCACAGGAGTAGCACCAATACCTAGCAGTGGTAGAAGAGAAAAAGTTGAAAGAGGTGCTATTCGAACTCATTCATGGATTTAATTCGAAAATTCTTCTCTCTTAGATACAATTTCATAGATAGACGAAAAGACTCCGAAAGACTCCGAAAAATCTCCGCATGCAATCCGTTTAAACTTAAGAGAGGCATTCGTTGTAAACAATAAACTGTATTATGCGCATGTCCTTTGCGATACGAGAGAGGACATGGTGTATAAATAATACGTGAGGACTAGTATCGAAGTTCAGTGTCGTTCAAGTAATGCCACTGGTTAGCAAATGGATACAGATAGCCAGCGACTGTGGTGTATACGTAACGTTATTATGAATGATCCACTTGGAGGAGGTTTTATTGCTTTATTATTATTTGGATTGGTAGTCTTCTAGTTATTTCTGTCGAGAGTGTTTTATGCTTGTTTGTATAGTTGGGATATCAACCAATTTGATGCGCCCATGTCCCCACAGAAGACAAGGGCGAAGCCGCCAAAGAATGTTCATACGAGCTCCTCGACAAAACATATGAGCACTGTCTTAAGTATGACGTTAAAATCGTGCTAGGCGATCTTACCCTCAAGATGGAAAAGAATCTTCGTAGGACAGTTAGTAAGCATGTCTTACACGACATCACGTCTGGCACCGGACTTATGCTGAATGACTTCGCTGCTGGCCAAAACTTTACTATAACAAGCACACGGTTTCCGCATCTCAATATTCACAAGGAGACATGGCGGTCTTCTGATCATCAAACGGTCAACCAAATTGATCATATTGCGATCCGCCTCCAGTTTACTGGATGTCCGAACCTTCCGAGCAGCCAACATCTATTAGGATTACTTCCTTGTTACAGCCAAGGTACGAATGCGGATATCCCAAACGCCGTAGCAAAGAAGAATTACTGTGAGAAGATACAAAGTCGCAAAGCTGCAATCGAAAAAGACCGCCAGAACCTTTGCCGAATGGGTATCCTGAAATCTCGCTACGACTCCTATGGCGCTAGCATCAAGTGCCGAAAACGAATGGCAACGCTGCCAACATGCAATCGGAAATGCTGCAACTGATGTGCTGGGTTTTGCCCGACCACCTCCAAGAAACCTGTAGTTTAACGACTTGACCAAAACGAAGTGAGGATAGCAATATCCAAGCTTAAGTCCAACAAGGCTGCTGGACCTGACGGCGTATCAGCAAAGGTATTCAAAAAAGCTGGAAATGATCTGGTAGAGAGCATACACCAACTTATTTCAAAGATTTGGTTAGATAAATGGAAATTTAGAACAGTGTGGTTTCAGACCAGGAAAGTCCACAGTCGATCAAATCTTCACACTTTGGCAGATACTGGAAAAACCCAAGAAGTTCAAACCGATACCCACCATCTTTTCATCGATTTTAAGGACGCATATAACAGCATTTGTAGAGACGACCTATACAGAGCGTCGAGTTATGCATCCCTGCCAACCTCGCTCGCTGCTCCATTAAAGTCGGTAACAACCTAGCGAGACTTTTGATGTCAAAAGGATTGTGCGAAACTCACAAACCAACATCGGAGGTACAATCTTTCAAAAGTCTGTGCAACTACTAGCTTACGCTTATGACATTGGCGTAATTGGTAGAACTCATAGGGCTGTCACCGGTGCGGTGGTTCGTAAGTATTGAATCGAAAACTACCAAAATGAGTTTAGGGGTAAACGAGCGCAAATCCAAGTATGTGCTGTCAACCAGAAAGGACACACAATATTGACGAATTTGACAGAACGTCAAAATCGACAGCTATAATTTTGAGGTAGTAAGGAACTTTGTCTACCTCAGCTCTGCTATAAACTCTGACAACAATATCTCAGCAGAAATTAAACAAAGAACAGCTTTTGCCAATCGCTGTTTGTTTGAGAAGGCAATTGAGTAGTAGTGCCCTATTCCGAACAACTAAGGATACTCTGTATAAGACCTTAATCTACCCAGTCCTACGTTTGGCGCTGAAGCTTGGACTCTATCAAAAGCGGATGACGATATCCTCGGTCGCTTCGAGAGAAAGATCCTTCGTAAAATTTTCTGTACCGTTTGCATAGACGGGTTTTGGAGGAGGACATTCAACGACGAACTATACGAGTTGCACAGCGCCATCGACCTAGTCAACAAACTGCGCATTAGTCGTTTGAGATGGCTAGGACATGTAGAGCGGATGGACACCAATGCTCCGGCCCGTAGAGTTTTCGTATCAAATAGGGACAAACAACGCAGTAGAGGAAGTCCTCGCCTTAGGTGGCGCGCATAAGTAGAAGGGGACCTCAACAATCTTGGAGCGCGCAACTGGAGGCAGTTATCTAAGGACTGGACTAACTGGAGAGGCTTGTTGGTTGAGATCTAGGTTCACCTCGAACTGTAAGGCCACCTAAGATAGGCTTATCCAATTTCTCCTTCAGTTGATTGTCCTTCTCCAAGAAAGTTGAAGATTTTCATATTTCGCTATATATTCCTTCCAACTGGGAGACTTCAGCTTACCTTTGGCAGAACATTTGCTTTATGTCCACGACTATTCGGAAACACTAGAAGTATTCTCCTTCGGATTGTATCTCCAAAATTTTATCCGCTTTTTCAATTGTGATGATACATATTCTAAAAAGATTCTTACCATCGGTACTTAAAAGCAACTAAGGAAAGTATGCGGTCCTCCAGATTAGGAGGCATCTCGGATTTGGCCTGGTTTTCAAAAATCTCCATTCGTATTGTCGATGTACTTTCCTGTACTATGCTCTAAATTAGGGAATTCATACACTGCTGTGTCCACTGCTCCTTAATCAAGCCTCCGTCAGCGAGCGAGTCTTTGAAATTTATTGCTAATCCTACCAAAGTCAAGAATGAAAAACGGAAGACAAGTCATTAGTCTATGACATTATCCTGTTAACTAACCATAAAGACCCTTTTTGAGAATACATAGCAGTGGTCACTATGTTTGTTTGGCAAGCGTACCGATCTAAATTGATTTTTCCGAACTCCAATTAAATTCGAAAGTATCAGCCAAATGTGTATTCATGGCGAGAATTCCGCTTACCAATTTCATACAACAGGGTCCTATTTTGAAAAAAAAAATTCCGCCGCACCGCTAATAAAAATAAACCACCAATGAGTAATTTTAAATGCGCAGCAATTACCTTTAACTGAAGCAGAATAATTTTGAATTATCCCATTTAAGGGTACATTAGCCTCAAACACTTCCCACAACATTGGCACATATACATACATATGTACACACATGAGCTATGCATGCATGCGCTGCTGCCTAAGCTTAACAACCGCACATGAAATTGCTGCCAACCACACATAGCAACGCCAGGACCTCCTCCCCACTCCCACTCTTCTATCGGGGCGCATAATTCCTACGTTCACACTTTGACTTTAAGACTTTCTTATGAATAATTCATTAGGCTTCGGTTGGCTGGGCCATAGATAGCAGGATACACAGCCAGACACGCATTACTCACCTTAATGTGTGCACGTATAGGCATCATTGTGTTTGTGAATTGTATACATATGTTGGTTGATGTCGCTTCATTTGTGAGCTCATTTAACAGTCTCTAGAGTGGGTAACCTTCGCCTGGGTACCACACCCCCCCCCACGCCTATTGCTGGCACAGAACATATTTCCTGGCGTTTATGGTGAAGGCCGATAAGGAAGAAAACTGCTGAAAAACGGTACATATTGCTAATTAGTTCGAGAACATATTCATTTCGCAACCCAATGCCAAAAAAAAACAGAAAAATTACACCCACCACCCACGTAGAGAGAGAGAGACGCGGAAGGATAATGCGAACTGTATGTTAGTCCTATTTTAAATATGACCCTGGCGAGGGTAATAGCATCTGAGGCTCTTAATTTGGGTTTCCTTCTTCTTTTTTTTTTTTGCTCTCTAGAGTTTGCACATGTACTATACTTCTTTCTGGGCGCATGTGTGTAAGTGTGTGTGAGCGCCTGAATGAACAGGTAGCGTAGAGTTTTGGAATTTTGGAATCCTTTGCTCCTTTACTGGCGAATAATTGAGTGATTAGCATTTTGAGGATTGCCGCGCGCGTCTGGTGGAGAATTTTAAAAGGTTCACTTGGAGGTGAACTGAATTACCCTCAACCTGCGAGTGGATAGTGTGAATGGAATTTTAAATCGGAGGTTTATTACGGGTTATTGGAGGAGATTAGACTTGAAAGTAGCATTTGGTTGGGGGTTGAGTGCTTTTATTGAAAAGTTTTATTTGTGGAGACGGCTTTTTTGGGTTGTAAAAACTAAAAGGATAATGAGGAGTTTTTGAAGAGTAATTAAAGGAAAGTGGTAAAAGAAGCAAATAAGCTGTGGTGTGTAGTATTGTGAAGGGATGCGCTCTCGGATTTATTTGGCAGACAGTGGAGGGTGTAGAGTGGAGTGATTAAGATACGAGTAGTGTCAATACCAATACTATTCAATTTTTAAATAAATAATGGTACATACTGAGCTTGAATTGGAAGCTTAAATTGTGTCTTGTTGTCTCAGTATTCCCATTTTTCCTGTTACAATAGGAGTCTACTGATGTTATTTTGATCTAAAAAAGAGCAATTTTCTGTTTTTCTTCGAGACAATTCTAAGGACATTTCTATTGTTGATTTACTTTTTGATTGATATGCCTGGTTTTTTATTGAATCTAATACATTTAGCTTAACTTTCTGTGCTAAAACTAGTACAATAGAAGAAATCTACTTGGTAGGGTACGTGTACTACCTCATCTGTAAGATATCGTCCGACTAAGGTATTAATCTACTAAGCTTATAAGATCCTGTCGGCTGTAATGCTGAACTGCATCCAGCGCCTAAGATGGGTGGGTCATGTAAAGTGAATGAACACCGATGGTCTGGCCTAACAATCTTTCAATCTAACTCGACGAAAACACCAAAAATAGAATGTCCAAATATTCAAGAGAAGACATACCTTGATATGTGGCATATGCAACTGAACACAGCTAGACATGGATTGTACTGGCTGGAGAATTTTGTTAATCGAGCCCCTGGTTCACTCCAAACTGTAGAGCCAGCCTACCCTTTGGGGGAATTTGTTTCGTCTCTCATTGGCGAATGAAAATTTTTTTTACGAATTTCATGTTTTAGGGAACGGATTTGGACTAGAATTTGTAAAAATTGTTACGAATTTATGAAAACTCCAAGTTCGTTGCTAGACAAAAATCTCGTTGTTATTTATGTTGGAAGAAAATTTTATATATCCTGTATTTTAAATCTACTTGGTTTACCAGGATATCTCCCGTTCTTTTACATTTTCCGCACGGCAACACTACATTATCTTCACATTCTTGGTTGAATTGTATATTTTTAGACATTTCACCAATTCATATTGAGAGCGTTGGAAAGTCTATTTGGGGTAAAGGACTCATTAGACTATAGCCAGAATAACTCTCATTATCCAAGGTAGGACTGTGGTTTTAGAAACTTGAAAAAAAATATATCTCAAGGACCTAGATTATTGTCATTTCTCGAAGTACATTCTTTTCGAACTCTTATTTAGCCTATCTGAATATAGTTTAAACAGGTTAATACTGGCGCTCTGATTACTAATTACGGACCAAACAGCCAATTTGTAAAATCTCTGCTCGTCATCGCGGGCTTAGTTAAAAGTTATAGGTTGTATAACGTTATGAGTTCGACATAAAATACTAGACACCATAGTGGGTCCATCGCGATTTCTAGGGAACCTTCATGGCCTAAAAACCTTACACCAATAGTCATACATTTAATTTCCCTACAGTACCTAAATATGTCTTCAATTTTGTTCAGTGAACCAACCTCCTTTAAATTGCTGAAAAGTATCTTCCGAGGTACTCTACTCTACTCCGAGCAAGAGTAGATGAGTAATATCCTCTGCGACATGTTATCACAATACCTGCATGGGTCCGTGTTCGTTAAACCGTGCTTCCTCAGAAGACAATGGCCAGGTAGTATCCCTATCGCTATTCTTAAATTTGATCTGCTGAGTTTTATTAATTCTCCAGATTTTTTCCGACGCACAAGGCCATAAAAAACCTTGTGGCCTTCTAAGTTTGACCATCTTAGGTTGGACATATTGATGATTTTATCGAGAATAATTCTCTTAACCATGTCCATTGGTAGTCTAATGCCTTTAAGTATATCATTTACCAGGAGCTCAGTGCTTTTTGTGGATTCAGTTGGTGTGGTGCGTAGAGCACCAGTGATGGCAATGCAGACTGTTTTATATTCCCTTGTATTCTTCTTGATCGTAGACTTCCACCAAACGAGAGCCCCATATGTAAGAATGTATAATGTATAGCCAATGCATCACTGCCCGTTTCTATCCAGTACCGTCTCAAGATATCTTGTGAGATCAGAGAGGAAAGCACTCCAGCAAGACTAGGCAATTTGAAGGATGGTATTTTATCCTTTTTGTATCGCAGGCTTCTATCAAAAAGAATTTTACCTAAATTGTTTCTAGTTAAGAACCTAAGCCAATGTCTTAGTCTTGTCTTAACACTGAATGCAGTGCTATGTGAGCAATCTATTATATAACCATAACCAAAAAATCTCTCCAGTTACCCCAGTTAGTTAACTGGCTCCAGTTGCACACTTCAAGCCAAGGAAAACCATTCGATCTATATAATCTGATCATCTCAAAAGACCGATACTCAAGGATTTATAACTAAATAGCTGAGGCGTTATAGCTTGCAAACTGTGACGACCTGTCCAGTTTTTCGATGTTATGCAACATTTACATGGTCTTCAAAATTTCATTTTCAAGAATGTCAATGAGGACCATTCCAGCTATATGAAAGGCGGCTTCGTCTGAAATGGTTCGAAGGCCGCTGATAGTCCGTGGCGCGCAGAGTCTATATATTGACGACAATCTTCTTTTGGATACTTTCGTTCTTAATGCATGCACCCTCACTTGGGCGGCATATGTATAACTGATGTAATAACACTGCAAAGTAGGATTCTTTTAGCGTATCCAAGTCTCTCGATGTTAGGCAGTATGCGCAAGAGACCTTTCTGCATTTGCGAAGCTGTCTCGGTTGAGTACTCGTAGTCCACTTGTGCCTTGTACTGAAGTTTGTTGTCCAGTATTACTCCAAGGTATTTAATCGCTTCTTTAGGGTTTGACCAGTTATGGGACAGCTTCTGTTTTATGGTAGACTAGTTCAATCTTTTATCCGGGCAAATGCTTTATTTCTAGATGGATCAACTGCATGAATCTTTTAATCTACTGTCAGGACGGGAATATCATCGGCAAATCAAATTATCATTAATCTCCCATTAAACGCTAATTGTAAGACTCCATCATAAATGACGTCCCAATATAAGGATCCTAAAACCTATCACTGTCAAACTCCTCGTATACACAGCAGATAATATCGTATATCTATCCTGGCAAGTGAGCTTTTAATGAACGATCAGCATTTTATTTTGTCGGGTGAGGAAATGCTCCACTGGAGCACTCAGACCCCACTGGTCTATTGCATTATTAGGAAGCAAAATCCAACACTACTCATTTTACTGGAATTTCTTCGACTTTCGGAGAAAGCCGAGAGTGCACTTCAGCCATGAGGACCTTACAATATCGGCACTCACCACATCAGCACCGAAAACCTGCCATCTGATCTGGGCAAAAGCAGGACCATAACAAAAAAAAATGATCCGAAGTATGTATTGTCGCCTTCTCCACAAACGTCGTTCACAGTGGTTTCTCAAAAGAAATGTTTTACAAAAGAACAGTGTCCCGTAAGAACGGCAATAAATTGTCTACAGTATTTTCTGCTGAGAGACAGTAACAATGCCGCTAATTTCTTACAGACGTTCGGGAGCTTAGTCTGCCTGCATCTTGTAGAGCCGTGCTTCATACAATTGTAGGAAAACCAACCGTCAATGGAGGCCCTGACCTCGAACGACCTCGGACGCAGGGTAAGGTCCAGAGAAATCACCCTCTGAGTCTGTTTAACAATCTCATCGGAGATCTCATTTCCCGCAATCCCGCATAGATCTCCGCTTGAAAAACAGGGCCATACTTGCCTAACGAGTAACGAAGCCTAGTGTTGGCTTCACGGCCAGCATAGACTGGGTTTTGTCTTAAATAAATATATACATAATTCTGTCGTTTTTTACCCTAAGGTGTCGAGGTCGGGGCAGTGGTTCCTTCTTATTATTTTCTTGTGAAATCTCTTCACTCTTCACTTGGTCCTGCCTCTTGCTATATATTTAACCGACTACCAACTTTTCCCAACTTCTTTCAGGATTTTTTCGACGGTAGTGTTCCATGTGGTCTTGGATCTTCCTCTTTTGTTTTTTCCTTCGGGTGTTTCCCAAATTTTCTTCACTTGTCGGTTCTCTTTCATACGCACTAAGTGTTCAAAGTTCCCGTTCCTCGAGAGTTAGCTTAGCCGCTTTGACATGTATTTCCTTTCTAGTATTTACGTGTCTTTTCTTGTCTATTCTACTATTCATCTCCATAGCTTGTATTTGTTTTTCTTGCTTTCCTGTGGGTATCCAGTTTTCACTTATGTGTAACAATACAGGTAAGAACACCGAGTTGAAAATTGATATTTATGTTCTTTCTGGTCTGAGGACTTTCTTCTTAATGCTCACTTGAATCCTAATTTAGTGATTATAAATGAGTTCTTTTGTTTCCTTGTATATGATGTTTTTGAAAACTGGGAGTATTTCAAACATGTTTACAGTCTTACTGCTTTTCATCCTCAAACACCCAGATATTTCATCCTCCTACCTAAATTTTTGAGAATGTGAATCAAGGTCGGAACAATATTTTTTGTTCACTTGTCCGCTGGTAAGGCAATAAGCACAATGTCTAATCTGTGCACTTTGTCTTTATTTTTCATCCAGTATATTCTAGTATACAACAACTATTTAAGTGACAGGAATGACTTATTTGTATTAGGACGGCATGTCCACTAATTATTTCTTTCTTAACCATGCCCATGCCTCACATGTGCCATCACCATTAATCCTCCCAGTAAGTACTGATAATAATCAGCGCTTCATTCGCTAAAACAAGGAAATATTTCTCGAATCATTTATCCTCATTTTCTTTCACTCCTTCCTAAGGATAAGCAGTCAATTTGCCGCACATGTGACACACTTTCTCCGATTTCCTCCGTCAGGCTCTAACAAAGTTTCTGGGGCAAGGCAGGCATCTTTCCGGAAACAAACCTTTGTAAAGATTTTCACTCAAGTTTTCCGGTTTTGGATTGTTTTACTTTTTTTTTTTTTTTTAAATTTTGCGACACATCATTTTATACTCAATTCACGTACACAAGGGCGACAACAGCCTTCACACACAGTTGAGACTTCATATTAAAGTCAATTTTCAGTTAAGAAACCTACAGTGTCATAGTTTCTATAGATTTCTCTGTCTTTCCTTGGGCGACATCTGCAGGAATTGCTTATACTAGGTTATAGTCCTCCGGCGGCGGTGGCATTGGCGGTAGTATGTGACATGTGTGTGGGTCCACTTATGAGTTCCGGCAAGTGGATGAAATTGATGACTACGGATTTTTGTTTTGCTTTTCATTTCTGGTGTGAATTTAATTTTTGTGACAATTTTTCAAAGTAGGAGAAGGTGATGTTGGAAGAAATAAATTGAGGTATAAAGGAGGCGATGAGGTGGCAAGTGACACGAAAACTTTTGGGTACAAGTACAGGGTGAAAGATGAGTAGGTTTCCAATTTAA
The DNA here is from genome assembly GCA_905220385.1 of Xylota sylvarum. Taxonomy (NCBI): domain Eukaryota; kingdom Metazoa; phylum Arthropoda; class Insecta; order Diptera; family Syrphidae; genus Xylota; species Xylota sylvarum. The sequence goes on along the minus strand of LR999957.1, from coordinate 103,292,403 downwards.
AAATGTTAGGAAATTCTTTCGACTATACTGCATATCGTAGTCTCTTTTTATTGAGGAAGCCTTCAACACTAAAGTTTGTCAAACTCTAAGATACAGGTTTAACTTGGCATATTGATAACAGACCATGGACAGAATTTCCAATACAAATCTGAGGGGTGCCTTACTCCGAAGATTTGTCTTATTTTTTTATTTTTAAAGATAATGGGAGTGATGAAACTGCCTCAAGAAGCACTACGACTTCATAGATATCTGTTGTACTATATCCTTAAAGACTTTGTGTAGACACCAGATCTGGTAAGTTCATCAGCATCGTCGTAGCCAGGGATGCCTTTATGTTCTGTAGGAGAGTTTGAAAACAGTTCCAAAACAGCTCAGATTCAGAGTCAAGCCCATGACAGCTTTTAGAGCTAGCTAAGCCTATCTGATGAAGTGTTTATTTGTGTTCTTCGAAGTTTTCTTCTGACGCGCTCTCTGGTATAGAACTCGATTCTTTGGAAGATAGTCCTAATGGCGAAGACATTTCGTAGTTGGGGTCGAAAATTCTGACTCCTACCCCCATTTGATATTTTTGAACCGTCAGTGTAGTATTCTGACTGAGGTCTCAATTGGGGGATTAATTGCGTCTTGGAATGACAACTTTGAAGGGGCGATAGAGATTGACTTTTTCCATCATAAAATCCGAATTGCATACTACCGCTGTGGTTAGTAGTGGGATTTTTAAAAATATTTTAATATGTCCAACTTGGTTGGTGGTTTTATTGTTCCATGATGGTCAAGATTTAGGGTGCTGGCAAACGCAGTCTTTATGACACTTATATGTAGTGGTGGAGGGTCTGGAAGGACTTCCAGCATAGCAGTCAGACAGATACATATTGCACCTGTAATACGTACACACACCAGTCTTTGCAGTTTTTGTAGGGTGGAGTGGAAGAAAGCTTGATTAGCCTTTTCCCACCATACAAGCGATCATTAGATTATTATTGGGGAGATGATGGTGAGGTAAGTCCAAGTCTTTGGTTATAAGACCCATTTTTTCTCGAAAAGCAGACCTTGTAGTTGAGTCATACTCGGTGTTTAGGATATGGAAAAAAAAAAACACTTCTGTAGACTGTCAAACTGTGACGACGACGCACATTCCGCTGTCAGGCAGAACAAACCATTCAAACTGGACGATGAAAACCAAGACTGTCTACATCAAAAAAGACAGCTATAACTTTGAGACAGTTAGGGACTTTGTCTACCTCGGCTTCGCTATAAATATGCCAACAACACCACATCAGAAATCAAATGAAGAGTTACACTTGTCAATCGCCGTTTCATTTGCTTAAAAAAACAATTGAGCAGCAAGGCCTTGTCAAGAAACACTGAAGAAACTCTATATAAGACCCTCATCATCCCAGTCCTGCTGTATGGCACAGAAGCATGGACCTTAGCCAAGGAGGATGAAGATATCCTAGTCAGAAAAATACACATCAGTCGACTTGTAGAGCGAATGGACACGAAGAGTCTTCGAATCCAATCTGGAGGGTTAAGGCAGTAGAGGCAACCTGGCCTTAGGTGGTGCGCAAAAGTGGAAAAGGAAATCAAACAACTTAGAATGCGCCATTGGAAGCATTTAGCCAAGAACCGTGCTAACTGGAGATACTTGTTGGTTGAGGTCTATGTAAGTAAGGCCTTCAGATGAGTTTACACTTTAGAGATACCAAAATGTATTTTGTTTCTTTTGAGAACTCGAGTTGTGCATCATTTAGAGTCAGCGTCTGGAGGAAGGGATTCTCCTCTTGGTGATTGGTATGATGACTATTTTAGTTTCGCTGAGTTCAAAGCTAGATATACATATGTAAAGATAAAAACTAGTAATACAATAAGAGTATCTAATCCATGTTGTATTAGGGCAGGAAAAATGATCTAACTGATGTAATCAGGGGAAAAGATTCTCTTTGTTTTGCTTACTTATGTAGGTTCCACTACAATTCGGGATAAACCTGGACCTCAACCAAGAAGCCTCTGCAGTTACCTCAGTTCTTAACCAACTGCCTTCAGCTTCGCACTCCAAGTCTATTTAGGTCCTCTTCTACTTGTCTCCTCTTTAGTACCTACAAAGCCCTTTAGGGCATGGTTGGAAACTTCTGTTCCACCGCGGTGTGTCTCCCCCTATGTAGTACACAAGAAACATCCTCTGCGCTATATCCACTTTCACCTTCAACTTTACAGGACCTGATTGTATCATTCCTGCTGATATTCCTCAGCTAAAGATATGATATTACTTAGGGTTAAAGCCATCATGTCGCTTTGTTTGAAACTGGTTTAGATTTCCAAGCCGTAGAAGTCGTTTTCATGCCTTACGCAGTTAAAAGCTCGCATGTGGTACCTAAAAGTCTCCAACCTATCACTCTTGATCTTTGCGAGCCAATATGCGCCTTGCAAAGCCAAATAAGTTAGAATAGCTTCATATTCGCTCATGTGCATCAATGAAAGATCTTTGATCATTAAGGACTATACCCATATGGCCTTCCTTGACACTGAGGGAACTTTTCAAAATGTAAATCCAGAAGCAATTATGGGCGCACTTGCATGTCTGAAATTGGATATATCGCTTGGTGTGTTGCTGAATCAATTGCTTACAGGCAAGATTAGTATGATACAGCTGAACTAGAAGCCTTGCCAGTTCCGAAGCACCCAAAGTTGATGTTATGTCCCTCTTCTCTGGAATATGTCAATGGGTTACTATGTGGTAGACCTAGAAACCACAGGATGTCGAATGATTGCCCATGATGAGATTGTTATTGGAGCGGACAGTCTTAGAGAAATCCTTCAAAATACTTTTCTTCTGCACACTAGATGGTGCTTCAAATGTAGACTGGGGACATGATGATGAACGACAAGAATTTACTTCACAAAATAAAGTACCAGCTGATTCCTAATGAAATCCACATGCATTTGAAAAGGTCTACATTTGAATGCAATTAACGAACGACTCCTTGTGTATTCAAATTCTCTCGTTTCTTTTCACTTCTCTTGCTTTTCTTTTTTTTCGTCCTGTTTTACTTCAATAGAATAGCTCGCTGCTTCACATATTTTGAAGCTCTACTTACACAAATATCCACTTCAACTTAAAATCAAATCTATCTCACCATATGGCCGTGTCGTAAAAATCCTTTTTTCAAAAAGGGATAAAAGACTGAAACTGCTCAAACACTGAACACACCCCAGTCCGACACGTCCACCTACTACAGCCACCTCCCCATAGATTTTCCCCATGGAGACCCATGTCCATTCACTTAAGTGTGCTTATTTGCACGGATTAAAGGCTGTGAATGGTGGCAGCAGCAGTAGCAACAACAAAAAAGGCACAAAAAACAATTTATTTTAAACTGGCATAATAAAAACTGCAAAAAGGACATTTTTTCTCTTCCTTCTGGTTCCCTGTGTTTGTTTCCTTTTTCGCTGGCGTTTTTTTTTCTTCTGTGTTTCTGCAACTGTAAATGTTATTTTTGTCCCCATGAACTCCAACATTAGCCGTTAACATAAGGGACATGAAGAAAGGAAACTATCCTAGTGGAAAAATAAATCTACAACTTACGGGGTGGCAGTAAGGACCCATCGGGTATCGGCTATTGTGGGATGGATAGATGTTGTTTTTTTTTTCTCTCCAGTGATCCTTCCTTTATTTTGTTATTATTCCCAGGTTGGTTTTGCTAGCTGGAATGCATTGTTCCGACTGACCAATCAGGAACCCGTCTGAATTTATCTTAAAGTATTATTCAATCCTCGCGCGAAAGTCCTTTTTTACGAATTTATGGCGAAAGAGGAGATAAAACGCTAAAGTTTCAGTGAAAGTTACTTTTACTTGCAAATTACGGTGAACGGCAGTAGAATGTACCTGGTGTCCTTGCAGTGTCTTCTATAATTGTTTTCTTTTAACGAATTTAGTTTTATAGTTGACTTTACTTAATGGTCCTGAGGGCGAAGGAAAGGATTAGTTTAATAAGAGGGTCAAGGTTTACAGAGAAAATAAGAAAGTGGATAACTATATAAGTAATTGCAATTATCTCAGATTAGTGAACATTTTTCTGAAGGGAAACAGGATTTGCTTTAATTTTTATTATTAGACACTGTGTGTACTGAGTTTTAATTTTACAAAACTGAAAATTTAAATTTAAGGATGAACCTGTCACATATTGCTTTAATGACTGTATTTTTAATGTCAAAATCATTTCCATTATTTAGTCTCGCGTGAGTTTGCATTTATTTGTACACACATATGTATACATATTCTATCTGTAGCTCTGAATGGAAAACAGGAACTTGCATTAAAACAAAAAAAAAAAAAAGAATAAAAAATCTCTCTTCACTCATGTGAAAATTTTCGCGAACAAATTCCGAAAGGATTCAGACCGTGAATGGAATCACTCTGATCCGGTAGTATTTGCATTGAAATGCAACAAAATGTATCGCGATATTGTATCTACATACTTTGTTATTTTTCATTTTACTAAGCTTTGTTGGAATGTGGATTATGTGCGAACTTATGTCATTGAACACAAATGACATTAGTTATGAATCCGATTAAGTAACCTGAGCTGATAAATGTATTTGCAGTATTATTTGTCGCTATTAAACTTAAATTATGATTTATTTATACTTTGTAGATTCTACATACAGTAACTCGGTCTTGTACTTTATTTGGTGCTAAAGTAACAGTGATGAGATGTTTGGATAGGCTTCTTCATGACAGTTTTACTCTCAGATGTTTGTCAGACGCTCGAGAGAGGTGGGGCCGTGAAAGAAATTTTAGGTGTTGTCTGGGGATTGAACCTGGAACCCCTCGTTCCGTAGTCCAACGCACTAACCACTTGAGCCACTTTCTGTTGTGAGGTGCCATTAAAAATCGATGCTATGCGAACAATCCAGAGACGATTCAGGCACTCAAAAACAGAATTGGTCAAGCTATTCGTGTATGAGAGAATGGCCTACTGCCAAGCCAACCAAGGCAGTCATTTGAATGAAATAATATTGCGTAACAATCGGAAAGTTTACTCTCTTCAATAAAACAACAATCGTTGAAAAATGCTGGGCAGTGTTTTTTTTTGTAGTTTTTTTTAAAAGAAACCAAATACATTCTATGGAGTACATTTCAGTCTGGCAGATGTTGGTACTTTTACTTCTTGGACTGTCGACCACGAGGCCCGAAGGGGTCAGTTCCAAAAGCACCTCCATAATTGAGGCTGGAAAAGTCCTTATTAGTTTACTTTAATGAGACTGCCCTTAACCCTCTAGTGCATGATTTTTTATTTTTCACTTAGTAAAAAATCACGTGCGTGGCGCTAAACTTACCACAAAATAAAAAGGAATATGTATGTTCGGAATTTGCAAATAACCCTGTATTCAAGGGAATAGTTCCAGGAATCAAAATCAGAAAACCATTTTTCATTCGGACTGTTTTAGTCATTAGAATTCAGTAAATTTCGTTAAAAAAACAGTAACGATTTATATATGAATCACCGTGCACTATAGGGTTAAATTTACTATATTGGTCAGTTTTGCCACGAAGTTGCTTCATAGGTAATTGATTGATTGACAATGACACTGTAATTCTAAAACTCATCCGCCAGGCTTCTACCCCACTTTTTTTTCGCAAACAATTTTTAAACTATCAAAACTTTCATACCAAACCCATCCTTTCTCTCCCAAACTTTCGATCCATCTCTAATTAATAATAAGATAAAGAATCTTAAGATGAATTCTTGCCCGGTCTTGATGATATCCCCGCCATGTTTCTCAAAAACTGTTCCTCTAACCTTTCCTTCCAACTCTCTAAGCTCAATCGTTTATCCCTTTCACAAGAAGAATTTCCTCAAGTTTGGAAGACCTATTTCATAACACCGGTACATAAAAATGAATTAAGGACTGAGGTTACTAATTAACGCCCCATTGCTGAACTTTCTCATATACCCAAACTCATTGAACGTATTTCGTTGCAAGTTTTTTATTTCCTCCAGCCAACATGGCCTCCTGAAATGTAGGTCAATTACTACAAATATCATTAGACATTGTTATTACAACTGATCAGTAGAGCTTTCGACAAGATACATATATAAATCAATGAATGCTCTTCAAATAGTTTGCCTTCGACTTTGAACCCATATTGTAAAAATGGATATCTTCTCATCTGGAAAATCGTTTTCATGGCGTCTGTTTCAGGTCCGTCCTCTTCCTCTCTTATTTGGCCTCCTCTGGTGTCCCACAAGTCATCGGACTAGGTCCTCTTCTTTTCATTCTAGCTTTAAATGATTTTGCGAGAATCATTAAACACTCCCACATTTCCCTCTATTCAGATTCAGCATTTCAAACATCCATGTTGATGCATCGAATATGTATTTTATTTTTAGTTAAATTCTTTAAAATGTATTTCATATTTTATCATTAATCTATTGTGAATTGAATTGAAATCTGCACACGGCGAAGAACTGCACGGACCTCCTTCCAATGAAGTTTCTCCTGAGGAGTTCGAGAGTGACTGTACGGGTGCGGAAATTTGGAATGGGGAGCAATCGTTGGCCAATAGTTGTGGCAGTTAGTTGGTTTTGATTTAAGAAAGTGTTTAAAGATTAAAAATTGTAATAAAAGGAAAGTTGAAATAAAAAAAAAACAAGTTTTGTTATTATTTGCTTGAAAACTCTCAAGTAACAATCCATTTCGAAACTGTTCTATTGGCTCCTTTTCAATCCAGCAGCGCATCAATTGCTATTTTGATATCAAAGAATATTTTTTTTGTACTACGTGGTTGTGTTAGTAGTGTTTTTCCTGAATTGTTTTGTTTGAATAACTTCTAATATTAGCACTAAGTGATGACCGTGTGGAAGCACTTCATATGGTTGGGCAAATCTCTGCACGTGACAGCTGCTTGTGTTAAGCACGACGCAGATCTGATAGTGCATAAACTATTTTATTTACTTATAAACTTTATTTGTTCTTTTTAACCTTTTAGGTTATCTACAACGCATCTGGTATAAACAATTTTTCATATTCATCTGACTCACTGCAAATCAAATTGCATTCCTACTTCAAAAGTAAACAACTGATAGGCTTAGTCGGCTCATCTAATGAGATAACATCAAGCGCTTTAGTCAGTGCGGGTGCATATAAAGACCAGTTCGGAAGCGAATGGCCCAATAGTACGACCTACAGTAGGTAGATCAAATACACCTCTTCTTCCAGAGTAAAAGCTACAATGGCGACCAAAAACCTGAAAGATATTTGTCTAATCCTGTTGTGCATAATGGCTATCGATGTTACGTTTTCTAAGCAGTACTGCGGACACAAGCTCATGGAGATCTTATATGTAGTATGCACTGGATATGAGAAAGACCCTTCACTTTGTAAGTATCAATTCACTGCGAAATAAAAATTTAATAATCATTTTATTATTCACTAGTTCGAATTGATAAAACGTTGAAGCCAGGCGGTTTGCTAGATACGTGTTGTAGAAAGGTCTGCTCTCTGGAGGAAATAATTCCATATTGCCCGTTATTTAGGAGGAAGTGATCACCTGATTTGTCCATAAACTGAACCTATAGTTTTTAATTAATTTTTTTTTTTTTTTTGTGGTTAATTGTTTCAAATAAATTTATGTGAAAGCAGATGTATGAAGTTGTGTTAACGTAAATAGCACACCCCAACAAATCTCAAAAAAAGATCAGTAAATCCACGAGAAGACAACAAATTTAAAATATTATTTTATTTAATACTTTGCTGGATATGCTTTGTCGCTTAGAACAACCTGTCAATGCTTAGCTAGACTCTCACCTAAGCGCCTACCATTATCCGAAGGTATAGTATCGTACACTCATAAGTTTTTTTTTGGAACTGAGTCCTTAACTATGAAGTCCACATCGTACCATTTAGGTCCATGGTATAGGTATAGATTCGGCCGTATATGGCTCCATGGTTCTCTGGTTCCCTCTCATACTTTTTGTCATCCGATCGCAGCCGATTAATTTTACTTTCGTCGCTCCACAACTTTTTTTTTTTTCAAAAGTACAGAGACTTGTCCTCGTGGACCTTTGCAAAAGAAAGTCTTATTAAGCAATTTTTTGGGATACGAGAGATTTCTTGCTGGGAGTTCTTTCGTTGATCTACACTTCCATCGGGCGATGACGGACAGTCATCGCTAACAGTTGGACACCATGTTGGCCAGTCAATCGCTGCTTAATTTCATGAGATGTCTAAAAGGGACACTATAGACAATCCTTTGTAAAAACCTGTCAGTCTTTTCTAAGGGTTTTCGCTTTCTATTTTTCCTTAAAGGATTAGATAACGATTAGGTATCCCGTATGAATTTCATGGCATTCTGGACAAGTTTATTGGAACACTTAAATGTCCTTGCCACCTCTGAAATAGTTTTTCTGACATGTATAATGGTACCAATCAATTCAATGGATCTTCTCACAAACGGCTCTAAAAATTTAGATACAATGCAACCAGATGGCCCTCTCTATACTTGTATCCTAGCAGCAGCTTAATACCACATCTAGCGGTCTATAAGACTGCAACCGGTCAATCGGGACAACAGGAGAGACAAAAAGAAATTGGAGGGTGACAGCTAAAGTATGTGAGCCGGGCGTGTGCCATAGAAAGGCAATGAGTTTTCTTGAACCGATTTCCTGCTGGAATAGTTTAGTGACTTTGCTCTATAGGTATATAGACGTACTACGACTTCTTGAAGAAATTTTTGATGAAGGCAAGGTAAGTTCAGTGAATTATCTTTGGTTTTGATTTCCATTTCTGAACAGATCCAAAAAGCTTCAGTTGCTTTTTAGTGGTTCTGTCTGCATAAGGTTTCCTTACTTACCGTGCTCCCGACATATGAAGAGTCTCTGCCTGAGACACTGTGGTCTTCTAACACCTTTGATTCTATGCACTCTGCTGACAGTGCGTCTGCATCCTGGCATCTGTGATTGCTTGATCCTTATAACGAAGATTCGGTCTTCCTTGTTGTCTTGAATCTGAGAGCTGGGAATCTCTCTTGGCTGGAGCATTGTCGTTGATTCGCTGAATGTGGCCGCGGCAATGTAGTCGACGTGTTTTGGCCTTCCAGACTACATCCATATTTTGGTACAGCTGATAGAGTTCGTGGTTGAATCTTCGCATGCATTTGTCCTCCTCGAATATCTGCTCCGGTTTCTTGCTTCAAGGATGATTAAATTTTTAAGTCTGATTAGTAAGTCTATATTCAAAAGGAGTCCTCACTTCTAAGAGACATATTCTATAACCTACGCGAGAGAGGTAAAAATAACTATACAGTACCATTCCCAAGACGGTTTTTTCTTTTAGAATTTACTACAGTTAGGACATGGTAACTAATTTTAATTCACGTATTAGGTTTTCCGACACTTTAAGAACCTAAATGTCCAGCACCTGAAAGTATATCACTAAAATCGATTACCTGCAGTTTTTTGCATACTTTTGGTGCATATTATCATTTGTTTTTTCGGCAATATTGAATGTCCTTCTTCCACTATTGACTAGGTCTAGGACACTTTATAGATAGGTTATAGAAATATAAAAAAAAAACTTTCTAAATCTATAACCTACATTCAGTAGGAATTTAGTCATAAATTTGAATGCAAGTCGATATTCGCTAGCACCAATTCACCTTATTCCCGTCTCTACCAAGAAGCATCTTTCCACTAACAAATTCATCCCAATCCAGATAACATTTCAACCCTACTGCCGACTGTCTATCGCAGCTATCACCCGACACAAGAATATAATAGCATGGACATAAATTTCATGCTCCTTGTCCTCCTAGAGGCATTTCCCATATGGGAAAATGAAACGATGGCAAACTCCCGCCCTGTTAGTGTTCTAAGTGTGATGTTTCAATTCACGCTTCGACAATGGTTGAGAAGCAGCAGGCAAAACAGAGAAGGAGAGTAAAATTCCTTCTACCCTACACTCCCAAGACATTGAACAGACACGATTATATGCCACGAAGAAAACACATCAAATGTGCTCCATTGCTCCTTTGCTCCGAGGGGCTCTCCTCCATGGAGAAGCAAATCAAGATACGAAAGTTGATTTGTTGCTGTGTGTGTATATTGTTATAATCTCCCTTCAGATGGCAGGATTATTATTATGTTTTGTTTTTTTTTTTCTCTCTACTGTAGTCCTTGTTGTTGCCTTTTGTATTTGTTCTCGCATTAAGTCACGTAACTTATGGAATTTCTTGATTTATCGCAATATTTCTTAAAGTAATTGCCGCGCTCCATTGAGTCAGAGTTCCTAAATATTGGTTACACTTTCATCTGGGGGGTAAGGAAAAAAAAAGTAGTCAATTGAATTCGTTTAACTTTTACTTAAACTTGAGACAATAATCCAAAGGAAATTGAATAAATTATTCAAACGATAGTCGAAAGGATAGAGAGAGGTTAGTGAAATTTCCACAAGGACCTCTGTCAGGGTCGTTACTCTCAATTGAACTTATTCTTGCTTTCGTCTTCGTCTCGCGTAGATTTATTTGGAAACACTTGAAACCCAGTCAGAGTGTCAAATTTCCTCTATTTTCTGAATCATTGAGGAGCTATTCTTGCTGCAGTGTGAAGCTTGAGATTTAAATAGAAATCCATTAGAAATGATCAATATTTTTGGCGTTAAGGAAATATATACCTATGTACTCGTAAACGCCATTCAGTGAACAACAGCGTAGGATCTTGTGGGATTATCAGTGGTTACCATCATCTTTCAAATACACTATTCATAGAGCATCTACATTATGTTCATACATATGGACCTAGTAGCAGGATTTCAGGACATTGAAGACTGAAGTTATACCAATGCTCAGCACTAGGCTAGACATTTTTAGCATACCTTTTGACGTTGGAGTCACATTTTCTTGAGCATAGCCATCTATGCTAGGGAATCACTTAAGCTGTATTGGTTAGGACTCATGAGTACTTTGGTAGTTGTTGTTTCCATGATTTTCAATCAGATTTACCAAAGACGTCCTGGAGTATCCCTTTAGTCTTCTTGTATTCTGTAGAATCAGGTTACATACATTTATTACGAAACTCTTCCAACCTTGTCTAAATTCTTTCTTGAAATGAACCATCTGAGTGAGGTCATTACCGACCTTGATGGAGCAACGAGCATTCTCCATCATCATCCTTCACGAAAGGACGAATTTGAAAGGGTTGCCAAAACTAGATATGGCTCTGTATTGCTCGCCTCTATAGAAGTAGCCATCCGCGGTCTTAAAATCGATGAAAAGATGGTCGGTATCGATTTGGACTTCTTGAGTTTTCTCCAGGATCTACCTAAGTGTGAAGATTTAATCAATTGTGGACTTTCCTGTCAATCAGGTGGTTGAAGAAGGATTTCAGACGTTCATACAGGATGGCAGAAGATGTACGCGATGTTGAGGAGACTGATACTTCTGTAGTTGGCGCATTTGAGTGGGTCTCCTTTCAAGTGGGTCGTGCAAATGATGGTGAGATTCCATTCATCAGCCATACACTCGTCTGACCAAATCTTAGAAATGAGTTAATGTATGCTCTCTACCAGGACATTTCCAGCTGCTTTGAATAGTTTGGCTGATAAGGCGTCCGGTCCAGCAGTCTTATTGGATTTTAGCTTTGATATTGCCATCCTCACTTCATTTTAGTCAGGTGGACAGAAGTTTTGGCTCATCTCTACAAGCGTTGTTTTTATCTTTTGGTAAAACTTCCGCACATCTACCGTACATTCGTACATCTTCGATCGCGCGCTTCTTGTTTTTTTTTTTGTATCTTATGGATAAGAACTCACGATTAGCCCTCGTCCTTTTTGCAGCGCCGCTTTGTATGCCCATTGTTTAGCTACATGTGTTTGCTGGCATACTTCGTCAAACCTGGTATTACTTGGTGCTGGTCGAATGAAACCCAGCAAATATTGAGCTTCACGTTGACTGCGATGGCGATGCAATTGGTCTTGGGCACTTGATGCGATAGGATTCGTTGGGAGGTTACGAGATGCGCGTTCTGTCAAGATTTTGGCGAAATTTTCGAAATTAAATCTTCTTAGACTTGTTCTGCTTTGTTGTGGCGCATGGAATATCCGCATTCGTACTATGGCTACAACAAGGTAGTGATTCGAGTTCATGTTAGCTGCTTGGAAGGTTCGAACATCCAGAATACTGGAGCCATGCTTTGCGTCGACCACAATGTGATCAGGAGATCAACCGCCATGTCGCCTTGTGGATATTGAGATCAGGAAACCGTTTGCTTACTATAGTGAGTTTCGCCCCGACTCGCAAAGTCAATCAGTCCTGTCCAACCACAGTCCGTTGCTAGACGTGGGGTCATGTAGGCTGTGCAGACCAACTGTCCTACCAAATTGGCCAACTTTGCCCTCCTTTCTTTGGGATTGAAATCACTTTACACGATTCTGACGTCATATTTAGGACATTGCTCATACGTCTTGTCTAGAAGCTCGTAGCCACAATCTTTGGTGGCATTGTCCTTGTCCTCTGTGGTGTCATTAGCGTATATTAAGCTTCTGTTTGCGAATTTAACCTTGACGCGCATTGTCATAAGACGTCCGCTCACGTGTCGAAAGCTCAAGACTTCTTGCCTTAGTATGTTGAGTTTGACAAATCCGTATCCAAATAAGCGCTGCTTCTGCTCCCTATAGCAATCACCATAGTAAATGCCGTAGATTTTCATCCTCCTTTTCTAAGGTACATTCCAGCGCATTTCCTGAATGGTGAAAATATCTGCTATATAGCAGTCTTGGATCTGTGCAAGTTGTTTGGATGCACGCGCAGTTCCGAACATTTACGTGCAGATTTGAAAGTCCTCATTTCGTTTCCCGGGGTCGACAATAGTAAGATCATCCTTATCCACGGCTATTAGTTGCTTCGTAACCATTGTTCAAAGGGCCGATTCTCCGCAGAATATGAATCCTGCCATTGTCCCAATAAGGATTTATCCGTTCGCAACTCTTTTCCAATAGACTGGGTCAGTGTTGGAGATATCTACAGACCTGGGATTCAAAAAGGTTGAAGTACCTCTTCTCTCTCGTTCCCTGCCACCATCGGCCTTCCAAAGAGGTTGGTTAGCCTATCCATAGAAATGTTTATATTGGAACAGTCCGTTGAACTACGTTGAGCAACCTTGTAACTACACATAAGAGTGTCAGAATTTCTATATTAATTTTTTCCACTCTTATCGAGTATGGACATGGAAATACCTAGACATCCACTTTAAATGAAGCAAACTTTATTGAACTCTTCTGAAATCCTTGCCGTTAAGATTACGATGTAACATCTCGGTAGGTATCGGAAATCTCAGTAACATTTGTAATTATCTCAAAACACACATATAAAACACACGCTTGCCATCATCCTTCAATGCGAAATCCCCTCCCAAACAAAGTATAACTTCATCAGCTACACAAGTCCCAGAATTTCCATGGACCTATACTGACTGACTTTTTGCCCTGCACCCCTCCATGTAATGGCGAATAAATATTCCTCTGCCACATCAGAGATTTCCCATTGTTCGGAGCTACAACTAAACGGCTTTCATCTTTTATACCGTACACCTCGAAAATTGCCTCAAGGATCACTTCATTACTCCCACTCGATTTGCTCGACATCATCGCTCTCTGTTTTTCTCTCACTCTCTCTCTCTCTTGCTCTCATCATCGTTGTTGCCACTGGCCTCCTGCCTATTTGCTATTAATGGATGTGGAGCCCATTTCACTTTATATGTATATGCGGCTTCATTTCCAATCTGCATTAATACTGTCGAACGTAAGGATTCATATTGTATGAGAGAAAGAAAAACGATGATTGTGGGACGATGGGTCTACGACGACGAAGACGACGACGACTATAACAACGACTTCTATGTCGAGGAGTCGACAGCGACGACGACGACGACGACGACGATGATGATGATGATGATGATGATGATGATGAAAAATTGGAAATAATTCGCCTTGTCGACATCTTTTGTATTTAAATTTCAATTTGGGAATTTTCTTCGAAGAAAAGCTTCCTCTCTAGCCCTAGGGAAACAGCGACGACGACAATAACGACAACAAAGTCGCGATGAAGTGAATCATTAGAATATTGACGCAGTCCTTTGAATTGAATGGAATGCCGAAACAGTCCTTGCAAATCAATACGGCTAATTAAAATGTGAATACGGTATTGATTTGAATGGATTCGGGAATCAGCACAATACACGACTACTTCGATTCGGAGTTTGAACAGTGGCAAGCCATGAATAACTTTTTTTTTTTTCATTTCCAATTGGATGATTAGTCGGTAATCCTTACGCTAATTGAAAGGACTTTGGTGGGAGTGTACATGAATATGGCTTTCCCCAATTTGTGAGGTATTTTGCTGTTTATAAAATCTGGCCTACTAATGAGAACATATGTAGGTATATCAGGAAGACAGTATTGGCATGTGGAGAGAGGTTTCGTGACTGTCGAGGCATAGTCTACAGGTTGGATCTGCTGAGAAGAATAAATGGTGTATCGGCTATTGTAGTTTGTGTTACACTATTCTGTAACATACGAAGTTAGGTTTCATGTGATTAAGTGAGGTTTTTTTTTTTAGAGTACCTTCAGCTACCTCTACAAGAAGGTATACACTTTAACTTCATTTCAAATAATATTTGAGTCTTGTTTCCGTATTTGTACTCCTGCTTCATCAGTCGTAATGAAACCTCAAGTGCTTTGGAAACCCTCAGGTTCTTTATGTATTCAAATGAGAGTAATACCATATTTAAGACTTTCTCCTAGCTTTTGAAGAGTCTCCAGTCTATATTCTCGGTCTACGCTATGCATACTTTTTTGAAATCTCAAAGGAAAGCATAATTTCCGACAAAGATGTTTTTTTTTCATACTGGGAAGGGTTCGACTTCCTCATGATCAGGTAAAGTTAGGGACTAGAGAATCACTTAAATTTTTTTTCCTTGTCAAGGGGTTGTAACTAGTCGCAACATCTCTAGTTAGGTATTGGTTTGTTAAATAACGAGATAGAGCCGCAACAGTGGAACAGCTTGTAGCTATGTTAGTTAGCCCGTGGTGCCATCTTGGGATTTCTTTGGAAATTACAAACAAAAGAGGACGAATAACGAACGTTCTGTGCCACAAAATAGAGTAAGTATGTATGTAGGTAGGTTGGGTGACTGAAACTACGGGAGTGCAGCCTCACTCGGATCTCAACGAATCTATTGTGTTCCTCGGTGTGTGATACCTGAAAATAATGAAACCATCCATCAATATGATTATAGTGGGTGCAGCCCTCCTGAACTAACCCGTTTTCATGATGGCGTTACATAGCTTATTTGCTAGTTCGCTAAGGTTATTAAAAGATACTTTTTCAAGGATTGTGTATCTGAGCATTTGCAGAGGAAATGTGTTGAGTCTTCCTTTACGTTTGCCATATTGTGAAAGTCCGAGGTAATTTTAGACATGAGAAGACTGTTGGGCATTAGGGCCCAATGGTAGGACTAAGAGCCTTATCTGACTAGCTCATCGGCCATATCATTCCCGTGGAAACCCATATGATGTGATGAGCCGAGGGATTTGAATTCCTTTTTCCATATCTTGATCAGTTTTGATTTGGTTGTGATGGCTTTGATAGTTGCTTGGCTGTCTATGTAGATACCTATAGGATTGTTTCTATTCAGAGTGGATAGGTCCTGGTAGGACTCGGTGATTCCATATATTTCCGCTTGGAACACACTTACGTGGTTTGAAAGTTTTACGATCTGAGCAATTGATGGTTCTTCTGATTATATTCCTGAGCTTCATCCATTTTTGACCCATCCATGAAAATGGATATGAAAGCGCGGTTTATGACCTCCCCATTTGTCCAGTTCTCTCTAGAAGAAAATTTGGAATCGGGGTTGAGGATTGACTACTTGGTGATGGTGGTGTGTTCGATATAGTTACTATCCCACATCCAGGTCCGTTGGAGGCGTGGGGAGCTTTTTGCCACTATTTTTTTAAGTGAAGCGGTAAAGTGGGCAAAACCCGAGCATGGCTTCCAGGGTAGGTGTTGTCATAACAGCGCTGGTCTATACACGCCAGATGTTGGATCCATGTAAGGGTGTCCAGGTTTGTGTCCTATGTGAGAATAGATTTAACGATGGCGGTATACATCCAGTGGATGGTGGCTGGTTTTGGACCCCATTTTTTGCCGAAGATTTAGCCTCTGTCGAACTCCGTATCTCTGCTAGCACCTCCGTGGACATGCAAAATTTTCTATCTGAGTAGTTTTCTGGATTTTCTCAAGCTTCTTCGAATCAAGAAGGAGGTTAAGAAGTCCTTAGTCTTTGTAGAAACTCCTTGAATTTTTCCTTTTAGAACTTCCTGAGAGATCCTGTGATCTCTCGTTCACTAACATTCCAAAATGAGCTAAGATCAATCATAATTTCGAAATCCAGAGAAGATCCGTTGTGATGCAAGGAGTTTCAGAAATGTGTTCAGTATTACTAAAGGAATCCCAAAATTGGTTTGAATAGTTTTTCCCTTCATTCGTATCCGATTTCAGGAATGCGTCAGATATGGATGAGTTATCGACTCCACTGGATAGATCCAAATCCGATAGTGCCAGGATGCCCATATCCAGAAGACAGTAGATTGAATGACAGGGGGTAAAGTTCCTTATCAGGATTGGAGTCTTCCACAGTCGCCTTTTTAATGATATATTTTTCTAGTATCGCCAGAAGCGGAGGATTGCGCTCCATCTTTGGCTAGCCCCTCCTCATCTTTTTTATATACACGTAGAGTTATGACTCCAAATCCATAATTCATTTCACCTTCCGTCATCGCCAAAGCAGCCTGGGATACCGTGTTGACCACGATAACCACGCATCTTCTATCGAGGGCGATGATAGTGTACTTTTCTGAATGATAAGGGATATGTAATTGTCTGAATTTTTAAGATAGGGGCTCGAAGGGTTCAACAGGGATTCAGGAGAGAGTTCTCAGTCTGCTAGGAATTTCTTCCTTGCTTACGACCTTAAACTGTGCTCCTTCCCACACTTCACCCAACGACGAGATAGGTATTTTAAAGAGGGAGAACATGCGAAAAGCTGCACATGCCATCGGTAATCACGACGAGGGTGGAGGACCTGGGTGGTCATCCAAAACACGGAAGAAGTTAATTGCCAGTTTAACTTTCACCTCCCTCCACTTATAAGGGATGATGCTACCGTCTATATCGCTTTTGTCTATAACAGCAAGCACAAAACGTGCTTTGAGTACATCGTTGACAGGTCTATTGTTTCTGAGGGGGAGGAAGAGTTAACCTTCACTGTTTTTGGGTCTACGAAGTATTCTTTAACTAAACTTTATCGCTATGACATGACGTGGAGTCCTTACCCGAGGAATCAGTAGGAATTAGCTGAACCACTTTTGTCGCCCAGTAGAATATGTTTTTCTTTTTATGTGAATACTGATCCTAGGGGATTTTCCCATAGCGCTTCAGAAGTCTTGAGTTGGTATGCCGCTCTCGATACTGACATTTGGATTGGCTCATAGGTCGAGAGTTTGAAGAAGTACGACACGCAAGACCGGACTAGTTCGCTGGTCCACGCGCCTATCTGTGAGGCTAGGACCCGATTTGGTCGCCAAAGTTCTGGCTGTTAGAGCTTCAGGAGCTCCTATACTCGAAGCAGCCACAGATGCAATACTTCCAACCGGCAGTATTCAACTCCGAAATTATTTGTTTTTGTTTTAGAAATGTATTGCTCATGATTGGGATCCAAGAGTAGCCGAGAAGAGATGTCCGTCTCCGCAGAGATCCGCACTACACAGATAAGGCTGACTAATCCGGAGGTCACCAGATATCCGGATACTCCATTTGCGATTATTGTAATAGGCTCCCAGCCAGGTCGATTCTCGGAATGGGACGTATGATACCTTGATTCAGCCCACCGGAGGCGAATGGTGAAAGGAGAGGGATTGAGGTACGGAAGGTAGTTGGTAGTAAACCCTCGACCTTTACTAAGCCCCTACACCACGTCGAGATGTATAGTCAAGTAGTTAAGATAACGTTGGAGGGATTAATCAAATTCGTCCTTGATGTCGACTTCAAAGTTATTCCCCTTCGACCAACAGCAATTTAATTTGCATTAATTAAACTAATTGTTTGTATTAAAATTTACCCGCAACATGTGTAAATATTATCGTGAATGCATTGAAAACATTTGTGCAGGTACACTCGCTGTCACTGATCCCGTGGCCAAGGCTTAGATTGCCATAAATACCCAATTCATCATTTAAATTGTAATTTTCTCATCATAATCACATTGTTTCATGTGGAGATAATAAATTTCATAACAGCATTGCCAGTTATGCTCCTGCTGTACTCGTATACGATATATGCATGTACTGGACGAGTAGAGACATGCCTATTACATGTACGTATAGAAGGAACATGGCCCATGGAATGGGCAAATTAGGTGAAAGTCCATCGCGCCGCACTGTTTGTCCTGGATGCATGCGGCTATCATTTATAATTTAATGAGCTCACGGATGACTGTGTTCGGAGGGATGGTTGTTGTTTCAGTGCGGATAATTCAAGGTAAAATGTAAATTGCATAATGCATCGTGTTTTTAATGACCAACAGTAAAATATTCAACACTACGCCACGCCGGCCGGTCGGTGGTCGTTACGCTGTTCTTGCCTCCTGGCTGGCTGGTGAAACTAATAAAGAGATGGTATTTACACGGTGTTATGTGATGAATTTAGTGTTTATATACGAAGGACCTTTTACTTCTAACAAAATGGGATATCACGTAAGCCCTTACCCTCAGTCCACACTCTTTCAGCATAGACATCGAATGTTGGTATAAAGGCCAAAGTTTTGTCCGACTTTATTGTTTTTGATATTCAAAATCCCTCTCTTCTAGAGGATACACATACATGTGTATGTACAAACATATATGTAGAGCACTCTGAACGGATGGTCCTGAACGTCCATTTGATTGCATCAAATTACAAATATATTCGCTCCAGTGAACTTGAAAATGGCACAACAGCATGTTTAGATTTTCAAAATAATATGTGTTTAACTCCGCACACACATTCTCAAGCCGTTTCCGGAGTGTTCTTCTTGTATCCCTGCTTGGTAGGATACTCAACTACGTCATTAGATTTCAATGTGCGGAACTTATAGTTTGCTGATAGGCACATTCAAATTTATCTCCATTGTAGCCCGTAGGCTTATGGCTTACATTGTCATTCAAAGGATTTTTGGGAAAACCAGATGTTTATTTCAACAAAAATACTTCTTCCTTAGGAGGCGGCAAGAAGGACGAATAAAATTTATCATGCGGATATTCTTTAAAGACATCTGGCAGAGAGTTTTTTTTGTTTTTTTGTTTTTTCTCTCATTTGGCCATGGTCCACAAAAAAATGGAATCGAAAAGAAAGTCGAACAGCCCCCCCGCTGTTTGTGCAGAAGCACTCGAGTGCACTACTTTACTTTGGAATTGATTCTGAAGTCTCTATCTATGAGCGGCGCCAGGACGCTTGTCTTCGGTTGATTGCATTAAGAAAATGTTCATTGCAACTATCCATAGACCAGCAGCGGGAACGAAGGTTTAAGGATAGTTGCATTAACTCAAAAGAAAACACAGACTGACGGGAGAAAAACTATCGATTTTTGTAGATACAAACATACTTCTCTTGCAGACATTGGCCGCATCGTAGTGATTTGAGCAGCAAAATGAGTTTCCTTCTCCTTTCACGGTGCCATTGTGGATGAAAGACGATGAAGAAGACCACATCGCGGGTGTCGGACTTAACTATTGGCAGTCAATGTTCTTGAATCAGTTTCAATTTGTGTGCAATTGTGAATATTGGAGCGGTAGTAATTTCCTCGAGATGAGTAAAAGTAAAGAATAGAGACTTTAGTTTAAATAGACAGAATAGATAGTCGGAACTTTTATTTTTTAACAAAAGCGGATCTGGTCACTTCGGATGAATAGATATTACTTGGCAACGCATTTGACATGAATAATTGGCTGAGGTGGAGGTTCAATGGGATCTGTTTTTAATAGTTTCCTTTGCACTTTCGCTTACAATCTGCACTTGTAGGCTAAAGTACGAAAAGGTTTCATTTTGTGTAGCACCGTATATAGTGTTTGAAGGGTAGGGATACTACCCTGCTTAATAACACCACTTGGTCAAACAAAGAACTATTACTTGTTAGCCAGAGTACTTCTTATTGAGATTCCTTTTTTCATTTCCTTTGCAAGATCATCGATGGTACCAAATTTTGGTTGTGAAAGATGTGTTTCTGATGAGCTTCTTATCCGTGAATCCAGGTGGAAGTTAAATAATAACATGGCCCTAGAACTACCGTCCTACCATGGTCTCGTATCATTTTATTCCCTATTTTCGATGTTGTCTGCAACCTGTTCCTTTCGTTCGCTGAACTACATATATATGTAAAGGTCGTTCCTCCAGAAGGGGCTAAAGACTCTTTAGGGCATGTCTGACTTTAGGCTACACGCTAACCCCATGGCAGAAAATAAGAGTAGTGTTTTCACCTAATCTTGGGAAAGACCATAGTACACCATAACATAATTTTTGCTCAAAACTTTGGAAACGATTTGTAATGGACACCTACCCACCCAATTTCTGAGCATCAACCAGCAGGCTTGCACCAAAGACAAGTTCATGGAAAGAACTCTCACAGACGTGACTCACACCATCGAAGATGCCCTTAAGTACAAAGAAACTGCTGTCGGTGTCATCATGGACATAGAGGTTACCGGATAATATAGAAGCCTCTCCAGGTACTTATGTATAGTAAGAGGAAGGTAATAAATAACTTCATTGAATATATGCTATCCAACCATATAATAACAGCTGACATCAGTGATGAATGTAGGAAAGATAGGGTCCAGAACGGGACCACTTAAGTGGGAATTCTTTTTCCCTTTTTGTGGATACTGGTATTGGATGAAGTTCTGAAAACACTGGAAAGCAATGGATTTAAATGTATAGCATATGCTGATGACCTCGCGATCATAATTACAGGGAAACATTTGAATACACTGGGTGAGCTCATGCAGTCTGCACTAAAAATCACGCAAATGGGTGGACCGCTGCTGCTTAGGGCGACATGGTTCTCTTCACGAGAAGATACAAGCTAGTGGACTTCTGGGCACCGGTCTTAGGGGGTGTAAATTTGGACATAAAAACAATGTAAGATATCTTGGGGTCATTCTTGGCAACAAGTTAACTTGGAGAAAAAATCTAGGAAACACTTTGGTTTTTGGTAAGACGTGTGGTCAGAAACCGAAGCAAATCTATTGGATTTACACTTGTATTATCAGGCCCATCTTACTTTAAGGAGTATTAGTATGGTGGCCGATAATAGAGAGGAAATATGTCCTTTTACTTTTACTTGCCTAGGAATTACCAGATCCCAATACAGTACCTCCATAGAAGCCATGGAGACAATCTTGAACTTACTCTCCATAGAACCAGCCAGATCAACCAGTCTGGAGTGACTGCACTTAGACTCAAGACCTTATGATATTTCAATGAACGGACCGCAATGGGAAATGAGGCTATCTGGAAGGAAGTACAGGCGGCTTCCAGACTCCTAAGGCATCCGAACGACCACTTAAGTAAGGGTCTACTACTTAGAAAGAGCTACGGTCGCAACCTTAGGAGTATCGCTAAAGGTTGTTAAAACCGCATACAGCAGCTCGTTCACAAAACACCACGAAAATATGTGAAAACGACTGCAAATCTACAAAGCTGCTAATGCCATGACTGAGTGCCATTAAAGGAGACAATTGAGGTGGATGGTCGATTGATACACCAGAAGGATCAACTTGAACAAACACGCATACATAGCACTTTCTCTATGAATGCCCCGCATTAGAGGCGCTAAAATACAAACAGGAGGACACGTAGTGCCTGGTTATCTTAGACGCTACAATTTCGAAAAAAATCCAGAAACGTTTTTCAGAACAATGAACTCCACTCAATTTTCCATCCCTAAATCAAACCTCCTTTCACCTATGTATATACCCCCTTTAACATTTTTCTACCACACTGTTCCTCTAGAGAACTATCTATGACAGCCTTGTGTGGTAGCATGGCGACACCAAGATCATCAACCTAAAATGCATTGGTAATGAGAACAACACCAAAGGTACGACTTGAGGTCATCATACGTCAATAGGACAGCTGGAGAGCGAACGCATCAGGCCACAGTAACATCCATCAGGACTATATAAAAAATGTAACAGGAACAGATTACATAGCATCCTATCTTGACTTTATAAAAATTTATAAGACAAGCCTCTATCCTAGTAGAGGGGAATGAAAAAACAGATACTAAACCTATAACTTACAGAAGTCTATATCGATGGGTGCAAAATAGACATTGGTGTAGGAGCAAGTATATTTTCTGGTTCGCTGGGCATATCTAAATCAGTCACAGTTCAGAACTATAGCAGCGTTTTCCAAACACAGGTCCTAGCAGTGACAATAGCTGCCTGCGAGACTGCGATAAAAGCAATATTCCTTGTCACAGAAATAAAATCGAAGTTTGTGAAATGCTGTGGAAAAGAGTTCAAGGGTCTTGGAACACAGCATAATGCAGATGTGGGAATAATATCATGAGTACAAGCTTAGCCTTAGATTCTAGGAATCATTTCATTGAGTTTCTCGCTCAATTTACAGCTCAAATATTTGTAATACGGGCTGATGAACAGGCGATTGCACTTTCATTTAGAATCTTTTAGTAAACGACCACGGCTTTGTCTCCAAATAGTAGCAACGAACGTTTTAGAGCCATACTCCCAGTCATGCCCTAATGACATACATTTCTTTCACTGACTCGAGTTTTAATTGTAAATACAAATAGCAAAAGCAATTCATGCAGTTTAGGAAAAATTAAAAGAAATCTCTTAGTGCAACTTTTATTCCCCAGAAGCTAATTCCCCTACTTATGTCCTTTGAAGAAAAAAGTTTCTTCCAAATCCTAACAAATGGCAACAAATTGCTTCTTCTTCTTTTAGCCCTAATTAATGCAAATTAAATCACAACCCTCTAAGACGACGACGGTGCCGACGATGGCTACTACCCGTATATAATTAAACCATAAAGTAGATTATTTTTTTTTTCCTGTGTTTAGATCTAAGGATAAGCAAGCACTCCCTTCATCTAGCCTTCCGTAGTGGGCGGCCCAGCGCGTGGTGGCATGGAGCAATGAATTCCCTCCCGAACTTAACTTTGTGTTGATTTTATTTCGCAACGCTTGTTAGTTTCTCAGAGCATACCGCTGCCGCCCACGCTTAAGTGCTCAGCGCACTTAATTACCAGTTAATTAACCGAAAAGAAAATTAGTTGCCATTTGAAACGTACGGTAGCGAGACCACAATAAATGACTTTTATCCGACAAATTGTGCAGAGTCCCCCCATACTGTTACTGTGAAATGCCAACTTTTTCTCTCTCTTTCTAACAAAAACAAAAAAAAAAAACAAACAAAAACGACAACAAAATTACAACAAATTTTGCTAAGTGGTCGTCCTTCGTGCTGCCGGTCCTTATTGTTCTATGAATCGAGTACGAAATTCCCCGAGGGGATTTGTTGTCAGCCTGCATGTGTATGTGTGTGTGTGTGTGTGTGTGTACGTACGATGAGAGAGTGTTTCTGTGCTCCGTATGCTCGGCATGTCCTTTTTACCTATTTAATAACATTTGGACAGCAATTCTATTATATTCGCTATCGAGAAGAAATAATAATAATACCAAGACCAAGGTAGTAGAGAGTACATGATGGGAGAGCACACGATTTTGGGCAGGATAGTACGTGACAGAAGATGGCGAAGATCCTAGTCCAGATGGACAGGAAGATTAGTTTCTCGTTTTCTTTTTGTTCTTCGCTTAATTCGATTCCATTGAATGGTAGAGCTACGGATAATATCTCGACCTTGATTGTTATGATCATGTCATTGATATTCTGAGGGAACATTTACAAATGTAATTTGAGCAGAGCGACGAGGGGCAATCTTTTGGAATATTAAGTTGGACTTGAATGAAGCTATTGGGTTATGGAAATCTGTGAGAAGTAGGCAGTCTTTTATTGAATCATGAAGGGCGAGAAATTGAGAGTGGGTGAATTTGATACCCTTTAAGGAATTCATGACTAACAATAATCCTGGCCAAAGGAATATGTACATTAAGTAGTAACGGGTCAGGAGTAGCGCAGATTTAAAGGCATTTGGATTTGGATATTTTGTGTCGATTATGGTAGTGGTTGCGATCAGTGGCTTAGTTGTGCTATGCGCAGGTTAGATAGGCTGGAATTTTGGTTACTTGGCTGATTGGTTTGGCTTGGTTTTGTCACTAAGTAGAGACAACAGATCTTAACTTACTTACTTAGGTAAGACTGACATTCAAACAGTCCGGATATGAGTCGATGTGGATTTCAAACCTATTACCTGTCTATTACCACCTCTTGCTAGAATAATCTGAGTTTACCTATTCTTCTCAGAAAGTGACTAACTTAGTTAGTTATGTCTGGGAAGAGATTGAAGTGCATCGTAGCAACATTTTACTGATATAGAGTCCAGTAAATAAGACGGCAGCGCTTTAACTGCTGCCTGAGTATCAGAAAAGATATACGTATATTCTAGCGCCCATAATGCCTTTACTAAGCTTTATCCTAGCGCAGATCTCAATAACATGGAGTTAAGCTTGGAACACCGTGGGATATATTCCCATAGGTATCGAGACTTGTTTAATCCAGCTTAGTTTTTTTTTTGTGTTGTGCCAATGGATGTGATAATTTTCTAAAGATGCTTGTAATCTAGCCTAATATCATGCACAATTCGCAAGCCTTAATACTCCATGGTAGAAATGCACCTACGTACTAATCCACACCCTACACTCTTCTTCGTATTTCTTCGTGGGACTGGTTAGTCTTTTAGGCTCTACTCTCGTGGACTCTAGTCACACATGCATTCACTTTGTGCCAGCTCTCTTTTGATTGAATCATATCTCTAATGAGCTATCCGCAAAGTTTGTACCTTTTGGTGTAAACCACAGACAATGAAACATCACATATTCTGCGTCTTTTCTCTGCATTTCGCAGCACGGACAAAATGGCGAGCTGTCTTGCCCGAATCCGTGCAGATACTTTCTGCATCCAGCATGACTGGTTAGGAACTGGTTGATATTATAGTTCACCTCTCCTACTTTCCTTTTCGCCCAAATTTCTATGTTGGGGATGAGTTTGTATGTCCAGCTTACTGTTGTGGCGTCATCCCATCAGTGTTGCCATTTTGCCATTGAGGTCGTCCTCATCAGTGTTGCCATATATCGATGGATACCATGCTAGCTACGACATATGCCGCTTTCTTCGAGACTGTTCTATAGGGGCAAATTGTACTCAAAGCATTAAGTCTGTAGATAGTCGCCTGGTTCCCTTTTCATTTTCTTGTTGCCATAGCATCAGCCCACATTGGTGATGCGTATAGTAGTGCTGAGTTTACTACTCTGAACAAAAGGACTCTACAAATACGTATATCTAGGACCACCGACGTGTGGCAGTATCCTCGCTAACGATGTTTGTAGCGTCGATTTCTTTTTCTCTACATACTCTAGGTGTGGCTTAAAGCTCAGCCTATTATCTATCATCATCCATAAGTATTTGATTGTCTGTTTAGATTGAATAACTCGGTCTCCTACGTGCATATTAATATATTCCACTACTTTGTGGGTTGCGACTTCTGCTCCTCTAAATCGAGGCATGCTGTTTCCAACTAGGTTTAAATTTTTTGAATCGCTTCATTTGTTGCTGCTCGTGAACATGTTTTGCAACTGTTACAGCCTATAACTTTTGTTCTTGACGGCATTGGCAATCTAAGCACATCATCATACATGATATTCTACAGAAGCGGAGTTAACACCGACCCTTGTGGAACGTCTGCCGACAAATTGTAGTATTTGCTACCCTATTACCATAAGAATTACAGTTTGCCGTATTCATTCTTTTAAGAGAGTCCAATACGTATGACAAACTTTGTTCCCCACCGCCATCTACTTCCATCTATGGCAGCGGCAGCGATGTCTACTACCAATTTCATAGCGTCTACTCTTGACCGCGCTTTTCAGAACCCACACTGGTATTCTGAGAGAGCGCCTTTTTCCTCGGCTATTAGTAGCACCCTACTGTATATAATTTTCTCCAATATTTTCCCATCGTACTCTGTAGACAAGTGAGACGATATGATGAATGTGCTCCGTGGGGCTTATTTTGCTTTGCGAGCAACACCAGATGCTGTATCTGGGAATATTCCTTCTCTTAAGCAATTCTGCATAACTTTTACAGCTGGTTTCACGTCTTTATTCAGGATTCCATCTGGGCCTGGTACTTTGCTATCCACAATTTTCCTGCACACTAGATGCAGTTCCTCTGATGTTACCGATGGGATTCCTTCGTTGAACGCTGCACTGTCCATATGGAGAATGGTCGTTGATCGTTGAGGAAACAGTATTGTGATGATGTTCTCGAGAACAGCAGGTCATGTAAGTTGTAGTGCTCTGTGTCATCATCATCATTGCGATCCTGTGGGCAGTTCCCCACGAGTTTATGCCGGCGTTAGCAAGTAGTTCCTTGAAGCATCTTTTCTTGCTGTCTCTAATAGCAATTTTTAAGTCCTTCCTGGCATTTTTAAATGTCGTTAGCTTCTGATTCTTAGTGGAGCACTCTTATTATAAATATAGAGCTGAACAGGTATATAACAGATGAGAATATAGCTCGTCTCTGTAAACGGCCCAACATTTTAGCATATTATCCTATCAGACAGTATTCCATTATAACACCGATTATATTCAAGTAGCTTTAGAATATACAACCCAGCACTACGTTTCCGATCCAACAAGTGTTGGACACCTACGTCATCTTCCGCCAAAATGACCTTTGACATTAAATAACACGATCCCAGGGACTTAATTGCCGCTAAACTCTCAATGAAAATGCTAATACCCCTGACAGATGTTACATTACATTTCAAGCAAGACAAGGTTTCCTTGATCGAATTAATATCTGCTTGAAAAAGGCTACAGCAACCTGGGAGATGGAAGGGGATGCTGAGACTTAGGTTTCAGAGAAGACCACCACAACCCACCCCGCTTTAGGTCTTGGAGCCGTCTGTGTAGAAGTGAGCTCAACTAGATGGCATCATTGCCCTATTCACTGCGGGTAGGGATGCTTGTTCGCAAGTTACATTCAAATCTCATCTCGCCAAAGCGGGCTGTAGTCTATGGGGTAAAGTTAAATAGACTCAGGATCGAGAAGTGGCCACCATCAAAATGAATGGCCCCACCAGCAGCCATCTGTTTGCCGGATAAACATATCTAAGTGGAACAAATGAAACATTATTGTCCAATGCTGCAGAAGGAGTAGAGCTTAGGGAACCGCTGACTCACAAATGTGCAGATCTTTGAACTTTTGCTAATTGAGTGAGCCTTTATCAAGACCTGGCCACTAAACGATGACGCCATATAATACAATAGGCCGGATGATGGAAACACTCCGTCAGCATGTAATTCGAGGTTGCATCCACCAGCTTTAGAGAGGTAAATTTGTCTTTCTTACGCATTCTAGTAGACTAGCTTTCCACTTTAGTTTTCTATGCATATAATCTTCTGTAAAGGATGGACTGGTGCTGTTACTTGTAGGAGGGTGTATAAGGATAGTGAAGAAAACAAGTTCAGTTTTCTGAGAGTTTACCTCCAGTCTATATTTGAATGCCCATCTGGTAAGGAAAAGGAGAACATATAGAAGGATTTTCTTGTGCGTGTTCGGGTGTTTAGCTGAGGCTAGTATTCTGTTCTTGCTAGGTCCACTAGTATCCCATTAAATACCACATTGCGGAGAAGAGATTAAGATACCAACTTCGAGTGTTCCACCTTCTAACCGATCATTCATTGCTCAGCTGTGTGTTAGTAACTCTGGCCGTCCTTGATTCATCAACATTCGAAACGTTGTATGTATCTACTTTCAGACATGAAAATGCGTCCCTGATTGCTTCTGCTTTAACATTCTTAAGAGCTCCCTCAACGTCAAGGAATGCCATTCCTTAATGCTTAGAGATCTTTTAATGATGCACACGAACGGTTGTAAAGCTATCTCAAAAGACGTGTCTTTTCAGGATGCATGTTGAGACCGAGAGATCTTAGTTGAATCGATACCCTGTCGCAGATGTGTAGATATCAATCACATTTTCTAGTGTTTTCAGTAGAAAGTAAGATAGATCAATAGGTGGGTCCATATGCAAATTTTTATCTGCCTTAGCTATGACGACGACTCAAAGCTCTTTCACACTTAAAACTGAAAAAAAAAACTAATAATCCTAACTGCATCAAAATCTCAAGCTTAATTCCACAGGTAAATCGTCTTAAGCTTAATTTGTAAAACAACACTCGAAAGTAAAACACTGAAGACATCTGTTCCGCTAATAACTTTATAACGTTTCACATCACTTCAACTTCTATTCTTCCAAAAGCAAACAATCAGAGAAAACTTTCCCAAGAAAAAGACCAAAAAAAAAAACATGAAAGAAAAAAAAAAAAAAAATTTCATGAAAACTTCTCCCGAAGAATAAGTTTTTCCTCTCCTCCGGGACCATAAGTAAATGAACGTCGCGCAACATTATGGATACTCTAGAGTTATATACTTCCAGACATTTGCGTGTGGTTGGTAAATCACGTGGCTAAAGGAGAGCACCACCGTTGCCACTGCCGCAGCCGCCGCCATCGAAGGACTCCACTTGAGTAATTTATTCAATCCCATTTGGCAATTTATTTAACGTTTATTCAAGGGGAAGAGATTTATTAAATTAACTGCTAAAAGTTGCGTCGACCATGTTAGCAGAGAACAAGATGAACTTTAATAAGATTGATACACATTTCGGGTTGGCTTATCTGGGCCCACAGGTTGAAGATACGAGTATGTGGGATTTCGGTGTGTTACACCATCGAATAATTGAAAAGGAAAATCGCTAGAAATCATCGAGGGATATAGAGCAATTTGCACCTGTTGCAAATCACATAGCAATTTCCTGCAAATGGTTTGTTATTAGTTTACTGCATCCCTTGTGGCAAGAAAAAGGAAACGGATTCCGGCAAACTAACTTTCTTGCTTTTCGGGGCAAAATATATCTTTCGTCAGGAGTACCTTTCAACAGCATATGTATGCACAAACATATGGTTTTTGGAGATGAAGAATGGTGGCTGGTGTCCCTTGTGCAAAGGGAACTTCTAATTTACAATGAAAAATTGTTCTCCGAAGGATATGAAATATTCTTTTATTAGACACTGATAAAATGAAAGTTCTAGGGAGAATGACTGTCATGATATAACGATCTCAATTTGATAAACACCCAACACAGGTGAATATAGAACCACTCGGTCATCTCCGTAAGATACGATGGACAGTCTAGAACTATTAAAGAATTTATAAAAGTCGATTTCAAATATTTGATTACTGTTTGGCTGTGGATAAGGCTTTTTTCATCATAATAATTTCCATCTGGAACACACTACAATCATTTGGTAGACGGAAGGAGAGCTAAAGATTAAGACTGTCGAAGAAAACACCTCCACCAATCCACAAATCCGTCCCTGGTTTTTGAGCACTCAGTGTAAAAGTGAGTAGACTCATCTTTTAAAAATGCATCGTCCTTCCAGAGTCATCTAGAAGGGATGATGATGAGGAAATTCTTGTCAAAATTAAGACGTGGCTTGCTTAAAACGATTGTAGAAGCTCTTTATAGTATTTAGGTTCTTTCCGGACAGCTAAAGCAATATCATCTTCATAAGCGATGGCTGTACATCCCTCTCCATCCAGGATTAGCAATAGTTCAAAGTACCTCTACTGCCAGATCTTCTGGTAGACGTCTCACCCAGTATGAAATTTAAAATCCGATCATTATGCAGTAATTGCAGTAAAGACATTATTGAAAACGCCTTTCATATCCAGGAAGGCAACCATCGTGTACTACTTATTAAAAAGGGAATCGTCGTTCTTGCAAAGTGAGACAGTGGCAGAGCAGATAAAGAATAAACTCCACTTCGTCCTCCTTAGCTTGCGTCCTCAAGTAGCTTATGTATAAATCGCTGGACTCTACCCTATATTTACGGAGTATCATTCCGATGATGCAGTGTACTGTAATTATTCCAGGTACGATGCGGATAATGGATCGATTTATTGCCAGAAGGTTCTTCGTTTTTTTTTTGTGTAATCTCGGCCATAACGTACGAAATGAGTTGCATAAGTTGCTATAGAATTTTCCAATCGGGGGCAGTATGGTATGTGTCCCCTTCACTAATATTCATTATCGACCCCATTCTTGTCAATGGTGCCTAATGCTGACTAGTGCTGATTTAATCCATTTTAGAACTGGTTGACTATCAAAGAAGATGGTTATATCCGACGGGAGAAGGTCTTCTATGCATCTAGCAGCTATTTCTATTGCCAGGATTTCAGCTTAGAATCGACTGCTCCTTTCTGGTAATCTAAAAGATTCCTGTTTTTGCAGTGCTTCCCAGTAAAACCTGCTCCTGTACCTACATATTTTTATTTTTTTCAGTCATCCATATAGATTGTGATCCCTAGATCACCTATACTAGTGGACTCCCATTCTGCCCAGCTTGGGAATAGGATCGGGATATCAAAGTTAAATTCATTGTAGGGAACTATCAGCCGATGTGGCTGTGAAGTATTCGGAGTTATATTGCCTACACATTGTCTTTATTGAGTGGTGTACGTTTTGCTGTTAATTTCCTTACTGAACTTGGCTCGATAGCTGAGTTAATGACCTGTTTACTGTCAAAATGACATTTTTAATGTCAAATCATCTAGAGCTTTCAATATCAAGGAACGGTGCTATAGTGTACTCTTTCGCATCCGGAAAATGCTGACAACACTTTGGAGTGCGCTGTCCACAGATTTACATTTAAGACAGGCGTATTGTGCTTTGCATAAGTCTTGGAAGTTGATTAGTCCTCTGATAGTCGTTGTAAAAAAAAAAACGCCTTGACCAACTCTTTTTAAACGCAGAGTGGGTGAATCTTCCTGCTTTAGTTATGAGAACCAACCGTACATCTGCACGTATACAGCTTACGAAAATGTTAACGAAGTATTAAGAGAGCTAACAATTCTTATATAAATAAATTTACAGGAGCATTGAGAACTTGTCTAATAGATTTTCTAAGTTTGATAACCTGAATATCCTAGAAATTTACATCAAAGATATGGCTATATCCAGCGCAGTTCGGTTCAGAAACCTGAATACTGGACAGCAAAACCATATGATCACTGTATCGTGCTGGAGACAATACCAAACAAATTGATTGCTCATCTTCATACTTTTCTTAACGAAATTCCATACAAGAGACCTATCATATTGGTATTTACAAAGAGGGTTAAAAGATGAACTACGTCGCCTTTTTTTCGAAGTCATCGAAGTCACTGATGCGGTTACCACGTCCTAAAAATGTCAGTTTGAAATAAACCAAATAGGTATCCAGTTGCTAATTACACTCATCTTGGTCTCAAGCCATAGCATAGCAGTAAGTGTGCTGACAAGCTAGCCAGGCGAGATTCTCCTTTTAATGGTGATCCTGCAGATCTAGAAAACAGGTGTTATTCTCTCACAACATCTTTTGAGGAAGCTGCAAAGCCATTAACGAGAAAGAATCTCCATGGCATTTTTTCTGCAGATATCTGGCACTAGCAAGACACAGACTACTCACTTAAGGCAAGCCCTTCTTCGCGGATCTCAGAGGGATAGCAAAATATAGGATTGGAGAACTGATCCTGTATCTGAATTCTTTTTATTATCTGCATCACATTTTGCACCAGCTTGTGGTAACAAAATGGCGCAATCTCGCGCTAATTGAGTTTCTTTATTTACCTACTTAAATCCACCAAAGCAGGGTAGAATTGGTCAAAAAACCTCAAATAGGAGTGGTTCCCATTTCTTCAGTAAAGCCTGCATATAAGAGTCATTCTTCTTTCTATCATACTTTGTACTAAGTGGGATATGGGCCAAATGTTCGTTTAGGTGAAAACAGGCTTACTCCGTTTTAGTCACACTAGGTGTCAGCTTCCAGTTTTTAAAATATGTAACAAGAACTTCCGAATCTCTTGTGATCCTATCCTCAATTGGGTGCATATGTTAGCTTTGGGTATCTGAGGCCAGGACGAATTTGCTGGATTGCGTTTTGGCAAGTCATGGATATATAGATTAAATAAGAGTGGTGCTACGACTGATCCTTTCGGTAATCCGTTGCTGACCTGTCTGGGTTTGCTTGTTCTTAGTCTATTTTCATAAACTTCTTCGTGCAGCTACGTCCTTTTTAAAAACCAGCCTGTTTAGCAGAAATGATTTCGTTTATGGCCGCCTCAATCCTGTTATAAATAAGGCCCTCTAGAAGCACGATTGGTTGGTAGCTTTTAGCTTTGTCATCTTTCAGTACTGCCACTATTTTCAATCTTTTTTAGGTACGATTCCAGAAGTTCGGATGTTGTTGAACAATGTACACACACAAGGTCTGGCCTTCCGATTTGTTCAAACATGTTTTTTTTAATTAAGGATAGATTCATGCTTTCCTGCTAGATCGAGTAAAATCCAGGTTTTCTGTCGTGGCTCGTAAAAGGCAGCAGGGCTGAGGAGTAGTACTAGCCTACTTTAGTTCCAATAATATGATTGCGTAAGTGGTAGGGGACTTGACTCGAGACATAGGACCATCTGTCCGTACTTGCTAACTGAATATCGAAGGCATCAGTAGAGCGAAATGCGAGCACTTATATAGAATACTGAAAGAAAACAATATCGATTTGGTAGTCCTCCAAGAATCTCGCTGACGAAAGGAGCTTCTTGACTTGAGGAAAAATCAGGGTTTGATATCAATTATATATTCTTGATTGCAATCGCAATCGCGAATTTGAATATTATCAACATCTACAAGCCACCTAATAGCTTATGGCCTCTTGAAACACTCCCTGTATAACAGCGCCCCACAATACATACGAGTATGTACATATATGCTGGCGACTACAATAGTCACCACACCCTGTGGCGATACCAAGAAAATGACGAGAAGTGGGTTAAACTGGTAGATTGGGCTGAAACTACCTTATTTTTGACACAAAGGATAGGAAAACTATTTCCTCTTCCTATAGCAAGTCCAGTACCTCAGGTAGCTGAATGTTTTTATTTAACAATCTGGGCTACTCTACCTACTGCTGATTGGATCCTTGACTATTGCATGGGCAGAAATGGTAAACAATAACCCATACCAACGGAATTCCAGGATATCTGCACTTGACAATATTAATTGACTACATGTTCTACCTTTAAGTGTATCTCAACGGCAAAGTGAAAAAAAAGCAAAACTAAAAAACAACTGAAGGGGCCAACCTCCTTATACATAGAAAAACAAAATAAAAAAAAAAAAACAATTCCGAATAGTCCACTACGTTCAACCTTCTCTCGTAACTCCTTCCATATAACTTTTAGTTCAAAACAAGCGTTTCAATAGAAACCCTCCTCTCAAATTGAATCTATTTCCCAGATTTCACTTATCCAACGACTTCTTTCCCTACGAATCGGAAGGATACTATTAGGAAAAAAAAACAGAAAAAAACACAAATCCGAAATCCAATCCACACGCAACTAAAAATGTAACTGCATGGGAAATCCTGTTTCGTTCTTCTTTTCACAAGCAATAACACCCAATGTTGCACCGTTTGTATTCGATATAAACGATTGTGTTATTTAGACAAAAAAAAAAGGAATAGAGTAAAATAAAGAAACATCCATTTCACCCAAGAGAATTGAAAAATTCACAAAAGGATGTGAAAATCGAATCTCTCACCCTCCTACCGGCCCTCTCATCCTTCCGCGCTATTCACTTTGAATAGTTTTCCAGTTAAAAGTACTTTCTGCGTTACAGGAAAATTGCAAACCATATCCTTCCATATAAAAGAAGGTTTCTCTCTCTCTCCCGTTGTATATCCTTTTTTAAGGAGTAAAGCGAACGAATTTTCTTCTTTAATGTGATCAAGCCGAGAGGAACGACATAGAGAAGAAGGAAAAACACCCGCCGCCGCCATTGGAATCCTTTAAGAAATAGAAAAATGAAACATCTAAAATATTTGGCAATAAATTTCCTTTTCCGCACGTGTTTTACACGAAAATATTCATGCAACGTTTTTCGGCAATAAATACATTTGATTTGGATTGCAGCCAAAAGTTTCCCTTGGATGTGTTTGTGTGTGAGTTAGTTGACTGGAATACCTCAGGGGTGTGTGCAGGGTATACGACATAATTTTTTTTTGTTTCTTTTACTTTCGTTTCGCTACTTAATGGATGTACATTTGTGTGATTTTGAAATTTCATGTATTTGTGTGCGGCTTGTATCGATGCTTTTCTGCAAAAAAAAAAAAAAAAAGTTACGTATACGCCACCACTGCGGTGTATAACAACGACGACAAGAATGACGATGGGAAAGGATTCTTTTTTTTTTTTTGCTTTTCTCCTGTTTGTGTCGTGGGCTATGCTTGTTTTGTACATGATACATGGGCATCTCTCTAGTTTGGTCTGTTGTGTGTTCTTGTGGATGCTTGAGAGAAGAAAGTTATTATTGGGTCATGACAATCGTGTAGCACGTTCTGTTACGGTATTTGTAGGTATTGATTATTTTAGGAATTATTATCGATGGCAATGGGTAATGACTACCTATTTTGGCTTTAATTGTGTGCCAATAAGATTGTTTTATTCTATTAAAGAAAGTTTGAAATATGTTGGTAGCAGACCAGCTGGTATAGTGCATATCTGTCTATACATCCCGCTGCACATTATTTTAAAGTAGGCTAAGTTCCTTAAGTGTTATCCTTGTAAAACACTTTTAAATTATAAATTAGTTGATGAAGGTAAGAATGTCTATCTCTAAGCAAGGATGGACTTTCTCGTCGGTCATTGCTCTTCAAACTAAAGAAGTTAAGTAATAGCGCCTTGGATTTCAAAACAAGTCACTTAAGTACTGACTGTCGATCCTACCATTAATTTTCTAAACTCAGACTTAAAGTCATTGGACGCAATTACTTATTCAACGGATACCTATCCTTACTTTATCGTCTCAAACCTGGAGGCTGTGAATCTAAGATCCTCTCTGCTGAAGCTTTATTGTCCATTCGCTCGAAGTGGCCGAGTCAGTGTAGTTGACGTGTTTTGGGTTTTTGGACTACATCCACGTCTTGGTACATTCGCCCTCCTCGCACACGGGACCGAATATCGGACAAAAAATTTTTCTCACGAAAGTATTCAAAATCTGGTTGATGATTTGGTGCCTGCACCCTACCAAATGATCACTGCCATGTTTGAAAACCTCCACCGGTAAACCACCAGAGCCGACGGCCTTGTAATACTTCACCTTTTTGATAGCTAAGCCCACCTCGTCAAAACTGGGAGGTGGGATGGCTTCTTCATTGTCTGGATGCGAGTTCTCTTTTTGCCTTATCACTTTCTCTACCTAATACCCATCAAGTAGCTGCTGGAAATGCTGTTTAAATGCATTTACTATTCCATTTGCTTCGGTGACTATTTGTCTTTCACTGTTTCGAAGTGCCTCTTAAAGTCTGCTGTCAGTTTGTGGATGTTATTCCTACAAGGGGACTCTTCGATATCCTTGAGCTGGGGGAGACTGACCTAGGCCCTTTTCTTTTACGCAGAATCTTATCCTCCTCCCTTCTTCTGGCTCGATACTCTTCTCTCGCTGCCCCAGTTTTGAGCTGCAGTGCTTGTATGTGCGCATTTTATGTCACCTTTTTCCGGCGTACGCATTCATCATACCAAGGCTCTTTGATGATGTGGCGATACTGGTTCCACAGATTGTTGGCGTTTGTGGATGGTGAATACACTGAGGAGAGTATCTCTACACGTGGTCAATTTGGTTGGTGGTTCGACTCTCTGGCGGATGCCAGCTTACTGTGTGGATTCGAAGTCTTGGAAACTTAGTGTTACCTACTTATCAACGTATTACTAGCTGCTGCAGAATCGACTATTCGGAACCCGTTGTCCGTTGTCGTGGTGTTGAAGCTGTGCTTTCCGAGTAATCCGCGGAAGATGTTTTCCTTATTAATTTGACGCTGAAGTACCCCAGATAAAGTGTGCTTATGGTTACGTTTAAAGATGTAATACCACTGTTGACTCCATCGAGAGAGTTCGTCCGCTATCATATTTATAGTGTTGCTATTTTCTCTTGTTCAACACTCGCTCTTAAAAGCTCAGCAAATTGGATTAAGAAATGTTGATCAGGATACAAAGAACACCCTGCTTTGTCACTACATGGGCTATACGCACTACGCCCACAGTTGCACGCGATGTGTTTATGTATTTTCTACCGGTGGACCTGCAAATAAAATTACAACAATGCGCTTGGGCTGACTAACGCAGGGTTTTTCAAAACCAGCTATTTATGACATAGCTCCAGTCTCAAGGAATCATTTTCCAACATCCTTGGCAAAGCAAATGAGTGTCTTGATAACTTAACTTCGACACACTATACGAAGTTGTGTACCATAATTGGCAGGGGGAAATGTTTTGATCGTAACTGAATTTGCAATATACACGGATGGTTCTAAAACTAGCAAAGGCACGGGATAAGGCATACATATTCTCGAGAGATATGGACCTACATGTGGCTCTGAGACTGTCGAATACATCCAGGCAGAGGTTCTGGGTGAACTCGAGGCCGTGAAGCTAGTTGAGATGGGATCAATATCCACCAAGAATGTCGTATTTACATGATAGTCAGGATGCCCTAAGGATTCAGGAGTTGTCCCACAATTCTAAGGGCATTATGTTCGCAGTCCTGTGTCAGATTATGTTGGACACTGTGATGTAGAGGTTAATAAAAGTGCCTACTTACAGACCGTATATAACTCACCCAGTTTAAAGGTCTTGTGGCTTGAGTTAGATCAAAGTTAAGAATAGCGATAGGGATCTGGTCAGTGCCTTCTGAAGAAGCACGCTACGAGTCTAGGATTATTATCTAACACATGCAGGTATTGTGATCAACAACAACTTGATCTGAGAATCGAACCCCAAACCTCCTGCAAAGTAGCCCAATGCAACAAACCACTGACCCAGGTCGCGGCGCCCACTGATGTCCTTCTCTTTTACAATAAAACACAGCTCAACCACTCGAAGAGAAAAATAATTTTATTGATGGATTTTAATTAAAACATTTGATTGGGTGATTTTAATTAAAATATTGCTTACCTACAAGATATAATACACAAATACATACATGCATTTATATTAACCAAAAATGGACAAAAACAAAAAAAAAGGCTTTTGCAAGGACACACTTCATTGTCCAAGTACCATTTTTGAGGAAAAAGCACATATTTTTTAATTTCTGTCATGTCAACATCGAAAGGACTATACTGGTCGTAGCAGCGTCATTCTCGAACGAGCCAAATTATTTCAGCAGTAAATTTTAATTTTAAAGAAAAACAAAGACCACCCCATACACACCCTACCTGTATACACTCGTAAAAGGACAAAATAAAATATGACAGCAACCCCGACATGATGGAGAAGGAAAATATTGAAATTTTATGCAAATATTGATGGTTAAATCGAAATAAATCGAATGCAGGAAATTATATTTTAATGTGAGCGCGGACAAACGGAAGGAGCAAAGCAGATATGACGAGTAAACCTCTACCATGGCAGGACGGAGCATGAGGTCGATTTAATGATGACAGGCATGGCGTATTGTTTTATTCTGGCGACGGCAGCGGTTTCTTCTTGTGGATTTTTCAATTTCATCAGCTTGGAATGTGGCCGGTACTGCGTGTGTCCTTCATTAAATTAAAATGATAGTGCTGTTGGTCGGTCGGAGGGTGAAGGACGAAGGGGTTCCGAAATGTAATTTCCCCTATGGAATTAATAAGTAAATGTGTTTTCAGTTGTTCTTCGGTGTTTGATTCGCCTGTCCGTATGGTCTTTGTGCGCTATTGAGCTGAAAAAGGGGAGGCCAGAAGGTTTACGCTGTTTTTCAATCGGTATAACTGAATTTAATTGTTCGATAAGATCAATATGCATAAATGGCGGTTGAATGGAACAATAGGGAGTCCAGTAGGCGAGGTGAATTATTAAGTGATTTTTGATTAATTTTAAAATACTTTGAGGAGTAGTGGAGGGTGCTTTCCATGGAGAAATTAATTTATCTCTGTTGGATAGTTATACTTATATGCACCCTTGACTCCATCCACACACACTGCACTCAGAAATGCTTAAATATTTGGTGACTTGGATTTTTTGTAGTTTTTTGGTTGTAGGCTCATGAGTACTATCAAGTCCCATCTTAATAGCTACATTGCAGTCAAATTCCAACTCCTCAAAGACTACAACGATTGGTATATCATCACCGAAGGCAATTATTTTCGAAGCTCTCGAGATTCTAAGTCTGAGGACGCCATCGTTCAATAGATTCCATTGTAGCGGACCCAGTACTGAGCCTTGAGGAGCCTCTATACATTGTCGAAGTCGTAGAGCAGTAACACATTTCTAAAGTTTATTTTCTGCAGGTATTCTGGTACACAGGATTTCTTTTTCAGTTTCTGGTGGTGACATCCAACGTGATAATTGGGTAGTACTGTTTACTCCCGATTTTCCATCGCCTTTCTTCGATATCTTAACATTAACCTTAAGGTTAATCATAGCCTTAACGTCAGTGCTGTTCAAAACGTTTCCACAGGGGACTTTATGGTGTACCTGTCGGATGAATGGAAACCATTAAAGGTAGTCGCCCTCGATATATCAAAAGCTGTCGATAGAGAATGGCATAGTGCTCTCCTATACAAGATTCAGGAGTTTAGATGTAACATTATCCTGGGTAGTACATTGGCTTATTCGTTACCTGCGATATCTATGTGACCCGGTATCCAACAGAAGGTCCCTTTATTGGTCCCTGAGATGTTGTTCAGTTTTGGTCACTATAGTCTCTGGTATATATGTATGTATACCTGACAGTAGGACCCTGCCCTGCGTCTACACAGCCAGTGATGTGATTTTTCAGAACGGCATCTAACGTGATTTCATAGGAGTCTATCCAGTCCCCGCCAGACTTCTTGATAACAGAAACCTGTAACACGAAACCTTTGCAAGAACTTCTCTCAAACGAGCTGCCTCCGTGGTACGTTCAAAAAAAGTACATAGAACCGCAAAAGCTTCTTTTAGAATTTTTTTTAGCGAAACTTGTTTGTTTTTTGAGAAGCTTGACGTATTCTTTATGTGGTGACCATGCGATAGCTTCCTCTTAAGCTAGGTTTGAACTACTTTATGTTTTGAGGTATGCAGACATTCTGCTATTTTCGGGTTCCACAAAGGTGGATAGTTTCTGCCACTCTGGTCCGTCTGACAGGGCAGGTTCTTCAAAACGAGCATTGGAGCTTACTGGTAAGATCATCTGCCTTTCTTGTAGCTGGGGATTTCTTCAAGCGGGAGCCCAAGAGATCTCTTCAGTTTTTCGTTGAATCATTTCCAGTTAGAGCCACATGGATTTCGAAAGGTTTTCCTGTCATCCTGAATTCTGAATCCAAATCATTGTCGGACACTCTAGAGTTCGAAATCTTTGCAGTATTGTATCAGATAAAAGTGTGATATCAAGAACCTTCCTTCTATTGATAGTTTCATAGTTTTATGTTTCTTCAAACATTATACATCTTGACTAGTCTCCGGGGCATTGTTTCTATGTCTTACTTAAAAAGTCTCAAACTAAGACACAACAGCCAGCCATTCATTTTTACTCATCCCGGTCATACTATCAGTAATATCCTCGATTGTCTCGGTTGAGCTTTAGTCTTTCTGGCTATTTTGAATTTGAGATCAAGGATTTAAAGATTCGCTTTGTTTTTCCTTTGAGACTACATGACTACGAATTCCTATCTTGATTCAGTTCCTTGGGAATCGAATCGAATTTCCGAAGAAGTTTTTTTTCGAAGGCATTTAGTATCTTCTCCATGTCCACCAACGAGCACGATATTACAGAACTGGATTACTGAGTTGTCAATCATGAAATCGCTTAGAACCTCTTGGTCCAGGTTTTTTTTTTTTCAAACTGGAGTATCATTTTGGTTCTCTGGAATGTTCTCCACCGTTTCATACTATGGGTAGTTATATCGTTGACTTTGAAACAGCCTTTCTCAGTCTTACTCAGCCTTTTCTTTACAATCACACTTCCTACGGCTCACTAAGAATGTGTGAATGATGAGTGTGTCATTCGACAGACCGTCTGCATGTCTCAATGAGGATTGGCGGATTATAATGAATTTAATAGCCTTTCAGTAGATACGTGAACCTCTTTCAAATAAAGTGGTGGATCTTCTTTATCGGCTAGGTGATGCTATTGATGTCCTACACAAATCTAACATCGTTTACCCACTATTTCTTAGAACTTCTAACAGTGTTGCTTAACTTGC
The DNA here is from genome assembly GCA_905220385.1 of Xylota sylvarum. Classification (NCBI taxonomy): domain Eukaryota; kingdom Metazoa; phylum Arthropoda; class Insecta; order Diptera; family Syrphidae; genus Xylota; species Xylota sylvarum. Next base: position 103,251,855 of record LR999957.1, on the reverse strand, counting down.
TTGTATCTCCTCCCTATGATATTTTCGTAACTTAAACTAGTAGGTCACAAAGGACCTTATCTTTTCGCGTAGAATTTTCTTTTCTTTTAATCATTTTGCCCGATATTCGCTCCTTCGATGGAGACAGACACATTTATGCTTTGTATCCCATTCAATTTGTCTTTATGTTATAAACTATTTGTAGAATACAAATGATACACACTTTGGGATTGGGGAAAAAAATGGAAGGACTTAAACAATGTTCAAAGGAAAAAAAAAACAAAAAAATACAAAGGATGATGGACAAAAGAATGTCCTTTATGAAGCATCGCAAAAGAGTTTGAGTTTACATTTTTATTAGTGGGTGTACCCTACCTATGTCTGAGTAGAATTCTAAATTAGACAGAGGTTTCTGTTTATCTTTTATCCATGTCCTCAAACTTGTTGCCATTTTACTAATTGTTCCGAATTTTTTTTTGTTCCATCTAGTCCCAAATGGAATTGTTAATTACACGAAAAGGGATCGTTGTCTTCAGTTGGCAGGTCCAATTAGTTTAATGGTCGGGTATATTTTTTTCTCTAAACCAAATATCGAAATGAAAAGCATCCTTTGATATCTACTGTACTATTTTTTTTTAAGTCCATCTCACCCTTATTAACTCGTAGACAACGTGGATTACAAACGACTCGTAACCTGGTTCACAATAAAATTGTTATTGTGAATCATTGACAGTCCATCGATTAGAATACAATCGTTGTTTACATTCTTTCCGTCGTACACATGTTGCGTTATTAGTTTCGGTCAGGTTATCCTTTTGCAAAGTTATTTTTCATCTGGCAAATGTGTTTCAAATAGGCGGAGGTGTACAGTGCACCCTGTCGGACATACTACCTAATAGAGGATACCTAACGATTCAGCCCATATGGTGCGCTTTTGTTGTTGTTATGTCAACGCCAGAACTGATCCCATTCATCATTATTATTATTCTACGTCGACGTCGAGGCAGTTGGCGCTTGGTGGTGGTGGCAGCCAACACACTATAAGTTCATGACTCTGACGTTTGCTTCTTCAGGTTCGGAAAACATTGGAACTCTTACAGTTCACGGGTGACAATTGTGGGCAGAGGTAGGGGTTGGCTTGATTGGTTGACGGGGTAGCAATGTTGGCTGTAAAGGAGGCTTTCAGGATTGTCTGCCAAACGAATAAATCACAACACACACCGGAGGCTAATGAAAATTGATGCTTGGAAATTTTGCACCGCCGAAACATTGTCTGGCTACGAACAAGGGTATACTCGTATACCTATGACGTGAGTAGATAGTACATAGTCGACTAATAGTGTTAAGTCGGCCAGGTGTTGGATTAACACATTAAGTGAGTTATGCTTGTGTTATTCATCTAAATGAGCAGTTGGATGCATATACTCGTATTATGTGGGAAAGGACTGAAAGTTTGGGAATAATTGAAGAAATTGTAGGAATATTTTCCACTGCTACCGACGAGAGACTTACATTCATTTACAAAAAAAGAAAAAGAAAAAAAGCGACACGGCCAACCATTCCTGCTGTGTGTACTGTGTTCTTTACACGAATGGGAGGCGTCTAATTTTTAATGCAAGGTCCGAATAAGCCTTGATGAGACTAGCTAATGAGAGATGAAGCGCACTCTCATCTTGCCGTGTCCCCAGAAAACTTTGGACAAAACACACAAATGCCAAAACCAAACAGGTTGTAAGCGTTTAATAACTCAACTTGACACTTGAAAATTATTAATATTAACCAAAGAATAATGAGACTACACTCAGATCACTTCGACAAAGGCTGTGGCGACACGGACGCAGAAGCGAGCACATCTTGCAAAGGAAGTGCTATGCGAATGCCCAAGCCTGTGCAGAACGAGGAAAGCGGCCCTCGACGAATACCAGTTCGAAGACCTGGACTATGCTATGCCAAACTACAAACCAACTTTTGTCTTTCTTCTAGCTTACTCCACGACAGGGGTTACACAATGGATCCATTGGTGAGCCATATGCTGCCACCCCTTCTACTTACCTACCTAACTTGTACTTGTACTTGGACTTGTACCGGTACTTGGACTTGTACTTGTACTTGTACTTGTACTTGCACTCGTACTTGGACTTGGACTTGGACTTGGACTTGGACTTGGACTTGGACTTGGATTTGGACTTGGACTTGGACTTGGACTTGGACTTGGACTTGGACTTGGACTTATATACCCTACATATAGTTAAGTTTGACACATAGGTTGTGACAGAGAAATAATTCAGATAGACCCTATTAAGTTAAATAAAAAAAATGCAAAACGGTCACGCTCATTTTATAAGAACTGCATAGAAAGGAGGATATTTTTTATTGGTATTTTAGTTTTAAGTATAGTGTGGATAAACGTACGAGTACTTTGAGATTAATGACTTGCATTCAATTGTATAGCGGGCCATGCAGTAAGTCGTTCAGCGACTGTTATCCAATCAATTTCAAATGTCATTAATCCATTGATCAATGTTATCAATTTCTTCCACATCCTTTTGTAACTATCTAACCAACCTCCCACCACAGCGTACATCCATATAACCACTCATCTTAAATCCAAGACACACAAAGAGAGAGAGAAAAAATATTATCCTTGCACAATTGTACCTCCTTCCAAGCATCACCGTTTAACGACTGTGACTGGAATACACGATGTCTGACACGTACACCGGGATACAAATCGAATTCCACTTTTATTGTTACCATTAGGTGGGCATGAGAATGGGAATGAATGCGCGCATCCTCCCCGTCCAACCAAACACATAAACTACACAACGCTAAAGTAACATTACGATTTTGGGGTATATCCCTCATCCAATGCTATCAGAGTAAAACCCCCAAGGACTACTACCAGGAGTCGCATTCATGCCATCATTCGATACGATTAAGTTTATCCACTCAACGCACCGCACCGTATTCGTATCAGTGCCTTTGTTCTTCTTATCCCCGAGCTGTGCTACAACCTCTTCTTGTGCTAATTTCTTCGGTCACTGATTTCTCATAAAACTCCCAAACAGTGAAATGACTTTGCGACGTTTAAATTCAAATTTTTGAAGTGATTTTCCGATTTTCTTCTTCGAGGGTAAAATCGCATTATGCGGGTCGAAGTAATTCAAGGTATTCCATGCAGACAGTAAGTGTAGGTACATACCTTTTGCTGAGGAGGATCCTATCGTTTCAAGCATTAGGCATCCGGGTCACGTTTCGGTATCTGTCACAACAGTTCAAAATGATCTTTATAATTCGAAAATTTTTGGAAAATTTAACTTTTGCTTTGCAGTAGCAACGCAGGGTGGCATAGAGAAATTGTTTTCTTCGGTTTGAAATTGGGAACAAATATTTAACAGCAACCCGCAGGCGATTGGCGAACATGCTTCGCATATTGAGTTTGCAAGGAATTTTGTATTGCATTGGATTCACGGCGCAGAACTATTTAATGATTCTCAAAGGGAATTAGTCGATGCCGCAATGGGGACTTGAATTTTAACTAAAAAGCTCTTCAAAAATTGATTAAGATACAGAGGCATAAAAATTAGAAAATAGCTTGTGTCGCTTTGAATTCGTATGAAATGGAGAGATTAAGGACATTGTTTGAAGGAGGTAGAGTTGTTCTCTTTTGTGGTCCACTGTCGACTGTCGGATAGAAAAATTAAATTTTTTTTTATATTAGTATCTATGTCTGTTTCCAAAGGATTTAATACTGCACACAAAGAAGAAAAATTGAGAAAGATTTATGACTAAGCACTGAAATAATAAATGGATTTGTTTGTCTTTTAAATTTTTAACATTTAGCATAAATTGAAAATGAAGATTTAGTTTGAATTTAAACATAAAAAAAGCTGCTTTTCTAGCTCTCGAATTCTTTGTGGATAAAATTTAATTAAATATAAGTAGCTTAGCTAAGAGAAGACAGAAAAACAAAACTTATAATGAAAATGGTTCGATTTGTGGAAGAAATATCCTGCTGAATGTTCAAACAATGTTGCCAAATGTTTTTTTTGGCAATATTTTCTTTCTTCTTAAGGCCTAAGAGTAGGCCTGTTTTGACTAAATGCCATATATTATTCGCATTGTTTCCAGAACTATGCGTTTTGATAACGAAATAGTAATATATGAATAGGGTCATCCAACAAGAGGCATTATTTTAAGTCCATAGAAAAACACAACATGTTTATAAAAAGTGGTGATATATTTCTTTTAATCTAAAGTACAAACTATTAGGTCACCAACACAATACAATATCTGCCAAATGTCCGCTTCGACTCTGCTTATAAATATTCATCCTTTTGATGAAATTTTTCAACACGTTACGGCTGTATTTCACTAATAACAGCCCAAAAACCCCCTCGAAACTGTTACTCATTGTGGATGGAGAGGTTGTTCCACTACAGGTTTGGCGTTTCAGAGGCGCAAATCGGACAATTTTGTGTTTACCATCGTCATTCTGCACAATCTGACGAGTTTGGGAGGGATGCCAAAACTAGACATGGTTCTGTATAGCTCGTCTCTATAAATGGTGTCATATGCGGTCTTAAAATCGAAAAGAAGATGATAAGTAGCGATCTGGACTTCTAGGGGTTTTGTCCAGGATCTGGCATACTCTGAATATTTGGTCGATTGTGGACTTACCGGACTTACTAACCACACTGATAGAGGCCAATCAGCTCGTTGACAAATCGTTTTGCAATGTGTGCAATGGTAAGGAGACCGATGTCTCTATAGTTGGCGCAGTTCAGTGGATCTACTTTCTGGGGAATCGAGCAAACGATGCTGAGGTTGCATTCATCAGAAATACTTTCCTCAGACCATATCTTGGAAATGAGTTGGCCTCAAATAGCTCATCCTTCAGGAATGGTTCGTTCTGCCTGACAGTGGAATTTGGGTCGTCGTCGCCTTTTAACAGCCTACAGAACCGGTTTTTCCATGTCCTCAGTGACTCAACTACAAGGATTCCCTGTTCATCTCTACAGATCTCTGCTTGGGTCTTGTTACCTTGACACGTTCTTTAACCTTTTGGTAAAACTTCCAAATATTGTCTCTGAAGTAGAACCTCTCTAATTCCTCGATCGTCGCGCGCTTCTCATAATCTTTCTTTTTCCTCCGGAAAAGCCGATGTTCTTCCCTCCTCTTTTGTTCATAGAGCTCTCGAGCCGCTTTCGTTCTCCTGTGCAGCACCGATTTGTAGGTGAGTTGTTTTGGTGCATGTGCTTGCCGGCATTCTTCATCAAACCAGAGGTTTCCTGGAGGTGGTCGGGTGAAATCCAGTTGCGACGTTCCTGATGGCTTCTTAGCAACGATGCCACTGGTCTTCAGCACTTGATACTGGCTGCATAGGTCTCCTCGAGAGGTTGCGGGATACGTGGTCGGCAAAGATTCCGACGGTTTCTTGCAGCCGTACAATGTTAAATCTCCTCACATTATTATTCCGTTGTTGTGGCATCTGAGATATCCAACTAGGCATAGGTAGGGTCCGAGTATATGCTGGTACCTCGAAATATTCGGACATCTAGAATACTGGAGGAGTGTCTTACGTCGATCGTAACTTGATTAATGTAATGAACGGTTTGATGATCAGGAGTCCGTCATTTTCCCTTATGAATGTTGAGGTGAGGAAACTGCTGGCTATAGTAACATTACGTCCCGCAGCAAAGTCAATTAGCTTAAGACCGTTTCAAGACGTGGTGTTATGTAGGCTGTGCTTTCCAATGATGTTACCAGAGATATTGCCCATTCCTATTTTGGCGTTAAAATCACCTAGCACGATTTTAAGTCATACTTAGGACATTGCTCATATGCCTTGTCGAGGAAATCATAGACACGCTTTTTGGTAGCATCATCTCTTTCCTTTGTGGGAGTGTAAGAGCATAATAGGTTAATATTGGCGAATTTATCCGTAATGCGGTTTGTTATAAGCTCACTGAGGTGTCTAAAGCTCAAGACTTCTTGCTGCAATCTGCCGCTAACAACAAATCCCCACCTAAATAGACTGTTCCCTGTAGCAATCACCAACATGTCACAGTTTTTCTTCCTTCTTTTGCCCGGCCCAACCTGCCGCACTTCCTGGATGGCGTTGATATCTGCTTTATAACAGTCTATTGTGGTTAGCTGCACGTAGCCTGTTCATAGTCCGAACATTTCACGTAGAAATCTTCGTTCCTTTTTCCATTTTGCAGGGTCATCAACAATAAATCCGTCCTTTTCCGAGGCTTGTCATTGTTTCGGAACTATTAATTTTTTCGTGTTAGGGAATTTACACCAACACACAACCCTTAACTTGGAGGATCAGTTTCCGTTTATACCTCTATGATGAGGAGCCGGATCTTCTGGAGTCAGTAACCCACTTCGGGGATATGAGCGCTGCTGTTCGCCTATTAAGGGTTCATCCGCCACCATCTCTTTTCCAACAAAATGGCTCAGGACCTTTACTGGTCTAAGTGTGGTTACTCTCGAAGCCTTCTACGTACATAGTTGGTAGAAGAGTTTTTAGGCCTCGTTAGCTTAGCTTTTAAAAATCGTTAGCTTACGTGAGGATACATCATCTTGACGTGACTGTAAACTCACAAAGAATGTGCTCAGACTCTACTTCTTTTTTCAGACGGAAGCACAGATATACATACCTTTTTAAAATGGTATCTCAAGCAGTAATGACCTGTGAAGAATCTCAAAAATATTCCTTATACCATTCTCATTTATGCAGGTTATGTACCTTCAGTTAAAAGTAGGACTTAGATCTTTTGGATTGCATGAGTCTTGAAACATTTTTCCGTTGAGCTAGGCGAAGTTGGTGTTTTCAAATGAAATCTAGAGCTGAGACAATTTTCCTATTGATGCAATAGCAGAGGGGTTCCCAGCCAGTTCATCCGCATCAAACCAAGTTTAAGTCCCTCATGTTTAGTACTTACATGACAGGTCCTACGTAAGGTGTCATGATATGATACTTTTTTCGAGAGATTTCAAAAAATGGAGTGAAGAATGGCATGTGATTCCGAAAGTCACTGAAAGTACCTGTTATTACAAACTCATTTGTTTTGGTTTTCTAAGTTCTTAGCGAATGCTAATGGTACTAAAGCATCATTGGTTCAACTTTTTAACGCTTTCCCTTGCAAACAAACCGCATATCGATCGTCCCCAACCAATCAAACAGCTAAGTTTGCTTGTTTCTCGCATTAGCTGTTTAAATATTTTCCCGAAACTCAACTAAAAAACAAAATAGCTGCTTATTAAAACTATAATCTAAATATGTAAACTTAACTAAACAAGTTTCCATTCATTGGGAATGGTACCCGTAGTAGTACCCATCAAATCTATTGTTATTCCATAGTAGATCCATCATGCGAACCGCACCTCAAACACATCCCTAGTGCATATGCCGCTAATGTGATTCATTTATGTTGTCGGTTGGAAACCCATTAGAATTAATTAAAAAAAAAAAAAAATAGTTTGGGAAATTTCTGCTTGCGAAGCATTAAATCCCGCACAATACTTCGACGGTGGAAAATGCAATTAGTGCTTTAATTCGACTTGGTATGCAGTTAGCTGGTTAGCTCATCCGGATTTGCATGGAGTTATTCAGTTTTTTTTCTGCTTTATATCTTTCTGGAAATATAAAGTAGTTTTATACAGCTAATTCAGTGTCGTTCAAATTGAGTGCATTTGTGGATCAGGTCATGATATTTGATTAAACCGATGAGTATTCCAAGCCTCTGATGTAGGAATAATGAGCTTCAAAAGGATTTTTTTGAAAAATTTCAAATTTCAACACAACGACAAAAAAAAGGATAAATGCTAAATGGGCCGGTGGGAAAAACTTTTCACGTTATTTCCCGAAAATTACCCACCGAAAAGCGAAAAGTTTTTTCCTTCCGCCAATTAACTATGCCACAAACAATATTATTAACATTCACAGGCAGATGTCCTTTTCGGAACCAGAACCAGAACCTTCTCTGAGTCAATTTGACAAGATGAAAAAGTTCTGAAAGTGTATTGCTGCACAGGGATGGGAAGAAGATACGCATAGCAATGGTGTTCTTCTTCCCCCAGTTCGCGGAGGATACTCTATTTGAACTGACAAATATTTACTGTTTTCAAGGACATGTACTGGTTTGCTATTCAGCGTGCTTCATAATTATTAATTAATTTATTTTTACTCCTCTCTGCGTTTTGCAAATTTGTAAAATTTTCCAGAAAATACTTCTCTTTAAACTTTTCTGGTGGAATATGTCAACAGCGACACGGTCGTGGTGGTAGGTGGTAGATGGTGCTTCCTGTAACAAGTTGGTTTCGGAAAGAAAGTTTTTTTTTTCTTAGCAACGATCCAACTGCTACTTTGTGCCCGGTTGGTGAGCGAAACTTATTTACGAAAGTTAAGCGATTTGCTGCATAGGATGTTGGTGCAATTAAAATACTGTTAATTGTTGAAAGTTTAGCGCTGTGTTTGCAGTTAGCTTACAATTTTCATTTCTTGGCCCAGTTGTCTCTATCGCTGGCTGGATAGTCGTCGTCTACAAAATATTTAAAGTTTTTCTTGGTGCTGCCGGTTTTGCGAAACAAGTCCTTTGGGTAATGACTGCCGTCTCGAGATTGAGATTTTCTTTTCAAATTGTGCGGTTTCGGATGTCATCGTGTGGGAATTTTGTTGAAATGCTTGATTGTTAAGCAATATGGTGAACATTTTGGTTGTGGTGATTCTGTACAATAATATGGATTTGGGTAGTTGGAAATATTGCTTTGCATGGGACAGGTTTATTAAATACTTTGTTCAGGTACATATGTTGTGGGTCTAATGCTATATTTAGTACTTTAAAAACTTATCTAATTTTCATGGTCATTAATGGTAACGTAATTGACTATCGACTAACATACTTTCTCACTTAGGTGGCGCAGTTTCGCACAGCAAATTAAGTGAGATGTCACTATGGATGAAGTCTTCCTCTACTGCGCCGTCCATCTGGGTGGATTCAAACAATCTGCGCATCGGAACGTTGTTGTGCATCCGCTATACATGACTCAGATATCTTAGCCGTTGTATCGGAATTCTTCGGACTAGGTCGGTGTCGCTATATACATACATAGCTCGGAAAGGTCAAGGTTGTATCTTCTTCTCCACTCACGGTATTCATTCCTATGAATGCTATAAATCCAGTGAATATGCCCTTCACGACCTAGTTTATAAGATTGAGAAGGGGCTGCAAAGACATTTGGTGTCTTCATCGACATTGAGGGTGCATTGGATAATACAACCTTTGAATCTAGGTACAATTCTACTAGAAGGCACGCAGAATCCATGTCAGAAGCGGCCCTCCTATTCCATCCGGTTTTCGTGATGAATTTTAGGGTCGTTTTAGGTGGAGTATCTTGTTCTGTTGAGGCTTGGGCATTCACAGGGGAAAAGTGTTGTGTCTTCCTTTACTGCTGGGTTGCCACAGCATCTGCATAGGTCTGTGGTGCTGATTTTCATTCTTTTAAGATGGGCCGCCATTGAATTGTGGCCTGTGAGAATACCTATGAGGAGACTTCGCTGTGGTCTATTCAGTGATTGAAGTTCTCTAGTCCTTCTCCTGTTGTATTTGGCCCAAAGTTTTCTCGAGACGAGGCATGAGGAGAATGTTTTCCGCCTTATGTTGGCCATGTTGAGAAAGATTGAGGTGATTTAGGGCATAAAGAGATTATTGGGCGTTAAGACTGAATGATCTGCTGTTAAGTGTTTTGATTCCGATCCTTTTCTCTCTAGCTCATCGGCTGTGTCAATCCCTTAGAGACCCATGTGTCCCGGAATCCATCAGCGCGTCATATTGTGCCTTGAGCTGAGGGATTTGAGTTCCTCCTTACATCTTTTGTTGGTTGAGATGGAGATGATAGAGATGTTGAGATGGAGATGGCTGCTTGGCTGTCTGTATAGATGTCAATGTGTTCGTTGTTATTCAGAGTGGATAAATCCTGACAGGCCTCGGTTGTACTTATACCATATATTTCCGCTTGAAACACACTTGCGTAGTTGAAAAAAAAAAAAATCATGGGGAACCGAGATACAGCCGAAGATGGCTTTTGGTAAGTGTAGTAACATCTGTAACGCTCTATAGATGACCAATATGGGCCGATGCTTTACAAATAAAGGCGTAGAGGACAATATCTAAAGATGCTGATGCGTTATCGCTGGGCTTCCGATAGATATTGCGGCCAGTGAGATGCATACATTTTACAAAAAGAGGAGTCAAACGCCAACAGTGCGGAAATATGGCAACAGCAATGGAATGTTTCAAGTAAAGGACGGTGAACATATCGCTTTACCCTCCTCATCGAAACATGGCTACTACACAGCAGAATTGGTAAGAGGGCATGAATGTTTCCGCGCATACCTTCATATATTTAAACGTGACAACTTACTACGTCGATCCTGTGTAGAAAATGAATAAGTTGTTCAACATATGTTCTTGTAACGCATTTGTTTTGAATCGCAAAGAGAAACACTGCGAAGTGAACAAACAGGAGAAGTGGAAGAAGTGGAATGCTGTAAGTAATTTTACAAAGCAAATACTTACGGAACTAAGACGGCTGGAAAGAGAATGGAGAAAATCTCAGAAATAATATAGCGAAGAGCTGATGCTGATTTCTCCCCACGTTTGAAAAATTGTGCCACGGATGATGGAGTGCGTAATGTGCAATTTGTTCAAGAGCAATGTATAAGAAATTGCATGACAGCGCGTCGGCTTGTCTACATCCTTTTTGCTTATTTCAACGGTCTCAGTAAGGTTCTTCCCGACCTGCACAATCGGACAAATTTGACAAATTTGTAACTCTATTCGGGGATGCTGGTGCCATTGGCCCATTAAGGGCTCCTTGCCTCAGTCCTGACCTAAGCTTCGAGTACGTCGTTGTAGTAAAATAAGGCATAGGCTTATCTGCCTGTTGACGTCACTGTTACATTCATCCAGAGAATTCCTCCGCTGTGGAAACTTAATGCTATACATTTAAAATGCATGCTGCTGCCAATCAAGGTAACAAGAGATGTTTCACCCGGCTGAAGGGTGCCCACCTAGCGCTCCTCCGCTAATATATCCTTTGAATGCCCTGTCTGAGTCTTAAAAGGTCCTTACTGACCTGAACTCTGAAAATGTCGAAATACCTCAAGGAAATCATCCGGCAGTCTACCTGTGGACGTTGCACATCCTCCTTCTAAAGAAGTCTTCGTAAGCATATGAGACGTACATATGCTACTGCCAATCAGTGCAACAAGAGATCCCTCGCCTGGCACATGCATGCTGTAGTTACCGCGTATGTGATTGCGCAGGTTCGAGTAACTAATTCCTCGCGTAATAGTCTGACTATTGCAACATACGCTATAGACTATATCCAATGAAAGAGGAAACATGTATTGTCCACTCACCAGTGACTGCTACTTTAAAATCACTGTGAAAAGAACAGTGAACTGAACTCCCTAAAGTCCTTTCTCATAACTTAATACACTATAAATAGCTTTTATGTAACTAAGCTTATCATTCGATTCCGAAATGCAAAGTATCTTAAATACCTAGGTATCGATATCGTTAAACTGCGACCAACTTAGTGTGGTACAACAACAAGACGGGCTCAATTTTGTCTTTTAAAGAATTGGAGTGCGCAACTGGAGACATTTAGCTATCGACCGGGCTTCCTGGAGAGGCTTGTTCGTTAAGTCCCAGATATAGCCCGCATTGTGGTGCCACCGAAGTAAGTAATTAAGTAAGCAAGAATATATTGAAGTGTTATGTGTTTTCCCCTAACAATACGATTACATTCCAATTTAAAGTAGGAACACTTTCTACTTGCTATCAGACATATCCTGAGAGATATATTGGTAGCAGCACTCCACACAGTTTGGTTTCATGTTCTTTCCTTTCCAAAGTATCGAACACTTGAATAGGAACTTTTAATTGAACAAGAAAATTCAATAAATATTTCATTTTGTGTATATGATGGCTGTCAAAATTTAAAATACAAAAGCACGAAGTAAGAGCTTGGAGGATAGAAAAGAAGAATTACAACGCCTGCCCTGAATAATTGTAAATACATAAACAGCTATCGGCTGTTGTTCTTCTGTGGCATCCTTATGAATGGAATTACGACCTCTGTTGAATGCAATGGACATTTCATGTTTCCTTAAAGCACTTTATGAACTAGAAAGATGTTTGTATTGTTGTAGAACTATCTAGGGATGGAAAAGTGGACACACAATTTGAATTCAACGTTGTACACGTTTCACAAAGGCATTCCTTCCAATCGTTTGACGTAAAAACGAAAAAAATCATAAAAATAATTTTATAAATGCGAACTTTGGCTCTTGTTTCTAAAAATAGTACTCATTCAATCACGGTCTTGTTGCGGGACATTCACAAGTCCTTTCAGTGTAACAGAGCAATCGCCTCCAACTATTTAACAAAGTTTTACTATAACAACCACATATTTCGTCGTACCTACATGAATATGAATTTAAATTCTGTTCACCCTCACTGCAGGGAGGACACCCATCATATCCTGCTCGCAAAATACCGCTAGACGTATGGCCAGTGCATGAACCTCACACACATTCTCTCTCTCTGTCTCTCTGTCTCTCTGTCTCTAACCAAACAAAGTATGGAATTTTAAATTCATACTGGCATATGCATTTAATATTTAAGTTGTTCGTCCCTCTCGTTCGTATTGAACGTATTTTTTCGGACAATGGAGGTAAAAGGTAGACCTATGTACCTTCTCCGAAGGGACGGTGAATAACAAGAGGAAACTCTGAAACTTTAAATTAATTTCCAAGCCAATATCTAAATGAAATTTTTACTACATGTGGGAAATACTGTATTCGAAATCATAGGTACATATGTACATATGTATGTATGTATAGTTTGATGGCGTCGATGATTTTATGTGAATAAGGTGAGCCCAGCTACATGCTACATTGAAGGACATAAGTAGCTTAAGCAGCTCATATGATTTCGTTTTCATTGCACCAGCCCATATTTCGGAGCTGTAGAGTATTATTGATGTGGCAACTGTTTTTTGTTTTAGTCCTCCGATATTTGGCATAATCCATGCCAGGTCACTTGTTGCATTTATTTCCTTTTCAGTTGCATGCTGCAGGAACTGCTCATACATTACCCTTACATCTCATTTGGAAACTATGAAGTGATTGCCACGGTTACTCTTATAGTCTCCATGACTCGCCTGTTGCTGCTGAGCAGGACTGCCCACATTATTAGCTTATCCAGTTTTCTGGCTGGCTTCTAATATCTTAGACGACCTTTGAGGCTCTCCATTCACCATTATCGCTGAGCTTCTGGGTCTAGTGATGGATGTGATGGATTCAACTGTCTGGTGGTTCTTTTGGGCCTTAACAGTTCCAAGTGTATTCTCCTTCCTCGAGTCGAGCATACTTTGCCGTGCACTAAACATTTGTTGAACTAGCGCTCTGTCCTCAGTTTTGGCTTCAGGTTTCTTACTGTAGGCTAGCCTCGATGATCTATTTATTCTAATCAGCACCTGCAGGAAGTTAGGGAAAAGTTTGCAACCAGGATGTAATCGTTAGAAACCCTCATCCTCGCCAGTTCTTGGTAGATACGCCAGTATTTTATTTGGCAATCCGGTATAGAAAAACGTCCTTGGTGACGTTGTCTGCTTCTGGGATGGAGACCACGCAGGTAAATAACTAGGGAACCTCATGTCACTGATGATTATGTGTAAATATGCGTTTTTACATGGCTTGATTCTACCTACCGCTGACGTAAGCCAATTTATGGTTGTTGTGTCATGGCAGTTGATCCGACAATCATTTGCCTCTAGCTGAGGTGGGTACAAATCTCGGGATGGGACAGTTTTTGCCAATTTTGTCCATCGCTTCCAGTAGGCTCTTCCGCACTAGCTTTATCTCCTGGTCCGTAAGGATCTGCTCTGGGTGCATGGAGTGCATGATTGCAACCTTACATTGGGTCATAGTATGATAACCCTAAGGTGCTAGGTTGTTCCTATCTAGTCTCCATGCTCGCTTTTATTTTACCTCCACTTGACCTGTTGAATGCATCTGAGTGGAGTTTGGGCGTATTTGCAAGTATGTCTTTACGTGACTCTGTGTGTGGTCAGCTCTTCCTCTCTGCCGTAGAAGAGCTATCTACGTGGATCCACTTTTCTCTTTCTGTCTTTGCGCCAAAACTATCGCATATATGGGCCTTTCTAACCATTTCTCCTTCTCGGATTCAACTCCGTCTCTAACGAATGCAGTGATTTGACGCGCAGTGAAGTACTCGTACCTCTGCTGAGGTTTGCTGTTATCGGTATTAGCTACTACCTCGATGCTTGGTACAATTTATTCTTGAGCATTTGTCTTCTGTTCGAGATTTCAGATAGGGGATGAGTAGAGATTCTTCATCAAGGAACTGACCGCGCTGTAGCCTTGTGAATAATAAAACGAGAAACCCGGTGCTAGTGACGGTTCTCTCCACCGCAATAAGCCTAAGTCTATTGCCAGACGTGGTGTTGAGTATTATATGGTTACCAACTATCCACGGACGTCCTCGTTTGCTATCTTGGCGTTAAAATCGCTTAACTGGATTTTAACGTCCTATTTAGGAAATTGCTCATTTGTCTTGTCGAGTAGAAACATTCTTAGGTTGCATCGTTCTTATTCTCTGTGGAGGCATGAATGCATGTTATTTATGGAAGGGCCATTCATGTGAAAAGTATAACACGGACAATAAGAATTGTTTTGAGAAGCTAGGTCCTGGGTCCAGTTATATTTTTTGTGAACTTTAAACTTAAACGAGTAATAATCCCTTTCACCTTTGCTACTGATATAATAATCAATTAAGCATTTGTGTGGGTTCCGCTTTCCCGATATACATATGTACAGACATACTCGTAACTACCCTTTATATCGATGAAATCAGATTAGCATTGTCCTAATGCATCCATGTGAACCACAATCAGTTGAGGTTGTGTGCTACTCCTATTGTCTTCAACAACACATACATTGGGCTATGGAAATGGAAATTCAAATGAAATTATTATCAGTATATCATGTCAATCAGTCTGTTGAAATGTATGTAAATGTGCGTTTGATGATTAAATGCTACAGACATGATTAGCTGTTGAGAGTCAGTCAAATGGATGCATTCATATTGGCCCACCAGTGAAAGTGATTAACTATGATGAACTACGTTAGAGTTTATGCATCCTGACTGCAGTTAAGATTTATCACCTTAAAGCTTCTCACTTTAAACCACACACACCACATGGTTTGGAATCTATTCAAAACATTTGAGACCATCCCTGTGAAAATCTGCTTAATTTTCATGCAAGGACCACATCCTGCTGCTGCTGCTGCGGAACTACTATCCAGTGACACTTATCAGCTTTTATCCATCAGGATAGATCCACAAAAGCGTAATTATATTCATCTCACCCGATAAAAGCCTCGCAGCTACTAACTCGTTGGCCAACAACCGCACTCAAAACTGTTTAAGAACACAACTCAAACGATCGAAAAGATGATGAAGCTGGCCGTACGGTGAGCCCATACCGTTGTTGGCGGCGTTTTGGCTCAATGGCCGTTTTGCAAACAACCCCTACCCCCCAAGCAGTAGAGCTATGATGGTTGTTTTCCAAAAACACCCCCGTTGATGTGCAACATCATGTCCCATTTTGGAAAATTTACATAAAACCGAAAATTACTTTTCATGTCGGTTCTCTCGTGTCCAACCGGGGTAAGCCCGGCGAGCGGGGCAAGGAAGCAAGGCTTTGAGTGCCACAGCAATGTGACAAACGTTGCTAATAATTCATATCGCTCCCGTTCATATGGCACATGGATCGACTGGTCCGCCCTGTGCAATCAACAACAGCCACAAGGGTACTCCGAATCCAACTTCGACTGTCATAAGTGCACAGAGCGGATGGGTGCATGCCTTTTCAGAGTTCCAACGGCTGCAGTCATTCTGCTGGATGTGATGTGGTACAGGAATTTGAAATGTCCCACATAGATGGATGCTCTGGATCTGGATTCAATTTAATGTATTATTGTTGGGGACGTTTTACAAGCCAGCAATTTCTGGGAGGACAACCACCACTGATAGTGGGTGTTTTGCGTGTGCCAGTACATTGTGTGACACTGGCTGTCAACGCGCTACTATTTGAAATCTGTTTTCAATATGTGTATGCTCGTATAATTTTCGAGAGATTTTGAAATACCTCTTTTGAAATTATTGAGAGATCTTGATGCATAATTTTGTGAATGACATGGTACCGTACAAACAAACAGGCGTTTGGGGAAATTAAAAAAATAATTCAAGTGTTGGTGGTATGTGAACAGGAGTGACAAGGCACGTAAATGATGTGAGAGGTTGTCATCAATTTGAAACTGCGACAGTGGGTGTTTTGAGCAGTAGTTCGGGAATCATACTTTAACAGCCTAGACGTTTGTAGTAAATTCAAAGCCCATATGTAGATATGTAAATAATTATCGCTGAATGAATTAGAAATTTATAAATAGTACTTATCCGACTATGGCGAGCAGTGAGGTTCAATTCGGAATCCGAACCAGTTCAATATCTAGCTTTTTATACCAACTATTCTAGTTCTATACAGAAATTGTACGTTACTATGGATTTTGGTCCGATAGTGTCACAGGGTCATTTTCACTCTATCGAAAATCTTTTCGAAAGTAATGAACAATAGGTGTACCGGAGATCTATACTCATCAAGTGTTGGCAATCCTTAAGCTTGTGTAGCCTACGTCAAAAGACCCCATAAAGAGACTTGAACAGAAGAAGCAAAAGTCATTGAAATTAGTAGCGCTATAGTCGGTGTGGATACTGAAAACCTACATTCGTAATGGAGAAAAACATTGCTCTGACAGAATGAAAAGTGTACTTTGCCGGAATCGCAAGAACGTATATAGAACCTCTTGACTCGAATAAAGTAATCAATCCTCACATATTATCAACCATGTTTTGTAAATGTCTGAAGCCTTTCAATTATCTGTAGAATGAATCTTATCACTTTCTCCTTTTGCTCAGTATGTCGGCACTTTTGTTACCCTCTATATCACTATGCCCAAGTATCCAGTATAATATCTGAAATAGCTGATCTACGACCCCAATGATGAAACGAGGCAGTACCTATATAACGTTACAGGTGGCGTTCCTCAAGGCTCTGTACTAGATCTGCTAGTGTGGAATCTAATGTGCGATGATGTTCGCAGACTTGGAATTCCAAGATCTTCCAAAAAAATTGGTATCGCCGATGACATAGCTATCGCTGAAAGTCACCAAACTTCTTGAGGAGATGGAGGAATGAATCTATCGACCCAGGACTGGGTCGTACGCATGGGCCTATAACTTGCGGAAGAAAGACCGAAGTTGTGCTCATCAATTACGAGTCATGGAGACTATAAGAGTAACCGTGGGTGATCATGTTATAATTTCTAAACCAGAGTTGAAGTACCTTGGCACTATTTTAGACGCAAGACTAATCTTTACACAACAGCTACAGAATACAGCTGAAAATGCAATAAAGGCAACAGCTGTCCTGGCATGGATTATGCCAAATATCGACAGGATGATATTGCCCTTAGTTAGAGTTTCGGTATCGATAATGCTTTACGACTCCCAAATATGGGCTGGTGCCATGAATACGAAACCGTACAGGAAAAAGAGTGAGGCAGTTTACAGGGTCAACGTGTTAAAAGTATTCAGCGCCTTCTGAACAACCTCATACGACGTGGCATGTATAGTGGCTAGCATGGTACCAAATAGACCTTCTTGCAAAGGAAGCGCTACTGAAATACCGTGCTAGCTGGATAACTACTTCAGCAGCGAGTCGAAGTGATACTAAAGTACCACCAAGAACAATTCTGGAAGAATAGAAGGAGCTATGGTATCAATCTGATGAAGGCAGGTGGAAGCAGAGATTGATACCCATTATAGACGCTTAAATTAATAGGAAGCATGGGGAGCTGAATTTCTAGCTAACCCAGATACTTACTGGCCATGGATGCTTCAGAGCCTACCTACATAGGTTTGTACACGATGGGTTGTATATTGGTCACGAAAGCAGTGGAAGATGAGGAACATATTATTTTCTATTGTCACGAAGAATTGCACCTGCTGGTGAATAAACTTGGTAATGAGCAGGCAACAGGCTTGGAAAGCAGTTAGCGATACTGCGACAGACGTATGAAGAAGCAGCAAAGATAAGAGCGACAACGAAACTCCACGCAACAGGCTGCCAACAAATAAGCCGAATATCTAAGGTTGAAATCCCCACTCGCGATGAAATGCTTGACGGCAGTGCCACGATAACCAGTGGTATAGTGGCTGGAACTCCCACACTGTTACTGAGTGTGGGCTCAGTTTCGTCTTTGAAAGATTCCCACCTTCCAACGCAAAAAAAAAAGTGAACATAATCTGACACGGTTCTGCGAACATAATGCCCTGAAGTGCGACTACTCCTAACTGGTTCAAATTTAGTGATCTAAGACTCTAACGGCCTTAGCGCAGCCTAACAATTCAATGTGGATAGCGACATTCTTTTCGAATACCCATCGCAGGTAGTTCCGCAGCTTTAAGTACAGCCCGAACCTCTGTCTGTAGTACACTGTATGTATCCGGAAGTTTCAGAGTCAAGTGTAGGTCAATATTACTCGAGTATATACCTAACTCCGTGCCCGCGCTAGTTTAAGAACCGGGTCCCACTTTTTTCCCGCTGTCCTATTACAAATGAAGGGAACATAGTGAACATTTTGCGCAATTTGAGAGGAACAAACCTAGATACTTCTTTAGGTATGAAAACCATCCGCATTTGACCACATGCCATAGCTACGTAGCCTAATCTTTGATAATGTATTACTGGACCGTTTTGCAGTATAGCTAGCAGAATGCCGTCAAAGCCAAGCGCTTTAAACGATGCGCAGGACGCAGTTCTTTACATGTTTTGAGATACTATACCTCCTCTATCCAAAAGCTAACGTAATTAGAATATCCATTAGATATCGAAACTGTTGGTGTACTGCTTCCAGGAAAATTATCATTAACTAATGTTTCTAGAATTCCTCACTACTTTCTGCATACAATCCTTCAAATATTCTAATCAAGCTGGGAACTGCCAATCCTTTGGCCAGTAGGTACATACATAACTTTAAGATAAAGTCAAGCTAGCTTTCTGTCTTCTTGCCGTAAAGAGTTCGGTTGGAATCCTACATATATTCCTCTCAGACGATCAAAGGATGGTCGGGTTAGGTGGCTGTTCCTGCTCAGGCAGGTACACACTTAAATCAAAAGAAGATCCATTGTGAACCATTATGGAAAGACTGGATTACCAGCACCAGAGACCTACATGAGAACTTCACTTATGACTTAGAGGGGAGGGCATCCAATTTCGGGGTGAACCCGTGTACAAGAAATTATGATTCGTAATTTAGGCCTAATGCCTACTTTGCTTAAGTAGAGTCTGGCTAGATCAGTAAGATCTTCGAAGAGGTATTCGCCTAGGGTTTTCCTTTTCAAAGCCGGTATCGCAGGTCAGGTAATCAGAAGGTCTATCATGGTTTCCTACTCTTCTACAGAAATCTTTAAAGGAAGCACTAAGACTTCTGGCATGTCTGCTTTCCAATGTCCCGTGAGTGCTCCAACAAATTTTGTTAGATGTGCTGATACTCTTATTGTTTCACCTACTGTTTGCTATTCTGATGACTGCGGAATCTAGCTAATTGGAATTTTGCTAATGCTGATGCGTGGAGTGCAGGAATGCATACTTAATTCTATGGCCGTCTATGGATCAATGAATATGATGTCTCAGTCATTACTGATTGCACTGAAAACATTTATACATTCCTCCAATACTTCTGTCACAAAACATTGCATGGAATGTCATCCTTTTACTTGAACCACTTGTTAGTTTCCTCTATCTAGTTCAATAATTGAGACTCAACAACCACAAGGTCTGCAGCCAGTTGTTCGTAGATATTCACTTTCTACTTTCTGTTTTTGGTTTGTTCAGGATTAACGTCTTGAGATCAATATCCAACTTATATGTGAATTCGTATCTAACCTCCACTCAGAGTTTCAGATTTCCTTCGGCAATTCTTTGACTCGTCTTATTAACCCTTTTCATCGAATCTCTTGCTCATCATCATCAATCATTTCGATTAAATTGCAAAGTAATGTGACATGTAAACATCACTTACATACGATGTAGCACTACACCGTTTACATATGTCTTCGTTTTCGCTCGGAACCGCATATTCCCATTTGAAAATTTATAACCGCGCCTTTAGAGACATTAGCTGCTCATCACACACTAATGACTCCTCTCACCGGGGCTTGTTGTTGAACCCTTTCACAGCGTTCTGGTAATCGCTTAGCGAAAACCTCAAGCTCAACATCACATTAGAATCGAATCAATTACCTTATGATGAGCAGGGTAAGACACTGCTCTCCCGTTCCTCCCACTTCGAGGGCGACAACGTCTATAAAACATCCATCGCTTATCAATTTATCTCCAATCCATGTCATGTCGGTCCTTGCATATCCCGCATTTAAAAATCAGAGGGTGGCAATAGAAATATCGTTAATCATTCAAACGAAATGTGGCCTACTCTACAGGAACAACACCAAAGAGCTATCATTAATCATCGTAGCGTCATTGTCCCGACGTCTAGTATGGGCGTGTATGCTTGCCGACGCACGACATTTTGATGCAATTGTTTTTCCTTTTCCCTTAATGATGTGTCGATTGTTTTAGCCAAGTTTAGGATGCTTAATCCTCTTTTGTACCCAGTCCTAGTTGAGAAATAGTTGAAAAGTCCTGGTCCACCCCTGCACCACTCCTAGACTGGATACAACTTTGTTGTTTAACTTTTTACCTGCGCCAGAGTTTCGAGATGCACTGCCACGAGTAGAAGAACATTTGAAAATCCTCGCACATATATCCTTTGTCACATAATTCGTCATTGTGCGCTTTGTGTATCCTGGAGTATGTCACGTAATGGGAATTTCATAGTAGCTCTCTGTGTTCAGGAGTAAGAGTGTGTGTTTGTTTTATTTTTTTTTTGTTTTTTGTTTCTCCTTCTCTCGTTGTACATTTGAAAGTTTGAAATGTGTCAGGAATCTCTCTGAATGTGTGTGTGGAGTTGAAAATGACAAATAATTCTTTTGGTGCGGAATGTTGCACAGGAAGTTCTTCGGAAGTGATTTGTCAAAAAAATACTTGTGCCCTAGCACAGGTTGTGACAATTGAGTGAAAGAGAGAGAGAGAGAGAGAGAGACAGAGAAGGAGAGAGACGTTCTGGGGTGAAGTTATTTTGAGATTTTTTATTTTGTTGTTGTTAAAGGATTTTAGTTTTACGAAGTTCATCATAGAAATTCTTGCGAAATATTGCAGATGCAACTGTGGGGATTTAAGGGGATAATTTATAAGTGATATATGGACTATTTTTCTTCTGCGAAGAGTACAATGACCTTTTTCTAAGCAACGAGAAAAAACAATGAGTTTCTGATGCTTTTTCCACAAGACGCGATTTATCTTTAAAGTTTTATGTATGTAAACAGGATGTCTGTGAAATATATCGTTTGTGCTTCTTAAAGTGCAATGTAGGCAAATAGTTTCGTTGGTTTCTTTGTCGACATCCTAGGATCACTTACAATGCGCATGTTGGTGTCGTCCTTATTGTCTAAACATGCCAGACGTTGGACCGTACCTAATTGCTTCTTTACAGTTTTCTGGGTGGCTTTCTGCCACCATACAACTGACGCATATCATCGTGTACATCATCGAGATTCCTCACCTTAGTCTACATACCCGTTTGCACTGATGAAGCACCGTTTTCGTCTTTCTGCTCTTCTCTTCAACATGGAAGTTCCAAGTTAGTCCAGCATCTAAGTGTATACCCACATACTTAACCTTCCTGGTCACATCCGAAAAGTGTCAAAGGCTGGAATTCCAGATCTCTCCTCTTCCTTGTGAAGATGATTAGATCTGTCTTTTCCGCATTAATGGAGAGTCCTTGTTCCTGACACCACCGCTCTGAGAGCATTTCTCATGGTATCTGCTTTCATGTTCATGAATTTACCTCTTGCCATTATTGCTATATCATTGGCATATCCCACAGTGTGTATGCCCGTCTCTTCAAGTTTTCTCAGGAGAGAGTCCAAACTTAAATTCCACAGAGTAGGTAATAAAACACATCCCTGCTAATCTCAGACCTCTAAGGCTATTCTCAGACTTTCGAAGCATTTCTTATCGAAGGCACCTTCAATGTCCATTATTATAGTCATTGCGATGCCTCTGGTATGCATCTCCTCTTCCGCAATGCGTACCACTTGGTGTAGCGCTGTTTCCGTAGACCTGCCAGCTCTGTATGCATGTTGTCGTCTCCTCAAAGCACACGCTTTCAGCGCCGTGTTCCCCATATGGTCCACCACAATTCTTTCCATTGTTTTCAACAGAAATGATGTTAGGCTGACTGGTCTGAAGGACTTCGCTTCGGTGTAGTCCTTCATGTTCCCGGTATTTAGCCTATTGCTAGGCATGGGACGTATATACCCCTAAGCCTTGGTATAATGAGATCTCCACCCCATTGAATTAAAGCTGGGAAAAAACCATCCGGTCCCGCGGTCTTGTAAGGAGAAAACGTTTTTATCGCCCCACCAACCGCTTCTGGCGTTACTATCTGTTCCGCTTCTGCCCTATCCATCCTCTTTGCTCATTATTTCGTCAGAGCCCAGGGCTGATCTGACTTCAGGTTTCCCGGAAAGTGTATTTCCATGAGGACCTCATTTGTACGATCCAGTGTCTCAAAAATCTCCCCGTTCTATTGCGAATGAGTCCGACTTTGGAAACTGGATGCCTCGAGATAATTTTCTGAAGTCTATTGACCTCAGCTGTGCTTCTCATATTCAAGCAAAATTCCCTCCTTTTAGCTTTCTTATTTGTCTTATCTTATCCCATGATTCAGAATCATCCCTTCTCATAGCATGATTGACATGGCTTTTCTCACCTTTTTCTTTAGAATTTCAAGTGCACCACCAAGGCGTGGGGTCCTTTTCATCTATCAAGTAGGCCTCTTGGTATGCATTTTCAACAGCTAATTGTAATTGCTTCAGCTGCGACTCTACATCCCAAAAGGTTTTCGGTATTTTGGGTACCCTCCCATTCAGGTTATCCCGTAACACTTCCTGGTATTTTACTTTGCCCGTGTTCCTGGGTAT
Organism: Xylota sylvarum; assembly: GCA_905220385.1. Taxonomy (NCBI): domain Eukaryota; kingdom Metazoa; phylum Arthropoda; class Insecta; order Diptera; family Syrphidae; genus Xylota; species Xylota sylvarum. The sequence continues at coordinate 103,228,606 of LR999957.1, read as the reverse complement.
CATGACATATTTTCGATCTTTCTTCATTTTAGATCCGTGCTGAACACTAAATGAGATGGCTCTGTGGTCCGACGTCATTGTCTATCAAGCATTCTATTACTACACAGAGTCACGTCAGTAGCTTCCCTTCGTCTGGCATCCACAAAGGTCGGTTCTGTTCCTCTGTTGGCAATAGTTAGCTCTTTGCACAGTACAAACTCGAAAAAATCTTCTACTATGTAGTTTTCGTTGGTGCTTCCCCACACTGTACATTAGCATCGCAACCAATAGTTAGATCTTCGCTCCTATCCCTGCAGATATTCACCAGAGACACTAACTCTTTTGCTGGGGGAGGCCATACGGCAGGTATGCAGATACCATGACAAAACTGTCTGCTCCTGCTCGCACAGCGACAAGGTCAGAGGCACATAGTTGCGACAGCATAACCACTTTAACTCCGTGCCTCACCAGTATGCAAGATCTAACTCTTTCGCCAGATTGCACTTAGTGTAAAGTAGCAATACTTTCAGGTAGACCTCTAATTCTTCCAAGACTCCTGCAGCAAGGCAATATCAATCTACTCCTCCACAAAGATTGCATACTCTGAGGCGTATGCTAAAATCCATCACCCCTGCAATGTTACATTAGAAAAGTATTCATTACCCCTTAAGCTTGAGCAAATTATAAAAAAAAACTCCTCCAAGTAGAGTAATTTGCTTAAGAATATATGTATATGTGCATATACAACTTATATGCAATAAAAATTCATTGAGAGGATTAAGTATCTATAAAACCTCCAATAATCTCCCACTGACACAGTCACATCACAGCTTACAATTAGCAATAATTACCCAACAAACACGTCACGCAATTGACGTAAACTTAAACGAAAAACTGTAATCATAGTTAATCTAATTTGTTCATTTGACATCAATTGTAGCACCTAAAGTCCTATTTACTTACTTCACAACACTCGTGTGTCCTTAATGGTTAGTCATAAAGTTCTAAGTGACCAACGAACGAAAGAATTGCGTTGAACTTCGGTATATCGGTCATTACTTACGCATTGACAACACTCTCTTTTGGGTGAGAAAAATAGGCTTAAGGTTTATTTTGATCATAGATTTGCTTTGGTTTCTCCTTTGCGTCAGTAAGTCCTTCGAGTTAATAACGCCATTACAGACATTTTCACCTCATCCATTTCCTTGGTTTTCTATTCTCTTTGTGGTAATTTTGTGTAAGATGAGCCCATTAATTGCGAGAGACTTCTTCGGCTCATGAGAGGTGAGATTACTTTGGCTTCGTTGCGGCATACTATTAATTTCCGTTTCAATGATTATGATAATGGCGACCCCAGGTAGATGATGTTAAGTAAATTCAACTAATTACCTGTGGGAAGGCAGTTTAATAAATTACCACGCACTGTTTTGTCGATGTCCTTGTGGAAATGATATAATCACACCTGTTCTCTCTCTTTGAGCGCTTATTACCCTCTGGGGGCGCATGACAAGCATGAAGAGGCAATGAAATTGTGACTTTTGGCATACCTACTTAATAGAGGCATTTGTTACAAATGAAGTTTGAAGATTGGTTGGCTGGAGAGAAAGAAAACTTTGCGGAATGGAGGACACTGTATTAGGTATAGGGGTCTATATTCGAAATCAGCAAGAAATTGGATCTTTGACTTGGAAAACGCCAGCAATTTCATTGAAAAAGTGGACAGCAATCAAGTCTGGATACAGCTTATAGAGCCCGCTGTTAAATTTTCCCATTCCTTCTGTTTTCTAGCACATCGGACCTAATATTCGACATTATGGCAAATTATATACTCGTAAAGTCTGTCTAAAGAGATTTTTGAACCCAGTTAGTGTTTTTTACTCTGAAGTATGAACGTTGCAATGGAAAATACTTCTTTTATTTTTTAGTCCTTCCCTCATTCATTTCAAGACCCGCTGCTTTTGCTTGATCTTCAACGGTATGAAACCTTTGTAAAAAAAAACCCCTTTGCATGTTAACACCTTCCCGACAATGTGTCTGCTCCTCCACATGATTGAAGAAATCATACAACAGAACATTAGCAAATTACTTGAAATAGGACAGATAAGGTGTTTCCAAACGCCATAACTTTACTTCCTTAACAGGCTCCCGACCCGTAAAGTGTCATTGTCTACACTGTCTATACACTGCTTCCACTGTCTAGATAAAGCGCTATGATATCCGCGATAGCTTGTTTCTTAAAATGGTCTGCTTGTTCTCGAACCTGGGAGCTGTTATTCCAAGATCTCCTTTGCTGGAGCATTATTTTCCATTCGCTCGATGTTTTCGAGTCAGTGCAGTTGACGTGTTTTGGCTTTTTAGACTGCATTCACATCTTGGTACAGCTGGGCTTCCATTCACCCTTCTAGCGTACGGGACCGAATATTCGAGGAAGAATTTTTCTCTTGAAAATGTTCAATATCAATCACAACATGTACTTGGATTTGTCCTCATTCACTTCCAGGCCAACTCATTTCGCCTGTTCCTCAATTGCCGTAAAAGCCTCTAAGACGGATTACTGGGATCGATCGATGATATCGATGTCGTCTATGTATCCCAGCAGATAGACAGATTTGTTGAAGATAGTGCCTTCGTTGTTAACAACACCTGCCCTACGCACTATCCATGAGGTTAAAGAAGTCACATGATAACATACATATATCCTTACCGAAATACGGTACATGATTGGAATAGTTCAGAGGAAATGCTATCCTATGCGGCTTTGAAGTCGATGAAGAGATGATGAGTCTCGACTTGAAATTCGTTGCTTTTTTCCAGAATCTGCCTTAATGTGAAAATTTGGCCGATCGTCGATTTGCCGACCCAGAAGCCACACTGGTACGTACCGATTAGGGTAGTAGCTTTTTTATTGACTGGGTGCGCGTTCTCTTCTTACCCTATCACTCTCTCTACCTGATACCCATTAAGTAGCTGCTGGAAATGCTGCTTAAACACGTCTAGCTTTCGAAGAGCCTGCGTTCCGGGCTTGAATCCAGCTGCCAGTTGCTTGGCTTTCTTAAACAAAAAATATGGGGATGTTGTTCCTATCGCGGGACACTTCCTTGAGTTAGGAGACTGTGTGAGCCCTTTTCTTTTTACGCAAGACCCTCTTCTGGGTCGATAGCCTTGTTTTGCACTGCAGCGCTTGCAAGTGTGCATTTTCTGTCACCTTTTTCCGGCGTACGCAGTCATCATCATACCAAGGGCTCTTTTTCGGTTGGGGCTGGTAGCCTGTGGTGGTGTCTGCTACCCCTTTGATGATGTCGGTGTACTGGTTCCACAGATTGTTGGCGTTTGTGGATGGTGAGTGCACAGCGGAGAGTCTCTCACTCAGGTGCTCTCTGTAGGCTCTGACTACTCCAGTCGTCTTAAGGCTTCAAACGTTAAATTTCTTTTTCTGGGCGGTTTGCAGCTTCTTCACATTGGGTAGTTGAGCTCTGTATATGGCTGCAACAAGAAAGTCGATGTTTGTCCCTCTGAAAGTTTGAACATTCAGAATATTGAATGCGTGCCTCGCGTCTATTTTGACATCATACTCCCGAGAGGCTCCATCCAGGAGGTTATAAAACTCCTCCTTGATAGAGTCTTCAACTTCGTCGATAGGGCTGTGCGCAGACAGTATGCTGATGTTTTGAAATGTTGATGCGGATCACATCCATCATCGCTGTCATCGGCTTAAAGTCAATTATCATTGAGCATAGCCGATTTCCCACGACGAATCCGCATCCTAATATGTGCAATCTTTTGTGACAGCTCTAATAAATGTCGCAATTTTTTGGTTTTTGCATACCTGATCATATCCATCGTATCTCCTGGATCGCGGTAATATCTGCCTTGTACCGCGTGTTGTACAATTTCTGGCCATAAAAAATCAGTTGTCATGCCTTGGTAGCGCTCACCATTGACTGTAAAGTTTCTTCCATTGTTGTCTTGGAAGAAAAATATTGCCGGCACTCCTGCAAAAAGCTACAACATTCTCCGTTGAATGCACAGCATCCACTTGAAAGTATCTTTGCAATATTTCCCAACGTTTTTCAATACTGAGTTTCTGTAAATTTTTGAGCGCATAAGAGCTGTCAGTGTCAAAATAACAATTGATTCAAAAAGAAACCAATAAATGGCCCTATACATAAGATAGGCTCACGTCCTCTTTTAAGGGCATTTTCTTAAGATCAACGATTTTGGAGTTATTTTCTAAATAATGTCAAAATTTGAAAGTTTGCTTGCTAACGCCATCAAAAATGTAGAATGCCACTTCCACTTTATATTGAGCAGATACCCTTGCAGATGGATTCTACCCAGTCTGTGGTTTTTGTTTGAAGGATTTTGCTTAATTTTCAAAGAATTTTCAAAGTTTAGGATCATATATCGTATATTTTGTTTTCGTATAATTATCCTATTCCATATGCTGCCTTTAAATTGCTGTCAGTTATTTCATGAAATTTACGCTTGAGTGTTCAAGAGGTTCCGCTTTCATTTTACTTGTAACTTGTGGACATATCTGGTGCATAAGATTTTCTATATCACTACGAAATTTTGATTTGGTCACCTAAGAGTTTTACTATTTATCAGGAAGGAAAACATACCTTACATACTATGTATGTATCTTATTCACCAATTAAACATTTGCAACATAAATACTTCACGCACATCAATCACATCTTAGTGAATATTTTAAGCAGATTAAATGAAAGAAATAATGAAGTGAGGATAGGTTCGTGTATCTTTCCTGTTAAAATTGGTTTTAAATTAAGTGTACTGTACATTATCTTAACGTCCTTTTGTAATTGAAGAGACCATGTCAAAGGAAGTAATAAAGGGATCTCATTTATCATTGATTCATCGTAAGCCTATTATAAGAGTACCTAACGTGTTGTAAGGTTTGAAATGCAATTTATGAAAAGGTAAACTCGTTTCTTCACATGATGTTACTATGAAGGCTTTATATATTTTGCGAATAGAAATTTTTGTCCTTATTGGACCAATATGTCTTTGATTCCATCCATTCAAGTGTTGGTTATTATAAATATTTATGAGATGGATTATATCTGTGTAATATCCCTCTACGATCTCGGTCTGAGAAGTAAAATCTTCTTAAATTCCTTCCTTTGGTAAGTTGGTAGTGCTATCACTTTCTTGAGGAGTTATATTTTAAATTAATACTTGTAAGTGACAATGCAGTCATCCATTTAGAATCAACTAATTGGTGTCCATAAAAAGCACTAAAGTTTCCTCAGACTTAATCCAGTTTCCATATATTATATATATAATCCGAGACGAATCACTTGTCTATTCTATATTTTCATTTCATATTTCATTCAGTACATATGTAAAAAAGTGAACTATCCGCAACTAAATTGTTTCACCATGTCTTACTCCAATATACTATGAGAAGTTATGTAATAGACTTTCAGATGAACTCTAGAGTATATGACTTATATGGCAGACTTATGAGAAAATAGACACAAGAGTAAACTAACTCCTTCTTGAAACTTACTAATATAAATTAGCAGACGTTTAGGACTACTGAAAAATACTTGTTCGATGAGACACATCTTTTGATGATTCAGATGAGTTTCTAATCCAAGGCGTCTTCCAGAGACGTATACCCACAAACTCCTATTCTCGCAGTTAGGCCACATAACCTCTGGATGAAAGCAAAGTTTCAGTTTTTTTTCTTGTCGCTCAATACTTCTTTTCAAAGTTCTTGTCTCAAGACATTAACTCTTTGTCTTCTTAGCTTCAACTTCTTAATTTATTGTGATAGGCCAAATGCGTCTCTAAGGTGAAAAATGACTATTTAGGATCATTAACTTATTGACACCACAAAATGCTCTGGTCGTACGCCATGGGTTTACCTTAATTATCATCCATGCGTATCTAATTACATTAACTTGGCACAACTTCGGCCAACCAATCTGCCATTAATACTCAACTTAATCACCCAATAAACATCCCGAAAATAAGACCATTCGGTAAACCAAAGCAGTTATCCATTTAGACTCACCTATCGAGACAAAGAACAGAGGAGGGCATCAAGTTCAATGCCAGACATAAATTTTCTCTAATTGGATTTAGAATACAGAAAGGGATAACAAAACAAAAATAAACTCGTCTATCGTCTGGGGTCCGGGTCACACTTTTAATTGACACCATAAATGACACATGATATAGTACTCATCTGATAGGAAAAATGCTGGTGTAATTGAAAAATTCAAAAGGATTTAAAGATACAGCTTTCATGGAAGCTAATAATAGGCACGCATGTACATGTACATTATATGACCTGTTTGTTGCATAGTGAAATTGATTTCATAAAAATAGCCTCAACTGAGCGATATATCCAGCGGATAGTATAGTAATATTTTCACACACAAGTCACTTCGTGGCAATCACGTAGAGATCATAAAGTATCCTTAGGATACTATAGCGCACTCAAATTTAACAACGACAATAATTTTGCTTTTATACGAGCATTGTTATGGCTACTTAGTGATTGTTATCTGTCTTCGAATTCATTGAGGTTACAGTAGTGCAATCAATGCCTTTAATAGTATCTAGCTATCGGCCATGAGCTTGGAAGGATGTCTAACATTTATTAAGGATTTAAGGCGTGACAGCTGGATTGAGGTAATTCAACAAAATGGTTCTTTCATTTTTAAATTAATTTTTAGTTAAAAATCGGGAGACATAATCATAAACTTGGTAATTTTACTCGAAAGTTAAAACCAAAACCTCATCTGTACGTACTTTTTCAAAAATCGTAAGATTTCGGTAAATAAGGAGATTAGCCAAGATGAATATTGACCGGAGGAATGTCAACAACTAGGTATGTACATATAGTCCTGATAAAGAGATTTCGAAAATTCATAATTATGTAGGTACTATAAATCAGAGAAAGTTTGATGACGCATTAGACTCATCATAACATGTTAAAAAAAAAAATACTCCGGACATAGCTATGAGGGTTACAAGAATTACAGTCATCATCCCTATAAGTGGTGTAGATACGGTTGAAGGCCATATAATTTTGAGACATAGGACTTGAGGCTTTTTTATTTTGACAAATAAAAAAAACGGCGCAGAGACAATTGGGTTATGGACTTTTCCAACCTATCGGGACATAAATCCATTTTTTTTTGTCGAAAATGAGACAAAAGTCTATACTTTTTGGGAAGATAATCAAACAAAATTACTTCTTCATTGCTCCTTGGCCTTATATCGCGGCACCTACATTTATCCTAATGTTCTATGTCAGAAATTGTGTGGTATCCTTCTTTGCGCTTCTTCTAGTCTAGATCAATTCTAGTCTAGCCTGAAGGCGCTTGTACTGCCTCCAGTTGCGGACTCCAAGTCCCCTTTTACTAATGCGCGTCACCTAAGGCAAGGTTTTCTCTACTCTGTTATCCCTCCGGGTTGCAGTAGTTTTGACTAGGTTGATGTCACTGTATAACTCGTATGTAGGCGAGTGGATTTCTATACAAGTAACAAAACAAGACACACAGTTGTTTACTTTACGACGATTTATTAAAAACATGACTCTCAACAGCAATCGAACGCTGTATTTAACATAAAGCAAAATACGGGATGTCGGACTACTAGCGGGAGGATCAGACGATCATGAGGCCACTATTACAAAAAATTGTATTGGTTTCGTTTATGTTAAAGAAAAGCACAGTGTATTGTACAAAAATGAGTACCCTGTTCTTTTAATAATAATATATTGCCTACACGTATAATTTCGTTGCGTCCAGTGTAGGTAAGTAGTGTAGAGTTTTTCATAAGACACTAAACACCATAGTGGGTCCATCGCGGTCCCCAGAGAACCATTACGGTAACAAACCTAAGCCTAAATCATCTATTCCATGCATTTGATCTTGCTACAAAATTTTATGATCTCTTAAGTTTGGTTCGCAGGCTCAACTCCCTCTAAGTTGCCAAGAAGCACTTTCCTATGTGTTTAAGTCTACTCCGAGCTATGGCTTGGGATTCATAGAGTAGATCTTATGATCCTGAGAAGGCAATGACAAGGGACCTACGACCTGCTTAGTTTCATTATTTCCGCAGTTTTTTTTTCAATCTAACATAGTCCACACGGCCATAAACACTCTATGTCATCCTAGGTTTGACCATTGTAGGTCAGACATATTGATGATCCTATCGAGAATAATCTTCTTAGCCGCGCATTTCGGTGGTTTTACTCCTCAAACTGTATCGATTTGTGAAAACTCTAGTCGTCTCTTGGCCAGTATGTCGGCCCTTTCGTTTCCCCCTATATCGCAATACCTAGCATAATCTGACACAGTTCTGCTTCCACAATAACCTGAGCATTTTGTTGCAATTCCTGACTCATAAATCTGATTTTATGATGTCGGATTCTAACGTCTTAAGCGCTGCCTGACTATCATTGTAGATGGCGATATTCTTGTCAGATATTGATCCTATCTTTAGTAATTCCGCAGCTTTGAGCACAGCTAGAACCTCTGTTTGGGACACTTTGCATATGTCCGGAAGTCTCAAAGCCTTTTCTAGGTTTATGGCTCTGGAGTATATACTTGAGCCTGTAATCTCACTGGTTTGGAACCATTTGTGTAAATTGCAATTTCACTTTGTCGAGAAACGACTTTCCTATGCCAATCCTCCCTTTTGGCGTATATACATATGTAGGGATAGGTCTGACTATCGTAACATATAGCCAGTGCATCATTGCTAGTTTCAGGCCCTACTTCTTCCCCGCTGTTCCCTTGCAAATGAAGAGAGGGCTATAAGCCGGGCGGATCCTTTCCTGTATGTTAAGTTTGTTGTCTAGTTTCCTATCCATTCTATCCATTTCTGTGGGTATTACTGGCCTTTGGTTGAAAGCTGAGCTGAAAGGGATGCCTCATCTAATACCCTCCATTTCTCTAACGTTAAATAGTCATTGCAAGAAGCTAAAGTAACATCTGGCACCTTCTGCCTGTTTCTTACAACAAGAATGCGTAGAGTGCGCACTTTTTTACCGTCGAATTTTGATAAGTCAATAAAATCCAAAGATTATCCATCAGTTACCGATGCATCTCACAAATCCACTCTTTGGTGCGGTTTATGAAAGAAAATCGAAATGTCACCGTCAATGGCGCCCGGTACATAACATGGTCTGCAGAATATTTGTTTTCAACAGGATGGTGCTGCATGCTATAATGCCAGTAAAATCATCGAGTAATTGAAGGAAGTATTCAATGACAACATTATCTCCAGAAATGGACCAGTGGCCTGGTCTCAAAGATCGAGTGATTTGACACCGCTGAACTATGTATTTTCTGTGAGGGAATTTAAAGTCATTGGTCTATCCGAACAAGCCAACAATGATTTCAGTCATAGAAGCTAAGATCGAGGGCACCATTCATCAGATACGGCCTCGGACTCAAATGCTCTAAATAGTGGTCGGAAATTGGAGCTCCAAGTTGCAGTTCCTGAAACTCTTCTGTGGAAGCCATATACTCTTGAATAAAACACCTTTTTTTTTATGACATTCCATTTGACACATGTACATGTAAAGCTCTATATTTTTTGGTTGAAGATTTTGTTTTTTGTACTTAACTTCATTCTCTTGCCTTAAGCTATGCCTGTTACTAGCCTGATCAAATCATGTTCCTTCCAATTAAGAAGTCTCAAGTGTGGTAAATGCCTTCTTTATTACTTCGAAATATTTTTTTTAAAACTTTTGAAAGCCTTTGTGAGCCTTTATCTTATCAAAATCCTTAATATCTTCTATATTGTTTTGGTTGGATTGGGTTGGGTAGGGTTGGTTTGGGTGCTTGACAGATTTAGATCAAAAGAAAGTCTATTGTGATACCTCTATGAAAAAATCGGACTTCCAACACCGGAGGTCTACATGAAAACTTCCTATCTGAACCCATGCTGAAGAAGTATGGCCAATGAAAAGGCCTTTTATTCGGCTTAAGACGAGTTTGGCTAGGTCGTTAAGATCTTCGAAAAAATGCTCGCCTAGGATTTTCGTTCTCAAAACCGATAGGACAGGATAGGTGCACAGAAGATGAGACAAGTGCTAATATTGTTCCACGTACTGTTTGCCATTTCGATGGCTGCAGTAATCTTGCTTTCGTCTTATACTGACTGACGTTTGTCTCCATCTGCTCGTGAACAGTCTCTCTGACATGTGTGAAGCTACATAGAGTTACCTACCCAAGCTAGAATCATATGTTACCTTCTTAATATCAAAGTGCTGGTACCAATTAATATCTCATACATACTGAATGAATCATCCGCAGTGAAAGTGAAAGATGAAAGGCAGATCTACATACATACATATGTTTATAGGATCTTTACTATTAAGTATTCACTGGATGAATAGTTTTTAATGTTTTTTTTTACACATATTGCCTCGCTTTACTACAGATGAATGATGATGATTGCATCCGTAACTTTCATCATTCACTTTGGATGCACCTCCTCCTTTCACTGCGGATGATATACACAAAATGTACAACCAAAGTGAAAAATGTAAATTTTCGATTTAAATTATTTAAAATATCATTTTGGTTCCACTTCTCATCCCAATCCCTCGTTCGACAATTTGTTATTCATTATGTTAAAGGCCATGTTTGAATATTTTAAATCGCAATTTCCATTACAACTCTAGTATTCAGAGTCAACTGGACTCTCGACCACATCCACCTTTCCTCCCAGAGCGTTTACAAGCCTCAAACCCCAAGCCATAGCAAATGTCGACATCATTTCAAATTATTTTGACAAAAAATCACGTTCGGGACTAGCAGCAAATCAGCATGTGCACACCACATGTGCGACATATGCATACAGAAAAGGATTCGAATTCACACACAGGCCATGATGTTCAAATACCTACACACCTATGTATATAAACTCATTGCCAAGAGCTAAGGCGAATGTCACGTACTCTCAGTTATTAGGTGTTTTAATGGACGATTTAAAGATGAGGTGACACACCCGCACCCAGCTAGATTACCCAATGAGGTGTAAATGCACATTATCACATGCGTTAGTCTATACGGCTGTGGGTGTGTGGGTGTGTAGGTGTGTGCTATTTAAAGATATAATCTACCCAGTCCAATTGAATCCTTAAGTTCGATTTAATTTCACAGAACAGATGTTGTCGTCCCTAATTCACTCGCAGGCAATCATCTCCCCCCTTTTGTTTTTTTTTTTTTTCTTTTTTGAATTTCTGTATGTATTGTCCTTGCGAAGGATTTCTACTGTTCGTTTTATTCTTATCGCAAATAAAAAGTCGCTGTGACAGCGATAAACTTCGGTTAAAGCATAGAAAAAAATAAAATAAAACAAACACTAGAGAAGAAAAAGGAAAAGAACAGCGAAAGGAAACTCATTTCACCGTGATTGTATCTTAACTACGTACCTATTTGTAAATGAGATCACATACAGCCGATAAGAGTCGACGAACGAAACGAAAGGCACTGCCAATGGGAGGAGTAGGAGGAGGCAAATAGGAAATAACACCGAAATCCTTAAAAATGTACATGGCATGTGGTGTCGAATTACTGTCCTTTATCGAAAACAAGGTTATTTCCACCACTTTCGGTGGAATGTCCTTCGAGCAGTCAGAAAAAAAAAAAAAAAAGAAACGCACAGAGGAGCACATGTAACAAGCAATAAAATGAACCTCGCAAATGAGGAAAATGAAAGTAAGGAACGAACAACGACAATTGTGACGTTCCAAAGTGTTGCTGATAGAGGAAAGGGATAAGCAGGACCCTACGGTAGGTTTTAGGTCCTAAACTTAAGAAAGGACTTGGAATAAAATAGGGTATGGGTTGAAAGGAAGACGATAAAAATAAAAGCGAGTTTTAGTGTTTTACTTGTGATAGCGTAGAGATGGTAATCTTTTTCGTTACGCAGGGTGGTTGGCCGGATGGGGTGTATGCTCCCAGGATGATAATTGGAATACGCTAAAATTAAAGCAAGCGAAGTAATCTCTGTTGAAAAGCGAAAATTCCGGTGAAATAGGGATATTCAATGGTATTTTTAGGTCCTTAGTGGTTTCGAGAAAAAGTAAAGACTTGGGATAGGCTTCCACTAGTATTTTGGTTCCATTGGAGAGTTAAATCGTCCTTTTGGCCTTCAGATGTTTCAAATAATTTAGTATACAGCAAAGATGTTAAGATTAGGGTGATCGATACATTTGTACATTTCATCATATCAACTCAGAGACTTAAGGGTTCAAAGTTGTACTTTATACCTAGTACGTACCTAGACATCGTTCTTCTAAGACACTGCAGTCGTACCGAAAATATTGTGTCGATTTGAAATCTTCCTCGTATTTACAACTTCTAAATATTTGGACGCAAACTTTCCTTTACGAAATATAATTTCATAGCAAAATGTCTGGTAAGCAATAAGATGGGAATTATTGCTTAATCTAGATGGATAACTAGAGAGTGTCCGCACTTTTTCAATTCGATATGAACTGTGTCATCTAGATGAAAGTGTGGTTAAAAATTCCAATAGCTACATACACTGTCTGTCTTTAATACAACCAGTTACCAGTCTCTAGCTCAACCAGAAATATTATTCAGAATATTCCACTTTTTTACCCTATTTTCTCACAGAACAGTGACAATATAAAAAAAAACAACAAACTTTCGTTTATTCTACCTACTTCCGCAAACTGCAAACATAAACACAAGAGCTGAACAAAAAAAAATAAATAAATAAAATATCCTCTACATCTACCAGGATCCAATGTTGTCTGATAATAATTGTTAACGCTTCTCATTTCATTTCGTCGAAGGATAGCTCCATACGTATACGTGATATCCTTCCTCTTCGATAAAACAAAAAAAAAACATAGTTCCTTTCATTGTTGCCGTCCCAGTTCTCATACCAATTGTACTCTCTGATAAGGATACGCGTGCATATAAAAATACCAAACAATTGTTAAATATCCTACAATATCCTTCTTTATACAAAACGGTGCATAAGGGATTCACACCCATCCTGGATAACGTGGAAAGCGCCGATATCAGTGAAAAAACACTCAATATGTACGTACACTGAATAATAGGATTTATTTTCCTGTATATGTCCTGGATTCGTAAACAAATGCTCTGATGAATCGTTGTTTTTTTTTTTTTTTTTATTTATTATTGAATATTATTTATTTTGTGATTTATTTATTTTTATTTTTTTAACTGGCCTATAAGGGGTACGTATTGGTTTTTGCGGTGAGTAGTGAAAAGCCACAAAGAAATTCAATTTCGCTACAGTAAATATAGAAATGTACGGATTTGTTATGAGTTCTATAAAAAAATAAATAAACATTTACAAACAAGAACAGTTTCCTTTTCGTGTCAGCAACGGAGTAATTTTACCAGTGGCCGGGTTTTGGTTCAATGCCACATTATTCGGTTATTATTCGAGTTGGTATACGAATAGGGGATTCGTGTAGCAAGTAGCAAGTAGCAAGTTTCAAGCACTTGTTGAATATACATAAGTATGTAGATATTCAACAATAGGTCCTTGAAAGCTGAGCATTCAAAGAGAGATTCGACATCTTCCGAGCAGAGCCTTTATTCCGTATTTGAGCATAGATTAAGTTTGGCGCAGGGACCTGTATAAAAGCTGACTTTCTAATACTCTCATAGTTTTCCATGCACGCTTAATCGTTTGGATTTTTTCAAAACCAGGACATTTTTCCAGTTGGCCAGACGAAGTTTGAGTTTCCAATCATTAATCAGCGCTGTGGCGGCAACCCAGTTGACACCGCAGTAAGGTTCAGGTCTTATGAATGCAGATTCTGAACCAACCCTAGCTAGTTCATCTGCTGATTCGTTACCTGCAATTCCTTGATTACCAGAGACCCATGCGAGTTTAACCCTGCCATGTCTGGCAAGAGATAGTAGTAGGGATAGTGCAAAACATGTCCCTTTGGATAATTGCGTCAAGAATTTTTAGATGTCAAACATGGCCAATTGGTTTATATTTAAATTTTGTAGTTTAATACCGCATCTAGCGGCCATCTGGCTGTTGCCGTTTTGATGCGAATATATGAAAACAGAAGCAATCTCACGCTAATTCCTATACTCCCCCTCCACATTGGTGGTTGCTGGGTTCCTAGTACCTCGACTGGAGATTGGGTAATCAACCCGTTTGGATGGTCCTTGGTGGAAGCGGACGAATTACCTAGATGGAATCAACGGTGGCATCTACAGTTGCAGACATGCCGAACTGTTAGTGTTATCCCTTTATGAGATGCTTTGACTTATTTGAATCCCAGGTCTATAGCGATCTCCAAAGCCAGAGTGTTGGTACAGTGGCGGATGAACAATTAATGAGCCAACGAAAGCGCTGAACCCGGCCACTCAGCCTAGGGTTATAAAACGGAACTGGTCCTCCAGGTTGGCCGTTGTGCGTCGGTAGTTTCCCTACCATGGAAATACACTCTACTTCCGAAACAACTATAAGGTCTATTTGGGAGCGGATTTGTTGTAAGCAGCAGACTTCGGCATGAAGTCTTGAGGACACGTCAATGAATGCCTTATAACAATCCGCATTATGGCTATCATGTTGCGATCGAAGTACGCGTAAGGCACTCTTCCATTATTCTAGATGTCCGAAAATTCCGATCGGCTAACATAGACTTGGATCACTACCTTGTTCCAGCCAAGTTACGTCTACGGATATCTCAGACGCTAAAACAACGGAGAAATACTATGACGGGATATAATGCTGATCGGCTGCAAGCGCAACAAACCGCCAGAATCTTTGCCAATTGTGTATCCCTCCACCTAGCGAGAAGTTCTATGCAGCCAGTATAAATGCTGAAGACCAGTGGCATTGATGCCAAGAAACCATCAGAAATGCTGCAACTGATGTGCTTGACCACCTCCACGAGACCTCTGGTTTGATGAGGACTGCCGACAACCACATGTAGCAAAACAACTCGCCTACGGAGTGGCACTGCACTGCATGACAATGGCTCATGAGCTCTACGAACAAAAAGTGGAGGGAAGCTTCTGGGAAAGAAAAAAAAGAAGCTCAAGAACCGCACGATCGAGGAATCAGAGAGGTTCTACGCCAGGAACAATGTTCGGAAGTTCTACTTAAAGGTAAAAAGAACGTGTCAAGGCAACAAGACTCGAACAGAGACCAAATTTTGCTGTCAGGCAGAACAAACCATTCAACTTGGACGATGAAAACCAAGACTTCCGTCCACCTGACCAGAAAGAAGTGACGATAGCAATATCTCAAGTCCAACAAGGCTACTGGACCGGACGGCCTACCATATAGACAGCGAGTGATGACGTGGTGGAGGAAAGTATGCCTGATGAATGGAAACCCAGCATAGTTTGCCCGATCCACAAGACTGGAGGCCCTATGAACTGCTCCAACTCTAGAAGTATCAGTTTACTTAACATTGCATACAAGATCCGTTCGGCTGTATTGTGTGAACGCCTGAAACCATTTGTCAACGAGGTGATGAGCCCCTATCAGTATGGTCTTATGCCTGGTAAGTCCACAATCGATTAAATATTCAGAGTACGGCAGATCCTGGAAAAAACCTAAGAAGTCCAGATCGATATTCACCATATTTTTAGTGATTTTCAGGCCGCATATGACAGGATCTATAGCGATGAGCTACACAGAGTCATGTCTAGTTTTAGCATCCCCGCTAAACTTGTCCGTTTGTGCAGAATGGTGATGGAGAAAGCTCGCTTCTCCATAAAGGTTGGTTACAAGCTCACTGAGATCTCTGATGTCGAAAATGGTTTTAGACAAGGTAGTGGTCTGAACACCAGTGGCGCAATTTTCTAAAAGTCTGTGAATGCGCTGATGACATTGACATTATCGGCAGAACACAGCGAGTTGTCACTGATGCGTTTGCGAATATTCGAACAGAAGCGGCAAAAATGGGTTTAGTTGTGAATGATGGCGAAACCAAGTATATGCTGTTAACAAGAAGGTACACACAACACCGACGAATTGTACTGAACGTCACAATAGATAATTATAACTTTGAGGCAGTTAGGGTCTTTGTCTACCTAGGCTCCGCTATAAACTTTGACAACAACATCACATCAGAAATCAAATGAAGAGTTACACTTGCCAATCGTTGTTTCTTTGGTCTATGGAGGTAATTGAGTAACAAGGCCTTGTTAAGAAACACTAAGGAGACTCTATATAAGACCCTCATCATCCCATTCCTGCTGTACGGCACAGATACATGGATGTTAACTCAAAAATTCTTCAGATAATGTTCGATTCCGTTGACGGGATTTGGAGAAGGAGATTTTAAAGCGAACGTTACGAGTTATACAAGGACTTCTGTCCTGGTCAATGGGCAGGTACCTGGCATCTGTGATACCAAGATAACCAATTCTCTGGAACTTCTGAAGCTTAGTTGCTGTTGTCCGTTCAAGAACTACGTGATAATGAGCCTCACTATCATTGCATACGTCCAGTGTATCATTTTTCGATAAAGAACCCAAGTTAAGCCATAAAGGAGCAATTTGTCAAGGAGAAGGCCGAGATACTTAGCCCCCTTGGAATAAACTAAACTGTTGCCTTTGATGGTGATAGGTGCTAGACTGACCAGGCACCTAGAACGTTTTTGGATGGATGGATGGATAGTCCTTATCTGCTGCGTCATTCTAAAACGTGTAGTAAAGCACCTTGCATGACGTTAGAAAAGTTCATGCTGTACTTACCACTGATAAATATTACCAAGATCTATGTAGATCGACTAAAAGATTTTCGACGACTAGTGAGCACAGAAGGGGAGAAAGAACTCCTCCTTGTGGACAACCTTTAACTGTGATCACAGACACTGATATTCCTTCCATGGAAGAACTAGTTTTCGATTGTCAAGCATGGCCCTTATCCATTAGTTGGTCGAATCTTCGATGCCTCTGTTACTTATTGCTCTTGCTATTGAACCATAACTTATTGAATATGCGTCGAAGAAGGGACACAGAGCTATTTCCTTGGAACGTAGTGTTCCTTCTATCTCCTTGACAAAATAATGAAGAGAACCTTTTGTGGATTTACCTATGTGTTGTGTGCAAGCTAACTTGAGTGCAGAGGGGTAGACAATATTCTAGTCGGCCTCTAATATTTTGGAACAAATGATGTTAGACTTATAGGTCTACAAGAATCTGACAGGTCACTAGGTCTGGTTTGAAGGAGTCTACAGCCTATTTAACCTTTTCCGGGCTAAACATTTTACCGGATAAACTATTCACTCTACTGGAAATGCAGACCCTATGGTTAGATGCATTCAGGTACGTGTGGACTACGCGAGTAGACGAACTTGGGAAATGAACCATCCATACGGGTCGATGTGTATGTGCCATCGGTCTTTTTAGTAAACCTACACAATTTGAGCGATCTTCAACGAGTACCTTATTGATGCATGCAGCTACGGGAATGTCAGCAATGTTTTCGCAGCATGTCCTCCATGTGCCACGTTCCCGAATACAGATTCCAGTCTCTCGACTTGGGATCATACCTAGTAGAAGCATGTGACAATTTGCCGGCAATGTTCTGATAGTTGGCTTTGCTGAAATTTTAAATCTTCCTTAGTCCTCTAAATTTGTGGCAACACATATATATTCTATGTGCTCAACACATACTGGCATTTTTAAAATGGAAATGACATAACTTGAATGAAATCCTGCCTCCCTGTTCCGCTTTCAAATGTATTGTGTCATTCACGTAAACGTCTTCCAACACTCATAGCCCATTTTAGGGATGCATTTCCTTTAAAATAGGCATTCTCTTTCTCTCTCTCTAAAAAAAAAAACCAACTCCCATCATATGGTGGTAAATCATTCGACAATGTACCCAAATCCTTATGTCCGAACAAAGGATGTAAAATACCCATGAAACTTCGTTGCGTTTTGCAACAGCAGTGCGTCTCATTTTCCTTCGTCACTACCATAGTAACACGAAAACTTTCCACTTCCAGTTCAGCTATAAAGTTTTCCTTTTCCGTGCAAGCCATTCTGTCGCCTGCTGCTGCTACGGAAGAGGCGAAAATCATTAAACTTTCATCCTGCTTTCCAAGGCAACGTCAACAGTGACGGGAAAGGCTTAAAGTTTGACTACCATACAGTGCTTATGAATCACAGCTGTTAATAATGTTGTACGCTGTGTGTCGTTGCTAGAGGCGAATCATATGGATACGAAAAAAAGGGAAAAATTCTATAGATCCTGTCAATGGATTTAAGAGTCTCTTCTTTTTTTTTTTCTTGCAACTTTCTTAAAATGATCGTTCTATGATGTATATGGCTTCCAATAGAATTTAATTTGTAAAAAAATGTTCTAAGAGATACATCCTTTCAAACGGGAGTAAAAAAAAAACTGTGTGTTTGATTTATTGCTTTTCAAATCAATGAGTCAGTTGCAATGTGTCGTTCTCTGTTTCTACAAAAACTAATTCTAAAAGCACAAAAAAGCATTATCCTGATGTTTGGAAAAAACTACGTTTGTGGCCGCAATAAAGGATCAATTACACTGCTGTCGTTCACTTTTTCCATAGTCATCTGTCATCTTCGTTGGCAGCTATGCCAAAATCAATTTGTATCCGCGTGTGCATTGTTCTGCAAGAAAAGCATGAATTGTTGCATAATGAAAAAAAAAAAAACAGAAGCAATATCCTGGTCCATTTTTAGACAAAAAAATAAAACCAATTTCACAGCTAATTATACTATATTGCACCACTGACTTCTCGCTGCATTTTAATTGGATTCGGTTTCGATTTAAAGTGAAAAGAATAACATTAATGGTATGTGTAGGTCGCATGCAATTGAGCATATGTGTTCATGGTCATAGTGTTCAGTCACTTTGACATGGCACCCAATCGACAGTGGGCAGTATTCTACCCACTTGTGGGCTCAAATTCTCTAAAAAAATCTTTTTTCGATTTGATCTACGTACATATCTACATATATCCTGTCTTTGTGTTAATGATTTCTAGACTGTCCACCTCCGTCGAATACGTTAGTTCAGTATCTATCACAGTGTAGATAGTGATAGAACTCGTTTTTCTCCGAGGCCTGTTTGATTTTCGATCTATAAGTATGAGGTCCTTCTTCAGAATAGCGTTAGACGTGGATTCATCCTTTATGGATATCGTAGTTCAATCTATTTTACACTTCTCAAGTCACAATAAGATTGGGAGTTGAGCTGAAATCTTACCTAGTCCTTTTCTAAGCGATCGCTTCTTAAACAAGGTTTAGGTATTTCCCGGTCTTTCTTCAAATCATGGACATTCCAGCGACATCTACTGTCAAAAATCTTATTCAGGACTTTGCATTTGAATCTCCTCCTCCATAGCCCGTCAACGCAAACGAGACAGAGAATTTTACGAAGAATCCTTCTCTCGAATCGACCGAGGATCCGAGTCCAAGCTTCAGCGCCATAAAGCATGACTGGGCTGATCAAGATCTTATACAGGGTCTCCTTAGTTGTTCGGAATAGGGCTCTATTACTCTATTCTCAGCCCAAAGAAACAGCGAAGTTGAAGAAATCACATGACAGCGCGTTTCCTTGTCTAAATCCTATTCTGATATCAAAGGTCTTGCTGAGCTCGTTATCGACCTTGATAGAGCAGCGAGCGTTCTCCATCGTCATCCTGAACGATCTGACGAGTT
This sequence comes from Xylota sylvarum, assembly GCA_905220385.1. Taxonomy (NCBI): domain Eukaryota; kingdom Metazoa; phylum Arthropoda; class Insecta; order Diptera; family Syrphidae; genus Xylota; species Xylota sylvarum. The sequence goes on along the minus strand of LR999957.1, from coordinate 103,208,942 downwards.
TGGCAGTGATGCCAAAACTAGGCATAGCTCTGTATACATAGCTATAGATACTGTCATATGCAGCCTTGAAATCGATAAAAAGATGTTGGGTATCGATTTGGACTTCTTGAGTTTTCGCCAGGATCTGCCGAACTGTGAAGATTTAATCGATTCTGTTCTGAAAGTACACTGATAGCGACCAATCTGGTTGTTTACGAAGGGTTTTAAAAGGTCACACAATTTTGCAGATATGATCTTATAGGCGATGTTGAGGAGACTGATACCTCTGTAATTGGCGCAATTGAGGGGGTTCCTTTCTTGTGGATTGAGCAAACGATGCTAAAATTCCATTCATCAGGTATACACTCGTCTGACCAAATCTTAGAAATGAGTTGGTATATGCTCTTTACTAGGTCATAGCCAGCTGCTCCGAATAGCTCGAATGGTAAGCCGTCAGGTCCAGCAGCCTTTTTGGACTTAAGCTTGGATATAGCTATCTTCACTTCGTTTTGGTCAAGTGGACGGAAGTTTTGACTGGACGGACCAGTTCCCTTGTATACCCCTAGAACGAGGGGCCGGATATTCCGTAGTCAGTAACCCACTTCGAGGATATGAGCGCCACCGTTGGCACATAAAAGGTTTATTTGCCACTTACTCTTTTCCAACACCCTGGCTCAGTTATGGAGATCCCTATAGACCAGGGATTCGAATATGTCGAAGCAACTCATATAGGGATGACACAAGATAGTTCGGCCTTACTAAAACTGTGGACGCCACTGTTGATTCCATCTGGATAAAGAGGAAGTGCCTTAGTGGAAAAACACTCAGACTACCACCAACGACCTTCCAAAAGGGTTGTTTACCCAATCTCCAGTCGAGCTACTAGGCACTCAGTAGCCACCAAACTGGAGCTGTAGAGTAGGAGTTGATAGGGAGAGGTTAAGGTAAGAACGCTTGCATCGCATCGCTAACCTTTGGCCACCACTAACAAGTAGTAACATAATATTGCTTTCGAAGTACAAAGTTCTACTTTATCAGCAACAGGCTAGGGAATGAGTTATGAGATGCCATACAATTCATTTCAGGAAATGTTTTATTCACTGCCATCTGATATTTTTGACAGGATCCAGCGACATTGAAGACAGATGAAACCGATGTCTTTCCACCGACAAATAGGCAGGGAAACTCCCTTCTAGCTCAACTTGGGAGGATATCGATGGGAAAAGGTGAAAAAAATGTCACCAATCCAACATCGAATGGACAAAACAAAAAAATACAGAATAAGGATAAAAATGTCCATCACAATATTTTTTCGACTCTTCACAAAGCTTCTCGCAGAAATAACAAAAAAAAAAAAAAACACACTCCTCTCACTTTCCATTACAATCTACTTAGACATTCATTGTGCTCGACATTTTAATGATATCTGGATTAAGTTTAAACATTTTAATGTCTCACGAATTGAGTGAGGGAACGATTATGATGATGAATTTCAGTGTCAGAGTTAGGACGTCATAATTATGGCAGACACATTAAGTGACAGTGAAAACGGAGAGAGTGAGAGAGAGAGCTGAAGATAAACATTTAAACTTTAATCCGATGGTGTTGCCCTATCTATCTTTTACTCTCTCAGGGGGGGTTTAGAACGACGACCAGTATTCTATACAAGGCGGAGATGGTGTCCTTTTCAACTTACAAAAAAAAAAATTCACTCTGCATGAAATTGCAGTTCATGGTATCGATTTACTCATCTCAACTCATTTACTAATGAATGTTCATTGAATCTGAGGAAGAAATCTTTTTCCTTTTTTTTTTCCTATAAAGGACTTTCCATTTATCATGACCCCAACGGTGTTTACTTTTTATCCGTTTTCAACGTTGACACAGACATTATTGCAAAATATTAGTGACATTAAGTAGATTTTGAATTGTCCTCGAGATTCCTCCTCTTTGTTTCATTGTTTCTCTTTTTCTCCTTTGGCCGGTTGTATGATTAATGGCAGAGGATATTCCCATAAAACAAGAAGGATGATGGCAGAATGAAAGAAAGATTTTCGTTTTCTCCTGGGTGGGTCTCCTTGATAAATGTTTAAATCAGAAAAGCATTCGTCATAACCATTGTTGTGTGTGTCCTATTCGTCCTGGAGCTATATGTATATGCGAAATACAACCCGTCAGCAAATTTATTGCCAAAGTTTTATGTTTTTTTGTTCTCAGAAAGGACGTCGGTATAATTCGTTTTTCCTTTTGGTCATCAGAGGGAATGGTGGTGGTGGTGCTCCATCACATTTCTTATTGCACTGGTGACAGGAGATAATATTGTGCTCGGCGCAGTATGTCCTTTAATATGATGGACGTAGTGCAAAAATGAAATGCAATTTCCAATTCGTATGTATAATTAATGCAGATACAGGGCTGCACTGCGAAATGCGTTGGAAAAAATACAATTTATTAAATTTCAACGGAAAATTGTGTATAATTCTTGTTGAAATTATCGCCGCTGTAAGCTTGTGCGCAATTAATTACATGACAACAGGACGAGTAGTAAATGCACTGTGGGGGGTCAGATCCGGAGTCGAGTTGATTTTACGCTTCGTATTCCAGTTTTCAGGATATTTCTCACGGTAAAGCGTGGTTGAATTACTTTAAAATGAGGTTATCGGTGGCCATGCATTTTAAAGTTCAAATTAAAGTAGGTTAAAGTTTTATTACTATAAGTAAGTACATATTATAAAAAGGATGAGTTATCTGGAATATGATGCTTTCCATAAGCTAGGCTTAAGCTAAGCTGCTCTAGAAAATAATATATAAAATTTCGTTAATTGATTGCCCCTGTCTAAATGGTATAAACTTAACGTTCTCTAACGAAGCACATTTTCTGGTTCTTATCTTGGATAGGATAACTTCCTGGAGCTGGTAAGCTGGAAATCCAACATACAAGAAAGACTGACACTTTCTTCTTCCAAAAAGGCTATTGGAAACTGACTCTACATCTCTGTCATGATACTAATACTTACATACATCCAGGTTGTTATGTGGTGGACTGCCTTAGATAAAGTAGTCACATTTCGTAATTATTTACTCAAAGCCCTGGACCATGAAAACCAAGACCAGCCGACCAGAATGAAGTGAAGATAGCAATATCCAAACTCAAGTCCAACAAGGCTGCTGGAAAGGAGCGCCTAACACCGGAGCTAATTAAGTCAACGGGGTATGACTTGGTGGAAAGCCTGATGAATGTCTGATGAATCGAACCTCAGCATGGTTTACGTGATCCTCAAGAAAGGAGACCCTCTAAACTGCTCCAGCTATAGAGGCATCACTCTCCTTAACATTGCGTACAAGATCCTGTCGTACTCTGTGAGTGCTTGAAACCATTTGTCAACGAGCTAATTGGCCCCTATCAGTGTGGTTTTAGGCCTGTTAAGCCCACAATAGCCCAAATATTCACACTACGGCAGATCCTGGAGAAACCCCAAGGTCAATACTTACCATCCTTTTTTTGATTTTGAGGCCGCATATGACAGCATTTATAGAGTCGAGTTAAACAAAGTCATCTCTAGTTCTGGCATCCCTGTCAAACTCGTCAGATTGTGTACAGTGACGATACAGAATGCTCGCTGCTCCATAAAGGTCAAAGACAATCTTACGTCGAAAAATGATTCCAACAAGTTGATACGCTGTCATGGTCGCAATCCAACCTCAAAGGCACAACTTTCCAAAATTCTGTGCAATTACTTGCATACGCTGATGACATTGACATCATCGGCAGAACACAGTGAGCTGTCACTGGTGCGTTTGCAAATATTAATGGGTTTAGTTGTAAATGATGGCAAAACCAAGTTTATGCTGTTAAAAAGAAGGGACACACAACACCGATGAACCGGACAGAACGTCACAGTAGATAGCTAGAACTTTGAGGTAGTTAGAGAATTTGTCTCAATCGCATCAAGCGTCTAAGATGGCTAGGGCATGTAGAGCCGGCCCTAAGAGTCTTCGAATCCAACCCGGAGGGACAACGCAGAAGAGGAAGACCTCACCATAGGTGGCGCGCACAAGTGGAACAGGAACTTAACCAACTTATAGTGCGCAACTGGAGGCAGTTAGCCAAAGATCGCGCTAACTGGAGAGGCTTGTTGGTTGAGACCAAGGTCCACATCGGACTGTATCGTTACTTAAGTAAGTAAGTAAGTTTGCATAATCCTGTCGGTCCTATTCTTATCGAAACAAGGCCATATAATTTTTGTGGTCACACAACTGTCTATGAAGGAAAATCTGGTCTTTCCCTCCCTTAGGGCAATAATCCCTGCTTCGAGCATCAGTGTGTCAGGCGGAATGAACACCCAGTTGTCGGTTTATTCTGATGTTGATAACTTTGTGCTGTATTCCAAGAACCTAAAGCTCCTCACGACAGCTTGGATTTTATTTTGATAGCATAAATAGCTTTTATTCCTGCCTGGATGTTATAGAGAAAGATGATACCTTCCTGTGGTATTGCCTCCAACGCAGTTTCACGCTTGGAAAACACTGGTATGGTTCGGGAAGCGAATTGATTTGGATATACCCTGCGGTTGAGAGAAGGCACCTGAGCCTACCCCAGAGGACAGAGATGATGATGATCTGACCGCTTTGCCATTCTTCTCTGTTCGGGAGCAAGCCTGTGAAGGTTGTCTTGAAACCTAGGTACGGAGTCAGATAATCTGTGGTAGTTACATTTCCGGGATATTTTTTAAAGATCATAAAATGACCCGTCGTATTTTGTCTCCAGCTATCCGACTTGAACGAAGATATCCTGGGGAAACAGATTGAAGATAGCCTCCATTTTCGCAGTATGTGCAGTTTTCATGGTGGTTTTGGTCAATACAAGCTAATCTCTGTACGAAGCCTAGAAATCTGATGCTGTCCGAGATTTTAAAAGCAGTATTGTACTGAAGTTTGTGCGAGTTCGATGCACTGCGTCCGTTCTGTATATATGTAGCTAAGGTATATTATCTAACGTGAGCTGTGGATTTATCCAGTCTACTGCGAATGTTAAAGTCAGCTATTCTCTCAAAAGTTTTTAGTAAGGTTAATTAGCCTGAAGTTTTTAGCGGTGGTATGACTGTGTCGGCAAATCATGTTCCACGTTCGTGAGATATGTCTTTGTATGAGACTACTGGTATGTAGTTCCTTGATTGCCGGAATAATCGTGATCACACTGCTATGTAGCATGGTCAGGATGATGCTGTCCTGGTGATTTGTAAGGGGATAACTATCTAATTGGCCATTTAATTCCCTCCTCTGAGTAATTCAGTTTCCGTGCTTGTATAAGACTAACTCTAGTGTTATCGAATGATTGGTTTTCACTTCCTGGGAAGTGTGTACTTTGCAGTAACCTCAATGAATCTGAGCAAGATTCAGTTCAATTACCATCGGTATCTTTGAGTGGTATAATAGCCGTAGTTTGTCTGGAGCCGGAGAGGATCTTCTTTAGTCTCGTAGATTCGGTAGTTCCCTTAATGTGTTTTAACCATATTAAGGTATTTTCTAGTTACTCTCCTAATGTCTGCCAGTTCTTTACTCCACCATGGAGGTGATTTTTGTTCTTTCATTTGCTCACCGGACATTGTAAGTTGAAAGCCTCTTTGAAGACAGTACTGATTTCCTTGAGTTTGCGGTTTATGTCTGAAGGTTATTGCAAGCCACATTCTTAAAAGTAGCTGCTACTTTTGTCCACTTTTTCACTAACGACCTTGCTGGGATTCCTATATGGCTTAGGAGAGTCGAAGGTACTGCTTAAGAGAACTTCAATAATTTTGTAATCAGAATAGGATTAAGCGTCTATTCCATTTCTCTATGATAAGAGTACTTTGCTAAGAAAATGGCTATAACGTCATCCTATTTTCTATTGAGTTCTATTTTGCTCTTTCATTACGTCTCTTGTTTATAAATTTCTGCGTTTGGGAACAAATTTGGACTAGAATGTGTAAAATTGTTACGATTTCTTGGAAATTTTCAAATTAAAGCACAGACCCATCACAAACAGCTCGTTTTCATTTATGTTTAAAGAAAATTTGAAATATCTTTTATTACTTTTACTGATTCAAATAAGGATCTTCTCTTCCTTTTTGTTTTGAATTCCCAGAACGGCAACACTGCTCTACTGCCACTCCTCAAACCATAAAAGCTTTTTTTATATACTTCGCCATAGATTTCTCCAAAAAAAAAAGTACTCACAACGAACTTTTTCAATAACACTCCACCGAACTATAGTCTTTCAAACATAACTTCCATCCATAACCCCCACCTAATTATCATATCAAAAGTCAATGAGTTAAAAATTCATAGATAAATGAAAATTTAAGTGCCACTGCGGCACGATGATTAAGATTTACATTCTGTCTTGTTCCTTTAAAGGATATTTTGTCGATGGAGCAAAGAGCAAGGAAGCTTATGGCTAATTTAAAATTTATCAAGGGGAATAATTGGTTGTTCGCGAATTTCGTTCGCTATTTACATTTTCCAAAGAAGTATCCTTCTTAATCGTGTTTATATTGAAAGCCACCCCTCAGTTTTCTGTGTGCTCTGTGTGCGACACCCGCAAATTGTTATCGCATTGGAAAGTACCATCGCGGGTAACCGCCATCCGCCATCAGCCCGTCGACAAGACCCTCCCGCCCTCACACTAAAGTTGTCGAAGTTTTATTGAGTGAGAAGATATTTTTGGAGATTCTGTGTGCCGGTTTTTTTTTTTTTTTTTGTTTGTTTACTCTGCACAGCCCGCCCCCCCTGTTTAAGTTATCTTAAGTAAGTTAATCCTGTTGCTGAAATTTGGTTTTATTATCGGATAACAAGGACTTTTTCTCTGCGTCGTGTTATGTGGCAGGAGGAGCAACATTGTTTTTGCATAAGTACAATCGAATTTTATCTCGAAGAGAAGATGGTTTTTCTTTTGCCTTTTTTTAAGGGATGGTGATAGAAGTGATAAGGATGAGGGTTGGCTTTTTTTTTCGTTTTTGAGCATACGATCGGATTTGCATAATTTTTGGCTTATGTAAGCAATTTTGAGCTGGCGATTGAGAAAAGTGATGCAATATTGAAGGGGTACATACAAGATAGATATGTAGACACTTCTCATTAACTGGCTTGGACATGGTCTTAAACCTTTAGAAAGATTTAAAAAAAAAATTCACAATCTTGTGTAGGATTGATATTCGTGGATGATTTCTAAGTGAACCGGCTAATACGATCATAGGATCGTCTATGTTCGGAAAGTCTATGTACTCAAATTTACTTGCAATAAACCGATGAAAAGTTTGAGATAATTGAAAACTGCTAGGAAACACCTAGCAACCTTAGGGGTTGCATATGTATCTTTTTGGCTAAGTCGATGTCCTGATTAGTTCGATGGTTCTACACTCCTATAGGGTTATGTACACATAGCTACATTATTGTAGGATCTTGCAACAAAATTTTCTACTGAGATTGAAGTAGCATCAATATGTGAATATTCTTCCTTATTTTTGCAACACAAAATTCAGCCTGATAGTGTTTTTAATAACGCACGGGGATTAATGAGTGCTCCATGATTCCATTCCAATACACAAAGCTCGGTTTTTGTTAAACGTTTCTGTAAGAAAGCCAATTATAGTCTTTAAGAAAATTTGGTTCAAATATAGTTTGTCTACGGACCGCTAAATAAACACCCGTGCGATGAAAAAAAAAATTAAATGAAAATTTTATCCTTCAAAGGACATTCTTGCAACTTTGTCAAAGGTACTCTGATAAAGGATACGAACACGTTATTCAAGTCCAAAGCGTCATACACAAAATAGAAAATTACAAAAAAAAAGACAGTCGATCGCAGTTGCATAGGACTATAGAATTTTGAGAATCAAAAAGAAGGAACCTTACAAAATCGCATGGAGGCCCATTTTAAAGCAATTTTTGTTGTAAAAACGAATCATTTCTTAACCAACAAGGGATTTTAGAAAGGATTCTTTACATTAATTATTTACCAATTGTTAATTTCAAAAATGTATTTAATTTGTATAAGTTATTACCGGGATTTCCAATTTTAAATAAAAACTATTTGTCTGATTGATCTACACAGGTGATGTATAATTTCTTTGCTTGATGCTCCTGGTTGAATTCCTGCGAGCTTGAGGGGCAGCCGATCGGCAGAAACTCTTGATGTCTATTACGATTGGTAATCGGAAAGTAGGGTTCTCTTAATATACCAACGCAGAACTCATTTTAAAGAATTGATTCAATATTAGAACCTTTACATCGTTGGTTTCGTTGCTTTTTTTTTTGCGATGTCAGTCTGAAGGCCGATTTCGGACGGATTGCAGCTTGTCGATGAGCATTTGTTTTATTTTTATTTTTACGTGATAGGTCTCTTAGATAGTCTAACACTCAATCCGCCAGCGTTTTTCTAATTCTGACGTTTTGCAACTTATCGATTAGTTGTGCTTGTGGTAACTATGGTCCAGAGTATCGAAGCCTAGCTAAAATCTAGAAGTAGAACTGGTACGACTACGTGATGGCGTTTGCTCGAACTTGAATTTTGATTAAATCAACAACGTCACTAACAAGTCGGTTTGCATTTTTCCCTTTTTATTTGTGCCACTAGGTCGCAGCTTCACGGCCTGCGGTATTCGTGTGGTGATACAAATATCCAGTGCACTTAAGTAAACTCCCGCACCTGTTCCAGACCCTGTCTTCGATCCGTCTGTGTAAATCTTTGTCAAAGATTCGTTTGCAATTTCTCTCGATTTCTAGACACTTCTGCTAGGAATCCTGGTTTTATACTTGAGGTTAAATTCCAAATAGGAGACAATGTACTCCGAATTACTACAAATGGTGTTATGGCTGGGTAGGTTGCTCGCTCGGCCCACGAGCCAGTTCCATGGATTCCTTAAGCCGCAATGCTGCTTTAGTCGCCATCAGTTTTCCAAAGATATCAACAAGATATCTTCCGTCCACCAGACTAGTACTCCGTGCATGAAGATGGATCTGGCGACTGCCTTCTGTATCCAGTGAACAATCCGGTGTTGGAGACCCCAGTTTAGTCCTATTGCCTTTCTACATGAATAGAGGGCAATCAAGGTCTTCCTGGCATGGTTTTGAATATTAAATTGAATATTTTTTTTAAAGAATAGCCCCCGAGTATATAGCGTGATCTGCAAATTCAATACCCTTGAGTTTTGGAGGAGTTATGTATGATATTTTATACCTGCGATTCATACTAGTTTAGTCTTGGGCGGATTAACTCCTAGACCGACATTATCCGTCCACTTTGCGAATTTATTTAAAGCAAACTCCATCAGGTCTCGAACTGAAAGAAGGAACTTCCCTGATATCGCTATCGCAATGTCGTCCGCATAAGCTATGACATGGAACCCTCTTTACCCCAGATTTGGAGTATTCATTCACTGCCATGAGCTACAATAGTGTTGATAATACTCCGCCCTTTTGGTTAGACAGCACCCCAGCTCAGCATGGATAACCGATAACCGATCGATCAGCCTTTGCAAAACTTTTAATAAAAAGGAGCATAGGTTGATCGGACAGAAGTCTTTAGGGGATGAGTGGAAGGTCTTACCAGCTTTTGGTATGAAGGCTACTTTGGCTCTCCTTTAGAATCTAAGGCTATAGCTGAAGTGTAAATAACTCCTGAAGATAATGTGGAGCCAAGGACTTATGGTATCAAAATCTTGCTCCAATTCCACTGGTAAGATACCATCGAGATCAGGGGATTTGTGCGAGAGGAAGCTGTGCACTGCCCACTGTATTGTTTTGGGGGTGACAACGTCATCTGGCACTGTAAATTGAACTCTTTTATGGTTTTCTACAGAATGTATTATCTCTGTTATGCTACCAGGAAAATGGGTGTCCACAAGAAGCTCTAAGATTTCCTTGCTGGATATATTTCAGTTACTATTTGGGTTTTTAATTTAACTATGAATAGTTGGAGATTTGGATAAGATCATCCTACTCTTATGAATGGGAAGCCAAATCCATTAAACAAACATATCCATTATACGAGTGTGTACTAGTACATATGTATGCAATTTACTAGATCCTTGAAAGGAATTCAATGGTAAAAATACTCTTTCTATCAACAACCTATAACATATATGTATGTACGTACATACATACGTCAGTAACCACACAGATGAAGAATATTAATTTCAGGTTTCCAAAGTTGCACATATTACATCTATTCAGGATATATTTATTTTTTTCCCGTCTAAAAATGAAGGTTCATCTATTCCTTTGTTCTATTATGTGAAAAAAAGGAGAACGTGGACCAGAGAACGATTTTCATTTCAAAATTATGAAATATTTCCTCCGGAATTGTGGTCTAGAACAAAGGGAGTCCTTTTCTCCTTGTTTAGTACACCTAAAGTGAGGTTGAACTGAATTTCGAGTGAAATTAAGTGGAAAACTTATCCGTATTAAAACCATGATATTATTCCTGGTTAGCCTCGGATGTTGTTAGACACTGTTCGATAGTTTGAAAAAGAAATAAAAAAAAAACTACTCATGTTATAGACCACTAGTTCTTGCTACAAAGGTGCAGTTTCAGCCAATATATACTGCATCCTTCAAAAAATTCCTGGTAAGCAATTTAAACAAATAAAAAAAAAAAATTGTTGAGAGTTTCCTGTGAAATATTTTCCCTTGTCCGGGAGAACATGATTTATGTGAAAGCTTGTGCAGCTTGGCATACCCATACAAAATAACTTCAATCAGTTAAAAAAGAGAAAGGCGAAGGGATTCTCCAGGATATAAGATGAAATTAACTGGACGTTCCTAGCTATTCATCGATGCACTACTATGGGTGGTGCTGTTGGTAGTGGTAGTGGTGGTGGAAAAAATGTCTGAAACTGAACGTGGATTAGTCTGATGATTAGCTTTGGGTATTTTTTGTTTGCAATGAATGGGGGGGTGGGGGTTAGCATCTGGTTGGAGAAGAAGCAATTAACTCAAAATGAATACAAGTTTGCAGTACTTGGGACCATTTCTAGAATGGAAAGTGTATAGCTGGAGGCTATTTTATGTTCACTGCAGCTATCTTTCATCTATTCGGTTTAGAAAGTAAGATGTTTCTGGAGAGTTTGCCATGCAACCCAGTATCGGAACGTACCTATTCATTATTACCTATACTTCGAAATCACAGCTATTTCTCCTACTTTATAATAAAGTTCCACAATAATAAATTGTTGAAATCGTTTAACCCTATTTAATTCTCAAAACAATATCCTTTGATAATTCCATATTCCCCTGTGACACGTCGTCGTCGACTCCAGCGATACTATATATAAAAAAAAAAGGATTTCACTTAGGTACACTCTCCACCTTTACGCTTCATTAGCATTTTAGTGTCGAAACACGCTCAAAAACCCATAAATGTAGCCTCTAGCATGAAAAATCGTTCCACAAAACGACATTTCCGGGGAACTTTTGCTTCCCTCCAACGGCACATAAAAAAAAACGAAGAGATTCTTTAACAAATTTAAAGTATCCCATTAAACAAGGATAACGATATAATGATGGCAATAATAATCCTAATAATTAATGAATGACAATAAGGATTTCCACAAAATGGCACAAAGTATTAAAATTATGGCCACGAAAATATGATAATTCCTACTTCTAGCGCTGGCATGAGTCGGAGGCGACAACGACGACGGTCATCAACAACTTTTTCACCATTTTGGAGGCGGCACTTGTAATAATTTTCAGTAGAGAATGGGGAACCATTAGGCAATGTGGTGGTAGCGGTGTTAGAGATTTGTGGGTGTTTGCGAGGATTTTGGCTGTTGTTTTGTTGACTTTTTGAGAGGAAGAGAAATTGTTGACAGAAGGTTTTCCGCATGTTTTAGAGATATTTTGAGGTTGTTTATTTATTTTATTTTTGAGCATAGAAAGATTACACAAAATTTGTGTGATGTACTGTTCTGATTTATGAAGGAAGAAGAAGGTGTAAGGAGAAAGGAAGTGAATCAAAAATCATTCCTTCCGTCGATGTAACTACGAATCTTCACTATAGGAAGTATGGGCATGGGAGGCAAAATATGTATCTATTGGTATTTGTTAAGTAGTTTGACACAAAAAAGAATTTTAATTTTTTGTCGAATTTACGATGTTGTAAAGCACAACCTATAATATATCTGTAATATTATTACAATTTGAAAAAGTTAATTCTTACTAAAGGTGAAAGCGTACGACTTGACTAATATGTTTTCTAATTACGTATATCCATAACTGTACACCTCTTGTTGTATGACCCTTTGTATAAAGAAGAAAGTTTGTGTATATCTTTGTTTGTCTTTTATACAATTCTACAGTATTGGTTCAATTTTAATAAAATTTGGCGCATTGATAATTTAAAACCGACCCGAAGACAAGCCTCCTCTTAGAAAAACACTTTTTTATGTAATTTTCTATGATACTCGAAAGTCTACTTAAGAAAATATGTAGACATTTACCTACTCTACAATTCGTCAATATAATATGTATAGACACGCCCACTTTTGGAGGTATTTTTCTTTAAAAATTAAACTACAGTATCTGAACCCAGAATTTTTCAATAGGAACTGGGAAGTCATTGAGGCAGAGGAACATAGTGACAACAGTATGGACGTTGTTGTATTGCCCAGCCACAAGTCATTACCACTGTTCCGCAGACAAAACTATAAGGTTCCCGTGAAAATTAAGCTACTGTTGATGGCAGTGGGCAGTAAGAAAAGTGGTGAGGCTACTGTCTACCATAAAGATATCACAGTAAGACGACCAGTGCCAACCTAGTCTACACAAGGAAGACCATCAATATTGACATAGCCCTTATACAAGAGCCATGGATTACCCGAGGGCTGATTAAGGGACTGAATTTCCAAGAGATTAAGAAGTAAGATCAGAGCATATATTGTAGCTAAGAAATAGATTGACCTCTTTCTCTTATCTTTAGGCAAGGAGACAAGGGAAAACTGTACTAATATTTGCAGCCGTCTATATCCCACAGGAATCAGAAGATTTACGACCTGACGTCACCGTCTGAATTAACCAGGTCGCTCGTCAGAAAAGGGGAGAATAAAAATAGGACCTCATCTTGGGCGTTGACATAAACTCCCATCATACAAAATGGGGTAGTATGGATGCAAATAGACGGGGTAAGTCTCTTTTTGAATTTATTATTGAACATAACTTGTTGACAGCCAACATAAGCAATGAACCCTATATAACTAGGAATAGACTTAGGTATTAGACGTCACCCATCTTCGGCACTCACTTTCCCTTCCTGTCAGTCAGTGGAAAGTGTCCACAGAGTAGTCCTTTTCGGATCATAGAGTGATTGAGTTTCTCATCAATAACATCGCTTCCCCGTCAATAAAATATAGGAACCCCAGAAGCGAACTGTTTTATAGAGAAGTTGGTAAAAAGACAGGGATTCTGCAACAGAAACCATTAGGAACCGCTGATGAAATCAATGCGACCTCGTGGATGTAAAGCAAAACCCTAAAAAAAGCGTACGAAAAGGCCTGTCCTTTATGGAAGATAAAGAATAGAAAATCTGCATCATGGTGGACTAAAGATCTATTCGAGATCAGGAAGAAAACTAGAGCCTCTTTAACGCAGTAAAGTCCACCGATTTGCACAGTTATTGGGACCTTTATAACGCCGGTCAAAGAAAATTCAGGAGAGTAGTAAACAGTGCTAAACGTCTGGCCGTAGAAAGCACTAAGGAATTGGCTAGACTTAGAAAAATCCTTTTTAAAGAACCTACTACACTAAGATATCTTAACGATATCAATGGTGTCTGGACACAGTCTTGGTCAGAAACCCTGACCCTTCTGTTACATATACACTTCCCGGGATGTATCCCAACTCAAAGCCACAAGTCAAGTGTAAATGTTGCTTTGCCGCTAACAAAATCGACAGTTCCAGAAGCGACCATAACCGAAGAGACTATTTATTCGCAGTCCTAAATGCGGCCACATACCGTCAGCTTGGAGGGAAATAAGAGTAATATTCATTCCAAAAGCTGGCAAACCGAGCCATATGACTGCGAAAGACTTTCGACCTAACATCTTTCTTGTTGAAAACCTTCGACAAATTAAGGAATACGTATATTCGTACCAAACTAAACCACAATGTCATCTCCACAGCGCAACATGCGTATATCAAAGGCAAAAGTGTAGAAATGAGGTCGTCAGCACTATAGAAAGGTCGTTAAAAGATCATCGAAGGAGCCTTCAACAATGTCAAAACATGCGCAGGTGAGAAGAAAGTTGAAAAATCCAATGTTGATCAAACACCCACCAATACGATCGTGAGTCTGCTGAACAAAAAGAATATTAATGCAAAACTGGGTGACAGCCATTTAAAGGTTATGTCTTCCAGAGGCACGCTACAAGGAGGAGTTATCTCTCCCTTGCTATGGATTCTAGTAATCAACGAAATACGTCTGAAACTGGGAAACAGGGGAGTTCAGATAGTTGCTTATGCAGAAAATCTAGTGCAGCTGGTAAATGGAAAATTTTTACCCAGTATCAGCTAACTGCTAGAAAATTCATTAAAGACAATTAACACGTGGACAAAGCATTGTGGACTTTGGGTTAGTCCCAATAAAACCGAACTAGTGCTATTCACTAATAAAAAACATATAGTGCCACCTATTGAGGGAGTACCCTTAACGATATCTGATAGTGCAAGGGAGTCCTTCTGTACAGGCAACTGAGTTGGGAGCTTAATGTCAATGAAATAGTTAAAAAGACAGCGATCGCATCTTCGCATCTTGCAACCGAATCTTCGCCAGAAAATGGGGACTAAACCCTAGGATAATTCTGTAGATGTATACGGCAGTTGTAAGATCAATGCTCACGTATGGGAACGTAGTCTGGTGCCAAGCTGCAGGCAAAGCGACCTATCTTAAGGCAATGACAAAAATACAGACGCTAGCATTTGTAGGCACAACCAGCGTGATCCTTAACATGCTATTGCTAGGTTTATACATGTAAGAGTCTGCCTCATGAGTGTCTTGAGGATGAGCCAATTAAACGGCTTGAACTCAAACCTCGAAGGGAATACACAGATCCTAAATAACCTCGTAGGTGGAAACGTAAATCAATTTTGAGGAATAATTCTGTAGCATTATTCCGAGTAGAGAAGAATGGGAAACCAAGAAACCAACAAAAGATATACATACAAATCAAAGATGGATATACCTAGGAACGAGAGCCGGTATATCAATGTTGGTTGAAGCACTCACTGGCTATATTCTTCTAAGGAACCACACAACGAAACTTAAATTCATCGATGAGTATATATCTCATGAGTATATACCTCACTACCTGTGTCACTGCCTAAGCCTATGTCAATTGAAGAACAGAACACTAGGAAGATATCACCTTCAGGACTTACAAGAACTATTTGATGTTTAAATTCAAAATCTTTCTTTCATCATCACGATGCCTGGAGACCATATTCACCAATAACCAGTAAGGAGCAACTAGGAAAAACCCAGTGTAGGAACCAAGACCCCCAATTGGGCATGATAATAGGTCCAAAAGCACTTAAGTGTTATGCGACGGAGCCTTACTCCCCTCATCAACCCACCTAATGCCATCAATGCAACCAGGACCTCAGCTTGAAAATCGCTCCTATAGGTAGGAAGCCTGATCGACTTGGACACTCCGAGAACTTCGGAATAGATCCCGCGACAATGTCAGTGTCCATCTTGGAGCCATTCCTGTAGATAGGAATCATTGATTTGTGTATTGGTATTTGATTTTCGTCCCATTGTGCTATACTGGGAAAATAAGTAACTGATGGTCTTGTAAATTCTAGACGGTGAATTGTTCCAGGTTGGCTTAATTGAAGAGCAATGTTTACGGCGAATTTTTGTACAAAAGAGGTGTACGGGTTCAGTATTGCCTTCACCCCCATTGTAGTGGTGGTTTTCATTGCCTCAGTGGTGCAAAGGAAGGCGATTCTTTGAAACTTAGTTATAGTCTTAAGGTTGGTGGCTTTGTACATCGGTTGCCACTCGATTCTCTTTTGTAACTAAATTCATCTTCCGAACAGATGACGTAAAGTAAAGTAAGTAGCTACTATAGATCACAACATTTTATAGTATTTACATATCCTGCAATCTAAAAATGAAATATGAAACAATTTAAAACCAAAAACACAAACTATTTAATTTAAATTGAATTTCCCGACCACAATCGTATCACAATATTTCACATGAAGCAACTTTATTAACTTTAATCAGTTTTTTTTCACTCCAATGATTTAAACACGCCTCGGATATCAACAGATAATTTTGCTAAATGCGCTCATTTAATCGGTTTATTAATGTATGCATACATCGCAGTGAAGGGATGGATGTTTATGCATACGAATGGTGGAATTCCCCGAACCAAATGTTATTGAATCAGGTGTTGATGGAGTCATTTCTATTGGATTTCCATTTGTATTATGATTTGATTTAAATAAAAAAACTTTTAATTTTGATAACCACTCTCAAAAAAGAAAAAAATGGCAACTAAATCAACTTAAATTCACTCATGCAGCTTACATTACTAATGAAAGGAAACATTAACGAATTAAAATATTTTAATTGAATTAAATCGTATATAAGCTTAGTCACGAGCATGTAGGTAGGTACTTGTTTGGGTTTTTGTTAATAGAATTCGCATTTAAGTGTCATACTTGACATTCAATAGCTTTTGTCATTGGATAGTGTTGTCAAATTGAGTAATTCTCTATCGCTACTGACACGTTTAAAATCAATAAACACCAGCTGGTGCTGTGGTCAATATGCCACGTATAACTGAATGATGACCAGTACTATTATCATATGCAAGGCAGTGAAAGACCAATAAGCCTCTCTAGATTTTCAGCCAGCTGCCTCCAGTTTCGCGTATCAAGTTGGTTGAGGTCCCTTTTCAATTGAGCGCGCCACCTTAGGCGAGGTCTTTCTTTACTATACTGTGCCTTTGCTGTGGATTCGTAGATACTCCAGGCCGGAGCCTTTTTGTCCATCTGCTCTGCATGATCGAACCATCTTAGTCGTTGTTTTTGAATTCTTCCAACTAAGTCGATGTTGCTCATGGTTGTATCTTCTTCTCCACTCTTTGTTTATACAGACGGGGCCAAAAAGCACCCTAAGTATTTTCTCTTTTAACAACCGAGAGCGAACTCATCTATTCTTGACATAGTCCATGCGTCTGCACCGTAGAGGACTGTGATGATCAGAGTCTTGCATTTGGTTAGTTGGTTGGTTAAAATCGGCACTCGATGGGAAATGCACTTAGACCAGAGAAGGTATATTGTACTCCGGATGTGTAAGGTGGGTGGATCACCCTCTTACTCTAGGAACCATCCACTCCTTTATATGAAGGAGCTAATCTTAGCCGTACAGGCGTTGTTGAGATCTTTAGATCATTGAAAAGGTATTCGCCTAATGCAGCCTTCCAAAGCATACTAGCGATTGGTCGAGTTGATGCCATCGATAGTTGGTCTCATTCTTCGCGTCGGCGTTAATAAGGTATTTAACATAAGACGTAGGCGCCTTGATGTCGGTAACATTTAGAACCAGAGGAGCCTTGTCTAGCTAGTTCGTCAGCCTCACAGTTCCGTGGTATGTTACAGTGACCTTGTACCCAGCAAAGGGTAAGGTTGTACTGTTCAACTATCTCGATAAGAGATATGCTCATTGTGATGGACGCAAGGAATTTGATGGCTGCCTGACTGTCGATGTATATGACAACACCCGATACTGATACTGTATTAACCGCCAGCCAGTCGGCTGATTGACGAATGGCAGTGACTTCGGCTTGAAAAACGCTGTAGTAGTTTGGAAGGTTAAAGGAGAGGTGGGTATCCAGGTCTTCAGAGAAGACTCCAGCACCGACTCCGTCCTCGGTTTTGGACCCATCCTTGAAAATTGACAGCGATTCGTGGTACAGGACATCCCGTTGTGTCTATTCAGTTCTGTCTGGTGTTGAGAAATTGTAGCCCATGTTGAAGTTATGTTCAGTGGACAGGTGGTCGGTAACCTGTCGAAGATAATGATGCATCAGTAATATTCTGGCATGTCCAATGTGTTGCTTCTTCCATTGTTTAGAGCTTCTTCCATTGTTTAGAGCTTCTCATTCTTATTGTTGAGTCTTATTGTTGTTGTTGACGATGTCGATTGGGAGTAAGTGGTGCATGGTTTGATGCACTGTAGTGGGAGAGGTTCTCAGTGCACCAGAAATACTGAGACTCGGTGGATCTTTACCAATATAATTAGGTTGGACTTCTTTTCCAGGGCGGGCTACCACGACGAACGGTTTTCCTACCGTAGTGTGTAGCCAGTACACAATGTTTGGTTGTAGGCCCTAAGTGGAGCCTACTACCATTTTGCATATGTATAGGACAGCCAGGGATTTCCTGGTACGTTCGACTATGTTTTCTCTCCAAAGAAGATTGCGGTTTCTGCTGCTTCCGAAGGGTTTCGTTGCAAAAGAAACACAAAGAAACCCATCACATCAGAGGCGGAATCCCTGATGGCTGTTTAGCAGTATAGACACTGCTACTCAGTACTTAATGCTGACGGCATAGGACCTTTTCAGAGATAAAGGGATATTTGAATGGTAAAGGCTCTGGTGATCCCTTGCAATTGTACCCTTTCGACCAGGAATTCGCACAAGCTGTGTTTGGAGCGCTATGGCGGCATGTGCGCGTATCAAACGTATGTTGGTTAATTTAGCCTTGATGCGAATTGATAGAGGCTCTCGTTAACATGTCTGAAATTCAAGACTTCTTGCCTAAGTCTGCTTCCAACAACAAATCCGTATCTCAATAGGTTTTGCTTCTGTTGTCGGTAGGAATCGCCGTAGTAGATATGGCAGTTTTCATTCTTCTTTTGCTCGGCCCATTCTATCGCACTTCCTGGATGAAGAAAACCACATGCAACCTTCGCCATTTGTTCGTCAGCATGTGGTGTGTTATGTGGCTATTGTTCTTATCAGTTGAATCGTACATATCTGAGGCGGTTGGTGTTGTCATACCCCAACCTTGAGTACCAGTTCTTTTTTATACCCCTAGGACGAGAAGCCACATTTTTTTGAAGTCAGTAATCCGCTTCGGGGATATTAGCGGTGTAATTGGCCACTTAAGTGTTCATCCATCGCCACTCCTTTCCAATACCTTGGCTCAGTATTGGAGATCCCTATAGACCTGGGATTCTAAATGTCGAAGTAGCTGTTATAGAGATAATACTAATAGTTCGACCTGACTGAATTAGTCCGCTACCGCCTGGAGCAAGAGTATGTGCTTTGGTAATTATGTCTTCTAAATCCATTGAAGTTGGCACTCAACAACATGCATACATGTGTATGTACTTATATACTAGAGCACTGAGACCTCTATTATCATTCAAAACTCTGTCCTTGTGGCTCAGTATACAATTAAGACACTCCTTTTAGTTTAAGCCTAAATGTGTAAGGGTTTAAAAACAAAAACCAAAAACTAAAACCCAGAGGTATTCACAACTTTCTATGAGAACCCTTGAAAAGGGTATACCCTCTAATTCCAATTTGTTTACTAAGCACTCTAATCGAACCTACGATTATATAAACAACTCCCTAGTGTCCTAATCATCATTGAACATGATTAATTGAAAAACAATATGCTACAGGAACGAAACTCATTTGGATTTCCAAAAAAGCAACCCAAGCTCACCTAACCCACCTCCTGGGTGTTACATATTATTACAGTCTTGCTCCGCAATAACAGCTAGGCGGCTGATCTCACTAATGATGCCTCTAAGCTTAACCCTTTCAAACGAGCAAAGGACAAATTAATGGGAATGCATAGAGCCATCTCATCATCCACCATCATTATCACATTAATGTGGAATCAATTACTTTTGCGATGAGCGATGATGGTGATGTCCTGGACACATGAACGTGTTCCAACGGCCTTCTGTGGTTGGAGAGGGTGGCGCCGTGTCAACAGTGAGTTGTATATTCTGCAGGGAATAAATGTACACAACGGAAATGACACACAAGCACTCATGTGCCTGTTGATAGTTTCTAGGTTATCTGTGTTACTATGGTTGGCGTAGTTCTGTCAACTTTTCACTTTTGCTTTATTGAAAAGGGGTAACTGCGTACCAGAGAGGATTGTGAAGATGGCATAATCCATCATCGGACACGAACATTAATCATATATGTAATAATCGTACTAAGGACTTCAAGTATTCAGTGGGACTTATTGAGCCTTTGCTTTGGGTTGCTGAGGCTGGCAATATGTTAAAGTCATAATAGTGGAAGAGTCATTTATCTTAGAAATAAGGCAATAAGGTTTGCGTAATCTTGAAAGGGTCATTTGGCGATAATAGGCTTTAGTGTGCATTATTTATAATAAAACAGAGTTTCAAGAGTTGTTATTATTTTTCAACGGACTTATTTGACAGTCGGTCGTTCGTCAAAATAGAACGCAATACAAACCTCCTTCGCACAGGAGCTTTAAATCTGCACAAGAATATATGTAGGTAACATGACTTTATGCACTCAAGGGTTTAAGGCTATCCTTACAATGTCGAGGCACGACGCGAGCTGTAGAGAGATTAGGATGAGAAGATAGGAGATACCGATAAACGTTGGTTTTAAATGTTTGTGGATTATAATGGCAGGGAAAAATAGAGTTTGGTAGATGATTCCG
This sequence comes from Xylota sylvarum, assembly GCA_905220385.1. Classification (NCBI taxonomy): domain Eukaryota; kingdom Metazoa; phylum Arthropoda; class Insecta; order Diptera; family Syrphidae; genus Xylota; species Xylota sylvarum. Next base: position 103,188,257 of record LR999957.1, on the reverse strand, counting down.
CATTTGTGTTGTACGCTTTAGGAAGGAATTTCTATACTTGACGGTATGTCCAACGATAAGCTTGATGGTACACTGATGAGCATCCAAACGTGGAGGATATCTGCTGAAGGCGCGGAATCCAACTGGATATTTCGATAGAGCACTGTTGGTGGAAAAAGCGATAAAACAATGACAGACGGGAAAGATTTCTACAGACATGAGCGTTATACTCGAGCTTGGGGCAAAAGAATGCCTGCCTTATATATTGCAGTCAGATCAGAGGAGGTAAAGTACTTCTTGCTGCGGCTTTCTTGGCAATTTCGAATATATGGTTTTGGCGATGCATTGAAAATGGCTGAGGCCTTAGGTACTTCTTCATTTTTTTATACAGTTCTTTAATGAGCATAATATACGCTTCAGCTGCCCGTCCAGTTCCATGATCAAAGAGAAGGAACATGAGTTTGGGAATGAATATGAGAGGCTGAGAGTACTGTCGTCAGCGAAGGAATGTATTGGATGTAGCAGACAAGAGCTCATTTATAAAAATTAGAAAGATAGTCAGAGATAGAATGGAGCCTTGGGGGACATCACCAACTGCGTGGTGGATAGCAGACTTTAAACCGCCCAGAACAACTTGCATCCAACAACATGACTTTGGAAAGATGGGACGTATGGACGTGCTATGAGTCGGTAGTAGGAGGGAGATGAAGATTCTTCTTTTTTAGGGACAGGGTGGACAAATGCTGTTTTCCATTTACTCGAGAAGATTGCAGAACAGTAGGATAGATGAAAAAGCTTACGATGTGCTTTTGTCTCCCTGGAAGAATACGTCTTCCACGGATGAATTATGGGTGAGATACCATAGAGAGTGAGAGACCATTGGATTTGTTTACGTTAAAATTTTAAAGTGTTCATCCTACTATACGTGTTCGAATGTGGATTTGTCCCATAGGATTTACAACGCTCTCAAGTACAAGCAGAAGCAGAACACAATCTGGAAGTATGGAGTTCCCAACGAAAAAAGATTGGCCTCTCCTTGCCGCACTCAGGTCAGTATAGACCTATTGTGATGTCCATTAGTGAAAAATGTGTATCCCATAGCTCGTGAAGCATTACTTACGTCGTCTGGCATACAAACTACACGGTCGGATCATCCTATGTAATCTTCTTAGGAATTTGTGTCTTAGGTAGTAGAGGCTTGGGCAATGGCACAGGAAGTGGGAAGTATCTTCGGTAAATTCCTCATCATCGCAGGCTCTACAGAGATCTTCATTGGTCAATCGTAGTTTCCTCATGTGGCACCGCAGAGTGCTATGCCCGTGATCACTCCTATGGGGGTATATAAGGATTTCCTTTCTTTTTGCATCAGTATGGCGGTTCTTCCTTTATATAGGAGTGGTTGTAATAATCCCCATGCAGAACGCAGAATTTGCTTGGTTGTGGTATAACTTGTCCAGAGTTTTCTGAAGACATGGTAAGATGAGTGTGTGCTCCATCTCTCATTAGCTAGACGCAAAGACTTGTTCTACATAAGATTTAACAAATACTAGGGTGGAGGAACAGATTTAACGATCCTGTTCGGACCACTTTCTTGCTAAATCATCCGCCAGTCCGTTCCCTTCAATACCGGTATGTCCTGGTACCCAAAAGGAGTATAATATCGTGATTTGTTGAGAGTTTATTGAGCACTTCACGGCATCGTTTTATGAGTTTGGACTCGATAACTCTAGATGAGATGGTCTTCATGTCTACCTACATTATGCCAATCATCTTTCTTACATGCAATATCGTGGATAGTTCTCGTGCCGCTTCTACGATTGCTATTACTTCGACTTGGAACACGTTGTCGTGGTTTGGAAATGAGGGTTCAGAAGAGTATATGCCTAATCCTACTCCTTCATCTGTCGTCCATGAAAATTGAGATATTGTTGGGGTTAATGGCCCTACCGTTTATAATGTCCTTCTTGGAAGGTCGTCTTTATGTTTAGTCTGCAATCATGAGATGGTAGTACATAGTCTGTTTCGGTACCCAAGTGTACCCATCTCGCAATAGCATAGTCTCACCCTCTTTCCAAACGTTTGATTGTTTCAAACGCAGGGGACTCTTTGCAGCTGTTTGTTTTAAGTTGTGGAATGGTATCAGTGAAAGTATGGTTTCAAGGGCTGCGTGGTTCTGATGGAGCTGGTGGTCCCTATACATGCTAATCCTTGAGGTACGTGGCCTTGTTTACTCCTGGCCACCGGACTACACACCCATATGATAGAGTGCATGTGACGATGGGTTTATACATCCAGTGGATGATGACGAGCTTGGGACTCAATTTTTTGCAATAGATTTTGCTCCACATATAGAATTGTATAGATACCTTTCTTATCCTTCCTGACGTCTTCTCTTTCCAAGACGGTTTGCGGTCGAGTATACAGCCCAAGTATCCCGCTATATCTAAGATTTGAAGGATTGTATCCTTTAATCTCAAGGCCCTGATCTATGGGATTGTTATTTTGTTAATATAGAGGACCACCGTTGTTTTCAGTAGGTTGACATTTAACAGTCTTCCAGTTCTAATTTCACGTGTCTCGTCTTGAGCGTGCATTCAACACAGTCTGAGATTATTGGGTATACGCTTTATTGGTTCAATGCTATTCTTATAGATTTAGATTTTACATTATTGAAAGCTTCTTCTATAGCTAAGAAGGCCGCTAGCGTGAATACTTTGTGGTAGAGTGAACTTTCGATTTTTGTTATCAACTCATGCTATGTTGTCTCGGCCTTTAGTAAAGACGTGTTGGGCGTTTAATTGCTAGTGTAACTACCAGTTCTTCAAAAACCTAAAGTCAATTTTTAGCACAGCACTTGAGCTTTTGGTTAGAAATATTCCTTGTAGTCCTTGAAGTCACCAATTGCACTCAATTTTTCTAAGCCATTTGAAGACCTTGAAATCAGCTGGAGAAATGGCTTTAAGAATACAATGGGGGTGTAACTCACCAAAAGCTATATTACATAAAAACTATACTGATAATCGTAAGTTGTAGACCTCGATAGGACGTCATTCCTCCTGGAACAGCTTTCTCCAGAGAACACCTATATAGCCCAAAGTTTGTTGTTTGCTTTTGCTATTCTGCTGCCATCAAAAGTTTAACAATATACATACATGTATGTATACAATATCACATCACTATTCTTGGAAATTGTTTTGTGAAAATAATAATTATGTTAATGATGGCCAACGATGTAATACCACCTGTGCTATATATATATTGTTATTCATTAATTTATTATATAATATGTGTATATTGTGGGCAAACTACATTTCATAATTACCCATCACATGGCGGTACAAAGTTTACAACAGTATGATGATAAATTAATGACAATTAATTACAATGTAAGCAACAAAAAGATTGAAGTAAATTAATATTTCAATTAATCGAAACATCTACATACACATGATGATGAAGTGGCAGTTAAACAAAATCTAATTATCACAAATTTATCCGGCATTTATCGGATAACTGTGATTTCAAATATTTGAATCAGAAACCTTATAATATCATAATAAGGCAAATTAATTAATTATCCCTAATTCAATAAGTTGTTGCCGTTTGTGCACAGAATTGTGAATAGTGAGCACTTGAGGTTTTCACCGAAACCCAGATAATGCCTTAAATCTAACTACACGGAAATACATACATACACAGACTCCTTATGAATTTCTAAAGATCCGAATCATTAATGAAAATCATAGGAAACTCTCCTTTAGCAAAAATTTTAGGACATCAAGTACATGTACGAGTAGGTACCTTATAATGAAAAATGTTTCTATGAGAAATGTACCTGCTCATTATGCAGATGCAGTTCATGTTCAAGTGGCGGAGCATTTGAGTTGGAAGTTTTGAGGAATCATAGAAAAATTTTCCAATTGTCCGGAAAGAAATTATGAAATGTTGATACAGGGTGGTGGTGGAACAAAGTTCCGTCCTATTTGAAGAAATATTGCCATGCACCCAATGTAGGTAAACGCTTTCAAATTCAATGATATTTTCAAAATTGCACAAAATTCACTTTATTCACCCTGTGTACCTAAAAAAAAAACCTGTTTCACTCTTATAATCCAACTTGTTCACAATACAAATCATTTTTCAAGGAACTGCATTTCATAAGCTGTAATCCTGGATATATCAGTTCACTAATGATACGATTACCATTACAGGAATATTTTTCATTCAAGGATACTGTTCGCTTTCAAATGCAAAATTCCAAGTATAAAGGTTGACTTTTATTTATCAAAATATTCTCATAGAAGTCCATCCCATCTCGTAGAGGGTTTTAATTTTTCTTTGAAGGATTTCATTTTGCGGTCCCTGTGCAAGGACATGGAGAATGTGGGTATCATGTGACGATATTTGTGACTTTCAGCGTTTTGATGTTTGTGGTTGGTTTGCATTCATGTATAAATCTCCGATTAGGAGATTGGATTTCTTTTTTCGCTGTGCTACATACATACATATATGTACATATGTATGTATCTGGTAAATATCTAAGAAGTGATATTTCGAAGCGTGTAGGACTTAAAGTGTTTTAAACTTTTTTCTTTTCATGAAGTTTTAGGTGGGCTACTGAAGATATGTTGCATTTAAAGGCTCATCCAACAAGAGGTGTCATTTTACGCCATTTTTGAACTCTGAACAATAAACTAAAATTGCAATGACTTTTGATAAGTAAAATCAAGGAGGTTATTAAATATATATCGATACATACTCGCTCAATGTGTTGAAATAGTCAAAATTCACTACAAAAATCGCGGAAACGTTTCGTAAATTTCATACTCCTTGGTCATTATCAAGCACCTTCTCTCACAGCTGTAGAGAATTTTATCGACAAATTTGAACGTCAAGGATAGGTTAGTGATTTAAAGACTCCAACACGTGGTCGTCCGGTAAGGTCAACTTAAAATATCGCCGCCTTAGCTGAGAGTGTAACTGAAAGCCTAGTTGTGTCCATTTCGATGCGATCACAGGAATTAGGCCAATCTGCAACCACTTTGCACCGCATTTGACATAAAGATCTTGACTTATATGCTTTAAAGGTTCAGTTGACATAAGAACTGAAGTCAGTTCAGTTCAGATGCTGGAAGTGAATGAACAAGATCACGATTTTTTACACAAAATTATTCTGAGTAATGAAGCTTATTTCCATTTGTCTGGGTACGTAAACAAACAAAACCGTCGCATCTGGAGCTCCGAAAATACAGGAGGAATAGCGGAACGACCTCTCTATCCACAATGAGTGACACTTTGGAGCGGTTTTTGGTCTGGCGGTGTCATTGTGCCATATCAGAGCTGTTATTCGCAAAATACAACCGTACAATCCAGAGACGATTCAGGCACTGAGTTTAGCCACTCAACAATCAGTTGAGTGGCTAAAGAACGAGCTTCTGAATTTCACCATGCAATCGAAAATAGGTTTTAAAACATAAGCGTATGGTGAAGAGGCCGTTCGTGTAGAACGATTAAATTGACAGACAGGCGGGACACGAATATAAATTTCATCCGAGCGATGGAAATATCGGTACAGAACCAATAAGCATCTAATATTCCGACGATGGTCTAACGAAGGGATTTGGTTGCAAATTGACAGGTCACCGATCAATCTACACGTCTGATGCTAAACATGATCTACTAAACTCAATCAAGTTGCGGGAGCTCCATCCAGACTTGTGAGTTATATTCGAGTTCCGGAGTTCATGTATAGTGGATAAGTCTGGAGGGCTACGCACCTCAATTGATGATTGCTTCAGTATCGGCGTCTCGGTAGACTTTCGCTGACGATGACACTTCACACTTTGCGGTTGTGAACGTGGACTCGTTAAACAATAATCGAAGTCAAGAATGCTGACATCTGTAAAGGAGGGGATTGGATTGACAAATCTTTGAAAAAAACAGGGTCGGAGAGAGGACTGTGCCCTGGGGTACACAAGCATTGGTTGAGAATGAGATAGAAGTATATCCATCCAATACAACTTGTACTGACCGTTTACTTACTCGTAAAAATCTTTGCAATCCATGATGAGAAGATTATACAGACACTGTAAGCTTGGATTTTGTTTAAGAAGGCACTGTGACACTCTCTATCCAAAGCCTTGGAGATATCCAGGGCAACTCGGCATTCACCGTGATGGTTCCATTTGTCCCATTGATTTCGGAAGCCGTACTGACGGTCATTTACAAGACAGTATTTTTCAAGCTATCTCATGAGATGGAAATTTACAATGCTTTCCACGACCTTTAGGAGCAATAATGTTGGGGCTATGGGTCGGTAGTTTGAAGGAGAGGTTTTATCATAATTTTAAGGAATCATTTATACTTGCGCTAGGTTCCATCTATGCTGATAGATGCCTGTACTAACAGTTGAGGTGAAATTTGTTTCGAGTATATTTTAAGTTAACCAACATTCATTACCATCAATAGAAGGGAAGTTCTTATAATTACACTATCTGGTAACAATACCGCAAAGATTTCGAACTGAAGAGTGTTTGACAAGGCATTACTATCCGATTATTGCTGGATACTCTTCGATTTGGACTCAGTTACTCCTGACAGGAAAAGTTTTCGAATCCCGAGAGGGACTAACTGGGAAAGATTCAACAAAAAATGGGAAGATCTCTTGGACTCCCACCCGAGGAAATCCCCAGTTCTACGGAAGGAATCGATACGATGGTAGATAATCTTACCAGTAAGCTCCAACCCTCCGTTTAGTAAAGCCTGCCCAGTCAGACGCACCAGCGCAAAAATCATCCATCCTGGTGGAACAATGACAAGACAATGCTGGAACCTCACTGAGGGAGGTGCTATTAAGTGGTCAACATAAAAAGAGAACGTCAAGTTTGGATTTGCTAAGAAACATTCTTGAAAAATCTTTTCTTCTATTGAATGTACAATCGAAGCAGCTCGTTTGAGAAAACTCTTTACAAAGGTTCCATCACTGGTAACTTCTATCAAGAACTGTGACGGCACCTGGACAGACTCCTATGAGAATACGCTAGACACTCACTTAAAATGTCACCTCCCTGGATGTGTACTTAGATACAGGAACCTACTGTCCATGATTGACGATCAAAAAATTGTGTGGTCAATTAAATTATTTGCACCATCATTTGTGGAATATATCCAGACTCTGGATGGAAACGGACTACATCGTCCCACTATCAAACTGTAGTTGGAGATTCGCTATAAGAATTCCTAGCAGGTAGGATTGGGATGATGTTATAGTCTGTTCCATCTAAATGAGCTAGCCATATAAACGGATGGATACAAAATGGATGTCGGTACTGGTGCTGGCGTCTACTGCTAGTCTCAAAATACAAATCAGATTTAAGGACGAGTGCAGCATTTTTCACTGCTTTATAGCGTGATAGATGTCATCTGTAATCTCGGACAGTTTTCTATTAAAACATTCCAGCTAAAAAAAACACTCCCCCTACAATCTGATTCATTAAGTAATAGCCAATCCATCCCTAGAGAGAGAATCCTATTAATAACCCCATTTAACTTTCTCGTCCTTTTTTTTTGTTCAAATCACAGTGCGATGGAGCATGTCTTGTTACTGCGGTTTTTATTACGCACTCCAGTTTCACATCATTCGTACGCACGTACCCATTAAACACCAAAACGCTGGCTGGTTCTATTCTGTGCCGTTCTGTCAGACATCCTTGTTGTATACTCCACCGCCGCATCATCAACATCATCGTATTCGTCGTCCTCGTCCACATCCTCATGGGGTAGTCATGTTCATGGGAGTTGAGTTAATTTCCCAGATACTTGTAAACAACAGCTCGCACTTGGCGTGTAAGCCAGAGGCAAGTTGTATAGTTGAAGGAGTTTGAGGGTCATTATACGTAAGGGTAATAAAAACGAGAGGCACATAATGGAACACTTAAGTTCTCCTATGAGACTATTTAATTTGTTTTCCCTCCTTTTTTATGAATGAGCAGTAGTACCAACAACACCAACAGCAGCAGCAGCATATCCGCTCAGTTTACGTTTGTTTCAAACGGTTGTTTATATTTAATGGCCATTAAACTGTTTGTTATGTTCACATGTTTACAGCACAAGTGAAAAAAAACAGCGTTTTCTTTTGATTGGATGATGGAGGTTGTATTTAGTTTGAGAAGCGATAAGGGAAAGATTGTGGAAATTGTTTAAGGCGGCCATGGAAATTAATTTAAGTCTGAGAAGTCTACAAGGATGTTTCCATCATTTTTCTATCGAAAGAATGCCCAGCACTTTGCAGCAGTGAGTGTTTGCTTAACGCTATGTTGAAGTTTCTATTACTTTGGTTTCTGAAACTTGAATGTTCACAAATGTTGCCTATGTTCAGTAAAATGATTTGATGTTCTCCTTTTCAAATGTAGCATGGACTTAATCTCTCCAAATTGTCGAGTTCTTCAATCACTGGATCTTTTGAAACACAGATTCTGTTTATCGAAAGGATGTGTGAATTCCTTGGATATAAGCAAGTCTGGCAGCGATTCTATTTTTAAAACACAGCATCACTAGTCATCGACAATCTTCTAGTCGATCTACAGAGATCAGGCTACATCGCCATTAATTATGCGGATGCCTTGCCTATATTTATTAGTGGCAAGCACAGCACGACCAATTCCAGCGTCATGCAAGGTGCTTTAGTACACGCTTTAGAATGGTGCCATCAATCCTTGCAAAACTTTCAGACTAGTCAATCTAGGAGCTATCACCATCAAAGGCACCACAATATTTTGGGGTCATCCTTGCCAAACGGCTTAGCTTTAATTCTCAAGTCTGCCATTGAACGTGGCACTATGACCATGTGATCTCCCGAGAATTGCCTGTTTTGATATCATAGCAGCATTAGAAACTCCATTAGGACGACGGCGTCTAGATACAATATTAAGATGCAGCTAGAATACAAGTATAAACCAGGTTTAGATTATTTGATGTAGAAATATTGAACCGTCCAAACTGATCTGATGGTGTTCCGGCCCCTGAGCTCAGAGTTCTGGTTTAGTTCACAAACGGATCGAAGATAGAATCTGGAGTTGGAGCTGGTATCTTTGAACTCAACACTAAAGAAACGATAAGTCATGAGACCTCCGCTAGGTTACACCTTAGTAAAGGTATGAATTAAGGGCGCTGGGTGACGCATCTGTTCAGGTAGCCAGGCAGCACTTAATGCACTGTCGCCCACTGTAATCTCTTGCCATACATAAAAAGGGTGAAACTTGAATGCGTCCTTGGTAATCAAGTAATTACAGGCAACTAATTAGTAGATGAACTAGCTAGGGCTGACTTAGAATCTGGTTTCATAAGGCCTAAACCTTACCCTGGTATTAACTGAACTCTCGTAATAGCGCTGATTGATGATTGGCAAAACAAACTTCGTCTGGACCACTGGGAAAATGACGCGGAGCTGAGACAATCCAGATAATGAATAGCATGCATTTCATTTTCTGCGTTAGGAATATTGTACATTTGTTTCGCCAAACCGAAGTAGTAGTGATTTTCTAGACTAAGTCTTCGCCAAATCATCGCTAAGGTGTCATTCGTGGAGTTGATATTTACTTCGAAGTAGGTAAACTCCTTAACCACTTCGAAGTTAATGTTGCCAACAGTGACGTTTTGTCCTAGGCGGTGGACAGATGCTTCTTTGTTTGTTGACAATATGTACTTTCTTGGTTTTGCCCTCATTTATTTCAAGGCCAACTCGGTTCGCTTGTTCTTCAATTGCCGTAAAAGCCTCTAAGACGGCGCGCTGGGATCGACCAATGATGTCGATGTCGTCTACGTATCCCAGCAGATAGACAGATAATGCCCCTTCAGTGTTCTTCCTCATGTGAACTATATGTTTCAGTACGAGATTGAGGACACATGATAGCGCATTTTTTTTTGCCAAAATCCGGTACATGTTTGGAATAGTTCGGAGGAACTACATATTTCCGAATTGCACGTTGCACAGCTGATTTATTGAACTGATTCAGTTGAGCCGGGATCCCGAATTCTGCGAACGCCTTGTAGAGATCAAGACGATGAATGATGTCATATGTGGATTTGAAGTCGATGAAGAGATAGTAAGTCTCAACTCGAAATTCGTTTCTTTTTCAAGATCTGCTTTAATGTGAAAAAATTTGATCAATCGTCGCTCTGGCCCGGTAAAAGCCACACTGATACGTGTCGACTAGTGTGCTGCAGAAAGGCTTCAGACGTTCACACAGTATGTTGGATCGGATCTTTTATGCTATATTAAGCAGGAATATGCCTCGGTAGTTCTTACAAGACATAGGATCGCCTTTCTTGAAGATAGAGCATATAGAGCTGACGATTTATCCACTCATACTTGGTTAATGATTTGGTGTATGCACCTTACTAAAGCAGCACCACTATGTTTGAAAAGCTCCGCTGGTAGACCATCAGAGTCGGCGGCTTGTTGTTCTTCAGCTTTTGGATAGCTGAGCCAACCTTTTCGAAACTGGGAGGGGATGGCTTCTTCATTGACTGGATTCGGGTTTTCTTCTTAGCCTATCACTCTCTCTACCTGGTGCCCATTAAGTAGCTGCTTCGATATCCTTGAGCTGGGAGACTGCGTGGACTCTTTTCTTTTTATGCAGAATCTTCTTCTGCTGCCTCCTTTTGGCTCGAAACTCTTCTCTTGCTGCCCTTGTTTTGGGCTGCAATGCTTGCATGAGTGCATTTTCTGTCACCGTTTTTCAACGCACGAATTCATCATCATACCAAGGGCTCTTTTCAATTGGGGGTGGTACCCTATGGTGGTCTCGGCTACTTCGTTGATGGTATCACGATATTGGTTCCACAGATTATTGGCATTTGTAGATGGTGAATACACAGAGGAGAGTCTCTCGCTCAGGGACTTTCTGCAGGATCTGACTACTCCAGTCCTGGTAACAAAAAAATGTTCAGAGTCGACGTTTGCCCCACTGAAAGTTTGTACATTCCGAATGTTGGATGCGTGCTTCGCATCTATTAGAACGTGGTCGATTTGGTTCGCGGTTCGACCATCTGGGGATCGCCAGGTTGCTGTGTGGATTCGTAGTATTGGGAACCTAGTGCTACTAATCACCGTATTACGACCTTCTGCAAAATCGATTAGCCGAAAGCCGTTGTCTGTTGCCATGTCGTGGAGGCTGTGCTTTCCGGCGAAGATGGTTTATTAACCGATTTTGTCATTGAAGTCCATTGTTATCCGAGGCTGGTATCTTTCTCATAACTATTTTTTTGTTTTACGTGGTAAGAAAGTTAACCAGATGGAAATATGACTTCTAAGAGCGCATAATTAGAAGATTGGTCCAGTCTCTGTTTCTGACAATTACAGAGTCATCCAACAAGAGGTGTTATTTTAAGTTAATAAAAAACGCAACATTTTTATATTTTATATTTTATATTTATTTCAAACTAAAGCATAATCTCTTCAAATAGTCATTCTTTTGATAAAATTTGTTTTCACGTTTTCGCATAATTCTGACTGTATTTTACGAAACAGCCAGTATTTCACTGATGGCTAACCGTTACTGGGGTCCCTAAATGTGCTTTTCTCAGCAAATTTATGTACCAAACCTGTACGCATATAGTTATAACATCGTCCATATATCCTTGGCTTCTGGAATCATTTTGTTTTGTGTCCAAATAATTCTCCACTTAAATTAAATTCAATCTCATTACATTATTTTCCGGATTTTCTGTTTCACTACATCAAAAAACTTTATGCTCTGCCTATGTCTTTATAAAATTTCAATTGAAAATAAATCTTTTTTTCAAAAGAAACCGCGATAACAATTTGGTCTATTTAGTTTACGTTGCATAAAGTATGAATACCACGTGTAAACACCGAACCAAATTAAAATCATTCCTTTTATTGTTCTCTACCATCACGGCTGCCTACATATGTATGTACATGAAGTAAGCCCAAAATGCATGCTTTTGTTTCTTTAAATTTGATTTAAATCCGCGCTTTCATTCAGTTTTTTGACGAAAGAATTATTTACATTTTAAGGGAAATATGCGCGAAAAAAAATAATCTGCGCCCCTTTTAGTCTGCATTCATGTGGTCACCACATTCACTCGATGACAACGTAAATAATTTTACTACGAAATAATTCATCCTGTTTTTTTTTTTTGGTTTTTTTTTATCAATTTCATTTCTTTTTTTGTAAAACTTCAGCACACGACATGGGTAGCATTGTTTTTAGTTCCACATACAAACACGCCCGGCCCTCGGGTTTGTTTCACAATTCAATTGGAAATCATGTGCAATCTATTTCATTGGCTTTAAGATTAAATCCTTTCGAACGGAAAAATCTATTCCATGAGGCAGAGAATGAAAATCTTATCCCAAAGAGAATTATGAGTTTCATATTTATGAAAATCCTTTTTCGACTCTCTCCCTTCTTTCTTCGGAGGTTGCTGTGTTCCGGAGGTGACATAAATTCTTCCTTTTGGTTGCACACTTTGGCTTCCTGCTTGGGTATCCTTTCGTTCGCTGTTATTGTACTCTTCGTCGTTATAATGCACATGAGCATTTTCAACTCATAAATTGCTCGTGATGTGATTTTTCTTGGCACCACCTAGTATGGATGTGCATTTTGCTATAAGAACGAGACTTGTAGATACTTTTGTACAGATGCTCAGAGTCGAGTTAAGAGGTGTGTCGTTTTGGAAAAGAAAATTGGTAATAGTGCAGAATGTCTTGAATTATTTTATCTTAAGTAGGGATTGTGGTTTGAAAAAAAAAAATATCTCAGTTAGATAAGACCCAACATTTTATCTCGCTACATGCACACAACAGTGCGGATGAATGCATAAAATAAATGAACAACTCCTTTTGTGCGCAGCAAATGTAGGAACAACAACTGGGCCTTACAAACTGCACAGCATGGGCATTCTAGAAAACCAACAAAGAATCTGACACTATTATCTTCAATTAATTAAAGGATAATGCATACGTATGTATAGTATATAAAAATTTTGAAAGCGCACTACAGAGGCAAACGAGAGAGAGTTTGTGTGTAAAGCGGCTTAAAGGATAATTAATGTTTGAGAGATAATTATTTTTAATAGCTCTATCGTTGGTGATTAATTTGTTTAGAGTTCATCAGTCAAAGAGTGGCAGCATCTGCTTGGGGGCGAAAATTAATTATAAAATTCCATTGGCAAGGACTTCATTTACATATTGCGTTGGCATTTCCAAGTTCTATGTATTCTTCTATGGAAAGAATTTCTAGACTTTTAGGGATATAGATACAGGCAATTTGTTAAGTCGACAATTAGATTGTAATGAGCTCTTATAACTAACTGACCGGCTGATGATAGATGGATACAGATTGTGGAAATATCTAAATGACCATTAGGCATACATACATATATTACATAGTTCAGAGCCTTTTAAATAAACGCCAAAGTCATAGCGCGTACAATCAAATAAAAATGTTTTAATGAGCCACACATTCTATTTAGTGTGCAGGATTGGGGTGCAGGAAAATAACCCAGCAGGAGCTTACTCCTTATGGGAATTAGGTTCACAGTAGGTGGGAAATATATCCACGTTCTTAGAGTGAAATTTTTTCTCACTGAATGGTAGTACCCAAATTTTTGAAAACTTGTTTCGTTTGGTTTGCTTTGGTGATTTTTTGTATTTTTCGAATTCCGGAAAATCTTCTTATCTCACATCTACAGATGTAAGGAATTAAGGTAACAAATATCAAGTTTCTACGTTTAGGGGTTTTGAAGAACTATGATTTGTAGCCTAAGCGTTTTTGATTTTATAGTACGTATTTAAGATAAAGGAGAATACAAGACTATAAAAACAATTAATGCTGGAGTACCCCAGGGCTGCGTGCTGAGACCCATTTTGTATCTTCTATACACTAGTGATTGACTAAAGTCGCCGGCAGAAGCTAGAATTGCTGTTTATTGATGAGAACGCACTGCTAAAGTTAGAAAATACTAGAGAAGAAGTAACTGCTAAATTGCAGAGAATCACAAACGTCATAATAGAGTGGACAAAGCAGTGGAGAATGAAGCTTTATGAGAACAATTCAACTGATATACATACATAGATTACACTTATTTAAAAGTAAATCCAATACCACTCGACGCAAAAATTAGATGGAAGAAAGACATAAAGAAAAAAGTTATGGAGGTTAACACTAAGCATCGAAAGCTAAATTGGCTGTTAGAAGCAAAGTCAGAAATGTCAATGAAAAAGAAATTACTTTCATATAATCAGGTCCCGAAACCAATCGGGCTTTACGATATACACCTATGAAGCTGCTCAAAAAAGTCTAATATTCAAGGTATTCAAATGAACTAAAATATCCGCGAAGTGGATTACTGATTCCGGAATATCTGGCCCCCCGTTCTAGGGGTATACAAGGGAACTCGTCTTCCAGGTTGGGGGTTGTGCGTCATTGTAACTTCCCTATCACGGAAAAAACAAATAGTGACGAAACAACCAATGGCCTCGAACAAGGATAAACTGACAGTTGACGAAACCCTGGCACACGAAACAAGGACTTTCGGATCTGCACGTACAATGTTCCAACCATAAACAGGCCATGTGTAGCCGTACAATTAGCGGAAGCCCTAAACTACTATACGGCAGATATGACCACCATCCAGGAAGTGCGGCGGGATGGGCCAGGTAAACGAAGGATGAAAAACTGTGACATATACTACGGTGATTGCTACGGGGAATAGAACCAGCGTCTATTTCGGCGCTGACTTGTTGTAAGCGGCAGACTTCGATATGAAGTCTTAAAATTTGAATACGTCAATGAATACCTTATCATCAGCAGAAGGCAGATCTAAGAAGAATAGTTTGGTGGTGTATACGTAACATTTTTAATTTCTATTTTTTTTCAATTTTTTCCTTGACCTACTTGGGCTGTGTCTAACTCAATTCTAACAAAGAATGCTGAGAAACTGAGTGATTGTATTAAAATGTAGAGATTGCATTCAATCGTCCAGCAGAAGGTAGATCGTAGAAGAATATATCTAGTACGGTGGCGTAGAAGTAACATTTTTAATTTTTATTTTTTTTTCAATCTTCTCCCTGACCTATTTAGGTTGTATCTAACTTAATTCTAACAAAGAATGCTGAGAAACTGAGTGATTGTATTAAAATGTAGAGATTGCATTCAATGGCCCAGCAGAAGGTAGATCGTAGAAGAATATACCTAGTACGGTGGCGTATACGTAACATTTTTAATTTATTTTTTTTTTCAATTTTCTCCCTGACCTATTTAGGTTGTATCTAACTTAATTCTAACAAAGAATGCTGAGAAACTGAGTGATTGTATTAAAATGTAGTCTGCATTCAATGGCCCAGCAGAAGGTAGATCGTAGAAGAATATACCTAGTACGGTGGCGTATACGTAACATTTTTAATTTTCTCCCTGACATATTAAGGTTGTATCTAACTTAATTCTAACGAAGAATGCTGAGAAACTGAGTGCTTGTCTTGACGTGTCAACTGCAATCAATGGCCCAGCAGAAGGTAGATCGTAGAAGAATATACTTAGTACAGTGGCGTATACGTAACATTTGTAATTTTTTTTTTTTTTTTTCAGTTTTCTCCCTGACCTATTTAGGTTGTATCTAACTTAATTCTAACAAAGAATGCTGAGAAACTGAGTGATTGTATTAAAATGTAGAGATTGCATTCAATCGTCCAGCAGAAGGTAGATCGTAGAAGAATATATCTAGTACGGTGGCGTAGAAGTAACATTTTTAATTTTTATTTTTTTTTCAATCTTCTCCCTGACCTATTTAGGTTGTATCTAACTTAATTCTAACAAAGAATGCTGAGAAACTGAGTGATTGTATTAAAATGTAGTCTGCATTCAATGGCCCAGCAGAAGGTAGATCGTAGAAGAATATACCTAGTACGGTGGCGTATACGTAACATTTTTAATTTTCTCCCTGACATATTAAGGTTGTATCTAACTTAATTCTAACGAAGAATGCTGAGAAACTGAGTGCTTGTCTTGACGTGTCAACTGCAATCAATGGCCCAGCAGAAGGTAGATCGTAGAAGAATATACTTAGTACAGTGGCGTATACGTAACATTTGTAATTTTTTTTTTTTTTTTTCAGTTTTCTCCCTGACCTATTTAGGTTGTATCTAACTTAATTCTAACAAAGAATGCTGAGAAACTGAGTGATTGTATTAAAATGTAGAGATTGCATTCAACAGACCAGCAGAACGTAGATCGTAGAAGAATATACCTAGTACGGTGGCGTATACGTAACATTTTAAAATTTTTTTTTTTCAATTTTCTCCCTGACCTATTTAGGTTGTATCTAACTCAATTCTAACAAAGAATTCTGAGAAACTGAGTGATTGTATTAAAATGTAGAGATTGCATTCAATGGCCCAGCAGAAGGTAGATCGGAGAAGAATATACCTAGTACGGTGGCGTATACGTAACA
The DNA here is from genome assembly GCA_905220385.1 of Xylota sylvarum. Taxonomy (NCBI): domain Eukaryota; kingdom Metazoa; phylum Arthropoda; class Insecta; order Diptera; family Syrphidae; genus Xylota; species Xylota sylvarum. The sequence continues at coordinate 103,171,802 of LR999957.1, read as the reverse complement.
ATTTGTTTTTTTGTTTTTTTTTTTCAATTTTCTCCCTGACCTATTTAGGTTGTATCTAACTCAATTCTAACAAAGAATTCTGAGAAACTGAGTGATTGTATTAAAATGTAGATTGCATTCAATGGCCCAGCAGAAGGTAGATCGTAGAAGAATATACCTAGTACGGTGGCGTATACGTAACATTTTTAATTTTTAATTTTGTTGCAAATTTCTTCCTGACCTATTTATTCAGTATCTAACTTAATTCTAACAAAGAATGCTGAGAAACTGAGTGATTGTATTAAAATGTAGTTTGCATTCAATGGCCCAGCAGAAGGTAGATCGTAGAAGAATATACCTAGTACGGTGGCGTATACGTAACATTTTTAATTTTTAATTGTTTTGCAAATTTCTTCCTGACCTATTTATTCGGTATCTAACTTAATTCTAACAAAGAATGCTGAGAAACTGAGTGATTGTATTAAAATGTAGTCTGCATTCAATGGCCCAGCAGAAGGTAGATCGTAGAAGAATATACCTAGTACGGTGGCGTATACGCAACATTTTTAATTTTTAATTTTTTTGCAAATTTCTTGCTGACCTATTTATTCAGTATCTAACTTAATTCTAACAAAGAATGCTGAGAAACTGAGTGATTGTATTAAAATGTAGTCTGCATTCAATGGCCCAGCAGAAGGTAGATCGTAGAAGAATATACCTAGTACGGTGGCGTATACGCAACATTTTTAATTTTTAATTTTGTTGCAAATTTCTTCCTGACCTATTTATTCAGTATCTAACTTAATTCTAACAAAGAATGCTGAGAAACTGAGTGATTGTATTAAAATGTAGTCTGCATTCAATGGCCCAGCAGAAGGTAGATCGTAGAAGAATATACCTAGTACGGTGGCGTATACGCAACATTTTTAATTTTTAATTTTTTTGCAAATTTCTTGCTGACCTATTTATTCAGTATCTAACTTAATTCTAACAAAGAATGCTGAGAAACTGAGTGATTGTATTAAAATGTAGTCTGCATTCAATGGCCCAGCAGAAGGTAGAACGTAGAAGAATATACCTAGTACGGTGGCGTATACGTAATATTTTTAATTTTCTCCCTGACCTATTTAGGTTGTATCTAACTCAACTCTAACAAAGAATTCTGAGAAACTGAGTGATTGTATTAAAATATAGATTGCATTCAATGGCCCAGCAGAAGGTAGATCGTAGAAGAATATACCTAGTACGGTGGCGTATACGCAACATTTTTAATTTTTAATTTTTTTGCAAATTTCTTCCTGACCTATTTATTCAGTATCTAACTTAATTCTAACAAAGAATGCTGAGAAACTGAGTGATTGTATTAAAATGTAGTCTGCATTCAATGGCCCAGCAGAAGGTAGATCGTAGAAGAATATACCTAGTACGGTGGCGTATACGTAACATTTTTAATTTTCTCCCTGACATATTAAGGTTGTATCTAACTTAATTCTAACGAAGAATGCTGAGAAACTGAGTGCTTGTCTTGACGTGTCAACTGCAATCAATGGCCCAGCACAAGGTAGATCGTAGAAGAATATACTTAGTATGGTGGCGTATACGTAACATTTTTAATTTTTTTTTTTTGCAAATTTCTTCCTGACCTATTTAGGTTGTATCTAACTCAATTCTAACAAAGAATTCTGAGAAACTGAGTGATTGTATTAAAATGTAGATTGCATTCAATGGCCCAGCAGAAGGTAGATCGTAGAAGAATATACCTAGTACGGTGGCGTATACGTAACATTTTTAATTTTTAATTTTGTTGCAAATTTCTTCCTGACCTATTTATTCAGTATCTAACTTAATTCTAACAAAGAATGCTGAGAAACTGAGTGATTGTATTAAAATGTAGTTTGCATTCAATGGCCCAGCAGAAGGTAGATCGTAGAAGAATATACCTAGTACGGTGGCGTATACGTAACATTTTTAATTTTTAATTGTTTTGCAAATTTCTTCCTGACCTATTTATTCAGTATCTAACTTAATTCTAACAAAGAATGCTGAGAAACTGAGTGATTGTATTAAAATGTAGTCTGCATTCAATGGCCCAGCAGAAGGTAGATCGTAGAAGAATATACCTAGTACGGTGGCGTATACGTAACATTTTTAATTTTTAATTGTTTTGCAAATTTCTTCCTGACCTATTTATTCAGTATCTAACTTAATTCTAACAAAGAATGCTGAGAAACTGAGTGATTGTATTAAAATGTAGTCTGCATTCAATGGCCCAGCAGAACGTAGATCGTAGAAGAATATACCTAGTACGGTGGCGTATACGTAACATTTTAAAATTTTTTTTTTTCAATTTTCTCCCTGACCTATTTAGGTTGTATCTAACTCAATTCTAACAAAGAATTCTGAGAAACTGAGTGATTGTATTAAAATGTAGAGATTGCATTCAATGGCCCAGCAGAAGGTAGATCGGAGAAGAATATACCTAGTACGGTGGCGTATACGCAACATTTTGATTTTTTTTTTTTTTTCAATTTTCTCCCTGACCTATTTAGGTTGTATCTAACTCAATTCTAACAAAGAATTCTGAGAAACTGAGTGATTGTATTAAAATGTAGATTGCATTCAATGGCCCAGCAGAAGGTAGATCGTAGAAGAATATACCTAGTACGGTGGCGTATACGTAACATTTTTAATTTTTAATTTTGTTGCAAATTTCTTCCTGACCTATTTATTCAGTATCTAACTTAATTCTAACAAAGAATGCTGAGAAACTGAGTGATTGTATTAAAATGTAGTTTGCATTCAATGGCCCAGCAGAAGGTAGATCGTAGAAGAATATACCTAGTACGGTGGCGTATACGTAACATTTTTAATTTTTAATTGTTTTGCAAATTTCTTCCTGACCTATTTATTCAGTATCTAACTTAATTCTAACAAAGAATGCTGAGAAACTGAGTGATTGTATTAAAATGTAGTATGCATTCAATGGCCCAGCAGAAGGTAGATCGTAGAAGAATATACCTAGTACGGTGGCGTATACGCAACATTTTTAATTTTTAATTTTTTTGCAAATTTCTTGCTGACCTATTTATTCAGTATCTAACTTAATTCTAACAAAGAATGCTGAGAAACTGAGTGATTGTATTAAAATGTAGTCTGCATTCAATGGCCCAGCAGAAGGTAGATCGTAGAAGAATATACCTAGTACGGTGGCGTATACGCAACATTTTTAATTTTTAATTTGCAAATTTCTTCCTGACCTATTTATTCAGTATCTAACTTAATTCTAACAAAGAATGCTGAGAAACTGAGTGATTGTATTAAAATGTAGTCTGCATTCAATGGCCCAGCAGAAGGTAGATCGTAGAAGAATATACCTAGTACGGTGGCGTATACGCAACATTTTTAATTTTTAATTTTTTTGCAAATTTCTTGCTGACCTATTTATTCAGTATCTAACTTAATTCTAACAAAGAATGCTGAGAAACTGAGTGATTGTATTAAAATGTAGTCTGCATTCAATGGCCCAGCAGAAGGTAGATCGTAGAAGAATATACCTAGTACGGTGGCGTATACGTAATATTTTTAATTTTCTCCCTGACCTATTTAGGTTGTATCTAACTCAACTCTAACAAAGAATTCTGAGAAACTGAGTGATTGTATTAAAATGTAGATTGCATTCAATGGCCCAGCAGAAGGTAGATCGTAGAAGAATATACCTAGTACGGTGGCGTATACGCAACATTTTTAATTTTTAATTTTTTTGCAAATTTCTTCCTGACCTATTTATTCAGTATCTAACTTAATTCTAACAAAGAATGCTGAGAAACTGAGTGATTGTATTAAAATGTAGTCTGCATTCAATGGCCCAGCAGAAGGTAGATCGTAGAAGAATATACCTAGTACGGTGGCGTATACGTAACATTTTTAATTTTCTCCCTGACATATTAAGGTTGTATCTAACTTAATTCTAACGAAGAATGCTGAGAAACTGAGTGCTTGTCTTGACGTGTCAACTGCAATCAATGGCCCAGCACAAGGTAGATCGTAGAAGAATATACTTAGTATGGTGGCGTATACGTAACATTTTTAATTTTTTTTTTTTGCAAATTTCTTCCTGACCTATTTATTCAATATCTAACTTAATTCTAACAAAGAATGCTGAGAAACTGAGTGATTGTATTAAAATGTAGTTTGCATTCAATGGCCCAGCAGAAGGTGGATCGTACAAGAATATACCTAGTACGGTGGCGTATACGTAACATTTTTAATTTATTTTTCAATTTTCTCCCTGACCTATTTAGGTTGTATCTAACTCAATTCTAACAAAGAATTCTGAGAAACTGAGTGATTGTATTAAAATGTAGATTGCATTCGATGGCCCAGCAGAAGGTAGATCGTAGAAGAATATACCTAGTACGGTGGCGTATACGTAACATTTTTAATTTTTAATTGTTTTGCAAATTTCTTCCTGACCTATTTATTCAGTATCTAACTTAATTCTAACAAAGAATGCTGAGAAACTGAGTGATTGTATTAAAATATAGTCTGCATTCAATGGCCCAGCAGAAGGTAGATCGTAGAAGAATATACCTAGTACGGTGGCGTATACGTAATATTTTTAATTTTCTCCCTGACCTATTTAGGTTGTATCTAACTCAATTCTAATAAAGAATGCTGAGAGACTGAGTGATTGTATTAAAATGAAGATTGCATTCAATCGCCCACCAGAAGGTAGATCGTAGAAGAATATACCTAGTACGGTGGCGTATACGTAACATTTTTAATTTTTTTTTTTTTTTGGGAATTTCTTCCTGACCTATTTATCCAGTATCTAACTTAATTCTAACAAAGAATGCTGAGAAACTGAGTGATTGTATTAAAATGTAGTTTGCATTCAATGGCAAAGCAGAAGGTAGATCGTAGAAGAATATACCTAGTATGGTGGCGTATACGCAACATTTTTAATTTTCTCCCTGACATATTATGGTTGTATCTAACTTAATTCTAACGAAGAATGCTGAGAAACTGAGTGCTTGTCTTGACGTGTCAACTGCAATCAATGGCCCAGCAGAAGGTAGATCGTAGAAGAATATACTTAGTACGGTGGCGTATACGTAACATTTTTAATTTTTTTTTTTTTTGCAAATTTCTTCCTGACCTATTTATTCAGTATCTAACTTAATTCTAACAAAGAATGCTGAGAAACTGAGTGATTGTATTAAAATGTAGTTTGCATTCAATGGCCCAGCAGAAGGTAGGTCGTAGAAGAATATACCTAGTACGGTGGCGTATACGTAATATTTTTAATTTTCTCCCTGACCTATTTAGGTTGTATCTAACTCAACTATAACAAAGAATTCTGAGAAACTGAGTGATTGTATTAAAATGTAGATTGCATTCAATGGCCCAGCAGAAGGTAGATCGTAGAAGAATATACCTAGTACGGTGGCGTATACGTAACATTTTTAATTTTTAATTTTTTTGCAAATTTCTTCCTGACCTATTTATTCAGTATCTAACTTAATTCTAACAAAGAATGCTGAGAAACTGAGTGATTGCATTAAAATGTAGTCTGCATTCAATGGCCCAGCAGAAGGTAGATCGTAGAAGAATATACCTAGTACGGTGGCGTATACGTAACATTTTTAATTTTTAATTGTTTTGCAAATTTCTTCCTGACCTATTTATTCAGTATCTAACTTAATTCTAACGAAGAATGCTGAGAAACTGAGTGCTTATCTTGACGTGTCAACAGAATTCAATGGCCCAGCAGAAGGTAGATCGTAGAAGAATATACCTAGTACGGTGGCGTATACGTAACATTTTTAATTTTCTCCCTGACATATTAAGTTTGTATCTAACTTAATTCTTACGAAGAATGCTGAGAAACTGAGTGCTTGTCTTGACGTGTCAACTGCAATCAATGGCCCAGCAGAAGGTAGATCGTAGAAGAATATACCTAGTACGGTGGCGTATACGTAACATTTTTAATTTTTTTTTATTTTGCAAATTTCTTCCTGACCTATTTATTCAGTATCTAACTTAATTCTAACAAAGAATGCTGAGAAACTGAGTGATTGTATTAAAATGTAGTTTGCATTCAATGGCCCAGCAGAAGGTAGATCGTAGAAGAATATACCTAGTACGGTGGCGTATACGTAACATTTTTAATTTTTAATTGTTTTGCAAATTTCTTCCTGACCTATTTATTCAGTATCTAACTCAATTCTAACAAAGAATTCTGAGAAACTGAGTGATTGTATTAAAATGTAGATTGCATTCAATGGCCCAGCAGAAGGTAGATCGTAGAAGAATATACCTAGTACGGTGGCGTATACGTAACATTTTTAATTTTTAATTTTGTTGCAAATTTCTTCCTGACCTATTTATTCAGTATCTAACTTAATTCTAACAAAGAATGCTGAGAAACTGAGTGATTGTATTAAAATGTAGTCTGCATTCAATGGCCCAGCAGAAGGTAGATCGTAGAAGAATATACCTAGTACGGTGGCGTATACGTAACATTTTTAATTTTTAATTGTTTTGCAAATTTCTTCCTGACCTATTTATTCAGTATCTAACTTAATTCTAACAAAGAATGCTGAGAAACTGAGTGATTGTATTAAAATGTAGTCTGCATTCAATGGCCCAGCAGAACGTAGATCGTAGAAGAATATACCTAGTACGGTGGCGTATACGTAACATTTTAAAATTTTTTTTTTTCAATTTTCTCCCTGACCTATTTAGGTTGTATCTAACTCAATTCTAACAAAGAATTCTGAGAAACTGAGTGATTGTATTAAAATGTAGAGATTGCATTCAATGGCCCAGCAGAAGGTAGATCGGAGAAGAATATACCTAGTACGGTGGCGTATACGCAACATTTTGATTTTTTTTTTTTTCAATTTTCTCCCTGACCTATTTAGGTTGTATCTAACTCAATTCTAACAAAGAATTCTGAGAAACTGAGTGATTGTATTAAAATGTAGATTGCATTCAATGGCCCAGCAGAAGGTAGATCGTAGAAGAATATACCTAGTACGGTGGCGTATACGTAACATTTTTAATTTTTAATTTTGTTGCAAATTTCTTCCTGACCTATTTATTCAGTATCTAACTTAATTCTAACAAAGAATGCTGAGAAACTGAGTGATTGTATTAAAATGTAGTTTGCATTCAATGGCCCAGCAGAAGGTAGATCGTAGAAGAATATACCTAGTACGGTGGCGTATACGTAACATTTTTAATTTTTAATTGTTTTGCAAATTTCTTCCTGACCTATTTATTCAGTATCTAACTTAATTCTAACAAAGAATGCTGAGAAACTGAGTGATTGTATTAAAATGTAGTATGCATTCAATGGCCCAGCAGAAGGTAGATCGTAGAAGAATATACCTAGTACGGTGGCGTATACGCAACATTTTTAATTTTGAATTTTTTTGCAAATTTCTTGCTGACCTATTTATTCAGTATCTAACTTAATTCTAACAAAGAATGCTGAGAAACTGAGTGATTGTATTAAAATGTAGTCTGCATTCAATGGCCCAGCAGAAGGTAGATCGTAGAAGAATATACCTAGTACGGTGGCGTATACGCAACATTTTTAATTTTTAATTTGCAAATTTCTTCCTGACCTATTTATTCAGTATCTAACTTAATTCTAACAAAGAATGCTGAGAAACTGAGTGATTGTATTAAAATGTAGTCTGCATTCAATGGCCCAGCAGAAGGTAGATCGTAGAAGAATATACCTAGTACGGTGGCGTATACGCAACATTTTTAATTTTTAATTTTTTTGCAAATTTCTTGCTGACCTATTTATTCAGTATCTAACTTAATTCTAACAAAGAATGCTGAGAAACTGAGTGATTGTATTAAAATGTAGTCTGCATTCAATGGCCCAGCAGAAGGTAGATCGTAGAAGAATATACCTAGTACGGTGGCGTATACGTAATATTTTTAATTTTCTCCCTGACCTATTTAGGTTGTATCTAACTCAACTCTAACAAAGAATTCTGAGAAACTGAGTGATTGTATTAAAATGTAGATTGCATTCAATGGCCCAGCAGAAGGTAGATCGTAGAGGAATATACCTAGTACGGTGGCGTATACGCAACATTTTTAATTTTTAATTTTTTTGCAAATTTCTTCCTGACCTATTTATTCAGTATCTAACTTAATTCTAACAAAGAATGCTGAGAAACTGAGTGATTGTATTAAAATGTAGTCTGCATTCAATGGCCCAGCAGAAGGTAGATCGTAGAAGAATATACCTAGTACGGTGGCGTATACGTAACATTTTTAATTTTCTCCCTGACATATTAAGGTTGTATCTAACTTAATTCTAACGAAGAATGCTGAGAAACTGAGTGCTTGTCTTGACGTGTCAACTGCAATCAATGGCCCAGCACAAGGTAGATCGTAGAAGAATATACTTAGTATGGTGGCGTATACGTAACATTTTTAATTTTTTTTTTTTGCAAATTTCTTCCTGACCTATTTATTCAATATCTAACTTAATTCTAACAAAGAATGCTGAGAAACTGAGTGATTGTATTAAAATGTAGTTTGCATTCAATGGCCCAGCAGAAGGTGGATCGTACAAGAATATACCTAGTACGGTGGCGTATACGTAACATTTTTAATTTAATTTTCAATTTTCTCCCTGACCTATTTAGGTTGTATCTAACTCAATTCTAACAAAGAATTCTGAGAAACTGAGTGATTGTATTAAAATGTAGATTGCATTCGATGGCCCAGCAGAAGGTAGATCGTAGAAGAATATACCTAGTACGGTGGCGTATACGTAACATTTTTAATTTTTAATTGTTTTGCAAATTTCTTCCTGACCTATTTATTCAGTATCTAACTTAATTCTAACAAAGAATGCTGAGAAACTGAGTGATTGTATTAAAATATAGTCTGCATTCAATGGCCCAGCAGAAGGTAGATCGTAGAAGAATATACCTAGTACGGTGGCGTATACGTAATATTTTTAATTTTCTCCCTGACCTATTTAGGTTGTATCTAACTTAATTCTAACAAAGAATGCTGAGAAACTGAGTGATTGTATTAAAATGTAGAGATTGCATTCAACAGACCAGCAGAACGTAGATCGTAGAAGAATATACCTAGTACGGTGGCGTATACGTAACATTTTAAAATTTTTTTTTTCAATTTTCTCCCTGACCTATTTAGGTTGTATCTAACTCAATTCTAACAAAGAATTCTGAGAAACTGAGTGATTGTATTAAAATGTAGAGATTGCATTCAATGGCCCAGCAGAAGGTAGATCGGAGAAGAATATACCTAGTACGGTGGCGTATACGTAACATTTTGATTTTTTTTTTTTTTTCAATTTTCTCCCTGACCTATTTAGGTTGTATCTAACTCAATTCTAACAAAGAATTCTGAGAAACTGAGTGATTGTATTAAAATGTAGATTGCATTCAATGGCCCAGCAGAAGGTAGATCGTAGAAGAATATACCTAGTACGGTGGCGTATACGTAACATTTTTAATTTTCTCCCTGACATATTAAGGTTGTATCTAACTTAATTCTAACGAAGAATGCTGAGAAACTGAGTGCTTGTCTTGACGTGTCAACTGCAATCAATGGCCCAGCACAAGGTAGATCGTAGAAGAATATACTTAGTATGGTGGCGTATACGTAACATTTTTAATTTTTAATTTTTTTGCAAATTTCTTGCTGACCTATTTATTCAGTATCTAACTTAATTCTAACAAAGAATGCTGAGAAACTGAGTGATTGTATTAAAATGTAGTCTGCATTCAATGGCCCAGCAGAAGGTAGATCGTAGAAGAATATACCTAGTACGGTGGCGTATACGCAACATTTTTAATTTTTAATTTTTTTGCAAATTTCTTGCTGACCTATTTATTCAGTATCTAACTTAATTCTAACAAAGAATGCTGAGAAACTGAGTGATTGTATTAAAATGTAGTCTGCATTCAATGGCCCAGCAGAAGGTAGATCGTAAAGGAATATACCTAGTACGGTGGCGTATACGTAATATTTTTAATTTTCTCCCTGACCTATTTAGGTTGTATCTAACTCAACTCTAACAAAGAATGCTGAGAAACTGAGTGATTGTATTAAAATGTAGTCTGCATTCAATGGCCCAGCAGAAGGTAGATCGTAGAAGAATATACCTAGTACGGTGGCGTATACGTAACATTTTTAATTTTTAATTGTTTTGCAAATTTCTTCCTGACCTATTTATTCAGTATCTAACTTAATTCTAACAAAGAATGCTGAGAAACTGAGTGATTGTATTAAAATGTAGTCTGCATTCAATGGCCCAGCAGAACGTAGATCGTAGAAGAATATACCTAGTACGGTGGCGTATACGTAACATTTTAAAATTTTTTTTTTTCAATTTTCTCCCTGACCTATTTAGGTTGTATCTAACTCAATTCTAACAAAGAATTCTGAGAAACTGAGTGATTGTATTAAAATGTAGAGATTGCATTCAATGGCCCAGCAGAAGGTAGATCGGAGAAGAATATACCTAGTACGGTGGCGTATACGCAACATTTTGATTTTTTTTTTTTTTTTTCAATTTTCTCCCTGACCTATTTAGGTTGTATCTAACTCAATTCTAACAAAGAATTCTGAGAAACTGAGTGATTGTATTAAAATGTAGATTGCATTCAATGGCCCAGCAGAAGGTAGATCGTAGAAGAATATACCTAGTACGGTGGCGTATACGTAACATTTTTAATTTTTAATTTTGTTGCAAATTTCTTCCTGACCTATTTATTCAGTATCTAACTTAATTCTAACAAAGAATGCTGAGAAACTGAGTGATTGTATTAAAATGTAGTTTGCATTCAATGGCCCAGCAGAAGGTAGATCGTAGAAGAATATACCTAGTACGGTGGCGTATACGTAACATTTTTAATTTTTAATTGTTTTGCAAATTTCTTCCTGACCTATTTATTCAGTATCTAACTTAATTCTAACAAAGAATGCTGAGAAACTGAGTGATTGTATTAAAATGTAGTATGCATTCAATGGCCCAGCAGAAGGTAGATCGTAGAAGAATATACCTAGTACGGTGGCGTATACGCAACATTTTTAATTTTTAATTTTTTTGCAAATTTCTTGCTGACCTATTTATTCAGTATCTAACTTAATTCTAACAAAGAATGCTGAGAAACTGAGTGATTGTATTAAAATGTAGTCTGCATTCAATGGCCCAGCAGAAGGTAGATCGTAGAAGAATATACCTAGTACGGTGGCGTATACGCAACATTTTTAATTTTTAATTTGCAAATTTCTTCCTGACCTATTTATTCAGTATCTAACTTAATTCTAACAAAGAATGCTGAGAAACTGAGTGATTGTATTAAAATGTAGTCTGCATTCAATGGCCCAGCAGAAGGTAGATCGTAGAAGAATATACCTAGTACGGTGGCGTATACGCAACATTTTTAATTTTTAATTTTTTTGCAAATTTCTTGCTGACCTATTTATTCAGTATCTAACTTAATTCTAACAAAGAATGCTGAGAAACTGAGTGATTGTATTAAAATGTAGTCTGCATTCAATGGCCCAGCAGAAGGTAGATCGTAGAAGAATATACCTAGTACGGTGGCGTATACGTAATATTTTTAATTTTCTTCCTGACCTATTTAGGTTGTATCTAACTCAACTCTAACAAAGAATTCTGAGAAACTGAGTGATTGTATTAAAATGTAGATTGCATTCAATGGCCCAGCAGAAGGTAGATCGTAGAAGAATATACCTAGTACGGTGGCGTATACGCAACATTTTTAATTTTTAATTTTTTTGCAAATTTCTTCCTGACCTATTTATTCAGTATCTAACTTAATTCTAACAAAGAATGCTGAGAAACTGAGTGATTGTATTAAAATGTAGTCTGCATTCAATGGCCCAGCAGAAGGTAGATCGTAGAAGAATATACCTAGTACGGTGGCGTATACGCAACATTTTTAATTTTTAATTTTTTTGCAAATTTCTTGCTGACCTATTTATTCAGTATCTAACTTAATTCTAACAAAGAATGCTGAGAAACTGAGTGATTGTATTAAAATGTAGTCTGCATTCAATGGCCCAGCAGAAGGTAGATCGTAGAAGAATATACCTAGTACGGTGGCGTATACGTAATATTTTTAATTTTCTCCCTGACCTATTTAGGTTGTATCTAACTCAACTCTAACAAAGAATTCTGAGAAACTGAGTGATTGTATTAAAATGTAGATTGCATTCAATGGCCCAGCAGAAGGTAGATCGTAGAAGAATATACCTAGTACGGTGGCGTATACGCAACATTTTTAATTTTTAATTTTTTTGCAAATTTCTTCCTGACCTATTTATTCAGTATCTAACTTAATTCTAACAAAGAATGCTGAGAAACTGAGTGATTGTATTAAAATGTAGTCTGCATTCAATGGCCCAGCAGAAGGTAGATCGTAGAAGAATATACCTAGTACGGTGGCGTATACGTAACATTTTTAATTTTCTCCCTGACATATTAAGGTTGTATCTAACTTAATTCTAACAAAGACTGCTGAGAAACTGAGTGATTGTATTAAAATGTAGTTTGCATTCAATGGCCCAGCAGAAGGTGGATCGTACAAGAATATACCTAGTACGGTGGCGTATACGTAACATTTTTAATTTATTTTTCAATTTTCTCCCTGACCTATTTAGGTTGTATCTAACTCAATTCTAACAAAGAATTCTGAGAAACTGAGTGATTGTATTAAAATGTAGATTGCATTCGATGGCCCAGCAGAAGGTAGATCGTAGAAGAATATACCTAGTACGGTGGCGTATACGTAACATTTTTAATTTTTAATTGTTTTGCAAATTTCTTCCTGACCTATTTATTCAGTATCTAACTTAATTCTAACAAAGAATGCTGAGAAACTGAGTGATTGTATTAAAATATAGTCTGCATTCAATGGCCCAGCAGAAGGTAGATCGTAGAAGAATATACCTAGTACGGTGGCGTATACGTAATATTTTTAATTTTCTCCCTGACCTATTTAGGTTGTATCTAACTCAATTCTAATAAAGAATGCTGAGAGACTGAGTGATTGTATTAAAATGAAGATTGCATTCAATCGCCCACCAGAAGGTAGATCGTAGAAGAATATACCTAGTACGGTGGCGTATACGTAACATTTTTAATTTTTTTTTTTTTTTGGAAATTTCTTCCTGACCTATTTATCCAGTATCTAACTTAATTCTAACAAAGAATGCTGAGAAACTGAGTGATTGTATTAAAATGTAGTTTGCATTCAATGGCAAAGCAGAAGGTAGATCGTAGAAGAATATACCTAGTATGGTGGCGTATACGCAACATTTTTAATTTTCTCCCTGACATATTAAGGTTGTATCTAACTTAATTCTAACGAAGAATGCTGAGAAACTGAGTGCTTGTCTTGACGTGTCAACTGCAATCAATGGCCCAGCAGAAGGTAGATCGTAGAAGAATATACTTAGTACGGTGGCGTATACGTAACATTTTTAATTTTTTTTTTTTTTGCAAATTTCTTCCTGACCTATTTATTCAGTATCTAACTTAATTCTAACAAAGAATGCCGAGAAACTGAGTGATTGTATTAAAATGTAGTTTGCATTCAATGGCCCAGCAGAAGGTAGGTCGTAGAAGAATATACCTAGTACGGTGGCGTATACGTAATATTTTTAATTTTCTCCCTGACCTATTTAGGTTGTATCTAACTCAACTATAACAAAGAATTCTGAGAAACTGAGTGATTGTATTAAAATGTAGATTGCATTCAATGGCCCAGCAGAAGGTAGATCGTAGAAGAATATACCTAGTACGGTGGCGTATACGTAACATTTTTAATTTTTAATTTTTTTGCAAATTTCTTCCTGACCTATTTATTCAGTATCTAACTTAATTCTAACAAAGAATGCTGAGAAACTGAGTGATTGCATTAAAATGTAGTCTGCATTCAATGGCCCAGCAGAAGGTAGATCGTAGAAGAATATACCTAGTACGGTGGCGTATACGTAACATTTTTAATTTTTAATTGTTTTGCAAATTTCTTCCTGACCTATTTATTCAGTATCTAACTTAATTCTAACGAAGAATGCTGAGAAACTGAGTGCTTATCTTGACGTGTCAACAGAATTCAATGGCCCAGCAGAAGGTAGATCGTAGAAGAATATACCTAGTACGGTGGCGTATACGCAACATTTTTTTTTTTTTTTTTTTCAATTTTCTCCTTGACCTATTTATTTTGTATCTAACTCAATTCTAACAAAGAATGCTGAGAAACTGAGTGATTGTATTAAAACGTAGTCTGCATTCAATGGCCCAGCAGAAGGTAGATCGTAGAAGAATATACCTAGTACGGTGGCGTATACGTAACATTTTTAATTTTTTTTTTTATAAATTTTCTCCCTGACATATTAAGGTTGTGTCTAACTTAATTCTAACAAAGAATGCTGAGAAACTGAGTGCTTGTCTTGACGTGTGAACTGCATTCGATGGCCCAGCAGAAGGTAGATCGTAGAAGAATATACCTAGTACGGTGGCGTATACGCAACATTTTTAATTTTCTCCCTGACATATTAAGGTTGTATATAACTTAATTCTAACGAAGAATGCTGAGAAACTGAGTGCTTGTCTTGACGTGTCAACTGCATTCAATGGCCCAGCAGAAGGTAGATCGTAGAAGAATATACCTAGTACGGTGGCGTATACGTAACATTTTTAATTTTTTATTTTTTTTTCAATTTTCTCCCTGAACTATTTAGGTTGTATCTAACGTAATTCTAACAAAGAATGCTGAGAAACTGACTGCTTGTCTTGACGTGTCAACGGCATTCAATGGCCCAGCAGAAGGTAGATCGTAGAAGAATATACCTAGTACTGTGGCGTATACGTAACATTTTTAATTTTTTTTTTTTATAAATTTTCTCCCTGACCTATTTAGGTTGTATCTAACTTAATTCTAACAAAGAATGCTGAGAAACTGAGTGCTTCTCTTGACGTGTGAACTGCATTCGATGGCCCAGCAGAAGGTAGATCGTAGAAGAATATACCTAGTACTGTGGCGTATACGTAACATTTTTAATTTTTTTTTTTTTTTTGAAATTTCTTCCTGACCTATTTATCCAGTATCTAACTTAATTCTAACAAAGAATGCTGAGAAACTGAGTGATTGTATTAAAATGTAGTTTGCATTCAATGGCAAAGCAGAAGGTAGATCGTAGAAGAATATACCTAGTACGGTGGCGTATACGCAACATTTTTAATTTTCTCCCTGACATATTAAGGTTGTATATAACTTAATTCTAACGAAGAATGCTGAGAAACTGAGTGCTTGTCTTGACGTGTCAACTGCATTCAATGGCCCAGCAGAAGGTAGATCGTAGAAGAATATAATTAGTACGGTGGCGTATACGTAACATTTTTAATTTTTTATTTTTTTTTTCAATTTTCTCCCTGAACTATTTAGGTTGTATCTAACGTAATTCTAACAAAGAATGCTGAGAAACTGACTGCTTGTCTTGACGTGTCAACGGCATTCAATGGCCCAGCAGAAGGTAGATCGTAGAAGAATATACCTAGTACTGTGGCGTATACGTAACATTCTTAATTTTTTTTTTTATAAATTTTCTCCCTGACATATTAAGGTTGTATCTAACTTAATTCTAACAAAGAATGCTGAGAAACTGAGTGCTTGTCTTGACGTGTGAACTGCATTCGATGGCCCAGCAGAAGGTAGATCGTAGAAGAATATACCTAGTACGGTGGCGTATGCGTAACATTTTTAATTTTTTATTTTTTTTTCAATTTTCTCCTTGACCTATTTAGGTTGTATCTAACTTCATTCTAACAAAGAATGCTGAGAAACTGAGTGCTTGTCTTGACGTGTCAACTGCAATCAATGGCCCAGCAGAAGGTAGATCGTAGAAGAACATACCTAGTACTGTGGCGTATACGTAACATTTTTAATTTTTTTTTTTTATAAATTTTCTCCCTGACCTATTTAGGTTGTATCTAACTTAATTCTAACAAAGAATGCTGAGAAACTGAGTGCTTCTCTTGACGTGTGAACTGCATTCGATGGCCCAGCAGAAGGTAGATCGTAGAAGAATATACCTAGTACTGTGGCGTATACGTAACATTTTTAATTTTTTTTTTTTATAAATTTTCTCCCTGACATATTAAGGTTGTATCTAACTTAATTCTAACAAAGAATGCTGAGAAACTGAGTGCTTCTCTTGACGTGTCAACTGCAATCAATGGCCCAGCAGAAGGTAGATCGTAGAAGAATATACTTAGTACGGTGGCGTATACGTAACATTTTGAATTTTTTTCTTTTCAATTTTCTCCCTGACCTATTTAGGTTGTATCTAACTCAATTCTAACAAAGAGTGCTGAGAAACTGAGTGGTTGTATTAAAATGTAGTTTGCATTCAATGGCCCAGCAGAAGGTAGATCGTAGAAGAATATACCTAGCACTGTGGCGTATACGTAACATTTTTAATTTATTTTTTTTTAAATTTTCTCCCTGACCTTTTTAGGTTGTATCTAACTCAATTCTAACAACGAATTCTGAGAAACTGAGTGATTGTATTAAAATGTAGATTGCATTCAATGGCCCAGCAGAACGTAGATCGTAGAAGAATATACCTAGTACGGTGGTGTATACGTAACATTTTTAATTTTTTTCTTTTCAATTTTCTCCCTGACCTATTTAGGTTGTATCTAACTCAATTCTAACAAAGAATTCTGAGAAACTGAGTGATTGTATTCAAATGTAGATTGCATTCAATGGCCCAGCAGAAGGTAGATCGTAGAAGAATATACTTAGTACGGTGGCGTATACGTAACATTTTTAATTTTTAATTTTTTTGCAAATTTCTTCCTGACCTATTTATTCAGTATCTAACTTAATTCTAACAAAGAATGCTGAGAAACTGAGTGATTGTATTAAAATGTAGTCTGCATTCAATGGCCCAGCAGAAGGTAGATCGTAGAAGAATATACCTAGTACGGTAGCGTATACGTAACATTTTTAATTTTTTTCTTTTCTATTTTCTCCCTGACCTATTTAGGTTGTATCTAACTCAATTCTAATAAAGAATGCTGAGAGACTGAGTGATTGTATTAAAATGAAGATTGCATTCAATCGCCCACCAGAAGGTAGATCGTAGAAGAATATACCTAGTACGGTGGCGTATACGTAACATTTTTAATTTTTAATTGTTTTGCAAATTTCTTCCTGAACTATTTATTCAGTATCTAACTTAATTCTAACAAAGAATGCTGAGAAACTGAGTGATTGTATTAAAATGTAGTCTGCATTCAATGGCCCAGCAGAAGGTAGATCGTAGAAGAATATACCTAGTACGGTAGCGTATACGTAACATTTTTAATTTTTTTCTTTTCTATTTTCTAACTGACCTATTTAGGTTGTATCTAACTCAATTCTAATAAAGAATGCTGAGAGACTGAGTGATTGTATTAAAATGAAGATTGCATTCAATCGCCCACCAGAAGGTAGATCGTAGAAGAATATACCTAGTACGGTGGCGTATACGTAACATTTTTAATTTTTAATTGTTTTGCAAATTTCTTCCTGACCTATTTATTCAGTATCTAACTTAATTCTAACAAAGAATGCTGAGAAACTGAGTGATTGTATTAAAATGTAGTCTGCATTCAATGGCCCAGCAGAAGGTAGATCGTAGAAGAATATACCTAGTACATTGGCGTATACGTAACATTTTTAATTTTCTCCCTGACATATTAAGGTTGTATCTAACTTAATTCTAACGAAGAATGTTGAGAAACTGAGTGCTTGTCTTGACGTGTCAACTGCAATCAATGGCCCAGCAGAAGGTAGATCGTAGAAGAATATACTTAGTACGGTGGCGTATACGTAACATTTTTAATTTTTTTCTTTTCAATTTTCTCCCTGACCTACTTAGGTTGTATCTAACTCAATTCTAACAAAGAATTCTGAGAAACTGAGTGATTGTATTCAAATGTAGATTGCATTCAATGGCCCAGCAGAAGGTAGATCGTAGAAGAATATACTTAGTACGGTGGCGTATACGTAACATTTTTAATTTTTAATTTTTTTGCAAATTTCTTCCTGACCTATTTATTCAGTATCTAACTTAATTCTAACAAAGAATGCTGAGAAACTGAGTGATTGTATTAAAATGTAGTCTGCATTCAATGGCCCAGCAGAAGGTAGATCGAAGAAGAATATACCTAGTACGGTAGCGTATACGTAACATTTTTAATTTTTTTCTTTTCTATTTTCTCCCTGACCTATTTAGGTTGTATCTAACTCAATTCTAATAAAGAATGCTGAGAAACTGAGTGATTGTATTAAAATGAAGATTGCATTCAATCGCCCACCAGAAGGTAGATCGTAGAAGAATATACCTAGTACGGTGGCGTATACGTAACATTTTTAATTTTTAATTGTTTTGCAAATTTCTTCCTGACCTATTTATTCAGTATCTAACTTAATTCTAACAAAGAATGCTGAGAAACTGAGTGATTGTATTAAAATGTAGTCTGCATTCAATGGCCCAGCAGAAGGTAGATCGTAGAAGAATATACCTAGTACGGTAGCGTATACGTAACATTTTTAATTTTTTTCTTTTCTATTTTCTAACTGACCTATTTAGGTTGTATCTAACTCAATTCTAATAAAGAATGCTGAGAGACTGAGTGATTGTATTAAAATGAAGATTGCATTCAATCGCCCACCAGAAGGTAGATCGTAGAAGAATATACCTAGTACGGTGGCGTATACGTAACATTTTTAATTTTTAATTGTTTTGCAAATTTCTTCCTGACCTATTTATTCAGTATCTAACTTAATTCTAACAAAGAATGCTGAGAAACTGAGTGATTGTATTAAAATGTAGTCTGCATTCAATGGCCCAGTAGAAGGTAGATCGTAGAAGAATATACCTAGTACGGTGGCGTATACGTAACATTTTTAATTTTCTCCCTGACATATTAAGGTTGTATCTAACTTAATTCTAACGAAGAATGTTGAGAAACTGAGTGCTTGTCTTGACGTGTCAACTGCAATCAATGGCCCAGCAGAAGGTAGATCGTAGAAGAATATACTTAGTACGGTGGCGTATACGTAACATTTTTAATTTTTTTCTTTTCAATTTTCTCCCTGACCTATTTAGGTTGTATCTAACTCAATTCTAACAAAGAATTCTGAGAAACTGAGTGATTGTATTCAAATGTAGATTGCATTCAATGGCCCAGCAGAAGGTAGATCGTAGAAGAATATACTTAGTACGGTGGCGTATACGTAACATTTTTAATTTTTAATTTTTTTGCATATTTCTTCCTGACCTATTTATTCAGTATCTAACTTAATTCTAACAAAGAATGCTGAGAAACTGAGTGATTGTATTAAAATGTAGTCTGCATTCAATGGCCCAGCAGAAGGTAGATCGTAGAAGAATATACCTAGTACGGTAGCGTATACGTAACATTTTTAATTTTTTTCTTTTCTATTTTCTCCCTGACCTATTTAGGTTGTATCTAACTCAATTCTAATAAAGAATGCTGAGAGACTGAGTGATTGTATTAAAATGAAGATTGCATTCAATCGCCCACCAGAAGGTAGATCGTAGAAGAATATACCTAGTACGGTGGCGTATACGTAACATTTTTAATTTTTAATTGTTTTGCAAATTTCTTCCTGACCTATTTATTCAGTATCTAACTTAATTCTAACAAAGAATGCTGAGAAACTGAGTGATTGTATTAAAATGTAGTCTGCATTCAATGGCCCAGCAGAAGGTAGATCGTAGAAGAATATACCTAGTACGGTGGCGTATACGTAACATTTTTAATTTTCTCCCTGACATATTAAGGTTGTATCTAACTTAATTCTAACGAAGAATGCTGAGAAACTGAGTGCTTGTCTTGACGTGTCAACTGCAATCAATGGCCCAGCAGAAGGTAGATCGTAGAAGAATATACTTAGTACGGTGGCGTATACGTAACATTTTTAATTTTGTTTTTTTTGCAAATTTCTTCCTGACCTATTTATTCAGTATCTAACTTAATTCTAACAAAGAATGCTGAGAAACTGAGTGATTTTATTAAATGGTAGTTTCCCTTCAATGGCCCAGCAGAAGGTAGATCGTAGAAGAATATACCTAGTACGGTGGCGTATACGTAACATTTTTAATTTTTTTTTTTTTTGCAAATTTCTTCCTGACCTATTTATTCAGTATCTAACTTAATTCTAACAAAGAATGCTGAGAAACTGAGTGATTGTATTAAAATGTAGTCTGCATTCAATGGCCCAGCAGAAGGTAGATCGTAGAAGAATATACCTAGAACGGTGGCGTATACGTAACATTTTTAATTTTTTTTTTCAATTTTCTCCCTGACCTATTTAGGTTGTATCTAACTCAATTCTAACAAAAAATTTTGAGAAACTGAGTGATTGTATTAAAATGTAGTCTGCATTCAATGGCCCAGCAGAAGGTAGATCGTAGAAGAATATACCTAGTACGGTGGCGTATACGTAATATTTTTAATTTTCTCCCTGACCTATTTAGGTTGTATCTAACTCAATTCTAACAAAAAATTTTGAGAAACTGAATGATTGTATTAAAATGTAGTCTGCATTCAATGGCCCAGCAGAAGGTAGATCGTAGAAGAATATACCTAGTACGGTGGCGCATACGTAACATTTTTAATTTATTTTTTTTTTTAATTTTCTCCCTGACCTTTTTAGGTTGTATCTAACTCAATTCTAACAAAGAATGCTGAGAAACTGAGTGATTGTATAAAAATGTAGATTGCATTCAATGGCAATCCAGCAGAACGTAGATCGTAGAAGAATATACCTAGTACGGTGGCGTATACGTAACATTTTTAATTTTTTTTTTCAATTTTCTCCCTGACCTATTTAGGTTGTATCTAACTCAATTCTAACAAAAAATTTTGAGAAACTGAGTGATTGTATTAAAATGTAGTCTGCATTCAATGGCCCAGCAGAAGGTAGATCGTAGAAGAATATACCTAGTACGGTGGCGTATACGTAATATTTTTAATTTTCTCCCTGACCTATTTAGGTTGTATCTAACTTAATTCTAACAAAGAATGCTGAGAAACTGAGTGATTGTATTAAAATGTAGTTTGCATTCAATGGCCCAGCAGAAGGTAGATCGTAGACCTATATACCTAGAACGGTGGCGTATACGTAACATTTTTAATTTTTTTTTTTTTTTTTATTTTCTCAATGACATATTAAGGTTGTATCTTACTTAATTCTAACAAAGAATGCAGAGAAACTGAGTGCTTGTCTTGACGTGTCAACTGCAATCAATGGCCCAGCAGAAGGTAGATCGTAGAAGAATATACCTAGTATGGTGGCGTATACGTAATATTTTTAATTTTTTTTTTTTGCAAATTTCTTCCTGACCTATTTATTCAGTATCTAACTTAATTCTAACAAAGAATGCTGAGAAACTGAGTGATTGTATTAAAATGTAGTTTGCATTCAATGGCCCAGCAGAAGGTAGATCGTAGAAGAATATACCTAGTATGGTGACGTATACGTAACATTTTTATTTTTATTTTTTTCAATTTTTTTCTTGACCTACTTGGGCTTTATCTAATTCAAATCTAATAAAGAATGCTGAGAAACTGAGTGATTGTATTAAAATGAAGATTGCATTCAATCGCCCAGCAGAAGGTGGATCGTAGAAGAATATACCTAGTATGGTGGCGTATACGTAATATTTTTAATTTTTTTTTTTTGCAAATTTCTTCCTGACCTATTTATTCAGTATCTAACTTAATTCTAACAAAGAATGCTGAGAAACTGAGTGATTGTATTAAAATGTAGTTTGCATTCAATGGCCCAGCAGAAGGTAGATCGTAGAAGAATATACCTAGTATGGTGGCGTATACGTAATATTTTTAATTTTTTTTTTTTGCAAATTTCTTCCTGACCTATTTATTCAGTATCTAACTTAATTCTAACAAAGAATGCTGAGAAACTGAGTGATGGTATTAAAATGTAGTTTGCATTCAATGGCCCAGCAGAAGGTAGATCGTAGAAGAATATACCTAGTATGGTGGCGTATACGTAATATTTTTAATTTTTTTTTTTTGCAAATTTCTTCCTGATCTATTTATTCAGTATCTAACTTAATTCTAACAAAGAATGCTGAGAAACTGAGTGATTGTATTAAAATGTAGTTTGCATTCAATGGCCCAGCAGAAGGTAGATCGTAGAAGAATATACCTAGTATGGTGGCGTATACGTAACATTTTTATTTTTATTTTTTTTCAATTTTTTTCTTGACCTACTTGGGCTTTATCTAATTCAATTCTAATAAAGAATGCTGAGAAACTGAGTGATTGTATTAAAATGAAGATTGCATTCAATCGCCCAGCAGAAGGTAGATCGTAGAAGAATATACCTAGTACGGTGGCGTATACGTAACATTTTTAATTTTTTTTTTTTTTGCAAATTTCTTCCTGACCTATTTATTCAGTATCTAACTTAATTCTAACAAAGAATGCTGAGAAACTGAGTGATTGTATTAAAATGTAGTTTGCATTCAATGGCCCAGCAGAATGTAGATCGTAGAAGAATATACCTAGTATGGTGGCGTATACGTAACATTTTTATTTTTATTTTTTTTCAATTTTTTTCTTGACCTACTTGGGCTTTATCTAATTCAATTCTAATAAAGAATGCTGAGAAACTGAGTGATTGTATTAAAATGAAGATTGCATTCAATCGCCCAGCAGAAGGTAGATCGTAGAAGAATATACCTAGTACGGTGGCGTATACGTAACATTTTTAATTTTTTTTTTTTTTGCAAATTTCTTCCTGACCTATTTATTCAGTATCTAACTTAATTCTAACAAAGAATGCTGAGAAACTGAGTGATTGTATTAAAATGTAGTTTGCATTCAATGGCCCAGCAGAAGGTAGATCGTAGAAGAATATACCTAGTACGGTGGCGTATACGCAACATTTTTAATTTTTTTTTTCAATTTTCTCCCTGACCTATTTAGGTTGTATCTAACTCAATTATAACAAAGAATTCTGAGAAACTGAGTGCTTGTCTTGACGTGTCAACTGCATTCGATGGCCCAGCAGAAGGTAGATCGTAGAAGAATATACCTAGCACTGTGGCGTATACGTAACATTTTTAATTTATTTTTTTTTTAAATTTTCTCCCTGACCTTTTTAGGTTGTATCTAACTCAATTCTAACAAAGAATTCTGAGAAACTGAGTGATTGTATTAAAATGTAGTTTGCATTCAATGGCCCAGCAGAAGGTAGATCGTAGAAGAATATACCTAGAACGGTGGCGTATACGTAACATTTTTAATTTATTTTTTTTTTCAATTTTCTCCCTGACCTATTTAGGTTGTATCTAACTCAATTCTAACAAAGAACGCAGAGAAACTGAGTGCTTGTCTTGACGTGTCAACTGCAATCAATGGCCCAGCAGAAGGTAGACCGTAGAAGAATATACCTAGAACGGTGGCGTATACGTAATATTTTTAATTTATTTTTTTTTTAATTTTCTCCCTGACCTTTTTAGGTTGTATCTAACTCACTTCTAACAAAGAATGCTGAGAAACTGAGTGATTGTATTAAAATGTAGATTGCATTCAATGACCCAGCAGAAGGTAGATCGTAGAAGAATATACCTAGTATGGTGGCGTATACGTAACATTTTTATTTTTATTTTTTTCAATTTTTTTCTTGACCTACTTGGGCTTTATCTAATTCAATTCTAATAAAGAGTGCTGAGAAACTGAGTGATTGTATTAAAATGAAGATTGCATTCAATCGCCCAGCAGAAGGTAGATCGTAGAAGAATATACCTTGTATGGTGGCGTATACGTAACATTTTTAATTTTTTTTTTTTTTGCAAATTTCTTCCTGACCTATTTATTCAGTATCTAACTTAATTCTAACAAAGAATGCTGAGAAACTGAGTGATTGTATTAAAATATAGTTTGCGTTCAATGGCCCAGCAGAAGGTAGATCGTAGAAGAATATACCTAGTACGGTGGCGTATACGTAACATTTTTAATTTTTTTTTTTTCAATTTTCTCCCTGACCTATTTAGGTTGTATCTAACTCAATTCTAACAAATAATTTTGAGAAACTGAGTGATTGTATTAAAATGTAGTTTGCATTCAATGGCCCAGCAGAAGGTAGATCGTAGAAGAATATACCTAGTACGGTGGCGTATACGTAACATTTTTAATTTTTTTTTTTCAATTTTCTCCCTGACCTATTTAGGTTGTATCTAACTCAATTCTAACAAATAATTTTGAGAAACTGAGTGATTGTATTAAAATATAGTTTGCGTTCAATGGCCCAGCAGAAGGTAGATCGTAGAAGAATATACCTAGTACGGTGGCGTATACGTAACATTTTTAACTTTTTTTTTTTTTTCAATTTTCTCCCTGACCCATTTGGGTTGTATCTAATTTAATTCTAACAAAGAATGCTGAGTAACTGAGTGCTTGTCTTGACGTGTCAACTGCATTCGATGGCCCAGCAGAAGGTAGATCGTAGAAGAATATACCTAATACGGTGGCGTATACGTAACATTTTTAATTAATTTTTTTTTTAATTTTCCCCCTGACCTTTTTAGGTTGTATCTAACTCAATTCTAACAAAGAATCCTGAGAAACTGAGTGATTGTATTAAAATGTAGTTTGCATTCAATGGCCCAGCAGAAGGTAGATCGTAGAAGAATATGCCTAGAACGGTGGCGTATACGTAACATTTTTAATTTATTTTTTTTTTCAATTTTCTCCCTGACCTATTTAGGTTGTATCTAACTCAATTCTAACAAAGAACGCAGAGAAACTGAGTGCTTGTCTTGACGTGTCAACTGCAATCAATGGCCCAGCAGAAGGTAGACCGTAGAAGAATATACCTAGAACGGTGGCGTATACGTAATATTTTTAATTTATTTTTTTTTTAATTTTCTCCCTGACCTTTTTAGGTTGTATCTAACTCACTTCTAACAAAGAATGCTGAGAAACTGAGTGATTGTATTAAAATGTAGATTGCATTCAATGACCCAGCAGAAGGTAGATCGTAGAAGAATATACCTAGTATGGTGGCGTATACGTAACATTTTTATTTTTATTTTTTTCAATTTTTTTCTTGACCTACTTGGGCTTTATCTAATTCAATTCTAATAAAGAGTGCTGAGAAACTGAGTGATTGTATTAAAATGAAGATTGCATTCAATCGCCCAGCAGAAGGTAGATCGTAGAAGAATATACCTTGTATGGTGGCGTATACGTAACATTTTTAATTTTTTTTTTTTTTGCAAATTTCTTCCTGACCTATTTATTCAGTATCTAACTTAATTCTAACAAAGAATGCTGAGAAACTGAGTGATTGTATTAAAATATAGTTTGCGTTCAATGGCCCAGCAGAAGGTAGATCGTAGAAGAATATACCTAGTACGGTGGCGTATACGTAACATTTTTAATTTTTTTTTTTTCAATTTTCTCCCTGACCTATTTAGGTTGTATCTAACTCAATTCTAACAAATAATTTTGAGAAACTGAGTGATTGTATTAAAATGTAGTTTGCATTCAATGGCCCAGCAGAAGGTAGATCGTAGAAGAATATACCTAGTACGGTGGCGTATACGTAACATTTTTAATTTTTTTTTTTTCAATTTTCTCCCTGACCTATTTAGGTTGTATCTAACTTAATTCTAACAAAGAATGCTGAGAAACTGAGTGCTTGTCTTGACGTGTCAACTGCATTCGATGGCCCAGCAGAAGGTAGATCGTAGAAGAATATACTATAATATTATAATTTTCTCCCTGACCTTTTTAGGTTTTATCTAACTCAATTCTAACAAAGAATTCTGAGAAACTGAGTGATTGTATTAAAATGTAGTTTGCATTCAATGGCCCAGCAGAAGGTAGATCGTAGAAGAATATACTATAATATTATAATTTTCTCCCTGACCTTTTTAGGTTGTATCTAACTCAATTCTAACAAAGAATTCTGAGAAACGGAGTGATTGTACTAAAATGTAGTTTGCATTCAATGGCCCAGCAGAAGGTAGATCGTAGAAGAATATACCTAGCACGGTGGCGTATACGTAACATTTTTAATTTTTTTTTTAAATTTTTTCCCTGACCTATTTAGGTTGTATCTAACTCAATTCTAACAAAGAATGCTGAGAAACTGAGTGATTGTATTAAAATGTAGATTGCATTCAATGGCCCAGCAGAAGGTAGATCGTAGAAGAATATACCTAGTAGCGTATACGTAACATTTTAAATTTTTTTTTTTTTTTAATTTTCTCCCTGACCTTTTTAGGTTGTATCTAACTCAATTCTAACAAAGAATGCTGAGAAACTGAGTGATTGTATTAAAATGTAGATTGCATTCAATGGCCCAGCAGGAGGTAGATCGTAGAAGAATATACCTAGTACGGTGGCGTATACGTAACATTTTTAATTTTTTTTCTTCAATTTTCTCCCTGACCTATTTAGGTTGTATGTAACTCAATTCTAACAAAGAATTCTGAGAAACTGAGTGATTGTATTAAAATGTAGTTTGCATTCAATGGCCCAGCAGAAGGTAGATCGTAGAAGAATATACCTAGTACGGTGGCGTATACGTAACATTTTTAATTTTATTTTTTTTTTGCAAATTTCTTCCTGACCTATTTATTCAGTATCTAACTTAATTCTAACAAAGAATGCTGAGAAACTGAGTGATTGTATTAAAATGTAGTTTGCATTCAATGGCCCAGCAGAAGGTAGATCGTAGAAGAATATACCTAGTACGGTGGCGTATACGTAACATTTTTAATTAATTTTTTTCAATTTTCTCCCTGACCTATTTAGGTTGTATCTAACTCAATTCTAACAAAGAATTCTGAGAAACTGAGTGATTGTATTAAAATGTAGTTTGCATTCAATGGCCCAGCAGAAGGTAGATCGTAGAAGAATATACCTAGTACGGTGGCGTATACGTAACATTTTTAATTTTTTATTTTTTTGCAAATTTCTTCCTGACCTATTTATTCAGTATCTAACTTAATTCTAACAAAGAATGCTGAGAAACTGAGTGATTGTATTAAAATGTAGTTTGCATTCAATGGCCCAGCAGAAGGTAGATCGTAGAAGAATATACCTAGTACGGTGGCGTATACGTAACATTTTTAATTTTTTTTTTCAATTTTCTCCCTGACCTATTTAGGTTGTATCTAACTCAATTCTAACAAAGAATTCTGAGAAACTGAGTGATTGTATTAAAATGTAGTTTGCATTCAATGGCCCAGCAGAAGGTAGATCGTAGAAGAATATACCTAGTACGGTGGCGTATACGTAACATTTTTAATTTTTTTTTTCAATTTTCTCCCTGACCTATTTAGGTTGTATCTAACTCAATTCTAACAAAAAATTTTGAGAAACTGAGTGATTGTATTAAAATGTAGTCTGCATTCAATGGCCCAGCAGAAGGTAGATCGTAGAAGAATATACCTAGTACGGTGGCGTATACGTAATATTTTTAATTTTCTCCCTGACCTATTTAGGTTGTATCTAACTCAATTCTAACAAAAAATTTTGAGAAACTGAATGATTGTATTAAAATGTAGTCTGCATTCAATGGCCCAGCAGAAGGTAGATCGTAGAAGAATATACCTAGTACGGTGGCGCATACGTAACATTTTTAATTTTTTTTTTTTTAATTTTCTCCCTGACCCTTTTAGGTTGTGTAGAAGAATATACCTAGTACGGTGGCGTATACGTAATATTTTTAATTTTCTCCCTGACCTATTTAGGTTGTATCTAACTCAATTCTAACAAAAAATTTTGAGAAACTGAGTGATTGTATTAAAATGTAGTCTGCATTCAATGGCCCAGCAGAAGGTAGATCGTAGAAGAATATACCTAGTACGGTGGCGTATACGTAATATTTTTAATTTTCTCCCTGACCTATTTAGGTTGTATCTAACTTAATTCTAACAAAGAATGCTGAGAAACTGAGTGATTGTATTAAAATGTAGTTTGCATTCAATGGCCCAGCAGAAGGTAGATCGTAGACCTATATACCTAGAACGGTGGCGTATACGTAACATTTTTCATTTTTTTTTAAATTTTCTCAATGACATATTAAGGTTGTATCTTACTTAATTCTAACAAAGAATGCAGAGAAACTGAGTGCTTGTCTTGACGTGTCAACTGCACTCAATGGCCCAGCAGAAGGTAGATCGTAGAAGAATATACCTAATACGGTGGCGTATACGTAACATTTTTAATTAATTTTTTTTTTTAATTTTCTCCCTGACCTTTTTAGGTTGTATCTAACTCAATTCTAACAAAGAATGCTGAGAAACTGAGTGCTTGTATTAAAATGTAGATTGCATTCAATGGCCCAGCAGAACGTAGATCGTAGAAGAATATACCTAGTACGGTGGCGTATACGTAACATTTTTAATTTTTTTTTTTTTTGCAAATTTCTTCCTGACCTATTTATTCAGTATCTAACTTAATTCTAACAAATAATGCTGAGAAACTGAGTGATTGTATTAAAATGTAGTTTGCATTCAATGGCCCAGCAGAAGGTAGATCGTAGAAGAATATACCTAGTACGGTGGCGTATACGCAACATTTAAAAATTTTTTTTTTCAATTTTCTCCCTGACCTATTTAGGTTGTATCTAACTCAATTCTAACAAAGAATTCTGAGAAACTGAGTGCTTGTCTTGACGTGTCAACTGCATTCGATGGCCCAGCAGAAGGTAGATCGTAGAAGAATATACCTAGCACTGTGGCGTATACGTAACATTTTTAATTTTTGTTTTTTTGCAAATTTCTTTCTGACCTATTTATTCAGTATCTAACTTAATTCTAACAAAGAATGCTGAGAAACTGAGTGATTGTATTAAAATGTAGTTTGCATTCAATGGCCCAGCAGAAGGTAGATCGTAGAAGAATATACCTAGTACGGTGGCGTATACGTAACATTTTAATTTTTATTTTTTTTCAATTTTTTTCTTGACCTACTTGGGCTTTATCTAATTCAATTCTAATAAAGAATGCTGAGAAACTGAGTGATTGTATTAAAATGAAGATTGCATTCAATCGCCCAGCAGAAGGTAGATCGTAGAAGAATATACCTAGTACGGTGGCGTATACGTAACATTTTTAATTTTTTTTTTTTTTTGCAAATTTCTTCCTGACCTATTTATTCAGTATCTAACTTAATTCTAACAAAGAATGCTGAGAAACTGAGTGATTGTATTAAAATGTAGTTTGCATTCAATGGCCCAGCAGAAGGTAGATCGTAGAAGAATATACCTAGTACGGTGGCGTATACGCAACATTTTAAAATTTTTTTTTTTTCAATTTTCTCCCTGACCTATTTAGGTTGTATCTAACTCAATTCTAACAAAGAATTCTGAGAAACTGAGTGCTTGTCTTGACGTGTCAACTGCATTCGATGGCCCAGCAGAAGGTAGATCGTAAAAGAATATACCTAGCACTGTGGCGTATACGTAACATTTTTAATTTATTGTTTTTTTTAATTTTCTCCCTGACCTTTTTAGGTTGTATCTAACTCAATTCTAACAAAGAATCCTGAGAAACTGAGTGATTGTATTAAAATGTAGTTTGCATTCAATGGCCCAGCAGAAGGTAGATCGTAGAAGAATATACCTAGAATGGTGGCGTATACGTAACATTTTTAATATTTTTTTTTTTTTAATTTTCTCAATGACATATTAAATTTGTACTAACTCAATTCTAACAAAGAATGCAGAGAAACTGAGTGCTTGTCTTGACGTGTCAACTGCATTCGATGGCCCAGCAGAAGGTAGATCGTAGAAGAATATACCTAGCACTGTGGCGTATACGTAACATTTTTAATTTATTTTTTTTTTAATTTTCTCCCTGACCTTTTTAGGTTGTATCTAACTCAATTCTAACAAAGAATCCTGAGAAACTGAGTGATTGTATTAAAATGTAGTTTGCATTCAATGGCCCAGCAGAAGGTAGATCGTAGAAGAATATACCTAGAACGGTGGCGTATACGTAACATTTTTAATTTATTTTTTTTTTGCAAATTTCTTCCTGACCTTTTATTCAGTATCTAACTTAATTCTAACAAAGAATGCTGAGAAACTGAGTGATTGTATTAAAATGTAGTTTGCATTCAATGGCCCAGCAGAAGGTAGATCGTAGAAGAATATACCTAGTATGGTGGCGTATACGTAACATTTTTAATTTTTTTTTTTTTGCAAATTTCTTCCTGACCTATTTATTCAGTATCTAACTTAATTCTAACAAAGAATGCTGAGAAACTGAATGATTGTATTAAAATGTAGTTTGCATTCAATGGCCCAGCAGAAGGTAGATCGTAGAAGAATATACCTAGTACGGTGGCGTATACGTAACATTTTTATTTTTATTTTTTTTCAATTTTTTTCTTGACCTACTTGGGCTTTATCTAATTCAATTCTAATAAAGAATGCTGAGAAACTGAGTGATTGTATTAAAATGAAGATTGCATTCAATCGCCCAGCAGAAGGTAGATCGTAGAAGAATATACCTAGTACGGTGGCGTATACGTAACATTTTTAATTTTTTTTTTTTTTGCAAATTTGTTCCTGACCTATTTATTCAGTATCTAACTTAATTCTAACAAAGAATGCTGAGAAACTGAGTGATTGTATTAAAATGTAGTTTGCATTCAATGGCCCAGCAGAAGGTAGATCGTAGAAGAATATACCTAGTACGGTGGCGTATACGCAACATTTTAAATTTTCTCCCTGACCTTTTTAGGTTGTATCTAACTCAATTCTAACAAAGAATTCTGAGAAACTGAGTGCTTGTCTTGACGTGTCAACTGCATTCGATGGCCCAGCAGAAGGTAGATCGTAGAAGAATATACCTAGCACTGTGGCGTATACGTAACATTTTTAATTTATTTATTTTTTTAATTTTCTCCCTGACCTTTTTAGGTTGTATCTAACTCAATTCTAACAAAGAATCCTGAGAAACTGAGTGATTGTATTAAAATGTAGTTTGCATTCAATGGCCCAGCAGAAGGTAGATCGTAGAAGAATATACCTAGAACGGTGGCGTATACGTAACATTTTTAATTTATTTTTTTTTTCAATTTTCTCCCTGACCTATTTAGGTTGTATCTAACTCAATTCTAACAAAGAATGCAGAGAAACTGAGTGCTTGTCTTGACGTGTCAAAACCAATCAATGTCCCAGCAGAAGGTAGATCGTAGAAGAATATACCTAGTACGGTGGCGTATACGTAACATTTTTAACTTTTTTTTTTTTTTCAATTTTCTCCCTGACCCATTTGGGTTGTATCTAATTTAATTCTAACAAAGAATGCTGAGTAACTGAGTGCTTGTCTTGACGTGTCAACTGCATTCGATGGCCCAGCAGAAGGTAGATCGTAGAAGAATATACCTAGTACGGTGGCGTATACGCAACATTTTTAATTTTTTTTTTTTCAATTTTCTCCCTGACCTATTTAGGTTGTATCTAACTCAATTCTAACAAAGAATTCTGAGAAACTGAGTGATTGTATTAAAATGTAGTTTGCATTCAATGGCCCAGCAGAAGGTAGATCGTAGAAGAATATACTATAATATTATAATTTTCTCCCTGACCTTTTTAGGTTGTATCTAACTCAATTCTAACAGAGAATGCTGAGAAACTGAGTGATTGTATTAAAATGTAGTTTGCATTCAATGGCCCAGCAGAAGGTAGATCGTAAAAGAATATACCTAGTACGGTGGCGTATACGTAACATTTTTAATTTTTTTTTTTTTTCAATTTTCTCCCTGACCTATTTAGGTTGTATCTAACTCAATTCTAACAGAGAATGCTGAGAAACTGAGTGATTGTATTAAAATGTAGATTGCATTCAATGGCCCAGCAGAAGGTAGATCGTAGAAGAATATACCTAGAACGGTAGCGTATACGTAACATTTTTAACTTTTTTTTTCAATTTTCTTCCTGACCTATTTAGGTTTTATCTAACTCAATTCTAACAAAGAATTCTGAGAAACTGAGTGATTGTATTAAAATGTAGAGATTGCATTCAATGGCCCAGCAGAACGTAGATCGTAGAAGAATATACCTAGCACTGTGGCGTATACGTAACATTTTTAATTTTTTTTTTTTTTTTTAATTTTCTCCCTGACCTTTTTAGGTTGTATCTAACTCAATTCTAACAAAGAATGCTGAGAAACTGAGTGATTGTATTAAAATGTAGTTAGCATTCAATGGCCCAGCAGAAGGTAGATCGTAGAAGAATATACCTAGTACGGTGGCGTATACGTAACATTTTTAATTTTTTTTTTTTTCAATTTTCTCCCTGACCTATTTAGGTTGTATCTAACTCAATTCTAACAAAGAATTCTGAGAAACTGAGTGATTGTATTAAAATGTAGTTTGCATTCAATGGCCCAGCAGAAGGTAGATCGTAGAAGAATATACTATAATATTATAATTTTCTCCCTGACCTTTTTAGGTTGTATCTAACTCAATTCTAACAGAGAATGCTGAGAAACTGAGTGATTGTATTAAAATGTAGTTTGCATTCAATGGCCCAGCAGAAGGTAGATCGTAAAAGAATATACCTAGTACGGTGGCGTATACGTAACATTTTTAATTTTTTTTTTTTCAATTTTCTCCCTGACCTATTTAGGTTGTATCTAACTCAATTCTAACAGAGAATGCTGAGAAACTGAGTGATTGTATTAAAATGTAGATTGCATTCAATGGCCCAGCAGAAGGTAGATCGTAGAAGAATATACCTAGAACGGTAGCGTATACGTAACATTTTTAACTTTTTTTTTCAATTTTCTTCCTGACCTATTTAGGTTTTATCTAACTCAATTCTAACAAAGAATTCTGAGAAACTGAGTGATTGTATTAAAATGTAGAGATTGCATTCAATGGCCCAGCAGAACGTAGATCGTAGAAGAATATACCTAGCACTGTGGCGTATACGTAACATTTTTAATTTTTTTTTTTTTTTTAATTTTCTCCCTGACCTTTTTAGGTTGTATCTAACTCAATTCTAACAAAGAATGCTGAGAAACTGAGTGATTGTATTAAAATGTAGTTTGCATTCAATGGCCCAGCAGAAGGTAGATCGTAGAAGAATATACCTAGTACGGTGGCGTATACGTAACATTTTAATTTTTATTTTTTTTCAATTTTTTTCTTGACCTACTTGGGCTTTATCTAATTCAATTCTAATAAAGAATGCTGAGAAACTGAGTGATTGTATTAAAATGAAGATTGCATTCAATCGCCCAGCAGAAGGTAGATCGTAGAAGAATATACCTGGTACGGTGGCGTATACGTAACATTTTTAATTTTTTTTTTTTTTTGCAAATTTCTTCCTGACCTATTTATTCAGTATCTAACTTAATTCTAACAAAGAATGCTGAGAAACTGAGTGATTGTATTAAAATGTAGTTTGCATTCAATGGCCCAGCAGAAGGTAGATCGTAGAAGAATATACCTAGTACGGTGGCGTATACGCAACATTTTAAAATTTTTTTTTTTTCAATTTTCTCCCTGACCTATTTAGGTTGTATCTAACTCAATTCTAACAAAGAATTCTGAGAAACTGAGTGCTTGTCTTGACGTGTCAACTGCATTCGATGGCCCAGCAGAAGGTAGATCGTAAAAGAATATACCTAGCACTGTGGCGTATACGTAACATTTTTAATTTATTGTTTTTTTTAATTTTCTCCCTGACCTTTTTAGGTTGTATCTAACTCAATTCTAACAAAGAATCCTGAGAAACTGAGTGATTGTATTAAAATGTAGTTTGCATTCAATGGCCCAGCAGAAGGTAGATCGTAGAAGAATATACCTAGAATGGTGGCGTATACGTAACATTTTTAATATTTTTTTTTTTTTAATTTTCTCAATGACATATTAAATTTGTACTAACTCAATTCTAACAAAGAATGCAGAGAAACTGAGTGCTTGTCTTGACGTGTCAACTGCATTCGATGGCCCAGCAGAAGGTAGATCGTAGAAGAATATACCTAGCACTGTGGCGTATACGTAACATTTTTAATTTATTTTTTTTTTAATTTTCTCCCTGACCTTTTTAGGTTGTATCTAACTCAATTCTAACAAAGAATCCTGAGAAACTGAGTGATTGTATTAAAATGTAGTTTGCATTCAATGGCCCAGCAGAAGGTAGATCGTAGAAGAATATACCTAGAACGGTGGCGTATACGTAACATTTTTAATTTATTTTTTTTTTGCAAATTTCTTCCTGACCTATTTATTCAGTATCTAACTTAATTCTAACAAAGAATGCTGAGAAACTGAGTGATTGTATTAAAATGTAGTTTGCATTCAATGGCCCAGCAGAAGGTAGATCGTAGAAGAATATACCTAGTATGGTGGCGTATACGTAACATTTTTAATTTTTTTTTTTTGCAAATTTCTTCCTGACCTATTTATTCAGTATCTAACTTAATTCTAACAAAGAATGCTGAGAAACTGAATGATTGTATTAAAATGTAGTTTGCATTCAATGGCCCAGCAGAAGGTAGATCGTAGAAGAATATACCTAGTACGGTGGCGTATACGTAACATTTTTTTTTTTATTTTTTTTCAATTTTTTTCTTGACCTACTTGGGCTTTATCTAATTCAATTCTAATAAAGAATGCTGAGAAACTGAGTGATTGTATTAAAATGAAGATTGCATTCAATCGCCCAGCAGAAGGTAGATCGTAGAAGAATATACCTAGTACGGTGGCGTATACGTAACATTTTTAATTTTTTTTTTTTTTGCAAATTTCTTCCTGACCTATTTATTCAGTATCTAACTTAATTCTAACAAAGAATGCTGAGAAACTGAGTGATTGTATTAAAATGTAGTTTGCATTCAATGGCCCAGCAGAAGGTAGATCGTAGAAGAATATACCTAGTACGGTGGCGTATACGCAACATTTTAAATTTTTTTTTTTTTCAATTTTCTCCCTGACCTTTTTAGGTTGTATCTAACTCAATTCTAACAAAGAATTCTGAGGAACTGAGTGCTTGTCTTGACGTGTCAACTGCATTCGATGGCCCAGCAGAAGGTAGATCGTAGAAGAATATACCTAGCACTGTGGCGTATACGTAACATTTTTAATTTATTTATTTTTTTAATTTTCTCCCTGACCTTTTTAGGTTGTATCTAACTCAATTCTAACAAAGAATCCTGAGAAACTGAGTGATTGTATTAAAATGTAGTTTGCATTCAATGGCCCAGCAGAAGGTAGATCGTAGAAGAATATACCTAGAACGGTGGCGTATACGTAACATTTTTAATTTATTTTTTTTTTTCAATTTTCTCCCTGACCTATTTAGGTTGTATCTAACTCAATTCTAACAAAGAATGCAGAGAAACTGAGTGCTTGTCTTGACGTGTCAAAACCAATCAATGTCCCAGCAGAAGGTAGATCGTAGAAGAATATACCTAGTACGGTGGCGTATACGTAACATTTTTAACTTTTTTTTTTTTTTCAATTTTCTCCCTGACCCATTTGGGTTGTATCTAATTTAATTCTAACAAAGAATGCTGAGTAACTGAGTGCTTGTCTTGACGTGTCAACTGCATTCGATGGCCCAGCAGAAGGTAGATCGTAGAAGAATATACCTAGTACGGTGGCGTATACGCAACATTTTTAATTTTTTTTTTTTCAATTTTCTCCCTGACCTATTTAGGTTGTATCTAACTCAATTCTAACAAAGAATTCTGAGAAACTGAGTGATTGTATTAAAATGTAGTTTGCATTCAATGGCCCAGCAGAAGGTAGATCGTAGAAGAATATACTATAATATTATAATTTTCTCCCTGACCTTTTTAGGTTGTATCTAACTCAATTCTAACAGAGAATGCTGAGAAACTGAGTGATTGTATTAAAATGTAGTTTGCATTCAATGGCCCAGCAGAAGGTAGATCGTAAAAGAATATACCTAGTACGGTGGCGTATACGTAACATTTTTAATTTTTTTTTTTTTCAATTTTCTCCCTGACCTATTTAGGTTGTATCTAACTCAATTCTAACAGAGAATGCTGAGAAACTGAGTGATTGTATTAAAATGTAGATTGCATTCAATGGCCCAGCAGAAGGTAGATCGTAGAAGAATATACCTAGAACGGTAGCGTATACGTAACATTTTTAACTTTTTTTTTCAATTTTCTTCCTGACCTATTTAGGTTTTATCTAACTCAATTCTAACAAAGAATTCTGAGAAACTGAGTGATTGTATTAAAATGTAGAGATTGCATTCAATGGCCCAGCAGAACGTAGATCGTAGAAGAATATACCTAGCACTGTGGCGTATACGTAACATTTTTAATTTTTTTTTTTTTTTTTAATTTTCTCCCTGACCTTTTTAGGTTGTATCTAACTCAATTCTAACAAAGAATGCTGAGAAACTGAGTGATTGTATTAAAATGTAGTTTGCATTCAATGGCCCAGCAGAAGGTAGATCGTAGAAGAATATACCTAGTACGGTGGCGTATACGTAACATTTTTAATTTTTTTTTTTTTCAATTTTCTCCCTGACCTATTTAGGTTGTATCTAACTCAATTCTAACAAAGAATGCTGAGAAACTGAGTGATTGTATTAAAATGTAGTTTGCATTCAATGGCCCAGCAGAACGTAGATCGTAGAAGAATATACCTAGCACTGTGGCGTATACGTAACATTTTTAATTTTTTTTTTTTTTTTAATTTTCTCCCTGACCTTTTTAGGTTGTATCTAACTCAATTCTAACAAAGAATGCTGAGAAACTGAGTGATTGTATTAAAATGTAGTTTGCATTCAATGGCCCAGCAGAAGGTAGATCGTAGAAGAATATACCTAGAACGGTAGCGTATACGTAACATTTTTAAATTATTTTTTTTTTTAATTTTCTCCCTGACCTTTTTAGGTTGTATCTAACTCAATTCTAACAAAGAATGCTGAGAAACTGAGTGATTGTATTAAAATGTAGTTTGCATTCAATGGCCCAGCAGAACGTAGATCGTAGAAGAATATACCTAGCACTGTGGCGTATACGTAACATTTTTAATTTTTTTTTTTTTTTTAATTTTCTCCCTGACCTTTTTAGGTTGTATCTAACTCAATTCTAACAAAGAATGCTGAGAAACTGAGTGATTGTATTAAAATGTAGTTTGCATTCAATGGCCCAGCAGAAGGTAGATCGTAGAAGAATATACCTAGTACGGTGGCGTATACGTAACATTTTTAATTTTTTTTTTTTTCAATTTTCTCCCTGACCTATTTAGGTTGTATCTAACTCAATTCTAACAAAGAATGCTGAGAAACTGAGTGATTGTATTAAAATGTAGTTTGCATTCAATGGCCCAGCAGAAGGTAGATCGTAGAAGAATATACCTAGAACGGTAGCGTATACGTAACATTTTTAAATTATTTTTTTTTTTAATTTTCTCCCTGACCTTTTTAGGTTGTATCTAACTCAATTCTAACAAAGAATGCTGAGAAACTGAGTGATTGTATTAAAATGTAGTTTGCATTCAATGGCCCAGCAGAAGGTAGATCGTAGAAGAATATACCTAGTACGGTGGCGTATACGTAACATTTTTAATTTTTTTGTTTTTTTTTTCAATTTTCTCCCTGAGCTACTTATTTTGTATCTAACTTAATTCTAACAAAGAATACTGAGAAACTGAGTGCTTGTCTTGACGCGTCAACTGCATTCGATGGCCCAGCAGAAGGTAGATCGTAGAAGAATATACCTAGTACGGTGGCGTATACGCAACATTTTTAATTTTTTTTTTTTTTTTCAATTTTCCCCCTGACCTACTTAGGTTGTATCTAACTCAATTCTAACAAAGAATGCTGAGAAACTGAGTGATTGTATCAAAATGAAGATTGCATTCAATCGCCCAGCAGAAAGTAGATCGTAGGAGAATATACTTAGTACGGTGGCGTATACGTAACATTTTTAATTTTTTTTTTTTCAATTTTCCCCCTGACCTACTTAGGTTGTATCTAACTCAATTCTAACAAAGAATGCTGAGAAACTGAGTGATTGTATCAAAATGAAGATTGCATTCAATCGCCCAGCAGAAAGTAGATCGTAGGAGAATATACTTAGTACGGTGGCGTATACGTAACATTTTTAATTTTTTTTTTTTCAATTTTCCCCCTGACCTACTTAGGTTGTATCTAACTCAATTCTAACAAAGAATGCAGAGAAACTGAGTGCTTGTCTTGACGTGTCAAAACCAATCAATGTCCCAGCAGAAGGTAGATCGTAGAAGAATATACCTAGTACGGTGGCGTATACGTAACATTTTTAACTTTTTTTTTTTTTCAATTTTCTCCCTGACCCATTTGGGTTGTATCTAATTTAATTCTAACAAAGAATGCTGAGTAACTGAGTGCTTGTCTTGACGTGTCAACTGCATTCGATGGCCCAGCAGAAGGTAGATCGTAAAAGAATATACTTAGTACGGTGGCGTATACGTAACATTTTTAATTTTTTTTTTTTTGCAAATTTCTTCCTGACCTATTTAGGCAATATCTAACTTAATTCTAACAAAGAATGCTGAGAAACTGAGTGATTGTATTAAAATGTAGTTTGCATTCAATGGCCCAGCAGAAGGTATATCGTAGAAGAATATACTTAGTACGGTGGCGTATACGTAACATTTTTAATTTTTTTTTTTTTTGCAAATTTCTTCCTGACCTATTTAATCAATATCTAACTTAATTCTAACAAAGAATGCTGAGAAACTGAGTGCTTGTCTTGACGTGTCAACTGCATTCGATGGCCCAGCAGAAGGTATATCGTAGAAGAATATACCTAGTACGGTGGCGTATACGTAACATTTTTAATTTATTTTTTTTTTCAATTTTCTCCCTGACCTATTTAGGTTGTATCTAACTCAATTCTAACAAAGAATGCTGAGAAACTGAGTGATTGTATTAAAATGTAGTCTGCATTCAATGGCCCAGCAGAAATTAGATCGTAGAAGAATATACCTAGTACGGTGGCGTATACGTAACATTTAATTTTTTTTTTTTCAATTTTCTCCCTGACCCACTTAGGTTGTATCTAACTTAATTCTAACAAAGAATGCTGAGAAACTGAGTGCTTGTCTTGACGTGTCAACTGCATTCGATGGCCCAGCAGAAGGTAGATCGTAGAAGAATATACCTAGTACGGTGGCGTATACGTAACATTTTTGATATTTTTTTTTTTCAATTTCCTCCATGACCTATTTAGGTTGTATCTAACTCAGTTCTAACAAAGAATGCTGAGAAACTGAGTGATTGTATCAAAATGTAGATTGCATTCAATCGCCCATCAGAAAGTAGATCG
Organism: Xylota sylvarum; assembly: GCA_905220385.1. NCBI lineage: Eukaryota > Metazoa > Arthropoda > Insecta > Diptera > Syrphidae > Xylota > Xylota sylvarum. Next base: position 103,132,396 of record LR999957.1, on the reverse strand, counting down.
TAGGAGAATATACTTAGTACGGTGGCGTATACGTAACATTTTTAATTTATTTTTTTTTTGCAAATTTCTTCCTGACCTATTTAGGCAATATCTAACTTAATTCTAACAAAGAATGCTGAGAAACTGAGTGATTGTATTAAAATGTAGTTTGCATTCAATGGCCCAGCAGAAGGTATATCGTAGAAGAATATACTTAGTACGGTGGTGTATACGTAACATTTTTAATTTTTTTTTTTTTTTGCAAATTTCTTCCTGACCTATTTATTCAGTATCTAACTTAATTCTAACAAAGAATGCTGAGAAACTAAGTGATTGTATTAAAATGTAGTTTGCATTCAATGGCCCAGCAGAAGGTACATCGTAGAAGAATATACCTAGTACAGTGGCGTATACGTAACATTTAAATTTTTTTTTTCAATTTTCTCCCTGACCTACTTAATTTGTATCTAACTCAATTCTAACAAAGAATGCTGAGAAACTGAGTGATTGTATCAAAATGTAGATTGCATTCAATCGCCCAGCAGAAAGTAGATCGTAGGAGAATATACTTAGTACGGTGGCGTATACGTAACATTTTTAATTTTTTTTTTTTTTTGCAAATTTCTTCCTGACCTATTTAGGCAATATCTAACTTAATTCTAACAAAGAATGCTGAGAAACTGAGTGATTGTATTAAAATGTAGTTTGCATTCAATGGCCCAGCAGAAGGTATATCGTAGAAGAATATACTTAGTACGGTGGCGTATACGTAACATTTTTAATTTATTTTTTTTTTGCAAATTTCTTCCTGACCTATTTAGGCAATATCTAACTTAATTCTAACAAAGAATGCTGAGAAACTGAGTGATTGTATTAAAATGTAGTTTGCATTCAATGGCCCAGCAGAAGGTATATCGTAGAAGAATATACTTAGTACGGTGGCGTATACGTAACATTTTTAATTTTTTTTTTTTTTTGCAAATTTCTTAATGACCTATTTATTCAGTATCTAACTTAATTCTAACAAAGAATGCTGAGAAACTGAGTGATTGTATGAAAATGTAGTTTGCATTCAATGGCCCAGCAGAAGGTACATCGTAGAAGAATATACCTAGTACAGTGGCGTATACGTAACATTTAAATTTTTTTTTGCAAATTTCTTCCTGACCTATTTAATCAATATCTAACTTAATTCTAACAAAGAATGCTGAGAAACTGAGTGCTTGTCTTGACGTGTCAACTGCATTCGATGGCCCAGCAGAAGGTATATCGTAGAAGAATATACCTAGTACGGTGGCGTATACGTAACATTTTTAATTTATTTTTTTTTTTCAATTTTCTCCCTGACCTATTTAGGTTGTATCTAACTCAATTCTAACAAAGAATGCTGAGAAACTGAGTGATTGTATTAAAATGTAGTTTGCATTCAACGGCCCAGCAGAAGGTAGATCGTAGAAGAATATACTTAATACGGTGGCGTATACGTAACATTTTTAATTTTTTTTTTTTTTTCAATTTCCTCCCTGACCTATTTAGGTTGTATCTAACTCAGTTCTAACAAAGACTGCTGAGAAACTGAGTGATTGTATCAAAATGTAGATTGCATTCAATCGCCCAGCAGAAGGTATATCGTAGAAGAATATACCTAGTACGGTGGCGTATACGTAACATTTAAATTTTTTTTTTTCAATTTTCTCCCTGACCTATTTAGGTTGTATCTAACTTAATCCTAACAAAGAATGATGAAAAACTGAGTGATTGTCTTGACATGTCAACTGCATTCAATGACCCAGCAGAAGGTAGATCGTAGAAGAATATACCTGGCACGGTGGCGTATACGTAACATTTTTAATTTTTTATTTTTTTTTGCAAATTTCTCCCTGACCTATTTAGGTTGTATCTAACTCAATTCTAACAAAGAATGCTGAGAAACTGAGTGATTGTATTAAAATGTAGATTGCATTCAATGGCCCAGCAGAAGGTGGATCGTAGAAGAATATACCTAATACGATGGCGTATACGTAACATTTTGAATTTTTTTTTTTTTTTCAATTTCCTCCCTGACCTATTTAGGTTGTATCTAACTCAGTTCTAACAAAGAATGCTGAGAAACTGAGTGATTGTATCAAAATGTAGATTGCATTCAATCGCCCAGCAGAAAGTAGATCGTAGGAGAATATACATAGTACGGTGGCGTATACGTTACATTTTTAATTTTTTTTTTTTTTTGCAAATTTCTTCCTGACCTATTTATTCAGTATCTAACTTAATTCTAACAAAGAATGCTGAGAAACTAAGTGATTGTATTAAAATGTAGTTTGCATTCAATGGCCCAGCAGAAGGTAGATCGTAGAAGAATATACCTAGTCCGGTGGCGTATACGTAACATTTTTAATTTATTTTTTTTTTTCAATTTTCTCCCTGACCTATTTAGGTTGTATCTAACTCAATTCTAACAAAGAATGCTGAGAAACTGAGTGCTTGTCTTGACGTGTCAACTGCATTCGATTGGCCAGCAGAAGGTAGATCGTAGAAGAATATACCTAGTACGGTGGCGTATACGTAACATTTTTAATTTATTTTTTTTTTTCAATTTTCTCCCTGACCTATTTAGGTTGTATCTAACTCAATTCTAACAAAGAATGCTGAGAAACTGAGTGATTGTATTAAAATGTAGTTTGCATTCAACGGCCCAGCAGAAGGTAGATCGTAGAAGAATATACTTAATACGGTGGCGTATACGTAACATTTTTAATTTTTTTTTTTTTCAATTTCCTCCCTGACCTATTTAGGTTGTATCTAACTCAGTTCTAACAAAGACTGCTGAGAAACTGAGTGATTGTATCAAAATGTAGATTGCATTCAATCGCCCAGCAGAAGGTATATCGTAGAAGAATATACCTAGTACGGTGGCGTATACGTAACATTTAAATTTTTTTTTTTCAATTTTCTCCCTGACCTATTTAGGTTGTATCTAACTTAATCCTAACAAAGAATGATGAAAAACTGAGTGATTGTCTTGACATGTCAACTGCATTCAATGACCCAGCAGAAGGTAGATCGTAGAAGAATATACCTGGCACGGTGGCGTATACGTAACATTTTTAATTTTTTATTTTTTTTTGCAAATTTCTCCCTGAACTATTTAGGTTGTATCTAACTTAATTCAAACAAAGAATGCTGAGAAACTGAGTGCTTATCTTGGCGTGTCAACAGCATTCAATGGCCCAGCAGAAGGTAGATCGTAGAAGAATATACCTAATACGGTGGCGTATACGTAACATTTAAATTTTTTTTTTTCAATTTTCTCCCTGAACTATTTAGGTTGTATCTAACTTAATCCTAACAAAGAATGCTGAAAAACTGAGTGATTGTCTCGACGTGTCAACCATTCACTGACCCAGCAGAAGGTAGATCGTAGAAGAATATACCTAATACGGTGGCGTATACGTAACATTTTTAATTTTTTTTTTTTTTTCAATTTCCTCCCTGACCTATTTAGGTTGTATCTAACTCAGTTCTAACAAAGAATGCTGAGAAACTGAGTGATTGTATCAAAATGTAGATTGCATTCAATGGCCCAGCAGGAGGTAGATCGTAGAAGAATATACCTAATACGGTGGCGTATACGTAACATTTTTAATTTTTTATTTTTTTTCAATTTCCTCCCTGACCTATTTAGGTTGTATCTAACTCAATTCTAACAAAGAATGCTGAGAAACTGAGTGATTGTATCAAAATGTAGATTGCATTCAATCGCCCAGCAGAAAGTAGATCGTAGGAGAATATACTTAGTACGGTGCCGTATACGTAACATTTTTAATTTTTTTTTTTTTTTGCAAATTTCTTATTGACCTATTTATTCAGTATCTAACTTAATTCTAACAAAGAATGCTGAGAAACTGAGTGATTGTATTAAAATGTAGTTTGCATTCAATGGCCCAGCAGAAGGTATATCGTAGAAGAATATACCTAGTACAGTGGCGTATACGTAACATTTAAATTTTTTTTTTTCAATTTTCTCCCTGACCTATTTAGGTTGTATCTAACTTAACCCTAACAAAGAATGATGAAAAACTGAGTGATTGTCTTGACGTGTCAACTGCATTCAATGACCCAGCAGAAGGTAGATCGTAGAAGAATATACGTTGCACGGTGGCGTATACGTAACATTTTTAATTTTTTATTTTTTTTTTCAATTTTCTCCCTGACCTATTTAGGTTGTATCTAACTTAATTCTAACAAAGAATGCTGAGAAACTGAGTGCTTGTCTTGACGTGTCAACTGCATTCGATGGCCCAGCAGAAGGTAGATCGTAGAAGAATATACCTAGTACGGTGGCGTATACGTAACATTTTTAATTTATTTTTTTTTTCAATTTTCTCCCTGACCTATTTAGGTTGTATCTAACTCAATTCTAACAAAGAATGCTGAGAAACTGAGTGATTGTATTAAAATGTAGATTGCATTCAATGGCCCAGCAGAAGGTAGATCGTAGAAGAATATACCTAATACGGTGGCGTATAAGTAACATTTTTAATTTTTTTTTTTTTTCAATTTCCTCCCTGACCTATTTAGGTTGTATCTAACTCAGTTCTAACAAAGAATGCTGAGAAACTGAGTGATTGTATCAAAATGTAGATTGCATTCAATCGCCCAGCAGAAAGTAGATCGTAGGAGAATATACATAGTACGGTGGCGTATACGTAACATTTTTAATTTTTTTTTTTTTTTGCAAATTTCTTCCTGACCTATTTATTCAGTATCTAACTCAATTCTAACAAAGAATGCTGAGAAACTGAGTGATTGTATTAAAATGTAGTTTGCATTCAATGGCCCAGCAGAAGGTATATCGTAGAAGAATATACCTAGTACGGTGCCGTATACGTAACATTTTTAATTTTTTTTTTTTGCAAATTTCTTATTGACCTATTTATTCAGTATCTAAATTAATTCTAACAAAGAATGCTGAGAAACTGAGTGATTGTATTAAAATGTATTGCATTCAATAGCACAGCAGAAGGTAGATCGTAGAAGAATATACCTAGTACGGTGGCGTATACGCAACATTTTTAATTTTTTTCTTTTTTTTTCAATTTTCTCCCTGACCTATTTAGGTTGTATCTCACTTGATTCTAACAAAGAATGCTGAAAAACTGAGTGCTTATCTTGGCGTGTCAGCAGCATTCAATGGCCCAGCAGAAGGTAGATCGTAGAAGAATATACCTAGTACGGTGGCGTATACGCAACATTTTTAATTTTTTTTTTTTTTTTTCAATTTTCTTCCTGACCTATTTAGGTTGTATCTGACTTAATTCTAACAAAGAATGCTGAGAAACTGAGTGATTGTATTAAAATGTAGTTTGCATTCAATGGCTCAGCAGAGGGTAGATCGTAGAAGAATATACCTAGTACGGTGGCGTATACGCAACATTTTTAATTTTTTTTTTTCAATTTTCTCCCTGACCTATTTAGGTTGTATCTAACTTAATTCTAACAAAGAATGCTGAGAAACTGAGTGCTTATCTTGACGTGTCAACAGCATTCAATGGCCCAGCAGACTGTAGATCGTAGAAGAATATACCTAATACGGTGGCGTATACGTAGCATTTTTAATTTTTTTTTTTTTGCAAATTTCTTCCTGACCTATTTAGGCAGTATCTAACTTAATTCTAACAAAGAATGCTGAGAAACTGAGTGATTGTATTAAAATGTAGATTGCATTCAATGGCCCAGCAGAAGGTAGATCGTAGAAGAATATACCTAGTACCGTGGCGTATACGTAACGTATACGCGTATACGCAACATTTTTAATTTTTTTTTTCAAATTTTCTCCCTGACCTATTTAGGTTCTATCTAACTCGATTCTAACAAAGAGTGCTGAGAAACTGAGTGATTGTATTAAAATGTAGTTTGCATTCAATGGCCCAGCAGAAGGTAGATCGTAGAAGAATATACCTAGTACGGTGGCGTATACGTAACATTTTTAATTTTTTTATTTTTTTTGCAAATTTCTTCCTGACCTATTTAGGTTGTATCTAACTTAATTCTAACAAAGAATGCTGAGAAACTGAGTGACTGCATTAAAATGTAGATTGCATTCAATCGCCCAGCAGAACGTAGATCGTAGAAGAATATACCTAGTACGGTGGCGTATACGCAACATTTTTAATTTTATTTTTTTTTTTCAATTTTCTCCCTGACCTATTTAGGTTGTATCTAACTTAATCCTAACAAAGAATGCTGAGAAACTGAGTGCTTATCTTGACGTATCAACAGCATTCAATGGCCCAGCAGAAGGTAGATCGTAGAAGAATATACCTAGTACGGTGGCGTATACGCAACATTTTTAATTTTTTTTTTTCAATTTTCTCCCTGACCTATTTAGGCAGTATCTAACTTAATTCTAGCAAAGAATGCTGAGAAACTGAGTGATTGTATTAAAATGTAGTCTGCATTCAATGGCCCAGCAGAATGTAGATCGTAGAAGAATATACCTAGTACAGTGGCGTATACGTAATATTTTTAATTTTCTCCCTGACCTATTTAGGTTGTATCTAACTCAATTCTAATAAAGAATGCTGAGAGACTGAGTGCTTATCTTGACGTATCAACAGCATTCAATGGCCCAGCAGAAGGTAGATCGTAGAAGAATATACCTAGTACGGTGGCGTATACGCAACATTTTTAATTTTTTTTTTTTTCCAAATTTCTCCCTGACCTATTTAGGTTGTATCTAACTCAATTCTAACAAAGAATGCTGAGAAACTGAGTGATTGTATTAAAATGTAGTCTGCATTCAATGGCCCAGCAGAATGTAGATCGTAGAAGAATATACCTAGTACAGTGGCGTATACGTTATATTTTTAATTTTCTCCCTGACCTATTTAGGTTGTATCTAACTTAATTCTAACAAAGAATGCTGAGAAACTGAGTGCTTATCTTGACGTGTCAACAGCATTCAATGGCCCAGTAGAAGGTAGATCGTAGAAGAATATACCTAGTACGGTGGCGTATACGTAACATTTTTAATTTTTGTTTTTTTGCAAATTTCTTCCTGACCTATTTAGGCAGTATCTACCTTAATTCTAGCAAAGAATGCTGAGAAACTGAGTGATTGTATTAAAATGTAGTTTGCATTCAATGGCCCAGCAGAAGGTAGATCGTAGAAGAATATACCTAGTACGGTGCCGTATACGTAACATTTTTAATTTTTTTTTTTTGCAAATTTCTTATTGACCTATTTATTCAGTATCTAAATTAATTCTAACAAAGAATGCTGAGAAACTGAGTGATTGTATTAAAATGTATTGCATTCAATAGCACAGCAGAAGGTAGATCGTAGAAGAATATACCTAGTACGGTGGCGTATACGCAACATTTTTAATTTTTTTCTTTTTTTTTCAATTTTCTCCCTGACCTATTTAGGTTGTATCTCACTTGATTCTAACAAAGAATGCTGAAAAACTGAGTGCTTATCTTGGCGTGTCAGCAGCATTCAATGGCCCAGCAGAAGGTAGATCGTAGAAGAATATACCTAGTACGGTGGCGTATACGCAACATTTTTAATTTTTTTTTTTTTTTTCAATTTTCTTCCTGACCTATTTAGGTTGTATCTGACTTAATTCTAACAAAGAATGCTGAGAAACTGAGTGATTGTATTAAAATGTAGTTTGCATTCAATGGCTCAGCAGAGGGTAGATCGTAGAAGAATATACCTAGTACGGTGGCGTATACGCAACATTTTTAATTTTTTTTTTTTTTCCAAATTTCTCCCTGACCTATTTAGGTTGTATCTAACTCAATTCTAACAAAGAATGCTGAGAAACTGAGTGATTGTATTAAAATGTAGTCTGCATTCAATGGCCCAGCAGAATGTAGATCGTAGAAGAATATACCTAGTACAGTGGCGTATACGTTATATTTTTAATTTTCTCCCTGACCTATTTAGGTTGTATCTAACTCAATTCTAATAAAGAATGCTGAGAGACTGAGTGCTTATCTTGACGTATCAACAGCATTCAATGGCCCAGCAGAAGGTAGATCGTAGAAGAATATACCTAGTACGGTGGCGTATACGTAACATTTTTAATTTTTTTTTTCAATTTTCTCCCTGACATATTTAGGTTGTATCTAACTTAATTCTAACAAAGAATGCTGAGAAACTGAGTGCTTATCTTGACGTGTCAACAGCATTCAATGGCCCAGTAGAAGGTAGATCGTAGAAGAATATACCTAGTACGGTGGCGTATACGTAACATTTTTAATTTTTGTTTTTTTGCAAATTTCTTCCTGACCTATTTAGGCAGTATCTACCTTAATTCTAGCAAAGAATGCTGAGAAACTGAGTGATTGTATTAAAATGTAGTTTGCATTCAATGGCCCAGCAGAAGGTAGATCGTAGAAGAATATACCTAGTACGGTGGCGTATACGCAACATTTTTAATTTTTATTTTTTTTCAATTTTCTCCCTGACCTATTTAGGTTGTATCTAACTTAATCCTAACAAAGAATGCTGAGAAACTGAGTGACTGCAGTCAAATGTAGATTGCATTCAACTGGCGTATAGGCAACATTTTTAATTTTTTTTTTTTTTCAATTTTCTCCCTGACCTATTTAGGTTGTATCTAACTCAATTCTAACAAAGAGTGCTGAGAAACTGAGTGATTGTATTAAAATGTAGATTGCATTCAATCGCCCAGCAGAAGGTAGATCGTAGAAGAATTTACCTAGTACGGTGGCGTATACGCAACATTTTTAATTTTTTTTTTTCAATTTTCTCCCTGACTTATTCAGGTTGTATCTAACTTAATTCTAACAAAGAATGCTGAGAAACTGAGTGGCTGCATTAAAATGTAGATTGCATTCAATTGCCCAGCAGAAGGTAGATCGTAGAAGAATATACCTAGTACGGTGGCGTATACGCAACATTTTAAATTTTTTTTTTTTTTTTTTCAATTTTCTCGCTGACCTATTTAGGTTGTATCTAACTTAATTCTAACAAAGAATGCTGAGAAACTGAGTGACTGCAGTCAAATGTAGATTGCATTCAACTGGCGTATACGCAACATTTTTAATTTTTTTTTTTTTTTCAATTTTCTCCCTGACCTATTTAGGTTGTATCTAACTCAATTCTAACAAAGAGTGCTGAGAAACTGAGTGATTGTATTAAAATGTAGTTTGCATTCAATGGCCCAGCAGAAGGTAGATCGTAGAAGAATATACCTAGTACGGTGCCGTATACGTAACATTTTTAATTTTTTTTTTTTCCAAATTTCTTCCTGACCTATTTAGGTTGTATCTAACTTAATCCTAACAAAGAATGCTGAGAAACTGAGTGCTTATCTTGACGTATCAACAGCATTCAATGGCCCAGCAGAAGGTAGATCGTAGAAGAATATACCTAGTACGGTGGCGTATACGCAACATTTTTAATTTTTTATTTTTTTTCAATTTTCTTCCTGACCTATTTAGGCAGTATCTAACTTAATTCTAGCAAAGAATGCTGAGAAACTGAGTGATTGTATTAAAATGTAGTCTGCATTCAATGGCCCAGCAGAATGTAGATCGTAGAAGAATATACCTAGTACAGTGGCGTATACGTAATATTTTTAATTTTCTCCCTGACCTATTTAGGTTGTATCTAACTCAATTCTAATAAAGAATGCTGAGAGACTGAGTGCTTATCTTGACGTATCAACAGCATTCAATGGCCCAGCAGAAGGTAGATCGTAGAAGAATATACCTAGTACGGTGGCGTATACGCAACATTTTTAATTTTTTTTTTTTTCCAAATTTCTCCCTGACCTATTTAGGTTGTATCTAACTCAATTCTAACAAAGAATGCTGAGAAACTGAGTGATTGTATTAAAATGTAGTCTGCATTCAATGGCCCAGCAGAATGTAGATCGTAGAAGAATATACCTAGTACAGTGGCGTATACGTTATATTTTTAATTTTCTCCCTGACCTATTTAGGTTGTATCTAACTCAATTCTAATAAAGAATGCTGAGAGACTGAGTGCTTATCTTGACGTATCAACAGCATTCAATGGCCCAGCAGAAGGTAGATCGTAGAAGAATATACCTAGTACGGTGGCGTATACGTAACATTTTTAATTTTTTTTTTCAATTTTCTCCCTGACATATTTAGGTTGTATCTAACTTAATTCTAACAAAGAATGCTGAGAAACTGAGTGCTTATCTTGACGTGTCAACAGCATTCAATGGCCCAGTAGAAGGTAGATCGTAGAAGAATATACCTAGTACGGTGGCGTATACGTAACATTTTTAATTTTTGTTTTTTTGCAAATTTCTTCCTGACCTATTTAGGCAGTATCTACCTTAATTCTAGCAAAGAATGCTGAGAAACTGAGTGATTGTATTAAAATGTAGTTTGCATTCAATGGCCCAGCAGAAGGTAGATCGTAGAAGAATATACCTAGTACGGTGGCGTATACGCAACATTTTTAATTTTTATTTTTTTTCAATTTTCTCCCTGACCTATTTAGGTTGTATCTAACTTAATCCTAACAAAGAATGCTGAGAAACTGAGTGCTTATCTTGACGTATCAACAGCATTCAATGGCCCAGCAGAAGGTAGATCGTAGAAGAATATACCTAGTACGGTGGCGTATACGCAACATTTTTAATTTTTTATTTTTTTTCAATTTTCTTCCTGACCTATTTAGGCAGTATCTAACTTAATTCTAGCAAAGAATGCTGAGAAACTGAGTGATTGTATTAAAATGTAGTCTGCCTTCAATGGCCCAGCAGAATGTAGATCGTAGAAGAATATACCTAGTACGGTGGCGTATACGCAACATTTTAAATTTTATTTTTTTTTTCAATTTTCTCGCTGACCTATTTAGGTTGTATCTAACTTAATTCTATCAAAGAATGCTGAGAAACTGAGTGACTGCAGTCAAATGTAGATTGCATTCAACTGCCCAGCAGAAGGTAGATCGTAGAAGAATAACCTAGTACGGTGGCGTATACGCAACATTTTTAATTTTTTTTTTTTTTTCAATTTTCTCCCTGACCTATTTAGGTTGTATCTAACTCAATTCTAACAAAGAGTGCTGAGAAACTGAGTGATTGTATTAAAATGTAGTTTGCATTCAATGGCCCAGCAGAAGGTAGATCGTAGAAGAATATACCTAGTACGGTGCCGTATACGTAACATTTTTAATTTTTTTTTTTTTCCAAATTTCTTCCTGACCTATTTAGGTTGTATCTAACTTAATCCTAACAAAGAATGCTGAGAAACTGAGTGCTTATCTTGACGTATCAACAGCATTCAATGGCCCAGTAGAAGGTAGATCGTAGAAGAATATACCTAGTACGGTGGCGTATACGTAACATTTTTAATTTTTGTTTTTTTGCAAATTTCTTCCTGACCTATTTAGGCAGTATCTAACTTAATTCTAGCAAAGAATGCTGAGAAACTGAGTGATTGTATTAAAATGTAGTTCGCATTCAATGGCCCAGCAGAAGGTAGATCGTAGAAGAATATACCTAGTACGGTGGCGTATACGCAACATTTTTAATTTTTATTTTTTTTCAATTTTCTCCCTGACCTATTTAGGTTGTATCTAACTTAATCCTAACAAAGAATGCTGAGAAACTGAGTGCTTATCTTGACGTATCAACAGCATTCAATGGCCCAGCAGAAGGTAGATCGTAGAAGAATATACCTAGTACGGTGGCGTATACGCAACATTTTGAATTTTTTATTTTTTTTCAATTTTCTTCCTGACCTATTTAGGTTGTATCTAACTTAATTCTAACAAATAATGCTGAGAAACTGAGTGCTTATCTTGACGTGTCAACAGCATTCAATATCCCAGCAGAAGGTAGATAGTAGAAGAATATACCTAGTACGGTGGCGTATACGCAACATTTTTAATTTTTTTTTTTTCAATTTTCTCCCTGACCTATTTAGGTTGTATCTACCTCAATTCTAACAAAGAATGCTGAGAAACTGAGTGCTTATCTTGACGTGTCAACAGCATTCAATGGCCCAGTAGAAGGTAGATCGTAGAAGAATATACCTAGTACGGTGGCGTATACGTAACATTTTTATTTTTTGTTTTTTTTTGCAAATTTCTTCCTGACCTATTTAGGCAGTATCTAACTTAATTCTAGCAAAGAATGCTGAGAAACTGAGTGATTGTATTAAAATGTAGTTTGCATTCAATGGCCCAGCAGAAGGTAGATCGTAGAAGAATATACCTAGTACGGTGGCGTATACGCAACATTTTTAATTTTTATTTTTTTTCAATTTTCTCCCTGACCTATTTAGGTTGTATCTAACTTAATCCTATCAAAGAATGCTGAGAAACTGAGTGCTTATCTTGACGTATCAACAGCATTCAATGGCCCAGCAGAAGGTAGATCGTAGAAGAATATACCTAGTACGGTGGCGTATACGCAACATTTTTAATTTTTTATTTTTTTTCAATTTTCTTCCTGAAATATTTAGGTTGTATCTAACTTAATTCTAACAAATAATGCTGAGAAACTGAGTGCTTATCTTGACGTGTCAACAGCATTCAATATCCCAGCAGAAGGTAGATAGTAGAAGAATATACCTAGTAAGGTGGCGTATACGCAACATTTTTAATTTTTTTTTTTCAATTTTCTCCCTGACCTATTTAGGTTGTATCTAACTCAATTCTAACAAAGAATGCTGAGAAACTGAGTGATTGTATTAAAATGTAGTTTGCATTCAATGGCCCAGCAGAAGGTAGATCGTAGAAGAAGATACCTAGTACGGTGGCGTATACGTAACATTTTTAATTTTTTATTTTTTATGCAAATTTCTTCCTGACCTATTTAGGCAGTATCTAACTTAATTCTAGCAAAGAATGCTGAGAAACTGAGTGATTGTATTAAAATGTAGTTTGCATTCAATGGCCCAGCAGAAGGTAGATCGTACAAGAATATACCTAGTACGGTGGCGTATACGTAACATTTTTACTTTTTTTTTTTTCAATTTTCTCCCTGACCTATTTAGGTTGTATCTGACTTAATTCTAACAAAGAATGCTGAGAAACTGAGTGACTGCATTAAAATGTAGATTGCATTCAATCGCCCAGCAGAAGATAGATCGTAGAAGAATATACCTAGTACGGTGGCGTATACGTAACATTTTTACTTTTTTTTTTTTCAATTTTCTCCCTGACCTATTTAGGTTGTATCTGACTTAATTCTAACAAAGAATGCTGAGAAACTGAGTGACTGCATTAAAATGTAGATTGCATTCAATCGCCCAGCAGAAGATAGATCGTAGAAGAATATACCTAGTACGGTGGCGTATACGCAACATTTGTAATTTTTTTTTTTTTTTCAAATTTCTTCCTGACCTATTTAGGTTGTATCTAACTCAATTCTAACAAAGAGTGGTGAGAAACTGAGTGATTGTATTAAAATGTAGTTTGCATTCAATGGCCCAGCAGAAGGTAGATCGTAGAAGAATATACCTAGTACGGTGGCGTATACGTAACATTTTTAATTTTTTTTTTTTTTTGCAAATTTCTTCCTGACCTATTTAGGCAGTATCTAACTTAATTCTAACAAAGAATGTTGAGAAACTGAGTGATTGTATTAAAGTGTAGATTGCATTCAATCGCCCAGCAGAAGGTAGATCGTAGAAGAATATACCTAGTACGGTGGCGTATACGCAACATTTTTAATTTTTTTTTTTTCAATTTTCTCCCTGACCTATTTAGGTTGTATCTAACTTAATTCTAACAAAGAATGCCGAGAAACTGAGTGATTGCATTAAAATGTAGATTGCATTCAATGGCCCAGCAGAAGGTAGATCGTAGAAGAATATACCTAGTACGGTGGCGTATACGCAACATTTTTAATTTTTTTTTTTTCAATTTTCTCCCTGTCCTATTTGGGTTGTATCTAACTCAATTCTAACAAAGAGTGCTGAGAAACTGAGTGATTGTATTAAAATGTAGTTTGCATTCAATGGCCCAGCAGAATGTAGATCGTAGAAGAATATACCTAGTACGGTGGCGTATACGCAACATTTTTAATTTTTTTTTTTTTTTTTCAATTTTCTCCCTGACCTATTTCGGTTGTATCTAACTCAATTCTAACAAAGAATGCTTAGAAACTGAGTGAATGTATTAAAATGTAGATTGCATTCAATGGCCCAGCAGAAGGTAGATCGTAGAAGAATATACCTAGTACGGTGCCGTATACGTAACATTTTTAATTTTTTTTTTTTTCCAAATTTCTTCCTGACCTATTTAGGCAGTATCTAAATTAATTCTAACAAAGAATGTTGAGAAACTGAGTGATTGTATTAAAGTGTAGATTGCATTCAATCGCCCAGCAGAAGGTAGATCGTAGAAGAATATACCTAGTACGGTGGCGTATACGCAACATGTTTAATTTTTTTTTTTTTTCAATTTTCTCCCTGACCTATTTAGGTTGTATCTAACTTAATTCTAACAAAGAATGCCGAGAAACTGAGTGATTGCATTAAAATGTAGATTGCATTCAATGGCCCAGCAGAAGGTAGATCGTAGAAGAATATACCTAGTACGGTGGCGTATACGCAACATTTTTAATTTTTTTTTTTCAATTTTCTCCCTGTCCTATTTGGGTTGTATCTAACTTAATTCTAACAAAGAGTGCTGAGAAACTGAGTAATTGTATTAAAATGTAGTTTGCATTCAATGGCCCAGCAGAAGGTAGATCGTAGAAGAATATACCTAATACGGTGGCGTATACGCAACATTTTTAATTTTTTTCTTTTTTTTCAATTTTCTCCCTGACCTATTTCGGTTGTATCTAACTCAATTCTAACAAAGAATGCTTAGAAATTGAGTGAATGTATTAAAATGTAGATTGCATTCAATGGCCCAGCAGAGGGTAGATCGTGGAAGAATATACCTAGTACGGTGGCGTATACGCAACATTTTTAATTTTTTTTTTTCAACTTTCCCCCTGACCTATTTATGTTGTATCTAACTCAATTCTAACAAAGAATGCTTAGAAACTGAGTGAATGTATTAAAATGTAGATTGCATTCAATGGCCCAGCAGAAGGTAGAACGTAGAAGAATATACTTAGTACGGTGGCGTATACGCAACATTTTAAATTTTTTTCTTTTTTTTCAATTTTCAACCCTGACCTATTTAGGTTGTATCTAACTCAATTCTAACAAAGAGTGCTGAGAAACTGAGTGATTGTATTAAAATGTAGTTTGCATTCAATGGCCCAGCAGAATGTAGATCGTAGGAGAATATACTTAGTACGGTGGCGTATACGCAACATTTTTAATTTTTTTCTTTTTTTTCAATTTTCTCCCTGACCTATTTAGGTTGTATCTAACTCAATTCTAACGAAGAGTGCTGAGAAACTGAGTGATTGTATTAAAATGTAGATTGCATTCAATGGCCCAGCAGAAGGTAGATCGTAGAAGAATATACTTAGTACGGTGGCGTATACGTAACATTTTTAATTTTTTTTTTTTTTTTCAATTTTCTCCCTGACCTATTTAGGTTGTATCTAACTCAATTCTAACAAAGAGTGCTGAGAAACTGAGTGATTGTATTAAAATGTAGTTTGCATTCAATGGCCCAGCAGAAGGTAGATCGTAGGAGAATATACTTAGTACGGTGGCGTATACGCAACATTTTAAATTTTTTTCTTTTTTTTTCAAGTTTCTCCCTGACCTATTTAGGTTGTATCTAACTCAGTTCTAACAAAGAATGCTGAGAAACTGAGTGATTGTATCAAAATGTAGATTGCATTCAATGGCCCAGCAGGAGGTAGATCGTAGAAGAATATACCTAGTACAGTGGCGTATACGCAAAATTTTAATTTTTTAATTTTTTTGCAAATTTCTTCCTGACCTATTTATTCAGTATCTAACTTAATTCTAACAAAGAATGCTGAGAAACTGAGTGATTGTATTAAAATGTAGTCTGCATTCAATGGCCCAGCAGAAGGTAGATCGTAGAAGAATATACCTAGTACGGTGGCGTATACGCAAAATTTTAATTTTTTAATTTTTTTGCAAATTTCTTCCTGACCTATTTATTCAGTATCTAACTTAATTCTAACAAAGAATGCTGAGAAACTGAGTGATTGTATTAAAATGTAGTCTGCATTCAATGGCCCAGCAGAAGGTAGATCGTAGAAGAATATACCTAGTACGGTGGCGTATACGCAAAATTTTAATTTTTTAATTTTTTTGCAAATTTCTTCCTGACCTATTTATTCAGTATCTAACTTAATTCTAACAAAGAATGCTGAGAAACTGAGTGATTGTATTAAAATGTAGTCTGCATTCAATGGCCCAGCAGAAGGTAGATCGTAGAAGAATATACCTAGTATGGTAGCGTATACGTAACATTTTTATTTTTATTTTTTTTCAATTTTTTTCTTGACCTACTTGGGATTTATCTAATTCAATTCTAATAAAGAATGCTGAGAAACTGAGTGATTGTATTAAAATGAAGATTGCATTCAATGGCCCAGCAGAAGGTAGATCGTAGAAGAATATACCTAGTACGGTGGCGTATACGTAACATTTTTAATTTTTTTTTTTCAATTTTCTCCCTGACCTATTTAGGTTGTATCTAACTCAATTCTAACAAAGAGTGCTGAGAAACTGAGTGATTGTATTAAAATGTAGTTTGCATTCAATGGCCCAGCAGAATGTAGATCGTAGGAGAATATACTTAGTACGGTGGCGTATACGCAACATTTTTAATTTTTATTTTTTTTTGCAAATTTCTTCCTGACCTATTTAGGCAGTATCTGACTTAATTCTAACAAAGAATGCTGAGACACTGAGTGATTGTATTAAAATGTAGTTTGCATTCAATGGCCCAGCAGAAGGTAGATCGTAATAGAATATACTTAGTACGGTGGCGTATACGCAACATTTTTAATTTTTTTCTTTTTTTTTCAATTTTCTCCCTGACCTATTTAGGTTGTATCTAACTCAATTCTAACAAATAGTGCTGAGAAACTGAGTGATTGTATTAAAATGTAGTTTGCATTCAATGGCCCAGCAGAAGGTAGATCGTAGGAGAATATACTTAGTACGGTGGCGTATACGCAACATTTTTAATTTTTTTCTTTTTTTTTCAATTTTCTCCCTGACCTATTTCGGTTGTATCTAACTTAATCCTAACAAAGAATGCTGAGAAACTGAGTGCTTATCTTGACGTATCAACAGCATTCAATGGCCCAGCAGAAGGTAGATCGTAGAAGAATATACCTAGTACGGTGGCGTATACGCAACATTTTTAATTTTTTCCTTTTTTTTTCAATTTTCTCCCTGACCTATTTAGGTTGTATCTAACTCAATTCTAACAAAGAGTGCTGAGAAACTGAGTGATTGTATTAAAATGTAGTTTGCATTCAATGGCTCAGCAGAGGGTAGATCGTAGAAGAATATACTTAGTACGGTGGCGTATACGCAACATTTTTAATTTTTTTCTTTTTTTTTCAATTTTCTCCCTGACCTATTTAGGTTGTATCTAACTCAATTCTAACAAAGAGTGCTGAGAAACTGAGTGATTGTATTAAAATGTAGATTGTATTCAATGGCCCAGCAGAAGGTAGATCGTAGAAGAATATACTTAGTACGGTGGCGTATACGTAACATTTTTAATTTTTTTTTTTTTTTCAATTTTCTCCCTGACCTATTTAGGTTGTATCTAACTCAATTCTAACAAAGAGTGCTGAGAAACTGAGTGATTGTATTAAAATGTAGTTTGCATTCAATGGCCCAGCAGAATGTAGATCGTAGGAGAATATACTTAGTACGGTGGCGTATACGTAACATTTTTAATTTTTTTTTTTTTTTTCAATTTTCTCCCTGACCTATTTCGGTTGTATCTAACTTAATCCTAACAAAGAATGCTGAGAAACTGAGTGCTTATCTTGACGTATCAACAGCATTCAATGGCCCAGCAGAAGGTAGATCGTAGAAGAATATACCTAGTACGGTGGCGTATACGCAACATTTTTAATTTTTTTTTTCAATTTTCTCCCTGGCCTATTTCGGTTGTATCTAACTCAATTCTAACAAAGAATGCTGAGAAACTGAGTGATTGTATTAAAATGTAGATTGCATTCAATGGCCCAGCAGAAGGTAGATCGTAGAAGAATATACCTAGTACCGTGGCGTATACGTAACATTTGTATTTTTTTTTTTTTCAAATTTCTTCCTGACCTATTTAGGTTGTATCTAACTTAATTTTAGCAAAGAATGCTGAGAAACTGGGTGATTGTATTAAAATGTAGATTGCATTCAATGGCCCAGCAGAAGGTAGATCGTAGAAGAATATACCTAGTACGGTGGCGTATACGCAACATTTTTAATTTTTTTTTTCAATTTTCTCCCTGGCCTATTTAGGTTGTATCTAACTCAATTCTAACAAAGAATGCTGAGAAACTGAGTGATTGTATTAAAATGTAGATTGCATTCAATGGCCCAGCAGAAGGTAGATCGTAGAAGAATATACCTAGTACCGTGGCGTATACGTAACATTTGTAATTTTTTTTTTTTTTTCAAATTTCTTCCTGACCTATTTAGGTTGTATCTAACTTAATTTTAGCAAAGAATGCTGAGAAACTGGGTGATTGTATTAAAATGTAGTTTGCATTCAATGGCTCAGCAGAAGGTAGATCGTAGAAGAATATACCTAGTACGGTGGCGTATACGCAACATTTTTAATTTTCTCCCTGGCCTATTTAGGTTGTATCTAACTCAATTCTAACAAAGAATGCTGAGAAACTGAGTGATTGTATTAAAATGTAGTTTGCATTCAATGGCTCAGCAGAAGGTAGATCGTAGAAGAATATACCTAGTACGGTGGCGTATACGCAACATTTTAAATTTTTTTTTTTCAATTTTCTCCCTGACCTATTTAGGTTGTATCTAACTCAATTCTAACAAAGAATGCTGAGAAACTGAGTGCTTATCTTGACGTGTCAACAGCATTCAATGGCCCAGCAGAATGTAGATCGTAGGAGAATATACTTAGTACGGTGGCGTATACGCAACATTTTTAATTTTTTTTTTTTTTTTTTCAATTTTCTCCCTGGCCTATTTAGGTTGTATCTAACTCAATTCTAACAAAGAATGCTGAGAAACTGAGTGATTGTATTAAAATGTAGATTGCATTCAATGGCCCAGCAGAAGGTAGATCGTAGAAGAATATACCTAGTACCGTGGCGTATACGTAACATTTGTATTTTTTTTTTTTTTTCAAATTTCTTCCTGACCTATTTAGGTTGTATCTAACTTAATTTTAGCAAAGAATGCTGAGAAACTGGGTGATTGTATTAAAATGTAGATTGCATTCAATGGCCCAGCAGAAGGTAGATCGTAGAAGAATATACCTAGTACGGTGGCGTATACGCAACATTTTTAATTTTTTTTTTTCAATTTTCTCCCTGGCCTATTTAGGTTGTATCTAACTCAATTCTAACAAAGAATGCTGAGAAACTGAGTGATTGTATTAAAATGTAGTTTGCATTCAACGAGCAGAATGTATCTCGTATCCTTTTTCTGGATAAGAACATAAAACTTTATTTAATTAGCTGCAGTTAGTTTTTCGGTAAGTCCATTTGTTCTATACTTAAAAAAATCGACTGGAGTCCTATCCGACTCTGGTGCCTTTTCATTTTTGAGTTTCCTTATGGTCAAGCGTACTTCCTTATGTGTTCAACGAATGTCCAATATTTCATCGTTTATGATGGTTCTGGATAATGTATCGACCACAGTTTATTTATGTGATGGGATTTAAGAGGATTTGAAAGTGATCTAGAAGTATATTGGTGCTGATTTGTAACTTCTTTCCGTCGATTATTTTTACTGCCCTCCAAAGCTCTTTCGAGTCTTTGCAGCATGTAAGTTTCAGAGCCTTAGTTTCATAATTTCGAATATGTTTATCTTGACTTTAAATTCTTGCGGAGTAGTTGCTGCTACATTTTTAAAATACTTTAAATCAAATGATCTTTTCCTTGCTATTTCATAATTCTTATCAAACCTTTCTGCACTGAAATTAGTTCCAACACACTCTTCGATATACTTTCAAGTGCTGGATATTGATGGATTTTTTAAATGTCAACAAACTCAACATTAGAAAAAGGAAAACATTAATCAAATGTAACGATATTCTATATTCCATATGGAACAGGACAATAATAATAATATGCATCCTGTATCCTCTGACCTATTTTATGGTAATTAGAAGAAATGCAGATGTCTTCATCTTAATCATTTATCCCTTTTCTAAGGGAAGAACTACATCCTAGTTAACCAAACGAATACCGACTATCCATCCTTCTCTGTATTTCAGGAAATCTAAAGCAAACTAGAATTCTCATTAAAATTCCGTACCGACTTTCGGTCTCGCTTAAAAGTAATTAATAAGTCACTAAAACGTTTTGAATGAAATATCACTCATTAAAAACTTTGCAGCTTGTCTTTCTTGTCGTGGATGGGTTTTTTTTTGTCAGTGTGTAATGCGAGAATAGCATTAAATGCCACTAACAGTATGGAAGTGTGCTATCCTCATCGTAATCTAAAATTCAAATCTATGAAGTTGTAAATAAGTTTGGTTCCAAGTGAAACGTTTCCTTATTGCATCGCTCCATGGTTGTCGTTGTAATTTTCGTAAATATTATCTGATTGAAAGAAAGTTTTTGTTACTTTTTTTATTTTCCTGTTTTGGGGGGAACTTAATTTTCATTAGTACAATCAATTTGCAAGTAAGTGAATCTTTGTGATGTGGAAGAAGTTATGCATGTTATGAAGAAAGAAATATATTTTTTTAAACTCATGTTTCCATTTCATCATATTTAGGTCCTTGTGGAACAATATTCGATAGGGGTTTGGTTCTAGTTCCTATACTGGGTTTATTCCTAGTCCTTCCCTTACTGGTCATTGGTAAATAGGGTCTCCAATCAGCGTGATGTCCTCTGGAATCTGGAAACATTGTAAAATGAGACAATAGATACAGGGTCATCTTACAGGAGGTGCCATTTCAAATTAATAAAGAAATGCAACTTTTTTATACAAAGTGGTGATATTTTTATTATAATCAAAAACACAAACTCTGAGGTTAGTAATCATATACAATATCTTCCAAATGTCTATACCTACGCTATGCCTAGAAAAAGTCCTCCTTTTGATGAACTATTTTATCACGTTTTCACATAATTGCGGCTGTATTTCACGAATAACATCTCCGATATTTTCTTTTAGCCCATGAATCGTGTCTCCATTTCGAGACTTCACACGTCCATTAAATTTATCACGCAATAAAGCCATTGTGTCACTAGCCATGTGGCATGCGGGTCCCGTCCTTCTAAAAATAAACGTTGTTCACATCCATAGAATAAATTTCAGGCAAAAAAAAAGTAAGTCAAGATCGTTCGGTAACGCAATCCATTCACAGAAACGGCCGCATCAGGATCATTTTCGAGAAAATATGGCCCAATAAAATCGTCGTCCCAAAAACCGCACCAAACTTGTTGTGGTTGGATAGGTTGTTCCACTATTTCTCTTAGATTTTCGGAGCCCCAGATGCGACAGTTTTGTTGGTTTAAATATCTAAACATATGGAAATGAACCTGATCACTCAGATTAATTTTGTATACCAAATCATGATCTTGTTTATTCATTTCCAGTCACAATCTAGTCTCCTGGCTTCAATTTTAATGGCTACTAGATCTTATGAGTATGTAGGCCAAGATCTTTATACAAAATGCGGTGCAAAGTGATTGCGTATTGGCTCAGTTTCTATGATCATCTCGAAATGAACACACCTGCAGTTTCAGTGACCCTCTCAGCTATCGCAAAAGCATTTTCAGCTAATCTTGTCGGACGAATATGAGTTACAGTCCTCAAATCCCAGTCGTTCAGATTTATCGATCAAATTCACTATAGTTATGCGAGAATGCGCTTGATTATGACCAAAAGAAGTGCGAAATTTAAAATGACACTTCTTGTTCGACGACCTCTGAGTTCTTCTAGGTCCTAGTATAGTAGTATCTTCCTAGTCTTCTATTCCTCAAGTAACATAGGCTTGGACTGTGACACAGGTAGTTAGGTGTATTCTCGTGAACCGCTTTATCGCCGCATCTTCTGCCTATGTTCTCATCATTGAGTTTAAGTTTCATTGTGTAGTTCTTTAGGAGATTATAGCCAGTGAGTGCACACACCAATATTAAAAGCGATTTCCTGTAATTTTTTAGGAATTGTTTGATTCTGGCTTTGTCGTATCGGGACTAGAGTTTACTTGATATACATATCACTGGTGATAGGCGAGATCTATATATTGTTGGCTTCCATTAGGATCTTATGTTCTACTCGCTCCCTGAGGTTAAATAGTGGAAGCTTGGTCCCTTGAAATGCTTGTTTTTGGTATATTGCAGATCTTTTCCTGCAAATTCTTCATCTATCTCATTCCCGGTTATATCCTTGTGGCCAGGGACCCAGAAAAGATTTCGGTTGTACTGGTAGCCAATAACCTTAAGTTTTTCGTGAAAGCGTCGGATTAGCTTGGATTTGATTTTTGTAGTAAAAATAGCTTTAATGGCCGCCTGACTCTTAATGAAAATGGTGATATCATCTCGTAATATTGCCAACATTGACATCACATTGGCTGGCCTTGTCACTCTCAGGACCTCCATTTTAAAGACACTCTTGTAGTCAGAGAATATATCGATGCCCGTTTATATATCCATCTGGGACTCGGCTTTGTAGATAGATACAGATTTGTCTTTTTTTGGTTGCTTGATTTTCCATTCTTCTCTACATGGAAAAATGCAGGAGAATGGATTTTAATAGTCGAGGCATTGTAACATGTGAAAAACCCACGAGATCTTTCGTCACATCACTGACTTTTGCCATTTTTGTTTACCGTTTTCGTTTCTTTGGATATTCTAAATCAGATGCCTGTAAATGCCACACTACTCTCCCTGTGGGAATTCATGCTAATCCTTTTGTATTTCTGCTTCTGTTCCCCTTGCTTTCTCCATTATTCGAATCTCTTTTTCCACATTTCCACCCACTTCTCCTCTGATCGCAACATGTGGTCTGTAAAGAGCGGTGGACGCAGCAAGTTTTTTCTCACTGTGCGAAGCGACTGGAATGGAAGATACAGCGTGCCCCGTATCTTCCTCTTTAAGCTCACAATCTGGTCACAAAGGTGAGCTACCGTGTCCAAATCTGTGTAAATATTTCCGATAGCCGCCGTGACCCTATATGAGCTTTGTAAGGTGGTAGTTTCAGTCCCCATTCACTCGGTGTATCCACACCTCGATGGTAGGGATCCGCTTGTAGGTCCATCTGCCTTACGTACTATTATCGCACCTAGCTTGCTACATAGCTATTGATATTGCCTTTTCTTTCGTTTTTATTTGCTTTACAATACCTACTTTTTGTTTAGTTAAGCTTCTTCTTTCGTGCATCCGTACCATATCGATAGGGATCATTGCGGCTATAAAAGAAACTGATTCTAGCGATATTGGTCGGAAACCGCTGATTGTTCGTATCTCTCAGAGCTTTTATGTTGCTGGCAGTTTACTCTGTGCTTTCTTCGTCACTGAGATCGCCGTTCAAACAGTTCCAGAATACAGAAAAACCAAGCTGCCAAATATGGACAGTAGAAGCCATCTAGCGTATCCAGGATCTTCCGATGTTTGGAGTGGCATGCAGTGCCAGTCTTTGACTTTTGCAATCAAACTCAATCAGCAAACTCAATTATCCTAACTAGTTGTAGGAGGTGCAGGACTCCCTCGTACATAATACTCCATAGAAGAGGGCCTATGTAGTACCGATCGGTTGTGGGACTCCCGCAGTGACGTTATAAGACTTTACCTCCTCGTCAGTTGGGTACCTCAACTTGTTGGTGACGAATTTTGTGACTTATCCTCGAGTATCCCTTCTGCCGAGCCATGTCCTGATAAACGACCAATTTACCGAACTTAAGGTATTTTCAATGCCCAGAGTCACAACTGTACACCATTCCTTTGTCTGCTTTCACCATGTCTTTTCTTGGATTGCTTCAGCTACTGTATTGACCACCGCCTTTATGGCATCCACGGTAGAATGCGATTTCCTGAATCCAAACTGTTAGTTTGACAGTGCTCCTTTTCCCCTGCTACAACGAGCTGACTGTTATATATTCGTTACACAATTTTTCCCAAAGTGACGAGTAGGCATATAGTGCGATATGACGATGGGTCATCTGGTGGCTTCTTTCTGCTTGGTAGCATCTTGAAGCTTCCATGGTTCGGGAAAAACTCCTTCATCTAGATACTTTTGCATTGTCTTAATAAAGATATCAAACTGTTTGATCTGGACGGTTAATTATTGCCTAACTTCTTGTATGACTCGAATAGTTCCTCCCGAATAATAACCGAGATACACAGAGTAGGTGATCAATGAGGGAATGGTGCTATATTACAGAATATTTTTTGGAGTACGCCTTAGCCTAAGGGATTATGTCAGCTTCGTTACAAAGTCATTTAAAACATATTGTCTTACCACCTTTGATCGCATTGTTTTTTTTAAATCGTATCGCGCCAGCTTGAATGAGTCTAGACACTCCTGAAAATTGACTCTTCCTCTGGGTCGTTAGGAATCTGCGTCGGGGCTGTTTATACTTTGACCTAAGTGTTTTTATATCCTCGTTCCCACAATAGCATGGTACACCGCTTCTACTGGCTATTCTTCTGAGCATTGCAGGTGCAAGAGAGTCTCCGCTGTTTCGAAGCGAGGTATGATATCTACGTTTATCATTTCTTCGAACGTGTCCTTGTCGACTATTGTCTATCTTTCCATTTTGGGCCTGTTTATTCAGGACGTTGAATGTTTGAACAAGTTTCTTAATATTAATTATTATTGCTAAAATATATATTTCAACTGCGGTGAAATCACCTGCATCGGCACACAAAGAACAGTGATACACACATCGTTTGCATTTCCCAATGAGTTGTCGAAGTCAGGACTATGGTTCGAAATGTTTCGAAAAAAAAGAGTTCAATTTATTCGAGATTTGGAAGTTACTTGTAGATGTTCGAGGAATAAATGACACTTAAGTATTAATAAAGCTTTTAATTATCAGCTTGAAATTTCTTTGTCATTTCAAGATTTTCCTTAGTGTCTATGATCGACTAGCTCATTACTGTAGTTCAAAACGATGTCTCGATGATTTCTATAAGAAATAGCATGACATTCATTTCTGTTGGAGGACATAGAGCTGATTTGGCGTATACTCATATCTACTTACCAAACATCATCATTATTTTCAATATCTCCATTAGTTTCAGCAGCTAAATAGGAATAGGAGTAGCTATAGCTTCTTCCAATTCGACCGAGAAATTTCTTCCTTCACTAGATTCCGGCTAAGTTAGTTAGTAAGCGGATGTTAGTTTATGGCAATTGTAAATATATCACATATCGATCATTCGAACATACATATCTACATACATATGTATGTATATGTAAATGGTTAAAAAAAAATCCATCGTTTTCCTGATCAACCTATAGAGCTTCTTCCATTATTATCTGCAAAATAAATCCTTAAGACATAACCTACCATAATACCCAATGGCGGCTAATAAATTTTGCCTTCCACTGCAAAATTGAACTCAATGCTTATCGATAGTCACAAATCACTAGCATGCCTTCAAGTGCACATTTTATGCTACACATTCCCGTAATTCCCCATATTATATGCACAATTATAATTATATCCGCATTCTAAGTGCAGACACGGTGAAAATTTATATTCATCTAACACTATCGGCGTTAATCTAAGCCCTCTACCCCCTTCTGTGTAATGTGTACGATTATAAATTATCATAATACCCTTGAACTTTTCGTGAATAATTTAAAAATAGCACACAATTGTCCTCATAGTGTGTGTCATACATGAGTTTGTGCGAACATATTAAAGGACATGAATGCCTTTAAAGAGATTACACCATTCATACAGATCTTGCGGAAGATAGCTTGGATGTAGCCATCTATCTTCAAAGATACATAAAGTATACATATATAATAGTCTAAAGCTTGTACCAGTAGCTACTTCCTTTAAAATAGTCGATTAGTAGGAACCCACTAATCAAATTAAAAGAAAATGTTACGTATATGCAACGTGAACCCATATAAATTCATTTTATTTATTTGTATCTCTTTTGTGAAAGATATTGTGTCATTCTCTCAGGGTATCCCCACCAAACTAAGGACTACAATATAAATCCAACCAATTACACTGGCATGCGGAATATATTTTCGAACTTGTTTCGAAGTTGTTCGTCTTTTTTTTAAGCGCGCATGACAAGACATTCTTTTATTCTCATCGTTTCAACAGTGGTGTGCTATATGGAACGAACCTTAAATCCGAAGAGAATTCATATAATTTCACATTACAATACATCCAAATTCTGACTCAATTTCCATACAAAAAAAAAAGGTTTGAGTACGGAATTGTACCTCAGGCCGTGAATTGTACTGCACTGTGTTCTCTTAAATGAGATTATTACGTCTCTTTCGAAAAACTATGACAATAGAGCTGCATAGAAACTCTCATGGCGAAAGGATAATAATTCATCTCACTAGGTTTTCATAGACACAAAGTACTCATCACATTAAATCCCTCGTCATCAGTAAGACAATTGTTGCCATAAGGGAACTAGTTTGCATTTGAAACAACATCAGGTACTCAAGCAATTGTTTTCTTCGTCAGAAATTGGATTAACATTTTGTCCGTCCGATTGAAATGAGAACATTCGCTTGGATAGACTGGTTTTCGTTATGTGTACGTGCAGTATAGTGGAACAGTCAAAGTAGGTTAATTGTTTCGCTGTTAATCTAGAACATAGTAAAGACCTAAAAGTACTTTAAAAAGGACCAAAGTCTGTGGTTTTTTTCAATTTGCAAGATCCTTTACTGGCTCTCTCTCTATTTTGCGTAATCAAACTTTGTTGAATGTCTCGTCAATTTGCGCATATAAGTTTATTTGTTACTTGATCAGTCTTCTTTTTGTAAAAGGCAATACAACGATTTTGCAAGGATTAATGGATATTCCTTCGCTGCTGCACCATTCTAAAATTTGTAGTAAAGCTGTCGGGCTGTTTTTACCACTATTAAATTTCGCCAAGTCATCCGTATAACCTATGGCTATGTAGCCTGATCTCTGTAGATTGACTAGAAGATTGCTCATGACCAGTAAGCACAGAAGGGTAGAAAGGTCTCCTTCCTGTGGACAGCCCTTAACTACGGTCACAGACACTGACACTCCCCCAGGGAAAGAAGCAATAATTCGATTCTTAACCATGGCTCTTATCCATTGGTTGATCGAATCCTCGATACTTCTGCTACTAATTGTTCTTGGGCCGTAGCAAATGTTATCGAATGCATCCTCGATATCAAGAAAGGCACACACCCGTGTCTAATACTGGAAGCCTTCTATAGAATATGGTCCAGACCATGTTAGATATTCATCAAACACTATTCCTAAATAGAAGGAAATCAATTTCTTGAACAAATAAAATTAGTAAATAAGACTAATAGACTTCTAATAAAAAAGAACACAATAGGAAATTCGTTATAAGGATTCCTGGTAGGAAGGACAAAATGGATGGATGGTACTGGTGCTGGCGTATACTGCGAGTCTAGAAATACAAATAAGTTCTTCAGACTTAAGGGTGATTGCAGCATTTTTCAAGTCGAAATCACTGCAAAAAATTAAGCTGCGGACATGATTATCGAGGGAAATATTTCTGGTAAGATAATCAGTATCTATGTTGGCAGTCAAGCAGCTATTCAAGCGTTACAGTCAGAATCGATAAGGTCCAAATGCATTAAAATGTGCGCCAAAAAGACTGGACGACATCTCAGTAAGCAATAAGATGATGCGTTACATGGATCTCATGAATATCCCAGGTAATGAAAAACCGGATGCGCTAGCCAAGGCAGAGTCACATCTAAACTCCTTGCTAGTCTAGTCCTAAGGGCTAGTACAGCGCTTAGTACTTTATATTGGGAACTAGATATTGAATCCAGCGAGGAGGCTAACAGTCAATCAGTCAAACAGTCAAATTATTATGGCGAGTCTATGACAAAAATGACAAAAAACTTAATATGTTTCTTTTTTAACGTGGTATCATCATTACTGTTTGTATGTACTATGTAGATACCATATGAAATGGAATATCAGAAGTAGATGACCAAACTACCATTGATCAATGTCAAAGTATTCTATTAAATATTCTTAAAGGCTTTCTGCATAAAATAATAATTGTTAGCACAAATGATTTATCACCAAGATACACCGATAGAAATAGAAGGCGTGTGACTTGAAGTAAAGGTCAAAACTGTTGAACCATTAAAGGTTTTTAACGCCCACCTGTAAGTACTACTGATCATAACCTAAAATTAGTAAGTATAACCCTTAACCACAATAGAAAATCAATCATCTTTGATCTAACTTTTGCTACACACGAAACTACTCACATTTCATGAATGGTCTACATAATTGGCTAGGCATTCACAGGACAGACATGATTTATTGAACATGCAGTGTTAATTGTTCCAATTACGGCGGATTATCTCGGTGTCACAGCGGCATGTAGGAATGTTCAGTTAAATATCCTTACCTTGTACACCACATTCTGTATGTCGTCGAGGTTACTGTAAAGGTCGATTTGTCAATTTAGCGCTCTGATAGCTGTGGGCAAAATAGGATATCCAACATTATGAGTGAATTAACTGCTTATTGGATTTTAGTCAAATTGAGATGCAAATGGGATTGCTTGAGTTACTTGATACTGATATGTTAGTCATTCGATATTTATTTACCTTATTGTACAATGCAACTATACGGGAGTTAGCATCCTATGCTAACTAAACTTGTTGAACTTAAACGAAATTACAAATGTTCAGCTTTTTCAAGATCTTTATATTGGCTTAGTACATTCAGTTTTTATATTTTATTTCTTTACTTATTTATTTATTTTAGTTTGATATAAGTCAGGTAGGTAGAAAGAAGTGGTTGCATCAGCAAGCCGTGCTGAAACATAATTAGAGCAAACTGTGAACTATTTATTAATTACCAGAACTGTTGCAATATCTGCACGATTTCTGTTTATTAGTTCTTGTGTTCTATTCAAGTAGTATTTGGGCCCCATCTGCCTACATATGACACACTTCTGCACTTCCTGCCATCTACTATCAACTTTTAATAGATATTGTGGACAGATTCTACCCTTAAGGGCCCCAGTGAGCCGGACATTCACCGCC
Source organism: Xylota sylvarum (assembly GCA_905220385.1). Lineage (NCBI taxonomy): Eukaryota > Metazoa > Arthropoda > Insecta > Diptera > Syrphidae > Xylota > Xylota sylvarum. The sequence goes on along the minus strand of LR999957.1, from coordinate 103,103,110 downwards.
TCCGCAAGGGAACCGTCCAGGAGAGATCCATGCCTTACCAGTTCATCAGATCGTTCATTTCCCTCAATGTTACTGTGACCCGGCACTAAAAGAAGACTGATCATAAATCGAAAACCCAGCGATGCAAGTTCCTTTTTGCACTGTTCTACTAGCTTCGAAAATATAGTAGCAGATACAATATCCTTGATAGCATCCTACTATCAATGAGGATGGCTGTGGTATAGTGGTTTGCTTGTGTAGGCGACAAGTCTTACGTATAGCAAGAGTCAGGAAGCCAGTAAGACATAGAAATGTTGAGATAATCAGAGGCCTCGGTTGGACTTGCTCTCATGGACCCCATTGAGCCTAGAAACGCAGTTCTTTGCACTTGGTTGATAAGTTTGATGTTGTATTCTTTCCTTAACGTAGACCACCATACTAGCGATCCATAGGAAAGTATAGGATACACCACAGTTGCGTACATCCATATGACCATCTTCGAGCAAAGTCCCCAATTCTTACGGAAGATTTTGCTGCAAATATAGAAGGCCACACAGGATTTCTGTACCTGCTGCTTAATGTTAAGTTTCCAACTAAGTTTTGGATCAAGTATTTGACACTGGAGGATAAGGAGGGGAATTGGTTGTTTAGCCATGGAGGCGTGAAGGTCGGTATTTCAGATTTTGTGGTAAAGAGTATCAGTTCAGTTTTATTTGGGTTTATGCTGACTCTACATTCTCTGGTCCATTTACTAATTTTGTGCAAGGCACCTTCCATATCTAATCTCACTGATTAGTGAAAGAAACATTCCTGATACCAGTATTTCAACATCATACACATACGCGAAAGCCCTGACTCCATCTCTGCCAAGTCTATACACGATTTTGTACATTATATTAAGAGGAGATATGACCCCGCCCTGAGAAGTTCGTCTTACGGCAGATATGCTGTAAATGCTATTAGCGAGGGTCGATTGAATTATTCTAGTTTTCAGCAAAGTCACTATCCATTTGCTAATAAACCCAGTTGGAGCAGGGCTTCCTAAATCAAAGCCCCCCTTTAGCCGAAGAGAGCTCCTGTTTAGAACCACTTTCTTCTAGTGTGTCTGCTGCGCAATTTTCTGGGAAATCCGAGTGACCAGGAATGCAGCATAGAGTCAAATCATTGCTTTACCAATAAAGATCTTATTATTGGTGATTCGACAGCTTTAATACCTGCCTGGCTGTAAGTGTAAATGACTATGTCAGCACTCCATACCGACCTCATCGACAGCTACTTTGCGTTTTCACGAATAGTCATAACCTCCGCTGGGAGGAAATGCTTTCGCCAAGTAAGACTGAAAGGAGTCCAGCTTCTACAACCTCGCCTGTCTTAGACCCATTAGTGTAGATTTGCAGTACAAAATTACCCCGCATTAGCGCCCTATGGCTCTCTTGCAAAAGTATACTACCGTAGCGATCCTAATACGTTTATGTATGTTCAGTTTCCATGTTAGTTTTCTGTTTATTATAAGACCCAAGTATTTGGCATTTTCGAAGAAACTTGAGTGACTTGCCCTCTATGTCTTTTAGTAAAAAAAAAAATTAGCTCCGTTTCTGTCCACTTGACCAGCCTTGCTAGAGATAATTCACACTGGATTGGGTGCTTCCCACTGACTGCTATTGCAACGTCGTCTGCGTAATTTACCACCTTAAATCCTTCCTGTTCTAAGATGAGGAATAATTCGTTCACGGTAAGGAGTCACAATTGTGGTGATAGTTCCCCCCTTTTGGTGCGGCGCGCTGAAATTATTAAGCTTCACCACTTATGGACTAACAAAACCAACCTAGTTGGACATATGAAGATTCTTAAAGAATTCCGCTGCTATCTTCACCGGCAATATAAACTTCAGACTTAATGCCGAAAGTATCAATCTCTATTGCCCCTTTAAGGTTGTCTTTCCAAAACGCAGTTAATGGGATAATCAAATCCCTCAATTGATACCTCAATCTGAATGGCACACTGATGGTTCGAAAATGTCAAATGGGGTTGGAGTCGAAATTTTCGGCCCCAACTACAAATGAACAAACGAATATATTTGAAGTGAATGCCCCGCCATTGACTAGGCTCAAACACTTCCACAAAGGATTTACCTTGCCTTCTGATGTCACATCCTCCTTAGTTCATGTCCACTACCCTTACCAATGTGTTTAATAGAAAGGAAGATAGGCTGATGGGTCTGAAATCTTTTGGCCTGATATGCGTGGGTTTCCTGGTTTTCCAAGCTTTTTTGAAGCTAAACTCAGATTTTTGTGTTTCTTGATAGAACAGGTCATCGGTTCAACAGAGATTCAGTATTTATTATTTTTGGGCTTCAATAATAAGTTTTTGCAGTACGGTTTTTTGCCGAACACCTGAACTACATATGTAAGTATGTACATACATTCCTTACTCAAGGATTATACACTTTTGCTCGTGTTATTTCAACAATCCAAACTTGATCCGTTTTATATTTGCTTACACTAACAAAAACAAATTTAAATTTAAAAAATATGAATGAAGAAGTGGCACGTTTTCCCGTTAAAATCACATCCAACAAAAATTCCATCATTCACTCACTACCACATGTTTTCATTCAGTTGCTATAGTGCTCATATCCTTCTCGTAGAAGCTATATATGTTCTTCTTTCCTCCTCACCGTGGCAGGACAAAAAACAAGATCTACCAGCAAGTGGTTGATATAAATCATTCGTGGAATTTTTATGTGTGATTTCCACATTTTCAGGAAAACCCAAATGCACAAGAGGAAGACAAAAATTTCCTACTAGATAGGAGGTACTCGTAGTATACACAAAATTTACGGCCACGTCTACGGCAATGGAACCATTTTCTCTGGCTGGCATCTACATATACCTGCCTGCGATTCAAACTAGAGAAGGATAAAGATAACATTTTTATCGGTTTTCATTCCTTTGTGTGTGCATTTTCAAATCGATGTTTTTATTGAGGGTGAAAAATTCTACCGAAATTCTCTATGTGTGTGCAAGAGGCGCATAACATACTGTGCCAAGGAAGACAACACGAATAGAAATGGCACAAGTGGCAGCCCTAATGGAATCCATTTGAATTTCAAGTTTTTTCCGAATGATTTCTTCCCTATGAGTCATAGGAAAGGAAATAGGAAATTTGACACTTTGACTGGATTTGAGTTGAGAATATGTCGAAGGGAACTTGATCTTGATGGAGGGCGATAGTGGGTGGGTGGTGGAATTGGCATGGCTTCAAGATGAAAAGTAGTTTCGATTGCTGTTTGCATTATGTTAATGGTGGGTAGAATATGCTAATACTTCTCGACTGTAAATGCATAATGCCTTAAACTCGACATTCTAGAAATGAAAACTAAGAATGAAAGCTCTTGAACATTTTTTTGTTACAAAGTATTGTAGGCGAAGTTCATTCAATTCATGATGCCTTAGTACTAAAGAGTCAACCAACAAGTGACACCTCTTGTTGGATGACCCTATACAAACATAGAGCCACCCAAACTAGAATCGCAATAATTCATCCAAACCTCAAACCATGCGTAAAACTATATTTTCAGTTAATTTCGTTACGAGAGAATCTTCAAAAATAAACTTTTCCACAAATCATTCCAATTGAGAGATGAAGACGGTTGCATTAATTCAAGCAACCGCATCAATTTCGATAAGTGGCCGCTAGTATGATTTATTTCTTCCCTGGGGCCCATTTAGCTGTCGACAGCTTTTCAAAAAAAAAAAAAAGAAGAACGTTTAACCACCCAACCGTGAAAAGGGAATAATAATAATTTGACTCTGACTCCACTACACGAAAAGCGAAACGTTCGTTATATTTATTGCCCCCAGACGAGGACGATGAGGACGACGAGGACGACGAGTACAACGACCATGGCAAATTGTGCGGCGGAAAATCATGATGAATGATGAATGTGAAGAGTAGCCTTTATGTGGAGCGCCTTTCAGTACTGACTAGGGCAACATTTAGTCCAAATTAGCTTCAACGAATGCAATTATTGATTCGATATAATACCAACCATGAAAGGTGTACTTGAGTTACAGGTTACTTACACTTATATATTCATTTGTAAATTGCGGATTTTAAATTAAAGGACTACTATGGAGAGTAGGGATGTAATTTGATATATTTTTTGTCGAAAATTTAAGATCGCCGGATAAATAAAAATACAAATGCAGATGAATAGACACACGGACGGAGCGCTAAAGTGCACATTTCTCAACTTATCTGTCTTAGACACGATAACTGTATATGACGTCGGAAAGAATCGAAAATGTTAAAGATTTTAGCACAAGAACTTGTAATTTCAGTTCTTTCTCAATTGGAATCTGACTACATAAGGGGTCATCCAACAAGAGCTGTCCAAAGTTTCGCATTAGATGGTTAGAAATTCATGTTAATTCCAGTAGTTTTTTCATTTGTATCTTTTACAGCCACTTTGTCCACTAAAACTCATTTGATAGGGCTGATGGACATTGGGTGTTAACTTTAGGCTCACTGGGTAAAAAGTAAGAATGCGAATACATGACAACACAAGCGTTTTTACTTACATATATCATAGGATCTACCAACTCTGAATCTCAGCCTACACATTAGCGACTGGCGAGTGTCTAGTCAGAGATCACAGATTGGATACCCAAACCTATTGGATGGTCGTGGCGGCAACGGATATAAGCGACCGGCTGGCTGTAACCGCATCAGAGCTAAGATCTACAATATTAGCCTAAAATGTGATCACGATGGAATTCTATAACCTCCTGGATTGAACCAGGACTATGCAGCCTCCGGATAGGCTATATTTATAAATTGGATAGGTATGATTTATAAATTGAACACGAGAACGTCAATGCTAAAATGGGCAAGAAATACAATTTTGGCGTCGTAGTTGGGAAGTACAGCCTCCACGAAATAACAACAGGCATCAGTATCCCACTAATAGAGTTTGCTGCAGCCAGTGAAGCAGTGGTCGGATCCCAAAACTTTGAATCCACGCAGGAACTTGACTATCGCCAGTTGGTCAAACAACCAACTAAATCGAAAACATACTAGTAGAAGCGAAGCAAGCAGCAAACGTGGACTCTGACCACTAACCAGCTGTCTAATACAAAGCAAAGAAGTACAAAGTTAACGTTGAACATTTTACCATGACTGGAGTAGCCAGAGACTACAAAGAGCAACTGAGGGAGAGACTTTCTGCCGTGTATTCACCCTTCACTGCGCCAGTGCACAGTTGATTAAGTATCGCAATATCATCCAAGAGACAGACGAATCCACTTAAGAATACAAATTGACCAGGCTTGCGAATAGCGGAAAAAGGTAACAGAAAATGCACATCTTAAGGCGCTGTAACACAAAACAAGAGCCGCATGGAAAGAATACCAAGCCAAAAGACGAAAGGAGAAGAAATCAGCTTAAGACTGTCGAAGAGTCGTTCAACAGGGTCTGTCTGCAAGGATGGAACGAAGGCTCTCGAAAAATAAAAGGGAACGAAAGTGGAATATCAGCTCAATATGCCCCCAAAATGTCCCATTTACAAAAAAGGCGATTCAATCTGTTGCATTAACTTTCCAGGCATACCCCTGCTAAATGTCATGTCTAACGTACTAACGTCTAAGGTAATGTATGAGCGTTTGAAGTAATACACTATTCGCCACATACCAGTGTGGCTTCCGGACCGGCATTTCGACTATAGCACACATCTTTACACTAAGACAAATTCAGGAAACTTACTTACTGGCGCTACAGTTCGGGGCCTGGAAAGACCAACGAATATCAAGTCTAGACTCACCATCTTTTCATCGATTTCAAAGCTGCATATGATAGCATTCATCGTCTTGAGCTTTACAAGGCGATGGCCGTATTCGTTATCCCGGCAAAACTGATCCAGCTATGCCGCGTAACGCTGGAAAACACGCGGAAACAGTTCCTCCGAGCTATTCCAAATATGCATTGAATTTCAGCAAGGAGATGCGCTATCATGCGATTTCGTCAATTTCATGCTGCACCAGATAGTGTGTAGAACAGGTTTTAACACGGGAGGCACTATATTTAACAAATCCGTCCAGTTGTTATGAATCGCAGACGTCATAGACATCATTGTGCCATCAGTTCATCGACTTGGACAAAATGGTACTGCATAAACTTCGAGGTATAATTAAAAAGTTCATCTACCTCGGGGTCAAGATCAACTCCACGAATGACACCTTAGTGGAGATCCGACAAAAGCTCATCCTTAAAAGCCGTTGTTACTTCGGTTTAGCAAAGTAAATGGGGTTAGAACTTGTTACTCAAAAGACGAAATGTCAAATCTACCGGACTCTAATCCTACCAGTTCTGCTATATGTACAGCAAGAAAGTCGAGCAGATATTGGAGACTTTCGAAAGAAAACTTCTTCGTCGAATTTTTGGTCCTGTTTCCAAGGAGGGCGAATAAAGGAGAAGATACAACTGCGAACTTTATGAGTTTTTCCAAGATATGACAGTGGCTCAGTACATCGAGTGAATGGATAATAGTGCTCCAATGGACAACAATACAAGATGAATCACTAGTTGTCCTAATCTTCAATCTTGGCAATTCTAAAGGTATTTGGGGGCGATTGTGGTTATCTAATTGGCCATTCACAAGATTTCCTCAATCGATGTTTGTAAATAACTAATAAATTGATTTGCAAAGGAGTTCCGAAAGGCTGCGCTAGAGGACCTATACTTATTGTTGAAAAATTACTAATCTACTAAATTCCCTTTCTCTTCTTCGGACTTCGGTAATAATGTAACTCGTCACGTAAGGATATGGCTCTGCTAATGCAAAGCGACTTAATACAAACCACATATGAAAAACACATTTTAACTGAAAAACCATTTTGTAAGTAAACCTAAGAAAAAAAGGCCATGAATAAAAATCCAGACCTCTTGTTACCATTGTACCTCATATCTGCATAATTTGATTTTTTTGGTAAGAACTGATGTTTCAACACTCCAACAATAACAATAAGTAAATGTCACTGCTCCTCTACTTTTATGATTTTCTGGTGATTTATGACTATAGCACAAGGTGCACAGAATTCGATTTGTATCATATTGCAATCCCCTCCTCGAAATGTCATCACCACCTGTGTCAAACTTCTTAAGCATCCAATTCATCGAAGCTCCATTCGTGGAATATCTTGAATGCCAAACAGATTCCATTCGAATTACCAATTCGCATATCTCTGCTCTCCCTCAAGTATACGACATTCCACAGAGAAGCAAAAAAATATACATACCTACATACATACATATATAAAGAAACCTCACACCTTTGCATCCATTTTAGCTCCGCAAAAAAAAAAAGAAAAGCAAGAAAGCACAGATTCTCGAAAGCGCTCACAAAAGGATAAAAACGATAAAATTGTTATCTTCATCCTTCTCAATTTAAATCTAACGTTATTCCATAGCGATAGCACATACTAACCAAAGAGGAAGGAGAATTGGTGAAATTACGGGAATTTCCCTTTCCGTTTACTTCTGTTGCCTAGATAGTAAGGCAAAAGCATAGAACGAGGAGGATGTCGCACATAAAACCTTCACCAATGATTTATATCTTCCACTTTCTTGGGTTAAAACTTTCTTACTGTGGATGTACACTTTGAACTGGGAATGGAACAAGGTGAATATGCTGGCATTCTATCTATCCCCTCTCTCTGTTTGCCTTTTTGTGCCCCCGAATGCCGCCGCTGCCGCCTTCCTTCATTTGTTGTCCTTTTTGCATTGTCAAGTTATTGATTGTTAAGGTGGAGGTAATAAGAAGGCAAGAATGGTAAAAGGACAAGAGATTTGTATCGAAGTGATTGTATGCGATATAAATACGACAGAGAAAGGGAATCCCATTGTGTGTGGACAGGATTGTTGTTAAGGACACAAACACTAATTGGCAATGACCTGCATTGCAAGCAATTACTTCGACTAAATTGGAGATGATTACGGGGTTTTTACTTGATTGGAAGAGCTATTGTTGTGAATCTGTTGAGCTGGAGGTTGTGTTACTTATAGATATGGCGATATGCCATGTGTCACAGATGATACTCTTCCAAAGTGGATGCATCTTTATAATCTTTTTTCCAGAGAGTTTTGGAAATATTAAATAGCCTTCCTGAAAGTGAGTCTATTTTGTAATTGATCTCCCATTGACTTCCAATGGATTTTTAACCACATACTTAATAGATTTAGACACAGTGGGGTCTAAAAATAAATTTGAATAAGACTGAAATTCTGATGATACTTTGTGGGTATTAACATTCCATTGAATTCAAGTATCCGAGTGTCATTCTTAATCATAATTAGTCTTTAAATAAGCAACTGCACGCAAAGTTAGATTTGTCAAAAGTTATATCCTTAATTCTAGAATAAATGTCTTCGATATCTTGATGGTCATGAATTCAAGAATCACTTTATTCGCTGTTTCTATGTAGGTATTTGATGTGAATATATTTAAGGTCAGGATATCTAATCTATCCATCTATAACAATAATTATAAAATTACAAAGGAATTGTATCCTACTTTTCACTTTCAATAATACAAACCCAAAAATGGCAACAAGGAGCAAGAAGAGTATCAAAACAAAATCCCTTGTAACCATTTAGCAGCGATTAATGTTTTTGAAACTCAACACCACGTACAATTCCTTAACATGTCTCATGTAATTGCGAGAACATGAATAAAACACAAGTAAAATGGGTTTTATCTGTGCGCAGCATGAACTGTTGATTCTTTCTGTCACGTACATGTGTACTTTCGAAGTTAACTTCGTACACACATTTGTTCCATTGAGGAGGTGAACTTTTTGTTTTTTTTTTTCGTATATTTGTTGCTAGGGAAATTGTTAAGTATAGTTTCACTTTCATAAAAGAAATAATGTGTATATCATGACATATAGCGGAACTGCGTTATACGCTTGAAGAATTGTGTAATTGAATTCTATTTTTAGATAAGTAATAAACAAACTGAGTAATCGATTTATAGTACTGGAAGAGAGAGTCCTTTGATCTTAGTTTTTTAAGAACCTCACAACTGTATTTTTTCATAAAGGTTAGGGGGTTGAAATACTGTGCTAGAGGTTCCCAGATAACCTGGGCTAGCATTCCCCGTTACACAAATAAAAGTGCTACCAAAACCGACACAATGCCTTGGATGAAAAACACGTTTACGACTTTTGACTATCGTACAAAGATTGGTTTCTGGAATATGGAGACTCTCCTCGACTCATAGAGTGAAGGGCCTCAGAACGCCAGATTTTTTCAAGTGGAACATGAGTTCCTGGCATATAGACTGGACATATTGCAACTAAGTGAGATAAGATGGTTAGGCGCGGGAGAATACCAATCCCGACCATTGGACTGTTCCTAACACCCACAACATGTAGAAGCCTGATATCCTGTCAGCCACACGGTTATAGGATTTTAATGGTCAGACCATATACATACAGCGTTATGCCCCAAGAAAGGAGTCATCTGAGGAAGAAAAGGAGACCTTCTACAACCAGTTGGGCGCTAATTTTAATCCAACGCCCAACGGTGACATTTTAATTATGATAATTGCAGCAACAGTGAGAACCGAGCTAGAGTTACTATATCACATGAAGATGACAGAAAAACAATTACATCAATGTTTTGGCTACTGAAGAAGAAGCAGAAGTAGAAGGTGCGACAGTAGAACCGTTTACAGAATCACCAATTAGCTGATTAGGTGGTCGCAGTTCTACCCAACTCCCGGTGAAAAGATGGTTCTTTGTTCATGTTGGATATGGATCAACTGAAGAGATGGAAGCAACATTTTTCAACCGAGAGTTCGCTAACAATATGCACCCACGCCAAACTGAGGTGAACGAGGCAAGACCCGAATTCGCACCACATTCACCAATATTGTTTTTATTGGTGAATAGCGGTTCCCGGCATCCTTCATTACGCATGAATATTAACACTGAATCAAATTCATTGGTTTCTTTTATTTTTTTTATTAGGAAATAAATGCAAAAAAAAAATACAACAGTAATGAAATTTAGGTAAATATCACGAATTACGACTTTCCCTTGATTATCTGGGTGAAATGGGCAGCAAAGAATAAAAGGGTTGAAGTAAAAGACCTACAATCGGATGATCTAAAACATAGGCAACTTCGCTGCAAGATATGTGGCATTTGGCAGCCAAAGAGGTATTTATGGAACAATGTATGAAAGAGAGACTCTTTGCCTATCCAGAAAAATTTTCGATTTTGTCCAGATCCCGAAATTTAGGTAAAAATCACAAATTACGGCTTTCCCTTGATTATCTGGGTGAAATGGGCAACAAAGAATAAAAGGGTTGAAACAAAAGACCTACAATCGGATGATCTAAAACATAGGCAACTTCGTTGCAAGATATGTGGCATTTGGCAGCCAAAGAGGTATTTATGGAACAATGTATGAAAGAGAGACTCTTTGCCTATCCAGAAAAATTTTCGATTTTGTCCAGATCCCGAAATTTAGGTAAAAATCACAAATTACGGCTTTCCCTTGATTATCTGGGTGAAATGGGCAACAAAGAATAAAAGGGTTGAACCAAAAGACCTACAATCGGATGATCTAAAACATAGGCAACTTCGTTGCAAGATATGTGGCATTTGGCAGCCAATGATATATTTATGGAACAATGTATGAAAGAGAGACTCTTGCCTATCCAGACAAATTTTCGATTTTGTCCAGGTCCCGAAATTTAGGTAAAAATCACAAATTACGGCTTTCCCTTGATTATCTGAGTGAAATGGGCAACAAAGAGTAAAAGGGTTGAACCAAAAGACCTACAATCGGATGATCTAAAACATAGGCAACTTCGTTGCAAGATATGTGGCATTTGGCAGCCAATGAGATATTTATGGAACAATGTATGAAAGAGAGACTCTTGCCTATCCAGAAAAATTTTCGATTTTGTCCAGGTCCCGAAATTTAGGTAAAAATCACAAATTACGGCTTTCCCTTGATTATCTGGGTGAAATGGGCAACAAAGAATAAAAGGGTTGAACCAAAAGACCTACAATCGGATGATCTAAAACATAGGCAACTTCGTTGCAAGATATGTGGCATTTGGCAGCCAATGAGATAGTTATGGAACATCCATCGATGAAAGAGAGACTCTTTGCCTATCCAGACAAATTTTCGATTTTGTCCAGGTCCCGAAATTTAGGTAAAAATCACAAATTACGGCTTTCCCTTGATTATCTGGGTGAAATGGGCAACAAAGAATAAAAGGGTTGAACCAAAAGACCTACAATCGGATGATCTAAAACATAGGCAACTTCGTTGCAAGATATGTGGCATTTGGCAGCCAATGAGATAGTTATGGAACATCCATCGATGAAAGAGAGACTCTTTGCCTATCCAGACAAATTTTCGATTTTGTCCAGGTCCCGAAATTTAGGTAAAAATCACAAATTACGGCTTTCCCTTGATTATCTGGGTGAAATGGGCAACAAAGAATAAAAGGGTTGAAACAAAAGACCTACAATCGGATGATCTAAAACATAGGCAACTTCGTTGCAAGATATGTGGCATTTGGCAGCCAATGAGATATTTATGGAACAATGTATGAAAGAGAGACTCTTGCCTATCCAGAAAAATTTTCGATTTTGTCCAGGTCCCGAAATTTAGGTAAAAATCAGAAATTACGGCTTTCCCTTGATTATCTGAGTGAAATGGGCAACAAAGAGTAAAAGGGTTGAACCAAAAGACCTACAATCGGATGATCTAAAACATAGGCAACTTCGTTGCAAGATATGTGGCATTTGGCAGCCAATGAGAGATTTATGGAACAATGTATGAAAGAGAGACTCTTGCCTATCCAGAAAAATTTTCGATTTTGTCCAGGTCCCGAAATTTAGGTAAAAATCACAAATTACGGCTTTCCCTTGATTATCTGGGTGAAATGGGCAACAAAGAATAAAAGGGTTGAACCAAAAGACCTACAATCGGATGATCTAAAACATAGGCAACTTCGTTGCAAGATATGTGGCATTTGGCAGCCAATGAGATAGTTATGGAACATCCATCGATGAAAGAGAGACTCTTTGCCTATCCAGACAAATTTTCGATTTTGTCCAGGTCCCGAAATTTAGGTAAAAATCACAAATTACGGCTTTCCCTTGATTATCTGAGTGAAATGGGCAACAAAGAGTAAAAGGGTTGAACCAAAAGACCTACAATCGGATGATCTAAAACATAGGCAACTTCGTTGCAAGATATGTGGCATTTGGCAGCCAATGAGATATTTATGGAACAATGTATGAAAGAGAGACTCTTGCCTATCCAGAAAAATTTTCGATTTTGTCCAGGTCCCGAAATTTAGGTAAAAATCACAAATTACGGCTTTCCCTTGATTATCTGGGTGAAATGGGCAACAAAGAATAAAAGGGTTGAACCAAAAGACCTACAATCGGATGATCTAAAACATAGGCAACTTCGTTGCAAGATATGTGGCATTTGGCAGCCAATGAGATAGTTATGGAACATCCATCGATGAAAGAGAGACTCTTTGCCTATCCAGACAAATTTTCGATTTTGTCCAGGTCCCGAAATTTAGGTAAAAATCACAAATTACGGCTTTCCCTTGATTATCTGGGTGAAATGGGCAACAAAGAATAAAAGGGTTGAACCAAAAGACCTACAATCGGATGATCTAAAACATAGGCAACTTCGTTGCAAGATATGTGGCATTTGGCAGCCAATGAGATAGTTATGGAACATCCATCGATGAAAGAGAGACTCTTTGCCTATCCAGACAAATTTTCGATTTTGTCCAGGTCCCGAAATTTAGGTAAAAATCAGAAATTACGGCTTTCCCTTGATTATCTGAGTGAAATGGGCAACAAAGAGTAAAAGGGTTGAACCAAAAGACCTACAATCGGATGATCTAAAACATAGGCAACTTCGTTGCAAGATATGTGGCATTTGGCAGCCAATGAGATATTTATGGAACAATGTATGAAAGAGAGACTCTTGCCTATCCAGAAAAATTTTCGATTTTGTCCAGGTCCCGAAATTTAGGTAAAAATCACAAATTACGGCTTTCCCTTGATTATCTGGGTGAAATGGGCAACAAAGAATAAAAGGGTTGAACCAAAAGACCTACAATCGGATATTTATGGAACATCCATCGATGAAAGAGAGACTCTTTGCCTATCCAGACAAATTTTCGATTTTGTCCAGGTCCCGAAATTTAGGTAAAAATCACAAATTACGGCTTTCCCTTGATTATCTGGGTGAAATGGGCAACAAAGAATAAAAGGGTTGAACCAAAAGACCTACAATCGGATGATCTAAAACATAGGCAACTTCGTTGCAAGATATGTGGCATTTGGCAGCCAATGAGATATTTATGGAACAATGTATGAAAGAGAGACTCTTGCCTATCCAGACAAATTTTCGATTTTGTCCAGGTCCCGAAATTTAGGTAAAAATCAGAAATTACGGCTTTCCCTTGATTATCTGAGTGAAATGGGCAACAAAGAGTAAAAGGGTTGAACCAAAAGACCTACAATCGGATGATCTAAAACATAGGCAACTTCGTTGCAAGATATGTGGCATTTGGCAGCCAATGAGATAGTTATGGAACATCCATCGATGAAAGAGAGACTCTTTGCCTATCCAGACAAATTTTCGATTTTGTCCAGGTCCCGAAATTTAGGTAAAAATCACAAATTACGGCTTTCCCTTGATTATCTGGGTGAAATGGGCAACAAAGAATAAAAGGGTTGAAACAAAAGACCTACAATCGGATGATCTAAAACATAGGCAACTTCGTTGCAAGATATGTGGCATTTGGCAGCCAATGAGATATTTATGGAACAATGTATGAAAGAGAGACTCTTGCCTATCCAGACAAATTTTCGATTTTGTCCAGGTCCCGAAATTTAGGTAAAAATCAGAAATTACGGCTTTCCCTTGATTATCTGAGTGAAATGGGCAACAAAGAGTAAAAGGGTTGAACCAAAAGACCTACAATCGGATGATCTAAAACATAGGCAACTTCGTTGCAAGATATGTGGCATTTGGCAGCCAATGAGATATTTATGGAACAATGTATGAAAGAGAGACTCTTGCCTATCCAGACAAATTTTCGATTTTGTCCAGGTCCCGAAATTTAGGTAAAAATCACAAATTACGGCTTTCCCTTGATTATCTGGGTGAAATGGGCAACAAAGAATAAAAGAGTTGAACCAAAAGACCTACAATCGGATGATCTAAAACATAGGCAACTTCGTTGCAAGATATGTGGCATTTGGCAGCCAATGAGATAGTTATGGAACATCCATCGATGAAAGAGAGACTCTTTGCCTATCCAGACAAATTTTCGATTTTGTCCAGGTCCCGAAATTTAGGTAAAAATCACAAATTACGGCTTTCCCTTGATTATCTGGGTGAAATGGGCAACAAAGAATAAAAGGGTTGAACCAAAAGACCTACAATCGGATGATCTAAAACATAGGCAACTTCGTTGCAAGATATGTGGCATTTGGCAGCCAATGAGATATTTATGGAACAATGTATGAAAGAGAGACTCTTGCCTATCCAGACAAATTTTCGATTTTGTCCAGGTCCCGAAATTTAGGTAAAAATCAGAAATTACGGCTTTCCCTTGATTATCTGAGTGAAATGGGCAACAAAGAATAAAAGGGTTGAACCAAAAGACCTACAATCGGATATTTATGGAACATCCATCGATGAAAGAGAGACTCTTTGCCTATCCAGACAAATTTTCGATTTTGTCCAGGTCCCGAAATTTAGGTAAAAATCACAAATTACGGCTTTCCCTTGATTATCTGGGTGAAATGGGCAACAAAGAATAAAAGGGTTGAACCAAAAGACCTACAATCGGATGATCTAAAACATAGGCAACTTCGTTGCAAGATATGTGGCATTTGGCAGCCAATGAGATAGTTATGGAACATCCATCGATGAAAGAGAGACTCTTTGCCTATCCAGACAAATTTTCGATTTTGTCCAGGTCCCGAAATTTAGGTAAAAATCACAAATTACGGCTTTCCCTTGATTATCTGGGTGAAATGGGCAACAAAGAATAAAAGGGTTGAAACAAAAGACCTACAATCGGATGATCTAAAACATAGGCAACTTCGTTGCAAGATATGTGGCATTTGGCAGCCAATGAGATATTTATGGAACAATGTATGAAAGAGAGACTCTTGCCTATCCAGACAAATTTTCGATTTTGTCCAGGTCCCGAAATTTAGGTAAAAATCAGAAATTACGGCTTTCCCTTGATTATCTGAGTGAAATGGGCAACAAAGAGTAAAAGGGTTGAACCAAAAGACCTACAATCGGATGATCTAAAACATAGGCAACTTCGTTGCAAGATATGTGGCATTTGGCAGCCAATGAGATATTTATGGAACATCCATCGATGAAAGAGAGACTCTTTGCCTATCCAGACAAATTCTCGATTTTGTCCAGGTCCCGAAATTTAGGTAAAAATCACAAATTACGGCTTTCCCTTGATTATCTGGGTGAAATGGGCAACAAAGAATAAAAGGGTTGAACCAAAAGACCTACAATCGGATGATCTAAAACATAGGCAACTTCGTTGCAAGATATGTGGCATTTGGCAGCCAATGAGATATTTATGGAACATCCATCGATGAAAGAGAGACTCTTTGCCTATCCAGACAAATTTTCGATTTTGTCCAGGTCCCGAAATTTAGGTAAAAATCACAAATTACGGCTTTCCCTTGATTATCTGGGTGAAATGGGCAACAAAGAATAAAAGGGTTGAACCAAAAGACCTACAATCGGATGATCTAAAACATAGGCAACTTCGTTGCAAGATATGTGGCATTTGGCAGCCAATGAGATATTTATGGAACATCCATCGATGAAAGAGAGACTCTTTGCCTATCCAGACAAATTTTCGATTTTGTCCAGGTCCCGAAATTTAGGTAAAAATCACAAATTACGGCTTTCCCTTGATTATCTGGGTGAAATGGGCAACAAAGAATAAAAGGGTTGAACCAAAAGACCTACAATCGGATGATCTAAAACATAGGCAACTTCGTTGCAAGATATGTGGCATTTGGCAGCCAATGAGATATTTATGGAACAATGTATGAAAGAGAGACTCTTTGCCTATCCAGAAAAATTTTCGATTTTGTCCAGGTCCCGAAATTTAGGTAAAAATCACAAATTACGGCTTTCCCTTGATTATCTGGGTGAAATGGGCAACAAAGAATAAAAGGGTTGAAACAAAAGACCTACAATCGGATGATCTAAAACATAGGCAACTTCGTTGCAAGATATGTGGCATTTGGCAGCCAATGAGATATTTATGGAACAATGTATGAAAGAGAGACTCTTTGCCTATCCAGAAAAATTTTCGATTTTGTCCAGGTCCCGAAATTTAGGTAAAAATCACAAATTACGGCTTTCCCTTGATTATCTGGGTGAAATGGGCAACAAAGAATAAAAGGGTTGAACCAAAAGACCTACAATCGGATGATCTAAAACATAGGCAACTTCGTTGCAAGATATGTGGCATTTGGCAGCCAATGAGATATTTATGGAACAATGTATGAAAGAGAGACTCTTGCCTATCCAGACAAATTTTCGATTTTGTCCAGGTCCCGAAATTTAGGTAAAAATCAGAAATTACGGCTTTCCCTTGATTATCTGGGTGAAATGGGCAACAAAGAATAAAAGGGTTGAACCAAAAGACCTACAATCGGATGATCTAAAACATAGGCAACTTCGTTGCAAGATATGTGGCATTTGGCAGCCAATGAGATATTTATGGAACATCCATCGATGAAAGAGAGACTCTTTGCCTATCCAGACAAATTTTCGATTTTGTCCGGGTCCCGAAATTTAGGTAAAAATCACAAATTACGGCTTTCCCTTGATTATCTGGGTGAAATGGGCAACAAAGAATAAAAGGGTTGAACCAAAAGACCTACAATCGGATGATCTAAAACATAGGCAACTTCGTTGCAAGATATGTGGCATTTGGCAGCCAATGAGATATTTATGGAACATCCATAGATGAAAGAGAGACTCTTTGCCTATCCAGACAAATTTTCGATTTTGTCCAGGTCCCGAAATTTAGGTAAAAATCACAAATTACGGCTTTCCCTTGATTATCTGGGTGAAATGGGCAACAAAGAATAAAAGGGTTGAACCAAAAGACCTACAATCGGATGATCTAAAACATAGGCAACTTCGTTGCAAGATATGTGGCATTTGGCAGCCAATGAGATATTTATGGAACATCCATCGATGAAAGAGAGACTCTTTGCCTATCCAGACAAATTTTCGATTTTGTCCGGGTCCCGAAATTTAGGTAAAAATCACAAATTACGGCTTTCCCTTGATTATCTGGGTGAAATGGGCAACAAAGAATAAAAGGGTTGAACCAAAAGACCTACAATCGGATGATCTAAAACATAGGCAACTTCGTTGCAAGATATGTGGCATTTGGCAGCCAATGAGATATTTATGGAACAATGTATGAAAGAGAGACTCTTGCCTATCCAGACAAATTTTCGATTTTGTCCAGGTCCCGAAATTTAGGTAAAAATCACAAATTACGGCTTTCCCTTGATTATCTGGGTGAAATGGGCAACAAAGAATAAAAGGGTTGAACCAAAAGACCTACAATCGGATGATCTAAAACATAGGCAACTTCGTTGCAAGATATGTGGCATTTGGCAGCCAATGAGATATTTATGGAACAATGTATGAAAGAGAGACTCTTGCCTATCCAGACAAATTTTCGATTTTGTCCAGGTCCCGAAATTTAGGTAAAAATCACAAATTACGGCTTTCCCTTGATTATCTGGGTGAAATGATCAACAAAGAATAAAAGGGTTGAACCAAAAGACCTACAATCGGATGATCTAAAACATAGGCAACTTCGTTGCAAGATATGTGGCATTTGGCAGCCAATGAGATATTTATGGAACATCCATCGATGAAAGAGAGACTCTTTGCCTATCCAGACAAATTTTCGATTTTGTCCGGGTCCCGAAATTTAGGTAAAAATCACAAATTACGGCTTTCCCTTGATTATCTGGGTGAAATGGGCAACAAAGAATAAAAGGGTTGAACCAAAAGACCTACAATCGGATGATCTAAAACATAGGCAACTTCGTTGCAAGATATGTGGCATTT
Source organism: Xylota sylvarum (assembly GCA_905220385.1). Classification (NCBI taxonomy): domain Eukaryota; kingdom Metazoa; phylum Arthropoda; class Insecta; order Diptera; family Syrphidae; genus Xylota; species Xylota sylvarum. The sequence continues at coordinate 103,084,919 of LR999957.1, read as the reverse complement.
GGCAGCCAATGAGATATTTATGGAACATCCATCGATGAAAGAGAGACTCTTTGCCTATCCAGACAAATTTTCGATTTTGTCCAGGTCCCGAAATTTAGGTAAAAATCACAAATTACGGCTTTCCCTTGATTATCTGGGTGAAATGGGCAACAAAGAATAAAAGGGTTGAACCAAAAGACCTACAATCGGATGATCTAAAACATAGGCAACTTCGTTGCAAGATATGTGGCATTTGGCAGCCAATGAGATATTTATGGAACATCCATCGATGAAAGAGAGACTCTTTGCCTATCCAGACAAATTTTCGATTTTGTCCGGGTCCCGAAATTTAGGTAAAAATCACAAATTACGGCTTTCCCTTGATTATCTGAGTGAAATGGGCAACAAAGAATAAAAGGGTTGAACCAAAAGACCTACAATCGGATGATCTAAAACATAGGCAACTTCGTTGCAAGATATGTGGCATTTGGCAGCCAATGAGATATTTATGGAACAATGTATGAAAGAGAGACTCTTTGCCTATCCAGACAAATTTTCGATTTTGTCCAGGTCCCGAAATTTAGGTAAAAATCACAAATTACGGCTTTCCCTTGATTATCTGGGTGAAATGGGCAACAAAGAATAAAAGGGTTGAACCAAAAGACCTACAATCGGATGATCTAAAACATAGGCAACTTCGTTGCAAGATATGTGGCATTTGGCAGCCAATGAGATATTTATGGAACAATGTATGAAAGAGAGACTCTTGCCTATCCAGACAAATTTTCGATTTTGTCCAGGTCCCGAAATTTAGGTAAAAATCAGAAATTACGGCTTTCCCTTGATTATCTGAGTGAAATGGGCAACAAAGAGTAAAAGGGTTGAACCAAAAGACCTACAATCGGATGATCTAAAACATAGGCAACTTCGTTGCAAGATATGTGGCATTTGGCAGCCAATGAGATATTTATGGAACATCCATCGATGAAAGAGAGACTCTTTGCCTATCCAGACAAATTTTCGATTTTGTCCGGGTCCCGAAATTTAGGTAAAAATCACAAATTACGGCTTTCCCTTGATTATCTGGGTGAAATGGGCAACAAAGAATAAAAGGGTTGAACCAAAAGACCTACAATCGGATGATCTAAAACATAGGCAACTTCGTTGCAAGATATGTGGCATTTGGCAGCCAATGAGATATTTATGGAACATCCATCGATGAAAGAGAGACTCTTTGCCTATCCAGACAAATTTTCGATTTTGTCCAGGTCCCGAAATTTAGGTAAAAATCAGAAATTACGGCTTTCCCTTGATTATCTGAGTGAAATGGGCAACAAAGAGTAAAAGGGTTGAACCAAAAGACCTACAATCGGATGATCTAAAACATAGGCAACTTCGTTGCAAGATATGTGGCATTTGGCAGCCAATGAGATATTTATGGAACATCCATCGATGAAAGAGAGACTCTTTGCCTATCCAGAAAAATTTTCGATTTTGTCCAGGTCCCGAAATTTAGGTAAAAATCACAAATTACGGCTTTCCCTTGATTATCTGAGTGAAATGGGCAACAAAGAATAAAAGGGTTGAACCAAAAGACCTACAATCGGATGATCTAAAACATAGGCAACTTCGTTGCAAGATATGTGGCATTTGGCAGCCAATGAGATATTTATGGAACAATGTATGAAAGAGAGACTCTTGCCTATCCAGACAAATTTTCGATTTTGTCCAGGTCCCGAAATTTAGGTAAAAATCAGAAATTACGGCTTTCCCTTGATTATCTGAGTGAAATGGGCAACAAAGAGTAAAAGGGTTGAACCAAAAGACCTACAATCGGATGATCTAAAACATAGGCAACTTCGTTGCAAGATATGTGGCATTTGGCAGCCAATGAGATATTTATGGAACATCCATCGATGAAAGAGAGACTCTTTGCCTATCCAGACAAATTTTCGATTTTGTCCAGGTCCCGAAATTTAGGTAAAAATCACAAATTACGGCTTTCCCTTGATTATCTGGGTGAAATGGGCAACAAAGAATAAAAGGGTTGAACCAAAAGACCTACAATCGGATGATCTAAAACATAGGCAACTTCGTTGCAAGATATGTGGCATTTGGCAGCCAATGAGATATTTATGGAACAATGTATGAAAGAGAGACTCTTTGCCTATCCAGACAAATTTTCGATTTTGTCCAGGTCCCGAAATTTAGGTAAAAATCACAAATTACGGCTTTCCCTTGATTATCTGGGTGAAATGGGCAACAAAGAATAAAAGGGTTGAACCAAAAGACGTACAATCGGATGATCTAAAACATAGGCAACTTCGTTGCAAGATATGTGGCATTTGGCAGCCAATGAGATATTTATGGAACATCCATCGATGAAAGAGAGACTCTTTGCCTATCCAGACAAATTTTCGATTTTGTCCGGGTCCCGAAATTTAGGTAAAAATCACAAATTACGGCTTTCCCTTGATTATCTGGGTGAAATGGGCAACAAAGAATAAAAGGGTTGAACCAAAAGACCTACAATCGGATGATCTAAAACATAGGCAACTTCGTTGCAAGATATGTGGCATTTGGCAGCCAATGAGATATTTATGGAACATCCATCGATGAAAGAGAGACTCTTTGCCTATCCAGACAAATTTTCGATTTTGTCCAGGTCCCGAAATTTAGGTAAAAATCACAAATTACGGCTTTCCCTTGATTATCTGAGTGAAATGGGCAACAAAGAATAAAAGGGTTGAACCAAAAGACGTACAATCGGATGATCTAAAACATAGGCAACTTCGTTGCCAGATATGTGGCATTTGGCAGCCAATGAGATATTTATGAAACAATGTATGAAAGAGAGACTCTTTGCCTATCCAGAAAAATTTTCGATTTTGTCCAGGTCCCGAAATTTAGGTAAAAATCACAAATTACGCCTTTCCCTTGATTATCTGAGTGAAATGGGCAACAAAGAATAAAAGGGTTGAACCAAAAGACCTACAATCGGATGATCTAAAACATAGGCAACTTCGTTGCAAGATATGTGGCATTTGGCAGCCAATGAGATATTTATGGAACATCCATCGATGAAAGAGAGACTCTTTGCCTATCCAGACAAATTTTCGATTTTGTCCAGGTCCCGAAATTTAGGTAAAAATCACAAATTACGGCTTTCCCTTGATTATCTGAGTGAAATGGGCAACAAAGAATAAAAGGGTTGAACCAAAAGACCTACAATCGGATGATCTAAAACATAGGCAACTTCGTTGCAAGATATGTGGCATTTGGCAGCCAATGAGATATTTATGGAACAATGTATGAAAGAGAGACTCTTGCCTATCCAGACAAATTTTCGATTTTGTCCAGGTCCCGAAATTTAGGTAAAAATCAGAAATTACGGCTTTCCCTTGATTATCTGAGTGAAATGGGCAACAAAGAGTAAAAGGGTTGAACCAAAAGACCTACAATCGGATGATCTAAAACATAGGCAACTTCGTTGCAAGATATGTGGCATTTGGCAGCCAATGAGATATTTATGGAACAATGTATGAAAGAGAGACTCTTTGCCTATCCAGACAAATTTTCGATTTTGTCCAGGTCCCGAAATTTAGGTAAAAATCACAAATTACGGCTTTCCCTTGATTATCCGGGTGAAATGGGCAACAAAGAATAAAAGGGTTGAACCAAAAGACCTACAATCGGATGATCTAAAACATAGGCAACTTCGTTGCAAGATATGTGGCATTTGGCAGCCAATGAGATATTTATGGAACAATGTATGAAAGAGAGACTCTTGCCTATCCAGACAAATTTTCGATTTTGTCCAGGTCCCGAAATTTAGGTAAAAATCACAAATTACGCCTTTCCCTTGATTATCTGAGTGAAATGGGCAACAAAGAATAAAAGGGTTGAACCAAAAGACCTACAATCGGATGATCTAAAACATAGGCAACTTCGTTGCAAGATATGTGGCATTTGGCAGCCAATGAGATATTTATGGAACATCCATCGATGAAAGAGAGACTCTTTGCCTATCCAGACAAATTTTCGATTTTGTCCAGGTCCCGAAATTTAGGTAAAAATCACAAATTACGGCTTTCCCTTGATTATCTGAGTGAAATGGGCAACAAAGAATAAAAGGGTTGAACCAAAAGACCTACAATCGGATGATCTAAAACATAGGCAACTTCGTTGCAAGATATGTGGCATTTGGCAGCCAATGAGATATTTATGGAACAATGTATGAAAGAGAGACTCTTGCCTATCCAGACAAATTTTCGATTTTGTCCAGGTCCCGAAATTTAGGTAAAAATCAGAAATTACGGCTTTCCCTTGATTATCTGAGTGAAATGGGCAACAAAGAGTAAAAGGGTTGAACCAAAAGACCTACAATCGGATGATCTAAAACATAGGCAACTTCGTTGCAAGATATGTGGCATTTGGCAGCCAATGAGATATTTATGGAACAATGTATGAAAGAGAGACTCTTTGCCTATCCAGACAAATTTTCGATTTTGTCCAGGTCCCGAAATTTAGGTAAAAATCACAAATTACGGCTTTCCCTTGATTATCCGGGTGAAATGGGCAACAAAGAATAAAAGGGTTGAACCAAAAGACCTACAATCGGATGATCTAAAACATAGGCAACTTCGTTGCAAGATATGTGGCATTTGGCAGCCAATGAGATATTTATGGAACAATGTATGAAAGAGAGACTCTTGCCTATCCAGACAAATTTTCGATTTTGTCCAGGTCCCGAAATTTAGGTAAAAATCAGAAATTACGGCTTTCCCTTGATTATCTGGGTGAAATGGGCAACAAAGAATAAAAGGGTTGAACCGAAAGACCTACAATCGGATGATCTAAAACATAGGCAACTTCGTTGCAAGATATGTGGCATTTGGCAGCCAATGAGATATTTATGGAACATCCATCGATGAAAGAGAGACTCTTTGCCTATCCAGAAAAATTTTCGATTTTGTCCAGGTCCCGAAATTTAGGTAAAAATCACAAATTACGGCTTTCCCTTGATTATCTGGGTGAAATGGGCATCAAAGAATAAAAGGGTTGAACCGAAAGACCTACAATCGGATGATCTAAAACATAGGCAACTTCGTTGCAAGATATGTGGCATTTGGCAGCCAATGAGATATTTATGGAACAATGTATGAAAGAGAGACTCTTGCCTATCCAGACAAATTTTCGATTTTGTCCAGGTCCCGAAATTTAGGTAAAAATCAGAAATTACGGCTTTCCCTTGATTATCTGAGTGAAATGGGCAACAAAGAGTAAAAGGGTTGAACCAAAAGACCTACAATCGGATGATCTAAAACATAGGCAACTTCGTTGCAAGATATGTGGCATTTGGCAGCCAATGAGATATTTATGGAACAATGTATGAAAAGAGACTCTTGCCTATCCAGACAAATTTTCGATTTTGTCCAGGTCCCGAAATTTAGGTAAAAATCAGAAATTACGGCTTTCCCTTGATTATCTGGGTGAAATGATCAACAAAGAATAAAAGGGTTGAACCGAAAGACCTACAATCGGATGATCTAAAACATAGGCAACTTCGTTGCAAGATATGTGGCATTTGGCAGCCAATGAGATATTTATGGAACAATGTATGAAAGAGAGACTCTTTGCCTATCCAGACAAATTTTCGATTTTGTCCAGGTCCCGAAATTTAGGTAAAAATCACAAATTACGGCTTTCCCTTGATTATCTGAGTGAAATGGGCAACAAAGAGTAAAAGGGTTGAACCAAAAGACCTACAATCGGATGATCTAAAACATAGGCAACTTCGTTGCAAGATATGTGGCATTTGGCAGCCAATGAGATATTTATGGAACATCCATCGATGAAAGAGAGACTCTTTGCCTATCCAGAAAAATTTTCGATTTTGTCCAGGTCCCGAAATTTAGGTAAAAATCACAAATTACGGCTTTCCCTTGATTATCTGGGTGAAATGGGCAACAAAGAATAAAAGGGTTGAACCGAAAGACCTACAATCGGATGATCTAAAACATAGGCAACTTCGTTGCAAGATATGTGGCATTTGGCAGCCAATGAGATATTTATGGAACAATGTATGAAAGAGAGACTCTTGCCTATCCAGACAAATTTTCGATTTTGTCCAGGTCCCGAAATTTAGGTAAAAATCAGAAATTACGGCTTTCCCTTGATTATCTGAGTGAAATGGGCAACAAAGAGTAAAAGGGTTGAACCAAAAGACCTACAATCGGATGATCTAAAACATAGGCAACTTCGTTGCAAGATATGTGGCATTTGGCAGCCAATGAGATATTTATGGAACAATGTATGAAAGAGAGACTCTTTGCCTATCCAGACAAATTTTCGATTTTGTCCAGGTCCCGAAATTTAGGTAAAAATCACAAATTACGGCTTTCCCTTGATTATCCGGGTGAAATGGGCAACAAAGAATAAAAGGGTTGAACCAAAAGACCTACAATCGGATGATCTAAAACATAGGCAACTTCGTTTCAAGATATGTGGCATTTGGCAGCCAATGAGATATTTATGGAACAATGTATGAAAGAGAGACTCTTTGCCTATCCAGACAAATTTTCGATTTTGTCCAGGTCCCGAAATTTAGGTAAAAATCACAAATTACGGCTTTCCCTTGATTATCTGGGTGAAATGGGCAACAAAGAATAAAAGGGTTGAACCAAAAGACCTACAATCGGATGATCTAAAACATAGGCAACTTCGTTGCAAGATATGTGGCATTTGGGAGCCAATGAGATATTTATGGAACAATGTATGAAAGAGAGACTCTTTGCCTATCCAGACAAATTTTCGATTTTGTCCAGGTCCCGAAATTTAGGTAAAAATCACAAATTACGGCTTTCCCTTGATTATCCGGGTGAAATGGGCAACAAAGAATAAAAGGGTTGAACCAAAAGACCTACAATCGGATGATCTAAAACATAGGCAACTTCGTTGCAAGATATGTGGCATTTGGCAGCCAATGAGATATTTATGGAACAATGTATGAAAGAGAGACTCTTGCCTATCCAGACAAATTTTCGATTTTGTCCAGGTCCCGAAATTTAGGTAAAAATCACAAATTACGGCTTTCCCTTGATTATCTGAGTGAAATGGGCAACAAAGAATAAAATTGTTGAACCAGAAGACCTACAATCGGATGATCTAAAACATAGGCAACTTCGTTTCAAGATATGTGGCATTTGGCAGCCAATGAGATATTTATGGAACAATGTATGAAAGAGAGACTCTTTGCCTATCCAGAAAAATTTTCGATTTTGTCCAGGTCCCGAAATTTAGGTAAAAATCACAAATTACGGCTTTCCCTTGATTATCTGGGTGAAATGGGCAACAAAGAATAAAAGGGTTGAACCAAAAGACCTACAATTGGATGATCTAAAACATAGGCAACTTCGTTGCAAGATATGTGGCATTTGGCAGCCAATGAGATATTTATGAAACAATGTATGAAAGAGAGACTCTTTGCCTATCCAGAAAAATTTTCGATTTTGTCCAGGTCCCGAAATTTAGGTAAAAATCACAAATTACGGCTTTCCCTTGATTATCTGGGTGAAATGGGCAACAAAGAGTAAAAGGGTTGAACCAAAAGACCTACAATCGGACGATCTAAATCATAGGCAACTTCGTTGCAAGATATGTGGCATTTAACAGCCAATGAGATATTTATGGAACAATGTATGAAAGAGAGACTCTTGCCTATCCAGACAAATTTTCGATTTTGTCCAGGTCCCGAAATTTAGGTAAAAATCACAAATTACGGCTTTCCCTTGATTATCTGGGTGAAATGGGCAACAAAGAGTAAAAGGGTTGAACCAAAAGACCTACAATCGGACGATCTAAATCATAGGCAACTTCGTTGCAAGATATGTGGCATTTAACAGCCAATGAGATATTTATGGAACAATGTATGAAAGAGAGACTCTTTGCCTATCCAGACAAATTTTCGATTTTGTCCAGGTCCCGAAATTTAGGTAAAAATCACAAATTACGGCTTTCCCTTGATTATCTGGGTGAAATGGGCAACAAAGAATAAAAGGGTTGAACCAAAAGACCTACAATTGGATGATCTAAAACATAGGCAACTTCGTTGCAAGATATGTGGCATTTGGCAGCCAATGAGATATTTATGGAACAATGTATGAAAGAGAGAGTCTTGCCTATCCAGAAAAATTTTCGATTTTGTCCAGGTCCCGAAATTTAGGTAAAAATCACAAATTACGACTTTCCCTTGATTATCTGGGTGAAATGGGCAACAAAGAATAAAAGGGTTGAACCAAAAGACCTACAATCGGATGATCTAAAACATAGGCAACTTCGTTGCAAGATATGTGGCATTTGGCAGCCAATGAGATATTTATGGAACATCCATCGATGAAAGAGAGACTCTTTGCCTATCCAGACAAATTTTCGATTTTGTCCAGGTCCCAAAATTTAGGTAAAAATCACAAATTACGGCTTTCCCTTGATTCTGGGTGAAATGGGCAACAAAGAATAAAAGGGTTGAACCGAAAGACCTACAATTGGATGATCTAAAACATAGGCAACTTCGTTGCAAGATATGTGGCATTTGGCAGCCAATGAGATATTTTTGGAACATCCATCGATGAAAGAGAGACTCTTGCCTATCCAGAAAAATTTTCGATTTTGTCCAAGTCCCGAAATTTAGGTAAAAATCACAAATTACGGCTTTCCCTTGATTATCTGGGTGAAATGGGCAACAAAGAGTAAAAGGGTTGAACCGAAAGACCTACAATCGGATGATCTAAAACATAGGCAACTTCGTTGCAAGATATGTGGCATTTGGCAGCCAATGAGATATTTATGGAACAATGTATGAAAGAGAGACTCTTTGCCTATCCAGAAAAATTTTCGATTTTGTCCAGGTCCCGAAATTTAGGTAAAAATCACAAATTACGGCTTTCCCTTGATTATCTGGGTGAAATGGGCAACAAAGAATAAAAGGGTTGAACCGAAAGACCTACAATCGGATGATCTAAAACATAGGCAACTTCGTTGCAAGATATGTGGCATTTGGCAGCCAATGAGATATTTATGGAACAATGTATGAAAGAGAGACTCTTTGCCTATCCAGAAAAATTTTCGATTTTGTCCAGGTCCCGAAATTTAGGTAAAAATCACAAATTACGGCTTTCCCTTGATTATCTGGGTGAAATGGGCAACAAAGAATAAAAGGGTTGAACCAAAAGACCTACAATCGGATGATCTAAAACATAGGCAACTTCGTTGCAAGATATGTGGCATTTGGCAGCCAATGAGATATTTATGGAACAATGTATGAAAGAGAGACTCTTTGCCTATCCAGAAAAATTTTCGATTTTGTCCAGGTCCCGAAATTTATTTAAAAATCACAAATTACGACTTTCCCTTGATTATCTGGGTGAAATGGGCAACAAAGAATAAAAGGGTTGAATAGAAAGAAATACAATCGGATGATCTAAAACATAGGCAACTTCGTTGCAAGATATGTGGCATTTGGCAGCCAATGAGATATTTATGGAACATCCATCGATGAAAGAGAGACTCTTTGCCTATCCAGACAAATTTTCGATTTTGTCCAGGTCCCGAAATTTAGGTAAAAATCACAAATTACGGCTTTCCCTTGATTATCTGGGTGAAATGGGCAACAAAGAATAAAAGGGTTGAACCAAAAGACCTACAATCGGATGATCTAAAACATAGGCAACTTCGTTGCAAGATATGTGGCATTTGGCAGCCAATGAGATATTTATGGAACAATGTATGAAAGAGAGACTCTTTGCCTATCCAAACAAATTTTCGATTTTGTCCAGGTCGCGAAATTTAGGTAAAAATCACAAATTACGGCTTTCCCTTGATTATCTGAGTGAAATGGGCAACAAAGAATAAAAGGGTTGAACCAAAAGACCTACAATCGGATGATCTAAAACATAGGCAACTTCGTTGCAAGATATGTGGCATTTGGCAGCCAATGAGATATTTATGGAACAATGTATGAAAGAGAGACTCTTTGCCTATCCAGAAAAATTTTCGATTTTGTCCAGGTCCCGAAATTTAGGTAAAAATCACAAATTACGGCTTTCCCTTGATTATCTGGGTGAAATGGGCAACAAAGAATAAAAGGGTTGAACCAAAAGACCTACTATCGGATGATCTAAAACATAGGCAACTTCGTTGCAAGATTTGTGACATTTGGCAGCCAATGAGGTATTTATGGAACATTTATCGATGAAAGAGAGACCCTGGCCTATCCAGAAAAATTTTCGATTTTGTCCAGGTCCCGAAATTTAGGTAAAAATCACAAATTACGGCTTTCCCTTGATTATCTGGGTGAAATGGGCAACAAAGAATAAAAGGGTTGAACCAAAAGACCTACTATCGGATGATCTAAAACATAGGCAACTTCGTTGCAAGATATGTGGCATTTGGCAGCCAATGAGATATTTATGGAACAATGTATGAAAGAGAGACTCTTTGCCTATCCAGAAAAATTTTCGATTTTGTCCAGGTCCCGAAATTTAGGTAAAAATCACAAATTACGACTTTCCCTTGATTATCTGGGTGAAATGGGCAACAAAGAATAAAAGGGTTGAACCAAAAGACCTACAATCGGATGATCTAAAACATAGGCAACTTCGTTGCAAGATATGTGGCATTTGGCAGCCAATGAGATATTTATGAAACAATGTATGAAAGAGAGACTCTTTGCCTATCCAGAAAAATTTTCGATTTTGTCCAGGTCCCGAAATTTAGGTAAAAATCACAAATTACGACTTTCCCTTGATTATCTGGGTGAAATGGGCAACAAAAAATAAAAGGGTTGAACCAAAAGACCTACAATCGGATGATCTGAAACATAGGTAACTTCGTTGCAAGATATGTGGCATTTGGCAGCCAATGAAATATTTATGGAACAATGTATGAAAGAGAGACTCTTTGCCTATCCAGAAAAATTTTCGATTTTGTCCAGGTGCCGAAATTTAGGTAAAAAGAACAAATTACGGCTTTCCCTTGATTATCTGGGTGAAATGGGCAACAAAGAATAAAAGGGTTGAACCAAAAGACCTACAATCGGATGATCTAAAACATAGGCAACTTCGTTGCCAGATATGTGGCATTTGGCAGCCAATGAGATATTTATGAAACAATGTATGAAAGAGAGACTCTTTGCCTATCCAGAAAAATTTTCGATTTTGTCCAGGTCCCGAAATTTAGGTAAAAATCACAAATTACGACTTTCCCTTGATTATCTGGGTGAAATGGGCAACAAAGAATAAAAGGGTTGAACCAAAAGACCTACAATCGGATGATCTAAAACATAGGCAACTTCGTTGCAAGATATGTGGCATTTGGCAGCCAATGAGGTATTTATGGAACATTTATCGATGAAAGAGAGACCCTATCCAGAAAAATTTTCGATTTTGTCCAGGTCCCGAAATTTAGGTAAAAATCACAAATTACGGCTTTCCCTTGATTATCTGGGTGAAATGGGCAACAAAGAATAAAAGGGTTGAACCAAAAGACCTACAATCGGATGATCTAAAACATAGGCAACTTCGCTGCAAGATATGTGGCATTTGGCAGCCAATGAGATATTTATGGAACAATGTATGAAAGAGAGACTCTGGCCTATCCAGAAAAATTTTCGATTTTGTCCAGGTCCCGAAATTTAGGTAAAAATCACAAATTACGACTTTCCCTTGATTATCTGGGTGAAATGGGCAACAAAGAATAAAAGGGTTGAACCAAAAGACCTACTATCGGATGATCTAAAACATAGGCAACTTCGTTGCAAGATTTGTGACATTTGGCAGCCAATGAGGTATTTATGGAACATTTATCGATGAAAAAGAGACTCTGGCCTATCCAGAAAAATTTTCGATTTTGTCCAGGTCCCGAAATTTAGGTAAAAATCACAAATTACGACTTTCCCTTGATTATCTGGGTGAAATGGGCAACAAAGAATAAAAGGGTTGAACCAAAAGACCTACTATCGGATGATCTAAAACATAGGCAACTTCGTTGCAAGATTTGTGGCATTTGGCAGCCAATGAGGTATTTATGGAACATTTATCGATGAAAGAGAGACCCTGGCCTATCCAGAAAAATTTTCGATTTTGTCCAGGTCCCGAAATTTAGGTAAAAATCACAAATTACGGCTTTCCCTTGATTGTCTGGGTGAAATGGGCAACAAAGAATAAAAGGGTTGAACCAAAAGACCTACAATCGGATGATCTAAAACATAGGCAACTTCGTTGCAAGATTTGTGGCATTTGGCAGCCAATGAGGTATTTATGGAACATTTATCGATGAAAGAGAGACCCTGGCCTATCCAGAAAAATTTTCGATTTTGTCCAGGTCCCGAAATTTAGGTAAAAATCACAAATTACGGCTTTCCCTTGATTATCTGGGTGAAATGGGCAACAAAGAATAAAAGGGTTGAACCAAAAGACCTACAATCGGATGATCTAAAACATAGGCAACTTCGTTGCAAGATATGTGGCATTTGGCAGCCAATGAGGTATTTATGGAACATTTATCGATGAAAGAGAGACCCTGGCCTATCCAGAAAAATTTTCGATTTTGTCCAGGTCCCGAAATTTAGGTAAAAATCACAAATTAGGGCTTTCCCTTGATTATCTGGGTGAAATGGGCAACAAAGAATAAAAGGGTTGAAGCAAAAGACCTACAATCGGATGATCTAAAACATAGGCAACTTCGTTGCAAGATATGTGGCATTTGGCAGCCAATGAGGTATTTATGGAACATTTATCGATGAAAGAGAGACCCTGGCCTATCCAGAAAAATTTTCGATTTTGTCCAGGTCCCGAAATTTAGGTAAAAATCACAAATTACGACTTTCCCTTGATTATCTGGGTGAAATGGGCAACAAAGAATAAAAGGGTTGAACCAAAAGACCTACAATCGGATGATCTAAAACATAGGCAACTTCGTTGCAAGATATGTGGCATTTGGCAGCCAATGAGGTATTTATGGAACATTTATCGATGAAAGAGAGACCCTGGCCTATCCAGAAAAATTTTCGATTTTGTCCAGGTCCCGAAATTTAGGTAAAAATCACAAATTACGGCTTTCCCTTGATTATCTGGGTGAAATGGGCAACAAAGAATAAAAGGGTTGAACCAAAAGACCTACAATCGGATGATCTAAAACATAGGCAACTTCGCTGCAAGGTATGTGGCATTTGGCAGCCAATGAGATATTTATGGAACAATGTATGAAAGAGAGACTCTTTGCCTATCCAGAAAAATTTTCGATTTTGTCCAGGTCCCGAAATTTAGGTAAAAATCACAAATTACGACTTTCCCTTGATTATCTGGGTGAAATGGGCAACAAAGAATAAAAGGGTTGAACCAAAAGACCTACAATCGGATGATCTAAAACATAGGCAACTTCGCTGCAAGATATGTGGCATTTGGCAGCCAATGAGATATTTATGGAACATCCATCGATGAAAGAGAGACCCTGGCCTATCCAGAAAAATTTTCGATTTTGTCCAGGTCCCGAAATTTAGGTAAAAATCACAAATTACGACTTTCCCTTGATTATCTGGGTGAAATGGGCAACAAAGAATAAAAGGGTTGAACCAAAAGACCTACTATCGGATGATCTAAAACATAGGCAACTTCGTTGCAAGATTTGTGGCATTTGGCAGCCAATGAGGTATTTATGGAACATTTATCGATGAAAGAGAGACCCTGGCCTATCCAGAAAAATTTTCGATTTTGTCCAGGTCCCGAAATTTAGGTAAAAATCACAAATTACGACTTTCCCTTGATTATCTGGGTGAAATGGGCAACAAAGAATAAAAGGGTTGAACCAAAAGACCTACTATCGGATGATCTAAAACATAGGCAACTTCGTTGCAAGATTTGTGACATTTGGCAGCCAATGAGGTATTTATGGAACATTTATCGATGAAAAAGAGACTCTGGCCTATCCAGAAAAATTTTCGATTTTGTCCAGGTCCCGAAATTTAGGTAAAAATCACAAATTACGACTTTCCCTTGATTATCTGGGTGAAATGGGCAACAAAGAATAAAAGGGTTGAACCAAAAGACCTACTATCGGATGATCTAAAACATAGGCAACTTCGTTGCAAGATTTGTGGCATTTGGCAGCCAATGAGGTATTTATGGAACATTTATCGATGAAAGAGAGACCCTGGCCTATCCAGAAAAATTTTCGATTTTGTCCAGGTCCCGAAATTTAGGTAAAAATCACAAATTACGGCTTTCCCTTGATTGTCTGGGTGAAATGGGCAACAAAGAATAAAAGGGTTGAACCAAAAGACCTACAATCGGATGATCTAAAACATAGGCAACTTCGTTGCAAGATTTGTGGCATTTGGCAGCCAATGAGGTATTTATGGAACATTTATCGATGAAAGAGAGACCCTGGCCTATCCAGAAAAATTTTCGATTTTGTCCAGGTCCCGAAATTTAGGTAAAAATCACAAATTACGGCTTTCCCTTGATTGTCTGGGTGAAATGGGCAACAAAGAATAAAAGGGTTGAACCAAAAGACCTACAATCGGATGATCTAAAACATAGGCAACTTCGTTGCAAGATTTGTGGCATTTGGCAGCCAATGAGGTATTTATGGAACATTTATCGATGAAAGAGAGACCCTGGCCTATCCAGAAAAATTTTCGATTTTGTCCAGGTCCCGAAATTTAGGTAAAAATCACAAATTACGGCTTTCCCTTGATTATCTGGGTGAAATGGGCAACAAAGAATAAAAGGGTTGAACCAAAAGACCTACAATCGGATGATCTAAAACATAGGCAACTTCGTTGCAAGATATGTGGCATTTGGCAGCCAATGAGGTATTTATGGAACATTTATCGATGAAAGAGAGACCCTGGCCTATCCAGAAAAATTTTCGATTTTGTCCAGGTCCCGAAATTTAGGTAAAAATCACAAATTAGGGCTTTCCCTTGATTATCTGGGTGAAATGGGCAACAAAGAATAAAAGGGTTGAAGCAAAAGACCTACAATCGGATGATCTAAAACATAGGCAACTTCGTTGCAAGATATGTGGCATTTGGCAGCCAATGAGGTATTTATGGAACATTTATCGATGAAAGAGAGACCCTGGCCTATCCAGAAAAATTTTCGATTTTGTCCAGGTCCCGAAATTTAGGTAAAAATCACAAATTACGACTTTCCCTTGATTATCTGGGTGAAATGGGCAACAAAGAATAAAAGGGTTGAACCAAAAGACCTACAATCGGATGATCTAAAACATAGGCAACTTCGTTGCAAGATATGTGGCATTTGGCAGCCAATGAGGTATTTATGGAACATTTATCGATGAAAGAGAGACCCTGGCCTATCCAGAAAAATTTTCGATTTTGTCCAGGTCCCGAAATTTAGGTAAAAATCACAAATTACGGCTTTCCCTTGATTATCTGGGTGAAATGGGCAACAAAGAATAAAAGGGTTGAACCAAAAGACCTACAATCGGATGATCTAAAACATAGGCAACTTCGCTGCAAGATATGTGGCATTTGGCAGCCAATGAGATATTTATGGAACAATGTATGAAAGAGAGACTCTGGCCTATCCAGAAAAATTTTCGATTTTGTCCAGGTCCCGAAATTTAGGTAAAAATCACAAATTACGACT
The DNA here is from genome assembly GCA_905220385.1 of Xylota sylvarum. Lineage (NCBI taxonomy): Eukaryota > Metazoa > Arthropoda > Insecta > Diptera > Syrphidae > Xylota > Xylota sylvarum. The sequence goes on along the minus strand of LR999957.1, from coordinate 103,069,269 downwards.
TTCCCTTGATTATCTGGGTGAAATGGGCAACAAAGAATAAAAGGGTTGAACCAAAAGACCTACTATCGGATGATCTAAAACATAGGCAACTTCGTTGCAAGATTTGTGACATTTGGCAGCCAATGAGGTATTTATGGAACATTTATCGATGAAAGAGAGACCCTGGCCTATCCAGAAAAATTTTCGATTTTGTCCAGGTCCCGAAATTTAGGTAAAAATCACAAATTACGGCTTTCCCTTGATTATCTGGGTGAAATGGGCAACAAAGAATAAAAGGGTTGAAGCAAAAGACCTACAATCGGATGATCTAAAACATAGGCAACTTCGTTGCAAGATATGTGGCATTTGGCAGCCAATGAGGTATTTATGGAACATTTATCGATGAAAGAGAGACCCTGGCCTATCCAGAAAAATTTTCGATTTTGTCCAGGTCCCGAAATTTAGGTAAAAATCACAAATTACGACTTTCCCTTGATTATCTGGGTGAAATGGGCAACAAAGAATAAAAGGGTTGAACCAAAAGACCTACAATCGGATGATCTAAAACATAGGCAACTTCGTTGCAAGATATGTGGCATTTGGCAGCCAATGAGGTATTTATGGAACATTTATCGATGAAAGAGAGACCCTGGCCTATCCAGAAAAATTTTCGATTTTGTCCAGGTCCCGAAATTTAGGTAAAAATCACAAATTACGGCTTTCCCTTGATTATCTGGGTGAAATGGGCAACAAAGAATAAAAGGGTTGAACCAAAAGACCTACAATCGGATGATCTAAAACATAGGCAACTTCGCTGCAAGATATGTGGCATTTGGCAGCCAATGAGATATTTATGGAACAATGTATGAAAGAGAGACTCTGGCCTATCCAGAAAAATTTTCGATTTTGTCCAGGTCCCGAAATTTAGGTAAAAATCACAAATTACGACTTTCCCTTGATTATCTGGGTGAAATAGGCAACAAAGAATAAAAGGGTTGAACCAAAAGACCTACTATCGGATGATCTAAAACATAGGCAACTTCGTTGCAAGATTTGTGACATTTGGCAGCCAATGAGGTATTTATGGAACATTTATCGATGAAAGAGAGACCCTGGCCTATCCAGAAAAATTTTCGATTTTGTCCAGGTCCCGAAATTTAGGTAAAAATCACAAATTACGGCTTTCCCTTGATTATCTGAGTGAAATGGGCAACAAAGAATATAAGGGTTGAACCAAAAGACCTACAATCGGATGATCTAAAACATAGGCAACTTCGTTGCAAGGTATGTGGCATTTGGCAGCCAATGAGATATTTATGGAACAATGTATGAAAGAGAGACTCTTTGCCTATCCAGAAAAATTTTCGATTTTGTCCAGGTCCCGAAATTTAGGTAAAAATCACAAATTACGACTTTCCCTTGATTATCTGGGTGAAATGGGCAACAAAGAATAAAAGGGTTGAACCAAAAGACCTACAATCGGATGATCTAAAACATAGGCAACTTCGCTGCAAGATATGTGGCATTTGGCAGCCAATGAGATATTTATGGAACATCCATCGATGAAAGAGAGACTCTTGCCTATCCAGAAAAATTTTCGGTTTTGTCCAGGTAACGAAATTTAGGTAAAAATCACAAATTACGACTTTCCCTTGATTATCTGGGTGAAATGGGCAACAAAGAATAAAAGGGTTGAGCCAAAAGACCTACAATCGGATGATCTAAAACATAGGCAACTTCGTTGCAAGGTATGTGGCATTTGGCAGCCAATGAGATATTTATGGAACAATGTATGAAAGAGAGACTCTTTGCCTATCCAGAAAAATTTTCGATTTTGTCCAGGTCCCGAAATTTAGGTAAAAATCACAAAATTCGACTTTCCCTTGATTATCTGGGTGAAATGGGCAACAAAGAATAAACGGGTTGAACCAAAAGACCTACTATCGGATGATCTAAAACATAGGCAACTTCGTTGCAAGATTTGTGGCATTTGGCAGCCAATGAGGTATTTATGGAACATTTATCGATGAAAGAGAGACCCTGGCCTATCCAGAAAAATTTTCGATTTTGTCCAGGTCCCGAAATTTAGGTAAAAATCACAAATTACGGCTTTCCCTTGATTATCTGAGTGAAATGGGCAACAAAGAATATAAGGGTTGAACCAAAAGACCTACAATCGGATGATCTAAAACATAGGCAACTTCGTTGCAAGGTATGTGGCATTTGGCAGCCAATGAGATATTTATGGAACATCCATCGATGAAAGAGAGACTCTTGCCTATCCAGAAAAATTTTCGGTTTTGTCCAGGTCCCGAAATTTAGGTAAAAATTACAAATTACGACTTTCCCTTGATTATCTGGGTGAAATGGGCAACAAAGAATAAAAGGGTTGAACCAAAAGACCTACAATCGGATGATCTAAAACATAGGCAACTTCGCTGCAAGATATGTGGCATTTGGCAGCCAATGAGATATTTATGGAACAATGTATGAAAGAGAGACTCTTTGCCTATCCAGAAAAATTTTCGATTTTGTCCAGGTCCCGAAATTTAGGTAAAAATCACAAATTACGACTTTCCCTTGATTATCTGGGTGAAATGGGCAACAAAGAATAAAAGGGTTGAACCAAAAGACCTACAATCGGATGATCTAAAACATAGGCAACTTCGCTGCAAGATATGTGGCATTTGGCAGCCAATGAGGTATTTATGGAACATTTATCGATGAAAGAGAGACTCTGGCCTATCCAGAAAAATTTTCGATTTTGTCCAGGTCCCGAAATTTAGGTAAAAATCACAAATTACGACTTTCCCTTGATTATCTGGGTGAAATGGGCAACAAAGAATAAAAGGGTTGAACCAAAAGACCTACAATCGGATGATCTAAAACATAGGCAACTTCGTTGCAAGATATGTGGCATTTGGCAGCCAATGAGATATTTATGGAACATCCACCGATGAAAGAGAGACTCTTGCCTATCCAGAAAAATTTTCGATTTTATCCAGTTGCCGAAATTTAGGTAAAAATCACAAATTACGGCTTTCCCTTGATTATCTGGGTGAAATGGGCAGCAAAGAATAAATGGGTTGAACCAAAAGACCTACAATCGGATGATCTAAAACATTTGAAGAACGTAATCAAATAAGCCAAAACGGCCTAAAATTTCCTTTACAATATTACGATTGGTGATGAAACGTGGTGTTTTCAATATAATCCAGAAACCAAGTCCCAAAATGCCGAGTGTAAGGCACTAGACGAGCCGAAGTCCATAGATCTCGTTTGGCAATGTTAAAAGGAACGACGCAAAGAATTCATTGCACCAGGTCAAACCATTAATGCACAAATCTTTCTTGGTACTTTGAAGTGTTTGGCGTATCGTATTCGGCTAGAATATCGGACAGGAGAAAGTTGGCATTTGTTACACGATAATGTGGCATCTCATCCTTACCTTAGAGTTTTACCTTTCAAACACTCCCCCTATTAACTTGATTGGGCACAGTGCAAGTTTTACGACATTTTGTGGACGTAGAAGCCATCGAAAAGGCTTGTGTCCTGCGAGAACATGCAAATCGCTGTACTGAATAGAAAGGATACTTTTTTGAATAAAATAAATCGGGTTTTTCAAAAAACTTTTTACTGTTCTTATTATTTAAAAGTCCTGTTTACTTTGGAACTCACTTTGTAGGCTGATGTTTGTATTTAAAACAACTTTTACTCTTAAAACTACCGCTCTTATAGTGCTTCGGCTTCATCTGATTGGACGACGCCAAGTTTCTATCGACAACCAACGCACTTTGTCCAATTCCTCCCTCAGTTTGTCAATACATCCTTTGTGCTCTTAATTTTTGTAAAAATAATTTAATCCTCAAAGATTCCTCTATAATGCCAATCATTTGTTCTCTCTTACAAAGGTTCTATTGTGTAGCTATGTAAAACAAACTCCCAAATAGCCCATCCTACACAAAATAAATATCCAACTTGTTTGAAACATAAATCAATTAATAAAAAAACTGGGACAAATCAAATAGGCACACAGTTGGTGGGTGAACTGCTAAGTATCTTCATAAAAAGAAAAACCACACAAATAAAAATCAAATCATTCATTCTTTAAACGTACAAATCACAAAATCACAGTTAAGCATCTTAAGGATGCCTCAATAATTTCAACGACTTTAACCACCACACACACGCAGATAAAAAGGAAGAAAAAAGAAAGATGAAATGCCAGTCTGGTCGGGCAGCATTTGGGATGACACGAAACGTCTTCCTCTTCCATATAGCTTCATCGAAACTAAATTGCTATCTTGGCGCATATTCCACGTAAATTGCTTTGAGGAATCATTTTTATAACTCACTCCAAAGGATTTCCACTCTCGACGTCAATTATGGATCCTATTTCATATTTTATGGGTTTATGTGGTTTCTCTTTCTTTCTTTCATTTGTATGTAGCTACGTCTGTGTACTTTTATATTGGCGGATAAAAATAGTAGGAGGAGCAGCAGAAGTCAAATAAAATCGGAAAAATCTTCCGGCTACAACTTGTGCTATGTAGGTTTAGTGGAGGTCTTTCAATACTCGTAGATTTAATTGGAAAGATGATGATAGGATTCCGATTTTTAGTCAGCAAAAAGAATAAAAAAAAACATACAGAAAAGCTACAATCCGTCTGGAACGGATCGTATGATACCCTATCCTCCTCTCTATAAAGTGGGCGTGGCCAAATTGCATTTTATACTCAAATATACACTTAGTGACAAAAGTCTACGTACACTCTGAGCTTTCGTTAATAAACGGTTTTTTACGGCAAAATGAAAGGGCAAAATAAACAAAACACATATTTTACGTTTTATTGTACAAGGAACTATGCATGTAGATAAAAAAGATTATAAAAAAATTAAAAACATAAAAAAAAATTAACAATAACTTCAATTGCATCAAAATAAATGTGACAAAAGTTTACGTACACATTGAGATAATGGTATGAAATCAAAAATTTTTAAGATTATTAATATGATGTTGGACTTCCTTTTGATTCTATCACTGCTCTCATTCTCTTGGGCATCGATTCGACCAATTTTTTTGTAACCGAAGGTTCAATTTTAGCCCATTCTTCTTCAAGTGCCTTTTTTAGCGCCTTCCTGTTTGTGATGTGCCTTTTTTTGAGACGTCGCTTTAGTTCGTCCCATAAGAGCTCTATAGGGTTCATGTCAGGAGACTGAGGTGGTGTTTTTAACTTTTTTGTGTGGTATACGAGCCATTCTTGGACGAGACGAGAGGTGTGCTTGGGATCGTTGTCTTGTTGAAAGACAAACGACTCCGCCAATTCTAGTTTCACAGCACTTTGTTTTAGATTATTTTTAAGAATGTTCAAATAGACGAAGCGGTCCATTATTGAGTCTATGAAAACTAAGTTTCCAACCCCCGCCTCCGACATACAACCCCACACAAGCACATTACCACCTCCATGTTTCACAGTACCAACAAGGTTTGACGTTTTCAATGCGGTATTGGGCTACCGCCACCAACAACATGGAAATGAGTTCTGGCAAAAGGTGATTTTCAGCGATGAGTGTAAATTTAGTATTTACAACAATGACGGCAAAGTTAAAGTGTGGCGGAAGCCCAATACCGCATTGAAAACGTCAAACCTTGTTGGTACTGTGAAACATGGAGGTGGTAATGTGCTTGTGTGGGGTTGTATGTCGGAGGCGGGGGTTGGAAACTTAGTTTTCATAGACTCAATAATGGACCGCTTCGTCTATTTGAACATTCTTAAAAATAATCTAAAACAAAGTGCTGTGAAACTAGAATTGGCGGAGTCGTTTGTCTTTCAACAAGACAACGATCCCAAGCACACCTCTCGTCTCGTCCAAGAATGGCTCGTATACCACACAAAAAAGTTAAAAACACCACCTCAGTCTCCTGACATGAACCCTATAGAGCTCTTATGGGACGAACTAAAGCGACGTCTCAAAAAAAGGCACATCACAAACAGGAAGGCGCTAAAAAAGGCACTTGAAGAAGAATGGGCCAAAATTGAACCTTCGGTTACAAAAAAATTGGTCGAATCGATGCCCAAGAGAATGAGAGCAGTGATAGAATCAAAAGGAAGTCCAACATCATATTAATAATCTTAAAAATTTTTGATTTCATACCATTATCTCAATGTGTACGTAAACTTTTGTCACATTTATTTTGATGCAATTGAAGTTATTGTTAATTTTTTTTTATGTTTTCAATTTTTTTATAATCTTTTTTATCTACATGCATAGTTCCTTGTACAATAAAACGTAAAATATGTGTTTTGTTTATTTTGTCTTTTCATTTTGCCGTAAAAAACCGTTTATTAACGAAAGCTCAGAGTGTACGTAGACTTTTGTCACTAAGTGTAGCTATAATGTCGAACATTTGAGGATGTTACATGTAAAATTTTATCAAAATTGGTTTTTTGATGATAACGCCCCCAAAAAGTGGGCGTGGCCAAAACTGTTCTATGGGTGAATTGTAGGGAATCTAAATACCCAAATGTTTGGTCTTAACAAAATTTTTCGGTTTCATATAATTTAGTGAAGTTATAAAAAAGTAGGCGTGGCAGTGGGCGGATGTAAAAAAATTTTACACTAGTATTGTATCTTTTTCTCGGAAGCCCAGATATGAAATTTCAGCGTCCTAGTTAAAAATTTAAGGTCCAAAAATCGGTTTTGTGATGAAAACGCCCCCAAAAAGTGGGCGTGGCCAAAACTTTTGTATGGGTGGATTGTAGGGAATCTGAATGCCTAAATATTTGGTCTTAACAAAATTTTTCGGTTTCATATAATTTAGTGAAGTTATGAAAAAGTGGGCGTGGCAGTGGGCGGATTTCAAAAATTTTTACACTTGTACTGTATCTTTTTCTCAGAAGCCCAGATATGAAATTTCATCGTCCTAGCTCAAAATTTAAGGCCCAAAAAGCGGTGACATACGGACGGACGGACGGACGGACGGTCATCGCTCAATCGATTTCGCTATTGATGCTGATCACGAATATATATACTTTATATGGTCTATCTCGATTATTTCTCTATGTTACAAACTATGTGTCAAACTTAATATACCCTTAGGATAGGGTATAAAAAAAAGAACCTCTCAGTTATAATTTGATAATTTAAGTTATTTTTTCATTCGACAGATCTTTGTGGTTTTTTGTAAAAACTCCTTCTTCCTCCCTCTGTCCATGTAGGTATAAGTCATCCTTCTTGTTACATTATCTTTTGATTATTCAGGATTCCTATTAGCTCGGTATTCCATGCCAACAATATGACATCAAAATGAAATGCTTTCCATATAAAGAAAAATATAAAAAAATCTATTCATCACCCTAACAAAAGGTACGCTTTTCTTTAAAAATATTTAATAAAGCGTCAATAGGACTTTGGAAGCCGTCGATAATGCCATCTAAGGTCTGTTGTTTAGGAAATTTTTCAGCCTATTGAAATCGAATCTTTAAGGACATGCCGTAGGTAGATTTAGTATAACGCATGTACATCCCATCATGAAATTCTCTCTTAAAGCTTTCTATATAAAAGACCCCTTTGCACTGATGAAGCACCCTTTTCGCCTTGCCAAGTAGCTTCATTATTTTAATCATTAGGAGATTATATTCCAGTTTTTTTTTCTCTTTAAAATGAAAACTAAATCCATGAAGGTGTCCAAAGAGTTTTGTCATCTAGGGTAGAACAGAGATACATTCTTACTACAGGCTAGTTAATTCCTTTGGGATTTATGTTTTACTTTTCAACCATACCGTACAGCAGGTCCACCTCACACGTATGGACAGGCTTATGATGTGGTAGACCATCCTGTCAACCCAATTGTTCAAAACACTTGCAATGGTTTCAGCCCCTATTTCTCGAATAGCTTGACCAATATTGTTCTTGAGTGCCTGAATCGTCTTTAGATTGTTTCAATAGCATCGATCTTTATTGGCACCTCACAAAAAAAAAGTCCAACGGCGTCAAACCGCAGTTCCGTGCCGGCCAAACAACTTCACCAAAACGACTTATTACACGATTATTGAACTTAGTGTCCAATCGACTAATTCCATCTTGTTAGAACCATAGCTCTTCTGACCATAAAAAGCCGGTTATTATGCCTCGTTAGCACTCTCCATATACTGTAACGTTTCATCCACAATGTCTTAAAAGAAAAATGGACCAATAAAGGTGCCGATCGAAAAATCACCAAAACCAACAGCTGCAATATTCTTACAACTTGCTGTGCTATTTTCACCCAAAAAACTTCATCTTCGCCACCCTGGTATAATAAAAGGCTAGACTCACTTTGTAAGAAAAGAAATGAGCTCTGACACACTTACCTCAGATCAAGTTCCGACACTGATTTTCTAACCTGTCACCTAAACTCAGTTTTCTCAGCTCTGTCAGTCTCTCTATCTAAACTATTTAAGCTGGATGCATTACAAACTCATTTCTGATCCTAAAGAGAACTTTCAATTCATTAATACCAAAAAGAAAGTCGGATAACTACCCATCTTCTTCCAATACTACCTCGGATGATCCCTAAACACTTACAAATCTATTTGTCAATTTCTTCAGCCTGTCTTTCGTCTATCACGTCCTAGATCAAGATAATTTTTCTTACTTAAACACTTGTCCACGTACAAAATTAGAGTCGATGGATATAACGTTGGAACAAATAAAAGATACTCTGTTGGCCTCAATGTTCTGTTCACTACTTCAACTCCATGCAGCTCTCTTTCAGCTTTCCATCGTACAGAAAATTTTTTCCAGAACCTAAAAGAACTCTTAGATAATTCTCTTTCTTACTACCTTTCGGGTAGGACTGATTGGATCTGGACTCGGTTGTCAGAGGTGCCATTAACTTGTAAGCAGGTTTCCTTATTTAGTTCTTTTGCTGTTGTGATTGGTGCCAACTTAAGAGATGTTCCATAGTGAGCTTCTTGGGCCAGTTGACAGATTTTTACAAAATCACCATATATTTCGTAAAGTTGAAATCTTTTCTTATCGACCCATAGCTAAGCTCCTCTGTATAAATAAGCACCTTTAAGAGCATTATTTACGACTCAATGTTTATCCACTGCAAATGTATTTTCTTCCAAAACTATCATGGATTTGTAAAAGATGAAGTAGTTTGTGTGCATTAGAATGTGATGTGATCGCCACGGATTTCAGCAAAGACTTCAACAAAATCTCTCACAAAATTATTTTTGCTAAACAAGAAGCTCTTGGTTTTCAGCGAAGATCTATCACGTGAATTGCTTCATATTTAGAAGACCGGCTTGTTCTGATTAGGTCCATAATTTCTTTCCCAATAAAAGCCAACTCAGGAGTACCTTAAGGGAGTTATCTTGGTCCTTTCATATTTATTTTGACAATTAATGATGTTGATCGTATCATTGTCAGTCCACATTTATCTGTTTACGTAGACGATATGAAGATCTTCAGGCATACATCATCATCTGGGTCAATACCCCACAAGAATTGTAGATTGTGGATTCATTGCTCCAACTCTTTTTGTAGCTTGGTAAGAAAGTTCTTTTGGAAGTTGAACCTTCTAATGACATCGTCACTAGGAAAGGTCAGGAGCGGTAGTTTTTTGCGTAGTGCATCGAATTGTTTCAATGTAATGCACTTATCTCTTCCTATTCCTTCTTTAACCATTCTTAGAACCATTCTACTTGCACATTCCTCAACCACGAGGTGCAAAGAAATCGGTTCAAGTAGTACTTCCATGACTGCAGTTGGGCAAGTTCTTATGTCTCTATAATATAGAGGCATGTCAGTCTTTGCACCTTATTGAGTATCTCCCTAGTGGTGGCTAGATTGATTCGTTTTGCCATGCAATTGGTCCATATGTGATTAACTGCAATATATGTACATCTCTCTAAGTATGGTCGGCCTACATTCCCAGGATTTGCCCGCTAGGCTCCCTCTAATCAATAGAGCTCGCTCGCTTTCCTGGTTATCTATTCTGTGTACTTTTTCCGGATGAGTTTATTATCTATGTTTAGTCCCAAATATTTAATTTCTCTACCCGATAGCCTTATCGGCCTCAGTCGTACAAGTGTCCTTTCCTTGTGAAAGATACTATTGTAGTTTTTTCAGGCTTAAACTTAGCCCAGCCGTCAAACACCATTCTCGAGTTATTGCAAGTTCACTTTGTATAATATCTCATAGTATTGCCTCAAAATTACCCCTGGCAATAATAACTATGTTATCAGCATATTCCTATCAATTGATGCCATGGTTTGTCAAATTCTCTAGTAGCTCATCAACAATAAGGCTCCACAGTAGAGGAGATGGGACTTGTACCTTGTGTGTATCTTCTTATTGTGTTGACCTTGAGGACACCTTCTGATGTATGAGTCTCTACTGATCTTGTCCTTAGAAGTTCATTCATCCACTTTGATACTGTTTAACGCTTCCCTATCTATAGTTCGTGCAATTGCCTACAAGCGATGTGTTATCGAATGCTTTTTCGATGCCCAAAAAGGTGCACAGTACTATTCTTCTGTTCGTTAACTTTTTGCTGGTAATATTGATATCCCCTCTCTCCATCAACTTATCTCTCTTAACACTAACCTTCGTAATCTCAGATCTATGCCCCTTTTTCGTGTCAATAGCCACCGAACAAGTTAGAAGTGCCAGGATCCATGTAAAATCAACAGTATTCACCTTCTCGTTGACTTTGATCTTAACAAGCTATCTTTTTAGAAAGTCATTTAGTCCGCTTACATCTCTCGTTCTATTGCTCCCACCCTTAGTACATAATTGTAGTTTTAAGGCTTCTTGTTAGTTCTAAGGATTTTTTTTAGTTTCAAGTCTAAAATTTAGGTTTGTGCTTGTACTAAGTCCTTAATAAATGTCTACGGTTGATCTGAGCATCAAATCAAATGCGAGTATATCTCAACTACATTTACCATAGCTTTACAAATAGTCCTTATTCCACTTGGCCAGCAATTATCTTAAACCTTCTTTCTCAAACCCCACAAGATATAAACAATCCTGTCAATTACACCACATTTAACAAAGCAAATAATAAATCGTTTCCAACGGACAAACAAAGGAAAGAAAAACAGCAAAAAAAAAACAACTGTGCCAAACTGACACAATGTCCATTTCTGACAACTTAATTTCCGGAACTAACAGACGAAGAAAAACGAATCTTATTCCATCGTCCCTCCTCAAACTATCTCATTAAATAGGTTACCATAGCTATGGCATGACCACATAAACTGAACGACAAAATCACAAAACGATGCCAGAATTTGTTCCTTAATGCTTTGTTAATGACTTCAACTTCTCCTTGCTGCCATGGTGATGCTCTGTTTTTCTTCCTTGATATCACTAGAAAAAAAAAAAACCAAAAAGAATTCCAATCACATCTTCATTATGGCACACAAAAATAAATGTTTCCTTCCTTTCACTTCCTTCATTTTGTATGAATGTTCAAGTGAGCCCAGCCACATCATTGAGGCCAGACTAATGTCAGGATACTAACATTAATTAGCGCAACCACAATTCACTGTCAGACTTTGGTATGTGTCAAGGGAGTGACTATACGACTGAAATGTCAGAAGGACATTACGCCAGAAGATTCCGCTTCAAATGAAATCAGTTTCATTTCTCGCCGTTAAAGGACAATAGAAAAGTGGGTAACAAATAATTGCTTCAATAATTCATTAAGAAAAGTGATTGAGACAAAATCACTATTTTGACAATTTACTCGTAACCTGCCATATCCTGCTGTGCTGTGGCACAAATGAAATCATTTAATGATCTGCTAATGGCCTGCTAATGAGGATGATGAGAAAGGCCAACATTTAAGCCGGTAATGAGGTGTCGGAAAGTGAAAAGAAAGCTTAACGTAGTGGAAAAAATCACACAAAGCTTACTTACTTATATCCTTGCTGTTGTCGATTGTGAGTAAATAGTTAGAAGTACAATCCTTAAGCGAAAATAAAAAAAAAAAAGAAAAATAAAATCAAAACTATCGAAATATTTCGAACAACATTCCAAACAATCACTTTACTGCATTCCCGCCCGTTGTCTGCGATGCAGAGATAATATTTGACATTCCAATAATTATTTCGAAATTAAATATTCCATTCATTGCATTGCGAAATTTGTGATAATAAATTTTATAAGCGTAAAGGATTTTTCCACAAGCATCCGGCCGGCCGGCGTGCCAGAGGCGACGGCAGCGTACCGGTTGGCTAGCCAGCCAGGACTTTGTGTGTGTCCAGTTGACAATGACATGCAAAATTTTAATGGAAAAATGTTTTAATCTGATCGCTAAATAATGCACGACATAGGCTTTAGCTGCAAACACCAACCGCATGACAACAATCTCCGTCAAAGAATCGAGCACAGTACATTTTTTAGAAACTGATTAGTTTTGGGAGCAAGTTTCTTTCCTGTGTGAGTCGATTGATATTGCCTTGCTGCAGGAGCCTTGGATCTTCAAAGGAAGGATTAGAGGTCTACCTGAAAGTATTGCCACTTTACACTATATGCGATCTGGCGAAAGAGCCAGATCTTGTGTACTGGTGAGGCACAGAGTTAAGATGGATATTCAACTTCGTGACCCTTACCTTTTCGCTGTGCGAGTAGGAGCAGGTGCACACAGTTTTGTCATGGCATCTGCATACCTGTCGTATGACTCCCTAGAACCTCCCACATAAAAGGGATAGAGTCTCTGGTGAATGTCTGCAGGGATAGGAGCGAAGATCTAATGATTGGTTGCGATGCTAATCCACACAGTACAGTGTGGGGAAGCACCAACAATAACTACAGGGGATAAGCTTTACTCGAGTTTGTAGTGTGCAAAGAGCTAACTATTGTCAACAGAGGAACAGAACCGACCTTTGTGGATGCAAGATGAGGAGGAAGTTATTGACGTGACTCTGTATAGTAAGTAAGAATGCTTGATAGTACACCAAATTGGTAATGGAGCAGACAATGATGTCGGACTACAGAGCCATTTTATTTGATGTTGGATACGAATTTAAAAGGAAAAGAGATTGGAAATACGTCAGGAATACTGACAAAGTAAAATACCAGGAAGTGTTACAGGATAAACTGAATGGAAAGATACCCAAAACGCTGAAAGCCACTTGGGATGTAGAGTCGCAGTTGAAGCATTTACAATCAGCTGTTGAGAATGCATACCAAGAGGTGTGTACTCCTATTTCGGTAGATGAAAAGGACCACACCCTTTGGTGGTGTAGGGAACTTGAAATACTAAAGAAGGAGGTGAAGAAAGTCTTTAATCTTGACATGAGAAGGGATGATCCTGAATCATGAGATGAGTATAAAACAAGAAAGAAGAAAAAGCTAAAAGCATCTCTGAGACGATGGAAAAGGGAGTCGTGGAGGGAATTTTGCTCGAATATGAGAAGCACAGCTGAGGTCAATAGACTTCAGAAAATTGTCTCGAGGGATCCTGTTTCCAAAATCGAACTGATTCGTAATAGAAGAGCGGAGATCGTTGAGGCACTCCACTGGCAGGGAGGAGTTTTATCACCTACTCTGTGGAATACAACTGTGGACTCTCTCCTCAGAAGACTTGAAGAGACTGTCATCCACACTGTGGGATATGCTGATGACATACCAATTATGACAAGAGGCAAATTCATGAACGCCACAGCAGATACCATGAGAAATGCTGTAGAAGTAGTGGAGCGGTGGTGTCAAGAACAAGGCCTCTCCATTAATGCGGTAAAGACAGATCTAATCATCTTCACACGGAAGAGGAGTGATCTGGAATTTCAGTCCTTGACACTTTTCAGATCGGAGCTACAGGTTACCAGGAAGGTTAAGAATCTGGGTGTATACATAGATGCTGGCCAAACTTGGAACTTCATGTGGAAGAAAAGATTAGAAAGGCGAAAAGGGTGCTTCAAGGTATGTGGACAAATGTGGAGAATCTCGCGAGGTTAGTATTCTGGACGTTTGCGATGATAGTTGAACCCATTATTACATATGCGTTAGTTGTTTGATGGTAAAAAGCCTACCAGAAAACTGTAAAGAAGCAGTTACATAGATAGGGTCCAACGTCTGGCATGTTTAGGAATTGCCGCTGCAATGAGAACAACACCAACATGCGCAATGCAAGTGATCCTAGGTATTCTGCCGCTGGACTTGTTTACGAAGAAAGCAGTGACATCGACGGCACTTCGTCTGCACCGGGATGCCAACTGGATCTCGTGAACGAGACTAGGAAGTTGAATATGCCCATGGATGGAATAAAAAGAATGCGTGTTACCAAAAATATTATCGAGAATGGAATACTTCCGGAAAAAAGAAAGATGATTATTTTTAACGATGGGTTCATGAAGGATGGCATAGCGTGGGGAGGTATCTTCTCAGAAAAACTGGAACTAGCCTGTCATATTAGTCTGGAGGAATATACCTTAGTCTATCAAGTCGAGATGACTGCTCTGTTGCATGCGTGGGATCAACTGCAAGGTTGAGGGTAGAAATCAATCAGATTCAATACATCAGATATCAATACATCATTGGCATTGTTGTGATCTTGAAATGAGATGACGCTGCTCTGGGTAAGAGGGCACGTAGAGACTGAGGACAACGAAATGGTAGACTCTCTAGCAAAGCAAGGGTTAACTTCGGAGTTCTGTGGTTCGGAACCATTTGCCGAATTTCTCTGGTTCGGAACCATTACCTATTTAATAACTGCTCCGCTGCACCCCAGCAAGTGGTCAACCATGGAAGGTTGCAGGCAAGCGAAAATGGCTGTTAAAATGCCGATTGGCACCACTCATAGAGGCGTTCAAAACTTGTGGCAAAGAACACTGAAATGGGAGGTATCGTTATCTACAGGTAATGGAAATTTCGGTTATCACCTAAAGAACATGGCTCTTCTGGAGGATAACACCTGTGAACTATGCATGGAGTAAATCGGGACAGCAGCGCATATATTGTGCCAATGTCTCTCACTAGCTAGCAAAAGAAGGGACATCTTGGGGAGCCACTGAGTAGAAATCCAGAGGATGAACCAGATTTCTGTTAAACGGATGATAGAATTGACATGATGATTTAAAACCAGAGAGGAGCAGTGGAGAAATCCAAAGAGTTTCTGGGGCTAAGATGGATAGTGGAAAAAAGGAACCCAACACTGTGGTCTGGTTCGAAATCTGTTAAATAATATATATAATGGTTACCACGCAGAAAAATGTATAGTTAACCAAATAAAATCGCCCGAAGTGTTTTTAATTCAATGGTGTCGATGCATTAATTGTCTTCTACAACAGTTTTGTGATTTTCCTTCTTTTTTTTTTCTGTTTTATTTTTTGGTTGTTAAATATTATCGCGCGTGTAATTTTGCATATTAAACGTTTTGATAATATTTTGATGTACTCTTTTGTTGATCAAAATTTATTAGCTACTAATATTGCCTACAGCAACTTTTGGATAGTCTATTGAAATTGTGGACTATTTTCAAAGTTGTTGACAGATACATTTGTAAAACTTTTATTAGGATTATTGAACTACTCGTACATGTTTATTTTTAATATTAATAGGTTTTTTTGTTTCATATTATTAATGTAGTTGGAGACGGGTCATGAAAATTGTGGGTTTACTCAAACAATGTTTAGATAGGTCCACAAATTTTGGAGCACCTTAAATTTTAGGTCAAAGCTAAAGGCAAATTGCACTGAAAATAATGAACTAAAAGTTATGTCCTACATCCCCTAGTGCAATATGTCATAACTGCGGATTATGTGGCTTTCCCCAAAACGATGTCTGTGACTGCATTTTCTTTACCCGTTTCTAAAGTAGGTGCACTAAATTCATCGTACGTGATGCAGTATGACGAATTATGTATCTGGCAAGGAAATGTATGCATAAATGTGCAAATCCCCTTTTTATTCTAAAGTATGAGTGAAGATTGTAGATACCTAGCGCATTGACTTGTTCAAGAAGTACGAAGGTTGAGATAAAACAAAACTTTCTCCTGTTAAAATTCATACGAACTCTGTGGGAGAACATGAAAATAATGGGGTTTACATCGGTAAGGATATACATATAGTATGTACTTGTCGAAGATTTTTCTCGAAAAATGTAGGTATAGAGTAATAATTGGTTCACATTCCATTTTGTGTTTTAGTTAAACTAAATTGTTTTAGAAAAATGCAAACCCAAATATTAGCTGAAGTATTCTTAGAATACAATGTAAATCAATAGATTCACTACTAAGTGAATATTAAACAATTAAACTATATCCATATGTATGTACATGCATATCATGTAGGGATATCTTTGTTCAAGTATGTGGGAATTAATCGATTTCAATTGGATTATTTTGTATTGCCACCCCCTTGGTTGTTACATTCAGAAATGTGAAGATATCGTCTCATACCACCAAAGTAATTTCTTAGTCGATGGTAGTTTACATTGCATATCTACATCCCTTAGCGATTATTGGGAATTTGCATACGCCTTTACAATGAAAATATTGATTTGTATTAAATATAGAATGCTTGGTATGTTTATTCAAAAAAAAAATGGACAGTAAGTTGATTGTCCGCTTGAGGAAAGATACCATGAACGAACATGACAAACATAACTGTAGCGTATAAGTAACCGTGCCAGATAACATTCAAAAATATCATCGGCATTTAAAATAGACCCACAGAGGTACTTTGCATCTCGTAGGTGAAACTGGTATACTTTCTCGTAGGGTGGTAGTTCTATTTTTACTTGCACCTTTACCTATAGGAGAAGCATCGGTTTCCTGAAAAATTTCGATTTTATCATTATATTTCCATCAAAAATGCAGACTGCCACGCCCACTTTATTAGGCTCATGTGTATAGCATAAATATGCAAGTGCGTACGATCTAGTCTTGCACTTTATTTAGGGATGCGTGGATGCCAATTCCGGGTAAAATCAGTAGAATTAAGGTTGACCTATACTCGTTCTCACTTTGCTGCCATTCAATCATGCTTTGTACACTTCCACTATTTTTCTTTTCCGTATGACCTAGGCCTTCCTCACTATTGCCAATTTATAGTCCAATTTATAGATATATAGCTTACGTTTGCTGGGATGGCTTCATAAACCATGCAATATTGAGCAATATCCTGATTCAGGCAAAAATGGTGCGTGTCCTTCTTGCATTATGAACATCAGATTTAAACCGATCCGAACCACTTTCTCTTCATACAAGATACAAGTTGGCGTTAGAAATACGGTATTTTGAAAGCTCACATCCAACCATACAATAGGTAGATTGCATTAGTTCCATATCTCGAAGGTATTTATTCTTTCACCATTCAGACAAGTGATCACTCCACCTAACTTACTTAATTAGGTGACGCTACAATTCGGCGTGAACCTTGGCCTCCAATAACAAGCCTCTCTAGTTAGCCTGGGCCTCAGCTAACTGCCTCCAGTTGCGCACTCCAAGTCGGTTGAGGTTCCCTTCTGTACAGCTCATATAGATCGTCGTTGAATCTCCTTCTCCAAGGTCGGTCAACACGCGTCACCTTGTCTAAATCCTTTTTTGACATCAAAAGTCTCAGTGAGATCGTTGATGGGGCTCAATTACCAGCTATAATTTTTCATCGTCATTCTGCACAATCTGACGAGTTTGGCAGTAATGCCAAGACACATACATGGCTCTATATAGCTCGTCTCTATAGATGCTGTCATATGCGGCCTTTAAGTCTATAAAAAGATTGTCGGTATCGATTTGCACTCCTTGAGTTTTCTCTAGGCTCTGCCGAAGTGTGAAGATCTGATGGATTGTGGACATTCCTGGTCTGAGACTACACGGAAAGTGGGCAGGTTAAGGTTAAGATGAAGGGTTTCAGACGTTCACACAATATAGATCGCCTAGCATGACTAAGGACGTTGCACACATGTTTTATCGAGGAGCTCGTAGAAACATTCTTCGGTGGTGTCGTCCTTGTCTTCTGTGGGGACATGAGCGCATGTTACGCTTATGTTAGCGACTTTAGCCTTGATGCGGATTGTCAAAAGACATTCACTCACGTGTCGAAAGCTTAAGACCTCTTGCCTTAGTCTGCCGCGTATGACGAATCCACATCCGAATAAAAGCTGCTTCTGCACCCTACAACAATCACCACAGTATACGTCGCAGTTTTTCATTCTTTTTTTGCCCGGCCTTCCTGCATGGCGGTGATGGCTCCATTGTAGCAGTCTAGGGCCGTTGCTGCACACAGTCTGTTGAGAACATTACACGTGCAATCCGAAAGTCATTGTCCCTGGTTCGATTGCTAGGGTCGTCAGCAATGAAGTCATCCATATCCGAGGCTTGAGTGGTTTTCGCAACTACTCTTTTTTTCCGTGGTCGGGAAGTTATCCCAACGCACAACCCTCAACCTTGAGGGCCAGTTCCGTTTTATTTTCCTAGGACTAGGGGCCGCTGTCCCATAAAGGGTTCATCCACCACTAACTCCCTGGCTGAGTTTTAGAGATCCCTATAAACCTGAGACTCAAATATGTCGAAGCAGCTCATATAGGGATAACACTAATAGTTCGACCCCACTGGAACTGGTAGACACCACCATTGAATCCATCTAGAGAATTCGTCCGCTGCCGTCCGGATCAGGAGGAATTTCCTTAGTAAGAAAACACACCTTCCCCCTCTCTCATCTGATATCATTAATGACCTTCAGTCGAAGTACTAGGTACCCAATAGCCACCAATGTGGAGGTGCAAAGTAGGAGTTGATAGTGAGAGGCTAAGATGAGAAAGCTTGTGCTCCCATATATTCGCATCACTACCCTTTGGCTACCATTCAGCTAAGATAAGACTCCTTTAATGACCATTATTTCCGCTTAGAACACGATACCATGATGGAAGGAGAGCTTAAGACTAAGACTGTCGGAGAAAATACCTCCATCAACTGCGTCCTTGGTTTCTGAGCCGTCAGTGTTGAAGTGAATCGACTCATCTACCAAAAATGCATCGTCATTCCACAGTGATCTGGAGGGGTTTTCGTGAGGGGTTTTGAATCTATTCGGAATGGAAGCGTGGCCAACTTCTTTTCTTGACCACTATAAGGTAACTTCAAGTCGAACTGCTGCACTTGTTGCTATTTGTTTGCTATTAAATATATCAAGGGGTACCAGATGCAACATGATTTCAAATGCCAGACAAGGGGTGTTGTCGATGTAAGAATTAGGGAAACTTTTTACAAAAATCTATCTACGAGCAAAAAGTTCTTCGTTCCTGGGTGACCTCAACCAACACTGCGCAACTGGAGACAGGTGGACAAGGATTGCCCTGGCCGTAAAATTTTTTCAGTGGAACCCCTAATTCAACTGTAGCCCCATCGTAATTTTAGTAATACTTACATATGAATGTATGAAGGTATTATTAAATCGATTTTGCATTAAACAAAATATTACAACTCTTTATCCTTTATCCCCAATCAGGACAATCAAACGAAACGACATCTCTCTCTCTCTTCTCATTTTTAAACAACAACACTAGAGCAAAACTTTCAAGATCGGCTCTTTCGAAATTGAGAGGAACAAGCTTTGTCCAAAGCAGCGCTTCGTTTAGTGAAGTGCAGTCTGCGATGGGAACTGAACGTCGTTCGTAGAATTTTAATTTATTTATTTTTGTTTTAGTTTTGTTCGGTAAATATTCTTATTTTGTTTTAATTTAAAATTTGCTAAAAAGTGTGTAAATGAGTATGAGCCAGTTGTGATAAATTGTTCTTTAAAATTTTGAGTTCGTTTCTGTGTCTAAAGTGTACAAATTTCAACTCATGTTCAGTCTTACCCGTGTGTGTGTGATGAGCTTTCTGCATGAAGAACAACAGGAGGATATTATTTTGCTTTGCTTCCATCGATGAGGTCGTTGATTCGAAGTAACGGCAAGTGGAATTGTTTTATTTATGATTTTTTATATCAGAATTTCTTTTTAAAATTTTTCCGAATAATTGGTCGTCAATTAGCCTTTCCAAGATGATTGTAGCCCTTGTGTAGTTTTGTCATTCCATTAGCAAATGCTCTGCGTTTTAGTTGTTCTTCCACAGTGCTGGCAAAATGAGCCATTCGCGTGCTTGTACTTGTGGAGATACACCCGAAAACAACCATGTCCCGATAGAATTTGGGCTAGATAAGCACCCCTATTCCGCAAGACGTTTTACTAAAACACTGATTGTCGTTTTTTAAGGCGTTCCGTTTTTTAAAAGTTATTCCACAAACTGAACGACACAAAACGCTTTCGTCGGTAAGTCGATATACACTCCTCATACGATCCACTCTTAAAAACGAAACGCCTTGAAGAACGACACTCAGCGTTTTACGGTGTTTTAGTAAAACGCCAAATAAGGGTGAATAGTTTAACTCCCCGTGATTTCTGTTAGTCCATTCATTAACGGTGGATATCAATTTATATGTCCATCGCCCTTTGGGTGTTGATTTTACACCTATGCTGCCATTCTACTTTTACAGCTTCCATGGTTGTCCTTCTGTCCTTATGCTCATTTTCGCGAGGTACCACAGACTTGTTCGCTTCTAGATTGATAGGCATTCGATCTAAATGCGTAACATACCGCTGGATGCGCTGAAGGTGTGAAATCGATACTCCATAGCCCGTACTACGAGTTATGTATATCAGGCTCCAAGCTCCTGCATATTTATGTGGCTGTTGTGTCAGTTTTGTGTCACTATGTCTAGAGTCACTACCACCACCGCGATGTCATCAACGTATCCTATTCACTCCTCTTGATCTCCGTATACGTAGTACTGCTTCATACATAATGTTCCACAGAGCAGGAACTAGAACTGATCCCTGTGGGACTGTCATTTTTTGTCTTTTCGGCCCTTCGTCCGTATCGTAGAAAGGGGTTCTATCTTCAAAATAAATTGTTATTATTTAGAACAGGTAGCTTCGCACTTGTATATTCTTCAAAGCTCTCTTAATTAGACTAACCACAGTGCAGTACTGCAAATATGGCTTCGCGTGCAATATTGCAAACTACTTGTATCGCATGGGTGCTTCATCTTTTTCTAAAGCCGTATTTTCGGTCGGAAAGCCCATTGTCTTCTTCAGTGTACTAATCAAGTCTGCCACAAATAGTTCTCTCCAGAACTTTCCCTACTGTGTCCTGCATGCACAACGGTCTTTGGACTTGTCGCCTTTTGGTATTAATTCCAGCCTCTGTCCTTTCCATACCAGAGGAAACTTTCCTTCTGTCAAGCCATGCTCGCACTCGGCATAACAGCTGAACAAATGGATGCCCTTAATTTTTGCTTAGGCGAAATTCGGCTTCCTGTTTGCGTTATTGCGCTCGAATGCGTAGTTTTCGCATATCCATATCTCTGCTTCCTTGGTGGAGTCATCTACCCATTTGCATTGACGTGAAGAGTTTTATATTACTCGCATATAAGGGCTAGGTCTGCTTATTCCACTTTTTCTGTCGGCATAAGCAGATCCTGTGCGGCTTCGCAATGGTTAAGATTTATCTGGCCTGCCTTTACCATTTCTCGCATCGCGTGTTTGTATACAGCGCATCTGAAACTCCTATTGGCGTGGTAGTTTCCTCCTTTACATGCCGGATCGCATATTGCACATTTTGGATCTGCTATGCAGTGTTTGGTAGTGTATCCCTTGTATTCGCATCTTAGGCATATTCCTGCGCAATCTACTTCCTTCTATTTCGCGGTCTGTCCATCGCCTCCTCTCTTGAGCAATATAAGCAGCTCACCCTGGACTGTCTTCCTGATCTTATTGACGTTTTTCCCAAGCTCCTTAAGCAACATATTCTTAAAAATGCAATTCTGTAGGCCAAGTTCATCCTTCTAATGCACGACTTACGGTACGTCGCTGATGCCCGTATTGGGGCCGCGTACAAAAGTATTGACTTGCTAACAGTTGTAAGAAGGCTTCTTATTGACTGCTTTGGTCCTCCTGTATTTGGCATTAATCTGTATGATGACGCTACTGCAGGGAGGCTTTCTCGCCTGCATACGTAAGGTGGTCTCTAAAGCTGAGTCTGTAATCCATCAACACTCTCAAGTACTCACTTATGCGCCCACCGACCTGCATAGTTACGCATTCCACTTTTTTATGGCTGCTTTTGAGAACACCTTCGATTTTGTCGTCCGCTAATTCCAACCCCGATATCTGTAGCGATAGCTTCACATTCGCGATTGTTTGATTGCAGTTTTGCATCCCTTCCTCTAGTGTTGTAGCCATTACTACAAGCGCAATGTCTTCAGTATATCCAATGATATCTACTCCCCTCCGCGCCGCCACGATGTTCTTAGCTTGCCATCTTACACCGTACAAAGACTTGGAACCAGGACCGACGCTTGAGGAACTCCTCTCGTTATCTTGTAATTTTTTGGTCCCTCTTCCGTGTCATAGTATAAAGGGTTCTGTCTTAGAAGTAGTTGGCTATTACGCATAGTATGTAGTTTGGTACCTGCATGTCACTCAGTGCTCTTACGATACAGCTTCAGTCGGCTGAATTGAACGCGTTCTTAATGTCAAGTCTTATGACGGTACAGTACTGTTTTGTTCAATTATTTCCTGCGCTATGTCGCACACAGCTTGTATTGCATGGATGGTACGTCGTTTTTGTCTGAATCCGAACTGTCGATTGCATAACCCTCAGTCCCTTTCCGTATATTGCTCTAATCTTGTTCCTTTAATTCTAAGTTGAGTACTTTCCTCAATGTATCTGGCATGCATACTGGCCAGTACGATGACGATAGTTCAGGTGGTTTATCGCTCTTTGGAATAAGCACTAGTCGTTGTCGTTTCCACTGTGGCATTTCCTTTGGCACGCTGTGTTGCATTTGTGTCCATCCGCTTTACATGTCCTACTCATCTCAAATGACTAATGCGCATTTTATTGACTAGGTCGATGGAGCTGTACAGCTCGTATAGTTCTTCGTTGAATCTCCTCCTCCAAAGCCCGTCCATGTTAACGTGACCGAAAATATTATGAAGAATCATTCTCTCAAAGCGACCGAGAATATATTCATCCGCTTTTGATAGAGTCCAAGCTTCAGGGCCATAAATGAGGACTGGGATGATTAAGGTCTTATACAGCATCTCATTAGTTGTTCGGGATAGGGCTCTACTACTCAATTGCCTTCTCAGTCCAAAGAAACAGCGATTGGCAAGAGTTATTCTTCGTTTAAGTTCAGCTGAGATATTGTTTTCAGAATTAATAGCAGAGGTCAAGTTCGATAAAGTCCCTTACTACCTACCTCAAAGTTATATAAGAGAGGCTATATTTCTAATAAAAATGTACCCGATGGTCATCGGTAATCATTAAGAAAATTCTTAAAAATATCCTTCTGATTGAAACACGAGCTATACCTCTAACCTCTCCAGCAACACATGCCAGCAAAAACAAAAAACAATCCCTTCGAAACATATTGCCCACATTACCATTCAACCGTCTAAAAGAAAAGTGAGAAGAAAACTGAAAGGCATTCCCAAAACGCCCATCTCTTCAAAGAATGCCCATTCAACAACACAAAGTATCCCTATTTGCAAAGATTAAAGGAGTAATGGTGACAAAAAGACTCAAAAGAACCAAAAAACAATTTATTTTAACTGACACAATAAAACCAACAACGACACGACACGGGAAAAACGGTGGTCTACTACTTTTTTTTCCCCCCTTTAACTGTAAATATTATTTCTATCCCAATGACCTAGCAAACACAAGGACTCTAACATCAGCACCAGTAGCATAGAGTATTCAGTACGACAAAACGAAAAACCTACTCCATTAGTCCTTTATTCGAAAGGAGGAATGAGACAGAAAGAATGAGAAAGAGATTCATGTTCGAGGATTTACAAAAGGAAACTATTCCATTGGAAAAATAAATCCATTCGATGAATGTCCTTAAGGACACAAACAGGGCTACACCAGAGCACCACTTTATTTGAATGTGTATGCTTTGTTTGTTTCGACTATTCCCAGGATGGTATTACAAGGTGACTACACTCTATTGCTCCCAAAAGGCAGGCAAACATGCAGAAAAAAACAGAAGACCATGGAAATACTTTTGAACCCTTTTTCTTACACTCGTAGTTGTTTGTAGGAAAACATTGAAAGTGTTTCTTAAATTTTGTTCAAAAAATCATGGCCCTGGTCCCACATCTGGGAGGCAGTGTTTTCTTGATTTTATTCCTGTTTAATGAGTACATAGAATTATCACAGGTCCTTGCGCTGGTCTTATTGGAAATTTATGCTAAGCAATGGGATGACCGAAGGTAAAAATAATTTGTCTTTGAGGGATTTCTATTAGCCGGTAGGTAGTCAAGTAGAAAAAGACAACAAGGTGGTGCTATAGGAATCCTTTCATTTTCGATTTTAATATCTGTTCTCAGTCAATGGAGGCGGTCTCCTTTTTTCATTCTAGCTATAAATGATCTTGAGACAGTCGTTAAACACTCCCATGTCTCCCTCTACAACACCAAATTTTTAAAATCTGTTTCTATACCACAAGGCTATAAGTCACTTTAATTCAACAAGATCTTGATAGTTTTTTAATCTGGTGCCTCAAAACTTGCTTAGAGCTCAACGGTGTCAAATACCAATCTATTACGTTTTCACCTTAGTGTAACTATCCCTCTGCCAACTTTATCTATCTAATCTCTTCGCGACCTTGGCGTATTGTGTGACAATGTCCGATCCCATATTGATGAGATAATTTTCAAAGCTTGGGTATGGGTATGTCAAATGGTACTCCAAAGAATTCTTCAACCCTTACGTAACTACATGACCAAAGCCCTATACATTGCGCTTATTCGCCGCCTCCTTGAGTATGCCAGTCAAGCTTGGTCCCCTTTTCAGTGAGTTCATATGTCCAGAATTCAGAATGCAACGTCGCTTTCTTCGATTTGCCCTTCGAGGTCTATCCTAGAACGACCCTTTTATGTTGTCTCTCTATCAAAACTGGCTCAACCTTATCAACTTAAAAATCCTTGAGGATCGCATTTGAAATCCATACTCCCGTCCAATTAAACAGCTTCTACTTACCCACTGAAGGGTATCAACGTAATGGTTCTCAGTATTTATTTCTATTGCGTCCTTTGGTACAATAAGTAAGTCCTTTGCTAGTAAGATCCTTTTAATGACATAAATTTAAACGAATCAGCTTTGACTAGGCATCATCTAGTACTTCGTTGAGATTTATTACAGGATACAGAGTGCATTCAGAACTTAAACCTTTCTGTAATTGGCAAGAAGCCACAGAAGAATAACTACTTCTTAGGAAGCATGGCTAATTCTAGAAACTTGAATGATTTAATGACAGTATACTCCAACATAATTGAACCACTTCGAAATGACTGCACTTAACAGTATGTTATCCAAAAAAACAAACAAAAGGATATTCCAGGCGCGTACAAAAATACAAAGAGATTCCAACTATTTTTCACGTCCTCATTTTCAATCCTCCAGTCATGTGTGTGTGCACCAACAGCCTTATATCAATTATTTGCCAAGAGTTTCCGCCGTAATTTAGTATGTTTCCTCCAAGGATACTAAACTTTTGCATTCCTAATAAAATTCGCAACACAAAAAAAAAATAAAAAAAATGGCAAAGAAAAAAAAAAATGTTGAAAAAATTATCTTCTCTCTCTCTTTTTCATTTGGCCGAAAAGTTCTAATTAAAAATATCCACTTCTGTGCACAAGTGTGTACGCGGCGAATACGGATATGCACATCCATATGGGAGATCCTTCCTGGCCTCCAACCCACCGCCACCTCCACCGCCACCGCCAACTTGGTCTGAAATGAATTCCCATATCTTTCGCAATTCTACGAAAATTCCTCTATTTTGTATTCATATCCTGGTTTGAGGATATCTATGTGTGTGCAAGTTTCAATAGTCTGCATGAAGTTTAATTGAATGAGTTGTTGCTCCATGAGTTTTTATTGAAATACTTTTTTTTTGCACTACTCCTCCTCCTCCTCCTCCTACTCCTCAGCTGTAGACGTAGATGAATGTTATATACATATGTATACGCTCATAGTGAGAAATAAGGAAGCGTTATTAATAAAAAAAAAATATACATACACACATATGTATGTGTAGTAGAAGATTCACTACAAATGAGGATAACGCAAAAATAAAATAAAAATAAAAACAAATTTTTGTGAATTGAATTTGCTTATTAAGCGAAGGACCAAAGAAAGACGAGTAATTGCAAACGCTTCCAAATTGCTCCAATTTTGGTGTTTTGGTCCAATTCTATGGGAAGGTTCATTCAAAGTTTTGTGCGAAATTAAATTAAATAATTATGTTAACAACTTGCTGAAAAATATTTATCCAGGAAGTAGAGTTATCCCACTTAATTACTAAACATAGAATCTGTAAAATGTTTGTTTTTCTCTGAATGAAGGTAGTTAGGTTATCCTTCGATATGAGTCACCTTAACACTTGGTGCAATGTGTTCACCAGAAATGACTCTGGGAACTGAGCCAAAGTAAGCCACGAAATGATTTTTTTCAAGTATAAAGAGTTAAGTGTTATCCAGACACTTGTTGAACAACGTTTCAATAAAAAAAAGTATCGATACATAGTTGTAGATACTAGGGCTTAGAGAGATTTGTGTTCCAAATCACAACT
The DNA here is from genome assembly GCA_905220385.1 of Xylota sylvarum. Classification (NCBI taxonomy): domain Eukaryota; kingdom Metazoa; phylum Arthropoda; class Insecta; order Diptera; family Syrphidae; genus Xylota; species Xylota sylvarum. Next base: position 103,042,666 of record LR999957.1, on the reverse strand, counting down.
TTGATTACTAAGTTGACTATCACTTTCTGAAGTAATAATACAAGTTCACATATGACGTATGGAACGAATTCCACCTTGATATACCAAACAGCTTAAGTCATTCTCTCATAACATGGAACATCTCTGCTCTCAGACGCCCAGCAGAGCTTAACATTGTGCTACGCAACTCATTTCCCAAAAAGGACATGTTTTGCACTATCGCCGACATCATGGTAAAAGAGTATTATTTCGGTTTCGGACGTTAGGCCAGAATAGGTCATTGTGAAACCACAGGTGTCTTCAATCTACCAGTTGAACCAACATGACCTTATTATAAAGCGCTAGAGGTGACTAATGGTTATGTTTCTTCTTGTAGGCTCCTAGATATACTTTTCTTCGAGTTGAGAGCTTGTCAGGTGCATAGGAGGTGAAGAATGGTCTATTCCTCTTCCTCATCCATGCAGCTGCAGAATCTGCAGAAATCTTTTGCCGGGAGACCCAGTCTGAGGGCATGCCTCCCAAAGACGCAGTGTCCAATCATGACACTTACTAATGTGCTGATGAAGGATCTCTTTAGTCTTATTAGACTTTGAGATATGCTTGAGACCTGGAATATCCCTATGGCCCGACACCCAAATGAGGTGAATTTTGAATTCTTCTCGTTAAGAGTTAAGCAGCTTTGGAGTTGATGGTGGCCGAATCCAGGTATTTAATCGCAGCTTGAATATCGAAAAAAATGGTGATATCGACAAGGCCTCCTTGATCGGTATTATTTCCGCCTGGAACACGATACAGTGATTGGGAAAACGGAAGGATATCTTACGCTTTAGATGTTGGGAGCAAAACACCTCCCTCACATTTGTTTCTGTCTTGGACCCGTCTGTATCGAAGCAAACGGATCCACTGCGAGCCCTTATGTCACCCTCCCAGGTACATAGGTTTCGAAATTTTAATTGAAAAGGAGCTGAGTGAGAGTATCATAAGTGTATTTTGAGATGAATTCTAGTTTATTTAGAATAGATTAGTGGCCAGTTCGCAGACTGGTCCACAAAAGAAATGTTTTTATGCGAATAGTAGCATTTGCTGTCACTTCCGTCGAGCGGAAGTATGTGGAACAGTGTGTCCATAACCGCAGTTGGAGTGGTCTTCAGGGCTTCACTAATGTGTCTGTTCGTTGCACACGACTGAGGAGGTTATAGTGGATGGATTTATCCAGAAAAGTCCAACAGACGACCAAGCCATACGTAAGTATAGACCTGATAACAGATAATAGAGCCAATATGTACTTCGAGGCTGAAGTCCCCACTTACTTCCAAGAGCTTTCTTACAGCAGTACAGAGTCGTGTTGACTTTCTTAACTCGATCCAGGATGTTGGGCTTCGCGCTTAATTTACTTTCTAGGATTAGGTCTAGGCACTTGGCCAAATTTGTAAGCACAAGAGGTTGTCGTTTAGTTTCGGTGGAACCTTCCTTTTTCAGGATTAGAATCAGTTCATTCAACACTAACTTTCAGATAAGAGGAAAGATCATACCCCCTTGTGGTGTATCCCTATTAACGAACCTTTAAACTGAGACCTCGGTCAGCCTTGAGCTGATGAACCTTTTACTAAACTGGTTCATCAGTCCGACAATCGATTTTCAATTCCAAGGCCTCAGAGGCCTATAATTGCCTCTTGTTCGACTTTGTTAAACGCTCGCTCAATTATTCTTTGCAATCTAAAGAATTTTCAATAATGCTAACTAATGAGTGTAACCGTTTTCCCTTTACTATATGCATGTTGAGAGGATGATAGATGATTTAGATTAACACTACTGCGGCATATGGGTATCTTACAATTTCTCTAAGGTTTTCAGGAGAAATGATGAAATGCTTATGGGTCTAAAATCTCTGGGGTGAACTTGCGAACTTTTACCTACATTGAGTATGAAAACCATATTCTTCATTCACTTCTTTTCATTGCTTGGGAATGTAAATTAAAACCAGGCAACTTTTGAAAATTGTATTTAACCAGGGAAGAATAATGTCCACATTCCGCTGAAGTTCGGCAAGTATAATAACAACTACTCCAGGAGACTCAAATGGCTTCAAGCCGCTTATTGTCCAAAGAATTTTGCTCTTTATAAGAAGATTACTTACCATTGACCTTGCCGAGATTACAATTGGATCCCAAAATGGCATTGCAGCTGTTTGGAAATGAAGAATCTTCGACCATATTCTCTGCGAATGCCCCAGCATTACATTGGTAAAGGAAGCGCATTTTTCATAAAGAAATATGATCCTCAGCGGAATTGAGAAATTCTGCTACTGAGGACGTAATACCCTTCATTAGAGAGGACTCTTGGATAAATCATACCCTTACAGATACAATAGATCTTTGACGTCGCACTGTCACCCATTTAGGCAAGGGTCTACAAAGAAAAAAACTATGAGGACCTCGGACACCACAGTTTAACTTGGGTGTTAATTGCTAGCGAATACTCAGTTTCAAATTGCTCATTCCATCTCTTCGGTTGATCCTCATTCCACATAAGCAAAGAACCAGCTAAGCCTTTCAGCGTATTCTGTAAACGGTTCTGTTGCCGCACCCATTTGCTGCTTTTTTACTCGCTACGCTGTACTTCTCTCATCTTCATGCGATGTAGGAACTCTAACTCGGCCTTGGCTGCTGGAGTTGCTGCAATTCGAACTCTAAGTTGTTTTCGTTTGTTGATCTTTCTCCAGGTATCCTCGGAAAGATCGACAATCCTTTCAGTCACTGATGTGAAAACGGTTCTCACAGCATTACCATGGTCTTGCAACGTGGCAGGCAGTGAGCTGCTGATAGTTTTACACCAAGTTAGAGATGGTCCTTTAGTTCTTGGTGCACTGTAGGATACGTCGGCTTCGTATGTCTAGGAGACTTCTTCTAAAACGGCGACTAATGGCAAAATGGTTCATTTTGTTGGAACTTGCCTGCTTGCCAGGTGACCCAGCTGATTTTATGGCATCTTCTGTACTCAAACTTGGTCCCACATATGACAAGGCGATTTGGGTTGCAAAAATCAACGAATATTTCACCATTGTCATTGCGTTTGGCCAGGCCGTCTTTTCATTATAAACGGCATCCGACTGATTGTAGAAAAACTCCTTTGCTTCCACAGACAAGCCATCCGTTGGGGCGTAACACTGTATAATGGTTACACGATGTACTCTAATCTTGAATCTGGGTGAATTCCTAAAATGATTAAATTCCTATAACCGTGCGGCTGCCAAAATATCAGGCTTCTGCGTGCTGTAAGTGTTAGCAGCAGTTCAACTTCATATCCACGGAGGCTTCCGGATGGTCGTCTGGAGTAGAGCAGCACAATGATACACGTTGAGAATTGGTACTCACCACCATCTAACCATTTTGTCTCGTTTATTCTCAATGTGTCTAGCCTTGAAGGAATCTGGCATTCTGAGGCCCTTAATTCTGCGAATCGAGGAGCGGTTTCACGATAGTATAAACGGCTGCGTGTTGTGATTCCTTATACGAGGCATTGTGTTAATTTCAGGAAACACCTTTTATTTTGGTAACGCAGAATACTAGTCTAGATTTATGGCTCTAGATTCGCACATGCAGTTGCCCGGGGACCACCACCGGCACTACATTACGAACTTGATTGTTGCGGTCCTGGCCCAATTCATGTTTTAACCATTCCAGTAATGTCTCGATCAATCGCTATGCAGATCCCCCATGGAATATAAGGAGTCTAAGACTTTTTATGATTTTCTTCATGACTCAGGTATCGTCTACAAGTAGTTCTTATTGTCTTGACTGCAACTGTCGGTATGCGAAATTCATTCATTCAAAAGTTTCTAAAGCTTCTCTCGCATCATAGCTCTTCTAATTTGTCTTTGTAATGCAGTTGCTTAGCACCACATCGTTTAGTACTCTTGAATTGCGAAACAAACATCGAATCGAAGAAATAAACTCAACCCACAAAACAGCAGATGTCTTAAGGATACCTCAACACACAAATACTAGTATTGATATACATTTTGCAAAATTAATCCTTATAACTTTTCCAACCAGAGCGCTGCGTTCCAGAGCATTTAAAATTGAAAACACAAAACAAAACTTATCCTTTCAATTTCTCGGATACACTACAATACCACTAGACATCGAAAACAATAGCCCGATCCTTGGCCAAGTACGATTTAGTAGGAAAGCCCACTCTCTATTTGTATTCGGAATTAGCCCACTTAGTTGTGCCATTTGCAAGGAGTATTCGAACTCGCATGAATGCATTCCAGCATTGCAATGACATCACCATCTCGTATAAGAAAGGAATGACTGCCTTTCGCTTGCATTCAACACACACATGTCCTAGATTACAGTCGAAGCATTAGTATATTCATTTGTTCCAGACAGGATTTTCACTTCGAGAACAATCGGTGGTAGTGGCCCTGGTCTGGTCTGGTCTACCATCTCCATCTCCGTCGTTTCCCGCAAGAACTGATTGACATCTTCGAGTTGATTTTGTGCTGTGGATGCTATTTGATTGCCCCTTGTTTGTGGTTCTGGATGGTTAGAGCTGGTATGTTTCTTTGGGTTTATTGTCGATGATATCGATGGGGAATACAAATGGGCAGACAGTGTGAGAATACTCTATGTATGTATGTATGTATCGATATCCAAAAGGATTTGCTAAATTTGCTGACTATTGCATTCGATTTTTCGGTATGAGTGTGGACTTCTTTGAGTATTCCATTCCGATTGACATAATGGACGGGTGTTTGAAGTTGTTAGTGACACCACAATTCGTTCGAATATCAAATTGAAATGCTAAATAAATTCTGGTCACTTATAGAGACTGTGTCGATGAGGTTTGAATTTTAAGTGGATACTTTGTTCTTGTATCGAAGGAGTACCTATATACATACATGTGATTCATCAGTATTCCAATAAAATATGAAAACAAGTTAGTAAATCCTGTCACACAAGATTTTTCAATTAAATTTATTTTCATCTTTAAGGACGAAAATCTATTCGAGCCTTAAAGCCAATAAGCAAACTTCAATTTCATCTTCTAAGTGTGTAGATACTCGTATAATAATATAAACATCACATGCAATAACGAACACCGACCATAATATACGATGGATTAAGTTTTGTCATGAATCAGGAGATCCTTTTCCCAGTTTGGAGAGGAGAAAACTTTCTTAGTTTGGCGGCTGTTATATGTGGGCTTTGGTTTTTCCTTTTTTTTTTTTTTTTTTGTCAACTTTTGGCAATAATATCCTTTTGTAAGCTGCACTATTCATAGAGGAGCGTGAGTAGTTTTTCGAGGATAAAAATGAAGTTTCAATAAAGTTTAGTGTTGTCCACGAAGAAAGTTTATAGCACATTCACTTCATTGTTTGACAGAGGAAGTGGAAACTTTTCTAGAAGAAAAATCGACAATCTTTCTCGGCTTTCACTTTATATTCTCAAAGAGTAGTGAATCAGATCCAGTGAGCTTTGGCGGTTTCTAAGTAATCAATGTGAAACTGTGAAAAGGAGTGAATTTCGGTCGCATTTCTATCAATTTGTCCAAACCATTCCCATGTTGTAATGAGAAATGTCATTTCGATATCAAATACTTGAACTAACTGTGCAAGAGTGATCTATTTCTTGGTGTATTCTGAAAGAAAGCTGTTTAGCTGAATTTTGGTGTAACTTTTTCGACACCTTGTGGTCACACCAGAATGTTACTGATTGAGAACTTACACAGCACTGGATAGAACATTACTTTAATTCCATTTGAGTATGTGTACTTGCCCTGGCAAATCAGACCTGCGTTACAAAGTTGCATCATCAAACTCTCCTATTTAACTTAACTAAACGGTCCTGCGAGTAGAACGAATGCGTTCTTCGAGACTTTTCTACGAAAGCACAGAAGAGTTCTCCGAAGCCTCAAGTCTACGGAAAATCGTCTCCAAAAATCCAACTGTACCTCAAATAGTCACTGGACCACCTCCACGACCACTGAAGTCTATCGACCTTCTACTTGACACGCATTTGCCTGGTAGCTCCTCAGATGCTCTTCATGGTAGCTCCCCAATTCAAAACCTCTTTTTTCACACTGTTTAGCAACTCCACGAAAATGATTACTACTAAAAACAATCTTTTGGGCCATGTGCAGTTTCAAACCACACAAGTCCCCAGGGCCTGATGGTGTCATGTCTGCTGAGCTTCAGCATTCAGAAGACATATTGGTCCTTTCGCTTAAAGTCATCATGTCTGGTTGTCTGAATATTGTCTATATTCCTAAACTGTAAACCGAGGTTGCAGTTGTTTTCATCCCGAAATCAGGTAAATGCTCGGACCTATCAGCCTATCGTCTTTTTTGTAGACAACACTGGAAAGACTGATTGATATCCACTTACGCCAGAGCATTAGTTCATTTATGCTCTCTGTGTCGCAATATGCGTTTTTCAAAGGCAAATCAGTCGAGACAGCCTTTCTGTCGTTAGTGCGCATCATTGACAACTCACTGAGCATCAATGAATTTGCCATGGTCGCGTTTCTGGACATTACTCACTTACTTAGGTGGCGCTACAGTTCGGGCTGAACCTGGGCCTCAACCAACAGTTAGCCCGGTCCTTAGATAGCTGCCTCTAGTTGCGCACTCCAAGTCGGTTGTGCTATCGATTGTAACGTTCTGTCCTATTCGTCGATGTTGTGTGATTGTGTTGTTCAGAAGAACCCCATGTCCCCTTATCAATATTGAGATGAGGAAACCGTATGCTTGCTATAGTGATAAGCCTAAGTCCGTTACCAGACGTGGTGTCATGTAGGCTATTCTATGTTTTGTCGAGGAGCTCGTAAAAACATTTTTTAGATGGCGTCGTCTATGTTCTCTATGGGGCATGGATGCACATTAGTCTTATGTTACCGAATTCAGCCTTGATGCGGATTGTTATAGGACGCTCGCGCACATGTCGAAAGCTCAAGACTTCTCGCTTAAGGCTGCACGTGGTCTCTTAAGTGTTCGAACATACCACGTTCAGATCCGAAGGGCGTTGTCCGTGTTCTGATTGCTAGGGTCATCAACAGTGAATCCATCCATATCCGAGGCTTGTATAGGTTTCAGAACTAATATATTTTTTCCGTGGTGGGAAAGTTACCCCTACGCATAACCCCCAACCTGGAGGACCAGTTTCCTTCGTTGCTCCTAGGACAAGGGGCCGGATTTCCCGGTGTCAGTACCCCACATCGTGTATATGAGCGCTGACGTTCGCTTATTAAGGGCTCAGCATTGTAAATTTCTATAGACCTGGAATTCAAATATGTCGTAACAGCTCATATAGGGATAGCACTAATAGTTCGACCTGACTGGAACTGATAGACGTCACCGTTGATTCCATCTAGAGTAGTGTAAGAGTTGATAGTGAGGCTGAGGTGGGAACACTTGTTGTACCATATACTTGCGTCACTACCCTTTGGCCCCATGGACCTGTTGCACCAAATATATGTATTTTTTTTATCGGAAAAATACCATCCAGTCCCGGTGATTTAAAGGGAAAGAAGGATCTGATGACCCACTCAATTCTTCATTCTGCAATTATTCCTATTGGAGGTTCCATTATCGTGAAAATGCGTGTCAAGCAACAGTCTTAAGGATTCTGAACAGGACTCAGTCCAGTGTCCGTTGTAATTCTTGAGCGATGCTAGAAGTGTTGGTTTCTAGAGAGGACTTTTCTCAATTAGATTGCAGATTTGGTTCTATTTGTTTATTCAGACAAATGGATCAGAGCCTCACTACTTAGAAGTTTTGCATAAAAAATCATGATCTTTGGTGTCAACTGGGCCTTGTAAGCCAAGATCTTTATGCAAAATGCGGTGCAAAGTGGTTGCGGATAGGCCCAATTCCTGTGGTCGTCTCGAAATGAACACACCTGGATTCTCAGCTATGATGGCAATATTTTCAGCTGACCTTGGCGGACAAGCTCGAGGTGGAGTATTCACATCACTTAGCATTCCTAGACGTTCAAACTTATCGAATCCAGGTGTCAGCGGATTGATCTCTGTATAAAACCAAATGGTCTTTTCTGCAGCTCTCTCTTTCTGAAGTAGACCACACTTCGGATCTCCGGCCACAAATGTACACCTATCTGCGAATCAATCATCTTCAAATAAATTCATATTTGCATCTGATACATCTTTTGATACAGTTTTTGCTAAAGTTTGTATGTTTACCTTGTACCTACCTTGTACACAAATTGCAGTGCTTACGCATGAAAAATTTTATTTAAATCTGACTTTCCTTGAATTTCCAAAACACACCACTACGAGTATAGTTAGCAAAGTATATCAACTCGTTGCCAAACAATTTCACTTCTTGTTAATAGTATATTGAACTTTCCAACAACTATGGAACAATTTCGAAAAGTTTAAACTCATTCCTTATGAACCCCTGAACTTGCAAAATAGTTTCCTTAAATACCTTAAATAGTTTTCCACCGAGTGCCTTTGGCTGTACGAAATGTTTAAAGTCGACTTGTTGGTTTTCATATTTTTACCAACCAAACTTTTGCCTTAGTCAACTTCATTACTGTTTCAATTCGACAAGAAAATTCATAAAAAATTATCTAAAATCGTTGTGTACCTAGATACTTTCAGTTCTGAAGCTATTCATAATTTTAAGTGGGATGAGTGAATTGTTTTTTTCTTTTTTGAAGTGCACCCTCTGAATATCTTTTGTGTTTTATTTTCCATTATATGTTAATAAGGCAATTCATTCTATAGGCACCTTTTGACCCTAATGTTTTCCCCCGCTTACAACAAAAGTATCGACACGTCTAAGCCACCATCATCACTCCCAGCTACAGCTTCAGTTACAACCTCTTAGCGTTTCACATTCAAATCTCAGTCAATTCATTCACGTCTCTGACACGGAAATGTAACACACAAACACAAAAAAAAAAAAATACAAAAACATGCTGAAAAGGATGTGTGCTTCTTCACCCCCATCTCCCAATGTCAGTAATAGAGCACAAAGTCAAGATTATACGCCTTAAAGGACTCCTCCTGTTATTCAGTGTTTTCCTAGGCACCTCATTTTTTCCGTATCTTTTTCGAGGGCTCTCGGGAAGATATGCCTCTTCATTCATTCACATCTCGCACTCCTCTCTCCTCGCCAGGATACCGTGTTTGTATAAACTTTCAACTGGCGTAAGATTTCAATTCATGTGTCAGTTGTAACTCCAACCTTATTTACGCGCGCGCATTCTTATGTGTGATGAATGTGCTTTTTGTGTAAATCCAAGGGATGTCAATGCCTTGGGGGCCCGTTCAAACTTTGCTGATGGTGTGCGTTCCTTTGTAAAAAAAAAAAGGTTGCTAAGGTGTGGGTTGCGAAGGAAACAACGTACACCGTGTTTTGTAAGAGGAGATGGCGTAATTGTTGTTTGACTTTGAATATCAAGTGTGAATATTTTATTTGCAAACATGTTAAGTACCTAGCCCTGAGGGAAAGGCTGTTTTTTTTTCTTCGTGGAGAATTTGATGAATGGATGGAAGGATTTCTAGATTAAAAGATGTCTTGTTCGAGTCTTGTTGTTTATTATGGAAATTTTGATTGGCATACGGTAATGGTTTATCAGGTTGCAAGGAGTACAACGTTATTTATTTGTTGAAACCTCTAGGGATAGAGGGATTATGTTAACATTTCTAGAATGTGGGATAAGTCCAAGTTGTGGATACCTAAATAGTATCCTTTTATTATATTAACAGAGCTTGTAACAGCTTGTAGTTGGAAATGAATTGGTAGAGAGCATACACTAATTCAGTTTTAAGATTTGGTCAGACGAGTGTATGACTGAGCAGTGGAATCTCAGCATCGTTTGCACGATCCACAAGAAAGGAGACTCCATCAAAACAAGATCTTATCTGTCATATTGCGTGATTGCCTGAAGCCCGTCGTCAACACCCTGATTGGCCCTTATCGTTTGTGATGAATGAAGATGGAGAGCGGGCGCTGCACCATTAAGGTCGGTAACGACCTCCCCGAGACCGTCAGCGTTCCGGAATCTGGAAGAGTCCCGCATAGTCTTCGAATCAAATCAGGAGGGACAACACAGTAGGAAGACTTCGCCCTACGTGGCACGCATAAGTAGAATGAGATTTGGAAAGGACTGTTGGTTGAAACTCAGGTTCACCCCGAACTATAGGCCCACCTATGTAAGCTTGTAACAGAAGGGCATCGATATTTCTGTGTAATTCCATTTCTCCGAACGGTAGTAGATAATTTGTTTGCATGGTTTTATTTAACCGCTGCCTGGTCTGACATATGTAGGGTGACAACAAGTTTCTTCCATCTGTTTCTGTCAGTTCCTGGGTTGTTTGGGTTGAGATGCTGCTTCCACTAAATCCGCTAATGTTCACATTTTACTTGACCTTCCAATTCGATCTGTATCTCGACAGTTTCATTCAATTGACAGCTTCTATTCACTTGGTCTTCGAAGCAATCTCTCCTATGTAGTTAATTAGACTAGGGAAGTGACTGCATCTATAGAAATGCAACCTCACTCGGCTCTCTGGGGATCCATTGAGTTCCCTGGTATGGGGTTCTTATAAAACAATGAACAAAACTATTATACAGGAGCTAAACCATCCCGTTTTCGTTATGAATTTTAGAATTCCTTTAGGTGGCTTGTTTGTCAGTTCGCTTAGGTCGTTGAGAGATACTTTATCAAGGAATGTACATCTGGTTCTGGTGAGACTTGGGCATTTCCAAATATAATGTGACAAGTCTTCCTCTGCATAGACCTCCATAGACGCCACAGCCTCTGCATAGACCTATGATGCGGATTCTCATTCTTCTGAAATGGGTCGCTATTGAGTTGTGGCCTATGAGGAAAGTCAGTTGTTTTTTTACTAAAAGAAGTTTCCTAGTCCTTTTTTTTTGTTATATTTATTTGAGATGCGGGATATGATGAGTGTACGCCAACTTTCGTTGGTCAGCTTGTGAAAGTCCCCAGCGAGTTTGGACATGAGAAGGTTAATGAGCGTTGGGACTGGGTGGCAACTGCTTGTGTAGCCTTTTCTCAGCTAGCTCATTGGCCATGTCATTATCGTGGAAGCCCATATGTCCCGAAATCCAACGAAACGTGATGCTATGCTTCGAGCTTAGGGATTTAAGTTTCTTTTTTAATTGTTATGGAAGTGATGGCTTTGATGGCTGCTTGACTTTCTATGTAGATGCTAAGATGTTTATTACAGTTCAAACGCATGGCGCTTTTTGCTGTTACTTCTTTGGTGAAGATGTCAAGTGGGCATAGTCCGAGCATGACTTCTTGGACGGTGGTCCAATATGGTCGTATGTATACATTCTAGACGAAGGATTCTTATGAGGGTATTCAGATTTATATGTAGCTTTTTCTTTTTCAATGGAAATAAAACTCTAAGACCATTAAGTCTTGCTCATATCAACAGGTCCTTCAAAGTGCATTCCAGTACCTCATTAATAGTTCGCAAAAATGTGTTTAAAGATTCTACCTATTATCGGTGAGAATCCAGCGTATGGATAAATGTTCTCCGCCTTGGGGTGATCCTTTAGTAAATTTTATCATATAGCCGCTTCTTATGGACGATCTCATGTAGTTCCTTTTTTGCTTCAGAATTCATTTGGTGTTAGATTGCAGACTAACTTTACTCAAGCCCTTTTATTGAGAAATCAACCTTCGTTATGCCAGAGAGGCTCCATTTGCACTCTCTAAGTTGCACGAGAAATATTTAGAAAACCTACATCTTTGTGGCTCTGTAGCACTCTGTTATTTTCACTATTTTCACTTTTAGAATCTTTTGCTATCTTTTATTAGGTAGTATGACACCACAGTGTACTGCTTTTTAAGTGAGAGCTTATCCACCTAGATCATCTTAATGTCGCCAATACTATTCTTGAATTAATGGAGTTCGGTCTGAAGTTCTATGACTAGCTATAGAAAGTTGATGGATGTTCATATGTAAGTACCTCTACTTACTTCCAATGTCAAGCGAAAATGACTATTGAAATGTCGATTGGCACCACTCACAAAGAAGTTCTAAGCTTAGGACGAAGAACACTGAAATGAGTGGTAGTGTTATCTACAGGTCATGGAAATTTCGGGTAACACCTAAAAAAGATGGGTCTTCTGGAGGATGACACCTGTGAACTATGTCTGAAGAAAGTCGTGACGGCAGCATATATATTGTGTCAATGCCCGACACTACCTAGCAGAAGAAGAGCGGTCCTGGAGAGCCACTGGGTAGAAACGCAGAGGATGAACCAGATTTCTGTTAAACAGATGCTAGCGTTGGCACGAGAAATCAAAGCCAGAGCGGAACTGTGGAGGAATCCAGAGAGACTCTCGGGCTACGATGGATCGTGGAAGAAAAACGTAAAGCGATCCAAGTGGTCTGTTTCGTAATCTCTCGAATAATATATATGTATATATACATATATAGTTCCAATGTCATCGTTACCACAAATTTGAATTCGGGGAAGGTCGTATCCTGTTCTAATCATTTTCCTTTCCTTAGCATAATTCATATGGAATTTTAGTAAAAATTATTTTTTTGGTCACTGGACTTGGTATACCTACTGCAATGATTGCAGCATAGCATTAGACTGGTAGGTTAATTTATTCAATGGAGAACAATACAGAACTAGGACACTCAATCATTCTCAATTACATTCAATTAAGCGTTAATCTTCGCCATAATACCCTCGAAGTCCTATATTGATTGACTAAGTTTACTTTTGCATGTTTCAAAACGTATAACGTGCAGTGTTGCTTGGAATTGCTCATCTTTCGGAACCACGCTGAGTTCACAAAAAATTTTAGACTGGTGTTCAATAAATGTGTTAACACAGTTCTTCCAGATCGCTGAGCAAAAACTCTCCAAGCCAATTTCTTCTGTCCCATTCTACTTCTAGTGAAGAATTCAAGTCTGAAGACCCTATATCGGACAAGAGGTTTCTTTTATAAGCCTATAGGGCTTGAGACTTTTTAGTTTTAGTAATGCAAGCAACTTTGTATTTGCTGGTAAAGAGTACTACTGCTAAGAAAGTCCAATTTATTGTCCCAGATGATGTTGTTACCTCCAAGAAATCCCCTAATCTGGATGGTATCTTACTATTGGAATTACAGGAAGGTTTTGAGACAAGACCCTGTCTCCACACTATCTTTAGGGGCTGTTCTTACTTTGGTTACACCCGTAGATTCGAGGTAGACTTTATTCCAAAAACTCTTTTCTATTAAAAACTCTTCAAAAACTAATCATCACATGTCCATATTAGAACACATTTGGATGGTAATCTCCTATCTGTATCCCAATACTCACATCGCAAAGGAAAATCGATAGAGACTTGCATTCTTTGATAGGAATCAATGAGAAATATTTAGAGAACAAGGATTTCATTATGATGTCCTTCTTTAATATTGAAGGAGCTACATATATCTACTGCACTTCTTAACTTAAAGGTTGGGAACTATCTTTGGTATTGGATTGAGCAGGATTATCTATACAGAGCTAAGGTGCTGTCTACCCACCAGAGCGGAGTTTTACTACTTCTTGGTAGTGAAAGAAATACTCCTAATCTTGGATAAAGAGGGGTTCAGTATCATAGCCTATGGCCTTGACATTGCGATAGCTTTTATCAGGAAAATTCATTCACAGTTAAAGACCTGATGGAGTCCACTACGAAAGTGGACGGTTAATGTTAGTCTTGGAATTAATCCGCAGGTACACAATATCATGTATAACTCCTTCAAGGGTACTAAACTGCAATTTGCAAATCACGACAGATATTTGGGGATTATTCACGATAAAGAACTCAGCTGGAAACTGAATATTCAAGACCGGGCTAGAAAGGCCTAAAAAGGCCTAGATTGACATTGGGATCGACAATCCAAGTTGGTAAAGCATTGCTGCAGATCTCTTAACAAGATTGCTGTCAAGTGCAATGTATCCCTATATTGGGTTCCACGCCACAGGGATATTCCAGGAAATTGCAAAACGGACAAGCTACCTAAGGGTGGTGGAGACCGGAACTTCGCTGACAATAGGGGGAACCGTCAGCACCTATTAAATCGATAAAATTCCTAACAGATAACTCACCTATCAGAATGGTAGACCATATACGCACCATAAATGGTGGAACCATACAAGCACATATCTCTCCTTTGTCTCTGAGTATGACTAGTTTAATAGGGAATTATATTATTTCGGCATGGGTTCAAACCGAAACTCGTTGTCTTGCCTCCTGTCCCATATGGGAAGTCTACATGTATAGGTTCCGGTGCTAGTAATCCGGTTTTTCCATAGAGTATCATAATGAACCTTCTTTAGTCTAAGTGTGTCCTTTCTGAGTGGGGACAGCCACCAAACTCCATTTTTCAATTACACAGTCGACAGCTATAGATCTTTCCTTGAGTTCTACCTATTAACGTGGTGTACATCTTCTGAAAAGCAACTGTATTCAATATTTGTCTATCCCGGTCAATTTAAAACTGTTCACTTAAATTGAATTCAATTTCCCTATATAAATAGAAATAAAATCGAAAATGCAAACAGAAAAAAAAAAGACTCCAATAAAAAGTCGAAGGACATTGGAAATGCTTTTCTCCCGATGGCCCTTCAAAGCATTCCTCTGTGGAATTTCTTCTCTTTTTTTACATGATTTTCCACTCAATTACCACTCTGTGGCCAATGAATCATTTCGCAATGGAATACCGAGCCCGCAAATGATAGGAAAATGTGGTCGGAAAAATGTTTTCTTTTTTCCTCTATTTATTTACTACTCCCTCTGGGTGGCACTACATGTAAATATACCCCACACTTGTGTTCAATTAATTTCTCAGTTTGTTTAGTTTAAAATTTCTATTTAAAATGAAAAAATACCAGTCATCAAGTGCTGCGGAAAATTGTTTTAAATTTTTTTTTATTAAACATCATCGGTTAACATGTTGGACTTTGAAAATATGATAGTATCGCTTCCATTTCATTTAACCCAATAGCCAATTTTGTAAACATTATTTCCATTCGAATTCTAAGATTCACAAATTAACTGAACATTTAAATTTATACTTAAACAAAAAAAATTAAAAAAAAAGGAAACAAAAAAACCAGAAACAAAGCTTTCACAATCTGCCGGAAGACACTAATGGGTTATGTTTCAGTTTCAGATGAGAGTATCCTGCCCTAGATATGAAACTTGTTCAACCACAAGAGAATGAAACGAAAAGTGGAGTAGGAAGTGGTTTCAGGATGAATTTTTGAAAAATAGAAAAATAAAAAATTATAGTTGAATACATATTTCTCTTCCTTGACCAAGTTTGATGTTGTTTGAGTTTAATAAGCTGCCTGTGGTGAGGTCAGTTTTGAGGCTAAGCCATTTGTTTGGAAAACTTTTTTGTAAATATTTTATTTCAATTAGATTTGAAGTGAGGAATTTGGTTTTGAATGTACATACATACATACATATATGCAATTGAATCTGAATTTAAAATATGAATATAGTTTACGGAATGCTGGGGTGGTATCTGTCTATCTCAAATATAAAAGACACTCAAGGCATGTCTTATCGTAGATGTTCTTTGAAAAATTATGATGTTCTAAATTTGTTGACTCATATGTGCCCATATGATCCATATCTTGTATTCCACTCCCCTTGACCAGTTATCTTAACTCCGGCATCCGCGATAGTTTGATCCATAAAACTGAGGTTTGGTCTTATTTGTCCTCTCGAACCGGGATGCTGTGATTCGTAGAAGCCCGTTGTTGGAGCATTATTGTCCATTCGCTCGATGTGGCCATACCAGTGTAGTCGACGTATTTTGACTTTTTAGACTACATTCACATCATGGTAGAGCTCAGATAGAGTTCATTATTGTATTCACCTCTACGCCCTTCTAACATACGGCACCGAATATTCGACACAGAACTTTTTTCTCGAGAGTGTTCAATATCTGCTCTGCTTTCATGCTTATCGTTCAGCTCTCGGCTCCATGTAGTAAAACTGGCAGGATCAAAGTTTTGTTTGGAATATTTCAGAGAAACTGTTTCCGAATTGCATGTTGCACCGCGTGTTATTCAGTGTCACGTGGCACAGCTGGATCAGTTTAGCCGGAATCCCGAATTCGGCCATCGCCTTGTAGTACTCAAGACGATGGATGCTATCACATGCAGCTTTAAAGTCAATGGCAAGATGGTGAGTCTCGACTTGAAATTCGTTGGTCTTTCCAGGATTTGACTTAGTGTCAAAATTTGGTTGATCGATCTGCCGGGCCGAAAGCGGCACTGGTATGTGCCGATTAGTGTGCTGCAGAAAGGCTTCAGACGTTCACACAGTAGTTTGGATAGTATAAGGATGTGCCTCAATAGTTCTTACAGGATATAGGATCGCCTTTCTTGAAGCAAATACTCTTAGTCCTGTCATCCGACATGGCTTCGTCCACCCATACTTGGTTGAAGATTTGGTGTGTTCACCGTAATAAAGCATCACCACCTTGTTTGAAAAGATCTGCTGATAGACCATCAGCTCCGACGGCCTTGTTGTTCTTCAGATTTTTTTTAACTGAGTCAACCTCTTCAAAACTGGGAGCGGAATGGCTTTTTCATTGATTGGATGCTGGTTCTCTTCTTGTTCTATCACTTTTCTACCTGTTGCCCATTAGGTGCTGCTTAAACACATTTACTATTCCCAGCGCTTCGGTGATTAAGTTTCCTTTGAATGCCATCTTGAGAGCTGTATTGTGGATGCCATCAGGTCCCGGTGATTTATTTTCACCAAATTCGTTGCATGCATATGTCGATCAATTCGTTTGTAGTGACTAGGAGGATGTTTAGTGATTCTGCTGTTTCATCGTCCCCATAGTATATATCTGAATATTGTGGAAACAGTCCCGTAACGATTATGTGCAGTAATTTGGGCCATGTGGAAATCGGCTGCCATCTCCTTAGCTTTTTCTATTTTCTCGCTCCACCAGTCAACTTGAGGACGGTGGATATTCCCTTTTGTCCATATTATGGTGGCATAGCAAGCACGCCTTATTTCACCTATGGCTTGTGCGGCTTTGTTACTAGCAGGCTCCATCAATGATGGAATATAATAATGTCGAATAGAACTGCTTGATCATCGCAGTGCATGTACCAGTCCACTTTCCATATTATTTTTCTCGTCAGACCGCTGCTGACATAGGTGATATCAATCGAATCTGTGTTTCCTGTGCCGGAAGTAAGTTTATTTTCCGAGTTCCCGTGTACAATATCCAGCGCTGGAAAAGCCTCTAGTAGAGCGCCGCCTCAACTGTTGGTTTCGGCACCACCCCACTCAACTGCTGATGGACTGAAGTCGACTTAAGAGCTTATTTGTATACATACACATTATCAAGTTTTCCTCTTACGAATCCAGTACCAGCCGTTTTAATTTTTTCTTGAAAGACAAGTTTTCCAGAAGCCCATATGGCCGGTTTTCGTCTGGAATCTATTGTCCATACGACGTTATTCAAATCCTTATATGGTTCACTAAGGACGGCGAAGGTGATTTTTTCCTCTCGCACGGCTTGCATTAGAAGGTTGTGTGCTGCATGGCAGTGACTTAAGTGTAATGACAGAATTTTCATATTTTGCTTTACAAAAAAGAGGTTTAATGCCTCTTAGAAGAAGGGACATTTGCTGACAGTAATTTGGTTTCCGTTGACGTTTTCTTTTCCGCAACATACCATGAACTTAGAGTTTTGTATGCATGCTTTTGCGATTGTCCGTTTTCTCCACATTTGATTCACTGGTTCATGCTCGCTCTTGCAGAACCTTGCTGTATACCCGAAGTTCACGCATTTAGCATTTCCCCAAAGTCGACAGAATCCCCAGCTAATCCGAATCTTTTTAACTGCTACTAGCTTCTGCGTCCCTTCTGTTGGTATGCTAACTGTCCACTGTCTGCGTTCCGAAGTACGCCATCCATAGCGACTTTACAGCGCTTACTTCTATATTTTTATATTGGAGTTGTTCAATCAATGCAAGGCATATTTCTTCCCACGTAGTAACTAAACCCAGGTCCTTGACTTCAATGAGTACTTCGTGCTTTAGTGTTTTAACTTCTACAGCAGTTCCAAGAGTATTTTCAACACTTATGTAAATTTTTTTCTTTTTCCGGGTGTTGAGGTTTTCTTAGTTTTAGAAGCAGAAGTCTCCTCTCTCTGTTCTCCTTATATGTTTTCATTCCAGTTTAATTCTTTTAGTTCTGGGTTCCACCGAAGCATATCAGCATAGGTTAAGTCTCCTTTGGCTTCGATTACCAGAACATCTGGTTGTAGTCTTTTACCCCTTTTTTGTTGTTCTTTTTCCTTTTTTTCCTAGATACATACCTGTGCTACAGTTTATGTAAGTATCCCCTGCATAGTTTGATCAACCTTCGGAGCAGCAGATATTGTTTCCTTTTTGCAAATCGTGTTTGTCGTCCTAGGTAGCTGGACATGCTGTTGCATTTAGGAGTTTCCGTTGACATTTGCGGTAACTCAGTTTTGTCTTTGGCTTTTTGCGGCTTGATCAGACTTTGTTTGGCCATTTTCGAGTTCTTCATCTGGGCCAATTCTTGGGTCAATGTCTCTTTCGCGGCGAATCTCCTTTTCTCACCCACCAGGGCAAAGGTTCGTCGTGAAGTACCTTTTCGCATGCTGAACGAATAGAGTGCGCAAGCCTTCGAATTTCTTCCTTTCCAAACGTTTGATTGTTTCAAACGTAGGGCACTCTTGGAAGTTATTTTCTTTAAGTTCAAGCCTAATGGAATCAATCCCAGAATAGTTTTATGGGCTGCAGTTGGCGTGGTACGTTGGCGCTGTTAGTCCCTATGTATGCTAATCGTTGAATCCTGGTCAGTTCCCTGAGGTGTGTGACCTTGTTTACTGCGGGCCACCAGACTAGGGAACCATATGATAGAATGGGTATGGAATGATGGCCCTATACATCCAGTGGATGGTAGCGGGATTGGGGTCCAATTTTTTACCAAAAATTTTACTGCATGTATAGAAGGTTATAGATGCCTTTATTATTTTTTCTGACGTATTCTGTTTCCAAGTCAGTTTACAGCCCAAGTATATAGTCTTTTCTGAAATTTGGAGGGTTTTGCCATTGAGTCTCAAGACCACGATCTGTGTAATTGTTCTCTTGTGAATTGCTCTAGGCAAGGTCGGACATTAGCAAGTAAAATACATTATCATTTCTTCTGTCTCTTAGACCTTGCTGAAGTCATATAGCGTGAGTAAACAGGGTCCTGTCTGACAAGATCATCAGCCTTGTCGTTTTTTGAAATATCTCTGTTGTGCATTACCTAAAAGAGTTTTCAAAAACTAACGCCTTGATTGTTACGTATATATGTACATAGTACTAGTATATGTACTTCAACTAAGTTCTGTTGTGGTAAACACTACAGGATCTGAAATAAAATTAAAGGGTGTTCTCAAAGACTAGAAAAAAAAATTATAATCAGAAACGAACTTTTCCTAATAAACTATCTGCCTACGTGCAATGGTTCCCCAAAAAAATTCAAAATAGAACACCAAAGTGCTGAAAATCAATTTTATAAGGTTTAAATTGCAAAAAGTTCCATAGCTCTTGATTTTAAAATCCATTCATTTTTCTCGGATTACCTAAAAAGACTTTGGAATCCTTTCAAAAATGTCCACAATGCTCTTAATAATATAGGAACTCAAAAAGTTGTATTAGATTCCAATTGGAAATCCATCTCGTATACAATATCCGTCTTAAAGACTACTAAATCCATTGAGTTACCAGTGGAGAATATCAATCAGAAAATCACACCTCCTTAGAGATGTGTACGTCCTTCAAGACTATGTATTATTCCTGAATTCAAAATGTGACAAAACACAATAAATCATCCACTTTATTATAATACAAAGCTACGTAGATACAATATGTCTATAAGACAACATGTTTCTATTTGGAAATCCCTTCTCGAATATCAATAACTTTTCAAATTCAAAACACAAGCAAATATCGCCTTAAATTGGAAACATGCGTTGCACCTGGAT
Organism: Xylota sylvarum; assembly: GCA_905220385.1. Lineage (NCBI taxonomy): Eukaryota > Metazoa > Arthropoda > Insecta > Diptera > Syrphidae > Xylota > Xylota sylvarum. The sequence goes on along the minus strand of LR999957.1, from coordinate 103,022,646 downwards.
ACATCAACAAGTCCACTTCTATCTGCTTCCAACCGGGCCCCAACACACAATTGTTTTCAAATCCAATTTTCGGATCCTCAAAGTACACAATAGCCTTCTCGTACTAAAACTTGTACTCATACATATGTATGTAGATACAATAGCTTTCACTAGAAAGCACATATCAGGACCTCATATAATCACAAGTATTTGCGTTAGAAATTAAAATGACTGCACCTTGGCTCCCAGGAGGATACATAACACACACATGGCTTGGATAAATTCACAAGAGGTAAAGGGAATTCGGTACTGTATAGTTTCGTTCAAGGAATACAAGGCAAGGTATAGTATTAGTATCGTATACTCATCTCCATTCATTTATTGGCTCTTGAAGTAGTATCTTATGGACAAAGTTTTGCCGTCGACTTGAGTTCATTTACACAGTTATCCCCCCCTCACTTCAAAAGGAAAGAAGAGCTGATTGACATCTTGAGTTTGATTTAGTGAAGTGGATGGGTATTGCATAAGGGATGGTATAATGGGTATATTAGTGAAGTGGCAGATACACATAGATTATGCTATAGAGGTGTTTCATTTAAGACTGTACTCATGTGGACTATCTGAAAGGATCATACAGAGAAATGTTTATCTTTCTTTTTTACATTCTCTCGGCACTATTTAGGTATTTATTTATTTGTTTATCTATTTGTGTAAATATTTATTTTGTACCTCGAGACCTTATGGCTAGTTACTTACTTATTTAAAGTAGTACTTTAGGGTTAATCTTCTGCACGACCTAAGAAGAGATCTGTCTGAGTAAAACTCGAACTTTCTCTTTTCACATCCTAGACGTTCAATGGATATGGGATATATGTATGTATACTATAGGTCCTTACTACCCAATTAACCAAGGCAATAGCGGTAGCCAGGAGTCATTTCTCTACAACCACCTCTATTTAGATCTGAACCTTTTCCGTACTCCGAGGAACCACCGTCAAGCATTACTTCACAGATCTAGTTGTAGCATTTTTTGTTTTTTTTCAAGCTTTCTTTACATTGTCGGTGTTGCTGGTTCGCGTTTTTTTGCGACCACAACAGCACAATATTGTCGGATGTGTAAACTAAGAATACCATCGTCCATTACATGTCGAAGCAAATGGCGCACTACCGAGGGCATTACAACTTCTTTTGTTACTTTGTACTCCTGCTTGTCATTGTCATCGTAACGAAGCGGTAATCCACTCCTAAAGTAATCAGCAATTATTTTTGTCAGATACGACGGTACTCTAAATCTAAAGAATTTTCAAACAGTAGTTTCTTGCCTTCATGAATTAACATAAGTTTCTATCATTCCCGTGTCCACGAGTTGTACATATGGTATTAGAGATGCCATCTATGTAGTCTAGGCACCTTACTGTCTCCCAATATAGCGTGAACTCTCTGCAATGATGGGTTGTATCCAGCCATTCCGACTTATTGCAAGTTCTCTAATCCCCTTTCTATAATATCACATAGAGGTTACTTTCCTCTAGTAATAATAACTATGTCATCAGCATATGCCTGACAGTTGATGCCATAGTTTAGCAAATTCTCATCAACATCAAGGCTTCACATCAGGGAAGATAGAACTCCTCCTTACGGGCATCCTCTTGCGGTGCTTACCTTGATGTATAAGTTTCTACTGATCTTGTGTTTAGAAGTTCAGACATCCACTTTGATGTTTACCTCTTTTCTATCTAGAGCTCGTGCAAGTACTTCAATGCAATTATTTATCTTGGCCCTTTTGTATGAGGATTGGTATAATTCCATCCACCCCTGGTGACATGAAAGACTGAAAAGAGCCAATTGCCCACTCTAAATGCGCTCTGAAGAAGATTCCTCGTCGCTATTTCCCCGTCCTCTTTCCGAGGTCTTGGTATGTTGCTCCTGCTCCTATTATCTGTGCTTGGAAGACTGCCAGGAAAATGAGTTTCTAACAGAAGTCGCGCCCTCTGTCCCTCATTTGCAGTGAAGCTGCCATCCGGTTTTGTTAGAGACCTTGGTATGCCTTCCATTTTTCCATGCATTGTTCAATCTGGCCTTAGCAGGAATATTCACGATTGTCTCACAGAACTTCCTTAAGTTTTCTCATTTAACTGTCCTTACTTCCTTGTTATAGGAGGTCAGCGCTATTCTGTAGCTCTACCATCCTCCATTACGCTTCGTTGCTTTAAGCATTTTACGCGTTTTAGTTTGGAGGCTTGACAGATTGTTGATGCACTATGGAATTTTATTCTTGCTCACTGAGCACTTGTGACGGCTCTTGTTGTACCCTCTATAATATGTACCAGTTCTAGATAGTGAGCTGGAGCTCGCCTAATATCAATATGCTCCAGATTACTTTCAAGAGACGTTACAAAGGGATCCCAGTTAGTCTTCCTCGGGTTTCTAACTGGATGCACGTATTACCTAAGTCAAAAGTTCCTGTCTTAGATCCTGTGATCAGACATAGATAGCTTCCTAGATATTCTCAAGCCCTTAACAAAACTACTCAGGCTGTAGATGTCTAGTGTGAGCTCTAGTATCTTCTGTTTAGCTCGAGTTAAAAGAGTGGGGGTATTAGCTACATTATAAATATCAAGAGAAGAGCTTAAAATGAATTCTAGCAAAGATTCAGTCCTGATATTGGATCTTGTTGCAGTGGTCCACAAGGCAGAACCTTAGGCTCTACTGGTTTGTCTCCAGTATAATACACCGATGCGTAGCGTATTCTGAAAGTAAAACAAAACTAAATTTTTTGTTAATAAAAATGCAAGCTCTTGGATTAGGTACTTGAGTATCCCAAATCATCTTCGCATTCTGGCACGCCAGTCCTTTGACTGCTTCTCCCAAGACTCATGGTTACCGAATATCGTCACTTATAACTTGGTACGGAGATCCTGTCCTAAACTAATCCTTACTTACTTAGGTGGCGCTACGGTTCGGAGTCAACCTGGACTTCCGCTAACAAGCCTCCCCAGTTAACTCGGTCCTTAGCTAACTGCCTCGAGTTGCGCATTCCAAGTTTGTTGAGGTCCACTTCTACTTATTCGCGCCACCTAAGGCAAAGACTTCCTCTACTGCGTTGTCCCTCCGGGTTCGATTCGAAGACTCTACTGGCCGGAGCATTTGTGTTCATCTGCTCTACATATCCTAGCCATGGCTCTGTATAGCTCGCATCTATAGATGCTGTCATATGCGGCCTTAATCCTTCGATGAAGCATAAAAGGCTTATATTGACGAAATTAGCTCTGCGAACAAGCGCTGCTTCTGCTTCCTATAGCAATCACCATAGTATACGACACAGTTTTTCATCCTCTTTTTGCCCCGCTCATCCCATTGCACTTCCTGAATGGTTGTGATTTCTGCTTTATAGCAGTCTAGGGCCTCTGCGAGTTGTTCGGCTATACGTGGTCTGTTAAGGTTGCCAACATTCCACGTGCAGATCCGGAGGTCGTTCTACGTGTTTCAATTGCTAGGGTCGTCAACAGTCATCCTTATCGGAGGCTTGAGTGGTTTTCGTAACTACTCTTTTTTTCTGTGGTCGGGAAGTTACTCCTACGCATAACCCACAACCTGGAGGACCAGTTCCCTTTAATACCCCTAGGACGAGGAGCCAGATTTTGCGGAATCAGTAACCCACTTCGGGGAAATTAGTGCTACCGTTGGCCAATTAAGGGTTCATCCACTGCCAACTCTATTACACCACCCTCTGTAGAGAGAATTTGTCCGCTGCCGTCCGGATCAAGAGGAAATTCCTTACTAAGAAAATACGCCTTCCCCCTCTCTCGTCTGCTACCACCGACCACCTTCCAAAGGGGTTGATTACTCAATCTCCAGTCGCGGTGCTAGGTACCCAGAAGACACCAATATGGAGGTGTAGAGTAGGAGTTGATAGTGACAGGCTAAGGTGAGAACGCTTGTGCTTCCACATATTCGCATCACTACCCTTTGGCCAACACAGTTTCCTCAAAGATGGATCGACAACCACCAATTTCACAGAATTTGTTTCTCAGGGCCTGTGTGCGTTTGAAGATGGTTACGAAGTCGATGTCACAGCCAGTGACTTCAGTAAAACTCTTGGTTATCAGCTTGGTTTTATCATATGGATCTAATCTTACCTTGAAGATTGACAGTACGGGGTTATATTTAGATCTTCTATCTCTAACCTCTGTTGTGGCTATAAACATCAGGTGTCCCTCAAGGCAGTAGCCTGGGATTTTTTTAATTTTTGTCTTTACCACCAACGATGTCGAAGAGAAGGATCTTTGCCTTACCAACGCAGGCGGATTGCGAGTAGAAAGCTACGTTTCATCACGAGTTGAATCTTAAGTCTCTTTGCAATCATATCCTAGTTACAGTCCTTTCTAATTACAGTCCTTTTCTAGTTACTATTCCACGACTTCAATAATTGCTAATTGCTGCAGTGTGAGAATTTGGAATTCAGTCGCGTCCTAAAATCGCATCCTTCGTTCCATGATTGTTATTCTTATTTCATCCAATGAGGGTTACGAAACCTTATTTCACTTCGCCCACATATGACATTCATGCAGCGTGGCTTTTGGCTTCCCCTGAATCCATCTCTACTTGCCACACATTGATATGTAAATGATGTGTAATCTTTTGTCAAGTGATTGCCAAGTTTATTCCTTTTTGATTGATAAAACCATCTAATAGAAAATCGAATTCAATATAACAGATACATATATGCATACACACTGACATGGAATCAATAAAATGACAAAAGAACGAATTACCTAGACAGCACACATAATAGACATCGTATGCTCGATTAAATAATAAAACCGCGAGCATACCTTAAGATTCCCCCATCAAAAATAAACCCTCCAACAGCAGGACGAGTTTCCATTCTTTGAAAAGAAAAGAAAATATATGTAACATACGTGATAATGTGAAGCCACAAAGCAAAGCACCATTAGATGTCTATGTCTGGTAAACTTATTTTGCATTTAAATTAATTTCCATTCAGATTTCAAGGATAATTATATGCCAATGATACCGTTTGAACCAACAAAAGATATCAAATGTAAAACAGTCAATTACTCACTCCTAATATTATGTAGGCTTTGTCTGGAAAGAACAAGGATAAAGAGCACTGTCGGTGAGCTGACAATCTTTGAATAGATTAAAGGTTGAGAGCATCCAACGAAATCATAATAAATGTCTGAGTAGTTGCAATAAGAAACTAACAAACATTTTTCAACAAAGAACTGGTAAAAGGACACATTGTCGAAAGGAGGAAAAATGTTTTTCTGATTGCCTCATTTATCAGGAATACAAGAGCGAAATGAAATATATTTCATCTTTCCTTCTTTTAGTCGGTTGATATTCCTCTTCTTCTTCATTCTCCTTTCTACAAGATGTCTCCTTAAGGACGAGATTTACTCCTGGCCATTAATCATAATGCAAACGAAAAACTTGATGACAATCGAAACTGCACTTAGTGTCACTTATATTTTCCAATAAATGTCTCCTTTTTTCCAAACACAAGAAATAAAAGTGTAAGAGCGCATCCAAGGAGTTATGAAATGCAATTGATCGGAATCCATTAGTTGTTGGAATCTCTGTGGCGAGTTAGAGTTATAGGTATTTAGATTCAATTTGTTTTTAAACCTCTTCGATGGGTTTTCTCTTGCATTAGATGCATTAGGACGACTAAAGTCGTAAGGAAGACTCAATAGATACATATACATACAGATGAAGTATGTGTGATGGACTTATTGTTTTTTAAGAAAAAATTAAAAATAAAACAGAGTTAGTTTCAAATTCAAACGTTCTTTGGAAATTAACATGATTGAACAAAAGGACGAGCGAAACACAACCGTATACTTTATTCAATCGATTTAGCATTAGTTGCGATACAATCTAGTAGTACATCCAAACATGGTAGTATTTTAGAATTTAATTACAGAATTCTTCCCTAAAGCAAATTGTCATCAACCGCTCTCAGGATGTCGAACGCACAAATGCGCTGATGTCGTTGGCGCTTCTTTACCACACTCTATTCCATTACACATATTAGGTATGTCGGCCTAACCCCTCACGCAACTCCACACTCAGCTCTACTTTCAATCCCATATCCCATCCACCATCTATCATACCCTCATCCACAATGTCTTCCTGCACTGCTCCTATTCTTGATCCCCTATTGCCTCCAGTAGTCAAACCAACAGAGCAAATCTCTGACACCTCAGAATGTACATAGCTATGCACTCACTAGACGGAAAAAAATATACGTCTCTGTTACACGTAGCTGCACGACAAATCTGATATGAGCGTCATAGTTTCTATCCAGCAGGAAGGCTCCTTCACAGACCCAATCAGTCTCGGTCACCTTTGTATCTGGAACTACGAGACTTTTTTGGAAACTAAGTATACTTTAAACCGCGATACATTTTTTCATTTATAATCCTGCACCAATATCAGTACATCAAGCTCTCTCCACTACACCTCCTCGGATCCACATTCCACTCACTTTTTATTAGCAGAACTTGAGAGGTCTGCGCTCGAAAACTCGTACTGTTTTGTTCCAATCTCATGGTCTCCCTTTCGATACCCATGCTCTGACTGAAACCAATCTAATCCCCCAGCACTTATTTCTAACCCACGTTTAATGTTCTCCGCGATGGCAATCTTACCCACCCTATGTCTGACCTTGCCATTCTCTCATTCCATCTTCTTTTTCTTCCAATCTCGACTTCGTTGTAAGAAAAATGACACTTCCAAACAGGTCCCTGTTCAGGTCCAGGTCCACTCTTCCAACTCAACCTATCGAATCGTACAACTTCTTCTTTTTTCCTTTTGTCTTGTTAGAAAACACTTTTGGAGCACTGAGACGTAACAAGTACATTGTACTACCAGGACGCAAGACCCAGTATTACCCATTTTACTGGAATTTCTTTGACTTTCGGAGCCGACAATGCACTTCAGTGATGAGGAGCTTACAGTATCAGTACTCACCATATCAGCACCGAAGATCTGCCACCTGATCCGAGCTAAGGCAGGGCAATAACAAAGGAAGTGATCCGAAGTATCGTCGCCCTCTCCACAAGCGTCGCAAGCAGTGATGTTCCTTAAACCTTGCACACTAAGATGCTTCGAAAACGAAAAGTGTCCCGTAAGAACGCCAATATGTTGTCTACGGTCCATCCTGCTGAGAGACAGCAAGAAAGTCGCTGATTTCTTATAGAAGTTCGGAAGCATACGTTTAGTCTGCCAGCATCCTGGAACACGCTATTGTCATCCAATCGTCAATGAAGGCCCTGACCGAAGACGCGGATTCAAGTCCTGAAAAGTCAGCCTTTGAGCCATGCTTAGCAATCTCATCGGAGACCCAGACAAGAGTCGAAGAGTTCAGCCATGCGACCGAATTCAAAGGGTTCTTGCATTCTCGAACTATTTTGGAACGAGTTATAGAGTTGAGCAAGGCCTGACTGTCGCTACAGATGCAGATACTCCAACACTGGCAGCTATACTTAAAAATATAATCGACAGCCATTGGGATAGCGTAGATATCCGCTTGAAAAACATAGGCATGTGAGTACACGAGTAGTGGAATCTAGTGTTGTCAGTTTCCACGAAGATACCAGCACCGGAGCCTTTTTTTAGTTTTGAAGTCATTCATAAAGATTCACCTACAAGACTTTGGTCGAAGCCAGTTCTGAACGCAAGGAAAGTCAACTCTAAATTTGCACAACAGCCGAAGTTCCGGTGTCATTGCATTAGATGGTATATTCATGGAGCAAGGGTCGCGCAAAATCATCCAAACTCCAGTGTGGATGATACCAAACCGTCTAAATGGTAGATTGCTTCGATAGTACATCTCATGATAAACGTATCAAGGGGAGGTAAATCAAGTAGAGCATCTAGAGCAGAGTCAGACGTACTAGAGACCGTATAGCTATCACCTTGCCATCGATTTGATTTACCAAATAATTGACGCAGCTAACCCCTTTGATAATATCCTTATTTTTGGCGACTTTGTTCTGTCCTAGATCCTTACATAGTCCATAGAATGTCCCTTCTTAGATCGGTTAACTGATTCAAATCTATGCCAAGTAAGTGGCATCTCAAACTACATACTCGCGCAGGTAATAATTAGACCTCGTTTTCTTAACAGATCTCATTAACTCCTTAGCTTCGCGTTGTCACCTCGTTCTATCAACTATTGCTAACTTCCACTCTCCACTTTTTCTTTCATTTAACGCTTTGGGGTGGCATGTAGCTCCATAAAGTTTTCATAGGTTCTATACTATGGGAGTCATAACCCCTAGGCCATCACAATGGATCTACATTAACCCAAGTGTGACGGGTGCAAGTTGCCCACTAACCTAACCTACCTGGGAAACCGTTTTTATAGAGTCTGCTTCTGGTCCATCTTCTGGGAACCTTTCTTGGCTACCTCCGATATCCCACAAGGCAGCCATCCAGGCTCCTTTCTATTTATTCTAGCTATAAACAATCTTAAGAGATGAAATCCATTTCTTCAACACAAGACTCTAGTCACCTTTAACAAGACTTCGATAGTTTTTCGATCTGGAGCCTTAAAAATTGCTTAGCGCTCAACATTGCAAAATGCCAATCTATTACTTTTTCACGTAGATAAGTGTCACCAGTCGTTATCGACCTCGGCATATTATGTGACAGGAATCCCAATCACCGTTCGGGTAGTGATAAGATAATTCTTAAAGTTAACTCATCACTTGGTATGCCTTGTATCTCTTTTTCAGAGATGTTGACACGGCCGTTGGTATATATAAGAATCAGGATTCCCGATCATAATCAACGCCCTCTTTTGCAATCACTTCAGCACTAACTATCATGACGCCTATAATGACATCCAAAATAAATTCAGGACGACGACAAATTTTTGAACCTATTCAGACATATATATGTATGTTTGTATATTTCACACCACTGGGAAATAAAATTCAACCTCCACCCTCCACAACACACACAAAAAAACTAAACTAAAAATGTTGCATGTAATTCTTTGCAGCTAACAATGTCTTTATCGCGCTAAGAAAGGAAAAAATGTTCCATGTAACACTATTACCCGAACAAATTCGTATCTTTTAAATTTAACATCTTTAAAATATTTGTGTCTTCATGTACATTTACTGCATGAAGGCAACAACACAGCGAAAGAGATAACAAGGAGCAGCAGCTATAGCTAGAAGTGAACAACCAAGAGAATTTATGTCACATTGTTAGAGTCAAGTCGTCGAAAATGTACGAGTATACATATACTCGTACATGAGAAGAAAGGCGGATGGTAGGTGGTCCCACTACCAATACCGCCACCGCCGCCGCCACCGCCGCATGTACGTCGCACTGAAGTGTAAAACATTTTCTGTGTAAGTTCAAGCGTGAAAATTCTCCAGAGAAAATGCGACTGCACTGCTTTTGTTGTAGAATATTAAATTTTCGAATGGTTTAATATGAAAGCCAAGTGGAATTAACTCTTTAAGAAGTCGGGTCGGGTCGCATGTCGCATGGAATGTGAGATCACATGGCGTATACGTAACTTTATTCTCTCGGGATTGAGGTTAAATGCGAATTAGCTGATATTCTAATTAAATTTCTATACGTTTTGTCTGTAAGATTTTCTTGGCTGGCGATATGCTTTAGTGTTTCTAGTATGTTTTTTCAATGTTCTAAGCTAAAGCAGATTTTATTTTAATTTTTCGTTGACAGTTAACCATACATTAACAATATTTTATGTTTTTTTTTTTAGGTGAGTGAAATCTGCATCCGATCTTATATATTAAGACTACTGCAGTCATTAAAATATAAAATTGGTTCATTATCTACCCTTATCGATTCAACAATAAGTGAACTAGGATTTTATAGGTTTTCTTTAACTGTAGTCTGTCTTAAGGGGTTCTACTTTAGCATTTATTTGAACTTAGTATCCAGAAAAATTGCCAACTTTGTTTTAGGTGGTACTATTTAGTTTTTTTTACTAGTACGCTAACATAGGCTAATTCTGTTCTGCCAATTCAATATCGTTAGAAAAAGGCTTAAAATTTTAATTATTTAATGTACATATCCTGATTGTTGCTCAAACAAGATCTTTTTTTTTCCACTGCGGCACCCACTTTTTCATAACTTCACTAAATATTTAGATATTCAGATTGTCTATAATTCACCCATACATAGTCTTTAGTCACGCCCACTTTTTGAGGGCTTTTTTTACACTTGTATTTCTTTTTCTTCTCAAATACCCAGATATGAAATTTCATCCTCTTAGCTCAAAATTTAAGGCCCTAAAAGTTGTGATATATGAATGACGACAGGCAGACATCCAGACAGAAATAGAGAAGGAATTGGGGAACCCACTTTTTTGGACTTCTCCATCATAGTAATGTCAAGTGTCATTAAAATCTCAAGTTCGAAATTTTTACGAAACCAATACTTGGCCTTTAGGTGCAAGAAAAAACACTGTTTAATATTTAACGATTGTTGCTTTATTCAAAATCAATTACGGAATATTATTGCATTCAAATTACTCCCTCAGCTGGCTTGGCACTAGGCCAGGATGTCAGGTCAATCCAATTTTTTAATACATTTTCGATGGTTTCGGCCCCATTTCACGAATAACTTGAGTGCCTGAATCGTCTCTGAATTATTCGCATAGCATCGATCTGTGATGGCGATTCCGCTCATCGGTCATTTCGTTTTCGTGGTAGCCCAAATGTCCCGGAATCCAGCAGAGCGTGATTCTCGTGCCTCGAGCTAAGGGATTTGAATTCCTCCTTACATCTCTTGACCAGTTTTGATTTGATTGTGATAGAAGTGATAGCTTTGATGACTGCTTGACTGTCTATGTAGATGTTTGTAGGATTGTTACTGATCAGAATGGATAGGTATCGCCTGGCCTCGATTATTCCATATATGTATGTACATATTTCCACTTGGACACATTTGCTTGGTTGGGAAATTTAATGGACTGGGCAATTGATGGTACTTCTGGGAATATTCCTAAGTCCGTACCTTCGATCATTTTTGACCCATCCGAAGATGGATATTGAGGCGGGGTTATTGACATCACAATTGGTCCAGCTCTCTAGAAGGAAATTTGGAGTCGAAGTTGAGGCTGAAGTTTGTGTGGGGAGTTAGAATGCGTTGTTTGACTACTTGGTGATAGTACTGTGTCCGATTTGGTTGCTTTTCCACATCCAGGTTCGTCGGAGGCGTAGGACGCTTTTTGCCGCTACTTTTTTGGTAAGGAGGTTCCGTGCGCAAAGCCCGAGCATAGCTTTAATGGCGACGGTGGGTGTTGACCTAATTGTGATGGTGGTGTTCCACCAGACCAGACAGCCGTACGTGAGGATATGTCCAACGATAGCTGTGTACATCCAGTGGATGGTAGCTGGTTTTTGCCCCCATTCTCTACCGAAGATTCTGCTGCATACGTGAAAAGCAATCGAGGCTTTCTTTGTACGTTCAAGTATATTGTCTTTCCAGTTCAATTTTCGATCTAATATTCACCCTACGTATCTTACCTTGTCTGATATTTGGAGTTGGGCTCTACTCAGTTTAGGCGGCTCGACTTAAGACCAAGTCAGTGTTTGGTGCAGTTGGCATTCAACGCTGTTTGTAGCAGGTCAACGATCTTAGACAGAAATTTTGCAGTCACTAATATGACGCCATCATCGGCATTAGCGATGGTCGAAACAATGTTTTGGTATTATCTCATAAATTTGATCACTATGCTCCAGAGTAGTGGTGATAAGACTCCTCCTTGGGAGGTTTCACGCTAGGCCACAGCATATGCTTAGGTACTACCGAGTTCAGTTTTATTGCTTCATGTATTGAGCATATATTCTATCCAATCTGATAGGATAGGATTCATGTGCGTCCGGTTTAATGCTGTTCTGACTGATTTCCAGTTTGTTAAAGGCTCCTTCAAGGTCCAAGAATGCTGCTAGTGTAAATGGTTTTTGATGGAATGATTTCTATCTCTACTGATCAGCATGTTGGCCAGGTGAGACGGCACTTGGGGTTAGTTAGGAGCGAACGTAAATGTATAATACTCTTTCTAGGGTTGTGAGCAGAATAGATGTTAGACTGATTGGTTTAAATCTCTTTGTTGTGCTGTGGCTGGGCTTTCCCGCTGTGTGGATAAAAATGGTGTTAAATTTTCTCCATGATTGGGGTACATAGGTCCAGCTTAAGCAGCCTGTAAAAATGTCCGAACGTACATATAATTGTCATGAAAAGGTTTTTAAACAAAAATAGTATAGGTGTGAGAAGTTATACATTGATTCTGTACGGACCTATCGCTGCATATATTTGCATTTTATTTTCTAGGTTAGTTGGGTTGGGTTGGAAGTTGTCCCCGCTTAGCAGGGACATCCTTTCATCAAAAAGAAGGTCTGTTGTGTTACCACTATGGAAAAACCAGATTACGAGTACCGCAGACCTAGTACACTTCCCAATGGGATAGGAGGCAGGGCAACTATTATAGTTTCGGTGTAAACCAATCGTTCGCCATTTAGGCGTTAGACCAGTTCAAAAAGTCTCGTCAAGGGGATTTTCCTTCTCAAGACCGAAGGAGCAGGTCAACTACAGAGACACAGTTAACACAGTCAATTACAGCTTCTACAGAAATCGTTAAAAGAAATACCAAGCTTTCTGGCATGTCTGCCTACCAAACTGTGCCCTGTGAAGGTGCCAACTGTCTTTCTCAGATTTATCCTATTAACAAAAATAAGTCTGGTGGTTTTCCTAAAATCCAGCTCTGGCCAGTTTTGTTTAGAAGAAATATGCTGATATTGCTTCACCTACTGTTTGCCATTCTCATGGCTGCGGTATCTAATTGGATTTTATCGATTTAATAGGTCCTCATGGTTCCATCCTATTGTCGTGGAGGTTCCATCTCACATATCAGTGTGGCCTGGAATCCAGCACAGAAATACGTCGCACCTAACAGCGATCTCGTGAAGAGATCAGCGGTATTGTTTTACTATCTCGGATCGAAATATTGGCAATTCCAAAGTTTTTATCGCAGCTTGACTATCCACATAGAAAACAATAGGGCTGCACTCTATCACGTTCATCGCGGCTTCATGAATTGCTGTGACTTCTATTTGAAATACATTACGAAGATCCGGCAGTCGAGTTGTGATGCAAATATCTAGTGCACCGGAGTAAACTCCCGCACCTATTCCCGACGCTATCTTGGATCCGTCTGCGAAAATCTCTGTCGCAGATTCATTTAAAATTTCTCCCGATTCCCAAGCATTTCTGCTAGGAATCCTGGTTTTGTACTCGGTGCTAAAGACCAGATAGTGGAAAATGTAGTATGAATTACAGGGAATAGTGTTATGGCCATTTAAGGTGCTTGCGTGGTCCATGTTTCCACGAGCTTATGGAATCCTTACAACTGATTCCATAAGCCGTAACGCTGCTTTAACCGCCATCAACTTTCCAAAAATATCAACGGAAAGAAGATGAAGCATAGTTTTTAGTTCAGCTGTAGAAGGCGACCTTTATGCAGATGCAGGATTGGCTTTAGATCTTCTCAAGTATTGCAAGGTTGCTTTTCTTGTCTAGTGCCGTCCACCAAACTAGTACCCCATACATAAGACTGAGAACTATAGGTTCCTCTATGTTTATTTCTGTGCTACAACACACTATTCTACAAGGATTTTTCACTAGGAGTTGTACGAAATTTAATGCTACATTCAATATATATATCTAATGTCTTGGACTCCAGAAGTATTACGAATCTTCGCCCAAGTTATCATTGAGGCGATGAAATATTTTCTTTCCTTTCAACTCTTACCCTTTAAACTACATTACACTCCCTGACCATTTTGACCCTAATGAGTTCAGAATTTACTCCTATGAAATTCGAATGAACATCCTTTCAAATAAATTGTCTTGAAGGCTCTACACAACTACAACTAGGGATGTTCGTTTCCCCTTTTCTCCTACTTGTGCACTCGTGTCACCACAAAGCACCATTCATTCATTGAAAAAGTGTCTGTTACTATTTTCAGACAACGACAGCGGTGACGGAAAAACAGTTTTTCTCAAATCGGCTTTTGTATGCCGATGGCACTCTGCCACTCTGCCACTCTCTCTCTCTCTCTCGTTCTCTACTTGCAAGAAAGAAAAATGCATTTCCATTGATTTTCAATTTCCTCCTGATATCATCCCTGCTTTCACCTACCATCCTGCCATGCTACCATCAATTGTCCGCCCGCTCAGTGTAATGCCAATGCCATCGAAGAAAATCGGATTTTTATGTAGTGCTGTCTGTCTATCGACGGAACTTCACAGATGCGGAAGAAATCGGTGTGAGTTAATAAAAAAGAAAATTAAATGCAATTTCTTCAGTTAGTTTCCGCGCGGAGGAGTACGGAGTATCTACTCCAGTACCTACAGTGTGGTTGCCGCCAAATGCATCGATGGCATTCAAGCTAAAATAATTGGCTACCAATGCTGCCAGTCAATTTCAATTTGTGTCTGAGAAGCAGAAATACGGAAATCTGCTCGCTACAGGATTTGTTTTTTTTTATCCTCGCGAGATAAATATAAAAAGTGAAATCTATTGAAGTCGTGATCTCCATTATGGAGAATAATTGACAAATTAAGCAAATTGACGAACAAGGACTTGAAATGACATTTGTTCGAGGAAAGCAAAAACAAAAGAAAAAAAAGATAATCAAATCAGGATCGATGACATTGTGACAGTGCTTTTCGCTTTTCGAAAATGGTATTACTGGTGAATCTATTTTTCTCTTATTTATTCTGACCATCAGAGACTGGTGATGTCGAACTAAAGTATACACACGAACGTAGTAAAGGACTTGATGGAAGAATGTGAAACACTATCGTTCAGAAATATTTACTCTGTCACACTTTCTTTTTGCAATTTTCTTCCTTGTCCATATCTTGTCGGAGTGGTATTCGATTGCGTGTTACTTCCATTGCAGACTTTCGGTGACAACATACCTAATCCTATTGAAGTGCATCCAAGGAAACAACTAGGAACTGTTCTTGTAAGATGTCTCTGTATCTATAGGGGGATTACTTCCACAAGGATAGGTGTAATAACATCGAAAAGTCAGATTATAGTGCGATCAATAGATTGCAAAAAGAACATTTTATAGAGACGGTAGTTTGTTTCACGTATTGATATATATTTGTCAGTTAGTTAATCGGCTTGAATCAAGTTTATGTTTAAGGAAATTGGTTATTTTTGGCTGGTAACGCTTAGAATGGCCTCATTCGAGTAGTATTAGACATCAACACTGTAGTGATATTGTATGTATAGATATCACTTTGTTTCTCAGACCTACGTCCTACGGTCACAGTCATTGGCCCGAAATAGTCGATTCCAACGAAGGAGAAAGACCCGCAGCAAGCAGTAAGCCTTGCAGTAGGTGCTTTTGCAATTTTTAATTTTTGGCAGGATTTTCTGATAACCGACAGAACAGCTCTCATGTGAGCAATGTGGTACCGTTGACGAAGCTCATTCATTACAGTTTCATCTTTCTGATGCTTATGACGTCGGATTTTATTAGCGTCGTAATCCGATGTGACCTGTGTTACTTGAGGTCATCGCTCACATCCTTTGCGAGGTTAATCCTACTGTCTAGAAACGAACAGAGATTGAAGAAAGGACTGCCTTTCTGCATATCCGCCAGTTCCTCCTGATATTGGCTGTTCTGTGCTTCTTTAAGTAGGATGTTCTCTGCCCGAGGAGGCTCCTTCAGTAGTAATAATCCCCCGATCCTGTGGTGCAGTTTGACGAACTGCGTGCTTAGTTCTTCACAGGTGGGTTCTTCTTCTACGGGCTCTTTAGGCCAATATTTGATTGGTCTCTTCAAAAATATAGGTCTTGTAAACCAACGACAATACCTCGTGTTCTTAAGACCTCGCGACGGTGGGAGCCTAGAATGATCTTTGTTTGTTTTGAGTTAGCAGTGAGCTTGTACATGAAGCAATCTGAAGAGGTACGCAACCTCCCTGCATGCGAGGGAGAGCAAGCTTCTCGTTGTTAATTATTATTAGAAGCCGAGGTGTCGACTAATTGTAAGATTCAATGTAAAGCCTTCTCAAGTACTCATACCTACTTTACAGTTCATGAGTTGTAGGCTGTGAACAGTGTGCACGTCACACAGCTTATGCTTTTCGTGTTTGGTGTTGTGTTTGAGATCTGCAGACTGAGTAATTTCGAATTCTGTTCATATCTGGAAGTGTTCCCAATTCGCTTTAAACTGGGAGTACGTGCAATTTTTAGCTGTCGATGTTGTTATTCTTCAGGGTAAGGGAAGAGCCATCATCCATGAAAGCAAGAATGTTTAGCTTGACTCCTTGGCCATATAGGATCACTGAAATTATCCGGATTAGGACAGAGCTGGTAACATCATGACTTTAAGCACTAAGCCTAAAGTGCAGCGAAACGGTCCCAGCAATTTCAGGCTTCTTGTCCATAAGAAGATTCTACCGATACCGTAAGCTGAATTTTGCTTAAAAAGGCACTGTGCCCCACTCTATCTAAAGCTTTAGAAATATCGGCATTCACTGTGATGGTGAATACTATGGATCCACTTAACAGTTAGGTTAACCATAAGGTCCCATGTTGACAAAAACCGTACTAACGTACTATTTCATGAGATGGAAATTTACAATGCTTTCCATGAACTTAGCTAGCAATGATGTTAGGGCTCTGGGTCGGTAGTTTAAAGGGGACGCTTTATCGCCGTTCTTAGCCCTTTTCAACCTATCCGGAGATGCCTGCATAATATGTAGGTTTCACTAAGTTAGGCGACTACCTCTTCAAAACAAAGGGAGGGATCCCAACTTTTCCTGAAGATTTGTTAATGTTGAAAAAGTATCTTCCGAGGTGCTTTACTCTACTCCTAGCAATAGCTTCACATTCACATAGTATATGAGTAATATCCCCTGCGACATGTAGGTCATCACTGCATGTGTCAGTGTTTGTTAAACCTAATCTCAATGGTCAGAGAGTATCCCTATCAATTCTCCACATTTTTTCCGATTTAACTTAATCCATAAAGCCTTAGAGACCCTGTGCCTTTCTAAATTTGACCATGTTAGGTCGGCCATATTGATGATTTTTTCGAGAATAGTAGTCTTAGCCACGGCCATTGGTGGTCTGATGCCTTCAACTATATCACTTACCGGGTGCTCTGTTCTTTTTCTCAGTGTCAAGGAACCTAACATAATCTGACTCGGTTTTGTGAACATAAGCCCTAAGCATTGTGTAGCAACTCCTGACTTGTTCAGATTTAATGATGTAGGACTCTAGCGTTTTTACTGCTGCCTGACTATCAATGTAGATGGAGATATTCTTGTTGGATATTGATCCCATCTCAAGTATTGATCACAGTACAGTCAGAACCTTTGTTTGGAACACACTGCATGTGTCTGGAAGTTTCAGAGCCAATTGTAGGTCTATATCTCTCAAATATACTCCTGACCACATACCCACGCTAGTTTTGGAACCATCCACATAAAATGAGACTTCGTTTTCGGTCGAAACTTTTTTCCTTTGGAAATCCTCCTGTACATTACTTCGTAGGGTGTATCGAAGTCGACTGTACCAAGACTTTCATCCGTTTCGTCAGGGATGTTGGGGAATGAGCCCTGAAGAATAGAGCTATGTCCGATATAGCTAGATTTGAAGAGCCCTGCGTTAGTGAGACGAATTGCGCTGTTACCTGCCTGTAATTTTATTTGTAAATTCAGTGGTAAAAGATACATAAAAGCCTCGAGTGCAATCATGGGCGTGGTGCGTAAATCTCCAGTAATGGCAATACAGGCTGTTCTTTGTACCTTGGTCAACATATCCCGTGTTTTCTTTTTGATCGTGGCCTTCCACCAAACAAGAGCTCCATATGTTAGAATGAGTCTGATTACCATAATGTATAGCCAGTGCATCATTGTCTTGCAGATGAAGAGAACATTCTGAGCCTCACGGACTCTTTCCTGAACGTTGAGTTTCCAATTTAGCTTTCTATCTAGTACCGTACCAAGATACTTTGCGCGATCCGAGAGGCCAAGCTCCACTCCAGCAAGCCTAGGCAGTTTAAAGGGTGGAATTTTATATTTCCTCCTAAACAGTAGTAGTTCCGTTTTTTCCGGATCGACATGGAGTCCGCACTTTCCAGCCCATCTTCCAAGCCTGTTAAGGGCTGATTCCATCATCTCACTCAATGTATTTAAGAATTTACTCCGAACTATGATCACCACATGCCGTCAGGTCTCGGGGCTTTGAAAGGAGCGAAGGACATTATAGCCCAACGTAATTTCTTCCATGTGATGAGATGATTTAACTCTTCCTCTATTGACTACCTAACGTTATCAGAATATACATTATGTATCGAAATAGTTGGTGTGCCACTTTCTGGGAAGTCAGCTTCGACTAATGTTTCTAAAACTTCCTCCCTGCTTTCTGTCCATGAACTGTCAGATTTTCTAATCAAGCTGGGAATTGCTGCGTCTTTTGCTGCTCCATTGCGAATGACGGGAACTACAAATCAGAGATGAATGCAGCGGTATACACTAAAGTAAATCAACTATTGGTTTCTGATACACTTTTAAATGTCTGTCCACCTTCTAATGAAAATGCTTCCGCTGAATTTTTTTTCAAATCTCCGGCTACATAATCCTTCTGCTAAAATTAAAAGGATAATTGAATTTGTCTTTTTTTTACAACACGCTTTGGTGCCTTTTCATCCTTTCGGTGTAGGAGATTTTTGCACCCTTTTTACACTGTCGACAAAGCCAACGGTTAAAGCCAAAGCAAACACTGAATAAAAATGAAACATAAAGCAGGGCAGGGTCTATATAAAAGTGTTTAAAAAAGTGGCGACAACATCCATTAGAGGCGACAAATTCAATTTATTTAAAGCAGAAGCATTGCAAGCTGGCTGGCTGGTTGGTTAGTAGTAAGGACGAAAAAGTACGCAATCCTTTTCCAACACATGTCTCACATCGTATAGGGAGTATTAAATTGAGTTTTATCATTTTAATGACACATGCTCTGGAGTCGGTTTTTGTAAAGTATGTGATAATTTAGAAAACCAAATTTGTGTTAAAGTAAAAGTTTCAAAACAAGTGTGTAATTTGGGGATTAATCCCTTCTTGATCCGATTTCGTATACATAGTTCTTAATCCTATCTGTAGTCACCAAAACAAATCGTCTCATAAATCCCAATATCCTTAAACCACACACTAATCGCTTCGTTTTGCTCATTTCGTTCTCTTCTTATGTCCAATTAAATTGTTCTTTCTTTGTCCTTTGAAGGATGATGTCATAAGTTACTTATTGCGTTGATTTATCCAACAAGCAAAGAACAACAACATAAGAGATTCTTGCTATCCTCTTTCCGGTAAACAGAATCAGTACGTATCCAATCAGAGTCAATCAAAGTTGACCATTGACATTTACTTTGATATCCTTGTTGTTGTCTCCTCTTTGTCCATCCCGGATGGGCACACAACTTTTTTTGTTTCCACATGGATGAAAATAAAGTGGTATTCGGTAGCCAAGGTGCTTATGGTATTTATCGGGTGGTTTAATCGGGTGTTAATGCGAAAGTGGTCACGGGGATTGTGTGAAAGAAACCAGGATAATTAGTAACACATTGATAATATTATTTGTGTGTGTGTGGGGTGTGGTCGAGAGTGGGTGGCAATTGTACCTACTTGGCTTTTAGAAGCAATAGGGTTTATTAAGGACAAAAGATAAAGCTGGTTTTTCTGTTAGAAATAAGAAATATTTACATATGTATTTCGGTGAAGGATGGTTCGTTGCCTTTTGGTTTAGTAGCATAAAAACTCGTCCTGTAATGAAGTCTACTTGATCAGTTTAAAAAGCACCTGAAAGTACCATAAGCATTTAGGAGACCCAAACTATTCATTCCCAACATATTCCCCTACTTACTGCCTACGGCTGCACTTGCAGAACTGCAAGGACACCACAAATGCATAAATTTCTTCCACATAAAAACAAACATCCGTTGAATGTCAAAAAAAGATAAAAGATGTGGAACCCCAAACATTAGCCATTTTCCATTCGTATTTTCGTGTCTAGATATGAAGAACAGGGTGCTTTCGTTCCGCTTTATGTTACCATTTACCATCATGGTAATAAATCGCTTATCAACACTTTAAGTAAGATTTACGATGGAATTATTCCGCCTTCGTTGGTGTAGTACCTCATGAAATGTAATTGGAGATCCGAAGGAGGGAATAAAATGCGGTAATATCCCTGCAGTATTATTGCGAAGTATTTGTTTCATGTTTGCGGATGTAAGTCTTAAAATTTTCATCGAATTTTAGAAAACAGATTTTTTTTTTGTTTATTTACTCATCTCAGAACTATGAGACTCCCCGATTTATTATGGAATATTATTTCATTCGAACGACTGTCTAGGCTGGATTGGCAGTAGACCAATTTTTCAATACATTTCCGATGGTTTCAGCCACTTTTTCACGAACAGCTTGACCAATATTGTCAATTGCCTGAATTGTCTCTGGATTGTTCGCATAGCATCGATCTGTAATGGCATCAAAACACAGCTTCAAGACGGCCAAGCAACATCACCCAAATGACTGATTACACGATTGTTTAACTTAGTGTGCAATAAATCGATTGTCGGACGGTTTGTGGCACGTATTCCCACCTTCTTGGCCAAACAAATCGGTTATCATGCCTCGGTAACGTTCTCCATTCATTGTAATGTTTCTTGCCTTCTCGTCGTAAAAGAAAAATGACCAATAACACTCCAAAACCTCCAAAAACTGCAATATTCTCCATTGAGAACAGGACGCACAGTGTCAGAATAACATATGCTTCCAAAAGAAACCGATAGATGGCCCACCCTTTATAAGAAGGTTCAAAGAACTTTCAAAAGAACTTTTCTACCAAGCTCAGTAACAAAAAGAGTTGGATGACCAAATTTATATTATTTGAGAGATTGCGAACCAGACCACAGTGTTGGGTCCCTTTTCGTGTATCTTTTGCCGATCCATCTAAGTCCGTGAGGCTCTCTGGATTTCTCCACAGTTCCTCTCTGGCTTTAATTCCTCATGTCAACGCTAGCATCTGCTTAACAGAAATCTGGTTCATCCTCTGGGTTTCTACTCAGTGGCTCCCCAACACCTCCCTTGTTCTGCTATCTCGTGCTGTGCATTGACACAATATGCATACATATGTGCTGCCGTCCTCCAAGATTTCTGCCAGACATAGTTCACAGGTGTCATCCTCCAGAAGACCCATCTTTTTTAGGTGATACTCTGTAGCTCTGTAGCATGATCGGGATGATACCGTCCAGTCCTGGCGATTTGTAAGGGGAGAACGATCTAATTGCCCACTCAATTCTCTCCTCTGTGATCAAATCCACTGGAATTCATATTCCATACTCGTACTAACGCTGGTGCTATCGACAGATTGGGTTACACTTCCTGGGGAGTGCGTCAACTTATCAATAAATTTTAGTTAGTCTGACCAAGATTCAGTTCAATTTTCGTCGGGATCTTTGAGTGACGGGTTTGTCTGGAGACGATCTTCCTTAGTCTCCATGAGCGGCGCTTAGCTCTTTGCGTCTCATTTTTGAACTTTCTCTGAAAGTCTGTATCGGTTTTCATGGCCACATTAAGTAGGTTTCTGGTTACTCTCCCAATCTCTGCCAGCTCTCCGTACCTAGATTTCAACGGAATGGAAATGCGGTCAGCTTACCAATACACGTAAAATCTCAATCTTTACAGATGGATCAATTTCTAAACTGCTTGGTATATCCAAACAGTTCGCTTCCCAAACCATAACAGTGCTTTCCAAGCGGAGGTCAGCCCTTGTATTAAAGGCAATTCCACACCCTTTTAATCCAAGCTTGTGAAGTGCTGTCATAAAGAGCTTAAGATTCTTGAAACACATCACAACGTTGCGCTCTACTGGGTCCCTGGACATGAAAATATACCAGATTAGAAGGCCGATGAATTGGCCAGAAGTGTTTTGGAGTCCACAACAGAACAAGCCTTGCCTTGCACACTGAGGCTCGAAGCAGGAATTAGAGCCCTAAGGGAGGCTAACATTAGATGGTCCTCCGTAGACACTTGTGTGATCACAAGAAGTACATGGCCTTGTTTCGATGAGAGTAGGACCGACAGGATTAGGCAAAAGGATACGAAATTCTTCTCTACCCTGATGGTAGTCATCATAGGGCATTACACCACATGAAAAAACTAAGACTAACGGAAGAAGACTTATATCGTGGATATGGAGATGAGGAAATCAATGTCTATCCAGGTCTTATGCATCTTTTTATTTAAATTTCTTTGGGGGACACTTCTTCCGTGATCTAAGAGAATTATCTAACAAACCAGTCAATGACATGAATGAACTACATACATTCAATCAGTGATATCCAAGATGTTAACGGGATTGCAAGCATTCAGAACGTCGTTTGTAGAAACTACATTTCAATGTCAACGTTTACCCTTTTCAAATCACGGTGAAAGGCATATCCCAATTAAAAAGAATAGGTCATCCTCGCTTATCCGATTTCATTCCATTAAAAGTGTTTCGTTATAACCTTATGGCCATTTGAGTCATTTACCCCGTGGATCGCTCTCACCGTTGTTCTCAAGAAAAACCTCAGCACAAACCCAAATCGTTTCCAGAAGCGAGCAGCAAAAGCAAATTTGTTTCAAACACCATTTAACAACCTGTGCTAGGAATACGAGATGTCTGTCACGTGCACGGTGATGTGCAAATCGAATTCTACTTTTGTAGTCGTCATTTATAGAGGTGCACAGCACATCCATACGCAAGTAAACTTTTTTTATTTCTCGAAAACTACATTTGCAACTCTGCCAGTGACATCTACTACCGCAGTTGCCGTTCGCGCTCGTAGCAAGTTCGAACAATGGATTCGTGAAACTTATCCCAAGAACGATGGGAGAGGTAGGTAGGTATCGGTATGGAGAAGAATAAGAGTGCGCCAGGTACATAGTGTAGGTCACCCCCACATTTCGATTAACTTCATTTACGGTGCTGTGGGAATAATCAGTGTGGAAAATTCAAAGAATAGATATCGATTGTTCTTCTTAAATATTGGTCTAGGAAATTTGCGTTCAATTGAGTACGATTTGGGAGTTGCATAGGGAAATGGAAACCACGGGTGGCAATAAAGTGCTCAAAAAGGTTTGAAACCGAAACGGGTTCAGTACTTAAACTTGCAAGTCACGTTTCTGGGTCTGTCAAAACAGTTCAAAATAATCTTTTCCTTCCAAGAATGCTGTGCTTCTGATGGAACATTAAAGAGTCGTTCATAGAGGTGGTGTGTCATAGTCTACAACTGCAATCTTAAGTATTTTTTTTTATAATGCAAAGGTTTTGAATTTATGTACTTTAGGTACTTCTATACATTGTCCATTTTTGGAACGCGGGAAAGAGAAAGCAGTCTAGATAACTTCTCCGTACATGCCCTATGATGAATCGGGGCCTCGACCTTCAGACAATATACTTAGATTGATCAGTCAGGCTGAGAAGGAAACCCATCTTCTCGTCATGGGTAGTGACGCTAATACTTATCATGGTGCATGGGGCAGCAGCAATACTAATGTCTGAGATGAGTATCTATTTGATAACTTATGGAAACTAACCTTGTTATATGTAATAAGGGATTAGATCCCACATTTAATACTAACAAAAGGCAGAAAGTCACTAATGTGACCTTTGTCACGAATTCCCCTAAGATAAGCTTCACAAAGTAGATCGTATTTCTGACTATGCTTCGGTATTGACTTTAGAACTCTGTTTTCAGGAGCCCAAGGAGAACAGATTGGGATATTTAAAATACAAAAATGGAATAATCATCTCAACAGTTTGTCTGTAGTCCAGCCGCATGGTGGATGTTTTTTTTCCCTGTTTTTTTGTGTAGACTCTTGTCTATATGGCTGATACTGCGCCCTAAAAAGATCTATTGTATCAGCTAGAATAGGTTTAATCCAAGAGACATACTATGCCCCTAATGAAGCATACATAGTATCTAATGAACCATAGTACGTCCTTAGTAGCAGAGTTTCTTAATTTCGCTGACTAACATATTTCGTAATGAAAAATTTCCTTAATCAATGCAATGTTGGTCATTGACAGAGAATTTGATCAGAAAATGCCGAATCAGAAGACCTTTTAAAATGTCTAAACAGAAGCCATATCTGCTCCACTTCTTCACCTAAAGACTGAGAACTATATTTGCTATTGGATTGAGCAAATGCTTAAAAGAAGGCTTATCCATACATGAGCAATATTCAATACTTGAGAAGGTTTAAGGGTTATGCTGTGTCTGCGTAATTGGGGCACTTGGAACCACTCCTACAGCTGAACTAGAAACTATCCTTCACCCTCTTCTAGTTGATTTCCTTAAGAAACTGATGGCGGCTAAAGCTTGGGGAATCCTTGCAACTGTCTCGTGGAATTATGGCCCATCCATAATAGACGGCGAATTATGCTTCTTCAGAATAGGTTCATACCGAAAATGGTAGCCCTACTCTCCTGTCCCATACGAGAAGTTCTCATGTAGATCTGCGGTACTAGTAATTCGGGTTTCCATAGTGGTATCGCAACGGATCTTTTTTTGGTCTAAGTGTATCCTTACTGAACGGGGACAGTCACTGAACCCAACCCAACCCCAACCTTGGACTAGACCACGGGAAGTTTAGTTTACATAGTGGCAATTTTCAGTTGCTGACAAAAGAACTGTTTATAAATACGAAATCAGTAGCTTCTACAATCTTAAGGACACAAAACAAATAGAAAAAAACTCCATAATTGCTTTGCCTACTGACTAACCGAAGACTGACCTGGATAACATCATTAGAACTACAAATATGTAATATATAAACAGAGTCCACCCCATAAAAGCACTGTCTTCCTAAACCTAACCCATTAGGTTTATCTCAAACAAAACACAATCAAATCTCAATTAATCACCTCTAACCGGAAGGGAATTTAGGGTATGCTACGCTCAACTATTAGTGGAAGCAATTATTATTTTTTTTAGGGTTGAATTAAAAAGTAAGTGCTTCCCGCGTTTGTTAATAACTTAATTATTGTGAGGGTGTGACTGGTCTAATTGAACTAAGTATTCGGCTAACCACGATTATGTGGATGCCGTGTGGTTGCTACTGTTGACTATTTGTGGTGTTAAATGTTGATGTTGTTTCAGCACGCTATAAGCTTGTTTGTAATTTTTTTAGACAAATTCTTAATGAACGGTATATGATTTAGACTAAGTTTACTTAATTATTGCAATTAGCTAGAGATGCAATCAGGAATCAAATTCAATACGAGGATATAAACAACTTTTTTTAATGATACATACAACCTTGTCAGCTCATATAGTACCTATTGTATACATAGGTGCCACTCGACAATATCTTGAAGAAAAATAAGAAAATCATTCTCTTAGGTATTAGGATCAACGATAAGTACTGTCCGATCCCTAATAAGCCTACATCAGCCTACATCATCTGCGAAACCAGTGAGGGTACCTTTAAAATGTAATGCAAACAATGAACAATAATTTTGGGTTTTGGTGTCCTGGATTTCCCAATCTGCTGTATGTATAGAAGTGACTTTCTTGATTCTTTCATTAATGTTAGGCCTCCAGTTCGGTTTCTTCTCAAGTACGAGACGTAGATATCTTGCGCTGTTCCAGATTCAAAGGACAGTGCCCCTATGGAAGGTTATGTCTTGCCAGCTATCGTCTGATACATCCATACATACGTCTATTTCTTATTTAGCTGCTTTTCGAAGAGCTTCCGACAACTCAATAGATTGTGTTTCTTTTTCTCTAAAAAGTTTGGCTCGTGGTGACTAATCTTCTGATTAATGTTTTGGGTTTCTAACCAAAAGTAGTTGCTGATGCTAGTTAATTTTTAAAGCACACTCATTTTAGCATTAGGGTTTTTCTTATCACCTTTCTGCATTTTTATACTTTCTGTTTTTAGACGTTTGAAACTATTTATTAGGCTTCAAATGTACTACCTTTCGGTAAAGCATTCCATGTTATTGCCTTTCTGATAGATAGAAGATATCCTACCAAACAATAAGTACCTTTAATATTAGAAAAGTACTATGAGTATGTGTGCCTTTGTACATCGAGTGTATCGTAGCCTCAACTTCAATGCCGTCAATGTAAAGTGAAAATGAAAAATCGTCAGCAGGGCATTGTATTGTTTGATTATGACCGTTTATGAAAAATAAAACTGAGGTGGTTCCAAGAGACAATCAATCGTACAGTCAGCGGTCATACATTTTTACTTTTTTTTTGCGTTGTAAGGTGGGAATCTTTTAATGACAAAACTGGGTCCATTCTCAGTAACAGTGTGGGTTTTCCACCCAATAAACCCACATTTCTCCTAAGCCTGGTCTTCGCGGCACTAGCATCAAGCATTTCATCGCGAGGGCAGACTTTAGTCATAGGTACTCGGCTAATTCGTGTTGCCAGAGTTGCTGTCTTCGCTGCTCCTTCATAATGTTTGTCACAGTGTCGTCAACTGCTTCCCACCCCTCTTCATTGCACATCATCTGTCTGGTGAAGTTGTTTGGGGTTAAGTCCTCTCCCAGTTGGTTTACTAGCAGGTGCCATTCTACGTAATATCGTGGGCAGTGGAACATAATGTGTTCCGCACTTTCCAACGCTTCCGTTCACATTGGCAATAGGGATTGTCGTCATGTCCAAACCTATCCAGGTAGGCTCTGAAGCATCCATTGCCAGTACGCATCTGGATGAGGTAGAAATTCAGCTCCCCATACTTCCTATAAATCCAAGCGTATATATTGGCGATCAATCTCTGCGTCCACCTGCCTTTATCAAAGTGATACCATCTCTCCTGTCATTCTTTCAGAATTGTTCTTGGTACTTCAGTATCACTTCGACTCGTCGTTGTAGCCATTGTCCTCATGTCACGGAATTTCGTTGCGCTTCTGTAGGAAGAAGGTCTTTTAGTACCATGCCAGCCACTACACATGCCGCGTCGTAGAAGGTTGTTCGGAAGGCTCTTTGTTATATTCGCATGATAATGCTCCAAATGAAGTTTGTATCAGCTTTCCTGGCCAATTGAACACATGACGATTGTACTGGCAAGTCATACAATACAATATCCAAAAATAGAAGCACATCCTGCCGCAGCATTTCAATTGGAGACTATTTGACGCAATTAAGATCAATCCGTTTGTCGATCATTCTGATCTCTTAGAGCGGTCAGCGTTACATGTTACATTATTGAACTTAGTGTGCAATAAATCGATTGTTGGACATCTTGTGTGGCACGTAGCCCCATCTTGCTGGAACCATAGCTCCCTCAAGTCCAATTGCTGGCCATAAAATATCGGTTATCATGCCTCAATAACACTCTCCATTGACTGTAAAATTTCTTTCATTGTCGCCTGGGAAGAAAAATGCCACTTCAAAAACTACACCTGCAGCTGCAGTTGGTACATTATTTCATGTTTCGGAACCACAGCATCCACTTTGAAAGTAACTTTGCAATATTTTTCAACGTTGTTCAAGCATAAATCGATTCATTTCATTCCGAGAAAATTTAATTCTTTGTTCCTGTCAATTTTTTGTCCGCATAAGAACTGTCAGTGTCAGAATAACATATGATTCAAAAAGAAACCAACAGATGGCCCACTCTATAAGTGCTTCCTCACCAACGCTACGATAACACTTTTACGAAGTACTATTGATGAGGTTGGTTCTTCCATTTACTGATACAATAATATAGTAGTACAAACGACAGTGCTGGTTTCCACTATTCGAAATTCAGGAAATATGATTTCCTGTAAGTAATGGTTGGATATTTTCTCTTTTGTAGTTTAATTAAGCTCTTAATGGATATTTTATGACCCAAATTTCTGACCATGTATATACCATGTACTCAACACTCATTCCAAGACATTTTGAATAATATCCTTCTTCAAGCTTTAGCAAAGCGTTATACAGTCTTTCAGTTTTTTTAGAACAACAACTCCACTTAAGATGTTATTTCCTGACTTTGGTAGAAAATTCAAATGAAATTCATTTTATTCTGCCACCACTCTCTCTCTCTTTCTCTAATATGTTCATAGTCCTTCACCTGAAAAGAGCACTACCGTGTCATGAGAAACAAACGAGCTCATAATAATAATCATGAAAATCACGAACATTTATCAGTGTGTAGGGCGGCAAGGCATCTTTATGGCATGACTTTCAACTGCTAAACTGCATTATAATAATGTTGTCTTATCGTCTTGTTCCTACAGAAGGAAGGCAGAAGTCCAACAAGGATGCTGAGATGTTGCCCATTCAAGGTCCTTTTCATGTTTTATGAATATTTCATTTTTTTTATTCGTTTCGCACTCAAATGATAAGAGAAGAAAGATGTTTTAGAAAATATGAAAGTTTACAGCATATGCATATGACCATGAGAGAAATACATTCATTTGTTGAATGTAAGTGTTTTAGCATAACGTCCTTGAAGGATGAGATATGAAAATGTGTATACTTACAAATTTTGTATATTTTTAGATGGAAATATTATTTCATTTTTAGTAGGTGAAACCTGTTGAGGGGCGTTGTAAAATGGCATATTTGCCAAGAAGATAGAAACAAGTTTACAGATAACTGAATTTTATCGCATATCTTTAGGAAAATGGCTTTGCAGATACATACATGAATGTTCATATTTGTATAAGATGGGAAATAACACTTCAATAAATAAGAAAGGATTAGTCAAATTTTTCTGCACAGGAAGCTGAACAAACAACTGACAGCATTTGGAGAATATTGACACTAGATTTATCTAGGAGGTTGATGGACTTAATTAAAGACGAGATTGAGGATTTAAATATGTCTAAAGATGAATCAGAAAGCGATTATGCATACTATAGAACTCCAATTAAGATTGGGTCAGTGTTTGGATATCTATCATAGTTGAAACAGGTGCTTTTTGAGATGACCTAAATCTGTCCACCTATTTCAGTCTAAGGACAAATATTCATATAATCAAATATGCTTATGTCATTCTACTGCACAGACTGAATCACTTAAAACAGAGTCAAGTGACAGTAAATAATAACTTAATATCAGTAAACACAGACTGCCTGTCTACGCATAGTAATAGCGAGGAATCAACCTACAAATCGGCACAATTCTAAGTTAGTTTAGGTACTAATTTAGGATTGATTCCACATAGAGTCGACATTAAGTAATGTTTAAACTACAACAAAATCAAAATTCAAATACGAGTATGACATTCAAATACAAGTCAATTGACTAACATCTTCCACATGAACAAATTACTACAATCATATACATTTCTAATTGCACTAACCGCCCCACTTAAATAAACAGGTAACCCTTCATTAAACTTTCAAACAACTCCCACTTGCAACAACTAAACTCGTAAATACAGACACTTAAGCAAGTTATACCAGATAATTTCATAGCAGTGGGTTTATCCCTTTAAAATGGCTGGCAATTTCCTCCAAGATCCTCCGGAAGGCATTAATTGAAACCTCCGTGACAGTGGTAAATGGATGAAAGTGAATTTGCCATCCTAATTGGCAGATTGTTGATACACACACGCACACACATACTGAGAGTAAGATAGAAAATGTGGTATTCATGTGTTTGTTTTAAAGGATAATGATTTTTTGTTGTAATAGAAATTTACTGTTGAAATTGTGTAAAAATAGAAGGTGTTCGTGTTCAAGGAGCATTAGTGCTTTCTTTCTTAACTCGGTTAAGGCCCACTTTTATTTCTGCGTGCCAGCTAAGGTAAGGTGTTCCTCTACTGCGTTGTCCCTCTGTACAGCTCTTATAGTTCGTCGTTGAATCTCCTCCTCCGAAGCACGTCAACACAAACGAGACTGAATATTTTACGAAGAATCTTTCTTTCAAAGCGACCGAGGATATCTTCATCCGTTTTGTATAAAGTCCATCCTTCAGCGACTGGGATGATCAAGGTCTTCTTAGTTCTTTGGGATAGCGCTATACTCTTTTGCCTTCTGAGGTGTTGTGATGTTGTCAGAATAAAGATAGACAAAGTCCTCTACTACCTCTAAGTTATAACTGTCTTTTGTGACGTTCTGCCCAATTCGTCGATGTTGTGTGTCCCTTTATGTTGGCAGCATATACATACTTGTTTCGCCTCATTACGCCCAGACAACACCTAAAAATTTTTTTGACGGCCCCACCTCTCGCGAGCATCTAACAAACATCCGAGAGTATAACTGCCAGGAAAAAGCTTCTCAAATTAAAAAATTGCCCTTCCATTGCTGTAAAGAATATAACACGCACAACACGAATGGTTGTGAGAAGCTATGCCGTATCGTGCCATTTTATTTTTTTTGTCCTCATTTACCGCTAAAACCATTTGTGCAGCTGACAGGTGACATCCTGCTAAATTCTGTCAATTATGTCAATATCGTCGACGTATTCGAGTAGTTACTGCACAGACTTTTAAAATAGCGTGCCTCCGGTGTTGGCTTTCACACAATTTCTTCAAATATGGTGTTGACGAAATCACATGATAGCTCGTCACATTGTTTAAATCCTTTTATGACATCAAAGGTATTTGCCGGTTCGTTACCGACCTTAATGAAACAACGAGCGTTCTTCGTCATCATTTTGCATAAACGGACGAATTTGATAGTGATGCCAAAACTAGACATGGCTCGTCTCTATAAGTGCTGTCATATGCAGCCTGAAAATCAACAAAACGGTGGTGGGTATCGATTTGGACTGCTTAAATATTTTCCAAGATCTGCCAAAGTGTGAAGATTTGATCGATAGTAGTCTGATTTGAAACCACATGATTGATGTTAAGGATACATCAGACCGTAGTTGGAGTAATTCAGTGACTCTCCTTTCTCGTGGCAAATGAAACCATTTCATCTAATCTGAGATTTTGTAGTCCGTTATATTATGTACTGCTACTTTTCAAGCTTATTTGTTGCTAGTTCTATAGTTTTTCCCATCGCAAGAACGGCAGTCAATCTACAAAAGTTGGTATATTGATTTCTTTACTTTGTTGTAAATAAAAGGTACAATACTGGACCTAGTACACTGCCTTGTGGTACACCAGCTTTAATTTCTTTTAAGTTTGAATTTTCAGTTCCCTGTGAAATTCTGAAGAATCGCTCTAATATACATGCATATACCTAAGAGTCTGGAATTTTTAAGTACCTACTGCTTTGACAGTTCCTTTTGCAATTTATGGATTAGTCCTTTATGTCAGACTTTATCAAAAACTTGTGTTATATTAAGAGACATAGTACAGCATATCTGTCACATCATTTTCTGTGATTCTATGCACTTGATCGATCGTAGAGTGCTTATTTCTAAAGCCAAATTATTAGTTTGACTCTTGGAGATATTTCTTCAACTATTTTTTGCATACGTTTCACCAGCATCTTTTCGAATAACTTAAACAACATTAGTAGTATCAATATTGAGGGATATGAGGTTACTTCGCTAGTTAGTTTGCCTGGTTTTTGAATCATTATTACCTAAACGACTTTGCACATGCTTTGGACATACTTTTTTCATATTTAAACCTTCTTTTGTTCATTTGGCAAATTCTTTAGCTGTAACCGGCCGAACCGGTCTGTACTTATCGCACTCTGTTTTCGTTCTTTGATAGCCTTAATCTTCATAAGGTAAGAAGACGTGTTCAAAATACTCAGCAAAATGTTTGCTTTTTGTTGACTCCTTTTGGCAGGTTACTTTCCAATGAAAGATCCTGAATGTGCCGCAATTTCAACGTGGTTAATTCTTATCTCGCCAAGTCGAAAGGTTTCGTTCTATGTAGTTGGCGCAATAACTTACTCTCATTCAAAATTTGTAAGATTGTATTGTTGATATGTCCGATTAGTCGGTCGCGTGAAGGTTCTAGTTTCAGCTTAGATTGTAGGAATTCCGAAATCGCTGTGGATATCGTTGTTCCTAGTATACCACGGGGACAATTTCTCTAAGCCCACGTTATTTTTAGAAGTTTGTGAAATATTTACATTTGTTTTCTTGAAAAAAGCTCTTGCTTGTATAAAAGCAGTTTGTTCTCGGCACTGAACTGGGAATGTTTTCCGAGTAACCAGTACATGTGCGAATTTCATTTCAGTTTTGCGTCGAGTGTCATTCCCAATTATTTGGCTTCGTTAGCAAAAGTTTTCCGGCCAAGTTTTGAAAAATTGGCAAGTCATTAGTTTTCTTGTTGGTGAAATTCACGTGAACAGATCTAGTTTCGTTGAGGGCGACCCGCCAGTACCTCGTCCATTCATTTACTTTATACAATGCGTTTTCAAGATTTGCAGTCGTTTCTTCAATTGTCAAACTAGGATAGCGGTGTCATCGGTAAACATATCCATCTTCTTTCGGTATATCACGAGTATATGTATAACAGATAGAGAAGCTGCCCAAGAACTCTTCCTTGAGGTATGTCGGCAGAAATTTTGTTGAGCTCCGAGTATTCGTTTCCATGTCTAATATGGAAGAGTCTATTCCTTATACAGGATTCTAGAATATCGTATAGGCATACGAGAAGAATTTGTTGTAATTTTTATTTTATCGTGCCACACCTTATTAAAGACTTGCAAGACGTCAAGGAATACGCTTGAACATATTTTTTTTTTCTTCAAGTGCTTCTCGATTACGTTAATAATTCTCTGCACGTGGTCTATCGTCGAATGCTTACTTCTGAACCCAAACTGATGGTCAGGCATAGGATTATTACCTTCTATAACTTGTCTTAGAAGCCTATACATATTCCATGAGGATAAGATTTCTGCTTTATCTTATTTGTTGTTTTGGGATTAGCAGCTAATGCAGTTTTTCGGATAGGTGTTGTAAATATTTGACAGTTGACAGTTGGATACTTTCTACCAACTCCTGTCTGAAGCATGTACATAGTTCCAGTCAGTCAACTAGTTTTGGGGTATGTTCCTCGCAGATCTGGTCCTTCTTTTCTGCACTTATTTTATTTTAGGAGATATTTTTTGTTATAAAAAGTCGACAAGATCCGAGGTCTTATTTCTATCTGTTGAAGCGATTATACTTTTAGAACTTGATCTAAACTTTAATCTAAATTTTGCTCTGTGTCTTCCCTGTGGCGAAGCTCAAGAACTATTAAACCAATTTCAGCATACATATGTATGTACATACATTAATATTGTATCTACACCATTAAAAAATGTATTCACTTACCCACTTTGTTTTCTGCGCTTATCTATATAACATGCCTTAATTCAGCCGAACAAGATAAGCTTAACTGTTACGTTAATTCCCGACGACCATCCTTGACAACCTCTGATTAAACAAAACAACATACATATCTCTCTAATTCAACAGCATAAGAAGCGTGTGTATGTAAAGATACATATATCCGACAGATAAATCACACAAAACGATGCTTCCTATTCCTGTGAAGGAGATTTGCAAATATTCACCACAACCCGGGCTAAATACACACAAGCACGTCTACAACTGACTTTGCCACAAAGTTGTGCGGTATGCGGAACACTGCCACACAATAGGAAGGCAAATGTATTACGATTACCAGCTTCAATGGAATGGCAGTGAAGCACTTGTGGCAATCGAATACCCAGCTCTATGTATACATTACTTCGTTCGTCGTCGTCATCGTCATCGTCGTCGTCCTCGTCTCGTCGTTGAACTTATTTTGCATTTGAATTAGATAAAAAGCAATGAATAGTTCAGCCGCACACGAACGAACTTACAAAGTAAATCATGTAGAAAAAGCCAGTTGGAGAACTGGATGAATTCTCGAAATTGTAATAGTTACATGCAGCGTTACTTAATCACTCACACCATTAAGTGCAAAGACTTTAAGCACTTAAAATAGGGAATAGAGATTTAAATTTTCAAGAGAATCTAAAAGCCAACCAGGATCGTCGTGACTATTCTAAAAGGAATAAACTGAAATGGACATTCTTTCCTTTTTTTTTTTGTTTTAATGTCTCAAAGTGAACATTGTCAAGTGGATGCTCATTAAAATGCCCAACATATCCGAAGAAGATGTTGGTTTTGTTTAGGCTTATTCGATTGACTTTTATTAAATTCTCTATAACTAAACTTTTCAATTCAACAGTTTGCAATTTCAACAGTGCATTGGACTAGGAGGGATTCGAGGTTCAATTCCCAGACAACAACTAAAATTTAGAATTTTGAATTAAAATATTTCTATATATATATATGCCAAAGAATATCTCGATTGGATTGGCACAGAAAACAAAAATTGTTCAAATATTTAAATTTATGTGATCGGATGGCAAGAGATGAGTTAGACGTCCGGAGAATGCAATATTGCAGATCCAGTACACCACGAAAAGCATCAAACATGGAGGCGGAAGTATCATGGTTTGGAAATGTTTTTCGTGCTATGTTGTGGGTTAAATATTTTGGATAAAAGAGACCATGTACACTAAAATATTAGAGGAGGTCATGCTCCCGTATGCTGAGTGCGAAATGGCAATTTATGCAAGAAAGCGACCTTAACTGTGAAAAAACTTCTGAACTAAAAAATCGGCATTAAACAGTAGTATAACACATACAGCACTAGACCCTGGATCCAATGGACCTGACGCGCCAAAAATTTGTACAATTTCACCGCCTTACCAATTCCAACGCACTAATCTAACAACACCCACATACTACATGGCTAACTCCTATTTTAAAGGCGTATCCTCCTGCTGCACATACATAGTTCAATAAAGTCACTCGCATGGAACAGATTTTGTTAACCTTTAACAAAACAAACAAGAGGTACAAATTTAACAAACCCATAGGTTTGGTTGGTAATTTGTACCTCTTTCTATAGCTAGGCTTCCGAATTGTAGTTTTATCTCTTTTAAAGTGAATAATTGAATATTTCCTTCATATACACGTACGCACATATGTACATGTAGACTTTAAGTTGAACCCTGTAGTACCCCATCGTACGCACACTTCAACTTTTCGTACAGTCACGAGATGTTTGTTAATGTTTGTTGAGGATGAACTACATTTTTCTCTTCAGTGCTAATCTGGGATTAAGTCGTTTTGAAAAAATCTGCTTACAACAATTAACATTTTTTTTATGGTTACGCTAAAGGATGTGTAAGCTTTTAAAGATGCTTGTAACCCTAACTACCGTCATGTACGATTCCCAAAACTTTTTCAATGCCAGTACTAAACCACAACCTGGACACTTCAACTAATTTCCCCGTGGGACTACCGTTAGGTATTATTTTGCGGAGCTGTTAAGCAATTTATGCTTTTCTTTTCCTGTTTATCGCTCTTTGTTACCTTTACGTTTCTTTCTTGCCTGTTGAATTTGGTTGTTGTCTCTCACTCTTTCCATTCGCCTAAGTTCCTGCATAATTATCGCTGCAACCTGTTTCACAGCGTCCCATATTATGCTCGATATTATCATATAGGTGGAGTTAGGTTAGATTGGGCTATGAAGAGGTATGTCACGTCCACTCAGAGACCTAAAAGTCCATTATGAATCCCCAAATAAGAATAAACCAAAACCTATCGCGTTACTGGCTGCTTTGGGAACCAGTTGGTGGTCTTGATGAAGTGGATGAGATCCTATATCTGGAAGCCTGCTAACTCCATGGTTCTTTCGAAGAATCTGGATCCTAGAGTGCAAAGGCGTCGTTCTTGCAAAACAGATCAGTAGTAAAGCAAATGTTGGATTGACTCCATCTTTTCCTCGCCTCTGCAGCTTTGCATAAATCGTCGGGCTCTACCCTCCATTCACGGAGCATGACTTCGATGGCACAGTGTCCTGTGTCCTCGGATAGATAATCGATTTAGTGTCAGAAGGCTCTTTATTTTCTTTTTATCTATTTTCGGCCATAATGTACGAGAGGTAGCACAGACCTCCCTAGATAACCAGGACGAGTTGGCCTCTTTCTACAATATCCCGTCCAATCGGTGGCAGAATGGATGCTTCACTGATGTTATCATTTCTGTCTGCGACTGACGTTGACTGTCTTCTATGCATCTAACAGCTTGTTCTATTGCCAGGATTTCAGCTTGCAATACACTTCACGCTACTGGTAATCTGAAAGATTTCTGTTTTTGCAGTGCTTCCAAGTAAAATCCTGCTCCCATGTCTATCTCCATTTTTGAGCCATGTATGTAGTCTGTGCTCCCTAGATCGTTGTCTATGCTGTTGGACTCCTACTCTGCTCGGCTTGGGAATAGTATTGTTAGTCGTGCTTGAAGGAGCTGTGGCTGATGGCGATGCTAGCTTCGTTGCGAATAGGTTTGAAAGTTTTTCCCAGTTCCCTGTCCTTTTTCCAGATTGATATCTTTGACTGAAGCTTATGTTTCCTGAAGTTTGGCATCGTAGGTCCTTTGTAGTTCTCAAACTAAGATATCTATTGGGAACATTCCCGCAATGACACATACATACTGCCTCGTCTGACACCGTCCAAAAGCAAAGTAAACTAACAGCGCACTTATATAGCCTATTTACGGAGTTTATGCTTCGTGCGTATGACTTCTTTGTCATTGCCTTGGCCCATATTGTTGCTGCATATGTACATAAGGATGGACTGCACTAGTCTTGACTAAGTTAATCTCCTTTGTTGTCTAGGTCCAACAATATATGTCATTATTCTTGATAAGACCGTCGCATATACTTTCAAGGTGTTCCTAGTAAGTGAGCTCCGCTTCAATGATCACACCTAGGTATCTGATGACCGCTTTGATGTCTTTTTATGATTGCCTACCCTGATTGTGATTGCCTCCAATATTATCTATTACTTCCACGTCTTTCGCCGCCACCACAATTGCAATGTCATCGGCAAAGCCTATGATTTGTTCCTCATTTGGGATTCTAAGCCTTAGAACCCAATCACACATAATGTTGCAAAAGATAGGACCTAATACCAATCTTTGTGAAACTCTACCAGATATGTGGTACACTATCGTGCATCGGTATCAAAGAGAAGAAACCGTTTCTCAAAACGTTATATTATTAGAAATAAAAACCATGGCACCATCATTGACTTAAGCGATTGCACTATGAGTCCTCAGTTTGTACAGTTGAACGTAATTTTAACTTCCAACGTTATTACATCACCATATTTGTTTGCACCGATTCTCCTACCCTAAATAGATTCTTTCAAAGATGTAGTTACCCTCCGTATTGCATCTACTGTATAAAGAGCTTTCCTAAATCCGTACTGTTGGTTGGAGGGTCACTCGGTTTCATCAATTCCCACTTCTAATCGGTAGCATACGATTCGCTCCAGTATTTTACCCATTGCGTCTAATAGGCATAT
Organism: Xylota sylvarum; assembly: GCA_905220385.1. Lineage (NCBI taxonomy): Eukaryota > Metazoa > Arthropoda > Insecta > Diptera > Syrphidae > Xylota > Xylota sylvarum. The sequence goes on along the minus strand of LR999957.1, from coordinate 102,985,295 downwards.
GGGATTGTACATATGGCGAGGGCTCATCTGGTGTTTTTTCCCTTTAGGCAGCAGCACCTGGTGTTGCAAACTTCCTCTGTTAGGCGCTTGTTGTAGAGTTCCATAAATGGTTGCGAATTCCTTTTAATGGCTCTGGCTAATTTAAGGGCCTTGTTTGGTATGCCATTCAAACCAGGTGACTTAGTATCCTCAAATCGTCGGCATATAGTACGTCCAGCAGTTCCCTTTGCATGACAGGTGGGATGTCCTGTATTTCCTCATGTTGGTCTATCCCTCTGCTGGTGTTTATGGTGAAAAAACCCCTATGCATTTTTTTGCATATAGAGAGAATATGAGGGTGAAGGTGCCCTTGTGCTCACGTTTTGTCATGACTGTTCTAAAGGCGGAACTCCAGGGATTTACATCTATGTACTATGTATGATGTATTTGAATTTATTCTGAAGTCAGGTTGAGACAATCTAGTCCGTAAAAAGAAACAGAATCATGTATTTATTATCTTTCCCAACTCTACGGATTTAAACCGGACTCCAGTATACTAAAGTATAATTCAGATGAGATCATCCCTAAAATTTTCGAATAGATCCTAAGCACCAGTCTATTCCTCCACAATTTCGCCGAACTTACGTATAAGAGATGTAAAAATTCATCACTTTACGCTTAAAATGATTCTTTTCAAAAATTAATTTCTCTCCTTTAAGCAGCACTTTATCTCTCCTGTAGGTGTGTGTACGTCATTACATCACCGAATATCAAATAACAGAAGCAAGTGCATTTGTTACAAACAAACAAACGCACATGATTGCTGAGGATATTATGCAACATCACTTATGGAGAACTTTGTGTTTTATTGGAAATATACACTCGTCAGGATACGCACAGAACAGAGATTGCCTTGGCAGCAATGAAACCAATGAAATGGACAGCCTTGAGAGCAGTATCGAATTTCCAACTATTTGATTTTTGCTAACAACGTTATTAATACCAAAGGGAAAGGGCTGGTGAGTTATCTTTCGAAATTCACAAAAAGGAAGCATTTTGTCGGAGGTGAACCACAGAGCTTATCCAACTGAAATACGCAAAATGTCTGCATTTGAGCGTATATGGAATTGGGTGTATTGTTATTCCAGGAGAAATGTAAACTTAATTACTATGAAAATATTTCGTAATATTTCCAGGTAGTTATGATGCAAGATTGTTGAATTGTAGGTGATGTACCTACACACAATGATGGAACAGCATTACGAAGGGAATAAACCAAGCATGGCCTTCGGGTTAGAATGGTATAAATGAGCTGCCATAGGTGTTGACAACATTGAAAATGACTTTCTCATACTGACTTGTGGCGTTGATATACTATGTCAATTGGTTAAGGTACCGAGATATACATACATATGTATGTAGATGCGGACGTATTACATTTTAGAGTGTGGAAAACGTCTCTTCATGTAATAACCCATTACCTTATCCTGTGTTTGTTTATACATTGAATTGTCAAAATCATTTTTGGGTTTCTAACCAAGAAGACCAATGAATCGATATATATTGACACACGTTTGGTCAATCTTGAAAGAAAGCGACAAAAACATCTCATTCTAGTATTAATTTTCAGTTGAGATACTTTCAATCCTATAATCACACCAATAGTTTTAACTTATAGATGATTTTTCGAAGCAGAATAAAGCAACAGGCCCATGAATGACCCAAAACTTAGCATTTTCCAAGCATTCACGTTAGGTGTGTTCTATATGTGCCACTAATGGAAGACACCTACTGCAGTAAAATGCCATATGCGAAGAACCAGTTTTTCAGTTTGAGAAGCTTTCTTATGACAATAATACCCTCGAAAGTTTATCGGACGTTCACAAAAAGTTGTCATATAAAAACGTCTTTTCCTGGATCGATACAAAACTCGAACCTCTCCTTAATTAGAGTAGAATTTAGTCATGTTCGTTGGAGAATGATACTGATAAAGAAATTTTGATTTTCAAAACTGTTTCATGATGCAAGTTCAGTGTTTTTACTAAAAGGAGTGGCTAACTCAACTACAAGTATGAGCTCTGTACATTTACTCCTTTTTTCCCTACTTTTATTTCAATTGTTAATTTTTTCAATTGTTATTCCTCAAACATCCCTTCTACATAATTGAAAAGCAATGACAATATCTGACCTGAATAAGTACTAAATCTGATAGACGACACTGGACAAGAAAAGCAACATACTTAAGAAGGTTCAAAGGCCATCCTGTGTCTGTATAATGGGCACCCTTAGAGCTGCTCCTACAACTGCACTAGAAACTATGCTCCATCTTCTTTCCGTTGATATCTTTGGAAAGTTAATGGGGGCTTAGTGAATCCTTGCAACTGGCTCGTGGAAATATGGGCCACCCAAGCATCCTAAATGGCCATAACACTATTCCATACGCCGTACTTTCAGCGTAGTGCGAAAGTACTTGCATAGATGGCGCTACACTCCGGGGTGGACCTGGACCTTAACCAATAAGCCTCTCCAGCTAGCTCGATCTTTAGCCAGCTGCCTCCAGTTTCACACACCAAGTTGGTTGAAGTGCCTTACCACTTGAGAGTGTCCCCTTAGGCAAGGTCTTCCTCTACTGCATCGGCCCTCTGGGGTGGATTCGAAGACTCTCCGGGCCGGAGTATTGTTGTCCATCCGCTCTACATGACCGAGACATCTTACTAGTTGTATTGGAATTCTTCTGACTAGGTCGATGTCACTATGTAGCTCGTACAGCTTATGACTGTATCTTCTTTTCCACTCTCCGTCTATGCAAACGGGACCAAAAATCACCCAATGTATATTCATTCCTGACATGAAAGCATGAAAGGATGATCAGGGTTTTTTATAGGGTTACTTTAGTTGTTCGAAAGAGGGCTTTGCTACACAGCTGCCTTCTTACCATAAAAAAGCAGCGATTGGCAAGAGTCAATCTTTTTTTGATCTCAGCGCTGGTGACGTTGTATGAATTTATATCTGATCCAAAGTAAAGAAAGTCCTTTACTATCTCAAAGTTATATCTGTCTGAATCCTTTTCTGATGTCAAAGGTCTCGGCGAAGTCTTTCCCGACTTTGATGGAGCAGCGTGCATTCTCCATCATCATCCTGCACAACTATAGCACTACTCTATAGATGCTGTCATAAGCGGCCTTAAAATCGATAAAATGATGGTGAGTATCGAATTAAAATTCCTATGTTTTTTTCCAAGATCTGCCGTAGTGTGAAAATTTGGTCTATGGTGAACTTTCCTGGCCTAAAATCACACTGATATGGACCAATCAGATTGGTGACAAAAAGTTTTAAGTGTTCACACAGAATAGCAGATAAGATCTTGTAGGCGACGTTGAGGACACTTTTTTCTCTATAGTTGGGGCAGTTTAGAGGGTCTCCTTTCTTGAAGATCAGGTAAACAATGCTAAGGTTCTATTCATCGGACATGTTTTCGTCCGACCATATTTTACAAATGAGTTGGTGAGTGCTCCTTATCAAACCATCCCCTGCTGTTTTGAATAGCTCAGCAGTTAGGCCATCAGCTCCAGCAGCTTGAATGGATTTTAGCGTAGATATCGCTATCTCAACTTCATCCAGGTCGAGTGAACGGAAATGTTTGTTAGTAACCTCATTCCTGCAATAGCATCTCTCCGAACCTCATGCCTGCAATAGCATCTCTCTATTTCCTCAATCGCGTTCTTCTCATGCTCCTTCTTTGTCCTTCTAAGAAGACAGTGTTCATCCGTACTTTTCTCCTCGTAGAGCTCGAGAGCAGCTCTGGTCTGCTTTGTATACCATCCTTTTTATGCATTTGCTTGCCGACATGCTTCGTCGAAACATGGGTTTCGTTGTGATGGTCTTTTGGCAGTGTAGTATCTCAGTACTTAATGCTGACCAGTATAGAACCCCTTTAGAGATTAAGGGATACTCCATCGAAAAAGGCTCTGGCGATGTCTTTTGATTATAGCTTTCCGACGCCAAACTTGCTCACAATATTTCCTTGTCTTCGCGATGTTCTGGATATCCGTATCTGTACAGGCTACAACAAGGTAGTGGTCGGAGTCGATGTTCGCTCCTCGGAACGTTCGAACATCTATCATACTGGAAGAGTACCTTGCGACGATCGCAAAGTGATCAATCTGGTTGACGGTAGACTGATCCGGAGATCTCCATGTTCCATTGTGAATATTGAGATGTGAGAATGGCGCGGGTTGCCCCACTGCAAAATCGATTAGCCTGTATCAGAGGTGGTGCCATGCAGGCTATGCTTTCCGACAGAACTACCAAAAATGATTTGCGTTCAATCACCCGGGACAATTTTAACATCATAGCTAGGGCACGGATCGTACGTCTTGCCTAAGAGCTCATAGAAGATGTCTTTGGTATCTTCATCTTTCTTCTCTGTGGAGCATGAGTGCATATCAGACTAATGTTAGCGAAGTTAGTCTTGATGCGAATTATTACAAGACGGTCGTTCACATGCCTGAAACTCAAGACTTCTTGCCTAAGTCTGTCTCAAAAAAAAAAACCCGCACCCACTGCTTCTGTTGTCAATAGCAATCGCCGTAGTAGGTATCACAGTTTTTCATCCCTCTTTTGCCCATCGCACTTCTTGGACGACGGTAATGTCTGCTTTACAGCTGCTCAGGCTCTTCGCTAATTGTTCAGCTGTACGTGGTCTGTTAAGGGATCTAACATTCCACGTGAAAATCCGAAAGTCATTGTCCTTATCTCGTTTGCTGGGATCGTCAACAGTTGAATCCATGGTTGTTAGTGCATTCGCTACTAATAGTTTTTTCCATGGTAGAGAAGTTACCCCAACGCGCAAATCCTAACCAGAAGGACCCTTTTTATACCCTTAAGATGAGGGGCCGAATTATCCCGGAAACAATAACCCACAAGCGCTGCAGTTCGCCTAATAAGGGTTCATCTACCACCAACTCTTTTAAAACAACCTAACACAGTATTGGTAATCCCTATAGACCTGGGATTCGAATATGTTGAAGCAGTTTATATATGTAGGGATAACACTAATAGTTCAACCTGACTGAAACTGGTAGACGCCACCGTTGATTCCATCTAGTAAAAAAACACTCCTCCCCCATCTCTCGACCTTAATATCTTAGTTCACAAACTGTGTCCACTTAACGTGAAATGATCTTAAGTAACTCACTTCTCTTGGCTTTTGCATTTGCCGTTTCACTTCACACCTCTTTTCGGGTTGCCTTCGACTGTTTTCTTTATTTTTCTTTAATTCAATCAATATTAACCGCAAGTTTTTACTTTGCTTTCCAAAGTAAATTTCCAAAAAAAAAATAAAAATAAATAAATGCATCTCACGCTATTAACGATATATTAAAACAAAGGACATCGTCTAGCAGGACATAACCTACATAAAAAGCTTAGTTAAATGGAGTATACCTAAAGCAAAATGCAGCACGTTAAGTGAAAGTTTGTCGCATGATATTATGGTAAAATGGGATAATAAAGTTTAGTAGAAGTGGAGGACAGTTTTTTTTTTTTTTTTTCATGACGTGGTTTTCTTTCAGAGTTTTACCCTTCATTCTTTTTTTTTTTTTTAGATTGCGGTGTGGCATGGAATATAAAAGGATTATGTCAGTGGATAAAAGCAAGTGGTCAACGGGGAAAGTTTTCTACTCAATGTTAACCAGAGTTTTTTTTTTTTTGAAAATTCATGGGAAAAGTTAATCTTGTGTCTATAGTTTGCATTGGATTATAAAGAAATTTGATATAAGAGAGAAGGGATTTTTTTTTAATTCTGTTTATCTTACGGAGTACTAAAGTTTGGGCATTATGTCCTTTTCTTTTCATGTCCATATCAGGAGAGATGCACAGTGTATGATGCAAAGTAGATTTCCTGCACTATAACTCTTGAACTAGCGATCTATAACCTAGTAACATGTCTTTACTTCATCTGTTTTGGCATGGGTTGGGTTGGGTTGGGATTGGGTTGGGTGGTTGTCCTGAAGGTCCATTGTGATACCACTATGGAAAAACCGTATTACCAGCACCGAAGACCTACATGGAAACTTCCCAAAGGCAGGACACCAGTTTCGATGTGAACCCATGCCGAAGAAATATGGTTCGCTGTTTAGTAATGGTGACTATTATTCGGATTAAGTCATTAAGACCTCCGGAATCCGGCACAGGAATACGTCCAACTTGACACCGATCTCGTCAAAAGATCCGCGGCATTGTTTTACCATCTTGGATCGTATTTTTGGCGATTTCAGTTCGCGGCTTCACGAACTGCCGTGACTTCTACCTGAAATACACTATAGTGGTCCTGCAGTCGTGTGCTGATACAATCATCCAGTGCACTGGAGTAAATTCCCACACCTGTTCCAGACACTAGCTTCGATGCGTTAGTGTAAATCCCTGTCGCAGCTTCGTTTAAAATTTCTAGGAATCCGTTTTGGCATTCTTGAAGTAGAAATACCCAAAGTCTAGCTATAAAACAAAATTTATTACTCAAATTAGCAAATAACTAAAATTCCTCGTCTCGACATTTCCGTCCAATATAACGCTGGACAAGCATTTAAATTCCATACCCACTAGAATTCTGTCACCTTCACACCCACTATACAACAGTGACACCGCATTGTTGTTTCATATAAAACTTCCCTCCTTCTGCGAGTATACCTATGTACATAGTCGAGTGAAGCAAGTGAATTCCGGGTACAACACCTTGCTTATGTTATTACCTTGGTCTATACTCAATTGCAAGTGACCCAAACTTCACTTTACCCATAAATATCCGGCAGTAATTTTTGTGTTCTCAATTTCGAGCAGGAAAATATTTTATGATCCACCACGGGAAATAATGAAAATAATCCTTCCACCTTGTGCAAGCACCCTTGATACTAGTAGCCTAGCCCGTTTTGGTCAAAACAAAAAGCCAGTATACATAACAATATTTTGAAACTATAACAACTTCGTGTCCTATCTCAGCTGTTTTGTTGCCTCTCGGACGGCCGTCGGACCAAAGGAACAAACAGTTTTTAGCACACGAAACCCATTCAACCGACCGACACGAAGTGAAAACTCAAAACTTCAACTTGACCACCTCGTTCCTTAAGTAATAACTTAGTTTTAAGTATAATTTATTCGAAACAATGGGCCACTTAAAAATTTTACCGCCTGACAAATGAATGCGATATTTCATTATAAACTACACGAACAGAGCGGAACCAGTCCCAGGACCAATGCCAGTGCCAGTGTGCCCAGTAGCTGGAGAAACTTTCAACATTTATCGGTATTAAAATTATTTATATCTGCGGCGTGATATTCTTTTTTTTTGTTTTTTTTTTTGTTTGTTTACTCCTTTGGTCTCGTTTACTCTTTGCATCGTCGAACTGGCAGAACTGCTGCTGGTATTAATTATACAAAACAATAAATTCAAGTTTTCATTTCATACTGCAGAGTCTATAAACCATGCTTGTGGCACTGTATTTAGAAATTCCTCTGTTCTGTTTGAGTTGGAGTTGAAAAATTCAATAGATGTCGTTATGATTAATTGTAAAAGGATTACACTCAGAGATGCTAAGCTTCCTGTGAATTTATAAACACCCATTATCATCAACAGTATGATGATAGTCATCATTAAAATGATAGATATGGGAATAGAGATGGAGGTATATTTAACGTTGTAGCTTTGCCAAAGGATACCTACTTAATTAATTGTAGGAAGGTCCTTTGTAAATATTTTGTAAGTTGGCTGTGGTAATGACGAGTCTCTGGCAGATCCATCTGTCGAATGGGTTTTAGACTTCATTTGGTCTAGGGGTGATTATTACTCATTGCTTATGCTTTATGTATCTCCGAGTGAAAGGAATAATATCAATATTATAATACAATATGTAGTTTTTAAAGGAGACAAGGAAAATTTAATAATTTTAATACATAGATAGAACTTGTATTTGAATGGAATTGGACTTAATGCTTTAAATTAATGCTTTTACTGGGAATTAATACAGAACAATATAGGGTGGGTCATCTGTTGATTATTGAACTTAGTGTGCAATAAATTGACTGTTGGACGGCTTGTGTGGCAGGTAGCCTCATCTTGCTGAAACCATAGCACACCCAAATACAAATCCTCAGTTTCTGGCCATAAAAATCGGTTATCATGCTTCGGTAGCGCTCTCTATTGACTGCAACGTTTCTTTCATTGTCGTCTTGGAACAAAAATGAGCCAATAATGTCGCCACTCCAAAAACCTGCAAAAGCTGCAATATTCTCCATTAAGCACACAGGACGAACACGGGAATATATTTTATTATCAATCAGCAAACCAATCTCACGAACTTTCATTACATTACATTTCGATCGAAATTTCATTTCAAAATTCGCATTATTTCGGCAACACAGCATCCATTTTGAAAGTATTTTTGCAATATTTTCCAAAGTTCTTCAAAATCGATCCATTTCGTACCACGGAAATATAATACTGAGTTTCTGTCAATTTTTTGATTACATAAGAGCTGTCAGTGGCAATATGACATGTGATTCCAAAAGAAACCAACAGATGGCCCACCCTATATAATAGGGGCAAAAATGAAATACCCCACCAAATGCTACTAACTCCTTGGAGAGGATGCTACATATGTTCTTTTTTAAAGATCAACTCGCATTATGATTTTATTTGGAATTACTTTTGTGAATACTCTGGCTTATGCTTGGCGACATACAGGGTTATCAACTCACGGCTGGCTTAGTTCGAAGATTCGTAAATAGGGCGGCTTCTTCAATTCCTTCCGTCGACACCGATTACGCTCTTTCACAAATTCTGGGAATGGAATGGTTGGAAGGAGGATGTGTCGCCTCAAAATACGGGATCCATACGTTTCTTAAACGATTTAAACATACTCCAACTCCAACGATCTAATCATACTAGTAAGTACCTATTTCACCTTCTCAACCACTACTGTAGCGTCTTCCAGGTGGGGATCATGCCGATGAAGGAAATCTTGTTGTGGCTAAAGTATAATGTTATATCCAATCGGAATATTCACATTATTACGGAAAGTCAAGCCGCGATCAAATCTCTGGAATCCTTCACATTTAACTCAAAACTCCCTTAAATTGTTGCTTCTCTCTTAAGACGATGCCTGAACAATTTAACATTGACCTCATTTGGATACCGGGATATAGTGATATTCCAGGAAACTTATCGATTTTATCGGGTAAGGTGAACATCGTCATGCATCTTGCTGCAGTTAAACTGCTGCTTAATCTCATTCCTGTGGCGCGTTACTTGACAGATCTGGCCCAAGCTGTATCAGAAACGCTCCAACTGTCTGATCAGACAGAAAAGGTCGGTCCTTTGGATTATTGCTAATGACTTTTGTAGAAGTTGCATGGACGAGGAAGAAGAGGAAACTATACTTCACCTTCTCTGTACATGCCAAGCACTCTCCGCTCGTAGAAGATTGCTCTTACGTGCATACTTCTTCAACAATAGCTTCCAGCGCTTTATATTAAGCGGCTAGTTTCTGGGTAGTACTAATTGAGGATATTAGATCCATGTAATACCACAATGGTCTTTACTGGTTTAAGTGTGGGACGCGACCTACCTATTCTTCGGAAGAGAAACTTGTCCGAGTGCAGTCGTTCTAATTCAGTTTCTCTAAGGAGAAACCGTCTAATGACCGACGATACTAATATTTGTTACTTGCTCATATTTTTTTATATTCTTTGTGGAACAATACGAAATCTATAGAAACCTTCAATCAATCAATCGTATCACTCACACGTCCATCCTGGATCGGTTATATTTTATTTGAAATTTTTAGAATAGTGTAAAGTAGAAAACGCAAGCCTTATAGCTACGATATATCTAACATTGACATCGTTTAGCACTACAAGGGGTATAGAGAAGTCGGATAAGTTCGAAAGTGTAAGCCTACTCCTCTACCATAAGCTTTCCAGACTCACCACAAACATCAAGCATCTTCAGCTATACACCATTTCCTAAGGAGCTCCTTAAGTCTGCAGTGTCCCGATAGAATACGTAGATTATTCTTGCTCATCTTGATGCATACTTAAAATCTTATCTGGTTATATTTTCCTAAAAGTTTCTCGACTCGCTTTATGCCCTGAGCGTTATTCCAGGTTCTAGTCCTCTTTAGTCTTTCTAGTTTTCTGAATTGTTCTTTGAGGGTGTGATCTACTATTCCGCAGAATGGTTCAGGACCTATGAAGGTATCTGATACTATCTTAATTAGCTAGAGAGTCCTCTATTCGCCAGAGACCATGTATCCAACCAGAGGGTCACCTTGTTTCTTTTAACCAATTCGTTAAATTTGTGCAGGCATTCTCATACGAGTTTAGGTGTAGGTAGATTAGCTTAGGTTAAGTAATCTAGGGTTATGAATTTATCATAAGACACTAGGTACCATAGAGGGTCCATCGCGATCTCTAGGGACCCTTTAGGATGATATCCCAAAAAAAATTTCATATCTCACTAATTTAATTCGAAGACCCAACTTCCTCTAGGTTATCAAAGAAGTATTTTCAAATGAGTTTTAGTCTATTCTGGGCTATGCCTTGCCAGGTGACATCCTCTGAGGCGTGTAGGTCACATTGCTTCCTCAGACAATAACCGTGACCTACTTAGTTTTATTATTTCCTCAGATTTTTCAGATCTAACGCTACCCACAAGGCCTTGGGCATCCTATTTCCCCCAATTTGAACCATCTTAGGTCAAACCAGTTTATGATCCTATCGAGAATAATCCCCTCGGCCACGTAGATTGGTGGTTTTATATCTCTAATTGTATCACTTTGTGAGAGCTCTGGTCCTTTCGTTCCTTTCGTTCCTCTCCATTCTAAATGTTCAGGTACCCAGGTACCCAGCCATAGGCTACCGTTGTAACACTTGCTTCCAGAAGCCTTTCAAGTGTCTTGAGGAGGAATGACGAAAGACGTATGGGTCTGCAGTCTTTCGCTTGGGTGTAGATTGATTTACCTGCTTTAGGGATGAAGATGACATTTACTCCTCCACGATACTGGTATGTAGCCTTACCTTAATGTTTGAAGAATGAATCGGAGGGATCATACCTCAACATAAAATTGTTGCAAATTTATGGCTTACCGAACCAAACTCCCCTTCGAAATACGACCCACTTCGCTCCTCCATTGAACCTTCTCTTTAAAAGTTACCCACAGTAAGGCATACTACTGCTTCCAGTAACCTTTTTGAGCTACCTTCTTCATTGCCAACTCATCTTCTTAGTATAGACTTGTTACCTACTTCCTCCAATAAATTGTGGAACTATAACTCACCAAAGTGGATCCTAAGCCCATTTCAGACTTATGGTCTGTGGACTTATAACTTATAGGCTATATATTGGTACTACATATGAGTTACAACTAATATTTCTGGACTGGTTCTTCAAGATGTAATGTTTCCACTCTAGTACCCTCAAATGCTTACTTTTACAAGCAAGAGTCTAAAAAAGCTCTTGCCAATGTCTAAATTGAAGAATTTAAACGTAGTCTGTACGCGAACTATAAAATTAATCAGTCTGTCTAAATATTTTGATATTCGTATCGATTCACCAAATATTCTTTTCAAAAACGTCCTTCGAATCTAAATCACTGTCAAAAAGCCAATACACAGCGCATTGGTCGAATGATTGATCATCGACTCTAGCCCTAGAGATAGTTACTTACTTACTTACTTACTTAGGTGACGCTACAGTTCGGGGTGAACCTGGGCCTTCACAAGAGATAGTTAACTATATTTATATTGGACAGAGAAATAGAGGATTTCTCTTTATGATCCATCTCCTATTGTGTTTTTATTTATAGGCCATCTACCTAGCCAACTAATCATTTTCGCCTACACTATCGTCTATTTTTGACTAATATAATCGCTAGGCTTAGTGTACTCCAGTATTATCCAACTCTCTCTCTAGTTTCAAAAAAGCTGACACTGTTCCTCTTCCATTATTCCATCCACCTTTGCCTTCATATTTTTCTCTTTTGAACACTCTACAAGCGAATCCTTAAAACTAATCCCTTTTCGAATTTGCAACACAGAAAAAAAAACAAAAAGGTTTAAAATTGTTGTTCCGTTGACTAAAATGCGCGCTGATAAAGTGAATCCCTTCCTTAGAAGAACAAAAATTCAACAACAACCAACCATCCGGATGAGAGGTATATTCTATCCCTGACGCAACATTCAAAATATAAAATCCCCACGAAAGCAATTTATAAAAGTTTTTCGATAAAAATTCGTTGGCAGGATATTTCGTTAAAATACCCCCCTTTGGCTTGGCAAATATGATTTATGTTCATGCTTTTTCCTCGTAAAGTGGTGAGCTTGGAACCAAACACATAGACATGGCGACCGTTGCACCAATTCCAATGACCACCGTCATCACCACCACCTGATTGCCAAAAAAAAAACAAAAAGGTAAAACAAACATTGTACCCTTTTATACTTCATCCATCTAGTAGGGTATGTTCGGTTTAACATATAATTTCTAGCACACCCGTAGTTAAAGCAATGATAACAGGGTTCAGATGTCTGTCTAATTCAAAGCAAGATACGGTTTCTAAATGCTGTCTTTACACAAAGGAGCAGTTTTTTTACTTTTTCAATAGCGACAGATGGTCAAATGTAGGCCATTTTGACCATTCCAAATGACATTTGTGTTCGATATACTCCGTCAAATCGTGGACTTACACCGCAATAACGCTTTCAAGTGGAATTCGAAATTTATTTCGCGTGAAGAGCTCTTCATGGCAATCCACTTACATACTTATGCTCTTAAAAAAATCTATTTTTGGTAAAGTTCAAAATTAAGTAATGCCACAAGTAGGAGAGACAGGGTAGCATCCGATTCGTTTGCGAGGAATCGTATGTCTTCTGTATAGTTTTATCTGCTCTGGCCACGTGTGAACAAGGGAAATGTTGGTGACTCTGCTGGGCAGAATACAAAAGAGTAGCCTTATAGATTTTATTTTAAAGGATGTACTTGGTAGGTCACTTGCAAAAGGACACTCGTTTAGCCGACATTCAAGCAGAGAGGAAGGATTTAATTTAGTAAACATTGTGAAATATTTGTGTAGGTAGTCAGTGTCTCATGGAATCTAAAATAGTTTAGTGCAAACATTATAGGGTGTTTGGTAGCTTTTTTTATGTCAGTTCCAAGAGACAAAAAATGACACAAGAAGGTGCTTAGAATCGCTAAGGTCTCAGGTAGTAATTTTTAACAATACGGAAGAAAACTACTAACTACTACTATGTTATAATCGCTCTCAAATCATTTTGTATTTTTTTATTTTAAACCTATTAGTTGATACGTACAATCTCACAACACGTTTTTCAGAATAATTCTAAAATTAACCTTTTACGATTAGACTACAAAATATCAGGTGTTGTCTTAGTATTGAATTCAATATAAAATCGAAAGTAAATCTATTTTTTCATATTTTCATTACAATAAAAAACTTTTTTACATAATATTAAGCTTTGATATTTTTCGAAAAAATGGGTCTAATATTTCATAGTCCTGACATCGTGTTGAACCCCGTTTAGCTTGGAGGCATAGAGATTACCGAGGTAATCGTCAGCGATTTCATGAAACAGCACTTCTTCAATGGTGGTCTTGATATCCTATTCGGTTTTGTACCTTTGGATCCTCTTTCCCCTAAGAGCCTAGACGTTCGTATTGGTTTCATGAAAAATTTCGAACTTGAGATTTTAATTAAACGTCACATAACTATGATGGAGAACTCCAAAAAGTGGATCCACCAATTCCATCTGTCGTTTTGTCTGGCACCGAGTTCCAAGTTACGCGGTAGTGTTAGATTTGTACCGACTAAACCAGCGGCACCACCGTCAGTTATTACTTGGCGGGACGGGTTAACCATATTACATAACCGTCATTGTCTGTGATTGCAGCATACTCCATACATATTCGAGTCAGAAGTGTACAAACTGCTTCCGAATTACCCACGGATTTCGACATATCCTGTATTATATTTAGAACGTCTAGTGTGACCGTTAATTCCGTGCTAGTGTTGTCTATGTTGGCGAAGTTAACTTCAAGACATGAAAATGCTTCTAATCTGCTACCCTAGTCTATAGCCCATGCATTAAAGTCCCCGACGATAATAACATGATGTTGTTTCCTTACTGATCCAACTTTTTGTTTTGCATCTCGTCATATTTTGAGTGTGGACAATATATTCATATATACGCCTCTGACTTTTACCCATACAAATCCGTTTTCTTTTACTCTCATCACCTCCTGCGGAGGATAGTTACCACAAATCCATATTCCTGTCTGGGATTTTGAATTTATGGCTACTTCGGTGATCCTGGGCTGCTTCACAATGGTTGAGCTGGATGAACTTCATCATTGGGCCTTATTTACTGCTCTCTAGTCTCGAGTATTCCGAGCATTTACGACTTCTTGCGACATGATTCCTTGACTCCTTACATAGCATGCACTTGGGTTCCTTGTTACAACTACGACTCCCTTTATGGGTTTGATTTCTGCTTTGCTTTTTGGTGACTTTTGACCATTGTATAGGAGTCTACTCCTATTATTCTAAAAGGGGTTTATCAGTCCTTCTTTATTTGTTTGTTGGCTCTGCATTCCTTTTTTCTCCTTCTTGGATGTGCATCCTGCGGTATCAGGTTTCTCTTCTCCGATTGTTCGATCCTTCTGACGATTTAAACTTGTAGTAGGCGATGGCTGCATATGCTTCTCCGGTTGCGAAATCTGTGATTTATCTTCTTGTTGCGATTCTGTTTTTTTTTTTCGTTAAACACGAGTTAGGTCTGCAAATGCTTTTTTGATTTGCCTTACCATCCTTTTTATTTCATGCTAGTCCCTCCATGATATCCTTCATGTTGTGCAATTTGAGTTTGACAGTATTCCAAACGACACGGCTTTCCATCTTTCCAGTTCCAGTCTACTACTTTAGCCAGTATTTATTTGAAATGTACGTACGTAAACGCATCCACGGACGCGAACATTTTGTTGAGTTCCAGTGTAGTATCACTCGTAGTTACCTTGTGGGGTGGTTAGCACTTGCTCTTACATCGCAATATCAAATTTTCACTTTTACTTAAGACAAACAAATGCATGCACCAGAATAAATTCCAATGCATTGCAGAATATGCTAAACCTAACCCGGAAGCAACAAAATACCATTTGGGAAACTCCCAAATGTGATTAGTCGACTCGGCACCTGCGTCATCGGCATAGGAACGTATTCTGTTCTTCGAAGTTAAAGGTACTAGGACATACAGTACCATATTTCATGCCTCATGACATCATACTATCAGTTTTCGGAAAGTAATTCGTCAGACTCATACCTTATATCTCATAACGGATGCGTTCTTGCTCGTCATGATATAAAATTGACACGACCGACCTGAGCAACGCTGTCGTTCGTACGACTATAGTAGTATTATACTACTTTCGGTCACATTATATTACTCGTACCTACTACTCCTTTCCAATTTGTACTACTATTTCAAAATTTCTGATATTCGTATATGACTTCTGTGCGAGACTCATATAAGTTTTAAAATATTAACTAGAATATGTAGTCCACCAAAGTCCAAGAGTAGTATGTAGTTTAGACGAATACGCTTCCGTGCTAATCACTACAATTCTAGTCATGTTTTGTAGTTCTTGTGCTCAGTGCAGTTGACTTCCCAATGAATATCTTCCTGCTACTTATTCTACTCTCTACAGGAATGAGTGCGAGCGAAAGTTGTTAAATTACATCCAACAGTAAGCACGGCTTGAGTCGGAAATGAATAGGGATATTGGATTGATTTCTGTAATGTAGTGGTTTCGAAACTCATGTGACGTTGCTCCATGGGTGATGTACGCATTTGTTGAGAATTTTCGCATTCATTATACCTAATTCACACTATGCGAGGCATAATTCCATGGAATTGGGGGGACATTTTAATTCTAATACTGCGAATATTGAATGGACGAACTCGCTACCACTACACCGTGGCTCCATTAAATGAAGACTTCCTCCGCAAGGGAGTTCGTTGGTTAAGCTATTAGTTCTCCCAATTTGCTACGATCTGCCTTCCAGCCCCCTTGCACTATTTCATCAGGTTATAATATTATGTCATAGCCGGGCTGTATTAAAGATGCATTTCGAATGGCTGCATAGTGTAACTGTAACTGCTTCTTTTCCATCATACTATGGGTGGAAAAATTATCGAGAAATCATTCTTGAATATCACTTCGGGCGAAAAATGATCAGTTACAGTTGACGATATTCCTTACCATCCAGCCATCCATCCATCCTTTAGTGTTGTAGCTAGTGACCAAAGCTAGTGATCAATAATAAATAGACAACATCAAAGTGTGATCTCGCGATCATTTAACAAGATGAAATTCAAAACTAAGTCCATCCTCAGTAACAGTGTCGGATTTCCACCAACTAAACCCGTGTTCTCTTTTGCCCCTAGATGGCATTTCTGCTCATCTGCAAGGATATCAATTGGTGGCATTTTTTGCACCACAAACATGGCGTGTAATCCGCAGTAGACTACTACGTATTCGGTATACAGATGTTAAGTACGAATTAGGTGTCTTAGTTCTCTAGACTAGCCTAGTTCTCATAGTCCTGTTCTATCAAGACGCTTAGATATTTAATGTGCAGTTTGGATGTAACTGGATATTCGCCAACTGTGATACTGACCATTTTTATCTTTTGCCGGCTGCTGATGAGAACTGTATCTGTTTCATGCTCTCCCAGTGTACGGCCGACCGAGGCAAGTCATTTCTGAACAATGTTAAGGACATAGCGACTGAAAATTCATTTCATATGGTACATTACAAGTGAACTAATAATAATAAGTCGATTCAAGCCTTTAAATGGCTGCCAATTAAATAAAGAAACCCTTCGAAACGAGGATACAAAAAAATTAATTGCGTCCCTTTTTGTGGTCATCTCAAATGAAAAGAGTCGGGGGTATCTAAATTTAGATGAGATCATAAATTCGTGAATTGTCTCGGGTAAAAAGGCCTCAAAGACTTACAAAATTAATAAATTAATCTTAAATAAAAGGAAAGTGGAAGGAAATTCAAATTATGACTATTAGATACCTAACAAGTCCTTTATTAAAAAGTTAACAATAAACCGAAAGAAGTTCTGACCTTCTATACCCAAAAAAATTAATAAGAATTGCACCATTGTTTTATTATTATCTGTACAAGGGTTTCCAATAGGTACTTTCTAAAAGTCAATAAGATCCCGTCCTTTCTTACCGTCGTAGAGAATCTTTGAACTGAAACTGAATGAATTGTTCCTAGTCTTTGGATATCGAAACTAGATACATATTTGTATTCTTTTGATTTGTCATTTGAAAGCATAGTAGTGCATATTGTATCACGTACCTATTCGCAGTCTCTTCAATGCTGGAATACTAGTAGTAATTCAAAATTCTCAAGTAGAATACCACAATTTACTTCAAGTACTTTAAACTCTCGCTGTCTTCACCTGCACACTAACCACTATTCCGTTGCAGGTAAATAAATCGTCGCTAATAGATAAGAGTGCCATGATTCTATTTTTTCATTTTTCTACTTCCACAATTCTTATATCGTTTAAGATGTTGTCAGTAATGACGGTGTGGTCGATGGTGGGAGAAACGTGCCTTGCATCCTTTTGCAATCTTTTCCAAAAATTTCTTTCTTTTTTTTTCCTGAGAGTATCTAACAAGGTTTGGATAGAATCCTGTTAGAATCCGTCTTCCTATGTATGTTCATTTACTTTCGTAGTCAGCATTATAATCCCTATGAGTTGGTCTTTCCAAGTTCGGTGCTTGAAAATACTCGGTTGTGTGTAGTATGAAGTAAAGTGAAGTTTTAACGAGACGAGGGGACGAAATACTGCAGAAGAAGACTTAATCCAGTCCAATGCAATGTTCACAATTTTTTTTTTCCATCCAATTAGTGAAACGAGAAGGAAATCGAGACATTGATTGGTGGCTTATGGATGAGAAGGATTTTTTTTCTTGTTTTGTTGTTCTATTTGAATCCAATTTAAGGACTATGAGTAGTATGTAGTGAGTACTCAGAAATGGTACTGAAGGACGTTTAATTATTGGAAAACAACTTAGGACTAATTTAAGTGATAACTGTATCTACGGTTGCCTCACGCATAATGCGAAGGATCCTGTCCAATCAGTAGACACAGCGGGAAAAAACGTTGATGATGGTGGAGCGATAAAATAGCGGAGCTCTTTCGTATCTCAAGAGCAGGTTAAAACCTCGCCAAAGATGGGGTCTTCGAATGGTCCACCTACAAAGAGAGCGTTAAACTTCTCAAGAAAGAAATTATATTAGATACGCGAAAAGAAACTCTTGTAGACTTTTGTGCGAATCGACCAAGGAAGCATCGCACCTCAGAAGGATTCTAGCCAAGACACTAAACCCGACCTTTAATATCAGAAAAAATATGTATTTATTTATATCTATCTTTAATATAAATAAAAATATCAGTAGGACATACTATTAAATTCTCACTTTAACGGTTGCTCACCGGGTGAACATAATATATGAAAAAAAGATAGCTTGGGCAATCAAATCATTTACCCGTACACGGTGGGAATGGATAACATTCTGCCTATGATTCTGCTCGAGTCAGAAGATATCGTTATTCCATACAGACTGCCTCAAGCTGCCTGAGGGGGTCTCCTTTCTTGTGGATCGGGCAAACGGTGCTAAGATTCCATTCATCAGGCATACATTCATTTGACCAAATTTTAGAAATGAGTTGGTGTATGCTCTTTGAATACCTGGGCTGGTAAGCCATCAGGCCCAGCAGCCTTTTTGGAGTTAAGATTGGATATTGCTATCCTCACTTCGTTTTCATCAGGTGGACGGAAGTTTTGGCTATCAAGTTTTGGATTGAGTGGTCCATTCTACTTGACAGCGAGATGTTGGTCTTCGTCGCCGTTATACAGTCTGTAGAAGAAGTTTTTTCATAATCTCAACACTCAGTAGCTCTCCTACGAGGTTTCCTTCTTCAGCTTCTGTACGTGTCTTGTTGGCTTTACACGTTCTTTTTACCTGTTGGTATAGTTTCGTGGACTATAATCTCTCAATATTTTCGACTGCATGTGCTTTCCGGTATTCTTCGTCAAATTAGGGGTTTCTTGGTGGTGATCGGACGCAATCCAGGACATCAGTTGCGGCGCTTCTGATGACATATTGGCAGCGTTGCAACTAGTATTCGACACTTGATGCTGACGGCATAGGAGTCGTTGAGGGATTTCGGGATACGCGTTCAGTGTAGATTCTGGCAATTTCTTGCGATTGCAGCTTTTTAACATGAAATCTTCTCTCAGTAGTTCTTCTTAGTTGTTTGGGATATCCACATTCGTACATTGGCTACAACAAGGTAGTGATATGAGTCAATGTTAGCTGCTCAGAATGTTCGGACATCCAGAATACTGGAGGCATGCCTTACGTCAACCGCAATATGATCAATTTGGTTGATCATTTCATGATTAGGAGACCGCCATGTCTTCTTGTGAATGTTGTTATAGTCACGTTACCTCTCGCCGCAAAGTCAATGAGCCTAAGTCTGTTGCCAGACGAGGTATCTTGTAGGTTGTGCTTGCTAATCGTCCCACCAAAGATGTCCTCCTTTTCTATTTTGGCGGACATTGACCAAGAGTTTTGTTGAGGAGCTCGTAGAAACATTTTTTGGTGGCGGTGTCCTTGTCTTCTGTGGGGGCATGAGCGCAAATAACGCTTATGTTCACGAATTTGGCCTTGGAGCGGATGGTCATAAGATGCTCGCTTAAGTGTCGAAAGCTTAAGACTTTTTGCCTAAGTCTGCCGCGTATGACAAATCCGCATCCGAATAAGTGCTGTATCTGGTCTCCATAATAGCTGTCACAGTTTTTCGTCCTCTTTTTACCTGGCACATCCCATCACATTTCCTGGATGGCAGTGATATCTGCTTTATAGCAGCCTAAGGCCTCTGTTTATTCTTCCGCTGCACGCGGTCTGTGAAGCATTCGAACATTCCAGGTGCAAATCCGAAGGCCGTTATCCATGTTTCGATTACTAGGGTCATCAATAATGAAGTCATCAATAACCGAGGCTTGTTTTGGTTTCGGAACTAATTTTTTCTGTCTCCGTGGTCGAGAAGTTACCTCTACGCAGAACCCCCAACCTAAAGGATCTTTCGTTACTCCTAGAACAAGCGGCCGGATTTTCCGGAGTCAGTACCCCGCGTCGTGGATATGAGCGCTGTCGTGGGTCCATTAAGGATTTATCCACCACCAACTCTCTTCCAACACCCTGGCTCGATATTGTAGATCCCTATAGAGCTGGGATTCAAATATATCGAGGCAGTTCATATAGTGTCTGATCTCACTACTTAGCGAAATTCTCGTCTGGTATCGTAAATGTGTAAGCAATCTGACAGCGATTCGTTGGTCAAGATCGACCAACATTCTACGAACTATGGATTTTGGTGAAATCTTCTGCACTCGGTGCTGGGGACACCAAGTGGCAAATGAGCAGTCTCTTGCGATTGCACCCCTTCAACTTGAACTTCTAATAGTTGTTAGTCGATTGGACATAGTCTTAGACGTTGCTTGGCTGACTAAGTTCTATTCGATGTTATGACTCTTGAAGTGCAGATGCTTAAATTCTGTGTCTTCTGTCGATCGTAATATTATTTATTTCCGTCTAAGAAATTAAGGAACTAAGGCAGGATTCCACAGAAATATTTTGCTCTATCTGGAGATAACACGAACACCGAACTTTGAGTTCATTTACTCAATTATTTGACTAGCTGTATTGCATGTGGCGCTGTTTTGTTAATACCACATCTGCTTCAAGTTATCCTTTTCCAATTTATCCCAAAAATAGTCAGTCAACATAGTTTGATAGCGATATCCATTGACTTGTTGTCCTTGTTGTCAGCATAATTGAAGGAGAAGTATGGACTTAGTATCAACCCTCTCATGTCATTTTTTTTTTAAACTACCAGGATATTTCCTCCCTATCGTCTGTACTGTCGTCTAGTTTTACGAATTTTAAATATTCGCTGGAACTATCCACATATCATTTCTTTGAACCCAAGGGAATATTTCTGCTTAACGTATGTGCCGCCATCTAGATTTCGTAAATTTTGATGAATATATCTGTCAATAGTGAGTTTCGAAACCTGACGCCAAAATTTGTTAATTCATGTGTTCAACACCAGGGCACTTATTGAATAATTAAACGCGATGGTGTTCAGACATGAAGTTGGATTTTTTTTAAAAGTCGGTTGTATTGAAAAATTTAAATAAATGCATAGAAATAAAAGCGGTGATAATTTATTAAATAAAAAATTGTGTTTGTTGTGTGTTATAAAGTGAATTTTGAATTGTAATTTCTTACTCAGTTCTCAAGTGAAACAAATTGTGTAAGCGAAGGTATGTTGGTAATAATTTTGAAAATATTTTGGTTTTGTTCATATTAGTTTTTATTAATGTTTGATTAATTCAGAAGTAAATTTTTATATGTATATTGGTAAGTATATATGTTATATTATGCAACTGAAGCTAAAAAACTATTACTACGTTGAACAAATGCCTAAATATCAATATCAATACTCCTATCAAGTCCAGTCCAGCAATCCAGTAGTCAAACGCAATTGCAGAGGGGAATTATTTAAACTAAAATTCTGGAAAATTTTCTGACCATAGTACACTTCGATAATCCACGTTTGAGCTCGAGTTCGTCTTGTCGTGTGAAAATAAGGTTTGTACTGCATCAAGAAGCTTTCCATTTAAGTCCTGGCTTGGTTTTAGTTTCTGTCCTTATAAAAAATCAGTGTCAGCCGTTTTTCGAAAGTTTGGCCAAAAGTTACACCTTTATCAAAACATTCTTCTTCGGGCAATATCAGGAAATTATCCCCGAAGCCGCTTATTGAATCTATTGTACCGAAGGTGTCCGCAGGACACATAACACATGAACGACGAGCGTTGGAACTAGATTATTGTCGTTAACTCCATCACAGAGACCATGCTACGTACTCAGCTTGGGTAGGCAGCCCCATTCTTCTTACAAAGTTAGTGGATTCTATCGCATGGGATATTTTACAACAGAATTTTCTTCGCCACATAAGTTGTAACCCATACACTCGCACTTCCTTCATCTTACTATGATATGTACATATATGGCCCCATTTTTATTAAGAGCTATTCGTTTCAGATACAGTTTGGCCATAAATACTCTTAAGAGGGTACGTAGACATCTACACATTTAATAAGGTTGCAGCTACATATTTTAGGGGTGTGGGAAGTTTACGAGAATTCCAATACTCTCAGCCGAAGATGTTCGGTTTTGCGGAATGTCTTCCGTTCAAGTGGAGGAGTGTTCTGACTCAACCGAAGTACTGCAGCCGACTCTGAGTGAGAGCTGTAGTCAATATCCAAGTACTGCACTCGCAGTACTGACTGCACATTAGAACATAACAGTCGTAACTTTGTTCTTAACCTGAAAACATTACTCTTTCAGATTTTGGATAGCATGCTTAACGGCAGCTTTCGCTTTTCCCAATTCTGCTACCAACATTGAGTTCTTACAACTGCTTTATTCCATATCCATTGAACTTATTCATTTTTGTCGTCTTGTTGTAGTTGGATCTTCCATGAGAATACAAAGTTTAGAGACTTTCCTTTGTTTTCCGTGGTTTTTATTACTATCTTGCTCTTAGTTTTCCTGATTCAGCTGGAAAGTACGTTTCTGTTTCAATTTATTCAGATACATACATACATATATACATATGTATGTACTTTCTATATGCATGAGTGTCGCTACTCTCTTCATCTAAAATCAGAGCATGAAATACCTGCAAATTCATCCGAATACCTCGTCGCCTGTACCTATTGCACAATCCGACAACGAGGTATAGGTGTGAAGATAGCTATCGCCAATGATGTTATCCAGAAATACTCATTCCTTTCAAAGCATTTATCTTCTTTATTTAAATCCACGAGCGGATGCCATCAACGGCATCAGTCATCATAACGATCGCAATATATTATTTCCGTGTCATTAATTGAAAGATACTTATAATCACTTTCAAATTGGGTGGTATTTATTTACCTTTCATCGCCCGCCGTTGATGAGTTCCAAAAAATGTACTTGCCACCTATATTTTGCCAATAGACTTCCTTTCGGGTAATCACTGACTACATGTTTTGAATATTTTATTAGTTTACGTTGTGAAATGCGATGAATATGATTTCTACAACTGAAATTCCATATTTAATAGAGAACACTTCGGTTTATTGAACCAAGGAGAGTAGTGTTTTGTGTGGGTTTTCATTCATATCATCATGCGTCTCACATTGCATGCTTATGAATCGAATAATTGTACGCAGCACGTTATTCACTTTTTGATAGCGAGCGTAACACCTAACTTTACCACGCCCTTGATTCGGGTATATGGTCCTTAATCCTTGTTCACTCATCAACAAAATGGGTAAATGAACTTTGCCTATGTCGGCATCGTTTTATTAACAATTTTATACATTTGTTTGCAGTTCTGTTCATATCTAAACCTTTATCTCTCTATTTTCTTAATCATCGAGATAAGATACGTGATATATTAAAACTTAATGCAAAGCATATGTACCTACATAAGTTAGCCAAATACCTATTTAGCATATCTACGCTGGGTATTAAGAAATCGATTATTTCCGGACTTGCACCATATTTTATAGATTCTAGACAAAATCGACTACTCTCACTCCAATGAAACCACTTATTTCGACAATAATTTGTAATTCATCTCTCTTTATTCTTAATTAGATTGTACACACATTATTGATTTAGTTCTTCCATTTGTTGGCACTGTAGTCCCATTTGGAAGAAATGCCAGTGACTGGATTGACTTCCAAGTCAAGCATACGTTTCAATTGTGCCTTCTGGTGTTCCTCATCGAATGTGACTGGGAGTTCATCGTACACTGCAAAATTGAAAGGAAATAATGTCAAAACGAGACTCAAATATATCTGTATAACGACCTACCGAAAAGGTTCATAAGAATGCACACCCAGAGGGCAACCGATGTGGCCAAAAGACCAATACCGATATGCAGTTTCCACTCACCAGTGCCGGCCTTCATCTCAGAGAAAGTCTGACAGAAGGACGCACGGTATAGAGCTTTCTTCTCCTCAATTGTCAATTTATTCCAGTCCTGCTGTTCCTTGGTGCGCAGAGCGTTGATCTCATTGTTTGGCTCCCTGAAACGGACTGCTGGCATTGGATAATCTACACGATCACCATAACACGCGGTACCATTCCAGCCATAGCCGACAATTTCTCGTTTGCCGATCTTGTCCAAGGTGTGGATGGAGGCAATGCTGCCCAACTGAGCGTTCTTTGGAGCGACAGCAGCTGCATGTCGCATGGCAAGGCCTAGCAGTCTCAAAGCCATTTCTTTTGTTTTACTTTTCTAATTAAAGTGGAATTGGTATGCTGTAAGAAAGCAGGAAAAAAATTATTAGGTGATCCCTTTGTTTAGGAATTTTATCAAATGTTTGGATGTGTGTGTGTTTGATGCACTACGTCACTTTTCACTTCATGTTACATAACCAAAGAATATTTTTTTTTTTGTGACTTCATTCCTCAAGTCTCAGTAGAGTGTTCTTCTGGACTCATTACATAAGAACTGAATTTCACCATGAGCTATATCATCTCAAGAAATTAATTCCAATTTATTGATTTATGAAGTTTGTTAGTTCACCATGCGATTCAAGGGCGAGTATACCCTTAAATTACACAACGAAATTCACCGCCTTTACACAAGGTTTTATTAAAAGATAACTCTTCCAATTTGTTTATAGAGATTTTGTGCAGTTTTTTCAATATACTTTGTTTATGTAACTCGAGGAAAATTGTACGAAAAATTCACGAGCAAAACCCACCTTCGTTGCTTTTACAGCTGTGAAACGAAAACGAACGAAGAAAAAGTTCCTCGAACTGCTGGAATCACGACTGAGTGCAAATGACAGATGACGGCAGTGCTAGAACTCTGGCGCGTGATTTCGACAATGGTAATGATGTGATGAAGGTGTTGCAGTCAAATGGCAGAGGGCGCTCGTTTATTTTAATAAAAAAGAATTCAAAACGATCGTTAGGGTTTGCACATTTATCGATATTGATATGCAATATCTTACAACCCACACAGCATTTATTTAAATAACTAGGATTTCCCTAGAGGCCAATATTATTGAGCAATTTATTACTGGAACAGTGGTTGTATTTCTAATGGACCAATTCTATAAATCCGATCGCAGACTGTATGTAAACGGTTTTAAGGCGCTTCTTTGAGAGGACTATTGCTGGTAAATTCTCGAGAAGTTGTTAATTTAAGAGTTATATTTTCGAGATTCTACAATCGCACGTTTCTTGTGAGAGAGAATCCTAAGATTTATCCTCTTAATTTATTTTTTTTATGCAAGTTATCGGTTGGGAGTAGTCGAAGAGACTTTATGTTTTCGTATGATTGGTATTTTTCGTGTGTTGAGTTGGGTTGGTTGGCTGTTTCCGCTCAATCAGAGGTACACTTATACACAAAGAAAAAACTTTAATCCTCCCCAAGGGTTTTCCTTCTCAAACACAAGAGACTTTCTTTCTCTTCCTTGTATCTACAGCTTCTACAGAAAATGTTGAACCTACTGCCATGTCTACCTACAAGATAATGCTCTCTGAGTACGCCATTACTATACATCGGTATGTAAGTCTATTATACATGATATATACTCTATTTATTTGAAGACAGAAAGACAGAAGACATCTGTTCAAGAGGATTGTCAAGAAACTTTAAATTTTGCACTTTTGCAATTTTGTTACATTCATACTCCTATCTCTAAAGCCATACTCACCCTCAGACATCTGTTCTCCAAATACGAACATGGGACCATAAATCAAACGTAAAACATTTCTCTTGAAAATTCCAAGAGCCCTTTCATCAGCTTTTGACAAAGTCCTTGTTTCAGTATTGAGATGATGAGGGTCTTGTATAGAGTCTCCTTGGTTCTTTTCGATAGGGCCTTGATGGATAGTCTTCTAAGACCATAGTAACAGCGATTGACGAGTGTTATTCTACTATGTAGACAACTTCCTTCATTACCTCGAAGTTATAGTTGTCGATCGTAACATTCGGGTTAAGATATATCAGTGTTGTGTCACGGCGTTCGTGGGCAGCATATAATTTCGTTTTATTCTTGTTCACAATCTGATTCCTTTTTGCAGCTTTTAATTCGATATTTATTAAGGCGTCAGTGACTGGTCGTTTTCTTTTGCCGATGATGTCAATGTATTCCGAACTGATTTGTGAAAAATAGTGCTTGTTGTGTTGACCTGGGAAATTTGCACTATTTTCTCCAGTACCAAGTTGAAGAAATTGCATGACAGTGCATTGCCCTGCCTTGATGGAGCGTTCTCCATCGTCATCCTACACGAATGAGTATTGCAGGGATTCCAAAACTAGACTCTGCTCATCTGCTCATCTCTATTCACGCTATTATGTATATTCGGCCTTAAAATCGATTAATAGACGATGAGCATCGATCCTGAACTTTTGGGTCTTCTCCAGGATTTAGCGTAGAGTAAAGACTTGGTCAAACGTCGATTTTTGGCCTAAAACCGCACTGGTAAATCCTCTTCAGTTCGTCGACATATGGTTTTAGACGCTTCAGTATTTCGCCAGATAATATTTTGTATGCGATGTTCAGGAGACTTATTCCTTTATAATTGTCGCAGGTGAGGCAGTCTCCTTTCTTATGGATCGGGTATATGGTGCTAAAGTTTCCATCATCGGCCATGCTTTTGTCGGACCATATTTTATAGATGAGTTGGTGCATGCTCTCCACCAAGTCATCAGCTGCAGCCTTAAACAGTTCAACTGCTAGACTATCTGGGTCTGCGGCCTTGTACGATTTTACAATTTAATTCGAGTACCCTGATTGTAGAGATTGGTTGCCATCCAAGTTGAAACTATTAAGCTGGGATTTTGGAACAGAAATGAGATTCCGGATTTCTGCGCCAATCTCAATCAATTTTTTTTTTATTTGGATGCAAGGTTCACCTTATGATTTCTCGTGCTAAACTTCTCAGGAGTAGATAAAGCAGTTTTGCTTGTCTAACTATTTTATCAAAAATATTTTTTAAAACAGTAAGATACTGTCGGCGGTGAAAGTGATCAGATCAGTTGTGTTAAGGTGTTCTGTCATTTGGACTACACAAAGTGGTCTGTTCAAAATACGCGAGATTTAGGTTTGCCAATGACGATTTGAAAGATGGAATAGATGGCAGATGACAGATCTTGTAGCCGATTTAAAAGTAGTGACTAATCCATGACCGGTTTCTAATACTGCCCTTGTCTAAATTAAGGATTTCCTTGTAGCAATAATGCATGATTAATCGTTTAGATTGTCTCCGCCCGAGACATTAAGCCAGAAGTGTTTTTAATCAATAATCAGCATTGTGGCCGCAGCCCAGTTGACACCATAATAAGGGTCAGGTCCTATGATTCATCTGCAGATTAGTTGCCTCCAATTCCTTGATGAACAAGAAGCCATCCGTGTTTCATCCTATTATGTTTGGCAATAGGTTGTAGTGCATCGTAGCAGCATTTAACTTATATTGAGTCCAGCAAATTGGACGACAGCGTTTTCAGTGCTGCCTGGCTATCTCAAAAGTTGTACATATGTACATATATCCTAGCGCCCTTAATACGTTCTTACCTAAGGT
Source organism: Xylota sylvarum (assembly GCA_905220385.1). NCBI lineage: Eukaryota > Metazoa > Arthropoda > Insecta > Diptera > Syrphidae > Xylota > Xylota sylvarum. The sequence continues at coordinate 102,957,496 of LR999957.1, read as the reverse complement.
TTAACCCAGCGCAGATCTTAATGGCATAGAGTTCAGCCTGAAATGCCGTGGGACACATTCCCATAGGTATCGAGACTTTGGAGCTGGATCCAAAGACACCAACTTTAACTCCAAATTTCATCTCCTATTTGTCTGTGAATCAGAAATGAAAGATCAGATCAGATAGATAGACAGATCAATGATGATGTCGGGGATGGTCCCTCTTGGGAATTGATGCAAGAATTTTCAAATATCCCAAATGATCACCAGGTTTATACTTGTATCGTCTTCCTAGCTTCTAATGCTGCTGTAGGGTAGATACACATGGGGCCTGTGATACCGAGACAGGGGATTTTTTGGAACTTCTGAAACCTAGCTGCCCTTGTCCGTTGAAGAACTTTCGCCATCAAACTGCCACCAATGATAATAGGCCTCACCATCATTGTACGCATCTAATGTTTCATTTTTGTATTTAGACCCCAAGTTCTGCCGTAAAGTCGTCTACTGGCCCACATGGCCCTAGTGAGGCGCTCGATAGCGAACTTGATATGAGAATTCCAGCTAAGCCGTTTGTCGAGGATGATGTTGCGATATTTGACTTCACTGGAATAAACTAAAGTGGTGCCTTTGATGGTGATATAGTTGGTTCCAGTTTGACCAGTCTTCTTTTTGAAAAAGGCACAAAAATGGTTTTGCGAAGGTTGATGGATAGTCTTTCTCTACCGCAGCAGTCTAAAACGTGTATTAAAGGACCTAGAAATTGTCGTGCTGTGTTTACCACTAATGAATATCGGCAAGGCATTGGCATAACCAATGACGATATAGCCTAATATCTGTAGATCTACTAGAAGGTTTTTGTTGGCTAGTGACCACACAAGGAAGAAAAGACTTCCCCTTAGCGTCAGTCACAGACACTCCTCCAGAGGAGGAAGTAATAATTCGACTTTCAAGCATGACCCTTATACATTCCTCTGCTATTAATTGCTCTTGCTATTGAGCTATAGCTAATGCTATTGAATGCGCCTTCAATGTTAAGGACACAGAACTATTTCCTTGGAATGAAAAGTTCCTACTATCTTCTTCACAAGATAGTGAAGAGCACTTTAAGTCCACTTACATGTCCAGTATGCAAGCTGACTTTAGGTCAAAGGGGTAATGAGTCTCTCCATAGTTTTGAGCAAAAATGATGTTAGACTTATAGGTCTATTAGATTCAGACAGCTCACAAAGCCTACTGCCTGGTTTGGGAATGATATATTATCCGGCTACATTAGTCTTAAAATCTGCTGGACACAAGTTCTATTCCATGATTCGATAAGGTCACAAGTCATTTAACTCGTTTTTACAAGAACTCTCCTGGTTGGTATAACGCTTTCTCTACACCACCACCACCACCACCGGCACTGCAACTGCATAGTAACTAATGTCCTACCCAGAAATAGACATCATAGAGATCCTCCCCATATATTTAGTACTTCACGTCACCATGCGCACAAACGCTTTCAACGATGCAATCATTCATTGCCAGATCAGAAAAGCGACTTATCCATCAGTTGGAATGATTTCTCGTTCACTATCCAGTCGTTTTCGTCTTGGAAACCGGCTCTAGCTCTATGCTATGCCAAATATTAATATGCCAGTATGGTACCACTTAACCTTCTCGGTGTAGTAAACCTGCCTGCTGCATATTGGCAACCAGAAGCAGTGGCCTAACTGCCTTATGTGGTGATTAAGTGCCTCCGTGCACGCATCTTTGATGCAGCACAGAGGAATGTCATTGGAAATGCGTTGCTTGAACCGGTCAACACTGATAGAGGGAACAGGAACACACACATTGGTACCATAGATTGGGACATAGTCAATCGGTAGATAAGAAACCACCTTGAAGAAGATAGAGATCTCTATCTTTTTAAGATAGATAGATGCTGCCACCAAACTGCACACTGTGTGGACGAGTAGTGAATCGATGGAGTGGATTGATGACTATCTGTTGATATGTGCCGCTGGCATAGGACATTTTTAACGAGCTTGTCATACACAGATGTCAGTCAACTGATTTCGTTTCAGATGGAAATGATGTTTTGCAGAAAAAGGGAATTGAATTGACGAATTTGGTTTCAGGCGCTTGTGTACTTACGTACACTTATACTTACATATACATATAATATTATTTCGGATACAACCTCTTATTGTCTTTATTTTTGGGATTCGTCACGTGAAAGGATGTTCCACATTGGATTTTGGGAGGAGAAAACATAAAACAATTGGAGATGAAAAAACAGTATACCACCAAGATGGCTTCTATTACAAACAGTCCGCAGAATTGGGATCCTGTAAGTCATAAGTCTAAATTTACGTTGAATTTGTATATAATAGATCCTCGAATCAAGCAATTAGTTCAACGATTCGACTGTTCCAAGCCTTATGTATCAAAAGTCACTTTGGTATTCAACCTAATTTCAACGAATCTCCTTTTTCATCTAGATAGCATGTTCCATAAAGTTATTATCTCTGTAGATCTTCGATATACCTGAAACCTGCATCAAACGAATTTTCTTTTTGTTGCATGTCACTTGAAAAAAAAAAAATAAATTCCAGATTCGAACTGATATGGGTGACATGTTTTCAGGTTTCATGTTAATTGATTAAATGCAACAAATTAGTTCCTCACGCGGCGGCGGCAGTGAGGCATTGTGCCGTGCACCAACAACGACGCAAAGTCGGGTATCGGCAGCCTCTCTGTTTTGTCTTTCTGTTCCACAAAAGTCATTCGCTGTCATGTTCGATTAATTTTTCATAAAGTAGAACTCCTAGTTAACGATTGAGCATGGTTGAATATGGTAGGAAAAGATGGACAACGACCAGCCCACATGTCATCGATTTCCTTGTGCTTAATGAAGACTCTCAAACTGATTGGCTTTATATCCGTGACAGGTTATTAATCGTATGTTTGGCGGGGGCAGACGGCGGCGGCGGTAAGAACGGTGTACAAGAACATAACGCAATATACTACACACTAGAGTAATGCCAAGCCCCAATGGACAGAGATAATAATTTATTCCGATCAAGTACGCTTGATTTGTACATTTTGTTCTACGTTTACTGTTTGGTCTTGTTTGGTTCATGCGTGTTTCGCTATTGACTGGTTTTCCAACCAGGGGGTGGGGTATTGGTAGGGCTTGGAGGTGCTGCGTGCTGTTACATGGTGTTGTAGCAAATTTGCTGAAATCGTGGTGAGATATTGACTCTCAGTGAAGCAGGAAATGACGTGTGCCAAATGAACTTTTTCATTCCAAAATGAAGGTCATATCATACTAAGCGGCAAATAGAGCAAAAATCATTCTGTCCCTTATCAACTTTACTAACTTACTTAATGGGTTCCCGGCAGCCTTCCACTCACTTCGATCACGGGCAAGCCGCTTACAGTTGTCTAGACTAAGCCATTTGGCATCTTCCTTGTCGCCTCAAACCTGGATACTGTGATTCACAGAACCTCTTTGCTGGAACATTATTGTCCATTCGCTCGTTGTGGCCGAGGCCAGTATAGTCGATGTGTTTTGGCTTTCTGGACAACATCCATATCTTGATCCATTCGCCCTCTAGGCGAACTGGACGGTACTGAATATTCAACGAAGAAAATTTTTCTGGAAAGAGTTTATTATCTACTCTGCTTTCCTGCTTATCCTCAAATAGCGGAACTGGCAGGATCAATGTTTTGTAGAGCATGCATTTCGTCTTTCAAGTTAGGGGGCAGACCGAAGTAGCAACGATTTCCTGGGGTATGTCTTCACCGAATCTCCACTAAGATGTCATTCGTGGAATTGATATTTACTCCGAGGTAAGTAAACTCCTCAACCACTTCGAAGTTACTGTTGCCAACAATGACGTTTTGTCCTAGGCGGTGGACAGATGCTTTGTTTGTTGACAACATGTACTTGGTTTTGTCCTCATTCGCTTCAAGACCAACTCGTTTCGCCTGTTCTTCAATTGCCGTAAAAGCCTCTAACATGGCGCGCTGGGAGCGACTGATGATGTCTACGTATCCCAGCAGCTGGATAGATTTGTTAAAGAACTGCGTAGGGACTTTTGTTTTAACCCAGGATCTCCTTCTCCTTCCTTCTTCTCTTCCTGTCCTCGTTTTGTGCAGCAAATAGCTGCTTGCTCGTGTGCATTTTCTATCACCTTTTTCCGGCGTACGCAGTCATCATCATACTAAGGGCTCCTTTTAGGTGGTGCTTGGTAACCTATGGTGGTCTCAGATTCCTCTTTAATGATGTCGCTATACTGGTTTTACAGATTGTCGGCATTTGGATGGTAAATGCACAGCAGACAGTCTCTCGCTCCGGCACTCTCTGTAGACTCTGGGTAGTCCAGTCGTCCTAAGGCTTCCATGAATTTCTTTTTCTGGATGATTCACGCCTTCTTCTCGTTGGACACTCGAGCTCAGAATTTGGCTGCAATAAGAAAGTGGTCAGAGTCGACGTTTGCCCCTCTGAAAGTTTGCACATTCAGAATGTTGGATGCGTTTCTCGCATCTATTAGCACTTGCTCGATTTGGTTAACGGCTCGACCTGCTAACTAGAAAACAAGGAAAAACCTAACTAGGTATCCCTAACATAGGAATTGAAATCAGAACGCGGAGTAACAGCGGAGTATGATAAAGCTATCCAGTGTTGCCGCAAGGGTTTGAGAAAAAGTATCTCAGCAAGGTTTGAATACAATTTTGTCAAGATCTTTATAAATATCATACTGGGTGATGAATCTAACGCATTTTCTGTCTAAACTAGAACAAGATCTTCGTACAACACTAAAACAAACTACTTTTGTCTATCTGACCTAGAATAAGCTCCTCGTAGGTGATTGAAATTACTTTTGTCTGTCTGAACTAGAGCAAGTTTTCATCACATCTGAACTATTGTTGAGATATATAAGTTTACGACTGATCCCACTTCTTCGTTAAGAGTTTTTAATTATTACCCTACTGCCATAGATTTACCATCCCACATCGTCTAAAACACACTGTGCAAGAAATTGAGGGCGACACCGTAAACCTCCGCCAACATCCTCCATGCAGCAGCTGCCACTGCACCGGTATCGTCTACGTGTTAGTTGAAAATAACATAAAAAAGGATGAACCAGGATAGCGGACTCGTCCAACTCGCGCACACGTAAAACACGGTCAAAAGTGCAATTTGTCGCAAATAATTCCCAGTATGGAACCGCTTTCGAAATTGCACTACACCAGTAGAAACCGATCACGATGCGAATATTAAAACTGCCGCTCTCACTTCAGCCAAAGAAACCACGACGCCAGTCCGCGCGTTGACGATGCCGATAATGATGATGACTACGATTATTCCCCCGTATTGCACCCAGTGCTTAGAGGTGCATCACGACCACCGCACTAGTATAACAAAACGACGAAAAACCGGTCAACTTGGATGACTGTCTGCTGCTCCTCCGCAGGGAATTCGCAAGCGCGCATCTGCATCTCTATGACAACCAGGAAGGCCGCAAAAGGCTTAGGCTATGTATTTGTTGTGTTTCGTGATTTTGTGTTCTAGTGGAAATGAGCGCACGCGCAATCTCATCTATTCGTATTTATGTATATACACACGAAAAGATACTTAGATACACATGTATATATGTATGTGCCTAGGTGTTGGATGGACGCTTTAATTCACACCTCGTGCGCGGGGTAATCAACGCGTCAAAGTGGCGCTGATCGTAAATCAATCGGCCGATCGGTGTGGCTGTCTTATTGTGCCCCTGGGTGCGTTTCATAGTAAACTTGAACTTGATTTCGGACTCAAAGATGTTATCGCCGGCACAGATGAACGGGTGACTGGTTTTACTGCCGTAACCAACGCTTGAGACGACTCACAGAGATAATCGTGACCGTGTTCGCAAATTGAACTACTGAAAATGGATTTTATGGATCTTGGATACAAATCTATCTCAGTTCTACCCACTGAGCAAGCTTACGTGCGTTGTCGGTCTCTTGTAGAAGAGGCATAATTGGAGATCCTACACTCGATGGTTGGGTAGACACTATCAGAAAACATACATACTGTACATACTGTACATATTTGCAATGTGTGAACATTGTTTTCGGTGTCCCATTTTAGAAGTGCTGGACATAGTTCAAACACGAGTATTGAATCTCTCCTTCGTTAGACACCACGACGAGAGCATGCTAATGAGTCCCAAGACGAATGCAAACACTATGAATGTATCGCCGCTATGTCTCGTTCTCGTTGTCACATTGCTGTCGCGCGGTCGTCGTGCATGTGTATCTCGATATCATCGATCGAATGCAAATTAAATGGTCTTCGGGGGCATTGTCGAGAATCAACGATAGATTCTTCCACTGAAGCGAAAATCTATTCATTAATGAATATTTGTTTATTGGCGGAGGATACATATCGTTAGAATATTTTAGTAGGTACGCTTTCCAAGAAACCATGACAATGATGTCAGTCCATGACGTTATTGTGGGTGAATCGTGTTTTCAGCTGTTATATGGAATAATGAACTGCAGATTTATTCGTTTTAAATTTAAATTTTAAACAATAAAGTGGGTTGACTTTGTAATCTGGACAGTCCATCCATGTAATAACATTCCACATCAACCGACTTCACTGCAAGCCCATTGGGTCGTAAAATTTCACCACACAAACTCACGATAATCCGGAGGAACTACATATAAACAAACAAACATGCTAAGCCTATTTTGTACAGCTACTTGATATATTTGGCATCTCCATTTTGACCATATTGAGTTGGACATGCCACAAAGTAATTTCAGTGGAAAATCTCCTCCCAACAACAATTGCCGGTTGTGGGGTTATCTCTATCGTTGCGGTTCCGTGAAAACCAATTTACGATCATATCACACGGAATGAGGCACCAGGAGGCTGATACACCTCAAGCATCGTTACGACGGCATGCAACTACGAAGAAATACTCGCTTCAGTGATCATGATCAGCGCCAGGTGAACAAGTTAGTGGTAGTGGATGGATGAACTTGGTCATTGGATATCGGACGAGACTGGGCAAAGAGAATTAATTATAAGTATTCTTCTCCACCAAAGCCGCCTTGTAAGTCGTGCACTGCTGCATTAAATTGGTGTTGCACTTTGATAACCTTCACGAGAATCCATCAAAATAATTGCTAAAGGCGTCGTTACTGCTTCATTTATGTGTACTCAAGCGATTTGTCCATTAATCTTTCCATTAGTGGAGTTGTTACTCAAATATGATTCCCAAGAGTGAGACTGCAACAGCAGAGTATGAAACCATAGAGTTTATGATTTCTTTAGATAGATTTTTTAAGAATTGATAAGTGTTTTATGTGTGTGTGCGTGGGGAGGGGAGAGGAATGTTTTAATTATCGACACTGAAAGTAGTCAGGTGCAGGCGTTCTGAGTGCGTGTTGAAGTCTTAATCAAGATGCTTTTATGATGATAACTTTGTACGAGTTGGTACAAAGAAATGAGGGCAACACGATAATGATTATACTGAAATCAAGAAATGATAATGTCTCAGTTGATTAGCGTGAAGAGAGTAGCTACTAGAGAAGAAAAGGTTCGACGCTATACTTATGTTTTCAGTTCAGCAACTTTAAGAGGTGCTTTAGTTAAACTAATGAGCCAAATGAGTTCACAGGAATTGGAAATCTAACATTCCACATTGTGGCGAATTTTGCGTAACTCAAAAACTGAAGCCTCTTGATTATTTAAAGCACCCAAACTTCTCCGATTGGGCTCTGCAAAAATTTTAAGAAAATCCTGAATCTCTTATGTGGTTCCAATAAGATGGAACACATCTGGTCAAACAATTGATCTATGGGAGGGCGAAGTTCGGTAATCGTGTAATCTCGAGAAATTGTCCGTTCCAATTGCCACCTCGCTCATCAGATTTAACGCCTTTGGATTTCTTTTTATTTTACTTAACGTATGTAAAGTCGTTGGTTTATGCCAACAACGTTAGAGGATCTCAGGAACAATATCGAACGCGAAATTATCAAAGTTCCGGCCGATATATGTGGAAGGGTGGTGAAAAGTAGGTTTCGAAAAATCGATCGATGGAAACGTGCTCGCGGTGGTCATATGAACAAGATGGAATTTCATACTTAAATTTAACATGTATACAACACTTGAAATAAATATCAGAAGGCTAGGGCCTCAGTTCCATGGATCTGTCGTGCCAAATATATAATATTCTTATTTTTGTTTTTTTTTTTTTGTTCTTCCTTATACTATCTGCTTTGAGCTCTTCAATTGTTTTAGGGGACTTGTTGTGTACTTTCTCACCCATTATTGATCATAAGTTCTCAATCACATAAAGGTCAAGGCTGTTTCCTACCCAATTTAGAGATTTAAGGCCAATATCTGCCTTGTATTGGGTTATCCGTTGAAAGAAACCAATATTTAGAAGTGCATTTGAATTTAAATTGTAGATTTACTTAGGGAATGTGCTGTGCGCGTTAGCAGGGAGTTTCGTAGCATTTACGGAACCGTCCAAAAGCAAAATCCGGCCAAGACCTTAATTTGTCATCCAACCCCAAACCTATGAAGGCTTAACGGTCGAAAGCAAACATTCCTCTCAAAAATTGCTCCTCTCGCAGCATCTCTTTTTAAGTGCATCTCGTCGATTGTATTAAAAAGGCAAACTATGTCATACATATGTATGTACATACATATATAAATGCAGGGATCATTATTTGACGCAGCTCAATTCCTTCCCTCAAGAAATCGGCTATGTTGATGAGAATTGTTTCAAGTCCATTGATGTATTAAATTCATCAAAAATAACACAATACACAAATAAACGTCTGCCGGAGACTTGTTAGTTGCCGCATCCCTAAGGGGGCATTTTGTCCCCACTTCTTTGGAATCTAATGGTCAACGTGCTGCTATTACTTTTAAAGCACTGGATGCAGAGAGGTAGTTTATGCGGATGACATTCCCATCGCCCCCCTTTGGTAAACATCCTGATACTTTCAGGGAAATCTTCCAATAATGTGCTCTCCTACGGCTTTCAGATGGGCCTCAGAATACGGACTAGGGGTTAATCTCCTCAAAACAGAACTTGTTCTCGTTACGAGGAAATATAAAGTTCCCCTTATTGACCCTCCACAATTAATGGCACCAGTCTCTCCTTTTAAGATAATGCGAAATACTTGGATCTCAGTTTGGATAGGAAGCTAACTGGAAAGCCAATCTACTTTAACTCGTAAAGAACGCAATTGTATACTCTAGGTAGAAGCGGGGGTTTTCAACCTCATCATTCGCTGGATGTACGCATCAATTATCAGACCTATACTAATGTATGCCGTGATCGTCTGATGGCCGGCTCTTAATAAGGCTAGTTACCTCAATTTCCTATCTTAGGTGCAAAGATCTGCATTTATATGCATCAGATGGCTGCTAGTGTGGCTATCTGACTCAAGTGTGACCCCACAGTGGTCTAGCTATCATAAGAGCCATGCCTCAATTTTACTCTAGAGTCTAGACAACACCGACTACACCCCGCCAACCCTGTTATTTGACCGAAAACTCCACACGCGCATCACTGACCGAAGTGAAGTCACTGCTTCCTCTTCTGAGGACAGTTCAGCTTATTTCTACACGGACGTTTCCAAGACTGACGAGGGGGTGAGTTGTGGTGTCTTCTCCGATAAGGTCAATCTGAGCATCTCTTTCCGCCTCCCCGAAACTATTGTTGTATGGAAGGAAATCATGGCTATCAAGGAAGCCTTGTCCTGGCTGAAATGTAATGCAATATCTGTCAGGGGTAAAAGCATTTTCACTGACAGTCAAGATATCAAATTCTTGATATCGTACTCCTTCACTTCAAAGATGGCTTTAAATTACCATTTGTCTCTTCTCGAGATGACTGAGCAAGTCAATATTCACCTATGGTGGGTGCCAAAAAAAAAAATACAAATTTTTGGCGCAACAGGTCCATGGGACCCAGGGCCTAGCTTCTCACAACCATTCGTGTTGTGCGTGTTATATTCTTCACATGAATGGAAGGGGCCTACTGTTTAATGCCGGATCCGAACGGCAATTTTGAGAAGCTTTTTCATGACAGTTTTACTCTCGGATGTTTGTCAGACGCTCGCGAGAGGTTGGGCCGTGAAAGAAATTTTAGGTGTTGTCTGGGTTTTGAACCTGGAACTCCTTGCTCCGTAGTCCAAAGCACTAACCACTTGAGCCACGGCGCCCACTGGGTGCCAGGCCGCAGAAATATTGCAAGGAAGTACAAGGCTGCCGAGCTCATCAGACTGTGTATGACCCAGTGGCGAAATCTAAAGTTGGTCCTGTTCAAGCGATCACAGATCAGCCAAGTTATTGGTATTCTTACTGGACACTATCTGATAGGCTAACATGTCAAAAGGCTGGGTCTCTTTTCACATGACTTCTACAGAAGCTGTAGGGATTAAGAGGAGGAAGAAACCATTTTCTACTTCCTTTGTACGTGCCCAGCTCTGTCCCAAAAAAGACTACTCCATCTAGGCGCTCACTTCTTTGACAACCTAGGCGAACTGATGTCAGTAGGCATCATGAGCCTCCTTCGCTTTATCAAAAGCTCCAGTTGATGTTAATTAGTCCCGGGTAGCCAAATGGTGCGATCCATGGCATCACAATGGACATTTATTGGTTTAAGTGTTTGCACACTTGTGCAGACAGCCTCGCTAACCTAAACCTGAACCTAACGCGTACCTTATAGCAGGGTTCAAAACTAGACTGCAATGACTTAATGTTACAGCTTTTTCATAGCTTAATCATATCTTAAACGCTTTGCCGAAAACAGGCGGACATTGCTCATTTCACATTAGTAATTATCTTTGTTTCCATTGAAGACAGCACCGGACGTTCTTCATTGCCACCGTTCATAGCCAAATGAAAATCGTCAAATCCAAAATCGCAGTATTTAGGAATTCTAGTGACTCCCTTGATAGGCAAATACTCTTACAATGCCTTGGGGTTGTAGCCGGTAAGCTGACACTGTTCGTGGTAATGTTTTTGAGATGGTAATGTTTTGTATAGCAAGCAAGGACACGAGAATCATCACACTATTACCAGAATCTGGGTAGTGGATTTATCGTTCGTTTGTCATCATGTTTCTGTAATTTTTTTACAGCAATTGTGGAACTTTCTTGTCATCTAGAATAAAATCGTCAACCGTATTTGGAGTGAATACTGCTCCGTTTCCTTACCGGTGTAAAATACATATTCGTCTAAATAAGTACATACACACATAAGTATATATGGAAAGAAAAAAAAAAAAACTTGTTAAATTTTGTTTCATTATATTTTATTTGTTTATTTCCTTTTATTTATTTGATTTTATTTTTATTTAATATAATATGTATAATAATAATCAAATTCAATAATAACTATAAATGTTTATGTCCTACGGATAAAATATCTTCTTTATGTTTTTTCTTTTTTAATTTAAATTTATTATTGTAATATGGTTTTTGCTTAATAGTTGTTTCGGCGAAACTAAAAAATAGTTATAATGTATTATATTATTGAAGGAATTACATAAATAGAACATCTGCGTTTTTAATGTTTGGGGCTATTTAATATTATTTAGCTATTGTTTTTTTTTTGCTGCTTTTTTATTTATAAATAAGGAAAATTCTTTACTTGGCAAATATTGTTTATAGCATAATACATTATTATTATTCTTTCTTTTTTTTTGTGTTTGTCTGTTACACTTATATGTTTTAGTTAAACAAGAAAAATTATTGTTAAACATATAAATATTGGTATATGTATGTATATATGTATTGTATAAAAAACATATAGTTGTTAGTAAACTTATTGTTTAGGCTTTTCTCTGTTTTTTTAGTTAATATATTATTTACATTGATTAATTTAAGATTTTAGTTTGATTTTCTTTTAGTTTGTAAATGTTTTTTTTTTTTTCTTATTACTTTTTCAATCTTAATATAGTGTAGTCGTATCAAAAATGTTTTACGTTTGCAACAGTTATATAAGCGACGAATATTTATTATTTTTAATTTGTGTATATTTGTTTCTTCTTTTCTTTTTTTACATTATTTTGTGTTTAACTTAACTTTTATTTGGCTTTTTACATTGGAAATATCAGACTAAAGCGGATTTTTATCTAAACATTTAGAGGAGAGACGATGGGTAGATAAATACAGAATCGCAATAAAAGAAAAATATAGTTTTAGTTAGGGACTACACACATTTGCATTTTTTTAACAAGTGCTAGAGGTGCAACAATTTTTTTTATAAAGATTTTGTGTTTTTCTTTTCGTTTTAGGGTGACTTCGATTGGATTAGATTGAATAGATAAAACAGAAGGCTTTTGAGAACAATTTGTCAGATGCAGTCATCAGGCCCAAAAATAGCATACATACATTTGGGAGTTTCCTGTACCCAGCCGATTTCTAGACTATAGAGCTATGATTATGGTAAGCACACAATTGCTTCTTCCGTTTTGGCGCAGATAGGATCTTCAAGTTAAAAATATGCTCAATCAAATGTACACTTCCTCGCGTTAATTGTATTATCAATCTAAACTACTATTTATGTTCACACAATTTACAGACAGAACTTTAAAATGAAGCTAATTTATTTACGTATTCCAACTGATATGGGTTGTTCTTATGTCGTTCTTAGCATAGTTTAAGAATTGTATGTAGAATTGATTCTATAGTCAATGTTTTAAAAAAGAAATTAGGCACACGTTTTTAGAAAACCTACAAATTACAACGTCACGATCTACATTATAGTAAATGTGGTTGTTAAACCCAATTAGGAAAACAGAAGTACCTATGCATTGCATGAAAGTCAAATTCCATACATTGCTTTTGGAAATTTCAAGTTTGCAGATGAACAATACATATAGCAAAGAAAAGGTGTTCACACCAAAGAGTTAAATGGCTTCCATTTTCTAACCCCTTTCGACGTATTCCTCCTCCCACATCAAGGTAATTCAAACAAATTCACCCCCATTCTCTATTGAAAAACACGTGCAAGTAATTGTTTCTTAAAACTTCTTTCGCATTATTTGGAAAAAGGATTCAAATTTTTTTTATATCGAAAGTAGTTAAAGAAAACTTTTTTATTCGTTCGAAAAAAAGACAGTTGAAAAAAGAAAAGTTTATAATATGATTGTGCATTTCTCGTTAAAGTAATACAACTAACTTACACAATTAAATAAGTTCTCGTGCAACAAAATTTTATTCCACAGAACTCTCATTTCATTTGAATAGTGCATAACCGAAAGATATACACAAACTTTCAGGACAGAGACACGCACAAAGTTGTGTATTATCTCTTGGAATTCCTCTTTTAATTTGTGGAATTATTTTGCGCATCAGTGCAAGGGCCAAAGATTTAATTGGACTATTTAAAAATTAATAATTAATTCTCAACTTGGCCCTGTTGTTTGCCTCTAAAAGAATTTAAGATAAAAATCCGCTTATATATGTAGATCAAAACCTTTCGCTTTTTTTTTCCTTTTTTTTTTTGTTTGAAAAAAATTCCCTAAAAATGTGTTTCCTTACCAAGCTTTTTATTTGAAAAATTACGTTTCCACATCAGTGAATTAATTTTTTATCAATTGCACATACAGAGGAAAAAAATATCTCAAAAAGTATCTTTTGTTCTTTAATTGAAAACATGGTGTAGGAGGAGTATGATGTGATGAGTTATTTGATGATGATTGGATAGGTTGCGATGTATACATAGGTTACTCTGCGCCCGCTGAGCTGTCTGGTGTAATATTTGAATCCAAACTGGCGCAGTCTGATTCTTGTTCTTGGTTTTCTGAATAATTGGCAGCCTCCTGTAGTCGCATGAGCATGTTGAGCTGTAATTAAAAAAAAAAAAAAAAACAAATGAAAAAATAACGATTAGTTTGGGTGTTTTGAAAGTGAATGGAGTTTTTTTTTTTAAGCAGTACGTTGTTGGAGGCCTTTTGGCTGTATAGCATGTATCATAGAATAGTAGTTAACGCATTTAAGGTTAAGATTAGCAAGGAGGGTTGTAGATTTTATTTTAAGGATGTGGTAATCATTAGGTGCTCTAGAAATCTACTTTACTTCTGACGTTCATATGTATTAAAAAACTTGGGAAAATCAACTAGCAGTTGGTTCAGTCATTGCTATCTGCTTATGTATGATCTTTTCCTTCTGTTTGTAATTGCGTTACATTGCTGACTTCTTTTGCAAATAGAATGACAAATAATCAAATTTTCGTTTATTTTTTTTTTTCAGATTTGAAAGAGCTACGGAAGCCTTGGTTGTTACCAGAACTCTCATTTGAATACACCAAGTACTAACCCTTATTACGTCAACTAATCAAATAGCTTCCGGTGAGTTACTGCCATTTTCAATAATAATTTTCTAAAGTTTTTTTTTATTCACAGCAAATAAAAGGTCTTTGAAAAATATGTTACAAACTGCAAAGAACTGCACCTACGACTGAATTTATGTAATGGATACGTTGAACTCTGCACCTTTAGGCATTTGTTATTCCACAATATGTACAAGTATTTAGAGAAACAAAGAAGTCATTCCTGTAATTTTTCCAGGAATACAAAATCTACGAAGAGAAGAAAAATACCTACATACACACCTCCACATCACAACAAAATAATAAGTTTTAAAAGCATTTCCATGAACTGCGCGAACGACTAATCAACATAAATAGAAGAATCAGCAAATTAATCATACCATTCGAAACATTTGATACATACATATGTATGTACGTTTATTTTGATTGGGGTACTTGCATTTTCCGCTTATTCGTTTAGTCATGTTCAAATCCGTAAAGCCATATGAGTGGTTGAATAGCTGCAAAATGTAAGTTCTTCTCTACGCCTAATTATTTCTTTTCTCTGCATAGAATCAACACCAATCACGAAGCACCCTAAGGACGATCTATATTGTTGGCCACAACCCCAAATCCATATAACTAAGAAAACCATAATAGTCCTCGAAATGCTGAGTATAAAAACCACAAAAAGTAAGTTATTCTCCACATCTAAATATGTACGTATATCTTTTCTAACCCATATACTCTTTGCAGATACGGCAACAATTACGAAGCATCCACTGAGAAACAGCAATGTTCCTCACGAAACCCAAATCCGTATAGCCAAAACCACCTTAGCTTTTAAAATGCTGCAAAAGGTAATGCGGCGTACACACTCTCGCGCAAATCTGCGAGCAAATGCGTTCAGGTAAGCACACGCGCAAGTGCGTTGTTCTTTTCTTCATACAGAACCCAAGGTAAAATGCCATCCGCACACACGCACTTGCTCTCGATTATACAAATCTGCGAGCAAGTGCTAAGATTTGCGGGTGAGTGTGTACGCTGCTTAAGCTCTTTCCCCACGCATAGGCACTTCTTTTCTAACTTGCTTACTCTCCACAGAATAAGAGGCATTCACAAAATACCCCAATGGGGTCCACTACGCTTACGAGCACAATCAATATCCACAACTAATTTGAATCTGACTACATTACCAAGGAATAGAATTCAAAATGGAACTGGAAACGATTGCAGTCTTCTTTACCTGCAGTAAATACGAAACACACGGCAATCAGCAATGTTGCTCTCGAAACCCAAATCTCCACACCATACGGGAGGCTCAGTAATGTTGATCACAACCCTTAAATCTATATAATCAAGAACACCATAATCGTCTTTGAAATGCTGAATATGAACAGCTCCGAAAGATAAGTTCTTAGTCCACGCCTCGGTACATCTTTTCTAACCTGTCTACTCTTCACAGAACCAGCAGCATTCACGTAACACCCCAACGGCATCCACTTCAAATACCAATTCGAAACTATCGCAGACTTATTCACCTACATCAATGTACAAACATCAACCAAAAAACTCGGAATCCAAACCAACGAAAAAATAAATTAAAACAACTTTAATTTGTTAAACTATTTTGTATTTGTGTCTTTGAAATAATATAATAAAAATAAACTATAATTTGTTTAACACAAATGTTGTTTTATTGCGCTAGGTCACCATTTACACGCATGCGCATATACCACCCATTAAAAACAAAATACTAACCACCCTGTATCCAAAAATGCGCTTAAAATAGTCTACACCCGTTAAAATACATTTTGGTGCTTGTTTCATCTCGCTAGGTCCACTACAAGCAAATATATCGACTGGACAAAATCAACGAATTTTCTTAGAACACCAGGCGCCCATAAATTCCCAGAAAACAGCAGGCATACCCACCTTCCTGTCACCCAAAATCTACTGATCGGCATCAGTCTTAACAAACCGATTTTCGCCGAAAGTTCTTTTGGCTATAATTTTGTTGTTTTCTGATGGATTTTGACGTTTAAGGTATCAAATTAAAGGTAATTTACTGAGGAATAATTTGGAATTAAAATGCAGTACGACGTATTTAAGATTTTGGCATAAATCTTTTGAGAACTTTTTTAGTGAAATGATTGCAAAGTTTTTGCTAGAAATTATTTGCTTGTTGATGGACTTTAACATTATAGGTCTTAAATTAAAGATTATTGGCTGAAGAGTTTGACATATTTTATGGCAAACCACAAATTGTGGAGACATAAAGTTTTCACCACCTTGCAGAGTCAGAAGGGGAAACTTATACAGGAAGATATCCCGCAGTAGGGTTCCTAACTTTACTAGAATTAGTTCAGTTCTTTGCATTTATTGTTTAAAACAATAGTGTAAATAGTTGTTTAAATAACTGGGCATTATTCACATAAAACGAAAATAAAGTAAATCAGTGAAACACATAAATGAACAAATGACAAAATTCAAAAACTGTGGGACTAGAAAACAAGCTGGTTGCACGTTTGTTTTGATTTAAAAGTGATACTTGCTGGAAATATGGAAGTGACAGAATGATTGGCCATGTTCACATAGAACTCACGGTTTAAATTTTTTTTTACGTGTACAGCTTACAATTTTCTCGATTTTGGTAATGATGAAAGGGGAAGAAAAAATATAAAGAATTTAATAACTTGGGAGGCAAACAAAAGAAAAACGAAAACAAACCAATTCAATTGTTGTGAAAAGCATTAGCTTTGGTATAGTCCCTTTCGGTAGGGGTCAGAATATACCCGAGGTAGGCATGCCTGTCGTAAGAGCCGACTAAAATCCAACCTACGTACTTACATATACCGAGTGTATAGTGTATACAAAAAAATGCAATGAACAAAACGACAAGATTTAGTACCCCAGGTGGCAGTCCAGCTTAACTGAAAAGTCCACCCTCTTTGGCGGTCGGCTCTACGGATTCTGGGGAGAGCCACTTATTGCAATCTAATGACCCTTTTACAAGAAGTTCAATGGTACCTCGATCTCCTCCACCAATATAGAATAACCCCGGGAAAAGAAATCCACCGGGAGCGCCAGAGCGCGGAAATCGGGACTCAGCGAAATTTAAAAGCTTTGAGGAAGAAAATAAAGCACTCCGAATGAAGCTTAATGAAATGGATCTACTCTATCAAGGTCTTAAGAAAGAGGTAGACTTATTAAAAGAAGAAAATAGGGTTCTAAGGGACACACACTTGCAAAAAGAACGCGAATGTATTCCACCACGGTTAGCTAGTCAGGAATACCACACTGACGAAGAAAAGCTAGCACGCGAAATAAATCGGGTCCCCTAAAAAATACCTACTTAGAAACGAAGAGCCGGTTCATTGCCCGAAGCCGAGCCTCTAAAAGAAGAAAAGCAAAGAACCGCAAGAAAAACAACTTTGAGCGCAATTTCGTCTACCGCCACCAGTAAACATTGCTGTCCTTAAAGGAACGATAACATCGAAATTTAAAGTTACATCCATGGGGTATTCTTCATGCACGGAAAATGAATGACTACTACCGAGCAGTGTCCCAAAAGCTAAATACCGTAAAGATTCAGGGGTATACTTTCGAAATAAAGTAAGAAAGAAAGTGTTTAGACAGAACTATCAATCTGAATAGGAAAACGTCAACAAAAATCCAGTCCTTCAGTCTTGTGTGAACAAGGTCATTACCGGAAAAGACTACAATTTTTATTTTACTTGGAGAACATTTTTACTTAAAGGAGGACGGGAGGACAAAGTGCTGAATAGCAGAACTGTCCTCCAAAAAGGAGGACGGTGGGAACCCTATCCCGCAGATATTTTGTTGCCGTTATTTGTAGTGCATACATACATACATATGTAGTATGAAACAGACAGTAAAGTGTAGGTTATATGGTGTGAAGTATGTATATGTGAGGTTAAATCGATTGATTTTGACCTTGAATTTGTTCTTACCTTGAACGTTCTTTTCTTTCCTCATAACATATGAATAATCCTATAAGGTTTGGAATTAATTTGGACTCCAAAAGTTCCTATGTCTCAGGCAGAGACACTTCCCGGGTCGGAAGCCCTTTATGTTAGTAAGTAAATTCAAAAGGTTCCTCTGCTAACTTTGAACCATATCAAAGCATGGCAAGCAGAATAGTCTTAATGAGTGTTTTAGGTTACCTACCCATTTTGAAGTTGAGTTGGGATGGGATTCGAAGAACCAACACACGTCAAACAACCATAAGCGATTTTGCGAGCAGACTCTTGTAAGCTACTGCTCCTTCTACATTACGTTGGTATCAATAGTAGCATCATATGTACCTGTGATTCTTGGCCTTTATTATTTCATTCCAGAACTAAAAAATGCCTTAAACACATTTAACCCTGTAACCTTAAGTAATCAAATGCTGTAGGTAGTCCAAATGAAATCATACGTTTTGTATTTATTTTAGTGAAGAAATTTTTAAATTTTCACATTGAAACCAATAATTAAAACATCTTTAAAAGAAGTAACATAGCTTTCCCCTACAGTAGCTAAACACAGTGTATCTCCCCGAAGCTGTAAGAGATTGACTTGAATCTAAACTATCAATAAATGGTATTATCGGGTACTAATTTCTTTTCATTAATTACATATCTCTTTCCTAAAGCTATTCCAGTGGTGTAAAGTAGAACATCATCTGTCTTCAGAGCTATTATAATCTACTAATAATAAATCAAATGTTACTTCCCACTTAAAAATTATATAAGAATTAACCATAAATTACAGCTCTATCTCGCACTACGAATGTGATATTACAAAACTTTCAATAAATACATACCACTAAATAGTCGCTAACAGCAATTAGATGGTTTAAAGTTTCATTGAAATAAATTTATGGCAGTAATTGAGGTAAGAAACGAACCCCAAAGTTAAACCATTGCATTGCATACGAAGATATTAAGTTTCAACCATTTAATTGAATTTCTGAACTATATGATTATGTCGCTAAATGTTTCGCTTTATACATACACCTGGGTAAGGTGTGATTACTATCAAACTATCAAGCGAAACAATTCCAACTGTGCGATACTTGGTCCCGCGAATCTATTAACAGAATTCAGTACATACTCTACGCACGAATAACAAACAAATATGGAAGAATGACTACCTTTATGTCAAGTGCCAAGTCTTCAACCCAATTTATTTGTAAATTGAACACCCTCGCACGATTCGTAGTAGCAACATTTGCGCTATTGGTTCGTGACTATTCGTGTTTGGTGAACAAAACTATAAACAGTTTCTATAAATTAGAATTGCTCGTTTGACACGGCTCTAAGAAAGTATATTTGGATAGCTGTTGCATGACTATTAATCTAAGGAGTTACTGATAGTTGCAAAAATTGAAGAATAAGAGAAAGCTCTTAAAAAACTCCAGAGTTCGATATGAAACTAAGTACACCTTTGAGGTCAATATTGAAAATTGATTTAACCGCCGCAGTGAAGTAGAATGAAAGAACAGCTTTACCGAAGTTGGTAATACAAAAATATTAAGACTGGTATTATTTTGGTTGTTATGTAAAGTATAGATACTAGGATTGAACTAGTCTAAGGATTTGAATGGCGTGTATAGCACTATCGAATTTAGCTAGTATATAAGGTCTGTAATTAAGAACTCTTCAACAAAAGCGTTGAGCTCTTTGTCACATCAATATTGGATCTATGGACCAATTGAGATAGTGCTATCTCATTAAGTTAAAATATATAGGAACATTTCTTACGTAAGTTATCGAATAGCATCCTTTGACTAGGACTGAAGAAGAAAAGTGAGGTGAAAGTGAATATAATAGTTAAGAATGACATAAAACCAAAAGTTCTGAGTCGAAACCGAAAAATCTTCTTTTCTGTTACATATTCTGGAAAAAAAAAAATCAAAAACTCACCAAAGGATCTTGAGCATCTCCATTGCTGACTGGCATTCCTTCTAGTCCAACGTCTTCAGCATTGATTTGTCTCAATGGCGGCACTGAATCCGGTCCATATGGCCATGGATATGAATTACGTATAAAAGCGGACGGATCATTCCAGGCACCACCACGACGTCCATACAGTTGAACACCTTCACGTACTGCTTCGACTAGATACGGTGACAGATGATAGTTCCAAATGTCGGTAAACCAAACTTGGGAGTCCTTGAGGTCCAGCGGACACGAAAGAAACAGCCTTGGACCAATTGTTACATCTGATGAACTATGAATCTCTAGGAAACGATTAATATGCTGCCAAACTGTTGGCAACCATGCCAATACAGATGCTAACTCCGGTTGATGATTCAAGGTTTGTAATTCCAGCTGGAAGAGTCGTCGTCGAAGGAAGCGCCCAAGGAATCCCTTTACTGGCTCCATGTGATTTGCCGTAAGGACCTGGATATCAAAATGGTTACCAATTTGAATCTAATAGAGTTTTGAGGACTTACCCATCGAAAGTTGTGATGTAGCTGCAAGTTGGTAGTATTACATGTTGCCTGTGACATTGTGCCAATGATGCAAGGCAACTTAGCCGCTGGACCTGCACTCAGCAGGCAGGAAAAAACATCACCCAGAGCGGAGGCATGATGTAAATTGTCTAAAATGATCACAGATGGTAGGTCGGCAGCTCCATTTGCAATGGACGCTTGCTCGGCTATATGACCGAGGTATTGTCGCAGCTCCTTGGAGGATTTGTGGTCAACGCTGAAAAAGAAAGCCATTAGTTACGAAAAAGAGAGTGAAAAAGTCTTAACTTACTTAAAAGTGGCTATAGCCTCTGAAGGATTTCCACGGGCCGAACGAGCGACCAAAAACTCAGCCAATCGCCTTGCTAGATAAGATTTACCCGTGCCACTGGGACCGCATAAGATCAATCGCCGGTGCTCGGTGAGAAGACTGATATAACGATGCACTATACTCCTAGGAATCAAACTATCGAACGCAAGGCTTCCTACACCCTGCAGGCAGATATACAACGACCGAACATTTCCTACTATATATCCGCATGGTAGCAATTCGGGGAATCCCATCTCAGGACCACGTTTCGCCTCGCCCAAGTGATACGACGTTATCGAGTCTGTGTTCAGACCTAAATTTGTGCCTGGATCAATCCTTGAAACGTAATCCTTAAATGTCTTCCGAACAATGTAGTCTAGATTCTGCCATGTGGTCTTGCCCGAAATATACGTGTAAGCGATTACAAACTCATTCAATGTCGCGCTAGGGAAGGACTTTCTCTCCTCGAAGCCATTCTCACTGCACTCACCATTCTCACCCTTCCGATAGAAGTCATCCGTTTCCAGTATCTCCTCGTAGTACTTCGGGAATGATTCAGGCTGGCCGAGATAACACGCGATGGCTAGCTTCTTGCCATCTGTGATATCAGGAACGTCTTCAACACCAGTCGGTAAATGTGCGGGACTTGGAATCGGTTCAATGGCAGGTGGTGGAGGTGTCAGATCAATGTGAGTCGTCGGGCTTAGTGGTGGAGGTGGAGGCTCTGGTGCCGGAGCTGGTGGAATGTTCTCTTCTTCGACTTCTTCTTCTAGTCTCTTTGGCAATTCCATTGGTGGCCGAGAGTTACCATCGGCCAGGCTGTAGCGTCTTGATTCACCTATTGATCCACTCGGACTGATGGCATTTCCCAGTGATGCTTCACTCCCCGCCAGCGATCGGCTGGTCACAAGCTTTTGCAGTCGTTCATTGTTTTGCTTCAGACTGATCATCTCAGCTCGCATTTTCATAACTGTATCCTTCAGATTCTCCAGTTGTGATGCAGAACTCAGAGCCTCCAATCGGATGTCGGTTAAAACAAGATCCTTCTCTCGCAACTGTTTCTTGAGTTCCTCAACTACCTGATGTTCTTCATGGTCGATAGCGTCTATCGGTTTGGCATTCTCAATCAGAGTGACTGTCTTCTGAGGACTGTTTTTGGTTGGAGATGAGGGAGGTTGCGTCGCTGCATTTGTAGCCGATTCATTTGGCACAGGCCCATTCATCGGATGCTGTTGATGATGACCATGGTGATGGTGGTGATGATGACGCGACTGATTGCTGCCTGTTGATTGCTGATCAGGATTGCCAGGACCATGTGCGCCACCGATATGACGATTGGTCTTGGAGATTTTTGCATTTCGAGAGAAAGCCTTTGTGAAGGAGCTTCGCAGCCATCCCTTCTTCTTTTTCTTATCCTGAGCCGAACAGCCGGAGCTGATCGAATTCAGTGAACACATGGAATCTGAACTATGGTGGCGTTGCATAGAACCGGGAAGTCCGGGGTTACTGCCGTTTGTTGCCGACTGTGGTCTAGGGTGTAGATTTGGTAGCAGAGCTGGTGATTTACCGCCGGGGAATAGAGGATCTCCAACCGATCCATTGGGACACATTTGGTTAGTGGTTGTTTGGACGCCCATACTTTGCATGTGAGCTGTTGTTAGTCCCGCCTGAATCGACTGCTTTCGAAGGAGTTCAATCGTCTGCCGCATGTCGGTTAGTTCACCATCTTTTCGTTCGGCTGTGGCTGTCAGTTGATGCAAGCGTTGTGTCATATTCGATAAACTCTGTTCGAATGCTGCTACTACATGAGCCTGAAAGTAAAATAATGAAAAGGAAGATTAGATCAAAGTCCTTATTTAATCGACGCTTAGACTTTCTAAACCTAAGATAAAGAATTTCAACAGAAGCGCCGCTTTATAACATACAGATGTCTATCTCCTGATCTATACCAACACGACTCTGCGTTATATTTCCTAAATTAGTCATAGCCAAGCCAAGTCAAGTCTTCCCGTTCCGTGGAGTGCATTTCAATTTTTAACTGAGATCGCAGAAATAAGCAACTCCTCAGCCAGACACAAGGAAATAACACTTCCCAGCTAGGAACCCCAGCTGTGTGTGACGATTTCTGGAAGGCGCTGACTATAATTAATTCCACAAGACCAAGAAGATTATCCCCTCTACTACACCTATGTATTCCATCAGCAGGAACACGAAACGATTATAAAACAAACAATTTAATCATCTAGAACCTAAAGACCGGTTTAAAGGTTGCCTCTAACGTTTGCTGTATTGGTTCATCGTATCCGATTTCACCTTGACGGACGAGTATTTAAGTTGGGAATGACGAGAGGGAACAGGTGCTGAATATGTAATTAGCCATCCTACGGATGCATTTATCTGACGATGAGGAGTATACTGGAAATTTGTATGCATTCAATGGTGCATATGGGGTATCTCTCTCGCTCATCGTTCATTTTCGTGTGCGAGTCTCTGTCTGCGACATAACCGACGACGACCGACGTAGTCCCTGCTTCGACTTCGTCATTATTCGATGATAGTGGAATCGAAATGTGTGTATGCTGCTGCTGGCTGGGGGTTAAATATGATTTATGTCTGGCGTTTCTGATGAAGTTTTAACGGGTAAGTGCCCTCGCTGGAAGCACCCAAAACGACGAACACTAATCCAACAACGAGAACGACGACGATGATGATGATGTTGATAGGCGGCTACCGTTTGGTGTACGGAAGGTTAGGGTGAATGTCATCATTGATGTTTGAGTAGTTGCATAAATGCGAATTGAAGCTCTTTCAAGCTGAATAATTAAAAAATCGATAGGGTGGTAAGAAAATATCCATAAATATGAAATTGAGATTCATTTTCGAGAATGAATCGGTGGATTCTTCATAACACTCTAATTACGAACGCTGGAAAAGCTACTTCTATTTACACATTCTAAGTACTTCATACCACCCAAGGTGCAATGACCTTGCAAAGGGATCTTTTGAGATTAGTATAATATATTCCTTAAGCTGGACATGACAGCATTGACGTTTGATTTAATTTGATTTGACACCGGTAGTATATATGTACATAAGTGCTGGTAGTAACAAGCCGTACTTAGACAATCTAAACTTGAAAACTAAAGACAAAAGACAAACCTACAAACTAGCGAGAGAAGGCAGAGAGAAAGTAGGGTTAGAAGAAGAGAGATGTGGAACAGTCGCTGAAGGCTGTTCCGAAGAGTGCTTCTGCTGCAGTAAAAGTCAAACGAATTTTCCATATTGTTAGTCAAACGGAGCATTCTAGACAAAGGTGAGTTATAACCATAATTGGTGAGATGGAAGAGGAGAATGAACCTAAGGCTACAGGGATTGGTGTTAAATGAGACCGATGCAAGAAGCACAGGAAACGTGATCAGTTATTGAATGATTCAGGAAATGGAGGACGGCTTGTTCGCGACGATTTTCGAAAGTCTGAAGTTTGATCACTTTTAAACGGTCAGAGTAGAGAGGCAAATTTAAACTATCAACCCAAGCCAGACCATAAAGAATGAAACGTAAAAAACCTACGTTGGTCGGCTTCGATACGTCGGACGTAGACAGCATGCGAGGACCAAGCTTGGCTAGCATATTCGTAGATGGGTCTGACGAAGCTGATATAGAGTGATTTGGTAACGTAGGGGTCTGAAAAATGCTTAGACCAAGGTTTTGAAAAATTGGCTTTACCTAAAATGTTGTCAATATCCGAACGAAAGTTAAGTACACCTAAATCGAGACTGAATGGACAGATTCGTTGCAGAAAAAAGAAGTACCTATGTGGTGGTGGAAGGCGTTTACGGGAGTATGTGATGGGTTGACATTTGCTAATATTAAGTGCGAGGTGATTTTTCTGACACCGGATAAAAAAATTCTTTAGGTCCTCTTGGAGAAAGCGAGAGTTGGCAGCAGAAGATACGAATTTAAACATTTTCATGTCATCGGCATAGATGGAGAGATAGGATTCTTTGTCTTTGATAATATGGTCGACATCCTTGGATGAAAATTAAAGGACCCAGGTGACTGCCTTGAGGGACACCTGATTTGGCAATAAAGGGGTTAGAGATAGAAGTTCTAAATTTAGCCTCGCTAACCTTTTTAAAAACCGACTTATTCTTATCAACCTCGTTTGTTTGTTCAGGATTAGGATTGTTTAAATCCATTTTTGACAGCAAAGATCTGTGGTGTGGTTGGTGCCGATTACTTGATTCGATCAGCAGAGCAGAGAGTTCGTTCTTATTCCAATTTCCTAGTTAGGCCTACATAGTCAACTTTTTTCTGACTGGTCTATTGGCACACCAGTGCCAGTTCAATTCAATTCATTATGGACCAGTCAGAAGAAAGTTGACTAGTTAGGCACAGCTCATCCAATGGATAGCGCTGATCAAATCCAGTAATTGGTAACGATCACCTTTGGTGTCAAAAATGGATTTAGACGAAGTAATGATGAAAGGCGTATAAGAATATCTTTAACTCTTTTAAACAAACATTCTTGGTTCGAGTAGTGGTCTACCCCAGTCCATTGTGCCATATATTTGTAAGCTCCAACTGACCTATTCAACCATACAATGGAAGCACAACTCCATTTAATTCCGCATCGCCAAATACATAATTACGTTTACATAATTAAAGCAGGAAGCCATGTACTAAACAGAGACAATAAATCCAATACGTCAACATGATTTATTTAACAGTTTCTACATATTTTAT
Source organism: Xylota sylvarum (assembly GCA_905220385.1). Classification (NCBI taxonomy): domain Eukaryota; kingdom Metazoa; phylum Arthropoda; class Insecta; order Diptera; family Syrphidae; genus Xylota; species Xylota sylvarum. The sequence continues at coordinate 102,931,654 of LR999957.1, read as the reverse complement.
TCTTTCCCACTTCATACACTCCAAACGAGGACACCGCCATAGAGATAGATAATATACTTTATCCTAATGGAATGTAATTAAACAGTTTTCACGTGCAAAGTAACTACCACAAAGCGATGGGTTTTGTACTTTATTAGGGCCTGTATGTAATGTATGTATGTGTAGTAAATTTCATAATGATTCCACATAATTCATGGCTTTAATGGAATTTTTAGTCATAATTGAAATTGCTTCTGTTATCGCATGATACTCGAAAAAGAAAATCCTTTCGAATTGTAATTCTTTCGCGTAATAAATTTCCCGGTAGTCGCCTTGATATAATTCATTTTTAATTAAAGATTGTGGTGATTAAGCGGAATTTTATTAAAATACCTTTTCAGTCCTAAGACTCTAGATCTATAAATACAGGTGGAATGTGTGTACCTACAGGAATGTAGCAAGGACTAAAATTACGTTTGATATGATTTTGAGATTCTTTTCATTTCATAGTGGACATTAAGTGCAGAAGTCATTTGGGATATTTTATGGTTCATAAATTTTCTATGCACACGACATTAATCCAATCGCGAACGTCCTTAAGGTGTGGTCGTGTCTTTTGTGCGTGGAAAATGGAGGATTGGTTTTTTTGCTTCTCACTGTCTGGAATTCTAATAAGAAATATATACATCCTTTGGCAGACATATGCATGTACATTCAAAAACTTCTCTAGTAAGACCTGTTAAGAGACATATAAGTAGAGACGTATGTATAACACTTTAAACCATTTCTGACTCCACTAAGAGTCATCTTAGCAAGTCATAAATTTTCCCAATTAACTAAAGAGGCTACTAAAAAGTGAAACCCCAAAACAGTCTCTTAAGAGATGCATTCAAATTGTTTTCTTTTTTTTTATTGTAAATGGTTTTTATGGGAAATGAAACCATCTACCTATAGCCATGAAAGCCTTTTATCCTTAAATTCATTTGTTTGCTGTTTAACGAGTCACGGAACTAAGCAAAAGAGTTAAGAGAAATAAAAGGCTAAACGAACACAATTTACCATGCACACGTGAAAGAATCACAAAACGGAGAGCTGGACAAATGAAAGAATTCCCCCTAAACATTGAACATTTTTAACCGCATTAACATAAGCACTTTGGTCACCTTCGACATGTGCGCTCAACTTGATGCCTTCTGCGTTAATCGCCTTAGCTCAAAAGGCACAAAGAGAAAAAAAACATAAAAATTAAAAGGAAAATAGAGAAAGAGGAGGAAAAAACAAAACATTGACAATATCACGCACCGTTTCAGAGGCTTTGAAGCCTAGCAGGGGAACTATATACTCCCTCTCTATCCTTACCCTGATCAATCGACCTCTTTTGTACATACCTACATACGAGTACTCTAAGGTAAAAAATAAAAAAAAGCTAAATGACAAAGGTAAAGGCTATGATATACATTACATACTCGACGGCGCAGCATAAAGAAACACCCTAGTGGATTTTGGCCCTAAAAGAGGTACATGCTGTTATTTATGATAGTTTCGCAACCGTTGTCGACAGGGTGCGCCTTATTAATAACATTGTCATACGGGGCGACAATTTATGACATGTGGTGAGAGACGATGAAATGATATCATAATTAAAATGGTTAGCGTATACACATGTGAGATTTATTTGCGAGGTAGTAGCAAAACTATCGAATGTCGTAGTGTGATTATATTCCATAATTTTAAGCAAACGCTCTGCTTTATGAGAAAAGGCGCCAGGAACTTGTGATGTTGTGAGGTAGGAGTATCTCAAGTTTACCGGAAGTTGAAGATTGTGCATGCTTCATGGATAACAACAGATGTCAGTACTTACTAGCTTTTATAACTCGTCCATGAATCTTCTAGTAATGGAAACGAAATATTTTGCTTTAAAACTAATTAAGTGTACGTCATGTACCCTAGAGGGTCTAGAGGGTCGGTATACACCCTCTTTAGACAAATCTTCTCCTTAATTCATAATAGTAAGAGTATAAGCATGCAGGAACACATCTGGGACTAGGTAGATGACAATTGAAACTGATAGCTGCTATGACAGACTTGAGACTGTATACATGATAGTGGTACTCAGAATATTACATGTTTTCATAAAGTTTTGACAGAGTTTGACTTGGGTACATGGAGGTCGTAATAATAGAGCCAAGTTCAAATCATCTTCAGTACCTACTACTAAAAGTCTTATGAAAGAGGACTTTTTGTTGGCCTGTTGATAGAAGAGTAGTATAGTGCTAATCTATTAGGATACATATTCATATCTTTTTATACCCCATCCTACCCTCGGTAACAGCAGTTTCACCATATCTGACGTGAGGTCATATCTCCTGTTCTTTGGCTTATGGTAATCAACCAAATCCTGTGTAGACTTGACAGAGATTGAGTTAGGGTTGTCGCGTATGCGGATGATGTGGATACTTGTATCAGGGATGTTTCCTTCAGTAATCAGTGAGATTATGGAAGGTGCCTTGAACAAGATTAGCAAATGGGCCACTGGATCTCAGCCTTAATGCAAGCCTTAATCCAAGCAAAACAGAACTGATCCTTTTTACCACAAAATCCAAAATACCGACATTCACGCCTGCATGGCTAAACAACCAATCACTCTCCTTATCATCCAGTGCTAAGTACTTAGGTGTGGTACTTAACCCAAAATTTTGCTGGAAACTAAACATTGAACAGGTGGGGACTTCGCCCGAAAATGATCATATGGATGTCAACAGCTGTGATGCGACCTATACTTTCTTATGGATCGCAAGTCCGGTGGCTTGCGTTAAGGAAAAAAAATAACATCAAACTTATTAACAAAGTGCAAAGAACTGCGGCTCTAGGAGCAACGGGGGCCATGAGAACAAGTCCAACCGAGGCCTCAAACGTAATTTTGCAGCTTCTACCACTAGACCAAATCTTTTGGTCCACGAGATTACCATTCCCTACTTGGTAGCGAATCCAACCAACTATATAGCTCCCAGAGTGAACTTCAGAAACGACGCCACGGTGAGATTCCCAACCAGTGCGGAGTGAGAATCAGACAATTTTCACCGACGATTCAAAAATGGACTGTGGGGTAGGGGCGGACTCGATTACCTCAACATTTCCAAGTCTTCCCAGCTTCCTAACTCGTGCAGCGTCTTCCAGGCGGAAGTTCTTGTGGTACTCGAGGCTTGCCGCTAACTCAAGCAAACTACCATACCCTTTAACACCATAGCCATCCTCATTGACAGCCAGGCCGCTATCAAGGCTATTATATCTGCCACCACATCTTCGAAGCTCGTAGAACAATGCAAAGATAAGCTTGCCTCGCTTGGACATCGGTTCAGGATTAGTCTTCTTTGGGTACTGGGTCACAGTAACAATGAAGGCAATAAGCGAACTGATCAACTAGCAACTTGGTGGTTCCCTGGCGGATGCGGTGAACGTCCCCCTGGAGACCCTTAAGGGTAGAATCTTTGCGTACTTTCTATTATAAGCCGACAGCAGATGGCAGGGGGTGAGGAACTGTGTCATATCCAGGCAGATGTGGCCCAATTACTATCGGAGTAGATCACAAGAACTTTTAAGTAGAAACCGTGCAGATATCGCTAGAGTTTTGGCAATTAGTACTGGCCACTGGCCCATCGAGGTTCATGCGGCTAGAAAAGGCATTCCGTTTAATGCACATTGTCGAAGCTGCCAGATCTATACTTCCTCTGCAAGTGTCCAGCTTTAGGCAGGGCTAGACAGCGCACACTAGGTAAACTCTTTTTTAACAACCTAGAAGAGTTAACGCCGATTATCATTGGCGATATCATTAGTTTCCCCAATGTCACGGGGTGGATCTGAATAATCGTCGCTCATCTCCCTTATCCTTATTATTCGACATCCTTTTACATCTGATAGATCACTTGAGTTTGTGGTATTAAAACGGCGCCCTAGCCCTAATTATGTTTCGACACGGCTTGCTGATACAACCACTTCTACCTACCTACCATACCCTATCCTAAGGGTATAGAGAAATAATCGAGATGGACCATATAAAGCATATATTCGTGATCAGTATAATAGCGAACATAATTAAAGCATGTCCATCTGTCCATCTGTCCATCTGTCCATCTGTCCGTATGTCACCACTTTTCAGCTTTAAATTTTGAGCTAGGAAGATGAAATAGGCTTTTAAGAAAAAGATGCAGTACAAGTGTAAATCCGCCCACTTTCTCATAACTTCACTATTTTACTTGAAATCGAAAAAAATCATTAAGACCAAATATTTAGGTATTCAAATTATCTACAATTCATCCATACATTGTCTATAGCTACGCCCACTTTTGGAGGCGTTTTCATTTAAATAAAACATATTTTGTTATGTAACATCCTCAAATGTTCGAAGTTATTGTAGTACTTCAAAAAATGCAGTAAGTCTGATACCACTAAAGTAGGGCTGATACAAAGGAAGAAGGAAGGAAGGAGGGATAACTTTTCTGTATGTTTTTTTTATTTGCATCCTTTAAGAAAATCAGCCACCTACATATTTGTCGCCAATCGTCATGACTCACTAAAGTGAGCGAATCAATTGCTGCATGGGGCCCCAAAGAATCTGATGTTAAAATCTTGTGCTTGAAACTCTACAGCAAGTGTAAAACACATTTTTTAAGTACCGATCTACCGGCTTCAAAACTTAAATTGCAACGGAAGCCAATAATTTGATTCACGCTTGAGTTACAATCGAAAACCAAGCACTAAATTCAAACTACACACGACGGAGAGAAGAGCCTCTTCTTCCAATTTGACGTTATTGAACTTGAAATGGGTTGTTCATGTTGCCCCAGCTGCGTTTTTTTTTTTATAAAAAAAAATGTCCATAGCGCCAAAAACAGATGTGGATGCAGAAAATGGTGAATTAAAAAAAAAAGTATCTTTGAAATCGTGAGAATGTTTTTATATTCATTCCCAGAGTGGTTCTCCAGTTCGCGTCCATTTTTACTTATTGTTCTACTTGCAAGTGAGTACAAGTACAAAGACTGTGTTGCAATTTCTATTAAAAAGGGGGATTTCACGCTTCATGCCACGATCGGTCTTGTTCGGGTATACATAGTGCCTGGTCGCGACCAACAGCAGAGAATTAAATGCAAAAGAATACATGAATAAATTCAGCAAAGGGTGCTATTTGATGCGAAACATGAATTAGATAGGGTTAAGCGATATGGCTATGGGAAATAATGCAGTATGGTTGCAAATTTTATTTCCACTTGAAACTTATTACTTAAGAGGGTAATATTCTTCTGGCTGACTATCTTCTGTCGAAAGAATTATCGATGTAGGAAATCCATCAGAGCAGAAGAGCAATGGATGCTATTCAAATACATACATGTACATATGTATATGGTTTATAGTGAAGATAACACTTGGAATTGTGAAATAATTGGAAAAAGGAGCAAGAAACAACTAAAAACAATCTGTAGAAGAGGCAAAATTACAATAAGATTTGTGTGACAACACCGCAGGCATTAATATTGTGTTTTTCTTAAAGTCCAATGTCTGAAAGATAACAAAAGAATTGACTTATCCTTTGAACTGACTGAATGTCAACAACGATTGCATTAAAATAAAACTAAAAGATATCTGTACCGTAAATCAGAAATGAAACATCAGTGCAATACTAGAAAGTACATACAAATACTTGTGTTCATAAGTGAAATGATAATCACTAGATCCATTGCGCTTAGAATGGGCAATAGGCTCCTTTCAGTCTTTCAAGTCACCGGGGGTGAATGGAATTACACCAATCCTTTTACAAAAGGGTCCACATCTAGCAAGGATATTAAAAAGTAGTCTGGCACTGTGACATACATATACCGAACCAGTGGAGATTCGCGAAGGTAGTGTTTATTCCAAAAATGGGGAAGAAAGACCCAAGTCTACCAAAGCACTATAGACTGATCAGCCTAACATCGCTCCTTCTCAAAACAATGGAAAAGGCTGTGGACAATTATTAAAGAGAGGAAGTACTATGTACATCTCCTTCTTCATCACCGTCAGCATGCATACAGAGCGGGCAGATCTACAGAGACTGCTCTGTACCAGCTGACTGAAACTATCCAAAGCGCTCTTGAAGCAAAAGAGATAGTACTGTGTGCCTTCTTGGACATTGAAGGAGCATTCCATAACACATCTCATGAAGCAGTTGTGCGAGCTCTAGATAGAAAGGAGGTAAACAACACTGTATCTAAGTGGATGTATGAACTTCTGAGCACAAGATAGGTATCATCAAGGTCAGCACAGCAAGAGGCTGCCCACTAGGAGGAGTTCTCTCTCCCTTAATGTGGAGCCTTGTTGTGGATGAACTACTTGAGAATCTAACAAACTATGGCATCAAATGTCAGGCATATGCTGATGACATACATAGTTATTATTGTCAGACGCAAATTTGAGGAAACCATACAAAGGAGACTTGATATAACTCGAGAATGATGTTTGACGGCTGGGCTAAGCCTTAATCCGACAAAAACTACAATAGTACCTTTCACAGGAAAATAAAACTTGAAAGACTGAGGCCAATAAGGCTGTCGGATACAATACTAACACCAGTCAAAGAAGTTAAATATCTGGGACTAAACCTAGTCATCAAACTCATCTGGAAAAAACACACAGAAAAGATAACCAGAAAAGTCACACGGGCTCTGATGATCTGTCGAAGCCTAGAGGGCAAATTGTCAGACTAATGATCACATATGGAACAATTGTATGGGCAAAAAGAATCAATCTGGTCACCACGAGGAAGACACTCATTAAGGTGCAAAGACTGGCATGCCTCTGTATCACAGGGGCCATGAGAACTTGTCCAACTGCATCCATGGATGTACTATTGGAATTGACTACTTTGCATCTTGTGGTTGAGGAATATGCAAGTAAAACGATTCTAAGGATGACCAACGAAGGAATAGGAAGATGCAAGTGCATTACATCGAGGCAATTCGATGTATTGCTCAAAAAAATACTACTCCTACCCTTTCCTAGGGATGAAAGCATTAGAAGGTTTAACTTCCAAAAGAACTTTGCTGCCAGCCAAAAAAACTTGGAGTATCCAATATCTACAAACTGAGCAATCACACAACAAAGTGGTACATAGATGGATCAAGAACTGATGAAGGAACTGGAGTAGGAGTATTCGGGCCCAGAACCAAATACTCCGAATCCATGAGTAAAAGCACCAGTATCTTTTAGGCTGAAATCTATGAAGTAGATAGATGTATCCAAATCAATCTTGACAGAAACCACGTCAATTGTGATATAACTATAATGTCAGATAGCCAAGCTGCTATCATGGTAGTTGAATCCTATATTATTAAGTCCACACTTGTGTGGGAATGCCAAAATGCAAAAACTTAATTAACTAGGTAGGAGAAACAAGGTGACCCTCTGTTGGATACCTGGCCATGTGGGAATAGAGAGTACTGAAATGGGCGACTTCCTAGCAAGAAAAGGAGCATCAGAATCCTTCATAGGTCCTGAACCATTCAGCGGAATAGGGGATCATACCCTCAAAGAAGAATTCAGGAAACGAGAAAGGGAAAACAGTGTAAGAACCTGGAATAACGCTCATGGAATGAGGCAAGCCAAGAAACTTTTAGGGCAATACAACCGAAAAAGATTCGACGCATGTATCAGCATGAACAAGAAATACTTTCGTATTCCAACGGCCTCCTTAACGGGGCATTGTAAACTCAAAGAGCACCTTAGGAAAGTAGGTTTATTTGAAGAAGGTCTCTGCAAATTCTGCAATGAGTCCAGTGAAATCCCAGAACATGTGCTGGGATCTTGCGGGGCTTTGACTCACAAAAGACTGAAATACATGGACAAGTACCAATTATCAAATGGGGAAATACCGTCAATAGATTCAGCTCTCATCCTTAGATTCAGATGAGAAACAGATTTCTTTCGCCAAGGCGCAGTAAGAGTACATAAAACTCAAAATGTTTCCGAAAGGATCCAAATGCGAGGGGAACTCTAGTGAGGGAATGTAAATCCCCAAGGTGTTAGCTGGGGCACAATAGACCAACAGGTCGCAGTGAAACATACCCCATCTTCAAATAATAATCGATCCACTTTACCACTTAACCACTTAAGAACGAATGAGGCTTAAACAAAAAATTTTTTAATAAAGATTAAATCAAATTGTTATAAAAATTCTAAAACAAAAACGAAAAAGTATTTGCCACAATAGACCAAGAGAAGATCTATAGAACTTAGCGACTTAAAGTTTTTTTTTTGTCTGACACTGCGACGTCAAAGGATCTATTGTATTAATTAAAATACGATTAAACCAAGAGACGTACCATCTTCCTAATGAAGGATGTACCTACGTCATTGGAAGCAGAATTTCTTAACTCCGCTGACGAAACTTTGGTGTTTGGTCAAAAGACGCCAGCTCCAACTTTAGTTGAACCAGACCAGACCTCTAGGATCCAGTGCCGGAACACCATTATGCCAGTTTGCGCGGTCCAATATTTCTACATCAAGTAACCTACCGAAACAGTACCCCCTGACCATGATGTCGGGGATAGTGCAAAACATGTCCCTTTTGGGAATTGAGTGACTTGTTTTCATATCATATGGAAAATAAGTTATTGAAAAGTTTCTACATGATAGTTTTGCCATCGTGAATAAGTGTCTCGTATTTGCAATAGGTGAGACTAAGTTTTGTATCATTCTATTTCTGCCTTATACTTGCAATTCCCAAAGTAATAAACGATGAACATGATACACCAAAATATGAACATATGTATGTATGTCTGAAAAACCTATTGACTACTCGACTAGTACTTTAATTTAAAACGTTTCAACGATAAGATAGGAAGCACTCTACTATCGATTACCTCTTCTTCTAATGAACTTGATAAGTTTCTTGCTAAAATTGGTCAATTTCCCTAGCTAAGGTGGTCACTCTTATCACAAGATAAGACAATTTATTAAATTAAAACGTCATACTGCAGTTTTTTATTTTAAATTTTGGGCACGTAGTCCATATTCCAACCAATCCTATTCCAAGTATTAATAGAACTGCTTTTATTTACTTTGTTCCGCTTGTCTTATCATATACACTTGACTCCGCATGATAACGAACAAGCTATGATTCAGCATTTAGTACAGACCGAAGAATATTTTTTGAAAACAAATTTTGCAAAAACTAAATGCGTTAATCTGTTAAACATGAAATATCACCGACGAAGATGGGAGCCTTGAACTTATAGTTTGAACGTGAAATCATAATTTAAAAAAGAAAAACGAGTTCTATTTGTGTAATTTAATTTAATGGTTTTACTTTAAACACACACACATATGTACATTATTTTTGGTAGTCTATTCAAAAACCACAGATATTTTGTTTTTCTCTAATTCATTTCAAAATACCAACACGGTTTATTGGTTATACAACGGAATCAATTTAATGGAGTTGCATTATAGTATGCTCGATTGATGCTAAATGGTTTCACCCTGAAATTCGATTGGCGTCGATTGGTTTAAAGAACCACGAGGAGATACTTTTTCCGCACAAATTGGCAACCACAAAGCAAATTGATGAATTAATTTTATGTTTAATAAAAGTTTTTGAAAAAAAAAAATAGTATGTAGGAATTTTGGTTAAATTAAATGATACACCAACAGTCAAAATAACCCAAAACCAATTGCTAAATAAACTCTATATAGTATCTGTGTGTACATTTAAATTAATTTAAAGTTGAGTGCAAATTTTATTCACATTCATATTGTCTAATCATAGTAACCCCTCTGCATACATGCCATTTATCGGCATCCTTTTACCGAATAAACTATGAAAGATACATAAATGAATTCTGTCGGAATACTTCTGTACAATATCTTTAAGAATGAAGAGAGTTATGTCCTAAATGAAATAGTTTCATTTTACTGGACGCAATATAAATTTTAATCTCATTCTATCCTTGCATCCCTAGCTAACTCTGCCCCTTATGTATGCAAGCAGAAGTAAAAACAAATATTTCTTTGCTAAACCAACAGACACCGTATTATCCCGACAGAGAAAGAGCATAAGAATAGAAAACATCTGCTTTCAATCAGGAAGAGTAAATATTCCAGACATGTGCATGTTTTTATCCTCTTTCTGGTGTGATTCTACACAAAAAAAAAAAAATCTGAAGGAGATGAATGGCACAATGATCCTGTTTTGCGCTTCTTCACATCAGGTTTGATTTATTTGACTTTATTGTATTTTTAAGGAAATTTTTTGTTGAAGTTTCTTTTCTTGTTTATTGAACTCCATGCACGAGTGAGGGATCATTTGCTTTTGGATGAAGGTTTGAAATATGATATTCAGTGCAAGATTGACTTCAGATGTTTTATGAGTTGACCAAACTTTAACAGATAATTTTCAATTTGGTACTTTTCAACTTCAGGGCATGGTTTTATTGTTTGTATTATGTATTTGATTTTTTTTATGGCTATAATAACTTTAACTAAAGGATTTCAATTTAATTTTATTACCAATTAGTGGTATGGTTGAGGGTCTGATTCACTTGGTACGAAGCGTCATGAAAAATAAACTTTTTGAGTAATCTTCTACAGGAAGAAAAATCTGAAATCTCTGCAAGCACTATGTCGAAAGGTTTTCAGATTTATTGTCTTAATAAAGTAACTTAGGGATTTCAAAAAAAAGTTGAGCAAGGCATCAAGAATGCGGGTTAGTGGAAGAAAAGTGGTAAAGGAAGTTGGAGCCAACTAGCTTAAAAGCCAGATTTTGCAGGACACAAGAAGCTGAATAGACAATGCATACCTCATACACCATAAAATAATTACAGCAAAAGGACAAAAACCAATTAATGTCCTCGAACCCGTTTTCAATAGAACATTCATCGGTGAAATGACAATAGAAAGTAGAGAAATTAGAAGCTATAGTGGTTCTATTATAGTGGTTCTGCAAAAAACAAAAAGAGAGAGAATAGGTGAACGTCTCTACAATCAGAAAAGGAGGGACAAAAATATTACCACGAAAGAAAATAAAGTGCACGACTGGGTATGTACGTATTTATGCTGAAGGTTTATAATTTATTCAGGAATGTTATCCAAGAAAAATACTTAAAGTCAATATGTAGTCTGAAACGATGGGTATGACATTGCACCCATTTTCTTACAAATGAGGCATGAGTTAAGTGGGTGTGGCACTTTACATTTCTGAGGGTACTACCAGGATAATTTTTAACATTCAGTGCAGATGTTATCTGTGAAATTTCATTGAAAAAATGTATTTTTCAACAAAACGCCCCCAAAAATTGGGCGGGCGCCATATTATGTATGACTGAATGAAAGAGAATTAATAGTATAGTACCGCCTGAAAAGAGGTTAGGGTGATATTCATTCCTAAAGCAGTAAAATCTAACGACTCTACCGCTAAAGGCTATTAGTCTTCAGGCCTTTTAGTCTCTCATCGTTTTTGCAAAAAAAAAAAAAAAACGACTAGAGCGACTTATTAACCTTCATATCAGAGGAATGATCAACTCCCAAAACCTATGTGAATGCGAATACGCCTATAGAGGGCGCTTTTAATAATTTAAAAACGAACTCAATAGTGAAAGCTTTGGAAGATTTTACAGTAAACAGACCCGTCATAAACTGTTGGGTTCTGTAAGGAAAATGACAACAAGAGGCATGCCACAAGGAGAGGTTTTTTCTCCACTGCTTTATCTTCTTACCGTCAACAAAATCCTAAGAATCTTCACAGAGAAGAGAATAAAAATTGTAGGTTATCCAGTCGATTTAATAAAACTGATTAAAGGTAAATTCTTGCCAACAATCGAAGAACTAATGGCATCTGCTGCCAATGAACTCTCTGTGTGGGCAAAACAGAATGGTTTGGGGGTTAATCTTGAGAAAACTGAACTTGTTCTGATCACTAAGAAAAGAAAGATACCCGACTTAATACTACCAAAGTTATATGGCACCACAATAGATCTCTCATTTGAGGTCAAATATCTCGGGGTCATTCTTGACTCCAAGTTATCCTGGAAAAGAAAATTAAAGAAATGAAAGGAATGTATGCTCTCTATGGCTGTAAGAGGGTCTTTGGGAGAAGGTGGGGATTGCAACCGCGCATCATTCACTGGAAGTACAAAGGAATTATCAGACCCATCATTTATCATGGGTCCATAGTCTGGTGGACAGCAACTTGTACAAAAAGCTATATGAAAGAACTCTACAAAGTACAAAGACTCGCATCACTCTGCACCACGGGAGATCTGAGAAGCTCGCCGAAAGTAGGGTTTCATAGAAGAATGCCCTGGACTTGTTCATCGAAGGTTTTGCCACGAAAGGAACTCTCAGATTGCGAGAATCCAACCTGTGGAAACAGACAACCTATAGACATGCGGTATTATAAAACTCAATAAAGACAATGGGTAGAAAATATAAAGGAATATAAAGGAATACTATTCCCAAGCCAGGCAGAGTGGGAACCTAATAGCATAGACAACGATCTAGGGGTCACAGTCTACACGGATGGCTTGAAAATAGAGAGCAGTATTTTACTCGGAAGCACTGTACAATCAGGAATCTTTTAGATTACCAGAAGCGTATAGTGTATTCCAAACTGAAATCCTGGCAATAGAACAAAATGATAGATGCATTCAAGTCACCTTCCTCCGTCGGATATAACCAACTTTGTGGACAATTAGGAATGCAATCAAAGGCAATTAGGAAATGCCGCATCACACTGATTTCCATTGGGCACCTTTCGGTCAAACTCTGTTTTGTTCCTGGACATGTTGCACAGTTTCTTCATTCATGTACATACGTATGTATTTAAGAAAATAGTGCGAAGTCAAGCCATCGTAACCAGTACATTATCTTGAAGTCCGTCTGTTTTAAAATGGAATAGGACTAGGATAGCTATAATATTTGAAACTGTCAAAGAGTTGGTCTATCCAGTAGGTATCTGTCAATTGCAAAAAAGGTTGTCTACCTCTGCTCATACGGGAAAATATCTACGTAACGATTGAGTAGAAGAGCCCTATTAAAAAGAACTACATAAAACCCCAATGATCCCAGTCCGATTATATGGTTTACTTAGTCTGCTGCTAGCTATCGGTAGAGGTACTGCAACATGTATAAGAGCCCGAAAACATTCCTTGAGTCCCAGTTGCAGTTATTAAAAAGTTCTAATAAAATATATTAATTAGTCTAAGGACGTTTTGATAGCATTCAATCAAACCTCCTTCATCTTTTGTGATACCAATAGTATTACCTACACAATTCTCAAAATTTATTTCGTATCACTTTATGCACTTATAGAGAAACAAAAAGTCTATTAACCCTAACCAACAACACCGGAAGCAAATGTGTACAAACATAAATAAATAAAAATGTCAAGAACACCATTCAGTCCATCTACGCGCAGCGAAAAGTCCCACTCGCACAAGGATTTCATTTGTTCCGAGATTTTTGCCTTTTTTTGATTTTTTGGCGGCTTTCCCCTTTTTCTAACCAGCAACAGCAGCAATCCGTAACGGAAATGAGCTGCGGCTGCGATCCGAGAAACATGAATCAAAAAACCTCAAGAATATATGTATGTTTGAATGTAGATATAGCGGTTATCGGCAATTTGTTTCCTTCACTTTTTGTACAATTCACTTTCGAGCGGTCCGGTCAGAAGAAGGGCGAATGCACAAGGAAGTTGGGCAGAATACATAAAAAAAAAACTGAGGAAAAGGAAAGCGTGTTACATTAATTTATTACGAACCATTTGCAACTGCAAATTGCATTTTGCTGCCAAGAGATACACATACAGATACCACACATTAGAGATACCGACCGATTTAAGAGTGAGTCATATTATGGCGGTAGCGGCAATCAAGCTATGATGGTTCATACAAGTATGTACACACATAAATATGGGTCAGGTCAGGAGAGTTGTAGCCCATATCGAGAAATCATTTAACCAATTAGTATCTTGTTTATAATAATTAGGCGCACAATGAATGATTGTATCTGTCATAAAGTAATTAATGTGGACATTGTTTTATCGAACAACAAAATGTTTGTGCTGTCAAATCTGTCAAACAAAATACAAACATACATATCTACTCGCGGCGTGGCGGGTGAGTTCATGGACACACTATCTAACCACAAATCCCACAATTACCCAATGACTATTAAATTACTGAGCACACTTAATCGATGTTTACTAAAAATAAACGCAAAATCAACACACACCTCAGCCACATGGATCATAAATCATAGCGTCAAATGCTAAAACGCGTCATTAAGCCTAATCAATTAACATGTAGTCGCGCATAAATTATTTTCTAAACGCAGCCTAAGACATTAGACTCTAAGCTTGTCTAGGTGTTTTGTAAATCCATTTGCACAAGCCGCTTTGAGATTTTTATTTGCAATTTGATATGAGAAGCGGTATGTATCTGTAGTATCTGTAGGTATCCAGGCGTGGGGAAATTAGTAAATGTGTACTTTGCAGATTTGTTTGAAGAATATTTTGCCTCAAGGTCTTGGCTACATGAAGTATGAAGGCTTTACGGAGTTTTAGTTGCTTGAAGTTTAATTAATACGGTTTGAGATTACAAATTCGAAATCAAAGCAATAATTGTTTAAAGGAAAACGTTCATTAACATTGTTTTGTGATATTGTATGGCAATTAGGGAAAATCTTTAATGGAAGTGCTCGCATTCTCTAAAGTTTATTTGTATGTACATATGTATTTGACAGTAGGTATAGTGAGTTGAAACCGAAATATTTGAAGATTTAGATAGATATGGATACCATATTCCAAGGTGCAATAGATACAATATTACAGTCACCCAACATCTGGGACAGAAGGATCTTCGTAAGTAGAAAAGAAAAAAAGTACAATCTACCGCACGACAGAGAAAATTGCGGGTTTTGACATTGGATACTTTGTAACGAATGTACAGCTGTATAGATGGATTGTCACAATCCTTGCGTCAGAAAATATTTAATTGAAAAATAACCAAACGTTGATAATATCCGCCATGTACCACCTAAGATGAACGACATAATTTTTTTATAAAGAGTTTGATTGTTATCTTAGAGATACTGATTGTACTGAAGTAACACACCTGTTAAGTCGCTCAGATGTCCAAAAAGCATCTGGTGCAGATGGCATTAGGACAACAGATTTAAAATCAAACATTGAAACCTTCGTCCCTATATTAACAAAATGAATAAATCTAAGCTTGAAAATCTCAAGCGTACCAAAGAAGCTTAAGGTAGCTAATTGTTAGGCCGATTTATAGAGGTGGTATCAAGGATCGTGTAGAGACCTATCGTTCGTATCGTAGCAATTCTACCGGATATAGAAAAGATTATGGAGCAGATTATATAAGATCGAATAAAGGAATTTGTTGAAAAAAAAATAATTCCATAAGTAAGGTTTCAACAAGTAAAAAGGAGCAATCAACTCCGCAGCAACTTTGCTAACACTTGATCAACACTACCCTGAGAAACCGTCAACACGTCTTAGTCCTATTTCTGGATTTCAGCAAAACTTTTCATACCCTGGACCATTAAAAACTTATCGTTGTTTAGAAAGAATCGGGATTAGAGGATAGCTATCGGACTGGCTACTGAACTACCTTAAAGATAGAACGTTTCGAGTCAAAATCAAGGGTTCAGATAGCAGTGAATGCAGAGTGGGGTTCCACAAGGATCTAAACTTGGTCCCCTACTTTTTGTCTTATATACAAACGAAATGTTTAAGTGTATCAAAGGAAGTACTCTATTTGCCTATGCATACGACATGGTATGTCGTCCATCTCTGGAAGAACCACAAAGTATTCAAGTACAATCCGAATTCAACGCTATAGTAAGATGGTGTCATGACAATGGACTGGTGATCAACGAGTCGCCAAAATGTACCCAAGCAGACCAATGTACCCAGAGTTACGCATAATCTTAAAAACCTTCAGATGCGTCAATTCACAAAGCTACGAAAACATTGAGGTGATAAAGACTTACAAATATCTAAGTGTCACCATAGACTGCCATTTTCTGTGGCATGGATGGCATGAATTGTGGAGCGGAACAAACTGCGGGGATCTCTATGTTATATCTACAGTACAAATCGCCAACTTGTGTACAAAATAAGTATGTATATCATGTTCTCATCGAATCTAGGTTGAGGTATGAGATACTAGCATGCGAAGATGCGGCGCAAACGCATATCGAGAGAAGCTACAGAGTATCTAAAACACGGATATTCAACAATAGTTGTCATTTTAGATTTCCCGACATTGTTGAACTGTCAACATACAACTATCAATGCGATGACTTTTTATAAGTAAAAACTTGGAGGTTATTGAATATGGATCGATACACATTCACAAAACGTATTGAAATAGTGAAAATTCACTACAAAATCGTCAGCAGGACGGGGCCACATGTCACACAGCTGTTGAAAAAATTACTCTATTGCCGGAGAAATATCCTGAAGGTGTGATTTCTCAAAATGGAAACTTTAGTTGATTGTTGAGATTTGAGCCTAAAAAAATATCAAAGCTTGTTATTTGCAAAATACAGCCGCAATTATGCGGAAATGTGATGAAAAATTTCGTCAAAAGAATGACTATTTGTAGACAGAGCCGAGACCAACATTTGTCAGATATTGTACTCCATTAGTAACCTCAGAGTTTGTTCTTAGGATTAGAATAAAAATATCACCACTTTTCATAAAAATGTTATGTTTTTCTTTTAATTCAAAATGACAACTCTTGTTGGATGACCCTATACATGTATACTATCAATAATGCAGACAAAACATCTCAGAGAACATACCAGAGGAAGAGATGGTTTCACTGGATTAAAGTCCGACTGGTTTTCGATGCTGAATGCAGAAGTTCATTCTAAATGGCGATTAATGCAATAAGTTAACAACTTATGCAGGTACACGACAAGATGTTGCTTATTGAAATTCTAACAGAACTTAAAGCTTGTACTTTGTAAATTTTTTAAAAAGAATTATATCTACATATGTATGTATGTACCTAATAAATTCTTTGCAATTTGCATGTGCCCATGACATTGAACTTTATGTCAGTATCAAAAGGTAAAACACAGTCAACATCAACATTTCACGGTCATTATAACTGACCGCATACTAAAATCAATACAATACCATCATCTTCAACTAAGGAAATACCCCTTTTAGTTAAAAACGAATAAAAAAATACAATTCAGTTTAAACTTTATGACTCTGCCATCACGACATCATCGTTTTTTTTATATAGCTAGTCCCCATCATAAAAAAATACTCATCACCTGTTTCCATGCAGCACTATGACCGTCTTCATCAGCACATTTATAAACGGACGTCTTGATCACGTCTTTACGGTGATTTTCTACGGTGATCTCCACTTTGAAGAAGATCTTGTATTCATATGCAATCTTACGTCCGACAACATGAATTAGAATCTATTTTCAAAGCAACATATTTATTTGCCATTTAAATGATGATGTGTTACCGGGTATCGTTTAGAGAAAATGCTAATCACGCTGCATCATTGAACCACACCATTGCATTGGGTGGAGTAGTCTCCTCCGAATCAATGCATTTAAATAATTTTCCAATTAACAACTATACTTCAAGTGAAAAACTCCATGGAAATGCAAATATTTTAAGCAATACCCAATGGATTCTTTTGTGTTTATGAAAATGTCACGAAAAATCAATAAGCTCGATGCGCCGGTTAGGTTATTTGTAAATTTTACAAAACAAGAAATACTGGATACGTAAATTCAATAAACACTCCAATTGATGTCATTTGATTGCTTTGATTTGTTCCGCTTATCAAAAGTGCACAATATATAAAAGTGAACAAAAAAAAAAAAACAAGAAATTTATTAATGACCTATAAAAACCGTATTGTGATGATTTTATAGATACACCACGTCGTCGCGCCATGAGATACGGAAAAACGTTTCTTCATTCGTGCTTGAATATTGAAGAATTCAACGATGTGTATATGATGTATGCATGTTTATTGAAAATTAAATGAAATGAATAGGAAATGAAGACAAACAAAGCCGGTTACATCAGCATCATTTGAATAGATTGTTAATAAAGATTGAATACGACTGACACCTGAAGGATAACTAGGGGTAAGTATCAAATTAAGGCATTTATTAGAATTTCCTGAAATCTGTGGACTGACAATATTTACATAAAAAGTTTGGAAGCTTGAGGTACAAAAATTCATTGCTACTAATTTTTTTGAAAAACGACAAGGAAATTCGTTAAACCTAGTATGTAGTAGCTTAAAGGTGAAATCTTTAGCATGATCCTTCGTTGTATTCCTTACTATCAAAATGTATACGCAGTTCATGAAGTCAGAGGCAAACCAGTAGAATACCTTCACTTGCAAGTTTTTCGTTCATTAAGGACTAAAATCGACGAAAATAGTAAGTAGGTATATTACAAAAAATGGTTTGGACATCAAGTAAAGTTTCAATATAAAATTCAACTGTACAGGGTGAGTTCCGAAATGTATGCATCATATGCAGATGCAAAGTCATAAGTTCCAAAAGTCAAATGAGAAAGTTTTGACAAATTCGGAAGTTTCTAAACGTATCCTAAATGTTATCGATGCGCATCAACTGAGCAAACTGTATACATCGATAATTTTTTCGATGCTTTCACTTGACATTCAAATCACTCATTTAAATTTATTTGTAATTTGTTTGTCATTTTAATTTTGGCAATTGCCTGCTTTGTATAAATGACGTTTCGAATCGAATCAAACTTGTGCAGTCTAAAATCTATACAAATTTATAGAAGTTGCGCTGCAGATGCGCATCAACAGAATAGTACCGCAAACAGTAACCGCATCGAAACTATTTTTTTTTTAAATTTTGGAACTCAGTCATACTTTTCGTGTAAATAATAGGATCAGTTTACTTTAAGTTTGGGACTTACAAATACAAATACAAATTTTTGGCGCAACAGGTCCATGGGACCCAGGGCCTAGCTTCTCACAACCATTCGTGTTGTGCGTGTTATATTCTTCACATGAATGGAAGGGGCCTACTGTTTAATGCCGGATCCGAACGGCAATTTTGAGAAACTTTTTCATGACAGTTTTACTCTCGGATGTTTGTCAGACGCTCGCGAGAGGTGGGGCCGTGAAAGAAATTTTAGGTGTTGTCTGGGGATTGAACCTGGAACCCCTTGCTCCGTAGTCCAACGCACTAACCACTTGAGCCACGGCGCATTTAAGTTTGGGACTTAATCTTGAAAAATTCAGATCTTGTCATCCACAGAAAAATAAACAGACAGTTATAAACAAAACCTGATAAACTATCTGAACAGCGACTTTTGATCTTAATACCCATCGATCTAAGCTAACCTAAGTTTGAAACGCTAATGAAGACAAGGGAAAGTGCATTACAGAGATTTTGTACTGATTGCCGACAGCAATTCAATTCCTGGATAATAGGCCAAAATACAGGATCATCCAACCAGAGGTGTCATTTTAAATTTCGAGGCATTGTTGAACTGTTAATATTCAACTATCACTGCGATGACTTTTGATAAGTAAAAACTAGGAGGTTATTGAATATGGATCGATACACACTCGCAAAACGTGTTGAAATAGTGCAAATTCACTACCAAAACGGCGCATTTACGCACAGCTAAGGTGAATTAAATCGATAAATTTGAACGTTTTGGACAGGTTAGCGATGTGAAGACTCCAACTCGTGATTGTACGAAAAGTGTGTCCATTTCGAGACGATCACAGGAATTGGACCTATCCAACCACTAGTCAACCTAGTTTTGGATAAAGATCGCATTTTGGATAAAGATCTTTGGCTACGTGCTTATAAAGTGCAGTTGGCGAAAGAATTGAAGCCAACAGACCACGCACAACATCGTACTTTCGTCGATTGGGTGCTGGGAATGAATGAACAAAATGATGATTTTTTACACAAAATTATTCTGAGATGAGGCTTTTTCCATTTGTCTGGTTACGTAAATAAACAAAACTGTCGTATCTGGGGCTCCGAAAACCCAAAAGAAATAGTGAAACAACCTTTCCATACACAACCAGTGACAGTTTAGTGCGGTTTTTGGGCCAGCGATGTCATTAGGGGGGATCACACCGATCAAACTTTTCGTCAAATCGGTATGATGACTCTAGATTTGATGAATGTGAACTCAAATTTACTTGGCTTAGATGGGCTCTCAAGCCGATTTAATGAGTGTAAACGCCCCTATTGAGTTATATTTTTTGGAAAATGATGCTGGTGCGACCCTTTCAGTGGATCGTGATGATGCGTTATCAAACGATGTATACTGACTTTGATGATATGAACGTGGACGAAGTTTATTTTCAGCAGGACTATTTGTAGGCAAAGCCGAGGCGGACATTTGGCAAATATTGTATCCCATTACTAACCTCAAAGTTTGTACTTTCAAATAAAGTAAAAATATTACCACTTTTTATAAAAATGCGTTTTACTATTGATTTAAAATGATACCTCTTGTTGGAAGGCCCTATACATGGTTCATCACATCTCTCGGATGTTTGTCAAATGCTCGCGAGAGGTGAGACTGTGAAAAACATTTGAGTGATGTCTGGAGAATGAACCTCGCTCCGCAGTCCAACGTACTAACCACAGCGCCCACCATGTGTAAGACAATCCAAATAGTTTAAACGACATTCTACTTTATTAGATGAGTGGATTAGGTCGTTCGAAACTTGTAACACTTAGACATCACTTAGTATGTCCTCTTCATCTTAAATGGAACTGTGTAGACCCATAGATCATTAGTTTATAATAAATAGTAACAGATCATTAGACGAAATTTAAGAGCAATCTACTTAAAGAACAAAACGTTTGCAGCTATACTTGTATACTTCTCGGCTATGGTATTGTCTCGAGTTGCCACATTCATAGGAATATGAATGAATTCTGGTCCAAATTAGATCACTATAAATGGTGATATAAATACAAATTCACGAAACGAAAGGAAGTGAATGTGTTCAGCCTATTTGTTTGTTTTTTAGAAAATTTGTTTAGTAAAACCTTGAAAACTTACCACATAATTTGTTTTTAATGTTAGCAGCAATTATTTACTACAATTACAACCGCATGAAGACGCCATAGGCTACCTTTTAATAAACTACATGCAGAATGAATCTGCACTTAAACCCCAACTACTCGTATCGCAACACCTTAAAATTTCATACAATTTCCTTTAATTCTATAAAATCTCCACTCCAGCTAATTACTGATTTCTAATTGTAAAATGATTAATGGCAATCGCTACAATTACTCCAACAGAAAAGATACATACGATACGAGTATCTATAGCCGCCATTCACCGCTCGCACTTAAGCTAAAATGTTGTTCTAAGATAATTGACATAAAATTGCTTTCTAATGGTAATCCCAAGCCAAATTACCCGACATACATACATACTGACACAACATGTTCTTCAACACATCATGCGTACGCGCCGCGCCGGCCAACTGAAAAGACCTTGAAACTGGCGGGCGGGTAAAACTCGTTAAACCATGTATATGTATGTATCCTCCGTTTGTTTACGATGGTAAAAAAAGAGATACGCGTTAAAACCAAGTTAACTGTGCAGATATAATAAAAACCCGAAAAAAAAACTTAGCAAGACAGCGCTAAAAACGAGTCAATTAACTTTTGCAAGCCACAGTGGCGCGGCGGCGGTACATATCATCTAGATACATCGTATACAAATCGTACAAGTTAGGTACAGAATTTCAAAGCAGTCTAATGTTTGTATAGAAGTTTCAAATGGCATTGATAGTGCTTCTTATCTAATACCTAATGCTAGAGTAGCATGAAAACGTGTTTTGATTTATTTTCTTGCTGGAACCTCGACATTGATGCTTAATGTTCGGATACACTTTGAATTTCAAAAAAAAAAAAAAATACACTACGTGGTGTTGTGTTTCGTTTTTCTATTTTATCTAACCGCAATGAAAGATGATACATAATTAGAGATATCATCAGTAGAAGATTATATGTGAAAATTATACGAAATATGATAATTATGCTTTGAAACGTGGATAACGCCCACGACCACGCTCTCCATACAGCAGCTCCATTAGCCGAAATGAAAACCAAAACTTTATCTAAATTTGTTTATAGATTTATAACAATCTGACATTTTAAGTAGGTTTTTGTTTTTTTCCACAGTAAGCCTATAAATATTGATGCTTTCTCTTTGAATTGAGGCTTTGGGTGTGAAGACTTTATTTGTTAGAAAAGTTGAATATATAATGAGTGTTCAGCCCGTGAGTAATGGTTCTAGGGAGTTTTGTAAGATAACGCGGCAAACAGTTATGAAGGAACCACCAACGCAGTTAGACGCATTTTCTTATTTAATTCATATCAAGCTTTCGTAATCTAGACTTTCACAATTCTACGGTCAAGAAATCAGGAATCGAAGGGTAGTACGAAATCTATTGCCGAGGCAATGGCACACACAATATGGTCACATACTGAAGGATTGTAATAAGGATCTATCATGCAACTTCTATCATGTCTGCTGCATGACTGGCAGCAGTAAATGCCCAGTCATCATAACCATGAACATCATTCAGATTGATCTAAGTTACTGCGATATCTTGACACAAACAGCTAAGGACGAGGGAGCGGACGTCATATTCATCAGCGAACCGTATAAGACTCGAAAACAACATCTAGATCAGTGATAAGCTTAACTGGCTGCAATATGGACATGCTGAAGTTGCACCTTTCAAGATGCTTATGACCGCCAGCCAATACCAGGCTATCCTGGACAACTTATGTAGTAGCAGTCATAGTCATAGGTTGTGACTTTAATGCATGCCCAACACAATGGTAGACTCATTCTGCTGGAAACATTAGTACCGCTTGAGGTTGGTATTGCAAACACAGGACAGGCAAATAGATACCGTAAAGCAGGAAGAGGATCAGTCATCGACATTAGCTTCGAGAACAACTCCATCCTGCGCAACATAAAATGACGAGCCAGGAAGGAATATATGTACACACAGTGAACATCAGGTATGAATACTCGATTTCGAGGAAAAAAACGCGTACAGCTTCCCAAAATATGTGGTAGGATATTATGAACTCGTTCGAGGTAATCATGAGTACTAGCGATCTCCCATAGATCAAAAACCTTGTCACACCAACACTCCCATATCTAGTAATCTGTAAGCTACAGCCTACAAGCGCGATGCAGAGTTTAACGATCTAGGAAAAGATTCCAAGAACATCTGGACACATTCCAGTTAGCAAGGAAGAGCTTAAAAAAGGCGATCAAGGAGAACAAAACAGATATCGCTAGAGCACAGCGTACAGGATGTTAATGACTACGCTAAAAAGCATCAGGTCGTCACAAATATCATCTCCGATAATGCTGAGGTTCATAACAGAAAATTTATTCCGACAATTTCCATCTACTACGTCCGATATAATAACAGACAGACACAGAGGACATTCCAAGAATCACACGGGATGAACTATATCTGCAGCATGCAAGACCCGATGGCATTCCAAACAAGGCTGTTCAACGGAGACCATATATGCTCATAACATCAATGCAAACGTGTCTATGTAGAGGAAAAGATTTTCCCACAATCAAGGAAGCCGTAACATTTGGTACTGTTACCAAATACACCACCTGGAGAACCTTCGCCAAATTGTTCTCTAGACACGCTGGGAAAGGTGAGTTTTCTCAGACTTGACGCCATAAAGGCGGTAGAGTCACAGAAACGGAAGTGGAAAGAGATGGTAATGACAGACGTGCAGTAGTAACGATGGACATTGAAAACTCATTTAACTCAACAAACTGGTTATTTACAAGACCAAGATCGGCACACCTAATAACACCAAGCTATCGCATTGACAGGAAGCAACAAACTATGAAATAGAGTACTACAATGTTTTGGCGGGTGTCCCACAAGGATCAGTACTGGGACCTTTTTTATGAAACATTATGTATGATGAATTCCTGTGACTAAGGAGTTAAAATATTTGGATTTGCTGATGACAGACAATGGTGATTGACAATGGTGTCATCCACTGTTACAGTGGTAAAACACATTCATGAAATAGAGACAGTCACCAACGAAGCAGTGGCTAAAATCAAAGACTGGCTGGTATTCACGGGCCACGAATAAGCTGACCACAAAACAGGTGGTGTTTTAATAATCAATCGAAAAACTGAAGAACACGTGAATATAAGGGTTGGAAACCAAAACATTAGATCGAATGTAACCTTATCGACAATTTAAAATGCATGTTGACTACTCGAGTAAAAAGGCGCTAAACATTGGGGGACCTGGGTATCAGAGAAGAACTTTGATATCCAGAGTAGTCAGCTCAGTCAAACAAAGGCACTAGGGGCTAGTAGGAAGCTATCGTCAGTCTACAGACTCTGCGAACTAATCAGCGGTTTTAAAACGATTTCGGACGAAGCTGTTTTCATCACACCCGGAATAGACCCCATTGACATTCTCGCAAATGATATGCTAAGGATATATAACAGGAGAACCTCGAGGCTGCTGGAACCAACAGCAATTAAGCGGATCAAGGATGAAGAAAAAAGACTCAATGACTGCGTGTCAAGCTCTACGAAAGGCAGATGGAACTACCGGTTGATATCGACTATCACTTCTTGTCACTATCGCAAATATCTACACCGATTTGGACACGATAGCTTACATTTTTACCCGGACTTCGCAGACCAAAAGGAAGATACAGAGCACACTGTATTCCATTGCAGAAGCTTCTTGGTATGGAGAATCCAGCTTTCAAGCCCACAGTGCCTTACGGAGTTGCGGGAAAATTAAACTCCGAGAGCCCAAGAGGAAGAATACCATGGATTATAAAAAAAAAGAAGATATGATGTCAAAACCCGCCCATACGAAGGAATGCCTTTACCGCCGGTACAGTAGGGGGAATTGGGGCTGGGTTGACGTGGTGTTTTATCACGTAAACAAGAAGAAGCTTGAAGTCTGGCATAACTCGTAGCACAGGCTACCGAGTATCCATAATGGATTTTACCTCTTCAGCGCATCAAAAAAAAAAACCAGCTTGTAGGCCAAAGTTTTATGCCAGTTGTTCGACGAACATCTGATAAACAGCCGAGAGTAAAATTGTCATGAAAATACTTCTTGGGTCATACATGCACCATTGGGGCCCAACATATTTTACATTCACTCACATTTACATATACAGGGTTCTGCTGTTCAATCTACGGGAAATATTGGATAACTAGGTTCAAAATGATATACACTTGCTGTTAATTAAGCCACGACCTAGTCAATGAAGTCAAAAATCAGAAACCTAAAAAAATAGGTTAACTTGATGCACTGTTTCTACACAATCCCAACTATGTCCCTTAAACCTAAAAGCCTCAGAGATGGAATAAAAGGAAAGTGTATAGCGAAGCTACAACACCGATTTTACTTAAAGAGTTGCCAGTATTAATTTATAATATTAAAGTTGGATTCTTTTAAAATACCTATGTATGCCTTACTTTAATAAATAGAAAATAAAACCTGTCGTAAAAAAAAAAACAGTGAAATGAACAAATATAAGTAAAAAAAAAAACAGTTCCCATCGAATTCAAGCGGAAAATATAAAAATTTAAAAGTCAACCACCTTCAGTTCGCTTGTTCGTTTTGAGGACTCGTTCTCCCCTCATTTTTGGAATTTTGTCCAGTTTTATTTTAATGACCTTTCCATGATATTCCTTTTTCCCACAAAAAAAAAAAACTGAAGTAGATTCCTACCTAGCTCTCTCGCTACCTGTGCAATCAAAAACCCAAGTCAATGCCATCAACAGCAGGTGCGCTTTTTTTGAAATGAAAATTTATTTCTAATGACACGGACTCTCGTAACATAAATTCACGTCATTGTTTGTGTATTTCATAATTTAACCCGGCATCTGTGCCTATTGTGAGCCAAGTCAACTTTCTACTTGACGACATATCACCTCAAGCACACCACCATAATTCGTTTCTGACCTACACCCACAATCCTGCAACTGGAAAACGTTCCCCAAACTGGAGAAAATCAATTAAATCCAAGAACTGAGTAATGCACACTTATGCATGTGCGCTCCCGTGTGCTGCTTTATTTATCCCCAAACAAATTGAATTTCACAGATACTCCCAAACAACAGCAGCGCGCCGAATGAAATGTCGTCGTTCTACGGATTATTGATGCACGAATTATGATTGCATTATGGTTCGATTGCATTTTGTTTAGGTAAATTTTTTCTGCCAGTAATTGACGCCTGTGGCGGGTGGTTTTTAGTCCTAAAAATACTATGGCAGTGGGTGTGCGACGGTATGCATATAAAAAACTTGAAAATTAATTGAATTTTCTCATGATATTGGGCGGAGGATTTTCCTTTAACGTTTTATCGTAGAAAGTGATGCAAACATTTTAATGCGATCTACTCCCAAATCTATATACGAAAACACAAAACGTTTATAGCTCCTGACATGCTTCACAATCCACGACACCTTCTGTGTGGCTAAGCGATTTGGTTTAATCGAATTGATTGACGCTGCTGCGGTGGTTGGTAGAGTGGTGCAAGACCAATCAGTACACATCGCAACCACCGCAGGATTATTGAGTGAAATTTTGTTGGTCTTTGTACGTGCACGCATTAAGAGAAGGCCTCAAGTGCATGCACGATGCATGGATAAATCCCCATTGTTGTATCGCAGATTGGATCAACATGGGTGCGAATACAAGAGAGGAGATTAAGTTGATAGACATATTTGTTGCTAAGCAGATTTGATTAAACTAATGGATAGAGAGTGATGACTTGAAGTGGTTTAGAGAGTTCAGGTAGAGCAGCTTAATAATATTATCATTTAAATTTCTTTAATGGAATGGAGACGTGTAGCCGCAGTTGGTGCTGGTCTTACACGGTGGAATTACAAGCATTTGTTTTGACCAGAACTGAAATAATTCCAACGCAGCATACATTTTTTTTAGGAGTAATGGATTAAAAAGACGTATTATAAGTAGGTGGTCCGAGTCGTATTTTATAGTACTCAATGCGCGTACAGCAAGACGCGTCTACAAAAAAAAATACTTAAAACCGGCTATATAGGATATCCTAGACGTTGTAGCAGCGATTCAAGACAAACGCTAGGAATGAATACCGAACCTGTTTCTAAAATCAAAACAAAACCAAAGATCTTCATGCATTTGTATACGACATATCCCGAAGCTTAATAAGTAACATGATAGGCCGTTGTGCATGTTCGACCCAATGGGTTAAGTTCCGGAAAAAATCATACGAGCAAGACTAGAATGATACATTGAAGGAGACCAAGGGGTCTTTAACCAACAGTATGCATTCAGAAACAAGCAAAGTACCATACAGGCAATAGAGCAAGTGTGTGATATTTCACGTGAAGCAATCGCGAGACGGAGATGAGTAGAAAGGACAAACACTCGACATCAAAAATATGCAAATGCAAATATGTACCTAATGAGAATAATAGCGAAAGAGAGGATCCTACACTACAACACACAAAAAGGGTCAAAGAAGTACAAGAAGTTCACTACTGTGGAATCTAATGTATGAAGACGTTCTACGACTTGGAATCCCGAGGTTTTCGAAAATAATTGGCTTCGCCGATAGCATAGTCTACAAAAGTACATAGTGCGACAGATGGACTGGTTATAGAGGAAATTCTAGAAGTTGCAGCAGCGATACAAGACAAATGGTAAGAATGGATGAAATCCTGAACGTGGTTCTTAAAAAGGCGATCAAAACAAGGAGTGACAGCGAAACGCAGCGGAGCAAGCTGCCAACACGAATGAGCTGAGTACCTATGGCTGTATCTTCCCTCACGATGAAATGTCTGACGGCAGTGCCGCGAGAATCAGAGGTACAAGGAGAGGTGCACTTAGTGGATGGAAATCACACACTGTTACTGAGTACGGACTCAATTTCGTCTTTAAAAGATTTGCATCTTCCTACGAAAAAAAAGAAGAAAAATACAATATTACGGGAAGAGTTCCTCAAGTGTCAGTACTTGACCCAGTACTATGATCATAATGTCCAATGGGATCCTGAGAATACCAATA
Source organism: Xylota sylvarum (assembly GCA_905220385.1). NCBI lineage: Eukaryota > Metazoa > Arthropoda > Insecta > Diptera > Syrphidae > Xylota > Xylota sylvarum. The sequence goes on along the minus strand of LR999957.1, from coordinate 102,903,514 downwards.
CACTGACGATATTGCAGTAGTTGTTGTGACAAAAATGCTAGAAGAAATATCTGAGAAGTGTAGCCTGGTTACAAACATCAGACCTGGAATTACCGGACCACAAGACAGAGGAATGATGTACGCAGGTGAAAAAGACTCTCGGAAAGTAGCGGCACTGTCCAGGATAATACCAAATATTGAAGGGCCCAGACAGCCAATAAGAAATCTGCTATCAACGGTGCATGTCGATCCTTATGTACGCCTCTCCCATATGGGCACGGTTGTCAAATCCTACATGAGGCGCATGAACGCAGTGCACAAAATCGCAAGAGTATGCTGTGTTTTCTCACAGGGCAAATGCTAATCCACCTAAAAGTTAAAAAGGCAGTAGTATAACGACGGACCGACCCGAAAGAGAGGAAAATCACCAGCGTTGGCATACAGACAGCTTGGAAACACAGATGGAATACGACCACTAAAGGGAGATGGACATATGTATGTCGGGTCAAGGATGCTTCTGAGAGTATCTCTCCAATTGTAAACATGAAGCCAACACATTCTGCCCGCATTGCAATGGCAAAATTCAGAATATAGAGCATATCCTGATAGAATGCCGAGGATATTCGACGCCCAAAAACATACTAAAAATGGCAATAGGTGGCCAAAGAAAAAAAAAAAACTAGTTATAGAATAATCAAAAAGCTAAAACTCTTATTTTTATTTGATCAGAGACTTCAACGGTATACTGATCCAGATCGCATCAAAAAAATAACTCATCCACTCAAGATTGAGGCTGTATTCCGACCAAAGTATCTAAGCGTTTCTGAGCGATTCGTGCAGTCTGCTTTATGAGTCTGTTTTTGCAAATTGCATTTAGAGTGAGTATTCAACTGCCTACTATAGGTATAGTTGTTCCTAATAAAAATAACTTCAAACGGTCACCTGCATTACAGAATTATTTATGTACGTCTAATGAATAACATAAATTCAAGTGTATTCCGCCAAGTTTAAACTATGCGATGACACTATAAAAATTCCGTGCCTGTAAAACCGGAAATTCAAAGTATATAACGCTAATATGAAATATCTATAGACTGACTGAATAATTTCGCAGAAATTACTAGTAGAAACGAATGAAGACATCTAAATATATATTTCTAAACCAGCAGCAGCAGGTGGAACAGCGACACTGCTGCGACATAAAATTTACAAAGAAAACCAGTTTCCAGCAAAAAAAAAACAAATTATTTATTAAACGTCAAAAATAATACCTTGATGCGATCTAATCTTCTTACAAAAGTACATCGAAAAGATTTCAATGAAATAAATGTTTCCGATTAGATCAAGCAGCTGTTAGCATACACAATATACAGGGACATTGAGCCTCCTCCGGACTAATCTCCATACCATCTGCTCCTCTTAAATCTATTTGCCTTAATTTTACGTACAGTAATTTTCTAAATATAATTATACCACACATAAAACTCGTTGTGCAAGCGTACAATTGTGGCCGACAAAGTCGCACATCAAACGCATAGATGACACTTAACATGACATCTGCAAAATGTCGCATCTGAAAAGCCGTTCGGTGTTGAATTTTACTTTCGCACTTGTATCTGCAAGCAAGCAGATATTTTTCTCTCATTTATCATCATCACAGAGATCTTGATGACAATCATGACTGCTGATATAATAATCGTTACATAGTATTAATGTCGTCGAACCAACAAATGTAGGTAGGTTAGTTAAGAGAAGGCACAAAAAACGAAAAAAAAAACTTTGAAAAAGATACTTTTGTAATTAAAACATTTACTTTTTTTTTGTTTTTGTCTTTCTCTGTACCTGTTCATTCATTCATTATTTTAATTTTATTCAGTAGTCAAGAGACTAATTAAAGGCACTGAATGTCGCAACTAATGATGATGACGATGATGATTGAATTAATTAGTTGTAAGTGTACTCAGGTGGACTTTCGGACTTGTAAGTAGATGTTTTCCTTGACAAGAAATAAGAAATAAGAAAAACAAATAAATTTTAGTCGAATGAATTGTTGGGAATTTAGAAAGTTGCATTGAAATCTAATTCCATGGAATTGATTGACAGGTGCAACCATTAGTTGTGAATCGATGGGCCCAATAAATCATCGATATGATATGACAACCAGTGTAATACACTAATACACGGACTAAATAACATCGAAAACATTAATTTTGCAATACTAGATCACCGAACAGGTTCGTAAGGATTTACAAACCAACGTTTCCGTACAAAAATTCAGAAAACCAAATTCAAATTCATTCAGCAATTCAGCAAACATTTCTAAATGCAAACCCAAAGTGAAAACACATAATATTACGGGTTGTTAATATTATCAACTAAGCAGTGCACATACACTTGTAGTTCTTTGCAAATAATTTTAAGCTTGTTGTTACAAACTTGTGAACTTTAAGCCTTCATTCGCTACACTTTTAATTTGAATCTGCTGCGCTCCAAGTACTGACACCTGTTTATGAAACACAATACTATAGAATACAAACTTGTAGCTACAATTTTACTAGTACAACACTTGTAGTTTTATGAATAGGCTTCAAGAATAGCCACTTAGTGATTACACAGCAGTGTTATCGGTTTCCAGTAGTAACACTGGTTAAAACTACAAATCATTCTTTAAAGATAAGAGGTTAGTATAATTGTGACTAATATGGTAGTATTTCTAAAAAAAAGGGTAGTACATTCCCTTAAATGTGTACTGGAGTACCGAAATACGAGTCAGTACGGTGGACTAGTCAAAAACTAGCAACTGACTTAGGAAGCATATGATAAAAAGTCTATACTCGATGGGTACGGTGTAAGATAATAAGAAATCATCGAAATTCCCTGTCCTTCGTATGTTATTATGCCAATATGTAATTCAACAGATATAAGGGAGCGCAGGTAGTTCAGTTGGTGCGTTTAACACGGGAAGTCCTAACCTGCAATTTAAGTCTACTTGGGCCTTATTCCTTCTAAAGATCAATCGATTGGTCGGTGTTGTACTGCGTAGGAATTCACCAACCACACCCTTGATGATAGTGAAAATTTCTTCGCTTACTCATAAATGTTCTAAGTCAGAGGTATCTCGACTTAAAAAAATATGGGCTAGGATGGTTTCTATCAAATCAATACCGTTAATTTGATCGCAATGCCTAGTTGATTCAAATGCTTTCAAGACTGTCCTGACTTCTAATCACATGGTGTGTACTATGAACCCGAATGCAAGAGTCATAAGTTGTATCATAGTGTATTGATTGCCCACTCGTACATATAGCATGGTGATCAAGATATCGTGGTCTACCTCCTGGAACAATGACGTCTATACATACAAATGCTAATCTACACGAAGAACAATAACAGCGGAGTCATAACCCAATCTCTATACATTGTAAGGGAATTAGAGTGAATGCGTACAGCTTCTAGGCTTCAAGTACAATCAATTTTCTAAAAATAGTGTCTTATGCCTAGAAACTTTGAGTTTAGGTTGACGAAATTACCTTCTTCCTTTGTCCAACTCTTGAACTTCACAACAAAAACATCTCAGCATGTGTGTCTAAAAATCAGGTGAGTTTTCAAAATCCTACGATCACATCCAAATTTTGGATTCACTACACATTTGAAACATCACCATCTTCATTGATAGTCTGGGTGCTACAGAACCCACGAATTCAATATTGATATCCACCACTTGTTCATCGATTACAAAGCCACATATGACAGGGTAAATAGAGAAGAAGGAACAGTATAGTCTCATACTCAACTTTAAAATCCCTGCTAAACCGGCAAGACTTATTAGAAAGACGTCGGAGAATGCTTGCTACTCTGTCAAATTTGGAAAGTATCCCACTGAAATCTATGACACCACCAGAAGGGTAAGACAAGGTAACGCACTGTCATACAGTTCCTTCAATATTGTGCTAGAAGAGGTAGTACGCAACGCCCAGGCCAGTAGAAAAGACACAAGTAAGTAATTAAGTAAGAGGAAATGTTGAAGAGGGTTAAAAGGCCTGTAAAACTTGGATCGGACACTTCGTTTGGGGAACGACATCTAGATTTATAATTATTTTAATAAATAAGAAGGTATATATAGTCTCACCATTAGTAGGTAGTTTGATTACAATTTGTTCGCACTTACCTGAAAAAAAAATAAAGATTATTGTTAATAAAGAAGTTAATACGTTTAGTTTAAAGTGTTATACCAATTTATAAAAATATTATAATACAATGACAACAAAATGTTTTCTCAAATTTTAAGTATGTAAACTCTGTCATCCATTATTGTTTAAATCGATGTCAAAAATTTCGCACAAATATTCTCAAAAGAACTGGACCTGACAGGAATTGAAAACCCTAAACCATACAAATGCTTTAAAATGAAAAACTTCAACTGGGTAAGACAGACGTCAGGCGACAAAATAGGTGCAAGCATGCGAGTGTCTCCACCGAAGCAACATCAATCTTATAGCTAACACTTAGATTTAGCACAATACCTGTCACGACTAAGTTGGGGTGGAGATTGATAGATGACAAACCGTCACCAACCAAGTGACCACATGGTCATTCTTACACTTTGATATACAGATTTCATAAAAAATTAAAAAAAATAAAAATAAAACATAAATCCACTGCACTAACGATTCATATAGTGTCATTCAATTAGCTCTCAGTTCCTAACAGAAGCAAACTACAAAAGTTTCTCACGAGATTTTCCATCATATGGTATTTTTCACTCAACACTATCCCCGAGCCTAGCCTACCAGACTCCACAGCCTACGACATTTGTTAAGAAGTAATTGCATGAAATACAGAAAATAAAAAAGACTATCTCATCGTATATGGTAAGACAAGCGAGTAGCGATATACATATTTGTAACCTTAACATATGAATACACACAGTCATCCATCTAACTTGTTGTCTTACCTGACCTAGATGATACACAGTGCGTAAATTGGGAATGCACTCTCCTGCTTCTGTCATCCATCTATCAATTGGAAATCTAATAGAAGTTATGGAGGCGAAATAAGATACTTTTGGTTTGTCGATAGAGATATTACAAAGCGGTATATCTCTCAATACAAATTGTATCTATTGGATGATTTTATATCCGTCACCTTTCCACACACCCTATCTGATGTCACAGAGAAATGGAAAAAGCCGTAGAAGTCTTTGAAAAGGCTTCCACCATAAATGTGTGAGATTTTTTATTTTTTTTTCGTCACTTTGCAATGGGAAGCACATTGTCCCCAATACCCCATACCTGGAGACGTACCTACATGCATATATTACATTAAAGCGCGCTCCAGTCTCCCATAAATGGATTCGAAATTTAACGCGCAAACAATATTTTATGCAAATTCCCAAGATGTGAATTGCTAATTTATTTTTTTTTTATTTCATTTGTAATATCTTTTGCTGGTATCCGTTAAGAGTTATCTACGCAACCAAATATAGATATTTGTAGCAGGGTGGCGTATGGAATTTCAAATCGCATCGCATTATGAATGCGAATGTTAGAATACCGTGCATACCTACCTAACTTAATCCTAAGGCAAGAAAGCTTAAGTAACACCCGAGAGATAGTTAGATACATAGATATTTATGAAAAGTATTTGGGTAAACATGGATTCAAGTGTTGTTTTGATTATAGGTGCGGTACTTGCGATATACCAGTGCAAAGATACTTGAATTTGATTTTTTACTTTTTTTTGTTTACCTTTTGAGTGGAGTTCATTACAAAATCATTAATTAGTCGCTGAAAAGGTTGGTGGGGTTTTGCTGGTTTTGAAGGTAAATTAGTGGATTTCTTGTGTTTATCTTCGAGAGTTGGGTCATCGTTTGTTCGGACTTCCAACAAAAAGGGCATTTCTAGTGAATGGAAATGATTTGCTCGATTGGTAGCAATTATATGCAATAAAATTGCTGACGATTTCACTTTGGTTTACAACTTACAAAAAAAAACACAAAAATAGATTTACGATCGAGAATAATAAAAATAGAAAAACAGCATTCTATTGGAAGTGGTTTTGCCAAGAAGTGATTGGAATGGATTTGCTGGAATCTTGTGACTCATTGAAATCTTTTGTCTAACGAGGAGGTAGGAAACCAGCAATTAAGTTAAATAGTTGGAAATACGTACATAGAATTTTATCTGAGACTATCTAAAAAGAAAAGGTAGTTATAACATACATACGTACGTGTTATGAGGTCAAAAAAAAAAAACAATACAAGTAAGTAGAAATAAGTCTCCTCTTTCGTAAGTAAAACTATGTTCAAACGATTATCAGATCTGGCAATATTGTCCGGTCTACAAATGTGCTGACAATTGCTCCCAATGAGCTGACAATGGCAAACTATTTTACAACGTTAAAATGTCAGCTCACACGGTTGTTAGATTTTGTTCCAATTTCTAATAATTTATTGTTAGATGGCAAGTCCGATAATTGTCTGACAATGGTCTGACATTGTCAGATCAAAAATTTTCAGTTCACACGGTTGGTAGATGATTGTTCACGAAAAAATTGCAGATCCATTGTTAGACTTTGTCAGACTCATAGCATTTTACAGAACTTTTTGGAAGAAAAGGAGGCACTTGCGACGACTTTGACGGAATACGTAGTGGAAAGTAGCAAAGATTTGGCTTGACTTTCGACTTTTTGAACGATTAGGTAGTCCGCCGTCAGAAGAAGGGATTTTATGCGAAATTGCTCGTCGAATTTGGAGCTGAGGGCTTACAATATTGTCAGACAAAAATTGGTAGATGACACGATTGTCAGACATTCGGGACAGAATTTATCATTCGTATCAGGAGAAATAATCCATTTGAATATTTTTTCGAGGAAAATGTCGGAAGCTCAGAAAAGTACTTAACTTATGATCGGGAGCTGGTCGCCATCTACGCATTATTTCGCAATTTCTTGGAGGAACAAGATTTTTTGATTTCATCTTTCGTCAAAAACCTGACAGAACATCAAGAACATCACCAAGACAAACTAGGCAAATGAAATATGTATATAAGTCAAGTCTCAACAGACAGCCACGTACCCGGTAAAGATAAACGTCGTTCCAGACCTACTCTCAAGGATAAAAGAAGTAACAAAGAAGCGAGAGTATCAATTTTTAGAAGCTGGCGGACGAACGAAAGATGAAACTCCGAGATGCAGTCGTTGCTGAAAAATAATAAAAATTCACTCATTCTGAAAACAGTCGGGAACCTCGAAGCAGCTCCCAATTTATTTTCCGATGTATCAGGTATAGTTGCGCGTCCATTCGTTACTAAACATTTTGGAAAATTTGTTTTAGAAAACATGGTTTGGCAGAAGAAATCTGCTGTGAAGCATTGTATTGTGTGTCAGCGCTCGAACGAATAACGACGCACCATTCCAACTGTTTGGAGTACCTTCCGAACGATTTCAAAACATCCATGTAGATTTGGTTTGTCCAGTACCACCATCGAATGGATTTTCCTAACTGTTCACGATCTTCGATAGGGTATCACGGTGCCCAGGAGCCCATTGTGGATATCACGGCTGAAACGGTGCCAAAGGCGCTCATTATGGAATGGATTTCACTTTGCGGAGTGGCAATCACAACAGATCATGCGAGGCAATTCGAATCCAGCTAATTTAGGCAGTTGAAAAACATACTAGGCGTGCAGCACCTGAAAGCAACGTCGCAGGTAAATGATATGGTCGAGCGGTGGTATTGCTCCCTTAAAGGAATTCTTAAGACGAAAGTGCCATCAAGTTGGTCAGAGGAGCTTCCACTCATCCTTCTTGGTTTGCGAGTGGCATGCGAAGAGGATTTTAACGGCACACCTGCGGAACTAGTGTACGGCAAAACCTTCAGAATCCCCGGTGAGTTTTTCAAAGAAGATGTCAATATACAAAATACCAAGTTCTTGTGGAACCTATCTAGAACAATTGAAAAACTCCGCCCGTCAGACGTAGAACACCATTCCTCAAGTAAATCCGTCTTAATTCAACCAGAACTATCCAATAGTACACATGTGTTTATAAGTGTAGATGACTTTGAAAGGTCACTGCAAGCACCATATAACAGACCATATCATATTGCTTAAAAAAGTAGGAAGTAGTAGCCTTGGCCAGTTATTGTTTTGAAGAGCATCAAAGAAAGCCAGACTTCCATTGACAGAATTTAAAAAAAAAAATTTCGCACTTTCATACAGATTCCCTTTTTTGGTGCAGTGGATCGAGAAACTTTGATTTCATTCGTTTCACATGGTTTGTTGGCTGTGTTGTGCTTTTACCCGCCCGAGCTTGAACCTGTACAGTGCGAGTCGCAAGCAAACCCACTATTCACTACATCATTGCCACCTCCTACAATGATAGGATTCTGGAATATAAAGACCCAGCTCGACTTACGAGACGAAAGTCCTCAGAATGCCAGAGTTCTCCAACTTGAGCGAAAATTCTTACTATACAATGTGGACACCTTGGGGCTGAGCGAGATAAGATGGGTGAATGGATGGGGAATACCAATCGCCAGCCGGAAGTACTCGAGAGTCCGGCGTAGGACTGATACTAATATCAACAGCACTAAACAGGCTTATATCTTAGAAACCGTACAGTGACGGGATAATGACAGCCGCGACTGAGGACGAATAAGACAATTTTTACGGTCAACTTGGCGCTATCCACAACTTAAGGCCTAACGTGACCACCAATCTTATTATGGGAGATTTATACGCTAAGGTAGGCAACGACAACATGGACCTCATCTGACAGGCAGCGAACGTCAAACCAAATCGGTCATTTTGCCATAAGTCGACGACAGGATCTAGACTCAACACTCGATGCCGAACAGGGTGGATACTCTTGCGAAAATCAGGTCACCACCTTGCGAAGCATCATTGAGCAATACCTCGAGTTCAAGTCTCCACAATATCTACTGTTCATCGACTTTACAAAGGCTTTAACCAATTTGAACAGAGATGCTATCTGGATAGACTTGCGCAGGGAAGGTATCCTGGAAAAACTTTAAGCTATTATTAAGGCTACCTACGAGGGTGGTAAGTCTCACGTTCTGCACAATGGTAAGGTGTCAGATGATTTTGAAGTTCATATTGGAGTACCTCAGGGATGTATACTTTCACCGTGGTGGTCATCAGCGATGTACTTTGGGCAGCACTTACTGCAGGAAATAAAGAATTGAAGTGGACAATGACATCTTACCTTAAACACCTAGATTTCGTTTAACGATGTTTCAAATAAAATAATGGCTCTCCACCAAAATGATAAATGCGGGAAAAACTGGGCCAATGAACATTTCACACTTCGACACTTATCTCAATATTGCCGGACAAGAGATCGAGAAAGTCGAAAACTTTCTATATTTGGATGGCACCGAACTCTATGAGGGCAGTAGAATCGGGAAAGTTGGAGATGCGTTTGAAATTCTATCAAAAATCTGAAAAAGCAATGTTCGCAGCGCAAAAACCAAGCTGGGACTGTTCAATGTAGAATCCATACTACTAAACGGGTATAGTAATTGGAAGGTTACGAACACTGTCACTCGAAGGCTGCAAACCTTTGTAAATTAATAACTATGCAATATCGGATTTGCTGGCCAAACTGTTCACATTGTTTTAAAACTGTTCTAAAATTAAAATGAATCTATAAATGTACATTAGTATAAAGGAATGAAAGACCATTCCAACCCTTCGGCTATTCAAACTTCCTATAAGAGTAGAAATATGTAAATTAAAAAAAAATAAAATATCAAACCTTATTTCCATTGGCGCTGCTGGTGCTATTCCCTATCGGCGGACAACTCTGCCTCTTAAAATCTTTCCGGATGGCCAACTCATACCACGGTATAATCGGCTTACTCCTCAGGGTAGTCTGACAGCCAATTTTAAAATCCAACGGATCCACATATTCCGGTGCAAGAGTAACTCCACTACATCCCTCCTCATCTACGTCCAGCGCGACTACATCATATAAATTACCCGCCGACTTATTATTCCCATTCACCGAGACCATAGAACTTGTCATCCGACCACCCACCGTGTGACTTCTTGTGTGTCCCAAAGTGTGATATCTTCGATCACCGCTCATTAACACGGGCATCGCTGAAGGCACAACCAAAATCTCATCCGGATCACATCCACCATCACTGCAATGATCCGCCTCGTTAGACAAACGATGTTGCCGTTGTAGCTGATGACGACGATCTTCTAAAATTTCAGCACTCGAACTTCGATTATTGACGGCAATCATCTCGAACGGTTGGTAATAGTTCGTCTGGGAGTTGTAAAAGTTGTAACTTGTCTTTGGTTCGTTATTTGTACATAGATCCTTGGAATGATTGCTACTAAATTGTGTCGTTGCTGAATTCGTTGTGGAGTTCAAAAATCTCTTATTATCCACAAGAGATTGAGCTCTTTTGTACTGAATCGTTGCCGATCGCATTGTAGGTCGATGCCTCTGTTCCACAGCCGATGTGGACATATCCTGCATTTCAAAGATGTTCCCTGGCGAATATGCTTCTAATTCATCAAAGGAATGTGAAATACCACCACCGCCCGCTCTCGATGGGACGTACTGTGGTGACTCTGGCTCGGAATAGAGAAATATATTATCTTCGGCTATGTAATCGGGGGTTTTTGGCGTTGCACTACTCTGCAGGGAGTCCAGGGAAAAGCGGGAATTCTTCTTTAAATTTTGGTACTCATTCTGGGTGCCAGTTCCACCCAACGCAGATGATGATGAAGACTCAGATGGTGGCCGGAATGTCGAACAGGGTAGCAGTGAATTTGGACTCGAATACAGCGGTTCTCCATCGATTGTTGGTGTTTCCACCTTAACTCCAAGTGGGTGGTTGGGGTGATGATGTTTCACGCCATATTCTACATCGTTATTGTTGTTATTATTATTATTATTTGCTGTACTATTATTACTACTGCTACAACTGCTGCTGTTGCTAAAGTCACTTTTTAACGAAAGGGTTCGCGTTCGTTCAATTTGTTCTGCGGCTCTACTTCTTGTCCGGCAGAGACCACGTGTACGAATCGTTGCGTATCCATCGTGTATTTGGTGGTTCTGCTGTGGTGGTCGAACCATAGACATGACTTTTCAGATTTTTTTTTTAACACTTTTTTTTCTTTTGTTATAGTTTTATAGTTCCCATTTTTAATACACTAAAGGGGATTTTGTAGATTTTTCTGAAGAAGAAGGAACAACAAACATTCACTAGGGGATCATGTTTACATCGTTGATCATCAGAGAATGTGGAAATTAAATTCTCATCAATCATAATAAAAATTAAATTACACGGGCATTGCGCTTAAGAGATGTTTCTTTGGCTAGTTGTATGTATCTGTGTGTGTTTGTTAGTATCTGGTGCGAGTGGAAATGGTGTTGGTTCAATTAATGGCTTTTTTGTGATTTGGGGGAGAAGTAGCCGTCCCCTTGTAGTGGAAAGATTGTGGAAAAAATCAACGAAAGGAGGGAGAATCTATTGTGGATCCCAAGTTCGAGGTTGTTTCTTTGTTATGGTAGTGTGTTCATTGGGAATTCATTTGAAGAAAAGTTGATAAGAAAACAAACTATTGAAGTCATTCAACTCGATTTCATTTGAAAAGGTGGATAGGTACCACTTGTGGAAGACCCTAACATATATCTGTTAACAACTCCGTCTTTACTTGATGACTTCTATAGCAATGTTCGTAACGACATTCATTACAATAGAAGAATTTATCCAGTTCTCTCCATTATTCCCGCACGTGGAACACTTTAACATGAAATTAAAATGCCTAACCCACAAAACAAAAAAAAAAATGCAATATCTCTCATATGTATCTCTGTGCAATAACAATTGCCAATCCCTCAAAATACGCCTTACACATATCAAGGTGGTCCTGGGGGCATTTTATCTACCACTTGCACTTGTTTTGTGACTATAATTGCACCCAACCGACACGATAAACCGGTCAATCTAAGTTTAATTTTGACCGTCCACACATGTATGTATCTAACGAAAGGTATTAATTAAATATTCGAATATCAACATCATGTGTGTTTGCTTTAGGCCATCAAGTAAAACAGAGACAGAGAGAGAGAGAAGGAGCGCTTGTATTGGCGCCAGGCACAATCGCCAAGGCGACAACAGTAAAATGTGTCAACACGTCATACTGGCCACCAAACTCCTACGTGCTCTGGTGCACTTAACATGAGGAAATACTTGATACACGTTGCACCATGTGACGTATGTACATCACTATCACTATATTCTGAGCCTTAAAGATGCATGTATACATACTATTTTCATTTCGCATAGACACAGAAAGATTACAAATAAAGTTGGCAGGACTTTCCCTTGACTAATGAATAATGGACGTCCTGTCGTCTGAAGGGTGGCAAAACAACAGAGGAAATTGATTGTCAAGCAAACAGTCGTCATAGATAGATATTGTCTTGAAAATTTACGACAAAAGGAAATGACAATTCGTGATAAATTTCGAATGCCATCCGTCATATCTTAAGAACTGTCAGATATAGTTAGTTGAAAGTGTGCCCCAATTGTCTGTCCTGTACACTAATTAAGACCATCAGCATTGTCATGCGCGCTCTAATGCAACATTTCCGCATCCATAATAAAGCACGGCTTTGTCTTTTTGTTTCGTTCATGTGTGCAAGTGTAATTATTCCATTTGTGCTGTGTGTCTTATCTTTATGGGCTAAACTGACAGTAGTTGCTGTCGTCGCAAGTCCGAAGGTCAAGTGGTTGCAAGACATCTCGAACAAAGAAACAGTTGAAATGGATTTTTTTACGAGTGGTAGCACATTAAGTGCGGACAAAAAAAAAACAAGAAGACATTTTCACTCCTAGTGTTATCGGGGTGTTGAAGAGAGATGACTCACCGTTACTTGGTCTTGTTCAGAAAAAGAAAAAAAAACCAATCCTCTCACACGCAAGGGTAAGGGTAGTATATTGATTTATGGACAATAGTTGGAAATACATACATAGATACATAGATAGAAAGATGGTATTTCCGTTTCTTGTTTTTTTTTTTTGTGTTCATCGTTCTATTACAATGCATTTGTCGTCCTCTTTACAAATCGGTGAGAACATTTTTACTACGATTCGCTGCATTCGATTTAGAACTTAGATAAGGACACTATAGGCAAAGACTCGTATCTACGACTACTGCACAATAATCTAAAGCTTTCAATTGGAAAACTAATGGTCACATCCAGTTGCTCTTTTTTAACAAGGAGCAAGTAGTGTCGGCTGAACTACTACCAGTGAATTTTTTCAATCTTTATCGAAGCTTGTCTTGAAATACTGTCAGACACATGTACACCACGAGTATGACAAACTCGTTTTACAGAGTTTTATGAGTTTTATCGAGAAAAAAGCGTGTGCCTGAACTTATAACTTCCAAAGGACATAGTACTTAACATTATGATCTTAAAGCACTAAATAAGGCACTTGCGTAACTTGGAGTCGCCAAATGGAGGCTTGAGCAACAGTTGAGCTGGAAACCCAGTATCATAGAGCGTGTAAAGAAAGTCATTTAAGCCATGAACATAAATTACATATTGACTCTATGTATCCGTCATTGGGCCTTTACGAACGTATGACGTGATTGTCTGTGGAGGTGTTTGGGGAAAGGCTATCACCAACACATCTTAGTCGGGGAAAAACAGTCTTGCCTATCCATCAATGGACTACTAAGAACCACCCCAACAGCGGCTCTGGATATTTTGTTCCACTTGCCACCTTTACATATCTATAGTAGACAAGTGGCGGCGTGTCCAGCCACACATTTGAAGGCTATATGTCTAGTCTAGGCACTAGACACTCCTGTATTCTTAATGGTCTTGAATTCCTTCCAGAAGAAACCAACTATATATAGGTATGTACTTCCACAACTTCTGTTCGAGAAGAACTTCGAAACGCGTATCCCCTCAAGAGAGGATTGGGAGAATGGTCTGTCGTTTCAAAACTCGGGATTCGTATGTTTCTTAACGGACGGATCTAAAACAGAATCTGGAATAGGAAGAGGTGTCTTTTCCAACGATCTAAACATAAGTATCTCTTTGCGCCCTCCCAACCACTGTAGCGTCATCCAATCAGAGATCATGGCGATAAAGGACGCCTTGTTGTGGCTAAAGTATAGTGTGGTATCCACTCGGAATATCTTCATTTTTACGGAAAATCAGGCCGCGATCAAATCTCTGGAATCCTTCACACCGAACTCAAAAACTGTCCTAAATTGTCGGTTATCTCTTAACGAGATGGTTGAACAATTCAGCATTCACTGCGGACACTGCGTTACTAGTATGCACGCCATCAGGCTGGGCCTCCTCGTTAATGACTTTTGTAGAAGTTGCAACTACACTTCATCTCCAGTGTACATCTCAAGCTCTCTCCACTCGTAAATGTTTAGACTAAGGTGCAGACTTCTCTGTCAATTTGGGTGAATTAGCTAACGCCAATATCAATAGCCCCCAATACTTTATATTTAGTCAGTGTTGCTTCCTAGGAAGTAGTAGAATCCTCATCCTTGAGGATTTCAAGTCCACGTGATACTACAATGGACATTTACTGGTCTAACCTATATCTATATCTAAGGCGGTCTTCCTTCGACATCTATCAACATACTCTCAAAATTTTATTGGAACTTATAATAAGATTCAGAACGAAACTTTACAATGGGCGCTAAGAGGCTTTAAGAGGTGAGGCTATGTGGTTAGTACGTCAGGCTACTGAACAAAATTGGTAAAATGGTGCAAAAAATTCTTTGAAATGGATCGAAATAAGACAAAATCATATCAACAGTATCGATTCTGGAAAGTCTGGTGAACAGCTGATGAAAGTTGGAGATGGAGAGCAAGCACGTTGATAATGAAGTATAAGAATATCCTACATCAGAAGAAGCTGCGGTAGCGTGAACTCTAGAACGTACTATATTTAGAAACATAATGTATTGTGTTCGTCGAGTTGTAAGAACAAGCCACTTATGCTAGACTACGGATTCTGAAATTTCTCTTCAGAAAAGTGTCTGGATAGTATCGGCAGAGAAGACCTTGTTTACTGATCTGCTTACATTTTAGACCTTTAATTCGGTCCAGAAGATATGTCTTGGTATAACAGAAAACGAAAACACAAGAGCTATCCAAGTGAATTTTGTTATTTTAGACAGAAGTAGAAACAACATGATTACCGGCAGCGATTGCTACTAGAATCTTGCCAGTCTTCTACATCATAAATCAAAAGTAATCGATTTTCCATTGCCCTAGAGTTTTGCGTCAACTAAAAAAATAGAACGAAACTATACTACATACTATCCATTTTTATTTCTACTTATTATGTATCTATGTCATGAATAGCTTTTGACGAAGTGTCACATGCAATGCATAATGTATTTATCAAAACACAAAAACGTCTAGATTTCAATTGCTCAACCACCGAACAGACACAGACACTGACTTCATTATGTGCACCCAAATTGACACCATAAATCTCGTGAGTTCATTACGAAAGCCCCGCTTCGAAACAACACAATTAGATACCCAACACAAACTAAACAAAAAAAAGTAGTTCTTCAGATCAAGTACCAAATCGATCCAAAAGATTAGTCAACTATTGCCAACGATTCCAACAAAAGATACACAAAGTCGCAAAAACTTGGTCGCCTACATAATTCATTCCATCCTGCGCCACATACCATAGGTAACCACCAACCTCCCTACTCCAATTCAATAATCGAAAACTTTTTTCCACCTCTGAGCGCGACTCTATTAATCACACAATGGTACCCGTTAAGAGATTTTCACTCCTTTTTCTTGCAAAAAATAAATAAAATAAAAATAAAAATAAATTCCTAACCGTAATGTGGCTCCAAAATGCAAAACTCTATTGTCAATTCCATCGATCATGTCAAAGTCAAATGTCAAACGCTATCAATCTTCGAATTGGTGACAGTACTGCACACTACTGGCTTTCTGCTGTACCGTCAGCAGTTTAAAGGAGGAACAAAATAGATTGCAACTGACGACGACGACAACAACGACGACGACGACGACGACGCCATGCCTTATTGTCACGCGGCAACGGTTTCCTTAAAGTCATATCCGTAGTGCTGTACTGCCAGCTGATGATTTGAATATCTCTCAACGGAGATAGTCAGATTCCTACCTCACCCGTACAAAGGTACCCTACTTTTGGCATCCGATGCAAATCTTCTTCAAAAGGAAAACTTTCACATTCTTCGGCTCTCTGTGAAAACGTAAATAAAAAGTAAAAAACAAAAAAAAAAAATTCTACATCAAAAGTCAGAGAGTAAATTGGAAAATGATAATAAAATTGACCGAAACAGTTTGCCATTTTCGCATTGTGGTCAGATTTTGCATCTCAACAACCTCAGATACACAATTTATGGTGAGAGTTTTGAATTACTACCTTCACCTGATGCTGTGTCATGGGGAGTACGCAACGCAGTACAACCGCGATCCGTTGATGACTGTCAGTGTGTCGCACAGCACCAAATGCAGGTTGCTTGACAGCACAAATTGCGATTAAATTACCATCATCTAATGTTGCGTAGACAGAACAAAAGTTTTTTTTTTGTTTTTTTTCGAGATACAAATGGGAATGGGGGAGTCATTACGCGGATGTGAGGTTTGAATTACATTCCGGGAATGGGAGATTTTTGTACCACAATGCGGGCATAAGTCATTAGAGTTTTGAAGGATTTTCCCACAAGTACAAAAAGACTTGACACTATTTTGGATCTTACGATTTCAGTTCCTAAGAAACGCATCAAAGTCATACTTAAAGTAAAATAGTGTAGCTGTCAAGTATGTAGAGACTTATGGAAATACTACTGATCTTTTGACTGGAGTATCAGATCTTAAAGTGTAGACATTTGACTCTATAAAGGGAATAATGGAATGGTAGGTATGTACTTTTAAAGTATGTTTCGGATTGAACCAGGCTTTAAAATGAATATGTTGGGGCAGATAAAGGATTCTAACTTTGAACACATCCCACTCATATATTACAGTCCAGGTGGCCTACGATATTGGAGAATAAATGCAAAACTATCTAATATGTTTCATGATGCCATTTCGCAATCTATAGCTATTTCATTTTCTATTTGGTGATGTAGAGAACTCTTTCAACAAAAACTTGAAAGACTTCAATTACCCTCAAATGTACCTTCGAATCAAAGAAAGACTACAAAACTGCAATCAGAAACAGACCATGACAGCCTACTGCAGTAGAAGGTTAAAAGAAGGCTCTCGTAAAGGTTGTAACGAAACAATACGACTTGAAAAGTCTACGAGTGGGTTTCTAAACGCTTTCAACTTTGCTATGCATACAGCATTTGAATTGGTAATTTGGGTCTTAGAACTTCAGATCCATATATACAAATACTCATGAACCAAAGATCATCAGTCCCGCTATGAAAATTAAAGAAATTGCTTTATGCCCTCACTCAAGGCAAGAAGAAACCACCTTGGTGAAATGCAAATCTCTTTGCTCTTCAGGAAGGAAAGTAGGCTCCTAGTTAACCTAGCTAAAAGCTTTCGTGAGACGGCTGATTGGGATGCATACAAGTTGTCTCTTACGAAATACAAAATTTCACTGAGGACTAAGAAACGATGCTTTTAAAAAAAAAAAAAAAAGAAAATCCAAATCCCAGAACCACTCAGACTCTGATTCAGTCCATTGTACTTCCAGGCAGAATCCCTATTTTAGTGCACTGGTTCGATTGGCACTCTGAGATGTTCCTGGAAACTTTTCTGATAGAAGAGTCCTCTGAAACCTCAAAACTCTCCAAAATAAAAAAATCCCTCCTAATGCAGTCAGATGGCCGGCCACTGGATCGCCTATAGATTCATTCGACCTTCTACTGGACAGGGATTTTTCTAGTAGCTTCTAAGTGACTGTATCTCAATTCGAAATCACCTTCTCCCCACCGTCCAGAAACTTCACGAAAATAGTTACTACGAAAAAGATCCTTTGGGCCATTCGCAGTTTCAAATTATACAAGTCTCCAGGGCTGGATGGTGTCATTCCTGATGAACTTCAGCAATCAGAACACATAGTGTTCCCTTGGCTTAAAGCCATCATATCTGATTATCTGAATCTGGTTTACATTCCCAAACTGTGGAACGAGGTTGAAGTTAATTTCATACTCACAGCAGGCACGTAGAGCCAAAGGATCTCCAAGCTATCAGCCTATCGTCATTTCTATTGAAAACACTAGAAAGACTGATTGTTGTCCACCTACGCCTGAGCATTGGTTCATCTGTGCTCTCTGCGTTCCAACATGAGTATTAACACTGAGCATCAAGTAATTTACCATAGTCGCGTTCCTAAACATTAAGGGGCCTTTGCAAGCCTGAAAGTCGATTCTTCGCTTGAAGAATGAATTGATCAATCAATTGCTTAAGCGCAGGATTATCAGTGCGGATAGTATCTTGTCCCTTCTTCTGTGAAATATAGTGGTCAACGGACTGCTATTGGACACAGTAATAACTAGTTGCAGAGTGGTTGCCTATACAAATGACACTGCTACCCGACTAAAAGCCTCTTCAGAGTGGTTTAGCTATCATGAGGGTCACTCCTCGATCATTGATGTTCTCAATTATATCCTAGAAGACACCGACTACACTCCGTCGACCCTGTTATTTCACTGGGACTTCTTGGCTATCATACCTGACTTTAGTGAACGGGTCACTGCTCCTTCTCCTGAGGACAGTTCAGTCCACTTCTACACGGACTTCTGACATGCTCAATCTGAGCATATCATTTTCAGTCGGAAATCTTGGCGATCAAGGAAGCCTTATCCTGATTGAAATGTAATGTAATATCTGTCAGGGGTATTAGCATTTTCACTGACAGTCAAGCGGCAATCAAATCCCTGAAATAGTGCTCCTTCACTTCAAAGGCTGCTTGTATCTTTTGGTAATGACTGAGCAGTTCAACAATCACTTATGCTGGGTACAAGGCCACAGGGTCATTTGCCAAATTGACAAACTCGAAAAGACTGGGTACGACCCAACAAGCACCTGCCGAAATGGCGTAGCCTAGGAATGCCCCTCGCTAATTGTAAACTCTCCCTAAAGTTGGACGCTTTTAGCAAAACCGATAGTAGATGGGAAAATTTCTCTACTTGCAACATTTTGAGACGGATCTGGCATAGGCTTGATGTGAAACGTAATGCCGGGTCAAATCACCCATATAATTGATGTTCTTACTGGACACTGTCTGATAGACCAGTATACCAAAAGGCTGGGCCTCTTGTCACATGATATCTGCAGAAGCTCTAAAAATAACGAGGAAGATGAAACCATTCTCTACCTCCTATACACGTGCGCTCTGGCTCTGTCCCAAAGAAGACTATTCTATCTAGGAGTTCACTGCTTTGACCTAGGCGAACTGTTGTTTACGGAACCCGAAACAGGTCAGCTGGTTTGGAAAATAATCCAGGTCAAAGCCATAAAGAAGATTCCCTTAGATTCGTAAGGGAACTATGTACGTATTCTGTAATTGTTATACCAATTCTATTAAAAGTTTGTTGGATCCCACTTGAAATGAGGCTCTAATCCCAGATTTCCCACCAAAATTGTTGGTGAATGGCAATTCTAAAACAATTAGCAAAAATATCCTTTCCGCACAAAAGAAAATTGGCAGTTATGATGGTTTCAACTAAAGAAGATACACCCTGCTGAAGTATCTATCGACTTAGAATAAATGGTAACTTTTGATATCTTAACAACCTTATCAACGAATTTCCCAATCACACATTTCTATAATCAAACTATCATCAAACTATTTCTATCGAAACAGTTCTACTGCAGATGCCGAAAAAAGCCGGTTTTTCCACCGATCAACATCTCGTAAGTGCATGTCATCACTTCCGGTTTTTCCCCATCTTGTCAAACTACCCTTTCGTCAACTTTAATGGAGACACTCCGACGTATCTTTAAAACCCGAAAAATGATAAGTACAATCTTCATAGGAAACAATGTCACACTAATACGCCGAACTATCTAAATTATTATACCACGGGTTATCTACATACATGTAGATTTCAAAGAAATTATGAGTCTTCTTTCTCCTTTACAAGTCATTGATACTCTCTCTTCTGGTAAAGTATCTCGTTACACTATGCCTTTCAAAATATCTCACTTTACATTACACAAAAACTGCTTCGAATGATCAATGAATATTCAATATTGTATGTATGTACATACGTATGTAGGCCTTAAGGGCCCCCTTTTCCTTGTTAATTTAAATTTATCAGATACCATCCTCTCCTCTTAGAAACCTGATACGAGAAAATTGATTTATCCAAAATGTAACTCAATTAATAGAGATACCATAATAAAAAGTAAAAAAGATTGTCTGAGTTCTAAATTTGGACTCTTTAATTAAAGATAAGTGGAACTCAGACAATTTCAAGTGGAGCCCTTAATAGTTATAGAGGTTTTGGTCTGGTGGGGAAAAGACATGCATGTACGAGTATGTTATGTTGCTTCAATGTGGACCACAATTTATAATGTTGAGGTCAAAACTAGTGAGATCATATTTCGATATGAAGAAGACGATGATGGAGAGAAAACACTTGAGGCATTGGTTTGGAATAACAAACACGATATTTGGCTTAATTAAGTTATTTAGATTTGATTTGATAAATACTTCAAAATAATTATAATCAATTTGAACTGACACTCGAGTGAGTGAATAAAAGGCGCATGTCTGAAGATGTAGTAAATCCACATCGATTTCAAATGTTAAGACAAAAATATAAAACTTTAAACCATGAAGTCCAAGTACAAAGTAGATACTTTTAGTAAATGAATTATGTATGGGATGCAATATAGGAATAGTGCCAATAAAAGTATCTACACTTAAATCGTCATTACCATATTGCTTGGACGTTCTCTCTGTTAAAGCTTAAACCTTTAAAATCGAGCCAATCCCTTGAAAATACACATACATAATTCTATTCACGCAATTTATCATTCAAAACACGTCTACCTCTTAAAAAATATATTGATAACCATCATTTCAGATACTTTAACGACCACCGGTAGCTGAACTCTGTAACCACATAAAATACAGATTTCCAAACAAAAGGTCCCCAAAGTAAAGTTCATCTAATTTACGTAATCTTTCAAACAATGCTAAAGCCGGTTAATTCAATAAAAAATAACAAAAAAAAAAAACTCGGTTATGGCAATTAAAGTCGCATTAAGAACTTTTGTTCGTTTTAATCCTCAACTTCATTGCATCTACTGTGCAGCCCCAGAAGTGATGTCATGACGAGATCAGCAAGATCATTATGTTCGGATCAGATTGTCAAAACTTGAATATGATGAAATTTTTTTGTTTTTTTATTGAAAGTGACATCAAGACTGTTGGTTGTGTATCAATTTATATAATTTAACGTGAAAGTTAATTATTGGTTTGATTAATAGCATGTATGTACCTCCTACAGTGATTAGTTCTTCTAGCACGATCATGTTACCACTTGGTTTGGTGCGATTTTCATGGTAGTGAAATAAGTCGGTGCAAGGTTGAATGGTGGTCTAAAAGAGTTTAATCGTTATGGTATTGACATAGATTTTGCAGATGATAATAAAGAACATAGAGCGGCAACTAAAGACAGTATGTATTAGTATTAGGAGTGAAGTGTTTGTATAGCAGAACAACCTCTGCGGATTAACTCCTACTCTCACCTCGAAGTGGTGCACCCAGAATGGCTTGTATTTCGATAAGAGGTTAGGTTTAAATTGCATTTCGAAGGTCGTTTAACAATTAACTTTCGACAGAGGGAATCATTAATGCACCTACGGTTATAGTGAGGTTGGTGTATTCACTGTTGGAAGTGACAACAATGTCATCATCCTAAAATTTATAACAATGTCGGATTGGTTATAACAATGTCGGATTACCTCAAACCTGTGCTGGAATCATCAGAGTTCTGAAGCTGTAAAAAGTGGGTCTAAGTGCCTCGGGGTTTTCAAGAGGTATAAACGTTTTTTTCAGTTCTGAGGACTACTATCTATAAAGTCCGAAACTCGAATACAACCCTAATGTTTGGGTGGGAGCTCCCGTAACATGTTTGAGCTTATAAGATCGTGTCCAGCGTCACGCATGTGGATTTATCGGTGATCTGTCAATTTGCAACCATATCGCTTCGCTAGATCATTGTCGGAATGCAGGATGCATTGGTCCTGTATCGATATTTCCACCACAGTTGTTTGGATGAAATCTATAGTTGTACTTTAGTCCTAAGTGATGAAGTGCAGTTCTAAGTTCGAAGTTCTAAGACTACGAATTCGATCTTTGACCATTTGACCAGAACAGACTGAGCAGACATAGAAACTTTTGACATTGTGCCTACTTCTCATAGTCATTGAAAGTCAGAAAAGTTATCTGTTTTCGTGTCATGTTGACTGTCTTGGTGTTATAACAGATATAGAATAGAACGATGAACATCGCAGATTGATTGATTAGTTTAACAAAGTTTTCGAATAGTAGTCACCGGGGCTAACTTTACTAAACACATTCGTAGCCATTGAACGTTGAAGAGAACCAAACTAAATATCTTCTCTGAAACGAGGTAAACATCATTGAACGGTTAACACAGTCTTACATTTATTTTGATCCCAAAGCTTACATTTCTTCAAAATTCAAACTGTTCTTCTTTATTTTGCTTTTCAGTATGTATGTATCTAAGCACAAAGAACAATCTTTAAAATCACGAAAAACAATCTTCAGCACAAAATAAATAAGCACTCAACTGTTTACCTATCTTGCGAATTAAGCAGTTGACCCGTATCACATTGAATAAAACCACTTATTCGGATGTTTATGTTTATGTTTACACAAAATTTGTGAGAGGAAGTTAAATAGCTTAGGTACGCACGTTTTGTATTTTTTTTTTACTTCATTCCAAAGAAAGATTAATCAACACAAACCTTATCTGATCAATTAAAGTCACAAAATGAATGCACAGGCACATTACAACTTATCAATTAACATGGTAAGCATTCGATAATTATAGGAACAAGTCTTACAGCTGGTTGCACCTGCATTACAAAGTAAGTATCTGTAAATGTGCGGCCCACTTTCTTCTCTTTTCATTTAATTTACTTCAATTAAATATAATTAAACCGTAAGGACACTTAACATAAGAGAGTTCCCTCGTCGTACATTAAATTTTATGTCACAGACGCGCACACGCCTGACAGACAGATGGAAAAATAAAATTCTCGCGCCACAAATGCAAGCAGCTTGAAAGGAAAAGTTTTTTTTTTTTTAAATAAAATGCGGTCATATGCAGGAGCAGGACATGTGGCTCACACACAAAAATCATGCGCCTTCTGTGTTCTGTTTGTTTTTCTTAATTTTCTCTTGTAATCGGGTTTATCTTCTTTTTTTTTACACAACCAGATGTAGTGAATGGTTAAATTTAAAGATTAAATCTTTAAACGTAGATACATAGATACTCCCACTCCGACGGGCAAGGAAATTGTGTTATCTTTTATTCTATCTCCTGCTGTGTATTCAGATTCTTCTAATTAAAATCTCAATTATGTACCCTCTATTCATTATCTTTGGTTGAGTGTTTGTAAAGTAGGAATGGAGCACAGACTCCGGTTTAAATGCAACACTATGTATATTTCAATGCGTCTTTATTTGATTTCTTGTTAACAAGAAAGGTCGCCTCTTACAGTACGCATTCATGAATATAAAACGTTTAAAGGTGTTAATGACCATCAGTGGTCATGAAAGAAATACATGTGCTCGTAAAATTCAAAACAAATAAAATGTGGAAAATTGTTATATACACACGACAACCAAGCGGTGTATCTATCGAGAAGTTGATCAAGCATATAACGCGTATCTGTTCCAATATACGATTGAATAAAAATTAAATTTAAATGATAATTGACTGCGGCATATAGTTGTGGACGGCTTTTAATTAAAAAAAGGCAATTTCAATGAATCAACGACTATCTAGAACGTTGAGGTCTATAACGATCATAAGGCGAGAGTTTTGATCGTATGCGCATATTCGTTCTGTAAAATGCTACTTTGAGTGTTTCTTATGACTGGAAAGTCAGCTTAATTCAAGAGACTTCAGTTGAGTACATAAATATGTATGTACATTTCGAGGTTAGCAGGAATCATTTTACTTGGTTTCAAAATAGCTTAAACGGGGTGGTGTAGCAATGGCAAAATAGATAACCAGATATGTTTGTTTCTCAACCTAAATAGGTATTGCGTATTTAAGGCACTTAATTTATGTACACGTGTTTTTATACAAGCAGTGGGTCTGTTGCTTGACATAGTTTGTGTAGTGTTGAAGACTCTTATCTGTTTACAAACACAACTTCTTCTAGGCATCCTAAAGACAAATTTACAGCCGCATAACTTATCTTGATTGAATGGTGTAAAGATAGTTTTATTAGCATTTTACATCAACGAAATGGGACAACAACTTTTGCAGTGAAAGGTATAAACTCCACCTTTCACCTTTCATTTTCACCGCGGATGATTCATCCAAATGAAATATAAAATAGAGTTTTGAAGAAAATGACGGCACAGACAAAGTGAAACGAGTGGCTAAAACTACTATTACAACCTGTGTTCCAACATATGCAAATGCAAAATGAGTAAACTCCAATGTTCCAGAGGAACAGACTAGTAAGTCTTGAATATAAAATCAGTGAAATGAGAAGTGATACCTATTCTGATCTGATCACCAATTCTATTCTATTTTAAATTGAAGCCATATTTTGTGAAACCCATACACATTCGAGTATCTAGATAGAACCAAACCTTTTAGAAATTGATGAAATCTCAAACACATCTGGAAATACCCGAAGATAACACTAAAGTCAATGATACTCAATTCAGGACAAAGAAAAAGAAACAACCACCACAAGCACAACTAATCATAATAATCGCTGCGCCAGATGTTACTAAATGAAAAAATACAACACCTCTTCTGCTTTTCCTTTCGATAGGACTTCCTCCTAGCCATGGAATGTGGCCATACACCCTTTTATTATTTTTTTTTGAAAAATTCCTCGAATTCTTTTCCGTTCAACGCCCAACACCAGTCACCATACCGCATGCGGTTTATGTAAAAGAGAAATTATTGTGCTGGTTACTTTTATGGTATTGAATTGAAAGTGCCCAACATTCGAATCTATAACAGTCCACTGTCCATGTGCAATGCATATCATTAGTTGTATTCAAACTCAATATGCAAAAGATACACAAAACACACAAGACTGTGTACAGACACAACACGGACTGCGTCCAAATAGTAATGGAACTATAAATGCATTGTTTGCATAATTTAACAAGAATTACCATGGACACATCTATGAAAAGACGACGTAGAACGGTGCTGTCTTCTTCATTGAAGGCACACACATGGGCTTAATTAACAGAAATGGTCTTGTGATGCAAATTTTATTTCCTGAATTAAATGGTACTTTTCACACGAACAGATGTTTGGTAGGAATTCTCGTAATTATTCTAGCATGTTATTGAAACATTTTTAGAAGAAAAAAAAAAAAGAAAAAGGAAAAGGAAATCATTTCCTTCACCTGGTCATTGCACCATCTGTATGATAGAAATGGTTGGATAGGTATCTATAGGATCCAATCATGCAATGTCCTATAATCCTCTATTATTCATGTTAGACTGACATCCATAACACTAAAGCGGTAATCGAAGAGGAAAACTATTTAGGGGAAATGTAGGACAGCCAGATGCTACAGGAGACAAATAATAAAAAAAAAAAAAATCCTATTATTTTGTAACATCATGTATACCTACTACACATAGAGGAGGAGATACAACACAACTTCTGACAGGAAGGATGGATGGAATAGAAAAAAAAAAGAAAAAATCAAGAATAATAGGAATCAGGCGAATTGAATTTAATTACAATCTATGGCACGAGTCGTCAAGGATATTCAGAGTAACTACAGAGTAACAGAATGTTATGCAGGCTGCGTAATAGAATTTGAAATTTATGCTGGCCTAGTTGCTGCTGCTGCTGTTCTGTATATCTGTAATGATGTCAGCTGAGATAAACATGTCAAATGCAAAAGGGAATCAATTAAGAAGTAATGTTAGAGGGATGTAGAGCAATCGATATAGTGAAACATTGAATATTGTTTAATGTTGGAAGAGAAAGAGGAACATGTTAGATAGGGGCGTTTTGCCCATCAATGAAGTGTGTTTAGTGTAACTAAAAACTGTGTTTAATAACAGGGGTACGAAAATAAGTAGAGAACATGAGACGAATATCTATGAGGGACATTAAGGGACGAGATACATACCTACATATGTAGCTCCGATGATAAAGTGAGCAAGGGGTTAAATGTGGTTTCGTTGGTATGTAGTTTGGTCACAAATTTTATTACATCGGAGCTGTTATTATACCACCTAAGCTGATTTAGGTAATTAAGGTTGTGCCTATACAGATTATGACATATTACTGAGAGGGGCAAAAAAAACATCAACCAATTGGTTAGTCGAAAAAACATTCAAAAGTAGGTAAGGTCCTGTAACGAAAAGATTTGAAAATACCTCGCAGTCGTAATAATAATGAGAGAGAGGAACACGACAGCCTTGAGATGCCCAAAATTGCGACCAATTTCAAAGGCGAACATTCAAAGGTAAACCAATTCCATGGAGACAAGCGGTTAATCGATTAAAAAAAGTTACGACTCGAGCAGAAGAAGATATTCAATGTTGTACCAAACTTGTAGCAAGGAAAGTATGATCTTGAAGATACAAAACAAAATATTGGTATAGCGAGGATACAGTATGCATTCAGCCATAAATCAAGTAAATCTGCAGAGACTTTGATACCTTTGTGAAGATTGACATCTTTTTTCTTGGAACGAACGATTTTCGCCACTTGGAAGACCTTCTCGCAGAGCTGAATGAAAACGATATTTTTCTGATGGCAGACTTCAACACCAGAATCGGAACCGAGCACTCTGAACAGCTGTTGTGCTTCAAAAGACAATCGAAGAGACAGTAGGGGTATCAAATTTTTAGAAGCTTAAGTGACCGAAATTTACATTTTTACGTTCTTCTGCTCGCTCAGTCATAGATCATTGTTAAGCAGTTGAATACCCTATCTTCAAGGCTGGAGGACGACAGTTTCCATATCACATGCCACTCATCTCAGCGGTCTGCTGTAGGTACTAGTTCTGATACTTAGTTCAGGTAATGGAACTTAAGTTTTTGCCAAAATATAAATGGAACAATTGCTTTTTCAGTGCATACGAACGGAACCTAACTAACAAGGTGATCGCATTGAATAATTCCCTGCATATTGAGAACATGCTCGAAATGCAAGATTGTCAAGTGATTTTTGAAAAGCTATGAAAGAGGCAAAGCAAGCAAATGAGTTAAAAGAATACTTTCCATCTCTACTCAACATTCAGCGCAAGGCTGATGATATAGTGCTTCTAGCATACCTAAACAGCTGCAATAAATGATCAACAAGTTGAAGAGATATTGTGACACTTTGAATCCAACTGTCAACACAACTAAGTCCAAAATCATGATTTTTCAAAAAGGCCTCGGAAGATATGCCTCAAATGAGAAATTGTACTTTAAAGGACAAGAGGTAAACTTAGTAAAGGAGTCCAAATATGTACCTATAGGTGTACCCCTTATAAGCAACATCAGCTCCAAGAAAAACACCGCTCTCCGAAGCCACGGCTGCTACATATGTATGCTCTTTAAAAAGTTGTATGTCAAATAGGTATATTGGCCATCCAGAGAAATACAAGCTGTTTCAAGTGGTTTCCAAATCCATCGTGCTCTATTAAATTTGCTTCTTCCTTAAGTGTGTCTTCAAACTACCATCCACAACGCCATGCTACAGGCTACATACTGAGACTGAATTTCCGAACATTTCGACACCTTTAGGTTCCAGTTTAATAACGTCCTTAAACTCGTTCAAATGAATTCTTCAAGACTCTTTGCAAAATTCTTGGTAAGTAGCCAAATGTGGGCGCCGTGGCTCAAGTGTTTAGTGCGTTGCACTACGGAGCGAGGAGTTCGAAATTCGATTCCCAGATAATGTTCTTTCACGGTCTCACCTCTTGCGATCGTCTGACAAACATCTGAAAGTAAAACTGTCATGAAAAAGCTTCTCAAAACAGAAATTACTTTTCGGATACGGACTTGTCGCGTCAAATATGTTTCAATAGACAAATGCAGAGTAAAAAGTTAGACTTCTAATAAAAGGCACAGCATTTGATATTGAGCTCCCTGTTAGATTCGCAAATAAAGCTCAGAAATAATGAAAAATATTTCTTAAGGTAAGTATCATAGTTTCTAACATTTCTAGTTATTGGTCTCACTTTAAATTCTAAGAATTCAAATAGGCGGTTAAAACCCCATAATAATTAATACATAATACCCTAAGGTGATACTTACATATGTATGTAGATACGTATGTAAGTATGTAAACGTGTTAAAAATCAATCTGACTGAAAGCTGGTAGGAATTCGATTTTATGCAGATAGACTCACTGCAAGCGTACTCTTATTAGCTTGAACTTGACAACTGAAATGAGCTGAATAACGTGTAGACAGTATCTTCATTTCAGTTTTGATATGGAAATTTTCTTTTAGAATGTCTTAAAAAAAAACTCCAAGGAACTCAAATTCCCATCACTCTTCGTTCTCCAAATATTGTTGCAAGATTCCCAAAAACAAACCCTATAGATACATTTCTTTCAAAGACGTCCCACCCACAGAGAGACGACTAAATACAAATGTATACATGTCTAACTTTTCCAATAGAACCTCTATTCTACAGAAAACTCAACCCGATCATAATACATCTTCCTCAACTTCTAATAATATTCAAAACAACATCAAATATCTCGCTGATGTCATGTCTAACAAAAAAACAAAATAAAAATCTTTCTTATTGCCAATTAACATTTTAAGCACGTCCACTACACGATTTTCTTCTGTTTACTCATTTTGTAAGCCAAACGATTTATAATAAATCAACAAGGAAACGAATGCAGTTTCTACATGCAAAGCACCCAAAAGCAAACAGAATAGATTTCTTCTAACTAGCAAATGGCCTCAAGACATTGTATCTACAATTCAATCAAAATCCATTCAACCGAGCAAGATAATAGGAATAGGAAATGTTTTGATTAGACATTTTTATTTAGTTTTGAATTAGACATGAACAAGGTCATTAAAGGCAACCAACGAATGGCGCCAGAAAAGATTTAACCAAAATTGATTTCGACCTAAAAATCAAATGGAAAAACCAAATCACGATTAAGAGGAAATATTTGTATCTTTTGTTTGTTATACGCGAGTATCTGCGAACGGCATCGAATAATTTGCATAAAACATAAATTTATACAGGGATACGTATATTTTTTTCAATTTAAATACATAATGAGACAATGTTGCCAATTTTTAATGATATACCTATTCGAAGCTGAGATTTATGGCTTAAAGAGGAATCCAATCAGCACAAATCTTTTAATTACTTCAATTTATCCAAGTCAAAATGGAAATAACAAATTTATTGTATATTTCTATATAAGGTATGTATGGCATAAAAAATAAAAATAAATATGCAGGCCTGTGTGTAGGCTAAACAGAAAAATTTATTGGTTAACACCATAAAAGGTTCCATTGACAAGATGGGACAAATACTTCATGTCATTAAAGAAATGTTTTACTTAATTGGTATCCCCGATGAAATTGCGGTAAACAAAGTTATCTATTACTATTCGTGGCACGTAAAAACATCAATTTAATTGAGGAAACTGAGTCAGTAAGCCCTAAACATGTAGCGAATACCCAACAATGGATTAACAAACCCATAAACCTTTATCCACATTAAATGTAATTAAATTGAACAGAAGAGAGTGGTGCGCTTGCCCACAACTAATTATCTGATTAATGTGAAACTATTCGCAAAGTAACTTTTAATCGAAAATCAAAATCAAAGAAAGGGTTGTTGGCCCCCGTCCGTCCA
Source organism: Xylota sylvarum (assembly GCA_905220385.1). Classification (NCBI taxonomy): domain Eukaryota; kingdom Metazoa; phylum Arthropoda; class Insecta; order Diptera; family Syrphidae; genus Xylota; species Xylota sylvarum. The sequence goes on along the minus strand of LR999957.1, from coordinate 102,873,447 downwards.
CAACAACCACTCCATTTCCACGCACCATTTGTTGGCACACAAACGCACGCGTATCTATGTATCTACACAGTTTTTAACAAATTATACTATCTGTGTACTTTTATCCATCTCACCACCCGCGCAGCACCCGTATCCAATTTCTCGCAATTCACTGATGATCAAGCAGCAATTCAGAGTGTTGCCACAGCCGATTAAATTCATAAACGGATCTTAATTGCATGGCCGAACGCACAAAAGAAAACAAAACGAAACACAATAACAATATGTACTACTCGAATAAGGAACTAATCGTTGGCATTTAATAATCAACTCTAAATTAACCATTTAACAAATAATAATAACAGACACACACTCCAGTCCCCAAAGGGTAACAACAATGGAAGACATTTTTTTTTTTTTTTTAAATTGTTGCTTGCACAATTGAACGATAAGTTAAACCGCGTATCCGCAATACAATGGGTCAGCTGCAGCAGCAGCAAACCATCATCAGTTGTAGATGGCAGCGCCACGCGTTATGTTAATTTTATCTTGGAATCGAAAAATTCCCACAATCACCACCAGATACTTTATGTGTTTATCCTGTATTTCAGCACTGTCATTCATTCGTATCCATTCAATTGTTGTAGGCGGATTGGTTTAGATTCTACCGTGTGCGCAAAATAAATTACGTTAATCCGATTAAATTGTAGTTCAACACTTAACCGCGAATCGTACGATAGAATTGATTTCAAATACGAGACGTAAAAAGAGAAATTATTTATTCGCGAAATTCAAATTCTATATATGTACCTGCACAATCTAGAATCATAAATTACCAAAACTACTTTGGAAATAGACACCCACCGATTGATCGAATTTCACTCGTCGTGTGCCGATCTCGATCGACCCGAATGTATGTTGAAACAGCGACGTGCGTATCCACAAACCAAACGAATCAAGCGATTTTCTAACACTGATCGGTTGTTTTGAAATTTTCCCAACATAAAGATACACTTAACGAAGGTTTGATAGATTACTCTTTGCTCTTGCAGTGTTCTCTTCTAGATACACTTAACGAAGTTTTCTCTTCTATCAACGGAAATTTAAGAGAGGCTGAGTGATATTGCATTGAATAGATACACGATCTTGCAGTGCAGTGGAGATGCAGAATGTAGATACATGGTATTAGAACAAGAATAGAGGGTCTTCGAATTGAATTGAAATTCAAAGATTCACAGGTCTATAAAGATTGTGGCTTTATCTAAATTGTATACAAACAACTACTACAAGCGACAATCCAAAGTGAAAAATTTATGTACTCAAGCTTTTTGTTGAAATGCGTGAAATGACTAAGTTGAAGCTAACGTGCTAAGCGCCATCTGCAGATGAGAAAATGTAATTTCAATTTCAAAACAGCGAAACTCACTACTACTTTAGAACTATAAAATATCTTCACATCATTTATAAATATCTTAGAACAGAAGGCTTCCATAGCGCAGAATATCTCATACCACTGAACGACAGCACCATAGATCAATGGACTGAAAATCTTGATGTGAAGTATTTTTCAAGAGCGACATAACAATTTTGTTTTTTAATACAAACGCATCTTTAAACCTTTTTTATCATCTGTCAATGTCAAAACGTCAGTCAAGGTTTACATTTTTATCATGGTGAAGTTCACGAACGAGCAACGTTTGGAAATTATTAAAGATAACTATCGAAATTCTAAGTCGGTGAATGCAACTTTAAGTGCGATTACTCAAATTTTCGGTCATAATAATCATTCCACCAAACAGTCTGTGCGTGCAATAGTGGATAAATTCGAGTCAACATATTTACTATTGAATGTTCCTGTGTCAGTGAGACAGTGAGAAAATATCGCAGCCGTAAGTGCTTCAGTTTAAAATGAGCCAAATCAGACGACTTCACGCTGTTCACAGGAATTACGAATCTCTCAGTCCACATTGTGGCGATTTTTTAAAGATCTTTACCCTCATACGATCAAATTAACTCAAGAACTGAAGCCTCTTGATAATTTGAAGCCCCGAAACTTCTCCAATTGGGTTCTGCACAAGTTTGAAGAAAATCCTGAAATTCATCGAAAAATCATCTTCAGCGATGAATTTCATTTTTGGCTTAATGACTTTGTCAATAAGCAAAATATGCGTTATTGGACAGCAATAAACCCACATGCGCTTGAAGGGACTCCTTTGCATCCGCGAAAAGTAAACGTGTGGTATGGATTTCATGTCGGAGGTGTGATTGGACCGTATATTTTCGTCGATGCTAGAATTGGATGTGGTTCCAACAAGACGGTGCCACATAACTTTATCTCACTATTGAAAGGTTAAATGAGCATAGCTTTCTATGCATTACATCCCAATGAATTTATGGAAACTCAGCGATCAGGGTCTTAAAAGATCAATACTGGCTTTGTTTTTACCAAACCAACAGTCAAACGTGTATGAAACAAGAAAAACAAAAAAACTAAAAAGTTATGCATGCAGTAGGTAGGCAGACATTTTTAGTTTAAAAAAAGAAACAAATATAAATGTTCGTAGGACACTGTATTTTAAACATTCAAATCTATCTTTAGTCTATTCTGTCGCGTAATCACACCTGTAGGAGTGTAAAGATTAATTTTTTGTGTTAAAACAATTATTTTAAGAACTCCTATTGCATATGTTTATTCGAAAATTGTTATCTACAACACCCTATACTTTAGGATTCAAAAATTAAAGTAAATACTTAATGCTATGTCATAATCATTCACCTTAAGAAGCTGCCCACTTAAAGTGGTAAACACAATGGCAATGAAACTCAACATATTTTAAATAATCATTCGAAAACAATGTTCGAAATTATAAGAAAATAAATACAGTTTAGAAAAAAAAAACGGTATTTCATAATGCAACAAACGGTAGCACGTGCCATGTTAATATGTACAATCAACACACAAATGAAAATTATGACGAAAAGACTACACAAATGTGGACACATTCTGTTGACTTACATATATTCTTATAAAAACAAATGAATTTAACACTTTCAAGCATGATCAATTAATTAATCAATAAAGAGTTTATTTGATCAGTACCGAAAGAGCTTCTAAATAAGAGTAGATGCACTTAACGAAAAGTAAAATGATCATTTATACATTAACACAAGAAAGAGAGTGCATTTGTATTGCTAAACATGTTGCTAGTGATGAAAATGTTGACAAGCGTTGATTATACACTGAACGAAAGACGGTACGGATGTCAAAGATTTTTTATAGTCAACAGGAGTGTTCAGGATTTTTTTTTTTTCAAAAAAATATCTATCATATCGTAGAGAACAATTTTTCAAGTGAAATATCCAGCCACATGAACAAATACCGATTCAACTGAGTACAAGTCGGTTTGTAGTTTCAATCATACAGTTGTTTGTTAGAAATGTTTATTTAAAAAAATATTTTTTATGATCCTTTATGGGCCTCATTTTATAAGAAAGATACATACATTACACTACGTTGAGCGAAACAAAATTAAATTGAGCAACTTATTCTTTTAAACATGACACCAAGGTACCAGTTTTTGAAAAACCATCTCCAATATGATGGAAAATAATAAAAAAAAAACCGATGACAGTGCGGAAAATATTTTCCAAAGGGATCATGTTCATACAGTTTCCTTCGCAAAAATAAACATAATAATCCAAGTTTCCGGCCTTGGAACACAATCGACGACAACACTGATTGAATAGGGATGAAAAGAGAAAGATTGGACTAAAATTTGCTAAAGATTCCCGACACAAATCGCGCTGGCACTCACTAAAACCAAGTTGTTTACATAATTCCAAAGATTTAGATTCACATATGAACAGTATCCATTTTCAAAACAATACCAATCACTTATATTTTTACGCTAAAAATCCACTCACATCCAGTTACACTAACCGACAATTTAAAAACAGAAAAAACCAAAATCCTCTGTATTTCGAATTAACCACCGGCGAGGTATGCCGTATGCGACCAACTGATTCGGATTTCATTTCATAAAATCAATTTTACTGACTGAAAGTTCAGTCAAACTACCCATTCACATACCCATACCCATACCCACTATAATGTCCTTTTTAAAACTAACGAAAACAATAACAACAACAACAGGCTAAAAAAGGACACCAAACGCGCGCCGCCATCATTCCTGCTGGCAGCGAGAATTTGCTTTATTTTGTGGCTCCACAAGACTACTTATACGTCTGGGTTTTTAGATGTTAAGGCGGGCTGCTAAAGGGCGCACAAAAAATATGATCTGGGTGGAGTAGTATTTAACTGGAAAGCACCAGGCAAGCAGAGAGAGAGTACTCGTTAAAAGTCGTTGCTCATCCTAGAATTTTTATACAATCCCTTCACGAACAAAATGTCGCGCGTAAACTACACCCTTATTACACACAAGGGTGTGTTGTAGCACCACATACCCGTGCCGCAATAACAAATTTGTATATTAGTTCGTCTGTCTCTGCATAGAAAAATCTCAACTATCAAACCCCACAGCCCCACCCCCACTGCCTGTGATGGTGGTTGCCACTGAAAGAAGGGATGAATGATGGTGCGCCACGATCTATAATATTCTATGCTGGCTGATTGCCCTTTTCTCTGGTGTGGTATGTAACATATACGTGAGTGGGGCGGGTAGGTGGTGGATCGGAAATGTACACACACACACACCCTGCCTGATGCAGGAATGCCTTGAAAAAAAAGACACTTTCTTGGACACGAGTAGGGTTCGACTACAACTGGTAGGGTATATCTTTGGGGTGTGAATAGTACATATAAGCCATGGAGGAATCCTGTCCGTCTGGCTGGCGTCTGCCATGGAATTGCACATTTTCGGCGTGGGGAGGTTATTTACGACCTTTTTGTGGTGGTTTTGGGTATACTGGAGTTCGACGAGAGTCTTAGGTTTATTTGTCTATTAACGTAAGTTGACCGCACCCAAGTATAGTTGGTCTCTAACTGCTGCTGCTGCTGCTTGCCCCCAATTTTGTTGTTTTTTTATATCCTTCTACGGATTTGAAAACTTCCTAATGTAACGACCGGAGGTACATTCATACATATTCATACATACATATATGTATCTCTGGCTATTGGAACATATGTTTGTGTTCGTGTATCTGTCGTGTAGTTCAACTTGTTTAACAACTTTACGATTATTATCTACTTTTGTTGTTTATCCAAAATACACTTGTGAATAAGTTTTGTTTACATTTCTGCAGATATTTGGGTCTTGTTGGCTTCTTATTCATAAAAACTCAGGGCGAGTGAGCAAGACATTAACATGGCGACAAGAGATAAATAAGAATTATGAGATTTGTATGCAATCTGTGGGTAGGGTTGCCACTTCAGTTAATTTGAAATAGATTTTTCTGTGCAATGCAATGCGGATAGCTGGAGAGGATTCATATGTCCATATTTATTGACATATGTTTCAGTTAAGTCGAATTGATAACCTCCATATTTCATATGACAAACCTTACACCTCCAAGAAGCATCCTTACAAAATAAAAGCACAACATTGAACGGAAGATCATCAACTGTCGAGAAACTGTAGTCGTCAAAGCTTAAAATGTCTCATAATAGTATCAGATTGAACAACTACTCGGAATAATTCGGAATGCATTCCAACACATGACCACAATCCTTACTCTGATTTTAGGAACCTCAACTTTGCAAGAAACAGGCAAACAATTCTTCAATCTTGTCTATTCATGTTTGGTATGTAGCCCAACTACAAAGCGTCGAACAATGTTCAGGACTGAGTCAAGATAGACTATAACTCGAGTAAAGGAATGAAAATGAAAAAAAGTCTTCCATACTCACACAGTAAGGTCATGGGGCAATGGAATGATTGTCATGCCTTAGAAGTACGAAAATGAAACATATGTATCTCGGAAGGTGGAACTCGGATTGTGAACACATCCACGAATGTCTGGAAAGTTATCCTGACAGTGATCACCACGGGACACAGTCGAATAGAATTCCATGCAGCAAAATTAGGCAACCTACACAATACACACTGCCACAGTGAAATTTTACAACCGAAAAAGAGACCCTCATTCACTATATATGAGCCTGTCCATGACTAGCTAAGCCTAAACAATGAGCTTAAGGCAAACCGTTCTTCAATTCACTCGAGGTGATTTCAGAGAAAAATATTAAAAAACTAATCACTTTGTTAAACTTCACAGATTGAATCTAGAGACTCCTCATCAACACACATTTACAGTCAGGTCCCATAAGTTGTGGTAACAAAACGGCACCTAGTGCTAATTGGAACCGCCACTGCTACCTTTCCTGACAATGACCTTTCAGCGTAGACCATAGCAACATCATCTTTAAAGACCATTGGACTGTTCCGATCTGTTGGACAGAAATACAAGCTTGTGACATAGAACATTTTTCAGTTCCTAAGCACCTTCAAAACTTGTCTCCATAATAGACACTAATTTTTTTAAATACCTCTCTAATGCATGTGATTACGATTCAATAGCAAGACCAATTAGTAGTAGGAAAAGGGCTTGGAAGTCGAATTATTACTTCCCCGTGTCAGTATCTGTGATCGCAGTTAAGGGAGGGTTCCAAAGAGGAGTCCTTTCCCCCCTTTTATAGTTACTAGTCATCGACAATCTTCTAGTCGATCTACAGAGATCTGGTTACATTGCCATTGGTTGCCATTGGTTATGAGGATTGGTTATGGCGATGTCTATTAATGGCAAACACAGTACGACCATTTCTAGCGTCATGCAAGGTGCTTTACTACACACTTTAGAACACTACAGCAGAGAAAGACTATCCATCAATCCCTGCAAAACCGTTCTAGTACCTTTTACAAAAAGATGTCTTGTCAATCTAGAACCTTTCACCATCAAAGGCAACACCTTAGTTTATTCCAGTGAGGCTTAACTGGAATTTTCATATCAAGTTCGCCATCGAACGCGCCACTAAGGCCATGTGGACTATGTGGGCCATGTTGACCAGTAGTCGCCCAGTCGGTAAAATTTAAGGTATAAATCCAATAATGATACATTGAATGTATACAATGAAGGTGATGTCCATTTATCATCGATTGATGCAAGAAAAATTCTTGAATGGGAAACGGCAACTAAGCTTCAGAAGCTCCAGAGAGTATCCTGCCTCGATATCACAGGTGCCATGCATACCTCCCCTACGGCAGCATTAGAAGCTATCGTTGGCCATTCACCCCTATTAATTTTTATTAGGAAGACGGCCACTAGATGCGCTATTAACCTGCAGCTAGAATATAAGTATAAATCAGGTGACCTTTATGGGACCTCTTAAATTCTTGACTCAATTTCCAAAAGGGACATGTTTTGCCCAATCCCCGACATCATGGTCGAAGAGTATGGTTTCGGTAGGTTATTTGAAGTTGAAATATTAGACCATGCAGGTCTAATGGTGTTCCGGCACTGGACCCTTGAGGTCTGGTCTGGTTCACAGACTGATCGAAGATGAAATTTGAAGTTGGAGCTGTTGCCTTTAAACCCAATACCACAGTCTCGATACCTAAGGGAATGTGTCCCACGGTTTTCCAGGCTGAACTTCATGTCATTGCAATCTGGGCTAGGTTGAACGTTAGCAAAGATATTAAGGGCGCTATGGTCTATATCTATTTAGATAGCCTGGCAACACTTGAAAGACTCTACTGCTAAGGACGTACTACCCTTCATTGGGGAGGTGGTACGTCTCTTAGAACAATTCTACCCTGATAACGCAATAGATCTTTTAGGTCGCAATAGCTGCTATATGGGCAAGGGTCTACAGAACAAAAAAATTTGCGGCAACTGTATAGAAAACCTTCTTACTCGCTAAGCAAGAGTAAAGTTCCCAGACTATCAAAAAAAAGGTTACCTACATGTGAACAATTTTCTATAGAAATTATATAGAAAATTTATAGGGAACCTATCTCTACTGAGCCTAATTTAAGTCGAAGCCAAACTTTTAAACTACATAAGTCGACATTTTTTAACAGACTATCTACTGTAAAATATTGTATCTCTGCAAGCAACAACATCAACCACTATGGCAACCCTAAACAAATGTATGCCTTTTATTATATCATCTCTGTTGACTTTCCCAATTCATTCAATCGTGTAGGGTACCTTCCATTCTTTCGAATCTGATAAATTTTCGAGTTGGCAAGTGTGCCACAAACAATATTTGTTTTTGGCTAGTGCAAGACAAGTGTTTTCCTCCTTCCCACACCACACAGACCATTTTGATTCACTAGAACTCTAAAGCCTTGTGTATACATAAATGGAATTGTTTTGTCAAAACATTGTTGAGGGCCACTTTAAGATTTAAATATCGATTCGTCAAGATGAAGGGTTAAGGAACTCTCGTCTCGGTAACGTTTTATCTTTGCTTTTGATTAAGGAAATATTTTATATCTTAGACAATGTGGAGACATCAGACAGGCGGGACAAACTAATTAAAGATAAAAATTTTGTTATGAGATACTATTATAGTTTCGACTGCGTGCTACATTGCAATGTGATCTACCGCGCACTGTCGAGAGTTGGAGTCACGTATTTGCAATAAAATGCGACAATAAGAATGACATTATTTACTAAATGACGTTTTAGAGTTATTTTTTTTTTTATAGCATTTTGTGATAGTGTGACACAAGTACTTGTGTTATAGGGGTGGGTGGGTTCTGACAGTTGGCACTGGTTTATTGGTGCACTTTGAAGGGTGTTTTCGAAGTGATTTGATGGAGAATGGTTGGAATTCGATGATGTCGAAGTTCGAATGGAGTATTTTTATTTGTGATTTACGAAAGATTTATGGCAATACTTTGTGTAGTAAAGCAAAGAAGGCGTGGATGCTATGAAACTTAAGATTTATGTCGATACTGCATTCTTTCCAATTTCGAATCCATCTCCCAGTCCCAGGTGTTCTTAGTGGCCATTAGGTGTGTAAGCTACAAATAGGAAAGCATTTTCTACTTTTTTTTATAGACACAATTCCCAAGGCCACATCAAGGGATCTCTGCCACCTATTAAAACTGCAAAGTATCTTCAATCGTCACTTCTTTAAGAGAAGAAGAAGAAGAAGAAAAAGTCGATAAATGCAGAAAGAAAAATAAAAGATATTCCGTATGTGCCCATATGCGCCGCCGCCGCCGCCCCCTTTTCACGAGTAAAAAGGCTACGCCAAGAATCCATCACAAGCGAACGACCGTCCGACCGACCGATAGATACTCGTACCTCTTAGCAGCTGTACTACCGATTTGATTGATATCTGCAGCACATCTCAGGCAATGGTACCGTAAATAGTGCGTTCGTAGAGGAGCATCAACAATGCGCAATTGGAATTCCACTCCTTGGCCATTTGTTCGGTCGTCGCCGTTGTCGGTTCACCAACAATGACGATGACTTCGATGATGATGTTCATGATGACGATAATGGCGACGATGTTGGCGGCACAGGCCGATAGATAGGTAGATGGATAGATAAATGGTACTAAAGATGATGGTGGTCGGGCGGATGGCTTCTTTTACTTCTTCTTCTCCTTTTTCTTCTTTTTTTTCATCGCGGACTTTGTTTATTCGATCGATGAGGAAATATTATAATAAACCGTTATTATTCCACATCTATCTACCCTCAAGGGTATCGAAGTTGGTATGCTTTAGGAAGAAGCCATGGCAATTGTTACTATGCATGAATGCATGCATGCATGCATTGAATGCCATTCCTTTTAGTTTAACTCTGATGGTTGTTAGATGGAATCCGATTGGAACGCTTTTTTTTTGTAATGATGATTAGTGTGGTGGACATAATGGGAGCTTTATAGAATGGGAAGGAGTAAGCAATTATGCGGAAATCGAAAACTACTGCCATTGTTATAGGAGTAGTGCAAAAAAGTATTCTAATATTTGCCGGCATACAATACATAATTGATAACAAGGTTTCAAGGATTCCTATTCTTCGATTTCAATCCAAGGTTTTCGTATCTAACAACTAGACGACGGAGAGGCTGGTATGAAGGAAAATAGTCACAGGATTTGCTTTAAGTATGAACCAACCTTTGTGTCTATATAGGAACACTTTGTCGTACAGTCTTCAAATTATCAACTGCAATACCGAGAGCCAATGGACTAACTTGCTAAAAATGCCGAAACAATTCGAAATTATGTCCAAGCAAACTTAGATTAGCACAAACTTGCTAGATGCTACTTTGGCTCAGGACTGGATACCATACTGATCCACTGAACACCAACCACAACTAAGTGCCAGACATGCAGAAATTTGAAGAATCACGATGGATTGATGGAATATCAGAGATCAGAATTAGCAAACATGGATTTGAACGAAGTACTTGAACCATTCACAACGTAGGATTGCTGAGTATGACAGACAGGAGACTACTTATCATAAGGGACAGCCAAATGGAAGAGTTTATTAATTATTCACGGGAGATATCAAAGCAAGACTTCATGTATAAGAAACAAAGAACTGTCAATTATGAACAGCAAAGTACCTACTGGACTACCAACTACCGACCATTCACGATTATGTATCAACTACGATTGAGTACAGGGAAAAAACGATGTTGAACCATTTATGGGGGAGGATCACTCAGAAAGGACAGGACAGGACGATCAAAAAGGTTATAAACTACTTATACACAACTACTAGCTACTAAACAGCCGCAATAGACGGCAGGGTAGCATCATCCAAAAGCGACTATAAGAGGCTACGAATAGCCATGACAAAGTGTCAACTGCGAATCTCTAAATTTACCAAAGACGACCACCGATAATGCTCGAACCGACATGACAGTCCTTAGACCTCAATGGTTCTCTACCAACGTCTGTATGTCGAAAAAATGTCTCAAAAATGAACTAAAAAAAGTCACATCAGCATGTTTTAAAGGGTCTAGTCGTTTACCAAGCTTCGAAAGTTTTGGCGAAAAGTTTGGTATGACGGAGATAAAGGGTCATCTAACAAGAGGTATCATTTTAAATACCGCGGTATTGTTGTCATCTGTCAGTATTCAACTGTCATTGCGATGACTTTTGATAAGTAAAAACTACGAGTTTATTAAATATGGATCGATATGTACTCGCACAACGTGCTGAAATAGTGAAAATTCACTACAAAAACAGTGAAAATATCACGGAAACGCTTCGTAAAGTTTGTATAGCTCTAGTGAATTGAATCAATAAATTTGAACGTCTGGGACAGGAAAGTGATGTGAAGACTCCAACTAGTGTTCGTTCAACAAGGACAAGTGAAAATGTCGCCGCCGTAGCTGAGAGTGTGACTGAAAACCCAGGGCCCTCACTACGTAACTTTTGAGAAGATAGTTGTCTAGACGATACCTCTTTACCTATCGTGCAAACGATGTCGTCTGGTTGATAGTCTTTGACAGTTTTGAGGTTACATGAACCAAAAGTTGAATTGTCAAAATGATATCGCCTAAACGATAGTGATTTTTAATGTTACGTGAAGCAATACTATTGTCGTGATACATGATGAGAGCCAGGTATGTGATGTCGAGGCCATCACAAGAATTGGGCGTATCCGAAGCCAATATGCACCGCATTTTGAATAAAGATCTTGGCCTACATGCTTATAAGGTCCAGTTGACACAAGATTTAAAGTCAGAAGACCACGTCATACTTTCGCTGATTGAGGTTGAGTGCTGGAAATTAATGAACAAGATCATGACTTTTCACACAAATTTGTTCTGAGTAGTGATGTTCATTTCAATTTATCTGGGTACGTCAACAAACAAAATTGTCGCATCTGGGGCTCCAAAAATCCAAGAGAAATAGTGGAACAACCTCTCCATCCCCAACAAGTGACAGTCTGGTGCGGTTTTTGAGCTGACGGTGTTGCCATTAGGCCATATTTTTTTCGAAAATGATGCTGGAGTGATTGTTTCACTGAATGGACTGCGTTTTTTCTTCTCTGAAATTGATGCTAAGGATATGAATAACGTATATTTTCAGCAGGACGGGGCCACAAATTTTTTGGACGTGTGATTTCTCAAAATCGAGCCTTTAATTGACCGCCGAGATCGTTGAAGATAAAGTCTATGCCAATCCTCCACCAACGATTCATGCACTAAAAGAATATATCAGTGCTCTTTGTTATTCACGAAATACAGCCGCAGTTATGCGAAAACGTGATGAAAAATTTTATCAAAAGAATGACTATTTGTAGGCAGAGCTGAGGCAGACATATGGCAGATACTGTAATCCATTACAAACCTCCAAGTTTCAACTTTAGATTAAAATAAAAATATTACCACTTTTCATAAAAGTATTGCATTTCTCTATTGAATTAAAATGACACCTCCTGTTGGATGACCCTATACTTTCCACAGTTCAAGCATCTTAAAATATCTCTTACAACTAAACTGTCAAACTTCAACGGCAATAAAACCCCACAATGACACCTGATTATACTCGAAAGTCTACTTCTGTGAAAGTCTCAAGGGTGACATGTGAATTCCTCACAGACAATAACGTACACTTGTGACAGTAGTCCTTTTTTTCCATCCACTTAATTGTCGCTTGTGCACTCCAACCCATCGTCACTGTCATCCCTAACCCAGAGAGTCCACAACTTTCCAAGTCTGCCAAATAAGTAGAAGAATTTTAATGAAAATAATTGGAAGTATTTACTATACCCAAAAGGGGAGATGCCAGCCATTTCATCATTCTACTCACTCACTCATCTACACGCCACACAACGCAGCCATGTTTAGCTAAATCCCCCAGTTTGTATCCGCAAACATGCGTAGGTTGACAGATAGAAATGACATTGCACATTACATGAGATACTCGCACACCAGCACAAATACTGTCAACAGTGCATTCCACAAATTGTCACCAGTTATGTCCTTAAGTACATAATGTGTCATAATTATGGACCATCATCATCCCTGGCAAACAGATGTCATTCGCATTTTAATCCGGATCTAACTGGTTACGATTACGAACGAATATGTTCTCAATGTTACTTTGAATGGATTATCCGGGATGATGTATCGATAGTCGACATACAGAAGTAGTTAGCAGATGATGACAGCTATAGGTGCCGCCAAAATGGCAAAAAATTCCTTAATTAGCTTGTGTGAGGTATACAAGTAGAAATGTACTCCTCAGTGGTCACAAGTTATGGGTGTGCCGTATTCGTATATAACATTTTCTATTTCTTCTTAAATACCTCAATCAATCTTTTGAGTGGAAATTGTAATTATGAGGAATCATGTCAACGCACGCAGTTCTCCTGGGATCTTATAACCATCTCTCGACGGTCTTGTCATTTCAATTCAATTTAATTGAATGGATTGTGCGTCGCGTAGACCAGCATCTTGGGTCGGTGCTTGTTTCATTTGTTTCATCTGGGAAGTACTACACAAATTACTTGACCTCAATTGAAAGTTCTGGCGGAGTTGTATGTTCTTCCTTAATTCGGATTAGGAATGGGACATTTGGATGGGTTACTTATGTATGTTTGTACTTATGACCAACATGACGTCATTTAAGTTAAGAAATCAACAAATTAAGGCGGAAGAATCAAATAACCTACTTCAATGTGAATACTGTTGGCTTATCTTCACCACAATAAGTACTGACCCTTTGAGATAAGAGCGCGTGGTGTGCGTGTGCTTGGTGTAAAGAAGGTGGCCTTAATTGGCTTTAATAAATTTTATTTTTGTTGGATTTCCAATAGTTTTGGTTGTTCTATTCCTTATCAGTCGGTGGGCCTAGGCGGCGCGGATTTGTTTATTTTCTGATTCCTATCATGTAAGCTGACATAAATCAAATAATGTGTGGTCTTACAATCTTAACAACTTCTGGATTTTATTACACTTTCGCCAGTTTTTGTGAAATAAAGTTTTTGGCTTTAGGTTTAATACAGGGAGATTTAGAAGAAGATTTAAGTCTTACAGAATGGCCTTTAGAGGCCAAGCAAAAGCTTGTACAAAAAGTATTTCTGATTCGATGGAGTCATCGTTATTGAACCTTGGACTTTGGTATCGATAGTGGGACATATTTATGTAGGGTATTTATTCTTCTATATGAAGCAGAGTATTGGACTTTAAGAAGGAAAGCGAAACTAATTCAGGGAGCCGTCGAAGGATATACATATAGTATATCTACTTCACCGAGTGTTCGGTCCCATGTGTGATAAAGGTGCCGTGGATCAGTACAGTACATCGGGTTATTGAGGGCGCGATCGATGATCGATTCCAAAATAATAGTAAAGTTGTTTCATGATTCTACCTCTCACGAGCGTCTGACAAACAACCAAGAGTATAAATGTCATAAAAAAGCTTCTCATACCAAAATTACCCTTCGGACACCGAATTAACCACTAGCCCCTTTCTGCCATTCGTGTGAAGCACAAACAAAATTGGATATAAGAATCTAGGCTCTGGGTCCTGCAGTGACCTGTTGCACGAATCAAAGATCTGTTTAAAGTCATGAATTCATATACAGTGCTGTGCAAAACATTTGCAACCGCGATTGCCATGCGATGCGGCAGCATTTCTAACTTAGTTCTTAGTGGTTATTTAAACTGAAATATTTCTACAAATTATCCTTATACATGTAGCTAGCATATGGTCTCAAAAAAAAGACTTAAGTTGTGAGAAAGAAGTATTGGATTAATAGAGGAGCATTGTATAAATAACTACTAAGCATAAGAATGCCATCATGTTCATATGTCATGGATGTACATTGATTTATAACATTTGATCCTTTCAAATCGTAACAACTAATGTCTTACCATTTACTTTTACGATTCACACACAATCCACATTTACGAATAGAAAAGGATTTGAGATTTTTTGTGTGCCTACTGCTTATAGATAAAAATAACAAGCGAACACGAACGTAATTAATTGTCTGAATTACACAGACACGAAGGCGGCGACAGGAATAATAAAATTCAAGGCTTGTTTGTGTGGAATTAATTTAATATCCTTTTACTTTCGTGTGTCCTTGAACAAATTGTTGCGTAAGAAGGTTGAACAATTTGGCATAATACGAGTATAGATTTTTATACGACTAGAAGAGGACAGACTTGTACTCGTGTTGGTAAGGATTATTGAAATAAATTTAAAGACCCGTGTTTCCATGGGAAACATTTTTCGATTGTTCGTATTTTTCAATCAAAAATTCAATACTAAGTGACGTTATTGAAGAATCAGCGCCACCTATTTGTTTGCATTTGAACTAATCGGCATATAAAGGATCTTCCAGCTTTCATTTTAAATTTCGAGGTATTTTGAGCTTTCGAACTTAAAGTTGTCATTCATTGAGCAAGGAGGATCCAGTCTAGATCACCTCTGTGATGAAACGGGGCCTTGACCTGCAGACAATATACGTAGACTGATCAGTCAGGCAGGCCAAGTAGAAAAATCAGTTTCTTGTAAGTGACGCTAATGCTCATCATGATACATGGGGCAGTAACGATATTAATGTCGGAGGTAAGTGTCTATTTGATTACTCAATAGAGCCTTGTTATATAGGGATCAGATCCTACATTTATTACTCACAATACGCAGGAAGTCATTGATGTGACCTTTGTCACGAATTCTCCAAGATTAGCATCAAAAACTGGATGGCATCTGGAAATGTATGGTTTTCTGACCACCGCTTTATGCAGTTCGATATGCGGTACTCCCCCAAAATCTGTTTTTAGGAACCCATGGAGAACGGATTGGAATATTTGTAATACGAAGATGAAAAATCATCTCAACAGTTCTCTCTTGATCTAGCCGCATTCATGAATTAAATGGTAGACGTACTTTAAGAAGCAATCAATATGTTCCTACGCAAAGTCTGCCCAATCAGTTGAAACAAAAAGGGGGTAAGTCTCCGTGGTGAAACTTTGAAATAATAAGTAAGCTTCGACCTGAAGCCAGAAATCTTTGTAATCGAGCAAAACGCTCTAGGGACCTGTCTTAAGAAATTCAAGTTAGACGTTAGGAAATCACAAAGGGCTTCGTGGCACTTTGTGAAAATATAGAAAAGACTAGTGATTCGTTTAAGATTAGGAAAATCTTCTAGAAATCTCCAAATAATCCCGGTTACATTAAAAGAAACCAAATGGAAACTATAAGGAAACATTTGAACTTATAATAGACACCCAGTTTCTTGGTAACAAAACACAGATAGAACATTCTGTATAAAAGCATAAGGGAATCCAATTTATAGTGCCAAAGGACGTTGCCACACCCTAAAATATAGTGGATAGTGCACAGCTTCCTCGCGTACAAATCCCCTGGTCTCTGATGGTACTTTACAGCAAGGCTTTGATACAAAACCCTGATTCCACTTTATTTTTAAGAGCTGTTTGAACTTTGGCTACACCCCTAGATCCTAGAGGACGGCCAAAGGAGTCTTGATACAGAAAGCCGATAAAACGTGTATCCCACGAATCCCCTAAATACTTCCATCCGCCTCTACCCTCCGTTCCATTAAAAACTTTGAAAATGCTGATCAATGTCCATATTAGAAGAATGTTATCTCCTATAGGTATCCCAACACGCGTATGGCAAGGGAAAATCAGTAGAGATTGCCCTGCGCTCGTTGGTAGGAATCATTGAGAAATCTTTTGAAGCTATATCTGAAGCACTTCTTGAATTGAAGTTTGACAACTATCTTTGCTATAGGATCGAACAAATGCTTAGTAGCAGTCTTATCCATACTGAGATGGGGTGCTGTCTACCCAG
Source organism: Xylota sylvarum (assembly GCA_905220385.1). NCBI lineage: Eukaryota > Metazoa > Arthropoda > Insecta > Diptera > Syrphidae > Xylota > Xylota sylvarum. Next base: position 102,856,703 of record LR999957.1, on the reverse strand, counting down.
AAGGTCGATGTACAGGGGTTCCTCCCAGGGTGGGGTATTATCATCGCTATTGTGACTTATGTGGACGCCGTGGCTCAAGTGGTTAGTGCGTTGGACTGCGGAGCGAGGGGTTCCAGGTTCAATCCCCAAACAACACCTAAAATTTATTTCACGACCCCACCTCTCGCGAGCGTCTGACAAACATCCGAGAGTAAAACTGTCATGAAGAAGCTTCTCAAAAACAAAAAACTGCCGTTCGGATCCGGCATTAAACAGTAGGCCCCTTCCATTCGTGTGAAGAATATAACACGTACAGCACGAGTGGTTGTGAGAAGCTAGGCCCTGGGTCCCATGGACCTGTTGCGCCAAAAATTAATTAATTAATTGTGACTTATGGTAGTGAATAAGGTACTCCTTAAGTAAAGAGGGGTTTAATATCAAAGCCTATACATTGCGATAGTGATATCAAGACAGTTCCTTCTTATATTTCGAGACCCGATGAAGTCTACTATAAATAAATTCGCAAAATGGACGGATAGTGTTGGTCACGGAATTAATTCGTCCAAAACTGAACTAGTATTGTTCACAAGAAGGTACAAAATACCATACTCCTTCAAAACTCAAGAGTGTTGAACTGCAATTTGAAGATCACGTCAGATAAAAAAAACTAAACTGGAAACTGAATATCCAGTGCAAGATATTCCAAGATCGTGCAAGAAAGGTCTCGATTATTCTTTATTCATGTAGGAAGGCTTGGGGTCCAACTTGGGTCTGAAGCCCCGGATTTTTAACTAACCCATGCTTATGTATGTAAAACTAGTCTGGTGGACTGCACTGGACAGGAAAATCAACATTGCAATACTTGAAAATATTCAAAGACTATCCTGAGTATACATTACAGACGCCCTTAGAACCACTAGACAATGATCCAAAACATTCTTTCAAGCTTTCAAGCTGAGGTTACGTAAATGAAAAAAAAAACAACAAGGACCACTGAAAAATATGAAATGACCTGCCCGACCTCAACCCAAAAGAATTACGGCTTAGGGAATCAATACAACTGGCTTGTGGAACGCAAGCATCCTAAGCGCCCATAATACTATTCCTAGTAACTCGGACTACATTGTCTCCTATCTGGACGAACGTGCAGAATCGGGAGAAAATTTCTAAAACATTGGTTCGATAACTTTTAGGTTCATTGCGTACAACTTCACACAAACTTAATTTAAAGTAAGGATTCAAAGATACTGAAGACGCTATCGCACACACTATAAAATATTTTATTTTAAGCAGTGGACGTAAATATACTTTTCTACCCTACTGTAACGTGAATGGTAGTTTAACTCTTAACACGAGATAATAAAAACAAGTCAATCCAAGTAGGTATGTTATTTAACGACACATACTCATTTTTTTTCGCGTAACCAGGATCATAACATCTGGCTGAAGGCCAATTCATTAGGTGCACGTATGAACTAATATTTTGTAGGTCTACCATTTTATTTTGTGCCATAGTTCATGTGGTTGGGGTTGTGGCTAACTGCAGTTGTAAGATTTTTTTTTTTTTTTTTCATTTTCATTGCCAAAAGTTCCCATATTCATGGTCAATGCGAAAACCGCAGAAATTTTGATAACAAAAGAATCAGACTCCAATGAGTCAACCACACTTGGCAATGAGTCCTTCATCCGGTGGGGATATTTTTCTTTCTGTTGACTTTGCAGTTTTAGAAAGTTTTTACTTTCACAATATTTTTTTTTTTGATTAAAGTTGGATGAAATAGGGGAATCAAGAAAGAAGAAAGAAATCAAAAGAATCATCGCGATTGAACAAAAAAAATAAAATGAAAAGAAAAAAATATCCTTAAGGGTATGATCGAAGTATATACGAATACTAGTATAATAAAAAGAAAAAAAAAAGGAGAGTACATCGAAAGAAAGCGGGTGAACAAAAAAAAGAAATGAGTCAGAGCAACGAAATCAGAAAGTTAAAGATTAACAACAAAAGCTGCAGTGATGATTCGCCGTGTGGGTGGAAAAGGTCGATAAAGTGCCCAATGAAGGGTGTCTGAGTGGGTAAAGTATTTGTGTGTACCTACATTACTTAGATTTTTACTTTTTTTTCTATATTTGTACTTTTCAAGGATTCTATCAGGAGATGTTCTTTTATTTGAATAGAAAATACTGCAATGTTTCATGAATACGAAGTGAATGTGTTAGCTAGCAGGACCATAAGAATAAGTGTTGTGTTTTGTCATTGAAGCACGCAATGTGATGGGGTTTGCAACTCATGTTGGTTTAAATTGTGCATACACTTTTTATTGTGCTTTTTAAGTCACAAATTTTGGATTTAATAAAGATATAAAAAACAAGTAGACCAAAAAGAGAACAAGCCGCAATCAGTTGATTGTTCTTCTCATTTGCTGAATAAGTTAATCTCAAAGGGATGGCAGGTCATTATTTGAGATACGAACTCTATACTGCACTCTACCCAAAAAAAGCAGTCGAAAATAGCCTTAAGCCGCCGTTTTACAAAGGAGCGCAGATCTGATGAAATTACACCCATGCCTAAATATCGTGTGTATAAAATAATTTAGTCTGGAATTGGACATCAACTTTGGACAGTAGTAGCAGTACAGACTGTAGTGCTGACTATTATTTGAAATGGGTATTAATATGATTGATAAGGCACAGAATATTAGATCTATGAAGAAGACGGGTATTCTGGAGGATGACACCTGTCATCTATGCCTGAAGGAAGTCGGGACGGCAGCCCATATATTGCGTCAATGTCCGGCGATAGCTAGCAGAAGAAGGGAGGTCCTGGGGAGCCACTGTGTAGATACCCAGAGGATGAACCAGATTTCTGTTAAACAGATGCTAGCGTTGACACGAAGAATCAAATCCAGAGAGGAACTGTGGAGAAATCCAGAGATACCCTCGGGCTAAGATGGATCGTGGAAGAGAGACGAAAAAGGACCCAACACTGTGGTCTGGTTCGAAATCTCTCTAAAATATATATGTATATACATAAGCATGGACAAGTTTAAGTCTGTATTTCAAGCGGAAATCTTTGCTATAGAACTATGTCTCAGAGAAAATATTAACAGATCTATAATAAATAAGAATATTTATATTCTCTCTGAAAGCAAAGCTGTGCTTCTAGTAATTAAGGCCCATGAAACAACATCGAAACTAGTATGGGACTGCCCTAATCTACTCATGTCATTAGCCATCATAAGTCATTTGGATGCCCGGACACAGTGGATTGAATATCAGCCGACTGGTCGAAAGTCTATGGACTGACGAGTCGTAATTTGAAATTTTTGAAAAAAGGAGAGTTTATCTCCGCCGGGCTGCTTAAAAGATGCTCTCTAGCTGTGTGGACCCAACAGTCGAGCATGGACGTGGTTCAATATTGGTCTGGGTATGTTTCTCTTTTGCCAGTGTTGAAGACCTCATGTCGATGTAGTCTTGCATAAGGATCAGTACAGATAAATAAAGGGTGATTTTGGCACTGACAGTTCTTATGCGCTCAAAAAATTGACAGAAACTCAGTATTATATTTCCGCGGTACGAAATGAATCGATTTACGCTTGTACAACATTGGGAAATATTGCAAGGCTACTTCCAAAGTGGGTGCTATGTTGCTGATTTTTGAAAAGAAATTTCGGTCGAAATAATGCTCCAACTACAGCTGGTGTACGCAAGTTTGTGATTAAAGTTCATGAGACTAGTTTACTGATTGATAACCGAACTTATTCCGTGTTCGGCCTGTGCGCTCAACGGAGAATATTGTAGCTGTTGGTGCGGTTTTTGGAGTGGCCAGAAATTGAGGATTTGGACTTGGGCTAGCTATGGTTCCATCACGATGGGGATACGTGTCACAAGCCGTCTAACAATCGATTTATTGCACAGTAACTTCAATAATCGTGTAAACAATTGTTTTTATGAGCTGCGATTTGACGCCGTCCAAAACATTCTCCAAGCTTTTAAGCTAATGATACGTTAATCAAGAAAAACAAGCAGGAACACTGAAAAATATGAAATAAACTGCCCAATAACCCGACCTCAACCCAATACAGCTGCCTTGGGACAAACTTGACAGAGAGGTTCAAAAACAGTTCCCAACATCGAAACACAAACTTTGGGAGATCTAGATCATTCAAGAAGCCTGGAGATCAATAACAGTGCAAACCATAAAGAGATTGATCGATAGAATGCCTGGATTGACGACCTAAGTGGTGCAAGTACGAAGTGGACTTTTCGACGAAAAAGAGGTCTAACTCTATTTTATTGCCCAAGTCACTTAATTTGGTCATTTGGCTATTAATATTTGATTACTAATATGAAACACACAAAGTTTTGTATGAATTTTTCTGACCAATTGTACTGTACGGAAACTTATGGATGGCAGTGTACGAGTATATCATCACCTACGCAATAATGTGAAGACAATTACTCATCTGAAACAACTAGACCAAAATATTTTCGATATTCCGCTTTTTAACGCCTCAATTTAACGCTTATGGTGGCATTCTAAAGTTAGTTACAATCTCCGTCATATCGCTTAGATTAGTGAAACCTACGCATTATGTCCTTCACACAAAGCCCGTGACGAAACGTTTAAGAAAATTCGACACTTCTTACTTAAGAAGAAAAGTAGAAAGGAAAACATTCATGGGATTGAAAGAATTCAATGAATTCCTTAAGAATGCTTTAATTTCCATCATTAATTTCGAAGTTCAGTAATGAGAACTGGAGCAATGAGTTCAAGGTCTAAAGACTAAGCAAACAGAAGATGATATGAATGAGTATTTGGACCAACAAAGCACTTGGAGTTCATGGGCAAATGCAGAATATACATCCTAGATAGATGCGTCCAAATTAATCCCCTCGAAAACCTAATTGAGAGAAAGCAATAATGTTAGGCAGCCAAACAAGGTACATCAGGTTAAGCCAGAATAAAGTAGGCTTGAAGAACTAGCAGGTCTTAAACTCAAGAAACACATACATAACAAAACAAGAAAAAAAAAAAAACAGACGAAGCAGTTTGTTGATTTTGTTATGAGTTCAGTGAGACACATTTGGTGTGGATCTAAAAAAATACTGTCAAGTACAATGGAGTTATATACATACAATATTGTACGAGTAAGCGTCATTTATTGTCGTCGGTTTGGTTAGTAAAAATTCGAAAGAAAACATAAAAAACCTTCTAACGAACAAAAACATTCAAATATATAGGGGAATGAATTAGATCAAATCACACTATGCAGTAGAGCAATTTGTAAAATCATAAAAAGGAGGAAAAAGGTCTAGAAATTATGGACCAGACGTTACTGAGTTCTATTCCACAAGAAAACAAATAAAAAAACATATTCGAATGGTTTCATATTGATATGATTTAAAGAATATGTATAATAATTCACATTTTAAAAAACCAAACAACCTAATGTGTACCCTATTATTGGAAATATTTTATCAAGTAGGTAGAAAGAATAAAACCACATTTAGACAAGCAGTTTCCAACCGGCTCGTTGGTCTAGGGGTATGATTTCCGCTTAGGGTGCGGGAGGTCCCGGGTTCAAATCCCGGACGAGCCCAAGGTAAAAGTTTCTCTTTTTTTTTATATTTTCTTTCTTATTTATCATTTTGTTGTCAATCATGTATTAGGAATATATATATTTTATGAGAACCATAAAAAAAAATTGTTTTGCACTTACATTGGTTGACAGTTGACTTGATAGACTCATGACTTGATCCCTTGCGTCGGTTAATTCACGTTTCAGTCGACGAATCTCGTTTGCTTGACGTTCTTCTGCTGAACCATACAAGGAACTGCCACCGGAGAGTAGAGATGCTGCACTGCCATGAACTAAAAACAAGAATACACCAAAAACACAAATTAAATCCATTTCAAGAGACAAATTTAAATACATATAACACTCAGAACATACCATCGTCATTTTTCTTAGGATAGGTGAGCCTATGACAACCGGGTAAGTTAGCTGGGCCACCATGTGTCGGCGATAGAGGTCCACCAAATCCACGATTAATTGGTGTTGGGGATGTCGGTTGACTCCATGCGACTGGTCCCACACCACCGGGCCCACCGGCTTGGTTAACATTGCCTCCGATTCCAGGACCAACTCCGCCACCACCATGTCCGTTCGCACCGGGTGGTACTGTGCCAACCGGGAGGCAGTAGTATGGCTCAATTTCAACATCCGGTCCACGGCTAAGCATCGATGGGTACATTTTTTCCGATTTGGTCGATCTGCTGACAGAAAAATATATTCAGATTTAATTGAGTGTGTCATCGGTGCTAAGAGGAACACAAAACGAGCGTAAAAAGCGGAAAATCAGTTTTTAAGGCAAAGAAAGTGGAATGAAAAGTTCAAAAGTCAAAGAGCAAACATAGGACGAAATGAGTTTATGAATTTAATAGAAAAGCGTAATAAATATGATATAATTATATTTCGATATTAAATTGAGATACTTTCACGCAGTAAGCGTTTGATCAGCTGAAATGTGTGTGCATGATGCTTGTGGAATGTGTGTACTTTTGAATAGAAGAATTTACTGAGGGATACACTAAACAGAGTTTTGAAAGTGAATGAAGAAACATTGGTAACTTGAATTTTATCAAAGTAAGAAGGTCACAAATTAGCGATGGAAGATTTTAACCAACGACTGTAGAGATTTCTTGATTTCTATGTAATAAACTTCAAAATTGAGTTTGTAACATGAACTTGACGGGAGTTTTAAAGGCCATTAACTCAAATAATCCTTCTCGTCCTTAACAGACAGTTAACAATGGAGTTTGCACTCTACTTTATAATGGAGTTTGAATTCCACTTTACAGAATTCGAACTTATTTTGGTTAATATTACATTTAAAGTCAATTGCTATGTAAACATAAATTAAAGGATGTCATGCTCTATGTCTACTGATGGATGTATGTACTTGGTTCCGGAGGACAATAAAATGAAAAGAAGGTAAGTCGCAGTAGACAAGAACTCAAAACTAATTTAGAGCAGGTTGTTGAAAGGTAGCACATTTGTATGCACATATGTATGTATGTCTAATCGAAAAAAAAGTCCTTTATCACAGTAGAAATTGGAAATCGTTACATCTTTGATGTGGATTCTCTTCAGTGGTAGGTGGCGTTTCTAACAAGCCAGGTATTTGGTGGAAAGAACAGTTTTTAAGCAACTGAGTGGGGAATATGAGTATATTTACACTTTCAGGGATTTGTTTTACCAATAATTAAACTATTAATAAGAAGTTTAAGCTTAAGCTGTCCTTACACAGTCAATCGATTGACGGCAATCACTTGCAGGAGTTAATGAAAATGTGATTGTATAGCTCACATGTATCTGCTTGACGAAAACCAGAGTGGGTTTCATTTTGTTTTGCATGATGACTGTCATGCCGATTGATGCGTGTAAGAGCCATATTGACACATTTTGTTTAGTTTTCTTATTGTCGTCTGAAAGTAAACATGTTTATAAGCAATAATTGCTGTGAGAACCCAAAAAAGGAAAGGATGTGATGTCAATCGATTGAACTATGGTAAGGGCTAGCTTCAATCCACACGTACACGATGGTTGACCGTGTAAGGGCCGCTTTACAGCTTTTCATGTTCCTAATTAGTAGTTTTGTCCAGTTTAGATGAAACTGACTAAATGAAATAAAGACGCAAGATCTTAAAAAAATAAGCTAACAAAGAACCAGGGCTAGAATTTTAAGTAAAGTTCATATCGAGGGAAAGTCCTGATGAATTCATCACATGCATAAATCACAAAACTATAGAGGCTTGTCCACTGATTTAATCAGAATTAAGTGGATCCTCTCTATAAACCAAAGATAAACTCTGGATGTGATTCTTCAGTAAATGAAGACGGTACATAGTGCTGCTTATTGTAGACTTTTAAGGGCTGACAAGTGAAGCGATTTGATTGCGTAACATATTTACTGAGATGTTACCAGTTTTTTATTTCGAGTTTCCTACGAAAATTAATCTGCAGATCTGATTGTGCATGGGCAAGTCATTTTATGGTTTGACCTTTTTGCCAAGATCAACTCGATCGTGGTTGAGGATTGGGGTCTGATATGTCTTCTTTAGTAATTCTTGCTATGCCAAGGCACATTACAGGCTTCCACAGCATGTATTGAGTTGAGAAATTGGTAATTTATTGCCCTAATGCCAACTGGACAAAACGGTTATAATTCGCTTCAATCTTTGGGGAAAGCTAATCGACTTTGGTACATACCTACATATGAACATTCAGAAAACACTCACAACTATCCATGCTCCCATCTGTCAAAGAAGAAAACACACCACAAATGGACGCGAATGAAAATCATAGTAACTCACGAGTAAAACAAAACTAATATGTACGAGTATTACGAACTCAAATACGATTTTCGAAAACGACACTCGATTCTGTGAAAGGTTATACATACCTTTCACAAAAACCGCACAAATTTCATGAGAAAGACAGTGGAAAACTAAAAATTATGGCACGTTAAACTGACAGCTAAAAGCTCAAGCGTCCGCTTTCAACTAAAGCCCCGACTTGAACAATCATGAAAGTTTACAAGAAAGTGGAAGATTGCACAAAAAAGAAAGAGAGGAGGAGACTTTTCAATTGAATTGACGGCGAACGAATTATCTCAAGGTATGTGTAAAGCTTGCTTCTTGAAACTCAGCATTATTTCGTAAGGTGGTGTGTGGATTATAAATATAATTTTATTTATGGAAGGATTTTAGAATTGCAATTATTTGTCCTGCCGAAGTTACAACAGGCTGAATATTGGCTATATATCGTAGCATTACTTGGTTATAAAATATTCAAATCTAGTACCGAAGACGTACATAACTAGAATTTGGGATTTGGGACGTCTGATGGGTTCCTAGTCCTACATATTTGGTAGACGTCAGAGGTTTATTAACTTTAATTGGCTTAGTAACTCTCAGAAGCAGCGAATCTTATCCTTTTTCGTAGGTGGCGCTACAGTTCGGGGTAAACGTGGGCAAGCCTCTCCAGTTATCCTGGTCCTTAGCTAACTGCCGCTTGTTGCACACTCCAAGTCGGCTTTCTGCTTGCATGCGCCACTTAAGGCGAGGTCTTCCCTGCGTCTTCTACTGCGTTGTCCTGCGGGTTGAATTCAAAGACTCTACAGGCCGCATCATTTGCATTCATCCGCTCTAAGGACTGATGCGTAATTTTTTGATTAGGCCGATGTCGCTGTATAGCTTGTATAGTTCGTTGTTGAATCTCTTCCTCCACAGACCATCAACGCAAAGGGGACCAAATATTTTAGGAAACATTTTTGTTTCGAAAAGACCGAGAATATCTTCATCCGCTTTCGATAAAGTCTATGCTTCAGCGCCATAAAGAGGACTGGGATGATCAAGGTCTTATATAGTCTTCCTAGTTGTCTTACTACTTCATTGCCTTCTGGGCCTTACTACTTCATTGCCTTCTGAGCACAAAGAAACAAATAGATTGCCAAGAGATTCTTCGTTTTATTTCTGCTGAGGTGTTGTTTTCAGAATTGATAGCAGAGCCAAGGTAGACAAAGTCCCTTACTACCTCAAAGTTATAGCTGTCGATTGCGACGTTCTGTCCAATTCGACGATGTTGTGTGTCCCTTCTGGTTGACAGCATATACTTGGTTTTGCCCTCGTTTACTGGTATACCCATTTTGGCACATTCCATTTTAATACTAGCGAACGCACAGTTGACATCCCGCTGAGTTCTACCAATTATGTTAATATCGTCGGTAGGCTAGTAGTTGCACAGACTTTTGAAAGATTGTGCCTCCGGTGTTGGCTTGTGAGTTTCGTACAATTCTTTTAAGTATGATATTAAATAAGACACATGACAGGACATTACCTTGTCTAAATCATTTTTTGACATCTAAGGTCTCCGTGAGATTGTTACCGACCTTAAAGGAGCAGCGAGAATTCTGCATCGTCATTCTGCACAATCTGACGAGTTTGACAGGAATACCAAAACTAGGCATTGCTCTATATAGCTAGTCTCTATAAATGCTGTCATATGCGACCTTGAAATCGATAAAAAAGTTGGTGGGTATCGAATTGCACTTCTTCCAGGATCTGCCGAAGTGTGAAGATTTGGTCGATTGTGGACTTTCCTGGTCTAAGACTACACTGATAGAAGCCAATCAGGTTATTAACGAAGGTTTTCAGACGTTCACACAATATGGCAGATAGGATCTTGTACGCGATGTTGAGGAGACTGATACCTCTGTAATTAGCGCAATTGAAGGTGTCTCCTTTCTTGTGGATCGGACAAATGGTGTTGAGGTTCCATTCATCAGGCATACAATCTTCTGACCAAATTTTAAAAATGAGTTGATGTACAACAAACATTTTTAGCTGCTTTGACTAGCTCGACTGGTAAGCCATCAAGTCCAGCAGCCTTGTTGGACTTAAGTTTGGATATTGCTATCCTCACTTTGTTTTGATCAGGTGGCTAGAAGTTTTGGCTATCATCGTCTAGATGGAATGGTTCATTCTGCCTGACAGCGAGATGTTGGTCTTTGTCGCTGTTATACAGTCTACAGAAGAAGGTTTTCCATATTCTCAGCATCGACTGTGACTTCACTACGAAGTTTCCTTCTTCATCTCTACAGGCCTCCGTAGGCCTCTTATTGGCTTGACATGTTCTTTTTACCTGTTGGTAAAATTTCCGTATATTATTCCTGGAGTATAGTCTCTCAACATCTTCGATCGCGCGCTTCACGTGCTCTTTTTTCTTTTTTTGGAGAAGCCGATGTTCTTCCCATCTCTTCAGCTCGTAGAGCTCACAAGCAGCCATCGTGTTTGGCTGCATGTGCTTGCTGGCACTCTTCGTCAAACCAGGGATTTCTTGGAAGTGGTCGGTTGAAAACCAGAACATCAGTTGCGGCACTATTGATGGCATGTTGGCAGCGTTGCCACTGGCCTTTGACACTTGATTCTGGCAGCATAGGAGTCGTTGAGATTTCGGGATACGAGTTCAGCGAAGATTTTGGCGATCTCTTGCGATTGCAGCTTTTTGAAGTCAAATCTTCTCACAGTAGTTCTTCTTAGTTGTGGCGTATGGGATATCCTCATTCGTACCTTGACTGCAACAAGGTAGTGATCCGAGTCCATGTTGGCTGCTCGGAAGGTTCGGACATCCAGAATACTGGAGGCATGCCTTGCGTCGATCGCAATGTGAACAATTTGATTGACCGTTTGATGATCAGGAGATCGCCATGTCCCCTTGTGGATATTGAGATGAGGAAACCGTGTACTTGCTATAGTTCAACGACTTATGTTTAATAAACAAGTTTATATGCCTAAATTGCCCCTTAATTACATACATATGTACATTAAACCACATTACTTAAAGTATCTAATAAATACATTCAAATGTCACAAAAAGGATAAACCCGATTGACCTCTGCTACACACACCAATTATTATCAACCTTTTCTTTCTATGCCAACATCCATCGACAGACATTCCTAATCTAACAATAATGAATGACAAACTTTCCTTAATAACCCCATTACCATTTATATGTAGATATGTATGTATGTATGTATATCTCTACAAAGCCAACAACGACGATGAATCATAATTTCCAGCTTTAACTACATACTCACCGGGTAAAGAGCAATAACATAATAATATGAGTCAAGATAACATTTCGAGGAGAACGCTTGGCATGCTAATCAGGGCACGTTTCAAATAACAATAAAACGCTAATTGCATTTTGTCCTTGGAATGTAAGATTCCCCCGTTTACCACCCCGTGTGCATGCATGCCGACATAAGCTCTACTACCCCCTAGATCCACTCAAATCTAATTGTCTGGCAAATGACAGCAGCAATCTGAACCTTTCCACTCAATAATAATCGATTTTTTGACTCAAATGCAAATACGTATGTAATAAGCAATTTCCGGACCAGTTCACGGGTCCTGGGACAGACCATGACACAATGAAGCGCGCACACGATAGTAGTGGAATGAAAAATTCAATATTTTCTTTAAATTTGAAATTACTTCACTTGTATGTGGGGGTGGTCTATCACCTCCTGTCAAGGGGTTTTATGAAAAGGGACTGACTACCAGTCACTACATAAAACATTCAAGTTACAATAAAACTTTATAATCCCCATCCTGTCAAAATGTTAGACCCATTAATCATTCCGCATTGTGTGTGTGTGCCTTGGTGTGCGTGAATTTTTGACATTCAGCAGGAAACGGAACAGGAAGAGAGCACTATTGCTCCTATGGAATGTGTTCCAACATTACTGCAGGGAATTTCATTTATTTCCACACAAGAGGCGGAAGTCTGGAGGTACTCCATTCCCGATTATAAACATTTACTATACAACACAACACAACCCTCCCCTACAATTTCCTGTGTTCGAGCTAAATGACTGAAATGGAAGGAAATCATCCATGAGGGATGCAACAAATCGATAGAAACGGCTGTAGGTTGTAGTGCACAGAAGAGAGGGAAGAAATTTCAATTCATTTCAAAGAAATGTGTGTTGAAAGGATACACACATCCTAGAAGTATGCAAATGCGACGGAGATACATACAATGTGATATTGGTCTATCTGGAGGTGACAACTGTGTGTCCGATAAGGCAAAGTATAGAAAGGATATACAAGCGACAGACTGGAAATGCATGGACGTGTAAAGGATTTATTAGGATATTTGGTATTCTAGGGTCTCCATTTAAAAAGGTGGCATGATGATGAATTGCCAGACATGTATAGGTCGTCAGGCAGAGTGAATTTATAGTGTTACCAAAAAGGACAAAAGGTGTGATTGTTGCTACAAGAAACTTTGATTTCCGTTTTTAGGAAACAGGTTGTAGCTTTTCGAATTAGATCAAATTGGAAATGACTCAATCTTAATCTAACATTTATTTTGATTGATTATTTCACAGAACTGAATCGTTGAGACTGGTTCCGGATTAATTTTCGCAATTATATGAAAACGTGATAAAAATTTCCAAAAGAATTACTAATTGTAAACAGAACCGATGCGGATATTTAACAAATATTGTATTCCATTACTAACCTCAAATTTTGAACTGTAGATTAAAATAAAAATATCTCCTATGACCTACAGCCATGAAGTTAAAACCGACGCGGAAGCATCATTCTGGCTGTATGTATGTACATCCACGGATGTACAATCCACCAGTACAATTGTACTTCGAACATGGCGTTGCTACCAGAGAACCCTTCTTGATGTGAATTTATGACGCAACCTACCAATGTTTACCTATCTCTGCAAAAATCGACATCCTGTCCATACACGAACACATGTATCCTAAATTAATTTTCGTAATAAAACACGAAATAATGTGCGCTGCACGAAAACAGGAATACAAAAACCAACCAAATGTCTGACAAAAGCTACGAGTAATTATTCTTGCAGAACATCCCGTGGCCCCTCTTAACCCTACTTATTATGTGTATACTATGTGCACCGTTGTTTGCATTTGTTCTGCTTTTTTTTTTTTACTTTGAACATCCTTTTTTGTATGCATACATATATATATGACAATTTCCTTTACAAAATGATGATCATTCGGAGGAAACTATTTGCGCACTACTGCAGTAATACAAACAGTGGAGACTAATAGGGGGACGAGCACACGTGTGTTATTTATTATGTCCTAGGGAGCACTTCTAAACTAGAACGATGATGCTGTTCTACACTCTTTTCTCTCTGTTATTGAATGAAAGAATCTCCATCTACGTCCTTGTGTCCTTTCTTCATGCAAACAGTCGAATATCCTTGCAATGAGTGAGATGAGAGAAGAAAAAAAACACAACCTCATCATAGTAACTTTGTACGTGAACATTTGTGCATGAAAAAAAGGACCAAAGCGACTCAAAAGTGAACAAAAAAAAATCCATTGAATAAATGATGTTTGGATGTCCTTCACACAGGAATAGTGTGATGTATGAATGTGTAAGTTTTTGTAGTGTGTCTGGCAAAAGATTTACAAAAAAAACAGAACCACACAGAACTCTAATGGTTGGTAAAGCACGAAAAGCTCATTAAAGGCAGAAAAGAAAACATCTCTCGCACACACTTTAACAGCAAAGTAATAAAAGAAAAAGCAAAAAAAGAAAGTATAAAAAACAAAATCCAAAAGGACATTAGTTGCTTTTCTGTCTGGTTATACACAATACCTTGGGTATGTCCTTTCTTTCAGATAGCTAGAGAGTGGTTGGTTGTGTTTGTGGTTATTAATGATGAAAATGTTTTTTTTTTTTTTTGTGGAAGGGACGGAATCATTAGAAAAAGGAGAGAGGGAGGAGAGAAAACAAAAAAAATTCAAAGAAAGGGATAAGGATAAGTAAAAGTTGAATTCAAGATTTTTTGCTTCTTATTTTGGGACTCACCTGATGCTGTTGCTTCGGTTGAGTCTTGGACTCTGAATGTATGGAGATTCTCCACCACCACGATGAATTATTTTATGATTATGACGAGTCATACCGGGTGATCCTATTTGCAGACTTTCAAGGGAATCACCTTCCGATAAACGACTGCCAGCGGTATTGCTATGTTTTAGCCACATGGCGTAGGTGCTATACTCGGGTTTAACTTCAGCATAGGTTTGTGTATCGGATAGACTGCCATCGATCATTTTTCCTGAAGTTCTATTGGATATGCTAGAAAGAAAAAAAATTACTTTGGTTGTTAAGATGGTACATACATATGTAAGAAGAGAATGATTTCAAAGTTTAAACGCCTCACATTCCCATTGACCAGAACTACCAGGAATTATGTAGATCTTCATGTCAGAAGTATAGGTACATATATCTAAGTTTTGAAAGGTTAGCTGCATAAAAAGGAAAGAAGGTCGTTTGTGGTAGCGAACGAGAGACGGGAGGAGTGTGTTCTCACTAAGGCACTTCCTCGTGCTCCAGGCGGCAGCGGTCGATTTTCCTAAATGGAATGAATGGTGGCGTCTACAGTTCCAGTCCAAGTTGAACTTTCAGTGTTATCCCTATATGAGTTGCTTCAATATATTTGAATTGCAGGTCTATAGGGATCCCCAGTACTGAGTTAGGGTTTTGCAAAAGAGTTGGTGGCGGATGAACCCTTAATGGGCGAATGACAGTGATCATATTCCAGAAGTGGGTTACTGACTCCGGAGAATCCGGCCCCTTGTCCTAGGCGTATAAAAGGGAACTGGTCCTCCAGGTTGGGAGTTGTGCGTCGGGGTAACTTCTCTACCACGAACATAAAACAAATATGTAGTTGGAAAATGATAATATTATCGTTGATGACCCCGGCAATCGAAACAAAGACATCAACTTTCGGATCTGCACATCGAATGTTCGAACCCTAAACAGGCTGCGTGTAGCCGAATAACTTGCAGAGGCCCAACACTGCTATAACGCAAATAGCACCGCCATCCAGGAAGTGCGTTGAGATGGGCCGTGCCAAAGGATGAAATACGTGTACTATGGTGATTCCTATAGGGAGGGTGTAGATTCGTCATATGCGGCAGACTTAGGCAAGAAGTCTTGAACTTTCGACACGTGAGTCTTATGACAATCCGCATCAAAACTAAATTCGCGAACATAAGCCTAATATGCGCTCATGCTCCAACAGAAGACAAGGACGACGCCACCAAAGCATGTTTCTACGAGCTCTCGACAAAATATATGAGCAATGTCCCAAGAATGACGTTAAAATCGTCCTAAGCGATTTTAACGCCAAAGCAGGAAAGGTTGATATCTTTGGTAGGACAGTTGGCAAGCATAGCCTACACAACACCACGTCTGGCAAAGGACGTAGGCTTATTGAATTTGCGGCGGGGCGTAGGTTTCTTCATTTCAATATTCACAAGGGGACATGGCGGTCTCCTGATCATCAAACGGTCGACCAAATTGATCATATTGCAATCGAAGCAAGGCATGCCTCCAGTATTGTGGATGTTCGAACCTTTCGAGCCGACACCGACAATCAATACCTTGTTGCAGCCAAGGTACGAATGTGGATATCCCAAGCCCCACAACAAGGAAGAACTGAATCTTTCAAGGAATCCTAAATACGCCGCCAGCATCAAGTACCGAAGACCAGTGGCAACCTTACCAACATGTTATCAGAAATGCCGGAACGGATGTCCTCGGTTTAACCCGAACACCACCAAGAAACCCCTGGTTTAACGAAGAGTGCCAGTAAGCACATACAGCTAAACAAGAGGCATATCCGACAGTGGCACCCAGCTTGATGTGAGCAGTAATATCAAAAAAGGAAAATCTTCGTTCAGTGTGCTCTCAAAGATCTAAATGAGCAACGTTTAAATCAAAGCTTCCCACACGGATGTGAGCTGCAAAGTGCATCTGAACGACACTAGAAATGGAGATAGTTCTTTACAGTAATGTTGCACTTGACTTCCATCAACCCATTTCAGAAATAACAAGGGAGTGTGAAATGATTTGTCTGTTGCCTGAGTTATCGTAACGAGCAGGACGTTAGTCCAAGAACAAGGTAGACATTAAAACTATCAGTGTCGATATGGGATCAGTCCTCTGTAATAAGCAGCACCACTGTCCTCTAATTAATGCTCACGAATTGAACGCGATGGTAGACGAACTAACAAATGTCCTCAACCATGAAGTGTCAATCTACCGCCCATTAAGAAACCCAAATGGGAACCCTACACCACCTTGGTGGAATCAGGAGATTATGTCTCACTGCAAAACGTGTAGGGGGCTCTTATAAAGTGGCTTTCAGGTCTTATAAAACCAACATTAGAAAAGCTCAACGGAAATTCCGGAGACTTTTCTGTGGTAAGATATGTAGAAGAGATTTCTGAGGCATCCAGGCTCAGACAGATCCTTGCAGCCACTCTCAGAATGCCTAGCTATGTAAATTAAAAGAGCAAGTGGCTTGTGGACCACATCCAGTGCAGAATCACTGGATCTATTACTGAATTTCCATTTCCCAAATAGCTGCAATACCATTTTGATTCAACTGAGATTTCGACAAGGACATTGTTAAGTAGCCCCTGTTATCTTATTACAAAAAGAGCAAAATTCTTTGGGCTATACAGATTTCCTTTCTCCTTTCTAATGACTGTAGCATGTTCCAGGCGAAAATCATGGCGATGAAGGAAGTCCTGTCATTTTCACCGATAGCTAAGCCGCAAATAAATCCCTGGATTCGGTCACCTTCAACTCCAAAACTGTCCTTATTCCAAGGGATATTCCAAGTAATTGCATTACTGATGAACTCGCCAGGCATGGCACAACTTTCTCGATTTTACCAGAGAAGGGGAATCTCAACATCCTTCTCGATACTATCTCGGTACAAACTCTTAATCAAACAAAATACGATAAATGCTAACCGTATGTGGTTGAAATGCATCAGGCGCTCCATCATGAAACAAAGCCGACCCAAGCTAGATCTCAAGCAATCCAACAGTCTTATAAGACTAAAGAGATCCTTCATCAGTACAATAGTAGGTGTCATTACGGGACACTGAATTATTGGGCGTCATGCCCATAAGCCGGGTCTCCCGGCAAACGATTTCTGTTAAAGCTGCATAATTAAGGAAGAAGAAAAGACTATCATTCACCTCCTATGTACCTGCCAAGCTCTCTCAACTCGAAAAAAACTACACCTAGGAGAATACTTCTTCAATAACCTCGCCAAACTCGCTAACATAAGCATTAATCGAGTAGATTGAGTATACTAGATCCTGTGGTATCACAATGGGCCTATTCTGGCCTAAGTGTGGCTACACTGCCAATCGAACCTAACCTAACCTTAGAATCAATAATTTATCGTCTGCACTACGGACAATAAGAACGTTGTATTCATTTTGGACTCAGTTGACCAATACTAAGGTTCAGATAGACCTTTTAGAAGCTAAGCGAATGCGAACTATTTACATAAATATTAGTTTGATGTGAATGAAACGGTGGAGCTGACACAACACTAAATAATTTCAACTTAACAACAGACTACCTCGTAGTCATCTCTCGAAGGAATCTTTACTCAAGAGTCTCCGTCTAGTCTATATATCCGCTGTTTCCATATCTTTTAATTGCTTCTCACCACAGAGACAAATACTAATAATCCCTCACCTCACTACTTTACACTACTCCATGCATCCTTGCTAATACTTCATCCTAAAGTCTATAACTTACCGGTGTTGGAAGATATGCATGTCGGTTCCTGGTTTCGGTAGACTATGTGATCCGGTAGCCAGTCGTTCCCTAATTGACTGACTTAGTTGTGTTGCACCGGGCCCGGTTAATGAGAAACTACGGTGTTGAGTATTCGGTGGAATCTCTACAAACAAGAAAAAAACAATGACAAACATTATAATCCTTTCTCTGATAATAATGCCACTGAAGGACAGGACAGGACAGCACAACACTCACTTGTCTGCATATCGTTGTTGCAGGTCTGTGTTCCTCCGGATACTTTGATTTTCCCCGACCTGGGTACAGCCGAGACGTGTGCAGTTCTTCCTGACTGCTGCTGTTGCTGTTGTTGTTGCTGACCACAGGAATTACCACCACCA
Source organism: Xylota sylvarum (assembly GCA_905220385.1). Classification (NCBI taxonomy): domain Eukaryota; kingdom Metazoa; phylum Arthropoda; class Insecta; order Diptera; family Syrphidae; genus Xylota; species Xylota sylvarum. Next base: position 102,838,142 of record LR999957.1, on the reverse strand, counting down.
CCCATCATCATAATATTTTGCTGTTCAGCTGTAGCTGTAGCTGACCCGTTTGATCTTTTCACATAACCAAAACTTGGAGGGACACCTTTCGTTCGACTACTACCACCCGATGATGAGGATGATGATGACTGTGCATGCTGCTGTTGCTGCTTGGATGCTGAAGTGCTCCGTCTCGAGTGACTAGGTGATGATTTCTCTTTCCTACCCGACGTCGGACTGGGAGGCTGCGATAGCTGTTGATGATGGTGATGCTGCTGTGGGATACCAATATTATTGTGACCATTAACTGGCGGATCGGGCATTTTTGACCAATTATCACGACCATTACGGGATGATGCCCGATTGGGACTACCGTTTGTTTCCATTTTTGAACCGTTCGAACTGGTCGATGATGGTGGTGCTGTACCGATGCTATCGAGACTGCCGCGACTATTGCGGATTCTAGAAAGAGAGACAGAACAGAAAAAGGACTCGTGAGATGATTGTTGACCGCATAAAGCATCGTAATGCACAAAATCTGCCTTAAGGACCTTGTTACTTAGTTTTATGGTAAAATATTAATTTAAAGAAGGGCACGTTAAATGTTGGACCCTCATACCATTCTAATAATTTTACTTTGTGTAACGTGTCGTGCGTGAGTCAGTAAGCTATTCTCTAGGTTGTAAATATGTATGTCCATGCAATTACATCAAAAATAAATGAGGATAAGGTCACCGGACTCATAGACTATATCCTTGTGTTCACAAACAAGCTCTTCACCTGTTTTCTTTTACTTCTAATTTGGTTCATGTTCCTTTCTCTCAATAGTTTTGTTAAGAAAGGACAAGCAAAAGGTTAAGTACCGACCTCAAAAAAAAAAAAAAAAGATTTCAACTGCCTTAAGGAGATGACGACTACTGCAAACGACTTTTACCAACACCAAGTCATACGTAAAAGTCGACCGCTGTGCTACACCCTTCAACTTAAATAGTTGACGAGGTTGCTGTTTTTTTTTTTGTTTTTTGCTTTTCTTTTAGATAATGTTGCTCTTAGGTGCAGCAACGTGTTATTGTTTTACTTTTTGTTAGAAACTTTCTCTTGTACGTGACTTTGAAGGAATTCTTAAGTGGAATACGACGACTAGGAGAAGAGTACAAATTTCGGAATGAATCCTTAGGCGGCAAGGAATGAGAACATTTCGTGGTGTTCTTTGTGTTCTTTTCATCACGCACATAAGTATTTTGTGCAATTAACTTTTTTTTTTGAGGTTCTATCTTAGGACAGATAGAGTGGACACTTTTTTTTCAAAAAAAAAAAAGAAAGGAGGAAGTGAAAACACACTAAGGATTTTTTGTTTGTCTGTGAAGTTTGGAACAGAGCGAATTCGTCTCCAGTCTCCAATAAGAAAACCTGGTCTCTATCAGGATTAACTTTTAAAACTCGGAAAGGTACAACAACTCAAAGCTCATTTATAAAAATGGACTCCGATGGGAGAAAAACTAACCCTTCCAGATATGTTATGTCGTTAGGTATGTCTCTCCATGCAGTTCTTGCTCGTTATAGCTTTTAGATTATTCATAATTTCTAAACGAGAACGGTTTTTACAAAGAAAGTTGTAGCAAGAGAACTTTACATTTCCCAGGTCTCAAATATTTTACAAAATGGGATGAGATACTTTTTAGCCTGCTAATATTAAACCAGCTTTAGCTGAAGAAGTCGTCGCTTCTATTAGTTTTTCATGCAAAAATTGGCCGTTACGTACATGTTACGTATGTTCCTAACAGAAGTAACAAGAGCAATTAAACCATGTGATCGCGAACAAGATATCGCAATAATGTCCGATGGGCCTAACGCTCACGATACTATGGAAGGACATACTAAAACTGGACGGCACTGGTTATGAGCAGCTCAGAAATACAATGCTATTGACGGGGAGAGCTGAAGAAATAGAAAGCAATAGTCCTTAACTGAAAAAGGGCAAAAACTTCGGGTCAAACTTTGGAATGATGATCACCAACTGCAAAAGGCAAAATAACTTCTGGGAAACTGCAATCGTAAAATGAGTAAGACCTGATTAAGCAAAAAGGACGATCTAGCCCGGGGTTCTCGAGAGACAAAATGCTTCTATATGTACAAAGATACATAAAGCAAGCTATGCATGCCATATGACACGAACTTGTGCAGTTATAGCGAACAGATATGCTATCCACCACAAAAGAAGGTAAGCTAAATCGTCGAGTTGTGAAAGGATAATCTATTATCTAAAAACTTAGTCCACAGTAAACCACACATCCAAAATAGACTTTGTTATGAAAACTTATGTAACCAGGTTCAAAGTATGTTGTCTATTGACATTGAGCTAGTGCCCCAAAAACGTTACTAGAAATAAATCGAGTTCAGATGAACCAGGGCCTCCACTAACAATCCTTTCCAGTCAGACCGGTCCTTAGGTAACTGCCTCTAGTTGCGTACTCCAAATCGGTTGATGTCCTCTGCTACTTGTGAGTGCAATATAAAGCGAGGGCTTCCTCTACTGCGTTGTCCTTTCGGGTTAGATTCGAAAACTCTACGGGCAGAAGTATTTGTGTTCAATGGCTCTACATATCCTAGCTATCTTAGACGACTGATGCGTGATATTTTTACCAGGTCGATATCGCTATACAACTAGTATAGTTCGCCGTTGAATCTCCTCCTCCAGCTCGTCAACACAAATGGAACCGGATATATCACGAAGAATCTTTCGAAGCAACCGAGGGTATCTTCATCCGAGGGTATCTTGACGCTTCAGTCAAGCTACAGCCAAGCTTCCTGTCATAAAGCAGGACTGGGACGATCAAGATCTTATATAAAATCTCCTTAGTTGCTCGGGAAAGGGCCTTACTACTCAATTCCCTCCTCAGCCCTAGGAAACAGCTAGCTGTCAAGAGTTATTCTTCCTTTTATTTTTGCTGAGGTGTAAGTTTCAGAATTGATGGCAGAGTCAAGGTAGACGAAGTCCCTTACTACCTCAAAGTCATAGCTGTCTATTGTGATATTCTGTCCAATTCGTGGATGTTGTGCGTCACATGGTTGTGTCCTCATTTATCGCTAGACCCATTTTGACAGCTTCCGTTTGAGTACTAGCGAACGCACCAGTGACAGCTCGCTGAGTTCAACCAATTATGTCAATATCATCGGCATACGGTAGTAGTTGCACAGACTTTTGAAAGACTGGAGCACAATCCTTTCTGAATTTCGCACAATTCTTTTAAGTATGACGTCGAAAAAATCACTTAACAGCGCGTCACTTATTCTAAATCCTTTTTTGATATCAAAGGTCTCAGTGAGATCGTTATCGACCTTGAAGGAGCAGCAAGAATTCTCCAACGTCATCCTGCATAGGCGAATGAGTTTGGCAGGGATACCAAAACTAGACATGGCTCTGTATAGCTCGTCTCTATAGATGCTGTCATATGTTTTTCCAGGATCTGCCGAAGTGTGAAGATTTGATCGATTGTGTTGACAAAGGGCTTCAGGAAGGGTTCACACAATATGGCAGATAGGATCTTTTACGCTATGTTGAGGAGACTGACACCTCTGAAATTTGCACAATTGAGGGGGTCTCCTGTCTTGTGAGATTCCATTCATCAGGGATCAATCTCATCTGACCAAATCTTAGAAATGAGTTGGCGTATGCTCTCCACCACGTCATTTCCAGCTGCTTTGAACAGCTCGGCAGGTGGGCCTTCAGGTCAGATATTGGTATTCGTCGGCGTTATACAGTCTACAGAAGAAGTTTCTCCATATTCTCAACACTGACTGTGACACTATGTACTATAAGGTTTCCTTCTTCATCTCTACAGGGTTCTGTACGGGCCTTGATGCCTGATATTTTCTTTTTACCTTTTAGTAAAACTTCCGTAGATTGTTCCTGGAGTATAGTCTCTTCGATTTTTTTCGATTGCGGGCTTCTAGTGCTCTTTTTTCTTCTTTTGGAGAAGTCGATGTTCTTCTTTTCTGCTCGTAGAGCTAGCAAGCCGCTTTCGTCCTTCTTTGCAGCGGTTCTTTGTATGCCTCTTTTTGAGCTGCATGTAGTTGCCGACATTGTTCGTCAAACCAGGGGTTTCTTGGTGGTGGTCAGGTGAAACCTAGCACACCTGTTGCGGCATTTCTGATGGCAGAGTTGCCACTGGTCTTCTGTACTTGATGCTGGTGGCATATTTAGGATTTCTTGAGCGATTTCGGGATACACGTTCGGCAATGGTTCTGGGGGTCTCTTGCGACTCCAGCTTTTCGACGTTATATCGTTCTCAGTAGTTCTTCTTTGTTATAGCATTTCGGCTCTCCGCATTTCTACCTTGGCTGCAACAAGGTAGTGATCTGAGTCGATGTAGACTGTTTGGAAGGTTCGGAGTTCCAGAATACTGAAGGCATGAATTACGTCGATTGCAATATGGTCAACTTGGTTGACCGTTTGATGATCAGGAGACCCCCCTTGTGAATATTGATATGACGCAACCGTAGGTTTGATATAGTGACATTTCGATCCGCAGTGAAGTCAATAAGCCTAAGTCAGTTTCTGGACGTGGAATCGTTAAGGCTTTGATTGCCAATCGTCCATTATAAAAGGAAGAGCAAATATATTAAGGGACTGTATAAAGTTTGCGGATAGTTCCTGGCGGGCTTTAGAGATTTAGTGTACAATTCTATTCCAAACGTTTTTTTTATAAAGTCTACGTGGGTACTCGTAATTTCTCAGTAAATTGAAAGAACCCTGATTAAATGTAAATATGGAATATGTTTCCACCTCTTTGACATATGTGTACGTACATATGTAAATATATTCGATTAGATCCCTTTTTTAACCGATTTTCCCTGCCAGCCCTTTGTTTTACCCCCCAAAACCATTTATCGTAAAATTTTAAATCCGCACGCGAAAATGCCATCCTCCATGAAAGTATCTTAAAAGTTAAAACGAATTACAAGTACCACTGTGGGACATAAGCGTTCTCTGTCTCTGTAGCCCTTTGTATGTAGCAGGTGCTCTCGTGTTCATGTGCGGCGCCCCTTGTTTTTCAGATAAATAGCTCACAAGAGCCTACTTGTTGTATTGATTTTTATTTTTTCGTTTCTTCTCGCAGCGTAAAAAGATACACTCGTTTCAATATACCCAATCGATATGGTTATGAATCCATTTATGGCAATACAGTCATCGTTTGTTGAACTCTCCTCCATGTGGCGCTGTAAAGGGTAGTTCCGTTTGGGGCCGCATAAGGGTTACTTTATGTCCCACTGAATTTATGGGTTACATGTAAAATTCTAAGCACTTTCTACGCCCGAGGTGTGCATAGTTACATAAAACAAACGATTATACATATAGATTGACTTCTGTCTGACTGATGTGAGAAACCTTTGAAAATTATTAAATTGGATTTTGGAATTTAGTTGCTATGTATGTAAACTTGGTGAGTCATAACTTGAGAGTATATGCCAGACATTTTATTTTTATTGTCAACCCCTTGAGTAGGGCTTTATAATACATATTTGCAACAGCAACACGCAATGTTAACCACTTCGTTTGGATGAGTTCAATTGAGTGAACACCCTCTCTCTCTCTGCAATGTCGAATACATTTTTTCCGCCCAATAAAACAGAGTAGCTATGGGTGGCTATGGTGCCTTCGACTCCTAGACAGACATGAACTGTGGGAATAAATTGAACGAACACTGTACGCGCTGAATGCTAAAGAAGATGGAATTTAATTCGAAAAAAGGGTCGAAGTGGGGACGGGGGACAACCGACAGTCAGATAAAAGATCGTGAGGCAGATGTAATAAATGTAGCACCATAGTGTTCGGTGTTAACAACGGATATTGATAAGGAAACGACATCTTCAATGTTTGGTAGGGTTTTTATTTGCTGGGTAAATGGTGGTTAGAAATTGAGGACACAATACAAGTGGTGGATGGTCCTGTTAATGGATAGTAGTTTTGCAGATAAAAAGACAGCTATTGGATGTCTTGGAATTGTTTTGAAAGGCAAATGAACTGGCTATTGATGGGTAATAAACATTTGAGAGCGTCTTTGACTTTGTAGAATCTTTCAAAAAGAAATGAAAATATACACAAACTTAAGAAAAAAATAAATTCTTTCAAATGCCCTCAAGTTTAAAGTTAAAGTGTGGGTTTACAGCTGACGACAGGCTATTTGTTTGACCTTCTACTACCATCTTGCAGTCGACAGTCGAAATGTTAAACTACGTCCAAACTTTTTATGTGAATGCCACACCATTGCTCAAACAAACATTTCCATAAGAGCGTTACCTCGCCTTCTTATGTCACCTCCTAGTCATTTCAAACAATCCTAAGTAGCCACTTCCAAAAGGGGAAAAGATACCTTCAATCCGACAAATTTCCGGTCGATAAGTCTAAAAATCCATAGAGCCCTGAATAAGTAGCTTAAGGACAGAAATATAAAGGTGGGGCTTGATACCCTACATGCGGCGTCTACACTGGTGTCGGATAGAATGGACTTCCAACTGCAAGTTGAAGATCAAATTCCAGAAGTCGAAACTATCCTGTTTAGAATGCCATTATCTGCAGCCTCAAAGGACACCTAAAAGAATTGCCGAAAGGTCTCTGTAGTGGGACTGCACGGGCAAGCACCGGCGAGTAGAATTGTAGTCAGATACCTTGGGATCTGCGCAAGTATGCAGACACACTTAGATCAATAAAGGTGCTATGGATTGCACCATTTTGCTTCCAGGTACTTATTAAACCAGCCGGAGCTTTGGTTGGTTGTTTGGTTAAAGCTGGCCCTCGATGGAAAATGCACTTAGACCACAGAAGGTCCATTGTGATGCTGATGTGTAAGGTGGGTGGATCACCCTCTTACTCTTGGAACCATCCACTCCTTTGTATGAAGGAGCTAATCTTAGCCGTGCAGGCGTTGTTGACATAGTTTAGATCATTGAAAAGGTATTCGCCTAATGTACCTTTCCTAATATTGGCCAGTGCAGGGCACGTGCAGAGGTGGTGACTGATGGTAGCCTCTTCCTCTTCATAGAGCATGTCTTCCTATAGCACAGTGTCTATAGTTTAGGAGTCCAATGGACCTGGTTTTATTTTAAGTCGGCCAAAGCAGCCGTCCAACTATCTCGTTAAGAGGTACGCGGCTGTCTTTCACTGCTTGTGCTGGATGCAAGGGATTAGATGGCTGCCTGACTGTCGATGTATATGACAATATCCGATGCTGTTACTGCTTTAACCACCAGCCAGTCAGCTGCTTGATGAATGGCAATGACTTCGGCTTAAAAACGCTGCAATAGTTTGGAAAGTTAAAGGAGAGGCTGATATCCAGGTCTTCCGACAAGCACCGACTCGATGCTGGACTCATTCGTGAAAATTGACAGTGTGTTGTGTTCAGTGGGCAGGTGGTCGACAACCTGTGAAAGATGACGATGCATCAATAATATTCTGACATGCCCAATGTGTTGCTCCTTCCATTGTTTAGAGCTTCTCAGTCTTATTGCAGAGCAGGCGGCCAGTTATTCGCTGACGATTTCGATTGGAAGTAAGTGGAGCATGGTTTGAAGCGCTACAGTGGGAGAGGTTCTCAGTGCACCAGTAATAGTGAGACATGAAACTTGTTGAATCTTTTCCAATATAATTAGGTAGCCAGAGCCGGAGCCGAAGCTTTAATGAAGCGAAAGAGGTTTTTGACACCTAATGATGCCAGAAGGCCTAGGTTGTCAAAGAAGGGAGCTCCTAGATGGAGTCGTCTTTTTTGAGACAGAGCTGGGCATAGGTGGTGGCGAATGGTTTCTTCCTTCTCGTCACCCCTAACGTTTCTGCAGAAGTCATATGAAAAGAGTTCCAGCCTTTTGTCATGTTAGCCTATCAGACAGTGACCAGCAAGAACACCGATACCTTGGCTGATCTGTGATCGCTTCAACAGGACCAACTCAGCACTACGTTTTAGATCAAGTCTAGGCCAGATCTGTCTCGAAATATTCCAAGTAGTGAAATCTTCCCATCTACAGCTGGTTTTTCTAAAAGTGTCCACCTTTAGTAAGGTGGCAAACCCAGGCTTCTTTGTGTCATACCCTATCTGGCAGGCTGGTCAGCCTTGAAATTTTTTGCAATGTCTCTGTGGCCTGGCTCCCAGTATAAGTAAATGTTGAACTGCTCAGTCATCACCAAAATAGACAAGCGGTCTTTGAATTGAAGGAGCACAATTGCAGGTATTTGATTCCCACTTCAGTGTTAGTGAAAATGCCTTGACAGATATTGCATTACATTTTAGTCAGGACAAGGCTCCCTTGATCGCTAAGATTTCGACCTGAAAAATACTACAATAATCTGGGAGCCAGAAGAGATGCACAGATTGAGTTTATCGGAGAAGACACCATAGCCCACCCACTCATCAGTCTTGGAGTCATCCATGTAGAAGAGGAGTGAACTGTTTTCTGGAGCAAGAACCCATTCACTACCATCAGGGATGCTCGTTCGGAAACTTCGGTCAAATAACAGGTTCGGTGAGGTATAGTCGGCGTCTTCTAGGTACGATTGGCCTAGGGAGTGGGATTGGATAAGGAGTGGCCCTCATGATAGTAAGACCACTATGAGGCTTTGAGTCGGATAATCGGATAAAAAGTAAGTAGGTTTTTTTTTATTTTTTTTTGGTAGAGCATAATGCCCAGCACCTCTGAGTGGGAAATTCTCAGTGCAGCACTGATGCACATACATACATATGTACATGCAGATCTTTGCCCTTAGATAGAAGATTGAGGTGAGTAGCGTATGATATGAGGTTGAAAAACCCAGCTCCTACCTATGGTCTTTTTACAGAAGTATAATGCCACAGTTACCTTTTTTGCGCGTTCAAGTAGATTGGCTTTCCAGTTTGATAAACTATTCTCTAGCGATCGCGATGAATCTACTATGGTTCCAAGTGTCTTAAATAATACACTCGTAACCCTGCCCTACCTACCTACATGTCTATGTTACTGAATGTATTATATTTTTACATTTTCATTGAAAGAACAACAAAATATTAAACATCCACTATCCTTATCCTAAGTCCTTGCTTATGTGCATTCATTATTTCAATGATTTCTCCATAATCTCACAATTCATTTTGGTTGGAATAAATAAGCTCCATTCTACAAAAAACAAAAACCGTTCGATGAATCATCCTGGCAGGTCAAACAGTTCCCTTTATTCAGCTTCATATCCATTAGCCTGATTTTCATTTCTGCATAATACATCCTTTTAACAGGGCAGCAGAAAAATATATATTTATACATACACTCATATATAAGTATATGTATTTTATCTTTTTACAGAAGAGAAAGAAAAAAATGGAGCATACATATTCGGCGCCACAACATCCTTCTCTACGGAAGTAATAAAATATACTAACGTACTGCATACACAGACATATATATCTTTATTCATAGTCCCGTTTACTTACACACGATTCTCCATCTCCATGCCCCCGTCTATGTGCTTTCCGTTTGCCATTTTCACCGAGATATCTACTCCACGAAGAATTCCCTTTTCGCTTTCTCTCTTAAATAATTTAGATAATATCCTGTGACTTATATTCCTTTCCCCACAGGCACATACGTACATATATAAAATTCAGCCTAGAAGACTATTTGTATGTTTGCTGATCGATTTCTTGAAAGTTGTCGTCTCTCTGGCCCGTACCCTACTATTTTCAACATGAATACCATTAAAGTCATCGTCCTGCCTTCTATCTTTTCATCCTTAGTAGCTTATAATATGTCCTTCCTTTCTAGTGCATTAACCGTCTGTTTATTGTGTAATTAAAAACGTCCGTCCAGGACGTTCGTTTGTCCAAATAGGGGGAGCGAACAAAATTGATTGGCTACAGAGTATGTGTATATGTACATATGTATGTATGTATTTCGGTGCAAAGGAGCAATGAACTAAATGAGAGTTTTATAACCTTTCACAGACGAGTGTTGAAAGGAACGCGCCAACAGCTGTGTATATGTGGAAAAAGGGAAAGTTACACTTGGACTATTGCAGCGCCCCCTTCTTTACTATCACAATAAATATCACAATGTGTATCAGAGTGTGCAAAAAGAAAAAAAAAAAACGCCAAAAGTAAATCGAATAAGCAACGTTAGTCCCCACCATCGACGAATTTCCCACGAAAGGAAAATCGATTAGGGAAATTAACCGAAAAAGGATTACACACGAAAGGAGCTAATAGGGGAAGTAATTTGTTATTTGAATTAGTTGAGTTCATTAGGCTATTGGTTATCGATAACTACGTGACTAATTTACTAAAACGAATGGATTGACATTTCATTTGGCATGTTTTTTTTTTTGTGGAAACCTTTGCACACGAGCAGTTAAATGACCTTTCAGTGACACCATTAATACTCGTTGTACTAAAAGGGATAACGTTTGTTTAAGGATCACGTTCAAACCAATGGATTGGGCACTTACAAGCAGTCTATGTTTAGAAAACCAAATAAAAACTGGAAATTATAGTTAAGCCATGTGAACATTCAAGTCCCACAGATAGTCTTCGCTCTTTAAGAAGTCAGAGAATACGGTATGTTTCAAGAAAGTCTTTCTGGAACGAATGCACCCTCGCACGAGACACATAACTCGCTCTCTGTCATCCGAACATACCTAGAAAGTCACTGGCAGCTAGGCACCCGGGCTGGACAAAATATTGCCTTCAGGTCGACAGGTCACTTTGCAAATTTATTAAACTACTGTTTAATGGTCGGATTATCAAGTCTACGCTGCATGGGAAGTCTACTAGAAAATCTGCCAGTAGAGGCACTCCACAAGGAGGTGTTCTATCCCTTCTTCTTTGGAATTCAGTGGTCAACGAACTATTGATAATTCTGGAAAACGAGGGATGCACGGAGATCGCTTATGCAGATGATATTGCTTTGCACCTAAATAATTTAAAAGAGCTTCTACACCGTTTAAACAAACTAGCTAGTTGGGCGGTTCGGTGTATTTTGGGAACTAGTACTCTTCTCCAGGAAATATAAAATTCCATTAGTAGAAAGTATCAGCTTAACTTTCTCTGACAAAGCAAAATATGTATTTGCATCTAATCTGAAAACCTAATTTTCAAGAAAGAGTCGAAAAACCTACCGTAGCACTTTTTTTCTGTAGAAAAGATATTAGTAATAGATGAGGTCTACAACCTGGCTACAACTGGCTCTACATCTCGGTTACTAGAGCGATATTCACATATGCGGTGATTCTCTGGTGGACAGCCTCAGAAAAAGCTATAAATCGCTATTATCTAAGCAAACTCCAGAGCACAAGCTGTACTGTCGATAATCAGTGCACTACGTATAGTACAACTCCATCTGGGGCACTGAATATGGTTCTGATTAGGGCAGAGTGCAGTTATTTTGGAATGCATTCCTTGAAGTCATACTAAGAATTCATGTGGATTTGTTTCAATTCAATGACTTCAATAATGACTTCAACTTAAAAAAATAAATCACCATTCAGTTTGAAGTCATGACTGGAGCAATCATTTTCAGCAATCAAAGTGTTTAAGTCAAAATGAATGTAATATTCTTAATTGCTCTGCATACAGTGAAGTCACTAGCATTCACCGAATACATGCAATCCACAGAAGTCATTTGAAGTCAGTAAATGCATTCAAAGACTTCAAGTCAGTTAAAGACTTAAAATAACTTCAAACTTCAGAAAATTGAATGCATTCACTGACTTGAATGACTTCAAAGACTTCAAATGATTTCAACAAATTGAATAGTGACTTCAAATGAGTTCAATGGATTGAATGCATGATGTATATATGTAGATGTTATACATAAAGAGCCGCTTACGCTTCATCAGAAGTTCAAAATGGTTTATAAAGTAGGTAGAGAGAAACTTTCTCCTATGATCCACGTGGTATCACAATGGATTTTTTGCTGGTCTAGTCTTTTCAACCTAATCTAACCAAATATATATTTAAAAAAATAAAAGGTTGAATAGAGATAGTAGGAAAGAGAGAAAACCAAAAGCATGTAACTGAAACCTGAAAAGAAGCAATTAAAGCTGCAATCCACCCGACAATGAAATATTTGACGGTAGTATCGTGGAAGTGAGTGGAACCATACAAGGGTGAAAGGTGGGTAAGATTTCCACACTAATGATTGCACATTTCCAAGCGGCTTAGACAAAACTACTTAGGGAGGCTATCGGAATCAATAGTTCAACTACGAGTACTTATAGAACACGCAGTGTTATCTTATTAGGCTAAGAGAAGGTGATGTTAAAAACTATCTGTACATGACATTTAATGATATGTAATAGTCCATTCTATTTTGACGAAGCTTGGTTCTGTTCAGCAACTAGAGCACAGATTTCCTAAGACATGTTTATAGTGTATCTATGTACCTGTATATACGTTCAAAATATATTTCGAAACTGAATCTTCCAAGTAATAAGTACCCTGGTCATAAAGTCTTGCATCCTGGATACAAATTATAAGCTAAGCGCTTACAAGTTATTGCCCTACAATTACACTTCAGTTATTGTTAACCAAAAGTCGCCTTCTGACTTACAGCAGCAATTCAAAAACTTGAATAGGCGGTCACCGCTTACCTTACTGAAATCCCAAAAAGCATTCAGATTTCAGACTACAACAGCACAATACTATTGTACATGCAATACAGTACCGAACAACCCCTCACATTCAATAAAAATTGCTTGGCTTTTGTAGTGAACATTTTTTTACGTTTGCCAAAGGATAACGCATCCTGCCAAAATTGAGTTTTAAATTCTCTCCTCGTAGCATAGAATTTCCACCGAAATTACTTGAATGCACGAATGTACGAATGCACACGGGTAAAGAGTAAAGGTCTGAAAATTGCATTTTTCATTTCCGGGCTATTTCGTGTGCACAACCCTTACAGGTGGATAGTCACCATTCACCAACTCACCCCCATCCATCTGGTATACATTTGTATTCCGTTTGCGAATTGCACGTATTTCACTTCGCTTCCTTTTATTTTCGTATCTCAGCGGTGAACAAAATTTATTTGGCAAAGTCATGCAAAGTATTTTTCCATACGGCTGAGTGAACAGGTGTAGTGTATACCTCCTGTGTGCTGGCGCATATGCTTATCAGTTACGTATAGTCCTTTGGGCGACGACATTAAAGTTAAATTTAGACCAACGAACCCTTTTGTGTTATATTGTCTGTGTGTGTTGTTTTTGTTTCCAAAAACCTCAAAGCAGAAAAGGTAGACATGACAAAAAAAAAAAAAGAAAAAGGTGTACACCCTACATTTTTTGTCAGGTGAGAGGGTGTATATGTCACGGTAATCGAAATAAATCCTAATCCATGAAAGCGGAACGGAAAATGTGACAGCGCAACAGGCGTCAGACTTGGGGGAGGAAGACCTTCGTAAATTGCCAAATTTGTTATCCCCCGTATTGTTTCGGTTTTGTTTTTGTGTCGGAACTTGTTATTTGTTTTGTTGGTGTTTGTTACCTAAACGGGGGTCGGGGGGTTGAATGAGAATTGATGTTTTAAGGAAGGGATTTCATTTAAAATACATTTTGAATTTAGATGGGGCTTTTTCAGTCAGTCACCTGAGAGAATAAAGACAGTCACAGATAAAAGTATTAGATTACGCTCAAAGGCTTTTAGGATTGTAAATAAGAAGTTGAGATATGTATGTACTAAGTTCGACAAAAGTCAAATGATTAAGCTGCAAGGGTATTTTTTTGGTGGAAGGTAATCCTGTGGCACAGTCTTTTTAATAGACTTGTGATTCACTTTATCTTCAATAATATTATCGATTCTACCCTAAGGAGGAAATTTTAGACCGAAAGTTGATGCATTATGATCCAACAAGCATAGTGATAGATAGATAGTACACTTCTCATCTGGGGATTGGTATTCCCTAATAGGTAAGGATGTGTTGATAATGCATTTTCTTGAGAAATACGTAGACACCTAGACTATTAAGATATAGACCGACGTTTGAAGTGAATCAGATCGATCCCATGGAATTTATGACAGATTCCACTTTATCCACAAACCGCTCAACTATTTCGACTAAAATAGTTAATTCTCAGACTTGTCTGAAAATGATAGTGGACCCGATGCCAAATCTTAACTTAAGCTAGAGAATATGAGTACTTATGACTTATTCTCTTAATTGTCATCACAATGTCTACCATAAATAGAATAGAATCTTGCAACCACTTTACACCGATTCGTTGAGATGGCCCTGGATGAGGTGGTAACAAGGATCGAAATGTTAGTCCCTCATAAAGAATTCACGCCAGCGGCCTTCCTAGATATAGAAGGAAACCTTCAACAATGTAAAATCTGAATCATTGCACCAAAAAAACGTAGAACCATTAATCTCAGACTGCGTTTAATATATGCTCAAAAAAATGAGACACATCAACTCCGAACTGCGAGACTGTCAAGTACATGTACTGGCTTCTAGAGGCTCCCCGCAAGGTGGGGTGCTATCACCTCTAATATGAATACTGGTCGCGAACGACCAGAAATTAAAATGCAAAGTGCGGTCACAGTTGTCGCATATTTGGATGATGTTGTCATAATAGCGATAGGTTAAAGTTCATACCCACCATCACCGGAATACTTCGATCCGCCCTCAATACCCTACACAAATGGGCGGAAAGATGTTGATTAAAAGTTAACCCCCTAAAAACAGAGGTGGTCCTCATTACTAACAAGAGAACAATCCCACAGATCGGGCCCTTTAGATTCAACGATACAACCTCCCAAATCTCTGATAAAACGAGATACTTGGACTGTATACCCGACCGTAAGCTGACTTGAAAAGTAAACACTTCAGAATGGAAAAGGAAGGCGTTCATAGCCTTCTAAGCGTGCAACAAAATCTTTGGTAAGAAATGGGGTGCCAACCCCATCATTATCCCCTCAGACCCATTATATCTTATGGATGCCTAGTCTAGTGGTCTGCAGTAGATAAGATCACGTACCATGATACACAGATTAGCATGTATAGGGACGCCATCGGAACGACGCCGATTGCAACCTTTAAAACCATACTGGCACTCATCCGATTAGACATACAGCTAAAAGAAACAGCTGCAGAGTGCCCTACAGTTGATATAATCAAACCTTTGAAAAGAGGGTGAAACGGGCTACAGCACTATTTCGATATGAGCACACTTGGGTACCGAGACAGATTATATATCACCATTCCACGATTTCAGTCTAAACGTTAAAACCATCTTCCCTTCAAGGGACGATTGGATAATAGGTGGGGGCATCAACCCGAACAATATCTCGATTTTGACAGACGGATCAGAAACGGATGAGGGAGTAGACTCTGAACCCGAAATTGCTCGCCCCCAAAGACTTCCAAAAGACGAGAGTGTGTTCCATCGCAGAAGCGGCACGAGAACTATCCATGAAACTGCACTCGAATAAGATGATCGACAGTCAAGCCACCAATATGGCCATCTCATGCACAGTCGTCAAATCCAAAATTGTGTTAACGACAGCACTCACAGTAAACTACAACGTTTTACTCCTTTGGGTTCCAGGACACACCGGCATTCCAGGGAACGGACTGACCGACTAATTAGCAAGAAAGGAATCCGAACTGGACCTGACCCCTACTTCTAGTTAAATCAAATATAGAGCAAGCCTTCGCCAAACTAGCTTGCCGTATAACTCTGGACAAAACTGGAAGCTAAAATCAAACAAATTCTAGCGCTTAATAGAAAGAACTAAGTAGCCTTCACGGGGATTATTACCGCCCACAACCTGCTGGCGGCCCACCGAAGAAGAATGCGACTAAACACAACAGACCTCTGAAGAGGCTGTGACGATACAGACGCAGAAGAGATCACATCTCATTTCCTATACCTCTACTCAACTAGAAAAGCGCCCCTCGGTGAATACCACTTCGAAAATCTAAGCTACCTGTCAGGAAAGTCACCATTAACCATTTTGAAATTTTTAACAATGTCGGGTTGGCTCAGGGAGGCCGCTTAGGTACCCGAAAGCTACAATCGAACTTTTGTCTTCTGTTAGGTTACTCCATGACAGGGGTTCGTAATGGATCTATTGGTGATCCAACCTACCTATGTATGTACTTACCTACCTAACCACTTGATTACTTCGATATTGTTTGTCTCCAGAGAATAATGATTTTACACCAAAGTTGTACCAGCTTGATGACAGAAGCTTTGCCAAACTTTGTAACCGTGAAAGAACCTCCTTTAAAAAGTAATGGTGGACAACACGTGGAGATAGAGCTTGGTAGATGGCCCAGCACATATAGATGTTGTGAAATACTACTTGTAGTCCCTACATCATTCCCACTAGTGCAAAAAGCCAAACTCTAATAGAACATTTTAGAAGTGAACCGGGTTAGTGGCAGGAAAGTGAACAATCGGGGCCTATAATACAATATAACAAGTTCTTGTTTAGCAAGTGAAATTCTACAACTGTTGAAAAGTTATGTAACACATAACAACAAATCTGTGGAGAAGTTGATAAATAAACATTTTAATCGTTGAAACTTGTTGAAAATGAGATTAGAACGGCAGAAGTTAATAACACAACTGAGCTGTTTCTGTCTATTTTTACCAGGAGAGCCAAAATTTTGATAAAGAGTATTATGCACCAATACTTCCTATGGTATACCAACTATTTTTTAGTAATAGGTACTTGTTTTCCAAAGTGGGATTCTTAAGTCATTATCATCAAACTAATTTAGTGTAACCCTTCTACCTTCGCTCTCTATACCCCCACATCCGGTCCATTATTTCACTATTTATGGAAAAAGGTTACTATCATTACAACTATCTACATCACAGCTAAGGGTACACACGTTTCCTAACTCTCATCGGTTCACCATTCATTAGTGGTGAAAACCTACATCCTATTTCACGCAGGACACTCTATATATAACAATAGCTTCCAAACTCCAACATCCACTCCGGCATTCTCTACATGACTGGAATTCCAATGTGAATTATAATTTAACCCACACATTGTTCACATTTCACCGAGAGAGGTGGAACAATGTCAGGCAACTCTTAAGAGGAAACACAACTTTCAACTCCATCCGGATCCTGTGTTATCCTTTGGTATGAGTATGTACATATATTTCCCTCTTCTTTTTATTTTTTATTTTAGCGCTGAGTGGCGGTATTATTGTAGGCTTTTTCATGAATTTATTTTTATTATTATTTTATTCGTAATGAATGAGTTCAAAAAAAAAAAAAAAACTCTCCCACAGTGCATGCATCGGATAAGTCACTTTCGGAATAAGAATGTAGATTGAAGAATTTTTTTTTTTTTTTTGAATGAATTTTTTAGAGATTGGGGGAAACGGTTCAAACAAAGAAACTTTCAAAACTTCTTCAATGGTAGTCGCTTTTGCTGTGGAAACACAACTCAAGTAGATTGGAATTCTTTTCGAATGGTTGTGCACAACATTCTTCATTAATCAAAAAGTTGTTCGCTTCCACTGATGTCAGTTGAATTAATAATAATAAATTGTTTGGGGAATTTTGTAACTTACCCAATAATTAAAGACGTTCTCATACAAAAAGGGGAAAATAATGTTGAGCAATGGTTATGAAAAGTTTAATATGTCTTTAGAGATTACGATATGGTTAACATGTTGTTGTGTTGAGAACTTCTTGTTTTAGTTCTTCAGTTGGATGCTTTGGACTTGATTACTGAGTATTTGACTTTGAATATCTTTCACAGTTTGTACTCAGCCTACTAAAGAAAAACAGAAGATTTCTTTATGCTAAACAACTTTAGAATAGATAGGCGAGCCTAAGTCCTTTTCGTACCACAATTTGATTCTTTATAATGTGAGACTCAAGGTTGAGCCTCACAAGTTCTTTAGATACCATAGGAGAATTGACTTGAAGAAATTCGATCAAGTAGACCATTCAAAATTACATAAAATACTTGTCCCATTGAATCAGTCTTACCAAATTTAAGATATTTGAAAAGGATGTAGCACAACACTCCCCCTATGGTGGAATGAAGATTTATCCAATCTTACGAAGATTACTAGGATAATATTCAATATCTGCAATAGGCATGAGTTTTGGCAGACATACAAGGACTGTCTCAGAATATACAAGAAATTCATCACCAAGGCCAAGCCAGAACCCTGGATGGAATATAGTCAGTGAAATTGTGTCCAAGGTACTCTCCAGCCTCTCGTAAAACATTAATCACACAGGAAAAAAAGATCCTGGACCATTGGCAGCTTCTCCCCGTATAAATGGACCGGTCTTGACGGTATATACATATATAAATATATTATTCGAGAGATTGCGAACCAGACCACAGTGTTGGGTACCTTTTCGTCTTTTTTCCACGATCCATCTTAGCACAAGAGACTTTCTGGATATCTCCACAGTTTCTCACTGGTTTTGATTTCCCGTGTCAACGCTGGCATCTATTTAATAGAAACCTGGTTTATCCTCTGCTAGCTAGTACCGGACATTTACATAATACATGTGCTGCCGTCCCGTTTTTTTCCAGGCATAGTTCACAGGTGTCATCCTCCAGAAGACCCATCTTCTTTAGGTGATATCCGAAATTTCCATGACCTGTAGATAACGCTACCACCCATTTCAGTGTTTTTCGCCCAAAACTTAGAACTTCTCTATGAGTGGTGCCAATCGGCTTTTTCAACAGCCATTTTCACCTGTCTACAACCTTCCACGGTTGACCATCTTTTCTGGTGTTGTGCCGCTGCTCAGTTGCTAATTGTGTGCTCTACCATTCCTCTGCCAATTGCAGCAACTGGTTCCGGACCAGAAAACAACGAGGTTGAACCTTGCTTTGCTATAGAGTCCGCCTTTTCATTGCCATCAGTCGCTACGTGCCCTCTCACCTATCTCATTTCGAGATGAGCACTCATCGAGTTTATGAACACATACCAATGCCTGTGATGTATTGATATCTATTTGCTCAATGCGTCTTGACAGTCATTCCTGCTGAGAGATAGCAAGAATGCCGCTGATTTCTTATCGACGTTCAAGAGCATACTTTTAGTCTGCCTGTGTCCTGGAGAGCCGTCCCACACACAATCGTATTCGTAGGGAACCCAATCGTCAATGGAGGCCCCGGCCGACGACGCGGGAAGAACAAACGCAGGTTCAGGTCCTGAGAACTCATCCTCTGAGCCTTGCTTAGCAATCTAATCGGAGATCTCATATTCCGCAATCCCTGGTGTGACCTGCCACTCAGACAAGAGTCAAAGAAATAAGCTTTGCGGCCGAATTTAAATTTTGCATAGGACCCGAAGTTTCGATTTCATTATACCAGACGGCATATCCATGGAACCAAGGTCGTAGGATAAGTACTAAGATGGTAGATTGCTATGATAGTACAGCCTATGATGAAAGTATCAAGGGTAGGTACATTAAGCAGATCATCTACAGTAGAGCCTAGCCTATTCGGGAAAGCTCCTGTGCAGCCAATAGAGGCCGTCCTTTGGAGTCTCGTGCAGAAGGCAATCATATACTTAAGCCAAAGCCCCTCCACCAAACAATCGGCCCATAAGCTAGAAAAAGTCTTATGATAGCCGTATAGATCCAGAGGACATTTTCCTATGATAAGCCCCATGTCTTACCAAAAGCACCCTTACACTGCCAGAAAACTGAGAGCGTCTTGGATGTCTTCGACTTAACATGCTTTGCCCAAAGAAGTTTCTTATCCAGAATCACTCCCAGATATTTCGCTTCATCGGAGATCTGAAAAATGAGGTCCGGATCTATTACCTAGGGATTTGACAGCGACTCTAACCGACTACACCATACCCAAACTTTACGGTAGATTTTTCATCCATGGTGGACTGGGAGAAAGGTAAAACGATAAAGGAGTATGAAACAACAATTTATATATACATATGTAGACGACTGCAAAATGGACTAGAGGGTGGGTGCTGGAATTTTCTCTATATCACTCCAGATACTTGAGTCATACCGGCTCCGGATTGTATTGGGAATACTCGAAGCTTGGGACCTGCATCTATCCGAAACATCCATCCTTATTGACAGCCATACGACAAGCTGCAAGCTGGTGGAACAGTGCAAATAGGAACTGACTTCAATAGGGCAATGCTTTAAGATCAGTCTCCTCTAGGTGCTGGGATAAAGCAATATAAAGCAGAAAGACCGATCTGATGAGCTGGCGAGGCGAGGTTCAGCCCTTGACTTATCGCGCGTTAAGTTCACATCCCGTTGGGAGTTGCCAATTAAAGAATCCTTTTATACTTTCTATCAGGGGCTAACATCAGGTGGATCGAGTTGCGGAATTGTGTCATATCAAGACAGATGTGACCCAACTGCAATTGGCCCAGATCTACAAAACAGAACTCGCACTCGACATTGCAAGGATCGTGGCAATTAGTACAGGTCACTGGCCTATTGGAACATCCCATTCCAGACCTAGCCATCCCATTCAACCCACATTGTCGCAGCTGCATCAATGAGAACGTCTCCTCTGCGGGTCTAGGCAGGTTCAGGTACAATAGATAAAACCTTCATTGACAAGCTTCACGAAATCTCAGAGAAACAGATTAGCAAATTAATCAGCCACAGGATGGGTGTAAGTCCTTCCCTTCTTTAAAGTTTATAACGACATTAATAAGCAGGTTACGAACGCTGAAGCCACCATTCTACCTACCTATGCCTACCATTCCACGCTTAATTCACATACCCAAGCCAAAGCCATACCAAAAGCCGGTTCTCCGTCTTTCCTCTCAAAATCTCACATCAAACCTCAAAACGAAAAGACTCCCAACTCTCAATAAAAAAAAACAAAAACCATAACCAAATTCAAACAGAAAACTTCACGCTCTCATTACGCCATGACTTGTTGTGGAAACAAAACAAAAGCCACAAGAGACTAAATCTACATCACCCAGAGCCACCAAAGCCACCAGAGACTTTAGAAGGAAACCAAAGAAAGAGAAGAGTTTCATTTGTTTTTTTTTTTCTTCCACATATCCTTGGAAGAAACCTAATGCCCCCAATATCCTTTGCCAATCTTTTGTTCCGACTTTTAAAATTGGGTTGACATCGCGACACAATGTCTCTGCTCAGAGGGCGGGCGGCCGACCGGTTCTTTCAAAGATGCTTGTACACAATATTGTTATGCACAATTATGTCACTTGAATTGTTATACTGTGTGTCCTTGTGTAGTATGGAATATACATAGCAGAATGTTTTTTTTTAAAATTCAATTCAATTCAATTCAATTTATCACCAATGACGCCTATCTGTCATGGATATTTTTTTTAGGGGTGGCTGTTATCCTTTTTATAGCATTCTATATTTATATGGTTCTCTATGAAAGATTATGAGTCATACAATTCGTTATGTAATTGGCATTAAAATGTAAATCGATATGTATACTTGATCTGGAGTTATGTTCTTTTCTTTCTTTCTTTCTTCCTTTTTTTTTGTGAAAGGAAGGACGATAAACATGAATTATAAGAGCAAACATTTTCAATTTACCGGCCCTCATTCGTTATCTTATGGTGGCAGATCCTTGCTTCCTTGAGAATATGATTCAATAGAATGTCATCTAGTCTGAGTAGAGTATTATGTAGAATGATGTATCGTTTGGAAACTAAGACGTTATCTGACAGTTTTTCGAACCTACATAAATCAGGAGCGAATTTTGATTTACGGTAGAGGAGTTCTAAGAATGTACAAACTATATTTGGGCTCTGCGATGATGAATCAAATCAGTTAATCGTTTTCAAAAAGTAAATTTCGGAACCCTATTGCTGTCCTTCATTCGTCCGTTCGTGCATCCGTCCGACCACGAACTTCAACTTAACCGTAACTTCAAAAAAATAAATGCTACGTTCATTGAATTTTGTACAGACTATGTAGAGTATTATTCCCTTTACTACTGCTTTACATAAGCAAAAGGTGTCTATTTAGTATGGAGTGAGGTAACAGGGCATGAGTTAGGTTAAAGGTCGGGTGGATGTCCCTGCTAAACAAGGACACACTTAGACGGAAAAAAATTTCCATTGTAAAACTGGACGACCAGCACCGGAACCTTCACCTTCATGGAGACTTCCCAAATGGGACAACAGCCAGGGCAACTTAAGCACTGCGTACATAAAGGGATGGTCTGACGACTGCAGTGTATATCCACCGCACAATCCGAGATTGTAGACCCCAGATTGGGCCCACAGCCTTCAAACATGAATAAAGGGCAATCGATGCCTTTCTAGCACCATCTTGGATTTTCAGTTTACGGCTCATTTTTTTTATCGAGAACAGGGAGAACATACCATAACAAGTCTCCAATGAACCGCTTTTGTAAAATTGCTTGTCAGTGAGAAGTTGTTTTTTACAAGACTCTCAAGAAGACAAGAATTCTCTGAAGACTTAAGTATGGATTACAAGGTCGTTAATCGTTGTTAATAATGAAATGACTAGTTGCTCATTAACATTTCATTGAAGGGGCAAATGATGGGCGATGCTAAAAAGCATAGTCTATAGCTCTGGTTTTTTTGTCTACAGAAAGAAGAAAAACAAATTAAATCCTACTAATGACCCAAAACTGTTGAGAACCTCATCAAGCTTGGGGTGCGCAACTGGAGGCAGTTAGCTAAAGACCGGGCTAACTGGAGATGCTTGTTAGTGAAGTCCCAGGTTCACTCCGAACTGTAGCGCAACCTAAGTAAGTAATGACCCAAAAACTTACTAAACCTAATTGGGGAACATTTTGAAATGAAAGCATCCCAACGAGGTGGTAGATTTCGCCATAGAACGAAGGATGGTAACGACAATATCTAGTAACGACATGTACGGCCTAGGAGAGCCCAATCACAAGGGCGAACGAACAAGATCTGCAACAAGATCAGCTGAATCTAAAGCGATCGACCACTTGATCCAAAATTTGCATATTTCACGTCCACAACCAGCATACATATGTAGGCATAGGAAGTGGTCATCATCTTACAGTAGCACTTGACGTACAAGTGCTCTGCATCCATAAGAAGAAATAGTTCCCACTATTCGTCAACCGCCCAGAAAAAGAAACTCAACGTTGAAAGCCAGACTGGAGTATCCAAACCCTACAAAGAACACCTAAACGAGAGACCTTCCGCTGGCCATTCACCATCCACAAACGCCAATAATCTATGGAACCAGTATCGCAACATCACCAAAGAGATAGCAGAGACTACCAGGGGCTACCAGTCACCACCCTAGAAGAGCCCTTGGTATGATGATCAGTGCGTACGCTGAAAAAGGTGACAGCAAATGCACACAGCAAGCGTTACAGCGCAAAACAAGAACAGCGAGGGAAGAGTATCTAGCCAGAAGAAGGTCGGAGAAAAAGATCCTGCGTAAAAAAAAAAGGGCCTACGCAGTCCCGTGATAGGAACAACATCCGTATCTTTTCTAGGAAAGCCAAGCAACTGGCAGCTGGCTTCAAGCCCAGAACGCAGGCTCCTCGAAACAGTGAAGAAAACCTAGTCACCGAAGTACAGGGAAAAGTAGATTGTTTAAGCAGCATTTCCAGCAGCTACTTAATGGGCATCAGGTAGAGCGAGTGATAGGGCAAGAAGAGAACCCTCATTCGGTAATGAAGAAGCCATCTCCCCTCCCAGTTTTGAAGAGGTTAGCTCAGCTAACAAAAAGCTGAAGAACAACAGGGCAGCTGGCTCTGATAGTCTACCAGCAGAGCTTTTCAAACATTGCGATGATGCTTGGGTAGGGTGTAAGCATCATCAATCAAGTATATGTGGATGAAGCCATGCCCGAAGACTGGACTATCAGCTCTATATGCCCCATCTTCAAGAAAGGCGATCCTATGTTTTATAAGAACTATCGAGTCATATCTCTGTTCAATGTCACATATAAGATCCTATACAACGTACTGTGTGAACGTCTGAAACCTTACAGCAATACACTAATCGGTGCGTACCTACCTAATTCGGCAAATTCTTCAAAAAACCAAGTAATTTCAAGTCGAGAATCATAGATAGTCATCGACTTCAAAGCCGCATATACATAATAGCATTCATCGTCTTGAGCTATACAACGCGATAACAGAATTCAAAACACGCGATGCGATGTGCAATTCAGACACAGTTCCTCCGACGTATTCCAAACATGTACCGCATTTCAGGAAAGGGATGCGCTATCATGTGACTTCTTCAATTTCGTGCTGGAACAGTAGTACCAAGGGCAGGTGTTAACACGGAAGGCACTATCTTCAACAAAACTGTCCAGCTGTTGGGATATGCAGTCGACATCGACATCATCGGTCGCTCTCAGCGCGCCATTAGATGCTTTTACGGGAAATGAAAAACAGTGAAACGAGTTGGCCTTGAAGTAAATGAGGACAAAACCAAGTACATGTTGTCCACAAACAAAAAAACATCTGTCCACAGCCTAGGACAAAACATCACTGTTGGCAACAGTAACTTCGAAGTGTTCAAGGAATTTACCTAACCTTCGGGGGAGACAGCCTAAGAAACCGTTGCGACTCCAGTCTGGCGAAACAAATCAGTTCCCACTCGGAAGACGAAATGCATACCATACAAAACATTGATCCTGCCAGGTCTGCTATATGTAGCCGAGTGCAGGACGATAAGCAGGAAAACAGAGCAGATATTGAACACTTTTCAGAGAAAAATTCGTCAAATATTCGGTCCGGTATGCGAGGAGGGCGAATGTACCAAGCTGTACCAATATGTGGATGTAGTCCAAAAAGCCATAAGACATTGACTACACTGCTTCGAATACATGGAACAAATAATGCTCCACCAAAGAGGATCTTCGAATCATAGCCCCAAGGTTCGAGACGACAAAGAAGATCGAACCTCCGTTTTAGGGAGCAAGCTATTGCGAATGTCAGAGCTTTTGGTCTAGACAACTGGCATCAGAGTGCCCGGAATCTAAGAGAGGAAAATATAGGGTTTCTGTTTTGGCGACCATTTCTGGTGAAGCAATGTCTCAGTTCCGTGACTAAGAGATTAAAATACGACAGAATACCAACTACAAATGATTACGACTGATATCCACAATCGTGAATATTTCCCAGACTCAAGAGACCAGCGGCTAGCTATGACTGAGTACCAGCTATGAATGACTAACACAGATGATAGACGACTACGAGTACGAATTGCAACTGATAGTACAGTCTATCGAGTACTAAACACGAATGAATCGTGAGTTTACGAATGTATATCAAATCTTGCTGAGATTAAGAATAAAATTCCAAAGCCACACTAAAATCCTAAAAAGTCGATGAAGACACTAAAGCAATCCTGTAAAGGGCTTGCATTTTCTCTTTTCTTCTCCTACAATGAACTCAACCTTTAGCATCCTAATTCGCTTACAAATAGCAAATAGTTCAGACCGCACTCTATCTATTACGTACGCTGTATGCCTTCTGGAGTCAATGTTCCGCTTCGTTTCCTTTGAATCAGAACTCACTTCAACCCGACTATGCGACTATGTGTGTCTTTGTACACGAAAGGACAAAGTCAAATATATGTACGTTCAACAAATAAAATCCAATTTTAATGCATTCAGCATCCTCGTAGGAACAAACTTGTAAAATTTGTGTGTACCCCCGTCGTCCCACCCAAAAGAAAAAAAAAAAAAAAAAACAAAAAGAAAAGGATATCAGCAGTTTGCCTCTTTTTTTACCATTCAATTATAATCCTTTCACCTCCTTCGGGAGAGCATACGGTTCTGGTGTGCGGTGGATGGCAAAGTTTAAAGTCGACGATGAACGGGTGCATCCTTCATCCTGTGACTGTTGTGAGGGTGGGCTGGGGATTCGATTAGATTAGAGGTGCTGTGTGTGCTCTGGGTGAATGCACTTGCATAAAAGTTACGTTTTAAATCCAAAAGGGATAGTTTTGCCTTAAATCTATTTAAATATATTATATACTCATATGTATCACAGTTAAAATGCAGGAAGATTAAGAAAAAAACTGATTTAAAGCACTTGGACACATAAGCACATGTATTATTATTAAGATTTTTTTTTTTTCAAAATTTAATTTTACACATCACACATAAAAAAGGATATACTATCCTTGCCAAAGCAAAGTTGCACAATGACAAAGCGATTAAAGTATCTAAAGCACTATACAACACTTATATGAATATGTAGTAGGAAAGCTAATAGCTATGGAGCGCAACTAAAACATAAAACGACTACTAATTACGGGGCACTTTGAATTTGGTCCTTTTTAGATGATTATGTATTTAAATTATTTATTATTTGTTAGACTTGGTCTCTCCTTTCACCCTTTCTTCCAGTGTAGGTGGTAATGGATACAACTAATCATTACAACAAATTGGTCATCGATTTTAGAATTATTATTATTTTTTTTTTTTTAATTTAATTTGATTTTCAATACTTAAACACTACAAGACTACACTGCACCGGAATACAAGCGAAGAGATGAAAAAATTTTTGCGACCGTACCGCCCGATCGACAGACTACATTTTGGGGTGGTTTCCTTTCATGAAAAAAATTATGAGAAAAAAGTTTTGTATATCCATGGTAGACTGTGGTGAATTGCAGCAAGATGTTTGTGTCTGTCGATTTGGGAGGAGAGCGAAAGAGAATTAAGAGAGGATTGAGTGGAATGTGTATGGGGTATATTGCATGTGGATTGTAGCTTTACGAATAGAGACATCTAGGCGGAAAAATCAATAACACGGAGAAAATGGGAGCTTTTGCTTTTCGTTCTTAGCTGATAGTACAAGTCATTAATGTAGATTGGTTTCATTGGTATCGGGCGTTGCTCCATCGGCTACCAGCAATGCAAAAAACACCTCACATCTTGCATGCTGAGGAAGCTTCAATTAACTTGACTTAATGACTTAATGGAGGCGCTACCCACAACCTGGCACCTAAAGTCCACACCTAGTCAAAGAATGTGGTGGATAGAAACAAACTAGGTAGTTGTGTAGAAAATCGTAAATGTTTTGCAGATATCTGGAATACCAACCGCCTTGTATTTAGAGGCATAGATTGAGACTTATTATGAAATGGGCATGAAGCTGAGGTTGAAAGGTGCCATATATGCTTTCAAAATGAATGGACAGCGCTGGCAATAGGCAAATTAAAGAGAGAAGGTAGGAAATACCGGTGCACGTTGGTTTTGAATGTTTGTGGATGATAATGTGAGGGAAAAAATAGAGCATTCCACATTCGTGTTTTATGGTTTGGGAAAAAATCTCTATATTTGACGGTACGCCCGAAGATAGGCTTGGGGGTATACGCAAGGATATATTGCGAGCATATTGTTGAAAGGGTAGAATACAACTGACTATTTCGCTTGGTCACTGTTGGTGAATGGAGCCATAAAACAATGAGAGACAGGAAACATTTTTACGGTGTTCGAGCGAGTTTATTGACTCCGCTATTCTTCTATCTGCTATTAGTTTTCACATGCGATTTTGTATTCTATTCTATCTAGCAGGTCGAAAGAGGTTCTAGGTGCACCAGACCAGACATAACTATTACATTCGACCTTAGAGCGGATGTATACTTTATATATTGCAGCCAGATCAGAAGGTGTAAAGTACTTCGTGCATCGTTTGAGGAATCCTAGACAATTCGCAGCATTGCCATTGCCATTGCATGGCTATTCCAACGAAAATTGTTATTAACACACATAAAGAGAATGGAAAGTCTCTCGGTTTCAGCGATGCAAGTGACATTCATTGACAATGACAGAGACAGAACATAATTCGGTTTTTAAAGCATTAAATTGGGCTCTATTGTTTATACTCCATTTTATTATGTCGTCAAGATCAGAATTTAATAAGCTTAACACGATTGCTTGGTTGGTTTAAAAGGGTGGGATTGCGCTCTTCACTTAAGCCTCTATTGTCCATTGGGGCTGTTGTGTTCCCCTCATTTATACGACTGTTAGGATTAGTTAATAAGATGTGGGGATCGTGTTGGGAGAGGATGTACTATAGATGTTGGGATCAAGGTGCACTATGTCGCACAGTGATCGGAAAGGCGCCTTATTCGTCTGGCAAATTCTAATATGTCACCAATTCCTATCTTTCTGAGGTGCGTCAGATTTGATATCGCTGCGGACCCCATAATATATGTACATATGTCTGAGCTTAACATACGCTATTCGCTCCAATTCCACGGCTGACGAGCAAGGACATGATTCTGGGAACGAATATAAGAAGCTGATGCGATACTGTCGTCAGCGAAAGAATGTATGGGATTAGAAGTAGCAAACAAGAGATCATTTATGAAAATGAGAAAGAGAGTCGGAGACCAAACTGAGCCTTGGGGTACACCAGTATTTATATGGTGGATTGTAGACTTGGTGGAATAGTTTCCTACTTGAAAGCCAACATGATTTGATTTTCTAGATACAATGTCGGGATCAGTAACACGATTCATGGTACGCAAGCAATTTTGGAACACAAAACGACGTAGGAGATATGAAAAGATGTAAAAATAAAATCCACGACTGACACTAATTATTTATGAATTACTTAGGTTTGAAATTTAAGTAGAGACCGTGTTAAAGTTTTCTGATTCCAAGACTATTGACGTATATATGCAAAAAAAAAGTGGGCGTGGCTGTTTCGTTCGACCTCGGTATGACATTTCCTTGTTTATGGCATATATTCTTTCTCTATATACCACAAACCATAGCTCTAATTCATTGTGGTTACCCAAATCAGCCATACAGCAGTATTTTCCAAGCGATTGGGGCAATACTACTCGATTAGGTGAATTACCTTTTCATTGACAGCCAGGCAGCAATGAAAGCAATCTCAACTGCAGAAATCAAATCGAAACTTATGAAGTGCTGTGAAAAGCTCAAACTTATTGGAACACAGAATGAGGAAGACTGTACTCGATTTCTGGAAGATGGCTGACGAATTAGATCACATCAAGGACTATAGTCACCTTAAACTCAAAGCAAGTCAGCTACTTGTATTCTCAGTCCTGAATGGGCAAATTCAATAATGAGTGTTTACAATAGATGGCATTCTTAGAACACTACCATACTGATTTGTAGAAAAACTTTGTACAAGGATTTGTACATTTTCAATCCTAAATGTAGAGGCACCTGTGACATTTGCTGACATACATAGTATAAGAAAGAGGAATTACCCGTTTCACAAACAAACCTTTATACGAAATCTTGAAGTCTGTCTTTAATTCTGAAGAGAATACAAAAGTTATACTTTAAATCCACGTCCTCGTAAAAACAAAACAAATATCGTTAAAGACTAAGTTATCCGCTCTCACAAATAAGATGGGTTTGGGTGTTCCTAATGCAACTCGCAGCTTGTCTATTACAACCATTCAAGACCCACCTGCAGATATGTCAATGCCTTCATATGACAGCTCATATTGAATCCAACACGCATCATAAAAACACTTAGACTATCACATGTCCAAATCTCCTGCTCTAATCCTCTAAAGCTAAACCTCTATTTCATCTTTTAACTAAATCTATTTCATTACTCTAAGTCCCTCTTTATGCTCGTGTAATCAGGTTAGCATAATCCTCCACCGACCGCCCTGACCTTTGACAACCATTTCAAATACATTTTACGACATGACAAATCCAAAATATTATCCTCTACAATAGAGATACTTTTTAGTCGAATAATACAGCTTTAATTTGAGGCATTTAAATGCACATTCACCACAACCATGCGCACAACATTCCACCCAAAAAGAAAAAACCTCCCTTCGTCACATTCACCTTCACCTAAGCCAGAGAAGCAACAAATGATTTTCCATCGAGACAAGGAGTCTCTTTCAAGCTTCCACCATAAAGTATCTAACAGATACACTGGTACTGGTGTGCAATATTTAAGAGCGCCAGCAAATCATTTTCACTTAACTGCGAGCAATGAAAACATTAAAGTTATAGCGCCCCTCCGGTAAATGGTAAGTTGCCTCTGTGAGACAACAAACCGAGGTACGAACATTTGCAAACAAGGTGAAGAGGAAGAATCGCCATGAGTCGTTGTGGTCGCCTGGAGCGCCTAGCCAACACAAGACCATTCGCGCTAGCAGCTACCGCGTAGGATGTGACAGCAACATGACATACGATTTTTCGATAAAATTCTGCAACAAGTCAGCCGAAGCTGTGTGGAAGTACAGATAAATGTTGTTATGAATGGAGGCAGGAAAATGTCAGAAAAATCATTTGCCAATAATAGCTGCAACGTTGGTGTTGGTGGTGTTGTTATTTTGAATTGAATATATCGGTTTTATGATTGCAGAGAAGGGTGCATATAAAGTGCAAAGTAATGTGCAACTTTTGCTGCGTTCACTGTGGGCTTGTAGATACATCGGATATGTGTTGTTCTGTATATATGTTTGACTTAAGCACTGGAACATGTAACTGGTCTTTAGCAAACGCACTGTCCACATGAAATCTACAAACCATTACTATCCCTCTAAGGCCATCAGAATATGGTTAGATATTGCGGTAACATATTTTGTACCCAAATGAACGTGAATGAACTTTTGACACATGAATTGAATAAACCTGATGTAAGATACTTACATATATTCAAGTACAACAACAAGCTTTATAGTCTCAGCGAACTGAGCATCAATGGCCTTCAGCGCTTTATAAAAAGACCTTGCTAACTGTGGCTTATCTAATCCAGCCTGCCACGCTTAACAAACCATCATCGAAAAGGCGTTCCAGTCGAAAGACTAATAAATATAAACTGGGTAGATAGGTAGGTGAGTGGGTTAATGAGGGGAGTAAGGCTTCACCTGATCACACTTAGGTCTTTGAAAATCCATTGTGATGCCCAATGGGGGGTTTGGTCCCAGTTAATTTTTCCTAGTCCTGCCTCACTGCTCGTTAGTGAATAGGGTGTCCAACCATCGTGATCTTCTCAGAAATCCGAAAAGATTGTAAAGTGAGACATCATATAGTGTGTGTAAGTCCTGGAAGTAATATCCTCCTCAATTGACATAGGCTTAGGCAGTGACACAGATAGTGATGTGTATCCTCGTGAACCTCTTCGTTACCGCATCGTTTGCATATGTTGTCATCGTTGAAATGTGTGGTTCCTTAGAAGATTATGGCCAGTGAGTGGTTAGTGCGTTAGACTACGAAGCGAGGGTTTCCAGGTTCAATCCCCAGACAACACATAAAATTTCTTTCGCGACTCCACCCCCCGTGAGTGTCTGACAGACATCTGAAAGTAAAACTATCATGAAAAAGCTTCTCATAACAAAAATTGCCCTTCGGATACGACAGTGAACTGTCTATTCGTGTAAAGAATAACACGCACAACACGAATGGTTGTGAGAAGCTGGGCCATGGGTACATGGACCTGTCGTGGCAAAGATTTGTAATTTTTTTTTTTTTGGTTTTGGCTTTGTCGTATCTTGGCCAGAGCTTTCTTGATACATCACATGTGGTAAGCGATTTTTAGATACTGTTGCCCATCATTAGGATCGTTGCATTCATTTTGCTCCCTGACGTTGGAGAGTGGAGACTTGATCCATTGAAATGCTTGATTTTGGTTCATTACAGACCCTTGTCTTGCAAGTTCGTCAGCTATTTCAATCCGGGTTAAATCCCTGTGACCACTGACCAGGGACCCACCAGAGAATTACGAGTATATTGAACTGTAAGCCAAGAACCTTAAGTTCTTAACGACACCGTCGAACTACCTTGCAATTGGTTTCTGTAGCAAAAATTGCTTCAATAGTCGCCTGACTGGCAATGAAAATGGTGATATCATCCCGTGGCATTGCCATTATAGCCTTTGTCACTGCCAATACCTTCGCTAAGAAGACACTGCTGAAGTCCGGAAGATCCAGCTGCGTATGTCTAGTTTCATGAAGTTCCTATGTATATCCATCTTTAACCCATTTGTGTAGATAGATATTAATTTGTCTTTAACTGGTTTCGACTACATGAACTAAGTAGTTGTGTTTAGATTTCCCACTAGGTGGCGAATTATCAATTGGTGGATTTTCACTTACAAAAACGCGGATTAATAATTTCAATATGTTTTGTAAAAAAAACATGGATGTGTACCTTAAAAACAACCCTATTTCAAACAAATAGTGAACAGAGTTCGTCGAAGATTGAGAATAAGGTTCGAATTAACAATTTAGTAACAAAAATTGCGTGACAAGCATCTAGTCGGACACCATTTCAAAAGTGCAGTTGACTCTAAGTAAAACAATTCTACTATCACGTCTGTCCACACCCTAAAAAAACTTACTCATTCCAAAAAATAAATCAGAAAAAAACGTCACACCCCTTTAATAGAAATCAAAATCCTTTCAAGTCCTTCAACTAACCAGCCAGCGCCAAACAAAGTTATTACACCCCCCAATCTGAGTGGTTTATCAAAATTCTCATTTTAATTGCCTCAAATATAACGACGACCTGTCACAATCCCATTATACGTACACGTCGTGTACAATTACTCACAGTCACTTACAAGTTAAACAACTGAAATGTCCCTTCGGGTTA
This sequence comes from Xylota sylvarum, assembly GCA_905220385.1. Lineage (NCBI taxonomy): Eukaryota > Metazoa > Arthropoda > Insecta > Diptera > Syrphidae > Xylota > Xylota sylvarum. The sequence continues at coordinate 102,805,648 of LR999957.1, read as the reverse complement.
CTGCCAAGGCGCGCAGAAAGGGCGATGGCGGGCGCGAATACCCCCGATTCCCATGAGCAAATATAATTTTCCGTCGAAAATAAAACAAAAAAAAAAAACAAGGAAAATTAATTTTCCTCATTTTCTCGCTCGAATGAGTGGGTGGTGGTGGGTCAGGCTGGATGAAGGGCACATGTGTACCATTAAACTTTATATTTTATCAAATAAAACTTCCGCAAATGAGCACAACAGTGTACGAGTAGCAATAAATTCGCGCAAACCAAAGTTGGAATATGTTGCAAATGCCTGACGCCTGTATGCGATTGCAAATGCAATTTGTGCAATCAAATGCAATTTATTGACATTTCAAGTTCGCCCACAGGATGTATTTAAGTAGTTGCACCACACAGGTGATTCAATAGTTGTGGGATAAAACTTACATTACATACGTGAGGAAAAATTGTTGAATGAATGGACAGAAGAGAATTATAGTGGAGCGCCGTCAACCGGCTATACCGGCCTACTGCAACCAATACTGCCGCCCAGTGTCCGATGACGGACATGAAAATGGAAAACAACTTGCACTTTTCCAACTCGATTCGAAGATTTGCCCACTCTTTGCGCAAAACTACCCACAATTTCAAACCAAATAGTGACACAGACACTGATGCAAATTGAAATGCAGTAAAGGTGGGTTTCAGTTTCTCTTTGCGCTTGAAGCTGAAGAATTTTTCAAAGAGGAGGAGAAAACTTATCCACCGCATGAAGAGAATAGTAATAGAGGTGAAAAGCTGACGGCAAACTGTGGTGTGTTGAAATGGATTCCACAAAAGCAATGGTTTATGCAAAAAAATTTGTGCTGTTCGAAAAATTACAACAGATGGCGGATAATATGCTGGAGAGATGCTATTTGATGCAGTTGGATTTTCAAATTCTAAAAAAATCAGTCGTTCTCGTATTTGTCAAATAAATACACATTTTTGAGGTTTTCCTATATCATCGCCGCAATGAACGAAACAGTAGAGATCCTCTTGCGACTTGTAATTGAATTGGTTTATTTAGAAAAAGGAATAGATTCAGCGCTGGCTACACCGAGACATGTACCTTAGCTGCCAAAAAGCATTGAAAGGAGAAGTTATAACAGATGAATACAAAGGGTTTTTCAACAAGGACATGACAGTTCTGTGTTTTCATACAAGCGCACCGTTAAACTCTTTTTATGATCTGTCAATGTCAAAATGTCAGTCAAGGTCTACATTTTTTTTAAAGTGAAGTTCACGAACGAGCAACGTTTGAAAATTATTAAAAATTACTACCGAAATGCTTACTCTAATCTTCGATTGTACTAATCGTTCCACCAGACAGTCTGTGCGTGCTTTAGTGGATAAATTCGAGTCAACATACATATTTACTATTGAATGTTGCTGCATTGGCACAGACAACGCACCGAAGTATCGAAAATATCGTTGCCGTAAGTTCAAAATGAACCAAATCGGTCGAATCCACACCGTTCACAAGAATTTGCATCACTCAGTCCACATTGTGTCGAATTCTGCATAAAGATCTTGGCCTACGCCCTTACAAGATGAAATCAAAAATTATGAAGAAAATCCTGAACTTCATCGAAAAATCATCTTCACCAATGAAGCTCATGCTAAATATGCATGATTGGACAACAACGAACCCACATGTGCTTCAAGAGACTCCAATGCATCACCCAAAAGCCACCGTACGGTGTGGATTTCATGCCGGAGGTGTGATCACTTTTCATCAGTCATATGTGGTTCCAACAAGATGATGCCACACAGCTGGTAAAAAAATTGATCTATTAAAGGGGAAGTTCGGGAATCGTGACATCTTGAGGAGCTCAGGAACAATATCGAACGCGAAATTACCTGATATGTGTGGAAGAGTGGTGGAGAACTGGCTCCAAAGAATCGATCGCTGCAAACGAAACTCGTGGTGTCATATGAACGAGATTGAATTTCATACTTAAATTTAACATGTGTATTACAGCTGGAATAAATTTCAGTCCGATATGTCAATTATTTTGTGTGCTACCGTAAGCAATTGAATGCAATAACTAAATCAACAGTTTTCACATCAACTACGTGACTATAATTTCCAACTCAAGGCTGGGAGTCCAATGTGGGAGTCTCAATCTCAATGAAATACAATACATTCTACTCAGAAACTCTAAACATCTCTAAAACTAATCCAAATTGCAATCCGACCTACATATCTTGGAAGCCCTCCGTATGCAGAATATTACTTTACGTCGGTAGTTGGTAGTGATGTCGCATCACACTAAACGATAAAACAGATAAAAATAGGGCCTCTAAATCTGATACTGCAGTTGTTGACTGCTGACAATGACTGTTCAAAGCAGCAGGAGATGACTTGTGAAGGAGTATGGAACAACTCATTTGCAAACTAGAGACTCTCTAAAATGCATCAGCTACAGACCTGTAAGTCTCCTTAAAGTTGGTTCCAAAGACCGTATCTGCTGTATTGGCGAGGAAACTCGACCATATTTTAAACTACAGCAGATCTTGAACATTTTAAAATTTTAAATTGTTACTCATCGCCTTTTTATTGACTTACAGCCACTTGTGGCACCATTTATAGAGTCGAACTATACAGAGTCATGTGTAGATTTGGCATATTTCCCAAACTCGTCTGGTTGTGCAGGATTACGATGGAGAATGCAAGCTGCTCCATGTCAGGTCGGAAAAGACGTCAAAAAAGGATTTAGACAAAACGACACGCTTTCATGCGGATTCTTTAACATCGTTCTGAAAGAATTGAGCACAGCTATCTAACAAGCCGACATCAGAGGTGCAAATGCAAAGAACACAACAAGAGGTCAATAGTGATTTTATGAGTATTGGGTTAGAAGCGGCTAAGATGGGATTAACGAGGGCAAAATAAAGTATCTACTGTCAACAAACAACGTATTATGGGACCAACCAAAATGCCTTACAACACCGACGTCTCAGATTAAACATCACTCTCGACAGATACAACTCTTAGGTAAACAAAGACTTTTCTTGGCTACCAAGATGACAATGACCAACAGCTCTGAAATTAAATGATGAGTAGCTAAGTCCTCTATAGAGGAACAAAATATCAAAAGATCGAATCGCAGAGATAAGACTGGATGAGGTCGTGATGTTTAGTTTCGATACAACCCGAACTGTACGAGCTATATAGCTACACATCGACCTAGTCAGAAGAGTACAAATGAAGAGCAGATGATCATTAACATTTCGGTCCAGGAGAGTCTTTGAATCCATCCAACAGGGAAGAAACAGTGTCGCGCTTAAGTCAAAATAAACATCTACCAACTTGGAGTGAGAAACCGGAGGCTGCTGGCTAACGATCGAGGGCAAAGGGTGAAGAGACTTTTTGCTTGCGTCTCAGATTGGACTGTAGCGCCACCTACATATGTAATTAAGACACGAATAATGTAGATCTAACGCTTAGTGCCTAAAAAGCGCCCTATGCCTCCGATAAACCTGGATGTCGAAAAGTAATCGGACACAGTACTATCACCAAGTGGTCAAACGTTAGGGCGTCTTCGGAATACCTTACCCCGTACACGGACTTCAGCCTCAACCGCGATTCCAAATTTTCCTCTAAAAAGAGCTGGACAAATGGTCAGGTCATAAGCTTCACTTCCATATCCAGCTTCACGGATGGGTAAAATATGTATGAAGGTACTGACTCCGGAATACTCTCAAAGGGACCATCTAACGCTCGGTCCATAAAACTTCCCAACCAAGCAAGTGTGTTCCAAGGGGAAATATATGGAAATTTATGCAATAAACATATAGACATCTACATAGATTGCCAAGCAGCCATCAAAACCATCACTTTCATCACAACCAAATCAAAACTGGTCAAGAGGTGCAAAGAGGAACTCAAATGCCTAAGCTTGAGGCATAGCATCACACTCTGCTGGATACCGGGATATACATATGGGCTTCCAAGGGACTGAAATGGCCAATAAGTATGCTAGAAAAGGCACAGAATCAAACGAACTACAAGCAGACCACTCGGTCCTAATGCCCATTAGTCATCGCATGTTCAAAATTACTTCGGACTTTCACAACATGGTCAACGTAAGGTGCCATACACTCTCTAGAAAACTTTGCGCCAAATACAACAAAAAAAATTACTTGAGAACTTATATTGCTAAACGAGAGCTGTACTCTGAGAAACTCTCCTCATATGTATCCGCACAGGCCACAACTCAATGGCGACCCATCTTAGAAGAATGAGAATGCGGCGGTTGTGGCAATATATAGGTAGAGAAAGAAAAATCTCACATTTCCTCTGCGAATGCCCAAGCCTCAAGAGAACCAAAAACACAATCCTTAGAAAAGTATCCTTCGAAGTACCTTAGCAAACATGCCACCTACAACCAAGAATTCATCACGAAAACTAGTTGGTTCAGGAGGGCCGCTCTTGCCATAAACTGATTGTAGGACTATTTTTGTATTGTTATAGTTATATTGCATGTAGGACCACAATCGAATTCTAGACTTATGTCCCACCCATGTCCACAAAAAAAATTGTGTGGCCTTATGTCCCACCTGACCTACTAACATATGTCGGTGCCTGCCTTTCAAATACCATCGTTAAGGAGAAGCAAAGCGGAGCGAGCGATGAAGTCATTTTGATTTATTATCTTTCCAAAAATTGTAGACTTATGTCCATTTTTGACAAAAAAAAAATCTGGACTTATGGTGTCCTGATGGGGTAGTACCAAGTTTTCGTCTACGTAAGCCGCAAATCCACACATTGATCCAACTTGTCGCACAGCTCGTAGCACAGAAGCGTGCCAGAAAAATAGGAAAAACCGAAGTATGCTTTACACTCTAAGGTGGCAAGACTCAAAATGGAAAATAAAATATAATCTTGTAAGCAATCGATCCAGTGAAGACTAGTTGCATGCAAGTAAAGAAAAAAAAGGACATTTACCCACCAATCTCTCTGCTTCTATACCTAAACTTAAATGCGAATTTTAGGCAGCATCTCCTAACCTTCAAAACAAAAATAACGATGTAAATTATACAACATTACAAAAGGTTACCCTTTCGCATAAATTCCGAACCTTATCACCGGTGTCCGACAACAAAAAAAAGAAGTCCTTTGGTCATTTGAACCTTTTTTGACAAACCCAAGCACTTGACTTCAAAACGAACTCAATGAATACGATAAAAGTCTCCAAGAAGGGACGAAAAAGATACCCCCCAGTCACATTAATCTTTAAATAAATATCCTTGAAGTGAAGTATTAAAATATTTATAATAGCCTTTATCACAACCTCACACGTTTCACACATCTTCCGGACAATTTAACACATCAAACTCCTTCCTTTGTCGGACATAAATTACATGCATCCCGAACACATAAATAGTATGTGCGTGAGTTTTAAATGTCCTTTAGATTATGTTTTATTGCTTTTGCAAGACGCGCATTAGTCTTTTATCGAAAATGCAGCTCTGTTCTTCTCCTTCAGTCAGGCATAATCCCCCACGTCTTTTTCTAAGAAAATGTCCTTTTGCACAACGGAAGAGCGACGAACGGGTATTTATATTGAATAAATCATTTTTATTTCTTTGCGATTAAAACGACAATGTCGCGCGTCTAGTCTCCGTTTACTTTCTCTTTTTCTTTTTCACAAAGATTTGAGTAGAAAGGATGAAAAGGAAATATATAGTATGGATGTAAGGTCCTTACTTCATTAGACGTGTGCAGTTGAAAGGATTCTTTCGACGGTCGTCGTCTTCCGCACAAAAAAAAATAAAAAATAAAAAAAATATGACACTAACAGAAGGTGATGACAGGCGGGGTAAGAGTGCAAAGTGGGTGATTTCATTTCAAAGGACTACTGCACAAGCCCCGACGACAGGCCACTTGGAGTGCTGTTGGCATGTGACTGGAACGTGTCATGGAACACTTTTACATTCTTATTAAGTTATTACATCGCGCTGATCGGAACGTAGTCGTAACTATTTTGTCCTTGCACAGTGAAACTGCTTGCCTGCGAATGAATCCTGCACGAGAAGAAAATTTCATTACGTCGCGAGAATGCATAATTGATTCACATGTCGCGCATGGTACATTACCCTTGAGAAGTAATTTTTTTTTTTGTTTACGACGAATTTGCGTTTTGTAATTGAAAGCCTTAATCCGATTCCCCAGAGGACATACCATAGAAATATAATTAAATATATTCATCCCCATAATCCTTCAATTTGGTCATCATTTTGTTTTCTATTCAGTATCCTAAGAACTACGTTTCGATTTTATCAAAGGACCCACCTCCCACCCCCAACTAAATCCTTAATCGTCACGTTGATCTGTGAAATTAATTCAATGGAACATCCCATAGTGGCAAGAAAAAAGGACATAGACGACTACGCCATAAAGGAGAAGCAAACGAAAGAATAACAACACGAGGGCAGTGTCCTTTTTGTGGTTGCGTATAGATCCACTCGCCCTGCAGCCAGCAAAAAGAAGTATAAAAAAAACAACACAGGACGTAGAAATAAAAAATGAAGGAAAAAGAAACAGATAAAAGCATAACTTTAAATTAGGTACTCTTACATTTCCTCTGGAGGCACACCCTCCATCTGAGTAGATCCTTTCGACAAGAGCTAACGCAATGATAACAAAAATTTCAAGGATTTCAACTCTAGACACATGAAACGGATCAACGAATGAAAAATCAACAGCTGCCGCCTGTCAGTTTGACTTCACTTTCTCTGCATATCCTTGTGCTTTGGTGTGATGTCAATTTCAATTCAATAAAGGAAAGTAGATGGTTTATCCTCCCTCTCCCTTTTCTGTCTATCAAAAGAGAAAATTCGATTGCCTTGAGGGGAGAGGACGCACAACTTTGAAAGGTAAGAAGAAGATTTGGTAAATTCGATAAGCAAGTTCAACTTATTGACGTGGTTAGGTCCTGAAAGAGGTACGAGAACGAAGGGAATAACTGATTTGTCAAAGGGTTTGTTGAAGTTTTAAAAAGGATTTCCACAAAGTTACTCCAGTCTTTTGAAATGTCAACACTATCAGAGGAAAGGATCTATGGATAAATTTTGGTTGTTGTTTAAATACAAATCAGATATACAATCATCGACTGACTTGACTTGATTATGCAGATGACTTTGACATTATCGAGATGAACAACTTGAGAAGCTATTGTTGAAGTGAATGTAACAAACATGAATCCTTAACTGGGATAACGCATTTGTTTTTTCTTCACTGGACCAAATAGGAAGGGCTTCGAGATCTTATTTGAAAGCAGAAAGGTAGTGAATGAGATGAGATCCACATACCGAGCGTATGTTGCTAGTTAACAAAGGTAGTTCCATTGTTCAAGGTAACAAGTCTGACAAATAATTGATTCTAAGCATGTAGATCAGTACAAACAGCGCTGATCCCCCTGCATAACTAGGCGGCCTCGGCTTTAGTAAACAAAAAACCAACTTAGTTTTCTTCACCAATAAGAGAAAAATACCCGTCCTTCGAGCCACCAAGACTATATGGAACAGAACTCCAAATCTCAAACAAGGCAACATACCTAAACTATAAACTAGGTCGAATATATACCTACTATGTACTTAAATGCACAAGGAAAGCCTCAATAGGATTTTACACATATAGCAGAATTTTGGGATCAAAACCAGCCATCAACTGGCTGTACACTGCAATCGTTTGGTTTGGTTTGGTGGCCAAAGTACATTCTTACAAGGATCCAACGTCTAGCGTGTATAAGTACAACCAGCGCTATTAGAACATCGCCCGCCACCCTTGAAGTCATGCTAGGGCTCACTTGACTCACTTGACATCCTCACCAAAGAAGTAGCGATAAAAAGCACCCTACGTCTACGACAAACCAACCAAATTGGGAACTGTGCTATCACCAAGGGATTAAAGGTTTATACACCTTCGGACGTACACGGACTTCAGGCTTAACCTTGATACTAAATTCCCCTCTCGATAGAGCTGGACAAAAAGAGAGGTTATAGACCCCACTTCCATATCTATCTTCACAGATGGGTTGAAAGTGGACGAAGGTACTGGCTGAGGAATATACTCAGAGGAACACATTGCCCTGTCCATAAAATTTCTCAATCACGCAAGTGTGTTCCAAGCGGTGATATATGGGACTGTCGGGACCCATATACAAAGTGGAACTCAAGTCCGTAAACTCGAAGCACAGCTTCATGCTTTACTGGATCCCGGGACATGAGGGCTTCCACTGTAATGAAATGACCGATAAGCTAGTTAGAAAGGCTCAGAATCAAAGGAACCACAAGCAGACTACACGGTCCTAATGCTCATCAGTCTTCTCATGTTCTTCTACCCATCGAAAGGTGGCATACACACAACACATGCTGCGTCTCTAAAAAATGTTGCGCCCACTGCAACAAAAACAAAGGACTACGGAACTTCTGTCGTTAAACAAACCACAACTGACTTCTTTCATAGGAATCCTCACAGTCCACAACTCAATGGCGACCCATCTAAGAAGAATGAGAATCAGCACCATAGATCAATGCAGAGGCTGTGGATTCATCACATTTCCTTTGCGAATCCTCAAGCCTAGGCAAAACCTAGGTTTAGGTTTAGGTTAGACGGTGCAGTTACACTTGGACCAATAAAGGTCCATTCTGATGCTATGGATCGCACCATTTGACTACCCGTTTTTTAAAGAAAGGAGCATATGAGATGAAAGATGGTTCCTTCCTCCTCCGCATCCTTACGGCTTCTGTAGAAATCATGTGAAAAGAGGTCCAGCCTTTTGGCATGTTGGCCTATCAGACAGTGTCCAATAACAGCACCGATAACGTGGCTGATCTGATGGATACACACGGCACTACGTTTCAGATCAAGCCTAGATCGGATATATCTCCAAATGCGGCAAGTAGAGAGATTTTCCCATCTATAGTTAGTTTCGCTAAAAGCGTCCAGATTCTAAACTCTTACTGAATTAGCGAGGGGCATAACCAGGTTCTACCACTTTGGCAGGATCCTGTGGGTCGTATCCTCTCTGCCGAGCTCTTCAACCTTTCTATTTTCTGCAATGTCTCAAATATGTATCTCAAATGCAGAACCTAAAACCGTTCTAAAATTCATAACGATAACGTTAGAGTTTTTTAGGAGGGCCGGTCCTGCCTCATACTGACTGTTGGACTATTAGTATTTTTCATTCACCGCGAAACACAATGGATGCATTGAGATCCAAGTCAGGCTGCACATCTGTAGATACAGTCACCACCTCAACCTACCTACCTAAGTATGTAGATATAAGCTGTAAGACATTATTGCGAAGATTGGTGGGTCAAGGCCAACCGCTACTGCTGGTTAGAATTACGTTATGTTGTCACGTGCTTCAACTTCAGTTCTATGCAACACAAAGCAAAGGATAGGGTAAACTAAAAAACAAGGATCTACGGACAACATGCGAGTTTGATTCATAGATTGGGCTGCTTCTGAGGGACCAAAAGGTTGGTCCCATTCTGCATGAATTAAGGCGTAAATTGTGTAATTCATACTATGGTGGGTAGTCCTTGAAATACCTATATGCAGAAAGCAAGCATTGAGAAATCAAAAACATCAGGAAAGCGTTGTCAGTAATTAGAGGGAACACAGGCCTAGAGCTTTATTGAAAATTCTACCATGGCGTATTCATTGAAATTATAAAAGACAGTACTTAAGGTGTGTGTAAATGATAAAAGTATAGGCTAGTGTATGAATGGCTAGTATGGAATGGTATGGTTGGGCTATCCTAGTTGTACAAGCTACTCTTAGAAACAGATGGCAGCCAAACCTCTACATAGTACAAAAGCAAATTTGAAATCCGCACAATTGGTACTTTGTCCAGCTGCAACTGTTGAAAGGATGCACAACGTGTCTTCAAAGACTTCAAAGTTACGTTCCAATGAGAAGTATAAGATCCCATTATTTCTACTCATTCTGTCAACACGAAAGCTCTCGAGCGCCACATTGTGTTTCTACTTTATAGAAATTTAACCATTAGAAAATAAAGAGAAGGCCCAAGCAGCCTTACTCATAGGAAGGCCTCCTATAATTGGTTTCCTATTGAATTCTTAATACAAGTACTCATACATATGGCATAAATCTGCATTCATTCCCATCTACTCGATCCAACTAAAGCAAGCAAATTATTCCATCATCTGATGTGTCAAACCCGAAGGCCATAAGTACTGCGAAAGCCCCCCCCCCCTTCCCAAAACAACAAATAGGTTAACATCAATCAAAACGTAAACTCCTCGCTCTGGAGGTGATGAAATGTAAATTTTGGTTTCGTCTACCACCTAAAGCCCCCCGATTTCGTTTTGAACGACACAACAACAGTATCTTGTCCAAAGTGATGTTACATATTCAATGGGAACTTAGTCATCTAAATAATAACAATGCCTCCAGAAGATAACCGCCCAAAGGCAGAACAACATGTAAACGAATTCACTCCCAAATCGCACACAAAAGTGGGCCCCCTCGAGTTGAGTTGTCGAGGATAGTCCTCCATCGTTACCCCTTTAATCCATCACAAGATCTCTCATGAGAACCACCACCATGAAAAAAAAATATAAATAAAATTTTATGAACCGATTTATGGTTGAAGAGCGCTTCCAAGACGCGACACTCGTCAGTAGGAATTTTCGTGTGTGTGTGTGTGTGTTTGTGTGTGTGTTTGTGTGTGTGTGTGTGTGTGTGTGTGTGAACGAGTATTAATAAAACACCATCCAACCGATATGCTGTAAATGGATGATGATGGTGAAGGCGACAGAACCAATTTTTTTAAATGTCATTAGAATGCAATGGATGCAGATGCAGTAGCATCAACAGCAGTAACATCAGCCCTTTGACATTCCGCAAAAGATAAGAAGAAATTGGTCCCACAATGCTATGGTAAAGCACAGTGGAGCCTATGGTGGTAAGAAGAGGTTGACAGTGCATGCGTCGTGTTCATATTGTGAGCGATGTTGAGAACAAAAGAAGTTCAAACGGTCATACGCGTTAGAAGACGGAATATAGACAAGGATAGGTCTTCATGGGTCGCAACAATTTCCATCCACCTCATCAAATCGATGAACGATAGCAACATACACGCTTAAATCCAACAAGGCTGGTGGACCTAATGGTTTACAGGCCGAGTTGTTCAAAGCAACTGGAGATGACTTGGTAAAAAGCATACATCAACTCATATCTAAAATTTGGTCAGACGAGTGTATGCTCAATGAATTGAACCTCATCATCATTTGCCCGATCCACGAGAAAGGGAATCCCCTGAATTGCCTCAATTACTGAGGTATTGGTCTCCACAACATTGCATACTATCTGCCATACTGTATGAATGCCTACCTAGCAGTTAGGCTATGCTAAGTTACTACTTTGATCATCCCAATCCTCCTTTATGGCGCTGAAGCATGGATTTTATCGAAAGCTGATGAAGATATCATATCCTTGGTAGTTTCGATAGAAAGATTCTTTGAAGTCGTCTTCATTCTTTGAAGTCGTCTTCATTCTTTGAAGTCATCTTCATCTTCTCATCAGTCGTCTAAGATGGCTAGGATATGTAGAGCCATTGGACACAAATACTCCGGCCCGTAGAGTTTTCGAATCTAACCTAGAGGGACAATTCAGTAGAGAAATACCTCGCCTTAGGTGTCGCACACAATTAGAAGGAGACTTCAAGCGACTTGGAGTGCGCAACTGGACGCAGTTCACTAAAAACCGGGCTAACTGGAGAGGCCTTGCCTTATGAACATGAAAGTGGAAGCATTGTTGTCAAAGATTAAACTTTGAAAAACACTTCAGGCATCTCGGGATGCTCTTCAAGGGTTAAGGCTTCGCTATTCTTAAGAGAAGATTATGAAAAAAAAAAAAAGAATGACGCAAGGCTAAGCTAAGATCAGACGAGATACCGAAATGAATATAGACAGTGATAGTCCTCACTGCTATAAGATTCGTGACTGTGTTCATTATAGATATATCTTATCTTCTATTCACTCCAATATCCATCTCAAGGAACTTTCACTAAACTTTCCAACAACTTAGTCACAACATAGACAATGAACAAAAGAGCAATGCTGACCCAGGTTCGCCATATTTGGACGCACAAATCGATAATAATATTACTTCCCCAATAAGCCCCCACTGCCTACTCGTACCTATAACAAGCACGCAATTAATCTCTCATTCAGATGGTGGACCCAAAGAAGACGATGCACAACCGAACCCTACCAAACAATGAATCATTTATCTGAGATTCCCCACAAATGAATCACTCATCCGCGTCTCTCATCAAACACAAAGGGTACAAAAAGTAAAAGGATACAAAAATGGAAATATAACCACTCACCGTTCTTCGATTGTTGTTGGCAGTTGCGTTCTCGCCCTCATCATTGTCAGGAAATGTTTTCCGCCGTGAATTCCACCGCCACCCTCTGACAGATATCCGTTGTCAATGTCAGCGAACCGCGATGGCGGACCGACACGTGTCCTTAACGCATCTCCATCACTACAATAGCCCTGACCAATGTCCGATTCACAGAAATCCGCGACAAAATGATGTCCTCGCGCGCCACGTGTCGGCAGTGTTACATGATGAGTGTTATATCCGCGCAGTAGAGGCCGCATTGGCATCACACTAACTGGCTTCTCTTCCTCGTATATGGTTCCGACAATTTTCGATGGCACGGTGTTGAACTTCCCACCGAGATGATTCTGTTCGGGACTTCGAAAGTCCATCTTACGACTGACGAGAGGATTCTTCGAAGGCATCATTCTGCCGCTATTAGGTGATGTCATCATGTAAGTCTCCGAACCCGTTCGATAGATGTGGTTGGGATCGAGCGGAGACTGAAGGACACCATTCACTGATATGTTGTTATTGTTTTGTTGGTGTTGCTGAAGTTGCTGTTGCTGTTGCTGTTGATGCTGTTGGATTTGTTGCTGAAATTGTTGTTCTTGCAATTGTTGCTGTTGTTGCTGCTGCTGATGAAGCTGGATTTGTTGCTGCTGCTGATAGGTTAAATTCCTGCCCATCGGACTACCGGGTATCACCTGGTCCGGCAATAGGGCAACGGGCTTCACGATATGTGTCTTCTGTGGGGAATTGTCTGATATGGTTGCACGATTCGATGATATGTCACTCTTCTCACGCTTCAAGCCCTTGTTGCTGTCATTTGTGCTCATTGATGCAGGCGGCGGGGCTGGTCTTTTATTGTCTGTCTGTACTGGTGGGGGTATAGTTTTGCTGGTGCCTTTGATTGCTGCCACAGGTTTTGGTATGCTAGTACCACCACCCGATGTGGTCATCAGTGCTTTATTTGGCGCCATAATAAGACTCGTCTTCGATTCAGATCGAGAGTCGTTCAGCTTTGAATTGAGGGAAGTTTTGGAAGACGATTTGGATGAGACCTTCTGCTGATCGGCACCTCTTGAGAGGGATTTTTGACCACGTCCCATGGACGAGTGTCCCAGCTTCGAATCTACATCGGAATTACTACGAGCTGGACTTTTCTCCTTTTTGTCCAGTTTCAGCTTACTCGTCGCATTAGCCGATGACTTCTGCGAACCACCCAATAGTTTGGATTGCTTAGACTGTTTGCCACTTTGGTCCTTATTTCGATTGGCAGTCACCGACACGGATGGTGGTTTAATCTGAGACAAATGACCATCGTTCAGACTTAAACTAGAGTCACTCCGTTCACTACGGGCCGATGAGAAGCCACTACTTGAACTGGTCCTTTTGGAAACCTGCGATTTATTCGAGGAGCTATTACTCGATGGGGTTTTGTCCTTATTGAAGAGTTTCAGCTTGTCCAGCATCGAGTGCTTTGTAGCTGCCGTCACTGGTCCATTGGCAGTGTTATGTGGTATGGAACCATTTGGAAGATTTGGCTGTGGACCGTGAGGACTGGTGGGAATTTTACATTGTGGTTGACGTAAACTACAAAAAAAAAACAATACGATGACAAATCGCAGAGAATAAGGATAAAAAAATTCACACACTCACCCATTATTGTTGGCAGCACCCTTGATTGTTTGAATGGTGTGATTGGTAGTTGGAGGACTTCCTGGACGGCTGCTTCCATTTAAATCACCCCCGGTTTTTGCTAATCCCGGTATGGCTGTAAAGAAGCAGGAATAGAAAAAGGATTTGTGATAAGTTCTGCATGTGGAGGGTGATTTTATATTATTGTTTGTGTTTTGCCTATTCGAAAGGATGCCAACCCCTGTGTTGATGATTATTCATCTCGGTCTTCATATTCCTGATATGCACCACCAACACCATCACCATCACCGCATCTATTATTAATATTTCAATTTGAAGTTGCGTAATAGACGAATGACGGTTGGAAGATACTTTGCTTGTTCAGCTGATGTTGGAATTATTCCCAGGCGGCCTAGGACGGGTGTATAAAAGTCTTTAGTCTGAGATTTGATGTGGGGGGTTTGTTGATGGAATGCGTTTCGGAAACCAGTGTGACCTTATAATGATGTTAGGCCACAGAAGAGTCGGAGACTGAAAATATTTTATCTAACATGTTCGGTTATGTAAATTATCTTAAGTCTCAGGTGGTTTACTGAGCTCGGAGGGTGTCAAAATGAAGTTGTTTGCTTAAAGTGTCATGAATAATATATTCATCGTCTTTTTTTTTTTTAATGAGTCGAGAGATGTGGTATGAAGTGATTAGTCACTCATGGAAAGTTGTATACTAGACTAGACTACATACGTAAGAAGTATTCTAACCTACTAACTTAAGATGTGTCTTCTTTGAGAATTGCTGCACAAATCGGTACTTTTGGTTGAACCTTCGGAAAATACAGTCCACGTCGAACGATCAACTCATTCCCTCCGTACAAGGCAAAAAGGAACGATGGCATACTCCCCATTTTTCTCCAGTAGGGGTATTACGGAATACATTTCCAAGTACAGCTAGAGGAAGGTAATAATAATCTTCATTGAACACATGCTATCCAACCTAATGACAGCTGATATAAGTAGTAAGGCAGAGTTCAGAACGGGACCTCTCAATGGGGAATTCTTTCTTCCTTGCTGTGGATACTGGTACTGAATGAACTTCTGAAAACACTGGAAGGCAATGAGTTCAAATGCATAGCAATATGCTAATGACCTCGCAGTCTTAATCCGAGAAAACATCGGAGTACACTGGGTAGCTTATGCAGTCGGCACTGCAGATCGCGCAGAGTTCGTGGGCTGCTGCGGCATAAACGTCGTCAACCCTGGAAAGACCGACGTAGTATTCTTCATGGAAAAGATACAAGCTAGAGGACTTACGGGCACCGTTTCAAGGAGGTGTAAAATTGGCCCAAAAAAACGAGGTAAATTATCTTGGGGTCTTACTGGACAGCAAGTTAACTTCGAGATGAAATCTAGAAAACAGAATCCCCAAAACCACAAGAGCGTACTGATACCGTACAACTTTTGGTAAGACGAGGGGTTTGAAACCGAAGAAAGTCTACTGGGTTTACACTTGCATCGTCAGGTCCATTCTACTCTATGGAGTGTTGGTATGGTGGCCGAATGTAGAGAGGAAATACTCCCTTTCACTATTATCGAACATCCATCCAACGTATGGCATTCCGGAATCCCAATGCAGTACCCCTACAGCATCCATGGAGAAAATCTTGAACTTACTTCCTATAGGCTAGAGGTGAAAACATGCGCCGGCCTGATTACTCATAGATTCAAGACTTTAGGATATTTCAATGAAGGAACTGCAGCAGTACGCAGGGCTATCTGGAAGGAAGTACAGATGGTTTCTGGACTCGTAAGGCATACGAGCGACCTTTTAAGTAAGGAATACCATTTCAACACAAGGTATACGATTCGTGTCCCCAAACGCGAAGAATGGCACCAGGGCTCTGCCATCGCAAACGAAGATAGAATACACGAATGGATCACATCTCGATGGAGAATCGAGGGCAGGGGTCTGCTGCCAAGCGCCACCTCTCAATCACGAAGCACTTCTGAAACTGTTACTATTACTCAGTACTGGATCCCAATGCATTAACTTCTGCTCGGACCATCAGGCATCTCTAATGACACAAGCAAGCCCAACCAACGCGAAGTTGGTGAAGGAATGCAAGAAATAACTTAATATCTTGGCAACCTTCTTCGAAGTCAACCTGAACTATAATACATGGATACAAAGACGGTTACAACTTTAGGAGTAGGCTTAAAAATTCTTAAAACCCCATACAACAGCTCGGTCGCAAATCACCACGAAAACATGTGGAAAGGACTCGAAACCTGCAAGGCTGCCAAAGCTGCCAAAGCCATGGCCGAGCGTCAGGCAAAGAGGGTGCTAGGCAGAAGATAATTAAGACAGATGATCGGTCTATACACCGGACACTTCAACGTGAACTAATAAGCATACAGACTGGGACTGGTGACATCTAATCTATCACTTGCGATTGCGAAGAAGAGGAAGACAGCCTTGAGCACTACTAGTTAGACACGTCATGCCCGGGCTGGGTTATCTTAAACGTTACAGTTTCGAAAAAAAACCTGGAGTTCGTTAGAAACACGGGACGTTTCTCGGAACGATAAACCCCACCCAACTCTTCATCCGCAAATCAAACCACCCTTCATGATCTGATCATGAATGATGTACAGTCTAATCTACAAAGATGGTGAATGGACAAGAAGATACCAAGAGCTGTACGAGCTAGATACCGACATCGACCTAGTCCAAATGCAGGGACTAATATGGGCAAGAGATGCAGACGTATAGCGGATGGATAGCAATGACTGTTGTAGCAGCCTGATGCACATAAAAATAACACGGGGGCTTGACCCAGAAAACAGCCTGCGTCGATGATATGTGTCCACCAGTGCTAAGGGGAATAGGATTATGGGTTTCTCTGTATAGATGTTGGATGTATGTGGTCGGTTTCTACAGTAAGTGGATCTGTCTTCTGCAGTCGGTTCTAGACGAGCGAGGTTGTGGTTTAGAAGGCGACACCATCCGGAGCGAAGTTGAGCCAGTGTTGTTCTGGTCTTACGAGAGATTCTTTGTTCCTCGTTGGCGATGACGGTTTAGGATGCGATGTGGTGGATTTCCTTAATTGCCTCCTAAATCGCTCGAAGTTGGGATTAATATTCAATGTCCACATGGTACGGCATCAGATTTTGTTTTGTAAATGTATGATTTGGGTCCTTTGAAAGAATTCATACCAATAGAAGGTGGTGGGCAGACATCTTAATCTCTGCGTGCAGTCGGTCTTCGGCGGGCATTAGATGGCTCGCGCATTGGTTCGCGCTTAGTTGGTGGGTCGAAATTGAAGCATCATAATTGATTGACAATTTGCCTTGCAGAAAAGTTTCCTTATTCTTTGCCCAAAGACTGCCAGCGATAGATTTGAGACGTGCGGCTTGTGTGCAATTTTGTGCTCGTCACAGTTCGTATCTTCAGGTTTTCTATATTGATCTAGATTGCTTGTGTTACTTGCTTCGTCCATGATGTAAACAATTTGGCGGTGGAATCTGAGAGTTCATTGATTGAGATTGATCGTCAGGCAAAGGATACGAGGCCATACAGTCATCTGCGTAGAACACCATTGCTAGATTGTGTGGTGGTGTGGTGGGTTTGGAGACGTAAAAATGAAAGAGACTGGGAGAAAAAGCACCTCCTTGTGGAACTCCTTGTTTTACTTTCCTGAGTAGTTATTTTGCATTGCTAAACTTAGCATATACATATTTAAAGGTCACTTAGTAAGTAGTTAGCCATCCAACGAATTGTCATGTTTGGTAATGACCTTTCAAGAATGTCTCAAAGTAGGATAGAAAGTCGAAGGCTTTGGACAGGTCTAGGACAACTACAACTGTTTTGTGGTATGGCTTATTCTGATTCAAACTGTTTCTGATCTGAGAATTTATGATGTTTTAGGTTGTTGATGTGGAGTTGTGTTAATTTTTGTCTTTCAGGTTGAAAGGCAATTCAAAAGTAAAGCCTTTCTAATGAGGATTGCTTATCTAATGTTTTCGAAAGCAGTTGTGTAAACTGAACAAATTGTGAATTAATACTTAACTTATTCTAAGTATAGCCAAGTATTACTGAAGGTATTTAAAGCGTATATAAGTGACTCAATCAAGGTAATTCCTCAACTTACTAAAATTCTCACTGTTCCCCACCTTATCCTTGCAATTTTTTTTTGCAAAATTACATTTTTATCAATAACAAATCCAAATGTGGGCATTTATAATTTTCAGATAACAAATGGATATCTTCCAAGAAAATATATTTCACGCGCTATAAATCTACCATCAAAGTGGAATACAAACCCCCACGAGGAATAACAACTTTTTCGCGAGGCTTTAACCTTCTTTTGGTAGATAAGGCAAAATTAAATACAGATTTACCGCCGCCGCCACCAAATGCAAACATGAAATTCCAGTCTGGCCAAAGGCAAACCGAAACACTACAGGAGCATCGCCCAAGCAAGATACACACAAGACATTCAACAATGACAAACGAGCTACATTCTGGGCATAAAGGAAACAAGCCGAAGGAGGACGAGACAACGGCTCACTCAGTTCCTGGTGCATCAGGATTGTTGCAATATATAATGTGTGAATAAATTAATATATTAAAAGCGCCACGAGTATAGAAGACAGTCGGCAGTTCCTGGTTCGTGTGACGTGCATATCATATGTACGTCTGAGTCAGAGGGATTTTTTGAAGGTACCAACGGACGTGCATATGTGTGTAAGACATATATTTCGCCTGAATGTGTCTGGTGGAATACAATTTTCGGGAATCCTTTGGTTTGTCTGTCTTTCGAAAGAATTTTGGTATCCGAAAGGAAAAAGACATATTGAGGCTGCGAGTGGAAATTCTCACGCGATAAACAAGTTTAGAATGAATGGGATAAAATGATAGCAGTCTGTGTCAGTCACAGTTTCAGAGCGATTTGTGGCTTAAAAGTTATGTTTATGACTAGTCTGCAACTAGATGACTAGATGCAACTTACTAATGAAGATCAGCCTTCGGTTAAGACTTGCATCAATTACTTCCAATTAAATGGGCAATGAATGTGGACGTTTAAGTGCCGGTTTATTTGTGCAAACTTGATTGCTCAAAAGATTCATAAGAAAACTGGAACTGGTCAACAGACAAACAATATGAGTTCACAAGGCAGAACTTTGGTTGATCATATGGACAATATTTGACGCGGCTTTAACTATTGTGGATTCCACGGTTTTTGAAAATTTATAGGTACCTTCATACGAACATAAAGTTAAGGACTTAGGATTATGGTTAATCCACAAAAAACAAGTCAAGTATCTAGGCATACTTAAAGCTAAGCTTCTATCCAAAGACTAGTTCGAAAGGACTCGAGCACTCATGGCATTGCAAGAATGTATGCAGTGGGGGGTTTATCCTTAACTCTCATATCAGAAGAATGAAACTCCCAAAACCTATGTGAAGCACAACATGCCTACCTTAAAGGTAAATCGGTGGAAAGAGCACTTCATAGTGTGGTCCGGGAAATTGAGCATTCTCAGGATGCGAAAGAAAACACTATAGCAGGGTTGCTTGACGCAGAGGGCACTTTCAATAATGTTAGAACGGCCTCAGTAATGAAAGGATTGGAAGGTTTGACGGTGAACAGGTTTGTTATATACTGGGTCACATGCTTAACTGCAGTATCGGTATCAGCAACTCAGCTATTGGGCCAAGTTCTGTAAGGAAAATGACAAGAGACATGCCACAAGAAGGATTACTTTCTCCACTGCTTTGGCTTCTTACCGCCAACTAAATCCTAAGAATATTCACAGAGGAGATACTCAATATTGTAGCTTATTCAGACGACTAAGCAAATTCTTGCCAACAATCTGTGAACTATTGGAATCTGCTCTCAAAGAGCAAGAGTGTAGACAAAACAGGAAGTGCTGAAGGTTTATCCCTAGAAAACTGAACTTGTTCTGTTTACTAAAAGGAGAAAGATACCCAACTTGACACTACCAAAGCTAGATGGCACTACAATAGATATTTCATCTGAAGTGAAATATCTTGGCGTCATTCTGGACTCCAAGTAATCTTGAAAAAGAAATGTTGAAAAAAGGATGAAGAAAGGAATAAATTCTCTCTATACACGTAAGAGGGTATGGAAATCGCAACTGCGCATCATCTACTGGATGTACAAAGCAATTATCAGACCTATGGTCCAACCTATGGGTCTTTAGTCTGGTGGAGAGCAACTGTACAAAGTACAAAGGCTAGCTGAACGTTACAACTCACTTTGCACCACGCAAACAGGGCTGGACATGATCCTTCATATTCATTCTCTGGTCTTGTTAATTAAAGGTTCTGCCACAAAAGAAGCTCTCAGATTGAGAGAATCCATTCTGTAGAAACAGACCACCTATGGGTATGCGGTGATATTCTCCGAGCTCCGAAAGCTTCACAGCCACATCGGACTACATAGTCCCCTGCAATGATTTTACCCTTGATATCCCGATCTTATTCCTAAGGCGGATAGAGTGGGAGTCCAATAGTATAGATAACGACCTAGCGATCACAATCCACATGGATGGCTCAAAAACGGAGATAGATACGCGAGCAGGTTTTTGCTCGGACGTACTGCAAACCAGGAATGTTTTAGATTACCAAAAGCTTATAGTGTATTCCACACTGAAATCCTGGCAAGTAAGGAAATGTCGTGATGCTCTGATCACCATTAGGTACCATTTGGTCAAACTCTGCTGGGTTCCCGGACATACATACTTAGCCACATATAAGGTAATGAAAAGGCGGATGATTTGACAAGAATGGGGTCGAAAATGAATATCAGTGATGCGGATATATTCATACTGCCACCGATTGGAAGATTGTATAGCATGATTGATGGGATAATAGAGAAAGAGGCCAACTCGTCCTGGTTATCTAGGGAGGACTGTACCATCTTCTTCTGACATTAAATCGATCCTCTATCCTCATCCTAACTGAAATAATCACAGGACACTGCGATATAAGAGTCATGCTATACCATTTAGTCAGAGAGAGTTAATAAACGGAATTTTATATTTTCTCCGATGACGGTTACTTGGACGAAAAAGTAGTGTGCTGTTATCTCGGTGGACTGCCAAGACTGCCAGAATATGTATAAAAAATATTGATACACTATTTCAAAAAGATAATGCTGCTCTATGTACAATGCAAAAAATTGGAACAAAGAAGTACAGCATTACAAGCGGCATTCCGTAAGGTTCCGTGCTAGGCCCTTTGCTGTGGCACGTAATGTACGACGATCTTCTTAGCCTTAGAACTTCAAAATCAGCAAAATATGTACATAGGTATACATTACAGCTATAAAGGTGGCTAAATAGTTAGAAAAGATGGGCCAGACTATATTGGTTACAATAAAACAGAAATGAATCCTGACTATGGTTGATCATTGTTAAAGCTACTTGACTTGACTTCAATTAATGTTTCCTTCTACCTCCAAGTCTTTAGTGATCGACAATCGTCCCTTTACTTTATACCCACAAAAGTCCTTAATCTACTGTTTACTTAAAACCTAAAAGTTTTCTTACTTGGTGTATGATTTGGTGTCGGTGGTAATGGTCGAACTTTATCCGGTGGACATCGTCGTTGCACCAAAACAGTAGCTGGCAATGGAATCGCTGTGCCTCCATTTCCTTTCGTATACGCTGACGGTATTTGTCTGTAAAGAAAAGAAAACAAAAAACAATAAAAAACATAGCCGAAACTCATTCTCCTCATAGACAACAAAACAAAGACAATATAAATCTATACTCGCACAATGTCCTTCTTTGATATTTGTCTTCGTCTGGTTAAGTATAGCAACATCTGCGACTGAACGAAATAATAATTGCAAACACTCTACACCTGCACAATTGTATAATTGAATTTCCGCACCCAAACGAAAGGATGAAGAAGATCCTAGCTACATTCGTAATTGATTTATTCCAACTCTATCTCTTCGAATCGTGCGTAGTAAGAGTAGAGACCCATCATCACTCGGCAACCAGACAGACTTATACAACAAAACTATTCAACTTTGAGGTATTTGTATCGTTAAGGACAACCTTGTCGTCCTTCATTCCTTCCCCCCCAAAAAACAAGCGTTTATAGCAATGGGAGATCCCATTAAAAGTCGTCTTTCACAAGCATAAATGCATATTTTTCATTCAGAGTATTGAATTTCAAGTGACTGTGTAGGTACTCAGATGAAAGGATACTTTCACAGACCGGCAACCACCACCAGTAAAACTCGTAACCAAGAAACTGCGGACAGAAAGTTTAGAAAACACTTGAAATCCGTTGAGATGGAGACCAAGTTTTCCTCATCGCTTATGGTTTACATTATTTTAGTCCTCGAGGAGAGAGGGTGCTGACTTTTTGAGAAATATTTTCCTGCGTGGTTGTGTGATGAAAAGTTCAGAGAGCACTTGCAAAGTTGTCGACTCTAAGATAAGGACATTCCACTAATCTATGGAAATTTATGTAAAAGCGAGATGTGAGAGAAACGCACTAGCACTGGAATGTGATTTTATAAGGACTTGCAATAGAAGGAAAGTTTTACTAGATTGGTCAAAGCCAATGAGGACTGATATAGATCCACAAGGCTTCGAGTATAAATTCCGTATTTACTCATTCAGGTTGATAAAGCTAACATCACGAAAGAACATTTTGTGGAAGCTTTGTACAAACGTTGTCAAGGCACCTGGTAAGAAGGCATTGATAATAATCAAGCCACAGAGCAAACAAAAATATAAAAGATTCAACAGTATACCTACTTTGCCACTGATCCGCTGTAGTATGCATTCAAGAGGTGCTGGGTACTTCTTGTTCAATGATGCTGCGATCATGTTGACTGAAATTTTTTTTGGATAAATTGGAAGAGGATGACTTGGAGCATATGCAGTTTCAATAAGATGGGGCCACATGCTACACATGGCTAAATAAAAGTCGAAGTTCGGTAACCGTGTTTGCTTCAGAAATGGATTTGACGCCTCTGGACTTTATTTTTTGGGCTAGGTCAATTCCATGGTCTATGCCAATAAGCCAGAGACTAAGGCCGACTTCAGGACAAACATCGAACTCCAAATAACCGGCATATCGCCCAATTTATGCGAAAAAGTCATCGAAAATTTGAAAGCGTTTCATGAATGAAACTTCATGAGCAAACGTGGAGCTGATATCGGATCGAGACGGATCAATGATTGATTTCACTTAAGACTTGGATTGCAGCGGCATTAGTTTACTGAAAGCAGAGTTAGAAGCCCAGAATTATGTGAAGACCGAAGAAGTGGAGGGTATTGTCAAACGTGACATGTATCACTGGCATATATCAAACCACTGGCCTCGAAGGCTGAAGAAGGAGCGAACAGGTGTGACAGCAGGATCGTCACAGCATCACTGAAGAACTTACTGGTGAGCGGAGTTGTAAATAACATCCAGTAAAAGGTTTAGACGCAGTTTTCTCATTTCGGATAAGGATCAGGATCAGCTCAGCAGATGGAGGGAACATTTTGAGAAAGTGCTAAATAAATCAGGCGACAGCGTCATAGTCCCAATTTCAAGGAGCGTGCCGCAGCAACAAATTCCCAAATTCGCACCCGACTTCCCAGCAACACAGAGATGACAGCCGCTATCAGATTCTTCACAATAAATAAAGCGGTAAGCATGGTATCCCTGTCAAGCTTTTTCAAGTGGCGCCAGCTACATCGGCAGAGGTAAATACTTCAACCGCTCATTTCTAAAGCGATGATCATCAAACTTCCAAAGAAGGTTAATTTGATGGAATCTGGGAACTGGAAAGGAATATGAGTTCTCCCAGCTGTCGGATAAGAGAGCATCTAAACTCAACACTCGATGCCAAACAGGCGGGATTTCGACGTGGATACTTTTCCGTAGATCATATCAACATCTTGCGAATCATCATTGAGCAATGCATCGAATTCAGGTCCCCGGTATATCTATTGTTCATCGACTTTGAAAAGGCTTTCGGCAGTTTGAACAGAGATGCTGTCTGAAGGTGGTAAGTGTCACACTCTGCACAATCGTAAGGTGCCAGATGACTTTGAAGTCCATAGTGGAGTACATCAAGGCTGGATACTTACATACACCGTTGTTATTCCTGGTGGTCAATAGCGAAATAATTCGGTCAGCACTAAATGAAAGGAAACCAAGGATGGAGGTGGACATTGGTATCTAATCTCATTTCATCTAAGCTAACGATGTTTGCCTCCTTTCACATTAAATAATGAATCTCCACCAAATAACTCAAAATGTCCAAGCTGAAGGAAACAAAGTAGGGCTTAAGATAAATGCGGGAAAAACTGGTCCCCTGAGCATTGCACACTTCAATACCCAACTCAACATTGCCGGACGACAAGAGATCGAAAAAGTCGAAAACTTTCTATATTTGGAAAGCATAATCTAGGCCGATGATGGACCGAACTTTATGTGGGCAGTAGAAACGGAAAAGTTAGAGTTGCGTTTGGAACCATATCAAAAATCTAGAAAAGCAAAGTCCGTCTGCATCCCTTATATAGGATTAAGGAAATCGTGATATCTGCTAGGGATATCCGCATCTTTTTGGGCAACCAAGCAGCTATCGAAATCGGAAAAGCTAAAGATGCGTTTAGAATGTTGTTGAAAATCTGTAAAAGCAATGTTTTCAGCCAAAAACCAAGCTGAGACTCTTCAGATTTAGTGGAATCAGTACTACTAAGTACATATACGGGTGTAGTACTTGGAAACTTACCAACACTGTCACTCGAAGGCTGCTAACCTTCGTAAATAGATATCTACGTAATATCTTGAGAATTTTTTGGCCAAACCGTATCGCCAACGAACAGCTTTATCTGAGAATGGGCCCATAACCTAAAGATATCACAATACGAATGATGATGTGACAATCGATTGGTCACACCTTACGGCGTGAAAACGAATCTGTTGCGAAATATCCCATGGAGTGGAGTTCACTCACCCAATCATGTAGAAGAGTAGGGAGGCCTAGGCAAACATGGCGAAGGACAGTCGAGGAGGAATCGAGACTACTGGGATAAAGCTGGAGTGACTTGAAACACATTACTGAAATCCGAACCAAAATTGTTGTTGACGCCCTATGCCCCTTCAAGGGTTGCAGGATATAAGTAAGTAACTCAATGCTACTTAGTCATGTGTACAGATACTTATTCTTGGTACATGAACAAACAAAAATCTCCGAATTAAAAAGTTCACACGAGGCACTCTAGATACATAGATACTTAACAAAAATAAACATACACTTAATGTCTCTATAAGAAGCAACAAAACAACCTCAATTAAATTGTCCATTCTCATCCCAATCATCCACTTGTTCATACAATTCATGAGTATGTATGTAATACAAATCGATATCGCTTCTCAATAGATCAAGAGATGTCGATAACCTTAGAAATTGCTCTCAAACGACATCTCGGTTTTTTTTTTCTCATTTTTTTGCTCAATGACTTTGTATTCTCGATTTTTTTTTTTAATGAATCATGATTAAAGCGACAAGAACATAGAGTTTAACGTCAATGACTTCTACCACACATAAAGAAACAAAGAATTTAAAAAAATAAGTCTTCTTGTAATAACAACCTTCATTGGAAAATCTTATGATGCGAGGCATCATATGCGTAAGCACAACTTCTATTCACACGCCACACAAAAGTGGAGACCGACACAAGAAGCATGTACGGGTACTTAGATACTTTTTTTTTTTTTTTACTACCTTCTTGTATTTCTTTCTTTACATTCAGATACCAAACCACGGAGAGTGACGACTCTCTAGTGTTTGATACCAACTGTGACTTTAACAATCCCCAACATCCTTCCATTTCTCTAATGTAAACTTTAAAAAAGCAAATAAGTCACTCGTTGCTCACTGAGTAGTGAATGCTTCTTTTCGGATGCATTCAGCATTCAGGTGGAGGAATCTTTAGTTACACTAGGGATTGCAAAAATGTATTCAGATGGAGATGTTTTGCCATCATCGTATTATGTATCTGAACAATGTATCTGTGTCTGTTCTTACGTAGACTTGGTGCACAGCGAAAAAAATGTATCTATTGATGAAGTTAGTCCAGAAACCCTTTTTTGTTGTTAAGTCAAAGCATTATCACCAATCTAAGGTGAACTTTTGATACTATTAGATGAAACTAACAAAAGAAATAGTGACCTAATTCTCGACCGCTCAGTGTCCACATTATAACTTTACCAGGACATACGTCCTCTGTTTTGAGATAAAATAATGTGCACACGTTCTCTGGGATATAGGGGACCATTTCGAGGCCTATCCTCCGTCCTTACTAATATATGTACATCCAACCTAATTGCTGGTGAACTCTTTTAACTCCAGAGTGCATGACTAGTGTAGGCGTTGTAGGCGTTGGGCTTGAAAATAAAAAAAAAATTTAAAACCCTGTTTGGTGCCCTCCTTTGGCTCTTAAGGCCATCAACATGTTTTTTTTCTCCTGTGCTTTATGTATGCATGTTCGCCTCTCTGTTGTGCTGTTTACAGATCTGTTTTTTTTTTTGTTGCTTTTTGTTGACTGATGGAATTGCAATTGAGGTGAGATGCTGGAGACTTCTGTTTTATGCACAGTCCTGGTAATGTGCTTTGGTATGATGCTTCAGTGGTAAGCCGGAGTGTTGCATCGCTGTCTATGACATAAAAAGAAAATATATGTGTCTACCAGAAGATGACAATTTATGGGAGGCAGCATATGTACAAAACAAAAATTAAAAAAAAAGGCGAAAAGCCATGTTTACACAGTTTTTAACATTCAGTTTGTGTGCGTGCCTCTTTTTGAGTGTTATAGCAAAGGAGTAGAATGGTTTTTTGAGTGCCCTCCTTTTATTGACACGTTTTTGTTTTCTTCTTCTTCGTGTTGATGTCAGGGAATTGGTAAATGAAAATTGGCGTGAAAGATGGATACACACGTTAAAAGCATTTAGGATTCCATTCATTTCATATACGTTTGTAAAGGTTGTTATTTGATGCTTTTTATATACTGCGTTCAGACTCTCATTAGGAATTTGTTTGGGCCGATAGACGAGTTTACTAGTGAATGAATCCACTGATCCATCCTTCTGAAACTATTTTCTTTCACACTCAATACCATATTGTAGTTATGACTTTGTCTGCACGGTCTCCTCTGTATTATCTTCGAACTGAACTTTCATTCCCATATTATAAACACTTTAATGCAACACTACTCTTTCCCTTTCTCTGCCTAAGGATACAAAAGACCTTCAACAACAAACCACCATGACTCAGTTGACCACCATGACAAAAGTGGATGTGAAAATAAATGTCATTGTAGAAAAAGAGGACAGAAGCTGTCTTTCGACTTCAATGTTTTCGAAAATGGCTATCCTTCTACGATCGGAACAACAACTGTCTATTGTATGAGGAAGCAGATGAACTAAAAAATAACCTTATCCCCATAAGCG
Source organism: Xylota sylvarum (assembly GCA_905220385.1). Taxonomy (NCBI): domain Eukaryota; kingdom Metazoa; phylum Arthropoda; class Insecta; order Diptera; family Syrphidae; genus Xylota; species Xylota sylvarum. The sequence goes on along the minus strand of LR999957.1, from coordinate 102,778,133 downwards.
AAGGATATGCTTGAACAAGTCACAAACGGCATGCAGATCCATTGTCTTCTAGAGAAAAAACGAATAGAAGCTTTAGGGATGAGAACATTCGATCACCACTTTTCCAAAGAAGTCTAAACGGAATAGAAAGTTCCTTCAGGCAGGAGTGTCATCTCCACGAAACTATCTACCTCCCAGCGGTGTAGGGGTTTAGTACAGTCATAGACTCTCGGGACTCAATTTCTCAGAAGAGAACGAAATCAAAAGATAGCCATTTCCGATCTCAAATTCCAAATCTCCACCCACTCCATCACCATATCCCATCCCTCCCCCATTCCTCAACCCGATCCTTCCTATGGTCTAGATCAAGTTATCATGCGAAAATATTTCGCTGAAGCTTACAGCATCAGCCGATCCACAAGCTGTCGCAAGCATACATAACTAGAAGTCCTCTAGAAAATTTGGAATTGGGACAGGCTTCCGTAGATGGTCTGGTAATATATTAAGTACCACGTTAATGCATGTACGGTACAGAAGGTATTTGGTTGACCTGGTCAGAAATGGTAGCAAATATCGACCAGCTTACTTAGGTGGCGCTACAGTTCGGGGTGAACCTGGGCCTATCGACCAGCTAATGGAATACAAATCATCATCTTGTGTACAAAAGAATAGCAGTCTTCTTCAGTTCATAAGAAAATCAAAACGTAGACCGATAAACACCGATGAGCCAGATGTGTCCTGGCCAAGCCCTACTTGATTACCCGCCAAACTTATATACAGTGCCTTCAAGTTCAAAAGCGTAGTGAGAAACTAGTTTCTCAGAAAGTTGTGAAAATTCTATTCCTTATTCCGTTCAAGAACTCACGACAGCATGTCCTAGACACTGAAAAAGTATTCCTAACTCCGGAAACATACCATCAGACATCACAACCAAAGGATACTTCAACAGTAGATAGCTTTAATAGCTGTTTCATGGTAGATTAAGCTTTACATCTAGAGCAGAGCTAGCGAGATGCTTCAAACAACTCTGCAAGGAAGCAGACCCAGATCCCTGAGGGATCCCATATAGGATGGTGATGAAGAAGCTAAGGGCATAGGATAGAGGAACTTCGTCTGACCACCAGTAGTATGGTCTTAGAAACATCCCGTTCTAACGTCGATGGTTTAAAGAGGTAATAGATACAGCAGCTGAATTGATATTAGGGGAAAAAACGGCAAGATGGTGCTACGTCAAAAAATCCTTTCAATTCTGCAAACTGGTCCTGCATTAGGAGATCTCTGACCAAAATGGATGCACCACATTAACTCGTGATGAAGCTAAGGTACCAGACGGGCGATTGCTTATACTACAGTGTTTTCGCAAGAGTCCCCCAGTCCTGGGATCTCGCTTGTGGAACATAATGTATGACGGGTGTTTTGCGATTAACGATGCCAAAAGGATTTAAGGTTAGCGCTGTGGCTACCGTGGCCAAACGAGGAAAATTCCACCACGAATAAAGCGATAGCCAAGATCAAAAATTGGCTAGGGTCTACCGACCTAGAATTAACTAACCACAAGACCGTGGGTCTTAATAACCAGCCAAAAGACTCTAACTTTCGGGTTTGGAGGCAATCAATCAGATCTAAGGAGACGTTAAAATACTTGGATATAACGATCAACAACCGACTGAAATTCAAAACCAACGTCGAGTACTTTTTGGGATGTTGCCAAACACTGGTATACATGGACACGCGAGGAGGATTGTGATTTACAGAGTGGTAAGATCAATACTTTTCTACGCTGTCGCAGTTTGGAAAGGAGCTCTTACAGCTAAAGAAACAAAAAGAAAGCTCTCGCCTGGACACAGGCTCCTCGTAATAAGAACAATATGCGGTTTTCGAACAATTTCGGACGAAGCAGCCTGTTTTACAGCGGATATGGATCCTATTGACATTCTCGCCAAAGGATTTACCTTAAGGGAAGGTAAAAGCAGAAGAATGGGCAAGATCTATAGCCCTGTGACAAGTCAGGATAACATCACCAAAGCCAGGTGAATGCACAAACTGATTCCCAAGATAGACGTCTGAACAAAGAGAGCACACGAGAGCAACTACCACCTTACGAAATTGATGTCTGGTCAGAGTGGCTATCGAAAATATTTCTACAGATTTGGACACGATAGCTACAATTTCTGTCCAGAACATCTAGATGAAGAGGAAGATGCGGAGCACGCAATATTCCACTGCAGATGCTTCACAAACCATATGACAAAGTCAGGGGACAACTGGATTAGAGATCTGTTCTTTCTTTAACGAGCGTGCAGAACGAGCTAAGAGGACTCGAAGGATTAAGAACGGCTGAAACAGCAGCTACAGAGCACATGACATAAGTTGCTAACCATCCCCGCGAAGTAATACCTAATGAGTAGTAGAAGTTCCACGGAGACTGTGGTAGAAGTGTCTAGAGTGTGGATTAGTACGTGCGTAAGCGTGCTCCCGACATCGAGTATTTGAGTTTACGATTCGTGAAAGCTGATCGCCCGGGGTATTAATCCATTGGCGCATCAAGAAAAAAAAGGTAGACGTACTAGGGAAATTACTAGCGAGACAAGTTATTCGTCAGGAAAAAATATTCAAAAGTCAACAATTCCAGCACACGACCTTGGAGACAGAACTCTTGTATCACGAGCCCTTTTTGGAATGCAAATTGAAGAAATAGGATATTGTGTTTCTAGTATTGCATTTTACAACCTTTCCAAAACTCTGTTCCTATCCTTTAGCCATAGGCGAGTGAAGGAGATTCACGACGCCACACTCAGGTCAATATAGACCCATTGTGATACTTATAGGGGAGAGATGACCCCTGACCATTGGTTAACCCTAGTTCTTATCCTTTACATGTAGGCAGTGCTATGTACCCAAAACTTAGTTCAAATTCATTGTTTTCACTTGCAGGCTTCCAAAACACTGAAATCACCTCTCAGACACTTTATCACATCATTTTTGAAATACTGAGGACAACTTTAGTGGTACTAGTCTGGACAATTCAAAACAGTTCATATGAGAGACAGACACCCAACAGGGATAAGATTTACCTCAAGCTCAGCTGGACTTCCGATTCCATTTAAATAACGAAGTTCAAGTGTGATTTTATATCTATCACATCATAACCACATCTTAAGCAAGATCATGAAACAGAGATACATGCATTCCTCGACCCTAAAACATCTCACATTACATGATCAGCGCGCACCGGTCTGTCTTCCACTTGATTAGCATATGTATTGCCTTGCAGTTACAAGTAACATTTACACCGCAACGACAAAGGTGCGATGACATCTCTCTCCCTTGTGCCGAGTGACTTGTCGAAAGTGCAAAGTGATTTCTTGAATGAATGACAGAAGGAAACTTTCAAAGCAATAAAAATTAAAAATAAACCATATGTGGTACTCAACGGTAATTGGTTTTTAATTTCATTACCAATACGTTGCGATCGTGCCACAACAACATTTGTGTAACGGTTTGTGGTCATAATATAAATTTAATCAATTAACTTTGCTACTTTATAACCGATCGATTAATACACAACTCTGGAGTAAACAAAATAAATTTGCAAAAAATTACTTAAAACCCAACAACGACAGACTTTCTTCCATCCGAATGGAATCCAATGGATCTCGGAAGGAACCTCTGAAGTGCCCCCTTCCATCCAAAGTTAAAAGTATCTGCGATGATTTCTCTTTTCTTCTTTTTTTGTTTTGTTTTGAATTTTATTGAAGGCGATAAACGACGAGATAAGAATAAATTTTCGCAATTTGCAACTGAATTCGATAAATGGTTTTTGTTTTCCTTTCGAGGATATGAAACGGCCCCAAGGGACCCCAGGAGTGCAACCATCATCGGATTTAATATAGGGGCATCGCCAGTAGGCGGATAGAGTCTGATATGACTACGGCCTGCGGGCATACATGCAGTACATTCGTTTTATTATTGGTTTCGTTTTTTTTCTGATTAGTTGTGAGGATCACAGGGTGTAGCGGAGATAATTAAAAGGCAAAGTGTGATTGTTCTGCAAATTCCATGTGGGAGGTAGTGTGATATGCGACTGGCACCTGACAACCTTCTTGTTTATGTGGACTGCTAATTAAACTGAGGTCGATAAGTCAAACTTGCTATAATAACGCCTCCGGTAATAAGGGGTGTCGATAAGTGCCCACATTCAGCGAGGTAAAACTTTTTAAGGATTTCCGTGGAATATACGTAAGTACATCAGCAGTGCAAAAGCAACGTTCTGTACAAAAAAACACTCGTCTGAGGTCGTATGTATAAAAATAAAAATGAATAAAGAATTCATTTCTCGATTTTACGAATAAAGATACACATGTAGTCCTACACGATCAGACCTGGTTTAACGATCTTTCAAGCAATTTGTCAGAGTTCGGATGAAAATTGATAGCTTTTGGCTGAGTTTACACTGTTGACAGTTCGATCTCATCGTACGACAATATGATCTTTAGACCAATCAAATTTAAACATAATGATTGGTCTTCAACACAAATGAAAACGATCGCATCGAAACAAGTGATCGGCAAAGAAATGGTGTTCGCTGAAAGTGATCTCCCAAACACAGATAAGGTCCTTTAACTTCCAAGTATAGTACTTTAAGTATCGGATAACACTTGACTAGCTGACCGCCATAACAAATGATCGCACTCACAAAGGACAGATTTCGTCGCAAGAAGAACTGATCGTGGAAGGAATTGAATGCCACAATAACCGATACTTGATAAACGGACTCCCTGCAATGAAAAGAAGTATCTGATATCTTGTTTAAGTTCAGCATTTTATTGTGTTAAATGATCTTCACTTGTTGACTGGTTGGCGTGTTGTTTTGTGTTACAAACCGGAGATATCTAATTACCAGAAGTAGCGATCTTGTTCAAATGATCATCTATACCGATCTAAAACTTTTCATTTTCTGAATTCGATTCGTCACCCTATACAACCGACAAAGAAGTTCAAACCCGACAAAAGATAAAAGAAGTAAATAAATTCTCGTACACTCGCTAATGCAGTCTTTCGCTTGAATCTTAAAACACTAACTGACTGACTGACAGTGTGTGATAGTGGGATGTATAGCGGAATTGAATAATTATGCTAATTGCGTACCTAGCAAGGATTTTACTTTATTTACATCGTTTTTTAATCGTTCCCCGTGTTGCATTATTTGCCAAGTTTGCTTTGTCGTTTTTTTCATTTCCAATCAATTGGGTTCCGTATAGTGGTTTATGGCTAAAGGTGGCGTTGTCATGTTTATTGTTTTTATTGATAAAGTTTATGGCATTTCGCGAGAAAATTTTTCAATAAATTGTCTACTCTCGTGCTTGGATATTATGAGAAAGTACCAGTAGACTGGGAGAGAAATTCCAAGACGTGGCTTGTGATTTATGAAAATTGTTAAAGCATGACGGTATGTAGACGACTGTGCAGGACAACTTATTCAATGGAAGGAATTTCAGGGACTCTGACCAATTGTAAAGCACGCTAATAAGACGAAAAACCACCCACGAGGTATGGTATTTAATGGTTGGATGAACAATCCGATCAGGTTGATGAATGTTCTACAAGCTCCTCGCGAATAATTACGAGAAATGCCCAAAATATGACATTAATATACTCTTGGGTGATTTTAAGGCAAAGTAGACATCTTTGGTAAGACGATAGGAAACAAAGCCTAGACGACATCACATCCGAAAACAGGCTCAGGCTCATCGATTTTGTAGCTGGAACCAATATGGTGGTAAGCAGAACGACATTTCCTCATCTCGACATCAACAAAGGCACGTGGCAGTCACCAGATGGTCGCATATGCAACCAAATAGATAATGTTGCCATTGACGGATGGAAGTCCTTTGACATACTTTGATATACTACCTAATATAGATCAGTACTTATTTGGAAAACTGCCAAACTGTGTTTACGAATATCCATAGAACCCCTTAGGCGATCAACAACTACGTCAAAGAAATACAACATTGAATGGCTGCAATCTTAAGAGACCACTACAACCTATAATGCCCACCGCATATCCCTTGATCTTGCGAGAAACCCCAAGACTGCCAACATGAATCCGGAAGACCAGTGGCAACTGTATTAACAAGCCATTAGAAACGCTGCGTCAGAAGTGTTGGCCTTCTAACAACCAATTCCAAGAAACCAATGCAATGGTTCGATTCCGAATGCGCGTAGGCAAACTAATTAAAATAGATGTTTCGTACAGGTTGGGCCTCCAGAACAAAACTAAAGAGAGAAGGAAGGATGAGAATCGCATGTTCAGGAGGAAGAAAAAAGAACATTGACAACACGTGAAGTCGAGGAGATGTAAAGATGCTTTAGCAGAAAAGAGGTGCGTAACTTCTATATAAGAGTGAAACAATCTACATCAGAATTCACGAGCCGAACTGGAGCCTGCAAAGATAGCGATGAGAACATCATAGTGGACACGCAGTCGATGCTTAACATCTGGGGAGACTACTTCAACCAGTAACTAAATGATAATGTTAGTCAAGACCCAAGACAGCCAAGAGTTTCAGAACCTCCACCAAACTAAGATAAAAGTATCCATCACCAAGCAAAAGATAAACAAAGTAGATGGGGTGGATGGGCTATAAGTGGAGGTGTTTAAACACGCTGAAGATGACCTGGTAAGAAGCATACACCAACTGATCTCTAAAACATGGTAGAATAAAATTATGCTCGTTGACTGGAGCCTCTGTACCATCTGCCGAATCCATAAAAAATTATATCGCCTACTCTTCACCAACTAACTACAGAGTCATGAGCCTTTTAAGCATCACTTATAAAATTCTATCCAGCGTTTTATGTGAGCATCTCAAGCCGTTTGCTGATGATCTAATCGGTCCTTATAAATGAGGCTTCAGACCTGGAGTTTCTATCACCGATTAAATGTTTACATTTCGCAAGATCTTGGAGACGACCCACGAGTTCCATATCGATACTCACGATATCTATCCTATCAGGATGAATGCTCGATGCTTTGCCAATATTGGAAAGGATTCCACTGAAACCCTCGACACCGTAATACGTGATAGGAAGAACAAAGCGAGCAGTTACTGGTGCTTTCACTAGCATGGAGGCAGCAGCAATCAGAATGGGACTGGTTACCAAGACAAGACATAGTATATGTTATTATCAACTAGAACTAGAAGAACCAAGGAGACTTATCACCCCGGTCCTGCTCCATGGCACCCTTACCTGGTCGAACGAAAGCTCCCTTGCTGTATTGGAGAGAAATGTCCTACGCACGGTTTATGGTTCTTTTTGTGTAGAAAAAAAATAATGTCTGGTGAAGAAAATACAACGACGAGTTATAAGAGCTGTACAGAGACATAAGCGTAGTCAAAAAAATACGTATCTAATGGTTAAAATGGCTGGATCACGTTGGGAAGATGAACATCGATGCTCCAGTTCGTAAAGTCTTCAACGCCATACCAGAGAGATCGAGAAACCAATTCAGATCTCATCTTCGATGACGTGATCAGAAAGAAGAAAATCTCTGTCGAATTGACTTACGAGATTGGAGCCGGCGGACTAGGGATCAAATCGGCTGGAGAGGCATATTACTTGAAGCCCAATCTACAACAGAGGGGCAGATTACACACATATGGAAGAGTATCCTGATTGTAATTATAGGACACTTGCAATGGAAAGAGTTAGACAAAAACTCAACGACTCAGAAGAAGTAATAAAAGGTTTTTAATTGCTTCAATAGGATATCTGTATTATGCATGAAGTTAGCTGCGATTTGTTTGACGTTTCAACTAGACTATGTATACCTATTTTTTAATTCAACTAGCAAGAATTGTAGTAGAGGATACGACCAATCCAAACCTTATTAAGCTTGCGACAAGCCGAGTCTATATACTAGGTACCGCAGATCCTGGAGAAAACCCAAGAAGTCCAGATCGAGACTCAACATTTTTTGTATCGAGCTTGAGGTAGCATATGACACAGTATTTACAGAGACGAGCTACATATATACTACAGAACCATGTCTAGTTTTGGCATCCCTGACAAACTAGTCAGATTGTGCAGAATGATGATGGAGAAAGCTCGCTCATCACTCCAGTCCTTCTGTGTGGCGTAGAAGCCTGGACCTTAACAAAGGCAGATGAAGATATCCTTGGTCATTTTGAACGCAAAATTCTTGGGATGATGTTCGGTCCCGTTTGCGCTGACGGGCTTTGGGGGAAGAGATTTAACAGCGAACTATACGAGCTGTACAACGACCTCGACCTGGTCAGATAAGTACGTATCAGTCGTCTATTATAGCTAGCACATGTAGAGCGAATGAATTTCAACGCTCCAGCCCGAAGAGTCTTCGAATTCAACCCAGAGGGACAACACAGGAGAGGAAGACCTCGCCTGAGGTGGAACACATACATAAGTGGAAGAGGACCTCAACAACTTGGAGTGCGCTACTCTAGGTCATTAGAAGAACAGACAATATCACGGATTGGAGACCCATTTCCAACTATAGTGGATCGTCGAAGAGGGATGAAAATGTACTCGTCTTTCACTAATTTGTTCATACATATGGCCACGATTACTTGTACCATCTTCTTTCCATTAAATATCTTCGAAATTAACTAAACAGCAAGCTGGGTTAAACAAATCGATTTCGGATGAATTGTGCGTTCATTTTCCCTGCAATTTGACCGACTGAACAGTTGGTGAGTCACAGATATGTAGAATGTAATTTATAACACTAGAATGTGTAGCTGACTCGTTTCCGACATTTGTGATATACAACCATTTAGATGCACTTTGTCATGCCAAACTACAGCTACTTTTTAACCCAGAAAAAGTGAACCACATCTCAAAGCAAAAAGTCCTTTGATCTTAAGTGATCGGTGTAGTCAAAGTTTGCTGGTGTTCCCTTAATTGCTAGTTAGACGCATTATATTACCAAATAAACTACAAACAAACCAGCACAGTTCACATAACAAACGGTCGACATTTACGACCCAATCTTGGCATGAGAAATGCTGCTTCAAATGCACAGACGTGCTCCAGCCTATTACTTCGTCTTTCTACATTTTTACAATGTTTATGTTGACACAACAGCCTCTAATAAGTCGGAGGCGAGCAATCACATACATATGAAATAAAATATTTCTTTTTATCGAAAACAACACGATTTTGAAAAATTCATAAAATGCTTCATCTAATCAAAAACATAAACGCAACATCGTTCAGAATCAATGACCACACATTCCTGTGTGAAGATCCAGAGTCTTCGTTCTCCAGTACTCTGGAGACGGCTGTTCACCACTCAAAAACGTACCATTTAGTCTTCAAATCTATTTTGGGGTAATTATTTGAATGTTTTATGTTTTTCTTGAGATTTTCATGTAGCCTGGCATGTAGTGACTCTAAATTTGGTCCTATTTCTGGAAGACCATATATCATCACACCCCATTCGACGACGACGACGACTAAAGCTGACTGCAGATGGGCAAATTAGTTTCAGGGTGTTTGAAGTGAAGTGGAGTAGTTTGTACCTTGCAGATATCAAAGAGATTCACAAATGTAGTTCCATTCACCACTAATGTGTTGAAGATGCATGCCAAGTAAACATAGAGTTCGCCAAATGATGTGTGCAATTGCACACTGGAAAGGAGTAGGAGATCGGTGACTAAATCCTAGAAAATCTTGTAATAATGAGTAAATTTAGATACTGCTTGGAGTGATGCTGGAAAGCGTGGCAAATACTGATGAACCAATGCCAAGGGATTTGGCAAAGTGCCTGATGAGGTGGTACGAATACGCAAGTATGTATGTATGTACATAGGTAGGTTATGTTTTGATGTGAGTAATTAAAGAAAATACGCAGAAGCGTTCAAGAATGACGTGTAGTAGATGGAAAAAGGACTACAGAATACGATGTGGTGATGGTCATTAGGTGCGGTGACTAATTGAAGTTTTTGTTACACTGATTCAGTTGTTTACATTGGTTGGATAAATTAGGGGAATTTAAATGAAGGGATCAGTTCTGAGACTATAACTTGAGAAAGACGTCATTGAGTATAAGGTCGACATTTATGTTAGAGTAGGTGAACTCCAACAGAACATCCATAAATCATATTTTCTGCGGGATTCGAAATACGACGTTGTAAGGATACTATAATAAATTCAAACGGTAGGGAGTTCTTAGAATTCTACAGTGATATTGTCTCATCATTTTGAACAGACGGAATAAAAGAGCCTACATACAGTTTCAGTAATTATTTATCGTCTACAACTTCAACAAAGATGAGCTCCTTAAAGGTAATGAAGAAGTTATTATCACATTCGTTAGCAATGTAGGAACATTGTTGAATGACCTATATGCCTATATGTAGAAGGAGGTCAGACCACTTGTCAATAAAACTGTCTTTTAAGCATTGTACTGCTGAAATTATAAGAAAAAAGGAATAGGAAAAAGACTAAATTCCTTTGGTCTAGACATTAGCCTGCAAAGCCTTAAACTTAAAGACTTAATCAAGTGTAAAGATTTAAGTATCTTAGTAAAAAAAAAAACATCTCATAAGGACCGACATAAGAGAGCAAAATCTTTTAACCAAAAAAATAAATGGTACGTACAGTTCGTAATGTGAATATGAGAGAAAAGACACCTACAAATGCCTTAAACAATACCGGAGAACAAAAAATCAACAGGCAAAGGATAAGATACTCTGTAGAACGAACTGAATATCATACTACGAACAGTTTGACCTGAAACTAAACATGCTAAGAGATAGCAAAGAATGGTGGAAATAAGTGATATGACTTTAACCACGTCATCCAAGTCACTGAAGAAGTAACTACCGAGAGGTTTCATTCTTTTTGCAGATAAGGCAGAACAGTCACATACCAGGTGTCGGACAGATTGAATTTCTGCCACTTCTGAATTAGTCGTTGGGTAGTACAACGAGGCGCTCCGCATGAATACCAATGGCACAGGGCCAAGTAATCTGAAGACTGAGCTTCACTAGAAATAGGCCATAGCACCCTGGCCGTTGCACATGTGTCTAGATGAGTCCATCGTCGATTGGTTCGACCAGTGGCTTCATCCACTAATTTTGTCTTTAAGGAGAATATTGGGATTACAGTAAAGGGGAGAGGCTGCGATTCATACAGAACCGACCCATTTCTTGCAAGCTCATCAGTTTTTTGGTTTCCCAAGTTACCATATGCTCTGGTACCCACAAGAGAGGTATTGGCTCTGGATATATTGTTCAGGAGAGATTTGCAAGTAGAGCCAAAAGCCTTAACGGCTGCTTGGGTATCTATATAGACAGTCATCGTTTTGCCAACAATACTGCTCTCACGTATAACAAACAAAAGAACGGTCTACTTTTATAATTTCGCATTAGACCCCAGCCCCCGTGACAATGCCCATCCTAGAACCGTCGGTATAGAAGGCCAGTTAATTTTTATCCTCGGTTCTATGGTGCTTTCAGTAGGCTCTGTCAGGAATTCATATAGCAAATCTCCTTTCAAATACAAGCATCGGGTTCATGTGTTCAGTTACCGTCGATGCGTGGCTATGAGGGATTAATGACCATGATCGCACTGCCTTCAGTCTTACAGCAGTTTTGGCTGCCAGACTGGTGCAGTGGAATAAGACTGATTCGTAGTAATCCCATGATACCGATGCCAACTGCCCTTTGTATTTTTAGAAGGTTAAAAAGCTGACATTGCTTCTCAAGTGCCCTCCACCATACTAGTAAACCATAAGTAAGAACGGGTTTTACTTACAATCGCCATATACAGCCAGTATATCACGAGTAGTTTGAAGCTCCATGAATTACATATAAGAGTTAAAACCTACGATTACTTTTCTGATCCGTTCATCGATGTTGTCCTTCTAACTTTAGAGGCTAAAGATAGGGATCGATTCTCGCATTACAACTAGTGGACTGCCAGCCTAATAGTCTACTAGTTGTAATGCGAGATTGAGCCTTTCACTTAGGACTGGAAGGAACTTCTTTGAGGTCAGGATCATTAGCATAGGCCGATAAGATGAAGCCATTTTCCTTTAATCCTATTCAGATGTTGTCAACCACGATAAGCCATATTAGGGGAGAGAATACTTCGCCTTGGGACGTTCCTCTGCAAACCCTCTTTCGAATAGTTGTAGCTCCTAGTGTTGAGTATATGGTTCTCGATCTAAACATCAGTGCCATCCAGTTGCAGAGTCCGGTGTTTAGTTTTGTTCTGCGTACACATTGTTGAACGCTCCTTCAATGTCTAGGAATGCTCCCACAGCAAATTTCTTGAAGTGGAGGGATCTTATTGATGAGTTTAACCAAACCAAAATCATAATCAAAATTTTTCCTGAGTAAGGAAAGGAAGTTAGGAGCATGTACTTTGGGAAAACATGTCTGACGGAAAATGAAATGATCCGGGTACTCAATGGAGAAGACACCAGCACAGATTGACAAACAATAGTTAAATACATCACTGTGGCATATTTGGTTTAAAATAAAGAATAATTTACTACTAACTACTACTACTGCTACTTTTACTAGAAAAAAAAAAAAAGAAAAATGACATCTTCAACAGAGTTCTTGAAGACTTGATCTCAGAAACAATATATCCTAGATTTCTTTACAATTTTAGTTACGCTTGAGCAAAGAATCAAATAAATTCGATACACTACTCATGAAACGCCCTCGTGATCTTAAAAATACGATTCCTGACACATATTCTTATATGTATCTCAACAATCATACTTAATAGCCTCTTAAGCGATCGCTTTAACTGTTATTCAGGAAAACAAATGCCATAACAACAAGTGGGCGTATATAGGTGTAACCCTTAGGAGTCCAAAGGCGCATAACAAATCATTAATCAAGTCTCTTTTCATGCAAACTTTTGTGGTGAATTGCGGTAGATTGTAGCTCGCAACGAATGTGAAGAAAGAAAAGATGGTCTACATTCAATTTTCTTCATCTCTTTACCTCATAGTTTGAGATATAAGTACTATAGTCGTATAATTCTTCAACAAATCTCATTATAAAGTCGAAGACCGCTGCTAGTATCAACTTTCACTTTTAATGCTCAATTGCACTCGGGTTGCTTGTTGTAGACAGATGTCACACAAAAAGGGCACTCAGATGTCTGGTGCAAATGCCATGTAAAGCAGCAGATACATGTACATACATAACAACCCATAGCGCACAGTGTGCTGTGCTCTAATGAAGAGAGTGTTGTTATGCATGCCCTAAAGATAATGACACATGATTAACTCGCGCGCATATGGCTGCAGTTTGTTTGACTATCAAGCATGACGTGGGCGCGAATGGTTTCTTGGAGAAAAGGACTTCGTTTGTGTTATTCTTGTGTGATAACACCATGGACGTAAAATAAGGGTGACCGGTCTTATTTGAAGTACGCTGCTACCATACGATATGGCAACTGATCTCTCAAGTGAAGCTGATCAAATAAAATGTGTTGATGATGGACATTTGCTGACGAAGATTGTCAGATTGCGGCACGTTTGGTAACAGATTTGTAATTGAAGATTTTATTAGTTAAAGTGGCATGGGAAAGATTGTAAGAGCGATGTGCAGTATCCTACTTGGAAACCAGAAGATATGAGAGGAAGAGGCTGGATACGATAAGAAAATTATCATTAACTGAACAAATTTCAGGAGTACAACAAAATCGCTGCAATATCTGAACTGAAAGAAATTTTCCTCTCCATTAATGGTCTTAATGATGCCTAAACTCTCTGAACGAGTTCTATTTTCCACCAATCCGTCACACTGGGGATGTTCACCGAAAAAAGAAGACTTTAAAACTAGTAGGAACAAGTTTTTGAATTAGACCAATAAAGGAATGATCAAGCTTTAGAAAATAGGTAGCGTAGCTAGCTAAAATAATGATTCTATTAAGTGAGTGCATTGTTAGAAAATTCATCAAAAGCCATTCCAAAAGTTACTCTGAAATCAAGATGGTTAAAAAAACACCAATCTGTAAAACAATCGGGAATCTTGAACAGAACAACAAAATGAATCCATTGGTATTGAAAAGTTGACCGGAAAGAATAGAGCGAAAACGGGCTCCCGACCCATGAAGAGCCTCCGCCTGAGACACCCCAATCTTCCACTCTCTTCGATCCCAGACCTGCCGGTTCCAGTTGCCTAGACCAAGCGCTCTGGGATCCGCGATAGTTTGTTCCTTCAAACGGATGTTTCTTCTGGACCAGTATTGTCCATTCGGCAAATGTAGCCGAGCCAATGTAGTCGACGTGTTTTAGCTTTTTGGACTACATCTATGTCTTGCTTCAGCTGATAGAGCTCCTTCATTCGCCATCCTCGCATATAGGACCGAATATTCGAGAAAGAATTTTTCTCTCGAAAGTACTCAATATCTGCTCTAATTATCGCACTCGGCTCCATATAGCAGAAATGGCTGGATAGTCCAGTCATGTGTCATGGCTTCATCCACCCATACTTAATTTGTATGACCATCAGAGCCAGCACCCTTGTTCTTCTTCAGCTTTTCCATAAACATCATGACTTTGAACAATCTTTAACCATTCCAACCTTTCGAGGGAGCACCCTGCGCCTAATAAATACGATCTTGAATGAGGAGTAGGTTGGTATGAAGGAAGGACCATTTCACAATGGTCAAAGCACTCGAGAAAGCGGTGGTGGTCGAGTTTTTCCAATCGTTGCGAGGTATGTATGTATGTACATGAACAGAACCCCTTCAAGTACATGGGTGGTATGGGAGAAGTATTGAAGAGTATCGTTGAGTTCTCTTCATAGTAGTTTAACAAACTATGATAACTGAAGAGTTGTTAGAACCCTTTTAGACTGAATACAAGAAGATCTGGATTCAATTCGCGATGCCGAACAGATAGGTTCTTCAAGATCGTTCTGTATTGATCACAAAAGCACCACAAAGTATGTCGACTTGACTTTGGAAAAGCGTTCGACAGTATATATCGTAATTTCATTTCGACTGCTTTAGGAAGGAAAGATATACAAAGCTATTATTAAGGCTACCCAAGAGGTGGCTAAGTGACTTCCACAATAGTCAACCGAAGTTCAAAGTAGTGTCCCACAAGGTTCCATACTTTCACTACTTCTAATTTTTTTTATCGTTACCAGCGTTCATTTCACGTAATATAATGGATCTTTATCAAATGGTACGCAAACTGGAAGCTGAGTCAGACAAATTAGAATTGAGGTCTACTAACTTTACTAAATCCTTCAGTGAAGTATCTAAATATTGCTAAGAAGCAGGTAATATAGTATTTGGTGATGGTGACACTGAAATCAGCATGAGCAGCAAAATTGGAAAAGGTACTGAATGTAAAGAACTTGTATATGACCTCACAAGCCTAGTAAGTCTTTCGCTGGCCTTCAGCTTTATATGTCGATCTCTAAATAGGGCGATAAAACCCCCCCTTTTACCTACCGATCAATAGACCTAATGTTCTCTAAGGTCATGGAAATCATTGTAAATTTCCATCTCAAGAGATATTTTGAAAGAAAACGTCTTCTCAATGACCGTCAGTATGGTCCCTCAACAACGTTCCACAGGGGATCTTATTGTGTACCTAACTGAAAAATGGATCATATTCACCAACACAGTGAATGCCGAGTAATTGCCCTTCTATATCTTTAAAGGATTCGAAAGTGTGCCAAAATCCAATCTCAGGTTATCCGTACCATCTTCTTGTCATAAAGTGCAAGCTTTTTCAATAATCGGTCAATAAAATTGGTATTGGACGGATATACTTTTACCTCATTCTCATCCTTTGCCGGTGTATCCCAGGGCTTAGTCCTCTCTCCAACCATGTTTATAATATTTATTAACGACCTTCTGGGCGCACAAGTTGAAGGGGACCTGAACAAGCTTGGAGTGCGAAACTGGAGGCAGTTAGCTAAGGACCGAGGTAACTGGAGAGGCTTGTTAGTTGAGGCCCAGGTTCACCCCGAACTGTAGCGCCACCTAAGTAAGTAAGTAAGACCTCCTGCCTTTCACTCGCAGTCTGATCCATTTCTTTGCGGATGACAATACTTTTGAGTTCGTTTATTTTTTAACGACTCCACGGCTAAAACCCCAAACCGTGGAGTCTCACCGGCTCACCGGTTCTCATTGAACCGAATTGAGTTCAATTCGTCAAAAACCCAGTACTGTCCCCTGTCTCTGAAGTGTGATACTAATATAGCTAAACTAAAAATGAATGGAAGTGATATTGAAGAATCTAATGTCTTGTCAATGCTTGGCATGCAAGTTACTCCAGACCTTCGCTGGAATCATCAGATTTCCGAAGCTGCGAATATCTCACGATGTGTACACGCTTTTTTCAGTCCTGCACACTTGGCTACTGTCTATAATGCTTATATTCGTCCAAAACTCGAGTACAATTCACAAGGCTGAGCGGGAGCACCCGCATTTTGTTTGAGTTTATTAGATCGTGTTCAGCATCATGCTTATAAATGGATCAGTGACATGTCAATTTGTAACCAAATCTCTTCGCGAGGGCATCGTCGGAATGTTGGATGCTTATCGGCCCTGTACCGATATTTCCATCACAGTTGCTCGGGTGAAATCTATAGTTGTGTCAGGCCTGTTAATAAGTTTAATCAAATTATACGATTCCTTTAAACTTTCCTATTTCCTTTCAGTCTATCACTAGGTTTATGACTTTAAAGGACTTTAGTCCTAAGTGTTGTAGTACATTTAAGAAAAATATGATAAGTCGCGACTCATACTACGTGGTTGGTATCTAAACTAATCGGGTATATTTGATATAGTTTAATTTGAACAAGATTATAATTATTTGCATTTTTAATAAATAGATAAAACAATATCAAAACGAACTAAAATTTACCTTCTCACGTCTGGAGAGTTTGGTAAACTCCGACATTTTCGACTGCTCTTACTGCCATGTGAAGACGATGAATTCCCCATGATGATTCTTATCCAATCGTGTACACTTTCATTTACTCACATCACTGACTTTTAATTTTATTTTAATTTTTTTTTTAATATTGAAATAATTTTTCACATTTTCCTACATCAAATGAACCTTTAAGATTTATCTAAAAGCAATGTTACCAATCACAGCATAAATCCTCTTATTCTCATTAAATCTCCCATAACATCGAAATCAAATTAAGTTCATCCCCTCGTTCATTTATAAAAGAATCCTCGAAAATCACACATACAATCGCAACAAAAAGGAATACAATTACTCAGGATCCATAGAGTAAATATCATTATCCTCTCTCAATTAAATATACTTCCGCGTGCCAAAACTCCTCCAACACATCTGCCTAATATTGGTCAACAACAGGACTAAGCAAAACGTATTCCAGTGTTCTTGACAGTTAATTAGTATTAGATTTAGGGCTGACTGTGTATCTATATGTATATGTGGACAATCTAAATGTCACAGGGAGGAGCTGACTCGGCCGGACTTGTGCAAATCTAAAGTGGCCTGCTCCAATTCCATTAATCTAATTGAAAATGATGAAAATTTAAGGAAGCAAATTGATTTTTCATCTGAAGTGGTCCATGGAAGGTTGTGAAGGGATATTCTTCAAAAAGCATTCAGTCAATAAATAAACAAAAGGGGATGTAAATAAAAATGAATGATGGACGACGTCGCCAGTGGGCATGTCCTTGGCAGTATGTTATGAAAAATTGACGGTTGCTAGTGGTGTGTTGGATGAGGGTAAGCAAAAAGCGATGCTTTAAACAGCTACAGGGTGCTGCAGATTCTTTCGATTATTAAAGAATCAACTGCATCAACATATATAATACGACTTGCGTGTCGTGAGATCATGCCTCTCACTTCTTCTGCAAATATTCTAACCTTCAAAATACATAGATAGTTGGTTCCCAAGAAAATTTAAGCGAATAGAAATACCTATAACCCAAAGAAAATCTGAATAACTTAACTATGTATGAACATATGCCCACAGTGTTGCATATTTTCATAAAATCGTGACTACCCTACCCGCGCTTTGGTTTGCCATTTTAAGCGTATGCCGGGGCTGCCGCCAACTATGCGCCTCCGAGAAGATGGCTTTGTGCATTGCTGCATCTACCATATATGTAAGTATCTAAGGCAGTGAAACAATGCGACAGCAAATAGAATTAACATTTATCCATCAAATGAGTTACACATCTGACACTTTGATTTAATATGCCCATTCAATCATCAGCTATTCTTAGAAAATCGTCGATTGAGTAATCAATAATGCTTGTGTATCTATTGAGTTTCCACCTCAAACAAAAAGTAAATAAACAATTCAATGGCTACATACATACATTGAGAGAAAATACTCCATCAGGAGTCATTGGCAAACAAAGAAACCAGATGAAGAGAAAATGAAAAAAAATGTAAATGCTGGTGTTTCCATTAAAAATTATTACATGCCACCGCCACAACACCACCCATCATGCATCAATTGCAACAGGCAATGGCATCTAGAAATTCTTTCAAGTATGCTACCGTCGACTACAAAGGACACGTGACTTGACATGCTGCCGTCTCTCTGGTAACATTAATCGCAATATATTTCCAATTATCCTTCTTAACAGTAAATTGATTACGTGTGTGTCTGAGCAGCAGTGAAATAGTAGTCACTTTCATATTGTTGGCAGCATTTTACAACTACCCTGGTAAAAGGAACAAAAAAAGAAGGAAATTGTACATCCATCATGAAGAGAAGAATATCCTTTTACAAGGATTTTTGATTTGTTTCCTTAATTTTAATGGCTTGACGTGCAGGGTGGTGTGGGAGAACACAGTAAACACGTAATAAAACACACACAGACCTCCGGTTCTTTTGTGTACCAGAATATTAAATTACTGCCATGTTTGGTTTGCAACTAACCCCAAAGGCATGGCGCATAGAAAGATGAACAGGGCACAGGGTGGTACAGAAAGGTGTAATAGTATATTAGATTCGGCGGAATTTACTTGATGACGATGGAGTATAAAAATAGCCTATATCATTAGAAGTCCACAAGAGTCCGCGGTAGGACCCAGACATAATAGTCGAATTATTGTAGGATTCCTGCAATGAAACGGTTTAAGAAGACGTTGTTCGACTCCAATCTACATACACGGGATCCAAGGAGAAAAAACATAGTCAAACGTGCCAGGAAATCCCTGGCTGCCTTATACATATGCAAAATGATGTAGGTTCCACTTGGGTCCTAGAACCAAACATTATGCACTGGCTATATACATACCTCGGTAATGAAACCAATACTCATGTATGGAGTATTGGTTCCATATTCCACAGGTCACCGAATACAACTTCAATATTCTCAATACCAAACAGAACTGAATGGACACACCGGGAGATCCTGTACGAAGAATCGCTGTTAATTTTTACGGATGGTGCAAAATCGAGGACGGAGTCGGTACTGTTCAAACCATTGCAGCGTTTTTCAAGTCTAAGTCACTGTCATTCATCAAGCATCTAACTGGCTGGGGGTTAATGTAGTATCAGCATCGGATATTGTCATATACATATGTACATAGACAGTCCGGCAGCCATCCCTTGCATCCAGCACAACGAGATCTAAGGCAATGATAGACGGTCGCGTATCTCTCAACAAGATAGTTGGACAGTTCAACCTCACCCTATGCTGGATACCAGGTCACTGTAAGATAATAAGGAATTGTGGAGCTGTCGAACTGAGTAGACGAGGCTCCTCGAGCAGGCTGTTTAGAGGTGACGGGATCGATGAGATCAACACCAACAGCAGTCTTGGAAACAATACTGAATTTTTTTCCACTTGACATCTACTGCTGCAGCTAGGTAAGTACAACGGCACTAAGGCTTAGCTTCCCTGACTCTTCCCGGACTCTTTAGCTTGACTCTATAGTCATGGCTCATTGCTGAACCGCTGAAATATATCGAAATTCTGGACGTCCGTCTCACTATCCAACTGCAGTCGGAGATTCTCTATCAGAACTCCTACAAGGGGGGGTATGCATCGAGAATGAGCTAAATGTCTCGAAATACAAATCGGTCCTTCAGACTTAAGGATGTTTGCAGAGTTTTTCAAGCCGAAGTCACTGCAATAAAACAAGCCGCGGACATGATTATCATGGAAAATATTTTAGGTAAGTTAATCAGTGTCTATGTTTGTATGTTGATATTCAAGCAGCTATTAAAGCCTTACAGTCAGTATCTATATGGTTCAAGATCGTACAAATTTACATAAGAAGACTGGACAATATCTTAGTAGCCAATAAGGTGACCCTCTGTTGAGTACCGGATCACATGGATACCCCAGGTAAAGAGAAAACGGGTGAACTGGCCTGGATAAGGTCACATCTCAGCTCTAAGCTCTTTATACTGAATCCAATGAGGAAGCTAACATGCAATGGTATCTAATACCTATATGTACTACAACCAAATCGTTATGGCCAGTCTATGATAAATATAGTAGTGCAGATGAATGATCATGAAACTCAGTCGCAGGGATATTCGGCGTGATCGGCAATCATGTAACACGGCTAAGACTACCCCATAACGATTTCTGTAGGAACTGCAGAGACGAAGACGAAATAGAATCCATTCATCACTTGCCTCCATCCATAAAGACAATTGCCTGCACTGAGGAATAGGACGATCTAAGAAACATTGAGCTGACCAAACTCCTCAGATTCATACACGTATCTCTGTGATTTAGTTCGGCCGTTGATGCTTGAAATTTAAGCTCTCAGGGGTTTTGTAATTGGGCACAATGGACTCATTGCTAGTCTTAGTGAGTCGTTGATATTTTTTTTTGTGTCAACAAGGGCATCCATTTGACTAACCAAACTTAAAAGTCACAACAATTAAATAAATCCAACTAGGTACCACAAAATTGAGTGAAAATGCATTATGTTCACACGAGCGGTCAAACCGACTTTCTCCCTCAGAATATACCCAGTTTCTCACTTCTATATTGTAACCTAATACACCACGTAATGTACCCTCCCTCATATAGCTATCAGATGCACCCCTCTACTATACCATTACTTCCGAATCACCATTTTAATGGTAACAATAGTTTATTACAATTTTCCTCTGTCATTATCCAAAATAAGCGCCCAAACGATGTCAATATCCTCACTCATTGTGAGTTCATGTGGTGTCACAAATATGTAGGTCCCCGTGTGCAGCATATAAACAGTGCATCCTACCGTGACAGGAAAAATAACAGCGGTGCTCTAATAACGATTATGATGGTGATCTATAATGTACCTAACAACAAAGCCAACACAAAATTGAATAACATCCAGAACCTCTACCGATGCTCAACAAAAGCCAGCAATCACTCGTGTGTGAATAAAATTTGACGTGTGGCAGTGCCAGGCAGAAGCAGATGCTATACCAGCAGGCTAACCAAACACACATGCAAGTTAAATTTGATCTGGATCCCCCCAAAGTGTTTTCTTTCGTTGTATCCTTCTCATCTTGAATGCATTTGACATATGACGAGGAACAGGAACACTTTATACTGTACGACCATGCCCTGATTAGATTGTCAATCGAGGCTTGTCTGTGTAAATAATAAAAACAATTGCTATCAACCAAAGTGCAAAATTTCATCTTACAGATACCAAGTATCTACTGTGCGTGTGCCATCGTCAGCGGTGCACAATTGGATTTTGGTAAACAAACCACGCTCGCCCAGGGAAATCTGGAGCAACAAACTGTAGTTTGCCTGTGATTTCATTTCATCATCATCATCATCATCATCATCGTTATCATCATCAAATTGAATAAGAAAAGTAGCAGCAGCAATTCCAGGAAACTTCACCTTGTGTCTTCGTCATCGGCAATAATCCGTATATCTGGAAACTGAGGTGCATCCATAAATAAGCCGCAAAAGAATGCTGAATGTGTGAGGCTTCGTTTGTAAAGTTTTTTTTTTTCGGTCAATATGAGGTTTTTGTGTCGGTTTTTTCGGTAGAAATCCCCGTGAGTTGAGGATCATCACCGCAACAAAAGAAGCGGTTGCCGCACGAATTCGAGGAGGTAGAGTAAATGGAAGGAAATTTATTGAAGATGCCTCGTGTGCCTTGACACGGCAAATGTCACTGTCGAGTGACAAATTGCCGATAATTTCTTGTGAAACGTTTTATTGATGATAATGAGGCGCCGTTAATCATTTTCAAGTTTTGTATTTATTTTTTTTTTTAGATACTTTATGGGGTGTGAAAAGGAGAATGCATGTGTAGGTGGGTTGGTTTGGGTTTAAGTGTCGAAATATGGATACGATTAGGGTGGGGACTTGTCAACAACATTTTGACTAATTAGATTTTGTGGTTATAATAAACTTTAGTTAAAGGAATTTAAATTTCAACGGCAGGTGTCAACCCAGTTTATGCGCTTTTAAGAATATTAACACGCATTTGTGGTTTGTTGGTTGTCGTGCCTACATACAAGAATCAATATCAGTTGCACAATGTTGGCAGATAGTCAATATGTAGTTAGTCCATCTATTGTAGTCTCTAGATCTCTAACTTCAAGTTCAATAAGTTCAGGTGACAACCTTGTCCATTAGTAGCAACAGATGCAACGGATCGGCTTTCCAACGATATGTAGGTTTCTGAGAATAATGAAAATCCAAGGATGAGAACGAAACTAGAGTTACGAATTTGAAGGCATGTAGCCGATTTTCGATGCTATCTATATCTCATTTCCCAGTAAGTAGGTATACCTTGCAACGGTTGGTTAAGTACACTGCTAAACGCTAAATAGTGTACACTACTGGATGCCAGACACACAAATAAACCATCAGTTCGCATATGCCAATTAAATGTTGAGAGCATTAGCAAGCCTTAAATCGAATGTCTGGCACAGATCTTGAAAGATAATGATATTGACGTAGCAAACACAGAAGAAAATCTAAGATCACGAGGAAAGATTCAATGGTACTCACTACCACCATGAATAGCTATGTCCGAAACAATCTATAAAATGTTTGACAGGTAGATGAGAACTCTGAAAATAATATTTACACTGTCACGATCAACACTGCTGGACTAAATACTGTGAAACCACCAAACATCCCCCTGGACAACCAATGTCCTTCGTGTGCACTGCAAGTCAACAATGTACCTACATTGCAGACTTTAATAGTTACCATAACCTGTGGAAGTATGCTGCAAATGACACAAGTGGCATAGCACTAGCTGACTGGGCCGTTTCAAACAACATCCACCTAATATTCGATGCTAAAGACCAAATGTCATTCTATTCCCGAAGATGGCTTCCTGATTTTAGTTCTGATCTGTGCTTGGTATCTTGCAATCTAGAACACATACCACTCCCAGCATCCAGATTCTCTCAACAGCCAACACCGCCCTGTCATAATTACAACCGGCATACAGGTTTCACTTGTTAACTAGGTACCTCGGTTCGCGCTTGAACTTCAATAAAGCTTATTGGTAACAGTTTTCCATCCAATTGTATAGTTGCAACCGTTTTATCTCCCCAAATGTATCCAACTTCGAGTACTTTGCTGGATTGGTAATAGCTATCTCCAAAATGCATATACCTCATGGATACAGGAAAAAATGCATTCCTGGATGGAGCGCTGAAAGCGCACGATTTTTTAAAGACTTCGAGGAAAGCGGCGACCCCGAAATAGCCAATGAGATACTTAGATCTTTAGATAAAAGTCGCTAAAACAAATGGCAAAATGCAATGGAGGTCCTCTTCGCTCTTCTCAGATCCTGCTACAAACTACTGGAACGAGTTCCTAATAGACTTTTTCTATAGAATCAACCCAATCTTAAATCAGCACATCTCCGTCGACCAAGCTGGCTTCCGAACTGGATGGACCTGTATGGACCAGGTACTGGCCTTGATGACGCACATCGACATAGGCAGAGTATAGTTTACAAATTCGTAGACATTGTACCCTGTGAAAAAACAGCTCATCTAGTCAACAATATGTTGTCTAACCGGACGTAGCAAGTTTTTCTCAACGATGATCAAAAACGAAGACACGAAGCTTAACAACGGGCTACCGCAATGTTCGGTACTCGCACCAAGTCTTGTTTTCTCTGACTAGTCTTTTTACACAAAATTTTTTCAAGAAACAAGTTTATTTAGTATTGTTCAGCTAGTCTTCAGCCAAAATCTGAATATTTATTTTAGAATGGGGGTGGGAATTGGGGTCGATTCATCTGTCATATTTGACAGATGATATCAGCTTGTATTCCGCCATTCACCACAATAAAAATTGTAGTCCAAGGAAATGAATTTAAAACGATATAAGTGTACGAAACCACTGCTGCTCTGATCAGATAACAATGGGCAAAATGTGTGTTATCGTCAAAGGATAAAGAAGGCATCTATAGCTATATATACATATGTACATATATAGAATAAAAATGGGGACCTAAGCCTGCCATCATCCACTCGATATAGACCGCCATCACGTCAGATCCATTCTGTCTTACGGATGCCTTGCCTGTTGGTAAGCCTGCAACAGGGGCACAGGCACTACTAGTGCCATTAGAACCACACCAACCACAACCCCTGAAACTGATCTTGCACAAAATAGCGAAATGAGTACATCTGGGTACAGATACATATTCTAACACTATTCCCTCGTCTTCCCAACAAGAGAAGGTTAGACAAATGATACGAATAGAATCTCGATCTTCATAGACGATGCAAACACTGATGTAGGAGCAGACTCGGAGGTCCGTCTGAGCCCGAAATTCCATCCATTCTAAGATTTCCAAACCATGGTAGTGTGTTCCAAGTAGAAGTCTTAGCAATCACAGAAGCGTTACAAGAATAATTAATTACAAGTCTAAATGACCTCTGCAGAGGCTGTGACGAAGGAGAAAACACATCTCACTTTCTAACCGAATGCTATAGCCTCTGCAGTACCAAGAAAGCACCTCTCGGTGAATACCATTTCAGAGACCTCGGCGATCTGCCAGGAAAGCCATCATTAACCACTGTAAAATGTATATCCCAGGATGGTTCGAGGAGTTCGGAGATTTGTCTTTTTCTTTTTCATTTTCCTATTTAGGTTCTTCCACGACATGGGTACACAGTGGATCCAATGGAGATTTGAGCAATAGTTGCGTATGCCTACCTATAGTGGAACTTAAATGGATACCAAATGGATACCTTGACATAATATTCAGCGCCGCTTTAAAGCACAGAAGGTTTAAAAACATTTAAAGGAACTAAATCTTAAGTAACCTTACACTTCAAGCATCGGAGAAATCTGACGGAAGAAGATAACATAAGTAGTCCTCTTGGAAGTAATTATGTTGCCCAATTTATGTATGCTTACCAAATGATATAGATAAACATTCGATAAAGTCTTTCATCTCAATTGCAACCACTTTCAAATGGATATAGATATTTTTAGAACCAGAGTCCTTCAGATATCTATGCAACATGTGTGATGTAAAATCATTGAGATATCAATTCAGTTCCACGT
Organism: Xylota sylvarum; assembly: GCA_905220385.1. NCBI lineage: Eukaryota > Metazoa > Arthropoda > Insecta > Diptera > Syrphidae > Xylota > Xylota sylvarum. The sequence goes on along the minus strand of LR999957.1, from coordinate 102,752,651 downwards.
GCCTTTTCATAAGCCACTGTATTAAAGGCACTCAAGCACTTGAACGTTTGATTTTTCTTCTAATTGAATCAATACAAGTAAATTACACAGAATCGTTGGATTATTCAAAAAGGGCATTCTATTCCCTTCGACGGAATCTCACCCTCAATTCGCACTTAATGCTGGCAAAAACAAATTAAGGACTTAATGAAGCGGCAGTTTTTAGTTGTTCCCCAATAAAACGGCGTCCTTACTTATTCCTAGAATCAACGATTAGTCACGTCCGATGAACATGATTCAGAAGTTCTAATGGTGAGTGATATACATACATACCTATGTATCTAAAGAGCAATCCTATGAAAATAACATTCATTCGATTTGATCCTTTAATGCAATTTGATACTTTTAGAGAGCGAGATAGAGGTTTGAAAGATTTATTCTTAAGAAATATACATACTTAAATAGGTAGCCATAGTCATTGACTGACAGTGTAGATAGATAGATACTGGTGCATATGTCTGTCAGTAGATTGAATGAAGTTGTTGTTACAGACAATACTTTTGTTATTTGATGGAAGAAACATTATAGAAACCGGCTAGTTGGATTGAAGCTGAACTGAGTTCTGCAAGAATGAAATAAACTTCTATGACTTGTGCAATGTCGACGTTGTACTATTGACAGAATGAAAGTCAAATATGTAGATTTAAGCCCCTGATACAGCCTAAGCTATCAAAATGGGTTTAACACTAAAGACAAATACCTACAGTGGTTTGTCAAACGTTAAGTATTGTTTAAGAAAATTTCGAAGACTAATTTTAGTCAATCTCATTGATGATCTACGTCTTGTTTCGATGTGCTCTTTTTTTTAGGGAAAACCGGATTTGAGTTGATAACTCATTTCGAAGACCATGGTAAAGTTCGAAATCTAAGCCTGTATTTAAAAAATATTCATAATACAGGCTTAGAGACTTTTAAAGCCTGGACCAGGTTGTACCTTATACCAGAACTACATCCGGCTTGGGCCTAAGGTCCAAGCCTAGGAAAAACACTCCTAGCTCTTACATCTCTAAAAGGAATGTCTGGAAATACACGAATAGATAAAAAAAATAGAAACGGGGATTAAGCCACGAATCTTGATAAAAACAGAGGTCCAAGCATGTTAATAGTATACATATGTATGTACATAATACTCGTGACAATATTCCACCAAAATCAGGTAGATATCGGATTAGGAAATACTTGAATGGAGCAGTCAAACGCAACAGGTCCATTGTAATACCAGGAACCAAAACCCAATATTACTCATTTTACTGGACTTTCTTCGGACTTTCGGAGAAAGCCGAGAATGCACCTCACTGAGTGATAAGCAGCTTAGAGTATCAGGACTCACCACATTAACACCAAAGATCTGCCAACTTATTCCGACAAAAGTCAGAACAATACGTAAGAAAATGATCTGAAGTCTCGTCACCCTCTCCAAAAGTATCTCCGGCAGTGGTGTCTCTTACTCCTTGCACACTAATATGCTTGACAAAGCGAAGGTTTCCCGTAAGAACTCGGTGTGACCTGGGACCTACACAAAAGTCAAAGAGTTCAGCCTTCGACAGAATTCAAAGAGTACTTGCATTCTCGACCTATTTTGGAACGGGTTACAGGATTGAGCAAGGCCTTAAGCGCATTCTTAATTTCGCTACAGACGCAGATACTCCGACTTATCACCTATTCTTAACGATATAGTCAGCAGTCATTCTACTCTATTCTATCCTATAGACATCCGCTTGAAAAACAGAGGCATGCTAGCTTTACGAGTAGTGACGTTTAGTGTTTAGTGTTATCTAGTCTAGTTTCATGTAGTAATGTATGTAAATACATTGTGAAAAAATAAGCAAAGATACTTATGGAAATCTGTCATCAGAGGCACTCCCTAGTGAGGGGTTATCTCTTCCCCTTTCTGGGTTCTTGCAGGGTTTAGCGTTACAGCTTATGCAGGTGACGTTGTGATTTTAATTCAGTGTAAATGCGTAGATACATTGAGGGAAATAATGGAATTAGCCGTTTATAGGAAGGAAAAAACAGAACTGGTACTATTTAGTAGGAAATCCGAAATACCACCCTTCAAATTGCCTAAGGTTGCTAATGTGGAATTTTCCCTCTCGGATATCTTGGTATGGTACTAAATAGAAATTTAAACTGGGAACATAACGTTCAAGAAAGAATTTAAAAAGATGTTCACAATGCTCTCGTCATTTGCAAGAGGACGCCGGGAACAAAGTGGGATTTGATGCATTGCAATGATGCACTGGCTATACATCATGATAGTCAAAGCGGATAAAAGTCTTGGAACACTCGACTTCGACACACCATACGATGTAATGAACCCAGATAGGGCGGATTGGTAGGGGGCCAAGGTTTTCATCGAAAATTAAATTGTAATATATGTATGTACGTAGTAAGTGTACGGGATCAGGCATATACTTCAGAGATATAGACCTAAACATGGTTCTGAGGCTTTCGGGCACTTGCAGCGTATTCCGAACAGAGGTTCTAACCATACTCAAAGCTGCGGAACTTCTTGAGATGGGATCAATCTTCAACAAGAATATCGGCATCTACATTGACAGTCATGCTTCGATAAAGGCGCTAGAGTCCTATATCACTAAATCTGAACTAGTCAGGAGTTCCCACACAATCGTCAGGGCATTATGTTCGCAGAATCGTGACAGATTATGTTGGGTACTTGGATACTGTGATATAGAGGGCGAAAGTGTCCTCCTACTTGCCAAAAAGGAAGCAGGGCTCCAACTAAATACTATGACAGAATGCATAAAATCATCAACATGACCGACCTAAGTTGGTCAAACTTAGAAAGGCACAGATTTCGAAATGCCTTGTGGTCTGAGTTAGATCGGAAAAAATCTGGAGAATTAAAAAAAACTCAGTAGATCAAAGATAAGAATAAGATACTCTCTGGTCATTGCCTTCCGAGAACGCATGCTATGAGACTAAGTTTAACATACACGCAGGTGTTGTGATAACCTGCATATCGCTGAGGATATTACTCATATACCCTGTGAATGTCAAACTATTGCTCGGAGAAGAACAAAGCATACCTCGAAATATACTTCTTCAGCAATTTAGAGCTCGCGATGGGTCCACAATGGTGTCCGTTGCTTTATGATGAACTAATAACCCTAATCAACCTAATGTAACCTAACATAAGAATTGCATTTTCAACGGAAGCTGAAATGAAATGCTATTCGTTCTAAATAAGCCAAACGTGTAGTGTAGGAAAACTGTGACATCTCATCAATATCGGAAGTTAAGTAGTTGTCGAATCTAAAGTACAAACTTAACGGAGTGTCGAATCGTTTTTTTAGGTCCTCCAAAACCGAGGCCTGGAGTCAGAAATCGGATGGCTATGTATGAATAAGATATGCCTTCCGGCAGCTTTGTATTCCATGAGTAAGCACACAATGTTATAACTAAACCGATTATATCTAGGAGTAACATAGGTCCTTACATGTGACCTCTGTCAGAGAAGATTCTCTTTTTAACAAAAAAGGTTTCTATAATTAAAAATTTCATTACAAAGGATTATCTAGGAATTAGTCCTAAAAAATCCTGCATACCTACATTCTCATAGCTAATTTAAACACGACCCCACATCAGGTCACAGATATGATGATTGACAAATCTATTGGTTTATTGAGGATGTATCTTCCCAAACCCAAATGAATACATCTAAAGCCATCCCTTTTAAGAGTTCATTGTCCCTTATCTCCTTCGTCATGTGAGAAGATCTTGTAAAACAGAATAAAAGATTACAACGGACAGGCATCAAGACCACATCACATGATAAAGGGTATACGTCTATCACTCTGTAAAGCTCTCTTGACAGGGATAAAATCTTTGGCGTGAAATATCTTTCTCCCATTTATAATTCCACCCTTTTCTGTGCGTAGATGTGTGTTCAGTGAGAATCTCTTCAAATAACAAAAGACCAAACCCCATTAAATTTAAAAAAAAAAAAAGTAATTGGAACTTGTCAGACCACTCAATTCGAAACCACACTCGAAAGGACACTCCTTCAGCAACATCTCATACTTAAGTAGCTAAAAGTGATTAATTAATCGCATCCTTTCTTCGATAACATGACATTGTATATTGGTAGCATTGCCAGACACTTCTTAAGACACAAGATAAAACGAAAAGATACCAGTAACCGTAATCCAATTTTAATGTTAATCCACAAGATACAGAGTCCAGCAGCACAGACGCACACATTAAATTAGCATAGATTCCTTCTCTTGTTGCTCGTAAATTAATCGTTATCTGTTAATTCGAATTCACGCTTTTTAGGTACCTAATCCTTTTTGGCTGCACACAGCCATCAAAACAAGATAGACACAAACACAAACTGCACAGAGTGATAAGCATCAAACAACCGAGTACGCGTGCCACCCGAGCTAATGACCTACCACCCAATTTAACAGGCGGCAAGTAAAAAAAAAACCACACACACGAGACCTACGGGATACAAATATTCGATGAATCTCCGTTTACGTATCTTTTTTTCACGTCACGACAACCGGTACGATGCGCACAGTGACGACATTCACCACGTTTGATGGTCGCACGAATACTGAAGCCAACTGAAATGTTGTACGTATCTCGAACGTCGTCGACGTCCTCCTTCGAATCGAATCAAATGCAATGCAACCGAACGTGCGGTGTTGTGGATGTGGATACAAAAAGAAGGGAAAAAGCCGGTGTACGATACAAAGTGGAGGGTGTTTCTGGAACCCGGGAGTGTGTGACGTTAACTCCAGTAGCCGAGAGCGAAACAAGAGAAGAGAAATTGACTTGAAATATCGAAGGTGGATGCTGGTGCTGGATTCGGTTCGGGTTGTTGTTACACTTGTGGATTAGAAGCGATGGCGGTGGGATTTATTTTTGCTTTTTGGGGTAATTTTAGTAGAAACGCCGGCACTCTATTCGCTGGCGAGAAAGAAAAGCAATATCGACTATCGCGCAAAAAAAAGGAATTGTTTCTATCTAGTTGTACGACAGCTGACATTGGAGAAACTCATACGGATTGAAAATATTCAGTCAAAGATTCTGTATCTTCACTTGAAATAGCAATAGATACATACATGAGTTCCATATAAACATTGCAAGAAATTTCCCTCCAGGAAATTTCACAACAAACTCAAAAGAACAAAAAATTTCCCACCTCACCTAACACTGTATATTCTCAACTTTCAAAAATAAACCCTCAAGGCAAAAACAAAGAAACCTCCTCCTACGTGTGTCGTCATAGCATACAACAACGAACCCTGTTCCATGTAAAGACGTCAAACCTGCTACAATCCCTAACCAATTTTGGACGGCGATTTCACACAAAAACAGAAAAAAGGACCACCTCATAGGCTCCCATTTAACTATGCAGCTTGTTGCTTTGTCGCCTCCCCTCTAGTCATGTAGACACATACCAAACAAACTCAAATGTCCTTTCATACGTCATCGCTTGGAGGCAAATCCACTTCGAAATGGCAACAGATACTTGTTCTCCCCTTTTGGGGTTTGTTACACTATTCCCGGTGTGTACATTTCTTGATTTAAATACTTGTTCAACAAGTTCAAAGCCTTCTTTGACAAAAGATACAAAAAAAATATAAAAAATAAAAAAAAATTGGCAACGAAATCATAGTAAAGCTTCGTCAATGTTTGAAAACTGGTTTCTGCACACTATTGATATAAACAAATAGATTTGCGAATCGCGGAATTACTCATTGACTCCATAGATACATAGATACATGAGAGACCATGCCAATGAGAGGAGGACGGTCGTTTGAGTGTGGCGGTGTGATCACAATCATAATCACGTTTTATGAAAGAGTAAAAGTGCCAGAGTAGATGGAACGCGATAAGTAGACTTTAGCACTTAAGTTGTTGTTGTTGTTTTTGTTGACAGGATAGGCATAAAAGTTACGTTCTAATTGTCTTATAATACCGCATAGAAACATATGTACATATATTGAACGATTTCAGGGGGAATGTCTAAACACGATCATTATTAGATACTTGCGGCCAGTGGCGTTAAGAGGATGGAGATTGTATTATTATAGCGAGTTTTGAAGGAAGTATTTTGACCTTTTAATATCGAAGTGAGTTAAACTTTGGACAGAGATCTTAATTGCAAATGAAGGCTGAGAATTGCAAACAAATAGCCGCAAAAAGATTGGGATCGATGTAATTACTAGGTGAGAAAGCAGTGTCTGTTATGGTTTGTAGGTCAAACAATTTGAACGGCAAAGAGATACCTTTCAATCACTATAAATTATGGTCGATTATAGGCAAGTTGAGATAATGGTCCCTGATGTTTGTGGTTTCTTAAATAAATTTACGAATTTGTAAGTCACAATCTGACCGAAGGTATCAGATACGTACTCTTCTATACCTTTGGATACAAAAAAAAGGGCTTGTCGGATTTTCACCAAAACAAACTTACAATCCAATAGATATACTAGCTGATGAAGGTAAAAGAATTCGAGATGGAAGGATGGATTACATGGATCTTAAAGAACTCAAAAGACAAGAAAGGACAATATCACTAAGAGTGTGGCAGCAAAAATGGAACACCTCACATAAGTGGAAATACAGACTAGTCCCCAGGATATAACCATGAATAAATAGAGGTAATGGGGAGGGTATACTACCAATTGACGTAGTTCTTGTCAAACCATGGTGGTTACAGCCGACTTGACGACTCGTCAAAATGCTTAGTTTGTCTACTAAAGCAGGGTACAACTTTACCAATCTTATCGAATAAGTTGACGATCTGCATGCCTCTCGCTATACTTAAGCTCAGAGCTGTGAATTCAAGAAATCGTAGATGGGCAGCCAACACTACTTGCCTCATTAATAGTCAGATCTGGCATAAATTGGATGAAAAACGTTCCAACTGTCTGATCGGACGGAAAAGATAGCTTATAGCAATCATAGTAGGTGTTATTTCGGGGCACTGTATGATCGGTAGGCACGCATTAGGGTGGGCCTCGTCGGTAATGCCTTCTGTAAACACTGCATGAACGAAGCGGAGGAGGAAACTATACTCCACCTCTTTTGTAAGTGCCAAGCTCTCTCCGCTACCAGAAGATTGCACTTAGGTGCCTTCTTCTTTGATATTTTAGCCGATATCTTAACCTCCACATCAATAGGCAACGCTTTATATTATGCTGGTTCCAAGGATAGTCTTATGGGGATTTCAAATCCAAGATATACCACTTTTTAAATATATGTTCAACGACTAGAAGCCTTAAGTCGAGCGATGGCAGAAGCAGTGGTGTACGAACTGTCTCCGGCATCATTATCGGGCACTGTACGATTGGTGCTCATGCTCAGGACCACTGTAGAAGCTGCAGAGACGAGAACGAAATTACATCTATCTACTGTGGGACTGTTCTGCCTTCGTCAACAGGAGAATGAGAACTCCTGGCAATCACTTTTGCACGGAGTTTAAGCCGGCCTTAGAGTCATATCCCTATCTAGGTGGTGATTCCATATTAAAGGTAATTCTAACGCCATATCGGCGACAGAAGAATGGAAACTACGAACAGTTGCTTCCTCATGTAGTTAGAAGGTTATAGTAGAGCTCATGACACACATTTTTCGGAGGCATTCCTCTTCTAAGAGCGCATATTCATTAATATTGGAGTCTAATTTAAAATGCCTTATCAACGATATACTTGCATACATATGTACTATTTATAAGGAAACAAAAAAATATTTCACTGATCCTTTCTCTCGTACTGGAGCTATCCAGTGACCTTAACCGTGTAAAAGAGTGTAAAAGAATACATACTCTGCATAATCTGTGCAAATATCATGCATATCACAAACTATTATACAAGCTACCAACGGATAAATCAGGAAGAGTTTCCAAAAGTTATCTACGGGAATAGAAAATCGGGTTCAGTGACCTAGAGAAGATAGTCAGAATACCTTTTAAAAACGACAGAATCAAGAAGTAGGGCGGTTTAAAAACTTCGCCACAAAACTAAGCATGATCAAAGAATGAATCAACGAGCGTACCCTCTGCGTATGTTAGCAAATTCTAGACCATGGAGTGGTATTTAAACTGATACGCCATAGTTATGGGACCAGGCGCAAGAGTATTTGAGGTTAGAAGAAAAATCTCGAACCTAATGCGGAATGTGTTAGAGAAAATCAAGACCATACTAAGGAATGTTCAATGAGATAACAACGATCTACATATGTGTATATGTCTGACAGCCCATCCTCTGAAATGGTATGTAAATGTCCAGAAGTTTGTTAACCTTGCCCAGATCAACTACGTTACGACGTTGAAGTGGATAGTAACGACACTTATTTCTGGAAAGTGTTGGAGAACAACCAAAACTATGACATTCAACAAAGGGTAGCTTAGAAAACTTCCACTGACGGAAATCTAGGACTTGCATCAAAGTTAATAGTAAAAGGCTCCAAAAAGCTTTCTTAAGGGTCATAGAAGATTACGGAATTAACTCAGAAAGATAGGTGTACGTAGCATGAAGCTATGTAGGCTAAGCTCTAAAGCACAACCTCCGGAGACGTGTCTTGCCGTGAGCAAGAAAGCGAAATAGAGGTTTAAGCAGTCCTTAGATTGGGATTTTTTTTTTATTGAAAAGGGGTTATCAGTCTTTTCACCTTGTAACTGATAAACAAAGAGTATGTCGGTAACTTCACGAATTTATTCCAACGACTATGAATGGATTAGACTAAGACGACGCTTGTAAAGTGATCTAAAACCTTGGATTAACACTGCAGGATATATGGATGATTATCAATTTCTCTAGGGTTTTCAGGAGAATTGGTGACAAACTTATGGGTTAACGAACGAGCTCTTACATGCCTTGGATATAAGAACCATATTGACCATATCCAGGTAACTTTTGAAGATTACAGTTAACCAAGGAAGGATTAGGTCAATATTTCGTTGAAGTTCGTCGGATCTATACATACCATCTGAAACAGGAATTGGTTAAGGCAAATTGGTGCCCAAAGAATTTTGTCCTTTGTAATAAGATAAGTGGGGTTGCTTAACACTGATCTCGCCGAGATCTGAGTTGGATCCAAAATGGCATTAGAGCTTTTGGGAAGTGAGAATCAAGTAATACATCCAGGGATTCTGCACTGGAGTTGGTCTACGAGCTACCTGCTCTTTCTAGGAGTGGCTACCAGTACCATTCTAAGCCTGGATGCCTTAGAGATCTTTTTCTAAAACATGTAGTCCGGAAAGAACTATTGAAGGTCTAGTAATAGACTAAGTGTTCTGACTCAAGGGCTTGATCTACGTAGTAAGTATGCTCTAAGGAACTGTGAAGGACTGACTCAAACCTTTTCATTGTTTGGGTGCCATTAATAGTGAATCCCACTCGTGAAACTAATTCCAAAAGGTTTAAGTTTAGCCGTACATAATTTTTTTAATTTCCAAACTTTTCTTTAATTTTCTTTTCAGAAACGTTTTAGACGTTGAAAACACTGATTTCCAATTGGCCTTCGAGATATACATATACAAAATAAATAAACTCAACTTTGCTGGACTAAGCAGCAAACATCTTAAAAACATTAAAGCTACCTAAGTATAGTTCTTAGTTACAAACTTCCTCTGCTTCCTACCCTATATTGCCTGCTGACGTTTATTTTAAATACACCACCTCACAAGTGAATACAATCACTCGCCTCACAGAAATTAGCTTCCTGTTCATGCCAGTAACTCAAATCCGTTTCGAAATCAAGTCTGAAGCTGTATCGAAAATTAATCCGCTGGATCTGTCCCCTTGCTCAATAGGCGCTATCCAACTTTATTACAATTCTCTGGTATGTGGATGAAACTTGCGACCCGAGAACATTTAAACCGTTTTCTCACTCTGCCACTCCCACTAAACGACAATGTAACCGGATTTCAACGAGAACAATAAACGCAATGTCGAGTCCTTGAAAATGCTCGCCTGGCTGTGCGAGAGAGGAAGCATTCTTCTTTTTGTTTTTTTTTTTTTTCGATCCTAGCTGCAACGCCGGAACCATCATTCCTCTTCCTATGGGCACACACATACTCGTACACAACACTCTCTACATACATATGAGAAAATAACTGAACAAATATGGAAAATATTTTCCTTTAGAGTTTCCCGGTGGTTTGCAGCCCCCAACCCCCAACCCCCAACCCCATAAGCGTTTGTCTGGCGATGGTCTGATTTCCATCTCTCTTCCGTGTGGATGTCTGCGTTTTATTAGGTTTTCGGTGTGTGTTTGTTTATTTGTTTGATGTTGCAAATAGTACTATTGGACCGGGAGTGGGAGCCATCATTCGTCCTTCGTTGTCGATTATCCTACGCTTTATTATCGGGTCGTAAATATCATAAAGAAATATTACGGAACGAATTTAGACAGGCGCACACACTCACGGGTCACGGGTGTGTGTATGTTAAACGAACGCACCGAGATGTGGTGTGGAGAAGGATTCAGTCGTCTCTAAGGGATGAAATATCACAAGAAGGAGGATGAGAGAGAAAACATTCAAGAGTGCTCTTCAATGTCCACTTGAAAGTTTGCTGATCTCCTCTCTCGGGGGATTTAATTACGAAAGTAGTTAGTTCGTCGTTATTATTATTATAAATGGAAAATTCTAGGCACAATTTTTGAAAAGTTGCCAGGGGTAACACACCCTTACTACCGCTATATCGCTGCCGAATGAAATACAAACAACAACCATGTCTCAGTGGGCGGGTACAAAGGTGGCGTTTTGTGAGAAGAAATTATGAGTTATGTGTCATAATTTGAAGTGAAGTCGTGTTGCTTGTTAAAACTTCGAAATTACTACCCTCAGGGGAAGGGTGAGAGAAAAAAAAAAAAAAAAGACTGACTATACATTGTGCAACTTCCTGTACTGTAGAGAAGGACTCCATCCGTCACGAGGTGTGTGGTAATGGGAAGTATAATTCTGCATTTGATGGAGGGATGGTAGTTGAATGTGAGTCTTATGAAGTGCTCTTGTTTGCAGCTGACAGCTTCTTAGGAATGAAGCCGATTTTTTTTTTGTATCTTTACTGAAGGCTACAGTAAGTGGCATAGAAATGTAGTTAACATACTTGACTATAGGTTGGAGAATGGAAGATCTTGGCTCGTTGTCTACGGCAATGTTTCTTTTTCTTTATTTTAACAACTTCTACACAAAGAAGAAGAACGAACTTCTCACTCTACTCACAACTACATTTACTTGCGTTGGTTCAATGAAATGCAACTCGACTTTGGGTGGTGCTATCTATTGAAAAAGGCTTAAAAAAAACTTTATAGTCTATACTATTTTTGTTCAAGTTGAGATGAATTGAGTAATATCCGGGTTGAAGCTCTATCTAAGCAGCTATATCTCTTCAGAAACAAGAAAAAAATACCCGACTTAGAGCCACCAAGACTAAATGAAACACAACTCCAAATCAAACAAGGCAAAATCGAAAATATATGTACTTGAATGCACAATGCAACGCATGCAACAGAATTTTCGGTAACAGATGGGAGTCAAAACCAGCCACCATCCTCACATGCGGCTATCTGATTTGGTGGCGTTCTGCCGAAAAAAAAAAACACTCTTACAAGGATCCAACTTCTAGCGTGTATAGGTAGGTACGATCAGTGCTATTAGAAAGGCACCAACCGCCGCCCTCAAAGTCATGGTCTAGCTATGCCCACTTGTCAGCTTAACCATAGTGGCAAAAAGCGTCCTACGCCTCTGACAAACTTAGATGGGGAAAAATAACTCAATCGGACACTGTACCATCACCAAGTGATCAAACGCTGATGCGCTTTCGAACTACCTTACCCCCTACACTGACTTCAGTCTTAACCTCGATACATAACCTGGGCACAAGGAGAAGTCAAGCCCCGCTTCCATATCCATCATCACGAATGGATCAAAAAAAAAAGACGAAGGTACAGGCTCAGGAATACAATCAGAGGAATCAACAATAGCCCGGTCCATAAAACTTCACAACCACGCAAGTGTGTTCCAAGCGGAAATATGTGGAATCATCGATGCCTGCCGGGACTCATCCACTCTGAACTGCAATAAACATATAGACATCTACATAGACAGTCAAGCAGTGATTAAAGCCATCACTTCCATAACAACCAAATCCAAACTGGTTGGGAGATGAAAAGTGGAACTCAAGTCCCCAAGCTCGAAGCATAGCATCGACGCTTGATCCCGGAACATAGGTGCTTCCATGGCAATGAAATGGCCGATGAGCCAGCTAGAAAAGGCTCAGGATCTAACGAACCACAAACAGACGAACTACGGTCCTAACGCCAATCGTTTTTTTCACGTTCTTCTGCCCAAGGAAAGGAGGCGTACACTCACCTATGCTACTTCAGTCGCTAAAAAGGCCGCGACTTACACTCCTGACCTGAACTCAGTGGTGGCCCATCTAAATAGAATGAGAATCACCACCATAGATCTATAGAGAGGCTGTGGATTCAACACATTTTCCTTGAGAATCCCCAAGCCTCAGCAGAACCAATATAGGTTTGGGTTAGAGTGACCTACCTACCAATTAGACCAATAAAGGTCCATTGTGATGCCAAGGATCCCGCTATTTGGCTACCTCGGACTAATTAAATCAATCAGAGTTCCTGATAAAGATGCCTTATAACGACAGTTCGCCTAGGTTTTCAAAGGGAGCTTCTAGATGGAGTAGACATATTTAAGACAGAGCTGGGGGCACGTGCTTAGGAGGTGGAGAATGGTTTCTTCCTCCTTCTCATCCCTACAGCTTGTGCAGAGGAGCCCAATTTTTTGGCTGTTTGGCCTATCAAACAGTGTCTAGTAAGAACATCGATAACGTAGCTGATTTGTGATCGCTCAACTGGACCAACTGAGCCCTACATATGTACGTTTCAGAACAAGCCTGCCAGATCTGTCTCGAATTGTTGCAAGTAGATAGATTTTTTAATCTGGTTGTGCTAAAAGCGTCGAGCTTTAGTAAGAGTTTACCAGTAGCAAGGGACATAACCAGGTTCCCCCACTTTGGCAGGATCATATGGGTCGTACCCTACCTGGCGAGCTCGACAATCTTGCAATTTCTTGCAATATCTCAAATCACCCAAATGTCTGCAAAGCTGAACCAAAGACCATCTAATGAATTCATAACGAAAACGGGATGTTTCAGGAGGACCGCTTCTGGCGTATTAGTATTGTAAAAAGTAGGACATAGATGAGAAGAAACCTTTAAAAGCCTTTTCTACATTGTTAAATGTAATCGCGAAAAGTGGAGCTGTAATGGAAGGCTCAAAGGTGCCTTTTTGGCGACATCCTTCTTTTTTTTTTTAAAAAAAGTCTTCAAAGAACATATTGTATACCACTTTGATTAGCTACTGTCATTATCATGTCGACTGTGACCTCCACCCGGAACACTTCAATTATGTTCCACAGAGTAATTTACGTAATTGCTTCAGCAGAACATAATAATCTCCCCAATTTTCACCCAACAGGATCAAGGTTAAATGGTAGCTCCTCGGGCTCGTCATCTCAGCCCCAGTGTAAAACGCACCCCCAGTGTGCAGTTATTTTAAAGTGAAAATTTGAAAATTGCTTTTCGTGAAAATTTTTTTTGCAAACGCATGCGTTATGTTCCTTGTTATACTGTTGCTGGCGTTTCGATTCGATATCCTGTCGACACCCGGTAGCGGTAGTGAATACACGCAGGAGTAGGAGGATGAAAGAGAAACTTGTCACAAACAAAACACATTTATTTATTAAAGGGGTTATGGTTGTGTGTTTTCTTTCTGTCTCGCTAGGTATAGAGTAGAGACTCGAAGTTGGGCTTATGGGGGTTGCTTTGCTGCGTGTTTTATTCGCCAGACTTAGCATCAGCTCTCTTTGTAGGGTTTTCCTTTTCTTTTTTTCTTTTTTTTCTGAACAGATGTTACTATGACAATGAGACAACAAGAGCTGTTTGGCAGACGAGTGTTTTGTTGGTTGTTTTAGTGTTACAACCTGAGGACATGGAAATTTGTTTCACCTACTGTATGCTCTGTGATGTGCGTTGTCATTGCAATAAGACGTGAAAGGAACGGTACGTGATGTGAGATACTTTTAATTTGGCTAAAGTCTCTGGGAATAGATGCAACGTGTTTGACTGGAGGAAATAATTTGCATTTTGCATAGTAATTTTGAATATTCAAATGGAAAAGTGTAGGATGGACTTTTTTTTTCTGCAAATTAAGGGGATTAATGCGTTTGTTTTGGAGTTGGGTTTTTCTTTTTTTTTATTAATAAATGCTATAACACGTCTGTTAGTATATTTGTGTTCGTCATGTGGATCTTGTAAAGTTGTGGTTTTAGATTGTCGAAATGTTATCGAGAATTCTCTAATGGCAAGGGGCAGTTCGGGCTGGGATTCATGAGAGTAATTCAGTTAAAGTTAGGCGATAGTCTTTTAACAGAATCCCTTGAACGAAGTACCTCAGGGAGGGCTTGTGTCTTCTCTTCTATGACTTCATGGTAATAAACAAAACTCTGTCGAGACTTAACAGAATTGGAGAAGAGAAAGTCGCGTATGCAAGATTGTCAGAAATGTTTCTTTCCATGAGTCACTAGCTGTAGACCACATAGAACTGAGTTACTGTATGTACTTTCCTTGGTACCTACGATTGATTCAAAATTCTTCTGGGAGCCATATAGTGAGTGAAGAAATCTTGCAGGCGTGCAGTACACATTTTGGTATAAAGAGAAGGCTTTAACCGCACATAGTCTTATAGATGTACACTGCGGTGTTATGTCCAAATGCTCACAAGTTTGGTGGCCCATTAAAGACTACAGCATAAAACATAAAGAGTGTCATGAGGCGAAAGCCGACCTCCTGCTCTAAAAACATATGTACCGTGGTGCAGCGCGATCAGACTCAAACCCATCAAAATATTGGTCGATCATGCCAATATCTTTGATTTCGATGCAGTTTACACTAAAGGTTCAAAGTTGGAAGAATAAGTCAGTACGCAAGTTTTTTTAAGCTTCATCCAAATATCTGAATATAAAGTCTATCAGATTTGTCTAGGATTGCGAGTATTGTCAGAAACCTAAAACCGAACCATACACAGACATAAAAACTAGCCATCTTCAGTGATTGTTCAGGGGGTAACCCAGTAAGTAACCCAGTAACCGCGATCAAAGCACTGAAACACAACTAGGTGGTAGGACTGGACGCGAAGCTAATTCGAGCAGCGTCAACTCCATCGGCTGACCTATTGCACCCACTTGTTGGGAGAGCCTGGGAGGCCGAGAGCTTGGAAAAAGGCAATGATCGTTAAGCTATTTACGAAAACTGGAGTTATCTGCGTGCTGCCTCCTGCGGCTAAGATAATAGCTAGCATTATTCTTGAGCGAATCAAAGAAGAACTCGTAGATACACTAGATGCTGAAAAGCAGATTTTTGTTCTGGATGCTCCAGTGTTTATATTGTTTTATTGATGATTAGCTGCTTTGTCGACGGGAAATGGAGGAATTCAATGGATTCTTACATTCGAAATCAAAACACCTCGACTACGCTGACAATGCATGTCTACTCTCTTAGAGGATAATGGACCATCACCAAATGACAGCGAATGTTGAGAGGGAAGCAAATATCGTCGGTGGACAAACAACTGAAAGAGAAGAGAGTTTCCAATACCTCTGGAGTATGGTCTCAATCAATGGCAGAACCGAACTGGATATAGCCAGCCGAATCGGCAAAGCAAAGTCTGAGTTTGGAATTCTAGCCATAATTTGGCGAAGTAATGCCATTAGCTTTAACACCGAGCTACGACTGTTCCGTTCTAACGTTGAGCCCGTGTTCCTTTATGGTTGTGGTACTTGGAGAGAAACCCTCACTATCACGACAAATCTGAAAACGTTCATTAATAGGTACCTACACAGTATCGTAACGATTTTCTGGCCAAATCGTATCTCAAACGAACAGAACAATAGGCGTAACCTTACAAATAAAGAAGTGGCAGTAGATGGGACACACTTTTCGAAAAGGTGACAGGTCTATAGTTAACCACGTGATGCACGGAAATCACCTTACTCAGGATGGCAGGATACGGGCCGGTCCTAGAAGCACATTGCGCAGAACAGTCGAGAAGGAAGCGCGCCAATTGGGAAAAATTTGGGGAGAGATGAGGCACATTACCAGGAACCACACACGATGACGCGTATGCGTTGCAGGACATAAGTTAGTGCATACATCACTGGTAGAACAATAGAAAGAGGAAATTACTTTGGTAGCTTGTCGGTTCAAGATCAGTCTTTTCTGGGCGTCAGTTCATAGAAACATAGAAGGGAACAACCAGGCAGTATTAACTTTGAGTGGTAAAAATTACAGGAATGTCACTTATTCAGATAGAAAGACCAAACAGATCTAATTCAACTTAAAGAATGTAAAATAGGCTTGGCGCGGATATTGGAAACATTTTGGATAGAGACGCATCCATCTAATATAAACGTTCTTTATCATATACTTGTATAATGGTGTAGTTGTAAGTATGGAGACTAGAAGGAAACTCTCGTGCCTGTTTTGTTGTTAAGTTCCTTTGAAGCAAAGCTACTTTTAAGCTACTTGGAGAACATGTAGATCCATAAGTGGCAGACCTGACTTAAGACAGGACTACACATTAAGTAAGCTTTGCAGTACTTTTTTTTCTAAGAGATAATAGGATGGTGGGTGCCGTGGCTCAAGTGGATACCCAGACAACACCTAAAATTTCTTTCACGGCCCCACCTATCGCGAACGTTTAACAAACATCCGAGAGTAAAACTGTCATGACAAAGCTTCTCGAAAGAAACCGAAACTGCTTCAAAAAACCGCTTTTTGGACCCTATTGAGAAAATCGAACGAGGATCATGTCCTGTCAAAAAGACAGGAGGATGATGAATCGATCAAGCTCTTGATAGAGTCCTCATACATAGATACAACAGAAACCTGATAAAGCATTCAGCACTACATATATAAAACATCCCTATGGAGAATGACTCCACAGTACTCCTAACGGGGGGTGGACAAACTTCTACTCAAAGGCCAAATTTATATTAGCTATCAGCAGATTCTTGACAAATGGTATACAAAAACCTTCACAAATACTTCCAACTTTGAAAAAATTCGCCGCTATGTCAAGTCAGAGAAAAATTAATCAAATTCCTTTCCAAAAGACTTCAAACCATAAACAGACATTAAAGCAGTTGTAGACAACAGCATTTATCTCCACAGGAGGTCTGATACTTTTCATTCTTTCACCTTTCATAGAGAAGCTAAAGCATTTTTCCACCCCCAATTCAAACTACAAAGACATCCCTGCAATACCTTTCTTTGCATAGATCTTTAAATTCAAATCACCATAACCGCCTTCCCTTTGACTTTTTTTTTAACAAATGTGGGTTTGATATGATATATTCCCCTTCGTCACAGTTGGAGTTCGGTTTTTTTTCGATTTCCCCCCTTATATGTATCTACGCAGGAAATATGAATAACAAATCGTTAAAATCAAGAAAACTGCTTTATATGCATCCGCCTTCATCTGGCAAACACTCAATTATCCGTTCTCTTAAAGATTCAACCCACCGCTGCCGCTATTATACAAAAAAAAAAAAAAAAAGGGGATGCGGTCCCCCTTCGAATAGAAGTCAGTAAAGTTTCCATGACTTCGAGACCAGATTCCTCCAAAAAAAAAAAGGAAAAAAGAAGTAAAACTTTCCAATTGTCGTGCAACCCTAGACTGTTGCTGGCAACCCAAACTGCAAAAGATACCTACTGTACATATTTCAGACCATTAACTGGCGAGGCAGCTGGCAGCTATATTGAAGGTCGAGTGGGGGGGCTTTGCTATAAAAGCGAATTTTCGCAATAAATCTGCACGTTGACTGTCTTCCACAGAACACATATACACAAGACAAAGGGAAAACGCAAAAAAAAAAAACGAAACCAACGCATAAGGGTTGAAATCCAGACAAAATCCATGGTTACCCTAACAACCCTTCCACCTTTCATGTGGAGATGGTAAAATAATTGAAAACTTAAAAAAGAAATCTCCGATGCCAATCGACTGTCATGGAGATGTCAAAATACTTGTGCATCGATGGGTCTCTACTGACAAATGCAAGCTCATAACATTTCGACAGAACCAACAACACTCTTGACATGAAAGGGGATGGCAACGGACTGTACAACATCTCCCCCAAAGCTAGTTGCCGGAATTTGTTGCCGTAAATAATGGGCGGCATGTGCGCTTTAAACACTGGCATTGACATTTTTATATGACTTTCACTTATGGGTTGCAGTTAGTTTCATGTACATATATGTATCTATATGTACACCAGCTTTTGCTCTGTATACATGTGCACTGTGGTGTACACTTGGGGGATGATTTAAATCACATGTTATACTCGTTGTGTTTTGGGGAGTTGGTGGTTGGTTTGGTTGAGAGAGTCTTTCCATGAGTGTCCTTAAGTGATGATGACCAAATACCGGGGTACTTTTCGGTTCTACCAATTTCCTCTGGATACATATTTGAAATGCCATTTCAAAGAGGGTGACTTGGTATGAGTATCTGTATCTGCACATTGTGGTTTTTTAAGATGTTAACGATGGGTGGATGGATATTGCCACCGGATATAAAATCTCAAGTGTGTTTGTGTAAACAATGTATACACTTTAGGAGGAGCTCAAATTAGCTGGAGGTATAAGTCTGAAGCAGTGTTAGCAGGTTCTCTAAAGGACCACATTCCGTTTTCCCAGTATTATTCCCCTTAAAAAAAAATAAAAGCGCAACCATTTCATGACAAGATTTATTCTGTTGAAACCATTTCACTTTCAGTTGAAGCCATTGTCGTATTATCATTTGTCACTTTTCTCGAAAGACAAGTTTGACCAGGTGGTTGAGTTCCCAATGTGTTATACTTCTACAGACTCCAAAATACAATGACTCTAAAGCTATGCTCTGTAATTAGAAAACTGCAGAGGCTGAGGAGTCAATGAAGAATCGGAATGAATCCAATTTCTACTTTGCTACAGCCAAGCTTTACACGAAAGACGCTTAGTAGAGATTTTGTTATTTCAAAATTAAAATATTATATACATATACACGTTTTCCACTTTTTTAAAGACAGTTCCGTCTTTTCCCTTTTCTTTCTGAAAGTATCGAAAGTATTCGAAAGTAATGGTTATTGATAGAAAAACTTAACTTAAAACCGAAACAGTTTGCTTCATTTCATCTAATTGAAGAAAAAAATTTCCCTTCCAACATCACGGTGTTTCAAAGACACACAAAATCCTAATGACAAATCTTAAAAATAAAACAAAAAAGTGGTAGCACTTCTTATACATTGTACACCATTCAACATGGTTCGAGCTACTACTAAAATTAGTAAAGATACGACCCATCTAAACTCGCAAACCAGAACTTTATACCATTTAATATAGCGACTACATCAACCGCGTGTTGAAAATTACACTCTAGGTTGCAACATAAGGATATTTAACAGCGAGAACCAAGTACAGTTAGGCAATGTTTTAAATAAAAATATACTTTTTCTTTCACTTACCGATTTATCATGGCTTCATTTCCGTTTTGCGCTGTCTGAACTGCTATCACATTGGCATTCGTTGTCGATTGATTCTGGTTATTTGCTGGAATTTGCTGCTGCTGTTGCGGTTGCGGTTGATGATGTATTTCAGCTTTTATCGAACCGGTTAAACTTTTTGATTGTTTTGATTGTTGTTTGTATCGACTAAGAGCAAAGAAAAGAGCTAGCACAGCTTTCAATCGCCCCGCACAGATGTCGTTGGTGGTGATTGTTTCCAAACCGCTAACTGCTTGTGTGCGAAGGACATTCAGACAGGAATTTACGTTGTCGTACTAGAAATAGAAAAAACACATTTTCAATAAAAACAGGATTGTACGCTTCAGACAGATAAATTAAAAGCAGACATGATAGTGACATCTGAAGAGATGAATACATCGAAGACGATCTTAATGGAACCTCAGTGTGCGGAAAGCTATAAAACAGAACATATCCGTTTGGATTCTTCAATGTCGAATATACAGGCAACAATTAGAACTGAGATATTTAGCTCGTGCTAAATGGAGGGAATGTTGCGAAGACATTGCTGACATGCCAGTAGCGACACGAATCCATAGGGCAATCAATAAAGATCATGTACATTGTAGAGGCTTATTAAAAAAGACCGATGGCACTTACGCGTCGGACCGTTCAAATCCTAGGTTCGTCTACTCGTGTACTCCACACGTATCCGAACAGATCTGACCAAAGAGTCTGCATTGCTAGTACAATAAATAGTTTATTTGGTACAATTTTCAGTCCGGATAAGGTTAAATGGACTGTAGGCTCCTTCAAGTTCAAACCATTCAAAGATTCGGCGGTGACGGTATTTTTCCGGCGCTTTTACAGAAAGTATCATTGCTTTATTCAGAGCCAGATACAACTGCGGTTGCTTCCCAACTACCTGGAGACAGGTACATAAATGTAATCTTTATCCCCAAACCAGGCAATAGGCCCATTGAGCTGCCTAATGCTTATAAATCTATAAGTCTAACATCATTTGTTCTTAAAACCATGGAGAGACTCATTGACGTTCATATTAGAGGTCGTCTAGATATGTCTATCCCTCTGAACTCAAGTCAGTTTGCATTGTAAATCCACAAAAGGTGTTCTTCACTATCTTGTGAAGAAGATAGAAGGAAGGATTTCTTTTCAAAGAAATAGCTCTGTATGCATCCCTTACATTGAGGGCGCATTCGATAACACTGGCTACGACTCAGTAAGAAGAGCAATAAGTATCGATGGTTCGAGGCATCGAGGATTCAACCAACCAGTAGATAAGGGCCAAGTTTGAAATTCGAATTATTACTTCCTCCTTTGGGAAAATGTCAGTATCTGTGAGCCCAGTTAAGGGCTGTCACCAGGGAGGAGTTCTTTCTCCCCTTTTGTGGCCACTAGTCATCGACAATTTTCTAGTCGATCTGCAGAGATCAGACTACATCAACATTGGTTATGCGGATGACTTGCCGATGTTTATTAGTGGTAAACACAGCACGACCATTTCCAGTACCATGCAAGGCGCTTTACTACATATTGTATTACAAAATGGCAGAGAAGAACTATCCATCAATATTTGCTAAGCCGTTCTAGTACCTGTTACAAAAAGACTGATCAATCTAGAACCTATTACCATCAAAGGAATTACTTTAGTTTATTCCAGTGAGCTTAAATATCTCGCCGTCATCCTTGATAAACGGTTTAGCTGGAATTCTCAGTCCACCATCTAGCACGTGACTAGGACCATGTGGGCCAGTAGACGACTTTACAGCAGAACTTGGGTTCTAGATCGAAAAATGATACATTGGATGTATACAATGATAGTGAGGCCCATTATCGCGCACGTGGTCATCGTTTGGTGGTCGAAAGGTCTTGAACGGACAACGGCACCTAAGCTTCAGAAGCACCAGAGAATTGCCTGTCTCGGTATTACGGATGCCATTCGTACCTGCTTGGTCATCAAGGAATTGCAGGCAACGAATCTGCAAATGAATTAGCTAGGGCTGGATCAGAATCGGCATTTATAAGACCTGAACCCTACTGTGGTATCAACTAGGCTGCTGCCACCGCGCTGTTTACCGATTGGGAACACAAATTTCGTTCCGCACCTTGGGAATACGTCTCGAAGCTAAGACAATCCAAGCGATTAATCATATCTTTTCCTACAAGGAAACCCTTAATCTAGACAAGGATATTATTAGACAGCTGGTGAGCTTTCTCACAGGTCATTACGGCCTGCTAAACAAGCTCAATCTGTGCCCAGAATGTAGGTTCTGCCCGGAAGATGACGAATCTTCTCTAGAGATCTCTAGAGAGTCATTACGACAACAAACCTAAACCACAACCATTTATGCCGTGCATTTGATCTGACAAAATTGTACTATCTCAAAAATTTGGTTCGCACTTAGACCCTCTAGTTTATCCTTCTCAGAAGGCAGAAGGCCTCCTCCTAGGCAGAAAGCTCATATTACGTCAATCAAAACTATGGTCAAAACGATATCGTTTGCACGATTGTCGTCGTACGTGATGAGGGCCCTGGTTAGTTTCATTATTTCAGCAGATTTTTTCCGATCTAACATAGGCCACAAGGCTGTAGACACCTTATGTCCTCCTAGGTTCGACCATTTCAGATCAGTCATATTGATGAGCCTATCGAGAATAATCTTCTTAGCCACGCATATTGGTGGTTTTATTCCTCTAACTGTACCACTTTGTGTAAGCTCTGGTCCTTTCTTGGTCAGTACGTCGACTCTTCCGTTCCCCTCTATATCGCGGTGTCTAGGCACCCAGTATAATCTGACACGGTTCTACGTAAATAATGCCTTGATCATTGTGCGGCAGTTCCTAATTAGTTCAGATTTTAGGGTGTTGGATTCTAACGCCTTAAGCGCAGTCTGACATTATTGTCAGATATTGATCCCATCTCTAGTAATTCCGCAGCTTTGAGCACACCTAGAACCTCTGCTTGAAACACACTGCGTGTGCCCCCAAAGTCTCAGAGCCAATTGCAGGTTTATGTATTTATGTCTCTGGAGTATAAACCTGAGCCTGCACTCTCATTGCTTTTGGAACCATCTCTGTAAATTGGAATCTCACTTTGTTGAGAGACGACTTTGCTATGCCAATTCTCCCTTTCCAGATATATTAGTTCGGTGTATCGAAGTCGAGGGGACCGAGAATGTCATCTGATTCAACAGGAATATCGAACCGTGATTTTCTAAAAATGGAGCTATGTCCCTCATTGTTAGAAGAGTCCTACGTTAGTGAGCCGAAGCGCGCTATTACTCGCCTTAAGTTTTATTTGTAGGTCAAGTGGTAAAAGATACGAAACCATTTCGAGTGCAACTGAGGGTGTACTGGTAATGGCAATGCAGGCTGTTCTTTATACCTTGGCCAATGTATTCCGTGTATTCTTCTTTATTGTGGCCTTCCACCATACAAGAAGCCCATATGTAAGGATGGGTCTGACTATCAAAATATTTAGCCAGTGCATCATTACTGATTTCAGGCCCCACTTCTACCCCGCAGTTTATAACCTTTGCAGACTTTTTCCTGTATGTTAAGTTTCCAGTCAAGTTTACAAAAATTTTGTAAGGTCTGTTAAAGCCTTTAATTCTACATCATCTAGCTCGTGACAAATTCTGGACCCATCACAAAAATCCAAAGAAAATCAATCTCTCTTTAGATAAATTTTGTGCGTTCATCTAAAGTGTGAAAACCAAAATGACATCATTGCAACTCAACGTGTACTTAAAGTTTCTCTGATCTGACATCTAAGAAGCAGTCTTACTCATCAATCACTGCTCCCAGTAACCTATCACAAGATAAAATGGGATTGTCGTCTGATTCACTCGTTTAGCTTATCAATAGATTCCGACGCTTTCTAATTATAGACCAATCACATCTAAAACGCCGGCCGTTGATACAGTTCACCAAGGGTCGTTCACAGATCAATTTCTTTTAATCGTAAAAAAAGACGCAGAAGACATCCAGCATTCGAAAGTGACAATGACATTTCATTGCCCT
This sequence comes from Xylota sylvarum, assembly GCA_905220385.1. Lineage (NCBI taxonomy): Eukaryota > Metazoa > Arthropoda > Insecta > Diptera > Syrphidae > Xylota > Xylota sylvarum. Next base: position 102,729,001 of record LR999957.1, on the reverse strand, counting down.
GCTGCCGCCAGTTGATAGCTTTCCAATTCCAATAAAAGAAAAACTCCGAACAAGAAAGCTATAAATCCGATTCAGAATACCGTGCAACCATGACACACTCCGCGTTGAGAAGACGCCCCAGAATCTCATCCACTCCATCGATCCTCACATCTGTGACTAATTTTATTTCTTCATTTTCACAGAGAAGGCCGTGCTTGGATGTCGAACGAACAAGTTGAACTGCACAATCTTTGTTTTTATGGACTTCTGGATTGTACATAGTAGATGGATCCCGAGCACAGACAGACAGACGGACGGACAAATAATGCAAAATTGAATAATTTTCGTTGATGTGTGGAAAATGGTGTGCCACCACACACTACCGCAAACATCATTTAAGTTCAAGTTCATTCATCAAATTTTAGTGCCTACTCGTCCGGGCGGTCGTTTTATGGGGAGTCTAGCTTTAATTGAGACGTTTGTCTTCGATGGAGTGAGTTCGAGTTGTTAATGAAGAATTTTATTAGCTGTCGTATATCTTGTGTCTTGTTATGACCTCATTTCGTTTGAGTTTATGAAATAATCGTGTTTCAATTGAAATACAACACACACTGCACGTATGTAATTCTATAGCCAATGCGTGTGAGCTTATTAGGTAACAAAAGAGAAAAAAAAAAGATACAAAAGTATCTTTCAATCTCTCATATTGCACTTCAGTGAAAGGTAATTGAGAATAATAGAATACTACTTACACATATAGATACATCGTGCAGTCAATCGATGTTTGTGGTTTAGATACCAATTATATCTATCGGATTTATTCCGTCAGTCTATGAACTTTAGGTGGGAGAAAATTGGAACAATTCGTTAGATGGTCTCAATAGATAGATACGCGTAGTTTTTAGAAACAACTTTGACTTTTAACCACTGATAGATAACAGGAAAACAATTTCGTTGTTTATTGGGTTTTGTTTGTAAATAAACAATCAATGTTTATTTATCGATGGCAAGCTCATCAATCATGTATTGGTATACACACAAGATTAAGGATACAATATTTTTGTTGATTTCAAAATTAATTGGATTTATTAGAAGTTCATAGACTTTTTACAAGAGTCTAATTAATCGATGTTGATAGGCAGATTAGATTCAACAACTTTTGATGGTCTGAAGTTCATTGTACATTTTTTTATTTTTAAGAAAGATGGAAAATGCTTCGCATTAGCTTAAAAAATCTGACACCTGACACCTCTGCCAAATGCAGTGGAAGCAATTGGCTGTGGTCTTCCTCAAACCCTACCCCATTTGAATGTAGTAAGTGGTGACAGTCTTTCTGCTGAAGTCCGGGGAATTTTCGGTGTCTGAATGCCTCTAATAATACAGAAGTTCATGAGCATCCGCTTACAATCATGGTAGTATTGACAAACATGATTGTTTTCAGAAGAAATCTAGTCGTCAATAGAAAGCCTGAATTAACATCCATCGTACGAAGGTTAAGATCCTCATATCATCTGATCCATGTCTAAGTATGTTCATCAAGATCTTATTACCTCCGATCTAATAAGACCAAGTGAGTTCGATCTAACGACCGAATTCAAAAAAGTAATTTCTACACTATTTTGAAATAGCTTAAGGGTTTGAACAAGACCTTAAGCACAGGATTGCTTTTAGTACAGATGCAGATACTTCTCTCCTTTGTCCTTCAAAACATTATTTTAGCTGTATGGACAAGAGAAAGTATCTGTCTGTAAGATAGATACTATTATGTCAAACTATTGGCTGGTTTTCTAACTAAACGTGAAGAGTCAATTACAATTCCTTGTAAACTCAAACTCCGGCCAAAGTCAGACTTAAGTAAGAAAAAAAACTTACTTCTTGACCAGCAACTGGGGTTTTGACATACCCATAGTACAAGACAAGAGTTGTGTCATGCAAGGTTATCAAAACCTTAATACAGGTTCGGCCAAAAGTCACCGTGTCTAGGAGCGAAGAGCTTTTCGGCGATTTTTGAAGTTCAGCCACTTCTACCAAAAAACCAATGCACATATGTATAAAAAGGTCTTATTATAGCCAAGTATATTTACGTGTCCGTCTATAGTCATAAACTCCATTTTCGAAACTCGAATAGAAATTTGCAGAACGGTGCATAGGAAATGGCATAGTAGCGCCATAGTGGGCACTGAAAATGTGGAACGATAATGTTAACATATTATTAGAAAGCGGTAGCAATCTACTATCAGGATCGATGATCCATTTTATATAGAAAAAGAAGGAGTAGTAATGTCCGCACTCAAGTCGAGCAAAGCAGTTGAAGTCGATTAACCAAATTATTTCCAAACTATGGTCGAAGTAGAGTGTCGCATGAATTGAATCTCTGTGTTCTATGCTCAATCCATAAGAAGGAAAAACCTCTGAGCTTTGTTTAACTACGAAGGCAGAATTGTTCTAGCAAAGTTTAGAAAAATATGTGGCATTTGGAAGAAAATGAGACATTTGAAATGAAAGACAGACTCGTTGCTTGAAAAACCTTATCTAGCCAAATTTTCGATTTTTTCCAGGTCCCGAAATTTAGGTAAAAATCACATATTACGACCTTCCCTTGATCATTTGGGTGAAATGGGCGATAAAGAATAAAAGGGTTGAACCAAAAGACCTACAATCGGATGATCTAAAACATGGGCAACTTTGTTGCAAGATATGTGGCATTTGGAAGCTAATGACGCATTTGAAACGAAAGAAGGACTCGTTGCTTGAAAAGCCTTATCTAGCCAAATTTTCGATTTTTTCCAGGTCCCGAAATTTAGGTAAAAATCACATATTACGACCTTCCCTTGATCATTTGGGTGAAATGGGCGATAAAGAATAAAAGGGTTGAACCAAAAGACCTACAATCGGATGGTCTAAAACATGGGCAACTTTGTTGCAAGATATGTGGCATTTGGAAGCTAATGAGCCATTTGAAATGAAAGAGGGACTCGTTGCTTGAAAAACTTTATCCAGCAAACTTTTCGATTTTTTCCAGGTCCCGAAATTTAGGTAAAAATCACATATTACGACCTTCCCTTGATCATTTGGGTGAAATGGGCGATAAAGAATAAAAGGGTTGAACCAAAAGACCTACAATCGGATGGTCTAAAACATGGGCAACTTTGTTGCAAGATATGTGGCATTTGGAAGCTAATGAGCCATTTGAAATGAAAGAGGGACTCGTTGCTTGAAAAACTTTATCCAGCAAACTTTTCGATTTTTTCCAGGTCCCGAAATTTAGGTAAAAATCACATATTACGACCTTCCCTTGATCATTTGGGTGAAATGGGCGATAAAGAATAAAAGGGTTGAACCGAAAGCCCTACAATCGGATGATCTAAAACATGGGCAACTTTGTTGCAAGATATGTGGCATTTGGAAGCTAATGAGGCATTTGAAATGAAAGAGGGACTCGTTGCTTGAAAAACCTTATCCAGCAAAATTTTTGATTTTTTCCAGGTCCCGAAATTTAGGTAAAAATCACATATTACGATCATTTGGGTGAAATGGGCGATAAAGAATAAAAGGGTTGAACCAAAAGACCTACAATCGGATGATCTAAAACATGGGCAACTTTGTTGCAAGATATGTGGCATTTGGAAGAAAATGAGGCATTTGAAATGAAAGAGGGACTCTCGTTGCTTGAAAAACCTTATCCAGCAAAATTTTCAATTTTTTCCAGGTCCCGAAATTTAGGTAAAAATCACATATTACGACCTTCCCTTGATCATTTGGGTGAAATGGGCGATAAAGAATAAAAGGGTTGAACCAAAGGACCTACAATCGGATGGTCTAAAACATGGGCAACTTTGTTGCAAGATATGTGGCATTTGGAAGCTAATGAGCCATTTGAAATGAAAGAGGGACTCGTTGCTTGAAAAACTTTATCCAGCAAACTTTTCGATTTTTTCCAGGTCCCGAAATTTAGGTAAAAATCACATATTACGACCTTCCCTTGATCATTTGGGTGAAATGGGCGATAAAGAATAAAAGGGTTGAACCGAAAGACCTACAATCGGATGATCTAAAACATGGGCAACTTTGTTGCAAGATATGTGGCATTTGGAAGCTAATGAGGCATTTGAAATGAAAGAGGGACTCGTTGCTTGAAAAACTTTATCCAGCAAACTTTTCGATTTTTTCCAGGTCCCGAAATTTAGGTAAAAATCACATATTACGACCTTCCCTTGATCATTTGGGTGAAATGGGCGATAAAGAATAAAAGGGTTGAACCGAAAGCCCTACAATCGGATGATCTAAAACATGGGCAACTTTGTTGCAAGATATGTGGCATTTGGAAGCTAATGACGCATTTGAAACGAAAGAGGGACTCGTTGCTTGAAAAGCCTTATCTAGCCAAATTTTCGATTTTTTCCAGGTCCCGAAATTTAGGTAAAAATCACATATTACGACCTTCCCTTGATCATTTGGGTGAAATGGGCGATAAAGAATAAAAGGGTTGAACCAAAAGACCTACAATCGGATGGTCTAAAACATGGGCAACTTTGTTGCAAGATATGTGGCATTTGGAAGAAAATGAGGCATTTGAAATGAAAGAGGGACTACTCGTTGCTTGAAAAACCTTATCCAGCAAAATTTTCGATTTTTTCCAGGTCCCGAAATTTAGGTAAAAATCACATATTACGACCTTCCCTTGATCATTTGGGTGAAATGGGCGATAAAGAATAAAAGGGTTGAACCAAAAGACCTACAATCGGATGGTCTAAAACATGGGCAACTTTGTTGCAAGATATGTGGCATTTGGAAGCTAATGAGCCATTTGAAATGAAAGAGGGACTCGTTGCTTGAAAAACTTTATCCAGCAAACTTTTCGATTTTTTCCAGGTCCCGAAATTTAGGTAAAAATCACATATTACGACCTTCCCTTGATCATTTGGGTGAAATGGGCGATAAAGAATAAAAGGGTTGAACCGAAAGCCCTACAATCGGATGATCTAAAACATGGGCAACTTTGTTGCAAGATATGTGGCATTTGGAAGCTAATGAGGCATTTGAAATGAAAGAGGGACTCGTTGCTTGAAAAACCTTATCCAGCAAAATTTTTGATTTTTTCCAGGTCCCGAAATTTAGGTAAAAATCACATATTACGATCATTTGGGTGAAATGGGCGATAAAGAATAAAAGGGTTGAACCAAAAGACCTACAATCGGATGATCTAAAACATGGGCAACTTTGTTGCAAGATATGTGGCATTTGGAAGAAAATGAGGCATTTGAAATGAAAGAGGGACTACTCGTTGCTTGAAAAACCTTATCCAGCAAAATTTTCGATTTTTTCCAGGTCCCGAAATTTAGGTAAAAATCACATATTACGACCTTCCCTTGATCATTTGGGTGAAATGGGCGATAAAGAATAAAAGGGTTGAACCAAAAGACCTACAATCGGATGGTCTAAAACATGGGCAACTTTGTTGCAAGATATGTGGCATTTGGAAGCTAATGAGCCATTTGAAATGAAAGAGGGACTCGTTGCTTGAAAAACTTTATCCAGCAAACTTTTCGATTTTTTCCAGGTCCCGAAATTTAGGTAAAAATCACATATTACGACCTTCCCTTGATCATTTGGGTGAAATGGGCGATAAAGAATAAAAGGGTTGAACCGAAAGCCCTACAATCGGATGATCTAAAACATGGGCAACTTTGTTGCAAGATATGTGGCATTTGGAAGCTAATGACGCATTTGAAACGAAAGAGGGACTCGTTGCTTGAAAAGCCTTATCTAGCCAAATTTTCGATTTTTTCCAGGTCCCGAAATTTAGGTAAAAATCACATATTACGACCTTCCCTTGATCATTTGGGTGAAATGGGCGATAAAGAATAAAAGGGTTGAACCAAAAGACCTACAATCGGATGGTCTAAAACATGGGCAACTTTGTTGCAAGATATGTGGCATTTGGAAGAAAATGAGGCATTTGAAATGAAAGAGGGACTACTCGTTGCTTGAAAAACCTTATCCAGCAAAATTTTCGATTTTTTCCAGGTCCCGAAATTTAGGTAAAAATCACATATTACGACCTTCCCTTGATCATTTGGGTGAAATGGGCGATAAAGAATAAAAGGGTTGAACCAAAAGACCTACAATCGGATGGTCTAAAACATGGGCAACTTTGTTGCAAGATATGTGGCATTTGGAAGCTAATGAGCCATTTGAAATGAAAGAGGGACTCGTTGCTTGAAAAACTTTATCCAGCAAACTTTTCGATTTTTTCCAGGTCCCGAAATTTAGGTAAAAATCACATATTACGACCTTCCCTTGATCATTTGGGTGAAATGGGCGATAAAGAATAAAAGGGTTGAACCGAAAGCCCTACAATCGGATGATCTAAAACATGGGCAACTTTGTTGCAAGATATGTGGCATTTGGAAGCTAATGACGCATTTGAAACGAAAGAGGGACTCGTTGCTTGAAAAGCCTTATCTAGCCAAATTTTCGATTTTTTCCAGGTCCCGAAATTTAGGTAAAAATCACATATTACGACCTTCCCTTGATCATTTGGGTGAAATGGGCGATAAAGAATAAAAGGGTTGAACCAAAAGACCTACAATCGGATGGTCTAAAACATGGGCAACTTTGTTGCAAGATATGTGGCATTTGGAAGAAAATGAGGCATTTGAAATGAAAGAGGGACTACTCGTTGCTTGAAAAACCTTATCCAGCAAAATTTTCGATTTTTTCCAGGTCCCGAAATTTAGGTAAAAATCACATATTACGACCTTCCCTTGATCATTTGGGTGAAATGGGCGATAAAGAATAAAAGGGTTGAACCAAAGGACCTACAATCGGATGGTCTAAAACATGGGCAACTTTGTTGCAAGATATGTGGCATTTGGAAGCTAATGAGCCATTTGAAATGAAAGAGGGACTCGTTGCTTGAAAAACTTTATCCAGCAAACTTTTCGATTTTTTCCAGGTCCCGAAATTTAGGTAAAAATCACATATTACGACCTTCCCTTGATCATTTGGGTGAAATGGGCGATAAAGAATAAAAGGGTTGAACCGAAAGACCTACAATCGGATGATCTAAAACATGGGCAACTTTGTTGCAAGATATGTGGCATTTGGAAGCTAATGAGGCATTTGAAATGAAAGAGGGACTCGTTGCTTGAAAAACTTTATCCAGCAAACTTTTCGATTTTTTCCAGGTCCCGAAATTTAGGTAAAAATCACATATTACGACCTTCCCTTGATCATTTGGGTGAAATGGGCGATAAAGAATAAAAGGGTTGAACCGAAAGCCCTACAATCGGATGATCTAAAACATGGGCAACTTTGTTGCAAGATATGTGGCATTTGGAAGCTAATGACGCATTTGAAACGAAAGAGGGACTCGTTGCTTGAAAAGCCTTATCTAGCCAAATTTTCGATTTTTTCCAGGTCCCGAAATTTAGGTAAAAATCACATATTACGACCTTCCCTTGATCATTTGGGTGAAATGGGCGATAAAGAATAAAAGGGTTGAACCAAAAGACCTACAATCGGATGGTCTAAAACATGGGCAACTTTGTTGCAAGATATGTGGCATTTGGAAGCTAATGAGCCATTTGAAATGAAAGAGGGACTCGTTGCTTGAAAAACTTTATCCAGCAAACTTTTCGATTTTTTCCAGGTCCCGAAATTTAGGTAAAAATCACATATTACGACCTTCCCTTGATCATTTGGGTGAAATGGGCGATAAAGAATAAAAGGGTTGAACCGAAAGCCCTACAATCGGATGATCTAAAACATGGGCAACTTTGTTGCAAGATATGTGGCATTTGGAAGCTAATGAGGCATTTGAAATGAAAGAGGGACTCGTTGCTTGAAAAACCTTATCCAGCAAAATTTTTGATTTTTTCCAGGTCCCGAAATTTAGGTAAAAATCACATATTACGATCATTTGGGTGAAATGGGCGATAAAGAATAAAAGGGTTGAACCAAAAGACCTACAATCGGATGATCTAAAACATGGGCAACTTTGTTGCAAGATATGTGGCATTTGGAAGAAAATGAGGCATTTGAAATGAAAGAGGGACTCTCGTTGCTTGAAAAACCTTATCCAGCAAAATTTTCAATTTTTTCCAGGTCCCGAAATTTAGGTAAAAATCACATATTACGACCTTCCCTTGATCATTTGGGTGAAATGGGCGATAAAGAATAAAAGGGTTGAACCAAAAGACCTACAATCGGATGATCTAAAACATGGGCAACTTTGTTGCAAGATATGTGGCATTTGGAAGCTAATGACGCATTTGAAACGAAAGAGGGACTCGTTGCTTGAAAAGCCTTATCTAGCCAAATTTTCGATTTTTTCCAGGTCCCGAAATTTAGGTAAAAATCACATATTACGACCTTCCCTTGATCATTTGGGTGAAATGGGCGATAAAGAATAAAAGGGTTGAACCAAAAGACCTACAATCGGATGGTCTAAAACATGGGCAACTTTGTTGCAAGATATGTGGCATTTGGAAGCTAATGAGCCATTTGAAATGAAAGAGGGACTCGTTGCTTGAAAAACTTTATCCAGCAAACTTTTCGATTTTTTCCAGGTCCCGAAATTTAGGTAAAAATCACATATTACGACCTTCCCTTGATCATTTGGGTGAAATGGGCGATAAAGAATAAAAGGGTTGAACCGAAAGCCCTACAATCGGATGATCTAAAACATGGGCAACTTTGTTGCAAGATATGTGGCATTTGGAAGCTAATGAGGCATTTGAAATGAAAGAGGGACTCGTTGCTTGAAAAACCTTATCCAGCAAAATTTTTGATTTTTTCCAGGTCCCGAAATTTAGGTAAAAATCACATATTACGATCATTTGGGTGAAATGGGCGATAAAGAATAAAAGGGTTGAACCAAAAGACCTACAATCGGATGATCTAAAACATGGGCAACTTTGTTGCAAGATATGTGGCATTTGGAAGAAAATGAGGCATTTGAAATGAAAGAGGGACTCTCGTTGCTTGAAAAACCTTATCCAGCAAAATTTTCAATTTTTTCCAGGTCCCGAAATTTAGGTAAAAATCACATATTACGACCTTCCCTTGATCATTTGGGTGAAATGGGCGATAAAGAATAAAAGGGTTGAACCAAAAGACCTACAATCGGATGATCTAAAACATGGGCAACTTTGTTGCAAGATATGTGGCATTTGGAAGAAAATGAGGCATTTGAAATGAAAGAGGGACTCTCGTTGCTTGAAAAACCTTATCCAGCAAAATTTTCGATTTTTTCCAGGTCCCGAAATTTAGGTAAAAATCACATATTACGACCTTCCCTTGATCATTTGGGTGAAATGGGCGATAAAGAATAAAAGGGTTGAACCAAAGGACCTACAATCGGATGGTCTAAAACATGGGCAACTTTGTTGCAAGATATGTGGCATTTGGAAGCTAATGAGCCATTTGAAATGAAAGAGGGACTCGTTGCTTGAAAAACTTTATCCAGCAAACTTTTCGATTTTTTCCAGGTCCCGAAATTTAGGTAAAAATCACATATTACGACCTTCCCTTGATCATTTGGGTGAAATGGGCGATAAAGAATAAAAGGGTTGAACCGAAAGACCTACAATCGGATGATCTAAAACATGGGCAACTTTGTTGCAAGATATGTGGCATTTGGAAGCTAATGAGGCATTTGAAATGAAAGAGGGACTCGTTGCTTGAAAAACTTTATCCAGCAAACTTTTCGATTTTTTCCAGGTCCCGAAATTTAGGTAAAAATCACATATTACGACCTTCCCTTGATCATTTGGGTGAAATGGGCGATAAAGAATAAAAGGGTTGAACCGAAAGCCCTACAATCGGATGATCTAAAACATGGGCAACTTTGTTGCAAGATATGTGGCATTTGGAAGCTAATGACGCATTTGAAACGAAAGAGGGACTCGTTGCTTGAAAAGCCTTATCTAGCCAAATTTTCGATTTTTTCCAGGTCCCGAAATTTAGGTAAAAATCACATATTACGACCTTCCCTTGATCATTTGGGTGAAATGGGCGATAAAGAATAAAAGGGTTGAACCAAAAGACCTACAATCGGATGGTCTAAAACATGGGCAACTTTGTTGCAAGATATGTGGCATTTGGAAGAAAATGAGGCATTTGAAATGAAAGAGGGACTACTCGTTGCTTGAAAAACCTTATCCAGCAAAATTTTCGATTTTTTCCAGGTCCCGAAATTTAGGTAAAAATCACATATTACGACCTTCCCTTGATCATTTGGGTGAAATGGGCGATAAAGAATAAAAGGGTTGAACCAAAAGACCTACAATCGGATGGTCTAAAACATGGGCAACTTTGTTGCAAGATATGTGGCATTTGGAAGCTAATGAGCCATTTGAAATGAAAGAGGGACTCGTTGCTTGAAAAACTTTATCCAGCAAACTTTTCGATTTTTTCCAGGTCCCGAAATTTAGGTAAAAATCACATATTACGACCTTCCCTTGATCATTTGGGTGAAATGGGCGATAAAGAATAAAAGGGTTGAACCGAAAGCCCTACAATCGGATGATCTAAAACATGGGCAACTTTGTTGCAAGATATGTGGCATTTGGAAGCTAATGAGGCATTTGAAATGAAAGAGGGACTCGTTGCTTGAAAAACCTTATCCAGCAAAATTTTTGATTTTTTCCAGGTCCCGAAATTTAGGTAAAAATCACATATTACGATCATTTGGGTGAAATGGGCGATAAAGAATAAAAGGGTTGAACCAAAAGACCTACAATCGGATGATCTAAAACATGGGCAACTTTGTTGCAAGATATGTGGCATTTGGAAGAAAATGAGGCATTTGAAATGAAAGAGGGACTCTCGTTGCTTGAAAAACCTTATCCAGCAAAATTTTCAATTTTTTCCAGGTCCCGAAATTTAGGTAAAAATCACATATTACGACCTTCCCTTGATCATTTGGGTGAAATGGGCGATAAAGAATAAAAGGGTTGAACCAAAAGACCTACAATCGGATGATCTAAAACATGGGCAACTTTGTTGCAAGATATGTGGCATTTGGAAGAAAATGAGGCATTTGAAATGAAAGAGGGACTCTCGTTGCTTGAAAAACCTTATCCAGCAAAATTTTCGATTTTTTCCAGGTCCCGAAATTTAGGTAAAAATCACATATTACGACCTTCCCTTGATCATTTGGGTGAAATGGGCGATAAAGAATAAAAGGGTTGAACCAAAAGACCTACAATCGGATGGTCTAAAACATGGGCAACTTTGTTGCAAGATATGTGGCATTTGGAAGCTAATGAGCCATTTGAAATGAAAGAGGGACTCGTTGCTTGAAAAACTTTATCCAGCAAACTTTTCGATTTTTTCCAGGTCCCGAAATTTAGGTAAAAATCACATATTACGACCTTCCCTTGATCATTTGGGTGAAATGGGCGATAAAGAATAAAAGGGTTGAACCGAAAGCCCTACAATCGGATGATCTAAAACATGGGCAACTTTGTTGCAAGATATGTGGCATTTGGAAGCTAATGAGGCATTTGAAATGAAAGAGGGACTCGTTGCTTGAAAAACCTTATCCAGCAAAATTTTTGATTTTTTCCAGGTCCCGAAATTTAGGTAAAAATCACATATTACGATCATTTGGGTGAAATGGGCGATAAAGAATAAAAGGGTTGAACCAAAAGACCTACAATCGGATGATCTAAAACATGGGCAACTTTGTTGCAAGATATGTGGCATTTGGAAGCTAATGACGCATTTGAAACGAAAGAGGGACTCGTTGCTTGAAAAGCCTTATCTAGCCAAATTTTCGATTTTTTCCAGGTCCCGAAATTTAGGTAAAAATCACATATTACGCCCTTCCCTTGATCATTTGGGTGAAATGGGCGATAAAGAATAAAAGGGTTGAACCAAAAGACCTACAATCGGATGGTCTAAAACATGGGCAACTTTGTTGCAAGATATGTGGCATTTGGAAGAAAATGAGGCATTTGAAATGAAAGAGGGACTACTCGTTGCTTGAAAAACCTTATCCAGCAAAATTTTCGATTTTTTCCAGGTCCCGAAATTTAGGTAAAAATCACATATTACGACCTTCCCTTGATCATTTGGGTGAAATGGGCGATAAAGAATAAAAGGGTTGAACCAAAAGACCTACAATCGGATGGTCTAAAACATGGGCAACTTTGTTGCAAGATATGTGGCATTTGGAAGCTAATGAGCCATTTGAAATGAAAGAGGGACTCGTTGCTTGAAAAACTTTATCCAGCAAACTTTTCGATTTTTTCCAGGTCCCGAAATTTAGGTAAAAATCACATATTACGACCTTCCCTTGATCATTTGGGTGAAATGGGCGATAAAGAATAAAAGGGTTGAACCGAAAGCCCTACAATCGGATGATCTAAAACATGGGCAACTTTGTTGCAAGATATGTGGCATTTGGAAGCTAATGACGCATTTGAAACGAAAGAGGGACTCGTTGCTTGAAAAGCCTTATCTAGCCAAATTTTCGATTTTTTCCAGGTCCCGAAATTTAGGTAAAAATCACATATTACGACCTTCCCTTGATCATTTGGGTGAAATGGGCGATAAAGAATAAAAGGGTTGAACCAAAAGACCTACAATCGGATGGTCTAAAACATGGGCAACTTTGTTGCAAGATATGTGGCATTTGGAAGAAAATGAGGCATTTGAAATGAAAGAGGGACTACTCGTTGCTTGAAAAACCTTATCCAGCAAAATTTTCGATTTTTTCCAGGTCCCGAAATTTAGGTAAAAATCACATATTACGACCTTCCCTTGATCATTTGGGTGAAATGGGCGATAAAGAATAAAAGGGTTGAACCAAAGGACCTACAATCGGATGGTCTAAAACATGGGCAACTTTGTTGCAAGATATGTGGCATTTGGAAGCTAATGAGCCATTTGAAATGAAAGAGGGACTCGTTGCTTGAAAAACTTTATCCAGCAAACTTTTCGATTTTTTCCAGGTCCCGAAATTTAGGTAAAAATCACATATTACGACCTTCCCTTGATCATTTGGGTGAAATGGGCGATAAAGAATAAAAGGGTTGAACCGAAAGACCTACAATCGGATGATCTAAAACATGGGCAACTTTGTTGCAAGATATGTGGCATTTGGAAGCTAATGAGGCATTTGAAATGAAAGAGGGACTCGTTGCTTGAAAAACTTTATCCAGCAAACTTTTCGATTTTTTCCAGGTCCCGAAATTTAGGTAAAAATCACATATTACGACCTTCCCTTGATCATTTGGGTGAAATGGGCGATAAAGAATAAAAGGGTTGAACCGAAAGCCCTACAATCGGATGATCTAAAACATGGGCAACTTTGTTGCAAGATATGTGGCATTTGGAAGCTAATGACGCATTTGAAACGAAAGAGGGACTCGTTGCTTGAAAAGCCTTATCTAGCCAAATTTTCGATTTTTTCCAGGTCCCGAAATTTAGGTAAAAATCACATATTACGACCTTCCCTTGATCATTTGGGTGAAATGGGCGATAAAGAATAAAAGGGTTGAACCAAAAGACCTACAATCGGATGGTCTAAAACATGGGCAACTTTGTTGCAAGATATGTGGCATTTGGAAGAAAATGAGGCATTTGAAATGAAAGAGGGACTACTCGTTGCTTGAAAAACCTTATCCAGCAAAATTTTCGATTTTTTCCAGGTCCCGAAATTTAGGTAAAAATCACATATTACGACCTTCCCTTGATCATTTGGGTGAAATGGGCGATAAAGAATAAAAGGGTTGAAGCAAAAGACCTACAATCGGATGGTCTAAAACATGGGCAACTTTGTTGCAAGATATGTGGCATTTGGAAGCTAATGAGCCATTTGAAATGAAAGAGGGACTCGTTGCTTGAAAAACTTTATCCAGCAAACTTTTCGATTTTTTCCAGGTCCCGAAATTTAGGTAAAAATCACATATTACGACCTTCCCTTGATCATTTGGGTGAAATGGGCGATAAAGAATAAAAGGGTTGAACCGAAAGCCCTACAATCGGATGATCTAAAACATGGGCAACTTTGTTGCAAGATATGTGGCATTTGGAAGCTAATGAGGCATTTGAAATGAAAGAGGGACTCGTTGCTTGAAAAACCTTATCCAGCAAAATTTTTGATTTTTTCCAGGTCCCGAAATTTAGGTAAAAATCACATATTACGATCATTTGGGTGAAATGGGCGATAAAGAATAAAAGGGTTGAACCAAAAGACCTACAATCGGATGATCTAAAACATGGGCAACTTTGTTGCAAGATATGTGGCATTTGGAAGAAAATGAGGCATTTGAAATGAAAGAGGGACTCTCGTTGCTTGAAAAACCTTATCCAGCAAAATTTTCAATTTTTTCCAGGTCCCGAAATTTAGGTAAAAATCACATATTACGACCTTCCCTTGATCATTTGGGTGAAATGGGCGATAAAGAATAAAAGGGTTGAACCAAAAGACCTACAATCGGATGATCTAAAACATGGGCAACTTTGTTACGAGATATATGGCATTAAGAAGACAATGAGGCATTTGGAATGAAAGAGGGACTCGTTGCTTGAAAAACCTTATCCAGCAAAATTTTTGATTTTTTCCAGGTCCCGAAATTTAGGTAAAAATCACATATTACGACCTTCCCTTGATCATTTGGGTGAAATGGGCGATAAAGAATAAAAGGGTTGAACCGAAAGCCCTACAATCGGATGATCTAAAACATGGGCAACTTTGTTGCAAGATATGTGGCATTTGGAAGCTAATGACGCATTTGAAACGAAAGAGGGACTCGTTGCTTGAAAAGCCTTATCTAGCCAAATTTTCGATTTTTTCCAGGTCCCGAAATTTAGGTAAAAATCACATATTACGACCTTCCCTTGATCATTTGGGTGAAATGGGCGATAAAGAATAAAAGGGTTGAAACAAAAGACCTACAATCGGATGGTCTAAAACATGGGCAACTTTGTTGCAAGATATGTGGCATTTGGAAGAAAATGAGGCATTTGAAATGAAAGAGGGACTACTCGTTGCTTGAAAAACCTTATCCAGCAAAATTTTCGATTTTTTCCAGGTCCCGAAATTTAGGTAAAAATCACATATTACGACCTTCCCTTGATCATTTGGGTGAAATGGGCGATAAAGAATAAAAGGGTTGAACCAAAAGACCTACAATCGGATGGTCTAAAACATGGGCAACTTTGTTGCAAGATATGTGGCATTTGGAAGCTAATGAGCCATTTGAAATGAAAGAGGGACTCGTTGCTTGAAAAACTTTATCCAGCAAACTTTTCGATTTTTTCCAGGTCCCGAAATTTAGGTAAAAATCACATATTACGACCTTCCCTTGATCATTTGGGTGAAATGGGCGATAAAGAATAAAAGGGTTGAACCGAAAGCCCTACAATCGGATGATCTAAAACATGGGCAACTTTGTTGCAAGATATGTGGCATTTGGAAGCTAATGAGGCATTTGAAATGAAAGAGGGACTCGTTGCTTGAAAAACCTTATCCAGCAAAATTTTTGATTTTTTCCAGGTCCCGAAATTTAGGTAAAAATCACATATTACGATCATTTGGGTGAAATGGGCGATAAAGAATAAAAGGGTTGAACCAAAAGCCCTACAATCGGATGATCTAAAACATGGGCAACTTTGTTGCAAGATATGTGGCATTTGGAAGAAAATGAGGCATTTGAAATGAAAGAGGGACTCTCGTTGCTTGAAAAACCTTATCCAGCAAAATTTTCAATTTTTTCCAGGTCCCGAAATTTAGGTAAAAATCACATATTACGACCTTCCCTTGATCATTTGGGTGAAATGGGCGATAAAGAATAAAAGGGTTGAACCAAAAGACCTACAATCGGATGATCTAAAACATGGGCAACTTTGTTACGAGATATATGGCATTAAGAAGACAATGAGGCATTTGGAATGAAAGAGGGACTCGTTGCTTGAAAAACCTTATCCAGCAAAATTTTTGATTTTTTCCAGGTCCCGAAATTTAGGTAAAAATCACATATTACGACCTTCCCTTGATCATTTGGGTGAAATGGGCGATAAAGAATAAAAGGGTTGAAACAAAAGACCTACAATCGGATGATCTAAAACATGGGCAACTTTGTTGCAAGATATGTGGCATTTGGAAGCTAATGAGGCATTTGAAATGAAAGAGGGACTCGTTGCTTAAAAACCTTATCCAGCAAAATTTTCGATTTTTTCCAGGTCCCGAAATTTAGGTAAAAATCACATATTACGACCTTCCCTTGATCATTTGGGTGAAATAGGCGATAAAGAATAAAAGGGTTGAACCAAAAGACCTACAATCGGATGATCTAAAACATGGGCAACTTTGTTGCAAGATATGTGGCATTTGGAAGAAAATGAGGCATTTGAAATGAAAGAGGGACTCTCGTTGCTTGAAAAACCTTATCCAGCAAAATTTTCGATTTTTTCCAGGTCCCGAAATTTAGGTAAAAATCACATATTACGACCTTCCCTTGATCATTTGGGTGAAATGGGCGATAAAGAATAAAAGGGTTGAACCAAAAGACCTACAATCGGATGATCTAAAACATGGGCAACTTTGTTGCAAGATATGTGGCATTTGGAAGAAAATGAGGCATTTGGAATGAAAGAGGGACTCGTTGCTTGAAAAACCTTATCCAGCAAACTTTTCGATTTTTTCCAGGTCCCGAAATTTAGGTAAAAATCACATATTACGACCTTCCCTTGATCATTTGGGTGATATGGGCGATAAAGAATAAAAGGGTTGAACCAAAAGACCTACAATCGGATGATCTAAAACATGGGCAACTTTGTTGCAAGATATGTGGCATTTGGAAGAAAATGAGGCATTTGAAATGAAAGAAGGACTACTCGTTGCTTGAAAAACCTTATCCAGCAAAATTTTCGATTTTTTCCAGGTCCCGAAATTTAGGTAAAAATCACATATTACGACCTTCCCTTGATCATTTGGGTGAAATGGGCGATAAAGAATAAAAGGGTTGAACCAAAAGACCTACAATCGGATGATCTAAAACATGGGCAACTTTGTTGCAAGATATGTGGCATTTGGAAGAAAATGAGGCATTTGAAATGAAAGAGGGACTCGTTGCTTAAAAACCTTATCCAGCAAAATTTTCGATTTTTTCCAGGTCCCGAAATTTAGGTAAAAATCACATATTA
Organism: Xylota sylvarum; assembly: GCA_905220385.1. Lineage (NCBI taxonomy): Eukaryota > Metazoa > Arthropoda > Insecta > Diptera > Syrphidae > Xylota > Xylota sylvarum. The sequence goes on along the minus strand of LR999957.1, from coordinate 102,711,859 downwards.
CGACCTTCCCTTGATCATTTGGGTGAAATGGGCGATAAAGAATAAAAGGGTTGAACCAAAAGACCTACAATCGGATGATCTAAAACATGGGCAACTTTGTTGCAAGATATGTGGCATTTGGAATGAAAATGAGGCATTTGAAATGAAAGAGGGACTCGTTGCTTAAAAACCTTATCCAGCAAAATTTTCGATTTTTTCCAGGTCCCGAAATTTAGGTAAAAATCACATATTACGACCTTCCCTTGATCATTTGGGTGAAATGGGCGATAAAGAATAAAAGGGTTGAACCAAAAGACCTACAATCGGATGATCTAAAACATGGGCAACTTTGTTGCAAGATATGTGGCATTTGGAAGAAAATGAGGCATTTGAAATGAAAGAGGGACTCGTTGCTTAAAAACCTTATCCAGCAAAATTTTCGATTTTTTCCAGGTCCCGAAATTTAGGTAAAAATCACATATTACGACCTTCCCTTGATCATTTGGGTGAAATGGGCGATAAAGAATAAAAGGGTTGAACCGAAAGCCCTACAATCGGATGATCTAAAACATGGGCAACTTTGTTGCAAGATATGTGGCATTTGGAAGAAAATGAGGCATTTGAAATGAAAGAGGGACTCGTTGCTTAAAAACCTTATCCAGCAAAATTTTCGATTTTTTCCACGTCCCGAAATTTAGGTAAAAATCACATATTACGACCTTCGCTTGATCATTTGGGTGAAATGGGCGATAAAGAATAAAAGGGTTGAACCGAAAGCCCTACAATCGGATGATCTAAAACATGGGCAACTTTGTTGCAAGATATGTGGCATTTGGAAGAAAATGAGGCATTTGAAATGAAAGAGGGACTCGTTGCTTGAAAAACCATATCCAGCAAAATTTTCGATTTTTTCCACGTCCCGAAATTTAGGTAAAAATCACATATTACGACCTTCGCTTGATCATTTGGGTGAAATGGGCGATAAAGAATAAAAGGGTTGAACCGAAAGCCCTACAATCGGATGATCTAAAACATGGGCAACTTTGTTGCAAGATATGTGGCATTTGGAAGAAAATGAGGCATTTGAAATGAAAGAGGGGCTACTCGTTGCTTGAAAAACCTTATCCAGCAAAATTTTCGATTTTTTCCAGGTCCCGAAATTTAGATAAAAATCACATATTACGACCTTCCCTTGATCATTTGGGTGAAATGGGCGATAAAGAATAAAAGGGTTGAAACAAAAGACCTACAATCGGATGATCTAAAACATGGGCAACTTTGTTGCAAGATATGTGGCATTTGGAAGAAAATGAGGCATTTGAAATGAAAGAGGGACTCTCGTTGCTTGAAAAACCTTATCCAGCAAAATTTTCGATTTTTTCCAGGTCCCGAAATTTAGGTAAAAATCACATATTACGACCTTCCCTTGATCATTTGGGTGAAATGGGCGATAAAGAATAAAAGGGTTGAACCAAAAGACCTACAATCGGATGATCTAAAACATGGGCAACTTTGTTGCAAGATATGTGGCATTTGGAAGAAAATGAGGCATTTGAAATGAAAGAGGGACTCTCGTTGCTTGAAAAACCTTATCCAGCAAAATTTTCGATTTTTTCCACGTCCCGAAATTTAGGTAAAAAATCACATATTACGACCTTCCCTTGATCATTTGGGTGAAATGGGCGATAAAGAATAAAAGGGTTGAACCAAAAGACCTACAATCGGATGATCTAAAACATGGGCAACTTTGTTGCAAGATATGTGGCATTTGGAAGAAAATGAGGCATTTGAAATGAAAGAGGGACTCGTTGCTTAAAAACCTTATCCAGCAAAATTTTCGATTTTTTCCAGGTCCCGAAATTTAGGTAAAAATCACATATTACGACCTTCCCTTGATCATTTGGGTGAAATGGGCGATAAAGAATAAAAGGGTTGAACCAAAAGACCTACAATCGGATGATCTAAAACATGGGCAACTTTGTTGCAAGATATGTGGCATTTGGAATGAAAATGAGGCATTTGAAATGAAAGAGGGACTCGTTGCTTAAAAACCTTATCCAGCAAAATTTTCGATTTTTTCCAGGTCCCGAAATTTAGGTAAAAATCACATATTACGACCTTCCCTTGATCATTTGGGTGAAATGGGCGATAAAGAATAAAAGGGTTGAACCAAAAGACCTACAATCGGATGATCTAAAACATGGGCAACTTTGTTGCAAGATATGTGGCATTTGGAAGAAAATGAGGCATTTGAAATGAAAGAGGGACTCGTTGCTTAAAAACCTTATCCAGCAAAATTTTCGATTTTTTCCAGGTCCCGAAATTTAGGTAAAAATCACATATTACGACCTTCCCTTGATCATTTGGGTGAAATGGGCGATAAAGAATAAAAGGGTTGAACCGAAAGCCCTACAATCGGATGATCTAAAACATGGGCAACTTTGTTGCAAGATATGTGGCATTTGGAAGAAAATGAGGCATTTGAAATGAAAGAGGGACTCTCGTTGCTTGAAAAACCTTATCCAGCAAAATTTTCGATTTTTTCCACGTCCCGAAATTTAGGTAAAAATCACATATTACGACCTTCGCTTGATCATTTGGGTGAAATGGGCGATAAAGAATAAAAGGGTTGAACCGAAAGCCCTACAATCGGATGATCTAAAACATGGGCAACTTTGTTGCAAGATATGTGGCATTTGGAAGAAAATGAGGCATTTGAAATGAAAGAGGGACTCGTTGCTTGAAAAACCATATCCAGCAAAATTTTCGATTTTTTCCACGTCCCGAAATTTAGGTAAAAATCACATATTACGACCTTCGCTTGATCATTTGGGTGAAATGGGCGATAAAGAATAAAAGGGTTGAACCGAAAGCCCTACAATCGGATGATCTAAAACATGGGCAACTTTGTTGCAAGATATGTGGCATTTGGAAGAAAATGAGGCATTTGAAATGAAAGAGGGGCTACTCGTTGCTTGAAAAACCTTATCCAGCAAAATTTTCGATTTTTTCCAGGTCCCGAAATTTAGATAAAAATCACATATTACGACCTTCCCTTGATCATTTGGGTGAAATGGGCGATAAAGAATAAAAGGGTTGAACCAAAAGACCTACAATCGGATGATCTAAAACATGGGCAACTTTGTTGCAAGATATGTGGCATTTGGAAGAAAATGAGGCATTTGAAATGAAAGAGGGACTCTCGTTGCTTGAAAAACCTTATCCAGCAAAATTTTCGATTTTTTCCAGGTCCCGAAATTTAGGTAAAAATCACATATTACGACCTTCCCTTGATCATTTGGGTGAAATGGGCGATAAAGAATAAAAGGGTTGAACCAAAAGACCTACAATCGGATGATCTAAAACATGGGCAACTTTGTTGCAAGATATGTGGCATTTGGAAGAAAATGAGGCATTTGAAATGAAAGAGGGACTCTCGTTGCTTGAAAAACCTTATCCAGCAAAATTTTCGATTTTTTCCACGTCCCGAAATTTAGGTAAAAATCACATATTACGACCTTCCCTTGATCATTTGGGTGAAATGGGCGATAAAGAATAAAAGGGTTGAAACAAAAGACCTACAATCGGATGATCTAAAACATGGGCAACTTTGTTGCAAGATATGTGGCATTTGGAAGAAAATGAGGCATTTGAAATGAAAGAGGGACTCGTTGCTTCAAAAACCTTATCCAGCAAAATTTTCGATTTTTTCCACGTCCCGAAATTGAGGTAAAAATCACATATTACGACCTTCCCTTGATCATTTGGGTGAAATGGGCGATAAAGAATAAAAGGGTTGAAACAAAAGACCTACAATCGGATGATCTAAAACATGGGCAACTTTGTTGCAAGATATGTGGCATTTGGAAGAAAATGAGGCATTTGAAATGAAAGAGGGACTCTCGTTGCTTGAAAAACCTTATCCAGCAAAATTTTCGATTTTTTCCAGGTCCCGAAATTTAGGTAAAAATCACATATTACGACCTTCCCTTGATCATTTGGGTGAAATGGGCGATAAAGAATAAAAGGGTTGAACCAAAAGACCTACAATCGGATGATCTAAAACATGGGCAACTTTGTTGCAAGATATGTGGCATTTGGAAGAAAATGAGGCATTTGAAATGAAAGAGGGGCTACTCGTTGCTTGAAAAACCTTATCCAGCAAAATTTTCGATTTTTTCCAGGTCCCGAAATTTAGATAAAAATCACATATTACGACCTTCGCTTGATCATTTGGGTGAAATGGGCGATAAAGAATAAAAGGGTTGAACCGAAAGCCCTACAATCGGATGATCTAAAACATGGGCAACTTTGTTGCAAGATATGTGGCATTTGGAAGAAAATGAGGCATTTGAAATGAAAGAGGGACTCTCGTTGCTTGAAAAACCTTATCCAGCAAAATTTTCGATTTTTTCCAGGTCCCGAAATTTAGGTAAAAATCACATATTACGACCTTCCCTTGATCATTTGGGTGAAATGGGCGATAAAGAATAAAAGGGTTGAACCAAAAGACCTACAATCGGATGATCTAAAACATGGGCAACTTTGTTGCAAGATATGTGGCATTTGGAAGAAAATGAGGCATTTGAAATGAAAGAGGGACTCTCGTTGCTTGAAAAACCTTATCCAGCAAAATTTTCGATTTTTTCCAGGTCCCGAAATTTAGGTAAAAATCACATATTACGACCTTCCCTTGATCATTTGGGTGAAATGGGCGATAAAGAATAAAAGGGTTGAAACAAAAGACCTACAATCGGATGATCTAAAACATGGGCAACTTTGTTGCAAGATATGTGGCATTTGGAAGAAAATGAGGCATTTGAAATGAAAGAGGGACTCTCGTTGCTTGAAAAACCTTATCCAGCTAAATTTTCGATTTTTTCCACGTCCCGAAATTTAGGTAAAAATCACATATTACGACCTTCCCTTGATCATTTGGGTGAAATGGGCGATAAAGAATAAAAGGGTTGAAACAAAAGACCTACAATCGGATGATCTAAAACATGGGCAACTTTGTTGCAAGATATGTGGCATTTGGAAGAAAATGAGGCATTTGAAATGAAAGAGGGACTCGTTGCTTCAAAAACCTTATCCAGCAAAATTTCCGATTTTTTCCAGGTCCCGAAATTGAGGTAAAAATCACATATTACGACCTTCCCTTGATCATTTGGGTGAAATGGGCGATAAAGAATAAAAGGGTTGAAACAAAAGACCTACAATCGGATGATCTAAAACATGGGCAACTTTGTTGCAAGATATGTGGCATTTGGAAGAAAATGAGGCATTTGAAATGAAAGAGGGACTCTCGTTGCTTGAAAAACCTTATCCAGCAAAATTTTCGATTTTTTCCAGGTCCCGAAATTGAGGTAAAAATCACATATTACGACCTTCCCTTGATCATTTGGGTGAAATGGGCGATAAAGAATAAAAGGGTTGAAACAAAAGACCTACAATCGGATGATCTAAAACATGGGCAACTTTGTTGCAAGATATGTGGCATTTGGAAGAAAATGAGGCATTTGAAATGAAAGAGGGACTCGTTGCTTCAAAAACCTTATTCAGCAAAATTTTCGATTTTTTCCAGGTCCCGAAATTTAGGTAAAAATCACATATTACGACCTTCCCTTGATCATTTGGGTGAAATGGGCGATAAAGAATAAAAGGGTTGAACCAAAAGACCTACAATCGGATGATCTAAAACATGGGCAACTTTGTTGCAAGATATGTGGCATTTGGAAGAAAATGAGGCATTTGAAATGAAAGAGGGACTCTCGTTGCTTGAAAAACCTTATCCAGCAAAATTTTCGATTTTTTCCAGGTCCCGAAATTTAGGTAAAAATCACATATTACGACCTTCCCTTGATCATTTGGGTGAAATGGGCGATAAAGAATAAAAGGGTTGAACCAAAAGACCTACAATCGGATGATCTAAAACATGGGCAACTTTGTTGCAAGATATGTGGCATTTGGAAGAAAATGAGGCATTTGAAATGAAAGAGGGACTCGTTGCTTCAAAAACCTTATCCAGCAAAATTTTCGATTTTTTCCAGGTCCCGAAATTTAGGTAAAAATCACATATTACGACCTTCCCTTGATCATTTGGGTGAAATGGGCGATAAAGAATAAAAGGGTTGAAACAAAAGACCTACAATCGGATGATCTAAAACATGGGCAACTTTGTTGCAAGATATGTGGCATTTGGAAGAAAATGAGGCATTTGAAATGAAAGAGGGACTCTCGTTGCTTGAAAAACCTTATCCAGCAAAATTTTCGATTTTTTCCAGGTCCCGAAATTTAGGTAAAAATCACATATTACGACCTTCCCTTGATCATTTGGGTGAAATGGGCGATAAAGAATAAAAGGGTTGAACCAAAAGACCTACAATCGGATGATCTAAAACATGGGCAACTTTGTTGCAAGATATGTGGCATTTGGAAGAAAATGAGGCATTTGAAATGAAAGAGGGACTCGTTGCTTCAAAAACCTTATCCAGCAAAATTTTCGATTTTTTCCAGGTCCCGAAATTTAGGTAAAAATCACATATTACGACCTTCCCTTGATCATTTGGGTGAAATGGGCGATAAAGAATAAAAGGGTTGAACCAAAAGACCTACAATCGGATGATCTAAAACATGGGCAACTTTGTTGCAAGATATGTAGCATTTGGAAGAAAATGAGGCATTTGAAATGAAAGAGGGACTCGTTGCTTCAAAAACCTTATCCAGCAAAATTTTCGATTTTTTCCAGGTCCCGAAATTGAGGTAAAAATCACATATTACGACCTTCCCTTGATCATTTGGGTGAAATGGGCGATAAAGAATAAAAGGGTTGAAACAAAAGACCTACAATCGGATGATCTAAAACATGGGCAACTTTGTTGCAAGATATGTGGCATTTGGAAGAAAATGAGGCATTTGAAATGAAAGAGGGGCTACTCGTTGCTTGAAAAACCTTATCCAGCAAAATTTTCGATTTTTTCCAGGTCCCGAAATTTAGATAAAAATCACATATTACGACCTTCGCTTGATCATTTGGGTGAAATGGGCGATAAAGAATAAAAGGGTTGAACCGAAAGCCCTACAATCGGATGATCTAAAACATGGGCAACTTTGTTGCAAGATATGTGGCATTTGGAAGAAAATGAGGCATTTGAAATGAAAGAGGGACTCTCGTTGCTTGAAAAACCTTATCCAGCAAAATTTTCGATTTTTTCCAGGTCCCGAAATTTAGGTAAAAATTACATATTACGACCTTCCCTTGATCATTTGGGTGAAATGGGCGATAAAGAATAAAAGGGTTGAACCAAAAGACCTACAATCGGATGATCTAAAACATGGGCAACTTTGTTGCAAGATATGTGGCATTTGGAAGAAAATGAGGCATTTGAAATGAAAGAGGGACTCTCGTTGCTTGAAAAACCTTATCCAGCAAAATTTTCGATTTTTCCAGGTCCCGAAATTTAGGTAAAAATCACATATTACGATCATTTGGGTGAAATGGGCGATAAAGAATAAAAGGGTTGAACCAAAAGACCTACAATCGGATGATCTAAAACATGGGCAACTTTGTTGCAAGATATGTGGCATTTGGAAGAAAATGAGGCATTTGAAATGAAAGAGGGACTCTCGTTGCTTGAAAAACCTTATCCAGCAAAATTTTCGATTTTTCCAGGTCCCGAAATTTAGGTAAAAATCACATATTACGATCATTTGGGTGAAATGGGCGATAAAGAATAAAAGGGTTGAACCAAAAGACCTACAATCGGATGATCTAAAACATGGGCAACTTTGTTGCAAGATATGTGGCATTTGGAAGAAAATGAGGCATTTGAAATGAAAGAGGGACTCTCGTTGCTTGAAAAACCTTATCCAGCAAAATTTTCGATTTTTCCAGGTCCCGAAATTTAGGTAAAAATCACATATTACGACCTTCCCTTGATCATTTGGGTGAAATAGGCGATAAAGAATAAAAGGGTTGAACCAAAAGACCTACAATCGGATGATCTAAAACATGGGCAACTTTGTTGCAAGATATGTGGCATTTGGAAGAAAATGAGGCATTTGAAATGAAAGAGGGACTCTCGTTGCTTGAAAAACCTTATCCAGCAAAATTTTCGATTTTTCCAGGTCCCGAAATTTAGGTAAAAATCACATATTACGATCATTTGGGTGAAATGGGCGATAAAGAATAAAAGGGTTGAACCAAAAGACCTACAATCGGATGATCTAAAACATGGGCAACTTTGTTGCAAGATATGTGGCATTTGGAAGAAAATGAGGCATTTGAAATGAAAGAGGGACTCTCGTTGCTTGAAAAACCTTATCCAGCAAAATTTTCGATTTTTCCAGGTCCCGAAATTTAGGTAAAAATCACATATTACGATCATTTGGGTGAAATGGGCGATAAAGAATAAAAGGGTTGAACCAAAAGACCTACAATCGGATGATCTAAAACATGGGCAACTTTGTTGCAAGATATGTGGCATTTGGAAGAAAATGAGGCATTTGAAATGAAAGAGGGACTCGTTGCTTGAAAAACCTTATCTAGCCAAATTTTCGATTTTTTCCAGGTCCCGAAATTTAGGTAAAAATCACATATTACGACCTTCCCTTGATCATTTGGGTGAAATAGGCGATAAAGAATAAAAGGGTTGAACCAAAAGACCTACAATCGGATGATCTAAAACATGGGGAACTTTGTTGCAAGATATGTGGCATTTGGAAGCTAATGAGGCATTTGAAATGAAAGAGGGACTCGTTGCTTGAAAAACCTTATCTAGCAAAATTTTCGATTTTTTCCAGGTCCCGAAATTTAGGTAAAAATTACATATTACGACCTTCCCTTGATCATTTGGGTGAAATGGGCGATAAAGAATAAAAGGGTTGAACCAAAAGACCTACAATCGGATGATCTAAAACATGGGCAACTTTGTTGCAAGATATGTGGCATTTGGAAGCTAATGAGGCATTTGAAATGAAAGAGGGACTCGTTGCTTGAAAAACCTTATCCAGCAAAATTTTCGAATTTTCCAGGTCCCAAAATTTAGGTAAAAATCACATATTACGACCTTCGCTTGATCATTTGGGTGAAATGGGCGATAAAGAATAAAAGGGTTGAACCGAAAGCCCTACAATCGGATGATCTAAAACATGGGCAACTTTGTTGCAAGATATGTGGCATTTGGAAGAAAATGAGTCATTTGAAATGAAAGAGGGACTCGTTGCTTGAAAAACCTTATCTAGCCAAATTTTCGATTTTTTCCAGGTCCCGAAATTTAGGTAAAAATCACGATAAAGAATAAAAGGGTTGAACCAAAAGACCTACAATCGGATGATCTAAAACATGGGCAACTTTGTTGCAAGATATGTGGCATTTGGAAGAAAATGAGGCATTTGAAATGAAAGAGGGACTCTCGTTGCTTGAAAAACCTTATCCAGCAAAATTTTCGATTTTTTCCAGGTCCCGAAATTTAGGTAAAAATTACATATTACGACCTTCCCTTGATCATTTGGGTGAAATGGGCGATAAAGAATAAAAGGGTTGAACCAAAAGACCTACAATCGGATGATCTAAAACATGGGCAACTTTGTTGCAAGATATGTGGCATTTGGAAGCTAATGAGGCATTTGAAATGAAAGAGGGACTGGTTGCTTGAAAAACCTTATCTAGCAAAATTTTCGATTTTTTCCAGGTCCCGAAATTTAGGTAAAAATCACATATTACGACCTTCGCTTGATCATTTGGGTGAAATGGGCGATAAAGAATAAAAGGGTTGAACCAAAAGACCTACAATCGGATGATCTAAAACATGGGCAACTTTGTTGCAAGATATGTGGCATTTGGAAGAAAATGAGGCATTTGAAATGAAAGAGGGACTCTTTGCTTGAAAAACCTTATCCAGCAAAATTTTCGATTTTTTCCAGGTCCCGAAATTTAGGTAAAAATCACATATTACGACCTTCCCTTGATCATTTGGGTGAAATGGGCGATAAAGAATAAAAGGGTTGAACCGAAAGCCCTACAATCGGATGATCTAAAACATGGGCAACTTTGTTGCAAGATATGTGGCATTTGGAAGAAAATGAGTCATTTGAAATGAAAGAGGGACTCGTTGCTTGAAAAACCTTATCTAGCCAAATTTTCGATTTTTTCCAGGTCCCGAAATTTAGGTAAAAATCACGATAAAGAATAAAAGGGTTGAACCAAAAGACCTACAATCGGATGATCTAAAACATGGGCAACTTTGTTGCAAGATATGTGGCATTTGGAAGAAAATGAGGCATTTGAAATGAAAGAGGGACTCTCGTTGCTTGAAAAACCTTATCCAGCAAAATTTTCGATTTTTTCCAGGTCCCGAAATTTAGGTAAAAATTACATATTACGACCTTCCCTTGATCATTTGGGTGAAATGGGCGATAAAGAATAAAAGGGTTGAACCAAAAGACCTACAATCGGATGATCTAAAACATGGGCAACTTTGTTGCAAGATATGTGGCATTTGGAAGAAAATGAGGCATTTGAAATGAAAGACGGACTCTCGTTGCTTGAAAAACCTTATCCAGCAAAATTTTCGATTTTTTCCAGGTCCCGAAATTTAGGTAAAAATTACATATTACGACCTTCCCTTGATCATTTGGGTGAAATGGGCGATAAAGAATAAAAGGGTTGAATCAAAAGACCTACAATCGGATGATCTAAAACATGGGCAACTTTGTTGCAAGATATGTGGCATTTGGAAGAAAATGAGGCATTTGAAATGAAAGAGGGACTCGTTGCTTGAAAAACCTTATCCAGCAAAATTTTCGAATTTTCCAGGTCCCAAAATTTAGGTAAAAATCACATATTACGACCTTCGCTTGATCATTTGGGTGAAATGGGCGATAAAGAATAAAAGGGTTGAACCAAAAGACCTACAATCGGATGATCTAAAACATGGGCAACTTTGTTGCAAGATATGTGGCATTTGGAAGAAAATGAGGCATTTGAAATGAAAGAGGGACTCTTTGCTTGAAAAACCTTATCCAGCAAAATTTTCGATTTTTTCCAGGTCCCAAAATTTAGGTAAAAATCACATATTACGACCTTCCCTTGATCATTTGGGTGAAATGGGCGATAAAGAATAAAAGGGTTGAACCGAAAGCCCTACAATCGGATGATCTAAAACATGGGCAACTTTGTTGCAAGATATGTGGCATTTGGAAGAAAATGAGGCATTTGAAATGAAAGAGGGACTCGTTGCTTGAAAAACCTTATCCAGCAAAATTTTCGAATTTTCCAGGTCCCAAAATTTAGGTAAAAATCACATATTACGACCTTCGCTTGATCATTTGGGTGAAATGGGCGATAAAGAATAAAAGGGTTGAACCAAAAGACCTACAATCGGATGATCTAAAACATGGGCAACTTTGTTGCAAGATATGTGGCATTTGGAAGAAAATGAGGCATTTGAAATGAAAGACGGACTCTCGTTGCTTGAAAAACCTTATCCAGCAAAATTTTCGATTTTTTCCAGGTCCCGAAATTTAGGTAAAAATTACATATTACGACCTTCCCTTGATCATTTGGGTGAAATGGGCGATAAAGAATAAAAGGGTTGAATCAAAAGACCTACAATCGGATGATCTAAAACATGGGCAACTTTGTTGCAAGATATGTGGCATTTGGAAGAAAATGAGGCATTTGAAATGAAAGAGGGACTCTCGTTGCTTGAAAAACCTTATCCAGCAAAATTTTCGAATTTTCCAGGTCCCAAAATTTAGGTAAAAATCACATATTACGACCTTCGCTTGATCATTTGGGTGAAATGGGCGATAAAGAATAAAAGGGTTGAACCAAAAGACCTACAATCGGATGATCTAAAACATGGGCAACTTTGTTGCAAGATATGTGGCATTTGGAAGAAAATGAGGCATTTGAAATGAAAGAGGGACTCTTTGCTTGAAAAACCTTATCCAGCAAAATTTTCGATTTTTTCCAGGTCCCGAAATTTAGGTAAAAATCACATATTACGACCTTCCCTTGATCATTTGGGTGAAATGGGCGATAAAGAATAAAAGGGTTGAACCGAAAGCCCTACAATCGGATGATCTAAAACATGGGCAACTTTGTTGCAAGATATGTGGCATTTGGAAGAAAATGAGGCATTTGAAATGAAAGAGGGACTCGTTGCTTGAAAAACCTTATCCAGCAAAATTTTCGAATTTTCCAGGTCCCAAAATTTAGGTAAAAATCACATATTACGACCTTCGCTTGATCATTTGGGTGAAATGGGCGATAAAGAATAAAAGGGTTGAACCGAAAGCCCTACAATCGGATGATCTAAAACATGGGCAACTTTGTTGCAAGATATGTGGCATTTGGAAGAAAATGAGGCATTTGAAATGAAAGAGGGACTCTCGTTGCTTGAAAAACCTTATCCAGCAAAATTTTCGATTTTTTCCAGGTCCCGAAATTTAGGTAAAAATTACATATTACGACCTTCCCTTGATCATTTGGGTGAAATGGGCGATAAAGAATAAAAGGGTTGAACCAAAAGACCTACAATCGGATGATCTAAAACATGGGCAACTTTGTTGCAAGATATGTGGCATTTGGAAGAAAATGAGGCATTTGAAATGAAAGAGGGACTCGTTGCTTAAAAAACCTTATCCAGCAAAATTTTCGAATTTTCCAGGTCCCAAAATTTAGGTAAAAATCACATATTACGACCTTCGCTTGATCATTTGGGTGAAATGGGCGATAAAGAATAAAAGGGTTGAACCGAAAGCCCTACAATCGGATGATCTAAAACATGGGCAACTTTGTTGCAAGATATGTGGCATTTGGAAGAAAATGAGGCATTTGAAATGAAAGAGGGACTCTCGTTGCTTGAAAAACCTTATCCAGCAAAATTTTCGATTTTTTCCAGGTCCCGAAATTTAGGTAAAAATCACATATTACGACCTTCCCTTGATCATTTGGGTGAAATGGGCGATAAAGAATAAAAGGGTTGAACCAAAAGACCTACAATCGGATGATCTAAAACATGGGCAACTTTGTTGCAAGATATGTGGCATTTGGAAGAAAATGAGGCATTTGAAATGAAAGAGGGACTCTCGTTGCTTGAAAAACCTTATCCAGCAAAATTTTCGATTTTTTCCAGGTCCCGAAATTTAGGTAAAAATCACATATTACGACCTTCCCTTGATCATTTGGGTGAAATGGGCGATAAAGAATAAAAGGGTTGAACCGAAAGACCTACAATCGGATGATCTAAAACATGGGCAACTTTGTTACGAGATATATGGCATTAAGAAGACAATGAGGCATTTGGAATGAAAGAGGGACTACTCGTTGCTTGAAAAACCTTATCCAGCAAACTTTTCGATTTTTTCCAGGTCCCGAAATTTAGGTAAAAATCACATATTACGACCTTCCCTTGATCATTTGGGTGAAATGGGCGATAAAGAATAAAAGGGTTGAACCGAAAGACCTACAATCGGATGATCTAAAACATGGGCAACTTTGTTACGAGATATATGGCATTAAGAAGACAATGAGGCATTTGGAATGAAAGAGGGACTCGTTGCTTGAAAAACCTTATCCAGCAAAATTTTCAATTTTTTCCAGGTCCCGAAATTTAGGTAAAAATCACATATTACGACCTTCCCTTGATCATTTGGGTGAAATGGGCGATAAAGAATAAAAGGGTTGAACCAAAAGACCTACAATCGGATGATCTAAAACATGGGCAACTTTGTTACGAGATATATGGCATTAAGAAGACAATGAGGCATTTGGAATGAAAGAGGGACTCGTTGCTTGAAAAACCTTATCTAGCAAAATTTTCGATTTTTTCCAGGTCCCGAAATTTAGGTAAAAATCACATATTACGACCTTCGCTTGATCATTTGGGTGAAATGGGCGATAAAGAATAAAAGGGTTGAACCAAAAGACCTACAATCGGATGATCTAAAACATGGGCAACTTTGTTGCAAGATATGTGGCATTTGGAAGAAAATGAGGCATTTGAAATGAAAGAGGGACTCTTTGCTTGAAAAACCTTATCCAGCAAAATTTTCGATTTTTTCCAGGTCCCGAAATTTAGGTAAAAATCACATATTACGACCTTCCCTTGATCATTTGGGTGAAATGGGCGATAAAGAATAAAAGGGTTGAACCGAAAGCCCTACAATCGGATGATCTAAAACATGGGCAACTTTGTTGCAAGATATGTGGCATTTGGAAGAAAATGAGTCATTTGAAATGAAAGAGGGACTCGTTGCTTGAAAAACCTTATCTAGCCAAATTTTCGATTTTTTCCAGGTCCCGAAATTTAGGTAAAAATCACGATAAAGAATAAAAGGGTTGAACCAAAAGACCTACAATCGGATGATCTAAAACATGGGCAACTTTGTTGCAAGATATGTGGCATTTGGAAGAAAATGAGGCATTTGAAATGAAAGAGGGACTCTCGTTGCTTGAAAAACCTTATCCAGCAAAATTTTCGATTTTTTCCAGGTCCCGAAATTTAGGTAAAAATTACATATTACGACCTTCCCTTGATCATTTGGGTGAAATGGGCGATAAAGAATAAAAGGGTTGAACCAAAAGACCTACAATCGGATGATCTAAAACATGGGCAACTTTGTTGCAAGATATGTGGCATTTGGAAGAAAATGAGGCATTTGAAATGAAAGAGGGACTCGTTGCTTGAAAAACCTTATCCAGCAAAATTTTCGAATTTTCCAGGTCCCGAAATTTAGGTAAAAATTACATATTACGACCTTCCCTTGATCATTTGGGTGAAATGGGCGATAAAGAATAAAAGGGTTGAACCAAAAGACCTACAATCGGATGATCTAAAACATGGGCAACTTTGTTGCAAGATATGTGGCATTTGGAAGAAAATGAGGCATTTGAAATGAAAGAGGGACTCTCGTTGCTTGAAAAACCTTATCCAGCAAAATTTTCGATTTTTTCCAGGTCCCGAAATTTAGGTAAAAATTACATATTACGACCTTCCCTTGATCATTTGGGTGAAATGGGCGATAAAGAATACAAGGGTTGAACCAAAAGACCTACAATCGGATGATCTAAAACATGGGCAACTTTGTTGCAAGATATGTGGCATTTGGAAGAAAATGAGGCATTTGAAATGAAAGACGGACTCTCGTTGCTTGAAAAACCTTATCCAGCAAAATTTTCGATTTTTTCCAGGTCCCGAAATTTAGGTAAAAATTACATATTACGACCTTCCCTTGATCATTTGGGTGAAATGGGCGATAAAGAATAAAAGGGTTGAATCAAAAGACCTACAATCGGATGATCTAAAACATGGGCAACTTTGTTGCAAGATATGTGGCATTTGGAAGAAAATGAGGCATTTGAAATGAAAGAGGGACTCGTTGCTTGAAAAACCTTATCCAGCAAAATTTTCGAATTTTCCAGGTCCCAAAATTTAGGTAAAAATCACATATTACGACCTTCGCTTGATCATTTGGGTGAAATGGGCGATAAAGAATAAAAGGGTTGAACCAAAAGACCTACAATCGGATGATCTAAAACATGGGCAACTTTGTTGCAAGATATGTGGCATTTGGAAGAAAATGAGGCATTTGAAATGAAAGAGGGACTCTTTGCTTGAAAAACCTTATCCAGCAAAATTTTCGATTTTTTCCAGGTCCCGAAATTTAGGTAAAAATCACATATTACGACCTTCCCTTGATCATTTGGGTGAAATGGGCGATAAAGAATAAAAGGGTTGAACCGAAAGCCCTACAATCGGATGATCTAAAACATGGGCAACTTTGTTGCAAGATATGTGGCATTTGGAAGAAAATGAGGCATTTGAAATGAAAGAGGGACTCGTTGCTTGAAAAACCTTATCCAGCAAAATTTTCGAATTTTCCAGGTCCCAAAATTTAGGTAAAAATCACATATTACGACCTTCGCTTGATCATTTGGGTGAAATGGGCGATAAAGAATAAAAGGGTTGAACCGAAAGCCCTACAATCGGATGATCTAAAACATGGGCAACTTTGTTGCAAGATATGTGGCATTTGGAAGAAAATGAGGCATTTGAAATGAAAGAGGGACTCTCGTTGCTTGAAAAACCTTATCCAGCAAAATTTTCGATTTTTTCCAGGTCCCGAAATTTAGGTAAAAATTACATATTACGACCTTCCCTTGATCATTTGGGTGAAATGGGCGATAAAGAATAAAAGGGTTGAACCAAAAGACCTACAATCGGATGATCTAAAACATGGGCAACTTTGTTGCAAGATATGTGGCATTTGGAAGAAAATGAGGCATTTGAAATGAAAGAGGGACTCGTTGCTTAAAAAACCTTATCCAGCAAAATTTTCGAATTTTCCAGGTCCCAAAATTTAGGTAAAAATCACATATTACGACCTTCGCTTGATCATTTGGGTGAAATGGGCGATAAAGAATAAAAGGGTTGAACCGAAAGCCCTACAATCGGATGATCTAAAACATGGGCAACTTTGTTGCAAGATATGTGGCATTTGGAAGAAAATGAGGCATTTGAAATGAAAGAGGGACTCGTTGCTTGAAAAACCTTATCCAGCAAAATTTTCGATTTTTTCCAGGTCCCGAAATTTAGGTAAAAATCACATATTACGACCTTCCCTTGATCATTTGGGTGAAATGGGCGATAAAGAATAAAAGGGTTGAACCGAAAGCCCTACAATCGGATGATCTAAAACATGGGCAACTTTGTTGCAAGATATGTGGCATTTGGAAGAAAATGAGGCATTTGAAATGAAAGAGGGACTCGTTGCTTGAAAAACCTTATCCAGCAAAATTTTCGATTTTTTCCAGGTCCCGAAATTTAGGTAAAAATCACATATTACGACCTTCCCTTGATCATTTGGGTGAAATGGGCGATAAAGAATAAAAGGGTTGAACCGAAAGACCTACAATCGGATGATCTAAAACATGGGCAACTTTGTTACGAGATATATGGCATTAAGAAGACAATGAGGCATTTGGAATGAAAGAGGGACTACTCGTTGCTTGAAAAACCTTATCCAGCAAACTTTTCGATTTTTTCCAGGTCCCGAAATTTAGGTAAAAATCACATATTACGACCTTCCCTTGATCATTTGGGTGAAATGGGCGATAAAGAATAAAAGGGTTGAACCGAAAGACCTACAATCGGATGATCTAAAACATGGGCAACTTTGTTACGAGATATATGGCATTAAGAAGACAATGAGGCATTTGGAATGAAAGAGGGACTCGTTGCTTGAAAAACCTTATCCAGCAAAATTTTCAATTTTTTCCAGGTCCCGAAATTTAGGTAAAAATCACATATTACGACCTTCCCTTGATCATTTGGGTGAAATGGGCGATAAAGAATAAAAGGGTTGAACCAAAAGACCTACAATCGGATGATCTAAAACATGGGCAACTTTGTTACGAGATATATGGCATTAAGAAGACAATGAGGCATTTGGAATGAAAGAGGGACTCGTTGCTTGAAAAACCTTATCTAGCAAAATTTTCGATTTTTTCCAGGTCCCGAAATTTAGGTAAAAATCACATATTACGACCTTCCCTTGATCATTTGGGTGAAATGGGCGATAAAGAATAAAAGGGTTGAACCAAAAGACCTACAATCGGATGATCTAAAACATGGGCAACTTTGTTGCAAGATATGTGGCATTTGGAAGAAAATGAGGCATTTGAAATGAAAGAGGGACTCTTTGCTTGAAAAACCTTATCCAGCAAAATTTTCGATTTTTTCCAGGTCCCGAAATTTAGGTAAAAATCACATATTACGACCTTCCCTTGATCATTTGGGTGAAATGGGCGATAAAGAATAAAAGGGTTGAACCGAAAGCCCTACAATCGGATGATCTAAAACATGGGCAACTTTGTTGCAAGATATGTGGCATTTGGAAGAAAATGAGTCATTTGAAATGAAAGAGGGACTCGTTGCTTGAAAAACCTTATCTAGCCAAATTTTCGATTTTTTCCAGGTCCCGAAATTTAGGTAAAAATCACGATAAAGAATAAAAGGGTTGAACCAAAAGACCTACAATCGGATGATCTAAAACATGGGCAACTTTGTTGCAAGATATGTGGCATTTGGAAGAAAATGAGGCATTTGAAATGAAAGAGGGACTCTCGTTGCTTGAAAAACCTTATCCAGCAAAATTTTCGATTTTTTCCAGGTCCCGAAATTTAGGTAAAAATTACATATTACGACCTTCCCTTGATCATTTGGGTGAAATGGGCGATAAAGAATAAAAGGGTTGAACCAAAAGACCTACAATCGGATGATCTAAAACATGGGCAACTTTGTTGCAAGATATGTGGCATTTGGAAGAAAATGAGGCATTTGAAATGAAAGAGGGACTCGTTGCTTGAAAAACCTTATCCAGCAAAATTTTCGAATTTTCCAGGTCCCGAAATTTAGGTAAAAATTACATATTACGACCTTCCCTTGATCATTTGGGTGAAATGGGCGATAAAGAATAAAAGGGTTGAACCAAAAGACCTACAATCGGATGATCTAAAACATGGGCAACTTTGTTGCAAGATATGTGGCATTTAGAAGAAAATGAGGCATTTGAAATGAAAGAGGGACTCTCGTTGCTTGAAAAACCTTATCCAGCAAAATTTTCGATTTTTTCCAGGTCCCGAAATTTAGGTAAAAATTACATATTACGACCTTCCCTTGATCATTTGGGTGAAATGGGCGATAAAGAATAAAAGGGTTGAACCAAAAGACCTACAATCGGATGATCTAAAACATGGGCAACTTTGTTGCAAGATATGTGGCATTTGGAAGAAAATGAGGCATTTGAAATGAAAGAGGGACTCGTTGCTTAAAAAACCTTATCCAGCAAAATTTTCGATTTTTTCCAGGTCCCGAAATTTAGGTAAAAATTACATATTACGACCTTCCCTTGATCATTTGGGTGAAATGGGCGATAAAGAATAAAAGGGTTGAACCAAAAGACCTACAATCGGATGATCTAAAACATGGGCAACTTTGTTGCAAGATATGTGGCATTTGGAAGAAAATGAGGCATTTGAAATGAAAGAGGGACTCTCGTTGCTTGAAAAACCTTATCCAGCAAAATTTTCGATTTTTTCCAGGTCCCGAAATTTAGGTAAAAATTACATATTACGACCTTCCCTTGATCATTTGGGTGAAATGGGCGATAAAGAATAAAAGGGTTGAACCAAAAGACGTACAATCGGATGATCTAAAACATGGGCAACTTTGTTGCAAGATATGTGGCATTTGGAAGAAAATGAGGCATTTGAAATGAAAGAGGGACTCTTTGCTTGAAAAACCTTATCCAGCAAAATTTTCGATTTTTTCCAGGTCCCGAAATTTAGGTAAAAATCACATATTACGACCTTCCCTTGATCATTTGGGTGAAATGGGCGATAAAGAATAAAAGGGTTGAACCGAAAGCCCTACAATCGGATGATCTAAAACATGGGCAACTTTGTTGCAAGATATGTGGCATTTGGAAGAAAATGAGGCATTTGAAATGAAAGAGGGACTCGTTGCTTGAAAAACCTTATCCAGCAAAATTTTCGAATTTTCCAGGTCCCAAAATTTAGGTAAAAATCACATATTACGACCTTCGCTTGATCATTTGGGTGAAATGGGCGATAAAGAATAAAAGGGTTGAACCGAAAGCCCTACAATCGGATGATCTAAAACATGGGCAACTTTGTTGCAAGATATGTGGCATTTGGAAGAAAATGAGGCATTTGAAATGAAAGAGGGACTCTCGTTGCTTGAAAAACCTTATCCAGCAAAATTTTCGATTTTTTCCAGGTCCCGAAATTTAGGTAAAAATTACATATTACGACCTTCCCTTGATCATTTGGGTGAAATGGGCGATAAAGAATAAAAGGGTTGAACCAAAAGACCTACAATCGGATGATCTAAAACATGGGCAACTTTGTTGCAAGATATGTGGCATTTGGAAGAAAATGAGGCATTTGAAATGAAAGAGGGACTCGTTGCTTGAAAAACCTTATCCAGCAAAATTTTCGAATTTTCCAGGTCCCAAAATTTAGGTAAAAATCACATATTACGACCTTCGCTTGATCATTTGGGTGAAATGGGCGATAAAGAATAAAAGGGTTGAACCGAAAGCCCTACAATCGGATGATCTAAAACATGGGCAACTTTGTTGCAAGATATGTGGCATTTGGAAGAAAATGAGGCATTTGAAATGAAAGAGGGACTCGTTGCTTGAAAAACCTTATCCAGCAAAATTTTCGATTTTTTCCAGGTCCCGAAATTTAGGTAAAAATCACATATTACGACCTTCCCTTGATCATTTGGGTGAAATGGGCGATAAAGAATAAAAGGGTTGAACCGAAAGACCTACAATCGGATGATCTAAAACATGGGCAACTTTGTTACGAGATATATGGCATTAAGAAGACAATGAGGCATTTGGAATGAAAGAGGGACTCGTTGCTTGAAAAACCTTATCCAGCAAAATTTTCAATTTTTTCCAGGTCCCGAAATTTAGGTAAAAATCACATATTACGACCTTCCCTTGATCATTTGGGTGAAATGGGCGATAAAGAATAAAAGGGTTGAAGCAAAAGACCTACAATCGGATGATCTAAAACATGGGCAACTTTGTTACGAGATATATGGCATTAAGAAGACAATGAGGCATTTGGAATGAAAGAGGGACTCGTTGCTTGAAAAACCTTATCCAGCAAAATTTTCGATTTTTTCCAGGTCCCGAAATTTAGGTAAAAATCACATATTACGACCTTCCCTTGATCATTTGGGTGAAATGGGCGATAAAGAATAAAAGGGTTGAACCAAAAGACCTGCAATCGGATGATCTAAAACATGGGCAACTTTGTTATGAGATATATGGCATTAAGAAGACAATGAGGCATTTGGAATGAAAGAGGGACTCGTTGCTTGAAAAACCTTATCCAGCAAAATTTTTGATTTTTTCCAGGTCCCGAAATTTAGGTAAAAATCACATATTACGACCTTCCCTTGATCATTTGGGTGAAATGGGCGATAAAGAATAAAAGGGTTGAACCAAAAGACCTACAATCGGATGATCTAAAACATGGGCAACTTTGTTGCAAGATATGTGGCATTTGGAAGAAAATGAGGCATTTGAAATGAAAGAGGGACTCGTTGCTTGAAAAACCTTATCCAGCAAAATTTTCGAATTTTTCCAGGTCCCGAAATTTAGGTAAAAATCACATATTACGACCTTCCCTTGATCATTTGGGTGAAATGGGCGATAAAGAATAAAAGGGTTGAACCGAAAGCCCTACAATCGGATGATCTAAAACATGGGCAACTTTGTTGCAAGATATGTGGCATTTGGAAGAAAATGAGGCATTTGAAATGAAAGAGGGACTCTTTGCTTGAAAAACCTTATCCAGCAAAATTTTCGATTTTTTCCAGGTCCCGAAATTTAGGTAAAAATCACATATTACGACCTTCCCTTGATCATTTGGGTGAAATGGGCGATAAAGAATAAAAGGGTTGAACCGAAAGCCCTACAATCGGATGATCTAAAACATGGGCAACTTTGTTGCAAGATATGTGGCATTTGGAAGAAAATGAGGCATTTGAAATGAAAGAGGGACTCGTTGCTTGAAAAACCTTATCCAGCAAAATTTTCGATTTTTTCCAGGTCCCGAAATTTAGGTAAAAATCACATATTACGACCTTCCCTTGATCATTTGGGTGAAATGGGCGATAAAGAATAAAAGGGTTGAACCAAAAGACCTGCAATCGGATGATCTAAAACATGGGCAACTTTGTTATGAGATATATGGCATTAAGAAGACAATGAGGCATTTGGAATGAAAGAGGGACTACTCGTTGCTTGAAAAACCTTATCCAGCAAACTTTTCGATTTTTTCCAGGTCCCGAAATTTAGGTAAAAATCACATATTACGACCTTCCCTTGATCATTTGGGTGAAATGGGCGATAAAGAATAAAAGGGTTGAACCGAAAGACCTACAATCGGATGATCTAAAACATGGGCAACTTTGTTACGAGATATATGGCATTAAGAAGACAATGAGGCATTTGGAATGAAAGAGGGACTACTCGTTGCTTGAAAAACCTTATCCAGCAAACTTTTCGATTTTTTCCAGGTCCCGAAATTTAGGTAAAAATCACATATTACGACCTTCCCTTGATCATTTGGGTGAAATGGGCGATAAAGAATAAAAGGGTTGAACCGAAAGACCTACAATCGGATGATCTAAAACATGGGCAACTTTGTTACGAGATATATGGCATTAAGAAGACAATGAGGCATTTGGAATGAAAGAGGGACTCGTTGCTTGAAAAACCTTATCCAGCAAAATTTTCAATTTTTTCCAGGTCCCGAAATTTAGGTAAAAATCACATATTACGACCTTCCCTTGATCATTTGGGTGAAATGGGCGATAAAGAATAAAAGGGTTGAACCAAAAGACCTACAATCGGATGATCTAAAACATGGGCAACTTTGTTACGAGATATATGGCATTAAGAAGACAATGAGGCATTTGGAATGAAAGAGGGACTCGTTGCTTGAAAAACCTTATCCAGCAAAATTTTCGATTTTTTCCAGGTCCCGAAATTTAGGTAAAAATCACATATTACGACCTTCCCTTGATCATTTGGGTGAAATGGGCGATAAAGAATAAAAGGGTTGAACCAAAAGACCTGCAATCGGATGATCTAAAACATGGGCAACTTTGTTATGAGATATATGGCATTAAGAAGACAATGAGGCATTTGGAATGAAAGAGGGACTCGTTGCTTGAAAAACCTTATCCAGCAAAATTTTTGATTTTTTCCAGGTCCCGAAATTTAGGTAAAAATCACATATTACGACCTTCCCTTGATCATTTGGGTGAAATGGGCGATAAAGAATAAAAGGGTTGAACCAAAAGACCTACAATCGGATGATCTAAAACATGGGCAACTTTGTTGCAAGATATGTGGCATTTGGAAGAAAATGAGGCATTTGAAATGAAAGAGGGACTCGTTGCTTGAAAAACCTTATCCAGCAAAATTTTCGAATTTTCCAGGTCCCAAAATTTAGGTAAAAATCACATATTACGACCTTCGCTTGATCATTTGGGTGAAATGGGCGATAAAGAATAAAAGGGTTGAACCGAAAGCCCTACAATCGGATGATCTAAAACATGGGCAACTTTGTTACGAGATATATGGCATTAAGAAGACAATGAGGCATTTGGAATGAAAGAGGGACTACTCGTTGCTTGAAAAACCTTATCCAGCAAACTTTTCGATTTTTTCCAGGTCCCGAAATTTAGGTAAAAATCACATATTACGACCTTCCCTTGATCATTTGGGTGAAATGGGCGATAAAGAATAAAAGGGTTGAACCGAAAGACCTACAATCGGATGATCTAAAACATGGGCAACTTTGTTACGAGATATATGGCATTAAGAAGACAATGAGGCATTTGGAATGAAAGAGGGACTCGTTGCTTGAAAAACCTTATCCAGCAAAATTTTCGATTTTTTCCAGGTCCCGAAATTTAGGTAAAAATCACATATTACGACCTTCCCTTGATCATTTGGGTGAAATGGGCGATAAAGAATAAAAGGGTTGAACCAAAAGACCTGCAATCGGATGATCTAAAACATGGGCAACTTTGTTATGAGATATATGGCATTAAGAAGACAATGAGGCATTTGGAATGAAAGAGGGACTCGTTGCTTGAAAAACCTTATCCAGCAAAATTTTTGATTTTTTCCAGGTCCCGAAATTTAGGTAAAAATCACATATTACGACCTTCCCTTGATCATTTGGGTGAAATGGGCGATAAAGAATAAAAGGGTTGAACCAAAAGACCTACAATCGGATGATCTAAAACATGGGCAACTTTGTTGCAAGATATGTGGCATTTGGAAGAAAATGAGGCATTTGAAATGAAAGAGGGACTCGTTGCTTGAAAAACCTTATCCAGCAAAATTTTCGAATTTTTCCAGGTCCCGAAATTTAGGTAAAAATCACATATTACGACCTTCCCTTGATCATTTGGGTGAAATGGGCGATAAAGAATAAAAGGGTTGAACCGAAAGCCCTACAATCGGATGATCTAAAACATGGGCAACTTTGTTGCAAGATATGTGGCATTTGGAAGAAAATGAGGCATTTGAAATGAAAGAGGGACTCGTTGCTTGAAAAACCTTATCCAGCAAAATTTTCGATTTTTTCCAGGTCCCGAAATTTAGGTAAAAATCACATATTACGACCTTCCCTTGATCATTTGGGTGAAATGGGCGATAAAGAATAAAAGGGTTGAACCAAAAGACCTACAATCGGATGATCTAAAACATGGGCAACTTTGTTGCAAGATATGTGGCATTTGGAAGAAAATGAGGCATTTGAAATGAAAGAGGGACTCGTTGCTTGAAAAACCTTATCCAGCAAAATTTTCGAATTTTTCCAGGTCCCGAAATTTAGGTAAAAATCACATATTACGACCTTCCCTTGATCATTTGGGTGATATGGGCGATAAAGAATAAAAGGGTTGAACCAAAAGACCTACAATCGGATGATCTAAAACATGGGCAACTTTGTTGCAAGATATGTGGCATTTGGAAGAAAATGAGGCATTTGAAATGAAAAATTCCAGCAAAATTTTCGATTTTTTCCAGGTCCCGAAATTTAGGTAAAAATCACATATTACGACCTTCCCTTGATCATTTGGGTGAAATGGGCGATAAAGAATAAAAG
Organism: Xylota sylvarum; assembly: GCA_905220385.1. Classification (NCBI taxonomy): domain Eukaryota; kingdom Metazoa; phylum Arthropoda; class Insecta; order Diptera; family Syrphidae; genus Xylota; species Xylota sylvarum. Next base: position 102,687,138 of record LR999957.1, on the reverse strand, counting down.
GGTTGAACCAAAAGACCTACAATCGGATGATCTAAAACATGGGCAACTTTGTTGCAAGATATGTGGCATTTGGAAGAAAATGAGGCATTTGAAATGAAAGAGGGACTACTCGTTGCTTGAAAAACCTTATCCAGCAAAATTTTCGATTTTTTCCAGGTCCCGAAATTTAGGTAAAAATCACATATTACGACCTTCCCTTGATCATTTGGGTGAAATGGGCGATAAAGAATAAAAGGGTTGAACCAAAAGACCTACAATCGGATGATCTAAAACATGGGCAACTTTGTTACGAGATATATGGCATTAAGAAGACAATGAGGCATTTGGAATGAAAGAGGGTCTACTCGTTGCTTGAAAAACCTTATCCAGCAAACTTTTCGATTTTTTCCAGGTCCCGAAATTTAGGTAAAAATCACATATTACGACCTTCCCTTGATCATTTGGGTGATATGGGCGATAAAGAATAAAAGGGTTGAACCAAAAGACCTACAATCGGATGATCTAAAACATGGGCAACTTTGTTATGAGATATATGGCATTAAGAAGACAATGAGGCATTTGGAATGAAAGAGGGTCTACTCGTTGCTTGAAAAACCTTATCCAGCAAACTTTTAGATTTTTTCCAGGTCCCGAAATTTAGGTAAAAATCACATATTACGACCTTCCCTTGATCATTTGGGTGATATGGGCGATAAAGAATAAAAGGGTTGAACCAAAAGACCTACAATCGGATGATCTAAAACATGGGCAACTTTGTTGCAAGATATGTGGCATTTGGAAGAAAATGAGGCATTTGAAATGAAAGAGGGACTACTCGTTGCTTGAAAAACCTTATCCAGCAAAATTTTCGATTTTTTCCAGGTCCCGAAATTTAGGTAAAAATCACATATTACGACCTTCCCTTGATCATTTGGGTGAAATGGGCGATAAAGAATAAAAGGGTTGAACCAAAAGACCTACAATCGGATGATCTAAAACATGGGCAACTTTGTTGCAAGATATGTGGCATTTGGAAGAAAATGAGGCATTTGAAATGAAAGAGGGACTACTCGTTGCTTGAAAAACCTTATCCAGCAAAATTTTCGATTTTTCCCAGGTCCCGAAATTTAGGTAAAAATCACATATTACGACCTTCCCTTGATCATTTGGGTGAAATGGGCGATAAAGAATAAAAGGGTTGAACCAAAAGACCTACAATCGGATGATCTAAAACATGGGCAACTTTGTTGCAAGATATGTGGCATTAAGAAGACAATGAGGCATTTGGAATGAAAGAGGGACTCGTTGCTTGAAAAACGTTATCCAGCAAAATTTTCGATTTTTTCCAGGTCCCGAAATTTAGGTAAAAATCACATATTACGACCTTCCCTTGATCATTTGGGTGATATGGGCGATAAAGAATAAAAGGGTTGAACCAAAAGACCTACAATCGGATGATCTAAAACATGGGCAACTTTGTTGCAAGATATGTGGCATTTGGAAGAAAATGAGGCATTTGAAATGAAAAATTCCAGCAAAATTTTCGATTTTTTCCAGGTCCCGAAATTTAGGTAAAAATCACATATTACGACCTTCCCTTGATCATTTGGGTGAAATGGGCGATAAAGAATAAAAGGGTTGAACCAAAAGACCTACAATCGGATGATCTAAAACATGGGCAACTTTGTTGCAAGATATGTGGCATTTGGAAGAAAATGAGGCATTTGAAATGAAAGAGGGACTACTCGTTGCTTGAAAAACCTTATCCAGCAAAATTTTCGATTTTTTCCAGGTCCCGAAATTTAGGTAAAAATCACATATTACGACCTTCCCTTGATCATTTGGGTGAAATGGGCGATAAAGAATAAAAGGGTTGAACCAAAAGTCCTACAATCGGATGATCTAAAACATGGGCAACTTTGTTACGAGATATATGGCATTAAGAAGACAATGAGGCATTTGGAATGAAAGAGGGACTACTCGTTGCTTGAAAAACCTTATCCAGCAAACTTTTCGATTTTTTCCAGGTCCCGAAATTTAGGTAAAAATCACATATTACGACCTTCCCTTGATCATTTGGGTGAAATGGGCGATAAAGAATAAAAGGGTTGAACCAAAAGACCTACAATCGGATGATCTAAAACATGGGCAACTTTGTTACGAGATATATGGCATTAAGAAGACAATGAGGCATTTGGAATGAAAGAGGGACTCGTTGCTTGAAAAACCTTATCCAGCAAAATTTTCGATTTTTTCCAGGTCCCGAAATTTAGGTAAAAATCACATATTACGACCTTCCCTTGATCATTTGGGTGAAATGGGCGATAAAGAATAAAAGGGTTGAACCAAAAGACCTACAATCGGATGATCTAAAACATGGGCAACTTTGTTACGAGATATATGGCATTAAGAAGACAATGAGGCATTTGGAATGAAAGAGGGACTCGTTGCTTGAAAAACCTTATCCAGCAAACTTTTCGATTTTTTCCAGGTCCCGAAATTTAGGTAAAAATCACATATTACGACCTTCCCTTGATCATTTGGGTGATATGGGCGATAAAGAATAAAAGGGTTGAACCAAAAGACCTACAATCGGATGATCTAAAACATGGGCAACTTTGTTGCAAGATATGTGGCATTTGGAAGAAAATGAGGCATTTGAAATGAAAGAGGGACTCGTTGCTTAAAAACCTTATCCAGCAAAATTTTCGATTTTTTCCAGGTCCCGAAATTTAGGTAAAAATCACATATTACGACCTTCCCTTGATCATTTGGGTGAAATGGGCGATAAAGAATAAAAGGGTTGAACCAAAAGACCTACAATCGGATGATCTAAAACATGGGCAACTTTGTTGCAAGATATGTGGCATTTGGAAGAAAATGAGGCATTTGAAATGAAAGAGGGACTACTCGTTGCTTGAAAAACCTTATCCAGCAAAATTTTCGATTTTTTCTAGGTCCCGAAATTTAGGTAAAAATCACATATTACTTCCTGCCTTCACCTAGGAAACGAACAAAGTAGTAACGTTACTGAGATCAACAAAGACCCATCAGAATCCTTTAAAAACCGATTAGACATTTTTGTGTAAAGCGGGTGTACCAAATCGTTAGCCGAACGTAGGAAGATGAAGTGCATGCTTGTTGGCTGGGATAATAGCTTTATATGCCCAATCTGTCGACTCCTAGAACACACTGGGAATGCACATAGACGCACCGAATTCTCTAAATTTAGATTTGAATGCCAGATGTTCAACAAGGCCAAGTGGAACAAAGGATAATAAAGCGCGAACCGAAATTCCAAATTCCATTTACTCTGTCAAAGTTTATATCTTATCACAGCTGCTTGTTTGTACATTAATCCAATCCAACTAAAGAGCTCAAACTAAATTGCTTTATCAAAACTAATTACAAAGGCCTCATAACTCTTTTGTGAGTTCCTGGAAACCCCCCCTTTACTACAATTGACCACATTAAAAATAAATAACCCACTAATATACCTCGGACAATAATAAAATTAATTCGACAGACTTTGTTTGGCCATAAAAAAAAAGCTGCTGCTAACCACGAAACGTATTCAAAAACCACTTTAATCCTATTTATACACCCCGCGAGTGCGCGAATTCATGTATGTGTGAGTTTAATTCGCGTTTATGCCTATTCATTAAAAAATAAACATAAGGCACACATCCACCACACCGACCGACAGTAATAGTCACTCTTCGGTGGAAGCAATGTATTTCAATTTCAACCGCAACAGCAGCACAATAAAATATAATTTACTACACTTACTATCCCGACTGCAATCGAGCGTCGTCACCGCCTTTGCTATACCCGCCCAATCACCCACCAGAGTATCGTTTTCCCACCTCCACAGCAATTGACATCCGAGCGCGTTTCCTTTGCACCATCTGTGGTACGCCTTGAGCCACAACACGCCACCAACGACGACGACGACGATGAGTAGATAATCTGCTGCAAGAAACTTTGATATCCATTCGAATGGGAAAATGATTTCGCTGACCACAGATACGAGTATGATTTCATCATTTCCTTCTGCCTGTCGTCCTTTAGTTTTCATCCCCTTGCCATTCCCCTTCCCCGTTTACGATCAGTGTCAAGTACCACCGATAATCTTCACAACGAACGAAAATATTTTTATGAAATGCGAGATTCCTTCGCTGAGAAGTGCTGATGAAGGCTGGGTCTCAGTCAGTCCCACACCCCTAAACAAAGCCACAACCCGAAGACGATTAAATTTTATTGATTCCAATGGGTTCAGGATATTGACCACACCAACCAACCGACCGACTGGTGGCGCGGCGGCGATTCAATGAAATATGGAATGTGTTCCCTTCAGACTGACTGAGCACTCCTGTCGAGCTTTAGAAACTTTTCAATTACGAACTAGCGAACACTTCCGAAGGGACATTCACCAACCATGCATGTTTCCAATGGCAATGGCACATCGGCAGGAGTGTGCTGATACTGCTGCTGGTTATTGGTTTATGTTGGGATTATTAGAAATCCTTGTCAGATGCGAGGAATGCGTGTGTGTCCAATGTGGTATTTGAGGCGAGACGCTTCTCGGTTCGTCCAGAGGGTGTTAAAGAGATGTGTCCTGCTATTGTCTCGTTGATGTGTGGAATTGTTTTGTAGACTGGAAGACGCTCATCAATGGTGGGTGCAGAATTGAAAATTGTTGATAATATCAGTCTTTATTAAATCCTGACGTGTTTGTCTTCAAGGATTGCCATTAGAGCCACCAAGGAGCTATTGAAATTCAGTCAAATGTGGAAGGATTTAATCAGTTTGGAACTGGGAGTGTAATAAACTTACCTAATGCGACTAGAATTGTCTTTAAAATGGAATTGTTATGGGAAGAAGGCGCTCATTGATTTAATATCCAGATTTTGTAACTTAAAGTTGAAAACAAAAGTTACTTCCTTCCAGCAACAGTGTGAGTTTCTCTTTACTAGGACGGTAGTGTAAAGTGAGGCGTCATGAAACGTTCATGGTACTGTACCAGCAACCCCGGAACAAGGGAAAGAGTTCAGTGGATATCTGGTGGAAGAATGCGTAGGAGTCTTGATACCTGACTGAGACCAAGACTTAGACATTTCATATCCTTTTGAATATAAATGATTAACCAATAGTTGCAGTAGAATATTATTGGACAAACCGAACTCTAGCAATGAAAGATCTCTTGCAAGAGTCCCTCAGAAAAAGGATGTATTCAGGATTTAGGACAAGAAGTACTTTCGAAATTGAGAATGGGTGTGAAAAAGGAACTACATAAAGGTACTAAACCTTAATGAGCCATCAGTATTTGCATCAGAAGTTGGTAACAGCCATCCGTCTAATAGACATATTGGCTTGAGATGTCAACAATGGAATCGGCCTCAATCTTAGGATGTTGCACCGTTGATGTATCTGTCCTTCATTTAAAAAAGTGAAGATTACAGAAGAACCAAAAGTCTAGGATATGAGAGTAAGTAAGTATGGTAATCCCAGCAAACGAAGGACCTTCGAAAGTACATGGAATGTTGGAACCTTTAACAGGAGGTTCTGAATATTTAACGGAGATTTTAGACTGCTGTAGGTAAGGCAGATATCATCGCCATTCCAGAAGTGTGATGTGATGAGCCAGGTAGAGAGTTATTCTCGTGGTCGCTGCTGAGAGCAGACACAGCGTTTATTTGGATTGAGATTTATGGTCAAAGACTTACTTACTTAAAAAGTCTTGAGCATGGTGTGGGCAAGTGAGCATGATGTTTCGAATCAAAATTTAATTCGCTATAGAGCTCACTTCTCAAATGGACATACGAGACGTATCCTAAGAACAATATAAAATTCGTCCTAGGCAAAAGAATATCGATTTTGACCATAACCTTGTGCCTGCCTAGATACGATTGCGGATCATCATGAGGAAGTACCTACTGTGAGAAAGTTCAACATCGATTAGGCTGCAATTGCAAGTGACCACATTTTACTTTCCTTAATCTCTGGGAGGCAAGTGTCGCCATCACGAACTACGAGAGGAGTTGGCTTGGGATTGGGCATTCGCAGAGGAAATGTGTTGAGACATCCTATATCTCTTAGTTGCCACAGTCTCTGCATAGGTGCTGTGAAGATACCTATGAAGAGAGTCAGCTGTGGTCTGTTTAACGATAAAAGTTCTCTAGTCCTTTTCTTGTTGTATTGGGCCCAAAGTTTTCTACAGACGTTTTCTAGAGACGCGGCATGAGGTGAGTGTCCTCCATGTTGTGAAAATCCGAGGTAATTTTGGACTTGAGAAGACCGAGTGGTCTGCTTGTGGTTCGTTTAATTCTGAGCTTTTTCTAGGTAGCTCATTGGCCATTTTATTCCCGTGGAAACCTATATGTCCCGGAATCCAGCAAAGCGTGATGCTGTGCCTCAATCTGAGGGATTTGAGTTCCTCTTTACATCTCTTGATCAATTTATGGCTTTGATGACTGCTTTGCTGTCTATTTAGATGTCTATATGTTTATGTCCCGGCAGGACTCGGTGATTCCATATACACATGGAATAGACTTGGTTGGGCAGTTTTATGGCCCAGGCAATTCCAGAGGAGTTGGTAACCCTCAAAAGTGGTGCATCTGATGTGTTTTACTTTTCCCAGGCTATAGCAAAGAAATACAATGTTTGACCAATAGTGGCCGTTAGCTTGACGTAAAGACCAACTTTTTTCATATTCGATAGAGCGAAGTTCGAACTCCAGTTTCAGTGTCCTCAAGGTATAGTCGGGACATCTCTGATGGGCTAATACCAATATTCCTTGACAGAGCAATGGTGAGGTAGGAATTCCGACAGGATCTTAGCGTTATACTTATTTGATCGCAGCTATTTAACCAATTTGTAAATTCCAGTAGGACACCTTTTTAATTCCCAGTAATTTAGCTCTATCTTTATCTAACAGGTAGACTTAAGAAAGTCTCGGCAAGTTCGTCAGCAGCTTTATTGCCAATGATGCTTTATGTTCTGGGTCCTATGTTAGTGTTGGCTGTAGGAGAGTTTGAAGACAAATCCAAGCTATATTTTCAAGGATCTTGAAACATACAAATAAGTTGGTGGTTTTGTTGTAGCATAGCTTGCCGACTTCATAACATTTATGTATATGTAGAGGTGGAAGGTCTAGAAGGGCTTGCAGCGCACCAGTCGGACAGGTACGCATAGCACCCGAAATACCTACAGGCCAGGCTTTGAACCTTTTGTAGGGCGGAGCTTGATTAGTCCTTTCTCACTATACGAGCGATGCGTAGGTTATTGGGATAATGATGGTGAGGTAATTTCAGTGAATTATCTTTGATTTTAAAGCCGTATTTTTTCCCGAAAAGTCTAGAGCGGACCCAGAAGGCATGAAAGTGTTAACCCGAGATTTTGTGTCTTTTCAGAAATCGAGTTATGCACCCTTTAGTGTTACACTTTGGAGTTTTAAACTTCTCCTCTTGGTGAATGGTATGATGTCTATTTTAGATGATTATTTTAGCACAGGGAGGGACTCAATGAGAGTGTCTATTACATGAGTGCACGAAAAATTCCGTCGCCACTGGGAGCTTTGTATAGCTTCTGTACATAGATTGTACCTATACATCACATTTAGTGCATAATCGTATACTCTCAAATCTCAAAGTAGAACACTCTCATTTAAAGAGCTTCCGAGACCCTTGACAATCGCACAATCGCAGAAAATACTGATCAAACATAAGATGGCATTCCCAGTTGGAAAGAAATATCAATCAAATTACTGTGCGCCTTCTAAAGGCATCTGTACCGCCATCTTAAATCAACAATCATCTAAAATTAATGGGCAGACTTTGTAACTGACTTGGAGATAGGAACTTCATTTAGTTACATCGTTTGGCCTAGAAGTTAACAAGCATCAAAGTTTAAGAAATACGACACTACTTTCGAAAATACAGTGGAATGAAAGAAACTTGGTATCATGGATGGAAAGGCTCCAGGATCGAACCGAATTCCAATTGAATTCTATATACAAGTATGAATCTGATGAGGTCGTTGAACAACTTAACAGTCTTTTAAATAATGTATTGGAGTATGGCATAATTTCACAATAATTTAAGCAAGCGTGCAAAAATGGTGAACATTTGGCGAAAACATTTCATTAAATTCGATTAGTGATAGTGATAAGACTCCAACTCGTGCTAGTAGTGTCAAGTCAGTCGAAATCCTTGCTGCTGTGACTGAAAGTGTGGCTAAGAACTCAGATTTGTCTACTACATTCAGAACGATTATTTGCGACACTACAGATTAAGAGCAATTATTCCGAGCCGGAATAATGCGAAGACTATCCACACTATGATAGGTTCTCCTGTGACAGAAATATGTATCTAATCTACTGAGGCTATTGAAAGACATAACTGAAATAAATGCTAATTGTCTTAATTTTTTTTCCACAATGTTTAACTGGTGACTCAAATTAAACAAAATAAAAACAGCCAACCCCTTTCTAACCCCTTAATCTCATCCCGTAATGTGCACAGAAATTCCACATTTTCTGACCGTGAAGTCTGCTCCTCGTTTTGAAAAATATATTTGCACCTCTAATTAATAAGGAGACCGACCGACTTTTTATGTCTATATATCCCCACCTGAGTGGTTTGGGTATTTTATTTTTTTACCTCAAACTTCTCCTTTTGCCAACAAAACAAGAAGAAAAAAAAAAAATCAGGTGTGACCAGGCCGGGTGTATAAATAATGGCTAATGGCAATAGCCTGGTACCGTACATCATCGTGCCCGATGTACATACATATGTATATACTGCTGCTTTGTTTGTATCTTTAGTCAGACATAAATATATTTTGACTGTGCCGCGTCCCCAAATAAATAAGGATGCAGCACCACAAAACAACATAATGTTTGCGAGAGGGGGTGCTGCTTTCAAGTTAAATGTATCTTTTTATATGTTTTTCTTTTTTTACTTTTTTTTGGGCTTGTCGTCGTCCCCAGTCATGAGTAGGTACGCAACAAAATTCATTATGTGACATCGCCAAAATGACTTATGAGTAAGCTTGCAGGGTATTTTGATGGAGAACTTTGGACTTCAAGGTGGGTAAACCAAATAATTAAAATAAAAGTGAAATAAAAACAACGCCTGAGTGTGTATTTCAGACTCAAGTGGAAAAGGGAATGTTAAATTAATGATCCTTCTGTTTTAGGTAACGAGAACCACTGATAAGGACAATTTTTAAATTCAATTAAGTACCTACCCATTAATCAAAGCCATTTGCAAACGAATATTTGTATTGCAGTTTTAGGGCACGTGGAAATGTATGGGTAAGGGTAAGTTAAAGATGTTATTGAAGAAGATTGTAACATTTCACTTAGCACTTGGCACAATTCTTTATCTTCACTTTACTAAGTTTTATGGTAACTAAAAGCCAGAAGCAATTCTTCAATTAACACGTACAGTGTGAATTTAAAAGTGAACAGGTCTTCGTCGGTCGGGATGTCCTTCGATACAAGCCTATGTTCACAAAACGTTTTCCTTTCATCGGGAAATGCATTTTTCCGAAAAGGTAAAAGTCGAATGGTGCTAAATCAGGCGAATACTGCTAGTGGTTGGCGCATTTTCGTGCAACAAACGACAACTTCTTTATGCGCGATATTCTGACCGAATACGACGAATACGATCCTTTAAACGCTTCAAAACACCAAGGCAATATAGATGTAAAGGAGAAGCCACCAGTGATTGTAGCCGGTGACTTCAATGCATGGCGAGTAGAGTGAAATAATGCAAGGACAAACCAGAGAGGTGAGAAGCTCCTTAAGGACTTTGCTAGACTCAACCTAGTGTTACTCAATCACGGAAACAGTAACACATTTGACAATGCACCTTCCATCATGGTTCTGACATTTGCCAGCAGGTCAATTGCGAGGAAAATAAAATGGCATGTCTCAGACCAGTGAACGCACAACGACCACCAGGCCATCATCGTCGAAACAGAGGTTAAAGAGCAGAATAGCAAGCCAAAGAAGCGAAGATGTCCTCATCCCGAGGATGTGATGCTGCCATTTTACGTAAGGGGAAAGGAAATAGCAGAAAACATGTATATTGGTGGAACGACGACATCTCGAACCTGTGTCTATGAAACTCTGCGGAAGAAGCAGGAAGAAAATAGCTCCATAAGTTGATAGAAAACAGAAAACGAGAATCTTTCCAGGCACTTAGAGATGAACTACAGCACAATCCATGGGAAAGCGACAGCTGCACCGAAATGCCCGAACATAATGCGCCTGTTTGTTAGCACCCTATTCCCGGCGAAAGATGAGATCCCCATAACATTTGAAGAAACATCAGGAGAAGCGGAGATAATACCGCCAGTCACAACTGAGGAAACCCTTGAAGTTGCAGCAGCGATCAAGAATAACAAGACCCCAGGAATGAATAGAATCCTGAACTTGGTTCTGAAAAAAAGCGATTCAAGTAAGCCCAGAGATCTTCATGCATTTGTGTACGGCATGTTTAGTGGAAGGGAAATCCGGTTAGTCCTTATCCCGAAGGTCCATAAGCCACCTGACCAGCCGTCGTCGTACAGGCCGTTGTGCATGACATAATGGGTAAAATCCTGGAAAGAGTCATACGAGCGAGATTAGAGATATACACTGAAAGAGACTACGGGCTCTCCAACCAACAGTATGGCTCCAGAAAGAGCGAAGCACCATAGAGGCAATAAAGACAGTTTGTGACATTGCGCGTGGAGCTATCACAGGAAGAAGATGGCTAGAAGCGAGCATAGTATGCCGTATGCCGTCATAACACTCGACATCAAAAACGCTTTTAACTCAGTTAGTTGGAACTGTGTAAGCAGAGTGTTAAGTAGCCTACAGATAGTTAACTACCAAAGACAAGACCCTTCACTACAACACAAAAGAAGCGCTAAAGAAGTTTAGAAGTTTATGGGAGGAGTTCCTTCAGTCAGTGCTTGGTCCAGTCCTTAGAGAACTTAATGTACGAGGAGATCCTGAGAATACCGAAGTCGAGCAAAGTACATATCATCGGCTACGCTGACGATATTGCAGTAGTTGTTGTGGCAAAAACGCTGGAAGAAATGTCTGAGATGTCAAATCCTGGATACAGCTATCAGACCTAGAATTGATCGACCTCAAGACAGAAGCAGTGTTAATAAGTAGCACGACAAGAGTAGAACACGACATTATACAAGTCGGTGAGTATACCAACGAATCGAGCCCACACATCAGATATCTGGGAATGCTTCAAACTTCAAAGAGCACATGATATACGCAAGTGAAAAGGCCTCCCAGACAGTATCCAAAATAATATCAAACTTTGGGCGACCCAGGCACCCAATCAGAAATCTACTAGCAACCTTGAGCAAATCATTGCTTATGAATGCGTGTCCCGTATGGGCACCAGCGACGAAGGTCAAATCCTACATGAGATGCATGAACTCTGCGCACAGGATCGCATAGTAGTGCTGCGCCTTTAGTGCCGTGTCAGCGGATGCCATAGGCGTGATTTCAGCAAAATGCCAAACGATCAAGAAGTTAAAAAGGCAGAAGTACAATGCGAAACTGAACAGGAAGGATCTTCCAAAGGAAGATGAACATACACTTTGATCCCCAGCATAGAAGAATGGAGCAGTAGAGGACATGGAGAGATAAACTATTACCTGACGCAATTCCTGTCCGAGCATGGATGTTTCTGGGAAGTACGAGTATATGTATCTGCAAGTATAAGCTCATATATGATCAGTACTGCCCTCAAGAACATATCCTGATGGAATGTCGAGGATATTCGACGGCCAGAAACGTGCTAGAAATGACAATAGGTGCACAGGTGACACCAAGAGTACTGATAACTTTCATGCTAACGACAACTGAAGCCTGGAAGACGTTAAATGAAGTTATCACAACTAGAAGAACGGGCAGCTAGAAACTAAAAATGTGCAAACTTCGTCAACCACCAACCAGCAACCTAGTTCTTGTTAAACAAGTGGAGTTCAACAAATGTTGGGAATGTATGTAATACGGAACAATAAGTCTCCAGGTACTAGTTCTCCGACTCAGCACGTAAGGCTCACTTGTTGAAACTCCAATTGGAGTTTCTAATGAAGTAACTATTCAAGAACAATTTTTATGAGTTCCTTCCTCTCTTTCTCTTTTCCGGTCATTGAATTTCATTACTCCATCAATAAATCGAGACGTTTTAGCAAATGGCAACTGTTAAATGCGTTAATTCCCTTTTAATTTTATAGCTTATGATTGCCATAGTAAAATTAGCAAAACCGAAGACCGTATAATGGCATACATTAAGAGCGAAATAAAACAAAAGAAAAACAATTTCGCTCAGGTGGCACACAAGTGTCACCACCCGAATACTTAAAGAATCCCAAAACGGCCACACACTGTATAAGTTTGCCTATACACTCCCCATTACGAAACTGTTCATAGAAATGGCTCCAATTCTCGTCTTTATTGACTCAAGCACTCTAGCACACCATAACACTGTCTAAAGTGTGCGACACCTTATGTCACTTTTATGGTCGGTATTGTGTGAATAAAGGTAAATGATAAACATAAAACAAATACCAGTTCGTCGGTACACTATTTGCTTTTTGCAATTCATAGTTTTTCAATAATAGCTCTTTGAACTTGTTGTGTGTTCTTGATTGTGGATGGGGTTTGTTTTTTGACGTTTGATTGTTTACATGGAACACGATATGAAACGCAATCATAGGGCAGATGGTACCCTTTGTTGATTGTGAGATGAAAAAGAAAAAAAAGTTGATTGGGTACATAGTAGTGTATTCGAATAAGTGTGGGAAAAAAGATGTGAAAACTAGAAAAAAAATTGTCAAACGTTGAATTGGTGTATTCCGAATCAGGAGGGACCAGAACGGAAGAAAGAAACAATCCAGTGAAATTAGTTTCTCTAAAAATACCTTATAATTCTGGAACAAGAGAAATACTTCCTCTTCAAAACGAAGTGAGTATAGTAATATCCAAGCTTAAGTCCAACCCGGCTGCTATGTCTGACGGCTTACCAGCCAAGCTGTTCAAAGCTGGAAATAACCTGGTCGAGAGCATACACCAACTCATTTCCAAGATTTGGTCAGATGACTGCCTGCCGGATGAATGGAATCTCTGCACCCTATGCCCGATCCAAAAGAAAAGAGACCCCCTCAACTGCGCCTATTACAGAGGTATCAGTCTAGACTAGTGGATTGTGGTCACATCTGCCTAGCATGGTTGTACGTATCAAGATTATGACATTTTACATTTGCCTGATGCAGAACTAATATAGAGATATTGTAGCCTGCCATTTCAATGAACCCCCCTTCAGTAGTCAAGAGCTCCTGTTTAGTGCCACTTTTAACTAGTTCGTATGATTTACAATTTCCTGGGATGTCTAAGTGACTAGGAACCCAGCACAAAGTGAGAAATTAGTCGATATCTTATTCAGAGATGCCTGATATTAGTTTAGAACTCATTATTTGTGATTCGAGTGATTTTATAGCCGCCTGGCATGTTTACCTCAAGATAGACTGAAAACAGTCCAGCTTCTACACCTGTCTTAGACCCATCAGTGCAGAATTATTGTTGTTGACATTGAGCTCAAGGAAATTTTGTTGGCATTATGTTGAAAAGTTTTTCAAGTCAGCTTGAAGTGGAGGAGAGTCAACCTGGGCTCAAATATGCCTGACGTTTTTCAAATCATCAGTGCAGCGTAGACAAATAATTAAAAGTTTTTAAGTCAGAAAATGAGAAGAAGGGGACAAAGATGCCTACCTTGACCTACCTTGACGGACTCCAGAAGTGGAATTTTTTATTAATAAATTAGTGTTAGTATCCAAAGAAGATTACTATGTATGTATATATTTGTGTTTGTTAAAGTTAGTTGCATGTCGAAGCTCCTAGGACACCTCACCAGAGGCTCGAGAGGCAAGCTAGTTCAACTAACTAACTAGTTAATCACCTTTTCAGTGAGAGTACACGTCTACTGGACAACTATTTCAAATGGACAACCAAATAATTGAATTTTAAGAGAAACTACACCTCCTTGGTATTGTAGTAAAGAAAGCTGGATCACAGCCATAGATATTCTACATTGTAAAACCAGCAACGATTAAGTTAGAAAAAAAAGACTCTTGCTTGCTCTTTGTAAAAACACATGTTAAGTAAGTGTTTCAGTACTGTTTTCAAATTTAGTGATCGGCCTTCTTTCTTCTGCTTGGTAGCATCCAACTTACTCCTATACTCCAAACACTACCATGGCAGATACTCAGAAAGTCGCTGCCATGGTTAGTGCATCGCACTACTGAGCGACGGATTGAAAGCTTGGATCCTAAAAAACTCCAAAACGTTTGTTTGTACCCATACCTCTCGCTAACGTCAGACCAACATCCAGGGGAATAGTTGCCTCCTACTTAAGTATATGCTAATAAGGTATTTCACTATACCAATGCCCGTTCTATTCATACAAATGTATAGAAAATCAGGTAAAACATATTTTCTTTCATAAAAAAAGAGGTTTTCGGTGTGTCTCAAAAGGAAAGTGTCACCAGGATCCTGAATATGAAATATCAAATCAAATTGTAATCCAAGTGGATGCATGATATACATACATTTATAAAAAAAAAAGTACTCGTACATTCATTCGTTTAATTGCTTGAATAGAATGCATGTGATACATTGTACTTTGAAGCCTTACTCTGTTTTACACGCTTCCAATTGTAAAATCACCACTTGAGATACATTCACAAAAAAAAAAAGATAATATCTCTAATGATACGAGTATCTCAGTTAGACAGATAATTACCAGCCATATAATTCTAATAATAGGTCAATAATTGAAGTCACATTTTTTTCCGCATGTTAAGTGTAATTATTGTGGCCTTTAATGACAAACGCAATTATTGTTAACAATTGTTACCTTGAACTCATGGATAGAATGAGGTGTGTGAGAATATATTGGCCTTAAACATATTTTATGTGAAATAATTTCTTCCGCAAAAAGTGAACCCTTTGATCCCTTCTCTGGTAAAGATATTCATTAGAGATATAGTTGAGCAAGGGGACCCTAAGAATGTTTCGAAGGCACCTGTTAACGCTTATTTGAAGCTTTCTCGTGATAGAAACGTGCAGCATTCAGATAACAGAACTCCAAAAACGATAGTATAAGGTCAACTAAAATCCTCTTAAAGTTTGACATAATCTGAGATTTGTTGCAAGAATTCCCAAGTCTTTGCAATGTTACCCCCTAACCTAACCATCCTTATCTACATTTGAAGTAATTTTTTATACTGATTCTGTAAGTGCACCAAGTAAGACCTGCATGAAATTCCATATTTCCCAATACACCAACTTTAATTTAAATGGCTGTTGAGAAACATCCTTGTTAGTGTTAGATCTCAATTTGAATTACCCCATCCACCTATCCCTGGTTTCATTTCCGTTGCCAATCACATTCACATCTCATCAGCACTTGTAAATGTCAACAGTCACATTGTAAAGTTGTAACACGCGCTCTGTCTGGTCCTCCGCCATCACCATAAAAAAAAAAAAAAAAACAAACCCCATCAAGTAAAGCACCAGGTTGACAGGAAGACTTCGTCATTTTGCCTATAAATACCAATCAGGCTGACAGGTCGACTCAGTGACACCTACTCGAAGGGCATAAATTTAAACTCGCTCACCTTTCCGACTGAGCAATCTGCTGTTGTTGCATGCATGTTCTTTTTCCACATATGTATGTATATCGGATACAATGTGTAATGTTGGCAAGCCTCCCAGAACTTCTGTGTGTCAAACTACCACACGAAAACTAACAAAAATATAGAGCGACGTTGCAGAATAAAAAACAAAAACGAAATATTCATTACATTCGCCTCTTCTTTACAAAAAAAAAAAAAAAAAATAAATAAAATTGTATCTCAAACGTTGTAATTTACATCTGCATGGGTGTGTATGCCTCTGAGGAAGTTCAAAAGGATGTGGGTATATAATTTCGTCAATGCGTTAATGATATGATTAACAAAAACTGTAGGAAATCCCACAGACACGATGTAACACCTCTGGCAATATTTTGTCTTTGCTGTTCCTTTGAAGATAAATTTTTTTTTTGTTTTTATTTGTACGACGATGTGAGAATTGTTCCGGTGGCCCACCGGAAATACCCAACGTGCTGAGTTATAAATGCTTTTCTGTTTATTCACAATATGGGACAACAGATATTGGCTCACCCGCCTACACAATAATAATTTTGTGGGTGTCCTCCTTCGTCTAAGAATAGTTGAAAATTAAGCAAATGTATCTACAGCTCACTAGGTGTGTCATATACTCTTACGTTGCGTTCAATTGCATGTCATTCATTATGTAAATGTTTGCCAATGGAGGAGTTTAAAATTGTTGTTAGATACCCACAATTGTTTAATGGTTATAAATTGCATACAATTAAGGGGGGGAGGGCTGCACCAAAATTTTAAGGCGCACACAAACACTACATTCCATTCGATTGATTAGAGTTAACCGCACAGTCATACGTAGTATGTAAATAATTGTGAGCTTGCGCGAAACGAAAATGAAAAAAAAAAAATATTTTAATTCAATATTCTAGGCAACTAAAGAGCGGTTCTTTGTAATAGAAAGTTATGTATTCATTTAGCACAATCGTTCCTTTCAAATTACTGTCACGATTCTCTAATGAATGCTCAATTTGTAACGTGCTGACAAATTCGGTATTTGGAGGAACGTTTTCGCAGAACCATTGTACCAGCCAGCCAGCGTCAAGAGTGTGTACTTGCGTCAATCCCATGTGATTAGTTGTATCGTGCAAAAGTCACATATGTACATATGCAATAAATTCGAACATGACGGTGTGCAACAATTGGTGTACGTTATTGGTTTAGATACACAGTTTGCGTCAGAAGTCATTTATTTAATTTAAAATTAACTAACCGGTGAAAGGAGTTTCTTTACCCTTATAAACTGTTCTTTGTGGATTGTATCTGAGCTAATTGGTTAAAATTTATCACGTCTAGATGGCGTCCAATTCCTGAAACAGAAAAGTGTTCTAAGTTTATTAGTTAGGGTGGCTCTACTACCAACATGGTTGCCGTCAAATTGAATTTAGAATTATCTGTTTCGCCCAAGTCTTGGTAAGTTGAAGCCATCTATTGTGTCCGTATTCCACAACAACTCCCATAATTTTCCCTACTGAAACAAACCTCATAGATACTCTTCCCCCACAAATATTTGTATCAAATTACAAAAGGTTTCGCATCAGTTAGTTCTCAAATTGTAATTAATAAAATAGACAGATAAATTTAAATGTGCATTAGACCATGATCGTCGCTGTTAGAATACAAACAGATTTGTATAGTACTCTGTCTCTAAGAACAATTAAGTTAATTATCTATTGCTCCGCGGCGCATGTTCTCCATCCTCCATCACTGGCTTTGGGTTCGGTTCTCTGAAGGATAATTTATGATGAACGTATTAAGGCCTGAATCTCGGTTAATTAAATGGTCGTCGTACTGGTTCTAAAATCACCAAATGTGTTATTTTTAGTTATGCAAAAATACATATAATATAAACCCGACTAGATACCATTAATATGTAAATTAGTTAAAAATTGTTTTTGCGCTCACATTGGATGCATATTTTCGATTTTGTCAACCAAAAATTCTTTGTTGGTTGGTTTCTGTGAAATAATTTTCGATTATATTTCGATGACTTTGCAATTTAATGCAGAATAGAATATTTTTGGGTTAATCTGTGGCCGGGTTATGTTGGGTTTTAATTATAAATTCGATTTTAGTTTTAGGGCAACAAGTGAATTAGAATAATTTAGTGAATTTTGAATGCAAAAAGCAAGTGAAGTTTTAGTGGTGAATGTACATAATTGGTTTTATGGGCTTGGCTTAAGCTATTGAGCGTATGAACAATTTAAATATCAATGAGAATATTATGAATAACATTAATAGTACCTATAGCTAGATTACCGAGGTATTTTGCGAACCGTATGGGCAAATAGTTTGGAGTTTAATGGATTTTAAATTGTTTTGAAACTTGAAGCCAAGGGAGATCCAGATACACATTTTGACTACAAATTCACAGATGACTATGTTCAGAGAAGATTGAGTATTAAGTACATATACGAAATCTGGGTTTATTTACTCTTTTGGACAGCTTTAGTACAATTCATAAAAAATTATCACAATAGAGGAAAGAGTCAAATGCAAGGAATCTATTAGATGGCAACGACTAACATTAGGCCTCGTAGAAGTAGAATCTCCCGATAGATGTTAGTTCGCCAAATAATGAGATAGATCCTATGCACTCATCAATCTTCTAGCTCTGTTTTCAAGCATCACTCCACGCCTCCTCCCGATAGATGTTGGTTCGTCAAACAACGAGATAGAAGTCTATACACTCGAACACCTTGTATCTCTGTTAGCAAGCCCTACTTCACGCCTCCTCGCGGCGCCATCTGGGAATTTCTCCGGAAATTGGGAAAGCGAGGAGATAAGTGACGAACTTCCTGCGTCACAAAACAGGATAAATGTCGGTTGGTCTGTGGCCCGGCGAACCGTAAAAAAATGTATTGCTCCGAACAGCCAGCTTGGATTTGGACTAATATTTTGTTAACGACCTTTGGCCATCGACTACGGACAACGATAGGATTCTGGAATATTAGAACCCTCTTCGACTCACTAGACGAAGGTTTTCAGATTCCAAGATTCCTCCAATTTCAGCGAGAATTCCTACGATACAATATGGACATCTTGGGGCTGAGCGAGATAAGATGGTTGGATGCTGATGAATACCACTCGCCCACTCGCTCTGGCCTGCTAGAAAGTCAGTGGGGTCTCATCTGACAGGTAGATAAGCCGACGTTTCAGAAATAACGTCGTAGATGTCCGAAACAAACGTGGATCCGATATGGGAATATCGCGCAATCATCATCTTATGTTAGCCACTATATGCCTTTGTACTACATCAAACAGACTTCGGGATTTACTAGTGCATCAACAATTCAAGGATTATCTTGCCACAGAAGCAGAAACAGTGAGCAGCTCAATGCAAGAAGACAAGGATGACTATTGGAATGATATGAAAAATGTTTTTGAAACTGGAGCCTACATCAGTAGAAGACAAAAAAATTCGCAGCACATGTGTATCATCAGCTACCCCTGCAGACGGATAGATGATTGACTCCACTTAAGACTTGGATTGCAGCGGCATTTGTAGTAGAGAATCTAGATTTAGAAGCTCAGTATCATGTGAAGAAGAAGTGAATGCAGCGTAGTGTCAGACGTGACAAGCGTTCATACATCAATGCACCATCCTCGAAGGCTGAAGAAACAACTAGCGAGTTTTTTTTTATAACTCACGCGAGCTCAGGAGTCTATAGCTACCCTTTTAGTGTTAAGATACAGCGTGAGCTTTAGGTATGAAAGTACGACCGTCTACAATATCACTGAAAAATTTACTGGTGATTAGAATTCTAAACAACATCCAGTGAAAGGTTCAGATGATAGTCTGATGACTTCGGATGAAGATATGCTCAACAGATGAAGGGGACACTTCCCGATAGTACTAAATAATTTAGACGACAGCGTCATAGTCCCAAATTCCAACCACCGTGCCGCAGTAACAAATTCCCGAATTCGAGACATGTTGAGCTCTAAGTAATTTTTTGAAGAACCAGATCGAAAAACTATCGAGGTCTTGTTGAAGGAGACAATAGTCTTGTGGTGAAGAAGTTGATTTAAAAAATTTGTTGTCATCAGCGTAGTAGCAGTAGAGTCCAAGGTCTTCGCTTAAAGAGTCGCTTCGAAAATAAGGTGTCGAGAGTCTTCCCAGTCGCTCAGTATACTACAAAAAAATATTTCACCTAGAGAGGCATGAAATAGATAATGGAAGATTTTCATATTAGGTAAGATTCGCAAGTGAAAATGGATCACAAGCAAGCAATTATACCAGACCGCAAATGAAAGTACAGTAAACATACCTCAAGAGTTGATTTGTATATTTGCTTACTACCCATTATCAATTTTAAAAGGTCAAATTGATATAAATAGTTGAATGAGTGAGTTTCGACATCCGACGACAATGTATGAAGACTACAACATCACATACTCCTGATAATCCTCTCTAACATTCAATATATCCAAATGACATTTTAAGGACTTGCCCCAACCCATTAGAAACACCCACACACACGGAAGTATTATGATTTCACAAGTCTATGCACTTAGTTCCCCATTGGTTAAACAAAAAGATACATATCATAGCCAAAACAAATTACAAATCATTGCGAAGCCACGACAAAACAGCACGAAACCCTTTTCTTCCATCGTATCTAAATATGAATCTGAAGATCTCTGCTCTGTTCCGACTATTTGTATCCCCATGGAGAGGAAAACAAAACATCTTGCCCGCCTTGCCAAGATAAATACTCTCAACCTAGATACAAATAGAATGACCGCTTAAGTACTTCATTGATTCAGCATGAATCACGACAACCGCGACGAGTAGGTATATGACGACAACAAAATATACCGACAACGACAATATAGGCCCATTATGAATTCCTAGGAAGTTTCTTTCCACCATTCACCGATCGATGGATAGATATGGTAAAAACAAAAAATCGATCATAACCCAAAGAGATACTTCCCCATAGGGACACAAGATATACCACCGCTACAAACTGTTTCCCTACCTCAGCCTGGTCCATTTTACTTTGCTTACCTTTAAGTAGTAATGGTTTTCAAAATATTATAAAATCTATAATTAGATCAAATATGGCCAACTAAGGAGTGCAGCAGCAGCAGCATCCAACATGTATCTGCATGGTGGGTTCTCTTTAAAATTCATGGAAATTCTAATCGGCCGCATACACACTGGCCCAAAGATAATGTTGTAACAAAACGAGAACACTAGGCGAGGTGGTCGGGTTAGTGTGCGCGCACTGTTCCATCCTTTGGATAAAATTCGCAATGCAATGCAAAGTAGGATGATATGAAACTAATGCTACCACCTAAAGGCGACTGTGGTTGGAAGAAATTTCCATTTTAGATACTTTTTTTTTGCACGACGATATAAATACTTTTTTTGTTCGTTTTGTTTTGTTTTTGGCTCTGGCATGGCCAGAAGTTAGAACGGAAACCGATCGAGAGTTGAAAAGCAAGATGATTTGAAGATTAAATAAAATGTTTCGCAATTTGAATAGGTTCGTTGACTATTCGTCGTCGTCGGCAACTGGTGTGTCTGTTTGTGGAGAGAGGAGAATAGGCAACATGCCTTGGTATCTACGTATAACCTTGATCTGAATTTTACGAATAGGTATAATTATAGATAATGGGTTTCCTGTGGGGCGATGTTGTTTTGGTTTTTTTTTTTTTTTGTTGTAGATAAATGCTTTCCAGTGAGTTAGTTTGCCATGTCAATCATAATTGGTTAGATGGGAATATGATCATTTGTAGGAATACTGACATTTGACTTTGGTTTTAAATGAAAAGACACAAAAAAGACTTGACGAAGTTATAGTAGATACAATACCAAGATGTCAGTATGTATCTTCGGATAGGCTTTCAAACTAGAGAGCAAAGGAATGTCGGAAAGAATTTTATTTTCTTAGTGGAGTTCCACAAGGTTGCGTTTTTTCGCTCATACTTTTTTCCGTAATTAAAGATTATTATATATGATTGTGATAAATTGGATTTAACTATGCACAGATACATAACTTCTGTTATGCTTCGTCACCAGTCAAGTCTAGTCAATCAAGTTTCATTTACTTTACTGTTTAATAAAATAGTTTGGAAATTTGAGGTTAAACAAAGAAATACGTTCCATTCCACTTACAATCGGAGGTAATAAGATAATGTATAGACTCAGGCCCCTAGTCTCCCTACATGCCACCTACATAACCAACCCCAACATAAAGTACAACAAAGAATCTTTTTTGTTTTTAACATTCCTTCCTCATACTAGTATCAGAAAGAAGACACACACATTCCACACGTGTAACTGCTAAAACTGATTTAAATGTCGCGGAATTATACCTTAAAATGCTCGAAACGTTTCGAAAAAATATAATTCACATTTCCAGTATGTCAGCTGAATACGAAATTCTCCGACCATATCTCCAGATTCACACGAACCTTTTCCCAGTTGCACTTAAACGAAATGGCTCCTGTAAATGGTCACAGCCGTGCCTTCAGACATTTTTTTTTCTTCATTTTTTCTGAACACCCCAACCACCATTATGAGCGACATAAGTTCGTCTTGCAAAGTTATAAATGTGTGAAGAACGTGCTGTACAGGTGAATAGTTTATGGAGAAAATTAGGTGCCACAGATTGCAGGTGGAAATGAAGGCATTAAGTCATATAAATTGCTACTCCTGCTACTGCTACTGCTACTGAAGGAGTAAGAAAGAAGAAAATCAATTTGAGATACTTTTTCGTTGGTGGACCCACGCCACGTGCCGTCGCCATCGTCGTCTGGGTTTTGGGCAATATTTGGGGGGCAAAGCCTTCAAAGGTATTTTCGTATAGAAATATATATTTTTTTTTATTTTCAATGGAAATTTCTTTAGGGGGTGTGGCACAGCAGCCGCCAGCGGTGCTAGAATGTGTGCACATGTGGAATATTGAACAGAGATTCTTTTTGTATCTGTTGTTCGGAACTATCAACAACAACGCCAGGAGGATTTATTATTATTTTATTTCAATGGAAAAAAAATCACGTACATTCGAAAATTGTTTATTTTTAATTATTTTCGTTTACATTGTTTTATTACACGATAACAATGTGTATTAAAAATAGATCGTAAAGCATACAAAAAAATAAGAATTTATGGAGGCACATTGTTTTGTGAGTCAATAAACTGTGATTGATTGGGGAAGGTGTTTTCGATTTAACCATGTCATGGATGTCATAATTTGATGGTCGTAAAACAATGACAATAATGTGGTAATTCAAATTATAGAAGAGTTTTGTTGGGCGTGGACAAGTGATTTTATCTACTAAATGGTAAAGAGCTGTTGAAATTTTTTTTATAATTTTTTAGCAAAGCCTCATGCAAATTTAGCATACATTCAAACCATATTTTCAGGGAACGATTTTAGCCTTCTATTGGTAATTCTCTACACCAGAAGAACTCATGGTCTAGACATTTTTTTGAACAACTCGTTCAAGGTGAGTTATTCTACGATATTATTCTTTGCCTTCTGGTAGTACTAAAGCGGTGTTTTAGAATCCATCTAAGAAGTGATATGTGTCTTTAGGTGCATCATACTACACAGAGCGTTTACTCGAGCTTATAGCAGATATTTACCTTATACTACATCGTAGTTAAGTCAGAGTAAATTCTTACTTGTATTGTTTAAGGAATACTCGCCATTTCACAGCGTTTTTTGCCGCCGATTTCGTGGGATATAACACTATTAGACTTTTCCTTTGAGGCTATACGTAGACTTTATGCCAATGGTCCACTAACGATTCATGCATTAAAAGAAAACTTCACGAAATACAGCCGCAATTATGAGAAAACACCAAGTTGCATTTTACTAATAATTAAAAATGACACCTCTTGTTGGATTATCCTATATTTATTGCATTCGAGGTATGGGGTGGGCCATCTGTTGGTTTCTTTTGGAATCATATGTTATTTTGACACTGACAGCTATTATGCGCTCAAAAAAATGACAGAAACTCAGTATTATATTTTCGCGGAACGAAATGGCTCAATTAACGCTTGAACAACGTTGGAAAATATTGCTAAAGTTACTTCCAAAGTGGATGCTGTTTGAATTTGCAGAAAAAATGCTAATTTTGAAAAGAAATTTTGGTTAAATTTTGGTTAATGCACCAACTGCAGCTGGTGTACGTAAGTTTGTGGTGAAAGTTCGTGAGACTGGTTTGCTGTACGGTCAACGGAGAATATTGCATCTTTTGCAGGTTTTTGGAGTGGCGGCATTATTGACTCATTTTTCCTCCAAGACAACAATGGACAAAACGTTACAGTCAATAGAGAGAGTTTTCGAAGTATGATAACCGATCTTTTATGGCCCGAAATTAAGTATTTAGACTTGGCGAGATATGGTTCCAGCATGGGGCTACTTGTCACACAAGCCATTCAACAATCGATTTATTGGACACTAAGTTCAATAATCGTGTAATCAGTCGTTTTGGAGATATAGCTTGGACATTTTTTTTTTGCGGTGCCATTAAAGATCGATACTATGAGAACAATCCACGCACTCAAGAACAATATTGGTCCAGCTATTCGTGAAATAGGGAACGAAACCTTCGAAAATGTATTGAAAAATTGGGTTGACAGGATGGCCTATAATATTCCATAATCAATCCGAAAGTTTACTCTTTTCAATAAAGCAACAATCGTTGAAAAATATTAAACAGTGTATAGCCTTTTGAAAAGGAAACCAATATCCAAAATGAGAAAGAGAGCCGGTGACAAACCGGAACCTTGGGGAATACCAACATTTAAAGGGCAGAATGAAAATCATCTCTAAAAAATCTAATTGAATGATAGGTTCTTATCTATTGAAGAAGAGTTTCATCGATGTCGAATGTCAACCTATGTTAGATTTCTTAGAGATACCAAGAGTGAGATACGTTTTTTGAAGACAAAATGGCAGAAACTAGATATAAAACGAATCCAAAGGAAAAGGTTTCAGAAAAAAAAACTTACGTTCACAACTCTTCAGCACTCTCTTCTTCAGTAGGTATAACCTGGAAGAATCGATTTGTTGCAATTGAAATCTTAAAGCCTTTTTAACACTGTGCAAGTGCAAAAGCGTCCCATAGAACACTTGACATAGACAACGAGTGTAAAGCTTGAGCTGTGAACAGTCAGCCTTGTACCTATGTATACTCGTATACCCTAAATATCTGGAATGTCAGTCAAATATTCCAGCCGGGACAGACTGTTCAGGTCCAATGATACCCAGCTTATTGATTGTTTTGGCCATAAGACAAACACGGAATATTGATTCAAGAGTAGCTTCTATTTGGTCTAAACAAGTACTAATCAGTATAGAATAGAGTCGTTGACGAACTATGGACTTGCGGTTATATTTTCTACTGGATTTACAAAACAAATAAATATATTTGGCGCTACAAGTCCGTAGAGCCAGAGCCCAGCTCGCTAGGGTTGGGATACCGTGAAAGAACTTTGGTGTTGTTAGTTGAACGCGCTTCTGACGCACTCTGACGCACTGACCCATGACGTCCACTACTGAATTTACAAAAAATTAAATTGGTGAATATATTTGCTAACAAAAATATGAATAGGTGTAGGTCTTTACTAAACTTCAAAAACACAAAATTACATATATTGAGCTCAGATTTCAGAATTAGTGAATAAAGAGCTATTTCATTTCACAGTACTTGCTCAAGGACATGTTAAAATTACGGGTTCAAACAGTTTACATTACTAAGAGATCACGACATCTAGCCTCAACCACACATTCTTGTTTTAATGTCTCAATTATTACCATCTCACTAAAAATAATGAACGGCTTAAGCATTAGATTATTCTTAATACCGTCGCAGCTACATATGTATATAAAATTCTTCGATTCGTCTATAAAAAATTCAAAGAATACCTTCAAGGTGTTCTACGATTTGTACAATAATTCAGACTAAAGTCACACACAAAACATATTTCAAACCGGAAAGTTTAGGGATTAGAACAAGGAACCCAGTATGGAGAAATTCTAATGCATGGATTACTATGCATTGATTATCGCTATAATGAAGGCCTACAGAAAGGGGCTACAGATAAAAGGACAAAGAAGAGAAATTGCAGCAGCAAATTTCTTTAAAACCTGCGGAAAGATAGGTATTGCAAGAAAAGGCATTTGCGATAGAAGATGTGGTTGATGACCACTGTATCTAGAGCTAATAGGCAGTGTGGGTTAATTAAACCCAACATCATAACGAATATTAAACAAAATATCGTCACGATAGCAACAAATTCCAAAGCAACTGATCTATCTAGACAAAAATGATTTCGAAGAACTCATTCCGATCAAATTGCAGCCAAGTCCGCTTTACAGCGAAATAAGCTACGACCTACATGCATGCATATCTGTTTATGAATAAATAATTGTATCGATTAAAATGTTCCTCTAAGCAATCCACTGCACGCTGACGGGAAATAACTCAACGGTCCATTAGATAAAACCAAAAAAAAAAGACTGCTGTTTTCAATTCTAGGAATGTCATGAGGAATGCCATTAAGTGAGTCATGACTGCTATTAGTACGATGCAGCAGTACAAATTATGGCCATATCGTATACATATATTCGTGTTGCATGACAAAGTCATTATAAAAGACTCTCACTGGGTGTTCAAGAGACGTTAATTGACCATGAGCAGTGAGTGTATATGTATATGCATCTTTAACAATGCGTCAAAACGACACAAACTCATAACAAGACCCTAAATGGCAATAAGATCCACACCCAGTAAAAACGTGTTCACTCCAAATTGAAACGCATAATGGGTCGTGCTCGGGCGATAGTGCACGCAAGTTAATCATTTTTAGTTCTTCCTTAAAAAAAAAATAAAAAAAAATCATAAGCCCACTCAAAAAGGACATGCCGCTGAACTCATGCAATCGGCACGTATTACCAATGTGATACAATTTTTTATTTTTAAAGAGATTCCTTCGAAAATTCTCTGACTGTGTCTGATGACATTGACTCATAAAAGTTAAGCTCGGATCAACAAAGTTCTCGTGTACGGTATGATGTGGCAACAACTCGTATTGTGGTTCATCTGGAATTTATGGAATTTTACGGCCTGCTGCCGTCTTTGCTGCCATCGTCGTCATTGCCGGAGGCAACCAATTATGAGATGAATATTATAATTCTAATTGATTTTTTTGTTGTTCTCTCCTTTTTGTGTTTTTTTTTTTATGAGACTCGACAACTTTGAAGATGGATATGAGTTAAAAAATCCTTTTTTTCCGTTGACAGGGTTTATGTTTTTGAGGAGATGTAACGCGGTACGAGCCCACATAAATTTACTGGATGAGTTCAAGAGAGCTAATGTGAGAAAAAGTATCTTAAATTGAAATCGGATTACTTTGGGATTCTTAACTGATTCGTAACCGAGAACAACGTAGAAGTATCTGCGGGTGATTGATTGCACTTTTTAACAGCTTGGGTGAGATTAAGAGGTAGACCTTGTGATTTACCGATTTCGCAGTCTGGAACCCATAAAAATGTGAAACGTGTTGCTTTGTTAATTAAATCGGGGCGACAATCAAATGTGAATTTGTCGCCAGTTTTAATGATTTGTTTAGAGATTTGTTTTGTTTGTTAACTTTCTTAGGGGCCTCTGCCACTCTTGGTGCTTAGAGAATTAAAAAGTGAAGCGAAGTCTTTGGTAGAAAAACGGCTTTAGAGAAAGGTGCTAAATTTTTAATATACGTAAGATTTCATATCAGAGATATTTGAAACAGAAACAGGGAAGCTTAAATGTGGAGAATAGATATCAGTGAAGCTAGACAAGTTAAGCTCATTCTTTAATAGTGTTCCACTATAGACGGGTATGTCAAACATCAAATGAAACAAAACCCTCCAATTGCTCCTAAATATTAATTTACCTAGTACATATCTTCCATTAGTCATTCAGAAAGGAGGTACTCATATTTCAAAACAACAAACAATCGCTAGGACTATGAAATAAATATGGAAATATGCATATACGTCCTTGGTTGATATGAATATTTCGGTCAAGCCCCGATAATGGGTTTGTGCGGCAGTACAGTGGGAGGTGGTAAGAGTTTCAGATTGATCAGTTGATAACTTAGTTGTCAATAAGTCAATAAGTAAGCGATTGCATATATGAAGAATTCCTGGTGAGTGGAGATGATGAATTCGCATCCGAACTCTTAGCATCGCTTGACAACTCAAGAGTGGAAAACTGTAACAGAAAATTTAAATTTCACCCACTCGAGTACAAAGGAGTCTGCTGAGGAAATTAGGAGGCGCAAACTCAGTTGTGCGGACTAAACCCCAAATAATCTATCTAAAATCTAGTCACAAATAGAATTGTTAATGTGTCCAGAGTTAAGCCAGATAAGAGCCAGGCGAAGACAACCAAAGCCAATACACCACGATCATCTGTATGTATTGAAATGCAATCTGCATATTTTTTAACAAGGTTTATTCATGGCTCTTTTAATCTTTCTAAAAATCTGACCCTTAAGACTGTACCAGAAGTTTAAAGCTTCATGACAAAGAATTCTTTATAAAGTGAGACTGGAAGCATTAACTCAACTCGTAACTAGTCTATTTCATCCAACACTGCCACCTGAATGCATAAACCTAACTAGCAACATTCAAGGTACACACTTCAAAACTGGGTTCAAGGTCGAAAGTTCTGTCTCTGGAAACTACTTTACCGCGAAAACAAATCTTTCTCATAAAGTTAATATAAAGGCATTGTTCGATGTGTAGTTATTTTACTACATACTCATGTGATTTAATAATATTTAACAAACAAAAGTAAGTAGAAATATTTTTTTGATGTGACACACGTGTAGCATAACTGTGGGTAGTCATATTAAATATTTTTACGTTGTCTTACCATACAGTATCACATGCACGTAGTTTGTTGTTTACACTCACCTGAAAAAGGTAAAATAAAAGATTGAGTTAATATTTATAATAAATTTTAAAATTAAATTCATTGTAAATATTTTGGATTAAAAGAATGCTTATATCAACAAAAAATATAAAGTTTAAGTACAAAATTACATATGTACGTCATTATATGGTGTAACCACCTAGTACTCAATGGAAGGTTTTCAAAAACTGGAAGGATCATTGACTCACACTGTAAATTTTTTAGCGATTTTGGTCTAACAAATATTTTACCGAATTGTGGATCCTAACAATTTACAGTCGAGTTCCTATAAATTAACATTTCTTAAAAATTTGATGTAGAGGAATTCGACTGTAAACCTAAAGTAAAGCAAAACCATCGGCAAATAGTTGCTGTAAAAAAAATTGACAAGCAATTGTTGAGAATTCAAATCTCTTTGAAGCTTCAAAACCCAAATCTTTAAAACCTTTTTTAAAGGCTCGCTAAATCAGTGAATGATACAAGCTAGTTTACAATGGATATGACCCAAATAATGGGTTCGGAATGTTATTAGATCAGAGACTTCGAGCAAGTGTGATGCAAATGGAAAAAACGACGCACTAATGTTCGTGAAAATTGTTCTCGAAAACCGAGTCTAGAATGTATAAACAGTGCTTATGACCCACAAACAGGACGTGACGAACAAACAAAACTCGACTTTTCAAAGAAAACTCACACTTTTCTGTGGTAATCTTAATCTTACTCTAATAATTTAGAGTAGTCTAAATGATATCTGCCATGGCAGATATGAATACGGACGTAAAAATGAGAACCCATACTGAATAATGGATGTTCCCAGTGCGTATGATCCGAAAATAGTCAATACGTGTTGTAGCAAAAAGGAAGCACACTTAATAACACACACTTAATGGAATACGTTGTACCTATATTTTCAGATTGCAAAATCATACCTGGGTACTCTCTTACGAGCCATCACAAAAACAAGGATGCTATTAGTATCAGTTTCATTTGTCATGTGAACGGAAACGTCCTAACAAAAAACAAGGAGGCAAACACAATATGGAAGGTGTGTTAAGACTGTCTAAGGAATGAAGAGTTTGAGCACTTAAAACCAGATCCGCTGTCATCGACACTGGCACCACTCAAAATAATTTCTATAAACAGAATTCATAAACACTTAGGAGAATGAAAAACCAAAAATCGGTTGGACCAAACCGACCAGACAGACCATATCTGCAGTTTTGTGGAAAATATGACGGCCTACGAAATAAAGGAATATAAAAGCTGCTTTCGCACACAATTAAGTTATGGGACCAAGTCATTGAAAGCAGATCACCTAGGATAATAGACATACCAAGCAACCAATGTGGATTTGTCTAGGAGAAATCAACAACGGATGCTATACCGAGTTTGAGAATTTTTTTTTTGAAAAGTCCAAAGAGAGTAAAAAAAATCCTGCATGTTGGACTCTTAGGCCTTGAAAACCCTTTTAGTAAACTGCCAAAGAACCTCATTTTGTCAGCTCTTAGACAAAACAAAGTTCCAGGTCAGAATAATTAAAATAATTAACTCATCAAGGATATATATGCAGACACTACGACCCACGTCAGAGGAATCTCTGAAAAATTGTATGTGAATTACGGAGTACACCAAGGATGAGCCTTAGATCCACTGCTATTTATTTCAACTCACTTTTGACTCTAGAAGTACAGGATAAAGCATAATGGAACTGAAAGCAAATGCTGCATACGTAAAGATCCTGATTTAATCTTGCAAATTGACAGCATTCCGTACTTCGGAGACATAATGATGATACATGATCTAACAAATGTGATCAGCGCCAGAATCCAAATTAACGTAAACATACATTAAACTGGACGTCTCTCTTTATGACTCGATTGACTGCAAAATACGTTTTAAAAATCTAGTAAAGTCCCTTAGAAGGGGAACGCACGACGGAAGAATTCTATCTATAGGATCAATGGTAGCTACATGAGCTACTTTCATATATTTGGGATTTAGGTCACAATACTATTAATAAATATTATGTATGGAACCCCTGCAGTCTGTTCGAAGTGCGATATCAAAATCCAACTCGTACTATCAACAATCCTTAGAAACATAACTGGAGCAGCCTCGTTTCAACGCCAAGATCCACAGAGACCTCGAAGTTCCTACTGGTCATGAGGAAATATTCTTTAGGTAAAAAGTATATGACTCATATGCGCCAAGTATATTTGAAATACACTTACCGGCACGTATCAGTAGGTACCATTACCTATAGGTTCTGGTCCGGTAGATTTGACAAATTTTCACACAGAACCCGCAGAATGATGCTCTGAGCAATTGAAAACCATCATATTTGAGTTATTCAAAATATTCAATGTACATATTTAATAAGGGGGATACAATCGATATAGCTAAGACACACCGACTATATTGGCTCGGCGAGCAATAAGCCAGAAGTTCAAGTTAGCAAAGATCTACATATTTAAATGCTCGAATTGGTTTAAATGATACGAGGATACTAGTATCGACAATCTATCTTTGAGTGACATGACATATATGTATGTTAAACTTGGGGAAGAAATTATCTAACTGACAGCAGTTAATTTTTAACCACATCATCACTCCTCTCAATTAGGAAACTTATAGATAAATAGACAGCTTCTTCATCCAACCGGTGACCACCAATCTAATAGAATATTAACGAACTTCGCAACACAAAACCACCATATGACGTGTTTCGGTAATTTCACTCGTATACCACTCAATTGCCTTAAATTGATAAAAAATGCTTCTGATTCCATATCACGATCACTGTCCAATTTAACAACCTCCTACATTTCTGACTTGTTTCTAGACCATCCATACCTCTTCAATTGAACTTGCAAATAAATTTCATGCTCGTACAATTTCAGAATTCATAAATTCGCAAATGAAAAGTATCTTCGTGGTTAAGGAGCGGAAATCCGCCCTCTATATCTAACCTAACAAACTATAAACCGTGAATAAGACAATATTCCTCATAATTCGTCTCTGTCTCAAGGACGTACCCAATCAAGTGCACATGCATAAAGGCAACCCACACACGTATTCAGTTCAACACTCGCAAGTACCACCAAGAGAAAAATATGGATGTGTACACGATTCCGGCAGCTTTTGCGTTTCGCTGGACTGAAACGAACGTGTATCCGAGATTCTTTTTTCGTTTTCGTGTGCTCAACCAATGCGCATACATATCTGTCATATCACAGATGATCGTCGAGGCGCACTTTGCGGTTCTGAGGCTATAAATCGCTTCAGTAGGTTTTTTGGATTTCTTCAATGAAAAAGTTATGACTGCGCACGCAAGAGATCACTTGTTGATTTATAATGAGCTGCGGTGATTATTGGATTTTTTTTTTACTTATTGGGTGCTGTGGACGTGAAGACTTTCTTTAAATAAAAATTGCGAATTAAGAGGCCGTGACAGCAAAAGATATATACAAAGTAAAATGTTTTGTCATTTGAGGTTAGCTTGTCAAGATTGTTGTTTATAATTTGTAAGTGAAGAATGTATCTATATACATTAAGACAGTAGTGTAATGAGTGAAAGCAACTTATGGATTTAAGGCGGGAAAGTATGTTATATCACACAGAATGATATTGTCTATTTTTGGGAATTTATAGGTTTAAAGCTTAGATAAGTGGTTTGAAACTCAAATTTGTTTTTTGTTCTCCTGCACTTCTATGGATTTGTGTCCAAACTAATCGGTTGTTGCATATGAATTTATTGGTAAATGCTATTTTTAAGAGTGTGAGCAAGTAAGTAGTGAGTAAAAGTAGTAGATGCCTTCAAGAAAGTGACTTGCAATGTTGCTCAGACTTCGACGAAGCCGAGGAAATCACTACTGCCTTCAAAGAGGTAAAGAACTGGTGGATATTAGCAGAGTAACTAGAAACTTCCTTAATGTGGCCAAGAGGTCCAAATCAGATACAGACTGGAAACAGAGACGCAAAGAGCTAAGTGTCGCTTGTGGCATCATTTTTGAGACGACATTAAAAAAAACAACAGAATCTTCGAGACTAAGGAAGATCCTCTCCAGACAAACCACAACTATAAGATCACTCAAAGATCCCGACGGTAATTAGACTGAATCTTGATCAAATTCAGTAAGTTTATGGCTAAGTACGTACTTCCTAGGAAGTGAAAAACAATCTGTGGAGATCACTAGAGATCACAGCAGATTTGATCTCAGAGGAGAAAATAGTTTTGAAAACAAGATCGTTCTCCTCTTACAAATCGAAAGGACTTGACGGCATTATCCCGACCATGCTACAGAGCACTATGAGCATGATTATTCTGGTACACCAGGAACATACTAGTAGTTTCATACGAAGACATATCCCATGAATATGGAGAGCGGTTAAGGTGGTATTCATACTCAAGGTAGGCAAATTATACCACCGCTAAGGTCTTCAGGTCGATTAGCTTTACCTTTTTTATACTTAAAACTTTTGAGATTATCTGACATTCATATTCGCAATAGACAACGCCGCAAGAACACATGTATCTACGGTTCAACACGTCTACACCTAAGGAAAAAGTATACACTGTATGGTTAGCTCAATCAAAGAATGCACGTAAGCTGAGTTCTTAGACATTGAAGAAGCATTCAACAATGTCAAAACGGACGTGATACGTGGAACTATTACTAATTCTATTCACAAAACTATGACCAATTGGATTGTTGAAATTCATGAGAAAAGATACATTCTAACTGAGCAGGTATGACGTTAGAAGCACACGCCTCTAGAGACACCGCTTAAGGCGGAGTAAACACCCCATTGCTATGGATCATTGTTCTAAATGAACTACAACTACAATTCAGGTATAGCAGGCAGCGACAGGACCATGGCTTATGCAGATGACGTCAGACAAATTCAACCCAACCCTTAGTGAACAATTAGAAATGTGGACTAGCGGTCAAGCTCCAGAAAACCGAGCTGGTATTATGTACCTTCTATAGATAGGCACCCCCTTAGAATCTCAGACAGTCCCAGATATCTAGGCCTCGTACCTGATAAGAATCAGAACTTCAATTCATTAATCAATGAATCAAAAAAGCCACTATTCCCACTATACAGTAGAATGTTTGGGAAAATTTGGGAAGCAATATCCAAAATTATACCATGGACCTATTCTGACTTATGGCACTTTTGTACGGTGAAAGTCCTCCAGCAAGACTACCAACTTAACAGCTCTCAAGAAAATACACAGATTGATTTATATTGGCTCCATAAGCATCATGAGAACTACCCCTACTGCGGAATTGGAAGCTATCCTCAATCTACTTCCGCTGGATATCTTCGTTCAAGCCTTGTCAGTTATTAGTGTCTAAAGAATAAGTCAGGCAGATAGTTGGAGACAAAATACAACTGATAAGTCTATGATCCTGAAACACTATCTAGGAAATATACCTACTACGGATTACCAGACTCCGTACCTAGATTTTAAGAGACCCTTCACTAGCACTTTTTCCGAACAGAGAAGAATGAAAAAGCGGTCAACTTACCAACACGCGTACTATCTCAGTCTTCACAGATGGATCAAAGATGAATGTAGGCATAGGCTTAGGAATCTTTTCTCAACGACTGGGTATATCTACATCAGTTCGCCTCCCTAACAGTGGAGGTACTAGAAGTAATAACAGCCGCCCGTGAGACTAAGTTGAAGGTAATACAACAGGAAGGCATCACCTTTTCATCAATAGCCGGTGAGATAGTTTACTAGATATAGATATAAGATACAAGCTTGTGAAGTGCTGTCGTGAAGAACTTAAGATTCTTGGAATACAGCACTAGCTTACGTTCTGCTAGGTAATAAGAAGGCCGATAAATTGCCCAGAGGAGGTTCGGAAAGCACATCAAAACTATCTAGCACCACGGTGTACTGGAACACCGAGGCTCGAATGAGGGATTAATGGACACTTGTGTAATCACAAGAAGTATATGGCTTTGTTGGCGCCGTGGTTCAAGTGGTTAGTGCGTTGGACTACGGAGCGAAGGGTTCCAGGCTCAATCCCCAAACAACACCTAAAATTTTCTTTCACAGCCCCACCCATCGCGAGCGTCTGACAAACATCCGTGAGTAAAACTGTCATGTCATGTCAACTTTGGTTTCGTTACGAGAATGACCGACAGGATTATGCAAAAGAAAAGGAAATCCCATTCTACCTTGACAGGAGTCTTCACGGGGCGTAACACTCTGAGGTACCACGTGAAAAAGTTAGATTAACGGAAGATGGATGTTAAGATGAGGAAGTCAATGAGGATACAACCCACTTTCTTTGCCACTGTCCATAAGACCTGGAGTCAGATTTAAATTTCTCAAGCGAAACTTTTTCCGTGACCTACAAAAAATATCCAGCAAAGTATTAAATAACATCCTGAACTACATCAAATCAACTGGATGGTATGCTAATTCACAAAAGTAAGCACCACGTTCACTTCACCTACCCAAATACCTAACCTAACCTAGGGTTGTATCTATGGGTATAGAGCTCCATAGAAGCGTTATAAAGGCTTAACTGAACTGCTAGGAACATATTTAATAAACACGGGTCGACATGCGGATAGATATGAAAGGATCTCATTCCTGAAAAATTAATGGTCTAAAAATTCGACCAATGTCCTTGTTTTTACTTTCTGATGGGTTTAGCGGCTGAGTAAATCTGTTGTGGCATTGAGACTTGTTAGTACTATTCTCTTTATTTATTCTACCTTGATTGTGGTCGCATTGTTCGCTTCGCTGCTGGTCGAATTTGTTTTAACAGCTGACCACTGAAATGGTCTAAAACGCAACCAACACACAAAAACCATCCCAGAATATTAATTGGTAGAAATACTCCCAATTAATCAGTACGCTTAATTACCATCTGCATCATAAATGCATTCAAACGCGAATAATGTATCACAGGGACACTCACCAAGCGAATGTGAATGTATACCTTCCACCGGTAGTTTGCAAATTCAATTATCCACAAAATTGCCACTAGACCAGTGACCAGTGGCCATTGCCGCCTACATAGTTCATAGACACCTGGGAGATGCGTAAATTCGCGTTTAATTTATTTTACGTGCCACGCTGTATCAGATTTGGTTCGAGAAATGAACTACTCCCGTCGGATTGATGGCTCACGTACATGAAGTAGTTCCATTTTTGGAAAATGGGTGAACCGTTGAAACTGCCGACAAATACCGTCAGTCAATATTCATATTTATAAATGCAATACGTGACAGTCGACGTTCTTGTAATTAATTACATTTCGAACCAAAATGTAAATCGAATCGATTGTCTCTACTATGACCTTGTGCACGAAGAACCTGAGGTGTTCCTTGTGGTCATCGCGGTAACTTCTGCATCTTAATGTGTAATGCCCGCCGAAAACCACACGCAGACTGACCGACCTGGTTTAATGTTTACCCTCGGACGGGATCAATTTAAAGGTGTCTGCTATAAACTTATGAAATTGATTCCAACATACATATCTTCAGATCAAAGGTGCCGTTTTGAGAACCGCTTAAGCGGTCATTTGTTATATTTGTGTTTACAAGAAGGGAATCAAAAAAAGAAACGAGAATGACTAATTCCATAGATGTTTACAAACATGTGTGTGGGCGACACTCGCCTTTATGTGTGTTGTGTTTGACTAGAGTGTTGGAACCCTGTCGTTAAATAGTAAAATATAGGTTTGTCAACAGAACAGGGACCCATATGAGGGTAGGCCGGTCAGTTTACCCCAATCCGATTAATCCATTCAAGAAGTCATCGACTTGGGGACTTGTTTCTTGTTTTTTTATTTTTTTAAATGCTTTTGATATCGATATCTTTTTAATTGAGATATGAGGAATAAATTACAGATTTCGGAAGGAATCTTTGAATGCTATCTGGGAATTAGTGGAGGCTAATGTGGAGTGAATCACTGGTTAAGAATGCAACTTTTGTGGAGAAAGTAATCATAGTTACTTGTTTAGAAATGGGATGACTGTTTCTTCTTCTCTTCGATTGGGTATAGATAATTCAACCTTAGTATTTATAACTACCGCCACATACGTCCTAATAGTATCATATTTAGTAAGGCCCGGCTTGAATACTGTCAAAGATGGAATAGTGAATCATAGTGTCAACGCGGCTATATAGTCTCATCAACTCGCTGTCTCTGGATAAGAAGTCGTTTGATGGAAATTCATTATATTTTAACAGAGCTTACCGATGCAATCAGAATTTAAAGAGACATTACACATATAAGTACTCATTTCGATAATAGAGGATACGGAACCAATATATGGCTCAATGAAAACAAATAGGGCTATAGGAATGGATTCCAAACTTGTCCTTAAACAAGCCATTAAAACCTAACCAGAGGTATTCGCAAGCCTCTATACAAGATACTTGATAGACGGAAAGTTCCGCCTACAATGGAAACGACAAAGGCTGGTACATACTAATCCCGAAAGGCAACAAGCCCCTAGAACAACCACCATTATACAGACCGCTCCCTGTGCTGCTAGACATAGTAGAGAAAGTGCTGGAAAGAGTTATTCGCGACTGATTTGACCAGTTTTAACCGAAGGAGACACCAGGCTTTCAAACCGATAATATGATTTCAGGAAAAAACGGAACACTACCCATGCGATACAAGCAGTATGCAAAATTTCACGCCAAGCCATATCTGGAACAGATGGATGTACTGCACTGTACAACTCGGCCAGCTGGAACAGAACGCTGACAAATATTTGAGTGCCAACCTACCTGCCACGAGTAATAACAAATTATTTTGAAGACAGAATCCAATTCTACGACACAAACGATGGGCCGAAAAGACATAAAATTACAGTAGAGGTCCCACAGGGATTAGTTATAGGTCCTACCCTGTGGAACATTATGTGCGATGGAGTTCTATCAAGAGACCAAGAGGAATGCATATAATCGGATACGCCGATGACATCAAGGTGGTGGTAATATCTGAAGCCCTAGAGGTGGTGACGAAACACTGCAACAAAACCATCAAAGATGTGAAGATTTAGCTTCGCTCAACAGGTCTGGAATTAGCGCACCACAAAACTAAAACTATCCTCATAAGCAGTTGTAAGAAAATTGAGCGCCTTTATCTAAAGGTACGACTTTAGAGAACACCTACATCAAGGCTAATACCAGATATCGGACGACCTAGGCAGCCAATACTTAAGAAATCTGCTTGCGACAGTGACCAAGTCAATCCCCATGTACGCAACCCCTACGGCCCCTATATGCGCACCGGTAGCAGTGAAAAGTTCGTACTTGCAAAGTATAAACTTTGAGCATAGAAGAGCTCAGCGTATGCTACGCATATAGAATGGTATCGAGGGATGCAATAAGTGTAATAGCGACCCGAATGCCTATCGAGCTGGAGGTCAAAGTAAAGAATCAGTATACAAAGAGGAAAACCCAGAGAAAAGAACCATCAGAACAGCTGCTAAAATAAAATGACAACGGTGATGGAACATATCAGAAAACGGCCGGTGGACACACACAAACTGCTGCCGAGCATTGAAGAGTGGACAAGAAGAAACCCTCTAACTTACCCAATTAGTAACGAGACAGATTTCAGGATTTCTTTTACAAGTATGACATCGCATATGGCCCATTCTGTCATCATGGTGAAAACAAACTCCAAAATGCCGTCCACGTGTTTCTGCAGTACAAAAATGCCAAGCAGCCAGAAATGCTTTAGAACAAGATATAGGGAATACAATAACAACAAGGATACTGATATCGTTCCTGCTATCAACGAGGGAAGGATGGGTCAACGGCCAACAGTATCATTGTGAGCATCATGGAAGAACCACGGCGGGAAAATCAAACACCCAGAGCCCAAGTGGAAGAAAACCCTAGATCGCAAGGAGAAGACATGATGCCAAAACCTGCCCCTACAAAGGAATGCCTTGATGGCCGGTACCATAGGGGAATCAAGACTGGGTTGAAGAGAGCGTGTTTTAGCCACGTAAACATGCAGGAGCATGGAGTATTTGCTAACTCGTAGCACGATCTATCGAGTATCCATAAAGGATTTTACCACTCCAGCGCATCAAAAAAAAAATAAAAAATCTTTTCGTTACCCATTTTACCTAATAAAAAAAGTACTGGTGACGATACACATCCTTGCGGTACCCCACTTACATTATTTGGCATTTAATGTACATTTTAACTTTTCATTAAAAATTTGTGTACTTTTTTTTATGCCGATGAGACGGCCATCGTAAAAAGTTATAGTGACAGGATAGAACCTTGCGGTACGCCACTTCTATAGGGTCATCCAACAAGAGGTGTCATCTTCAATCAATAGAAAAATGCAACATTTTTTGAAAACTGGTGATATTTTTATTCTCATCTAAACTACAAACTCTGAGGTTAGCTATGGAATACAATATCTGCCAAATATTTGCCTCTTCTCTGCCTACAAATGATCATTCTTTTGATGAAATTTCTCATCACATTTTCGTATAATTGCGGCTGTACTTCGCGAATAACACCTCTGAATGCATGAATCGTTGCTGGAGCATTGGCAAAGACTTTATTTTTAACATAGGTCGAAAGGCAAAAGTCTAGTAGTGTTGAATCGCATGATTGGTGGCCAATTTTAGTTTCTAGTTCGAGAAATCATACGTCCAGGAAATTTGCCATGCAATAGAGCCAGCTCTGTGACATGTGGCACTATCCTGATAACGTACTGAATTTTTGTAGCGGATTTTCACTATTTCAGCACATTGTGGGAGTGTTTATCAATGCATATGTAATAACCTCCTAGATTTTACTTATCAAAAGTTATCACAATGATAGTAGAATGTTGACAGTTCAACAATACTGCGAAATTTAAAATGACATCTCTTATTGGATGACCCTATACTATTTCGTGAATTCAGAGAATAGATTGTTTTTACTATCGCCTTGACTTCAAAAACCTCAATCTCATCTTGTATCAAAGCTCTAGACTTCTGTGGGCTCTCACTACTGCAGTTGGGACCTGTCGAAATAAGAACGGATATCCAATAACTACAACAAAACAAAAAAAAATAACAACCATTTGATTCAATTAACTTCCTCAATTTATCCCAATTGTTTGTTTGCAGTAACGCGACTCCCAGACCTCTTTTAAGAAACCAAAACCAAATCAACCGTAAAACAAGCATTCAAATCAAATTCAACACATGGTCACACCCCAAAACAGATTGTATGTGTCGACCAACATTCTGCGTCACGTACATACATATGTATGTTATGTGTGCCCGCAAAAGGTTAAGGCCATGAGCATAAAAGAACCAGAACAACAGCGCAGTTGAATGTTCTCAAAAAGATACACACATTCCGTGTACAAAACAAGAAAAACACAACCCACCGAGGAATTAATTCGATGCCAAATGTATCTGGAGGATCTACATCAATCTAAAGATAAATTTATTTATTTTTTTTTCAATCAAAACTAGAGGAGGACCTTCCGGCATGTCACAGATAACAGACTGGAATCCACACACAAAATTCTCCGTCCACCACAATCGCTCTTAAATAAATGACGTAATCCAACCGATACGAAAAGGACTATCGACCGACCGACCGGCCGGTCAGTTATAACCTACTTACAAAGGAGCCACACTGCGATTCAAGTACGACCAGTGTTTATGTGTGTGATTCTGTGACTTGTCAATTCCAATTAGCATATGGTCAAGATGGTAGTACCCAGTCTCGTCTGGACAAAACGATTCTGATTCTCTTCGCCTAACCTCTTCTCCGTCTATATGCGGGGATTATAGAAGAATTAACCAACCAGCCCAAACGATATACCATATCTTATGCAAAAAACGTGCGCCAACATCTATTTGTGACTTCTTTTAAGCCCGGAACACACGGAGCACACCGTGGCGGCGGCGGCGGCGGCGGGCATCTGTGGTATGCCTGCGTTTTTGCTTCGTTCGGTCTTTCATTATGATTCGCAGTCTTGAGTTAATGTTTTCATCATTGACGCCAATTGACACACTTTTATTGCGCAAAGAAAACAAATGCATAAGTATCTCTCTGTGAAGACGAAGAGAAGAGGGTGCTGCTAGGCAGGCCTTGCAGCTGAATCTGCGTGCGTATTGTGCCATGCACGCCACTTAATCATAAAAAAAAACCAAAAACAACAACAAAAATCTATTCAAAAGGAAGATGTAGAGATATGGATTGCGGTGGTGGTGTAGGAGAAAACACTTGTTGTACCATTAAAGGAAAATGTATCGCAACAAAAGAGGACAAGCTAACACACAATTTGGTTTGCTGTTACTGATTGCTTTGCATGTAAATTGAATTATGGTTGTTAGAACCATTTACACATAGGTTTGTAGTTGCTGATGTCAAATTGGGTTGGGCTGGCAATTATAGTGAGTTTGTTCATTATTTAGGGGCGAAGGTGGATAAAGAAAAGTCAGAACTCTATAGGAGGATCTAATGAATGGACTCAGAATGGACTCATTTAAATGGAGGATAAACCATTTTAGTCTACAGAAAACTCAAAAACAACTCTTAGCAATCTGGGATGGTTTTCTCTGAACCAGTGACCCTCGGCGGTTAGATGATACACATCAATCATAATCTTGAATCGAAATGATTAACGAAATCCAATTAAATTATATGTATGCTCACGTTTCTCTAGTGATTAAGATATTCTTTCTCGCGAATTTGAAAACATTTCCAAAAATAAATGTTTATTTATAATTATTGTTGATTGAGCTGTTCACACCGCATAGACAGGTTCAGGAGAGAGCTGTGTCCTAGGGCAGTCGAGATACTTTGAACCAGAAATTTGTGAGGCGAAAGCCATTTATATGAATAAATTTGAAATGTTTAAAACAGTTGTGTAGGTATCAGCTAATAGTAGTCCGTGTAGTAAATTAATAAATTGCTAGAAGGCAGAATGATAAAGACTTCACTAGAGAGTAACCAACTCAACATCATAGCAGACTGAAGTCAAGTCCCTGATATATAACCTTTGATCATAATTTCGCATGAAAGTTTGTCCTGAATTAGACTGTAGACAGCACTAGAATCTCAACCGAAAACTAAGTCTAAAATAAGACTACGAACGTATTCAGTGACAGTAAAACGCCGCCCTCGCTACTGTTGTCATACAAAAAGCAAACATCTGCACAAGCTAAGCTCAATACACTGGAAACACTTGCTTTTGTGTGCACAGATGGCACAATGAAAACAGTAGTCGCACTTGGAAACGGCATAAATGTTCCACCCGTACTCTATACGTCAATAAAGAAACGTTTACGTGCGTATCATTGAAAAAGGAGCAAAGTCACTAACCATTGTCTATCAAGTTATAATTTCAGTGTCAACTTTAAGCACAAATTTCCAGATCACATATATTAGCAACAGAATAAACCAATATCACGTATCCTAGATGACAATGGAGAATGCCTGCTGTTCAGTCATGATCAGAAAAGAAATCATCGAAAATTTCAATACCACTACACGCTATCATCCAGTTTTTTCAGCCCGACACTGGACAAAATAGTGCGAAATTTCCAAGTCAACACATCACACTATAGTTTACAAGTCAGTATATCTTCTTGGTTATATCGGTAGAACGAAGCAAGCAGTAACTGGCGCACTCAGGAACATCGAATCAGAAGCTACAAAAATTTGTCTACATAGTTAAAAACGCGGAAAAAAAAAACATGCTGTCTATATGCAATGGCACACAATAGCCAAAATGGTTCCATGTCACAGCTGTAGTTTTCAAGTAGTTAATGAACAAGCTGCACTGCGACATCGAACTGGTCAAAAAGATACGAATCCAGCGCCTAACATGGCTTGGTCATGTAGAACATATAAACACCGGTTATTCATTCTAAAGAATCTTTCCATCCAATCCTGAAGAAACACATAAGTGCCCAAGTGGAAGGTTACCTCAACCAATTTGGCGTACGTAACTGGAGCAAGCTAGCCAAGGATCGTATTGGCTGGACAAGCTTGTCAATCGAGTCCCTGGTTCACACTTCTGTGATCAGAACTTCTTTGTACAATAAATCGTAAGATGTTGCATGGAGGGGAATTGTCTTGTCTTTCTTTTGTTTCGTCGCCAATTGGCACAAACTGAGTAGCAAACTATCTAATTTCAGTTGATTTTTGGTTTGACAAAGGACGGTACACCCAGCACAATGCAGATAAATTTTGATGGCTTATGGAAGACATGTTCTAAACAGAAAAACTCGCTCTTCATTTGAAATTTGGTATTGGTTTCAGTTTATGAAGTTATTCCAATTGGTTAGGAGTTTATCTGGTATGGTAGAGACCTGGAAAAGTGCGCAACCCCTATCAGTATCACCTTCGCTTAAGCTTACACTTTTAAGTGGTATAGCGAAATATTTTCAAAGAGATTTTGTCTATCTGCAGAGGTTTTTCGTTTCGATCCTGTCTCTTCTAAACCGAAAGCCCGAAATCCCCTATTTTTCATCTATACATCCATCTGTATGATGCAGATACACCTATACAAGAGATAAAGAAAGTTAAAGGTTTCTAGTTGGCATTTCGTTCCTGCCAGGCACTCTCTAAAATTAGTACAATTTTCAACGTTAATTATGATTGAATTGATTTTCTGGTAGTTGGCAGTGGTACGTACGGATATCAAATGTCAACCTTTATTAAATTAACTTTGAAATAGATGCAATCAACCGAAAAATAATCTCAACTGACCTATTTGCTTTTTGGGGTATGACTCAAATGAGTTTCTCATTACCCAGTTACGATTTTAATTTTGCAGGCTACAGACCATTGGATTTCCAAACAACTTCCAGTCACATGACTTTTTACCATTTCCCGAAAGACATAAGCAAAGTTCTTTAGCTCACCCCCCAAAAATCCTTAGGGACTTTCCTAGAACAAAATCTTAAGCTCTTAAGAACACTTAAAAGAGTTAAGTTTAAGAAGCATTTCATTGGATAAGCTGATGTGTAGGTAAAAACGAAGTCGATATCTCATCTTACATTGAAGATATATGTGAAAATACATTTTTCTTCTTAATTGGTTTCAGGTCATCGTAGAATCTATAGTACATGTTTAAAGGCTTCTATCTTTCGATTACAGCCACTACTGCCATTTCGGAAAAGAGCTCAGAGAGACGATTCACGGTTTTCTTTACTAGACTTCAAATGGGCTGGAGTAATGGATCTTTCCTCTAGGTATGGTAGAGAGGCTTTCAGATAAGGGGAGTGCTTTCTACTATACTTTGGTGCTGTACAAATAAATTAGGACTTCAATCACGTGCATGATTTTTCAATGCAAATTCGATGGCGCTACATCTGATCTAATGCCAAATGCTCTTAACCTATCTTCGGGTTGGTTGGTCAACCTAAAGGCTTGACCATAAATCCCGGGAAAACTGTCCTTGTAGTCTTTTCCGAAAAAAAAACATTATTTCAGACAAGTGTCACTGGAAAACCCGGATCTGTCTGGAGAACCAAAGTACTTTGGAGCAATCCTTGACAAAACGCTTATCTGGAACTTGCACCTAAATAAAGTAACCACCAAGCCAATTCGAGTAATGTTCATGTGTCGACTCCTCTACACCAAAACCTGCAGACTGAAATCCAAGTTGATACCTTGGTTGTACAATGCCATAATCAAACCAGAGATCACCTACAGGAGTACCTTGATTATCTACATTGATTAGCCTGCATTGATATTACCTAGGCGATGACAACGTGCCCTACGGCAGCTATAGGAGCAATGCTTAGCCACACGTCGCTACATCCGACAGTGCAGAAAGAAGCTATGATTAATGCTCTCAGGGTTCCTTAGATTTTGGACCTTAAAGCCGTTCACTTTACAGGTCATCTTAGAATAATAGAATTCATTCAACGTGAGTTACGATCCCAGGTAACATTCTTATGTACATATGTATGTAAGAGATGTCGATTCTTCAGACGTTTCAAAGTTGTTATAGGTAACCCCCGAAAATGACAAATGAAGGTTCCACAACCAAATTCCCAAATCTGGTATACCGATGGTTTCCAATTGGAAAATGGCACCACTGGTGCTGGGGTATATGCCCCAGTTTCCAATACTCGACAGTACGTAAAAATATTTTAAGCAGGATTACATGCTGTTAAACTATGTATCTGCACAGGAATGCCTA
Source organism: Xylota sylvarum (assembly GCA_905220385.1). Taxonomy (NCBI): domain Eukaryota; kingdom Metazoa; phylum Arthropoda; class Insecta; order Diptera; family Syrphidae; genus Xylota; species Xylota sylvarum. The sequence goes on along the minus strand of LR999957.1, from coordinate 102,642,301 downwards.
CAGAGAAGAATTAAGATAATCCGCATTCATATCCTTTCACAGTCAAGCTGGGCTATTAATCCTTCAATTCTATACGGTAGGGTCTAGTACTATCTCAATTTCCTCAATAATTTTGCAGCCATGAACAAGGTACCATGAATTGCATAATACGATGGTTTCGAGGGTTCTTTAAACTAGGTGACTCTCACTCATTGGTCCTGAGCCCTGTTTTGGGGGTACCACATAGTAGTACTTAATCCAACAAAATGGACAGACATTCTCATTACTATGCCAACCTTCAAAGCCTGAAACAAACGCAAAAATTTAGCAACGTAAGAGGATATAAGGCCAAAAATTTACTCGACCTCAACAAAGACGACTTAAAAATCTTAACGGGGTACCTCACGGGACATTTTCCACTAATATTTCCCGGCTCTGTGGGGAGCAAAAAGAAACGGCAGAACATATTCTTTATATGTATGTCCAGGTGCCCCGTGGGCGTCGTGGCTCAAGTAGTTGGTGCGTTGAACTACAGCATTCAACAGTAGGTCCCTTCTATTCATGTAAAAAATATAACACGCACAACATGAATGGCTTTGAGAAGCTAGAAGCCCTGGATCCCATGGATATGTTGCGCCAATAATATGTATTTTTTTTATGTCCAGGTGCCCCACTTGAAGCGGGACTCTGTCAGTACAGTCGAAATTCAGAACCTTGAACCTCTAGTTATACTGAGGTCAATTAAGAGCCTCGATATAACTTCTGGTTAAATCATATGGACTAGTACAAAAGATGGTATAGGTCGCAGTGCGCATTAAGAACAGTGCACAGCTTCTATGCTTCTACATATTGCATGCTTGGATTGGTAAAATACATAAATAAATCAACGATTGAATCTTAGTGTTATTTAGTTGAAAGAAAAAGCTAGACGTCCTAATACTGCTAATGCCTCGGATCACGAGTCTAATGGCGGACAACATCAAAAACTTTTTTTTGCTAACACCACTCGCGAACATCTGACAAACAGTCGACAGTATAACTGTCATGAAAAAGCTAAACTCTATCGTTATGTTCGGTAGAAAGTATGCAGATTGAGGAAAAACCACATAATTTTCTGTAAGGCTTCAGTCATTTCTTTTATGCAGACGTCCATAGTGTAGCTCTAGGAAAGCTGAATAATAGCTACTATGTAAGCATGATTAATGGCGACTATCTTTCAAATGAAGACTCAGAGATTGAACATATCAAGAGAGATGGCATGGTAAAATTATCAGAAATTCCAATGACGAAAAAAAAAATCTCACCTACATGTCACTGAAAGATTGTTCTAAAAAGTAAGAATAAACGGAACCAGACTTCCAGGTCACACTTCTTTTATTTTAGACTCACTCCTTACTCCTCTACATCTAAATCTTTAGTAAAAGGCGAAAGGTGGTTTTGCCACTGAAGAAAACAAAAATATCTGTTACACACTAGAGATACGGCTTAACATTAGATAACTTGAAATCTGGATATATTGAACTGTGAGATGCAAGCAAATAAAAAGACCGTAACAATAAAATTCGGTCCTACATTCCAGCCTTCTGGGACCCCATCTCATACAGAAAAATAGACTATTACTAGCCACATGGTCATATACATTTGTAATAACTTACTCGACTTAATAGATTCCTAATCGAATCATTTTGTATGCTTAAAGACTATTTTTATTTTGTTTACGAATAAATACATAAGAATTAATGTAGAACAACCTGAAATGCCATAATCGTGTGCGCATAAAGTGGTTGTTAAAAAAAAATAGTTTTACGTAAACAAAACTAAGCCAAAACGTGTTCACTAAAGCAGACCAGCCAGTTCTCAATGAATTCCTTCCCTCTGTTGTTCACAACCCATACCGAATCAATTTCAATTAAAACCCATATCGACAGTGTGTCTAATAAAAAGGCCATAAGTTCAAATATCTCTCCCCCGCCGCCGCCCCCAAATACAAAATGACAGCAGTGTAACTGTCACAACAAACAATTAAAAAAAATAAATAATAATAAATTACCTAGAAAAAGATCGAATCCGAATGTGGTAGGGAGAAATAGAAAACATACGGTCACACCAAGGATACGGATGCAGAAGCAAAGATACCAATCGGGACGAAGTTGATATGTCACCGGTAACAATGGGCAAGAGAAACAAAAGAGCAACTCTTATCTGGCGATGGCGAGTCCCATAAGTGCCTCAACCTTTCTCTATCTGCTCAAACTACTTTTCCCTACTTTCAAGAGGATTGTAATAGGAGGAGTGTAATAATAATAAGACAGAAAGGCAGCATGACCCATTCTTACCTTTTGTTACACGGAAGTGTTATTGTTATTGGTTTGGTTGTTATCCGGTAAATGACTGGAGTATCTATTGGAATTTTTCAAGCGGAATTGTCACAAAGGAACGAGGTGTCATGACCTCTTTAATTGATGCTTATATCATAACGACCACACACTGGATATATGTATCTAGATACACAATTCATTACATCCCACAATTTATTCTTAACTCATCGGATAATTAAGTTGTGTGAGCGTTTCTGTGAAACAATTGAACTCATTCAATTATCCTAGGATGAGTAACACACGCGCACGATAGAGATACGAGAACCCAACCTACTTTTTCGCGTAAATAAATTAAATAAACAAAAAAAAATTAATTTTTTGCGGAAATTCGAAAGAATTTACGTAAAGTATGAAGCACACACGACAAGTATCTATCGTTTGAATTAGACGCTCAGAGTTCTTAACCGCTCAACAGTTGGTCGGTTACTGATCTGATCAGTCGGGTTGCCGGTTAACGGCTGGTGGTTCGGTTTGTCAGAAAAAAAAGTATCTGAACAATTCTGAAGACTCCGAAAAGAAAAATAAGAAAAAGAAGAACCTTCCAGTTGGAATATACTGCTTGAGATACTTTTTTTTTTTGCTTTTATCGAATTGTGGAACGTGGAAATTGATTGTTGTAGGTGTTGTGATGTGAGTTTATGTGATCGCAGCAAACAGATGTTTGTGGAAACAGAAAAGAAAACAAATAAATTTATTTCAAGTGATTGCATACAAAGTGCGACGACGAAGGCGCTGCCAATGCTTTTTTATTTGGTTCAACATATGCTGGAAGTTTATTGTTGATTTTGCTTGCGATTCATTAAAATGTCATGTGTTAATGATGTTTTTATTTTTTTTTTTTTACTTCTCTTGGAAGTGATAAGATATGAAGTCGATGCGATGGAGACATGCAGTTGAGTGAGAATTTTAAACAAGTTGATACATGATCAGACGAAAAGGAATGCTCTGTTTGACTGAATTGTTCAATGGCTGTGTTTATGGTAAAGCGACATTTGTTTGACATTTTGGCATTTATATATAAAGATACTTATGTATCTACGTAATCTCACGACCCAGAAAAATACAGATTACTCGCTATGGATGGCCATCAAAGACCTAAAAAACAAAGCAAGTGCCACCAATCAAGCAGGACAATGGGTCTTGGGTAAGGCATGCCAAGGAAAAGGCTAACCTCTTTGCTCATCTGGTGGAAACATTCCAAGCATTTCTTAGACAAACTATGTATAGAAGAAGATTTGGCTGTGATTGAAAAAAACGATCACAAACCAGGAACCAGGAAAAAAAAACACATATAGAGAAGCTACAATCCGTCTGGAATGGATCGTTTCATACTTATTCTTCTTACTTTCCATAAGCCCTAATAAAGTGGGCGTGGCACACTGCATTTTTTATTGAATTACTATGATACCTTCGATAGTTTGAGGATGAAACATATAGAATTTCATCAAAAGGGTGAAAACACCCCTAAAAAGTGGGCGAGGTCTCATATAATGTATGGCTAAATTGTAGACAATCTAAATATCTAAATATTTGTACTTAATAAAATTTTTCGATTTCAAGTCAAATAGTGAAGTTATGATGGATTGCTGTACTGTACTGCTTGTCTTTTTCAAAATCCCTGAGATGAAATTTCATCCTTCTAGCTCAAAATTCAAGGCCAACAAAATGATGACAGATGGATAGACATATCCTTAGAATTGGGTATAAACACCGGATTATGACTTGATAACAGGGCAAATACTAAAAGAACTCTCAGAAAAAGCAAAGCGAAACCTTACGTACATACACGTAATTAGTTCAGCTTTCAGACTTAAGAATGGCCTAGACATTCTTTATAAAAACCTCAGCTGGAAATTGAATATCCAAGACTGTGCTAGGAAGGCCACGATTCCTCTTCATTCATGTCGGAAGGCTATAGGCCCTAACATCCTGCGTATGCAGAATGGGCGTCCTTAGAACTACTACTACAGCTGCACAAGAAACTATGGTCCACCAACTTTCAGTTGATATCTTCGTAATCATTGCACTTGGCTTGTAGAAATATGGTCCACGGAAGCGTCCTAAATAGCCATAACACTATTCCTAGTAGTTCGGATATTATTGTCTGGACTTTAATGTCAAGTATAATACCAGGATTCCAAATAAAAGTGCTTGCGAATCGGGAAAAATTTTAAATGATTATGCGACAGAGACGGATTTAAGACAGCGTCTGGAACAACTGCTGGAGTTTACTGCAGTGCACTAGATATATGTATGCCAGACCACTGTAATATATTTAAAGCAGAAGTGGCACAGCAGTCCATAAAGCCACGGCTTCCGATTAACTCGATAGAATGCAGCGCTATTGTCTTCTATGATACATAGATAGTTAAGCTGCGATAAAAGCCTTGGAATCAGCACATACGTACATATCTCTTCTAAACAAATCTGGCCAGAGCTGAATTGTAGGAAAATCAGTAGACTTATTTCTGTCAATAGGATAAATCTAAAAAATATAGTTGGATAGTCTGGTAGACAGACTTGTCAGAAGGCTTGGTGCGGCCTTAAATGATTCCATAACATATCTTCTGTGTATCTGTTCTGTCCTATCGGTTTTGAGAAGGAAAACCATACGCGAGTACTTCTTCGAAGATCTTAACGAGTTAGCTAAACTAAACCGATTCAAACTGGTTTAATGTCCAAACGTGCAACCAATATCTGAGAGTATAACTGGCATGAAAAACCTTCTCAAAGCCCTTTGGACTCAGAACCAAATAGTAGGCCCCTTCCATTAGTGTGTAGAATATAACACGCACAACGCGAATGGTTGTAAGAAACTGGGGCCTGGTTAGGTTAGGTTAGGTAAATGGATGTCTATGTTTACAATCAGAAAAATTATCAACGGCTCATGTAGTCTAGCAATGAGTCCATTGTACCCAAATATAAGACCCCTGGGAACCTAGTCATCGAAGGCTGAACTAAACCACCTAGTTACTTGTAAGAGTTTGCCCAGCTCAATATATCTTAGATCGTCTAGTTTCTCGAGGAAGTAGCTACCAAGAGTTTCTATAGAAGTCGTTATAGGGTAGTCCTAGACATGCTGCATGATTACGTATCACGCCGAATATTCATTCGATAGAGTTTCATGAGATCTGCAGATCTTTTTTTGTCATAGACTGGCCATAACGATTTTGTTGCATGTATGAGATACCATCGCCTGTTAGATCTCTCATTGGTTTCAAAATCTTTTACCTGTTCAAAGTGCTAAGAGGTGTGCTAGCCTCAAAAAAGGTCTGCGAGAAGCTTAGATGTGATCCTACCCTGGTTAATTCATCAGATTTTTCGTTACTCGGGATATCCATGCTTCCCGTACGAACAGAGAGTCGCTTTATTTGCCTCTATGTCATTCAGTTTTTTTAAGCACGTTTTTACGAGCTTCGACCTTACCGACGCTGACTGTAATGCTTTAATCGTTGCTTAACTATCAACATAGATACTGATTGTCTTACCAGAAATATTTCCTTCCGAATCTTGTTTTATTGCAGTGACTTCGGCTAAAAAAAACAATGGAACCTAACCTAACCTAAGGACCGATTTGTATTTTTAGACTCGAAGTAGACACCAGCACCTACATCCGTTTTGGATGCGCCGGTATAGATAACTAGCTCATTCTAGGTACAGACTATACCTTCATCCTCGAATCTCGATATAATCCACAGTTTCAGAATTAAGGCATGACCATAGGGTTTGGGGGACAATAGTCTGCCTTCCCTTAGTCTTAGCGCCGTTTTAACCTATCTAATTTCTTTCTTAATTTGTTGACCACAACAAACCTCTTAGCGAGGTTCCAGCTATGTCTTGAGCTGTGTTCTGGGTTCGTATTTGTATCTGCACACAGTAAGTAAGTTGGTTAATATAATGATAAAATTTTCATTAACTATAGCAGCATCCAAGCCTATATTGTCTGTGATGTGGACGCAACTATGATGAACGAACTTGATGCGATGATGTATCAGGACCCAGAAGCAATGGTTCTTTGTTTACTTGAAGACTCGTAATTTTTGAAGGCAATGCTTATTTTTTTTGTCAAGTCTGCCTATCATGGGCTACCTCAAAACAGATTCGATTACAATGATTTTAAGAAAATACCTCGATCTGTGGTTAGATGAAGGACAAGTCCAATGCTGTTCGATCTTCTATTCTAAGTGAAATTTAATAGAATCTATGTGGGTGGTGATAGCTCATTTGCGTGGACAGCCCATGCCACTTCCTACAGTCATCCAAAGTACTAAACCTACAAAACCATTTCGAAAGTTTTATGAATGCATTCAACACGATTTATTAACAAACAAAAATATCTAAAATACCGATCACCCTCATTGGAATACTAATAAAGTTTCGAAAACTATTCAAGTTAGGTAGTACTTAAATCTAATTTTATGTTCCTTCTTAGAGAAATGTATTCCAAAGGGAATCGGCCCTACCTGTTTTTCCACTCACGAAATACAAACAGTGATAAACAAAAACAAAAAAAAAATAAAAACTATCGTACAAGAGCTGTAGAACAAAAACACATTGATAATAAAAATAGAAGCATCTTTCGAAACAAAATACTTGAAACGAGTTGCAGATACTCTACATCTGTGTAGGCATACATAGTGTTTTCGAGCTTAAATTTAGATATTGCAGTCAATTGTGGGTCATATCATTGGAATACAAGCACCTGCACTTAAACAAAATATGAACAGTGTTTTGAAGTAACAGATTGTTTATATTTAGAATACAAATTTGTTTGACGTTCACTGCTTGAACTTTTGGAGGCAGTGGACGGTACGTTGACTTGTAATTGGGTCGAATTTTTTAATGTCCTTATGACATTTTTCGTCTTACACGGGAGTTTTGGAAGAAGATACGAAGAAAGTAATGGTATTCATAAGTTTTTGTATCTTTCTAAAAATAAACCTTTAGATACAGATAGTTGTGCTGATCTTCTTTGGCTAGGCAATGCATTTGAAGGAACATAAACTGGATTTTTTCAACAGATCAGTTCCTGATAACTATATCGATACACAAAGCTTTATAGAAGTTAAAATCGTGTATTTCATTTTATACAAGCGATAACCATGCATCAAGGAGTATGCAATAAAATTGCTTTTTGTGGTATACTTTCAAATGCTAGAAAATGCAATAAATACTACTTGTAATGCCATAAATACTCATATGATTTGACATGAAATACATATGTACATTAAGTGCTAGGAAAAATCACAGATGCTGTATATACAGGCACAATTGTAGATTTGGCACAATGAAAACTTTGCACCCAAAACCATAGTAAAAGCACAACAAAAATCTACATTTTGTTGAATGTGTTTCCAAATGAGCTTCATCGACATTCAACGTCATATTACGGAACAAATAAAACAAATATTGAATACAGGAATGAAATGAAATTGCTATCTACCCACAAATCTCTAGACTAGACCTTATGCATGATTTTCTCCATTCCCCCCTTGAATATCTAAATCTTTCATTTCAACAGCTGACATGCTATGTTTTCTACACCAGATTAGCACAAGGTTTCACATATATCCAATTTCATTTCGATTCGAATTTATTGCATTCTATTAATTGAATTCAGAATTCACATTAAAATCTTGAAACACTCGGTCGCCAATGTTTATTTACTTCTCAGATACATCCAACACAACCATATTCGCATATGAATCATACCAATCTAACCAAAATGATAGTGCTTTGACTATCCAGCCTCTATGGCGGATGCACTTTTGCTTATTTGTTTAGGACTTGAAGTCCAAAAAAAATTTTATTTAGATGAAACCATCCAATAGGGCTGTCCTAGCTAGTTGCAGCCTTTTGTGATGATTGGGGTACGTACTCTTCCTCCTCTGTAGTGTAAACAATCTTCTCTTATGGTTTTGCGTTGTGTCTCATCCTCGTCATGATGGTGTTGTGTTTATTTCCTTTTGTCATTTGGTTTTGTTTTTTATTTTTTTTTTTGTTTTAACAGGCGGCCCTGATTGTGTGTATATTTACCTCTTGGAATTTGAAATAAGCAAAAGGTTATTAAAATGATAATTGAAATACCGTGCCGTGGGAGAAGGCATCCACATTGTTGGGAAATACATTTCGGAGACAATCGCAATATTTGTCCTTGTTAACAAGTTTGGAAAATTGCCTAAAGGCAGATTGTTAAATAAGAGTTTCTAGGTAAACTAGGACTGACTTTTAATTAACCAAAACAATGAAGAGCAATTTTCAGGTAATCCATGTAGATGAGGATGATGTATGGTTCACTGTTTTGTGCGTCGGAGTACTGAGCGGAGTTCAAGGTTCGCATCATAGATAATACCAACAAGATTTCTTCCATTGTCCCAACGGTTGACAAACAACCATCATGAGGACTCCTTTCAAACAGGCCATAACCTCTATTTTTGGAAATGGTGGTGGCTGAAGCATATTCATATTTACTGGTACACTACCTATTTAGCCTTATTATTTGTAAAGGGTATTTCGCACTGCGACCTAGTGGTCTATTGTACCTCCTGCTATTGGACCTCCAAACCTTGGTGAGGTATGTTCCCTCATTCCATCTTACGATTCTCCATGAGTTGTGTTTAAGGGTTTTATACTCTTGCTTATCCTCATCAGGGATACTGCACGTTGGAGCTCCTTCTCCAACCTGGTTTCTCTGAGGAATCTGAGACTGATAAAGGGGGGTTATAGGACGTATTTCTTACTGATAGCTGTTACTTGTCCAGATCGATTCCAAAAGGTGCTCCGTAGTCTCGCTGTACTCATTGCAGAATCTGCAAACCTGTAAGGATGCGTAGATTATTTTTGTTGAGGTTGATGCATACTTTGGATCTTTTTTGGTTATAATTCCAAATAAGTTTCTTAGCTTGTTTCAGACCTTGTGGCCTGAATTTTTCTTTAATGGTATGTTCGACTAATCCACAGAATGGTTCAGGGCATATGAAGAGTGCCGCTGCAGCTTGTCTTTCTAGTTTATCTGCAAATTTTATTACCCTCTATCCCCAAATGGGGATCCAATTGCTTCTGACTAATTCATTAAGTTTCTGCACGCATTGCCACACTAATTTAGACCAAACGACATTGTTAGTGAGAACTTTAATGGCTGCCTGACGACTGTCTGGCATTATTGCTATGTCAGAGTTGCTATATAATTCTCGCAAGATTGATTGGAACGCATCTGTCTATGGAATATGTAGCTTTAAGTCTGGAAGATACTGGTACTTTTTCCCATAGAAAAGGTGAGACGGTAGCATGTAGAAAATAAGAGTGGAATCACAGGAAGAACACAACCATTGTCCTTAGTCAACTATATAAAATCCTTCGAATCTACATAAAAATTGGGAATCACACAGAGTCGGACTTTAGAGACTCCTCATGTGAGAGATGCTGTCACTGCCATTGGTGCTGGAGATTGCGATGGATGATGCAGAAAACATTGCATCACCAGTATTTCTCAATAGTACAATGTCACAAGTGGCGTACCAGAAAGTTCCATTCTTGGTCCACTAATATACAACTTGTTTTCTTGTTTTTGATGTCGTTATTGTCATGGTGGCCAAGATCTAGAAGACATGATACATGAACTGATGCACAATCCAACACAAATGAACTAACTAGACAATAGAAGGCAAAATCTAGTGATGAGTCTAGTCCAGGAAAGTAGCATAAACAATAGGATACCCGCTGAAAAAGACAGATAAAGACGAGTTGAATTTTTCTTTCACTAAAATGTTAACAGGTCATAAATACTTCAGGCCGTAACTACACAGGTCTAGAAATTCATATTTTCTAATCTATAAACGAAGAATAGCAGACAAGTTTCATTGCCTACTAATCAAGATACCTCCAAGTAAAAAATTCGGGTTGCATAGGAACACCTGAGGAAAGTCGTGATGAAGTCAGCAATACTGCGGCAACTATGAATAGTAAAGCAACAGCGTCAACAGGAGTATCTGAGATGAAGTAGATACGATAATGCAAAGGGTGCGATGAAAAGGAGTAGATATACTGTGGACACGGTTCTTCATTTCTAAAATTTATAAAAATTACATACCAGAGCCTTAGCGGAAAATAGGGTTCTAGTGATACTTAAAGCTGTGCATTGCTTAAATGTGAAGAGGTGAGATTAAAACAATTTAGCAAGGATATTGCTTTCTACATTGACAGTAAGGCCATATTCAAAACGCTGAAAGTCAACTCAAACACGATCTACAAATACTGTACAGCGATATTCAGTGCTAAGGTCATATACAGTGTAATGTAACTTAGGACATAGTTTAAGCAATCTCGAGTCATAACATGAACGTGTGACTTTGACTACATTCAGATTCTACTCTAAGCATACTTACCTCAACTAAAACTACCACAAAAGAGATTGGAGTTCTATGCGTATGTAAATGTCTCCCAAAAGTCCTTAATAAATTTATATATTCTTTAAGCATAAAATACTCTTAAAGCACCTCACACTCCTTCGCATACCTATCAAAAACAGAGCTTCATGTGTAAAATCCTTAAAAGTGCTCCCGGCAAATTAGATAAAACCGCAAAAGATGCAGATACACATTTGCCATTGGCTACATACACCTTTCTCCCCTACCTACTACCATCGTAATACCAACCACATGTACGAAACAAATCGAATTTCGCAGAATATCCTTCATTCGAAAGCCCTACAAGAGCGCACTCCTGCTTTACGTTGCGACGTTCATTTTCACATCTACTTTTTGAAATTTATGTTAATTAAACACAGATTGATGTGCACATGTAAGAGTATATGTATGTATGTACGTGGCGAAGGGAATGAAGCGAGACATCGACGTTCTTCACTTCATTAAATTATCCTTTGTATTCATGTATGCATTTGATAGGATACCTTTGTTTTGAAACAAAGACTGTACCACAGATGTGCGGTGTAATGGATGATACAGTGGGTGACAGCCATAATGGCTACTCAAGTAGTTTCGAAAATTTTGTTTTTTTTTCGCATCTTAATTCGTCTCTTATGCATTAGATGGAGCTGAAGTCAAAAGAATATAAGTTCCGTTCTACTTACAGTAAGAGAATTGGGGTGATGGGCTTCGAAATAGCCTCATGAAACACTGCTTACAGGAAGCATGTGAAGGTAAGAATTCCGAGTTGAGTTGGGTGGTTGTCTCCGCTCAGCAGGGACACACCCGGAAGAAGGCCCATCATAATCTCTATGATTTCTCTCTAAGTTTTTAATCAACCGTCTGATGTATCTATGTATAGATCTCAAAAAAAGCTTCCCTTAAAAGTTCACCGATACGATATTTTCTAGAAGTGTTCATGTAACCAACAAGAAAAAATGTTAATTGAAACCCAGCTCCTATTAGTTTCACCTATTTCAAAACCAACAAAAAACCATCCTTGTTCCATTTTCTCTGTCCGTCAGTGTGCATCAACTTCATACTCACACTTGTCACTGTGCATAGTTGCAACAGGATATCTGTCAGTTGTCTGTCACACATGTTGATATATCTTCAGCCACAGGCTCAAAGGATGTTTACAATCTGATTTTGATTTGCATTCAAAGGATATCAGGCCACATACAGACACACACTAAGAAAGAAAAAAGTTTGACTCGTGTCCTTTTTTACTAATGGGACGTGCACGTAAGCACGTAATCGTTAGTCATTGAAAACTGTCACAATTAGACCCTTCACATAATGGGCACACTGCATCCAAGTGGATGTGCTTCATTGCTCTAGTTGCAGGTGCAAATAATTAAGAGCCTCAAGGTGCAAGAGTAATTACCCGCAAGTTTGTAATTTATGGTAATGTCATGTAATTGATTTGAAGGGTTTACTAATGGTTTGCTGGTGTGGTTGCACGGGTGAGAGATTTGTTATGTTGTCTAAGTGGTCGGGAAATTTACCGCATGGTTGAGGTTGCTTTAAGATTGTTCACATTGATTTAAGGATTCATATTAAAGCGAAATTAAAATGTATTGTACGTATGCCTAGATACCAGTGAATGAAACTTCAAAGACGGCCGTTTGTCATCACTATCCACATCCTGAAGCCACTATACCGTCTCTCTCTCTGTCTCTCTCTCTTTGTCCAGAAATAACTTAATTTCAACACATCACTCAACAAATATCATCAACTGGCCGCGGCTATAGTCGTTTTCAATACGTCTGGCGTCTCTAGCTGTCATCTGCCCAAAACAACAAAGAAAAAAGAAAAAAAAACACACTTTCAACTGCTCCATTCCAAAAACTAGTCCGTATTTCTTAATTTATCTCACGGTACCCGACATGTACACTAATCCCACATTTGAATCCACCTTAACAGAAAAATCCGGTGAAACAGTCATCAACTAGAATCTAATTTACATCCACCGCACTAATGATGACAGCACATCTCATTCGTTAGGATGCGTTTCTAATTATTTTTCCAATGTGAGCTCTCGTCGTCTTCTTTTCCAAAAAAAAAAAATAAATAAATATTCTATTTTTGAATTTTCAAAAATCCAAATTAATTGGGCAATGGATTTATCAACATGCCGCTGGGCGATAACGCAAAGATACATTTTACTTCTTGGGTGGACGGAGGATTTGTTGAAAACTTCATGATTTATTGCAAAACGTTTTAAATTCAATTGGTTGTGTTTATAAAAAAAAAATCCGAATCCATCCGAACATAAAAATTAAGAGAAACATAAACGTTATGTGACTTTGGAATATAAAAGTCTATAAAACTAAATTTTATGAACATTAAAAGTTATTTTTCTTTGGGTGGAGACGCGAGAAAGAAATGCAATTTTGGTAGAAGGAATTTCATGGATTTTTTTGTATCTACAGATGAAAATCTGTCCAAAGATATGGGGATTGGTATGCATACTTAGAGCATAAAACGTGTTGATCTTGGATCGTTAATTTAATGATGCTCCTAGGAGTTGCTGATTCAGATTCCCATACGGAATTTGATCTTATGACCAAATCGCCAGTAATTCCTTCATGTAATTCGGTAATGATCTCATACACATTCAAATAAGAATAATATTGATAAAATGAGTCTTGTCATTCACATACGCACAGCGCCATCTGTTCGAAAACGATTCGAAACTAAACCAAGGTGGTTCTGATATTGGATTCAATATCCTTTTACAACTCATTTCTTCGAAATGTAATTCAATCAAGTAGTGAGAGCAGGTGCTAAAGCAAAACCATTTCCTGATCTACCAATTAGCTGAGAGGTAGTACTAGCTTCAGACAACACAAATTGAAAGATTTATAAGATGATTTATTTGTCATGAATATGAATGAAAAATAAGTATGGTCAAACAATGGAGCCCTGAGGCACTCCGGTTTGTACCGCGAAGATATTGGAAAACACAGTATAGAGCATTTGCATCCTGATGACCATATCACATAAATGCTGATATAGTCTGGCAGGTCTGGAGATCCATTTCTACTTTACAAAGAATTTAGCATAAATATATCGAGTTTTGGGCGAGAGTGTGCACCGTGGCTCAAGTGGTTAGTGCGTTGGACTATGGAGCGAGGGGTTCCAGGTTCAATCCCCAAACAACACCTAAAATTTATTTCACGGCCCCACCTCTCGCGAGTGTCTGAGAAACATCCGAGAGTAAAACTGTCATGAAAAAGCTTCTCAAAACTGCCGTTCGGATCCGGCATTAAACTGCAGGCCCCTTCCATTCGTGTGAAGAATATAACACGTGGTTGTGAGAAGCTAGGCCCTGGGTCCCATCGACCTGTTGCGCCAAAAATTTGTATTTATTTTTTTTATATCGAGTTTTAGAGAAGAAAAACACGATTTTTCAAACTAAATAGGCTGAAAATACAGTCCGAGAACAGCTCAAAAACTGGAAACTGTCTTCGCACAGTATGCGTTGTGTGCAATCCAGGAGATACGTTGGATCTGGACTTATGAAGAGAGAGTTGGGACATTTATTACAGCTGTCGCTGTGAGGAGGGTGCACATGCCCCATAAGAGGTCGTCTGACTGTGATCCGCATTAAAGGTATATTCTACAACATCAGCATAGACTACAGAGAGCGATTGAGCGAAAAACTCTCTACCATGCCATCACTTGTCGCACCATCATCGAGAAGGTAACCGAAACTGCCATAACATATACAGCCCGAATCCGTGATATGATGATGAGTGCACGCTTCGTACCTGCCCTACGTAGAAAGAAGAGGAGCAACGCAGCCTTCCAGCATTCATCCCACATTCAGCAAGAAAACCAAGCAACTTCGAAATAGTGAAGAAAATCTAGTCACAGACGATCAGGGAATTGTAGATGCACTTACGAAGCACTTCCAATAACTACTGAATGAGCATCAAACAGAGAAAGAGACATCGAAAAGAAGTATCTCACAGTCAGTCAATGAAGTAATTCCTCCTAGTTTGAAGGAAGTTGGCATAGCTATTATGAAGCTAAGGATGACTTACGGTCGGAACTTTTCAAACATGGAGAGTATGTTCTAATTAAGACCATACAACGGATTGTTGGCAAAGTATGGGAGGACAAAAGCATGCCCGGCGATTGGAGTGTCAGCTCATTGTCTATACGCCATCTACAAAAAATGTTTTGCGCTAGCTATGGAGATCCTGTCCAGCGTACAGTATTAAGACATTCATACCCGTTCTGCACCACATCAGTAAAGGAGTTCACCTACCTCCGGATAAATTGTAACTGTACGAACAACACCTTAGTGGAGATCCGTCGAAGAATAACCCCAGCAAACCGCTGCTACTTCGGTTTGGTAAAACAACTGAGTTCAAAACTCCCAACACGAAGGACGAAAGTGATGCTATACAGAATATTAATCCTGCCAGTCCTACTAAGTATATGCCACAAAGTGCTGGACTATAAGTAGGAAAGGGGAGCAGATCTTGGACTCTTTCGATAAAAAAAAAACACTTCGTCAAATATTCGTTCCCATATGCGAGGAGGACGAATGGGGGAGAAGATTTAACCGCGAACTCTATGAGCTTTACCAAGATGTGGATGTAGTCCGGAAGGCCAAAAAACGTCGACTGCATTGGCTGGGCCATAACGATCGAATAGTCGACAGCGCTCCAGCAAAGAGAGTCTTTGAATCCCAACCCTTCGTTATAAGAATCAGGCAATCCCGGATGCCCGCGACCTAAGGAAATGGAAGACCTCAGTGTCTCAGATAGAGACTATTCAAGGGTCGGAAGCCCTATAAGTGGAACGAATCATTTAATAGTCCCTCGAACGCTGTCTTAGAAGATGAAGAATGCATCGTGAAGAGCGTCTAATTTTTGAGACTTATCAAGTTTTCGGCAGTCTTATACATATAGAAAAGAAAGATCAATGCTATATAGAATGCGTATAGGGCCTCTATTTAAGTATAAAACTATAATCATCGACTCTGGCTATGTCGGATCAGAATGCCCTTTGTATTGTGTTTTGGGCTTATTACAAGGAGTAACAAATAAGGAGAACTGTATCTTTAAGTGTAATAGTCTTGATATTTGTTTTGAAAGAAGAGTAAACCTTCACTGTACTCTTTTGCACTTTTATAGAGCTCACACACAACAAGTTATACAGAAGGATATAGTTTCAACTTGTATTTGTCAAGAGCAAGCACCAACCTGTGGTACCTATAACAAAAGAAAAACTAATTCTACTAACTGCAGCAGATTTGGACATAGAAAAGTACCTGATGCATATACTGTGCCCTATATAGCATTGAAGACCGCAATTAAAGCCAGATCCGAATTGTATCTCCAACTATACAATTCATGTCTTCGAGATTCCTCAGCATTGGACACTGCAAAAATTGGTCCTCCTACCTAAAGGAAACAAATCGCACCGTCACGGGAGAGGTACCACAGGGCTCGGTCTTAGGACCGCTATTATGGAATATTAAGTATGATGGCATCCTACGATTACCAATACTACCAGAAGAAGCAAAAATTGTAGGATTCGCTGAGATAAAATCGAAACCAGCAATCAATTTGGGTATAGTGGTCGACACTAAGCTCACATTTAAACAGCACTTGGAGCCTATAAGTAAGAAAGTTTCACGACTGAATAATGCACTCATACGCATAATGCCAAACGTAAGAGGACCAAGGTATAGCCGATGGCGACTGTATGCAAGTATAATCAACTTCACCAATCAGGAGCTGTAAAAACCAAGTCGTATACAAGGAAAATTAAAACAACGTACCGGCTATGCGCCTTGATGGTATGTTGTGCATATCGCACAACGCCTAGCGATGCAGCGCGTGTTATTGCAGGCATGGTCCGCATTGACATATTATCGGATGAACTACAATGGATATATAAAAACAGAGATGACGAAAGTGGTAAAATTAACACCACTGAGGGAACAAATGTGCTAAAAGCAACCAACGACTGGATACAGCGTAAATACGCACAGCTAAACTTCTACATGATTCAAATGCTAAATGGACATGGATGGCATCGTACCTAAGTGCATAGCTTTAAACTCGACGATACACCCAAATGTCCATCCACGTTCAATGCCCACGATTCCGGCTTCAAAACGAAATCTAACAAAGGGAACTGGAATAAAAACCAAATCCCGAAATCCCATAGTAGGTACGTCAAATGCTACAGTCGCATGCAAAATGGGATGTAGGCTTAAAAATGCGAGTACATTTCAAAGGAACTTAGACGACTTGAGCGGGAAAGAAAGAGAAATGACGAAAGGAGAAGACCTAGCCAGGACACTGGCCACGTAGACATTTGCAGAAAGCAAAAACCTGGAGGTAGTACACCGAGGTATAGAAAAAGCGTTCAGACATAATCTGCCATACGGACCAGCCAAGTATTTCATCAGTATCTTTTAGAAGATTTCCCCTTCCAAACAAAAAGAAAAATGTTTGTATTTATCAATAGATATTCCCTTTACAAGTCAGAGGTATACTTCTGCACTTCTTTGTATCTATTCCCTCATTAGATACCGTAGTGGCATAAAGATTCGTCGACGAAAAAACAAATAAACAGCTTCCTTCTTTAATTTGACAAAAAAAAAAGAAGCAAATACCCGTCTCGCCATCAGTTCTATATTCAAAGAAACCTTGGCAATATTTTTACTACCAGCAAAATACACTTTTAGGTTTTCTGGCGCAGAGAAGTAACTACCACATGCTTTGAATATTAATATATCCTCCAAAGCCTTCAGCAGGAAACTGTGTATGCTCCTCATGAGGCCAGAGAGACAAAATCGAAAATCCACCGAAGACGCTTTATTTATGTTTTGTCTGGTTATTGCGGGATATTGCAAACAAAATGCGTTCCAAATGTGAAATAAAGTTTATTTTATCATTTTATTTGTTTGATTTCGAAGGAAGGGAAGTCCTGAAGCCATTTATTGTCTTTTCAGTCTTTTGGACCACGAATTATTAACTTCAAAGTTAAAGCGAGGCATTCAGCATTCACCAGGCAACGGCAACGACTATCATGAGTCATTCTGGGTGGCGCTCTTAATTCAATTTAAATTGGAATTTCAATTTTTTTGTTTTTTTTGTATGTAGCTCCTGAATATGGAACCGAAGTAGAAAAACCGTCTGTAAATGGGGGTGACCATAGATGTGGATATATGATGTGTTGCTTAGCGAAAAAATACCCCAAAAGCCAGTCAACCAAATAATATTGTTTGGTTGGTTGTTTTTTTTTTTATGTCGTCGCGATAAAATCGAATATAAAAGCTCTTACTTTGAATTTTTGTATTTTTCGGTCTGTGAGAGACTTTTATTGTTTGCACGTTTGCTGAGGGCTTGGAATCCTTTCTGAATGTAATTAAGAATAGAACAAAGGAATGGAATTGAAAGAAGTGTAGGGATTTATTTTTTGTTCACTTAGTATCCTTGGATATTCGTTATCTGCAGTATCACAGATTTTGGTCGTTGGTTTGAGTTAGACAAAGCCAGGTCAACGGAGGTATGGCTTCGAAAAGGGATGATTTATTCTAGACAAAACACAAAACATCCCAAAGAAAAATATGTAATTCCCCAAGGTTGCGATACGAGAGACAAAGGAAGTATTAGACCTAGCTCTCACGTCCTACACTTCCAGTACCAGCATCTCCAATTGGTACAAGTCTACCAAGGTGCAAGGCGGAGTTCTTGTGAGGTCACTACGATAAGAAATCTGGATTAGAAACAATGTAAGGATTAAATGGCAGTATATCCGAGCTCTACTTCCATTACATCACTCAATGTTAGAAACATACGGAAGCTAGACTGAACCTACATACTTACATACATAAGTTCGTCCATCTCAAAGACTCAAGTCTCAAAGCATTTCAATGAAGGTCATATATACCTAGAAGTCCTGCATAGTGATGAGTGGTAATATTCAAACCCTCTACAGTAGAAACCGCTTCCAAATCAATCTGGATCCAGGATCTTTGATAAGTTGTCTACTTCTAAACCCTTGATAAGACTATGCAAACTATTATCTGGACAGAAGTATTTGTAATTAACCCGTGTACGATTGAGTATCCACGACACAATGCTCTAGATTCAATAAATTCGAATTTAGTCCTGGAGACAGTTTAAATGCTTTCAGGGCTAGCAAAGAAAATTCAGGTCATTTGACCACCAAAACCAAAGTTGGGGAGTAAGCAAAAGGCTTTATAAAAATTCTGTCCAATGGTTACAGTCTTGGATTTGCTGCGAATCTGAGCAGGAACCACTTAAGGACCTTTATCAATGCCAGAAACTGGAGCTTGAGTTGAGTGGTTGTCCCCGCGTAGCAGGGACGCACTTTGAACAAAAGTAAGCTCCATTCTGATAAACTGGTGCTGCTCGAGTCCACTTCTACTTCATCTTATGACTTAGCCTTGTCTGGCTTTGAAAATTTCTTCAAAACCTCACGGAATTTTGCAACTTCCATTTGTTCATCTCATGCTCCTTTGGAACAACTGTGGTATGATAAGTGGGTGCCATGATATCGTTGGAGATATTTCTAGATGCGAAGTACAAAAACCCGAAAAAATAATGGACATCAAAGTAATTCTTTCATATTAGTTCAGGCATCAACCCTGAAGTTCCAGGGACCAAATTATACCAGAGTTTCAAACCATACTATGGAATTTGAAGCATGTCATCTTGGGAACACATAACACCCATCATTACTGAGGAAAATATTTCTTGTGCTATCCACAGTTTCGTCCCTTATAAATCGCCAGGTCTATAAGGCATTCTGCCCAGTATCCTGCAAAAAATGCAAAAGGTAGCAATTCCATGGCTTAAACCGATTTTCAGGAGCTGATTTTCGATTCAAACGTACCCCAATCATGGAGGCATGTGAGAGTGGTCTTCATTCCGAAGTTGGGTAGACCAACTAGCCAGACCTCCTCCGTATTGAAGACCCTCGTTCTACATAACCAACTGTGAGATACAATAGAATCGAGTCCCTTACGGAGCTGGGTATAGAAAACTTTCTAAGTCGCCGGATAGTCTCTATGGTTAGCAGCAGAATTATTCAGGCATCATTCTCAAACTCCACAGTTTGACTTTAGATACTCCTGTGTGTTGACATCAACATCCACGTCACATGAGTCGTGGTGGCACAATTATGCTAATTGGGTTCAGAACGATGAAACCAGTCCTGAAATCAAAAGAAGAACCCTGTAAAAGTTTGCGGATGCCAAAGACATTAACTCACAGAGAACAAGATGGATATGCACCATGCTTAGTAGCAGAAACATTTCTGCCGAGCTTGAACAATTCTCGATTTCCATTAAAACTACTAAAGGTTGTCCTCAAGGTTGAGTTCTATCTGTCGTACTATGGTTTCTAAACAATTCCGGATTTCTAACTTAAGGCTATGCAGATAACTTAGTCATTAGTAGGGTCCAAAGAAGAATCCAGCCCTAAACAAAATTAATGATTGGAACCAATCAGAAGGGTTTAAAGTTGACCCAACTAAAACAGTCATCATACTATTCACCAAGATGAGAAGTTTAAGCCCCCAAAGGCTAACTCTAAAGGGTGCACAACTCGATTTCTTAAAATAAAACAAAATCTCGGGGTAACTCCAGATCACAAACTCAATTGTAAACCACATCTAGACACTAGACAGGAACAGCCCAGAAAAGGAAGACCTCGTTTAAGGTGGCGCGTTCAAGTGGAGACGGACCTTAACCAACTTAGTGTGCGAAACTGGATGCAGCTATCCACAGATTGAGCTGACTTAAGAGGCTTGTTGGTTGAGACCCAGGTTCAGCTCAAACTGTGGCGGTACATAAGGTTGTGAGTAGGAAGTCAAAACCCTGAAAAGGAAAGGCTGCAGAGTATTGGAAGAACTGCACACAATTTTTTCTTTAGATCGAAGTAGGTACAGGTATTTAAGAGATTTCTTACCCTAGCTTGTCTTAAATATTTTTTTCTTATATCAATTCGTAATCCTTTAAATCGATCACTTACCATTTGTTGCTGATTTTTCGGCTTCTTAACCAAATCAGGTACTTTGAACGATGTGACAGCTTCAATGACATCCGCTAACAGAAGTCCATCTCTGCAGTCTGCCGACAAATCTGTGACTTTCTTCTTCGATTTCGCCCGATCCAAATAGTAGTTTGCCCAATCAGTATAGATCTGTAACGAAAAGAGAAAATAGGATAAGCAAGGAGCAGAGTACATCTAAACAGTTTGTTGGTGAAAAAAGATTCAAGATTCTACTTACCAAAGGAAATAATGTCAGACTGGGGTTGTTCATTATAAAAAAAAAAAAAATTTATTTCAAACGAACTTCCTGTGGAAGTCATGCCAAATTGAATTCTCCTTGAATTTTGATTGCAATAAGTGCTTGTGGTCAGAGAATACCTTTCACCACATTCAACTGCTGTTCTACCTCTTCTCGATTGAACATAGCAAAAACAAAAAAATACTCCAATTACAACATACCCTCCTCCGCTTTCGGATACATATTCTAAATGCATTTATATTTTACTAAACAACTCCCAGTGAAGTGGTCTTTCACTCCCCATCTACACCCAGTCACAGGTTCTGTGCTATCCTTGATATTACAATACAGTATCCCCACACTTTACTGTGCACTCAGAGATCAGAAACAGATGTATCTCGATGTGCAACAAAAGTATCTTATCCCTCTGTAGAAATATTCAATTTTGAAAATGTATATGCAACAGAAAGGATAGCAAAAACCCACCAGGCAGAAGAACAGCCATGACCAGAGACTACATAGAACAAAAGCCAGGACCATGAAGGATTCTGATTGGCATATGCTATTAAGCTTTGCAGTAATTGTATGTGGTGTATGTGCCGTCATATTCCTCTCTCTTATGCCGTAAACAATCTCGTATTTTGGCTATAATCACAATGTGGTGTTGGATCGTTAGTCTTAGATTAATCCAAAATTAAATTCCCATTTGTATTGGGCACTAGGAGTTGCAAGGAGATTTCAAGTGGATGTGCGTGTGTGTGTGTCCTATAAGAAGGACAAATGGGATTTTCTAGCAGTTTATATGAATGTATTTTGATAAAAGAAAAGAAAAAAAAGACCGTTAAGAAGGCATTAAGGAAACGTTAATTGACGAAAGAGGAATAATTAGTGCGCAAAGCATATGGTGTGCATCCTTTTTTTATTGGATTGATGCGAGATGGATTCTCGCCAGAAGGGTGATGTAATTACCCAAACTTTGTAAACAGTCATTCAAAATAACATTAGTATTTCTTTTGCTAAGAGAAACACTCTTAGACATCTTAAAGAAATAAATTAGAATTTCAGAGGAATGAGTATCTGCAGTAGTAGGAGCAAAAACCGTCAAGCTTTTTACTCAACCGAGCAGGGATACCCAATTTTCAGTACCTCCTTTTTCTCAATAGCTCTGATATGTACCTCAGTCATTCTAAAAGCTATTACAGATACAACTACCTGCCAATTGAAGCACTGAGGTAACAATTCATCCTCCAAAACAATAGAATTGACCGAAGAGTATACGATATTCCAACCCTGTATATTCCTATTAGTAAAGTCGATGTTAAAAAACAACGACTTGGCTGTGTTTATCAAGCAAACACTCGTCCCCATTGTAAACCACCGCATTCTATAACAAATGGATACTCAGTTCACATTAACACGTCAATAGAGAAGGAAATATTGAATCTCATTATTGGGAAGAATCTTCGTTGGGCTATCATGGCATTTGCACCATTCAAAGTCGAA
Organism: Xylota sylvarum; assembly: GCA_905220385.1. NCBI lineage: Eukaryota > Metazoa > Arthropoda > Insecta > Diptera > Syrphidae > Xylota > Xylota sylvarum. The sequence goes on along the minus strand of LR999957.1, from coordinate 102,619,725 downwards.
GGTCCTGACAGCATATCGCCAGCAATGCTGTTAAAAGCTCCAATCAAGGTTAGTACCAGGCTTATGAAAGTCTTCAAACATTATCTAAGGCTAGACTACGTATCAGTGGCATAGATGGAAGTGCGGTAATATTCATACCTAAAGCAGGTAAACCAGGAGACCGATAAGTCTCTCGTAATTTTTTCTCAAAACACGTGCAAGAGTTTTGGATATCTACAATGCAAACGAGCCCTGAAAGGCCTTCGTCACAAGACAAATTAATTCCACTGTCGAATCTTAGGAACTCCACAGAGGGACGTTATATGTATATGTAGCCTCCCCTGGGACAAAGAACAACCAATATTGCCATCACCGGTGCTCTGAACACTACATCAACGGCTCCATTCGAGATGTTTCTGCATCTTTAACCACTACAATTACAGATGGGTAAGAGTGGGCTTCGGCTCACTAATATATACCTCTTTAAAACTAGCAATGTGGGGCATAACTCCATTCTTAGGGAATCATTTTCCAATATCCCTGACGAATCGGATGAGATCCTTTTCACCCTTGACTTCGATACACCATTCGAAGAAATGTACCCTGAAAGGAAAGATTGGCAAAGGATGATTTCAAAATCAGTGAGAGTACGGTGTCAGCTCTAAGACTACCGGACATATGCAGTGTATGACAGCCAGATGTTATAGCAGAGCTCAAAGTTGTGGAATTACTTAGGATGAGATCAATATTTGACAGAAATATCGCCATCTACATGGACAGTCAGGTTTTCCTAAAAGCGTTTGAAGCTTACATCACAAAATTTGAAATAGTGAGGAACTGCTACGCATTGTTCAGGGCCGAACCGAGTCAGATTGTGTTGGGTACCTGGAGACTTCGATATAGAGGGCAACGAAAGAACTGAACTCCTTGTCAAAAACAGGAGTACAGCCACCAATGTATGTACGTGGCTAAGAGGAAGAGGAGTATCTAAGATGAGGGAATAGGGTGTCTAAGACCTTGGTCCAGTGTTAGATCGGAAAAAATCTGGAGAAACTATGGGCGATGCGGGCCCATTATGATGCCTAGTGTCTTATGACAACCTCATAACCCTAGTCAACCTAACTTAACCAGAATTTTTGAGTATTTTTGACGTAAACTATCAAAAGAGTCAAAAGACTGTATGACGAGATTTCCGCTGATGTAAAAGCGTTCCATAATAGTGAGAAGAATAGCAAAAGAAAACGGAGGACTTCTGGAAAGTCTCCAAGGTGTCAACAAATATCGAAAAGAAGAGGTCACTAACCAAGGTCATAGCATTAATAGTTCTGGCAGTAAACGGCACAGGAACATAAGTCCATAATGGACCAGTTTTGTGACACCAGTTTAGACACAATTGAATTATGGACTTATGTATGACCCACCCTATCAGGACTTAAGTCCACAAAAAAAGTGTGTGGTCTTATGTCCCACCTAAACTATGTTCATAATTGCCGGTGCCTGACTACCAAATACTTACGACAATCGCTAAGGAGTAGCAAAGCGGAGCGGTTGCGGAGTGAACTGTGAAGTAATTTAGCAAAAGTCCCAAAAATTCTTCCATTTTCGACAAAAAAAAGTTTGGGCTTATGTCCTGATGGGGTGGGATAGCATCCAGTCTAATATAAACACAAAAAACTTAAGCATACCCTCTATTTCAATCGCCACAATCGAACTTCATAAGGTTACCAAACAATGCCTTACTTCAAAGACCTGAAGATTACGATATTCTGCAGCAATTCCAGATGGACGAAATGTTTGCTTGAAGCGTCCGTCAACACCTCGACGACAGTTTATCGCCATACACTCCAATCGCTTGTAGCAGGGAACTGAAAGTTCTCAGCCGCCAAGCACGCATCTTTGCCTTGAACTCCAACAAAGGAAACTTCTGTCAGTGATCTCCTTTGATGTATCTGACAACTGGTGTGTATATCCAGTGAGCAATACGAGGCTGGAGGCAATATTCAGCTTCCAGCTGAGCTTCTTTTTTATCGAGAAAAACCCCCAATTATATCTTATGATCTACAAATTGCAATTAAATACAGCACAAGCATGTATCTATACAATTTACCAATCAGCAATTTCCCAAGACCTCATTAACATTTTCTTGAAAGTACCCAACCCATTCTATTTGCAAGCGCAATTGGATATCCGTGCGACCGGCTATCTGACACGTTCCCTACTATCAGAAACGTTCACCATTAGTATCTACAACAATATGTAAATAACACACAAATCAATGAATAGTTTACTAACCTTTGTATAGTCACATCCACCATTTGATGACACATTGTCATTTGATCCTTGATATCCAACACACCCTCCCAACATTTTGTACTTTTTTTTTTATTTCTTTTTTAACACTTCCACATCATTTTAAATAGTAAAACACATTTCTCTTATTCTATTCCTTATATCTCTGTGAATGCAAACATTATTAGCAGGATTCAAATAGAACTCTCTCCATCTCTCAAAGCAAATGATTCAAGTGAAAGTATTTTCGACGAAATGAATATTACGTTGACAAAATATTGAAAATTAATTCCAATTGAATTGTGATCCCTGAATGACCCTCCATCCAATCAGGACCACATCCCATAAAGATAAAAATTCTTACAACCCCAATAAAAATGTTGACATCCTTACCCCCAGAACTTTGTGGCTGCTGGCCCCCTCTTTTCTATTTTCAGAAAACACAGGCAATTCTCATGAATAAATGAAAATTGTCCTTCTACTCGTACCTCCCGCTACAGCGCTCTCACAGGACTCACAGTTAATAAATATTTACCCTTCTCACATCAAGACCACATAGATAAGGGTAACAGCCAGCATTTTAAGCTAGAATAATTTTTTTTTCTTTCGTCTCATTGCTTCCTTCCTAATTGAATCCTTCGTCAGCATATCTTGCTACAGGTAGACTTTATGTAGCCCTCTAGAAGCATCAGCAGCAGCAGTGTATATCCTTATTAGGGTCAAGTTATGTATAAAATTTCCATTAGCAAATCAATTTCATCTGAGAAGCGAATGAGTGTCGATGGTGAGCTCTGATCAAAAATCAGGATGGCTGGATGGGAAGAAGGATATTCGGACATCAGCCTTGGGGTTAGAATTTACGATTTGTGCTTGATTGGGAGGCAAACGTAAGCAAAATGCAAATGCTTTGGTAAGGTTTTCGAAACGAGAGATCCGTAAATTGAAAACGTTTGAAAATCTTTTGACTGATGGCACAGGGACAATTGACAAGCGTCAGCAGAAGTGACAGAAGAAAATGTCTATTTGAAAATTGCTTTGACATTTTTTTCCCAATTCAATTGAATGTTGAGAAGGAAATAATGCATAGACAGCTCCTCGGAGTGTGCTAAGTATAACAAACAGTTTTGACAGTATCAATGTGAATACCAACCTGAGCGAATTGGAAATATTTTCTTAAGGACGAACACGCACAAATATTCCTGCCACATCGAAAGTATCAGATGTTGTGAGGGAATACGTATATAAAGTTCTACGAGTATTTAGACATAGTCGTACTTGTTGTACACGTTGTTTTGACGACTTCTTTCTCAGCCCACGAAAAGACAAATTCTAAAATACTGAAATCCACAGAATCGAATTAGTTGCATCTATCAACCACCCATCGTAAGGTACCGCCACATATGTATATATGTATGTATGTCAGATGTAACATAAACGACGTGGAGGTAGTCGAGTGGAGAGACCGTAGCAATGTGACCTCGTCTAAAAACCCCCAAATGTGGCGTGGCCGGATCCACTATTTAATCCTCAATACCCATGCGTCTCCGCCGGAGATTTCTCTGCACTACTGTCTTTGGTGCTACCAAGAAGATGACGAAAATGGACAAAAATTAAGAGCGGGCTATTTCATGGCTCCCACTTAGTATTCGATGCCAAAAACGACGGCAGTTTCCACTAGACATGGTAGTGAAGACTGCAACCCAGATCTATGCTTTGTAAGCAGATCAGAAAACGGGCTCCTAAACGTATCCTCCAAAGTAAAAAATTACTTCCCAAATGGCCAACTCCGACCTGTCATAATAGGCATCAGCTGTTAGATCCCTAAAGTAGACCCGAGCCAAAAGGCTAGATGGAATTTCCAGAATGACGCCATTCGATTCATACCTCCAACACCATTTAACTTTGATCAACTTACTGGCCTCTGCTCAGCAACAGCAAAGTTGTGTATCTCAAGGGGTTTCCACAAGGAATAAATCCTTTGCTGGAATGAAGAGAGAAATAGATTGTACGAAGAATTCCGTTCAGATGGAAAGGAAACACAAATGGATGGACATGGTCAACAGAGTCGACTTCAAACACTCAAGCCAGAAAGCATGGAGCTTACTTCGGAAATTAGGCGCGTCAAACCCAAAACCTACTGCAAAACCAAACTTCGATCCCAATAGTGTAACTGCCTAAATTTTTAAACTATAAAATAAAACCAAATAAATCATTCACAAGGCACATCAACCAGGAATACATCGATTTATCTCCCTTTTCAACAGCCAAAGGTTGATACTGCCCTTTTCTCCATAAAATCTGGAAATGCACACAAAATCTATTCGGAACTTCTGAAGGACAGCAGGCCAAAAGTAAGAAGATGACTCGCCCGAGCCTATTCCAAAATACTGACATCTGCAGAGCTTCTTACGTTCTTCAAAAAAATCAAAGATAATCGCGCTCCTCAAGCCAAGTAAACCTGCAGATGCTTTACAAAGCTGCATCCAATTGCTCTCCTATGACCAGGCCTAAAACTCCTTGAACGTATGATCCTGAATCGAATAGTCACCGATACCAAGTCTGAGCCCTAAAAAACTTCATCGTAAACGGTTTCCAAAGAAAAATGAAAACCTGTGTATGCCTACGAAACAATATAGAGAAAGGGCCGGAAAGGCACAAGCTTCTCCAAATCATCTCTTTCATAAAAATCTGCAACTTAATATGCGCACTGCTCAGTGACATGCTATTCAACATCTTCCTCAATGATATTCAACAAGGAACCTCAACAACGACCTTCCCCAAGGGTCGGTGCTCGTCCCTACACTTTTTTACATATACAACTGCGACCTACCACACACGTCCAACACAAGTTCTTTGAAACCCTAGAATAGGTAACGACATCAGATTTGAACCATCTGTCATCATGTTAAAAGAATTGGCGCTTACAACCAAGCGCAGCCAAAATTAAGAGTTTCCACCGCAATCACAGAGAGGCCCGAAAAGAACTGTTAGTGCTGTTTGATGGTTTATACCTAAGGTGGATGGTATATTCCTAAGACAAAACTTAACTTAAAAATATCGAGGTATCACCTTAGACTAAACTCTGACATATAAGCCACATCTAACCAGAGCTTGGCAAAAACTAAAACAAAAAAAATTAAGGAGACCCTAACGTAAACCTGAACATACGTATTAGTAAAAGAACCTGAACATCTCTGTTCAACCAGAGGGACGGATTCTTCAAAATCCAATGAAAATAACCTCGGAAAGTTCGAGAGAAACGTTTTTCCTTCGATTTATTTTCTCATCTGCATTGAAGATACATGAAGATACATGAAAAGATGCGAACTGTTGTTGTACGAGCTGTACAATGTCATAGACCTAATCAAAAAGATACAGATCCAATGGCTAGGTCGTAGATAAAAACTCAACACCAACTCATCTGGCTGGCTGTAATAACTTGCTAAGAATTGAAAAAAAAGACTGCTGTATGTAGATGGCGCTGTCCTAGCTGTCAGTCCCGTCAGAACTTATGATTGAACATAATGCAGATCTTCGCCGTCATCCCAAAAATCACAACTTAATGACAAACTGCAGCTAGAAAGAACACGGTACAATAAGAGAGGTGGTAGAATACCTACTTCCTCGCCAAAGTCTTATATGAAGACCTCGAGTCCAGGTGCTCCAAAATTTAACGCTTGCTACAGAATTGTCGAAAAAGAAGAAGATTTCTAAAAGTCGCTGTAGTACCTCTGAATTCAATCGCAGATCATACTCAAAAACTGCTTCTGAGAGGCAGTAGTAATAAGCTTACAAGTACAAGATACAGAAGTAATCGCCCTATCGGAAGATGGTCTGATTTTTGCAAATGGCGTCTTATGTCACTCTTCAAGAATGCGGAATAGTTATATCGACGTTTTTGACACCAACTGGGCAAATACTGCTGCTTTTAGCCACTCGAGATAGTTACACACCTAGCCGTCCCTGGAGCTACCATTCCGCCGAAAATATTGCTGCTGCAGCTGCACATGTCCAACTGAACACAAACTTTATTTGTAGATCATTACAATAATATTGACTATAAAACAGGAGTTAGAACAAGGGTCTGCATTAGGTTAAATATTTTTATCTGTCATAAAGGGAATATTACAAGCTCAAGGAGGGGGAGGAAAGCTATAAGAATAACACAAATTCAGCTAGTTCTCAATCCAATAACATCGGCCATAAACAAGCCTCATCTATCACAACCCATCTGTTCGAGCAATTCTACTACAATAGCCATTTACAAAATCAAATTACTTCCTCGATTGATGTCAGCACCATCCCCCAAGACAGATAAGGGTCACTGATTATTGATCACAACTCAAAAGCATGAAACACCAATTCATTTGGTCACAGATGCAGATAATATTTTCCATCCCTTCCCTTACACCAATTTAACACTCGATTAAGGGACAATGGATCATAAGGAACTATCCACAAATATCCTGCTGAACGAACAAATTGAATTCCTATCAAAAAACGGAAAATTGTCCGATTGCCTTTATACATTTTCCGATTTCCGGTAGTAAGCAACCCCTAATCCTGACGAAAAAAAAAACAAACTGCCCTCTGCTGGCACTTGACACCACATGACAGCGCGTAAAAAACACTTCAGTCATCATTGCCGTATTAGGAGGCACTTCGACCCCCACCTCCCATCAGATACAGCTTCCCCCCACACCGGGTTAAGTGTTTCCTAAATTCCCCGCCGCCATCATCACCAGGAGATCTCACTTGAAACCAGTTGAGAATGAAAAAAGGAAGTGGGTGTGCCAAGGGAGAAACCCCCGCTCCTTTCTCTCACTTGAGATGTAATTTTCCGCGCTACTTTGCCATCTCGCGTTTGAAGTCAAAAGAGGAAAATTGAAGCATGGTATGCTTATCAAGTATCTCCCCTCCGAACCCCAGCAGCAGCAGCACCACCAGTACTTCTATAGCGTCATATCAAAAGTAATAAAAATATATTAGAATCGATTGGCATGATGAGGTTCGACGAATAGATAAAGCCATTCGATATCCGGTGCAGCAGTGACAGGGCTTCTTCGACTCACCTACCAGCTGACTTGTACTTCAATGTCATCGAATTCAATTTGTTTAAAAGCCAACACTCTGGAGTCAGACGGTAATAAGACACACACCCCAAGCTATCTAAATAAATAAAAATAAGAAAAACAAGAGGGTTGATGGAAAAATATTTTTACATTGATGCCTTGAGATGATGATGAGGATGCGATGCGACTGCGATGGCGATGACGAAGAAGCGAGGTCATATAACATGCTGAACATGCTTTTATGCGAATACGATATGGCATGTGGATGAGGAGTACTTTCAAAAAAAAAAAAAAAACTCCTGCGGCATATGACACGCACTAACAAAGGGGTGGAAAGCGAGGAGTGTGTTGTGTAATATTTTTTTAAAGGAAATTCCTGTATTTTATGACATTTTGAAAATAAAAATTGTCAAGTCACCGGAATTTTTCACGTTCCTCAACGTAAGCTACATATACTCGTATGATCTAAATCTTGACTAGCATCATTATTACAGAAAGCTATTGTGGGCTTAAATGTCGTTTTGAATACAATGAACTTTTGAAAGCTTTTCAAATGAAAGTTGAAACCAATGTATAATAGATGGCGCTTGTTCAGAATAGAAAATGTGCCAGAAATTCCTCAAAAGGTGTTTTATACGAAATAAGAGTTCAAAAACTGCGAGTGCATGAGCAACAATTGAACAAAATTACAATGTTACCAAAGCATCAGAGCTAGGAAAAATAAGGAACAAGCTGTCAATCGAATTAGCCAGAGTTCGGGATCCCCATAACGATAGCTGGTTAGATTAACGTCAGAGACTTTCACAAAAATAGTAGCACGAAAGAAAGCAGCAGCTACTATTGAGAACATCTTCACCCAAATAATTGGAACAACGCAGGGACATAAGTCCATGATCGAACGAGACTCTCAGCCGATCGGGACATAAGTTGTATGGCATTATGTTCCGCTTAACATATGTACACTGGCGCCTGTCTACCAAATTCTTACGACGATCGTTAAGGAGGAGCGGTGAAGTGTTTTTGTTTGTCCATTATGGACTTATGTCCCTGTGCCAATTGGAACAACTCCTATTGGCCAAACACCAATGTTTCACTAGACTCAAGAAATACCAAAATTACGCAGCAGATGTCATGGACGAAGAAGGCTACCCTAGTGCTCTAGAAAAGCAGATGTTCAGAATGCCTTACGGCAGCACTACAAAGAGTGGCAGATGGGGAGGTGGGTACAGGGTCATCATGGCGCAAATTAAAAATTCGGAACACCACCGCGATTTACGCTATTTGAATGTGGGCACATGGAATCCACAAAGAAGACTAAACCGACGATAACCACTGATGAGCTCTTAGATGCTTGAAGCAAATTTGTGTGTGGGAACCCACTTTTTTTTTACCCTCGCCCTGGCTGATACTTCGACCTAAAAATTTCTATTGTATCATCAGGGTAGAAATAGTCTAAGAGACGTACCATCTCAATAATGAAGGATAGCACATCCTTAGAGAGCAGAGTTTTTGCAGTTCCCCTGACGAACATATTTCTTTATGGAAAATACATCTCCTTAACCAGTGTAATGGTGAGCATTCACAAAAAATGTGTTCGTAAGTCTCATAATCTTCCGAGCAGAACCTACATTCCACATCTAAGCACAGATTAAGTTTGTTAAGATGATACCTAAGGCCACAGTGGCCTGCTTTCTAATACTAACCTTGTCTAAATTAAAGATTTCCTTGTAGGAATAAGGCATGATTAATCCTTGGGTTTGTCTCAGCCCCGTGACATTTTCCATTGGGCCAGACAAAGTTTGTGTGCCCATTCATTAATCTGTACTGTGGCGGCACCCCAGTTGACACAACAGTAAGGTTCTGGTCCTATGAATGCAGATTCTGAGCCGCAGCCAATTCATCTGTTGATTAGTTGCCTGCACTTCCTTGATGACCAGGGGCCCATCCGAGTTTTACCTTGTTATGTCTAGCAGAGCATCGTAGAAGCATTTAACGTTAATACACAGTCCATTAAATTGGACGACAGCACTTTAAGTGCTACCTGCTTTCTGAAAAGATATATGTATGTATATATATTCTAGCACCCTTAATACCTTTACTAAGGTTTAACATAGCGCAGATCTGAATGGGGTGGAGTTCAGCCTGAACTGTACCGTGGGACATATTCCCATAGGTATCAAGGCTTTGGTGTTGGGTCCAAGGACACCAGCGTCAACTTCCGATTCCATCTTCCATACGTGTGTGAACTAAACCAGACCTCTAGAGTCCCGTGAAAGAAAAACAGAAAGGACTCCTCCTTAGAGACAACCCTTAACTTCGGTCGCAGACACTGACACTCTTCCGGAGGAGGAAGTAATAATTCGACTTTCAAAAATGGCCCTTATAAAGGACTTATAAGGTAAAATCTTGGGATGAAGTAACAACCAAAAACTGTCCTGCTAAATAAAAAATACAAATATTTAGCCCAACAGGTGCGCACGGGACTCAGAACTTCGCTTCACATACCCGTTCATGTTTGAGAAGCTTGTCATGATATGTACATAAGTAGCTATACTCTCGGAGATTTGTGAGGCATTCCCGAGAGGTGGGGCCGTGAATAAAACTTTTATCTCTGGGAATTGCACCTCGAATGTCCCCCTCAGTATTCCGACGAACTAACCACTGATCCACGATACCTCAAATCATTTCTTTGGGATAAGCACATAGCAAAAGACAATTAAACTACTCAAACTACCCTACTCAAACATAAACTCACTAGAACAAGTTTACTACAGATTACTACTAAATTGTAAGAAAGACTAGCTTTAAGATCCTCTTGAAAATTATATGTTTTCATGTGGATCACTGTCCTTCCTCATATAAGGACTGGAACCTTTTGAAAAGCTCCGTTTCATCGTTGATAAGTAGCAGCAGACGGAACAATTTTCAGTGCTTATTCTCTCTCAAAATACAAAAAAAAATATACAGATCGTCGGATAAAACAGCAAACTTAGCCAAGAATTGCACAAGATTAGGAAATATAGTTCGGCTTCTTTAAACATTGACTTACTCATTTATCAAATCAACCTATCAACTTATCACTTATCGGTATTTGAAGTTCTATAAACTGTGAAATTTGTTTTAACATGCTTAGCATATCCTGCAAACATATGTTTACTGAGAAAATCTGTATCTATAATCATTTGTATAAAATACCTAACACTCTTCTGTTAACTCAAACCGTTTTGAAAAATTAGACCTATTATTCAAAACTCTCTATATAATCATAAATGACTGATGAACCCAACACCCGACACATCATGACATATTACACAATAAATTCTCAATTCTTTTTGTCCTCATGTGACATATGTTATCTCTGCTCTGCTCAATGAAATACAACTCAATTTAATCAAAGTGATGCATCGCTTTTTATTTTATTTTTTTTTTTGTCCTGTAAACGCACAAGTTTTTCCTAATTCCATTAGAAAGTTCGCCATAACCCTTTTCAAAATACACTCAAACGTAAAGTGCTTTTCATTTCCCATTCGGGCATCCCCCAAAGGACACCTTAACGCACATAAGTTTCCTTTCTGCCAAAACGTGCTCCCAAAATCAATTTTACCTACAATTTTTCATTTCAAAGAAGAACAGAAAAAAAATAAGTAAACCTCCTGGAAACCCGCATAAAAGGCAAACTACATCGTTCTCTGTATTCGAAGATATTTCTTTTTTTGTTGTAAGTTACAACCCCTTCTTTGGGAACCAGAGGGGTGGAACTCTATCACACTTTCTTTGGAAAAGAAAATAAATTTCAAATTGTTGACTCAGGTATATACTACAAGTATTCCCCCCTCAAGGAATGTATTTCATCAACTACTACAACGAGTAGGCGGCTGAAAATATTTGGGATTTTCCAAACACCACCACCAAGACATGACAGCTGTTTCCTCATAAGTCGCATATGACTCACAATAATAATTAAATCCGAAAACACTGGGGATATTCAAACACAAAAGGGGTTGAAAACGGATATTTTTGAACCGAAAAAAAAAATACAACTTGCACTTGAATCACTTAAACTTCAGTCTCCAAACGATTAGGAAGATAAGCACGTTCCAAATGAGGCTCTCCCAAAAAATTAAATTGACAAACAAAATAAAACCCTTCTAGTTTTTGAAATCCATAAATAACTACACGCTCGCGAACGGGGCGCGCTTTCTCATTACGTTTCGAAATGTTTACGATGCTTGCGATGCTATCAACTCTTAAACATATCGGCCAGATGCTACGCGCACTACAACTATCTGTGTATATTCTTGTTGAGGCTACAACTAAAGGCCAGACGCCACTGTCTGTCTATGAAAAGCACGTTTCCCCGAAATAATTACACAAAAACACCCAAGAAATGGAAAATATAATTTTCTTTTAATCAATGAAACACCACCAAACACTTGAGAGTGTATCCACGTATCTGTGTATCTACACTATGGCCGCGCGGAGCATCAGTGATGTTTTATTAAGCTTTTCGCTTTAATTAACCCATTTTTTGGGATTAATCAAGAAACCGCACATACGGAGCAGCAGCACGCGGACACTCGTAATAACTTCTGATTAAGTAGCGACGGGTGATAAATTATAGCCCCCGTGCCGCCAGCCGTCTTTCGAAAATGTTCGGGAAGACGTACATATGAAACGCGCTGCGTACGACGCACTCCGATGGCAAAGGATCGCAATAAACTGAATGATCTTTCTGAGTTTTTCAAGGAAAATCGAGGGAAAATCTAAAATCTCATTTTCGTTTGTAAATTGAGGAGCCCTGCCCTTATACAGAGAGTGATGCGCGGCATGGAGTTGGATCCGATTGAGGGGACGGCGAACATTCTCACTCGATTTTCCGGCCTATATGTGATGAGTGAACGAAAAGTGTGTTCGGAAAATGAACAGGGTTGAGTGGGATATGGATGTTCTCTTTTATAATTGATTTGAGATACAGACATAGGTTGTTCGACAAGGCATGATCTTGTTGAAGACGAAAGATACATAAATATGCCACTGACCTTGAAAGGAATCAACGATTTTGCAAACAAAATTGCCACATTGAGAGCGAAATTGAATTCAATTGGTTGTGGATTTGAACAGACAACAGCATTTAACACGACGATAGATGTGGAAGGCTAAGAATTCATCTTTGATTGCAGATGAACAAGGGATAGGAAACCGTGTCGAAAACTTAGTGATCTAGTCGAATGGAAAATGTTATGACTGATCACCAATAGCCAGAGAAGTGCCAGCGTAATAATGAGCAACATCGTTAGATACTACTTCAAATCTAGTAGTTTTCCATGAGCCAACTCTGTACTAAAAAGCAACATTACTCGTTCCGTATGACATCGACCTCTAAGTCTAAAATAAAGATTAAAGTCCAAGTTCAAAACCAATTACAAGTTCCAGTTCAAGTGGAAAATCCAAGCCAAAATTCGCAGCCAATGATGTGACTAAAGTCGAAAATCCCAGTCAAAGCCGAGGTATACACTTCTATTAAAGTGTAGATTAAATTTCTAACCCAATCGTAAGTTTAACTTGCAGTTCAAATCAAGGCCCTAATTAAAATCTAAGTCCAGTCTCGTATTCAAGCCCCAACTCTATATTTAATTCCAGTCTCAAGCCCACCTTTAATTCGAGATCTAGGTATAACAGGTAACAAACTCAGAGTATATATAAATAAGTCGAAGTCTCAGTTCAAGTTCGAGTCCAAGTTCAAATGTCTATAAGGTATAGCAAACATGAATGTTGATGAGAAGCTTGATAGAGGTATAAGGTCAGGCAGTCAACGCTCAAAGCGATAGAGGCACAACACAAATCGCCTATAGCTTATATTGTATTATTTTGATACTGAATCATAGCTGAGTACGTACTGAAGACTATAGAAAGAGGGATCAGAAAATTCTCTTCTAAGTTCAGAGCTGGTAATTGGATCTTGACGGATCGACGGATCTCATATGGTGCCTATATGTAATGAGAGATGGTTTATTGTAAATTCATGTTGAACTACAAAGGGTTTTACAAAATATATCCTCAATCTAAGTTGGAAAGACTGCACAACTGTCGTCAAACTACATACAGTACCAAGCACATGTCTATCTGCGTTTTGCAGAGACTACACATCTTAAGACTCTTTACCTCCAAACCAAATAAGCTTAAAAAATAAATGTGTTGACCGTCATCAGGTTCATGCATTGTTCCGAAATTTAGAAGTTACTTTGAGTCACCACTAGGCCACCCCAAAACATGTACAAACAACCTTCGGATCTGCAAATGGAATAGCCGAACTCTTAAAAGATCTTGAAGAGCAGAGGCCCTACACTGTTTTAAAGCAGACATCAGCACCATCCAAGAACCGGGATGGGATAGGTCGGTTGTTGAAGAAAAATTGTGATGTGCACTATGGTGATGGCTATACGGAGCAATCCGCATACATGCATATTGTCATACGCGGCAGACTTAGTCAAAAAGTCTTAAGGTTTCATTGCACGTGAGCTAACATCTTATGACAATCCGCATCAAGGCTGAATTCGCCAACATAAGCCTTATATACGTTCATGTCCCCACAGAAGAAAAGAACGACGCCATCAAAGAATATTTCTCTGAGCTCCTCGATAAAATATATATGTAAGCAGTGTCCTATGAAACATCGCCTTATACTGTTTTAACGCCAAGATAGGAAACGAGAACATCTTTTGTAGAACAGTTGGTAAGCTCAATATATGAACACAATGGGACGATTCAGTTTCCTGATCATGAAATGATCAACCATTGCGATCGACGTAAGACATGCCACCAGTATTCTGGATGTCCGAACCTTCCGAGCAACCAACACCGACTTGGATCACTACATTGTTGCAGCGAATGTACGAATGCGTATTCCGAAAGCTATTAACGAAACCTATGCCGCCAGTATCAAGAACCGAGAATCGGTTGCGCAACTGAGGTGCAACCACCAAGAAACTCCTGCTGCGACGATGAATGGAATCTCAGCATCGTTTGCTCGATCCACACGAAAGGAGACCTATACAGTACCAGTCTTCTCAACATCGCCTCCAACATCCTATCTGCCATATTGTGTGAACGTCTGAAACCTTTCGTGAACAACCTGATTGGCCCCTATGGCCCAGTGTGGTTTCAGACCAGCTGAGTCCATAGTCGGTCCAATCTTCACATTTCGGCAGATTCTGGAGAAGACTCAAGAAGTCCAAATCGATAACCACAATATTTTCATTCATAAAGACGAGTTCATCCGTTTGTGTAGAATGACGAGTGAGAACGCTCTCTGCTTCATCAAGGTCGGTAACGATCTCACCGAGAACTTTGATGTAAAAAAAGGATTTAGACAAGGTGACACGATGTCATGTGATTTTTTCAACAACATACTTACAAGGATTGTGCGAAACTCACAAGTCAACACCGTAGGCACAATCTTCCAAAAGTCTATACAACTACTAGCTTACGCCGATGACATTGACATAATTGGCAGGACTCAGCGAGCTGTCACCAGTGCGTTCGCTAGTATTGAAACGGAAGCTGTCAAAATTGGTTTAGCGTTAAACGAGGGCAAAACCAAGTGTATGCTGTCAACGAAAAGGGACACACAATATCGACGAATTGGACAGAACGTCACAATAGGCAGCTATAACTTTGAGGAAGTAAAGGACTTTGTCTACTGTGGCTCTACTATCAATTCTGACAACAACACCTGATCCTTGGTCGCAGTAAAGAGAAATTCTTCGTAAAATATTCGGTCCCATTTGCGATGACGGACTTTCGAGGAGGAGATTTAACGACGAGCTATACAAGCTGTACAGCAACACCGAACAGAGTTCCAGCCTACAGAGTCTTCAAATCCAACCCGGAGGGACAACGCAGTAGAGGATGACCTCGCCCTTAGTAGCGCGCACATGTAGATCGGGACCTCAACCGACTTGGAATCCACAACTGAAGGCAGTTAGCTAAAGACCGAGCTAACTGAAGAGTCTTGTTGGTTGATGCCTAGGTTCAACCCGAACTGTAGCGCCATTGAAAGAATTTTAAATCCAGACTTAGCCAAATTTGTTTTGTCACTAGACATGTTGGTCCACTTGTCCACCTAAGGCTTGTGCTCTTAATAGTATCCAGCTTGAATTTTAGTTTGCAAGTAGGGATTGGTATACCTAAGATGCCTTTGTCTGGCAGGATGGATAGAGTTCATCGGCCTGGAATATCTCCAAGAGAAGATCGGCAGTCTAGAGCTATTAAAAAATTTATAAAGGACTCTTCCAAGGAATTGATTGCTGCTTGGTTGTCTGGAAAAATGCAAATATCTCTAATGGATATCAAATTTTTCTCAAGCCATGATTAGCCATCATTAATCGCCATTATTTCCGCATAGAACACGCTACAATGATTTGGTAGACGGAAGGAGTGCTTAAGATTATGACCATCGGAAAAAAAACCTCCACCAACTCCTCCCTTGGTCTTTGAGTCGTCAGTCTAAAAGTGAAAAGACTCATCTTCTTAAAACGAGTCTTCATTCGAAAGTGATCTGGAAGCGATAGTGACGAGGAACGATGTAGTCTGTGTCTCCGGGAGCGATTTTGCATTGATTCAGAATGAAAGCGTGGCCAATTCTTTTCTTGGCCACTGTCAGGTAGTTTCAAGGCGAACGGCTTCACTTGCTGTCATTTGCTTGCTAAATATATCAAGATGAAACATGATGTTCAGTGCCGTCCAGGGAGTTATACGCAGTGCTCAGTTTAATCACACCTTTTACTTGTTCCAACGTTATATCCACTTACTCTTACATTGTTTGTGGAAAAATAATGTTGATCAGGCACTTGGACGTGATTGGCGAACGACAGGCTAAAAAAATTGGGAAGCAGCCGTTTCGGGATCTTCCAAGGATGTATTAGAAAGTTTGAGAGAAGATGGGTAGTTGTCCGGTTTTCTTTTGGTATTATGTAAAGAATTGAAAGAACTGTTTAGGACCGGAAATAGTTAAGATAGAGAGACTGACAGAGCTGACTGTTCCGTTGAAAGCAATACTATCTTTCTGTCATCTGTACGAGCTGATTAGCTTCATATTTTGCTACGGATTGAACCATCATTACAAGAGTAACAACACAAGTTTCAATTTACAATTGAGAACCTCCCAACTACGACTGGAAGATTCATTTTTAATCACCAACCATAAGTTTCATACCAACCAGCAGCAATGCTTTTCGATAATCCCAGGAAATGTACTTATTTTTGCCCCGAATAACTCGACTGTAATAATAACAACTCAATTAGTGAGCTGATTTCATTAACGTGCGCATAATTATTGAGTCACAGCAATTTGACTGTCGTCATAACGTTTCATTACGAGGCACACTGATGAACCAGGAGCGCCCTCTCCTACGCAAGGGATATACTTATGTGCATTATCCATCGGCACCTCGTCTCATTTGGTTAATTTTACTGCTCAGCACCTCCAGCACTGAAACAAATTAGGCTTGATTAAATTTTATAAAAAAAAATTAAAAATTCCATTTCAATCCGTGGACGGCGCGCGCGCGTTCAGTAGTGTAGGTACTCGTAGGTGAAAATACTTTTAATGAAGCGCAATTAATTACTGGGATCGTTTCTGAGCCGTCAACCCTACGCTTCGGTTTTATGATAAAAATAAATTTCCTTCTCCTTCCAGTGGTGGCAGTAATCAGTGCACTGCACATCCGTATCCATAGAAGAGGTACACCACCACCAGCACTATAGCACCATCTGCATGCTATCGTCGCGACGCGTGTATATTTTGACAACTTGTTCAATTCTTCCTGCTATTGGGAGACGACGACGACGACGACGCACGGTAGGCCGTAGCTTATTACCACCGTCTAATATGCCAACTAAGGTCAAAGAACTTTCACTCATTGCACGCATGTAGATACATACATACATATGTACATAGTATCTGGATGCCCCTAACCCTGGAAGAAATCACATCACAGTATTTGCAACATTTGTTGTTTGTTTTGGTAGGTTCCACCTTGGCACAGCGCTCCCCGATTCAGATGTGGAGGAAGATTGGCACACTTGTCGTGTCATAGAGTACTCTGCTCCCAATTCGGTTTGTGCACCGCTTATCCATGGATACTGCCCCGTGTTCACACAGATTGACTGGGTGCGTAACGCATCGTTGGCAGTGTTCCCTGTGAGAAGGATCTAAAAATACGCACGCGAATGCAAAACAACGTTGACATGGCGCAATGACGCGAAATAGAGGACGCACACTTAGGAGCTTGTAAGGGTGATGGTCTTCTTTTCTTTTTTCTTTTTTTTTGAGGCGCAAGTGTTTCTCTCAAAGTAAGTGGGGGGTTCTTTGTGTTTAGTTGTGCAGTTGATGATCTCTCAGGGAATTGACACTTTCGGTCTATTTGAAGGGAAATGGTTGGATTGGAAAAATGCAGGCCATTCTATATAGAGTGACTAATAGGGTGAGTAGTGTATGCCAAGAAAATATTTATATGTCTTAATTGGCATGGTGTCTGTGTTGGAGGAGATTGCCTTCACACGTAGTGTTTTGTTCCACTATACATGCCTCAAGCCTAGAATATAAATTAAGTCTAATAGTTAGGTCATAGATTCAAGAATACACTACGACTTGGTCTTCAGAAAGTATGTTAAGCAATATGATGTTAAGCCAAATGAATATGGGCGCCCTTTTCTCGGTACACCCATGAATATTAGACAGGCTTGCCTGATTAAAATCCATGGATCAACGCTTACTTGCATATCAAATACAACTTCATGGAATCTAAGTCATGATCAAAACATGAAGGAACATTACCGCATTTACTTTAGAATGTACCCAAGTAATTCAGTTCGTTTTTCAGTTCGTTTTTCAGTTCGTTTGTAAAAAAAAAAGGAAAAATTTAGAGTGAGCTGGACTTGGAACCCGGAAAAGGGAAGATGTGTTTGTTTCATCTGATCATCCGAATCCAAATACAATAGTCAAAAGGTTCCAAAGATACCTCTTTTAGAAGAACTTCAGTAGGGTATGAGCTTCTGTTAGGTTTAGGTTTAGGTTGAGGTGGCTGTCTGTAACATAATACAGACACAGTTAGACCAGAAGAGATGCTTTGTAGTACCATGGATCTTACCACCTTGGCTACCCAGGGACCAACCGGAGTATCTTATGAACCCAAGGATGCTCATGACGTCTAAACCCGGGCACCCGCTAAGTTGATGAAACATTGTTTCTTTCTCGCTCTTATTGTTGCAGCTGCGACAATTTGCTGGACGCCTGTGCTCCTGTGGGACAACAACCTATATTATTTGCAATGTCTATGTGAGTCCTGTTTTGTAGATCTGGAACTTTGTTGCCGGGAAACTTTCCTTCTGTTCTCAGTGAGATCATAGAGGATGCTTTGGAGAACGTAAGCATATGGACTACTAGTTTTGGACTCAGTGTGAATCCAAGCAAAACTGAAACTGATGTGTTTTGCCACGAAAACCAAAATACCGACCTTCATCTACTTTCGACTATCTTTCTTATCCTCCATCCTGAGGTACTTAGGCATTGTATTCGATTCAAAACTCAACTGGAAACTTAATATAGTGCAGCGAGTCAAAAAAGGCTGTGTTGCCTTTTAAACCTGTAGTGGAGACTTTGGGACTTCGACCGAAGATGGTCTACAGATGGTTGTACAACGTAAAGGTGAGTCGTATCCTCTGCTACGTGACACTTTTGTGGTGGCCTGCCTTGAAAAAAAACTGTAACATTAGACAACTAAATGAAGTTCAAAAAACAGCGGCTATATGCACTATAGGTGCCATACTATCATGTCCAACCGAAGCTCTGAATGTTCTACTGCACCTTATACCACTCGATCTTCATATTAAAAGCATATCAACATATATTTCGGTCAGATTACGAGAAGCAGGGTATTGATGTGCCAAACCGTATGGTCATAGCAACATTCTGGATCTGTTACGGAGCGATTTGCCGATTTGACTATTCTAACCAATTACACCATCACCGAGTTGAACTTTAGGAAAGACCTCATGGTAGGCAAAAGAAACAAGGGAGGTTATGAAACAACAATTTATACAGAAGGCTCAAGAATGGACTGCCAGGTAGGTACTGGAATTCTCTCGAAAACGCTTAAGATATATCTGAGTTATGCAGGCTCCTTGATTCATTCAGTGTCTACCAGGCTAAATTGCTGACAGTCCTCGAAGCTTGTTGCGTTTTGAAAGACAACCCTGCATCTTTCCAAAACGTTGACATTTTTATTGACAGCCAGCCTCCCATCAAGGCCCTAGCATCGAATACGACATCCTCTAAGGTGGTGGAACAGGCCAAGTGGAACTCGTTTCACTGGAGCATCGCTTTACGATCTGTCTCGTCTGGGTGCCGGGGCTCAGTAACATAAAAGGGAGAACGATGACATTTTTATTGACAGCCAACAATCCATCAAGACCCTAGCATCGAAGATGACATCCTCTACGATGGTGGAACAGGCCAAAGTGGAACTCGTTTCACTAGAGCATCGCTTCACCATCTGTCTCCACATACTTTCTATCAAAAGCTAAGACTACATGGCACGGGTTGCGGAATTGTGTCATATCAAGGTAGATGTACATGTTATACCATATGTATGACAGTGTGACATGCATATAATCTAGTTGTGCTTTAGGAAAACCAGTTCGGCGAGGCCATTGAATTAGAGAGATTTTTCTTTGGAATAGTGACAGATAGGTGTATAGGAGGCGAATGATGGTTTTCCCCTCTTCTTTACCCCTGAAGTTCCTTCAGAAGTCATTTCGAAAGAGGGCCAGCCCTTTAGTGTGGTGGCCTATCGGTCGTTAACCGACAATATAGCAGAGCTGTGATCGCTTTAGCATAACCAACCCAGCACTAAGTTTCTGACCCAACTTAGGCCAGATCTGTTTTTATATATTTATGACACGTCGAGCCATTTTCTCATTTATGGTTGGTCCCAGCCCAGCTTCAGTAGATTTATACATGTGAAGGGACATAACCATTTAGGCGGAATCTGGAACTAGTGCTGACTGAAAAGGTTTACCATCAATTCCAGCAAGACCATCTCCATTTCCTGTGTTAAAAAGAGAAAAGGAACCCCTCAACTCTATCACTAATTGGAGTTCGAATTGATAATCCTAGACTGAAGTCTTAAAAGAAACATCCGCGCCCGGAAAAAATATTCAACAGAGCAACATACAATGCTCCAAACTTTGTGGCAACGACGGACTAGAACTGGAATAGTGTACTAGAGGTACCTGCTTCGTTAGTCTGGTGGGTAAAGCCTTGAGACATCTTATGCGCCTCATATCTTCAGTCCTTTAAGTATTTGGAGTACCTTAGTTTTGTGTCATATTTCAATACCGTCGCCACGACCAAGCAACTTTACCCACAGTCTGCCGATCTCCTCATTCTACCAGGACACTGGTGGTCGAGTAACTTGTTCCGTTTTCTACTGCATCAATGCCTAAAACACCTGAATCGTTTCTTGGGAGCTGCTTCCACTTCTCGGTGACTGTTCTGCATGGTGATACGTTGAAATTGGTCAACTGAAGTTGGTTGTTCCCAGACATATTCAATTGCCTGGTAATCCCTGTTCAAATTCTGTAAGCTGTCTTTCCACACAAATTTCCGCCGAAAGGTGAGGTGGAAGGTTGGCTCAATTAAATGATGATGTTTTAAATGATGACCGGTCTTGTTCCTCTAGCCGATCGTGTGATTATGTTAATCAGACTCTTTTGTCCTTAAAGGATATGCAGATGCCCTCGTCTAATTTTGTATAAGGCACTTTTGGTGAATCGACATTATTCTCACCATCAGCATCATTGATAATGGCACAATTGATAAAGATGGTCCTGGATTGTTCTGCAATTATTGAAAGATCCTCATATTTGTTTTCTGGGAAACTTTTAGTGCAAATCAAAGGGCAGGACACTTGCTCCTTCTAGTACTCTGATGGATGCTGCAAACTCGCTCGTTGACATAACGTGCATTTCGACTCCGAGAAGGAATTCTTCCAGTTGGGATTTTTTAGCTTTGCATCTAACAATGCTTTTAGTCTTTATTTGCGGATGGACACGCCGTCCTTTAACTGTGGCATTAAGCAACGATTTGGCTGTGTAAATGTACAGTATCACAATGAATATTCCTTGCCCACATAGTACACAAAAAGATTAAACCAAACACCTCATCTTATCGACTTACATCTCCTGCTGACACCACATGTCCCTAAGCACCTTCACATAAAGGTAAAACATAAAAAAAAATTCAGATAATCGCCACTAAACTCAATCTCCCAACACATAACTAGATGTTGATCGCCGTTCTATCCATTGCATCCACACGTGTCGTAAAAAAATAAATCCTTTTGCTTAAAAATAACTTCCACTTCCATATCTGACAGGATCTCCTTACTCCCCTTTTTTCCAAGGTGGTGTGGGGGCTTGCTAAAACTCCAACACGTCCCAAGAGCGCACCCTAAAGACCATACGTGTGTGTTTATGCATGCATTCATTTTCCATCAGCATCATCACATCCTGATTTTATCCTTATTTTTTTGCTAGAAATTGAAGTAAACACCCATAACCATGGGAGAAGACCACATCCTGATGGTAAAACGGTTCCTCAATATTTGCTGTCCACTATGGCTTGGATGTTGCTTCTACGCTATCTCTTTCGCTCTGTCTCTCTAAATACTGAATTGAGCATCCTAGTTGCCTTCTGTTCAGTCATGAATGAAATTAGAAAAAAAAAAACGGGAAAACGGAAAACAAACTTTTCTCGTGCACATCCTTTCTTAGCATGCATAGAGCATACTTAACTGGTACATGTGTACTCGTATGTGTGGTACGAGTACCAAGTCAAAGTCAACGATATGGATGCATTCTTCGTCCTGTGTCGGTTGTGTCGAACGTTTGACGGCATAGAACAATATTTATCGAATGAGATTCATCTGAGCGCAAATATTTCCCCAGCTTAAGCGGATCCGCTTCCTTTCATAATGTATGTATGGAAGAGGATGCAGTTTTTTTTTCTCCTTGGCATCCACTTCTCTCTTGGGTCAGGGGGAGTGAGTGGCTCGCGTGGTAAAGTATTTTGTTTGCACTTTTATGAGTTTCATGCAAATATGTTATGAGGCCATTTGAAAGTGGACGACTCTAAATGGAGCACAGATTTAGAAAGTGAGGACTTAATCGGAAATCGGGTCAAGATGGGGGTTGGTTTCTCTTTGATGCAAATGAAGCCAATGCTGAAGAGCTGTTCAAATTTAATAAATCGAATTGGGTTGCTTTGAGCGAAAGCTACATATTTCTAGAGAAATCAAATCTGCTTACGGTTTGGTATTCGCTTCAAAGCGATTGTGAATAAAGGACGTTTCTGTTTAGACAGGATAACCAATGGGGAGGCTGATGAAATTAAGTCATATTTAGGGGCCGTTGATAGATAGAAAGTAGTTCTTGATGAGACACAATTAGATTAGAGTGGGTTACCACTATCACGCATCGATTTCAATTCTTATCTACTCCTGGAACCATCTGTGGTGCAAATTTTGTTTAGATCGTTTTTTTATCGTTGCAGAAGTAATCGTCTAATAAGAACAATGGAACGATATCTGCAGAAAAAGTGAACGATGGTCTTTTTCTTCCTCCTCGCCTCTGCATAGCTAGCAATGTCCAGTCTCTTAGCATATCTGCCAGTGACACCGAATCCGGTGATCACATTTGTAGATATGAATTTTTAGTCTATGTGGCCAGTTGTGCAATTTTCAGGATGCCGCAGTGCCCAGCAGAGATTGACATTCAACTGTTTAGCTGTCTGAGTATGCCATGAGTGATCTGATTTGTCTCCATCCTTAGTTAGTACTAAGCAACTAATTAAAAATTGTCCTCGAAAAAAGCATTACAAATAATCCCCCTTCCATTCGTGTGAAGAATGTAACACTCGCTACATGAGTGGATGACAAAATTTAGTTCATGTATCTCGTACGGATCTGTCACATCAAATACACATTTGTATTTTTTACGACATCTATCGATAGATTAGATAAACTATACAAAGGTTTGAATATTGAACCTGTGTTGAATGGCATGGGAATCCTACTTCCCATGATCCATTATGGGTCCACTATGGACGGAGCAGTGGATCCCTCTTGAACTGTACATCAATATATCATGCAAAGGTATAGAGTAGCGATGGGAGAATTCTGTTCCAGAATGCCCGTTTATGACTGCTTAAAGTGACCTGGGAACAATCATTAACATAAACATCAATATCGGCAACATCGTGCTGATCGCGTTCTCTCATCAAACTCTATTTCCCCATCAAGTAACGAATACCCCTCAAACTGGCGATATAGAAACGAAGTCGGTTCCAATAGAGAAATGGGGTACCACAAGGTTTAGTTTTACCACAAGGTTTAGTTTTAGGTCCTCTTCTATGGAAAATGATGTACCTGCTGGGACTACAAATTCCTGAGATGGTAAAGATTATCAGTTTCGCAGACGACATAATTATTGTGCTGATAGCACAAGTGTAGTGTAGCACTACCATCAGAATTTTCGAACGTTGGCTGCCATATATGGGCCCAATCTTTTAGCTAAAAAATGAACAATCAGACAGAAACCTTCCGCTGCACGGCTGGCAAGACAACAAATGCAGTTAAAGCAAACTTGAGGATCTTTCGATAAGTAACCGAAAAGAGCTACAAGCGAGGAATCCAATTGAACAGAGTCAATCTTCATAACAGTCCCACTTCAAAACCGACTCAGAGATGATACTTGGAGTCACAAAAAACTTTGACCCGAGGCAGAGCAATAAAAAAAACTAGAGCAATGCCCCCGAGAAGTATCTATTGCAACAAAATACCATCAAATGATAGAACATAAAGGGATCTAAAATCCCTACAGAAACTGGAGCGGATATGTACGGGCTATGTACTCTGAAGCCCTGAAAACTTCGCTCAGAATCTTCAAAGTAGAGGTTCGAAAGATACGCCCAAATCTATAGAAAACATCACAGAGAAGCCATTGCAAAAGCAAAGCATATCAAGATGTAAGGACGGCATTGGTTATGGTGTACCATACTTAGTTAAATAGACCGGGACGGTGCAACTAAGTCTTTTTGTGGGTCACTAAGTCACTCATTGGGACCGTACAATAAACGAAAAGAGGTAAGGAAGCTTAGAAAAGGCGATTTTAGGCTAAAGTATGCCAAACCGACCGAATGGAACCGACTTCGCTTTCTAAGAGGAAGTAAGCAAATGGGATCCCAAATTTCTTTTTACAATCAAAGCTCATCGCCGTTCACTCGTCGTTAGAGAGCCAGCTGGAAGCGGATAGTTAGAGCCATAAGTAACCTTTAGATACCGAATTACATACTGACACAGAACGCCCTTCCGAAGCCTAAGAAATACTAGCCGTCACTACTCGTTAGGCAAGCATGCCTCTGTTTTTCAAGCGGAGATCTATGATATCCTAATGGTTGCTAACAATAATGTTATGAATAGGTGTCAGGGTCAGAATCAGGCTTCGGTTAAGGTCTTCCTCAACCCTATAAACCGTTCCAAAATAGTTCAAAAATCCAAAAACTCTTTAAATTCGATCGCAATGCTCTTGCCTGGTTCCAAGATCACACTTGGATTGCGAGAAATGAGATATCCGATAAAATTGTTAAGCAAGACTCAGAGTATGACTTCTCAGGACCTGGACCAGCATCCTTGGTTGTCTTTCTCACGAACACAATTGTGTGTGGCATGGCGCTCTAGGATGCAGGCAGACTAAAAGTATGTTTTCAAGCGTCTGTAAGAAATCAGCAGCATTTCGCCTTCGCTCGGATCAGGTGGCAGATCTTCTAATAATACTAGGTCTTGCTCCTGGTATTACAATGGACCTGTTACGTCTGAGAATACAAGCCCATGGATGACCCATAATACTACCTGTACTGTGACCGTAGAACATGTTCTGATGTAATACCGAAGGTTTAGAACAGCCAGAAACATTCTGAGATTAGCACTCACAGTAGGGGCAAGCGAAACTTGGAAGACCTTACCATACGGAGGTAAGCCTTGATGAGAGTATCACAGGGGAGCAAACAGGACAAAAAAATAGATGCAATTTTTAAGCACGTAATCATACATAGCACGCAGCCTTCTTAACCCAACCTATAGCGACTGTACATCGAAAAGGACTTTAAAAAAATTTAAGTTCTTCAACTATACCCAGATCTTTTCGGTTGGACTCATGTCTGTCTCGTTCTTTTTAAACCTTTCTCTGAGTCAATCTTGAAACTTTGTTTCTCCAAACCCCTCTCATTATTCCTTAGAGAACAAGGAATGATAACTTCTAGAGTCTTCTACTGCTCACCGATTCAATTGCTTTAAATTGTTCACTTCATCTCAGCCCACTATAATATTCATCGTCTTTCTTCCCTCCATTCGATGTGTTTGCCTTTTGCAGGACACTTGATAAAATTTCTCACAACTTCCTAATCGACTCCTCCAACAGTGTGTCCTGCATCTTCTGTTCATTTTGCGACCAATCACAATCACTCGATTAAATAAGAAACTTTCGGTGTTCATAAACTGTTTCTGGCTCCACATCTTGAAAAGTTCTAAAACTCATCATCTACTCTCCCATTAAACATAATCTACTGAAAACTTGACAAGGGTATACTCGTACGCATCACATCCTGCCAACAACAAGACCAAGACCATAGTAAACTGACTCCTTTAAGAAACACCACATTTTACTAATTGACTATTCCATAGCAAACATTAAGTGAACACACAAACACCGTATGTCAACGTTATTAATCTCAAAAATTATGCAAAATTCATTTGAATCTCTCCAGGACAACAAACAAGTACAACAACAACACTCTAATAAATGTAAACAAATATCCCGCAATTGAAGAAGGACTCCAAAGCAAAGGACCAAACTAAATCATAAATCGATATGACACATGAAGGTGGCTACCATTGTATGTCTATGTGTGTGTGGGTGGGTGTCTTTGTGTTATGCGGTGGCTTGGACAACTCTCCAGGACAAACTTTCATTAAGACCACCACCAGCAGCATCCACATCCTTCGAGTGGTTGCTGCTGATAATTGGATTTGCAACGCTTTATGGCAGGTCCTTCCCGAACGGTTGGTTGTAGCAGCGGGCAATAAGTTTGATGTAAGGATATCAATTAAAACTTTCCAATGGAATGGGACACTTTCATCCAACACGAAAGTGTAAGTACACAATGGTACTTTAAGGAAACACAAGACGACGACACGATTGAGTACCATGGAGTGAGAGTAATTCCATCCTGAAAGAGGCTAATAAGGGTTGATGGTGTTGTTACCGTAAGATACAGTTTAAGGATATGCGTCAAAACAGTCGAAACCACGCAAATTGAGTGACTTGTATCTTTCTATGGTCGGAGTTGTTGTCACTCTAGCCTCGTAGTCGTCGTCGTCGTCATCGTCATCGTAGTCACGGAGGGTTGTGTTCTTGTAATCCTCCAGTTAAGAGTTGGAGCATAGTAGCGACAGTTTCTTAAGTTAATGACTAATGGCAGACATAAATTTCCAAATGTTAATCTGTAATTCTAAATGCAAATCCTAAAGTTAGTAGAGTGAGTAATAGATACTTTTGGGTGCTTTTAAAAATTGTTAGGCAATTTGTATGCGTCAGTTATTTTTAAGGGGTTCCTACATTACTTAAGTCTTTCTGTTTGCATAATGAATTAGTTGTGTTTCCGCTGTTCGTATTCAGAGGTGCAATGGGAAGCCATACATTTCAAAACGATAAGAAGTTTGATGTATAAATCTGAAGACATTGCACCCCCACTGATTCCATAATCCGACTGAACTGAGATTTAGTAAAGACTTGTAGTTGGTTTTAGAATGAAATCGATTACCTAAGTTAAAGCGGGGTGGGATCTTAAGCCAGGGTAATGAATCACTTGTCCTTTATCCTTTAAACCACGATCCATCCACTGAGATTTATAGAGCTAAGCTTCATATGGTAACGACCACTTGCCGGCATTGCAGTGTGTTTGTCCTAAGCAGATGTTTAAGCGATTACCGAAGTTTCCCGCGAACTGTCCCTTTAAACACCTCCGAGGATCGATATAGAATAAGTAAAGGTAGCCAAAAAATACAAATATTTGGTGCGACAGATCCGTAGACAGATCCGAGACGAGAACTGGACGCTTGCCTGATGGAGTTGGCTATGATATGGCCTGCAAACCCATGCATCTACCGACCCTTCCTTCGTCACGGTCCATTTAGACGCCGACTAGTATTGTCAAGTAGAGGAAGTCATAATCCTTTGAGCGCGAGCAAATATTTGAATTTGTAAAAAATTAAAATAAGTAACGACGACCCAACGCCTCTATCAAGGAAGGGCCTTGAAGGTTGAGACGAAAATAAAAGCTAGTGTTCGACTTTCCATAAATCCTTTGAAAGATTCTGTCTCTTAACCAAAGGCTGGAAAAAGTACATCCCACTTGGTGGTCTAACGAGCTGTCAAACATAGGTACTTAAGGGAAGACGTTGTTTGAAACATGGATCCCGACACACATCAACTTAGAACTGGGTGAGTGCCAAGTACCTGCTCTGGCCTCTGAGGCACCGCAAGGTGGGGTCCTCACCCCTCTACTATTGATACTGATAGTGAATGGAATCGTAAAGAAATTAGAACGATGTGGGGTCAAAGTTGTCGCATATGCGGATAATGTCGTCATAATGGCGACAGGTAAAAGTTCATTTACCCCTCGTCACTGCAGAATATGTCCTGAAAGACTGGGCAAAAATCAGGGACCAAAAGGCGACAAGTGTCGATGGAATCCCTAAGATTGCCTTAAAAGCAGCAAAACAGTAACAGGCGGCGTTCCTCAAGGTTCCGTATTAGGTCCGCTACTGTGGAATCTAATGTATGACATCTTCAGACTTGGAATCCCGAGGTCTTCGAAATTAATTGAGTTTGCCGATGGCATAGCAATCGTTGTAGTGAACAAACTTGGAGCTTGGAGAAGTTGGAGTATGACTACAATGAAGCTATCGGGATGATCCAGGACTAGCTAGTACGCATGCACATACAATTTGCAGAAGAAAAGACCGAACTTCATGAGCAGCACGAGAGTCATGAAGACTATAAGAGTAACCGTGGGCGATCACGTCGTAGCTTCCAAATCAACGCTGAACTACCTTGGCAATACCATAAATACAATGCTGACTTACATGTAAGCAGCACTTGCAGAATGCAGCTGATAAGGCAGTAAAGGCAACGGCTATAATGGCAATGATTATGCCAAATATTGACACAACGAACATACATATATCCTCAAGCCAGGGCGGGAAGTGTAGGAAGAATTGTCAAAAAATTCACCAAAAACCATTTTCGAACTCAGTTTTAGAAGAGGTTTCAAAATAGGTTTCAAGAAGAGCACCATCGACTTAAAAGAACTATCCTGCACCTGGGAACACAATGTATCTAAGACGTATGTTGCATTATTTCTTGTAAACTATTTTATTTCCTATTCCATAGCAGCGCCATTTAGTCAACCGAATCTAGCAAAAAAAGGTGATTGTCCATTCTCATAGTTTATTTATGGTTAGGATGTCGCTTATGCAATGCACTACTGAAAGGCGAAGGTTGCATACGCCTGTTACCCTATAAAGGAAACTCAAATACTATTTTCCAATTATATTCAAACCCGCCCAACTGTTCAACCCACTCCCGTCATAAGTAGACATTTAAGGTAGGAACATCCTTAACCAATTTTTCCATGAAAATGGGGTCCTTTCCCCCCTCTCAACTGCAACGGAATGCTAGCCCGAAAAACAAAGTCAGCACAAATTAATATTCCATTTCAGTAAGCAGCTTACACTATTTAGACCGGGTTGGATATGAATTCCTTCAGAAAATTACTACCAACCAGTCGGACCAGCACCGGACCAATTCTTCTCCTCCAGCCGAGTGGAAAACCTCACATTTGCCATAAAGATACATATTTTGAATGTTTTGTGTGTACACAGAAATATTCAAGGATTTAATTACGTCGTCCACCCTAGGCCAAAGAAGGAAGCTTTTAACATTATGCACCAGCCTCACTAGCGTTATAAATCTCACCCCCATCTCGCTGGTAGTAGTGCCTCCCAAAAAAAATACAGTCATCGCGAGCGGGCGAGCGGTACTAACTTGGAAATCCTTGGAAATTATTTTTTATCACGATTTCCGGCTCGTTCTGTGTTTGCAATGCTTTTTGCGTTTTTTTTTTTTTTTATTTCTCCCTCTGTCTTCCTTTTGGCACTTTGACGACGACGAAGGAGATTTGAGAATTCAATGTTCAAAAGTAAACAAAATATGAGTCTCATAACTCATAGCCAAGTGAGAGAGAGAAAGAAGGAGTAGCAACGAGCTAACGAGAGAGTTATTCAATTTATTCTGACTTATGAAAGTCCTTTCGACATGCAAGACAATTTTTCAAGTTTTCCCGCAAAAGTATAAGAAAAAAAAAAAAACAAGAAATAAAATGTGACACAAACAAACAGCGGGAATTGAAATGAAAAATCCCCAGGAATTAAAGAGAATCGGGAAGAATGGACATTTGCGGGGGACACGTCCGTCCTCCCAATGTGAATTGAGCCACGTGTACAGTGGGGTACGGAAGCACAAAGTCACATTAATTTTGATGATGAAACACCTGAGGATATCCTTAGAATTTTAACATTTTTGACCTAAGCCCACCCGTTAAAGAGAGGCTAAGTACGCCCAAGGTTTAGTAGATTTAACTAGCATTATGCAAGGATTTTCCTTTCCTTCTTAATACGTAGTATTAGGGTATTACATTTCAACCGAATTTACCCACTTAAAGAGACATTTCAATAGAACACAAGGCCTAGACAAACATCATCCTAACACTGGGATGGGACCCGTGGCGGGGTATTATTTTAAACATTTAAACAAGGACCTTGTGCTCTAGTGCACGATAGGCTACGCCTTTGGGAGGATCACGCTAAAACTCTTGTCTGACCTTAACTCGATTTTTAAGACTAATGTTTGTCCATTCACCTCAAAGTGGCTTTGAACAACGGTGCAGGGATATAAGTCCATAATGGACCCTAGCAAGGTAACTTTCCTTTGAAAACCTGAAGGAACCAGAACTATCATCGTGGAGTACTGTTAGGAAAAAATGCTTACAACCATTTAGCTTCTAAATTCTCCAATAAAACTGAAACGAATGCAACATCCTTACTGGCCAAAGAGCAGCGAATCTTGCAAACTTTTCTGTAGAAGAATCAAGAAATCCTCAAAAGCTATCAACTACCTGATGAATTCATATGCCGTACGTACATATCATTGGAACACCTCTAGTAAGGAAGCCAGCGAATGGGCATCAGCGGAGCCTTACGTGACTGCACACCTCGTCGTGATTTAAGGGCCAAGTAGACCTCTACTAAAAGTCTTGGATTTTATTTCCTAGATAAGATTCGGGACCAAGATGTATCATCACAAAAATAGGTTAGCCGCGAACTGAGTATCCGGATACTTGACGGCCTCCGGATTAGCCAAACTTATCTGTGTAATGTGTATCCCTGCACAGACTGACCGTTGTTTCTACTCTACACATGGGAACGTATTATAAATTCGGAAAAAAAAACTTCTAAAACTAAAAACTATTCGCGCAAGTTGTCTACCGGCAGAGCTCCTGAAGACCTGGTTAATAAGAAATTTGTGACTTTACATGATCCAACTATGATACTTCCAATAACCGGATGCAACCCCAAGGTACGAGTATTAGTACCCTCACATGTTCCACTGGCTCCAAAAAAAATGGAATTCCAGCTAAACTGGCTTCAGATATCATGAAGAAAAACCCAGGTTCTCCTCCTAGATGTTGCGATGGCAGATAACATCAATGCCTCGTGAAAGTGATCGCCTGCGAAGATCAACGGTCATACGACTTCTACAAACTGGCTATAGGCAAATTAGGAGAGATATATGTAGACAGGTGCTAAGCTCGAGGTTATTCCGAGGGAAGATATCCCGAGAAGGCCGAGAACTCACAGTTGGATCCCAGCCCAACCCTCTAACCGACACGGCTGATTGGGAGTGATGGAAGTTGTCACCAATCTAGATAATCAGAGTAGCATTAGTCTACATCGGAACCGATCAGAGATCGGCACCAATGTATTCACTAGACACTATCCGATGAGTTTATGAGCCAAACAGTCCATGTTGGGCGTAGCGTAAGGTCGAGCTTCGCACAGCTATTCGTGCTGTACGTGTTATAGTTCTTGCACGAACCTAGACTTTAAAGCTTTCTTACGAAAATTATACTCTCGAATGTTTGTCAGACATTTTCTAGAGGTTGCCGTAAAAGAAATCTTTTAGTGTTTTCTAATATTTAGACCTTCAACTTCTCGCACCAATTATTTTCTAAGCTTACGGAGTAAGAAACGATTCTTCATTTCGTTAGCACCTGCCCAGCAGTGTCCAAATGATTTCGGAGAGCTGGATTAGTCTTTCGATTTCTTGAAACTAGTGACAGGTCTATAGTATTACAATAGACCTCGTATAATCTAAGTATGACTGTGTCTATGAACAGATAGACCCCCTAGCCTTGGTCTTAGAAAAACGAATAAGTTTTGCACTTGGAAATCTTGGAAAAGTTACAATTTTATTCTGCGAAATCAACAAACCTACAGCCAGTCTATTTTTACCATTCCCCTACCGCTTTTGGTGTAAGAAGTTCAGGCCGTTTCACCCAGCCCAGTTGAAACAGATACTAAAATTTGTCCCGTCAACTTCACTCCCTACCTTCGATGGAATTGTTCTAAAGCGTCTTGGAAATATATTGCAAAACCAACTTAGACGTTAACACCTGGTGACAGTACCAGCAGTAGAGTTAAACTATGGACTACCACAAGGTTCAGTTTTATCGCCTCTTTTCTTCAAAACAAAATCTATGTAGAAAGTACCAGTATGCATATACATATGTACATCTATCATACTTCTCGGTCGCCCACTGTGCTATAAGCAAATATAAGACACAGAAGACCCCATCCTTCTTTTATCCCCCCATAAAAGGGCAAAACGCCTCCCCTTTGCTTTTCCATTAACGTCGACTTATGTTACTTAAAGCTGCCATTCCTACTGACTGTTGTTTCCGTTTTTTTTTTTATTTTTTTTTATTCTCCAACGCAATGACACACTATGTGTAGCTTTTACCATTATCACTCCCTTCCCTAGGAAAAAAGGAAGTTTCTGACTTACTGTGGTACCTGCT
The DNA here is from genome assembly GCA_905220385.1 of Xylota sylvarum. Lineage (NCBI taxonomy): Eukaryota > Metazoa > Arthropoda > Insecta > Diptera > Syrphidae > Xylota > Xylota sylvarum. The sequence continues at coordinate 102,587,070 of LR999957.1, read as the reverse complement.
GCGTTGAGATGACAAATGATACGAGGCTTCCCCGGGTAACTGGAGTCAACCATCAATCCTCGTAGCGAATTATTATCCAAATCCAATTAATTACAAAAAAATAAGGGACGACACTTAGCTCACAGTTGTCGTTTTCTACTTGAAATTCATTATTCACTTAAATAAATAGAAGTCCTTCGTTTCGGTGTGGCGCAAATTTCCAGCCATCATGATGGAGAGCAACTGATAAAAACAAAAATAAACGCCATGCAATGGTGACTAGACCGGAAGTACGACAGTACCTGCTATTCTCATTTACATTTGGAAATTGTTGACTTTTTGTTTTTGTTTTTTTTTTTTTTTTTTGCTTAAGAAGTGTCGAGTTTTGTTTCTAGAGAAGTCATCAATCTCAGGCGTAGGAATCGTGACTATGCAAGGCACAGGAAGTTGGTGTGAACGTAGAAGAAGAGTGATTAGGAAATAATCAGTTTTAATGAGAAACTTTTGCTGTTGGTCTTTAATTTAATTATCGTTCGGAATAGATGGAGTAATCATAGGGTGTTAGAAGAAAAAAAAAGATTTACAGGTAGGTACATAGGAAGGTGAAAGACAGAAACGTTTGAAGCTTTTACTGTCTAGTGATAGCACATAATCAGGTTGCATGAGCTCTCCTTTCTTGCGGATAAAAAGTAAACCAAGCATCCTATCAATAGCGGACAATTACTATAACTATTGTCTTAATGAATTTTTCTTAATTTACTTAACAAAAAAAGTTGTATACAAAGATCCAAGTTCAAACAGAGCATCAGTACAGTTTTCGTAACGTATGCTTTACGATAGATGCGAATTGGACAGTGGACACCCATAGTTCAGAACGTGTTCCACTATTAAGTTAAGGTCATGTCTTCGAAACATGATACTTATAATTCTCCAGTAAAAATTATGGTGAAAGGACTATGTATTTTAGAGAAAGATTCCTTCTACATATATGACACTGATGAAGATGTGCAAAATATTTTGTTGGTGAAGTCCCATAAGGGTCAGTACTAGGGCCAGTGATGTTGATCATTTTATATATTGATGTGCTCGGCTTCAAATACCAAGCAAAATAACTACGATTTCGTTGATTGAAATAGCAGTTGTGGAGTCAAATCTAGAAGCCTAGAAATCTGAGAAAACATCAGACATGAAATCGGTACCTAAGATCGGTCATTAATTGGCATACTTATGCGAAATGATCGATGTAGGTCTGTTTTATACAGAACGCTTGCAGAGCTCGTACAGTAAAGGGAATTATACCCGTTCTAACAAGTATGATGCCTAACAATATTGGTCCAAAAAAAATAGAAGAGTCCTCCTAGCGAAATTATTGCTATCTATAGTGATAGTTAATATGCGCCAAATCAACTCTGTACTGTCTTAGTGGAGTAAGAATGTCTAACGACTTTCGTACTGCAAGGAAAGCATGACTTCATTGCAGCAGAGATTCATATGATCAAAAAGGCGATGGACCTAATGGATCGGACCATTTGTAAGAATATGAATAATCCACCGAAGAGGGGAAACCAATTTCTTATTTGAAACAACGTCTGATGTAATCGTAACTAATTTATACAGATTCAGACGTTAAGTCTCCATTCTGGCCCAATTGCAGTGAAGACCAAGGAAATGCAGAGCTCAATCGTCTTTGGAGAAACATAGAATGGCAACCAGGCTTAGAACACATCACACTTCAGATGCCTTCCTAATACGAGAAATATGGGAAACAGTCACAAATATGGCAGCGACGGTTATGAAACAATTTGATCGAATAAAACGGAACAGCCGATCTGCAACGAAATCATTAAAAGAAAGAGCTGATTGTGGAAGAAGAAATGCTCCACCACGCTATATACTATGCAAAGACTTCGTGGACATAGTTTACAAATCATTCAAGACTTAGATACTCTAGAGTCTCGGGAAACGTTGCTCAGCATTTTCCAAGTAAATTGAAAGATACGCCCCTTTTTACCCATGAAATTATAAGGACGTTAGTATCGAGGTAAAAGAAAGGACTATAGATAATCGAAAAATCCTGCGACCGTAAAAAACATGTACAAAAAAACCAAGCTGTAGACTACTGACTTCAAACCCTACCACTTTCAGCAGTTACTTACTGAACAACAGACGAAGGAAATGACAGCACTCAAAGAGCACCTAACTTAGCTATTGCAAAGCTTAGCATAACTACATATTAAGAGGTTTACAAGATATTTTCTAAAATGCTTGGTTCAGGACCAACAAGTGAGCGATGGTGGGCTCTTCTTGCCGGACAGTCAGCTCATTCATTTCCCTCGAAACCTGCAATCCCGGCCAAAGTAAACTTGTTCGTGGATGTAAGGTCTTGGACAGAGTTGAGGCAGTCCTAGACAAGCTAAGACTCTACTATGAAAGATCTACAACTGCCGTACTCACTGAAAACCTCAGCTTGAAAAATTTTTTTGGAATTTTTCAAGTTTTACCCATCTGGGACTTAATACCCCAGCTCCAGTGATGTGTAGCAGATTTGAAAATTTGGTTATATTATGAGACCCTCACCAGTGACCAGTAAGATCACCAATCTGAGGCAAGCTTAGAGCGCTAAGCAAAGCCTTTCTTTGCATTGCAAGACGTAGCAGTATAGCTAAGCATTGCTCCTATGCATGCTAATGGGTATGTTTTCATTGCGAAGGAGACTTATTGATTATCTTAAGCTTCAGTGCCCCGATTATTATTAAAGACTAATCTAATCTCTTTCACGTCTGAAAAAGTAACAACAAAAGCCTATGAAAGCTTAATGTACCCATAGTAACTGGGCTGTACGAATTGGAAAACTTACAAGGCTAGGTCTATACTCTACAGAAAGAACAGAAAATCCCAATGTAACTCCTGGAAGATATTAAAATTCATAGTAATCAGATCCAGGTAGCAAAAAGTCCTCTCAAAAATCAAATCTCTAATATAGACATTTCCTAGATTCTATGGAAATCTTTGACAACTAGCTCTAATACGCATCTTTTGACATGATCTGCAGCTGTTATGTAAGAATCGGGTCCGCAGTCACCAGTCTGAGGCATGGAGGAGACAGCAAACTTTCATACACGACCTGTTGTATAAGTGCGTAGTCCAAACGACAAAAATTCGACGACTTTACTTATGTCTAAGGACATCAGACAAACGGCCCGTTAAGCGGGTATAATAGTGTTGTTTAAGAATTTTGAAGGAAACCCCGAAGCCTTCATATAATACCCCCAACGTTAGGGTACGGTCACAGTGGTCACAAACTAGCTTCTCGCTTTGCTGCTTTCACGGTGGTTAAAAATAAAGCCGCCAATGACGCGCCATAGTGAACTTGCTTCAACCAGTTTATACCAGCTTTTCGTAACCAACTTTCAAGCGCTTTCTTTCAGTTTTTAGCGAAGTAGTGTTAGGCACAAATGTTGTGTGATCCCGACTCGATGTTCACTATGACCATCACCTTCTAGAATCACGCTGGCTCTGAGTACCGACGTTAATTTCATCGGAAAGCTGATAAGCAAGAAACCGAGAGCTGACTTTCGGTATACGTACCCTTAGATTAGGTTCGATTGCCAGGCTGCAGCAATTGCAGCCACACTTAGGCCAGAATATGCCCATTGTGATGCCACAGGATATAGTGTCCTCAATCTACCCGTGGAACTGGCATGAGCTTATTATAAAGCGCTGGGGGCAGCTAATGCTTATGTTAGTGTATTCTGCTAGATATTTTTCTCTTCGAATTGAGAGAGCTTGTCTGGTCGGAGAAGGTGAAGAATAGATTCTTCCTTTTCCTCATCCATGCAGGTTCTGCTGAAATCGAAGCAAACGGATCCCAGTCAATACTACAGTGTATATAGGTTTCGAAAGTTTTGTTGAAAAGGCGCTGGAGAAGAATGTAGTCAATGTCTTTTGGGATACATTCTAGTTTATTTAGAATAGACTAGTGGCCAGTTTGCAGACTAGTCCAGAAAAGAATTGCTTTCATGGGAATGTCCGCATTTGCTGCCACTTGCTTGGAATAGATATCAAACCGTGGCACGGAGAACAATATGTCCATAGCCGCAGTTGGAGTGGATCCCAGGGCTTCACTAATGTAGACGCATGCCATTCTTTGCACATGACTAAGGTAGTTGTAGTGGATGGCTTTATTCGTAAGTATAGGCCTTATAATAGATACATAGAGCCAATATTTAATTCGAAGCTGTAGTCCCCATTTGCTTCCAAGAGTTTACTTTTACAGCATTACAGAGCCGTAGTGGCTTTCTTAACTCGGTCCAGGATGTTGGGTTTCCAGCTTAATATACTGTCTAGGATGAGGCCTAGGTACTTTGGCGTATTTGTGAGCACCAGGGTGATGCCGTTTAGTTTCAGAGGAACAAAGTTGGGAATTTTATATTTCCTTCTGAAGAGTATCAGAGTTCGGTTTTCTGAGGATTGACCAAGCATTCTTTAGTCCATATAGAGAATTTGGAGAGGGAGTTCTGCCGAAGATCCTTGAAGCGTATTGAACTTATTGAGGTGTTTCTTTGAGACATCAATATCCACATCATCTGTATAGACAACTACCTTGGACCGCCACTTCCTGCCAATTACTTTGAATTGAACCCCTTTTGAAATAATCCATTTTTGGTAAAAAATAAACTTTCATGAATGCAGTCAAATCACCAATTCTCTCGCCACTAGGGAAATCATTAACATGTCCCTGCGTCATTTCCTTTTCATGCCGCAGTAAAAAGTAATTTCCTACATCGTTACGCAAACACGTTCAGCCATCATTAGGACACCCCATTGCCAAATGATTCGATCGATTCACGGATTATTAGACCAGTTATGCAAACAAACATCTCGCCATCTAATGCAATTTTAAATTGTCATCAGCGCGCAACCCCGGCATGTATCTAGGATATGTACACACATATCTGGGCATGGATTTTCCCGAGCTGAAAAATTTGCATTAAAATGCGACACCCTCGTCGAGCATATTGCCCCACGCACCGTCTATTTGTTCAGGCCGCGTTCTTTTCTCTAAATATCCTTGTTGTTGATGTTTAATGTTTTCCATCAACAATGTCTGAATCAGCAGCGTAAAAGAAGAAAAGTTAGAGGAGGAGGGTTCCGGCCGTGCACTCTTATTACGTTCGTCCTGCAAATGACATTTGTGAATGAGGGGTATACTCAAATGAGCGAAAAAAAACACAGACAGCAATGCATACAGCAACCCTTATTACATTGTGAATAGTGGAACGTGCAAATGTTTGTTTTACACGGTACACGCACCGCGACAGCCAGGAAACTAACCAGAACTTCACACGCATATCACAGGACACATCCTCAAGAATGCAAGACATTCCGAGGGTGGATTTGGTTTTTGCATTCGCGTCGACACCCCATCCCATAGAGCTTTGAAATTATTAGTAAATTTAAATATCCTGCTCACAGGATGAAAGGGTAGTCGCTCACCGACCGGTAAAATGATTCCATTTATGCCATTTTATTATGCGTAAGGTTTTGGTTTTGTTGGCGTTGCCATAGCATCGGATAGAGGGGTGAGAAGAAGGGTGTTGTTTGGAGTGTTAGCAGCCAAAGGACTCTTTGAATGAATTTTTTTTTTTTTTTAATTTGATATTTAGGCTTCGGAATTAAAATCCTCAGCTGGGTTACGATGGGGGAGAGTACGAAAGAATCGAGGCCGAGCCGAGGGTTGAAATGGTTTTGAAATTGAGAGTGTAATTAGTTGAGAATTCAGCAAGTGTACCTATGTGTTGAGGTGGAAGGGTGGTGCTGCGAGAGTGTATTGTTCTTTTGTGTTTATTTTGGAGCAGTTTATTGGTCGTTGACAATAAAGTGTAAGCCAGCACAAATAGGTGGCAAAGTTTTGTGGAATTTAAGCAATTTATCGTTCGACGAAAGGACATGTTTAAGGATGTTAATTCAGGTCAGGTGTTTATTATGCCAGGACTGTGTTGACTCTACGTTATTAACATGATTTACATTTTACATTGTTGTTTGCAAAGGATACAAAAGAAAAATTCAGTGAGTTTTGTGTTCTTGGGGGTGGGAGCTAGTGTATGGATGTACCTATACTTTGACCTCACAAAAGAGCTACAAATGGAAAAATTGTTTCGACCCTTATTTGTCAAAACACGATGACATGAAGATTATTAACTAACTGTTCATGTAGGGTAGCCGAAATTATCTTATGTCTCTCCTGAACATCTGCAGATGAAACATCCTACATTGAGTGAGTAATTAAGTACTACTTTCCATGTACACAACTGCGGCTACAACTTTCAAAACAAATGCAAAAATGGGTCATTTCATGTCTCCCAAAACGAGTATTTGTCCGTAATTTTACTTTAGAACTTCGAAACAAATAATTGTCTCCTCCAGATGTTAGAGTATACCCCCCAATCGATGATGCTACCATATGCAACAGGAACAAGTTATCAAATATCTCTAAGGTGAGGTCCCATAAGGTTGTATACTGGTCACTACTCTTTTAACTGTAATTTGCAACAAATGGAAATCAATAGGCTTGTAGATCGTATTTTACCAAGGATGCAGAACACATTGAAAGGGCAAAGTAAAAATGATGTCGCTGAAGAGTCTTTTAAATCGTTACAACTGACTAAATCGATGTTGCTAAAAGGCTCGTACATGATTATATGATTATATCTATGTACTTTACTTCTTAGCTTTTAAGCAAACATGACTGAATATCGTTGATCAAGGAATCTGATTATACTTTAGTCCCTTAAGACTGTTTTTAAGCAAGAGAAGAAGCGATTGGAAAAAGTTATAATGACATTGCCCGAATTGATCACATATGTATGTATTGCCGAACAATTAGTGGAGACCCTGGATATTACCGCGATCCAATAAGTGTGATGAAACGGGTCAAGTAAAGAGAGACTGAAAAACTGCGATATCTACTACCGACAACATAAGTAGAGCATACTTGTCTGTGGCAGACTTAGGCATGTAGGCTTAATTCGCCAACGTTAGCCTCATATAACCTCATGCCCTCACATACAAGAAGTGTAACGATACCAGAGACAGCTTCTACGAGCTTCTGGACAAAACTTACGAGCAATACACTGGTTTGTATCCTTTGTAACCTGCACGATACCATCTCCGATAACAGATTCAAGCTAATTCGTAGCTGGCACGTGGTGCCCACATCTCAACATTCACAACTTCTTGGAGGTCTCCTGATCAATCAGCCAATCAACCAATTTGATTACATTCCGATCCACGCAAATCACTCTTCCAGTATGATGAACATGTCAAGGCTTCAAAGGCAGAACCGAACCTGGCCAGGACGAACAAGGAAATCTAATAGTAGAATCGCAGTCGATGTAAAGGAAATTGAAAAGTACTTCTAAAGACTGTCAGATAATAACCAACATTTTCGTCTCTCTGACCTGAATGAGGTTAAGATAGCTACATATATCCAAACTGAGATCTAATCTAAACTTGCTAGAGCTGATAGTCTGACTGCCGAGGTGGTCAAATAAGCGAGAGATATGGAATAGGTAAGTCTCAGTGTCGCTTTTAAGACCGTATCTGCTGTTTCTGTGAGTGCTTGAAACCCTTCGTCAAGAACCTGATTAGCCAAATTTTCACACTATGGTAGATCATGAAGACAACCCGGGAGTTTTAAATCGATATACATCACCTTTCTATCGATATTAAGGCCCCCCGTGAAGGCAATTATAAAGACTAGCTAAACAGAGCCATGTCTAATCTGGGTATCCCTGAAAAACTCGGCTGGTTACACAGGATGATGATGAATATTCGTAACTGCTCACCGAGACTTTTGATGTGGAAGAATTATATAGACAAGGAGACGCGTTGAAAGAGCTGTGCCGAACTGACGCGCCAACAGCAGAGGCTTACTTCAAAAGTCCATACAACTGCAATTTATATCAGAACCCTGAAGAACACCATGCTCATGGATAACGCAATATGTAGGTACTACTCATCACCAATTGACAAGACGTATCAGACCCTCTGTCCGAACATGGGAAATTAATATTGAAGGTACCTACAAAAGCCCAAAAGCGATTACTTATCAAAGCTCTTAAAGAAAAACAACATCGACTTATCCGTCATTCAGGAGACATACTCAGCATCAGATGCTGCCCAGAAAACCAGAGATACCATCAATGGATACAACCTACCACCATGCATATGGATCGGCCACGTATGCCCGAAACGATATAAAAAATATGAAACTAATCAGTGCTAACCTAGTCAGACTCTAATAAGAACATTTTTAGAATTATAGTTCAGATCGATGGCCTCTTTGTTGTTCATATATACAAGCCTCCTGCGACGCCATGCCTATCCAATGTGCTCAACGTCCCTTCAAATTAACAAACCGTCTTCATCAGTGAATTCAGTAGGCACCATAATCTATGGATTATGACAGACTTATGGAGTGGAATTAAACGACGTGCACTTAGTTTTTGATGCAAAAGATAGAGCAACGTTTTTTTCTTGAAGAACTGTCATGCCAGACTTTCCACGTAGTCAGCACCGCCAAGTATTGGTTGATATATATTCAAATCCTCATAGTCGCCTCCACACAACAACCACAATAGAACTTCATGAAGGCAAACTGGAATAGCTTTACTAACGAACTCGACTCATGCGTAAGGTTTATTGCGCCAACGCATCGCCTCGAAACTATGATCGATTTGTTGGAATAGTCATAGCTACTGCTTAAAAGCATAGCAAAGAGTATAGCACTGGCAGGAACGGTAAGAGCGAGCAAATTTATGATGAGTTCGAGTCATCTGGAGACCCCGAAATCGGCGTCGAACTTCTGAGATCATTAGACCTACAGAAGAAGTACAGAAATAAATGGATGTCAACAGTCTTAACTTCACAGAAAGCCATGGATTCTGCTCCGAAATCTCGGAGGAAGCAATACCTGAACCCAAACAAAGTAGCTAAGCGCATTGTAGATGTTTCTCGTGCCTCTTCGGATAAGACCCAGACAGTCAAAATAAAACGCGAATTTTAAAGAGCTTAAGAAAAGTACAACACAGACATCACAGTTCTTCTGGCAATCAAAACAGGAAAATCAGCGGGCTTTGATGGTACCCGGAGTTTCTGATAGGTACATAGCAGCAAAAATACAAGGCGGTGGTTAGCGATCTTGTATAGTAAGATCCTGGAATCAGACGAAATTCCAGCGGCTTACAAGTGGACAAAAATAATAGCCATTCTCAAGCCTGGTAAACCGAACGATCAACTAGATAGTTATCGACTAATAGCACTCTTAACTGCGAGTTACAAACTGCTTGAATCTTGAATCTCTCTTCTATATCCGGATCAACCATAAACTAATCCCGATAGAATAACTTGGATTTCGTGTGGGTAGAAACTGGACAAACCAAGTGCTATCACTAACGACGTACATTAAGACACGGTTTGAGATGGGGATTTAAACATCTGTTGGATTTGTCGACATAAATGCAGAATACGACCGTATGAAGGAACGGACTGTTTGGGTCCAGTCTGCCACGAAATTTTTGGACTACTCTCAACAGGATTCGAACAAACCTTGTGCAGACTCTCTGCTCCGCTGGACATCGATCTCATCAGAACAGTTCGTCCCTATTAAGGCAGAGGACATGGATTTATCGCAGACGACATGGATTTATCGACATATTACGAATAAATTCTACTTAAAAGGAAATCCCACAGGCCCATCTATGGACACGGTTTACACTTGTAAATTTTGCAATTTAAAATGCGTGTACCTGTGCACGATAAGTACACTGTGAAGCGCTCATTTATTGACAAAAAAAAATAATCCTCATTAAACAAACTATATAATCAGAGATTATAAAAAGATACAGAACCACAAAAATATTGTGATAATATCAAATTTATATTCCGTTCTTTATCAATACAACTTATTAAAAAAAAAGAGTATGTACGACGGAACGCATACATTGTATCTGATTTAAAAACCAACGAAACATTCATGATAGCTTTGTATGTGTTTACAATACAAACACTCTCAATTACGCCATAAAATCTCATTATCATCCAGAGATTGATGCAAAACAAAAAACATTATCGAAAAATATTTTATTTCCCAGTGACTGATCAAATTCAAAATAAACAAACCGACCGGCAAGGATACGCGCTTTAAGCGCATTAAAATCGGTCCTGAAACTGTTGTCGAAACAATAACGCTGAAACCAAAAAAAAAAACGCTTCACAATCACCATCAGGAGAAGAGATAAATACAAAAACAGAGGAAAAACAAAAAAATAAATAAAAAAACAATAATGAAAATTGCATTCACGGTATCCAGGACGAATCCTGGTTCTATTTGTTGGAAAATTTATTACATAAAAGTGTTTTTCACTGCCTGTGCATGTCCACTCACAGTCGTACATATACACTCACACACAATAAGAGTACTAGCACTCGTTTTGGGATTTAAGGATACACGTACGTACAAGGATAGAGGGATATCCGGGGCGATTCACTATTGGGAAAAACTAAAGATATGAATGTTCCCCATAGGCTCATGGACACAATCGGCTATAGCCAACAAAAATCCATAAAAAAAAAACCTTCATACTTCCATCAGGGACGGAATTAAGGCGCATTTAGGGAATTTAGAATCTACATAGAATCGATATGTGTATGTTGCTGCTTGACAAGTTTGCAATAACCAAGCGCATGTCGTCCAAAAATACTTGCAAATCCAACCCTGGTTTCTCTATAGGCACTTCAAACCCAAATGGATTACTATACCGACTGACTCTCTGCATCCACGAGCACAATGACAAACTGACATCCCCACACACAACAACTTGAGAGCATCGAGTAAGTGTGCCTGTGCATACTTAAAACTTCAAAAAAAAAAAACAAGCAAAACACCTATCAAACAGAAAAAGGATACACAATAAACGAGAATATGGAGACAGAGAGTGAGAAGAGAAAAAAAAAAGAAGAAAAAAAAGTGAAAAACAATATTTAAACAATGTAAAAGGATTAAAACGAGGAACTTCACAAATTACTCCCGAAGGACGACCACAGAGAATCATAAATTTTCCGCGGAAACATACACGAGATGGAAAATAATGGGCACAAGCATACATGGGCACCTACTATACAGGATTGGTATTTGTGTATTCCTTTCTGTTTCGTTTTTTTTTTTCTGCCGAATGACTGATGGATGATGCATCCTTTCTTTCGGCCTGATGAGGAGCAATAATTTTCACTATTGAAAAGCAACCTGATTCTTTTTTCTCCCCCCTGTTGTCTTGTCTGTGATGGTCCTTTTGAAAAGCGACTATGATTCTCTCATTTTAAAGGCTTAAATTGCTTTTAAATTTTATAGTTGTTCTTTCCAATAGGGTTATAGATACATACATATGTACACATACAAACAGTGGGGTTATGTTTTCATAGGCTCATCTGGTATTTACTTTGAGATGGAAGGATTCTATGGCTATTTGGACAGGAAACAACCCATTCTACATAGGTTCAGGTTCATTTTACTCACTTATCAATTGACACTTTTCAGAATTTGCTAAGTGATAAAGGTTTTTGCAAAATAAAAGAAATTGGTCCTACTTGGTTGCTTTTTTACTCTTTAATTCCAGCAATCAAGATATAGTCGCTACCAACCTTGAAATAAGGACAAAAAATTATTCGCTATTATCGGTCTATATGGGTCGAGGTCAAGTGGTTTCCGGACAACCTGAGGAAGGTTTTGGAAAGCGCGTTGAAACTTGCTTTATCATTGTATGTAATCACACAATCTGGGACAGTTCCGACACAAAGGAAGGAGTTTAGGAATTTTCTGACTTTGTTCTAAGTACTACAGTATAGGGTCTCAACCGACCTTCATTACTCGTAACCGGTGAGAAGTCTTGGACATACATTGAATATAGTAAATGACTGGAGAGTGTCCGACGAGCACTCCTACTTAAACCATTGATACCTTCAATTTAATCTAAATCTAAAAGGCTTACAAAAATTACAAAAATACCAATTACAGCGAACGCTTAACAACGTTGATTACTCCCCACTTGCCTTACTGAACTCAAAAGCACCATGGATCTTGATTGCATGGTGAGTACTCTAAAATTGGCGCTCAACGACACTATGCCAAGAAGGCAAGTAGAAACCACCTTGGTGGAATGTTTTTTAGAATAAAAAGTAAGCTCCGTTTTAATCTACCTAAACGCTCTCGTGAGACAGCTGATTGAAATGCCTATAAATTACCTTTCAAAAATAGAAAACTTCACCGAAAAAAAGGAACGCCGATCCTGTAGACTCTTCTAGCCTCTAGGATGCGAAAGGTCTTCTCCATAAACCCCCTCAACACCCAGATAAGATGGCCACTGGACATCCTCTGGAAAGGAGTCAATTGGTCTGTTGCTGTGCTTTAAACTGAAAACACTTTCGTTCCATTTTGCTGCGACTCCCTGATTATAGTAACGACAGAAAGGATCCTCCGAACTATGCGCAGTTTCAAACTCTCCAAGTTCCCAAGACCTGACGGTTTCATTTGTACTGAGATTCAGCATTCTGAAGACATATTGCATCATTGTCTTGAAACCATCATGTCTAGTTGTCAAACTATGGACTAAGGTTGTTATCGTCTTCATACCTAAGCGCGGCAAAACCTAAAAATGCTAAAAAAGTCGATTGGTATCAATCTGCCTAAGACCACCAATCCAACTATGATCTTTGTGTCCCAAGAAGTATTAAAGAACATACTTATCTCCGTGGTCTTCCTTGAGATTGAGGCAGCTTCTAACAATGTCAAACCAAAACCACTCACGGGCACACTTTCAGGTGCTGATCAATCAATTGCAGACAGGATTATTAACACACAGCTGGATGGTACATCGGCTAAATGGCATGCCTGTAGCGTTACACCCCAACGTGGAGTCTTGTCCACTCTTTTCTGAAATCTGGTAGTCAACGAGCTACTAGTAAACCTAGAAAGGACTTTGCTACTGCAGCTTCAGGTAAACACCCAAACACTCTGCGAAATTCTTCGATATGCTCTCCTACTGTTCACTAGATGGGCCTCCAAATGGAAACTGAGTGATAAACCCTCACAAAATCGCACTTGTTCTCTTTACGAGGAAGTACATAGTTCCACTCATAGATCCCATATAGACGCCCTCACAGACGCCCTCATAGTGCGCCCATCAGTTTTAAAGTCTCCTCGCAGTGGTCCTGTTATCATGCTGAATCCTCCTCGATCGTCGATCTAATTAACTAACATCGACTATACTCCACCGAAACAAAGATTTGACTGCCACCTTGGATGGTAGTTCGATTCACTTCTAAACAGATGGCTTCAGGACCAAGATCTGTCAAGTAGCAATCAAGTGCCTGGAATCGTGGTCTTTCACGTCAAAAGCAGGAGGCCAGGCCGTAGAGACATTCCAGGAAACTGCAAGGCTGCCAACCTCGCTAGAAAAGGGTACAACTCTAAGGATTCTGCTCCACTGGCAAAACCTTAGTATGCATTTCGTTGCATGTAACCATCTACTGAAGCTGAACGCTTTCAGCAGGACCAACCACAAATGGAAAAATGACTCGATGTGTCTGTATATCAAGACAGGTCTGGCTTAAGCTGAATCAGAAACTTAGTTGCTAGAAGGCAGGACAATGAGGAAATCATCATTCAACTCATTTGCAACTGTCTGGTGCGCCAAAAAAGTTTGCTCTATTCAGTTAGAACTAGCTTCCTTAGACTTTATGAGCGTCCTTCCCGTCATAAGAAGCTCTGGTTGGTTTTGTTAGCCCCTGGGTAGCCAAAGTGGAAAGATCCATGGTATCACAAAGAACCTCTTCCGGTCTAAGTGTCTGCATCTTGGTACAAACTAATTCATTGGACATTATCGCAGAATTAGAGGAGGTTATATTATAATAAGACAATATTGGTTTACCTTTATGTGATCTTGTCATAAAAAGTTAAATGACAACAAATTGTTGACACTCACCTGAAAGAAAAGAAAAAGTGTTTGTTAATATGAATTACTTAAAAGTGAATTATTGTTTAATACTATTACAATATACATATAAGAGTCCAATTAAGAGTCACAAAGAGAAAAGTTGTAACCCGTCTAAGCGCGAAAGTAGGAAATATTGCCCTATCATTAGATTAGATGCGTTTAAATGCGTCTGACACTATGAACTAGAGGAATATCCTCCCGAAATACCTTCAACAGATTCTGATTGACTACTTCCGCAATAGAGTACTGTTTTACGACACCGACCATGGAACAAAGCGGTACATATTAACTGGTGGCGTCCCTCAAGTCTCTGTATTGGGTCCCGTACTTTGGAACTTTATGTGCGATGACATTTTTAGACTGCGAATACCGAGACTATCAAAAATAATTGGCTTTACTGACGAAGAAGAGGAAATGGACCACGACTGCGGTGAAGCTATAAGGACCGTCCAGAACTGGCTAACAAGCACGTGCATAAAGCTTCCTGAAGAAAGACGGAAGCAGTACTTATAAGCAGCAGAGTGCAACGTAGTGGCTTCCAGAATTAGAGTACCTTGGCAATAGATGCACGGCTTACCTTTAACCAGCACCTACAGTACGCAGCTGATAAGGGAGCAAAGGGAACCGTTGCTGAGTGATTGTAGTGTGCAGGATGTGGGTTAGTATTTAGATGTATTCCTTGCATCGTTTATTCAGGTTTTCGAATTGTACATGCTAGTAGCTACTAGTATCCTAAGAAGATTACACGTTCTTTCGCGTTCAGGTTCTTTGAAGAATTTGACAATGTGAAGCTGACCATAAATCCATCAGCAAGTTCCTATTTGATATCTAGTACTTGGCCAGATGTTTCATTATTTTGTGGATCAATACTTCATAAGATTCCAAAATGTATTGCAGAGTCATGGCAGAATTTGTAAATGTTCTCACCTAATATTCCTAATATCTCAAGCTTTCTTTGAGTTTACAATGGCCCATTAGGAAGCCTGTTAAGATACGTAGGTTAATTTTGTTGGGGTTGATGCATTCTATAAAACCTTTTCGGTTATAAATAGTTCTTAAGGAGTTTCATAGCCCCAGACTAATATTATTTCCGGCTCTTTGCTCCTGTCCTTCTTTTATAGCCTCCTGAATTTTTCTTTCTAAGTAGAGTGCCCTACTCCATAGAATGGTTCAAAACATCATGACTTACAAGTGCACCTCTATTCCCATTTGCTGCGATTAGTAGGGAATTCTTTTCAAAGTTAGAAAGGGAAGTTTTTGCAGGGTCCATCAAATTCTTTTCACCCAAATCCGATTCCCTCTTTGACATTATTTCCACCGGAGGTTGACCAGGTCCTCATTGTCTTAGTTATCCACATGCAGACCAGTTTTTGTACTTTATTGCTCAGAGTGACAGAGTGGTCTTACAATGGCAATATACATATGTATGTGCCTATACATTCATCACAGAATGCTCGGTCAGCATCCCCAGGACTTACACGCTGGCTTCAGCGAGTTGAAGTTTCTCCATGCTCGTGAATAATAATGTTGTTGTTTTAGCTAGATATATGTTGAGTCCAGCCGTGAGGCACCATTCTTGAGTTACTCTAAGTCAGAAAGTTATATCCTCGAATTTCCCCCTAAGAATTAATACTATGTCATCTGACATATAAATATCACCTTCCTGTATTGACCTTGATAATACTTAGGTACGTTTGAGTTTCCATTGATCTTGTACTCAGCACCTCACGAATGGAAGGGGACTACTGTGTCATGTCATGCTCGAAGGTCATTTTTGTTTGATTAGCTTTTTTCTGACAATTATACTCTCGAATGTTTGTCAGATGCTAGCGAGAGGTGGGAATTGAATCTCTGTCTTCCAACGCACGAAATCTCTGAGCAACCGACTAATACGACGCACTGATCCACTCCATTAAGTCTCGAAATACAAATGTTAATGGTTTTTGCTTTCTCTATGATTGGTGTCCGAACTAAATTCGAACTAAGATCTGGTACATGTTTCCGCATAGATGGCGACATGGTTCGTAACAAAATAGCAGATCGTTTCAATATTATTTGTAAGTTTAGGACAATATCAGTTTACATAAGTAAATACATTCAGTCCACCCCTCAGACTACGTTTTTTGTGACTATATTCTTATTTCAAACCATTATAAATGCACAGTAGCTCTACTTCAACTTCTTTGACTGTATATCACCATAGCTACCCCAAATGGCACACCACTTGGGCGGAATGACTGAAGTACACCCCAGCAGCTTCACTGCTCACATCCAAGTGAGAAAAAGTGTTCATTAAAATTTTAACTATCGGTAATTTATCAAACGAACAACGCTGACTTTTCCAATGTAGACTGTGGCAAAAAAAGGACATCGCATCCGCCCTCGAAAGAGTTAAAAAGCTGTTAAATGAATGTATTTAAGGTGACGACCATTCAGTAATGCATCACCATAAGGACGAAAGATATAATTCACTTTTTTTTGCAGAAAATTAATATAGAACGAGTCATTTTACAAAAAGCAAATGACTTCCACTTTTCGCTTGAGAACAAAAAAAAAAGAAAAAGATAAACACTAACCAAAAAAGCTTTATTGATTCAACAACGATTCCTTTGCGATATTTATCTTTTCCATAAGCTGCATGTTCTAGAACATATTTCCAAGTGCAAATAGAAGGAATGCTGACAATGAGTGGGAAAGATGAGGCGTACATAGTATAAAAAAAAAAAAAAAACAATCCCCATTGGGTGAATATCCTTCACAGGATAACAATGTAAACATAACCACAAGAGAAAGAAACAGAAAATCCCTGCCATCAATAATGTCAACAATATGTGAAGCACAAACAAAAAAAAACGAAGGAAAACGATACAAAACAAAACAAAACACACAAACAGGATACTCATTCCCACCCGTCCCCGATATATAAATTAATATCCGTTCACCTGATATCTTTCACATCGTTTGTTATATTTTTATTCTCTTATTCTTTTCTTGTTTCTTCTTTATTTATTTTTTTTTTTTCTATTGCAGTCGAACATGCTAAGAAGAGTTTGTTGTTCTATTTTATACCCCAAGGGTTTTATTTAAGGACATTGTGTGCTCGGATTGTTATTGAGAATTATGCGGGTTCCACTGGGGCGCGAAGGACAAATAAAAATTGTATATTAACATTATGAATAGGAATAAATATTAATTTTGATATCTATGTACCTAGTCCTCTTAAAAAAGGCGTATTGTATTGAAGCATATACATGTCTCCTCAACCCTTTTACGAACGAATTGAGAAACGGGTGTCCTTCCCTTACCCCCAGCTGTCTATCAACTTTAAACATTTCTTGGAAGTTTAACATGTTTTCAGCTGTAATACATCCCCAGACACCGACTATGCAAATTCA
Organism: Xylota sylvarum; assembly: GCA_905220385.1. NCBI lineage: Eukaryota > Metazoa > Arthropoda > Insecta > Diptera > Syrphidae > Xylota > Xylota sylvarum. The sequence goes on along the minus strand of LR999957.1, from coordinate 102,569,645 downwards.
AGAGTCACCACACATCCTGCCGACAATTTTCATCAAATTCTCTGAACGGAGCAACAAAAACGAAAGGCCAACCCCCACCGCCACTCAGCAGAAAAGGAATAATTCCACTCGCGTTTATTGCGGTCATTTATCAAACAGCCAAAGTCTCAGAGCTTATCTCCATAATACCGTATGTCAGTTTTTTTGCGTCTGCCTTTATCCTTGCCTGTACGAGATTCGTCAAGCCCGAAGGATTTCCAATATCGAACAAAATGAACAAGGGATCGCTGGATGTTTTACAATAACAACGTCGTCCACGTGGCAACATTAAATTCTTAAGAACACTATACAGCAGACCGAGCTGCTGTTGTACACCCTTAGGATTAAAAACGTCGACCTAGAGACGTTGCACACAATGCAGCGATACTTGCAGCAACGGCACACTTGGGCAAATGACTTTTATCACAAGAATAACACGGACTGTCACTTGAAGGGGGTGAAAGGACTCACTTGTCCTGTGTAACGTTGTCGAGGGTGCACACTGCGATTGGGGTATTTTTTTTTTAGATCTTATTATAAGGAGGGTGCTGATTAGATAAATTGCCTTCAATGCCTAAGGGTACAATCAATCCAAAGTTGAGTGAGGCGGCAAGTGAAGCTGCATGTGTTTCCATTCGTTATGCCCCCATGCTTGTTGTCGCGGAAAAATGCATCGTTAGCTGTTTTACGTTAAGGGAGCAAGTGGGTTACTGAAACACGCGGGTGGATTAAGAAGGAAGGAGAACAAAGGCGCTTACAAACCAAATGATTAGAAGGAGATACATTTACTTTTACACATTCTTGACATTCAACGCAAACGGTTAACGAAAGATGAACTCGAAAATGTATGCTTGGTGGCCGAGGATTAACAGCGAAACAGATAAAGATCGCGAATGACATGAAGAATGATAGACGAGCAGCAGAAAGAGAGGGAGGAACTGGATAAGGACGATTCAAGTGGTAAGTATGGCGCTCAGCAGTTGTATATTTAAATTTTCAAAAATACTGAGTCATGTTTCCTTTGGAAACCCAGATATTAAAAATTGTACTCGATCGATTCGACTGCTCATCTAAAGAACTATCTTTGAAGCAGCATGTTAATATTTATTTAAGATTTTTTAAACACAGTAGTAAGCGTGCGTAGCGAAATAAATAAACGTCAACTGCAGATACTCTAAAGCCGTGTCGAATTGTAAGTCCCAACGATCGTTAGAGCTGATAATTTAACGACCGCCTTTGAAATAAAACCTTCCATCGCATGAGTTACCTTTATGATCCGAGGCTGCATGACTCCTCGAGGCAGTTCAGGCAAATATGATGAAAATGTGTCCGAGCCATTATCAGCATCAGGTATGCTAGCTTCAAGCTCATCCTGGCTCGTCGTTATGGGAGGGTTCTTGCTTATGTGCCGTCGAACGATGTAACGTAGTACAAGCCTGCAGAATTGAGGAAAGAATAGTTGAGATTGGAGACCCGAATCGTCAAAATTTATACCTACACCAAGGTATTGAGGTTACTCGATGGAAGAGAGGGTAAGACGTTCATGCCCCTCAGAGTGTACCCACCCCAGGGTGCAATACTATCTTGGCTACCACGCCACTCAATTTTTGTGGCAGTCCCAAACACGATTCTCCTTGGTAGTTCTCGCTAATCCTGTATGTTCTTTGTATCCAGGATGTCCACTCCCTCTTACTTACTTAGGTGGCGGTACAGTCCGGAGGGAACCTGGGCCTCAACCTACAAGCCTCTCAAGTTAGCACGATCTTTGGCTAACTACATCCGGTTATGTACTACAAGTTGGTGCCTATATGTGTACGAAAATTAGGTTCCCTATCGCATATGATAAGTAATGGATAGAGTTAAGAACCTGTCTACATAGGTATGTAATGGAGAACTTATTTAGATTACCCCAAAGAAAGTCCAAGGCGATGTTCATTTGAAACAAATATTGTCGGTTCGAGGTGACTGCCCTGCGGTACTTAAAAATCGACACAAACAAAAAGGACACCAGGACATTGACAAACGAGCACTTACAATTTATAGATGATAAAATTGGATTCAAAGAGCTAGCTTTGAGAAGTCTGAATCAGATCTAGTAATAAGGGAAGTCCGGTTTGTCGATATCCTGGAAGTATATTGGCAGCTATTGCCACTGCTAGAACCTCTATTTGGAAAACGCTACTATGGTTCGGGAGTCTGACTGATTTAGATATGCCCAGCGCATCAGAAAATATATGTACCTCATGCTACACCAATGTCCATTTTGGAGCCATCAGTATAAACATCTGTAACTTAGAGGTTTGGTATATCTCTGTGTTTCTATTCCTCTATATTTGGATAGAGGCTTTGTTAAAGTCTTATAAAGTCATAATACTGTGTTATGTAGTCTGTTGTTGTTACATTCTCCACATACTTCTGAAGGATCTTAGTGTGGCCTGGTCCATTCGACCTCCAGTTGTCCGATTGACTTATCCTTAGGGAACTTGCGGCTACCGATTCTTATATACAAAAGGCCTAGTGGGAGTAGGTTAACGATGACCAAGAGTCTTGCCGTTGGTATTGTTCTCAAATGCACTGGTAGTACCAGTACATGCTAGCCTTTGTACTTTCGTGATAACCTTTAGGTTGTTGATCTTGCTGGTGGCTTGCCATCACACAAGGTTGCCATAGATAAGTTTAGGCCTTACAATAGCCTTATACATTCAGAGAATGATTTTGGAACTTCGCTTTCCCGTTTTTTCCGAAAATTCTAATACACGAGTAGGAGGCTATCGTGTCTTTCTTAAATCTTTCCTCGGTATTCATTCCACAATTTGTTTTTGTCGAGCACTAGTCCCAGGTATTTGGCGCTGTCATAGATTCTGAGGGGAGTTCCTCCAACAGAGGAATCTTTCAACAGCACCAATTCTGTTTTTTAGGGGACTTACGGCCCCCTACGGTGCTCTTCAATTTTCTAACTAAGCGTTGGAAAAAATTGGCCTGTCGCTAGCAGTAGGCATCATATCATCTGAGTAGGCTGTGACTTTGATTTCCCTATTCCTACGTTTTAGGAGGTTTTCCTTGAAAACGAAAACCCGTAGTAAAGGGGAGATGACTCTGCCTTAAAGTGTGCCTCTGGAGGGATATACATATGTATGTATGTACTTCTAACCGGGTTCGTCCTAGTTCCGATTTAATATGCCCTTCCTCTAGCGTGGTCACTTTTCAGTTGATTAGGATATGGTCTACGTTGAGGTTTGTCAGGGTCCTGCGCACAGCATCTGTTGACATTATTGAAGTTTCCTTTAATGTCCAGGAAAGCGGCTAGTGTGTATTATTTTATTTGTCTTTTAACGTTTTCTCAATTGAGCCAATGACATAATGCAGCGATGTCTCCATGCTTTTAACCTTCATGTAAGCATGCTATGCTGGAGAAAGGTCGCCAGGACGGAACTTGCTACGAATGTTTATGTCTGGTAACCTTTCGAAGGCGGTTTCAAAACTCACTTATCTCTTCTATAGTTCTGTCTGCATCGCTGCATCATTGATGTGGTAGTCAATGGAATCGTTCGTTCAGTGTCGACTCAATAACTTCCCTCCACAACGTCCTTTCCTTATATTTAGAAGGAACATCTTTCAAGCAAAATAAATGCTTAGCTTACGACTCTTTCCTATAGTGTCAGCTAATCTTAAGTACTTTGCAGTAATTTGATAATCCTGTGTTGGAAACTAGTTCAGCCATTAGACATTAGTGGAACTACAAACGGACTTCAAGATAACTAAAACCCCGACTGTTTTTGAGCTTTCATCAAGTCAACCCACAATACAATAAAAGAATACATATCTAAATGTAAACATCATACCCGAAAAGCCGAACAAATTCTTTACCTTCTATCGGGAGCCCTCATCATAAGGCGCCTTCAAAGTGCATCCTACCCCTTGCATCTAAACCAGATACTGTTTATTGGAAACACTTCCTCCACTTATCGTAACAAGTGGTAAATTTCAAAAAAGGAAAAAAAAAAAAAGGCAACTCACCTCAATATATCCTTGTACACTATCGCACTGCTGCAACACCAGTATTGCCGGATTGAATTTCAATTCATCCGGCGAACACGGACTAAGAAAGCCACTATCAGCATCACTATGTGTGGACAGTGGACGTGGCTTACGAATCTTATACTGCACATTGCGACTTGGCACCGGTCCCGGATTGAATAGCACGTAATTGGATTCGATCGGAATTGTTCGATGACGAAATTGCACATCATCAGCATCGCCAGCGCCACCACTGCCATCTGAATGATGATGACTTGACCGCAGCGAGTTGCTCCGAAAGGGTGACAAATTCAAAAAGGACAATTTCTTGGTGACCGTCGAGGAACCCGACGATGAGGAACTTGAAGCCGCTGTCGATGTCGATGAACCAATCATCATGTCATTGTTGCTGCTGTCGTTATTGCTATCGTTATTATTATTGTCGTTAGTTTGGCTGCCACTATTGGCACTGCTGTCGTCATCGGTGGTTTTCGAAGATGTCGTCGATTGGTTCAGTGTCGTGGGCATGATGTCGTCCTCCTCCTCGGCGGTGACTTTTTCCAAGGATATTGATTTAGAGGCGAGCAATTTCTGGTTGATTATCTCCTCGTTGGTGAAGGGATTCGGAATGCCAATGCTGCTGGGATCGATTTCAAAATCGTCAGGATCTATGACGAAATAGTTGTGATGCTCGAATGGGTTGTTGCTGGTGCAGTCTTTTGGTTCGTCTTCCTGATAAATGATTTCCTGGATAAACTCCTCGCCCGAGTCGATGTTGGGCGAGGGGTCGCTTCGCTTGCGGCGCTTGAGTGTCTTTTCATTGATGAAATCCACACTTGGATCAAAGAGGCAGTAATTCTCCATCGGTGGTATTCCACCTTTCCGTTGGCGCACGGGAATATTTTTAAAAGGACTCGACGATGTGGAATCGGGTCCTTCACTCAGGCTGCTGTTGTTTGAGTCTATTGTTTTCGTAGATGACTGGTTGCCGGCACAGAGATTAGTCACGGAACCCGCAGTCTCTTTGGTCTTGTTCAACGAGAATAAACCACGACTGTTGATTTTCGCTATGCAATTCTTTAGTTCCGTCACTCGTCCTTTGTAGGGACTCTTTTGTTTGCATGGCGATGAAGTTTCACTTACCACAATTGCCTCCACCGCCGTTGTCGATGTTGTACTGGCTATGGCAGCCATATGAATTCTACCTTCCTCTTCGTTTTGGGCACTAGCTTCTGCAGGGATTCTATGCTGCAAGTCTTGTTGCTGCTGCTGCTGCTGATGTTGCTGATGGTGGTGGTGGGTGTTGTGGTGTTTTTGAAGAGCTGTTGCTTCGCAACTGTCAGTTTCAGCTTCATTCTCTGCCGTCATTCCAGCTGCCTCCCTTCTCGACTTGTTGTTATTCTTGATTAACTCTTTGCGCTCCTTTTTGCTAAGGACAACTTTCCCCCGAGATGGTGATGATGTGTTGCTGTTGCTGTTTGTTGTTATTTCGTCGTGTTGTTGACGTTTGCCGCCTAATGCAACACCACCACCACCACCATGCAACAGTGACGGCATTTGGGAGATTGGTGGTGGCGTCGGCGGGGGTGGCTCTCTGTATGGGGGTGGTAACGGTTTAACGCCATTCATATGGAAGTTATTTGCTGCAATAATTGCTGTTGACTCATAGCTAACCGGAAAATCGCAAAACAGTTCTGTAAACTCGGCAGGATCATAAGGATTTTGTGGAAATCTATAACCGCTCGGGCCTATAATGCCGAGTGCTACTGCTCCTGCTTCATTGTTGCCAGCAACGGATGTTGGCGGTGCAGTTCCTGCCGGTGGTGGTGTGGTTGACTTCTTTGAACTTTGATTCCGTGCGGGAACCTTATTCCCAGGCGATTTTAATTGTGAAAGTTTACTCCTTGCTGCTGGGGTGGTGTTTGTATTGTTGCTGCCAGTCGCATTGGCATTTCGATCTGATGCTTTTGGAATACGTAACTTGGTCGGTTTGTCCTTTCGCATTGCTGACGACGAGGACATTTTCTTCTTCTGCTGGACTTGCTCTTTTGTTATTCGTCTTTGATTAGATTTGTCGTCCTGAGGCGTTGTGGTGGTCCTTATCTCTTGCTGACCAGAAGCACTGAAACTTTTTCTATAGCCTTTCGTATTGTTGTTGGTAGAATTTGGCGAGCCGGGAGATGACGATGATGATGGCGATGGCGATGGCGATGGCGACGACAGCGATGAGGAGGAACAATTCGGTGAGGCTATTGAGTGGGGGCGTCGTTTGACAGTGCCCGTAAACGAACTGGGCGAGTCCCAATCGTATATGGATGTCTTTAGATTGCATATAGCCCCCACGGCAGTGGCAGGCGTTTCCTCGGCAAGGACTCTGTGTTTGATTGCAACATGTTTCGGAAGCATCTTTTGCCAGAGGCGTTCGGGGATATTTTTGACATATTTCCTGCTTTGGTTTCCCTCTTAATACTTGGACACACTACTGCTTCTGCTCCTTCCTGTACTTCCTCGTCTGTTATCGGGGATGTGTTAGTGTAATTAATTGCGAGGACACATTTTCCGGATTTTATTTGGCACACAATGTTTGTCACATTTGGAGGATACTAATGGTTTTCATAAATCTTTATCTTTATATTCCTTGCGGTCTGTGTATCTGTATCTAAACAAGACGAACAGATAAACTATTTGTCCTACGGAGTTGGAGTATAAATGTGGGGTGTATATCAATTACGTGGACACGATGGAGGATGGACAGAACAGAGATTTTTTTTTTTGGGGGGGGGATGGGGAGCAACGAGATGTCAAAGTCGTGACTTTTAGACACTGTTTACGTTTGTGCTTTTCATGTTCGCACAGCGAGAATGGAATGGAATGACAAAAACAAAGAGAACGATGAGCTTTGTGGTGTCATTCCTTCTTACGACATTTTGAGGATTTTCGAAGCAAACACACAATAATTAATGGTGACTGAGCGGTGCTTTATTTGATGGGTAAAGTAATTGTGGGGATTTGTCACGCCCGCTACTGTGGTCTTGATTAGGGATGAGAAATTATTCGTTCATTCGTGGTTTCATCTGGAGAATCCTTGTTGGGATTTATAGAAAACTTCGACGCAAATCTTAAAAAAAATAATAAGCAGTAGTTTAAGGGTTTTCATGGGCAACTAGTCTTTAGAACTGTTGTAGAGTTTTACAAAAAGTCTGTGACGCTGTTACAGTACAGAAGATTCCTTCTTTTGTAGTGAAAGTTCTACTAAAATGTTGAAATTGATACCGAACCGTAGGTTTAGGGTTTAAGTCTGCAGATTTTAGGGTTATTGCTCAGGTACTTATGTCATATGTTTGGAGCACAGAGATGGCACTTAGGAACGGAGGTACTATTACCGGCAAGAGTCAAATTCATGGCCTTCAATAGCAAGCTTCACACAGATGAATGGACTAATAGTGGGGATGTATCTGTTCTAGCCCTCGAGACTATACGAAAAGCGAAAAGAACACGGCCATCTTCAGTTGAGTCCTGCCACACAAGTTCCCAGTCTGTTAGCTAGCTAAAGGGTCATTTTAAATTTCGATGAGCCATCATAATGAGCAAAACAATTCTACGACCAATTAGGATATGTGTATGTACCTAAGTCAAGTCCAAAGACTAGCCTGAATATGTATACTAGGAGCCCATCCAACAGCGGCTCTAAAAGCGTTAATAATAATTTATTTCTGAAGAATATTACTAAATTATAATTTTTTTTTAAATGAAACTGCGTCTGCCGTAGCCTCGAATTTGCTTCCTCATAACTCGAGAAATCCTGGATAAAATCCAAGAGGACCAAATTGATATTCTCCATCTTTATGTTGGCAGCACTTATAGAGCCGAGTCTTACAGAGCCATATCTAGAGACTACTCGCTACTCCATCAAAGTTGGTAATGACCTCACAGATACCTTTGATGTCAAACAAGGATTTAGACAACTTGACGTGCTGTAACATGACTTTTTAACATCTATACGCCGAGATCATTCACAATATAATTCCGCGAGTCTGTCAAACTGAGTTTAAACACGGTTCAACAAATCTGTTCAGCTGCTGGGATGCTCAGACGATAACGACGACGAGCGGACCGTCATAGAGGTTTTTACAGAAATCAAAGCCAGTTCTGTTATATAGAGCCGAGTGCTCAACGACAAGCAGGAAAGCAGAATAGATATTGAACATTTACGAGTTAAAAATTTTGAATATCTGGTCCAAAGAATGCACATTAGCTACATTCTTGGACATTGAAGGAGCATTGTCAGAACAGAAGCGGTACGCACCACTGGCCTAAACCTCAGCATCCACCATACCCTGGAGACCGTCCTCAATTTAATTCCGCTTTTTTTTCGGCCCTAAGAATCAAGCCAAAAAATATCCGGAGATCGAATTCAATTACAATACAGCTTGACAGGAGGTACTAGACCTCCCACTAGGCAGCCACAGCCTGAGTACATTTGTTAGGGACTGGAGAGTATCTATCGAGCCTGATCGAAGGATCATAACTTTTGACTAGAAATCCGTGGAAGACATCTCTTTGAATCGTCTTTTGAAAATAATCTGCAAAACGCGTGAACTGTTTAACGCAGTAAAAAGCTTCAGGAAGTTCTGTTCTCCTGCTGTAGCCTGCAGATTGCAAGTTTCCTATGGAAACCGGATGGCAGCTTCACCGAAGATAAAGGATAGAGGGCACGACTTCTATTAAAAATTCATTTTACTTTCAGTCTTCCGAGCACAGACATTAGTAGCAGGACCAATGTACCAAGTCCTCAGAAAATGGTGAAGAAATACCTAAGTCTTTGAAGGATCTCTAACTTCGGATTTTTCCAACCATTAAGTGGTAGGAATATGACATTTAACCATTCAAAAACAGAAGCTTGAAAAGTATTCCTTTCACTTGCCTAAACATAAACATTCTATTAATTCCCCAGTAATTAAAATTCCATTTAAGTAAATGCGGTAGAGTCGCTTGCTCCCCTTCTTTAAAGATGTTATTAGAAAATCGACTAGCTTCCCCCTAAGGGCATGTCTTATAATTGCACATCCACTTAGCTCACCCACCCTGAAAAAAAAAACCGTTTTCTTAAAATGTTCCTACTCTCCTCAGAGTTTCAGATAATTCTATCCAAAATTTGGGGATGTACATAAATACGCGAACCCATAGAAGAGTATTTTAATATTCAACGTTAGAATGACATGTTTTAATTTCGGAAGATAGCCAAAGGCTATGAAGGACTTTCTGTATACGTTTTCTGTTTTTTTTTTATCCTTCGAATGTTCAACTCAATTTACACAGCCTCTAGTGGGGTAGGCACACCCTATACACTTCTACCATACACACTTGAAACTTTAAATTAAAAGGAAATCTGTGAATTTCTCCAAGAAATGTGCACCAATGTACTATATACTCGTACTGCAGGATATCCAACAAAAAAAACAAAAAAAACTTTTTTCAAAACGAAAAGCCACGACATCAATTGCAAAGACAACCGAGTGGAATGTTAGATAAGGGATAGGGATTCTCTCTCAGTCAGCCACAGATATTTCGTTTGAATTGAAGGAATGGTGGAAAGGAATGAAAAGAATAACGAAGGGGCGACGAAGGACTCTGTTCTGAGGCTGAACAGGCCAGGCAACCGAAAAGAGATTGAAGTCAACTCCTCTCTCTCTCAACTCTGAGTGAATGGAAGCGAAGTAAATGTTCTTTTAAAATGTAACTTGAGGATTTTGACTTTGTGAAGTTCTTAGCAAATAAATGTCACTAAAGTGCATCCACAGATTGAGGTTGATCATTGTGAATGTAATTCACCTTTTGTCATTCATTAAATTGTTTTTCCTGAGTGTCGTCCTGTGTTGGTCTTTGACTTTGTACAAAGGCATTCCTTTACGTGGAGACCAAGGTGTAAGTTTTGTTGATTGGTGGATGGTTTTATGCGGTCCTTTTGATAATAATCAAGGAGCACTGAGATCAGAGTTCTGTGGTAAGTATTTTTATTTAGCGATGATGCTATAGTTGGATACATAAACGTTTTAGAACTGTGGTATGAGATGGAATGGCAATCCTAATGCCCACTAGGTCGGTGCCAAGTCTGTGACAGTTCCAGGTTAATACGACGAATTAACTTTTCCTCCAATAAACGTTTGATTGATACAAAGAGAATTAGATGACAAGGAAGTGCATGAGAAGACAATACCATTGTCCAGGCCTTGGACTCTGATCCTTTCTTGGCCAGTTTTTCGGGCCTTTCGGTTCCCTCTATATCAGTGTAATCTGACGCTGTCCTGACATGTACTTAGGACCATTAATGGAGTCTGACTATCAATGCAGATAATGATATAAATGTCGAATACTATTCCTCAGTTTGGAGCACAGCTAGAACCTCTCTCCGAAACCTGACTTAGAAAGAGAACATGTCACAAAGGATAAAGAAGGTATCTACAGCCAATGCATGTACACAGCCGTCCAGTCTCATCCTAAATATGGATGGCTAGTCTGGTGGCCTACATCATTTAAAGTCACGTACCTTAGAGAATTGATCAAGATGCAAACATTAGCTTTCATAGACACTACTAGCGCTTTTAGAACCAAGTTAACTGCCTAACAACTAACTATAATCGCACTGATTCCAATAGGCTTCCATCTGAAGGAAACAGCTGGAAGGAGTACCATCCTACGTTTCAGAAATTCCAAAAGACGTGGGCCACCACACCATTGCGAAATGGGCACATCCCCTGACTTTACCCTAAATGTTAAAACAATCTTCCCCTCAAGAGAGGATTCGGAAAATGGTAGGCCCATTAACTCGAATAGAATCTCGATCTACATGGACGGGTCAAAAATGGACGTATGATTGGCTCTGGAATGTTCTTATTTGAACTCGAAGCACGCTCACTAAGACTTCCAAAGTGACACGAGAATTATCCTCGAAACTACACTCTAGGATGGTGGTCGATATCTACATGGAAAGCAAGCCATCTTGGTTGGTCCACGGTTGTTAAATTTTACAGCAAACCACGACGTTATACTTATATACAAAGAAATGAACTGACGGATAAATAGCAAGAAAGGTTCTAAACGGGATCAGTCAATGATCGTCAAGTTAATTTAGATTATGAAGCTTGTGATGTGCATATAAGAACTCGGAGACCTAAAGGTCCAATGTATATCCCTGTTTGGAAATATGGAAATGGTCGTTGACTTTGTTCTACATTCCCTACCAATTGATAAATCCAGTATAACACAAGACTTCCTGAGACTAGCTAATAAGAAATGGAGCACGCTCTTATCTTGTTGTGTTCCCAGAAAACTCTGGACAAACTGAAACCAGGCAAATTCTAGAACTGGAAGGAACGCACTTAGCACTCTTCAGTGTTCACTACCCATAAGCAGACCCAGAAAGTGTTGATCTATGAAACATTGGAAGAGTCCCCCCGGACTCGGTCCTGGGATGCTATGCTATGCTGGAATGCTATGGAACCTTATGTACAATGGCGTCATTCATATTGAAATACTAAAGCATCGCTACGTTGTAACTGCAAAACTACTGGAAGAAGTTGTTCAAAATTACCAACGAAATCATTTCAATTGTTCGACAGTGCCTAGTATCAGTCGGTCTCATGGTAGCTGAACATAAAACGGAGGCAGTACTATCTAACAGTAGATAGCAACGAGAAACCATCATACTGACAGTAGGTGGGCTTGAGGTAGTATCCTAATAAACTATTAAATACCTTGGCGTCACGATTGCCTCAAGGCTATCATTTAAAGAGCATATGGAGTACGTACGCAACAAATCATTTTGTGTGGGTGACTCCACATATAAATATAAATAGGAGGGCCAAGATACAGCCGTATACTACTCTTAACTAAAGTTGTTACATCTGTAGTGCTTTAGTTTGTTTCCACCTTTGAAAGTAACTTCATACAAAAGAAGAATCATACCAGTCAATCGACTATGTGCACTAAAATTGAGTAGCGCTTTCTGCAAAACCTCGCACGATGCAGCCTGCATCATTGCAGGAATGTTTCCCACCGATATTCTGACGGGAAACTTGCAGAAAAAAAGTTTCTTTAGAGCAGAGAGGAAGTGCGGCTAACTTACAGTGAAACGGATACAAAAGAAAAAATCACAAGTTCGATAGAGTGGCATCAACGCTGGACCCTTTCTTTTAAGGGCCGTTGGACTAAAGGCAATAATACCGATTATAGCGACTTAGATAAACCGCAGAAGTTCACTTCTACCTATCTGTACCAATGTAAGAACTTGTCCATCGTACAGTGATATCAATGAAAACATAGAGCATGTCTTATTTTACTGCTACAAAGAGAACCACTACAAACAGTACTGGGCTAGAATCGGAAAACAGGTGGAATGCAGTAAGCCTTTATGCCAAAGATGTATGCAAGGAGCGAAAAAGAAGAGAAAGCGAAGAAAACGTAAGAAGCAATGGAATAGAAGAAAGTGGGCACGCAGTTTCTTCAAAGATTTGGCCCGAGGAGTCTACGAATCCAACCCGAAGGGACAACGCAGTAGAGGACATGAACTAACCCATACATGAAACGAAACAAGCGAACTAGACTCGAAATAATCGTACCCATACGCATTGACACAGACATAAACGAACTACACCCTTCAGGACTTTTGCAGACATATGAACAAACTCGTGTGAAAATGAGGAAAAACTACGGCTGGAGTCCTCCCTCCCTGGCGAAATGTTTACAGTGGTACCGTGAGGACCAGGGACAAGAAGCAGGTTTTATTAAATTTTAATCCCACACACAAGCTTTCAAGCGTTTTCACCTTTTTTACAAAAAAAAAATACCCAAGCAGAACCAGAAAGACCGCTCTCAGCGAGTACCATTTCAGAGATCTGGACAATCTGTAAGGAAGGCACTACTAACAATGTCAGAATGATTCAGAGTTCGCACAGCCAGTACGAATCGACTAATTAATTTGTCTCCCTTTTCCCGGTTAAGTTTGTCCACGATCAATGAATGCATTGATAATCCGAGAGTTATCTGTATCACTGTTGTTGCAAATACCCCTAGGTAGATAGGTATGCACAGTATTGACCTCGTTAAAAATTGAGTTGAATCGAACTTGAGTTCTCGCAAGGATCTATTTAAAGAAAGAAAATGGGTGGAAGGGGCAATACCCTTGATTCCATACACTAAGGCCATGTTCCAGTCCTGCACAATTGTGACTCTTAGTTTGGTTGAAGTGACTGTCAATTCAGAAACGCCAGCACACTTAGACCATCAATAGGTCCATTGTGACTTGTCTTTTAGTTATTAAACCATCATTTCTGGCTTTCAGTTGCCTATACCGGTAGAATCTAAGCCGGTTTCACTACGAAAAAAATAACCAATTAGATCGTGCATGCAAGAACATTTTTTGAAGAAGATAATGCTTGAAGTTCAACCTTGAGCCAGCCCGGTACTAACAAATCACAAAGCACAAAATCGTGAACTAAACCTTTTCTTGTATGTTGAACCTCCCCGCCTATACCAACAAACTAAGAATAATTTGAGAACTTAAGGACAACATGGTTCGTACTATTTGTGAACTTGAACACAAATTGTAATGCATGCAACCCAACAAAACCGTGAAGACCATCTAGACGATATCATACTCTCCAAACATGACGGTTTGGAGCCTCACGAACAACTTACTTAGCAAAAATATTTCACTAAAATTTTGAGTACTATCTAAAGGTTTACTAGGCTCACCAGGCTTAAAACTTTGCCAAAACATGAACTTGAATCGTTTTAAACACTGAAAACTTTTTCAGAACTAAATGTCCTAAACGTTGTCACAGTCTCGTAATGCACAAATGAAAAGGCTTAGAACACTTTATTTCCCATAGACTCTCCAATAGGTTCTTTAAAACATAGAACGGGCGTCAATGCATCCATGTGGAGAGTCACAAAATTCTTCTAGCTTGGGGATTGGGATCTGTTCAGAGCTACCTTGAGGCCCATTCTTTATTGGTGACACCAGGACATGAAACACACTTTTATGCACAAAATCGTTTACTAGATGCAGTTTTTGTTTACAAATCGTGGACCGTTTTATCATCACAGTAGCTGTGACCGGACTAAAGCCGATACAAAATTCGGCAGCTGCTACCAAGGTACAAAATTACGAAGAATAAATCAAGGCAACATTTGACATTAGTTAAGACTCAGTGGGATAAGTAACATCACTCCATTCTTAACTCAAGCTCACTGACTTGACTCGTAAATTTTGGCAAAACTAACCCTAAACACTTTCGAAGGACTTAAGCTGTAGCTGTAAGATGTAGCAAGCAAGACCTTAAGGATCTAAAAACATCCCCAAAGAAACTTCCTCTATTCTAATCTTGATTGCACCTCGAAGACCCGTAGAATCATGACCCTCGTCAAACTACAGTAATCGAAGAAAACTTCATTACGAATTCCATTACAAAACTAAAGAAACAAAAACTTCAAAAAAAGGACAAGACGAAGCAATAGCCTTCAGTCATTCAAACGAATGACACACCAAAAAAGTTTCCATTACCATTACCACAACTAAAAGTGCAACTAGCCATGTCTAGGATGAAATTCCTTTGATGACACAAACGGAAAAACCAGTCATGAGACACAACAACACATCCACGGACCAGGAAAAGGACCTGCTTGCTATGTGAAATATTCTTTTGCGGGTCCAAGTTTAATTACATTACAATTCTATGTCACATACAGTCACCACCTAGTAGACATTGTAAGGTGGAAATTGGTCTGAATTTTTGTTTTGCTATCCTTAAGGAGATTTTATTTATTTTTACTATACTCATATTCGTTTACTGGCACGATGAGCAATTAAAACCACTTCCCGACCGTATCACGTTCTCTAATCTCGAAATCCCCTGGAAATGGAAGGAAAAAATAAAAATAAAAAGAATCATATTCACGTACGATGGGGATAAACAGCACAACTCCCACCCCCCAGTTGTTTATCCATAACAGAAAATGTAAGGATAATCATGTAGGGTAACCGTTATAGTAGGCACTTTTCGGTGTTGATTTTGGTTTAGAAATTCAACTCCATCAACTCCAGGATATCTTTATTATCTCCCTCGTTGTCATTACTTTAACACCCTATTTGCCGCGCCACAGTAAGATATACACCCCACCAGCAGAGAATTATCCTTCTCCACCAACCAAATCCATCCGTAGGAGGAAAAAACAAAAAAAAAAAAATAAATGACTCCAAATGGCGAAAGGATACGAGTATATGTATAGAGACAACGCACCCACACACCAGGAATGATTCACTCTTTAACTAAAGCAGCTCTTTATTATTATTTTTACTTTTTTTCCTTTAAAAACACATTTTGGGGGAGTTTTTCATAATTTTTTTTCACTTATTTTCCAGGACTCCCCCCGGTGGAGCCGCCAGCACACTAATGGACACTGTGATAAATAACCATTCAAATCACTAAACGTTATCCTTAAAATTCACTGGTAATCCTTGAATGCAGAATAATCCCTGTGTGATTGCTGGTCGTGGTAATCGTTCGGACATTGAGGCATTTATTTTGTGTCCCGATCGGCTAAGAGAAACCGCACATAACCAAGGAGGACAACGAACGACCGAGTTGAGTAAAAAACCGGAAAAAAGATATCCTTTCGATGTTCCGAGTTGCGTACTTAAACGACGACCGTATGCAAACAGTGTCCGTAGTTGACTAACGTGGGATTTCGAGTTGGGAATAGCAGACTGCGAACAGCAAGGGCTGCATAAAATTGGAAACCACCCCCGCTTGTATGACTATGACGATGGGGATATCCTTTCGGCATTACAAGTGTTGTCTGACCTTAGAAATTGAAGTTAACGCGTGCGCGTTCACGTGTCAACAAATATTCCAGGCGATATGGTGACGTCATGAATGTGGGAACACAGTAAGAGGGGTATGCAATGCATTCATGGTGTGCAGATACAGTCGGGGAAATGATGTGTAGGGCGAAAGAATGATGGAGAGATAGGGGATGATATGTGGAATTAGTAAATAGTCTACACTTGGTTGTAAAGGATATTTAAGGGAGAAAACTGGTTAGTATTTCTACAAAGGGGAACTGTGATTATTTGAAAGAATACAACTGGTCCTTATGGAAGCAAAATCCTTCAGATAATGGTTTCCCCTTCAATCAAGTCTCCACTTGTACGCCAGTAAGGAGATTTGGGATATGCTGCCTCTAAAAGGAGAAAAATATTCAATTAGTGTCCCTTTTATATATGAAGTCTTTCAGGACGAAGAAGAGGTGGAAACTTTTTGTTTAAGACTTAGTTTGAGGGGAACTAGTAATAAAAAGTATATTATCCTTCGCGTAAGTCTCCACTTGGATAATGGGCAATTTATTTTCCTAGAAGGGGAAAACAAATCTATAGTCGATTTGGGTTGGGAAAAGGAAAATTACAGACGTTTGGAGGAGAACTGATGGGGTGAGTACGCTACTCCATTGAAAACTTGTGAACGGGATATTTTTGCAGGGAAAATGAAAGACAGAAATCGTGTCGCCCATAAGTCTAAGGAATAGAATATCCTTTAAAGGGTTATTTTACTAAGGGGACCGATATATTGCATTATCCTTGGGTACACACGTAAAAAAATGTTCCTGAACTTGGTTATTTTTACAACGTTCCTCGTTAAGGAGAAACCTAAATTATTGTTCGGTTGTTTTAACAAATAGAAAGGACTCTTATGAAGATTAGTCTGTCCGTAGTAGCAGACTTTTTCAACTCTGCTTTCATACGTATTTCTTTGTGGAAGACACATCTCCTTCATTGCAGTGCCGGGCATTCACAGAGAATATGTTCGGATGATTCATCATCCTCCAACCAGAACCGATATTCTGTATCTGGGCACAAATTTAATTTGTTAAGGTGGATGTTAAGAATTTTCTTGGGTTGATTATACGTTTTGATTGTACAAGCCCCGGGACATTTTCCCAGTGGGCTAGACGAAGTGTGTGGTCCCAGTCATTAATCAGCAATGCGGCGGCAGCCCACAGTAAGGTTCTGGCAGATTCTGTGCCAGTTTTAACTAGTTCATCTGCAGACTCGTTACCTACAATTACGCTGGTGACCAGCGACCGAACCAGTTTTGCCCAGTTAGACCGTGTTATGAAGGCCTCGATTGCTCTCTATTCATGTACGAAGGCCTTAGGCCCAAACTCGGTTCTCCAGTCCCGGATTGTTGATTCGATCTACACGGAAGTTTTCAGACCCATCCATATGTACGGAGTAGTAGTCTAGTGGACGGCACTGGACAAGAAAAGCATCATTGCAATACTTGAGAAGTTTCAAAGGTTATCCTATGTTTGTATAACGCCGCCCTTAGAACCACTCCTACAGCTGCACTAGAAACTATGCTCCAACTTCTTTCCGTTGATATCTTTGGGAAGCTGATAGCGGCTAAAGCGGCTTAGGGAATCCTTGCACCTGGCTCGTGAAAGTATGGGGCACACAAGCATCCTAAACGGTCATAAAACTACTCCTAGTAATTCGGACTACATTGCCTATCTGCACTTTAAAGTCAAGCATGATTCCTAGCAGAAGTGCTTGAGAATCGGGAGAAATTTTAAATGAATCTACGATGGAGATTTACACAGACGGATCCAAGACAGCGTCTGGAACAGGTGCGGGAGTTTACTCAAATGGCTTCAATTAACTCAATAGGGTACAGCGCTATTGTTTTCTACATGGAAGGACATGCAGCGATAAAAGCATTGGAATCGCCAATATTTCGGTCCAAGTTGGTATGCAATGTCTGCGGATCTCTTAATAAGATCGGTGAGTACGTGAGTATGACTTATCTCTGTACTGGGTTCCAAGCCACAGGGATGCAAAGCGGACGAGCTAGCTGAGGCCGGTGTAGACCGGAACCGTCAGCACCTTAGATTGATTAAATTCCAATTAGATGCCGCAGCTATCACTAGGAGGAACAATATCACCATATGTCTCTCTTCTAAACAAATGTGGCGAGAGCTGAATTGTAGGAAATTCAGTAGACTTATTTCCGTCAATAGAACACAGCTAATAAGGATAGTTGGCGCCCTCTCAGGGTACTGTCGGGTAGGCATGAAACGAATTCTATAGAAGCTGTAGAGACGAGGAAGAGGAGGAAACCCGTACCGTACATCTTCTGTGTACCTGTCCTGCCCTATTGGTTTTGCAAAAGGAAAACCCTAGGTGAGTACTTATTCAAACATAGTAGCGATCTAGTTGGACTAGACCGGGCCAAACTGATTTAATACCTAAACGGAGAACCAGTTTCGGTGTGGGCTCCTGCCCTGCCTCCTGTCCCATTTGGGAAGTTTCCAACTTGATTTTTCCATAGTGGTATCACAATGGACCTTCTTTTGGTCTAAGTGTGTCGCTGCTGAACGAGAACAACCATCCAACCCAACCCAACCATCGTGGCTGAGTTGGGTGATATTGATTTAAGCGCTGTCGAACTTAGAAAATATATATTTTAGCACCCTAAATACCCTTTCGAAAGTTTAACTAAGCGCAAATCTCAATGGCATGGACTATCTTCAATACGTCGCTGAACCAGACTAGCCTTCTAAGGTCCGTTACCGGAACACCTTTAGACCAGTATTGAAGGTCCAATATTCCCTGACCATGCTGTTGGAAGTAGTGCAGAACATATCCCTTCTAGGAATTGAGTCAACTATTTCCAGGTGTCCGACAAGATGACTGGTACATTAAGATCTATCGTATACGCACCTACTGGCATGTGGGCCCTATACACTTGGTGGCGTCCTTGATATGTGAATTCCTAATAGGTCCTTTGACTAGGATGAAGCTTAGCCTGAAGAAGTTCTGCCTTACTGGAATATACCTTGGGCGTTGAAGAAGACCGTTTGTTCTGTGGTCTTAGAAGTCAGTGTGGTCATGAGCAGCAAGGCAGAGCGAAAAGAGAAGTACGAGAAGGCATTGAAGAAAGACGAGCTAGAACATGAACTCCGAGAGCTTAAATTGGAGGTGAGCGCCCTGAAGGGGGAGTTACTCAAGCGCTTGCTGAATGCGACAGGACAGACACTGTGAGCAATAAGAAATCCTCAGGGAGTGTCGGGTGCCAGCAGCTGAGAGAATTCATACTGATCCAGTCGGCGTCCGTTGTTAAGGGGAAGATTCTGCACCTGCTGAAGTTTCGGCAGTTGGTTTTGCGTCACCCGAAGATATGTAGGTATTATATCCGCAATATCTACATGATGCATGGAGAAGAAGGATAGGGGACATTCAGCGTACATATGAATTGGTACTGATGGCGGCAGTGACGAAATCGGTAGATATTGCTAGACTGCCATTGTACCATACTGGAGTAGTTCTTCAGCGAACTGTGTGAAAACATTCCAACAATTGACGATTTACAGGCTCCTCAGGAACTGGAAAAATACATCTTTGAAATGAAGATGATGATGTCCATGGAAGCTGCCTGATTGCGTATATTTTGAAAGGAAATTCCAATGTAAACGGCTAGAAGTTCGATTGATGCTGGGACTGAGATCCAGAAGTCATTTTGGGGAGGTAAGCCTCAAATACGCCAGATGTAGTAGCAGGCCAAGTTTTCAGCACCAAGAGACTCTAAGGCACTATCAGAAAGTCAGAAGGTAGACGAAGTACTTATCCAGGGAGGATGGCAAGAAATTAAACTCAGCTACTGTTAAAGGAGAAAAAGGGCGCTTCTCCCAATAAATCTCGGAATCCCCCAAAGGTGGCATCGGTGAAGGGACACCGCGTAATATCGTTCAATGACCTCGCTGCACATGTCATACGTGGAAGCTGGAAGTCGCAGCTACTCAGTGTTCTACCGTAGGCTAGACGAGTTTGGTGGTGGAAGGTGTACCACATTAGGATGCATACAGGCGAAGATCGTAATGGATCAGCTAACGTCTCCTTGACCATCTGATCAAGTCAAAGTAGAAAAGTCGTATGGGAAGCTGTCCAGTGTCCATTGCCAACAATCAGATTTATATTTTTAATTTTTCTATAAAACTCCTGTCACAACGGCAAAGAAGAGTATGGTCATTTGGCTGAATCTGTACTGCAACAGCACTGAAGCTGCACTACGATTGACCAAATGACTTTAAATGTCGACAAATCATCAACAAAGAGGAACTGGATCTCTGAACTCAAGGAGTCAACTGTTTCCTAAAAACTAACAACGACTCCAGAGTCTTTCAAACCGAATCCAAAGGCCTTTCCGAGCTACCTACCTAAGATTCTACACGCAGCATCTAAATGGAGTATTTGCATCCAATATAGTGACCTTATTACTACTACCAAGGCATAGGGATACTCCAAATGAACTTCGAAGACATTGCATACTTCTCAAACCCTATTGACACAAATGATGAAACTCATAGTAGACTGTACTGTGCCTATGAGTGGCTAGGCACTTTGATAAATGCGTTCAGCCTAGACTAATCGCAGTGGAAGCACTCGTTATATCTGATGTCATTACTGTGGTACTGTGCCATCAAGGACGAATAAAACTTAAGATATCCAAATAAGTTACACCCATCCCTGTACATCTTTCAAGTAATTTTCAATTCTTAATTAAGCTGCACACTTCCAATTAACTGATAAGCCCAACTACTCTCGTACGTATATCCTTCAGAAACAATTTGCATTCCACTCACATGTACCCCACACTTGCATGGGCTGTTTTTTTTTTCCTGGTGCCCCAAAAGGACATTCATAAATTTCCGAAAACACTAGAAACTATACACAAAAGCATCCTAAATGTGTAACCCCCATGCAAATGAATTTATAGCATGAAAATAAAATTTAGTTTCTCCACACATGTCCCGGTCCCGGCATAAAGGAAAAGCAAATAAAAAAAAAAAAGCACATATCCCAATCCCAACTATTATTACCGCCACCGTCTCGTCTCGTAGAACACAAGAACACACCCAAGGACAACAAGATTAACATGAAAATTATCACAATGGAAAATCTGTTATTCCCATGAGGACTCGCATATAAATTGTAGACGAGAGACGATAACGAAGCAAGCTTCCACAACCCCCCTGCCCAACAAAAAATGTCGTCTTTTCCACATTGACGCTGTTAAGCTAACCCAACCGGCGCGCCGCGTCCTGTGCCTATTTACTAACCAAGGAGGGTGGTAGTTTTTTGGTTATTCGACTGAGTGCGCCTTCTTTAAAGAGTTTTCGAAATTTCGTCCTGTAAAGGACTGCTGCCGGAGACAGTCCTTTGATTGTATTCTCCGGCTGGACTATACGCGAAAGTGGGTGGGTGCCACTGGCTGGTGAAATTTTTGCAATTTCAATTAAAATGTGTTGAAAGTGAAATTTCCAGGATATACAGGGCGCGTAGGTATTGGTACTTGTGTTAAGCCAACAATTTTTAACATTTGTGTAATTTACGTTTAAATTGTAATGGTTGTGCTCATGACAAGTTCTTGAAAAATGTTTCTACGGTGATGGCGAAGTATCTATTACATTTTGGAACGGAAGAACTTGTTCCACTTGTTGTTTTGGAATATGTAGTTCAGTGATCCACTGGTGCGTTACAGTGGACTTCTGAAGAGTGAGGTCACAAATAATACTAAAGAGGGCTTTACTTGGTACCACCTTTGCGACGCGATATAAGTCTGTAGGACTCTGTGTTCGAATATCTCGGCGGAAAAATATGGATTAAACTTTAATCTCCTGAAAACAGAGGAGGTCCTCTTCACTAACAAGACAACTATGTACCACTTCAAATCTCAGATAAGGCGAAGTATTTGTGTTGTGTACTCTACCAAAAGCTAACTTTAAAAGACAACATGTCAAAAAGTATAAAGAAGGAATCTGTAGTCTTCTATATGTGCGGTAAAATCTTTTGTAAAAACTAGAAGCCGAAGCCTGACATCATCCACTAGATGCCCACAACAGTCGTAAGACCCATACTAACCTTTGGATACCTAGTCTGATGGTATGCAGCAGATAAGCTCAGGTACCGCATCTACATACCCTTAAAATAATCCAATTTTTGGAAAGAGACCCGCACTATTGCTAGTTAGGGACATCTTGCTACCGACAGAGATTATCTAACGCCATCCCCTGACTTGAGCTTTAATGTTAAAACAATCTTCCCCACAAGAGACGATTGGGAAAATGGTAGGGCCATTAACCCGAATAGAATCTCGATCTAGATGGACGGGTCAAAAACCGATGTATTAGCAGGCTCTAGAATCTACTCGTTTGAGACCGAAAATGCACGTTTATGAAGACTTCCAAACCATGGCAGTTGTTCCAAGCAGAAATGTTAGCAGTAGCAAAAAAATTAGAAAATGATCCACGCAACCACACTCTACGAAGGCGATTGGTATCTACATCGACAGCCAAATCGCTATAAAATCCATTTCAGTTGGAAAAATCTAAACTCGTGAAACATTGCCGGACTGAGCTCGTACCAAATCACTATATAACACTCTGGTGGGCTCCAGGACACACCGGTATGCATGGGAATGAACTATCGGACGAAGCAAAGGATCTAGAAGAACCATTGAGCGTTGGAGCGCACTCTAATCTTGTCGTGTCTTCAAAAAAAAAACTGTGACTAAATGACTAAAAGCGACAAAACTAAAACCAGGCAAGTCAAAGCGTTTAAAAGAAAGCACTTAGCACTCTTCGCAGGGAATATTACCAGTCACAAACTTTTGGCGCCCTACCTAAGAAGAATGCGACTAAATACGGATGACTGCGATACTGATGCAGAAGAAAGCCCAGCTCACTTCCTACGAACGTCCGAGCCTTTGCAGAACCAGGAACTTCATCACTATCTTAAAATTTAATTATAATTTAGTGACTAGAGTGTGTGGTGCATCATTACTGTTGCAGCTAACCCGGCTACCTAATCCTACCCTATACCGCTTGATCAAAGTCAAAAATTCTTCGACATATATTCAGTCCCATTTACGTTGAGAGGCTTTGGAAGAAAATATTCAACAGTCCCGCAGATCTAGTCAACAAAAAGAGGCATATAGACCCTTCGTCTTGAATAGTCTCCAAGTCTAATCCAAAGTAGTCTTCAAGGCAGTAGAAGAAGATTGCAACCAAATCTTAGAACCCTATCAACTGAAGAGGTTTGTTGGATGACGTTTACGTGCAATAGCGTGCAGTGTAACAAGGACATTGTTAACTTCCAAAGGGCTTCGTAAAAGTATGTCGCCATGGACAAGCAATTTAACATATCCCCGCAAGAAATAAGTTGTTAAATCGCATGATCTTGGTGGCAAATTGACTGGTTCATTTCATGAGATAATCCTATTGCCAAACTTCTCCGTCAAAACCTCCATAATTTAGCCGACAGTATGGCGTGTTGTGCCATCCTTTTGAAACCACATCGCAGATTCAGCGTTATCGTCGCTGCGTTGGACTCAGAAATTCTAAATAAAGTTTTTGACTTAGTTCAGTCACCACCAGGGAAATATAGGTATGCTACCTTTAGAATATATCTTATTTCCAGATTCTTTGAGTCTAAGGAGAAGTACCAAAACAGACTTCGAGCTCGGAAACAGACTCAAGAAGATGCGCAGATTTTCAGCCGAAAATGTTCCAGATGAAATGCTACCTACAATTTAAATGACTCGCATACCCAAGCATATCCGAGGAATTTTGTCTAAAAATCTCGGAATCTCATTGAAAACTCTAGCCGAAATAGCTGACAGAGTTATGGACAACATGTCCAACCCACTTCTTGAGTTTACAAGTACACACCAGGAAGACTCATCGAAGTCAAACTCACACTTTCAAGTTCAACCAAGTTGGTTCAGCAGTTAACAACTGGACAGAGCCTACGCAATTGACCTCGATCACATTCTAGACCTTGTAATAGTTCCACGTCCCGATACTCAACACCACACAGAACGCAAAATGTGTTACTTCTACAACAAATTCGGCGAAAAGGTAAGAAAGTGTTCAAACCCATGTTCCTGTGCTGAGACAAACTAAAATCACTGTTGTCCACTGAGGTGGGGGACAATAGCGATAAATACACCAACCAGAAATTCCTTATCGATTCAGGCTCAGCAATATGACCATTGGCTACAAAACATCCTCTCTACGTAGCAAATACAGACTTACGATGAACTAGGACTGTTAGGATTCAATCTAGAACTGCGCCGAATAATCAATTGGCCCTTCATTATTGACGATGTTAAGACAGCAATGAATTGAAACTGATCTCCTTGAACATTACGGATTAATCACTGACCTAAAATCCAGGCGTCTCATAGGTGCATCTATGTACATCGCTAACGCCATTAGGTAGGGTGCAACCAGCATCTGTTTTTGAACTATCCACAATTGACGGACGATAGCATTGTGCAACACCAAATCATCACCACTGATTAAACAAGTCCACAGCGACTCATAGGCGACAACCTTAAGTTGGACAAAATTGAGTTCCACAATTTAATTGAAAAGAGCATTTGTCGGCAGTCTAACAGTTCATCGGCAAATCCTCTTCATTTCGTAGAAAAAAACGGGCGGGTTACGATCCTGTGGGGACTTTAGGCGCCTCAATGCTCAGACACAGGTGTATCGGTCCGATACGCTTAATAAAAATTTCAGCATCCTTGATACTAACATATTCCAATGGCCACCCGAAGACATTAAGAAAATAGCAAGAACAACTTCATTCGCACTGTTTGAATTCAGAATTATGTCATTCCGGCTTAGAAATGCTACAAGGACTTTTCAAAGGCATGTTCTTCGAGTACTCGAATTTGTAGACGATGTTTTAATCCTCACAGATGCACAAGAGCCCACAGAATAAAAGCACTTAAAATTTATACGCAGGAGTATCTATTGTGAATGGTAACTAACCCGTGTAAAATAATATCTTACTCCGAAAGCAATGTATTCGCTAAAAAGTGGTTTTTAGAGAAAATATTGTTTAGAATAGTTTAGTTTAAGCTAATTCGAATATCAATGTTCGAAATAAATTTGCGCTAATTGAGCAATTTTTGTCGGTTTCTGTCTTCGATTACCATTCCGAAAAAGAGCACAAACGTATTAAGAATTTCGAAATGGTTTCGGTAAAAGATTTTGTTCAGAAAACATTGTAAATTGGTTCGTGTCAATTCTTCGAAGTGAAGGAAGTATTGGATAAACAGTCCAATTGTATTTGCTTTGCGTTTTCTTGGGCGAATGTGGACGAGTGATAATACCGAATTGTTTGTACAAAAGTATATTTTATACTGCAGTGCATTTGTATCGCTTATCGTATAACATGTCTATACTTCTGTTCTTTGAAGATGATCAGACTTGACCTTTGGATTTCATGTTTTTTTCAACTGCTCCTAAGGAGAAGCCTTTGTGGCTGGTAACTGCAGACGTTTGATGTTTGTTTTAATCCGAATTCGAAATAAGTTCCACTAAGTCCTATTGAGAACTATGCTATTATCATCAGGAATGACTAAACATGTATCCTGCGAGCACCCACTTCTATAAGGGTGCCGAATATCTTTAGAATATTGGAGTAAAGGATAAAACAAAGAAGTACAACTGCATAGACGGCAACTTTCCCAAAGGTTGTGTGATAGGTGGAACGACGACATTCTTCAGCTAAGAATACTACAGTCCGCCTAAGTAGTTGAGCTGCTGAATAGACGTACTTACATAATGGGGCTGCAACTATAAGAGCAACCATCACCACGCCGTCCAATTTGTCTTCTCGATACAGTGGGAAAGATTCTTGAACGCAAAATATTCAGTACATTGCTCCTTGTTACTGGATAGCACAAAACTCAATCCATCTTCGACGTAATCGGCTAAGTGGTATCTATCACCAAGCACGCCATTCAGGGTCCCAAATGGAGTGTTGGAAACAAGGAATATTGTCGTCATTCCACAGTCGAATATAAGAGAAATATGAACATTCCTTCCTAAGGATAATGGGTCAAAGATGTACTCGATTACCGCTAGCGTTCCTTAAAAGTCTGGAAGCGAAGTATGTAAATTCACAATGATAAAAATTATAACACCGAAACCGCAGAGGTCAGAAGTTCAAGATGAATACAAATAAAGGCACATGGTACATATAAGCTGATTGACTAAACAGACCATGAGAAGATACAAATTATTAATTGACGCAAATTCTGTCGGGCCATGGCAGTTATCGTGAATACCTGCATCGCTTTGGCAATGATGACTCTGGTAGACCAAAGTTTAACGTCGCAGGGTTTACTAAAGAAGAGCGAATTCTGGACAGAGAAATAAATAGATCTAGAAAGAAAGATAGTTGGCGCACCGTAACGGGGCACTACCTGGTAGGCAATCATTTCAGAAGGCTTGGTCCCTTCAACAATTTCTCTAGAAACTGTAGAGATGAGGAAGAGGAACAAACCATGACACATCTTCTGTGTACCTGTCCTGCCCTATCGGTTTTGAGAACGAAAACCCCAGACGAGTACTTCTTTGAAAACTTTAACCATCTACATATGTAGCTACACTAGATTTAAGCCAAATGAAAAACCGGTTCACACCGAAACCGGTTATCCTGCCTCTTGTCCCATTTTTAAACTTTTCATATACGTCTCCGGTACTGGTAATCTGGTTTTTCCATAGTGGTATCACAATGAATCTTCTCTTGGTCTAAATGTATCCCTGCTGAGCGGGGACAATTACTCTATCCAAACAGATTCTCCAAGAAGATTCGACAGCAAAACCGTGTGCAGAATCAACAATGAGCCGAAAGGTGGTCACACCCAAAAGCTGGTAAAGAGTTTGGAAGGGTCTCTTATGATTTCTAATGAAGACAAGCTAAGGAGATTCATGGACGACTTTTCCCCCATTTATAAGAGCATGGTGGACGAAGATGTGCCCCAATATCAAGACGAGTTGCTTGCACCCGAAATTTTAGAATTCGCATCATGCTTTATGAAATCATTACCGCGATTAAAACACTGAAACCAAGCAAGGCGGCAGAACTTGACAACCTTCCCGCAGAGCTGTACAAGACTTCATCCGAATTAACTCCACTGTGAAACCTTCTTAAAATGTCACGTCCTACATAGGCAAAGACTAGTCCTCCTACGAAAAAGGTAGTAAACCTACGCAGGATCCATCATCGTATAGGGCTCTATGCATGTTGGACACTATGGGGAAATATTGGAGCGCATCATAAGTGACAGATTGGAGTATGCAATCGATGAGACTGGATCACTTGCAGATCACCAATATGGTTTCCGCAAGGCACGGTTTACGATCGACGCTATCATGAATACCACGAAAAAGGTCCTAAAAGAAAGACGATGGAAGGGCGCAAGTAAACAGTACTACACAATCATCATGTCAAGAACGCCTTCAACACCGTAAACTAGAGAAACATCCTGCGATCTGTTACTGTCAAGAGAGTATCAGAGTTATCTGCAGATGATAATGACGGACTATTTTAGAAATAGAAAACGACACCGACGATGGAACGAGGGAGTATAACGTCGAAGGCGACGTTCCACAAGGCCCCATATTAGGTCCGCTACTGTAGAATCTAATGTATGATGACGGCCTCAGACTTGAAATCCCGAGGTCTTGGAAAATAATTGGCTTCGCCGATGACATAGCAATCGTTGTAGTAAACAAACGCCTTGAGGAGATGGAGTATGACTGCAATGAAGCTATCGGGATGGTCAAGGACTGACTAGTATGCAAGGGGTATACCTTGCAGTAGAAATGATCGAAGTTGTGCTCATCAGCAGCAGGCGATTCATGGAAACTATAAGAGTAACCGTGGGTGATCATGTTGTAGTTTCCAAACCAGAGTTGATTTACCTTGGGATTAGTATAGTAGCAATGTTAACTTATAAGCAGTACCTACAGCTGAAATGGCAAAGGCAAAAGGCAACGGCTGTACTGTCAAGGATTATGCCAAATATCGAGGGATCGAAACACAAAAAGAGATTACTGCATCAATAATGCTCTACAGTTCCCAAATATGGGCTGGTGCCATGGAGACGAAATCATGCAGAGAGACGGCTGAGACAGCTTACAGAACCAATGCGTTCAGAGTATGGAGCAGCTTCCGAACAACTTCCTACGACGTGGTATGAATAGTGGCTGGCATAGTACCAATAGACCTGTCTAAACAAAATAAAAAAAAATAAAAAATTAAACAAAACCACCAAGGACAAGTCTGCAAGAATGGCAAGAGAGGTGGTATCACTTTGATAAAGGCAACTGCTGGCAGACATTGATACCCAATATAGACGCCTAGATTAATAGGAAGCACGGGGAGTTGAATTTCTACCTGACCCAGATGCTTACTGGCCATGGATGCTTCATAGCCTACCTGAGGCAAATACCTTAGGCTCAAGTCCCCTTGCTATGAAGTTAGTTTAGTTGGTGGAAATCGCACATTATTACTGAGTTCGGGCTCAGTTTCGTCTTTAAAAGATTCCCACAAATAAACGACGTCGTACAGGGGGGTAACCTGCCCCTCTGAAGAATTAAAGATCCATAGGGACATTCAGAAAGGTTGCATCCTAACACTAATATTCTTTTTGGTGGTTATTAGCGATGGTTTAGAGAGCTATCTAGACAAGAAGTGAAGGCCTCAAATATGATGCTGAATCATGTACATACATACACTAAATGAGCAGTGGTTTGGTAACAAAGACAAACTTGGTAAGACCAAGGGTTAACTCCGCCAAAACTTAAATTCATAGTCTTCGTCAACAACTGATATCAGCATTGTAGCCCAACAGACCGAGAAAGTAGGTCTTGTAGAAAGTGGAACTATCGACTCGATTGACGGTGGTACAAGGTTGGTATTGAATTAGACCTCACATCTTGAGCTCAGACTGTATTACTTATGTATGTTACCTAAAATATAGAGAAACAGTGGAATCAGCTTAAACATTAATCTACGACTGTTCCACGCGAAACTTTCCAAACTTTTGTCAATCGATGTCTAAGAAACATTATGAGCGGGTCACGTATAGATGCCATTATAGAAAAGTGAGAGTGCCAATGGATTGATCACAGGATAATTATATTGCCCGACAACCCATGCAATGGAATCCACTAACTAAACTAGGGCGAGTGCAGAAAGGTCCTCGTATAACATGTCCGAAAATAACTAGATAGAGTTGAATCACATCGGTTCTTATCGACCAAGAAGAGGCACTAGTCTGCCAATCGCTAAGAAAACACGGTATCACTGAAGAATATATTAGTGTTATAAAGGACATGGACATATAGCGTCGTTTGTGCCACAAAAATCAAAAGTACGTTCATTTCCGATCTAAATCGGAGTACATCAGGGTTCTGTACTAAGCCCGCTTCTTTTCAATTTTGCTATGAACTACATAACAGCTGACACTGAGTTAACTGAATTCGAAAAGAGACTTTTGGGGAATGACGCTCTTATGAAACATGGTCTCGACATTAGTGTTAAGAAAACTGAATATCTGTTACTTTCTTTCAACAAACTGAGGATAGTCGGACCTGTAAATGCCGTCAAAATCAAGACTTTTTTATACATAAGTGCTGATGGTAAAATGGATGACGAGCACACAGGATCAATGTTAGGTGGATGAAATAGAGAGAGGTCTCCGATGTTCTATGGAACAAAAGAATACCTCTGAGGCTCAAGGGAAAAATTTACAAAAAAGTAGTGAGGCCAACCACGATGTATGGCTCAGAGGCTACGATGGTGTGGACGCATCAAACGGCGAAATGAAGACCACATTGTAAGATTTGCAGTAAACCTAGACAATGATACAGGAGGTAGAGGAAGGACGAAGACGACCTGATTAAGTACAATAAATAAAGACTTAAGACACAGGAGGTTCAGGAGAAAGTAGGCCAATCCCAATTAGTTGGGACTAAAGGATAAGGACAAGGAAGACTGTATAGCTGAAATAGAAGGAAGAAAGAACTTGCACTAACAGACTTCAAAGGCAAAACGTTTCCCTACACACACAGTCCATAACACCCTACCATAAGGCGACAAAAAAAAATCAATCATTTCAAAATATTCTAAATGAACCTTCAACGTTAAAGTCCATCAAAACTAAGCCTTCACCATAAAAAAACCAAACCAAACCAAAGTAAACAACAACATCAGAATAACCTTTCAGATAGTTTAACTAAATCCAACCCCAAAACGGGGGCTGTTTGTCATTCGTTATGATATTGTCTCTTCATCGTACACAACACACCAACACACATCCGATTCCGTTTAAACCAAAATAAGAATCCAAATCCATGACGGCCAACTGATCAATGGAAATTAAATTCATAAAAATTTACGACCGAAACATGCTTTGAATTTGAATTTAACTGGATGGGGGGCGGATGGCTGACTGTCTGGGTGACTTTTGGGGATGAAATATGAAATTTTTTTTTTATCTGAGGATTTTTTTTTTTTGCCGCCCTACCCTCCGTATGTGCGTTGGAACGCAGCTGTCTTACCGCCTTTTTTGGATTTCTTTATTGGAGCTATCTTTAACTTGTGCATGGGTGTGTGTGTGTATGTGTGTGCTGTAAGCACATCCTGTCAAATCTAAGAGAAATTATCGTAAATTTCTACTGCCAACCTACTGCTGCTTCTTCTCTCCTGTGTTTGTAACCTTTTCGTAAGTGAATGGGAAGGGTGGGTTGTAAATTTACATTATCATTTGGGAAACATACATTCACTTACTATGATACTTACTATGTATTGTCGTTGTTGTTGTGGTCAAATTAACTTGAGAGAAGGAAATCAGAATCAAAAGTTTATGGGGGTTACATGGAGGAGTAGTCAACTATTATGGTAGCCTTTGTATAGAGTGGGATTAATTACTGCCTTGAGGTTAATTACTTATGGGAGGATGCCTAGAGACTGGCATTTATGTGAACTTTATGCTAAAGGGTAATACATACATACATGTATGTATGAGGGGGAGGTTGATTAAGAAACTGTTGTAGGTTGAAGGGTTAGTTTCTTATTGGACATTTTCAATTAATCTTCATCTTTATACAATAAAGAGGACTGTCGATGCGATTATTAAATGAGATTAAAGGAAGGGAGGGAAGGATGCCACTTCAAGCTTCAAGTAAGACCAACACCCTATACGACAAAGTAAGTTTCATGCAAGTCGGTCAAGTTACTCTGAAGTTATGAAGGGCAAAGAGAAAAAGTTTGAAAAATCAGCTCTATCTGTCTAATCTACGGCAATTATAGATGCACTCGTAAGCCTAAAAGTCGATTCTTCGATTGGATTATTGATCAATCAGTTGATCCTACGCAGGAGTATAAGTTCGCAGCTAAGCGGCGCATCGGCTAGAAGACTTGTTGTTGCGGAACTCCCCAAGATTGCGTTTTGTTCCCCTTTTCTGTGGAATTTAGTGGTCAACGGGTTGCTATTGGACATAGAAAGGACTGGCTGCAGAGTGGTTGCCTATGCTGATGACATAAATATCGCCGCCTATGATATTCTCAGGGAAATACTCCAATGTGCGCTTCTACTGATTACTAGATGTGTCTCAAATTGCAGACTAGGGGTTAACCCTCTCAAAACAGAACTTGTCCTCTTTACGAGGAAATATGAAGTTCCTCTGTGGCTCTAAACTCCTGTAAAAATGCTATAGGTAGGAGCTGGAGTTTTCAATTGTGTACCATGCGTTGGATGTACGCGTCCTAGTCTGGCGCACGTTTCTTAAAAGGGCTGCTCACCTAAATCTCGTATCTAAGGTGCAAAGACTTGTATATGCATAAATATGTCCATGAGTGGTCCACTGAGAACTTCTCCCTTAGCAGTTCTGGACATTATGTTTCATCTGCTACCCTTGGCAAGCTTATGCGACTCAAAGCCTCCTCACAGTGGTCTAGCTATCATGAGGACCACTCTTCGATCATTGATCTCCTGAATTTTACCCTACAAGACACCGACCATAGCCCGGGTGGTTGTTTGACCCGAACTTTCGTACGAGCATCCCTGACCGTAGTGAATGGATCACTGCTCCCTCTCCTGAGGACAGTTAAGTCCACTTCTAAATGGATGGCTCCAAGACTGATCCAGAGGTGGACTGTGGTGTCATCTCCGGCAAGCTCACTCTGAGCATCTCGAGGCGGAAATCATGTCAATCAAGGAAGCCTTGTACTGGCTAAACTCTAATGCAATATCTGTCAGGGATATATGTATATATGCATTTACACGACAGTGAAGCGGCAATTAAATTCATGGAATCGTGCTCCATCACTTCAAAGGCTGCTGGGTCCCAGGACACATAGACATTTAAGGGAATTGAAAGGCTAACGATCCGTACACAGACAAGGTACGATACAAATGGTCCTGCCGAAACTAAAACTCAACGTTTTTTGCAAAACCAACTGTAGATGAAAATATATCTCTACTTGCAACATTTCGAAACAGATCTGGCCTACGCTTGATCTCGAACGTAGTCCTGAGTTGTTTCTGTTGAAGCGCTCACAGATCAGCTACGTTGTCAGTGTTCTGACTAGACAATATCTGATAGACCAACATGCCAAAAGACTGGACCTTTTTCAAATGACTTCTGTAGTAGCTGTAGGGATAGGAGGAGGAAGAAATCATTTTCCACCTCCTATGCAACTCTGCCCCAAAAAAGACTACTCCCTCTAGTAGCTCTATTGTACTGTGTAGGTAATATGATGGTTACCCGCAAACCTCATGATATAATGAGAAAGCGACGGACTTTTGTTACTTTGCTTCGACTTACAATGATTTCAGGACAGTGGAACAGTATATTCTTAGAAACATGTTATTTTAAGACCCACAAGCACCATCTGAAGAAATCTCTTCCCATTCCTGCCAACACTTCCATAAACTTAAGCCACACTTATTTGAATTTTGCCTATAAAAAAATGTATACCCGAAAAAATAAATATAAATAAGCCTAAACCCACATCTCAGAATTTCAAACAAATACTATTGTTTACCCAACGCCGCCGAAAGCATGCCCATAATCGGGTAATAAAAATTCATAGGACTACGTAAATAGAGAAGAATTGGCCCATTCCACTGCGGAAATCCAATAACACTGAATAAAAACAAAATTCATCGCCAATAAAGAGGGAAGTATTTCAATACCAAAAATCAATCGCACATCGCACGCTCCCTATCGACAATAAAAACCCCGACGACAACCATCCAACCATCCACCCATCGTGAAAGTAAAAATACTTTCTGTTGTACTAGAGTGCTCCCAGTTCAATGGCGCATTATCGATCTAACCATTTATTCTCCACTTAACCTTCAATTTTTCACTTTTACTCCAGACAGAACCGAAAATACCACCACCAACAACAATGGTCTCTAATGAAAAACTAGCATCGAACCCACTTTAACTTCCTGTCAAATCCTTGCATCCCTTAAAATTTATATACGTATCTACGGGTAGGTTCTATTGCCACCATAAAGTTTTCGAAATTTTTTTTTCAAATGAAATTTATCACGGCTCGTAAATTCTCCTGCTCCGACTACGCCCCCTCCACCTACCCAACCCAAACACCTTGTCCTTCAGAGTATCAGTCCTAGTGGCAGTCTCAGTCCCACCAGTTCCATAAACCTATCCGGAAGAGAAAATGTAATTTGTTTCGTGTTTTATGACATCTTGACTTTTTTTTTTCCTTTATTTTGCTTTCTTATCTAATTCCTCCACCCCTCCCCGTCTCTAAATGACATTTAAGATGAACTTTAAGCTTTGCACCCTCGATTCTCAACCATGCATATGCAGATAAATAGCTTAGAACGCTGAACGTGACACCCAGAGTTGTAGCTTTAAAACTTCAAAGATAAACGGATTTTCGATTGTTTTCTGTGAATTTACTGGAATTCGTTGGAATTTGTTGGAATTTGTTATTTTGCATTACGGGACAACAAAACATGTGTGTGTGTATACGAGTCCTTATCCCTATTGCAGATAAAATGCTGCAACGAGGAGGAATTTTCGGCGACACTCTGGCACCAAATTGTCGATTGTCACGGACGAGTGGCGAAAAGTTAAACACGGATCAAAGCGCTTATTTGTGTTGCTAGTCGACGAATCATGTGTGAAGAGGATTGTACGTGCAGTATTTGGAAATTGATGGAAATGGGTTTGAAGTGAAGACTTTTTTCATAATACTACTGCTTACTGATTTAGACTTGCTGTAGAGAGAGACTGGATAGGTTTGGGTTAGAGTGCAGACACACTCAGACCAATAAGTGTTCATTGTGATGCCATGGATCGCACCAACCGGAGCTTTTAATAAAGCGAAAGAGGATCGTAACGCCAGTTCGGTAACTCCTAAAGGGAGTAGTCTGTTTTTGGGACAGAGCTGGACACGGGCATAAAAGGTGGGACATGGTTTCTTCCTCCTCCTCATCACAACAGCTTCTACAGAAGTTATTTGAAAAGAGACCCAGCCTTTGGGCATTTCGGCTTATCAGATAATGTCCAATAAGAACACCGATAACGTGGCTAATCTGTGATCGCTTCAACAGAACCAACTCAGGATCTTCGATCCAGATAAAGCTTAGCACAGATCTGCTTCGAAATGTTGCAAGTAGAAAGATTTTCCCATCTACAGTTGGTTTGACAAAAAAATGCTGAGCTTTAGTAAGAGGCTTCCCCTTTTCGGCAGTATCCTTTGTGTCGTACCATGCCTGGCGAGCTTGTCAGTCTTGCAATTTCCTTCGATTTCTCCGTGGCGTGGGACCCAGCCTAGGTGAATGTTGAACTACTCAGTCATCTCCAAAAGAGACAAGCGGCCTTTGAAATGAAGAAGCACGATTCCAGGGATTTGATTGCCGCTTGACTGTCAGTAAAATACTAATATCCCGGAAAGATGTTGCATTACATTTCAGCCAGGACAAGGCTTCCTCGTTCGCCATGACGACCTTGTCGGAGAAGTCACCACAACCCACCCCTTATCAGTCTCAGGAGAGGGTGTAGAGACCCATTCACTACCGCCAGGGATAGTCGTATGGAAGTTCCGGTCAAATAACACGGCGGGATGTAGTTGGTGTTTTCTATGATAAAATTGAGAAGATCAAAGATCGAGGAATGCCCTTTATGATAGCTAAACCACTGTGAGGAGACTTTGAGTCACTATGAGTCGCTTCAGCTTGCCAAAAATATCTAAGGGTAACAGGTGAAACAAAATGCCCAGAACTGCTGAGGGAGGAGTTCTTATTAGGTGAGTAGGTGAGTATTCTTATTAGGAGCCGGACATTAGACTAGGACGCAGACATCAGCCAGCTCCTACTTATAGCCTTTTACAGGACTATAGAGCCAGAGCCACAGTTGCTTTCTTTACGCGTTCAAGTAGATTAACTTTCCATTGAACTGGTGCCATTAATTGGGTCAATAAGTGGAACTTTATATTTCCTCGTGAAAGGACAAGTTCTGTTTTGAGAGGGTTAACCCCTAGTCTGCAGTTTGAGACCGTAGGAGAGCACATTGAAGAATTTCCCTGAGAATATCAGAGGCGGCGATATTAATGTCATCAGCATAGGCAACCCCTCTGTAACCAGTCCTTTCTATGTGAGGGGACAAGATACCACCATGAGGAATTCCAAGCTGATTCTAAAGACCCGTGTGACAGCATCTATAGGAAAGAGCTACATCGAGCCATGTCTAATTTTTGCATAACTACGTTCGAATTTACAGCTCAAGATCGCCCAGGATGGTTCCGTGGAATTTGGAATTTCGCCTTGTCACTCTTCCTTATGGCATGGCACCGTTCAGGACAGTCAACCACTGCGACCACAACTGTTGATACAAAAAAAAAGTTCATCAAATTATTCTGGGTGATGGAATCAAGCTTGCATATGGACATAAATAATATGACATAGACTGAGGGTATAGCATTCTTCATATTTTGCATGAAGAATTGAGGATATGGAAGCTGCGCATAAACTCCTAAGATGAAGGAGTTGAAATGAGAGGAATAGAATGGTTGTCAACTCTCCAACGGAGTATGGGCACAGAAGTCAGATTAGCATACTTCGTCCAATTATAGCGACAAATATACTCTCGTACGCATCAAGGAATACCTGAAAAGTACTCTCGATAATTAACAAGCAGGATTCGGCGCCAGATCTTCCATCATCGAGCGGAGAGCTTAAATGGACTTTATACTTTGGCCATAAACGAAATCAAAGACCTACTAATCAAATCTGGTTCCAGACTACAAGAATATATACAATGACATCATATTCGAAATAATCCAAGGTACCAGATCATTAATCCTCGAAAAAAGTCCTTGCGTCGATTTTCAGATAAATGAAGCATGATCTCAGACAAATGTCAATGAAAGACTTCCCCATTGACCTGCCCTTATAGAGCAATGTATGTACGTATCTTGGATATATCCTCGACAAAGGGGTTACATACCTTACCAAGGTTATCGCCAACAAGCCAATGGTCACTTACGCCTCGTTAGTATAATGGACAGTGCAAGTCCAAACACATGCACAGTTGAACCAACTCAATGAAAACGTGTCCAATGGCAGCCACAGAACCAACACTGAGCATCGGACCCGCTGAAGACAAAAGTAGTCTTGAACAGCAACAGGCGAATCATAGACACTATAAGTAATCATGATCATGTTGTAGTTTCCAAACCAGAGTTGAATTACCTTCGGATTTGTAAAGAAACAAGACAGCAAAGGCAACAGCATCCCTGGAAAGAATCATGCCAAACATCGGCGAACCAAAACACAAGAAGACATTGCACTTAGCAAGAGTTGAGACATCGATAATGCTCTACAGGTCTTAAATATAGGCTGGTGCCATAAAGACGAAATCGTACAGGAAGAAGACTGAGGCAGCTTACAGAATCATCACATTGAAAATGCGCAGCAGCTTACAGAACAACTTTCTACGACGCAACATGTGTAGTTGTTGGCATGGTATCAATAGACATTCTTGTCATAGAAGCGCAACGGAAAAACCCTGCCAGCAGGACAACAGCTACAGCGACGAGTCGAAATGATACTGAGGTACCACCAAGGACAAGTCTCTAATAATGCTAGGAGAGATGGTATCACTCTGATAAAGGCAGTTTTAGGCATTATCCCCAATATAACTGAATTTCCACCTGACCCAGATGCTTCCTGGTCATTGATGCTTCAGACCCTACCATCATAGGTTTGCACATGACAACAACCCCTATTTAGATGGGTTTAGTGTGTGAAAATCACATTATTACTGAGTACGGGATCAGTTTCGTCTTCGAAAAAAAAAGGTTTGTATAGGTACTAAGCTTGTCAAAGACTGTTATAATCTCTCTATAGGCCAATTCCCAGATGTACCATGTTCTGCCCCAGCTTCCCTTATCGAGTGTTTCGCTAACATGTTGGATATCAAACCATTTAGTACCACTTATTCCGCCGCGTAAAGTCGGTAATTACCGTCACCTATGTAATTGCGTTAAAATTGCCTCAAAATCCGCATATTTTTCACATACATACATATGTACATATGTATGTACTTACATATGTATGTACATAATTCAGTTCCGTCTAAAACGTTTAACATTTCCCCCAAGTAACTTGAAAAGACGAATAAAAGTAAAACCGTCTCCCCTAAGGAGTGACAAAAGCCTATAAATTAAAAGTCCCCTCAAGTGCATTGTATTCTTGAACAAACCTTAAGGAAGGAAGGAGTTAAAACAGCCTCATCGACGAGCATATGAGCAATCTTCCGTTTCAGTTGAAACATTATACCTGCAACATTAATAAATTCCCCAAAGTCGTATGGATGGCGTATATTCGCTCCCCATCTTTGCTCCACCAACCCTATCACTTTCAGGAAGTTCAAAAGGACTCAATTCTCGGCTACCCCCAAGAAGAAGGAATATACACAAAAGAGTTTATATGGAAATCAAATGTAAGGCAATCAAATAATAAGGAGAAACACAAACAGACACACGGCGCAAAAAAAAAGGACACCTCCGACCTCTTTCTTAATTCCTTCGGCAAGTGTGTCTGCTACACGATTGTGGCAGCCACTTGAGTAAGCACTTTCTTGCCCTCACTTGATACTCATCACGCGACGTACGAACATCCTCTAACGTCACAGTCAATGGTGTGTCCTCGTCCTTGCTGAAGGGAAAAGGAAAACATGTTTTTTTTTTTCTTTTTTATTCTTTTACTCGGTAGTTCCTTGAATTGGCCCTGAAGGTAAAGCAATAAAAAAGAACAAGTCAGTAGGCCCTTCTCTCATGCTTCGCATTTTGACTTTTCTTTCAGGATGTAAATTTTTAATGCAAACGAAATCAGGATATTCTCGCTCTCTCTCTCCCTGTGAGTGTTAACGATTTCACCACACCAGTGAGTGAGTGGAGTTCTCTCACAACAGAAAGAGAGATAACCGAATTCTTGTGCTCTGTGTGTGATGCCACCGCCACGTGCAGTTAAATCGAAGAATTTCTGTCCCATAAGGATTGATAGCGCGCCTGTGCAAGGATGCTTTAATGTGAAATCCATACTTTTTGCAAGATTCCCTTTGCATTGACATTCGCTGTCGTTTTTCTTCGTGCACGGTGATGGTGGTGCTTGATTTTTCTGAGATTGTCTGCAAGGTTGGAGAGAATCCGTGGGGCAGTGTTGCCAAAAAGTCGTAAGAGTATCAAAATGTAAGGGGTGTTCTGTCAATACGGCAACACTCAGACAGCTGACAGTTAATCTGACAGCTGATACCATCTTTTTCGGGATTGTTTGACAAAGCATACAGAGACGCCTGAGCAACTTTGTGGAAATTTATTTCCAAAATCAGTGTTCATGTAAAAAAATGTTTAAACTGTCAAATTTTTTCGAGTGATGGACCTCACTTTTGTTTCTCAGTGGGTAAGCAAACTTGTCAAATTTGAAGTGAGGAAAATCCAAAGGTTATCCATCATTGCATCGGACAGTATGTCTTCAAAAATGGAGACAATCGAAATGTCACCGTAAATGGCGCCCGGTACATAGCCATGATCCAACGATTTTTTGTTTCGAAAAGTACAGGAACAAGGTCTCCAAAACATTTGGTTTCAACAGGATGGTGCCACAGTCGGAGAAATCATCGAATTATTGAAGGAAGTACTCGATAACAACATTATTTCCAGAAATGGACCTCTGACCTGGCCCCAAAGATCGTTGTGTTTGACGCCACTGGACTATTAAACAAAAAACAAACTGGTTCTGTTCTGTTTTAGTCTATTTCAGTTCATGCGATTAGCTGCCAATGAATCAGTAAAGAAAATATTCTTCTTAGATTACCCTATGCATTACTTTGCAATTGATATCTGCGACCAGATTCGTCCAGCTTTTAGTTTTAGTTTTAAACAAAGAATATTCTGAGTATCTGCATTGTTTGCATTTGGAATAAAAATTTGTTTCCATTACCTTATCGGTTACTACATATGACTACTATTCCACAATGTTAGTAAAAAGTTGTAGGACCATACCTTTAGCTAAAAAATGAGACAGACAGGGTCTATTGCCTGTTGAAAATAATACACATCATTTAGACTCCTTTATCCATTACCATCAATATTAACGATGGCAAAGTGAAAGCTTTTATACTGTGTAATCAGTAGTATACATTACCAACAAATTAGTAAATTAATTACTCCACTAATTACCCTAAAAACTCTTCTAATTCTCTTGCACAACAAAGCCTGTTCTGCAAGATTTTATTTTAAAACAGCTCATGTTTGCAGCACCATTGTCCGTAAGGACAACTTTCGTCTACCCATTACCACATCCTTACATCAAAATAACATCCACCATTATGGCAAAGAGAAGGTAAACTACTGGCAAAAAAAAAACGAACAAAGCACATGCTACCGCGCAAAGTCTTCTTCTCCAACTCTGCAGCGTCAGACTCTAGGCAAATAGGCTAGCTTCCTTCTTTTCT
This sequence comes from Xylota sylvarum, assembly GCA_905220385.1. Lineage (NCBI taxonomy): Eukaryota > Metazoa > Arthropoda > Insecta > Diptera > Syrphidae > Xylota > Xylota sylvarum. The sequence goes on along the minus strand of LR999957.1, from coordinate 102,529,688 downwards.
GTAGCAGTATCCACTTTGTCGTCTCCTGTCATTCAAAGATGATGTTGTTCCATACAGCGAATAAAAACAACAACAACAACAAATCATAATAATAAAGTGAAACGACGAGGAAACTACTTAATCAAGGACTTTTATCACGGAAATGGATCTCTTGTATCCCATCTACACAAAATGTGTGCACACTCACTTGAACGATGGGGTAGTAGCTATAGTTAAAAGCCAACATTGCCAACGTAGAGGGTGAAATCGTAATTTGTGTTAATTATTACGCGAACAAGAAAATGTCGAGGGGACAATAAAAATAAAAATACAGAGAAGAAAAAAAAAAAAAACAACAACAACAGTAGAAGAGAAACAACAAGCCAACACTTACCTGAATTGTTTCCTGGGCGGAATACTTCCGATTGTAATCAACGTTGTTTGGCATCGTGTGTTGTTGGTTGGTGGCGGCAATCGTACCGTCCTGAATGATGACTGACAGTTGAGAGATTGTATCGCGCAGATAAATCCGTGATAAATGATGATAAGCGACTCAATTGAGTGGATATTATTCAAAGGAGTGACGAAGGACGTGCTTTATGATGTGTTTAGGGCTATCAAAGCGCTGTCACATGATCCCGATAGAAGGTGGAATGTGTAATCCTCTCAGGGTAGCCAACATGATTCATTGGGATTTTCGCGTTGTCATACTGCAATGGAAAGAAAATTTACACAATTTCAATAGGTGTAGAACTTTGTGTAAAAAAAAATAAAGAGGATATTGGTTCCATGGTTGACTTTGTGTAGGTACACCCTCAACCGGCTTACAACAGATGGAGTGAATACAGAACAAGCTATTTACCAGGAATGGTGACAGAGGGGGATGATGCCAAAGGTTGAACAGAAATTGTACACCCCGAACGTGGGTGGGAATTACAACGGGCCATGTACCAACACGCGGTTATCCGATGAACAGTGAAGTCAAAAAGTGGACTGGAAGTCCACTAGAAACTATTTTAAGGCGAGTAAAGCGTACAAAAGAGACTTTACCAGGCAATATCAAAATATGTAGGTATTGTTAGTTTCTTTATTTATTTTTTTTTTAATTACCTTATCCATTACCTACTATCCATTGCATTACCAGGTAAAAGTTTTTATATATGTCACTCTTTTTAAACACATACTACATATGTATGTTCTTGTGTATGTCTCCTACCTAAGCTCGTCTATTGATTTACTGTTCAAAACAATGTCTAAGAGGATGGGGTTTTACCATTTTGCTTAGGTTTGTTTAATCATTACCAAAGTATTCCTAGATATTACTAAATACACGTGCCCAGCAATAATTTCGACGGCATCTATATAGGTAAAATAAATAATTTTATCACAAGAAACAAATGGTTCTACGAGTAGGTGATGTAATCCACACATGTCAACTGCCAGGACTCAGTAATTAGTATACCGCCTTGATTTGTATATAACCTGTCCTCACCATTCAAACATATTTTACAGATCTAAAGTTATAAAGCTATCGTCGTCCTTAAAACACCAAGAGTATCTTTCAAACCACATATCACCCATACATACTACATACATTTTATAGATGTCACCATAACAAAAATAATGACGGTCCGAGACTGCTTCTTTGAGGTATTCCATCAAAAATTGAGTGGATCGATGCAAAAATCTTTTTGAAGCTACATCTGATTAAAGGATAGTATGAAGAGTGTATAGAAAGTTTCTGAGAGTGAAAACCCAACGAGTTAGGCACGACCTTATCTAAACGCAATGATCAATGTGACCATAATAGGTGCTATGGAGAATGAGGCAGAAGGGTACAAACGTAAGACTGTGAGGACTAGGGTTTAGGTACAACGTTTACAGTACAAGAGTCTGTTCTCAGAAACTTAGTGTTTTTCTTTTCTAGAGTTTGTAAGCTAATCAGTTTTAACCAATCTGTATATAGAAGCAATTTGTAACTGTCTGTTAAGAGACGTTTTACAGATTCAATTAGAACAGTATAGGGGATCGAACTTGCCTGTCGTATGCAAGGAAGGAGATGACTAAGGTTACTTAAAAGAATTTAGAGACGTAAGGATTCCAGAACTATTTTAATATACAATAATAACGATATGTATGTCGCTCATGGAACTGACTAAAGGAACGAACTGGTACACCGTGTGGAGACCGACATGGTGGTGGCTGCCTTCTGGAACTAAGGAGTCGGCGTTAGAAGGATTGTACATTGAACATCCATCTGAAAAGGACTCTCTGGCTATTCTTTAAATACGATTAACTTCATCAAGGAAATATGGAATGGTGGAAAACCGACAACTTTACTGAAAGACAGCAAGAATGGCCCTGTCGTTCAGACGTTCGGGGCATACCTGCATACGGAGAGTCGTGCCACGCACAATTGTATTCATAGGAAACCCAATCGTCAACAGAAACCTTGTTCAAGGACGCGGGAAGTCCTAAGGCAGATTTAGGTTCCAATAAATTATCATCTGAGCCCTACTTAACAATCCCATTTCACGCAATTTCAGTGTGACCTAAAACCCAGACAAGAGCGTTAGGATCTAATTCAAAGATTTCTTGGATTGGGTGGTTGTCCACGCTCAGCAGGGACACACTTAGACCAAAAAGAAGGTTCATTATGAAGATACCACTATGCAAAAAACCGGATTACCAGCACCGGAGACCTACATTAAGACTTCCCAAATGGGACACGAAGCAGGGCAGACAGTTTCGGTGTGAACCCATGCCGAGTTTGACCCGGTTTAATCCAGTTAGATTATTACGATCTTCGAAAAAGTACTCCCCTAAGGTTTTCCTTTCCAAAAGCAATAGGGCTGGACAGGTACACAGAAGATGTACCTCTCCCTCATCTCTACAGCTTATACAAAAATTGTTGAAGGGAACACCAAGCCTTTTAGCAAGTCTGCCTATCTACTATTTTTATTAGATTTGACCTATGTATGTCCTATGTCATATTATCCTAATGTCGGAAATAAGTCTACTGGTTTTTCTACAATCCAGCTTTGGCCAGATTTGTTTAGAAGAGAGACATCTGCTGATATTATTCCACCTACTGTTTGCCATTCTGTCGGCTAGGGTGTATAATTGGAGTTTTATCGATCTTATAGGTTGTGATTGTTCCCCCACTATTGTCAGGGAGCTTCCGGTCTTCACCCGCCTTAGCTAGCTGGAGCCCATCACAGGGATACGTCGCACCTGATAGCGATCTCGTTAAGGTATTGCTTTGAGTTCTTGAATTCTCGTACTATTTTGGAATGAGTTAAAGGGTTGAGCCCTTAAACGCAGTCCCCCTATTCTTAATAATATGGTCGGCAGCCTTCAGGATAACATAGATCTCCGCTTGAAAATTAGATGCATGTTTGCCCAGCGAGTAGTGAAGTCAAGTGTTATGACAGTATCCACGAAGACACCAGCACCGGACCCTTGACTAATTTTGGAGCTATCCATGAAGATTCGACTACACTCCAATCCAGGCTAAGATTCTTACCGAAGTCAGTCCTGAACGCAAAGAAAGTCGATTATAAATTTACACAGCAACCGAAGTTTCGGTATGATTGCATTAGACGCCGTATCCGGAACCAAGGTCGTAGGATAAGTGTCGCGGAAGGTCATCGAAACTCCAGTGCAGATGATGCCAAAACCTAACCCGGCTAAGACGGTAGATTGCTTTGATAGCACAGCCCATGGTAAGAGTCCCAAGAGGAAGTAAACCAAGCAGTGCCAGGCGAACTGGGGAAAGCTCCTTTGCAGTCGTTCTTTGGAGTTTAATGCAGAACGCAGTCACATATTTACACGAAAGCCTCTCCACCAAACCGACGCGTAAGCTAGAAAAAGTCTTATCATAGCCGAATAGATCTACAGGACCTTTTTCTGTGATACACCCCACGTCTAACCAAAATCTTCATAAATAAAAAGATAGACTCTTTCAAATGAGTAAATGAAATGGGCGCCCTTTTACCCTCCAAATGAAGAAGGGATGCAAACCAATAATCTACTACAAACTCAAGTTTGGTACTTCTCGATCAATTTTAATAAGATACCGTCTCTAGCTTTTACGAGCCTAAGTAGAATAAGCTACGATTCCTAGCTTTCCCGCGTTACAAATTAATTTTCGAGAGAGTATCTTAGGATTTTTTTTTGTTTTAAAAAAAGGACATCCAAAACCCAGAAGCACTCAGACTCCGATTTGGTCCATTGTACTTCTAGGCAGATTCCCCTTTTTTGATGCAGTGGTTGGAGAAACTTTAATTTTATTCGTTTCTCTCATATGGTTTGATGGCTGTGTTGTGCTGTTCCCCGCCCGGGCTCGAACCTACACAGTTCGGGTCACAAGCAAACACACTATCCAACACACCATGGCTACCTCTATATATTTTTTTCTATACTTTCATCTTCAATATCAACAGGAATTTATTGATAAAGGATAACAAAAATAATTAGTGCAAAAGACTATCCCCTTTGAAACATAACCAACCCACTGTCAACAACCCCCATCCAAACAATAGAGCAAGCAAATGTTGTCAGTTGTTGTCAAAGAAGAAGCGTGAAAAAGAAACGAACAAACCACCGCCATAGTAAGAGAATTCGTATTCTTATCACAGCTAGAAGGACCAGGACCAAACAAAAAAGAGAAAAGAACAAAACGACCTACCCCCTGTAAAATGGTGCCCCATTCCGTCCCACTGGCACGGCACCCTCACTCTCCTTCCTATACAGGCATCACATCCCTTCCACCATCGACGACTGCATTTCCCTTTTGTTTATTCTATTACTGTTGTTGTTCTTTGCTGTAAAAAAAAAAAAAAAAAACTTTCATCCTGATTGTGTGTGTTTAGGGAGAGTAGTAGCGGAGTTCCTAACTTTCACCGTACGCAGTCAAAACGGGATAGATACACCTTACGCCTTTTGGTAATTTCGAAAATTCCATCGTCTTCCTTATACGATAGGGGTTGTACTACGAGCTTCAAGTTGATTCAGCATTAGAGCGCATAAAAGGACCAAACGAACAAGGAAAACGAAAAAGAAGAGAAGAAAAAAAAAGTCATCGAGAAAATCTACGTGCCTAGACTAAATTTATTGCCTCACCCCCAGGGACCATAGCAGCAGCAGCAGCAACTTAGGAATAGAATAGATTTGAACTTTCCCTCAGTTATAGATTTCAAAATGTCTTCCATCCTGTGAGACAAACATACCATTCGCAACAAAGACCGATAATTAGGAATAAAAAGAAACCAGCTAGTCTCTCCTGTCCGATGATGCTCCCCCCAGTGCTCCACTGGCGTTGTGTTCCAGTTATCAGTCATTTATCCTGGGATTAGCTGAATGTGCCACCGTTTCAGTGAGTTGGGGGGACGAACGTGACTTTTTTGCCACAGCAAAACGAGGACAATTTAGGATGATACCTTGACGTGTACATTGGAGCTTAATTGTTTCGTAACACGTGCACAGCACCCGACCAAAACACCACACACACACACACACACAGACACACAGCAACAGCACTGTGGATGCTTGACGAGGGGGATTGGGGGCGTGAAGATATTATGCCTTCTTGTGGCAGATAATGTGTGGCAATATGACCAATTTAGCTAGGATTAGATGGGGCGGGACAAGATAATGTCAATGGTCTCTGAGTGTTGAACTGCGGAGAAAATGAAGGAATCCTTGTGGCACAAATTTTTCGACGATACCTGAGAGAGGGAGTGCCGGTGAGGGTTTTAACCCGTTTGGCAATTAATAAACAAGGGATTACAAAGTTATTTGTGAATAAATCATGATAGCTCCAGGGAGGGATAGGAGGCAATAATCGTAGAACTTACGACTCATCATCAAACGAACGAGGACATACCGAGTTCATCAGAGGCATTATCAGGCGAAAAAAATCTTCGTTGACGACCTTGTCAATGACAGATGACGACGACGCATAAAGTAGGTTTATGCCAGATTGCAGGATACGAATGATTGCGACGAATTTATGAACTCACGACCTTAAGGATATAGAACGAAATGTCTATAGTTTTGTAAATGATTTATAAGACATCAGGATACTTTGACATCCGGGATCAAAATTACAGAATGAAAATGAAACATTTGAAATAAGGTTAAAGATTTGGATGTGCTAGGTCCTCTCAATCAACAAGTTAAGTACACCAATCAAAGTACACCAGTCAAATCAAGAAATGTCGCGACAGATCTACCAGACGATTAAGCAAGATTCGTATCGGCTATGAACACTAGGCTAACACGAATGACAATATAATGAAAAACTAGAGCCAGCTCTTTGGTAGTACTGTCGGAAAGCAAAGCCAGCACGACACCACCTCCGATAACGGATTCAGGCTAATCGGCTTTGCAGTGAGCCAAAATCTCGTAGTAGCTAGCACGTGATTCCCACATCTCAATATTCACAAAGGAACATGGACATCTCCGGATCAGTCAACCGTCAACCAGACTGATCACTTTCCGATTGACGCAAGCCATCTTCTGTCAAAAGGCTACGATCGCTAGAGATCGCCAGAATCTTTTCCGATCGAGTGTCCCTTAATCTCTCAACGGGCCTTATGCCGCCTGCATCAAGTACTGAAGAAAAGGAATGATCACCGGATTCTTAGAAGGAAAAAGAAGGAGCATGAGAAGCTATTGCAGGAATGATGTGCGGAAGTTTTACCAGGAGGTAAAAAGAACATCTTAAGGCTATAAACCTAGAACCGAAGTCTGCAGGGACGAACAAGGAAACTTAGTAGTAGAATCGCAGTCAATGTTGAGGATATGGAAAGATCACTTCTGCAGACTGCATAACGGTGACGATGACCAAAATTCCGCTGTCAGGCAGAATGTACCATTCAATCTGGAGGATGATATCCAACATTTCCATTCACTCAACCTGGATGAAGTTAAGATAGCGATATCTACGCTGAAATCCAACAAAGCTGCTGGAGCTGATGCTCTGACTGCCGATCTCTTCAAAGCGGGGATTTGACTTGGTAAGGAGCATGCACCAACTCATTTGCAAAATTTGGTTGGACGGAGATATGCCCGATGAATGGAACCTCAGCATTATTTGCCCAATCCTTAACAAAAGATACGCTCCAAAAAGCGTCAATATAGAGGAATAAGTCTCCTCAATGACGCCTACAAGATCTTATCTGCTATTCTGTGTGAACGCTTACAACCTTTTGTCAGCAATCGGATTGGTCCATATTAGTGTGGTTTTAGGCCAGAAACGTCCACTATCGGGCGAATTTTCACACTAGGTACGGCAGATCTTGGAAAAAACCCAGAAAATTCAAATCGATACTCACCATATTTTTATCGATTTTAAGGCCTAAGGTTAAAGTTTTGATAGTGGCTCCCATGGTATCAAGATAAGGGTGGTACAGCAACGCATCTAGCTCAGCCAGAGGTTAGTAATTCCAACGAAGACTGACGAAATTTTGAACGAGGCATAGATATCCACTAATCAATGTTTCATTCGGACGTGAGTTAGAAAGATATCCTGACAGAAAAAGCATTTCGAATCAATAAAATTAAAGACATCTACTGGAGCACTCAGATGCAACAGGTCCATTGTACTACCACGAAGCAAGACCCTGTATTATCCAGTTTACTGGAATTTCTTCGACTTTCGGAGAAAACCGAGAATGCACTTCAGTGATGAGGCGGTTCCAGTATCAGCACTCATCACATCACATCACCAAAGATCTGCCACTTGATAAAGAACATGATCCGAAGTATTGTCAACCTCTCCAACTACTAAAACCCTCAGCATTCGTTAGAGCTGAAAGACAGCAAGATTATCCCTGATTTCTTACAGACGTTAAGGAGCATTCTTTTAGTGCGTCTGCATCCTGAAAAGCCGAGTCACATACAATTGTGTTCGTAGGAAACCCAATCGTCAATGGAGACCCTAACCGAGGTCGCGGAAAGACCCAACATAGGTCCAGGTTCTGAGAAATCATCTTCTGAGCCTTGCTTACCAATCTCATCGGAGATCTGACTTTCCGCACACTCAGTGTGACCTGGGGCTTCAAATAGTTCTAGCATTCTCGAACTATTTTGGAACGGGTAACAGAGTTGAGCAAAATTATAAGCGCAGCCTGACTGTCGCTATAGACCTTGATACTTCGATCCCGCCACCTATTCCTAACAATATGGTCGACAGCCATTAGGAAAGCATAGATCTCCACTTGAAAAGCAGAGGCATACTTGTCTAACGAGTAGTGAAGTTAAGTGTTGTCCGTCTCCACTAAAACACCAGTACCGAACCCTTAACTAGTTGTGGAGCAATCCGTATAGATTCGACTACATCCCAGTACACCCAATACAAGGCAGTCCTTGGCGAGAAGAACTGCATACCCACGGAACCAAGGTCGTAGAAAAGCTCATCGAAACTCCAGTGTGGATGATGCCAATACGGGCCCCGTCTACGACGGCAGATTGCTTTGATAGTACAGCCCATCATAAGAAATATCAAGGGGAGGTAACTCAAGCAAACCATCTAAAACAGAGCCAGGCGTACTCGGGAAGTTCCCATGCAACTGAGGTGTGTCTCTTCGTTCTTTGGAGAACGCACAAGGCATTCGCATACTTACGAAATGACACACAACCATTATCTCAGAAGATAAAACAACAAAAGAGCCTTCAACTCAATACCAAATGAGTGAATCACCCATTGGTCTTCAATTATTTATCACTCGTCATTATAATTTCCAAAATGATGCTCTGTCACCCTCTCGAACTGCATCACACACTCCCAAATGTACCGCGGGAAAATGAACCCTCAGAGCATTGACCACGACGACCAGCATACCTTAGGGAATTCACTACCAACGTCACATCTCATGGTCAGCATCGACAGTTCCCCCCCACCTACATACATACATACATGATGATCTACACAAAGAGAAATATTACCCGTAAGGATATTCCCTCAATTTGATTCCTTAACCAAAAAAAAAAAATGGTACTCCTTCAGCAGGAGATCTCTGACAACCCATGGTGGTAATGAGTTAATTCAATCTGCAAGTGCAGCAGCAGCACATGCCTTCATTTTTCTGTTTTCTGTTCGTCCATAGTATCTAGATACACTTTTCGTTTCGTTTCGTTTCGGGTTTATTGCATACTTCATTAAGTCCATTAGTCAAACAAACAAAACCAGGGGGCAGCAGCCAGGAAAATGGGGAGTGATTCCGTTTCGAATTCCTTTTTTTTTCTTCTTCTTTTCCGTTATTTGTTTTGTTTTTACCCCCATCCCAACAAAAAAAAAGAAGGATAACACAAACAGGATGGATGAAAAAGAGAGAAAGTAATAATTGGAAATCAGCATGATTCAGAGAGAAACCAAAGGGTGGAGGGTAAGTAATTCGATTAAACCAAACATAAGGGGTACTGCACTTTAGTGTCCTTTAGTCTTATTAGTTTAAGCAACAAAATCCTTTTTGGTTACATCGAAAACAAATTAAAACGATGATGACATAACCCGAATGACATAGTCAACCACCCCCGGACCAAGAGAGACAGCGAAAGAGATTGTAAACAAAAGGCAAACACATTCCATCATCATTATGATAATAACATTGTCTAATGGTTTCAAAACAAGGACAAGAGATGATACTTCAACCCCACTTAACCACCCACACAGAGATACAGAGATTACATTGACACCATCAACAACTCCCCATCCCCCATTGGAGCGTATGAATGAGATAATCATTCGGAATGGTCCTTATATATGCCTGTACCACCACCCCATTCTATCCATTGGAATATAAAAATTAGTCATATCCTGTAGATACGGATCGTATTTCGATTATCGCAGGATTACAAGTGTCATCATGGAAACCATATGTTATCCTTTACCATTCACAGGCGCAATCCACATACCAGCCCATATCCAGAGAATTAACAGTTGCATTCATGGAATTTGCTGTCCGGCCGAAGGACAATGCACTATTCCATCCTTGTTGGCGCCATAAGCCCATAAATCACTGAATCACAACAACAAAGGCGGGTAGGTATCCTTATCCCTTGTAATTTTCAATTCACTCTCTATTATTGCACTTGTGCTCCTGTCATCCCCTCCCCCCACTACACACTCACACACATCACGTCTACGATGATTATTCAAATTAGCAGCAAGTCGTGGGAAAATTTCTACACTAGGACATTTTATCTTTTCTTCTTCTGCGTATCACTAAATCAAACAAAAAAAAAAACAGGATAACAACGTTTTGATACTAGAACTGGAGAAGGGGACAAAAAAAAAGAAAAATTGTATCGCGCACTCCCGACACAGATAACAGAACACAACAACACGAAACCGGTCGCAGCGGATACCGAACGTAAACTGAGAGCAGCCTTGGCTACCCCTTCGCAACGGGGGTAGTATTTTTGCGCCCCCGAGAGAAAATAAAGGTGAATATAGCGAAGAGATACACAAACGCAAGGAATGTGTGTTGTGTTGGCCAAGAGAATATGAGAGAAATCCACCAACCAAACCACCATACCAAATACCACCCCTTCGGTGAAGCAGATGCCAGAAACGGATCCATAAGTTCGTCTCTTTTAAGCGAGAAATCGGAAAAGGCAACCCTTAGCGGGTGTACATGCACTATTTGACACAAAGGAACAAATTGTTGTCGCCGTCGGCATTCGGATGAAGTACATCGAACAGGATGTGCCTGGGTGCGAATTCTTCGAAAGAGAATTCCTTCACTTAGGCTGGTCCTGTCATGTGTATTTAGTACGTTGGGAGTAGAGTGTTTTGGAGGGTGGTACTTTTTGTTCATTTTAAGACATGGAAATCGTTGTTAGAGTAGATTTGATAGTAAAGCGACAATACTTTGCCTATAAATTCTGCCTGGCTAAGTATTGAAATTTTTCCATTTTCTTTTCATATTTAGTTGTGCCAGCTCTCACACGTCTTACAAACATTCGAGAGTATAACTATCTTGAATGAATTGACAAGATACTTTACACAGAGACTCCAACCAGAGCGTTGTGACTGTTAGCCAGTTGACTGTTAGACGCATTGATTATGGTTCCATGACCGTATCATTAATCCGGTGAGTTGTGAAGACAAAGCAATTTACATAAAACTCAACCGAAACCATGGAATCTTTATGAAAAAATTCAACATCAGATATACTCCGGCTCAGATTCCCAGTCACTATTCCCACAATTCTAAATTATTCAATGAGAACAGGCCTCTCTTGGAGTTTTTCTGATGTTGAGACCCTTAATTTTTAAATTAACTTGATCTTCATCGATCTAAATTTGATTGATTGAACTGGAACCGGACACCTACATACATGGAAGTTTCCCAAATGGGACAGCAGCCAAAGCAATCAGTTTCACTGTGAACCCATACCGAAAAGTATGGTTCGTCGTTTAGGCTTAAACCAGTTTGACCCGCTGACGTAGATATTTAGTTTGTTTAAGTCGATTATATCTATACCATTTAGATCTTCGAGGAAGTATTCGCCTAGGATTTTCCTTCTCAAAACCGATAGGGCAGGACAGATACGCAGAAGATGTGTTATGGTTTCCTCCTTCCCCTTCTCTACAGCTTACTCAAAAATCGTTGAAGGGGGCGTCCAGCCTTCTAGCATGTCTGCCTACCATACAGTGCTCCGTGAGAGACCTAACTATTTTTCTCAGTTGTGTCCTATTCCCAGAAATAAGTCTATGTACTAGTTCCATACAGTCCACCTTTGGCCGGATTTGTTTATTCTGATAGCTGCGGCATCTAATTGGATTTTTTCCAATGCAAGAGGTGCTGAAGGTTCCCTCCTATTGCCCGGGAGGCTCCAGTCTGGACCCTCCTTAGCTTGCTCCTCCGTTTTGCAATTATTTAGAATAGCCCTGTGGCCTAGAAACTAGCTTACGTCACACGTGACAGCGATCTCGTTAGGAGATCCGACTTGGATCGAATTATTAACCACTCCAAGCCTCTCTATTCTTTGCTTTGATGGCAAACAAATTTGTCTTAAACAATTCAAGGAACACTGATACCGGATCACACATATAGTCTGAGATGGGCTGGAATTAGACGGTAACCTGCTTATATCGGATGAGAACCAGCTCACTAGGTGGAACATTTTGCTACAGTCCTAAACAGCTTGGACGATGGCGATATGATCTCGATTTCTAAAGAGCATTCCAAAACAACAAATTCCTGAATCCACACCGGTGGGTATTGATGGCATTCCTACCGAACTATTTCAAGCAGCGAAAAAAAAACTGAACTACTACACCCGCTCATACAGAAAGCGTGGGAAAGCGAACAATTCCCCCAGGAGTAGAAAAGGGAGATGATCATCAGGCTTTCGAAAAAGGGAAATTTGATGCATTGTGAAAACTGGAGAGGTATATCCGTTCTCGCGGCCGTAGCTAGAGTTCAAAACTCGACGGATCTACATCGACCACATAAACACTTTAGGGGTCATAATAGACCAATGCGTTGAATATAGGACTCCGGTACATCTACTGTTTATTGATTTCAAGAAGGTTTTCGACAGCTTGAATCGGAATGTTGGGCTTGCGCATGAGGCATTCCAGAACAACTCATAGCTCACGTTTTACACAATGGTAAGATATTTGAGGATTTTGAAGTCCAAAGTGGAGTACATCAGGGTTGCATACTGCCACCACTATTGTTCTTGTTGGTTACTAGTGATATGTTCCGTGCAGCATTGACGGAAGGTAACAACGGAATTCGTTGGACAATGGCATCTTTCCTTTCACACCCTGACTACGCTGACGATGTTTGTCTACTTTCAGATCGGATAATGGACGTTCTGATGGTTCACAAACTACAAGTTAAAGCAAACAGAGTAGGGCGTTAAAATAAACACAGCCCAAACCAAAGCCCTGAGCACTTCTATACACCAGCGCTCAACTCCCTATGCACTTAGAGGTTAAAGGGCTAACTAACTATGAATGTGCAACATTTTAAGAGAGTGATATGGCACGCAAAAAACTATCTTCCAGTCAATGAATGAGTAGTCCTGCATCTCAACGTTAGCACAGCTATGGTCGACCTGTGGAAATTTTCCTTTCATGATGTACAAAATTATCAGCCCAGTCTAGAAGGGTGAAAGTATGGAATATCAGCTCCATCTGCAAATCCTATGCCTTGCACCGAATACTCTACTATCCCCAATCCACGTAACATATAAAATCATGTCCGATGTACTGGGTGAACGTCTCAAGGCTCTCTGCAATATACTGATCGGTAAATACGAGTTTAGTTTCCAATCAAATGTTCACACTAAGATAAATCCTTGAAACCTACTCGATATCCTTGGCAGCCTAAACAATACGGATATCATACGCCTATAACCATAATATGCAGCTCTAGCTCAACGAATAGCCCCAATGATTACCGACCGACATCCCTGTGATGCCAAATCATATGAACTTTTCGTCGATTTCTAAACGGCATCGTGAACTTAGTGAGCAGAAATAAGATGTTCCTTTACCAGAGAATCCTGACAGTCTTAAAGCTGTGAAGAAACCACATACTATGCATAACATTGGCAACACTAAAACGAATTTCACTTCCGACTACTGTATACTAAGCCCGAGTGTGTGTTAAGAATTCATACGGTACCAGCACCTTGCCAAACTTGAACAATCCCCTTCATTGTCATAACAAAATAAAGTGTTCCGTTAAATAACCCTAAATAGTTCGAAGTCCTTTAACCCCTTTCTGGTCGTAGGTCGTCGGCGTGTGTGTCTGTGTTCAATTGTGGTGAATATGCGCCCCCCAAAGACCGGATGCAAAACGAACTACAATTGCACACAATCGCTTGTCATACGAGAAAGTGTGTGCATATGTATGTTTTAGTAATTGTTCGACGCCGCATTGTTGTCGTCCTTTTATATGCAGTTAAGTGATTGTATATCCTTTTTGCATGCAAGGACTGCGTCACATAAAGAAAAGACACACCACCCGAGAAACAGCTGATGATGACGACATGACCATGCCAATGGGGGGAATGGTTTCATCTCAATATTCCAAAGGAAAAAGAACATCAGGACAAAAGGATAAAAGCAAGCGGAAGTGATATGCTTTGCATCCCACATACAACTGTTTTCCCTTTCTAAAGTCTACAACATTCATGTGTCGCTACGAGATCTCTCTTAGGGACTCGATTTGTTGAAGAGGTGCTAAAGCACCAGAGGGAGATCTTTCGAGTGCATTTGCTGCTGCAGTCTAACCGAATTATGTATGCTCCTGTGAGTAGGACGACTACCAATTTAGCATGTGAAACATTTTTCGAATTTAGGTTTTTGTTTCTTTGGCCCCGAGTCAATGGTTTCGCCGCCGGCTACAATAGTTCGCATTGCTGCAGGTGTTGCTTGGGTTATGAGTTTTTATTGCTTCGATGAATCGTTGTTGTGGTTTTCGAATGTATGTCCTGTGCAATTGGATGGGTTTATGGTTTTTCTTTTATTGAAGTGGATAGTGACAGTCAAGAGGATATCAATAGAAATTTTGACAAAAGGACCATGAAATTGAAAGCAACCCCAGTTGGTATTCCTTAAAGCGGAAGCACTAGACAAATTCAACTTTTATGCAGGTAACTTGGGAATAAATCTGGATAACAGGATCAGCTAAGCCCGTGGCTCAGAAGCGATTTTGCTATAAACAGATGGAAACAGTGCCGAGGCTCAATGGTTTAAGATTTGATTTGACAACACCAATTTTTTTTCCGCGATTGCACCTCTGACAAACATCCGAGAGTATAATTGTTATGTGGTGGTGCGACAGCTACCGGGCGAAGGAAAGCTGAACGGCTAACGGATATGTATGTAGATAGCCAGTTCCTGACCAAGAAGAAGACTGTATAGTTGCTAATCTAGAGCAAGGCTTACATTTTCCATAGAATGACAATAGTGCTTCAGGGAAAGAATAGAAAGAAGTACAAGATAACGGGTAGAGTTCTTCAAGGGTCGATACTAGGACCAGTTCTTTGGAACATTATGTACGATGACATACTAAGAACATCGAGGCCAAAGGGAGTGGATATTATTGGATATGCTGATGATATTGCGCTTGTAGTAGTGGCAAAAATACTAGAGGAAGTCATGCAAAACTAGAATCAAACAATCGCGAACGAGAAGCTATAGCTACAGAGGATCAGCATTGTAACTAGCGGACTAGAAAACCGAAGACGTTATCATAAGCAGCCGTAAAAACGTGGAACAGCTAACCATACAAGTCGGTGAGCGCAGCATTAAGTCGAAGCCGTAAATCAAATACCTGGGTGTGTTGCTGGACCACAGACTCAGTTTAAAAGACCACGCAACGTATTCAGGCGAGAAAGCCTCCCGGGCAGTAGCGGCATTATGTAGATTAATGCCAAATATCGGAGGGCCAAAGCAGGCAATAAGAAACCTTCTTACAACTGTGAGCAAGTCAATACTCTTGTACGCGTCTTCAATATGAGCATCGGCGCACGGAATTACATACATCTTTAAAGGTATGTTGCGCCTTTAGAACTGTATCAGCGGATGTGATAAGTGTTATCTCGGACTGAATGCCTATCGATCTAGAAGCAAAGAAGTATGTGGTACCACACGGATACGAGAACAGAAGAACAACCATGGAAGCTATAAAAGCAGAATGACAGCATAGGTGGAAAATCACAACCAAAGGGCGACAAGAGAAGGCTGGGAGACTGCTAATTTTGCAAACAGCGAGAAACGAAGAATCGGCTAGTTCTGTCAGCTAAAACAGAAGAGACGCAATGTCAAACTTACGGTGCCGCAGGGGACAAACAGAATAGAGCAATAGGATGGGTTTTTCGCACATAGACATGCAGGAGCATGGAGTCGGGCATAGCTTGTAGCATGGGCTACAACTATCCATAAAGACACAAAAAAAAAAGAATAACCTACCTATCCTCTTGGGGTGACTTAAAGGATCTTTCAAATCAGAGAGCACCTTATAAGACCAGTTAGAGCTAAAGAAGTTCCTGAAATCTTGTGAGACAGAGCCTGCTTGCTCGCGTATGGCGTAAACAAGCGGCAAGCTTCTAACACATTAGGTGCTTGGAATTTAATAACACAAATGTTAACCAACAACATCTAGAGCGGAAGACTTGCTAGTCTGGAAAGATACCAAATCCATCAACCGACTTCGTAGATTGGGTTTCGCGGTAGATCTATTGAGCTTTGTAAATATGAACTTTATCATCAGTCTAGCCAATATAATAGGACTACCAGGATGCCTCTCTTGTTCGATGAGTAACTCTGTTCATTTTAGATCAGTTTAAGTCGTAGTTGATGGTGTGTCATCCGACAATTTTGATGTTAATGCTGGAGTACCTCAGGGGTCTATTATTTCACCCATTCTACATTGTATGTATGTAAATATGATTACATGATTGTAAGGGACTCTGAACAGGCAACATCACCTTAATATCATCTTGCTTCGACCGCGTAGCTTCTCATGCCAGGAAATTGGTGAAAAAAAATTGGTGCAGATTTCGGTTTACACACTCTAAACCTCAAGATCCATGGTTAAAAGAAGAGGAATGCACAAAATCTGCTCATCTTCGCCATATGTATCCCTGAATTTGTACTTCAAAACAGACTTTCAAAATTCGGCGCCACAAACCCAAAGAACCACACAGACTCCCCTATCTATTCCATTCTCATAACTACATAATTCTCACACCTCCGACACTAGTGTTTAACACACTTAACTTAGCATCCACCAAACTACACATTCCTCCAAATTAACATGAAACATCGCTCCTACAACTCGACAACAAAACCAACCACCAACATGGCAGTGACAAAGTTCAATTTCCAACCAAGTGAAACATGTAAATGAGGCAACAACCCTTATAGAGGGCGTCTGCCACAGCTAACCACATAAGCCACCCGGTGGAACAACAGATTTATCGAACATGAACATGACCTTCAACATAAACTAGAGAGACACAACACATAACCAGACATGTCGCACTCGTTCGAACAAGGACATTTATCATCTCCTTGATGCCAAAAAGCCATCCCCAGCTCGACTTCACACTTTGGCTATTTGCCCGTGCCTCTTCTGCCTCAGGTGCGAGCCATCATCATCATCATCGGTGCCAATTTGTAAAGCAACCTTCCTTCCTCATCCCAACACCCTTGTGCCAACTACATACATATAGCAAGTCGACTACTGGCAATTTGTTAAAGTTAATCGCACAGGATGAAGTTGCAATTAAAACGAAAAACTGGATTCAGGTAACTTTTAAGGAAGACGTCCTGGCGCGGTAATCCTTTCATGTAGTCGCCGCTATTTATTTTCGAGAATCATTTTCTCGCCCATTCCCTTCGATACACTATGACACAGTCTGGTACATGTGTAAAGGATCTTGAGCGGCATGACCTTAGGTCGCTTGCATCCATTTCGTTTAAAATGCAAATTAGGGTTGTTTTGGTCCTTGATGTGAAAAAGGAAGCTACAACTCTGGTTGGGGTGTTTGGAAAGACGATATGGGTGCTAATGAAGTCAGTATACTCATTTTTTTCATAATTTTCCAGCTCGGTGGACACCACCCCAGACTTAGAAGTGTGCCAACCACCACCAGGGGACGTGAACCCTTGTGCTGTTGCAACTCCTTGTGGAGGTAATTTTGCGGTTTACAAAGCGATTGTAGGCACGCTGAGGTAATATCTAATCAACATATCGTATTTCCTTGATGTCGTGAAGGGGACAAGGCGAGGAGGAGGTGGACTTCAGGCAAACAGATAACAATTATCCTGTACGTGCAGCGTCGACGGAGGGAAATGTCAAATTGTCAAAAAAACAATGCCAACCATCACCAACCTACATGAGCAATACAAGGCAGCACGTAAAGAGCTTAAAATGGCCCAAAGCAGATATCAACCGCTGGAGCATAGCCTACAAAATTGTAATAAAAAAGCTAAGGAGATGGCTGCCGATTTCCAAGTGACCCAAATTCCTGCACATGATCGTCACAGGACTGTTTGCACAATATCTTGAGTCGGTGAAACTGAAGAACCACTAAACATCCCCCTAGTTACTACAAACGAATTGATCGACATATGCAACGATTTTGGGTAAAATAAGTCGCCGGGACCTGAAGGCATCCCCGGAGAGTCTTAAACTACAACACAGTTAATGGACCCAAAAAAATATAAGATTACCGGCGGAGTACCACACGGCTCAGTGTTAGGTCCTTTGTCCTTTGCTCTAGAATCCGGTTTTACGTCTTCCGATCCCTTAGGAAACAAAAATTATCGGTTTCGGCGACTACATTGCAATAGTCGTATCTGGCAAGTTACTGGAAGAGGTGAAACAGTTAAGCAACTCCACAATAAGGACCGTACGTAAATGGTTGAGTTCGGCTGGGTTCACCATTCCGGAACACAAAACGGAAGCGATTCTTTGAAAACGATGAATATCGCTGTGGTTGCCCAGCGGAGCGGTACTAGGAGTAGTACTAGGTACATACCTACGAGGCTATCCTTCAAAGAACACCTCAAGTGTGTGAGTCACAAAGCAGCGTACGCCAGCTCTGCTCTCTCACAAATCAAGCGTGAAAAATCGGTTACAAAAATTTTAAAAATAAACTCACCTTAGCTGGTAACATTCAACCCCAGCATTTATTTAAAAAAATGTCGACACTACTCGACGAGAAAAACAAATCACCGACACATAAACCGAAATAGCCAACACGATTCGATTCGAAACCACCACGAATTTAAATTGCCCGCCACACTCTCAATTCGCTTCTGACCACGACTGATACTCGATCCGTTTACGGTACTTTAAGACATAAATTTGCAAGACATTAAAATCGACCGTAGGCAATTGCCCAACACGCGCATCCATAACTAACACTTCGCGAAACACTCAGCACACTTTAAACTTTAAAATTAAACAAAATTTACGCGACAAAACCCGGTAATTCTTGCAAAATATTAAATTAATTATTTTCCACTACGTACCGACACAAACAATGTACATAAAAGTCGATAGACAACTGACAGGTTGTAAGCAATTTCACCACAAGGCGAAGTTGCGGAAAATGAATGCGTCAAATTTTTATACACAATTGTCGGATAGGTAGAGTTGTCAGCGGTTTGTGTATTTGATTTCGTTCGGTATTTTGGATAACAAATGGGTAGATGTTTGGAATATTTTCTAGATGGGATTTTTTAAGGTGTTTAAGGTTTTATTATTTCCCATTTGACATGTTCAAACACCATTCGACTGTAGAGTACTTGAAGGGAGATTTAATGAAAATTTCTGATTTATTTTTACTTGCTTCTGTGTATGTACATATAACTATAGTGCAAGTTTCGTTCAAAATGTCGAACATGAGATTTCAATCAAACTTGACATTTCTACAATGGAGAAGTAAGAAAATGTTAGAAAACTCCGTTTGCATGGTAGTATGCAGCCTAATGGCTAGATGTATTTGTTTTCAAATGGCAAACGGGAGGCAGTAGAAAAACTAAGGAAACCAGAAGTAATCTACTCCTAAAATTTTTACTCTTACCTCTGCGACTCATGTCTCTTGGAAACCTAATAAACCTTACTGAATAGGGTGTCATCAGGCCTCATGGGAAGTAAGGTCGGGGTTGACGAATGAGAAAGCTTTGATGAGGCGGCTCTCAAATATGAAAATTAATGGCTCGTTAAAGGATTAGAGGGGATTATACATCATGAAACGGCGTCGGAGTAGTACCTATACTTAGTACCAACAGCGGCATACACATATCTGAAGTGGCAACCGGTTATAACATAACAAACACAAAACAAAAAATCCCTGTCATGAGAAAGTCAAACAGAAAGAGTAAGAATAAAACTAAGGCATACCACTTGATTAAGCGACGAACAAATTAGTGAAAATACAAATGGAAACAAACAGCAGAAGAGAAAACTAAAACCAGCTACATGAAACATTGGTTCTTTGACTAGACGAAGCATTGAAATCAAGACGGCGCATAGACATAGCGTATATTAAAGAGACAAGTCGAACTGCTGCCAGACCACATGAAATAGGACATGAGTACAAGTTGTACTACAACGGAGGCACTGAAAAGAGAAATGATGTAGCGGTTATACTGTGAACTATTACAAGAAAATGTTATAAGCATTGATAACAGAAACGACCGTATAACGGGCAGTGGCTTTGGAAAATTCGTCTAACATGTTCCACTAGACGAAGCGCTGACATTCTGGGACCAAATGAATACCCTGTCAATAAGTGAAAACAAACTAATCGGGATAACTGGCCACAGTTCTGAATTTAGTAATTATTAACACATTCTTTGCATAAAAGATAGAGTACTCAATAGCGTACAAAAGCGGAAACACAAATGTCATCGCAGGAGAACCACTAACATCACAACATCGACTGTTGGTAGCAAATTTGAAGCTGAAGATGGGAATGAAAACTCGAAAGGTCAAGAAATGTCTTCCAAAAATTAGATGACATAGGCTGAGGAGTCAACCATGTGTTCAACTTACTTCACAACTGCAGCAACACTTGGAGGATACCGACACCACAATAAGGGCAATGAATGAGCTGTGGGACACTTTTCATGGCATATATGCTAGTAAATCAAAGAATTCCTTGTTGTATCAAAAGTTCCTATAAACAACAACAAAGAAATGTGGTAGTGGAAGCAGGAGATTCAAGATATGTATAACAAAACGAAAGAAGTCAGCTTTCAAGAAATGACAAACATTAAAGAACATGAACCGTCATCAGTACTGCAGAAGATAAAAGGGTAGTAAAACTACAGGCCCGGACGAGATAGCAGTAGAACTTTGGAAAGCTATCGTTGATATAGGAGTTGAAGGGATCTCAAAAATGTGCAACAAAATTTTTACTGATGGCAAGATCCCAGGCGCTTGGATATATAGTTTCTTATAGTACCGATCTGCAAGAATAGAGAGGACGCCCAAATGTGTACTAATTATTGAGGTTAAAACTGACATTGAACACACTCAAGCTCTTCAAAAGAGTAATATGCAGCAGACTGTCGTCCACCACAGTCATCTCAGGTTCTGTCGCAGGTAGCACTTCTACACACCGATATTACCCAGCTGTGCGAATTTTTACTAAATAAAATCCAAGTAAGAAAACAAGAGGAGCACATGGTTCGACCTAAAAAAAAACATACGAAACCATGGTATCCCAGAGGAATATATGCATATAATAAGTGACTGTACCACAAAAACCAAAAGCAGGTCTGACATATCAGCATCATTTCCGGTTAACCTCGGAATTCATCAGGGATCTGCACTATGCCCGCTTCTTTTCAACTTGGCTATAAACTACATAATAGCTGATATTCAACATGTTTCAATAGAATCTCTTGTACGCAGATCATATCCTACTCATTGGTGATAACGTAACTGAATAAGAAAGGAGACTTAATTTGTGGAATGACGCTCTTACGAAACATGGGCAAAACGAGATGACGTTCGCTACTTTTGCAAATTGGCTTTGAGTTTCAAATTAATAACTGTGGAATGCATTCACCCAGATTCCGAGTGACGTTATACCGAAGAACTGCAAACTTCCTTTAATGTGGAATTAAAGGAGCGTTGTTATGTCGTTCAACGCCTTGTCATTGGCAAATGGCGTTTAACGTTTTATGGAACAAATTTTCTGACAACATGTGTCTGACCTGTGTCAATGTTATCCTTTAGGGCGTTAAGCGCCCTTAAAAAATTCTTCTTTAAATATTCCGTCTCTTTTGGGTTGACGAGCTTAGGCAGTTAGCTAAGGACCGGGCTAAGTAGAAAGGCTTGTTTGTTGAGGTCCAGTTTCAACCCGAACTTAAGTAAGTAAAATTATGAAGTTTTTGAAAAATGGGCGTGTTACCCCAACCTGAAGTGTTAAAACAACTTGACAACACAATCAAAAACTTGTCATATTTGAAAGTTAGTTTTTGCAGAAATGAGACACAAACTAACCAGTTTTTTTACCAATGGGGGATCTTGAGCCTGCGGAAGGCTATGAAGTTAGTATGTTTAAGGAGCTTTGAACAAATCTGCAAGAATTAAACACTCTTTAAACTCTTTAAACACTTTTAGCTTCAAAATGAAACAAAAATTACGCGACAAAACCCAGTAATTCCTGCAAAATATTAAATAAATCATTTTAAACTACGTACCGACACGAACGATGTAGATAAAGTTCGGTAAACAACTCACAGGTTGTATGCATTTTCACCACTGTACCGAATCCATTAAGGTGCTGAAAATGGATGTAAGAAATGTTTTTATTCTTGAGATAGAGGGAGCTGTACGCGGTTTGTGTATATAATTTCCTTGTGCGGTTGGGTAAGTTTTATAGTAGAGTCACATTGACACAGCCACTTTGACAGCCACAGCAAAAAGCTTAGAGCCAATGCTTTTTAGTTGAACAGAATACATAAATTGGCTATTGCTGTTCAAATGCAGCCAAGTTTGCATCGATATTTTCAGTTAGTAGCCAAATTCGCACTGATTCCAATACTAGCACTAGCGGTCGGAGTTCGGAGTGAAAAAATTCGAAGCTCACACTTTGTTTGAGGTTTTTTCATCCATCTTTAAAGCGATAAGACACATAAATTCCAAATTGTTATTAAAATTTTTTGGCGATATCTGTTGTAAGGGATGGCTGCAACAATTTGAATTTCAATTGTTTTACTCAGTAAGTTACTGCTATTGAAGTTGCTGTCGGCTTTTGCTGAGTCAATGTATTTAAAGTTGTTTGCTTAGTTATCACAAAATTTATCAAAATAAAGACAATTATTCAAATTCTGTTTATTCTGGAGTCAATATTTATATTTCTGGGAACATAGCGACTTCTCAGAGAGCTCTACTGTTTCAACACATGGGGTTCTAGAGTAATTCATTTATTGGTCATGCTATCAAAGGAAGTCCTTAAAATGGGTAAACTATCTGCAGTGCGTTTCCTCATCCGTATCCACGAAACATTCCATGTGTACATATACATATGAACAGAAATCACATCAGTCTCAAAGGTAGGATCCGAAGAAGACTGCTTACGGCTTAGGCTGCTTACGACGATACGAATTCTTAGTTAGATACTGCTTTGACTTAAAATCTCTTCGCATAAGATTGTAGAGTGGACGCCCCGTGGTTGAAATGGTCAGTGCATCTTACTACTGGGCGGGATGTTCGAGGTTCGAGGTCAAAAACAGAAGGTTCTTTCTATTCGTGTATAGAATATAACACACACAAAACGAATTGCTGTGAGGGGCTACATAGGTCCTGGGTCCCATAGACCTGTCGCGCCAAATATTATATAAGGTTAAGTAATGGGCCTTTTATTTTTTTTCAATCAAATATGAAGTAACATGCCACGACCGTATGCACAATATCATAATATGAATCTATCTGTTCAGATTAAGGAGGAACATCTCCTGCTCTTACCCCACGCGTAAATAAAACCAGGACTTGAGTATATTGTTGTCATATTTGAAATCCAGAACATTGTTGAAATCTACTCGACAGAATCCAAAAAGTAGGTACTTAACTGATACATGATCCAAAACATTCAACTTCAAAACACTTTCCTTGTGAAAGCGGTTGAATATCTTGTTCTCATTACACAAATACAACTGCGACAAAAGTTTCGAAAACCTTAATGGAATGATCCTTAGAAATGCAAATATGTTTGGAGGCAACACCAGAATATTCACCAGGACCCGAGCTGGTGGTATCAGATAACGAGCGAACTCTAGAATTCACTACATATTTCCAGAAGGCTTTAATTTCCTCTTCTTAGTTTAATGCGATACAGGCAAAACAAATATGTAGGTCCGTTGGCTTCATTACATCGATCAAACGGAAAATAACGCTCCACCTAATAGAGAATAGATGCACACTGTAATCTGTTAATTTACGTTGTACGTCGAGAAGCATTGCAAAAAATGGCAACGCAAATGGAAACGACGAACATTACGGAATATAAAAATTGGCGGTTTGTAAATTCAAATTAAAACAAAGAGAATCCACTTTTAATCACATATATACATACATACATACATACATACATACATACACATTTCAAATTTTAATTCGTGTGAATCTCCAAATACGAGAAATACCACTCTTGACAAGAAAATACAAAAGATGGGAATCCCCGATTAAGTTTTCATTTAAACTGTCATTTTCAAATTTAATGGGAATCCCCGATTAAGTGTTCATTTGAACTGTCATTTTCAAATTTAAACTGTTCAATAGAAGTAATTTCAAACGACTAAGAAAATCTCCTAATTATGACAATGTACGTGGTAACATTAAATGAGCAAAATTTTGCAAAACCATAATCTTGCATATCGAATATTATAATCTCGCATTGAAATAAAATACTTTTCAATCCATACACGAGATTATAAATCTATATTACCTATGTATGTATGTTCATATAAGTGGGTCTACCCCGATATCTAGAAAAATAAAACATAGAATGCAAAAGAATGCAAAAATCTCGTCACAAAAGAGCAATATCCAAACTTAAGTTAAACAAGTCTGCTGGACCTGATGGCATACAGGCTGAGTTGTTCAACGCAGCTGAAGGTGACTTGGTAGAGAGCATACAGCAACTCATTTTTAAGATTTCGTCAGATGAGTGTATGTCTTATGAATGGAATCTCAGCATCGTTTGCTCGATCCATAAGAAAAGAGATCCCCTCAATAGTGCCAATAACAGAGGTATCAGTCTCCTTAACATCGCGTGCAAGATCTTATCTGCCATATTGTGTGAACGCCGGAAACTCTTCGTTAGCACCCTGATCGGCCCCGGTTTTCGGAAAGGAAATTTCACAGTCAATCATATTTTCACACTTCGACAGATCCTAGATACAACCCAAGGAGTCCAAGTCGATACCCACCATCTTTTTATCGATTTTATCGCTCCATGTGAGAGTATCTATAAAGACTAGCTATACAGAGCCATGTCTAGTTTTGTCATACCTGACAAACTTGTCAGTTTGTGCAGGATGACGATGAAAAACACTCGCTGCTCCACCAAGGTCGGTAACAACCTCAGACCTTTGATGTCAAAAAAGGATTTAAACAAGATGACGCACTGTCATGTGATTTTTTTAACACCAACCTTGAAAGAATTGTACGAAACTCACAAGCCAACTCCGGAGGCACAATCTTTCAAAAGTCTGTGCAACTAATAGCCTACGCCGACGATATTGACATTATTAGCAGAACTTAGCAGGCTGCGTGCGTTTGCTAGTATTGCAAAATGGGTCTGCCAAAATGGGTTTAGCGGTAAACAATGGCAAAACCAAGTATATATGTACATATATGCTGTCAACCAGAAGGGATACACAACATCGACGAATTGGATAGAACAGGACTTTGTCTACATCGGCTCTGCTATAAACTCTGATAATAACATCTAAGCAGAATTAAAACGAAGAATAACTCTTGCCAATCGCTGTTTCTTTGGGCTGAGAAGGCAATTGAATAGTAGAGCCCTATCCCGAACAACTAAGGAGATTCTGTACAAGACCTTGAACCATCCCAGTCCTGCTTTATGGCGCTGGAGCTTGGACTCTAAAGCGAATGAAGATATCATAGGTCGCTTCGAGAGAAAGATTCATCGTAAAATTGACTGTCCCCTTTGCTTTGACGGGCTTTGGAGGAGGAGATTAAACGACGAACTATATATACGAGCTGTACAGCGACATCGGTGAATGTTACAAAAACTGCTCATTAGTCGTTTGAGATGGCTAGGACATGTAGAGCGGATGGACACACTAGCTTCGAACCAAACCAAACCAATAAATTTGTAGGCATTTCAATTTTACCCCATTTTTGGAGCACTTTTCCCCATTTTCCCCATTTCATATTTTTCAGTAAAACATTCCCCAAAATAGGGTAAAATCCCCACATATGGCATCTCTGGTTTCACCGCCAACTGTAGCGCCACCTAACAACAACAGCAACATATGTACATACATACATAGACATATGTACGAGACATATACATATGTAAGTCGACGTTAAACAAGTGAAGGCCGAAAATTTTACTCATTTTTCAATATCTTTATTACTTAAAGGGTTCTCCCTTATTTCATTTTTTGTTTTTTTTTTCGCTGTGACACTTGCAGATATCTATGTAATTCCCGGAATAGCAATATGTAGTTCACCCTTCATCGTCTTATCATAATCATATTGGCACCAGTTTGAATGGAAATTAAAATATGAATGGAATAATTAAAAAATTTAATTAAAAGTGCTTTTTAGAGGAACGTTCTTATAGTATGTACATAGAACATATTTATTTAACAATAAATAATAATATAAAACTTTCATTTCAGTCTCCTTATTATTCAAATTTTGTTTTTGTGTTCTCGCGTGTTCTTTTCTGCGCAGAGTGTACCAGTAGTATAACGAATGACTCTCAGATGTCTCAGGTGAATCAGCATTCTATACAATTTTGAAAACAATTTAAGACCCTCCAGTAATTCACCTCATACTTTCAATTTACAGATAATACTGGAACTGGATGAACGCCAATCAAAGAGTTCGAATTTTTAAATAATAATCAGAAAAATTTTGAAAACAAAATTCACACCACACCGTAAAAAAAAAAACGAAAATTGCCCACACCCTTCAAAAAGGCAATAACAATAACAACAAAAATCCACCACGAATCCAGCAAAGAGCAATCTCGCTGGCGCTGCATGCACGAGCACGAAGGACGGCACGACTCTGACAAGACAAGCGACAAGTTCAGTTAGAGAAATTCTTTCGAGAGTCGATGGTTGCGCTAACTCTGTATCTCTGTGCGAAAAGTCTGGAAATTACATCTCAGCGTTAAATCCGAGTGAAAAAATCCAAATAAATCATTTTTTCCGTGCGATAGTGTGCAATCTAAATGCAATAATAGTTCGAGTAAGTAAATTCCATCACGTGTGCCCGTAAAAGTGCAGAAAAATTTCACATTTTTTTCACAAAAGAAAATTGAAGAAAAAAAAAAAAAAAATAGAATTTTCTTCTCACCGCGTTTGTGTGTGTATGAGTGTATTTGTGCAAGTGAAAGTGTAAGGACACATTTCTCAGGCTTCCTTTAAATTTTTTTTCGACGAGGAATTCGAAAAAAAAAGTTTTCCAGGCCACGACGAAGACGAAGTCGCTAATCCCTGCATCGTTAAGTTAATCTCAAATGTGTATGGCTATTGTGGTGAGTGGAGAATTTTGCATATTTTACTTTTGACATATTAATGATTCCTTTGTTTTTCCTTCAGAGTTTTTGGGGGAAATTTGATTCCATTTGATGAAAGAATAGCTATTCAAAGGAAAAACGATAAAAAAAACCCCTACGCGGCGCCTTTGCTTGTAGTATTTGTCCCGGTTGCTCTTGTGTGGGAGCGCAGTCGTGTTATCTTATTCTGACGTTTTTGTGGTAGACTTCGCCCCATTCCGCTACACACATGCATGGGAAGAAAGAAAGCAAAAAAAAAAAATGGTTTTCCTCGAAATTTCAGCTGTGTACCTATTCACCACTAATGGCTGGCTGGCACAAATGTTCCTTTTTTTTTGTTGCTTGTCGGCCATGTTGAGTGTTGCCAGGCTATGCTTTGTTATTATTTTGGAATTAGCTTCTATTATGTAAATTTGCAAAACAATAATTGTTTTGATTATGAAAGGGGTTTTTTTTTTGATGCACGAAAACTCGGGGGTTTTATTTGGTGATGCTTGTAAACCAAAAATAGGGTTCAAAACATAGTTTGTCCGCCTTCTATAGTCCAATTTGCCTTCTGGATTCGGTGGTCACTTTGTCTTTAAGTTGAAGACTGTACAGCTAGAGTTCGCGTTTCCTCGTCACACACGCGACCGAATACCTAGTAAGGTAATTTGTGCTTGATATGTAGTAGGACCAACAGTTAGTCTCTGCGTCAGCAATTTCGAAACCAGTGGTTTGGACGAACCTGTACGTAAGAGCAGCAGTTTCCTAGGGTTCAATTTTCTTTATTTGTACATGAATACATATGTACATATGTTGATATGTAGTAGGTGAACTCAAAGTCCAAGTTGTAGCTGCTCTGAGAAAATGTTTGTTTACCAACAGGATGTTATCGTTTATGTATAAAGCAACTGTGAGTGTCATCCTCGGTAGCAGTAAATGCTTGTAATACGGTTCGGTGATGTCTAAACTTCTTTAAACCACTAGGCTGTGAATCTTTGTTGTTCTTAGACTTAAGCCTATTTTGATTTCTTTTATAGCGAATAGGGGGGGACTACAACTTCGTGGACGTTTGGTGCATTTTCTTCGGATTCATTCAGTCTTTCAGCTCAAATGTTAGCACAACTCATTCTGCATCGGTAACAATAATTCCGGAGCTGTAAGGAAGAGCCTGTGTTGAAAAGCAGGTGCAAGTTCCTTGAGTATATTAGGTAGGTATGTAGGTACGTTGGAGTGGGTGACTGCACTGATAAAGTGTGAGATACCTAAAATGAAACAAGACCATTATTACCAAAACTTAAACCGTGTCGAAAGCGGGCCTTCTAAACCATCCGGTTTTCGTGATGAATTATAGGGTGGTTTTAGGTGGCGTGTTAGCTAGTTCGTTGAGGTCGTTGAAAGATACCTTTCCAAGGGTTAAGTATCTTGTTCTGTTGAGGCTGCGGCATTCGCAGAGGAAGTGTGTTGTGTCCTCCTCTACTTCCGGGTCGTCACAGCCTCTAGGCCGCCATTGAATTGTGGCCTGTGAGAATACCTATGAGAAGACTCAGCTGTGGTCTATTCAGCGATAGGAGTTCCCTAGTCCTTCTTCTGTTGTATTGGGCCCAAAGCCTTCTCGAGACGCGGCATGAGGAGAGAGTTCTCCACCTTGTGTTGGCCATGTTGAGGATGTCCAAAGTGATTTTGGACATGACGAGGCTAATTGGCCTTGCGACTGAATGGTCTACTGCTAGGTCTTTTGATTCTGATCCTTTTTTCGCAAGCTCATCGGCTATTTCATTCCCGTGAAGGCCCCATGTGACCCAGAATCCAGTATAGCGTGATGTTGTGCTTTGAGCTGAAGGATTTGAGTTCCTCTTTGCATCTCTTAAACAATTTCGAGTTGGTTGAGGTGAAGGTAATGGCTTTCTTGACTATTTTGGAAAATTTCTTTCTGTCACTTCACTCTTCGATCTGCTTGACCTTCTTACGCATGGATTTTCGTCTTTGCCTCCAGATCGATTTTCTTAGTGGGTTGTGCGCTCTCATGCCATGATTTCTGGAATGTTAGGACGAGTGGTGTTACTTTTCCTTTGAGGTGTGTTTGGGGATTCCTTTCGTTGGATAGACTGGGTCTAAAAGCAAAGATATGCATTTATTTGTCAATTTCGGTCGGGAGGGAATTCGTCCTTCAAATTGTCGTAATTCAATTCCTATGCGGATCACAGCCATGTGATCATTAATCGACTTAAAATTCATACCTATGGATCGTAGCTTACTTAAAGTTCGGGATGATCCTGGGCCTCAATTAATAAGCTTTTGCATTCATTCGGGCCCTTAGCTAATTGCCTCCAGTTGCGCACTCCAAGTCATATAAGGTCGTCCCCTTCTACATGTTCGTGCCACCCAAGGCGAAGTTTTCCCCTACTATTCTTCTGGGTAGATTAGATGAATCCTACAGCAGTTTTTTGAGCTCTATGTCTTTATATTCACATATCCTAGAGCGACATATTGTGTTTATACCAGGAGCTGGTCACTAGTTTTGGAAACGTTTCCTAGAGCAAGTTTGACTGGGATAACGGCATAGAATGGAAATGGGGTAATTAAGATAGTATCTCCTTAGTTGTTAGGATAGGTCCTTCTTTCCTCGCAGTTTTAGCTCTACTCTTTGTGATATTCATTCTGTGCGCTTTATTGGTGCTAGCTGACATTTCATTCTTAGTTTTGTCCTCGTTCACCGTTGAATCCATAAAAGAAAGAGGGAAATGTACATACTGTATTACAAAGTAGGTATGCATATAGCTGAACCATGCAAGTCCGGTTTTTAAACGGTTAACGACTGAGCTATTTTTATCGCGCTTGGATGAAGTTGATTGCTTAAGGTAGGTGATGTGCAGAAGGGCACCAATACCTACTTCTACTTAGGTGCGCCTTTATTCACAGAGCTGGAAAATCTGTCATTATTGGTAAATGCTTGTAGAAGTGTTAACATGTATTTAAGTGATACTCCGGACGCAGATATTATTATTCCTCCGGTATCAGTAAAGTGCAGCTTTGATATGCTTCTAAAAATTACTGAATAGCTGAACTTCTCTTTTTTTTTGACACACCACTTGGTTTTAATGACGCATGCACTACAAAGCTGATGAGTCAACCCCCCTACCACTTTTGTTCGTCGCCAAGTTCTTCATCTAGATTATACGTTGTGGTGTAACTTATTGCTGTTTGCTTGACGTCACTGCTGCACTACCCTTCTGCATATGTTCATAAATAGTTGGTGCATTACGTTGATAATAATTTCTTTCTTATCTATTTTCGAGGAACTTGAGAGAGAGAAAAAAAAATAATCTTGTTGGATTCAATGGCGTTTTACCGAGAATATGACTCGATAATACGCAAATAGAATTTATAACAAACTGTTGCTGCATTTGATAGACGGATGTTGCGTAGTTTATGTATTTGTTTTCGTTTAACGTGTGGTGGTGTTTATTGTCTTGGTTTTATAGAGGAATTTCACAAGTTGGTGAAAAATGTTACTCATATCATTATGGAATTATAGATGGTTAAATAGGTTCCACACGTCTTTAGATGGTGTTAGACTTGTATACACAACTATATTAACTATGTATAAGATTTGCACATATTCGAATATCAAGGTTAAGTTTGTTATCATAAAGGAATGTAAAGCATGGAATATACGATACAATCGTTGTTTCAATTTGCGACGGTTGTATGGAAATTGTACCGTGTGTTTGTTTCGATGTTGGACTGCTACAAGGTTTCCTTCTTCATCTCTACAAGCCTTTATGCAATATGATAAAATTTTAACCATTTTATGATCAGAAGACCGCCATGTATCATTGTGTATATTGAGATAAGGAAAATGTGTACGTTATACATATGTCTTGTCGAAGAGCTCGTATACACATTCTTTGGTAGCATTTACTCTTTCCTCTGGTTGAGTCGTGAGCGCATATCAGGCTAATGTTGGCGAATTTAGCGTGTTTGCTGTGGTGTTTTTCCATGGACGAGGGACCGGATCTTTCGAAGTCAGTAACGCACTTCGGGGATAAAAGCACTGCCGTTGGCTCATTAAGGCTCATAAGATGAACCGCCACCATATTTTTTCCAACACCATGGCTCAGTATTGGAGATTGAAATATGTCGAAACAACATATTTCGGCCTAATTGGAACTGTACACGCCAACGTTGATTCTAATTAAGGAATCCGTCATCGGCAGCCTGGAGCAAGAGGAAGTACTTTAGTGAGGAGACACTCCTCTCCTCTCTCGTATACTGCCACCAATCTCCAGTCGAGGTACTAAGCAACCAGCAGTAACTAACGCTTAGGTGTAGAGTAGGAGTTGATAGTGAGCGCCTAACGTGAGAACTTTTGTGGTTTCATAGTACCTCAATAACTAATGCCAACCTGTGTTGCGGTAAGACAGTTTGATTTCTTCCTTCTATAAGAAGTGCCTAACTTCTTTTTAGCAGTATTTGGGAACCAAATGATTTGTAGATACTGTGTTTGTTCTGGCTGTGTTAGTAACTTTATAAGCCTTGATTGTTGCATCTCTCCCCTTAATATCAATGAAGTAATAAATGGTTTAAGTGGTTAGGTTCTCAAAATGCAAAGATTTATGCAGCACCGGTTTTTAGCTTGAAATACAGAGTTGGTTTTTAGTATTTCTTATTTGTTCCTCAATGAATGAAAAATGTCGTACAGACCTGTCCCGACTTTATCTATTTTAGATTCATTTTTGACCGGTTCATAAGAAATGTTCGAAAATTCAAGTCGGTTCTTACTTAACGTATATACATATGTACATTTCGAAAAAAGTCTGAAGTTTGTTTAGTTAGTTTGCAGCATGTCTTGAACTTTGATTCTGCAGTCTAGTGCTGTTTTGCTATATTCTTCTTTTATGCACTCCATATACGATTCAACTCAGTCGGTTGTTGTCTAAATCAAACCGTGCGTGGTTTTGTTAATTAATCGATTGGACAATTGGTGAGTTTGGTTGATGAAAAATTAAAAGATTTTAAATTTTGGAAGTTAACTTAGTTGAATGGTGTGTGGCCAAGTCGTTTGACTAGCTATCAAATTTAACAGAATTTACAATTTTTGCTTAAACGTCAAATCGTCTGCATTTTATCAGCTTTGGGTGATTTGTCTGGCAAGTCTTTCGAACCTGTTGAATTGTGTGTGGATAGATATGTAGATAGAAGCCGTCTTTCAATTCAGTTTATTTAGTGTGTGGTCATGTATCAATTCAGTTTACAATCCATTTGAAACGTGTAAGGGGTGCTTTAGAGATCGATTCCCTATTTCCTTCAATGACTGGATAATCAGTAGAGAACAAGTTCGTTAAGTTTTTGCAGCCATTGCCACGCAAGTTTAAACCTAACGACGTATGGTTTGAGTTATAGATGACTGCTTAACTGTCTTGCTTTATTCCTGTAGTAAGTTTAACCCCAAATATTTCGCTTCATATGCCCCTGCTTTAAATAAACAAAGTTCTAATTTTTGACAGACCACAGGAGACACTTTCAGGGCTACAATTATTTTTTGTTTTCATTCCTAAACTAACTACAAAAAGACTTCTTCCCACACTATGCAGTAGAATCAAATGAAGGAAAATAAAATGATCAAAGTACTATACCACACATTGTGCCACATTGAAACAAGTGCCACACAGAGTAACTCACAGTGACGCTGCGTATTAGAAATAGAGAACCTTAGCACAGCAGCAAGAAATGAAACCAGGCCGCTGCCGCCGACTGCAATTTTCGCTTGGTTAAGTTGATAGCTGCTCGTGGCGGCTGTTGTAGATACTTTTGTTTGCTTTTTGCTTTCATTCGGCTGGTGTGTGTGCGCGCCCAATGATTGCAAGACTTTGACGGTGTAATTTGAGTCAAGGTTGGTAACGTATACCATGTACGAAGTTTTCGATTTCTGCATTTGGCCAAAACTATGCTATGCCACAGACCGTGTGTGGTGTTTTTATTTTTTGTTTTTATTTAATTTTTTTGATGCTCGCTTTTCAGTATCTTAGTTTGCTTGAAAAGATAAACTCAGACCGAAAAGAAAATAAACATCTGACCGGAGGCGACATTTTTTCCATCCATCCGTTATATTGTTATTGATGGTGATGTGATATTTGGCGACATGTTATGATCATTTTAGGCGCCTGCAAATATTTCGCAACGGATATATGGCTCCAGGCTTTGGGCTCGTGTTTAGATTAACAGGCTCTTTGTTTAATTGACGGAACGTGTTTAGTCTGGAAATTTTGCAAGTTCTACTGCACATACAAGCATTCCACGAAACGATACATAAAAATACATACAATACATGCGAGCGAGCTATTGATTCTAGATGGATTACTCTTGTTTAAGATTATTTGTTATTGTTTTGTTCGATTAGTCATTGTTGGCCTGCTTTTCAACGAAAAAATAATAAACTTCAATTGGCAGTTGGCGTGAAGTCTAAATTTGAATTTTTCGTGAGAGAGTGAACTTAATTTTAGAGTACACGTGTCCGAGCCTAAATGAAAATCGCTTTTCGTGCGGAAAATTTCGCCGAGAAAAACTCATTGAAATTTGAGAAATGATGGGTGAATTTTTCTGGGGTCATCATTGTATTATTATGAAGCGTAGTTGGACAATTTTCAAACACGCAAGAATATTGGGATAGGGAAGGTAATAAAGTGTCTTGTCATGGTGCGGGAAAGCAGATGCAAATGTGAAGTGTGATCAAATTGAGTCTATCTTCATCCATATATCTGAAACTTATTTCAAAAGAAGCGATAGATATATAAATTTAATTACAACAAGCTGCGTGTGGGACATATTGTGTTTTTTTTTTTACTATTAACAATTAAAGTTCATACTTAAATATTTTAGGTACACACATAGCAGGGAAAACGAGATTGGTCGATTTGACATTGGCGGTTTGGTAAGGTTGCGTGCCTGTGGTGTGGTCCAATTCATAACATGAGTGTTGTTCTGTTTCATCAATAAGACGAGTGATGGCGCCCTCAAGGTTCAAATTTGGCCGACACTAAGAATACGTCGCCAGTTGCTTTAGGCTCAATGAATTGCTATATCAAGTTACAACAATCCCTGAAGCATTTTAGGTACTGAAAAGCTCCATTCGGCCACAAGCAGTTTCAAGCAGGTCAAGATCGAAACTTTGTGTTCTTGTGTGGCCTGGATAATACTAGTTGCCTCAAATTTGTTATGGTATTCAAATCGAAGACAAATGAAAGGTCGCATGTTAAAGGATCGACCTATTACACTTTAGCTAATCTATAGCCTTGTTGGCCTGAGTCTGGTAGTCTTATGAACATTACTATATACGTATGTATGTATGTATGCCAATCTGTAACTAGACTAATCCTGCTCTGTTCCATTCGTCCATCTTCGACACGTCTGCGAATATACCTATTTCTGACTTAGGTATGAAGGTGTTAAATTTCCAAACATCCCATCTGTGGTGGAGTACAGGAGGGATCAATTCCATCAAAACGGGGAAATACAGAGATTTACATGTTAATCATGTTACTAAAAGTTGCATCACATACAATTATGTACATATGTCAAGTTGACAGACCAAGTCAACATTCACCTTTTCTGAATGGCAGTCCAGAGAGGTTATTAAACCGTAAGACTGAGAAGCTCGTTAGAATTGGTATTCCTATCAGTAAGGGTTTACGCAAGTTGGTTTAAACCAGCAAAGCTAATCACAGATACGTGTGAAATACATATCCAAACAAATCTGGTCTAAACCAGAGGTTGAATGAAATGGGTTGCCTGTCCTACAGCTGTTGCAGATCAGCACCATAGAAGAAGGTGCTATCCTTTGTACTTATCTAGCTCGGTCCTTAAGACGACTGCTCGATCTGGGAACATATCTCTTTGAGTTCGGAGACCTGGCAAAAATTGAATTCAGTAGAGTATAATTAATACTTGTTATTCGACATAGCTTTACATTCTGTGAAACCTGTTTTGAGCTAAGTTCATCGAAGCATAGATTCACTCTAACCCTACTGAACATAGTGTCCAATATCTTACTTACTGGCGCTACTTACTGTAAGTGGCCCTACAGTTGGGTGTGAATCCGACCGACAGGCCTCTCCTGTTAGCCCAGTCCTTAGCTAACTGCCTCCAGTTGCGCACAAGTCGGAGATCTTGTAGGCGATGTTGAGGAGACTGATACTTGTATAATTGGCGCATTTGAGGTGGTCTCCTTTCTTGTGAATCGGACAAACGGTGCTGAGATTCCATTCATCCATATATGTTCTCTACCAGGTCATTTCCAGCTGCTTTGAACAGCTCTTCTGGTAAGCTATCAGATTCAGCAGCCTTGTTTGTCTATTTAAGCTTGAATATTGCTATCCTCATTTTGTTTTAGCTATCATTGTCTAGATTGAATGGTTCATTCTGCCTGACAGCAGGATGTTGGTCTTCGTCGCCGTCATACAGTCTGCAAAAGAAATTTTTCCATATTCTCAGCACCGACTGTGATTCTACTACGAGGTTTCCTTTTTCATCCCTACAAGCTTTTGTACGGGTCTTATTGGTTTGACACTTGTCTTAAGTTTTTGCACAAAATTCAACAAGCTGACATCTATAACCATACTATAGCAAATCCCTTGTCCTCAATCGAAAAGCTTCTCGAAATCCAAGAACGGAAATAGTGGTCTTTAACTCCATTGACTGCTTGACAGTCTTGTTTAGTGCCTTTTTGGAGTAGACATGATTTTGTCGTTTATCTTTTCCATGAAAATACATAAATGCTTCACAGTTTGTTGTCATTTTTGAGATCATCTTATCAATGACTCCACCCATCCATCAAGAGCTGCTGACTTGTTGTTTTTGAACAATGGAATGGAGACGAGAGGTACATCTACTTCAATGCATTGGCTGGAGTTCTTCAAGAAAACGTACTAAGACCTATCTTATTAGCGCTTTAACGTTATACAATCGATTTCCACTACACAAAATAACAGATTGAGTGCTACTGCAAACGATGAGATGCAAAAATTAGTTTAAATTCGAATTTAAGAT
The DNA here is from genome assembly GCA_905220385.1 of Xylota sylvarum. NCBI lineage: Eukaryota > Metazoa > Arthropoda > Insecta > Diptera > Syrphidae > Xylota > Xylota sylvarum. Next base: position 102,493,413 of record LR999957.1, on the reverse strand, counting down.
TTTTCAAACATCTGCATGTAGAAGAACAAAGCACTTGATTCCGCTCTTAGGTGATTCGGGTAAGTTGTTCTCCGGTTATAAGCGCGTTAGACGAATTTTCTATCTGGTCATTTTCTCCTAATGAACAGCAGCTTAAGTTGTTTTTGGCTTATACTCGTATTCCGTAACGATGGCTGTTTTCAACAACTTGTCAGCTACCATTAAACGTGTTGTGTGTTTCAAACTTAATTGACAACTATACATTCGCAATACACGTGTCACGTTGACATAGTCCAATTAGATGTCTCTAGCATTCAGTCACCCAGCTGTCCAACCTGACACTAACCTTGTGGCATTTACCTAGTTTCTCTTATGTTTTATTTTGTTTTTATCACTTTTCTGCAGTTTTTTCCTTCTGCAATGATTTTTTTTGTTGCCACCACCCACCTCTAGAAAGAACTGCATACCCTTTAGCAATCTCTTTCCTATTGACATGTGTCAAAATCGTTACTGTATCTCTCTAGATGAAAAGTAGGTCACAAAAATTTCCAAGGAAAAAACTAGATACACATTATCACATGCTTCAAAAGAATAGATATTTTAAGTTGTGGCAAATGTAGCTTTAAAGTTACAAGTAATCATCTGGATTGTATTACAATTCCAGATTGTTTGTTATTTCTAAGAATCTGGGCCATATCCTAAATTTGACACGCGAATCTGTTTCTATTCCCAGTTGCCTTGTGAAGTATTTTTGTTCTATTTTGTTCGACGGCAAAAGGAAGTGCAGGGCGGCGACAACTAATCATCAAGAGTAGGGGTTACATTATGTCAATTGTATTGATTTTTGCAAAAGCAGAACCACCCTCCTCTCCCAGCCCCCAGCAGAGGAACACGTGCCGTCAGCCAAAGTTGTTATTTTTATAGAACAAAAAAAAAAAAAAAAAGAAAAAGAAAAGAGAAACCGGAGAGAATTATATATAATTTTAGTTTGCCAAGGACATGTTTCCTCCTCTATTAATGTAGAGAAATGTGAAAGCCAAAGGTGCTACTGTGCAGACAAGGAGAATGAGGGCATAACAGTATTATAAGACTCAAAGTAGTAGGGTATGGTGCCAGGATTGGAAATTTTTGCTGCCATTTCGTCGACTTATGGTAATAGAGTGAGAATTCCGACGAAAACATAAAGCCATGGTAATGAACGGGCGTGTGCTGGTTTGTGTTGTATCCATATTCCAAGAATTCGTCGATTTGTGGGCTCTGAAGTTCAAGGTCTCTCAAGCATGGTGCTTCTGGGATGATGACGACAATGTCTTCACTGGAATGGTGGTAAATAGTTTTTGGTTTGAAATTTTCTCCGGTTGCCATGCGGTTCTTAATTGAATTGTGATGTTATAAACAGCAACACCAAGTGATTTGTTGCTTTTATTCATTTATTGGGATTAAGAAGTGCTTGTGTAAAGTTAACAGATTTACGTCATCTACGAAAGAATTTCAAGTGGAATCGTTGATCTATGTAATATTGGGAATATTTCATTTGGTAGACTTTCAACAGAGTTAAAAACCTGAGTATAGTATAGATAGTATACCACTGACAGTGGCAATCTATCAGTCACAGAGCAGCAGAGATGTTATATTTTACTATGTTAATCCTATGATATGGGTGTCTACCGAATAGTGAGTGTTTGGTTATTGAGTAAAAGGTTTTTGGTTCAAGACCCAGCTATATCAATTAAAATGTTGTAGTTGTAAAAAACTACACCTTTTCAGAGCGGACACCGCCCATAGAGTACATACCGAAAGCTAACCGCACCTGAGTTTCAAACCGCTATATCAAGAACTCTATCCTATATTCTCATCAGTGTATACTCATTCTCAGGCGTAAGTCAACATCAATCATTGGCGCACTACCTTAGAGATTCTGCATCCTTTTTATCATCCATTGGATAGGTACAAGAGATTCAGCAACTCCCAAACATATGCAATGAAAGTGGAAGGGAGTTACCTTATAAGGTTTATGCTACACCCCTCTACAGTTCAAAAATATTTCTTGCAATATCTAACCGAGTCCAGTTTTGTAGTTCTGATGCATTCTGATTAAATATGGCACCTATTCCATCTGGCTTTTGATAGAAAGTGCAAGAAGATTTGTCACTTGATAGCTCTAAAGGGATTGTAGACCTGTTAGTTGTACTCAAGCCGGACCATGTCATTCGATCATTCTGAGGAAAGGTTTCTTTGTTACAACATTGTCATTCTCCAACTGCAACTTGTACATATAGATTAATTCATTGATTGATAAATATTCAAATATCTACTCAAGTACAACTGAAGTGTCAGTTGTCAAACCTAATGTAACGCACGTCATCTTGGCATCAAATTCTATCAGCTTAGTTTAATTTTTCTAACACGAGCGTATATAATACATACCATGTTTTAAAAAGACAACAAAGAGCGAAAAAAGCTTCCCAGTTGGCAACAGAGAGTAACACGAGCCTCAGTCGCATTAATAACAAACCACCACCAACTGTTCGATAGAGAGCAAGGGGCGAAAAAGCTCAACAGTCATTTTGACAGCAGCTGTGACGAATTGAATTATGTGGCTTGTAAACTAATAAAACAGATTAAACTCGTTAATGGTAATATGAGAATCCATGAAGACATACATATGGCACACCCTCAAATGTCAACACACCAAAAAAAGAAACGTCATTTAAAGATGACAGGTGGATTGAAAATAATCACATCGATGACGTTTGCAACCACATAACGTTTCGATATGTGATTGTAAACCTATCAATTCGTGTCTATTTTTGGAAGCAACTCTCTTTAACTTATTATTTAACGGCTGGTTGTAATTGTGTCATGGTGGCAACGTGATAAGATATTATGTTTTTTTTTTTGCGTTTTTTAATGAACCTCACGTGGCAATGGCAATGCTAATGATGCTGTATCATTTGTTCGATGTCAAATCTATCTGTCAAAATAAATAAATTTTACGAAGAAATTTTATAAAATTTATTTTTTAACACACAATGAAAAGTGTTGTTCTGATTAAATGAACGAATAATAAACATAAATACGTAAAAGAAAAAGTATCTGACTCATCGAAGGTTTAGATTGCAGACTGCTGAACCATGCGATTATGAAAATAAATAGTGGCCATACCGAGTGACGGAATGAAACCGCATCGCAGCACAAACGCGAATGTGGTTGATGTGATAATTGAATTGCGTTTGATGTTTATTATTTTGTCGAGCCAAATTCATTTGTTTGCTTTGAGTGGGAAAAAATGTTCGGCCTAGGGGAGAGTTGGTATCGAATGAATTCGGTGTAAGAACAAGATCAGCGGGGGAGTTGTGTGTTTATCTTATAGTTTAAACAAAGGTCTAAAGTCTAAACTTGAAGTTGGCTTTCAATCATGATTTTGAAGTTTGATAGTTTTGAACTTTGGTAAACTGTGTTTATTTACTTAATCGGCGGAAACTGGGAAGTGACACTGCCTAAGAATCGTTTTTTTTTTTTTTTTTTGCGATAGAGTGGTTATTTCAAGTCCAAAGGTTATTAAAATGGATACAAGCGTTTAGTGTTTGTGTTAGGACAAACTGGGAACTTGTACGGTGGGTAAGGAATAAAGGCGGCAATAACACAAGTGCAACACAGTTTTGATTTAATGTTATGTTCCTCCCAAACCGAAACCTTCAGATTTCGACGAACTTTTAATCGAAATCTCTAAAGCCGTTCCCAGCAATTTGAAATCATTGCAAATGTCAATCTCAAATCATTTCAAATGTCAATTCGGTATCAGTTTTGAAGAGGCTAATAAAACTATTTCCGATTGCTGAAAAATTTTATTTGTGAAATTATATTTCTTTTCAAAATACTATTCCTTTGTACGTTTTGAAATGAAAAAAAAAAGTTGGCAGTTGAACAGTTGATAATAGAAATGAATACCAAAATAAACTAAAGTTCACGTTGTAAGTTTGTTCGTTTTCACGACCTTTCACGGATGGATGAACTCAAATGGATTTCAACTAAGTTTTGCTGAAATCACGAGATTTCGAAACCCCGGATATGTATGGGAAATCCTTAGAGATTTGGATGAATTTGGCGAAACCTCGGGATTTCGTTTGGTGGGAACATGGTATAAGTTTATTGGGGAAAGAAAGTCATTGAAGAATATTTGTCTTTTAATGTTAAAAAGAGTAAACAGTTGGTAAACCATGTCTTCTATATATGGTGCGGTTGAGACATACTTTGGATACCTGAAAGTACCGAGGGACATCTTTACATAATCATTTAAGATGTTCCTTCTGGTATTGCTGTGCTGAAATCGACCGTGTGGACCGACTTTCGAAGGATGTAACGAAGAATTTATTTAAGATTGCGATGCCGTGTCTGTATGAGGCAAAAATCAGCACTCGAATGTTCGTTGTTCTCAAGGCCAACTGACTGCTAAAAAGAAAAACTGATGCGTTTTCACTGCTAGAGTGCATGCGTGATAGTTAGCAGCGCTACACCACTCCCCTCCGAGAGTCTCGAACGCGGAAGAGATACGAACCGGGGCAGGTCCTAATCCCTTGTAACGTAGAAGAAGTGGCTAATGTTGAAGACGACTCGGGTCTCTCGCAAAATGCTGGCTTAAGCCGTTCCCATCAGTTCTCGACCTTCGATGATGTGCTTGAAGTGTCGGACGAAAATGGCAAGTAGTTCACGATCGTATACTGTATATTTTGTTTCTCGTTCGGAAAGCTTCCTGGAGAAGAAGCCCAATGGCTGGAACCCAGATTTTGTTTTCTGGTCGAGTGCGGTCCCAATCGCCACGTCTGAGGCGTCGCAACAAAGGACAAGAGGTACGTTGCCCTTCGGGTGTGCAAGCTGAACGGTGTCCTTAAGTTTTGATTCACATTCCTCGAATGCATGTCTTCCCATCGGTGTCCATTTTACTAGTCTCTTGTATTTTTTCGTTGCTCCTGTTATCCGGTCTACAAGAGGAGCTTGAATTTGAGACGCATTGGAGATGCAACTCAGGTAGAAATTCCAGACACCAAGGAATTTTGGAATTTGGGCTATTGCCTCCAACCTAGATAGCGCACCTCTTGATGGCCAAAAGCATACTTTGAGCAGACGCTCAAGAACTGTACGGATATGTTTTCTATTTTGTTGTTCACTGGTGGAGGCGATTAAAATGTCGTCGATATATCATGTGCAGAAGTCGAGTCCTCGTAAAGCTGCTATTTGCGTTTGGCCTACGTTGGAGTTCCCGAATGTCATCGCATTGAATTGAAAACTGTTTTTGGTCGGTCCTCGGGTGTGGAAGGCATTTGGTGGTATGGTCGTTTGAGGTCAAGAGTGGTGAAGAACATACAGCCTGCCAATCGCTGATTGAAGTCCTGTAAGTGGTGAATCGGGTACTTGTCGGGCACCGTGATGTTATTGAGTTGACTGTAGTCTTCAAATGGACGCCAAGCTCCGTTTCCTTTCTTGACCATCAATAGAGGTGACGCCCACTCAGTGTTGGATGGTTCGTAGATACCTTCTTGAAACATGATGTTAAATCCATCGCGAGTTGGTTTTAATTTTTCTCCTGCGAGTCTCTGGGCACGTTCAACATTTGGGTCTGGCGAGCTGTTAATCACGTCGATAGTAGGACGGCCTGCCTGCTCTGCGAGTTCTGAGATTCGCTCTCTTTCGAGAAGTTGCTCCAAGAAAAGAGACCGAAGAACAGTATCGTTGCAGAAAAACAGTGTCCTCTGAGTACGAGTCAAAAATCAGGACATGGATGTTCGTTGTTCTCAAGCCCAACTGCCTAGCATAATAATAAGCCTCTCTCGGTCGTTAACTAGCAATTACGCATATTAAGTTGGTTGCGATCTTTTTCGACTTTAGCATACCACCTAAGGCAAGGTTTCCTCTACTCTATGTCGGGGAGCGTTAGTGTCTATCCGTGTTACATGTCCTCGCTACATTAGTCGTTGTGTTTTTGACTCTTCTGATAAGATCGATGGGATACGTAATAACTATTTTTCTTTCAAAGCAATTGTGGACCATCTCGTCAACTCTTCAGAAAATCCATTCCTCCGCGCCATATTGTTAGATCGGGATGACCAGGACTTTCTATAGAGATTTCTGCCGCTCTATTGCATCCTTAGCAAAAATTGTTGTTTATATCTGTAGAGGGTGACGTTCTTATTCTATTCCGAACCGAAAGTTCTAACAAAGATTCTCTCTCTTCCAAGTTTTTTACAATTTTATTTCAGGTCTAGCAATTCATGGTGCTATCTTCCTTTTCTGTGCATATCAGCTTTATGCTCTTTAGCATGGTTAATCCTCGATAACTTTTATCCTCCAGATCGAGCATTGCACTTCTAAGAAGTATATCTTTATTTTCTTCGTATCAAATCGAGCGCAAAAATTATAAAAAAAAAACAGATTACCCCGTCAATCCGTTGTACTACTCGTCTGTCAGATAAAAACATTCTCTACCCGGCCATTCCCTATCGTTTCTTATCTTATCATAACGACAAGATTTCGTTGTCGCACTCTTTTGTTGTCATTCCGTCACGTATACGAGCAGAATGTACTGCCATTCCTCAACGCTAGTTGACGTGCACGTAAAATAACTTATCATTATCTACTATCGGGTTTTTAAATAAAAAATTAATTTCGTAAAAATAAAAAAACACATTTTTAAACTTTAAGCGGAAAAAATGTTAAAGACTTGAGTTATTTATTTAAAATTATGAAATGTTTATTTTAATCCCAGTTCGTGCGATTTTTCATGATGGTTTAACAATATTTACACAGTTCCGCCATTGTACTTCACGTAATGTAAACATACATATGTACGTAGTTAATAAAAAAAAAAAAAAAAAAGATTGATGTTTCATGTGATAATCCAGTGACAGATAAAGTGCACGAGTATTTCATTATTTTTTTTCTTATCGGTATTATCTATTGATTGAACAATTATTATAAATAAAATAAGCAACTATTATTGCCCTAGGCGACTGACTAGACAGAGTAATTTTTCCATCAGACATCGTTATGATTTGTATCGTAAGTTTGGGCAAAAATAGTGAAAATAATTATAAACATTAGTGCTGATCTGTCAGCAGTCGGAGTGAAAAGAATTTTCACACAATACCATTTGCAAATATTTTAGGAAATGGTCTACTTTACACTCACTGGGCGTTTTCGAAAACGTAAATTTGATAGTCAATTGTTTGTCATTGTATAATGGAGAGGCAGAAGTAACAAACGTCAAATATGCAATCGTCCTGTCATTTTCTGATGACGTTTCCGAACATATGACTTACGAAAACTGCATTTTCGAACATAATGCTAATCCAATTCTAAATGGTGATTCTGTTTTTAAACAAATTACTTTTCCAGTTTGCGTTTAAGAACATTTTGCAAAAGCATTTCTGACGCAGATAACGTTTTCCATTTGACGACCATTATTTTCTATTATTTTCATGGTTACATATATGGTACGAATCCTCATGGAATAAGTTAGGAAATTGGCTTGGTTAAGGGAGATTTTGCTTTACGTTGCTTAAATTTTAGTCGATACCCTCGGCTGGTATAAAACAAATTGTACTCAACTCGATGTATGGTTAGGTTCATTGTTTGGTTCCATAATTTTATAGATTGCTCCTGCTTCTGATGCTACATGTAAATGTTAGAAAACCAGAAAAGAAATCTTAGATAGCTTGGTTGTGTTCTAAAGTAGTGCTTACTCGTATCTACTTATTCCGATGTGGGGAGATGTGAACTTTTCGAATGACACTTGTTGATGTTACTTCGAAAACTTGGCAGATGAAAAGAATCAATGTATTTTCGAAAAAAAAAAACTTTTAACTACCACTGTAACTACATACATAAGAGTACGTATATACAATGATATTTATCTTCGTATGATTTAATCATATAATTACCACTACTGCATTAAAAAAAAAAAACAATTAAAACAATGCGAAAGAAAAACAATAATACAAGGTTCTATCTCTATCTCCCTCTCTGGTGTTTCAGCTTCATTGCCTTTGTTTCAAAGTGGAAATGAAAATATGTAATTAAAAATTTCACTCACACTCGTCAATGAATTTATATTGGCGGCGGCAGTTTGTTGGCTATTTTATATTTTATTATTTCACATGTAAACAGGTTATGGTTATTTTAATTTGCCATTGACCTTGTGCAAGTTCAAAGTGACTGCCATTCTGTATGCATGCGTTAAGTTTATTTATTCAATTTTATCTCACGAAATGGTGCACCATTTGAATCATACGAATAGTTTGTTTAAGATAAATGTTGGTTTTTATCTTAAGCTAATGTTTTCTTTTTTATATTAGTATATAAGACTGAAAGCAGTTAGCTTGTGCAAAATTTTTGTTGTGTAGACGTGTGTGTATTCGGTGACTGGTTTTAAAAGAGCCAATGACCGGAAATGCCAAATGAAATTGTTTAAGTGATGACTGAGAAAGTGTTTGGTTTTTGTTAAGTTAACCATAATAGTAGATGTAACATGAATGAAAGATTTTAAAATAAATATTATATAAATAAAGGCAAAGGTCTGCTATGCTTATTCCAGAAGAATTAGCGGAAATATCGGACTAGGTAGGTAGTTAGCAGAGTTGTAAAAGAATGCATTCTTTTGGGAATGCATTCACAGAATTCATGAAAAAAGAATTCAAATTTTTGAATGGAGCAATCAAGTTAAAAAAAATTGGGATTTAAAAAAACTTTAATTCACCATTCTTTTTAAGTCAGTGGTTTATGCATTTAGCAATGCATTTTTAGCAATCACTGAATTGAAATCATTTTGGAAGTCACTAGATTTAGTTGAAGTCAGTAGTGAATTCTCATATATCGTTCAAGTCAGTAGTGAATTCACTTGAAATCAGTTGAAGTCAGTGAATTCAACTGCAATAATTTTAACTTAAAAGGAGGGGGTAGATCATGTTGATATTGATGTCTGATTATAAAACCTTTGTGGACGAGATTCAAATTTTGTGGTAGTAAAGATACCGTGGTATTTGAAACCAAGCAGACGAGACTCAATCTAAACATCGTCTAATGATTTTACAAAACGAAAACTTTATTTTTAGTGAAAAAATTTTCAAAATTTCAAAACACGTACGTTCGTACATATGTATACTAAATTAATTAAAATAATTTCAATTGAATTCACTTGAAACCAGTTGAAGAATTCACTGACTTCAACTGGTTTCAAGTGAATTCACTACTGACTTCAATGAAATATTTGAATTCACTACGGACTTCAACTTACGTCTAGGAAGGTTAATAGTGGCTTTTTGGACTGCTCGCCCAGGTTTCAGAAGTGGTATTTACCGAGAGCCACTTTTCCAGTGTTGGGCGCTAGGAGGTTGTGGTCGTTAATAATCCCCGTGAAGAGCGCTAAGTTGGTTCTATTAAGTGTTCGAATTTGGTAGGTTTCTGTGGTGTATTGTCCACTGTTTTTTCTCATTAGCTAGTTTCCTGAAGACTTGTTTTATATTGGATGTAATAAGTGTTAGGGACGGTAGAACGTACCTCCTTCTTGCTAATTCATCCGCCATTTCGTTTCCTTTATTACCGGTGTATCCTGGAATCCAAAGGGGTTGATGGAGGTGTTTTCTCCGATAGTCTTAATCTTAAGCTTTCCTCCCGTCTACCAAATCATTGAAGCGTGTTTTATTAAGAAATTATGGCGATTAAAGAAGTCTTATCTTGGCTTAAGAAAAACGTGATGTATGGTAGAGGTATCTGTATCTTTTCAATCAAATCCTTGGAATCGACCTATATAAACTCTTTAGTAGATCTAGACTGCTGACCGTCTCTCACGGAGATGGCTGAGCAGTTTAATATTCACCTGTTTTGAGTGCCGGGGCATAGGGAGATTCCAGGGAATTATAAGTCATATGAACTCGCCTGAATAGAAACAACTATACTTATCCTGCCAGACAAAGGCACTTTAGATATACCAATGGCTACTAGCAAATTAAAATTCAAGCTGGATGCTAACGAGATTACAAATCTTTGGTGAGCAAGTTGATCCACAGGTCTAGCGACAAAATAAATGTGGCCAAAGCACGATTAAAAAATTCCTAAAAATTTGATCTCTCAATAAATTGCATATTGGCACTACAATATCTAGGCATCACTAGGCTCTGTCAAATAGGCAATCATACTACAAAGCTAAACATTATTGTGAATGACATTTCTAGAAGCTATATGGATAAAGAAGAAGAAGAAACTATTTCCAGCCTTCTATTATAACGATAAAGGCGATCAGATAAACGTAGATATCAAGGAGCCTCTTGCGCTTCATCAGAAGTTCAACATGGTCTAACGAGTAGTCAGAGAGAAAAATTGTCCTATGATCCACGTGGTATCACAATAGACCTATTACTGAATTATTCGAATTAAAATCAAGTCGAGTCGATTGTTTCTCGTCGATTGTTTCTCGTCGATTGTTATTCGTCAATTTTTATTCATCGATTGTTATTCATCTATTATTATTCGTCGATTGTTATTCGCAGATTGTTTCTCGTCAATTTTTATTCGTTGATTGTTATTCGTCGATTTTTATTCATCTATTATTATTCGTTGATTTTTATTCGTCGATTGTTATTCGCAGATTGTTTCTCGTCAATTTTTATTCGTTGATTGTTATTCGTCGATTTTTATTCATCGATTGTTATTCATCTATTATTATTCGTTGATTTTTATTTGTCGATTGTTATTCGCAGATTGTTTCTCGTCGATTTTTATTCGTTGATTGTTAGTCTACCAGCGATTGTTTATCATTCCCAACCACAGACTATTGCTAGCAATACAATCCATAACAATTGTGTGTATTCTCCGATTCTTCAACTTCGGAAAGAGAGATTTGTTCCACTCTGCATTTACATGGGGGTGTGTATTATCCATTACTACCTGGTGCATATTGGGACTGTGAGTTTTGTGTGAATTTTTGCATTGATTGTGTGGATTGCGAATGGGTATACCTATATGTATTCGTCGGTTGTTTTAGCCCGATTGTTCTGGTGCGATTGTTTGATTTATTAGATGCGGTGGTATTGTGTCGGTTATTTAAGTTTTGAAGTTGAATAAAAAGTGCGTTGACAAATATTTTTCAACTGCAAGGTGAAATTGATTAGCTAAAAAAGGGTATATAATGGCAAAGATTATGAAAATTGGAAAAAAAAATGAAAATAAAATTTCTTGTAGGAAGAAAATTCAACAAATCCGATGAACACGCTAAAAAGGTGTATGTATATACGTATCTAGATAGAAAAACATTTCTTCAATTGACTATTAGTACCCACCATTCTCGCTATTGTAATAATGAAACAAATTATATTGAACTCGGCTCGATTCTATTCTATTCGCCGCGCTTCGGTTCAATTTGATACATTCTATTCGATTCGATTCGACTCAATTCCGTTTGCTTCGCTTCGATTCGATTCGATTCGATTGTTTTCTCCTGAGACCGAATAAAACGACAATCGATTAAATTTTTTAGCAATTGTAGATTTATTCGATTGTGAGATTCATACGATATCGCTTATCACTACTTCAACCAACCAATCCAACCAACATCGTGATTTGCTGAGCGTTGTGAGTTCTTCATGGCATCGTTTTACGAGTTTGGATTTGATGACTGTTGATGAGATGGTCTTCATGGCGGCTTGACTCTTGATGTACATATACATATATTGATCATCTTTCTAGAGGGCAGTTTCGTCGATAGTTCTCGTACCGTGGTTTGAAAGTCTATGTGAGCGAGTAATTTCGGGTTCAGATGAGTACATGCCAGAGACTACTTCTTCAGCAGTTGTTAACCCTTCCGCGAAAATCGAGATATTGTTCGGATTGTTTATCCAATCGTCTTTTGAGGGGAAGATGGTTGTCGCATTCAGGCGAAAATCGTGGAACGGTGGTATATAGTCTGTCTCGGTATCTAAGTGTGCCCATCTCGCACATTGGGTTGTTTCAAACATAGACCACTATTCGCAGCTGTTTCCTTTAGGTGCAAGAATAGTTTCTTAGTATTATGTATGGTTGAATGTACATGTATGTATGTAAATGATGAAAAAGTATGTAACCTAAGATTTTTACATTTTGATCTTTTTTTAAATCATACTTTACTTAAAAGAAAAACTTTTTTAATTTACTTTATCAATATTTACTAATAATAAATCTTTTTTCTTTCATTTCAGGTAAGTGTCAACCCTTATTATCCAATATTGTACGGTGAGCCTCAAGTGATTTTTATATGTAATCAAAGTATGTATTTAGATCCTAATCGGATGATTTCTATTTCTGCTTTTTATACATTAACAAAGATTAGATTAGATTAGATTATTTATTAGTAATCAAGTTTACTGTAGCTTAGAATAAGTAAATATATAATATTCATTCATTTAAAGAAAGGAAATATACTCATAACAAAAAAAATAATTTAAATATGATACTGAGTGCAAATAGTTCTAAATCTGGTTAACGATATTTCAGTCTTTATTTCTCGTAAAAATTGGTTAAAATTGTGGAACCCTTTCCCACCTTTTTACAAATACATGTACACAGTCAGTATGTTACTTAAATTTCAATCTATTATCTATTCAATCTATAAGCCCCAAATACCTCCATTCGCCATCTTCGCATACGGCACCGAATAGTGGACGAAGAATTTTTCGCCTGTTTTTCAATTGCGGTAAAAGACGGCGCGCTGGGAGCGGCAGATGATGTCGAAGTCGTCTGCGTACCCCAGCTGCTGGACGGGTTTGCTGAAGATAGGACCTTCTATGCTAATACCTTCCCCACGCACTATCTGTACCAGCACGAGATTGAAGAACTAAGATGATAGTGTATCTGCTCTTTGAATCCGTTACATGTTTGGAATAGTTCGGAGGAACTGCATTGATCTAGCGTTTAACCGCGATCCGGGTAGAGTTCAAGATGATGAATGCTATCATAAGTAGCGTTAAAGTCGATGAAGAGATGGTGAGTCTCGACTTGAAATTAGTTGGTCTTTTCTAGTATTAGCCGTAGTGTGAAAATTTGATCGATCTGCGGGGCTGAAAGCCATACGGGTACGTGCTTCAGACGTTCACACTGTACGTTGGATAGGATCTTATATGCGACATTAAGCAGGGATATGCCTTGGTAGTTCTTACAAGATATAGGAACGCCTTTCTTTAAGATAAGGGATACAGACCTGGTAGTCTAGGAATCCGGCATGGCTTCATCCACCCATACTTGGATGATGTTTTGGTGCCGTTTGGTTGGACTATGAGGCCTTCCGTCGTCTCTGCGACCACGTATTGTCCCAGACTCTTCGAAGCGAGCGGCTAAACGTCTTAGTGTTTGACCAGTTGGCGGTGGCCAAAATCATTAGCAGCGTACACACTTACGCGCAAATCTTAGCACTTGCACGCGGATTTGTATGCTCGCGGGTAAGTGCGTGTGTCTGAATGGCATTTTGGCTTGGCTTTTGAATGAAGAAAAGAGCAACGCACTTGAGCGCGTGCTTACCTGAACGCATTTGCTCGCAGATTTGCGCGACAATGTGTACGCTGCAATTGACGAATTATTTCGCGATCTTCAGGATTATAGCGTTCCATGGCGTGTGTCGACGTGTATTCTACATCTGTTTACTTCACAAATATTGAAACAAAACTGACAGTTGCAAAATTTATAGTATCTTCCAATAGGGTGATACATTTTAGGCCATCTTGTATATTTCACATTTATCAAACAAATATTTTCACGGTGCATGCGTTACTATATGTCAGATAATATTTCAAAGAACATGTACGCCATCTATTGGATAATTCTGTATATAGTCATCATTAGACATCTCTCTAATATTCGCATTTGGTGGTGTTTCAGAATAAAACGGAAGCTGATTAGATCTAGCTAATAACATCTAAGTTGTTAGTTATGATTACATTCAAATAGTTCACTAATACTTTGTTAGAGCTGGTTAGGGAAAATTAGATTGAGTATCTATCATACGATAGGTTCCAGTTTTTTTTTTTTCCAGTCCGTGACTATTTACGATGAAGAAGCCTGTTAATATGATACTGATACTGTTTGTTGTCTTCCTGATATTTCTATACCACCCAATTCAATATTAATGACAAAGCCTGCTTTAATTAATGTCACAGCAAATCGATGATGAAGGTCACACGTGCTCAGAGAGCGAACAGTTGTGATGCTTTTAAGGAAAATAAGAAAAAGCAACAATAAATTTAATTAGATTTTTGTTTTTAATTGCAAACGACGAGATACAAATTTGTGCAACTAATTAATTTATAAATAAATTCCCTTAATTGATTGCATGAGTCGGGGTAGATGAATCGTGTCCATAATTCAAGATGAGTGGATACGATTATTTTTGGTTTGCTTCTCTAATTGATGCATTAGTATGGTGTGAGATAAATTAGAATAAAATTCTGAGAAGAATTATGAGAGCAATCATTACAGGTGATACGGTTGGGGATTAGAAAAAATAGATGACTTTGGGATGCAGTCAAAGCGAAAATCCAAAAATATTTACAAATTTTTGATCGGTCTGTTGAATTGTATGATTTTTTTTTGGATTATCTAAAGATTATCTTGATGTCGTTTATCTTTTTTTTTGTAGCATGACAGTCGGCAGCACCATGGGCTTTACTGTTCGTAGGCAGTTCATAAATTTACTGGCACAGTAGTTGATTTTGACATTTTCGAATTTTACTTTTCATTTAAGAGCTCTGACCGAATACCAAGAACAAAACAAAAGAATTGTGAGGTTAAACTCTCGCGAATGTTTTGGTCGCGCAAATGTGGATTGCGTTCTACATGTGTGGAATGCGTATAAAATTTGACAGTTTGCTGAAAGTATTCGAATATTCACGGAAAAATCAGCGAATTATTAGTTTCTTCACAAAATCTAGTTGAGATTCAACTTTTTTTTATATCAATCGATAGGCTCTGTGGTTTTGGAATTGTATAATTGCTAATATGGTGTACTAAAAATTGCTATAAAAAAAAACTACACTGTTTAATAGTTTTTAATAGTTTTAGCTTTATGGATTATTTGTTTAAAAGTCTCAGGTCGTTCAGATCTTCAAAGAAGTACTCGCCAGGGTTTTCCTGCTCAAAACCGATAGACTAGAGTTTGGTTGGTTTCATCCTCTTTCTCTCTACCCCGTCTCTACAACTTCTACAGAATTCGTTGAAGGGTGCACCGAGCCTTCTGGCATGTCTGCCTACCAAACAGTGCCCTGTGAAGGCGCCAACTATCTTTCTTAGATTTGTCCTATTGACGGAAATACATAAGTCTATGTTTTCCCTAACTGTGTCAATTGTTTTTTTGGATCGTTAGAGCAACATCGTTTCCCAATAGTTCCCCATAGAAATAGTTCAGCGGCTGTGCAAGGGCTAAAGGAAAAAATCAAAAAATTGATTGTTTGAAGGCTGATGTTGCACTTTGCCCTTATTCTGATACAATTAAATTCTGTCCAAGTCCAAATTGTCCAACGGCAGCCACAAAAAATCAGTTATTATGTCTCTGTCTCTCTTGTATTACGCCAGCGCTGTTGCAAGTTTAATTTTTAATAACATTAGTCTGAAACTTACAGCATAAGGTGCCTCTTCGGAAATGTATTGTCTTCTCTACCACTGTGTGTTGATTTTCATAACTTTCACAGTTTTGCTTGGTGACATACCCTCCGAGAGGTAGGTGAGCTTCATTCGAAAAAATAATTTTGGGGCCAAAATCGACATAAATTTGTACAGATATGTACAAGCATCAATTGAAAAACAAACCAACAGATGGCCCATTCTTGCCCTTACGGGTAACAGAATCCTTTAAAGAAATACTGCAGGTGTAAGGACACTAAACCTTGCGGTCATACTTTTGCGTATTGCACATATTCCTGTAGGCCTCCTCTTAAATCTGTCAAAACTATACTGCATGGAGTTTGGCACTCCAACAACACTTAACAAATTTTCACCCCAACTATTCATCTATAAGTAGTTTTCAAAATCCAGACGTTTGTACAAGTAAAAATATATCATTTTGGTTATAACTGGTTTGGCACAACCCAGTAGGTGGTTAGCTTGGCACCTTGTGGTACTGAAACTGGTGAATCTTTCTAGTTATATAGTGATTACAGTGATTTAAAAAGTTCAACAACATACACTATTGATTTTAACTGTTAACTTAAAAATAAATACATCCATACATAATTAATACAGCGTCGTAGTATGTATTTATTTTAAAAGTGACGTAAATGTTTCCCTTGAAAACCACCACCCCTCCGAGTTGTGCAACAATTTCAGCTGCCAACAAATATTATTTTTCGTCGCAAAATAACAATAAGAGCAACTCACGTCAGAGGAAAACATTTTATGGAGTCAACCGGTCCGAAAAATAAAGGAAAATTCGATAAACCGCACACATACTCAGACAGATAGTTTAAAGTACCTACACATACTGCATACATTTGTAATTTATTTTATTTTTCTAAAAATAGATTATAACGAAGCAACTGCCCCCAAAAATACATCTCTTGCGCTGTTGACACGAAAACGAATTAAAAGTTTACCTTCCATTTGCAAGGCCTTCCATTTTGTGGAAGGAAATGTAGAAAATTAAATTGCACAACGCAGTTGAACAATATTCTACGGCGCAACGAAACACGTTTCAAGATAAAAATAAGACAGTTCCAAGAATCACCATGTAAATACACACAATCAAAAAAAAAACATTCCATCTCCGAGTGGGTGTGTAATACTCTCCATCATCGGATGCTTTACCAGGTTCAAAATACAATTTCCTGATTACTTTCAATTTTCGCCCCCATCCATTCACCCCTTTCTTGGGCGGACATTGCAAGAGGTGGAGAGAATTGATTTTTTGTTGCAGCGTAGGGAAGCTCATGATAAACCTTTTAGAATACAAACGGCAACTACTAAGAGAGCTTTAGAGAAAAACTTGTATACAGCGTCATGGGTCCCTCCTCCGCTATATTATCTTAGTGGAATGCGTCATGCAAAATCAATGACCTTTGCCTTTCTCATATATGCAGTAAAGGTCGACTGCACTATTGGTTAGGTTGTGTGGTACATAAATGAAATTTAATATTGTATTGGCGTAGTGGGGGGTAAGCGTACTTTCCATAATTGGATATGTTTTTCTATTTTCGGATAAATTCTTAAATAGATAGTTTTAATTTTAAATTGAAAAAACATACATTCCACAGAAATGCGAAAAAACCAATGGTGAGACACTTTAAATACCCAAAGTGGGGGTTAATATCGATCCGTTGGTGTTTTTTAATTGTTTATTTTTAAGGTAGGCTCCAATCCAATAAACCCAGATGCCATGTTGCTGATTTTAAAGAATTGAAGTGAAGTCCTGCGAGGTTTTTTATTTATACCCTATCCTAAGGGAAATTAACACCCGATAGGCCCCATAAAGTGTACATATTCGTGGTCAGTATCAATAGCGAAGACAATTGGGCCATGTCTGTCCTTCCGTTCGTCCGTCCGTATGTTACCACTTTTTGGGTCTTAAATTTTGAGCTCGGACAACGCAATTTTATATGTATCTGGGGTTTTGAGAAAACAATTTTCAAATCGGCCCTACTGTCCGTCCACTTTTTCGTAACTTCACTATTTTACATGAAATCGGAAAAAATGACTAAATATTTAGATATTCGAATTGTCCACAATTCCCCAATACATTTTATTTGGCCACGCCCACTTTTTGAGGGCGTTTTCATCAAAAAAACTGATTTTGAAGAAATTTTGCATGTTTGAAGTTATCGTAGTAATTCAAAAGAAAGCGCCATTATGCCACGCCTACTTCATGCTGTGAAGCGTACAACTTCACTCGCATCTTTTTCGATTCACTATGTTCCCCAGATAGTGGTAATACGAACTAAAAACGAAAGCGTAAAACCATTTAAGCTGAAATCAGGGTAAGGGGTTAGATAATCCGCCCATTTGGCGATGATGTCAGGTTAGAGTATTACAAGAGCAGGGTTGGTTTTTTTGCGACAATTTCTTTTACTTGAAATTATATTGGTAGCAGCGAGAGCATGGTTTCAAAGACTCCTGGTTAAGATCATTCTTATGGCTCCGATAGTGCTTAAGATCATAAGATCGGCTTAAGCCAACGCCTTTATACCATTGTGGTCTGATTTCAATAATATACCTACGTACATACATGTAGTGGGGTTTCTTTTTTTATGACGCACTTGAGGATACTTGGTATTATCCTTGCGGTTATTTCATTACCTATCTCTTGTTCTAGAGCATTCCTGGCTGCTTCGTATTGTTTATAATCCAGCAGGATGTGCTCGGCGTTTTGGACTTTGCCTTCACAGTGACGACAGAATGGGTCATCTGCGATGTCATACTTGTAAAGGCATTGCCGCAAGCTTTCATGTACCGTTAGGAATTGGGTAAGGTAGAATTTTCTTACCCACTTTTCTATGTTCGGCAGCAGTTTGTATGACCACCTGCCTTTTTCTAACGTGTTCCATCGTCATTGCCATTCTATATCAGTAGCTGCTCTGATGGCTTTTTTATCCGCAGTTTTCGTCATTGTATGTTGATGCTGCTACTTTGCCCTGCATCCCCCGATAACGTTCTGTACGCGCACATTACATTATGTAGGGCTTTGACTCGATAGAGTGTTTTCCTACCTGTATTACTAGGCGCTACTACTTTCTTGCGGCTGCTTTACCTTTTACAAGGAGTCTATGGGTTACAAAACCCTACCTCAAATGAAATATATGTATGTACATATGTATGAGTCAAACAGTTTTCCTTGTATTAGCCAATAACCTTCTAAAATGCCCTCGTTTTAAATGGTACCACCTATTCTGACCGCATTCCATGAGTCACTCTCAGTTTCACCTTCATTGATATCCTTGACCATGAACTCTGATGAGTCGAACGCCTACAGAAATCCAATTTCTATCGATTTAAGAAATAAACAAAAAAAAATTCTAGGAAAGGTCATAAATTAGACACCGAAAAGTCGTCCCTCCATCCTTAGACGTACCCTCGTTCCGTAACGGTGACTCATCATCATCGTTGCTAGGATTATTATCCAAAAAGCATCAACTTTCTCTTTATTTACACCACCTACGCGTTAAGGACTTTTCCCTTCATCTATAATCTGTAATGGCGACATCCTTACGTCCACCTATACAGTGTGCAGGATTGTTAAAAATAACTGCAAAAACGTAAATCTGTAATTTAATAACAACCCACATCCTGGTATAACCCACACACACAGTAGCCTAGCAGCATCCGGATCTCGGTATCTCACTTTTGTCGCGTCATTACAACTACGCGATAAAAATAAAGAAAAATTGTGACATCAACGATGAGTGCGTAAGTACGTGCGATTAAAAGTAATGGTGCTCCGGAGGAGTACAAGCAAAAGATAAAGTGAAAATAATAACAGGAACAACACAACATATGTATGTATGCATGTATGCGCGTATCGTATTGCAGAAAAGCGGGGGTTCGGTGAAGGAGCGAAAAACTTTTATCCGACGACAAAGTCATTTGCTGGCCGTCGTCTACGCGCCGCGTAACCACCACTTCCACTGTACGAATGTCATTGACCTTTGCTGTACATACATATGTATGTATGAATGTGTATGTTTGCGAAAAAGAAGACGCATTTATTGATTTTTCGCCCTTGTGGTGGGTTGTTTGCTTGTGAATGTCAACCATATTATGCTGGTATTATTTGATTTCATGAACCGTTTTTGGGAGTGGAATTTGGGAGCTTTTGCGGTACTATCTGTCAGTATGTATTGCAGGTTTTGCAATTTTTAAAGAGTTGTTTTAGCAATTTTTATCAGACAAGAATCAGAATCAGAATAATCCTCTAACAGATGGTAGGCATTCCTGGAAGAGATAGTTATATATTTTATTCATAAAAGTTCCTGTTTCGCAGTTCTATACCACCTCCAGGTAGGATACGATTTTTAAGGAACTATTTTTTACAATGAAGCATAGATATATTGTACACAAGTGATCATCCAAAAGAAAATGTATTGTGAATAGTCCTGGTCGTCGTACATACGGTAATGATTGATAATTCAACTGAATTAATCATCTGCAGAAATTAGGTTTGATAAAACTTTGCCATATCAACCGATGCACTGAGAAACTGATCGTACACGATCTCCAACAAGTGTTCTTCTTAAATTAATAATTTATTTATTTAAAATAAATAAAGATGTGTATTTCCACCACAGCAATTTATTTCTCTGAGAAAATTGACGCTTCAATACAACTGATCGTAAGACACAACTGATCTAGTCTGTTGTAACAACTGATCACTAATAACAACATGTATGCATTTATGTACATAAATACATATGTATGTATGTACATATGTATATGCAACAACAATTATTATGTATGGGATAACAGACCCCCTGATCGTTTCAATTGGTCTTAATAAGAGATTGATCGTCCCCGACATTTGTTTTCTTAAATTTAAAGTAGGAGTTAACTGATCCTCTCATTCGTCTGATATTGTGGCTGTCTTTTGTTTATCTTGACAGAAGACACGAGTGTAGACAGCGGGCATCTGCCTTATTAGGTTATTTTGTTAAAGAGATGGACGAATCATATAACACATCTATCGATCTAATTAAAAAACGATCCTCCTTGTCTTTTAATGTTCCCTGAAGACTGGTATATCGCTCCGAAATACATATGAAAAGAATTAAGGAACCCATGTATCTTCCTGATGAACCAGAGAAGTTCAATAAGATCACATGTCACTATACTACATCTTTACATATCCTTCATTTTGACAATAATAAAAGTCAATAAACTCCTGCATGAGATAGCTTTAAAGCGTAAGCTCGCCCATCTTCTCTTACTTTTCGCTAAGATGCCTTTTAGCTTTCTGGAACTTTTTCGCTCTTTTGTCCGAGCTTTCAACATTCCACTTACTATACCAGCTACTCTCTTCTTTGTTCAAAGAGACAACCCACACATTTTATTGATTTCCATTTCACTGGAATGCCCTTATATGGTATCACCAAGTATATTCTTAGGGTAGGTACAATAGACGCAGTGAATTACTATTGCAAAATGCCCCCGGCTATTGATGATGGGGCGAATGGAGTGGGCGTTGGCGATATGGTGTAGCAATCGGAAATTGCTTTTATAGTTTTCATTTCATCGGTGCTTTGTTAAAGTATGCTTTCTTTCTTATATCTATACCGTCAATTTGAATTGGTGGCCAAAATAGATAAAACGAACTAGTTTCGGTTACAGATTTTCCCATGTCTTCGCATCAATGAATCCTAACAATGGAGAACCCGAACAAGAGGCGACTTCCGGCAACATAAGCCATTGTTTGGTTGCTAAAGTTCTCAATATTTTTTTTTTTAACCACAACCAACCTCTCAAGATAGTTTTTTTGTTTTTTTTTTTGTGCAAAGGATTTCGACCAGACAAGTCTTTGTTCATAAGCATGTCGTTAAGCCATACCATGTGTGTGTCCTTCGACTTAATTCTCGAGCGAACACAAGGAATTAAGTTGGGCAGAATAAAAAAACGAAAGAAAGCCTTGGAAATCGATATGAAGGTTTTTTGGCCACTATAGAAGGGTAAATGCCCTACAGAATAGAGAGAAACAAGAGATAACTAAAAGAAAAAGGGACAAATGCCGAAATTAAAGTACATTGCCCCGATGTCTGGACACGGTCCGTAGTCGTTTGGACTGCGGTTGTTGTGCTGTGCCCTTTGTCTGCTTTGTCTGAAGCGATAAGGAAACATGTTTGAGTATTTTGCTTTTGCACAGAATGAATTACATTTGAGAGTTGGAATACAGTATGGCATAAAAGTTAAGGCGTTGAGAAGTAAACAAAATAAAATTTTTTTTGGAATTTTGAATTGCCAGGAGTCTGATTGATCGTCTCCTCAATGACACTTGTCGACATAAACTGATCATCCTACGATAATGGTCAGACTGTAAAATTTAACTAGATCTGGCTAAACATCCCGTTTTAAATGATAGTTGATCCTTCACCATTCTTTGAGCTGTAGTGAGCTATGTCTTGCTAAGGATTTGATTTTAATGATCAATTGATTGTAGATAACATTTAGATTTGGGAGAGATTTTATCTTTCTATTAACAATTGATCGTCCGCACCAACGATCATTCTATTAAAATGGTCACCTCCAACAAATAATGGTACTTACTGTATATATGTTGATTCAATACATGCCACAAAAATCTGACAATGGAAGTGGCTGAATAAAACGACTAGGTTAAGTGAATCAACAACACAAAATCTTTCCCCACAAATAATATTCTATTCGAGCAGTCATGTAAATATCTTAGGCACAATAGGTCCTCAAATATATGTATGTATGTACTACATACATATGTACCTCCCATCGTCAACTGATTTTAAATTCTTTCATTTCACAACAAAGGATTTTTTGTTAACCATAATGGGACCTTTATTTTCTGCAAAAGGCCAAGGAGTATCCTGCCAACATAAATTCCTAATCAAATCAAGTGAACCTTCCTGCTCACAATTCTACAAAGGATGACTGTACAAAGGATGGATTTCTCACGATATTTGAATACGGTCGGGATTGATGTCCTATTCTCTAGAATCGTAGATTTGTCAGCTTGTTGAAAGCGAGAAAGGAATCGTTGTACCAGTGATAGAGCATCTTCTACATATGTATTTAACGTAATAATCGAATATAATTGAAATATAGTATAAACTATTATGCGGTTCTGGGGTTCCTACGTTGAATCATTTTTTTTCACCAATTACATCTGTATCGACTTGCAGATTTTCAATTTTCCAGACCTAGTGGTTTTCTTTATAAGAACAACGTAATACTTGTGAACCAGTCTGTAGCAAAAAGTTGACAAAAAATAAAAAAAATAAATTAAATCCAAAAAGTTTGAGACGTCTTTTGTAATTCGATCGACAATGTTTGTTGTTTCGTCTGTGCTTATTTTTTAAACCCAGTCGCGCTATTATGTGTGTATAATCAGGAAATTCATTCCGCAGACCTTTCTATGTATGTATGTATGTATACCGAATACCGAAAGTCCTTCGTTTTTTTTTTCCTTTCAATTTTGTTTTTAAATTCGGGGAATTTCCTTTCCCTCTGTCCAGACCGCCATGCTGCACCACCGGCCATGAATGAACAAAGTCATTCAACTCCCCAATACATAAAATTCCAAAAAATTCTCGTCTAGACGACCGCAGCGACATTTAAGGGGTGATACAATATACATATATGTATGTATGTGCTTAAACGTACGAGTATACCTTATTCTATAGATACACGCTTTATATATTTTTATTTTCGATAGCAGCTGACGTACACCATAACAGGAGAGAAGCACAAAATCAGGATTTAGGTACATTGTGTAGGTAGGGAAGAAGGGAGTCCAGTCATCGGATTCAGTGATTGTCTGTCCGTTTTACTGTTTTTTAATTTATAAGATATATTTTTTTCAACAGTTTGATGTGCAATCTAAACAAGCAACCTTGATTTATTTGCGCATAAAAAAAAAGGTTAATGCACTTGAAATGTTTTCAGAGTTCCGGCGGGTGAATGTGGTCCATTTTCAAAGCGAACTTGTAGTCTAATTGTGTACAGTTTGGTAGAATAAGTAACGGTTGTTGGGGTTTACATATAGGTACTATGTATATATTATTATTATTACAGGACGCTCAGAGTTTTGTGGTATGTTAGAGTTGCTATGAAAGATTTTTGAAAGTAAAATAGAAAGTAGGGAAGAGGGTTTTTTTTTCTAAATAATATGGGAAACTTGGTTTACGGGAAGTATATTGTTTTAGTATCTGTACGATTCAAGAACTTTTGGATATACCAAACGGAGTTAAAAATCCTACAGCAAGATAAACACCCTAAGCATACCAGCAGCCGAGAGAAAGACTGGTTCAACGACAATAGAATTAAAGTTTTTGAATGGCTAGCCCAATCTTCTGACTTCAATCCCATTGAAAATGTTTGGGTCGATATTAAAACTACTGTTTTCAAGAATAAGCCGAGAGAATAATAACCAATTGTGGGAAGTTGTACGGAATGCATGGTGTGGCATATCTCCAGACCACTGTAGGCGCCTTGTTGACTACATGCCAAGACGGTGTAAGGAACGAACAATTTTTGAACTTACATCTTATCAATAAATACAGAAATGTAACAATATCTGAAGGCGCTACTATTTTTATGTTACCCGTCAAAATATTAGTTTTTGTCTATTGCTGTAAATATGTACTTATGATTAAACTTTTTTTTGTATTCTTATGTAAATTTAAGTTGTTATTAAGAAAAAAATATTAAAGAAAAATAATATTTCGTTGTTTTCAGAATATTGAATTTTTTCCACTTATTTTTGCCCGCTACTATTTTTTTGTTCTAAGAATTTACTATGATGAGACTAACTGAAAAACGATTTGCCAAAGAGATAGTACAACTATGACATGGAGTTGAAAAATCAAAGAACTAAAATCCCAGTCAACATGTACTAAAAAAGTAATTGATAAAGATTGTTTTTCTGAAAGTAATAATGGAAAACAATTGGCTGTGACTTCGCTCAGGGAACTAGTCGTAATGCAAAAACTGGATGTTTTTATTGAAATTTCTAAATAGAAATTAGAAATGACTGAGTTTTATTAAAACGCCATAAAACGCCGATTGTCATTTTTTAAGGCGCTTCGTTTTTTAAGAGTGGATTGTATGTGGAGTGTATACCTACCAGAGTTGTAAAAGAATACATTCACCGAATTCATAAAGAATTCAAATTTTTGATTGGAGCAAGGCGATGCAATAATCAATGGTACTAATGCTATACGAAAATTTTATTCTCTGTTTTAGAATATCAAAAGGTGGAGCTTTCAGAAAATGGAAAACTTTATATAGGTATATAATACCAACAATTTTTCTTAAACATCCAAGTAGAGTAAACAAGTGAAATAATTTTCTTCGAAACCGTCGCTGTACATCAAAAGAATACACATCTGTCTGCCATTTGCAATTACATGGAAGAATATTGAATACATACAAAATTCTACCCTTCGTATCCGGCTATGAATGCACATCAAAAATTAACAACCCTAAAGACGTTCTCCCAATCGTTTATCATTCACTCCTTAGTTATCATAACCTCTTATGTTGACAAAGTATATACATACATACGCCGACTTGTCTAGACACATTCGTATAACAACATTTCACAGTAATTTCTCTCTCTTTGATATATTTATTCTCAGCAAATAGTGCAGGGTTCCTCTTTTGGTTTCGAGTTTACTATGCAATTAAGCTTCTATGTAAGGGTATCACCGTATGGTGTGATAACAGGGAACTGTAATCTGGTCATTCACCTGCATAAATAACGTTGCATTTTGGCTATTCTAATTCTATTTAATGAGTGGATTTCTCATGACGGTATCCACCAACCACCATTTTTTTTTTTCAAATAGATTTGATTGTTACCCCTCGACCGCAAAGCAAACCATATAATCCCTCCGACATATAAAACTTAAATAGACTTATATTTTTTATGTGTAGCATGAAAGTCTTGGTTATAAACCTTACTAAATGGCTTCAGTTGCATTTTGATTGGATAAATTTCCAATTAAATTGTTTTAGTTTTCGTACCACGCTTTCCATAGCAATTTATCCCGAAATTGTTTATTAATTTTAGACAGGAAAGCAGTGATAAGTCTCAGAAGTTCCGGACTTGGAACCATTCAGAAACTCTATCGAGAAATAATTCACTCGTTAACTTCATTATACTAAAAATTGAGTAACATTTTATGTTAAATATAGATTGGTTCAAACGAAAATAATAAGTTACGAATAAGTTTTCTCTCATCCGCCTTTGATAGAGTCTGGTTTGCCCGAATCTTAGAAATGAATTGGTTTGTCATTTTTAGGTTCGTATTCCTATTATTATGTAAATTAATTGGTTCATTTTCCCAGAACCACCCACCATCCACTGTATGTAAACCGCCGTCGAAAAGCTGCTTGGTTTAGTGGCCTGCTGCCGAAAAAGCTACAAATCTGATCACCCATAAGGATCGAACGTCTAGCGTGTATGGGTACGACCATTGGTATTAGAACAACACCGACCGCCGCTCTTGAAGTCATGCTGGGACTATACCCACTTGACATTTTAACCAAGGAAGGAAGGGGAGGAAGCGATATGCTAGTAAACACGCCTCAAATTCATAACGAAAATGGGATAGTTCAGGCGGTCAGCTTTTGCCTTGCATTGAGCATTGGATTATTATTCTTTTTCGATGTTTATTATGTGTCCCATACCGGGGAACATAATGGTTGCGTTGGGATCCGAGTGAGGTTGGTATTTTTTAGATGTAGACTCCGCCTTCAACCTACCTACCGTGTATAATATGTGCATAGATTTTTTTTAATCTCCAAAAGTTTCTGCATGTTCGTTTTACCTATTGTACTTTCGATCAAGTGCCTCTTTTGCTTTTTATTTTGGAGAAACTGATGCTTTTCTAGTTCCATTTTCTCGTCCTTCATTAAATCGTCGTGTTGTATGTCGTTTATATTACTGCATGTGCTTGCCGACACGTTTCTTTAGTCCAGGATTTCGTGCTGGTGGTCAAGTGAAACCCAACGCATCAGTTGGGAAGAAGAGTATTGGAATCTATCGATTCGTTCGAACAGCGGAGAAATGTATCCTGACTGCAGTGTTTATCCCGATTATCAACAGTAAAATCATTCATAGCCGAGGCTTGTTTTTGCTTCATAACTAGGAGCATTCCGTAGCAGAGGGCTTACTTCAACACACAATCTCCCACCTGGAAGTCGAGATACTTTGTGAGAAACCCTATATTAAGAAAAACCGATGTAAGTAACCTTATTGCGGTTTTGATTTGACGCCGGCACTACCGGTACTTTATTAAGCTTAATACAAGCCTTACTTAAACAATCTAAACTTAAAAACTAAAGATAAACTTACACACTATCGAGAGGAGAAAGATGGGAGGTGTGGGACGGTGGTTAGGCGGAATTGGAGCGATGATGAAGGATGTTCCGAAAGGTGGCTCTGCTGCAGTGAAAGTCAAACGAGTTTTCCATATTGTTAGTCCAACGAAGCATTGTAGACAGAGTCCGGTGAGTACTGAGATGGAAAAGGGGAATAGACCTAAGGCTACGGGGATTGGTATTTAGGATTGGAAGGGCTGGACAATCAATGTGACCAGTTATTAAATGATGTAGGAAGAGAAGGTCGGCATTTCCGCGGCGGTTTTCGAGAGACGGAAGATTGATCAGTTTTAGGCGTTCAAAATAGGGAGGCAAATTGAAACTATCAACCCAAAGAAGACCGCGGAGGGCGAAATGTATAAACCTGCGTTGGACAGCTGCAATACGTCGGACATGGACAGCATAGTGAGGGGACCAAGCTTGGTCCTTATAATGTTGTTGTATGCGAACGGAAATTAAGCTCACTATCGCAGATGACACCTAAATCGCGCAACGATGAGACTGAAGGGACAGGTTCGTTTCAGAGAAAGTAACTCCTATGGGGTGGTGGAAGGCGTTTACGTAGTATGCCATGTATTGACATTTACTAGTATTAAGTTCGAGATTATTTTTCTGACAGCAGATAAAAAATGTTTAGGTCGTCTTGGAGAAAGGGAGAGTCGGTGGTGGAAGATATGAATTTAAAGAAGTCCAGGAGATTCATCGTCTTTTTCAAGGCCATCATCGCGGAAGACGTTGAAATCAGTGGTAAAGAACTCGTTACACTTAAAGAGAGAGGAAAGATTTGTTTGAATAACAGTGCTAATGTTAGGGGTAGAAAAGCATGGGGGTGTGCTGGTAAGAAGGTTAGGACTGAAAGTAATTTTTATAACTAGCCCGAGTTCTTTGAAGATGGGAGATGCGTTTGGAATCAACGTGGGAGGCAAAGGTAGAGAGATCGTTTGCTACACTACTGGGCGGGATATCAAAACATCCGTGATAACGGACGAAAATTTGTTTCAGATCATCAGGGTCAGTTGGAGGCCTTCTTCATGTAGCAAGACCATAACGTTGGTTTTGGTGATGCCATCAATACAAACGGTGTCGTCTTTGTTGTGTAGGTAGGCTAAATAAAGGCGCACATTATCGTAAATCTTACGATCGCGCAAGCGAGAAAGAGCATAACATCCATCTTCGCCAGAATCAGTAAGCTGTTTTGTGAGTTTGGCCGCAGGCGGAAGTAGTCCCCTACTAAGAAAGAGGGTGGTGCTACAATCGAATAAGAACTGTTCAAGGGGCGGGAGAGGGCGGAAGAAGTGGGCGGTTGAGGAGGGGAGGAAGAGGGACCAGAATCAGGGGAGGCAGGATTGAGAGTATGGGAGTGAATAAAATTCAAATAGGTAGCAGAGGCAGGTTTTATGGAAGGTGGAATTTTGTTTGTAGAGTGATCAGAGTTGGCCTTCAGATTAAATGAAACGCGGTTTCGCTGTGAGACGAGTGGTCTGGTAATAGTAGAGTGATGGGGAAGAGTATATATTGGATTAGTAGAGTTATTAGTGACATTATTGCGGAGGGGAGAGGGAGGGTGAAGCTGAGGGATGAGGTTGGGAAGGGTTTTCGTATTAAAGCTCCAATTGGGGTAAAGCGGTAATGCGAGCGCTGCTCCAATAAAGTGTCTTCTGTCACCATCTCTTATTCGAAAACGCTGTTATAGAAGGTATGCACTAAATAGTTCTATGTATGTTCTATTATTTCGATAATTTTGACCGCTGCTGACTGGAAGAAAGTGTGAGTTCCTTAGAGAAAACCCTTGATTCCTCTCTTTTTTCGATAGCTGCCGCCAACTATGTATCTTCTAAATGGATTGGAACAGTAATGGGAATAGGAATGAGAATAGGGATCGGTAGACAATAGATCATGTTTACCGTTAAATGTTCATGTTAATAAATAATCACATATCTAAATTGGATGATACCTAGACGTATAAATGTATATGCAAAAGAAAAGAAAAGAAATGTAAAATTTTCAAAAAGTAAGTAAAGTAAGTACATAGCGTGAAATACACCCGCGTTAGGGTACACCCCCATCTTATTTACATCTACATATGCATCCAATAACTAATGTCCATAATCGATTCATGGCTTCATTAAATTTAAATATTAAAATAAAAATGAAAACTAACTTTTAAAATTGGATTCGACCACAATATCTTATCAACAAACCTAACATACCTGCATTGTATCAAGTTCACATCATTTTTCCGTAATAAAAATAGTAAACCATTTACTCATTTTCTGCAAAATGCAGTGGACAACCCTCTGAATTGACGGATATTATCCTTTCGACCCATTGCAGACCCAACTGTATTCTCTAATATTTAGCATATTTTTTCAATGAAAGGTGTTAATCGTTTTTCTGAATATTTTGTCAAAAATCACATTTTTTTGTTTTATTTATGTATTTCTTTATTATTTTTATTTTACGTGTTAATTTTTTGTTTTTTTTTTTTTTTTCTTTTTGTTTTCTTCTTTTTTTTTTTATTGTAGGAGAGCGTGTTTTCCAAGGAGAAGATTGTTATTCTTACTTGACTAATTTAAACATACAACTAATTAAAAAGGATATTATACAAAACGAACAAACTCCTCGACATTGTCGACTTTCTCCTCGCAGTGAAGCGAAAAACAAAGTCGCTGCTAATCCATATGCAATTTTTTTATATAATTAAAATTAATGTTATTTTTGATTTATCATAAACCAAAAAGTTATTTGTCATATGTTCATAGTATCATAGATCACCGATTGATATTCCCATATATTTATTCAAAATAAATACAAAATGTATGACAAAGCAGAACTTGAAAAAGTAATCCAGGAGGGTAATATTAGTAAACTAAAAAAATTACACAAAGCTATTGATACGACAAATGAATCAATAATCCTTGCATGTAAACATAATAAAATCGCAATTTTAAATCATGTACTAATTAGTGGTTATACTAGTAAAATTGCTTTATTGCCAAATGTTAAAGATGAAACTCAGCATAATGCATTTTACTATGCAATGCGTTCTTGTAATATTGACCTTCTTAATATGCTCATAAATAAATGGCCACACAATTATTTTGCTGAACATTCAGAAGAATTGGATGAAATTCTGTCTATAGCTTACGACGAATTAAATCTAAAAAAAGTGCCATTGTCAGACGAGATGGAAATATTTGTTGCGGAGCAATTAATTAACCTTCGTTTTTTCTCTGATACAAAAGCTGAAAATGTTAAAATCTCGCTTAACGATATTAATGAACGAATTGAATTAGTACTTGAAAATATCAAAACACTTAATGCAGAGTACTCAAATTTAAAAGATGTTGACAAACGATTTTTGTTTATCGCACAATTTGTTTCAAAAAATATTTACATATTAAAGCGACAACTAAAATCGACTTATGATAAATTACCCTGGGAAGAAATCGAATTTTGCTTAACTAGTTTTATTTCTTATCATGTAAAACAACAAGAAATCAATTTATTTTACCAAGCTACATTAGATAAAGAAAAAATATTAAAATATTTAGAAAATTTTGCAAAACAACTTAAAGTCGAACAGAATAATATCAATATTATAAAACCAACTGATATTTTTGAGCTTGCACAACTTCCAAATATAAATCGTGATAAAGTTGTAACTAATATTATCAGTAATTGCGGTCAGTTTGAAAATTTATATCAGGATTACCAACAAATTAGAGATATACATTCTTTAATGCTAATTAATGATTATATTGATTTAGCAGTATCAGCTGATGCTAAAGAAAAACAAGGACAATTAATTATTATAAGAACCATACAAGTTATCGGTGAGCATTTCAAAAATACATTGGAATCCCCCAAACTATCTAAAACCACTAATGAGCTACTATTACTATTTCTAACAAAAAGTACAAGACAAATTATAATAGATTTGCGTAATTCTTTTTCGCATGCTTATTTACTATCTAATAGAACCGAAATTGAAACAATGAAAGATGTGAATTTTTTTGTAGGCATTCAAAATGATACAAAAAAAATTGGTAGAAAAATTTCTGATATTCTTCATAAGAGCAAAATGAATATTATAATCATGTGTTTACAAAGAATTCTTGATTCAAATGATTTAAAGGAAATACAAAATTCTGTAAACGTTATTGGAAATATGCAAATTGAGAAACAAATATCCAAAGAATGTAATATTTCTATAGTAGAAGAGGGAATTGAAACAATAATACAAAAATTAAATAAAGTTATTATTGAACAAACTAGCTATGAAAAAGTTTTGTTTTCTAAAATCAATGATGTACTTAAATTTGAAAAAAATAGATTCCAAAACAATGTTAATAACTACCATAGAGGACTTATTTCGTTAAAAGCATTGAATCTTGGTATGTTCGATCAAGGAATTGATAATAATGCTATACCAGTATTTAAAAACATGGTCACACATACATTAAAAGATATTACTACATCTAATGAACTTGAAAAAAGCGAAGAAATTATTAATTTAATTCAAAAACTAACTAACAGTGTAAGTTTAAGACTACAAAATGATCAACTTGATGAAGTATACCGATTACTTACTGAACTTTTTTTTATTTTTACATACGATGGAGTTTCTATTAAGTGGATTGAAGTTTTAAGAGAACATTTACAAGAGAAAATACAATTTATCCCTGTAGAAAAACAAAAGGAAAACTCAAAAAAAAACATTAATTACAATAATCTACTTGTACAGAAAATATCTGATTTGAAAAGTGTTTTGAAAGATAATGAGGAGGTTATTAATAATTTGCCTTTATATAAGAATAATAAAAAATTGCAAATAATTGTAGAAATGCTTGTTTTAGATATAATGTCAATTTTAGATATTTTGAAAAACTCCTTTGAAAACGATTTATTATTTTTAGATGATAGTGCCCCTTTAATAATGGGTAAAAGTTTGCGTAATCATTTAGCACATAATAATGCCTTACTTGATGTATTATCATCTGATCCTTCAATTTTAATTATATTAAATGCTAAAAAACTGATAACAGGTGATATAATTAAGAATAAAAAAAGAATTGGAAAATCTTTAAGAACCGATCTTACTAAATTAAAAATTAAATTCGAACAAAATGTTAAAACGATAAATAATGAAGAACAAATGTTTATTGCTTTAGAAAATGGAAATTTAGAAGATCTAAAAATGTGTATTGAAAACGGTGCAGATATTAATGCTAGAAGTGTGGATATGTTCACCACGTTACACGTTGCCGCAAAGGGAACCAATCTTGAGATTATAAAATTTATTCTCGATCAAAATTTAAATGCCAATGTTAAGGATATTCATAATCGGAGTCCTTTACATATTGCTGTAGCAAATGGGAGAAAAAATATTGTGGAGTTTTTTTTAAAAAATCTCGGCTTAGATGTTAACGAAATTGGTTGCCATAGGGAAAGACCGCTACATATTGCTTCTCATAATGGTCATAAGGATATTGTTGAGGTTTTATTAAAATATAAAGCAAATACCAATATAAAGGATAGTCGCGGACATAGCCCTTTACATTATGCAGCAGAGTACAATAATAAAGATGTTTTTGAAATATTAGTAGAAAGAGAATTAAATGTTGATAGTAACGTAACGCTTGGTAGTTTTACATCATTACATATAGCTGCAGAAAGGGGTTTCTTAAACTTCGTTAATTATTTACTTGAAAATAACGCTAATGTTATGGCAAAAAATGATAGAGGTGGAATACCATTACATACAGCAGCATTAAATGGCCATTTAGAAGTTGTCAAGTTGCTTATTGCAAAAGGATCTGATGTTAGCGCTCGTGTTATTGGGGGTTGCACGCCATTGCATTACGCAGTGGAAAGAGGTCATGAGAAAATAGCTAATGTTCTATTAACCCATGGATCGAATGTAAATGCCGTTGACAATACTTATTTTAATACACCTTTACACTATGCAGCTAAAGACGGCCATAAGGGAATTGTTAAGGATCTATTAAAGTATAAAGCAAATGCTGATGCTATCACTTATGAAAATTTAACTCCCTTACATTTTGCGATACAAAAGGGCCACTTAGAAATAGCTGTTGCTCTCCTTAATTATGGTGCTAATGTTAATGCTAAAGATAGAAGGAAATTTACGGCATTGCACATAGCTGCAGAAAATAATCGTAAGGATATTGCTGAAGTTTTACTAAAACATGGATCCGAAATCAATGCCAAAGGGATAAGTAATTTGACACCACTGCATGCAGCTGCTTTGAATGGTCATATGGATATTGTTGATCTTCTAATCAGAAATAAAGCTAAAATTAGCGCTCGAGATCTTGAAGGTAACACACCATTACATGGAGCTGCTATAAATGGTAAGATAGATATTATTGATATCTTGATAAAAAATAAAGCAGAGGTTAATGCTAGAAATTTCAAGGGTTTTACACCATTACATGCGGCCGCTGCCAACGGACGTAGTCATGCTATAGAGTTTCTAATTCAAAATCAAGCTAACGTCAATTCTAAGTGTAATAATGGTATTACACCGTTAATCGAAGCTATTAAGGAAAATCATGAAAATTGTGTGAAAACTTTAATAAAGTATAAGGCTCAAATTGATGAAAATGCAGCATTACAAGTAGCAGTGCAAACAGGTCGTAGAGAGATTATTGAAATTTTGATAGCAAATGGAGCTGATGTAAATTTCAAGACTAACAATAAGACACCATTAATTTGTGCCATTTTAGCGAATAACACTGAAATTGTTAAGAATCTTATAAAAAAGGGCGCTAATGTTAACGCCAAAGTCGGCGAGTGGTGCGGACCATTACAGACAGCAGTTACTACGGGCTCTAGAGATATTGTAGGAATATTATTAAAAAACAAAGCTCACGTTAATGACAGAGATAGCGATGATACAACAATACTACATGTAGCTGCTCTAAGAGGTCATAGAGGAATAGTAAAAGATCTACTATTAAACGGAGTTGATATTAATGCTAAAACCATTAACAATACAACAGCTTTATATATTGCAGCACAGGAAGGTCATTTAGAGGTTGTTGAAGTTTTAATATTAAATGGTGCTAATTTAAATATTGGGAATGTTGAAGGTGCTCCTATTCATATAGCTGCAGGACGTGGTCATCACAATATTGTTGAAAGTCTAGTGAAAAATGGGGCTGATATTAATTTAAAAGATACGAAAAATCGAACGGCGGTTGAATTGGCTGTTGCACATGGTCATTTGCAAGTAGTTAACATTTTATTACAGCACAACGAAATAGACGTTAACACGAAAGGCAACGACAATTGGACAATGTTACATATTTCAGCTCAGTCAGGAAATTTAGAAATCACAAGTCTTTTGGTGCAAAGAGGAGCTAATGTGAATGCCACAAACCTTTCTGGTTCAAAGCCATTACATATCGCTGCTAGAGAAGGTCACAAGAATATTGTTGAATTTTACCTTAAACAAGGACTAAGCATACATGATGTTGGTGCAGCTAATCAAACACCATTACACTACACTGCTATAGAAGGCCAAATTAAAGTTGCTGAATATTTAATAGAACAAGGAGCTGATGTGAACATCAAAGATGTTAACGGTCAAACACCTGTGCATATTGCTGCTCGGTATAGTTGTAAAGATTTTAATATTTTTTTACTCAACCATGGTGGAATCTATAATGCTGTTGATAATTTAAATAAAACTCCATTGGAATGGACTAAGAATAAAGATGTTTTAAAATTATTTACTTCAATTAAGAAATTATTCGAAGCTATTAAACGTAATGAATTATCAGACGTTGAAAATTGTATTAAAGCGGGAGCGGTTGTTAATACGAAGAATGTTGATAGTGTTTCACCATTACATTTTGCTGCGTGGAAGGGTTGTGATCGAATTGTAAATATTCTTTTGCAAAATGGAGCCAATGCTAATGCAATTTGTAGTAAGAGATTTACGCCGCTTCACTATGCGGTAAAGTTCTCTCATTTGAAAGTTGTTACTATTCTCATGTCAAATGGTGCGGTTTACAATGCAATATCTATTGACGAAAAAACACCATACGATTTTGCTTCCGATGAAATTATAAAAAACTTATTTAAATTAATAGTTGAATCTTTTGAAAATGTGAAAAATAACAATCCTCAAGTTGTTAAAAGTCTTAAACAGATACAGGATATTGATACAATAAAAGCTGTAATGAATACTCGCAATCGAGAAAACCAAACTTTAATAGTTGCTGCAATGCAGAGTAATTTTTCGAAAGTCAAACTATTAAATGAGATATCACAAGGTGACATATCTACGGAAATTGATACGGCTTCGTTATTTGCAGAACAAGGTAATTATCAACAAGCTTTAAGCATATTTAAAATTGCATTAGAGAAAAGAAAGGAAATACTAGGATCAGATAATCCTGCAACATTAGAAATTGAGACAAATGTAGCGAAAATGTTATTTAAACTCGGTGCCTATCAAGAGGCATTAAGTACACTTGAAAATATAAAACAGAAACAAGAAAATATTTTCGGTTTGAATGATAAAGAAACGTTAAGTACTAGAAGTTTAATGGCTTTAGTGCTTCATAATCTAAACAGGAATAATGAGTCTTTTGATATTTATCAAGAAGTCTGTCAGAAACAAAAGCAAATACTTGGGCCAAGCCATTCAGATGTCTTAGTTACCCAATTCCATATGGCACTAGTATTAGAGAGACTTGGTAGATACGAAGAAGCATTGAGTATCAATAGAGACGTTTTTAAAAAGAGAAAAGCCGAATTTGGTTCAAACCATCCAATCGTTATTTCTGCTCAAAATAATATTGCAATGGTATTGGCTAGCCAGGGTAAAATTGATGAGGCATTAAAAGCTTACAAAGAGGTATACGAAAAGAAAAAGTCAACTTTGGGTATTAATCACCCGGATACATTGAGAACATTGAACAACATTGCTGGGATACAGTTAAATCAAAATAATAATAACGAAGCCATAGAAACTTTTCAAGAGGCTTTCAATAAAAGAAAAAAAAATTTGGGACCACATCATCCTGACACTTTGCAAACTCAGTTTAACTTAGCAACTGCTCTCTTCAAACAAGGTAATAATATCAGTGCACTCCGATGCTTTAATGAATGTTATGATCAAATGAAAGCTGTCTATGGGCCAAATGATGAAAAAGTTTTAGCTATATCAAAATTTCTATATATTATAAATGAGGGACTTAAATTGGGAGGAAGCAATACATCGGAAATGCTTCGTTCTCTGGAAGCAGAAAAACAAAAGACAATGGCCGTTGAAGCATCAGAAACCCCTTGGTATTTACAGAAAGATATTAACATTGCTGCGAGTAATGGAGATGTAAAAACTGTTGAGCGTCTATTAAAAGATGGAGCCAATCCCAATAGTAAGGACATCGAAGGAAGGACACCATTGCATTTTGCAATTAGCTATGGGCACATGAACGTTATAAATATCTTATTGAAAAACGGAGCTGATGCTACCCTGGTTACTAATAAAGGCAATTCAACATTACACACAGCTGCTTCGAAAGACAACAAGGAAATTGTTGATATATTATTACAACATATTAATCGTAATAAGTTAGGCGAATTTATTAACGGTAAAACTACTACTACTGGTACTGCGTCGCTTCACATTGCAGCTAAGAACGGTTCCTTGGATGTGACCAATTCGTTATTGAAGCGAGGTGCGATTTACAATATTAAAAACAAAGAAGGAAAGACACCGCTTGATCTTTCTCAAAACAAAAGTGTTAAAAATCTATTAAAATTAATTGACGATTTGTATATAGATACTCTAAATGGTAATATTGAACTTGGTAACAAGTTAAAAACTCTAAAACCTGATGAACTATTAGCTGTAACAAATGCTCGTAATACTCAAAGGGCTACACTGCTGCAAGTTGCAACAATTAATAAGAAGAGGGATATTGCTACCCAGATAATAGAAGCAATTAATATGAAATCTGAAAAAGGAAAAATAAACGCAAAAAATGATATTAAAATTTCTGTTAGCACTGGTGATTTTCAAACTGTTCAACGTTTTTTAAAAGATGGAAATAATGCAAACAATAAAGACGCTGAAGGGAGAACTTTATTACATTATGCAATCAGCAGTGAAAATATAAATATTGTAAACTTATTATTGATGAATGGGGCCGATGTTACTCTTGTTACCAATAAAGGCAATACACCATTACACACTGCTGTTTCTAAAAATAATAAAGAAATTGTTGATAAATTGTTACAAAATGTGAATCGTAATAAACTAGACGAATATATTAATGCTAGAACCACTGTCAGTGGTACTACATCGCTTCACATTGCAGCAAGTAATGGATCTATGGATGTCACCAAATGCTTATTGCAACAAGGTGCAATTTACAATGTTAAAAATAACGAAAATAAAACGCCATTTGATCTTTCCAAGGATCAAAGTGTAAGTAATTTGCTGAAACTTATTGAAGAGTTATTTAATGATGCCCAAAATGGTAATATTGCTTTCGGTAGGAAACTAAAATCGGTTAAACCTGATGAATTTTTAGCGGTAATAAATGCACGTAACAATCAGGGTGCTACATTGCAGCAAATTACAATCCAATATAATAATAAAAACTAGAAGTAATTTAAGAATATTTCAATTAATTAGTAGATATTGTAAAAGTCACATTACAATATTTGTTTGCTTAACACTAAAATTGGTGTAGAGTTTTTTATTTTAATATAAAACGATAATTATGATTTTTATAACACTTTTCAAACCTTTGTTTATTTTTCTGTGCTAAAATGTATACATTTTCTACGTCTTTCTTTACACATAAATGCTAATTGTAGTAAATATTCTCTACAATGTGCTTGCAAGACTATTTGAGAATATCTTAGAATAGTTTTCTTCAATATTTGCAGCTTTAAGTTGGTGATCATAAAGACGTTTATTTGAGTGAACTGAATACATACGATCAGCTGTTATTTTTACTGTATATATTGCGGTGACTTTGTATTAACATTGTTTTTTTTTATTAAAGTGTATGATTTCATTTTTATTTTTGTATTCTCTTTTTGAATAATTTTAATTCTGATTTTTAAGTATAAAATTACATTTAAGGAAAACGTATAACTATAAGTGTACGTACAGAGTTTATTAATTTTGTTTTGTTTTTATTGCAAACGGGTCTAACCTTTTGAAGTACATACAGTAGGTAATGTGAATATTACATTTTAGAGTTGCAATATACAATATTGTCAGTGAATTTTGTTATATGTACTTGCATTCCATTCCAAAAAGCTAACTGCTAATGATACATATGTGTAATTTAAGCATTTCGCAATTAAAGTATTCCAAATAATACGTTTTTTTTTTTAAATATTTGTTTGTTCTGTTTTAATTAATTTGTTTGTTTTGTTCAACTAATAAAAAATGTAGTTTTTATCATACAGAATTTGTGTTTCTTATTATATTAAAATGTTTGACTGTTATGTAGAGTCTTAATATTAATTAATAAAAACAAGATATAATAAAATTAGTGGAAATTTTGGTTAATTCTAAGAATATTTACTATGATGAGACTAACTGAAAAACGATATGCCAAAGAGATAGTAGAACTATGACATTAAGTTGAAAAATCAAAGAACTAAAATCCCAGTCAGCATGTACTAAAAAAGTAATTGATAAAGATTGTTTTTCTGAAAGTAATAATGGAAAACAATTGGCTGTGACTTCGCTCAGGGAACTAGTCGTAATGCAAAAACTGGATGTTTTTATTGAAATTTCTAAACAGAAACTAGAAATGACTGATAAAAAACCAAAAAAAAAATATGGTCGGTTACCTATGTACATACATACATACTTATATTCATACGTAGTATACATATGCGCACATGACATACTGAAACGGAAAAAATATTCCTTATACAAAAATACAAAAATAATGATTAGACTTAGGCGTTTGGTGGCAAAGTACATATGGAATGACTGAAAGTCATTTATTATACGTATACCCACTCGTATATTATAATATTCCTCAAATGTTGAAGATTGAACAAACGCCTACACTTTGTCGAATAAACAAATATGCGAAATATTCTTGAAATCACAGGAAGAATAGATTATACTAAGGTAAGAAAAACATAAGTTTTAACAAACTCATAAAAATCAAATCTTACTGCGTCATGAAAAATTGATTGTATTTTTTTTATGCTAAATTTACATACATGCATACATACATACATACATACATACATAAGTGCATAAGAGATTAAGTGGACCACGTTCTAGCAACTTTTTTCAACTTTCATAGATTTACGATGTCAATACTTACGGGGTCAGGGTCAACAATCTGATACCTGAAAGGATAGGGATGGGAAATGTTCCAAATGATCGTCCTCTTTTCTACTTACTAGCTAAAGTGTCACTTAAATATGGCACATTGAGGTCCATTTACTGATACTATTGACAAATTTGCATTATACCTAAGTTGTACTTATGTGCATACAGTGGTGGCCATACAATTAGAAACAATCACCCTTATACCGTGTGGAGTTTTATTAAAACGCCATAAAACGCCGATTGTCATTCTTTAAGGCGCTTCGTTTTTTAAGAGTGCATTGTATGTGGAGTGTATACCTACCAGAGTTTTAAAAGAATGCATTCACAGAATTCATAAAGAATTCAAATTTTTGATTGGAGCAATCAATCAAGTTCAATAAAGACTGCGATTAAAAAAAAATTAATTCACTATTCTTTTGAAGTCAGTGATACGTTTTTTAAATCCAAATGTCCAATTCGCCGATGTTGTGTGTCGCTTTTTGCTGATTTGATATATACATATGTACTTGGTTTTGGCCTCGTTTAGCGCTAAACCCATTTTGGCAGCTTCCGTTTTAATACAATCGAACGCACCGGTGTCAACCCGCTGAGTTCTGCCAATAATGTCAATATCGCCGGCGTACGCTAGTAGTTGCACAGACTTTTGAAAAATTGTGCCTTTGAAGCATGATGTTGAAAAAATCACATGCAGGAGGGAGTCTTCTTGTCTAAATCCTTTTTTGACATCAAAAGTCTCGGTGAGATAGTTACCGACCTTGAAGGAGCAGCGATAATTCTCCATCGTCATTCTGCACAATCTGACGGATTTGACAGGGATACCAATACAAGACATGGTTCTGTATAACTCGTCTTTATAGATGCTAATGCGGCCTTAAATCGATGAAAAGATTTTATCCAGGATCTGTTCAAGTGTAAAAGATTTGATCGATTGTGGACTTTCCTCGTCTGAAACAGCACTGATAGCGCCCAATCAGGTTGTTGACGAAAGGTTTCAGACGTTCACACAATATGCAGGAGACTGATACCTCTGTAATTGGCTCTATTGTGGTGGTCACATTTCTTGTGGATCGGCCAATCGATGCTGAGATTCCATTCATCAGGCATACTCTTGTCTGACCAAATTTTAGAAATGAATTGGTGTATACTCTCTACCAGGTCATTTACAGTCTGCAGAAGAATTTTTTCCATATTCTCAGCACCAACTGTGACTCTACTACGAGGTTTCCTTCTTCATCTCTACAGGCTTCTATACGGGTCTTGTTGGCTTTGACATGTTCTTTGTACCTTTTGGTAAAACTTCCGTACATTATTCCTGGGGTAAAATTTCTTAATATCTTTGAACGCGCTCTTCTCGTGCTCTTTGAAGCATGTATTCATCAAACCAGGGTGTTCTTGGGGGTGGTCGGGTGAAAACCAGCACATCAGTTTCGGCACTTTTGATGGCATAGGGGACGCGTTTAGCGAAGATTCTTACGATCTCTTGTAATTGCGGCTTTTCTACATCAAATATTCTCACATTATTTCTTCTTTGTTGTGGTGTTTGGGATATCCGCATTCGTACCTTGGCTGCAACAAGGTAGTAATCCGATTCGATGTTGGCTGCTCGGAAGGTTTGGAGGCATGTCTTACGTCGATCGCAATATGATCAATTTGGTTGATCGTTTGATGATCAGGAGACGGCCATGTCCCCTTGTGAATATTGATATGAGGAAATCGTGTGCTTGCTATAGTGATGTATCGCCCCGCAGCGAAGTCAATAAGTCTAGTCCGTTTACGGACGTGGTGTCGTAGGCGGTCATCTTTGCATCGACTGTTGTTTTATAGTCAAAGGTCATCTCAATTTGAGGAAAGTCTCCTACAGTGGGTAATAGACTAATTAAAGCAACGTAGTGTCAATGCTAAGAATCAAATATGAATTTGTCAGAATTTGATAAACCAGTATAAACCACATCACATCAGAGCAATTTCATCAGTTTTGATAGCCCTAAACAATGAGTACAAGGACAATATAGGCTAGCAAATGACTCTAAATTTGGAGGACCATGCACGAAGCTACCGCGTGCTATTGCCATATGTGTTATTATTATTAATCAAACACTACCACATCAGAAAAATAAAATAAAAAATTAACCCATGATCAGAAAAAATGCTGACTATTGCAGTAATGGTCCGAGTGAACCAGGCAAAACTGATTTCCATTCCAGTCCACAGTTAATTTCGATTTAGAAATTGAATATATTGCCACAAAGCTGTCCTGCCAACTGGCGCGTGTAGCTCGCAATCATCGAATTTCAAAACTAACAAAGTTCTATACCATGCACAGACATACAGTTGTCGCGTATAATGACAAGCTACGTTGTAG
Organism: Xylota sylvarum; assembly: GCA_905220385.1. Taxonomy (NCBI): domain Eukaryota; kingdom Metazoa; phylum Arthropoda; class Insecta; order Diptera; family Syrphidae; genus Xylota; species Xylota sylvarum. The sequence continues at coordinate 102,451,654 of LR999957.1, read as the reverse complement.
GTTGTTTATAAAACTTAATATCTCGATTGATGCGGATTTTTCATCTTTTTGCTAGACTGTGTTGTGTCATCAACAATTTTATCCAACGGATAGATGGATGGATAGTATATGCTTCGTTTGCACGGGACACCATCTTACACTGGCATGATCGCGATATAGCCTGGCTCAAGTGCCATTAAGTTGTGTTATTAGCACGTGTGGCTTGGATTTGTTTACGCCAAGGGTTTAGTCGAAGACAGTGTAAAGAGAACCCTCTATATTTTTTTCTTTTCTTTTGTTGGGGCATTTGTTTTTGTCGTCTTCCTTGCATGCAATTACAATTAATACTTTGTATTTTACAGACACACGCGTCGCAAAACAAAACAAAATCACTGCTTGGTGGTGGGTGCTTAAACAGGTGGAGGACGTTGGGATAGAGAAGAGGTTTTTTGTTTTTTTATTTAGGTGCACGTTTTGCAAACGACCTACTTAAAGCATTAATGTGCCCTTAGCAAAAAATAGATACATAAATCCATTGGATAGGCGTCTGAATGTTGAATGGTTTTATATTGCTATATAGACAGTAGGGATAGTTGCATCGTATTTTATGTTTAAAAGTTGTTTTTAGTTGACACATTTTAAATCACAATTAATGTTCTTTCCTTTTTTTCTTTTCAGGTAAGCACTGAATTTCTATCTTATCCCCACGAGAAACCAATGTTCCAGGTAATATTTTTTAATACAGCTCACTAATTTTATGTGAAGATCTTAGTAACAATATGGAACTTTTCGATAAAAACGACAATAATATAAATATTATATTTACATTCACTTAATTGTTTATAGTCATAAAAACCCGAACGCCAAATAGTATGCAATGAAATATGAACTCGATTGCATACTCGGTTGCATACTTAAACGACCGCCCTAATTTCTTCATATGTACATATATATTGAGTCGGAAACGCTTAATACGTGCGAAAATGAAGACATTCATCGTATGTAATAGTAATTCGCGATACAGATTTTCTATTGTTTGTTTTGTTTTATATCTTTTTTCATTTCTGTTTGTGTCCTTAGAGAGAAAATAAATCACTTATCCTTGAATGTGACCTCAGAGAGAGAGAATGATAATGCACATGGCGACGATTAAAATAAATCGTAACATTAAAGGTCAGGCGGAAGAAAAATCAGTTAGCGTAGTACTTGGATAATACTAATCTATGGAAGACGAAAGTTCACTACAAATGAAATTTAGTGGTGCAAGGAGTTGCAATAATGCTGATACGCAAGTGATGCAGTGAATTTGTGGGAAACTAGGAATTGAATTGTGTTAGTAATAGCTTTTTGGGGAAAATGTTAATTTATGAAAATTACGTCTCGGAAGTCTTGTGAGCTATAAAATTTCTTCTGTATCTATGTAAATACTCGAATTCACTTGATTGAAAGCATTTTTCCATTTGGTCCTGTAAGTATCCGAACTTAAAGCTGAAACTATGGTCGGTACATCTAAAAGTACAGTCCTTCGAATATTCAAATATTCTAATAATCCCTTGCGTTAAAAGATCGAATAGGCCTATAGACTGATTGGTCTAAAGTCCTTTAAATTCGTGTGACTTTCCCAGGTTTGGAAATTTCGGATCATAACCTATCTTAAGGCAGCCTCTAAAAATTTGCTTAAGCTATGGAATAACGATATCTTCTGACTCGAGCAGCATCATAGGCCGAATGCTATCCATTCCTTCCTCTATTATATGCACTACTTCATCTTCATTCATTCCCGACAACGTCTCTAGAATGATGGTTATATCATCTCCCGAGACTAGTGAGCAACCGGGAACGTGAGTATGCAGTAGCATGTCCAGCGTTTTACGCCATGCTTCCTGAACAATCCTCCAAAGCTATTGGTTGTTTGCTGCTTTGGCATTTGCAATATATTTTTTGACATTGCACCACAAGTTCTTTACTGTATTCATGTTGGGAGATTGTGGTGGCTACTCCGCAGCCTAATCCTTTTGAACCGAAACCACTCTTTAGTCTTATTAGTGGTTATTCTGCTGGAACACCCATTTTAGCGACATTTCGTACTCGGTATATGCGAGCATAACATTATTAGGGATCTTTATATAGACATTTTTATCCATCCATGATGCCGTTTTTCAGATGTACCAATCAGTAATATGAAAAAAAATGTGACATTTTTATCGTGTACTGAGCCAAATATTCTGTATTGAACGGACGACGGACTTATTGTCGGGAACCACACAATTAAGAAAAATAAGATGATTTTACTTTCGTCCGTCCAAAGGCAATTGCATCATTTCATCGCAGACCAATCTCGCAACACTTTTGGAAAATTTAATGTGAGCTTGCAGATGTGTTTTTGTTAGAAGTGGAACCTTGTACGGGTTTCGGGTGAAAAGTTTATTTTCTAGAAGACTGCGAATCGTAGCTTCACTAATAAGAAGTTGAATATTATCCTATATGACCTTGGAAGATGCCGCTGAGTTGTTTTTCGAATACGAATACTGTCAACCTTTCATCAGCCTTGGGAGGGTTTGCGTTTTCCGTCACGTGTTTCTAGCTTCTCAATATATTTAAAGACATTTAGATACTATTGTTGAAACATCACATCCAAGAATTTCCTTGTAGGATTTTCCCATTTGGCGTAGTTTACAAATCTGTTCTCGTTTTTCTTGATTTGCATGTCTTTCTCGTCCCAATACGATCAGTTTTGTTTTTTTTTTTAAATGTGAAGCAAAAAACTCTTAATATTTTACCAACTAAAGCTGTTTGTTTTCTAACATAAATTTATTTACTTTTTTGCAAACACCTGTTAATCGTATTATGAACACCACTTTTCCGTTCGCAGTCACTTCCTTGAATGAAATCCTTGAACATGCAACCGTAGCTGTGTATATTTTTACCACTTTTGCTTGTCAAATACCGTTCCAATATTTAGTCAAATGTCTTCACAGTATACGCGAAACAATGTCTGCCCGGGAAGCACTTAACATAGCTTAGTTGTACATTCAGCTAAAGTGTAACATTTTTCAAATACGTCCACTGACCACACCCACTTTTTCATAACTTTACTACATGAAATCTAAATTTTTTATTAAGACCAAGTGTTTAGATATTATTTAAATTGCCTTCAATTCACCTATACATTGTCTTTGGTCACGCCCACTTTTTGGGGGCGTTTTCATTAAAAAAAAAAAAACAATTTCGATGAAATTTTGCATGCAACATCCTCAAACGTTCAAAGTTATCGTAGTATCTAATTAAATAAAAAAATAAAAAATATGCTATACGCCCACTTTGTTAGGGTTGGTGGAAAGGAAAAGCGTGAGGATATCAAACGATCGACTCCAGACAGCTTGTAGCTTCTCTGTATGTAATAACTAAACATTTGGATATTCATTAATAGCTACAATCTACCATACATGATATGTGGCCACGCCAACTTTTTCGGTGTGTTTTTATTAATTTGCAACATATGAGTACGTTCAAGGTTATTATTGTTTCTCAATCCAAAAACATAGGTATGCCACGGCCACTTTATTAATATTGATACAAAGGAATAAGGATAGGTTATTATACAGTCCGTTCCAGATGGATTGTACTTTTAGGTAGGGTTTCCTTTCAATCTTCAAGTTATCCGTAACAGTCACAGTCATCTCTTACTTTTAGGAAAAATAATTTCAAAACTTTAATAAAACCGGATATAGATTAGTGATCGGTGAATACAACACATGCATATATATGTACATAACAATACATCCGCAATTTTTGCTTTTATAGCTACATACATGCGTACATGCATACGTATACATGCGTGTATGTATATATTGATTATATTTTTCTAGGTGTTGATATGATGACATAACACATTTCCCACTTACCATCGTCCTTCCCGGATTGTATGTCACACTATATGAATAGTCATTCATTTTTGAAACAAATGACGCCAATCTCGATCATGTTATCTCCACTACCGTCAGACGTTCATTTACGATATTTCGCCCTTGACAACACAATACACATCATTTGTGGAATTTAGGACACCACCCTTATTTACTGTGGTTTCTCCTCAATGTGAATCCTTTTCAGTGCTATCGATTGACCTCAATTTATTGTAATTTTGCGCTTTAGTAAAATAAAACGCAATCGTCCTTACAATTCTATAGCAATTCACTTCTTGATGTCCTTCGTGATTTTGTTTCGTTTCACATTAAGGCACAACCTTGTCGAAAGTTTTTTAATTAAAATGAAAACAATTTTCATTTTTCTATATCAAATATTAATACATTTTAAGCATCACGCTTGGGTAGAGTTGTGTATGTACCACCTGACAACAAATAGAATGTTGTACGTCAATGGAAAGGGTGTACCTGTCACCTATACATGCATACGTATGTACGAGTATGTCCCTTAAGCTTTCTTATATTTAATCTCGAGAAAAACCTTCCTTTGAATGACAATTGTGCACGAATTTTCAAAATTATCTTAAAAAAAATATTACTTGCGGTGGGAGTTAAAAACTTGGCGACTTGCAGACGAATGAGTTACAGCTATGTACGTGCTAAGAAGAATATGTAATGAATAAGGGACGAGATTTCTTGTGAGAAAAACTTTAAGAGCAGCTAATGGAAGATAAGATGAGTTGGATATGCTTTGGATCGTAATTAATGTAAAAATTTAATGATGCTGTAAATTCTGTCTCAAGGGTGCATTATTTGTTGAGACAGAATCTACAAAGTTGTTTTCTCGTTTTAAAAACGTGTGGCAATAAAGAATTTGACTTTGCACGTACAAAACGCAAAAATGTGCCCCGTAGCCAGGGGCACTGAATATTGTTGTCGATTAAAGGCTCTAAAGGAGTAGACTATCAACAATGTCTGGCAAAAATACTTCACAAACAGATGTGTCGCCCATAGCAGCAAGTTTAAGGTCTTTGAAGCGGTTTTGAAATCGATCCTCTTCTACGCCGCACAAGGATGGGGATGCAGGAGATATGAGACATTGGAAAAGCTCTAAACATGCCGAACTATCGTTTACCAAAAAAATGTAAGTTGGATTTTACAAGGAGTGGTTGGAACTGCCTAAGGGTTGTAGAATCGATCTTATTCTCGAAGATCGAACAGATCTAAATGGCATGGAGTTTACCCTGGAAAACCGTTGGACACATTCCCAAAGATGCCAGCTCCAACTCCAGTTTCCATCTTCGATCCAACTGTGAACCAGACCAGACCTCGAGGATCCAGTGCCGGACCAGTTTGCATGTGCATATTGCACATACCTCAAATAACCTACCAAAACAGTACTTCCTGACAACGATGTCGAGAATAGTGCAAAACATGTCCTTTTTGAGAATTGAGTCAAGAATTTTCAGGTGTCCCACATGGTCAGCTGGTTTTACTTTATTCCAGCTGCAGCTTAATAGCGCATCTAGTTGCCGTCATGCTGCCGTAGGGCAGGTACGCATGACACCCATGATACCGAGCTTCATTAAAGCTTCTGAAGCTTCGTTGCCTTCGTTGTTGTCCGTTCATGAATTTTCGGGCACCAAACGATGGTACGTGATAATGGGTATCACCATCATCCTATACAACCAATGTATCAGTTTTGGATTTAGACCACAAGTTTTACCGTAAGTGACGCTCTAGATGGCGGACTTGATAGAATTCCAGCTAAGCCGTTTATCAAGGGTGACACCGAAATATATGACCTCACTGTAATAAGCTAAAGTGGTGCCTTTGATCGTGATATGTCCTAGATTGACAAGTCTTCTTTTTGTAAAAGGCACTAGAACGGTTTTGCAAGGATCGATGGATATTCCCTCTCTGTAGCACCATTCTAAAATGTGTGGTGCAGCACCTTGCATGACACTAGAAATCGTCTTACTGTGCCACTAATAAATATCGCCAGGTCATCCGGATAACCAATGGCGATGTAGCCTGATTTTTGTAGATCGACAAGAAGATCGTCGATGACTGTTGACCACGGATAGGAAGAAAAGACTCTTCCTTGGGGACAACCCATAACTGCTGTCATAAACACTGACACAAGTAGTAATTCGACTTTCAAGCTTGGCCCTTATCCATTGGTTGGTCAAATCCTTGATACCTCTGCAACTGATTGCTCTTGCTATTAAGTTGTAGCCAGTGTTATCGAATGCAACCTATATGTCAAGAGCACCTTCTGTGAATGTACCTTTTCTGTATGCAAACTGACTTGACTGCAGAGGGATAGACAAATCTACCCGACCTCTAATATGAACGTCAATGAGTATCTGTTTTCAGAACAAATGATGTTAGACTTATAGGTCTATAAGACTTAAGTAGCTCACTAGGCCTATTGCCTGGTTTGGGGATAAAAATTACATTTACCTGTCTCCAGGTAGTCCTGATGTAACCCCAGTTGTAGCTGGCTCTAAATAAAGCAATCATACCCGGAAGGATGAGATCAATTATCTTCTGTAAACGCGCCAGTAATACCTATACAATCACCACCGGGGGTTTTGAATGGTTTGAAGGAGCCCACAGCCCGAAAGCAAAGGCATACATATGTAAATGTAGAAGTTATTGATCTCATCATGAATTAAGCCATAAACAACTATCAACATAAACCATTAACATGTATCCCTCTCAGTACGTGGTGTGAATTCATAAATTTCATTGCAAACTGAATTTTGTATCCGCGCGTTATCGTGTGTGCAAAGTTTGCAAAGTATCTAAACAACTATCTACTTTGTTACACACTACATACATAATGTACTCTAATCACAAATGTAAATTTATCCTGTATTTGTTAATAACTTTCCATCATTCTAATAATAATCATCTAATTGAATATTAAAACAGGAAACAACAGGAGATAACGTGAAAATATTATAGCGTAGTTAAATTCATGAAAGAACATCACAAAGTATCATACTGTGCCAACAACCAGAACACACATTTATTCCCCCTGAAATGGCCTAGAGTGTTGAAAACTTATTAAATTCCATGTGGGACATGAAAAGTTATTAGATGGAGTCTATGAACATATGTATATACATACATACATAGATGGTTTTATATTTTAAAAAAGAATGTTTTCGTTGAAAGTTGAAATTAAAAATATTTCACAAGCAGAGGCAGAGTCATGTGTAGCCGAATAATACTAAAGCCAAAATAAAAGAAATACGTTTATCATTTAATAAATAATTGTGGAATGATAAAATCAGATATTATTAGAAACACTTGTATCCCAAGGGAGAAAACATGTGTATCTTTGGTGCTTCAGTTTGGGAGTCTGTAGGAGATTACACATACAGTGTACAAGCACAACTCTTTGTTAAAAGAAGGAAGGTCCTTGAATATGAATTAATGAAGTATGGCATTGTCTGGATTATGATGCTATGGTAATTAGGCACGTTTCTGACTGAATCACACGTGTGTTTCATTATATTCTATCTTTAGGGTGTATTAAGTTTATAACATAGAGAGTTAATGGAATAGACTTTATCATTTTCTCTCAAAGACTAAAATTTTCAGCCAGGAAATGAGGGTTCATATTCATATGCGTTAGCTTCTGACACTAAGACTGTAAAAATGAACGATTTGTTCGAATCTGCACGCAGAATTAGTGACTCAACCAACAAGCCTCTCCAGCTACTTATTTTGATTTTTAGTCAGCTGCCTCCAGTCCCTTTTCATTTAAGCGCACCACTTTAGGCGAGGTCCTTCTCTCCTGCCTCATCCCTCTAGGGTGGATTTGAAGACTCTCCGCCCGGAGCATTGTTGTCTATCCGCTCTACATGACCCAACCATCTAAGTCGTTGTATTCGAACTCTTGTGACTAGGTCGATGTCGCTATATAGCTCGTACAACGCATGTTTGTATCTTTTTCTCCACTTTCAGTCTATGCAGACGGGATCAAAAATCACCGGAAGTATTTTTCTCAAGTCTCATCCATTCTTGACATAGTCTATGCCTCTACGCCGTAGACCAGGATCTTATATAGGGTTACTCAGCGCTGGTGTCATTGTCTAAATTTATGCAGATCCTCAATGTTATATCTGTCGAGAGTGATGTTCTGTCCGAGGTTGACAGCATAGTCTTTGTTTTTTGCTCTCAATGCTCACAAATTGCTATACTGTTGTTCTTCCGATTATATGCACGGATGTTTGAAAGATAGATTGATGTTGGTGTGGGATTTCTGCACAACTCTTTCAAGAACGATGTTGAAGAAATCGCATGACAAGCTGTCGCCTTGTCTTAATCTTTTTTGGACATCGAAGGTCTCGGTGACGTCTTTCCCGACTTGATGACAGGAATGTCAAAACTAGATCTTCTCTATAGATGCTGTCATAGGCGGCCTTAAAATGTTGGTTGGTTGGTTGAAACCATCGATGAGGATGCATTTAGACCAGAAAAGGTCCATTGTGTTGCCTATGTGGTGGGTAGGTGGATCACTCACTTACTCTGGAAACCATCTACTCCTTTTTATGAAGGAGCTGATCATAGACGTGCAGGCGTTGTTGAGATCATTTAGATCATTGAAAAGGTATTCACCTATCACCTATTGACGAATGGTAGTGACTTCGACGTGGAAAACGATGCAGTAGTTTGGAAGAGGTGGAGAGGTGGATATCCAGGTCTTCGGAGAGGACTCCAGCACTGACTCGGTCCTCGGTTTTGGACCCGTTCGTAAAAATTGACAGCTATTCGTGGTACATCCCGTTGTGTCCATTCAGTTCAGTTTGGTATCAAGTATTTGTAGCTCATATTGAAGTTGTGTTCATTGAGCTGGTGGTCGGTGACCTGTGGAAGATGACAGTTGTTTGCTAACGATGTTAATTGGGAGTATGTAGACCATGGTTTGTAGTACTGCAGTGGTAGAGGTTCTCATTTTTTTTCCAGATTTAGTTAGGTAGGACTTTTTAACCAGGGCGGGCCACCAAACAAGTACTCCATACATGATGATCGGTTTGATTGCATTGTATAGCCCGTGCATAATTTTTGGTTGTACGCCACAAATGGAACCTACTGCATTTTTGCATATGTATAGGGCAGCCAAGGATTTCCTGGTACGTTCGCCTATGTTTTCTCTCCGAAGAAGCTTACGGTCAAGCTTTAGGCCTAGGTAGGTGGCCTAGGTAACTTTGGGAGATTAAAGTCAGGGAGTTTATGTTTTCTTGTGAACAGGACCAGCTCAGTCTTCGTCCAGCTTGTTGAGAGCAGACTGCATGACGTCGGCCAGTCTACACACTAAAAAAAAGTTTTTTTTTGTTATAAACTCCCCATGTGTCTAAATACAGATTGTTTGTTTGCATATTCACTTCTCCATCATGAAAATGATTACATTCTGTAGCCATTTCCTTATAAAACGACCTTATATCCTTCAAGTGGCAAGATATGATATTGTAGTTTAATGAAACATTTCGCAGCAAAAGCTGTTTTATTCGATGACATTAAATTATGTATATGTCGATCTGTACTGTTTAAATTTTGTGACACTAAAGAAAATTTAAATTACTAATTCTTCATGGCAACACTTTCTCTATCTCTTTCTTTCAAAATACATCAGTCTATAGCAGCGTTTTTGTTTTATGGTCTCTAATTTTGGCCAGAGTTTTCTAGACAAACGGTGAAGATATGTAATCAATAATTTAAAATTGACTGATAATCTCACAAGATTATTTGATGTACATACATATTTTCTAGATTTCAATCGTGACGGCAACAACAAATTCCACAAGGGATATTAAAATATGTATAAAAGCTGACAGTTTATCGCCCTCAAAAATTTTATCTTCAAAACACCAAGTCCATTGTTCTCATTGGTTTTATATTTAAGATTTAAAATGTTAACCTTTCGTTATTGGAGACGAATATATGTTAAAATGTTGTTTGTGACGGAGGCAATATGACATGTTATTTGTATAAAACTGCAATGTTGATCATAAAGTTCAATGATTTTTCTTTGTACATATCCTTTTCGTAATTCGTAATTGAAATACAAAAATATCTTCGATTTTAGTGAAATTAATTATTGCAACTGACTGCCTGATCCATTTCAATAAGTTTTTTAAGAAAAATTCTTTAAGATAAATAAACTAACGCTAATTGCATTGTAAGAATCGTATGTTTAGATAATTGTTAAAAGAACAACTAAGTAAGGGATCTTTCTTTGTAGGTACCCACTTTGTACCTAATAAAAGAAATCTCTTTTAAATATGTCTGCCCAATAAAAAGAGAGAAATAGAACAAGCGTAAAAGAGTAAAAAGCTTTTTACGCTAATTCTCAGTAAAGAGATACGACTCAGCGAAACTATCTTATTTTACGTTAATTCAGGGGTAATCAAAAGCAATGATGGAACGCGGAATGGAAGGAAGTCTTAAAGCAATGGAAAGTCAGTCCAAAAGGGTTTTTTTTTTTTTAATTTCAAATAAATACATGTACATACACTAGTGACCAAATAAATGTTACCATTTTCATCGTTAGGATTTTTTTTAAATTATAGCTTTGACTTTAAAAGATTGTTTTTTATTTTAATATCGTTTAAATGAAAACCTATTTTTAATATAATGAATCAATGAAGTCTAATTGAGTGAATACGGCGTCAAATCGCAGCTCCTTGACTTAGTGTGCAATTAATCTATAGCTCACCCAAGTCCAAATCATCAATTTTTGGCCATAAAAAATTAATTATCATGCTTCGGAAACGGTTGGCATTGACTAACGTTTCTTCTATTGTCGTCTTGGAAGAAAAATGGGTCAATAATGCCGCCACTCCAAAATTATATGTATTGGCTAACGAACACGGGAATATGTTCGGTTATCAGCAAACCATTCTTACGAACTATCATCACAAACTTGCGTACACCAGGTGAAGTTGGTGCATCATCACAAACTTGCGTACACTAGCTGAAGTTGGTGCATTATTTAGGCCGAAATTTATTTTCAAAATTCGCACTCTTTCCACAACACAGCATCCACTTTGAAAGTAACTTTGCAATAATTTCCAACGTTGTTCAAGCGTAAATCGATCCATTTCGTACGTCGAAAATATAATACTTACTGTCAATTTTGTGAGCGCATAAGAGCTATCAGTGTCAAAACAACATATGATTCTAAAAAAAACCAACAGATGGCCCACTTGGCTTTTTTTATTTGAAACATTTCTGAAAACTGTCTTTTTGGACCTTCTAGGACCTTTTAAATTTTGACATTCTTATTAATGATTGATCTTTTTATTGAAACTGCAGGCTATTCCCCTCATATGCACATCCTTGTTTATATTGGTCAGGAATAACATGTGAAAAATTAGAGTCTTCAAGTTGTCGGTACTGTCCCACCCAAACTGGTAACTGCGTTCATATTTTGTTTAAATTGTAATAGTCATTTGGAGAATTATTTTTATCCCTAGTTATTCAAAAATGTAAAGTACATAGTAATGAACACAAATAAATAAAAAAAAATCCCACCTTGTAAGAAAACGTTGACCTCTACAATCGAAGAGACTAATTTAAGAGAGGCAAAGCTATTCTCTTCAAATTCAGCGAAAAAGTATATTTTCATCAATAAAGCTTCATCGAAAATCAAAAGCTTCCTATACACAATCTCAGAAGCAAACAACTGACGCGCATTGCAAAGGCACTCCTCGGCTAGTAACAAACAAATTTTAAACTACATCAGTCGCCATCAAATGATGAAACTGTCCTATCGCGTTTACTCGCTGAATGTTGTACTTGATCAACGTGTTAGAATTGACACCTGTCGATATCTCATTGAGATTCTATCACGCCGTCTAGCAGGAGAATAAATTCCCCCCACAAAAATTTGGAAAAAAAAAAAATAAAAATCAAATTTGTGAAAGAAAAAGTGAAAAATTTGAAAATCGAAAAAAAAAAAAAAGTTATATACATATGTGTGTATGTATTTCTCAACCGTGTGAAAATAAATTCCTGAATTTCGCAAGTAAAACACACACACGTAGAGTGAAAGTTTTGATATCGCTTCGCTTCGATACGTGGCCTAAATAGAAACCCCCACGGGGCCCACACATACAAAGTAAATAAAAGATAAAGATACCTATCCGTGGAAAAACCAAAAGTTGAAATTGAAAATCACCAGCAGAATCCAAACGAAAAAAAGTTAAAAATAATCCCCAAGTAGAATTTCTTGAATCCCACTGAGAGAAGCATTGAAAAAAAAAATTTAATTTCAGCGAAATCATTTCGCTTAGACGTCTATGACTTGATTTTGTTTTAATTTAAATAAGTGAAAAACGTTGGGCGCGCTGTGCTGTATTTGGGATTTTATTCATTGAATTAATTTTCTGAAACAGATTTTTTTTTTTTTGCTCGTCGTGTGCTGCTGTTTATTTCTGTCTCTCCAAGTTCAAGTGGATGACCTCGCTTTGGTTGGCGGTCGAACGTGCCGGTTTTACTAGAGTGTTTCCCACTTTAATGTGAACGGTTTTATTATATGCATTAAAACAGGGATAGTTCCTAACCTTTAAAAATAAAAAGATTTTTGATTAAACCCTCATGCTGTGATAAAAATATGTAGATTTAAAAAAAAAATTAAAAATATTGCACAAATAATAAAATACAATTTGTATTTCTTCATAAATCATCAAGTAATACAAAAATATATTTTTGGATAACACAATAAAATATTTATTTAACAAACGCCCACTTAAAATTGCTACCACCGGATTTAACTAAAAATAAAAAATAAATAAAAATATATATAAATTGTGTAGATTAACAAAAACATAGAAAAACAAAAATCGCGACGTAAAAGAAAGAAAACAAAAAAATAAATAAATAAAAAGAAAAAAACTTTTTTTTTTTTTTTAAAAAAGTATTAAAAGTGCTTTTGTTTTTATACTCAATGTACATTAGTGTAGTGGGAGAGAAGTAGTGAAGACTGAATTCAATACGAAAGTAAAAAATAAAATAACGATTTTCAAAAAATTTTGAAGTCAAACAAATATTTTTTTTTACTGTATTCTTGTTTTTTTTTTTTTTTTTTGCTTTTTTGTTATACATGTAATTAGAGTACAAAAGTTAGAAGCAACTATTTTTGGAGTAATTTACATAAAAACTGAAGTATCTTTAATAATGCATAATAATCGTGTGACACAAACAGGATAAAATACATACATTTTTTTTTTTTTTTGGTGAGTCTAAGATTATATGTACATATATGTTTATTTTTAGATTTTATTTTGATAATAAAAAATGACACACGAGCAGAAGAGATGAGATAAATATGAATATTATTATGATGATCTAATGTCTTTAATTGTACTAATAAAACTGAATTGACACTTAGAACACATGCAGTTAAAAGCACTAGTTGCGTCAAAAAATTGTCGTTTTTGCTTTTTAGATTTAAACGTGAAGTGTAGCTTTCATTTTATATAATTTTCATGAAACAATTATAACGCAGTTTATTTGTTATGATTGCATCGAACTTATATTGGTTATAGTGGGTGTCGTGGCTCAAGTGGTTAGAGCGTTGGACTACGGAGCGGAGGAGGGTTCCATGTTCAATTCCTAGACAACACGTAAAATTTCTTCTCATTTTGAGCAACATTCTAGAAATTATAATTTCCAATGTACCTCACTCTCTTAACAGAGTTTTGGGTGATCATGCCAAAGTCAGCAGGATTTAACTTATGAGCCATCCTTAGTACGATTTGTAAGAGACCGATAACCCGATGTACACTTGACTCCTCTGATAATGCTTTTGGTATTGAGATTGAGGTATTGGATTATTTATAAATCTAGAAACATTTGGTTTTGTAAATTTGTTCATTTTATTTATTTGGCCCTAATATGCTAGGCCTCAAGACTGGAATTCTGATAAAACAATTGTCGTGGAGGAAACGTTCCTGATTCTCCCAAAATGCAATGTGTTTCAGATTTGCTTTATGCAAATTTTTTCGAAATTAAAGTTCCAGAATGCGGACAAATATTTGGACTGACAATATAAGAAAAAAAAAACGTTATTCAATTTCAGATAGTTTCTTAAAATTCAGTTACCGGTCAAATTTAATAGAAATTTAAAACCTCCATCCATATGATAGTTAGTTCTTGATGGATTTGTTTTTTTAAGAATCAACAAGTAGGGCACATTCCCCATTTTGCGACTAGGTACATATTTCTAGTCGCAAAGTGAGGCTATTTTCACATAACAAGACATTGTTTGTTTTAGTTATCAATATTTAATCAGACATTTTACTGTGGGTGTTGTGAGCGTGTAAAAGAATTTTAATTAAAAATTATCGTAGCACCAAGTCAAAATTTAATAAAAAAAACCCGCTCAAACTGATAGAACATTTAAACAATCTTGATAAAGCTCTCTATGAATTGGAGGTCTTATAAAATTCGTTTTAAAGTGAATTCGACCAGTCGAAATATCTGATTTAAGCAAATTTTTGTGACTGATATATAGGACTCAGCAAACCGCCGATATCTTGCTTAATTATGCAGTACATACAGTTGTGTTCAAAATAATAGTAGTGCCCCTTCACAAATTTATAAATCAAAATATTTCAAAGTAATCCCGAGGACGGAATTTAACCAAATTACAGAATTTTTAGTTGAAAAGGTAGCACTGGTTCTCAGCAATATGTTCGTCGACCACACAATACTGAATACCATTCAAAGTACACCACGAAGACGGTAAAACATGGTGGATCCAAAATAGTGGTGTAGGACTGTTTTTTTTACTACTGTGTTTCTTAGTGGATATTAATCATATCTACGCGATTTGTGCAATGATATTCACCGATCGATTTTTTTTTTCATTTTTCTATTAAAGTATGACGGGGTTCGTTGTAGCACACATATGAAAAGGTGTCTTCACAGAAATATACAATTGTCTGAAAAAGAAGAATGTTTTTCTATGATCTGATTCTCTGATTTTCTGTTGTGGGGGCCAAGACATTGTTTTTTTTTTACATTAAGATCATACCTAAGGCTTGTATAAACTTATTTCTTGATATGGTAAGAGTGCTTCACATCTTCAATTTTGATGTAGGGTCTAAAGAAACATGTACCTGGGTAAGGTTAAAACATGTTTTACAACCTGACTAAGATATTTAAAATTAACATTTTGTCAACTCTTTTCGTAACTTTTCAGATGAGTACTTGTAAGAGTTTGTCATTATTTTTGGAAAAATCTTAAACGAAACAGTTCGTTGCCAATGCATCTCATTTCAACAGCTAATTTGTATTTCGATAATTTGCCCGCTGGCTTCTGCAGAAGCAGAATTTCTCCAAAATGTAACAACCAACCCCGGTCTGCCCTAATGCAAATCTTTTTTCGAAATTTAAATGAATGTTTGATCGGGATAAACCATTTGACGCATTTTGTACAGATAAAAAAAAACACGACAAGTTGACTTATGTTTGACGATAGTTTCTTCTTTATGACATAACATTTTGGCCACTACATTGACGGTGGAATTCTAGAAGATTTTTGTTCAAAATCGAGAAAACAAAAATTTTTGAGTAGCAAGGTATAGCTGTATGATCTTTTATTATAGTTTTGCATCAATGTAACTATGTATGACAAGGTATTATTTCATACATATTTTTCTGTACCTACATATGTATGTATGAATAGTTTTTATTTTTTATGTAACAAACGTTACCGTCAATCATCATTAAGTAGACAGCATTCCCCTGAGTGTTGAGTCTGAGTCTGAGTGCTGTTTAACAGATTTAACAAAACTAATTAGAATCATGAGGTAAACTTACCTTCTTTTCTTATGGCACTTAACGTTCAGCACAACCATGCTACTAACATTTTGCTGTTGACTCTGTTTGCGCAAACAAAACCGCTTTGGGAATGTGCAAAATAAATACACTTCAAAGTATCTCGCACACAGTTTGTTTATTACCTTAAGTGATATACCATATCTTTGTGTGATTTGTACAAAAATAAAAAAAGATATTTTATTATTACAACGTAAAGTAATAATTTTTCGTGTAACTCACATAACCTGTTTTCATGTACAGTGATATTAGTATGTATGTATATTCAATTTCTTCTTCAGTGTGAGTGTCTCCTTATGCAGTTTTACACGTCTCCACTTCATGACTCTGTGGTACAGTAAAAATTAAAACGCCTTTCTCATTCAGATGACGTCATGGAGATTATACTTTTATAAGTAAACATACAAATAACCTCTCGTTTTGCATTAAATAATAAAATCTAAACGAGTTGGAAAAGTAGTTTTTGCCTTCTATTTGAGAGTACATTTAATATTCAAGTTTGAAACTTTGTACGTGTTGTTGTAAAACTCTTAATGGTTACTTTTCAGCATAATGCCATGAGTTTGGTAGGTAAGCGCTATCCGGAAAAGATACTTATTAACTTCCGGTAGGGGAACTTCTTTTTAAATTTTTAATTTGAAAAATATTAGAGAGTGTATTTTGAAGTTGAGGGGTAGTTTTACAAATTATTTTAAAACATCTTAGAATGAGTCAAGGAAGGTTGCAAAATTTGTTTTCGTTCCTCCTTCCCTTGTACTTTCTGGTTGAACTAATTAAAAGATGCTTTGAAAGTTTAAAAGCAAAGCTTTAGCTAATTGAGTCCAACCGCTTCCGCATCGGAGGAGCAAATGTAGGTTGATCTTTTCATCTTGGATGAGAAACAAGTAATAAATTGAACTTTGATTATAATTGAAATCAATTTTCAGAAGCCTAAATTTCTCAACTCCGCTGACGAACATATTAATAACCAATGTAATGCTGGGCATTCACAGAGAATGTGCTCAGAGGATTTGTCATTTTCCGAGCAATTTTCTAATACTATCCTTGTCTAGTTTAAGGATTTTCTTGAAGGAAAATGAGGAAAAGGCCTAATTATTCGCCAATACATGTTCCCAGTGGGCCACACGAAGTTTGTGTTCCCGATCGTTAATCAACGTAGCCTAGTTGGCACCACAGTAGTGTTCAGGTTCTATGAACGCAAATTTTGAGCCAACCTTAGCCAGTTCATGGACGGTTGGGTCAAGTTTCACTCTGTTATGTCTGGGAAGAGATTGTAATTAACTGATGTAGAGTTCATTAAATTGGACGACAGCGCTTTAAGTTCTGCCTGGCTATCTGAAAGATAGATATTTACTATTGTTTATCCTATCGCAGATCTTAATGATATGGACTTAAGCCTTGAAAACCGTGGGACACATTTCCATAGGTACCGAGACTTTTGTGTTGGGTGGGCAGCTCCCGCTTCAATACTAACGAACATATCGGTGACACCCCGCTGAGTTCTACCAATTATGTCAATATCGTCGGCGTACGCTAATAGTTGCACAGACTTTTAAAAGATTGTGCCTCTAGAGTTGGCTTGTGGGTTTCACACAATTCTTTCAAGTACATATGATGTTAAAGAAGTCACATGACAATGCGTCACTTTGTCTAAATCATTTTTTGACATCAAAGGTCTTGGTGAAATCGTTACCGACCTTGATCGAGCAGAACGAATTCTCTATCGTCATTCTGCACAATTCAACGAACTTGGCAAGGATGCTAAAACTAGATGTGGCTCTTTATAGCTCGTCTCTATAGATCGTGTCATATGTGGCCTTAAAATCGATGTGAAGATTTGATAGATTGTGGACTTTCCTGGTCTGAAACCACACTGATAGAGCTCTATCAGGTTGTTGACGAAGGGTTTCAAATGATCACACAATGTGTGGAAATGGTGCTGAGACTTAATTCATCAGGCATACACTCAACTGACCAAATTTTAGAATTGCGTTGCTGTATGGTTTCTACCAGGTCATTTCCAGCTGCTTTGAACAGTTCGGCTGGTAAGCCGTCAGGTCCAGCAGCCTTGTTGGACTTTAGTTTGGATATTGCTGTCCTCAATTCGTTTTGGTCAGGTGGATGGAAGTGTTGGCTACCATCGTCTAGATTGAGTGGTTCATTCTGCCTGACAGCGGGATGTTGGTCTTCGTCGCCGTTATACAGTCTGCAGAAGAAGTTTTTCCATATTCTCAGCACCGACTGTGACTCTTCAACGAGCTTTCCTTTTTTATCTCTACAGGATTCTGTACGGGTCTTGTTGGCTTGACACGTTCGTTTTACCTGTTGGTAAAACTTCTGTATATTATTCCTGGAGTATAATATCTCAATATCTTCAACCTCGCGCTTCTCGTGCTCATTTTCTTTTGGAGAAGGCGGTGTACTTCCCGTCTCTTCTGCTCGTAGAGCTCACGAGCAGATCTAGTCCTTATGTATAGTGCCGGAATGTACGCCTCTTGTTTAGCTGCATGTGCTTGGCGAAATTCTTCGTCAAACCAGTGGTTTCTTGTTGGTGGTCGGGTGAACAGTTTTTGGTACAATCGAGCTATTTATTACTTCCAGATGTCACTAATTCTAAAAAAAGAGGCCCATAATTTAGGTCACATTTTTATCACACTTACGCAAATCTTCCTCCAACTTTTCTATTGCCAGTGCTAAGAAAACTGAAAAATTAAAATGAATTATAAACTAATTCTTCTCTCAATCTTTTCTGACACTTAAATATTTTTTTTCTATTTTTCATTTATGTATTTCATTTAAATTCATTAGAACTCTAAGTATGTCATTTGGGTCTATTCTTCTCTCCTAGAATTGTCACTCAATCTTTTGCTAGTTCTTTTGTATTATTTAAATATTGCATCTACTGGCTTCAACACGTTCCATGCCGATTCAATTAAAATCACCAATTTATCTTAATTACAATTACGTGACAGTAGATACACGAGATACAATTGTCAGTTGAATGATGGAAAAACAACAAATGCCTGTTACTTCCCACAATTGGGTTTTGATTTGTTTTGATTAATAAAAAGAAAACAGAAGCAAAACTGCGTTTCGCCATAAATTGTTATACAAATTCATAGTTTTGTTTGCATTTTACAAACTATTGCTAAATGAAAAATCATGCATAACTTCTACAGTTGCCGTTGAAAGATACAAAGTACATAGAGATGATTTTTTTTTATTTTCTGAGAATTTTTGTGGGAGGTGTTAATGAATAGGTGAATCTGTTAAAAATCAAAATGGAAGCACGCCATTAATCATCACCCCCTTGAACTTTTAAAAGTTACTCGCATTTTTCATTGAAATCCTGTTGAGTTAGAAAGCCGAACGCGAGCGAATGCGCGTGCACGCTGTGTTTTGAATTATGCAACAAATTCATAAATCCGGTCCGAGTGCTACACTCCCTACGTAACTCAATTAACATTTGCAATTTACGTAATGGAAAATGAAAATTTTCCTCGTTAAAGTGCAAAACTATGACTGCTGCTAACCGCAGTAAACAGGAAAACAATGTCAGAGTTGGCGATAGGGCGATGTAGCAATACTATATGTACGTAGCTGCCACTATACCAGAGAGGCATGTTGTTTAAACTGCAGGGACGTACAATTGGCTGGATGGACAGGGAAAGTAGTTTTTATTTTTTATTTTTTACTTTTACTGGTGTAATTACTTTTGTAATTAGCAATTATCTATCTCGAAATGAGGTTGTTGACATTCTTAGCTACTGGTTGTAGGAGACAAGGAGTGGATCGGGGAGAGGGCTTTTCTTTGTAGTGTTCCAATTTCGTTGACTAGATAATGAGGGTATTTCCCACTAGAAACAGATAACATTGGCTCATAAGTGTGTGTTTATTTTATATGAAATTGATATCAGGGTGGTTTCTCTGCTAAAAATAGGGTAAAATTAATTTGGACATGTGCTTTAGATATCCATATAAAATGTTACGTTGATTTTACCCTGTTTGTTATTTTCTCGTGTCACCTTTGTTTGCACACTAAATTCTGTGATAGATCCAATCGCAGTACATACAAGGAAACAGCCTGTAAGTAGCAAGATTTTGTATTAAATTCCACATTTCACAATGTCACGCATTGCTTCTTCGGACTGTGTCAAAGGGCAGCCTACGGACTGTAAAAATGCGACGAAATGAAGAAGCAAAAAATAAATTAAACAAAACTATGAGATAACTTTATATACAAATACATTCGACAAAATAGAATCATATGTTGACAGAAACATGTTGCGATTCTGAAACGCTTGAGCATAATAATAACTTCAACATGCCATGTGGAGGTCATATTAATTCGTTATCATGATGCATATTTTCTTGGGAAAATTTCAACAATCACTTCATATTCAGATACTTGAGTTCAAAGTGCAATTGATTTACTCATTCCCAGCGAGTTCAACTACGTCTTTCGTATTTATGATCTTCTGATCTTTTTAATGATGGCCTGACATGTGATCTGAATAACTTGCTGACGCCATAATCGAACTTGAAGTCATTGAGATAGATATATGTATTAGTGGTAGCTGTTGCTTAAGTTGCACCAATTCCCTGAGAAGTAATTCGAATACATATTTCCAATTATAATAATGTTTTAATGAGAAAATTTGGCTATAGATAGTGAGTAGATTGATAGAGTGACTGTAGATTGATCATGCTTTCTGTGACCTTAGAAAGTATTGAAATTAGATCTTGGAGAGTCGATAGTTGAAATTGAACCAGTGCCTCTTGTTATTGATAAAGCTTCTATAAGATTTGCTATAAGACTTTCACTTAGATTCGACAGACTAAACATAATGTCTGTAAAGGAACTTATTTAAGACATCCAATTCTTTGATGTCGATCTTGGTCTAGAGTACGTTCTTCCTATACGTGGATCCCTGTTAAGTGTTTTTAACCAGCCTGATGTTTTCGAAAACCTATAAAGGTTGGACAGAGAAACATCGGATAGTTCAATAATGTCTTGAAAGTAGTAGCTAACTAGAGTTGTATTTCTCAGTTTGCAGAGGCTTGGGCATTGGCAAAGGAAAGTCCACATAAAAATAAATCCAGCGGTGTTAAATCGCATGAACGAGGTGGCCATTCGACCGGATCAATTCTCGAGATTGCCGAATACCAAACTTCCCATACAATATATCAATTATTTGACCAGTTGTGTGGCATGTGGCACCATCTTGTTGGAACCATATATCACCGATGTCAAGTTCATCCAATACTGGTCAAAAATATTCTTCGAACATAGCACGATAGCGAACTTCATTGACTTACGATCATGGTGATTATTTTCATCGACGAAAAAATACGATCCAATCACACCTCCGGCATGAAATCCACACCAGACTTTTGTCACGTTTTGTGAATGAAGCACATGTGGGATTGTTGCTGTGTAATAACGCATATTTTGGTTATTGACAAAGCCATTAAGCTGAATGAAGATGAGTTTTCAAGGATTTTGTTCAAACTTTTGCAGACACCAATCGGTGAAGTTTCGGTGCTTCAAATGATCAAGAGGCTTTAGTTCAGTTGTGTTAATTTGATCTCGTAATGGCAGACTATTGGTCCTTGTTGAACATTTCTTCATTGTGATGGTTTTCATTGAGCCAGCTCTCTGTTAAAACAATGACTTCGTATTGACATTTGTACTCGGACACAGCCGCGACAACAATTCACTCGAATTTAAAGACTAGCAGACTAGCATCCTGTTCTGGGTCCGTGATATCCTTTTCACTGAAGACGAGAACTGTATAAGGTATAAGGCAACGCCTTTGATTCATTCAATGGTAGAACATTTGCAGTTTCTACTTTTTTTTTTTTCAGAAAATGACAGTCCTACCGTTGCATTAATCTTCATAATGATGAAAATTCTTTTTGCTAAAGTTTCCCTTTGAGTACAGTAATCCAAAAGTACCATTAATCTGAATCTGTTAGCTTCACCAAGCATGTAAAGCTAAATAAGCCCAAAGTTTTAGCATCTTAAGTCATGCAAATGGTAAAATATAACCAAAAAATATAACACATGGCAACTAGTGGAATAAAAAAGTGTTCTTTTAATTGATGTCAATGAAATCATTACCGAATTCTAATTCAATTTAAATACCTCATCAATTAATCATCAAATTATATAATAGTCGTGTCTTAACTGATACAACCTTGACCATTTGTTGTTTAAAACTTTCACATTTAATAAAAATAAATGCTCCTACATAGCTATACCTACCTCCTCTCCCTTCTGCATCACACATATTCTGATCAATTAACAAACGACTTCTTTTTCTTCTCAAACTATGGCACATTTGAATCGCATGGTTGCGATAATTGCGCTTCAAAAAAGAAAAAAAGAAACACTCTTCCTATCTTTTGCGTTGTTTATGTTAAAGAGGTAAAAGTTCTGCGCGATTCTACTATACATTAACCACCAAACCGATCATGTCATGAACATTTTTTGGCATCTCCTTTGGCAGCCACCGTGGAAAATGTTAATTGACATGAAAGCATTAACGGATCCGATTTTGAGCACAAAAGATTATATACAGAATTTTCTTGGCGACATTTTTTTTTTTTTTTGAAAATAAATTTCTCGAAACATTTGTTTTAAGTTTTCGAGTCATTTTGTTGATTTTTCATGGAATATAATTTTTTGCACTGACCATGAACTCACTGCGCGCTTATGCAAAGTCCTACACAAGACGTCTAGGAATGTCACTGTCGAGATAAATAGAGTTCTGCTATTGACTAGAAGTACATATGTACATACATATATGTACATCTCGTATAAGAAAACTCAATGAGGTAATTAATTGATGGCCATTTGTTGTCCATTACTTTCCTCTACATTTGGTATGTCCGACTTGAATGAATGGGCCATTTGAATTGATGATAAGTTAACCTTTTTCTCCATTAGTGGGCAGCCAATGATTAAATGAAATTCACAATCAATTATGGTAGAGGTTTCTTTATTGGTTGCTTAGAATTGTAATTAAAAAAAAAAAAAACTTATGAGTCTGTTATATGATGTACATACTCGAATAAGGCTAAGTTGCAATGCCAGTTGGTTAGTGTCTGCTTTGGGGGTTTAAAAGACCAGTTCATGTGAAGAGGGGTCTAGAAGATTGTTAGTGTGGTTGAATTTGACATTTTTTTATTGAAACCTAGGAAGGATGAATATATTTACATATGTACATATGTATATATGTATACATATATATTTGTGTGTATCACAGTAACAAATTGTGCAAACTAAGTAGATGATGTCATGTGTGCACTACCTAAGGCAAGATGACCTTGTGTGCCATCTCGCTGAAGTAAATTTGAAGACTTCTTTGCCCAACCATTGTGTATAAACTCTTCTGACATTATTGTGTTTTATTTTCCACGCACTGTCTATACAGACAGGACTATATCACTCGATGTAATTTTTTCTTAAAACAACGGAAAGGTATTTCATCTACTTGGTATGAAAACTTATGAGTCTGTTATATGATGTACATACTCGTATAAGGCTAAGTTGCAATGCCAGTTGGTTAGTGTCTGCTTTGGGGGTTTAAAAGACCAGTTCATGCGAAGAGGGGTCTAGAAGATTGTTAGTGTGGTTGAATTTGACATTTTTTTATTGAAACCTAGGAAGGATGAATATATTTACATATGTACATATGTATATATGTATACATATATATTTGTGTGTATCACAGTAACAAATTGTGCAAACTAAGTAGATGATGTCATGTGTGCACTACCTAAGGCAAGATGACCTTGTGTGCCATCTCGCTGAAGTAAATTTGAAGACTTCTTTGCCCAACCATTGTGTATAAACTCTTCTGACATTATTGTGTTTTATTTTCCACGCACTGTCTATACAGACAGGACTATATCACTCGATGTAATTTTTTCTTAAAACAACGGAGAGGTATTTCATCTACTTGGTATCAATTGTCTTCGTAGTCCAAAATAACAGCGATTGGTGGATTCAGCTCATTGTCTGGATTTATAGCGGAGCCTAGGTAGACAAAGTCCATAACAACCTCAAAGTTATATCTGTTGAGGGTGAAATATTGTGTGCTTCGTCAGCAGTAAATTCCTTCTCAACATACTCTTATTTGTTGGTATGCATGGATTAGTTTAAGGTTGTTGATATCATCTGCAAAATACCATGCTTTCTTATAAAAGCCCCCATAGCATCTCAACGTTATACCCCACCTGCCTCCAATTTACATCCGTGTATGTAGATCTGGAAGATTAACTGGCTTTGCACAGTTTGTTCCATTTAAAATACCTAATCTCACGTCACCTAGCAATTAATTCAGCATGTGTCTGGATATATTGCTTCAAGTATTGCTTCAAACGTACATATGTAACTACTTCATTTCACCTCTCGCGAGTGTCTGACAAACATTCGAGAGTATAGCTGTCATAAAAAAACTTTTCAAATAAACAATTGCCCTTCGGACACGGCATTAAACACTATGTCAGTTCCATTCATGTAAAGAATATAACATGCACAACACGAATGATTGTGTCTGAGTCCAATGGACCTGTCGCGCTAAATATTGTACAGGCGGAAATGCAAACAAACATAATTGCCTATAAAAATTGGTATAAAAATTGCACAAATATTCATCAAGTCCGACGTCATCTTGAACATGTTATAGTAAGTCGTGCAATATCGGCAAAGCCCATTGTAGCCCCATAATTTTTTTGAAGAACATGATGTCGCAATGACGCTAATTGCAGGAAATCAAACAAATCCTGCAGGCCTTCTTTTCAGAATTGCAACGAAGAAGAATACCATTCTATTCCACATGGTCATCCGTATCATGGCATTCGTTACGAAACGTAAGAAAATTCCGATTGCATGGTATCCGTTTTCGTACAGATATTTATTTATCCGTTTTCGTACAGATATTAAACAAAAAATCGGAAAATTTCTCCGCAACGAATATCTGTCGGAGAGCTTCGAAGAAAATTGTAACAGTTCCATCCATCGCACATAGCTATTGAGCGACGTTGTACATTATCCACTTTCGGAAAATGTCTCCGATAAAAGTATCGGAACGGATACCATGATATGAAATTCTACAATTTCGTACAAATTAGACAAAAATCCATTCCGACCGGATACCATGATAGGGCTGGGTTTCTAGGTACTCCGATTAAAGATTAGAAAAAAAAAATATCTCTAGAAACACAGTGCATCAGCGAAAAGTTTACATGAACAGGCTTCGCAACGAAAGAAAGTTTAACAATACCTCAGGCTACAATAATAACGTCAATGAGAAACTGTTCCAATATAGACCTTAGACAAATCAATGCTTAAACAAATAATTTTCAAAAATTAAATATTAGGAAAAAAAGAAATTAATTTCTTTATATAAAAAACAACAAACATAAATAATAAAAAAACAACCGAGTGCCATAAAGATTTCTTTTTGTATCAGTACTTGAACTGTGCTTAAACTTTTAAAATTAATAGTTTTCGTATCATCCGGTTAAACTCTAATCATACTTACTTATTAAAAAAGCTACTTACTATGTAGTTGAATCACGTTTTATGTACATAACGCATTGATAAACAAATTCTAATCTCAGTACATACAGTGATTCACATTTTTTTGTATTACCTAAAACATTTAGTGTAAATACAGAATTAAAAGCTGCCCATAAAAATGTCAACTTTTTATGGAAGGCGTTATACGAGTATGTATAAGGTAATTTTGCTCTAAAGCTTAAACGCAGATAGACGTTTCAGGTGGTTCTAAACTCAAAAAACAAAAGCAAATAAATTATGAAAAGAGTCTATATTTATATTCTTTTATAAATGTATGAATAATATACTATGTACGTATTTATATATAAAATAAAACGTAAACAAAACATCAGGTGCGTCATGATGCGCAAAATAAGAGTCAACAGGTGACTATATACATACGTAGTTTAGTGATGCATCGTCCCGTCGTCATACTATAGATGAATAATGGGAAAACAAAACAAAAAAGTGTCTTAATTATTTATTTTATTATTTGACTGAAAGAATGTATTTGTTTTCTTGTTGATTCGATAGAAATTTCTAAATTTAAATTAAATACCGGGAAATTGAAAATGTTTACCATAACTAAATGACAACGTTATGGCGTCGATTTACATACATTTTGCTAACTTTGGATAATTCTTAAATACATATACAGGGTAATAAAGAGTGTAGAAATCGGGTAATAGAAACACTAAAATACAATCATGATGTGCCCGAAATTGGTATCATGGTATAATCTATCCAACCAATCCATGTACCTTAATGCAGCATCGCTACTGAAAGCACTTGCTATTAGAAAAAAAGAAAACTATTACATTCCATCGACGGAGTATCCAAAAGTGTATTAAAAATATATTAAAACTTCATCGTTGGACAGTTCTTTGATTCAGTAATATTTTCGAAAACGAGCCGCATAATAGCGAGAAAGCTTTGTTTCATTTAATCTTGGGTTAAAAAATTCGGTTGAGTGCTTGATATGCACGATCAGTTTTAAAACTTTTAGAATTGGTTTCCATAGGTTATCTTGTACGTAGATATACATATTGTGTGATTTTTTGCCCACCTCTATGAAGTTTTCAAGCTTTTTTTCTACGATCGATGGTGTTTAGCCATTCTCTCGATTAGGACATTGCCTGTGCTTTTTATTATGATCCTAAGGTTGACAAACGTCTTAGTTCTAGAGCCTCAAGAACTACCAATGATTGTGTACTATTTTTAAACAAGTGGAAAAGCAATGAAAAAATAAAATTTAAATTTTTCATGGTGCTTAGAGGTTGTTAAACGAATATATACCGAAAAAAAATATCTTTTGACTCGTTTACCGTATTTTTTTGGGTTTTTTAATTTGTTTGCTGCGAAACAACATTTTTAATAGTTTCTTTACATCTGTACATATACATATGTATGTATGTATTTTGCCATCAATCATTTTGATAATTTTTTTCTTTCCAAAGTCTGATACAAGTCTTCACAGTGTTGTTATCTCTGGTGTCACGAATTCCCCTAAAATTAGCGTCAAGAACTGGATGGTATCTAGAAATGTGTCGTTTTTTGACCAACGCTTTCTACAGTTCGGTATTGACTTTAGTATTCCTACAAAATCTGTTTTTAGAAACCCAAGGACAACGGATTGGGATATTTATAATACGAAGCTGGAAAGTCATCTCAAGAGTTTTGCTTTAGTCCAACCGCATTCACCATCATCAGTAAGAGCAGTCTTAGGAAATTTAAGTTAGAGGTTAGGAAATGTGAGAATATAGAAATGACTAGTGATTCATATTGGATTAGGAAGATCTTATCCAAAGCTCCAATTATTCCTAGTTACATTAAAAACATTAAAAAAAAAACCAGACGGTAACTAGACTAAGTCCATCGGTTCATGTGGACACCCATTTCCTGGTAATAAAACAGAGACAGTACATTCTGTAGTAAACCATAAGAGAGTCCAATTTACAGTGCCAAAGGACGTTGTCACCAACAAGAAAATAGAGTGGGCAGTGAACAGCTTTCTCCCGTACAAATTCACTGGTCTCGATGGTATCTTACCAGTGGAATTACAGCAAGGTGTTGATACTGTAAGTCCTTTGTTTTACATTATCTTTAGGAGTTATTTAAACTTCGGCTACACCCCTAGATCATGGAGAAGGGCCAAATTTGTCTTTATACCGAAAGCTGGTAAGACCTTCCACGCATCCCCTAAAGACTTTCGTCCGATCAGCCTATCCTCCGATTTACTAAATACTTTGGAAAAGCTGAACGGCGGCCACATTAGAACAATATTAGATAGTTATCTCCTATCGGTATCCGAACACGTGTCTTGCAAAAGAAAATCGGTAGAGACTGCCCTACAAAAGGACCCGATTGCCCTCTATTCATGTAGGAAGGTCTTAGGCCCAAACTGGGGTCTCCAGCCCCGGATTATTCACTGGATACACGGCAGTTGTGAAATTCATCCTTATGTACGGAGTACTAGTCTGATGGACAGCACTAGACAAGAAAAGCAACATTGAAATAATTGTGAAGGTTCAAATGTTATCCTCCGTCTGTATAACGGGCGTCCTTAGACCCACTCCTACAGCTGCACTAGAAACTATGCTCTATCTTCTTCCTGTTGATATCTTTGGAAAACTGATGGCGGCTAAAACAGCATTACGGCTTAGGGAATGTGCAACTAGCTCGTGAAAATATGGGCCATGCAAGCATCCTAAACGGCCGTAATACTATTCCTAGCAATTCAGACTGAATTGCACTCTATCAGGACTTTGATGCCAAATATAAAATCAGGATTACTAGCAGAAGTACTTGGAAAGAGGGAGAAATTTTAAACGAATTTGCGAAAGAGATTTACACAGACTGATCCAAGACAGCGTCTGGAACAGACGCGGGAGTTTAGTTCAGTGTACTCGATATTTATATCACAACCACTATTTCCGGCAATAATAAACAAATGAGTCCTCTTCCTCTTCTGAATTTATTAGACTTTTCTTTAACTTTGAGGATAACTGAAAAGTTGCCACATTTCAGAGCTCATACTTATAGGCCAAGGTCTCCTGAAAACGTTGTCAATTTTTAAAATCCAACCTGCTTACTTGGAAATTTAATACCACCCCACTTAAATCAACCTAATTTTGTATTTTTCAAAAGTAATACATTCTAAATTCCTTCCGCACTGTATTCTACCTACGCAAATCGATGGCCTAGATCTATTTCGAATGTTTTAGTCCAACCATATCAAAGTAAACGAAATTTCGCGGAAAATAAATTTTTTTGGTAGTTTTCTCAATCATGTGTTACACGACTAATTAGTTTTTATGCGATAGACATGTTTACAAGTTTATTTTTCAAAAAAAAATAAAAATAAAAGAAAACATCATTACATAAATATTTGTTTTGTCTTGACTTGATATTAAATATAAATTTTCTTTAACAATTCTTTTATCTTTTTTGTTTTGCAGCTGGTTAGACCTGTTCCCACATCTATGGAGTTTCACCTAGACAGTGCAGAATACTGCCAGGCTCAGCACAAATAAAAAGTGAGTACTTTTTCTATATTTGAATACATAAGTTTCTATAAATAAGTTTTTCGAATTTTCTTTAATAGATGGTTTACATACGGAATAGAAATTTGCGCTTGCAAACTATTGTATGTAAGAAAATTATTTTTAGATGCGTGCTGTCTTTTTCTTCCGGTTCTCAGTGTCTGGCGGTCGAAAAAGGTCAAAATGCGACGCATAAAGTTGTTGTCTTATTCTTTGTTTTCTTTTCTGCAAAACAAGCCCCCAAACATCACCCCCGCCATACAAACAAAACAAAAATTTAAATTGCTAAGAGTGGGTAGTTGCAGTATATCTCATGAGATACAAATCTTCCTTGAACATGTAAATACATTTAAACTTCTGAACCAATGCCAAAGGAATTAAAAAAATTATTTGTATAATTTACAGAAAATTTACCAAGAATGATAAACTTATAAATTGTTCTTTGTCTCTTATTTGTATATCATGAAAGAAAAAAGAATTGTCATGCTTTGTCAGTGTTTATGGGGGTGACTTTTCGAAAATAGATTCAAAAATTTTTGTTTTCTAGCTTTGAATTGGAACAAAAGTTAATTTTATAACCAAGTACGGTTTGCTGGTAAAGAAATTGTTACCAGAAAAAGGCGGTGCAAATTAATTAATGAGTTGGGCAAGGCGCTAGCAGTATCAAGAGAATGAATGACATTTTAATTAATTGCTAAGCACACAATAGGATTAGGGACTTTTATTTGATTTTGTGAATTTTGTGTTCAGTGTTTTAGTGGATAATTTGAAGTTGGCACGATGCGGATGACTGTATAATCACTGAGAATTAGAGAAGGTTCTAATTAGCTTAGAGATACAACAATGTAAAAGATTGCGAATGAAATGTTGCGATTTGATAAATTTACGAGACATTGGCGCCAGTCTGAAGACGTACATACACGGCAAGGATGAATTGTGAGAAATTGTCCTTAATTTACATTCACGACTGGTCGTTCTAAAAACAGTCTGTATTTTAGAATCATTTATTCATGTTAGTCATTTCTCTTACTTAGAACAATAGATTGTACCATTTTGTGCACCTGGAACATACTTACTTAGATACATTTTGAAGATTTGTAATTTGTTTCCGTCCTCAACTCCCTTACAACCCCTTAGCTGGTTCAATTGGTAGGCAGACATCTGTTGCCGCAGCCATCTGTTGAAGGTTAATCTTTCAACTGTTTATGGCTTTCCCACATAAGCTCAATCTTTTCAAGTACTTTCAAACAGAGGGGTTAAAATCCGGAGTATTTTACTGGACTTTTACCCATAATAATGGTTGTTTTATTTAGACTGTCCTAGTTTTCCAATGGGGACAAACTGTCAAATGTATTTAATATAACATTTGTGTTTAGTATCCTCTGATAAATCATTATCGTATAAAGACTTACAGCGAGGCGTTGGCCCATAAAACTTGTGATGTCCAGTGCGTCTCTACAGAACTTTACTTTGTACTGGCTTAACGTAACCCCTTAAAATGAAATCCAACGGCGTTAAAATGGCATGACGTGAGGTGGCCATTTGACTGGACCTTATCTCGAGATTACACGAATACCGAACTTCCCCTTCAAAAGATAAATTGTTTGACCAGCTGTGTA
Organism: Xylota sylvarum; assembly: GCA_905220385.1. NCBI lineage: Eukaryota > Metazoa > Arthropoda > Insecta > Diptera > Syrphidae > Xylota > Xylota sylvarum. Next base: position 102,421,155 of record LR999957.1, on the reverse strand, counting down.
GCATGTGGCACCATTTTGTTGGAACCACACATCACTAATGTCGATAGTTCATCGCTATATCAGGTATTGTTATAACCGATTTCTATTGTATCATAAAATATTTAAGATATCAAAATTTTACTTATTTGTCATGCTCGATCATGCTCTATTAGCATAGTTTTATTTCACTTTTCTAAGTTAAGTAATTTAGAAATGCGTGGTGGGTGACACACGTTTGGCGGAGACATTTCTCTCCTTTGCTTGTACTTTATACCTATAGTTTATAAGTTATAACCAGTCAGACGGACGGAAGAATAGGTGATAGCTATAGGGTTCTGAAATTTATCTTTGTTAATATATTTTCCAGCATTTCAACAAATAAATAGTAAGAAACATTTGACCTAAACCATTTATTTCTTTATTTTCAGGTGAATAAAAAGAATTCACCTCTAAGAACGGAAAGAGTGAGAGTGTGAAGAACGATAGAGCGCGCGCGCAAATCAGAGTAGATACATCAATAAATACTTAATTTTCAATCATTAGATAATTTTCAAAAAAAAAAAAACAAAACAAAATCTAAAAACCAAAAGTACTTTTTCAAAAATAATTAAATAATTTCAACATAAAAAAACGCATATCAGAGTACATAAAAAAGCAAGAAATTTACCGGGACAATATCGGTTGAAGGCGTTTTTGACTCGAACTTAAAATATTTTTTATTTTTTTTTTTATTTTTTGAACAAAATTGTATATATACAAGGGGCAAAAGCGGGTTTTACAAAACAAAATCTATTTATATGTGTATGCTTGACTACTAATCAGTAATTAAATGTTTTCAAGATAAAAACAAAACAATACACCATTAATACAAACAGAAAAGAAAAAAATAATAAAAAATTGTAAGGTGATAAAAACAATAATATTAAGGCTTTTCTAGGAATTAATTCATTCAACAAACTATAAAAGAAAAACATTTAATTTTTTTCAAAAAGCAAAACATTTTTGTACTTAATTTTCTGTTTGTTTTAAAGATAAAAATAATATTTAAGTAATAAGCCATTCTGAATTAAAAGTCTTAAAGAAAAAAACGCTACTAAAAATTCTACCAAGGCCTTCGTATTACATAGAACAAAAAAATAAATAAATAACAAAAACATTAAGGCAAGCTAATCTTTCAAAGAATAAAATATATTTTTATCTCATATTAAAGACGAACACATATATATTTTTACAAAACTTAATGAAAAACACTTAAAAACAAAAAAAAAAAAAACAATATTTTATATTTTTTTAAACAAAACTTTAACAAGAAAAGAAAAACCGTCAAAGAGAAAATTACACAATTCTCTTCCCAGATTTAACTGAAAACTATAACTATTTTTGTTTTTTTTTTGTATTGTGTAAAGCAAACTTAGTGTCTCTATTCTTTTGAGAGCATAAAATTGAATTAATTATTTAAAATAACAAAAAAGGACTGTTGTAAGAAATTTAAGTATAACATAAAAAAGTCAAACTACGCACGCGTGAATCGAAAAAAAACGTCGCTTAACCGAAATAAAACTACGAGAATACATATAAACAACAAGCAGCAGCTAAGATAAACACACAAGCAGATCAAGCAATCAACGAAAAGACAAAACTTATTTTCTTCCTGTTTGTTTTTTTTTTTTTTTTTTTCTAATTTAAACGCGAATTTTATTGATGAGCAGCATAATGCGCCAAAAGGATATCCGACCAGCACCCGCTCTGATTGAGTTTAAGGGGATGAAATTTTTGATCACAGATCGGCCATCTGATGTAACCATTCAACATTATATTTTAGTAAGTTTGATGGATATTTTATGTAATCTGACTGGATAGTCATTGATTTTATTTTATTTTTTAGGAACTAAAGAAAAACAACGTAAGCGTTGTTGTTCGTGTATGTGAACCAAGCTATAAAACTGAGGAGCTTGAGTCCCAAGGCATCACTGTTAAAGATTTAGCATTTGAAGATGGCACCTTTCCACCACAGAATGTCGTTGATGAATGGTTCGAGATATTAAAGCAAAAGTAAGTATAAAGTAAACATTTTTTTTTTAGGCATGAATTTTGAATTGTTTGTCCAGCTTAAAGATTAGTACTTATTAATTTACACACTGTGTGCTGGTATACACTACCCTCTATAAAAGCATTTAAAAGACTTGCGCAACATAAGTGTCTTGACTTAAATATAACTGTGAAATTGGTTTTTAAATAAGAGTACATATGTATACTCGGAAGAAAAATTCTCACTTCAAATCCAATAACACAATAATGGAGAGAAGTTAATGTTATCTTCATCCCCTAAGGGGGTAAATGATCTCGCACAAATCCAAAAGATTTTAGACGATTTAGTCATTCATCATTCCTCTTAAAAACCTCAGATCGATTGATTCATATCCACTTACGCAATAGTATTGATAAGAAACTACTGTCAGCGGTCCAACATGTGTACGGCAAAGGCAAGTTCGTGACCGATTATTTGGTGGGCAGTGACATACGGACTGATTATTTGGTGGACAGTCTTCGAAAAAGCTATAAAGCCAAGAAAAAAATTTGACCACGCCTCCATTCTGAATAATTTCAGAATATTTCCCGAAAACATGGACTACACCAACCCAAGTCTAAATTTTGATATGAGCTTCTTCGTCACCATCCCTTCCAGATTACTCTGGAATGAAGAAGCACTTTTAAAAGATGAGCCGATTTACTTCTAGGCTAATGGCTCAAAAAAACAAGGCGGAGTTGGTGGAGGTGTTTTCTCCGACAGCCTTTATCTTCTTCTGTCTTCCAAATCATTGTAGCGTGTTCCAGGCGGAAATTATGGCGATCAAAGAAGGCTTATCTTGGCTTGGAGAACGTGATATCTGCTAGGGATATCCGAATCTTTTCAGACAGTCAAGCAGTTATCAAATCCTTTGAATCGATCTCTATAAATTCCCCAGTAGCTCTAGACTGCTGATCGTCTCTCACGGAGATGGTTCAATATTCACCTTTATTGGGTGCCGGGACATAGTGAGCCCGATGAACTCGCCAGATTAGGAACAACTTTACCCAATATGCCGGACATTAGGTATACCAATCGCTACTTGCAAACTAAAATTCAAGCTGGTTGCTATCGAGAGTACAAATCTTAGGTAAGCAATTGGATCAACATGTCTAGCGACAGAATAAATTTGGCCAAAGCTGAATTTAAAACTCTCTAAGAATTTGATTTCTCTTAATAGGTTACATATCGGCACTGCAATACTTGTTCACTGGACACTGTCTAATAGGCAAGCTTGCTAAAAGGCTGGGCCACGAACGACTTTTATAGAATCTGCATGAATGAAGAAGAGGATGAAAACCAATCCTCACCTTCTTTGTTTCTGCCCAGCTCTATCCCGCAGAAGGAAGCTTCACTTAGGATCCATCTATTATAACGATTTAAGCCATCTGATAAACATAGCTATCAAGAGCCTCTTACGCTTCATCAGAAGTTGAAAATGATTTAACGACGAGTACGTAGGTAGGAGAAAGTTTCTCCTACGATCCATATGATGTCACAATGGACCTATTGCTGGTCTAAGTGTGTTGGCGGCAGCCACTTCAAAAAAAAACGGAAGCCTCCTTGAACTGAAGGAGGAGCCATAAACCAATATGTGTCTTTTTCTCACCAATGGTTCAGAAAAGTCACCAAATACCATTTTTAAAACTCACTTTGAACTTGAAATTGTTCAGGGAAGGAACCTTTGCTTTCGAATCGAATATAACCTGTAACCTAATCTTGAACTACAACTCGGAACTTCATGCAACAAGGTCAAACCCTTAATGATGTACATAACTTCCTGATCTCCTAATTCTTCTTAGATTTCTATTATTTGGTATTTTGGTAATGGACATAACACATATCGTTATTGTCTTTAGCTGATCGATTTCAAATATATTAGCTGTAATACTGGATTAGCTAACTCGGTTCTTACCTTATTTCTCCGAATCCTGATGACAGCGAAAGTTCTGTGATCTGATATATTGACTGATCCATAACTATTCATATTTACTCTTTATTTATAACGCTACTAATTTGAAGCTTTTCAGAATACATATGTCAACGGAAAAAAAAACATATACCCATTTATTTTCTCTTTCCTTTCAGTTATCAACAGAATCCAGAAGCTTGTGTTGCTGTACATTGTGTAGCTGGCCTAGGCAGAGCTCCAGTTCTAGTTGCATTGGCCCTAATTGAACTCGGTCTCAAATACGAAGCGGCTGTAGAGACTATTAGGGAGTAAGTTCGAACATTTTTACCTTTCCCCTTTCTTTACTGTATATTTACTTTTTTTTTTTTTATTATAGCAAACGACGAGGCGCTATTAACGCAAAGCAACTGTCCTATTTAGAGCGATATAGGCCAAAATCAAGGCTAAAGCACAAAAATGGCCACAAAAATTCATGTAGCGTGCAATAGATATCAAAATAAAATTCCCACCAGATAAAAAGTGTTCATTTTAACCGATAAACAAACAAAAAACAAAAAAAAAAATGATGCAACTTATCCAAAAAAAAAAAAACATGAGAAATATGTAAATGCGGAAACTACAACTAAAGGAACTTAAATACCCATTATACTACGAAAATGAATCAAACCCCCATGAATGTCCCGTCCCTGTTTTTGCGTCGCGCCTATACTCCTCGCTATCCGAATTGCATAAATATGCTTCTTCCAGATGTATCTTACTTTTTTCATTTTATTATACTTTCTATTAATTGTAATTTTCTTTCTTTTTTTGTTTATTTATACACGTTAAAAGTTTTTGTGACTATTGAAAAAAAAAAATTGTTAATATTATTTTTATTTTTTAATATGCATAAATCGCTTCATATAGTCTCCCACTTAAAATAAATACATTCAACTGAGAAATATTAATAAGTGTTTTTTCATATACTTAGATAATATCAGCAACAATTAAGGATAGGAATCAAAGAATATAATAAAAAAAAATACATATAAATAAATATAGACCTCTTATGTCACTAAAAAAAATTAACAACCGAATGAACAATGTGAAGCTATTATTAACTGATAGTTACCTAATTATTTAGAAAAAAAAAAAACAAAAAAAAAAATTGTATAGAAAAACTTAACTGCAAATAGACAAGAAAACTTATTCAGCAATTATATATACACAAATATGATAAAAACATAAATAATAAATGAAATTGTAAAATGAACAACTCACATAAACACACTGCTCACATTATAACATCTAATCAAGTGCATAAAATGTTAAAGAAAATCACAACAAAAAGGAAATTATTTATATAGAATACTTAATCCTCCTCCTCCTCCTTAACAAGAAATGAAAACGAAACACATGTAAGGAGAACAATTTTAAATGAATTGGAAAAAAAAAACTTAATCTCACAAAGAGAGAAACAAAAACAAAAACAAAAATTTATTAAAAAAAAAAAATAAAATAACAAAGAAAGAAGGAAAAGATTTCAAGAGCAAATAAATGGAAAATGAAAGAAAAAAAAAACAAAAATAAGAGAACAATTAAAAAAATAAACTATACGGAAAAGAAACACTTTTTATATTATATATATTATTATACATTATTATTAATTAATTAATTGAAAACAACAACAAAACAAGGAAGAAAGCAAATAAAAATTATTAAAAAACAAAAAAAAAAAACAATGATAATAAATAAAAATCAAATAAAAAATATACTTTTTTATTGTGTTTTATTTTTTACAAATGTTATACAGTCTGCTTTCCTAAATTCAAGCAAAATGCGCATTGTGACTGCAAATCGCAACCGTGCTGCAAACACACGATGCTTTGAGTATGCGATGCGCATTCTGTTGCAATGTGAATCATGACGTTTAGGAATGTTATGCGATGCGCACAATTTATTTTTTGAAAATCTGAAAGAATGTGTAATAAATTAATTGCAACTCAGATAATTAATTATTTCTTAAACAATTGTGGTGCTGGTTTAGGAATGGTTGCTGATTTACAAAGCAGGCAGTACTGTATTTAGAAAAGCATCCGCATACTAGAAAAGGTAGGTATTAAAAGTAAGCGAATATTTTGCTTTCAGTGTAACTTTCAATCTGTTCTCTAAAGATATTCTACTCTTTTTCTTACATTTTCTAATCGTATTACACACCGTGTCATTACTATATCCAAAAAAATACAAATTTTTCTCACAATCATTCTTGTTGTACGTGTTTTGTCCTGTAAACGAATGGAAGGGACTTACTGTTGCAACCCCCTGCTTGGGATCGCTGTCAAATTTTCACACTTCGACAGATCCTGGGAAAAACTCAAAAAGTCCAAATTCATACCCACAACCTTTTTATCGATTTTAAGGCCGCACATGACAGCATCTATAAAACGCGCTATACAGAGTCATGTCTAGTTTTCGCAAACCCTGCCACACTCGTTCGCCTGTGCAGAAGGACGATGGAAAATGCTGGTTACTTGATCTAGGTCGGTAACGACTTAACCGAGTCCTTTGATGTCAAAAAAGAATTTAGACAAGGACGCGCTTTAATGTGATTTTTCAACATCATACTTGAAACGATTGTGCGAGGGTCACAAGCCAACAACGGAGGCACAATCTTTCAAAACAGAAGTTACCAAAATAGGTCAAGCGGTAAACGAGAGCAAAACGAGAAGGGACTCACAACATCCTCGATTCGGACAGAAAGTTACAATAGACAGCTATAAATTCGAGGTAGCCAATTCTTCAACTCGTATACGACACTCGAATCCGACCGCAGTCGTATTTAGTTATTACAAAGTCGTAATTTACGAGTAAACTCGTATGTTCACGAACACACGTTTGCATAACTGCAATCATACACCTTGTGTTTTTTTTAAATGTCGTATACATCACATACAAATCGAAGAAAAGGAATTTCATTTTGGTGCGATTCTAAATACGAGAGGAAATACGAATGGGCATTCGAATTGAAGAATTGGGGTGAGTAAAGGACTTTGTCTACCTTGGCTCTGCCATCAATTCTGACAATACCTCAGCAAAACTTTAGGCTGAGAAGTCTATTGAGTAGTAAGGCCCTATCCCGAAAAACTAAGGAGATTCTGTAGAAGATCCTAAGCATACCAGTCCTCATTTATGGCGCTGAAGCATGGACTTTATCTAAAGCGGATGAAAATATCGTCAGTACTTTCGAGAGAAAAATTCTTCGTAAAAGAATGCAAATGGCTGCGAATGAATGCAAAAGAAAGCCTTTACAAAGACAACAGTTGTACCGCGGTTCTTCCTCCACAGAAAAATGTTTTTATCTTTTTATCAGAGGAAGAGAAACATATTCAAATCATTATAGAACCACCATCACAGGGTACAGATAAGAATAACTTCTTCACATAATCGGACTTTATATACATATACATATATATATATCCTACATTACCTTGTAGGGCCTCAAATGCGCCTACGGTTTCTATCCGAGTTTTAGCTCTCTCCAAACATTCCCCAGCTATCCGGACTCCTTATCCACTGCTCTGCATCATGTACATATGTACATATATACTTCTTCTGTTAGCGGATTCCATTACATTGCTTGCCTTGCTACGGAACTGGCACTTTTTTGAAGGGTATCACCTATTCACTGACACTTTTGTCGTGGTGGTGCCCATATGAGCCATATGTATGTCATTTCAGCAGCATGAATAATATAGATCCCCACACCAATAACAGACCAACCATGTCCTACATACTTACCAGCAGTCACTACATCAATTTCGATTAAATATTCCTATCAACCAACAGGCTATTTTCTTCACGCCTCAGTCGCCTCACGAAAGTATTTTTCCAAAAATTCAACTTACCGCGCCCTTGAAGCCGACACCAATGTACCAATGTTCGCTCTTTCTATCTTCGATCAATATTCTCGAATGTCACCGCAAGCCACCACTGAATTCATCAATGTTGCTTACCTGTTCAACTACTCCAATAATACCTCAACGTGTTTTTTTGTTAAGAATACTTTATAACAAATTAAAAACACATTGTATTGTAAAAAAAAAATCACGTTAAAAAATAAACTACAGCCTCTAATCGTCATTTCGTTCCTTGTTTCGATCCTTTAAGCTGCCTAGAACCGAAGATATCATTTACAAAAATCTCATCATCCCCAAAAATTGGAGACCACTCTGTACTCAAAAATGAAAAAAAAACTACACCCTGTAATCTAAATTTCGGTCTTTGTTGCATGTTGCTGTGACATCTAGAACCGAAAATATCGTTGCATTACAAAAGCCGCTCACAAAAAATTAAAACCAAATTGAAAATTGTGATGAAACACCAGGCCAACAGAAATTCTCAGTAAACAGTAGGTATGTTGACGAGCTCCCATTTTCTGGTTGCACACTGCATACCAGTATTCGCATTAATTGTTTTTTGCTCTAACTTTTGTATTTGTGGACGGATTTTGACGTTTCGGGTATCAAATTAAAGGGGATTTTCTGAGTAATTAATTGGAATAGGTTTTGTTTACAGTTATGCACAAAGAAATGCTCAATTCTTTTGTCAATGTTTGGTAGTGACGAGTGACATCATGGGCACTGTAAAAGATTGTTGTATATACTCGTAGGTGCTTTGGATTTGTTGTGATGATGCTTTTTCCTCTTTTTAAGTTAAGGAGAAAGCACATGGTTATTATGGACTTCAAGAGCGAGGTGTGTGTATATGGTGGCATTCGACTATAAGTTCATAATATATCATAGGACTGCTATAAAAATCACAATGGAAAGACAAGTGGGTTCTCACTTATAGATTGTGTTAGCTTTGGATTGGAAAAGGGACAGTATGCACATATGTATGTATGTATACTTACGTAACTTTCAGTTGCATGCCTTAGTGTTTGGTATGCAATTCTCAACGTCGTAGTTACTAATCGTACTTACTCAACTTATATCCACCCTGCTTACTGGCAATCACCTAAGAACCTAAAATGGAATGTAGTACTAAGCAATTAAACAAAATTCCTTTAAATATATATAGTATATATATTTTTCATATATAACCTGTTTTATTTGTCTACTTAATTTCCATACATTTTTTCTGTATTTTATTTCTTTCTCTCTCAATATATATATATAGAATTTTTTGTTTTTATTATTTTAAGGCAATTTTTTTCTTCAATAATTAACATGTCTCTTTTTAAAAATTGTTTTCTTTTTTTTTTTTTTGCTTTGTAACTTATCTAGTGATAAATTTTATTTATTTATTTCATATACTTAACTTGTGATTAACTATACTTATTTCTATTTATTTTTTTGTTTAAAAAGCATTTTGTTAGGTTATTTGTATTTGTTTAATTAAGGATTTCTTTCCTTTGATAAGAATTTTATTTTTTTTTTGTTTTTCTTTTCCTTTTTTTTATAAGGGAATAGCAGTTTTGTTTTTATGTTTTTTTTTTAATACTAGACTCTTAGGAACGTAGTAAGCCGGAAAAATATTTTACTTGTATTTTTCTTTTTGTTTTTATATAAGTCTTAAAATCAGAATAAGAAACCTAGTTTTTCTTTTATTAAATTTTCTTATTTAATCCTACAATTTATTTTTTTTAATTATATTAATTGATATGATTATTATTATCAATACGCTAAACTTAAATGTAATAATATAATTGTAACAGAATAAGGAGAACACTAGGTGTAAATATGAACTGAAAGCAAAAATTATTTTTAAGTTATTGCAATGAGTCTGTTTATTTTTTTTTTTGCTCTACCATTAGTGGACTAAAGTGGTGCGCATAGTTTTTGAAACGATTTTGATGGGTAAGTGTTTGGTGGACAATACATAAACTGGATAGAAGAAATTATGAGAGTACAGACGTAACGACGTAACAAGTCATAAAGATTGAATTGTTGTCTGTAAGATCATTGAAATAATGCAATTCAACACGAAAAATCTAGCATTGTCGGCCGAAGCTTCAATAAATGATTTACTTTAATAAATTCTCTTATTTTTCCGGGGAAAAAATTACAGGACCAGTTAAATGTTTCGAAAGTACTTTGATGTGTAAGTGATTTTTTATGAGGGCTCATTTGGCAACGGCGTTGTGGATGCCCTACAACCCATAAGGGGATACAGGATATAAAAAAAGCTTTGTTACTTACAAGCACATTTACTTAAGCTTTACTTTTAATCTCAGATTTGACTAACATTTGTCTGGTAAATTCAAGAATTATTTTTTTTTAAACTAAGGTTTGTGTGCGGTAAGTAAATAAAACCATTTTTTCGAATCTTGACATATAGAATCTTTGGTCCTGATTTTATGCAACCTGTTGAACTACACCCAAAGAAAACCGGGGTAAATTCTCTACTCATCGACAAACGTAAGTGGGAGCTTATTAATATTTTATTATTCCTTGCGATACATTTGACATATTTAATTATTTAGTGAAGACTGATGGACTGAAAACGTTGTTTAAGTGGCTTAGGCAGTAAATCAGCGATTGTAATAAACCAAGGGACTGTAGCGATCCTTGATAATGACTGAGGTGCAATGAACGTTCAAGCTTGTTTTGTATGCAGCACAGCCTATTCTGAAAATCAGTAACCATTCCTAAATGCAAACTCAAAATGACGACACATAACGAAGATACGACGCGCGTAAACCTTATGGTCCATTGTACTTTCGCATAGCCGCTCGATTTATTGTTTGTGTTCTAATATTTATTGTGAAACTCCATAAACCGAAAGTGCTGAAAGTGCGTGTGATAGCAGATGTAGTTTTTATCAACGCTTTCGATAGTTATTTGATAGTAATGTATGAGGATTAAATAAACTTGCTTAGGTGGCGCTACAGTCCGGAGTGGACCTGTTTAGATAAAAAATATGTACAAAGCTTCAAAAATCAAGATGATCTTTCGTACATATGTAAACAATTTCTACGGTCAAAGCGACATGGATTGGTTTTAATTATTCTTGAACGTACATTGATACGTTCATAAAAGAAACGATACTCCATGCACATATCTTACAAAGTTTGGCGACAAAATATGTTAAGAATTTAGAAAGGTTAACTGAGATAATGCAACTTTATAATCAAAAGCTGAAGCAGACCAGTAAAAAGATGTCAAAAACTACAATTTACCCAGTCAAGATCGGATCAATATTGCATGAACACAATCCTATTTGCATGCGATAATCACTAAATCTAAATACTAAGTTCTTTAACCTATAAATATTTATGTTATCTCTAAAACATTGATTTCACATCTTTTATGTTTTTTTTTTGTTAGTTATTCTCAGATATCTCGTCACAGCACAAAATTTCATTGACATTTTTTTTTTTTTTTTTTTGTTTTTTAATTTTATTAAGTTTGGTATAATGTTCTATATGAAATTTTTATTCTTCTTATATTCTTTTTCTATATTTCTTTTACTTACGAAAATTTTCTTTTGTATATATAAATTTTATTAGTTCTTAAATGGATATATGTATATATTTCTTTTTTTTTTATATTTTGTTACCTTTACATATCACACTCCCATTCAACTGAATTTTAGTTGCGCTGTTCTTAAGGTGCTTTTAAAAACGAATTCAACTAATATATATAGTAATATAGACAATACATGTTTTAAAATTACAAAAAAAACATAATTGTTTTTACTAAATCATATGTAAATTCGATTGCACACATTTTCAATCCTGATCTTGTCCTGATTTAAGACTTTTAATGAATTGCATTTTCATTTTATGTACTTAATTAATATTTTATTTATTTATTTTTTTTTTTTGTTCTAAATTCGTGTCTAAGTCTATGCATCATTAGGCATTTCCTTTTTTGATAAAATATTATTTTTTTTTCTGTTTTTGTTAAGTGAAAAATGTGACATTTTCAATTTAAAATAAATTGTTAAAATTTTGTTTATACTTAAGAATAGAAGAATATCTAAGAAATTCATTTAAAAAAAAATAGTGAAAAATATTTATTTAAAGTACATAATTGCATTTGGGCGATAGAAGAAGATATTGAAGTGTCTTTTGGAAAAAAAAATTTATATTAACATAAAGGGAAGAAAATACAAAAATAATCTGAGCTGGGATTGTGCAAGATGCTTAATGGATTAGATTGCAATTTCCCGAGAGATTTCCGAACTAAAAATTCCAGAAACTTGACTTTAACTTTATAAGATTTTGTGTGTCTTGATAGTAGACTTAATAAGATTAATAACACCGCATCCTTTAAACCTTACGTGTGTAGATTGGATTTCCACGGCCACATTAAATACCGATTGGCCCTCAGCTGAATAAGACGAAAATAGGTACTTTAACAAACAGGGAGACACTATCTATTCAACACCTGGGGAAAATACAGCCTGAGAACAAGACTGAAATATTCAAAAGCAGTGAAAGGTTTGTCACAAATAACTGCAGAAATTAGATTAAGGATTAAGTGATGCACAAAAATTGGCCAACAAACTTGATTAATCGCTAATTAGTCCCCTTTTAAGATATTCCCTTTTATACGTCTGAAACAGGTCATAATACGGTTAAGGGACCCTCAGCCAACTTGTATTCCACCATCTAGGCCTAGGATTATAGAAAATCATCGGCTTACTAAAGAATCCATACGAGAGGGCATTGGAAAGATGTTTAAGATGCTTTATATCAAGCGCAGAAACTGAAAGCCATCAAAGTTATACCCAGCCCTATCATGGTATTCGTTCTGAAACGCAAGAAAATTTCGATTGCAACCCTTACATCTTCATAGTACGCGTATAAATTTGTTCACAAAATGTAAACATTTGGCACGACAGATCCCTACAGAACCTAGGGCCTAGCTTCTCGCAACCATTTGTGTTGTGGGTGTTATATTTTTCATACTAATGGAAGGGGTCTACTGTTTGGAGTTTTCTTTTATAAAACTTATACTCTCGGATATTTGTCAGACGCTCGCAAGAGTTAAGACCGTGATTGGTGTTGTCAGGGAATTGAACTTCAATCCACCAGTTCACCAGTACGAAGCGACGCTCTAAATCTATCCATTGAGACACGTTTTCTCTTAGACGAATGTATGACAAAGAATCTCGGAAATAAATTTATAACTGTGCTACGTTATACATCATTGCTTTTCGGAGAATGTTTTCAGAATGTTTTCGTACACATCGTAGAAAACTCCTTTCTGATCAAATACTATGATAGGACTGGGTATGCCTTTTCTTCACATGGTCAGCCCTATCATGGTATTTGATCGAAAAGGAATTTTACAATTTTTCGTGGTGCAAATATGTTGCACGCCTTTAAAATTTCTGTACGAAAACGGATACCTTAAAGGTACTATGCGATGCAATCGAAATTTTATTATGATTTGGAACTTTTTTTTGGAACGAATACCACGATAGGACTGAAAAAAGCATGTGATTTTTCGACGAAGATTTTAATGTGGAATACTACCTATAAAATCTGTAAGACACATGGAAAATAATCGCTACAGTATAGTCACAACAAAGCTGTAACCATTTTTGAGTTGTTTGCCGAGAGGTGACGATGGGTTTTCAAAAGCGTGTATTACCTGGCATTCTTATGACCAAGAATGAAAATGGATCACGCTGTGTTTAAAACAAAATATGCGTTGCTATAAGACGATTAAGTGGTGTCGAGGTCTGCGCTCACATTAATGCACAATCTCAATCACAGTATCAGAACGACAATAGAATTGAATTGCAGAACTGCGTGAAGTTTGTTAAAGAAAATTGTTAAATAAAAATAAAAGAAAATGGAGTCGCCTTCCAGAGGGCTCCCACTACTTAAACTAACTGCAAAATTTATTTAAAAATCAACTAAGGCAAAATAAAAAGTAGTAAAACCCAATTTATATTTTATTAAATATATTTTTCTTATAAATTGAGAATCTAATGTGCTATATTTCAAAGTTAACTGCCACACGCCTACAATTGATGCAAGTTCACATATGTATATATTTACTTATATATTTCTCTAGTGTACAGACTATTCATTCACTCGTCACATCCACACAAACAGTCCTAGTTCCATGAATTCTTCATAATTCCATTTTAAGAATTAGGAAACGAAAACACAGTTAGAAAATGAACAAAAAAAAAAAAGAAAAAAAAACATCAAGATGTTTCTATGAAAATGAGACATTATACATCTCGACATCCTGGTCATTCACACTATCCTCAGGATCAGTCCTGTCCTCTTGATCAATTTGAATTTTATGATGTGATGATGAAGGTCCGTGTGATATGCCACCCGCCACTGTAGTGTTTTCCTCTTTTTGATCACCACCCACAATAACATTTAGATCCTTTGAATTTGTTCGGCGATGTCGAAGAATACTTGAAGCAGCCTCAACTGCCAGCAGCTGTTTATCCTTAATATTCAAATCTTTGGAATTATTGCGTGAGTGTCCCGATCCACCAGCATCCTCATTTGAATTTTTCACTTTGTTTTCAACGTTTTTCACAACATTTACACTTTTTCGGCCGCGAAAGAGGTCAATATCAAATCGAATGTTGTTTGGCATATAAATCTGATCGTAGGAGTGATTACGAGAGTGTTTCTTAACAAATTGTCCACATCCGGGAGTGAGATTATCATCATCGTCATAGTCATCATCTCTGTGTAGTTGATTTTGTATATATTTGATATTGAGGGCGGGATCATCGCGAGAGTTATTCCTGGAATGCGTGAGCTTCTGTCGGAAGTCGGAATTTAAATCGTTCGAATTGTTACGGGAATGTGATTGGATTTTCTTGAGGTTACGGAATTTACTGGCTGTGTTGTTGTAGTCGTCGTTATTATCCTTGGTATAACCACGAATCATTTTGACATCGCATGAGGCGCTGCGGAAGTGTTTTTTCGATTTTGTTTGGGGGACAATTACTGCGGATGGATGAAGCGAATTGTGGCATTTGTCGTAACTGAAAATGAGAAACAGATTTAAATAGCATTATTATGACAACTTAAGAGGTTGGTATAGAACTTACCCAGATTCCAGCTGGATTGTACGAGAATCGTTGCGAGAGTGCCGTAGGATATCTGAAGGTATGATCAGTTCATTGCCTCCGTAAGGCACGGTTTGATTATTGTCTGTTAATTTTTCTTCGAATACTGAAATGGACGAAAATCTTGATTGTTTTTCTTGAGGGTTTGTGTAGGATTTGGTATGGAAATGATGTATGCCATGAATTTGAGATGAAAGTGCTATTTATTGTCTTCATGTGGTTTGAATATTCAACATCATCAGAGAATGAACCGCCTTTGTAGAATGTGATTTCTTATTCTGAAAAGAAATCGTTCCAAAACTTGTCCTTCTCTTTCTCTGATGATAATCAACTGGGGGATTACCAGATTACTCTTTATATTAAATCACACATATACATATGTACTTGAATTCAGTCCTGTTACTATTCGTTTATATTTTAAGACCGCAGAATTAAGGGGTGAGTATAGGCAAAAGGTGTATACAAGGTGCTCAGAGCAAGAATTCTTATGAACGAATTTGTTTACAAACAACCAGCACCTTAAGAAGTTTCTTCAACTTCATCCCGAACTAGAAAGTTAATCAAAACCCAGGTTTGACCACTTCGACAGGGTACTATGTATTGCAAATGTCTCTGTGGCCTGGCACCCAGTTTGAGTCGGATAGCCGCACTCGCACCCAAATGCTTGCCAAAAATATCGAAGGGAACCAGGTTGAGCATAATGTCCAACGCTGCTAAGGGGGAAGTGCACCACTGTTGCATACAGGTACATGGAGATCTTTGCACCTTAGACAGGAGATTGAGGTGAGTAGTCCTATTAAGAGCTCGCCACCAGACGTTCACGCCATACATCCAGCGTACGATATGAGGTTGAAAACCTCAGCTCGTACCTATGCCTTTTTTACATGAGTTTAGAACCGCATTTGCCTTCTTTACGGTTTCAAGTAGATTGGCTTTCCAGTTTAGTTTCATATCCAAAATGAGACTCAAGTCTTTAAAGGAGAGACTGGTGCCATAAATCGTGGAAGGGTCAATAAGGGGAACTTTATAGCATTTTGACGGCCATCTAGTAAGGTGTAGAAGAACAGATTGGAGGATTTCCCTGCGGGTATCAGGGAGTTTTCTGCAGGCCCTATACCAATTTCATCTTCATAGGCAACTAGTCCGCAGCCAGTTCTTTCTATGTCCAATAGGGACATAGCAATCCAGAAAGCATAGAGAGCATAGATGGGCTAATGCTCTGGCGTGGGTGGATATCAATCAATCTTTCTAGTGGACGATAGGCTGATAGGTCAGAAATCCTTTGGTTCCACGTGCGAGCATTTTCCTGCTTTGAATATGAAGACAACTCAGATGCTTTGAAATTAAGTGCATTTTATAATACACTTTATACGCTTTATATAACAAAAAATTACAAACACGAGCAAGTGCAGTTTTGTTACATAATCACAATGCTCTGATAAAATGTACTTAATGTATAGTGCTTGTATTACTCGCTTGCTACATAACCATAGCCTAAGACATTTCTTGAGCGAATGGATATACATATGTATATATATGCACGTATGCAAGACCCGTACGATGAAGATTTTGGATGGTTGCAACCTGGTTTATTTTACGGTGAACTATGGAAATTCAGCTCATTGTTACTAGTGATAAGACACTTCTTTGAGAACGTTATCTCTAAATAATTTGGGGCACTTGAAACACTTTTCGCAACACTTTAAGGGTTCACGTCGTAAACACGTATGAATTGGATGAATTTGTGCATTTAATACTTAAACCACTATCACTAGTATCTGTACTCACGTTTGTCCAAACTGATAATAGATCCAATGACCAATTCATTTGTACTGAGTGGTTTCAGCTTGTCTAACTGCTTACGCCTACGCACTAACCACCAATCGACCATGAAAATAGCCAGAGCTACAATCTTCACAAATGCACATAATCCAACATACCTAAAAAAAACAAAAATCAAATTCAGAGACTTAGCTTTTTGAGATCTCAAAACAACTCACTTCCAACGAAACTTTTCAATATCATAGATCAAACACCGTCCACCTTTCTCGCCGCACGTTGATTTCCACAGCAAACAAGTTGAATCAATCAAATTTCCAAAAACTATCGGTGCCGGAATATATCCAAACAACCGGAATATTACAAACTGCATTCCTAGGGCAAACGATCGCTCCTCCTCAGACACCGAACGTAGTACAATCATGAGCAATGGCATTTGTGTTGAAGCAACAATAAACGTCATAAAGAACAACAATATCAGGAATGGGTAAATCGTCCGACATGGGGTGGTACAAGGACCCGCTGTGGCCACTGGTACGACTGTCACTTCGGCAAAATCTTCATGAGCATTCAACGCTTGCGCTTGGCTACCACCAGGACCGGTATAAATGCTGCTTATATTGGAATGAACACCTTAAAGTGAAATACAAACATTAAGTATTCAATAAAGAAAAGCCAAAGTAAATTAACTCACATGCACAATTAGTATAATTAGAACTGGATGAAAATGCTGTGCACCCTGCATGGCAGGGACTAAAATACGTTAGCCCGTTATTTCCACAAACGGGCTCAACATCTGTTGTCAAACACTCGCAACCGAAATTGCAAGCAGCTGTTAAATTCACTTTAAATGGTTCCAGTGAACTGTGCGTTGAACTGTTGTAGTAAGGAATTGTAGTACCAGCCATTTTCAGATTTTCACAACCCAGGAAGAATAACATAGCGTAGCAGCCCAAGCAGATTACATTCGATATGAGAACGAATTGAACGGCACCCTTTGGTTTGAGTTGGAAACGTTTTAATATGCAGCCACCAATAAAGATACCAATGCATGCTCCGGGGACGGCGATAGATCCGGTGAATACACTGGCCTGGCTTTTGCCCAGACTAAATTGAGTTTCTAGGTACTTCGGGAGGAAGACGACAAAACCCGAAACTATCATAAGTTCCATGCACGCTCCCAAGCAAGTGACGATGTAAACAGGATTGCATACTAGACGCAACATCGATTGGGGGATATCTGAAAAAAACCATATAGGTTATTGAAAAATAAAAAAAATAATTCTCTTCAAGGTTACCTTTGATATCCTTTCCATAGCCTGTGTCAACTTTGGGTTTAATTTCCTTTGTTGTTGTGTCTTCTTTTTCCTTTTTCAATTTTTCATCGGGTTTACGAGGCAAACTGTTTGAGTTGTTTGGCAGGATTGGTGGCAGTAGCTTTTCTGAGGTTTTACGGATTTTTTTCTTTTCATGAGTGAGGACCTGAAAAGGAGGCGAGATTTTTTGTTTTAGTTTTGTAAGAAACTCAGTAAAGAAGTGATTAGCTTACCTTTGGAAACGAGAAAAAGGGAATTGCTACCACCAGTAGTAGCACTCCACATAGCAAGAACCCTCCCCACCACATGCCGACCCATCGACGATCACCAGGATCTGCAAAAGAAAAATAGGGTAAAAGTTGTTGCATCATGCTTTGGTTGCAGATTATAAGAACGAATTTGAATTCAAAAGAAAGTTAATGGTAAAAGATCTCTTGTAAAAAGTCAAGTCAAGTATCAGTTTACATAGTTCGAATTGAAGAGTTGTTCAGATAACACTTAATTGCCTAATTAGCAGCTTCAAGCGAACCAAATAGTAGTACATATCTTCAGTAATTTTTCACCACTCTCTTTTTATGGCAGAAGTGAGGATACATTTTTAGAAATTCCGGCATTATTCTACGATGCATGTTGAAGTGGATCCTATGTCTTTCAATGATCCGCTGATCGCTGATCAATGTGTCGTTCTCAGAAAAGTTTAGGCAAATGAATGAAGCACTTTTAGAGTACAAATTTAAATTTAAAAATAAAGATCACAGATCCTTGCGGTGAACTGAAGTAAATGGCAACTTTACAATAAGAGTGGATAAAAGAACGAAAAGCTATCAATAACGATGAAGTATCTATAGTTTCAATAATATGGCACGAAATGTGTGGAACAGCTCTAAAAAAAATTAAGTTTGGTTCTCAGTTCTCATATTCGCTGTACAATAACTTTTGGCAAAGGCTTGCAGAGTTGTAGGAGAGGATACCTTGTTTGAATTCACTTTAACAATCCACAGATGACTTTTGAGTGATCTATCAATATTCACATCTGTATAGCTTAAGTACGGATTGTAGCTATGGTCAGAACGATGGCTGATCGCACTTATTAAGTCCATGGATCGAAACAAAATAAATATGTATATACTTGTTCTGGGTTCAACCAATTTTCACTTACCAATTGAGATAATAGTCGAAGACAGCGAGTCCATATGGAACGAGAGCAAGTATGCACCCAAAAGGAATCCTAACACCGGACCAAACGCAGCCATACTGTACATGCACCCTTTAATGAGAAACAAGCATTAGAATTCTTTGTCAATTTGGTACAACATCTTTCACTTACCAATATACATCGACGAACTCTCCGTCTTTACATGGTCGTCCACATAGGTGGTACCCAGTGTGAACAATGGGCTCCCTCCACATCCTAACAGCAGCTGGGCGATAACAAACAACAGAACTGGTCCAAAAGTTGAAGATTTGCCTTCCAGGCAGTTATCCTCTCTTAATGTATGTGGTGCCAATGGTGGATTCGATAATCCACTTGACAGTCTTCCCAATCCCATGTCCTGTTCCCTAATTGAAACACCTCGACAAATATTATCACTAGTCTGATTGGCAAGCGTTATCCCAGGATTCGCTTCTCCTGTAAAGTGCGGAACCATGAATACCAACGATCCGATTCCCATGATCACAGCACCTAAGGGACACAAAGAAAAAAATATTTATACATATTTCAGATACACAAGACTTATGTAGTTCTTACCAATTCCAATCCACACTGGAATATGCCTTCGACTACCCAGGTAACTAACAAATATCACTGTTATCACATTGCCAATTTCATAGCTGGACGCGATAAGTCCCGAATAGCTTGATGGTATCTCGAATCGTTTCTCGATTGTCGTTATCACTGAATTAATGTAACCAGAGCTTAAAGCCTGCTGCAGTGTGACTAGCATCGACAGTAGAAGGACGAAGATTTTTATTCTAGCAAATTTCTGTATAATAAATGGACGACAGTTTAGGATTCCGCAATCACGGTTTTGTAAATCTGGATCATCGGCAGGATCATCGTGTGACGGCTGCTGATGTGGTAGCGTCGGATGATGATGATGACCATTGCGATTATCAACTAACGTATTAGACGCTTGGCGGCTATGACATTTTATCACCGTATCTGTGACACTATTGTGATGTGAATGATGATGATGATGATTGCGGTGTGTGGAGGCAGGAGCGCCGGTGCCATTGGTGTTGCTATTTTGTGGAATTATTGGCTCTGGACTACCAGAATCGGCTGGGACATCGATACTGCTGTCATCGCCGCTGTTTGTTTCGGAATAGAGGCCGGTCATTTGATACATCGACTCTTGTCGCCTGAATAATGAAAAAGAATACAAAATGATTAATTTGGGAATCTGGAGTTCAAATGAATTTTAATTTCTTTTTCATGTTATCAAGAACTTAAAATCATGCGTTTTATACAAAAGGACAACTAGGGCGAATTTCCCTCTGCAAGCATTGAAATGAGATAACTAAGGAAGACCAAAAAATGTGTTACAAGTAGTGTAAGAGAAGGTTGCATAAGTGAAAAGCAATTTTTAACATCCGTCATCTATCATGCTAGCCCCAATGGCCCCAGTATGTATCGCGATTAGATTACGAGAAGCAAGTTGTTGCTATGCTAAACAGTACGGTTACCTAGGGCAATGATTCTAACCAACTACACCATCCCCAAGCTGAACTTTAGAAAATACTTCATGGCAGGCTTCCCATCCAAAGTGGACTGGGAAAGAGGTAAGATAATAAGGACGACAAAATGGCAGTACTCGAACCTCGTCGCTCTTTGAAAGATAACCCAGCATGTTTCCGAAACAGTGCCAGTCAAGCTAACATTAATGCCCTAGAATCGAATACTACACCTTCCAAGCCGGTGCATGGAACAATGCAAAGATAAACTCTCTTCGCTAGGGCATCGCTTTAAGATAAGTCTCCTCTTGGTGCCAGGGCACACTAACATAGAGAGGAGTGAATGGTGTGATGAGCTGGCGAGTTGCGATTCAGCCCTTCACAAGTCCCTCGTGAAGTGTATTTTCATCTCATCTCAGTCAAAGGAGGAATCCTCTCGCACTTTCTATCAGAGGCCAACACCAGGTGGCACGAATTGCAGAACTGTGTCGTATCAAGGCACATATGTCCCAACTACAACTGGTCCAGAACACAAAATCTACAAAACATGACTCGCACAGATATTACAAGGATCATAGCGATTAGTACGTGTAACTGGGCCATAGGTACACACACGTACAGATTAGTCCCAATTAACGCAGACATCGTATATTGGGCAAAACCTTCTTGGACAACCTTAACGAAATCTCGGGGAAAAAGATCAGTGAACTAGTCAGTTTCCTAAATGCCACAGTATGGTTGTAGAGAATTTTCGCTCTATTCTTCTAGGTTTTTACACTAACACTGACAATCAGGTCACGCGATGTTAAAATAGCTCTAAAGTGCTAATTAAGCTTCATCATGGAACGGTTGCAATTGTTGTCCTTAGCGAACGGAAGCTCTTTGAAACAGTGAAGAAAACCTAGTCACCGAAGCACAGGGCAGCAGCTACTTAATGGACATAAGGTAGAGAGAGTAATAGCGCAAAAAGAGAACCCGCATCCCGTCAATGAAGAAACGGTTTTGAGGAGACTTACTCAGCTATCAAAAAGCTGAAGAACAACAAGGCCGCCGGTCGGCTATGATGGTCTACCAGAGGCGCTTTTCAAACATGATGGTGACGCTTTGGTAGGGTAGATGGATCAAATCATGAACCAATTATGAGTGGATGAACCAGATTTCGGCAAGGAGATGCGCTATCATGTGACTTCTTCAATCTCGCACTGAAATCACTATCTTCAACAAATCTGTCTAACTGCTGGGTTACGCAGACGATAGACCACTGGAAGCAGCGTGCCCGGGATCGAAGAGAGTGTAAAGCTGCCGTGTCTCAGGCAGAGACTTTTCGCGGGTCGGGAGCCCGTTACCAACCAAATTTAGAATCAGCAGTACAATTTTTTTGCGGTTTCATTTGGACTTTAACTTTTTTCTCAAAGGTATTATTATAGTTCCTAGCTTGAATCCAACAAGACTGCTGGACCTGATGTCCTTCGGGCCAAACAGCTGGAGATGAATTGGTAGAGAGGGTACACTAACGTATTTCTAAGACATAATCAGACGAGTGGACGCCATGGCTCAAGTGGTTATTGCGTTGGACTTCGGATCGAAGGGTTTAAGGTTCGATCCCCAGACAACACCTAAAATTTTCTTTCACGGCCTCACCTATCGCAAGCGTCTGCCAAACATCCGAGATTAAAACTGTCAAGAAAAAGCTTTTTAAAATAAAAATTGTCCTTCGGATACGGCATTAAACAGTTGGTCTCATCCATTCGTGTAAAGAATATAACACGCACAACACGAATGGTTGTGAAAAGAAGCTAGGCTTTGGAGTGGACCTGTCAGACAAGTGTATGCCTGACAATTGGAATATCAGTATCGTTTGCCCGATCCAGAAGAAAGGAGATCCCTTCAATTGCGCCAACTACCAAGGTATTAGTCTCCTCAACATCGAGTACAAGTTCCTATTTGCCATACGTCTTCGACAAACCTGGATGTGAAAAAGTAACCAAATCGGACACAGCACAATCCATAAGTGATCAAACGGTGGGTCAAAAATTAACGAAGGTAGTGGCTCAAGCATATTCTTAGAGGAACCATCAATCGCCCGGTCCTCAGAAACAAACGAGCTACAAACAGATCACTCGGCCCTAACGCCCATCAGTCTTCTCATGTCCAAAATTACTTCGGACTTCCACAAAATTGCCAACGTAAGGTGGAGTATACTATACCTCATGCCACGTCTCTAGAAAACGTTGGACCCAATAGAACAAAAAAGGACTAGAAAACTTCTATCATTAAATATGCCACAGCTGACCCTCCTCATAGATATCCTCACCGGCTACAACTGAATGGCGGCCCACCTTAGAAAAATAAGAATCAGCACCACATACCTATGCAGAAGCTGTAGCGACACAGAGGTAGAGCAAGACACAACACATTGCCTCTGAGAATGCCCAAGTCGCAACAGAACTAGATGCACAACCCTTGGAAAAGTATCTTCCAAGTCCCTTACCGAACCCGCCATAGACTAATAGTTGGACTAATTCGTCTTGTTCATTTATTTCAGCTATCCAGTACAATGGATCGGTTGAGATCCGAGTAAGGCTGCACTCCCGCAGTTAGTCACCTCCTCAACTTAACTACCTATCTGCCATATTGTGTGAACGTCTGAAACCCTTCGTCAACAGCCTCATTGGCCCCTATTAGTATGGTTTCACACCAGGAATCGATTAATTCTGGAAAAAACCCAAGAAGTCCAAATCGATACCCACCATTTTTTCATCGATTTCAAGGCATTTATAGAGACGAACTGTACAGAGCCATGACTAGTTTTGACATCCCTGCCAAACTCGTCGGATGACAATGCAAAACGCTCGCTGCTCCATCAAGGTCGGTAACAACCTCACGAAGACCTTTGATGTCAAAAAAAAATTTCAGATAACACGACGCACTGCCGTGTAATTTTTTCAACATCAACCTTAAAAGAATTGTGCGAAACTCACAAGCCAACACCGGAGGAACAATCTTTCAAGTCTGTGCAACTACTAGCGCATGCCGAAGATATTGACATTATTGGCAAAACACAGAGGACTGTCAACGGTGCGTTGTTAGTATTGGAAGCTGCAAAAATGGGTTTAGCAGTAAATGAGGGCGACGAGAAGGAACGCAACAACGACGATTCGGACAGAATATCACATTCGACAGCTTTAAAGTAGTAGGGGACTTTGTCTACCATGGCTCTGCTATATATTCTGACACCTCAGCAGAAATAAAACGAAGAATAACTCTTGCCAATCGCTGTTTCTTTGTGCTGAAAAGGCAATAGAGTAGTAAAGTCCTATGCCGAACAACTCTAAATAAGACCTTGAACATCTCAGTCCTCCTTTATGGTACTCAAGCTTGGATCCTATCTAAAGTGGATGAAGATATCCTCGATCGTTTCGCGAGAAAAATTCTGCGTAAAATATTCGGTCCAGTTTGCGTTGACAGGCTTTGGAGAAGGAGACTTAACGACGAACTATACGAGCTGTGCGCGTTAGCCATCTAAGATGGCTAGGATATGTAGAGTGGATGGACACAAATACTCCAGTCCGTAGAGTCTTCGAATCTAACCAACGCAGTAGAGAAAGACCTCACCTTAGGTGGCGCAAACAAGTAGAAGGGGACCTCAACCAACTTGGAGTGCACAACTAGAGGCAGTTAGCTAAGGACCGGGCTAACTGTGAAGGCTTGATAGTAGAGGCCCAGGTTCATCCCGAACTGTAGCGCCACCTAAGTAAATACTTAAGTAAATACTATAGTTAAAAGCAAAGATCTAAAAGGCCAATATTGCTTGTAAATCAAAGAGGTCAACTGTATAAGACATTTGAAATTGTAATCAAATTGATTCGGACATCAGTAAAGCTTTCAAGATATCAAATTCCATTGAATGCTGACATTTTGAACATATTCGAATTCCAAAACAGCAAGGGAATCAAGATTCCAATAAAACTTCGCACTATTCATGCACACTACATGGCGTATACGTAACCTTTTTCAAAATATTTCCTTCTTTTAAATTTTAACTAGTATTCTGCGCAAAATAATAAATCACTTACAATCCACAAAGTGCACTTACCTAACAATTACATAAAAACACGATTTTCGCAACACGACCAAAATCCATTTAAAATGAACAACAACAACCGCAAACGTAAAAGAAACGCAAAACTTCACTTTTCTTTAACTTTGGCAACTGTATGAACAATAAGCATTCTCACCACAACCGACATTCGACTAGCAAGCTTAATTTCGACCACCCACTCATCAACCGAAAACCGACGACGACGATGACGACGACGAAGGCAAAAGGTCCTCAACTCTCAATTTGATGGTTAAATGTCGTTTAAACGTTCCACTACTACTAACTCCGTTTTGGCTGTGTAATTTTTACCAAAGACCAAAGGAACCTATGAACAGAGAAATATATAATCAAATAAAACAACCGTAGTCGTCGCGGCATATCCTTCTTCGTACATGTGTTGTACCAACACCCCTCCAAAAAAAAAAAAAAAATTACCCCCGATCAATGTTGCATCATAAATAATTTATTCCGACAATTCCATTTGAATTCTTCTAGGCTATACACACATAAACCAGCCGAACATAGGTCTATGGGAGCGCTCACAGGACTAATGAAATAGTAAAATTAAATCGGTTCCGTTCCATGACACTGCCACCACCGCCGCCACCGCCGCCGCCGCGTCATGTGCATGCAATTTAACTCACTCACTCACTCACCTGTGACCTTTCCGATGTCCAATAGTTGCGGTTGTAGTAGAACTGCTCGTGGTTCCTCCTCCACCTCCACCGGTATCAATATTCTGATGTGTATGATGGTGTATATCCTGATCCTGTGTTACTTGTTGTTGTTGTTGTTGCTGCTGCGACTGTTGTTGTTGTGATTGCATAAGTGTAACGGCTGTTGCTGTCATAATGAGGAATTCATTCAAGTTCTAGGTCGTTGCAGAAAGTTATATCGTTTCCTTTCGAGTTTCATTAATTTCTTGAATGTAATTGGCAATAATCCTGATTTTTTTTTTTTTTTGTTAAGGATTCCTCTTGATATCATAACAACATTTGTGCTCGGCAAGGAGTTTTGTTCATATCCTTTTAGCTGGTAATTAATTTTATTTTTTTTTTTGTTTTAAGTCTGAAAGGAGAGAGAGAAAGATACTAAACTTTATTTCGTTATATCCTTACACAGATACACACGTACGTATGTACTATATACTTGTATAAAAGGAAGCAATTAAGAAATAGCCTTTTTTTTATGATAGGCGAATAAAAAGGAAGACAATCGATTAATGGGTATTTTGTAAGATAGTGGCTTTAGGCTAAGCTTTCCATGAGAAAAACGACATTCGGGAAGGATAATAATGACACGAATAAGGTGTAATTTCGTAGAGAGTTTCCTTTCAATTGGCTGCAGGTTTTATGCGTCATTAGCTATGTATGTATTTCTTTTAAGAGGAATAATTGTCAGACAAGCTGTCTAGCGAATGACACGAGTTGATGCGTATCTGTAAAATATGCGTTGTTGAATAGCTTATGTATGTACATACTTACTCTGGGATAGAATGATTAATGATGTTACGTTTTAAGGATACCCATTTTCCGTGTGAAGCGAGATTTATTAATCATTTCAAAGGATTTGACAACCACTACGTGCATTAAATACATAATGTATCACGATTTCAGTAATCGCGGACATTTATCAGGAATGAAACTTAGCGAAGGACAGACAATCAAAATGAGATTTTTTTTGTTTTTAAATTACCTTAGATTAGTAGCGCTGGCGCTGGCGCTGGTGAAAAAGGACACGGGGTCATATATTTTAATGGTGGTCTCTGGCAATAAACTTAAGTAGATTTTTGGATAAAAGATCTTTTAATCTGGGAAATTAAAAAAAAAATGCTAAAAGAGATTCACCAACGTGATGGACAATAAAGGACGAATATACTTGATTTTAAAGGGCTATAAAAAAAAATGGTTGGACAAATTATTTAAGGATGAGAGGATTTAATTTAAAAATAAAAATGAAATCATATAACAAGCAAGAAATGGATCTTCTGTTTATCCATAAGACACATGTCTTGGCACGAGATCTGAGGCAAGTCGCCATAAAGTGTTCAATCTAAGCAGGGCAGTGGTGACCAATCCTCTGATTCGGAGAGTTGTAACGCAACAGTAATAGAACCATCTGTACCAACTAGTACTAAGGCTCATTCAAAAGCAGCCACTGCTAATCTATCATGGGTTATGAAATCAAAGTTTCAAACATTCGGAAACAATTCTGCACATCCTTCCTCTGGATATTTAGGGGAAAAAAGGTGGAAATGAAATTGGCGCTGCAACTGAAGACTTAGAAAACCTGACGGTACCTACACTAAGACGAAAGCAGAGACTGTCAGTCTTTTGCTGGAAAATCACTTTCTAGGTAATCAGATATCGATTGGGTCACAGCTTAGCTCGCCTGTGCAGGTTGAACTTGATCTAAGTCGCATAACTCGTCGACTTATACCAAAAATTGGTATGACTACTCCCTCGCTAAGAGTTTCAGACCTACATATCAGTTTAGACTTCAAGAATCAAGGAATTGCTGATGAATAGAACTTTGGTTATAGATGCAGACTGTGGCCGCTATATTATGGCAGGTGTTAACAGAGGCTGCCCGCAAGATGGCGTTTTGTGTCTACATCTATGGTGCATTCTGTTGGCTATTCTTAATAGTTCAAACATCTACACTCAGGCATACGCGGATAATGTTCCCATACTTTCTGTCTGGTCATGCCTACAGATTGTCTGTGCTAACCCGCAGATAGCCTTAGAAATGGTCGATAAATGGTGCAATGGGAATTGGCTTTCGGTTAATAGTTCGAAAACTGAGGTTGTTCTCTTCACGAGAAGAAGGATTGTGACCAGTTTGACTCAGCCAATGCTTAAAGAAGTCACTATCCAAATCTCCGATAAAGCGAAATATATGGAACTGATCCTGAAGACATTTTTTAGCTTATGCGTCAGTTCTTTGGTGGAGGGGACTTTTGCGTAAGTATGTGACTGCCTTCTGCATGAATCTTCAAAGAAACTTACCCGAGTACATCTGGTGTGTTCTAGATGCTTTGCTTGATTAACTTACCCTTGATACTTTCATCATGGGCTGTACTCTCAAAGCAATTTACCGTCTTAGACGGGGTGGCTTTTGGTGTCATGCGCACAGGAGTTTCGATTACCTTGCACGACACTTATCCTACGACCCTGGTTCTTTGAATATGCCGCCTGATCGAATGACACCGACACCGAATCGGCTACAAATTTGGAGTCGGCTTTCATTGCGTTCAGGACTGCCTTCAGCCAGAGTTTCAGCCTGGACGAGGTTGTAGTCGAATCTGCACGAATGGTTCCAATACTAGTCAAGGGTTCGGTACTGGTGTTTTTGTGGAGACCGACAACACTTGACTTCACTACTCGTTATGCATACATAACTCTGTTTTTCGAGCGGAGATCTATGCTATCCTAATGGCCGACTATACTGTTAAGAGTAGGAGGCTGGGTCGGAGCATCTGCGTCTGTAGCGACAGTCAGGCTGCGCTTCAGGCCTTGTTCTACCCTGTAACCCGTTCCAAAATAGTTAGAGAATACACGAACTCTTTCAATTCGGTCGCAAGGCTGAACTCTTTGACTCTTGTCTGGGTTTCAGGTCCCTCTGTGATTGCGGGAAATGAGATCTCCGATGAGATTGCTAAGTAAAGCTCAGAGGATGATTTCTCAAGACTTGAGCCTCTGTTGGGTACTCGGTCAGGGCGTCCACTGACAATTGGCAAATTAAACGTATGATCCCGAACGTCTGTAAGAAATCAGCGGCATTCTTGCAGTCTCTCAGCAGAAAAGACTGTAGACAACTTATTGGGGTTAAGGGAGACTTTTCTTTTGCCAAGCATCTTGTGTGGTAATCTTAAGAGACAGCACTGTCTGCGACGCTTATGGAGAGGGCGACGATACTTCCAATCATTTTCTTTGTTATTGTCTTAACTTTGCTTGGATCAGGTGACAGATCTTCAGTACTAATGTGGGGAGTGTTGTTACTGTAAGCTCGTCATTGGCTTTCTCCGAAAGTCGAAGAATTCACAGTAAAATGGGTAATACTGGATTTTGCGTCCTGGTAGAACAATAGGCCAGGTGTGTCTGAGTGCTCCAGGTGAGTGTTTCCTAACTCGACAAAAAAAAAAAAAAAACACGTTCCTGGACTTCAACACATAATACCACATACGTACTCACAATCGACAGAATTGGGCAGAGAACACGATGGGACACTGATGGGTTTAAGACAGGGTGAGGATGTAGAACCTGTACTGTTTTCAGTCTCTTTTGACGTAAGCATTTCTTTTAGACTACGAATAGTCTGGTAGTGTATTCCAAGCGGCGGTTAAGGATATTCGTGAAGCCGCTTACTAGCTGTCGATGAGATCGGTATCGAGTGTGGAAATCGTCCTTTACACCGACAGTCAGGCAGCTATTAAAGCAATTGAGTTACTAATAATAGATCTAAATTGGTAAAACAATGTCGCACATCCCTGAATGAGAGGTTATTCAAACGTCCCAGGAAATTGTGAAGCAGATGATCTAGTCAAAAGTGCCACTAAACTGGAGCACTCGATTGCTATGGTATGGTATGAGGGATTGTGCACCATGGAGGCACACATGGGGGCCTATTAGTCCACTGTGATTCCCTATTGATTGTGGTACCATATCTAGTTTGGTTGCATTTCGATTGGTCTTCAGTCAAACCAACCTGTGCTCTTGATGAAATATATCATGTTCCCGTATGGGACTTGTAGCAGATCCCCCCGTTCTCTGAAAAATCTTTTTCCCATGTAGCGGAAGCGACGAGTTTGAAGGTTGGCTCTCGACTATTAAAGAGGGCCTTCAGCTACTCAATTTGCAATTTTTTCGAAACTGTATACAAACGTCGTTCACATCAAGTTTTCTATTTAAATTGGAATCTACCACAAAACATATTTTATGTACAACACAATTGCCACAGGATATATGTAGGATCTATTGACTAAAAATAAAGAATTTTTTGTTTTCAGTCTGGTTAGCTTTCTGAATAAGTTTGAAACAGTCTCCTCCCATCGTGAAGTTAATCCAAATGTCGAAATGTCATCTGTCTCAAAGTCAAATCCCCAGTTCGTTAGACATGCCGCATATTTTATCAGAAAAAACAGGAGTTATCACTCAATTGTCTTTACTTTAAAACTCTGACGACCCATACCCGCTTAAATGTGAAATGGCTGACATTGTCTGAAATCCAGGCAAAAATAAAAATAAAATTGTATTGCTCCATTCATCCGTTTTACATTTTGCGCTAAAAGTACTTCAACATCATTTCAGAGTGAAATAAAACCAGGCGGAGGGTCACGTCATCTCTTTATAAAATAATATCCTTTTCATGAGAAAGACATTCAAAGCACATTAAGCATTGCCAACAGTTGTTCTCAGGGACATTTCAAATTTAAAAAAAAAACCATTGGCTTTCTTATAATTAATTTAGGGGTTACACCAGCGTTCATTTACAGGACATTCAAAACTTTGATAAATTCTAGAAGATAAACAGCAAAGAATTCTGACGCACTTCCGTTTCGCTGACGATACATACCTCATTATAAATAGCCTCCCACACACTTGTTATCCTGCACACCCACTCACCCCACGACTGTACTGTACTTTATAGTAATAAAATTCACTGAAGCTATTTTGCTTTTGATTGTACACCATCGTCACGCACTTAAAACGCTAAACCATTTTGCGGTTCCGTGGCTTGACTCCCTGGCCTGTGTGTGTGAGTAAGAAAAATCGATATTTCTTCCCAGCTTTGCCCAAGTAAAATCAGAATGACATACCCATCCCTATTTCGCCACACAGATCGCTAAACAAAACCAATTGAATCAAAACAAATATTTGCAAAATATCCTGGAAAGGCTGAAACCAAATTGATGACTCTATGGACGACTGCATTTGTCGTGTGCCATGTGCGTTTTGCAAATATCCTTCTTCGGACTCAGTATCGGTATTGTATGCATGCACGAGGTATATAAATAGACATAGCTCACCCGTTCGATTCACTCTGATGGTTCGAACCTTTAAAAGTCGATCGGGGGTATATGTATGTATGTATTCTCCATGGAGATGATGCAAAACAACAACGAAAAGAAAAACTAGGCCAATACAAAATGAGAGTGTACTCTCATAGCAGATAATTATTAATAGAAATACAGAGAAACAAAAAAAAAAAAAAAAACAACTTCCAGTGATGGATATCCTTTACATCCTTCACCTTTCTGACATGGACCCGGTTATGTCGTTGTTCTGTTTTATTTTATTACAAAAGAGAGGTGCGCTTCCCTCTTCTCTCTGACACATAGAGCTGTCAATTGTGACAGAAGGACTTTCATGCCAGCTTATTTGCGTCCTTCTGCGGGAAGGAGATAAATGATCTAACGATAAATCCTTGAATACTCTATTTTTTGCTGCTAATATGTACGAGATTTATTTATTGGGTTCGTTTGCGGTAGACATTATGTGGGTAACGTGGATTTGTAAGGGGATTCTTTCGAAGGACAGCCAGGAGATTGGTTCTGACAGTTTTTTTTCTGTTTCAAACTGACTTAAAGAGGAATTTACTGTCAAATTAAATTTATTTAAATCTGTTTTTGAAATTTATAAGGAAGGATTAGAAGGTGGATTGGTCGTTGAACCTGAAATCCAGAAAAAAAACCGATAGACGTAGTGAATCTTTGAAAATAAGATAATGTTGTGTAATACAAAAGGAACTGTCAACGCTAAAGTAGGTAGCGACAACACCTATCATGGGAATTCACAGCCTTGTAGACCGGAATGACAATTGTAGGTGGTTTGTGGATTTAAGCAAAACCAACCGTCTTGTCTTTGGAGGTACGCTGTTTAACCATAAGATCAGTTGGGTCTCAACAGACAGGCAACCAGAAATCGACCAGCCGCCGCTTAAGAAATTATCTCCTAAACGTCCGAAACAAGCTTGGTGCCGACATCGGACAAGAACGTGATCACCATCTAATGCAAACTCATATACGCCTTCGTACTGCAGACGTCAACAGCAACCGCTCAAACTTCCTAAACACAACCAGGTTTAACATCGATACGGTTAGGGATCTCCAAGTGCGCCAACAATTCAGGAATCACCTTGCCTTAGAAGCAGAAGCAACCAGCAGCACAATGCAGGCAAACAAGAATGTGGACGACTACTGGAATGCGGTGAAAAATGTTTTTGCAACTGGGGCAAGCACCTATGTATGTGGGTAGAAGACAGAAGTGCCAGCACACATGACTTTCGACAGACTCCTGGAGACGAATCGATGACCGTACAGCCATCAAAGCTCGGATTGCAGCGGCCCAGCAGTGGAGAACCGAGCTGGAAGCCCAATACCATGTGAAGAAGAAAAAATTGCAGCGTAAGAAGCGGCGGAAGAAGCGGCAAACAGGTGCGACAGTAGGACTGTTTACATCTACAACATCACCAAGGATCTCATTGATGGTCGAAACTCCAAACAATACCCCGTGAAGAGCTTCGACGGTAACCTGCTGATATCGGATGAGGACCAGGTTACTAGGTGAAAAGAACATTTCGCTACAGTCCTAAGCCTCTTGGACGAGTTCTAACGAGCATTCCGAAGTAACAAATTCCCAAATTCGCACCGGACCCTCCAGAAAAACCAAAATCTCAGCAGCAATAAAGTCTCTTTAGAAAAACAAGGCGGTGGGTATTATTGATTGGATTCCGCCGAACTATTTCAAGCGGCGCCAAATAGTATATCGACTGAACTGCTACACCCGCTCATACAGAAAGTGTGGGAAAGAGAACAATGAGATACCGTAGGAGCGGAAAAGGGGGATGATCATCGAGCTTCCGAAAAAAGGAACTTTGATGAATTCTGAAAACTGGAGAGGTACATAATACACTCTTCCGGTCGTAACTTAAATAATAGCTAAAATAATATTGGAACGTATTAAAGACCATTTAGATTCCACACTCGACGTCGAATCCTCCTGCATCGACCACATCGATGAATGTGCTACCTCTCGTATGTAATGGCCGAAATTAGGCAAAAAGAAAACAAAGAGAATTCTGGCACTAAATCGATTCTCTATCCGCATCCTAACTGGAATCAGTACATAACACTGTGCCATCGGAGTCATGGAAGGTAGTATCCAACGATTTATGCAGAAGCTGCGGAGAATGCAACATCGGCTTTGTCACTGCACCGCTTTGCAGAATGACGCCGGCGCATGCTAGGATGCAGGTTCTTCGGAAGCACCACAGAGTTTGCAGGCTTTCAGATATCGGATCTCCTCCACTTTATCAACAGTACCAACTGATTCTCATATCGGCCAGTAACATGATAGGCTTTCATGGGATTCACAATGGACATTAAGGTCTCCGAGTGGACGTGATCAGTTCATAGCCTAACCTAACCTAACCTAAAAGTAAAATATTAAATAATCAAAAATAAATCCCCCCAAGAGATAACAGTCAATCTTGGCGTTGTGCCGAATACAAAGTAAAAACACGTTCCTATCTCCCAGTAGTCCACATTATTCATTCTAATTGACGCAACACGAACGCGTAAAGAATCGGCCTTCAACTGCAGAAGTGATAAGCAGATTATCCGTAAAAGCTAAACCATTTTTTTTTTTAAAAAAACATTTCGCTAAGTAATTGTATCACATCTCATCTATATTTGCATTCAAAGTGAGTGATGTGTAAACTTTAATGTGGTTCATGACACCAGGGTATTTATAGCCAAGTTTTCAATAATTTTAACACAAAATAGAAAAAAAAAAATCCATAAAAACGGAAACTGTTTTCCCCATTTCTGTGTGACGACTCTACTACACTGCTCTTGACCTTTACAAGGTCAGATAAGAGGAATATGTTTTCGAAATTGGTTGTATGCACGTGTTTTTGAAATATGCTTACTGTTTATCGTATTCGGGTTACAAAACACTTCTTCTGTGTAGAAACGGATAGATAATGGAAAACATTTTGCGAAATAGTTTTCCAATTATGACAAAGTTGTGTAACTAACAAAGTTTTACTTTGTCGTACAAATTGTATTGAAAGTCATGAGATGCTTAAATAAATTTTGACATGATATGTTTGGTTTTGAAGTGAATTTAATTTCATTAAGTATAGTTTAATGCATTAACTAAAGAGTGATGGGAATCTGTAATAGGAGAATGAAGCAATTTCGCGAAGAGAACTGATATATTACTTTTTTTCATTCGTAGTGCATTGTACGTACATACGGTTGTGTTAACATAAATAGCACACCCTATCACTATCAACATCTAATGTACACCTCCACGTTGGTGGCTACTGAGTGCCTAGTACGTCATCTGGGTAACCAACCCCTTTGAAAGGTCGTTGGTTGTAGCAAACTAGAGAGGGGGAGGAATGTTTTCTCGCTAAGGCACTTCCTCTTGATCCGAACGGAATCAAATTCCTCTTGATAGATGGAATTAACGCTGGCGTCCACAGTTCCAGTCAGGCCGAACAAACTAGTGTCTGCTGAGACATATGTAAATCCCAGGTCTATAGGGGTAGGGGTAACTTCCCGATCACGAAAAACTCATTAAGTTCCGAAACCCTCACAAGCCTCGGATAAGGACGATTCTACTATTGACGACGCCCACCCTTAAAAGACCGTGTGGAGCCAAAAAAATTACCAGAGACCCTAGACTGCTATAAAGCCGACATCCCCACCATCCAAGAAGTGCGATGGGATGGGGCGGCCAAAAAATGGATCAAAAACTGTGACATCTATTACCTTGATTATCACAATGGGTCTGTATTGACCTCAGTGTGGTATTGTGGATTCCTCCACTCACCTACCCACGTACCTAACCTAACCTATTACCGTGATTGCTATAAAGAGCAGAAGCAGCGCGTATTCTTGCTGATTTGTCATATGCGGCAGACTAAGGCAAGAAGTCTTAAGCTTTCGACACGTGAGCGGGCGTCTAATGATAATCCACATCAAGGCTAAATTCGCCAGCATATGCCTTATATACGCTCATGCCCCTACAGAAAACAAAGACGATGCCACCAAAAAATGTTTCTACAAGCTCATCGACAAAACTTAAGTGCTAGGCGATTTTAACTCCAAGATAGAAAAGGTCATCTTTGGTAGGACGATTGGTAAGCACAGCCTCCACGACACCACGTCCGGAAACGGACTTAGACTTATTGCCTTCGCTGCGGGGCTTATCATCACTATACCATGCACACGGTTTCCTCATCCCAATATCCACAAGGAGACATGGCGGTATTTTTATCATCAAACGTTCAATCAAATTGAATATAATGCGATCGATGTAAGGCTAATCGGCTCCAGTACTTTGGATGTTCAAACCTTCCGAACAGCCAACATCGACTCGGATTACTATCTCGTTGCAGCCAAGGTACGAATGCGGATATCCCAAACGCCACAACAAAGAAGGATTACTGTGAGAAGATTTAACATCGAAAAGCTGCAACAGATTGCCGAATTCCGAAATCTGTCAACGACTTCTATGCCGCTAGCATCAAATGCCGAAGATTTGCTGGGATTCGCCGAACCACCTCCATAAAACCCGTGGTTTGACGAATGCCGGCAAGCAAATGCAGCTAAATAAGAAGCATACAAAGCGGTGCTGCAAAGAAGAATGAAAGCTGCTCGCGATCTCTACGAGCTGAAAAGACGGGACGAACATCGACTCCTCCAAAAGAAGAAAAAGGAGCATCATTCGTCTAAGATGGCTAGGATATGTAGAGCGGATGGACACAAATGCTCCGGTCCGTAGTCTTCGAATCTAACCCGGAGGGACAACCCAGTAGAAGGGGACCTCAACAAACTTGAAGTGCGTAACTGGAGACACTTAGGTAAGGACCGGGCTAACTGGAGAGGCTTGTTGGTTGAGGCCCATGTACCGGGAATGAGATAGCTGATGAACTTGAAAGAAAAGGGTCTGCAATAGACCAAAATCAAGCACTTCTATGGATCAAGCATCCACTCTTCAAACTCAGGGATTGATTCCAAAGTAAGATGCTAATGACAGTCAACAGTATATGGAAAAAGCTTACCACATGTGATACATGTTACCACGATACGACAAAGTCAAAACCAAACGACAAAGTCAAGACAAAAAAACGCTGTCAATGTTGGTAGGTGCACTCATTGGCCATAATCTTCTAATGAACTACACATGGTGGTGACGAAGAGGTTCACCAGGATACACCGCACTACTTGTGTCATTGCCCAAGCTTATGTCAATTGAGGAACAGAACACTAGGAAGCTATTTTTTCCAGGAATTGCAAAAACTGTCTGATGTTTCACTTAACAATCTGTCCAGGACATCACGATGATTCACCAACGTACAGTAAGGAAGTAACTAGAAAAAACCCAGTATAGGAACTGGGACCAAACCCCTTATTGGGCATCACAATGGGTCATCAGAAATCTACCCACCCACCTACCTAATCCCGACTTTTTGCGATATGGTATATGTTGAAACGTAATTAGGTTATGTACGCATTACTATACGTATAACTGAAGCAAAGTAATGCACACATGGCGAGAAAATGCCAAAAAAATGTAGAAACTTTAAGGAAGCCTAACTAGTTCAACTCGCCCACAATGATCCATCTCCCCACATCTTTAGAATCTCCGAAGTCACAAAAAAATTTATCAACCCTTTCACTACAATAACAAATTCCGTGGAATCCTTTCGGCAATCACTTTAACAATGAATGCCGACCCTAATTGGAATCCTGAATATGTAACATGTGGGAGAGGCAACTTTATAGCTGTTAAAACAATGAATCCTTCATTCAAGGACACACGAGTATAGCCACGAAAACGAAAGACAAAAAATATACACATTCATAAAAACCGATCAATAGCAAGCAACACAAGATATACGACATCTCACTCAACTGAGTTTTAAATAAGGATTTTATTATTCGTATTGAAATGTCCTTTGCAGGGTTAAAACGATGTCTGTTGATACCACGCATTTAATTGTATGACTAAACCAATTTACCTAACAGATGATGGTAAATATTGTTTAAGATAATGGAAAAGGAATTCTTTTTTTGTTGGTGCTTCCCAAGGTGCTCTATCCTGATTGTTATCCTTGCCTAAAATATTAATTAATAAACCCCAAAGTAAAGGATTACTATACTATGCGGTGTAGATTATGGCACCCTTTCTAGATAGCGGCAAACTTTGGTAAATTGAAATTCACTTAGAACAGGCCATATGTAAACATCCTGGAAATTGTTATTTGCATATGCATGTGTGTATATGTCAGTCAGAAAAAAAAAACTGGAATTCAAATTAATTCTGAAGGAATACCCCCAAGCAATGTTTGAGGAAAAAAGAATAAAAATAGTTTGCCAACCCGGAAAACTTTGGGAAGCCCATTCCTTGCAGGACCAATTAAAAAATATTTTCTTTCTCCTTTTTTTTTTTGTACATATTCGATTAGCTGGAGAAATTCCTTGGGTTGGAAAAAAAAGTTTTCAAAAAAAAAACAAGGAAGAGAAGCTTAATCGAGTGAATTCATCGATTGACTGTCGGCGGCGACGAAGGTATTGAAATTGAAGTTGTTTTATGAGGACTTTTAGGGATATCAATTTGTTGTGGCAAGGAAGTACGTACTACTCGTGCTTGGTAGGGATATTGGGGAAAAATCGTTTTTGGTTAAGTGTTGTTTAACGTGACAGTTTTTGTGAAGGGTTTCCATCCCGTGTAGCGAAGTTAATTGATTATGCATTCAAATTGATAGTGGAAGGTTCTTTTTTGTGAACGTGAACGGTGAAAGTTGTCTTTTCGATTTGGAGAAAGAAGATGTACATACAAGTTTGTAGGATGTAGGTCTCACCCTGGCTTTAGGTAATCTTCCGAAGTTGTATTAAGACAGGATACGTACCCAAAAGCTGGAGAAAGGTGAGAGTGGTTTTCTTTTCCAAAACAGGAAGACCAACTCACTCCACCGCAAAACATTTTAGACCAATTAACCTTTCATCCTTTCTATTGAAAACAATGGAACAATGGATGAGTGCAACCTATGTAGCATCCAACACGAATACTTTAAAGGGAAGTCAGTGCTTGAAGTTGTCTCAAAAAATCGAGAAAAGCCTTCACTACAAAGAATTCACTTTGCCAGCCTTTTAAGACATAGAAGGAGCGTTCAACAACGTGAAAACTGAGTCAATCAAAGCAGCTTTAACCGAATTTAGAGTAGAAGCAAAGATAACAAATTGGATCGATAAAATGCACAACCACAGAGCAATCAACGCAGTACCACTGAAAAGGCGACTAAAGCCTTCTGGACCGACTCTAGAAAAATGTGGATTAAAACTACAGATAATTCACTGGACTTACCTCATCATGAGAGGCTTGTTAGTTGAGGCCCAGGTTCACCCCGAACTGTAGCGCCACCTAAGTAAGTACCTCATCATTACCCCAATAGTAACCTACGCATCGCTCATATAGTGGGGAACAGGCTATCCTCCACATCCTCCTGCTTCATGCAACAAAAGGTGCAAAAACTGGCCTGTCTAGGTATTATGGGTGCAATGTGTAGCTCTCCGACTGATTCGCTGAAAGTCTCTCCAGACCTTACACACTACATACAAGTTTTAAGAAGACTTCGGCGGGCCCTAAAGATTCACTTCTTATGGAACAACAAAACCAGTAACTTAGTTAGACAGAGAATCCTTTAAAGAATTCCGCTACTATCCTCGCCGTCGGGGTGCACCTCGGACTTCATGACGAAAAGAATCAATCACTATCACCCTTTCAAAGTTGTCATTCCAAATGGCAGTTAATCGTCAAATCCTCCAATCTGAATTGTACACTGACGAATCAAAAAATGTCAAATGGGATAAAAGTCGAAATTTTCGGCTCCAAATACAAATTGTCAACGTAATTAGGACACTCTATTTGTATCTTCTACTTCTAGTCTTTTTTGGAACCGAGCTGGGTACGTACAAAGGAGGTGGAGAATGGTTCATTTCTTCTCCTCCTTATCCCTACAGCTTCTGCAGAAGTCATCTGAAAAGAAGCTCAGCTTTTTGACATGTTGACCTATTAGACAGTGTCCAGTAATAACACTGATAACGTGGACCAACAACAACAGGACTAACTCCACACTACGTTTACGGTCAAGTCTAGGCCAGATATCTCTCGAAATGTTGCAAGTAGAAAGATTTTGTGATTTACAGTTGGTTTTGCTAAAAGCGTCCAGCTTTAGTAAGAGTTTACAAGTAGAGAAGGGCATTCCCAGGTTCCGCGTCTTCGGCAAGATCCTATGGGTCGTACCCTGTCTGGCGAGCCTTGCTCTTCCCAGCAATGTCTCTGTGACTTGACTGTTAGTGAAAATGCTAATATCTCTGACATATATTGCATTACATTTCAGACAGAACAAGGCTTCCTTGATCACTATTTCCACTTGAAAAACGCTACAATAATCTGGGAAGCGAAAAAAGATGCTCAGATTGAGCTTGTCGGAGAAGACATCACAACCCACTCCCTCGTCAGTCTCGGAGACGTCCGTGTAGAAGTGGACTGAACTATCCCATTAGAGTGACCCATTAATCATGAGAGGGTCAGGCAATAAGGGGAACTTTATATTTCCTCGTAAAGAGGACAAGTTCTGTTTTGAGGGGCTTAACCCCTAGTTCGCATTTTGAGACCCATCTGGTAAGCCGTAGAAGAGCACATTTGAGGATTTCCATAAGAATACCAGAGTGCTTTCCAGACGCGGCGGCGATAATAATGGCACGTGCATAGGCAATAACTCAGTTCTTTCTATATATAATATCAGCAACCCGTTGACCACTAGATTCCACAGAAGACGGGACAGAACACCACCCTGAAGAGTTCCGGAACTAAAAAGTCTTCTGGTCGATGCGCCACCCAGCTGCGAATCCAGAATATGAGCAGTTGTTTCATCAGTACTTCAAGCGATGAATCGACTTCAGCCTTGTCGCAATCATAGAAGTGCCGTCGATCTGACATTGTTAAAGACC
This sequence comes from Xylota sylvarum, assembly GCA_905220385.1. Lineage (NCBI taxonomy): Eukaryota > Metazoa > Arthropoda > Insecta > Diptera > Syrphidae > Xylota > Xylota sylvarum. The sequence continues at coordinate 102,381,252 of LR999957.1, read as the reverse complement.
CCCCTCAATATCCAGGAACGCGACCATAGTAAATTCCTTGATGCTCAGTGATTTATCAAGGATGCGCACTAACGAATGCAGGCTGTCTCGACGGATTTGCCTTTGTAGTACGCTATTGTTCTGGCGTAGGTTGGTATCAATCAGTCTGTCTAGTGTTTTCAATAGAAATTACGATAGGCTGATAGGTCGGTCCTGCTTTGGGTATTAAGACGACTTCAACCTCGGCCTATAGTTTGGGAATGTGGTTCAGATTTATGCAACCAGACATTATGATTTTAAGCCAAGTGAGCGCTATATCTTCTGATTGCTGAATTTTCTGGCGACTTGTATGGTTTGAAACTGCGCATGGCCAACAATTTTTTTTGTAGTAACTATTTTCGTGAAGTTGCTGTATGGTATAGTGAAGGTATATAGATTTAAATTGAGGTACAGTACCTGAGGAGCTACCAGGAAAATGCGTGTTCGGTAGAAGGTCGATAGACTCTTTACTAAAGGTGGTCCAGTAGTCATCTGGCTGCATTAGGTATAGAGGGATTTTTTAGAGAGGATTTCCGTTACTTTATGGCTTCGGGGGACTCTTCTATGCTTTAGCAGAAGACTCTCCAGGAACTTCGTTTCTCCTTCATTAGTGCAGTAGTGAAGACTGAGATGACTTGAATGATGAAAAAAATAATTGATATCAATGTTAAGGTATGAAGTTCATCTTGGGGGACTACAGAATGACTGTGGACTAATAAATAACGATCAATTTGTCTTCAATACCGTATTGGTTTTAGGCCCAGGTCCAGACAGTATACGTAGAGTAATTGATTCCCAACTTGACAACAAAAAATTTAATTCCATTTACAGACCTATCCCAACTACAATTTATTCGCTATAAAGCCTAATCTCCATCCGGTAAGCACACCCATATTCTTCATTTACTTTCTTGTCGAATTTCTATTTACTCTTTCTGTCCCCCCCCCCTTGGTTCACTATTCCGTTGGCACACACAAACTTAACATAATCAAATGGAATTATCGCCTCCACTTACAGTTCAAATGGAAATAACCCAGAAAACGAAAGAATTTAGGCCACCACCGACGAGGCAAACTCCACCAGACGAGGCGAGTATTGCTAAAAAGTTACAAAATATTTCGTATTCGTATTCGTATCTGCACGTCTGCTATTGCAAGCAGTACAGTGTTTCTCTGCGGAACTACAAAACAAGCCACGTTTCCGCATTTGTACGGTGACATAAATACAACAACAAAAAAAATCCATTTTCTGATTTCAATTGACGTTAATTGGCTCTTTGCGGTAGCTAATTACTAGATACAGTGTTATAGTATTTTATTTTTTTTAAAGTGGCGTGGCGAACTGAACGTATAGATTTGTGTTTTGTTTTTCTAAAGGAGACCACATTTGCGTGCCACCTGTAATGAGCAATTATTTCTCACTAGCTACATACCTACAGAGTTGTCGTAGTTAATAATTTTGTAGATTTTAATTAAGCCGATGAAACGTGTGGAGAGGAGAAAGAAGATGAAAGTAATGGAAGGCTTTCTGGGTTAATCTGGGGATTTTAATGAATACAGTCACGAGATCGATTTTGAGAGGATGACATGGTTTTTTCTTTCCGGATACTGTTTTATCAGATTACTTTACAACTGCCAATTATTATTTTAATGACATAAATCCATTGATATTGTTTTTTTTTTTAATGTACAATAGCTCAGCCAGGCATTAATATTAGGATTACAATTAAAATCAAAATACCCCGAACGGAACGAAAATTCGTACATGTAAACCCTTTCGACCTTCTATCGAGACCATAACAATTAACCCAGTTTCATTGACAGCTGTACCCTAACCTTAAAAGAAAAAACCGAAAAGAAAGATGGAACTCATATGTCAACTGTCATCGACCAAAAACCCACCTTTTCTGCTCTATTCCTCTTCCAACTTAAGTGCATTAGTTTTTGAAAACAAAAAAAAAGAATATCAATCAGATTCAATTCAATTTGAATTTTTATACCCAAAACTGTCGCTTTGTTGATGTTGTTGCTCTGGTCCAGTCAATCAACGGCAGAAGGGTAAAAAACAAATCGTTTGACAACTGCATGACGACGAACGTTTCGAAAATGAATTGAAACAGTCTTTACTGATTGATGAGTGGAAGGAAAATTAGTGCAGTAGACCGAATTGATTGACTGTTAATTAATAAAGCATTCGCTAGAACTGCTCTCGTTTCCTTGAATCCTACTTTTTTTTTGTTTTTTAATCAATTTATGTGAGCGCATCACTTGAGCAAAAAAAATGTATTTCATTTCTTTATTATGAAATAAATTTTGTACGCGAAAAGATATTTTACCTCTGGCAATTGGCCAAATGAGCTTTTTTGGTTTTTGAATATTTTTAGAGACTTAGATGCATTGGTTTCTGGGATTAAGAACAAATCTATTGCGTTTTTGTGTAGATATAGGCCCTGTCGCGCTAAAAATATGTATTTGTATAGATTTGAGTGCTAATAGATCATAATTAGTGTTGAAAAATTATAGATATCGTGCATACGTACTCGAAAGTAAATAAGTGTCGATGGTTCCATTTCAATTAAAATGGTTTGTTCCGCTTGTGGTGGCACATGTCTTCAGGAGTTAAAGCAGGCACTGTGACGTACAGAAGTTTTCGGACGAATCATTTTCTCATCATTATACAGAATTTTGTTCATTAATGTACAAAATTGAGTCACATCCGGTTAGCGCCAACATTAGACATTATTAAAGGGAGGGCCATCTGTTGATTTCTTTTTGAATCATATGTCATTTTGACACTGACAGCTCTTATGTAAAAGCAGTATTATATTTTCGCGGTACGAAATGGGTCGTTTTACGTTTGAACAACGTTGGGAAATATTGCAAAGATGCTTCCAAAGTGGATGCTGTGTTGCCCCGAAACAGTGCGAATTTCGATAAAGACATTTTGGGTCGAAATAATGCATCAACTGCAGTTGGTGTGATGAAAGTTCATGAAACTGGTTTGCTAATTGATAACCGAACGTATTCCCGTGTTCGTCTTATGCGCCCAACGAAGAATATTGCAGCTTTTTGCAGGTTTTGACGACATTATTAACCATTTTTCTTACAAGGCGACAATGGAAGAAACGTTATAGTCAATGGAGAGCGCCGCTGAGGCATGATAACCGATTTTTTATGGCCACAAACTGAGGATTTGTGTTTAGGCGAAATATGGTTCCAGTAAGATGGGGCTACTTGCCACACAAGCCGCCCCCAAAAAGTGTGCGTGGTTTCATATGATGTATTGGTGAATTGTAGACAATCTGAATATGTAAATATTTAGTCTTACTAAAATTTTTGATTTCAAGTAAAATAGTGAAGTTATAAAAAAGTGGGGGGATTTCAACACTCTGCGCATCCGAGTGTAGACGAAAACCAAAGCGCCGTGCCGTCAAAAACGTTTTTCTAGCTGAAGTAGGACGGTTTGTGTATAAGGCAGAAAAATCACACCACGTGATCTTCGCAAAGATCTGGAAATGAATCGAAGAGCGTATTTTACTCAAAGCTTGAATCGCAGATGTTTCAGGAGTTGAGAAAGTTGAACTGGAGTCCCAGTACCAGAGAAAAGAAGTACAGCGTAGTGTTGTGGGATAAAAAAGATCACAATAATGACCTAGGTTAACAAACTTTGGAACCAGCAAACAATTGTGACAGTAGGGCCGATTAGATTCGCATAGGAACTGACTGGTGGTTGGAGTACCAAACAACATTCTGTGAAGAGTCTGGACGGTTCCTTGCCGACCTCGGATGAGGATCAGTTCAGAAAATGGAGGGAGCATTTCACAATGGTTTTAAACCATTTAAACGTTACATTCCGTCCGGAGAACATATAGCCCACTCTTCGAGATCTTAACCTCGATTAAAGCAATCAAGCAACACTAAGCGGTGGGGCTTAATGGCATTCCTGAAGAGATTTTTCAAGCAGCTTTAAATATATCGGTTGACCTTATTCGTCCTCATCATAAGGAGCACATGGCAAAAGTTTCCCTAAAGAGTGATATAAGCGAATGATCATAAATCACCGAAAGAAAGGAAACCTAAAAGAGTGTGGAAACTGGAGTTACTTGTGCCTTTCCTGCGGTTTTTAACATAATAATTAAAAAGTTCTAGATCGGATCAATGAGCATCTTGATTTCACTCTCATTGAAAAAGAAACAGACATCCCCAACGAGATCCTCCTGAATATTAACACCCTGGGGATCATCATAGAGCAATGTGTCGAGTATATGTATCGACCTCGAGAAGGCATTTGATATTTTAGTCCGCAATTTCATTGGTCTGTCTCTCCCAGGAGAGGCACTCCAGAAAAACGAATACTTTCTATTATCGAGGCTACCTCGCTAGGTGCCACATCTTACACAACGGTAAGGTGTCTGAAGATTTTAAAATTCACAGTGGGTTCCGACAAGGCTGCATACTCGCTGCACTGTTATACTTTGTGGTAATTAGTGATGTTCTAAGTGCAGCCCTGACGAGAAGCAACACAGGTACACAATGCACATTGATATCCTATATATGGCCAAGACTAAAGTCTAAGAATTTCACTCCTCAAGTAAACATTACTGACCAGCAGGTCGAGAAAGTTGATAACTTTGTTTATTTATTTTATGAGCAGTAGAAACGAAAAATCCAAAGATCCGTTCGGAATGCTATCGAAAATCTGGAAGAGTAATGTATCATCATCATTCTTCAACTTGTCTGGCCTAATCGTGTCACAAACAAACAGCTTTATACGAAAAGCGAGCAAGAACTTATAAACACCACAATCCGACAATTCGGCAATGCACACAATCTACATCCACAATCTACAAACAATCACACAATAAAGTGGGTCAAGAACTGATGAAGTATTCGAAAAATAGAACGACAACCTCGAACAACGATCAGGGCATGAGGCAAGCCAACTTCCACGGTAACATAACTGAAATAGATTCGATTCGGGGCTGTGGACTTAAGGAAACTGAAGAAGGTTTCTGCAGATTCTACGATAAGTCCAGTGAAATCCCCAAACATGTGCTGGAATCCTGCGGGACACTGCACCCACAAAAGACTGAAATATTTGGGCAAGTACTGAATATTATCCAATTATTAGTACCAATACTATATCAGATGATGATTTACCAGCGTATGCACCAAATCTTCAACCAAATATGAGTGGATGAAGCCATCCCCGATGACTGGACTATCTGCTCAATGTATATGCCCCATTTTCAGGAAAGGCGATCCTATGCCGTATGCGCGGTTGGCGAATGTAGAAGCATATACAACAACGAACTATATGGACTGTACCAAGATGTGGACGTAGTCCAAAAAACAAAAACTTATTTTCACCAAGACGTAGTAAGTAATCTTAATGCGAGGAGAACTCTAATAAGTAAACGTACCTCTTCAAAGTGTTAGTAGGAGCACAACAAACTAAGAGGTGGCGGTGGAATATATCACTTCTTCAAAAGCAATAAATAGCCTAAGGACAATAGAGCAAAAAAAGGTCGCCTGCGACTCTTAAAAAATGGAGTTTACTCAAGGAGCGACTTAGAATAGAATCTGAATGGAAACAGCAGCCAATTTTATAAAGAGATGACGAAGTAAAGGGTTGTCTAAGCGAGTAGGACAACCAAGGTATGGAGGATATACACAAACGTCTTGTAAGCAAAATGGCACCCTAGTCACGTAACAAATGGCTCTAAAAGGCATGTAACAAATGGCTCATTCTTACTTAAAATAAAGGAAACAAATCTGCATTGCTTCGTTTCGAAAGAAGGACATTCCTTCCAAAATGTTCTAAAAAATCATTAGCCTTCATATCAGCATTTGTTATATAAAAATCAGTAATCAAAACAAATGAATTCTTTAAAATAAAAACTTACCTTTTGTTTGCCTTCGAAAAAGTTTGAATCTATTTCCGCCACAACTTAAGTACACCTGCAAGCAAAAGATACTTTTATAAGTCATTTGGTTTATTTTTTGTCAATGGATGAGTTAATTTGAATTTTTGCTTTCTATAGGTACGATGCGGTTCACCTATTTACATACGAAATTCGTACCAACGACCGTTAACTAGGTGTCTACATTGACCTTCTTCTTAGTCGGCTTCGAAATTCAAAATTTCTAAGACGTAATGTGAACAGTCATGTATGTATGTCATACGGAAGCATCTTTTAGGGCAGCGAACCGTGAAAGTTATTTTATTCTTTTTCTTATTTTTTTTTTCGTCTGAACTAACTGAGACAATGAAAACGACAGCAGATTCAGAAATGTGTATCAGACACAGTTCTTAGGTTTGTCGGCCCCCAGACAGCTTGGTTATTTTCCTCATATGGCAGCGGCTAGGGGCAGGGGATAGAAATAAATTTATCGATAAAGCCTTCATCACTTAAATGGTAATAATTGAATTTGTTTTTTTTTTTTTTTTGCAAACAGAGAAAGAAAATATCGAGGAAGTCACTTAGCTTGCTGATTAGTGCAATGAACTGCTCTCGTGTTTGCCGTATCAATTGACCCCTAGCCTGTTGCAATAAAGGATACAGATACAGATTGCAATCTGGAATTCATAAGAATTATTAAATCATTGACACTAACTTAATGCGAGGTAAAGACTGATAGAGATTAAAAATAATGCATTGACCTGTTAATAAAGTATTACTTGTGATAAGATGAGTTGAAGTGATAGAGATAAGTTGGCATGCTGACAGATGGAATACTTTGTAAGCAACAGTTCATTTGGCATTCATACAGCAATTATAGAGAACGAACTGCCAACAATACATGAAGCATGACTATGATATCGAATCGTACATTGACTGATGGTTTTGCACTATAAGACCGAAAATAGCCAAAACATTTATTTTAGCCATACTTATCCGTCATTTGTAGGACAAATTTCTTTCTTTAAATAGTTCTGACAACTGCCATGTGTGTAACTGACGTAGTCTCAGAGTTATGCTTCAATTGCAGCGGATATGATGGCTGCTTTCATTTATGACGTCTTTCGAGGTGTCTGCTTTAAAAAAAACAAAGCTACAAAGTCTACGAGTAATGAGGTGCGAAAAATGTACGCCGAATGATTTTGCGGATATGTTTCATTTCCAAAGCATTTCGCGTTCATTTCGTGCCATTGTTGAATCTGTTTTGAACATTTTTTGAAATTTAGAGTAGTCCTAGAGGAATCATCTATTCATTGCAAGAATTTGAATGCTTGTTTAACATGTTTCACCCTATACTATTGGGGGATTGAAAAAAAACACTTGGACAACAAAAAAACTGAGTATTACGAAGAACTCATTCGAAAGAGTAGGATGGTTTCAAACTTTCAGAAAGGCAAACGTCGACTTTGACCATTTTTTTGTTGCAGTCAAATTCAGAGCCCGACTATCCAACGAGAAGAAGTCCAGAAAAAGAAATTCAAAGCAGACCCTAAAAACAGCGCCTACAAAGAGCCCCTGAGTGAGGGACTCTCCGCTGTGCATTCACCATCCACAAACGCCAACAATCTGTGGAACCAGTATCACAACATCATCAAAGAGGTAACCGAGACCACCATAGGCTACCAGCCACCACTTAAAAAGAGTCCTTGGCATAGCGATGAATGTGTGCGCCGGAAAAAGGTGACAGAAAATGCACACATGCAAGCGTTGCAGCCCAAAACAAGGGCAGCGTGAGAAGACTATTGAGCCAGTAGAAGGGAGAAGAAGATCCTGCGTAAGAAGAAAAGGGCCAACGCAGTCTCCTAGCTCAAGGATATCGAAGCGTCTTGCGATAGGAACAACATTCGGATGTTTTTTAAGGAAACTCAAGCAACTTGCAGTTGGCTTCAAATCTGGAAAGCAGGCTCTTCGAAACAATGAAGGAAACCTAGTCACCGATGCACAGGGAATAGTAGGGGTATTTAAGCAACACTTCCAGCGGCTACTTAATGGACAACAGGTAGAGAGACTGACAGGGCAAGAAAAAACACGCATCCAGTCAACGAAGAAACCATCTTCCCTCCCAATTTTGAAGAGGTTGGCTCAGCTATCAAAAAGCTAAAGAACAACAAGGCCGCCGACTCTGATGATCTACCAGCAGAACTTTTCAAACATGAGTGAATGAAGCCATGCCCGATGACTGGACTATCAGGTACAAAAAAATTTTTCGTCTAATATTCAGTCCCGTATGCGAGGAGGGCGAATGGAGGAAAAAATACCGTGAACTGTATGAGCAGTACCAAAATGTGGATGTAGCCCAAAAAGCCCAAATACGTCGACTACACTGGTTCGGCCACATCGAGCGAATGGACAATAATGCTCCAGCAAAAAGGATCTTCGAATCCCTAGGTTCGAAACGACACATAAGGAAGACCGCATCTCCGTTTGAAGGATCAAGCTATCGCGCATGCCAGAGCGCTTGGTATAGACAGCTAGTTGCAGGGTGCCTGGAATCGAAGAGAGTCGAAGGCTAACGTGTCTCAGGCAGAGACTATTCACGGGTTGGGAAGTGTCCAAGCTACTTGGACACTCAGCCCCCAAGACTTGACACAGCTCACCTAGTCCCGCTTTAATGACTTTCACTTGTCCGTATTGTAGAAAGTAATGCTGCTGAGATCTTATTATTTTTTTTTATCGAAAATAAGACTCATTTATAGCAACTCCTATATCTTCCTGCAGTCGACTTACTTCAACATGACAAACAAGTCTTACAACTCCCAAATGAACGCACACAGAATCTTATGTAAGATGAAGTCAGATGAACTAAGCTCTTCCCTACTCTGTTGCTTGCCATAAAAAGCATGCAGTATATAATAAGTAGGACATCTACTTAAAAAGACGTTGACAGGATATTTCCTTGAACGATGATGATATTTTTTCCCTCCAAGAGTACTCTTTCGACTTTTACATTCACCCTATACACGTAGACGACTTCCCCTCGTTGCACTCGCATGTCCTTGTCTCCCTCTGTGTCTTTCATGTTAGCATCCCGATGACCTTTTAAGTGCTCCTCCTGTGTAAGTCCAAATCAATATCCAGGCATGTGCATGTGTATGTTGGTAGAGTACTCGTATACGTGATAAATGAACCCTTTGGGGAAAGGTACATAATTTTCCTTTTTCAATCTCAGTTCCACGACCTTTAGTCAGTGGTTTTCATGTAAATCTGTTGTGTGGTTACAATGGCAATCAATCATAATCATCATGTGCGACTCAATTAGTCGTTTTTTTTTTGTACTTGTTGTGTTTTATATTTTGTACCGCCTGGGAGCAATTTGGAATGTGGCAGACCAGACCAGACTACCACCCGTAATAAGCAACTTCATTTACATATTTCCAGTCCGGTGTTTGTGCTCGCCTTCTTGTGATTATAGAACGCGCAGTCCCCCCGACGCGTGTATGGTTTAACAAAGCCGGTATCTGCTTCTCATTAAAAATTAAAAAAAAAATAAAAAAAATGCAAGAAATTGCAAAGAAAAATGCAAATTCTTTCCTACTGCCCTCTGGGCAGGTATTGGTAACAATTAGAGCGTATTTTGCATTTGGGTTGGGCATCTCTCCCCCCCACGTTTTTACTTTTCAGTTTGCGTGTATGTTGCGCGTTCAAAAGCGCATCTGGGTCTTGTTGCTACGTTTGTTGTCATGTGGCATGCAAAGACGGCCCATTTAGAGTGCGACTTTGGACTACGAACAATGGAAGCGGAAAGTATCTTTTTATCTACGTCAGTGTAGAAGTTGTATATCTGTATGCGCCTATTATGGTTCTGAATGAAATGATTATTTCACTTGACACAAAGAGGCTGACTACAAATGGCACGGTTCATTGTCAGACTACAGTGAATGGAGGCTTTGTTGGATACAGAATACGTGTGAAACTTAACATAGAAGTGCGTAGCGTTTTTTTTTTTTTTTTTTTAAGAAACAAACAAGTGGACAATGACGAGGATAGTCTATCGCGTGATAGTGTCAAGAATCTGGGCAAGTTCTGAATGGAACTTTTATTTGCAGATCTTGTTTTGTGGTTGAAACGAAGGACTGTTAACTGAGTTCTATTAGTTTGTTTAGTGAAGACTGGAGTTATTTAGTAGGAGTGCATTCCAGTTGTGGTGCATTCTAGTTGTGGTGTATTAGATCCATATGTAGAATGAGGATCTTGTACTTGTACAAAGAAGCCACCATAAGGCTAAAACTAAAGCCTGCTGGGATTAACCAAAACACCGAGTAGTAGACTCTAGGGAAGAAAAAAGTATACCAGCCTCAAATATTGCTTGGTAATGATGAGTGGCAAAGGAGATCAATCTGTAGATAGACTTAGACGATGAGTCTAAATACAACGACTAAGATGGCGAGAACAGGTAAAGAGAAACACCACTTGCACTTCAAGTTTCAAATCCCATAACAACAGTGTAGTAGGAGAATACCTCACCCTGCATCGTGTACTCAATTGGAAAATGACCTCAACATTGGTGTTCAATACGGGATGGAGTTTGCTTACGATCGAGGTGCTGTAGCGTTAACTAAGTAAGTGTAAGATTCTGTGGACAATGTCATACAGATTTAGAGCGAATTTGCAGTCATAAAACTTCAGTAAAGCCTCTTAAAGGATTTTTTTCTAAGTCTGTCTGTTCTGTCTTTGGAAAATACAACTAACCATAGAATCGCTTGCCTTCCAATTGAATACAACTGCATTTCATGTCACTACATTGCCTCCTTTCACCACTTAGAATTTCAACTCCTACCCTTTCAGACAACAAAAAAAAAAGTCTATTTTCACAAGTCTACTTGCCTCTTCATAAATGATCAAAACACTTTCGATTAAAACTCAGTAAACACCGCTCAGCCCACTTACAACATCAGGCAAAAGAAAATTCCCAAGCTAGTCTACCATGCATCGAATTAGCACTCGCAGCTGTCGAAATCCGACCTGGTTGTGTCAACTTCATTCCCAACTTCACTATTCACTTTGTGACGTGCTAAATTATTAACATCTTCCCAAACAACCTACTTTCCTTCCTCCTTACTAGAAAGCACTAAAAACAAAAACCTATGTACTCTCCCTCCACCCGTTCCACACAAGCCGCCACATGCACTAGTTTGAAGTAACCGAATCGGGGAATGGGAAATCAAACAGGAAAAACCCTATCCCTTATCTGAGCGACCTATATCTGGCGTTTCGTGTTCACTTGCCTTCCAAAAATAGCAAAAACCATTCCCAAACTCCTGAAACCCCTACCCTAGTTCGTTAACCTATACCCAAAGACCGACCTGCTTCAGCATTATGCCGATTGAATTTTGAAAAAAAAAAAAAAAAAACGTCAAACTAACTGCAGTTTAAAACTTTTCCAACCGTCCTCCTTCATGTCCTCCCTCATACAACCATTTTTCATGTATAAAGTAAAAAAAATGTGAGAAATATCCTAACGACACGTCGCACCAGTGGGTACCTCCCCACTCTTCTTTTGAAATATTGGTCGACAGCCAAAGAACCTCCTCCCAACCCAAAGTTGGACGGAACCAAATGCATAGGTACATATACACATTCCAATTGCAAGCCAACTGCAGTTGTTACATACTTTGAAGGCGGATTTTTGTGTTATTGGTCATGGGACTAAGGGGATGACTGGACTCTACAACTGGACAATGGACGACGATACCATAAACGAATTTACCAGCTAGAAACACACGAGCCTTAGAGCTTCGGTATGGCAAGATAAAATACCGTGGATACGTTGGAAAATCTATGGGCTGGTTATGTAATCAAGTGGTGAGAAGGGCCAAAAAGCACACACTGGAGAGGATGACTCGAGAATTGGGTAATGCCCAGGAATAGGATACAGCAAACGGATGATGTGTGGGTTTGCAAAGAGATTTTGTGGTCCTTCCTTCGTGTTGTTAATTCTCTCTGTAGGTTGAAGGGGCTTTCTGAAATATTATTATTTTTAGAATTTTAAAATTTAATCTTCCGAGGGTGGTGGGTCAGAAAACACTCAGACGTTTTCCTAAGTGTGTATGCAATCATAGTCCAACATTTTAGGAAAGCTTATAAAACGAGATTAATACAACTCCTACGCAAATCTCCTTCAGACTTCTGGAGCTGGACACCCACCTTTCAATAAACGCCCAAACAAAATTCAAATATGGAAAACTTTTCCATTTTACGTAAGAATTCAAGTGAATTAGAAATCACGACTAACTTTGGAGTAATCAAATAAAAATTAAATGGAAATGAAGTAAAATTTTATGAGGAGAATTCTGAAATTAAAAAGAAAAGAGAATTCTACACCAAGATGCGAACGAAGATGTGTGACTGGTTGTTTCATAGGAATTCGATTCGCCGTAGCTCAAGTAATTATCAATTCCTGTAGAGTGCCACAACTGGGAATACCAAAGTAGATTCACTGTTTGCGTTACACAAACCCTCCTCTAGGCATACCACCACCCTGTCGATTGGCATTCTAATGTAAACATGTAACAGAGACACATGATATATGTAGGCACAGTGCAGTGTGACACAGACATTTGGCGCGGGTGCGGAACAGAATCGCTTACACAAACACTTTCTGAACTTTTTATGACAAATCAGTGAACTTTTTGGTTTGGGACGCGTGTGACTGAATTCGATATTTGAGCGTGCTGTGCTGTTTGAAATTTAATGACTCAAAGATGAATGGAATTCGGTTTTATGGACATATGTAGGCTCAGCAATAAAAACAAAGGTACTGTGCCGACTTGAATTCTAAGAATAGTATTAGTTCATTGAACTGAGGGTGGATGACACTTTTGCTGTCCTAAAACAACAAGGCTTGTCTTTATTCTGTATTCGCTTTCAATTATATTTCGAATGGTTATGCTCAACATTCCCACACGTAATGAGATAGGCAGATCCAGAGTTACCTCATTCACCAATATAAGACTACAACTATGACTTCAAGGCGAATGGAAGGAATGTGTCGATACTAACACCTTCGGCTACCTAGCTTGCCGCGGTGGAGATGCTCAGTACGACCTTATGATTCCAGGGAGCGATTGCAGTAGGGTCACCCATGCTGTAAGGTCTCTGGAGGAGGTTTTAAGCTAAAGAGTAGTCAACCTGATTCCAGTGGTGGTGTGAGCGTATAACAAACCGTGTCCCAGGATGCAAGGATGAGGGTTAAATCAGACTCTAACGAACTTCTTCAAGTTATTTGGCAGGGCTTGTCGTAATAGTGCACTATCCTAGTAAAACCGGCTATGCTGAGGATGGACCATTTCTTACCGACTTACTCGTGGGACCATCGTGAAACATTTAAAAACAAAACAAGACAACACAACAAATTTCGAGGCTAGCCCTCAACCGAACAGCAACGACAACGACATTGACATCAGCCACTGACATCACAAGGACGGTGGAGAGACAACTTTATTGGCTGAATATTGACGATAATACTGATGTTTCCATCGGCCTCACTGACACAGATTCCGCATTGGTGAGGACTTCTGTTTCGGAGATTGCCACCGTAATCACATCTGCCAACAGGCGACCTGCTGTAGCGTGACGTCCTACGGCTAATAAAAAAGCACAATCCCAGTACGAAGGCGTACAAGAAACGCAGATCGCCAAAGTACGTGCTAGAGGATCTCTTGAAAAAGGGAGAAGCTACGGGTCACTCCACTCCTTCCAGCTGCCGTCTGTAAAAGGAAGGTCCACTATTGTTGTTAAAGAAAGTCAGCTCGTTACGGGAAGGCTCCCGATTTATACGAGGCTAAGGAGCCAACTCGAATCGTGAGGGCCCTCAACCAATTCTGAAGCCAGATGGGATACGACCTCCAAGAGACCCAGGTCACATGAGGTTTCTTCTAAGATCCCAAAAAAAAGCCAAAAAAAACCATCCCGGTTTCCAAGCCCTTCAATAAGGTTGCAAAGGATCATATCACCTTGGAATGCTTTTCAAGACACAAGTGTCTTCGGGCATCCTCTCCCATAGCCTGGTTAACCTCACATTAGCGCCGCCGGCCCTTAAGGATAGCGGTTGACATCACACTGGTGCCAAATTATTAATTTGCAGTTATAAGAACTCAGTTGACTACATCAAGTCGGGAATCTCAAAGGCCGGTGCTGTGTGGCTAGTCGCCAAATTCAAGGCTGTTCATAAAGCCGAAAATCTGAATACCTCTTGGTTCTAGTGACTCCAAGGACATTCTTCGGCTCATAGGAATCCATAATCCTGACCTTTCGATTTACAATTCGAAAGTCGTTAAAGCTGAGGATTGAGGATTGATGTGGCTTTTGTCACAAATTCCCCTAAGATTAGCGTCAAGAACTTGATGGTACCTAGAGATGTGTCGTTCTCTGACTACTGCTTTATACAGTTCGGTATTGACTTTACTACTCTCCGAAACTCCAAAATCCAAAATCGGGATATTTGGCTATAGTCCAGCCGCATTCACCCCCTGACGTAGGCCAGATGGTGGACGCAATCACACGAGCAATGAATTTAGCCTTACGCCAAGCTTGTAGACACAAGAAGAGTGGCGAACCTCTGAAAGAAGTAAGCTTCGACGTGAAGGTGGGAATCTTTTTAATGAAGCAAAATACTCTAGGGACCCACTTGAGATAACTCGAGAAGTCCAAATTGATACCCACTATCTTTTCATCGATTTCATGGCCGCATATGACAGCATCTATAGAGACGAGCTATACAGAGCCATGTCTAGTTTTCGCCAAGCCCAAACCCAATCCCTGCCAAACTTATCAGATTGTCCAGAATGACGATAGAGAACGTTTCAAGAATTCACCGAAACCTTGGATATCAAAAAAGGATTTAGACAAGGAGACGCGCTGTCATGTGATTTCTTCAACATCATCCTTGAAAGGATTATGCGAAACTACAAGCCAACACCGGGAGCACAATCTTTCAAAACTCTGTGCAACTACTAGATTACGATGACGAAATTGACACAATTGGTAGACCGGTCTATCACCGGTCTGTCACCTAGTTCGCTAGTATTGCAACGGAGGCTGCCAAAAAGGGGAAAACAACGACAAAACCAAAAAGAAAGGACACACAACATCGACGAAATGGACAGAACGTCACAATAGACAACTATAACTTTGAAAGGGACTTTGTCTACTATGCCTCTGCTACCATTTCTGAAAACAACACCTCAGCAGAAGTAAAACGAAGAATAGCTCTTTCCAATCGCTGTTTTTTTGGGCTGAGAAGGTAATTAAGTAGTAAAGCCATATTTCGAGTTATGTAGATAAGGATCAAGCTAGCTAGAGAGGCTTGTTATTAAAGGCACAGGTTCACATCGAACTGTAGCCACACCGAAGAAGAAAAAGAAGGCGATATACTAAACATATGTAGATATCAAAAGCCTCTTACGCTTCATCAGAAGTTCAAAATTGTTTAACGAGTAGCTAGAGAGAAATTTTCCTGTTATCCATGTGGCATCAAAATGAACCTATTGCTGGTCTAAGTGTGTTGACCTTTCTGAGCTTGCAGCCACTTCAACCAAACTGAACCAAACCAATCACTGAGCTACTTTTTTCAAAACCAAATCCCAGAAGCACTCAGACTCCGATTTGGTTCAATTCACTGCCATGCAGATTTCCTTTTTGGTGCAGTGGTTGGAGTTATTAAGATTTTATTCGTTTCTCTCACATAGTTTGCAGACTGTGAACTACTTAAACACAAGTCGTCCAAAAGTCACTTATCAGATAAATCATGTCAAAGTACACTCGTTTGTGTATAAATAAATCTCTCCTTTCGTCTAATTTGCATGAAGTTCATATTTTTACCAAAAAAAAAAACAAAAGCTGACCACAAAATCTCCATTGACGACAGAGGCCATCACTACCAGCCAACGGCGGCGTCAACAAAAACCTCGTGCCCACTGCCGTTAGAATAAATCAAAACTTAACAAAACGACCTCTTTTCTAGGTCAATGTAGGTTTCCAAACAAAACCTACGAACTTTGAAATACCTGCATAATAGCTTGCGCCCCCGTATCGTCACCTAACCAGGTGAAAACACCACCAACACCAACACCAACACCCACACCAACTCATGTACGAGTAAAAACACGAATCTAATTTGCACAACTCTTGAGCCAAAACGAATTGTACTTAGACCACTTAGACCCCGCCACGTGCAGTCCATCTATGACATCAAACGGAACATAATTAGATACACGTTGTGAGAGCCAAAACGTTGCCAAAATAAACACCTCCTTCACTCATACATACATCTATGACAGGAGGACGCGCATATGCTTTTTTTTTCGTGCCAAATTGGATGCCTCCACATCAGTGAACTTTCTGTTTCGCTGAAGGAATTTTCTCTTGTAGCTAGCCCAACCCCTTTGAATACCGCAATAGAAAATGTATCTTTTTGGCATCCTGATTCGGTTAAAAATTCTCTTAATGCCACTGCCACATGGATTTTCAAGTTCAAGTTGGATGGCTTCCCTTTTCATCTCTCACCAAAAGATTTGTACATACATATGTATCCAGATGATTTTTGGTGCAATGAAAACTGCAATGCAATTGCAGTTGCTGTCAATTGGCATCGTCGTCGTCGTCGTTGTCGTTGTCGTTGTCGTTCACTGTATCATATATGCCGCCCCTCTTGCCCCATTGGAATGTTTCATTGAAGAAAATTTGCATAATTAAAATGAAAGACGATGGGAATAACGACAATGACAGAGAGAAAATGAGGGGGTTCAGTTTTGAGTATCCATCTGCAGTGGTTCCCATGAGTTGAAGTTCGGTTAATCTTCTGAGGATGTTTTGTGCTCGTTTTTTGTAGAATGTACTATTTATCTCAAGGGAATTTGCCGCCTTCCCATTGAGAAGGACAATTGTTTGTCTGAAATTAAAGATTTAAGATACTTTGCAGACATACAGATTCTGTTTGAGTCTCAACGGATACATTGACATACAACTTGAGTTTCAGTTTATTGGAAATGCATTTGCTGTGTCATTGTGTTTAAACATGAATTCGTGGAAATTTAAGTACCCACCCCTCTGCCACAACAAATTCACTAGAATCGAATAAAACCAGGTTTGTTAGTAATAAAATTGCAATACTACCCCGAAAGTATTTACAGCTACCATAATAAAAAGTAGAGAAGTTCGAAATTACATTTCTGCCAGTTCGACTCCGCACATACCCCTTACGTTACGATTTATGAATATTTTAATACCCCACCTAATAAAAAAGCATATATAATGCTGCCTCCAATACACAGTGTACTCCGCGTAATAAGATTAAACGACAAGGACACTTGAATTTGCCTTTACCTGCTGCAGGCTCTGAATTTTCTGCCCCTTCTGGTGTACCTACCTATTCACACAATTGAAATGCTCATGCTATGCGGCGAAAATAAAACCCGAGACCCCCTTTACGACCAAAGTAAGGGATGAAAGGCGAAAACAAAACAAAACAAAAAAAAATCAATTGCCAAGGGAGTCAGTGCATAAAAGGATATAAAACCGAACGAATTCATGACAGGATACATGAAAACTCATGTCGCATGCAAATAACCTTGATATTGGTGTGCTACCATTCCATGTGAGTCATAAGACAGAGTCATAATTCTCTTCCAAATTCAATTAAAACGGCCTCCAGCTTGGATGAATGATTCAAAGGTTGGAACTGTGTAACATAGTCTGGATGCATGATGTCAAGGATAACATTTTCACAGAAAGTATGTATATTTAAGTGATTTTCGAAGGACTCTCGACGAGTACACAAACACCATTTACGAGTAATGCGATAGGATTTGCCTCGCTCAAGGGCATTGCACAAGTTTATTTTCGATAGTGTGCAAGTGTAGGATGACTTCAGGACGAATTTTCCTATAGAGATTTCATTTTTCTTATTTTTTTTTTTTTTTTTTTCGTGCTCTCCACATCTGTATGTGCTGTGCTAATACATATATAATCGTATAAGGAGACTGGTGGAGGAACAGTAAAATATGTGTGCTGTTGAATTTAATTCCTTTTTTTTTTTTTAATGAAAGAGTGTGAATTAGCTCTGGAGAGAAGGACTTTTCTAGAAAAGTTTTTAATTTCGTTTGATTTCTGAGAATTTAATGAATGGAATTTCTGATTGTTAAGCTGTGTACGAGTCCATGAATGGATTTAAGTGGAGCGTGAGGAAAACTCTTCCAGATGCTTCATCACCGATTTCAATGGTACTCGCTGATTGAGAATAATTCGTTTATTTTTTTTAGAACAGGACATAACTTTATTATGCATATTTCCCGACAACTTTCACATATGACTTGGTGCTTGATGATGAATATCGATATAAAAAAATAAATTTCAATAAAACTTTTCTAAGGCGACTTTCCTTAATGCGCTTCGCGAAAACGTGCTTTATTTCACACTCGCTGTTCCATTTAGTAAGTTGAGTGTCAAATGAAGCATCAGCATCAGTTTTGACATACTTCTCTAGAACCACTCGTTTAGTAGCTCGAGCCCTAAGAGATCTCAACAGTAAGAAATCTTCAGGTCCATATGGAATCCATTCCCTTGTTTTGAAGTGGTGTTCTTCTATATTGGCTAAACCTCTAGGTAATCTCTTCCACCTATCACATTCTACAGGGATTTTTCCAGATAGATGGAAACTTCAGCCAATCCATAAAAAGGGTGATAAAACCTCCCCTTCTAACTACCGACTCATAGCCCTAAAAATCAGTTCTCTCTAAGGTCATGGCAAGATTATGAGGTATCTGGAAAGAAACCGTCTTCTAAATGACGGTCAGTATGGTTTTCGTCAACACCGTTCCACAGGGGTCCTTATTGTGAACCTAACCAAAAAATAAAACCGTAGTATTCACCGTCGGTGATATCTCTAAAGCATTCGATAGAGCATGGCTCAGTGCAATTTTAAGTAGAATCCAACCATATGGTGTTGGTAGCATCTCTTCATCTTGGATTGCAAGTTGTTTAAGTAATCGATCAATACAAGTTGTATTGGAAGGATTTACATACTTCTACCTGATTCTCACCCAATGGTGGTGTACGCCAGGGCTCAATCCTTTCTCCGACCTTGTTTTTAATATTTTTTAACGACTCTCTCTCCCTTACTCGCAATGAAATACATTCCCTTGCGGATGACAGTACTTTGAACGTCGCTTATTCTTCAACGTATCTACGGCTAAGATCCTAAGCTGTGGAGTCTCACCGGCAGCGAATGTATACCGAGCTTAATTCTGATATTGGTGCAATCGTCAATTGGGGTGTGAAAAACCGAGTTAAGTTCGATTCGCCAAAAACCCAGCCCTGTCTCTAAAGCGGGATACTAATGTAGACGAACTAAAAATGAATCTTATGGCAGACTTTCGCTGCTGGAATTATCAGATTCCTGAAGCTGTGAAAAGTGGGGCTAGGTGCCTTCTCCTCCAGACTTGGGACTTGGAACCAATATGCGTACAAAAATGGACTATTCTCGCCAGAAATTAGAAGATTATTTGCTAGACATTAGGGACGCGTACTGGCTATGACTTGATAGCCAGTTGAAATGTTGCCACACACGTTGTTCTCTCTCCTCCTTTGTGGTCTTGATTCAATACAATAATTTTAAGGACGAGGTCAACCTCGGACAATTATTAAAATCTAGTAAAAGCACAAACTTAAATTCTAGACTTAAAACTATGATTATGAACTAAGGTGTGGGTGAAATGAATCAAAATAAATGACTTTCTTAAGGGACAGTTTGTTGAGGTGATAGTCAAAGAAAAGATAAATATGATTGACCTCACGTAGCATTCTAGACATTAATTTGATCGGTGATGAATCATTCGGAAAAGGGAAATAGATCTAAGATTGCGCGGATTCATGTTGAAAGATATAAACTGAAGTAGAGAGAGGCTATAAATACTAACAGCTTAAAGTTGATGAACAAGGACTATGTATGTTCCCAACTTAACAGTCGGCGTACAGAGAGGCTATAAGTTTACAAGTCTCAGTCAGCTTGAGTACGGGGATGAATTTGGGGTTAGGTCCGGGGAAGACACCTATTGACACGGAAGATTTTCATATCATATGCGTGAATGTTCAATAATACGATCAACACCATTAATTGTCAAAATAAATAATAAAGGACCAACATCTTTCAGCTGAGAGGAGTTAAAGTGGGTGCATAATCTGTACAATATTTTGTTGAAGGATGGCGAGCAGATAATAATCTGAACCAATTGAGTATTCATCATAAGGATTGCGTTGGTTGGGGCTGGGTTGGATGGTTGTCACCGCTCAGCAGGGACGAACTTATATCAAAAGAAAATCCATTGTGATACCACTATGGAAAGACTGCATTACCAGCACTTACATGGAACCTTCCCAAATGGGACAGAACACACCCATGGCAAAGACGCATCATTCGCCGTTTAGACATTAGGCATTAGGCATTTTGTTTAAGTCATGTCTAGATAGGTCGTTGAGATCGTCGAAGATGTACTCGCATAGCGTTTTCCTTCTCAAACCCGATAGGGCAGGATAGGTATACAGAAGATGTGTCATGGTTTCTTCGTCTTCCTCATCTCTACTGTTTCTGCGGAAATCGTTGAAGGGAGCACCAAGCATTTTGCCTTCTATCAGACAGCGCCCTGTGAGGGCGATAACTATCGTTCTTAGATTTGTCCTATTGACGGAAATAAGTCTACTGGTTTTTCTACGTTCCAGCTCTGGCGAGATTTGTCTAGAAGAAAGACATATGCTGACATTGCCATTTTAATGGCCATACCTACGGTTTGCCATTTTAATGGCTGCGGCATCTAATTGGGGTTTTATCGATTTAATGGGTGCTGACGGTTCCTCCTTATTGTCAGGGAGGTTCCGATCTGCACCTTCCTTAGCTATCTCGTCCGCTTTACAAGTGCATGGAATATCCTTGTGGCCTGTAACCCACCACAGGGATACGTCACACCTAATAGCGATCTCGTTAAAAAGTGCTAGTTCTAAAAGCGCCAATTATAGAGACTCAAGATAGCCTTTGAACATTCTAAAATATTGTAATATTGCTTTTCTTCTCCACCACACTGGTACTCCGACTAGTACTAAAGATGCATCTGACGACTGCTGTGTATATCCAGTGAGCAATCCGGTGCTGAAGATCCCAGTTTGGGCCTAAAGTCTTCCTACATGAATAGAGGGCAATCGAGGCCTTCTTAGCACGGACTTGGATATTCAGTTTCCAGATGATTTTTTTTAACCAAGAATAACCCGCAAATGTGTTGGTTAGATAAACTCGGATGAACGCCTGACTTTATCTGTCCACCTTGCGAGTTTATTTAGCACAGAATGGAGTCTTTATTTAGAGCAGAATGGAGGTCTCTAACTATAAGAAGGAACTATAAGAAGAATCATTAAGATTATTTATTTTATCTTTTACTTGTTCCAACTACCTAATCTTTCTCCGGTCCATAGAATTAGTTTTATCTTGGAATTCGTATTTGTTTTTCGTGCATTGATTCGATTTGAAGGTCATCCCTCAGAATCATCACGACAGAAAGACAAACGATTCTCATTCAGTGAGTACCCCTATCAGTGAAAATTTCCTGATAAAATTAACAACTGTTCCAAGAATTTATAAATACAGGCGTATGTTGAGATAGGGAAATGTAAAGTCTACACATGTCACTTCTGAATAATTACATCTTCTTACTCACTTGTCTGCTCGAATGTCTGAAAGTGAGCTTTCAATGAATTATCGATTCTACAAAAACCCAGTTTATTGTCACTTAAATCACTTGTATCACAAAGTAGCTCTAAACTACATCAATTAAAATGTCTGTCCACAGAGGGCGTGGGTGGAGGTCCACAAATAACAACATAAAGAAACCACCAAGCGAGAGCAATATTCAACCACAAATGATCTAATCATCACGTGTAGAAAGAGCTGTTATTAGTAATACACTATCTAAAGGCCACAAAAGAAGTAGTAGGTAGTAACAGGGAAAAGAGAGGTAAATGAAGAAAGAAAGAAAAAAAAACATTAAAATCGCAGCTATAGGCAAATCCGGCTGCGTTTCCACCTTTACATTATTTTTGTTTTTTTTCTTTCTGTGGTATTTTGTTGTATTGTGTTTCCAGTCATTCTCCTCTTCCTTGTCCTTCTCTTCTCTTCTCTTCTTTACTTTACTTGTTCCTCAAGTGGGTCTATTCTGTGCGAAGGCTAAGTATTAGCATTCTTCAATGGATTGCCAATCCATTGCCTGAGAGGAGACATGAAGTAGCTATTGCCTTTGCTTTGAACACACACCACAATGAGTCATTTCGTCGTCTTTGCCATGAAGTTCGAATCGTTCGAGTTGTGTAACTTGTTATAAGATTGGCTACTAGGCGACGGAACGGGATTAAGATAGAAATGTTAGCGAAACAAATATTTAACATAAAAAGTATTTAAATTATGAGAGGGCTTAGCAAGTGTGGGTGGTTAGGTGCTTATCAGATAATTCAGGTAAATAGACGGTGTTGGCATATTGACTTGGAACAGCCTTGTACGGGAGGAATTTTCATGGAGAAGGTATGAAATGTCAGAGGAATGTAGCATTTGTCTTTTGTCTTCCGCACAAAACACTTTTTCTATTACCTGCACTCAATCGATTCAAATATCTCAAAAAAAAAAAAGCCAATCCATTGGTGTTCATTGGAAGTGTTAATGTCTCAACCGTGATGATAAAATGACTATTCCATACTCCTATGTAGACTAGAGGGCAGAACAATTTTCCAATGACTTCAACACCGAGTTAAAAGATCCTGTGAGACGGCTATTTGGAATGCCTACAAGTTGTCTTTTAAAAAATGCAAAACTTCACTGAGAAAGAAGAAACGAAGTTCCTGGTGACTCTTCTGTGAAAGGATTGTAGAGTCCTCCAAAGCCTCAAGGCTACGGAAGATCTTCTCCAAAAATCCCTCTATACGCAGCCACCTAATGCAGTCAGATATGTAGTCACTGGACAACCTCTAATAAGGAGTCCATCGACCTTCTACTGGACACACATTTTCCTGGTATCTCCTCAGTTGTTGTACCTCAATTCGAAAACACCTCTTCTACACCGTACAGCAACTTCATAAAAGAAGTTATTACTGAAAAGATCCTTTGAGCCATTAGCAATTTGAAACCATACAAGTCCCCAGCTTCAGCAATCAGACGACATAGTGCTCCCTTGGCTTAAAGTCATCATGTCTGGTTGTCTGAATCTAGTCTACATTGCCAAACTGTGGACCGAGGGAGAAATTGTCTTTCCAAAGCAGAAAATTACTCACTCGTGGAACCAAAGAATCTGCGACCTATCAGCCTAATGTCCTTTCTATTGCAAACACTAGAAAGACTGATCGATATCCACCTACAGCAGAGCATTAGCCCAACTATGCTCTCTGCTTCCCAACATGCGTACTACAAAGGAATATCAGTCGCGATAGCCTTGCACTCGTTAGTGCGCATCATTAAAAAATCAGACCTGCACTACTGTATGGCGTGATCGTCTGGTTGCCGGCGCTGGACATCATGTTTCACCTGCTCCCCTTAGATATTCTTGGCAATCAATTGTTTGGTTAAGCTATCATGAGGGCCACTTTTCGATCATTTATCTCCTCAATGTTACCCTAGAAGACACCGACTACACCCCGCTAACCCTGTTATTTGACCAAAACTTTCGCACGAGCATACCTGACTGTAGTAAATGGGTTACCGATTCTTCTCCTAAGGACAGTTCAGTCCATTTCTACAGTTCAGATCACTTCGACGGGTCCAAGACTGACGAGGAGATGTGGTGTGCTGTCTTCTCCGACAAGATCAATCTAAGCAGCTATTTCCGCCTCCCAGATCATTGTAGGGTTTTTCAGGCGGAAATCATTGGGATCAAGGAAACCTTGTCCTGGCTGAAATGTAAGGCAATATCTATCAGTCATTTTCACTGACAGTCAAGCGGTCATCAATCAAATCCCTGGAATCGTTCTCCTTCACTTCAAAGGCCGCTTTAGACTGCCGTTTATCTCTTCTGTAAACTCTTACTAACGCTGGACGCTTTTAGCAAAACCAACTGCAGATGAGAAAATCTCTCTTCTTGCAACATTTCGAGACAGATCTGGCCAAGGCGTGAGTTGGTCCTGTTGAAGCGAACTCAGATCAGACACAAAAAGGACTACTCCATCTAACTATCTCACTTTTTCGACAACCTAGGCGAACTGGCGTCAGTAGGCATCACGAGCATCCTTTACTTTATCATAAGCTTCGGTTAGTTTTAATTAGTCTCGGGTAGTCAAATGGTGCAATCCATGGCATCACAATGGACCTTTATTGGTCACTTGTGCAGACAGCCACTCTAACCTAAACCTAACACCGAATTGTATCTCGCTACTTTCAACTAAGCTGATCAATAACTATAAGTATTAAGAAGAGATTTACATGATTTTTATGGCAGCTATCACCGCCCGATGGTGCTCGATGCTGGATATTATTGTTTTCGAAAAAAGGCTTAAGGCAGGCGCCGCTATATTAAGCTCTGAAACTACATACATGTGCGACACCTTCTAGTGCTGTTTCATAATATCTTTGAACCCAAATCCCCTCTAAATTAGACTGTGAAGCAGATCTGTGACTACGCTTTTATACAGATGGATCTTAAACAGATTCGGTGGTGGGTGCGGGTGACTTCTCCAATTTTCTAAATATAAGATTCTCCTTCCACCTCCCTAATCACTGTAGCGTATTCCATGCGGAGATCATGCCAATAATGGAAGCCTTATCGTGTAAAATGTGACATCTAAAAGGGATGTATACTAAGTATTAAGGCCGCGATCAGATCTCTGGAATCTGTCACCATTAACTCGAAAATTGCCCTGCCCTTAGTTGTCGCCAGTCTCCCAACGAGATGGGTAAATAATTCAATATTCATCGGGCCACAGAGACATTCCAGATAATTGCATGGCCTACGAGCTCGGCAGGCTCATTTTTACTGGACAATGTGAATCTTGGTTTGCTGCTTGCTTCTGTTAAATTGTTACTTAGGCTAGTACATTACGTACTCATTGCTAAAGAGATCTGGCGTAAGCCCTGTTATATATTAGGTGTCATAACAGGGCTCTGTCATAAGTCTACGCCACTCGCAAGTGACTTCTGTAAAAGCTGCATGGACGAAGAAGAGGTCCTTGTTTACTAGGTTTTAAGGTTACTGAACCCAACTTTCTACATTAAGAACCCAACATGGCCGCTGTAGAGATTTCTGCGACAGTGACGAGCGAACCATAAACCTTATTATCTCAAGACGATAGTGACTCCAGTGGAATATCGTCTTTGTAGCTGAAAATCTTCTGAGTTAAGCCACGCAATAATCATTAAACCGGTCGGCCCTTTGGTCCAAAACTTGCCGACCCCATTTCATTATTGGGGTCAAAACCAATGTTCCCACTCCATATCAATTAAAATTTCTACTCTACAGTTTCGCAAACAAAAAGTTCAAACTACCCAACACCGCATTTGTCTAAGTCATTAGCTGGACGCTGCTGGACTGATGATGGCAATAACCATTACTGTGCGATATTGTGTGTTGACATGGTTTGGTACTACTCTGACTGCAGGTTAATGTGCTTGGTTCAGAAACCCATCACAAACCGAACAACAAAAGTTCCATGACGCCAAAAACGTTACTTTAGGTCAATAAACCTGCATCAGCAGCATCAGTAACGCGCGTGTGTTATGGGTCAGTGGTCCGGGGATGATGAGATTTGTTTTGCGGTTCACATCATCACTCTGTCTCCTCCGGTTGCAAACAAAATGAAATTCAAGTCTTTTGTTGTATCTTCTTTGAAGTTGTGTTTTCGTTACTCATACCACAGTATGACTATTAAAATTCACCAATAACGAGATAAAGTCTTGGTCATTAGCTTAGTAAGCTGATTACAAGTAGAACCGTAATAAGAACGGTTTTATTGGTGTAGTCATTTATTAGATAATTATTTGTTCAGTGTAACGAGAATCTTATCCGAATGTGGTCTATTCTTATTCCCTCCATGACGGGAGATATTTAATTGTGAATCAAGTTTTATCTGCACTTTCAGTTTCGCATGCATACTACTGAACAAGAAAAACAATCTACTGTCAAGAATTTATTCCGAATTGCCAGCTCGACATCAGAATGGAATATAATGTCATCTTTGGTTGTGTTATTAGATACAATCTTTTGGGTTTGGGTTTCAGAAATATGTATATATTTTCAAACAAAATAAAAATAAAATCCTGAACGAATTTAATTTAATACTGAGTTTCTGTCAATTTTTTGAGCGCATAAGAGCTGTCAGTGTAAAAATAACATATGATTCGAAAAGAAACCAACAGATGGCTCATCCTATATTAGATTTGCCATAGAACTCTTGAGAATACCTAATACATTGACCCGTCAAATGTCTAACATTTGTCACACATAAAACCCTCTTCTGTCATGTTCCAAAACAAATCCAATATCCTTTAATCCGTGATATAACTCCTACACACTGGGCAAAGATTCCGCCACAAACCCAGACAAACATTTAATCAACTTTATTACGACCATTTGTAGACCATAAAAATGAATCATGCACAGAAATTCAGTCTTTTTTCTTGTGTTCTCTATTTATCTGTCTGACTTAAAGGAGAGAATAAAATATAAAAAAGAATTCTTTGCCCTTTGTGCACTGTAGGTAAACAAATCCTCACATCAAGCCATAGAGTACAATTTAATAGACCATAGCTATTCCATTGTGTACTGCCAACTCCCTTCATCCCAAATGGACTCCCCAATGTCATCTGTCTCTAGAGATTCAATAAAACAGAACTGTCAAATCACGCATTCGAAAAAACTTCGTTCGATTAAACAGGAAAAAATCGAAAGCAACCATCAGATGACTGTTTTGAATGAATTTCATTTTTATTTCAAAAATAAAAATTTACATTCCTTCAACATCGCTCATTTGATATCTGTACGAACGTGTTCATTAAGTCAATTGACACTTGGATTGTAAAACGATCTAATCATCGATAAGTTCTGTTCCTTTTTTATTTTTTTAATTCGTTAATTAGTGTCCGGTTGGGGCTGTAGAGTGAGTTGAGTCCAAAAATAAATTAAAGCCTGAAGTAGAAAGTTCCAAAATGTTAGCGCGCTTGTTAATGATCGAGTGGTCATGATTTTCAAATTGACACTTTATGCTCGAGTTAATTTCAAAAAAAAGAACCGCCAGTTTCATTTAACGAAAAAAAAAAACGTAAGTGATACACAAACAACAACAAATTATCTTGTTGACATGTGGTGAGTTTGTTTTTTTAATATTTACTGCGTGCTTTGTATTGTTATGGATGAACTTTTAGTTCTTTTGGATTAAAACTACGCATTGTGGGGTTGATGTTTACAGGAAATATATAAAGACATTTGTAGAATAATTTACAACTTAAAAGAATACTTTACTGACACAGAAAAGGAGGTAAATATCTGCATAAGCTATTTAATAAAGTATAATTCGCAAGAGATCCTGATAATTGGGATCGACATATGTACACAGGTACTAAGAAGAGCTGCCAATATAAATCAATAAATATAAACAAAATTTTTATGAGAAGTGGTGATATTTTTATTTTAATTTAAAGTAGAAACCCTGGGGTTAGTAATGAAATGCAATATCAACCAAAAATTCACCTCGGCTCTCCTTACAAATAGTCATTCTTTTGATGAAATTTTTTATCACGTTTTCACATAATCACGAATAACAGCTCTGATATTTTATTTTACTTTATCGTTGGTGAAACTTTGGCGTAGAGTTCATCCTTAACATGACCCAAAAGGAAAATTGAGAATTGAGAAATCACATGTCTAGGAAATTTGTCAAGCAATAGAGCCATTATTTCACCAGCTGTGTGGCATGTGATACCCGTCCTGCTGACGTTTTTGTAGTGAATTTTCACTATTTCAATACAATGTGCCAGTGTGTACTGATCCATTTTTAATAACCTCCTAGATTTTACTTATCAAAAATCATCGCAATCATAGTTGAATATTAACAGTTCAACAATGGCGCGAAATTCAAAATGACAGATATTGTGGAGTGACCCTATAGGTACATATACATGAACTCCTAGAGGCGGAAATGATTTATAGTGCGCTGGACTACTGAGCGGGAAAACCGCCTACGAAACGCTTTGAAAGTTTTTGGAAGGACTAGTGGAACGACCCTTTGAGGAGAAAAATTTCACGATGGTGTTCTTTCTAGACTTACTTAGCTGGAGAGTTACCAGTTTAAAAGGTCTGATGGGCTCTCACTAAAAGAAAGGACTATCACTACTGCCATATCTAGGAGTAGTGTATGATAACATTCTGGGAAGTGAGAACTGGGAAGTGGTGCTCCCTTCAAAAATGTCTGTAGAAGCTGTAGAGCCCGGGATGGACGAAGCACCATGAAACATCTTTTGTGTACCTGTCCTGGCATTTCGGTTTTGAGAAGGAAAACGCTAGGCGAGTACGTCTTTGAAAATCTCAAGGATCTAGCTCTTAAGCAAAATAAAAAGCTCCATCTCCGGGTCGGGTCGGTAGTTTAATGCCTAAAACGGCGAGCTGTTTTTTTTTTCCGGCATGGGTTCACACCAAAACTTGTTGCCCTGCCTCCTGTCGCATTTGGGAAGTCTCCATGAAGATCTCTGTTTCTGGTAATCCAATTTTGTATAGTGACGTCGCAATTGACCTTCTTTTTAGTCTAAGTGTGTTCCTGCTGTGCATCCAACCCGATCCAAGCAACCAACCATCAGTGACCAAATTAATGAAGCCTTGTGGACTAAGCACTGCTTACGAATAAGCGATTTAGATTGTCATTAGAAATTCAAGGGTAAAGCCCTCAGAATCTGTAACAGTGTTCGATATCTAAGGTTAGTTATTCGTGATCAGAAAGTTAAACTGAAGGCAGAACATAAAAGAAAGTATATATATAGGAATATTGGGGACTCTGGGTATTATTGGAGCTGCAAGAACCGCTAGCACTAGTTTTACTTGTACAATAGAATATCTAAACTTAAAACACACTTATGCTCAGAAATGCTTTTTGAAATTTTCTAGGACTCGAAACTTAAACGTAAAGGCCCTTCAAAATCTGGAACTGACCAAGTTTTCTTAAGACTTGTCCACACCAAACAAACATTTAGGAAATTACATGTTTCTCTTTCTGTCATTGGTGATGGATAGCCTCATTCAAAATAGAAAAACAATAAATGGAAACAAATTTGTGGATTGTTGACATTGCCTTCCAGTGAAACTGTGATAAAGAGGCAATAAAAAAAATTTAATGACTTAAAGTGGAATACGAGACAACACCAGAGATGGAAGCCGCAGAGAAAATTTTTTCTTTGTTCGTTTTCCAACGTCAGAAAAAATGAGATTTTGTTTCGAAGCCATTTTCTTACGCACAAAAACTTCGGAGCAAATGAAAAACATTCAATAACTCAAAACATAGGCAAAACAGTTTCCAAACGTTTCCGAAACTTTTCAGAAACATTTCGGAAACATTTAGGAAATGTTTTGAAAACTACATATAAAAAATGTTTTCCGAATGTTTTCAAAATGTTTGTTTGGTTTGTACAAGCCTTTATATAAAAAACTAAATTCTTACTTTCTTACTACAATAAGCTGAATTTGTCTAAACTCACGTGCAAGGTAATTGTTTTTTTTTTTTAATTTTCCAGTAAAGTTAACAGCTGCAAAGAAAAGAATAATAATAATTAAAAAACTGGTAATAGGGGTTATATAACACAAAATAGATAAAAAATAATTAAGTTTAGGTTGTTAGAGAGTAAAAAAGATATATTATTATTATTATCTTTATTGTTAAGTAAGATAAATTACAAAAACAATATAAAAGGAATATATAATATTTATAAACTTTATAAATATTTCGAGCTAAATATATATTTTAAAGTATCCCTTTAAAGCTGGCAGAAATCCTTATCCTAATCACCACAGCAGTCTTGTACGAAATTAAGACGGGGTTAGCTAAGACCAAGAACCATTGTATAGGATTTTTAACCTCTCAACAGTTTAATCCTTTACATATGTATGCCTCTTGACCATCGGATCGAGGTACCTGATTTCAGGGATTGTGTGAGCGCTTTAATGCACGAAACTGTGCTCAAAAATGCAGGGCTGGGGGATAAACCAGTCACAAAGGAGTTTCTTAAGACGCACGGGCACTGTCTTCCGCTTCATTTTGACTTTTGGATACGACTAGCGTCTTCCATAGAACTAATTATTTTCTCAGTGAGTATCAAACACTCATTTATGCCAACGAATTCTACGAGTAAGCTGCAGTCACTCGATCGGGGATTATCAAGGTTGTCAAGAAAAAATCTCGTAAAATATTAGTCCAGCGGTACCTAACAGAAGTGCAACATGAAAGTGGAATCTCGGACTACTTTCATTACATATCATCATCATGTTAGGCCAGCAGTGATCAAAAATTGATTTCATAAAACCGGTTTCGTTGAGACAGACGTTCTTGGTCTAGATGACTCTGATATCCTAACAGAGAATATTGAAGAACTACAGAAGTTTCCTGATTATGCTGCTTTTGATGATGACCATATTACGACCGGCCCTCGTAATTTAGAAGAATTCATTAGTGAGACCGCGCTTCAGCGGTTGAATCAGAAGACGAAAGCAATAAAGAAGTACCAGACCCGATAATTTTAGTGGCGAATGGTCTACATTCTGTCAAACTTCTGACAAGAGTTTCGATAATCTCATGTGGACTATCTTCGATCCAAATGCGGCAATTTTGCTTATTGACATACCAATTGAGCCAAAAATGAGCCTAATTGTTGAACACAATTTTTCAATAAAGCAGAGGAACCAAAACCAGTTGATTTTTGGCCCAGTCACCGAAATTTCAAAGGAAACGATGATTGTTCGGCTTTAATTTGTCTACGAGCTGGATCTTGTAAGTCTGTGCAACTATTAGCAGCGGATGAGAGCAAATTGCCAGGCAGAGCAAATTAATAAGATCTTACTAACTGCAGTTAAGTGCTTAACCCAGAACGACGAAGAGCATCAATTCACATGAATACAACCCCAAAGTTCCCACCAAATGAATTAGTATTCAACTTCAATGTGAAAGATGTCAGCCAAAATCGAATGATATAAGCATTCGAAGAGGAACAGCAAGATGGTAGCGATATCGAGGCGAGTAGGCAACAACTTGCAGAGAACATTGCAGAAGAGAGACGTAAATGGAAGATCCGATCCGATACGGCAAAAAACATCAAACTCCGTACCGATACCGCGAAGGCGATTTGATCGTGATGGAGTACGTGTCACAACCCATGTTTAAATGCCTTACTTGGTAGAGGATCTTCCAGATAAACCGAATTTCTGTCGTCGCTACAGCAATGTTCTATCGAGCGACCACATGAAGCCATGGTACCTGAGTCCTGATATAGATTGTATTGACCAAGTATTGATCTGTTAATGTCAAATGTCAATGCCAGTCAGGAATTACATAGTTGTTATGCAATGTTTGGAAACTAATAAAAATTACTACCGAACTTATGAGTCGGTGGTCGCAACTTTAAGAGAACTTGCTCCAATTTTCAGTTGTAATAATCGTCTCACCAGACGTGCTTTAGTGGATAAATTTGAGTCAACATATTCACTATTGAATGTTCCTGTGCCAACGCACCGGTCGGAGTACTGAAAATATCACAACCGTAAGTGCTTTAGTTCAAAATGAGCCAAATCAGCCGATTCCACGCCGTTCATCGGAATTAAGTAGGAATCTCTAAGTCCACAATGTGGCGAATTTTGCTTAAAGATCTTGGCCTACACTATCAAATTAACTTAAGAACTGAAGCCCCTTGATCATTTGAACCGCCGAGACGTCTCCGATTGGCTCCTGAAAAAATTTAAAAAAAATCCTGAATTTCATCGAAAAATTATCTTCAGCGATGATGGTCATTATTGGCTTAATGGTTTTGCCCATAAGCAAAATATGTGCTATGGGACAGAGACTCCATTGCATCCACAAAAAGTGACCACATGGTGTGGATTTCATGCCGGAAGTGTGATTGGATCGTTTTTTCGTTGAAATGTTAGAAGACTATTTTGGATGCAATTGACATCAGTGATATGTGGTTCCAACAAGATTTTGCCATATGCCACACAGCTGGTCAAACAATTGATCTATTGAAGAGGAAGTTCGATAATCGTGTAATCTCTTGGAATGGGAAGGTAAGTATAAGACGGTAAGTATGTATAAGTTAGTATAAAACGAAAAACGGCCTAAAAACCATTTTCTGTCAAACAATGTTTAAACACCTCTTGTAACTCACAACTAGGTCAAACCAAGGCACTGACAGACGAACCGATTCCCTTTGACAGACTAGACTAAAACCATCTTCAAAGAAAGTACGTGATTCATGCGGAACCATCGCATGAGTAAACATTTAACGCAGCACTGTCATAGTCTTAGGATTTCGGTAATGCGCGCCCTAATTGCATAACAAAAACACATTTCATAGGATTTCGTAATTTTCAAATTACGTTACCTTTCCACAAGTCAGTCACTCTCTGATTTCTCACACCATTTGTTGTTTACCCAAAATCCCCCAAAAACTACATAAATCGCGGAACACTTAACTTGCACATCCGAACACATAATTCGCCGACACTTATACGAGTATGTATCTAAGTCTAGCCAATGTAATGGATACACCGAATTTCCACACCTAATTGACTTTCAATTTTAAAATTTAAATTTAAATTAAAATCTCCGAATAAGGAAAGAAGAGAGAGAGACGGACAGACGGCAGCAGTAAGCAATTCAATCATTCGTTGGGCTAATTAAAATGCAAAGCCGGAACTTAACAACTTAAAATGCACCACCATGACACGGTGCGCGAGTAGAACACGAGTGGTGCCTCCGGCAAGAGTAGAAGTAAGAAACAAAAGAACAAAAAAAAATTATAAACAAAACGAGAAGCCATGCTTTTTTTTAGTTAACCAGACCATAAACACACAACCATAGCGAACTATAAACTTTAAGATTGTTTAGCATTTCATTAGAGGTGCCTTTGTAGTGTTTTTAATTTTACACCATGCACATGAAGTAGTTTTTACCTCTCCGCATAGTTTACGTCACTATTATTCGCATAGTTGTGGAAAATTGCATTTTGTTTCTGTTTTTTTTTTTTTTTTGTTTTTTAGTGGGAAGTGTGAAATTGGGTGGCAGATGTGGAACACAGGTGGGAGAAAAAATAATATTCAATTGAGGAAAAATATTTAACAATGCCGAGCTAGGTAAGGAAAGAGAAAGAATGTGAAAGAGGCGAACGAAGAGGATTAACATCTTCTTGCTTTATGGAGTAAATTTCTGCCCCAATTACTACTACGACGACGACGACGACGACGGTGAGCTTGTGCGCGCTCGTGATGGAGCGTCTTATGTAAGAAGACAGTTGGTTGAGTGTTGAGTTTTTCTTTCAGAAAAGGATTACATTTTATTTATGTCACGGCGTACATTCTGGGAGGCAATTGTGAGAAAGGAAAAGGAAAAACCGTCCGCAGGTGCATTTTCTTATTTATGATATAGTATGTAGTTCTTAAGGGATGTACGAGTAAGGTAATAGTGGATATCTTAAAACCCTTCCTTCCCTGTTCTGGGTCAAGGTGCTGCACAACGAATTCCCATTGCTGATGGTCAACTTGCCTGGGTTGGTACTACGCGGTATTAAAAATGTATTCAACTCTGAAGACCCTAGGCAATATGTATTTAGTAACTTTAAAAAAGTTGCATCACAAATCGCTCGCAACTCCAACAAGTCGCATACACCTATTGTATTCCTGGATCTAGTTTATATTCTCAAACTTTGGAACGAAGTTAGAGGCAGCCTTTAGGGTTTTTTGTTAATGCCAAGGATCTCCAATGATGCTGTGACAGAATAACAATCAACACTCAAACCCGAGGGGCTCATCTTAGAATGGCGTCTCTTCTGTGGAATGTAGTACTTACAACTCAATCTGGAAACAGAGCACATGACGTGAATTAGGAGTTGATTACAACAAAATCAAATTTGCCTTCTTTACTCGAATCAATAATAGTTGGTGCAAGAGGTCCGTACAGGACCCAGGGCATAGATTTTCACCACCATTCGTTTTTGAGAAGCTTTTTCATGATAGTTGTACTCTCGGGTGTTTGTCAGACGCCCGCGAGATGTGGGACCATGAAAGAACTTTTTGATGTTGTCTAGGAATCGAACTTAGAACCCGTCGCTTAGTAGTCCGAAACATTCACCACTGAGCAACGGCGGTGCCCTACATTAAATCCCTTCGTAAAAATAGCACGTCTCTATATCACAAATGGGATACTTAACTAGTAAAGCCTTCCGACACCACCTCCGATAATGGATTCAGGCTAATCGAGCACGCGGTTCAAACACTTCAATATTCACAAAGAAATCAGTCGATCGTCAACCAGATTGATCACAATGGATCGACGCAAGGCACTCTTCCAGTATAATATATTATAAGAGATGACCGAACGTTCCAAGGAACGAACATCGATTCGAATTATTACCTTGTTGTAGCCAAGGTAGTCATGCGGATATCCAGAACATCGCAAGGATAAGGAAATACTGTGACGTCGGAACACTTCAAACGCAAGAGGTCGGCAGAGTCTTATCCGATCGAGTGTACCTCAATCTCTCAAGGGGTCCTATGCCTCCAGCATCAAGTACTGAAGACCAGTGACTACATTGCCAAAAAGCCATTAAGGGTGCAGCATTTGATGTGCTGGGTTTCTCTCGATCTCCATAACGATACCCCGAATTCGACCAAGAATGCCGGCAAGCAAATGCAGAAAAATACATGGCATACAAAGTGGCGCTTCATAGAAAGGCCAGAGCTGCTCGGGAGCTTTACGAGCAGAAGAGAAGGGATGAACAGCGGCTTCTCACGAGTCGAAGTAAAAAGAAGGAACATGAGAAGCGAGCGATTGAGGAAATAGAAAGATGCTATTGAAAGAATGAGGTTCGGAAGTTTTACTAGAACCAAAGCCTGCAGGGTAGAACAAGGAAACCGAGCACTAGAATCGCAGTCGATGTTGAGGATATGCAAAGATCACTTCTGCAGACTGTATAACAGTGACGATGACGAAAATTCCGCTGTCAGGCAGAATGAACCATTCAATATGAACGACTTTAATCAATATTTCCGTCCACAGGACTTCGATGGAGTTAAGATAGCGATATCTAAGCTGAAATCCAATAAAACTGCTGGTGCTGTTGGCCTGATTTCCGAGCTATTCAAAGCAGCGGGGATGACTTGGTAAGGAGTATGCACCAACTCATTTCCATAAAATGGTCTGACGAAAGTATGCCCGATGAATGGAACCTCATCATTGTTTGACCGATCCTCAAGAAAGGAGACCCTCTAAACGAACTACAGAGGAATTAGTCTCCTCAACGTGTCGCCTACAAGATCTTATCTGCGTTGCTGTGTGAACGCTTAAAACCTTTTGTCAACAATCTGATGGGTCCATATCAGTATGGTTTTAGGCCAGGCAACTCAACCAACGACCAAATTTTCGTGGTATTCCTGCCAAACTCGTTCGATTGAGCAGGCTAACGATGGGGAATGCACGCTCCTTTATCAAGGTCTTGAAAGATTTCATTGAGATCTTTGATGTCACAAAAGGATTTAGAGACAGATGATGTTGTTTTAATGGCGACAGGTAAGTTCATACCCACCATCACCGAAATATTTCAATCGGCCCTCAATACCTGACACAAATGGGTGGATGGATGTTAACCCGATGAAAACAGAGATGGTCTTCACTAACAAGAGAACAATCCCACTGATCGGGCCCTTGAGACTCAACAGCACATTCCTCAGAATCTTAGATAAGGCGAGATACTTGGGCTGTATACTAGACCGTAAGCTGTCTTGAAAAGAAAACACATCAGAAAGGATAAAGAAGCCTTTTTATACATGAAGCAAAATCTTTGGTAAAAAATGGGGCCCAAACGTACCATCATCCACTGGATGTACACAGCCATCGTCAGACCCATTCTATCCTATAGGTGCCTAGTCTGGTGGAACGCAGCAGATAACAGCACGTACCTCAGGATACAAAGATTAGCATGTATAGGCACTACCAGCGACATTAGAACTGCAGCCCTTGAAACCATACTGTCACTGATCCCATTAGACCTACTCCTAAAGGAAACAGCTGCAACTACTGCCCTACGCTTGAGGGAATCCAACTTTTGGAAAGAGTATAGCGAGATGGGCACCACAGATTTTATATTACCATCCCATGACTTCAGCATCATCGTTGAAACAATCTTCACCTCAAGAGAGGATTGGATTAACGGTAGAGCCGTTCAAACCGAACAATATCTTGATTTTCACGGATAGGTCAAAAACTGACGAAGTAGTAGGCTCTGGCATAAACTCATCTGAACCCGAAATTGCTCACTCTCTGAGACTTCCAAATCACGGCAATATGTACCAAGCGGAAGTGTTAGCAATCGCAGAAGTTGCACGAGAACTATCCACAAAACTGCTTTCTAGACATAGATATATGTATGTATATATCGCCAGCCAAGCCGCCATTAAGGCCATCTCAACGAACCCGTGAAGAACTCACAGCGATCATATCAAACCACGACGTTTGGAAACGAATGGACGGACGATTTAACAAGAAAGGGGACCGAACAGAAATTGACATATGGTCCTTACCTCAGTTCTACCGTCCCTAGCTTTTGTTTAATGCAATATAAAGCAAGCTTTCGCAAGACACTCTTGGACCCACTCACTTCCTAAGCAAATCCCCAAGCCTGTGCAGAACTTGAAAAACGGCCCTCAGCGGATACCACTTCGTAGACCTGGGCTACCTGTTAGGAAAGCCACCATAAACCATCCTGAAATTTATAACAATATCGGGTTGGTTCAGAGTGGTCGCTTAGCTATTCCAAAGCTCTAGACGTTTGTATTCGGTTTAGCTTATCCACTACAGGGGTTCACAATGGATCCATTGGTAATTCGAGTGCTGGCTGCAACTGGATCGGATATATGGAGTTAAATATTTACTACTTCGACTTTGAGACTTTCTCACTATTTAAGATGTTGATAGGTTATGGGAGAGCTTGCCTTCCAAATGACCTCTTTTAAGTTAATTGTCTGGACCGCATAGTATTTAAGTATTTCAGCTTTGATTCTAAAAATACATTTCTTTCCAAAGAAATTTAGAAAGCCATTAACAAACACACACTAGCATATGATTACTTCAGTAATTCTCTCATAAACCTCAATGCATAAACAAAGACATTGGAATACGTAAACAAATTCAATTCTCATTTCTACTTATGTATGTATGTTAGAACCATCGAATTCCCCTCCGAAAACAAAGAGAAAATAGAATGGAATATTCCACGAATTCCAAATTGGCAGTTATTAAAAGTATTCCTCAGATTTCAAATGGATTTTGCCAACATCCATGGTAATTCAGATTTTTGCAAAGATGTTCAGTCAAAAAAAAAAAATTCGACTCCCTAAAATAGCAGCATAATCTGAGTCATTTCAGTCCCCATTCGTCGACTCCTCCCCCACCTGACCAAAGTTTAAGAAGTTTTCGAATTCATCACCCACTTATACAAAGCAACATGACTTCCTCATCTCTCATGGATAAGACGGAAAAAAGATGAATAAAAATAAAAATGAACATAGAGCAGATAAATCAACAACCTCTTAATTTTAGAGGTCGACAAGTTTCGCGTGGCTGTGAATTTGAATGCACATGACAGAAAAAGGAGAGATGACAGCGGCTGGTGTGAATGTCTGTCTGTGGTGGAGATTGTCAAACTTGTTTCAAATGCAAACATACATACAATGTTGGAGAGAATCCGGAATGGAAACCACTTTCGAGTGAATATTTGCAAGCAATTAAATTCAAATCAGGTATTTGTGAATAATTTTCTGACGTTTCTTTGACAGTTTAGTGACATTTGCCTTGTCATCTGTAGTTTGATTATGTTCAATTGAAACTTTGTCAAGAATTGAAACAATCAAATAAGTCAACACAACTAATGATTGACTATCAAAAAAGTGGTTGATGTTAACCTATAAATTGATGTAGAGCTTCATTGGTATTGGCTTAGGAGCAAGGTTACATACTGAATCGACTAGGCTTAGAAAAGTCCTTGCAAATGAACCAATTGCCCTGGGCTCTCTTTAAGAGTTAAACGGCCACTGGACAGAATCATCAATCAATCAATCAATCTCTTTCCGGACGGAAAAATATCAAAACAGCACTCCACAGTGTCGTCAGTATCGTATAGGAAACACTGAAGAACAAAGAATACACTCTAGCTAGATTTCTGGATATGGAGGGAGTCTTCAATAATGTCCAAAAAGAGCTCTAGTCGACCTAAATGTGACCTTAATGTGATAATGTGCATGTTAAAAAACAGACAGACTTCAGAACTAGGTGCCGCATAAATCACGGTGTCACGGCATCCAGAGGCACTCCTCGAGGTGGTGTTCTATCGCCCTTTCTCTGGGTCCTCGTGATAAACGAAATCCTAGTTAAGCTAATATTTAGTACAATCATAGCAGTAGCATATGCAGATGACTTAGCACTGCTAGCGACAGACGTATGTGCGAATCGTTTTTAACATACTTATAAGCACATCATTGGCAATTTTACTATTCCAAAAGAACAGAGCTTAATTTATCCATCGATTGATAAAAAAGGTTGAATTTCAATTAGTTTTTTGGTGAAATTAACAATTCGTTGAGAACTGTCAAATTTTATTCACATTCCACACATGTAGGACGCAATCCACATTCGTGAGAGTTTAACCTCACAATAATTTTGTTTTGTTCTTGGTGATCGGTCAGAGCTCGTAAATGACAAGTAAAATTCGCAGATCGCTGCGACCAAGAAAAAAAATGGCTGTGAATGAAATGTCAAAATTGGCGAATATTCGCTCTTTCACATTCGCAGGTCGCTGAACTGTGAATTGACCTTTAGTGAGCAAATAAAAAACGATGTATCCATGGTTGATACCTGGACGAAAAACTGCGGACTTGAGGTTAGTCCACAAAAGACAGAACTGATAAAAAGACTGAACACGACTGCAGCAGCTGCTAAACAGGCTGCAATGTCATTGACAGTCGAGCGGCAATCAAAGCGATTTCTGCGATTGAAATACAACTTAGACGCTGTCGATAAGAGCTATGGTTTCTTGGCACGCAGCACAATGTAAGATATTGCTGAGTTACCACACTACAGTAAAAAATCCCACCTTCTAATCTTAGACAAGCAATTGGGAACAAAACACTAGTAATAGCAAATGAGAGATGGAGCGGGCTCTACTCCGGTATTACTACCAGAAAAATAGGGCCACTCTATAACAACCAAAAACCGAGAGAATCTTACAAGCGATCAAAAAATCCTTGTCCTCTCTTGTGGGTGAAATTACAGAACATAACATGCTGAAATATCACACAAAGAAAATGAAACTTAGTTCCGAAGACCTGTGCATAGGTTGTGGTGACAAGGATGTGTAGGAGGATACTTCACACTTCCACTGTTACTGCTCAGCATTCTGTCACATTATGTAAAAAAAAATTCTGTGAAGACACTCTTTCCAAGAACTTTCTGACAAGTCTTTAAAAGGCTTGCATAAACTCATTAACGACTCGGGATGGCTTGAAAATCCATAGGTTTTCCATAGGCTCTACATTGGACAACATGCTACGCTGAAACAGTTCATGAAGACATCGTGCCAGATTGCGAGTATATGTCTAAATCAGAAACATCAACAAGACAAAGCAAAACACAAATTTGCTTCTTGCACCAAAACCTGCATCTCATCTGCTACTGTCCATAGACTATATTGACATACATCCATATGTAGATCAGTACTTGATTTTTGTACAATTGTGAAAAATCCACTTGTAGTTACAAGTTCGTTACTAATAACTTTTCGAGCAAATACTTTTATGAAACAGAAAATTTCGCCTTTAGTTGTAAATTCACTTGTAGCTACAAGACTGGCATGCATGTAGTTATTAATCAGCTGGCATTCTTTATAAAACAAAAATTTACCCACAATTTACAAATTACAAGTGAATTCACAAATAAATGTAGTTTTATGAAATAAGCCCCAAATGGCTGCCGATATCCTTCGACATTTATTAGCCGCATCTTCTTAAACACAATGAATGGGAAAACAATTTATTCTCAAAAAAAAAAAAACCATTCCCATAAGTCATACAGAAAAAAAAAATCATAAAATGTCTTATCACGTAGAAAAAATATTTAAACAAGTGTTCCCAAGATGTACCAACTATGGTTGCTTCTCAGACACAAACATCGATTAGATAAGGCAACGACGCATTCGTTTGTATCACTATATTTAGTTTCTTCACCACTGGTACACTATTCTATTGAGAAGAGTAAACAATAAAAGATCGTAGATAGTAATAGCTGCACTACAGCACACAATAAGTGGCAATGGGCTCCTCTTATTGGTTTATTGTCTAATAGAGAGCGAACAAGCAATTAAATGTAATTTATGGCTACGATTCGTTTCGGGGCTTAAGTGAATATTTTGAGAAGTAATCTGATTACATAATGTGTGATCAAGTGGTATATTGAAGAGCTATAGCTTGGAAATTTGGTTAAATTAACTTTGTAAGGTCAACCATGTAGTTGCCTTGGTATGTGACTAGTTTGAAAGCTAATTTTAAATAATTACAAGAGTCTAAATGATACTTTTAAAGCCATCCTCATAGTATAATGTTAATTTTCCTTTCATATCCTTTAATAAGACTTTCAAATCATCGTCCCTCACTGACAAACACTTACTATACGTCAAAGTCATGAGCAAACGAATCTACATACTCGCAAATGTATCTACATTCGGATTTCTTTGTAAAATTCCAATTAAATACAACTGCACTGGAAAACAATCTTCCACTCAGCTTCCTTTATGACATACGCACCCAAAGTCCCCTATGAAAATATCTGTCTTCGACACTGAAAGTTTCATCCTTTCCTTTCTCCTCCCCTACGATGCACTTGAGCCGCGCGCCGACAAACCTTAAAACAAAAATCCCAGCATCTTTATCCGAGACAAGTGTTTGCGTGCAGATGCAAAGTTGATCGCACTTGCCATCTCGGAATGGTTTTATGGTATCAGAGCACATGGATACGTCATGTATCTATTTTTCTACAGAATCTTGTCTGGCTTATTCCCCAGAGACACTTATGCTCGTACCCTCTTTTGCTGGTGGAAACATCCTTGAGGAATAACGATAGAAAACAGGTTTACATATCCGCGAGAGACACCACGATGTCTGTGTATTTCTTGTTTCCTTTCATGAGATACAGATACACGTGAAAGGAAAGAAACACGCAAAAGAACTTAAATTTTATAAATAGCACAACAAGCAAACTAAGAAGGACCTGGGTAGGTTCGCATTTGATGCCTTCTTCACAGAGCAGACTATCATTCAACCAAGCAAACATAGTTTGCGGTCTTGTTTGTCCTCTTTTGTGGGTGTGTTGTGTGTGAGGGTTTGTATGTGCCTATCTGACGCCTTTCATGTTGGGTGGAATCTAGTTCTTTGCTGGTAGTTTACATATCCCCCCTCCACCAGTGACATGGATACACCAGGTAGGCATATGGCTCCATTCACTTTGGCTTAACAAAAGACCACTAGAAAATTAGCTCGACTATAATTAACTGCGTTTCGAAGAAAGAGCACGGAATCCTAGAAATTTCAACAAGCAGATGAATGTTTACTTCCTTTTTCGCCCAACCCTCACGCATACACATACAGATGCAAAGAAACATTGAAGTAGCCTTTTGTGACGCCTTCAAGGTGGGATGCGGCAAGTGGGTTGTGCTGCGAGATACAGCACACATACTATGCCGATGCTTCGTCTCAAATCCCCTAATGGGTCTAATTAAATTCTCAATTAGGTAGTCGAGGTGACATTGGGCGAACCAATCAAGGTCGCTTACACGGTAGAGCAGTTTTTTTTTTATTCTCTTGACAATATACTGACTGAGTTGAGTGAAGGAATTGCGTTATATTCTCCTGATATGTATCTAGATACGTATTTTTGTCTTTTGTTTTGTGACTCCCCTGGCGATATGTTCTCGTGGTGATTTGGGAGTTTTTAGTATACCGTGGGTTGTTAACAAGCAGTCATAATGTGCAGAAGGGAATTCTCTTTATCAGATTTCTTGAAAGTGATATGAGTTGGTAAAGCCATATTGACATCAACAAAAGTGATTTGTTGTCTTTCCTAACCATATTCACTAAAAGTAATTAGCATGACATTGAGGATTAAAAGACACGTTCAGCAAACAGATAATAATAGGAATTTCGAACAGAGCTTTACTGGACTAAGTGCGGCTGCCCACGCGGCCTGTCACTACAACCTACACCTATAACTAAAAACATTGTCGATGCTGAAACAGTGACATGTACTATCAACTTCTCCAGACCTTGCAAATCAATTCGCACTGATTCCACTCGCACTCGTATCAATGTTTCCCGTTCTTGGAAAATATTTTAATGTCACTCTTCGCCTGACATTCAAAATGTCATGTTTTCAGCCAAACCTAGTTTGAAAAACAAAACTTGTTCACATTTCTTATGTATTTATCTTGAGTGTGCACAGGTGTGTCACTATTATTCAAGTACTACACACTTAATACGAACAATGTGTACACACTTCCACCATTATAACATGCATAAATATCAACCATGTATCTTACGTTAAGATCTGTCAAAAAGATCAACGACACAGATAACATTATGCAGTCAAGATAATTCTACTCTAAATATGTAGTTTCGTTGAGCACTTATAAAATTAAACACTAGGCACTAAGTGAAACAGAGTGTACTTGTAATCCATTATTAGTTTTCATTGTCAAATTCCTTACATCATAGATACGTTGACATAATCAACTGTCAACCAATCAATTACAACTGAAACAATTAAAGTCTAAAAGTCATGTCTTGTACATCACATACTGTCATGATTTATCTATTGAACATTTCTCCAAACTATCAAATCACACACACCTAAAGCGCACGCCTTCGGTTGTCACTTTTCTTTTTTATAGTCCCCACCTATACCTCTACCTCTAATGCGTCAAAAACTATCTTAAAATATATCTAACCAATTCATATACTACACCTGTAATTTATTGAGTTTGACAAAGTCTCACAAAAGAAATTCGCCATTTTATTCATAACTTCCATTTGATAGGTATACAAATCCAATGTCAAATGTCAAAATTGTCATAAATTATGTCTGTGCCCAAGACGACATAAGAGAGAGAGAGAGAGTGAGAGAGAAAACAGAAAACTCAAGTGGGAGGGAATTGAATGTTATAAATACCAATGGATGTCTCCTGGCACATTATCAATCTTCTTAAGAGGTTCGTTATCGATTTATTGACAGTTCTAGAGTAAGTCTATTGAATGAGGCGGCGAGGAGATTGTTTGAAGTACAAATGGTGTTCAAAAAGGGAAGGGTTCACAAAGTGCATAGATATTGCCTTCAAGTGACAGCTTATTAATCAACTAAAGTCCTTTGGAAGGATTTTTAAAAAAACAAATAAAATACTGTCACAAGAAATATCTCAAAAAAATAACCATACTATGTGAACTCATTAACCTTGTAATATATTGCGTGCAGGTGTGTATGAGTTTGTGGCTTATAATATGATAATTTGCGTGTGATTGAAAGGAAGCCGGTTATTTCATGTGTGACGATGCCAACTGACTGAATGACTGCAGTGATTAACTTAATGTGACTAAAACGAAGCAGAAAACACATAATTAAATGAGAGTTCTGTGACAAGCCATACCGAATTTTGCGTGAGTTATTGGGTAGAAAGACCCGACAAGATGGAATTATGGTGTAGTTATGCCGATAGAATTGGGTGTCTTGGGTAGGGCAGAGTGACACTATCTACTTTGAATAACCTTGACAGTTTATATTAATAGAACGAGATATCATAAAAACAAGTCTTGAATGGCGAGTAACCAATGCCAATGCCAATCATTCTTGCGTAAACCATACCATACTTAACGTTTTAGTGAATTTCTCAAAACAGCGAAAAATGTGCGTTCACTAGAATGGAAAGGATGAAATGAAAACTATTTGATTGTCAATTCGAAATTTGTAAAACGCAAACAAAAAAAACGTCAAATATACAATCGTCTTGTTTGCACACACTCTTTGGTTGGATCAGAATATTCACAATCACTCATTTCGGCCATTGACGTTTAATGTCATCTCTACTGTACATGTGCAACGCAGATGACGTTTTCGAACATAATGCTAATGCAGTTCAAAATCGTGTTTCTGTTTTCAAACACATTACTTCTGCAGTTTGCGTTTAAGAACATTTTACAAAAGTATTTTTGATGCAGATGACGTTTTTTTCGAAAACGGTCATATTTCCATACTACCAGAGTTGAGCCACTTGAGGTTCGAATAAATTGCGAAAGTTATGTGAAACTTGGGTTCAGACATTCCTTAGTAACATTCAGGATACTGCTTGAATGTACACATTTACATAAAATTCGGCGCGATAGGGACCGTATGAAATCTCGGGCATAGCTTTTTTTAACCATTCGTGTGAACTTTTATTTAATCCCGAGTACTAAGTTTTTCATGACAGCTATACCGTCGGATGTTTGTCAGATGCTCGCGAGAGATGGGACTCTAAAGAAAAAATGTCGGTAGTGTCTACAAAGAGCACCTCGAACTTCCATTTTGTTCTAAACACGGTGATCTTCAAACTCGGTAAGGCAGTTCCTGCTACAGCCAAAAGCTATACTCAGTACCTGGGCGTCCCCAGGGGTCCAATTTGGGTCATGTACTCTTCAAAATCATGAAAAAAAGAAAAAAAAAAAACAACAATTC
Source organism: Xylota sylvarum (assembly GCA_905220385.1). Lineage (NCBI taxonomy): Eukaryota > Metazoa > Arthropoda > Insecta > Diptera > Syrphidae > Xylota > Xylota sylvarum. Next base: position 102,336,275 of record LR999957.1, on the reverse strand, counting down.
ATGACGCAGACGATATCTTAACAGAAAACATTTCTGCACTTTTGTATTTCTGTCAAGAAGTGGAAGGATATGTCCTAGTAGTAGTAGTGTTAGCTTAATAACACCAAAAATATCTGGGAGTGACAAAGTACATGTTGTGTTTGGTAGGCCTCGGGTTTGTTCACTCTACTCCGGTCTAGTTCAACTGTAGCATTGTAACAGCTTCCGTGGTTCGACGGATATGACATACTGAATGACATATTGGTATTTCTACAAACTAATCAAAAAAGTGGGTCACAAGTCAGTAAGTAGAAGATGAGTTGGCATGAATCTAAGATTTGTAGTGAAGGTAGTAGAGTCAATTTACCTTGTGATACCATACATTTGATAGGAATTTATAAAATTAGAAACTTACCCCAGAGTCGGTAGAGAATGGTATGGAGAATGGAATGGAATGGTAAATATTCGAAGGTGGCGTTGACTATAGAGAAGTCTAAAGTAATCGTATTTACGATTGTGGACAGTACAATGGTTAACAATGCTTAAAAGAAGGCTTATCCATGATGACATGGGGTGCTGCCTAACCAAAAGGTTTGGTCTACAGGGGTACCCCCCATGGCAGAGTATCTGAACCACTGAGTATAGAAAACCTCTATTGTGGCTCATGGTAGTGATTGAGCTATTCCTAATCTTAGCTAGAGACGGGTTCAGTGTCATAGTCTATTCAGACGACATTGCGATAGCGATATCAGGGAAGTTCCTTCTTACAGTTAGAGATCTGATGGAGTTTGTTCTAAATAAACTCGAAAAGTGGACAGGAGGTGTGGCAGAAGTGCTTTGGAATTTTGGACAATTTTCAAAGAATCTGTAACAGTACATAGCCGGATCCAAAATAGCGTCTGGAACAGATGCGGGAATCTACTCCAGTGCACTGGATATTGGTATCACTACACGACTGCCGGACAACTGTAGCGTATCAAGCAAAAGTCACAGCAGTCTGTGAAGTCGAGACCTGGCTTTCGATACAGTGCAGCGCTATTGGTTTTTATATAGACAGTCAAGCAGCGATAAAAGGCTTGGAATCGCCAATAATTCGACTTAAGTTGGTAAAGCAATGTCTTAAGGATCTCTTAACGAAATCTCTCTTAGATGCGACGACCTGTCCTGCCCTATCTGTTTCGAGGGCCCTATCGGCTGGACTTAGGCAAAATAAAATAACTACGCCTCTTCCTGTCCCATTTGGGTAGCCTTCATGTAGGTCTCTGGTGCTGGTAAGCTGGTTTTTTCACACCCAACCCAATCCAACCAATAATTAATTTATTGAACATTTAAAATCACCATCTTGAACCTAATCTCTTTAGATTGACAGATTGGTAGAATTGTCGACTACCAGTGACCACTTAAGGGGAGAGAGAAACCTCCTTGAGGCAGCCTTAAACAGCGGTTACAAACACCGACGAAAGTAATTATTCCACTTTCCAACATGACCCTTATCCACTGGTTGGTTCAATCTTTGATAATTCTGCTCCTAATTGCTCTTGCTAAACGAGAGATCTAACTCGTCCTCGATGTCTAAAATGTGACATAGCGCCTCTTCTATTTTTTTACGAGATGATGTATTATACATACATATGTATACCTACATATTTAGTCATATATGTATATAATCCTTTTAAAACTAAATTTCGATTAAATTTCGCTGACTACTGCGAAGTACACTGATGTATCAAATTGTGAAGAAAATTGTTTGCTCAGTGAATGGAAGCAGTTGATTGAATCCTTCGAGTCTGCTTTCACTTTTGTTTGGCATCATTATGCCAGTTTCATTGTACGTATTTTATACATACATATGTATGTACAAGAAATTTTACTACGTACTTACACCATTCTGTTCCAAACAAATTATATCACGCTGTATGTCTGCTGGCAGGTCAATAATTAATTGAAAAGTCTTGTGCTTTAGTAAGTTTTGAAATCGAATGGTATTTCTAAATGTCGGGCGAAAATTTGTCGCGTGTCTAAGGCTATAAGACTGCTCATAACTCACGCTATATTACTTACTTGTGCTGATGTATCACTTGCTAATGGTATAACATAGATAAAAGGCGACATGCCGATAGCACAAAACAATGACAACAATGATTATTACTCTGCGGAAATGGTAGCTAAAATTTAAAAAAAAAGTGGAACTAATCGTGGAACTTACAATACGAGTACGTATCCGAACCTTATTGAGAATATTTGCTAATCGTTTGGACTCTGTACAATCTACAGGAGAGTGCATATAATATGAATCAAATCTTGGATGAAATGTATGCATATGTAGCAGTATTTCGGTAGACACCTTTTAGATGAGAGCCGGATGGATTTGAAAGATAATTATGTATTGGGATCAACACAAAAAATGCATTTCAGTTGTAAATACGCCGCATAGCTAGTGAGTCATTTATTATTTATTAGCGTGCACTGTTGTTGTACAAATATTTTCTACACGCTAGAGTAACAATGGTGTACATTTTCCTTGTACATGATAGAGGCGTTCAATCGGTTCGCGAAATGGACATGATTTACAAATTAAGTCTGTGTCTGGTATTTCCTAACACAAAAAAAAAAAACAAAACGAAATGTTGACTTACACTGCTGTACAAAATAAAAATCACACTGACTATAGGTGGACGTTTTCACATTTCACACTCTTAAGGATAAGAGAAATACTCCTGACTTAAAACTAAACGTACAAATTAGAGACAACAGTCTCAATAATGTTGAGTTCAATGAAGGATACGTTTTTGTAAGAAACAAAGTCGATAATTTTTTTTTGCCAGAATATTTATTTTAATTTTTTTATTAGTGAGGATAAAAAACAATTAAAACGTTCATTTGAATAATAGGGTTTGTTAATTATTTTTCGAAAATAATGGGTCCAAATAAGCACTGTTTATTAGAACTAGGAAAAATCGTATAAAGTATGGGAAATGATGGAACATTTTTGAGAGTTATTGCTAAAACAGTCTCGTGTTCTTTAGGAATGGTAATAAATATCTTAAAAGATAAAAATTATTGAGAAACTCGGGGTCGAAACGGCATGGCTTCTGTTAAAACCGACCTTCATATAGTAAGTTCTGTCAAAAAAAATTCAATCATCACGTCTACGCAAATAAAATCAGAGTTAAACCTTGACATCGATACCTGCGTGCCTAGAACAAGACTCATAGAATCCAATTTGAAAGTTTACCATGCCAAAAAAAAGGCCATGTTATCAAAAATATATAAAAGACCGAATACGATTTGCTACAACTCGATTAAATTAGCCAGCAGAGAAATGACAGTACATAATTCGACCAGATGAGAACAAAATCTATTTATTTTGACGTGGAAAATTATTCGATCCAAAATTTACTCTATAAACGATTAAACATTGTAGTGGCAATATCATGTTCTGGGGATGTTTTACCTATTATGGTGTTCGGCTAATTCATGGGATATAAGACACTCTAACAAAGGAAAAGTATGTTGAAATTTTAGAAACTGATATGTCGTACGCTGATGGGAATAAGGCGTTGCTAAACATACTGCCCAAGTAATTAAAAAGTGGTTTCAGGATACAAATGTTAGAGTTCTTGATTGGCTAACACAGTCCCCAGACCTAAATCCTATTAAAACTCTTTGGGCGCATTCGCTATACCATAAACTAATAAATACAATGCCACGCAGACGCAAGGCTGTGTTGAAAAATAAGGACATGACATGAGTACCAAATATTAATCAGAGCTTTTAGACTAAGAACAATTAATTTTCATTTGTTTGAATTTTCTACTACTCACATAAATATACGAATTTTCTACTTAGCTTATTTTTTTGCACACCCAATATGTTTTGAAGTTCTTTAAAGCTTGATTTTTTTTATACTATTATTTAAATTCCAATTTTATGTTTTGATTGTTATTATTTCATTCATCAACACTAAAAATAATTATATTGTTCAGACATTGTTCTTTTATTTCACTTCTCCAAAAAGTGTATGCCACGTATATCTGAGCAGTGTGAACTTTTTGGAAAGAACTCAACACAGGGATCCATAAACAGGAAAAGAATAGTTAGAATTTAAGTTAAACGAATAAAGAAAGCATATTTAACATTATTTTTATGCAAACGGACGTTAAATAATATGTAAAACTTTAGTCCAACTTTAGTAAACCGATTATAATCGGCGGTTATGATGTCTAATCTCACGTATTGCTCGATAGTTGGATTCCCCAAACGCGATGAATGGCAGCAGGGCATTGCCGTTCCAAACAAGGATTAACACACTTAAGTGTGTTCCAAGCGGAACTACATATGTACATATGCATATGGAATCACCGGTTTTCAGTGATTTTTATACCCTTTAAAAAGAAACCAACAGATGGCCCACCCTATATTGTATTATATGTGTTCTGTGTGTATACATGCGTGTAATAAAATTAAGAACTCCCAACATCTTAAGCGGCCTATTGACGATAAAACATGATTTCACTAAACATGGTCTCACTAAAAACTACAAGAGGTGAAACCAATTCCCTCAAATTTAGTTCGGTACATCTCTCCATTTATCAAAATCGGTCAAGTTTATCGTTTTTTTTTTTATGTTCCCAGCAAGATCCCAATGACATGTTTGAGTAAATGTTTACAGTCCAATGCACAGACAGTCGAACATGGTATTACCAATATAAAGCTCTGCCCACAAATATCGACAAAAATCAAAAATTTTAATGAGACCAAGTCTGAGATTGTTGAGACCATAAAGGCGGTCAATATGAGCTAAAACATGTTTAGTGAGACCATCTTTAGTGAAACTATGTTTTAGCGTCTACAGCGGCCTTAGGAATTCCTCTAAAACGTAAAGAGCATTCATTAAAGTTGGGATACAATGAATTCGAGAAAACCTGGACATGTTTTTCCAAAAAAAAAACAAGACCTACAGAATAAATGTTACATAGCGGGGTTCACACTGATCAGATTCTTCATCAAATTTGTTTGAAGCGGCTTGACAAGACCATCCAGCTAAACTCAATTGCGTTCACATTATAAAAATGTTTAGCAAATTGTTCGTTAAATCAGCAGCACATGTGGTAGATAGAAAACATGATAGATACATGCATTTGGTAAACGTACTTTTACTGAAAACACTTGTGGTAGGTAGAATTTCAGAAGAAACACAAGAAAGAAAGGGAATTCGGGTGAGTAAAGTCATAATACTCAACCGACCTTCGAAATATCAAAATTAATGAATTTCAAATTTGGTGGACGTACTCGTACTGAAATCGCTCGTAGGTAGGTAGGATTTTAAAAGAAAAAAAAAAACAAGGTAAGGCAGATCAGTAGATATGTATTTCAAATATGATAGACATACTGGCAGTAGTACTCGTCGTAGATACAATGAATAAATAAATGCAGCTTATTTGTAATATTTGGTCAGATGAGAGTATGCCTGATGAATGAAATCTCAGCTCAATTTAGTCAATTACATAGGTATTAGTCTCCTTACCATCGTGTACAAGACCTTATCTGCGATATTGTGTGAACGCCTGAAACCCCCCTTCGGCACACCACAATCGGATCCTATCAATGTGATTTCAGGCGAAGAAAGTCCACAATCGATCAAATATTCACACTTTGACAGATCCTGGAAAGAACTAAAGAAGTCCAAATCGATATGACAGCATTTATAAAGACGAGCTATACAGAGCCATGTCTAGTTTTAACATGCCTGCCAAACTGCTTTTGTAGGATGATCATGGAGAACGCTTGCTAGTCCATCAAGGTGAGTAGAGATCTCACCGAGACCTTTGATGTCAAAAAAGGATTTAGACAAGGTGATGCGTTGTCATATGACTTCTTTAACATTATAGTTGAAAGGATTGAGGCAACATTTGTTAAAAGTTTTTGCAACTACTAGTGTATGCCGACGATATTAACATAATTGGCGGAACAAAGCGGTACAAGACATATTTCCAAAATACTAACCAGAAAAGGATCTGCATCGACCTTTAATGATGCCAAGACCATTCTGCATTAAAAATTGTTTGAAAAATAAAGCTGAGCTATTACTGGACGTAAACTGAAGGTAACAGACAAGACAAAATGTTGATGCCAAACATTTACCTTACAAGAACGAAACAACTTCTAGGTATAACTAGAAGTCAGATTTCTATACTCACAGTATTCCTCACTGGACACTCTCAAGTCAAAAAACACCTCATGACTATGGGAATAACTCAATATAACACTTGCACATTCTGAGGACGAAGAATTAGCAGAAAACATTTTGTGTCACTGTAACTGTCTAATCAGAACACGTCACTTAGGTAAATTCTACCTTGACCTTGAAGCAGAGGACATATCTGCTAGCTCACTCAAAGATCTACTAGGATTTTTTACCAACTCGGGTATCATGAGTTAGCTCTAATTGGAGGAAATCACAATAGGCTCCAGTGATATGGTGACATGCACCTGCATCATATCATTAATCTAATCTAATCTAATCACTAAACGATTCTTCAGGTTCTTGACTGAAACAAGTGACTTTCTGTTTGCAATGCATCCATGCAGCCCTGCCTCTGTTAGGCGGTAGCGGCAAGTCATGAAATGATATTAATGCCATATTCGTCTTGGATTTGGCTCCTTATGTCAGTCTTAAAGGGTCTCTTCGGTCTGCCGCTATCACTGCTTTGTCCATGATTTTTCTTACTTTTCTGATTTTGGTTTTTTTTCTTGGGAGGCTCTCAAATGTCTTCTGATGATTAATATGTTTGTAAACCATTTTTTTTTGCAATTTCCAGAATAGACCTTCCACTTTCAAACATGTTGAAGAGTGCCATTCTTTTTTTCACACAAGCAGTGGATTCCTCTTCGTAACACTTTAGAGTCATTATTCAGATTTGACGAAAAATTTGACCCACTAACTATAAACTAGTAAACCTACAACGTGGACAGATTCTGATTTAAAAAATGCCCTCAAAAATTCTCTAGCGTTTGTTTGCTTAACAAACACGTAGTAACTCAGGAAATACTTGCAAAAACCCAAACAGCCTTCGCCTCTTGATGACATTCTTTAGAAAATTCTTGCAAATTGTCTTACACGCGACAAATTTTCCTCATTCCCACTTGGTTTTTCCCACCTCCCATAGAAGTCTTACAAGAAGCCCACTCGATTCTCAAGAATATCTCATGCAGATACACACTCGTGTTCGTGTATCGAGTGGCAGGCATATCAAAAGAGATCCAATAATAAATCGCCTTCAAGAAATCAAAAAGGCGATAAAAAAAACTGATGCTGATGATGAGAGGGATGATGGATGACAATGGAATGGAATAAACGAAAGAAAATATAAAAAAAAATGATAATTATGTGAAAAACTGAAAACTTACCCAACAATTAAGTTGTATATCCTCTTTACATTTTCCAAATGATTTGCAAAAGCTCACGTAACAAACAAAAAAAAATTTCCATTCACTCCAAAGACGACGAAACCAAATTTTGAACAATTGTTGGAAACAAACAATAAATGCATAAGCAAAACGGATAATTAAATAATAAAACCGCGCGGGAGGTGAAAGTGAAAACGAACAAACGATTTGGCTTTGTACCTATACTAGGTGTTATTTAATTTTTTTCTTCTTCTCTCCTTTTGTTAGAGAATCATTGGACATTATTGAAGAAAAAAACTCTCCACTGCTCCACTTTAATTTTCGTCTGTTTTGCACTTTTTCTTCTTTTTTTTACTTTACAATTTCACTTCCCCTTTAATTTGTTATTTCACAATTGAAACGCACGAGATACCTAATCAAAAATTGAAAATTAAATTACTAAAAATAGTTTTCGTAACTTCACTTCAAAACATTATCCGATTGGACTACTTTTTTTCAATCAATTCAACCTCTGCCTCCTCCTTTCATCCTTATTTGGGGTGTCCTTTCTCCCAAAATTCGTTCTCTATATTTTCTTGTGTTGTCGTCGTCGTCGTCTTTACTTTATGTAACCCAAACAACAAAGAAACGTGTGAGCAGAGCAGACAAAAAAAAAATACGAACCACATGCAGCGACACGGCAAACACGCACTTTTTTTTTTTCTTCCTTTTTGGTTCGCTCCTATACAGAACACACACACACACTGTAGCAAAACAGGTGAAATTCAATCACTTTTTCTTTGCTCTCGACGAAGAAAAATTCCATTATTCACTGGTTTGTGCTGAACCTGCTCGCTGGGAGGGATGTAGGTAACATTCTGAGAGAAATGTTTCTATTTTTTTTGCAAAATTTAATTTGAATTCCGTTTTTGTTTTACAGTTGAATGACCCGAAAATGGTTAATAAAAAAGAAGTGATGAAAAAGAATCTTTTATTTGTTTTATTTGCCAAATTACTTTCTTCCGTAGTTCACTCCGATTAATAGAAAATTCACCGTTCGACTGATGGAAAAGAATAAATTCGATGGCCAATCAACGAAGATGAATGTATGACAGAGACGAGAAAAACTTTGTGGGAGAGCAAATTATAAAATTCCAATTGGACTGCAAGAGGAAATGAGATGAAGAATTTGAGTGAAAGAGGCAAATGCGGTCGAGCAGGGGAACATGTGTTTTGCGGCGAATTCAAGATGACATATGAAAAAACATAGAGCGCTCAGCTGAGCTGTGAAGAAGGTCGTTCGATGAATTGAAAACAACAGAAGAACAGATGGCAGGAACGTGGTGAAGTTTTTACGAACTTAATCCAGGTATGTCGTTGTTTTCTTATTTTGACTTTTAATAAATGTATTTTAGTTCAGTTAAACTGGGAATTTTTGGAAATGCGCACGCATTCTAACAAGACTTTGTTTACACTAGAAGGTGCATATTCTTGGATGCACAACCCTCTGAATATTTCACAAATCCGAAAGGAGGCCTGCAAAGGTGCCACAGTTCTTGGAATTTCTGGTAAATATGTAAATCAACAACTTTCAGTGACAAAATTTATTCATTTCCAAAAGTCTTGTAGGATGGTACTTGCATTCTTGTTTATCGCAGAGCAAGGGGCACACAATTTTGTTTATTGGCGGAGGAGACTCTATAGATCTTGTAAGATCTGGGAAAGGAAACGTGCATTTAGACGTGTGTGAAATGTCAGGAAATTATAGTGAATTGAGAACAGAAATTTCGAGAGCTTTTGGCTACAGGTAAGTACATACATATGTACGTCCTACAATTCTAATATTTAACTTCTTAATTTTATTGTGGCTATGAGGTGGTTTCTAATCGAATGCCAACTCGTAGAATTCCTCTTTCATCTAAAAGAAGTGCCAGAATGTACTTAGTGAGCTAGATATGCACAAGCCCTTGTGGCTCTTAAGATCCTGAAATTCTGGGCCAAATTCAGAGTGCTGTACTTTCTTTATAATGACCATAAGAGATTCGTTGAGTTGTTGAGGAAATAGTAGTGTATAAGTTTCTAGCCTTGCAAAAATTTTCCTTCTTCTTTGAATGAACCGAAGGACATTGCCAATCGTGCGTTGTAGAAAAGCAAATAAGTTGCGATGTTTTATGTAGTAAATCATTTGTCCAGTATTTTTTGTAGAGGCTACAGCAACGATGTGTTTTATTTTTCTTTCCAAATCGTTGATAGCTCCCTCATGAATGGTTGGGGCCATGGTCACTCAATTCCATGAAGAAAGAAGGGTGCATAAAGCCACACAGTCCATGGCATAAAGCTAGTTGGTGATATTCCTCGCGTCAGCAGGTCTGATGGGTTCTCATTGGATAAGACGTGTCGCTAATATGTTGCCAAGGAGCATTCCTGAATTTTTGGAACGAAAGTATAGAATGATGATGAGTATTAATTGATCCACGAGAATACAATTTCTGAATCTGTCCAGTAAATGATGGAATGTCTTGCATTCTCAAGTTTTCCTTGATTCCGGATGTTAGTTCAGCTCCTGAGACGGCTGAGCACAGATCAAGTCAAGGTAGAGTTCGTCCTTGTACTAGACCTGTATGCGATTAAGCACAGAGTAGTCTCGTCTGTTAGCCGTAAATATATAGCTGCTCCATATTCTTGTTCCGATGTAGCCATAAAAGTGTGAATTTATAATGACATTGGATTTCTTTGATTGAAGATCTGTCTAGCTACATTTGCCTGGTTTAATGTTTATATGCCGTTTTTAAAGGTTATCCATTCTTCCCTTAAGTGTTCGGGTAAAATGGGGCCTCCTCCCCGATTTTGATAAAATTTTAGTATGTGGTAGAGGGCATTTTTCTGAGCACTTTGATGTATATACATATGTAGGGGTTGCATGAAGATCTCTTGGTCCTCAAGTGGAACATCCTTAAACAATGGTGGATGGTTTACACACCACCTTCGAAGTTTAAATCCAGACCCGTTTAGTACTGCAGCCACTTAATTTTGAGTTTCAATTGCCAGGGAAAGGCTATCAACTCCACTAATGCGGACGTCTACATTTTCTTTTGGGTGGCAAAGTATTGTAACGATGTTCCATAGGTTACCGTTCTTAGTTTGAAATATTTTACCTCCTCTGTTGATTGCCTTCTCCAGATGATAAGTTGACACTCTTGATCTTCTTCGTGGATTATGATCTTCCTGTACATCTATCCGTTCCGCTTCTGCCCTATCCATCATGTTTGCTCCTTGTTTCCCTGGGACTCTTGACATATTTCCGATCTTTTTTCCTTTTAAATCCGTATCGAACACCAAATCAGATGGCTCTGTGGTCCAATATCATTGTCTGATCCATTACCTTACAATTTTATATTCTATCAAGCATTCTATTACTACACAAAGTCACGTCAATAACATCCATTCGTCTTAAATCCACAAATGTCGGTTTTGTTGCTCTGCTGACAATAGTTAGCTCTTTGCACACTACAAATTCGAATAAAGCTTATCCTCTGTAGTTATCGTTGGTGCTTCCCCACACTGTACTGTGTGCGTAGCAACCAATTATTAGATCTTCGCTCCTATCCCTGTAGACATTCGCCAGAAACTCTACTTTTTTTGTTGGAGGAGAGTCTAGGGAGTCATACGGCATACGTATGCAGATGCCTTGACGAAACTGCATGCACCAGCTTCTACTCGCTCAGCGACAAGGTCTGGGGCACATAGTTGTGGTACCATAACCGCCTTAACTCTGTGCCTCACTAGTACACAAGATCTAACTCTTTCGCCAGATTGTACATAGTGTAAAGTGGCAATATGTACTTTCAGATAGACTGTTAACCCTTCCTTTGAAAATCCAAGGCTCCTGCAGCAAGGCAATATCAATCGATTCATCCACAAAACATCTGGTCAACATTGCTGATGCAGCTTTGTGAAGATTCAATTGAATCACCCTAAGTTTTACCCGGTATGGGCACTCCTCCCGGCCGGCTTGTGTTGGCCTCATGTCCATGAGGTCCATCACTTTGTCGGCCTACCGTGTGAGTTCCCAAGCAGAGTCTTTTCTAATGATCCTTGAAATTTCACGAGAGCGACTTTCAGCCCGCAGTTAAGTTTCCCTCCTGCTTGCCTAACCGCTCTCGCTTCTTCCCTCGGACAACAGATGGTCACTTTGGTAACGCCTGTAGCTGCATCGCTATACCTTTTGGAAGTGTCCGTCACACATTCATTTTGACGACACAGCTAGCTAGGATGATCTCTTTACTCATGATTTCCACCCGGGACAAAGATGATCAGCCTCTCCACATCCTTGAGAATGCAAAGTCGATCGACTTTTAGGTTGATTGCCTCCCAAAGGGTGGTCATCTTCCCTTCAGTTTCACAAAACCATGCCTTGGATTTTTGATTAACGCATTTTACTGCGATAAATCCTTGCTCCAAGGTTACTTCCTTTACACCTATGTCTCCGGCATTGAAAGGAAGAGAGTCATATGCCGCTTAAGGAGCACCTCTGAAGATACTCAATTGAGCAGCAAATGATACCCATTAGAAGGTCGCTTGCCGCCTCCTGGCTATATGTCTTCATACCATTGTCGACTTTAACATTATCGCTCCTAGCGTAAGGTTTCTTACCCTCTAGTCGCGTTGCTCTCTTTCCCGTAGCTTGGTCCTTCTTTCGCATAACTTTGCTCGGTCTTCGCTTTAGGGGAATGTTTGCGGTTTGGGTTGACTGACCGGATACAAATTGTCCATTACTTTTTCCCACGCGGAACATGTACACATAAACATACACACACACTCATCTCAGCAATTTGTTGTTAAATTACTTTATACACTCCTGCAATAGTTGAACTTTAAGACTAAAAGTTCAACGGCGACTTGCTTCAAACCTCTTAAGTAATGGCCGCCAATTCTTACCTCATTTCAATTTCCAAATCGATAGAGAAAGGGAAATCATAACGAAAAGCTATACAAAAGCAAATGTCAAAAGGCCTTGATGGCATTTGAAGAGGTGAGCCATTTTGCAAATGAAAACAAAAATCATCTGTGAATGTGATGAGAAGAAAAGTTTGTTTTGTTATGACAATCAATTTGAATTGGTTAAACATGGTTTCTTGTAATGCGCAGAGTGTGCATGCGCTTGTCTACAAGGCGAATTCGATAGAAAAACAGAGAAAAACTAACAAACAAACAGCTGGTCAATGGCGTACAATGTTGTGAGGTGATTTAAAATCTACCAGGGATGTTAGTTGAAAGGGGAAATATAATAATATAAGATTTTGAATAGTTTTGTGACTTGAAGTTGGTTTAGAGTGATCTTTTTAATTCAGTTGCGAGTAGTGCCTTTAAAATTTGGCCTCTATATGTGTAGATACGTATGATGTATGATGTAAAAAACTAAATTATTTGATTATTTCACAAAATCGTTTGAATTCACTGCTTTTAAAATAATATATTGATCCTCTTTCCCCTTAAAAAGTATCAATATGCTGTTCTCCAAAGACCCTGTATGCATTGACGAACTTGCGATATATGATACGTTCTACGGAATATGTGCAAAGAATAGCACATTTCTTCTTCTTCGTACTTTTTTTTTCAAAAAATAGTCAAGTTTCAAGATTTCTTACAGGGGTTGACACAACGCGTGACACCTTTGATATTTGTTGTCAGTCTACATTGATCTTCAGGGAGAAGAGGTGCTCAAAATCGAGAAAAGCTCAGCAATTCATTATATTTGTGTCAGGGTACGCATTGTGAGACTCTATACAGAAATTTTCTGAATTTTAAGAATTTTCAAATTTTTTTATATAAGCCTGAGGATGGAATCTAGGGTCACGCAGAAAGTTTGGGCTAATTTGTACAAAAGTTTGTCTTACGAGAGCCATGAGGACGACCTGAATGGTTGATTCCGTAAAGTAAGTACGTCGAGTACCTACATGTTTACGATTGCATTTTTGACTTTGTTTAGTTTGCAGTACAAAGCATTGAATAACTTAGGGATACATAGAACAGGATTCAGATTCACTAAAATCCTGTAAAGAATGTAATTTTAAAAAAAGAAAACATTCATTTACTTTTCAAAAACATACACATTTATTAATATTATTCATTATAAAATTTATCAAATGGAAACTTTTCAAAAATCTTTCATTTTTAAGAAATTTTTTATAAAACTACATCTACTACATCTATTACGATTATTAACAAAAGTACTACGACGCCATTTACTTATGTTACTAATGAATAAATAGTCCTTACAAATTCTAGTCTACGTTGCTAGTATTATCAATATCAATATCGTCCAAAGTTTTTTTTTTATAGAAAAAGTCATAGTAATTTAAAAACATCTTACATATGCATAAGTATTTTAAGAAAGTCATCACAATAAATATATTCGACACCTAGTACTATTTTGTTATCCTATCATCTAACCTTTTACCGCAAACTCTATACATATGTATGTACGTCTTAAGTTTGGTGTAGTTTTTTTTTTTCTAAAAAATGGCAGTGTCATTGCACTCTTGTCTTTAGGTTGGTTTTTTTGTTTGCAATATAAAATGTAAAAGTCATAAAAATGACACTTAATAACGGCCGCCACTGTGTGCAACTTTCTGCGCAAGTTCCACACCACTTTCATTCATAAAGTTACGCTCAATGGAAGTTGACACTTGTTGCTGGTGTTGTTGTGACTGCTGTTGCTCGTCTTCGTTATAATTTTCTCCTTGGGGATGACTGTTGTTGTCACTGTTAACAACACCACCATTGCCCACATCATCGGTGTTTTCAGTCACGTGCTTTGGTGGAATGTAGAACCACCATGCGCCAAAGAAAAACACCACCGATGCTATTTTTCCCGAGAGCGCAAGGATCCACATGTACCTGTTAGATGTGAGAGTAATGTATGTAAATAACTTCAAGAAATACCTGTTTGCTTTTTACCTGCTCATGAATTTATTATCGTAAACAAGGCATGCTCCATGCTCGTCACAGGATTCCTGCCACAAAATGCACGTTTCATCGATAAGAGCTCCGAAAATCATCGGAGCTGGAATCGTGCCTAGGAGGCGAACTTTGATCCACTGGATACCGAGAGCAAAAGAACGTTGGTCATCGTGAACACATCTGAAGAGAAATCTGAAGGAGTTAGCAAAATGCAGGTTTTATAGACCTATTATCATACCTCAAGGTAGCTGCCAATGCTGGCATTGTGGCCAAGAACGTAAACAGCATCAGTACGAAGCAGAATGCCACGAAATATGGTAAACGAGTGCAATTCGACTCACACATTGTATTGATAGCTTCATAGGTGGTATTTTCGGGCACTCCAATGCACTCACAGTCGAGATAAATTTTTGATTCGCCCAGAACGCTTTCCTTTTGACACCCAGCATGACAGGGACTGTAGTACATAACACCATCCGAACCACAAATCGGATCATAATTCATACTACTGCAGTGACAATCTCCATTACAGGCGGCATCCAAGTGAACCTCATAGCCCTTAAAATGTCCATCCATACCACTGTATCCCGACGTAACTCCAGCGAAACTAAGATTTGGACACGTCAGCAAGAAGCACATTGTGAAAAATGTCGATATAGCGGTCGCTATCAAGCACATGCGTATAATGCCCGAGCAAGCTAAATTGAACTTTTTAACTAGATATCCGCCAAGGAAAGTTCCACCCCCACCAGCTGGGACTGTAATCAGGCCCATTAGCAGCGCTGACCACACTGGCGAAATGCTGAATTGATTTTCGATTTGCTTCGGCAAGAAAGCCGAGAATCCAGCGATTATCAGACCCTCTGATGCTCCGGCTAGATTGAGAAAGAAGAACGTCGGGTTCTTGAGAAGAGATAACAGTGCGTTTGGTAGTTCCTTGAGTTTAGAAAAAGTTTGTTTGGCCGATTGGCCGTTGTATGCTTCGGAAATTCGCTCCTGTTGGATTTCCTCGGAGCCAGGAAGTGATTTCGGATAACCAAAGATCGGGATTGATAACAGAATGCATGCCAATGCAGCAAAGATGAAACCGATCCACCAGGCTCCGATCCAAACTTTGCTGAGGCTCGTTAGGCCCAATCTGAAAAATGAAAGAAGGAGGAAAGATGGTTAGTTTAATTGCCATTATTGGTCTGTTTTTATTTTTAAGTAGATTTTATAGAACTCTTGTACATTGTCTTTCGTTATTTGTCCTAGCTACAGTATGCAGGATTGTGCTGATTGTGTTGTACCTACTACCTACAGTCTACCTACCTAACCACTATGTAGGGTTAGTCTTAACCTGAACTATAATAGTTCATCTTATCCCAGAATCTATCTATTACGAAAATATTTACTTAATAACGTGTTCCTTCTGCATGAATTCGAAAATGTTGTCCCGGAATATTTGAATTTCATTCGCTTTAATAGGATTCTTTTTGAAATACTTCACCTATGTAAGTTCTTTCGATGTTCCATTAATGTTTTCCAAGGTCGATGAGACTGTTTAGTGCTGTCAATCGCAGCCTTCCATCCTCATGATCCCAGTGACGATGCTTTTAGATGTCCAGAATCAAGGCTTGATTTGTCTTTATACCAGAGATTCGATCCATGACGTCCGGAAGTTGGAGTCTCAAATTCAAAGATCTTCTTAGCTGCCACATTGTTGTCCATTCGCTCGATGTGATCGGCCAAATAAAGTTTATGTGTTTTTGGACTACATCCACACCTTCCACAGCGCAGCTTACAGAAAGGATTTGGTTCTAATATCTGACGGGTCTTGTCAGAACTCATCTTTTGTACTCGGCGGCTGGAAAGATCAGCATTCTTTATAGCATCAACTTTATCGATCGAGATAGAAGTTTTGGAACTCGCTGGGGCCTAAGAATCAAGGTCGCTCAGGTCAAGGAAAAATACTTTTTCAACTATTGTGTATTTGGTTTTGTTGAGGCTTGGGCATTTACGGAGAAAATGTGTTGAGTCTTCCTCTGCCTCTGTGTCGCTACAGGTTCTGCATAGGTTTGTGGTGCTGATTTTCATTCTTCTAAGATGGGCCGCCATTGAATTGTGGCCTGTGAGGATACCTATGAATAGAGTCAGCTGGGATCTGTTTAGCGGTAGAAGTTCTCTAGTCCTTTTTTTGTTGTATTGGGTCCCAAATTTTCTAGAGACGGGGCATAAGGTCAGAGTACGCCACCTTTCGTTGGACATGTTGAGAAAGTCCGAAGTCATTTTATACATACATGAGAGGACTGATGGGCTTTAAGACCAAGAGGTCTGCTTGTAGATCGTTTGATTCTGAGCCTTTTCTAGCTAGCTCAACGGCCATTTCATTCAGAACGTGATGTTGTTCCTCGAGCTTAGGGATTTGAATTCATCTTGAACTCATCCCAGCATGACTTCAAGTGCGGCATTTGGTGTTGTTCTCATAGCGCTGGTAGTACCTATACATGCTAGACGTTAGATCCTTATTCAGGTTTGTGGCTTTTACGGCAACAGACCACCAGGCCAGACAGTTGTATATGAGGATGGTTCTAATTACGGCGATTTACATCCAGTGAATGGCCCCAATTTCTTCTCGAAATTCTGTTGCATGTGTAAAAAGCTATCGAGGCCTTCTTTGTGTGTTTAAGTATATTGTCTTTCCATTTCAATTTTCGATCTACATAGGGTTGACCACAATGAGAAAATTGAACCTATTGTGGTTCTACTGGACCGAAAGTCACTTCAGTAAGTGTCGATTAGCGTGCATGTTTGATGTATTCATATGAGTACATGGAGCATACGAAGTCGATGTTCCAATCATCGAGCATGCTATCTTCAAAACGTCTTCAAAACCTGATGGGGTACTGCATATTCTGTCATTACTTTATCACACTCTTTCTCTACTTGATGTCCGTTAAGAAACTGCTTCCTAAACATATCAACAAAAAGTGTTTCAGATATGTTTCCTTTTCTGTTTCGAAAAACATGAATTCCGTGTTAGAAGCCAGCCGCAAGTCAATTAATGGTTGCGACACACTTCGACTTCCTTGAGCTGGAATAGCTCTTTAGTCATGTGCTATAGTTATGGCCACGCTTCTTTTTTCAGTACAAACGGATTTTTCATATGTATTAAGGAATCGAAGAAGTCCTTTGCGCTCTTTTCTATCACAGACTCTACTGGAACTCGCCACATTCTGTCGTCAAGCTAGTAAGAAACACGTCACTAGCAACCACTAGAAACAGTAATGGTGCCAGTATAGAGTCTTGTGGGACACAATTCTGAATCTTAAATATTTCTGGCAACCTAGCGTTTTCATAGTTTGATATGGTTAAAACCACCAATTTTTCGAGTAAGGCTACCTCTCCTGCGTAAAGCACGTCATATATACTCCCTAACATCGAAAGCCTTTTCAAAATAAATGGAAGCTGATGCAGCGGAGACCTGTACTCAATTCAATACACAGCTAATGCAGGATGATCCGGATTGAAAACCTGCTTGTTTTTTTGTAAGGATCACAATAGAATGCCAATAAATTGTCTACAGTATTTTCTTCTTAGGGACAGCAATCTCGCTGACTTCTTATAGACGTCCGGGAGCATTCATTTAGTCTGCCTATATTTTGAAAAGCTGTCCCATACTCAGTTGTGTTCGTAGAAAAACCAATCGTCAGTGGAAATTTTGATCGATGACGCGGGAAAACCCAGCACATGTTCAGGTCTAGAGAAATCATCCTCTCAATCTCATCGTAGATTCCGTGTGACCTGGAAACCTGACAAGAATCAATGAAATCAGACTTGTAATCAAATTTAGAGAGTTCATAGTTTTTCGAATTATTCTGAACCTGGTTTAAGGATTGAGCAAGATGTTAAGCATAGCTTGGCTATCGCCACAGACGCAGATACTCCACCTATTTTTTACAATATCCATGTCCATGTTCATAAAAACAGAAGCATACTTGCCTAATGAGTAGTGAAGTTTTATGTTTTTATTTTCTCTTCACTAAAATATCAGCACTGGAGACATGACTAGTTTTGAAAGCATCCACGGAAATTAAACTAGAAGCTATTCTTTAGCGCAAGAAAATTCGGCTTCCTATCAGTATCTCTTTGTCTCGCGATATTTGCTATCGAGGTTGAATTGAACGCATTTTACCGATTGTGTGACTCTCTGCTTGGCAACTGCTGAAGCAAGTTCCTAGATTTCAAAAGGATCGATAAATCCTTAGGTCCAACGGAAGTACAAATTAATGGAGCTTGGCCTGCAAACTATCCCAAAACTTTGCTGGAATATTAGGAGTCTTTGAGAGATTTCAGCGATTTATTTTTTTTGCACAGACTTAGTTGGAATCTATGAACAAGGTTTATATTGGTCTAATACCGAACGAAACCCAGACATTTCCCATATTTATTCGAAGTTTCGAAATCTCGTAATTTCAGCTAGAAATCCTAGTTGAAATCCTTTTGAATTCATCCATCAGTGAGAGGTTGTCAAACGGAACAAACCTATAGCGTGAACTTTAGTTTATTTTAGTGTTCATTTATATTGTCAATTGTAGATTTTTTCGTTTTTATTTTTAATATTTAATATTTTTAAAAGGAATATTAGAACTACACAAATAAATAAATTTTTTCAGCAAAAGGAAAAGAAAAAATATATAAAACGGACATTTTTGACAATTGTTTTGTCAGTTTTGTCAAAATTGGCATTTGAAATGACTTTAGATTTTTAGATTGACATGTATTGACATTTCAAATAATTTCGAATTGGACGATTATTCAGACGATAGTCTTAGTTGTGAATCAAAGTATTAAATAGTTCATGTGTTTCTTGTCTTCTTAAAATATGTACAACTAAAGAAGTGGTCTTAACCCTTGCTCCATTTGGTTTTTAGTTTTTTAGGCCTTTAAGTTCTTTAGCGACAAAACTATATCTATCGCAATTGGGCTTTTTTCGCCTGGAACTGTCACCTGTCCAAATATTTGTATTTGTACTTCTTGTCACTATGGACAATCCTAGTATTTAAACATAGTTCACTGCCATTAGAATGCCAAGTCTCTGCAGCCCTATTAGTAGCAAAACCCTATTTCATCCCCAAAAAACTAAGTTAAGAGTAAAGCCCTTAATGCTCTCACTTATTTTTTGTTCACACCCCTACATCTCTGTACCTACTGTGCTTTGGTGGTCTTGGTCGTCTTTTTTTTTTAAATAATTTAATTTTCTGTCATCACCTTGTTGCACATAATCCCAATCTCAAAATCTCACACTTCATTTGATATAAGTCTCCACGACGCAACGTAAAACAGAAAATATACGCTCACACTCGTCCAACCCCGGTGTAAAATTTCAATTAAATAAAATGAGAACGCGTAATAAAAAGAAAAAAAAAACAGAATCCCTCCCTCACTTAGCAATGAAATGTGTTTTCCACGTCATTACATTGCTTCCCCACGTAAGTACGCCCAGCTCAGGATATCTTACAAATATTTACAAATAACTACACTAGTACCGCCTTTTGGCACCCACCCCTGCACAGATCATCCCTATTTATGTTGCAAGAAAAATTGTATTTTACAGGTGTAAAAGGTATAAAATACCTCAGGATCACCATAGCAATAAATAAGAGAAGGATGACGACTGGAAGCCAAGGGACACAGTGTTACTGCTAATGTGTTATTATTTTCACCCTCCTGTTGCATTAGAGGACAACGAGAGGAGGAGATTGTGTCACAGACATAAAGGGGGGCTGGTTGCTTGACAGGGTTTATTATTACCACAGATGAGATTGTGTTTTATTATTTCTTTGCCCTGTATTCCAAATGGCATCGTTTCATCTTAAAGGACCTAAACACAAGATTTAAACAGAGAGATCATGTTTAAAGGACAAATTGTGTACGCGCTGGCATTTAGTTTCATTTATTTCAATTAACTGACTGGAGAAGATGTATGTATGTTTGTCTCAACTTACGTTGCTGAATCGACGGTTAGAAAGTCCGTATAGATGAGTAAAAGTTGTCCCCCCAGGACATAGCCAACGGCTGGGCCAATAATTGCCATTGTATAGTAGATTCCTGAAAGTAAACCGAATATAAAAAGTTAGACGACTTTATAGTACATTTGACATAAACACAAAACAAATGGGAAGACTGGTTTACTGTGTCTGCCCGAGGCCTTCTGGCTATTAATAGCAGTCAAGCATGTAATATTTTTCGGCATAAATACAACTATGTATTGTAGTTTTATTCGCTTGTTTTTATGTATGCAGGCAATGCGAGTATTCTTGGGATTTATAGGACATCCTGACAAATTGAGCATATTTAACAGAGGCATTACATTTGTTTAGGAATTTTTATTGATACGCATAACGCACATACACGATGAAATGAATGAAATTACTTGGCGGAGAAGGGTATGCTAATTGGATGAAAGTGAACTTGTTGTTAACTTACTTACTTACTTAGATGGCACTACAGTTCGCGATGAACCTGGGCCTCCACTAAAAAGCTTCTCCAGTTACCCCAGTTCTTAGCTAACTGCCTTCGGTTGCGCACCTCTTGTACTTGTCCGCGCCGCTTAAGGTCACTACTGCGTTGTAATACCGGGTTTGAATCAAAGACTACGGGTCGGAGCATTTGTGTCCATCAGCTTTACATGTCCTAGCCATCTAAAACGACTAATGCGCAGTTTTTTTTGACTAGGTCGATGTCGCTGTACAGCTCGTATAGTTCGTTGAATCTCCTCCTCCAAAGCCCGTCAACGCAAACGGGACCGAAAATTCTACGAAGAATCTTTGTCTCGAAGCGACCGAGTCTGCGGTGGGAGTTGACTCTTGTTGTGTTTGAACAGCTCCGCTTATAGTCCATCAGCGTCAGGTGTTTTTTTCATCTTTAACCTGACGATAGCTAATTTTATCTTATTCTGGTCGAGCGGTTGAAACTCTTGGTTGTCATCTAAATTGATTGGCACCGGTTGTTTATTGTCGGGATCTTGAATGACATTACCATTAACTGGTTGAAGTAGTCACTACAGATGTTGAGCATCGATTGCGTGTCCACTACGGTATTCCCATCACTATTCTTGCGGACACCAGGGCGACTCGTGAAACCTGATGTACATAGCTTGTTTCACTCTTCTATAGAAGTTTCGCGCCGTGGCTCAAGTGGTTAATGCGGTGGACTACAAAGCGAAGAGTTCGAGGTTCAATCCCCCGACAACACCGAAAATTCCTTTCACGGACCTACCTCTCGCGAGCGTCTGACAAACATCCGAGAGTATACGTAGCTGTCAAGGTTTTCTACTGAACCATCTCTTCATCTCCTCGACTTCAAGTTGTTGGTGTTCTTTTTCCTTCCTCCTGAGCATGCGTTTCTTATCCTTCCTTCGGTCAACATAGAGCTAGTGAGCTACTCTAGTTTTCTTCTGGAGCCACAACTTGTACGCCTCCATTTTTAATTTATTTCCCTGAGCGCATTCGGAGTGCAGCCATTTGTTTCTCGGAGATAATTGTGAGAAGCCTAACACTTCTGACGCAGCGTTTCTAATGGTTTGTTGACATCAATGCCACTGGTCTTTCGGATTCATGTTGGCAGTCGTGAGATTTGTCGCAAGCTCGAGAAATACGCGGTCGGCATAGGATGTTGTGGTCACTTCCTACTGCAGCCGTCCAACGTTGAATTTATTTGGCATTGTTGATCACCTAAGGTCTTCGATAGATATTCCTAAATGCAGTTTGGCACCAACACCAATGATGGAATTCGGCCTTGATGCGGATCGTCGTTATTCTCTCGCTGACTTCGCGAAATTTCAAGACTCTTTGCCTAAGTCTTCCTCTGACAGCAAAACCGCATCCAAACAAGCCCGAGTTTGCCTTCGTTTATCGCTAAACCCATTTTGGCAGCTTTCGTTTCAATACTAGCGAATGCACCGGTGACAGCCCGTTGAGTTCTGCCAATTATGTTAATATTGTCGGCGTTGGCTAGTAGTTGCACAGACTTTTGAAAGACTGCGCCTCCGATGTTGGCTTCTGAGTTTCGCACAATCCTTTTAAGTATTATGTTAAAAAAATCACATGACAGCGCGTCACCTTGCCTAAATCCTTTTTTGGCATCAAAAGTCTCTGTAAGATCGCTACACACCTTGAACCAGCTTGCCACGTAGCTGCTGACACTGGCTTTTCTTCAATCTTGATGCTCTTGACGACGCCAATATCGTTATGGCTCCAGGTTCTTCTGTTATAAGCCCTCAACATTTCATCTGCAAGGATGTCGATGGATGTCAATGATTCTAGCTATAACAAAGGCAGTCTCGTCTGAAATGGTGCAAAAGCCGCTGTATGTTGACGACTCTCCTTTTGGTTTCTTCTGTTCTTAATGCATGCCCAAAAATTCGGGCGGCATATAACGAAACTGATGTGATAACTCTCGAGAATAGGATCCTTTTAGCGTATCCAGGTCCCCCGATGTTAGGCAGTATGCGCGAGAGCGGTCTCTGCATTTGCGAAGCTTTCTTGGTTACGTAGTCTTCATGTGCTTTAAACTGGAGTTTGTTGTTCAGCATTACTTCAAGGTATTTAACCGCTTCTTTGGACCTGATTGTTTGGTTACCAACGTGGAAGTTAGCAAGCTCTGTAGTTTATCGACTCATTATGAGAACAGCTTCTGTTTTATGGTCGGCTAGTTCTAGCCTGGTGGTTGTTAGAAAATCTTTTATCCAGCCAATTGCTTCGTTTGTTGCTGATTCAACTGCACGATTCTGTTTATGTACTGTTACGACTTCAATGTCACCGGCGAATACAATTATCGTTACTACCCCAGGTTGCCTTCATGTCCTTAACGACCAGGCACCCATCCGAATTTCACCTTGTTAAGTCTGGCAAGAGATTGTAGTGCATCGTAGCAACATTTAGCTGATGTAGAGTCCATTAAATGTGAACAAGACCAGACCTCTAGACGGTCTAAAGCACCTAAAGACAGGTAGTAAAGCACCTTGCATGACACTAAAAATGGTCATTCTGTGTTTACCACTAATAAATATCACCAGGTCATCCGGATAACCAACGGCAATGTATGATTTCTGTAAATCGACTAGAAGATTGTCGATGACTAGTGACCACAGAAGGAAAGAAGGCACTCTTACTTGGGGACAACCCTTAACTTCGGCCACAGACACTCCTCCAGAGGAGAAAGTAATAATTAGACTTTCAAGCATGGCCATTATCCATTGGTTGGTCGAATCGCCTATATCTTTGCTACTAATTGCTCTTGCTATTGAGCCATATCCGGTGTTATTGAATGGGTCCTCAGTGTCAAGGAAGGTACACAGAGCTATTTCCTTGGAACAAAAAGTACGTTCTATCTGCGTCACAAGTTAGTGAAGGGCACCTCTGTAAGATTGACATACTAATTGTTAAGGGAAGCTTTTAAGATATTCTATGAAGGGGCATTTCTTTTACGAATTTCTTGCGTTAAAGAACGGATTTGAACTAGAATTCGTAAAAAATTGCAAATTAAGAAAAAGAAACAATGTCTGATCCAAAGTATTGATCCATTTTGCATAGATGGCTCCAGAACACCATTAAACAGAAGGCCCCTTCCATTCGAGCGAAGTTTATAACACGCATAACGCGAGTGATTGTGAGAAGTCAGACCCATGGTTATGCACGGGCCTGTTGCGACAAAAAATTTTGTATTTGTATCTCTTTAAACGCAAAAGGGTTTTGAGTTACTTTCAAACGAGATGAACTTTACATTGGATTTACACCACTGAATGGGCTCTCTTCTTAATCACGTTACAACGGCCAGTAAGCATAAGCTTTCACGCCTAAAATCATTTTAAACGACGCACGTTTGTCGCTATTTTAATTCCCTCCTTCAATAAATATTAGTCTACAATAATTATATAGTGTCCTCCTTTGCATTGTTCTTCTGAGTCCTTTTGGACTAAATTATAAGCCATCAATGTCCTGCATTTTATGTGATAACATTTAAATTTATTGTGGCTTCCTCAGAGGTATATCTTATGGTAGACAGAAACCCCTTTTTTTTTTTTAATAAAGGAAAATGCGTCACCAAAATAAAACCGTTTCAGGATACTACTCCCCATTTGCTAATAAATTGTAAATCTCTTTCCGATTGTTTACTGTCTCTCACTCTTGTTACAAAATTTCAGCTGCAATCGCAATTGTCTGACAAAAGACAATAAATTTTCATCCTCCATCTGCCGTCTTGCCCTTATCTCAGAGTAACCTTCCACCAACCCTCAATCTCTCTGTTATTCAATCCATGAACACCCATGAAAAGACAATGCAAAGGCGAATGATATTTAACTGGGTCAGGGTATTGGATGTAAACAAGCGCCTTAGACTGACAAATAAGATCTCATCTTACAACGGGTCCCCTATAGTCCTTTGGAAACTTTCCCTTTCCCCATTATTTTATCGCCATCTAATAACATCTCGCTAGTCGTTGTTTGATTACACATTCGATATCGATCCTTCAAAGGATGATTGATGACGCTTTTATTTGTCTAAGCGAGACACAAACGAACACCACCACCGTGCACACAACTGCAAAACAAAAAAAAAAAACCCTGTTTGTTCGAAACTTTTAGTGTAAACATAGAAATCTGCATGCGTTGTGGAAATTTGTCAAATTTTACCCAAGTAAACCGATGACATTTTCTTAGAGACATTCTCATCGATGTACGTTACGCCCAATGTGAAGAGTGGTGATGCTCCAGCGCCATGAAGAAGTTGGGCGGCAAAGAAGAACCATACATTCCAAGATAGGTTTTCATCTTCAGCCTCTGATGCGGATATTTCACTACAGTACTGGAGAAAGAGTGACATATGTATGTCATTAGGAACATGTGACAGTTTTCCTTTTGTATTTCGAGTGCTTACCTCAATTGTGGAATTTCTGTCATCCTGACAGGTGTTGACGTCCGCAAATGTAGCTCTATACGAGCCGACCAAGAAATGTGGCAGAGCAAATGTTAATGAGCCTAGACCCATCAATATGATGCCCCATGCTATCCATCGAGGTTTCGATGCTCCAATACGTCCACCGAAATATGTAACTGGAACTAAACAGAGGAATGACGCAATGTCATAACCGCTAGCTACGAGTCCAGTTTGACGTGATCGCAGACCAAATCGCCGCTCGATTGTTGTGATGGAGACGTTGATGAAACCGTTTACTATCAGGCCTGCAAAAAGGAAAACACATTCAAAATTAAGTAAAAATGTCAAAATGCAAAACGCTTCAATCTTATTATTCAGAGACAAGGATGAATTAGGGATTGGTCATTGTTTGATTCCAAGACATTAGGGTAAGGTTTTGACAAGGTTGGCTTTCCTAATGAGGTATGTAAGCTGCTGTGGGAGAGAGTATCTATTCACAGAAATTTAGAATAGTAAACAATAGCAATTCATCATTTTCTTATCAATTTAGATAAGGGATACTTATTTGTTTTTTTTTTTTTTTTAAGAATCAGAACAAGCAAGGCTATAGTCGTAAAAATAGTAATTTACTCGTAAAACAGATGAAAAAAAACAAGCAATTAATTTTAGTAAACAAATTATAGCACTTGCGGTATTAATTAATGTCAATCTAAGCATTACAGACATTGTCTATCTCGTATCGGCACAGATAACTTTTGTTTTCTGCATATCAGTGACTCGTTATTGTTTAGAAAATGATTTGATGTTGTAAAGATTGCATCTCCTGATAGTTTCTAAGTATAGTTCATGAATTTTTGTAATTAACTTGGAGGCCTATTTGGGATTAGAGACTAAGACCTATTCAGGCTAAGGTTTGAAGAATGTTTTTCATGGAGTGCCTCCAATCTGAAAGTATTTGTCAAACTTCAGCTATTTTATATCGCTTTTCGAATAGAATGTCTTTCCAACCGCCAGAATGTCTAATTCCCTATGAATAGCGTAGCTGCGTCTACTTTAATCAACTTAGTAAAGTTAAAGGCTTACAAAAAATTATGACAGTTTGAGGGAAATTGCAATTTGTAGCAGTTTCTGAAATGTTTGGGAACATTCGGCAAAAAAACGTCCATTTCGGAAGAATTTTTGAAAATAACTATTTTACTATTTATATTTGCTTTTATGACTTCGGTTGGGTTTGGTGACTGTTTCCCGAGCAGACATAGACTTAGACCAAAAAAAGTCCATTGTGTTATTAATATGACCAAATAATCGGATTACCATCACCAGAACCTACATGATAACCTCCCATATGGGACAAAAGTCAGACAAACCAGTTTCGGTGTGAATCCATGCCGAAGAAGTATTATTCGCCGTTTAGGCATTAACCCAGTTTGACCCGGAGACAAAGCTTTTTATTTTGCTTAAGTCTAGTCTGGCTAAATCGTAGATATCTTTGAAGTATTCGCCTAGGGTGTTTCCTTCTCAAAGCAGAACAAGTACACAGAAGCTGCACCTAGGTCATGAAGGGGTGTGTCTGATGGAAAAGAATTGCTTACGTCCATTCGGAGACCTAAAGGTCTATTGTGAATCAACTTTTTTAAAAGTAAAGTGAGACTGAAAAATATAAGTAAACCAAAACCTGTCATGATCTTGGCCCGCATGGAAACCAGTTGGTAATCTTAAAAAAATGGAGGAGATCCGATATCTGAAAGCCTGATAACTTTGCGGTACTTGCGAAGAATCTTCATCCTAGAGTGCGCTGGTGTCGTTTTTGCAAAGCGGGGCAGTGGCAAAGCAGATTTTGGATTGACTCCGTCTTTTCTTTATCGCCGCAGCTTCTGCATAAATCGTTAGACTCTACCTTCCATTTGCTATTTTCTTTTTGTCTAATTTCGGCCATAACATGCGAGAGGTGAAGATGGTTATATCCAATGAAGGAAGGTGACTGACTTCTATGCATCTTGCTGCCTTTTCTATTTCAGTTTGGAATACACTACCTGCTTCTGGTAATCTAAAAGATTCCTGTTTTTGCAGTTCTTCCGAGTTTTTTTTTTTTTTACGTAAGAAGGTGGGAATCTTTTAAAGACAAAAAAAAAAACAAAAACTGGGATTTCAAACCCTTCTATCGCTGGTCCTCGCAGCACTGCCGTCAAGCATTTCATCGCGAGTGGGGACTTCAGCCTTCTGTACTCGGCTCATTCAAGTTGGCAGCCTGCTACGATGC
This sequence comes from Xylota sylvarum, assembly GCA_905220385.1. Taxonomy (NCBI): domain Eukaryota; kingdom Metazoa; phylum Arthropoda; class Insecta; order Diptera; family Syrphidae; genus Xylota; species Xylota sylvarum. Next base: position 102,308,765 of record LR999957.1, on the reverse strand, counting down.
GTTTCGTTGTTGCTCCTGTCTTCGCTGCTCTTTCATTATTGTAGTCACAGTGTCACTAACTGCGTCCCAAGCCTCTTCCCTGCTCATCGTCTGTCTGGTGAAGTTGTCTGGGGTTTACCAGCAGGTGCCGCTCTACGTAATATCGTGGGCAGTGAAACATGATGTATTCCGCATCCTCCACTGCTTCCGTGCACGTTGGACAATAGGGGTTGTCGTCGTGTCCAAATCTATGCAGGTAGGCTCTGAAGCATCCATGGTCAGTAAGCATTTGGGTCAGGTAGAAATTTAGCTCCCCATGCTTCCTACTAATCCAGGCGTCTACACTAAGTATCAATCTCTCCGTCCACCTGCCTTTGTCAGAGTGACACCATATTTCCTGCCATTCTTCCAGACTTGTCCTTGGTGGTACTTCAGTATTACTTCGAATTGTTGCTGTTGCCGTTGTCCTGCTAACACGGTATTTCTGTTGCGCTTCTTTGGCAAGAAGGTCTATTGGTACCATGCCAGCCACTACACATGCCGAGTCGTAGAAAGTTGTTCTGTAGGCTGCTTCAGTCTGCTTTCTGTATGATTTTGCTTTCATGGCACCTGCCAATATTTGGGAGCCCTAGAGCATTATTGATGCGACAACTCTTGCTAAGAATAATGTTTCGGTTCCCCGGTATTCGGCATTATCCTTGATAGACCAGCCGTTGTCTTTGCTGCGTTTTCAGCTGCATGTTGCAGGTGCTGCTTATAAGTTAGCCTTGCATCTAAGGTAATGCCAAGGTACTTCAGTTCTGGTTTGGAAGCTACGAAGTAATCGCCCACGGTTACTCTTATAGTCTCCATGACTCGCCTGCTGCTGATGAGCACTACTTCAGTCTTTTCTTCTGTAAGTTGTAGGCCCATGCGTACTAGCCAGTCCTGGACCATCCCGATAGCTTCATTGCAGTCATGCTCCATCTCATCAAGGTGTGTGTTCACTACAACGATTGCTATATCATCGGCAAAGCCAATTATTTTCGAAATACTCGGGGTTCCAAGTCTGAGGATGTCATCATACATTAGGTTCCACAGTAGCGGACCTAATACGGAGCCTTGAGGAACGCCGCCTGTGACGTTATACTCCCTCATTCCATCGTCAGTGTAGTAGAGCAGTATAGTTCTTCCGAGTATAAACCTGCTCTCGTACCTATCTGTATTTTTGAGCCATCCGTTTTGGACTCCCACTCTGCCCGACGTGGGAATAGAATCGGGATATCAAAGTTAAAGTCTCTGTAAAAAAAAGCTATACCGTCTGATATGACTGTGAAGCTTAATGAGTTTTATTATGTGCCCATTGTCGTTTTGTGTTTAATATCAGCGTATGTCCATAGGTGGTCTGTTTCTACAGCTTTTAGCTCTCCTTGTGGCAGAGACTGTAATAAGTCCAGCAGAAGGATCTGTAGAATCATGTTCAGCCCTGATTGTGGCACGCTTCTTACAACTACTTCCAGAGGTCTTTCATATAGGTCTTTGTACCAGTTGCTATCCACTAAACTAAGGACCTAGGAAATGATAGGTCAGATAATTGCTTTTTACATCCAGTGATTGATGTGCGGTTGCAATCCCCATCTTCTCCCAAAGACATAGAGAGCATTCATTCCCTGCTTTGTCATTTCTTTAGCATCAACATAGCTTGGAGTCTTGAATAACGCTGAAATATTTCGTCGGGTGTCTCTCCTAGTAGTGAACAAAACAAGTTAAATTTTTTGCGGATTAACCTCCAAACCATTCTGTTTTACCCACGCAGAGAGCTCTTTGAGCTCTCTTCTTCCTCATCACTACAGCTTCTACAGAAACCGTTGAAAGGAGCACCAAAACTTCTGGCATGTCTGCCTACCAGACAATGCTTCGTGAGAGCCCCAACTATATTTCTTAGATTTGTCCTATTGACGGAAATAAATCTACTGGTTTTCCTACAATCCAGTTCTGGTCAGATTGGTTTCGAAGAGAGACCTGTGCTGATATTGTTCCACCTACTATTTGCTATTCTGATGGCTGCGGTATCTAGTTGGATTTAATAGGTCCTGACAGTTTCCTCCTATTGTCAGGGAGGTTACATACTGCACTTTCTTTAGGTAGCTTGTCCGCTTGGAATATCCTTGGAATATCCCTGTGGACTAGAACTCAGCACAGGGAACGTCGCATCTGACAGCGATCTCGTTAAGAAATCCGCAGAATTGCTTTACAAACTTGGATCGTATTATTGACAATTCCAAGGCTTTTATCACTGCTTGATTGTCTATATAAAAAACGCTGTCTCGAACTGCTGTGACTTTTACTTGAAATACACTACAAAGGTCCAGGAGTCGTGCAGTAATACAAATATCCAGTGGCTGGTGTAGATTCCCGCACCTGTGCCAGATGCTGTCTTAGATCCGTCTGTGTACATAAATCTCTGTTGCAGATTCGTTTAAAATTTCTCCCGATTTCCAGCACTTCTACTAGGGATCCTGATTTTATTTTTAACGTCCAGATAGGGGACAATATAGTCCAAATTTTACTAGAAAGAGTGCTATGGCCATTTAGGATGCTTACGTGGACCATATTTCCATGAACCAGTTTCAAGGATTTCCTAACCCTGCTAAGGAGTACCAGTTCTGTTTTTTCCGGGTTAACATGAAGTCCACAGTCTTCTGCCCATTTTACGAGCCTATTAAGGCCTGATTCCATCATTTCGTTCAATGTATCTAGGAATTCTTCCGTGAAGCTTAACCCTGGTCTCGAGTATTTTTTGATCCGAATCATTGACTTTTTTTTCCAAAACTTTGCAAGAGCTTGCAGCTAAATTGTATACTGTTGCAGTGCCAATAAGTTGCTCTCGTCATACACCTAACATGTCATTCTGTACACATTCAAGGTCCGTAGATGTTTTTCTTTCCTCTCGTTTTTGCTCGCAAACATATGATTTAACGTCCTGTAAGAAACGGTGGGTAGAGACAGTCATTTTTATCACTTCTTTGTAACTAGATTCTTTGCTAAATATTCAGAGGCTATTATCAGACATTCGTTTATAACTACATACTACGGTACGGTCATCAGCTCCTTAAAATAAATTCTTTGTTCCAATTTCTTGAATTAGCTCTTCACGGTGTGTATCTACCTACATATATATACCAAAAAATCACCAATTCTTTTCTTAACTTCAAGTTAAGTTACAAAACTTTTGTCTACAATCTCAAGGTAGCTACGTACATATACTTTCTGGCACATTAGACCCAAAAACTTTCTCCCCTAAGTAGTAGCTATTAGAAATCAACTTGTAACTTGTCCCAATCTTCCCAAAAAAAAAAATAGCACAGCACCTCACCAAACGGATGCATAAAAGTGCCTCCCCCATCGAAGTGAAACTATTGAAAGGATATTGAACGCCTTCTATTGCATTCTTTGCAGTTCAATGATGGTCTCCTTGACTGCAGACACATGCACGAAAAACACTCAGGCACAATGTTCTTATCCTTTTCTTGTTCAACAAAATCACCGATTACTCAATGATGCAATGAAGGAATCCCCGCAAATGTCACGTAGCACGTAGCATGTAAAATGCATTCACTGGCACAAACCAAAAAAAAAAACAACCATCTAAGGGAGTTAAATGATTCTTTGAATGTTTAAAATGTTTTTTTTTTTTTTTTTTTGTTATCAAACTCAATGCAAATCCCATGGGGGGTAATAAATTTCTACCAATTTCTCCCATCATCCCATCCTTGTCATAAAAATATTGCAGAAGGTGTGCGCGTAAAGGATGATTAACTGCGAAAACGTGACTTGTTGATTTGTTGGAAATAAAAAAGAATATAATTCAGTCTCATGTCCTTAAATTATACTCTTTTCGTTTCTATTCTTATAACAGGAAAAATATTCGTTTCGTGAAAGGATACGTGGAGGTATGAAACTCCCTTTCAATAAAAATTATAAAAAGAAAATAAATTAATAGAAAAATCGTACATGTGAGCAAGAGTCATTTCCTTTTAACAAAACCCACAGTACGCTGAAGTAAGTTAAATATCCCTTTTCACCTACATACTACTAGTATAAGGAAAGAAAAGCCAGCAGGATACCGATGCCTTGTAACTTTTGCCATTATTAGATTTGGGAATGCATAAGGCGTCGCAAATTGATTTCTATATTCGATAATAAAAGAATTTTTAACTTAAGGAAAAAAGCAATTTGTTATTACAATGCGTTTACCACCCTCCTGTATGTCCTGCGTCGTCCTGGACATGACCACAAGCAAAGAAAGGGGGAACTTTGGTTTTGTTACTATATCACCAACTACCACTTATGTACGAGTAAGTGGGATGTTTTTATAAGAAGTAGAGATGAGGGTAAACAAAGTGTTTACACTGGGCAACAATTTAATAGCCACCAATGTCAAGTGGTTTCTAGTAGCTAGGGTTGCTGTCATGTCATTTCGGATTATACTTCTAAGTAGCATCTGAGTTTTATACCGATTGTTGAACGTGATTGATATTGCAAAGCAATTTGACTTCTAATTTGTAATTTACGGATTTTTGATGGTCGTAAAATGGAATTGAACTTATGCTATCTTCTGGAAAATGGCCACAGTGGGGTGGAGAGTTGTTGCATAATGTTTTCTTAATGCTCTTACTGATTGCTTTATGGACGATAGACACTCAAAGATTTTATGGGAGGCGAACGAATTTCGATTGTCGCTCGATGTCAGTAAGTCTGATTATTATCTGACAGGAATGGACGAGAGTTCCATTAAAGGTTTTGCGATTGAGCATAGAAATAGATCAAATTAGAATTTGTCTTTGAAAACTGACAGATTGTATCTAAGTAGTGGCGCTACTGTCCAGGGTAAACCTGGGCCTCAACCAACAAGCCTCTCCAGTTAGGGCCGGTTTAAGTTCCCTTCAGCTTGTGCGCACCACCTAAAGCGAGGTCTTTTTCTACTGCGTTTTCCATCCTTGTGTTATTCGAAGACTCTACGGGCTGGAACAGTGCTCTACATGTCCTAGCCATCTCAAACGACTGAACCGGAGTTTTTTTAATAAGTCGATGTCGCTGTACTGCTCGTTTAGTTCGTCGTTAAATCTCCTCCTCCAAAGCCCGTTAACGCAAGCAGGACCGAACATTTTACGAACAATCTTTAGGCCAAAGAAACAGCTGATGTTGTTGTCAGAGTTTATAGCTAGCCGAGGTTGACCAAAGTCCCTAACTACCTCAAAGTTATAGCTATCAATTGTGACGTTCTGTCCGATTCGACGATCCTGTCTGTCGCTTCTATATCCCAGCACATAATTGGTTTTGCCCTCATTCACAACTAAACCCATTTTTGCTGGTTCTGTTCCAATAATTGCAGACACGCACCAGTGACACACCTCGCTGTGTTCTAGCAATTATATGAATGTCATCAGCGTAACTGCAAGTAACTGGACAGAATTTTGAAAAATTGTTCCTCCGGTGTTGACTTGCGAGTTTTGCACAGTTACATGACAGCACATCACCTTGTCTAAATCCTTTTTTGTCACTAAAGGTCTCGGTAAGATCGTTACCAACCTTGATGGAGCAGCGAGCGTTCTTTTGGCAGGGGTACCAAAACTCGGCATGGCTCTGTATAGCTCGTCTCGATCTGGACATCTTGAGTTTTCTCCAGAATATGCCGTAGTGTAAATATTTGGTTGTGGACTTACAACGCCCTAAAACCTGATTGATACGTGGCAATCAGTTCGTTAACAAATGGTTTCAGGCGCTCGCACAGTACGTCCGACAGGATCTAGAGAGCCTCATTTCTTGTGGATCAGGCAAACGATGCTGAGGTCCCATTCATCATGCATGCTTTCATCCGACAAAATCTGGGAAATGATGTGGTGTATGCTCGCTCTCCACCAAGTCATCACCCGCTGCCTTAAACAGCTCGGCAGGTAGGCCGTCCAGTCCAGCTAACTTGTTGGACTTAAGTTTTGATATTGCTATCCTTGGTCTTGGTTTTCATCGTCCAGGTTGAATGGTTGGTCGTGGCGAAATTTAGGTTGTCGTGGCCGTTTAACAGTCTTAAGAAGTGGTTTTTCCATATCCTCAACAAGGTTTCATCTCTACAGGTCTCTGTTCGAGTCTTATTGCCTTGACACGTTTTTCTTTTTATCTTTTGGTAAAACTTCCGAACATTGTTCCTGGAGTAGAACCTGAAGGAGAAGCCGATGTTCTTCCCTTCTGTTTTGTTCGTAGAGCTCTCATCCTCCTGTGCAGTGCCGCTTCGTAGGTGAGTTGTTTTGCTGCATGTGCTCGCCGGCAGTCTTCATAAAACCAGGGTTTTCGTCGAGGTGGTTAGGCAGCACTCAGCACATCAGTTGCGGCGTTTCTGATGGCTTTGTGGCATCGATGCCACTGATCTTCAGAACATGATGCTGGATGCATAGAACTTCTCGAGAGGTTGAGGGATACGTGATCGGCAAAGATTCTGGCGGTTTGTTAAGATTGCAGCTGTTCAACGTTAAGTCTCCTCACAGTATTTCTCCGTTGTTCTGTCATCTGAGATATTCGTAGACAAACCTTCTCTGCAAGTAGGTTGTGGTCCGAGTCTTTGTTGGCCGCTCGTAATGTTCGGACAACTAGAATATTGGAAGTGTGCCGTGCGTTGATCGCAACATGATCAATTTGATGATCTGGTGGTCGCTATATTCCCTTTTGAATGTTGAGTTAAAGAAACCGTGTGCTATAGTAATATTACGTCCCGTAGGAAAGTCAATTAGCCGAAGTACGGTTCCAGATATGGATATGCTATGCTTTCCTGTGGTGCTACCAAAGTGGTCCTACTCTGCTATTTTGTCGTCCAAATCACTTAGACAGATTTTAACGTCAACGTCATACTTTGAACATTTTTCAAATGTCTTGTCGAGGAGCTCGTAGAAAACTTATAACAATCTGCAATAAGTTGTTCATTGGCGTGTTTAAATCTCAAGACTTTTTGCCGAAGTGTGCCGTTTACAACAACTTCTTTGCCAGGCCTATCCCATTGCATTTCCTGTATGGATGTTTTTTCGAAAGCTCTAGTTATGAACGATTTCTTCTAAATGTACCCTGTATTTAATAGCCTACTAGGCTGCATTTACCTTGGACTACTTAAGTATATACCTAAATCACTGACACTTTTCGAAGAGCAACATTGATTTTTTTAAATACGAGTACATTTGCCGAAAATATATCTGCAAAATCGAAAGTTATCTCCACACACAGACAGATGATGTCAAGATTCATAGAATATGTTTGCCTGCCTTCTGCTTATATTAGTAATATTTACAAGATTTATATATACTACTATCATAGAAAACTATGTAATTATTTTTTTCTATTTAACTTTCAGCGATTTGCATGAGTTGAACTGAGTAGTCGTTATTGTCGAATATACAAAATGTATTCAAATGTTTAAAAAACTATTTCAAAAATCAGCTTTTCATCAACTCAATTACTAGACGATTCATCAAAGGAGATTTCGAAGTGTCGCAAAACGAAAGAAAGAAAAGAAACTACAAGCTAGATACTACTCGGATATTCATTTCATTCATCAACGTTTTTTTCAAAGGGTGAGTCTTTAAAAAACTTATTTATTCAATATAATACATATAACGAGGGCATACATTTGTTCCTATACCTTACATGTAGGTTGAAATTCCAAATCGTTGCTATTAGGATAATCCTTAAATGCCTCAATCTGAATGGTATACCATCGACGCACGATTCGAAAATGTCAAATTGGGTAGGAGTCAGAATTATCAGTCCCAATTACAAATTCTCTGCGTCATTAGGACCTCTATTTCTATCTTCCAAGACGGGGGTTTTGCTATCGAGCTCTGCAAAAACTTCCGAAGATCATAGGTACATTTTAAACATTTTATCAAATACACAAGCAGCTCTACAAGCGCACAAAATCTATATGAGGTTGTAGTGCTCCTATTCCAATTCCATTGGTTTCAATAATAGAAGAGGTGAATAAAGTGGGTCCACCATTTCTGCCTGTTGGTCTGTCTGTTTGTCTGTACGCTCAAGTGCAGCCTTAATCGCTTGAGCGTTTTACTTCAAACTTGCTCTACAGCCTTTAGGGTCACAATTCAAAGCGAAATATAAATTCTCGTTCTAACCTCAATAAGGGTACAAAATTTCAAGTGTCTGAGGTTTATTCCATTGACCTTGTGAGAATTATCTGTAGTGTAGAGTAATGAGTAATGTGCGTTTGCTAGCAACTTTGGAAAAGCTAATCAAAAGCTTCTTCTCTAGATTCTGTAAATCCTCGAGGGTCGTAGGGCATCTACAACGCTTGCTTACGTATTCGTGTTGTATTCTACAAAACGTTTCAACTCTATTTAGTGCTGCCTTCTGGAAAATATAAAAAAGACAGGAGATCCTCTGTTGACCCAATAGAAATAACCAGTTGATTTCAAGTTTTCTTCAAACATGAATAAAAAACCTACAAATTTTTACGTGCTCCAGCTCCAGTACAAATCTGTCGAAATTCGCAGGCAAAAGAGGCAATGAGTGAACAAAACAAATCCCCTGAATGAAAATTCTTTCGATTTTTCGCCCTAAAAGTTTCGGAAGTGTATGAACTCTCAAGATCAGCTGGTAATTCAATTTCCATATTACTTTTTGTCTTACATTCATTTATAGATGAAGATGGTAGCGAAGTGCAAGGGTTCTTGCGATTTGGTGGAACCATCGTGGTCTCCGAACTATTGCTCTAATCGATGGGATACTTGATTCAAAGCAGCTTCTCTAGTACAACATATTTGATGAAAAGGATTTTCCAAAGTAGATCGGTGAAGACAGATCCGTATCTGAAGGAAAATAGGTTTCCAGGTGGTTTCTTCTTCTGTGCGGTAGTGGTTCACATTCCACGAAAAATATACTGGTATTTTTTCGTGGCTTATGCAGACCACATATGCATTGCCCATGGACTTCTATACCCAGTTTCCAGAAATGCGTCTTAAGTTCTTACATAGCCTTGAGCACGTTTTCCTTTATTCTGTCTGTATTTTTCCATAAGTTCCTTGGCATTTCCCAGTTAAAAAATGTTATCTCAAAATTTGGCCCATTTGCACTTTTCTTCTTTTTTCCAGCTCTTCCGTATTTTATGCGGTCCTAACCTGCAGACAGGTTCCGGTCCCAAGAATATTGTTTACGAACCTAGTTAGAGTCTAGCCTAAAGTTACTTCTTCAGCTATTTTATGTCCCTCTCTTCCTATGTCTTTTGGCACCCAGTGAAGGTGATTGTGTTTGTCTGGCCTAGTCTGCTGGAGTTAGTCAGGCATGTCCATACCAAACTGGATCTAATAAATGTACGACCCAATGTCTTAAATGCCACCTGATTGACGGTATCGCGATATCTTAGCCGCGATATCCTTTGTCGAGGTTGAATCGGACATATCTTTCGATTGCATGAACCTCTTTTTGAAAAATGCTGGGAAATGTAATCAGAGACTCGAAATGTCTCATCCTGGGCCTATATATGTACATCTGCCCCAGTTTTTGAGCATGTTCTGACATGTTCTACGGATCTGCCATTCGGAAACATCTGATAAAAAAACACTTTCAATTCCAGCGCCTTCTCGAAGTTCACAGCGCACTCGAAATGTATGTATGTAGGTACCTACTCTAGCTATTCAAGCGACCAGTTCTCCTCTCCTCTTTTCTAAGTGACAATACTCTCTACAAACGAAACTGACAGAACAAAGTGTAACTTTGTCTTGCCTTAAATAGGCTACAGTAGGTCTGTCCCCTTACCTGAAAATGCGTACAAATTCGTACGAATTATTACGAATTCTAGTTCAACTCCGTTCTCTGACACAAAAAAGCTTAAAAAGCCAGGACACGAGAGAGTAAAACATTTGCTCTCTGCCACAAAATTTACGAATTCTTACCGAACAATTTTTTGTAGGTAAGTAGTGTGCGATCTGTCAAAAGCACTATCTACTGTCACTTTAGTTTACATATTTCTTTTTCACTTAGTCATCAAATTAATATAGGATTTAATTTTTTTGTGGTTTGGAATTCCTGAGGATTTCTAAAGATTCTATCGTTCTTCAAGTAGTTTATGCATTCTAATACATACATGACATTTCAGTTGTGATCTGGTTTTATTGTTCGATGTGTTCTCTAACTTTCTTTAAAGTTCATCGAATCTTTGATTTAACGATTTTTGCAAAATGTAAAGTAACAGACCTAATGTGTAGCTTGAAATGATGTCAAGAATAATGTGTTTGCACTGAAATGTTGAGAACTTACAATCTAGAAATGTCAGTTGAAAATTGACAGCGTGTACCAAACTTTAGTTTAAGTTCGGTCTAAGACATGTTTTTTCATGACATTCAACTTTTGAAATAGAAATTGTATCAGTCTCCGTTATTTTTTACACAAAAATTGTTTCTTCCATATCTCAACGAGCAATGCTCAAAAACTACTTTCCATTGGCGTTTCAGCATATGTATGTTGTCACACCGCATAACAATCAATATTCAACTATCTGTCTGCAGCAGTCCAACTCTCTAATTGGTATAAAGTCTGAACGGATTTACATTGATGAACATATTTCGGTTTCAGTAACATCAAACGAAAAAATAATAAACCACAAAATATCCTTCAAGTGCATCCATTTCAATAATTCCAATTGTCTCGTCACCTGGACTGCACAGCGCGCACACCCGTTGCAAAAGCCCAAACGTACGATATCCACTCATATGTCATTTTAATTACAAGTATCTTGTCCAATATATGTACATAAATCCTTTTTAAGTTGCGTGTTGAAGCAAATGATATCGTTCATTTCACCACCATCACCACCCATGTCCTTCGCAATGTATGGTTGGTTCTACACTTTCAAACACTTTGATATTTGATCACGTGTCACATAAAATGGATCCACGCACACACAATACAGTCGGTCGTCCTTGGCAGCGGCAGCCACATCCTAGCAACAGATGCCTGCGTGCATTAATTACTAACGAAATCTCGTTTCCTCGGTGCAATGAATCCTGTGCGTTTTGTTAAATCTACGGACACATCCATTAAATGGCTCAGCCGTAACTGGATTTAAGTGGTTGCACTTATGTTCGCCCTTGATGGCAATCCTGATGGTGGTGGTGGCACGCGCCTTTGGAAACCAACGACATACTAGGTATTGTGGTCATACAATCATAAGGACGCGAAATATTTAAGATTGCCGGCGGTTATTCAATACGGACGAATTTTTCATAGTATGTGTGCATGGCTATTGTGTAGTGCCCAGTGCCCCAGTAATATAATGGAAAGGACGATACCACGTGCGTGTGGTATTAATATTTATAAAATATTGTCATGTGTAAAATGGGAGCGATTTACTACTGAATCCATGTGGATTATATGGTTTTGTTTTGCTTATCCCAAGCATCGGTACAGGAAATTTAATATGTTTAATGGGTACAATGCGGATAAGATAAATGTGACAACAGTTAATCGAGGTAATGTACACAAACAGGAGTCATTGTTTGGTCTATAGGTACACCTATTGTATTCATATTGCTATTGTCATGCAAATCACACTTTGGTTGGGTGCAAAGTGTGGAGAGATTTTGAGCTGTCGCGTCCTTATAAAAATTCACTCTATTCACAATAATTGTCCCACTATCTACAACTACATCCTAATTACTGGGCAACCTCTTTCTACCAGTCTTTTCAATTCTTTCATCCTGGGCCAACCTCATCTCACCAACCACCGACCGTCCCACTTGAATGTATTTGACTTTTGTAATGCCCTGAAGGATATGAAGAATTCATCCTCTTTCAGAACATCGACTGACACACTTTTGTATTTCCTTTCACTGCTGCATTCCCAATTGGGGAATCCTACTTCCCCACATCTTGTTCGTGTAATGCTTTCCCGCATTTGCCTGTCACAATGTTTCCAGGTTATCCTGGCTTGTTTATAGTTTTTTTTTTTTTTCTTTCAAATCGTTTATCCATCCATGGTGCGCTTATCAATCACATTTTTGCCTACTGATTTATTGGTCACAGAGATCCGGAAAAATTGGCCAAAAATTGGTAGGTATGTCCATAAGAGATAAATTGCCATTGCATCAGGATTTATGGCACAGTGGATTGAAGGTGTGCGTGAGCCTCGCTACGGTTCGCTGTCAGCAAATTAATCTTTTGGAAACGAGTATTGAACTTTACAAGTAGTACTGAGAGCGAGCCCCGGTTAGTGGGCGGATAGGCTTGGCACTACTTTCACATGGTAGATAGTTAGTTCCGGTACCACACTATGACTATGTTAATCTGCAACACCGAAAACAAATGACCAACAAAAATCGTTTCGGAGCTCAGATAACACCACCCACGCGTCACATTATTCAATTTAATCGGTGCACGAGGATTATCCAGCAGATTTGTTCTTGCTCTCTTTCTTCGGTGTATCGGTTCAATTTGCTTTAAATTTAGATACAAAAATAAAAACTATATTATTCTTGAAAATGTTGACATTGGTAGGTGGGTTAGTCACATCACACGCCGACACAATGATGTAGCCCCGGAGGCATACACAAATTAAATAATTGCTTGTAATTGCGGTGTTGAAGTCGGGCAATGCGTTAGTCACACGACGCAAATTAAAGGAGATTTAGTGGTTTTAGTTGGAAATGGATGATATGGCACTAGCATAGGGGTAGTAGGCCACTTAAGTGGATAGCTGGTGTTTGGGTAAACAAAAGAAGATTCATACTTCATGAATAACGCACTGATTCGGTATGTCCATGGTGTACTCGTTGGTACATAGTCTGAGTCAAAAGTATTCTTATGGATCTCAACGCATCCGGAGGTACTCGTACTTATTTGATCAAACTAGTGAGTGAGAGACGACACGTGTAGGAAAATGTTTTAGGATAGAGCCATTGGTTAGTTGAATACTTGGTGCTGCAAAACGACAACGTTCGCCTCTCACGAACTTACTTAGGTGGCACTACAGTTCAGGGTGAACCTAAACCTCAACCAACAAATCGGTTGAGGCGGCCTTTTACTTGTGGGTGCCACCTTTCTCTACTACGTTGTCCCTCCGGTTTCGATTCGATGGCTCTAGGGTTCCTTCTTTATCTTTGCAGGCTTCTTACGGGTCTTGTTGGTTTGACATGTTTGACCTTTTGATAAAATTTCGAACATTGTTTCTGGAATATCACCTCTCTAATTCCTTGATCGTGCGTTTTTTGTGCTCTGTTCTTGCCTCCTCTTTTGTTCGTAGAGGCTACGAGGTACCCTCGTCGTTCTGCCAGCACTCTTCGTCAAACCAGTACATTAGTTGCAGCGTTTCTGATCGTATCTTGGCACTGTTGCCATTGGTCTTCGGCATTTGATGCTGACGGCATAGGAGTCGTTGATTCTTGTGGTCTCTTGTGATTGCAGCTTTTCGCATTAAATCTTCTGACAGTAATGCTTCTTAGTGGTGGCGTTTGGAATATCCGCATTCGAACCTTGACTGCAACTAGGTTTAGCTCGGAAGGTTAAACATCCAGAATACTGGGAGAATTGCCTAAAAATAGCGCCTTGGTTGTAAATTAGTGAGTGACTGGATTTGGCAGCAGGCTTCGCGGATAGTAACTCCGCTTGGAACACAATGATAGCGTCCGGATGTAAGATTTTGAGATGTTTAGGAATTTCGAAGAAAACAACCACACCAGCCCCAGAGTCCATTTTTGAACCGTGCGTCTGTGTAGATTTTTAGATCGAAGTCCCTAATCACATATCCAACTTGTGGATCTTTTCTTGTAGGGAATCGTACGTCGAAACGCTTTGTGAAGTGCATGTGGGGATGATATATAGTCTGTTGGCGGCGATACGAGCTGTCCTGCTAGAGAATTCAGGATACTACTGTGTCCATAGAGATAGACTTGGACTCTCTAAGTCTGATTCCGCAGTGCCCTAAAATGTTTGTAATATAAAGATCTAAAGGTAAACGGTATAGCAAGTCTGTTAGAGCGTTTGACAGGGTTGACCGTAGAGCGCCTATGGTGCCTATGCACGCTGCTCTTTGTACCTTGCTCAGTTTGGTTATGTTACAGGTTTATTTAAGGGTCTGCCATCATACTATCGACCCATAGGCGAGGATGTGTACATCCATAGGGTCAATTTTGGTTGCAGGCACCATCTTTTGCCAAAAGGTTCTGTTGCAGGTATACAATACTCTGCATGCGTTCCTTACTCGCTGGTATGTATATGTTTAGTTTCGTTAAATTAAGGATCGAAGATGGCTCCTAGATACTTAGCATTGAACGATAGGGAGAGTAACTGACCGATTAGTCGAGGAAGCGTGAATTCAGAAATTTTGGTTTTGGTGGTGAAAAGTTCAGTTCACTTTTGTTCGGGTTGACTGCAAGTCCGCATATTTTGGCCCAGACGGTGACATTAGTCAGAACACGTTCCATGATCTCACTTATCATGGAGTGAAACAGTCCGGACACTATGTCGTCCGCATACCTGACTACTTTAATTCATTTTCTGTCTAAACATAAAAGATTTTATTCATGACTATTAGCCATAGTAAAGGTGAGATAGCACCGCCCTAGGGTGTTCCTTTACTGGCGAATTTGGGGGTACACAAATAAAGCAAACTAGCAATATTCGAAGCTTTCAAAATGATGTACTACGCAATATTGGAACGCTATTCTACATAGAGATATAAAAGTAGAAATGGTGGAAAACGAGGTCAGGAAGGTTGCAAGAAGTCATGAAGTTAGACTTCGCAACCACGTCGATTTAGAATAGAAGTAACTGAATTTCTTAATAATAACAATTTAGTTAGAAGATTGAGAAGGATAAAACCCTTTGAACTAGTTAAATGAAATAAGTGATTAAACACACCTAGTAGGTACATCAGAACAAAGAGTAACTGACAAAAGGAAGTTCCTCAATATATACATACTCTCAAGTGTTAAAAATTTCTGATTAGTTTGACGACTAGGTACGATAATTGGAAGGGTAACATAAATCATACCTTCTCCGGTTGTTTTTAGAGGATTAAAGTCCAACATACATAATAGCGAAGCTCGCATGCGATGTCGGATCGAATCTAATTTTTTTCAAAATCGTTGAAGCTGTTTTCCAGAACATCCTATAGGGATATTCCCACACACCCTATATACGAAGTTTGATCCAAATCCGTCTACCCAGGCTGTACCCTCGTGCACAGACAAATAGACTTATAGCATTGCCAGGCCCACTTTTTTTCGACTTCTCTATAATTATAATGTCCAAATTCATCGAAATCTGCAAGAATTCAATACTTGCAACATCTTATACGTGTAAGTAAACAAGTGGAAAAACTATTATAATATAGTTAAACTATTCTAAATATATGGGCCATCTGTTGGTTTCTTTTCGAATTATATGTTATTTTGACACTGACAGCTCTTAACAACTCAAAAAACTGACAGAAACTCAGTATTATAACGTTCGTGGTACGAAATGGATCGATTTACGCTTGAACAACTTTGGGAAACATTGCAAAGTTGAACCGTGTTGCCGAAACGGTCGAAATAATGCACCAACTGCATCTGGTGTACGCAAGTTTGTAATGAAAGTTCATGAGATTGGCTTACTGACTGATATCGAACAAATTTCCGTGTTTGTCCTGTGCGCTCAATGAAGAATATTACAGCTTTGTGCAGGTTTTGGAGTGGCTGCATTATTGGCCCATCGTTCTTCCAAGACGACAATATCAATGAAGAGCACTACCGAGGATGGAAACTGATTTTTTATGACCAGAAATTGAAGTTTTGGACTTGCACCAGATATGATTCTAGCAAGATGGGGATACGTGCCACAGAAGCCGTCCAACAATCGGTTTATTGTACACTAAGTTCAATAATCGTTAATTCAGTCGTTTTGGTGATATTGCTTAACCGGCATGGAGCTTCGATTTGACGCCGTTGGACTTTTTTTGGTGGGGTGCGGTTAAGGACAATATTAGTCATGTTTTGGAATGTCTGTATAGTTTGCATTTTTGTTTTCTTTGTGCAGTCCCGAAATTGGATGCCGTACGTCAGGACCAGCTTCAATACTTGCTTATATAGTAAGATTTTGTTCTGGATAGACATATCTTGGTCTCTTCCCAGTAACCAGTATCAAGGGTGGGTGTAAATCTTCTATAGACACTATTAGAATAGCGTCCGATTAATATAGTGTCCGATTGTTACTGACTAAAAACACCACCCTTCGATATAAATTGTTAGATACTCCAACTAAGGTATAACTTATCAAGTATTTTTTTTTATCACGAAATA
The DNA here is from genome assembly GCA_905220385.1 of Xylota sylvarum. Lineage (NCBI taxonomy): Eukaryota > Metazoa > Arthropoda > Insecta > Diptera > Syrphidae > Xylota > Xylota sylvarum. The sequence goes on along the minus strand of LR999957.1, from coordinate 102,292,479 downwards.
AAAACTTTTGGCAGGTTACTTTCCAATGAAGGATCCTGCATGTTCCGCAGTTTAAACGCGGTTAATCTTCATCTCGCCAAGTCAAAAGGTCTAGTTCTTTGTAGTCGGCGCGATAAATTGTTCTCATCTAAAACTTATAGGACTGTATTGTTGATATGTCTAATAAGTCGTTTTTTTTATAAATGTATATGTATAACAGATAAAGAAGCGGCCCAAGAACGCTTCCTTGCGTTACGCCAGCCAAAATTTCTTTGATCTCCGAGTATTCGTTTCCATGTCTAACACGGAAGAGTCTATTCCCGAGATATGATTCTAGAATATCATATAGACATACGGGGAGAACTTGTCATAATTTGTATTTGAAGCTAACGTGCCACAAATTATTAAAGGCTTGCGAGACCTCAAGGAATACGCTTAAGTATATCTTTTTTCCTTCAAGTGCTTTCTCGATTGTGTCAATAATTCTATGTACCTATTCAATAGTTTTTGTTTTGTCAATCGTCGAATGCTTAATTCTGAACCCAAACTGGTAGTCAGGGATGCGATTATTATCTTCTATAACCGGTTGGAGACGACTTAGTCTAGTCCTCTCTAGACTTTCGGATATGACTGGAGCCAGCAAAATTGGTCTATATGAATTTACCTCATTTGGCGGCTTTCCTGGTTTTAAAACCATTATGACTTCCGCAACTTTCCATTGGCTTGCCACGTCTTAAATCTGAGCGCATATGGAAAAGCTTAATTAATGCTTTGTAGGTACAACTTTAAGAACTTATCCAGTGATCAAATCATAACCAGAGTGTTCTTAGGTTTTAGAACCTTGATCTCGTGTTTTAGTTCTCTTAGCGAGGCACTTGTGTGTTAAATCGTCAGATAGTAAATTCGTTCGATTGCTATTGTCGTAAACCACTTGACCATCGAACGGTTTAAAGGTTTCTTCTGGGCGGCAATCATGTACGCTTTTGCTTTATCTTCCCTTGGATTTTGAGCCTTTTGGTACCTTTTACAGCTAAGAGCCTATCGCATGATTCTTAAAATCCTTAATAGTCTTCTTCAACAAATTGCACAAAAAATTCAAATGTTGCTCAAATGGTTTATGTTGCAGAGCACGACTCTGTTGCCATTTTTTACGCGTTTCCTTTTATCCCTGATCAATACTTTTATTTCTGGAGGATATCGTAAACTGTATATTACATAATTAGTCGTAAGGGTTAATCTCTTTTCAATAAAGCAACAATTGTTGAAAAATCTGTAGTTTTTCTCCGTCGTATAACTCAGCAACCGTAACAGATATGTAATTAAACAAAAAACTACGACATTATAGAATCGAGTACGGGGTATCCGATAGTATTGAAACTCAATTTCGGCATAAGTCGATTTAGGCTGTTTTTTCCTTGTTGTCACAGAAATATTGAACAGTGTTTATTTTGCAGCCTTTTTAAAAAGAAACCAATAGATGGCCCACCCAATAGGTATAAAGACCCACTTAAACTTAAAACAAAAAAACCTTCAAAACATTTAAACCAAAACGACATTATTATTCCACGCTTAGATAAGAAACTCATGTACTCGTACATCGACATTCTTATCAAAATACTTTTTTTTTAAAACTGTCTTACTACTGAAAACACTTACCCTGCATTGCACCGCCCCAACACAGCCAAAATAGGGCCCATTTGGCATTGCAAAACCTTTGTAAAAATTTCGGTTGAAATTTACCCCAACCAAAAACTTTATCACTGAACTTGACATGATCCACAGTACCACCACCGCCGCCGCCACGTTCACTATCTCTCGTAGTGCACTTATTGTTATTATTCAAATTAGAACGATTCAAATTGTTGTGAATATCTAGAATTTTTCGAAATGACTCCGAGCCATTTGTTCCACCGCCATTCATCTCAGATAAAGACATTATCAGAATTAATTTTTTTTTTATTTTCTTTTGTTCACTTGCGAGTAGTTTACAAAACAAACACCTTTCTGGCAAAATTTTATCTATTTACTTGTATAATTTACGTTAGCATTTTATCATGCCTTGGAATCACATAAAACGCAAACAACCGTCGGTGTTTCTGTATATTTTTCGAAAAATTCAACCGTTGTTCGGGAGACTAGAAAATACGGCGAACGTTACCGAACACTTCCAATGTTAAACTGCAACTGAAAGTTTGTTTCCAACGTTTGGTTCTATTCTAGCGCGAAAGTATTTCCCACCCTCGTCGTGAGAATCAGTCAACCCCTAGTGAGACACGGGGTGTGGGTGGTCGGTTCTGTTATGTCTCTGTTAACTGGGAATTGGTGTTATTTAACAGCCCACGTTTGTTTTTATTCACTTCCGTCAATGGGAGACACAAAGAATGAATGAAACGAGAGACGGTAATCAAAAAGGAAATGTAAACAAACAATACGGGTACACAACCATCATCCCTTGCATGAATCTGGAAGCACGCGGTCTTCTACACCTACATACATATTTATATGTCTCATTCCACTTCGTATTGAGTGACATTTTTGGTGGCACCTTTGGAAGTGTACCTATATACTTATTTTTTTTTTTCTTTTTTGGAGGCGAGCCTCCTTCTCTGTATGTTTGTACTTCATTCATAGATTTCGAATACGGTTTGTTTGTTTAGTTTTTTAAATGGATTCTGCGCTAGAGCTATGGGCTAGAATTAATGAATTACCTTTTTGGTTTTAATGTGAAATTGTATCTTATTTGCATAGTGTGTTCTATAGATACCATTTGAATAGAAGGTGATAAATGGTTTGCTGCTCCTACATTTAAACAGATGTGAAGTCGTGATTATGCACTTGAGTTAGGTATAAGTCTGCACTAAGTAGGGAGTTTATAATAAATACAGTCGAACTGTGGGAATAGAGTAGATATCTATTAGGTTTCTGGTTTTATAAGCAAATGGTTCCATACTGAGAAATTTCGAAACTAAGGGCTGACAAGTTGATTCTAAACAATTTGACACTTTAATGCACGCTTTCTCCATCCAACTTTAAACTAACAGTGCATCTCTTTGTCTAAATCCTTTTTTGACATCAAAGGTCTCTGTGAGATCATTGCCGACTTTGATGGAGCAGCGAGCGTTCTCCATCGTCATTGAATCGGTGTTGAACTCTCCGCATGATGATGCGAATAGTCTTCTCATCTCTCGTTCAAGTCTTTTATAAATTTCATGGCATTTGCAAATTGGTTTTCACAGACATTCCCTCCAAAACCCGGTCTTGACGTATTGTTTGTACCGGTTCCAGGCTCCCTGGTCATACTGAATGGAAATTACGGAGTAGAGTACTATAAAATCCTGCCGGGGGTCCCACAAGGATCGATACTGGGACCTCTGTTATGGAACATGATGTATGATGGAGTCCTGCAACTAGTCCCAGACAAGCTTAGACCCTATGTAATAAGGGCGAGGAGTGCTCACTATATGTATGTATAAATGCGGAATCTTTTGATTGTACTCCAGACTTTGTTTGACAGCGAGCTTGGGCTTCTGATTGACATGTTGTTGGTGGTTCTTGGCTCCCAGCACAACGTAAAACTCTCCTGGGTGCCCACCCACTGGGGTGTCTTGCGATATGAAATGGCTGACGAGCTGGCGAGAGAGTTTCGCCTTTGAACCAGAACGAGCTGAAAAATCAGGATATATTCCACTCTGCCACCTCAATGGATTGCCACCTATTAACAAATCGTATTAAAACTGAACGATGACTACTTGTACAGAGGGTGCATCGACGAATCGAATTTCCTTTGCAACTCCTCAAGCCTCTGTCACCTAGGGAATAGAACTCTAGGTTACTAGTTCCAAGACATCGTAGAAGTATCCGATGCTTCTCTCTCTGATTTTCATAGATTTTCGAAAACATCAGGCTGGCTGAAAGCACTTAACATGGATCCACAAGTGTTGGACGAATACACTCCAGACCGCTGAAATAAACCTCAATGGGCATCTTTGGGAGGTCTTTGGCCAAAGTTCAGAGCTTGGAGGACCATACCCCTTTGCTGTTGATTTGATTTTCCGGACTATAATTGTATTCTTTTTTTTTCAGCATTTAGATGAACAGCATATCCTTAAGCTGAATATGAAGATCCACATAAGGGAAGGAATCAATAAATGTTGTCTCTTTTGTAAAAAGCTGGAAAAATTCCATCTAATCCCGGTTATTTGAGTGAATTGAAGGTGGATAGAGCCCTCTTTATCTGAAAATTATGGCCCATAAGCCATAGTTCCAGGTGGAAGGACTGAAAAGGAAGTCCTTGAAGTTTCTTTAATGAACCTATGTAATTGTACTAACTTTTATCTAAGGATGTTTAGAAGCGAACTCCCGCATTGGTACTAATCGCCGTAATTTTTGGTTCTATTGACCAACCTGTTTCTGTTTGACACATTTGTTCCACTAGGGGTCATCTCAGCTTCCTTTTTTCTTTAGTTACGAAGGTATCCAGCTTCGATTTCTAATTCTGGAATACATAGTAGTTACAGGGTTCAAGCCTGCATATTTTGGAGTTACCTAAACTTAAAGATTTTTTAAATGACCTGAGATATGTCCCAGTTTGTGGTGATATTCTATATGAAGGGGCTTGCAAAAGTGGGATCAAGCACCTTTTTGCATCCATAAAAATTGGAACATATTTACCACCCCCATGTTGTTAGTACAGACAAATTAGAAAAGCGTGTCATCTCTAGGCCATTTTCCTAGACCTGTTGCTGTACAGGAAAGTCTCTTCTTTGGGGTTCGGTTCCTCTTTTCTGACTTACGCGCTTTCCCCGATGGTGATGGAGGATTGCCTTTGGTCTTTCTTCTGTTTGTGATTGTTTCTCTGGGCAGAAAGCTTGATTTCAAGAGGAGGGATGGTTTCTCAAATGCTGGAAGGCTTGACACTTTCGCTTTCGACAGCTCTCCACCTGTTAGCCTCAAAGCTGGTACTGGGGCACTTTCCTTACAGTAAACGAATAAACGATATCATCTTTGATTATGCTAGAGGGTTTGTCCACAAACAATCATGTCATTCGCATATGTTCAGAGATGGTTGTTTCATTTTCAGTTTCTTAATAGCTGTTCTTACGATATTACGTAGAAGTCTTCTCTCTGTTCTTCTAGATTTGTGCCTTTTCGTACACCACTTTCACTATTTTTTTTATTTTTATCCAATGAGAGTTAACCGTTTTACCTTACTTTTGCTTGGAAAGTCACAAAACTTTGTTTGAGTTGCGAGAGTGTACACACATTATTCTTCTCAGCGAAATGGGGAGCTAAGCCTATACTCTTCATTTTCACGACTGTGCGGTGCTCATGCTCGGTATTAGATCAAATCACTGGTACAAGTTTACGGCCACTATTGCCAATGGATTTCTTAACATCGTGTCTTCTTAACATGTCGATAGCTTTAAGGACAAACGGATTCATGAAGGTTATGTACCATTGCTTATTGGTATATGTACCATCGATGCTTTGATGCTATGCTTGCCAGTACACTGACTGTCATCTTAGCTTATAAATACATACTTCTCATCAAGTTCCATATCACTAGAAAGCCAATTGTTTTAAGTCTTATTCTCATAAAAGTTTCATGTTAACTTTTTTACTGATGGCCTCTAAGCGCTAACCCGGGTATCATGAGTGATCTCTAATTGGAGGAAATCACAATAGATCTGTGGCCGCAGTGATATGGTGACATGCTCTCGTCTCATGTTTTTAATCTAACAGTTCATCAAAAGCACCAACTGGTTTCCAAGCCAGCCAATCATTAACGTGATAGGTTTCGGTTCATTCTTACAATCTCATTCGATTAATATTTTTAAAAGGGGGATTCACAATGGACTTTTAGGTCTCGGAGTGGACGTAATGAGTGATCACGAATAATAAATGAATTCTTTATATAGTGTATCTCGATTATTCTTATATGTTACAAACTATGTATTAAACTTAATATACCCTTAGGAAAGGGTATAGAAATAATGTGTGGCGTGTAATGTGTGGATGTGTGACTAAGTGGAAGATAAAATTCTTGACTAAGAAATATCTCCATATTTGTAATATTCGTAATATTAGTGATTAATATTATTGTGTAAAAATAAATAGATAAAGTTTCTACAAATACATTTGTATGTACACTGCGGGTCATTTGAATAGGGCCAACTCATTAGGAGGTTCACACGTACCAAATTTTTCATCAAACCCAAAATTCAAGGTTCAAAAAGTGGTAACATACGGACCGACATAGGTCAATTCTTTTTGCCAATTTCTACAAGACAATACAATAAATTAAACTTGGAGCTACACCCCCCTACAACCAATTAATTTCCCACCAAGGCTGAAATACTGAAAAATATTTTTGAATAAATTATTTTCAAATATTTTAATTAAAAAAAAATAATTGTCTATCTTATATTTTATCCCGCAGGTTGTTTTCTAAAGTACGTGTATGTTCGACACCGAATTCAACTATCAGAGGCCTTTTAACAGAAGTGTTAAAACCAGGAACTTCTCCACTTAAAGGATTATACCTCTTGTCTTAAGTACTATAAAATCCAAAACGCTAAGGCTACAAAAGTCCTTGAAATCGTAGTTTCTCAAATACCCCTAGACATAGAAACTTGATATTTTTGCACATTTATTCCTTATTGCCTCTATATATGTGAGATAAGAAGGGAATTTTCGAAATTCGAGGTCTAAGTGGCTAATATTTTCCGACATTAAAAAATGTTAATCAAATTTAGAAATAAAAGTTGTTTTTAGTAAATGTGTCACCGATTTCATAAATCATCCTTCTGCGTTGTTCTGAAGCTGAGTAATGCTCATAACAATACTTCGGGAAGTAAAGTGAAAACATTCAACTGACCTTTGGATACGTTCCTTTCATTCGTGCGAAACATATAACATGCACAGCATGAATAGTTCTATTTCTCAGTTAATGAAAGCTCAAAATTTGTTGCCCAAATCAGGTCCTTCAACAAACTACAATATCAATAATTTAATCCTTTAATACTGTGTTATCTAGTTTATAGTAGTACCAAGCCTCAATTACAGACCACAAACGATTACTTAAATACGTAGAGAAGAGCACTACTGTGATTTCATTCGGCTGTCATCCCCTAATTTGTTTAAGATTGAAACATCACTGTGTATATTTATTATTTCAAATAATTTTAAAAACAATGCTCTGCCTTTCCTTTAGGAGTATCTGTTATTACCAATTTTATATTACATTTAAAATCGTTCAAAGCTCAACAAATAATTGCCTTAATCGGCGGTTAATATCCCTTCCACACTAAATTCTAAACATCATCCCAATCCATTAACACACTCTGCCATCGTCTGGGGGCGGGGGCAGTCCGCATTTAATTTCATTACTCAAATACATTTTCGGTAGACCACTGTGAAAAGCGAAACTGGACACAAAACGTGCGTTTGAATAATTTTCATCGCCGCTCGCGACCCAGCATAAGGGCAAATAATTAAAATCCACCGTGGTTGTCCTTTTATTTTATGGGTTTATCTCCATATTGCTGTGTCTTTACATCCAAAAATCCCCGGCAAATTCTAATTCAAATAAGCATCACCCACCCGCAATAAATAAAACAAGAGTTTAAATTTTATTAAATCATAATTTTCAATTTATTCAAATTAAGAAAGTTTCAATTATTTCATTTTTCTTTTCTTTTTTTTTAATTTTATAATAAATTAAAGAAATTGAAGGTGTTTCTTATGCAATTTATATTTTCTTTCACTTCCTTTCTCGTTTCACTTTTAATTTCATTTTTATTTTATTTTTTTTGCTTTTTTGTTTGTACACAACTACATTATATATGTACATCAACAATTAAAATAACATACAAATTTTTAAGGGGACAAAACACATGAAGAGAGGACATTATCTGATATATTTAAGACAAAATTAAACTAATTGATACATTAAAGTTACATACTAATTTCTAATTTGTGTAAAGAAGAAGGTTTGACAAAATTTAAGACATTATATAAACTATATTAGTTTGTTTGTATAGTATATAGACAAAGGAGAATTTAACAAAACAAAAAAGAAAATAAAAGTCTCTGATTAAAATTATTAAACAAAACAATATTATATCACAACAAATTGGGAAAATATTTTAAATTTTATTTAATACAAATCACAAAAAGGGGGTGGTTCCACAAACTTGTGTTTATTTATTTACTTTTTTTTTAATATTTAGTTTGTTTTTTTTTAATGATAATTCAATAGTTTTAATTGTTCTGTTAAGACTTTCTCTTAATTTTTAAGATATTTTTTGGGTTGGTAGAGAGGTTGTGAGCCAGAATTTAGACAAACAAATAGCGTTGATGAGAGGAGACCCACCAAAAGTGATATTATTTCTTTTTTAGGGCAAATAAAGGTTTTTTTTTTAACCCAGTACTAACTTTAGACAGTTATATATGTGAAAGCAATTGTCAGATTGCAAATTATCGGTGTCATATTTGCAATTTTATCGCGATGACATACACGCTTCAACGTTACCAAATTTGGTTCGAAAATTATGGTTCCATGCACCAAACTTATAGAGCACTTGCACTAGCCTACACCAGACATAATCGATCATCGGAGACCGCTATTCGCCGTATTGTTGACCGTTTTCGCACATTTTCTTTGCAAGATGCAGTGGCACCGAGACGCATAAGTAGAATGCGTACTGAAGAGAATATTGCATCCGTTCAGGAGTGTTGAAGAAGACCCAAATTTATCGATTTATCGACGTCGTTCACAACAGCTTGGTCTTTGTTCGTCAATTTAATGAAAAATTTTACACACCGATCTTGGTTGGAAGGCTTGCAAGATCCAGCTTGTGCAAGAATTGAAGCCGAATAACCATCATTTGAGTCGAAATTTCTTTGAATGGGCCCAATATCAACTGGCATGAGAGATTCGCTGTTTTATGGAAGAATTGTGTTCAGCAATGAGGCTCATTTTTGGCAAAATGGTTATCTCAAAAAGCAAAATTATTGCATTTGGAGTGAAGATAACTTATGTACTTACTTACATTCAGTTTGGTGTGGCCTGTGACTGTTGCATTCACCGGACCATATTTTTTTCAAAAATGAGAGTGTAATGGTCAGCTGTATTCGTTATAGACCCATGATTAACGACTTTTTCGTTACCCGATTGAATGGCATGAATGTGAAAGAGATGTGGTTGCAGCAGGATAGCCCTACGTGCCATACATTAAACGAAACAATCAACTTATTGAAAGAAACATTCGATGAACACATAATTTCGCGTAATGGACCTGTAAATTGGCCTCCAAGATCTTGTGATTTGACGCCTCTTGATTATTTTCTTTGGGGATACGTAAAGTCGCTAGTCTACACTGACAAACCAATAATAATCAACGCATTGCAAACCAACATTATTTGCGTTATTGATGCTTGAAAAAGTGGTCGAAAACTTTGTCTCTCGGATGCCATTCATCAGATCCCGCCATGGTGGATATAGCCTCGAAGTTGTATTCAAAAATTAATTGCAGAATGTATTCTGTCGATTGAACACAAATAAATGGCTATTTAATGAAATTTTATGTGTTTTGTTCAAAATCAAAGTTAGTACTGGCTTAAAAAAATACCCTTTAGAAGCCGGCATCGATATTTATTAATTTGTCATAAGTTAGCATAGAACTTTTATTGAGAAAAACGATTAGTCACGCTTACTCGTAATATCCAAAAGGCTTGTAAAAGAACAGACCCTGCTCAGAATTTTATGTTTGTTGCACTAAAATAGTTTTTTAGTCTTTATTTTTTTAAACTGTTTGCACAGCAAACACAATAACTACTTCTCTTTGCTTCTCAAGTGATTAGTGTGAATTCAAACCAAGTCAGAATGAGAAGTTAGTGTGAATTGTTCAGTGTATTGTATTAGAATATGACAAGGGGTTGGGCCCTCGATTGTTCCGCTTTAATACAGTGAAATTATAATTCAAGGGCGCACGATATTGGGCATTCGAAATTTAACAGGAGTCAAACCGAGTCAATTAAGAAGAATTGCAGTGAAGGATTGAAATCCTTTATAAGAGAGTCGCGTCGAACTTTTAATTGAGTATACAAATTATGTGCTGTATTCCCAAGAACACTGATCGCAGGCTTTGATGGTAGGTCTACAAAATAGAATAATTTCAATACGTTAACCCATTATTTGATATTATGTACATGTACATACATGGCACGTTCGCACATAAAGACTTACATATATTGGTCACGTTTTGTATTCTATCAGTCAAAAAACGACTTTGTACAATATATGTATGTACCTTGCTATAGACCCAGAGCTGAATATCTGAAATATCGGTGAGTTTTCAAATATCAAAAGCAAGTGATTGGTTAGTTAGTGCTCTATCTGGGCAATATATATTGAATTTGATTGTATACGATAAATTGACAATTAAATTCCAATGAATTACGGTGAAGTACTCTACTCTTTGGAGGAATTAGAGAATACGACGATGTGTTTTCATTTCGTTGCTCCGAAATACAAGTTCAAACTCATAAGTGAAGATAAAATTCTTCCAAAGTGTAAAGCCTCATCTTCCACGCTATCTATCAATTTATCGTACTTAAATTTTCTTTTTAGTTTTCCGTTCTACATCAATAAATTTATCCCTAAGGTACTTTACAAATCACAGTTCATATTTTATCCAAAGTGAATATGCGAATCATGACGCATGCAACGTCACTTGGTTTTTCAATAAGTTGGCCGTTCAGTATGTTAGGCATTATCTTTAAAAAAGGAGAAGGAGACTACTGAGCTTCCTCATTCTCTTAGTTGCATGATTTGGCAATTTTACATTCTTTCAGTTGATATTTGGCTTTGAATCGTCTCGAATATGCTTAGTTAGAGTGAATATAATTCGATGCTACTTAAAGCATGAAACCTTTTAAATTTGTATACATATCTTATCCTATTTGAGTACGTCAACATTCGTTTAGCCATATTTAACATGGAAAAAAATATTAGTAGTCTCTCTGGCGCTTGAATAAAACAAGGTCGTATTTTTTTTAAACAGAAACAGCAGATAAACTACAAAAAGTAAATGTTACTAAGTTTTCACACGATCTTCAGGTTCACGTCCACCGTTTTAACACATTTTCTTATATAAAAAAAAAAAGAATTTGTGTGTTTCATAAACGGTGTTGATTAATAGCCGGACATACATATGTAGAATCTGCACTCAGGTATTTGTTTACATACTCGCAAACTTCAAGTTGCGACTGACTTGAGATTGTAAAGGGTTAGGGGATTTAAAGTTAGGCATTGTTTCTCTCTACGACAAACAAGAGAAATAAATAAATAAATAAGTGGAATAAATCGTAGTTTAGGTAAAACTTAATATTAAATAATAATATTATTTTTAAAACAAATTTCTAACAATTATGACGAAAAAAATACCAATATTTAGCGCAACAGATCCATGTGGTAGCCAGAGCCTTTTCACAACCATTCGCGTTGTCCGTGGTATATTCCTCGCACGAATAGAAAGGACATACTGTTTAATGCCGTGTCCGAAGGGCAAGTTTTGTTTTGAGAATCTTTTTCATTACAGTTTTAAATACTCTCGAATGTTTATCAGACGCTAGCGAAAGAGGTAGGACTGTGAAAAAAAAAATTTAGTGTTATCTGGGAATCGATCCTCAAACTCTCACGTAGTAGGGTGACGAACAAAAATCGATTTATTTACAACTCCGATAATTTTTGTAAGCAAATTCTAACTCTTGAACCTCTCTACAATATTCTAACGTTGTATAATTAGTAATTTGTTAAATAAATGTGAATTCACTTCAGTTACTTTTTTTTGTGTTCCTCTTTCTTTCAAATTTAAATTTCTTATATATAGTACACAACTAAAATATTGTTATTGTTAATTAGTAATAGGTAGGATATTTCATATAGTACATTAGATTTGTTCTTTAAATATTTTTGTTTTGTTGTTTTGGTTTTTAGTATTCTTTATGTATTTATGTATTACATAAACAAAAACTACTCCTTTTTTAAATTAATAATAATATTAAGGTAATCTACAGGTAGGGGGGTTTCAAATTTGTTCACTTAAAAATACGTATAGACAATAATTAATTATAATGTTTAATTTTTTTTTTTTTTTTGATATTTGAATTAAGGTACGAAAGTGATAAAAAGTGAATTTATTACATAATATAATTTATAATTTATATTAAATTTTTTTTTTAATGTTCACTCATTAATTAAGGTTACCAATATTTTTTTTAAATAATTCACTTTAATCCAATATTACTTCTTTCTTTTAAAAGACTTTGCTTTTTTGTTGGTTGTTTTTTTTTTTTGTTTGTTTGTTTGTTTTATTTTTATCACATTATCATGGGTAAAAAATATAAAAACTAAAAGTTATTAATTATAAGAAAAGAATTCTTTGAAAAAATATAGATCGAGGAGCATACGTCTCATTCCAGTTTCCTCCCAAAAAATATCACTTTTTTGTTTATATAAAATAATTATATTTTTTTTATTTCTTTAACTTTGAATTAGGTACGTAAAAAAAAGATTTAAGATTTCCTTGTTTTATATTAAATAATATTTAGTAATAAGTGTTGGTTGCTTTCAGTTTTATTACGCATATGTTTTGTGAGAAATTGTATGTCTTGGGTTTTAATTTTAATAACACTTTTTACTCAATGTGAGTTTTTCGACCGACTAGTAAAGTAAAACTCGATGATCTTCCTCGAGGTGGTTGGATAAAAATTGAAAATAAATATTTAATCTCTTAATGAATTCTCGACTTGTTGGTTTCTGTAGCCAAACAAGTCTAATCAGTGCAAGTCTATAGTCTGTTGTAAGAATATAAAGTGATTTAAATAGCTCAGATGGAGCTAGTTCTCAGAGAAGTCCCTAATTGATACCATTTATTCTTAACTGATTTTAAATAAACAAAATATAAGTACAAATATTTCTTTTAAACTTTGATTTTTGTGAGATCTAAAGCCTAGTATCTGTGCGGGCAAGCATTTTTTTTGCTCTTCGAAATTGAGACAAACTTAATGGTGTTTGTTTTACAATCACATTTGATATTGTCAAAAATATCAAACATATAGGTACAAAGGTTCACAACAGTGAACAGACTTTGTGCTAAAGTTTGTCAGACTCCGTCTTGTTTCCTTAGCCTGCGAATGAATTTTGTGAAATACATACACCAAATCCACTAGTCGGACTCTTCCAACAATATTCAGAATTGGTCAATCGTTTTACCTAATATGTATTACATTGAATCTGGGTCACGAGATATACATATGTACATGTTTTGTATTAAAATGGTTCATTTTGATTTGCCCCAACCAACGTACTAAGCTTCACATTAAAATAATAAAATTAAAAAAAAAAAAAAACTGATAAATGGTATACATACTACATTAAAATATTTTCCTTTTGTTTAAAAGAATTTTATTTGATTTAACCCATTTGTTCGTATAATACCACAACAATCGCTGTTTAGTATATACATATGTAAGTTCTGAGCATTTATATAAAAGGACAATGTTCGCTCATGATTTGGTTTACAGGAAGGACTCGATTTACGTTGCCTTGATTTACTTTGTCCGGGTTTTTACTTCTAATTTCGATTAACGTTGCCATAATTTCGATTTCGGTACGTCGTTTCTCGAAGTGCACATCTTTCTAATTTCGTGCAGGTGGCGCAGGCCTTTCTCGCTCTTGTCTTAGATAATTTAATTTTCGAATTATGTAGCATTTTCACAGTCCCGAAAACGACGTAGACCGAGACCTTCCTGTATTCCCAAATTAAAAGCTATTTATTCTAGCCTCCTGCATAGTAAATAAAATTAGGCTCCAAACAAGACCACTCGTTTAGTGATTTAATTTCATTGTATTTCAAGGCACTACGGTCGGCATTTGAAAAACGATTTTTGAAACTATTATCTTATTTTCATAATGAAAAGCACCTAATTTCTTGTTGTCGCTTCATGGTATTCCCAAAGTCATCCAAAGCAGAAGGTATAAGATGTAATATGTATGTATTTCCATAGAGAGGGACTATTCGAAAATGCAAACTTTACACAGCAAATCTTGTGCAAATCAAAAGCAAGAACGCAGGTGAAACGCAAAAAGCAGCACGATTTTGATATTTGCGTAATTTTGACTATATTTGCACAAAATATTTGCGACACTACGTTTTAGAATTTTTTGTTTTATCATATGTATTTCCGAATACTATGCTTTGAATGATTTGGCGCAAGTGTTGCATTTCCGAATGGGTCCAGATTATAGTCGGATGGTCCAATTCACCTCACAATTTGTTTTCAGTTTACTATCTGTCAGATAAACGTACTGGTCTTTGCGTACATTGCCACTTAAGCTAGTTTAACAATTTATCATCACTTCGGATTTCATTGCTTGGTTACGCCAGATAGTAAAATCGAGTCGTAACTGATTGAGATTTCAACCTGAGTAGTTTCGAATTTAAAGATCGAGTCGAAATTGGTTTGGAACGTAGTTAAACGGACAGATGAACATTACCGCCATTAATTCCTTTTTCTATGGTAGACAAATTAAACAAAGTAAAAGAATTCGCATACAAATAAAAGGAACTGGGGTTTCTTCTCTATCAAAAAGTAAAATAGCAAACAACCATCATCTGTCAGCCCGATTTCTCGACCCATATATGTACATACATATGTATGTATGTACATGCATATTTTGACTCGACTCGCTTATACACACATTCTGTTGAAACTAAGTTTATGCATTATGACTATGGAAATATGAATAAGTCAACACGACTTTAAAATTAAAGATCCTTGAATAGGAGATCAGTATTTTTTTTTTTTCTTTCCTCAAACTTTTGTAAATTTATATTTTAGAAGTACAGGATCTACTCGATATACGTCGTTTTTGGACCGAGAAAATGCGACGTAAATCGAAAATTAAATTATCTAAGACAAGTGCGAAAAAAGGCATGAAATCGGCAATATGTGGATTTCGAGAAACGACGTAAATCGAAATTATGGCAACGTTTATCGAAATTGGGAAGTAAAAAACCGGACAACGTAATTCTAGTTCTTCCCGTAAACCGAGTCATTCCTGTAAACCAAATCATGAGTGAACATTGTCCTAAGTAATTCGAGGCCTTTCTGTAATGTCCATATGATGGCAGACATGTTACTACTATGATCGTGTTATAAGATCTGTGAACGTTGGGTTTGCATAAAAGAACCATTTTTTAGTGTGTTTTCTCCTGCAGAGCCACAGCGTTAAAATTGAATGCTCATTGAACACATAATTCTTCTTTAGAAAAGATTCGTATCTACCGTTTCGCTCGTCTTTTTTTTATTTTTTTATTAACGTTTCTTTAAATAAAACTAGTTTAGTTTTTATACTAGTCTAGTCTTATGTATGTATCTATGTATCTATACAACTGACCCGATTGTTAACATCATGTTGGTTTTTGGTTTTTTTTTTGCTTTTAAAAGATTTTTATCACTTCAGTACGTGTGGAGATGTGAAAAATTATGTTGAGTAGAATTCACGAGTCATTTTGGATTACGTTTCCATGAGAAAGTAAAAGCCATAATAGAATAAGTCACATTATCTTCGATTTGTATCAAACGTTTTTAGATATTTTGTACATAATTAATTCCACAGGCACATTTTATAACTGTAAGGCATGAAATTGAGTAAATATTGCTTTTGTTTCATTAGAAATAGTATAGATCGAACACATGTTAATCGATATTTTAGAAAACCTGACTTACACCACTACGGCTTTATCGCTCATAAACTAATAACAATTGCTATAAATACGAGTAAATAATAATGGAATTTGGTTAGATTACACTTCCACTCACCGTAAAGTCAGTTGTAAGATACATTTTATTATGTTTTTTTTTTTAAGCGTCCTATTATATATTTATCCTTTGTCAACAAAATTACGTTATGGCGATGCAGAGAAGGCAATTTTCAGTTGTATTGTAGTAGTAACAGTAAAGAATAAATGGGTTAATCAATACTTTATTAAAATAATAAGTAATTTCGCCGTAAAGTCAAACAATTCAGTTCAGTTCAATTCTAAAACAAAGCAAACAAAAATTATTCTTTATAAATCCCGAAGCATAACTTAAGAGATTTCCCTTTGAACAAACTTCTTCAAAGCTTTTGCAATCCAAAAGCATACGATTCTCACAAAAACCAGATCAAACAA
Source organism: Xylota sylvarum (assembly GCA_905220385.1). Lineage (NCBI taxonomy): Eukaryota > Metazoa > Arthropoda > Insecta > Diptera > Syrphidae > Xylota > Xylota sylvarum. The sequence goes on along the minus strand of LR999957.1, from coordinate 102,276,256 downwards.
AAATATTCTATTATGTGTATAGTGCTCTGCTGTAAGTTAACACAGCTTAATGTAATTTTTTTTTTTTACATAATTACTTCACATAGACTCGATTAAAGGTTTAAGACTGACTAAGACAGCTTTTATGTGCAAAATTGTGTTTTGATTGAAAATATAAATATAAACAGATCGGTATGCAATTCAAATTACGAAGAACTCATTTATGTTACCACAAGAGACGTTAATTCAAACCTTGCATCGAGTCTATGCTAATGTGGCTTGTTTTCTTTTTCTGTTAACAAGCGTTTAATTTTTACTTAATTTTTTTTTTTTTTTTTCATTTGATTTTTAAGAAAAGAAGAGAACAGAAGGAAAATATTACACCTGCACTGATAGATAGATACAGATTTTATTCTTATCCCAACTACGACTATAAAAACAAGCACAAAACGCATGGTAAAAGCTTTAGGTAATCTCCTCTTTCTTGAATGATAAAATGTTAAATTGAATGTTTCTGTACTTTGCTTGGAAACTCAACTAAGGATATTTCTTCTATTTCTTTTTGAGATAGTCAGCCCTATTATCGTAGCCGATCGCAACGGACTTTTCTCCGAATCGTGCGAAATCGAAGAAACATTCTCCGAAAGGGGATGATGGGCAACGTAGCACAACGACTATCTGTGATGCATTGCATTTTTTATTTCTGTCAGTTATGATTTTTGCTCCGAAATTCTTCGACAGATATTTGTCGCGGAGAAATTTTCCGATTTTTCGTGGGATAAATACGCGTTGGAAATTTCTATACGAAAACCGGGGTACCTGAGTATGAGACTGTACTGCGGCCAGTAAAATTCGTTGTTACGAAGTTTTTTTTTTTATTAAAATAGCTTAAGTCTGATTTTGTGTTTGACTTTCAAAAACTTGTTCAGGAATCCCTAAGAGTTTTTAAAATCACCCCTTATGGAATCCGTTGGTTCTGAGATTCCCTTCACCCATTCGATTCTCGTTCACTTAGTATAAGTTTCATAGAATCCGACGGATGTGCTTCTTTATCGACGAGTATTGTTGATTAGGAACTGCTCTCGTGAGAGCTTATTCGAAAGTGGTTTGTTAAAGTTTTAAATTTCAATAAAAAAAAATTACTGTGCAAATCGATAGGGTAGCATTATTATTTTCATGATGTGGGAATAAAGATACCTTCACCGCTATCTGCTAGGGAAAAATAATATCCTATCAGGCAGTGTGAATCTACGTACAGTCCAAAGGAGTTTCGTTTTTGATATGAGACTGTTTAATAATAGGGTGGTTACGTTGAAAGATGGATTGTAATTTTCGAAGATAATTGAATTTAAAGCAAAATTACTTCTCTCTTCTCTTCATGAAATGAGAATGAAAACACTTTCATCTCCGTAAATCAACATTTTCCCTGAAGATCGCTGTTAGCGAGTTAAGAATGTCCGAGGACTTCTAAATTTCTAAAGGAATTATACCATCAGGGAGTTTGAATCTACGTAAAGGACTTCGTCTCTAATATGAGACCTTTTATTAGTGGTGTGCTTGTGTTGATTGACAAATGAAATTCAATTTTGCAACAACTGTGAAAGGCACTGGGTGATTTCCTTTCGGCTTTCTTCAATCCAAATAAATGTCCTTTGATGATCTACCTGTAGGATTTCAAATCCTGTGAGCTACTTAAAATCAGTGTACAAGTGTGTAATGAGAAAATTGTGTTTTGAAACTGATCATTGATTTAGACCAATAAATCTTCATTTGTAGATTATCCCCATATTCTCGACTGTCCTCCGTCGGTTTATTAAATTATTCTTTGTTTTTTTTTTGAGGTAATCCTTTAGAAAACTACAAACAACCAAATCCGCAAAGAAATTGTTGCGGGTGTCAAATGTATGGGGAAATTCAATCCGTGCGTTGCCGACATGTGAATCGTTCACTTCACTTTTCATTTTTAGTGAATCATTCGCCCCAACGGAATTGTATTTTCTTAAATATCCGGAGATAATTCAGTATTTTAAAGAATCGATATGGTTTAAGAATCCCTTGAAGATATTGATCTTATTACTTGCAATGTTGTATAAATGTATGTAGCGTACCCAAGTTCAAGTTTCTAATTCAAAGGAGAACGATGCACTACTGGAAAGGTCATACTGATTAGATTCATTAGGTCAAGCGTGCTGAATTAGAAATAAATGAAACCGATTATTTGATCACGAATAATGAAAATATAAGCAAAGCAATTGATAAATCGGTTAACTAAGTGCTATTATGTGAGATAAAGCCAAGTGATCGTACTGTTATGGAATTACTGAAGTGCACTAGCCCCATAGCAGAGTTGTATTACTCATATTTTGTTTACATCGCTAATATTTTGAATAACGATTAAGAAAATACAAGAATATTTCAAACTTAAGTCCAGCACCAACTAATAGGAGTAATGAGGACTTGAAGTGATACCTTAAGATTATTTGTTAAAAATTCGACTGTCTGACTATAAATAAATTGGTGTAACAGGTTGTGTGCCATGATTTTCCTTCCGTTCTGCTTCTGTTCTTTTTCGAAATTTCATTGGTAAAACTTCATTTAGATTTCACTTATAAAACTTAAATATTTTTTTTTTATTTTTGTCTTCTACCACAAATAAACGGAAAAAAAAATACTAAAAATAAAATTCGTAATAATAATTATTCTTTTGTTTTTTTTTTGTCTGCATTTATGCAATACGTCTACTAAGTACTGTTGTACATTTGTTTCTTTATACATACATTTTGATTTATTTTTTTTTTTTTTTTAAATTAGTAATGGGTGTTAGAAACTAACTGATGTTCCACTTTGTTTTCATTTTTGTGTGTGTACTACTCACCACCCCTGGCATCAGGAGGTGCAGGATTGTTCCTCTGTTGTAACATGCGATTGTGTTGTTGCTGCTACTGCTGCTGCTGCACCTAATACTTCTGATGGTGATGAGGCAATTCCAATTAGCGGAGCACTGAGCAGTGACGATGGCGAGGACGTTGTGGATGATGAAGATGCACCTTCGGTTGTGTCAGTGCCACTGCTGCTGGTGCTGCTGCCGCCTGGGCTACCGCCAATCTTCTGTAAAGTTTGCAGTTGCTCCTCGTTAATTGTATGCTCGGGGGAGATGTTCTCCTTGATTTCCAGCTTCATATCACTAGGTATTGTATCACAGTCATGGTGGAGTTGTTGTGGCAACTCCGGATTGAGAGTGCTTATGTTGGTTGCCATACTTTGGCGGAATACTTGTTTACCAAGTTCACGTATCTGTTTGGTGGCGGCATCTAAGAAGGATAGGGGACCCTCCACTGAGGAAGCGACTACTGCAGTTGTGGTGCCACTGGCTGTGTACCCGCTGGAGACCGCTGCAGCTGTCTGAATGACTGTTGTGACTGGTTTACAGATTTCTAGTTTGTACCATGACGGAATTTGATTTGCCGTTGGCGGAGATCGTTTGCGTACTAATGACTGTTGATCGGCTTCTGATGGGGGTGCTCTTTCGTCTGGTCTCGCTGTGGATTGTGTAGTCTCGGGTGAGGAACTTCGTTGGAATGAGGTCTGAAATAAACTCAAGAGGCGATCTACCTTTCCGGGATATTGGGGATTGGGTATCCACGAGACTTTTCTTGTTCTAGAGGTGGCGGGTTGTGGTTGTAGTTCCTGGGGTTCTTGTGTCGCTGTGGATGATGTAATTTGTGGTGTTGTGAATTCTGGTGCTGCGCTTTGTGCACTTGAACATGTGGTCGTGGTTATAACTGCTATGGAATCAATTAAACAACTATTTACAGAGCTATTGGTGAGAGTTCGTTGATCTTCCTCCACGGCTGGCGCTGGCTCTGGAGGAAGTTGACATTTTAATTTTTCGTCTTCTATTACTGCTTCTTCTTCTTCCTTTTCTTCTTTTTGTTTTTCTACTTTCTCTTGCGGATCGAGTGGGATTGGAACACTCGCATCCACTTCATCATTTGGTTTTACAGTATTTGTACTATTATTTACTATTAATGGATTTGGATTTATTTTGGTATCTGTTGTTGTTGCTGATGTAGACGCTGTTGTCGCTGCAACAAAAGATGGTGGTTCAGCGGCATTTTTACCCTCCTCGATAGGTGGCGTTGCTGGTGTTGTCACGATTTTTGGCTCTTCAAATGACCGCGGCGGTGGTGATTGCTGTTTTATTAAACTGGGTGGCGTTGTTATACTAGGCGCTGTTGGTGGCGATGGCGATGGTGTTATCGGTGGCAAAGTACGATGTGCAATTGGCACACCAGGATCCTCATAGATCTTCCTCACTTGAAACCTAGAACGTGGCGATGTTGAGAGCCTCTTAATGGTTGTTGTGGAATCTTTGGAATTGATGAGGACACCAGTGACGTCTTTAGCCGTGCATATAGGTGTCGGTGAAGGCGATGGGGATGGTGATGGGGACGGGGACATTGGTGATGTGAGTGGACTAACTTCCGACACACGGAATACTTGAAACCGACTTTTCGACGGACTTGGCACTGGGGACGACGACGGTGAGATTGTGGGTGGGCTTGGGATAGGAGATCGTAGACGAACACCGGTTTTCTTTTTCACCTCGAGTTTACTGCTTGGTGGTGTTGTATTGTTGCTGGTGGCCTGATCGATAATAGCTCGTGGTGGAGCTGTATGGCAAGTTAAGGAGATTTTGCGGGAGCCCAGGTAGTAGCCACCGCGACGTTTTGTAGTTGGTGCTGCCGCCGCCTTATCAGTTGCAGCTACTTGTGTGGGTTGATTTTCATTGCGAGAGCAGAGAGATCGAACGTTCTCAAGAACTCGAGCATAGTCCAATTGGGCGTCACTGCCAATCTAAAGAAAAAGAATGAATGAGTGAGGCTGTTGAAATTCGGAGGAGAGGATAATTAAACTTCAAATGTTTTTATTTTTTTTTTTTTTTTTATAACTTTCTTATGCAATGACATAAAAGTAAACCTCCTCTCGATGGGGACGATGGCGAGCATGAGCTTTATGAATTGTAAGAAATAATAAGGGATGTGATACTACAAGAGTTAAAAAAAAGAGACATTCGCATTCAAAAAGAAAAAAAAAGAACAACACAAATACGAAATAGACAGACCTCTAACAAACTTTATTTCAAGCAGACAGTTTAAGCTTAGTCTTTATATGCCTATACAACCAAAATTACCAAAGCGCAGATATATATGAAATGACGATCCTAACGTTTGAAATACTTTCGCAACATACTTATATATATTATATTTTAAATATTTGGATCCATATGAATTACTTTGAATGCTAAAAGGTATAGCAAATTAATATTAACTGATTTTCTATATTTCTTTTTTAGAGAGAAGATCGTTGGTTTATTGAGAGCACAAGGATAGAGGTATAAAGCTATGAATTCGAAAGATATCAAAACTGTTAACAAACTTGTCGGCGAGACTTGTATAATAGTCTAAACGGAAGTCAATCAACAATTGATATTATCAAGAACATTCAATCTGCCAAGCACGGAGAGAAAATATCATAGTTGCCTAACTGTTGCTAAACGTGTGTTCGTGTACATACAAGTTTGATCGTAAAGTATGACTTTTTAATAACTAAATGCGACTGTGGTCGAATTGAAGAATTGGGGTGATCAACTGTTATACATGCTAACCAAATAATATTTCTAGAAAAATGCGGTTTAACAGAATGTCTACACGTGGACCCTTTCAAGGACTTTTCATCCAAATAACATACTCAAAACGTTTACAGTTCGTTATCAATAAGTCAAATAGAATTGTATTATATGTATATTTTTGTTAAAAACATAAAAAGTATGAACCATTAAGCTGTTCTAAGAGTATGTTTTGTTTTTTTATTTAATTTCACCATCATTTCTGCAATCAAACATTAGGCCGAGAACCACAAGCTCTACCTCAACTTTTAATCTTTGTTTTATGTCGCTAAACCACTTAGAACCAAAGATATCGGTCAAACTAAATCATTTGAAACATTTAGGCCACCATCTTGTTTACGCCATATTTATTATCCAAAATCTTATTCCAAATTATTCCTCACTAAATGACCTTTAATTTGACACTTAAAACGTCAAAATCCATCAACAAACAAAAAAGTTACAAGAAAACAAAACCATTGGGTGGCTGGTGGGGGCGTATACCTACTGTTTTCTGAGAATTCATGGTCGCCTGGTGTATCACGAAAATTTGGTATGAAATTTTTCGTGTGCAATGGATTTTCGGATATTTTCAGTTCTGGGAGTGCTAGCGACATGAAACAAGGACTCAAATTTGGGTTTTTGGCGGTAGTTTTTTTTTTTGTAGATTTTGATCCGCGATTTCGTACGATTGGTAAGTAAATGTGTGCAAGCATATGTATTTCGGATTCCAGACAAGTTAGTAGAATGAAACAAATATTAAAATTTAAGTTAAAATGTGTAGTTTATTTTTATATGTATGTATATGGCAGAGGGTGGTCTATAAGATGTTTATGAATAATAAAAATATATAAGTATGTGAAAATTAAAAACAAAAAATGTGTTGTTCGATTTATTGGCTTGTAGTCAAAGATTCATGGTTGATTGTAAAGCGACTATGGAGGAAGAATTCTAGAGTGTTGTTTCCATGGAAACTCCTTCTTCAGATGGTCTTTTGATTTTGTTTTATCGGTGTACCTATGTATACAGGGGTTATTTCTTGTCATGCTATAAAAGTGTTGATAACTGAGGCTCAAATGTGTGTTTAATAAAGCACTTTGTTTGATTTGATTTGTTGTGGTCAGAAGCTCTTGCTGTGCTCTTGACATGTGTTTGTTCTGTTACAAATTGTTAGTGTAGTCACAGATAATTTGCCGCGAATTTGGTTTAGAAAGAGATTGATTTTGGTGTGGTTGAGGAAGTTAATGGATGTTTTAAGTATGTTGGTTGGATGGGTGTTCCTTCAATTGAAATTCGGTTTTGAACTTTATGAATTTTGGTTATGGGTTTATGTAAGGTCATCATTAAGTTTTACGCCTAATAGATGTGAGAAACCTTCGCGAAGACTCTCCGGTAGTTTCCTGTTTTTGTAGGTCTCCCACAATGCTTGACGAAGGTATATCGAAAATAACTATCGTGAAAAAAGATACGACGTTCTTTAGGACAGAAGTAGGCACGTTGATGCGGTCTCCAATTCAGTTCAAATCGCTGTTGTTACTGTTTATATACCTGCTTACGACATTTCTATGTCCTATCGCTGGATAGAATTCACATTGTCGATTGAAACCATTTTCAGAAATTGTTAGGATTTTCGCTGGAGTTACTTGCTTTATAGCTCATACAACTCATAACTCATAACAGTCCAACTCTTACTTGAAATCTTGGTTTTAAGAAGAAATGAGATGCCTCCTTTTCTTTCTGGAATAGAAAATTGGAGATCTTAGTAAATCTGTTCATATTAACAATTGTAATACTAAGTCCCGGTTAATATAGTACATACCTATGTAGCCGGGTTAATTGTAATACTAAGTCCCGGTTACATAGGTATGTACTATATTGTAATATCTCTACACACTCACAAGCGTTCAAGTGTGTTACTCATTTCGCTTGCATGTGAGCCTACAAAACCGCGTTTATATGTGTAAACGACACATATTTATTCCTTTAGGAATGTTCAAGTTTGCTGTGGCCAAGAATTGCTGAAAACCCCGTTGATAGAGTAAAGAGTTTCCAGAATCTTGGAAGTATTGTCTCATACACTATAAGTATTGTCTCACTAACGCAGGGCTCTTCAAAACTAGTTATATAGGACATAGCTCTATTCTTAATGGATCATTCCCCAACATCCTTGACGAAAGGAAAAAAGTTTCGTTCGAAACGCAAACGAAAACGAAATTTCAATTTAGAAGGTCACATGGTTTCTAAGGCCTTAGGGCCTGCCTAAGTTAGATCGGAAAAATTCTGGAGAATTAATAAAACTCAGCAGATTGAAGTTAAGAATAGCTGTTTGCCCATTACTTCCTGAAGAAGCACGCCATGAAATTAGGTTTAACGAACACGGACACATGCAAGTATTGTGATATGTCCCAGAGGATATTACTCATCTACTCTGTGAATGTTAAGCCATTGCTAGGAGTAAAGTACCTCGGAAGATACTTTTTCAACAATTTGGAGGAGGTTGGTTCACTTAGCAAAATTGAGGACACATTTAGATTCTGTAAAGAAACTAAATGTATGGCCGTATCTTATTCCAAATTATTCCTCACTAAATGACCTTTAATTTGACACTTAAAACGTCAAAATCCATCAACAAACAAAAAAGTTACAAGAAAACAAAACCATTGGGTGGCTGGTGGGGGCGTATACCTACTGTTTTCTGAGAATTCATGGTCGCCTGGTGTATCACGAAAATTTGGTATGAAATTTTTCGTGTGCAATGGATTTTCGGATATTTTCAGTTCTGGGAGTGCTAGCGACATGAAACAAGGACTCAAATTTGGGTTTTTGGCGGTAGTTTTTTTTTTTGTAGATTTTGATCCGCGATTTCGTACGATTGGTAAGTAAATGTGTGCAAGCATATGTATTTCGGATTCCAGACAAGTTAGTAGAATGAAACAAATATTAAAATTTAAGTTAAAATGTGTAGTTTATTTTTATATGTATGTATATGGCAGAGGGTGGTCTATAAGATGTTTATGAATAATAAAAATATATAAGTATGTGAAAATTAAAAACAAAAAATGTGTTGTTCGATTTATTGGCTTGTAGTCAAAGATTCATGGTTGATTGTAAAGCGACTATGGAGGAAGAATTCTAGAGTGTTGTTTCCATGGAAACTCCTTCTTCAGATGGTCTTTTGATTTTGTTTTATCGGTGTACCTATGTATACAGGGGTTATTTCTTGTCATGCTATAAAAGTGTTGATAACTGAGGCTCAAATGTGTGTTTAATAAAGCACTTTGTTTGATTTGATTTGTTGTGGTCAGAAGCTCTTGCTGTGCTCTTGACATGTGTTTGTTCTGTTACAAATTGTTAGTGTAGTCACAGATAATTTGCCGCGAATTTGGTTTAGAAAGAGATTGATTTTGGTGTGGTTGAGGAAGTTAATGGATGTTTTAAGTATGTTGGTTGGATGGGTGTTCCTTCAATTGAAATTCGGTTTTGAACTTTATGAATTTTGGTTATGGGTTTATGTAAGGTCATCATTAAGTTTTACGCCTAATAGATGTGAGAAACCTTCGCGAAGACTCTCCGGTAGTTTCCTGTTTTTGTAGGTCTCCCACAATGCTTGACGAAGGTATATCGAAAATAACTATCGTGAAAAAAGATACGACGTTCTTTAGGACAGAAGTAGGCACGTTGATGCGGTCTCCAATTCAGTTCAAATCGCTGTTGTTACTGTTTATATACCTGCTTACGACATTTCTATGTCCTATCGCTGGATAGAATTCACATTGTCGATTGAAACCATTTTCAGAAATTGTTAGGATTTTCGCTGGAGTTACTTGCTTTATAGCTCATACAACTCATAACTCATAACAGTCCAACTCTTACTTGAAATCTTGGTTTTAAGAAGAAATGAGATGCCTCCTTTTCTTTCTGGAATAGAAAATTGGAGATCTTAGTAAATCTGTTCATATTAACAATTGTAATACTAAGTCCCGGTTAATATAGTACATACCTATGTAGCCGGGTTAATTGTAATACTAAGTCCCGGTTACATAGGTATGTACTATATTGTAATATCTCTACACACTCACAAGCGTTCAAGTGTGTTACTCATTTCGCTTGCATGTGAGCCTACAAAACCGCGTTTATATGTGTAAACGACACATATTTATTCCTTTAGGAATGTTCAAGTTTGCTGTGGCCAAGAATTGCTGAAAACCCCGTTGATAGAGTAAAGAGTTTCCAGAATCTTGGAAGTATTGTCTCATACACTATAAGTATTGTCTCACTAACGCAGGGCTCTTCAAAACTAGTTATATAGGACATAGCTCTATTCTTAATGGATCATTCCCCAACATCCTTGACGAAAGGAAAAAAGTTTCGTTCGAAACGCAAACGAAAACGAAATTTCAATTTAGAAGGTCACATGGTTTCTAAGGCCTTAGGGCCTGCCTAAGTTAGATCGGAAAAATTCTGGAGAATTAATAAAACTCAGCAGATTGAAGTTAAGAATAGCTGTTTGCCCATTACTTCCTGAAGAAGCACGCCATGAAATTAGGTTTAACGAACACGGACACATGCAAGTATTGTGATATGTCCCAGAGGATATTACTCATCTACTCTGTGAATGTTAAGCCATTGCTAGGAGTAAAGTACCTCGGAAGATACTTTTTCAACAATTTGGAGGAGGTTGGTTCACTTAGCAAAATTGAGGACACATTTAGATTCTGTAAAGAAACTAAATGTATGGCCGAATTGGTTTATGTTACTGGCTGTGATGGTTCCCTAGGGTTTATGTTTCTGACTGTGAAGGTTCGCTAGGGACGATAGGCCCCCACTATGATGCCTAGTGCTTATGATGAACTCATACAACCTATGCCTACCTATGTATACCTACACTGTAAGAAGCGAAGATTTCGCAGGCCGAATCGCTAAAGCGAAATCAGTCTATTCAATGTGGTCCGAAATATGGAGAAGGAATGCTATTAGCTTAACACCAAGCCAAAACTGTTGGGCTCCAATATTGAGTCCGTGCTGTTATATGGGTGCAGTACTTGGTAAGGGACCGCCAAGATCACAGAAAAACTGTTTGTGAATCGGTGTACGATATATTCTAAAGATTTTCTGGCCGAACCATATCTTAAATGAACAGCTTCACTAGAGAATGAGTAGAGGCCCTAAGATCTACAAGTGGATAAAGGTTAGAAGTAAAGTAACTTGATTAAAACTGAATGCTATATTTTGTTTTTTCAGGGATCATGTGTTATTTAAGTTTTGAAACCTCGAATGTGGTGTAGTCATGTTTTGGTTAGAGTTACATAGGGGATGAGCCATCTGTTGGTTCCTTTTTGAATCATGTTATACATCACTTTAATCAAAGAAACAAGAGTTCAACTAACTCAAAAAACTAAGGCAATGATGCACATAGAGGTTAAGCTAATTAGATAGGTCTAGAAATACTACGAAATTAATAAACTCTTCAACATTAAGGTCAATCAAGGGACTAGGTAGTCAACCAAAGTACTGCAACACAAGAATAATTCCACCAATACAGGACAGATACGTATATAGGTCCTCACTGACAGTTTACCTATTTTATGTTAGTGGAGTGATTCAGAGCTACTAATCAACGGCGAATATTGTTGGGAAATAATGTACCAATAGACTGGGTAATATGAAAGTCCAATGAACAGAAAATGATTGGATGACTTGGAGTGAAGAAAGCTAAAACGAAAGAGAAAAAATAGAAGACGAAAAGTCTGCTTTTGTAAATAGGGAGACTGTAGGCGAAATACAGGTCTGATTTTCGCACATATTAATACCGTCAAACCGAAAAGCGGGAAAAGTATGGAAATAATTTATTTACCGTGAAATGTCATAAGCTACGGATAACAGAGTAGAGTAAGATAAAAATGAACGAAGCTTTTTTTGTGATGGCCCCTTCCATTCGTGTGAAGAATATAACACGCATAACACCAAATGGTTGTGAGAAGCTAGGCACTAGGTTCCGTACGTATTTGTCGCGCTAAATATTTGTATTTTTGGGATAAAGGACAAACAGAGTTCACACGACCGCGAACTGTATGAGTTGTATAAAGATGTGGATGTAGTCCAAAAAGCCAAAACTCGTCGACTAAGGTGGTGGCTCACCCACATCGAACGAATGGACAATAATGCTTCAGTAAAGAGAATCTTTGAGTCACAGTCGGGTTTGCGACGGCAGTAAAGACTTCTCGCGATTTTGTAGATCCGATTGGTCTAGATAACAAGAAACAACCATTCGTCCGTGTCTCAGGTAGACTCTTCAAGAAGCCTATTAAGTAAGTATGTACCATCAAAGGAATCGTATCACCTTGCGAGCGAGTTGCTATGTATTAAAATATTGAATAACGTTTTGTGGCCACGTAGCCCTTCGTCATTATAACTCAGCGATATCTTGTTAGACCTTCACAATAATTTTAAAACAGCGATAGTGCAACTTGACTAATAAGGATAGTGAAATGGAATCCATGGGTCAAACACACAACGAGACACCGAAAATAAGTAAGTTATCAACTTCAAACTTAAAAGGAATATTTTTAGCTTAACCTGACGAAAAACATAGCATATCCCCGATGGCACATAAATGGACCACATAGGGAATATTAAGCCCATTGGCATGGAATTCTAAAATACACAGAACCGCAGACATAAAAATGAACAAAACGAATTTAAAAGAAAAATAAATGTCTACAAACTAAATTTGATGATTCCAAATCAAAGTAGAAGTACTAACTTCGCAATACAACAAGAGAATCTTAATAAAATGAAAAAAACATCTAGAAAACGAACTCAATCGTTTGAATAACAACAGCGACAAGCATACTCAAGTACTCACCAATCTGTGTGATCGGAATGGTGATTTTTTCCATACCCTCTCAAACTGTTTGTGCGTGCACATTTTGTATACATTATCAATGTTAGATGAAAATTTAACTAAAACACTACTTACCGACAGCCGTTTTGGTTCGTCATCGATGTCAATCTGCGTTACAGTCGTATTGGATTTAAGCGCCTCCGCAAGCATATTTAAACTCTCCACTTCGATCTTGTTATCACGAATGTCGATTCTTTGCAAGGTGCTATTTCCACCAAATTGTAAAATCGACGATAAAGTACGAATGCCCGCGCAACTTAAATGCGCACTCTGCAGTCCCAGCGTGGTGAGCGTTGTATTTTGGGACAAACTATCACGTATTGCCGCCACAAAATCATTGCAGAGGATATTCTTTCCGATATTTAACAGTTCCAGTGATACTGTTGTGGCTAAGAGATCAGATATTAGGGATCCCGACTCTTTGGTCAGGTTGTTATTCCACAGGGCCAACGCTTTAAGGCCATGTGGTATCTTATTACTATCTTGAGGCACATCGAATTGCTTTTGTCTGGTTAAGGTGTCGTTTTTGGTTAATTTCTCGTTGATTTTCGTTGAGAAATTCCCGCTGCTGGCATCACCAATACTGCCATCTAGCGAGTTATCACTACTTAAACTGTCCGAGCTGTGCGATCGAACGCGAGTTGATTGTGTTATAGTGCAGGTGGATTCGGTGCGACGCATTCCTGACACAGGCGAGGGACTAGTACCGGTGAGGGCGGCATTTTTCAAAGCCGACATGTCTCCACTCGAGCTGTCACAACTGGTATTCGGTGAGGCAGATGTTGCAAGCGGTGTCAGCGAATTAGAAGACGTTACTTCGATTGGTTTTGGTGTCGTCGGTGGTGCTAATTTTGGTGGCATTTCTAATACCGGTGGTGGGGTGGGTGTTGGTGTTGTTAAAGCTTCTGTGGCTATTGTGGCCGTTTCAACGTCGTCTTTACCATCAAATCTACTGCCGAATTCATCCGGCAAATGTCGACTAATGTCACCGTCTGAGGAACTCTCAAACGCCGAATCTGTGCTGTGTGTGTCATCGAAATCGTCTAGTTTAGTCGCGTTCTTATTTACATCCAGCGCCTTGGTGGAAGTGACTATTGTAGCCGCCTCGGCTACTGTCCCTTCCATTATATCACTAACCTCATATATGGTCGCTGATGCTGTGTTATTATTATTATTTTGCCCTGGTCGTTCTTGTTCTATATCTGACTCCACAATCGGTGTGGATGCAACTACGGCCACAGCATTTGTGGTGTCAAAAATATCATCACTTACGCTGATGTCTGAAGCAGCGACAGTGTCTGTGGGTACATCTTCGCTGCTATCACTGTTATTCATCGACAGTAACTTATCCAATTTTGATTGTCCATTGATAGGTGGCGTAATTTTCATTGTTGTGATCTTGACCGTGTCTTCGTCATCGTCATCATCATCGGCTTTTGAGACACCACCGTCATCTGTAGTTGTACCATCATAATCTTCAGCATCATTTGCATCTGTATCGACATCAGCGTCATCGGCTTCTTCGTCATCCTCTTCATCGTCTTCTTCCTCTTCTTCGGCGGGACTAGCATCACTATCGCCGCTTGTCATTTCATCATCGGTACTTGTGCCTGTACCATTTGTTGTTGTGGATGCGGTGCTGCTTGTGGCACTATGTGTGCTGCTATTTAAAGCTTGTTGTCGCTTCTTATGCTCAGCTTCGGCAAGGGCGGCAGCGGCGGCCGCTTCTGCAGCGGCAGCTATTTGCTTTCGTTGCAATTCGGTGGACTGTTCAATGAGGGCTTTGACGATTGCCATGACACCTTCATCCTGAAAATAAATAAAAATAAATAAGATCTAATCGTTTGAGATTTTGATTTTATTGATTAAAGAAGAAACAAGAAGTTACATGCCAGGTACGGGTCACAGAAGCATTTTAAAAGTTAACCAAACCAATAAATACTCGCTACTGTTTAATTTTTATTCATTGCATCCGAAACCAAAATCATGGCAATGCCATTCTCATGTTAATCACTGTACATAAACAATCTTTCACACAATTTAAAGCCAATATTTACTCAGTCGAAAACTACACACAAAACAACCCAATTCGGAATTTCACGTCGGCAAACACCATCAGAAGTGTCGCAAGGCCACTTTACACAAGTCACTTCCAAAAATATCAGACAACTACTGGAATTCTCTATTTGCACCTGGTATTTACTTTCACCCAGATAATGTTGACATTTTCCTCAAAATCGATGCCATGTGGACGGGATAACCCCAACAACAAGTTAAACTCACCTTAATGTCGTTGTTGCTTATGTCAATTAACTGCAAATAGTGATTCGTTCTCAGTAGCTGTGCAATTTTATCCGCATCCTTACACGTGAGATCATTGTGCGCCAGCCATAGCTCCCTTAAAATTTGATTGTTACGCAACTTAGAACCTATTAGAGAAAATATTAAACCTACATGATAGGCACATTTTGTCTTTACTTACATAACGCGTCCAAGGGATATCCCCTCAAACCGCAGTGTTCCAATTTGATTGTATGTAGATTTGATGAATTCAGCGCAATACCTAACATGTCGGCGCAGATTTTCGACAGCGGATTACCTTGTGCATTTAAAATTTGCAGTGCTCTACTATGGCTAACCATATAACTACACGATGTCCATCCACGTGATGTCATACCATCGGCATTAGATGAAATATCCAATTCATTGGTAGCCTCATAATACTCAAACATATCGAACAGTGCACTAGCGGCAGTTTCATTCAGTTCACACGAGGAAATATCTATAGATTTGTATTGAACCTGGAAAAAAAATATCGAGTTAGTGTTAATTTAAGGCATTATTTTGATGGTGTTACCCTTTTAAATATCTCCTCAAGCGCTTCACAATCTGATGGCTTTAGTTTTGTAGATTTTAACGATAAAGTTGGCTGACGAATTGCCTTATTCAATTCAATGACTTTCAGATGTTCCAAAACCGACGGAATCGGAATGGTATTGTGTTTCTGACATGATTGTGAATATAATTCGGCGATTTCCGAAATGGTGTTCACCGCATTGACTGCAAAAAAAAATAATATATATAAATTTAATAAAATAAGAAGATGTAGCAATAAAAGTTTTAAGAAGTGAAATCTAAAATCTTGCATTCCATGCCTAACATATGTCTTTATCATATCCTAGTTTTTTAAATGCAATTTGACTGAAAAGGCTGATGATTTCATAAAATAAAAAAATGGAAATGGTTTTCTAAAGCGATCCCAAATCAGTACTGTTATCAACGTCCTCGGTGGACACTGTCTGATAATAATCGATCAGCTCTTCTCTCGGCGAACTGGCGACTTTTGACGATAGAAGTGGCCTCCGCTTTATAAAAAGTTTTGGTTGATCAGATTGAAAATAGTTATACATACATCATGTAGGTAAATACACAGGTCTTTGGTAATACAATGGGTCCCTCTTAATCCGAATATCTCTCTGCAAGGCCAAACACTCAAGAAAACAGCAATGAAAAGCTATTTGTGGGTTGGTGAGAATTTATACAAGACACTATGGGATACCGTACTCATAGTAGTTTCAGATTTTTACTGACTAAACACACCCATCCTTATTTTTCTTGTTTACTACAACTAAGTTTTCTTATCAAGTAGTTTAAGATTCTAAGAATATTCGCGTGAGGCAGGTAGATTTTCGGCAAAAGCACCCTCTAACACCGTCTTTATTATTTATTGCGCTAAATCGAACGTTTTCGCTGTTTGAAATCGGCGCACAGAGTTTCTCAAGTCCAATGTTTGGAGTATGGCATGGTTCCATTAGCCATAAAGGCGAAAACGGAGCTTATGAACGAAGTTTGTCATTCCGTTGTCCACGGCTGCGATCCTAAATCTCTTTGTATACCATTATTCCTAATGGTATGATTGCTCTTATCACTTTATTTTGAAATGATTGTATAAAATCTCTATTGCTTGCTTTGGTACAACCCCAAAGTTGTATACCATACGTCAATATATGTAAGCTTAAGCACTTGTTTATATATAAGGAGTTTGTTATATGTATGTACTTAGCTTGGTATATCTTTGAAGTAGCCAATACATTTCTCTAAGGCGATTTTCAAGCTCATCGCATTTTTTTTAACGTGGGGTTTCCACTTAAGTTTCGCCAAAAAATTAGCTTCATTTGCATACGGTATTTGTACCGAGTTAATGAAAACGGGTAGATTGTTTATTTTCAAGTATGTGAAGTTAACAAGCGTCGAATTGGTTTCGTCATAAACAATACGCCAATGTTTTGTCCAGACGCAGCTCGTTGCGAGTTTTTCAGTTGCTAACTCTATTGAACTTTTCGTTGACAAAATAACCGTATAGTCCACGAACATAACTACTACAGTGCCTTCAGTTTGCGATATCTCGAGTATACGGCAATAATAAAATAGGACCAAGGACACTTCCTTGCGGAACTCCGGCGCCAATTTTCTTGAACTCGGACAAAATTACAAATTATTGATGAGAAAGTGTTTTTAGAGTCAATACTTAGTCAGGATAATTTTTATTCTCAGTTCTGAAAAATCATGTATTTAAGGGTTAACATGAAATAATCTGTTTTCAAGGTAGGATTCTAAAATCCTTTATATGTACATACATATGTAAGTGGTTCGGCAGAACCTATCGTGCCAAACTTTGTCGATAGCTTGAGAGACGTCAAGAAAAGCGCTAGAGCATTGGTCTGTACGATTTATTGTCATTATTAGATTTTTCTGGTTTCATTACCATGACTTAAGCCACTTTCCACGGGTCTGGATCGTACAACAGTCTAGCGTAACCTATAACTATCTAAGTATAAGATATGGAGGTTTGATTAGTGAAAATCGAAATCAAAAATGTTCACGAAACCAATGCTTGGATTTCCCTTACTGTTTTACATAGTTACAGATTAGATTGCAGGGTATTATAAATATGCTATCATTACAACACTAGACAATAACATGCCCATCGCAACCTCTTGGAAATGTTCATGCACACAAAAATGCATAGAAAAATTGCACTTCAAGCACTCAATTTCAACTGTGTTTGACGCCTCAGTGTACGAGTCCCTGAAAAAGTAGTTGTCTAAGCTCCTAAACTTGATATTTGCATATTATATCATATCCTTCGGGACGTGTAGCTCATTACAGTAATAGAACCCTGCAATATATGCACTTCAAACTGCGCAATTTGTATACATGCAGTGGTGGCCACAGAATTAGAAATGACAAATACATATACATATAACAATCCTCGAAAGTATAACTTTTGTTTAGGAAATATTTAGTAATAGTCTATGAAATAGAGTATGTTTTTAATAATTTACGCAGAATATATGCGTGGCAATAAGGGCATGAAGATTTATTTAACTTAAATGTTCTCCAGCACTATAACGATCCAAAGCACACCTCACAGATTGTAAAGCAGTGGTTTGCGGCACAAAAACGAATGTTTTGGATTAGCCGGTCCAAAGAACGGACCTGAATTCTACAGAAAACTTATGTATGGGCAGATCTCAAAACAGGATTGAAAATCAAAAAAACAAAAAACTCTGACGAACTTTTCAAAATATCTGGGAGAATATACTACCATCAAGATGCCGGTCGAGAGTCTGGAAAAAAGATTGGCTGACGTGACAATAAAATAAAGGCTTTCCTACAAAATATTAATATTTTATTTATATTATGCGGAACATTCTTCATGAAATGACAACTTTTCCTTGTCCCACTTAGGTTTTGTTTCGCGGTAGTTCCCTCCAAAATGCGGAATGCCACGCCCCCTTTACTAGCCCTTACGCATAAGAAAATCAATGGAGTTTTATACCAATCACTCCCGACTATAGACTTTAACTATTTTACTTGAACTTCAATGGCGAATAGCCCATAAAACTTCACCATAAAGGTGGAAGTATGTACATATGTACAACCAATTCGTGCACTTTGTTTTTTTTTTAATATCGCCCAACCTTGAAGTTCTATTTATGCAGTCACATACCGGCATCAAACTATTCAGATTTTTAAGTGCAACATAGGATATAAAATTTTCCACTTTCGTGGCAATATGCATTCTAAAGTAATCAAAGAATTCCAAGGAACAAATTTAATTGCACAATATCCTTGTTGCATTGTATTGACTCTCCTTGACAAACGTTGAGGGTTCACCATTATTGACTCATGTCCAGACCAAGTGACTCCCTTATGTCATTGGTTTTCTCATTTATAAATGGAAACCAGTGGAAATGCCAATTTCATCAAAATACTGTCTGAGAATAGGTTTCTATTTTATCCTTCACCGGATGGAAATTCATTCCACTCCACCACATTAAAACTGATGACAGTCGGAGACATATATTCCTTCCTCCCATCCCATTCGTCCTATGTGAAACACACTAACACAGTCAATGATTTCTGGGCAAACGTTATATGACTCGAATGTATGTCAAGGCGATATTTCATTATTCAAACATTGTCGCGCGCTATATTCACAAAATGCAACTCTTTATGGCATACAACGCCCGTCTGCGCTGCATTATAGTTATGGCCATTTCCTCGAAATGCAACAATGAGAAGAATTTATTTGCCTTTTCTTTCGCCCACTCTTACATCTCTGTGCCTTAATAGTGGGTTGCTATTTTGAGGAGTAAAAACGACGACCATAACAAGTAATCTCTCGTGACTAAGTGCGATCTTGAGAAGAGTGCGTCACATCAAGGAATTCCCACCACTCAAAACGCATTGAAATTTAAAAAAAAAAAAATAATTCCTCGAAGATACACGTAGTTGAAGGTTAAGGTTGATGGTTGCCAAAAAAAATATATGTTACCCAACGTTTCAAAGTATGTAATATGAAAATAGAATTCGGTTGTAAGGTTGAGGATTGAGATTTATGGGAATTGTGAAATGTGACTGTGAGTATTGGAAATTTATTTTTAGTTTAGGAGAAAGTTCTTAAGAAACAGGAATGAGAATACACGCAGATACTATCAGACGGAGACACTTTTTCAGTGAGAAAGCATATATGTATGAATATTTGGTATATTACAAGGTTGCCAAGTTATAAAGAAATGACAAGTTCGAGTTCACTTCCATTCTCAATCTCCAAACACTGGAGTAGCCCTCTTACTTAGTCAGTCTAATAAATACATCACCCAGTGAATAGATCTGTTCAAGCAAACTGTATATGTAGATTCTTTGACATACAAGTATAATTTATAATTATTTCATGAAAAAATATCTGCAGTTATCTCAGCAGTCTTCCAGATACTGGTAAACAATTTTTGAGGTGGAAGCTCTGAACAGACAGAATATGTAATTTCTTCGGTGACGAAAAAGCGAATGAATTGACCATTGTAGGTTACAATCTGATTACAAATCTTTGGTGCGATAGGCCCGACAGACCCATATATTCTTCACACGAATGGAAGGGGTCCACAGTTCAATGCAGTGTCCGAAGGACGATTTTTTGTTTTACTCTCGGATGTTTATCAGACGCTGGCGAGAGGTGGGGCCGTGAAAGAAATTTTAGGTATTGTCTGGGGATTGAACCTCAAATCGCTCGCTCCGTAGTCCAACGCACTAGCCACTTGAGCCACCGCACAGTAGGCCCCTTCCATTCGCGTAAAGAATATAACATGCACAACACGAATGGTTATTAGAACAACCTGGGTCCCATGAACCTGTTGCGCCAAATATTTCTTTTTTTTGTGTATCCGTCCAATGCCATTTGATGGCCAAAGGATAGTGATGCGATTATATGCCAGCACAAGCGCTCTCCCGCTATCCTCTCACTATCAACTCCTACTCTACACCTCCACGATGGTGGCTGTTGGGTGCCTAGTACCTCGACTGGAGATTAGGTAACCAACCCCTTTGGAAGGTTGTTTGTGGCAGCAGACGAGAGAGGGGGAGGAGTGCTTTCTCACTAAGGCACCTCCTCTTGTTCCAGGCCAACAACTGGCCAACGGCAGCGCTCATATCCCCGAAGCGGGTTACTGATTCCCGGCCCCTCGTCCTAAGTGTATAAAAAAGGAACTGTTCCTCCAGGTTGGGGGTTGTGCGTGGGGGTATCTTTCCTACCATGAATAAAACTAGTAGTTACGAAAATACCAACCACCTCGGATAACGATGATTCAACTGTTGACGACCCAAGCAAACGTGATAAGGATAACGACTTTTGGATTTGCACGTGGAATGTTAGGTTCCTTAACACACCACCCTGGACTGCTGTAAAGCAGACATTACCGTCATCCAAGAAGTGCGATGGAACGGGCCGGGCAAAAGAAGTATGAAAAACTGCGATATCTACTACGGCGATTGCTACCAACAACAGAAGGAGCGCCTATTTGGATGCGGGTTTGTTATTGGAGATAGACTTAGGCAAGAAGTCTTGAGTTTCAGGCATGTGAACGAGCGTCTCGTAACAATTCGCATCAATGTTAAATTCCCTAATATTAGCCTGATAAGCGCACATGCTCCCACAGAGTAGAGGAGCCGCATTTGATGTGCTGGGTTTCTCTCGACCCTCACAACAAAACCCCTGGTTTGACGAAGAATGTCGGCAAGCA
Organism: Xylota sylvarum; assembly: GCA_905220385.1. Taxonomy (NCBI): domain Eukaryota; kingdom Metazoa; phylum Arthropoda; class Insecta; order Diptera; family Syrphidae; genus Xylota; species Xylota sylvarum. Next base: position 102,255,123 of record LR999957.1, on the reverse strand, counting down.
AATGCAGAAAAACAGATGATATACAAAGCGGCGCTGCATAGAAGAACCAGAGCTGCTCCTGAGCTCTACGAGCAGAAGATAAGGGATGAGTACTGACTTCTCAGAAGGGAATAGAGAGATGCTATTGCAGGAATGAGGTTCGGAAGTTTTATCAGAAGGAAATAAAGAACATGTCAAGACTACAAAGCCAGAACCTAAGCCTGCAGGGACTAACAAGGAAACCTAGTAGTAGAATCGCAGTAAATGTTGAGGATATGGAAAGATCACTTCTGCAGATTGTATAACGGTGACTATGACCAAAATTCCGCTGTCAGGCAGAATGAACCATTCAATCTGGACGATGATAACCAACATTTCCGTTCACCCGAACTGGATGAAGTTACGATAGTGATACCAATAAAACTGCTGAAGCTGATGGTCTAACTGCCGAGTTATTCAAAGCAACGGGGGATGACTTGGTAAGGAGCATGCACCAACTCATTTGCAAAATATGTTGACGAAAGCATGCCCGACGAATGGAACCTCAGCATGGACTTCGGACCTCACTGAGACCTTTGGTGTCAAAAAAGGATTCAGACACTGTCATGCGATTTCTTCATGATGAAAAGATCCTACCGACACCATAAGCTTGAATTTTGCTTAAGAGGGTACTGTGCCATAGTCTATAGCTTTAGAGATATGAAGGGCAACTACTCGACATTCACCGTGATGGTGAACACTAAGGAACGTTGTTGACGGAAACCATAACGACGTTCATTTAGAAGACAGTTTCTTTCAAGATTTCTCATTTACTATGCTTTCCATGAAATTAGAGAGCACTGATGTTAGGACTATAGGTCGGTAGTTGGAAGGGGAAGCATTATCGCCCTTTTTAGGGATCGGTTGATTATTTTGCCTCACTTTTTCTTCTCATAGAAATTTTCCACCATTTAAAATTAAGTTCCTGTCATTTCGAAACACTTCAGTTTTCAGCAGAAGGTGTTTGGCGTCATAATGTAAAAGCCTCTTCCTTCTTCCGGACGGCAACCAGACACGTCGGATTGAAGCAGAGGTGCGCCTAAATTTAGTAATGTTTATTTCAAGATTCTACCTCTCTTCCTTGTTTTGGTTTAATACAGTTTTACAGTTTGAAGGAGCACATCCCAAGTAAAATCAAGTCTGAGATCATGTCAATAGCGGCAGTTAAAAGCTCTGGAGCCCTTTTCTTTTTTGACATTTATTTTTACTTTTCCGATCTTTTTGACATTTATGTTCAGTATAGTCTGGTAAATAATTATTAACTCACGTCCGAACAATACTACCAAATCGTCCAAATTTATTTAAAAACCAATAATCAATTTGTGAAACTTATATAACCATCCATCTGAGCAAGCCATCCGTCAATATGTGGATTCGTACCACTTACTCTTTAAATAGTGCAATAACACCAATACGTCAAAAGAAGCAGACTGTGTACAAAATAATCTAAATTTAACAATTTTTCATCATATCGATCGCAATAATCGGGGCACTTTCCGTCTACTACAATTTTGCACGCAGATCTTGTCCTACACTCGTATAAAGCCACAAGGCCATAATTTTCCTTGTATACTTTCAATGATTGTGCTCTAGAGCAGTTGCATATTAGTCGTAATTTGATTTCGAAATAAGGACCTGTCACAATTGGCCTCGAAGATCTTGCATTAAGGCACTGGTTAATAGTGCTAAACCAGCAACAATAACCGTCTTGGAAACCAACATTATTCGTGTCATTTTTGACATACAGCCACCATTTCTCAAATAGTGGTGGCCATATACCTGAAATAAAATATGAAGGAACTCTTGCCAATTCCACAAACTCTGTAAAGAGGCCAACTGCATCAACTTTTCCTCCATTATACACTAGACATATGTACATATTACTAGTGACCTCTGCGAAGCAAAAGTAATAGAATAACTTATGTTCTTGTTTTTGTTTTTGTTTTTCTAGAAACCAAAAATGTACATGGACAACAAAATGGTCAACATTTAATGTATTACTACGGTACTATCGATTTTTTAAGGAAAAACCCACCTGAATAACCTTCCCGTTGGACTATATCGATTCAACGCCAAATAATTGCATTACAAAGTTTCAAACTTACCTCAACTGAGACCGGTTAGGTTACTATTCTTAAATATTTAGTAACTTGTATCAATAATGTATTCGATTCCACGCGCCTAGCAATCGATCGAATACCATCATACCACACTCCTATTCCTTGAAGACAACCTTACAGTTGACGAACTACACATATTTACATTCTTTACTTGCGATAAAAATACATAGATACATATTTTAATGTTGAACTAGGCCAAAAAACCTTGCTCACAATCAACATTTTATATTTCTTATCAGATAAGATAACCTATGGCATGCTATATTGAGGTTAGAATTTTCCAAAAATCAAAACAAACAAAATTAAAAAGAATAAAAACTTTATAAGGGCGCAAGTAAATAAATTCTTCTCTATCAGTCTGACAGAATCAATAAACCAGACAGGTAAAATATTTGCGAGTGCATTCACCTAGTACATTCATGTACATATACATAGGACTAGCTCTCCTCAGTAAGTCACGCAATGTTTCTTTATTCTCAAACAAAAGGTTAATGATATCATTCGTATAAATGGAAAGCGAGAATCCTTATGACATCATAACGAGCTACGAATAAAGGGTATACCTTGTATTTAGGTTCTTGCTGTTGTTGTTTTCTTTTTATAAAATTATGTGAGGGGAAAGAACCACTAATAAAGGATCTGTGCGCTGCTGCTCTTAATGACTGCGTAATAAACTAAACCATTGGGCACAGAGCAAACATTGCTTTTGTTTATATGGTAAACAAGGAAATCCACAAAAGTCCATTTGTAAGGATATTTATAACTTCAACAGCATTTATCACTTATGACAGTCTGAGAGCAATACATAACTAAATACGAGGACTATGCAACAAAAGGGAAAGTACTTGAGTGCATGTAACTACTTATTTCTGTACATACTTGTATGTATGTCATAGATGAACCTTGAAACTGATACTTTTTTCAAAAACACAATTATATTATCATCACTTTCCACAAAGTTAAAAGTCCTTTCATTGTACATTCTAAAATATAGTATGCACATAGTAGTAGATACTTAATTTGACTCCGCTTATGTACATACATATAACTTCGGATGTGTCAACGAACAAGGATATTAAAGCTGTGACATCTTTTGTTAGCGATAAACCCAACCTGTAACAGGGTATAAACCAGCCGTTGTCAACTCTGAACCGAATTTTTTTAGCTCTATTAACAATGGCATAAGGTTTTTACACGAAAAATTAGTAATGACGAGTATTTACTTGGCGAATCACTTTGCTAATAAGTCTTACTTCCTAATGACAACCATGGAAATTCACGTGAACAAAGTTGCTCTGCGAACGCATCCTTTGTTGGAAATGGAACATCTATACCGGCGGGCAACATCATGTGAGATTGGGCTTCAAAATCTAGTTTATAGAATTAATCCGTGCTTGAGAAGGAATGGGCATTTTCAGCGAGACCTTACGATAATGCGGCTTTCTGAAGCCTAACCAAACAGTAGTGATGCGAATATATGAGAGCACAAGCGTTCTCACGATAGCCTCTCACTTTAACTCCTCCATGTTGGAGTCTGCTAGCAGCTGGATGACCTGGTAGAGAGCATACACCAACTCATTTCTAAAGTTTGGTCAAATGAGTGTATGCCTGATGAATGAAATCTTAGCATCGTTTGCCCGATCCACAAGAAAGGAGATCCCCTCAATTGCGTCAATTACAGAGGTATCAGTCTCCTCAACATCGTATATAAGATCTTATCTGCCATATTGTGTGAACGTCTGAAACCCTTCGTCAACAGCCTGAGGGCCGCTATGTGGTTTCAGAACAGGAAAGTCCACAATTAGTCAAATCTTCACACTAAGACAGATCTTGGAAAAAAGAACTCAAAAAGTCCAAATCGATACCCACCATGTTGTCATCGATTTTAAGGCCGCATATGACAACATCTATAGAGACGAGCTAAACAGAGTCATATCTAGTTTTGGTATCCCTGCTAAATTCATCAGATTGTGCAGAATGACGATGGAGAATTCTTCCTGCTCCATCAATGTCAGTAACAATCTCACCGAAACCTTTGATGTTAAAAAGGGATTTAGACAAAGTGACGCGCTGTCATGTGACTTGACCGGAGGCACAATCTTTTAAAAGTCTGTCCAACTACTAGCCTACGCCGATAATATTAATATAATTGGTAGAACTCAGCGGGCTGTCACCGGTGTGTTCGCTAGTATTGAAACGGAAGCTGTCAAAATGGGTTTAGCAGTAAAGGAGGACAAAACCAAGTATATGCTGTCAACAAGAAGGAACACACAACATCGATGAATTGGACAGAATGTCACAATATACAGCTATAACTTTGAGGTAGTAAGAGACTGTGTCTTCCTTGGCTCTACTATCAATTCTGAGCACAACACCTCCGCAGAAATAAAATGATGAATAACTCTTGCCAATCGCTGCTTCTTAGGGCTGAGAAGACAATCGAGTAGTAAGGCCCTATCCTGAACAACTAAGGAGATTCTATCATCCCAGTCCTCCTTTATGGCTCTGAAGCATGGACTTTATCGCAAGCGGGTGAAGATATCTATAGGAGCTTTACAGCGACATCGACCTAGTTAAAAAAAACTGCGAATCAGTCGTATGAGATAGCTAACTAACTAAACCCGGGGAGTCAACGCAGTAGAGTAAGACCTCGCCTTAGGTGGCGCGCACAAATAGAAGGGGACCTCAAACGACTTGGAGTGCCCAACTGGAGGCAGTTAGCTAAGGACCGAGCTATCTGGAAAGGCTTGTTGATTGAGGACCAAGTTCACCCCGAACTGTAGCGCCACTTAAGTAAGTATATAATTTTATCTCATTTACGCCACGAAATTTGGTTACTAGTGGATCGATGAAAATTGGTGAATCCACGATGTGTTTGCTGATAAATAAGTCTGTGTTTGTTATAATTTTTATACTCGTATGCATTACTTACTTACTTACTTAGGTGGCGCTACAGTTCGGGGTGAACCTGGGCCTCAACTAACAAGCCTCTCCAGTTAGCTCGGTCCTTAGCTAACTGCCTCCAGTATGCATTACATAAATTAAACATTATGTACATATTGTATGTACCTACCGGAATGCGATATAATAATTCAACTAACCCTTTGCAAACGACTTAATCCTAACCAGGCCAAGTTCATTTAAACCAGGAAGAAGACATAAATCAAGATAATCATATTCCGCATACTAAAACGACAAACGAACTGTCTATCTTTAAATCATCAACGTTTTTATGCCAATACCTTCAAGAAGCAAATGAAACCGATTCCAAATACAAACTTCTCGATAACCGGAAGTCTGTCATTAAAATCATATCGTTGTCACATGTGAAAACGTGCGTTCACCCACATCATGTACGAGTACGAGTACACAACACAAGTATGATCTCAATTCAGAAGACTTATTCCGGTGAATTAATCACTCTCGTCCGATAATAATCATCGCGAAATATAAATAATAAATATATTTATTTATACGTAAAGACATCAAACGAAAGAAAAAAACATGTGAACTTGAAGATCGAGAAAAAAAAAATTGATTAAAGACAATGAATTCCGGTATAATCCGCTTGTCATTATGAATTTCTTCTTCTTTTATCTCTCCGCTAAATGTCGGCATCTTAAAGGAGTACACACAGAAAAGCAAAACAAACAAAAAAAAACAACACATCTATCGAGTAGAAAAAGAATTTTCATTGTTTTGCAAAAAGTAAAAAAGAAACAAAAACAAAAAAATATTCCAAAGCCCGTCAGAAACAATTTAATTGCTCCCAATGTGTCTGTTGTGGCACACAACAGTATGTTTTGCTCGCCGCGACACCGACACTCTATGTGTCACTGTCACCATGGACAGGCTTGGGAACAATAATAATTTCGCCTCTTTGTTTGTTCAACAGCAACAAGTTAAACAACTAATTCATCAACTCAGAATGATTTAATAATAATTTCTTACCATATAGTAGCTTTATAAATAAATTAGAATTGTTGTTGAAAATGTTATTTCGATTTTTCTTTGACGCTGAATGTGTTCATTTTGTGTGAGTTTGCGATACACAGTGGCGGCAAAGAGGCGGCCACGGGCAAAAAATATATGAAAAAGCACATCCCCAAAGGGGGCGCTTCAATGTAAATAATAATAACAAAAGGCCACTTCCTTGCGGGATGAATGAATCAACAATTACGGATAATAATGCTCATTATGATGATGACGACGATGAAGATGACTATGATGCTGCAACAGCCGACACATCGTCGTCATATTGAGGTTTAAATTAAAAGAGAGAAAAAAAAAACTTAGTTTCGACATGCGGCACATAGTGCCCAGTGGGGTCAATTTGGAGATTGGAAATATCGCTATACAACCGTTTGATTAGAAAGGTCTAATTATAGGGAAAAAAATATGAAGTTGAAGTGTTCTCTGTTATACACGTTATCTCAACCGAAACCTAAGCCTAAGGACATTATGACATTTGGCTGAGAGATTGACATAGAAACTAAAGGGACTTCGGATGCCAGATTCAAAGTTAAGCGATAGTTCATGCAATACAAATTAGATAACTTGGCATTAAAAGAAGTAGGTATGCTTCTTAATTTGCTTTTTTGGCATACATATCATAAAAACAACTTCGATCCAGAATGGGCTTTTAACTATAGGATAAACAAAAATCAACGCAAAACGATAACAAAATCGTAACCAAAAAGCTCCACATGTCACGTTTTGCATAGAGATATGCTGTCTGTAGAATTTAAAGTTCAAAGTGAGTTCGGGTATTCTTCTTATTGGTGATTAGAGACGGAAAATGGAGGAATTCGATGGACTCTTACATCCGAACTCAAACACCTCGACAATGATTGCCTACTGTCTCACAGAATAATGGACCTTCACCAAATGATGGCGAATGTTGAGAGGAATGAGATGTCGTTGGAATGAAAATAAATTAGGCAAAAACAAAAATGATCAGCCTGGCTCATCAGCGCATATGTATATGCATCGATGGACAAACGGTTAAGAGAGTAGAGAGCTTCCAATACATACATAGGTCATATCAAATCACAGTTTGATTGAAAGTTAACGCTGCACTCACCATTAGGATCTCCATCCTTATTTACAACCAGGATGCCATCAAGGGCCTCGTATGGAACGCATCAACTTCTAGACTCGCTCGAAATCGCTTCAAGATTAGTTTTCTCTGGGTGCCGGGGCACAACAACATAGAGGGAAACGTCCAGACTGCTGAGCTCAAGTTTCAAGTCAGTGAAATGAAGAATCCCCCTCACACTTTCTATCTGAGTCTAACAACAATTGGTCCAGAACAGAAGATCTACAAAACAGGACTCGCACAGGCATTGCAAGTATCATGGCAATTAGCACAGGTTACTGGCTAATAAGAACACACGCATCCAGACAAAATATCATCAGCGAATCATTTCCTATAAAGCTCGAGTTTAGTGAGCTGAAATGCTATGAAAATGAAAGTAAAATCTCTCTGAAATATGAAGGTGAGCAGTATTGATTGGCACAGTGGCATAAAAAAGTACAACGTAAGGGGTAATAATCTGTGGGAACAGCCTAATTATAGACATGCAACAATACTTGGAACAATGCTAAAAGCACAGAAAAGGGCAACTATGATTTTAGCACGTACATACCGATTATCTATCCCTCCAGGAAAGACTTTTGATTGACAATCAAGGTTCGAATACGATCAAATCAAGACCGGTAAAGAAACTTTATCTAAATGTCATTAAAAACACCACGTCAAGCTGTACCGGGTTTCCGGACACAAAAATATAGAAGAGAATGAGATGAGGCACGATTTCTGCAGTAAAAAACGAGACAAACTCTATGCACATATATGTAAGAGTTGATTAGACTTCGGCTACACCTCTAGGTCCTGGAGGAAGCCCGAAGGAGACAGTCAAACCGAAAGACGGAGATCTCCCACGCATCCACTAAAGACTTCCGTCCGATCAACCTATACTCCTTTCTATTAAAGACTTTGGAAAGGCTGATCGACGTCCATATTAGAACAAATTTCAATAGTCATCTTTTATCGGTATCCCAACATGAGTATCGCAAGGGAAAATCTGTAGAGACTCCCCTGTTGGTAGGAATCAATGAGAAATCTTGGGATTTCACTACGATGTCCTTTCTAGATATTGAAGGTGTTTTCAACAATGTCAAAACAGAAGATATATCTGCTGCACTTCTTGACTTGAAGGTTGACAACTATCTTTGCTATTGGATCGAGAAAATGATTAAAAGCAGGCTTATCCATGCTGAGCTGGGGTGCTTTCTAACCAGAAGGTCCGCGTACTGGGGTACACCCCAGGCCGGAGTATTATCACCACTATTGTAACTGATGGTAGCGAATGAGATACTTCTAATCTTGGGTAAAAAGGGGTTCAGTCTATGCGGACGACATTGCGAAACTGATATCAGGGAAGACTCCATCCAGTTGGGGACCTGTTGGAGTAAACTCGCAAAGTGGACAGATAGTGTCGGTTTCGAAGTAATCCGTCCAATACTGAACTTGTATTGTTCATATGAAGGTATAAAATTGAATTGCAATTTGGAGATCACGCCAGATATTCGGCGGTTATTCACGATAAAAAACTCAGTTGGAAACTGTAGGAAGACTATGGGCCCAAACTGGGGTCTCCAGCCCCGAATAATTTACATACATATGTATATACACGACAGTCGTCAGACCCATCCTTCTTTACAAAGTACTAGTCTGATGGACGGCACTAAAAAAAGCAACTTTGCAATACTTGAGAAGGTTCAAAGGCTACCCTGCGTCTGAATAACGGATGCCCTTGGAATCACTCCTACAGCTGAACTAGAAACTAAGCTCCATCTTCTTCCCGTTGATATCTTTGGGAAGCTGATAGCGACTAAAGCAGCATTATAGCTTTAGGAACCCCTGCAACTGACTCTTGGAGATATGGGCTATGCAAGCATCCTAATACTATTTATTCCTCGTAATTCTGACTATATTGTCTCCCATCTGGACATTAACTCAAGTATTAAACCACAATTTCTAGCAAAAGTGCAGAGCAATGCCGCGGATCTCTTTTTATAATAATTTTTGTTTGATAAGCTTTTTCGTGACAGTTTGTCAAACGGCTCGGGAGAGGTGGGACTGTGAATGAACTTTTTGTTTTTGTTTGAGATTCGAACCTCCCAAATCTAAATGATTTCGAAACCTGGATGCGAAAAAACAACCAAATCGGGCGCAGCACCATCACCAAGTGGTCAAACGTCAACATGCCTTCTGACCACCTTTCCCCCCACACAGACTTCAACCTCAACCACGACTCCAAATTTTCCTGTAGAGAAAGCTGGACAAATGGTGAGGTAGTAAACGCCGTTTCCATATTTATCGTCAGATTTGGGTCCAAAATAGACGAAGATACGTTCTCAGGAATTTTCTCAAAGACACCACCAATTGCCCGATCCATGAAACTTCCCAACCTCGCAAGTTTGTTTCAAGCGGAAATATATGAAATAACCTAGACCTGCCGGAAGCTATGCACTCGAATAACAACGATCATATCTACGTAGACAGCCAAGCAGCCATCAAACCATCACTTCAATCACAACCAACTCGAGATTGGTCAAGAGAAGTAAAAAGGAACTTAAATCCCTTAGCTCGAGGCACGGTATCACGCTCTGCTGGATTCCGGGACACATGGGCTTCCACAGGCCGATGGGCTAGCAAGAAAAGGATCAGAATCAATAAACCTAACAGCAGATCACTCAGTCCTAACGCCCATCAGTCTTATGTCCAAAATCACGTCGAACTTTCTCAACATGGCCAATATAAGGTGGCGAACACTCTCCTCTCTAGAAAACTTTATGCCCAATACGACAAAAGAAGGAACTAGAGAATTTCTATCGCTGAATAGACCACAGCTGATTCTCCTCATAGGTATTCTTACAGGCCACAATTCAATAGCGGCCCTTCTCAGAAGAATAAGGATAAGGCTTTGGCGACCCAGAGGTAAAGCAATACACAACACATTTCCTCTGCATATGCGCAAGCCTGGAAAAAGTATCTTTCAACGATCTCAGCGAACTAGCTAACACGCCACCTAAAACCACCCTAAAATTCATTATGAAAACCGGATGTTTCAGGAAGGTCGCTTCTGTCTGGGATTGAGTTTTGGGAAGAACAGTCATTCTTTATTGCAAGTATCCCACATCTTGAAACACAATGGATCCGCTGAGAACCGAGAGAGGCTGCACATTATTAGTTGCAGTCACTTCTTCAACCTACATATCTACCTAAGTGAATTCGAGGTCAAAGGATAAACCAGTATCTACTTTGAATAAATTTGGTATATCCGCAGATCTACAAGTTGGAAATACAGATCGAGATAAAAGAGATTAACCATAAACCATGTCCATCAAGCAGTTTATTATAAAAGTTTTATCAAACACTATTCACAAGTCATAAAACTTTTAGAATGTACTAAAAGCACAGACCAGTTGCCCTAAACAAAACAACATCAAAAAACGAAAGAAAGTATCATCCGTATGTGTTCTTAAATGTGTTTATCCTACCATCAAAACAAACCCTTTCGAACGAACCCACTGTGCACTATCGAGTGCCGCCGCCTGCATTGTCTGGCTCGTCCGGATTGTTTGAAAAGGCGCATTTTTCCCTGCCACCGGGCGTAGCCACCGAAGGTCGGTGGCACCATGGTTGCAAGACAAAAATAAAAAATCCTACAACAAAACACCACTGGAAGGCTCTTAATTGAAGCTTTTATTTCGCAATTTGTTTCCCCCCTTTAGTCTCATACGATGCTACTACTGCTGCTGCATTTGCTTCGCTCATACTTTGTCACCTTTGTCTTTTAGCGCAGCATTTTGCTGATTCATCATTCTGCTGCTCCTTCACCTACTTTACTTTGCGTTTGCATCCTTCGCCATTGGGGAAATCATTTCTTAGTCGAATTTCCTTTAGAGAATCTCTGCAATTAATCTCAATTTTCGGGTTGCCATTTTATTTTTTTTTCGGGGGCTGAATATGCACACATTAAATACTTAACGCGTTCAATGGCTCATACTTTTGTGCGCTTTGGCGGAAGTGCATGTCCCATTTAATGAAATTTATTGTGTTTCATAAATGTATGAAATCAGCGACAATTTTATCACAAAAAAAAAAAAAAAAATTCAAAACTGCTAATTAGTCAAAAGGGGGAAGAAAAAAACAAAATAATAAAATTTTTTTTTTATAGGAATTCGACCAGAGTAGCACCTATGCATGTGATGTACTCTATGTATGTATGTACGTAAGGCGGTCGAATTTTCGAAGTCAAGTGTCAAATTGAATTGTTATTCGGTGTCGAATTGTTCAAGTTCTCTGTCATTGGAGTCGTGTGGCGCAAATGAAATGTTTGGGTTATAGGAATTTTTATTATTTATTATGGTTTTCTTTTGGAGCAAAGTAACGTTAGGTAATGTGTGCATGTTACGGATTATTTTTAATTTTTTTTTTTTTTAAGTATTTAGTTACACATTGCGATTGAGGAATTTTTTTTTTTTTACGTTTCTGACCTTCACGAAGGAGAGGAAATGGAATGTTTTGTTTTTATTTATAGAATACGCTCAGTGCGGCTGTCAGTTTATAGATTTGAAGAATGGGAAGCCCTCAAATGGGCATCAAAGTCATCATTTACATGGGAGCTTAACCTTCTTTGGAATTGATTTCCGTATTAATGTACCTTAAATGATTGTTATTGATGATCCGGCTTAGGAAGATATGAATAATAATTTGGATTTAAAATTTGAGATTGTATACATATTGTGGTTATTTGGGTATAGTATTCCGAATGAAGAATCAAGCAGTAGTTAATCGACTTAAACATTCGAAGGGGAATATTGGGTTTATGCAACCAAGAAAATAGAAGGAATATCTGCAAACCCTTTTGAGTATGAGTCCTTAGATGCAACTTAAAATTCAATTTTGAAACCTCGCATCATCTACCAAAAGCTAACTCTGCTAAATGTAGCATACAGGGTTCAGTGCGGGCAATGATGAAGGATGTCTTTAGTCGTATTAGACTATTTGAGTACATACTTGAGATCCAGCTTGGGCCAGATCTGTCTCGAAATGTTGTAAGTACAGAGATTTTCCCGCCTACAGTTTGTTTTGCTACCGAAATGTTTTGCTGTCTCGAAATGTTGTAAGTACAGAGATTTTCCCGCCTACAGTTTGTTTTGCTAAAAGTGTCCAAACATAGTAAGCGTTTTCAGGTAGCGAGGGAAATACCCTGGGTCCGCCATTTCGGCAGGATCCTTTGGGTTGTACCTTGTCTGGCGAGCTCATCAGCCTTCTAGTCAATCAGCTCCTATTCAATCTTGGAGTCGTTCGTATAAAAGTGGACTGAACTGTCATCAGGAGAGGGAGCAGTGACCCATTCATTACGATCAGGGATGCTCGTGCTGAAATTTCGGTCAAATAACAGGGCCGTCGGGGTGTAGTCGATGTCTTTTAAGGTTAAATTGAGGAGATCAATGATTGAGGAGTGGCCCTCATGATAGATAGACCATAAAAGTCGGAAGCAATCGCACCGAAACCTTTGATGTCAATAAAGGATTCAGCCAAGGTGATGTGCTGTCATGTGACTTTTTCAACATTATACTTCACATTAGACAACATTAGAGGTACAATTTTCCAAAAGTCTGTGCAATTACTTGCATACGCTGATGACATTGACATTATCGTCAGAACACAACGAGCTGTCACTGGTGCGTTTGCAAGTATTGGAACAGAAGCGGCAAAAATGGGTTTAGTTGTGAATAAGGGCAAGACCAAGTATATGCTGTCAACAAGAAATGATACACAACATCGACGAATTGGACGGAACGTCACAATAGATGACTATAACTTTAAGGTATTTAGGGACTTTGTCTACCTCGGCTTCGCTATAAAATCTGACAACAACATCAGATCAGAAATCATCAATACTTCAATGAATTTTTATAGAGTTTTCAATAGAAAGGACGATAGGCTGACAGGTCAGAAATCCTTTCCACGTGCGAGCGTTTTCCTGTTTTGGGTATAAAGACAACTTCAACCTCGGTCTATTGTTTGGGAATGTACACCAGATTCAGGCAACCAGACATGATGGCTTCAAGCCAAAGCAGCACTATGTCGTCTGATTGCTGAAAGTTCTGGGGACTTATATGGTTTGAAAAGTGCGCATGTCCGAAAGGATCTTTTCAGTAGTAACTATTTTCGTGGAGTTGGAGCACGATGTAGAGAAGGTGGTTTCAAATTTTCAAATTACCAGGAAAATGCGTGTCCAGTGTCCCGGTATTGGAGTCCTTACTAGAGGTGGTCCAGTGCCCATCTGGCCGCAGCAGGTGGCTGGATATGGAGCGTTTTTCATTGCCTTGAGGTCTCGAAGAACTCTTCTATGCTTTCGCAGAAGAGTCTTCAGAAACGTCGTTTCACCTTCTTCAGTAAATTTTTGTATTTCCTAAGAGACAGCTTAAGGAAGTAACTAGGAAAGACCCAGTATAGAAACTGGGACCAAAACTTACTTAAATGTGATCAAGTAGAGCCTAATACTCCCAACAAAAAAAAAAAAAAAACAAATCCTGACTAACATCTTTTTCTCACCGTCACTGTCATTACAAGTGAGGGCATCGATCCATTGATGATCAATCGCTTGCAAAAGTTCAGAAACTCAAACTGTTTACTCAAAATCGTTGTCGAAAACATCCTTTTTTTTTTGTTCAAAAAGAAATAATTCTTTTCCACTAACCATCAGAAAATAAAATTTATACATACATTCATACTTTTTATTATCCACAATAAATATTTGTTGGGCGCTAATTTTAGTCATTTGACAGTTTTTTTCTTATTTAGTCTGCTGGCCGGTCTAATGAACACGAAAGCACACACAAAAGTGTCAATAATTATTTATTGGATTTCGTTTGGGGTGCTTTATTTGGGCAGCACGACAGCAGCAAAAAATAAAATATGAAAAACAACAAGATCAAATGAATTAAAGAATCTACTTTTTTTTCTTTTGTTTAAGGTTTTATGATATTTGTGTAATTTGTTAATAACTTTCAATGCGCCTTTGTTTTTTGCGAATCGCCGCTTTTTGACGTAACTAGCGAATATGATCCGATAGGTGGTGGTGGTGGCGGTGGTAAACAACATGTTTTTTTTTTCTTTTGTCTCCCTACCGTGTCGTCTTTAATTCTAATTAGTAATTAGATTTGATTATAAATTAATAAAATCGAATGATTTATGATGTTTTGTGTTATTTTATAAAACACGAGACCTGAAAACAAAACGATGACACATTTGGTAATAGTCGACAATAGACAAGCTTCTCAAACTGTGCCCGGCAGTTGAGTGTTCAAATAAAAATAGAAAAACAAATTATTTAGATAAATTCACGTTAAATGTACGAATGGCACGTTTCTCATGAGCTCTACAATTCGTCCGATTGTATTTTGTGAATGTATGTAAGTCGTAAAAAATTGTTTATTTTGCAAATTGAAAACACTAATATAGTGGAGCATGCAGCAAACATACTCGTAGACATATGTAAACGATGGAAATACGTTGCAGTTTTCCTTCGATAACAAGCGAAACGTTTGTCGTTGATATCATCTAAATACATATGTTTGTATGTACATACTCCTTTTAGAACGGAAATTTGTTTATCGATGATTTCGTAAGTTCCAAAAATATCACATACGAGGGTACATAACTAGTTTGGGGCTGACTTTGTTTTGGAAATGCGTAGATTAAGGTAGACATTTTGATTCTAATCACAGTTGTCGGAAGGAAGACAACGTGTGTGAGTACCTAGAAGTCATGCACGTATTTATTAACGAAAGTCTTATCTGGGTAATTAAGGTATTTGTATAAATTTTCTGGTATTTGCTGCCAAAATTTGAATGTGAATTATGTATCAATTGAGATTGCATTACTATTTCTAAAAGTGCTTATCTTTGTGATATACATATGGATTAGATATAAAGAAAACAGAATTCTGGAATATAATCTGGTATAGACTCCAGTTATAAACACACATTAAGTGGTTTCGCATGATTTGTCTAACTTATCGCAGTGGCGCTACAAGTCATGTGTGTATATTCAGCGATTGACGTGGAATCATGTGCACAAGCCATATAAAGGCAAACATTTTGGCGTAATCATTCCTCTTTATGTAGGAAAAAAAAAATCTATGCCAATATTACAATAGTAGGTTGAGACACACACACATACACATATTCAATCAACCCTATCATTTGTAAGCCTACCAAGTGGTGATGATGAAATTGAAGGGTGGTCGAAAGCCCTCGCCTACGTCCACAGTGTTCCTTGAAAATGTGGCGGCTGTACTCTACAGACAAAAACAAGAAACGGGGGGCGGTAACAATACCCCTCGTCACTGCAGAAGATGTTCTGCAAGCCTCCACAAAAATCAAGGACCAAAAGACGCCTGGTGTCGATGGAATCCTTAACATTGCCTTAAAAGCACCAATCAATCGGCGCCCACACATTTTCGCAGATATATTCAACACTTGCCTCAAAGAAGGAGTATGCACCGACCAGTGTAGTAAACAAAGACTGGTCCTCCTACCAAAAGGTAGTAAACCACCCCAGGATCCATCGTGCAGTCCTCTGTTCCATTGTGGACAGATAAAATACTGGAACGCATCATCAGTGACAGATTGGAAAGTGCAATCGATGAGGCTGGAATGCACGGTCTACGGTGGAACAAGGCAGTATAACATCACAGGCGGCGTTCCTGAAGGCTCCGTATTAGGTCCGATACTGTGGAATCTAATGTATTTTGACGTTCTCAGACTTGGAACTATGTAGTGAACAAACTCCCTGAAGAGTGTATGATGTGTAGTGTATGACTGCAATGAAGCTACTGGGATGGTTCACGACTGGCCGAAGTAGTAGCGGCAGGCGAATCAACGACTATAACTCTAACCGTGGACGATCATGTCATAGCTTCCTTTATCAGAGCTACCTTGGCATTACCATAGATACAGGGCTAACTTATAAGCAGCACCTGTACCATGCAGCTGATAAGGTAGCAATGACAACGTCTGCACTGGCAAGAATTATGCCAAATATCGGGGGACCAAAACAAAAGAAGAGCTTACTCTTAGCAAGAGTTGCTGCATCAATTATGCTCTACGGCTCCCAGATACGGGCTGGTATCATGAAAACAAAATCATACAGGAAGAAGACTGAAACAGCTTACAAAACCAACGCGTTGAGAGTATGCAGCGCCTTCCGGTACCAATACACCCTTTTTGTTAAAGAAGCGCAACAGAAATACCGTGCAAGCTGGACGACGGCAACAGCGACGAGTTGAAGTAATGCTGAAGTATCACCAAGGACAAGTCTTCTATGCTCAGAGTATGCAGCGCATATAGAACAGTATTGGAGGATGCAATGAATGTGATAGCGGTGCGAATGTCTATCGAGCTGCAGGTCAAAGTAGCAGCTTCAATATATGTACATACAGCAGGAACTACAGCGGGAAAATCAAACACCGAGAGCCCAAGATGAAAAAAATCTTGGATCATAAGAAGAAGACATGATATAAAAATCTGCCTGCACGATGGTATGGAGAATGAATATTTCTGATAAGATAATCAGTACCTATGTTGACAGTCAAGCAGTCATTAAAGCGTTACAGCCAGCATCGGTAAAGTCCGAACTCGTTACAATGTGATATCGCAGGTAACGAAAAAGCGGATGAACTAGCCAGACCAGGGTCATAGTTAAGCTTCCTCGCAGGCCCTTCCTAAAGCTAGTATACCGCTTAGCATTTTAAACAGGGAAATTGATACTAAATCCAATTAGAAGGCTAACACGCGATGGTATCTATTACCTACATGGTACTACAGCCAAATCGTTATGGCCAGTCTATGACAAAAAGAGATCTGCAGATCTCATAAAACTCAGTCGTAGGGATATCCCGACGTGACAGTGTCGTGACAGGACACTGTTTAATAGGCAATCCTTCCCATAATCCCATAACGACTTCTGTATAAAGTTTCGCGACGAAGAGGAAATAAAATCTATGCCTCACTTCCTATCGTGATCTTCCAGCACTAGCCATTAAAACGAAAAAAACTTTTGGGACCTATTTCCTTGCAGAACTGAACGATCTAGGAAATATTAAGCTGAACAAACTCATGAGGTTCATGCACGTATCTGAGTAGTTTAGTTCAGCTGAAATTATATTCTTAGACTGGAGACTGAAATTATATTCTTAGTTATATTCTTAGAGGTTTTATACATGAGCGCTATGGACTCTAACTAACTCAGTCGAACCTTGAGGTTTTTCGCGCAAACTACAGATGGATATTCAATCAAGCCAACGAACTATTTCGATTGAGAATCCTATATATCGTCAGACCTGAGGAAAGCACAAAGGAAGTTATTTAATGAGGAATTCCTTGAACTGCTCTTGGAAAACTTTTTTCCAGTTATCCAAAGTTGCACTTTATGCAACACAACCACGCCACTAGCAAACAGTCTCATTTAAGAGACGGAACTACTACATACTACTCCTTTAGATGTACAGACGTAGATTCAAATCATCTCTCGCGAACGTCTAACAAACGTCCGGGAGTAAAACTGTCATAAAAAAGTTCCTCAAAACAAAATTTTCGGACATGACATTGAACAGTAGGTCCCTTCCATTCATATGCAAAATATAACGCAAAACGTGAATGATTGTGAGAAGCTGAGCACTGGGTCCCATGGACTTGTCGTCCCAAATGTTTAAACTTTCATACATCACGAATACCTCTCAAACAAGCTGTCATGAGAACACTTCTTTATCAACAATCCTCGTCGATATGAAAGCGTATCCATCAAATTCCTCGACAGCTATGCAAAGTGAACGTGAATCGAACGAGTAATGGGTATCGTAAACCCCACGAATTCAACGAAAGGGTTGTATAGATATTTGTATCTGCGATTTACGAAATTTCTACAAAAAAAAAAAAATAAAAAAGTAACCTTTTACCTTAGCGCAAATGGTTTATTAGCATTGAGCTGCTAAGCTTCGAAGTAAGATCTGTAACAATTGTAATGCATTTCTTAAAAGGCACAATCATCAAAACTTAAGTGGAACTACTTCGTATACTTTGAGAAGAGGCAAAGAGGAGGAAGTACGCTGACTAATAACTGACTCACTCTAGCCAGATTCGAATGTTATTTGTTTAGCATTTTAAATAGAATAAAGGGAGCCGAATGCTGTTGAACACACAATAGACAGTCATACACAGTGAATAGGTTGGAAGATATTACGTTGAAGGCAAATAATTCAAACAAATAGCCTTTTAGAAACGTTTGATCGTTAAACCGTAGATGTTATCATTTTGAAGTTCAGCTGAACTAGAAATAATTTCATGGTTGTGGTTAGAAATTTAGCTAGAAACTTTCTATTGAATAACTTAATTCCGAAGCCAATGATGCACCTTCATACTAAATACATTTGTCGGAATTGAAATCCAATTAAAACGGTGACTGGTTTAGTAAAGTGGCCCTGCCATTACGATTTTTCACGCCCATCTCCAGTCAACGAGGGTCTCCTTTCTTGTGGATCGGGCAAATGATGCGGAGGTACCATTATTCAGGCAAATTTTCCTCCGACCAAATCTTGGAAATGAGTTGGTATATGCTCTCCACCAAGTCATCACACGCTGCCCTCGGCTGGTAGGCCGTCCGGTTCAGCAACCTTGTGGGACTTGAATTTGAATATTACTATCCTCACTTCATTCTGGTCTGGTGGACGGAAGTCTTGGTTTTCATCGTCCAAATTGAATGGTTCTTTCTGTCAGACAGCGGAATTTGGGTCGTCGTAGCCGGTTAACAGTCCGCAGAAGTGGTTTTTCCACATAACACCGACTGTGACTCAACTACAAGGCTTCCATATTCATCTCTACAGGTCTCTGTAAGGGTCTTGTTGCTTTAACATTAAGCGCAAGCTGTTTTATTTAAATAACGAATGCGGCGCGCTATTGATGAAAAACCCTTTAGTTCTCAAAGTCAAGATAAGATGCTTAAACTGACTCGGGCACATCAAGGGAATAGACAACACCGCTCCAACCAAAAGGATCCTTGATTACCAGCCTTCAGGTTCGAGGGGAAAAGGAAGACCGAACTTCTGGTTTCAAGACCAAGCGAATGCGTATGCCAAAGCGCTTGGTTTAGAAAATTAGAAACAATCGAGAAAGTATGCAGTGCTACCCTGCGTCAAGTTGAGATTCTGCACAAGTTGGTCGAAAGCCTGTTAAGTAAATGAAGTGATACAAATCGCAGTATACCAGTTATCAAATTTGACGTATCCGTCTGACGTATATTTAGAGTAGACTTCTACTACTAAAACTATTGACAGTTGTCACATTTCTTTCAATCTAATACTTCACTAAAACTTCAAGAAGGTCAAACCCTACAAGTGTTATTAAACTCAAGAGTTCATGGCCAACAACAAACTCACAGGGGGAACCAACACAAATGTCTACAATCCATTTTCGAACATTTTGACATTTACAATCAATGTAAGTATCTAAATGGTAAACAAAGTTACAACCAACCTTCAAAATCAACTTGACTCGAATTTAATTATTTGTACATACTATTTATGTGTGTATGTATGTATATACATATGTATGTATACTACAAAACATCTTCTTTATTTAAAAAAAATAAAAATAAATCTAACCCACCCACTTTAAATATTGTAACTACCTACTTGAATGTGTTTTGAATCTATAAGCACTCTCTCACGTGAACAGCAGTACGCCGCATTCAATTACTCATAAAAATTGGCCGAGTATGTAATACAAAACGATTGAAAAAAAAAAAAGAAAAATAATCAGCAGCCGACAACAAATTCTCATTGGAAAGTCTACAATTTCGGTATGCCCAGGTATCAAAAAAAAGCAAAACACAAATCGTTTGATAATGAAAAAAAAAAAAAAAGAGATAATGACACTCCACTGACAGAAGAAAACAACGTCAATAGAGGAAAAACTCAAGCAAAAACAAAAAAAAAAAAACTCTTCGCAGACTATTTTTGGATATTTGTTCATTTGTAGACTTTGGGCCTAGTGGAGTCGTCCACAAAACCACCTCACTTATCGTTTGGTGTTCAAAACACGACACGGCCCTCCTCTTCTTATTTCGAGCCCCAGTCCAACCAGTCTGCACAGCCAAAGGCGACGGCCGATAAATAATTAGCCGAAAAAAAAACGAAACATATGAAAAATCCACCACATAGCAAGAGAACGAAGCCCAAAGTAAATTGCCAAAAACATGAAAAAGAAGCCCACTCAGCGAAAAAGCAAAATAAATACAAAATGAAAACAAATTCGAACAAAAACTGGAAAACGTTTACTTTACATTGGGGAAGTTTTGACCTTGAATATACTTAAAAGGAAAATTAAATTAAAATTCATTCGGTTGATCCTCAGCCGTTACAACTGTTAACAAAACGCAACGTCAATTAATTGAAATAAATTTTCGAAAATGTTTCTCCCCTACTCCCCCCTGCGGCGGCGCGTACTTAATTTGAGTGTAGACGGGCCCTCAAATTTCATTGTTTACAAATCAAATCAAATCATATTCATATACATACTCGTACCAATAGGGTAAATATTTATTTAAATAGCCGCAAATAGCAAATGCAAATGGTTGACTTGTTTACGTCATTTGTATGTAAACGAGTTTTGGAGATTTTTTTTCTTTTTTTTTTTTTTTGACAGTTTGGATATTTGTTGACATTTGAAGTTTTGTCGGTAGTAGGACAGTATTTGTAAATTTGTTTAAAACGTGTTTTTTTAATCTCGTTTTTGTTGTTGTTTTTTTTTTGCGTTTGCTTAAGCATATCGCGTTATTTTTTCTTTTTTCTTTCTTTCTTTCTACTTATGTTATGTGTATTAACCCAGTTCAATAGAGGACGGCAGGCGGACAGGCGAAGAGAAATAAATTGATAGTGGAGACAGAGATGAGGGTGTGGATAATCTTAAGTTTTATTACTTCATTTTTACTGCCACAACACTACTAGTCTCTGTGTTGTATGTTGTGTCTATTGAACTAGAAACGGATTAGCGGCGACGTCAGTCTGTTGTACATAAGATGTGGGATTATTGACACATATGACATCACGCATACGTCAAAATGTGTGGACATTTCTTTCTCTACATTAGAGGGATGTAAAATGTACATTTTCTTGGTTGACATTCAATTCAGTTGAGGTTTTTTTTTTTTTTTTTGACGGATAGCAATAGAGTGCATTGGAGCGGCGAAGGTATGACCTCAATTTCGTTGTCATTGCTGATGGAATGTGAACATTTTACAATTAAGAGGCAGTAATGGTAATGGATATTTTACACTTTTTGTAATGACTTATAGAATCTTATACTGACGGACTGGATTTTTTTAACGAACGTTTTCGTGTTCAGACTGATAGTCCTGTCTGAACACTTCTGCACTCATTTTGACATACATATTGGTGGTCAGTGCCAATTAAACTGATTTGATTTTGATCAAAAAAATTTTTTTCAGAACAAAACTAATGCTTTTCGCAGCAATTACTTAATTAAATTGGTTTGTTTTAATTTTTCTTTTGTTTGGTTCGAGAAGTCTTCAATTGTTTAAATCTTTTTTATCCTTTTGTCGAGTAACACCGATTCGACATTTACAAACGTCAAAAAAAATTCAGAAAATCCGTATTGCCGTAACATATCGCCTCTCCGCTTCTTCCCTTAAAAATCCAGTCCGTCAATCCTGTGTTAACAGGGTTATGAGTGCAAAGTGTAGCAATGAGTTGAGTGCCGGAATATAGACCTGTCACCTACTTTTGGAGTCCACACTAATACTGTTTTTCTATGTAAAATGTATTAAAAGCGGAACGAATTATACAATGTGCGATATTTGTAATATATTTTTAGGATTCTTGTATGCAAATTTATAGATACAAATGTTATTAATCAGTTTTAGCAATAAAATGCCGGTTAAGTTGTATTTTTAGTACTGTAGTGTCGCGCGAACCATTAGCTATCTAATCGCTTTTGTTTATCATTTGGTGTATTTAATGAAAGAAAATTAATAATCAATGTTCTTGAATGAAGACAACAGTCCCTATCAAAACATCGGCTAAGTCAAACACAACTTTCTTTCATAAAAAAACACCACATGACGAAAACAGTAGACTAGGATGTGAATGTTTCACAGTACACACGGAGAGCTAATGTTTCACGCGTCACTACAGTACTATAAATACAACTTAACCGGCATTTTATTGCTAAAATTGATTAATAATATTTGTTTCCATAAATTTGCATACAAGAAAGTTAAGAATATATTGCAAATATCGCACATTGTATAATTATTTCCACTTTTAATACATTTCCCGTACAAAAACATTGTGTGACCACCAGAAGTCTGTGACATGTTGAACGTCATAATTTTGACAAACGGGCGAAAAGGTCTATACCCAAAAAGAAAAAAAAACAATACAAACCAAACCAAACTGTCAACTGAATTAATTTAACAAAGCTAGTAAGACAGCTTAAATTTTTTAAATAAATTGACAATTGCTGACATTCACACTTGGACTGTTCATGGTATAATCCTAAGACTTTTATATGTCAGTCAAACGCAATTCAACAGAGATAAAGCATACAAATAATACAGCTTCAGATTACGTATGTATGTTTGAAGACTTTTGAATGACAGTGACTGTTTTTGTCTGACGTTTTAAATCTTCATAATTTGAATTATGTGCTATTGGAATAATTAAAAACTATGTACACATGTATGTATCATAATGGATTAATTGATGGTTTACTTTGATGTCATTTTTATAATATTAGAATCTGAAGATGTCAAATCCTATTGATTTTTTTTACATTGCTACAATTAACTAACTTCAAAGCTTCTATTTTGTAGTGGACTTTCTTTTTCCTTTTATTTAAGACTTTGTATTGGCTATTAGCTTCATCTTGGTTAGATGCTGTAGTAATAGAATAGACACTGACTGTCATGTCGTGTTGTAGCTGTTACTACGCATCAATTGTGCTTATTGTATTCCCTAGTGGTAGCCATCGAGTACTAGTTGGTGTCCATTCGCACCCAAATTGCTGAATTTATAAGCGCGAGTGTTGAACAAGAGAAAATATCAGCACTATAAATACGAAAGTGGACGAACTCTCTCCTCGATGGAGTCAACGGTGGCGTCACAGCTTCAAACGGACGCATAAGCCCACTTTATCTGGGCTACTTCGACGTATTCGGAGCTCAGGCCCAAAAAAATTTCCAAGAATAAGTCAGGTTTTAAAAAAAGAGAAGGTGGCGGATGCGCCCGAATTGAATCAACGGCAGCGTTTACATCGGTTTTAACCGGCCCCTTGTCCTAAGGGTTTTGAAAAAATGGAAATGGCCCTCCATGTTGGAGGTTGTTCCGTCGGGGTAACTACCTTATCACGGAAAAATAATTAGTTATGAGATAGACACCAGCCTCGGATAGCAACAGACCATATCAATATCATGACCCAGAATGTTCACGGACTGCGACTTGAGAGTATGCACCTGGAACGTACATATACTATACACTCTTGGTGCTGCTCAAACACTTGAATCTGCCCTCACGCGATGCAAGGCCAATATTACTGCGATTCAGGAGATACTTTGGATAGGATTAGGTATGCAAAAACAAAAATATTGCGACATTTATAACAGCTGTCACAAAATACTGCACATGTTAGGATGCGGATTCGTCGAGGAAAACCAACTACGCTCAATGATAATTGACTTAACTGGCTGTGATCCGCATCAAGGCAACCATCCAAAATATCAGCATAACATGTGCACACGCCCCTACTGACGAAGTTGAAGCCTCTATCAAGGAGGAGTTTTGTGACCTCCTGAACGGAGCCTGTTCGGAGTATGATGTCAAAATCATACTCGGGGACTTTAATGCCAAAATCGGTAAGGAAAACATCTTCGGCGAATTAGTTGGAAAGCACAGTCTCCACCACACAACTGGCAACGACTTCCAGCTAATCGATTTTGCAGCAGCTCGTAATACGGTGATAAGAAGCACTATGCTTGCAAGATTACGAATCCACACAGCCACCTGGCACTCTCCAGATGATCGAACCTCCAACCAAATCGACCACGTGCTATTAGATGCGAAGCACGCATCCAATATTCTAAATGTACAAACATTCAGAGGGGCAAACGTTCACTCTGACCATTTTCTTGTTGCAGTCAAATTCAGAACTCGAGTATCCAACGAGAAGAAGCTGCAAACCGCCCAGAAAAAGAAATTGAACGTTGGAAGCCTACAGAGAGCACCTGATCGAGAGACTCTCTGCTGTGCATTCACCATCCACAAACGCCAACAATCTGTGGAATCAATATCGCTAAATCACAAGAGAAGTAGTCGAGACCACTATAAGCTACCAGCCACTACCCAAAAAGAGCCCTTGGTATGATGATGAATGCGTGCGTCACAAAAAGGTGAAAGAAAATACACACAAGCACTCCAGCGCAAAACAAGGGCAGCGAGAGAAGACTATCGACCCAGAAAAGAAGGACAAGAAGATCTTGCGTAGAAACAAAAGGGTCTACGCAGTCTCCTAGTTCAAGGATATCTCTTCGATATCCCGGATGTTTTTTAGGAAAGTCAAGCTATGGCAGAAGCCAACTGCCAAGCAGGCTCTTCGAAACGGTGAAAGAAACCTAGTCAGCGAAGCACAAAGAATAGTAAATGGATTTAAGCATCATTTCAAGTTCAGGTAGAGAGAGTGATAGGACAAGAACAAAACCTGCATCCAGTCAATGAAAAAGCCATACCCCCTTCCAATTTCGAAGTTTGGCTCAGCTAAAATAAATCAAAAAAAATAAATCAAGGCCGCCGGCTCTGACACTGTGGTTATGCTTTGGTAAGGTGCATGCTCCAAATCACCAATCAAATATGGGTGGATTAAGCCATGCCCGATGACTGGACTATCAGTTCTGTATGGCAGAGACTCTTTACGAGTCGGGAACCCGTTAAGTAAGTAAGTATTAGCTTCATCAGACCTAATACAATCTGGACAAAATCATTGTTGCACGAGGTGCAAAATAGTTCACAATTCGAGAGTAAATATTTATCCATCCCACTTAATAAAGGTCACATCAACTAGCTCGATGCCTTTCAATCAACAGTCGCTTCAAAAACATAGTATTGAATTAAATTTCCTTTTCATTTCCATGAAATCCAAATCAACCTTCAAATTAAGTCTACACTTAGTACACACAAAAATCTTAACGAGATAACAGTTTTTTCTTAATTTTTTCCATTAACCCTTTCAATAACAAGATTAAGATTATAAGCTCAAAATAAAATAAAAAAATAAATACCAATCAAGGTAAAACTGCATAGCACACATAAACGCTAACAACCTTTGCTACGTTTTTTTTTTTTTTAATTTGTAATTGATTACACATATTATTTATTTATTTATTTTTTTTTATTGTTTATTTACTTAAGGGCACGACAAACCAGACATACAGGCTAATCTTGCCCAAAAAAAAAAACCAACGAAACGTGAATTCAAACAAAAAAAAGCAACAGCTCATTATCAACTTCACTGATATGTTAGGTAATCAAAAAAAATGTCATTAAGATAATCGAGTGATTGTAAAATTAAAAAAAAATAAATAAAAAATAATAAGAAAACAAAATATTTTTGTGAAAAAAATGTTAAACAACTGCTGGAATGTGATGTATGTGTTTACGGATACAACAGCTGTCAGGAATGACAGGAGGCTTGAGCAGATGAATGTTGTTTCATGTAAGACTTGTTTATAAGAAATAAATATTCCATAAGCCAACGAGTTAATTGATTGTACGTATCCATGGGAATAGTTTGAAGTTTCTTTTCTTTTATTCGTCTTTAATACGTTCTTACATATGTACATACAAATATAAGACAGAATTGGGTGACAGTAAGCCGAGATAATTCAACTTAGGAGGTATCCAGTCAGTAAAAACGAGGAGCATAGTAGAACAGCAAGTGAAAAGCGAAGGTAGTCCACAGAGTTCGAGGTTCTATTTCCAAACGATATATAAGTTTTAAAAAAAAATACTTTGCGAAATGGTATTGAATTTTATTTATTTAGGTGCACTCTTCGAGAACACGTATGAGCAACGTCCTAAATATGACTTTAACATTGTGTTAGGCGATTTTACAGTCAAGATAGTTAAGGAAGACATCTATGGTAGAACAGTTGGTAAGCACAGCCTACCAGGTCTGGCAACGAACTTTGCGGCGGGGCGAAACGTCATTATAGCAAGCAGACGGTTTCATGCCTCCAACATTCTGGATGTCAGAACCTTTTGAGCACCTAACATCGACTGTAGTGATCTACTACATTGTTCCATCCAAGGTACGAATGCGGATATCCGAAACGCCATAACAAAGAAGAATTACTGTGAGAAGATTTAAAGTCGAAAAACTTAAATCGCAAGAGATCGCCAAAATCTTCGACGAACGTGTATCGCGAAACATCGGTACGACTCCTATGCCGCCAGTATCAAGTCCCAAACACCAGTGGCAACGCTGCCAACATCCCATCAGAAACGCCGCAACTGATGTGTTGGATTTCACCCGACCACCACCAAGAATTCCCTGGTTTGACAAAGAATTGACAAAAGAATGGCCGGCAAGCACATGCAGTTGAACAAGAGGCAGAAAGAACGGGGTCTCCAAAAGTAGAAAAAAGAACACGAGAAGCGCGCGATCGGAGAAATTGATAGAAATTGCAGAAAAAGATCGTGACAAGGCAACAAGAACCGTACAGAAGCATGTAGAGAAAAACTTCGTCAACAACCTAATTTGCCACTTTCAGGAAAGTCCACAATCGATCAAATCTTCTCACTTCGGCATCTTCTCACGACAGCATCTATAGATATGAGCTATACAGAGCCATGTCTAATTTTGGCATCCTTGCCAAACTCGTCTGTTTGTGCAGAATGACGAAGGAGAACACTCGCTCCTCCATCACGGTCAGTAATGACTTCACCGAGACTTTTGATGCAAAAAAAGGATTTAGACTAGGTGGTGACGCTCTGTCGTGTGACTGCTTTAACATCATTCTTGAAGCATGGTGGAAATTCACAAGTCTGTGCAACTACTAGTCAGCTCCGACAATATTGACATAATTGACAGAACTCAACGGCCTGTCACCGGTGCATTCGCCAAAATTCAAACGGAAGCTGCCAAAATGGGTTTAGCGGTAAACGAGGGCAATCGACGAATTGGCCAGAACGTCACAATCGACAACTTTGAAGTAGTAAGGGACTTTGTCTACCTCGGCTCTGCTATAAATTCTGACACCTCAGCAGAAATAAAACAAAGAATAACTCTTGCCAATCACTGTTTCCTTGGGCTGAGAAGATACGATAAAGAGTAGCAAAGCCCTATCCGGAACAACTAAGGAGATTCTGCATAAGACCTTGATCATACCAGTCTTGCTATATGGCGCTGTATGGATCTCTACTTTAGTTAAACGAATAGAACAAGATTTGGATCCTGATAGTGCTGGGGACCAGGTCCACAGTTCCTAAGTGATCCAATGGACAGTCGTCTAGTTCGACAAAAAAAATTTTGAGAAGTACGTAAAAAAAAAAAATTGAGGTAAAGGGCCATCTATTGATTTCTTCTTGAATCAAATGTTATTTTGACACTGACAGCTTTTATGCGCTTAAAAAATCGACAGAAACTCAGTATTATATTTTCTCGGTACAAAATCGATCAATCTACGCTTGAACAACGTTGGAAAATATTGGAAAAATACTTCCAAAGTGGATGTTGTGTTGCCAAAATGGTGCAAATTTTGAAAAGAAATGTCGGTCAAAATAATACTCCACTTGCAGCTGGTGTATACAAGTTTGTAATGAAAGTTCATGAGACTGGTTTGCTGATTGACAGCCGAACATATTTTCATGTACGTCCCCGCGTTCGGAGAATATTGCAGGTGATGGCATTATTGGCTCATTTTTCTTCCAAGACGACAATGAAATAAACGTTACAGTCTATGGAGAGCGCTACCGAGGTATGATAACCGAATTCCTACGGCCAGATATTGAGGATTGGTACTTAGGCTGTCCAACAATCGATTTATTGCACATAAGTTCAATAAGTTCAATAATCGTGTAATCAGTCGTTTTGGTGATGTTACTTGGCCGGCACGGAGATGCGATTTGACGCGCTGGGTTTTTGTTTTTGTGAGAAGCCTTTAAAGATCGATGCTATGCGAACAATCCACAGACAATTCAGCCATCAAGAATAATATTGATCAATGTATACGTGAAATAGGCCCGAAACCATCGAAAATGTATTGAAAAATTGGGTTGACAGGATGACCTACAGTCAAGCCAGCCGAGACAGTCATTTGAATGAAATAATATTCCATAATTAATCGGTTTGTTTTTTTTTTTCAATAAAGCAATAATCGTTGAAAAACTTTGAATAGTGCTTTCTTTTTTAAAAAAAAAAAAAGAACCAACAGATAACCGACCCTTTATTTATAACACTATTAATTGCACTACACATGAACAACCGAAATACGTCACCCATAAACTATTGACATTGGACATCTCAAATTAGAGAATAACACCAGCGGAAAACTGTACAAAAACGCAAGCAACTAGCATTCAATGTCAAACAACAAAGATGTAAATAACCAAAAGAAGGAAGAAACATGTAGGCAAGAGATCATCATCAAAATACTTTGTCAAATCTGTCTGATAATGAACAAAAGTAAAAAAAATGCCATTAAAGGATTTTTGATGAGATAAACGGTATAACTGTCAATTCCTTGTGTATGACATGCCTACAATTTTCATTTGAATCATGAAATCATTTACTTAGTTAATACTAAATACTAAAAATCACTAGACTATGAAATTTAATATAACAAAGTCTAACAGCTTCCAATGAAATTAGACAAAAACAAAACTACAGCCTCCCACCACCAATTTTATTAAAGGACATTCTTTGAATTCTGTCAATTCTCGTTAAATTAACCGCTCACATTCAATTACATACACACATGCTCCGATTACCTTGCCAAATGGCGACTAAATTCAATACACAAAGACACAAGACACAAAATGGCAGCCAAAATAAATCGAACATCCGTCAGCGTCATTGCTACTCCTGCCATCACCTTCGACACTGCTGCCTATTTTCAAACTGTAAGTTGACATTTACATACATCCTCTTACACCCGCCGCCGCCGCCACCTTTAATTATTTCTGAATATAATTAATATTTAATAAACAAAACATAAACTAGACGTTAAGCGGAATAAATTAAAAAGTTGCCTCATATTTCTGTTACGCTCTCTCAGTGTGCTGCCGCCGCCTACACAAATCTTTTACAAAATTTAATTTCTTTTTTCTATTTTTTTTTTTTTTATGGTTCTGTTGCTTGCTTCTTTATTTATTCTAATTAGTGGGCACGGCAACAAAATTATTACACACAAACACACTTCAATCAGAATCAAAAAAAAGAAAAAAAAAAAAAAACAACGACTAGCAAACTCTAAACAGCATATACGAGTATAGAGGAATGATTTATTAATTTCGAGAATCGAATGGCGGCCCTCAGAACAGCAAAACACCCGAGCACTGCCCCGGCCCGGCCGTCCCGCTGTCGTCCCTCCTTAGAAAGATCTAAGAGAAGTTGAAAAGTTGCTTTGGCACGAATGCAACAATTGCAAATTACAGTGGCAGGGTCACTAAGTTCATTATTCATTCATTTGTTAAATTAGGAATGAAAGATAAATACCGAAAAATCTATATAACAAACTTAACGAAACAAAAAACATGTAATTTACTTTAAAATACTCGCTTTAATTGTTTTTTTTTTTCATTTTTTTGTTTGTCGCTGTTTAATCAGTGTGTGATTCAAATGACCAGATATTGTTCAAAGAAAAGTAAACGAAGTCATTTATTTCGAACTGAGAATCAACGACATTTATAAATATATAAAACGGGAAATGACGCCATTTTATTTAGCACCTAAATACATATGTGGGAATATGTATTTTTTTTTTCTTTAATTTTAGTTGCACGTGAAAGTTGCAATTATTGTTGCAATAAATGTTTGTGGGCTTTGGGAAAATACATGCACGGAGAGTAATTTATTGACCTTGCATGTCGTAATCGTTTTTTTTTTTTTACACAAACATATAAGGAAACTTAACCGAAATAGTTGGTAGTTTTAAACTCATTTAACACTCTTGACGGTCTAATCAAGTTTGTCAAAATTAATTTGCACCTTAAGTAAACCTGATTTTGTGTTAAGTGACTTAAAGGGGCGAAAATTAGCAATCTATCACGAACAATTAAGTCGAAAGTTTTAAAAATTTGACAGAAAATAACGCTTAGCCCGCGTCACTATCGAAAATTACTTTCCGCTACGATAAGCCTACATGAAACATGTTATGTATTAAATCGTCATGACGTGATAAGCTAGATAAGCTGCGAATGATTTTTTTGCACATATTAAAGTTAGCAGTATCTTCATTACGAGTATTTCTAGAGGAATGCGTAAGTTCGGTGCGGTGGATTGGCTGACCTTGGAATGCGACAACCTAGACTAAACTGCATGTACATATGTATTTCCAATTATTGTTGAACTACTGACAACAATCCTAACAGACACAATTTTAGGGAATAAATGAATCATAGCGGCCAAAGGATAGTGACGCCACATTAGCCTCTCACTATCAACTCCTACTCTACACTTCCACGTTGGTGGCTGCTGGATACCTCTCGGGTTTGGGCCGTAAAAAAAAACTTTTTTATGTGTTGTCTGAGGATTAAACCTCGAACCCCTCGCGCCATAGTTCAACGCACTAACTAACAACGCTCATATAAGGAATGGGCGCATATCATACCCAACATCAATAAATGGCTAAGCCGACAATATGGAGAGCTCAAGTTTTACATAACCCATTTATTAACAGGCCATAGAAGCTTGAGAGCGTATTTATGTATGTACACTGCCCGAGCTGTACAGAAACTATAGAAGGGAAACATGGAACAAGTCATATTCCATTGCAGTTACCCCGGAGAATACACTCGTAAACAAGCAGATTGCTATAAAGTCTTAAGAAAGCTTGGACACAATCAGCGAGATTAGATTATTGTCATAATAGTGAAAAAGTAGCGTCTTAAAGGACGGCTATTGGCAGAGCAATGGCAGAACACTAATGTGAGCGAGCATATGATTTAAGGCTGTAGTTCCCTTGCGATAAAATACTTGACAGCAATGCCTCGAGGGCTAGTGGCACACGGGTAATTTTGTTTAGTAGGTGAACATCCCTTATTGAAAACAGTCTTTAAACAAAAAAAAAGTCTTGTCGGACAGAACAGGATAGATACTTCAAGCAAACCGAAGTATCTTAGTGCTCAAGTATCAAGTGCTAGGTGTCACTTGAGTGTCAAAATTTTAAGTCCGAAGGATTCAATGGAAAATGAATGGAAAATGACTATGCTGGTGATATACATATGTTTATTATCGCACTGCATTATCGACATACACCAAAAGGCTCGCTACGGCTGAAGATATAAATACGTTCAAAACAAAATCCCTGAGCCTTATAAATTCTAATGCTCAACTGAACATTTATCAAGGAAATATTATAATCTCGTCCGATGGTGGTACCGAATTTTATGTGTAGAGCAGATTAAGGAAAGCAAAAGCTACGATCGGTATGTTGTTCAAGATCTGAAAATTATATTCTCTGAACGAAAACCAAGCTGTGACTGTTATACGGGTGTAGTACATGGAAAATGACCACCGTTGTCCTTGTCATTCGCAAGCTGCAAAACTTCGTATATAAATGTCTACGTATTTTCTTGCGAGTTTTCTGGCCGAACCATATCTCAAACAAACAGCCTCTAACGAGAACGGACCTGAAACCAATAGACATCACAATAGGTTGAAGGAAGTGGCAGTGAATAGGTCACACATTACGACACGAAGTAAAACTTACTAGTGCAAAGCAGACCTTAAGTAACCTGTAAAGACGTTTCCACACCAAACAAACATTTTGAAAACATTTCTTACAGTTTTAAAACACCACACTTGTTTTTCCATTTTGAATTAGACTATCCGTCACCAAGTACAGAAAGAGAAACATTTAATTTCACCACCTAACATGGAACATTTAAAAAACGTTTCCCAAACAAACAAGAAACACGATTTAACGTCCACAACAACAAAAAAACATTAGGGAAACATTGTTTTTGGAACATTTTTAAAGCATTTTCAATACGGTTCTGAAATGGTTTTCTAAATGTTTGTTTGATGTGGACAAGCCTTAAGGCACATCTACATATGCATATTGGATAACACGGGCAACATTTTGGCCTATACAGCGTACGTTTCAAAGTACGCACAACTTTTTAAACATTAGTACTTCTAGTGAGGCCATCTATTGGCAATTACATGCGGTAGATCCTTCTCCGATGTACTGTCAAAATGTCATGACATTTGGAACGAATAGAAGCAGAGTTATTGAGTCTGCAGTGACAGTATGTTTGTTTGTCATCAGTACAAAAATGAGCATCAACCAAAAATTGCTCAGAATTCAACATTCCAAAGACATCACCAAGGACAAGGAATAAAAACTTCCTTTGCAACATTGTGACTGGTGATGAAACGTGATGTTTTCAGTATGATCCACTCCACCGAGTGGAAGCCGCTAGACGAGCCAAAACTCGAAAAATCTCTTTTGGAAAAGTCAAAAGTGAAGACTACATATTTGACTTGCTTTTACGATTCCAAGGACATTGCCCACAAAGGGTTCATTCCATCAGGCCAAATTGTTAATAAACAATTCTATTTTTGGTGTTTTGAAGTGTTTGGTGCATCGTATTCGGCCAGAATATAACGCAAAAGGAAGTTGACGTTTGTTTGCACGATAATACGCCATCCCATCGATGCACACTTGTGACCGATTTTTTGACTAAAAATCGCATTTTAACTATCAACCACTACCCTTATTCGCCTGAGTTGTCACCGCGCCTTTTACCTTTTCGGAAAAATGCATTTGATGAAAGGATAGCGTTCTGCGTACTTACATCTTGAAGGACATCCCGGCAAACGATCTAAAAGAGTCATTAGACATGAAGGTATGAATTAAAATTTTTCATAACTTCACTAAATTATATGAAACCGAAAAAAAATGTTAAGACCAAATATTTGGGCATTCAGATTCTCTACAATTCACTCATACATCAGTTTTGGCCAGACCCACTCTTTGGGGGTGTTTTCATCGAACAACCGCTTTTCATGAAATTTTACTTGTAACATCCTAAAACGTGCAAAGTTGTCGTCATAGGTTGTATATGGTTATAAGTTCATCATAAAACACTAGGCACCATAGTGGGCCCATCGCGATCCCTAGGGAACCTTCACCGTAGGAAACCTTAAACCAATTCACCCATACATTAAATTTCCCTACAGAACCTAAATATGTCCCCAATTTTGTTCAGTGAACCAACCTCCTCCAAATTGTTAAAAAAAGTATCTTTCGAGGTACTTTACTCCTAGCAATGGCAATGAGTAATATCCTCTGCGACATGTAGGTCATCACAATACCTGCATGTGTCCATGTTTGTTAAACCTAATGTTATGGCGTGCTTCCTCGGAAGGCAATGACAGGAGAGTATCCCTATCGCTGATCTTAGCTTTGATCTGCTTAGTTTTATGAATTCTCCAGATTTTTTTCGATTTAACTTAGGCCATAAAGCCTTAGAGACCCTGTGCCCTTCTAAGTTTGACCATCTTAAGTCGGCCATATTGATGATTTTTTCGAGAATAATTTTCTTAGCCACGGCCATTGGTGGTCTAATGCCTTCAAAAATATCACCGGGAGCTCCTTTTTTTGCCAGTACATCGGTATTTTTGTTACCCTCTAGTTGTCGTCATAGTTCAGTACAAAATGCAACATGGCCACGCGAACTTTATAAGGCTTGCATAGAAAGGAGGATAGGGTATCAAACGAATCGTTCCAGACGGATTGTAACTTTCCTATATGTTTTTTTAAAAAGTCCGGTTTACTTTGGACCGCACCTTGTATTTGAAAATCTGTATTTAATACACTTTATTGAATCGCATAACGACTGGTATTATTTTGTTCGGTTTACCTAGCTTAATAGCAGGAATGTAAGTGAAAAATTATAAACTCACATAATAAATGCAATTTAAAGTGGTAAAACATTTGTCAAGCAGTTATAGCCAAGGTTAAAATACGTGAGGTGCTATCGAATGCGGAATTCAATCGCGAGAAAGCTACTATCTGTGGTGTCTCCAACTATGAATCAAATGAATCAATTAATCGGCCATTAAAACATAGCTCTCGACGCATTGGCGGTATTATGTACTTTCTCGCGAAACGTGAAATTCATTGCAAAGATGAAGGCGTCTAACGTCGATTTCGAAAACGAATAAAACCCATTGAGTGGGTGTTGAGGGTACAAAATTCTTTGGAGAAATCGGGATAAATAATTGGTTGTTGGTTATAAGGTAATAATTTCTATACAAGTCTAGGTGTGGTAGGCAATTTTTAAATTCTAGTAAAAATGTAGAACAAATATTTGTATATGGAGACGGAGATACATGTCAACCCCAGAACAAAGGGGTCACGGTATATACATATGTAAGTAAAAAAATAACTTCAAGTTGCACAAAAATGTCGAAAAAAAAAACAAATGTTTAAGTGACCTGAAGGACATCACTACTAATTGGGTAGACCTTGTAGACACCATTTGTAGATAGATGACTGTAATCTCTAAAAATGCACAAAGTACTCAATGCCTAAGGGATACCCATGCTACATGTCAAAAATAACTCGTCCAGGTACAAAATTTTTCTCCTTGACGTAGAGGTTGTTTGTTTCTCAATGCCATAGTGGGTGGAAATCCATGTTCATTGCCATCGCTGCGACTTGAACCTAAGCAGCACATGTGCAGAAAACAAAAAACCATCCAGACACGCTAACCACAACACACCATGCTACCCATAAATTTATTGATAATCTACTACGCGAAGGTGAGTCAACCTCGTGGGACAGTTCTAATAGTAAAAACGAAAATAGACCCACCAGTAGATAGCAAACCACTCAAGGACAAATAATATTTACACCTTTGGAGTTGAAAAAAAAAAAAAACATAGAAATGTAAACAAACAATCAGTTCGTGTGAAGGATTAAGCATGTCCTGAAATATAACGCACCTTAACCGCCTAAAAAGCTATTAAAATCACTTTCCAATAAATCTCATTTTTCAAAAAAAGAAAAATAAAAAATAAAACAAGAAAAGTAATTAACATTTCAAGGCCTTATTTTGATCGTAATTAACTATTCACTGTGACAAAACTCATAAAACGCTCGTAAACGAATCGTATTCCACCGAGAGACCGCTGAAAATTTATAAAATAATCTTCTCAACCGTAGCCGCGGCAAGAATGACAAATTCCTTAAAAAAAACTCTTTTTGTTCGAGTAAAATTTTTTTTTTTTTTTTTTTTCAAAATCAAAATAATAATGACGTCGGATGAAAACATCGAAATAGCAAGCAAAGAAAAAAAAAAAGATAAAACCAAATACGAGTACATCGGCTGGCCTTGGTACTCGTAAAAGACGAACAATCGCTCGTACTCGCCGCCTCACCGCAAACACATCATTCTTGTTGGCGGCGGCGTCGGCGGCGATAAGAGTTCTGAATTCATCAGAACTCTGTGAAAGGCCGGTCCTCCTCTCTGGTGGAGCCGGTATAGCGCGCATAGGACAAGAGAAATAATATTATGTGCTCGTACAGATACACACATTGTTGCTATATTGTTATTGGCGAGGCAAAGTGTGTCGTTGGTGATATGAGACGTTATATCACAGCTATTTGTCGCCTTTGCGACTACATATATCTGTGGGACATATTTGTAGGACAGCATTGAATTGTTTTCCTTGTTGGATTGTTTTTTTTTTTGTTTTCTCTCTGTTACAACAGAGGTCTTGAGGAATGGGATGAAGATTGTTTCGACGTTGCAAGGTTGTTGTAGTGGGAAACTGTCACCGAGCATGAGTGACATGCAATTGCATTATGCAAATGCGATAAGAAAGAAACGGATACGCGTTTATTTGCTTAAAGTATGTTTTAAGAGATGTTAACGCTTTTGCTGATAGAAATATCAGTCTTTGGCTTTAGGTGTTTGCCTAGTACACACACATTTAGTGGGATGATGAACAATGCGTGACAGATATGTATGTAATTAGGTAATAAGTGTTATAAAAATTAATGCCAGACTAGCGAACGATACGATCTCAAAGAGTTGAATGGCCACCCAGTAGGTACAAGGACGAACAAGCGCCACCCACTCAAGGAATTACCACCAAAATTGAGTACAGAATATTAGTTCAATATTGTCAGCCCCTAGAAACGTCCGTCGCCTCTAATGTACAAGGTTCCATTAAAAAAACAGCTGACACTCCCGACTTCGCTCGTGTGTTTTGAAAGTGCATAATGAACCGACAAATACCAATAGGATCCTGGGTATGACCGTCGTTACTTGTACACTCTTACTAAAGCCGACGCTTTTAGCAAA
Organism: Xylota sylvarum; assembly: GCA_905220385.1. NCBI lineage: Eukaryota > Metazoa > Arthropoda > Insecta > Diptera > Syrphidae > Xylota > Xylota sylvarum. The sequence goes on along the minus strand of LR999957.1, from coordinate 102,218,294 downwards.
CCCTACTGTAGATGGGAAAATCTCTCTAGTTGCAACATTTCAAGATAGATCTGACCTAGACCTACGCTGAAACGGAGTTGAACCTCTTGAAGAAATCACAAATCACCCACGTTATTGTTGTTCTTACTTTATCACTTTTTTAAATAACTTCTGCAGATGTTGTAGGGATGAGGAGAGGGAAGAAACCAATCTCCACCTCCTATACACGTGCCCAGATCTGTCTTAAAAAAGATTACTCCATCTAGGAGCTCCCTTCTTTTAGAACCTAGACAAACTGGCATCATTAGGCGTCACGAACCTCCTTCGCTTTAGCAAAAGCTCCGGTTGGTTTAATTAGTCCCGGGAGGCGAAATAGAACGATCCATGGCATCACTTTTATTGTGCAGACACCCAGTCTAACCTCAACTCATACTGGAATAGATATTAAATGTTGACAACAACCAGTAAGAAAGTGGCTTGCAACTTATAACTTAATACGGGTGAGTGTACTTAAGATGTGTACTTCAACATTATAATCTTTCGCGATTACAAAATTGCATAATTTCACTTGCTGGCGTTATCATTTGTTTAATTTATTACTTTCCCCTCAATCAACAAATAAATGTAAATAACAAAAAAAAAAAAAAAACTAAGAACGTATCAAAGGTCGCAGTTACATTTAACAAGATTACTTTGTTAAAAGGAAAACACCAGTCGTCGGCAGGAAATTATGCAATGATTCTAATATTTAAAATATGCAAGACGAGATGTCTCCACTACAGACAATATGACTCAAGCGAGCACAATACATTTCTAATGAGGTGATTATATACTTATGCATGTACGATGTACATACATATCTGCATATTTGCTTACAAGCATTTGTTTTGCTGTGGAGTAATAAAAGAATTGGTGTGACCATCATTGCATAATGAAAAGCTATGAAAATTGGATTAGAATCTGTGACTTTCAATTTGGAATACTGCTACACATACCCAGCAACCTTTTCGTATACTCGTACATGACAGACTTTAAAAACACAATAAAAAGTGAAGATCGAGCACAATCCTCTTGTGGGATTCAAAGCAATACATATGATTCAATAATTAATTTGACAAACACCTAATATTGCAATAGACTAACGAACAACACTTAACTTTCTAATTAATGATTTCTTTTTCGTTTTTTTTTTTTGTTAAAAGAAAAACAACGTGATTTAATGCATTTCTTTGTAATTTTTCATTTTTCAGGAATGTTTTGTTACAACTGTTGCAAATTAAGTGTGAAGAAGATTGGTTGGATACACCACCCCGTTGTCGTTGTTGTCGCCACATTCTGGCATGCAATCAAATCCGTCACATGAATTTGTCTAGACCTAATGATGCGTAACACATTCGAGAGCCTGTAGAACACGTCATTAATAGATGAAACACTTCCGACAGTCGAAAGATTTACAGCAAAAATAAGTCCTTGGCGCATGAGCCAACTAATTACATGCAATTAATGGATAGAGTGCAGAAATCGAGACTTAGGGAGGTGTAATATAAATCGAATGAGAAATGGATTGTTTTAAAAATACATCCAATATAACACTTGCATGAGTGTTCCCATTAGTCGTAAGTTATAGACTAGATTTGGTATAGTCCACTTATGTTCATTGCTTCAGTCTGGTTTTTCTAAGTAAGTAAATTTCAGATCTTAATACAGTCAATATTCTAACTGTACAATAAAAAGTCCAATAAAACCAATAAAAAAGAAACAACACACAATATCAATCCAATTGAATCCAACACAACCTTATATAGAGACCATAAAATTCACTTTTATTATCAATTCGTTTGTCCTTGACCTGAACTGCATTCGAAATGTATACATAACAAGGACAATCGAAATGTGAAAGCATTTCTATGGTCAATTAAGGATAATAGAAGCAGAAATGTTTGAATCACGCAGTGTTGACAGTTCTTTGGAATGTTCATTTAACTCTCCCGTTATTAAAATCAGTCAACGTCAGTATACCATAAAGATGACGTAAGAACAGACGTTGATAATACGAAATCGAATTCACTAAAAAATTTCGCTTTTTATCCAATGCTTAACGAAACAGTGAGTACTATAATAATAAGCTATTGTAAGGAAACCGGAAACTGGGGGAATTGGGAAACTAAACGCTCTAAATCTGAATGGTAATAGAATAATCTTTTCAAAACTCCAGAAGAGAGTATTTCTTCAGAATACTAAAATGTCTTTCCATACCAAACCAAACCCTAGGCTATGCGTGACGTTAGCTGCTGTTTATTTGACGTTTGAATTCGTTCATACTTTCTACTTTCTACTGTACTTCAACAGTACACGCTACAAAAAGTTTACCAAAGCTCACATTCGGTTGGTACTTTACGTACGATTTTCATTGAATGAATTCTCACCAATGAAACTCATTTCTGGATCAACGGCTTCGTTAATAAGCAGCTTTATCGCATTTGGGCAAGTCAACAACCATTCACGAAATGCCATTACCCTCACAAAAATATAATGTTTGGTGCGGGTTCAATACTGGAAGGTTCCATACTTTTTCTTTAATAATGCTGGCAACACAATAACAGTCAATTGAGATCGCTACCGGACCATATTGACTATTTTTGGGATAAATTGGAAGAGGATGACATGCTGAGATGCTGGCCAAATAATCGAGTTATTGATGTCGAAGTTCAGTGGCAGTAGTATTTCCACAAATGGACCAGTCAATTGGGCGTAAGTTATATGTATAAACATACATAAAGAAACCCCTGGTTTGACGAAAAGTGCCTGCAAGAACATGCAACTAAACAAGATGCATAAAAAAGCAGCGCTGCAAAATAGTACAAGGGCTGCTCATGTGAATCACTATATTCTAGGTACAATGTACGGAAGTTTCACCAAAAAGTAAAAAGAACGAAGAAGCTTGCAGCGAAAAGAAGAATACCTCGTAGTGGAGTCACATATCCTGAGAATATGGAAAACATCTTCTCCAGACTGTATAACGGCGACGAATAACAACATCCCGCTGTTAGGCAGAATGGATAGTTCAACTTAGACAATGATAGCCAAGACTTCCGTTCACATCACCAAAACGAAGTGAGAATAGTAATACCCAAGCTTAAATCCAACAAGGCAGCTGGACCTGACGTTATCAGCCGAGCTGTTCAAAGTAGCTGGAAATGACTTGGTAATGAGCATATACCAACTCATTTCTAAGATTAGGTCAGACGAGTGTAGGCCCGATAAATGAAACATTAAATCTGAACTAGGTAGTAGTCAAGCTCATGTTGCGTCACGTGGAACCCCCCAAGGAGGAGTCTTATCACCACTACTGTGGAACCTAGTAATTAACGAAATACTTATTAGATTAGACCAAAACGGGGTGAGTGCCGATAATGTCGTCATATTAACAACTGGTAAATTCCTACCCACAATCGTTGTCCTGCTACAAACAGCGTTAAACACCCTGAACAGCTGGATAAAACACTGTGGACTCGGTCTCAATGAACAACTAGTTATCATCACAAATAAAATAAAAATACTAGACTGAATGGAGCCCAATTCCAAATATCAGCCACGGCAAGATATCTAGGATGCATATTATATCGCAAATTGAACTGGAAAGACATTATACTGGGACGTACAAAGAACGCCTCGATTGGTTTTTATGCATACAGTAGAACCTTCGGTAAAAAATGGAGCCAAAACCAGCCACAATCCACTGGATGTACACCATCATTGTTAGAACTATCCTTACGTACGGTTGTCTTTTCAGGTGGCCCAGGAAAGGTATACTTCAACGACCTCAACGAACTAGCTAACACGCCACCTAAAACCACCCTAAAATTCATTATGAAAACCGGATAGTTCAGGAAGGCCGGTTCGGACATGGATTAAGTTTTGCAAATAATAATCTTTTTTTTTTCTTCAGGTGTTCCACACCGGGGAATAAAATGGATCCACTGAGATCCGAGTGTGATTGCAAATTATTAGTGGTGCCCAAACTACCTACTTATGCCGATAAAATGGAATCTCGGCATCGTTTGCCGATCCGTAAGACAAGAGAACCCATCATCATCATCATTAGACATCAGTCTCGTTAATATCGCTTACAAGATCCTATTTGTGCTGACCAGATGTCGACAATCGATCGAATATTCACACTTAGGCAGATCCTTGAGAAAACTCAAGAAGTCCAAATCGATGCCCACCATCTTTTATAGATTTCAATGTTGCATATGGCAGCATCTATAGCGACGAGCAATACAGAGTCTTGTTTAGTTTTGGTATTCCAGTTGTCATGTGACTTTGTGAGCATCATGCTTAAAAGAATGGTGGAAATTCACAAATCAACACCAGCGAAACAATTTTTCAAAAGTCTATGCAACTGTACATATGTATGTACAAACTTATGCCAACGATATTGACATAATTAGCAGAACTCAGCGGGCTATTATCCTTGCGTTTCCAGTCCCGTTTACGTTGATGAGGAGGAGATTCAACGCGCTTCGGTTCGCAATCTCCGAATCCAGCCAATTCAATCGTAATAGAAAAAGACATCGCCTTCAATAACGCGAGCAAGTAGAAGGAGATCTCAACCGACTTGGAGTGCGGAACTGGAGACAGTTATCTAATGACCGGACTTACTGGAGAAGCTTGTTAGTTGAGCCCCAGGTTCACCGCGAACTCTAGCCCGACTTAAGTAAGTTGGCTAAAGTAATGTTTTAATAAAATAACAATCTTTGGAGAATGAAATCAAAACCGAAATCGGAATATTATTCGCATTCACTGCTTACAAACTACAGCGTAAGTAAAAAAGGTCTCCCTATATAGTAAAACTGTCAGTAAGTGGAATCCAATTGAGGATTTTAAAAAGTGAATTTCTATCTCAGCGCGGTTTAAGAGTAAACTGCGCATCTAGAATCAAAGTGAGTATAAAGTTAAAAGGGAATTATATGCAAACTTTCTCGACTACCCGCCATGTCAATTAAACTGATTTAAACACCATACCCATGTTCGATGTAATTTTCCAAAGCATTTTTCAAAAATCCAAACAACATTTGTTAAAGCAACTTTCACCTGTAAACCAACCAAGAACTCGACACCACAACCCAGCGCGTAATCCCAAATCGATTAGACATTCAACATTCCCCTTACATAACCTTAACGCCAGAGATAGAAATTACGCAGATAAATCGAATAGACTCCATGAAATGTAAAATAAAAAAAAATAAAAAAAAACTCCACTCACCGTGCTCCCATGGATTGGCCGGTTCCATGTAGCCCGTCACCAGTGCATCATCACTTTTCGGAAATGAAACACGCCTCGATATCGTTACACACGACGCTGTGTCTCCCAACCCTGAACTCGATGGTAATTCCGCTTTATGTCCGCTGCCCCCACTTCCACATCGCATTAAAATTGGTTCACTCGACGTTGTCGTCAGAGTCTTGTTAATCTTCTTTCGCAGTAGCATTGGTGTTAGACTTTTATTGCAAGATTGACTTCTACTGCAGCTGTTCTCTACGATATCGCTACAATTACTGCCGCCACTGTTCCCGCTAATAGCACATAACACTGACGATGATCCCGCTGTTGTGGAAGTGTTCTCGACCACTTTTTCTTTGTTTTCTAGATTTTCTATCGACGATGGGGATGATTCGGTGACCAACGATTCCGCAACCCCATGATGTATGCCATCTCCACCGCCTTCGCTTAGTGGTGGTGGTGCTGCTGGTGATTCTGACGTCGCTATCACCAATGGCAAAGGTGTTGTTGGTGTTTCTGTTTCTGGCGAAGGTGGTGGTGTTGCAGGTGTAGTTGTTGATGATTGTTTAATTATCAATTCATTATCACAAATTGTTGGTGTTGTTGTTGTTGTTATAGTTGTAGTTGTAGTAGAATTTTTATCACAAATAGACTTGTCAGACTCAACAACATTGACAACGTCTAAGCTATTTTCGATATCGAACTCAGCGACAGAACTATTTTCGATATCTAGTATTTTATTTGCCGTCGACAGCTGATGCTGTTGAGTGCAAGAGCTGATGAATGCTGTTGCGGTGGCGGTGTCCATCGCTGTAATAGCTGCATAACTGACTGTAGAAATGACGGCGGGTGTTGTTTCGCTCGTGTTTCCTGCGCATTTCGTGTCATTTTCTTGTTCGACTTTTGAAATATTTATTAGATTCTGATTGGAGGTATAAAAAGTTGATTCTTGTTTATCTACAACACTTGCTGCTGTCGTTGTTGTAGTAGTAGATGACGTGATTGTGGTATTAGTTGGGGGTGTTGATAAAGTTTGTTGTATATTGCTGCTATTGCCGCTGTTGGTGTTATCACAATTATTCATATTTTTTTCGTTTACGCCTTCGTCTATCTTTTTTTTATTTTTTTATTTTTTGTTTTCCACGCGCGCCTTTTGTTTTGCTACGATTTTTTACTCGGAATTTCTTTTATCGCGCATCCACACACAGAGAGACAGAAAAATTTACGGTACGTCACACTTTACATTGTATTTTCTCTTGAATATTTATGTTTGCCACTTGTTTTGAGACCAGTTTATCACGCTATTTTGCCCTGTTCGGATCTTTCTTGCAAGATACCAGAAAATATGTATAAAAAAAAAAGCCACAACCACACTCAACGACGAAGCGAATTGAGAAATGTAGAAATCATAAAGAAAATTCCCTCACGCGAAGAGAACCACGTTTTTTCTCCCTCCCTCTTCGGCCGTTTTCCCTATGACGGTTTTACTATATCGCTCTGTCTGTCTCTACTTGTGTTTGTGTGTCGGACTTTTTCGCCGTGGAGATTTTTCTCGTTTTTTTCGTTTCCCTCGATTGTTTTTGTTTTCCTTGCTTGTTCCTTCACCACTGGCACCCTTTATGTTTCGTATAATTTTTGTCTTCTCTTTTTGCTGGTACTTTCGCAGTTTTTTTTTTTCGCTCCACTGTATTACATATGATGTCAGAACTTTTAAAGGTAAATTTTTTTTTTCTATATTTGATGGAAAATTTATTTTCTTTTTACATTCTCTTTTTGTTGGAATAATTTTTCACGTTTTTTTTCGCCCTTTTTACATATTTTTTTCTGTTCGTGATTTGCTGCTGGTGTTGGCGCTAAGAGCACTTAAACTTCACAGGGCTAATATTTTTTTATTTTACTTTTATCACCATTTTGTTAGATATTTCGTTGGTAAAAAAAAAATTTTGAATTTATTTTGTTATATGCTTATGTAAAAAAAAATTAAAAAAAGAAGACAGATTTTTTTCTTGTATTTTGTAACATTAATTACGTCTTCACTTCGCGTTCGCACTCGCACAATAGAAAAAACGATTTGGCCAATTGGTGGGAGAGAGCGGTTGAAGTACGGGCAAATTCACGAAGTAAATTCGCTTGCTTTTTGACAGCGAAGAGCGAGAGAGAGAGCTGTCAGTTTTGGTGCATTTGCTTTTGTGCTGGTGATTCTTTAGTGCATTTTGGGAGAACTGCTCTTTTGGCGCTTTACCATGACAGTTAGGTAATGAATTGAGGGAAATGGAGCAGCCGACAACTAACTGCGGATATCTATGGGCTTTGGCAGTGAGAATTTGTAGTAGATTTTGATGGTTTGAATTGGATTTTCGATTTATTTTATTTTTCCCCTCATATTTGTCTACAGTTCCATACTTTTTCAAGCCAACCGCCACATAAACCATACCACCGTGCTACTGATCCGAAATTTAAATCAGTGCTTATAACAGGAAGCAGTAGTGGGGTGTCGTCAACAAATACTAGTTTATTTTTACTCAAAAACGTTGGGTTGCTAATTGTATTAATATGAGGGTTCACACTCATCAAATCGATTGATGACGCTAGATTTGATTAATCTGAATGCAAATTTAGTTGGGCTGGATGGATTGCCAAGCCGCTCGCCAACCAAATTTGGTAAAGAATTTGATTTGCTGGAGGTAGTCGGGTAGTGATGCGAAAACACAAGTGCTCTTACGCTAGCCTCACACTATCAACTCCTACTCTACACCTTCACCAGCGAAAGAGAGAGTGGGAGGAATGCTCTGCCACTAAAGCACTTCCTCTTGATCCAGGCGGCAGCGGATAAATTCCCTAGATGGAATCGACGGTGGCGTCTATCAATTCCAATCAGGCCGAACTATGAGTGGTATCCGTATATGAGCTGCTTTGACATATTCGAATCAGATGTCTATAGGGATCTCCAATACTAAGTCAGGCTGTTGGAATGGAGTTGGGAGCGTATTTATCCTTAATGGGCCAACGGCAGTGGGTTACTGATTTGGAAAACCCGGCCCTTCGTCCTAGGGGTATAAAAGGGAACTGGTCCTTCAGGTTGGGGTTGTTGGGGTGACTTCCCTACCAAGGAAAAAATCATTTATTATCTACGAAGCAACAACAAGCAACGGATAAGGATGAAACCAGCTATACAGAGCCATGCATAGTTTTGGCATCCCTGCCAAACTCGTCAGATTGTGCAGAGTGATGATGGAGAATTCTCCCTGCTCCATCAAGGTCGCTAACGATCTCACCGAGGCCTTTGATGTCTAAAAGGGATTTAGACAAGGCGAATTGAAGAAGAATGAAATGAATGAATGAGAAAATGTTTGGTCCCGTTTGTGTTGACGGGCTTTGGAGAAAGGAGATTTAACGACGAATTACGTATATGATCTGTACAGCGACATCAACCTATTTAAAAAAAAAAACTGCGAATCAATCGTATGAGATAGCTAGGACATGTAGAGCGAATGGACACCAGTGCACAGGCCAGTAAAGTCTTCGAATCAAACCCGGAAACTGCGTTGTCCAGTAAAATAAGACTTCGCCTTTTGCGGCGCGCACAAATAGAAGGACACTTCAACCGGCTTGGATTGCGCCACTGGAAGCAGTTATCTAAAGACCGAGCCGTGCTCCTGCTCTCAGCTAAATCCCAAGTGTGTGGTGTTTGTAAGTTTTAGACTGTGAATATGCTTTTAAACATTTTATTTTATTTATTTTAAAACCAACCTTCTTCCTCCAAAACAACCACCATCGGCTTAAAAATAGAGATTATGTGTTTTTCACAGTAAACACAACCAATATCCAATTGAGTTGTGTATCATAATAAGTCTGTTCCCTTAAAAATTCGAATTCTAATCGACCAACTCCGTTCACTAACACAAAAAACCGTAAGAGAGCACACGAGAGAGTAAAATATTTCCTCACAGTGAGAAAAGTTACAAATTTTTACTGAACAAATTTCCGTTGTGTACGATCTGTCAAAAGTACTATACATTCAACTGATCAGATACTTCTTTTCCTCCAAGCAATTAAATATAGGGTTTGATTTGTATTTGATTTAGAAACATATATTTGTGAAGATTCTCAAATATTTCACCGTCTTTCTCGTGTTTTGTTCTTCCTCATACATGACGTTTCAGTAGTGCGAAAGTTTTGTTGTTCCCTAATTGTGATGAAATTTTCATTCTGTGAGAGAATCATGCCCACTCCTTGAAATTTGTTGTTTTACGATTTTTAGTACAGAAAGTAAAGGAACAGACCTTATTCAACCAAAATGCAGACAACTAAAGAAACAACCAAAAATGTTTAGTTGTCTCAGATTGACAGATAATAGACAACTAGTCGTCTCAAAGTTGAGGTCGATAATATACTAATTCTGTATTAACAACCAAACTACAAGTTGTGTACCATATTAAGGGCATTATACACTACATGGGGCGTATAGTTGGAGTTTATCCATCCTAGCTATAGGCCATCCTTTACCTAAGAACGTATCGTCTTCTTCTCTCACCATTTATATAAACAAAGACGGAATTTCACTCAAACATTTTACAATTTCTATTTCGTGCGATAAATACATTTATACGCATTGACAATTTCTGTATGAAAACGGATATATCATGACGGTTTCATGCGCTGCAATCAGAATTTTATTACGATATTCGAAACTTCTCCGGAACGGATACTTACTATAATAGATCTGTTTATTCCAAACATTTGTTAAGGTTAAGAAACTCATGTACTCAAGAAAGGCATAAAATTAAACTTCATCTTCTTGACAAATCTATTACACAATGTCATTTGCCACAATTTCCGCAAACTCTTGACAGCTCCTCTTTGATCTCATTTCGTAACAAATGTTATGTAAATAACAAAATGAAAAAAACGATGTTATATTCAACATAATTCACGATTTTATCTTTATTTGATGAAATGCAAATTTTTCAAAGAAAATAACTTGAGTAACTAATATTTTATCGCCTCATTAGAAAAAAAAAATAAAGAAAAACAAATCTCAACAATAATTTCTCCGTGGAGCTTACAACAATAAACAAATAAATGAAATGGAAATTCCTAACCTAGTTGTGAGGGGAGGGGAAGAAAATATAGAAGAGAAGAGAACACTTATTAATCCATTTCATTGAAATTCATCATTTGTAGTGGCTTTTTTGATAGATCTCTGCTGTTGCTCCGTTTCGAAAAGAAAATTGGCATAGGATTCCGCTTGCCGACGACGTCTTAACTCAAATCCAGGCTTCAAGTAACGATAGGTCAAGATGACACAAGTGGTAGCTCCTATCGCCATGGCTAACATGCCAGGTGTAGACTGTCTAAATTCTTTGAGAAATTTGATGATACTCATCTGCAATTAAGAGAAGAACAACGATTGGTTATGAAATGTTTGTCGAATGTTGATTCAAGATAAAATCCATTCATAAATGACCATACTTTGTTACTGTTACAGGGGTTACAGCAGATCCTAGGTCAGATGCAGTTACCGCGGCTCTTTCGCGTTTCCACTTTATAAGCAGTGGTTGCCAAATGTAAAAACCGCCTAGAAATCCAACTGCAGTTACTATCATAAACTGGGTCTTTGTTATGCCGCGCGGACGGGGTATTCGCATTGCAAAATCAAAATGAAAATAAATTTGTGCAAAGAACCGAACACTTCAACATAACCAACAGACTTTTTTGACATTTCGAATGGCAAATTTGAAACAAAATGGTGAAAAAAAAACGAACTGAACGAAAACGAGAATGTAGTAGATCAAACGTTAAACAAAAATTTACGAATGTTGTTTTCTCTGCACAGGAAATTGCCGCACACAAAACAAAAAAAAAAATGAATTTAAACTCACGGAATAGCACATAAATCGTGACACCATAAAGTGCATAACAAAGATGAAAAATACGCGAGTACGAGCACGCTTCCTGCGCAGTCAGTAGTTTTAATTCGAAATGTGTAGGGTACGTGTGTTACATGCAACGGTTGGTTCGATATCCCCAAACCCAGATTCGTACGACGAAACGGTTGTGTCGTTTATTTCGTGCTTTATAATGTTTCAACACACAGACAATGGAATAACTTCTTAGAACAGTACCACATCACGCAGTTTAGCGCCAGCAATTATCCCCAATTCTTCAACTCGTATACGACACTCGAATCCGACACTACAGTCGTATTTAGTTATTATTACAAAGTCGAACTTTACGATCAAACTCGCAATTATTCTAAAATGTCGTACGCATCGCATACAAACCAAAGAATAGGAATTCAATTTTGATGCGATTCTAAATACGACTAAGCATTGGACTTGAAGAATTGGGTTGAATATTATCTTAAGCGTCTTGACTCACAACACTACAGTTTCATAAAACAAAAATATATTTCAAATAAAGCTCACCTGCTCCAACAGTTGTTGTGGCTATTGTATTTCTTCGCTGTTCTATTTGACGAAATTCCAAGTCAGCAGCTAATTTCATTTGTGATGCATTCACTGTAGCGTTCGACGATGATGAAGATGTCGAGCGACGACGTCCAAAGTTATTGCCACGGTTGCCAATATTCGAGCCCTTGCGTTGACGCTGTTGATGTTGTTGCTGTTGCTGCTGATGCTGTTGATTCTTTGGCCCAGCCGAAGAGTCATTCGCACGAGCATTATTGTGGCTGTAAGTATTATTCAACATTGAATTCTGGATCTGCAAAATTTTCTGCACACCAAGACTGGTTTGTTCTTCGAGCTTCTTTTTCATCATGGCATTGTGAAGGATATAATTTGCATGTGACTGCAATTCTTCCTGTGAGAATGTCCGCATGTTACTGCCACTACCTCCGGTTCCGCTATTAGCTTGAAAGCCGCTAACACCTGCATTCCGCTTGGCAGAAGCAGCACTATTCGTATTCTTATTCATTTGTTGCAGCAGTGCCAAGTTCTGCAGCTGATTAGCAATGAATTGCTGCTGCTGCTGGTGATTGCTATTGATAGCCAACTGATGATGATATTGACCAGCTGCGGAGAATGTCAGTACAGCAGAGATTGCCTCACGATCGGCTTGAGTTAGATTTGGATTTGCCAGTTGAACAATCAGACCATGCTTGGAAATCTCACCACGTGCTAGCGATAGCAGAAGCATTTGAGTATCAGGGCGACTAAGTATCGCATTTAATTGAAGCTGAGCGAATGCAGCCTGTTGTTGTTGCTTCTGCAACAACTGCTGTTGAAGATTGCGCTGTTTAATGAAGTTTGATAGATTCTCATTGTTGAAGAGATTCAGTACAGGTTGGCTGGACTGATGTGACTGTTGTGACGAAGAAGATACGGAAACACCACTGTTCTGTTGTTGATTCAATTGATTCAACATTTTCTTGAAATTCTCCGAACTAGTGCGAAAATTTTCAGTAGTCGTCTTATTCTTCGAATCAGTTTGTTGTTGTTGAGTCCTCCATTTAGCCTCAATCTCGTCAACACTGGGAATTTCGGTCAAACTCAATTTTTCCTTTTGAACGGATGGCATATCGTTTCGCTTGAGGAAATCACTCAGTGACTGAGAGGAGTTCTGACCAGAAGTCTTTTCTTCGACGTTGCTCTTTGCATTAAAGAGTGGTAAGAATTTTGATGAGGGCATCCTATTTGCCCCACTGTTAGTTTTACCACTATGCGCCGTCGAGAAATCATCAAACTGGAACGCCAAATGTTTCTTATCTTTTTGGCCACCACCAGCGCTTCTACCATTCGTCGTTGTCTCCTCATGATTATTATTAGCATCAGGTTTATTCTTAACGTTTTCCATTTCCAAACGAATTTGTTGCTGATCTGATTCATCGAAGCCACACAATTCAATAGTGTCCAATCGTGATGTTGGACCACAACTAAACCACTCAGGCTCATCACTTTTGTTATTCGGGTTACTAGTGCCGCTGCTGTTCGTGCTGTATCGCTCTTCTGTGCTTGAGTTATTCGAATTCTTCGATCTTTGGAAGGATGACTCTCCAACAACGGAATTAATTACTCTCTTTACATAGTTTGAATTATCATCGAGTTCGTGTTTTTTTACATGGCGTTGAGGCTTACTGTTGTTGGCAGGATCTTTCGTATTGAAAAACTCCGGCAGATTGTCTTTCTCTGGATCCTCTTCGGGAATATAGTCCCAATTGATGTCACGATTCGACAAACGACCACTACCAATGCGACGATGATTGTTCGATGATCCACCATCAATGTTATGATTGCCGAATGGATGGGAGTCAGTGTACTTGAAGGTGTCATAGGTTATGGAATGCCCATTACCATTACCATTCGAAACGGCAGTCTTACGCTTAAAGAATGCCGGCATTAAGTCGTTCGGTGCATTAGAAGAGCGGTAATGCTTGTTTCGCTACAAAAAAAAAAATAAAAAAAAAAAAACTTCAGATATTCGGTCATTTTATTGTTTAAAATGCAGCTATCTACTGTCCTTCGTCGGCAGCTATAAAGACCTGACTCTTTAAAGCCTGAAAAAAACTTAGTAAGGAGAGAGAATTACCTTTGCAAATACCCATAAAGTCGACAGGCAAAACAAAATAAATGGGAAATACTTAGGTGGCGCTAAAAAATGGGAAATACTAATGGAATATGGCTGCATACAACTGGACATCATGTTTCATCTGATACCACTTGATATATGTATTTAGCAAGCAAATGGCAGCGAGTGCAGCCGTTCGCATTTGACAATGGTCAAGAAAAGAGCTCTGCTACGCTTCGAAATCTTTCCCCAAAAATTGTAAAACCGATGAACTCGCCAGAATAGAAACAACTATACCCAAGAAGCCAGAAAAAAGCACCTTAGTTATACCAGTCGCTAACTAAAATTCAAGCTGGATTCTCTCGAGAATACAAGTGGATCAACATGTCTAGCGAAAAACCAATTTCGCCATAGTTGAATTTGAAACGCTCTAATTTGAAAAATTGGCAATAAATTGCATATCGGCACTACAATAGGTGTATCAATTTCCCCAGGGATCTCGATCGTTCAATTATGATACTCTATACAACATTTAAAATCTTTAGCTCCTACTAACTCATTTCCAATTATGGTTCATTCATTGCAACTTAATTAAATCGCGGATTGACTTGTACAACAAGAATCCCAATCCAAAGTTCAAGTTCAACTGATGGGAGCTCAAAGCATCTGTTCCAGACAGAAGCTCTTATCACTCCATTCGATATCTACTATTTTCCTAGCTCATTCTTAGGTTTCTTTGTAGCCTGAATTTGAATCCGATTTATCTAAACCTTTACGGAATCTAATAGGTAGTACTAGGGAAGCCCTGGTGGAATTGGCTTTCTATACCACATCGCTTTACTTATGTTTCCGAGAGGGCTTTTACTTCTCTTTATAAAGCTGCGTTGGTTGACGGGGTGACTGCAACTACAACGGAGACGCAGCCTTACTCGGATCTGCGTATCCTTTGAGTTGTACATACAATAGGTTCCAAATCATTCTGAAAACCTGGTAAAATAAGTTTTTCCACGAACCTAAAACTTATGCGACATAGTCAAAATTTTATGCAACATACTCAAAACAAAACCACTATATTTGCATGAGTATTACGTTCTCGACTACTTATATAAAATTATGATTTGTTATACTCACATTACCACCATTACTGCCTCCATTGGTTGCATTGCTTTCAGATTTTCCCAAATTCAAGCGCTTCAGCCTGGTACTGCCCAGGCATTCCGGCCTCATAATCGTCATCATCTCGTCACGAATGTTCATCAGATCAGACCGTGAATACTTCTTCCCCTCCATGTCTTCATCCAAATGATGATCGACTTCCTCGACCACGGCATTTTTTTCTCCATCCGACTCAGCCTCTTCCTTTACTGGACTCACAGTGGTTGAGTCCGTTGTACCCAATTCACAATTGGCATTATTACAGCAAACCGATAGCACAGTATACGGCGTTGAAGAACGTGCCGATAAAACTTGCAAGGTTAGCACCTCATCTTCGTCTTTATCTGAAGCCGCTGATGATGGTGGACGTGTTTCGACTGCCATCGGAGGTGGCATTATAACAGATTCCATATCAATTGAGTTTCTTGGTTTTGTTGTTGTTGCATCGTCTCCCATTTCAGTTGATTGTAGAGGTACCGCAAGTGCTCCTGCATCAATCATTTCTCTGGTACTGTCCTCCATTTTTAAGTCTTTTTTAATTTCAAAATTTTCGTTTGATTGCATTTTTATTGGTTTTAATACTTTAAACAGTTTTATGGTTAAAAAAGAATGTTATATGGTTTGAATAAATATTATATAAAAAAATGGTTGGCTTTTTTTGTGTGGGGAATTTTAAAATGATGTGTAGTTAATATTTTTGGTTGAAATTAAAAAAAATCACAAAGGGACTCCACGAAATTTGTATGTTCTGTATGTTGCAAATGAGGAACCGTTATTTTTTCAACTTTTTTGTGGGAATTTTGATGACTCAACGAAAAAAGCCGGATGAGTGAACGGGAAAAATAAATGGGGGCAATCAAGATTTATACGGCGATACTCGACATAGAGATGAGTAGAATTAGTAGAAAGTAGTTTTTTTTTTGGAATAGGTATGCTTTGGAGATCTAGTACAATTTAAATGTATTTATCGTTATTCTGGGTTTGGGGATTGTTCGCTGTTTGTCATACACTTAGTTGAAGAACTGAGTTGCAACGGAAGCGGTTCTGTGAGGAGACTCAGCTTTTGTTTATTTAAAGACAGAGGTTCTATAGTTCTTGAGGCTGATTGAAGAGAAATGTAGTCAGAAGGCGCATTAACGTTTGGGTACTTGGTGATGGTTCTGTGTCCGATTTGGTTGTTTTTCCACTTCCAGGTTTGTCGAAAGCGTAGGGAGCCTTTTTCCGCTACTTCCTTGCTGAAGAGATCTAGTGGCCAAAGCCCGAGCATGGCTTCAATGGCCGCGGTGGGTGTTGTCCTAACAGCGTTGGTGGTACCCAAACACCTAGACCTTGGATCGTTGTGCGAGTGTTTAGGTTTGTGGCTTTTGCGGCAGAAGGGCACCAGACAAAGCCCACCACCAAACAGCCATACGTGACGATAAATCTAACGATGGCGGTGTACATCCAGTGGATGGTGGTTGATTTTGGTCCCCATTTTTACCGAAGATTCTGCTGCATGCCCAAAAAGCAATCGAGAATAGTAAAGAATCCAGGGTGTGCAGGCTTCAAGCACGAACATCTTATTGCGCTCAAAGATTAAATTTCTTGGTCGAACTGTAGAAAGGTGTGCAATTTAATTAAATGATAAGTTCAAGAAACAACTCCTCGACTTCTATTCTTGGTGAACGAAAAATGAAGCTCGGTATTATTTGCCATCGAATAGGTAAAAACGTAGTTAGTGGCTTTGAGTTAACTATGCGGCCTCCCTGAACCATCCCGAGCTGTTTATAAAATTGAAGGACATTTATGTGTGGCTTTCCGGACACCTTTCATTGGCCACAGTCTCAGGAAGGCTTGGACTTTGTTGGATATAACATGTGCTAAGGGAGATAAAACAAAATGCACGACCATTATCAAGTCCCGTTGAGACTCCTTTCTTGCTAAATCTGCTTGGCTGTCGATGTACATAGATGTCGACCACCTTCCTGGACTGTAGTTTCGTCATGCAGCGTCTGTGACTGACTTTCGCTTAGGACTCATAACAGTTGTTATGAAAGGCTTAGTGAGTGTTCCATCTAATAGACTCAACACACCTGATTCGAACAAAGGAAGGACAGTCACAAATGGAACGGTACGGGGTGTATTCGTTCTCTTGATAAGCGTCACAGAAAAAACTTACCGATCAAAGTACTCAAAAAAATTAAGTGAGGGTGAGCTTTGAAAGCAGTTCCAAAAATATCAGCTAAACCTCTAAAAATATACGGAAAACTAAAAGATTTTCAAGAAAATGGAAACTGATGTCTACCAGACAGGGTTCCGCTAAGAATCTTTCGTTGTTGATTACATTTTTATACGCTTTGCGAAATATTACAAATCAATGCGCCATACCAGCTTAGGTTCTTCATTTTGTCTGCTGTTTCTTTATAAAATTTACAAAGACTTACTTTAGTTTGATGGTCTTAACTTGGCGGGCCCTGTCTAATAAAGGTATTCCTGCTAAATTGGTAGCTATTAGTAAAGCTACCGCTTGTGCTTTTTAATGTGCACAACTCAAAAAAAAAATTCTTAACGTAAAAAGGCGAAACAGATAAACGAAGGTAATTTGGAAGAAATTATTAATACTTACTTAACCCGTAAAGAATATCTGACTGAGACATGGCAGCCTTCCTTCTTCGATCCCGGGAACGCTGCTTCCAGTTGTCAAGACCAAGCGCTCTGGCATGCGCGATAGCTTGATCCTTAATATGAAGATTCGGTCTTGCATGTTGTCTCGAACCTGGGGGCTGTGATTGGAAGATCCTCTTTGGTGGAGCATTATTGTCCATTCGCATGATGTGGCCGACTCACTGTAGACGATGTATTTTGGCTTTTTGAACTACATCCACATCTTGGTACAGCTTATTGAGTTCGCGGTTGTATCTTCTCCTCCATTCGCCCTCCTCGCATATGGGATCGAATATTCGACGAAGAATTTTTCTCTGAAAAGTGTACAATATCTGCTCTGCTTTCCACTTTATCGTCCAGCACTCGGCACCATATAGTAGAACAGGCAGGATCAAAGTTTTGTGGAGCATGCGTTTCGTCTTCCGAGTTAGGAGTTTTGAATCCATTTGTTTCGCCCAAACGAAGTACCAGGGATTTCCTAGGATAAGTCTTCGCCGAATCTCCACTAACGTGCATTCGTGGAGTTGACATTCACACCGAGGTAGGTAAACTCCTTAACGATTTTGAAGTTACTGGTGCGAACAGTGACTTTTTTTCCTTGGCGGTGGACAGATGCTTATTTGTTTGTTGACTACATGCACGTGGTTTTGTCCTCATTCACTTCAAGGCCAACTCATTTCAACTGTTTTTCAATTGCCGTAAAAGCATATCCCAGCATCTGGACTGAATTATTGAAGTTAGTGCCTTCGTTGTTACTACCTGCCCTGCGCACTATCTAATCCAGCACGTGATTGAACAAGTCACATAATAGCGAACCTCCTTGCCGAAATCCAGTACATGTTTGAATTAATTCGGAGGAACTGTTTCCGAATTGCACATTGCAGCGCGTATTTCCCAACGTCACCCGGCACGGCCATTGTCTTGCAGAAAAGATAGTGAGTTCTGACTTGAAATTCGTAGGTCTTTTCCAACACTTGCCTTATTGTAAAAATTTAGTCGATCGTTGATCTGCCAAGCCGGAGGCCACATTGGAACTTACCGATTAATGTGTTGCAGAAAGGCTTCAGACATTCACACAGTACGTTGGATAGGATCTTATATGCGACATTAAGCAGGTACATACATGTATGCCTCGATAGTTCTTACAAGACATGAGATCGCCTTTCTTGAAGATGGGGCATATAGAGCTGATAGTCCAGGTTTCGGGCACGGCTTCACCCACCCATCCTTAATTAATGATTTGATGCATGCACCCTACAAAAGCATCACCACCATGTATGAAAAGCTCCGCTGAAAGACCATCAGAGCCGGCGGCTTTGTTGTGCTTCAACTCTTCTGCTTTTTTACTAAACTATTACTACCCAACCAAAACTGATTGAACTTGTGAATTCAACGAACCTACTATCATTACAGTAAATTCATCTTAAGCAGCTATAAAGACGGAATTCAAGTCGCCTTAAGTAGCTTGAATGCAATCAAATTTTTTAAATATATTTTTATAAACCCAGCCTTGTTCATAGGTGATGCGAAAAACCCAACTGCTTTGTATATAAAGTAGAGATAGGTGTGTACATGAATACAAATTGGTAGAATAGGTACATGAATACAAATTGGGTCATGAAATGTTTCAATTCTAAGCCGATAACATTCTAAAAAAGATATCTTGTTTGTTATCAAATTATTTAAACCACATTGTATTAAGAAAAACATGTTTTTGTTGTGGTTAATAATTGTAGTAAACATTTAAAGACAAATCGTGAACATATTGTTCCTAAAATGCTACTTGTGGTAAATGATAAATAATTTGTTTATAAGTGGGGTTTCCTGTTGTTCAATACAATCAGACTCTTTAGTATTATTCTAATTTGTTGTAAAAAATAATAATAAAGATAGTACACACTTAGTAACCAAACATGTACATATATTAATAAATCATAATCTTTTGTTATCTATTTAATAATTCAAAGCCCAGATGATCTTATCTTTAAATAACAAATTTACTACACAACTGTTGAGTACACTCGATGTGCTTGTTGCAATCGATTAGTTGGAAATATCATTTTGTGCTACACATTAATATAAGCTGAATATTTTGTTCGCAAGCATATGGAATTTCTGCATGAGACTTTGGCTGTGGAACTGATGTATGACCCTTAATGTTCTTTATATCGTCAGCCAGCTACAACAAATAATTTAAAAGCAGACACCTTTTAGTAACCCTATCATAAGGAAACTAGTAACGCTTATTTTACTGACTTCGTACAACTGTAACACCAATTGACTAAAAAGAAAAACAAATCATATTTATGCATAAATGCATGTATATTTTAAAAAAATTCTTCGTATATATATAGGTACATAACAATAATAGTAAAATAACTTTCAGTAGAATACAATTTTTAACGGCCACTCATGAACTCCTCAATCTCTTCAACAGTTCTCGGCACAATAGCAAAATTCTCACATCCATCCTTCTTGATCCAAACATCATCCTCGATACGAACGCCTCCGAAGTTCCTGAATCGCTCAAAGACCTCAACATTTATAAACTTTTTCATATTAGGATCAGCCAGCGCCTTATCCATTAGACATTCAATGAAATAACAACCAGGTTCCACAGTCACATACATGTTAGCCTTTAGGATCCTAGCAAATCGTAGTTTCGCTACACCAGGTTCAGTTGGACGCTCTGGTTGACCTTTCAAATAACCTCCTACATCATGAACATCCAGCCCAATCAAGTGTCCCAATCCATGCGGTTGAAAGATAGCACCTAATCCAGCGGCCAGCATTGCGTCCACATCGCCTTTTAAAATGCCACCCTCTATTAAACGCTGTAACATGACCCGGTTAGCCAATTTGTGCATGTCCACCCATGAAACACCTTCACGGGCCTGCTCCAGCACAGCATTCCTCGCATCCAGTACTGCATTGTATACCAACTTTTGATCCTCGGTGAATTTCCCATTTACTGGGAAACTGCATGTGATATCGGCAGCATACCCACAATAGTTCGCACCCATATCGAAGAGACACATGTCTCCGTCGCGAATCACACGACTATTTGGAGCTGCAGCATGTCCATAGTGCAGCACAGATGAGTTTATTCCAGTTCCACAGATGCAAGTGTATGAAGTATGTCGACATCCGCCCACCGAATATGAATGATGCAAAAACTCACTCTCCCCCTGATATTCCGTCATTCCTGGTTTTATCTTCAACATTACTTTCTTGTGAGCGTCCGATGAGACCTTGGCCACATAACGCAGAACTTCAATTTCTTCGGGCGACTTTATTACACGACATTCCGAGATGATTGGATGCAGAATGTCACAGTCCAGAGTGTACTTCTCAATACCAGGAAACGATGCAGGTTTAGCTGATAGACCACTGTCTGAATTCACGCCACTCAAGGTGAGAATAAGTGCTGGGTTTGCTTTACTGAAGAACTCGTCCAACTGGTCACAGTAGAGCACTTGATCGGTTTCATACATCGATTTGAATTCCTCCAAAGTGTGCAAGTGACCCATCCAAACGGAGTACTCCTGAGGGAGACGTGGCACAAAAAGTGCAGACTCGCCACTGGAAACGTTGATGACACCATAACAGCCAGGCTCCTTTACTCCGAACATGTATTGAAAGAACGACTCCTGACGGAAGAGATAGTCTACATCAGTATCGTTGAAACTAACATCTTTTCCACCCTCGAGGAGAACGAAGGTTTCTTTTTCAAGTCGTGCATTCTCACGTAGAGCAGTTGCGACACGATTCCGATTATTGCGGAACAAGCTCATTGGCACTGCGTGCGTCGATGGTCCCATTTGATAGGTGGACATTTTGTTTGTACACTTAACGGGGCGACTAGTTCACTGTTTAACGATTTAATATGAACTAAACAGCACAATAAAACCGAACAGCCTCTAATTAAAAGCTGGTTGTTGTGCAAACAACTGATTAGCTAGCACAGAGTGCAGATTTGCAAATGACAGTTCTCTAGATGTGCATCTGGGGAAGGTTGATATCGCATTTAAATTTAGAATGTGTACCCGTGAATGATAAATAACTTAATCAACTCGTCATAGGTATTAGTTGCCCAATTGTTTATTTTCTTCCCCTGTTTCATATAAATAAAAGAAAAATTAATCTAAGTTGTTTACGATAGACTGTCGTTGTAATTGTACTAATCTAATACATAAAAATGTGCTGAAGGGAGTTTACTACTTTTCTGGGTATGGTACTTAAAAAATTGGTGGTTTGAATATAATTTGACTGTTTTTTTAAAACTTATCCAAAAGCTTGCTTTACGAGAACAGCTTTAAATAGTTTTCAACAAATAGTACCAAAATCTGAAAAATGCCATGGTAACGGAGGCTCCTCATGGACCAACACTTGAATTCTAAGAGTTCTAATCAAGTACCTGCCCTCCTTGCTTAAGGGTTGTGCCAAGATGGAAATGTAGGAACACATGCTCTGAATATGTTTTTATGCACTTATGGGGTGACACGTCACTACAGCATTCATACTGGGACATGGGGTCGTCTGATCATGAAATGGTCAATTAATTGTAAATAAAATGCTGCGATCGAGAGAGGATATACGTCCAATATTCTGGAGTTCCGGACTACGGACCTTAATCGAAATATCGCTAATTTGGTAGGGCACCAAGGCAACTACATACATACTTGCGTACGCATACCATAAAGTAGAACACAGTGTTATGTTGCTGAAGCACTCGGCACCAACCAAGTTTACCAGTAAACGAGGACAGAACTATACTTTAAACAAGACCGCTGTAGCTCAAAGGTAGTAAAGAACTTTGACTCTGTTATTAATTCTTTCAACATCATCTCAGCAGAAATCCAAAGAAGAATACCTTTAGTTTCTTTGAGCTAAGGAAACAAAATTTAGTAGTACGGTCCTATCTTGAATCACTATAGAGTCCCAGTGCTACTCTACTCCATCAAAATATCTTTTTAGAATAAAAAAGTGTTTTTTAAGTTAGGTTCGTATTTATTTTTTTTTTATTTCGTCGCTCTTAATCCTCTACCGCATGATCCACAGAAGGTGCTCTTCACTATCTTGTGAAGAAGATAGACGGAACTTTTCGTTCCAAACCAATAGCTCTGTGTGCATTCCTTGACTGGTCAATCTAGGACCTATCATCATCAAAGGTACCAGGTAGTTTAATTCAGTGAAGTTAAATATCTCGACGTCATCCTTGACAAACGGCTTAGCTGGAATTCTCATATCAAGTCCGCCATCGAGCGCGCTACTTGGACCATGGGGGCCGGTAAACGCCTTTCGGAAAGAACTTGGGCTCGAAATCCAAAAATGATGCATTACAATGATTGTGAGGCCCAATATTACGTGCGTACCGTTTGGTGGCCGAAAGTTCTTTAACGGATAATTTAGTTTCTAAGCCTCAGAAGGCAGAATTGTCTGCCTCGGTATTACGGGTGACATGCGTACCTGCCCTACAGCAGCATTAGAACAGCATAGGTCTTTTTTTTGCCATTTAGAGGTCTGATCTGGTTCACAGACAAATCGAAGATGTAATCTGCAGTTGGAGCTGGTGTCTTTAGACCCAAGATCAAAGTCTCCATACTTATGGGAATGTGTCCCACGGTATTCAAGACTGGACTCGATGCCATTGAAATCTGCGCTAGAATAAACCTTAGTAAAAGTATTGAGACTACTGGGATATATATCTTCTTAGATAGCGCTGCCGTGCAATTTAATGGACTCTATATCAGTTATATGCTGCAACGATGCACTATAATCTATTGCTAGACATAACAGGATAAAACTGGGCCCCTGGGTAGCTCAGAATCTGCGTTCATAGGACCTGAACTCTATTAGGAGGTGGTACGACTCTTGGTTTAAAACTACCTAATTGATACAATAGATATTTTTAGGTCGCAGTGTCAGTCATATGAGCAAACGTCTACACAAAATAATGAAGCTGTGTATTGTTTTCCATTTGGTATCAACGGTCATAGATTTAACACAAAAATGGTTTGAAAAATCTTTATTTATTTTTTTTTTTTTTCAATATAAAAATTAAAAGAAAAAAATTAAATCGAAATTTTGCCACTGATCATATTTCATGTGGTAGAGGATTAATTCAATTACGTAGTTAATGCAGATTTCAACCACCCGCTTATCGATCAAATAATAAAACTTAACAAATCTATTACATTTTCATTTTTCGTTAAAATATATTCCATTCAAAGTCAAGCCATCTGTCAAACGCGACATTTTCCTCCACCAATTTGGCTTTGTGTTCTAAAGAAGTGTTCGCGAAAAAAAAAAAATATTTTTTTTTCTTCCATCTTTACGTTTACTATAGATTCCTGCATAACACGAAAACGGTGGAAACAACAAACTTTCTATGGATATTTAAGGTATACCGGCATAATAAAATCACTCAAAAATTCAGAATAAACATTTAGAAATATGTTTTTGCCATTTTTCAGGTCGGCTACGTTGGAAAAATTCAATAATTATGACACAATACTTACCGCCAAATCTACTAGCACTTTTCGCAGCTCGCGATCCAATTCCATATTTACCACCCGTTGATAAATTACCGCATGAAAAGAAATCCCGTGGATACCTGGGAGTTGGGAAATTCCTAAGTGACTTTGAGGATCCAAAAGACACACCGCCGCATACACGTGTCGAAACTCGTCAAGAACGTCTGGAGCGGCGTCGGCGTGAGAAAGCTGAACAGGTATGCCCATAGAATGGAGAGAATCGAGTGTATTTTATGAGTAATTTGTGGGAGCTAGTTGTTTAGAAGTTTTTTTTTTTTATAATAATTCGAGCCGGCGCTATTTAGAAGCTAATTTCTTGTCTTTGTGGCGTAGTTTGCATCGCGTGCATTATGTCGGTATCTGGTTTTATTTTTGGATAATCTGGGGAAGTCTCTTTGAGGGTAATTGGGTCGTAAACCCGGAACTCTAGTGCACTGTTTTTTCAGCCTCTATCGACTGACTATGTGAGCTCGAAACTAAGTGAAATTTATTTTTATGTCGCTTAACCTAATTTTTGGGTTCATTGAATGCAAGCTTTAAGATTTGTTAAAAATCCAGTGGAGGTTAGAGCAGTGATCTGTTGATCAGAACAAACAATTATTTTGTTTATTTTCCAAATATTAAGCGTTAGTCTTAAATCTTTCCCGATTCTATTCTGTAAATTAGGAATGAGTCACTTTAGAGGCATTGAAGCACGAACACCCTACAACAAGATGGTTAGGTTTGTTTTCATATGATTGCGGCACTTAACACGAATCTATAGGGGTGTCCATCCGTTTAACGCATCCTAGTCATCTTAGTCGTTGTCTATAGTGCGCACAGTTCCACTCACCCTCTATGCAGACGCGACTGAAAATCAGTCTGAATTGTTTTTCTCACAGCAACCGAAGGCGACAACATTCACTCTCCGCCATATAGCTGGCCATGAATAATTCGTCACGTTGGAGACAACGCCATTCGGCTCAAAAGCCATTCGAATCAAAAGCCTTCTTAGTCCATAGAAAAAGTGTTTGCGCAGATTTATTATTCGTTTGTTCTCACCGCTGGTGTTATTGACTGTAACAATACAAAGTCTAAATGTCTTAAGAGCCTAAATTTAACTTTGCTCATTTTTGTCTTGACCAATGGCAGGGGTTAGGGACGCCATGATCCAAGTGGTTATTGTGCGGTCGACTACGAAGTGAGGGGTTCCAGGTTCGATCTCCAGACAACACCTAAAACTTATTTCACGGCACCATCTCTCGCAAGCGTCGGACAAACATCCGAAATTAAAACTGTAAAACTGATAAAAAGCTTCTCAAAATAAAAATTGACCTTCGGATACGGCATTAAACAGTAGGCCCCTTCCATTCGTGTAAAGAATATAACGCGCACAACACGAATAGTTGTGAGAAGCTATGCCCTGGGGGTTTACCCCTAGCGGGCTAGAGGTTTCCAAATTTTACTTCGCATTCTTTAGGAATGCCCGACTATAACTCAAAAAACAGAATTAATCCCCAAACCTTCCAAATGCGCCTGCTGTCATAACCCCGGGCAAGGTTCTAAGCCTTGCAGACGTTCTTCCATTGTTTCATGAATTTTTACCTACTTCTCATCTAACTTCCTTTGGTTTGGCTTTAGAGTTCAACGACCTAAACATATGTATTGTTTAAATTCAGCGACACCAGTTGTTTTTATTTATTTTTTTTCTTGTCTGCCTTGCATGGTTGCAACCCTCTTGTTGAACGAGAAATATAATAACAAATGATTTGCATACATATGTATACCAAAAGAGAGAGAAAGATGAATCGGAGATCAATGTAGTTTGTTTGATTTTGGCATAGGGAACTCATGTTAAGTATGTGATACAGGCTTAGCTCCCTAAATAAAGTAGGCGTTTCTATATCTGTGACTACACAGTCTCTTCCATGTCAAGAACTTATGCTCTAAGCACCTCCATGTACATGTTTGTCATTTTCGTCTAGACTATCTCTAATGCATTTAGCATGTCATTGTATGGAAACGTTTTGGAATAAAAAAGATTTCTTTCTCAGAGTGGTTCAACTTCTCCGACACAAGTTTTGGTCTCTAAAATGAGAGGTGTCTCGACCTGTGAACTTAAATGAATAGTAGTCTGGACGTATTGTCAGTTTATCTGGCGTTAAGCACTCGCTCACTCTAGGCAAATATTTTACGGTCTTCCAGACAGAAACATTTGCCACGAATTAGTGAGAAAGCATTTATCTACTGTGGGAAATCCAGATTTATTTTCTTAAACATCAATGGTGTCTAACCAACGAAAAGCCCACATTATATTGGTCATTTTAATACTTTTATTATTTAATGTCTTTCACTGATAGTTATACCGGTTCAGCTCGCTTCCTTTTCGTGAGAGGTAAAGCAACAGCTAGCGTTGGTCGAGAGAACTAGTGCTCTATTTAAACCTTTTTGAAGTGCACTTTGCATAAGCTCGCTTGTGAATACCTACTATGTTCGCCGAACAATCTGCATAAGCTAGGTTGCTTAATCATTTTATTAGATCGCCTACGATAAGTGAGCAGGCTGTTGCTGCGAAAACCGTCATAAAGATCCCTTCCGACATTGATGTTAGAGATTATTCAAAAATAAAACTGTTTAACTATCTATTCCTTGTAATTTTCGCATAGTTTTCAAGAACAATGTACGGATATATGTAATTCACCGGGCTTATTACATAGTAGGCATAAACACCGTATTTATCCAAGTCTATCCCAGGTTGATACCTTGACCGCTAGATATAGGTCTAACCTCTTTCCATTAAAATGTTCTTTCGAGACAGCTTTTCTTAATTCAAATGAAAAAAAGGTATAACCTTAAGACTTTGAAGATGATACATCTGCGCAGAGTGCACGGAATCATTGTTGTCCAAATGCAAAACTCCTTTGTTTAATTTTCCTCGTCTTTTTGTTTAACTGCTTCGTTTAGACGTCGTAGGTTAGCGTGCTAGTACATACGTATGTATGTATGTATAAGGGCATATACCTATAAAATTCTACTTTTGGTTAGTTAAACATATTGTTTAGGCAGTTTTTGTTGCAGATTACATACTATTTCGATTGACCTTTAATTGTTTATGTTTGTCTATTGTTAGACAACAGTCTCAGCAATCCTTGATGGATTTGCACACCTTTACATCATCACCGGCATGTCTGAATGATCCTGCTAGGCGTTGCCTCCTAGTGTTTCCAATAGATGTATGGAATAAAAACACTTTGATCGAATTAATATCTATGCTAGGCACTGTAAAATACCGCCCGCTATCGAATTGAATCTTTTCCTTTAACGCCTATTCGTGTGCCATGTGCGAATGGAACAAATTGTCCGCTTTCTGGGTATTGAAGATGGTAAGCACGTTCTCATATTTTTTTCAACTTTATGTGATTATTTTCACATCTGGTAAAAATTCGTAGAGTTCCAATAAAAAAAAAAGAAACAACTGCTTAAAGGTTCCAAGAAGAATACTTTGCTACAAAGGATCCCAGTGTAAGTTTTGTTTGGCTGCGAGGTCATCGTCTTGTAGAACATCGTTCTGTCAGTAAGTAGTTTCGAATGCAGCTGGTTTCGCTTAACATAAATAGCAACTCCACAAAGGAATCGGTAGGTAATGGGCGGCGAAATAGCTCATGGCTAACTCAAGTGAGTTCTTCAAGATTGGTAGGTAAATGGGTGGCGCAACAGTTTTTTTTTTGTTTGTTTTGGGGGCCTATGCCTAACTCAAGTAAGTTTTTCATGCCTTCAATTGCAAGGTTGGTCTACGTATTTATTGTTGCAGTCGTTGAATAAATTTTAGCATAACGTTAATATTGCATTCACCTACTGGCTATTGAGAGTTTTCTGTAATCAGCAGAATACCCACCGAATATTGTATTCGATCATGGACACTGTAAAGGTCAGTATGCCACCATTGAGCCACGCCGCCCCTAATATTTTTTCACCGGATCCCGATTTCAGTTATTGCATTGTAATGCTGCAGACTCTATACAATGTATACTGCCATAAACAGATTTGTAAGTTCTTAAAAGTGTAGTGCAGTGCCAAAGATTTTGGTAAGTCTTAGTGTTGTTACCCTCAATGAGCATTTCAAAATAATGCTGAACAAAGGCATGCGAAGAACTATGGGGTTATTCGAAAAACTTTATTTGAAAAGATTGTGTTGTGTATACTGACAGCGAGGAAACTGCTAAATATATCCTTTGTTCATCACCGTCTTCAAACCGGCGGACATCGCACTTAGATTACTTAAAGAAGAACTTAGATTCCTTATGAAGATAGGTAGGTATCGTAGCTGAAACATTAAAAATAAAAAAAAATAAAAAAATAAAAATAATGAAACATGCGTGTTGTTGTGGAACTCGCAATAGATCGGGACATAGTACCAACACCTCCCTTATGGCATAGTCCCAGCCGACATCAATTCAAATCCGACTATCAATACCTGTGATTACGTCGAACAGAAGAAAACTTCCTCAGAACCAAACTAACATGTCGTTTCAAATACATTCACCAGTTCTCACATCCATTCTTTCAGGACACTCAAAGGCTTCGATACTAATACCAATAATTTGTAATTCTCCATTCCTACAGGTTGCTTACAAGCTTGAACGTGAAATCGCTACCTGGGATCCTCAGCAAATAGCTGAGGCGACAGAAGATCCTTTTAAAACACTGTTCGTTGCTCGTGTGAACTATGACACCTCGGAGTCGAAACTGCGACGTGAATTCGAAGTGTATGGTCCAATTAAAAAGATCATCATGATACTGGACACGGAGACGGGAAAACCTCGTGGCTACGCATTCATCGAGTACGAACACGAGCGTGACATGCATTCGGCTTATAAGCATGCTGACGGCAAGAAAATCGACGGCAAACGAGTGCTAGTGGACGTAGAACGTGCACGCACGGTTAAAGGCTGGCTACCGCGACGTCTTGGCGGTGGTTTAGGCGGCACACGTCGTGGTGGTGCCGATGTCAACATCAAGCATTCCGGCCGTGAGGACAACGAACGCGAACGTGAACGTTATCGCCTCGAAAGAGAGCGTGAGGATCGTGATCGTGCTACGGATCGTGGAGTACCCGGAGGTGGTGGTGGCGGCGGCGGTGGTGGTGGTGGACCTCCACCACCCCGATTTGACATCAGACGGAGATCAAGATCCAGGGATCGACGAGAGCGTGAACGGTCTCGACACCGCAGCAGATCCAGGGAGCGTCGGAAGCGTGGCCGCGGTGGAAGCAGGGACCGCGAATATGATGAACGTGCCGATAGACGCGGTGGCGGCGGAGGTGGTCCCAGCTTGGGCATTGAAAAAGAACGCGATCGCGATCGTGATCGTGAACGCAAGAAGAAGCGTTCCAAATCACGCGATCGGGATCGTGAGCGTTCCGATAAGAAACGCGATCGTCGTGACCGTGAACGAGGAGGCGACCGTGATCGTGATCGCGAGACAAAGGAAAGAAAACCAGATTTCCGCGATGACATTATCAAGATCAAGGAAGAGCCTATCGATGATTATCCATCGTATTCACTTCCAGCTCTGAACTATCAAAGCATCAAAACGGAAGAGGAAAACGATGATGTTAAGTACCGGCCACCAAACGATCAGCAACAGCAACAGTATCACCAGCAACAGCTGCGCAGCGGAGGCGATCGAGAGAATGGACAGAATCCAAACTCGAACGATGACAAAGATGAACAATGGTGGCGTTAATGCAACATTAGGAATTACTATGTCCTTAGTACACCCCAGTTCTCTTCAGCTTCTCGTGTCTCCCCCACTTTAAAACTACTCCTCCTCCTCGATTTCTACTCAAGTGCATTCTTGGTGAATGTTCTTCTAATTTCTATATTTTTTTTCAATTTTCTTGTCTAGAAAACAATTTTTTTTTTTTTGTTATAATGTATGAAATTATAATAAAAAAATATATATAATACAACAAATGGAAGGAAAACCTTAGAGAAATCATAAGTTTCTGAAAAATCTGACGAAAAAACACCACAAATAAACAAGAAAACAAAAGTAAAGTTAGCAAGTAAATACAATTTTTTTTTTATTTTAAAAAGAAAAAACAAAACCAAGCGTTCAACATAAAGGGAAAGGATGTCCCATCCACACAATCTGTTTGTGTGTTCGTTCTCTTCTATGCGAATACAAATTTAAACAGGACATCAAAGAAAAGAAATTATTTAAACAAATTCAACATAAAAAGAATTATACATAACAAATAAATAAATAATAAACATCAATCGTGCGTAGTATGTAAACTAAGGAAAACTAATTGATAATTATGTTTAGACTATCTAAAGAAAATATAATTAAACAAAAATTAGTTTTTTTTTTTTTTTTATTTAATTTTAATTTTATTCGCATTAAGTCTTATTTATATTTACTAGCTCTTTATTCCACTCTTTTTTTTTTTTTTACTCTGGCATAAAATATTATAGTACCTACATATGTATATTTAAGCAATCAAAAGTATTTATATTCGTCCTTATTCTCACGTTGACTTGACTGTATGTTATATTAATTCACTTGATGGAATTGTGAGAATAGAAATTTATTACTTTGACATTAATTTTTGGCTGACGAAACTATGAGAATAAGAGTGAATGATAAAGAGAAAACGAGTAAGTGCATTATAAACGGACAATTTTTAAGGTTTTGCAAGAAAAGTGACAAATGTGTGGACCGACGATATGTTTAGAATTTTAATGACCCAGTGATCTGTTATTATTGAATTCATAGAACAGGGAAGAAATTAAGATCTCGGCGTGGCACAGTTATTGAGGTTCAACAATTTTATACATGAATATACCTCGGTAGATGTTCTGCGTTCTACAAAAACTCTAGCCAATAGGTGGATGCAATTTTATCACGATTTTTATCTTTATAACTATTCTGTATGCAGAACCCAAAATAACAAACTATACACATATGTATATGAGCTAGTCATAGGCTCCTGAACTTGGAGGTAAACTCAACTCTATAATGATTTTACATAATGGAATTAACATTTGTATAATAATAACATTTATCTTCGAAGAATTCGAAAAGAAAATCGTCCACACTCCACAGAAGAAGTTATCGGAAACAGAGAGCAGATCTTGTTTTAGGTACATGTGAAGATCCAACCTCTGTGGAAATTCTAGAATTGTCAACAATCATGCAAATTTAAAAAGTCTGTAAAATTAAATAATAAATCAAATAAATAAATACTTTAAATCAAATTTTCTTTATCGATTGGAATTGTGATCAGTAAGTAAAAAGTCGGTGATTAGTATATTAAATAATTAAAAAAAAAATAATACACGCAGGATACATTATAATTAATATTATTTATTAACAAATTAATTTAAAATTTACAGCTTACGGCTCTATGATGTTCAGAAAAAGATCTAAACTTATAGGCTCATTGGAGTACAGCGAAATCTCCCCCCTGTGCGGACATCAATGGTGCCTAAATTTTTGTCCGCATAAGGGAGTTGTCCGTTTAAGGGAAAACAGAAAAAACATCAATTTTCAAAATAAATACATATGTACGTATGTATGCAATAGCTATTTATTTATTCATCACCAAGCTCTGAAAAAGAGACATGTCTCATCTACGTTGTAAGTGTAGTCAGGATCATAAGCTGCTATAATTGTAGGTAGCTTTTCAAGAAAAGTCTTAACGGCCCAAGATCACATCCTCAGTTTCCCCACATATGTTTTTGTAAACAATACCGTGACGCTTTTAAAATCCAGCCAGTCTGCAGATGCTCTAAAATCTAGGACTACTGAACGTCTTGCCACTTCTGCTGCCTGGTGTTGAATTGCAGTCCTAGCAATTTGTGTCGATCCGCGCAGCACCACTGAAACACTGTTTATACGACCTCCAATTGACGACACAAAATATCGTTTTAGATGAGTTGCGGTCGAATTTGATTCCCATTCGCTCAATAGCTTCTTTCTAAAAAAAAAAAAAAAACTGCCGTAGCCAACATAATAGTCTGGAGACATGTAACATGCTCTGGTGTCCTTCTAAGAGAAAATACTTATCATTTATATGCGTAATTCGTATCCGCGTCCGTCTAAGGGAATATCCGCCCAAGGGAAATTGAAAAACACGTAGAAATTTCCGGTTCACAAAAAAATGCCCGCTTAAGTGAACTGTCCGCCTAACAGGTGTCCGCAATGGGAGATTTCACGGTATGAAAAGCTATTTATCAAACTTGTAGATTTAGAGCATATTTTGAGTTGAGATTTGAAATACACAGAATGCAAATAGATGTGCCCCAAAGAAGAATGTTCTCCGGCTGAATAGATCCTAATCCAAATGGACTTCCTCTACAACTCGACGCTGTATAAATATTTTAGTACCCAAAAAATAATGTGTTTCGTCGAAAGTATGCTACGAAAATTTATACACACTCCCGAATTGCCATCGAACTTGTTCAACAAATCAAGCATACATACACCTAAGGAGATCGCTCCGTAAGAGCAAAATCTTGGCTTGCACGTTAGTCTACGAGCCCCTCCGCAAGTATAATACATATTAAGTTTAAAAAAAAAATTAAAGTCGGGTCTCTACGTCAAAAAAGGTCAAGTTGCGACTTAAGTTCCATAGCGGCAACGCTGCATCCAGTATAGCAAAAGCTTCGGCTGTAAAGTTGGACGCCCAACTGGATGATTTTAACGCCAAGGTAGGAAAGGTTAACATCTTTGGTAAGCAGAGCTTTCACGACACTACGTCCGAAAATGGACTTGGGCTTATTGACTTCCATGCGGGGCGAAATATCATGCACTCATCTCAATATTCACAGGGGAACATGACGATCACCAAACGGTCAACCAAATTGGTCTTATTTCGATTGACGTAAGATATGCCTCCAGTATACTGGATGACCAAAACTTCCGAACAGGCAACATCGACTTGTTACAGTACGTATGTGGATATTCCAAGCACCACAACAAAGAAGAAATACTTTGAGAAGATACAACGTCGAAAAGCTGCAATAGCAAGAGACCGGCAGGACGTTTGCCGAACGCATATCCCGAAATCTAGCTACGTCTCCTGTGCCACCTGTGCCCCCCTTACAGAATCCTGTAAAGCTGAAGTAGGAAATCCCGCAGTTGAGTCACAGTCGGTGCTGAGAATGTGGAAAAACTTCTTCTTCAGACTATATGACTGCGACGAATACCAACATCTCGCTGTCAAGCAGAATGAACCATTCAACGTAGACGATGATATCCAAACTTCTGTCCACTTCACCAAAGCGAAGTGGGAGAAGCAATATCCAAACGTAAGTCCCTGACGGCTTGCCGGCCGAGGTAATCAAAGCAGCTGGAAATGATCGTATGATGACGAATGTTTGCCTGTTAAAAGAAATCTCAGCATCGTTTGCCCGATCCACAAGAAAGAAGAACCTCAATTGCGCCAACTATAGGGACATCAGTCTCCTTAACATTCTATCTGTCATATTGTGTGAACGTCCGAAACTCTTCGTCGACATCATGATCGGACCCTATCAGTGTGGTTTCAGGCCAGGAAATTCGATAAAATCTCCACACTTCGGCAGATCCTGGATAAAACATAAGAAGTCCAAATCGATACCCACCATCTCTTTATTGATTTTAAGGCCGCGTATGACAGCATTTATAGAGACAAGCCAGATATACAGAGCCATGTCTAGTTTTAGAATTCCTGGCAAACGATCGTTGCTTCATCAAGGTCGGTAACGACCTCACCCAGACCTTTGATATCAAAAAAGGATTTAGACAAAGAGACGATGTTTGTAGCGATAAATGAGGGCAAAACCAATTACGTACATATATACATATGTACATATATGCTGTCGACACGAAGGGACAGACATCAACGAATTGGACAGAACGTCACAATCGACAGCTATAACTTTTGAGGTAGTAAGGGGCTATATCTACATATGTATGTATCTCGGCTCTGCTGTCTATTATGAAAACAATAACTTTGGTAGAAATAAAACGAAGAATAACTCTTGCCAATAGCTGTTTCTTCTGAGCTGAGAAGGTAATTGAGTAGTAAGGCGCTATCCAAATAAGGACACTCTATATAAGACCTTGATCATCCCACTCCTGTTTTATGGCGATGAAGCGTGGACTCTATCTAATGTGGGTTGCGGTCCCATTTGCGTTGACGGGCTTTAGAGGAGAAGATTCAACGACGTACTGTACGAGCTGTACTGCGACATCGACCTAATCAAAAAATTGCGCAACAGTCGACTACGATGGCTAGGACATCTAGAGCGCTTAGGCACAAATGCTCCTTCCCGTAGGGTCTTCGAATCTTACCCAGAGGGACAACGCAGCAGAGGAAGATCTCACCTTAGGTGGCGCACGCAAGTAGAAGCAGACTTGGAGTGCGCAACTGAAGGCGGTTTGCGTGTACTATGTACAACGTGTTTCTTCAAACACATCCAATATATAAAGTCTGAGACAATACTCCAATACAGCTGTTTCCTACATCCCCAGAAAATTCATTCTTATAACAATTATATAAAAATTTGAAAAGGAATCTACGAAAGAAACGCAACATTTTTATTTATCTTTTCTTTATTAAAAAACTAAACTTTAAACTTACAGTCTTCTTAATTTGTACAGTCTTCGAATTTTTACATTGAACAATCTTCTCTAAAATTACATTCAACTTAAGTCCTTAAGTATAGGAGTAACTATGTTTATAATAATTCACTGGGGTTATAGGTCGTATATGCAATACATCTTGTAACCTGTAGCCCCTTAAAGGTCTTAGTTGTATCTGGTTTTCCGGCGTAAACGGTGAGTCTGGTAATGAGGCTTTTGTTGGTGTTGGCTTTAATAGCTCCTTGGGCACATAGTCGTTTTGAACATTTGTGGTCCTTGGGGACATATAACGTTTATCTTTCTCCAAGCTTCTTACTGACTTCATTGAACTTCTGATATACATATCAGTAAGAAGATCATATTTCTTCTTAAATTGCGTGCATTTCCAATTCTGATGTAGCTGTCTACTATGAATATCATATGTAATATTTGAATCCCTTACGAAAAGGTTATAGGTGTGCTCATGTGGGCTTTCAGTCGCTGGAGAACTTTCTAGTGATAATGGCGATTGGGTCAAGTCAATTATTGCCGTCGGTTCCGAAGATGCTCTTAATGATTTCGTTTTACGTTTAATCGCATGATGCAAAGGCGTGGCCAACATTTTTGGTGTGGTTACTATTCCATGTTGCATTAGATCGTATACCATGGTTAGACGTGGTGAACTAGACATTGTTAAGTCTTCACTTTGATAGAAACGTTTGCACTCAATTGTGATTATACAGATTACCGGTCTTAAGATAGTTTACTCTTTGATTTAATTTCGATGAATTTTTTTCTGCTTTAACTTCATCTACTGTTAAAGATCAACTGTTCTATTTTATTGCTCAAGTAAAAGCTATTTTATTCTAAAAATGTAGTCTTGATTGGAGTGGCAAAATGTAAACAGAGTAATGTCGTCTATAATTCTATGAGTCAAAGAGTAAAGCTTCCTGCGTGGGTTGTGTAGGGTGTCACCATTTGTCAAATAGAAGATTTTTTACACAGTCTAGTCGTCGAGATTTACATTTAAGCTTTTACAAAGCATGACAAGTACTTGCTTTAAAAGATAAGTATTTTCCACTGCGGTGTCAACTATGAACCCTATAATCCGGAAATTGAAGTGCAAGATCTATGTATGCATGTATGTAAGTACTTTTGAGTTCTATAAACAAAAGAAATGGGATAAGCATCGGCTTAAAAAATTTACGAAAGTTGTTTTCCATACATGAAGAACGTATCATGGAGCAAAGCCTATACAAGGATCAGTAGAGACGATGAAGAAAATCTTGTGGTAGTCACTATCAGTGCGTAGAAAACATCTGCAGACGATATAACGGCAACGAAGACCAATATTTCGATGTCAGGTAAAATAAACCATTTCACCTGTAGATGACGACAGCTAAAACTTTCATCTAGTTAAAAATAAGGCTACTGTATCTGATGACTTGAACTGTAGAGAGGAACTGAAGAGGACTAAAAAAAATTCTCAGATTTGGTTAGGAAAAGAACCCCTTCATCTAACCGCGTACAAGACTTTATGTGGCATGTTCGGTGACCGCCTAAAGACTTTCTTTTGCAATCTGGTGGCCCTGTATCCATGCTATTTTAAGCCAGAAAAGTGCACAGTGCAATAAATGCCTACACATCGCCAGAACTTTTTGACCCAAGAAGTCAAAATCAATACTCACATCTCTTCATCGATTATAGAAAGGAGCTATGGGTTCAGAACAACGCTTACTTCTGCCAAACTTATGTACCTGTCTTTCACATGAGAAAAGGATTTAAATAAAATAACGCGCTGGCATGGGAACAAAATGATCTCAATTGTCACGAAGACAAAACCAAATGCATAAATATGTACGTACATATGTATGTCACTATCCTGGATGTACACCTCCACCGTTAGACCTATCCTCTGTCTGTTGCCACAAAAGTCACACACCTGAACACCCTCACAAGGATTCAACGTCTAGCGCGATTGGTTATCACCAGCGCTCTTGAAGCCATGCTCGGGCTTTACCCACTGGACCTGGACTGGAAGTTTTGGCAAAGAATCCTACGCCTCTGATAAACCTGAATGTGAAAAACAACCAAATCGGACACAGCACCATCACCAAGTGGTCAAACGTCAACAAGCCTTCTAACTATCTTAATCCCTTCATGGACTTCAAATTTCCCTCTAGACATAAAACTTAAATTTTCGTAGTTTATACAAAATTTCGTAGTTTATTCATACAGAAGCGAAGTCACAAAAATCGAATTTTTTTCACATGTTTCTGACGTTTAAATGGGCATTTTCGTTTTGCCTAACTCGTTTCTTTACTTCTTTGTAGATTTGGTTCTTTCTGAGAGTTGTTCACGCTCACTCTTAGAAATTTGACAAACTCTTAACCTTGGCGCAGAAAATACGGGAACCGACCTATTAAACGACACTCCAATATGTCACATTGTCACTTTATTCATGAAGCTCTATTAAAATTCAATTTATTTATTTTGTTTTAACATTAAAATATATACACAGCCATCAAACTCGCACCTAGCAATAATTTTGCTGAATACATCCACTCAAACATTTGACAATTGTAAGTTGCCTAGCCTGCAAAATTTGCCACTAATTTTCAAAAGTTTCTTCAACGTGCGGCTTTGGAATTTTACGAGAAAACAATTTTTATTGGATTTTTATGAATATTCAATGAATTTTTATATAAAAATAGAAAAATTCAAATCTCTAACAGTTTAAAAACAAAAGTAAGCCATTTTGACTTATTTACGTGCTGGTCGCGTATTAAAAAACACGGACTTTCCCTACCCCACGCAAGTAGATTTGAAAATGTCTTTGGAAAAATTTCAAGCAACAGATGCTTGGAGAAATAAATTTAAAAATCTCCTATTCACTGAACGGTAAATATTACACAATAGAATAGAATCAAAGTAAATGTAATCGGATTGTTTCTTACTCGTAATTTGCTCGAAATTTTTCCAATTGCCTATTTCCGTATTTTTTGATTCTAAATAGTATTTCGCACATAAGTAGCATGTATCACTTGTAAATAACTCATAGACTACCGGTAAATAAGTACCAATTGTTAAGTTGTTTGCTAAGAAAAAAAAAAAACCATTTCTTGCATCGTCTTTAGAAAGCCCTCTTCATTTGTTGCCACTTCGATAACACAAACCCCCCAGCGATTAAGTTTTGAACTGTCCGAGGATCTGCAGGTTATTCTTGAAGAGAAGAAAATACCAAGAGGCGAACGAAAAATGCCACGAGTTCGAGATGCGGAAGAGAATAAGGAAAATTGTGAGGAGGTTCAGGAGGATAGGCTTCATAATAACACTCCAACGAAGCTAAAACACTTTCACAAAGTTGACACAACGTTGGTAAATGAGTCTAATGACGCCCTTCAGGTTACTAACACAAGCTTCGAGACATTGGAGGAGATGTGCGAGAAGACAGCTTCTGATCCGGATAGTACACTGTTTCGATACCTGCATCGCGAGTCAACCTCCATGCTGCAGACAACAAGAGCCGGAAAGCCGCATTCATATGATGAAGAGGCAGATGCCCTACAGCGTCTACTGGACGAGTTGAATGTGGAGGAGACAGAGAAGCGTTTGAGGCAGCAATCGCCATTAAACGATACCCAACTGGACGATATCGAGGCACCGTCGAGATTCTGGGAGAATACACTTACTGCGGAAACGCTCCAGTCCATTTCCCCTGTCAAAATGGTTGGATTGCTAAGGCAGTCCACAATCATGGAAGAATGCTCAGTTTCCGATTCGGAAGAGAGCTCCACAAGCTACCAGAGTGCTATGAAAACTGGTTGGTCCAGTGAGACTACAGGATGTTATGAGACAGCAAGCGAAACTGCAACTTGCAGTGAACAGGGAGGAGCGGACAAAAAAATATCTATTAATTTATCTGGTGTATCATCAACATCATCAGACCTGTTCCAGCAGCGCCACAGCAGAAAGAAGTTTTTCGACGAGGACGATGAAGAAGTTTACGATAAGTCGCTTCACTTGATTGAATTTGAAAAGACACTTGCTGACCCTTTGATTCCTGATTCACCACAATCGCCAGATGAAACAGAGGACTCCTTGGAGCCGCTTAAGTCCTCTCCAGAGTCTACAAGACTAATAGATACCGAAGATTCTTTAGAGCCGCTAAAGTCTTCACCAGAATCTACACAGCTAACGGAATCCGACAGATCCAGCTCAATAATAGAGCTTTCAGACGACGAATCGGCAGCAGGATGTGATAAAATCCTTGAGAAAATCGAAAAACTGGAAGAGGAAGGGAGTGTCCTTAATCGCAGTTTCACCATTAAATCAGAAACAGTTCCAGAAGAAAAGTCCCTTCATTTCAATGACACCATGGAAGAAGTTGAATACATGATGAAGAAGGGTATGCAGTACATGGAGGCAGCTAAAGAAGGACCATCACCAGCCAAATCGCACCTAACTCCAGTTAAGAAAGCAGAACGCTATCGCTCTCCATCGCCGATGCTATCGTCTCCGATCACCCCCAAGACAGTCATTGCCAAACCGAAGCCGATAAATAAGTTCGCCTTGGACATCAAGCCATTCCCAAAATTGGAATTATTCAAGAAGCCAACCACCAGTAACTTGAGACCACCCGCCGTTCATAACAAATTCGTCTCGTCAGTCAAAAAACAGCAATACGCACACGTAATCAGTCCCATTGGAGCTTATATCAACAAAACATCGACAACTCCACTCGTTTCCACCATCAAGCCGGGATGTGAATCTGCAACCACATCCAGGGCTTTCAAGCAATTGGATTATGACAGTCGTGTTACACCTCATGAAGCGGCCCCACCAATTGAACCACCACAGAAGAATCAGCCATGCAGTCTACCCAAAAAGGCTTACATCTCATCCGAGTACAAACACGTAAGTCTCTATTTTTATTTTTAACAATACGCCGCCGACCTAATTGACGTTTTTCACTTCCAGATTGTGGATGAACGTACGCAGGTCACCATACCCGGAGGACCAAAGATTCAACGCTATCTGCTAAACTCGATGATACCCGCTATTGTTCGTCACGAAGGGAAAGTGAAAATTCCTTCGAATTTGAGAACAAGTGACATGGAGCCACCAGCACCACGTAGGACCGATGATAGTTTGGCTAATCTGAGCATGATATCCGGAGACGTGTCGGTGTACACAATCAAGGATGCTCAGAAGTTTTAAATTCGATTTTATTTCCGCGACCTTTGTACCTATTTACTTTAGTTTGTTCTTCGTTGCTTTGTTTGGTTGGGTGTTTCAATTAATTTATGTTACCTTTTACCCTTGCGCACGTTTCTCTACGTATTCTATGTAATAAATAT
This sequence comes from Xylota sylvarum, assembly GCA_905220385.1. Lineage (NCBI taxonomy): Eukaryota > Metazoa > Arthropoda > Insecta > Diptera > Syrphidae > Xylota > Xylota sylvarum. The sequence goes on along the minus strand of LR999957.1, from coordinate 102,178,215 downwards.
ATTCTTTTAGCGAAACAAAGTGTTATACTGCAATTAAACCATAAAGACTTTCAGGATTCCCCAGAAAAAAGATACTCATCAACCAATATTTAAACCACAATCGGATTTTAAAAAAAAAGTCATAATTTTATTTGTTTTACACATTCTTACTCATATTTCGTCTAAATTAAATACATTCAAAAAGTCAATGTAAAACCAATAAAAACTCCGAGTGACCGAATCCTACAAATACAGCGAAGCAGCGAACACAATGTCCCTCTTTAGCAATCGTACGCCCTCCGAAAATTTATTCTCCAACTCTGTGTTACCAATAGTCTTCGCCGCCTGACACATTTGTCTCAGTAGTTCCTCTAGTCGTCTCATGCAGCGAATAATGGATCCCTCAAATATATCTGTCATCTTGCAGACACTCAGGAACGAAGCCCCCTTGCACCAGGACAGAACTACATCCATTAGGAATGGCTTAAACTTTTCCACGTAATTTTCCTCGTCCAGCTCCAGCTTACATTCGTTGGAGATTTTCGCAATTCGTCGAGCTAACTCTTGCATAGATCGGAGAGGACCAGACAGTTCGTCTGTAGACTGTGGAACTTCAGCGGATTTCTCATCACAAACAAATGTGGACAGTAGGGCGACTGACTGAGCTGTTGTCAATTCGTTGAACACTCCATTGAATATCATCTCTGTCATTAGAAGTTCATCAGCGGAACTAAGCTCACAGGCGACACGTCCTTTGAATTCGATCACATCTGATGCTGTACAGTATTCCATACGGCGGAGGACCCGTTTTCGGTGTTTTAATTCGTCCATTTGTAGGAGACTCCTGGCCTCCTTGAGTTTATTTTTAGCATTCTTAAGCTCGTTTTGAACTTGTAGTTTGTTGGTGTACCTGGCGTAGACAGCTTGCAGTTCCTTTGCATTGTGCAGGGGATGGGCAAAGAGTCGCTCTTCGAATTTGTCAATGGATTCGACGATCTGTTTGAATTCGGCCTCTTGGATGTGCATTTCTTTGATTGGATTGAGGAGAGGTGGACCTTTCGGGAAACGTTTTTTGACCTCCTCAATAGTTTTCAAGACACTCTTGCGATTGTCAGCCGGTCGAAGGTCGTTGGGATAGTAGACGCGAAGGGAGGAAATCTGTGAGATGAGTTTGTGTAAAACAGGAACCACCTCCATGTTACCCTTTTTGCCACCGGTGCATGGTTTCGGTTCGTCTGTCTTTGCCGACTCTTCTGTTACATAGAGCAGGACATCGACAATAACATTTGTTTCAGCTTTCAATGGATTCCGCACATTAGTAGGAGCCTGCTTCTTAAAGTTGACTACAATTCCCCAGTCGAATTCATCGTTTTCATTATGAACTTTGATCAGCCGACCAGGCTGCAGAAAAGGCATCAGGTATTCAGGCTTCGTGATGTACGTGCGAAACTGTTTGCCTAGTGTGTCTAGTTGGTCGCGAATGTGGTGATAGGAGGCCACACTGTGCTCGTCGGGGATTTTGATTTTATCAAGCTCCAGTTGTTTATCTTGCACCTGAAAGGAATCAGTCAGTAGGCGACGTGTATGGAAAAGCTATGACGGGGCAAATATACCTGTTTGTAGAGCTCTGGAATGGAACTCTGATTTTGAAACTGGAAAAACGATCTCTCTAGCATATACTCCGGATTTATTTCCTCGACTCGGAGTAAATTTAAAACCATGTTGTATGTCAAATGGAAAGCAGAGTTGATTGGATCGGCTTTACCTTGCACGATACCGCGGCCAACTGCCGGAGAGACCTTTTCATCGATCATTAGAATCACGATACCCTTGTCATCTAAGCCACGACGTCCAGCGCGACCGGACATTTGAATGTATTCCCCCGATGTGATCCACCTGAAATCCTTGCCATCGAATTTTCGTGGAGCAGTGAAGAGCACAGTCCTGGCGGGCATGTTCAAGCCCATAGCAAAGGTTTCGGTGGCGAAAAGAGCCTTTAATAGACCCTCTCCGAAGAGGATTTCAATGATTTCTTTCAGAATTGGCAGTAGACCTCCATGATGGATGCCAATTCCTCGTCGAAGTAGGGGAAGTACATTCTCCACTTGTGGTAGTTGTCTGTCCTCTTCGGATAGAACGTCGAGTGCATTGTTGAACACCTCATCGACTAGTTTCTTCTCCTCGGCGGTGTTAAAGTCTAGTTTGGCCATCTGCATGGCGTAGACCTCGCATTCCTTTTTACTGAAGGAGAATATGATCACCGGAGCGAAATTTCGCTCCATGATCATCTTGACTATCTTAAATATGTTTGACTGACCAGCATTGACCCCCTTAATGCCTCCTTTGCGGCCCTTCTGATCACCCTTTCCAGCTTCGCCAGAGTTCTGAAGAACTTGCATCGCTGTGTTGAAGTTGTCCTCTTTGAATACTCCCTTCTCGTCGACAATTAAATGGATACCATCACCTCCGGCTGGGAATATATAGTGTTGCAATGGAGTTGGGCGGTAGTCAGTGTACACAACGTGGCATGGTTGTTTATGCAAATGGCAAACCCACTCAGCGAATTGTCTAGCATTGGGAATAGTAGCAGAGAGAAATACATAACGCACATTGTCAGGAAGCAGTATCAATGTTTCCTCCCAGACAACACCACGTTCCTTGTCTCGCATATAATGGATCTCATCGAAAACGACCCAACCGACTTCTCGCATTATCTCCGAGCCACGGTACAACATATTTCTCAAGATCTCTGTGGTCATGATCAAGCAAGAAGCTGACGGATTAATGGTAACATCTCCTGTTACCAAACCAACATCTTTGAACTCCTCGCTGAATTCTCTGTATTTTTGATTCGAAAGAGCTTTGATGGGAGTTGTGTAGATGACACGCTGTTTAGCTTTCAGAGACTTCGCAATGGAATATTCGGCTACCACAGTTTTACCTGCTGATGTGTGTGCTGATACCAAGACACTTTGGTTGTTGTCAATACAGAGAATGGCTTCTTTTTGGAAAGGATCAAGGACGAAGGGATACTCCTTTGATGGCGGACCAGTTACCGCAGTAAGCGGAATGTATTCCTGTCCCGGATAAGTTGCTACCTCATGTGTACAAGAATCTGGTGACTCAATCACGTGGACTGAGATTCGAGTGTTCAATGCCTCAACACAAATATCGTCGAGAATGGATTCGGTGACTTTTGGACGCTTGTAGGTGGATTCATCATCACTATCTGCGTGTTGGCGTTTCTCTATTGTTGTTTTTCTACTGAGAAAGGATTCGTGTAAAGGTTATGAGGGATGTGTTGCTTTACTCACTGTTCAGGTTCCTCGTCGGTGATGGAATCGACAATAGGCACATTCGTTGCTGCTTCTTCACTCTCAAAGCAATTAAATAGGTCATCTATATCTGCCATCTTGGGGTTTATTCTTTTCTAAATGTATTTGTGAAATTTTGATGAACTTTTTTTTAAGAAATAAAATATAAAACGAAGGAAAAGAAACGCTAAACGCGCTCGGTGCTGTGAATCTTTTTGACATTCAATTGACAGTTTGAAGTAGGAAATGTACTAGATTCTAAACTTAAAAGCGAGATGGGGATATTATCAGGTAAATGTGTGGAACTTTTCTATCTCAGTGTTATAAGAACTGTTACATCTCTGCAAGTAGCCATTTTGCCATGCTGTGCTATTTGGTCGAAGTCGGTTTAGTAAGACTAGGTAATATCTTTAAATATAATCCGTCTCGTAAAGTGTATTTTTCCATCAACTATAGACTATTGGTTTGATGGAGAAGATAAGCAGTAAAACTAATGTAAAAATCGACCCAAGGGGTGTCAAGATTTGGCGGCAAGTTTCAACATGGACAGGGGTGTGCATTTAAACATTCTAATTGTCTTCCTTGTAAGATTTTGAACAAGTTTTGTTATTTTTCAATAATTCAGTGTGAATTTACAGATAGAGAATTCACATGTATGCAAATAATTATCAGTTTTCTTGTCCTGTTGTAGCACCATTTTACCGGACCATGCAATTAATTGGATGAAGTGGGTTATATGAAACTAGGTTGTATGTTTTTTAAAAAATTATTTATATCCATTTAAAAACCGTTTTTTTTCTTTTATATTAGCAGATGTACATACATAGGTATAACAGGGTGTTTGGCTCATTCTTATTTAAAGTGTCGACATGCTGTGATAAGTTTGAAAGTTTCAACATGTGTAAAATTGTAAGTAGTTCAATCTTTATTCTTTTAGAAAACTTTTTATATATTACATACATACATACATATATAAACTGTAACGTCTTAGATAACACAGCCCAGGCAGTACATGTCTTACCTGCTCTTCATCGCATCCCGGGCAAGTGCTTGATGTCACCAATCGCAGTCTGTATGCGTGTTTGTTCAGGTTGATGTGTCCGGTATATAGACCGACCATCATTATTAATTGTCTCCTGCCTAGATCGAGCGCTCTCTTTGCCTGACGGCGGCGGCACGGGCGCTCAGTCATGACTTTGGCAGCTTTGCAGGTTTGCAGTTCTTTCCACATGTTTTCGTGGTATTATGCGAACGGGCTACTGTATGCAGTTTTAACAACCTTTAAGGCTACTCCTAAGGTAGTAATCGTAGGTATATCTATGTTTCCCGCCTTCACCCTAGCCAGTTCATCTGCAACTCCGTTTTCTGGTATATTTCAGTTACCAGGTACGGAATCAGGTTGACCTGGAAGGAGGTTGCCAAGACATTAAGTTTTTCCTTGCATTTCTTCACAAATTTCGATTTTTTTAGTGAGAAAACACTCCTCCCTTTCTGTCGGCCGCTATCACCAAAGACCTTCCAAAAGGGTTGGTTACTCGTACTAGGCACCCAGCAGACACCAATGTGGAGGTGTAGAGTAGGAGTTGATAGTGAGAGGCTATCGTGAGAACGCCTGCGCTCTCATTCATATATTCGCATCATCACCCTTTGGCCACCTGTCACTGGCATTGCCAAAACCACAAACCCCTCGCCGTTTTGGCTGCCTACTTTGCATTCGCCTCCTTTATCACCACAAAAATGTCCCAGCGGCACGATAGTAGAAAAGGTCGCCATGAGACAAGCACTTCATTGTGGCCTAACACTGTACATATATTAAGCACCAAGTGTTATCTCCAAACCCGGTTTTCAAAAGATCTGAGAATATTTGTCAAATACAGACCAACTGGCAAATAATATGAATATGCAGTATCTGGGGTGCTTTAGGACATACATAGACTTAGGCCCAAACTTGGACTTCGACTTACGATTTGACTTGAGCTTGCACTTGAATTTGTTGGCTTAAACTTGGATGTCTATCCGTAGACTTTGCAATATCTGATTCCATACTGCGAGTAGGTACTATTAACCAATGCTTAGCTATGCCTACGATTGTCGTTCTTCCACTTCCCTTATTGTGTTATATTTATCTGTCACAGACATATTGATTTACACATGTATTTTTCAACTTTCAGACATCAGTGCAAAAAGAGAAATAAAAAAAAAAAAGTGCCTCAAGGTCTAGTCAAATTTTAAAGACATCATCGTATCCATTCAACTTTTAAAACTCGCAAACCAATCAACAAGACATTAGCTGAGAAACAACAAATATCAAGTCATCAATCAAGTTTTGTAAAGGGGTGAGTCTTTTAAAGCCTTCACTTAAGATTTAAGTCATAGTGACTTGATTAGACCCATCAAAATGTAGAGTCTGATAAATGTTGGTATTTAGGCCGACATGTCTTTACTTGTACATGTCTGTATGGCGCACTTTACAGGTTAGCCTTCAAAGCCGTTCTTTGCAGTGCCTTGAGTTTTACTGTCTTTTAAGTCGTGTTGAACGATTTGGTTTAGCTAAAGGGTTATGTTGAAAATTCTGTAAATCCTTTTTGATCGGTCGATGGATATGTACTCGTATGTATTTAATTTGTTTTGCTTTCGTTGACCATCAACCAATCTTAGCCCGCTTCCATCTCAATACCCTCTCACGTAATTAAAAGCCCCTTGAATATCTTAAAAGGCAGCTAGTGCGAATTTTTTATGCTGAAAGCTGCTTTCTAATTTGCTTAGTACTTCATGTAGAGCTGTTTCTACCGATTTGCCCTTTAAGTAAGCGTGTTGAATCTTGCATAAATATCCGTTGCAACACTTGCTTCTTATATGAATGTCAAAAAGCCTCTCAAGTGTCTTGAGAAGAAATGATGAAAGACTAATGGGTTTATAGTCTTTCGGTGAAGTGTGGCCTGGTTTAACTGCTTTGGGTATGCAGACAAGCCGCACTTAGTTCAATACTGTAGGTACGTAGCTTAGGCAATTTATTTAAATTTCCCTGATCCTGGTTATAAACCTTCTCAGCATAGTTGGCAGAAAGCCGTCACGGTCACGGTCCAAATGCACATTATTTGTCGAAACAGTTGGAGTGCCACTTCCTGGGAAATAAGCTTCGACTAATGTTTCTAAAACTACCTACTTTCTGCCCACGATCTGTCAGATTTTCTAACGAAGCTGTGAACGGTCGCATCTTTTGCTATCATTTTGCGGAGTCTAGAAGCTTCGACAGTGTTCAGTATGAACACCGATAACGTGGCTGATCTGTGGCCGATACAACAATACAATACGATACGTTTTAGATCAAGCCTAGATCAGATTTGCCTCGAAGTGTTGCAATTAAAGAGATTTTCCCACCTATACATTTGGTTTTGCTTAAAGCGTTCAGCTTTCTTAAGAGTTTACAAGTAGCGAGGGGCATGTCCAGGCTCGGGCATTTCTGCAGGATCCTATGGGTCGCACGGTGTCTGGTGAGCTCGTCAGTCTTGTAATTCCCTTCAATGTCTCTGTAGTCTGGCACCCAGCATAGGTGAATGTTGCACTGCTCAGTCATCTCCAGAAGAGACAAACGGCGGTTTAAAGCGGCCTCTGAAGTGAAGGGGCAAGATTCCAGATTACATTTCACTCAGGAAAATGTTTCCTTGACCGCCACGATTTCCGCCTGAAAAATGCTACAATGATCTAGAAGGCGGAAAGGGATACTCAGATTGAGCTTGTCGGAAAAGATACCCCAATCCATTCCCTCATCAATCTTAGAGCCGTCCGTGTAGAAGTGAACTGAACTGTCCTCAGGAGAGGGAGCAGTAATCCATTCACTACGGTCAAGCATGCTTTTATGGAGGTTCTGGTCAAATAACAGGGTCCGCGGAGTGTAGTCGGTGTCTTCTAGAGTAAAATTGAGGTCAATGATCAAGAAGTGGCTCTCATGAGCACTGTAAGGAGACTCTGAGTTGGATAGCCGCACTCGCTGCCAGTTGCTTGCTAAGAATATCGAAGTGGAGCAAGTGGAGCATAATGTACAGCGCCGCTGATTGGAAAAGTTCTCAGTGGACCACTGATGCATATACCTACAGATCTTTGCCCCTTAGATAGGAGATTGAGGTGAGTAGCCTTATGGTCCTTGATGCTTGGTGATTTTTCAAAGATGCGCACTAACGAGTGCAAGGTTGTCTCGACTGATTTGACTTTGTAGGACGCATGTGGGTTCCAACAGAGAGCATAAATGGCCTAATCCAGACATGATGATTTTAAACCAAGGGAGCACTATGTCTTCTGATTGCGAAGGTGGTTTCGAATTGCGGTACAGCAACTGAAGAGCTAGCAGGAAAATGCCTGACTGCATCAAGTAGCTGGGTATAGAGACATTTTTTGGAGACTTTCGTAGAAAGTGAAGAATATACTTGCTAGGAGTTCACGATCTTTAACATATTTTCTGCTCAACAGTATTTTGTTTTATGTTTCCTCCTAGTGTTCGTTGGAATTTAGAGAGGCTGTAATAAAAATTTCTGCGTTACTTAATATACAACAAATACAAGCAAACGAGAATGACAAACAACAAAACAAAGCCAAACAAGACACAAAACATTGCAATATTTTAAAAAATATAAATTTATTTCGCACTTAAAACCAAAAAAGAAAAGGTTATGGATGAGACGAAGAAAAAACTTACACAACTTTCGAATTAGGCAAACTTATAGTAAAAAAAAAAAACATAGAATAACATCGCATTGGACAATCAGGACAAACATACAATAATCCCAAGAAATTTAATTTTCTCTTTCTACATAAAATAAATACATATGTAGCTGTGAAATAAATTAAATTTCTAGGAAGCACATAAATTAATTAAAAATATAATCTACTTACTTTTTTTTTTCTTAAATTAAAAATTGTTGCAGAAGTATATAATATTTACATTGAGATTCAACTTAAAACTTCCAAAAAAAAACATTATCTTACTAAGTGGACGGATTGGTCTGATATTCGAGAGCTTTTGGCCTTTAACTCCACCGAACGGGGTGAAGTAAGAACTCTGGAGAGATCCTAAAACTAAGGTTAAGATTAAATCATTAAAATAAAATAAAAATGCTAAGCATTTGGAGGATGTCTTAAAAATAAACTAAAATTTATTAAATAATTTGTGTACCTACAAAAAAAAAAAAAATAAACAAATTTAAGTTTCCTATTCGCCTAGAAATGAGCTTTCGAAGATGCTTATGAAGGGGCTAAGCGCCTAATTTTTAGGCGCTCTTCCATCTAAAACTACTTAATTTCGATACTTATAGACTATATACAAATATTCTTCTGTATAAGCTTTTATATACAAAAAGTACACGGAATTTGCATTTTGTGTCCCTATTCTAGAATATCTACTTAATTTTAAATCTCTATACTGACGTTTGGGGAACACCCTCAATTAGCTGTGTCCGACTTGCGGCTGGTTTCATGGCAGGAGCAGGAGCGGTCGATCTAGCACTTGGCACCGGGGTATTACTTCGACTATTTATGATCTTTTCCGGCATCGGGGTACTAGCAATCGGTTCTCTTTGTAATAATCTCTTTTCTTCCACCGGCTTGTTGCCATTGGCAATAACGCTGGCAATACTGCGACCACCTCTGGGGTCAGTTTCGACTTTTTGCTGCTTGATACTTGGATAGTTACCATCTTTCACCGAGTAGGGTCCGATCGATTCTTTTAGGGAAATTCCGCTTTTTAACGACGACTGGCTACCGGTCTTGGCAAGAGAACTTGGAGCTCGAACAGAAGTGGTATCAGTTTGAGATTTGGTCGCTAGAGTCTTTGTGGATGGTGAGTCACGGAACTCATAAATGTTGTCACGAGAACGAACAGCATGATGGTTTGTCACCATGTGAGCGTTGTCAATGCCGCCACCCGGACCGCTGACAACCGATCGTCCATCTCGATCCAGTTCGACCCCATCGTTGAGGAATACATCTTCGTCATAGAAACGATCCGCTTGCCTATAGAGAGGCACATAAGCTATAAATCTGTACTGTAAGTTTGGAGGAGAAAAAAACTTACCTCTTCGCATTTCGCCACATGATGCAACAAATTACAACTAAAACTATAAGAAAGAAGCATGCAACAGACATGCTCCAGAAGGCAATCTGTAGGGGTTCTTTAGGCTCCCACCAATATTCCGTGGTTGGAGGATATGTCGGTACAAGTACTCCGATCACTGTTGGCAAGTACTGAGTCCAGAAGGCGCATTCTGTTTGTCGATAATTCAACAGAATCGAAGAGTTGTACGTTGTGTTAATGTTGAGGTACCGTAGCTCACCCTGATAGGCACGTTCGTAGTGAATACCCAAGACTTGTTCTGGCGTTGGGTTTCTAATAGAAGAAAATATTTATAAGACTTTTTTTCAAGGCGTCAGGCTATAATCTAAAACTTACCCAAATCTGGCAAAATTCGAGAAGGTTTTCATGAACAAATGACTCATATTTCGATCGTTATCGGTCCACATGTTCCTCTGCAAATGATCCTTTCTGGGAAAGAACTCGACGTCCATAAATGGGGCGCCAGTTAGGAAATAGTTTTCAATTTCATGTGGATACTTCCGCCATTCTTGGAACTTTAAGGCTTCCACTGTTGTATTCAAAACATACAAGTAGACAGGAACTTTCTTCTCTAGCAATAGCTTCGCCATCTTATCCACTGGAGCTCGGTACAACAAATCGGACATCATGTGTACATACTGATCCCTGATGATAGTTGTGTTGTTTGGATCTGGCCAGTAGGTGTACATGTATTTAATGGCCTCATAGACCCCGTTTGGATTCAGTGTATAGTTGTAACGGAAGACATGTTCTTTAATCTTTTGATCGAAGAACTTTTCATCTATCTGATAATAAGGCGAAAGGCTCTCGTTCTGATAAACAAAGAAGGCGGCTTCTTGTGTTGTAACCCCGGTCATATATTGCAAACCCTTATAATATTTGCCTTGACGTATCAAACTCTCTGGTGTTTCTGAGATGAATTTCCAGTCTTTCATTCGCCATCCCTCATACCAATCGTCACCGGGTAACGTAAAGTTATAATCCAATACAGGAGCCCAGGGGAATGTGCCAACTTGGGGAGGAAACTCAGCATTGCCTAGCTCATAGAAACTTCGACCGGTTCGCAGGCAATTTACCAATTTCCATGATGATTCTATGGAACATCCTAAAAGTTGTCCCAGAACTCGACTGGTATTTTGAGCACGGTACTTGTCCTGAATAAATGCCCAATCCGCTAAAGCCGATCCCGATTCAGCTATAACCTTTTTGACTATGTTTCGCGTTTGAGGAGCTACCATTAGAAGACCTGCGGAGGCTGCACCCGCTCCGGGACCAAAGAGAGTGATTGCTTCCCTATCTCCGTTGAAAAATTCAATGTTGTCGTAGACCCACTTAAGAGCCATTGCTTGATCAAGAATTCCATAATTTCCGGGAGAATTCTCATCACCAGTCGATAGAAAACCCAGTGCACCTAGACGGTAATTTAAAGTAACCACAACCACGTCATAGAATGAAGCAAGAATATGTCCTTGGAAAAGATTTGATGCCCCTCGAATGAATTCACCTCCGTGAATATGAACCATTACGGGATATTTTTGCGCTACACCTGCTCCAGTCTTTGGAGAGAAGATATTTAAATAGAGACAATCCTCGTCCATATCATTGATGCCTTTTGTTGCTCCTGTATATCGTACCGGTTGCGGACACGCCGGTCCATAGTCTACTGCTTGTAATAATTGCCATCCTCTGTGTATGCGCGGAGGTTTGAAACGACCCTCAAAAGTTGGTGGAATTGCATAGGGAATTCCTAGGAATACCGAACTTTCACCCATTATACGATCGACAGGGCTCTGGTATGGACGGTAGAATGATTTCGGATCGGGAGTATCGTAAACGTATACTTTAAAACCCTGTACTTGGCCATAGTTTGTCGTCACGAAGACATCACGATCCAGGGTCAATGAGTCCCGTCGCTGCTTCCCTTGGAGATCTTCACGCCAACCGCCGAGCACTCCGGGGAATGGAGTTTGTTGGACATTGGGATTGTTCTAGAAATGAAAGAAAAGTATTGTGTGTTAGGATAGGGGTTCATTAGAAAACTTAATAACGTAATGAAAGTAGATTGCAAGCTAATTCTAAAATTTGTATAGAGTTAAAGTTTTTTTTCTAGGAAATTGTGCATAATATTCGCAATGCTTTGCTTTAACATTGTACACTGTATATAAATGAAATCAATCTAGCGTAACCCATCGTCATGTGTCGTAGCTCGTATTTCCATTTCATAGACAAAGATCGGTCATTAGGGTCAGAGCACACACGAGTACGTAACAACAAGATCTGATTGTGTTCTCTGGTATAGAACATGTGGTCTCTAGTATCAATAAAGCTAATGACTCATGCGGTATATACAGAGAATAGAAGAACCTGATTTCAATTAAACTGTCGCGCGGATTGAATGCGAAAACTGATTGGAGCAGATTGGAAATGAGTGATAGAGGCAATGATAAATCTCGATATCGCAAGATCTATTCAAATTTACACAAGTTTTCACATAATTAAGAGAATTGTTCCCCACAATGGGATTCGATGATTTGCGTGGGAAACTGTTTGTTTTGTCGAATTCATAAAGTCAGTGGCGATGTTAAGCTGGGGGATCAGAGATTTTATAAAAAAAAATGTTGGCTTGGAAGAATAGCTCGAGAAAGAAGTCAGTGTTTGTAGTATGCGTAGTGGTCAATCGATAATTTTGCAAAAGACGTATTGTACAAGAAAAGCTGTTTCTAAGCAAAAGAACGCCACTTACTTAGGTGACGCTACAGTTTGGGGTGAATTTGGACCTCAACCAAGAAGCCACTCCAGTTAGCCGGGTCTTTACCTAAACTAACCTAAACGATGCGTAGTTTATTGACTACTTCGATGTCGTTGTATAGCTGGCGGCTTAGGTTCGGTTAGGTAGAGTAGGTTTATGAGGTTATTATAAAACAATAGGCACCATAGTGGGCACGATCGCGCATAAGTGGAAGGGGACCTCAACCAACTTCGAGTGCGAAACTGGAGGTAGTTAGCTAAAGACCACGCTAACTGGAGAGGCTTATTTGTTGAGGCCCACCTAAGTAACTAAGTGTGTCATTGCAGTATCTTCATACATCCGCTTCCTCAGAAGGCAATGACCAATTTTATAGTTTTCTCAGCTTTTTTCTGATCTAATACTGGCCACAAGGCTTATACCCTCCAAAATTGGACTAGAGGAGGAAACCATGACACATCCTTATCTGTGCCTGTCCTGCCCTATCGGTTTTGAGAAGGAAAACTCTAGGGGAGTACTTTTTTGAAGATCTTAACAATCTAGACCTAAGCAAAATAAAAAGCGAACCATACTTCTTCGGCATGGGTTCACACTGAAACGGGTTGCCCTTCCTCTTACCCCATTTGGGAAGTTTCCATGTAGGTCTCCGGTGCTGGTAATCCGGTTTTTCCATAGTATGGACATTTTTTGGTCTAAGCCTATCCGTACTGAACGAGGACAACCACCCAACCCAAACCAACTCAAGGATTTGTTTTTTTTTTTTTAAAGACCCTTGCCCATATGGCTGACACTGCAATCTAAGAAGATCTATTGTATCAAAGGGTAATATTAAGCCAAGAGACGTTCCACCTCCTTTATGAAGGATAGAACGTCCTTAGCAGCGGAGTACCTCATCTCTGCTGAAGAACATATTTCTTTATGGAAAATACGCCTCCTTACCCAATATAAAAATCGTCATCTTCTAAACAGAACCTACATTCCGTTTCCAGGCACAAATTGATTTTGTTAAGGTGGTAACGCAGGCTACTGTGGCCTGTGAGAAAGCTCACCAGCTTCCTAATGCTTTCCTTATCTAGATTAAGGATTTCCTTGTAGGAAAAAGGTCTGATTAATCTCTTGGATTGTCTCAGCCCCGGAACATTTTCCCAGTGAGCCAGACGAAGTTTATGTTCACAAGTATTGATCAGCGCTGTGGCAGTAGCCCAGTTGACACTACAGTAAGGTTCAGGTCCTATGAACGCAGATTCTGAGCCAGCCCTAGCTAGTTTCACCCTGTTGTGTCTGGGAAGAGATTGTAGTGCATCGTGGCAGCATTTAACTGATAAAGAGTCCATTAAGTTGGACGACAGCGCTTTAAGCGCTGCCTGGCTATCTGAAAAGATATATATCCTAGCGCCTTTAATACCTGTATCCAGGTTTATCTTAGCGCAGATGTCAATGGCAGGGAGTTCAGCCTGGAAAACCGTGGGACACATTCCCATAGGTATAGAGACCTTGGTGTTGGGTCCAAAGACACCAGCACCAACTCCAGTTTCCCTTTTTGATCCGTCTATGTCCCAGATCAGACCTCTAGTGTCCAGTGTCGGAACACCATTAGACCAGTTTTCACGGTCTAGGATGGAGTCTATCATGATATATAGGTATAACCAGTGAATCATTGATGGTTTAAGGTCACACTTTAAGTCTTCTTGAAGTGAAAAAGTAAAATATATTTCACTCACCGGATCGAAACGAAATCCTTGTTCATTTGGCATCCCCTGTGGATATTGTCCCGGCGAATTACGTCCAGGATAGTTAGCGCCATAACCATTTGGCGGGTAGTTACCATAACGCCGGTCGTTGAATAGGTAGGTTCTGAAAATTAGTTTATTAGCTTTGTGCACAAAAAAAAAGATATATTTCAAACTGACCTGTATTCAGGATCACCTGGATTAGGATATGGATACGGTGGATCAACACCGGGTCTCGAATAGAACCGTGGATCTCTTGTCTGCGCTTCGACCGCCACTAAATTACATAATACTACACAACTAACTAAGACTATTGGAAGGCAGACTTTTAATTTATCTCGGTATTTGAAATTTCTTTTTAATCTCTTATCCATCTCGCATGATCCTGTCTCATGCGAGGAGGGTTTCAAATGTAAGTGCATTGTGTTTCGTGAGTTTTGTTTCTTTCTATAGACGATGCTGTCGTTTAACTGCTCACATGGCCGTGTGAGTTCGAGTATTTAGGAATGACTTCTATGCGTAGATACCATCGTAAGAGACCTCATTCCTTCAATGGTATTGATCGTTTTGGTTTAAATCTGGTTCTGAAAAGAGATGAATTTAAAAATCGGGTTAGAATGTGCTAAGTAATTTGGTTATACATATCTTTAGCTAGAAAAATATCAAGTTTTTCAATGAAAGTTATACCCTCGTATGTTTGACTGACGCTCACGATAGGTAGGACCATGAGGAGAATTTTGGCGTTGTCTGAAAATCGATCCTTGAACCTGGCGTTTAATAGTACGACACACTAGATATATAGGTAGAAGGGGTGGCTGGACATGCAGGCAGCACTCAGGTCACCAATCCATTCTGAATCGCTGTTGTGGATAACCTAAGGCCCTGTCTGCGAAACCTAAACAGCCTCCATGAACCAAGTCGATATTGTTGTAAATTTCAGGATGGTTAATGGTGGCTTTCCTGACATTTCGCCCAGGTCTTCGAAGTGGTATTCAGCGAGTCCCATTTCCCTAGTTCTGCACTAGTTCAGGCTTGGGCATTCGCATAGGAACTGAAATGTGCTCTCTTCTGCGTTCGTGCCACACCCTAGGCAGAGGTCATCAGTGTCCAGTCACATTCTTCTTCAGTGTGCCGGCAGGAGTTTGTGCCCGATCATAATCCCCCTGAAGAGCGCTAAGTTGGGTCTGTTAAACGCTAAAATTTGTTTGGTCTTGGCAATGTAACGTTAAGTCCAGAGTTTTCTGGAGGCACGACAAGATGAGAGTGCGCTCCATCTTTGACTATATAGTCTCGCGGAGGCTTGCTCTATATTGGATTTAGCAAGAGCTAGGGACGCTAGAACAGAGGTAACGACCATTGTCAGGTACTGTTCGGACCACTTTCTTGCTAAATCGTTCGCCAGTTCGTTTCCCTGAATACCGCTGTGTCCTGGAACCCAAAGAAATGTAACGTCGTGGTTTGCTGTGAAGGCTGTGAGTTCTTCACGTCATAGTTTCACAAGTATTTGACGACTTTGGATGAGATAGCCTTCAGAGCGGCCTGAATGTCGATCCTCTTTCTTGAGTGCATTTTCGTGGATAGTTCTCGTGCCGCTTCTACGATTGCTTCCACTTGAAAAACACTGCCATGCCATGTAATTTCGAGTTCAGATTCGTCAGTGAAAATCGAGGTTATTAGTCGGGTTGATGGCCTTACCGTTAATAAAATCATCTCTTGAGAGGAAGATTGTTTTAACGATTAGGGTGAAGTCTTGGGATGACCTGTACCTGTATCGGTACCCAAGTATGTCCATCTTGCAACAGTGCGGTGGCCGTCTTTCCAAAGGTTGGATTGCTTCAAACGAAGGCACTGTTTTCAGACATGTTTCTGATGGCGCTGGTAGTCCCTATACATGCTAATCTTAGTATCGTAGTCGTGGTCTTATCTGCTGCGGGTCACCAGACGATAGAATGGGTCTGACGATGACTGTGTACATCCAGTGGATGATGGCGGGCTTGGGTCCCCATTTTTTACCAAAGATTTTGCTGCATGTATAGAAAGCTATGAATGCTTTCTTTATCCTTTCTGACGTGTTTTCTTTTTTAGTAAACTTACGGCCTAGTTTTCACTACCTCATGTAATGTTCTTTCCACCGATTTACCATTAAGATATCCATGCTGAGCTTTGCATAAGCTACCGTTGCAACACTTACTTCTAATGTGGATATTCAGAAGCCTTTGTTTTCTTGAGACGGAATGACGAAAGACTTATGGGGTCTGTAGTCTTTCGCCTGGGTGTGACTTGGTCTTCGAGATTTAGGTGTGAAGATGACCCTCCATTTCCGCCACAATACTAATATGTAAGCCTTACCCTTAATCAATCATCGAAGTATTCCTTTAGCATGTTCCAAAGCTTCACCGGGGTTTTCTGAAGCTAGGGGACAGAATGCCGTCAGGGCATGGTGTTTTGAATGGTGCGAATATATAGGGAGTTATGGGCGAGGATTTAAGCTCGTCCATTTGTGGCTTTTAACGGACAGGGCCCATGGGATGGAAAGTCTGTATAGTCGGTGGTTCTGTGACAATAATTTGTTCAAAATCCTCAAGTCCACACTACAAACCCACAACACACACCCTTCAATATATTTCAAGATCAATCTAATTATACAAAATATTTACGTCGGGACGGCGCGAACGCCATTCCCGGCTACCAAAAATTACACGCACGAGTTACTCGCATTAGGAGTAATCGCGGAGGTCAATCCAACCGAATGTGCAATGGCCAGACCTCGCTCCGGGGGAACCGCCTTCATGATCACGGTAACCCCTACGCCAGGTAAGTATGCTTTTCGCTCCAAATAGTTGAACTCTTAAGAAATTTACTGCTATAAGTTGATGTGAATTATAAACCGAATGAAATTCGAAAATAAGGGATGATCAGTTCAGGATTTTTCTATTTTCTATTTCTTATACTTTCTGTGCTTTCTATATTGTTGTCTGCTTTGCAGGTTCTAATAACTGTCATAAATTAATTGTCATTATTATTGTTTTGAATTTTCCTTTGGACCTCAATTCTCCCACCAAGAAGAAAACGTAAACCTACAAACCTCATATTTTTCTTTTCTCTATTTTCACAATAGAAACAGTTTTGTTTCTTGTCCCAGTTTCTTTGCATTTCCCACCCGATGGCGGTGGTGGTGGTGGTGGTTTGGCTTAGTGGTTTTGGTTTTCCTTTTTAATGACTATATTCACTTGAAGAAGAAAAAAGAACCAACCATCAAAGAAAATATAGAGAATCTACAAGAAAAAATAATCAACAATGCAATTACCATAAATTTCATGTGGTGAATAATTTTACGGTGCACGATTTTATGTTGTGATTCCACTCTCACTTTGCGTGATAAGATTCTACCAAGCCGTCGTCGTCGGTCGGATGGGACCATGGATGGAAGGAATGTGTTCTTTCTGCTCTCATTGATGTGTCTTCCGTGAAAACTGGGTGGCGGCTGGCGGCGTGGTTCACTAATTGATCAGACGTTTCTATGCAGTGTTTCTATCAAGCGACTAGATTTATCGTCGTGTCTAGATGGATTTTTAATTAGCTATTAGCCATTAGCTGTTTTGCAAAGTCATTTAAGAATCGTTTAGGAATCCTTAAGCGATTTAGCGTTAAGTGCCTGTAATTATTATCAAGGAAGTAAGAAGTGAGTGTATAGCTCAGGAAACTAAGGCTTTACTGTTTGAATAAGTTTTCAACAAGTCGAGGGCGTTTCATTTTTTTTAGGTTGGAAGAGTGATCCTTAGCTTTGCAGTTGTTCTGCTTGCGATCGTTTTGACTAATCTGCTGTTTTCTGATAGTTGTCATGGAACTAGTGTGGGGATATTCTGCCAGAGAAACATTAACAAATCACAAAAGTCAAAACTATTGTGAATTGGGTTAGGTGCTGACAGAAAATTTTGACAAAAGTTTGCTTTTGACAGAAGTCTTCTTTTGACAGAAGTCTGCTTTTGAAAGAAGAAGAAGACAGGGTTCACTTCATTGCTCTTACAAACTGGGAATACAAAGTCGTTCTATTCAAAGAATCTGGAATCTGGAATCTGGAAAACGGGTGATATAATTATTATATCGTTAAACGGATTGGATTTTGGATATACATTTCTTTCTCTGATAGGTTCCACAATCGTTTTCTCTTTTTACTACTTTTTCTCATAAAACGCTCGTGCGTTCTGCCTTATGTTGACTACACTCGCGTTAGCAACCTTAACACAAAGGTATTGCAAGTTAATTGAGACAAATTTTCCGCAATATAAGGCCAATTACTGACCCTTGTGGAACTCTTTTCGTTTTTTAAATTCTTTCGTATAATTAAAGTAAAGTTTATCCTTATGATGTACGAGTACATTGTAAATGTGGCATATAAGAGGTGGAGATGTCCAATGTATTGTGTGAACGCCTTACGCCGTTTTGCCGCAGATTTATCGGCACGTACCAATGTGGCTTCTGACCCGACAGAACGACTATGCTAGGTAGGTAGGTAGAAGGTGTGGCTGGATATTCAGTTAAGACTGGAATCACCAATGGATCCATTGTGAATCCGTTGCGGAATAACTCAAAAGACGTCAAAAGTTCGATTGTGGTTTTGGTATAGCTAAGCGATCTCCCTGAACCAATCCGAAATTTTAAGATGGTTGATGGTGGCTTTCCTGACAGGTCGCCTAGTTGATAGTAGATGGAGCCGACTCCATTGTCAGATTTTGATCCGTCCGTGAAAATCGAGGTATTATTCGGGTTGATGTACCGTTAGTCCAATCCTCTCTTGAGGGGAAGATTATATACATACATAATATGCCTCGGTAATCAAGTGTTCCCATCTCGCAATAGTGCGGTGATACACACTTTGCAGCGGTTTGCTTTTGGTGTAAGTTTCATGGAATCAGTGCTATTTGAGTTTCAAGGGGTGCAGTGGGCGTGGTTTTAATGGCGCTGGTAGTACCTATAGATGCTTGTTTTGAATCTTGGTCAGTCCCATGAAGTATATGACCTTATCAGCTGACGATGGCTGTTTAGATCCAGTGGATGGTAGCGGGCTTAGGCCCCCATTCTATCAACGATTTTGCTGAAGGTATAGAAGGCTAGGGATGCCTTCCATATGCTTTCTGACGTTTTCTTTCCTCAGCTTACGGTCGAGTATAGAGCCCACATATCTCGTTCTATATAGTTTTTGGAGGGGTGTAGCGTTGAGTCTTAAGGGCAAGATCTGTGGTATTCTTCTCTTGTTAATAAAGAGGACCACCAACATCTGTTTACCGGTTAGGACAAAACGTCACTATCGCCATCTACCTTACAACTTCGAGTTAAGAAGTAAGTGTGATGTAACTGTACGAATAACATCTTCGTGGAGATCCGGTGAAGAATCACCCTAACAAACCACTGCAACTTCGGTATGGCAAAGCAAATGTGTTCAAAACTCCTAATGCGAAGAACGAAATTAATGCTTTACAGGACATTAAGTCTGCAAGTTCTACTATATGGCGCCGAGTTCTGGACGACAAGCAGGGAAGTAGATCTTAGGGTTCTTCGTAATGAAAATACTTTGTCGAATATTTGGTCACATACATATGTGAGGAGGATGAATGCAGGAGAAGATTCAAGCGCGAACTCTGGGCTGTACCAAAATTTGCATGTAGCCCAGAATGGATGACGATGCTCCTGACAAGGGAGTCTTCAAATCCCAGAGCTCAGGTTCGAGACGACAAGGAAAACTGAACTTGCATTATAAGAATCAAGCAATCGCGGGCGCCAAGATGTGTGATCTGACGAACTGGCAGGAGCGCGCCCGGGACCGAAGGGGATGGAAAACCGCAGTGTTTTAGACAGCGACTCTTCACGAGTCGGAAGCCCGTGTATAATATATGCAAAATCACACGATCTGCTAAGATCAGTAACATCACAGTAAAGGTCAGTTTCTTTGGGTGCGTCGGCTGAGTAGTAAGTGCGTTGGACCACTGATCGTGATCATGATCGGACAAAAAAAAACTACACCTTCCACATCTCGACAACGTCTAACAATTTGTTTTTTTTTTTTTTTTGGTCTCTGTATGTACTAGGTGCTGAATGTATGTCAACACCGCCTTATACTTTTCCGATTTCAATTCCACAATTTCGCTTGTTTAACCCCAACCACACTGTCGATCGTTTTTCCTATTGATTTCTCAAGTCAAACTCAGTGTAATTGATACTCCTTTCGATTATATCAAAACCAATAAATATTACAAAACGTTTCCATTTCACTGCACATTAATATGAAATTCACTTTTATGGTCCTATAATTGAAGTGAGCCGAGTATGCACAACTATGGCTTCCTGTCTTCTCGTTATTACATCCACTGATGGTGGGAAAGCATCAAGAAGAAATACCTCTACTACCTCTGAGAGGTAGTAGCTGTTGGTAGCTCGTCATTAAAACCAGCAAATTGTCATGTAATTTCCCATCACAATCGATTTGTACAGCTTAACGTAATCGAAAATTTGCTATGATGCAATCATGGTCTCGTCAAATTCTAGATATTAGTGGTAGTCGGTTTATTAGACAGCTACCATAATGGCAATGTTTGGTGGTGTGGATGAAGTATGTACTGTCGATGGAACCTTCAATTTGAATGATATGTGCTCTTACAGGACTTTTGCCATTTCGTTTATGTCAGTGTCATGGTTTTTATTATTCAATTGTCATCTACGTCCAAAGAAACTGACTTGGTAGCAAGATTTTTTCTGCATTGGAATTCTGAGCTGGTATCTGTCAGTTGTGAATTCAATGTCAATTTTCTTGACGAGGGACTAATGATCGTGTCGTTAGGTATTGTTGCTTTGATGTTGACATGGAGAATGGTCGTTGCTTCATTAAGTTCGATAACGACATTACTGAACACCTTTGATGTCAAGAAAGGCTTTAGACACGGTGGCGATTAGCTGTCATGTGATTTCTACAACATCTTTCTCGAAAAAATGTACGAAAATTAGATGCTAAGTACAGATACTGACATATGTATGTATATGCGCATGTAAGTGACTGTTGACGAACACAGCTATTAACTAAAATAACCCCCAGAACCCCAGCCCAGCGAAATCACTCTTGACAATCACTGTTTTTTCGAGGCGAGAACTCAATTGAGTAGCCAAGGACTCTGTCCAAAAATAAAAATGTATCTGGTTCGGTTTAGTTGAAGTGGCTCCCAGCTCCGAAAGCTCTCTAAGAGCCTATCGGCAGTCTAGATTTGCTAAACAATTCATAGCGGTCGATTTCAAGGATCTGACAGCTGCTTGGCTGTCTGAAAAGATGCGGATATCTCTAACAGATATCACGTTTTTCTTAAGCCAAGGTAAGACTTATTTAATGATTTGATAGATGGAAGGAGAGTTAGCAGGAGATTGTCAGAGATTGTCGGAGAAAACACCTCCACCAACTCCATCCTTGATTTTTGAGCCGTCAGTGTAGAAGTGAATCGAGTCATCTTCTAAAAATATATTTTCATTCCAGATTGATCTGGAAGGGATATTGACGAGGAAGTTCTTGTCAAAATTTAGACGTGGAGTGGTGTAGTATAGACCGTGTTTTCGGAAAAAACCTAATTGGGTGAAAATTCTCCGTCCATAGTTTTGATGGACGGAATCAAATGGGGATGACGAGTTAGTATTCTGTTCTACCAAAGGCTAGTGATTGAGCTTTTTAACAGCTGTAGTTGCTGCCGATCAATTGAATGAGGACATCCTTGAATGAGGACATCCTTGATGTCCATAAATAGTACCACATAGATCGACTAGAAGATTGTCGATAACTAGTAGCCACAGATGGGGAGAAAGGACTCCTCCTGACTCAGTGACAGACACTGACACTTCCCCAGAGGAGGAGCCAATATTTCCACTTTCAAATATGACAATTATCTATTGGTTCGTCGAGTCCTCGATACCTCTGCTAATAATTGCACTTGCTATTGAGTGTTATCGAATGCGCCCTCAATGTTAAGGTTGGTTTCTTTAAAAAAAAAAACAATGTTCAATATTTTTCAACAATTGTTGCTTTATTGAAAAGAGTAAACCTTGCTATTAATTATGGAATATTATTTCATTCAAACGACTGCCTCAGCTGACTTGGCAGCAGCCCATCCTGTCAACCCAATTTCTCAATACAGTTTCCATGGTTTCGGCCTTTATTTCACGAATAGCTTGACCAATATTGTTCTTGAGTGTCTGAATCGTCTCTGGATTGCTTGCATAGCATCGATCCTTAATCGCACCCCACAAAAAAAAAAGTCTAACAGCGTCAAATCACAGCTCCGTGACGACCAAGCAACATCACCAAAACGACTGACTACACGATTATTCAACTTAGTGTGCAATGAATCGATTGTTGGACGGCTTGTGTGGCACGTAGTCCCATCTTGGTGGAACCATAGTTCGTCCAAGTCCAAATCCCCAATTTCTGGCCACAAAATATCGGTTATCATGCCTCGGTAGCGTTCTTCATTAACTGTAACTTTTGGGCCAATAATGCCCTCCACCAAAAACCTGCAAAAAGCTGCAATGTTCTCTTTTGAGCGCACAGTAATATGTTCGGTTATAAATCAGCAAACCAATCTCACGATCTTTTATCACAAACTTGTGTACACCAGCTGCAGTTGGTACATTATTTCGACCGAAATTTCTTTTTAAAATTCGCACTGTTTCGGCAACACAGTATCCACTTTGGAAGTAACTTTGCATATTTCCCAATGCAATGCGTACCGCGAGAGCTGTCAGTGTCAAAATTACATATGATTCAAAAAGAAAACAACAGATGGCCCACCCTATATACATATGAGTAAATTCCTTTGAGTATGAGTTTTTGTTCGCATGTAACATCTGTCACTTAATATTTTAAAGTCGTTAACCTCAAAATTCTTTTGCTTGTGTAGGTAGATTTGTATACATATATTATACTTACGTATATGCATTGATAGGTGGAAATAAATATACAAACATTTTCTCTACAAAATTCGCAATAATCTGTATTCCACAATGATATCTACAAATCACTCAACTACTGTCTAACAAGCTTAACAACTCACGCACTGTCAATAGGCACTCTATATGCCGATCTATCTAGTTTCAAAAAAAGAAAAAATCTACAAAAACCAGTTACACATCCGAATGTTGTCAACATCGCTCTAAGGTGGCGCTCACATAAAAACAAAACAGGAAGATAACAAATTACATCCGTGAGAGGCCATTTTTTCCCATTGCGGGTCACTACTAACTGACTAGTTGACTACCAACGCTAAACGAACTTGTTCACATAAACTAATGAATAAATTTTCATTCCTGCAATAAAAATTGCAAAATTTATATCTGCTGATTCATAGGATGAATGCATTCTTGCATTCTACACACGTTTCCTGTCAAACGTCAATTGGAACGCATTTTGAATTTCAATTCAAGAGAAAACATTCTTTTTGTTTTTCATTCTTTCTCTGCTATTCTTTTGGCCAATAAAGCAAACGAAGTGGGAAACGGTTTTTCCAACTATAATTACCAATTTATTCAAGTTGGCAAGTTTGGTTGGTAGACCCAAAGAAGACGTGTGGAAATTTAACGGTTGACAGAATGTTTTTCGTTATCTTTCCGGGGCTTCTTTAACCCTTTTCACCTTCTTTTATTCTTGTTTACCAAATGTTGCAACATGCCAACAACGAAAGACATAAGACCAACAACAAGAAATCCAGGTAAAATAACAAAAATAAAACTGGTTTTAACACACGTAACCGAGTTGTGTCGGTAGGTTGGTTGGTTGGTAATACCTGCTTTGGCTTACTCTACCTGACGTCATTGTAAAACGTTCACTCTTTCAAATTAATTTCTGTTTCAGAATTGTAAGCTATATAAGGCAAAGCCGTACATGAAAGCAAGAAGTCAACAAATACACCAAACAATGAAGCAAAAAACGAACATTGGTGGCAAGCCGCGATTGAAGAAGTCACATACGTACCTACAAAGGTAACAGACACATTGAAGGGGAGATGGTCGACAGCAGAACGTTGCCAGGCTTTGAAGGTGTTAATTTATTGGAATTTGTTGTCTGGTTCAATTAAAAGTGTGTGACTTGTGCTAATTGTTTGTTGTCTATATTTAAAGGGTTTGATATTGTTGTCGTTGGCCTTGAGCTTTATAGGTTAACAAAAAATATTTTGTATTCTGGAAATATATTTCGTGATCAGCTATTTCGATACCTCTGTATTTTACAAATGGGTTTTATGTATGTCAACGGAGATGCTATATTCTTCCTATTCATTAGCTTGTCGAGATTCCAGAAAATAGGAGACGTATCACTTGTTGCTTAAGACTGGACACAGATGGGCTAAAGTTCCATATATTAAAACGACACTAAAACTGAAGTGACTGCCTTTAAAAATTCTCGTTTAAAAAATCTGATTTCAAAGTATAGTTGAAGTTTATTTTCCTTCAGGGGCAATTTTAGTAAAAAAATAAACTCCGTTAAGGGCTTGAGTTTCGTGAAAGTTTTCTTTAATTTCTATCAAGCGCATGTATGCACATTAGTTATGAAATTGTCTTTCAGGACCAAAAACACAATTTCTATAGCTACTAGGTATCACAATATAATTTGGAGACATCAGCTGGGAATCTCTGGAGTTGGGATTGAATTGATTATAATTATATGGCCTCCACCATTAATAGATTACATATTGGTACTACAATAGGTGTCATCACTGAGCACTGACTAATAGGGAAGCAAGCTACAAGGCTGGGCCTTTTTGCGAACGATTTCTTTGTTTTCAGTCAGCTCTTTCCCGTAGAAGGAAGTTTCACTTAAGAGCCTTCTATTATAACGATGTATGCGATCTGATAAACGTTCAAAATGGTTTAACGAATAAGCAGAGAGAAACTTTCTTCTATGATCCACGTAGTATCACAATGGACATATTTATGGTCTAAATGTGTTGGCATTCTTTAGCTGACAGCCACTTCAATCACCCAACCAATCGTATTAAATGTCGAGCTTTTCTTCTTCTCTCACATCAAAGGATTAATCCCTAAAAACATGACAATTGGTTGGCCACTTAACCAAGCAACTATGCACACATCTATTCTAGCTGTGTTTGTCATAAGATGAAGATTCTTCAAAATTTACACCCAGCAGCTTTAGTATTTTAAATGTGTCGAAAGAACAGTTCACAAGAAAATGTCTCGATACTTATTCTAAGCCAAGCGCCATTTACACTTTCATCATAAAAAGGACTGCGTTGAGTATGTTTTAGGTGTAGCCTGCTCAAAAGATAGGTTGCAGTGCTTTGTTTAGTCTACGCTTAAGTACAGCTTTTCAAACATTCCCAACATACATATGTAGTAAATAAAAAAAATAAATAAATTTTTGGTGTAGCTAAACTTGACTTCAAAGTTAAGAAACAGCAAGCCAATAAGTTATCTACTAAGTTTCACTAAACCTAGACTTTATAAAACTTGGCGTCTGATGCCCTATATCACAATAGATGGCTATAACTTTGAGGTGGGTATGGACTTTGTGTACATCGGCTCAGCTATAAACACTGACAACGACATCACATCAGAAATCAAACGAAGAGTTACACTTGCCAAGGGCTGATTCTTTACCCTAAGAAGACAATTGAATAGCAAGGCCTTGCCAAGAATTACTAAGGAAACTCTATATAAGACTCTTATTATCCTAGTCCTGCTGTATGGGGTAGAAGCGTGTACATTAACAAGGGCGGATAGTTTTGGTCGTTTTGAATGCAAAATTTTTCGGATGATTTTCGGTTCCATTTGCGTTGACGAAATTGAATTGATGAAAAGGAGGATATTTAACAGCGAACTCTACGAGCTGTACAGTGACATTGACTTGGTCGGAAAAATATACATCATCTAAGACGGAAAGGATATGTAGGGCAAAGAATCTTCGAATCCAACTCGAAGACACAACGCAGTAGACGAAGACCTCGCCTTAGGTGGCGCGCACAAGTGGAAGAGGACCTCGACCAATTTCAAGTGCGCAATTGCAGGCAGTTAGCCAAGACCGCACAAATTGTAGAGACCGCAGATTGTAGCACTTAATCAGATAAGTAAGTCCGATCCCCTATAGGTACGAATAAATCTTTAAGCAATCAATTGATCTGCTTATAATTAGAAACTGTCACTGACTTTCGTTCCTAGTTAGACATAAAGTCCTTTCCGCTTCATTACATACATACATACATATGTACATGTACATCACTTAATTATTTTTAGAAACGTTCAATGATTTGTTAAAGCATTTTCAAGTCCAATGTCACATCAATAATAATGACATTTTCACGGATTATGTGTTTCTCGAAAGTACCTAGCAGGTACTTACTTTGTTAGCAAACAATAATGATTTATCAATACAAATCTTATCAATAGATAAACTATCTTACTTTTAGTCAAAATGCGAAAGCAACCAACCTTAACTGTTGGTGTTAAATGAACAATTCCAAAGAAAATGTAATTTATAAAATGACTCTTAAGTCGCAATCACCCCTCAATCGCGTTCAATGCTATACTAAGTCTCCGATTTCATTACGTAGCAAAAATCTAAACAAAATCATCGTCACTCTTTCAATTAGTCACGTTTTTTTATCAGAAATACAGAAACAGCACATATGTACATGAGTCTAAGTTCTGATAACTATGATTGTGTAAACTAAATGCAAACAAAACAAGTAAAAAAAAACTTTAATTATATTCTATTATGAATCACCCAACTGCATCACATTAATTTATCGTTTTTTTTTTGTTGTCTGGCAACACCTGTTTTCCTCGACATACCTGTGTGTAGTAATAACAATAAACAAAAGACACAGGTAAGAATATTCTTCCTCCCTCACTCCACCATAAATATATAGGTGTGTGTTTGAAACTAGAGGTGGTGATACCCACTCCTCTATAATAAGTGTTGTTGGTAGTTCTGGCTGTGGTGGTTTTAACCAGTAACAGACAATATGGTGGACTCGAAAAAAAAATGTAATTTTTGTTAAATGTGGAACAAGGACTTGCACCCGCCATAAAGTGATTTGCAGTTATACAGAAGTGCACTGACCTTTTGTTGGTGTTTATTATTCGGTTGGATTGGCTTTTGCACTTCCACAGATAGAATACACTTTTGTGGAACAACACTTTCACTGGATAGATTTGAATTATTGACTGAATCACCACAAACACTGGAACAGGGCACACAGGTGCATTGGCAGATTTTTTTTATTTTCTTTCGCTCGTTATCTAGATATATTTATTTTTTACACAACACTCAGATAAGCGTATCTAATCTAATCACAGGTGGAAATTACTGCGAAATGTTATGAATGCGTTGCGCGCGAGCAAAAGCTTTAACCGTCTACACGCAGAATTTCGAAATCTTTTATACTACTACTGCTGCTGCTGCTGCTGCTGATGGTATAAAGAAGGCGCGACAACGCCCAAGTTGGCTGCGTTGTACAATTTTAAGTTAAGAGAGAGAGATAGAGAGAGTTTTCCAAGCACCGAACCGAACACGACGAATAACTACGATAGACTAAAGTGGTTGCTTACCAAGCACAAGCAGCCAGCCCAGGCACAAGCAGCCAAGTCATTAAGACACGAAGCGTGAGTATGCTCTCATACTAACACTAACGGAAGCGAAGAAGGCATAGACATTAAGGTACACTTTGAAGTGAGGGTGAGTCGCTTCGGAGAGACTCACGATTGTGGCCTAAATTCTGTTGGAAGTGGTAGAAGCTGGAATAGCTATACTCTTGGCTTTGTGATGTTCGTTTACTTACTGGAAAGCTATGGTAAACTTAGAGACACACAACACAAGTGGAAACATGATCGAGAGTAGAGTACAGTGGGGTTGTTGTGTGGAGTGTGGCACAAGCGCAGGTGCTTTCTGGGCACTGATTATGGGGTGGTTTTATCTTAGCAGTATGGGTGTCGAGGGAATGTAATTATCTACATACATGCTTACACTTAATTGATCCCTAATTTTGTCTGTCTGTCTGTCTGGTTATTTACGTGTTCCTCAATTCATTTCCTTGAGGCTAGGTATAACATTTGGAAAATCTTATATTTTTTTGTATTCGTTTAAAAATTAGTGGTTTTTCATCAATTTTCACTCAGGAGATTGGAATTTATAACGTTTATTACAACCAAAGATTCTTGCTGAGATTAAGTATATGATCCACTTCTGGAAATAAGTCTCCTGGATATCACCACACAATTTTTAGGAATCGAGGCACTTGGACACAACTTTTGAAATATGGACAAAATGGACAGTTTTTGAAAATTTTGGATATTTATAAACTTTTTTCGAATATTTTTTTTTTTTTGAGGCTACAGTCTACATGATGGTGACAGGACCTAGATTGACCAGTCTTCTTTTTGTAAAATACACTAGAACGGTTTTGCAAGGATTGATGGATAGTCCATCTCTGCTGCACCATTCTAACATGTGTAGTAAAGCACCTTGGACGATACTAGAAGTGGTCCTACTGTGTTTACCACTAATAAAAATCTCCAAGTCATCCGCATAAACCAATGGCGATGTAGCCTGATGTCTGTAGATGGACTAAAAGATTGTCGATGAATAGTGACCACAGATGGGGAAAAAGGACTTGTATCTGAGGACAGCCCTTAACACTGACACTCCACCAGAGGAGGAGGTAATAATTCGATTTTCAAGTATAGCCCTTATTGAATAATTGGTCGAGTCCTTGATACCGCTGCTACTAATTGCTGTTGCTATTGAGTCGTAGCTAGTGTTATCGAATGCGCCCTCAATGTCAAGGAATCCACAAGGAGCTATTGCTTTGAAACGAAAAGTTCCTTCTATCTACTTCACAAGAAAGTGAAGAGCACCTTTTGTGGATTTACCTTTCCTCTATGCAGACTGACTTGAGTGCGGAAGAATAGATAAATCTAGCCGGCCTCTAATGAGTCAATGAGTCTCTCCATTGCTTTGAGAACAAATGATGTTAGACTTATAGGTCTGTAAGATATAGGCAGCTCACTAGGCATATAGCCTGGTTTGGGGATAAAGATTACATTTACCTGTGTTCAGGTAGTCGGGATGTAACCCCAGTTGTAGCTGGCTCTAAATAAAGCAATCGTACCCATCAGGGTGAGATCATTTAACTTCTGTAAACGCGCCGGGAATTTACCATCACCGCCAGGGGCTTTGAATGGTTTGACAGAGCCCACATCCCATTTAACCTTATCCGGACTGAACATTTTTGCGGATAAACTATTTACGCTACTAGCAATGGTCAGATGCGTTCGGGTATGTATGGAGTACACAAGTAAACGAACCTGGGAAATGAACCTGAATCGTAGGTGCCTTTGGTTTTTTTTTAGACAACCTACACCATTTACATAGTCTTTAACGAGTGCCTTATGGATTCGTGCCACTACTGTCATGTCAGCAATGTTTTCGTAGCATTTCCTTCCTGTAGCACATATAGATCGTTTCAATTCTAAATTGAATTCTGTAAGAGCGAACTCTTCGTGCGTTTAGCAGAGCTGAGGAGTTTTTTTTAACTTTTTTCCTAAGTTTGGCAAGCTGGTCCACCAGAGAACCTTACGTTTACACAAACTGGTTTTATGGACACAACTGTCGTGATAAGAACTAAGCAACACATCACTCAATTGCTATGCTGCTTTATCTAGGTCTCGTGTGAACTCAATAGATGTATCAAGCATATCTAATTTAGAGAGGACAAGTCCCCGATACAGATTCCGGTTCGTGGACTTGGGATCATATCTAGGAGACAATTTGTCGGGAATGTCGAACAACAAAGTTGGAAATAAATGGACTGGTGAGTGTGAGTTCAAGTATCTCTTTAAGAGGCTTTATTTAAAATATCTACACGACTACTAACAAGATATTCGAAAAGGCACTCACCCCTTATTGATGCCACTCATGCGAGTTGGCATCGCAACCTATGATATAGTGGAGGTAGTTGTCTTGGCAGTGTCGAATAAGTTCCTAGACCTCTGGACAAGGAACACACGATGTTTTGTGTTCACCTTTTGGTCGGAACTTCTAGTCACCAAGTCTTTCGTCATGGATTCGGGAATTGGAAGAAAGTTAATATTTGTGCTGATTAAGCAGGCCGCCCTTGGCCCTAGTTCCCCGCATTTAACAATTAACTTACTTGCTTTACTTCCGCCCATTAGGTCACGGAAAAAATTTCGCCTGAGAAATTTAATTCTAAGGTGGATAAGACCTGGACAGTGATAGAGAAAGTGGGTTGTATCCTAATTGACTTCCTCATAGTCTCAGTTTTTTTTATATGTTACCGCAAAGTGTTATGTGATGACTCCTATCAAGGTAGAAAGGGATTTTCTATCCTTTTGCATAATCCTGTCGGTTCTACACTTATCAAAACAAGGCCATATATTTACTTCTTGTGATCACACAAGTGTCTAGTGAGGACCATCTGATGTTAACCTCCCTGATCTTGTTGCTTTTTGTAGCCCAAATGTTTAAGAATACGCTAAACCATCCAAAGTCTGATGTCGGTTCATATAAGAGTTTCCAAAAAATCTTGCAGTAAGATAATTTAATGTGCCTGTTGCTCATAGTATGAGTAGCGGGTACATTGCTGATATAAGAGCGAATTTCCGAAAGGACCTGTATAGTTGGTGCAGGTTCTTGGCATGACCAATAGTCTGGCACGGATATTTGTTATTCCTTGGGAGCACTAAACGAACAAACTTTAGTCATCATCGCTGGAATATTGTTATCAATTTATTCGATGTGTGAAGTGCCAGATTTTGCCACAGTTCAGTTGGAAACTCATAGTATCTTTTAATTATATCATTTCATTTGAACATTATGTGGTTTAATCGCTTTCTGCGTATCTAACTAGGCAGACATCTATAATATATGTATGTATGATTGTGCATGGTTGTGTTACTGTTTCAACACAAATTGTAGTACTTTTGACGTCTAGATTTCTACTGCATAAGAGCTGTCAGTGTCAAAATAACATGTGATTCAAAAAGACACCAATAGGCGTTTTTCTTTTTTAGTTCAGAACAGAGCTCTGAACAGAGCCTGAACATGTCGAGCGCGCTCTGAACGGAGCACGCTCTGAACGCTCTGATATATTTAAGAAACACGATTGAGCAGTACCTGTCATATGACTGCAAAATTAATCGACCATTCATGCTTTTTGTCTTCTTAAACACTGAAATAGCTTTTATACACAAATAAAGTTTTCATTTAATTATTACCTACTAATAATTAATTAAAAACAAAGCCTCGAACTCCATTTCAATTATTTTCGATTTCGTTTTCTCATTGCTTTACTCCCTGTTAAACGTCAAATTCACTGTGCTCGGGTTTTGCTCAGGATGCTCAATCAATTCATGCTGAGCTGATAGAGCGCGCTCTGAGCACGCTCTAAACGAAAAAAGAAACACGAATCGAGTGCTCTAAGCGCTCTGAACTAAAAAAGAAACACAAACATTTTTTTTGACAACTCAGGCTCTGCTCTGAACTAAAAAAGAAAAACGACTATAGTCGTCGGGTTTTGCTCAGGATGCTCCATCAATTCATGCAGAGCTGATAGAGCGCGCTCGGAGCGCGCTCTAAACGAAAAAAGAAACACGAATCGAGTGCTCTAAGCGCTCTGAACTAAAAAAGAAACACAAACATTTTTTTTGACAACTCAGGCTCTGCTCTGAACTAAAAAAGAAAAACGACTAATATATGGCCCTGATACAGATGACCCTGTATTTTCTGTCGAAGAAAGCGATATGAGTATTTAATGACAAACAAGGAAGGTACGCACAGCAGTATCTGTTATAATTGTAATCACATTGTGTTAGCAAAGTTTCACCTGACCCTTACTGCCTTTTACCAACCGTTCATTGGTAACCCCACTGTTTTAAATTCACTGGAAGTGCGGGTGATTTCATTTTGTTCACGACTGGCGTCTTACGTTGGTAAAGAAGCTGCTGGCAGGAAAGGCAACAAAAAAAACCTTCTCTCCGATGCAAATGTTTGACGATCACCGCGCGGCGTCGTCGATGCCGTTATAAAAGAGAATGTATAATCTCGGCATCTTTCAGCGATACAGAATACACCACCGAACGGCGAGTATTCGGTGAATGTCAGGAACTGGATACATTAGCCAGATCATTAGGGGTAGAGTAGGTGTTATATGGTTCGAAATCGTGATTGGGAAATTATGTTTTCCTCAGTCGTACTCCTGGCCTCCTCTCCTCTGTTATTGCTTGATTGCCCAGGGGATATTTACCGGTTGGATACTTCGCCGGTGCTTTGCTGCACTAGTGCACTGGTGGTGCCGGTATTAGATAAATACATAGTGAAGATGTTTTATGTGCTGCCATTTTTGTTTTTTGGTTTTTATTCTTGTTTTTCATTTCGCTATCATCACGAGCATCTGGTTTAATCCTTAAACAAGTTTATTCCCAAACGATTGTGGGGGGAAAGCTATAAATTTTATTTGTTAACCGCGAAAGAGAGAGAGAAATCTAAATTCAAATTGATTCGGAAGGTTATCGGTGGTGTTATCGTAAGAGTGGCAGAAAGAAAGAACTGCTTACTTTAGAACCGAACGGCTGCTGTTGCCGGAGGAGATTGTTTGTATTTATGATTTATGTATCGTAGCGGATCGTAATGATGGCTCGGTGTTAATGGTGTTCGTATATACAATTGCAAGGCTGTCGTGGAAATGATAATGTATCGTTTCCGGGTAGGATTTAAGGATTGCATTCATGACAGTCGTAATTACATTCATAGCTCCTAGAACCAGTGACAGAAGTGAGGATATTTATAGCCCGGTTTGCATGTGCAATCAGAATCCTAATTATTTAATTATTACGATATGGCTGGTAATCTTGTAGTAATCCAATCTGCAGAAAAGTTTCTTTGAACCGGATTGCTCATTAGGCTTTGGTGTTTTATGATCGTATCTTGATGGTGTAATGAATTGATGAGGTGTTTCAAAGCAGGATGCTTCATCAGCAAGCAATGCATAAATCAGGAGTCGTAGACATTCGTATTTAGTGCCTAGTATCACATCTCTGGCAGTCGTTCGTAACTGGTTGCTTGTCGTCAACTATTAGTTATGCTCTTCAGTTTCTACCTCATGATAGTGTTGATGTCATTGTTGGGTTAGTCTATTAATCCATATAAGGTTTCGTAGTTGACAGCGACTTACAGATTGGTTAGTCGATTTGATCTTCGGTAACTAGTTGTATTTTGGCCTCTTTTCAGTCACTTTAGTCATATCTAGTGAATATTAATTGTTCTGTCTTGATACATAGTTAGTGATTAATAACAATTTATTTTCTCGTGTCTTCGTGTGATTAATTGTATTGTTTCTTAGGAACCGAATGTTTGCAATACAGCGTTAGCCTAGGTTAGCTTTTGTTCGCTAGGAAATCTTCTTGATTGATGAACTTTCTCTAAGGGTCCCTGAATAAATTTCCTGCGTTTTGTTTTGAAGATTGGACTACAGCTCAGACCAGTCTTAGACAGAAGTTTCAATATAGTTCGAGAATGCAAGAACTCGTTGAGTTTGTTCGAAAAACTGAACTCTTTCACTCTTGTCTGGGTTCCAGGTCACACTGGGATTGTGAGAACTGAGATCTTCGATGAAATTGCTATGCAAGGCTGAGAAGATGATTTTTCAGGACCTGGACCTGCGTTGGGACTTCCCGCGTCCTCGTTGACGATTGGATTCGGTACGAACACAATTATACGTGGCACGTCTCTCCAGGATGCAGGCAGAGTAAAAGTGTGCCCACGAACGTCTGTAAGAAATCAGCGGCATTCGCTGTCTCTCAGCAGAAAAGACTGTAGACAACTTATTGCCGTTCTTACGGGATACTTGCCTTTTGCCAAGCATCTTAGTATGCTACGACACTGCTGTCTGCGACGCCCGTGGACATTGATATTCGGCAGATATTCGGTGCTGATGTGATGAGTGCTGATACTGTAAGCTCATAATCGCTGAAGTGCATTCTCGCCTTTCTCCGTATGTTGTAGAAATTCCAGCAAAATGGGTAATATTGAATTTTGCTTCCTGGTAGTACAATGGAACACTTGCGTATGAGTGTTCCAGATGAGTTTTTCCTAACCGCACAACAAAAAAATCTCGCGTCTTTGAGTTTTCGAATTAGCTAACACTGCACGTTCAGCATTCTAGGTAATAGAAGATTAGGGAGGTATTTCTTGTTCTTTGTTGAACAGAGGCCATAGTTTCATAGTTTATTTTCTAACGCAAGTTCTCGAAGTACTCCATCCATTAGGTGCCTTCATATAAACGTTTTTCCTTGTTTCGCACCTGAATTTGTGTGGTTATATGTTGATGATGGGTTTCCTGCTCTGTGTGGAGTGTGGGTTCCCTTTTAGGTATTTCATCAGCCCTATTATTACTAACCTTCAGCTATTTTCGACAGAATTTCATAAATTGAATGTTAGAGACGTCTCTTGTAGAAAAATTAAACTACTTTCACGTGGAATAAGGTTTTTGTTGATAACATGTATATTTTTCGAGTTGTATTGGGTTGGAGTGGGCTTTTTTTTGACTTGACTAATCCAGTTGTCTGTAAGTCTCACTAAGCATACAAACACATGCAGTAATCTAAATGCTTATTCTACTATACTTTCGAATAAAAAATTAATATAATGTCATGAACTTCCTACGCACCATGTGCCTATTATTCGATAAGTCAACAAGTAATGAAAATTGCAAACTAATAACAATTGTTTTTCCTTTCTTTTTAATTACACTTGCTTGAGCTTTGCCCCCGCATGACACTTTATTTTCCATCCAACCAAAAGTCACCACCCGTCCGTCATTGCCTTAGTCATCAGAAACGTAACTTGATGAGTCGATTGAAATAAAACATAAACCACAATTGGAAAACCTAAGATTTATGTACCCACATACACATGACCAAAGAAAAAATACAATGTTACATAATAATAATTTTCACTCACCCCTATCCATCCTACCGTTTGTCATCGACCACAGAAGTTGGGTCAAGAACTTCAGTGACCCGCTTTTTGTCTTAATTGATTAACATCACTTGAGAACGGATTAAAAGAGAGAAGAAGATTACCCATCCATCCATTTGCCCGCAGAACAAACTATATATGTACATTGCTTGCAATTAGCTGCATTTGTATAGTTTCTTCGTTCATTCATTAGATCAAGTCCGATCCACCCATTCATCGGCAAAATGTGACAGTGTCTTCCACATGAGGTTACGCTTAATTAATCGAAGATCAAGCGGTAGGTGACGACTTGGCATCAACTGACTCCCCAATCAGTAGAAGACTACGAAGACAATTTCTTTGACTGAGGGTGATGATAGAGACGAACCGCTCGGCGCGGCGGCTGCCTGAGCCTGGGTGACCTGAAGGGGTCACCATCAAATTAGTTTACAACTTTTATCTCTGCCTGCTGTCGTCTCGTCCGTGCGTCGTGGACAGTAATTGATGGTGATTAAAACGAATTACGAGATGAATTTGTTTTATTTTCTTTTTGTGAAAGTTATCAAATGCGGAATTGACTGAAACGCAGATGCATAGATTGCATCTATTCGTATGTACATATGTATGTGGAAGAGTTTTGCATAATTTCTAATTGAATTGTTACAGACTGGTTGTGTTTGGGTGCAGAAGGATAATTTAAAAATTTGGTCTACTTACATACATACACAGTACATATGTACATATATTGGTTGTGTATGTTAATGGTATGTTTAAGTTATTTAGTTGATGTTGCAACCCTTATACCAGGGGTAATTTCTTTACAGTGAAATTGTCTAGTTTTTTTACTTTCATATAATTCACACTTGCTTGTTGCAGAAAATTTTACTAAACGACTGCGATGTCGACGAAAAAGCATACTTACCTGGCGTAGGGGTTACCGTGATCATGAAGGCGGTTCCCCCGGAGCGAGGTCTGGCCATTGCACTTTCGGTTGGATTGACCTCCGCGATTGTTCCTAATGCGAGCAACTCGTTCGTGTAATTTTTGGTAGCCGGGAATGGCGTTCGCGCCGTCCCGACGTTAATATTTCTAATTTATTTCTAATTTATTTCTAATTTGACCGAATAAGATCACGGCATTCGACAGATCGGAAATTGATTGTGTTTTGCGGTTATGAAACTGAGATTTGATAAAACCGCACAAAAGAATCAATTACACGACTGTTAATATCGGTTCTTTACTGTTTGACAAATCGCAACAACACATCAGCTGTTTCTTGTGCTGTATGACAAGTCATGTTGGTTATGTCATCAAACCCACCATATGATGGTGGGAAGGTTGGCCAAAAGTCATTTACCATGATGCTGGAGTGAATCTTCCAAACAGGGGACCATTCTGTTGCATGCACTGGCATATCAGTAAAAATTGGCGATTTTTTTTTATCGTTGTCGTTTTCTAAGTTATCCAGAACCCACCTGATGAACTATTGGGCTTAGAATAGATTGTTGTCTTGAGTTTCTTTGTAATATTAGTTATTAGAATTTATTTAAATGTTTAAGGTGGTAATGCCAGATTTGTTTGTTGTTCCTATAAGGCCGTAGGTGTTATTTAAAATGTCTGTTAATTGCGTTTTACCAGTATAAACCTCAAACATAAGTCTGCGGACAGTCTAGTCATGTAGAAAGACCAGTTCTGTAGACTTTCACGGCCCCTCCTCTCGCGAGCGTCTGACAAACATCCGAGAGTAAAACTATCATGAAAAAGCTTCTCAAAACAAAAATCTGCCGTTCGGATCCGGCATTAAACAGTAGGCCCCTTCCATTCGTGTGAAGAATATAACACGCACAACAGGAATGGTTGTGAGGAGCTAGACCCTGGGTCCCATGGACCAGTTGCGCCAAATATTTGTTTTTTTATTTTTTTTATTTTTTTGTACCGAAGCTATTCAACTTGGTACATAGCACATCTACACACATCTTGGTAAGGAAATATGAAGGAATCAAACTGAAGTCTATGTATAATGAGTGATGGTATGTGAAATTTCCAAGTCCTCTCAGTCGACATAAAATCTTTTGGCTCCGTAAAAACTATTGAGTTTGTTTGTTAACCTCTCCGTCTTCACAAATGGTTCAATGGTTAATGCATCGGACTACTGAGCTGGAAGTTCGGGGTTCAAATCACAGACAACTTACTTATTTAGGTGACGCTACAGTTCTTCTAATTGTGCGCGCCACCGAAGGCGAGGTCTTCCTCTACTGCGTTGTCCTTCCGGGTTTGATTCGGAGACTCTACGGGCCGGAATGCTGGTGTCAATTTGCTCTGCATGTCCTAGCCATCTCAAACGACTGATGAGCAGTTGCTGTACAGCTCGTATAGTTCGTCGTTGAATCTTCTCCTCCAAAGCCCGTCAGCGCAAACGGGACCGAATATTTTAAGAAGAATTTTTCTTTCGAAACGACCGAGGACATCTTCATCCGCTTTCGATCAAGTCCATACCTTCAGCGCCGTAAAGGAGGACTGGCATGATCAAGGTCTTATATAGAATCTCCTAAGTTGTTCGGGATGGGGCCTTACTAAACAATTGCCAAATATTTGTAATTTTTGTTTTTTGTTCCGTCCGTCCCCAAACAGAGCAAACATTCTGTCTCTGAGTACGAATTTAATTTGTTAATTGATACCTCAGGAGTGGATTGTGAGAAGGCTCACCAGCTTGCTGATGGTTTCGCTGTATGTTCTGGTTTCCCTAGGTTCTCGTCCTATGAACACAGTCAATGCTAGTTAGTTCATCTATAGATTCGTATAGAGTTAATATTTGTATCGATTAAGCAGGCCACCCTTAGCACTTGCTCCCCGCCAGATTAACTTGCTTGG
Organism: Xylota sylvarum; assembly: GCA_905220385.1. Lineage (NCBI taxonomy): Eukaryota > Metazoa > Arthropoda > Insecta > Diptera > Syrphidae > Xylota > Xylota sylvarum. The sequence goes on along the minus strand of LR999957.1, from coordinate 102,140,456 downwards.
CCTACTTGGTACACGTTTGATTGGTCCGCGTTCTAGGGACAGCGCCTAACGTTCAATGGTCGTCTACGAAGACACTTTTGATAGGAACTAGTGAAAACTGGTCATTCTTCTTCAATATTGCCAGGTCTTTTGGTATATACTGCCCAGCTTCTGCCCAGTTTCTTCTGTGAAGATAGAGAAACATTCTTGTTGCGAATAAAAATTGTGTCCAAACTTTTATTTTCAGATATTGGGCACGTTCCGTATTCTAGGGACTAGGTCTCCAAACGTTTCTGATTTGTCGGGATTCGGGTTGCTATTCCCTCATCCTTTTTAGCCAGAAGTTATAAAAGTACTTGCTTCTTTTTTCAGTACACATTCCTTACCACTTGGAATTTGTGTTGCATTTTCGATTCACATCTGCGATGGAATTGTTAATCCTGAAACATTTGACACACTTGATTTTAAGGAAACTGATTCCCTATAAAAAGTGACAGGGTTTCATGTTGTTAGTTTCATGTAACGATCACTATAAGATTAAAAGGTACTTCTTAGCTAGAAAATCCTTCCGGTCACGTTTGATTTATAAGATAACTTACGATCAGTGGGCTTAAGTTGGTGACAACGAGAACACCTTTGAATGTATACGAAAAAAATACAAATATGAGTTCCTCAAATAATGGATCAAGTTTGGCCTAAAGATAATTCTGAAGTTATCACCTAGGGTTCTTCTTCCAAAATACAGAGCAGTGATACAGAAGGTGGTTAATAGTTCCCTCTATTTCCTCACGTCTAAAGTTCGTAAAGATATTGTTGGACACGTCCAATCTTCTAGTGTCCCTATTAGGTAATGCTCCATCAGAACCTCTATTATAAAACTTATGCTTTCCCTTTTTATTGAGTTTTCTAATATTCAAGTCTGGCCAGATTTGTCCAGACTACACAGGTGTGGATATTCCTGCATCTCTCATTGTCACTTCTGATTTCTTCAGTGTTAAAGTTGTATTGAATTACTTGAAAAGGAACAGGGAGGACTTGGTTATCTTCTGCAAAATTTACACTAGCGTGCTCTTTTGATAGCTCATTGGGGCAGCAAAGGAAAATTTTTCGTATTGCTTAACCAACCGGTTCTATGCCTGCCTGAATATAGATTGAATGTAGATTCTGATAGCAAGACCCTTTATTGTATCATTAAAAATCAGGATGTTGGTTCCTGAATATCCGTAAGTTTGACTTGGAATAAGTCGAGGTTCACCACGAACTGCAGCTCCATTTAAGTAAGCAAGTGAGTTCCAGTTTTTACTGGATGATGATTCTGCTTCAGTACTACATGCCATTCTGGAGCCGTCTGTATAGGTATAAATCTTTCAGATGGATGGTAGCCTTCGAACTTGTTAAAACGTAATAATGTTTGTCTAGTGCTGGCCATCAGACTAGCTTAGGATAGGTCTTACAATCGCCGTATACAAACTATGAACTTAATAAAAAAAATCGAGACTGGAGGCCTAAGTGGTTTTGAACTTGTCATGTTCTCAATTGATTTATTAAATCCCTTCTACAGTTGGTTTTGCTAAAGGCATCCAGTTTTAGTAAGAGTTTACAAGTAGCGAGGGGCATACCCAGGTTACGCCTATTCGGAAGGATCCTATTAGTCGTACCCTGTTAGGCTGTCACACAGTAAAATTTAAAGAGAGTCGGTATTATATTACACGATGTTGGATAAGAACTCGCATGCAGGGTTGAAATTATAGAGCTTGCTCCTTTCATTAATTTTCATTCTTTATCAATTTCTTATTATGTCATCATTTTTAAATAATATCTTATGTCAGGGGCATAACAAAATAGGACCTGGAACGGATGCTCTGCTAAAACACACAAAATATAATTAAATATATAATATATTTATTATAGTTTTTAAAGTCTGTTTTCCAACATTTACACAATATACATATAAGTATACATTTAATTCATATCTATTTTCTGTTTTACTTATTTATGATTCTTTTATTTTTTAATAGTAAAATATACGATAACTACATATGTCAGCCATTGTTACGTAAATTTACATTTATTGTTTCAAAACATAGCAACATCCATGAATTTTAATTTTTCTTATTTTTTTTTATTTCAATTAGATTTTTTAGACAAAAAACATTTATTTTATTAGTTTTGAAAGGTGATGGAAAGTGATGGAATTTTTATTTTTTTTAAAAAAGTGCAGTATTTAAAAAAAAATATTACGTACATACATATGAATGGTAAAAAAAAAATAACTTATAAAATATTATGATCATAAAATAAGTAGGAAATGTTGGCAAGATAAAGCTGTTGTTTGTGGGTTAAACAATTTCATTTTCTTACATACATATGTATGTACTTTTTTCAACGCCGTAGATAACAAATGGTATAGAAAGAGACATATTTTCGGCGTTTATTCTATCGTTGGGGAATTGAAATTATTATTTTAAGGATCTTGAATGGTTGGACAGTTCTACAAATTTAGCATAAAGAAAATTGTTTGCTTTTGCAGTTGTTCAAGTCTACCTAAGGATAAGAACACTGCTCTTATTCGCTCAGTAAAATTAGTTTTGATAGCCTTTTTTACTTAAATAACTCAAAAGTTGCAGAGAAAGTACATACATATTTTAACGTAGATCACTAGAAACTGGTTGCTCATTCTCTTCTATCCTCTGAATGAACATTGTCCAAATATCCATTGCGTTAGACCTTAGGACATTTTCAGAATATGTATACATTTTTATTTTGTTTAACATTACGCATAAACCGATGTCTTGTTAGATATTTGCGAAATTAGTTTACGAGTAAATTTATACATATGCTTTTAGTAGTTCTTACTAAGGACAGGAAATACATATTAGAGTAGGCGGTAATTTCGGTCACCTTGAGTGATACTCTGTATCATTTCGGATTTAAGAATATTATTGACCAAAAATAGATTTACCAATGTCGTAATCTAATAAAGCTAAAGGTTTCACATAATAAATTGAAAAATTTAAACTCTTAGCCTGATCAGTATTCTGTCCGAATTTTGAAAATTCTGAAGCCTAGGATAAAGCAATAATTTGTTAGAACCTTAAACAGAGTCTCTGTTCATACAGAAAACCTAAAATCATTACTCTAGAGCCCAACTTAGGTGTTTTCGACAAAAATTCTATGATCAGTTGTGAACCTACAGCGATGATATACATAGATTGAAGACTCTGTGTAGTATAACTATCCAATCCCTACAATTGTTTTTTTTATGTGCCATTGAGGAGTTATCGGATCAAAACCACAATTAGGTATTAATTTCACAGCGCATCAGAGCAGGAACGCGATTATTTCATGACCTTTAAGTCCATATGCCAGTTGATTCTGATTTCCTATTGTGTTTTTGTAATAAATGAAGTAATAGCTTAAAAGTTTCGGCCACAAATCTCAAAACCTTATTACTGCGTTTATGATTTCTATAAACTGTCTATGTTTTCGCTAGCAGGTCGCATTAATAGCTGGTATCTAGAAAATGGAAATTTTTCAGACACTTTACTGCTTCGCGACAAGCATAATCGTTCGAATAATTTTAGAATAACCCTCATTTCTTTTTCTGTTCTTAACACAATTTTTACCGGTCTGGATATAAATACATTGATTGAATTCAGAAAAGTTGAAAAACTATGCATCAATACATCATGGCTTATTTGCGTTGCCGGTGATCAATACAGCTGATGTAAAAGCTAAAGTTATACAATTTTTACTTGCGTTTCCGAATGTAATTTGCCTACTAATCGAAATTGTTGAAATGCAAATAATATTTAATAAATTAGCTTTTTGTTTAGTGTTATCGTCCTTCAATTTAAGTTGTTTTTAACGATCAGCATCATACACTTTGCTAGATGCTTTTTTGAATAATTTTTTCGCATTAGAAGCTTAAACTGTATTATGTTAAATGTGATGCAAAAATTTGCTTTTGGAAAATTTTGCCCGTTCCTTATAAAATAAATGTTCTATTACAGTTTTTCGGTATGTAGGGTTTACTAAAGTGAATAAATCTCTTAACAACGGCTCACAAACAACATTTAAGCACAAAAAATAAACTTGTCCCGAGGAAATAAACTATAAAACAAAAACAACTCAAGTCAAATTTTAATATTATTTTGTATTAATAAATTAATAAAAATACATTTAAAGCAACATTTTATTTCTTCATAAGACATTTAATGATAATTTTTATGGTTTCTATTTTATTTTATTTTTTTACTCATACTCATGTAATACTTTGCGAAAATTTAAATATTTAAAAGGTTTCTCTTTTTTTTTATATGTAAGCATTACTTTTTTTTTTTTGAGCGCAAATCAATCATCATCTTTATAAAAACACATATATTATATATTCTTACATAAAACAAATAAAACGTATCCGTGCAAAAAATATTTACCGAACTACAGATGAATGAAATAGAATAGAAAATGTTTAAAAACCAACAAAATAGAAAAGAAAAACTTCTCTATTTCGAAAAAAAAAATATAAAACACATACTCATGTGAACCGGGAAGCTGTTATACAGCTGTCCAGACCACATGGTTATCTAATTTTAAAACAAAAACGAAAACCTGGAATAATAAATCCACTTTATCTAACAGTATCATCTCCTCTCTTTTTATCTAACTCTTGTTTCTTATGAAAATATTTGGAAGTTTCTGCAAAAAAAAAAAGAAGTCTCTCTGCCTAGACTGACTTGAGCGTCTAGTCGATGTTCAAAGTGGACATTCGTTTTTCAACTCTGTTGGTGGAAGAGATTAGATTTGAGATGTTTTTGCTTTATTTTTTAATTCGAATTCATGGCACTAACTTACGTTATTTCGATATCCTGGAAGAGTTCTCCAATCCATGCTACCACAAGGCAATAGTGTTGGAATAGTTGCACTAATAACTCTCCCTCGTCCAACATTTCAAGTCGTTCGATTCGATGTCTTTCACTTGGTGATATACTTTGGTAGACCTGTACCATGTCCCAGGCACGGCTCCCAGTCCAGCCACAGTCTATGAAACGTGATGTTTGAGTTTCGAGTGATAGGCATGATTCAACCCCGGCAAGGCTACAACCACGAGCACGTAGATTACTTAGCATTACATCGCTGAATCTGTCATTCATGTTAACCTGGAAGTGAAGTTTTTTTTATTTTTAATTAGAAAGGTAGTAAGTTTGAAGGTAAAGACATTTTTTGTAATTGTTGGAAATGCTTAATATTTTCACGTTTTTTGAGAATTATAGTTTAAAAGTGACTAGAAGATCTCCTAATTTTCTTGGAATTATTTTCGTCCTCGAAAGTAAATAAACATCTCATAACTTGTTTTTGATTTGATAGTGCCTACATCTGCGGATGAAATGAAGCTACGTACTTAAACTTAATACTGCTCTGCATAATACAGGTCATAACGCACAACATTGATATTAAAAAATACATCTTTAGCTTGCGTAAATTAATATTCGATGGTTCGCTTTAAAAAATAGTATAATTTAGGATAATGTTTGTATGGTATATGTACATTCAGTGGAGCGCAGACTCAATAATTTTGCATTTTTTATGTGATAATATTGCTACCTCCTTGGATAGAAGAGTTCTACCTATGTATCACACAAAAGAGCTGGTAATAGTTATGTACATTTGATAACTGCAGGAAAATGTGAACCTTGAACATGGAACATAGTAGCCCGACGCACTAACACAGCTCTGAAAATGTAGGCGATGATATTGTTGTTCTCGTCATCATAAAATTCATTGTTGCCTTTTTCAGAATTGCAGTAACAAAAGTTCCTTAACTGCGCGAATTACAGAGTTATGGGTCTTCTCATCATCGGGTGCAACATCTTATCTGACATGTTTATCGATGGTATAAGGTATAAGGTCGACTGCTGATAGCTTCTATAGCTCTCTGCTCCATAAAGATTGAACTTTCCATTTAGTAAATAAGCCAATATATCTTAACCCAGTGTAGTTCAATAAAAATGGAATCGAGTAAGGGTTTTCCTGGTTTGTTATAGCTGAGCCGCGGTATTTCACACTAGGTTCGCCACCTTTAAAATATGATCGTGAATATTGTCCCTAACAGCTTTTAGTAAAATATTGCCTCTTTCCGCTAGTGAACTGTTAAAGGCTAACCCGAACATGGTCGTTAACTCGCTCATTTCTCTCAATGTTGGTGTTTTTTTTACGTAGGAAGGCGGGAACCCTTTAACGACGAAACTGAGTCCGTACTCAGTAACAGTGTGAGATGTTCAGCTACTAAACCCTCCTCCCCTTTTACCTCTTGTCCTCGGGGCACTGCCATTGTCGTTGGAAGTTGTTCGGAAGGCGCTGCATACTGTTAACGCCTATGTTCTGTTGTGTCTCAGTCTTATTTCTGTATAGTTTCGTCTTCATGACAGCAGCCCATATTTGGGAGCGGTAGAGCATTATTGATACGGCAACTCTCGCTAAGAGTAATCTCTTCTTGTGCTTCGGTCTCCCGATATTCGGCATAATCCTTGCAGCCTGTGCCTTTGCTTTTTTCTTATCAGCTGTATGCTGCAGGTGCTGCTTATAACTTAGTCTTGCATCTATGGTAATGCAAAGATTCTCTGGTTTGAAAGCTACGACGTGACCGCCCACGGTTACTCTTATAATGATACTCTGTGTCCAGGTGGGAGTGGCTCTTTTTGGGATATCTAATTGATTAAAGGTTATTCTGACTTGTTTTACGAGTTTAGAGTCTGTAGTAGGAGAGTTAGTAGCTTCGATAGTGGTTTTTGATTATTGATGTAGAAATGTTCAATGTGGAGGTGATTTCGATAGCTTGTCTGAGAAAATGCGTCAACTCTGTATTTCGTTAGCCGTCCCTGTAGATTATAACAAAATCTTCAATCACTTTCGTCCTTCAATTGTGTTCTGGTTGGGAGCTTTACGGAATGAATTTCCTTCGATTTAGCTTGGGGATTGTGTAGTCCGTCGAAGATGCATCCAATGAGGAAAGTATCGTCTACACATCTGTACTATGTCCATATTGAATTGAAAAAATGAATTTAGCGGTTAATAGAAGGTAAAACTAAGCATATGACACCAATAACAAATATACAAATGTAAATTCAAGCTTGTAAGAGTTTTGATCAACCTTGCCTATCATTTCTGATGATATCCTACCTATCAACCAAGAAAAAGACTTCGCAAAAGCTGTTTGGTAATAAAATATCAAGGCAGAGGTATTTCCATCCCACAACGAGCTAACTATTGAATCCACTGTTTCCTACAGTACGTACAACGAAAACATTGTCGAGTGGTCAGTATGGTTTACTCGAATTTAGTTCATTATCGTTCAAAGTGAAAATAACTTTTCCAACTGTTAACGTTTAACCTTCTCATTGGAAACTGTTTCACACATTCTTTTCCTTCAGTCAACTTTTTCCAGGTGGTTGCAATTCGCTTACTATAAATATAAACTCCCTCTGGCCTACTGCACTCTGCTCCTACAGTCTATAAAGTAAACAACACTCCTAAGGGCATATGCGCTTTTACTAAAGGTATACTTCCAACAAAACAAAAGCAATTATACAAAGTAATACTATCAGGGTTTGCCGTACGCTATTTGTGTAACCAGGTAATTGCATTTGGGGAACCTACAGCAAGCTGTCTTCGAGCACCCTTGGCGCAGAAAAAAAACCTTGAAACAAAAATCCCAGTCATCCGTCCCACCCGCCACTCACCTGTTCATAATTGACTAATACCGCCGTCTGGAATTTGCTCGCAATCCATTTGAGCAAATTCCTGCAATTCTGTGCTTCAATGTACACCAGAACGCATTCGGCAAGGAAAATTGTCGGCAATGTGTAGTCGATCTCGGCCTGCTGCAGCTTATTATCGACCTCGTCAACGTTTCGCAAGTCCACGCCCATTAGATGATAGCTAGGTCCATGTAAATCAGTCGGACTAAGCTTCACCTCACCATCCTCATCGTGTATTTTCGACAATAATACTTTATTCCTCTTGATCATGTAGCATTTCCTGGCGGTGACTGTCGGAAAGTCTAGCTCTATGAAATTCTTCACCTGATGCGATGTGTCCCTTAGACGCCAGTACATTGTATCAAAGCCGCAGCCAAGATTAATTATCTGGCAATTCCCATTTGTTTTCTATATCAGTAAAGAACAGAGTTCAAGGACAAGATATGCAACAGTGCTGCAACATTACTGACCTTCAGGAACTTCTCTACACACATTTCAACGCCCTTGACCCGTGCAAAGTAGCCTCGATTTATTTCTGGTGCCTTGCGCTCCTGATTGCGAACGAAAAAGCCAATGTAATCGTCCTTCCAGTAGCCCAGGCGGACGGCGCTTCTCTTGCAATCGCTGGCATCATCGTTGGTGGCGATAACAGCCTCGTCGCAAGGATGAAATGTGCTTGGCGGTTCCATTTCCCAGAGAGTGAGAACAAGGCAATTCGTATCTCTCGTGTTATTCTCGGGCAACCTTGAAAATAATGTCTTTCTCGAACCCGAATGCAATGAAAATTTTCACTTTATCCCGCGGACAGCAAGATTTGTTTTCACTTATCACTGGCGCTTAACTTACGAAGTAAAATTGATTAATCCCGATTAATTGAAAGATTTCTGTAAAAATATTTGTATTCCTTGGGGGATTTTCGCTTCGCGATTCAATTCCTTTTCGAATTTCTTGTCCAATGGTGTTTTCGATTTCACGGCGACTCTTGAACAAATTTGACAGCTGACGGTGCTGTATGTGCGTGCCAAAAGGTGTGTGCGTGTGTGCGATTTTGTTGGTAAATTTTTGCTCTGTTGCTGAATAACTTGACCGGCGCAATGCAAATTAGATTTGGAGTAGACGGTGGAAATTTGTAGTAGATTCGTACTTTGTAAATAGTTTGAAAACAACTGACGAATGGTTAGTAAAGACTCATTCTGGTTTGCGAATGTGGTGCAGCGGAAGCCATGCGTCTGCAGAAGCTGGCGCACGTAGGCCAATTATTTTTTTTTAGCAAATACTTCACTTACATCTAGATGGCGTCATAAGTTTTTAAAAACAATAGAAGAGTGTATAGGTGATCAAGAAAAAGTTTTTTCAGTACTCGTCTATGCGAACAGCGTGATAATTAAAACGGAGGTTGTAGTCGACAGGAATTATTTCTCCTCCCTTCTAGCTTGTTACTCGTTACTCTTCCCTCTTTAAAAACCCCTAGGAATAGAGTTCTGTTTAAACCGATATTAGCGACCCGCTTCGGGGATGTGAACACTGCCGTTGGCCCGATAAACTGACTTATTCTTGAAAATCTTTATCGGCCTGAGCTCTGAGTGTGCCGAAGTAGCCCAGATAAATTGTGCGTCTGCTTCCGTTTGAAGCTGTGACGCCACCGTTGAGTTGTTCCACAACGAGATACTTCTTTCGTATTAATAAAAGTGCTGCTATTTCTATTTCTTCTATTCTCTTGCTCAGCGGTTATAAATTCAACAAGTTTGGTCCGGATGGACACCAACCAGTACCCGCTGGCTACAACTACGATATAATTTAACCACAATTAATGCATAGTAGCACTTACTTAGCTTAGCACAAATGCAAAAATGCATAATTACACGAAACAACAGTTGCATAAGCTTATTGCCCAAGGACCTCTTTTGGAGACATGAGACTTGTTTTACTCAAAGTTAGGACAGACGGCATCTGGTCATGATCCGATCGGTAGTACGGCACATAATCTACATAATCCGTATGTCTGACGGTAGACACTAGAAGTACATAACCAGCTCCATCATTGTATCCAATGGGAACGGAATTTTTTCCGATTTGTACGAAATCCTAGAATATCACATCGTGGTATCCGTTCTGATAAGCTTATCGGAGACATTCTCCGGAAGGGGATTGTAGAATTAACCGATTTTTCGTGGGATAAATACATTTATACGCGTTCGAAGTTTCCGCACGAAAACGGATACTATGATGGTGTCATGCGTTGCAATCGGAATTTTTTTACGATTCGTAACTTTTTTGTTACGTGATTAAGATTATTCAGGTTGGGTTGGGTGGTTGTCCCCGCTCACTAGGGAAGCACTTGAACCAAAAAGAACGTCCATGAAAAAACCGGATTACCAGCACCGGAGACCTATATGAAGACTTACTAAACGGGATAGGAGACAGGGCAACCAGTTTCGGTGTAAACCCATACCGAAGAATTATGATTCGCCGCATTAGTTTGACTCTGTGACAAAGCTTTTTATTTTGCTTAAGTCTAGTCTAGCTAGATCGTTAAGATCTTCGAAGAAGTACTCGCTTGGAGTTTTCCTTTTCAAGACCGATAGGTACACAGAAGAAGTTTCATGGTTTCCTCCTCTTCCTTGTCTTTACGGCTTCTTCAGAAATCGTTGAAGGAAGCACCAAGCCCTCCTACATGACAGTGCCCTGTAAAGGCTTCAACTACCTTTCTAAGATTTGTCCACATTTGTTTAGAAGAGAGACTTACTCTTGTTGTGCTCCAGTCCGGGGTGTAAATGGTAGCAAACGAGATTCGTTTGATCTCAGCGAATTTGGTTTTTTATGGTTTTTTTATGGTAGGGAAGCTACCCAGACGCACAACCCCCAACCTTTTCTATACCCTTAGGTCGAGCGGCCGGGTTTTCCCGGAATCAGTAACCCAGCGCTGCCGTTGGCCCATTCAAGATTCATCCGGCACGAACTCTTTTCCATCGCCTTGGCTCAGCATTGGAGATCCCTACAGACCTGGGATTCAAAAATGTCGAAGCAGCTCAAATAGGGGTAACACTAATAATTCGGCCTAACTGGAACTGGTAGACGCCACCGTGGACTCCATGTAGGGAATTCGTCCGGTGCCGTCTAGAACAAGAGGAGGTCTCATTGTAAAAAAGCACTCTTCTTCCTGGCTGCCATATCTAATTGGAATTTTATCGACTTATGTAATAGGTGCTGACGGTTCCCCCTATTGTCAGGAAGATGCCAGTCTGCACACTCTTGGAATCCTGCATCAACGTCGCATAATACGTCGCAGCTGATAGCGATCTCTTTAAGAGATCCATGCCTTTGCATAAGCAACTTGGATCGAAATATTGGCGATTCCAAGACTTTTATCACAGCTTGACTATCTACATGTCTAGAAAACGCTGGATAGCGCCGGACTCTATCGAGTTAATCGAAAGCCAGGACGCGGCTTCACCGACTATACTACAGTGGTCCGGCAGTCGTGTGGTGATACACAAATTCAATGCACTGGAGTAAACTCCCACACCTATTCAAGACGTTCCGTCTGCATAAATCTCTGTCGCAGATTTGTTTAAAATTTCTCCCGATTCCCAAGCACTTCTGCTGGCAATCCTGGTTTTATACTTCACGTTAAAGTCCAGATAGGGGACAATATAGTCCGAATTACTAGGAATAGTGTTATGTGCGTTTAGAATGCCTGCGTGGACCATGTTTCCACGAGTAATGCTGCTTTAGCCGCCATCAGCTTCCCAAAGATATCAACAGGAAGAAGATGCGCCCACGTCTCAAAGTAGTTCTAGTTTAGATGGACTCCGAATTAGGCTTACACAAATAAGTGCTTATTAAATTTTTTTTAATAAAAAATAGACTACGTTTTCTGTTGAAGTTCAAACTTTTTTATTCACATTTTTTTTTTTATATGTATAATTCGTTTTTCTTAAATACTTAAACTACAATTTTTATTATAATTACTCTCCTTCTTATATTAGAGAATGCTTCTATTTATATATTGACTTTACTAAAACTCCACTTATTAAATAATCTAATCTTTTCTTTTTCTAATATAATTTCTTTATAAATTCCTACACATTAAAAATCTTATAAAAAAAAAAACAAACAAAATATATACAACAATAAAAATAAAAATAAACACAAAAATAAAAATAAAAACAAAGTACAAAATCAAGCAAAATATGACAGCTTAAATTAAAGTTTGCTATTTTACATACATATTTCGTTTTCGTTTAATTATTAAAACTTAGTTTATATGAAAAATTAATTCATTAAAAAAAAGCGTATAGTAAAAAAATATATAAATAAAGCATTTAAAGACATTTAAAGATATACATTCGTTTATTATTTGATTACAAACAAGTTGAATACATTTTTGTTTTTAAATATTAGTTAAACATTATGTATTTGCTTTTTTTACTTTTTATATATATATAATATATTTTTCGTTAGTTTTAATAAAAATCAGTCAAGGGTTGATTATTATCATAATTAATATTAAATGAATCTCCTTAATGTAATTTCATTAGAAAAAAAAATGTTTTGAGAGTGACTGTAGATGGTAGTGTGAAATTGTTCAATGGTTGGTTCTGGTTTTTAAGTGGAGGATGATACGTTTTGTCTGTTAGGAACTTAGATCATTTCTACATAGAGTGGTATTCATGTTTTTAAAAGACTACAAACCTATGTATTCTGTAAGGTTGTAAGACACTTGGCTGAGTAATAAGGCATGTTGTGCAAATCTAAGAATGTTGACTGTAAGGCTCTAAAGATTGTGGCGTAGTACGGTGTCAATCCTTGTTTTCTGAACCCAATGATGTGAAAGTAAGAAAAGTTTAAAAAAAAATTGTAGTTCATTGTCAAACTCAATTTCGAATCTATTTGGTTGATGGGAGAATAGATGACATTACGAATTCCATTCGTTTCAGTGCAATTCAATGATAATATTATGTATGTACATCTGTATGCAGGTAACTCTGTACTTTGTTCTGGAACACGGATACAATTCTAAGCTGTTTTTCAATACTAGTTCCAACTTGTACTCTAAGTTAGTCGATAAAATTCAACTGCATTGATGCAGTTTCCCGAAATAAAACTAATGTAAAGTTTCTTTCACGAGTCATCTTCCTGAGCTGTAGGATAGATAGGAAGTAAAATAAACTGGTATTTTAAAAAGTTGATACGAAAGCCTTTATCAAGTTCACATGAATTTTTAAAAATGTTCTCTAAATTTGAAAGCTTTGCAGAATACTAATTCCAGTGCAGCGTAAAAGTATTTCGAATCGGAATATGAGGTACTCGTTGAGTTAAGGTGGTTTAAAATGTAGATCCCAGTCTGTTATTGATTTTCTTTACGCCTGCGTTTTCTAAAAGAAGACTAAACTCGTTTAGTTCCTTACTATAGATATACAAGGATCATTTCCAATACATCATCTACCACTCACTGATAAGAGCCTACCAATTTCCACTTTAGTATATGCTAGGCTTATGTTCCACAGGCATTATTGTCAGTATCTCTTCTATCCGTACACAAGACAAGGTTATTTTGGCAAAAATACAACTTAAAGAACTAAACTAAAAAAAAAAAAAAAAATAATTCGGAAGATTTATGGGCGTGGCATGCAAAAGTTTAATTCTGCCTCATTGGCATCATTCCAAAATGTTGTGACACCATCTGTTGTGGAGGTGGTCCCTGACTGGATGTCGAATACGTGACTGTTTGTTGTCGACCATCGACAATACTCTGTTGTGTTGGTTGGGAAGCAGCGCTGACCACTGGAGCTGATACTTTCCTCTCCGATTGGGTACGCATCAATTGCTGTTGTTGTTGTTGCTGCTGTTGTTGTTGATGCTGCTGTTGTTGTTGCTGTGTGGGTTGTGGTGGTGGGACATACATCATAACCTCACCATTTGGATTCCTAGCTGGAGGCGTAATTGCTGAACCATGATATGAGCCATACGAACTGTCATCTGACTGTGCAGACTGTCCACGACCGCGAGGTTGAGTTAGACCATAAACCGATTCAGGACGACGATCGAACTTGAGGCCACCATCATTGGGAGTTGGGTTATGACGGGTTCCGTAGACAGGTTGAAAGCCTTGAGATTCTTGGGGTCGTTCGGCTTGCTGTTGCATTTGCTGTTGTTGCTGCTGCTGTTGGTGTTGTTGTTGATGCTGTTGCTGTTGTTGCGATTGACGAGTGGAGCTTCGCATGGCGTAAATACTTTCGGATCGCTGTTGTAGTTGATTTTGCACATTTTGATTCTGAAGATGAGCACTCTGCACTTGAGACACACGTAAAGGATAGAGACTTTGTGCTGGAACTAGCGGTCCTGGACGAGGAACTATATCTCGGTTAATGGCAGTGTTACTCTTGGCGTAGACCGATTGAGAACGGTTCAGATTGGTACGGGTTAGTGGTGGCGAACGGCAATACATTGATCGGGTGCCACCGTAAAGTGGTTCGGGTTGTTCGAATTTAGTCAAAGGAGCAGTTGTGTAGAGATTTTGACAATAGCCGCCTTGTTGGGTGAGAGTACCAGTGGGAGCACGATACGTAGAGCCTTGGAATTTTGGATTTTGCATTTGTTGTTTTTCCATGTCCATGTCATAGTTGAGCTCATCCTCGGAGTGAATACTAGATGAATCGTTATCCATGCTTTCTTTGGATTTACGTTGATTGCGGCGTGAATTGAAAATGTATTCGAAGAGTAGTCCAGAAACTATTCCACCCACCATTGGACCGAACCAGTAAACCCAATGATTGTCCCATTTGTTCAACACAAACGAGGGTCCGAGTGAGCGAGCCGGATTCAGATATGGCATCTGTAAGAAAAGAAATAAATGGTTATTAAAATGCTTCGTCTTTTATGATATTTTCATTTGCACACAATTTATTGCTTACATACTATACATATCTATAGATTTTGAAAAATTGTTGAAGTAAATGTCCGCTAAAGGATATATCCTTAAAATCAAACTCGATAAATAGTCCTGTGTTTGTGAGTAGGGATGTTTTGAAACCATGTATGTACAAAAGGATTGAATGAAACTATTTTACTTCAATGCCAATTAGGAGAAGAAATTTGATAGCTATTAGGGCTTAGAAAAAATGGTTTCCTTTTTACACAACTCTTATAAATTCCAGTACAGTCTGATAAAAATGCATAACGAAACCTAAACGAAAATGAAACGCCTCTTGGAACGACTCGTTAGGGTACGAATACCAAAAATGAATCATAAATCAAAATCCTGGTACCTACATACCTGTATAAAATTTCGAATAATGGAATAGAATTTCTGGTGTCTACAATTCAATTTCTATTCCATGTATCCTGTAGTTCTACACTCTGGCACTATCACCTGCATTGTCAAGAGGTAGTTAGGATATACATACATAGGCATATATACACATACTATATGCAGACAGGACGAAATTACCCATCGACTTGCATCGATAGGACCATAGATGAGATTTTTTCCCCCTGAATTTTTATACAAGTTTTTCCTTGTACCTGTGAATCAGAAATTTTTTTTTTAAGAAAAGGACATTCAGAACAATGGAAATTATCAATTTCCGGAATACCTTCTATATGATTCGACCTGGAATATATGTACGTGGATACATTGTATACTCATACAGTTGCTTTTTACTTCACCAAATAAATAGAAAGCAATACCACATACGAGTACGAGTACCTACATGAATACGAAAACTGTTTTGCTGTCAAATACTTGTAGCAGTTGTGCAACTTGAATCCTTTTGCCAAAATTTACTTAATTAAACTACTTAAGTGGTGTGTTGCATCTTTTTGAGGTTAAGTAATTGGGCAATGGTTTCGATTTGCGGTCGGTCGCTCTCTGGTAGTGTTTCGCAACAAAGTCAATAAATTGATCATATCATGAACTACATGGAAAACGGATGAAGAAGAAGTGGAATACTCGTCCAAAGCAATGGTAGTACTAAAACTGTGTAATTACATTATTATCCAATAGGGGGAAGGAAATAATATGCTCTGGTATTCAATCTCTTATTAACTGATTCCGCATTTTTGGGAGCAATTTCTTGATCTCCTGGTTCTCTTTCTACTTTTTTTTTTTTTATTTTTATTCGATGCTAACTGTGGTATTCCTTTGAGATCTTCCGATGAATTTCGTGTCTCGCCGAACAACGGTGATTTAGGTTTTTCTTTTTTTAAAATAAAAAATTTTCTCATCCGAAACGAATCTGAACAGAAAGAAAAATTAAAAAATACATTCCTCAGAGGCAGGTGTTTAGCTCAGCAGGAGGTGGATGCACCAGGTACGTACCGTCGCAGTTTTTGTAAGGCTCACTTGACATTCGGTTTTTTTTTTTGTTTTTGTTTTTGGCTGTATTTTTACTAAAAACGTAAATATTTCGTGTTTATTTGGGTTTGGGTTGGCTTAAGTAAGTTGTCTGCGGGGACAGTGTGTAAACATTTGTAAATTGTGACTTAAGGCATTGTGGGTTGTGTTATGTGACACTTATGTAAGGTGTAAAGTAAGGCAGTGTGGAATTATTACTTTCGACTTATTTTATTGGAAAGATTTTAAAACGATATCGGATTCGAAATGTTACTACACTGTATTTGCTCTTCCATTAAGCCAGGTTTCTTTTGAATCCCAGGGTCTCTTAAGAACATAAAACGAACACATTACGATCGATACTTATTTGTGTATCACCGCGAGGAATGCCATAGAAGGAGAGGGTGACGGAATTTTTACATATGCATAGAAAATATTGCTATACATGCGCCATTTCCCCAAGGTACCATGGATGGTCCTTTCCGTAAAATACAATGTGACTATGACGTTTGAGCTGAGAATCCTAAAATTCGTCAAAATAGTTGGAGGAAATAGCGACATCGTTATTAGGATCGCTTGGGAATGGCTGGCTCATATCGGACTGGAATTAGCAGATTCTGAGATTACGATTCGGTAACAAGAGCAAAGTGAGCACCATAACCGACGAAATCGTGGCACAACCAAAAGATTCCTCTTACAAAGGCAGATAGACACACATAAACATATTGAACAATGAGATCTGTATAAACCGAACTAATGGCGAACGATGTCAAAGCCACATTTTAGTTATAGCTAAGGTTGATGAAGAAGAAGTTCCTCCTTCCTCACACTACAGTCTATGTATGTCCACCTATTATAATGCCCACTGAGGTTTACTCTAGTGGACTTGGTCTGGAGTGTATGATCTCTACAATTGTTGATCCATGTTACGTGCTTTCAGCCAGAAGTCCTGATGACCTCGAAAACATGTAAAGATCAGAGAGAGAAACATCAGATAGTTCTATGATGTCTTGGAAGTAGAAACTTCCTAGAGTTCTATTCCTCAGGTGAAAGAGGTTTGAGCAGTGGCAAAGAAAATGCGGAATATCCACGTTGGCGTCTTCAGCGCTGCACCTTTTGCACAGATCGTCGTCATTCAGTTTAAGTTTCATAGTATGATTTGCAGAGTGGAATACTCATACTTACAGATTTGAGGGCGGAAATCCCTCTTGTTAGCTCGTCAATCATTTCATTTCTCACGACAACCCTGTGCCCGTGGACCCAGAAGAGTTTTACGTTGTACTGCAAGCCTTACTATACAGCTCTTGAGCTCTTCGCGACAGCTCTTAACAGGTTTCGAATTTATTTCTACGGCAGTTATTGATTTTATAGGTTGAGTATAGACTATATCTAAAGTAGATGAAAATATCCTCGCTCGATTCTTCGTAAAATGTTCGGTCCCGTTTGCGTTGATAGGCTTTGGAGGAGGAGATTCAACGACGAACTATCCGTCAAGGCGACATGGATCTAGTCAAAAAAAAGTGTGCATCAGTCGTCAGTCGTAGAGTCTTCGAAAGCAGTAGGGACCCAGAGAGACAACGCAGTAGAAGGGACTTCAACTGACTTGGATTATATAAGTGGAAGCAGTTAGCTAAGGACCGGGCTAACTGGAGAGGCTTGTTAGTGCAGGCCCAGGTTCACCCCGAACTGTAGCGCCACCTAAGTAAGTACGTAGGACTATCAATGAAAATAATAATTTCCTCCGATGGTATTCACAAAATTAAGGCCAGATTGGCGGCTTTTCTCCCAGTCAGGGAATCTGATCGGGCTGCGCATATTGAGCGCTTCCGAGAAGATGACCGCCCCTATGCCTATTTCCATTTTCGAACCATCTGTATAGATGTATAAGGATTTATTTTTTAATGCTTTTCCTGTTTCTGTCGAAGTACGACAGTAGGTAGTCACTACTACCGTTTGTTCCACTAAAATTACCTTAAAATGGCCGGTTGGACCGACTTTCAGGGAATGGGAATCAACCATTCCCTGAAAGTCTTTTTGCTGCCGATTTTTGCATATACAGATCTGTGGGCAGCAAATCAAACACTGTTTCCAGTCCCACTGTTGGAGATGTACTCATGGCCCCAGTTGTGCTGTTACGTGCTAGTCTTTGTATTTTTGTCGTTAAGTTGAGGTTGGTTACTTTTCTGGCAGCTTATCACCAGACCAAGTTGCAGTACGTAACTATTGGTCTAAGGATTGCTTCGTACATTCAAAGAATGATTTTAGGGTTTGGTCCGCAATTTCTCCCGAAGAAGTGGTTGCAGGTATAGAAAGCAAGCTAACTTTTTTTTATTATTTCCTCTTGTCCAGGATTAGTCCTAGATATGTTGCCTTGTCTTGAATCTTGAGGGAAGTTCCCTTAATGGAAGGCAATTCGAATTCTAGTATTTTTCTGGTATTTATTTGTGAAGAGGACTAATTTGTGGTGTCTGAGCTAACTGAAGAAGATGTTCAAAGTGGTATTCGTAGAAAGTCGATTTGGCAAACATATTTACTCCTACGCGCTGACTAAACAGTGATAGTCTTGTCACCTTTTGGTGACGATAGGTGACTCTAAGTATTGGAATAGGCTAAACTTTAAATTTCTTCATACTTAAATGGCTTTCATGAATACCCAGGCTTTCTTATTTATTTATCTTTTATAACGACTGTACAACTTAAGCTAGAATTTTACTTACCGAAACAAAACTGCACGCACTATAAGCAGCACCAATTGATAATGCAGCATTTCCTAAGAATTTCTTATACGAATCCATTGAAACGAAGTATGATAGAACAACAACGAATGTTAAAATAAATTCAACACCGAAACGTTCCCATGCAGCTAGTGAGGCGCTATGAGAAATTGCAGCTTGTAGATTTCCTTGGTATCCTGGCACGGTTACACTGTAAGAAGAAAAAGGAAAATTTATTTTCATTAATTTTATTTACACTTACACTTTTTGTTAAAAAAAATAGTGTTGATGATGGCTAGCATGCAGTATGTTGAGGGTGGATGCACCCCAGTCACGCTACACAATGAAATATCTTAGCTTCAAGCGAATTTAAGACTCTCTCTCTTAGCAAGTCATTACAACCATTTGTTTAAATTGCGCGCAAAGCTTTACATTTTTGTTTAGAGAACTCAAATTTGATGAGATGCCAATACGATTTTGAAAAAATTCCCGACATGAGTTCAAATTTACAGTTACTGCACTAATACTCTTTTTTTTTTTTTAAAAACCAAACTCCATCTCAAATTACTCTCAATGAATAAATACTGTGTGAAGGTACCCCTCCGTGGGAACACCATCAATTTATCAACGTGAAACACATCGATACCAAAATCCATTGAAGAAGATTCTCTTAGAAGATATTTGATATACCGACCAAGTGCCAATTACATGTTCGGACCCTATAACAATCAAAGCACCCAAAGATTAATCCAAGCCGTTTGTGTGTGCAGTGTGTGAATGTGTGCAGATTTAATCAGGTGCCCAACTCGAGGTGTATTAAATTTCCTTACGCCAACCGATAGTTGGGCGGGTCACTCTTCTTCCGTGTGCGCCGTCACCGATAAGTGATTGAATAGCATTACACAACACATTGTTTCGACAAAGTCTCCAAAATTGAAAAATTAATGCCAAACACAAAGAATAAAAAAAAAAGAAGAACAGCTAGAGATACCTCTTCTCTCTGGGTGGTGGTGGTGGTGGTGATTACCTTCAACATCTCAAGAGGAGTCTTGAAACTCCATGAGAATCATCAATGACGATGATGATGATGATGGTGAGCAGCCAGAGATGGTGATGGTTATGGTGATGATGATGCAATCACTGCTCCAAAAGTGAATTATGGGAAAACAGCAACGACGGAGGTTCTTTACGTGGGAACTTTTTTGTCTCCTTTTCGAAACAAAATCGGCAACGATCACCTTCCATTTCTGTTATTTTTTGTTTTCGTTTCTCTTGTTTTTGTACCCTGGTGTATTTTGTCTGTGGCGGACTCCTCATGTATCTCAATCAAAACACCTTGTCTAGAGATACTTTAACTATATACATACATATGTAGGTATAGTCCTGGGAAAATGTTTTTTTCCCTGTTGCCTTATTTGCTGTTTCTCCTTCGTTGGACTCTACCCTCCTTTATGGGTTTCTTTTTATTAATAAGGAGACGAAAGTAGACACACAAATCAGGTAAAAAAAAAATAAAAAAGAAAACAACATCCCATATCATGTCGTGTCTAGCGAATTGGAGGAGGACGAGGAGGCTGACCCATGAGCATGCAATCTGTCGACGGTGCCATATCGCATATCCAATAAAATTCCATCTTTCGGGACAGCCATCAGAGAGTGGTATAGAATTCGTAACAAACAAGTTTAGAAGATGTGGGAACTTTTTGGGTTGAAGATGATAGTGTTTGATATGAATGTGTGTATGTAGTATAAATAGGATGCATAGTAGGTGATTCCCATGGGCATGTGATGTTCTTTGAGTTTGATTTGTTGTTCAGCATCAGAAGCTGACAATGAAAGTCAGAAATGTTCGACCAAAATATGCCAAAGTCATTTAATAATTTGGTGGCAACTGATGGTTTAATGAATATAATTGCCTAAGGAGGACTTATGAAATTCATATAAATTGGAATGACGCTCTTAACCCTCATCCGCTCAGGTGGGCGGTAGATTGCCGCCCTTTATGAAAAAAACATATTTTATTTGAGGCTCGCTCTGGGTGGCGCAGGCAGTAGTATTCTCTAGGTACACGAAGTTATGATAGCTGGCAGTGTATACTATTTATTGATTTATCTTACATTCCGTAGTTTGGTTCCCAAGTTGATAGTGTATGGATCTATGGTTCTATGGATCATTTGCCGACCTGCGGGCGGTGCTGGTGGAAAGGTTAAATAAAAGTTCATTCGAATTGCAGGAAAATGACTTCCATGCGATGATCCATCTCCTAGTTCTAGAATTTTGATGAAATCAACAGTCTACAGATGCTAATATATGTACGTGCATATACTGTTGTAAGAATCTTATCTATAGTTACCTTAAAGTCTACAAGCCGTTCAAAAGGTTTTTCGTTTCCACGTGCTTGTATATGATTAAGGCTACATTCGTCCGAAACTTGGTTTGATGAACAACTTAGGGCCAAAGAAGTAGTGACATACGGATATAAACAGACCAATGCACGAATAAACATGGCTAATTCGTCAATCAAAAGGCTATAGTTCCCACTAGATCAACATGTGACCAAAGAAAAAATAAATCTAGTCTATTTGGAGAGAACGAATCTAAATAACAGGCATCTGCATACATATGTATAGGTACATATATTTATCAGCCAGCTCGAGGTTAAATTTATCTTTATTCCCATCAATGATCGCGACTTCCCTGGGAACCCGTGCATAGTGCCATAAAAAACCCTCAAAGCAACCTGTTCACGTGCGCTCTAGTTCAAGCATCAACTGACCCTTAATCAGCAATTCATGGAAAAAAAAAAATCCACTTTAGCAAGTGTTTGGCAAAATTACCATCTCATTGTTCAACATTTAAATTCTTGTTTAAAGTGCAGCTCTATTCATTCGCTAAGCCTTAGGGCACTCATCCGCATGAAAAGTGTTACAATTGAAAATTGAATCAGAAACTGATAGTCAATTAAAACACCACCCCACGTTGTTGACACATGTTGCAATGAACAAGTGGATGTGCATGGAGTGCGGGAAACCGGAATCGTATCTAAAATCATTGTCTGTTCCGAATTTCAATTCAATTCAAGTGAATTTTTTAGTTTGAGTCTTTTTTTTTTTTAAATTTGATTAATTGCATGCACAGAGGCAATCGTTTTTCCGGACAATTGAAAAATTAGGGGTTGCATGAACGGGAAACATGTTTCAAATAAGAACATTCCATTAACCCCTCGCGGAAAAAAATACCGAGAGGGTTGGTTTCAATTACAATAGATACAGAATGCGGGCAAATTTTAGACTCTTTTTCGAAATGGATACTAGATCACGGTATCAGTGGATTGATGTGATCCTTTTCCGTCACTCAATTGATAGCCCTTGTCAGTGTTTCTTTTTTTTTTTTTTTTTTTTTTATCAAGGGTGTGTGTACAAACATGGTTTCCTGGAGCGTACAAGTGCCCTGGATTCGATGGATTTTTTTTTTCTACTCTTTGCATTTGCATTTGAAAGTGTGTGCCCACTTAGAGATGTGGCACAGAGGTGGTGGAAAACAAGTAACACAGCAAGAACTTTGATCACTGATATGACAGTGAAACAAAAAGAAAATCTATAAAAAAAAAATGGAAAAAAGGAAGTTGGTCTAAGGTTTTGAGGTTGTGTCTCAAGAAGTTTGTTTATTTTTGATTTTGGTACACTTGATAAGTGAATAGTACGTATTAAGTGTGAAAGGGGGAGAACTGGAAAGTATGTCACAAACTTGTTTAAGAAAGTTTCAGAGAACGTAAATGGAAATGACTAAGGGAAGCGGAAAGTGACATCCTTTTCGTTTTCTTCTATTTGTAGTTCGTGTATTCTTTTTGGAAGCGGAATGACTTCACAAAATCATTGTCAAATGGTTTTTTGACTGCCAACGCGTTATCTACGTGAACTAGGTGGTATTGTATTCAGCTTAGAATCAAACAAAGAGGAACGAATAGAATGAAGGATAGTTGCACAGTCTTAAGGTAAATATAAAGATGGAAAATCACAGAGAAAAAGCAGTACAATAAAGCAACAGACTCTTTAGCTTCTCAGTTTATAAGGTTGAAAGCCCAGGTCTTTTTGTATTATTCAATAGAATATTTATGAACACATCCGGCTAACTAACTTCATAACAACTTTACTTAGAGACGCTAGTCCATATGTTTATTTTAACTTATGTAGAACGCGGTGTGTAGCGTGTCCAAATATATACAGTAGGTGCACAGATTGTGCATCCGGTGTTGACTTATTAGTTTCGTACAATTCTTGCAAATATGATATTTAAGAAGTCACATGACAGCGCGTCTACTTATCTAAATTCTTTTTTGACATCAAAGGTCTCGGTGAGGTCGTTACTGACCATGGTGAAGCAGCAAGCGTTCTCCATCGTCATTCTGTACAATCTGACGAGTTTGTCAGGGATGTCAAAACTGGATATAGCTCTGTACAGCTCGTTGCTATAGA
This sequence comes from Xylota sylvarum, assembly GCA_905220385.1. Taxonomy (NCBI): domain Eukaryota; kingdom Metazoa; phylum Arthropoda; class Insecta; order Diptera; family Syrphidae; genus Xylota; species Xylota sylvarum. The sequence continues at coordinate 102,117,193 of LR999957.1, read as the reverse complement.
TGCTGTCATATACGGCCTTAAAATCGATAAAAAGATGATGGGTATCGATTTGGACTTTTTGAGTTTTCTCCAGGACCTGCCAAAGTGTGAAGATTTGATCGATTGTGCACTTTTTTGGTTTGACACTGATAGGGTTCAATCTGGATCAGAGGTTTAGGCAAGTTTGGCAGATAAGATTTTTTACGCAATGTTAGATTATACCTTTATAATTGGGTGAATTGAGGGAGTCTCTTTACTTGTGGATCCGGTCAAGCGATACTGAGGTTTTATTCAATAAGCATACACTCGGGTGACCAAATCTTAGCAATGGTCTCTACCAAGTCATCTGCAGCTGCTTTGAACAACTCGGCACGTATATTGGATATTCCTATCCTTACTTTGCTTTGATTAGGTTCTTAAGTTTAGGACAACAAAAACCCTGACTTCGAGTTGAAAAAGCTAGTTGAAATAATTTTACCAATTCTGGTGATTTTTTATTCGTAAGAGAAGGTACTAATATTTGGGACAACTCAAGCCAAGGGTACAATGAATGAATTTTTAAAGGTCGAATTGAAACTCCCAAGCTATTAAACCTGGGTGTTAATTGGTTCTAAGTTACTAGGAATCTGGATTTTTTGAGAAGCAATTGGAAAATCATTTCGATTTCCTTTCACATGCTCACTGATGTGTGATTTTGGTTTTTTCACATCTTCCTTTTCTTTTTTGTAATCAAATAGTAGCGACTTTTGTTGAGATTAATTTGGCTTGGAATTCATTCTTTTGATTGATTGTCCTGCGACTCTGTTTTACATATGTATATGCCCGTTCTTGGCAATTGTGTGACTTGTTAAATTTGTAAAATATTTGCCTATATTCGGAAATAAGTTTAAGTTAAATCAATGTTTGCGCATACTTCATGGAAAAACTTTTCAAATCCTCCTCCCCACAGAGGGGTGTAACAATTTGGCAAGTTGATAGCTGAACTGGTTCACCAAACCTAAGGAAATCACCATATTGTTGCCGCAATCTGGTCGATCACAACGAATATGAAGAGAATGCGATACAAGGAGTAGGGGGAATAAAATGTGAAAACAAACTAGAACACATGACGAGAGACATACATATGTACAAATGTACCTACATACAACAAAATGTTTCAACGGGTTTAAAAGAACTATAACACTTTTTTCAAAATTGACCGAGAAACAACGTCACGACCTGAAGAAAGCCTTCGACCGCGTGCCACGGGAACTAATATGACATGCCCTTAGGTCCAAAAATTATCCAGAGAACTTTAGCAATTTCATCAAAGACTTCTACGACGAAGTTCACTGCTTTTTAACCTGTTAATGGATTTTCTTACCCGCAACATACAAAGCACTTCTGTATGCCGGCGGGGAAGCCCTTCTATATACCGATCTGAAGGATCAACAGAAAAAACTAAATCTCTGGATAGGGGCTTAAGAAACAAACGGTTTGCGAATAAGTGGATGCAAGACTGAGTTTAGGAAGTTCAACTTCTGAATATAACGAAACTTCAACTTCAGAAAAAAACGAGGCCGTCCACCAAAAACTTGGAGTACAACAATCGAAGAAACGTCGACAATCAGACAACACATAGGAAATCTCGGCGCTTGCGTACGAGGAGAGCCGACTTCGAATTGGGAAATGGCTAAGACTAGGAAGAAGAAGACCTACAATGTGGCAGTAAAAGGAAGGTAAAAACGTGTATCATGATTGCGTTTCTACACCTGTTAAGATTATTTGATCTACATAAGTGATGCCAAGAAATATCAACTCTACGTTATGAAAACGCAACCCACAAACAAGTGGGCACTTCTCAATCAACTAATCCATCAAATCCTTCCTATTTATCTAACAATCGAAATAAATTACTCATTCAAACCACCAACTTAACTACCATATGCAAAATTCCAACAGAACCCTCTCAGCCAATTAAGAGAAATAAATCCTCTTATTTAGGTTTTTTTTTTTTTTTATTAATCATTTGATCCTATTACTTATGCAAAACTACACATAAACCATCATAGAATATCCCCAGAATAACTTATGTAACAACCCCTAAAAAACCGCAATGTCACCCAAAATTTCACGCACATACAATGGGTCATCTATCGGCCTACGAAATAAAAAAAACCCAAATCCTTTCATTAAAAACCCATAAAGCCCTCATCTGTCCAACAAACGACCAAATCTGAACAGTTTTTCCAGCAAAAAAAAAAAAAAAAAACGAAAACAAATTTCGCCCGTTTAATTGAATACCAATTGAGGCAATCGATCAAATTCATCCCCAGTTGTTCACGCTGAATAATGAATTAATAAAAAATGCATAAAAACGAGCAAATTGTCAAACAACCACAAAAGGATACTCTTGTGTATTCACGCAACACAACCCAAAAAAAAAAAAAAAACGTATCTAAGCATCTGGGAGTGCAAAAATATTTGCATACCTCGTTGATTAACACTTCTCTACAATGCAAGAAGGGAATTCCACTTTAGGTGACCCAGAGATTTGCATAAAATATGCACAAAATTTATGTTTGTTTTTTACGTTCCATTCCATGTTTGAGGGTGCAACAACCCCTAAGGATGTGTAACACATCCCGCCAGTGCCAGTAGTGGATTTGTCAACTCCATTAATACACCGAACAGAACTAACAAATGAATTCAACCTCCAGAAGTTGACCTTTTATCAGGTCCATTCTGTGTGTGCACAAATCTAAACTTGTCCCAGATATGTATATGTACACACAGATACTTCTTGTTTAACCCCTGGGCTGAACTGCAAGTTAAATTATTCGATTGTGATGCGGTTTGCCAGAAATTTGCTTTAATTTTTCGGTTTTTGATTGTGGTTGCGCACAAAGTTTGTGTGGGTTTTTTTTTTGTCGTGTTCTCGACTGGTCACCCTGTGTGGTAACTGTGTATTATGGCGGCAGCATAATGGTGATAATTGCGACAATTTATATGAGGACTTCCTTTTTTTGTTTCCTTTGGGAATGAGAGGATGTATGTATGTATAAACGAGAAGATCAACTTCACTTGGATTATTTCAAAATGGTTAGCCGACTGTTTAGTACTTGACCGCATCCAATTTATTGCTTGTCCTCCTTTTTTGCAGACAACAAACCACAAACAGTTTTAGAGACTTTTTTGTGTGTGTTCGGTGTTCTCTACTCTCCCCTGGGCTGTCATAATTAATGTCTTCTTGGAGAGTTTTGCAAGTTTTTATTGAGTTTTTATTTTTATTTTCGTTTTTAGTTTTGTTTCCAACTTTATATTTTTACGCATGAAGTTTCTTGTAAGAGATACGAGAACACGTCAGAAACAGTTGCTTGCTAATGGTATTTTTGAGATTGTGACTTGAATAACTTCTATTTTTAAATAAGCTTGGAAATATAAATATATAAATGTCAATAAAAACGTAGGTATTCCTTGTACTATCTTTCAAAAGATATGACTAAATCACGAAGCCAGTCAAGGTTGGATTGGGCTGGGTGGTTATCCCCGCTCAGCACGGACACACTTAGACCCAAAGAAGGTCCATTGTGATACCACTATGGAGCAACCAGATTACCAGCACCTATTTTTTAAATAAACCCTTGTTATGACCATTTAGGAGGTTTACGTGGCCCATATAACCACAAGCCAGTTGCAAGGATTCCCTAAGCCGTAATGCTGCTTTAGGCGTCATCAGGCTCCCAAAGATATCTACGGGAAGATGGTGGAGCATAGTTTTCAGGTCATCTGTAGTTCTAAGTACGCCCGTTATCTAGACGCAGCATAGTCTTTGAACCTTCTCAAGTATGGTCCAATGCCGCCTAGCAGACTAGTACACCGTACATGAGGATAGATCTGATGACTGCCGAGTATATCCAGTGAATAATCCGGTAGAGCCTTCCTGTATAAATAAAGGGGTCTCGAGGTTTACCTAGCACGGTCTTGGATATTCATTTTTAAGCCAGTCAAAGGATTCCTCATTCCCTTTCTACTTGTATTATTTAACATTCCAACTTCATCTATTAATTTGGATAGAACCCTCCTCCTTCACTTTTGTAAAAACAAAACATTTTTCCTTGAATTCTTTATTGCTTGGATTTTAAATTCAATTAAAAAAAATGCCAAACCACCATCAAATAAACAAAAACTAATTCATTTGAAATCCACTACTAAATTGTTTCCAATTGCGATAATAATTATTTTTAAAGGACTTTCCAAACATACATTACAACCCCTGCCGACTTGTGAATGGATTTCACGCAGCGTTACAATTCTAATTAGTTTAATGGGATTGTGGAAAATTCTCAACAAATTCCGAAATTCATTGCCCACTTTTCCCCAGAAAATATTCCATTTACATTTCGAAAATATTTTTAGTGCATTTTTGAAACGTGAAACATTTGTGCATTGTCACAAGCGCATCCCTGCCGCAGTCCTTGTACGTTGTACGTATGAATATTAAAATTTAATTCACTTATGGCACACCGTGTCAAATATAGAATTTCTCGTCTTAAAGCAAACGACATAGAGAGGTGATAAACTCTTGTGAGAAATTTAATTAAATTTCCATCACAACACAAAGCCACCATCTTTGCTTGGAGAAAATTCTCCAAACTCGATTTATTTGTTGTGTTGATTTATTTAAAATAGGCACCAGAACTCCAAAAAGGAGGATTTTCAAAGTTTATAACTGAATTAATTGTTTACACTTGTGCTGGGTTTAATACGCTTTTCGTTTACCTCCATCCTCCATCCTCCATCCTCCATCCCCATCCCCTAACCTAGTTTTATTCAGGAAATCCGTTTTGGGGGATTTATCGATTTATGTTTGCGTTGAACATGTGCTCTCTCACCCTTGAAGAGGAAATATAATTAGTCGCCAACCGATGTGAATTCGAAAAAAAAAATTAAATGCCAATTGCCATTTGTCATTAAGTTTTGATTTGGAGAAAAAAAATGTGACAATTTATGGAATGGCATACAATTGAAACTAATTGAAGGGCCCTATCATTTCGGTAAATTGAAGGACACTTGATAGCCAATTGGTATATTTTGTCCCGGCGGGGGTTGAATAAAATAATCAGCTACATAAGTCAGTGTTTTTTAGGGGTGGATGCTACTGATTGTGATTTTTTTTTTAATTTCAAAATTACTACAAGTGATTTTTTACTCAAGTGTCAACTGATACATATGTACATCATCATTGACAGTTGTTGCGGTTGATTTTTAAAAATCGTATGATGACACTTGACAGTCTGTGGAGATTTTATTTTAAAATAGTACATATGGTGTGAACTTTTTGTCGAAAAGGCTCTACTTGAAAAAATAATACAGGGTGGAGTGGGGCATTTAAACTGTAGTTGCCTGAACTGTGAAAGAATTCGAAACAATGCAAATTAGTTCAAAATCTCTGACACATGGTCACACTTGCATGTAGAGTTTGTAGAAATTAGCATCTCTTTTTATTCCGAACACCTGTGACGACATTACGTATGAAATATACAGGGTTCGTCTTTATTTGTGTTATTGGTTATAACTTATGAACTTCAGTTAAGATTTTGCGGCTTATAAAGAAAGCTTTATGCCAAGTGTACAGTAGAATATTCTCTAAGTTTGAAGATAAACAAAGCAATTGCTAAATTAAATTGCTTCCACATCTGACAAGCATATTAAAAAGCAGTCTGGCACTTGGCTATATACCGAACCAGTGGAGACGGGCGAAGGTAGTCTTCATTCTGAAAGTCCTACCGAAGTCCTATAGACCTTTCATTAACGGAGCATGACTTCGATGGCTCAGTGTCCTGTGATTATACCAGTTAGGATACGTATAGACGATCGATTAAAGAGGATAAAAAACACAATATCCAAGTGGAGCCCAAGATCAGCGGAGACTCATACATACATCAGAAGGTATCATCAGGGTCAGCACAACAAGAGGATTCCCGCAAGAGGATCTCCATAAGGAGGATCTCCATAAGGAGGAGTTCTATCTCCCGTAATGTGGAGGCTTGTTGTTGATGAGCTACTTGGGAATTTGACAAACCATGGCATCAACTGCCAGGCATATGCCCCTTGTGTAATTATGCAAAGGGTACTTGCAATAATTCGAGAATAGTGTTTGACGGCTGAGCTAAGCCTAAATCCGACAAAAACGACAATAGTACCTTTCACGAGGAAAATAAAATTGGAACGACTGAGGCCGATAGGACTATCGGGTACAATACTAACACCAGTTAAAGAACTTAAATATCTGGGACTAAGCCTAGACAGTAAACTCATTTGGAAAAAAACACACAGAAAATATAACCATAACCAGTTCTATGAGAACTTGCCCAACTGCAGCCATGGAGCTACTACTGGAACTGACTCCTTTGCTCATTGTGCTTGAAAAATGATCAACTAAAACGGTTCTAAGAATGACCAAACAAGTAATAGGAATATTTAAGTGCATTACATCGAAGCAATTTGTTGCATTACTCAAGAAACTACCACTCTTGGCCATTCCTAGAGATGATATTATTAGGTTCAACCTCCAAAAGAACTTTACTAACAAACTCAAAGCGTTGTAGGAATGAATCCACAATCTACAAACTATCACACAAAAAATTGGTACAATAACTGGGTCAAAAACTGGATCAGGAGTATTCGGACCTATAACCAAATACTGTGCATCTTTCAGCCTGAAATCTATGCCATAGATAGATGTGTTCAAATTAATTTTGAGAGAAACCACACCAACTATGATATAGCCATAATGTCAGATAATCAAGCTGCTATCATGGCAGCTGAGTTGGGAATGCCTGCAAAAACTTAATGAACTAGGTAGAAGAATGCGTCTTCATAGGTCCTGAAGCATTCTGCGGAATAGGGGATCATACCCTCAAAGAAGAATTCAGGAAACTAGAGTCCTGGAATAGCGCTCAGGGCATGAGGCAATATAACCGAAAAGGGTTCAAAACAAGCATGAGCATGTTTGTGTCGCAATGCTCTCTTGCGTGCGATTGTACACTTCATTCTAACTTAAAGAGTAATCACTGTATTGAGGCGGAAGGGGACTATTTTGATTAAAATAAAACGCGTTTGCCAAAAAACATTTTATTTTTATTTTTAAAAAGCTCTGTTTCCTTTGGAATGCACCTACCTTGTACACACATAGTAGAATTGCATTCTGTAAACTGGAATGTGTACATTTCCTTTCTAAAGAATTCACAACAATTTCGAAGCATCTTGGTGTTCTTTATATCAGTGTTCCTGCCACTGTCTTTTTCTTCATTTTACACATTTGAAAGTATACATAACCTATAGCGTTTCAACAATTGATGGGGGAAAGCTGAACGCAGTACTCCTGCCAACTACTGAAACTTCTCCTTAATGACATTTCTTGCCATGGCTGTCATAAAACAGTCATCGAACTGTCATTTACCCAAACAACTTTCCATAGAAAATGTAAATTTTTTTCTGTCAAACTCAATTTGTCAAACTTTTTGCAATTAAATTGTTGCAAATTTTTTCTTCTCCTCGGTTCCATTACATGCAACTCTCTGTGTCTGTACTCTTGACGGAGTCGTGCAATCAAAATTCAATCGAGACATGTTACATCGAAATTGATATGCAAATATGTAGTATAAAAAAAAAAACTTATACCCTCAACCATCAGACAGAAAGATATCAAAACTCTATCCTGAGGGTAGAGTGTGGTGAAAATTGTAATTGAATTCAAAACTTAATGATCCGTTGTAAAGCGGATTTAACCTCAAACATAATTCTCTGGTGGATGTTATAACCTGCAACATATTTACACCCTGCGGTAGTAAATTCAAAGCTACTGGGGTTCATTCTCGCAATAAACATTGATTTAGTGTGTAAACTGCGCCACCCCTATTTGAATAAACATTACCGAGGCCTCGAACCCCTGCTCCGGACGGCCGCAGAAGTGCTTAAATCGTTTTAAAGCCGCAAATGATTGTTTTTAAATCAATTTCCGAATGATACGGTCCTACTAATGTAGATATTGTGGTCGCCCATCTGGTATGGAAGGGATGAACACTTCCTTATCGTTGTGGGAAACAGATTAAAATCTCAAGTTATACGCGACGCTGAAGCATAATTAGACCACTTGGGCCCGACGCGTCTATCTGTTGTGTCATCGCGTATATCTTATGGAAATGGTATTCCTTTTCTTGTGTGTCCTCGAGAAGAGAAAAAAAAACGATTTTCTTTCTTCTCATACACACATACATACACAAACTCAAGGGGGAACTAAGGAACTCTTGGTTCTTTTGCCTCTCGTTTTTCAATCCTTTCGGTAAAGCAATGGAATTCAACAAAAGGATTTATGCGACGACTCCCCTTCGTGTGGACTCTTTCTGTTTCTTGCACAAAAATTAGAGAAGTGAAACCGGGAAGATGTGCCGTGCCGCCACCATCATCGTCGCCGCCGCATTCACAAGTGGCACTGTTCATTTGTGCAATTGAGATACTCTTGTACTGGTACATAGTAAGATATTAGTTTTGTGTAAATGCATTTCCAGAATTAGCCTCAGGAGTGGAGCTGAAGGAGCTCTGGGGATGACAATTGTTTTTTTAGGCTCTGTTAATGGGTGGCTTTGTCGGAGAATGAGTAATTATTGCTCGTGTTGGGTAATAAATAAAATACTTCGCCAGATTTGTGTGTTGCTGCTTTGCAACAACAGTGTCTCGAGTAGCCTATTGTAATTTACAATTGGCCTTCTTTCTCATTCTCTTGGCAACATACAAATGTATGTTTAAATTTAACAAATGTAATTCGTTCTTAAATGAAAGCAAATTTGGAAGGCAGTCTTAGAGAAATAGATACATGTATATACCATAAGATTTTCTTGAAGTTTTCTTCATAATGGACGTGTTATGAGTCTGACGGCCTTATGGGTCTCTGCGATTAGTCTGCCTATATGAGCATCCCTAGATGTGGCAGTAAACGAGGACATACGTCTAGGTATTAAAACATAGACACTCAAAGATTCTAATTAGAAGAAACAGGCCATGCTGAGGTCCATAGGTGTAGGTATAGGTTGTAGTGGCAGGCCATTCGCCGAAATTGTAAACTTAGGTGCAATCTTCTACGAGCGAAGACAGATTGGCATGTACAACAGAGAAGATGAAGTATGCAACTTAAATAAGTCATTAGCGAGGAGGCCCAGTCTAATGGCGTGTTTACTAATAATGCAGTGTCCTGTAATGGCACCTACTATGATTGCTATGAGCGACCTCTTCTGTCTGATCAGACAGTTGGAGCGTTTCTGATCCAGCTTGGGCTAGATCTGTTTAGTAATGAGGCACGTAGTGCCGTCTGCCCATCTATGACTGGTTAAATTTACAGAATTGAGCTTAAGCTGCAGTTTAACTATATCGAGAGCTTTGCCGATATTCGCCTTATCCGATAAAATCGATAAAGTTGTACCCTGCCTGGCGAGTTCGTCGGCCATACAATTTCCTGGAACTACACGGTGTCCTGGCAGCCAAATGAGGTTCAGCCATTTCGTTATGAAACTAGCGACAACTTAGGACAGTTTTTGAGTTAAAGGTGAAGGAGTCCAGAGATTTGATCACGGTCTGACTGTTCGTAAAAATGAAGATACCCTGACTGGATATCACACTATACTTCAGCCACGACAAGGCCTGCTTTATCGCCATGATCTCCGCCTGGAAGACAGTGGTTGGGAAGGCAGAGATACTTATGTTTAGATCTTGAATCTGATTTTGATCCGTTCGTAAAGAAATATATGGATCCCGAGTTTTAAATCGATAGATCCTCCTCTCAATTATCTCTAGAGAGGATACATGTTTGAAAATTCTTGTCGAACATAAGTTGTGGAAGTACGTAGTGAGTGTCTTGCGGAAAGGATTCAAGATCGTTAAGAATAGAAGAGTGTACAGTACTTAGACTAGACCACAAAAACTCCACGCCTACTTCCGATTCTGTTTTTGATCGCTTGTAAAGAAACATGTGGATGTCGAGTTTTGAAGCAACAGATCCTCCTCTCAATCATCTCTTGAGGGGATACGCGTTTGAAAGATCTTGTCGAACAGAAGTTGTGGAAGTATGTAATGTAGTCGGTGTTTTCCGGAAGGTGTTCGAGATCATCGAGAATAGAGGAGTGTCCAGTACTTAGACTAGACTACAAATATATAGCTTTTAAACATATCCAGAGCCGCTGTTGGGGTGATTCTTAGTGTTCTGATGCATAGGGAAGCCGAGTTTTGTACCCGGTTAAGATAAGTTAAGTGACTGGTTTTTCCAAAGCCTTCCACCAAATGACCACACCGTGCGTTAGTAAAGGCCTCAAGACAGATGCATAGAGCCAATATGTATGCTTTGAAGTCCATAAATTTGAAATGCCAAAATGAAATCCATTGAGATCAATAATTAGCTGTATGTTGCGTTTTTTTACGTCGTCATAGCGTTTACTAAAGCGAAAATCTTGTGATGAAACAACTCATAGAAAAGATGTAGCTTATAATTTTATATATAATTCTTATTTTACAGGATTCATCAAAATATGGTTTTGGGAGGAACTATGTATGTACTATATCACTTCAAGAATCCGAAGAAAGTCAGCCAATGACGAAGTGCCAATCAACACCGAATAAGTCTGAAAAGAACCACATTCGAGAATCTCTAAACTCTCACTCTAAACGTGAGTGTGCTTAAAATCAGTAAGTAATAGCTTTTGTCTATAATATTTCTTTTTGAACATATCTTTTCCTTACAGAACCTTTGCGTGTCTTATCTCAAAGATGCCAATAATCAGCCTAAGATCGACACTCTAAGACTCTTAACCTTCAATGCTTATCTGAATCTTGACAGATCATCACTCAACGCAACATTACAACTCTTTTAAGATTAACAGGCTAATCATCTCAGCTCTTGCCATTCTCCTCTGCTGCAATCACCTAAAACCATTTAAACGAACCGAAAACCCTAACATATACAAAGTTTCCAGTCTATTATAACCACAGAATTCTCTTCAGTTTTATATTCATTACTTCTTTAAGCAAACTAAACAATTGTAACTATCCTTTATATATACGAACTACTATATACTAAAAATAAAGTAAATCCTTTAACCCATAAATTGCTCTTTATTTTATTTCTCTACCTGTCTAAAACGTAAAACATCTGTTGCACAAATACCTTGTCACACACAAAATTACGGACCATCCTGTATTCCAAAAATGTGCTAAAATTGAACTACATTCTATGACTCAAATTTTGGTCCTTTTTTCATGTCGCTAGATCATCTAGAACCAAAAATATTGGCTTGCGCAAAATGCCTATGTGAGCACGAAAAAATTTACTAAAAATTTGCCACAAAATTTTCATGAAACACCAGGCGCCCATAAATTCTCAGAAAACAGTAGGTATACCGACCCTCTATAGCCACCCAAAATTTGCTGGTATTGGCCGCAATATACAGAATTTAATCCAAAATTTGTTTGGCCATAACTTTTTTATTTCACGATGGATTTTGATGATTCAGGTGTCAAATTAAAGTGCTTCGTCTAAGAAATGGGGTGGAATAGAAATTCAAGATGGCGGATTCAATATGGCAGCGGAATTTTATTGTTAAAGTGTATTGCTTTACTAATTTAAATGTCAATGGATAACACTATATTATCATAAAGGCCGTCTCTTGCTCTATAAGGAGATGGAAATCGCTTAGCTCTACGATTTGTAGTTTATCGTTGACATCAAACTTAGTGTAGTAATAATTCTTAAAAACCAAATTTCATCGCCATTTTGAAATCTGCGATCTTTGATTTTCATCCGAAAACATTTGTCAGGTGATGCCCTCTAATTTGACACCTAAATCATTAAAATCCATCGCCAAACGAAAAAGTTATATCTAAACAAATTTAGGGCTAGATTCAGTACATTGTGGTCAGTCGGTATACCTACTGTTTTCTGAAAATTTATGGGCGCCTGGTATTTCATGAACATTTTACAAAATTTGTGCCTCGATATTTTCGTTTTCAGGTGGCCTACCCGACTTGAAACAGGGACTAAAATTTGAGTCATAGGGTGTATTTTAATTTCAGAATATTTTTGAATACAGGGTGGTCCGTAATTTTGTGTCTAAATACGCAGAAATAAAACAAAGAATGTTGCTAACTTTGTACATAAAGTATAAATATTTTTTGTGTTTATTAAAAATATATTTAAAGAAAAATAAACAAACTATATTTTATTTATTAACTTGAACATTGTCAGGTTCGTTTCTTTGAATGCAGAGCCGGGTATGCATTGATTTATTTTTGAGACCGTTGCAGAGTCGTGATTAAGCGTGTTGGAGATGATTGGTACTTGACTATACAGGTTGGGAATTGAATACTTCATAAATGTTGAATATGGTTGCTCCTAATTGTAGGTAGGGATTAGTGTTGTTGGTTTTTTTTGATTGTGAAGGCAGAACTCTAGGTCTGCTTGCTGTTGGTATCTTACAGCATTTTAGGGGAATTGCAGTTTAGTGATCTTTGTGTCTTGGAGGATGAACTTTAAGCATGTTTTCGTTTCGATTAAATGGATTCTTCTATACTACTGGTCCGACTACAAAGAAGACTTTATTGGAGGACCCATTGAATTTTGAATTGGTTTAGGAATTGTTTTTGGTATTGATTTTGAAACATTTGATTTTGGTAAAGGCTGTCGTGCAATGGTAAAGACATGTCGCTTGGAAATAGACATCGTCTGAAGGACTTTGGTAATATGTGATATGTTGGTAATACGTTCTTACTGTTGAGAAATATTGAGTTCTTGATGAAAGTTTCTTGATAATGGTAGAGAAGGTAAAGATGGGAATTTGGTCGTGGTTCACTACCAAAGTATATTCTCTTGCTACACTGGACTTTGACGTTTATCTGTCTTTCTAGTTTATTTACTTGTGAAAATATTATTTTCTTTCTGACTGTTGGAATATTTCAAACGATTAAAACAATTTTTAGAAGATGGGATTGCTGTTTTGATTGTTAGTTTCTTAAGGTCTTGTATAACTCTAACTCCAACTCTTGTTTGAGATCTAAATGTGAAATGTGTTCTTCTTTCCTGTAACAGAAAAAATAGAAATAAGTAAATCTGATATTGTTTACAACTGTGATACAAAGACACTTTGTAATTCACCAATTTATATTAACTAAAGTGGAGCCTACTTAGGAATGGAAATATAGCTTTTCTTTTTTTTTCAAAGCATAGTCCTCTGTATTTCTGGTCAAAACTTTGCAGACGTTACGAATTGTTGGCAAAGCATTCAAATAGCATTAGAGTTAAGATCAGGGTTACATTTTAAAGAGTCTGAATTTCATTTGTCTTATGATTCAAAGGAAAAACTCCACCTTAATAAGGTACGACCTTGAATTAGCTATTATTTACTATATATCCGAATATTTAAGAAATGAAAATCCCTTAACCTGCAAAGGTAATTAGAAAAGGAACTCTCTAATTAACTGCCTTTCCTAATTGCGAACGTAAGTACTTTTTTATAAAAATATTTCTTCTTCTTAATAGAAAACCTAAACATAAATTAATTTACCACCCATTTTCCGTTTATGCACAGCCTTAACTGAAAAAAGGAAACCACCACCATTACCACCGCCGCCGCCACCACTATATTAACCACCTGGGAGTGTAACTTTCGGCCACTTGCTGCACTGGTTGTTTATTTCTGCGGCCAAAGACCCATTTACATATGCTCCAATTAAATCGCGTAAAGAACGTAAAGTGAGCAAAACAAAAAAAGTTACCAAAGCCACTTGTGACGCATATGTTACACTGCTTCGTTAAACTCTGACAGGTCGCGCGGTGTAAAACAACCATAAAGCGCCTCTGTTTTAATCTCTCCTCGGCGTGCCAATTAAGTAACCTTTTGTATACCATGACCTCCTCATCAGCATCCTCCTGTTCATCGATTGTGTTCCCTCTACTATTACTTCTTCTTTTTTTATTGCTTTTTGCCATACAAAAACAATTAACAGGGTATAGTAGTAACACCAGGAACCAACAGAGAAAGGGAGCACAGCCAACAAAGATGAACTCTATGCATACTCTGGTATCTGGCATGTACCAGTGGTGATAGACTATTGAAAAAAAAGAGGGTTGAAAAAAACTAGAGGAACGTAAAAATTGTCATAAATTTTCATGTGAAGAACAGAGATTCAGAAATTCTAATTCAAAGTGGTTTTCTCCGATTTTGACCCCGAAAAAGAGCACAGACTAGCACAGAATCCTTATCAGCCTCATAATGAGACACTGCACTAGTTAGTGCGTAGGATATGAGGGCATATGCAAACGGAAAAGATATTATTGAATATATGAACGTCATGGATAACGAGAGCTGACATTTGTAATAAATTTTTGTCATTAACAATACAATTTATTTTGTTTTTTATTATGTTTGTCGGTTAAGTGTTTTGTCCTTGTTTCAGGATGTTTCTTTTTTTTTTTTGTGTTTTTGCTTTTGGCAGGGATGTGTAATGTGGTACGATTTATTCAAGCAGATTTGTGGACGAGTTGCGGTCGTATAGATGTCAAAAAGGGAACAATTTTATGCACAAGTGGAAGATTTGTTGCGGTTTACTTATGTGTGTTGTTTGAAGAGGTCCTTAAAACCGAATTACTGTCGCCTAAAGGAACGTTACGAATAATTAGGAACACTTTATATCACTGCGAGTATAAGTGCGACTTACTATTATTAGATGAAGGAGTTTTGACTGAATGTAATAATATCCCATCGGGACATAAAAACTAAACGAAAACAAATAGTTGGTATACCAGATAATGGCCAGAATAGTTATAGTTTACTACCTAGAAGTGAATTCTTTTGCTTAGGTACAAAAACTATAACTACATACCTAGGGGATACTTAAGAACACGCATCACGTAGTAGGTAGTGACATCTTTTTCAGCTGTTCGAAATTGAAGGCAATTTCTTTCGAATAAAAGAAACTATATACTACTTTGATTCCAATTGATTTTGTTCTAGAAAAAGATGGAGATACAATATTCGTAATTAAGAACCATAGAAGTCAACTACTCGTTAAACCATTTTGAACTTCTGATGAAGCGCAAGAGGCTCTTAATATCATATGTTTATCAGATTGCCTATGTCGTTGTAATAAAGGGCTCCTAAATTCATTTTTCATTTTGCAGGAGAGACCTTCCTCTTCTTCATCTATCCAGCTTCTGCAAAAGTTGTTCGCAAAAAGGCTCAACCTTGTAGCATGCCTGGCAGGCACGTATTCTGGCCAGTTCATCAGCTTTACGAGTCTCTGACATGTCACTATGCCCCGCCACCCAACATAGATGAATACGAAACTGCTCAGCCATCAGACGATCGGCAATCTTGTACTACTAAAGAATTTATAGAGGTTGATTCCAAGGATATGATTGCTGCTTGGTGTCTGAAAAGATACGGATATCTCTGACGGATATCACGTTTTTCTTAAGCGAAGATAAAACTTTAGCAAATATTTCCGCCTGGAACACACTACTATCATTTGGTAGATGGAAGGAGAGCTAAGGATTAACCCTGTTAGAGAAAACCGTTCCACCAACTCCGTTCCTTAGTTTTTGACCTGTCAGTGTGAAAGTGAATAGACTCATCTTCTAAAAGTGCATCTTCTTTCCAGAGTAATCTGGAAGGGATGGTGACGACGATAGTTCCTGTTTTCGGGAGAGATTTTGAAATTATTCCGAATGGAGACGTAGCAAAATTCATTTCCTGACCACTGTAGGGTAGCTTCGAGGCGAACGGCTGCACTTGCTGCCATGTGATTGCTAAATATATCAAGGGTGTCAGATGAAACATGATGTCCAATGCCGCAAAGGGGGTTGTGCGTTGAGCTCCACTTATGCATAGACACGCTGTACGCTAGACCTTACTATGGTCGAAGTTTATAGCTTTTTCTAAGACTGTCCAGCAGACGATTACCCCGCATGTGAGTATCGGTCTAATGATCGAGATGTACGAGCCAGTGAGTTATTCGAGGTTGTAGACCTCATCTATCTCATCTATGTCCAATAGATTTTGTGCAAGAGAAGAGTGCTGCTGTGGTTTTCTTGACTCTTTCTTGAATGTTAGGTTTCCAGCTTAGGTTCCTATCTAGGATAAGACTCAAATATTTTGCTTTGTCAGAGAAAGTTAAGCTGATACTATTTTCTTCAGAAGAGTACTAGTTCAGTTTTGAGGGGGTTTATATTTAAACTACACCGAACCGCCCAGTGAGCTAGCTTGAGACAGCTAATGTAACATCATCTGCATAAGCATTCGTTGTGCATCCCTCGCCTTCCTTGATTATCAATAGTATCTTTATAAATCTAACCTTTGTTTTCATCCCTATTCAAAATTATTAGCTTTAGATAAGCTAATAAGGATCTTTCTTACGAATAAATGTATAAAAACCTGGTGTGTGTACGCAATTAACACCATTGCCCAAAAAGGATGTTCACCACTTAATTCCCATTCACATGTGTCTCTCTCTTTAAGTAGCTCTCGGTACGCATGCGACTAACGTGCGCAGCTGAAAAACTGATCACCAAGTAGCATAAACCGACGACAAAAAAAAAAGTGAAATGTAAGATGCCCACAGATGACTTTTTAAGGATATGGACACATATTTCGACGTCTGTTTTTTTTTTCTTCCAAAAAATAAAAAGTAAAACATGAAAGGAATTAAAAAAATGCAGCTGCCTATCGGGTGTTAAATTTCATATTCCCTCTTGATGTTCTTCCTTTTTTTTTAAGACAAACTGCACGTGCATCTTTCCAACAAAAACAGGAAGCCACGTTCCTACGCTTGTCAGAAGTTAAATTATTTCCAAAAAAAAAAACAGTGTTTATGGTCAAACAAATTCTTTGTAATCCATTAAGGATTCTCCTTCTGAACAATCAAACAGTATGGCTTGGCCCTTTTCCCCTTTTTCGAATGGGCGAGGTCAGGAACAGAATTTTTAAATGCATATACCAATAAACAGTTTGCACATCCTTGCAAGCTTGATGAGTTTATCGGTCGATTAAAGTATGAAATTCGATTTTAAAAATAAAATGTTATAAATTTCATGGTTTTTATGAGTGGCGAAACGAATTTAACATAAAATAATTGATCGAATGCAATTAGAGTTTCTGGAGGGTGAAGACTTGTGTTTAATGCGCTCACCCTCTTATGAGTTTTGAGTACATGTGTGTGCCTTTTGACGGGAATGTTTTTAACACTTTACACATGTGAATCATATGTGGATGTCGTTTTCCATACGGCTCCCTTTATTGGTTTGATTTTCATCGTTTTGTGGGGGAATGTGTCAGATATTCATAAGTCAAGACGGGTTCTCTTGGTTTTATAATGAATGAGTGAGGAGGGGAACTTTTGAACAGGATCAAGGAAAAGTGTAGTTTTTTAATGCAGCCACTTATTAGGTGAACTCAACGTCATACCCGTTTTAGGAATACATATATGAAATATTTTAATGATACAATAATAATGACAGTCATGGGAAATGTCATTTAACGCCAAAGGATGCCTACAGAGAGAGGTCGATCACTTTTAAAGATTTCTTTTAAGATTCCTGTGATTTGTTATATTTAGATTCCAATGTAGATATTATTAGGACTTTGGAGTACCTTTGAGTTTTTTTTTTTCAGCGTAAAAAAATAATCGCCAATAGTGAGGACTTATTCGATGTTGGATAGATATCTAACCAAAACAGATGATTCAATGATATACTACATTGGAACCAAACTCCTAGCCAAGAGCAGTAATTGATAGTACATATGTATGTATGTATGTGTATGGTAAGACATACTCCCATTTGTATAAGTGAAAAGGACAGTAAACCTCGAAGCTAAAGATCTAACAACATCCAATTTCAAGAGTTGATTGCATCATACTCGTCATATGTATATCGTAGTCTAATTGAAGGAAGGAAGAGAACACTTTTTGGGTATAACTAGTTCCACACTAGTACTGATACCATTGAAAGAGCTGTCAAAATGCAGAAAAGATGCAAAAAAAAATGCATGTCGATCTATGCAAAATAAATTATTTGACAGATCTTGTGACCTAAGAGGAAACCTCATAGTAGGGTCACAGACGGTGCAGAGAATATGGAAAAATTTCTTTTGCAGGCAGAACGACGAGAAGGGACACACAACATCGATGAATAGGAAAGAACGTCACAGTAGACAGCTATCACTTTGAGGAAGTAAGGGACCAATTGTCAGATTACAAATTGTCACTGTCATTTTTATTCAGTGGTCTTTGTAATTTTATCGTGATGGCATACACGTTTCAACGTTACAAATTTTAGAAATTTGGTTCCAAAATTATGGTTCTGTAAGTCAAACTTATTACACTCGACATAATAGATAATCTGAGACTGCTATTTGCCGTTTTCGCACAAAATGTTCGATATGCACCGAGAGGCATAAGATGAGTGCATCCGTTCTGGAGAGGGTTGAAGAAGATCCAAATTAATCGAGTCGACGACGTTCACAACAGCTTGGTCTTTGTCCGTCCACTGAGACTTTGACATGAGACTTTCGAAACGCCATTACATCCTGAAAAATGCATAGTTCGGTGCGATCTGTGGGCTGGTGGAGTCAGATCCAGCCGTGGTGGGCATATGCCCGAATTTGCATTTAAAAATTAATTGCAGAATGTATTCTGTCGATTGAACACAAATAAATGAAAAGAACACAATTTAATATTTAATGCAAATAAGATCCGCGTGGTTTCCGCCTGTCTGAACATGCCCCTACTGACTCCAAATCGAAAGAAAAAGTACCAGAGTACCAACACGAATATTGACGTCTAAGTGACCTACGGAATAGGTACATCACCTATCACAGAAATCTGGGTGTTACTACTCGATTTGGCTGTTTCTGGAATTGAGCGAGAAGTTTTTTTTTTTACTGCGAAGAAATTTAATTACCATAAACGATATGTCTACTAAATATAAATAAGTAAACCGACCTAATCGAACATGAAAGTCTTAAATGCACAATCTCATAATGATGTTCATAAGAACAACATTAATCACAGACTTTCATTGGACTCAAAGCTTAAACGTCGGTCTCTCTCTTCTCAACGGTACGCACATATTATTTTTGTTTAATTAAAAGGATTTACGACTCTTCACTAAACCTTAAACTGTAAAATAACATCATAAGCGCCAGGGGATCAATTTTCCATAAAAAAAAACACAGTATGGTTTTAGTTTTTTTTTTTTAATCCACATACTGGCTGGGTCTGTCTGACTTTTATTACCGATTCAAACAAGAAAAAAAAACTAATCAAAAAGAAGGCCACCATCGTGTAAACATCCTTTTAATTGCCAATCAAAGGAGCCGTGTCCAGTCGCGAGATAAAATTATTTAACCCACTGAGAGTATCGACTATACACTATGGAATGCAATGTCAAAATCATAAATTTTAATTGTTAACCAAATTAAACATTTTTTCTACCTGTGATACCTGATTTATAACCTTCCCAAGGTAACAAAGCCACCAGGACGCATCGAGGCACATGCTGCTTCGGTGAAATTCCAGTTCAGCTTGCACCTTTCTTGTGATTTTAGCAGACCGATACAGAGCTGACATTACACCAACAAACTGTTGATTGTCAAAAAAAAAAAAAGGGCAGGTGGTTGTGTGCATGTAAGCAGAAATTTAAATGTGTTGAATTGCAATCGAAGCAGAATAAAAAAGAAACTTACAGATACAGAAATGCACACAAAACGAGGGGACCAGATACAAAAAAAAAAAATAAAAAATATTTCACAAAATGCAATAAGAATGGAAAACAAATCTGATTGTCAGAATGATGGTCAGGTAGATAGTGGCATGTAAATGTAACTCTACCTGCGTGATTGGAAACTTAACAGATTATAGGGGACGACAACTCAACTGGTCACATGTTGCACCTTATTCTATACAGGTAGGCATGATCGCACATGCATAGGTAAATACTAAGAGAATAAGATGTACAAACTGCATCTGTTCTATAAGGTGCTATTAACGAGGTATTAATCGTTGGGTAGACTCGTGATCGTTCGAATGGATTTGGAGAGATTTGGAAATTGGAAATTAAATACAACAAAAATGAGGTCCTATCTTTGTCCGTCTTAGATTGTGCATTAAGATAATACAATAAGCTAAAGCGACTGAAATGTCAACATTAGGTCGAGTTTTAGCTCATTAGTGGACAGTTCTTGGACCAATTTCATGGTAAAACCTTTCTCTGTGCACATTCATTATTTTGTAATGGAATCAACTTAACGCATAAGCAGGTAGGTGTAGCATTTCGTTCCGATTTTGAACCAATTTTCAATAAGTACTGAATTGACATTTTCGCATTACTTTCTTCCGAAGGCCAAAAGTTCTGTTTGATGGTTTTAGTTTGAGGGGAGACATAGACTGCCTGTATAATATATAGAGTAGAAGAACTGGAATGCAGTGAGTTTATTGGCAACTTTGTGGATTACAGGTTTTTGGAAATATTGGAATAAATACTATGCATCTGGAGGCAGGGTAATGTACGTGTATTGCAAACAGAATGCAGGAAGAAGTTCGAATTGACAAAGAATAAGCAAAGTCAATAATTCTGTCTTCCGCGAGTGAATGGTTTGGATTCAAAGTAACAAAACAGATGAGAATACTGAACCCTGTGGTACACCAATATTAATAAAGGCAGAAAAGTGCCAATTTTTTTTGAAAAAAAAAAACAGCACCATGATGTTAAAGCTTATTGAAGAGGGCGTATTACTTATTAAGAGATATCAAGAGCAAATAAGTACGCTACGTTCCATTGATTTTATTTTATGAACGGGTATCCGTTCAGTCTCCTGTGGAACGCTGTTGCTTGAAACTATACTGGCGGTCGCAAAAAAGATAGTTGCTCTTCCAACATCTGCTAAATAAAATGAGAAATGAGGAACTAACTAACTTGTTCTTAGCAAGCGATTTTCAGGAAACGAATCTAAATGATCAGCTATTTTGCAAGAACACAAGGGTAGTCTAAGTCGACTTGAAAAGTAGACCTGTAGTGATGAAACTACTTTCGAACTTTCTAACAGAGCGACATTCAATTGATAATATATACAACTGCTAGAGTTATTCAAAAGTTGTTGCTCAATCGTCAAGCTAAAGAAGAAAGTCTCATAGAACTTGGGGATAGATCCAAGTTGAAAAAACATAATAATCCACGGAAGGGGTTATATTAACCATTAGTGCATATTCGGGTGTTAATTCCTGTTCAAAGTATAACTTCTTGAATAGGGCAAAACCTAACTGGGCGACTACGAATAATATCAGTAGACATGTAGCATTCTTTCTAATACAAAAGGCGCTTACTTTGTTTTTTCAAAAAAAAAAAAAGGTTAGAACACAGACACATCTGCTTATAGAGGAGGTACAAAGTTAACTCTTTCCATATTAAAAAAAAAATAAAGAAACAGAAAGATATTCTATAGCACACTTCAAACGCGTATCCCCGTAATTATCTCGCAACCCGCCAGTGGTGTGGTTGGTGGCTAGCGTACAAATTCATCGATATCCTGCCTCGCGCCGTCTTTTTTGGACTCTAATCATTAAAGCCTTTTTTTGTTTTTGTTTCTTTGTTTGAGAGTGTTTTTCGGGAACCGGTGTATTGCATTCACCGAAACACGTGTCTGAAATTTAATTCGAAAAAAAAACCTCCAAAAGAGAACGAGTTAAAATGCAACACACCTGCTTGGTCGACAATAACGCCGCCACCGTCGTCGACGTCTTATCCTATCTCCTGTCCACTACAACCAACTGAAACTGAAATAATCCTTTTTGATTACCCGACAGTTCCTAAATAATCTTCGTGTTCCTCGTCATCATCATTATCTTTGATGAAAGGATGAAGATAAATTATCAGTCATTGCAGTGAGTCGGTTCTCTGCAATAGGATAATTTGATATTCACTATCTAGCGCACTGACATTTTGGATAATTCACAGAAGGATGTTACGAATGATAGAGCGCATAATGATGAGGTTTAGCTGCTCATGAAGGAAGTCACTTGACATGTGTGCTATCGTGCGTGTTTTTTTTTTTTTTGTTTATCTCCTCCAACTTTAGGTTCAGGTGGCTAAAGTTACATCTGCAATGAAACATTGATGTTTATCTCCATTCAACCGGATAAGTAAATTCAGTGAACCAGTTCTGATTGGGGACATTGCTCAGAGGAATGGATTTCACAATGTCATCATTGGTGGTGCTGTTCCCAAAGACAGGTGGTCGCGATGTTTACTTTTTCGTCTCCAATCATCACAAATCAGTAGAGGAGCTGTGCGGAGCTGACCATGCTGATGCTGACGCTGAGGTAAATGGTTTTTGGGTTTTGATTGACAGATGAGGGGAGATGAATGAATGCTGCCAGTTGGAGATACAAGTGGCGGTTACTTTTTCTGGCATTTAAAGTGAGGTCATTCTTTTGGCGGGGATTGGCATGTTTTTGTTTGTAGGTTTTGTTTTCGCGGAAATTTTCAATGAGAGCGACAAGAGTTGTTGACCTCATGGTAGAAAGAGATTTTTTGTTTGTTTTGGGTTTAGTTTACATATGTATGTGCATGGGTTTAGATAATGCATTCCTCTTCAAGGGTTCGAGAACAACAACAAATTGTAATGAACGTTTTCCAGGGACTGGGATTGAGTCAATTGAAAACGAAGGCGATAGGCAAATTCTATGTGGATAAGCTGGGTATAGCGTAGAGTCATAGGAACATTCTGTATCTGTTACCTAGGGATTTGGCAACAACGCTAACCGACTACACCAAAGCCAAACTAAGTTTTAGGAAAGATTTCACGGTAGATGTCCCATCCAGGTGGACTGGGAAACAGCTAAAGTAATAGATAAACAACCATTGTTGATCGGTCGATCTACTGGACCCACTTGTTGAGACAGCCTGCGAGGCCGAGAGCTCTTCGGGTGACTGGAAGAACAGAATGATCGTCGAGCTCCCTAAAAAGAACAACCTATGTATGTATTCCAGTGTGAAAGCTAGAATTATCCTTGGGCGCATCAAAGAACACTTTGAAGATACACTAGATGTCGAACAAATAAATTCTCATTTTGGATTCTCCTGTGCTGACCACATCAACACCCTTCGGATCATTATCGAGCAGTGCGTTGAATATCGTTCACTACTTCACCTGCTATTCATCGATTTTGAAATGGAATTCCGTGTCAATCGGGAATTTATTTGGGGTGCCTTGCATAGGAGAGGTATTCCAGAAAAACTAATAACAATTATCAAGGCTACATACGATGGAGGTACAGGTCAGCTTTTGCATAGAGGAAGACTGTCAGAGGAGTTCGAAGTTTAAGGCTGTATCGTTTCACTAATATTGTTTTTATTGGTGATTAGCTGCTTTGATGACGGGAAACCGAGAATTTCGATCCGAAGACAAACACCTCGATTACCCTGGCGATATGCCTACTCTCTCACAGAATAATGGACCTTCACCAAGTGATATGGATGCGGTACTTGGACAGTAACCGCAACTATAACGATAAAATTGCAAACGTTCGTCATTAGGTGCCTACGCAATATCTCAAGGAATTTCTGGCCAAATCGTATCTCTAACGAACCGCTTTTTCAGAGAACGGGCCATGAACTATTAGGCACAACAACTTTCCGAAAAGGTGACAGGTCCATTGCTAACCACGCGATGCAATGGAACCCACTAGTTTTCTCTGAAACTCATCTAGGTCATATCATCTCTCAGTTTGATCGAAACTTGCCGCTTATTGAAAGTTAATCCTGCACCCATCAGAAGCATCGCCATCCTTATTTAAAACCAGGATGCCATGAAGGCCCTTGCATTGACCAAGGTTTATTAGAGTATCGCTTCAAGATAATTTTCCTCTGGGTGACGGGGCCCAAGAACATAGAAGGAAACGACCGGAAGTTGTCAAGTGAAGAATCCTCCCACACTTTCTATCAGAGTGCTAACAACAAGTGGCACGATTTGCGGAATTGTATCATATTAAAGCAGCTACCAACTACAATTGATTCAGCAGAGGAGATGTACAAAACAGGACTCGCGCAGAAATTGCAAGTAATGTGGTAATTGGTACAGGGCACTGGCCTATAAGAACACACGCATCCAGACTAGACATCGCAAACTGAGATCGAGAAAGAAACAGTGTTTTATTTCCTCTATGGGTGTCCGGCTCTATGGAGTGTCAGACATCCCACACTAAAACCTTCTTTGATAACTTTAACGAAAACTCAGAAAAAAAGATTAGCTTCCTAAATACGGCAGAAAGGATTTAAGGACTTCCGCCCTCTTCTCTTAGGTTCATAACAAAATAAAGTAAATGCGCTAAAGCTCTAATTAGCCGACCTTCTACCTTTCTACTACCACCATAAGTGGGTAACGTGGTTGTTGATTTTTACTCTCATTTGGCTCCAAAAATTTGCTTGTACTTCTTACAACATTTTTCTTCATAAAATCAGTCACGATGTTGCTCATGCAACAAGATATACTGCAATGTTATCTGCGCTTCCTAAAGACACCCTCAACGACCATAAAGTTCGACACTTCCATCTCCAAAGATATAAAAATACTTCCATCTCAATCCATAATAATAAGGAAACGTCTTACGGCAAGAATGTCATTTACTGGCATATCCTTCAAAGACATCAATTGCTCACTTGATAGCAATCACTTGGGTTGATCTCCGAAAAAAAAAAAAACACAAATCCTTACAATCCTTACACCAACTTACACCAAAGGTAAATACGCGCTCATATCAAAAAAGCAATAACATACACATTCATAGACTTTTATTTCCTCTCACATCATGCTTTTTGTCAAAAGGCCAAAGGATGACGACACGTTTTATCAATCGAGAGTCCTTTGAATAAACATCATGCCGAATAAATATTCAAAATCTATATTTTCTTAGTACCACATGCAGATATGAAAAAGGAAATCCTTCTCTCATAACCAGGCATAGGATGGGACTTTTGTAAAGAACTATTGACAGTTCAGACAACTAGTGCTTATGTCACCCAAATACAAGCACACAGTGCCTGTTGTAATTCATTTCTATCCCTAAACCCTTTCAAAGGCAAAAAAAAAAATTGCATTACAAATTCTCTAGAATTTCTCTTCCCGATTTGATTGAGCAGGCGGTTTTCGTTTTGTACCACTTGAACATAAGGTAAGGAAGATTAAAGGGTAACGAAAAAAGAAAAAAACTAACCCCCCGTCAAATATTCAATACCAACCCTTAAATTATTATTTTTGCCAGAAAAATAAAAAGGATTCTGGCATGACCCCAGAGTATTTCAACTAATAAAAAACATATACAAATGTCATAAATAATGCAATGAGGTCATGTATGCATTTAATGCGACTTTTTTCTGTTCCCGGTGTGGTTACGAAAAAAATTTGTTTAGGGTCACAATGCATATAAATACTTGACAATAAGGTTGTGGATTGGAACCACCAGCAAGTATTTATCGAAAGGATTCTAATATAACAACAACAGCAACAGAAATGTAGGTCTAAGGGTTAAGTGGTTCAATGATGTTGGATAGTTGAACCGTAACCGGATGCTGCTTATAATTTCGGGGTAACCCTAGTTAGGGAAAAGAGTTATGAAGGTTTTATTTTTCTGGAAAAAATTGAGAAATTTATAGAGAAATTGGTTTTTAATGATAAAAGGATTGGATTTTGTGAAACACCTGGTGCGCAGAGCTAAAGTACACACGGGCATCATGACGAGTGCTCTGTAATTTTGACGAGACGGATCTACATGAACTATGCAGTATCACACATTCAGACAACCTGTAAATTCCTTCCCTTATTGAATCATAGCAATGAATACTACTACATATTAGTTGACACCAATCTGAAACCAGTAGATTGATAATCATCATCGCCATAAATTCCAAACGAAATGGAATTGATGTGCATACATATGTAGTATACGCATTAGACGAAGTGAATATTTCCGTCGTTAAGACAACTGTGTAGTATCATGTATAACGTAGTCCAAAGAATTTTCTAATTATGGACTTGACTCCATGACGGTACTTTCCGCATGATGCAAAGCCACAAGGAGTATATCAGTCCACGGCTAGAAGAATGCGACGAATGCCCAAACCTGTGCAGAACTAGAAAAACGACACGGAAGCATTTAGCAGAACCAGTATCAGAGACTGACTGCAACCTTGTGGTACACGACTGATTAGGAATGTGTAGTAAAACTGAGGATGTTGACTGAAGGCACATCATCGAGAACTTTGCAAACGTAAACGTAACCGAGCCCCATCTTGAAGAAAGGCGATCCTATCCAGCGTGACGCTGGAAAACACTCGGTGAAATGTGAAATTCCTCCGAACTATTCCGAATTTTGGCAATCTCGTGCTGGAACAGATAGTGTGCAGGGCACGTGTCGGGAGTCCGTTGAGTAAGTAAGTAAATATACCCGGGGGAAATTCTATTGTATTCCAACAACAAACGTTTCGCAAGAACTAGAATACTGTATGTACATACATTCATCAATAAAGTGCCAGTAAACCGCAAGTTCAGTAGGCCCAGGTTCATCCCGAACTGTAGCGCCACCTAAGTAAGTAAGCCACAAGGACAAGTAAAACGAAACAACTGAACCAAATCCAGAAGCCAGACTGACTACTACACAAACCATCAATCTATTCCGTCAGTGATTACTCTTTCAAATCACGCTGAATGACAACGATTATTTTTAAGAAAACATTTCTCTAAGCATCCCATAAATTCATCAACGCTTAAAGGTTGATGTGCGCGTAATGCACTTTATTGCAGTGAAGATGCCTCTACTCCATTTAATGCACTAACATCTGGCATGGAAGTCTGGTAAAAAAAAAAGGAATATCTTGCTGCCACCATAAATCTCAACGCACTCACGTTTCTTACCATTCGCGCGCGCACTCCGTATGATTTTAAGAAGCTCATTCCTTCTTTCGTGTGTCTATAACCTATTTTAGTAAAAAAAAAAAAAAAAATTCAAACTGTTGCTCTCTTTTTTGTATTCTTAAGGGCAGAAGACTCAACAAAATAATAAAAACATCGGAAAGAAGAAAAATTAAATCTTCACCACGCATTGCGCACTTCCAAGACCTTTATCCACTTCTTCATCGCATCCATCTGTGCATCTGTGCTCATTAAAAACGCAAAAAAAAAAAGACGAAAGATTTAAAAAATTCCAATGGATGTTGGAACAGATGTTGGACAGACAACGAAGGTGCAGACAATTCCCGAAATATCTGTATAAAAAAAGAAAGCAAGCTTCTTCTACCCGAAAATGAATATCCTTGGTGGTGGTACATGTATGGATGTACGTATCTTCAAAAAAAAAAAAAAAAACACAACAACGAAAACTCATAGATAAAGGATCTATGAACCGATCTCGATCCCCTATATATATTCTAGGCACCAGTTGTAATCTGTGACGTTTCAAAGCGAATCACAGTGCGTAGGTATTAAGTGGCTTACAGTGATTTTTTTTTCCATCAGATTTTTAGAAAAGACTTGAATAATTCCTTTGTCTAGGATTTGTTTCGGTAGAAATGGAGAAAACGAGAAGGACATACATATAGTAAACCGAGTGGAGAGAAGGAGTCTGAAATCTATTTACCGGTGACAGATGTTTTCGTTGCAATTGAATAGATGTGTGAAAGGAAAATAGATGAAAGCAAGGCACAGGATGCGGTGATTTTTTTTTAATGTTTTCTTAAAAGATGAATCAGATAAAATATGCTGAAGGATTTGTTGTTTTTAAGTCGGAAATGATGTGATTTGTGCTTTGTTCATTGGAAGGAATAGACTAGGTCAAAAGGTGGACCTTAAATTGTTGAGCTGTGTCAACATTGCTTGGTGGTTAGAGTGAAGAAGTCCTCCCAATCAGATATGACTGTATACCGATTATCATAGTTTCACCCTCCTTCTCACAAATTACAAGAGGTCATGATGCATGGAAGAATGAGTATCCTTAGCAGCATTTTTTTGAAATCGCATAATCACTTGCAGGAAGCTAAAAAAGCGACAGAATCCATATATCTATCCAACTACATAGTTTTTGCCAATATGAGTACATCAGCCTTAAGCAATGTCCTGCACAAAACCATCGAAAAGAGACGAACGTAGTAGATGAAATCAATTGTGAAGAGAAATCGGAATGAAGCCATTAAATTTACCCATCTATCAATGTATGTATTCTCGCACGTTTGTCAGACGTTTGCAAGAGTTTGGACCCCAAAATAATTGCTATTAACTGGGAATCCAAACTCTAATTACCACTCAGTAAGTCTGGCGAATTAATCACTGAAACACGGCGCCCAGAATCAAGACACAGAGATTATTAAAGAACTACTTGTTTGGGGAAAAAATTGTAGTGCCGGATAGAGATCTACAAGACAACAGACACCCTCAATTGCGCCAATTACAGAGGTAACAGTCTCCTCAACATTGCGTACAAAATTCTACATATCTGCCATATTGTGTGAACGTCTAAAACCCTTCGTCAAAAACCTGATTGCCCCCTATCAGTGTGGTTTCAAACCAGGAAAGTCCACAATTGACCGAATCTTCACACTTTGGCAGATTCTGGAGAAAACTCAAGAAGTCCAAATCGATACCCACCACCTTTTATCGGTTTTAAGGCCGCATATGGCAGTATTTATTTAGAGCCACGTCTAGTTTTGACATCCCTGTCAAACTCGCCCGCGTGCTACTCCATCAAGTTCGGTAGCGACCACACCGAGACCTTTGATCTCAAAAAAGGATTTAGCCAAGGTGACACGCTGTCATGTGAATTCTTTAATGCTACACTTAAAAGAATTGTGCGAAACTCACAAGTCAACACCGGAGGCACACTCTTCCAAAAGTCTGTCCAACTATTAGCGTACGCCGACGATATTGAGGGAGGACAACGCAGTAGAGAAAGACCTCAGTTTAGGTGGCGCGTACGAGTAGAAGGGGACCTCAACCGACTTGGAGTGCGCAACTGGAGGCAGTTAGCTTAAGACCGAGCTAACTGGAGAGGCTTGTTGATTGAGGCCCTGATTCACCCCGAACTGAAGCGCCACCTAAGTAAGTAAGTAAGACAGAGCATGAAATTTTGAAGGGTGTAAAAGGTGGGCCCTCTGTTGGTGTCTTTTTGAATCATATGTTATTTTGACACTGATAGCTCTTATCCGCTCAAAAAATTGACAGAAACTCAGTATTACATTTTTGTGATACCAAATGGATCGATTTAAGCTTGAACAACGTTGAGAAACTTTGCAAAGTAACTTTCAAAGTGGATACTGTGTTGCCGAAACATTGCGAATTTTGAAAAGAATTTTCTGTCAAAATAATTTACCAATTGCAGTTGGTGTATGCAAGTTTGTGATGAAAGAACGTTTGGTTTGCTGATTGATAACTGAACATATTCCTGTGCGCTCAACGGAGTATATTGCAGCTTTTTGGAGGTTTTTCGAGTGAACTTTTTGTTGAACAGTGCCATTTAAGGTCGATGCTATGCGAACAATCTAGAGACGGTTCAAGCACTCAAGAACAATATTGGTCCAGCTATTCGTGAAATAGGAGCCGAAACCATCGAAAATGTATTGAAAAAGTGGGTTGAGAGGATGGTCTACTGCCAAGCCAGCAGTATACCCATAATTATCGGAAGGTTTACTCTTTTCAATAAAGCACTAATCGTTGAAAAATATTCAAGTGTTTTTTTTACAGCCTTTTTAAAAAGAAACAAACAGGCCTACAATCCTTACATGTATGTACATATGTATGTACATATCATATTTTATACGATATTTTCTTCTCACGTTTAATTCAATTAAAGATTGAATCTTTTGATCAAAATCGAACTGCAAATTGGCTCTTCACCAATTATTCGATTCGAATTCAAAAATAATCATACATTGACATAATAATTGGCCACATCGCACATAACAAAAACCGCAAAAACCCATCAATCGAAACATTTTATTTTCATGAGAACTCGAAACTAAATAAACAAAAAAAAAAAAAAAAACTTTCACTGTGTCCTTCCAAATTCCCTGCGAAATTATTAGGTACCGTCAAAGTTACAAATCGTTCCCTTGACAAAAAGTAAATACCTACATACAGCATAACGTGCACAAAAGGTGGCACACTCCATTCAAGAGGTGGTGGGGAGCTATAACAAAACCCCCTTATTGTTTCTGTCAAAAAAAAAAGAAAAGAAATCCTTTTCTACCTCTCTACCGTCTGTTATTCTCGTCTTTTTTTTTTAGCTGTACAACGAAAGTTAAAATTGAGGCCAAAATAATCCTCAACACTTCCTCCTGAAAGAATGTTAAAGCAGCAATAAAAGGTGGAGTAGAAAAAATTCAGACAAAAAACCAAGTCAAGTAAAAAAAAGGTCAATAAATAAAAAAGTGGTAATTTCTTACCATTTACTTCTTTTATTCGTTTTTGTTTTTTTTTTTGTCTCTTCCGCCATCTATCGTTCCATGGGATGCAATAAGGAAACTGGCGGCGGATCCTTTCAGTGTTTGCCAATACTTGAGAGAATCGAGAGAGAAGTCGTTTTTTTTTTGTTTTTATTTCAGGGCTTCTGGATCCGAATCTGTCTTCGACACAACTATCTCGAGTTTTATTTGTTTCCACTTATTACACACATTCCAGGAGAGTTTTATTGTTTTTGGCAAAGTGACAATTCACATTTTGACATTTTGGTTTCGCATCTCTACCCAAATTGTGTGTTACTTGGGAACCACTGCGTTGACAGTACTTAACACACAGCACCCCTAGCAGAATGCGGATTTAGCAAATAAAACATCATTATGGTACGATGACATTTAATATCCCCCCTGTTGTCATTATCATAAGGGCATAGTGTTTACAATGAACTCAGGTGGATTCGTGTTGGACTTGGACACCGAAAGAGAAAAGCAGAAAAGTTTACAAAGAAGGAATAGAATTACACCATACAACAGATAATAGAAAAATAAAGGACCGCTACACACACACCTGCCATGCAAGCCTGGCTTCCTGTTTATTATTTTTCTTTGCAGGCACATACACACAATAGGGAATGTGAGACAAGTTTTAGACTCAAGTATCGTGATACATGACCTCATGTAAACTTGAAAATATAGAACTGTCAACATTGCAGAAAGGGCAAAGTATAATCACAGAAAAATGTCCATAAACGGATGAAATTGGAGAAGCTAACGAGTTCATAACCTTAAGGCGGCCTATGTGAGGGGTTGTTTGCTAAAGACTAAGCAAACTGTCAACGAACTACGGACAGTGAGAGTATTAAGTCTGATATTTTATATGTTTTTTTTACCTACATACTAACAAAGAATAAAGAAGAATTGCTACAACCAATTTAGTAGCCACAGACCCCGTTCAATTTTAAAATGGCCACAAACCGAATTTCTAAGGAAAGACAACAAATTAACTGTCATTTTTCACTTACCCATAGAGAAGTGCAGCACCGGCTATCCCACCACCGCATTGGGCAGTGATGTACATAGCAGCACGCAGTGGTGAAATTATCCGGATGACACATGATGCTAACGTCACTGCAGGATTAATGTGTGCACCTGTATGAATAAAGAGAAAAATATTGTAGTAAATGCGAAAAAAATTAGTCAGGGTAGAGAGAGAATATATAAATTAAAAGAAGAGTGACACCTGCAAAAAAGATGACAGTCTCAAAAATTAGATCAATCAGTTTGAAAAAATGGAAAATGGAAAAATGAGACACTGCATCAGACGGATTTTTTTGTTAAATGAGTCCAGTTATGTGAATGCAATTTGCTGCTAATTATGCTTGGCGGACGTAGTCCATGTCATTTATAAGATAACTTGACAGATAAGAATAGGGTCGACAATTTATGAAGTAATGTTGTGAAGTTGGATGTGTTGAGCGAATGCGTCTTTTGCTCCGTTTTTCAAAGCTCCTAATACCAATTGGGAAAATATCGTCAGGGCCGGGTGCTTTGAAGTGGGCGAAGGTGTCAATTGTCCATTTGATTTTCTTTTCATCTATAATCTGGTTCCCCAGGAGGTGGCATGTATTGGCTGTTTTGACATAAGGGCTTTCTGCAGTGTTAAATGTTCTGAGGAGTTCTGTGCTCTCAGAGCATGATTCTGTCCAGAATCCGTTTGGTTTTCTGATGAAGCCTTGGACTGTGTAGAGTTATAAAAGAATTAAATCTTTTGGGAGGTTAATTCTATTGAATTCATCTAGAAATGATTTGAAGTCTTTTTTCTGAAGATTGGGATTTAAAAAACGTAATTCACCATACTTTTGAAGTCAGTGATTTATGCATTCAATTTTTAGCAATTCCTGAATTGAAAACATTTTGGAAGTGAATTGAATTCAATAGATGTAAGTTGAAGTCAGTAGTGAATTGACATATTTCGTTGAAGTCAGTAGTGAATTACTTGAAGCCAGTTGAAGTCAGTGAATTCAATTGAAATTATTTTGCATTCTTTTTTATGAATTCTGTGAATGCATCCCCAAAAGAATGCATTTTTTTACAACCTTTGAAAGGATTTTCCTGAACTTAGCTGCGTCCTTAGTGGACTCTATTTCACTGCCGAACTTGGTCCAGGAGGTCCCCTTGAACTGGAGGCCTAACATTAATGAAAGAATCACTAAAAGCTACTATTGCTTTCTTTACATGCAGTAGAATGCTTGGGAAAACCTGGAAACCAAAACTCAAAACTTCCCGTATACTATGGATGTATACGGCTATAGTAAGACCTATTCTGACTTTTGGCTGCCTTGTATGCATGTTATGGATACAAATGCAACAGCTCCGAATCGGTTCAAAATGACGTTTGTCAGAAAAATGTCAAATACATTGTCTTCAGTCATTTGTAACCAAAACCATCAACACCCATGATCGCAAAATCGGAGATATGCTTCAAAGCAAAAAAACAAACAATCTTAAAAAAAAGACACGAAAATCCCGAACATTCTGCGAGATAAAGACACAAATGTCACAATTATACAGACATAGAGTGACAATTCAGTTAAATTCCATTCAGTCTGCGGACTTACTGAAAAAAAAACCACAAAAACCGCACATTCAGCTGCCATATTGGTTGCGTTGCGCTATTGACTTTGTGACGCGCACTTGTTGCGCCACAAGGCGCAAACAAAAAAAAAATAAACCTCAAAAATCTTGAGGGGAAGTGAATTAACGTCATGCTTGAAGGACGTCGTTGAAGAAGGATAGAAGTGAAGGAGAAATAAAATCTGAAGAGAGAGATTATTTTTGAAGATAAAGGGCGGTTTTTTCTTCTTCTGTTATTTCAATCCAAAAGGGCATTGACAGGAAAAGAAAATTAGATTCGAATAAATTCATTTTGTACTCGTATACAAAAACATAACACCGAACACAGTATGAGGGCGCCAAGTTTGTTTATAAATTTCTCTTAGCGTACTTGACGTTTCTATAATAAACTAAAGTATTTTATAAGACTTTTAAAATCCTTGCAAGTGCCTTGAGCATAAATTTAATTCTCTCATCATTTACTTACCAGAAATATTCATAAAACACTGCGTTAATGTCGCCATGGCCAATCCAGATGCCAGTGCTGTAGCCAAAAGAACCGATGATACACTGGCTCCCACGCCAGCACCAGCTGCTGCTCCACAAACAATGAAAACGTAGAAGAACGATGCCAAACACTCGGAGATTATTGACCTGTAATTGAAGATGAAGGGTGTTTTTAGAGGGTTTGTATGATTCTTATGTGAAATTCGTAAAACATAAACAAGGTTGGTATTTTATTTTTATGGAGATGGATATAAATTTGGCTTTGTGTAGGGAATATGTTGCACTTAAGGATCTTCTTATAAACAGGTGAATGACACTTAAGTTCAATCTTAAATTTGGAAAATTAATTCTAAGAATTAAGCTCGTTTGACAAAGGTTTAGAGATTGTTTTTGAAACTTATGTGAATGTCTTAGAATATAACACTCACAATGGATGGGCTAAGGATATAGGAATAGCTAAAGGAACAACATCCGAATGTTTTTTTTTAGGAAAACTCTTCGAAACAATGAAGGAAATATAGTCACCGAAGCACATGGTATAGTAAATGTGTTTAAGCAGCATTTGCAGAAGCTACTTCATCGGCTGCAGCTAGAAAGAGTTATAAGGCAAGAAGAGAACCCGCATCCAGTCAATAAGGAAGCCATCCCCGTCTAAGATTAGATTAGACAGGCGCCTCTGATAGTCTACCACCAGAGCTTTTCAACTAGTGTGCATGCACCAAATCATCAACCAAGTATGGGCGGATGAAGCCATCGATGATGACTGGACTATCAGCTACATACAAATATATGCCCCATCTTCACGAAAGGCGCTTCTATGTCTTGTAAGAATTATCGGGGAATACCCCTTCTAACGTCGCATACCTATATAAGATCTTATCCAACGTGTTGTGTGGTTTCCGGTCTGGCAGATTGATAAGATCAACAAATTTTCTCACTTTGGCTAAGCCCCAGGTTCACCCCGAACTCTACAGCCACCAAAGTAAGTAAGTAATTAGGCAAATCCTGGAAAAGACCAACGAATTTCCCGTCGACACTCACCAACTCTTAATCGACTTCAAAGTCGCATATTATGATAGCATTCATCGTCTGGAGTTCTACAGACGATGGCTGAATTCGGGATCCCGGCAAAACTGATTGTGCATCTTCAATATATTTGTCCAGCTACTGGGATCCACAGACGACATCGAATCGGTTGGGTTAGGTTAGGTGGTTGTACCCGCTCAGCAGGGACACACTTAGACCAAAAGAAGGTCCATTATGACAGCACGATGGAGAAAAACCGGATTACGACCTACATACATGGAAACTTCCCAGATAGGACAGGACACAGGGCAACCAGTTTCGGCTTGTACCCATGTCGAAGAAGTATGGTTCGTAAGTAAACTCCCGCATCTGTGTCAGGCGTTGTCTTGGATCCGCCTGTGTAAATCTCTGTCCCACATTCGTTTAAAATTTCTCCCGATTCCCAAGCATTCCTGCTAGGATATCTGGTTTTATAATTGACGTTAAAGTCCAGATAGGGTACAATGTACTCCGAATTACTAGGAATAGTGTTAGGGCCTTTTAGGATGCTTGCGTGGCCCATGTTTCCAGGAGCCAGTTGCAGGTATTCCCTAAGCCGTAATGCTGCACCGCTTAAAAAAAGCTAGGATTTAAAGCAGTCGATTGTATTTGAAGAACTTTTCTTCTTTTATTTTTTTGACCATATGACCAAAAAGTAAAATAAGCAAAATGTTTCTCCAACGAAGGAGACTTCCTCTGAAATAAAATCTTGAAAACAAAAACCATTGACAATAATTGAAAACAGCGTCTGGCAATTCAATAGAAATCAGTTGCATCATCGGGTCAATAGAATAGAAAATAAACAAAGACAAGAAGTGAAAATAAGACAACCTCAACAAAATATTGGCTTCCTTTCATAACAAAGGCTACACTAACAGACCCCAAAAAATGCGCGCATTTTTATCATGATTCGAGGGAGGGTGATATTAATTTCTGTGACTGTATCTTTTGTGTTTACTCCACACAGGCAGGCACATGATTTTCTTTTTTTTTTTTGTTGCTTCCTTGTGCGATTTATTCCTTTTTGCTTCTCCTTCTTCTTTTTCTTAATAATTACTGAACCATGCAACACATTTACTACTGACTCTTAAAGTAAAAAAAAAAAGAAAAAGAAAAACTCCTTCATGTGATAAATGACCATGTTTGGGATTGGCAAAGTGTTCCTCGATATATTGCAGCTGCTTCTGATTCTCTAGTAACTACTCATCCTGGTGTCTTATTTGTCCTACGTACCTACCTTCGTTCTACATCTGTTCGTCTTCCTTCCAGTGCTATGTCGATTTTTCTTGATTAAATATTTGTAGTTCGATATGGGCTATTTGAACTGATACGGAAGTAGGGAATCAGACAGATATACATAGATGGATTATTATTCATAAACAATGATGTCACACTTATCATCAATCGTTTTATATATTAGAGGGACTAGTAGAGAATTTACAGAGATACTCGTACATATGTATGTATGTATATGCAGAGTCAGAGAAGAGCGGTAGAAATTGTAAAGAGTTTTTTTTTTTTTTTTATCGAAGGAACAATAACCTTATCGCGTTGACCTTCTTTATAAATCGCGTTCAATTAATTCAAATGACATCGAAGGAGGAGAGGAATCAGAGAGAGTGGAACGAGAAGATTATAATGCTATCGTCAGTAGTAGATAGTTGTTGAATGTCATCGATAATTGAGATATTTAATGATGCTGGTAAGGGCTTTTTTCTCTATTAATCGGATGGATGAAATGCTGACAGGGAATTGTGCTGCTAATTGTGTAGAGTGTATTTATTTGATGAACAGAGGATACACGTGTCTATCAAGATTATTAAATCTGGGTCAACGTTTGCTGTAATCGGATGAAGTAAACTAATTTTAAGCTGGAATTGACAGTTTTGATTATAATTAAGACATTTGTAAAATTATCTGAAGACAAACGTTTTAATGTTTACATGACTGCTTAGTATAATATATTGAACGACTGTTGACCCCACTGTCACAGCAAACAACATGTTATACTTGACTTACATACATGCATATATATGAACATCACCACTGACTTGTGAATTCTGGCGGCAAATGTCAAGCTAGACCATTATCCCATTAGCCAGGAACAACATGACATGAACGATACGAAACTGGACACATCGTTGTGATGTTATTAAGTCAAACCCTTTCAATAGCTTTCCGTTTCCGCTCAAGAGGTATTTCCGAACTTTTTAAAAATCTCATCTGTTAGTACTTCTTCTTGAATGTAGGAAGGATTGACAGCAACCAATTGTAATAAAAGTAGATTTTGAAAAAGTCTTGGGAATAACATTGATACCGAGCGTTGAAAAAAAAAACTAAACTCTTCGGAAACGAAAAAGTGGATGAATTAGCCAAGAAAGCGTGGGCAGGATGTGCACGACACACAGGTTCTAGTCGAGGTTATCGTTCCGTCTAGCACATTACATAGAGAAATAGACATAGAGTCTCTCGAAAAAGCTAACGAACGCTGGTGTCTGTTAGACACATGCGGTATACCCAGATCAGAACTGTGGCTACTCTACGATAAGAGCTCCATAAATCTACTGAAGCTAGAACATTGGTAGGTACTACTGTTGGTATCCTGACCGGACACTGCGCGAAGGGTAACCATGACAATGATATTTGCAGAAGCTGCTGGGATTAAGAAGAAATTGAGTCTATTCACCACTTCGTCTGTCCTACGCTGACCCATAAAAAAAATGCAACTCTTAGAAGTTACTTCTTCTTGAACCAAACAAACTCCTAAGATTTATAATATATCAGTTTGGGTTCAGCTGTTGATTTAATGCTGAATTTGTTCTTTTTTAGGCTTCTAGAGGTTTTTATTCAATTGCGCGCAATGGACTCTCTGTGGTCAAAGTGAGCCGCTGGGGTCTCTCAGTGTCAGCTAGGTCACCCATATATACCAAATCTAACCTAAGAATAATGAAAAAAAAAAAATACATTTTCCGCGGGAGCGACAGATTACATCTCAAATTTTATCATCTAAGCTGGATGGTAGGTCAATCAGTTAATGTTATAAGTCCAGGTTAAAAAAGATTGGAGTTCATTTTGAAAACAACAAGCCTTTCCTCTTTAGATGTACATACATATGTATGTAAATATCAATACTGTCGGCATGTTTCATCACAAAATAAGACTTGGCATAGGTGACTTATGTAAACACCACGAAGACCATAATTCATTAAACAAACTCAATTATGTGAAGCCCTAGGCATCAGTTAATGGTAAAAATGGCTTTAGACTGACAAAAGACTGCCAATAGGTGAATCTATAACTATAACATGCGTTCCAAAGTACACATGCTTTTTTAAAAATAGGTATTTCTAGTGAGGCCATCTATTGACGAAAAGGTAGATCCTTCACTGTCGTACAGTCAAAATTTTATGACATTTGGAAGAGAGACGGAGTTATTGTGTCTGAAGTGACAGTATGTTTGTGCAATCGGTACAAAAATGGGGATTAAACTAAAAATTGATCAAAATTCGACATTCGAAGGACATCATCAAGGAAGCCAAAAGCTTCATTTACAACATTGTGACTGTTTTCAAATGATCTAGAAATCAAGTGCCAAAGTGCTGATTGGAAGGCGCCACGCCTGGAGAAACAAAAGGCGTAGATTCCAATAGCACTGTCTACAAAGAGTTCGTTCTACCGGGCCGAACCGTTAATACACAATTGATGTTTTTTTAGCGTTTTCGGAAAAATGCATTTTACGATGAACGGAAAGCGTTTGGTGGACGTAGAAGCCATCCCAAAGGCTTGTACCGACATTTTGAAGGCCATCCCGGCAGACAATCTAAAACACTCATTCGACATACTTCTAGACCACGCAAATCACTGTATTGAGTCGGAAGGGGCCCATTTTGAATAAAATAAATCGTTTTTGCCAAAAAAAATCTTAGTTTTTCTTTTTTTTAAAAATCTTGTTTACTTTGGAACGCACCTTGTAGTCGTAAGAAATCAGTGCCTATTGGACGGGAGTTCATCTACCCCTGTCTACTGATTTCTGGACTCTGCTGCTAGCCAGAAATGCTAAAACCAAAGTAGGTTCTGAATTGATGACAGATTTTATTGGGCTATGCTACTTAATTTTCCAGTTTATAGCTGAATAGCCAAGAGCATATGTAGATCCAGAATAATGCAAATCCAATTTAGCATTCATCAAACTAAACTACTAGATCCTGAAGCCACTATACTCTATATTCACACGAATATAGAGAATGATAATACTGCGAAACCATAAATATTATTTAAGGTTGTAAGTATTTGAAGATCACCATTGACATGATAAGACATTTTAGAAGCGATAGCTTGGCAGAGATAGGTAGGCAAGCAAAAATTATGTAGCAGCCAGAGTTTGACTCATCTCCTGCCTTTCTTTTTTTTATCTTATCCCAAATATCTGAATGTAATTGAATTTATTTTAAATAAAAATGGTATGCCCATCATATAAGTTCAAGTCAAACCAGGCATTATAAAACTATCAAGGCAAAAGATTTTTTTCCCCAACACTTTGAAATACAAAAAAAAAAAAAAACGCACCTCCAAAACTCCAATGTTCTAATTTCTGCATGCATACTCCTCTTTGGTTGCAACGTGCTCGATAGTCGTGCACTTATCGAAGGATGAGCATTCGTATCCTTTCGCATTGCCTCCAATCGTTCAAACAAAGTCACAATATGATAGTCAATATTTTGATCAAGCGGCGAGTGTAAACTTTCATCAGCCATCGTAGATTTCATTTAATTAAAAAAAACAAATGCAATATAAACGAAAACAAAAAATTTAAATTTTTTATCAGACTTTAACACAAACTCTCCAAACTTAAGAGTATAGCTATAGAAAAACAAAATATCCAGCGCGCACTTAAAATCACTTGTCTGTTCTCATAGTTTTGAAACCGATATTTGGCACGCAA
Organism: Xylota sylvarum; assembly: GCA_905220385.1. Lineage (NCBI taxonomy): Eukaryota > Metazoa > Arthropoda > Insecta > Diptera > Syrphidae > Xylota > Xylota sylvarum. Next base: position 102,077,573 of record LR999957.1, on the reverse strand, counting down.
AAAACAAAATCTGAACACGATCAGAGACGGCTAACCGACACACAAGCGTAACCATATAAATTGAGTTAAATTAGATTTAATTGATGAACAGTTGATTTCGCAGTTGTGTGCACCCCCACAAGGTTGTTTGCTCACTTCTTTATTTTTAAATAAATTGAAAAAAAAAAGTAAAAAAAAAACTTTCCCACTATGCCGCCTACAATTTGAATTTTAAACTACACCAACGATTTCGTTACCACACTCAGACGTCCTATCTCCACCGATAAACGAAACCGAATGTTCAACCAAAGCAAGGATGAAGAAGATACAAGCACGACCGGCGACTAAAAGATACAAGATACATCGACGATTGAAATCCACCACCAAACCGAAAAAAAAAAGTCATTCATCCACCACCTCCGTACTGTGGAGGGTAAAGTGGAATTCAGTTGAGTTCACCATGGAAACGTGGGAGAAAACGAGACACGCAGGTTGGGAACAAATGGTAACGGAGAACCAAAACAAAAACCACCCTCTCCTCTTATGGTGTCAAATGGCATAGGGACAAATGCACCGGCTGCTTGAAGTAGACAGTTGCACCCTCGGGCTGAGGGATGGTGGTGGTAGTGGTAGATAGTGCATTGGTGTTCTGTTTCAATTTTGAATAGAGTAGAGATTCACTTGACATAGCAGGAAGAGAGTGTGCAGTGTTCATCTCTCCCTCAGCGATGTTTGTTGATTGGCTGAGTTGAATTGTGGTAGGTAGTGGAAAGACGGCAACCCTTGATTTCGATGTTTCAATTCAAAATGGTTCGTTGTTGGAGAATATGCTTTTTGTGGGACGAATTAGTCAAACGATTTTATCTTGGCTAAACTGAAGAGATGGATTAGGCACTACTCAAAAGGTTCAAAGGAAGACGCTGTGACTGAGGTTGTTGTAGGTCGAGAGGTACACTCATGATTTCTTGGCGATTCTATGTGTACTGATGAGGTCGGATGGATTTGTTTTTGCTACAGCATGGTTTCTCAAGGCAAATGTTGAATTCATTGGTTTGTTTGTACCATTAGTCGACCACATGAGGAAAAGTAACGGATGATTGATAAAAGCGCAAATCAACTGCAAAACTCTCTCTCTAACGACAGTCGGATGAAAAAGTGCTTAGCCCCACCGGTTCTCTAGAAAGGTCGAGGCTGCTACAGGTGACCGCCTTCAATGAAAGATTACCAAAATTTCAAATCTTGTCCAATTTGAGCAATGGGAGCACTGGAGCTGGTATACATGGTTCCAGACTCTCAGCGGAATTCGAGAAGTCATTTATATTCTCACGAGTAAACGTTCATGGTATTAACCTATTCCATGTAGGCAGGACGTACACGACATATATATACATTTGTACATTTGTATATGAAATCTGGTTCATCCTCTGGGTATCTACCTAGTGGCTCCCCAGGACCTCTCTTCTTCTACTAGCTAGCGCCGAACATTGACACAATATATGCGCTGCTGTCCTGACTTCCTCCAGGCATAGTTCACAGGTGTCATCCTCCAGAAAACCCATCTTCTTAAGGTGATACCCGAAATTTCCATGACCTGTAGATAACGCTACCACCCATTTCAGTGTTCTTCGCCCTAAGCTTAGAACTTCTTTGTGAGTGGTGCCAATCGGCATTTGAATAGCTATTTTCGCTTGCCTGCAACCTTCCACGGTTGACCACCTTCTTTGGTGTTCCATCACGGCTCAGTTGCTAATCAGACGTTCTACCATCCCTCTGTCAATTGCAGCGAATGGTTCTGGAATGGTTGGAGTTCAGAGAACTCCAAGGTTGACCCTTGCTTTGGTAGAGTCCGCATTTTCGTTGCCCTCAGTCCGTATTGGCATCACTTTAGTTGCAAGGCTAACCTTTAAGCAACACCTGCAGCATGCAGCTGCAAAGACAGCAAACGTAACGGCTGCCGTGGCAAGGATCATGACAAATATAAAAGGGATTACTCTTAGCAAGAGTTGCGGCATCAATAATGCTCGAACGATTCCCAAATAAGGGCTGGTACAATGAAAACGAAAACGTACAGGAAGAAAACTGAGGCAGCTTACAGAAGCTTCCTACGACGCGGCATGTGTAGTGGCTGGCATGGTACCAGTAGATCTTCTTGCTAAAGAAGCGCATTGAAAATACAGTGCCAGCAAGACAACAGCTACAGCGACGAGTCTAAGTGATGACTGCGAGTCTAAGTGATGACTGCGGTACCACCAAGGACAATTCTGGAAGAATGGCAGGAGAGATTGTATCACTCTGATAAAGGCAGGTGGAAGCCGAGATTGATCCCCAATATACACGCTTGGAATAAAAGGAAGCATTGGGAGCTGAATTTCTATCTGACCCAGATGCTTACAGGTCATGGATGATTCAAAAGAGGCTTGGAAAGCAGTTAGCGACACTGTGACAAGCATTATGAAGGAGCAGCGAGGACTGAAGCAACAACGAAACGCAGTGCAGCATGAATAACCTCGCGATGAATAAGAGGGGAGGTGGGTTTAGTGGTTGAAAATCCCACACTGTTACTGAGTACGGGCTTAGTTTCGTCTTTAAAAGATTCCCACCTTCGAACGCAAAAAAAGGGAGGTTGTACTAAATTTATTCTACATGTTTCAACGGTGATAATGGTTTCCCTATACTTAAGTACCTACATACATATGTATATATCAACATATCAACAACTGCGGTAAGAAACTAAGTTTTCAATATATTCATACAATTACAATTAGCATATTCAACTCTTGGCCTTACAATTAACTATAGACAGAACGTTACAGTTCGCTTCCAGCAACGGTTTAGACTTGAGTTTGACTCAGTAACTATATCTTTACTTTCGATAAGACATTATAAATAATCAAGAAAGCACATGGCGCAAAGTGCGGGGAATCCAACGAACTACTGACCAACATATCCGTCGCACTGTAGCACTACATTATTATCTCTAAGGTTTCTTCGAAACAATGACGTTTATTTTTAGTGTCGGGGAAAATTCTACACATGTGTCCAAAGAACATTCTTAAGAAAGATCTAGCAATAAACTTCAGTTCCACTCGCTGCCAGTTTTCCATATTTTCCGCGAAGAATTTCCAGATATGTGCATCGCCATATGCGGAATATCCCGACAATCTAGCACAGATTGTTCTGTGGAAACCAACATGTGTTGGCGCTAACATTCCCCAGTATACATTCATAAATACACACAAACTCTGAAACTTGTTTCTCACAGTTTTTCGTTCAATTTCACAACGTATAGTGTGTAATACACCTTCCATAACAATTGTGGGATGATAATGCAATTAATTTGCATGAGCCACACAAGTGAATGGGAAAAAGGGTTAATAAAATGCTTAAACAAAGTGAACACGAGATAGGGGTTGATTGGGATGGTGGTGAAACAACTGAAGCACATTGGTGAAGCACAATCTTTCAAAAGTCTGTGCAACTACTAGCGTACGTCGACGATATTGACATAATTGGCAGAACTCAGCGGACTGTCACCGGTGCGTTCGCTAGTATTAAAACGGAAGCTGCCAAAATGGGTCAAAAAAACGAGGTCAAAACCAAGTATATGTTGTCAATGAGAAGGGACACACAACATCAACGAATAAAGTAATCCCCCTTGAAGTAATAAGAGGCTTTGTGTGCCTTGATTCTGCTATCAATTCTGAAAAGAACACCTCAGCAGAAATAAAACGAAGAATTACTCTTACAAATTGCTGGTTATATATATAATAGTAAAGTCCTAACCCGAACAGCTTAGGAAACTCTATATAAGACCTTGGAACAAACCAATTTGGAAGTCTCAGAAAATGAGCAATTTCGGATTCAGATGATATATGCCAGAGCCTACCGCTTCCGTCAGTTCTTGGCCCGTCCGTGAAAATCAATATATTATTTGTTGATGGCCCCACTGTTTATTTAATCCTCTCTTGGAAAGAGAGGGAAAGATTCTTTTAACGATTATACTGAAGACGTGGGATGGAGATATATAAGGAAAAGCTAACCCACTGAGCATCAAAAACGTAGAAAAATAAATTGATGTCGAAAAGCAATAAAGCACTGATAGTCTTAAAATAAAATATCGCATTCCCAAATTTGAATACATTCTCTAGTCTCGACATACGCGAATCCTAAATACATACTTAATACTTTTTTTGGAACGCATCCTTCGCTTATGTGGTGGGGGGTTTAGTGTACCTAGAGTGAGTCCGTACAGAGATTTTAAGTTGGCCACTACATCCATCCTATGACGGAGTGGTAAAGCCGCCCCTTCTTAAGGTACTACTCCTGTCAATTCCCTATTTAGTATCATTTATTGTCCATCTACAGTAGTTGAGATACAGTAGTTGAGAACCCAATATTCTCTGAGGCACATTTTATAACCCTCTTCGGGTAGAAAATGTGCTATTGGCCCAGATTTTTTGCCATTCATATTTTTTCCACTTCACATATGGATTTTGGTGTAACTGCCAAGAGGGTTGACACAACAGCTAATGAATCCACGAACTGGCGACCGTATGACCACAATTATAACACAAACCGGAAGGGATGAATTCAACTGTCGAAAAATATGTAGGTACATATTTGTAGTTCAGATTCCCAGGAAAGGGTTAATCTCGACTAGAGTGTAAATGATGTTACATTTTCCAAACTTTCATTCCTTTTGTTTGGGAAAGGGTTGACGAAGAGGGATTTTGTATCTTTTTTTTTTTGGTAGGGTGGGTCATCTGCATAATTGTCATTTGATATAGTATGAGGCGTTATGCTAGAACAGGTTTGAAGCATTTTTTATTACTTGTGGAAAATAGGACAGGTGCATGACTTTTAAAGTCGATCTACATATACATACGTAATTATATTAAAATCGAAACTATTTGGCTATAAATCTGTCAACCAAGATGGGGCAGTCATTCAAAAAGAGGTACATGCATATAGATGCATACACACAATGTAAGTCAATTTCATGAAGTCGTTTAAGTGTTTTTTATGTGCTATGTGCACTTTGAAGGAAGGATTAAACAAACATTTGATAGCATTAAACATATACATATGCGCGATAGAGCCTTTCGAACGCTTAACGTTCATAGAGGCGCTTTTTCAAACACTACCTGCAGATTTGGCGGCCAAACGGTAGTGATGCGAGTATATGAAAACACAAGCATTCTCACGTTAGCAAGTATTGGAATAGAAGCGACAAAAATGGGTTTAGTTCTGAATGAGAGCAAAACTAAGTACATATATGCTGTCAACAAGAAGGGACACACAACATCAACGAATCGGATAGAACGTCACAATCGATAGCTGTAACCTTGTACTAAGGGACTTTGTCTACGTCGGCTCCGCTATAAACTCTGACAACAACATCAAATCAAACAAACAATTACACCTGCCAATCTCTATTTCTTTAATTTAAGAAAGCAATTGAGAAACAAGACCTTGTCAAGAAACACTAAGGAGACTCTATATAAGATCCTCATCATCCTAGTCCTGCCGTATGGCGCAAAGACATGGACGTTAACGAAGGCGGTTGTAGATATACTTAGTCGTTTTGAATACAAAATTTTTCGACACGATTTTCGGTCTCGTTAGCGTTGACGGGCTTTAACGGAGGAGATTTAAATTTAAAGATAAATTTATTTATTTATCATCAATCAGAGTACATAATTCTCTTAAAGATTAAAATATAATGGTAAATGAAAGTATAATTAAATGAAATTACTTTTAATTTGAGAGTAAGAATATAGATTATTAAACATTGAAGCATATTAAAACACGAAAAAATATACTAAGTTATAGATAGATATACCATTTAATAATAAGCGCACGTGTTTATACAGTTATACAGTTTGATTAGCAAGTAAAGATAGGATTTTAGATTTAAAAGTGTTCCGCGTATGATTACTGAAAAAGTCTACTTTAAAACAAATTGAGTTAGCTTCTCTGATGCAACGTGATACTGGTTCATTACGACTATAATTATTGCGATTGAAATTGTGGATGGAGAGTACAAAATAATAAGATGGAGTAACGGAGGTCATTTAATATGATAAGGTAAAAGATCACGAATAAACATAATGAAAAAATATTTTCGTCTTTTTTCAAGTGAGACTAGACCAATAAATAGACATCTAGTGTTATAGTCAGGCATTACTATAGACCAGTTTAATTTATAAATGGCAAATCTGGTGAACTTTCTTTCAATCCTTTCCATCCTTTCTGATGTAACGTTGACATATGGGCACCAAACCGTACTACAGTACTCCAGAACATATCGGACTAATGAAATGAACAGCGATTTCAATGCATAAGGGTCCGAAAATACACTGGAAATTCTTTTGATAAAGCCAAACATACAATTAGCTTTGCTTATAACATAATCATATGATCTAAAATGACCCAAGATCCTTTTTATGATCAACTCTGTCGAGGCATGTGTTGTGTATGCTATAGTTAAAAAAAAATAGGATTTAAGTGTCTAAAACAAGAAAATGATTGGCATTTTGCAATGTTCAAATGCAGAAAATTAATATTGCCATTCAACTAGTCTCGCTAAATCGTCATTAAGAAGTGCACAATCTCGTACGGACGCTGTTGAACGATAGAGCTTTAAGTCGTCGGCAAACAGTAGGTAGTGTAAGTGTTTAAAAATTAGAGGGATATCATTAGCAAAAAGTAGGAAAAGTAAAGGTCCTAAATGACTGCACTGGGGAACGCTGGCTGAAATTTCACAAATAGGTCTATAATTTCTAACGTCTTGTTTAGAGCCAGATTTAAAAATAGGTGTTTTAAAAGATACCTTCAATTCATCTAAAATTGATTCGACTACGAACTATACGAGCTGAACAGCAACATCTAGGACATGTGAGCGGATGGACACAAATAGTCCGGCCCCTAGAGTTTTCGAATCTAACCCTAATGGAGGGACAACGCAGTAGAGGAAGACCTCGTCTTAGGTGGAATGCACAAGTAGAATGGGACCTCAACAAACTTGGAGTGCGCAACTGGAGGTAATTAGCTAAAGACCGGGCTAACTGGAGAGGCTTGTTAGTGGAGGCCCAAGTTTACCCCGAACTGTTGCGCCACCTAAGTAAGTAACAAGAATATACCAGGGCTTTAAAGCTTAAGCTGCAGAAACAAAGAAGGAAGCCCGAGGATATGGAAAGAATACTTTTGCAGAATTCTAACGGCCAATAACGACTCACTATAGTACATACCATATATATATTTAGAGAGATTTCGAACCAGACCACAGTGTTGGGTCCCTTTTCGTCTCTCTTCCACGATCCATCTTAGCCCGACAGTCTCTCTCTGGATTTCTCCACAGTTACTCTCTGGCTTTGATTCTTCGTGTCAAAGCTAGCATCTGTTCAACAGAAATCTGGTTCATACGCTGGGTATCTATATCTACCCAGTGGCTCCCCAGGACCTCCCTTATTCTGCTAGCTAGCGCCGGACAGTGACACAATGTATGCGCTGCCGTCCCGGCTTCCTCCAGGCATAGTTCACAGGTGTCATCCTCCAGAAGACCCATCTTCTTAGGTGATACCCGAAATTCCCATGACCTGTAGATAACGCTACCACCCATTTCAGTGTTCTTTGTGAGTGGTGCCAATCGGCATTTTAATAGCCATTTTCGCCTGCCTGCAACCTTCCACCTTCCTTTATTTTTTTTATTTTTTTGCAACCTTCCACGGTTGACCACCTGCTGGTGTTCCATGGCGGCCCAGTTGCTAATCAGATGTTCTACCATCCCTCTGCCAATTGCAGCGAATGGTTTCGGACCAAAGAGCTCCGAGGTTGATCCTTGCTTTGCCAGAGAGTCCGCCTTTTCGATCCCCTCAGTCCCTACGTGCCCTCTCAACCAGATCAGCGTCATCTGATTTCGAGATGAGCACTCATTGAGCTTATGAGCACATTCCTATGCCAGTGTTGTATTGATATCTGTAGTACATACTGCTGTTTGCAATGTATTTTCGGCGCAATAGTCATATGTATATTTTCCCGGAAATAATAACTACACTACGACAGAAAGAGCAATCCATTCGCAAAGAACTTTTTCTTTAATTCTAAATTAATAAAACGACATTTTGTTTAATACTAAAGTATTTGCGAAATACCTACGAAAGTATCTACCCACCAATCTCCTATCGAAACCACTAATAACGCGCACCATCGCATGAGAGAAAATTCATCTGACATTTCTACACCACCAAAAGAGACAACACTACACACAGCACTATCGAAGAAAGTAGAAAAGAGTCGGAACGCATTCAACGTTTGCATTCGTCATTCGTCGCTCGTTGGATTCACTTGTATTCCCATATAAAAAATAATTTCTGTTCCCAGTGGAGGAAGTTGATAAAGAAATAGTTGATTACAAAAATTTTAATTTGTGCTTTCGCAATTCAATAAGTATTTCAGTGCTATATTAACTACTGTTCAATTAATTAAACAAAAGCAAAAATGTTCCGTTTGGGTACAACAATAGTTAAATCATCGAGAAATCTATCCAAAAACGAACTACGAAGGTATGTAAGAGGAGTGTTTTCTTGAAATTAAAAACTAAAATAAATTTTGAACTTGAATGTCATCATATATTGAAAATTGGCCTTGAAGATCAAAAATAGATCAAGATGTTTATTTTCCTCGACCTTTGTACCTAAAAATTCAGGATTATTGCTTGTTGCTCTGAGTATAATCAAAAAAAAGAAGAAAATAGCGTAGGATGGAACGATGACAAAGTGGTTTAGCTGATAAAGTTGAAAAAACCAGACTCTACTCCAAGATTAGAATACATATAGCACTACCCCACCAAACTTACTTCACGTTGACGAGGGAGAACGAGTTATCTGGGTGCAAAGTCCAATAAGACGCGTTGCATGATAGTGATGGTATTTGAACAAGATTATAAATTAGCAATGAACAAGCAACTAAGCAAATATGTACCTACATACGTCAGTGATTTAAAGACAAAATTTATTTTCGACCTTTCATCTGCAGCTCATACATTGTATTTACCAAGAGAGTAGGTGTCTTTGGGGGTGTGTTACTCAGGCAGGGATTGATTTTTCTTTTTGTTTTTGCGACTTTGAGAACAACCTTGATAGGTGTTTGGCAAAAACATTTTCACTACAATTTAGTTGCAAAGAATTAAGAGGAAAATTGTTTACATCATTGGCGGGATTTTCCCAGCGCCAGTTGAAATACATGCATATGTACATATGTATGTCATTTATGTGCAATGAAATAATGAGAAAGTTTAACCAGTTTTTCCATAAATTCAAGAAATCCATAAATGATGATGACGATGGAGCTCAAAGTCCACATTTTGTTTCAGTGGAATGTCTGATTCTGTGAGCATTCAACTGAAACAATTAACGTCTATCTCTACGTACGAGTATATGTATGTACCTACTCATCAGTGATACAAATTAAAAACAATTTGCAGTTTTGTTTTTTTTGTTTTGAATTAGACTTGACTATTGGCATGCTTGTGATGTGTCAGTGAAGTCGACAATTATTTATTGCTGTTTACTCTCGGCACTTGCAAACAATATTTTCCGATTAAGATGATGATCACATGGCTAAAGTCAGATTGTTTTTTTTTTTTTTTTACCAGTTTATAGAATAATGAGCGTAATCGTGTTGTCTACTTTTGATTAAAGGGAATGCATTATTATGCTATCTTCCAGTATACCGGTCATATAGTCTTTGTGAACTTGTGGTGTCAACGTTCATTAGTGTTATATAAGTATGTACATATGTACTTAACTTGAGTTCTGCACTTGTTGCCTTCATCATTTACTCCATTTGTTTTACACAGATAATAAAGATTACATGTAAAAATACTAAGTATCGTGTTCTAAAATAGCGACAAAGTGTAAATAGATTTTGAAATCCATAGCAATCCGGTAATTGTCAGCGTTGTTAACCGTAAAAGACTTTTGAAGGAAAGCCGGCAATGCAATAGGAAATGACATCGTATCTAAAAGATTAATAATATCTGCCTGGTCGAAGTTACACAAAAGTTAAAACCTACACCAACTAATTCACAGTCTAGAAACCAAGGCAAACTGTCTACACCTGAAGAGAAAGAAAAATCTAGAATGTATTGTCTCTATCAACAGTGGCACGTGGCCGTGGGATCGAAATGGATCTATACAGGAATTCTGTCGAAACACTTAAAAAAAATAATCGTTTGAGCAAAAAAAGCAAACTGATACAGTTTTGTTAATTTATAAGGTACTTTTATAAGGTTGTCTTCTACAGTAGGAAGGTAGGAAGGAAGTCCAATCACATCTCCCGGTCTCTTTTTGTGCATGCAATGGAGTCTCTTAAAACACATGTGGGGTTGTTGCTGTCGAATAATGCATATTTTGTTCATTTACAAAACTATTAAGCCAAAAATGAGCTTCATCGCTAAAGATGATTTTTCGATGAAATTGAGAATTTTCTTCAAACATTTGCAGTACTCAATTGGAGAAGTTTCGGCGATTCAAATGAACAAGAGGCTTCAGTTTTTGAGTTAATTTGATCTTGTAAGGGTGTAGGCCAAGATATTTACGCGAAATTCGCCACAATGTGGACTAAGATATTCCCAATTCCTGTGAACGGCGTGGAATCAATTGATTTGGTTTTGGCAGACTGTCTGGTGGGACGATTATTACGACCGAAAATTGGAGTAAGTGCTCTTAAAGTTGCGACCACCGTGTCAGAATTTTGGTAGTAACTTTTAATAATTTCCAAACGTTGCTCGTTCGTGAAATTCATTGACTATGATAAGAATGTAAACCTTGACCTTTAATTTCTTCTACTGGACCCTTTTGTGTTTGTGCGTACACAGCAGTCTACAATCCCATGATGTGAAGGAAACTCCACAATTTTAACCTAACACCCATCGCATAAAGTTAAGCAACATTTTCTCAGATGAATAATGGTTATACGTGGCGAGCTCAGCTATAAATCTACTATGTATAATAATTTTTAAGTTCATCAAGCTAGACCAGTCCTTCGCATGTACATTCACTCCAGTTAAATTGAAGTGCTTTAAGTGAACTAGATTGCATCTCAATTGATTCTTTAAATAACGAGGTCTCCAACGATAAGTAATAAAATTTCTATACTCTAACTCAACTTTTTACACAAGTTTGCCCTTTAGCCGGTAATTTAATGTGCACTTACTTCAAACAATTTATCGCCAAACAAAAATTAAATCAAAATCACCGATTAACCGAACCAAAATAGAACGTGTTTGTGTGAGAACTAATCACCCTCTAATGTTATCTTTATATTACACAAGCTACCTTATCACCTCAACAAGGGGTTATCAGTTAATTATAAACTAAAAGTCAATTACAAAACCCTGAACTAAAAATATTTCCTCTCATTACAGATGCCTCGCTTCAGCCGCTCAAGCTCAGCCCAAGCAGAAGTCTCCGGAGCCAAACAATGACAAGAATCGCCCAAACATGTCCTTCATGGCGAATATCTTCCGCGGACAGGTTGAATCATCTCAAGTCTTTCCCTATCCAGATGTTCTAAGTGCCGAACAAAAAGAGTTCACCAACAGTCTAGTTGATCCTTTCGAGAGATTCTTCTTGGTAAGTCATGAGCCGTCAGACAACATATACACAGCAACTGTATCTCCCCGTTCCATTACAGGAAGTAAATAACTCTGCCCGCAATGACGAGAACGCTAAAATCGATGATGTCACTTTGGGTAAGCTGTGGGAGCTTGGAGCCTTTGGTATTCAAGTTCCAAGCGAATTCGGTGGCTTGGGACTGAGTAACACACAATATGGTCGCATGTGTGAAATTGTTGGTGCCTATGACTTGGGATTGGGCATAACTATTGGTGCTCACCAGAGTATCGGTTTCAAGGGAATTCTGTTATTCGGTACAAAGGAACAAAGGGAGAAGTATTTGCCAAAAGTGGCTGGAGAGCAAGTCTATGCTGCATTCGCACTAACAGAACCCAGTTCAGGATCTGATGCAGGATCTATCAGATCGAGAGCTGTCAAGAGTGCCGATGGCAAACATTACATTTTGAATGGATCCAAGATTTGGATTTCAAACGGAGGAATTGCTGAAATTTTGACTGTTTTTGCACAGACGGAACAAGTGGATCCTAAAACTGGCGAGAAGAAGGATAAGGTAAGTTCTGTTTTTTGGATTATATTTGACGAAACTAATGACCTGCTTTAGGTGACCGCATTCATTGTGGAGCGCGGTTTCGGTGGCGTCACCAGTGGTCCACCAGAGAAGAAAATGGGCATCAAGTGTTCCAATACTGCTGAAGTTTACTTCGAAGATGTAAAGATTCCCGTTGAGAACGTGTTGGGAGGTGAAGGTCAAGGTTTCAAAGTCGCTATGAATATCCTCAATAATGGACGCTTCGGAATGGGCGCCACTCTCTCTGGCACAATGAAACACTGCATCAAGAAGGCCACCGAGCATGCAAACAATCGGTTGCAATTTGGCAAGAAAATTAAGGAATTCGGAGGCATTCAAGAGAAACTGGCTCGCATGTCAATGTACCAATATGCTACCGAATCAATGGCCTACACAATTGCTCAGAATATGGACGCAGGAAGCCAAGACTACCATCTAGAGGCTGCAATTTCGAAGGTCTTCGGATCAGAGTCCGCTTGGTTTGTGTGCGATGAGGCGATACAGATCCTCGGAGGTATGGGTTACATGAAGGACACCGGACTGGAGCGTATTATGCGGGATTTGAGAATTTTCCGTATCTTTGAGGGAACAAATGATATCTTGCGGTTGTTTGTCGCATTGACTGGTATTCAATACGCTGGATCGCATTTGAAGGAATTGCAGAGAGCTTTCAAGAATCCAGCAGCTAATTTGGGTTTGATCTTCAAAGAATCTTCTAGAAGAGCAGCACGTACTGTCGGATTAGGTGGCACCGACCTTAGTCAGTTTGTGTATCCAGAATTGCAACCATATGCCAAACAGACAGCTGAGTGTATTGACTTGTTCGGACAGACAGTGGAAGCTTTACTCATCAAATACGGAAAGAATATTGTAAACGAACAGTTTATACTGACTCGCCTGGCTGATTCCGCGATTGATATCTATGCCAGTGTAGTGACACAAGCGAGGTCAACCCGGGCGGCAAATTTGAATTTACCAACAGCCGAGCATGAGCTGATGATCACCAAGGCTTGGGCTTTGGAGGTGAGTTGAATTTTTGGGTTAATTATTTTAAAGCCGTTTGTGCCTTCCTTTTTTAAAAGGGGCATAGAAAAGTCTATTCATGAATGATTACGTGGTTTTCAGACAGGTTTTACTTAAGCTATTAAGAGTGCATGGTTAGATGCTTGAAAATAAAGATATAGTAGATCGCATCGGCAATTGTTCTACGAGATTTAAAAACTCACATGAACTCATGTTGTCTACTTCGCCGCTTGCAATAGGCTACCTGGAAAAGCCGGCACTTGATGAGAGTCTTAACTTTGACTTGAATTACTGAACCAGAACTGAAATCATGAGAATGAGTTTTAAGAAGTTCTTTTTTGATTTGCAAACCTACTTGTTTTCCATTTACAAATTTCTTCTTTTTTCTTTTCAGGCCTCTGACCGATGCCGTAAGAACCTGAGCAAGACGACAGGCAGTGAACATCTCGAACTTTACCGAAAAATGAGCGCTATTGCCAAGACCGTCTGCGACAACGACTGTGTGCACACTACACATGTTGTGGATCAATAAATTTACACAGACACCATCATCACCCGCGATTAATTAATTAGGCAAATTCACCCACTAGTTGATAAGAACTGAGAGCGTATTTTATATTTAAAAATAAATGTTATGTATTTTTTAATTTCGTAGTTTTTCTCGCATTTCCTGTGTCACTTTGAATGCCCGACCATGTCCTGGTACAATCCAATCAGCAGATTCTATCATTTTCAAACGATTCTCTGCTTGTAAAACTTTATTTTCACTTCCAGCGTCCATCCACAGCGTTGGTTCATCGATATCTTCTTCCTTTTCAAAAAGATCGCCACAAATGGCTACTTCCTTTCCGAGGTTTGTATTGCCAACAATCACAGACACGCACGAGAGTGTATGACCGGGAGTGGCCACCACTTGGATATCCGGAGTCAACCGAAATGGTGCTAAAAGTTTAAATCAATGAATTATTTGAACAGTTATCTTTCTCTACTCTCCTCGCCTTACTCTCTTTACTAGGAGATTCGAGCAGATATTTATTCCTGTTCGAGACACACTGGCCGACAATGTGCCAATCAGCGTTTAGAAACAAATTGTTATTCCCCGTGTGGTCCGAATGGCCATGAGTTGATACTACTGCATTGATATCATCGGGTTTTAAAGAATGTCTTCTCAGTTCTGAAATTGTAGATAATTTTGTTTAACGTTTTCCATTTGAAAACTTTCTTTACCCTCAAGTATTCGTTGACCATCCCATGGAGTCATAGTGTCAACTATCACATTATAACCATCACAGCCTTTTATTAGAGTGCATGTACAATTGGCAAGCATATATTTCGGATCCTCCACATCGTCCTTGGAATATCCATTAAACAAGACAATTATTTCGTTCAATTTCGACATTTTCATGGAAATTATAGTGACACTTCGTTCACGTAAGGATCTTTTGATGATGAGATGAAGGTTAAATTAATTATTTTTTAATTTGCAACTATGTACGTTAAAATTTTAATAACAATATTAAATTGGCTGATTTTTTAGCTCGATTTTATACAAATCTATACACGCAAATCTAAAGAGTGATGCCAAACCCCAAAAACAAGAGCAATTTGTAAAATTGTACTAACACGAGAAAAACTAAGATAAAAATTTAAAAATAACGTGGATAATATATTTTTATAAAATTTTGAAATATTATGCACTTGAGAAAAAAAATATTTTTCGTCCTCTTATCTCAGAGTTGAATGTCAGTAACAGATAAGGGAGTGGACACAATTAGCTACTAAACTCGTAACACCATAACGTAGGAGACGCCTTTTTTACCGAATAGTTTACTTTGGCCTCGTACAAAACCTATAGTAAATCCATGTATTTGAGCCTTTCCGTGCTTCTAAAAAACTCTACAGGTTTCAGGATAAACTGTTACTAAATGCTCAAGTAAACCTCACTCACTCGAAAAGCATATAGAGTCAAAGTCTGTCAGAGACACTGAAGGTGATTTCAGGCAGGCTGTTTTCAGTTGTACAGATCAAGCAAACTGGAATTCACGATCATACCGAAGCTTAAACCTCGATGCTAGCATTCAAGGAATATTCTCAATTACACCCGTTTATTTATTGCCATCCTCCATCCTCCCAGCTTTTACGCAAAACTTCTAGCTATGTATATAATTGCAATAGTTATGAGTCTAAATTCTAGTTGGTTTGCTAAGCCGAAAAATGTACTTCGTTTTGTTACTCATTCACTTTAAGACCAATTCGTAGAAGCCTCTACATGAGGGCAGCACCTAATGATGTGAATATCATATGTGTAAAAACCAACAGCTGAACAGACAAGTCAACTTTGCACTAATTTTACTTGGAGGGAACTCTGTCTAAAAATCTTGCATATTAAGTAAAGTTGTATTTAGGTTCTGAAAGAAGCTGTGAGAATCCTAAAATGTTTAACAAGAAACTCGATCCAATCTTAAAGTACATACGAGTAGCATAATCTAATAAACTTGATAAATACCGATAGATTTATAAAAGCTAACACGATCATGCACTCAAGTAAAACAGATGTATTCTCTTTTCAAATGCTACTACGCAAGTCATAAGCTCGATAATTACAGCGTAATCGAAAAAGAACTCAAGACGGGTTAAACGAATGTCAAAGTGGATATGGAGGAGTAAAATATTACATAGGTAAATAGTTTGAAAGATTTCAGACCGGGCATGCCTCTGTGGAGGAGGAACCTCGTGAAGGTCGACACAAGTGACCTTTGCGAAGGCAAATTGAATGCATTGACATCATCTTCTGAACTACTCGAAGAAATGTTCTCGATGAATTCCACAAAGTTAGAATGACGAGCAAAAAAAGACACGCATTCATTTTGCTCAAAAAATATTTTTTTTTAAATTTTAAGAATTGAGAGTCATAACATCGTAACAGGTGATAAACCTGGCTGTACATATATGTAAGTAAGTATGAACCGAAAACTTATCGTCAAATTAGGTTTTGCCGATTTAGGCAATAAAAGCGATCTTGACGATTAACTTTACCAGGTTCAAAATAGTCGCTGATAGATAATATTGATATATTGAAACTTGTTTACCAAAAGTTTTAAAAAAATCTCAAAACCAGAAGAAACGAAATCTTTGCCCTATTTTTCAATCACGACAATAAACTGGCAAAAAAAAAACAAAAATTTTCATATATTCCAATCAATCAGTAAAATTCAATAAGTACCTTATTCTTCGGATCTAGTGCTATATTATTTCAGGTTGTTCCCAAAAAAATGAGTAGAATGGTCTTCGAATCAAGAGAGGGATAATAATAGCTGTACGTTAAAAATGAAAATCTCCAAAACAAGATTTTGAGGAGTGTTTTGTAAGATATGTTTACCAAAAAAAAAACTGAATTGAACACAGATAACTCTCATAACTGACGCATCCTTGAAGGCGTATAAAAGTCGGATGAGGGCATATAAAGGCTTGCAAAAAAAAAGTGGGGGCCTACGCTGTGGAACCAACGATATACATAGTTAAAAAGTGCACTAAAAATGCCATATATGACGCGAACTGCAAAGGTGGGAACAACCACACCTCCTTCCACTATAACTTTCTACGCTATATTCGGTGTATGTACGCAATATCTGCTACAGTATGCTTGTATCGATGCTTGTAAAATACTGTCTAGAGGAGCCTAAGGTTCTTGGAACACAGCATACAACAAAGCTCTGTTGGGCAACTGGACATGAGGGTAAATCAGAGAATGAGATGACCACTCGGTGAATATTTCTTAGATACATAATGTATGATCGTTAGAGCAAATTTCTTGTAAGGATTGTAGAATCGAAACTACTTTTTTCTTCTTCTCGATATGTAGTAAAATACACCTCTATAAATAGTGAACTGAAAAAAACATGAATTTTTAGAAACTAACAGATGGCCCAATACGATTTATCTCAATAAATATTCTTCAACACAGAACATACATTTCTTTAGTTCGTTTGATTTGGATATGCTTGGGAAGTTAATACTTATTCGCACATGACCACATTGCATGAAAATTAATCTAATCGTACAATTTACACAATAAATTACTCAAAAAACCAAACTATACAGAGAAGGAAATTTGTTCCTTTGTTTATACCGGCATTTATAAACAATTCAATGTGTTTTTATTTGCAAAATTTTATTTCTAATTCAGTCGTATTCGATTCGTTTGATTTTAACTAGACAAGACTAAAGATACATGTGTAGTACTTACAATTTGCCGAACGCATTATATTTTCTAAAACACGTTTCATTGTAAAAATAGCTCTCTGAGTACACTACACATCCACTATCAATGCGTTAGAAAACCCAGGGAATAAAGTAATTAAAAGTGCTTCTAACGCTGGCAGTGGAATTTGGCCGAAATCCAAATTTTAAAAATTACCATCAATGTAAGTTGTACGTCGTCGTCGGTCGGTGCTTTGGTACGCAGATCTAGCGGACGAAACGTTCAATTCTATTTCAAATA
This sequence comes from Xylota sylvarum, assembly GCA_905220385.1. Taxonomy (NCBI): domain Eukaryota; kingdom Metazoa; phylum Arthropoda; class Insecta; order Diptera; family Syrphidae; genus Xylota; species Xylota sylvarum. The sequence continues at coordinate 102,059,863 of LR999957.1, read as the reverse complement.
CGTTTTCTCATTCCTTAGTCAATCGTATACATATGTTTATAGGTATTTGACTTTTTTTTCATTTTGTTACTGCGAATAGCGTAGACACAATTATTAACATTTTTGTTTAATGCTTTTGTTTTTTGACGTATGTACTCATATGTTTTGTGTTCTTTTTATTAGGTTCTTCAATGTACGTATGAGTAGTGATGATTAGATTGTTCGTATTGGAGTGCCGAAATGTAATGTTTATTGGTATCCGATGGGATTTTTAAGACATGTAGTACATCTTTTCTATGTACCAATGTCTAACTAGCAAATTATTGTGGCTGCTATCTGTCTCAACTCTCAATCATAGGTAGGGTAGTTTTAGGCAACAGTCATGATAGAAACTGAAAAATTAATGTCATAGCTACCAAAATAACTTGAAGACTAAACTGCTAGGCTTTTAGTAAAACTATGAGGATTGCGGAAAAAAAGCAATAACAGTTTCTTGAATTATAATACATACAGGATGATGTGCCTTGAGAAATAGTAGAAGATAGTAGCATTTGAAATGAACCCCACGCTAAGAACTTTGCTTCTACAGACGATGTTGATGGTGGCTGCTGGGTGCCTAGTACCTTGACGGGAGATTGGGTAAACAGCCCATTTGGAAGATCGTTGGTGGTAGCGGACGAAAGAGGGGAAGGAGTTTATTCCCACTTAAGCACTTCCTCTTGAACTGGAAGGCAGCGGACGCCAATAGGTCGAACTATTAGTGTTTATCCCTATGCTGCCCTAAGCTGCTTCGACATACTTGAAACCAGGTCTATAGGAAGCTCCAACACTGAGCCAGGGTTGTTGGAAAAGAGTTGGTGGCGGATGAACGCTTAATGGGACAACGACAGTGCTCGTATCGCCGAAGTGAGTTACTAACTCCGTAAAATATAGCCCATTATCCTAGGAGTAATAAAGGAACTGGTCCTCTAGGTTGGGGGTTGAGCGTAGGGGTATCTTCCGACCATGGAAAAACAACATTAGTTCCGAAACCCACACAAACCTCGGATAAGTATGACTCTACTGTTGATGACCCCAGCAATCGAAACACGGACAACGACCGTCGGATCTGCACGTGTAATGTTCGAACCCTTAACAGACCGCGAGCAGCAGAAGAGTTAGCAGAAGCTCCAGACTGCTATAAAGCAGATATCAACGCCATTCAAGAAATGTGATGGGATGGGCCGGGCAAAAAGAGTATTAAAAACTATTACGTATACTATTGCTATAGGGAGCAGAAACATCGCTTATGCGGATGTGGATTTGCTATAAACGGCAGACTTAGGCAAGAAGTCTTAAGCTTTCGACACGTGAGCGAACGACTTATGACAATGCGCATTAAGGCTAAATTCGCCAACATAAGCCTTATATGGGCCCATGCCATAACAGAAGACAAGGACGACGCCACCAAAGAATGTTTCTACGAGCTCCTTGAAAAAACTTACGATCAATGTCCTAAATACGACGTTAACATCGTACGAATATCCCAAACGCCACAACAAAGAAGAATTACTATGAAAAGGTTTAACGTCGAAATGTTGAAATCCCAAGAGACCGCCAGAACCTCTGCCGAAAGCGTATTCCAAAATCTCGCTGCGACTCCTTTGCAGCCAGCATCAAGTGCCGAAGACCAGTGGCAACGCTGCAAACATGCAGTCAGAAGTGCCGCAACTGATGTGCTGGGTTTCACCCAACCACCACCAAGAAACACCTGGTTTGAAGATATTGACAGATTATACTCCAAGAATGATGTACGGAAGTCTTACCAACAGGTAAATAGAACAGGTCAGGCCAACAAGACCCGTACCTGTAGATATGAAGAAGGAAATCGCGTAGTAGAGTCACAGTCGGTGCTGAGAATATGGAAAAATTTCTTCTGCAGACTGTATAACGGCGAAGAAGACCAACATTGCGCTGTCAGGCAGAATGAACGATTTAATCTAGACGATGACAGCCAAAATTCCGTACACCTGACCAAGGCGAATTGAGGATAGCAATATCTAAGTTTAAATTCAACAAGGCTGCTGGACCTGACGGCTTACCAGCCGAATTGTTCGTAGAAGCTGGAAGTCATTTCTCATTTCTAAGATTTGGTCAGTGTATGCCTAATGAATGGAATCATAGCATCGTTTGCCGGATCCACAAGAAAGCGCCAATTACCGAAGTATTAGTCTGCTCAACATCGCGTACAAGATCTTATCTCTCATCCTGTGTGATCGTCTGAGACTCTCATCAACAACCTGATTGGCCCCTATCAGTGTGGTTTCAGACCAGGAAAGTCCAGAATTGATCAAATCCTCACACTTAGGCATATTCTGGAGAAAACTCAAGACGTCCCATCATCTTTTCATCGATTTTAAGGCCGCATATGACACCATTTATAGAGACGAGCTATACAGAGTCATGTCATGCATTCCTGCCAAACTCGTTCGTCTGTGCAGGATGACGGTGGAGAACGTCTGCTGCTTAATCAAGGTCGGTAACGACCTCACCGAGACCTTTGATGTCAAAATGATGTCATGTGATTTTTTCAACATCTGACTTGGCATACAAGCCAACACTGGAGGCGTAATCTTTTAAAACTTTGTGCAACTAAATATCGTACGCCGACGATATTGACATAATTAGTAGAACTCAGCTGTCACCGGTGCGGTGCGTTCGCTAGTATTGAAACGGATGCTGCCAAAATGGGTAAGAAAGGTAAAGGCTGTCAACGAGAAGGGACACACAACATCGACGAATTGGGCAGAACGTCACAATCAAACAGCTATAACCTTGAGGTAGTTAGGGACTTTGTCTATCTCGGCCATACTATAAACTCTGATAATAACATCTCAGTAGAAATTAAACGAGGAATAACTCCATTTTTATTATATATCCATTTAAAATTATACATATTGCAGATACAGTCAGGGAATTTATGGTAAGAAACTTGACTTTAGTACGTGTAATCAAACCCAAGACTTCAAATGCGCACAACTGAGTACATGTCAAAATACAACACGTGGCTGCTTCAAGACAACCGATTTGTATTTCATACTGTCGCAGCAGACTTTTCGTAACTGCGTCACCGGTTTGTGCGAAATTCCATTCATGAAATACATTTCTTCATTTACGTGGGTTGTTCGAAAATGTATTCCTCCACTTCCCATTCGAAAATGAATAAACATTTTCCAAGTTAGGCAAATCTTTCCCAACGGCGGCACTCACTGCAAAGTCAAGTTTACAAAATCACTTCCCATAAACACGTCTATCCAGTGAAAATTTATGATTCAATTACCCTAAAGCCAATTGTAAACATCCATTACAAAAAATTAAATTCCAAAAGACCACTTCAAAAACAAAATTGACTTCCTCTGTTTGTTTTACTTGTTCCCAAACTCAAAATAAACAATAAAAACAGCAAAATCTCTTTCGAGAGAGATTCCTTTTTTTATACTATATAGTAGGTATAAATATATATGTATATTTTTTTTGTTCAAAATTCCCTGCTTCCAACGATCTGTTCTAAATTCGAATAATCCGCTCTCTACATGCAACTTTCAGTTGAATCTAAAATGTGGAAACGTTCGGTTCGGTTTTTTCACAACACTGACGGTGTACTAAACAAATAGGAAAGGGGTAGTGCGCACAAGAAAGCACAAATATTTAAAATTAGCCATCCGGAGGAAATTTTCACAAAAAAAAAATCTTCTAAACGATCGATCGTTGTTTAACGTCGATAAATCGATTTAAGTTAAAATTTTACTTTTGCATTTACTTTTAAGTTAAATTTTATAAGATATTCAAAAAAAATTGTCGAAAAAGCTTTCGAATTTTCCAATCAAATTTGGGAAAAATAGCACAGAAAAGGAAAAAAAAATTCACCCAGTGCCAGTGGTGTTCTATTTTTAAAATATCTACAGCGAAAATATTTTTAAAAATATATACACGAAGCAGAGCAGAGAATTGTTTTTTTTTTTATAATTAAAAAAGTGAACGAAATTTCCCATAAAAGTTGTGCGAAAAAATTGTAAATTCTAACGAAATTCTTTTTTGAAAAAAAAAAAAAAAACAAGTGTTCAAATTCCCTTTTGGAAAAAATTAAGTGAGTGATTTTTCGACAAATTTATCTCTACACGTAAATGTTACGCAACGATATTCCTCCACTGTGGATTACCAGATCAAAATCATCTATACCCTGATATTTTGAAGCAACATCGTCGTCTGGCTCGTCGACGGTATAAACGAACGCAATATTTGCACATGTAAGTGAGAAACATCTTGGGGATGTCAAAGAAAGAAAAAATATATTGGGACGGGAATATGGCCGAAAATTAGGTTATACATACGTACGTGTAATTTTGGCAGCCTTCCATATTTTAGTTAATTACAATACGCTTCGAAAATAATTGTTTTTGAATGATATTTGAGAAAAAAGTTCTAGGTATTGTAATTGCTCATATTTTCGAAGTTCTCTCAGAGTTCATTTTGCGCGATAATACTATGTGCAAAATGAAACAGGCGTCAATACACCGAAAGACATTTTATGAGTAAAGTTAGTAAAAAAAAACACGAGTTTTCGACAATGATTTCGAATTTGGAAAATGAGTTAACCCGCCATACACGTTTCGGAATTTTTGAATTGATGTATAGTAGATATTTGCATTTTCATTTTAGGAAAAATAACTTGAAAGTAGGAAATTCTTGGCAAGAGAACAATATTTTTTCTTTGTTAATTATGGCGCCTAAGCAATGACGTACATATATGTATATTTGAGAAAACATGTTAAAGAATAAAGAACTAAATCTTTCATTTTGTTTTGCTGATTCTAGTAACCCTTCTTAACTTTTAGGAAGTAAGATGAAATAAACTGATCACTCTAGAAATAATGCAATTTGGATAGTTGGACTATGGAGCGAGGGGTTCGAGAAACGATCTGCAGACAATATCTAAAAATTCTTTCACGGCCCCACCTCTCGCGAACGTCTGACAAACATCCGAGAGAAACACTGTCATGAAAAAGCTTCTCAAATAACAAATTTCCCTTCGAACACGGCATTAAACAGCAGGCCTCTTCCTCTTCGTTGAAATTTATATAACACGCACAACACGAATAGTTGGGAGAAGCTCGGTGCTGGGTCCCATGGACCTGTCGCGCCAAATATTTGTATTTTTGGTTAGGCAAGTGCATATAAGAATGTCAATATTCACTGGCTGCTTGAACGCTCAAAATATTTCCTTTAACACAATGCCAGAGTGCAATAATTATACGAATAATAATTTATGCAGAACTTGATTTTTAGAAGACCCGACTAACTTACTACTCCTATGTGCCTTTTTGGACATCTCCGGATAATGCGTCATTTCAATCCATCAGAACTGCTGCTAATGCAAAAGACATTAATTAACTCACGGACAACCAGATGGAAATGATCCAGGCTCAGCAGTAGAATCATATCTGCTTGAACAATTCTCGACTTCCGTTAGTTTTTCTATCCCCTCAAGGTGGAGTTCTATCCCCTCTACTATTGTACATCGTAGTAGATATTCTTCTTAACGACCTAAACAATTTGAATTTCTAACTCAAAGCTAGGCTTATTGCACAAATGCAAAACGCCCTAAATACAGTTAATGACTGGTGCCAAACAGAAGGGCCAAAAGTAAACCCAACTAAAACAGTCATCATACCACCATAATGAGAAACATACACCTCCAGATTATAACTCTAAATGGTGCACAACTGGATTTTCCTAAAGAAACAAAATATCGCGGGGTACCTCTATAAACTTAACTGGAAACCTTAACTGGTCAGAACCACTGAAAAAGTGACTAAAGACTTATTGGGCTGCTCTAGACTTTTCGGAAAAAAATGAGGATTGAAACCAACGATAATTCACTGGACTTACCTCATCATCATCTTCCCAAAAATAACCTTCGCATCGCTTGTATAGTAGGGAAAAGCTATTCAAAACTCCTCTCGCTCCACCCAGCAAAAGATGCAGACAGGCCTGTGTAGGTATGTCCGACTGCTATGCTGGAAGTCCCTCTAGACCTTACAAGTGTTATCAAAACTGGGGTGGAAAGCGCCATTAAGCTTCACCTATTATCCAACATCGTTACCACCAATCTAGTCGGACATACATATGAAAATCCTTAGAAGAATTTCGCTGGTATCCTCACCAGTAATATGCTTCTGGGACTTAATGCCGAAAATAATCAATCTCTATTGCCCCTTTAAAGTTGTCATCAAATTCCTCAATTGATACTTTAATCTGAATGGTACACTGACGGTTCAAAAATGTCAAATGAGGTAGGAGTCAGAACTTTCGGTTCGAACTATAAATTGTCTGCGTTGTTATGGTACTCTACGTCTATCTTCCAAACATAGTTTTTCGCTATCTAGGTCTGGACCAGAATTTGTATCAGAAGAAACCTCCGAAGATCACATGTAAATATTTTATCGGATAGCCAAGTAGTTCTAAAAGCTCTTATGTCGTTTGGCTTTGAGTCTAAACTGGCTTGGAATTGTCTTCAAACCCTCGTACAGCTAGCTGTACACACCCTTCCCTTTTTTTTATTTACTACAACTAAGTTTCTTTATCAAGTAGTTAAAGCTTCGAAGAATATGCACATTAGGCAGGTAGATTTGCGGCAAAAGCACCTGCTGATACCATAATTAAATGCGGTTACTTCTTATTGCGCTAAATCGAACGTTTTCGTCGCTGCAAAAAGTTTCTCACGTGTCGAATGTTTGGAGTATAAACATGGCTTAAGACATGCCAAGAAATTCAAAAATTTCTAAAAAAAAAGAACGAAAGAGATTCTACAAATGACGAAATATTACTTTGCCTTCTCATGCCACCTCCCCCTCAGCTCAAACAATCCTAAGCTTCATTCGAGAACTTGATTTCAGCTAGTACGCAAATCCAAACAGGTCATAGTGGTTTCTGCACTCTTTCAGGCATGCTCAAGGATTCATAATTGCCTTTGTAAAGATAAAGACATTGAGCGGGTGTTTGGAAGATTGAGATAAGAAATAAGGAAATTCCGAAGTACATTGGCTATAAAAGTTTGTGGACAATCAGTCCGTCTTCTTTTAGATGAGCACCAGGTACTGATCACCCATCTCCGTCATTTGTAGAGTTTTCTTAGTAACTGAGCAACCTCCAAATTATAGCTGTCAATTCCTGTAAAGTTACAAAATAGAGTTGATCCTGAGTAGGATAAGTGCAATTCCTATTTGAGTGCCCCAAATTGTTATTCACCATCTTACTTAAATACTTATGTAGCACTACGATTCCGGGTGAACATGGGTCTCTATCAAAAAGCCTCGCAGATAGCTCGGTTCTTAGCTAACTGCCTTCAGTTGCGCACTCCAAATCGGTTGAGGTCCTCTTCTACTTGCGTTCGCCATCACCTAAGGCGAGGTCTTCTTCTACTGCGTTGTAACTTTCGGGTTTGAATCGAAGACTCTACGGGCCGGAGCCGTTGAGTTCATCCGCTCTACATGTCCTAGCCATCTTAGACGACTGATGCACCATTTTTTGACTAAATCTATGTCACTGTACAGCTCGTATAGTTCGTCGTTGAATTTCCTCCTCCAAAGCCCGTCAACGCACACAGAACCTACAATTTTACGAAGAATCTTTCTCTCGAACCAACCGAGGATATCTTCATTCGCTTTCCAATCCAATCTTCAGCGCAATAAAGCAGGACTGGGTTGAGCAAGGTTTTATGTAGAATTTCCTTAGTGGTACCGGGATAGAGCCTTACTACTAAATTGTGGCGTAGTTTCGTTGAGACATAATTCCAATCAAAATTAAATTTAATAAAACTCCAGTAGAGAAGCTTGATTATACTATGGGCTCTGTTTTCGTCGAACTCCTTGAACTGGCAGTTCTTAATGTCAGAAGTACCCCCCTTTTATTAAAAAAAAAGCTCCAGTGATTGTGGGTAGTACACAGACGTAAATATCTACACTTCTTGCAAATAGTGTTAGTTTCTAAAATCTGTAATAAATTAAATCTGCGAGGGTCAAGACATAATGGTTAGAAACGCCTTGTTGTGGAATACTGTTTATGAAAAATAATATCCTGTTAAACTGAAACCTCAGCAAACATGGACTGATAGGTCCATTTCAAAGCAAATTCAACTAGTGGTGATTGATTTACTATCCAATAGCAGTCTGTCCTTGCGATCCAACAAATAACAAATACAAATATTTAGAGGGACAGGTCAATGGGACCTAGAGCCTAGCTTCTCACAACAACTCGTGTTGTGTACGTTATATTCTTCAAACAAATAAAAGATCCTATATGTGTCCATAGGCCAATTTTCGTTTTTGAGATATTTTTCATGACAATTTAATCTCGGACATTTGTCAGACGCTGTGGGTGGGTCCGTAAAAAACTTCGTGGTGTAGTCTGGGATTTGAACCTTGAACTTTCAGTTCAGTAGTTTGACACACTAACCACTGAGCCACGGCGCCCATGTGATCCCCAAAGATATTAAAATATTACTAGCATACAGATCCTTCACAATAATTGTTCCGAAATATGATAGTTAGACATTACCAACATTTGTTATACGTACATATGTACATTGTACCTAGATACTTCCGAAAAAAGATTGAGAAAAAATAAAGGAAAAGTTACAATCCGTCTAAAGTAGATTGTATGATACTTTTCCGGCTTCTATTACATCAGCCATTTTAAGGAGAAAGAACATTTTTATGAACTATTTTTTCGTCTAGTTAATTTTTTTTAAATCGAAGTGAAATTTAAAAAAAATCAGCATATCTGTGGGTGGAATTCGAAAATATGTGAAATTTAAAAAAAAATCAGCATAATCAGCATTCGAAAATGTTTACACTTCCACTCCTGGTTCTCAGAAAGTTTTGTATTTTAAGCCCACATGGACATGTAAACAGAAAAGTTACAATCCATCTGGAAAAAATTGTACGATACTCTTTCTCTTTCTTTTGGAACAGCGATAATAAAGTGGACGTGGCTCAGTGCAATTTTTTACTAAATTGGATGCTTCGAACATGGCCATACATACATACATATATTATATATGGGTGAATTGTAGATAACTTGAATAGTTACATACATAATCTTAATGATTTCTTTCAATTTCTAGTAAAAATATGAACTTTTTAAAAAGTGAGCGTTAGCTTACATAAATGCTTACACATCTCCACTGCTTCTAATTTTTAAAAGGCCCTTAGGACAGGGCATAAAAAGTGGCATACGCACAGACAGGCATGGATCAATCGGCTCGGCTACATATTAATATTTATCAAGCATATTTCGATGTAATCCATAGACATTTCAGGTAACACTGAGGTTTAAAAATAATTATTAGTGGCAGAGATGAGGTAATCTATCAGCTTAAATACAGTCAGTAAGTTTTTGTATGCATGTGACAAGTAAGACATGCATGTGGCTTTTGTTAGGAGTCGGTTCATGGTCTAATAAAAAGTTCTTCAGATGTTAAATTTACTGCAACTTCAGGACAACACAAGCTGTATTGAGACTCAAAGAATTTGTACTAAGGCTTTTAGCATTGGCTTCAGAAAACCTAACCACCAATGTTACATCGGAAAATTACTTACTTAGATTGAAATACATATCTTTAGGGACGGAAATGTAGTAAAATTTTTTGGTAAATGGAAATACCACATGCTTATGTTAGAAATCAAGCGCCACTAGGTAGGTACTGCGGCATAAACTTTCTCGTTGGGGTCACCTCAATCACCAGAGACAAGAAAATCGATCCTGGATAGCCAAAATATTGACATGATTATGACAATCAAAGGCATTTCAATTTACGAACTTGGGCATGCATACATGGTACCATGAAATAAAGTCCAATGCAATAATGTTCAAGTAATTATTTGGACATTAATGCCATTTTGAAAATGCAATAAAGTGAACGTCTAAAATTACTTACATATCTAGTCGCTCCTTTTCACTGCTTCTCAAATATCGTCGAAGAATTTGGACAATTATACAAAGTATTTTGCAATAAAGTCCAAGTCAGACACCTGCATGTATACATAGTGGGCGCCGTGGCTCAGTGATTAATGCTTTGTGCTACTAAGTTCGAAATTCGATTTTCAGACAACATCAAAGTTTCTTTCACGATCCCACCATTCACGAGCGTCTTACAAAGAAAATACTGTTCATAGTCCGATATTGTATGGCTCAATCATGTGTTCCTCAAAAAGTCCCGTGTCAAAAAAGTGAAATAAAGAAAAAACGGGAGACTGACAGAATAGTGTAAGACAAAAATTTGGAACATCGAAAATATACAATGGATTGCTAACAAAATCTCGACGCTCAAAATTTCAAAAACAAAATCTAGAAATTAAAATTTAGAAACATGGAATCACTAAAAATTTATATATACTTATATATATATATATATATATATATATATATAAAATTAAAACTTCGATTTTAAAATCTTGATTTCACAACTCATGTATAATTGTATACTATTGCGCCGCTCCGCTCCATTCTGCTCCTTTTCTGGAGTTTCGAGATTTTTCGAGATTTTAAGAAAAAAGATTCTAAAATGTCGAGATATTACAAAACAAGATTTTGTTTCACAAAGATTTAAAAAAACACGATTTTTGTTTTTTCGGTTAAATGATGTTTTGAAGTTTTTGGCATCGAAATTCTGTACCGTTCCTTATAGATATATGGACGCATTTCATTAAAGATTTTTCGCAAATTTGGATTTTGGATTTTTGGGATTTTGTGTTTTTGGGATTTCGGGATTGTGGAAAGAAAAGAAAAGAACATATTTCTGCTATAAAGCCGTGGAAATATAGTGGAGCTTAGTATTTGAAAGTAATCTTAACCAAAATTCCGATGCAAGCAATATGCACATTCATGATACGTATTTGAATACATACTTATACCTACACATCGCCTCGGCGGCGTACTTTTCAAATTCGAAAGATAGCATTTAGAAACGAGAATTCTTAATACCTCCTTGTCGAATGAAAGTTTTAGCCGACCAATATAATTAAAACATCATTTGTCTCATAAAGAAGATACGATAGATAAACTCTGCCACCGACATCGACGCCGTCCAAAAAATTGAAATTATTTCGCTTATATTTCGCAAAAGTCTGACAACCAAAAAAAAAACAAATACTTGGCGGGACAGGTCCATAGGACCCATGAGCCTAGCTTCTCACAACCATTCATGTTATGCGTGTTATATTCTTTACACGAATGGAAGGGACCTATTATTTTATGCCGTTTCCGAAGGTAATTGAGATTTTTTCATGACAGTTATACTCTCGGATGTTTGTCAGACGCTCGCGAGAGGTGGGGCTGTGAAAGAAATTTTTGATGTTGTCTTGGAATCGAACTTCGAACTCCTTGCTTTGTAGTCCAACGCACTTACCACTTAAGCCACGGCGCCCACATCACAAACAAGTAGGAGTGAGATTGTCTTCAGAATACTTTTTTTCTATAGGCAACACTTGAAATTACGAAATTTAATCCCATGATGGAGCGCTAATTTCGTGGACAGTTTCCGGGAAACCGAGGACAATTGATGACTTCATATTAGTCCGAACTGGATACTGTTCATAAACATTTGAATTGTTCACGTTAACTATTGGAAATACTACAAGAACGTTGCTTTGACCACCACCAACTGAGTATTATTTCGTAGGTTGATGAGTTATTTGGTATTTACTTTTGCAATCAGCAAAATAAAAGTGTGGAAGTTATCTACACATCAGCAAAATGGACGCTCCAGGCAGTATTAAAGACGGTGTAATATATATATTGTTCCAAAGTAAAGAGGACTTTTTAAAAATAAGAACAACAAAAAGTTTAGTTTTTGTCAAATACGATTCATTTTCTTTTAAAATAGTCCACTTTCGATCTGCCGGGTGTAAATGCATGACGAATGAGTGTTTTAGATCTTCTACCGGGATGTCCTTCAGGATGTCGGTACAAGCTTTTTGGATGGCTTCTTAGTCCACAAAACGGTTTCCCTTCAACGGCAAATGCATTTTACCGAAAAGATAAAAGTAGCTCGGTGCCAAATCGGACGAATACGGGGAGTGGTTGAAAGTTTAAAAATCGGTCACAAGTGTTGATTGATGAAATGGCGGACTATCGTTGCAACAAACGCCAACTTCCTTGTGCGCAATATTCTGGCCGAATACGAGGAATACGATACACCAAACGCTTAAAAAACATCAAGATAAAATTGTGCATTAACGGTTCGGCCGGATGGAACAAATTCTTTGTGGATAATGCCGTTGGAATCGTAAAAGCAAATAAAATTGTCTTTACGTTTGTCTTCTCCAAACGAGATTTTTGTGGATTTGGCTCGTCTAGTGCCTTCCAATTGGGAATTTGGATCTGGAACATATTGAAAACACCTCGTTTCATCAGCAGTCACTATGTTGTAAATGAAGTTTTTGTCCCTTTGGGCCTCCTTGATTATGTTCTTCAAATGTTGAATACTGAGTAATTTTTGGTCGTCAGTCAACTTGTACCGATGACACTAACATACTGCCACTTCAGATGTAATAATTCCGCTTCTATTCGTTCAAATGTCATGAAATTTCGACAGGCCTCACTAGAAGTACTTATTATCCTGTTTACCTTGGAACGCACGTTGTTCATTTATATTATATACATATTATACTAACTAAACCTCCCGGCTTCGTTCCAGTGTTTTAAAAGTGCTTAGTATGAATAAGTATGTAGATATGAACGAATATATATATGTACATAGCAAAAACTCAAATCATTTTAAGAAAATCGATGAAAATTGATTTTTAAAGAAAAACGCCCGCAAAAACTGGGCGTGACCATATATACTGTATAGTAGGTGAATGCCTACATATGTATGTATTTGCTTAGGTAAATTTTTTCGAGTTTCCTACAAAATACTTTCCTATAAAAAACTGTGTTTTTCTAAAAGTGGGCGTGTCTATAGGCGGTCTATGTAGACTGGTATTTCTTCATGTTTTAAACTGTAGGTGTGCAAAATTTCATTACAATTAGACTTAAACTGTATATTTGTATAAAAGACAAACATGCAGACATTTTTCTTTATATACAGATAGTCGTTGACGGTATAATGTTACAAAATATTTAATGCACTGAATATATGTATATATGTACAATCCTTAAGTAAGGACGCACAGGTATAGATTGACTACATATTAAAAACATACGAGTACCTATAAGTTATACAAATAAAAATGCAAAAAATTATTGTTTAATAAATCTTTTCTACAAATTTGCATCTACAAAATTCATAGTGAGAAAGTGATTCTTAGCAGTTGAACTTGAGTAATATCTGTATCTGTATAACTTTTCTATTTTTAGGGAATGCATATTGTTTCGAACATCACTATAGCCATTGCATATATGTATGTACAAATGAAAGTACATATGTATATAACTCAAGTACTACGATTACTCATCTTCCCTCAGAATTTCCGAAATTTTTAAGACGCAACTAAAATTCACTGAATCATTAAAAATCGCCATTCATCAGATTTCATGCGCGCCCGACAATAACTCATCTCAAGTCCGTCTATTTTCATTGTTTGACGGTGTAATATCTGTCGAAAAACTGTCCGACTGCCAGGATAAATGTTAAAAATAATATATTTCCCCTATACTTGGCTGAATCATAATTGGCCCAAGTTTTACATATGCAATAACTTAAACTCTATAAAATTTTTATACTTAATCATTTATAACCCAATTGTTTATCGATTGGTATTTGTAAAATCCTCTCTTCATCAAAGTGCTACAAATAAGTCGCGACATAAAACAAGAATTTAGGTTGCAGGGTTCATCAGTTGTCGTTGTCGCACAAAACTATTAACTCTTCCTTGCGCACATCTGATGAAACGAACGAATTTCGTCACACAAACCTCAAAAACTAAATATAAACTTGCCAATTTCCTACAAGACTCTTCTAACAATATGCACTTTTGGCCGAGTGCCCAAGAAATACTGAACGTTTGTAGGTGGTTGTTTGATTCTAAATTGGATGAGTTCAAAAATCGACAAAAAAAGGACGCAAATAAAAAAAAAACTTCAAATAGAATTCAAAATTTAAGGTCAGAAATGTTGATTTTCGAAAGAAAATATTTTTAAAATATTTTCTCCACAGGCTAGGGAGACCAAAGTGTTGACGCAAGCCAGATGAATAAAATAGATACTTCATCATAGGTATAAACAAACAAATAATTAATCTAGTTTTTTTTTTTTTTCTTGTATCTATTTTTAGATTCATTCATCCAGTCTGTTTGATTGTTGGATCCAAGAGATCTTCAGTTGCTACTACGGTTCGCTTTGCAGAGATATTCTGGTTGAGCTGCTGTACCTATGCATCATTTGTATCCATCATCGAAAGGCGATCAACTCTGCCCATTAGGATTCCACCCACAGGTTCGATGGCCGACCAGATGTAAAAGATGCTTTCGCGATTACAAGGAGCACGGTGGGAAGAGGGGAGGTGATGATGTTGCTGCATCGTCACCGAATTTATCCGATGGATTGAATGCAAAGTGAGTTTTTGAAATGAAAAGAAGTTTCCTGGAAAAATTTGTGTTGTGAGTCATCTTGGTTAGGGGAAACATTTTTCAATAATATTGGCATTTGTTTGGTTGAAAAGTTACACAACAATTGTTTGTTGATGCTCCACTCTGAAATGAAGGTGAGGAAATATCAAAGCAAGCATACGCGTTACTTTCCTTAGCTGTCAATCATTTTTTATTTCAGGACTGTCTATAAAAGTTTGAAAAAAGTGTTTCTTCTTTGATGGTTTGTAAACGTTTCATGAGGGAATAGGTATAGGGAGGAATTGAGTAATTAAAAGTACCATTTCTGAGAAAATAAACTGCGCGAATGGGTCGTACGTACTTCCACCTTAATACTATATGTTTATAGGGATAATCTTATAAGCTGAAATTCAAGTTTAGTTGTTCTTACACATAAAGTCTAATAAAGTGGCCGTGGGATTCTACATTTTTGATGAAATTGAAAACATTGCACTGAATCTATGAAACTATGTATGTATCTGGAAGACTTCACAAATTCTTTTTTTTTTTTCTGTAAAAACGCCCTCAAAAAGTGGGCGATGCCATATGATGGTCTTCAGATGAATTATAGAGAACTTCAAAGCCTTTTCATTTTGTTTTAACAAATTCGATTTCTAGTACAAAATTTTGAAAACGGTAAATTTTTGAAAAGTGGCCATACCAAAAATTTTGTACGTCATATCTTTGCATTTGTCACATAGCCCTCAGATTATAACTTATGTAAATCCCAATCGCGTAAGAAATAGCCGAGGAACAGCAAATTTCCCAAAGTACCGTTATACGTATTTTTACCAAAAACCATCTGTTAGAACTCCAAACTAACCTAAATATGAAATTTCATCAAAAGCCTTAGAGCCGTTTTCGTAAGTAAAGTACCTACATATGTATGTATGTATGTACCTATGTATATGTATGTATGTACCTTTAATTTCGAGGTTAGAATGAAAATTCCGAATTCGTCTCGAATTAAAGCAAATCCGTTCAAATCTAGCTTCAAAACCATAAAACTGTTGGAACATTGCAAGTAAAAATGATCGCAGTTGTAGTTTGGTCCACCTATCATAACGTGAAAAGGTTTCTCTCGTCGTGCTCCAGCATTGCACAAAAATAAAATAAATGGCCAATTACATGTAAACTCAACGATAGAAAGTCACAATATTGTTTAGATCACTGAGCGTAAGATTCCAACAAACAGAAAAAAACTAACAAATGAATCCTGCGTTGTACCTCCGGGTTGGATTCGAAAACTCTTCGGGCTGGAGCATTTATGTCCCTTCGCTCTACATGTCCTAGCCATAGACGACTGACGCGCACTTTTCTAACCAGGTCAATGTCGCTGCACAGCTTGTAGAGTTCGCTGCTAAATCTCCTCTAAACCCCGTCAACGCAAACGGGACTGAAAATCGTCCGAAGAATTTTGAATTTCTAAACTGCGCCAACTATAGGGAGATAAATCGCTTACAAAATCGTATCTGTTGTGAATACTTAAAACCCTTTGCCAATGACATGATTTTCACTCTGCGCAGATTTTGGGAAGAACCCAAGAATTTCAAATCAAAAAACAAAACGGCGTAGAGGCAAGGTCTAGAGTGGATGAGGTCGCTCTGGGTTGCTTTAATTTGTTTTTGGTTCAGTCTGCATAGACGGTGAGTGGAGAATAAGATACAACAAGCTGTATGAGCTATATGCTAACATTGACCTAGTCAGAGAAATTCAAATACAACTCTAAGGTTACTAAGTCATGTAGAGCGGATGGACAACAACTCTTCGGAGGGAATCCGCGTTAGAAGTATCCATTGAAAATGCGAGAATACTGGCAGAACACCAATATGTTTTCCGAAAGTCAGGGTCAACAATAGATATAATGCATGTGGTCACAAATACAGCGAAGAAAGCCATACAAGGCAGAAAAGAAGAGGCGGCGCTACACAATACTGTGAGGTAGTCATACTTGATGTTCGGAATGCATTTAATTCCGCAAACTGGAATCACATTATGAAACCCTCCGAAATATGAGAATACCAACATATCTCGTGAAGATAGTGATATGATTACTTCAGATAAAGGATTCTGATATACGACACAGATGATGGCTCCAAGGAGTATGCTGTGACAGGAGGAGTACCACAGGGGTCAGTGTTGGGCCCACTTCTCTGGAAAGTTATGTGTGATGAGATACTCGTAAGCAACTACATAATCGGTAAAGTAAAACGCTGGTTGCAATTTGTGGGCTTACAGCTAGCAGAACATAAGACAGAAGCGGTACTAATCAGTAGCAGAAAGAAGAGACAAACCATCACTCCTACGATATGAGGACACCAAATTACATCTAAGCAAGCCATCAAATATCTAGGCTAGGATTGACACAAGCATTTCTTTTAAGGAACACTTGATATATGCTAGGTGCAAGGCCTCACGAGTAGCTGGCTAATGACTGGAGAGCCTGGTTGGTTGAGACACAGGTTCATTCCAGAGTGTGGCACCATATAGGCGGTAAGTAAGAACGTCAACTAACTTAATGGTCTTGGAAAACCATTACGAATTATTCCATACTTTTGATACACCAGTAGTTCACCAATTCAATTATATTGATTGGTGATTTCTTTAAAGAAATTAAACCCAAATGAAATTAGCAGTTAAGCTCATTTGCGGGGGCTGAATGGAAATTGACCATTTTATTATAGATTACCTTAGTATGATCAATACAATAAAATTCAAAAATAATTTCCACAAGCCTCCAGAAAAACTTGACAAAACCTTTAAATAATTTTTAATTCTTTAATCCCTATATTAAATTGGTTTAATTTTCTTTTAGACCCTCCTCCCGATCCTGGACATCCACGCAAAATTTATCCACCAATGGAAATGGCAGCGATGTTGGTGAGTTACGCAAATATTTGATTGTTTTTCTCGACTTTTTTTGTAAAGTTATTAAAATCTTGTATCCTTACAAACCTGTTTCAGTTTTTTTTTTTGTATTTTAACTTGTCTTCTATTTTTATACAAAGTAATTAAATTGATTACATTTGTAGCAAATTAATTTTGACTGTGAGTTGGTGTGTGTGGTTCATTAAATTTATAGCACTGTGCACAACAATGGAAAGGAAATGGATGCAGCCCTTATTCGAAGATCAAGCACACAATCACAGTCATCCAATAGTTCTTACTAAAAGCACATAATTTTTTTACTTTTATTTAATAAATTCAATAAAAAATATAAATAAAAAAAAAAGTTATAAATATAATAACTCATCACATTAATTGTGTTTTCTTTTATTTTTCTAATTTATCGATTGTATACTCATCAACAAAAATACAACTAAATAAAACAAAAAAAAAAACAAAAAATGTAAAAAAAATAACTTAAACAAAATGGCCGACTAATCAAACTACATAAAACGCACGCTCGCTCGCACGCTTTACTCGTTTCGTTCTCGTTATTCGCTCGCTCGTTTGGCGTCGGATATTGTATTACATCTAACCACAAAAAACCAATCATCAAAAATCTTAAAATCAAAAATTTGAATTGAAGTTGTTCAATATAATATAGAGCTTAAGAAACGCCCACAATCATGGACATCTACACCAGATTTGGATGAAGCTGACGGTAATTCTACTGCCATGATTATACGTCCAGTGGAAAATAACGTTGATGTTTCATTGAGTGTACAAATACCGCAGAGGAGGCATACAACGACGTTGGATTTAAAGGAGGTAGGTACATTGAAGTGTTTTATTTTTTGCTCTTAGAACTGAATTTTTAGGACTTTGGGACTTAAAAAAAAACACTTAATCTTCAAGCGAGATTTATGAGCATAATTTAATTAGTATTTTTCTCCTACTTAACAGCTGGAGGAAACATTTACAGCGAGACGACCATCATCATCAACATCGTCATCATCTTCAAAGGATATTCCAGATGATTTAGTCATCCAGTACAATGACAGCCTGGCGGAACGTGTGCGTAAAATGAATCTATTGAAGAAGCAAAGGAGCCAGAATTCGCGTGAAACGAGCCGAGAAAAATCGCTTCCGAGAAAGGAGGAGTAAGTTTTTATTCATAATCATTAGACACCAGGGGTTAACTAATCTAAAATGAAATCAGAAATCACTACTATCCGGCTATAAAAAATCAAAAGCTACTGTAGATCACCAGATCTTAGTCGCGAAGTTCGGATTTATCAACCTGGTCTTTCTTAGGTTTCCAGCATTCATCCGGATATATCAAGTGCACAATCAACTCTCCAAAAAAAGGGGATAATTTTTTAGTAGATCAAGCGATCTTTAGATTGGAAAAAAACGGGTTTGAAAGTCTGCTTTTGTCAGGTTCAGGTTTGATTACTGTCGCTTTATAGTTCGAGTTCAAATTTTAGTTCGGAAATTGAATTATATAATTGTTATAAAAGATCCCCTTTGATCGAAACGATCGTTAAGTGGAGGTTTGATCTATTATTACTGCTGAACTTTCATTACATTCCCGAATGTTAGGAAATCTGATGAAGTTGGTCTACACGGAGGTCTAAACCACGATTTCACGTTGAAGAACCTCCAAGACTTTCCCGAATCTGATCTGTGATCTCTGCAGTAAAAGTTTTCTGTTTAGTACACGTTCTCTGATGATCAAATCTCTTAGCCAGCAATATGATTAAGTCATTCTTTAAGTAGAAGATCAGTTTTTGTCAGTATCAGTATCCTTACTGACTTTCAACATCTCTAACCTGTAACCTCACAATTTCTTGCGATTCAAAATGTTTCGATCTATGGATGAGTTGATTCAATCCTGTCATTGTTTTGCTTTCTTTTAAACTAGAAGTTTTTCAATATTTTAATAACATTTCAAAATTTCTAGGAACCACCATAACCACAACTCTACAGAGAACAGTACTCCCCCTGATCGACCAGAACGTCGACAAACAAGCACCGCTACTACAGAAATGCCAAAGAAACCTCCTAATTTGCCAAAGAAAACAGGAAGCTCCACATCAACAACATTGCACAAATCCTCATCTGCCACATCCACAAGCACCATGTCAGCAAAAGCTTCATCAAGCACTGCAACAACATCTAGCAGTTCCACGTCAAGTCTATCTTCTAGATCCTCGACCAGTTCGTCAAGCAAAAAAGAGTCCGACAAACAGAAAGCCACACAAGATGTTGAATTCATGTTGAAAATTAAGGACAACCAAAAAGCCACTAGCGAGAAGTACAATGACAATGCTTCTCTCACTACGGAGACAACAGACACAACTCTTATAGGAGCCCATGATAGGGAATTGCAAGATGAGATTAAGTCGCTTCGAAATGAGCTTGATACAATGCGTACTCGCGCTGAACGAGCTGAACGAGATAAAAGTGATATTTTGTTAAGAAGATTGGCTTCTATAGATACCGGGCCTAATCGGACAGCTGCCTCAGAAGCTCTTAATCTACAGCAAAAAGTTAACGAACTTAAATCTCAGCTTGATAAGGTTTCCGATGAGAAAAGATCTTTAAGTTCGAGAGTCAAAGAGTTGGAGACTAGTCCAAGAGATGACACAATGAAGCGGAAACTTAAAGCCGCCGAACAGCTTTGTGAAGAGCTCATGGAGGAAAATACCGAGGTTAGGAGGGAGCTTAGAGGTCTTGAGCAAGAAATGGAAGAAATGCATGATAGTTTCCGAGATACTCAGGCAGAAGTGAATACAACTCTGCAGAAACAGCTAGAATCAACAACGAAAAATTGCAGAATCTTGAGTTTTAAGCTGAAAAAGTGTGAGCGAAAGATCGAGACGCTAGAGCAGGAGAAACAGGCGAACTGTAACGAAGACATGGCCAATAAGATCAAGAAGCTAGAAGAGGAACTGAGATTCTCCAATGAATTGGCGAGGAAGTTACAGGTATAGTTTTACTGCAAGAAAACACAAAGTCTTACATTCTATTCTTAAGGCTGAAGCGGAAGACCTCCGAAATCCAGGTAAAAAGAAGCCTCCGACGCTTGGAATTATAGGCAAATCTACCTCTGCCGATGGAAAGTTCACCAGAGAATCGTTAACTCGCGGAGGATCGCACGAAGATCCACAACAACTGATGAGAGATCTTCAGGACTCCATCGAAAGGGAATCCGATCTTAAGGATCAGTTAAAGTTCTCTGAACAAGAGGTAAGTTTTGTTGCACCTTTTTAAGATTCGCTTTTTAATCCAAAGAATACAGAACGAAAGACTTCGTCAACGTCGAGGAGTCCTTGGACGTTTTAATCAAGGAACTCAAACAGATGAGCTGGAAATTCTTTTCTTTCCCCGAAGTACACAAACTCAGAGTGAATGTTGTGAGATAGGAATTTCCACTGATTCGCAAGATTTCGTTGAAATCGGCACACAATCATCCATTGAAATGTTTGATTGTGAAACACTCACTGAAATTGTATCAGTGACTGATAGAGAAACACAAGTTGAACAATCACCTCCGGAAGAGATAGACACGGCGATCGATAAAGATTTCAAAGAGTTGACAGTTAAGTCAGCAGTGTCCGAAACCGAACTCATCGAGACTTCAAAACCAACTACGGTGTACATCTCAACAGAAACACAAACAGAAGATGAATGCCGAGAAAGTCCTCCATTTAGAGATGCACTTTCGCGTGAAAGTAGCCCATGTGGAGGTTTCCTATCACTTGCATCATCATCACATCATGGTTTACTCTTCCCATCGTTGATGTCTCGTGCTTGGCTTAATAGCGCAGGTACAGAGATTTCAGAAGACTCTTATTAACACCCACAAAGTAGTACAAACGTTTTCTATGTAGTATCTGTGTTAGTGCGTCTAATCTTATAATAAAGCCCTAATCAGAGACTAAACAGTTAACTACGAAGTCGTAACACTGGAGGTTAAATACGTAGTGATGGAGCTGGTTGAAGTTTGACTTTAATCAAAGATTGACTGTGGTCGACGCGACGATTAATTTTGTACCTATGACAGATGAATGACAGATTCGGAAAGACTTAGACGAATGTAACATCTTTTCTGCTTAGCCTAAGCCTACTCAACTACTCGTATTTTTGAAAACGAACTAAGTTTGACATAATCAAGCCGATAAACTAATTAGATACGTTCTTAGACGCTTCGTACTATTGAGTCACCCCTACTTTTGACAGCTACATATGTACATATAATATATTCTTTTGACAACTAAATTTACTATTGTCAAACAAATTTCAACAAAAGGCAACATTTCAAACGTGATGTAAAAGTGTCTAATAATTTGTACTTTTTTCCAGGCTGAAAATTTAAGGAAGAAACTTGTACGTTTTGAGGATGAGAATGAATCCATGATGATGCAGTTGAAAAAAATGGCATCACGGTCGAGAAGTACGAATCAAAAATTTTGAATTCGATTTTTTTTAGTATGTTTTACCTATAATTTGGCTGAAAATTTGCTTTTACTTTTCCAAACTAATACGCACACAAAATGTCAAAATACTTCTTGCTTTATGTCATTTCTTTATTTTTGCCATTTTTTCCGGCTGCACATTTGTATCGTTATTTAACGCAGAGTTTTATTTAGTTTTTGCTTACTAACATCCCAAACGGCCTAAATATGTTAATCGCATGTGAGTCCTATAGCTGTCAAATATGACATTTAAATCACCGTATTGACTTGAGTGACACCAATGTCAAAGTTTAGTGACATTCAACTAAATATTTTTTTTTCGCCTGTCCAGGTCGAAAACTGAGTCCAACGCCGAATCGTTTAACCCCCGAACCTTTAGCCGATAGAGATGATCCCGATGAGGATGATCCTGCTGAGCTTAGAATACTTCTTGATCTAAACGAACAAGAAGCTTCCATTCTTCGGCTAAAAGTCGAAGATCTCGAGAAAGAGAATACCGAGGCTAAGAAACAGATGAAGGAACTTCAAGATAAACTTCAAGGCAATGAAGGTAGTCGAAAACTTCCAAGTCTGTTTGGGTCAAGTTCTCCATCGGACAAAAAACTTAAAGCCCTTAATGACGAACTGACTACACTTCGGAAGTCAATCGTTGAGAAAGATCGTGCAATTGAAAGGCTTCAAGCTGAGGTTTCTGCAAAATCTAAGAGCAATGGTAAAACGACGACCCAAGATGTCGATATAAAGAGGCAGTTGGATCTAGTCGAACAAGAAGCCTCCATTTTGCGATCGAAAATCACTACACTCGAGAGTGAAAACGAAAAGCTTTTAAAAGATAATAAGCGTATGCAGCTGCAAGCACTTCGAAAGCCTTCAATGAATGGAACCGATAAATCCGTTTCTAGCGCTGAATTGACAAAGCTTAAAGACACGCTTAGCGCAACGGAAAAAGAACGCGACGAACTGAGTACAAAAGTGAAGAGAATTCTCCAAGAAGCCGAGGAGAAACTGCCTCAACGGACTCCCAAAAGAGTAACAGACTTGACGCCAAAGAATCATCTAAAGAAATGGGTAGATGAGCTGGAGGAAGAAATTAGAGAAATGAGAGCAATAGTACTGAATAGTAATGGAGATAAGGTTCAGCAGTTGGAGACTGAAAAAACGGCGCTAGAAAAGGATCTAAAGGCAACTAAGGAGCAGTTACAATCTGCCGACGCCGATTTGAGTGAGTTTCAACAAGATTAGAGTTGGAAGCATGAACTTTAATTTAATCCTTTCCACAGAGAAACTAAGGATCTCGTCAAGTCAATCGAACAAATTGTCTGAACTGGAGCAAAAGCTGAAAAAATCTGATGAGGAGAGCAAGAAATTGAACTCCAAAATCAAGGATCTGGAAGACAAAATAAAAAAACAGGATTCACAGGTAAAATTTAGCATAGCATCATAGTAAGATCTATCTAAACCTTTTCTAACTTACAGATCAAACAAACTGAAGCAGCAAAGGCTACCTTAGAAGCTCTATCGAAGAAAGACAAAGAAAAGCTGTCTAACCTCGAAAAAGAATTTGAAAAGGAACGAAAGGACAGAGAGAAGTGGGAAGCAAAGGTCTCACAAATCGATGATGAACTAAGCGCTGCAAAGAAATCTGCTGACAAATCAAAGACAGCATTGGAGAGAGAGATTAAGGATCTTAAATCCAAGTCTAGCAGCACAAAGGCTGAGCAGGCATCTGCTAAGCAAATTCAAGAACTTAAAAAGCAACTGGAAGACCTTCAAACACAGCTAAACGATGAACACACGAAGTATACCGAACTCAATGCGCATTGGGAAAAGCTTTCAGAGGAAACCATTCTAATGAGAGCTCAACTAACCACAGAGAAGGAGAACCTGCAAAGTGAGTTGTTGTCTGCCAAGCAAAGACTTGTCGAAATGGAACCCGTCAGAGCAGAGAAGTCAGATCTAGCTAAACGGCTAAAAGATGCCCAAAAGAAGATTCAAGATCTTGAATCGAAACAAATTAAGACCGGTGCTGCTGAATACGAAAAGACAATGCTTAAGAACACGATTACCGAGAAGGAACAAGAATACGATCGGTTGCGACGGGAGAATGAGATGAATATTGATCTGGTGTTTCAGCTTCGCAAGGATAATGATGATCTTAGTCAGAAACTGAATGACTTCAGTCGGATCGAACAGGCCCAGCTGTCTATTAACGGTCACAATGCTGGACTGCAGAATGAGATCAAGTCCATGAAAATTAGGTTTGAAGTCTACCAATATTTATATTTTCTTCTACTTAAATTTACCCTTTGTACAGACTGGAAAATGCTGAACTGAATGCTAAATCAGAGGTGGCATCGACTAGACTACGATATGAGCAACAAGTGAAGAACTTGAGTGCGGAACTGAATTCCATGCAGGTAGGTGAAGATCATTGAACCTCTAATAGTTTTCTCTTATAAATTTGCCATATGTACTACTCTCTCACTTAAAGAGACAATGTGAGCGGTTCAAGAAAGATCGGGACACATTTAAGCAACTTCTTGAATCAGCGCAAAAGAAGATTGGTGATCTGAAAGCTAATACGGGACGACAAAGTCGTGGCTCTATGCATAGTAGTGATGACGATGATAAGAGCAAGATAGCGTATCTTGAGCAACAGGTAAGGTGATTTTCCTATTAAGATTGACAAGTCTATAAGACGACTTTCCCTCTAGATCGGTTGCCTTGAAGATCAACTCTGTGAATCGCGGCTGGACGTAAGTAAGTTTAAAACAGAGCTCGTGTCTGAACGCAGTGCTAATGAAATCAAAATTTCGGAAATGCAATCGAAACTCAACGAGTTCGAAGAAGAACGAGTAATCGGTTCTGGCCGTACAAAAATTCCTGGAATGAAGACCAAGCTCGAGCTCTCGTGGCAAAAAGAACGCGAGGATCAGCAACGTCTTTTACAGGAAACTTCTACACTAGCTCGAGACCTGCGACAGACCCTCTTCGAGGTCGAACGTGAACGGGACAAGGAACGTTTGGAATCAAAACGTCGCCAAGACCAGCTCAAACGTAATACCGAAGAGGAACTCGAAGAGGGTAGAAAGAAAATTGCAGAGCTGCAATGTGATCTCCTGGAATTGCGTGATGTTCACGCTAAACTACGAACGTCTAATGAAAAACTTCGACGCGAAAGAGAGCGATATGAGAAGGAATTAATTAAACGACGAGTGGAACAAGATGGTGGAGAGCGAAAGGTCGGAGCTCTCCTTCAAACTGTTGATGAGTTGGTGAAGATAGCTCCAGATCTAAAGATGGCAGGATCTTCTAAGGAAACTGGAACGACATCCACAAGTAGGCAATCGCTAAAGCCTGATGCACCAACTCGTCAACGAAGTAGAAGTCCATCACCGACACTAAGCAGGAGCCAAATATCGAGCGTTCTAGCTCGATTAGCTGAGGCTTCGGAGGAACTGAGAAAATTCCAACGCATTAGTGAGGAAGAAAACGAACGCATTAGGTTAAGAAAGGGTAATTTAAGACGGGCTGCATCGCAGGAAACTGATGCAGGTAGTAGTGGCCAAGCAACACCAAGTCGGTCTGGTAGCACTAAGCTGTCACGATCTACCAATGGCAGTTTGTATAGAAAAAGTTTGTCATTGGATCATTCGATACAACAGGATCAGGTGGGAATTATTGTAAGGTTCATAGACAAAGATAAATCTAAACTCTGTCCTTTAGGCAATTTGGCGACAAGACGATGGCAGTGTGTCATCAATACAATCAATTGACTCGGAATTGGGTGGAATGGTACGCGATTCCAGCATGGATTCAAGGTTAGACTCACGGTTATCGGGTGGTTCGACACAAAGTGATATACCGCGAGGACCACGCAAGAAGAAGAAGGGCCTAATGGGCAAACTGCGGAGTCTCACTAAAAGTGGTCGAAATTCTGAGAGCGAAGTCTCGGTAAGTCCGTAAGATAAGCATAACAAACACCTAATCACACATTTCTCCATCAGATACAAGGATCAGATTCCGACATAAGCGTAGCAAGTGATATGAGATCAAGCAAAAAAGATCTTCGAGGTCGCCTATCTGGCATGTTCCGACGTTCGGGATCAGCACCTCGTAGTGCAAGTACTGAGAGAACTGTTACCAGTACTCTGCCCCGACCTGTAGCAGTGACTGTGGTTGGCGATGAAAATGGACCTGCGCCTCATAATCCACCACCAGCTAACGCTACAACACCAAAACCTATTCGATCGGTAAGACTTACAAAGATTACTTTCTAAAAGAAACCTATACTAGGGCTTGTGTTTTTAGATATCCAAACCTCCAACACCAACAACGCCGATAACAAAGAGACGATCCGCTAAATAAGGCCAGACTGGGAGATGTCGACTAACAGTAATCATAATTACATATTTCTTGTATTATTCCTTTTTCCATGTGTAGTTTCATTTCATTTATTTTTTTTTTTTATTTATTAACATCTTATGAGTTAAACATTAAAGTAATTAATTAAAGCGGTATAATGTATTAGGAGTTATATTTTAATTTGTATTACGAAAAATAAAATAATAGTCAAGTTGATTTTTTTTTTTAATTGTAATGATTCCACGCTAGTTCCATTGAAGCCGTTTGAACTGATATTTGTAAGAAATTCACAAAGAATGCCCGCTTCACAAGAAGACCCACTCAAAAGGATAAATGGCACATTATGTGAACGGCTGAAGAAATCGTTCGTCAATGACCTGTTTAGCTGCCATCAGTTCCGTTTTAATAATAATTAATTATACTTAAAAATATTGTGCGAAACGCTCATACTTAAACTAGAGGCAGATCGGCAGATCGGCAGAATCCAACGTATACATATGCATATGCATATGAATATGAACACATACATACCTAATATATAATCTTAAAATCATCATATCAAATTTGATATGCTCAATGCACGAAACATTAAATCTGAACTGGGTAGTAGCCAAGCACATGCTGTGGCCTTGCCCGGAACCCCCAAGGAGAAGTCTTATCCGCCCCTCTGGAACCTAGTGATTAGGGACATCGCTGATGCAGATGATGTCGTCATACATATTAGTGACTGGAAAATTCCTGCCAGAGGCCTGCCGTGACCTATCCACTCTGAACAGAAACAATGCTATAGACAGCTACATAGATAGCCAAACAACTTCAAAACTGGTCAAGAGGTGTTAAGAGGAACTCAAATTCTTTAACTCGAGGCACAACACTACGTTCTGCTGGATTTCGGTACATATGGGCTTCCACGAGAATGAAATGGCCTATGAGCTAGCGAAAAAAGGATCTGAATCAAATGACCTAATAGCAGATCACTCCGACCTAACGCCCATAAGTCTTCTCAAGTCCAAAATCACCTCGAACTTCCACAACTTCCACAACATAGCCAACGTAAGGTGGAATATACTCTCCTAATGCCACTTCTCTAGAAAACTTTCGGCAAAATACGAAAAAAAAAGACTAGAGAACTTCATCACTAAATAGACCAGCGGACTTTCCTCATAGGTATCCTCACAGGCCACAACTCAATAGCGACCCATCTTAGAAGAATAAAAATCAGCACCACATACCTATGCAGAGGCTGTGGCGACGCAGAGGTAGAGGAAGACACAACACATTTCCTCCGCGATTGACCAAGCCTCAGCAGAACCAAATACCTACTCGAGCGGCACAAAATTCAAACAACTCCCAATTTCAATCTAGTACATTTTCAGATTGGCATTACTAAAAGTGAGACACATCCTTAAATCTTCCAAACCCATCTTTATCTCTTTCACACTTTCGTTAATCAGCTGATGTTTAGAATGCCCTCCAAAGAGTAATAAACAAAACACCCAATCGAAATACAAAAAAACTACCTATTCTCTCTTCATGTTTTGTTATTCTTCCCTCTTTTATCAATTTGACATTCCAACGAATCAGCGTATTAAAACAAACGTCACGCGAACTGTTGTGCAACGGCAAATTCGCAGCCAAGAAACAACGCCAAGGCAAAATGAAAAATTCCCCCTTCAGTCAGTCAGTCGATGAGAAAAACGCCGAGCAATTGAGGTGAAAATTCGTAAAGTTTTCGTGAAATATTTTCATCTTTGTCGACAAAATGAAGTGAAAAAGCAAGCAAAAACGAAAAGTGAACGCGACTTTGTGAAAATATAATGAATTGTGAAATTGTATGGCTTTTAGCCATTTGAAATAGAATTTAAGGAAAATCTATAGAAAAAAGAAATCGAAGAAGAAAGAAAAAATCTCCTCCTCCCCTTTCTTTGCCTCTTTAACCCATCGCGGTCATCCTTTTTTTCGTTTGCCGTGTGTGTCTGACATCGGCTTCCGGATAAATCGATTGATATTAGGAAAACTCGGAAAATCGGTTTTCGTTTTCTTTGTGCGTGTTTTGTGTTATTATTTATTTGTTCCGTTGCACCATGTCGCCGAAAATCCGTCGTCACGGGGTTTCCCTAGTCTTCAGTGTGTTACTAATTTTAGTGGGTCTCACGGCCAAGTGCAATGCCACGGCCACAGATATAGCGTTGGACGCCAAGGCGAATCTAACGCACAGAATCGACAGTCTCAACCTTCTAGTCTATACGTTCCTGTTAACGCTGACTGTCCTAACGATTTGGCTATTCAAACATCATCGAGTGTCGTGGCTGCATGAGACCGGACTTGCGGTTATCTATGGTGAGTCGGAGGAGGTCCTTTGCAAGTCGCAGAGGACACTCGTGTAACATATGTTTCATCGATTTTGTATGAAGAATCCTTCCACTAAAAAATTACGCAATAGATGAAGTCATTGTGGAAAGAAAGTTTGGAAACATATGTATTATATGTATGCATAGTGGACTATGAGTTCGGGGTCATAGATCTTGTCAGTCTCACGAAATGTATGGATGTTCGTTCGTGTTATTGTTTTCAGAAATCCGGTGTTTGTCACATGATAAAAGTCAATGACTGACGCATCGGCGAACTGGCTGGTACCGAATTGTTTATTACGACGAATGAGTTGTTTGTTTAAACTGTTAGCAGGTGAAATGTATTTCCCAATAATAGGGGAAGGTAAAGTGGTTTGTCAACGTTTCTAAAACATGACTAATAGGAGATATGGATCGATACTTATTAGGACTTATTAGAAGCCTGTTTCTTAAT
Source organism: Xylota sylvarum (assembly GCA_905220385.1). NCBI lineage: Eukaryota > Metazoa > Arthropoda > Insecta > Diptera > Syrphidae > Xylota > Xylota sylvarum. Next base: position 102,030,720 of record LR999957.1, on the reverse strand, counting down.
TTGGAAGGCATTAAGAATATTCTTAAACAGTTTGAATTAGCGGCTCTTCATTATGGACATTAGTCTTGTATTCTATGTAGGGGTCTAGGAAATATTGCAAATCCCATCAAAACAAATGGCTTTTAGCTAATTCGGGTAGAGTAACTGACAATATGTGGAAAAAACATCGGGGATACTGACGAAACGATACAACAACCATAAAATCGTAATTTAAAGTAAATAAGTTATTTTTAACTGTAAGATATTAATAGAAAGTGGGCGAAGAAATATCAAACAAGTAATGAATTGATTTGTGGCGTTCAGAAAGAATCAGCATTCAAAAAATCTTGTACCTACATAAAGGTTTGAAATTGGCTGTATTGATCAATTTTCAACTCTGACCTAAAAATCCCAAGCCTTTAAATACAATTTTTAGTTTAAAACCCAAAAAGGCTCGCGTCATCTTTATACTAGATTACAATGAAATTTACATGCACAAGAAACGGTTTAGCTATGAGAGACACTCTTGGAAAACCTTTTTAAGGCAACAGTCTCTCACAGCAGAGAGATCTTGTATTTTGGCGGAAACAACGATCACTTGTGTCACTGATGCTACAGAACAATTAAAATTGGAATGAAAATTTTAAGTACCTCCGCGTGTTACTGTCTTAGAACTTGCCTATGTCTTCCAAATTACATATGTATAGGCTGAGGTACTTAAAATCTTGGATCGAGTTCTTCAATCAAATTTTCTTCTTTTTTTCTTTGTATTTATTGCAGGCAGAGACCAGAGACTGTAATTCTTTCCTGTCACCTATCGGTCTGATAAGAATCTTTGATTTGAATCAAGAAACTAGAAAACATCATAAATTATACCTCCGTAGCCGATGATTTTTTTTTTTTTTTGCTATCTTTAAACAATATCTTTACAATGTTGCTACTAAGTATTAACCAAAATTATATATTCTTGTTTGAATTATAATTACTTTTGATAAGATTATGTTCCTGTATAATTCTCAGAGACAAATTAGTTGGTAAATATAAAAGCTTCAATCACAACTTTTCCAGATAGGAATAACTAGGAATGGAGCTGTGTCTTTTAGTGATACTCTTGCATGGTACACAGATAGAGGGTACTACTATTTGCAAGTATCGAACAAAGAACCTATTTATTTGGAATATTCTGTGAACAATCCAACGGCACAGCAAAAATTAGTAAAACAAAAAAAAGACAGCCAGCTAGAATTGAAGACAAAAACCAGGGCACTCATCACGTAACTTTTCAGACGATACTAAATTGCAAGACGATACCTCTTTACCTATTGTGCAAACGGTGTCGTCTGGGATTACATGAAGCAATAATTGAATCGTCAAAACGATATCGCCCAAACGATAGTGATTTTATGATGAAATGTTACATGAAGCAAAACGATATTGTCAGACGATTGACTTCGCAGGCCAACATTTCTTGGCATGAGAATCGCACGAAAATTATACACTGAATCACAAGATTCGTTATCCACTTGAAATGTGTTTCAAACAAAGGAACGCACTTTTGCTAGAACAGAACTAAACTGAACTTCCTAAATTCTATAAAGTTTACCTCATCGGGCACTGGTGCATGGAGATATACCTCACCAACCAGTACAGGATTCCAACAGACAGGACACATCAATCTAAACTAGAACTCCTTCAGGCTAGAAATTTTGGAATCAATGATATGTGTCTGCTGTGTGAAGAAGAAGGGCATGGAACATTTCCTCTTTCAGAATTATCGAAGTGAAATATTTCCAAATAAAGCACAAGACAAAAACAAAGGTGAAGAGTTTTTTGCTCACTTGTGCAGTAATTATTCAAAGAGAGGAGGCCTATCATTTTAGCGTGGATCACCGATAATGGTATTCTACTGTCTACGAATCCTTTGATAGAAAATCTGTTATAAATACATATGTATATATGTACCTAACAATTGAAACAGCTTTGTAGGCTTATCACCTACTAGTCAAACATAAACATACGATTACTCCATGAAACGAATGAATATTTTGCACGAGCACAAAGCAAGTAGGGAAACCTTTTTTGTGTTTGCATTTTTTTCAAATAATTAAAAGGACGACTTAATTATAATAAAATTGGTTTGGCTCTAAGTAAATATAAACCTTTTAAAAAGGTGTATGCAAAGATATATCAGAGTCAGCCTTTTCCCTGAATTTAATGAATGCATTCAACTCCCCAGCTGATAAATGAAATTATTTTTTGTGTGCTTAGTGGATTCCATGAAATTGATATGAACATATATACAAATGTAATCAGCACATGCAATCAAATTGCTCATACCTGTATGTCAATTAAACCTAATTATTATAGTACGTCAACATGTGTGATTACAATCAAAACAGATACTGAATTACTGCGCTTCGATTGCTAGAAAGCAAGCCGTTTCCTTACCACAGCAATGTTAACTTTAAAATGGATTTCCTATTTAATGTAATCGAACCACCAAGCAAAACCATCAATTAATTACATTAACCATGACCCCTGCTGATGTGATCGATTGTTTTAGCCAAAAATGCATACTTGCTCTAAATTAATTATCTAAAGTGGTTTTCGAATTATTTTTTTGGGGAGGAAGGAATGATGAATACAGAATTATGACGAGTTTCATTCTATGGTCGGGGTTACACTTGTCACTCATGTGACAAGTACGTATTATATCATTTCATCTATAATTCATAATTTTCTGTAATTCCCATATCAAGCAATGGTGGTTATCTTTATGACTCACTGCGTTGAGTAACGAAAATTCACTCACGTTTCTGTGTGTTAGATTAGCACAAATATTTGACATAAACTTTTTTTTATTTTTTTTATTTTTTTTATTTTTTCTCTGTCTACAGACCTTATCAGTTAAGAAAAAACAGATTGCTAACTGATAAAAAATTCTTTGTTAGCATTTGAAATTGAATCAGGAAGACTGTAAGTTTTGATGAATTGATGAACACAAGTGATTGATGGAAGTTATTGTTGCGCACATGTGTATAAATATGTTTGAAAATTCTGTCCGTCTGTCTATCGATCTGTTTGCATGTACATACATACATATGTATGTAGGTAGGTACGATCGACTACAGGCTGAACGGCTGGAAGGATACACTTGAAACTTCATATTAAACTTCTTCACAATGCGAGGCGAGAACAGATTTTAAATTTTTATAGCACCACACCGACTTTCTGAGGGCATTTTCTTAAAATCTCACATTTTGGTGAGATATTCTAAATAACATTTAAGTTGAAAGTTTAAGTGCTAATACATTAAAAACGCAGCATCCTACGACAACTTTAGTAGAGTAGATATAAGAGAAGAAGGCATATGGTATCATAGTTGGTACGACACACTCGTGTCGACACACTCAAATCAAGTGAATTCAATTGATCAAAAAATGGACAGCTTTTTGCGGTCTACCAATTGACATTAACAATGAACAAATTTCAAAAACAAACACTGCTAGCCAAATTTTCAGATTATCCCCTAGGAAATGCGAAATTTTCCGAAGGAAGTCATTTTGACATGCACGGTTGGAAGAACTATCAAAAGTCAGTAAGTTTCGAAAATATCTTCAAGAGGCAGATCAGCGTTCACGTTCTTTGGAAGCCTTTATTTTCATTCTTTTATTTAGTTTCATTTAGAAACTTAACCTTGTTCTTTACGTATCCGGAATCCTGTAAAAAAATGTTTACGCGATTATTCAAAAGAGGCTTAAACGCCCTACAGACTATCAACTTGGTTGTCCACATGTCATATTAGTGTCGATGTTGAACATTTGTAGATAGTTTGGCAACTATTCTAGGTTGTTCGAACGGTTGGAGTAAAATAAAAAATTGATTTGATATGTGTGTGAAGCCCCAAGTTTGTCAACTGAGTTGCAGGCCTTTAGCATTTTCGACAACGTAGTTAGTAACATTAATTTGCAATAATTTCTGTAAAGTGAAATGATGTTGACATCTTGGTTAATAACTGAGTTGATCTTCTGTAGGGGTCTTTAAACTCATTCCAGACGGGACCCGGCATTAACCTAACCAAAACAACAATTACAAAACAATACCATCCTCAAGAATAAGGCAAACAGACTGTCAGTGGTCGTGTCTGATACCAGTCAAACCAGTCAAGGGCCTTAGACTGTACATAGGTAGTAAAATCATCAGGAAAATAAATACAGAATAAATGTTGTCTTGGGTTTGAAGTCCTGGATGAAATGGATGGATGTATGTATGTATAATGAAACTAAAAATCGCCTTGCGAACAATATTAGGGAATAACGGGTCAGTTTAGTCAGAACTAGGTATACGCTCAATAAACCTGTGATTGGTTCCTTTACACCTTATGATTGAAAAATAACGATAATGAAAACTTTGCTAAGAATGTAAAAAGAAGCGTTGAATAAGGAATCCCTGATAAAATTAAGTACATGCGGTGGTTTAAGTATAATTATAAAGCCACACGAAAAATGCGATAAAATACAATCCTTTTGGAATTCGGCTAAAATATTTGTGACAACGATCATGTTCCAAAATAACGGTAAAATTCTTGTCGTCTAATTTGATCTGTAGCTGGAGATATTATCTCCGGCAATCGACTTTCGTGTTTTGAGGTGGATATGTATGCAGCAGCGCATATTATAGGCGCCGTTTCTCGTGGCTACATTAAGGTACAGACAAGACTCTCAGCACAATCACAGGGAAATTATAGTATGAGGTGGCTTTTATAAAGAAACAACTTTAGTAAAGAAAAAGACAATAATATCCTCAGAAAAAAAAGTTGTTTAAGTGAAGATCGAAGTTTTGGATGCCAATCTGTCTGACCCAAGAATACACAAATCAGCCACAGTTCAGAAAATTACCAATATTGATCAAAAAAACAGATTACCATATCAAAAGGAGTTTTATAACTTGCAGCATGAAAACATGTGTACAAGAAAAGCATTTTTACAAATAAAATTTTTGCTTAAAAACAGCCATGTGTTGCCTGCCTGTAAGATGTCCAAATACAAAACGGGGTACGTCAAGGTTGCATACAATCACCACTTCTGCTCATATTTATTTTTATTAGTGTTATCAGCGATATTCTTTGGAAATAATAGCATTTAATGTTCCATACGATGATTGGTATTCCGACGAATAGAGATTTTTTACCTTTAAAAATTTTCAATGTAGACTTTCAAGTCCTAGAGCAAGACAGTGTTATAAAAATCTAGTTTCTAAAAAAAGATGACCAAAACAACTAGGGATTTAAAAATTCTCATATGAATTGATCCACGTTGTTCGAAACAAGTTTAAGATACTCAGATGTATAAATAGAGAGTACTTGATGGATAGTGCGGTATATTGAAAATAAAACGTTATACAGTACACTCGCGGTAGAGTGAACATCGGTTCAGTGAACAATCCAATAGAGTGAGCACAAAATATTTTTAAACCTCATTAGAGTAAATGCATATTTTTAACACAGATAAAACGTGAATAAACCACAATCTTTTGGGGAAATTTACAATTTGTTGGTAAAAATTGTTTTTACTATCGCGAGTCTACAGTATAAGGGAAAGTAATAAAGTGTCATTAAACACGGATTTCTATTCCCCTATAATTATATTTTTATACAAAACATGCTTACAGCCTTATCAACCCTGACAGTGCCAACACTCGGTTTAATGAGAAAATATCAACTTTGCTTGTTCATTACCCACATATATGTACATATATGTACATATGTATACCTATCTTGTTTGTCAATAGTTGCGGAATACAGGTTAGCGAGTTCACATGAAATAATAAAAAAAAATCCCCAAAGTAATGTAAGCAAATTTCCCACCATTATTGCATCTAATAGCAATGCGGGGGTATAACTATTTTACATACTTTCCATAGAACTAAAAAGTAGGAGAACTTTTATCGATCACGTGCACCCTGTAACTAAGACCAAATCGCATATTCTCTCTAGGCATGCAACAATTTAAAAATTAAAAAAAAAAAACAAAATAAATTCTTTTCAACAATTTTCTAGTCTGTGTTGATTGTTTGATTTTTTGCGTTTTTAGCAAAAATATTCATTCGTCATGCATACGGGAAATAATCAGAAGAGAAGAAAACTAATTTCATGACTCAATCGCCACAACAACGACATCGAACGGTGTAGATGCAACCGTTCTGTGAATAACCAAATGACGTAGACAAATTCAATTAACGCCCCTCGAAGCTCCTTGAGATAAATACACACATGTTGTGTATATTTTAAGACATATGATTTCGTTAATTTAGCAAATTGAGTGAATTCGATTCAATCGAATGTGTGTCAACTAGATAGTGGAGTTGTAAAAATTGATTTAATAGGGTTACTGCAAAGCTGATTGCTGCCTGGTAGACGAATGCTTTGATAAAGATTCATCTAATTGCGGCACAAAAATATAGCACAAAGCGCTTTACAGACGAGTAGAGTAGAAGCGTGAAGCTGTATATTTGATTAAGTTCAGTAGGTTCACCAACTTGAATACACATATCTCTAGCAGGGAGCTTTATTTTACCTATGTTTAGGAAATTTGTACTTTTGCCGCGGAATTTAATAAAATTTTAAAATCAAGAAGAGACAGATTTCCATTCCGTTAGTCCACGAAAGGGTTTGGTACCTGTATGACCGGGTAGCCAGAAAAGCAACACACTGCTTCCATCGACTTAGTAGGGTTGTTATACTTGACACAGGCTAGACTTTAGTCACTCCACGGTACAAAGAGCCTGCTTGACGTGTACACAACAAATACAAACGATAGTAGGGACGAGAACTATGAGATAGATCAAGCATAATATACTTTAACTAAGGGCCCTCTTTTGTCAAAAAGTTTAGAGGAAATCTAAAGATCTGATGGCGACTTTTTGATATAGAGTACTCCTAAGATATTTAAACTATTCAGAGAATGATATAGATTCCATTTAGTGAGAAATAAAATGCTTAAATTCTATTCTTAGCAAAGCAAATAATATTTTTAATCTATGATTAGCTTTCGATTTTAATCTAACAGAGGCAGAGTGCCTCCGACGAATGTGATTACGTCATTTGCATAGCCTTGGGTGACGAAACCAGCTATTTTTGAAGGGAAACCCATGCATTGTCAAATCAAATATTTAACGCAACAGATCCATGGATCCCAGGGCCTAGCTTCACACAACCATTCGTGTTGTGCGTGTTATATTTTTTACACGAATGGATACTGTTTAATTCCGTATCCGAAGGGCAATGTTTTATTTAAGAAGCTTTTTCATGTTTGTCAGACGCTCGCGAAAACTAGTACTTTTATCCAGAAAATATAAAATTCCGTTAGTCGACCCTAAGTTAAGTTGGAAAGAAAGGGTCAAGAAAGCCACATGAGCACTTTTCTCTTTCAAAAACGCTATTGCAAATAGATAGGGTCTACAACATCGAATAACTCTCTGGCTCTACATCTTGCTCATTAGACTGATGTTCACATACGGGGTGATTGTTTGAACAGCTTTAGAAAAAGCTATAAAACGCGACTATCTAAGTAGGGTCCAGCGTATAGCTTGTCTGTGCATAAGCCTCTGCGGCACTGGACATAATGCTTCACCTGATACCCCCAGATATATTTACGAAGCAAATGGCAGCAAGTGTGAATAATTTCAAATTCTTTTCCGAAAACACGGACTACACCACCCCACGTCTAAATTTTGATAAGAACTTCGTCGTCACTATCCCTTCTAGATGAAGAAGCACTTTTAGAACATGAGTCGATTCACTTCTACATTGACAGCTCAAAAACCAAAGACGAAGTTGGTGTAGATGCTCAAGCTCATCTTCCGTCTTCCCAATCATTGCAGCGTGTTCCAGGCGGAAATTATGGCGATTAAAGAAATCTTAAGTAAAATGTGATATCTGCTAAGGATATCCGCATCTTTTCGGAAAGCCAAGCAGCTATCAAAATTGATGATCGGAATCGATCTCTATAAATTCTTTAGTAGCTCTAGAGTACCGATCGTCTCTCACGGAGATGACTGAGCACTATAGTATTCATCTTTGTTGTGCTGTGGCATAATGATATTCCAGGGAACTGTGAGGCCGATGAACTCGCCAGAATAGGAACAACTTTACCCATGTTGGGGACAAAGGCACCTTAGGTATACCAATCGCTACTTGCAAACTAAAATTCAAGCTGAATACTATCGAGAGTACAAATCTTAGGTGGACACGAGGACCAACATGTCTAGCGATAAAACAAATTTCGCCAAAACTGGATTTAAAACGCTCTACGAATTTGATTTCTCTCAGTAGTTTGCATATCGGACACTGTCTAATAAGCCAGCATGCTACAAGGCTGGACCCTTTTTGCGACCGACTTTGGTAGAAGCTGCATGGATGAAGAAGAGGATGAAGACATTCCTCACCTTCTTTGTTTCTGCCCAGCTCTCACCCGAAGAAGGAAACTTCACTTATCAGCCTTCTATTGATTTAGGCGATCTGATAAACATATGTATATATCAAGAGCCTCTTACGCTTCATCAGAAATTTAAAATGGTTTAACGAGTAGGTAGAGAGAAACTTTCTCCTGTGATCCACATTTTATCACAACGGACCTTTTGCTGGTCTAAGTTTCTGAGCTGGCACCCACTTCAACCAAACCAAACCAAGATATTATATGTATAAGAAGAACCAAGGCGTAAGTTAATGTCATCACCGAAGGTATCTATTTGTTTAGAAGCTCAATACATATCTAAATGTATCTATGTATATAATTATTTTTACTTACTTAATCTATTGTTTGATAGAACTTGTATTTAAAGACACTTATGTACCTGCAAAGAAAAGAAAATAAATAGAATTTTTAGTATTTCTTTTAGTATTTTTAAATAATTAGAATTTTACACTGTCTCTTGCTGCACAAACTCAAAGCTAAGGTAATCATTAGTCTACAATCAAGTTCATTTACCTGAAACATACAGTTTTATTGCTGGAATCGGTGTGAAAATCATCGATTAACCAATGTCTTTTGTCAGTGTTTTGTTTTTATATAGAAACAAACAAGAAATAACCAATTTTCAATACGTTGCACTGTACATATGTACCAAGATAGTCTCTTCTCTATTTTTAACTGATACTATGGTCATTGGACTAGGTAGGCAGGAAAGATCGCTCCAACAGCAGTGATCCTCCTAGCACTCGGATTTCTGATGGATCAATTATGTATGTATGTACTTCTACCGTCGAGAAACCTGAATGAGAAAAAGAAAGGCATAATCTTCTGAATACTGATATTTCCACCTAGTCTAGATGATTGGAGAGTACAGTTTTAGCAAAAGCGTCCACTAGACACTTAAGTTATGTCCGTCTCGAAGCCTACTTCTTACCATTTAGAAGGAGTATATAGCCTTTTTACACGCTGTTGAATGTGAAGTTTCCAGGAGAGTTTTCTATCAAATTAAATTTAACATTAAAAATTATACCCAAGTATTTTGCTTACGTCCAAGATGGGTCTCCATGCATGAAGAATCTTATATTTCAGTTATATCAGGCTTTACACTTGCCAGAATTTAAAGACGTCATTTTCTATAAGTTCTCTCAGAATATGTAGGTGCTTCTTTGTGCCAGACTTATAGAACTCCATTCATCACAAGATACTAAACAAGAAGAAAAACCTCAAGATGTCCTACTCCCACATTACCATTTATACAATTGTACATCACGAGCAGTGAAGTCTCTATTTTTTAGTTTGACAATACACGCTCATCTGCTTCTGGTACGACATTATTAAAGGCTTTCTCGATTTTAAGAACGCAGGCATTCCCATTCCCATTTTCAATACTTCATTCCAGCAAGTGTAGAGTGCAGAGAGAGAGGAGCTCTGAAAGAGAGCTTGAAAACAAACTGTGCTCGGCACATGTGCCTAAGACCTTTTGGGCAAACACGAGTAGAAACTCCGTCTCCTTTTACTAAAACCTAGGTATAGTTGTTATGTCCAGTCTTCCCTTTAGAATAGTTACTAAACAGAGGAATATAATATTCAGTTTCAGTAGGTTTTAGGTTTTGCCAACTTGAATGGTTAGCTTCTTATAACCCAAAAGAGTTTGGTTTTCTTTATACATATATCAACTAAGAACAGCGATCGCATAAAATGAGTCGATAACTCTACCATGTGGTTAATATAAAAACCGTATCGATAGATTATTCAATAAACCATAACAACACATCGAGGTCAACCATACCCTCCGAGCACGTGAAGTAAGATGTTGGAAAGATTTATAGACGACACTAAATCTTTGGCGTTATGTCCAAATACTGCTGCCCTAATTCATCGATTGTTCTCGATCCATTTGTATAAGTTTTTGTGAAAGATTCATCAATTTAATCCTTATATCTTTGTTTCAAAGTTATTCGTATTCATTTGCCCTTTAGGGACTCTAAAATCGAAGAATAAAGCAGAAATGAACAACTACTCAAAGGATGAGAAGTGAGAACTAGAGTTTATGTTGTCATAAGTTCTAATAGAGGTTTTAATTCTTGAAAAATATTCGTCTTTTACCTATCACCCTCTCTAAATGACAAGGTTTCAAGTGGTGTAGGATATTCAAAGAAAAATCCAAATTTTCATCTTCATCAGGAACAAGAGAGCAACTTCGAGTGGATTCGAATTAACACCGAAGTCATTGAAATGAAAATAAATTCAAAGAAACGTAAGAGGACTTTTAACGCTCTTCATTGATCCGTGATAAACACCCCCAAAAAGTACTTTGCCTTACTTCAATGACCTCAAGGCTAATAGCCTCATTAATTAAATGTTTCGTTTGAGAAAATCAATAAAGAAGTGTCACTGTTAGAATGCCATCAACCCCCGCAATGTTATCGATAACACTCACTTAGAAATAATTATTTTCCTTCGTTGTAATCTATAATGACTAATTTTAATTAGTCAACGTCAAAAGCAACCCCGTTTGTTGCCTGTTTGTCAAATGAAGTTTGCCTTAATTTTTCAACTAAAGTGGGTCTCTACCCTTTCTTCCCTTATTCCAACTTTTATAGTATTGCCAATAAAATTCACACACGAATGGATTCACCGAAAGATATCATTAAAATGTTTATATTTCAGGTCTTATCGTAGGAGCTGTAATACGTTATGCTGGCTCATCAACCCCCCTTATCCATCTTGCCGTCGAGCCCGAGGGTGACCCAAAATTTAATCAATCTCTACCGCCCGACACGTTATGGTTGAAGGTAAAGTATTTTCTTCTCTTTTGTTATCATAATTCAACTCGTTTGCTAATCGAATCATACCAATTACTCTCTGTGTTATAGTTCCCAGGTAAATTGTCAGAAAATACCACCGATAAAGAGCCCATTCCGAACAAGACATATGCGTATGTCTTCCGAGGGCAAGTATACGATGTCGACGAAAATGAAATTGATCTGAAGGCGACATTCGATCCGGAGATATTTTTCAACATCATTCTACCGCCCATTATCTTCCATGCGGGTTATAGTCTTAAGAAGGTATGAACCTGATTAGAAAGAAGGTATCAACAACTTATAATGAAATTTTAATTTTAGAAATATTTCTTTCGAAATTTGGGCGCCATATTAACTTATGCCATATTGGGAACAACATTATCAGCGTTCCTAATCGGCGCCATTATGTACGGCTGTGTGAAGATGATGCCAGAATATCTGAGCAGCAGCTTTACATTCCTGGACACGCTGTATTTTGGAGCGCTGATATCACCTACAGATCCGTTGACGATCCTTGCAATATTCCATGACCTTCATGTAGATGTAAATTTGTATGCATTGGTGTTTGGAGAATCGGTGTTGAATGATGCTGTTGCCATTGTATTGAGTGGGTATGTCTCGTGTATCTGAAGGAACTACCGAAAAGAAAATAACTCATATCGTCTTTTTTTCCAGAGCAATTCAAAACTACGGCGAACATTACTCTAGTACGGGAGAGTTTGAGACAAACGCATTCTTCAAGTCATTGAGTGACTTCTTTTGTATTTTTATGCTGTCACTTCTAATTGGAGCCACCATGGGATGCTTTACGGCACTGATATCCTTTTTAAACTAAACTTTTTTTTTATAATTTTTTTTTTTAGAGTTAGTAGGTGTTTATGAGCGAGTATATTGAATCATGACCACTCATTTGATGCTTAACTCGACAGGTACAATAGACACCTTTAACAGACACACAGAAAGATTTTAAGAGCTAAAAAAAAATCACAAAACGAAGAAACAGTGGATGGTACTTACAGCTATTTAACACGAGAATATTATTCAAGAAAATGTTGTGGCATTCACGTTACGGTACAGTACAATAGCTAGTAGATGTCCAATTAAAATATTGCAATTTTTAATGGCTCGTTAAAAAATATGTTGTTATAAGATAGTTATTAGGTCTTTGTTACGATCATTCTGAGTATTTTCCTTAATTCCATTAACACTTGACAAAATTCACCAGGGTTCGAGACTTTCCCCTACTAGAGGCGGCACTATTTGTCCTTATGTCTTACAGTACGTTCCTTATTGCGGAAGCATCCGAGTTAACTGGTGTTGTAGCGGTATTATTCTGTGGAATATGTCAAGCGCATTACACGTACAATAACCTGTCAGAGGATTCACGGACACGTACGAAGGAAATATTTGAATTGCTTAACTTTTTAGCCGAGAATTTCATCTTTTCTTACATTGGAGTGTCTATGTTTACGTTCCCGAAACATCATTTCGATGCTGTATTTATTATAACTGGATTTGTAAGTTGTTAATAATAAATATACATAGAATCAGATAGTGTGGTATTAGTGGAGATATGCGACATGCGAAATTATGGAATTTATTGCGAAAACTATCTATGGAAAAATGTCAATCATCGTATTTGGCAAGTGACAAGAGAATTGTAGTTCCTTCTTCCTGGTGGAAGAAGTTCCTCCTTTGCTGGTATCGTGAAAAGAAAATAATTTAACCTTAAGCGATAAAAATCAAAGTAATTTCTAGTCGCATATAGCTTATCGCGTATGCAACATCTTCCTAAATGCCTTTACAGAAGGAGTTGCTTATGTCACTACTAAACGCACTTTAAGTATTTTTTTTATTATCATTTTCTATTTTATTAGGTTTGTGCCGCAATTGGACGTGCAGTGAATATTTATCCCCTTTCATGGTTGTTAAATTTAAATCGTAGACCAAAGATCTCATCAAACTTCCAGCATATGTTATTCTTCGCTGGTAAGACAGTTTGAAATGTTTTATACAAGTTGAAAGATTTATTGTATTTGTTCTCATTTTTAAGGACTCCGTGGAGCAATGTCATTTGCTTTGGCCATAAGAAACACAGTTTCAGAGGCACGCCAAACGATGCTAACAGCAACATCACTAATTGTCATATTTACAGTGATAATTCAAGGTGGAGCTTCTAATTTCCTACTCAATTGGCTTAAAATTCCGTGAGTATAATACTTTTATTATGATTTTAAGATTTACATAGAAGGGGTGGGTAGGAGCAGAAAGTAATGGTTTCTTAAGTTACATAAAAGGGTTGAAATGTGTTCAAGAGGGTAATTAAAAATAACTATATGTACATATAAAACATGACTAACCATAATCGCAAATGACAAAATTATGTAGATGAGCCCAAATTTGTATAAAAACACTAAGATATGTACATTGAAAGGCACATAGAAAGAAAAATGTGTATCAAGAATGGAACGCAAGTGTATCGAGAATGGAAATTACATGGTCGATGTAATCCACAATCTCAAAGAAATCGATGAACATCGCCCTCAAAATAATATAATGAAGGTAAAGCACTTTCTGCAATAAGATTATTGCTAAAACAGAAACTGTTCAAAAAGTAGTTTCCAAACTTCTGGATACTAATAGTGCACTCCAAGCACAGGTTCTAACTGGAAAAGGTCATCGCCATCTCTATTGACATTCAGACAGCGCGCAGGGCTCAAAAAGGTTGTGTCATCAAATCTGAAGTAATATTAGCGTTGATATTTGTATTACTGTTGTTTTGTTTGTTTTGTCGTACAATACTCGAGGGATTATATGCATGTATACCCAGAATTGCACCCTTACCTTCTAAAAAAAGGTCTTGTACTATATTCTACAAAAAATTTCAGTATCGCAATGCGTTAATCGCTTGATGATTACGGAAATTAGTGCATGAAAAAGAACTAGGCGTCAACACCGGCGTCTTAGAAGAAACTGAGTTGCTGTAACATTAGTCATAAACTCATAACATTAGTCATAAACAAAAAAAACTCACCAACGCGGCGTTTTAAAAGCTAAACCTTCTAAATGTAAATCTAAAAAAAACACACTACATTAGACAAGTAAAACAAATAAATAAATAAATAAAAACACGATTATGTTTCGAATCTTGTACAGAACGATATTCAGTATATCCTACGGATTCTTTTGAGACACAAGAAAACAAATTTTATTACCAGAAATATACATATATAGAAAACCTAGAACAACTTTGAACATTGTTACATACGATGTCAGATGCCTGTCCGCAACCGAACGACTACTTGAATTAGAAAAAGAAATAAAATACTTGAATTGGAATGTACTAGGAGTATGCGAAGTTTAACGAAGAACTTTAGAATCAGGATATACATATATTTTACCATACCAATGCTAGAAATTCAATCGGAGGTATTAGTTTCCTCATCCACAAGAAGCACAGCAATACATCCGTTACAATTTAAATAAATAATAATAAATAATACAGGTCTATGTACCAACTATCGACTACGAAGATGAAGAGGTAGAAATATTTTACGAAGACATTGAACGGACCAAAAATAAAAACATGTGTCACTTCACAATAATTAGCGGAGACTTTAATGCCGAATACGGCAAACAAGCGGACAAAGCAGAAAGAGCTTTGGGTTTGGGAAAATAAATAATAACAGATGTGACAACACTGAATAAATTCGGAATAGGAAGCGGCCACCGAACAGTTAAAGTAACAAAATGGTATGTAAGAAAAAGCCTATAAAATGGAGTAGTTCACATGACAAACAGCCAGCAGAGAAATAACATAGAGCACCCTATGTAAATAAAGGAATCAGAGAACTAATTATCTCAGCACAAGAAAAACATTGCAAAAGCACAAACAATTTGCGTCGTAACGAGAAACTAAGCGTATCAACAAAACAATATCTAGACCAAAGAAACGAAGCTAGCAGACTGTACAAAATAATTTCAAAGGAAAATTTCAAAACCCGACCACCACGAAGAAACCGGTGGTTTGATGATGAATGCCGGTAAGCACAAACGGCGCAGGAAATGACCTGGCAGAGAGCATACACCAACTAATTTCTAAGATTTGGTCAGATGAGTGTATGCCTGATGAATGGAATCTGAGCATCGTTTTCCCCGATCCATAAGAAAGGAGATCCCGGCAATTACGCCATCTACAGAGGTATCAGTCTCCTCATCATCGCGTACAAGATCCTATCTGCCATATTGTGTGAACGTCTGAAACCCTTTGTCAACAATCTGATTGGGCCCTATCAGTGTGGTTTCAGACCAGGAAAGTCCACAGTAGATCAAATCTTAACATTTCGGCAGATTCTGAAAAAAAAATCCAAGAAGTCCAAATCGATACCCACCATCAAAAAAGTATTTAGACAAGACGCGCTGTCATCTGATTTTTTCATCATCATGTTTGACAGGGTAGTGCGAAACTCACAAGTCATTACTGAAGACAAAATCTTTCAAAAGTCTGTGCAACTACTAGCGTATACCGATGATATGGACATTATTGACAGAACACAAAAAATTCCCCATCAGTCGTCTAAGATGACTAGGATATGTAGAGCGGATGGACACAAATGCTTCAGCCCGGAGGGACAAGGCTGTAGAGAAAGATCTCGTCCTAAATGGCGCGCAGAAGTAGAAGGGTACTTCAACAAATTTAGAGTGCGCAACTAGAGGCAACTTCAACTTTGGGCACAACAGGGTACTTGATGATGATGATGATCAACCTGTCACCAGTCACGAATACTATCATTGGGAGTGAATATGAATAAAATCATCAAGAAATCAAGAAATGTATAATTTATAATTTTAAGAAGAGACAAGTTGTCAGTACAGCAAAAATTAGTATTATTTCTCTGTAATTGTAAGCAGGTAGACCTCAGACACCAAACAATTTTATGAAACCTTTAATATTCTCCAATGTCTGATCTCCTTTAACATACATACCTTGTCATTTCAGAGTTGGAGTTGATGAAGAGACTGAACAATTGAACAATTATCAAGTCCGCAGTGTGAGTATTCAAACTTTTTTTATGTTTTGTAAAAAATCGTTTTGTTTTGTAAAAACAGAAAATTAACTTATTCTTTTATATTTTGTAAAATTAAATTTAAGCTCGCACTATGGCTAGATAAGCAAACAAATGTAGAAATGAACATGTGCTGCAAAGTAGAACAAATTGTTTATTACATATGTATTTGGATATAATTAATTGTCCCGTAACTTGCATCTCTACTGCACGTATGTTTATTTCTACACAGCTTTCATCTATTTGCATGCACAATTTTCAAATATTTCCAATTTATTCCACTTTATTAACAATTTTCAATTAAAAAATTATTTCTCAAATCTTGTTCAAAAAAAAAAAAAAAAACAAATTTCAAATAAACAAATAAAATGGTCAAAAACAATCTTGAATGCACAAAAGGTTTACAACTCAATGGAGAATACAGCAGCAGCGGTATGTTTGATCATTTACAGTACATGTCAAAAGTTTGATTTCAATGTTTTTTCCTTACATATAGTTTCTCATTGTTTTCCTCTTATTTGTTTCTCTAAGTTTGTTAACCTTTTCTTCTGTTAATATTTATTTATTTACATTTTCCGTATGATTTTGCGCAAGTTCTTAGATCATAGATTATCGCTAATTTAAAAAAAAAAATCAATGTATGTAGTTGATTGAAAATCTCATATTTTCAAGCAGTCAATCGACACAGGACTTAATTTGGGACAATTGCCAATGTCCAGAAGACGAAGTTCTTTGGTGAGAGTTTTTAAGCTCCCAATTTTACAAAAAAAAAAAACAACAACAAAGAGTTTTTCTGTTCATTTGATTTGCATATAACCAACAATTCATTCATTTAATTCTGTACATAAAAAAAAAAAGAATTTCTAAATTCAAAAGTACTCCAAATTTTTAAGAAAAGAAAAATGGAAAAATTTTCTAATTTTTGAATTTTGTTTATTTATTTGTTTAATAATATTTTGATCATGGCGCTAAAAGCTAACAATTTCTTTCGATTTTATTGTTTTTGTTCGTTAAATATATAGTTTTTTGTATAACAACTCTGCTTTGGTATATACACATGTAAACATGTATAAATGCTTAAATTAAATTCAGAGAAGAATAGGCTTGAGAATTTAAGTCAGTCTGACGGTTATTTGCAGGATGTGGACGCTGACATGGAAGGAGGGGCGACTACACCTGGCGGTAGTAGACGAAATAACGAGAAGGCGATATTGGCGCGCATTTGGGGCAATTTTGATACAAAGTAAGTATTTTTGAGCTAAGAAATAGTTTTATGACGACAACATGAGTAAGATTGAATATATGATAATATCAGTATTCAAAGATTCAGTCAGTATTTAGTCAATCTAATTGGTCAAAAACAGTGCATAGTGAACTTATGATACTACTTCATATCTCCTAATGTATAGGAGTTGCAGAAATACTTGGGTATATGCAGTCAATCCTTTAGTCAAAAGCAAGGCTGGTTTAACAGGAGTTTACCAGAAATTAAACTGCCATTCCAATACGGCATTAAACTGTGGGTCCTTTCTATTCTTGTGAAAACTATAATATTTGCAGCATAAATGGTTGTGAGAAGCGAGAACTTGCACCAAAGTATTTATTTATACTTACGTACGTAAAAGCAGACCACTGCAGGAATCGACGTCATGCTCCATTCCGCCCCAAAATCAATTCGTAATTGATTGACAAGCAGCAAAGTTCTGGCTACTTGCATTGAAAAGCAACGAGGTCACCGCCATAGAGCAGGCCTGAGGTGATCAGAGTCTTATATAGATGCCAAAACTAGACATATCTCTATATAGCTCTTCTCTATAGATACTATCATAGGCGGCCTTAAAATCAATAAAAAGATGGTGAGTATCGATTTGAAATTCCTAGATTTTTTTGAAGATCCACCGTAATGAGAAAATTTGGTAGACTTTCCTGGCCTAAAAGCACACCGATACGAACCAATCAGATTGCTGACAAAAGGTTTTAAACGTTCACACAGAATAGCAGATAAGACGCCGTTGAGAGTTATTTCTCTATAGTTAGCGCAGTTTAGAGAGTATCCTTTCTTGAGGATCGGGCAAACAATGCTGAGGTTCCATTCAGCGGGCATATGTACTTTCGTTCGACCATATTTTGCAAATGAGTTGATGAATGATCCTTACTAAGTCATCCCCCACTGCTTTGAATAGCTCGGCAGACAGACCATCATCTCCAGCAGCTTTATTGGATTTCAGCTTAGATATCGTTATTTTAACTTCATACAGGAATTGTGTGTTATCATCGTCTAGATTGAATGGTTCATTCTGCCTGACAGCGGAATTTTGGTCATCTTCGCCGTTATACAGTCTGCAGAAGTGATATTTCCACATCGACTGCGATTCTACTACTAGGTTTCCTTGTTCGTCCCTGTAGGTTTCGGTTCTGGCTTCTTAGTCTTGATATGTTCTTTTTAACTTCTGGTAAAACTTCCAGAAGTGCGCTTCCTCAATCGTGCGCTTCTCATGATTCTTCTTTTTCCTTCTGAGAAGCCGGTGTGCATCACTTCTCTTTTGCTCGTAGAGCTGGTGAGCAGCTCTCATCCTTCTACTCAGCGGGCTTTGTATGCCATCTGTTTTTCTGCATTTTCTTGCCGGCATTCTTCGTCGAGCCAATATTAGATGTTTGTACGGAGATTTGTAGAAAATTTTGATTTATGAATATCAACTTCGTTCAAACCGGGCACTTATATTGAATTTAACAGTACAGCTCCGTACAGTACAGTACAGATCTACTAGATCATCGGTTGTGGTATAATTTCCAAAGCCAATTATTGGCAAGATGAGATTTGGTAAACGAGTATCTGACAAATAAAAATATTTACGCACCAACTCTTAAAACAAATTCTTCTTTTGCTTTTCTAAATACTGAATAACTTTAAACCTATTCGTATACTTTGGAATAACAAATTCACCTAACAATTTCCGTTTAATTACAGATACATGAAGCCCCTTCTAACGCACTCACGCCCGACTCTACTGGAGACCTTACCAGTCTGCTGTAATCCCGTGGCCCGCCTTCTAACAACGACAGAACAACTAACACAGGTAATTACTTTCTCATACCCATTTAACTATTTTCCGAAACGTTATCGCATGATACATACATAGTTGTATATTGTAAACTTAATTACGTACTCTCATACCATACTCATAGCAAAACATATCTACTAACACAATTTTTCTTAAAACTACAAATTAAAACGCCTCATTCAGGATGGTGGGACACGCAGATCTGACTCCGATTCCGACATTTGTATAGATGATGATGATTTCAATCGGAACGGATCGAGTAATGGTGGCGGACCCGGCGGTGCCAATGGTCCGCGTAGAAACTCGATCAATCGTGTAAGTATTCGAATTGTGTCGGACGATCGAACCAATCTTTTTGCTAGTTACAAAAACCGTGATTAAAAAAAAAGTAATTTTCCACGAAGAACAATTTTTTTTATTTGTACATAAGAAAAAATTTATTTTTTGTTACAACGGATCGGATAAACGAAAAAAAAATATCGCGTTTTCGTAATTGAATCCACAGATCAATTTCTGACATATTCCTCATCTAAACTATTTTTGAAAGATATTTTTATTACCAAAAAAAAAACCTAAACTAAACTACAAAATTAATTTATTTCCTTAAATTTTGGTCTCTAATTTTAATTCTTATGTTATTTTGCATGCTGGCAAATTTATATAAAAAAAAACTTTTTATAATTATTTTAACTACCACTACGAACATGGATTTCTTTGAATTAAAAAAAAATATATATTTAAAAAAATAATTATTTATAACAAAATTAACAAACAAACTTATTGTAAAACTTTCTTTGTGTGTATATTTATATTTAATAACTTGAATTAACTATCGCTAAATTGTTATTTAATTTTTTGGTTGTATTTATTTATTTGTTTTTTTTTTTTTTTATAACACAACATTATTTCTTTATTTTAACATTAATAATGGTATTTTGTTGCGAAAATATTTCTATATATTACGTAAATTTACATATTAATTTTTTGTTATTGATGAATTAAAGACGAGTGCTGTTTTGAACGAAACTAACCAAATTATCGCTGATCTCAGTGTTGTTACAAATAATTTTATGTAAAATTAAAAAAAAAAAAAATTATAATATGAATTTAAAAGCTCACCGTACACATTTTTTTTTAATAAACCAGAATAATAATAATAATAATAATAATAATAAATATTTACTAACTCACATAGACATTAACACATTGCATTGAGTTTGAATTATTTTCTTATTTAGTTGGAGGAGTAGTTTTATAGTTCATTAGGTTGTAAATATGTTTTCATCTAATTTTTGTATTATTTGGTTTGTAAATATATTTTTGAGTTGAATTATGAATATTTTATTCCTGCCCTTCCTAATGTCCTAATGTCAACGGAGACGGCGCGAATAATTTTAGAGAATTGTTGTAGAATAGACTATAGTAATTAGTTACACTAGTCGACGATTGAATTAAGATCGTTTTGAATGTGTTGCCTAATACGTTGTTGTTGAGGAGGTTTATGATTCTTTAGGTTAGTTTTTATGAGATTTAGATAAACGAAACCAAGTGTACATGAAAAACTTGCGATGTGGATTACATTCCTGTCACATGCAATTTGGCGTTAGTTTAGAGAAAATAAAATCATTTCTTGTATTGATACGGTCGTGCATATAGCATATATGTACATAGAAGGAAAAATTTAAGAATTTTCCGTAAAAATATTTATTGACGCTACACAGTCAGTTAAGTCGAAAGGAAAGAAGTTTGAAGACAAGATTGCTTGCACACTGTGGGACCGGAAACTATTAAACCCATATGTACATGCAATAAAATACGAATGCAAAGAACTGCGGCAATTCTAAACCAAGTTACCTTCACTTTTAAACAAGATAAAAATAAATACCATCCGTATCAGCACATTTTATCTATTTAAGTGCCAAACAGCCATTAAAGTACTCGTGCATTCTACTTAGTACAATCGATTTCACCTTAAATTTGCTACCGGGCTGTTTCAAATCAGATAACAATGCAAATTTGGCGAAATAATAAACGCAGTCATTCATTCGTAAAGTAAAAACAGATAACACATCATTCAAGGAGCGCTATAATGAGCTCTTTGAAAGAATATCATTAGATTCATCATAGTTCTCCGCACATAAAATTGTATGTCGCACATGCGTGAAAATGTTGAGGACATTCGAGCGACTTCAATTTTGCACTAAATTTTCGTTTCCAAGGTGGTCAGACAATTTCATTGAAATTCCAATTTTTTTTCCAGTTGGATCATTTTCATCGAGAATATTTAGACTTATAAGCCGATCTACTTTGTACACATATTATAGATCACTTAAATTTTTCAAAACCTTGGGCATGAAGGAAATGATGTTAATTGAGTCTGTATTTGCATACCTCTCTATCAGTATCGAAAACAATATAATGATCTTAATTCAATGCTTACTAGTGTAAATTTATGTAATACCAGATAGTATAAATTAAATTTCTCTTACTTTTTCCATTAGCTCCTTATCTCCCAACTCTCCTAAGCAAAAAAAAAAAATAACAAATAGAAATGGAATTCTATAGTCAAAAAAAAAAAAAAAACAAGTAGATCTAAGTTAAGTTTGGAATAAGCTTTAAAAAACAAAATTGTAAAATCCTACCTAACCAACGATTAGAAGTTGTACTTGTAAAACTCCATTACTCCTTTAGATAATTAATAAAAAAAAACGATTTCCATTAACACTTGTTTGTTTAATACATTTAAAAAGAAATCTTAATATTTCAAAATTCTGGATCAAAATAATAGTCGGTAAGCCTAAAAAATCAAACTTTCAAAAAGCGCCATCTAATAACAATACCCCATACAACTCATCCCTCATCCAACCTCATTTATATTTATTTTCCATTTGCATGCAATTTTTCTAACAGTTAACTAGTGTCTTTAGGCTTATTTCCATTTGTTTTCTTGTCTTACATTAAAATTATTGTTTTATCTTTATTTTTTTTCTATTTTACTTAAATTTACTTTCAGGGTCACAAAAATTCGCAAAATAATCGCCTTCAAATTTGAGTTTTGTATTTTTTTAAAAATTTAATTTAAATTTAACTCTTATCTAAGGCATTTTTATATATTTTATTTTTTGTTTTTATTATGCTTCTATATATATACATATATTTTGTTAATTTAATTTTAAAGAACAAATATTCACTAGTTATTATCGTTGAGTGAGGGCAAATTTGTTTGTTATATTAAAACTAAATATGTATGTATATTTTTTGTTTGGTTTTTTTTGTCCCGCTACAAGCACTATAGAAGAACTATTTTACTTTTATTTGTTTAATTTAAATTATAAAACTATTTTTAATAAAATATGGATTTGAATGAATAACTAATTTTTAGTAATGGCTTTAGTGTTAATTATTTTTGCAATCAGGCCCTGATTTAGAGTTATAGGGTAAGGATGAGGTTTACTCCGCAAATAATCTAGTTTGAACAATTAATTTATAGAATTCAGTTATTTTGATGACTATATGTACTAGTAAAATTAGATGTGTTGTCATTTCCAAGAATCGCTTTATCTCGACCATTGCGCGTTGTTGAAAACATGTTTGGTCTAGATTCTCTCTCACGGATTCTTAATAATTTCCATCGACTCGATGTACTCGCTTACAACAAAAATCACAAAAAAAAAACATTTAAGGTAGGTACCGACAAATAGAGAATGTTATACTATATTGGTTGGTTGGTCGAAGTGGCTGCAACATAGAAACGCCAACACATGTAGACCAGCAACAGGTCCATTGTGATACCACGTTGATTATAGGAGAAAGTTTCCTAAACCATTTTGATGATGCGTAAGAGGCTCTTGATATCTATGTTTTTCAGATCGCCTATATCGTAATAATACAAGACTCCTAAGTGCAGCTTCCATATACGGGAGATAGCTGGGCAGAAACGAAGAAGCTGAGGAATAGTTTCTTCTTGTTCTTCATCCATACAGCTTCTACAAAAATCATTCGCAAAAAGGGCCAGCCTTCTTACATGCTAACCTATTAGACAGTGCCCAGTGATGATACCTATTATAGTCCCGATATGCAATATATTGAGGGAAATAAAATTCTTGGAGTGTTTTAAACCCAGCATTGGTCAAATTTGTTTTGTCGCTAGACATATTGATCCACTTGTTCACCTAAGATATGTACTCTCGTTAGCACCCAGCTTGAATTTCAGTTTGCAAGTAGCGATTGGTATATCTAAGGTGGCTTTGTCTGACATCATTGACAAAGTTGTTCCTATTCTGGCAAGTTCATCTGCCTTACAATTCCCTGGAATTCTACCAGTTCTACGTGAGAGACGATCGGCAGTCTAGTGCTACTAAAGAGTTTATAGATTGGGTAGAGGGATGTCTCTACCAGTTATCAATAATAATAATATTTGGCACTACAGGTCCATGGTACCCAGGGCCTACCTTATCACAACCATTCGTGTTGTGCGGGGCAGCTTTTTCATGACAGTTACACTTTCGAATGTTTCTCAGATCCTCGCGAGAGGTGCGGCGGTGAAAGAAATTTGAAAGACTATCGGAGAAAATACCTCCACCAACTCCGTCCGGAAAACATATAGCCACTGTGAAACAGAACGCAGCGTCAAATGAGCTGTTGTGTGAAAATAAAGGTTTATATAACGCGGCGTTGAAACTTGTTTTTGGGTTTTATACAGAAAATAATGGAAAAACTAATAGAATATCTGCAAAATGATTGATGTCGAAATGACATTTAATTTACTTAGTTTTTCTTTTAGACTATTAGATATTTTGTTAGAGAATGAATGTGTTATGTAGACCCTTTTCTGTAACGTCTCGCCATAAAAAAACGCCTTTATATGACATAAATTCATATACACACTGTGTGCATTACCGTGCTAAGTACCAAACTGGTAAAAACGAAACAATCCATAATGATAAAACTCATCTTCCATGAGCTTTACCTCAGAAATATGCTCTAAAACTTTATTTCGAAGATACAAGGAGTATGATTATGGATGTGTACATGTATTCTTGATTATAAGTCTGTTTAGTCTTTCAACTTCAACTTTAGAAACCCTTAACCGCGAGCTCTCTGTTTTGTAAACAACATGGGTTTATTCACTTATTAATTCGTGTAAACCGACACATGATTCTTTCTCCCTCTCATTCGAGCCCGTCGTAAGATTATTTCGATCGTTACAAAGTCGTCTAAAGTTTTAACCCTGGACGCTAACTTATTTCTTTTTTATTAAGTAATTGGTTCTACCCTAACCAAGTGTACATAAATACATATGTACCATACGGGAAATTTGTGAACTTAATATTGCGGTTTAGTCAGAAATTTGTTTAAGTCTAGTGCTGTAGTCAAACAACAATCAGTTTTCACTTTCGATATTGAACCAAGAAAGACTTCTCCAGCTCTAACTCTAGTAATATGAGTATTTCGAAAATAAAATTCTAAAACCTGGAAAGAGTTTACTTCTTCAAGAGAAATACATACCTGGTAAAAAGATCATGGTGCTATATATGTTAGTAAGCAATAAGATTTCTTTTTATGAGAGATATTTACAAATTCAAATACGGAACCCCTTTGTTTCGAGAAGCATTTCAAAGAACATCTAACTTATTATTGGGTTTAGTTTTGCAGACTAGAAATATCTTCCTATAGTAGAGTTGGCTCTCACGTTAAAACTGTCTAGAAAAATACTATTGCCTTGATTTTGGCACAAAAAGACAATGGGTTTCTCTTGAACTAAACATACAGAAACTCGTCCTGTTTTTTCCAAGGACCAAATGTTTCGTAGTAACAACCGCCTTTGTTTAAGAAAACAAAACAAAATCACACAAATCTATTTCTGGTAAAATGCCTGACATAGTGTTCAACTAAACTCAATCACACTCTTTATCCCTTTTATGAAACTTAATGTTAAAAGTTTGTTTTTCGTTAGAAAGCTAAGCTTGATTTATCTATCCACACATCCCTTATTTTGTTTTATTTTCCTTTTCACTTACATTCTATTAATTCGAACATAATTTATTTTCTAAGGATAAAGAACAGCAAATCCTGTGTTGCGTCCGCTTTTCTTTTATAATTTTTTTTGTTTTATTTCATCTTATTTTGTTTGTTTGTCTAAAGAAATAAAAACACTACCCAAATCGGATTCAAATTTATTTAAAAAAAAAAAAAAAACAAAATCACATTCTTTGAGCTACAAAGGACAAAATTCGACATTGACACAAAGAATTCACACAATTTTTCATTAAAATTTACACTTATTTTTTTTTTCTCATGATTAAAAATCCACTTAAAACAAAACAAACAAATATTTAATTAACTGAATTTAAATTTATGTCGTTCATTAATGGTTTCTTCTCTTTTTTCTTTCTCTCTTTGGTTGGTTTACGAACAAACAAAAAATTAAAATAAAATACTTAAACGCATTAAATTTTTATTTCTAATTATTCATCTAATAAATATTATTATATGCAATTATATAATATATATATATATTGAAAAAAAAACAAAAAACAAAAGATGGAAATTTTGGAACATGTCCAAAGCCCTGTATCGACGCGTATTAGACTTTTAGGCTTTTACGGCAAGAATTTATAGAAAAATTTTTTCAAACAAAGAAATAAAAACAAAAATTAATCTTCATACAAAAATAGGTATTTTATATGTAACAAAAATATACATATATTTAAAAAATAAAAATAAAAAATTGTTAATTTTGCAAAAGAAGAATGCCCTTCTTATGGGTATTTATGTTTGTGTATTCGTAAGAGGATTTAATCCAATATAATGTGTTTTTAACTTTTAATTTATACATACCTGCAATATCTATATACATATATTAATTTATTTCAACAAATTCCTATTATTCATAGAATTTCTTTTATTTAATTTTTGTAATTGGTTTATTTGTGCTTAAAAATAGAAAATAGTAAAAAAAAAAATATTTCTTTTTTATCGGCTGTGATGTTTAAGAAAAGGCCACCATGAGACATTTGTAAAAATAAAAATTCAATTCTAAATTTGCTGTTTAAATTACAAAACAAATAATATATTGAAAAACTTAATAAAAACATAAAGTATGCTACATGCTAGAAACTCTTAGCACTTTTTTAAAGATTCTATTTCAGTTTTGTGTGTAATTAATCAATACATAATGTTCGAGTGTACAGAATTTATAAACTAATGACATTATATTACATTTTTAAGTTAACTGTTATTTAAATAATAATCAAATAATTTTTTCCCATAATAGAAACTTACGAACTTAAACACAAAAAAAATATTTTATGGTGATACATTTAGTACATTAATTATATGAAAGTAAAACAGAACAAAGGATCAGTTGTTTTATTTTTTCTACAACAATCGTCGGATATTTACATATTTCAGCAGTCTTGCTTTCAGCGTTTACTTCCTGTTGACTTTTCCTAGTGATAGTCGGTTTTGCTTTGTCCTTCTCACCAATATTACGCCATCCCGAAAAAGTTACGAATCGTAAGCAAACTCTAATTGCAATGCATGACATCATGATGACATTCGTTTTCGTACAGAAATTTCAAAAGCGTTTGTAGCTATGAGAGCACAAGCGTTCTCACGATAGACTTCACTATAAACTCCTACTCTACACCTCCTACCCCTATCCAACCCCTTTGGAAGGTCGTTGGTGCTAGCGGACAAGAGAGGGGGAGGAGTATTTTCTCACTAAAGCACTTGCTCTTGAATCAACGGTGGCGTCTACCAGTTCCAGTCAGGTCGAACTATTAGTGTTATTCCTATATAAGCTGCTTCGACTTATTTGAAGCCAGGGTAGTGGAAGAGTTGGTGACGAATGAACCCTGAATGGGCCAACGACAACGCTCTCTCAAGCGGGTTACTGACTCCGGAAAATCCGGCCCATTGTTCTAGGGGTATAAAAAAGGAACTGGCCCTCCAGGTTAGGGGTTGTGCATCGGGGTAACTTTCCTACAATGGTAAAACAAAATAGTTACGATGCAACAACGAGCCTCGGATAAGGATGACCACACCCTTGATGACCCCAGCAAACGAAATAAGGACAACGACCTTCGGATCTGCACGTGGAATGTTCAGACTCTTAACAGACCGAGTGCCGCCGAGCAATTAGCAGAGGCCCTAAACTGATATAATGCCATCCAGGAAGTGCGATGGGATGAGCCGGGCAAAAGGAGGATGAAAAACTGTGATCTATACTATGGTGATTGCAAGAGGGAGCAGAAACAGCCTTTATTCGGATGTGGATTCGTCATATACGACGGACTTAGGTCTTAAGCTTTTGTCACGTGAGCGAATGTCTATGACAATCCCCAGAACAAAGAAATACTGTGAGAAAATACAACGTCGAAAAGTTGCAATCGCAAGAGACCGCCAGAACTTTTGCCGAAAGTGTATCTCGAAATCACACTACGATGATGCCGCCAGCATTAAATGCCGAAAACCAATGCCAACCCTGCCATCAGAACTGCCGCACTGCCATCAGAATTGCCGGCTGTCACCGTTCGCTAGTATTGAAGCCAAAATGGGATTAGCGGTAAACGAGGGCAAAACCAAGTTTTTACGAGTATGTATATGTTGTCAACAAGAAAGTACACACAACATCGGCAAACTGGACAGAACGTCACAATATACAGCTATAACGTTGTGGTAGTAAGGGACTTTGTCTACCTTGAGAAGGCATTTCAGTAGTTGAGACGTTTCCCGGAGAACTAAGGAGACGTTGTGGACTTAGTCTTAATGAAGAAAAAACCGAACTAATTCTTTCTACAAATAAGAAAAAAATACCCGAGTTCGAGCCACCCACTGAATGGAGCCCAACTCCAAATATAAGATAAGGCAAGATACCTAGGACTAGATTGAAAATTGAACTGGAGAGACAGGACTGGAAGAAAGACACTTAAACGTACAAAGAAGGCCTTGATTGCTTTTATTCATGCAGCTGAATCTTCGGTTAAAAATTGGGGCCAAAACCAGCCACTATCCACTGGATGTACATACACATACCGGCATCGTTAGACCTATCCTCACGTACGACACTCACAAGGATCCAACGTCTAGCGTGTTTGGGTACCACCAGCCCTATTAAATAGAACAATACCTACTGCCGACCTTGGCCCACTGGACACCAAAGAAGTAGCCGCAAAAGGCGCCCTTAGCCTCTGACACACCTGGATGTGGAAAACCCCAAATCGGACACAGCACCATCAAGTGGTCAAACACACCTTCTGACTACCTTAACGCCTAACACGGATTTCAGCCTCAACCGCAACTTCTAATTTCCCTCTCTAGAGAGAGCTGAACAAATGGTAAGGTCATTAACCCCGCCTCTGTATTCACCTTCGAGGATGAGTTAAAAATGGACGAAGTTCAGGAATATTCCCGGTCCATAAAACTTCCTAACCTTGCAAGTTTCAAGCGGAAATATATGGAAAACTCAAATCCTTTAGCTCGAGGCACAGCATCCGCTCTGCTGCATTCACGGAAATATGGGTTTCTACGGGAATGAAGCTAGCCAGGAAAAGGATAAGAATCAAACGATTTAACAGCAGATCACTCGGTTCTAACGCCCATCAGTCTTCTTATGTCCATTTTCACATCGGACTTTAACATGGCACGTAAGGTGGAGTACACTCCATATATGCTGCGTCTCTAGAAAACTTTGGGCCCAATACGACAAAAAAATCACTAGAGAACTTCTATAGATGAATAGACGACCACAGCTGATTCTCTTCATAGGTATTCTCACAAGCCACAACTCAATGACGATCCCAAGAGAATCAGCACCACAGACCTATGCAGAGGCTGCAGCGGTAGAGGGTAGAGGAAGACAAAAATTCTTCTACGAATGCCCAAACCTCAGTAGAACTCAACCCTTGGAAAAGTGTCTTTCAACGATGAATTAAATTTCATTTCGTTGCAGTTATCCCCCAACCTACCTACCTAATTTACCGACCAAAATATTTCTATACAAGGAATAAGTTTTTATAATATTTACGTCGGGACGGCGCGAACGCCATTCCCGGCTACCAAAAATTACACGCACGAGTTGCTCGCATTAGGAACAATCGCGGAGGTCAATCCAACCGAAGGTGCAATGGTCAGACCTCACTCCGGGGGAACCGCCTTCATGATCACGGTAACCCCTACGCCAGGTAAGTATGCTTTTTCGTCCACATAGAAGAGACTTTCTGAAATTTTCTGCAAGAAGTGGATATGAATTATATACATGAACGAAAACACAGAAAATGTTAGAAACTACCCTCTCAAAATATACAAGACATTCTCATTCTTTGAGTTAATGAGGGGTTGAAAATTGTGTTTTTGAAATACAGTGTAACAACTGATGTAAAGTACCTTTGTTCGTTTTACATTGATTTTTATAGAAAACTTAATTTTATTGTCGTGTAGAACCACAATCAGTTCTATAGGAAGATTTCAAATAGGTAAGTCTAGGTAATTGTGAATTGATCTGACCGGAAACATCAATAAAAAGATTTAGATACATTACCTTCATTTGAAAACATGTACATACATAGTTTGAACAAACGGGAAAGAAGTGTTCTTAAAAGTTATTAAAAAGTTTTGACTGGGACTTCGTTCGCTGCTACTGTTCTCTTATTTATTTCTAAAACTATCGTTTTTCACTTTGTTACCTAATAATGCTAATTAACTAACCATTATGGCAAGGGCAGTCGAATAATCCGTTCTGTCTTCCAGAGAATGGTGTAACCATACGTAATATGGAATTACTAATGTCACTCGCCGAATATCAAACAGGAAAAGGAACTAGTCTTCTTTTATCAGATTGGAAGAGGCCTATTGTTAAATGCAGTATCCGAATCTCATCTTTTTTTTCGATGCCTTTCATGATATTTCTTTACCTCAGGGAGTGAGTAGAAGAGGTTCACGAGGATACACCGCACCTCATCCGTCACTGCCCAAACCTTTGCCACTTGAAAAACAGAACACTAGGAAGACATTAATACCGATTTACAAGAATTATCTAATATCTTAATATACAGTTTTTCCAGGTTTCTGAGGATATCACGGTAGTTGGAGACTCAATTCACCAATGAGCAGTAAGGAAGCATTAAGAAAGAAACCCAGTACAGGAACTGAGGCAAACTCTCTATTGGGCATCACAATGGGTTCACAAGGACCTAGCTATGATTAGGTGAAAGGTTGGTGTTGTCTAAGATTCCAACATCGAACTCCTACCCAATGGTCGAACACATCATTAACGACTTATTTATATTTTACGGAGGCTAACTCGAAAATATGTCATTTAACATTTCTAGCAAAAATTATGACCCGTTTCCAAAGATTTGAAAATATTTTATTGGAACATATTGAGATAGAAACGATGCGACTCAGTTTAGTGACACCCTATGTATGAGTTCACTTAATTCACTCGATCATATGTTTCCTGTCAAGTGTCAACTTGTAGAACCGTATGTCGATCAGTTGCTGTTGTGTGCATTTCACTCCCAAAAGATGATTTCGTACAGGATTACTCCAATACTGACACAAATCCTTAGGAGGACTTATGCCGTGGTAAGTCAATTCATACATTATTCTTCCCAACGCCAACTATCCACCATTCCAGCGTTCAACACTATCAATTCCATCAGAAATTCGAATCGTCGAAGTGGGTCCTCGAGATGGATTACAAAACGAACCCACCCTTCTGCCAGCATCAACAAAAATCGACCTAATAAACAGACTATCAGAGACTGGCCTGCAAACCATAGAAGCCACAAGTTTTGTCAGTGCCAAGTGGGTGCCACAAATGGGTGATAACACTGAAGTTCTCCAGGGGATCAAGAAAAAATCAGGAGTCTCATATCCAGTGCTGACACCAAATCTAAAAGGATTCGAAAGTGCCCTGTTAGCTGGAGCTCAAGAAGTCGCTGTGTTTGGAGCTGCATCTGATTCGTTTTCTCGAAAAAATGTGAACTGTACCGCCGCTGAGAGTATTGAACGATTTCGTCCAGTTCTGGAAGCTGCTAAAAAAGCTAATGTCAAGGTAAGAGGGTATGTATCCACTGTGGTGGGGTGTCCCTATGAAGGAGCCATTAGTCCACTGACAGTAGCAAGAGTCGTAGAAGCCATCTACGCTTTGGGTTGTTATGAAATTTCTCTGGGCGATACTATCGGTGTGGGAACTCCAGGCAGTATGCGAAAGATGCTCGATGAAGTGGTGAAAGTTGTACCCGTATCACAATTGGCTGTTCATTGTCATGACACCTATGGACAGGCACTATCAAATATCTTAACATCCTTAGATTACGGTAAGTTTGCATAAAATTCAAGTGTAAGTCTATATATAACTTTAATAATTTCCAGGCATTTCGGTAGTGGACTCCTCAGTTTCTGGATTAGGTGGGTGTCCTTATGCAAGAGGAGCCTCTGGCAATGCCGCTACAGAAGATGTTGTTTATATGTTGCATGGAATGGGTATTAAAACTGGTATTGACTTAGACAAACTCATCGATGTGGGGAAGTTTATTTGCGGCGAATTGGGTAGGCAATCGGAATCGAAAGTGAATCGTGCTTCTAGGAGATCAAATCAAAGCAACAATTAATAGAATATATCTACTGAATTGAATTTATTGTCGATATAACGGAATCGATGGCATTTATTAAGCTTTAAATTTTTTTATCATTTTCGTTGTAATTATGTAGAAGTTAGAAAATATATCTTTTTTGTTTTAAAATGTCGATGTTTAGCTCACACCAAACTCTTTTTCTTTCACTGATTCTGTATTTTTCCTTTCTAGCAAAGAAATTATAGAAACTTATACCTGTTATAATAAATATAATAAATATATAAATATAAATATTATATAATAAATATATAAACAGGCTTATTCTAATAGCATAGCATGATGTGAAAAGTATTTTTGTATAAAGAAGTCACTCTTGCAGAGTCAATAAACAGAAGTAAAACCTTAGTAGTGAAAGAAGTATACAAATCAAAAATAATAAATAAAATTTATAAAGGTTCATGATATGCGAGAGTATTTTGCACTCGAAAAGAGTAGAACTTCGTTTACAGGCAAACAAGATCTAACGAACATTTAAAGATCAGCTCCAATAAGCACAATCGCCTAACAACAAAAGTGACAGTGGATTGGGATGCAATGGAATCTTTTAACCCAGTATGGAAGAATAACGGTCCGACCGAAAAATAGATGGTTACGGGACAGTTCAGAAGAAGTCACTGGAACTGAGAAAGAGTTGGAGGAAGCTGAAACTTATTGCCAGAAATAGTACACGAAAGCGCGCAGGGAAGATAGGATATAAGCACGAGCAAGCCGTGGCTCAAATGGTTAGTACGTTAGACTAACCACTTGAATGAGGGGTTCGAAGTTTGATCCCCAAACAACACCCGAAGTTTCTTTCACGGACCTACTCGCGAGCGTCTGACAAATATCCACAAGTAAAACTCACGAAAAATCTTCTCAAAATAAAAATTGCCTTTCGGATACGGCATTAAATAGTAAACAACTTCCATTCGTGATAGACCTTCCATACACATACCTGTCGTTCCAAATTTGTATTTGTATTATCCCTTGGTGACAAAAGTGTTACCCTGCATACATATTCCTTCCGATACAACAGAAAATCTTTCAATGGAAACAGCGCACAAATGCGAGACTGAAAGTACAATCAGTTCCGATATAGGATACAATTGGATTACAATAAAGGATACTCTTATTCGCTATCTTCCAGCAAGGAGAACATCACTGCTACTTGAGAGAAGCTTCAGTATATCTTTTCATAGTTTCGATACACAAAAATATTATGAAACAAGTACGATATGTTAAGCAACATCTGAATGCGACAGGATTAAAATAAATGATTCTTCTTATTTGAAACCGGTGAAAAAATACCCCACTCCCACTACGCATATAACACAACTCTAACTTAACAATCTACTACAATCTGTGCAGTCATTTCCCCACTTCACAGCCACCCTGTTTAATTGACAACTGCGCTGCTGTCAAAGAAAAGTAAGAAAATCGCACTGCCAGAAATTCTTCAATTTTATTAAAATTTCCATTTTTAAGCCATCAGCGAATCCTAGAAAAATATGGCTTCACCAACGGGTGGCGTAAAGCCTATGTCCATCGCTGGGCGTATGGTCCGCGAGCGCGAGCGTTTAGCTGGAATGACAGACGAGGAGCGTGCCTGGCGTAAACAATGGGTGAAAGATCAAGTTTTAAGCCACAATGAACCACGGCGTGTGCCCGAATTAGAGGCGGAATTCCTCAATCCCATTCGTCGGTTCTATCGTGCCCCATTGGACAAAGTTTGTGAAGTTCTAACACCGAGTTTGGTTAGTTTAATTGAAATGCATTATGTAAGCGCTCGTTCCTAACCTTTAACACCTCACTATCCACCCCACTGCAGGGCTTCAATAGAGCGTGGGCAGTTCGCTTTTGGGTAGGAAAAGGTTTGCTGTTCTTGACTGCAGTCTATGCTGGTGCCTACTATTTCAAATATAATCAGAATGTGAGTAGAACTTTGCGTTTAAATTTGAAGTGGGCGAGTATAACTTTCTTCCATTCTAGGATTGGACCCGCAAAGGTGGCTGGAGGGTGATTCACAATCGTAACGTTTGCCATCCTGGAGATGAGGCATTCCCCAAGTTATCTGATCGTTCAGAACCTGGCGACTACGCTGCCCGTGGCTTCAAGCAGGCGACTATTTAAGAAAAGGTGCATCTGCTAAGAACCAAAGAGTGTCTGTCGGCTTCTATGCAATTTTTGTTTTCTGGAAACTCTTGATGATTTGAGGTGAAATAAACGAAGAACGTCTCCATTCATCGCTCGTAGACATAAGGAAAGGTGATATTTCTTTTTCTTCATTATAATCCACCGGTGTCAACGGCAATTGCGACATATTTGCAATTCCTCTACACATTCTTCGTTTAATTGCGATATTCTGCTGTCGCCAGCATTGCCGATGGGAGGAGTGCATAGGAGCTTCCAGCAGTTGATTTCAGTCGAAATTACTAATTTGGTCATTAATCGTGTTTCGCGGGAGAATTTTCCTTATAAATCACATATTTACGCGCACAGTGACCCAAAAACCAGTTATTCTAGAGGTTTTCTGTTCGTTTGGTCGCTTTAAACAGTTCTTGTTTGCGTGTTCGTTTTTCGTCTTCTTTGCATTTTTTTTTTTGCCCCGTGCACACAAGTAACTATCAATATCGTCATCATAAAACAGGTAAACGAACGAAAAAAATTTACAGAGAGAAAATCTTGTGAATGGGGCAGATCATGAATGTAGTGGAGTTCTCGCTGTATTTGTTGGTCACTCCGGTGCTCCCCGCACTCCTTTGACCGACAAGAACAACAACAACTGTTCCCCGAATCAGCTGACGGTTGAAAAACGAGGAACCGTCGAAAGACAGCTGTCCCGGTGTTGGCTGTTTCGGTTCTCTTCATATAGTCAAATTCCATTCCACTGTAGTCCGGTTTTGTTGATTTTGTTTTCATCTGGAGCAGCAGTGACAGCAAGCTTACGCACACATGGATTTTTCGAAGTGTCAAACTTTTGGCGGCTCCCCTTCGAAATGAGAATTGTTTGTGGGTAGTGGTAATGCAATGGTAACTTTTTCGAACTCGACCAATTGAGGAGAAGTGTGGTGGATTTGAGAGAGGAAGTAAAAGTTTGAATTTTGCGATATGTTTCGGAGATTGCTTTGGCGCAATAATTTTTGTTGAGAAAGGTAAGGGTATGATAGCATTTGCAATATATTTTGGGGTGAGATAACATTGGGAGTGATTGTAAAGGAGAAAGCAAGTGTGAATACTTGAAGATTGAGCTTGATTTGCTTACACAGTCTTTACAGGGCTTTAAACTATTCAGCAAGCATTCACATTCCCGTAGTCGTATTTCGTAAATAATCAAACTGTTTCATGCAAAATCGTATGAATTCATAATACGGAAAAGTACCTCCGAGTAATAAGTGTGTCATTGGTGTGTAATATGGCGAGACATTGTAAAGGAGATAATACCTGTGAAGAATTGAAGATTGATAACTCACATTCAAGTAATTTTTTTAAGCTGGTACTTGCCTAATACTGGTGATACTGCGCAGCCAGATTTGAAAAATAGTTGCTGACCTAGAGCTTAGCTTCTTACAACCATTATATTTATATTATATTCTTTACATGAATTTAAGGGGCCTACTGTTTAATGCCGTGTTCGAAGAACAATGTTAACTTTTTCATAACACTTACATAAATACGTCTATTCTCGAATGTTTGTCAGAAGCTAGCTAGAGGTGAGAACTCGAAAAACTTTGGTTTTGTCTTGGAATCAAAACTCGAACCACCCGTTCAGTAGTCTGACGCACCAACCACTGATCCACGGCGCCCACTGTTATGCGGGGTGCAGTTTACACAACGAAGAAAACTACATACTTAGTTGTATCTGAAGTCAATGTCAGATAACTTGGAAGTGTAAGCTGAGAATTAGACACCGAAAAACGGAGCCAACAAAGCTAACAAATTCAAAAACATGGAGTTGCTAATACCTTCTTGATGTGCATCACTGTCATTTGGAATCGAAAATAAAAATAAGGGCAAGTTTTTGTCTTGCTTTGAGGTTCATAAGATGTTAAAATGTCCAAATTTAGAGTTTATGAAATTTTTTCGGTACCTTCTACATTTTTGTTCGACTAAGCCGAGAGCTACATATATACATATATAGGTACATGCCATCTTAAAAGTATAACTAAGTTTGCCGAAAATAACCAAACATCCTTACTGGTCAAGCATATAAAGTGTTATAAGCTTCAAATTAAAAAATATAAAAAATTAAATATTGTTCGCACACCACACAATAGTTGAGCAGAGGATATATCGGTTTTTCACGGTTGTGCTTGAGCTACAGTTTTGTTTCTTTGCGAAGACATCTAGTTGAAAGTGGGCCTCATCTCATGATATTTCTAATGAAGATTCAAAAAAGATTCGGAACTATGCCTACAATTTCTTACTCCATGAAGATTAAGATTGTCATTATTATCATTAAGGGTGGGCCATCTGTTAGTTTCTTTTTGAATCATATGTTACTTTGACACTGACAGCTCTTGTGCGCTAACAAATTTTTACAGAAACTCTGTATTATATTTTTGCGGTACGAAATGGATCGATTTACGCTTGCCGAATGAGTTGCCGAAGCAGTTCGAATTTTGAAAAAAAGTTTCAGTTGAAATAATGCCCCAATTGCAGCAGCTGGTGTACGCAAGTTTGTGATGAAAGTTCGTGAGACTGGTTTGCTGATTGATAACCGGATTTATTCCCGTGTTCGTCCTGTGCGCTCAACGGAGAATATTGCAGCTGTTGGTAAAAGTTTGCGCCTAATGCCGAGTGGAGAAATTATTGGCTCAGTTTTCTTCCACGTTACAATCAAGCGCTACCGAGTTATGATAACCGATTTTTTATGGCCAGAAATTAAGGATTTGGACTTGGGCGAGATATGGTTCCAGAAAGATGGGGCTATTAATGGCTATTACTTAATTATGTGGCGCTACAGTTCGGGGTGAACCTGTGCCTACACTAATAATCCTCTCCAGTTAGCCCGGTCTTGAGCTAACTGCCTCCAGTTGCGCACTTCAAATTCAAACCATTAAATGTGAACAATAAAATGTCTTCAACAATGAATTCAATGAGGTTGGCTCATATTGGGATGATCATAACACGATGACCAAGATAAAAAAAGGTGTGGAGACTATCATTATGAATAAATCAACATCTCGAACAAAATTCTTTCTGCCATATTTTGAGAACGCCTGAACAAATTTTCAGAATACTCCAACATCGTTAAAATTTCCGTACTTCAGCAGATCTGAGAGAAAACTCAAGAAGTTCAAACCAATACTCTCTATATGGTCTTAAAGGTTGTGACATATTTGCCAAATCCATCCGTTGGTGCAGGACAAGCATGCAGGTCAATAATAACCCTACCAAAATTTTTAACGTCAAAGAGGGATTTCAATCGAATTATGTTGTTAACGGACTTTTTAACATCATACTTGAACTGATTGTGATAAAGTCACAAGTTATCTTCTGAGGCACGAAAGTTTTTCAAGTATTTTCAAGTTAAAGCAGACGCGACGGAAATAGATTTACCAGCGAATTTGCATACGTATGTGTTACCAATAACCAAACATTAAGGGCCCGTTCATACAGGGGGCAATCGCGCGTTTTTAAACCGGGCATTTAAGTATGAACGAATAATATATGTACATTAATGTAAATAAGAACCGCTCGGTTTCCGTCCGTCTGAACGGGCCCTAAGAGTTGACAATCACAAATGATAAGTAATGAAGAATTAGAAATGATACTCGTACATAATGAAAAAAAAAATTAATAAAAATATATAAATCGAACTTACCGAATCTTTACATTGGATATCAAACCAGTTGAGAATCTGAAAAAAGAAATTTTAATTAAGTAAAGCTTGTTATGCGTCATGCAATAAGGTGAATGAGTAGCGTGACGACATTTTACTATTCATCGCAATAAATTTAGTGGTGTACCCCGTTCCAAAAAAAACCCCACACCTTAGCATCGTTTCTAAAACGTATTGTATTTCACTGGGATTTAAATATATTTATAACGTTGTTATGAGGAATTATTCTTCCTAATACTATCTATCAATTTGTGGCTAAATTTTCTACAAATGCGACAAAAGTGGAAGAAATGGAATATCACACATCAATAAGAAATAAATTTCAAGACTAGGTCGTACGCATACGGTTGTGAGAGCTAGGCCCTGGGTCCCATGGACCTGTCGCGCCAAAAATTTGTATTTTTTATATTTTTTTTTTGTCGTACGTACTTGCACCTTAATGCTATAAGTTGACAATCTTATAAGCATTGAAATTTAAGTTTTGTTCTTCTTACACATGAGGCCTAATAAAGTGGGCGTGGAATTCCGCATTTTTGTTGGAATTGAATTTTTTTTGACATTGAACTGGTGCTATCTGGGAGATTTCACAAATTCTTGTTCTCCTTCACGATTCTTTGTAAATCACCCTCAAAAAGTGGGCATGGCCATATAGTACATATAGTGTTCAAGTGAATTATAGAGTACTTCAAGGTCTATTAATTTTGTTTTAACATTTTTTTTTTTTCAATTTCTGGTAAAAATTGTGAAAAAAATAAATATTTGAGAAGTGGCCTTTGTAGTTCCATAACTTGGTAAATCATATCTTTGCATTTGATATACCCACCTCAGATATTAATTTGAGGCCCAATCGATGAAGAAATAGCCAAGAAAGAGCCAAATTGTAAAATTTCCATTATACGTATAATTTGCCCAAAACGTGGTATGCCATCTAATAGCATATAACAAAACTAAGTCATACATGAAATTTTATCAAAATCGTTAGAGCCGTTTTTGATAAAATCCATTGTTAGTGAAATCGGCTTACGTAATGTAGTCTTAAATTTGAGGTTAGAATGTAAACTTGTGGGTATGATTCTACAGACCTCTGATATGAAGTTTGATGCAAATCAGTCCAGTCGTTTAGGCTGCAGTCTTAGTCACAGACAGGCAGAATTGGTGAACCCACTTTTTTGAACTTCTCCATCATAGTATTGTCAACTTTTTTTATTAAAAGTTGTTAAGCGAACATTAAAGCACGATTTGTATTTACATGCAAAATATGGCCATACATACATTCCGAATATCTCGTTGGCCTTGTTGAAAACACCAAATACGCAAAAGAGGTGCTATTAAGTTCAGACGAACTATTTTGGACAAAAAAATGTAGGCACAGACTTAGTCCAAAATTCTGCTGAATATTGTTCACAAGCAAATTCCAATTTATTTCTCATTCAAATGCTCAAAAATATTTCTCAAAACGAATTCCTCTATAATCCAAAAAAAAATAAAAAAATTAAAAAATTAAAAGTTACACTTATCTACACATACATACATACCTACATATGTATGTATATATATGTTAAATGTCCTTAACTCGAAAGTGTTTTTCAATGTTTGGATACAAAATCTGGATTTCTTAATTCTGATCCTGAAGATTAGAAATATGGACAAATATTTTGAATCCTACTTTGACCTTGTTGAATATCTGTGCCAAATATGCAGGAGATGCTTTTCAGTTCAAACGAATAAATTTTGCATTGGGCCAAAAATTTTGTAACTAAACGATCTTTAGCTGCCAATGGCCGTGAGTATGCCGTGATAGTCTGATGTTTTTTTTTCCAAAATAGTTGAGGTATAAACCCCTATTTATTTTGGCCCTTCTACATTTCTGGTGTCAACAGCGCAACATAAACACAACATAAACACGATTAGCACGACATAAACACGCCCAATGATATCAGAAATTTTTTTTTAGCTCCATTCCGTTGTGCATAGGTTTGATACCAAAATGTAGTCCCAGCCTTAACCCAACCCACTGCTGAACACCATTCACAAGCGAATTCCAATCCGATTCCTATTCAAATACCCAAAATTATTTCTCCAATTGCATTCCTCCATCCAAATAGAAGTTTAATCCCAAAAATCAAACAGCAACCCCTACATATCGAAAAAAAAAACGTTCACCCTAAAACTATTTTCAAACTATAACGAATCCCACCATACCCGCATGTGGAGAGGGTTGCATACCATTTCCTCTTCAGAGGGGTATTCGAAAACATATGTTTCTCCCCATACCGCATCGGTGTAGACAGTACACAACTGACGTGCACCAAATGTAAACTACTAGCTGTCAACATCTTACCCGCCGAAATTTTATGTGTGCGTGTTCAAGTTCGAAAATTTAAGTATATGTATTGGCTGTTAACGCGACCGAGAAGACCACATTTACAAGCTCATTGGTCTGAAATCTTTTTCTCGTCCAGGGGGATATCATTTGGTGAATAGCTGCGCTGTAGTGTAATACGATTGTAAGGACAATTGCAAAAGGATACGTATATACATTTATGGACATTTTCTAATTGTGAGGTCGTATGAACGCATCTCCCACGCAGCATAGTGCAAATCGTTCGGGAAGAGAGATCAAATAGACCAGAGATCTTTCGGGTAATCTGTAAAGTATTTGCAAGAACTTTCTGTCCGTTTAAGTATTCGCGAGTGTAAATTCAGTGAGTCTTAAAACGCATTCAAGCGGCCTCGTTAAGTGCTACAAAAAAAAACCGTGCAAAGTGTGCCTACCAGATTTAATAAGTGGCCCTCCAACTTTGAATCTAAATAGGTAATTGTTCAACCAGTTTTCATGTACCTCCAACTGCTAAGGCATAGTTCTCAAGGATTTTAATCCTTTTTCGTGTTCCTTAAAGTATTTGTTCTCACATTTTTACCAAAATGGAATAAATCTGAAGTGTGTGTGGTTGTAGCCCCCCCTTAGCCTGACAACAGCTCTCGCTTCGAAAAAATTTTTATCAGAAAAAAAATTTTTTCGCGCGCTCGAAACCCACCCAATTCAATTCCTCATAACTTAGGCATTTTTTAATGGATTTTTATGCAAGATATCTGGTTTTCAAGAAGATATCATCCACTTTCCATCGATATAGGATACATAACATGTTTCATTCAGAAAATATATAATTTTACTGTTGTGATTTTAATGTTCGAAAGTACTTTACGTATGTTGTATGGCCACGACGACATGTCTTCGAACCCGGGGATGAAGTGTTAGTGTGGTGAATTTTTGGCGCGATCATAACAAATTTTCAATTGGAAATATCCACCCTTAATCGATGGAAATTGTGGAAAATTTTTGCATATTGTAAAAGTATGTATATTTGTCTATTCTGTGGCATTATTATTTTTCAGCTAGGACTATTTTTTGGGGAATTTTTGAGCCCGCCAAAAAAATTCACCTGACCGCCTTTTTTTTCATCATATCGGTGTACGAGTAGTTTTGCTCTTCTCCTTATGTCACTGGATTTGAGAGGTCTTTCTTTTTTTTTTTTTAACTTGGTGGCATTTTTCGCGCCCGCCTGATTCTATTGCACACATACAATTGCAATGAAAATCTTATACTCGTGTCATAAAAAAAAAAACATATTGGCTATATTGGCTTGACGGTACTTTTTGGCGGACTGAGCGCCAAATTGTTTATCTGGGTCGATGTGGAGGGAGTGAGGTTGGAATTTGATTATTACCATATCACTTACATGCGTCCTATGAGGAAGTTGATAAGGATGTCTAACGCACCTTAATCGATCAATTAAACTTTGAATTAATACATGTTGCAAGGATCAGTGATATCATAATGGAGTTCATTTTAGATATTCATTGCAACTTCGATCTGTCTAGAATGTCCAGTGTTATGTCCTTATGGTTATTATGGTATGGTTACAAAAAATCCTTGTACAGATTCTCGCTTCATTCTAGTACCAATTGGTTAGTTATAATACGTTTTGTGGGTGACCTTGATCTTACTAGGATCCTAGGTATATATTTGGTATGTTAAGTCCCTTCCCCTTTGAATCCACCATATTGTATACTCATTCGAAATTCCTTTTTGGTCGAATTCCCAGAAATTTCACATTTCAAGGGCGATGAGACGAGGGGGATTTTCTTTCTTTTTTTTTTTTTTGTTTTGATATTCCATTTTCTTATATCTTTGTCGTCTTCTCAAAACGCACACAAGGAGCTCATATTCCAGTACAGGTACATACATACATTTTGTAAGGCTTCTGTTTTTGTTGTTGCTTCTACTCTTCATTTCGGTTTGCTTTGCGTTTTCCTGTTTTCCTTTGTTTGATTTGAAATTTTGTGTAGATTTTTCACTGGAATTTTAGTTGCTTTGATGGTGTGCGGGAAAAGAATATCTGGAGGACCTGTTTGCATAAAAAAATATCTACAAATAGAAACATATTACATACCTGCATACATACGTACACTTATTTACCACTAAATTAGGTATACATACATACATAATATGTGTTCAGTTCTTGAATGGAATTTGGCGGTTATGAATTAAAAATTCATTCATGGAAATTTATCATTTAAAAAAAAAAAATTTGTTTTTGATAAGGACAGATAATGTATGTATGGATACGTGTGTATATAATATGTACATATGTATGCACTTACATATATAGCATATAATCAGCCGTAAAGATAAAAAAGAAATAAAAATAAACGATGTTCCACTGGGTAGTCATTGTGGACCACTTTTATTTAATTCTAAGAATCCATCTTAAGAGTATGTATTGTGGTTGCTTATAATCGACTCTTTTCGATGGCGCAATGATTGAAGAAACATAAAAAAAGATCCTTTCAGTTACTTAGTAATTTCTGGAAGATACTTTCTCATGGATACGTGATATCGCCAGAATAAGTGTTAATTGATGTATGATACATACTTTATTTATTTTTAATTGTACAAGTTGTTTATAATAATTTGATTTTTGGTGTGAAATAATTTGGAACGATTACTGTGCAATTTGTATCATCAATACTTTAGGTTTCCAAAGTCCAAGTAAGACCGTTGGAAAAGTGAGAAATTTTGGCAATTCCAGATTGAAGCAGAAGCTCAAGCTTTGAATTGGCACATGATTCATTTTCTTCCTTGTCAAAATATCCGTTGATACAGTGAATATACGAACACAGAATCTATCTAGATGGAACAGATTTGTTGTTCTGTAAGGAATTTCACAATAAGGTATTGGCTGCATTCAAAGCCGATCCCAATCATGCCAATTCGCCCGGTATCTTAATTCCTTCTACATATGTATGTATGTATGTAACTAGGTATGCCGGGTAAACCAGTTAGACTTTGTTGTGTCTTATGTCATTTAGTGCTTTGCGACCTTTGATTTGATACTTACCTACATAGGTGGCGCTACAGTTCGGGGTGAACCTGGGCCTCAACAAATATCAAGCCTCTCCAGTTAGCCCGGTCCTTAGGTAACTGCGTCTACTTGCGCAGTCCAAGTCGGTTGAAGTCCCCTTCTAAATACTTGTGTGCGGTATCTACATAAGGCGAGGTCTTCCTCTACTGCGTTATCCCTCCAAGTTTGATTCGAAGACTCTGCTGGCCAGATTAGTGGGGTCCATTCGCTCTACCCATCTCAAACGACTAATGCATAGTTTTTTTTTTTAACTAGGTCGATGTCGGCGTACAACTCGTATAGTTCGTCATTGAATCTCCTCCTCCAAAGCCAAAGGATATCTTCATCCGTTTTAGGTAGAGTCCAAGCTTCAGCGCCATAAAGCAGGACTGGTATGATCAAGGTCTTATACAGAGTCCCCTTAGTTCTTCGGGATAGAGATCTACTATTGAAACGCCTTCTCAGCCCAAAGAAACAGCGATTGGTAAGAGTTATTATTCGTTTTATTTCTGCTGAGGTGTTGTTTGCTAGATTTGATACAAGAGCCGAGGTAATCAAAATCCTTGTGACGTGCTGTCCAATTCGCCGTATTGTGTGTCTTTTCTCGTTGACACCATATATGTACTTGGTTTTGCCTTCGTTTACCAGTAATCTCATTTTGGCAGTTTCAATACTAGCGAAACTAACGGTGACAGCGTCAATATCGTCGGTGTTCGCTAGTAGTTGCACAGACTTTTGAAAAATTGTGCCTCTGGTGTTCACTTTCGAGTTTCGTATTATTCTTTCAAGTATGATGTTAAAGAAGTCACCTACATATGTAAGTCTAAATCCTTTTTTGACATCAAAGATCTCGGTGAGATTATTACTGACCTTTGTGGAGCATCGAGAATTCTCCATCGTCATTCTGCACAATCTGATGAGATTGGCAGGGATGCTCGTCTCTATAAATGGTGTCATATGCGATCTTAAAATCAATGAAAAGATGGTGGGTATTGATTTGGAC
Source organism: Xylota sylvarum (assembly GCA_905220385.1). Taxonomy (NCBI): domain Eukaryota; kingdom Metazoa; phylum Arthropoda; class Insecta; order Diptera; family Syrphidae; genus Xylota; species Xylota sylvarum. The sequence goes on along the minus strand of LR999957.1, from coordinate 101,986,462 downwards.
TTCTTGAGTTTTCTCCAGGATCTGCCGAAGTGTGAAGATTTGATCGATTGTGGACTTTTCTAGTCTGAAAACACACTGTGACTATCAGATAGCTTGACTATCTAAAAAGATGACTATTTCCAATATGTAGAGTTTATTTTCTAGTACAGTCATTCTTGAACCGATTCCATTTTTAACTCAAGAGTTTTAAAGTTTGGGAAAATTCTTAAAGCGAGATACTGCAGAAACATATGTATGACACCCTAAAAGTATACATATGTACATACCTAAGACCTTAGCTGCCCTCAAATGACGCTTATGTCTTAACGAGATGACGGAACAATTTATAATTCATCCTATTTATGGGCCGGGCCGTATAGACATTATAGGAAATTGCCCGAAGAACAACTCTGGCGATTCTACCAGAGAAGGGGAATCTCAACATGCCTCTCCCCGCTCTTATTCAGACAAAATGCAATAAACACTAAGAACCGTAGGTGGTCAAACTGCACCACGTCCTCCATCACGAAACAGATCTGCCCCATGCTGAATCTCAAAAGCTCCAACAGCCTAAAAAGTGTTATTACGGGACACTGCATCATTGGGAGACATGCCTTTAGGCTGGGTCTTCCAGCAAAAGATTTCTGCACAAGCTGCATGGGTGAGGAAGAAGAAGAGACTATTCTTCACCTCCTGTGCACCTGCCAAGCTCTCTCCACTCGAAGAAAATTTCACCTAGGAGAATACTTCTTTGACAACCTTGGCGAACTTGCCGAAATATAAGCATTAGCTGCCTCCAATGCGTTATATTAAGTTCTTGTTGGTTCAACGGGTAGATTGAGGATTCTAGATCATGTGGTTTAACAATGGACCTATTCTAGCCTAAGTGTGACTGCACTTGCTGCTGACTGCCATTCGAATCTAACCTTACCTAAGATCTGAGCAATTATTTGGATAGGTACTTTTTCAGCGAAAAGGTTCAACCAAGGACAACAAAATGTTTCAATTTAGTAGCGAGTTCATTCGGAATTTGTTATGAAAGTTTTTTTTTATGTTCAATGGTTATTGAGTTCGGAAACGGCAAATTCTGTAGATTCGCTCTATTAGTGAAAATTGCAAGGACCTAGGCCTTGGACTCTGTATTCTTCTACTCGGATTCCATTTCTTACAATTAATCCTTAATCTTTTAAAAACAGGACAGAAAGCTATTAATTTATATGAACAAAGGATTTGGTTTTCTTTAATATTCTCTTCATGAATATGAATATTTGTCGCGGGTTCGGACCTCTTACAACTATGTGTGTTATGCTTGTTATATTATTTGCACAGATGGAGAGGACCTACAGTTTAATCCCTTTTTCGAAGAGCAGTTTTGCCTTTGCTTTGGGTAGCTTTTTCATGACAGCTATACTCTCGGATGTTAGTCAGACGTTCGCGAGAGGAGTGCCATAGAGTCCAATATCGTGGATCTCTCAAAAAATTAAAAACTGTTCATGCAAGTGGAACAACTCTAAATGTATGTACCTATACACAGTTGCCTCTTTGAACTCGAGAAGATCAGATCAGATACCATTCACTGTCTTTCTCCAACCACATTGTCTTTAAAACAAAATTCACTCAGCTCAGCTTCTTTCTTATCTCTTTCACCTTCAAGAAATGCTAACTAAAATATTAAGAAAAAGTATAATCCTTTCATTTATTCACCATACTATCCTAATCTAACCTTAATCTGATTGTATGCCATAAAAGCAGTGAGAAATTAAGAGATATGTATATGTACGTACTTTTAAGCATAAGTAAACTCATCCATGTGAAAGGTATTACATATGTATGTACAAACGTTGAAGTATAATCTCAAAAGGATTACCCTGATCGGTTACATCTTTCTCCATTCCAGAGAAAGCAGGTACATAACCCATTGTTATGGAATTTATACAGGATTAACTCACGCAAAAGGATGAACTTTGTAACCACAAAAGTCGATCGAAAAAAAAAGATTCTAATTGAACATATTTCTCAACTTCAATGCACCTGATAGAGCAGAAATAACCTACTCTCACACCACAACTTCTCACATTTTTTAACCCTACACATTTCTATCGTCTCACACAAGGATCAAAGGCAATCTTTTCCGTACCTACCCTCTCCAATACTAATCAATTCAATTTTATAAACTCTCTGAGCAAAAAGAGAGTGAATTCAAAAATTCTTTTAAAAAATAACATTCAACTAATGGACAAAAATCACTTTTTCCCCGAGTCCTTTAAGAAGAAGATAATTTCGTATCCAACGAGACAAGGATCAAATAACCAAGTAAATAGGAAAACAAACCAAAGGAAAACATAAATAAATACATACATATGTATGTGTATCCGCGTGTATCTAGTATTTTCACATGATTTTTGAAAGATTTCTCGTTATTGGTGGTCATTAGGGGATTGGGAAATCGGTTGTTTTACTCAAGGACATAACATTTTTTTGTCATTAAAAATTTGTTCACACAGTATTTTTTTTTATTCGAAAATAAATTGAACTATTGCTTGTAAGATGGGACTATTAAAGTCTTGATGATGTATCTCAACGTGAAACGTGAAACCAAATGAAGAATAAGATAACCGTTTACAAACTTTGATGGGTTAAGGGTATGCAATTTGAGTGGAAACGTTGCATATGAAGTAATTTTGAAAGTAATGCAGACATATGGTGCAAACAGATAGACTCACCGGGGAGTGCACAACATTATCAAATGTTTTAGAATTCCAGCTCTCATGATTTTCTGCTGCAAATATAATGTCACAGAAAATATGTACATACATTGACTTATTAGTGAGAACAAACAATATTCCCACCCCATGAGGACTTAAGTTCGTTTTTAAGTGTAAAATGGCCTAAAAATACATTTGGTGAGGAACCCACTATTAACAAAGTTACAACTAATTAAAGTTTTCTACAAACCAAACAGTTCTTGGGTGGCCCGCTTCATGATTTAAAATGATTTTCCTCTCTTCTCCGCAGGGTTAAGCCGCACACCCAACTGCCCTGTTAAGGGTAGGTGCCTATGAGGTGGGACATAAGTTCATAATCTGGGACCAACAAATATGAAAGTTCATAAGACGACCGCAAGAAATAGTACTCTTCACTGGGATGTTTCTGGTGAGAGACAGTAAGAATGTTGCTGTTGGGCAGATGTCATTCCTCGCGATAAATAATGTGACCTAGGACGCAAACAAGAATCAAACTTTAACTTAGCATACATCTGTATGCCTGTGCTATAAAGACAAGCGTTTTTCCCTAGAAAAACTTCCCAAAAAAAACTGTTCTCTAACTTCGTGAGACAGTGACTTGTAGAACCAATGATAAATAGATAAAATAATCTCGTCAGCCGGATTTGAAAGCCATATTTATAATTGACCTTATTGATCGACCTTCATATGATGCAGATAACGGTTTTGGTCAATTAAATAGGGAATTGGTACTTTAAAATTTGCGACTTCTAACCTAAGCCATTTTCGAAAACGTCATCTTTTTCATAAATACTTACTTAGGTGGCGCTACAGTTCGGGGTGGACCTGGACCTCAACCAGCAAGTCTCTGCAATTAGCGCGATCTTTGGCTAAATGTCTCCAGCTGCGCACTCCAAGTTGGTTGAGGTCCTCTTCCACTTGTGCGCGCCACCTAAGGCGAGGTCGTCCTCTACAGCGTTGCCCCTCCGGATTGGATTCGAAGACTCTTCGGGCCGGAGGGTTGGTGTCCTTTCGCTCTACATTCGCCATCTTAGGCGATTGATGCTTACTTTTCTGATTTCTGATCTGAAGTTGTCAGAGTTTACAGCGAAGCCGAGGTAGACAAAGTCCCTAACTCAACTTCAAAGATTTAGCTATCTATTGTGACGTTCTGTCCTATTCGTTGAAGTTGTGTGTCCCTTCTTGTTGACGGCATATACTTGGTTTTGCCCTCGTTTACCGCAAAACTTACAGCTGAACAGAGAATTTCTTTATTGTAAAATATTCCTTAAAATCCGTTGCTTTTTTTCAGTCCATGCACATACATACATATGTATATCCCTTTTAACTTTAACTGTAATCGTTCTCAATAGTTAATTATTTTTTTTATCCTATTTAACCCCCACAAAATGACACTTTAATAATGCGCGTTCAATCGACCATTTGCGGAAAAAGTGTCCTTTTTTTGTATGTCCTTACAAAAATACAGTGAAAAATGTATGTGAATAGGTACTCGTATATGCAGGACTAATTGTCCTCTAGTGCCATATGTGAATGAGTGGGTTGTTGTTCGGTATTTTAGATAAGAACAAAAAAAAAAAAGAAATTATGAACACTCTTCTAAAGGTCCTGTTGCGTGACAGCAGGAATATTATGCATATGCTCAACAAATGTCAACTTTTGAATGTTTCAACACCTCGGGTTGTACGAGTGGTTCCGTTGAAATTCCATTGCACTTTGGCCACATACTCAGTACACGCACATTTATGTGTTTATAGCGTAGGAGTTGTAAATTTAAGGACAATCATTTTCACCACTGCAATCAATATGTCCCTTTTAACCCTCGTATTATTTTTTTCTTTTATTTAATTTTTTTTTATTTTTATTTATTTTTTGTTTTTTTCTTTTTTTTTCAGTTTTGTTTTAGTATTCAAATCCTTTTTTTTAGTTTCTGTTTATAGTTCGCTTGTCCTTATTGATACTTTAAAGGCAGATAAACGGCTATAGAGCCGGATAATTATGGACAATTTCCCGAGGTAAGTTTCAATATTGAATCCTTTTTTATATGTATTAGTATATATCCTACTGCCAAATTTGTATTCATTTGAAAATCTTTTACGTCATTTTATCAATCCTATGAGAATATGTGGAGTCCTTGTTGTTAATTTTCCTTTTTTTTCTTTAAGATTCTAATCAAATAATTGTCCAGCGTTCTGGGTGAGTTGTTTTCTCCTTGTTTTGATGCAAGTAGAGATAATCCTTCCCCTGTTTATGATGACATTTGTTGTGTGCGCTCCAAAGAGGAGCGTTTTTGAGCACAGGAAGTCAAAAGTCACAGATGGCAGCGTTATGTTATTTTTGTGGTTACCAATTGGCTTAGAATAGGATGTCCTGTTTTTTTTTTCTAAATCGATAGTGATGTAGTTTAATTTCATGACCATTCAGTTGCAGTTTTCCACTGGCATGTCGAGTGGAACGAGTGTCATTAAGTTGAAGTTTAATTAAATTGCTCATTTGTAATGAAAGAGGGGACAGAATTATTCGGTGTAGGTAGGGTTTCAATTTTAACTGTAGGTTCTCAAGGGACAGCATTGAAATTGAATTTTTCTAACGCTTCCCACATGGATCAGCAGGACTTTTATTCACATTTAATCGCCTTCAAAAATCCTTTAGTTAAAGTCCCTTTAATCTACTCATTAAGTTCTTATTGCTAGGAGTCGTTTGAGGGTTTCTCCATTAGTAGGGATGAGTGACCTCTTTTTTGCATATTTCTTAAGATACTTTAAATGTCGGAACATATTGCAAAACCACCAGCAAATGCATGATAGACTGCTTAGCAGGAAAGATGCTTAGTAGCTTGAGGCACCATTGGAAAAATTTAGAAATAGTTTTCTAATCAGAGAACTGTTCGAATGAGAAATTTTGTGGGTGATTCTATAGGCCTAAAGCAGCAAGAGAAGTAAAAATATCAGCAGAGTCGGAATTTAGTAAGAGAAAGTGTTACGCCTTCCATGTCGTTAGAAACCACTCCGAAAGGTATTTATTATGAAAAATAAGTTGAGGAGATTCTATTAATACTTTAACCTCATACAACTCAAGTAAAATTAACAGAGCCACTCCAGAGAAGTAGTCAATAGGTTGGCAAAAGAATAACGACAACCCCGTTCCTAGGAAGAGAACCTACATATATATGGGAGTAGAGTTACAACAAGAAGATACTAAAACCGAAGAAGAATAGGTTATCACGGAAAAACTCAGAAATACCCGATACTGGTTCTTATGATTATAAAGGAGACAAAGTGAGCCGGCTGCTACCAGAAGACAGGCTCAATCGATCTTTACGTCGAAGAGCATTTAAATCCACAATTGATAAGAAGTGTCTTCTCTTTAAGAAGATAACAATTCGGTAATGTTTCTCACAACAACGTATTGTTTATAGTCGCAAATAGTTTGTTAAAAAGGTTGGGGTTTTCTTTTTAACCTTTCAGATTCAAATATGTTGGTTCAACAATAAAAACCTTGCCATGGGTGCATAGGAGACTGTACTTCATAACCTACCAAATGACCCTTGGTCCAATGCCCTTATATACGGTCTTGAGACACCTTAGCTTTTAAGAAAATATTTTAGTTGATGTTGATTTTATTACATATGTACTTTTATGATACATTTTTTTTTTGATATATTATCTATATATTCAAACACAATCCTAATAAAAGTTTCATATTTTCAATTTTTAATTTTTCAGTAGTGACGAGAAGCATACAGTGTACTGTAATACAAGTTCAAATACAGACGTAGAATCAATTCAGTTTGCAAATGAAATGCTGCAAATAGTTCACTCTCATGTGGTGCTGAAACCTAGGTTTGGTAACGCAAATAAAATAATTTCATCAAGAAAGAGGAAGAAATATGAATATGGAAGTTCGGATGATACGGTGAGTGAGATTTTTTTTTTATAAATAACAATCAATTTTTGTAGTAATTCAAGTCAAAGTGGTTGTCTCAATTCGATACTGTTTTGCATGTGCTCAGATGTAGTACTACAGTCCATTCTAACTAAATCAGAATTAACTTTGTTCAATACAAAAAAACAAAAAGTTAACTTGGAGTTTGTTTGCACATATAAAGATAGAAGATACCGTGCTTAAAGTCTTTTGTTTAAATAACTTTAAAACTTACTTTGATTATTTGTCCTGCAGTTGAGGAAAAATTTCAACCCGTTTGCAAGCATGCTCAATGCTATACATATGTACATATATATCTTATAAAATATTCAAGATCTCATATAAGAATCTCACTAAGTAGTTTAGAAATACTAGGAAGTGACACACGTTTGGCGAATTCCTTTCTTTCCTATAAGCGCATTTTATTAATTTTTGGAATCGATTCAAAATATTTTCAACGATATATTCATAATATGTTAACATTAAAGCTTTTGCTTGTACTGGAGCCATCCGTCATGGTTAGACGGATGGACGGGAAAACGTAAATAAAAATAGGGTTTGGAAATTTATTTTTCGGAATCCCTGAAAAAAACGTCAAGCTACAAAGCTACAAGCGTCTGTAAAAAAGTATTTATATTTTTTTTTATTATCTTACTCATGTCAAATATCAAATAAGTCAAAAATATACATCATGTGGTGGATTATTGGCGATGAGGTATGTACATATTTACCTCTATGTATGTATATATTTGAACCTAAGATGAGAAGGATAATTTATTTTGGCCGTACCATGTCTTTCCTTGATTTATTATTCCGAAGAAGCTTTTTTTTATTACCAAGAGTTCAACTACAAAAACAACATTATTTTATCGAGTGGACAAACAAAAATCATGGAAATATACATGTGCATGTATGTACATATCTGTGTATATCAAAATAGTGTTGCAAAATATACTCTAGACGAATTTTCTGTAATATTGAGAGAACGAGTATTGTACTTTTGTTCATAATGTATAATCTTTGTATAATGTACCATCTTTGTATTTTGTTAACTAAAAATAGGACTCAACGAACCCTTACTCTCCCTTACTTCTTTAACGAACCCTTTATAAAATTGTTTATTGTACGCGGTATATCTTTACGAAATCCCCTTAGTACAATCGCTGTGGAATTCCCGTTGATGACTTAATGCGCAGATAGTGCACGTTTTGCCAATGCTTTTTCAGCAGAGAAGTTGATCGACAAGTGAATATTCTGAACCAATTCATTGGGTTTCATGTCCAAGTGTCCAACGGCACGGCGACCGACAGGCACAAGACTTTCTTTATTTGCAACTTGCCCATCAACGACTCCTGGTGGGAAAGGAATAGAAGGTACTTTCTAACCTTCTTCAAGCCATAATTCAACAAACGTGGGATCTGTTTGATCAAAGATTTCCATTCCAAAAAGTATCGAACGCTTTCTTTTGGATTAGTTTCTTATTCTCGTTCAGTTTCTTAACGATCCATACACTCCACATTGTTGACCTGTGCTTCATCAGAATCCTGTTTTGGTGGGGAATGTGCTTCAATTTAAGAAACGCTTGTCTTTTTGGAGATCGTAGTTCTTCAAATCGATTTGAAGTTCCACAGCTTCAAAGAACCCACGCTTCATCTTGAGGGAAGTTTCGGGGGGTCGCCTCGACTGCCTTGACTGCCTCGTAGAGGGTATCACGAGATACCTTTAATATCATTTGACAAAATCCGCTCTGTGTGATGGCTATATTTCCTACTACACTTAAATCTTACATATTACGGTCGTTCGGACTAATATTTCCTTGCATGAGGTTCTATCCTATGAATAGACAAAAAATATGTATAGACGCAACTAAACGGATGCTACTAACTAGATTTGTTAGTTTCTTCCAAATATAATAGTGGTAGTGTGGCACAAAAAGTAATGGTTTCCTCCTACAACTTGATTATTATTATCATGAGCTTGATCTGAGCTAAAGTTCTGTGAAATTTGATAAGGATAGATTGATGGCATGTCCGTAAGAAAGATAATTGGCGCCCATACAGAGCACTGTCTGGTAGGCAGACATGTGTTCCCTTCATTGATTTCTTTAGAAGCTGTAGAGACGAGGAAGAGGAGGAAACTATGGCACATCTTCTGTGTACCTGTCCTACCCTATCGGGTTTAAAAATGAAAACCCTAGGCGAGTACTTCTTCGAAGATCTTAACGATCTAGCTGGACTAGACTTAAGCAAAATAAAAAGCTTCGTCACCGGGTCAAACTGGTTTCTAAACAATACTTCTTCAACATGCGTTTAGTCCGAAACTGGCCGTCCTGTCTTCTGTCCCATTTGGAAAGTTTCCATGTAGGTCTCCGGTGTTGATAATCCGGTTTTTCCATAGTGGTATCACAATAGACCTTCTTTTGGTCTAAGTATTTCCCTGCTGAGCGGGGACAGACACTTTTGAAGGACCCTTTTATAAATATTTTGATTGCAATACCAATTCGAAGTCGCCGTACCACAAGTGGTTAGTGCGAATCATACTTTTTCGACATGGCCCTTTTCATAGCCAATCACCCAACCCAACCATGGTAGACCATTTCTAAGATTTTTGGGGATATTCATTGCAACTAATCGGTATCAATCCTACGGTCTAGAACAGCTATATGGTAGCCTTAAGGCTCTCATGGAATTTATAATTATTTGTCAAGCATTTTGAAAGCACGTCTAAAGCGTTTACTCTTTTCCCGGGAGTACTTGTAAAGTGTAATGCGGGATCGAGTTTTAGGTGCTCCATAGGTATTAAATCGGATCAATATAAGACGGGACGGACTCGTTATACTTTTAATTGCTTGCTATGTTTTTTTTTTATTAAAACATACTGATAAGGATAAAGTCTCAAGTAACACAGCGATTAAGAACGCAAAATTGGACGAATAACGAAAGAACAGCTAATACATCATCTTTTATTAAACAATTTGCATAGTATGCGCAACATTTTTTAAAACATGGAACCATCACCCTTAAAAAGAAAAAGAAGAAAACTCTTTCTTAAAAACATAACTCTCATTTTATTTAGATCACGCTTGGAAATACCATAAGGGTCATGCACACCACCAAAGCGTTACGAAATTATGCACGCAGTTAGTATACTCTTTTTTTAACATTCAACGGCTTCCGTCATCATTCTGTTACGGTACCAACTCATCTGGATATGATTTCCATATCCTTCCCATCTTCTTTTTAGGCCAAATGTTGTTTCGATGAATATTTAATGAGATTGAAACAGGATATTACATACATACATATACAGTATGTATAGCACAAACCAACAGGATCAGTAGTAAACGTAACTAATATCATGAATCTGTAATTTATCATTCAAGGATATTTTCCTGCATTCTAATTAGTGTCCCACCAACAAAAGATGTCTTAACGACAATTCTTTTGTTATCCTGATGGACTGCTAGAAGAAAAAAAAAATAATTTAAAAACTCTCCAACAAACAATTCCTTTACGAAAATGTTGCTGTCCCATATGAGGAGAACTAGGAAAAACCTACCCTTAAGGTGTTCAAGCATGCGCAACAGCCATACCCACGTAACATTACGATGCACATTCACTTACATTCCTATACTATCGGTTCCTTTATTTTTCACCTTTAAGGACATTTACACATTAGAAGTGCTCAGTAGAGAAAAAGAGGAAGAAGTACAGAGAAACCCCCTTCAATTCGAAAAGACATCTGCCACCACCACGACACTATTTGGGTAGAAAAAGGTTCCGACTTCAGTTTGGGGTTGCCTTGTTATTTGTCGTTTGGATAGTTTTTTTTTTTTTTTTTTTATTTTCATTTGGACACATGCCCTCCTTTGTCGTCTGCGTTTGCGACTGCAACGACATCTTTTTTACATAATCAATGGTTGATGGTTGAATAAATTCACTCACTCGTCGTCTTGGGTGGATTTTATTTTTCCCTAAGATTAGGGGAAGTTTCTTAGGGGTGCGTGCCACGGCAGATGATACTTTATTCGTTTACTGAACTGATGCAATTGCACGAGGGGATTCAATGGATTCTCGTCTCTGCGTATGGTTGTATATGTGAGTAATTGTAGTTTTCCAGGTGATATTATTTAATTTTGAATTATTTCATGATTACGGTTGCTGTAGGCTCCTTAGCTAGGATAACGTTTTACTGATCGTACTTTATCTTTGATCGACACGATCTATTTTTGCGAATATCCTTGTCGATCCTTATTTCATATTGCAATTTAATCAGGCGTCGAAATTTATTGCACAAAACACATAAAGAAGTAAGAAATTAGGGCAGGGGGATGGTTCACCGTGCAAAGGGTTAATCATATTGTGTTCTTTAAGGATTTGTTCGAGATTTATGTGAACATGATATGTTTCTTTTTCTTTACGAGATTCTGTTGTGTGGGAAATTTTTATTTTCGTTTTTACTGGCTTTTCTGGTTTTTAGAAAGTTTTTTTTCTTTGTTCGAAAAGATAATTAATTTTTTGGCCGCAATTGCAGTTGTTAACAATTATCAAGCAGTAAAATTAACAAATTGAGTTATAAAAGTTTTTAACAAGGATGTTTATTTGAATTGAATAATGGTGGTCTGGTGGGCAATAAAGTTTTTAGATGTGGGGAGTGTGGTGAGCTATTAACCAATACATATTTGTGGTTCTTGTAGAAAGTCTTTATGAATAAAATGCCCAAAGACCCTTTGAAGTTAAAAATGATTCTTTAGAGAAATTCGTAAGTTTAGTATGTACATATTTATGTATGTGCCTTTAGTTGTAACTGAAAATATGGTGTGCACATTTCGACCGGAATATATACATTGTATTTTGTTACCCGCTTTGAAAGGGAGGTTGTCTTAATTATTAATTAGTCTAAGGAATGCGATATTGTCCTATAATTTGCCGGAAAATTACGTACTAATCATAAAATGAAAAACCACGATCGTTAAGAACTTGAAGATCAGCGAAGTCAGCCTGTAAAAATTAAACGAACAGTCTTAACAACAGAACTATGAACGGATGGTAATTTGCAAACAAAAAAAAGATTTATTTACATACATATGAGGGGAATCCCAAAAGTATCTGACGTAGATGGCGATCATTGTTTGAAAATAATAACCAGAAAGTCAGAACCTTGTAAAGCTTAAAACTGAAGTTTGATGACGCTGCATTGGTTAGTATTTGTTCGTCCATTTGTTCATCGTTATGTGATACAATACTTTCATTTGAAAGCGTTCAGACCAACCTATCAGACCCAGAGCCTACTTTCTCATAACCATTCATGTTGTGCTTGTTATATATTCTTTACACGAATAAAAGGGATCTACTGTTTAATTTCGGACGCTTGTCAGAAGCTCGCGAGTTGAGGGCCATGAAAGAAATTTAAGGTGTTGTCTGGAGATTAAACAGTTTAAGAGCGAACGCATTTTTATGGTTTCAGTCTAAGATTATTTTAACATTAAGTTATTAGCTTAACATTTCACGAATAAATTCTAACTTGAACTTTGAACACATTCAATATGGTGCCTATGGTTACTAGTACAAATACAAATATTGTGGGGTGTGAGAATCTTTTTCATGACGGTTACTTTCGGATGTTTGTCAGACGCTCGCGATAGATAGTGCCGTGAAAGAAATTGTTGGTTTTGTTTGTGGATTGAACCTCGAACTCCTCGCTCCGTAGTCGAACGTAGTAACTAGTGAAGTACGATCTATTAATATTACGGTATTATTAGCTTGGAAATATTTTGGATTTGTTTTAACCAAATCTTCCACAAATACCAAATGAGCCAACATCGTACACACTTTTTGCTCAGACTGTAGATACTAATCACTATCGTAGTTTCCTTGGAAGTAATTACACATCTCTGCACATATGTATGTACATACATATGTATGTATCTATTTATTTTATAATAGTCATTAACTTTATTAACTTTAAGATGATTTGAGAAATATTTCAGATGTACATACTAATGAATTCCGTGTAAATAAAATTTTTTTTATTACTTTTTGCTAATTCCTTTCTTAGAATTTTTTTAAATCTGTATCCCTTTTGCATTCATGATATATGTATGTATGTATGTATTCGTTACCCAAGTTATATGCAATTCAGTGAAAAATCGCAATTATGTGCGGATAAAATGCATGGCAACTGCGAATACCACCATCTGGCGATGAAATACACTAAAATCATAAAATCATGGAAGGGATTTCTAAGAGCTTCTATTTTGAAGATTCGATCTGATTTAAAGAAGCAGAAATAAAAGAAAACAATAGATTTGCAATCTTATACGTCCGAACATTTATTGATTTATTATCCAGCCCATTGTGAGACATTCTTCAGTCAGAAAGGGATCTGTATGCAGAAAAATTAATAATTTGTTATGCGCTTGTGATTGTGTAAGCGGCTATCTGTAGTCCAGTCTTGCGTATTTCCCTACTCGTAATTATAAGATCGAAAAGCAAAAGAAAAAGTAACTGTTTTCACCTAGGGTAACAATATGGAAACTTATTTTTCAGGGGTGGGATAATAAAGAGTGCGACACATCCTGAATTGCAATTTTCTCTTCATACCTAAGCCATTACAAAAGCAACTATAGACCCTTGGGTAGATCTTTAGGTAATTTTGTGATTTATTGCAGATTTGCTGTTCTTCTACCTGAGAAATAAGGACATCATGATAGTCTGTCTCGCTCTTTCGTTTTAAGAATAACTCTTAAGTAGGTAAACCAAAAATAAGGATAACTGCTGTTGCAGGGGTAGAAAGGTGAAGAGGAAAAGGAAATAAAAGAATCCCTGCTGATCCAGATTTTCACAGATCTTACAATCGCCAAAGAAGTCAGTCGTTATTTTAGTTTTTATCGTGCAGTTTTAGTGGTCTTTACATAGCTCTTGTGAAAGAGTAATAATAGAAGAAAAAAAAAAAAAAAAAACAGGATATCTCAGTGGACAGTGTAATTTTTGTATGTGTGTTAATATCAAGAAAAAAATTAAGCATACACAGTGAAGTTTAAATATACAAAAAGTTTATTTAAAATAGACGCATCCCGTCTTTAAATTTTGAATTTACTTTTCGAATACTGTTCATTTGTTGAAATGAAATTCTTTCTGAAAAGAAAATATACAGAAATGGTACGGAAATATATTAAAATTAACAAAAAATAAATTATTTTATTGAAAATTAAACTACTAACTAAGGAGTAATCCATTATTTTTAATCCGTTCGGTCGTGTTTTTTCATCTTCGAGTTTAAATTCAAGTCTTCAGCTCTCGACGACTACATATATAATTTTACAAAATAAAATTTTACAAATTGCATTCTATCGGTAAAACCTTCCCTTTTGTTAAAATATGTAGGCCTTTAATATTAGAGAAGGGTTTTCCTCCAAATATTTTTTAATTGCACCTATACCTAGAGAGCAAGTTTTGCGGAAAAGTTCGAACTCGAAGATTTAATTAAACTTCGCATGCGTTTTTTAAAACCAGCTATTTTTTTTGAAATCAGACACATGACATCAGTTCAATGTTATCATTGTATTTCCATAAAAAAAACCCACTTTACTAAGCCTCATGTATTAGAAAAATAAAACTTGAATTTCAATCCCGAACGAAAGCTTGTTCAAGTTAATAATCTCAGTAAAATTGCATACAGTTCGACTTCTGCCATACACGTCGAAGTTAAAGCCTCCAGCCAGAAAAAAAGTACAACGCTTAACGCTTAGGTGGCGCTGCAGTGCGGAGTGAACCCCTGAACCTGAACGCCTAATACTACTGAAAAATTACAGACTTACAATGTTGGTGACCACTTTGGTGCTAGAATTCCATGTGTTGGAACTTTAAATCGGTGCAAGAATAATTGCTGTGCCATTTGTACAGAACAAATAACAGAAATTTGTTATACCAACAAGTGCTGAGACAGACGAATTCATACAACCCTTTGGAATTTGATTTCCAATGTAATACTCCCCTTTTAAACAGCTTAGTTTGCACAGTAATAGCGCACAAACTTGCGAGATTTCCATTCAAACCTTCCTCGATTTGCTTTAAAATATTTTTATTTCATTTTTAGGACCTGGAAATCGGACTCGAGGCCCCATCCAACAAACGCCAATGTGTATATCCTGAAAGCTGTTCACACCATAGTGATCTATCAAGTTCATCTCCTTTATCCTCGTCACCTGTTGATGAACTAAATGAAATTGATACTCACAGTTCTGATTGTGGACCTTCAAATCAAGCCAGCCCAGATAGTCCGAATAGTAGCATTGATGCAGTTGTCCCAGAATTCACTGAATCAGCTTCGATTCCATCATTCGAAACAGAGTCCACACCATCTTCGGTTCGGTCGGAAAGTAGCAGTGAGTGCAATGAAACCATTACCGATCGATCGCAACGTAAAACCAAATCTTACATTGATGATTATGTGTCATGTATGACGCCCGTGGAACCATCGGAGGTGCGAATGTGTCCACTACCTGCGCTATCCTGGGCCAACTCGCAGGATGTGTGGAATCAGATGTGTAAAAAAGATGAACACGCCGCACATTTTCGCGACTCATCTATGTTGGAAAACCATCCGGGTCTGCAACACCGTATGCGAGCGATCCTTCTCGATTGGTTGATCGAAGTATGTGAAGTGTATAAACTACACCGAGAAACTTATTACCTTGCCGTAGATTACTTAGATCGATATTTGAGTAAACAAAAGCGAGTCCAAAAGACACATCTCCAGCTGATCGGTATAACGTGCCTGTTTGTCGCAGCAAAAGTGGAGGAAATCTATCCGCCAAAAATTGCTGAATTCGCCTATGTGACTGATGGAGCATGTCAGGACGAGGACATTCTTCAACATGAAATTATACTACTGCAAGCTTTGGATTGGAATATCAGCCCAATGACACCGATGTCATGGTTGGGTGTGTATATGCAACTGAATGTTAGCAAGCGAACGCCAGCATCGTTATCGAGTGTCGTAGCGGAGGCAACCTGTAAAAAGGGTACGAGTGAAGTTGACGATACCTTTATTTATCCACAATTTTCTGGAATGGAATTCGTTCAGACGGCTCAGCTTTTGGATTTGTGTTCACTAGATGTTGGAATTGATAATTATCCTTATTCTGTCATAGCTGCGGCTGCTATTAGTCATACATTTAACAAGTAAGTTAAAAAAGCTTAGGACACGTGTATTGGGATTAGATAACTGATGTATGTATTTTCTTTTTTCCAGAGAAACTGCTTTAAGGGTGTCGGGATATAGTTGGGGTAAGATACAGCCCTGCGCGCGATGGATGGAATCATTTTTCCAAGTCATCAGTGAAGAATCGGAGCATTTATTATTAATGGAGCAGAATGACCAGATTTCATCGAAATGTGGACTGTCACATTGCTGTCCCAATATTGTGACGGATGACTCGCATATCATTCAAACGCATACCACTTCAATGACGATGTTTGTAAGTATACATATTACTAGTATTTGTTTTTTGATTTGCGGTTTTGTTAAAACATACCAAAGCTTTACAGAATACTCTTAAACCTTACGTAAGTATAGACTCTTCTTCTGGGTATTTAAATTTCCACAAAATCTGTATGTCTTAGACTTCGCCAATTCTTTTTCAATTGTCGGTAGTTATCTTCATTTGTAGTAAGAATTTTCAAACGAGTCGTTTTTTTTTCTGGTCTTCATTGCATCGTTCGATGGACTGGATATTTGGAGTTAATATTTTATCTTACTACAAGAATATGAGGTTATCTTTTTTGTTAGCCGCAATCAAAGTGCTTTAGATTCTAAATGATGTGATTCATCATTTTTAAACTTTTTGCTTAGAATTTTTAGTGGACTACTATCAAGGCGGGTGGCTTGACGATCGCCTGCTGCCCAAGTTTACTTGCTTTCATGGTGTTCCAAGATGGATCTGGGCTACAGCTTACAAGTCCCAACAGGTCGCCTTGTATGTATTAGTTTTATATATTCCATCATCAGTCTGACTTGGTCGATATCGCCTTATAGCTCAAGCTGCTCTTCATTGTATTTTTTGCTTCACTCACCGTTATAGAAGGCGGATTCAAAGATCACTCGAAAATTTTTTCTCACAGAACTATATAGGGCCTACTCATTGTATTTGCCCAATTTAGTAAATAAAACTATATGTTTTTCGTTAACCGATTGAGCTAATTCTAGACTGCATTCTAACCACCTTTCTTTTCCTATCTTCCCTTTCAGGATAGAGCCTACCTAATCAATGAACAGTATGCTGTTATGGAAAAAAAAATTAAAACTGACGCCTCTCCCGCGACGGGTCTTAAGTGTCCCGAGGGTTTACTTACACCGCCAGCATCTAGTCGAAAATTAGTAGACGAAGATGAAAACGATGAAGATGTTGATCACACGCAAATGACATCATTGACAGCGTCGCAAAAGGAAGATATTGAGAACGTACCTATAACCCAAATTCAGTCCTTTCCAAGTTCAGGTCGGGCATAAGGCGTTTTTCTTTTTTATTTCGGGGCAGAACAAGCGTAGTCAATCAAGTAGTCTGTGTTGCGCTCTAAGTTTTTAAATGAATTGACTGGACCCTTCGAGCGACAGTCTAAATACTGGATTTGGCTTTTTTTCTGGTGCGGAACGTGGAACGTAATTACGAGTATCACCATTTAATTGCCTTTTGCTAGTTTTACATCTGTGAGAACTGTATCGGAGCGATCTGAATGCATTCAATTCAGAGCGCACTCGACATGCATACGATCTGTTCAGATTGAAAAAGAAAAACGCCTATAGCTTATATTAATTAACCTGCTAAGTATATTGATATTTATTCTTAGTCATTAATTTACTTTTAGCTTAATACATTTTATATATAGTAAACTTAAACTAAAATAAAACATATTGTAAATTTCCAGTTTAAAAAAGAAAAGATGTCAATTAAAAAAAAAAACTATATTTTCATAGAAATAATATATAGGTTTTTTTTTTATATAAATGTATTCATACTGAAAGAAAATTCCATTTCATTTATTTTTTGTTATTAAGTTTTTGCGCAATATTTCTAAACTAGTATTTATTTTATCACAAACAAAAAACAATAAAGCCGATGACTGGGTCTGTAAGCCCTCAGGTAATTCTGTGTAAATAATATCAGACTGAATACACATGGATCAATCGTCGAAGTCAAAGTTCAATTTGTTTATTGTGCACAACAGTTCTGAGACATATCAATTTGATCCTGGTATTTTCTGTGTCTATATAAAGTGTTCATTATCCTTAAACAAAGATAGGTTCTAACCGTCAAGATGACGGTATAAAGGCCCTTTTAAATATAATTAATACATAAGATGAGTCAAAATAATGGAATATTGAATTATAACATATCATACAAAACAACATTAAAAATCTTAGTTAACAAAAACAATATTTTTTTTCTTATATATACATTTAAAAAATGTCTAACAATAACAAGCTACACAAATATATTAAATATATACATATAAGGTGTAAATAAAAACATTGTAAAGTTACAATTACAATAAAATTGAAAATCATCCATTATCCACTAAAATACGGTCTATTTAAAGCATATTACTAGCCTAACTACTGCAATTGTAATTGTTAATATAAACTTCTTAGTAGAAGAAGTTAAGATTGGCTACGAACCGCTGTACTAATTGCTTGTACAACTACCACTCTTATGAATTGTAAAATTTTACAATTTCACATTCCATTTTACAATTTCGCATTAGCAATTGTCACTCCTCATCCCACTTATATATTTAACACACTCTTTAGTCAGGGACAACTAATGTACTAATATTTAAATGTAAAAGTTGTAAAATTTTTGATAAAATCAACCCATTGTAAAATTTTACAAGCAAGCTTTCTAAAGATCTCTGGTAAAAATTAATTTCCAATCGCATAAATACATATTAAAGTATATGGCAACTTATAAAAACTAAAACCTATGTTCAGCCGAATAACATTAACATTAGACAAGGTAAAACTTGACATACATATACATATATCTATAATTGTATTCCATTTGTTAAAGTTTCAAACGAGTAAGATTATTCTCAAATTTGTCAATCAACACCACATTATTGTAAATAATGCCTAGAAGGTTTTGTTTGCGGACGGGGCGATTTAGTTACATTTTACAATTTCATGGTAGTAGGTAGTAATTTCCTCTCCTATTAAACCAACTAAAATCTACATTAGCTAGGGATCTCTAACAAACTAATATGTAAACATGAGATGTGTAAAGTTAAATGAGATGTAACTACATAATTATTAGGAAGTGATGTGGTTTTTGACAATTAATTGTGAACTTTTACAATTTTTTGTAGATATTAATTTTAAAGAACATTTTGCTTTTACGATCTTAAGAGACTGGTTCTGAAACTTTTTTAGGTTATTAGTTTAGAGCTTTGTTCCTCTTACCTACCAACCAAAACACAGCCTTATCGTGGTGAACAAATCGAATACGTTAGTATTCTTTTTCCACTTTTATTTCGAGTCGTTAATGATGAAAGTATCGTAAATCGATCTGCCATTAAAAACTAGTAGGCAATCTGTTAAGTATCAAACTAACGAACACTTTTCAATTGAATTGCCTTTTTCTCGTTGTGGTTAAAGTGTATCTAAAGAACATCGTGATTTTGCTATAAAAATGTAGTACAAAAATAAATTAGTAAGCAAGCGTTGCTGGAACAAAAACTTTACAATGGATTATCATTTGTATTACCTTGCCTATCAAATCAAAAAAAGGTGTTTTCACATTTAGACCATATTATTGTTTGATCGTTTTTTTTTAATTCCTGCTTTACGATAACCGTATGTATGTACATACATATGTAACTTCTTTAATAACTCTTTAGGTTCGTTAACTAAAAAATCATGAGTTTACTCATCCTTCTAACCATTATAACAAGGCCGTAAGTTAGGATTCATAAAGCATGTTGAAATATATATTCAGTGGTATATGTACAATTTGTGATTTACATAGATTTAAACTTATTCTCACTGTTAACCAAAGTTTTCTCTAACTTTGTTCATCTTACATAAATAAAAAGAAAACAGTTTTCTCATACATTTGAAATAATATAATATTTATTTAATAACATTAAAAGAAATACACAATCGAAACAAGTTACAACAGACCAAAACACAACAAGGAATATTTTATAACACACAAAATAAACGAAACTTAAAAATTAAGGATGAACATTTCAAAAATACAAGTCAATTACACGCGACACAAAACACAAAACTAGATCCAAAAGACATATTTTTTGAATAACAAAACTGAAACAATACTAATATTGAAAAATAACAAACAATACAAACAAAATATATCAAGAGTAGAGGAACAATACTGTAAAAAAAGATAGAAAGAAGAAAACACAGAAGAAATAAATTCGAAAACTTATTAATTTTTTCTAATAATTTATATGAAAGGGGGTGTACCATACACATTTTACAATGAAAAACCCTAAACTGCTTAAATATTGTCAAAAATACTAATCTTTATGTACGAGATATTCCTAAAAATCAAACCGTAGTTATGCTTGGCACTAATGAAAATCCATAGACAATCATACATGATTGAATTAAAATAAATATTTGAATGTAATTTTTAAAAAAATCTTATTTACATGATAAGAAATGATATTTGATAAAAAATTATCGGACTATTATATATTATTGCTTAAAAGCCTGTTCTAAGGCTCCTTTAAACACACACGCTTACGCAATTAAATTTAAATATTAGTTAGTAGGGTAAATTGCATAAGTCGTAATATACAAGGTAGATAAATATTATAAGATAATAATTCTGTACAAAGAATAATGTGAGGACAGACATAATTAATTTTCGGTGTTTTTTTTTTATATTATTTTAAAGTATTCTAAGATTATTTTGTATTAAACGCTAATTTTAAGATGTCGCATATATGTTAAAACTAATAAAAACTTGATTCTTCTTAGTATGTAATATAGAAAATTTAAATAGAATTAAATTCAATAATACATATTCTTAATGAAAAAAAAAAAAAATATTTTAAATAAAGATTTATGTACAATTAATTAGAAAATTTATTTTTTTAATAAAAAAAAAAATTAAAAACTTATTCTGTCTATCTTCTTATTAAATCTAGAAAAGCTTTACATTATAGGATGGTAGATAAAAACCTGTAACAGAAACACCGAAGAACTGAGGGATAGTTTTTTTCCTTTCAGATAAGAAAGAAACCACAGCATTCAAAATTAATAAAGGAGCATTTTTCTACGGTTTCATTTCAAATCGTGTACTCGCTATTGACATGTATTAACCAACATCACAATGAGATGTGAAAGGTAACAATACGCGCTACAGCTTTCAGTAGGGATGAGCTTACAGCACTGAACTGTGCGAGGCGGTACGATTTAACTCGCAGAAAACAGTGCTGTAAGCTTTAGCATCCCTCCGGTAGAGAGCCTGAAAGACTAACAGCTATGCTTCTAAGTGAAAGAAAGCAGTAATCGTCAAATTGATTAAAAAGGGATTAGATTAGATTAGATTAGCTTATACATATGTGTGAGGCGAGAGCATGTCACCATATCTATATCACTGCAGGCAAAGATGGACCTGTTGTGATTTCCTCCAATTAAAGCTCGCTCATGATACCCGAGTTAGTGATAAATCCAAGTAAATCTTTAAGTGAGTTACCAGATATATTTTTTGCCTTAACATAGAATTTACCTAAGTGACGATGACGTGGTCTGATTAAACAGTGACACAAAATGTGTTCTACTGATTCTTCGTCCTCGTTGCACATTCTGCAGGTTTTATCTTGGCTAGCTCCCATACTCATGAGGTGTTTTTTGACTTGACAGTGTCCAGTGAGTAATCCTGTGACTATACGAATCTGAGATCTAGTTAGTTAACTCCTAGTTGTTTCGTTCTTGTAAGGGAGATGTTTGGCATTAACATTTTGGCGTGTCTGAAACTATCTGCTTTCATCCAGTAATGGAGTGCTGATAAGTAATTCACAGACTGATCTTGGCATCATGAAGGTCGATGCCGATCATTTTATGGCTAGTATGTGTGCCATCTCACAGTTTCGATGTTATTTCATATTTCACAGGTGAAACAGTACAAGCAGTTTAAGTATCAAACCATATGAAACTTCAACTTTAATATTGGGCCTATAAGGATGCAAGGCTGTCTAGCTCCTTAAAGTGCTCAAGCTTTTGAGAACAAAGACTTCGTTATGATGTCCTTCCTTGATATTGAACAAGCTTTCAACAATGCCAAAACATTTGCTATTGGATCGAGCAAAAACTTAACAGCAGGCTTATCTATGCTGACATGGGGTGCTGTCTAACCAGAAGGCCGCGTAGCCCCTAGGGAGGTCGCGTAGCCACCTATATTGTAGCCCATGGTGAATAAGATAATTCTAATCTTTGGTAAAGAGGGGTTCACTGTCATAGCCTATGAGAACGACATTGGGATGTCGATACCAGGGAATTTAATTTCTACAGTTGGAGAACTAAATAAACTCGTAAAGTGGACAGATAGTGTCGGTCTCGGAGTTAATTCGTCCAAGATTGAATTGTACACAAGAAGGTATATATAAGTTTTCCAAAACTCAAAGGTATTGAATGGCAATTTACAGACCACGCCAGATGTTTAGAGGTTATTTTCGTCTGTATAACGGGCGCCCTTAAAACCACTCTTATAGCTGCACTAGAATCTATGCTCCATCTTCTTCCCGTTGATATTTTTGGGAACCTGATGCCGGTTAAAGCAACATTACGGATTAGTGCATCTTTGTAACTCACTCGCGGAGATATGAGCCATGCAAGTATTCTAAACGGCCATAACACGATTCCTCGTAATTCAGACTACATTACCCGCTATCTGGACTTTAACCTCAAGTATAAAACCAGGATTCCTAGCAGAAGTGCTTGGGAATCTCCGATAGAGATTTACATAGATCGATCCAAGACAGCGTCTGCAACAGTTTCGGGAGTTTACTCCAGTGCACTGGATACTTGTATCACCACACGACTGCCGGACCACTGTAGTGTATTTCGAGCAGAAGTAACAGCAGTTCGTGAAGCCGAGATTAAGCCTGGCTTTCGATTAACTCGATAGAGTGCAGCGCTATTGTTTTCTACATATATAGATAGTCAAGCTGTGATAAAAGTCTTGGGATCGCCAATAATTTGATTCACGTTGGTAATGCAATGACGCGGATTTCTTAACGAGATCGCCATCAGATTGGACGTATCCCTGTGCTAGGTTCCACGTAAAATGGATATTCCAGGCAAATGCAAAGTGGGCGAGCTTGTTTTCTTTTACATTACGCAATCAATTTTATTATTTATGAAAACAAGTTGAATGCGGGGTACTCATTTAAAGTGAGAACTGGAAAATTATTGATGACTATACCAGAAGTGATCTTTTATAAATTATCCATGATTTGCACTGGACCAGAGTATGGACAAAAGAAAACAAAGGCGAAAATCTAGATGGAGCTTAGCTAGGCTGAAGAAAGACCCGCTCATTTGAACACCTAGATTAGTAGACCCGATACTCGATATGATAGAAGCCGACAGGAATACAATAGAACCCGCAATGAAACTAATTAGATAGGCTTGTGTACGTTCTAAGCCAGGTTTAAGGAATTTACAAACGAATGGTGCAAACGCAAATGGTACCGAGGGCGTGCTAGCAGACTTCAAAGCAGCAGGAAGGGAACAATTAACATGAGCAAAAGGCAGAAGTGGAAAGATCGTCCCAGTCTGCAATATAGTCCTGTTCTGAAAGCGACGCACACAGTTACGTAGCAGAATGTCTTTCTCGAGCTATAAAAAGGACAATGACTGTAAACTCATCGAAAAACAAGGTAGTGCATCAAGAAAATGCAGAAGGTATTCACCAGAGTTGCAAGGTAGATCCACTCAAACTGACTACAGTATCTCCGACACCCTTCGGGGAACAAAATGCCTTCCCGAATAACAAGAGAAGTTCCAAGTAAGGAAGTGAGGGACATAGCTGCAGAAAACTACAACCTGATGGTATACTAACCAAAAATTTAAATATAATTGGCAGATCTCCTAGATTATACAATGCCTGATGATAATAATTTGCGGAGTAAAATTAGATCACAGTATCAAATTAGCGTACAGGCTCCTGCCTAAGAAAAACAGTGAAAAAATTCTCTAATATGATTCATTGTCGCAAATATGTATCTTCAGCCGTCTGGACAGTAGGAAACCTAGGTAAGAAATTTGAAAATAAGAGTAAGAAGGTGACAAAAAAGAGGAAATTCGTAAATCTGGCGATTTAATAAACATATGTAGATATCAAGGGCCTCTTACGCTCCATCAGAAGTTTAAAGTGGTTTAGGTAGGTAGAGAGCAACTTTCTTCTATGATCCATGTGGTATCACAACGGACGTTTATTACTATTTGTGTTACAGAAATTAATTTGCACTTGAAAGTGATACTGTATCTCGGTTAATGATTGTTGCAGTTTTCAAATCACAGTGCAGTCAAATTACTGCACGGTGTCCTTGCTGTCCTGCTATTGTATGCATAATGATTTTCTTATACTGTACCTATTAGTTTGTACAAAGCCAACAAAATGCTTGTAGTTTATACATGAACCCCAATCAAATATTTTTTTTTAAAGCCACCCAATCAGTCTTTATCCAACTGTTTTCCAGCTCTTTGTGCAGAAATACTGAGTGTGGTTCTCATCCAGCGCCGCATCGTATAACTCCAAGAGAGCGCATATAAATTTCTATTTTCAAGGCCTTCTATACAACTGCCGATCCACAACCCACCACCTCAAACTGTCTAAATGGGGGGTTTTTCATTGCACACACAATGGGGTTGAAATCCAACAAAAAGCTTTTTTTTTAAACATATAACACATTTTTGCATTGAAAGCCTCAGTTCGGTGTGTAACCCTCTCGCGAGTAAACGTTTTTCCGAGTTCTTACCGTTAGCAGCCAAAAATTCCTTTGCTGCTATATAGAAACGCGTTCACAAACTTGCTCGAGGATACAGTTCACAGATTTTGTGAAACTTTTCACAAACAAACGGACTTTTCCGAAGGATAATGTGATTCTATCAATCGTGAATTTAGTGCAGTAATACAATAAAAAAATAAAATTATTTGTTTTTTCGGGCAAAAAATAAGAAAATTTTCAAGAAAACGAGAATTCAAAAAGTGAAGTTAAAATAAGTAAAAAAAAAATCTCTATACACTACACCACCACCCTTATCTTTTCTCTCTTCCAATCGTTGGAGGACGAACAAAAAGTGTGTCCTTCTCTCTGTCTCTCATTTTGTGCCGAAAACGGAAGAAGAAAAGTCTCCAGCCATTTTGGGGTAAGCAATACATACTAGTATAGTTGTAAGAGAGAGAACGAGAGAGAGCTTTTCTATGTCCGGTGCGAGAGTGAACACGTATGATTGTGTATGTGAGAGAGAATTTTCATTTTCGGATTACGTGGTGCATACTTTTTGCTGCTGCTACTATTTTTTATTTTTCTTGTTCGTTGTTCCACTCTTCGTCCAAATGAGAATTAAGAAGAAGTAAAAACTAAAAGAATTTGTAAAAATCACCGCCTTGAGTTAGTAGTTCTGTGTTTTTTCTTCGTTTTGGTTGATTCGTTGAGTGAGAAAAGAAACAGGGATAGAGAGTTGGTATTGTCTTTTGGCAAATTGCCAAGTTTTAAAAGATTTTCAACCCCTAGAACATCAGTAAAGATATGAGAAAAAATGTGAATACACTCATACAAGGACATTAGCCGGCCGCCTCATCCTTCTACTTTTTTTGGTCTCCTCTTTGTCCTCTTAGGTCCTGCCGCAAAATGCACGTAACATACTTTAGAGTACAACGAATGCCACTTGAATCCTTCGTTTTAAAATAGTGTTTTACTGTACATGTATATACGTATACATACATATGTATGTATGGATGTTTGTATGCGAGAAAGGTTAAGAACATTTTGGTTCATTACGAATGATGAAAATCGTACGTCCTTTGAAGGATGTTAATCCTATTGCTGGAAGAAGGGTGTTTCTAGTTGTACTTTTTTTTCTAGTTGCTCCCTCAGAGTGAAGAAAATAAGAATTAAGAAGGATGTTGGAATTTTTTTAATCCCTCCGAGGAGCTATACGAGTTTTAATGGGGTTTAGCAAGGAATCACATTCGTTTTAATCTGTCAAAAATCGTGTACATGCGATGTGATTATGAGGATGTATGTACTTGGAAGAAATGGGAATAGTGTTACTAGTTATACAGGTTAGTTAGTGGAAGGACGTCCTTAGGTTACGAAGTCTTTACAAATATTTTGTGATTTTGAGCCTTTAAGCAAGTAAAAGACATATGTAATACAGTATTTAAGAGTCCTTGGGAGATTTGATAACTTTTGTAAAAGCGTAGAATTTTTAGAATGCTAAATCTCATTCGCTCTACATATAATTTTTAAGTAGTGCTAAGTTTTATACTGCTTTGAACTTTGATGTTACAAACTGTTATGCAAACTGTTTTAAACGAGTTTTATACTCTGAGTATACGAATATGAAGTTTAGGTGGTTTAGGAAAAGATAAGACAGCTCCTTAGGTACTCTAAGTTTATTAAACCTAACTTTATCTGCGCCTAGATTAACTTTTTTTTAATTGAACTAGAATAGGTTACTACAGATTTACCGCTGAAGTGATGGAATTAATAGTTCCAAAACCAGCTCCTTGTACCTATTTGGATCATGTACTCAGAGTAGACAAAAACGGACAAAGTTTCTAAAATTCCATTTCCATAGCATGAACAACCAGACTGTTTTTATATTCAAAAGTTGAGTAAATCTTTAAAAAACATATTTCAAATATCATTGAAATGTACCTCTGAACAGAATCATGTTTTTAGAGTGAGTCTTCAGACTAAGAATATCGATTTCAGGATACATTTGATAAACTAAGAAGACTAGAACCTTCTTATATCAAAAGGTTTGTTCGTTCAAGAAATAGTTGTATCATACAGGTCAATTTGACGATGAAATTCAAAAGCTACCTGCAATACACCTCACTATTAAGAAGACTAAAATACTGTATTTATATATGTAGTTTCCATAAGGACTGGTAGATGAGGGCTGAGGCAATCTCTTGTACTCGTATAAAGTGAACATTTGGTGAACGTCTTCGCAAGTTTTAGCTCAAGGTTTAGTTCAGTTATACATTAGAAGGCACTTAACATTCTGTGTCATTTGCCTCTATACAAATATTGAACAGCAAATGCCATCATTCATCTCAAAACTAACATTTCGTGTGAACCAATTTCTCGTCTAAACAACGGTCGTATACGTTGAGATAGAAATACATAAATATCCTCTTTTTTTCATCCTACATAGCTATAAACGATTTTGAGAGAGTTATTAAACACACCCCCGTCTCTCTCTACGTTGATGACACCAAAATTTTTAAATCCATTTCTTCACCACAAGACTCCTTCAAGAAGACTCCGATAGTATTTCGATCTGGTACCTCAAATATTGCTTAGAGCTCAAACCAAATGCCAATCTATTACCTTTTCACGTAATTATAACTAGTCGCGACTTTATCTTCGGCTAACCTGTGTATCCATAGTTCAATCTCTTCGTGCCCTTTGTATATTGTGTGACAGGGAGCTCAATTTTCGTTCCCATATTGATGAGATAATTCTTAAAGCTACCTCATCACTTGATTTTGTCCAACGAATTTTCCAACTATTACGTGACAAAAGTCCTCTATAGTCCAAGGAGATTCGCACTCTTCGATTATTCCATGTTGGAGCATCTTATCCAGTTCGGCTCGTAGTTGATTTCGTCGGGTCGGTGACAGTCTGTAGGGTATTGCAGCTACCGGGTGATTATTACCCGTGACGAATCTATGAACGGCGTTGGTTCATGTATCGCTATGCTGTTGTGCCAAGAGTCTATTGAGTCTTTCTCGTTGACCATCGTCAAGCTCGATTGCCTCGTTGCATCGTAGCTCGACGTCTATAGCATTGATTTCTGTAAAATAGGAATCGGGATCGACTTCTTCCTGGGTACGCACTAAACTTTGAAACAGATTTTCCTTTTCTCGTTTGCGGTCCGGTGAAATGTCGGTACTCCTTAGAGTATCGTCAAACATATTTTGTATTGACGTTAGCGAATACTCATTACTTTCCGTGGATGATGCAGTGCTCTTCCTCTTCAACGGTGGTATCTGTCCGGAATGTAAGGCTTGAGCTGGCGTTGGAGGAATTGGCGAAATTGGTTTCGTTGGCTCGAACCAGGATAGAAAAGCAGAGGTACGCTTCACCAAGCTACGCGAAGTTTGGTTGCTTTGGTCGGTGAGTAAAGTGCTACCTTTTGGCGAATTTTATCTGTTTGGTCAGTTGCAATGTACAGTTCTTGTGCAGATGAGTTTCTGTCAGCAAGTGTAACCGTAGCATCGGCTTTAAAGAATTTTGTACCGTTCCGGAGGAGGTGCAAAAATAGTTCCCTTCCAGCGACGCTAGTTCTGGCTGCAGTGTCAATGTATGCTAGACCTGATTCGCCATGTGAAATAATTGCTATTGTGGGGAGATCCGTGCCCAATGTTGTTTTGATACAGTTGAAGGATACTGTGGAAGGTCCTTTCGGTAGTTCCTTACAAGTCGGACGGTTGGATCTTACGAATCCCGGTGCTTTACACTTGTAGCAGTGAAGCTTGGACTCGGTTATCGTTGGTGGTGTGGCCTGTATATTTGCAAAAATTGCATCTCTTGTTTTTGAGATCTGTAGTTGGATCATGCTCAGCTTGTTTTTCCGAAAGTGAAAGTTCGACCGCCCTTGCCTTGGTTACCAGGTCTTGAAAGGTAGTGATGCTTTCCCGGGGTACACCGTCACGGATTGAAATGCTGAATAGACCATACACAAGGTCAATCATCATAGGTTTTTTTGGAGCTGGCTTAGGTAGCTTTGCCAATAATGAACGTTTTTTGCAGATGAAGTCGTCGGTCGACTCTTTAGGTTTTTCTTTTTGCGCAAAGACGTCCATGTAAATACGGTATGGTGGTGTGGATGGTGCATATGCACTACGCAGAAGCGCAATGGCTTGGTTCCATGTCTTGGCTTCTTTTTGGACTCCTTGCCACCAATTAACAGCACTGTCTGTTAGTAGCAATGGGAAACCTTTGATGGCATCTTCGTCGTCGATGCGTTCGATGTCTTTGTAGACGTTGATTGTGGCAATAAAACCTTCAACGGTCTCTTCGTTTCGATCGCCTTTGAACCTTGCTGTACAATTGCTGAAACTAACCTTCTTGGGCTGGTTTTGAATTTCTGCCATAAATTGCCTGAACTGGTTATCGGTGAAATGAGCCATCGTGTCTTTGGATCGTTGCGGAGTTGTCCTTACAGAAATGCGCGAACTTCTACGCGAACTGGTGTCTTCTATAGCGGAGAGGGATGGTACTTGCGGGGAGTGTCCCTCTCGTTGGGCGTCAATTGTAGCGAAGAGAGATGATGCTTGCTGGGAATTTCCCTCCCGTTGGGCGCAAATTGTAGGAGGAGATTCCTCTATTAGGGGGTGAGTAGATGGGAGTCGTGTGTTGGTTGGTGGCACGAAATCACAATCCTCAGGAACACCACCTTCCATTCGCAGTAGTGACGGCAACTGCGCTCCGGAAGCCACGCTGTAAACTTGCAATGGTTAAACACTATGTAGAGCGCAAGTGCAAAGGAGTTCACATGTAGTATTTTTCTGAGGGATCGGTATCGGAACCGGCGCACAGCAAAATACCAAATGTAAGTGATTTGCATCGATTAGTGCTGCTTTTATACTGTTTGAAAACGAGCTCTTACAGCTGTTTTTGTGTAATGGCGCTTTGAGCTAATTTGATAGTTATTGTGCGCATTCAGCTTAAGAAAAGTTCTAGTGCGCACTCAGTGATGCCAAGTTACAATAATGTTACAAAATTATTTCATGAATGTCAAGAGGAT
Source organism: Xylota sylvarum (assembly GCA_905220385.1). Classification (NCBI taxonomy): domain Eukaryota; kingdom Metazoa; phylum Arthropoda; class Insecta; order Diptera; family Syrphidae; genus Xylota; species Xylota sylvarum. The sequence goes on along the minus strand of LR999957.1, from coordinate 101,956,793 downwards.
AAATATGATAAATCTACAAAATCGATTGACAGTGAAAATACGTTTCATATGAATGAATTAATAATAAAACATTAATTAAAGATGGTAGTGTTACAGAACAAAATGGTTTAACAATGAAAATGTATTTAAATGTATTGACAGTGAGAATGTATTTCATAAGAATCAATTAATAATGAAAATATAAAATGCTGGTGATACATAATATATTTTATTTTTTTTTGGATGTTGTAATTGATTGGAATCTAAATGGGAATTAAATGTCTAGATGAAAACGAATCATTTTCATTCTAAAACGTCGAGTTCGATTGAAATATTTTGATCAAACAGCGTTCATGTTAAACTCATGTCTAAACTCCCATTCCATTCCATTCAATCCAGTCAGTGTTGACTGCATTTGATATTACCCGTCTGCTATTCCTTTCTCCAAGACCGTATAAAATTTCATTATCCTGGCGTCAAAATTCATCAATTTAGTGGTTGAAACTTTCAAAAACATTCTCATTCTACCCATCAAGATACTCGTATTCTCCATCTCTGCATAGCCAACCTCAATTAAGTTGATTTTCGGTTTTTTTTTTCTTGTCTTTCCTCTAAGCAATTGCAATGCTCCCTTTTCTACAAAGAGGACACCACCAACACACAGTACACCAACAATTGCGTACGAGTATACATATGTATGAATGTTTGAGCGAGAGAGAGAAAACTTTTGAGAGCATACTTGTGATGAAGAAACGCGCGCGCGCTTCATATCCTTTTGCAAGAAGTATAGAAATGATACGGTACGACGAGAGAGATTGGATGATTTACGATTAAAGATACTTTTTCTTCTGTTAGCTTCAATTTATCCTTGATAGTCTTGCATTATTTTTTTGTCACAAGATTCTGTAGTGTGTGTGTATTTTTTTGTTTTGTTTAATGGTTTTTTTTTCCCCCCAATTGATGAGCTATTAAGGATGAAATCTTAAGAATTTTAGAATTTTTGGGTTTTTTCACCAATCGGGAGGAAGGATATCCTAAAATATTTTTCGTTGACCTAGAAACAGAATACATAGGCTGCCTCCCCTCTCTATCATCCGTATACAGGATATTGTACTCAAACTTTATGTGTATAAGTATGTATGTACTTCCACAAATGCAAAAATGCAATTTTATGTTGAGAGTAAAATATATGTATGTTATGTGTGCGTATAGCTGTTGTATAATAGCAGTCCATCACTCACAGGAAATCATCCTTGGATGTATATATATTTCTTGTACTTGTTTGTCGATAGGTTTGGTCATCGGGAAAAAGGACGGTGAAACGAAAGAAACGAAAGAATTGTCGACGGAATGAGGAAAGGATTTTATGACTGAGTTTGTAGTAAAAAAGGCATGTGAATGCCTTTGACCATAGTTAAAAGTTCACACACTTTGAGTACATAGGGGTGAGTGCTGTGACTCACAGCAAAAGGGTTGGCATTTTGAACAAAGGTTGATGAAATTAAGAAATAAATATTGTAACGTGTTGCTTGACTTATTAAAATGGCCAACAGAATCAACAATTTTCATGGCTTAATTTTTTGTTAAAGGTCATTTTACACTATCTCTATGTTAGGATGTTGTTATGTAGAAATAAATATGATACATAGTAATGCACATTATGCCCATTCATGCAAGGCATCAAATTGTCCCATTTAGTGATAATAGAATACGATTTGATTACTATTCATAGCTACGCGATCGCTTAATGATAACGTTTAGTTCATGATCGTTGTGCAAATGAGCTAATTTATTTGCAAAATATTCGTGCGTTTTGTAGCAGTGTGATGTGGTCAATACGAAGTGGTCAATGTTGTTGATGTTTGTTAAATAACGAAAGCCTAGGGTGTTAATCTAAATGGAATGCATTTAACACGAGTCACAGTAAGGTAGAGGAGAATTATTATTGTTTTTCTATGCGCATCATTACCGCTTTTAAGTTGAGAGTATCTAGGGCGGATTACAGATTTACATTTTTATTAAAATGGACCCTCATTTGGGTGTAATACTGTTTATTTAGAGTTCTGTCTGATTCTGGTACTCAGACTTGCTTGTAGATAAATATATGTAGCTTAGGTTATCTGAAATTGATCCCAAAGGCTACCACCATATTTCATTAGACGACATCAAATGTCCTATGTAGAAAGGTGGACACATAAATGCATTAAGTAGAAAAAATTGAGTAGAAGTATCCAAGCAAACCCCCCACATTTCCATAATCCAATTGGTCAGGGTATTGTGGATATTAAGGTTTGAGAATGTTGTACGCACCGCGTCTGTTGATATTGATAAATGCTCATTCAATGTGTAAGAATGTAGCTAAGGTGTATTCTTTATCTTTTCAGCATTTCTTCATTGAGCTAACCACATAGTGCAGAACCGTCTCTACACTTTTTCCTTTGGTGTAGGTGTGTTGACCCGTGAATATATTCTTGGGGCGTAGTTTACTGCGAAAGTCGGCTAGTCTCTCAAAAGTTTTTAGTATAAAGGAGGTAGGCTGATTGTCCTGAAGTCATTTGGTGTGGTATGACTTGATTTTCCTTTTAATTGGTTGCAGTAGCTTCGGAGAGAGTTACTGACTGTGATTTTAACAGCCTCTCGTCATAGGAGATTTAAGCAATAACCTGTATCCTTGAGTACGTCCCTACCATAGAAAATGATTATAGTTACTAACTGGGGTAGTTATGGATGATTCAACCTTTGAAAAAGCCATGAAATAACGACAATGATTTTCGAATTGGTGTGTGGAAAGACCGCGTGCAGTTGAACTGTCAGCGGAGGCCTTGAACATCAGATACATCAGATATTCTCGAACCGTGCAAAAGGAGGCTAAGAAACTGAGGTATTAAATACTGCGATTGCTATCAACAACCGAAAAGAAGCATATATTATGGATTTGTCATTTCTACTGGAGAAAGACCAGAAAGATGACGACACCAAAATAGTTTAACGAACTTTTAGACCACCAGCGCATTAGTTAGTCTAGAGAGAGAAGACAGCTTTGGTAGTACTGTCAGAAAAAATATCCTGGACGACACCATCTACAATAATAGATGCAGACTTATCGATTTTGCCATGGGATGAAATAGTGTCAGCTTGCAGGCATTTCCCTCATCTCAATATTCAAAAAGGCTCTGGAGGTCTACTGATCTGTTAGCTGGCAAACATTGATGGACGCAAGGCTATTGCAGTCATCAAATACTAATGACCAGAAGGAACTCTACAACAATGAAAACTTTGATTCCACAAAGATGAGCATCAAGCACATGCAGCAGGATAAAAGGTGTACAGGATGGTATTCCCTGCTAGGACCAAGGGTATTCGGAAGTTCTGTGAACAGAAAATAGGAGATAAACACCAAATTCTGAAACTCTATAACGGCAACCATAACCGAAACTCGACTGAATAGCAGAATGGACGACGATGATAACCATTATATCCATATCAATGCACTAACAATTGAGTAGCATACTTCGAGATAAAGCACAAGATTTTCAGGTGATCTGCCGCGTTCCTAAGTGGCGGATAGGAAAAGCCACGAAGTGTAGCACCTCCGCGGACCAAGAGTTCAATTTTCCAAGTCAATGTGTTTGGCATACATGCGGACTGAATTGTCGGAATAAATGTTACAGGAGATACCGGAGCACCTCTCATAGTAATGGGAGCTCTGGAGGTGGGGACTTTTCATTCTCCCCACACTCGCCAGTCACTGTCGCCAGTATCAGAAATGGAGACAGAAGAGACGATTCTCTCATCTTGGTACATTGTTATACGGCCCCCATCTGAAATCTCTGACAGGACAGATTCTCAGTAACTAAATGTACCAAGCATCGAAGTAGAAGTAAATACCAATGCAAGCAAGCCTCAGCAGAAGTACAAGTATTTCACTTGGGCGGAAAAGTGTCAAATCGCCACTTTCATTAGGAACAGAATCGAGTCCAACGAGGCGAAGAGTCTAGAAAGATCCAGATATGCGCTAGTTCTCGCGCAGAGAAAGAATGATTAACAAGAATTAAGTGGACCCAGCACCAGCAAACGTTGCGTTGTTCATAGATAGCTCTCCTAAGGCAGAAACGACAAAGAAACATAAACTCGAGAGACAGAGTCACACAGAGGTGTGAAGCACCGAGACTCTACTTTCAAACCCCACTTAGATGCGGTCAATAGCTCAAGTGGAAGCAAAATAAAAGGAAGCATCTTTAAACGCTCTAGCTATCATACAGGGATACTATGGCTCAATCTAAGATCACCACCATGCACCCAGAGCAGAAAATCAAACTAGTTAGGAAAAGTCTACTAGAAGGGATGGACAAAGCTGACAAAAAATGTTCCATCCTGAGATTTATAGCCACTTTAGCTAAAGACGAATGGTTGCGATCACCTGCAATGACACCAAACCCGTCATAACCAATATTTAGTTCATATCTGTGCTAGGAAGAATAAAATCATGAAAAAAACATAAATCTGCTTATAACTCAGGGTTACGATGTTCCTTCTGGAAGCAGATAATCTTACCAGGAACGTTTTTCTAACCCCGATCGCCAAACAAACACCGGGGAATCCACAAAAAGGTGGCGAGTCCTTAGGGTACCAAAGAGAAGAGCGGAGGCAAAACCATAATATTCCTAGTGTATTTTTCTAAGGGTTACATTCTTTACCTCAACTTCTTGAAGTTTCTGATTGGAATACAAGGGTTATCGACACCACTTCAGAGTAAAGAATCTGAAACCAAAGCTGACGATAGAGCGCTAGTTCATCCAAAGTTTAGCGGACTCAGCAAATACTCTTCACACTGCAAGTGAGAAATTATTTCACCTGATTTCTGATTCGCTTTCCAGCTGGTTTTACTTTTACAATCAATTCAATTATAAAAATTACTGCGCCAAGCTTCATATTAAGGTATCAATCTCTGCGTCCACCTGCCTTTGTCAGAGTGACACCATCTCTCCTGCCATTCTTCCAGACTTGTCCTTGGTCCTTGTCCTTCAGTATTGCTTCTAATCGTTGCTGTTGCCGTTGTCCTGCTGGCACGGTATTTCTGTTGCGCTTCTTTTGCAAGAAGGTCTATTGGTACCATGCAAGCCACTACACATGCCGCGTCGTAGGAAGTTGTTCGGAAGGCGCTGCATACTCTCAGCGCGTTGCTTCTGTAGACTGCCTCAGTCTTCTTTCTGTATGCTTTTGTTTTCACGGCACTAGCCCATATCTGGGAACCGTAGAGCATTATTGATGAGGCAACTCTTGCTAAGAGTAATCGCTTCTTATGTTTTGGTCCCCCGATATTCGGCATTATCCTTGATAGGGCAGCCGTTGCCTTTGCTGCCTTTTCAGCTGCATACTGCAGATGCTGCTTATAGGTTAACCTTGCATCTAAGGTAATGCCAAGGTATTTCAGCTCTGGTTTGGAAGCTATGACGTGATCGCCCACGGTTACCCTTATAGTCTCCATGACTCGCCTGCTGCTGATGAGCACTACTTCAGTCTTTTCTTCTGCAAGTTGTAGGCCCATGCGTACTAGCCAGTCCTGGACCATCCCAATAGCTTCATTGCAGTCATGCTCCAACTCCTCAAGGTGTTTGTTTACTACAACGATCGCTATATCATCGGCGAAACCAATTATTTTCGAAGACCTCGGGGTTCGAAGTCTGAGGACGCCATCATACATTAAGTTCCACAGTAGCGGACCTAATACGGAGCCTTGGGGAACGCCGCCTGTGACGTTATACTGCCTCGTTCCATCGTCGGTGTCGTAAAGCAGTATTCTATTTCTAAAATAGTCCGTCATTATCCTCTGCAGGTATTCTGGTACTCTCTTGGCGGTAAGTGCTCGCAAGATGTTTCTCCAGTTTGCGGTGTTGAAGGCGTTCTTTACATCCAGCGTGATGATTGCGCAGTACTGTTTGCTCCCGCCCTTCCATCGTCTTCCTTCTATGGCTTTTGACGCGGTATTCACGACTTCGTCGATAGCGTCGATCGTAGACCGTGTCTTACGGAAACCGTACTGGTGAGCTGCAAGGCCTCCTGCCTCATCGATTGCACTCTCCAACCTGTCACTTATGACGCGCTCCAGTATTTTGCCCATACATATCTGCGAAGATGTGTGGGCGCCAATTGATTGCTGCTTTTAAGGCAGTAGTTTCCCTGTGTAGTTATTTACCTGCATGTGGTTGGTGAGGTATCCTTGTCATCAAATAGCTTGTTATTTCGAGAATTCAAGAATAATTTTCAGCATACCATTGCTCGTGTCCGACTATTGTTTTTAATTTAACTATCTGTTTCTAATCTGTTAAAATCAATTGCAATCATAAATATCGAATTATATTCCCTTCGTTGCGTGCGTCGTTGTGATTCACTGAAAACATTCAACACCTCACTATGTGCGGCAAACTGTCTGTTAATTACTTTAATTTGCAAACAAAAACACAATACGTCCGGTCCGCTGGTATCGCCGATCCGAAATGAAATTAAAATTCATACCTCGATGTGTTTGTTACCACCATAACGCTTTTAGCAGATCGCTTAAATGCTGCGCTATCAATTTCAGATGCACTACAGTGCCTACCCTGAGTATACAAGTGTATGTATCACTGACTGGACATCCGAAAAATAGTAACTTTAGGGCTTCACAGCCTTTGGGGTGCAAATTAAATAATTAATGCGAATTGAGCGTATCTCGCTCGTATCGAATTTTAAATCATAGCGCGCGTTGTTAAAAAATATTATGATTGCATTTTTTTTTTGTTTTGTTTCTCTGTTTGACTTTGTTGGCATTCGCATGATGGTGGGTAACTGGTATAATGTTGACATACACATTGGTATCATTCGCTTTTGAGGTGTGGCCGCCTCCGGGCGACCGAGGACGATAGTGTGCAGGATAAACTCGCTACTCGGATTCATATTCAGTTGGCTGGTTGGTCGTTGGTAATTTGCATACTCAATTTATGGGATTTGTGTCTCCTCACTGTTATCATCGATACTTTACATTAAATTAAGAGATTAAAGTGCTGTTACATTTATTTTCCACTTACTTTTTCAAGTCCTTTTAGGGCGAAAAAATATTATGTATTCGTAGAAAATCTCATTGAAATGAATTCTGATTTTTTTTTTATCAGTTTTTATTGGAAATTAATTTAAATTGCCGATTAAATGAAATGTAATTAAATAAATGTTGTTGAATTAATCAAAACGCGATGGTCGTTTCGAATGGATGGATTTTATTTTTTTCGGAATCGCAGTTTGCAAGAACACATTGAGACCATATTCATTAATATGTATGTATTTGTGCAAAGTAACAATGTCAATCTCTTGCTATAACATGGCTAAAGTGATGAATAAAAAAATGAGATCAAATACTTGATCAGGCAAAGTAAGTGGAAATCTCAGAAGCTATTGTATTGGTGGGCTATTTGTTGGTTTCATTTTAAAAAGGCATACACTGTTTAATATTTTTTAACGATTGTTACTTTATTGAATAGAGTTGACCTTCGGATTAATTATGGAATATTATTTCATTCAAATGACTGCCTCGACTGGCTTGGCAGTAGGCCACCCTGTCAACCCAATTTGTCAATACATTTTGAATGCTATCGGCCATTATTTTACAAATAGCTTGACTAATATTGTTCTTGAGTGACTGAATTGTCTCTGAACTGTTCGCATAGTATCGATCTTTAATGGCACCCAAAATTAATGGCACAACAAGAAGTACAAGGGCGTCAAATCGCAGTTCCGGCACGGAACAACCAAGCAACATCACCAAAACAACTGATTACACGATTATTGAACTTAGTGTGCAATAAATCGATTGTTGGACGACTTGTGTGATACGTAGCACCATGCTGGAACCATAGCTCGACAAAGTGCAAATCCTCAATTTCTGGCCATAAAAAAATAGGTTATCAAGCCCCGGTAGCGAACTTTCTACACAAACTGGAATACAGCAGCTGCAGTTGGTGCATAAGTAAATCGGTTACCAGAGGCACTCCACAGAGTGGGGTTATCTCGCCGCTTCTCTGGGGTCTTGTCATAGACGTTATACTTAAACAACTAAGCGATATACTCGAGAGATATGTACATATGTACACGAGACTTTCGAATACATGAACTAATTGAGATGGGATCAATGTCCAACAAGAGTATCGCCATCTACATTGTAAGTCAGGCTGTACTAAAGGCGTTAGAGTCTTACATCACTTAATCTGAATGATTCAGGAGTTCCCGCACAATGCTCATGACATTATGTTCGCAGAACATAAATTATGTTGGGTACCTGAACATTGTGATATAGAGGGTAATGAAAGTGGCCGCAGAGCTCCATGTAAATGATATAATTGAAGGCATAATACCACCAATGGCCGTAACTAAGAGAACTCGATAAAATAATCAATATGACCGATCTAAGAGGGTCGAACTTAGAAGGTTACAGGGTTTCTAAGGCCTTGTGGCCTGAGTTAGATAGAGGAAATTTAAAGAATTAATAAAACTCAGCAGATTAAAGTTAAGAATAGCGATGAATCTCTGGTCATTAGCAAGCACGTTATGAGATTAAGTTTAACAAAAATCCATACATGGAAGTATTGTGATGACCTACATATTGCAGAGGATATTACTCGTCCAATCCGTGAATGTGAAGCCATTGCTCGGAGTAGAATAAAGTACCTCGGAAGATATTTTTTCAGCAAATTAGATGGGGTTGGTTCCTCTAACACTATTGAGGCCATATTTAGGTTCTGTAAGGAAATTAAGTGTATGGGGGAATTAGTTTCAGCGAACTGTCAGCGAACCGCTTTATGATGAACTCATAATCCTATATAATCTAATAATCTCTACGTAGAAGTTTCTAACTAACCCGAAATTCCATTCAAAAAATACTTTTCTAGCGCGACAGTCAAAGAAAAGAGCATGAACAGTTCAAGAGCTAAACCACCTTCGATATTTTTTTTTGTGTAGAGCTTTGCCCATACGGCTGACACTGTGACCTAAAAGATCTATTGTATCATCAGGGTAAATTTAGTTTACGAGACGTACCACCTCGCTAATAAAGGATAGTATGTCCTTAGCAGCAGTGTTTCTTAACTCCACAGTGACTGAGAGAAGGCTCATCAGCTTTTTAATACTATCCTTGTCTAAATTAAGTGCGGTTAGTGCGTTGGACTACGGAGCAAGGAGTTCGAGGTGTTCGATCCCCAGACAATACTCGTGTAAACAGTATAACATACACAACCCGAATGATTGTGAGAAGCTATGTATCTGTAGAGCTAAATATTTGCATTTTATATTTGTAATCGTTTAGATTGTCTCAGCCCCGGGGACATTTTCTCGGTGAGCCAGTCAAAATTTGAGTGCTGCCTGCCTATCTGAAAAGATATACATATATTCTAGCGCTCTTAATACGTTTATTAAGGTTTAACCTAGATCAGATCTCAATGGCACGTATGTCATATTTTCATAGGTATCGAGACTTTAGTATCGATCAGCTTCAACACCAGCGTCCATCTTCGATCCGTCTGTGGACTAGACCAGACCTCTATTGCCCAGTGACGGAACTCTATTAGATCAATTTGCAAGGTCTAGTATTTCTACCTCAAATAACCTACCGAAACAGTACTCCCTGATCATAATGCCGGGAATAGTCCAAAACATGTCCCTTTTGTCAATTGAGTAAAAAAATTTCAGGGCACCTGGTTTATACTTGTATTCTATTTGTACCTTTGGTGGCCATCTTGCCTAGTGAAGATTTATAGAGGTAAAAGTCAAACGACAGCTTCTAATGGTGCCGTAGCTTAGTTGCTATTGTTTGTTCAAGAACTCTCCGCCATGAAACCTGGCCTCACCATCATTGTATACATCCAATGTATCATTTTTAGTTTAGACCTATAATTCTGCCGTAAAGGCGATTACTAACCCACACGGCCATACGCGACAGGATGGGATCGTTTACCTTCTGTAGAAACGTTGGAAAAAGGCCATCATCACCGAGGGCTTTGAATGGTTTGAAGGAGCCTACCAGCCATTTAACTGAAAATTTTACCGAATAAACTATTTACTCTACTAACAATGCAGACCTTATATTTAGATGCGTTCGGGCACGTGTGGAATACACGAGTCGACGAACCCAGCAAATAAACCTGAAGTAAGATTCTAAGTGTATCCATATAGTTCGACGTGTAGGTGCTCCCGGTCTCATTGCATGTCAGTAATGTTTTTGCAGAATTCCCTCCATGTAGCACGTTCCAATTCTAAATTGTATTCCTTAAGAGCGAACCTGCATATAGTATATATTCATCCCAACTCTTCGTGCGTTTAGCAGAGTTGATGAGTTTTCTAGATTTCTTCGTATGTTTGGCAAGCTGGTCATTGTAACGCGCCAATTACAAAAGATCTAGTAGATCTAGTTTATAAGCTTCTAAGTAACACTTGTTTTGAACTGAGTTATGCATGTACCCCATGTAAGTCGTTATACTGAAACAAAGCAAGCCATCAATAATTTCAAGGAGAATTCAGGAAAATTCAACAAAAATGGGGCAATAGAAAATGGGGGGTAGAAACTTGGGAACCTCGAGAGAAACCCCGGCTGTTTATGTATCCACCAGTTCCCAAACTGTTACACATTATCTGTTTTTGGTCGAAATGAATTAATTTCGATGAAAGGATAAAAAACAAAATTTGGAAAACATTTGCAGAGCTGTCTCTACATAAGAGAAGATTGTTCTTTTGCTCAAATCTGGGAATGATTTACTTTTTCCAAAGGCTTTTAAGTTTATATGTAAGTCTATCATGCTTTTTACTTAAAATCGTTTGAAAGAATCTGTGATGACTAGGTCCGAGCGTAGATCACAAATCCATGACTAAGCCCTAACCGATATTTATTCAAATAAATGACTTCTACATCCAAAAATTGCTGGAGAACCTTATTGGAACTCCGAGTCTGCATCAGATACATGTCTGATAATAGACACGAAATTAACCCGAGGGAAAAAATCTGACGGATTGTACAATCAACGCTAAGACTACATATTGTATATTCAGAAGGATCTTCGGGAAGTTATTGGGCTTGGAATAGGAGGTTGACTATCTAGGTATAGTTAATTTATGCTAGAAACCATGTGCAAAGGGAAAAATCACATTACCGCCTTACACTACACACTCGTTTAGTGGCCGTTTTCAAAATACAGACTTACATATGTATGTTCATGTTCATACAATTCAACGAATTACAATTTGTTCGAATCAATATTAAAAGGCAGTATACTTTTAGGCGTAAGCAAACGTGAGAAGATTTTTACCTTCCAAGTTCCCAACCGAAAGTAGACTACACTAGCCGGCATAAGTATTTTGACGAAACCTTTTTGTGATTATGATTACATATTAAACTTAGCTTTGCGCAAAACAAAGAATCTATTTTTAGCTCTATGCATGCCAAATTTTATATTGTTTACCGTTTACATGTAGACAACGAATTTTTGCGTGGCATAAGTATTTTGGCGGAATTTTTGTGTAAATGTTTTTACACTTTTGAGCACGTGAAAACCAAGCAACTTTTGTATTTAACTTTAATTGATATTAAACGTTGATAAAAAAAATAAAAATGTATTAAAAGTTATTAAAAACCATGGGTAAAACGGCTGAGTTAAGTTTGGTTATTAGATATCAATGGTAGCAAAGTTTAACACTGGAACGGCAGTAAAAAGCATAATGACATAAGAAACTTAACGAATTCAGGTGCTAAGCGCAAAACTACGCCCACTGAAGACCGAGTCCTTCTACGGGAATTTAAAAAGAATATTTTTGTGAAGCCTCAATCTGTTGCAGATGAATGGAATTTGACGGCCAGGAATCCCATCAGTGAGCGCACTGTCCAACGACGTTTAAAGGAAGCAGATTTTAAGACAATAAAAGTTAGGGACGTGCCGTACATATCAAAGGCAAAAAAAGCTTAAAAGACTTGCCTTCGCAAAGGAACATCTGCACAAGCCAAAGGAGTTCTGGAAAACCTTCTGTGGGCAGATGAAAGCTCTTTTGAGTATAACTCATTAAAAAACATTTTTTTTTTAAGAAGTAAGGCAAAAAAAAGGCCCGTTTGTCAAAAAGTGAGCCATGGTGGCTCAATAAACCAATATTAATACGTTAGTACCCTAAATGATAATGCCTTTCCTTCTGGAGATAATGTTATTGGGGAATCATTTATGCTGCAACAAGATAATGCCCCATGCCACAAAGCCCGGATGGTAACTAACTTTTTGAAGGATGTTGGTGTTATTACTTTGGACTGGCCACCTTAAAGTCTAGATTTAAATATTATAGAAAACGTCTGGTTTCTTTTGAAACGCAAAAGCACAGTTTTGTTAAATAAAACCAGAGAGGAGACAATTTCTGAGGTCACTTTCCTTTGGAAAGAGATATCTCCAGAGATTCTTCAAAATTTGGTAGATTCAGTACCGAGACGCCTTCAAAAAGTTATTGAAGCCAAAGGAGGTTATACATTTTACTAAATTCTTCTTCATTTCCTTACCTTTGTTAAGTTTAAACATTGTTTTCTTAGTATTACATACTTGTCAAAATACTTATGCCAACACGTGAAATTACTACTTAATTTATATCTTTTTAAGTTTCTATGAAATAATATTTGTTTGCTTATTCTTAAGTTTGTATTAGTTATATATAAAAAGGAAAAAATAAACAAAAAACCTTTATAAACTCAAAAATGCAAAATTCTTATTTCGTCAAAATACTTATGCCGACTAGTGGTAAAAGATTTATCAAATAGTGTAGCTACACCAACTCGACAGAACGCTCATTTTACTTTATTTAAAGGACCTGCACTCAGAGATGACTGACCATAACTCCTTAGAGTATACACTTTTAAATAGTAATTTCTAGCGTACAAATGTCGCATAATTGTTCAAACTACATAAAAATGTGAGAAGAATTTCCCTCCCCAATCGAAGGTAGGCAGTCTCAAAGCGGTGCTCACCGCTTCTCCAGTTCGTCAGAGAGAACTTTCCTTTAACCGACAGACATCATTTAGGGCCTTGATAACAGTATAATCATCAATAAAGATGCTGTCGTTCCGAACGGGTTGAAAGTTATATCCCAGTAGCTAATAAGATTCACGTATGTATGCCTGCAAAACAATTGATAATTCCGTTAAACAGTGTGTTTTTGAGAAAATATTAAGGCCGTGTCGGTATATATATAAGTACATCGTTGTTTCAGACTTTCTTTTCACTTCTCCTCCCTCCGTGTCTTCCCTAGGCGGTATACTTTCTGTAAACTCATTCCTAAAAAAAAATGAGACTGAAACAGTACATCAGGATGTGATGAGGTTAGATACAGTGGAGAATGAAGAAAGTAGTTGCAGGAAGATATGTCTATCAAAAATTGTAAGTAAAGAGTCATCCAACGAGAGGTGTCATTTAAAATTTAGCGTCATTGTTAATCTGTCAGCCTTCAACTATCATGGCGATGACTTTTCATAAAAAAAACTAGGAGGTCATTAAATATGGATCAATACACACTCGCACAACGTGTTGAAATTCACTACAAAAAAGGTGAAAATACTACGAAAACGTTTCGCATAGTTCGTACTGTTTTTGATCATCATCAATCGCCTTCTCGCACAGCTATAGTGAATTTAATCGATAAATTTGAACAGGTTAATGATGTGAAGATTCCAACTCGTGTTCGTCCGACAAGGTCAGCTGAAAATATCGCCGCGCAGCTGAGAGTATGACTGAAAACCCAGGGGTGTCCCTTTCGAGACGACCACAGGAATTTTGAAATTTTGAAAATTTCATCAAAAGAATGACTATTTGTAGGCAGAGCTGAAGTGAACATTTGGCAGACATTGTATTCCATTACTATTCTCATAAAAAGTTGCACTCTTCTATTGAATTAAAATACAGTATGACACCTCTTGTTGGATGACCCTAAATTTGTAAATGCTCAACTCCTTTTATTTAAATCTAAACATAATCGCATTTGCGTCTTCACTTCGATTTCGTCGATTTCATTTGGCTGAGAATTAAAAAATATTGAACTTTAACATTTAAAAGAAAAATTCAAATGCCATGAACATTTCCTGTTTTATTTCTAATTCTGGGAACAGTATAGTCTAAATGACTTTTCAAGGATACAAGGCTCCCCTATCTCTTTCTCATCCTCTTGAAATTCAATGAAAATGCTGCACCCCTCCTCTACCTTAGAAGCCAATGAATTGTAGCCACGAAAGCACGATACGGTAGGAAGGAGTCTTATATTTAGTGGTGGTAGTAGTACCGAAAACTATATGCATGTGCAACTATTTTCTTCCTTTTTTCTATTTTTTTGATGAAAATTTATCTATTTTTCTCGCGAATGTGCACTTTCCGCCAAATGGTTTTCACACCATTTCGCCATCATTTGTATGAGGGTGGGTGTGTGTTTGTGTATGTGCGTGTGCGAAATAAAAAGAGAAACTTTGTTGCAATTTTTCTTTTTTTTTTTTTAATATAAATCAACCAGGACCCAGGATACAGTATGATGGTTATGATGATAATGATTATGATTCCACAGGTTCTCTGTTCTTTACTCCCCCTGCGGTTGTATAAAATTTTATTCCATTTTATTCTATTTCCTTCGAGGAATGAGTGCGCATAGAATGTGTGTATGGGTGTGTGTATCATTTCCAGAGTAGTATATGTTTGTGAACTTTATTTTAGTATATATGGAAAATTTTTCATTTAACTTGTGCAATTTTATTCCTTTTTCTTCAGTTTTTAACTCGCACACAGGAAGGACGAACGAAAAAAGAAAAACAAGCTACGAGAAGAAAAAACGACTTCACACTCGAAACTGGTTCAAGGAGAGAGGATGTGCCAGTGCCATATATCAACAGCACCACTACCAAACCACCACAACCACATCCCCAACAGCATAGAGTACAACATGAGGAAATGAATTCCCAAACATCCTTCGAATATAGTATCCTTGAGTATCTATAACAAAATAAGCAACAAGGAGCAGTAGCAGCAACAAATTGCACCAACAGAAAACTAAATAATAATTGCATGCGTTTATGCATATGTGTGTGGTTATATGCAAATATCCTTCGAGTAGACAAATTCAAAAATAAAAAAATTGACTATCCTTTCGTGTTCGTGTTACCCTATTCAGTTTAGAAAATGACTGCAATTTTAGGCGAATTGAAAAAATACGAATTTTTAAACTTACAACAGCGCCAAGGAGATTATCCTTTTTCTCAGAGTGTGTAAGCAATACCTACACACAAGTTTCATCATAATCATCATCATCATCTACAGGATTCTACGCGCATCTGAGTGGTTTTATAAGAATCCTGCGGCACTTTTGCATAAATAAAAGGAAATCTAAAAAAAAAGTGCTACAAGTGTTTTATATCCTTTCTATCTGTCTTTATCGTTCTCTCTCTCTCTCTCTTTCGGTGAGTGTTTCAGTGTTATCCTTGTGCGAAAATTTAAATAAAAATTAAATTAAATAAAAAAAAAAGTGGAAAATAAGCAAAATTGGGTGGAAAAATATGTGTTAATCCTGTGTGCGGTGTGTCATGCGTGTGCGAATGCATTTTTGAATCTACTCACAGTGTGTAATTGAAATTAATCAGTGAAAAGATAAAAAAAAAAAAAAAAATATTAAATAAATATTTTTTCTCTGTTTCGTGTCCTTTTGCATCGTAATTTCCATCCATCAACAGCGGCATAACCAGAACCATCTCCACCATTAGCAACACAGCACTGGTACAGCATAACAATGGAACAACACAAATTGTTTGGAATTTTAACATTGTGCGTGGTGTTGTTCGCAATTAAACTGAATATGATATTAGTCCTTGGCGAACAGGATGAGGATATACCACATAATGAGTAAGTGCGGCATGTGTATCATGCATACTACGATATTTGCTTTTGAATTTCTTTTCTTGTTTTTTTTTCCTCCTTTCGATTGTGTAATTAGTTTTTTGAAAATGTTTATCTTGGGGATTACGCGAAGGATATTCGCTGCGATATATTCAGTTGAAAGCTTATGTACATACATATATCATGATGATATTTTACATGCATTTGGGAAGCATTCTGTATGGTTGAATGGAAAAAAGAAAACGATTTATTTTTCAATGTTGAAACAGAAGAGGTCTTATGTGAGTTCCTTGAGGAACTCTAATTATTTTCTGTTTGCAGCTGATGTCACATTTATTTGTCTGATAATAATTAAGGATAAGAAAATTCGTCAAACTATGAATGACTGTTCTCGAAGGTAACGACCACTATAAACCATAAACAGCGTATTTCCGTAAATTTTTGCATAATTATTGTTATTGTTACTGTTCAAGAAGTTATATGTTTCAAACAAAAGACCATAGTATCCACTTCGAAAGGTTATCCACCTGAAAGGTCAAACTGTTTTGTCAGACAGAGCTAGGGCAAATTTCTTTTTTAGAAAAATAGTTGAGTTGGTCTAAATGATGCGAACCTTTACCTATTATTTTAAAAATTTAGTTTTTTCGTTTGTCGTTTGTACTACTACACTAGTTTTGTACTACTTTTAAACATATTGAACTACCGATACTACTCCTTTTCTCCTTGTACTACTATTTCAAAATAATGTACCTTTACATACATATTTGGAGGTAGAACCCTAGCTACCAACTGAATGAATGAATGAGAATGAACTTTCCCTGCATATTTCAAGACCCAACTAACGAAATTAATAAAAAAACGGTTTCCTAGGTAGTCCCTTATTTTTTGAATAAATGCATTGTGAGTGGCGTGGCTCAGTGCTTAGTGAGTCAGACAACCCATCTAGGACCGAGATCAACCTGTTCACAACAAGCTACCATAAGTGAGTTGATTTGTTTTCTTTACAAAAGTTAAGTATTGATGTGCAGCAAAACCCGAATATAAATATATGTATAACATACAGTCTTTTAATGGCCGAGGGGGCGAGAGCCTACATTCTAAGAAATTGTCTATGTAACTTCAACATCAAGTAAAATTTCGCCAACAGCGCAGATAAATAAACATTTTAATTATTCACGCGAACGAGGTCAACAGCGATAAGATCTATCGTGAATGATCCGGCGGAGGAGCGCAGCAGGCAATAAAATTAATGGCGAGCTTTTTTTAAAGTCACTTTGTTGGCACTTTTAGTCGATAAAGTAACGGAAGTGAGCGATTACTCTTAAACTGCCGTAAAACTGAGAGCGCCTTGGATGTCGTCGACTTAACATGCTTTGCCCAAAGAAGTTTCTTATCCAGGACTTACTTAGGTGGCACTACAGTTCGGGGTGAACCCTGGCCTCCATTAACAAGCCCGATCCTTAGCTATCTGCCTCCAGGTGAGCACTCCAAGTCGATTCAGATCCTCTTTTACTTGCGCGCCACCTAAGGCGAGGTCTTCCTCTACTGCGTTGTCCCTCCGGGTTAGATTCGAAGACTCTGCAGGCCGGAGCATTTGTGTCTATCCGCTCTGCCATTTTAATGACTGATGCGCAATTTTTTGACTAGGTGCATGCCCTGACAGAAAGTAAGAAATTGTCGAAGGCGCCTTCTTGTCGATGAAAATGATATTCTGGGTTCCACCGGGGAACTGGTGATCTACAGGAGATTTTCATACCTATACTAGTCAGGATTTGAGCAGTATTCTGGACCTTTCTTCTAGTTCGAAGTTTAGGAAGAGTTTCGAAAGACTTGTTTAGCTCCTCTCTGAAGCATATCCAGTTGATTTTCCGCAGATTCCTTCTCTCATACAAAGTAAGGGCTTTGCATTTCATTTGGAAGACGATATACCTATAATTCAACAGGGACACTTCCGACAGAAGTCTGTAGCTTGTAATCGTCATGAAGTACCGGTTATATAACGTCAAGTCAATCACCTCTTTTCTTTTTGGCTTAACAAAGGTTGCCTGAGAACCAATATTGTTAATGATGATCATCAGACGATAATAAGAATTCTAGAAAATGGTTTCCTCGTACATTGCATTTGCTGCTGTATTAGCATTGCAACGAGTAATCCCATTTTCCGAGAGTTCAATAACGACCTTTGGTGGCGAAGGCATTAACTTATTATACGGAAAGTAACCTGACGCAACAACGAAGGCTTTCCATTTTCCGTTCGTTTCTTAACTTATAGCTGCAGCAACCAAATCTTGGTCACATAATTGTCCAAACTGGGTCACTGAGAGAAAGTCTGGTACAATTAGACAAGATCTCGGTCGTTCAGATCGTTCATCGCAGAGTGCCATAAGACCCCAAACACGTCCCCAAACTACAGATGCGTTTCTTCTGCACTTACGCACCACGCACAGTATACTACTTAGAAGAGCAGTAGCTGCTTCAGGGTAGTATTTTGAGTTAAACTCAGATAAGAAACTGAATGACGCGTATTTTTCTCGTGCACTCTTCCACCGAGATAAATGATTGTCCTGTTTCCTCTGTCAGGCAATTTCTGTCCACTTTGGCTGGAACCATTTGAGGTTATAGCACCCGCTTCAACCAAATTTTGAGCGCAGACACCACCTGTAGGGAATATTTCATTCACTTATGCAATAAATAAATTGCATAAAAAAAATGTGTTCTCTTAGGCGAATAAAAAACTGAAATCCACACGACGAGCGGGGGCGGGGTGATCTTCTACGACAGATTTTTTTTATTTTAAATGACGAAGACGCCTCTATTACGATCAACACTCTGCTTTATGGTCAAATGATAATCAACTGTTTCTCGCCTGAGATTAAAGATAATTTGAGCGATTTGTGACACAGGACACTTTAACTCTATTGCATGAAAAATTCTATGGAGCTTTGAAGGCAAATGGGAAGCTTTATCTTGGATTTCCTTCCGCAAGATTTACTTCAGTCCCTTTAAAAGCTGATTTATGTACCTACATATTTTCAGCACTTACGCAACATAGAAAGGACTACATTCTGTTACGAAAAAGTAAATAGGTTGATGCCTTTACTATAACCAGTACAATGATATACTTATCTTTGCTAACCAATTTTTGTTTTACAAATGAACGCACGTTTCAATGGCAAAAAGTGAGCTTAAGAACAGAAAATGTAGAAAAAAGGCACTTAAATTTTTATTTCCATGGAATACTAACAGTTTCATATTTAAAAGAAGATATTCTCTCATTGGAATCAAAATAAAACTCACAAACTCTGTTCCAACCAGGATCAAGTAAAATACGCACTTTATTTATGTATTTATTTATTTTCTGTGTAAGCAATCACACCTGACCCAAAATATCTCAATTAAACTCGTCACATGCACAGTAACTACCCACCCATCAAAAACCGCCTCTTTTACACCTGTCCACACATTGTGGCCTCCTGTCGTTTCGTATATATGTAAGTCAACTCCGTGCAATGACACGAAACCAGTAAAATGGAACAAAGCCCGAAAAATAACAAAAAAAAAAAAAAAAGAAAAAACAACAAAAATCCTTTCATTTGGACGAACATGAAAATTACAAACATTTCCATTCACACGGCACAACGGTCCACATACATACATACATACATACATATGTATATTCATCTCCTCACTAGCGCTGCCACCATAAACTATTGGAACAGGCGGGCTTTTGTGTATTTTTAGGACACACGGAATGTGATTAATGGTAAAAGCAAAACGCCATTAAGTGAAAATACAAATTATTATGTGAAAGGCTTTCGGAGTCAGCTAGCTAGCAGTAGTAGTAGTAGTAGCTTGCCAGAGTCGGCCAGAGTCTTTTAAGTCAGTCAAACACAATAGGACATTGCTACGGAATTGCGTGCTGCGGACCGTTTTGCTTTCTTTTTTTTTTTTTTGTTCCTTAGGGATGTAGGACGCAATCACTCTGGCGTGTGCACACAATATAAGTCCATCTAAAAGTTGATGTGTTTATGAGGCTTCCGAATGTCCTTTTTATTTTCATAATTATTTAATGAATTTCCAGATACATTTCCAGAGAGATAGATCTAAGCATTTATTTCATTCTAAGGATTCACTCTTCCTCCTTCTGTGTGTATGGTGTGTACCACATTCCCAAAGAAGAACCAACTCAACAAATATCCTGTGGTTGCAATCAACCAAAAATGCATTTATTCAATTGAGTATAGGATTCTACTTCCTTGTGTGTGCACAGAGAGAGAGAGAGGGAGAAACAGAAAAATCTGTAATTAAATTAATTAATGAATCCTTTTGAGGTTACAACGTATTTTTGTTTCAATTACTTTACTCTGTTTAATCCACTTGATTTATGTTTTTTTTTTTTCTTTTTTTTTTCTTCTCTCTCTCTCTGGAAAAAGGATTCTTGTTCAAGTGGATATTGTACTACTTGAAAGGGAATGTACTAGTAAATTGGATACACATCCATATTATGTGAAAACTTGCAAGGAAGGATCAGATAGCCTTTATAAGCATCAACTACAAGTTTTTCATATATTTTAAAATAATAGATAGATTAATGGCGTATGTATTATTGCTATGCCATTTGACAGTTTAAACGTCACTCTATTACGGACTTGCAACAAAGATGAAATGTCAAAGTGTGCATTTTCGCCATATTTTACTATATATCTTACTTTCGTAAAGGGAAGAGTGCAAGTGAAGCTTGTGAAAAGTTGCGTAAAGTTTACAGTGACGATGATCTACAGAAACGTCAGTGTCAATGGTGGTTTTAAAAATTCAGCACCGGGTTATTTTAATATCAAGGACGCTCCTCGGTCAGGAAGGCTCACCGAGGTTGATGACGACAAAATAAAGGCATTGATCGAGTTAAATCCACGTTACATGACACGAGAGATTGTAGAAACATTGAACATCCATCATTCAAGCGTTCATGACCAAGAATCTGAGGTACTTAAGCAAGCTCGATATTTGGGTACCTAATGAACTCACGGAGGTTTATTTGACGAACCGTATAAACATCTGTGATATGCTCATTAAAAGTGAGGTACACGATCGTTTTTAGAAGGGACTACTGATAACTGATGATGAAAAATGGTTTGTTTGCGACGATGTGGTCTTGGTGACAACTTGATGCAGCGCCTCAAACGAGATCGAAAGCAAACATTCATTAGAGAAAGATTATGCTGTCAGTGTGGTGGGACGGATTTTAAAGGTATCAGATATTTTCAGCTCCTATCAAGTGATCGAGACCACGCACAAGTTTGACCACCTGCCAAAAGTTATTGCGGTTTGGATGGAATGTATTGCCACAATTACCATACTCACCTGACCTTGCGCCATCACTTGTTCCTTTCTCTTCAAATCTCCTTACGTGAAAAAATACCTTGAATTCAGATGTAGCTGTAAAACAACAATTTCTTCAGTTTTTCGCCGATAAAGCCATGTCCTTCTATAATAAACGAGGAATTATGTAACTTACTGAAAGATGGCAAAAGGTCATCTAACAAAAATATATTATTGATTAATAATATATTATTGATTGAAGTTCTTCTATTCTTTATATAAATAAATGATATTAAAAAATGTACTGTTTCTTATAAAAAAATAAACAAATTTACCATTGTGTTCCCGAAAGAACCACCTAAATGTTTACAAAAAAAGTTGAACAAATTTACTTTCAGTAAAAAAAAAAAACTAGACTAGGACACGACATAGCTGTCCCGTTTTGAACCAATGTGTTGAACGTGAAAACCGTCAACTCGAATATATTCAACATACGAGTATAAACAGTGTTTTTTTTTTTTTAAATCAAAATCAAAAGTATGTGACAGGTGGAGATCCATTAAAGTCTAAGCTCAACATACTTTTCCTTGTACCTTTAGCTGGCTATGTACACACACTCTGTACTTGTACATACTTGTACATTACGTGAAGGTATGTAGTAACATTAAAAGGAATTTCGTATAATTTGTCACATAATCCGATTAGGAACTTTGCTGCTGTTCACTTTCATTAAAAAATAAAAAAATAAAAATAAAAAAAAATACCACGAACGAGAAAAAGCTTAAAAAAAAAGCCTGCCTGCCTGCCTCTATTGTACAAGAATAAGCACAGAAAGAACGGATAAACGACAAGAAAAAGGGGATAATTAGGTAAAATACCATTTCTTTGCTTACAACTCACTCCACTTAATTCTTGCATAGAAGCGAAACGTGGTAAATTGATGAGCTGGGATTTTTAATTTGCGTGGTTAAATTGCCTGAGATGGTTTTTTTTTCGTGTATATGTGAGTGTTTGTGTGCAAAGGTAGGGTTTCTAAGGGTTTATGCGTTCAAGGTCCGATTTGTTGCGTACGAAATAGAGCGGTTTGAATTTATACATATGAAAATATTCCACATACGACTGGGTGTACCCATATAGCGTTAGTAAGGTACCATGTCGTAGAGGGATGAATATCACTTTTATACTTACATGTTCCCAATAAGAGCGAGCCCAGGATACATCAAAATTCAAATTCAAATTCAAATACACACGATATAGGGAAAACTTGACTATAGACTATCTGATTTAAGTAAAAGTTTTGCCACAAGGATCCCTAGTGGAGAAGACTGGAAACATAACGTGATTGTAATGTCATCCTTAAGAGAATTTTTCAGGAAAAAGTTATAGCTGTTCAAAAAGGCCAAGAATTGATTGCGAACAAATTTAAATTCACCGGCTATGAGTATGAGATTCATGTCGATTCCGGAGCAGCATTATCAGCAAACACACCGAAGGACTAGATTTGGAAGCAATTTTTGTTTGTCTAAGCTAAGGAGAGGAAAATAATCTCCATCAACCAGAAGGTACTCAGTCGTAAGATCATTCCTTTTCGTATCGCGGACATTGACACTATTAACCATTGGGCCTAGACGGCATTATTCCTGTGATAGTGCAAAGCTTAAAGGCAAAATCCCTTCCATGGCTTACACGGATTTTCATAGGCTGCCATAACTCCACCTTAAATGGATGGAGGTAAGTCAACGTAATTTGTATCCCAAAAGACTTAAGACCAATTAGCCTACCATATTTCCTACTAAAACCCTAGAAAGAATATTAGACATCCATATTCGCTCCAAATTAACCACAACGGACGTCTCACATGCCCAACATGCATATATGAACAGCCGCTCGGTGGAGACAGCGCTCTTCCATAAGAATTTATACTAGCAGCATTCCTGGACATCGAAGGAGCATTCAACAATGTCTACATCTGCTTTTTTAAGGAATCCCGAAACTGTTTGAATCTTTGTCAGAACTTTCCTGAGTCTTGCAGCGTCTTTGTTGGATTCAATATCACTGCAGAAGTTTTTCCAGGCTCCTCTCTGTTGGGTAACGTTGAGGAAAACGAATTTCCTCCATAAAAGGCAAAGCACGTCTTTTCAGTTTGAAACGATTTTGAATAATAAACAATTAATGCAATACAATATTCATTTATAGTTTTTCAATAACAATACACTAAATAAAATAGAGATTCATCAAATGTACCAACAGTTTTGCTTGCAAAGTAATTACAATCATTCTCTAAAAAATTACATTTGTAATGAATGATTAATTTGAATGAAGTATACCTCTTCCTTCAGTACTGCTTAGAGCAACTGCTTCATCGCCATCACAGTTAGCTGGCGTAGGCCCCACCCCCGGTTTGTCGGAATACGGCCTTACCTTGACCATATTGAGTCCAACGCGTACCATAAATCCTGTCGATGGAAGTAGCATGACTACAGCATCTTGGCCCGTCTTGGAGGGCTCAATCGACAGGACTTTCCAGTCATCCGTATGGAACTCACGGTTAAGTTCTTTGAGTAAGTGTTCCAGATCTTCCTTGGAGATAAGTGGCCCCGGAATATGTATCCTGGCTTTGGGTCTTATTGGTGAACCTTTTTTCTGTGCAACTGTAAGACGAATTTTTTTCCATGGCGTGTCCATTTTGCTGACCTCCTCTTTGAGCCATTTTAAGGTGTATTCGTTTTGGCACGAGAGTATGCGGAAGCCATTGAAGTTGGATTGCTGTCCAAACAATGGCTTTTGGCACGACTTGTTAGACAGGGCTGTGACGAGGCGGTTCCTGAGGGCAGACTCTACAAAGGTCCATTGTTCGTCGTTTAGCTTAACCTCTGGGTTGTTGGCGTCGACGACTGCAACTTGGAGGTGTTCAGTAGCAATATTTGTTGGCGGGGTAGTTGAGTCGTCGTGCCTGCCCCTTTTGGTAATTCCTTCTGACCCGGATTGTTTGTTTGTGTTGGATGAGCGGTGTTTGGATTGCTCCGTGACCTTGATTTTGTGCCTGTCCGAGATCTGACTCTTATTTGCAATTGCAATCACTACGCTCTTTAGGCGTTTGTCTATCCCTTTGCGTTCTACACCTTTATTCACAACTCTCTTTTCTTCAGGGCTGGATCGTTGTACTGAGCTGGAGAAGGGAACCCTTCTTTTGTCCGGTTCTAGTTCGTCTCCCGTTCGTTTGCGGGAGGCCTTCTCTGCATCAGCGACGAGAAGGCGTGCGCTTCTGAGCCGGTGTTTATCGCGCAGGTTTAGGCTGTCGGAATGTTTTGCCCCGAACCTGCGAATGTTCCTTTTGGCATTCTTCAGCTTTTTGTCATTTTGGTTTTTACTACTCGACGTGCTGGCCCTCGGTTGGGCGGTGTTCTTCAAGATGCCAGAGGTACCGGCCCTTGGCGTAGACGTCATCACTTTTTGCCGGTTCTCAGGGCTTTTCGATTTTGCTACATCTCTGTAGGAATGCCGGATTTGAATATCACCAGTGACGTCGGATTCGATACTGGAACACGTCAGTAACATACTCTCCGTATCAGATTCATTTTCGTTTTTGTTTGATTTGTTGTTGTTTTGATTTAAGGAGCACATTTTTGGATCCTAGGGAAATTGTTTGACCTGCACAGAGCCCCGAATTATACAGATAAGGCAAATTGTTTGATAGGCTTCCTGAAAATATACGAAATTTTTGAACCTTATTTGCGTTTTTAAAAAGTTTTGTTGAGCTACGTCATTTGATTTTTATTTTGTTTTGCTGTACATGTTAATGCTTATTATTGTAATAAGGAGGAGTCGCTTCCCGAGAATCATTGACTGTACTAAGCCCCTACACCGCGACAAGGTAGACAATCACATAGAGGTAGGTATGAGTAAGATCTTTGCTAATTCTACAACCAACGAGAATCTGGAACATATTCTGGAATATAGTGAAGGACTGATCCTTTATTCAAAAGAATGCAATATCTAGACAAGTACCAAACCCTTCACTTTTACTTCTTAGGGTCCTCAGAGAATGGTTGGTTAGAGGGTTGATCCCGCTCACTATGAAAAAACTGGATAACCATCACCCCATGAAAAAACTGGATAACCATCACCAGAGACCTACATACATGGAACTTTCCATATAGAACAGGAGGAAAGCAACCAGTTTCGATGTGAACCTATGCCGAAGAAGTATGGTTCAGTATCGAAGGCGTTTATTTTGTTTATGTCAAGTTTAGCTAGATCCTCAAGATCTTCGAAGAAATCCTTGTCTGGGGTTTTACTTCTCAAAACCGATAGGGCAGGACAGGCATACAAAAGATGTATCTTGGTGTCCCCCTCTATGCATGGTATTATGCCCCATGATGACTCTTAGGAGAAAAAGGGATTCCCTATCCTTTCGCATAATCCTGTCGGTTTTACTCTTATTGAAACACGGCCATATACTTCTTGTGATCATACAAGTGCTTAGGGAGGACCATCTGATGTTAGCGTCCCTTCGGGCCTTAATCCCTGATTCGAACTTCAATGTGAAAAGGCGGGATGAACATCGAGGTGTCGACTTCCGAGACTCTTCTGGACAATTCGTCGGCCTTCTCATATATTTTCTTGACCAAGGGCCCTGCAGAGCCCAACCTTGTGCTGTGCTCCAAGAAGTTTAAGCTCTTCACGGCAGCACTTCACAAGTATGTGCTGATATTGTTCCACCTTCTTACAACTTCTGACCGGGATACCTTTCGATAAAACTGAATTGCAGGATAAGCCATTGTCTTAAGAAAATTTAATCAAAAGGAAACCAACTCAAATGTTCATTCATCAGACAAATCCTACACCCAATCAACACCCATAAAACCCGATGACCTAATATCGCGGACCCCAATTTAACCCCAATTTGGAATGCATCACCTTGGCATTCTCGCCGAATAAGCATCCTAATGAGCATCATTTTGTTTGTTTCATTTTCCCCGATCTGAAACATGCCCCCATGGCATTCGTATATGTATAGTATATCCTTCTCGACCACATTGCCACCCTAAAGTCATTAAGAAGTGTTAAAATAATAGGCCCACCATTATAACACATAGAGGACAAGACAGCCATGATGATGCGAACACTGAGGGTGTTGTTTGCTTGCTTGCTTGCCTAAATGTGTGTTCGTCTGTCTGTCTGTCTGTCGGCCAGCTTGTCTTGTGTTAATTTCCATTTTTATTAAAAACAATTTCACCCCTAATGCGTGTAGCATTGCGCGAATCCACAGAAAAACACAAGCAAAAACAGAGAAAAAGAAAAAAACAAAAAAAAAAAAAAGAAAAAGAAAAAAGCAACAGCGAGAAATAGAACTGGGAAACGTACAAATAATAAAACTTAATGCATTTTTATTGTCTACTTATGTTTTCCTCACGCGAAAGGACGAGAAGGACTCCTCTACAGATTTGCTCGGTTGATAGTCGGATTATATAGAAACGCAGGAGGATGAGGCTGAGGCTGGGCTGGTATAGAAAACAAGATAGGGAGTTGCTTTCCAAGAGGCGGTGGTGGTGAAAATCCAAAGTGACAATATCCTCGGGATCCTCTTGCACACACTTAAAAGGAAATCTTTACGTTCTTAGCCTTTGGGAAGCTTCGTTTTCTCCATGGAAAGCACTCACGTGGAAAATTCCGCTACTATCTGTTTATACCCTAAGGGTCCGGAGAAGAGAGAATGTACATACATATGTACATAGAAGATGATGACATATTGGTAAAAAGGTTGAAATTGGAAGTAGTACTACAGATTTGAAATAAGGAAACGGAATCAAAAAATCACACTTAAGGAGGAGGACTTCTTTTAAGCAGTGCACAAGCTCTCGTGATGCATACATATGTTATATTCGCACAGTGATCTAGTTATTTTTCCTTTTTAGGTACCTACTCGTAGCCTCTAGGAAACAAAGCGTGAATGTTAAATTAGGAAACACTCGTTTGCTATATTCCAAAGGACATGCGAGTATTTACGTAATATGTTAGGGTCCAATCAGATTGCAGTATAGAAGACTTATCTGTGTGAAATTATGAATAATAAAGCGGGTAAGCCCTCACATACTACTTCGTTCCTAGATTTAGATATTCGCACCAAACTGAGTTCTAGGGATATGTCCCAAGCCCAACACGGCTATACTAAAGGCCGATCTGTTAAGACAGCCCTGCATGAGGTGGTAATGGTAACAAGGATGGAAAGTTTATTTCACCACAAAGAACTCACGCTAACAAGCTTCCTGTATAGATATAGAAGGAACCTTCAACAATGTAAAATTTGAATTTATAAGACTAGCATTTTTCCAACATACCATAGACCCAGTAATTTCAGACTGGGTTGAATGGATGCTCAACACGAGACATCATCTCAGAACTAAGTGACTGCTAAGTCACTAAGACTAAACACTGGGTTCTAGTGACACCCCAAAAGGTGGGGTGTCTATGGATACTGGTCGCTAACGGAAACTTAAAGAAATTAGAACGAAGAATGGTGACAGGTAAGTTCATACCCAGCATCACCAAAATAGTTCAAACCGCCCTCAATTGGCCCCTTGAGACTCAACGGCACACTCCCCCAATTCTCAGATAAGACGATCGCAAGCTGACTTATAAAGAAAACACGTCAGAAAGGATAAAGAAAAAATCCATAGCATTCTATACCTGCAACAAAATTTTTGTTGTACACAGCCATCGTCAAACACATTTTATCCTATGACTGTCTAGTCTGGCCCGCAGTCGATACCTCAGAGCACTGACCAGGATACAAAAATTAGCACGTTTAGGGACTACCAGCGCCATCAGAACTACGCCGAATGCAGCACTTGAAACCATACTAGCACTGAGCCCATTAGACCTACACCTAAAGGAAACAGCTGGAAAGAGTGCCCTTCGCTTGAAGCAATCCAACCTTTGGAAAGACGGCCACCACACTGTTGCAAGATGGACATACTTGGGTACCGATACAGGTTTAGGTCATCCCACGACTTCACCCTAATCGTTAAAACAATCTTCCCCTCAAGAGATAATTGGATTAACGGTAAGGCCATCAACCAATCAATCAATACGTCGTCAGTTCCAAGAGGAATCGTCCAACTTGGAGCTGTAAAGGTATAAACCTCTACTGTGAAACGTGAAGACGCTGCTAAGCCAGCAGTTTCGGAATAATGTCAACGATTACTGGAGGCAACGCGCTGAAAATGTACTGAAGTCTGATTCGAGGAATATGTTTCCTAAAATTAATCAGATTTTCAAGCCTCGTAACGCTGTCAAAGTTCCGAAACTGAAAATACCACTGTCTTCCCAGTCACTTCTCTCCCAGGCAGAGATTAATAGAGATTAATGTCCCATAATCGATAGCTATTTCGTTATAGATAGTGGAAGGGATAAGCTGAACCTTATTGGCTCTCATTTTGAGGCAGTACATGCTAGAGAACTCTCTAGCTGCAGAACTGGCGAGGTAAATGACGAACTGTTGAGTTTTCGCACTAGCGATACACCAACTCTTCTGAGATTCTCCGAGGGGTTGAAAGCTGACCAACTAACATCCGAACAGACCTACAATTACTTTACAACGTTAGACGAACTGACGGCTATATTCAGGCAACTGAATAATAAAGGAGATTATACCGCGGAACCAATTTGGGTTCAAAAGAAACCACTCGGCGGTGCATGCTGTTACAAAACTGATTTCAGACGTCAATTGGAATCTAAACGCCAAACGATGTACAGCTGCCTGTCTAGTGGATATCGAAAAAGCCTTCGACACGGTTTGGATCGACGGGTTATTATATAAACTTTTGCGATATGAATTCCCGAACCATCTCGTGAAGATGATAACATCTATGGTGTACGGGAAAAAATTTGTAGTAACAGGCAGACAATATACAACCACTAAAGTTTTTAATGTCACTAATGGTCTTCCACAAGGCACAGTTACAGCACCGCTCCTCTTTAATATCTACGTATCTGAAATGCTAGGGGGGGCGGATAACTCGCTAGCGTTTGCTGACGATGTGATCCTATATGCACATGGCTCGAAAATCCAAGAAATTCAGAGTGAGTTACAGTACAGTTTTGATAAGCTCCAAACATTCTGTTTAGATTGGAGGCTTAAGATTAACTATGCAAAATGTGAGACCATACTGTTCCGCACCCCGGAACGTACGACGCGGTAATTCGGATTTGAGACGAAACTGGAAAAACCTACAAATAAAGAGTTTCAACGATTTACACATCGAGTCAAAGACTGTTGTGAAGTATTTGGGTGTCCAATTGAACAAATTTTTGTACTACAATGAGCACATAAATACGCAGTTACAAAAGGCAAGAGCGGCATTTATGTCGCTCAAAAGTCTCTTTTACTCCAACTATCTAAGATCCGATGTGAAGATCTTATGTTACCAAGCCTTTGTTCGTCCAATTCTGACTTATGCGAGTCCAGTATGGTGGAACATAAGTCCATCTTATATGGAAAAACTCCGATTATTCGAGAGAAAATGTCTTCGAGCCTGCATGCGGATGTACAGAAGCGCGCATTCCGACTTCCGGCACTACGTTTCTAATAAGACACTATTGGATGCTTCCGGTGTGTCCCGAATTGACAATGTCATTCTGGACCTTGTGAGGAATCATTTCGCGCGGTCAGCGAACGTTACAGAGAACGAACTAGTATCGGGCTTGTTGTACCCTAACTCTAAGTATTTCAGGAACGCTATGGTGAGTGGGTAAATCCCACCTGAAGCATTCTTGCATCTGGATGCTCATGGATACTTATCAGATTCAACTAACGTACCAATCATATACCATCTTGCTAGAAGGGCGACAGATAAACGTATCCTCTATGAGCCGATTAACTCAGGCGATGGAAATGCAAACTTGAGATACTGCGTAAGCATACCTGAAAGAGATATAACTAGCGACGAAAGATTTAATAAATATAAATTCTGGTGGCTCGACTGGGTTGTTGCGAATGCTTATGTTAAGTTAGGATAGGCTCTGACATGTGATCTTTCGTTTGACGATTATTGGGGATGCAAATAAATTCTATTTACTGACCCGAGAATCGACGGAGGAAAGATCACATGTCAGGGCCTACCCTTGTTTAGGTTAAGTTAGTCTAAGTTGTTTTGTATGTAGGTTAGTTTTATAAAAAAAAGTACAAAATAGATTGTAACAGGTTTTTCACATTTTTCCTCCATACAAAAAAATCATCAATAATTTACATCTAAATATATATGGATTTAGTAAAAATTGATATAAAGATATTGTGACGGTGAAAATATGTACATACATACATGCATATGTCACATTTTCTAACATATACATAAGTACTGTGAACCGCTAGGTCTGTACTTAGAACAAAAATAAGAAATAAGAAAGAAAATAAAATGTAATAGAATTTAAGTGAGAAAAAAAACTAAAAAAAAAAAAAAAAGTAAGATACAATTTCAGTGAAATTGACTGACGAAGGTGCGCGGATTTGTGAATTGTGTTACCATCGTCAGTTTGCAGATTTTTTGGTATACGACGAGAGTCATGGAAAATTGATTTCATTGCTTCTGTAGCGGATGATGATGTTTTAATTTTCAAGGGGACCACCCAAGCATATTTTGAAAAAGTACCAATCACGGACATTAAATATTTGTATCCTTTATTCTCTTTACTGTAAGGTAAGGAATCCACCATTTTTATTGGAAACTTCTTACAGATTCTCTAAAATCATTTTTTATTTCTGCTCCTTTAGTTTCTGGTATGGTATTGTCTCCTTCTCTTCAGCCTCAGTTGTAGACTTTGATTTAATACTGAAACTTTTGATTCCGTACTGCAACTTTTTCTGAAGGGTTTCCTTCATGGAAATATTATTTTTAGCTCCGCTTTTATTCATCATATACCAACAATCTATTGAAAATAACTGATACCATTGTATTTAAATCTAAAGAGATAAAAGCTAAAGCATTCAACAGAATCCACAATTCACTAATCCGCGCAGCTTCGGACTAATTTTGTGAGTTAATTTTACTGAAGTTATATCTTACCATTGTATATAAATCTAATAGTAGTATCACTTGAGGATGTAGTCGGTGTCTTGTAGGGTAAAATTGAGGAGATCAATGATCGAGGAGTGGTTCTCATGATAACAAGACCACTGTGAGAAGGCTTTGAGTCGGATAGTCGCACTTGCAACCAATTGCTTGCCATGAATATAAGGAGAGCAGGTGGAGCATAAGGTCCAGCGCCGCTGAGGAAAAAATTCGCAGTGCGCCACTGATGCAAATACATGCCTGATAAAGGATACGTACATACATACATATGTACATCCAACATATGAGGTTGAAAACCCCAGCTATAACCTATCTTGCTTCGGAGGATGCTTCTATGCTTAGGCAGAAAAGTCTCCAAGTCGTTTCTCCTTCCTCAGTAAAGTCTTGTATTTTCTAAGAGACAGCTTGTACGAATCCCATCTGGAATAAGCTAGGTCGTGCATCTACCCAATTGCCAAATATTATTGTTAAAGACATGGGACTGCACAACTTGACATGGAAAAAACAACCTGTGTGGTCATTTCCTATGTAGCATCTACTAAATGCTTACTATTTAGATCAGATATCATACCAGCGTCAATTCGTTACCCCTGATTATTTTTTTTACAACAGATAGGTATAAGGATTGCTCATTGTTTAGGAACGAAATGTAATGAACCATAACCCTTTTCAAGTTAATTGAAAATTGCTCAAGATCTTACATTACCCCAATGGCCGGCCTATAAAACTAGGTATCAAGCGATATTTCCTTTTAACTTGCTTAATTGACTTACTAAAAATAAACCGTAAATAATAACGAAATGACCTGTACTCCTCCCCCGCCAACATTCCAATGATTTTTCATTAGCGTAAACCCATAAAATGACAGTGCCAACAAAGAGTGGCTATTCTAACCCTCCTTACTAGCGACACCTTCTTCACAACGATAAACTTTCAAACAGACGACAAAAAAAAAACAAACCGCCATCAAAAGAAATGACTCATCAAAATCATTTATGTTTTCTTTTCGTCATTGTCTTCATGGTCATAGTCGCCATTTCAACAAAAGCGAACCCACCATTACCGTTAATCTATTTCTATTTTTATATTTTTTTCCCCCACTCTTCGTACCTTTTAATACTTAAACTGAGTTTCAACCCCTAATGTGTACACCACCACCAAAGAACAGAATAAAACACGTCATCGTAATCTTGATGTCTCGGGTGATTCTTAGAACCAACACCCGCCGAAAAAAAAAAAAAAGAAAAACAATAACTAACACAAGCAGTTGTTTCACCCTGTTGCGACGACGTTTTCGTAATTTTTCATCATCAACAACCATTTTGTGTGAAACAACAGTGGTTCTTTACCACCCATCATCAAGGAGCTCCAAAATGGGCAGTAAAATGCGTGAACCATCATTACTCATACCGAAAAATTGGGGTACTCCACGAGTAAGGTGACAAAGTATGACTGTGTCATCTCTGTTTACCTTAAAAATGTTTTATTTTACCATAGGTGTGGTGATGCAAAATAAAGAATATTGAGTAAGCTAATTTTTAAAAGTCTTCATGTGTTTAAAGAAAAAGCCAAATCAGTAATGTACACATATTACTTTTATTTAGTTTCATAAACACAAAGTTTTAAATGTTTTATTCACCTTAGTTGTGGTGAATTTGAAGCACTCTTATATGGGTGATATGCCAAATACTGAGATCGCAATCCCGAAGCCTTGGTAACAAAATGTTAAAATTTTAAAATTCAAGTTTACTAGGCATAAAATAGACTAAAACTATTAAAATTTTCCTGATTCAACAAACTACGTCCAAATGTTTATTCAACAGTAACAGATTTATTCAACACAAAGAACTTTTTAGGCTCTTGTTGAACAACAAGATTTGACTATAAATTAAACATGTTCCTGTTGAACAAATTGCAAGCCCCGTACACCTATGGTTGATCCACTCAATCAATCCGTACACCAATTGATTCA
The DNA here is from genome assembly GCA_905220385.1 of Xylota sylvarum. NCBI lineage: Eukaryota > Metazoa > Arthropoda > Insecta > Diptera > Syrphidae > Xylota > Xylota sylvarum. The sequence continues at coordinate 101,923,542 of LR999957.1, read as the reverse complement.
ACTGTTGAACAGTCTCGTTTATCAACTTGTTCGATTTTGGGAAAAACTTTGTCGCTCGATTTGATCAACTGCGTTTTCGGTGTGGTTGCGCAAAGAATTTATGCACACGTTTATACCCTTGAACAATAGAGTAAGCAGCGAACGTTGAACGTCGAATGTGGAAATCCATTGTTGCACTAAAACAATACTCAATGTATGGAAACAAATAGTGAAACATACATTATGTATCCTTTACCAAGGACTTGATCAATGTGCATGTCTCAACTCACACCGGCACCTAAATTTTATAGCATAAACACAACTCGCAACAATGAAAAATTAAAAGTTGCGTTGAACAGATAATGTGGAGCGCATTATTTCGAAATCGTTGCTTCACGCATTGCACAACGATATCGACGATCAAACTGTCTGCCGATATTTATAGAAAAGTTAAATTTTGACTATGTCATGAGAATTAGAATCGGAAAAACCCACCACACAGACAAAATTCACCAGGATCCATCTCAAGTTTAAAACTTAAAAAAAAAAAAACTGCAACAAAAGAACAATCTTAGCCGAATCATAGTCCAGATAATAAAACGAAATGAATTGTCGAAGAATGAGAACAAAACTTGGATATCATGAAGATCTAGAAAATAGATTATGGCCACCTCGCAAAAAATTGAAAATGAAAAATATATTTCTATATGCAGAATGGGCTCCTAAACACGAATATGAAATTTATTTTGCGCGCAAACTATTATTAACAAAGTTATTAACATTTGAAGTTCCCAAAAGACCTCTAAACTGAATGCATTTTCGAGGTATTATTCACAGATAAGTAGCTATTTCTGTTTAATTTCCGCTTTCTAACATCATATTCTTTGTTTTAAAGTTGTAAAATATTATAAATAAATAGTAGAAATAAACAAATACAGATAATAAAAAACAGTAGCCATAATTTTCAAAAATGACGGGTATATTCGTAATTCCCTAGAAATATGTAATACAAAATAATATGTGCAAAAGTTGGTGACATCATTGTATATAAAACTAATAGTACTATTTTTTTTTTTTTTTTTAAATGTTTTATTTGGCAAATATGTGCCATTTAAAAATACATTACAAAGGTAGACTTTGTTCATTTTGTAATACAATCGGTAAACTGTTATATATTTCTAGTCCGACTTCATTAATACTTTTTTCACTTTCTTTTAGCACTAAACGTTTTAAAGTTTTCCACATTGTTTTTTGCTCACTACAGATATTAATTCTCGATTTGATATAATTATTTTTTGCACTTTCAAGCGAAGATTTATATAGGTTCCTAGCATTTCTATAATTCGTCCAATCTGACTGCTGGCATGACACTTTAGCTCTTTCATACATTATGATTTTTTCGTATTTCAAAGTTCGTAAACTGTTATTAAACCAAGGGTTTTGATTACACTTTAACATGTTATAAGAGGTGAAACTGTTAATTGCTTGTGTAAAGTTCCACGTAAATATATTGGCTAGTTCTTCTACCGATAGGTTGCTATTATCAAAATTGAACTCATAATTTCGCACTTTACAACAAAAATTTTCTGAGTTATATTTAAAACTTCTTATAATTTTGTCTTCAACTTTGATAGGAGAATATGTGCTTATATTTATTATCACAGATTCATGATCACTCACTTTGAAGTCACTATTAGTTATCGCTTTTACTTTTTCTGTATTATTTGTTATAACATAATCGATAAGGCTGCTTGTACATTTTGTTATTCTGGTGGGTTCAGTAACTATTTGGGTAAAGTAATTGCCTCCTATTATTGAATGCATTCTTTTCTTATAAGTCCCCTCCACCAACCAATTTATGTTTATATCACCCATTAATATGATATTATTGTTATCGCACTTCAGATCTTCCATCCAAGTGTTAAAATTTTCAATAAACAGATTTTCAGGATAACTTGGTGATCTGTATATTCCTCCAAGTATGTAAACTACATTATTAAATGAGAACTTCATAACGACTTAGTTATTTTGGGAGATATGAATTTAAATATTAATGATTATTCAAACAATCAAGTACGTCACTACCAAGATATGCTGGCGTCAAATGGGTTATGCAACATAATTAAAGGAGCTACTAGAGTCGATTCAAATATTGGTAGTTGTACACTTATCGATCATATTTTAGTGAGCTTGCCAGATAACAAAACGTTTTCGGCTATAGTTGCAAGTGACATTTCAGACCACTACACTACTCTATATGGAGTCTACGAGAAAAGTACGATCGAAGAGAACTCTACTGTACACGACAAACTATGGACGAGTCAGCTAAATAATCTAATTAGAGCTACAGATTGGACTAAACTTTTAGAAGAAATATGCCCTGAAGTACTAATGAACTCTTTATCAAAACGTGCATGTAAAAAGAGTGATGTAAGAAAAAGGACCACATGGATAACAAGGGAAGTAATTGATAGCTGCAAAGAAAGGGATATACTCTACAGAAGATGGAAAAACAACCGAAGCAACTTAGCGTACGAAACCGCTTATAAAAAGTTACGCAACCAAGTAAATAAACAAGTTTCTAGAACGAGGGATCAGTATTATAAAACAAAGTTTGATCTTGCAAAATCTGATGCAAAGAAGACGTGGAGATTAATCAACGAGGTTTTAGGACGAAGAAAACTTTCCTTGGATGAAACTTTAAGTAAGAATTTTCCGTTGAATACAAACACGAACGCACTTGCAAACGAATTTGGAGATCTTTTTTCAAGACAGGCAGCATCCATAATTCATACATGTAACATAACCACATCTGAACATCATGACACATTCCTACAAAACTCGATATTTCTAGGAGATACTAATTGTACTGAGGTAACAAACGTACTAAGTCGCTTAGATGTCCAAAAAGCACCGGGTGCAGATGGTATCAGGACAACAGATTTAAAAGCCAACACTGAAATCTTCGTGCCTATACTAACTAAATTAATAAACCTAAGCATCGAAACGTCAACTGTACCAAAGAAACTCAAAGAAGCAGTTGTTAGGCCGATTTATAAAGGTGGTATTAAAAAGTGTGTAGAGAACTATCGTCCAATAGCAATTCTTCCGGCTATAGAAAAGATCATGGAGCAGATCATATCAGATCGAATAACGAATTTTGTTGAAAAGAATAATTTGATAAGCAAACACCAATATGGGTTCCAAAAAGGAAAAAGGACCAACCAACTCCTCGGCGATTTTGCCAACTTGATCAACACTACCCTGAGCAACCGTCAACAAGTATTAGTTCTATTCCTGGATTTCAGCAAAGCTTTTGATACCCTGGACCACACAAAACTTATTGATGCTTTAGGAAGAATGGGAATTAGAGGAAAGTTATTGGACTGGCTACTAAACTACCTTAAAGATAGAACGTTTCGGGTAAAAATCAACAATTCGTTTAGCAGTGAATATGAAGTATTCCATGGGGTTCCTCAAGGATCTAAGCTTGGCCCCCTACTCTTTATATTATACACGAACGAAATGCTAAAGTGTATCAAAGAAAGTACTCCATTTGCCTATGCAGACGACACGGCCATCGTGGTATGCCGCCCATCACTAGAAGAAGCAGCAAGTGTGATGCAATCCGAATTCAACGCTGTAGGAAGATGGTGTCACGACAATGGACTGGTGATTAACGAATCGAAAACCAAACTGATGCATATCCGAAGTCCAATGTACCCAGATTCGCCCATCATCTTAAAAAGCTTTAAATGCGCCAATTCGCAAAGCTGCATAAACATCGAGGTGGTAAACACATATAAGTATCTAGGTGTCACCATAGATTGCCATTTTCTGTGGGAGCCGCATGTAAATGACCTGCGGAACAAGCTGCGGGGATCTCTGTTCGCTCTGTCCTATCTGCAGTACAAATCACCGACTTGCGTACAAAAACAAGTATATTACGCTCTCATCGAATCGAGGTTGAGGTACGGCATACTTGCATGGGGAGGAGCGTCGCAAACACATATCGAGAAGCTACAAAATATCCAAGACAGGGCTGTCAGGTTACTCGCAGGAAGAAATGGCACCACAGAAGTAAAAGTCCTCACAGTAAAACAGATATTCGAGATGAGTGCTGCACTAGAATATTATGACGATCCAAACTTACGGATGCCAATAAACCATCGATTTGAAACGCGCAGGAGAGCAGAAGGACTGTATCAGCTACCACCAATCATCAACGAGTACGGCCGAAGACAGTTGATGTATACTATTCCCAGAATTTTCAACACTCTACCCATCCACTTAAGAAACATTGCACAACCTAACGCTAGAAAAAGAAAATTAAAAAGATATTTTTTAGAGTCAATAACATAATATCAGTAATATCTCAATCAGTTAAATCTATCTTTTAGTGAAATTGTTTTTTCTTCTATTTAAAATAATCTTGAATTCAATACCATTTTTTCCTTTTATTTATTTTTTTTTGTTGTTCCTTTAATCGATAAAATAATTTTTATAAAGTATATAAAAAATGAATTTGCAAGCATATACATACATACTATACATTATGATGATTGAAACAAAGTAATTAAACAATCTTGTAACCAACCTCCTGCAGACAAGCCACATGGCTTCGCAGGTCTGAAAAATTGTTAAAATTGTTAAATTGTTGTTAAATTCAATAAAATTCAATTCAATTCAAAAAATTGTCATTGCGACTGAATGGTTTATCGCATTTTGCACAAAAACTATCCATTGTATCGGACAAATTCAAAAGCCGACCGATAGGAAATGATGTGCACTTTGATTGTATATAGATTTTAAAGCTAAATACACGATATTTCCGATATAATTCCGATTTAATTGACCACTATTGATTTTAACATCCTTCACTCACTAACGTTATACTATCACGTGAGGAAATCGATGGTGGTGCCTCTAGCGGTCCAAGTAAAGGATCCATCGCTGAGTACCACAAAAATATTACGCTCTTTTGCCTCAACAATTTGCATATGATCTCATAGGCTTAACATATTTCCACTCTAATTTAACCAATCCCATGCCAGTAATCTACGCACAAACCCACTCTGCTTAAACATAATGCTGTGTCGAGTTAGATAGATCTTTGCAATATGAATTAACTCGTCGACCAACCCAACGCAGTGCTAGACTGCCAGATGCCATGGAAGGTGTACTTTCCTCGGTCATGTAAATCTGAGCAATAATGACAATGGAGCGAAAAGAATATGCTCAAAAAAATTAAAAAATACACACACACACATAGCACGTTCCTTTTTTCATATTTTGCACATACATAATGTTTTCTATATGCTGTGAAGTCTTTGGGGTGTGTGTGTGTTTATTTCATACCGAATAACTCATCCCCCTGATCAATGACCTGACACCTGAGCCATTGGCAATGTAGTTTTGTTGGGAATTTTGGTATATTTTCTGTTTTTCATTATTTTTTTTTGGAGCGCTTGAGATAACAGATACATAGTGGCAATATGTAATTCGAGCTGAAGTCTTCATTTGCCTAAATCTATAGCACAGAGCCATGGTGGCTTTCTTAACTCGCTCCAGGATGTTGGTATTCTAGCTTAATCTACTATCTAGGATTAGGCCTAAGTACTTGACCTTGCACACTACCCCTTCCAGGATTAGAAGTAGTTCATTCACCACTAACTTCCAAAGAAGAAAGGAGATCACACCTCCTTATAGTGTACCCCTACTGACGTACCTCCGAACTGAGACCTCGGCCAGCTTTGAATTGATGAACCTGTTAGTAAGAAACTAGTTCACCAGCGCGTCAATCGGCCTGTAATTGCCTCTGGCTCTGTTAAACGCTTCCATCCTTAGGGAAAGTTTATCTGTGCATAAGATGTTGACATTACCTAGTTAAGTTATGTATGTATATATAGTTACATGGAGAAGCTTTGAAGATCTCAAGCTTTCCTTAGCTACGTACATATGTCCATACACACATACATATGTATGTACAAATGTCACCGCCATAAACCCATAGACATTTTTTGTGGAGTGCCATTAAAGATCGATGTAATGCGACAATCCAGAGACAATTCGAAAATGTATTGAAAATTGGATTGACAGGATGGCCTATTGCCATATTCCATTATTAAGCGGAAGGATTACTCTTCTCAATAAAGTAACAATCGTTGGAAAATACCTAAAAGGTGGCCAGTGTCCTTCAACAATTCCTGACAGATTTCATAAATCTCAATCTCACATGACTTCACAGTCGTCACTATCTTATCAGCTTCCATGAAAATGCATTTGTAACTGCCCTAAATGAAAAATTAAGAACTGTAGATGTACACACTTTATATATGATCATGACAATACAGCAAGCAATGATGGCTCGAAAAATGAGGAATTCCAGATATTTTTTTATAATTGTTAATTTCGCTTGGAATAGGTTGTAGATACAAATGCCGAAATTTTACTTCTTTGTACGCAAAGTTCCTAATCACACCACCACCCCACTGAGACAAAATTTTTTCATCCCTTAACCAGACCACCACTTGCACTAAAAACCGGACACATAACTCAAAACTTTTTTATGCTTCTACCAAACCACTACCTAATTAGAAAAACCTACATCTTTTTATTGAGCGAGGAAAATGAATTAGTAATAATCTGCTCAATGCTCATAATTTTGTTTAATCAGTTTCTTTACTCAAAGAAAGTCATTCACTCAGTTGCGTAACATGACAAAAATTCAGAGTGAGAATGGAAACCCAAAACCGGTTTTGCTTACTTTGTTTGCACTCATTACTCACTCATCCTGTCATTATAACTCCATTCTCCATTCTTTCCATTATGCGAAATGTGGAACATATTTTTGTTTTTTTTTTTTGTTTCAAATATCAACTGTCAGGCAGGCGCCTATAAACGAGTTTGGGGTGGGTGGCTATTTCTAGGCAAGAATTAATTCCATGCCACCAACTTTTGCACATATTCTTTTGTATTGAATATTTCTAGGGAATTACGAATATACCCGTCATTTTTGAAAATTATGGCTACTGTTTTTTATTATCTGTATTTGTTTATTTCTACTATTTATTTATAATATTTTACAACTTTAAAACAAAGAATATGATGTTAGAAAGCGGAAATTAAACAGAAATAGCTACTTATCTGTGAATAATACCTCGAAAATGCATTCAGTTTAGAGGTCTTTTGGGAACTTCAAATGTTAATAACTTTGTTAATAATAGTTTGCGCGCAAAATAAATTTCATATTCGTATTTAGGAGCCCACATTTTACATGTAAAATTTTTGTATGTATTTTTTTTAAATTTTTTGCGAGGTGGCCATAATGGAAAGCACAGCCGATCAATCACTAATGGCAATCGTTTTTACGGAATGGCTGCCAACCTACCTCACACGCAACTCCTGCAAGGACATTTATATAATTTTCTATTTATTCATCTATATTGCTCCATTTTACAAGTATGTACATACTCCTCTTCCTTGAGAGTAGGTCACACAAAGTTTGTAGTTTTTCATTTTACCAAAAATCACGTAATGCAAATGAAAATTCTCCCAAAAACCCATTGAAGTAGAAAGCAAAAAAAAAAACAACTGTGCAACAAAGTACAGCGGCTGGGGCATCGCAAATGCTTGATAGAGCGTGAGGTTGGGTGGTTTGGCTGTCGATGGATATGTGCAGGTGCAGGTGCCTGGAATTGTACAAAAAAAGGACTCTCCTTGGAGTTCAATATTTTCCTTTTGCTTCTTATTCACATTGTTGAAGGTTTTCTTTTTCTCGAGCCATTGTAAAAAGGACTTTCTTTTTTTAGTGAAACAAAAAGAAAGAAAAAAAATTAGGGCGCATCTTGGAGGACAACGACAAACACGATAGGCGAATGCTTAAAGTCGTGTAAAATACGGGACAGTAACGATTTTAGGACCGTTTCTCTTCCTTTTTAATATCGCAAAGAGAGTCCCAGTTTATTCCTTTGCCCTGGTGTAGGTTTTTGTTTTTGTATATCCTTTGCTTTCAATTTTCGGCAGGAAAGTCAGACATCTTTTGTTTGTTCTTTTTTCTTGTTTCTTCTTCTTCGACACACTGCACAAGGAGTCGTTGTCATTGTCGTCGTCGTCGTCGTGTATTGATGAATATTCGTGAAACGTGTCACTGTGATGCTCTCATTTTGTCATTTTCGTACTTTTTTCTTGCATTTAACAGTGACATGGTGAAATGAAAATGAGATTTTAGCCCGAAGGGGAAATGAAATGATATCGTTGCTGGATAGAAGAAAGGATTCATTACTGTGTGTCCTCATTGCTGGAAATTACTTTCATTTTCATTAAATTCATTAACACAAAATTCACAAGCAAGAAAGACAGAAACAAACAACGGAAATAAAACAATAGAGCTGCACTATAAATTCCAAGGTAAAGCTCAGATAACAATGGGCTTTGTGGCACAAAAGGAACAAAACGAAAGGAATCGGTTACACTTTGCAGACATTTATGATTTGTAATGGAATTTCTCTGGTGATTCTCTCTCGATTAAGTTTTTACTTGTTGTAGGTAGTTGTATCCTATTCAAAAGTGTCTAGTTAATCCTAAAATACAAAAACCAAACAGAGGTAAACAAAAAAAAAAAAATTAAAGTCACCTACATATTTCTTTCAAATGTCTAAAATCGCAAAAAGGACGATTTGGGAGGCATTTACGTCGACGCGGATGGATAACATAGAGATCCACAATTCGATGGCTGATTCGATTCGGAATCCTGGGACAAATTATCCGCGAGAATATAACGAGTGATCGTGCAAGCAATGCATCAAAGAACATACTCCGACTTTTGACTAGGGTTAGGCGCTATTAAGTGACTTCTTCAAACTCGAATTAAAGCAGAGAGGGTATAGGAGCAGTATTAATGCAGAACACACAAGTCTGTCCAGCTGTGGTAGACCGATTTTAACCCACGGTTCGATTGCTTGGTGGAAAGCGTGACAAGGATTCAACGGTCAGGCTGTCTGAAGATGATGGGGTCGATGAGGACAACACCAACAATACTGAATCTTCTTCCACTTGACATTTATTGCGGCACCTCGGCAGCAAAAAGGCGTTAAGACTAGCCGGACTATGGTTAGCTAAGCCAAGGACATGTATTCAATGGATAGGCTGTCTGGGGGTGACGGGATCGATGAGATCAACACCAACAGCAGCCCTGAAAACAATACTGAATCTTCTTTCACTTGAGATCTACTGTGGCACCTCGGCATTTGAAACGGCGCTAAGACTAACGATTAGCTGGTTAGCTAAACCCTATGGTCATGCCTCAATTCTGAACCGGTGGAATATATCGACTATATCGTCCGACTATATCAAACTATAGTCGGAGATTCGATATCAGAATTTCTAGCAGGGAAGAGTGCACCGATAATGAGCTAGCTATCTATGTATATCAACGGATCCAAAATGTCTTAACCTTCGCGGATGATTTAAAGTTATATTCTCGTATAAATAGTACAGCAGATGTGTCTACTACGAGTCTCAAAATGCAAATCCATCAGACTTAAGGATGATTGCAGCGTTTTTCACGCTGAAGTCACTACAATAAAACAAGGAAATATTTCTGGCAAGATAATCAGTATCTATGTTGACAGTCTAGGAGCCATAAAAGGGTTACAGTCAGCATCGGTTAGGTACGCATAAAAAGACTGGACGATATCTCAGTGGCCAATACGGTGACCCTCATTTGTGTACCGAGTAACGAGAAAGCGGATGAACTAGGTAACATCTAAGTTCATTGCAGGCCCTTCCTGAGGCCAGTACACCGCTTATCACTTTGAACAGGGAAATAGACATTGAATCCAACGAGGAGACTGACAGGTGATGGTATCTAATACATATGTATGGACATGCGCTACAGCCAAATCGTTTGGGATATTCAAATTGCTTTTGGGGTTCTGACAGGACACGCGCGGCTAATACTCCCGATAACGACTTCTGTAGCATGGGCAGACAGTCGATTTCATTGCTAATATTACTACTAGAGTGCATTATCTATTATTTTAATCAGCACTGTACATATACATACTGATACAAACTTACATATTGTTGAGTGAAAGACAATCGTACCCAAAAAACAAAACACAGCTAATTCTAGTTTTTATACTTTTATTGATCAGTATCAGTGGTGATCGCTATCGCGTTGTGTATGCACTGTCCACCTCCTTATATACTCCGGGTTTAACAATATGTATATAAGCACATATGTACATCTTTACGAACAGCACATACACAGCTACACCCATAACCGCAGATAGACTTTCGTGGATTCCCACCTACATGTCCGGAAATGCAGAAAAAGAAAACATATGTATGCATGTACATACATACGTGTCTGTGGCCACAAGGACAAACAGCATAAGTCGTTCCTATGCATATGTAACACAGCAACCGTAAGAGATAATTAAACGAAAAATTACAATATAGAATCAAGTATGGGGCATCCGATGTTATTGATAACTCAATTTTGACATATAAGTCGACTTATGTACTATATGCACATACATGCATACATATGGATGTATCTATGTATGCATTTTCAAAAATTTCAAAAAGAATTTGAAATACATATGTATAGGTACATATGTATAAAAAATAAAATTTAACATAAATAAAATAATTTCACCTGCCGCTACAAACCCAAATAATTTTCTATCAGAACACCGACAAACGATTATTGACCCGCAACAAATTCCAACAAATGTATTTACTTGTTCTTTACTATCTTAACTGGTTCACACAGTTACGCACTTCTTAATTGATTTTAAATAAAAACAAAATAAAAATAGTTCACCGATCAGCAACAGAACGAAGCTCAGATTCTCATTACGGACTACACTTGACTAAGTGCAGGTGCAGTCAGCGTTGCCGATTAGAAAATTCATATGGTATTTAGTGTCCGAGTGGAGTGAAAAGTTACAGCCATAATTGGTGCGACGATAAATTAATGCGGAAGAGGGGTAAAGATCTCAAGTTGCGTGGGTTGGCGTTAAGGGTATCGTTTGTAGGAGTGCAGGGCTATCAATGTTTCCTGCCAATAGTTGGTATATAAAGAGGATGTCGGCAACTTCACGGCGTTTTGCAAGGGATTGTACGTTAATTAATTTCAAACGATCCTCGTAGGGGGGTAGGTTATATCTATCAACACAAGGGAGACCGCGTAAAGCAAAACGTATGAATCTGCGTTGGACAACTTCCATACGAAGGGAATGGGTATCGTGATAGTGTATTGACCAGACTTGGCTAGCATATTCGAGGATAGGCCTAACAAATGTGAAAAAGAGACATCTCGTTACATAAGGGTTCGAGAATTCCTTAGACCAGTGTTTCACAAAACCGAGCGCAGAATTGGCTCTGCTAATCATGTTATCAATATGACAGCGAAAATTAAGTTCTGTGTCACAGATAACACCCAAATCACACAATAAAAATAGGAACATGTCCCCCGCCACAGATAAGATAAGATCTGGGGGCTCGTGATATACGTTTTTTTTTTTTTTTTTTATAATTCACGCGCGCTCAAGGGCTTATTACTACCCTTTTAATGTCAAGACACAGCGCGGGCGTTAGGGAAATTAGGAAGAGAAGATAGGAGATACCGATGGACGTTGGTTTTAAATGTTTGTGGATTATACTGTGAGGGAAAAATAGAGCTTGGTAAAGCATTCCACATTCGTGTTGTACGGTTTATGAAAGAATCTCTATACTTGACTGTACGTCCGAAAATAGGCATGAGATGAGCATTCAAAGCGTGTCGGGTATTGCGAGAAAATTGATGAAGGGGCGGAATGCAACTGGCTATTTCGCTGGAGCACTGTTTGTGAAAAAAGCGATAGAATAAGGAAAGGCAAGAGACATTTCTGCGATGTTGGAGCGAGTCAATAGACTCCGCTATGCTTCTGTTCCCTATTAGTTTTAACGCTCGATTTTGAATTCTATCCAGCAGGTGCAAAGAGGTCTTAGGAGCACCAGACCAGATATGAGCATTATACTCGAGCTTGGGGCGGATGTATGCCTTATATATTGTAGCCAGATCAGAGGGGGTAAAGAATTTCTTGCAGCGTTTAAGGAATCCTAAACATTTCGCAGCATTCTTGGCGGATTCGTATATGTGATCATTCCAACGAAGATGGTCGTTAACACACATACCGAGAATGGAAAGTTTTTCGGTTTCGACGATGCAAGTGCCATTCATTGATAATGGCAAGGGGTTAAGGTTACGCTTGAGCGACAGCTGACAGCATTGGGTTTTCGAAGCATTAAATTCCACTCTGTTGTTTATACCCCATTTAATTATACTGTCAAGATCGGAATTTAATGAGCTTAACATACGCTGCCGTTCCAGTTCTACGGCCGAGGAGCAGGGACGTGAGTCTGGGAACGAATATGGGAAGCTGAGGGTGCTGTCGTCAGCGAAGGAATGTATTGGATTAGAAGTAGCAGACAAGAGATCATTTATGAATATAAGAAAGAGAGTCGGAGACAAAACGGAGCCTTGGGGAACACCAGCATTTATATGGCGGATAGCAGACTTGAAACCGTCCAAAACTACTTGAATTGAACGTTCCGAAAGGTAGTTTCTAATCCATTGAAGAAGAGATTCATCGATGCCTAATGCACGCATTTTCGACAAAAGAGCTTGATGCCAAACTCTGTCAAATGCCTTAGAAATATCAAGCGCAACAATCTTACATTCACCAGAATGATGCAGAGAGTGGTTCCACTTTTCGGTGAGATATACCATCAAATCACCAGTGGACCTTTTGCTACGAAAGCCATACTGACGGTCATTGAGGAATTTTCGTGATTCAAGATATTTCATAAGCTGACGATTTATCAGCGTTTCCATGACCTTGGAAAGAAGGGACGTAAGTGCAATGGGTCGATAGTTGGAGGGAGAAGAAGATTCGCCTTTTTTAGGGACGGGCTGGACAAATGCTGTTTTCCATCTACTCGGGAAGAGTCCAGAAGAGTAGGATAAATGAAAAAGCTTACGCAGTGGTTTTGCCAGCGTGGAAGAACACCTCTTCAGAATAATGGGTGAGACACCATCTGAACCAGCGGATTTGTTAATGTTGAGATCTTTAAGTACTCTTGCTACTGTACGAGTGCGAAAGTGGATTTGTCCCATAGAATGTTTGACGCGCTCAAGTACAGGGGGGGGCAAAGCACAATCTGGGAGTGTGGAGTTCGCAGCGAATAGGGCTGCAAGCAGGTTGGCCTTGTCCAAAGAGCTGACAGCTGGAGTGTCATTGTGAACTAGCGTTGGGGTGGAAGATGAGGCGCAATTTTGTATGTTTTTGACGAACGACCAAAAATTTCTGCTACCTTTGGGACAGTGTAGAATCTTTTGCCTCAATTTTTGGTCGAAGGAGAATTTTACACGGCGAATTAGAGCATTGCAATCATTTCTGGCTCGTTTAAATATTTTTCGGTTTTCCTATGTTGGGTTGGCCTTAAATGACCGAAATCTTAACTCCCTCAACCTGATAGCTTCTTTGCAGGTCGAGTCATACCACGGGTTTTCCTTCGGCTTAATACTCTTTATTCTGTGAGGAATAAAGGATTTCATGCCGAGGAGAATAGTGTTCGTAATCGTATCGGCGGCGGCGTCCACGTCGTTATCGAGGAAGCATAACGACCAGTTAAAACTCCTAAAGAAGCTGTTCATGCCGTCCCAGTTGGCTTTCTCGTACTGCCAAACTAATCTTTTAGGAGCTTTTTCTTTAACTGTGTGGTTAAGGTACGAAAAATTAGCCGATACGACACAGTGGTCTGACGACCCTAGAGGCGATAATACATTTATGGTGTATTTATCGGGGTGGGAGCTAAGAGTATTGGCGGTGTGACTGTCAATGTCGGGTAGCCGTGTGGGCTCATTCACAAGCTGGGTCAAATTATTTACCTCAGCAAAGATTTCAACATATCTTCCTTCGGGTGTTGTCTGTCCAGAATGTCGAAGCCAACCAGAATTGTGTATATTGAAATCGCCCGCAATGACGATCTCAGTATGAGGGTAATGGGAAACAATTCTTAAGATGGAGTCAGACAGCGCATCAAACTCATTACAAGTAGAATTGCTGTCAATGTTGGGGCTTCTATAAATAAAACAGTAGTGGATAATTTGCCTACGGACACTGATTTTTAACCACATGAAGTTGAATTCCGGATTGGAACAGGAGCCATATTGTGGTTGAATTTGGTAGGTTACATCACTACGGATATAAATGGCGAGACCGCGGTGGGAGTAGAATAAAGGCACCAGGCTATATCCAGGAAGGTTCAAATCTGAATAATCAGAGTTCTCACCTACCTGTGTTTCACCCAGTGCCAAAACAGCTGGCCTGTATTTACAGACGTGGACGTACGCGGCAAAGTGATTCTTCCTTAGCCCACGAATGTTACTTATATCCACTCTAAAATTCCCTAGCATTATATAAGACAAACACAAAAAACACAAACCCCGACCCGGCTGGTACTAGCACACTTGTTTTTTTTTTTGTTTTTTTTTTTTTCTATGCACTTCACTGCACTGAATATCGTTGCGCGCGCGATAGAAACTCTTTATATTAGTTTTTTTTTATTTTGGTTGTTGTGTTTTGTTTTGTTGGATTTTTTTTTTTTTTCCAGCACGAGTCAATCGGTAACTTTACGACTTGGCATTTGTTAACATTGAGCTCAAGACCATCGTCCCGAAAAAAAGTGAAGTCGGAGGTAAATAGTTCGTTGCTATTATAATCCGAAGACAGATTGGTTTCGTTTAGAGCAAAAACATCGTAGGGGAGCTTTTGGGAGTTAAGAAACAAAGAGGCCGTTTAAGTTCGTAGGCCTCGGACGTTTTGGTAATAGATGGACAAGCATTCGGAGAAGATATAAGTGGAATGTTGCTTCGAGGAGAGCAGAGGGGTTGATGAACTGATATTGGTGGCCGGTTATGAACGAAAAAACTTTTCGTGGTCAACTCTGCTACCATAAATTAACCATACCTCTTCTCTCTTTCGAACCCACAAGCTGTGCCCGTTGGTGAGCAACAATGTATGCGTAATTTGCCAGCAAACTCACTAATACATTCTTGCTCACCAACGGGAGCCGCAACAGTCATAAGGGCGCAGCCATCTTGGACAATTTATGCCAAAAATTGACAAATTGTGGAGGGGATGCTGTGTCCAATAAACAACTACCAACAATTTTCTTCGTTTCGTGATGAATCTGTATAAAGTACGTTACATTTAAAATAGTTAAATTTAAAATGTAACGTATGTTTTAAATCATGTATACTAAATAAAAAACTAAACAAAAACATACAAACATGTATCACATCATAAACATATGTACATATTTTAATTTCTTTCACTTTTTTTTTTCAACAAACATTAAGTAGATACGTTTATTATATATTTTAGGTCAAATATTAAAAGAATATGTTTGATTAAAGGACGCAAATTGTTGTGTTATCCTTAAACTGCATATCTTGTTGTCTTTCTCTTTGTTTTATTCTCTTCCTTTTAAGTTTGTATTCTGACTTAACCATCTACAGTTATTTTTTCATTAAAGATTAACAGAACGGAAGGTCGAAACCTTCCTACCAGCCTTTTCATCGACACATAAAATTTGAGAACTAACAATTTATTCTCCTGTAAATAATTTATACATATATGTATATTGTACATATTAGTACTTTAAATCAAACATTTCTACAAATCAGTAAGCACGTAAGCAAAGAACAACCCAATCCAGTACGAAATTTCATACAATTGTAGAATAATAACACAACAGAATAATAATTATTTAAATAAAATAATTAAAAATTTGAATATCCATTTCCAACTATTTAGTAGTTACATTATACCAATTTTTTTATTTGGAGTTTAGGATGTTAAAACAATATCTTTTTTTATAAATAAATGAAAAAGACATATTTCATACTTCCAAACACATCCGCGGCGACCCACTGCCTTTGTTTACATTATTTCAGCACAATTTCAGACTGCTATATTTCTTAAACAGAAAAAGTGCGACAACATCTGAGTACAGATTTGAATTCAGTGCAATAAGTCGAATCGAGTGGCATAAAAAAAAAATATAAAAAGTTGGCTAAAATCAAAAATATTGTAACAAATATTACATCTGGAGACGTACTCCAGTTGTCAGAGAGCGCCAGCTACTGAGAGTGCATATAAACAAATTGCTGTCAAGTAGTGAAGTGAGAAACTGACCACGAGGTACGAGTTAATTCTGTAAAGGTTATAAAAATAAAAAAAGTGAATTTTTCTTTGTGGCCAAGTAAAGTCTTTGCTTTTCTTCTGCTCCTCGATAACCCTACAAATATAATTTTTATTACAATATATTTACTCTTTTTTGAGCTAAAAAGTAAACAAATGGGGAAAAAGGAAAATCACCTCCATTTATGACAGTCACGTGTTTAGCCGATACAAAAAAAGTATCGATTTACTGAAATTTGGTGAAAACTGTCAGCATAAGTCGTTTTTCTTTTTTAGCTCAGAGCAGGGCCTGAATTGTCAAAAAAAATGTGTATGTTTCTTTTTTAGTTCAGAGCACTCAATTCGTGTTTCTTTTTTCGTTCAGAGCATGCTCAGAGTGCGCTCTATCAGCTCAGCACGAATTGATTGAACATCCTGAGCAAAACCCGAACATAATGAATTTGACGTTTAACAGGAATGAGAAAACAAAATCGAAAACAATTAAAATGGAGTTCGAGGCTTTGTTTTAAATTAATTATTAGGATTTAATAATTAAATAAATACTTTATTTGTGTATAAAAGCTATTTCAGTGTATAAGAAGACAAAAAGCATGAATCTTCAATCAACTTTGCAGTCATATGACAGGTACTGCTCAATCGTGTTTCTTAAATATATCAGAGCGTTTAGAGCGTGCTCCGTTCAGAGCGCGAATTATGTACAGAGACAACAGCCGAAACATGTATGTACGATGAAGCAAATATAAGGCCCTTATTGCTGAGAGCAAAACCACGACATGTTCTTGACTTATACACAATTGCGACCGTGCATCACTGTACATATGTACATCGTTTGGTAACAACTCTGCTATCGCCTCATGTACAGATCGGTTGGTGTGGGTACAGCATGTTTGTGTCACTTGCAGTTTATCTTGCTTATGTATGTACACATGTACAATTTTGTCTCTCTGTTAACGCGAGAGTATGCATTGCAGGTCAACATACATAGATATGAAAGATAAGCTATGTAGATTTCGGTAGTTAGTGAACCTCTGATTCATTCCATGTTTTGTCGTGAAGACGTTAGCTTCATATTAAATTAACAAAATAAAGATAAAGAATAAAACTGGACTTGTACATATATAATTTTTATTCGGGTTACATGTGGTGCCCGTAACGTAACTCGCGCTCGACATGTTCAGGCTCTGTTCAGAGCTCTGTTCTGAACTAAAAAAGAAAAACGCCTACTGTGGAAAACGTAAACGATAGACGACACGATAGTGATGAAGTTATATGAAGCAAATTACAGTCGATATCGTTCGTTGCTATCGTTTAGACGATGATCGTCTGAAAAGTTACGTGATCGATAGATAAGGCATTGGTGAAAATTTGTTGTGCCGTCCTGATAGCGTTAGTGTCGTTGACATTTGACACACCCACAATTTCGATGGAATTGCTGATAAGTCATTGTTGTTGTCAGTTAAGTTTGCCCTCCAGAATATTTACTCTCGATTTCAGTTCCGTATTTTCTGTTTTCAGCTCATTTAGTTGTTGTAAAAACCGATGGTTTATTTCTTCCAACTTAGAGAGCTTAGCGTAAATCATCTGAAGAATGCATTCATCCTCGCTGACTATATTGAGAGTGGAGTAATTAGCAGTAGCTTGAGCGTTGCTTCTTTTCGCCAGATGTAAATTACCGTTAGTTGAAGGCGTGTTGGTCGTTTGCTGTATGGGTACCGCCGGCTTAGGCAAATGAAGAGAACGGCGTCTCAATACTGCGCATGTGTCACAACGAAAGGGATTAGCATTTGATTTAAAATAATCTGGATCTTCTTCAGTGATATTAACACAAGTATAGTGAAAAAAATGATTGCAATCATTGCAATTTATTTTAGTTGAGCAATTGCGATCAATTTTTATTTCTGCTGATGTGTCGTTTTCAGAATTGATAGCAGAGCCAAGGTAAACAAAGTCCCTTAATTACCCTTCTCGTTGACAAAATATACTTGGTTTTGCCGACGTTTACCGCTAAACCCATTTTGGCAACTTCCTTTTCAATACTAGTGATAGTCCGCTGAGTTCTGCCAATTATGTCAATATCGTCATACTTTTGAAAGATTGTGCATCTGGTGTTGACTTGTGAGTTTTGAATACCATCTAATAACGTCAAACAATTTCCGGAAGTTTTGAACGAATATAAGTTGTATAGATAGTAGCCAAGTCTGCAGAAGTAAAAAATAAGGTTGCACCTCTTAAGGAATCCGAAGCAAGTCTGGGGTAAAATGAATACCATAAGTTCCATTCACTTTCAGTTTGGATACACTAGTATTCCGCTTTAGAGACAACAACCAGGAACTGGGTTTTTGACGAATTGAATTCAACTCGGTTGGGGTCTATGTCGTAGAGTCATTATTGAATAAGCGAAGTCATGAGTTCTGTCATCCACAAAGGAATGGATTGGATTACGAGTGAGAGAGAAAAGGTTGTTAATAAATATTAGAAACAGTTTCGGAGATAGGACTGATATCTGGCGTACAGCATTGGTTTGACTGATAATCTAAATAACTTGCGATCTATGACGAGAAGATGCTATCGGCACCGTAAGATAGAATTTTACTTAAAAGGGCACTGGTGCCACACTCTATCTAAAGCTTTAGAGGTATCTAGGACAATTATTCGGCATTCACCTTTCCAGAAATGTGCCTGTGGAGGATGACAGATGAAGGAGCTTACGTAGAATTTTAGCCAGGTTGGAAGAACACCTCTTCAAAACAAAAGTAGGGATCCCATCTGAACCGGAAGAATTATTACTGTTGAGATCTTTTAATACTTCCGAACCCGGTCGGAAAAATATTTGTTGTAAGCTATATTAAACCGGATTCATTTGAATTCATATGATTTGAACAGCCAGCGTTTGAAAACCAAGAGCTTGAAGACAATTATTTGGTGAAATATTTTGTCAAAGGCCTTCCTAAAATCGGTGGTATTGACATCAATTTCCTTGGCATCCTTTAATGTGCAGAGTGTATTAGACAACTGCACACAATCAGTGTGGTGGTTATCAATCTGTTCTTAAGAAAAAATTGACTTGCAACAGTGGCAGGCAAACCTTTAGCCAATAAGTTAACTATAATCCGATGATATATCACTATGTTCGGCTTAAGCCTGGCTCTGGTTCCTTAAACTTCGTTCCGACTTTGGGAGAGAGTAAGTTGTTCGCCAGGTTGAGATTATTAAACTGCCTTAAATTACTGAGAGTGCAAGATTAGCTCTATTGACGCACGGTTCGGTCGATGTGGGTTCCAGAAAAATGGTCCCAAGGTCCCAAGACCTCATCATGAATGGCGGGGAGAAAGAAAAGATACAAATTTCTTCTCTCAGTGGCATCAAGTGCTTTTCTAAGAACTCGCCTTGCTGATGTTTGATAAATGACATCGATTAATTGACTAAATTGTGAAGGCCCAGGTTCATCCCGAACTGTAGCGCCACCTAAGTAAGTAAGTAAGTTGACTGAAATGACATCCGCTGTGACTGCGGGAGTCATCGCAATGGTAGCGGGATAAGGCACAAACTTGAATATGTAAAAATATAAGCCAAAGACTACGCAACCCAGTTTCTGGACTTCCATATACAATACACACACGTATTCCCAGCCGAGAGAATGGGCAAAGAATACGATTGTCAATAATTCTGCATTGGAAACCTATACTGATAGGTCAAAGACAGGCGAGTGTGTCAGAGCTAGAATTTTTTCAGTCTCTCTTGGGGTGAGCATAAGCATGTCTTTTAGACTACCGGACTATTGCAGTATATTCCAAACGGATGTTATGGCTATTTTTGAAGCCACTGATTGGCTGTCGATGACATTGGTATCAATTGGGGACATTTTCATTTTCCTAATCACAGGAAATTGCGAAACAGACGAACTACCCAAAGGTGGCACAAAAGATGAGCTCTCAATTGCTGATGGGGGTCTTCATTTGCCCATTGAAATGGAAAGATCTCTACATTCGCTCTGCATCAGGTAAATGTTGAGCAGACGCAAGGCTACAAATCTCTTATTCATCAGCAGAACACTCATAGGTACCCTGGTCGGACTATTGACGGATCATTGTGCGTTAGATGAGGGTTGGAATTCCGGCCAACGACTTCTATCGCAGCTGTATGGATGAAGAAAAGGAAAAAACCACATTCTGTGAATAATCTACCATAGAGCGAGAAAACCTATCCAAATTAGTTCAATTTCTTGACTGGCCCAGAGAGGACTTGGTCAAGAAGAGCCACTTTGAAATCATATTCAACGCAAAGACCCAGTCTCTGTGAATATGACAAATACCGGTTCAAACAAAGCCCAATTAATGTACACATATGGATGGCTCATATTAGATAGTAAAGGTTCTCTGGGAACTTTCCTCAGCTCTACAGGTCCTGGCCATCACAAACTCAGTTTTCAGTTTATGCCCATCTCGCTATATAGTTCGTGCAGTTAGCCTTTAAGTCTGTTCTTCCAAAACCTATTAAAGAATTTTTCTTCGGAACCACCAAGGATGTTTTCAGTCTGTTATCAGAGTTGATAGAAGAGTGCCACACTAACTTCAAGTTATAGTTGTCCATTGAGACATTCTATACGACGGTCTTGTCTCAAGACTCGTGGATGTAATGGTGACAACCGGCTAGGTTCTACCAATAGTTCGTTTCACATATTTTTAAAAGACCATGCCTTTGGTTTTCGTTATCTCCTGCTGATACCCAAGAAGACCAACTCCTCGAAATGTCTTGTACTATATACATATATAGTGTACGCATGTACATATCTACCTAATGCAATCCTTCCACGTGCCACAAAAAGAACACAATCCTCTATAGTTCCTATTTCACATTCTTTGGCAATTTTGAAGATTTCAATTATTTCTCAGTCCGTCTTGTTTAATCCCCCTTAACCCTCGTTCACCATCCAACCCATTCAAATAGTAAAAGTTGTTCCACAAAACAAAACAGAATCACCTTCGGCAATTTTATCTTCCACAAAATTGCTTAATGGATTTCAAATAACTGTCAAAGGATAACAAATAAAAAAAAGCAAAGTATTTGAATGGAAATTGTTTTCCGTCGAAGAAGATGAAGAAGAAGACAACGAACGCAAGAGGTTACCTCCAGGACAAACGAGTTTTAAAATTTTTCTACATGATATCTCAACTTTAGAGACGAAATTACTTATTAATTAGAGGATAACATCCTTCAATTAGCCGACAACAAGAACTCACCCTTTGTTTGAACTTCCTGTTATTAATTATGAAGCAAATCCGATTTCTGGCCAAACGAAGAAAAGAAAAATTGAACAACAATGTCGAGAGCAGCACACAAGGATACAAGGATGCACTAGAAAAATGAATCGAAAAAGATAAAATCAATATCCTTGCAATGATAGATTACTTCTTACAAGAAAAATGACAAAAAAAAAACATCACTTAACCTTAGGATGGACAATGAGGCAGAGAAGCACATGCACTTTTTGCAACAAACACACAAGGATGCTTGATGCACACACGTGACCCTTTAGCCGGGTGGTGTCCACTTACATATACAAGAAGACAACGACTCAATCTTACTTCTATTATTGAGCACCAGAAGGAGGGCGACCTACTTACAGCTTAGGTCCACAATTAGTGACAACCTTTTTGTAGAGCTTTTCAAAAAATGAATATAACAAGCTCTGTGTCCTTTTGCTCATCAAAATGCTGCTGTCTTATAACCCTCTTGTGTACGCCAAGGTAATCAGTCCGTCTGTAAAAGTCTCTCGCTCAAGTGGGACATAGGAAATATAATGGCATTAGACCGGCCCAAGTGCACTGTGTAATGCAAACAACAAAACATAGGGCACTTGAGCCGACACAGGGTGTGCACTCACTTTGTTCCGTTGATGATGCAGGTCCTTACGGAAGGACAAATGAAGGCAAATAAGGATCATCCATTCTTGAGACATACATATACTCTAGGAGAGAATAATTCTAAAACCAGGTCAAGATGTTGACCGTGTGCATGCATAATCCTTGTCAGTCAAATAGTTAGCCACCCTTTTTATTGCAAGGGATGGGGTGTAGAATTTTGATGGATTTCTTGTTACGAAAGAGGGCGGGCACATGACTGATTGGTGGCGGTGGCGATATAGTGTCAATTTTGCGTTGTTTGAGATGCATTTTGATGGTTTCTCCTTGGCAGGCGGTAAAACGGCTGTGCTACGCATACGTTTTTCTTATTGGATTAACAATACTTTTTACATAGAAATCGAAGGGTTAGAGCGCTTAACTAGTATCATATTGACGCCACCTACGCAATAAATGATTAAAATAACAGAAAGTTTAATTAGGCTAGTGTTTCTGTCGACGTATCTTCTTCACTCAATCAAGATACGCAAAAGATAATATATTAATGGACTTGCTTAAACGATCATCGGTTGGGTGAGAGGGACATATATGTATGGAGGACTTAATTCTCAGTCAGAAAAAGTCCGTAACACCACAAGTAAGCATTCTTCTTCGCTTTCGTATTTTCTTTAAAATTTGGAAAGCATTGTATCACGGACTGTGATAAACAGAATTTGTAAAAGGATTTCATTTTGTATCCTCGGTGGGTAGCATCCTGAAGGGTTTGCGAAATTTCTTCTTGTCTTACGCAGATATCTCGCCATGTCCTTACTAGGAGACCTACAACAGATTAATAATGAAACAATAAGAATCGTCCATTGGTGGCTCATTTCGGATGAAGTAGCAGAGTTCAAAACGGACGTGGAGACACATAAAATTCAATTCAAATCCCACATGTTAGGTTTACGTCAGATGCGACACTGTCTTTTTAGAAGCACCCTACTTACATGTGTATGTTAGCCATAAATCGGCAAATACGAGCCCTGTCTAATACTGTCTAGTACTGGGGAACAAAGACACAGTTAATGACTACTATAGGACCGAATAGTTATATCGACATATCCAACAATTTGTGGCAGGGCCATGAGGATTAATTATTACAACGCTGGTCCCTGAAAAAATTTATATATTAAATCGTTAAAATCCAAAAGGCATGCAATGCAATCGCATCAATGTGTATAATGAAGGAATTTAAAGCCTTATTCCCAGAGGAGAGAAATGCTTGCAAAGCTATTAGGAATAGAATAAATCATGTCAAAATCCTTGAAAGGTTTCCACCCTCACATGGAAAATAAACCCGTTTCAGCAAAAGCGCCTTGAAGTACAAAGTTTATCTGGACAAATGTGTCCATTCGACAACCAAATATTATCACACAGTCCTTATCAATTTCAAACCTTACGTGTCGGCGTATACTTACATAACAAAAAACTTAAATTGCTCTCAGCTCCCATCCACTGGAAATCATTCTTTGAGTACAATGACCTATCCCAAGAATTGAGTTCTATGCACACAGAATGTACCCCGACTTCATCGTCCTGCCTCCTACCATCAGCCAACTATTATTAAAAAAAAAAAATAAATCCAAGCCTTCTCTGGCTGAGTGCTTGAAAACTTTTTTGCCGAAAAACCCATGTTAAATAATATAAAATTGAAGTAACTGTTCTTGTTTCACTTGGAGTACGAGTAGATACATATGTATGTATGTTCAGAAAAACAGTGACGTGGAATAGTGTGCAAAAAAAAAAAATGAACATCCCCCACAAACCCAACGCAGAAGTATCACTCTTTACACACCCGATCGTCGTGTCTCATTTCTATGTTTCCCTCGTCTTTTTTTCTTCTTTTCTTTTTTGTATATATTTCTGTTTTTCATTAATAGGGTAACCCAATCCCGTAGGCACTTTTTGTTTGTGTATTTCACCCCCAAACACTTCTGGGTTTCTATCACAACCAACCTACACTTGAATCGTTCTCTTTTACTTTGTACTTATATCCTGTAGTTCTGTTGTTCTAATTTGGTTGAGTTACAGTGAAAAAACATATGTAAAATCGGGTGGTAGAACATTTTTGGGGGCCACTATCGAATGGATGACAAACATTGAAATAGGGTTGCCAACTATAGGAAGTTGGAAAAATCAATTAACTCTTTTTAGATTTGAGATTTTTGAGTCATCTTTTCTTTATACTTATAGTTAGAAGAAGTTGTGAAATCATGAATTCTTATCAACAATACCCTCCCGAAGAAATCGTAACTATAAATTCGAAGTTAAAGCCACAAGTTTCAAGGTGGATTGCGAATCTCGTGAAATTCTTAACAGCTCTGTCATATTATGTACGAGTAGGAAGGTGGGAATCTTTTAAAGACAAAACTGAGCCCCTACTCAGTAATAGTGTGGAATTTCCACCCACTAAACCCACCTCCCCTTCCATTTCTAGTACTCGAGGTACTGCCGTCAAGCATTTCATCGCGAGGGATACTTCACGTACTCTTACTACGCCTTGACGGAAGAAATTTTTCCTAGACCATTCTTTCTAATCCAGTTTAGTTTAAGAATCTAAGGATGAGAGTTAGCTCTAATGATATGCTGATAAGTGGTACATGCCCAAATATTTCAGTATTTTATGGGTCAGTGCTCTATAGAATCCCAGCACATATGTATGTATTCTGGGATTTTACTGAACCCATCACAGAGTTTGTAGAGACCTTCTTCAGATATACCTAGTTTCTTTAGGTGGTCCTTAAGTCTACAATGTCCGTTTGAGTACGAAAGTTGTTCCTGGTCATGCTGATGTATGTTTCTTTTTCGGTTATGTTGCGCTAGAAGTTTCTTGGCTTGCCTCTGAGCGTTATTCCCGGTTCTAGCTTATTTTCTCTTTCTAGTTTCCTGAATTCTTCTTTGAGGGTGTGATTCCCTATTCCGCAGAATGGTTCAGGGCCTATGAAGGTTACTGATGTTCAATTTCTTGCTAGGGAGTCAGTTTTTCATTACTCTCTGGTCCCACTCTTTCATTTCCTATTCCGTTCATTAAGTTCCTGCAGACATTCCCACACAAGTTTAGACTGAATGACATAGGAACAAGTGCCATGATGTAGCTTGGCTATCTGACATTATAGCTAGATACGTATATCACAATTGGAGTGGTTTCTATCGAGATTGATTTGGAGACATCTACATATCTATAGGCTAGATTTCAGCTTGAAGGATGCTGGTACATTGATTCAAATTATTTGCTTCTAGGCCCGAATACTCCTGCTCCAGTTCTTTCACCAGTTCTTGACCCATGTTTTACCACTTTGTTGCGTGATTGCTCAGCTTTTAAATTGTGGATTAATTGCTCCAATTCTTTATGTAACTGAGCTTGGTAACAAAGTTCTTTTGAAAGTAGAAACTTCTAATAGTATCATCTTTAGGATAGACCCGGAGTGTAATGTAATGTAATGCACTTATCTCTTCTTTGATCATTCTTAGAACCGTTTTACTTGCACATTCCTCAACCATAATGTGGAAAGGAGTCCGTTTCAATATTACCTTCATAACTGCAGTTGCGCCTTATTGAGTCTCTCCCTCGAGGTGGCCAGATTAGTTCTATGCAAAGGTGGAAGGTTTAGACGGACTTCTGTTTTGTAAGGGTTTACACTTAAACCGCATTTGGATGTCCATCTCTTGAGCAGAAGGAGTGTATATTGGAGTATTTTCCTAAGAGTATCCAGGTATTTATCTAAGGCTGCAATAGCAATGTCGTCTGCATAGGCGATCATTTTGTTTCCTATTCTTTCTAAGTTCACCAGAAGACACCACCTTGAACTGTACCGTGGCTAGCAAGCAGCGCCGAGCTGTGAGTTTATAATTCTACTTGCAAGCAATTGATTGATCCACTCTATAAGTGATCTGTCTACGTTCAGACTAGCAAGTACGTTCATGATTGCCTCTGATCTGACACTGTTAAAAATTTCCTCAATGTTCAAAAAGGCCAGCATGGTGTATTCCTTAATGCTCAGAGATTTTTCAAAGATGCGTACTAACGTCTGTCTCAGTAAGCATGTTACAACGCAGGAATCTATCCTATCTCCCTATTCATTTCCGACCTATGCCATGCTCTTTGTTAGGCGTAAGTCAAAAACTTCCGCTCGCGCTGTGTCTTAACACTTTAAGGGTAATCATAACCCCTTGAGCGCAAGCTAGTTATAAAAAAAAAAAAAAAATTGTTACTCGGTCCAAAATGGATATCAATCAGATCCATGTGGTACCAAAATGGACCTCTACTAGTCTAAGTGCTACTTCAACCTATACTTACCTACACCTAAGTAGGTGTTCATCGTGATAAGCGCTAATTATCTTTAGGCACTCTACTGAGAGCATGGCCGCTTTTTATAGGTGTTGACCTCAAAAATGATTATGATTAATAGGAAGACGAATCCATTAATTGTTTCCTATCGAATGGAAACAGTCACGCCCACATTATGTTACGAAAGGTCTTCTAATAAGGATTGCATCTGGTAATAAGTAAAAATTCATCAATACATTGAGAATCTGTTCCATATCGATTGCAAGCCTTATGCTGTCCATTTGTAGAAACACATTTCAATCTTTATTTACTTTACGTGCTTTTGCTTAAAAACTAGTAAAATTTTCTTTAAACTTGACACACAACCTTAAGACGATAATCCGTCTACGAAGGATCAGACCTTTACCTTTTCCTCTAAACCATTACAATTTCTTTGAATTATTTACTTCTATGATACTAACCCTTCTACAGTACCTAGCCCTTTGCCACAATGAAAGCCCCCAATTGATGGAAAACAAACAAATAAACAAAAGAAACAGAAAAAAAGGAGAAAAAAAAACTCAAGGCAAAGAGGTAAAATCCAATCAACTCGCACAAATCCTCAGAATTAGTTAGATTCTCTCAAATATCCACCACCGTGTGTACGAGTATATAGTATGCCTGGTTGGCAAAAAAAAGCAAGAGTACCTAATCAATAGCAACTAAAACGGCTGATGGCTATCTAAAGCTAATTCTAGCTGCTGTACACTGGTCACATACATATGTACATACACAGCTCTAGGTACACACATGTAGTATGCCAGGTTTAAGGTTGCTATTCACCAGTTAAAGTGAAAAACCGAAATTCCTTTGCTAAGAACATCCCTCAAAAATAAATACTAGTTCTCAGGATTCTTTTTCATTTTCATGTTGACAGACTGTCGGCGATAGCAATAGTACCCGGTTGGGGGGCTGTTGTAAGATGAGGTATATGATGAGTAGGAGCGCATTCTAGTAGTAGTGGAGTATAAAATTTTGTTATTCTCCTAAATTTCCTCGCCTGACCATTACGTACTCAAGGACCTTTGTGATTTCACCGATTGTGTAATCGGTGATGGCAGGGGAAAAGGGGATGCGCCACATAAGGGTATGTGAGAAAGTACTGAACATTATGTGGTTGTGGAATTTTTATGGTGTTAAAGTGTTGCCATTGAGACAATCTGTTTTCGTCTTTTTTCATCTTTGCCATTTATAGTTGGGTGGGCGCCATTCCTCAAGTGGTTAGTGCGTTAGACTACGGAGCGAGGGGTTCCAAGTTCAATACCAAAACAATACCTAAAATTCCTTTCACGGCCCCACCTCTCGTGAGCGTCTGACAAACATCCGAGAGTAAAACTGTCATGAAAAAGCTTCTCAAAAACAAAAAAACTGCCGTCCGGCATTAAACAGTAGACCCCTTCCATTCGTGTGAAGAATATAACACGCATAGCACGAGTGGTTGTGAGAAGCTAGACCCTGGGTCCCATATATGTACATGTCGCGCCAAAAATTTGCATTGTTTTTTTTTTTTGGCTGTCCGCACTTAGCAGGGACACAGTTAGACTAAAAGAAGGTCTATTGTGATACCATTAAATCAGTTTGACACCCCGAGATAAAGTCTTTTGTTTTGCTTAAGTCAAGTCTGGCTAGATCGTTAAGATACTCCCTAGGGTTTTCCCTCTTAAAGCCGATAGGGCAGGGCGGGTACACATAAGGTGCATCAACGGAAAAAACCGAAATGATGCTTTTACCACTAAAACTAAAATACCAGAGTTCACTCTTCCCAAAACTAAATTGTCAGTCACTTGTCAGCCACTCCACGAAACTCAGTTGAAAGCTCAATATAGAACAGCGGGTAAAGAAAGCAAGTGTAGCTTTCTATGCCTGCAATAAAACTTTCGGTAAGAAATGAGGACTTCAGCCAAAGATGACCCTACGTATGTACACAGCCGTTGTGCTATCAAGTCTTACCTATGGCACCATAGTTTGGTGCCCTGCCTTGAGCAAGAAGTAGAACATCGATAACCTTAAAAAAATATAGAGATTGGTGTGTGGAGGCATCACAGGAGCTTTGATATACTGGCCAGTGTGATCCTGCACCTGATCCCCGTCGAACTTCATATAAAAGACTCAGCTACGTGTAGTGCTGTCTGTATGGACACTGTAGGATCTTGGAAACGATTCCAAGAAATTTGGTTTCGTCATCAACTGACTACATGATACCAACCTGGCCAATTGTGTCATAACAAGAAAGACATGGCCTGATTACAACAAACCTAAGTCAAACGAGCTACATATATACTTGGTAAATCAAGACCAGATATTGCCAGAATTGTAGCCTTTATCACAAGCCACTGGGGATCAAACTTGGAATCGCTTACAATACCTTTTGCAGAAGCTGCAAGGGTACTAATGAGAAAGAATCTCTAAATCACTTCCTTGCAGATGTCCGGCCCTAGCGAGGACCAGGCAACACACCCTAGGAAAAATCTTCTTCGTGGACCTCGGACATTCGTTCATTATTTGAACTCCACTGGTTGTGTCTAATTTACATCATTTAGATTCACACCCTAGCCTAGTTCTTTCCCCAAAGAACCGCCACTCCACCTACCTACCTAGGTGGTGAAAGTTCCGGCGTGCACCCTCATTGACTAGCTCGTCCGCTTTGCAAGTGGCTGGAATATCCCTGTAGTCTGGAACCCAATACAGAGGTAAGTCGAAACTGACACGCGATTACGTTAAGAGAACCGCGGCATTGCTTTACCAACTTGGATCGTATTAGTGGAAATTCCAAGGCTTTTATCGCTGCTTGACTGTTTATAAAGAAAACAATAGCGCTGGACTCTGTCAAGTCAAGTAGTCGTGTGTGATGAGGCGAATATCCAGTGCACTGGAGTAGACACCCGCGGCGCAGGGACTTAAGTCTGCGGCTGAGTTATGGACTTATATCAAATCCCATCGGGATTTAGGTCCAGCTTTTTTTTTTGTTGTCGAAGATGGGACATACTTATGTAAGTCCACAATTGTTGATAATAAAGCAACACCGTTCGCTCCTATTCGCTGCTCCTTAACTATCTTCTTAAGATTTCATAGGCAGGTGCCTTTGTACATAGGTTAGGCGGGAAACACCCTCATAAATAGTTCTCGTCTCGTTTATTCTATCCATTCGTGGTTAGTTCTCCATCATAAATGGTGGATAGTCTCCTTGTGTAACCCCTTCTAGTGAATGCAGCAGTCTAGTCGGTTGTATTCAGTCATACTTAGTAGTAAGCTATCTATAGTCTCTGGTTTCAATTGTACCCACTCCTTTGTGAGCAAGTGGCTGTATGGTTTCTGAATTTCATTTGTGGTCGTTATTTCGTCTGAAGTGACCGATGTCTGTCCTTGGAAATGATCCCTCGTAACAAGTATACAGTCTTGTCTATGGTATCGATTTATAGTTTGTCCTTGATTATACAAAGTGGTATAGTTCAAAGACATGTATGTATATTCTAGGGCGAACTCGAAGCGTAGTGAGTGGTTGGTGCATCGGGCAACTGAGCTGAAGGGTCGAGGTTCGAATCCAAGACAATACCAGAAGTTTTTTCATGGCTCCACCTCTCGCGAGTGTCTAACAAACATCAGAGAGTAAAAATGTCATAAAATAGTCCTCAAACCAAAAATTGCCCTTCGAACACGGCATTAAACAGTAGGCTCGAGTGCTTTAAAAAATAAAATCTACTGCACTAGGGCAACACTTGCCGGCACCATGCTACAAATCGAAAGCTCCAGAATGAAAACAAAAAAATCTTCGCGCGCCATTTTCCAATTTGCTCAAGTATTTGTAAATGCGGATGTTTTGTTCTTTTCCAAGTGTTAGTACTTTATATCCCTCTGCACTCGTGGCAGAGAATTCAAGCTGGCTTCAGGCTTCATATTTCTTTCTTCGCCCCGGTTGCTTGAAACTCTCCTCACTTTTGGTGGAGAAGACTGTACTACACTGGGGTTAGTGTGCCATTTGTTGTGTGTACATATTACATAACAATCCTCACTATCTCGCTTCCTACTCCCTCCTCTTGTTCTTTCTTTCTCTCTCTCTCTCTCTGTCTCTGTCTCTGCTTTACTGACAATCTCTCTTTAAAGCTTAAAAGTGTGGTGGTGCATGGACCGTATAATACGCATTTGGCATAGCATCACACCCAACAACAATGGCCACAGAGAAACTGCTGATGTCCTTCTTCCATTAGGACGACCGAACAAAAAAACAGAAACACTTTTCGGACTCCTTTATAGTGGTCCACTATGATGTGTGTACACTATGGGAGTACAGTATGTTGGTACTCAAGGATAAAGTTTTTATACAACTACCAATACACGCACACAGATACCGTGCATACATATGAAATCATAAATGCGCGCACTCCCCTCTACTACAAAGCACACACAGATCCAGATCCAGAGAGACCGAGAGACGGTTTGAATGAAGTGTATAGAGAGAACAACGGAAAATGGGCGATAAAACAACGAATTTCGGGGTTGAAAATTGCAAAAAAAAAAACATATTTTCACAAAAAGGACGATGAAAACATTTTTAAGGACACCGTGGTCGGGTAGGAAAGTTTTGCAACTTCTGGCAACTGCTCTACTGCTGCATCCCAGGGTCGGGCATTAAGAAAATTCGAAGAAATTCATCTCTATCCCTGGTACTGGTACTGGTTTATCCTTTTTTCATATTTTATTTTTTTTCTGAAATACTAGAGGGTTGTATTTTCAAGGAAATCGTTTATGGCTGAAGAGGGAGGCAAAGAGTTGAAGGCAACAGTGGAATTGTTTTTCGGTCAAATTTCTGTTGATTTACCTATTTGTGCTATTTGTGAGTGTGCTGTGCTTTTGTCCTTTGAAATTATCCTATTTCTGAGTGAGGAAAGGACTTTGCAAGGGTAAAGGTAGATTCAGAAATGAAATATTATATTTTTGACTCAACGAGTGGGCGGTTGGTTATAAAAATCCTTGTCAATGGACTTTTTGATGTTTTTTTTTTTGGTTTTTTTTTTGTTTTCTGTTGGAGTAATAAGGATATTTATAGGATGTTGTCGGTTATTTATGAAAACTACTCGTATGAGTGAGAGGTTAGACAGTTGTTGCTTGAAAATAAATATGTTTGCATGTAGAAACAAATCGGATTAAGTCCTATTTGGGATAACTAAGGTGTTATCTAAGTTGTCAATGTTTTTTTGAGAAGTAGGTAGGTTGTTGTAAAAAAATGTCCTTTATGGGAAAGGTAAGATACGGTTTCTAAGAATAGAGTGTGGCATTCCAGGATATTGTCAAATAGGGACTTTGATATGTATTTCATTTTCAACGTGCGATGGTTGTGTGCTGCATGGAAATGCGTCGTTAGTGCACTGTAAGCGAAGGGACAACGTGTCTTGAATATAGTTACATGACATTTTACTAACGGTTTCGATGAAGTGATAAGGTTTGTTACAATACTTACTTACTTAGATGACGCTACAGTTCGGGGTGAACCTGGGCCTCCTTGTTATAAGACAGTGTCAGCAAATAGCCATTAACAAATATTTACGAACTATAGAGCGAGGTGTTACGGAGTCTAGACTCCTTTTGAGCAATAAAACGAATTCAAAGTTTAACTTTGAAAGCCACCAGTGGGTACGGGGTGTTTGTCTGATTGATTTGATGGCCTCCAACTGGAACATTTGACATTTGATTGAATTTTAATCCAACTTCGAATTTTGCCGTAGATTCCAACAGTCTTTGGTACATTCTTTGGTCCTTTGCAGTTACATGTACGATTTTGTTCATTCTTTGAACGAGATCCATAAGCCAACAATGATAATTTGGGCACATAAATCTTCGGTGGTCTTAAGAAGACGATGATTACGACAGTAGGTAAATAGTACTAATCTAACCAAGGCATTGTATGTATATGCATATTGGCTTTGACATAAAAAAGCAGTCTTCAGAAACGGTACAAAAGTACAAACGAAAGACCAACAGCTCACTTACGCATATCTGCCTTGAGTGCTCCCGGATATTCAGGACTCTCAGTGTCATTACGATCGAGAACGTGAACAGTTCCAGTCAGGGTGATTCGAATTTTAAGCTTAAGCCTAAATGGATCTGAAAGACTATGTCAGAGAGGAGAAGATGACGCTCACATCACCGAAGGGGGTTGCTAACATTAGTTTATCCGGCGACTCGTCCCAGATGTTGAGTCTTCAGGATCTTAACTTTGGGATTTTGTTTCGGGATAACATCTCTATAACTCTAACGTTGACGACCATAAAAAAATTAAATAAGGAATCTCACATTAAAAGTTTGACAATTCCCCTTAAGGCTAGATATGAAGATAAATAGGTACATATGTACATGTTACCGTCAAAAAAGGAAAAAGGAAATCTTTTGTAGAATAGGTTGTAAGCTTAACCTTTTTTAAAGTCGGGGTTACACGGTTCTCTCACCTTATCGAATTACCAACATCCACTCATTGCACGAATGTGCATCCCAAGAGCCACAACAAAGAAGAAAACCTGTGAAAAAAAAAATCAAAAGGCCACCAACGCAAGAGACCGATGCGACGAACAGTAGTAATTTCGCCAACGTGTCATGAAACTTTGTAGGTTTCAACCAACTGGTACCACGCAATTCATGCTTTTATGCTGGTAAGGAAATACACAGAAGACCGAGAGATGTTATCGAGCTCTATGAGCAAAACAAACGAACTTGTCGCGACAGGTCCATAGGATCCAGGTATTAGCTTCTCACAACCATTCGAAGGGGCCTACTGTTTAATGCCGTATCCGAAGGGCAATTTTTGTTTTGAGAAGCTTTTTCGAAACAGTTATACTCTCGGATGTTTGTCAGACGCTCCCGAGAGGTGAGGCCGTGAAAGAAATTTTAGATTTTGTCTGAGGATTGAACCTCGAACCCATCGCTCCTTAGTCCAACGCACTAACCACTTGAGTCACGACGCCCACAAAGAACTAGTGAATACAAATCTCCAGCAGTTGAGATTGAAGATCTTAAATACTTACCTACATATGTATGTATGTAAGTATGTACAAAAATTGACGATTTTTTCAAAAGTCAATACATTTTAGGATATTGGAGTAAGGAGACGGTAATACCATATTATCATTATAAATCGGTAAGGTTGTGTTTGAGATATAGTTTCCAAAAACCCTGAATGCTCATAAAGGGTATCTTTTTTATTGAGGCGGAGAACTTTAAATTGAAATAGAACACAGAAAAATGTTTTAAATATCAATGAAATTAGCTTTATTTGGCAATTAATTTTATGGCATTAATGTTTGAATATGATTTTGGGCATATGGCCTCCGCAGCTGGCGCGTACATGGCGTAATCTGGAGATCCAATTTTTACACACTCAATCATTAACTCATTCCCAAACACTTTTAACATTTCACGGCACTAGTACCTGAGTTTAAATTGCACATTAAGTTGGTACTGTTCGGAGATTTTTTATAAACATTTCATGCTGCACTTTTATCAACTTATTTCGGGTTTTTTTTAATTATATACATGGCATTGTTCTTGACATTTATAAAAATAGAAAATTAAATACATACAAATGTATATCCCTCACTTAATTCAGTTTCGCATTCTAACTAAAAAAAAAAAAAAAACATCCAAACTTCAAGATCAACCGTCGAAACGATAAATCTCTTCGAAACAACCCTTCGTCCCTTGTGGGGAGAAATATAAACTCTGTTACCTAATTTATAAATTTTGTTTTCCAGCAGCGGCATTTGTCCCGGTCTTCCTTGTTTTTCATGCAAAAGAAACTCATAATATTTCATAAAAAAAAAATGCAAACTAGTGCCTCTGCTGCTGCTGCTCCTTGTAATATTTTATCAGAGTGGTAGCAAGGACATCCGTTGCATTGCCCATAAACACAACAGAAAGCAACGCGCAAATGAAATTCATTTTCTTTTTTTTTTCGAAAATTTTATGTGGCACGTTTGGAGTTTTATTTTTTTTTTATTTTTATTTCTCGTTTTCCTATCCGAATCTTTAGGATGTGCATCCTTTTTTTGGGACTTTTTTTTCGGTCTATACATGTTTAAGTTTTGTGCTGTATAACGCCGGAAGTATAACATGCCATTTGGGAGCGAGTTGGAATAGAAAAATGATATGTACTTCGAAATAGGATATGCACACCTAAAGGATGAAAGTTGGCATTTTTCAAAATGAAAAGATGTTGCCAGCAAGTGTGATATATCATACAGAGCAGAAGGGCAGACAGCTATCATCCTAGGTTCAGCGAAAAGAAATAAGCAACATAGATGAACCATCGCATTGCATCGCCCATAAAATGAGCGTTCGAATCGGATAATCATCTTCTTAGTCGACTACGTATTCAAAAACAAACAATTACAGCCTCGAATGGAGTAAGTATTGAGAGGTCTTACACTGAGAGTACAAAAGAAATTGCCAATATTCCTTATCCTAGGCGCAATCAACCCACTTGGCTGCTGGGATTAACAAAACCTTATATATCCTATCTATGTAACTACCATGGTTTGATTTCATTGCAACCACGTACATATATACCTCATAAGACACATACATATACGCAATTTCCTGCGTGCAAATTCTGCATTTTACTTCAACTCTACACACATCCTTCTTCATTCGAATGCATTGTTCGTATCGTAATATATTTCTGCATGTGTATGTATGTATACGTAGCACTTGAGGGCAAGGATATGGCATATTAACTGCATTTTCCTTGGTAAAACTGAATTGAAAGGATATTTGCCAAATGGATTTACGGTAGATACTGTTGTTAGCACTAAGTGTCTTCATAGATTGTATATTGAAATGATGTACCTAGTGCTATAGATACACAATACTATATCGCAGGATAACATAAACTTCTGGTGTAAATAAACATTTCAAAACGGCCCACAAATTCAGATATAATAAATACATAAATAATTGCCAGTGCATTGGGCAACACACCACGCAGATACTTGGGATTGCTTTGCAGCATGTTTGTACGATTCAGCTTTTAATTTGGAAAGTAATGGCAAAGCAATGAAAGGTAAATGGAAAAGTAATCAGAATAGTGTAGAAAAGTATTCACCCTATAGAGGGGTACAGTTGATTAGTGATACCAAAAAAGACACAATAGACTGTTAAAGTTATTGACAAAAAGAAAGCAGCATCGGTCATTGACACCTTCTCCTCCTACAAAGCGCCAGGATCCGACGGTGTTGCGAAGCTCAAAGCCATATTCCATTCCATGGCTCACGCGAATTTTCCCAGGCTGCTTAAGCTGCACCTATGTATATACCCCAATCATGGAGACAAGTCATTGCCATTTTTATACCCAAGGCGGGGAAGCCCAGCCACACCACAGCAAAGGATTTTAGACCGATCTGTCTAACATCTTTTCTGCTCAAAACCTTAGAAAGAATACTAGACATCTACATTCACTTCAAACTTTACCCAAGGGACATCACTGCCCAACATGCCTATATGAAGGCCTGATCAGTAGAGGCAGCGCTACACGAGGTGGTACTCCACCAAAAAGAATATACAATAGCAGTATACCTGGATATTGAAGGGATCTTCAACAATGTAAACTTGAAATCAATCAGATCAGCACTAGACCAGACGTTCATGTTGTTGCTTCGCGTGGAACCCATCAAGGAGGAGTCTTAACACCACTACTCTGGAACCTAGTGGTTAACGAAATACGTATTAGATTAAGCCCGTCGCTATGTTGATAATGTCGTCATATTAGTGACTGACAAACTCCTATCTACAATCGTTAATCCGGTACAAACAGCGTTAAACACCCTAAACAACTGGGCCAAACACTGTGCCAAGCACTCAACCTCGACTCCAAATTTCCCTCTAGAGAGAGCTGGGCAAATGGTGACGTCAATAATCCCGCCTTCTTATCCATCTTCTCGGATGGGTCAAAAATCGACGAAGGATACGGGGTCGGGAATTTTTTCAGAGATACCACCAATTGCCGGTTCCATGAAACTTCCCAACCACGCAAGTGTGTTTCAAGCCTAAATATATGTATGGTATAACCGAGCCTTGCTGGAACCTATTCACTCTGAATAACAACAATCATATAGACTCAAAGCCATCACTTCCACAAACAATTTTAAATTGGTCAAGAGATGTAGAGAGGAACTTAAATTCCTTAGCTCTAGGCACAGGATCACGCTCTGTTTCCGGGAAACATGGGCTTTCACTGTAATGAAATGAAATGGCCGATGTACAAGCGAGAAAAGGATCAGAAGTAAAAGACCTAACAGCAGATCACCCAATCCTTAAGCCCATTAGTCTTCTTATGATCCAAAATCACCTCAGACTTTCTCAACATGACCAATATAAGGTAAAGAACAAGTCGTGTCTCTGGAAAACTTTGGGCCCAATACGACAACTTCTATCGCTGAATAGACTACAGCTGAGTCTCCTCATAGGTATTCTCGAAGGCCACAATTCAATGACAGTCCATCTCAGAAGCATAAGGATCAGGTAGAGGAAGAAACAACACATTTCTTCTGCGAATGCCCAAGACTCAACAGAACAAAATACTCAACCGTATTCAACTGTCGGAAAAGTATCTTTTAACGACCTCAAGGAACTATCTAACACGCCACCTAAAATCGCCTGAAAATTCATTGTGAAACCCGGATGGTCCAGGAGGGCCGCTTCTGTCATGGATTACGTTTTGTGAATAATAGTCATATTTTATATCAAGTATCACACACCGGGGAACACAATGGATCCGCTGAAATCCGAGTGAAGCTGCACCTCCGATGTAGTTTCAGTCACCCCCCAACCTACCTACCTAACCCAGTGATGTTTGTCCATGATTGCAACGAAGCTAATGATTGATGTCTATGGATCAGAGGAGAACAAAGGGGTAGTACTATGTCAAGTTGAAGATATCCAAAGTGTTCTATACTACGATTCCAGTCTCATGAATGTGTCGTTTAATACCATCTCACTTTGGCTGCAACGACTATTTAAAGTCGACATTACCTACCTCCAGGACTGAATCCGTTGAAAATCTGAGCCAAGAATGAATAACAGTCCAAACGGAGAACTATGCTATTTTGATTGACTAAGCTATCTTATAAGGAATAGATGGAAAGGTCTGAGTATCCATGACTGCAGTGATAATCTAGCTCCACTTAAGGAGTTGTTCAAACCTGCTTTGGCTTTTGTGACTGTCCCAGAGAACACTGGAATCACGGAAAGTGATACTTCTGATAAGATTGATAGAAAAGACTCAAAGGATACCTTTTGTTGCTTCCTTTATCGATTGGGTCTATGACGAACATAATCATGTTCGAGATGTCTCTACAAAATGCCGTTATACCGACATCTGTAAGGAATCAGCGGTCTCCCAGCAGAAAAGAATGCAAACAACTTATTGGCATCCCAACGTGGCAATAGGCTTTTGCTGAACATTTCAGTTTGTCAGGATTCGATGAGATTACACACTACGATACTTGTAAAGGGAGCCCCAGTACTTTCGAAAACTTCCCTTGAGATTGATCTGCTTTCGTTTGTACTTGGTTGCACCACTTCGGCGCTGATGTGGTGCGTACTGCAACGCTTACTCGGATTTCTGTAAAAGAAGACAAAACTCGAGTCAAATAAGCAAAGCAGTGTTATCAGAGTAGTCTAGTGAAGTGTTCCTTATTTGGATAAAAAATAGAACGGATAATGTGCCGAAGTTATCTGACTGAAATGAATCTCATCACATCACAAAGGCAAGGATCGTAGGTGCTCGGTAGGCGGCTTGTTCGAGAAGATGTCCAAAGTCCTGCATGTACCTATTTACAGTCAGCTTTTACAAGGGGTCCTGTAGATTTTCCTGCCCCTATCTACATATCTCACGGTTGGTTTTTCAACAATTCTACGAAAAATTCCCATTAGCTATTTGCCATTAAAATCCTTACTTACCAACCTGCTACTCACTTGCCGTCTAATTTTTGTAACGACTACCTATATCGAAACCGTTTTCAACTCTTAGTCTCTTAGAAAAGTCTCGACAACTGGCAATAGTCCTCCACATATTGAACACATTCCCTTACATATTCCGAAAAGCAAACAAATCCACAAAAAAAAAAGAAAGAACAAGGATTTTCATTTCCTCTTTCATCACATCCCATTCGATTTTCACGATTTTTCGTCCTCGTCACCAAGCCACCACCAGCAGCAACAACAACATCAAAATCCAAAATGTATGGGAATGCATTAAAATTGCCAATTTGAAAAGTTTTTCTTTTTTTTTTCTTCTTCCTCCACCAAGGATATGTGCACTCTCTATGCATCTATCTCTACATATGTATAGTATGTTGGTATGTCAACGAAATATCCTTTATCAAATATACATTTTACGCAGAGAAGCTTAAGGAGCGGCGCGGGTTGAAAAGCGGAACCAGTGCACATCACGCTCTTTGCACTCGGCAAGTCGATGCTGGTTTCGTATGCTGATGCCAATAAAATATTCTTTTCGCCAGGCAATCTTTACCCACCACACATCCACAAAAACCTAGAAGACTGAAGGAATCTTTCTTTTTGTGTTCAGGATAAGACGGCGGCGTATGCATATACATACCACTCATAGATTTCACTCCTTCTGTGAATGGGTATTCCAAAGAAAATGAGTACTCTTTTTCTTTTTTTTTTTTCTTTTTTGCCTTCATTCTGCGGATGAATTCCTTTACGAAGGGATACACATTCGCATATAGTAGTAGTCCTTTCACAAAAAAAAAAAAGGAAAAAAAGAAAAACTGTGGTGAGGCGAAGCGTGGTGGGGTGGTTGCAAAAGAAAAACCAAAACCAAAGGATATTAGTTGAAATATTACATTTCAGATAGAGAGAAAGTGCATTCATATGAATGGTGCGCGGACGAGGAGTCCTGGCAGGATCACGAAACGAGGGAAATGGCGAAAATCAAAAGGGATATGCGATTTTCTCTCTGTGATAAGGAGCGAACTCAAATGTGTAATTTATGTTTGTGAAACGCTTTTACTGCCCCCTCGCTGCCGAGTTATTATGTAAACACAGAACGAGAGGATGCTTTGCCTGTTACGTCCTTCTGTGATATTTTTGGCTAAGGATTTCTTCTTCGTCTATACTACTCCTACAACTATAATTCATTCAACCTTTGGACAGTGTATTAAAAAAAATGCAACGGAAAGGGTTTTTATTTTTTTTTTTGTAGAGTCACGGTCCGATGGAGGTATTATTATTTCGTGAAACGTGGTCCTGTACTTTTGGCTTAAAAAAAAAAAAATCGTCCTTCTTAACTTTGATTTGTGATTTCTTTAAGACGAGTCGTTATCTGTAGAAAAAATATACCACTTTCCTTCGTGATGTCGTAATCATAGGTTTAGCGTTCTTTCTCGGCTGACTAACCATGGAATAGGATCCTTTAAGAATACATATTTATACAAAATGCAAAGAGAAGTGAAGAAAGTGAAATTAACTTACTCAAGCTGAAACCCTCCAACCCTCTCTGCGGTTATTTTGGGACAGTTGTGAAGTAGAAGGTCGAGAAGGGCGAAGTATTGTGTCCAAATCTGTGTAGATATTTTCGATAGCCGCCGTGAACGGGTAGGGTCCCTGTGTACTCTCTTCATTCAGACCTCGATCGTGGAAATAAGCTTGTGGATCCATCTGCCTTTTGCCATGTTATACCACTTGACTTGCCACAGGACTACAGAAGTTGCCCTTTCTTTCGCTTTTACCCTTCTGGTAACACTGGTCTCTAGTCGTTTCACGGTTCGGCTATATCCGCTATACAACAGGCTTCTTCGCCACAGATTATTCGAAAACAGAATATTGGTCTTATTTCGCAGAGCCTGGGCTTTTTTTTGTCTCCTCCGTTGTAAGAGTTCCCGCCCGGACCGGAGCAGCGTATACATAGAAGAATTGACCTTATCATTCTAGAAAGCAACATTCTCCTCGCGTACCCAGTTCCACCAATGTTTGGGACGATCCCGGAAAGCGCTGCCTGCATCTGTGACCACTTTTACTGGAGTCAGTACTCGACGTGCATTTTAAAGATCAGTCAGTTGTCGAGCATTAAACGCAACTATTTTAACGTCTCTGTAGACCTTGATTGGCTTTTAATCCGGAAGTTTGCGTGTTTCACTGTCTTTTGACTGGTTATTGAGACAGCCTCGATCTTGTGGTCAGCTAGTCTCGGGACTGATAGACTCTAGACAATTTTTGATCATTGTGATAGCTTCCTCCGTGGCGGTCTCTACCTCGTGGATGCATTTGGCGATGGTAACCACAACAATATTGTGAGCAAAGCCGAAAATTTTAAGTCCTTGTGACAGCATTAAACGCAAAACTCGGTCACACACTAAGTTCCACAGGAGAGGGTGGTAGCTACAGGTCATGGAAATTTCGGGTATCACTTAAGGAAGATGGGTCTTCTGGAGGATGAAATCTGTGAACTATACCTAGAGAAAATCGAGACGCCAGCACATATATTGTGTTATTGTTTGCCTTCGATACCATTATGCCTTGATTAAGGAGCTTGGGGTCGTAATTAGTTTCGAATCGATCGATCGCTGTGGTAGATTGGAGGCGTTTAATACTGGCTGACTGATGGACTCTTTTCAACCATGTACATATGTGTATAGCCTTTGGTCTGGAAAATAGAAGTCTGAAAGTTACAGATGGATTGAAATGTAGGTCGTATATATGTAGGACATATTTCTAGGCTTCGGTTGAGTTAAAGTTTTGAGCTTAAAAGTATGCCGTGCGTTTCGTTATACTTATAGGCGCATACCTGGAGATACATCAAGGCTACGGTTGAGATAGAGTTCTGCGCCTAAAAGTATTCTTTGCATTTCGTTCAATCGATATATTCTGTAATACTTATAGGCTCATACTTGGAGATAACAGAGGTTTTAGTAGTTTGCAGAGTTCTGGAAACATAGGAAAGCTTTTTGATTTCCGCTAAGCTAAGCTTGAATCAAAGCAAAGTTTTAATCATTTGAGATACCGGGACAATCTTGAGAGTCACGGCATTCATAGCCTATGCGAATGACACATTCTGTCTTTCACTATTGAATGGAGGGATTTTGAGGGACGATGCAGTACTTAAAGTGTACAGAGAGCTTCGACCTATTTTTTTTATAGTCAATCTTCATAATTAATTAAAAAAATTCTCTTCATTTCCATCCGTTTCATCACTTTACCCACCAACTGTATTTGAAACTTAAAAATAAAAAAAAAAAAATAAAAAATCGACATATTCGCAACTCCTCGAATCGCAATGTGTCATGTTGCTTGGAAAGAGAGATGAGCATGGATGAGCCAGCACAAGAATGCATATGCGTATCCCTATACGGTCCCGCACTCTCAAACTTGTGCAGTTGTTGCTTGAATATGAAAATTTTATTCCATTAAGACTTACATATATATGTACACACACGTTAACATACATATAACGTTCTATA
Source organism: Xylota sylvarum (assembly GCA_905220385.1). NCBI lineage: Eukaryota > Metazoa > Arthropoda > Insecta > Diptera > Syrphidae > Xylota > Xylota sylvarum. Next base: position 101,881,613 of record LR999957.1, on the reverse strand, counting down.
TGCGTTTGCATATCCTGAATCCATATCCGGAGAGACTTGCAGCGGCAGCAGATATACTCCTGTTGTTGTTGTAGTTGGTGTTGCTGCTGCTCGTCCTACTAAACCACGAATGCAACGAAGATTTATGGTGAAATATTTTGCATAGTACAATTTTGATCCTGTTTAGTGTGTTGTGTGTGATGTTTCGGGCTTTTGTTATCCTCTACCACACACACATACCTACCCCTTCCCCCTAGTGGCAGTACCTGCATATATTATTATATTATTCTCTTCCTCTCTCAAGGATGGGCATAAAATATTTACACACACACACGCATCAGGCATAGGATGCAGTAGAAACTAAGAGAGTAGTGTGGGATGGCACATTGTGTGTAAAACGCATGAATAGCTCCAGGGTGATAGTCGGAAATATTTTATATGTGCATCCTGTACAACACCCACCCATCCCCCGGATCTTGTCCATCTTCTCCGAGGGAAAACAAAAATTTTAACTTGTCCAAAAAGTTTTTAGGTTTTGTTTTGAATTTTGTTTGCTTTTCTTAAATTTACTATCCACCAAGCTATGGTGATGCTATTCTCCAAGGATATGTGAGATGTCCAGTTTCAAAAATTTTTTATTCAAAAAAGTATTATGTATACGTATAGCTACATACATATGTGGTTTTTTCAACAAAGGCTTCTCATATGATATTTATAAGGAGTGGTATCCTTTTATTTCAGTTTGGAACTAATACCTTAAATCTGTTCTTCTTTTCAGAGTACGAAACTGGGCGCTGAAATTCGGCGTAGACCTGTGGGAGTTTGGCAGGCAGTTCACTAAGATGAACGACATCAAAAGTGTAAGTAGAAAGTTTTTTTTTAATTTTTCGAAAACTGTAGTGAAAGGTTTGTAAGTGGACGGAGGGTTCGAAAGCGGACGTCAACTCTTGATAGATGGTGATAGCTGGAACTCATTTAGTGTCTAGAGAACACAACAAAAGGAATCTTTTTATAAAAACATACATAAGTATTTATTGGATGATTCACGCAAGATGTTCATCCACATTCGGTGCATTGAACTGCTGAATGCTTGGTTTGAATGGTTTGCAAACATTTTGAAACTCAAACTTGGTGCAATAAGACTGTAACCCTCGTTAGATCATTCATTGAACTCGTAAACCTCTAGACTTTCCTTAACAAATATTCCATGCTCATCTTTATTCGGATTCTCATTGGCATCGTCATGTTCACGAGATTTACGAGATCGATGAAGTTCATAAGACTTAGGAGGTTCATGAAGTGAACGAGGCCCACGATCTTGTAGAATGAATTCCACAAACTATACGCAACTCACGACCTTATTGTACGAGAGTGTTGCATGAACTTCATGAAGTATCTCGAGTTTGTCGAAAGATATTCGAGAGGTATACGAACTTAGTGAACTCACGTGGTCTTCGAAAGCTTCAAGATGTTTAAAATATCATTTTGCGAGCTCCATAAGGGCAATATGTTAATGAACAGTGATTAACTAGAATCACCAGTTTATTGCACGAACTTTATGAGATTAACTGGCGTTTTGTTCAAGCCCATGAAAAACTGATCCTCATAGAAAGAAATCTACGGGATTAGTGAACATCATCTTCTCTAAATGGTAAAAACTTAGCTTTGTTTAACGAAGCTAAATAGCTGGGTCTTATCCTGGATAGGAAATTAAGCTGGAAAACCGACATTCAAGAAAGTGTCAAAAAGGCTACTGTTAGACTTTTCTCTTACAAAAAGACTATTGGTAACAAATGGAACTTGCAACCTCGTATAACTCAAAAGCTATACATTTCGGTTATAAGACCGATACTTACGTATGGGGTGGTTGTCCGGTGGACTCTCTTAGATAAAGCCATAAACTGCAATTATCTAAGCACAGTTTGAACGATCAGCTTAGGTGGAGTGCTTCGTACGAAACCCTCTGCAACAGTGGACATTTTGTTTTAGTTGACACCCCTTGACATTTTTGGTAGGCAAATGGCTAGTGGTATCACAACGGACCTATTACTAGTTTATGTTTCCTTGCAGCCACTTTAAAGCTAACCTAACCTAGTGGACCTCAAGTCGTTTTAAGAAGTTCATGTTCACGGTACAATCTTCACAAAATCGCAAGCGTTTAATAAAGGTCACTAACCTACCAAGCTTGGTGAGGTTCACGAAATTAACGATGTCCACACGGTTTACGACCTTTTCGACCTTCATAGAATCTTTGCATGAACCCAACAAATTTCTTGAGCGCGTAGTAGGAAACTTAAGAGGTCCAGGAGCCTATGAATCTAGTGTTTACATCGTCTTTGGATGTTTAAAGATGTAATCTCATTGTGCAAGCTTTTCGAGCATAACAATAATTTCATCCTAGTGGCCTGTGAAGTTCAAAAGGTGTCCTATGATGGTTGCTTTCGCTTGCTTTCTTCGATTATTTTCCAATTCTCCTCGGATACACCATTCAATGACTGACGACGGGCTTACAATTAAGAACGAAAAGTTCTATTCATTCATGTGACATGATAGTATAGAAAGAAAAAAAAACCCAAAGAAATCGCTTAATGGAGAAAGTCAGCAGCGCCTATAATGAATGGACAGGATATGCCTACTAGACCAGCATGTATGTGTTTCCAAGAGAGTAAATAATTGGCAAAGTAATTTCTCATCTCACCGCATCCTGGTGGTCTTTTGACACTACTAGTACTTTACAATACTCTCTGACATTCTGCCGACTATTACGCCACGCTTGTTGGGGCTAATGAAAGCTCACTCTAGCGTATATACAAATATAAAACTCCAACTGAGCATGTGTCGGCATTCTAGTGGAGTTTTTCCTTAGTTTTTTTTTTTTTTTTGTATTCAAAACGATTTGTGTATACTCCCTACAAGGATTCTAGGACGCGCACACATTTCTTTCTCTTCCATATCGCTTTTATATGTATGCGTGTGTCTCGGTGTATGCGTTAAAATCAAAGGAATTCATCATTGCAAGGCATTTTCGCGCAAAATAAATGCTAGGCATAACCACAAAGTGTATAGAGTATTGATTTTACAGTAGAAAAAGTTTCAAAGGACAATAACTGCATGCATTATCCTTTGACTAGTGTCACTGGGTACTGTTTATTAATGAGAACAACAACGAAGGAGAGAGAGAGAGCAAACGAGAGAAAGTTCTTTCAAATTTAACCTAGATTGTGGATATTTTTTATTTTTTTTTTTGCTTCAAATATTCTTGGGAAAACGCATGTCCTTTAATATAAAACGTCGCAGTGTGAATCTATCTGATAAGGATATGAAAGTTCTCTAGTCTGTTGTGTGCAATTTCTTATATTGCATTCGTACTATGGTACATATGTATGTATGTATGTATACAGGAGAATTTAATGTTTCAATTTAATTATGAAACAACATTTCACGAAATTGGTGTCCTCCATACACACAGTCACCCGAAAATAACAACGATATGTGTGAGGGAAGAGTGAAAACGTATTCTGCTTCCTTGATTTCCTGGTAGCTGTTGCTCTCGTTTTTTTTTTTACTCATTTTGTTATATCCTTGAGACTCTGGATGTGGGACATGGTACATACATATAAAGGATTAATTATGAAGAGTTTCAAGGATTTTTGTGTGTGTTTTTTTTTTCACCCCATCCCATCGTCCTGCTTATTGCCTTCTCTTGAAATTTTTGAATTCTCTGCACAGATATCAGCAATTATAGGTGCCTCTGTAGAGGATTCAGGTCGTGTACATTGTCATTATTTCGACTATCAGGCTCAGGCCGGAAACAGGAGCACACCGTGGCAAGGACTTAGTTAAACACGCTACTGTCACAGCAGTTTTGCGAAGACAACGACGACAGGCACATCTGTTAGTATGAATTGTGCAATTCAATTGTAAAGGATGTGGAGGGAAACTTACTACCTATCATCCTCGATAGTATTATTCGTATTATTATCGAATATTGAAAGAGGATCGCAGGAGAATGGTGGGGCGGAGTGGGGGTTAGTGGAGTGAAAGGAAACTTTGTGAAAGGATGTCAAGGTGGGCATTGTTAGGTACTCAACGTGATGTTGGCATTGTCTTGAGAAAAGAGGAACTTAGGGAATGGGAATTCAATTCAAACCGACACCGGAGTGGTTGGGTGTATTATGTGATATTTGAAATCGATTGTGTTGTGTAATAAGTTAGTCTTGAGGAAGGTTAGGCTTTTATGGCCTGGTAGATGATAGATTGTAGGTGGTTTTGTATTTAAAATGTAAGTTATATGCCTTTTGTGCGGCTCGAAGGACCAAATGGTCTTTTCACGTTCTTGGCGGCAATAATGGGTTTGAGATGAACTTACATAGGTGGCCTCAGTTGGACAGAATGTTGACGGCAATGACTATGTGTACGTTTATTCGCCTTGACCATACGGGTATTGTTTTTTGTTATTCGTCTTCTCATTATGTGGTTTTTTAGTTGCAATGGGTTGGGGTCATACTGGGTATACCTGGACTAGTTACATAGTGCTTCGCGGAGTACAAATAGCAATTTTGTTACTAGAAAGAACATATAGACAATCAAATTAAGAAGGCTTACGTGGCATTATATGTACGCAGACGAGCGTTGGCGAAAATATGGGAATTCAACCTACGGTTCGATTGCTACGTGGAAAGCGCTTGAGAAGAAATATCATCTTGAAAGAGTGAAAGGATTCAACGGGTAGGCTGTCTGGGGTGACGGGATCGGTGAGATCGACACCAACAGGAGCCCTGAAAACAATCCTGAATCTTTTACCACTTGATATCTACTGTGGCAGCTCAACAGCTTATATGGCGCTAAGACTAAGGGAAACCAGACTATGGTTAGCCAAACCCTATGGTCGTGCCTCAATTCTGAACCGGTAGAATATATTGAGTTTCCGGATGGACTATATCGTTTCACTATCAGATTCTGAGCCAGACCTATAGATAGTTCATCTGCAGATGCGTTGCCTGCAATTCCTTAACTGACATAGAGTCCATCAAATGGGAGGACGCTTTGAGTGCTGTCTGGTTATTGAAAAGATATATATCCTAACACCCTTTACTAAGGTTTATTCTAGCGCAGATCTCAATGGCATGGAGTTTAGCCTGGCAAACGGTGGAACACATTCCCGTAGGTATGGAAACTTTAGTATTGGGTCCAAAGACGCCAGCTCCAACTTTAGTTTCCATCTTTGATCCATCAATGAACCAGATCAGACCTCTAGGCTTCAGTGCCATCCTTTTATCTTTTCAGTCGCAGGAATATTTGAACAGCTACTGGCGTCGGGACAGGACACGCACGACTAGGACTACCCCATAACGACTTCTGTAGGAACTACAGGGACGAAAGGGAAATAGAATCCATTCGTCACTTGAAGACACTCTTGGTAGCTACTTTCTTGCGGAACTGAACGATCCAAGAAACATTGAGCTGAATAAACCCCTGAGAATCATGCAGTTATCTGGATGGTTTAGTTCAGCCACCGATGACTGAAATTTAAAGTCTCAGGTGTCTTATAATTGGACTCATTGGTAGTCTAAGTAAGCCGTCCATAATTTTTCTTTTTGTCAACAAGAGCATTAATTTACCTATCCTAACCTATTTAGGGATGATATGTGATGGCACATATAGACGTAGTAAATGATCTCCGACCTACAAGAGTAATGTGGACCTGCTCTATCCTTGTTTGTCAACAAGTTCATTCACAACAGACAATAAGAATAGTTCATGCTTTAGTAACAAGATATCCTTATAATAAATATTCACGGCAACACTGCCCGGACTCTTGTCCTGATTCAAACGAAATAAAATTTACGAAAGCTTTCGACAGTTTACCATGCGGTGTGCTACGGAATTGTATTATCCGTACAGTTGGGGTTTCCATATCCCGCGGCAGGAGTATCAGCAGCAAAATCCTTATAATTGTGTTAAACGGGACAAAGGAGAGGGACGAAAGCTTTTTTTTTATCTCCAATCCCCTCTGGTTAAAGTGACGCTTGATTTTGTCGTATTGTTTTTACCATTTCTTTAATTTATTTTACAAATACACATACCAACAACCACCCCAAACGCCTACTATAGGTCCTGTCACAGAGAGAGGATAAAAAAGGTCACAAACCTTTTGGTCTAGGAGGTCGCTTTGTAATGTTTTTTTTTTTTTGTTTTGTCTTTCCGCCTTTAAAGGCGGCGGTCGAGGCGCGCGATAGAAAAAGGACGGACGGAATGACACTCAAAAAGAAGAGAATTAAATTATTTTTTAATCAAAATAACTGTCGTAACATATGTAGGTACGTTACATTTTTTTTTGTGTCGCATCCGTTTTGTCCGTTCTCACTGTTTCCGTTTGAGGCTGAGGGTTTGGTTTTTTTTTTTTTTTTTGATGAGAAAGGCTCGCTTGAAAATCAACAAAAAAAAAAATAGTCAATTGCTGAAAGCTTTCTGAATAATACAATCACAGAAATTCGAGGAGTTTCGTTTTTGGGTGTTTTAAGGGTGGTATTGGGGGTTGGTGGTTGGAGGTGGTAACGCGCGCTATTTCGTGTGGAAAAAATAATAATAAAAAAAAAAAACAACGGGAAAAGCGGGAAGAATGGGAAGAATAGAGCAAAAAAAGGGGGAGGGCTAATGGGAGAACAGAAGGTGAAATCAATAATGCAGAATTGAAATTCGCGTTTTTTTTTTTTCTTTTTTTTGTAGGGAAAAAGTTTCGATTTTAGTTTTGCTCTTTACACTGTTGTCGTCGATATACTCGTACTTGTATGTAAGAGAGACGATTGGGCTGGTAGTTGGGCGGAGGTGGTGTCAAGGGTGAATGACTGGTTTTGTTGTTTTCGATTACTATTCAATTCACCGAACCCTACACCGCGCGCGTCCCTTGTTAAGGCAGTTTAATTTATTACCAAAAAAAAAAAAAAAAACAGAGAAATCTCTCTTTCCCTCTGCGCTATTAAAGTTGTAACGCGACACATTACAGAGGATTAAATATTTTGTTAACATGAACTTTTGGAACATCGAAACGACTGTGTATAGAGGTGGTTGTTTTTTATTTTTTTTTGTTGGAAGATGAAAAAAAATTTAGAATGGATTTAAGGTTACACCTCATTTGAGGTATAAGAAGATTTTCCTTCTGAGATACTGGATGTCGTTAGAGGGAGGGAGAGTTGAAACTAAATGCTAGGAGGGACGTTTATTTTATTTTAGTAATCTGGGCTTAGTTCAGTAAGTTGATATTTTGATTTGTTGTTGTATTAAAATTATTAAAACAGAGATTTTTCAATGGAGAACTAGATGTATCCTCCTTCAGCTTCTGTAGAAATATTTAGAGACTAGGTATTACCGAATCTCTTGAAGGTACGCTCATGTTTTATATACATATTTATATGAAGAGAAGCCCCTTTGTTTCCCTTAAATCGAGATTTACCTTGGTTTACAGCAAGACACAAATTTTTGATACCTTTCCTAGTGCTAACTGTTTTTAGGATCCTCTATTGGATATATTGAGAGTCGGATTGCTGCTTTTCGGATAGCGATGATTTCAGCTTAAATAAACTGCAACGGTCCGGCAGTGGAACACTGATTTTAAAATCAATTTTTGACCGATTTTTTATTCCATTACTAACCTCAAAGTTTGTACTTTAAACTAAAATAAAAATATCAGAACTTTGCATTAAAATGTTGGGCGCTTCTATGGATTTAAAATGACAGCTCTTGTGTATCGAAGATTTATTTGGGATTCCTCCAAATACTTTATTTTGAAATCATTATATTGAACTGATAGATCCTTTTACAGGATGCTTTGTTAGCCGGAATGGACATACATATGTAAAAAAATTTCAATAGCCTTCCGAATATCTCTAGGAGAAGTAGGAACATCAGCGTTGTTGTGCAGTGCCGCAGAAGTGTATTTTTAAGCACCCGATAAAGACTGCTGATAACCAGTGAAGTATCCTATCTTGAAGGACCCATCTTGAGCCCAAAGGCGGCGTCATATTTTTTGAGACTTAAAAATCCCTGTTTGTACCACAGATCAGGCGATGTTATGTTCATGTTATTTGAAGATTTGTTGCTCTGCGACTTTTCCCTTGAGTTCCCCTTGCATTAAGATTCCTTTCGAAATTCATTTTTAAGGATCATGTACTCTTACTAGCCCTTGGCGGAAAAAATCTGTTCTAGACCATTTTCTCTAATCCAATTTCTTTTAAGAATTTAAGGATGAGAGTTGGCCTTGGTGACGACATTTTCTCATCTGATAATTGGTACTTGCCGAAATATTTCAGTCTATATGGGTCAGTGTCCCACAAGACCCCAGCATATGTTTTAGTATTTCACTGAACTCATCGCAAAATCTGCGGAGAGCATCTTCTTGGCTCCACATTATCTTTACGAGTTGTTCAAACTTCGTCTACACCCCTAGATCAATGTCGTCTTTATACCGAAAGCCGGTAAAACCACCCAAGCTTCCTCTATAGACATCCGTACGATCAGCCTATCCTCATTTCTATTAAAGACTTTTGAAAGGCTGACCGACGTCTACATTAGAACAAAATTAGATAGTAATCTCCTATCGGCATCCCAACATGCGTATCGCAAGGGAAAATCGGTAGAGATTGCTTTCTAGTCGTTGGTAGGCATCATTGAGAAATCTTTTGAGAACAAGGATTTCGCTATGGTGTCCTTTTTTGATATTGAACGAGCTTTCAACAATGTCAAAAAAGAAACTATATCTGCTGCTCTTCTTGACTTTGTTAGTACTGACTTATTTACTTAGGTGGTGCTACAACCTCAACCTCAACCAACAAGCCTCTCCAGTTAGCCCGGTCCTTAGCTATCTGTCTCCAATAAAATACCATATATGTAGAACTTCACCAAAACTCAAGGGTTTTGAATTACAATTTTTAGATCACGCCAGATACTTGGGGGTTATTTTCGATAAAAAAAAACTCAGTGAGAAACCTTAATATTCAAGACTAGGAAGGCCTCGATTGAACTCTTTTCATATAGGAAGGCTATAGGCACAAACTGGGGTATCCAGCGCTGATTGTTCACTGGATATACGTGGCAATCGTCAGACCAATCCTTATGCACGGAGTCTACTCTAATGGACGGCACTAGAAAGAAAACCATCATTGCAATACTTCAGAAGGTTCAAAGGGTATCTAGAAATTATGCTCCATATTCTTCCTGTTTATATCTTTGGGAAGCTGATGGCGACTAAAATTGGGCCACGCAATCATTCAAAACGTCCATAACACTATTTCTAGTAATTCGGAATATATACGTCGTCTCCTATCTGGACTTTAACGTTAAGTATAAGACCAGGATTACTAGCAGAAGTCCTTGCGATTACGGAAGAACTTTTAAACGAATCAGCGACAGAGATTTACACAGACCGATCCAAAACAGCGCAGCGTCTGGAATAGGTACGGAAGATTACTCCAGTGTACTGGATATTTCTGTCACTACACGACCGCAGGACCACTGTAGTGTATTTCAAGCAGAAGTCACAGCAGTCCATGAAGCTGCAACCAGGCTTTCGATTAACTCGATAAAGTGCGCAGCTATTGTTTTCTGTATAGATTGTCAAGCTGCGATAAAAGCATCAAATTGCCAATAGTTCGATCCAAGTTGCTAAACCAATGCAGCGGATCTCTTAACGGAATCGCTGTCAGGTGCGATGTATCCCTGGGGTTGGTTTCAGGCCACAGAGATATTCCAGGCAATTGCGAAGCCTACGGGCAAGTTAAGGAGGGTGCAGACCGGAACCTCCCTAACGAGAGGAGGAACCTTCAGCATTTATTAAATTGATGACATTCCTATTAGATACCCCAGCCATAAGAATGACAAACACTAGGTGGAACAATATAAGTTCTCTTCTAAACAAATCTGGCCAGAGCTTCTTCTACATGGTTAGGAGGATGTCTCCATGTACATACATATGTCTCCGGTGGTGGTAATCTGTTTTTTTTTCTGTAGTGTCACAATGGACCTTCCTTAGGGTCTAAGTGTGTCCTGCTGAGCGGGGACAACCATCCAATCCAAACCAATCAACCTTGAGATATACATACCTAGTTTCCTTAGGTGCTCTATAAGTCTAAAATGTCCCATTAGGATACGAAGATTATTCTTGCTCATGCTAATGTATGTTTCGAATGTTTTTTGGTTATGTAGCAATAGAAGTTTCATGGCTTGCCTCATGTCCTGGGTGTTATTCCAGCTTCTACCCCTGTTTTCTCTTTCAAGTTTCCTGAATTTTTCTTTGAGCCTGTGATTCCGCAAAAATAGTGCAGGACCTACATATGAAAGTTACTGATGCTCCCTTTGTAGCTTCTCCCATCTTGATTTGTATTTTTTAATTGAGAAGAATTCTTGTTGGGTGTTCATGAGAGATGGAAATTGAATCTTGAAATCCTGTTCAATAGTTCGATGAATCCAATAAGCCCCGACGCCTATGGCGAATTCGTATGAAAAGCAAATATCTTGGAGATAAGTCCCCCAAGACTGGAATTTATACTAGTGGAACCAAAAAAAGAATATAAGACTAACGAATTCGAACGTCGCAAAGTACCTTGTGACAGATTTTTGCCAAGAAACCAGTCGTAGTTCTAAGGAATGGACATGCAGATGAAAACCAGTGAACACTACTTCTCTGCTAGAGAATAATTTATTAATAATTTTCCTGCCATTGGCCGGTCCCAACCTGAAAGCCATTGGGTATGTATAGAAGTTGATTCAGCGGCTATTGGCATATTTGATGGAATCGTTTCCAATAGACTTTTTCACATAACTTGGAGGCATTTTCACGAACGAAGCTGGCGTTGACTCTTTTTCTCTGGAAACCAGCATATTGGATCTCGAAATCACATTTATATAAAGTTTGTAGATTATCAGAACAGTCAGGTAATAATCAGATCGCAATAATGGCCTACTGATTAGACTTTTATAAAACCGAAAGAATATAGTCATCAGTTTGTCTGCTGTCTATCCGTCTGTTGTCAATTCTCTCAAAGAAGAGGTTAAGAAGGAAATTAACTGGTCTCATGATGGCAGTGTTCAAAGGCAGTTTTTGAGTTTGCGTTCGCCAGTGGAATCCAGGCGGTCTATAGGATCTTAGTCGGAATTAGTTGAAAAGAACTACAAATCTACAAACTATCATTTGATGCACAGAGAGAATGGAGGGAAATCAAAATGGAGTACATTTCATAATGAATCCAACTACCTATAAAAGTGAACTCGAGTCTTGTTGTAATAGGAACTGTTATAGTCCGAAAGTGACCTTTACGGAGTAACGTCATCGTAAGAATGGCGCCCGGCGTGGAACTCGAATAAATACCTTGCAAACAGGTTGATTACGAAAACTCCAAAATTGAAACTCCCAAACCAAAATCCACAAGAGCTTGACTTCTAAGGCTATATCAAGGACTTTATAGATCAGAGTGAATGCAAATGACTTGTGGAAGAAATATCTTCAACATCAAGTTGTAAAGCGAAGGAAAGACTGTTTCAACCATGACTATTGATAGGTGTGTATATTCTTGAGCAACAAATGTGTTATATAACAAATAGATACTTACAAGTTGCACTACGTATGTACGAAGGAAACAGCGAACCATAAGACCCTGCCCAAAAATGAGTCATCACTTAATGTAAGTATAGCATTCTTTCTGTACATCTTTGGGTTTTGAATTCCCTGGGATAGGGTTAAAATATATTTTCTACGTTCAACTCCCTCAGGGGATATTACGACCACCTACCAACATCAACAACATCGCATCATCCTTCCATTCGTTTGCCACTTTCTCTGTGTACATGTACTCATATACATATGTATGTACGTACGTTTCATTTACCATTGGGAATAGTAATGTGGGTTAGAGATATCATTATGATTATGTTCCATCTGAATGTTAATTCCGCGAGATTTCATTTCTGTTTTTCTTTCCGCACAACACTCTCCTTGTTTCTCTTCTATATATCTTGTGGTGCGTGGTGTTCTTCTTGATAAGAGTATCTTTTTCTCTCTCTTTCTCTCTATTTAAAAAGTCACTCATATACATACATCTTTCGATCTTTTGCTTGCTTTCTCGAGAAAGACATGCAATCATTTCTAAGAAAAATAATTACGCAAAAGGGCGAGGATAGTATAAGTAAGGACATAAGTTTAAGGGATGAATATGATAGGTACGGGTGGTTTGGGTGAACAGAAGACAGTAAAAGGAGGTCGTCCCGATATGATGCTTTCTAGAAAGAGTTAAGAGATTCAAAAACGACGACAACGGCGCGACGGCACCCTCCCGAATGAAGAAAATTTTCCATCTTGAAAGTAATTGGAAAAGTTCTTCTTGAAGTTTTGCATGATTATGCACAGTTTTCTTCGGTTTTTTTTTTTTTTATTCCTTTTCTTGTTGCTTTACTTCACACAGAGTGGGGAGTTATTACTTTGCGGGTGAATGTGTGTGCGTGTGTACGTTTTATGTAGTGATAAATGAAATTTCACATTTTAATTAGCATTTTCCATGATGAAAATTAAATGTAAGGAGCCATGGAGATCATTAGACAAAGTATGGAGAAATATTTGATATGATTTTGTCAAATGAATTCAATGAGGCAGAGACTCAGTATAAGTCTTTCAGGGTCTAGGAATAGGCCAGAATCATGTGGGTCGTTTACTGCAAGCATATCCATACAACTCAGTACCTATGTGTCGGAGACACTCTGCCTTCCACTGGTCACTTGGACGCAACTACAGTTGCAGTTTAAACTTAACTCTGCTCTGTTTCCAACCTTAGACTCTCGAGTAGCTTGATAAACTTGATTTAGTTGTTTCACACTCTGATCCTTTCCTCTAGTAGTGTATTATTCTGGGAGCCGCCCTGAAGAGGTGAAAATCCGAAATTACTGCATAAAATGCAACAAATAGCATTGCAAGAACCACCTCTGTTCATATGCCTTCAGGTCTAGGTTAAGCGGTTGCAAGATACGAAGATTTCAAAACACTGGACATGTTAGGATCTTAGCGGTGTGCCGTTGGCTCCCCAATGTTATCCAAATCTTGTTTGGCAGTTGTTTGGTTTGAGCTACAGACTCTAGATTAGGTATTATTCAAAATCGTTTTCTTAAAAAAAAAACATCGCTTCCAATTGTTGCAGTAGGTTCCTCGTAGGTCCAGTGACCTGCACCATTCACCATATCTTAAGCAGAAGTTACGACTGTTCGTTTTTTCGACATGCAACCATAAGAAATATTGTCGCATATCCGGACCAGTATAAGTTCCACCTTGAATGAGTGCCAAGTCATATTCTAAATTGCAAAGTTAATGAACATACTCCAGAAGATTCTTCTAGTGCAAACACCATCATTATATGGAAGTACCACGATCATAGGCGAAGCATGAAAATATTCAGACCGATGGAATGACCAACCAAGAGTATTACTAGCAATTTATGTATGTAAGCAGCTATACATACATAAGAAGGCACCTTGTACGACCTTTGTTGATTAGAAACATCTGTACCTTTCTAGGTATTGTAGGAACATGCAGTTCTTATGATAGCTCTAATAGTTTCCAGTAAACAGCATGATTTCGAATCGAAATGGACGCGTGAAATCCTGAGACATTTGTGGGACAAACTATTTTGTAATTAGGACAAAAGATTGCCTCTAATAGAAGATCGAATCCCTAATACATTAATAAACTCCAAAATAAACTATAAACGAACTTGCCGAAGATATTGTTTGATCACCAAGAGGCAAGTTTCAAGAAACACTCTGTAAGTTTATAGAGAAATGATTAAAAATCATAAAGGATTTGTGCCTCTCTCGGAAGGGCTGTTAATCGATTCAGCAAAGACTTGTCTGGAAAATGACTTCTAATTCGTTTAAAGGCTATCCACTCATCAAGAGTTGAAATCGAACAGAAATATGTAACTGAGAAAGTCTATTACATTCAGCCTGCCATTTGCTGAGCATTCTCCTGACATCTAGTCACAATGTAGCCAAGCCATTGATGCGGTCACCACATCCTCGAATTTGGTAGAAGAATGTGGATTCGAAATCAGGCGAGAGTCGGCCCTTAATGGCTTACTAGCGGGAAGAGTCGATATTCCGCTAAGTGGAGCTTGCTAATCATGAGTGGAACAGCCTGACAGTTGTGCTATATCAAGAAACACATGGCCTGTTCACAACAAACCTAAATCAAAAGAGCTACTTGGTAAATCAAAACTAGATATTGCCAGATTTGTAGCCATTATCACAGGCCACTGGTCAAACGGGGATCATGCGACCAAGCTTGGTATGCCTCACAATACCTTCCATAGAAGCTGCAACGATACTAATGAGAAAGAATCTCTCCACCACTTCTTTTGGAGATGCCCGGCGAGGACCAAGCCCTTCTTCGTGGATATCGGCGAGATAGCTGAAAGAAGCATTGGAAAACTAATCCATTAACTCCACGGACTTGGTCTAATCACATCATTTAAGTTTTGTGGTAACAAAACGGCACACCCTAGCGCTAATTTATTTCTTTCTCCAAAGAATCGCCGCTCTAACTATCTACTACCTAGGTCCATTAAAAGCGCACATATTCTACAAAGTAACTCCTGACGAACAGTTCTAATATTCTATGGATCCAATTATGGCTTAGTTCTAATGGATTCAGCTATATACGGCGAAGAACAATGTTGAGAAACTACAGAGAACTGTGTGCTAGAGTTGTATACGTATATACAGGGATAGACGAAAATCATGAACTTCATTGTCCTTGATCATCGCCAGTACTAATTGATCATAGTGAATATGCATCTGTTTTGGGATGCATTGATGATGATAATGTTTCGCATCTCTTAGCACTCAGCATATCCTTTAGCAACTTATTCTCTCAACAATGCTTTTATATTGATTCAGAAGTTTTAGAGACCACTGTAGATCACTTTAGATTTTTGACATAACCAAGAATAGTGTAAAGCCACTCGAACGGTCACTTTTGTGGCTATTAATTGGATTTTAGTATACATTTTTACCACATTTGTCTTTGAGGTACAAATGTACATATGTAAATGCATGTAAACTTAACACCCTGCAACATTTACAAGTACAGATATAAAAGAAATTAAAGATGAAAAAGAATACAAGAGACAAGTAAAAGAAAATTCTCGACCAGAAGTGGATCTCAACCCAAGTTGTTGAGCAAACCTAAGTTAATGTCAAACACGTTTCGCCCACACTCATTGCAAATAGCAAATACCATCCCAAGTATCCTTATTGCAAGGAGACACAACACTCCAACCGAAACACAAAAATCACACCGAAAAAGAACAAAAAGTTAAAACGAGCACACGACAGCGAAAAGGCAAATTTTTCCTATCCTCCTCTACATTTATTCTGACACTCTTAAACTCTCTTCTCCTACGGCTCCTTTCTAAGGATTTTCTTCTTCTTCCTGCTGATGTAAAATAGAAAAACAAACAAAATAAAAAAAAAAAAAAAGAAAACTCCACAGAATGTGGCAAAAGAGTTGAAGCACCAGGACTCCTTGTCAAGAGCTCAAACTTATGTCTTATGCCTCACGAATTTGAAATGAAGTCAATTCTGCAAAAGGATGTCATCTCATAACAATAATTTTGTTTTTGTTTTTTTTTCTTCCTGTCGTACTCCTTTCTACTATTTCTCTCTTTCTCTTTGCTCCTGTCTATCTAGCCATCCACTTGGAATTTTTTCCGCTTGAACAATTTTTATTTCTAAAAGAAAACTTATGAGGAGTTGTGGAAGGACAAAAACACAATCAAACGCACACACTTTCGAGTGAAAAAAGGAATATACACACATTAAACGATGTCATTCCTAATTAAATGCGAATCACAAAAAAAAAAAAAAAAAACATAGAAGAGACTTTCCTCTATATATAAGGGTAAGGATATCACCCATTGTATCGATGTTAGCTCGTGTCTTTTGGTTCTCGCAAAAGAATGAATCTTTAAGGATTCTTCGTTTTTTTTTTTGTTTTCTATCGCTGTCTCGTCCTTTTGGTGTACATAAGTGGATTAAAATTGTCGAACCGCTATAGTTAGGTAAATTAAAGTAAAATTCAACAACATGCGGCTCATTAAAAAAAATTACTACCATGAAGGAGCAGGAGCCCCTCTAATTGATGTTTAAAATTGTCAAAGCTACCGCCTGTGGTTGTAGATCATTTGGAGTAGACACACATGTGTATATAATACTTTGGCTAATGTTTTGAGAAAATTGATGAATAATATACTCCTACACATGTACATTCATATGTAAATGTAAGCGGCTTATAAAGCTCTTTTTTCTCCTGTGTTGCTACTGAAGGCTTATAAAGGAGTGTGTTCGGAACTTTTGAAGTTGCAAAGGAGTATTGTTAGGGGGATTTTTATTTTTAGCCAATTAATTAGTGAGTTGTTGTTGAATACCACTTTTAAATGAAGAAAATGTTTGGTGTGCATAGGATTGCCTTATAAGCCATTGACAGACGAGCGGCTTCATAAATAACGAAGACATGCTCGTATATGACAGGTACAAGTAGTAAACTATCTGCTATTCCCTTGTCCTCGTTGCACATTCGACAGTAACGAAACCTGTGACTGCGAAAACAGATCGGAATTGTGCTGGGCATAAGAGTTGTGTTACTGGAATCAAATTTTTTGTTTATGTTGCCGATTCCAAATCCCTCCTACTGCTCTGTATCATACTCGTGATAACTTTCTTTGCAGTCTCCCAGATTAAATCCAAACCGAGAAAAAAGGACTACACCGAAACGAAGTCGTTCAGACCGGCCAGCCTAACATCATTTCTGTTGCAAACAATATGGAAAGCACGGCGCTAAAACCGTGTCCTTTGAGTATTAGACAACATGAATTCAGAGCTGGCAGGTCTTCGGAAACAGTGGTACGCGTTTCGGAAGAGGAATTGAATAGCGGAGGCATTGCAATGACCATAATAATGGATATTGAAGGTGCCTTCGATAAGATATGCTTCGAAAGTCTGAGAGTAGCCTTAGAAGAACGCAGGGTTAACCTATTGGTGATAAGTATTTAGACGGGAACTTCAAGACTTAGAGGAAGGATTAGCAGGGTTGCCCGCAAGGAGGAGTTGTGTCACCTACTTTGTGGAATATAACTGTAGAGATGACGCTGCTTTGAGTGAGAGGGCACATAGGGACTGAGGGCAACGAAAAAGCGGGCTCTTCAACCTTAGAGTTCTCTGGTCCGGAACCATTCGCTGCAATCGGCAGAGAGATGGTAAAACGGCTAATTAGCAATTGGGCTGAGACGGAACACCAGAGAAGGCGGTCAACTAATAGAGAAGTTCAAAGCTTAGGGCGAAGAACACCTAAATGGGTGGTAGCGTTACCTACAGATCATGACAATTTCGGGTATCACCTACAAAAGATATGTCTTCTGAAAGATAGCACTTGTGAACTATGCCTGGAGAAAAACACGGGACGGCAGCGCATATATTGTGTCAATGTCTGGCGCTAGCAAGCAGAAGAAGGGAGGTCCTGGGAGTCACTGGGTAGAAACCTAGAGGATGAACCAGATTTCTGTTAAACAGATGCTAGCGTTGACACAAGGAATCAAAGCCAGAGAGGAACTGTGGAGAAATCCAGAGAGGTGGAAGGGGGATGTAAGTGAAGGGTGGTTTGATTTCTGGAGTGGAAAGTAAGGTGGGGTTCACTGTTCCGAGAAATGTTCTGTATTTCTAACCAACTGCTGGATTTGTCTGAAATTGTAACATCTAATATAACTCTGTCCGGGCAGGACGTGTCCTCCTAGGTTTGGTATTAGTGCCTCTAATGCTGGGCATTCACAGAAGAAGTGGTCGAGACTGTTAGATGTAGCCAGTCCCAGTCTGTATCCCAGTCCAGGCACCGACCATTTGTTGCAATTATCTCCTGGCTGATCGAGCAGAAGCTAATGCAGTTGCCTTGGGTTCCGATACTGCATAATAGTTCAATGCCCTTTAGTATAGAAAAAATGTTTACCTGGAAGACAGTTACGAATTGTTTCAGACGGATTGCGTGATAGACAGGTAGCATTCGGTAGTAGATCGCGCTCCCGATTCTTCTTAGATGTGTGATCCTCGTTTAAAACGGCAGAACCCTGCAGTCATTCTTCGCGTTTGGGGAATCGAACTATATACCTAATGTTCAAATGGTATTCCTTACTTAAAAAGGTTTCTTGGAAGCCTTATGAGTTCAAACCCCACCTGAACTTCCCTTCCAGATAGCTCTGTGTCATCTTTCATTGAAATATCCTAAAGTCTTGAGTGAGGATAGTTTTCACCTCTTTTCCTATAGGAAGTAAACTCAAGATTGTCTCCGTGGTTGCTGTGGGAGTAATGAATTTGGATCCGGTATTTCCTAGGCAAGCCATACGTTAGACGTTCGAAAGTAGTGAAATGGCGTGTGTCTCTTCTTTTATCGGCCACCACACTATGTTGGTTTAACCATAAAGAAGGACGGGCCTGGAGATGCACGTCTAAGTCTAGTAGACTGGCTACGGTCTCAAACCCCATGTCTTACCAAAAACCCTACAGGATATCCAGTAAGCCCTTCTGGCTTTCTTGATTCTGTTTTCAAGATTTCTTCTTCAAGTTAAGTTGTTAGCTTTAACTCGTTTTCTGGGTTCATTTTTACACATCCTAAGAACGGTGCCCGAATCTTCTCATGAAGAATACTCATTTGACCTTTCCAGGGTTTATGCCCAAGCCGTAGCGGTCCTCCAAATAAATTTTGCCTTAAACTCTGTCTAGTTTTTCAGTAAAACAAACCTTTACAAAAAAATTATAAGAATTTCTGTAAAAATTTTACCTTTTAAAACAATTATCACAAAATAAAATCAAATAAGGACTAAAAACGAACTGAAAATGGACTCTCCACCCACAAAATGGAGAATTCAACGCCACAAACCCAAATGAAAACGAAGTCACCGAAGTTCGGTGTTTTTTGTTTTTGTTGGGGAGAAGTCCGGCCAAGCAATGAATGAATATTGTATGGGCCAAACGAGAGTACCCAAATGTCCCTCTAAAGGGACAGGATAACAACAAGGACGATAACGTCCTGGTAGGATTACCTCTCACAATGCAATGGCGTGGCGTACAACAGCAAGTACAAAACACAAATCGGATGTGTACCGGTGTTGTTCGCAGAAAATCGGGGGAAAGAACCGAAAAACATTGGATAGGCATACATAGACGGAGAGAGAGGGCGTGTACACCCAGTTACATTGCTGAAAAAAAAAAAAAAAAAAATAAGCAAAATGTTTAACCCCAATTTCATGGCCACAAAACGACACACAGAACGCACTCGCATAAAAATTGACATTGCTATGTCAGTGCGAGAAAGTCGGCGACGGCGACGGCGTCGTTGTCGTCGTTCGTCGTCGCCATAGGTGGTGGCGGTGATGGAAGTGATGGCTACAAGTTGAAGGACGAAAGGAGCACGATTATGGGAACAAAACTTATATGTAATTTGCATATTTTGTTTTCTGAGTTTTTTTTTTCTTCTTCTTTCTTTTCTTTTTGTTTTCTTTGTGTTTTTTGTTGTTGAGACTGCTCATTGGATGGTTGCTTATTGCACACCCCTATGTCTCAGTGGATCCACCATTTGACACTAGTACCCCTATATTTTGCTACCACCATGTTTATCCTTCGCTGTTGTATAACGTTTTGTCTAAATGTTTTATGGGTTTTTGTCTGCAATAACTCCCTCTTTGTGGGTTGTGGTTGTGAAGGACTCCTAATTGGTGGAGGGTGGGTTGATGTTTGGAGAAAAGGGCTCTTTAGGGATGCTCGTGGTAAATAGACAATTTTCAGAGCACTATCATGAAATGGGCTAATTTTCGAGGGAACGTCTACACAAAGGGCAACTCATTTTATATTCCATTAAGGGTTGGATACTTGTAGTGCATCAAAGGCAGAAGAGAGATCCCGGCAAAGGGTTTGAACGATAACAAGTGATTCACTTAACCCAGCCAGTAATGTGCTTTGAGGGTTCGCAAATCAAATAAGTTATGCGTCATCAAGGAAAGACTACTCTTGTAGGGCGATTAGGTTCTTACTTTGATACTATCGTTTGTTGCGGGGGGTTAGAGGTCTTAGACATATTTCTTCATCTCGCAAGGGTTTGGAGCTTACTTTGAGATTTTTATTGTTATGCAGTCAGAGATGAAAATAAGGGCCAGGAGACTTTTCAGCTCAGGTACGATTCAAGTGGAGTCGCGAAACTCAAGTCCTCTGTTAATATCAATGAATAGCACTTGCAATGCCGAAACCAAACAGCTTTCTGTACAACAAGTGCTTGTTAAACAAGTGAAATTCAACAACTGTTGAAAATTTATAACACTTGACAACAAGTCTAACAATGGTTTTGGAATCTTTCAATAAATGAGT
Source organism: Xylota sylvarum (assembly GCA_905220385.1). Classification (NCBI taxonomy): domain Eukaryota; kingdom Metazoa; phylum Arthropoda; class Insecta; order Diptera; family Syrphidae; genus Xylota; species Xylota sylvarum. Next base: position 101,861,195 of record LR999957.1, on the reverse strand, counting down.
AATTTAATGAATCCCCCGTTTCTGTAACTCTGGAAACAAAAAGTATTGTCGCTAACTTTATTACCTTGCTAGACATGGCATTAACTTCCATAACCATTGACCGGGACTCGGTGGCATATTCCGGTGCAGCTACAGAAAGTTTTGGAATCATTTAGTGGTTCCTGTGACTTGGAAATCTGGATTAAGGTGATCATGGTCTTCATACACAAGCCAAGTTAAATCGCTCACATTCTTCCCAAAGAGCTAGAGGCCTTGACATAGAACGATTTTTTAAAAACGATGTTCGTGCGCTACGTAGACTTAACATTTGCAAATCCATCCACTATATAGCAGGCATATCTGTCAGGCGACAAGGACATGGTTCCATCCCCAAGAGGAAATACGTTTTCCTCTGGTTTCTAAGTCAACCCGACTGAAACTGACTTCATCTCAAGCCAAGTATTTAGGGTTCATTCAAGCTTGACAGTAAGCTTCAAACAATCTCTGGGGGCAAAGCGGCAGGCTCCAAGCAGGGTTTACAACCAACCGCAATGTACTGACAGTACACGTCGGTATGGTAGTATGGTGGTCCACTCTAGAGAAGTATACAAATCTAGGCTATGGGACAAAACACAAGGAATTGCTTACTTGAACCTACTTCAGACCAATCTGTACCTTCTGCCTAATGACATAGTCAGCAAGTAGTTCAGCATTAATCATCATCTTCCTAACTCCACTGGTTATCTGCCCGCCGAACTATAGTTTTAAACACGGGTTAAGGATAATAAAGCGCTAATAATTTTTACGAATGTGTCGAAAAACGTGGATGCAGTCTTTGCTGGAGTGCCGACCTGGCTTGACATTTAATTCTCTTTTCAGCTCTGCACCGGTTTTCAAATCTTCCGCCCAATAGAATGGTTCCATAGCTGCCTACTTAATTTTTTTTATCATCAGAAGTCATCACTCAATTTTTTGAAGCCCATGTCCAATGGACTTAAATTAAAGACCCTAAAGGCAGTCCTCTAGTATCCTAATTCAAATCAAACATCCAATCGTATTCCTTCTACAATTTGCCATTAGACAATGACGAACTACTTAGAGAAGAAAATTACTTTCGGTCCAAACTGTGCCTAATAGAATACAAAAACCCCATCAACAGCACTCTGCCTCACTGCAAAACTGTCATAAATGACATTCTCGAGTACAAAAACATTTCTTCTCACATTCACACGCTTAACCAACACCTATTCAATCGCAGTGCATTCACCGACACATATAGCAGCACTGGCATCACATCCAAACACACAGAGATTCCTATAAAGGATGGAAAATTTAAATAATAAAATAATTTATGTTCCCCATGTAGCGCTACTGGTTAAATGACAGGGCCAGACATAAATATTTGCATAGACAAGGATTCTCACCAACACTGCACCAAGCACCAAGTACAGCATTCCCCAGCCATACCCCCGTGGACCATTTCAATTTGTGTGTACAATAGAAGAGCTATGAGAGTGCCTAGTAATTAAATTGTGCAAGGATAACACTGAGAGGGATGGGTGGTGGCTGGGTGTATAACCACACCAAAAGGTGGTTGAATGCTCTTCCCCTAACACAACCATAGATAGAGAAATTAGATAGCAAACTAGAGAAAAGGACTAAAACAAAACCGGTTCACTCTTCCTTAAAGTAGATGGAACAAATCGTGTCCCATTCTCCTTCCTGCGACACGAATGAAGACGACGACGACGACGACGATTCGTGTTGTATGAAAGTAAAGATGCAGTCTGCTTGCTTCTTGCTGCAACCAAAAAGGATTTCAATGCGACACCGATGAGTTGTAGCGCGCATCTTGTATGTATGTATGTATATGCTATGCATACATAGTAGCGGTGTAGTAGTTGGGTGTGTCAGAAGACTTCCTTAAACTATTCAATTTGTTGGGTGGAGGGGTAAGGTATTTCAACCCACATCGTCTTTTTTTGCCACATACTGTGCAAGCAAGGATAATTTGCGTTCCTAAAAGACAAAAACGAAACAAAAAAAAAAAAAAAAAAACACGAACGCAAATTAAGAAGAACGGTTTTTCGCTCGTTTTTAAATGAAAAGGAGGCACATACTCTGAATGGAGCTAGTTTCAAGTTTTGGTTTTTTTTTAAGGACTTTGTCCCTTTTTCTTTTTTCTCTTCATAATCAGCCTGACATAATTTGGGCGTTTTAAATGTACGAGTTATCCTTTAGATTTGGTTTTCTTCTCGTTGTTAGTTCGTGCCGCAGTAGAAAGTCATTTAATTTGAAAGGGACATAGAGAACGGTACGTGCGAATGAAGTTGCTGCTTGTTACTAATTAATTCGAAAAAGGACTCACATACTTATATGTATGTATATTTAAATTGTACTTGAAGAACTAATAAAATAGACAAAAAACAGAGCAATTTGTACAGCATGATAATATTCTATAAAGAGTTAAAGTTTCTTTTGACAGTGCAAACTGTCTTCAATTAGTACTTCTTGACTATGAATAGATGGCGTTGTACAGACGACGTGGAAATGGAAGTCACCAGATATTAAATTTGTAAACCAAATCTGACAATAGCTGCCGGCCAATAAGTAAAAACTTTGGGCTAATAATATACAAAGTACGTATATTTCGAACAGAATCAGAAGCCAGACATACGTACACATATAATATAGATGGCGCTGATGAATACCTAATTTTGGGAGAAAGGAGATCCCTTACTAATTTGACTTCTTTTTCTTTATTGATTTATTTATGATTTTACAATTTGTATAACTTGACAGTGTTCCTTGAACATATTACTACATTCGTCGGTAGTGTGTTTTCCTTAGCAATACGTAGATGGCGTTAAACGAGTTATAATGTGGGATTTGGAACTTTGATATACAATTTTATTCGACTTATGTTATTTACTATCTTGGTTAACTTTGGTTGACAAAAGTCTTCTTTCAATGACGAAGAAAAACATTTGTTGGTCAGCCTCGAAGGTAAGGCCTTGAGACTTGTTGGCTTTTTAGCCAGGAGTCCACCTTTGGTGATTAAGTCAAAGAATGACTGGGCAACTTTGCACCAACAAGGAAGTCGCACATACGAAGAAAAAACATAGAAGACAAATAACTTATACCTATCTTGGGACATTGGAAGCACCTTGCTGGAACACTCTTATTCGATCGGTTGTAGCAACCGAGCAGGGCAACTAGACTAGACAACATGTCTAGTTTTGACTTGTGTGCCATAACGTTTCCATACTAGGCTTAAGCGATTTTAGTGATTTTTCAATGTGACACAGTCACCTTGAGCGCATTATCTCAATTGAACTAAAAGGATCCGAAATGTCTTCAGCAACTGAATAAGGGGGTGTCTATGGGTCCAAGATTTAATAGTTTCTGTGAGTCTTTGTCCCAGTAGTAGATTGGTAGAGTAACTAACTAAGATTAACTGACTGGGTCAGAATAACAAGGTCACACGTTTTTAGCTCCAGCTTATGAACTAGCAAGGGCAGGCTCGGAAATTATATTAATGTGATCGAAACAATTCTATGAGCTAGGACTGCACAAAATAAGGAAAGACTTGGAAAGAGAAGTAAACATTGGGATCACATCTTCCAACTGGTTCAGGGCAAATGACTTATGAAAAATTACAACCAGAAAAGAAGTGAAACCTGTTTAGGCCAAAACGAATTCTACTGAGTCGTTGTAGACTTAAGACGGAACTCTGGAAATATAAAAGACGACGGACACTTCAGCTTCTACAAAAACCTCGAAGAAATACCAGCATAACGTGTCATGGTATGTGAAACTCTGATTCACAAAATAGAAAGGACGTGGGTGCCCATTTTCTTTAAAGAGATATATCCGCCTTCCCCAGATCCACTTCAGATATGTTCCGATTCATCAAAGCTGTTGGACTAGAGGATGTGTTATATGTAACTCGGCACAAAAGATCACAGTCCTCTTGCAACCTTAACTATCCACGTATCTTAAGTTCAATGAAGCTTTACAAAAGGACGAAAATAATCTGTTACTGGAAGTTTAAAGAGGGCGAACGTACAAAACTGTTGGTCATGGTTACCAAGATCCAAGAAATTAAAAAAGTAAGGCAGTCATTTTGTGCTAATCATACCACCTTCTAGGGACCGATTCCACATTCTAGTTTCCAATCTTTTCTTCCTAAAAAGGTGCTCACTTGAAGAGAACACAGTAGGAATACTGGGCTAACCAACAGAGCCTAGGTTAGGGCAATACAGACTGTGATTGTGATACCCAGAAGGTTATGTGATTGTGATACCCAGAAGAGGAAGGTGTCACTTGTCTATTGGTTAACATTTGTTCTACAGATATGGTTCTTACTCTTGTGAACTAGGAAACCATCCAGTTGATTTGACGTAGTTCAAGACGTAGTTTTAGGTCATAAAAGAAATGTCCCCAGAGAAATTTAGATCTGAGGTGTATGAGACCTGGACAGTGACAGACGAAGTGGGTTGTATCCTCATTGATTTCCTCATTTTCACAAGCATGACATAGGTCTTCCTTGGGTAGTCTTAGTTTTTTTTTCATATGGTATCGCAGAGTTTTATGCCCCATAATTGTGGGTTTTCCTATCCTTTTGTACAATCCTGTCGGTCCTTCTTTATCAAAACACAGCCATATACTTCTTGTAATTACACAAGTGTCTAGGGGGTCCATCTGACATTTGCCTCCCTTAGGCCTTTAATCCCTGCTTCGAGATTCAGTGTGCAAGGCGGGATGAACACCAAGTTGTTAACTTGCTCTGATGTGTATTCCATACATTTTCTAGCCAATTCGTCAGCTGCTGAGGCTTAAACGAAGATATCCGGCGGAAGCAGATTGAGGATAGCCACCAATCCCGCAGTAGGAGTAGTTAAACAGGGCCTATGACAAGCATAAAAGTTCAGCAACCCTAAACAATATAAGGCCAAAATATTGCTCAATCTTAACCTAGACGACCTAGGAACCTTTACAAGTTATCTATTGGGACACTGTCCAATTAAATATCATGTGCATAAAATGTAATTGTCAGATGCTGATAAATAACGGCTCTGTGGCTATTTAAAAGGGGCGATAGAACACATTCTTTGTGAATGCCCAGGAGCGACAAGGAAAACCTTCTTATTTCACCTGGCGCGGGACTCGGTTAGCCTAGCGAAGGCAATGACTCTAAAGCTTCAAACTTCTGATTGAATCTTTTGGCCTGTTAAATAGGTCATAGGGTACATTCAAGGCATTAGTATTGTTTATATAGGTTCACCTATTTGCAATTTTCAAAATGAAACTTCTGTGAATCAAACACCAGGAGCAGAGATATGTTAGAATCTAACCTGATCATAGAATCCAAGAAGTTAGAAACGTACTATTAACTGACCCGGTGAAGATTTCTTTATAGACAATGACTATAAACTAATAGGTTACAAAAGTCTGCAATTCACAAGAGCCTTAATTTTCCGCTCATCAACAGTTCACTGTTGACTGTTCAGTTAGAGACAACAAAAACGAAACAAGTCTATACCACAGAGACTACCAACCACTTATCCTTCCACCCATAGCTTGCTATGTCAACTTGTCAGTTAAACAGTAGAACTGAGCTGCACTGACCTATTTTATACAAATTCTGGAATATTTATCCCGCTAGTAGCACACAGTAAAATTCCCTATTGCCTTTGAAACTACATTTTTTTTTACCCAAACCCAAGCATCTACCACTCCACCACCATCAACCCTAACCCTTAATCACAGATTTGCTACACTGCAAGAGTTGTAAAAATTTAGCTTTCAAAATTGAAAAGTCTTTCCGAAAAGGGTGGCAGCTACATAGTGGGGGTGGCGCAGAATATGGTCCTTGGGATTTTTCAATTCACATTGTTATATATTGGCAAACACAAACTTAGCTGGTTTAACGTGGCTGTGCTTCCTTGAACGGGTTGTGTGCTCGTACTTCCATCCTTTTTTTTTCTTGTCTCCTTTTTCTTAATAAGGAAAACATTTATTACATTCGAAAGCAAGAAAGAAAGAAAAAAAATATTGTTTGCAACTTTTTGCCAGGATATTTTCTTTTTACTCCTCCCCCACTATCCCGTCTGCTGGTGAGAAAGCAAAGCGAGGAGGGTTGAATAGGAATAAAATGAAAAATGATCTTTTAGAGTAAAGTCGAATTATTGCGTTTGAATTGGAAAACAAGATGTTTTCCTCGAAAAAAAAAAGAAAAAGAAAAAAAAAAAACGACGAAAGCAGAACAAGAAAATATACACAAGTCAAAGGATACGCGGAAGGAGATGAATGCTGTTGTTTTGTTTTGTTATGTTTTTTTTTTTTCCTTTGCCTCGAAAAGAGGCACTCTCCTCTGTGTAGGGATGTGGTAGTAGAATAGAAGAAACATTCAAGTGCTGTAAGTTTTCGAGTGAAATGTCGAGTACTTTAGATTATTGTTAAACGAAAACGAAACGAATATCTCTTCGCTTTGGCGGAATTGGCGGTTGAAGGACGAAAACAATAATTTCGTCGTGCATAACAAAGAAGACGGTAGCAGTAAAATTTTGACTTGCAAAATGATAAAGATACACATTTGACTTGAGAAGAAGTAATGTTGGTTTGGCAACGTTTTTAATGAACCACGTTGCCAAGAGAAACCGGTGAGAACGCACTTAAGGAAATTAAACTTGAAATATCAACGCCAGTGGGTGCATTTAATTTTAAGGAAAATTATTTTGACAGCATTCTTGAGGGGCCGCCAAGTTCATGACGGGGAGTTAATTTAAGTGAAAGTTTTATGTATGTACATAGTTACTTACTTAACGGGCTCCCGACCCGTGAAGAGTCTCTGCCTGAGACACAGCAGCCTTCCACTCTCTTCGATCCCGGGCACGCTGCTTCCAGTTATCTAGACCAAGCGCTCTGGCATCCGCGATAGCTTGATCCTTAAAACGGAGGTTCGGTCTTCCTTGTCTTCTCGAACCTGGGGGCTGTGATTCGAAGATCCTCTTTGCTGGAGCATTATTGTCCATTCGCTCGATGTGGCCGAGCCAGTGTAGTCGACGTGTTTTGGCTTTTTGGACTACATCCACATCCTGGTACAGCTCATAGAGTTCGCGGTTATATCTTCTCCTCCATTCGCCCTCCTCGCATACGGGACCGAATATCCGACGAAGAATTTTTCTTTCGAAAGTGTTCAGTATTTGCTCTGCTTTCCTGCTTATCGTCCAGCACTCGGCTCCATACAGCAGAACTGGCAGGATCAAAGTTTTGTAGAGCATACATTTCGTCTTTCGAGTTAGGAGTTTGGACCCCATTTGTTTCGCCAAACCGAAGTAGCAGCGGTTTCCTAGGGTAAGTCTTCGTCGAATCTCCACTAAGTTGTCATTCGTGGAGTTGATATTTACTCCGAGGTAGGTAAACTCCTTAACCACTTCGAAGTTACTGTTGCCAACAGTGACGTTTTGTCCTAGGCGGTGGACAGATGCTTCTTTGTTTGTTGACAACATGTATTTGGTTTTGTCCTCATTCACTTCAAGGCCAACACGTTTCGCCTCTTCTTCAATTGCCGTAAAAGCCTCTAACACGGCGCGCTGGGAGCGACCGATGATGTCGATGTCGTCTGCGTATCCCAGCAACTGGACAGATTTGTTGAAGATAGTGCCTTCCGTGTTTACACCTGCCCTGCGCACTATCTGTTCCAGCACAAGATTGAAGAAGTCACATGATAGCGCATCCCCTTGCCGAAATCCGGTGCATGTTTGGAATAGTTCAGAGGAACTGTTGCCGAATTGCACGTTGCACCGCGTGTTATCCAGCGTCACGCGGCACAGCTGGATCAGTTTAGCCGGGATCCCGAATTCGGCCATCGCCTTGTAGAGCTCAAGACGATGAATGCTATCATATGCGGCTTTAAAGTCGATGAAGAGATGGTGAGTCTCGACTTGAAATTCGTTGGTCTTTTCCAGGATTTGCCTTAGTGTGAAAATTTGGTCGATCGTCGATCTGCCGGGCCGGAAGCCACACTGGTACGTGCCGATTAGTGTGCTGCAGAAAGGCTTCAGACGTTCACACAGTACGTTGGATAGGATCTTATATGTACATAGAGTATGTACTAAATTGACTGGCGAAATGGAAGGGACGCACGAGCCCCTACGAAGTTTCTGTGACAATACGAGTCAACCCCGTCTTCAAATAAGTGCTCCTTACCCACGGGGTAGCTACGTGGAATACATAGAGATTTAAATGGCGACAGCCAGCTGTATGTATCTGTCACAATGTGCAGCGCCTATCCCCGAAAGGTCAGCTGCATTTACTAATAAAACATTAATACGTACATATGTATGTACATCCCAGTAAGTCCTTAAATACCTCATATTGGAGAACGATTCGGAATTGAAAAACTTTAAGGGCTGACATCTATAGTACTCTGTTAACTCAGCAGGCAGGACTCAAATCCAATTCAAATGGCTTTCAGGATAGTGTTGGAAACACTCCGTCCTGTTAAAACATTGGCTAGGGCGTTAGACTTCTGAGCAGGAAATTCGAGATTTAACGCAAAAGATTGTCAATGTCTCACCGTCATGCAGTTGGTGGCTTATATCCAGATGTAACATTCTTGGTTAGCACCGATTCAGCTCTGGCACAAACCTTGCATGGCATTCCAGCTAGAGACATAATCATGAGAAACTTAGGTGACTACACATCTGATTGATAAAGAGTTTGAGTGGAGAATGGTCGTTAGAAGCAAATATAATAAGGAAACCGAGGAAAATCCCTTTCTTAGGAGTTTCAGAATAGGGAAGCTGAACAACACGCCAAGGAGTGAAATGAGGATTGAGATGACCCACAACTTATATGTCTTTCAAAAATTAGGAGAACGGGCTTAGGGCGTCAGACTCCTGAGGAGCGGGTTATTCGAGATTTCAATCCTAGACAACACCAACGTTTGTCCACGGTCTGAGAGTATTACTATTATAAAACAAATTCTTAAACACAAATTGGCCTTGAGACACGGCATTAAACAGCAGCCTCCTTTCATTGAAATGTTGTGGGACGCTAGGCCCTGGCTGCCGTATGGACCTGTCGCGGTTCATATTTTTTTTGGTTATGATAGGATGACATATGGCGCTCCCTCTATTAGCCCAATGAGATCTCTGCAATCGATTTGCATGACCAAATAGCGAAGGAGGTTATAAGGAACAAAAATGCCTCCCAGACACCGTCGTGGCTGGGAGGCATTTTTGGTATAGGACGCCAAAAGCAAAACGGAGCCGGTGGCCAAAATATCGAGCTCTAAACCGCACCAGAATCCATTAACAAGAGAAGGTCAGGAAGTATCCCAAGGAAATCCAAGAAAGGAGAACTCCAACAATGTCTCAAACCATGACCGTCAAAGGAGGCTAGTCGAGAGTCATCAAACAACATCATAAAGAGAGAGAGCTTGGAAGAAAGAGAATAAATAAGAGATGTCCAAAGAAAAAAATCGACTAAGGAAGGGAGATGGTGAGAGAGAGAGCCTGTGACTTATATGTAGCGATGACTGTAGAGGAGAAAGCTTCGCCAAATATACTATTCTGTTCATGACAAGCGCTGGAGTACAATCTGCCCTTAATCAACCTCCCAGCAGATGTTTCGAACTAGACCTCGAGTTTGAATGTATTGCTTGGCACTATTAAAATGAAGCCGATTGCACAGCAATATGGCTAAGATGTAAATATAAAGGACATACTGACCAAAATTGCATTTTTTGCATTTATTGGAATTAGCATTCACTTCTTCAGTTGTTATGCCCCACCGAGTGCGAGCATGGCAGAGTGACCAACTGTAGCCGGAGACTTGTAACGCATCGGTAGTCGAATAGGGTTGTACGACAACCAACCGCAGAGATGAGGCATTCCTAGATGCGTTTCCTAGTCTTTTACTACTCAATTAAGGAAACAACGACACATTTAATAATGGCAGATCTGGGTCCACTGTAGATCTAACTTTCGCCAGTAGAGGCATAACGAGAAAAACAAAATAGCAAGTCTCCGATCTCTATATAAACTGTGATCATCAGGTCAAGATGGTTTCAGTACCAAAAGCCAATGACAAGATACCTTAGCTCTGGAAAAGTATCTACATAAACCTATATAAACAGATGCTAGATTTTTGGCTGAACAACATGGAAATACCCAGCGGCATAGCTAAAGACTAGGGCAAACGGGTGACTTTTTTTCTTACATCAGAATGTGATGCTTTCATGCCACTCAAGGCAATGGAAATGGGAGCTACACCGGTGTACTGGTGGAACGATTGCATCGCTAAACTGAGAGCAGACTATCTTAAAATGCGAAGGCGGTAGCAGCAAGACAAAGGAAGAAATACGAAAAGAAAATAAAGGATTTTCGAAAACTCATAAAAAAAATCAATAAAAGAATTTTCCAATCGAATCGCTAACAGAAAACCCCAACATAACCTGTAGAGAACCGCCTCTAAAATAGTTATGGACAAGCAACAGGCCTCTTTGGTCTGTTGATCAAAACATGTAGAGTGTAAGGCATTCAAGGTGCTCTCAGTTTTCTGATAGTGAACGGCTGGTTTGTAGAAGGTATGTGGCTTATGACAACCTTCGTATAGAACCAATAAAAGGAATGCATTGCATTCGATTTTTTCACGGATGTCTACCGAACCAATCGGGTATATTCATAGAAAGAACATACGATTTTATTACTCGCTAGGCAAACTTTTAAGCGGGCACCTGGTCCTAAACATTGAAATGAAACATAGCTTGCAGACTCTGCAATCACTAGAAACTTCCTCCAAAGTAGTATGCGGAACAGATAGGGAATAAACCTTGATCCTAAAACTAAGAAATACTATGGGATAATGGACGAATTCGATTACATTATCTAAAAACCAACCGAAAGTCGTAAATGCGAATTAATAATGGAAGTCCATACTATAATGTTGATTAAAATTACGTCCTAATATTAATGTTTCATACAATAACCCAAAAGAATCCTTAATAATTTAGATCACATAAAGTAGCAAATACTGAATTTCTCGATTCCCAACCATCGCAACACGAAAGCACTATAACGTTTGCACAACTTTTCCACTCAAAATTAATAAGCCCTTCGCCACAACTACTTAACACTATTACCAAACCAATAACAACCGAGACATGTTGCGTGTGCTCACGTTCGTTTGCACGACCCTGTCAATCTAATTAAATATCTACACGCCCTCTCTCTCTTAACCAAGACATGACTTTCCTTCTTTTGCGGCACTTTTGCTTCGCTCCGATGAATGCATAATTAGCCACCTATTCCTCTCCTCAAAAACGTTCCAATAGGGGAGACAAAAAAAAATAAAAAAAAAGAGAAACACCCCGACGACGTTAAAAATGTGCAAAAATTCCACATTCTCGTCCTTCGTGAGTGAGAAATTTAATGTTCTTGCCAACGACGTATAAAGAACAAAAAAAAAAAAAAAAATTAAAAATAAAAATTCCTTCGCGGTTATAAAGGAGAGAAGAGTCCTTCAACTGCAAGAACCTGAAAATCATCTCGAACCTTCAAGAGTAGGAAAATTCCATCCCTGATGCTGCTGTTGCTGCTTCGAGCAGTGTTGTGGGGTAGTGGGTGCCTGAATGCAGCAGTAACCATCAACATTCCATAACCTAGTAATCCTTCTCCTTCATTGGTTATTCATGCAACGAAATATCGTCGACCGCTCTCTTCCACTACCATACCGGGTTGCATCTTAGCACGTTCGCCCTTGAAGGTAAGTTTCTTATTCCATATGATCCACTCTCGTTACTTTCTTGAGGTGAGAATGCAAGGATATACTCGTTAAAGTAATAGTTCACAACAATATTTTGTGGAAGGTCCTCATTACAACATTGAATTACAATGAGCACAAGAGGAAGGATTTCCTTCTTTTTTTTTCTGTATACACTAACACGAAGGTTGTAGGTAGAAGAAGAGGATGATAACAAAAACAACAAACGAAGAACAGCTTTCACAAGTGAGAACGTGTCAAGAATGTTATTAATACACACTGGTTTCGGATGGAGAGGTTTAGAAGGGCGACTCCTTGCGTTGGATAGATGGTATAGATTTTCCTGTGAAGTGACCTATATACATATATATTTTTGTTACTGTTCTTGGAAAACAGGTCCATAGGATTAATTTCTAGGTATGCACATCGTTGGTGGTTGTCAGGATATGTTCTTTTAAAAAGGGGATGTACATACATATATAAAAGACTGTTATCTAAACAATCACACATGTGAACAGTATTGTATGTAGTACGTAGCCTTGTGGCATCCCGTTTTAATAAATGATCTAAATTTGGAAATGAGCTTATTTCCATGATTTACATGACCTAGCCATCTCTCACGACTAATGCGCATTTCTTGTCTAAGTCGACATTGCTGTACTGCTCGAATATTTCGTTGTTGAAGTTCTTCCTTCAAATCCCATCAACACAAACGGGACCGAATATCTTATGAAGAATTTTTCTCGCGAAACGATCGAGGATTTCTTCATCCGCTAGAGTCCTAAATCTAAGGCCAAGTCTCTTCAAGTAAGTAGAGTTTTAAACTATTATCGTTAGAGTCTATTTAAAAAATACGGTGGCGTATACTTAACTTTTTTTTATAAATTTCTCCTCAAAAGTCTAGACAAGCCACTTAGATTACCCAAACTAGTTTTAAAGGCAAAGGCATGGTAAGTTTGTCTTGCGCTGAGCATGAAAGAACGAAGAGCATATGTACATACAGATATTGACAACTTCTAAGGCCACCAGTTCAATTGGGATCACAACAAATGCCGTCGACGAAGTATGAGTTAAAGATAAAAAAAATCCTAAAGGATTTCATGGTATCTAATCTCGGATAAGATAAATTCGCTCATGTACATCGAAGAGTCGTTAGAGCTTTTCACGGAAACCCACTATTATGGTAATATAACCGAGGTTGTAATACCTTCTACTGATACTATCATCATGGATTTATAATCCAGTATACTGACCACGGCGGGATTCCCCACCTTTGTCAACATACCCATTTGTACTGATGAAGCATCCTTTTCGCATTTCTGATATTTTTCTTGAAGTTCCAAGTTAGTCCAGCATCTAGGTATACACCCAGATACTTAATTTGTAGCTCAAGGGCTGAAATTCCAGATCACTCCTATTCCTTGTGAAAATGATTAGATCTGTTTTTTCCACAGTAATGGAGAGCCCTTGTTTTGGAAAGCATTTCTCATGGTATCTACTGTGAGGTTCATGAATTTGCCTCTTGCCATTATGCTGTGTCATCAGCATATAGCACAGTGTGGATGCCAGTCTCCTCAAGTCTTCTCAGGAGAGAGTCCACAGTTATATTTCACAGAGTTGGTGATAAAACTCCACCCCGCGAGCAACCTCAGCTAACTCTTCCTCTAATCATCTCACCACCGCAGGGTTACGTTCTTCTGCGACCACTCTCAGACTTTCGAAGTATATTTCATCGAAGGCACCTTCAATGTCGACTAATATGGTCATTGCAATGCCTCCTGTATATATTTCCTCTTACGCAACGCGTACCACCTGTATGCATGTTGTCTACTACTTAAAGGACACGCTTTCTGCGCCGTGTTCTCCATATGGTTCACCACAATTCTTTTCATTGTTTTCAACAGAATTGGTGTTAGACTGACTGGTATGAAGGACTCCCCTTGGTGTAGTCCCTTTTCCCAGGTTTTGGAAAAAACATTACATTTGTTTCTCTTCATGTTACCGGTATGTAGCCTATTGCTAGGCATGAACGTATATAGTCCTAAGCCTTGGTACAATGAGGTCTGTACCCCATTGCATTAAACCTGCAAATATACCATCCAGTCTTACGGTTTTGTAATCCGTTCTGCTTTTGCCCTATCCATCCTGTTTGCTCCTTGTTTCCTCAGAGCCCACAGATTTGACTCAAGAATTACCGGAAAGTATATTGCCATGAGGACCTGATTTGTACGATCCAGTCTTTCAACAATCTCCCCCGTTCGATCACGAATGAGTCCGACTTTGAAAACTGGATCCCTGGAGACGCGATATTCTGAAGTCTATTGACTTCAGATTTGCTCCTTATATTCGAACAAAATTCCCTCTACGACTCCATTGTACGTCTTCGCAGAGTTGCTCTTTCTTCTTTGCCTTATACTCATCTCTTCTCATGGCAAGATGAAAGGCTTTCCTTACCTCCTTCTTTAGAATTTTAAGTTGGGTCCTATCAAAGTATGCGTACACGATCATCAAATTAGATGGCTGTGTGGTCCGACGTCATTGTCTGATCCATAACCTTCCAATTTGATATTCTATCAAGCAGTCTATTACTACGAAGAGTCACGTCAATAATTTCCCTTCGTCTAGCATCCATAAAGGTCGGTTCTGTTCCTCTGTTGACAATAGTTATCTCTTTGCTACAAACTCGAATAAAGGTTCTCCTCTGTAGCTGCTTCCCCACACTGTGTGCATTAGCATCGCAACCAATCATTAGACCTTCGATCCTATTCCTACAGCCATTCACCAGTGACTCTATCTCTTTTGTTGGGCGAAGCTCTAAGGAGTCATACGGCAGTTATGCAGATGCCATGACATAACTGCCTGCAGCTGCTCCTACTGGAACAGTGACAAGGTCAGGGGCTCATAGTTGAGGCAACATTTTAACTTCGTGCCTCACCAGTGCACAAGATCTAACTCTTTTGCCAGATCGCACATAGTGTAAGGTGGCAATACTTTCAGGTAGACCTCTAATTCTTCCCATGAGGATCCAAGGATCCTGCAGCTGCAGGCAATATCAATTGACTCGTCCACAAAGTGTAAAATTGAATCACCATAAGTTTTTCGCGGTGTGGTTTGGGTTGACTGACTTTCTGTTTTCTGGTTTGTCCATCAGCCTTTCCACTTTTATGTGGTTTTGGTTGATTAACATTCCCGAACATAGGCTGTCCATCACCTTTTCCGCTTTCCGCCTCCATCACCCTGACTTAAGCTGAACTCAAGGTCTCGATATCAGTTTTGAACCGTTCCCTAGGTCCTGCTTCTTCTGGGGTGATTTCGGCCCATATGTCGCTATTGCCCAAGACAGATCCTTCCAACGGCTACCTTTATCTCCCTCTCGTCCTTTTCATCTTTGCTTAAGCTAGTTTTGCAACCTCCGCTCAGAAGCAGGGTCTGCACCGTCATCTTTGGGTTCGCATTTTTTAACGTCGGTTGTTGGATCTTAGTTTTCGATTGGCATTCGGCTCTGCCAGAATAGTGTTAACTATCTGGTAGTGCATCCTGTTCCTATAATTCAGCCACCACCACGACAAGGTGTCCAACATCCGGGATGGTTACAGCCACCTTACTTAAAACTTGTACCTAAGCTGTTCTCAATCCGTAGTCTAGGATTACTATCATCTACATATCTTAATATCTGCTGACAGGATGTGGATGTAGTCCAAAAGCCAACTACATTCGTTCGGCCCCATCGAATGGACATTAGTGCCAGGAGGAAGTTTAAGTCCCCGTACCCAGGTTTGAGACTATAACGAAGACCGAATCTTTCTTTAGTCTAGAAAATTGAAAGCACTGACGAAGATGTAAGGATTCTCTATTTTAGGCAGAGACTCTACACGGGCCGGGAGCCTATGTCTTTTGACACGATATCCTAGCTTCGAAATCACTAACGACAACCGATTAACATAATGACTAAAGACTAATCTGAACTCAAGACTAACGATTAGATTAATCACTTAATGCAAAGTATTCCAAATCAGGTGGATTTCGATTACAAACATGAAAACACAGCATGCAAACCCCAATCTTAATCCTTAATCTCTTACCCCATCCGCTGTAATTTGTCTTCCCTCGCACTCAATCCCCTCGTTGTGGATTATATCAAACTATTGTACAATTTATTTTTCTAATCCTTGCGAAAAACTGATGAATATTTATGAATATGTATATATCCTTTCATTAAGCTTAGACCCAAGCATTTGGATTTACCTTTTCTCTCTCTCTCTCTCTCTCTGTTCGTCCATCAAACAATGTCTTTTATTTATTTGAATTTTTAATTAGCATTAATTTCTTAGGCGCGCATCAATTTAAATCAGTTTAAGGATCATGACCCATCACTATATTCTTGCGAAATTTATGACAGAAGATATTTCAAAAACATCCTCCGTCGCCGCCCTTCATTCACTAACACTAAAAAATTAATCAACGTAAAGTTTTATAACCTAAAGTTGTAATGTACTTTTTTTTTCTTCTTTTTTTCAGAGATACAAGGACAACGATATCGAAGTAAAGCGTAAGGATGGTATTATCCTTTTGCGTGAACTCGCCGCCGAGGTGAAGAATTTTATGGATTTCAAGAAGAACGCTGTGATGGTGAGTGTCGAAGCAAAACAGAAAAAAAAACGAAAAGAAAAATAAAGAAAAATCCTTTTACATAAATTGATCCTTAAATACAAATACTATGTAGTGTGGGTGATGGCTAGGGGCCATGTGCCCCGATTAATTGAGATTCCAATTTATTTATTTTCCCATTCTCTTGTTGAAGCAAGGAATAAAATCCGTGAGAAAAAGGGAGAAAGCAAAACAAAAAAAAAAGTGAATCGAAAGGATATCGAAATTATCCTTTCTGTCGGCGATAAATGGATGTTCTGTAGAAATTACTTTTTTTTTGTTAAATGTTGTTGGGGTACGTTTAATAATTCGGGTGAGGAAAAGAGGGGCAAGGGTGTTGGAAAGAAATGTTTTCCCATTGATTGAATTAAAGGACGAGCAGTTTGCATGCCTCGGTCATGGCTCATTGACTAGAGTATTTGATAAATTACGCGGGGTTGTGGGGCGTTGCGAAATAAAATATAGGGGTGCAAGATGCCTCCCTTGCGGTGGCTGGTATTTTGGAGTTTGAACATAAATCAGAATGTCAGATTGGGTGTACATAGCTCATAGTCTTTCGAATCGACGAGTTGTAGAACTGTAAGGAGGTCCTTGTGCAGAACTATTGATGCAGATTATTGGGGTTATTTGATTGAATTCAAGATTAGGATTCAATGTATGGATACATGACAGTGTAATTGTGTGCACCAATGACTAGACTAACTGTGACTGAGTAGGTACTCATTGCTACAAAAGGACAAATGAATTAGAATTCAGCGATATGTTCTACTCTCCTGCTTAAGAGGAGAACTACCCATATGTAACCCCCGTGCATAGAGGAAAAAATCTTAATTTCCTGGAAGAGTCTCGTATGACAGCTACGTATAAATTTATATGAACCCTCAGGCGGATTTACTTCCGCTAGCTTCATGTCTTTGACATGGTCTCTGATGAGCCGTCAGATAAGATGAATGCATACATTTGTATACCTCAACTATTACTGCTTCCAGGCATGTTCAAGCCTTTCAATTCCTACATACACACACACACACACCCAATATAGTATCCTTCCTGTGTCTTTGACAATTGAAAAGTTTTTTCTTGCAGTTCTGCTACTTGCAGTAAGAACTCCAAGTGGCTTGGTTACAAATTGAATAAGAGAAGGACCTTCCCTACAATGGAGATGGAGAAAATCCTTAAAAACAAAGACAACTACTTGAAAACTTCACCAACAACAAAAAAAATAAGAAGAAGAAGAAAATAAAATCCCGATAGCAGAAGAGAGAATTTCTGCTGAGGGCAGGTAAACTCTAAATCATCCTCCACCTCCACCCAAACTTCTTACCTACTACTGCCCACACACATTGGTTAATAGAACCGTGTTACACAGGTAGTTTTTCCTCCTGAAGGTTCGTTCGAATTTTGTCCTTTAAAGGAAGCCACCGCCGTTGGTAGGTACTTTTCCCCTTTGGTAATATTTTTTTTGTTTGCAAAATTTCCTATGCGGTGATGGTAGGGTGGTAGTAAATGCGATTTGGTGGTCACAGGTACCAACAAAAAAAAAAAAAGGAAAACAAACAGAACGAAAAAGGAGGAAAGGAAGAAAAACTTTATGTCTTACTCTTAAAACTTGGTCTCTCTAGTTTTGCTCCTTTTTTTCCTTTTTTGAGTCTTCAAGGAGTTTATTGGGTTGGTTTTGCCTTTATGTTTCAATGCGGTAAATTGGGGGCTGAATTAGAGAGCGGGTGGTTAACTGGTTAGATGGTGGGGGTAGTAAGTGGCTATAGAATTTATAATAAGTGAATTTTAGAATTTATATGCAACTATGAAAGAGAGAGGGAGAAAGAATGATATCTTTTGTGGATGAGTCAGAGTGCTACAATGCAAATTTTAATAGTGACTGGAGCCGGCAGACATGATTTCAAAAGGATATTCGAAAGTAGAGCGAGAAGGGCTTTCGAATTCGCGGTTATCATTATTCATGGTTACGTGTAGACATTTGACTGTCAAGTTTAGGAGGTAATTCCTAAATCTAAGATGCCGATTCGCTTTTGCGAGAAGTCAAGGGAGTGGCATTTACATTTTTGTATTTTCTCTTCGGTGAATTTGAAAGAGCCTTTTGTAAGGTTTTATTCGGTTTGCTGTACGTCGTTGTTTGGTACTACATACATAAAACTTTTAACATTCCAAACGGTTGAGTCTTAGGGAAAATGCATTCTATGATTTTGATCTGCTTCGGTGAAAGAAGGACTGAACGAAAGGGCAAGGGCCATAAGAAAACTACTAAACAAACAAGAGTATCGTTAAACACTTTTGTAACCTTTTGTTACAGAAAGAGTAAACATTGAATTCATTTCGAAAAGCTTTTCATCTGGAGGTAGTCGAGAGTAGAATCAACAACTATCCGCAGGCTTCTCGATGAACTATCTAAGCTTTATCGGCTAGCCTCACCTGAGAGAAGATTATAAAAAAGGAAACAATCACTCGAGGCGATGTTATATCATGAATGAGTACAGATTGTCGATTCTGAATGGCATGGAGATTGATTGCGAAACTACTGGTCGCCTAAAACATGGATTGGGTCAGTAACGCAATAGTCGAGTTCGTAATGATGTGATTGTTTTTAGTTCCTGGGCAACTGCATGTGTAAATCCTTATACATGGAGGCATTGCAAATGTGTGGTTATCTAGAGCCACAAATCTTGATTCGGTAACCTGGACTATCAGTCCGCTTTATCGAAATAAAAATGCTACCGAAACCAACACAATGCATCGAATAAGGAATGACAACATGTTGACGAATTTTGGCTATTGTACCCAGAAAAAAAGATTGGTTCCTGGAATGTGAAGATGCTCCTCGACTCACAGAGTGAAGGACCTCAAAACGCTAGCTTCTTTCAACTGGGACATGAGTTTAAGCATTACAGGTTGGATATGTTGGAAGTAAGGTTAGATGTGGGTGAGTACTAATCCCCAACGCATAACACTGTACTGCTCTACTCCGAAAGACCATTCGGAAGCCCCCGTGGATATGGAGTTGAACTGTTGCTAACACCTACAGTCCGAAGAAGACTGATTTCCTGGTACTCGCATGGTGATAGGGTTTTAACTTCCAGATTTCGGACTAGAGCACGTTGCGTCACCAGTGTAGAATATTATGCTGCAGTTGATGGCTTGTCTGAGGAAGACGACCAGTTGAGTGCCGATTTTAATGCAACGTTCAACGACGACATTGCCATTTTAATGGGGAACTTGAACGACAAGGTAGCCAAGGACAATGGAGGGCTCAAACATGTTATGGAAAGACATGGCCTAGGCAACCGCAACGACAACAGTAAAAGATTCGTTGATTTTTGAAACACAAATCGCTTTGTCATAGGTGGCACCATGCTTGACCACATAGACTGCCATAAAATTAGCTGGGTGTCAACTAACAGACAATCGATTTCCAACCAAATTGACCATTTTGCTATCAGTAGTCTCCTAGAAGTTCGAAACAGACGTGGAACAGATAGGGGTTGGTACGTGATCACATTCATAGCAACTGTCAAATTACGGATTCAAATGACGATCTCTCAGATGGTGTGGGAACAAACAGCAGCTCACTGCCCGCCAGCATAAAAGACCATTGGTATGCTGTGAAAACCGAAAACCATATCGGATTGTGAAAGGATTTTCTGTCGATCGCAGTGCAGTCCTAGGACGTGGCTTTCAGCGGATACCTGAACCAAGATCGTTGAACGAAAACTAACTTAGAGTTCGAATTGCAGCAACTCCAGCGCGAGATAGAGCCCCTATATCGCATGAAGATAAAAAAAAGTGTGCGGTAAGTCTGTATCCCCTCACCAATGGTAAGAGCTGTTTTGTCAACGGGAAACGGAGGAATTCGATGGACTCTTACATCCTAACTCAAACACCTCGACTACGCTGGCGATGTACTATGCCTACTCTCTCACAGAAGGACCTTCACTAAATGATAGCGAATGTTGCCAAGGGAGGAAGCAGATGTTGTTGGGTTGAAAATGAATTTGGCAAAAACAAATATTATCAGCCTGGGATCGAGCTCATCACCTTCCTTGGAGGACCTTGGAGAGTAGAGAGTTTTCAATACCTTGGGAGTATTGTCTCAACCGATGGCGGAACCGAACGGGATATAGCCAGCTAAATGTGGCGAAGTAATTCAATTAACTTAAACCCACAAGGGGATACAGGACATATATAAGTAAGTAGCCAGCCGAATCGGCAAAGCAACGTCTAAGTTTGGGATGTTAACCAAAATTTAGCGAAGGGAATATTATTAACTTCTTACTATCATAGACAATATGTCGGAGATAGCTCATGACGACATGATAGTTAGTACCAGAGTCTAGAGACTATGACCACTTCATGGGGAATACCATCAAAATTTGACTACCAGAGATGATAAGTGGACGATCCCTCATGATCAAGTTCAAACCACAAATGACTTGTAGAGTCCAAACAATAATTAGTACCAGAGTGTAAAGATTATTACCACTTCATGAGGGAATGCCATCAATATTTGATGTAAATGGCCGATTACTCTTAACCAAGTTCTATTCACAATGGAGAGGTATAGACTATCTACAAATCGTGACGATTTGTCCAGCTTCTTTTACGGGTTCGCTACAAGAAATTTAGACTAAAGCTTGTACAGAAGAGCTAGATTTTTACAGACTCAGGTTGGACTTTCAAACAAAGATCAGGGCTATTCTACACGGTGTTAGATATAAGCTATTCTCTTTTATAATGTCTGCAGCGTGTGTATTCAAATATCCTTGAAAATTTTCAGACTGTTAGCGTTATGGAATCGTTTCTGCAAGGTACGAACTAGTGCCAAGAAGTTGATGATACTTTAGAAAAATGATTTACCTCATCAGTCTGGATACATTAGGACTTCACCTATACAATGTTTAGAATCAAGTCCTGTGTAGAGACGCGATGATGAAAACTAAGCATACCACGATAAACTTTAATGAAACTGACATATTTTAATAAATTTAGTTATGAGTTTGTCTGGCTGTTATAGAATAATAGGACACGACGCCAAGCCATTTGATTTTTGACTTTCTTAAGCTTTAATCTCATAAGGCGACGTCATTGATAAAAGTTTTTCAAAGGCGAAAAGATATCACACTCCCTTGGGACACGTTCCCGCCCCTAAATCATAGAATATCCTCTCAACTTTCTAATAGATTTCCCTCCCTATTCAACGAAGCTTTACATCTTTAAAAAATAATTTAAAAAGAGATTTCAGCCCCCCTTGACAATCACCACATTGAAAACCTCAAAACTTCCCCGCCATCACTTCGAAAATATAAATCAAAACCATTATTCACGCCTCCTCACTCCACACACACACCCATCATCATCATTCTCCTCCTCATTGTCATTCTGTAAATAAAAATTCAATACCAATTCTGAGTTATTACCCCAATAAATCACAGATCCTGAAGGTCGATATCTTTGCCCACACCGCCCCATAATTTATTTCGAACAATAAGTCCTAAAACACGACCAGGACGAAAAAATAAAAAAATAAATAAATAGAAGCTAAACAAAGTATGCTTGCACTTTAGACTGCGTGCCTATGGTCAACAGCCACCACCTCTACCACCTAAATGCAATGTCCTTTAAGTAGATCATATAAATGCAATGGACAATGTCCTTTAGTCTTGTCTTCCTTCTCCTTTGCTTCTTTCCATTCACCGTGATGTTAGTGACTCTCTTGAGTAAGTACTGTTGTTATAAATAACTCCCCTTCTGAACGTCCTTCTCGGCACAAGTAGTTGTATGCAGCGCGCGACATGGATAACATAACGAACATAAGTAAAATTGTTTTGAGCGTGTTCTATCCTTTGTGTGTATCCTCTAACAGCAGTTGTTGTCCATAGCTGCTGTTGCAGCTGCTTCTCCCTCCTTGAGGTGGAGGTGCGGCAACAGCTAGTGTCCTTTTTTTCATTTTTTTCTTCTCAATTTCTCCCCTGACACATCGTCCTTTTTTTGTCTAATATCAAAAAGAAAAGTAGTTGGGGCGATGGAGGCAAAACAACAAAAAAAAAAAAAAACCAAGCAACTTATCGCAGGGTAGAGGTGTCCTTTATTTTAATCCGCACAAGGATCTCTTCAGATTGTTTTTTTTTTTCATTTTTCTTTCTTTTCTCCTTGCCTTCTCAGTGATGTTATGTTGTACAGAAGTTTTCTCTCTCTGATTACAAGGATGTGAGATGTTTTGTAATTTCTAAGTCTTAAGAAAGTTTCCTCGTCCTTTTTGTTTCGCTTTTTTGCATCATGAACACATGTACAACACAAAAAAGAAATACATATATAGATTTACTGCTAGAACCGGACAACTGGAACTATCTCCTAACCGAACGCATTCAAGTGAAATCGAGAATCCTTTTAGATTAGATCAAGTTTTTCCTTCTTTTTTTTTTTTTGGCGAATCCGATCCTGTGGTCCATAATCCTTTTCTAATCCAACTACACGCAAAGGATTTCTATTGTTTGCTGAAGCAATAGGTGATAGAAATGAATATCCTTTCATAGAAATATTCACAGGATTTTGTTAATTTTCCAGAAAAAAGGATTATTTCTGCCCTTCCCTTTAACAATATATATTGCCAGTATCCTGTGCGGTTTCTAGTTTATTCGATTGGGGTTGAAGATGATGCCCACCATTCAATGGACCATAAAGGATAGTGATACAGAAAATTTGTGTGGCGCTCCTGTCTGATAAATAAATTTATAAATTGTTGGATGATTTTCAAATTAACCACACTAAACGGGAGGTCGGAGGAAGCAAGCGCCAGGATATGGGGATGTTTATTGTTCTTAGACCATTAGATGGACCTTGGACTACCGTCAGTAATTAATCATGAAATTCCTAGACGGGAATATCCTCTTCAATGGTATAGTATATGGTATGCTAATCCATGTATAAAGCGGAAGCATGTGCCAGGATAACAGTAGGCAAGGCAAGTGGATGCATAGCTGAGTTGTTTGTAGACAAGTGAATGGAGATAGATTAGTTGGATAGAGTGTTGGACGGAAATTTTAATGGATTTTGGTTTTACCATTGAACATTATGTGGTCTGTGGGGCATTTGCTTCAAATTTGTTCGAAAGGGGAAGGATTCGAGTACTAGAAATGTTTGGACAGACCAGGGATTGGTTGTAGAATACTTTAAACTAAGATCACTAAACTGTTCCAAGCTTTATTTACTACCAAACATAGTATCAAAAATCAGTGTGTGTAAGCTCAAGCTAACCGCAAGAAGGCCAGACAAGGAATAAACAAAGGTTTGTTCTCAGAAGATACAATCAAGATTTGAAGATTTTAAAAGGTATTTGGCAAACATATCAAATAGTGTAGGGCTACATAGCTGCAATGTACGGTGCATTTCGTAAACTCTGAACGCAGATCGGCATTGCTGGTGAAAAAGTAGTTTGCTTTGTAGAATCTTAACCGCACAGGAGGTATAGATAACGGGCTTAAGGGCATCCTAGAGAATGGTTTGAAGCAAATAGAATACTAATGTTTTTAGATAGGTAGGCAGCGTGAATCAGTTTAATCCAAGTCAGTCAAGTGCTGTTTCGACGGTCTAGTAACCAGAAACATGAAAGCAACGAGCCGGCGAAAGAACTAGTAAGGACGTCTTAGCTATCGTGTTCTTAGGCAGCTACTAATCAAAGTCTGTAAATACTGTCCTTCATGAAGTAGTCCATGAAATAAAAATAAATGGCGTGCATCAAGGTGCTGTAATAGGTTGTGTGCTGTCGAATGCAGTGTATGATGACTTCCTAGAGCTTAGAATCGTCATGAGCTCTCAAAGTAGTAACCAAATATCTAGAGAACAAGGCAAAAAATATATTTGGTCCGGACTGACGCATTTCGAGAACTAGTAGAATACCCTAGCCATAACAGTTCGTATCCAAGCTAGAGATAATTAACCAATCATAGCAAAAATTGGGCGAGGCTATCACCGGAGAAGTTGTAACTAGACATAGTAAAGTCTCAGGAAACTCAATCAGCGAAAAATAATAATAAAGAATCATCATGATAAAGGAATGATGAAGGGCAGTGGAATGCAAATTGGATTAAACCAATGACATAAGGCTGGTGTCCTTTCGCAATGAAATGTTTGGCGGCAGTGCTAAGTGGTCAAAGGACAGAAAGGGATTTCGGTTTAATGGGTGGAAGTGTGGGGGTTTAATTTTATATTTACAAAATACCCATCTTCTAATGGACACAATAAAATCCTAAGTGCCTGTCTTAGATCCGTCTGAGTAAATCTCTGTCGCAGATTTGTTTAAAATTTCTCTTGATTCCCAAGCACTTCTGCTAGGGGTCCTGGTTTGATACTTGACGTTAAAGTAGGGGATGATGTAGTCCGAATTACTGGGAATAGTGTTATGGATGTTTACGATGTTTGCGTGGTCCATATTTCCATGAGCCAGTTGCAAGGATTTACTAAGCCGTAACGGTGATTTAGCCCCATCGTCTTCCGGAAGAAATCAACGGGAAGAAGATGGAGCATAGTTTCTAGTGCAGCTGTAGGAGTGGTTCTAAGGACGCCCGTTATACAAGCACAGGATAACCTTTGAACCTTCTCAAGTATTGCAATGTTGTTTTTCTTGTCTTGGTGCCGGCCACCAGATTAGTACTCCATACACGAGGATGCGTCTGACAACTGCCGGGGTTGGAGACCTCAGTTTGGACCTAAGACCTTTCTACATGCGTAGAGGGTAATCGAGGCCTTCTTAGTACAGTCTTGAAAATCGATATTTTTTTAATCGAGAATAATTCTCAAGTATCTGGTATCCAATTCAATACCCTTGAGTTTTGGAGAAGTTGTTTATGATATTTTATATGGTACTTTCTTGTGGAACAATATCAGCACATGTCGTCATACTTTCTTGTGAACAATACTGGCTTAGTTTTGGATAGATTAACTGCGAGACCGACACTATCTGCCCACTTTGCGAGTTTATTTAGAGCAGAATCCACCAAGTCTTTAACTGTAAGAAGGAACTTCCCTGATATCGCTGATAGAATAAAAAGCATAAGTGACACTCTATACCCGTCTTAACTAATAAGTTTGATTGTATGGTGAAAAACGCTTGAGAAGAGATGCTATATTGCGAATGTTTTAAATATTTAACTGGTAAGCTGCTTAGGGTGATGGGATCGATGTATGATATTACGAAAGCTAACCAACTGTGTTAAGATTTAGGTTAACCGGTTTCTGTACAATGAATCCCTACAGTCATGCCTCAATTCTAACTTGATGGATTATGTCGAAAATCCATTTGGAAGAGGAAATTTTCTTTCATAATTCCTTGGAATCATCTGCAATGGAGGAGGTTGCAGAGCCATCTATGAAATTGATTATAAAGGGATCATAGATCGGCAAGCAGCCATAAAGGTGTTGCAATTATCTTCGACTAGATTCAAGCTAGTAAAATAGGGTAAAAACAAAATTGAATGAGAATTACAACACTGTGACTCAATGGTAGGTACTGGGGCATATATATATATATGTAGCTAGGCCCAGAGAAAACTATATATAGGAAAATAGACATAGAATCCTTGCAGAAGTCAAATACATTCAAACCATCTCGTTAGGTTGCTGGTATTCGACACCTATTGTTTGAGAGTCCTACACCATCCCCTTAAAAGAAGCACCACTCTTGGTAGAAGTTTCTTACAGCATTGAAGGACCTGCTTAACATTGAGCTTAACGTATTTCAGGGATTCATAAACTTATTAGTTTAAAAAATCGAAAGTTTTAGAATCACACTGTTTTCAAACAAATTGGACACAATGGACTAAGACTAAGTACCAAATCTTAAGGATCAATGAGTTACAGTCGCATTTCAAAGGCTTAAAGTTTTGAAGAAGTTTTGGAGGGTGTTTTCAGACAATCAGAATAAATAGAGGAAAAAAAGCAGAGTGACAAAATTTTTAATGGAAAAGTTAAGAGTTAAATATTTTATGAATAAATATATGTACTAAATTTGTTAATAAATATAAATAAATGTGTTTTATGATATACCTATAGAAAACCTTTGAGTACTCACATTAAGAAATCATGTACATAGTCTGATGAAGTCTGAAAAAAAGAAATAATAATTGTTGATGACATATGTATGTATGTGCGTATTTGGAAGTATATATTAAATTAACTTATGTATATATGAATAAGTTATATTTAAAAGAAAAAAAACTGATTGCACACGTCAATTCAAAGAAGATCCTTCTGAGATTCTATCATTGACAGATGATGGTGTCAACTTTCACAGTACAAAGGCATATCAATTCAAAATGCTTTTTAATACGCTTGTCAGATTTATTGAAATATCACTGATCACTTAGGAATAAGGTACATTCAATGTCAAATCAGAGGTAACTACTTCGTCAATAAATTGCCGTCACCTCTTCTACAGAATCTGGTAGCCAATGAGCTACTCTAGCCAAAATGCTGAAAAGGTGAATGCTTAGACAGATGACATGGCTATTGCTGTTTCGGTTAAATACTCAGATACTCTAAATGAAAAATAAATGTTGCCTTATTGACCTATTCAGTATAAAAAGCTTCAGTTTCTCCTTCACAGAACGATCAGAATATGTACGGGGTCATCCCCACAAAAGGTATTATTTTAAATCAATAGAAAACGCTTTTTTTTATCAAAATTGCTGATATTTTTATTTTAATGTTAAGTACAAACTCAGAGGTTAGTAATGGAATGCAATATGCTAAATTCCTGCCTCGATTTCACCTGCAAATAGTATTTTTTTTGATGAAATTTTTCATCAAGTTCCCGCATAATTTCGGTGGTATTTCGCTGTATTTCATTCTAGTCCATGAATCGTTGGTGGAGCATTGGTACAGGACTTTATCTTTAACATAGCCCCAAAGCCAATTAATGTCTCCACTTCGAGAAAATTTCGAGAAATTTCGAGAATACATACATTGTCTACGAATACAGTAGACAATTTGTCACGCAATAGAGCCACTTTACCAAACGTTGACATGATATTTTCACCGCATTTGTAGTGAATTTTAACTATTTCAGCATGTTGTGCAAGTGTGTATCGATCCATACTTAATAATTTTCTAGATTTAACTAATCTAAATTCATTGCAATGATAGTTTATTAATGTTGACAATTTAAAAATGGCATGCAATTTAAAATGACACCTCTTGTTGGATGACCCTTTACATGGGTCGTATTCTGGAACAGATAAATAAAAATTCCCAACTAGAATGAGTAAGAAAACAAGTGTAGCTCTCTCTTGCTGTTAAAGGACTAAAAGTCAGAACTGTATTATATCTGTTATAAGGCACATGAGTGCGATTGTTAGGTGACCAATTCTAAGCAACATTGCTCTGTTTCATCTGTTGCCCTGTTATATGTATCTGTCAGTACTTCTATTCGACTAAAAGTCTCTTCGAAAGAGTGTTGCAACTAAGTTGGTCATTCATCAATTCTTGATCCTAAAATTTCAAAGGAATAAGTCGCAATTATTAGGAGAAAAATGTTCCCGCGATTTCAGGATTTAGCGTACAAAGAAGGGAGAACAGACTGAATTTCCATGTCTCGGGACAGATCTCGCTTAGAATAGATCAGATTTATTATCGGTGTCCTCACTGCACTGCCTAATAGGCTTACACGATACAAGAGTAGGACTCTTCTTAAATGACATCTGCAGGAACTGTATGGACGAATAGGGAGAAGAAACAATCCTCCTTCTCATGTGCACCTGTAGCCTGGTATCTGTAATAATTGACTTCTTTGTGTCTAAATCCTTCGAGAATCAGTCATCTCCTTGTTCTAATCTACTCATTTCAGCAAAGGTCCATTATTCAAATATATAGGTACACCTTAAAGTCTGCTCTGGAATGAAGTATTGTTCATTTTGAAATAGTATTTGAAAGGTCTTCATGACCTGTTATTTATAGATAATTCAATACACAAGTCTACGAATCTGTAAAGGTGTCTTTAGTGTATTAAATAAGTGTATTTCATATAAAAGAACAGGTCCCACTATGCTGCTCTGAGGAATTCTACTTAATTTTATTTATCACTTGGGGAATGCGCTGCCTATTAAGTATACATATATGTATGTATGTATCTATGTAGGTAATTTCCTTCATATCACTTCGTTTAACTGTCATTGGCTACCATTTTAATTTAAAAGTTCCCCCTGAGAAACTAGATACGGAAAGTCGAAAGTCATCCCCTAGTAGAACTTCATTACAATCAAAAAATCGAAATTCCTTTGCGTATTTGCCTTAAAATACGAACAAAGTCCAATCCCTCCGCCCAATGATGAGTGCCATCTGTCGTTCGCCCCCCCCTGTCCCGTACACATCCCGGAAGGAAGTAAACTTTAATTGTCCACCTTATAGCCTTTCTCTATACATATACAGTCTCGCCATCCCACTACCCATGTAGCCAAGAGAAAAGTTCACGATTTCTCATACCAAAGCCAATTTAAACTTGCAGAGACTTTCTTCCTCTCATTGATCTCTTGAGAATTTTGCACTTGTCAGTGACAGAGTAATAGAGTGAAGGACACATCACATAGCACATAAGGACACGACAGGACATCACTTTGGTTTGGAGTGAAATTTGATTTTATTCCACCTCCTACTCTATTATAAGAGTTATTCGAAAAGAGGGTGATGCACTCTTCACCATACCATTGTCCTTAATGCATCGTCGTTTGGTCCTTTATCCTACACAACTTAAAACGAGGACAACCATCATAATCATCATTCTTCGACATTTGATTTTCTCCTTCTGGATGCAATGTTTTCACATTGTAGTAGAATTTCTGCAGGATTCCAGATAGACTATCACGCCCTCTACTCTTTTAACTGCCCCCCACATACATCCTCCTTCTAATCTCTAAGAGGATCCCTTTTTTGAGTCAATAAAGCTAACAAAATTGATGGGTGATGAAACCTTTTTGCACACTCTTTCTCTCTCTCTCTCTCTCTCTTTCTGATATTCGCTTATACTCTCTCAAATGCACAGCTTTGTGTGCTGGTCGTCCTTATGGAAGTACTTTACCTCGAGAACAGGAAATCTCTCATAAAAATGAAGGAACTCATCTCCCTCATAGAATATTCCATCTCCCAAAAAAAAAGTGTAAAGAAAAAAAGAAAAAAAAAATGTGTTGTCCTGTGTCGACTTGATGTGATGGGTGAGTGGGAGAGTGTAACTGTGATTGTGATGTCCTGTTCGATGTGATATTAAACGTTAAGTGAATTTTCTTATACACTTGTCGCTCACACATATAATTTGTGCGATACGAACATACCATTAAATGCTTGTGTATTGTGTTACTGGCTATTTGGTGGGGTGTCACTGTCCTTCAATTTTGTATGTGAAAAGGATAATGGATAGTAAAAGGGGAGTTAGCTTAACAAGAATACTTTCTTGTCCCCCTTCGAGATACAAATGTTCTATTTGATGTTGAAATGAACAAAAAAATGTCGAAGAAGAAAGAAGTTTATTGCCAGCATTCAAAGATGAATGGTTAACAGTAATTTTCAGACGAGGGGTGGGCCTGTTTTTTATTATAGGTTTTATAAATAGGTATGCGTAAGTGAAGGCATATTTTATATTTATGTTTTTACATGATTCATAGAACACAGTAAGGGGTAATTTAATAAAATGTATCCGAGACAAGCTCCTATTCTGAGTATAAAGCTTTGTAGTGTCCTTGGATGAACGTGGAAAATAATTTTTTCAATATCGGTTATGTGGCTTCGATTCAAACTCAGTACTTATGACTTTAAGGATTTTCCCAATTGGCAAGTTTAAGCTGCTGTTGTATAGCAAACGAATTTTTAAATACTAAGCTTATGACACCCTGAGGGAGGTATTGTGATCTGACGTACTTGAGCTCATTTTGCTCTAAATTGACTTACGACCTAACAATTTGTAAGGTAGCATACTATTTTCTTGAGTTGAGCTATCCCAATCGTTGTACACGATTTTTTGACAAAGTTCTTACAGCTCGTAAAGTTCGTGGTTAAATCTTCTCCTTCATAATCCGTTTAAGCAGGTGGGACCATAAATCAAATGTTGAACATTTCTCACAAATGCGCTTTCACCTTCGACAAAGTCCACGTTTATGCACCATACAGCAGTATGGAGATGATGAGAATCTTATATAGTGTCTCATTGGTTCTCCTCGATAGGGCCTTGCAGGATAGTTGTCTTCTAAAGCCATAGTAATAGTGATTCCCGAATGTTATTCTACTTTGAATCTCCGTTATGATATCGTTAGCAAAGCCTATCAAATGCGGCTTTGAAATCGATAAATAAATGATGGCTATCAATCTAAAGATTTGGTCAATCGTCGATTTTTCAGGCCTAAAACTGAAAGCTGAGGTTCTTCGCTTCTGTAAAGCAGACATTCCCTCCATCCATGAAATGTGATGTAACGGACCGGGCAAAAGAAGGATGAAAAACTGCGTTATCTAAATTCGCTAACATTATTCTGATATGCGGTCATGCCCCCAAAAAGGATGAGGACATCTTCTACGAGCTCCTGGACAAGACCTACGAGTAGTGTCCTAGCTATGATGTTAAAATTGTACTGGGGGATTTTAATGCAAAGCTGGGAAAGGAGGGCATGTGGTAGTACTATCGGTAAGTATAGCTTCTACGACGCCACCTCCGATAACAGATTTGGGTTAATCGACTTTGTAGTAGCTAGCAAGCGATTCCTACATATCAATATCTACAAAGGACAGGGAGATCTCCGGATCAGTCAACCGCTAACCAGATTGATCACTTATGCCGCCAGTAGCAAGTACGAAAGACCAGTGGTTACACTGCCAAAAAGCCATTATGGATACCGCCAACCAAATTGAGAAAAACAGCAAGACTGCATGAAAGGATCAGAGCTGCTTGTGAGCTCTACGCGCAGAAGAGAAGGGATAAACTTCGGCTTCTAAGAGGGAAAAAGAAGGAGCACGAGAAGCGCATGATTGAGGAAATAAAGAGCTGCTCTGCAATGAGGTTCGGAAGTTTTATCGATGATGGTTTTGGCTTCCGTTGCCGTGTAACAGTCTGCAATTATTCTCAGAACAAATAAACAGTCTGGGCTCTATCCAACTTCTCTTCATATAAATGAACTGGCTTTGACAAAACTGAAGACTTAACAATCCCATGACTAATAATGAATTTTAGAAACTGTATGCTTCTAAACCATATCCACTTGAGTTGTATTCCGAAAGCTAAAAGTGAAGGCAAAAATCTTCAAAGGATGTATGGGGACCTATGGTCAAAGCATAGTCTTGAATTCCATGAGTCAGTCAGACTGCGTTGCAACCAAATTTCATTTTCGAAGAGATTTCACATGGTAGGTTGAGCAAGAGGGGAGGTGATAAAGGAATTCAAAACAACTGAGCAGGATTTAACTTTTTCCACAAACTTTAGATGCTAAGCCATAGGAAGATGGAGGGGTTCATGAATAGGCTTACGAGCTGGGAAGGCTAGTACTACCAATTGGCAGATAGCTTGCAGAGAAGCTATGCGTTCTGTATGTCGGGCCGAATGTCTTTGCACATTTTATCAAAACTAACGACAGGTAGTATAGTTTACATAACCATCCCAGCTTTCTCGTATTCAAATTGGAAAAATATTGTCATTGAACATGAGATGTCATGAAAAATAAATCCACCTTCCTCTGGTGCTAGATGCTGAGTGCTAGAGAACCTCTAGGAATTAGTTTATCGATTCTAAGGCTATATCATATTTTTGCTTAGCTCTATAGGTACATATTGACGACCGTTCGCATTTCAAAGTATGATCAATGTATCAAAAGCCCCTTGAATTACATCAAATGGTTGAAAAAAAAGCAGTTTAGGCGGGTCATGAAAAGTCAACGCTGAAATCAAGCAACAATTCCGACAATCGATTCCCTATTGCCTAAATCGGCACAATAGTGGAAAGTTAAATGGTCCGTATGGGACCCAGAACCTAGTTTAGAACGTTACTAACCTCACACTACACTTTAGACTAAAATAAAAATATCAACAGTTAAAAAAATACTGTTTCCTGTAAGATGTGTTGATATTCACGCGCTAAAACCTTTCCCAAAATATTCAGATGACCTTTCATTGAACAACTTGTAAACAATGTCAAGATTTGAGAAAAAACTTAAAATTCACCTCTCAAGACATTTGAAGATCCAACATTCAAAACTTTGTTCAATCTTCTGTCAATTTTATTTCAATACCTCGATGATTTGGGTCTAAAATTGGCTAAATTTAAATCAGTTTTGTGCCATTTCCCCTCAGTTGGGGGCTGTGTTGGCCAAAATATGGCCAATATTAAGCTCAATTTACCCCAGATCCGTTGCGAAACTCCCAAACAAACAAAAACCCAAATCCACCCGGAAATAAAAGCCACCACTAGAAAATACAAAAAAAAAAAAATTCCTCTCTCATAAATTATTTACTTCCCCACTGCCAATGCCTTTGCAAGGATATCCCATTCATTTTTCCAACAATAAATGGCCACTACGTGAGTTCGATTGAACTGTTACATGGTTAGACCTCACTACCTACACATTGCCGCCTTCCAAACAGTCACCCCCAAAAGGACTCCGGTAAACACATGAAGGACACACACACATACACTCATTGTAACGGGGGAAGAACAACAGACGCGCACCAAAAAAAAAACCCCTCCGGAAGCAGGACAAAAAAAACCGAAACTCTATTAAGGAATCCCTTTTGCGTTGCTTCCTTACCTGACGCGCGTTGACTTTCATGAGTTGCGTAAAATATGGAAAAAAAAAAACACAAAAACGAAACAAAAGAAAGAAAAATAACGAAATCATGAAAATGGTGGTAGAACGGGCAACCGAGAGAGAGTCTGAAAAGAAGAAAAAGAAAAAAAAAAGCTGATTCAAAATTGATAGCCAAATTGCTTTGGGAG
This sequence comes from Xylota sylvarum, assembly GCA_905220385.1. Classification (NCBI taxonomy): domain Eukaryota; kingdom Metazoa; phylum Arthropoda; class Insecta; order Diptera; family Syrphidae; genus Xylota; species Xylota sylvarum. The sequence continues at coordinate 101,827,831 of LR999957.1, read as the reverse complement.
GCAATTTCCTATTTTGTTTGCCAAGAGTTTTGCGTCCTTCAGTCTCTTTTTTTCATCCCTTGGCCGTTCCTGTTCCATGTGACTGTAAATCTTTATTCTATTTCACCACCCATTCAGGTTATAAATGAGGTCAACTATTGGTTCCCCTGCTCTAAATGGTGGCACTCTCATTCCACTATCTCTCACTCTCTGACTAAACGAATACTTTATCCTACTACCCTTGTGCCTCGTAACAACTTTCATGGATCATCAAGATGCCAATGGCATATCAAATATTTTCTTCCTGCTTCAGTGTTATAGTATTGACGTTTATTCCTGCTTCGATTTTTATTTTTTTCTACTACTAGCTTGACGGAAGAGAAGGCTTTGATGATTAAAAAGATAATCAAAAGGATGTTGTGTCCTTTTTTGTTTCTGCTTTGTTTTTTTTTTTTTTTGAGAAGGTTTGCTCTTTTGTTTCCTAAATAGTTTGAAGGACTTGTTCTGAATTCGAAATTTTGTAGTTAGTAAGCAATTTGGGAACAGTGTTGGCGTTTGGAGAAAAGAAACGTGTTGGTAGGGATGAAGGACAACAAGAAATACGGGAATTACATTATTTAACCTCAAACATAAATTATTCAACTTAAAATGGAAATATATGGAAAGAGCTAGATCGTATCAGAAGGATGGTGGGTAATATGTAGATTCGAATTAAATGCCACAGCAAGTCGGAAAAGTCGGAATGGTATACATAGGATCTTGGATATGATCCTTTCCCCACAATGTCATCTTAAGCTGCCTCGAGTCTACATAGGTTTAGGTTTAGGATAAAGTGGGTGTCCACATAAGTGTGCAAACATACTGAGACCTATGCAGGTCCATTGTGGTGCTATGGATCGCACTATTTGGCTACCAAGAACTAATTAAATCAACCGGAGTGTTTGATAAAGCGAAGGAGGTCCGTGACGCCTAACGACGCCAGTTCGACTAGGTTGCAGAAGAATGGAACTCCTAAATGGAGTAATCTTTTTTGGGACAGAACTGGACACGTACAAAGGAGGTAGAGAAAGGTTTCATCCTTCTCCTCATCTCTACAGCTTCTGCAGAAGTCATGTGAAAAGACGCCCAGCCTTATGGCATGTTGGCCTTTCCGACAGTGTCCAGTAAGAACATGGTTGATCTGTGATCGCTTCAACAGGACCAACTCAACACTGCGTTTCCGATGAAGCCTAGACCAGATCTGTCTCGATATTTTGCAAGAGAGATTTTCCCATCTATAGTTGGTTTTGCTGAAAGCATTCACCTTTAGTAGGCATGTGGGGCATACCTAGGTTCCGCTTTGGTAATATCCTATGGGTCGTACCCTGTCTGGCGAGCTCATCAGCCTTGCAATGCCCTGTAATGTCTCTGTAGTCTGGCATCCAGCATAGGTAAATGTTGAAATGCTCAGTTATCTCAAGAAGAGACTAACGGCATTTGAAGAGAAGGAGAACGATTCCAGAGATTTAATTGCTGCATGACTGTCAATGAAAATGCTAATACAAATCCTTGACAGATATTGTATTACATTTTAGTCTGCACAAGTCTTCCTTGTTCGCCATGATTTCCACCTGGAAAAGGTGGATCCAATGATCTGGGAGACAACACACAACCAGTCAGTCTTGGAGCCATCCTTGTAGAAGCGGACTGAACAGTCCTCAGGAGAAGGAGCAGTGACCAATTGACTACGAGTAAGGATGCTCGTGCGGAAGAGTCGGTCAAATAGCAGGGTCGGCGAGGTATAGTCGTTATTTTCTGGGGTAAAATTGAGGAGATTAATGATCGAGGAGAGCTCTAATGGTAGCTCCTTATTTGAGGAGACTTTGGGTCGCATAGCCGTAGAGCAGGTGGAGAATAATATCCAGTACATGCAGATCTTTGCAACTTAGATAGGAGATTGAAGTGAGTAGTTCTATTAAGAGCCGGCCAACAAAAATGCCATGAAGTAGTGTAGACACGAAATTTAAAAACACAGCTCCTACCTATGACCGTTTTACAGGAGTACAGAGCCGCAGTTGTATTTTTCTACGCCTTGAAGTAGATTGGGTTTCCAGTTTAGTTTCCTAGACTTTCACCGTATTAATGTCATCTGCATAGGTCACTACTATGCAGCCAGTCCTTTCTATGCTCAGCAGCAGCTCCTTGACCACTAGATTCCACATACAAGATGCCACCCTGAGGAGTTCCGTTCATTGTGAGACGGTCTTCAGCCTATAATATTCAGCTTTCTCGCTTTAAGGGCCTCCTGGACTGCCTTTGATTGATGATACGTGCCAGGATTCTAATCGCCTTTGGTGACTTGTCAGCTGTATGCTGTAATAATGTAAAGGTACCTTAACTCTGACTTGAATATCACAGTTTGATCGTCACCTATTAATCCTTTTTTCTGCTTTACCATGTCATGTGTCAACTACTTTCAAATTATTTATTTCTTCGATGCCTTCCATATCTCCCAGGCTCGTCGAGGTCTTTTTCCTCATCAATCCTCAGTTTCAAGTCTGTCGCTTATGATGCCTTCCAACATCCTACGGGGTTCTCTCTCATTTTCTCTTCTTGTAGAGGACATGAATTGTGGATGTGTTCAAAAACAATCTTGGGAATGCCATCGACACTAGGCGTTATTAAACCCGGATTTTAGTCAAGACTGGTAGGGCGTATTTAGTGGTGACTATGGGCTGAGTGTTTTTCGTGTTTCTGTCTCTGTTTACTTAAATCCTAGCTGTTGCAGGAACACTATAAACGTGGGCCGGAGTATCGCTTCATTAGACCAATCTCCACACGAAACTGTGTCTAAGTCTTTTCTCGAATAATTTCTGTAAGGGCTCCATGAATGAAGAGGAAAGGATCCTCACCTTCTTTGCATATAGTCGATCACTAAACACGGTAGCAAAGGACCACACTTAAGGTTTGGGTGGCGTGTGCAGGAAGCAATAGACATTAGCAAACTTAACATATGACACTGGAGGTTGGAAAAAAATCTTAGTCTCAGAATGATTTCAGTATTAACAAAGTGATGAAAAGGACTCTCTTAAGATGTAACTTAAAGAAGTTCTTGCAAAACCTTATTGAACTTGAATGCCACACCCTTCGTCATGACCACCCCCACCCAACTAATGTCATTGCACATCATTCAATCAAGCAGATACATGATTTCCACATGAGTACAGAGCTCTTTCTGTGAACTCAAGAGACACATCCTTGCCATAACACTGTCAGATTGCAAGGCGTTCTTTTAAAAGAAACGATGTAAAACGATGTTAAGCTTGTGTCGTCGTCAGTCTGATACAACTTCAAGGAGTTACTTCATACAACACAGAAAAATACATCCTTTTGTATCACTGACGAGTAAAAAAAAAGAAAATACGTCCACGGTGAATGGTGCATGTATCCCTTTTCTTCGTATCCCACCCACTTAGCACGGACATTTTCTAGGAAGTCAAAGTGTTTGCCGTATCTCCGTGGAAAAAAAAAAAAAACCTGCGACCCATTAGAGTAGCGCAACAAGAGGGTGGTTCCATGGGGTTGAAAAATCACGAGAGTACGGAGCAAAAATAACAAAAAAAAATGTCTTTATTCAAAAATCCTGTGACACCACAGGACTCGCATATGGGATATCCAGACAGTGACGAGACATCGGACGGCCGTAGTAGAAAACAATACACACCAGCCAGCAGCAAAACCAAAGGATGAGGAACAAATTACACTTTGATGGTATGATGATCTGTTTGCTGTTTCTTCCGGTGGCACTGTGCCACCCGCCATCCACTCATTCCTCCTTGTCGCTTAAAATGTGTAAAAATAGGGACAACAGCAGAAAAAAAAAATAAACGGAGTACCGTCACCAACGGCTGAGTGCATTCTGGTGTAGAGCTCTGTCATATGGCTGATGATGATGACGATGATTACGGTGATGATGATGATGGTAGTGATGATGGTGATGATGGCGAAATGGCGATGACGATGGCGATGGTGATGGTGATGCCTAGGAAGTAGCACCCAAACCTCACCAACTTTATGATTGCACTCTGGCTACAGCAATCGGAAAGAACTTCCTTTTGCAAAAGACAGCTCAGCTGCATGTTTCGAAAGCACTTTCCAGCAGCTGACAAGCGATGCAGATGCAGAAGGGAGCGGTACCCGACTAGTTTGTCTTTGTTATGAGAGGTGAGCTGACTGAGGGGTGGGTGGGTTGGTTGCATGTTCCTTTGTGGTGCATTTAGTAGTGCAATCAAGGGTTTATTACTTTGCTGCTGCTCGTCTTATGTTACCCTCATAGCATTGCAAAGGGGAGAGAAAATTGTTCCGTTAACGAAAATTGACTGAGAGCGCTGGTGGTGGTTTAACAACGCTTACATGCATGTGGGGATGAAAAAAGGACTCCTCCGATTCGTATAGCTGTTTTGCTTCATTCTTTTTGCAAGACTTTGTGTGCATATTCAACCGAGAGAAGGAGGGATGCGTAATTAACTGAAATTTATATAAAATGATGCGTTTCCTGTGTGAGTGTTATGTGGAAAGATTTATTGCGATAGAGAAAGGACTGCAGTTTGGGGTGGAGGGAACAAAGAGATCGCTGCGTTGTATTGTTAACTGTAAGAGTTGGCTAATGAGCTTATGCATTGAGTCTTACTATGCTTTGTTGAGAATGGTATGCCGCAGGGATGGGCGTAGACACCTGAACTTTTAAAAATGTTGTTAGTTGTTAGACAGAACAAATTTAATTGTCTCATGAAAATGGAGGAGAATGACTTTGTGAAGTACGAAAGGGTTGTCGTTTGATAAAGAGGATTTGAACTGCCAACGTTCTGAGTGAAATGAGTACAAAAGGTGGGTAGATACCTACCTCTACCTACTTCATAAAAAGTAAATCGTTGACTCTAAGGTTATGTAGTGCATAACTTTCTTAAAGTCGAACCGCAGACACACCTTTGTTTGGAAAACTGATATTTTCTCTAAAGCTTCTTTCGTGTAGACAAAACAAACACGTGTCTTAGCCTGCTCTAGACCTCGAGGGGTTTTTGAGGTTTTGAGCTTGAATATGGTTCCCAATTGCGTAGATCGATTCATGTCCTATGAAGGATATCTATTCCTCACGGCGAGAGTGTATATTAATTCTGCGAAGAGGGTTAATATGTTGCTGATACCTCTGTCGTTGTCCATCAAAGTGCTTCCACGTTCGCATAGAAAATTACTTCGAGATTCAAGTGGGGTAAGTTAAGGCTGCATGATTAGGTTAGGTTCGGTTGGCAGGCTGCAGCAAGTGCATCCACACTTATGCCGGAATAGTCCCATTGTGATAGTGAGCGCCCTTCGGATACTGCAATAAACAGTAGGTCCCTTCCATTCCATGTAAAGAATATATGTAACAAGCACAGCACGAAAGGTTGTGAGAAGCTAGTAACTGGGTCCCTAGCTGAGCAGCCTGGATGGTGAAGAATAGTCTCTTCCTCTTCCTTATTCACATAGCTTCTGCAAAAATCGTTTGCCGGGAGATCCAGCAGTGTTCCGTAATGACATCTACGTACTATTGCGCTCATGAAGGATCTCAGAGTTGTGCCATCTATGGCGAGTTCGTCGGCCATGTAATTTCCTGGAATGTCCCTTTGGTCCGGCACCCAAATAAGGTGAATTTTGAATTGTTCTGCCATCTCCCTAAGAGATAAGCGGCAATTAAGAGCAGTTTTGGAATTGAAGGTGACCGAATCCAGAGACTTAATCGCGGCTTGACTATCGGTAAAAATGATGATATCCCTTGTGGATACTACATTGTACCTTAGCCAGGGCAAGGCCTCCTTGACAGCTATAATTGCTGCCTGAAACACGCTGCAGTGATTGGGAAGGCGGAAGGAGATCTTGCAGTTCAGATCCTGGGAGAACATACCATCCCCACACTTGTTTCCGTCCTGGATCCGTCCGTATAGAGGCCAACGGATAAACTGCGAGACCCTATACCACCCAGTCAGTCCTGGAGGGTATGTAGGTTTCGAAATTTTTGTTGAACGAGTGGTCAGTTCACAGACTGGTTCACAAAAGAATTGCTTTAAAGCGAATAGCCGCATTTGCTCCCACTTGGTTGCAATAGCTATCGATCGCATGTGGAACAGTGTGTCCGTAGCTGCAGTTGGAGTGCTCTACGAATGCATGTGCATGTCGTTCTTTGCACACGAGGATTTCTGAGGATTGACCCCCAGACCGCATATTTTAGTTCATATAGAGAGCTTAGAGAGGGCGTTATGTAGAAGATCACTAAGCATATTGAAGTGTTTCCCTGAGACAGCAATAGCAACGTCACCTTCGTAGGCAACTATCCTTTCCAGGATTAGAAGTAGTTCATTCACCACTGGGTTCCAAAGAAGAGGGGAGATCGCACCTCCTTGTGGTGTACCCCTACTGATGAGCCTCCGTACTGATACCTCGCCCAGCTTTGAGTTGATGAACCTGTTAGTATGAAACGACAGTGCGACTACAATTGTCTCTGGTTCGACGTTGTTAAATGTCTTGAAACGTTACCAAACTACATATATTATTTGTAATCTAAATATTTTTTAATAATGCTAACTAATGTGTGTAAGGCCGTTTCAACCGAATTTCCTTTACTAACTTGCATTAAGAGGCTGAGACAAGATTCGGATTAACACTGCAGCATACATGGGTATCTTTTAATTTCTTAAGCGTTTGGCTGCATTCCTTTGCAGGGGCAGGTTTTGACATCATGCCTTCTTTTTCTTATAGTCCAGGGTTTTCGCCCTCTTGGTTTCTCTGTGTTTGGTTTTCCCGCCGCAGTTCCTGCATAATACTCGCAATGGTACTCGGAAGCTTCGAGAAAAAAATGCGGGCAGCTTATAGATGCCACTTTGCAGTTTTGTAGCCCTGTTTCATAGCTTGTAGTTTTAGATTTCTGTCTGGTCCACTCCTATTTCTAAAGATGTGGCAGTTTGTTTCGTACGCATTCCTGGCTCTTGTAATGTCCTCTAATGAGTTTTCTAGTTCTAGAGAGTGTCATTTCCAGTAAAAAGTCTAAGTGCGGCTTTCTGTGCAAAAGGCTCTCCTGATTACTTACTTACTTGCTTAGATGGAGCTACAATTCGGGGTGAACCTGGGCCTCCACCCTCTCTCTCTCAGGCTTTCCTGATATCGAAACAAATTTGTCGGCTAATATTATGGACTCGTTAAATTTGTTTATTCTTTTATAAATCGAATCGTTTGTAAAACAAGGACTATCTAGGAGTATCAAGGAGTAAATACACCACAGTATAGAAAAAACTACACTCCACTAGTGGCATACATTTTCTTTTGGAAAATTAATTGAAAATTCCAACCACGACAGAGGTTGTTCTAAGTAAACCTGAAGGAAAAATGTAATTCTCCTTACAAATATCCTTAATCGTAAACCAACTGCTTACGAGGCTTGCATCAGCAACAAAATACTTTTTTGTTGTTGTTTTGTTTGCCATTGGAAAATCCTCTTGCATTTCGTGGCCTACATTTGTAATTTTTTTTTATCCTTCATATAGCGCGGCAGGAGAAGTGGCGTCAGGAAGCAAACAAGAAGTAGGCAACTGAACAGGAAGGTTCACTAAATTGGAAGGATATTCGTAAAACTCATTATGAAAAGAAAGCACGCAGCGTGCAAAGGACCGTTTATCAATAGCGCGACCTAATTTCTGTTTTTTTTTCTATTATCGGAGAGAGAGAGCCTCCTTCTCTGCTGTTGCACATTTTTAGTTTGCTTGGTTTGCCTTCGAACGGGCTCGGCATACATATATAAAGGAAAAACTACTACTGAAGCTGTCCCTACAGAAAACAGTTTCAATATTCCGGTCATTTATCCCTAACAATGCGAAGAGAGGAAAAGTTTTTCGTTTTCAGTTTGTTTTTTTTCTTTTGCTGATGCTGAAAGCAAACTTATAGTTCCGTCATATAATGACCTGATTGCAATATCTTCTCTGGGAGAGGTTGTGTGTTTGTGTGTATATGGAGGTGTCCTGGCCAGAAATTAATTTCATTCGGAATATTGTTGATGATAATCTATTTGCCAAGATGTTACGAACATGGATCAGATTGGGTTTTGGTCCTTCGTACCCCGAGCGCACCAGATGAGATACAACAACTTTTGCCATTGATTGATTTTTCTTCATTTTTATTCTACCCCCCCGAGCACGTCTTCGTACGTAGTTCAGTTGAAGTTTCTTTCTTTGGTGTTTTTGTCCTTCAACTCAGTGAATGTCCCCAATTTGGCGACAGGGATCATAAGGTCACCAGGTCATAATGGGAATAGGAAATAGTGGTGAGAGTCATTAGTTGTTTGCCATCATCATCATCACCATCAACATTATCAACGTATTCATTACCTCTATCAGTGACAATTAGTTTTTGGTTAGACGAAAAGGAGGTTATGCCTGTGAGGGTTGAAAAGGAATGTCCTGCGGTTATATTACATAAGTGTCGTTACATTTTAGTATTGATTTCGTTCATGTAAGGTGCTGGATTGTATGAGGCAGGTTAGGGGAAATAATCATTAGGTGTGGTGAACACTTAACGTGGTACTTACACCTAAACCACCACCGCCGGGTTGGTGAAAGGAAATGGTGTGATTTTTCGCCAAGAGAGTCAAGACAGGTCGTAGTCGGAAGAGTGTTATTTTTTCCTTGACCCAATTAGAGAGACAATAGCTACATTTCAGGGGACTAGTGTATGAAGTTGAGCTAGGAAGGAAGTGACAATATATGGATTGAAATTCTACTATTTGTTCGATCAAGATGACTCCTCGAGAGGTCTGCAGTGGAATAGTTCTATTTCTTTTTACATATTAGTTCCATTTTGTTGATTCACAAAGAATTAATGGGCTTCTGGTACCATTCTCATGGAAAACACACTCAAACGCAAAAAAGCATTGAAAACTTTTCTCGGCAAAACATTTCATGGTTCATGGTTTAGTCTCTTGCAGGTAACCCCAAAGAACATTTTAGTTATATACCTACATAACCTACCTTCCTGGGTTCATTTTCCCTCTTTTAGGATGGAGATGCACATATATGAAAAGTCTGGAAATATCATCTTTCAAAAGTCTCATCTTCTTCAAATTATATCCGAAGTAACTATGAACTGTAGGCAACCCTACTAAACATTTCGCAGTTACTCATTGCTTTGAATTTTATTTAGTCTAGCTTTTTGGCATTTTGGCTTGTCTACAGTTGATCACCGTTTGTGACGTTCAAAGAGATCCATTTCTCAACTAATCCCCTAACCATTGCACTGCCTAACACCGCAAATGGTTTGAGACTTAGAAATTGTGAGCTTGGCCCAGCTTTGACAGTAGATCTATTGTGCTTCCCAAACTACTGCTCGTATCAATGGGATAGCCGAGTTAATGTATCTTCTGGACTAGATTCGATAGCTTTTGAATCTTTTTGTGATTTTTTCTTAGAAATACAACATTTATACCCTCAAGTGTAGATGCAATGTTTTCTACGTTCCATTGCGTCAGAGCAGGAAATACCCCATCCGACTCTGGTAAGGCAGAAACATAGCAACCAAGCGATTCTACCGTTTCCAACGCCACTATACTTTACCTACCATCCTCTCCATCATCTTCATTTCTTGTTTATTCAGATCTCAGAACCTCTGGTGAAGTAGATCTCCATCAATATCTCATTTTTTTTCTCTAAAATTTTTTTTTTCCTGCCTTGTCAGGGCTGAGTCCGATTTTGGATGTTGTATCCTTGGAGATTATCTTCTGAATGTTGCTGACTTCTGCTAGGTTCCTTGTCCTAGTGATAAGTCTCCAAGACTGTTTTTTATGATGTCCTAGGCCTGTCGATGTCTATGCTACGATTTGTAGAGCAGACTCCATCAGATCTCTAACTGTAACAGGGAACTCCCTGATATCGCTATCGCAATGTCGTCCGCGTATGCTATGTCACTGAACCCTTCTTTATCCAATATTAGAAGTATTTCATTCACTACCATGAGCCACAATAGTGCTGATAATACTCTGTCCTGGGGGGTATCCCTGTACACCGATCTTCTGGCTAGACAGCACCCAGCTCAGCATGGATAAGCCTGCTTTTAAGCATTTGCGCGATCCAATAGCAACGATAGTTGTCAACCTTCAAGTCAAGAAGAGCAGCTTCTGTTTCGATATTTTTGAAGGCTTCTTCAATATCAAGGAAGGACACCAAGGCACCAAGATTTCTCAATGATTCCCACCACCGAATGCAGAGCAGTCTCTACCAATTTTCTCTTGCAATACGCGTGTTAGGATACCGATAGGAGATTACTATCTAATTTGTCGATCAGCCTTTCCAAAGTTTTTAATAGAAATGAAGACAGGCTGATCGGATTAGGCGATGCGTGAAGGTGTTGCCGGCTTACGGTATAAAGAGTACGTTGGTCCTCCTCCAGAATCTAGGGGTGTAGCTGAAGTTTAAACAGCTCCTAAGGATAATGTGGAGCCAAGGTCTTCAATTATCAAAACAATGCTGTAATTCCACTGGTAATATGCCATCGAGACCAGAGGATTTGTACAGGAGGAAGCTGTGCGCTGCACTGTAAATTGGGTTCTTTATTGGGTAGTTTTCCGCAGAATGTACTGTCTCTTTACTACCAGGAAAATAAGTGTCCATATGAAAGTCCACGGGGGTTTTCTTGCTGGACATAGTTCAGTTACAATCTGGTTTTTAATGTAACTAAGAATAATTGGAGATTTGAATGAGATCTTCCTAATTCGAGATGAATCTTTTATCTTTTCTATATTTTCATAGAAAAGTTGCCAAGAGGTCCTTTGTGATTTCCTGTCCTCTTTCCTGCTTTTATAGAGATCACAGGGACGTCAAGTGAGTCCCTAGAGCGCTTTGCTTGATTAAAAATGCGTCCTACCTTCACATCGAAGCTTACTTATTGCAGTGTTTCACCACGGAGGCTTATCCTCGCTTTTATGTCTACTGACTGAACAAGCTTTGCGTAAGGCTAAATTCATTGGTGCTGTATGCGGCTGGACTAAGGCAAAACTGCTGAAATGAATTTTCAACTTCGTATTATAAATATCCCAGTCCATTCTCCTTGGGTTCCTAAAAACCGATTTTGGGGGAAAACTAAAATTATGACAAAGGCCAAATCAATGACTTCCTGCGTAGTGTTGGTATTAAATGTCGGATCTGATACTTTATTACAAATAACGAGGACATTAGTATCGCTGCTGCCCCATGCAACATTATGAACGTTAGCGGCACTACCCATGACGAGAAGATGGTTTTCCTTCTCGGCCTGATTGATCACTCTACGTATATATATTGTCTGCACGTCGAGGACCCGTTTCATCACAGGACACTATGCCAGACTAATTTCTCCTTGCCGCATTTCAAATTATCGCAAACGAAGTCTGAAGTTTTGAGTTGAAATTGAATAGAAGAAACAGATTAAGGTTGTTCTTGGCAGGAATACAGGACGTGGGTTTACCTAGCTTATTAGCAAAGAAAACCGTGTAATTCTTTGCCCTTAATCCCGCTCTACTATTTGTTCCTGTTAGGTGGCAATTCTTCGGCGCTGAAGTGGTGAGTGCTGGTACTGACAGCTCTCCATCACTGAAGGGCCTTCTCGGCTTTGTACGAAAAAAGACAATTGTAATGGAATGAAACTCAGAAAAACATTTTGAATCCTTGCGGGGCTGAAATATTTGGCACATTTTACATATCAGACAAGGATATGCCTACCATAGATCCATATCTCATTCTCATATTGCTTAGAGAGTATGGAAGAACCACAATGCGTGTTATATTCTGATGAAAGGTACAATCTTCCTCACGGTATTGTTATTAATAGACTACGGCAGCGTAATTCAAAATACCCTTCTCAAAAATATTTAAATTTATATCGACAATTGAAAAAGCTGAGGAAAATATTTAGCAGGTATCGCCTTCTACCGCAAATATCCCATTGAATGACGTGAATTAAAATCCAATTATCGCTACCTTTTCCCGGTTAAATTGGGCACACCAACAAATAGATTTTTCTTTTTATACATTTAGTAATCCTTTTTTCGCGCTCCTGTGTGTGTGTGTGTCGTCACAAATTGCAAATTTTCCTTCTGTCACTGTCAATGTCCCGTCCATGGATTACTAGCCCCCGTACCGCAACTAATTTAACACATTTCCATGGTCTATTGGTACGGTCTATCGCCACGTATACAGTTTATTACCTTTGTCATGCAAATTGCCATCTAGCCCCCAAAAAACCAAAGGATTCCCAAAAATATAATTGCAACAATCTAACTCCGCAAAAAGGATTCTCTTCTATTGTAACATTCTACATCAATTTGCGAGCGGTTTTAGGCGTGGGCTTGAAATTGAATTTTACACAGGACCAAAATCAATCAAACAGCGATCTGCGCAAAATGTTCAAATATTTGGAAATGTCCTGTAATTTGGTGGTTAATTATGTGCAATAAATGAAAATGGAAAATATGCAGAGTGCCAATTAAAGGACGACTAGGTACGCAGAATCCATGTGGGAATCTGACCTTTGACTTTAATAATTATATTTATGGATTTTTTTTGTTCTGTACAATTTATGAAAGTGTCCTTTTGTCCCACATGGTATGTCCACGCACACGCTAATCCTGTGTATAATTAATGGTATCTCGTTTATGAGATTACCTTAGACTGAAGCTAAATTGTCAGTACCACCACGCAGCAGAGAATGCTTCCCACACATTCTACAGTAGGTAGGATATACACATACACGGATGCAACAGAAAGGATAAATAAATAAAGCACAAAAAGGTCAAAAGGAAAGCCCACCATAATCCTTCCGTCGTCGAGGGAAAAACAGCATTTTTTCGGACATTTGAACAAAATCAATAGAAAAGTAGATGGATCAGAGCTTTAATCTTTTATGCAGACGTCGACGTGGTATATAGCAGGATGAATTGGCAGACAGACAGCTGTAGATGTACAGTATCCTTGCTTTCCTTTTCCAGCCTAATTGTTAAAACGTGTCGATGCAAAGTACATATCCATACATATAAGTACACACACAGGCATACGAGTGGATATTCTAATTCTTTTCCATCTGTCCGAAGAGTGAAAAGAGAAGTTTTATTGTTTCGGAAACTAAAAAGGACATTCACTTGGGATCACAATGGAGGGGAATTTGTTTTTTCTTTTTTGCATTACTCTTCCCACATATGTTGTACATGAGTGAAAATTGTTTATTTGAAGGGGGACGAACGGCGTTATTTTTACCCAATATCTATACAAATATTTTCAACATCAGATTGTGGGGGCGGGAGTGGGCGAAAAAGAATCTAGACAGCTCCAGTGAAATATTTCATTAAGCAAGAGTAAGGATATTCATGAAAAACTGCAAGGATAACTAATTAATCCAATGTAAATCCATGAGATTAACTGAATTCGCCAGACAATGGGAATTCGGAATTTCGATGCACCACCACAGTCATTTATAACCCAAGGTAGAGGGACAGAAACAGAGGGAAATAAGATAGAGAGAGAGAGAAAGGGAGCATCAGTGAAGGATGTGCATAGCAACTGCATTGGGGGATAAAGGATCAACTATTTTGCTTGCTTAATTCCTTCGGGAACCATGAATTAATCATAGGATTTAGGCGGTTCCATGCCGGAATACACAAGGAGAATCCCCTTTGGGTAATTGTAATAAGTTGCTTGTTGAAAATTTTAAGGGATTGGCACTGCAGGCAAATTTGGGGTCCTAATTAGTTTTAAGTCGCAGTTTTAGTTTTGTTCTGATGTTTAAGTCATAGCTAATGAATTTAGAAGGTTAAACAAAAGCATGCATAGATTGTTATACAGTGCTTTGCTGATCCTTTATCATGTAACACGAACAGCTATGGCTCAAGTGGCAATGGTGGTGTAGTGGACAGTGCGTTAGCTTGTGACATGAACTGAGCATTTCGAGATCGGGCGGGGCAGCCACCAAACCATATGAAAAAAATGAATAAAAGCAAAGTCTTTCGAACCTCTGCACCAAAAAAGAAAATCTGCCTGGAAGGACAATGGATCCATTCGGAGTTTGAGTGTTTCTGCAGTTTAATAAAATTTTAAATTTTTTAGATACATTTATTTTGTTGTCAATGAAGTAGACAAGTCCTTTGTAATGAAGTGACGAATTTCTGTGGAGACCTCAATGGCATAGCCTCCAATGTTGGAAGAGTTAGTGTAGTATTCCGTAAGTCTGATTAGTGGGAAGGAGACTCCCTACAAATTTAGTAGCCTCTCCAAGGCTGACTTAGGTCGATGGACTAATCATTCATACTTGGTCACATAAATTCTAAAAAAATCACATGGCTCCACATAAACAGGCAGAAAGGAGCAATGCTGCTAACATTGGTTTATATTATAGCTAACTGGTTATAGCCAAAATGGCATTCATGAGGTATGAAGAGACAAAAGTCTAATAGTCTAGTTCGATGGGAATATCTTAATTTTTTTTAAGTAATAATGTCGCAAAATACCTCCTAATTATCGCTTTAAAAGTAGATGGATAGATCTTTAACAATGATTGGCTTTATTTCATGAGCCTCTCTGTTAGAATAAGAAGATATCATCAATTAAAAACTATATGTTCCGAACCTTTTAGACTTCAAAAGAATACGCGATCTATGTTAAGCTGTAGATCAGTCCAACTCGACGTTTCTTCAAACAAGGATTTGATGTTTGATAAAGATCCGTTTGACTATTTGGCCCTTTGGTTCTTTCACTTATCATATGAAAACTAGGTCCAAAACAAACAGAATCCAGTTAAGCTATTGCAACATTTGTACCAAAGGTTGGACGCTCAGGTTTACCTCGAGCAACTTCCAAAATGGGAAATGCTAAAAGACGCAGCAACAATATTTTAGACTACTTCAATGTGTGTGTGAGCTGCCTAAGTCTAACATCATTTGTTCTCAAAACCATAACCATGGAGAGACTCATTGACATTCATATTAGAAGTCGGCCAGATTTGTCTATCCCTCTGCACTCAAGTCAGTTTGCATACAGGAAAGGTAAATCCACAGAACTTCTTCACTATCTTTTGAGGAAAAACGAAGGAACTTTTCGTTCCAAGGAAATAGATTTGTGTGCACTCCTTGACATTGAGGGCGCATTCGACAACAATGGCTACGACTCAATAGCAAGAGCAAGTAGTAGCAGATGTATCGAGGATTCGACCAACCAATCGATAAGGACCATGCTTGAAAGTCTAATTATTATTTTCTCCTCTGGGGGAGTGTTAGTGTATGTGACTGCAGTTAAGGAGTCCTTTCTCCCCTTCTGTGATTACTAGCCGTCGACAATCTTCTGGACGATCTACAGAGTTAAGGCTACATCGCCATTGGTTATACATATGACTTGGCGATTTTTATTAGTTCTAAACACAGCACGACCATTTCCAGTCTTTTGAAGTCTTTGAAGCCTAGCTTGGCTAGCTTGAATTTGTCGTCATTTTCAGATATGAGCATAAAGACGTTAATCGTGGCTTCTTTCTATGTGTGAAGATGTAGGGGTGGAAGATTAAGGATATCTTCCGGCGCTGCAGTAGGAGTTGTTCTCATTGTGCCCGTAGTTCATACACAAGCTAATCTTTAAAGTTTACTGAGTCCGTCTTGGATAGACTTTTGCTTTTTTTCCTCCCACTATACCGGTGTTGAGTATGTGACAATTGGTCTGGTTATAGCTGTGTAAAGCCACAGCATAGTTTTGGGGTTTATACTCTAGCTTTTACCAATAGGACTTCTGCTGGTCCCTAATGAGATTCAGGCTTTATATGTATATGGTTTTCGTGAGATTAGAGTTCCAAGTGAGTTTTTCGTCTAGAGTTAGTTCCAGGTATTTGACCTCTTTTGAAAACTCTATTCCTTCATCGTGGGTTTTGTAGTTTATTTTGAGTTCATCTTTTTGTGAAAGCAACTGTGCTGTTCTTTTTGGGATTGACGTTTAGCCCAACTTTTTTACACCACTCAACAACAAAGTTGAGTGCCCTCTGGAGCTGGTCCAAGATTGTTGTTTGTGATTCTTCGAATTTGACTCTGATTAGGATCGCAGTATATTTAGTAGTTCGTTTGCTACGATAGACCATAATATGGGGATAGAACACCACAATGGGAGCAACCTTTTGCAGCCGTGATTCTGTTTCTATCACTCCCTAGTGTAGCATTGATTTTCTGTCGTAAAGCATGTGCTTTATCCAGTCACATGTACTATTATCTACTCCTGTGTTTAGGATGCATCTTCGATGTCAAGGAAGCAGCCCATCGTAATTTCTCTGAGGAATTTCTCAATCCTCGTGGTGGTCCTCTCTGGTAGTCCTCTCTGGTAGGTCTATTGATCATTCTCTGGAGATGGTTATCCGTAGAGATGGATGTAGCAATGGAATTTGGAAAGTGGGTTTCGGCTAAGGGCTGTAGCGTCTCCCTACATTCCACATAGGTCCCATTAGGGTTCTTCAGTTTTAGTCCGATTTGATTAGTGTGCTGTTTTGATAGAATTCTGTGGATATGTGTGCTGCTTCGAATGTCAGAAAGATCCTGGCAGAATTTTTTCCATATCTCTCTTGAAGAAACTCTAGTCTTCTAATTCCTCGGTTGTAGTTAATGAATGCTTTAAAGTATACAGCCCATTCTCCGAAGCACTTCGCCTTATTTAAAAGCTTCCTAGTAGATGTTCTTAGTTTTGGGAGTTTTTTTTCCACCATAAAGTAGAGCGGTTGTCCGATTTCAAGATGTTTATACGATTCAGAAACTTCGAGCCTAATAGGATGTCAAATCAAATTTGATGATGATCAGACATTGATGCTTCAGTTGAAACATGGCAGTTCTTAATAAAGTTTTTCATAAAGGGGGTGAGGTCACAAAATCATTCAATGTGGTTAATCACAAAATTTTTGGCAAACTTTTTCAAAGCCGGGTTTAGAGGTCAATCTTATAATTGTCTTGCATCATATTTAACAGGAAGGTCTCAAAAAGTAAAGCATAATGAAGTTTTCAGTGATAAATTAATATTAAATATCGGTGTTCCGCAAGATTCAGTTTTGAGTCCTATTCTTTTCCTTGTCTACATAAATTCCATTTTCAAGCAAAACTTTACATGGCTTTCACATACTATAATATAATATAATATAATATAAGGTAAAAATTCAGAAAGAATTACAGCTTCTCAAGCAATGGTTTATTAACGACGAACTCAACAATTATTCTATGGATTCTGAGTCACGCTAAAGGCAAAACACTCCTGACTAGGTACATTCAGTATAGCAAGGGATTACTGCCCGATGAAGCCTGCTTCAAAATATACAGCTCTTCATCTTTAATTGTACAACCATTGTCATTCAATCTCAAGATACGTTACTACAAAAATCAATAGATCTAAGAAACTGAGGGTTGCTAAGGTTAGAGTGGGTGTAAAGTAAAAATAGAAAATAGAGGATAATGAAACTTCCTACCCTCAACATCATCGGTCCCCTAAAATGTTTCTCTTACACTCAGTGTTGGCCTCCCCGAAAATGACTAGGTACTGGAACCACCACCACCACTACTACTACTACAGCACAGAGTTGGTAGATTGATTATGTCAGGACGAAAAGGAGAAACACATCAAAAATTTGCTTCCTTGGTTTTATTTAACTTTTTTTTTTTTTTTTCGTTGTCGTCGTCGTTGAACTGCTCCTGTGATGGGTTTTACTTTTTCCCACCATTCAGATTCCTCGATAGCCTCAGGCTAAAGGGTTGTACGATGATGATGAGAAGACGAGTGGATAAAAGTACCTAACACCAAAAACCAGGGCGGTATGCTACTATAAGAGAAAGAGACGGGAAAATTGGAAAGTTTCGTTTATACATACAAGTATGTATATATATATTTTTTTTGCTACTCGTTCTCATTTTGAGATAGGGAATGGGAACGCGTGCCCTTCGGCTTTTCCCGAAATCAGTTTAGCGATGAAAACTTTCAATTTACCATGAGATTATATCGTTCTTCTTCAGGTTTGTTTTTTTTTCGATTTAATTTTTTGTTTAATGTTAAAAGGATACATTTTTTCAACACCACCAGAGGGAGCTATGAGACGTGAAGATGATGGCGCGATGACGATGGGGATGGTGATGATGATGTTATCGGTGTTAGTGATTTTGGACTTTGGATAAGGGTGACACTTAGTCCGGTTTTCCCCTGGAGATATTGATTTTACAGACACAAAAATAAATACCAACAAGGACGATGAAAGTTAGGTGTTTCATCCTAATTCAACTCGATGTGTTACTTTTTTTTTGTTCGCTTACTTCACAGAAAGAGGAAAGGTGGAGATTTTCAGATGAAGGGAGAGTGAAAAGATTCGCCGAAGGGCTAGAGAAGGACATTAATTTTGTCATTTTTTCAGGAGAAAATTAAATAAAAATGTTTCCAGCTTAAGTATACTTGTAAGGATGCATTGATCTGCATGCTTTACTAGAAGCAGTTAGCCTGAACCCATTCCTGCAAGCGTGCAAGGAATTCAATGAAAATTCATCAATTCACATGAAAGGATCAATTTATTTTTTGTAACATCGTCAATTCACCAACGATTTGGTTTAAAGCCCCAGACGATAGGTGTATATCTGCCAAACACCTATATCCTGCCAATATCTCAGTCGATACCACTCAATTGAGAAAATATCCTTCTACAAGTGTACAACTCTTGCAACACCTCGGCATAACAAAAGAAGTGTAAATCGTTCAGAAAAGGCAATTGATTGGTTGTTTCAACAAAAGCGAAAAACTAAACACCGGACTGCGTGAATGAATCCTTTCAATTTTGGTTTTACACTACCACCTTCCACCTTCGTGTATCCTTTTGTTCTTTCTCTTAGTGTTTTGCTTTTTTTTTTTTTTTGCAAACTCTTTCCACTGACCGTTAGCTATTGGACTGCATAGAAAAAAAAAGAAGAAAAAAAAAAACTGTTCAACGGAGCGTGTACGTAACCTTAGTAGAGTTCCAGTTCTATATCACCGTGCACACCTTTTACTATGCTTTAGGGAAACAGGTTGGTAACTAACTTCTGATATGGTAATGTGATTACGACTACGTTGCACTCACTGAAGTGGCAAGACGGCGATGGCAACGGCAGCAGAACAGCACAGGTTCAGAGCCAATTTATGGAGTTTTGCAGTTTTTTTTTCTGCATTCACGTGTCCTTTGGAGGAGTTAAAGTTTGGTATCTCTCTGAAGTTACTTTGTAGATAGGATAACAGGCTAGGGTAATTTACTTTCATTTTGTTTCTAGTGGACTGGATGTACAAAGTTGGTTAATCCAGGGCGGATTGGAGTTTTAGAGTTTTTACATTTGAAGGGTCTTTTCGTTTACAAGGAATCTTAAGTGGCTTAAGGACGTCAAAGAGTTGTCTTCTTTTTTAGTTTTTTTTTTTCATTGGAATCAGTAGGGTATGAAGCGACTACGGAAATGGAAACTCAGACAGAGTGGTACTTTAGAGTTTTTATTATGGCAGATCCTGAAGTACTTAAATGCGTCGGAGTACTAATAGCGAGTTCGGGGGTCAATTAATTTTTTTTTACAGTCCCGCCTCTTGCGAGCGTTTGACAAACATCCTAAAGTATATCTGTCATGAAAAACTTTTCAAACAAATATCGGTATTCAAACAATCTGCAAAATGCGGCAAATTCATGGCCTTTACCTGAATTTGAAAAAGTATGAGTATGAGCGAATCATAGAGCTTTACGATTCATTTTGAATTCTGAGAAGTAGGGTGTGTTTTCTTAATTTTAATATTGCATCGCCTTTATAAATAATTCACTAACATAAATCTTTTTTACTTTTTTCTTGCAGCGCATCATGGACTCTGCTGAGCAAGCAGCGCTATCAGAGCTCGAATCGCAAGGACATAGTTCATCGTCAGCAGCCACGCAGCACTATGATGCACGCCGCATTAATGAATATAACTCTGATGGCAAGTTAGCTGACGGAGCCCGCCATATGGACATAAGATTTATGCGTCGATTCGAACGCCTGCCAGTTAATCTGAGCCTCAGTTCAATCCTTGTACCGAATGGTGTCAATTTTGATGATAACGACGTAAAGGCTGCCCTTCAATGGAGTTCACACTTGGATCCATTGTTCCAA
Source organism: Xylota sylvarum (assembly GCA_905220385.1). Classification (NCBI taxonomy): domain Eukaryota; kingdom Metazoa; phylum Arthropoda; class Insecta; order Diptera; family Syrphidae; genus Xylota; species Xylota sylvarum. Next base: position 101,807,685 of record LR999957.1, on the reverse strand, counting down.
AATAACCTTGAAAGAGATCCTGCTTTATCTTGGCAATATTTCGGTTCGTCCACTGGATTTCTACGAAGGTTTCCTGGTACCGCTTGGCCACCGGAAGGGTCCAGGGGGAGTAAATTGATTCACGATTTTCGAGCGCACAATTGGTTTGTGCAAGCAGCCTCTTCTCCGAAGGATATCGTAAGTGTTCAGCCTTCTGACGAAAGGATTATCTTAATGATTTTTCGTTTTTTTTTTAATTAGATGATCCTTCTTGACTCCTCTTCGGGGGTGTCGGAGAAATCCTTTGAGCTGGCCACAGAAACTGCTTTCAATATTCTCGATACCTTGGGTGAAGATGACTATGTGAACCTGATCACATTCACGGAGACGGTGAAAACTCCTGTGCCATGCTTCAAGGATAGAATGGTTCGCGCTACACCGGACAATATCCAGGAAATTAAATCAGCTGTTAAGGCTATTAAACTAGAGGACACCGCGAATTTTACAGCAGGCTTGGAGTATGCCTTTAGTCTATTGCACAAGGTAAGCTATAAATCTGAGCTTTGGAGGCGGGTTTTCTAAGTCATCTCTCTTTGTAGTACAACCAATCGGGAGAAGGTAGTCAGTGTAACCAAGCCATCATGCTTATCACCGAGGGGACTTCAGAAAATCACAAGGACATCATCAAACAGTACAATTGGCCTCATATGCCCGTCCGTATATTCACCTATTTGATCGGCAAAGACTCAAGCAGTAGAAGCAATCTCCACGAAATGGCCTGTTCCAACAAGGGGTTCTTTGTTCAAATCAACTCGCTGGAGGAAGCTCGTGAAAAAGTCATAGACTACGCTTTGGTTATGGCCCGTCCAATGATTATGTATCAAGCTGATCATCCAGTCCATTGGAGTCCTGTATTTATGGGTGGAAAATCGGGAGGTCTCGGTAGAGATAGTGAATTTCAACGACGCTTGGTGACGACAGTTTCAACTCCGGTCTTCGATAGACGTAACCATTCGGTTAGGGTGGCAAATCTGTTGGGTGTTGTAGGGACCGATGTGCCCGTTGAGGAGATTCGTAAGATGATTCCACAACACAAGTTGGGACCGAATGGTTATTCGTTTATCGTCGATAATAATGGAAGGGTACTGTATCACCCGGACTTGAGGCCATTGAGTGATGGAAATCAGTATATTGATCACTTGAGGCCAAAGTACACGTCAGTTGACATTACGGAGTTGGAGCTGCCGGAAACTGAAATGGGCAATGAGCATGAAATCGTCGAGATGAATAAGAATTTGCTATACGATGTAAGTAAAGCTTTCTCCCTCTAAACGACTGATAAACTGATGATATAACTCTTACCTTGCAGATGCGAAGCGATATGGTCATGCCTAAGGAAGGTGAAACAGAATTCACTATACTAAATCATTTTGATGGAATGAAACGAGTCTCATCGAGGACGCAGAGGTGAGTACACAGTCTGCATTTTTAAAGTCCTTTATTGCAATGCATTTCTTCTTAGATACTTCTATGGTCCAATCGATGATACACCATTCACGTTAGCGGTTGTACTCCCTGAAAAATATGGCAGCCATGAGTTGGTCTCCCAGCAGGAGATTAGACATTCACGTAAAAATGGTAAGACTCTTGTGCCATAAACTTGCTCAATACTCTGACTAATATCCTTGTTTCAGTGACTGAATACTTTAAAGGAGACAATTGGCGTGTCCACCCCGATTGGGTGTATTGTGAGTACAACAGCGTCAGTGATTTGGAAAAGGAACGTGAGAGTTCCGGTGAGATTACCTCATCGCGTGAGCAAGAGCCAAGCTTTGCCACGCCCGAGGAACAGGTGTTGCATTTTTTGGCACGTGCCGGTAGACAAGGCTGGAAATGGATGTCCGTAAGTTAGATTTTCAATATCAGTACCATAGAGTAATGATTAAAGGATGTCATCCATTAAAAATAGGTTCGTCCCAAGTCCCCACAACCACATCACACTATGCACGGTGCCACACCTGTTAGCGGCCATTTTGGTCAACACTTGAATGGACAAAGTTCTCGTAAAGCTGAACCGTATTTTTGCGATCGAACTTTGATTCAGAGTTTGGTAAGAGATGCTATGGTGACAGATGGTTTGGAAAGAAACTCAACAACGCCATCTAATGGAAAGGAAGATAAACAGTAAGTGGTAAAAGGGTTTTTGGAAAAATGAAATTGACCGACGATGCAGTCCTAGGGACTGTAGACAGCTTTGTTTAATTCTATCGAACTTTAGTATATTAGGAATGCTAATAGGATGAGGTTTAGGTAAATTTTCAGATTTAATGTATTCTTCAGAATTCTCGGTCTTATTTAGGTAACTATTTTCCAAGGTAGCAAATATCTATGCAATACATTGTTATGTTTAGGAAAGCTAGCTAAGTTAACACTTCTTGTAAATGAAAGAATGGTGTTAAGAAGGTGCCAAGGCAACAAGAACTGTACAGAAGCCTGTAGAGATGCTGATGGAAACCTTGCAGTAGAGAAACAGTCAGTGTTGATAATATGAAATTCTCAAATTCTTCTTCTGTGTAACGACGACGAAGACCAATATCGCCCTTTCAGGCAGAATAAACCATTCAACCTAGACAACGATAGCCAAAACTTTTGTCCACTTGACCAAATCGAAATGGGGATAGAAATATTAACAAGGGTGTTTAACCTGCATGTCAAAAGGTATTCCGAAAAGTAATTTTTTAAGGGTAAATCTGTAGAAACAGCTCTACATGAAGTAGTAGGGAAATTAAAAAAGCAGCCTTTTTAGATATTGAAGGGGCTTTTCATAACGTAAGAGGGGAGTCAGCTAACCGTACCCTAAAAAAGATAGATGTCGATTGCATTACCAATTAGCATTGCAAGATGTTCGACATGAGAAATATCAATTCCACTCTCAAACATAGTTCAATAAGGAAATCAGATACTAGAGGCAGTCACCAGGAAGGGGTTATATCTCCATTTTCTGGGTTCTTTTCATAGACGATATACTTAAAGATCTATGCAACGCAGGGTTTAGCGTCACTGCTTATGCGGATGACGTGGTGATTTTAGTTTAGGGAAAATTCTTAGATATGTACATTGAGGGAAATGATGGAATCAGCCTTTAACAGGCTTGGAAGATGGGTTGAATAACAGAACTAGTACTCTTTAGCAGGAAAATACAAAATACAAAACATCAAATTGACTAGGCTTGCTGGAGTAGAGCAAGCAGGTAAGCTCTTCAAAACAAGCTACATATATGGGATTTAGCTCTAGCTCGAAGCGGACGAAAATCTTGGTACATTCGACTTCGACCCACACCCTACGAAGTGATGTACCCTGATAGGGAGAATTGACAAAGGAAAACGATTTTATCGAAAACGAAAGTGAATGTACCGAGGAGGTATCTATTCGAAAGATATAGACCTACATGTGGCTCTGAGACTTACGGACACATGAAGTGTGTTCCAGGCAGAGTTTCTGGCCGTACTCAAAGCTGTGGAACTGAGAGTTGAGATTGGATCAATATCCAACAAGAATATCGCCATCTATATTTATAGTCAGGCTGCACTAAAGACGCTATGTATTATGTTCGCAGAACCGAGTCAGATTATGTTGGGTTCCTGGACACTGTAACGAAAGTGCCGACGTACTGGCCAAAAAAGGAGCAGAGCTCCTGATAAATGATAAATTTGAGCGTATTAGACCACCAATGAACGTGTCTAAGAGAATTATTCTCGATAAAATCATCAATATGGCCGACCTAAGATGGTCCAATTTAGAAGGGCACAGGCTTTCTAAGACCTTGTGGTTGGAATTAGATCGGAAAAATGTAAAAAATTGGCCGGTAGACGTTCCTGGTTTGAAGTCGCATTGGTAAGAACCGATTATTTCATCAGCAAACGGCTTGAGATGTTCACATAAAACGCTGCACAGAATTTTATACGCGATGTTTAAAAGGCTAATGCCTCTGTAGTTCGGCAGAGTAGGCGATCTTCTACTGAGGCTCCATTCGGCGGGCATACTTTTTTCCAAACATATTTTGAGATGATTTGGTGTATGCTCCTTATCTCACTCCTTATTTTATCTCACTTTGGTCGGACGGTTGAAACTCTTGGTTGTCATCCAAACTGACTGGCACCAGTTGTTTATTGGCGAGGTCTTGAATGACATTAGCATTCAGTAATTGGTTGAAGTAGTCTCTCTAGATGTTAAGCATCGACTGCATGTCCACTACGGCGTTCCCATCACTATCCTTCCAGCTACCAGGGCGACTCGTGAATCCTGAGGTAGCTTATTTCACTTTTCTATAGAAGTTTCGCACTTCTTTTCTGCTGAAGCATCTGTTCATCTCCTCGATTTCATGCTTTTAGTGTTATTTTTACTTCTTCCTAAGTATGCGTTTCTCATACTTCATTCGGTCAAGATAGAGCTGGTGAGCCGCTCTAGTTTTCTTCTGGAGCAAAACCTGTACGATTCCATTTTTAATTTGTTTGCCTGAGCGCATTCGAAGTCGAACCACTGGTTTTTCGGAAATGGTTGTAAGAGGCCTAACACTTCTGATGCAGCGTTTCTAATGGCGTTTCCGGATTTATGTTGGAAGTCGAGGGTTTTTTGGAAGCTCGAGAGATACGCGGTCGACATAGGATGTACCTGCAACTTCCGATTACAGCCGTCCAACGTTGAATTGAATTTCCTTGTCGTCGTTGTTGATCGCCTAAGGGCGATCACGTTGTTTGGCACCAACTAGGTAGTGGTCCGAGTGATTGACATTATTACCATCTCCCTTATATCACGGTTCCGAGATCTACCTCCACGATTCTCCGGAAAGGATTCGAGTACTGTCCGAGCCTTTATGTACTAATGACAAGCGATGGAAAAACTAAGGACATTACATTAATCATTTTAGGACTGTTTTAAAGCTTTTATTGACAAAGACTGGTGAACCTCGGATATTTAATAATCTAGATATTGTTTCAGTCAAACGTTAAAATTGGAATTTATTTATTTCGTCAATAAGTATGCGTTTAGAGTCTGTTGAGGCTATGATCGGTGGTTTAGATAAGGAAGTTGTATTCTGAGGAAGATTTAGAGGCATGTTCCGGAGGAAGGAGGGAGTGAAATGGTATTGGTTATTTCCTACAAAATAATTAAAAAAAAAAGGTTTTTACGAAGTTTTTGCTATTCTTGTACTCTTGACATAGGTTCATAGTAACCTAACCATAGTTTGATTGATGAAAGTTTGGAGACAAGAGAGACGACCATGAAAAAACTTTGCTGGGGTCTGGGAACCGAACTTCGAATTTACGCTCCAACGTACTAACCATTGATCCGCGGCGGTCAGAAGTGGTCTTTTAAAAACAATTTAGAGGGACTTTCCTGCACAAGGATCTTAGAATTTTTAAGACCGTGAATTCACAAAATTGGTTACCGAGTTGGTTCTGCTTTTAAGGTTATCTACATGAGATCGAAAGTTGATTTCACTACCATAGACAACAACTACATCACGTGTTATAGTGATTTTCGCGAAAAAAAAGTAAACCCAGGGGATTGGTGGGAGACTCTTACAGACGTTTACATAAGTAATAGAGTGACATTGAGTTCCTAGAAATTTGTTTGACATCAGGTAGAGGACCTATCAGGTCGTTCTGCAATCAGAGAGAGTCAGTGATGATGTATGCGTTCAATGATATGCCTGTCATCCGCATGGATGGTTACCTTGATGGACACCCAAAATTGTTATGAAAGGATAAGAAATTAAGGATTTAAAACGAACCTTATACTGGCGTTCAGGTAAGAATTGATCAATAAGACTAATAGCAGTTGAAAATAAGAGCTTGAAGACGATTTTGTCAAAAGTCATGCTTAAGTCGGTGGTAACAAAATTAATTTTATTGCAGGGTGTATTTGACAAGAATTCAGTAATGTTGTTGATTAGGTGAAACTAAGCATGAGTTGTACAAACAAAGCAAATGCGCTATAACTCAAGAACTTGCATGACAATCGATAAGTAGGGTTTGCTACTCTTGACTATCAAGATATCTTCAAAAGACATAGATAGATTGATTTAAATGTAACTGAATGTGATACCAATAATGCATGGTATAGCCAATATTAGACATTAAAAATTTTTGAAATATAGACGAACTTTCCACAGAAACTTAGGGTAGACTTAAATTCGTTATTGCAGCAGAATTCAAAAAAAGCAAAATACCTATAAAAATATACGAAAAGTTCGATGGAATCTCCACATGTTATCCACATAGCACACATTGCACAATTAATTATAAATTTTACATAATTTATATTTTTGACAAGGCACTACAGCACATAATTTTTCTTTTATTTTCTCGTTTTTTTTCCAACCTAATAACGCACTTATAAATTTTTTAAAAATATATTCATACTTTCTCCCTGCTAATATTTATTTATTAAATTATAAAATAAAATTAAAAACTAATAAATTACAGTCCAATTGCCACATTAATGGCGATTCTTAAAAGGTAAACTATTTTTTAAATGAACATCAATTTAACTTAGCTATAGCTGCTGGATGTCATTTGTATTGTCACGGTAATGGTAATTTCTTGGATTCATTTGTAAAATTATAAAAGAGGGACGAGCCTTTATATTTGACTATGAATATATGTATCTACAAAGTTCCATAGCATTTAATTTGTTTTAAACTTGCTAATAACCCGTATCATTAGAACATTAGCTCTATAAATTGGTCCTTTTCTGAAGTTTACTATGTCGAATCACAGTGGTATATGCTAAAATTGTATGCCATTAGGACTTCTAAGGATTCCTACAACATATTAGATCATAGAGACCCAGGGCTTCTATTCCTGTTTCTGAGACTGCAACAGCTTTTACCACCAATAATGGCTAGATCGAAAAAAATTGTTCAAAAATGTTTTTTTATGCGCCTTATTCAAGGAGCAGTGATCGCGATTGCGATAAGATTTGATTCAAGTACCTACACTTCATTCATTTCCTTATATTGTAAATCTAGTCTCACATCATGGTAGAATTTTCCCTATTTCTAAAGATTATTCGAAACTTGATGAGCTCTTCACCCACGATTGCCTAACAGAAAGACAATTGGTTCAATGGTTTAAAACTTAGATATTATTGGATGGTGCAGTGGTTTGAAACTCAGATATATCTAGGTACACATTATACAGTTGATACCCTCATTAAGGTGTATAAGTATTTATACTTCTAATGTTTGTAATTTCGACTAACTACCAATTATCCAATAAATCCATTGAACATCCTTAAATAGTCCTTTTCTACAACTGCCCTTTATACAGTTTTCCAAAATTTCTTTTTAAGAATCCGCTACGAAAACTTGAGAGCACTGGTCTCTACTCTAGATTTTGACTAAATTATATAACTTGTTAGCAGCACTACTTCACTATCACTTTAGCACCAAAAGGAAGGTCAAATCGCAAGGACTGGTTAGGACTGGACTCCATGAAGATTTAACGGTAAACATTGAATTCAAGCTCCCCTTGATATCGAAGAGGGTCGCCTTAAATCATCCTTCCGATTTGATCTTCAACCTAAAGCTTTTGTCAATATTATTATAGCTCGCTTGAAGGAGGTAAATTTATGTATATGAGTATGTAAATGTTGCTCTACAGCTTGATCTCGTTACCCAAGGAAAACCAACCGTCCACTATTGTATATTAATCCCATTTCAACTCCCTTTTCAGACAAGGATATCAAAAATTCAGCGTTGCAACCTCATTTGTGGCCACCCGATCTGGACTATTTCGATGGATTGATCACATCAAACGCCCAGAAGACTCTCCAGAACCGTATGACTATCTCAATCTCCTCAAATTTATCTTCTAAATCAAATCTTTCCTTCACAGTCACTTTAGTGAAGAAAATTCTCGTGCTATGGACATGTCATGGTACAAACGGGCTGTCGATCAGCATACTGTTGAGCAGGAAAGTTTTGTCTATAGCGTTCCATTTGACTCGGGATACTCAGGAAAGATGAATATTACCTTGGTAACAGCTACACATGCAGTTTTTGTGGAACATCGTGGTCATAAGGCTCCAGCGGCAGTAGTTGGTCTACAGTTTCTACATGAGTCCTTGGCAAAACATTTTATTAACATCACTTCGGCGGTAAGAATCTCAAATTTCTTAAAAAGTCCTGAGAATGTTGATAATGCTTTCTTTTGCAGTGCACTGGAATGACAGGATGCAAACGTACATGTGCCTCTGACAATCTTGACTGCTATGTCCTAGATAACAATGGCTTTGTAATTATCTCCGAGGAGAACGAACATACCGGAAAATTCTTTGGACAAATCGATGGAACTATTATGGATTCTCTTGTGCAGGATCGCATCTATAAACGTGTCACAATAAACGATTACCAAGGTATCTGTTCCGATGCAGATAATCCCTATACAGCCGCTGGAGGAATTGCAAGACCACATCGGATTGCTTCATGCGTAATGAATTATATTGTGTCGTTGAGTACTGCGTGGATAACAATGCTACCAAATCCAATTCGAGCATGGCCACAGGACGATTATTCGTATAAGGATGAAGTTTTCGAGGAACAATCATATACAGATGATTATGAACCATTTGAGGATGATTATGCACCGATTGATGAGGAAATGGAAGAGTTCTTTACTACGCCTGATATGGTAAGTCAAGAGTGTTATGGTGGAATTTTTCACTTTAAAAAAAAAAAATTCGTTTAAATTTTTAGGAACAAGTAACACCACCAGCAAAACAACAGAAGCAACATACTGGTCCGAGAACATCTCCAGATGCTCAGCATGCAAGGAGATGTGATTTGAAAACAGATCTGTATGTCCTTCAACCAGAAAGGCTGAATCAGGGTGGACAGAATAATCCTCTGAAGGTTTGTTTGAAATTCACGCGCTGGAAGGATTCTAGTTGATTCAAATATTTTTGTACTCTTCCAGGGTAAACTGACAAACTGTCATGTATCAGGATGTGAACGTCCATTTAGTGTGCAAAAGATTCCACACAGTAATTTGATTCTTCTTGTTGTCGACACCCTGTGTCCGTGTGGATCCAAGCAGCTGGATATTGAACCATTAGAGGAGGGTGGTATTATTGGTAAGTCCATTGTTGAGGTCAAAGAGAGGTTATGAACAGAAGGACGATATAATGCCCTTTTAAAAAAATATATATTCGACTATATTTACGAATCTAAGTTTGAACTTATTTTTATTTGCTTAATAGGAGCCTGCAGTACCCGTCGCCAAACGCAGGAAACACAAAAACGTCGACGACCTAAAAAATGCATAAACTACCATCCGGAAGAAATTGAGATTCAACAATGCGGACGTGGTGCTGTACTATTTTTCACACCATCGTCTATTATTATCTCCCATTTGATCATGCTCCTGATGACCTATATTCTAACACATGCGTGATATTAAAGTGTTCATGTAATTCAAATTTAAAAAGCAACAAAAAAAAAAAAACATAAACAAAGATTTTTCATAAACTTAGTTACATTTAAGACTAACTAAAAAATTACAAACATACCAATATTTTTTTTTTTAAATTTAGTTTCAAAGAATTTTGTTGTTTTAGATTAATTAGGAATCATTTACTCAATTGAAACAAATAAAAAATGAGAACTATTTACGCAAAGCTCTCATTGAAGTGTACCTACGAATTTCAAAAACAAATACAATATGTACTTAATTTATTAGTAAAATAATTTATTTAATTTATTATTAAAAATAATTTGAATTAAACTTCTGTGTATAAAGTTAGTGTAATAGATTTTTAAATAATTAAAAAAAAGAATTAAAGAAACAAAAATTGTTAAGTTGCTAGACAATAATTACAATTAATTTCTTTATATTAGTAAAAAAAAGCAAAAGAAAAACAAAAACATATTTAATTCAATTTGAAAAAAAACACTGCATGTAAATCCATTAGTTAATTTATTTGTTTTATTAAGTTTAGTGTATAAACGTTTTCTTTTCGTATTATATACTCTCATGAGCACGCAAACCATGAACGGGTGTAAGTGAATATTATAAAGAATAGTTAAAAGTGTGTATTAAAAATAATTGTGTAAATATACTTATAACTACTATTGAAATCTATTAAGTTTAAATTTAATTAAAAAAAATAAAAACAAGAACTAGATTCTAAGAAACTAAATTTATTTAGAAAATTAATGAAATGAAAATGAAAAAAAAAAAACAAAAAAAAAAATGCATTTTGAAAATGTTTTTTATACTTGCAAACGGGTAAGGATTTTTAGTAAAAACAAAAAATACATATATTAATGCTAACTTTAAAAACAAAACAAAAAAAATTGTAAACTTTTTGTAGGCATATTTGCACTCTCTTTGTGTCATGTTATTAAATGTTAAATATTTTATTGATTTAGTTTTATGTATTTTGCATGATAAACAAAATTTGTTGATACCCTTAAAGAATTAGCTGCCGCAGAATTTTGATTTATGATTGAGCTTGCATTTGATGATGGATTTTTGAAAAGTCTTTATGGGGTGAAGATTACGGGGACTAAGGATAATAATAAGAATAGTCTATTGGACATGTATATTGGTATAGATTACCAATTAAGGCAATATCCCAAGAAATGCTGGTTTAAGGAGCAGTAAATTAAGTTTACGATTTTTAGCTTAACATGTGCTGGAATCAAGTTAGCTTTCCCTGGGGTAATTAAAATTTAAAATTACAGTCTTGGACTGAAATTAAGAACGACAAACGAAGGTTATAAGCATGTAAGTCTTATTCGAAGGCTTCATCAAATGTTTGGTTAAAACCCCAATGAAAGGGTCATGTTCTTCGAAAATTTTGAAGAGATGGTGTACTTTGTGGATCCTAAGATGTAGACCCTTTCTTTTCACTAAATTTTGTTTGCATTATTTTGCAAAGTCAATAGAAATGTGTAGGCAACATTCACCTTAGTCCATGCCAGGTTACCGTCAGACATAGAAGATTAGAAAAGTGCTGCGATTAAGTGTTCGAGGCCTGGTCTATGGAGAAGAAAGTGGGTGCCCTGTCAACGAAAGGTCTACATCTATTATTTGCTTCTATGAAAGTTTTATTCCTTGGTTCATTAAACCTACTTACAAGTGCACGGTTGCTTTAAGTTTAGTACCGAGATCACCAATTTATCAGCTATGTATCTCATTCCCTGATGTATTTTCATATAGCAGTATAGCCTTTCCTTATGCTCAGCGTTCCAATAAATTTATACTCTGCTGACTTCACTAACCTCGATGTAACTATGCTGCCTGGCTGTTGATGAGAAAGGTTATAAAAGTGATTCTTCTTAGGTGGCGCTACAGTTCGGGGTAAACCTGGGCCTCTACTAACACACCTCTCCAGTTAGCCTGGGTCTTAGCTAACTATCTCCAGTTGCACACTGCAAGTCGGTTGAGGTCTCCTTGTACTTGCGGGCGCACAAGGCGAGGTCTTCCTCTCATTTGCGTCCACCCGCTCTACATGTCCTAGCCATTTAAGACAATTAATGACTAGGTCGATCTCGCTGTACAACTCAAATTTTTTCTCGTTCAATCCTCACATCCAAAGCCCGTCAACGCAAACGGGACCGAAAATTTTGCGAAGAATCTTTCTCTCGAATCGACCGAGGATATCTTCATCCAATTTAGATGGAGTCCAAGCTTAAGCGCCATAAAGGAGGGGACTGGGATTATCAAGGTTTTATACAGAATCTCCTTAGTTATTTGGGATAGGGACTTACTACTCAATTGCCTTCTCATCCCAAAGAAATAGCGATTGAGAAGGGTTATTTTTTGTTTGATTTCTGCTGAGATGTTGTTGTCAGAGTTTACTGCAGAACCGAGGTAAACTACCACTGTACTATTCGTCGATGTTGTGTGCCCCTTCTGGTTGTCAGCATATACTTGGTTTTGCCGTGAGTTCTACTAATTATGTCAATATTGTCAATATTGTAAGCATAGACTTTTGAAAGATTGTGATTACGGTGATGGCTTGTGAGTGTCGCAAAATTTTTGCAAGTATGAGGTTGAAAAAACCACATATCAGAACGTCACCTTGTCTAAATTCTTTTTGACATCGAAGGTCTCGGTGATGTCGTTACCGACCTTGATGAAGTAGCGAACATTCTCCATCGTCATCTTGCACAGGCGAACAAGTTTCGCAAGGATGCCAAAACTAGACATGGCTCTGTATACCAATACTGTCATAATAATCTTGACATCGATAAAAAGATGGTGGGTATCGACTTGGACTACTTGGGGTTTCTCCAGATCTTGTACGCGATGTTGAGGAGACTAATGTCTCTGTAATTGGCGCAATTGAAAGATCTCCTTTATTGTGGAAACGATGCTGAGATTCCATTCGTCAGCCATACAATCATCTGACCAAATCTTAGAAAAGAGTTGGTGTATCCTCTCTACCAGGTCATTTCTAGCTGCTTTAAACAGTTCGGCCTGCTCGTTAGGTTAAGGAGCCTTTTTGGATTTAAGGCTAGATATTTGTATTCTCACTTCGTTTTGGTTAGGTGGACGGAAGTTTGGGATATCATCGTCTAGATTGAATGGTTCATTCTGCCTGATAATGGGATGTTGGTCTTCCTCGCCATTATACAGTCTGCAGAAGAAATTTTTTGCATTTTGTCTGTGACACTGCTATGACGTTTCCTTCTTCATCTCTACAGGCTTTTGTACGTGTCTTGTTGGCTAGACACGTTTTTTTTACTTGTTGGTCAAACTTCTATACATTATTCCTGGAGTTTAGTCTCTCTTTTTTCTTTCGTCCTTCATTGCATCGCCGCTTTGTATGCGTCTTGTTTAGCTGCAGTGGCTTGCCGGCATTCTTCGTCATACCAGGGATTTTCGTGAAACCCAGCACTTCTTATTGCATGTTGGCAGCGTTGCCACTGGTTTTCGGTACTTGATGCTGGCGACATAGGACTCGTTGAGAGATTTTGGGATACGCGTTCAGTGTAGATTCTGCCGATCTCTTGCAATTGCAGCTTTTCAATGTGAAATCTTCTCACAGTATTTCCTCTTAGTTGTAGCGTTTGGGATAGTCGCATTCCATCCACAACCACGACATCCTTATCCGAGGCTCGTTGTTGATTTATAACTAGTCTTTTTTCCGTGGTAAGGAAGTAACTCCGACGCATAGCCTCAACCTGGAGGACCAGTTCCCTTTTTAAACCTCTAGGACAAGGTCGATTGTTCCTAAGTCAGTAACCCGCTTCGGGGATACGAGCGCTGCCGTTGGCCCATTAGGGATTTATGCGCCACCAACTATTTTCCAATATCCTCAGTACTGGAGATCCTTATACATATGTAGACCTGGTATTCTAATATGTCGAAACAGCTCATATTTGCATGTAGGAACTAATAGTTCGTCATGACTGGAACTGGTAGACGCCACCGTTGATTCCATTTAAGTCATTAGCCCGCTGCTACCTGGATCAAGAGGAAGTACTTTAGTGAGTCAGTTAAGTCCGGTAAACTGACCTAAAATTTGGTATTATGTAAGTTTCATGGGCACCCAATTTGTGCTATATTCTGCGTGATCGAATGCTTCTCTGTTTTCTAAAGACTATTGTATTTTTATAGTATTCTGCACAAATGCAGTCTCAACCCAATCATCACGTTTGGTGTGGAACCAATATGTTTCAAGTTCTTTCACAATTTACGGATTTACGGATTTTATGTCAAAAAGACAACTACTGAGATATTACATGTCCTAATGTGATTTATTTTACACAAAAATGATGTGAGAAAGTCATGAAATCTTGTCTTTAAAAAACACTAAACATACTGTATTGGATTACAATTTAGTAGGTAAATGAACCGCGTTTACGTATTGGAAATTAAATATAATTGAATTTAATTTATCTATTTGTTAATCCACAATGATATTGGTAAATGACAAGCAGAATTGAATAATCTTTAAACGTTCCCCTATAGGTAGCAGTCCAATAGACAAGTCTGATAGGAAACATAGTACATTTAAAGAAAGAGTTTTCCAAATCACCGAATATTAGGTTATTGATTTATTGCAGCAAAGGTTTTTGGATTATTTAACAGAAATACATATCAATGAGCGATTATAGTGGCAAACATTCTTTAAAGGCTGTATCACTTTATATATTTTTCATTTAATTTTTGGTGTCTACTTTCAATTTCTCTTTTAGATTAAAGCGCACAAATTTTAAAATAAATTTCAGTTATTTGTTAAAATTAAATAAAAGAAAAAAGAAATACACACAGAAAAAAGACTTACCTAAAAACAACTGAATTTCATATCAAAACAACAACCGATATTATTTAAACAATAAAAATATTTAAGAAAAACCTTAAGTTAAAAACAAAAAAACAAAACAACCATAAAAATATCAAATGAAATTATTATAGCAATATTATTGAAACCAAAAAAAAAAAACCAGTGTGTAATCCAAAATACGAAGCTTTTTGTATAATAAACACAACCGAAAAAAAAAACAGTATATATACCTACCATATTTTTTTGTTAATTTATTTTTTAAACAAAAATTGCATATATATTTAAATATATATATTTATCATTTCTTTTTTATATGCATATACAAAAAGAAAAAAAACGCAAAAAATAAATGTATTATATTCTATGTAAGTATAAAAGAAAATCTTATAGACGTACATATGTTAATATAAAAAGAAAAACTAAAACACTATTTTTGTTTGAGACACATTAATTCTAAACAAAAATACAAAAAAAAAAAGTTAAATACTCAACATATCTATATATTTTCTTTTTCTTAACAAAAAACAAAAAAAGAAAACGTTCTTCATTTCTACATAAAAAAAGCAAAGAATTTTTTCAATTTTTAAAAGAAAAAAAAGTTTCTGTGTCTTAAACTTGTATAAAAAAATGTCTTCCATTAAATAAATACTAAATTTAATATTTAACTAAAAAGAAAAAGAAAAGGAGCGAACGAAACAAATATAGAAAAAAGGTAGAAAAAAGGTAAGGATATAAAAAAAAATAACTTGTTAATTATACTGAGCGAAGCTAAATTAAATATATTATTATTAACATTGTACTATTTATAGGAAATAAAATTAAAAAAAAAAAAAACAGAAATTAGCTCGTAAGGATATGATACTGAAGAAAAAAAATGAAAGTTAAGATGGTGAATGATGTTAAATAATGTTACAGGCTATAAACAGATATAAGGCATGCTAAAGCAGATAAATCAACTGAAAAATGTTGAAAGGATTTTTTTTCTTGTTTGGTTTTAAGAATGTATCGTCGAATGTGAAACGAATGTTTATTCCGGTGTCCAGTGTGTGAATGAAAAGTTATTTTAAGAGATATGTAAATGAGTGTTTTGTGTGTGTTTTTGTAATTTTTAAGCTTCTGTTTTATACATTTTTTGAAAAAACAAAACAAAAAAACAAACTATTAGAGGATGGTGGTTTTTTTTAGTACGTTTTTAGTACATATTATACATCGCTCAAAGACCCATTTCAAGTCTCTCATCCATTTTAAATCTAAATATTTATGAAAGAGGAGAGTTTAATTTACTAAAAACTTTATTTTTTTGTTCTCAGCATGTTCCTTTTCAAAACTTTTAGTCTCATACTGTTCAGGTATTAATGTACTTTATTAGTTGACGGGGCAGATATCTTACAAGTTTGGCAAGTGATACAGTGTATGCTATTCTTTTGGACGAAGGACCTATTTTTCTAAAAGCAGAGGTATTAATAGTTGGTCTCTGTACTTCTTGATGTCTTTGATTAAATATTGTAATACACCAAAGGTATCAAGAGATCTAATGGGTTGTATCAGATATTAGAGGGATCAGATGATTGGAGAAAATTTACTATTACTCATCGATGAAGTCAAAAACTGCTTCCCGGTTTATAAAAAAAAAATACAAGTTAAATACAGACTTTTCCTGTGAAAAAGTCTTAGCCAGCAAATTACAAACAGTGAACCCATGCAGATTAATATTCACTCTGTTGTCTCTTGAACCTAACGAACTAATAAGATTTCGACAGTCTAACTGAACTTTTCGAAATAATTTACGTATATAACTTCCACCTCCTACCTGAAGACTGGGCGATAGATTGTGACAGTCAACTAGCATCTTTCTGATATCATCTGGTTTTTATGTCCTAAATTTGGGATACTAAGCCAAATTGGAGAAATTCTAAGAAGCTTGATATATTTAATGCAAATGATTCTTCAAATCTTAGCTTCGGGGATTTTGTTTAGGGAGACCTAGTTTTCTACCCGATTGAGTAAATGGATTTTATAGCATATTTTCAAATGGAGATATCATCTCAGTCCAATGCCACTTTCTTCACAGTATTGTGATGCTATAGGTTTCTGTCTGTTCTTGCTATAAGCTATTCGGTCGATGATGCTTAAACTAAATCAAACGACCGACAATGGTAAGTCGTAGAAAACTTTGTTGTTCAAAGTTTTTGGCATTTCGGATAAATCCAGTCCTCAATTCATATTTAATAGAGACATGATTTGACATCTCCTTACCAGTAATGTTGACATGAGTAGTGGATTGTAAGGCTGGTGGCTGGTTGCTGGTATACTTTTGATGTTGAAGTCTAGATGATGATCTACATCTAGTTGAAACTACTTACTTATGTCCTGTATTCCTTTGTGGGTTCTAAGACCTCCCCACGGTTGGTCTCCCTCAACCGTTTGTCCTTCAATGTCGTCTATATGAGCTGATGAGTTCGATCCCAGACTGATAATTTTTATTTTTGCCGAATTAATTTTCAACCGAACGACATCTGCTTCCCTCGCAACATTCGCAATCATTTAGTGTAGGTCCCTTATTCTGTGATGTCAGAGTCCATCGAATTCCTCCGTTTCCCATGGACAAAGTAGCATTTAGCACATCGCTAATCACAAATAAAACAATATTGGTGAAAGGATACAGCCTTGCCTTGTTGAAACTAGATGTTCTTTGATCCGGACCAAAACTATACAAACCATAATTTTAGAAACGGCAGAAGAAGTCTGAAATTCTCTCCATCAAGCATAGACAGTCACCAGGAAATAAATCTGTTGTACAAATATAACCTAAGTCAGGTTGAATGCTTTGTTAAGCGTTTGCATCAACAATTTTTGTTTTCGACGATATTAACTCTCCTCTTTCTTCTTTCACAACATTATGTACATAACCTGATATTTATAAATCAAAACCTCATCATAACTCATCATTCTATACTCTCTTTCACCTATTTAGACAACATAATTAAAAAGAAAAACAAAAAAACAAAAAACGTTAAACTAATTACCATTAAAACATTTCATTAAAATAAAAAATGAAAACTGTTTTCTGAAAAAAAAACACGAAAGAAAACATAGAAAATTGTTAGATAGTTCATGTGTTTTGAGATACAAAAATTTAAAACATCACCATAGTTCTAACTAATTAAACAAATAAAGAAAAAAACTATCTCTACCTACATACATATATCCGTTTTGATATACAAAAAAACAACTACTTGATGTCCAAAGCAGCAGAATTAAATTTTTATTTTCAACATATTCGACACATATTTAAAATTAATAAAAAATATATTTGGCAATTAAAAAAAAATACATACATTCATATCATAATAAAGTATACCTGTGTAAAAAAAAAACATACAAAAAGCTACCATAGAAAAAATATAAAAAATAGTTTTAAGAATTTTCGGAATTAAAAAAAAAAAAAACCAAACTAACAACATTTTTGGCAAAGAACTAAAAAAAATTATAAATATCTCACTTTCTCATATCATGTTCTCGATTAGAAAAAAAAAATGTTTAAAATATCCATAAAACTTAAAAAAAAAAACATCAAACTAACTTAAAAAACGTGTTAAAGTTTTAAAAAAAATCCATTTGTAAAAAAAACATTTTTCAAAATATATATCTCAAAGTTTTTCCAGAAAAACCAAATGAAATGAAGCATATTTGTCCATTCTAATTGTTAAATAAATTTAAAAAAATAGATTTAAAGAAAAAAAACATAACAAAACTAAAAAGTAAACTCAGAAAGAATCAACCAAATCCATCGACATCTTACAAACAAAACCTGAAAAGAAATGCAGAAAATATACATATACCAAAATTTTCTCCCTTTCCTCCTCCTATCCCGCCCACAAAAAAAAAAAACAAAAAAAAGAACAACTGTTGAACGAAATACTCCAAAGAAGACCAAAATAAATTCGAAAAAAAAAACCAAAAAAAAACTACGAATTTTTAAAAAAGTAAAACAAAATAAAATAAATATTTTTTAACGAACGAAAAAAAAAAAAACAAAAATGAAAATTGTTTATTAGTTAGACTATTAAAGTGATAAACAATAGGAGATCGAAAGAAATAAAGAAAAAAATGTGAAAGTTTGTCAGAAAAACGCGACAAACGAAGGAGTAAAACAAGAAAAGAAGTAATTATTGTAAAACTATTTCCAAACGAATTATGGCAAAACAATTCTAATAAATGTATTATATTATAAAATTTATTAAAAAAAAACAAGACAAGACAAGACACTGATAAAAAACAAAAAAAAAAAACATGACATACACAAAAAACACACATCTACACCATACATTTTCAAACATTCAGCGTCAGAGAAACGGAATTCACCTAATAGAATAATAATTTTATTAAAAAACAAAAGAATATTAAATTTAAGATAATTATTAATTGATTAATTATTACTATTACTAATGAAAATAAGATGAAAACAGACAAAAAATGAGAAAAAAAATAATACTGAGATAGAGAAATAAAAGATGAAACGAAATAATAAAACTCAAAATTAACAGAGTTTTTTTTTTTCAGTACACTAGGAGTTTGAATTGCGTTGGTATTTCTAATAAGAAGGGTGGAGCAGATAAAAGAGCGGTTTGAAGGATTGTAAAGAAAATGCCACCTACATAAGTAAGTAAGTAAGTTACTTAGGTGGCGCTACAATCCGAGGTGGACCTGGGCCTCAACCAACAAGCCTCTCCGGTAAGTGCGATGTTTGGTTAACTGCCTCCAGTTGCACTCTCCACGTTAGTTGAGGTCCTCTTTCACATGTGCGTGCCACCTTACTTACTTACTTACTTAGGTGGCGCTACTGTTCGGGGTGAACCTGGGCCTCAACTAACAAGCCTCTCCAGTTAGCTCGGTCCGTAGCTAACTGCCTCCAGTTGCGCACTCCAAGCTTGTTCAGGTCCCCTTCAACTTGTGCGCGCCACCTAAGGCGAGGTATTCCTCTAGTGCGCTGTCACTCCGGGTTGGATTCGAAAACTCTTCGCTCTACACGTCTTAGCCATCTTAGACAATGATGCGATGATGAGGGTTATATAGTGTCCTTAGTGTTTCGTGATAAGGCCTTGTTACTCGGTTGCCTTCTTAGATTGAAGAAACAGCGAATGGCAAGTACAGCTCTTCTTTTGATTTCTGTTGTGATGTTGTTGTCAGAGTTTGGTCCAGACAAAGGTGTAGACAAAGTCCCTAACTACCTAAAAGCTATCATTGTGACTTTCTGTCCGATTCGTCGATGTTGTGTGTCCTTTTTTGTTGACAGCATATACTTGGTTTTGCCCTCATTCACAACTAAACCCATTTTTGCTGCTTCTGTTCCAATACTAGCAAAAGCACCAGTGACAGCCCGCAGTGTTCTACCAATGAAGTCAATGTCATCAGCGTATGCAAGTAATTGTAGACTTTTGAAAAATCGCGCCTTAGGTCTTGGCTTGCGATTTTCGCACAATTTGCTCAAGTATGATGTCACATGACAGAGTATCACCTTTTCTGAATCATTTTTGACATCAAAGGTCTTGGAGAGATGGTTTCCTACCTTTGTGGAGCAGAGAGCGTTCACCATCGTTATTCTGCACAATGTGATTAGCATGGATGCCAGAACTAGACATGGCTCTGTGTAGGTCGTTTCTATAAATGCAGTCATATGTGGCCTTACAATCGACGAAAAGATGTTATGTGTCGATCTGGACTTCTTGGATTTTATCCAGGCTCTGGCATAGTGTGAATATTTGGTCAGCTGTTGACGAACCGGACCTAAGACCCCACTACACGATCTTGTATGCAATATTAAGAAATCTCTATTGCCACAGTTTTGAGTCTCCTTCCTTGTGGATCGGGCAAACGATGCTGAGGTTCCATTCACCAGGCACACTTTCCTCCGGCCAAATCTTGGAGATGATTTGGTCTATGCTCTTCACCAAGTCATCCCCCGCTGCCTTAAATAGCTCGGCTGGTTCAGTTCAGCAGCCCTGTTGAACTTGAGTTTGAATATTGCTATCCTCACTTCATTCTGATCGGATGTCTCGGTTTTTATCGTCCAGGTTCAATGGTTCAATCTGCCTGACACCGAAATTTGATTCGTCGTCACCGTTTAACAGAAGTTAACACCACATCAGTTGCGGCGTTTTTGATGGCTTCTTGTCAACGATGCCACCGGTCTTCAGCACTTGTTGCTGGTTGCTAGGGTTACGCGATCGGCAAAGATTCTGGCAGTTTGTTGCGATTGCAGCCATTCAACGTTAAATCTCCTTACAGTATTTTGCCGTTGTTGTAGCGTTTGAGATATCCGTAGACGTACCTTGGCTGTGTCTATGTTGGCCGCTCGGAATGTTCGGACATCTAGAATAATGGAGAAGTGCCTTACATCGATCGCAACATGATCAATTTGGTTGACACGGTTTGATGATCTGGTGACCGCTGTGTTCCCTTATGTTTTCCAATGGTATTACCAAAGACGACCTATTTTCCTATTTTGGCGTTAAAATCACCTAGAACGATTTTAACGTCAAACTGAGGACATTGTTCATATGTATGCCTTGTCGAGGAGTTCGTAGAAACACTTTTTGGTGGGGACGTGAGCGTATATCAGGCTAATGTTGGCGAAATTAGCCTTGATGCAGATTGTTATAAGGCGTTCTCTGACGTGTCTAAAGCTCAAGACTTCATGCCGAAGTCTACCACAACAAATCCACACCCAAAATAAACGCTGTTCTGTTCTCTGTAGAAATCTCCGTAGTATATGTCACTTTTGTTCTTTTGGCCGACCCATCCCACCGCACTTCCTGGATGGCGGTGGTATCTGCCTTATAGCAGTCTAGAGCCTCCGCTAATTCTTCGGCTGCATGCGGCCTGTCCATGGATCTAACATTCCACGTGCAGATCCGAACGTCGTTGCCGTTATTTCGTTTCAGGATGGCAGAATACGTGGCGGTCCCAGAAGTACTGTACTTGGCGCAGAACAGTCGAGAAGGAAGCACGGCAATTGAGAAAGAGTTGGGGAGAGCTGAGGCACATTGCCAGAAACCGCACACGATGGCGCGTAGGCGTGGTAGAGGCCCTAGGACCCACAAGGGGACAAGACATAAGTAAGTAACAGTACATCCGTCCTTTTCCGATGCGTGTGTGGTTGGTTCGAAACTAAAGTCTTTTTATGTTTTAGAGAAGTTATCCCTACGCAGAACCCCCAACCTTGAAGACCGGTTCCTTTTTATGTCTCTAGGACAAGGGCTCCGATCTTCCAGAGTTAGTAACCCACTTCAGGATTATGAGCGTTGCTGTTGGCCCATCAAGGGGTCATCACTTGGGATTCAAGTATGTCGAAGCAGCTTATATAGGGATAACACTAATAGTTTGGCCTGACTGGAACTGTAGAACTGTTGAGCAACAGGAAGTGCTTTAGTGAGAAAGGAAGACTTAGGTCTCTCGTCTGCTGCCACCAACGATCTTCCAAAGGGGTTGTTACCCATTCTCTAGTCGAGGTACTAGGCACAGAGCAGCCACCAACGCGGAGGTGTAGAGTAGGAGTTGATAGTGAGAGGCTAACGTGATCACGCTTGTGTTTTCATATATTCGCATCACTACCCTTTCGTCACCTTAAACGACATAAGAAAAACGCATTAAAGAAAAGTAAGTAAGAAATTGGAAAAGTAACTAATTTTTTAAAATAACTCGGGTAAGATGATGAAGTTAGTTAGTAAGATCAAACGAAGTAGCGCAGAGATCAAACGAAGATTAACTCTTGTAAATCGCTGCTTCTTTGGACTAAGAAGGCAATTGTGTGCCAAAGTCTTCTCTGAAACACCTAGTAGAAGTTAACGGATTATGACCAGAGATATGAACATATGTATCTGAAGAAAAGAGGCCGCCAGAGCACATCTTTGTTTACAATAGGTACTGCCAGGACACATATGTAAGTATGACTAAATAACATCAGATATGGAATCAGTCCAGAAAAGGAGATCAGACAAACATAGGCTAACCAGTACCACGGAGAAATCGACTTCTATTTTAATCTCTTACTTAACTGAAAGGTGCAATACCTTATGAATTGTACTCCATCGAATGTACGGCGTGAAACAGAGAAAATAAAGACCAATACCAAGTCGTAACTCCAACCCAAGCCAACCTGAGAAAAAAAGTAATGAGCTCCAAAGTTCGCTCACTATTGAATAATTTACGCTGATACACAGCCTGAGTTACTCCGTGATATGGTAGGAAGTTCGTTTTAGTAGATAGGAATACCACATTGTTGCTGAGTGCAACAGACCATGCTACTCCGACAACTAGTCATATTTGTAGTTGATTGACCAGGACTTTAATATCCGGATTCTAGACAAATAAATATCATTCACAAGTTCCATATGAATTTGAATTTGATGCCACCATTTAGAAGTCTAACTTGGTCATGACTTCAATAAACAAGAAAGACAATTTGAAACACAACAAAGGCGACTTAAGAATTAGACGAATGAAGAACATGGCAATGGAAAGCTGTTTTTCCACTTGACGGCCATCAAAATGTCTTCAGGAATTCCATCTGTGTAATCCATCCCACCCAAAAGACGACCAAAACGAATCAAAATACTGCATAAAGTAAAACAATCACATAGTTTCTTAAATTTATCTTTATTTCCATTTGGCACTCGACATTCAACACTCATTAATGGAATCTACTCCAAGTTCCCAATGATTTCCCGATTCAACAGCAGACGTTGTCGGCTCCTCCTTATCGCAGTGTACGTATCCACTCGCTTCTTCAACTCCAGCATTAGCAGATCAATGTTCGAGTATAGCTTGAAGTCAATTGCCAGCATGTCGTACTGCCGCAGGAGGTAGTTCGTAAACACCCGGCAGTAGGCAATCTTTTTCAGCATTCTAGTCATCTCTGGGTCCTCACGTTTGCCGTCCTCCGCGTCCACATCAGCATTATTCTTGGTTTCCTTTGCACTTGCCTCACTATTGTCCGCTTTGCTACTTGCCGTAATCACCGACTCAAACGAGAGGTCATCCAAGGCTCTGACCGCGTGGTGGGCGCTCTTCCGCCGATTGTGTACTCTCTTTCGCGTTCGATTGCTTGTGACAGAGCCGTCGCCTGACTCCTGCTCCTGAGAAGTAGCATCAATTATATCCGGTGTGGTAGTTCGTCGCCGCTGACGCTTTTTTGGGATTTCATCCTTGTCGCTGTCTTCGGAGGAATCAATAATTTCAATTACGGTGGCTCCTGAATTTTTAGACATTGTGAAAACGATTAAATATCTTAACTTTTGCAGAACTGTTTATAAACAACGACAGTTCAGTAGAAGACAAACAAGTGGATGTGTTGTATTGACAGTTGTATTCGAGTTCGAAACTAATTATAGACGCTGAATAGGGTAAGTGTGTAGTTCACAGCTCTTCGACTGAATCAAGAGAAATAGGATTGTAAAATATTTTTTGAAAGAGGTAAAAGTACTTAATTTATTGTAAAGAGTTGTTTATTTGAGTCCCTAAAATTAATATAGGTGAATAAAAATCAATATTCACGGAAACCCATGAAATGTATGCAAATAGTTTCCATTAACCAATAGATGGCAGAGCGAAGAGAAATAAATTTGTCTGGGTTAGGTGCGAACATCTGCTTTAATTTCGAATTCCATTAGATAGTTAAGATGCGCACCGGTTGTATATTTTAAACGAGTTTCGTTAAATGAGGAAACCTTAATGCCAGGGTTGCCGCTGAAACATTAAAGAAAATCGCAAAAAAAGGTTACGAAGCTAAAAACAAAATTGCAAAAACTAAACATTTAAGCTTTCTATTATTTGACATGTAGAACTTCAATAGTTTGAAGGCCATAATGCAGCCTATGTTTTGCGGCGAACAACTTTCAGAACTTATTTTTCGGTTTGAACAGGGATATGAGGAGAGTTAGGTGGGAAGTTTTGTACTACAATAATTATGGCAAGAATACTTCACTCTAGAATACCTTCTCTAATCCAGTTTGGTATGTAGATAAAGAAGAATTGAAAAATTAAACTTTCTTTTCAGCTAAGGTGATGCTTGCTGCGTTTCCTGAGCGACTAGTACTTCGCTAGATATTACATTAGAAAGTGTTGCAATGTACTTGGTATTTTATGGAACAAGACACAAAAACAAGTGACCTATTTGTTTGGTGGACAGAAGTACACTAACTAAGCTAGGAATGTGCTAGGTAGGTATTGTAGGGTTATTGAGTTTGTCATAAGGCACTAGACACCATAGTGGGCCTATCATGATCCCTAGAGAGCCATTACGGCAACAAACCTAAACCTCAAGTATCTCATCCATGCATTTGGTGTTACTACAAAATTTCACTATCTCAAAAATTTGGTTCGCAGATGCAAGTTCCTCTCAGTTGTCAAAGAAGTACTTTCCTAGGTTTTTAAGTCTACTCTGAGCTATGCCTTGGTACTCACAGAATAGATATGTGATGTCCGCCGAAACGTGAAGGTCAGTAATCTCGTGGCATGCCTCCTCAGAAGACAATGAACAGAGAGAATCACTCCTGCTATTCTTAACCGCCACCTGCTTAGTTTCATTATTTCTGCAGATTTTTTTCGATCTATCATAGGCCACTTGGCTTTAAATACCCTATGTCCTCCTAGGTTCGACTATTTCAGGTCAGCCATATTGATGATCCTATTGAGAATAATCTTCTAGTTTCGCATATTGGTGTTTTACTCCTCTAACTGTATCGCACTATGGAACCTCTGATCCTTTGTTGGTCAGTACGTCCGCCCTTTCGTTTCCTTCTATATCGCAGTGTCCAGGTACCCAGATCTAGACCCTGACTAGTTCAGATTTCATGATGTTGGATTCTAACAATGCCTTAAGCGCAGCCTGACTATTAATGTAGATGGCTATGTTCTTATCTCATTGTTGAACTTGAAGAGCCCTACGTTAGTGAGCCGAAGCTAGTGAGAAGTTAGTGAGAATTCCCAAGATAGAAACAACGGTGACGTCTATTAGTTCCAGTTCGGTCGAACTATTAGTGCTATCCCTATATGAGCTGCTTCGACATATTTGAATACCAAGTCTACAAGGATCTTCAATACGGAGCTAGGGTGTTGGAAAGGAGTTGGTGGCGGATGAACCCTTAATGGGACAACGACAGCGCTCATATCCTCGAAACAGGATACTGCTTTCGGAAAACCGGGCTCCTCGTCCTAGAGATATAAAAGGGAAATGGTCCTCCAGGTTGGGTGTTGTGCGTCGGGATATCTTCTCTACCACGGCAACAAACAACAGTTACGAAAAAACCAAAAGCCTTGGCAAAGCATGATCTCACTGACAACGCTGGCAAACGAAATAAGGACAAAGACTTTCGGATCTAAAGGTGGAATGTATGAACTCTTAACAGGCCACGTTCATCCGAACAACTAGACTAGGCCTTAGACTGGTATAATGCAGATATCATCGCCATCTAGGAAGCGTGATGGGATGGGCCGGGCAAAAGGAGGATGAACAGTTGCGTCAAAAACTAGCATGCGTTTACCATTTCAATATTCACAAAAGAACATGGATATCTCCTGACCAGTCAACCGTCAACCAGACGGAGTCACTGGAGGCACTCCTCCAGTATAATGAATGTTCGAACGTTTCGAGGAGCGAATATCAAACACTATCCTGTTGTAGTCAAGGTACGTATGCGGATATTCAGAGCAACGCGAGGACAAGGAAATATTGTAAGGAAGTTTAACGTCGGAAAACTACACTAGCAAGAGATCGCCAGAGCCTTTTCCAATCGAGTGTCCGTTCATTCATGGATGGAGTTAAGATCGTGATATCTAAACTGAAATCTCTCTGCATTGTTTGAGCGCTTTAAACCTTTTGTCTGATTAGTCCATATCAGTGTGGTCTTAGATGAGGAAGGTCCAACGTCAACAAAAGTTTTGGACCACGGCAGATCTTAGAAAAAAACCCAAGAATTACAAATCGATACCCATCACCTTTTTATCTATTTTAAGGCCACCTATGACAGTGTCTATAGAGAAGACCTATACAGAGCTAAGGCTAGTTTTGGCATCTCTGCCAGGCTCGTCCGGTTATGCAAGATGACGGTAAAGACTCCACCGACACATTTGATGTCAAAAAAGGATTCAGACAAGGCGCCGTGCTGTCATGTGATTTTTTCAACATCGTTCTTGATAGAATTGTGCAGAACTCTCACGCCAACATCTGAGGTACAATCTTTCTAAAGTCCGTGCAACTGCTAGCAGATGCCGATGATATTGCCATAATTGGAAGAACAATTGTAATCATTCAGATGACCAAGATGGGGTTAATGAGATCAAAACAAAGTATATGCTGTCAACAAAAAAGGACATACAATACCAAAGCCTCGGACAGAATGTCACCCTCGACAGATATAACTTTGAGGTAGTTAAGGACTTTGTTTACTCAGAATCCGCTATTCCTTTCTTCTCCTTATTCCTTTCGAACAACTAAAAGCTATACAAAACCCAGATCATCTGAGTCCTGCTCTATGGCGCAAAGGCATGGAATATGTCAAGAATGGATGAGGCCACTCCCGGTTGTTATAGGAGAAAAATACTTCGGGTGATTTTTGGTCCCGTCTGCTTAGGCAGAGACTGAAGGAGAAGATACAACCATGAGCTATACGAGCTGTACGAGCTATATAGCGACATTGACCTAGTCAGAAGAATTCGAATATAATGCCTAAAATGATTGGGCCATGTAGAGCGGATGGTCAACAATGCTCCTGCCCGGAGAGTCTTTGACTCAACCCCAGAGGGACGGCGCAGTAGAGAAAGGCCTATCTTGGTGTGCGAAACTGAAAGCAGCTTGCTGAAGACTGAGGTGGATGGAGAGGCTTGTTTGTTGAGGCCCAGGATCACCTATAGCGCCACCTAAGTAAGTAAATAAGTAAGCGAGGGAGTATACCCCGGCCAAGGACTTGTATTGTTACCCAAAGAAAAGAACTGCGAAGCAAATTCCTGCCCATTCACCATGTCGAAATCAGGATCTCGAAAAGAGGGCCAACGGCAACGCTAACATATGGATAAGTCTTGTCAGCATCGCTTAAAATACCTCATTGACCTTTGATGCCGACAAAGGATTTAGAAAAGGAAATGCGTTGTTATACTTTTTTCTAACATCATCTTGTGCAGTACTCACATGCCAACATCAGAGGCAAAATGTTTCAAAAGTCTGTGCGGATAATGTTGAAGTATTCGGAACACCATACCACCATGGTAGTAGTGCTTATGCAAGCTCTTGGAAGAAACAGAGGTTAAGATACATATGTAGCAACATGTTGTCGAGAAACAGGACATGTAACACGGATATTTTAAGCAGAACGTCGCTCTCGGCGGACATAAACAAACAATAAAGTGACTTTGATCATCCCAGTCTTGCTCTATGTCACAGAGGCAATGACATTTTTAAGAGGTCGTTTCCGGTTGTTTTGAGAGAAAAATGCTTTGTAATATTCGGTTGGCTGTATGACCAAGTCAGAGGAGTGACGGGATAGTACGTGAAGACCTCATCTTAGGTGGTCATTGCCTTTACTCAAACGGAGTATTTACTGCCTCGTTTTCAAGTTTAAAGCATTTGTATACAGTACAAACCATGAAAACCATCTACTTATGTCATGTGTCATAATATAAACTGTTAATTTAATTTCCGCACCCACCTTTCCCAAAGGTATAATTTTTTTTAATTAACTTAAACTTTCATCCCACTACTGGGACCTCAAAAATCAATGACCTCAATAAAAAATGAGAAACAAAAATCAGCACCTCCGATTACCAATACCTTCCTTATAGGTTAATGAATCTCCTCTTTCCACGGTATCCAATGAATAGCCCACCCTTTTCACTTTTATACTATTACCCCCCCGATTTTATTTCGCCTCGTCTTATTTTTTCTTATCGCCCCAACTCCAATCACGTTTTTTAATTTTAATAAATTAATTCAATGCTGCCAAAAGGGATAACGCCAACACCGGCAATACAACAATACAGGATAAGAATGGGGAGAGCGCGCTGAAAGTAGGAAAAAAAATCAGAAACACCAAACAGAAAAAAAATAGCAGCAAGTTCCGGTTCTGAGAACGAAAAAAAAAAAAGGGAAAAACAGAATGAAAATCGTGATTGGAATTTTTATTAATAATCATAATGCTACAGGAAATGTTTTTATATCCTTGTTTCAGTTTATTTTCTCATGTAACCATGACTGGAGCCCTATGTATGTTAAGGTCCTTGATGGGGTTAATTAAACATATTATCTCGGGTTAAATGGGTTGGCTGCACCTCGCTGTTCAACTGGAAATAATTTTTTGTAATCGTTTTGTATTCCATTTCTACATACATACATACATATGTATGTATAGGTAACTTATTTGTAGTGAGGTTGTAGTCCATTGAACTTGCATTAGGTGTTAGCAATAGCAATGAATTCACCATTCGCCGTGAATTACAATTTAGCAATTTCACGAACCATTTGTAGATATTTGACTGGCGCAAGATGGCGGTATGTTATCGTTTATTTGTCATGCTGCAAATAAAGTTGACATGTTAGAGTTGAAAGGCTGCACGTTATAACTAAAACTGGCCTGTATCCCCATTTTGTTCTTAAGTACGTGTTCAATTGTCCTTTCTTATTGTGTGATACTAAAGGTATCCAGACATCCTTGAATGTCTAAAACCATAAGTTCTATTTTCAACTCGAATCCAATATCTCTGCCTCCTTGAGACATTCAAAATAATGACCTCCGGATCAGGTTGCATAGAATTCCAATAAGCAAACTCCTTGAAAATCCATTCTGACATTCAGCATTTCATATGAATCCAATTTCGAAGGACTTATCTCTTAAATAAGGACATTCATGTACTTTCAGACAGTACCTACCTACTAGTAAGACTCACACCTATTTATAGAATTGTTCACGAATGTACATTAAAAATTATTACAGCACCGCCAAGGAATATTACAGGTGCCAAGGATCACTCCTTTCGTTCTCTTTCGCCTCGCTTGAAGAGGATACTCATCCGGCCCAATACATTATGCATGGATAATGGTGCGCGCCGGAACAGTGTGCAGGAAACATTTCTAAAACTCCAACGAATGCTGCAATGTGCAGTTTTTTTTATTTTTTTTTATTTTTAAATATCATATACCTTCTTCGTCCTTTCTGTCGACGTCGACGTTGTCCCAATAGTGTACTAAAGCCGTTGCGCGTCTCACCGTTCTGTCAGATTTTTATTAAAGATTGAATTTGTATCCTGGCAGACTACTACTGGGGTATATTATGTGTGTGTGTCTATTCCATCTGGTTGGGCGATAAAATTTTGAACAAGGACTTTTCCCCTCTGAACTGAATTCGGAAGTGCAATTGAACCCGTCAGGTGGCTGTTAGCAGCAATGCACACACATGTGGGACATTTTGTTTATGGATTTTCGGTCTTTCTCTCTCTCTCTCTCTCTTGATTTTGTCATCGTAGTCCTGAATATTGGTTTTTCTTTTGTATAGATTTATTGCTGAAAAGTCTTTGCTCGTCCTTGGATTATCAACTGAGTTTTGGAGAGAATGAGCCTGGGAGGACCTTGAATTTATGGCGACAAGCAGTTTTATTTTTCATTTTTTTTCGAACTCAATTGGGAATTGGTGCGTTTGACGAACATAGTGCTGTGCATTTTGATGTGTCTGCGTCAGTAGTCTCAATCGTCAGCCACGTATTTGGAGGAGATTTCAAATCATAAATTATTGTTTTTGACTTTGATATGATTGGGGAGTCTGCAAAAGGACACGTAGTTCCCGGGAGACATTATCTGTTTTGCTTTCTTTCTGTCGGCGTGTGTTTGTAGTAACTGAGACGATGGTATAAATCTTTGGAGAATAAATCTTGAATCGACGTTAACAAACCTAATTTTGTGGCAGGTTCCTGTAATTAATAAGACAAATATCACCTGGATGAGTGGCAGTCTTATGGTGTAGTAGTAATTGTTGAAGAAAAATATCAGTTGCTTTCTTTGTTTGTAAAACGAACTGTCTCAGGCATGAATTTATAATTTAGAAAGCATTTTCTACAGAAACAATTTGACATCTTTTATAGCCTCGACATTCGGAATGGGTCATACTGTACTTACACAAAATTACGACGTTACATTCTGGTGGGTAACACCTGTATTCAAGGGGTCTGAAAAGTACCTGGCAATGGTTGCTAACTTTATTCTACCTCCTCTAGCACTTGTCGTGTCTTTAGAAAACTTTGGACAAGACACAACAAAACTAAAGCCAGGCAAATCCTATCATTTAAAAGGACGTATTTACAGTATAATTACCGAGTAAACGAAGAAAAATGCGATTAAATACAGATGAGGATTCCTATGAGAATGCCTTAGCTTATGCAGAACCAGGAATCCCTCCTTCAGTCCTACCTACCACCCACATACCTACCTACCTGTGTAGCCCGGATATATTTGCAGACACTTACTATGCATGTTTAAAGGAAGTATTATTTCCAAAACAGCCAGAAGAAGCAAAAACTCTGAAAAGGTCTGAATACCGCTAAAGAAGCCCCACAGTATCCTTTATGCTAAGGTCAATGTGTATGTCAGATACCATGGGGGAAATATTAGAGCGCATCATAAGCGACAGACTGGAAAGTGCTATTGTTGAATTAGGAGGACTCACAGATCATTAAAATTGTTTTCGAAAGGAAAGCTATTAATGAAACCATCAACACAACGAGAAAAGCCATCCAAGGGCTACGATGGAAGCGCGGCAGCTATTATCACAATAGACGTTAAAAATACGTTTAACACTGCGAACTGGAGAAATAATGTGCAGTCACTCACCGCCAAAAGAGTGCCGAAATACCTTCAAAAGATACTCATTGAGTACTTCCGCAATAGAGTACTGTTTTATGGCACCAAAGCGCTACATGCTGACAGGTGGCGTATCTCAAGGCTCTGTATTGCGTCCACCACTTTGGAATCTTATGTACGATAATGTTCTTAGACTAAGAATCCGACAATCATCAAAAATAATTGGCTTTGCTGACGATCGTCCAAGACTGCGTATGGGGTTTTATGACATGCCCTTATGGCTTGCGGAAGAATAGACGTAGGTAGTGCTCGCGGATACTACCTTCGTCTATTCTTCCCAGCAGCAGAAAAGTAAAAGATACTTTAAACGTAATCATCGGCAACCACGATTGTGGATTGAAATACCTTAACATAGTCATAGGTGCCTTTAGTCAATATTTACAGTACGCAGCCGACTAGGCAGGAAAGATAATCTGTGCTCTGGTAAGGAGGATGTCAAACATTGGTAGCCGAGATATAAAAGAAGACTGCTGCTAGTGGCTGGTATGTTTCCAATCGGCCTACTGGCACACATAAAAAGACTTTAACGAGAACGACAGAAGATTCACTATTGGAATTGTTGGCAAAGATCCTTGAAAGAGTCGTCAAGTCACAAACAAAAAGGAACTGATATTCTGCACTTACGATGTACATATTGGAGCAGGAACTGATGTTTTCTGTAGGACCCTAAAATTTAAGTTGGAATAAATCAGCGTTTGTCAGGTTGAAATTGCAGCCAGATTCTGGGCTACAAAAACCATAAAAACGAAGTCAATACAGTCAGCAGCCATTAAGGCACTTAGTAGTGGTTCTATGCTTAGTACTGGGGCGAATCTTATTGGCAAAGTACATATACTTAATTGGTTGGGTAGATGGTAGTGGGTAGAAGAATGATTCCTTTCTGGTATGATTTCTGGGCGCAGTTTCATTCGTATGTATGGAGTGTGTTTGGAGGTACATACTTTACAATGAAGAAAAAACTAAAAGTCTAAGTGCACAAAAACTAACGTCAGAGGGCAACTATCTAACCACGTACCTAACCTGGATAGAGCGACATATGGGGTATATGTATAATTGTATGTTGTCTGTATGTAGAAAAGGTAGAGTCTAGAACGGGACTCCTTATGGGGGAATTCTTTCTCACTTGCTGTGGGTAGGTGCTAGTATTGGTTGAATTTCTGAAAACCCTGGAAAGCAATATGCAGTATGCTGATGATCTCACAATCTTAATTACGGGAAAGTATCTGAATACACTGGGTGCGCTCATGAAGTCGGGATTGCACATCACGCAAAGGTGGGTAAAAAGATAGATATGGTACTCTTCACGAGAAGATACAAGCTAAAGGACTTCTGGGTACCATTTTGAGGAGATGCAATATTGGACCTAAAAAACGAGATAAAGCATCTTGGGGTCATCCTGGACAACAACTTAACTTGGAGAATAAATCTAAATCTCTACGAAACAAAATCAGGAAAGGTACAAGGGCGTACTGGGCTTTGGGTAAGACTGGAGATTTAAAACAGAAGCAAGTCTACTGGATTTACACTTGCATCGTCTATATAGGTATGTAGGGGTTAATAGCAGAAAGGAAATATGCCCTTTCACTACTATCGAATATACAACGTATCACTTGCCTATAGGAATTACCGGACCCCAATCCATTACCCTCCCAGCATCCATGGCTGCAATTGAACTTCCGCTCCATAGGACTAGAGATCCACAGGACGGGCTGCTCTTAGACTCTCAAGACCTTAGAACATTTCAATGAATAAACTGCAATGGGACATAGGGCTGCCTGGAAGGAAGTACAGGCAGTCTCTGGACTCATAAAGAATTCGAGTGACATTTTAAGTATAAAATACTATTTCAGCACAAAGTATAGAGTTGGATTCCCCAAACGCGAAGAATAGCAGCAGGGCACTATTGTTCGAGACGAGGATGGAATAGAAGTATACACGGATGGATCGCACATTGATGTAGAATCGGGGGAGGGGGTCTATTGCCGAACGCTATTTCTCAATCACGCAATCACGCAGTCCATTTGGTACAATTCGTGACTGTAGTTCAGGCAGAAACTATTACTCATTAACTTCTGCTCGGAAAGTCAGGTAGCCCTAAGGATACTAGTAAACCCAAGGACCAACTCGAAATTGGTGAGAAAATACAAGGAAAAACGTAATATCTTGACAACCTCCTCCTAGGTAAACCTGATTTAGGCATCTGGTCACTTCAATATACCAGGAAACGAAGCTGCGAATGAAATATGACGAGGAAGGGGCGAGAAACATGGATACGTCCACGGTATCCAGAGTAGTGTTCAATGTTGTTAAAACTGCATACAGCTCGTTCGCATTAAAACATGTGGAAAGGACTCCAAAAAAAACTGCCAAAGCCATGACTGAGCGCTCTTGCTACTGTCAAGCAAAGAGGGCGCTTGATCTAGGCAGAAGACAATTAAGATAGTTGGTCGGTCAATACACCGGACACATCAACCTCAAAAAATACACCTACAGGCTGGGACTAATGACATCTAACACTTGGTCAAGATGCGAGGAAGAGGAAGAAAACATCGAGTACTTCCTTTGCGAAAGCCGTGCTAAGATGCAAACACCTGGGTTCCTGCCCGGGCTGAGTGATCTTAGACGTTACAGTTGCTGCAGTTCGTTGGAAATACATGACGTTTCTCGATAAATTGAACCCCACCCTAGTCTCCAAATCCAAATCAAACAATTCTTCATCCCTCCTTTTACCATCAGTTTCTCTCAATCGGTGCCTGTCCTTCCAAACCAACCAACCGTCCATAACTGTAAGTTATAAACACGTTTAACACATAATTTGAAGGTCATACAATCTTAAGTAGAACGTGTACCGAAATTCTGCGAAAGACTTTTGGCCAATCCCCTGCAAAGGTTCAACAAGTCTATGTTCAAGATTCGTGAATAAAATATTAAAGAACACTTAATTAAAATCAGCTAATCCAATCACTCTAAAAACTTTTGACTGATTATTATTAATTAACATTCAAATTGATTTGTAGGTATGTATGTATTCCATCACGACCATCTCTATTTCCACCCCTAAAAAAGGTACACAGGCACTTGCTGAGGGATAAATCTCAAAGAATTTGATTGCAACCTTCCCTCCTACTCCTGTCAAAGGATCAATAAGGAAATGAAAAACCATATTCCATGTGCGCTTGATGTCGGTTAGCCATTTCGACGAATTTCAACCACTTTTGTTCGGGGAAATTCGATTTTTTACCTTTTCTACATGGCCACTACGCCACAGAAAACATTAAAACCATTTAAATTGGAAAAGTGCTCACTTTGCACACAATTTTTTCTCCTTTCCTCTGTCGGGACGGGAGGTTTATTCCTGGGTTTTTGGATTTTTTTTTGTTGTTGCTTCATTTTATAGAGTGCGGTGGGATTTCTTTTTTTTTTTTTCTGTAATTTCCTCCACACAAAACGAAATATTTTTCCAATCATATTTCCATAAATCCGAAGAAATTTAATTAAGTTTGTCTTTTGGGGCGGCCCAACGGCAGCATGTACACAAACTGTGGGAGAAAAAATACGAAAATAAATACATATACAAGAAAATCGACGAAAATAGGAGAGAATTGGAGAGAGTTTTGGCTGTCCAGTGGATGAAGGAAAAATTAAATTACTGCAGACTTCCGGAGTTTTTCGTGGCGGTAGTTTTGAGGAGCACTCAGGGTGAAAATGGCACAATGATGCGATTGTGAACAGGAAGTGCAGAGGAGGACATTGTATAGAAACTACAATGGATTTCACCAAATGTCAACAATCTTTTTATTACAAATCATGTCCACTACTCAGCAGCAGCTTGGTATCTTTAGGCTATTTAATGCGAAAACGTACCTCAATTAAGGTTAAACAAGGGTTCTTTGCAGTAATTTAAAGAGATTATCTCAACCGATGGACGCGTAGTACCGCAGTCTTAGCTTCATCAAAAAACCAAACGGATCCTGAATAGAATCATGCTCTGTGACCCTAGAACTTCTCTTTAGAACACATTTTCCAGAGTACGAAGTCCTAACATCTGATAGCCCAACACGCCTATACTTTACTAACAAGAGTATAATCACACAGACGGAGCCCTTGGGACACAATGGTACACCCCTCCAAATCTCATATAAGGCGAGATACGTTGAACCCCTCGCTCCACTGGATGTACACAGCCATCGTTGGGCCCATTCTATTTTATGGGTACCTTAAGGCACTGACCAGAATACACAGATTAGCACGTATACGAACTACCAGTGCCATCAAAACCACCGTCGACTCCAGCCCTTGAAACCATACTGGCACTAATCCTATTAGACCTACACCTAAAGGAATCAGTTTCAAAAAGTGCCATACGCTTAAAACAATCTAACCTTTGGAAACTGGGCGACACAGGCCACTATAGCGAGATGGACACAATTAGGTACCGAGACAAATTATACATCACCATCCCAATACTTCAGCCTAAGCGTTAAAACAAGCGTTCTCCTCAAGTAAGGATTTGATAAACGGCAGGGGCATCAACTCGAATAATATCTCGATTATCACGGTCGAATCAAAAACTGATGAAGGATTGGGATCAGATATATACTAATCTGAACCCGAAATCGCTGACTCACTCAGAATTCCAAATCAAAGCAAAGTGTTCCAACCGGAAGTCGACAGTCAAGTCGCTATTAAGGCCATCTCATCCACAGTCGTCAAATCCAAATTTGTGAAATCATGCCGTGAAAAACTCACACCACTCACAGCAAACAACGACGTTACACTTCTTTGGATATCAGGACACAGCGGCATTCAAGGAAACGAACTGACGAACGATTTAGCCAGATAGGGGTTCGGACAAGATCCAACAATGGCTGTTACCTCTGTTCTATCGCCGCTACCTCTTGTTAAATGCAATATAGAGCAAGTCTTTGCGAGACTAGCTAATTTGAGAAGACTCCCATCCTCTCGTGTCTCCAGAAACATCACAATGCCAAGACCAAGCAAATTTAAGCGCTTAAGAGACTCAAATTAGCGCTTTTCACGGTAATAATTAGCGGCCACAACCTCCTGGCGGCCCACCAAAGAAGAATACGACTAAACATTGATAACCTCTGCCGAGACTATGGCGACACGGAAGCAGAAGAGAGCACATCTAATTTTCTGATGCGAATGCCCAAGCCTATACAGAACTAAGAAAATGGCTCTCGGCAAATTCCATTGCGAAGACCTAGGCGAGCTTTTGGAAAAGTCTAGTAGGGCTTGATTAATTGTTTTGTCTAAGCCCCGGGACATTTTCTCAGTGAGCTAGACGAAGTTTGTGTCCACTTGACACTACAGTAATGTTCTGGTCATATGAACGAAGATTCTAAACCATAGCTAACTTATCTGCAAATTCGTTGCTGCTATTCTGAATCAAGTTTTATCCTGTTATGTCTAGGAAGAGATTGTTATGTATCATAGCAACATTTAACTGACTGTTAAGTGCCTGACCATGAGAGAAGATATGTATCCTATTCGAAGGTTTAACATAGCGCAGATCACAATGATACGGATTTTAGCCTGGAACAAAGTAACGTTGCCACAAGTAACGAGACTTTGGTATTGGTATCCAAGGACCTTTGACTGCAGATATAGGCATCGACACTCAAGTAATAATTCCACATCTCAACATGGCCCTAATCCAATGGTTTATCGAATCTTCCATAGCTCTACTATTGATTTCTCTTGCTATTGAACCGTAGCCACTTTTATCAAAATCTCTGTCGATGCCTAGGAAGGCATATAAAGCGATTTCCTTGGAGCAGAATGCTCCTTCTATCTTTTTGACGATACAGTGGCGAGTACCTTCTGTAGATTTGCATTTTTTAGCACATATTGACTAGAGTGTAGTGGACCGCCTTATAGTACGAACGTCAATGAGTCTCTTCATAGTTTTGAGAACAAATGATGATAGGTCTATGCCACAGGTTGGGGATGATAACTTCCGTTCCCTTCCATTAAATTTATATCATATTGTACGACTTGTAAGCGCCTTACCAAAGTACATTTTATAATAACCAAACTGATTAAAAACCAGCTCTTCAATTATCCTATCAATGGCTTCGAATTCTGTTCATGAACAGCAAGAAAATATACTTAACCTAGCCATTTGCATCGTAAGTAATAAATCAGTAAGGAGAGGTAAGAAATAGTTTCTATGGGCTGGCTCCGGTGATGTGGATTGTAAGTTTTGAATTGCCATCCCACCAGAAACCCCAAATAGTACTTTAGAAAAATATGATGGATGTGTTGCTCAAATTGTATCAATGGCTTTCGACTCAAATGATTACATAATCAGATACGACACTCGATTGAGAAAGATTCACGTGTTTTTTTACTCAAAATGGTTCACAAAGCTGAAGTTAATATTATAAAGTGCGTAGACATCTTCAGTGACTTAAAACAACCTCAATATTGGGTGAAAAGTCACTTTTGAGTAAGATTTACTTCATCCCACCTGCCGAAACAAACTCCATTAACAGCACAAGGTTCACCCGCTCACATCGATTGCATTCTGGTGCCACCACTTTACTCTGCAAATAAAAACTCACCACACTGCCAACTTCATGTACCCACAATTTTGTGGTTAAATTGGAACCAAAAACTATCACTTTATCCACTCGTGTGTCCTGCCTGCGTGAATAGAGTGGTTTGTCTGTCTGTTTTTTTTTTTTTGTTGATTCTCAAGTATATTTTGTGGTCAAACTACCCATCCACTAATGTGCACATCATTAAAGTTCAGTGGTTAGCCAGCATCGCCTGGTTATTTTGAAACCAACCTTCTGCCATTCTGAGGTCGACTGGTGTACTCTAAAGAGCAGAAGTGCGGTGGAGTAACCTTTGCTTTGATTGAAACATTAGCGCGAATTTTCTCTTAAATATTTCATTCCCAGGGTGGAGGGTGGTAGTGATGATTTGTGGCCAACTGCAGCCAACAACGATGAGAAAGACAACAGATGGATGTTATGGATGCGATTTCAGGCATAGTATGATGGAGATTGTTTTTTTTTCTACATTTAATGATTTTTTTTTCTGACTTCGTTAGTGGTTTGTATGTGGGACTATTGAGGAAAGCAAAAGAAGTTAAAAGTGGGAAAAGTTTTTCACATTAAATTCACTTGTATTAGGATAAAGGCAAGTGGTCAACGAAAAATCGAAAGATGTAACATTTATAACAAGAAGAGGCACAACATGTTCTTGAAGGATCACCGTAGAGTTTGGAATGGTCCCTACAATGTCAATATAATAAATTGAATCGAAATTAAACCAATTATTGCTGAGCTTTAAGGCAGACAGTCTTCTGTTTATATATGATTTTCAGTTCTGAGTAGATACAATATCAAATCTAGGTTTAAAGCTCATCAACCCAAGTTCCTTGACTTAGATATGAAAAAAAAAAATATGTAGTCAATCTGTGCGATGAGTTTAGTAGCTAGTCTAGATAATCCATTAATCCAAAGAATAACTCTACCATCAACGAGGACAATGCTTTTCATCACATCATCAACCTACTTTCAAATCGCTTCTTCCAAGTTTTCAACAGTGATAACAGAAGCAAGTGAGAAACCTTAACAACGGTTTGCCCCAGGGTTCCGTCCTTGCTCCTTTGCTCTTTATTCTCTACATCATCGATATACATACCTGCGACAACATCGAGGAAATTTGGACACGCAGATGACTTGGCAATCGATACTCAGGATTGGTTTGGTTGGTTTGATTGAAGTGACTGCCAGCTCAGAAATGCCACCAACACATTTAGACTAGCAATAAGTCGATTATGATACCACATGGATCATAGGAGAAAGTTTCTCTCTACCTACTCGTTAAACCATTTTGAATTTTTGTTGAAGCGTAAGAGGCTCTTATATTTCTTTATTTATCATATCTCCTAAATCGATATAATAAAAGGCTCGTAAGTGAAGTTTTCTTCTGCGGGAGAGTACTGGGCAGAAACAAAGACGGTGAGGAATAGTTTCATCCTCTTCTTTATCCATTTAGCTTCTACAAAAGTCGTTCGCAAAAAGGTCTAGCCTTGTAGCATTCTTAGAGGTTTTAAAAGTCAAGCCACAAGTAGGATTCGCCTTTCCCTTGCTATGGACTCTAGTCATCAACGAAATACTTTTGGAAACAGGGAGGGTAAGATAGTTGCCTATGCAGACGATGTAGTGCTGCTGACAAGAGGAAAATTCTTACCCACTATCAGCAAACTGTTAGAAAATTCATTAAAGACACTTAACACGTAGACAAATCATAGTGGACTTGGAGTTAATCCCAATAAAACCGAACTAGTGCTATTCACTAATAAAAGAACTATACCGCAATTCAAACTACCAGCTATTGAGGAAGTACGCTTAATGATATCTGATAGTTCAAGGTATCTAGGAGTTATACTAGACAGGAAACTTAATTGTAACCTTAATGTTAATGATGGAGTTAAAAGGCAGTGATCGCGTTCTACACATGCAACCAAATCTTTGACAGAAGATGCGGACCAAACCCTATGATATTTGTGTGATACATCCACAGACATATATGACAATTGTAAGACCAACATAGTCTGGTGGCGCGCTGCAGACAAAGCAACCAATCTTAAGA
Source organism: Xylota sylvarum (assembly GCA_905220385.1). NCBI lineage: Eukaryota > Metazoa > Arthropoda > Insecta > Diptera > Syrphidae > Xylota > Xylota sylvarum. The sequence goes on along the minus strand of LR999957.1, from coordinate 101,767,871 downwards.
CAATATAGCCATAACCAGCGCAATGAGAACAATGCCTACAGCTGGGTTGGAAACAAGCCTTAGCATGCCCCTGCTAGACTTGTACATGCAAGAGTCTGCTGCCAAGAGTGGCATAAGGATTACTCAATCAAACGGCTTGGAGAATACGTAAACAACAAACCTACTTCACCATACCTCTACACCTACACCTAATAACAGTTAAATTTCTTTCACGGGTTCCTCCTCTTGCGAACGTCTGACAAACATCCGAGAGTATAATTGTCATTAAAAGCCTCTCAAATTATCCTTCGGAGACGGAATTAAACACTAGGTCCCTTCTATTCCATTCTATATAACACGCACAACATGAATGGTTGTGAGAAGCTAGGCTCTAGGTCCCATAGACCTTTCCTGCCATATTTGTATTTTTGTTTAGCATCATTCAAAGTAGATAAGAATGGGAAACCAGGAAACAAACAAAAGACAAATCTATATCTATCGCGGGTTTATTCTCCATGGAACTAAACATACATAGCTCGATCAGACTTTCTGACTATAGCTGTGGCTTCCAAGCAGAGTTCCTGGCAGTGACAAAGGCAGTCAGTATGGTACCAATGATGGCAATACCACCGGATAATATCACCATTTTTATTGACAGTCAGGCGACCATTAAAGCAATGTTTGCCACAGAAATCATGTCCAAGCTAGTCCGACGCTGTTGGGAAGAACTTAAGGTTGAATATAAATTACTGTTGGGTCCCTGGTCACAAGGATTTAATCGGTAATGAGATAACTGACGAACTTGCAAGAAAATGGTCTGCAATGGACCAAAATTAGCCTTCAATGGATCAAACCTCCATTCTCCAACTTCAGAGAGCGTATCGAACGTAAGATCCTAATAACAGCCAACAGTAGGTGGAAATCGCGGGACAAAGGCAGAACCAGCCAACTCCTACAAAACGACAGAAAACTCTGCGAATTTTGGTTGGTGCACTCATTAGCCATCTTCTAAGAAACCATACAACGAAGACAACATATGGAGAGGATGCTATGACGAAGAGGTTCACGAGGGTATACCTTTGTCACTTCCCAAGCCTAAGTCAATTGAGGAACAGAACACTAGGATGATATTACTTTCAGGATTTACACGAACTATCTGGTTTCTTGCTTCAAAATCTTACCAGATTTCTAAGGTCATCACGATGGCTGGAAACGCTATTCACCAACAAACAGTTAGGAAGGAACTAGAAAAATCTAGTATATCAGCTGGGACCAAAACCCCAACAACACTATGAGAACCATTTGCGGCATCTTAGGATCAATGGCAACATAATGACTTCCTGTACTGTGCACCATTGCGCCACTGCTCTGTTTAAGCACACTATTGAGGGAATGTACTAAAGCGTTGGAAAACACTTAACTGGCCGTCATTGACGACATTGCCATGCTCCTGTCACGGCAGTAAAGACTAATTCAAGATAACTAAAGATTCGGCACCCAATCATGAGGCTCGCTGAAGAGTTAAGGATGATGCTTTCCATTTGAGTTCTACTTGGGCGACCTACCGTGCAACTTCTGGTCGACGCTCAACAGGATCCAAACTAACCACGCAGACTATCCGCCACATTGTTACAGAGTCCAGCTAGCGATCCTACGCTTGGGACACTCAAGACTTTGCGGACACTAATAATAACCAACCTGTGATAGACTGGCTACAAAACCTACAAAGATGTTATGATTTAGTTTTTCTTTATCTTTTATTTAATATTAACTGTGAATGACTAATGTTAGATTATTTAAAATTGCTAAATAATTTACTTGACTCACATCCTTGACCTCCTTAATTTAATAATGTCTTGGTTTTAACCTTTAGTCACACCCAATGAATTGTTCCTCGAAATCCTCATCCTAATTTTGTTGTGTTCATGTCCACACATATCCTGCTAAATTCAATTATACCTTAACAAAAACAGTTGATAGAAATGCAACATTGCAGCACCTACTGCAAAGGTCCCTCACGATAATCCAATCATCTCCTAATAGTTTTAAATAAGCACCCTTTTGCAGAAAATTACTAATCCTGTTCGCACTCCTGCTGCCGCCACTGCCACACCGACTGCAAGTGGCATGCACAAAATTTCCAATTTATATCACATTTTCTGGCACACGGTAATATCCTCTTCGCCACTTGTTTCCACCCATAATTACCATCTCGAGTTGGGCACACATGCACACCCAGCACGCTCACTAATTACAGAGAGCGGGCACAAAAAAAAAAAAAGGATTTTCTCTACTCGGGGATGCCGCGCGCTCGAAGGTGCAAAGAGAAAATTAATTTTTTCCAGCCACTTAACTTTAGTTTAGAGTGAGATGCAAATTGCACCATAAAAAGGACTAAATAATGAATTAACAGAATTAAGGTGCACTTGGAAGTTTTTTTTTATTTTTATATTCCGTCCTCAGATTCTTTCAAGAACCCATCGAGGAGATTTTCTCTCCATTCTGCTGGCATGAGTACTTCATTAAAAGAAATCACACTTCAAAAAGTCGAAGTCGAAATCACACTTCAAGAAGTTGAAGGTTATCCATTCAATTGATAAATTGACAAGGATTTCAAGACAAAAAAAATAATCATTCAGTGGAATTGAGTGCGTGTGATCCACTTTGGGAATATTAAAACTCTATCAAATCCTTTTTTTCTCATTTAGTAGTTTTCAAGAAATTCGTTTTCATTATCCTTTCATTAGAAAACACCTTTTCACAAAACTCATTTGATATATCCTTTGAGATATTCTACACGGATGCTTGAAAAAAAACTCTTCAGCTTAACCCACTTCAAAGCATAGTTATGGAGTTTAAATGTCTGTAAGGATAAGGCACGGGCGGCGGCGGCGGGTATATCATTTAATGAAGTCCTTTTGCTGCTAGTAAGTACTACTAAATAAAGTTAAAAGGTAGATGTAAAGACGCGACTTTTGTTCGTCTTCATTCGAATGAATTGAAGTAGGATCTTAGAAATTACTCTTTATCTGTTGGCTGTTTATTTGCCAACTGTTTGCAGGGAGTCACGGGAAGTTCCTTTTGACTCTATGACACTGAAGGCAAAGAAATGAATTTCATTCTAATTATACTCGTATTATCTGTGATGACTGGAAATTGTTACGGTTTCTTTTTACCACTGTAAGGGAGGAACTAATTTGAATTTCTGTTTGTAGGAGGAATTGTTTTTTTTTTATAAGGCTCTAAGAAATACATATCCTTGGATAACAGAGAGTTTTTCTCAAAAAGAAAAGAAGAAAAAAAAAACGACAGCTAACTTTATTTAACTTAAAAATGTCACTTCCTTGACTTGGACAGTTTACTAAATCCTGCGGAAGAATATCTACTTTGGAAGTAATCCCTGTTATTCTTCCTGTTAGTACCATATCTAATTTTTTGTGTTTGAATTATTCAGAACTTCACGTGATCACTATAAGAAAGAGTATTTGATCTAGAAAACAACAGGATGACTGAAAAATCATGGATCACAATTGGTATTGATCAGTGAATGATCAGCATGATCACCATGGTCAATCAGTCAGAAGGACGAATAAATTGGTCAAAATTACGATGAGAACTACGATTAATGATCTCTTAAAGGAAATGATCAATCCAAACAATGTTTTATCCGGTGAATAGTGTATGTAAAGGATCATTCAACAAAAGGTGTCATTTTCAATTTCGTGCCGAAATGATCCGCCTTAAGGTCAATATCCTGGGCGTGAGTGAAACTAAATGCAGAGGAACAGCCGAATATATATCTGACATGAGACAAACGAGAATGCTGTATACTGGTGAGGATGTAAGAGATGGTGGCCAAAGATTTGCTTGTCGACTGTCTTGTACTGTGTTGGACTGTATTTAAACATAAGATGTGCAACAAAGGAACATGGGTATCTCGTGATTGTCAAACTGAAAACCAAATTGAGTGAAAAACGCTGCAAGAAGAGGAGATGTCAGAGAATAGTATTGTATATCCAAAGAAGTTGTCGGAAAAAAAAGCAACACAAATCATCCTGCACTGGAACTGGATGGCACACTAATGGTATCAGTTGAGGATCAGCTACGAAAAATCACTTTTCTGCACTGCTCAATGAGCATTCTGCTAAACAGTCCCGCAGTTAAACGGAATGCGCAGGTCCTGCAGGACTATTGACATCGAACCACCATCAGTGGTCCAAACTGCGATCAATCTCTTCAAAAACAACGAAGCAGCTGGACTTGATGGCATACCAGCTAAGTTCCTGAAAGCAGATCCCACCAGAATGGCTAGTATTCTACTTAAGTTGACACAAACCTCGGAAATATTGTATCTACTACTGATGGTGGTACTGAATATCAGAAATCAGAATAAATAAAGCCCGCACTGCCTTCGGTACTTTGCTTCCAATTTGGAAATCCGGTCAAATCTCCTTACGCACTAAGTTCACATTCTTCAAATTCTATGTCAAATCTTTGCTATTATATGTCTGCCAAACCTGGAAACTTTCTGCAAACATCTCAAGGAAATTGCAGGCTTTTGTGAATCGATATATGGGCTTCATAACGATTTGTTGGCCATAAACAATATCAACCCAGGAATGGAGTAGGACGAGTCAAGAGCTGTTGGATGTCGATATAAGGAAGCGCAAATGGCGATGGATTGGTCACACACTCAGGAAGCCAAATAAGAATATCGCGAAGCAGTCCTTTAAATCGAAACCTCAAGGTGCACGGCTGGTTGAAAGACTAAGAACTACCTTTTTAACAGAAGCTAAGTCCCAGAGGAAAACGTGGCCACAGTTGAAATATCTTGCTGCAGATCGTCAAGGATGGAGAAGATTTGTTGGCGCCCTATGCTGGGGCATAGCATCGGGGTTACAGGACAAGATGATGATAATGATGATTAAATAAGGATCGATACATACTCGTGAAATGTTTTAAAATAGTGACAATTCACAGCAAAAATGGTGAAAATATCGCAGAAACATTTCGTAAAGTTCGTACTGCTTTTGGCCACCATTAAGCGCCTTCTCGTACAGCTATAGTGAATTAAATCGATAAATTTTAACGTCTCGGATTGGAAGGACTTCCGAGTTGCTCAGCTCAACGTGATGGCCACTCCGATAAGAAGGCACTTTACTGAAAGAAAGAAAGTTATACAGGCCCACACCAGGAAGTCTATGGACTCTTCGTCATATAAGGCAGTGGAACGAACATCGTCGGAAGGGTGATGTTGATTCTCATTAATCAGATGTTTCTTTAAAAACAGTCTGAAATATTGAATAAAAAGTAGATTCATTCAAACTAAATCAGGTTCAGTCATACCGATGAGATCATCAATCCACCAGTAAGGCTTGTAAGCTGCTGGTAACTGTCCACTTAGACTTCATTTTCATCAAATCTACTGAAGACATGTGCCAGTCCACTTTACAGAACACATACCACATGAGTTTTTTCCTCAGGGCCTCATATTCTGGAGTTCTGACTCTATACGACTCTATATTTCGTATTTCTTATTTTGTGTCACAAAACCAGACGCTATAGGCTATGAAACATTTACTCCTTTCAATCTGCTTCACTATACCAACCAAAAACAGTCATAACTCCCATAGGAGTGTCATTAATTTTTCAATACCCTTACAAATTGAATTTTCCATAGTCTGCCACTAATCTAATACACTCAGCCGGAGGTATACTCGTATTCGTATTATTTCCCTCAAGTGGCAGGAAGGCCCGTTTCGAAGCAGAAGTGCTCTTTATGGTACAAGGATATCCGAGCACCAGAGGAAAGGGAGTGAAAAAGAGACCCACTTCCACCTCTTTTTTTTTTTCTCTTCATACGTGTTTTGGTTTAATTTTGTTAACTATCACGTTCAAACTTCCATGTACTATATCGGTTTTAGAGGCAAAATAACAATGCACGCCTGCCGCATCCCACCCAAACGAAGAAGAAAAGTAAAATCCTTTAAGTGCAATTTGCTGCTGTACGGATATGACGCACAGCCAGCTGGCCACCACCATCACACTCTCGCAGTACACAATATCTATACAACCACCCACTAGGACCATGATTCTCTGGATAACTTTATGACGCTTAAGTGGTGCAAGTAGCAGCATCAAGTTCTACCCCTAGCGGATGGTGCATTATAATTGAAGTAAATGGTTCATAAAAGCAGGAAGCACCATGTAAAATCGGGCGGTACACCCACGTATAGTCTTTTACCCCACTATCGTCTTCGTAGGATATTCTATTAGGCAGAGTACTTAAGTGGCTGAGGTCCTGCTGGGTATGCAGGACCAATGAATGACTGTAGTCAGTCACTACCACCCATATCTCGTTGGTGATGAGTGTGGGCAACAGCAACGTTTGGAAACAGTCCAAATGCGTTGCGAAACGACAAAAGGGAAATGGAATGCAGCAATAAAGTGCGAAAATAAAACCTAGATAATGGAAACTATATTGCAAGGATAACAGAATTCATCGCAAGTGCGATTTAGAGGGGCGATATATGAATAAGTGAAACTGCTGTTCCATGAACATAAAATTTGATCTTGAAATGGGTGGTGCAGGGCGATAGCATAGGGGATAGTCTCTTCATAACGATCTGGTAAATCACCTAAGATATGTATTGAGGTAGTACAGAGAAACAGATTGAGCTCCACAGCACGGATGGGATGTGAGTAAAATGTTTTACTCAGATTTTAAAGACAGGATTAGTTCCATTGACGTTAATAGTCCCACCAAAGGCTTTGCTCAAATTTAGATACAAGTCTTGAGTCAAAGTCTAATAACACCAGAATTTAAATTACTAAGCTTCTCTACTCAGACATGTAGGGGAATCGACAATGTCGTTCTGCCTCCTGACTCTGTGTTGCACATCTTCAATAGTTTTAACGTGCGCGTCACTTTTCAGATCTCAGATGAAGCCACATACTTAAGTGATCCTGGATAGAAAATCTTCGTTGTCAAAGCTTATCAAGTCGAGGACATCCAAGGCTATCTCAGTTGTCTGGCAGTGGAAGATTGCTTTTAGTAAGACATAGGGTTTATCAGAGACAAAGTTTACATCTTTAGATGCATCTGAGAGTATCTGAGTCTATAAAAAAAAGGCTGGACTCGTTTACTCTTGTCTGGGTATCAGATCACAATGGGATTTCTAGAAATGAGATCTCGGATTGCTAGATAAAGCTCAGAGAATGACTTCTTAGGACCTGAATCTGCGTTGGTGCTTACCACGTCCTTAGTCAGGCAATCCATTGACAATTGGGTTTCTGAAATGAGCGCTGATATCGAGGCTATGCCATGAACGGCTTCTTAAGGCAGAGCGCAGCGCTAAGCTATCATCGCCGCTGTTATTGTGAGGCACGGCTTTACAGGATACATGCTGACTAAGTAAATGTTTCCTTCTTGCTGTTTTTCATCAAAAAAAGACTGTAAAAGTTATTGGCGTTTTGGGACGCTTGTGGAGAGGGCGATAATACTTCGAATCATTTCTCTTCATCATCAGTTGGCAGATCTTCTGATCTGCTGATACTGTAAGCTTCTCATTGACCAGTTGCCTCTGAGTTCTCCAGTGGAAAGTTGACTAATAAGATGTACCTGTGCATGTTGGCAACGCATGATTCCAATGATTGAAGCAAACAAATCACAATGAGGAGGACACTCAATAAAGCCTGAAAGGAATTCGATGAGTTCTTCAAGAAACTATCCCTCAAGATGGCAGATGATCATGGAATTGAACTTTAGAAAAGTTTGCAGAAAGGACCAATCAAATGAAAGAACTGAAGGAAGGAAGGATCTCGAGCGAAACACTTCGAAACCAGCAAATATGTGAAGACAGCTAAGCAGTCACAACAAGACAACATGACACCCAAAAGGGCTGCCAAACTTGTACTTACATATATACAGATACTCTACCAAGGCTGGAAATCTTGCCAAGGGCCTGAACTTGAACCGTTCTACGGAATAAAAAGTCTTACTGTTAAAAAAGAATTCAGGGGAATCGAGGTGGGAATCAGAACGAAATTTCAAAAAAAAGTTCAGAAAAGGCTGAACTTATAGGATCTAGACAAGATTACCTAGTTCAGCACAATAATCCCTTTAGAGATTCTAGAATGATTTCACCGAAGTTCCGAGATACAACAATCATAGGTAGGCAGGCTGGAGGGTGACTGCATCTACAGAAGTGCAGCCTCCCGCGGATATCAACGCATCCATTGTATTCCCCGGTGTGGGATACCAGAAACAATGAACAATACAAATAGTCCTATAATCAGTGTAAGGTAGGAGTCGCCACAGCCTCTGCATAAGTCTGTGATGCTGCTTCTCATTCTTATAAGATGGGCCGCCATTGATTTGTGGCCTGTGAGGATACCTATGAGGATAGTTAGTTCTGGTCTGTTTAGCGACACAAATTCCGTAGTCCGTTTTTATTATATTGAGCCCAGAGCATGAGCGCCACCTTTCGTTGGCTAGGTTGTGAAAGTCCATGGCAATTTTGGATGTGAGAAGATGTTAGGACCCAGCGGCCTGCTGCTAGCTCGTTTGATTCTGAGCCTTTCTTATATCTAGCCCATAGACCATTTTATTGCCGTAGAAGTCCATATGTCCCGGGATCCAGCAGATCATAATACCATGCTTTGAGCTTAAGGATTTGAGTTCCTCTTTGCATCGCTTAACCAGTTTTGATTTGGTTGTGATAGAAGTGATGACTTCAATAGCTACTTGACTGACATGTCTATATATTTATCACAATCGAGAGAGGATAGGTTCGGGCAGAGCTCGGTAATTCCATATATTTGCGCTCAGAACACACTTGTATGGTTGGGAAGTTTAGTTTTATGGACTGGGCAATGGATGGTTCCTCGGAGTATATTCATGAGCTAGGATCCTTGTCCTTTTTTGACCGATCCGTGAAGATGGATGTGGTAGCCGGGTTAATCACCTCTCCTGTTCTTCAGCTCTCTCAAGAGGGAAATTTGGAATCGTGGTGAAGACTGAAGACCTTGTGGAGGGTAAGGTAGTCCGAAGGCGCATCAGCGTTTGACCACTTGTTGATGGTGGAGTGATCGATGGCGTTATTTTTCCACAGCCAGGTATGATTGAGGCGCAAGGAGTTTTTTACTCTTACTTCTTTGGTGAAGAGGTTAAGTGGGCATAGCCCGAGCATCACTTCAAGGGAGGCAGTTAGTGTTGTTCACAATAGCGCTGGTCGTACCTATAGACGCTAGAAGTTGAATCCTTGGGAAGGTGTTCACGTTTGAAGCTTTTGCACCAGCAGGCCACTAAAGGCAGCCGTATATGAGGATGGGTCTTTGGTGGACATCTTTAACACAAAATTCTGCTGCATGCTGCATGCATGCGTTCAAGTATATTGTCTTTTCAGTGCAATTTTCGATTTAGTATGCACCCTAGGTATTTTGCCTCGTCTGATATATGGAGTTGGGTTTCATTTAGTCTTGGTGGCTCGAAGTCGAGAATTTTCCTCTTATTTGTGAAGGGAACTAGACCGAGTCCGCAGCGTTTGACTAGTATGACGGACTAATCTTATAAGGATTTTCTTAATCGATAGGTTCCAGAGTAATGGGGATAAGACTCCTCCTATGGAGGTTCCACGTATGTGCTTGGCTAATGTCTAACTTTCTTGTGTTGAGCATACATTTTATACAGTCTGAATCCAGAATTTTGGTCAAGTGAGGCGCCCTAGAAAGGAGGGATTATTTTTATCGGGAATATGGTGCAACATTTTTAGGATCTAATTGTTTTCATGAAATACTCGTATTGTCCAGGACGACGAAGCAAGGTCACATTATTTCTAGTTCATTGGCATGGAACGTAAAATAAATTTACCCCACTACCATCCTCTTTCGACACCAGTTCAGACACAAAATAGCGCATCCCACTTCGGATACCAATGCAACAGCAACATTCTTTAAATTGGTGTCCGAAGTGGCAGATTTCCACTTAATTCTGATGGAAACATTCTTATTTAACATTGAATTCCTTGACTTTACTTAGGGTGCTTAGTTACGATTAGAAATTGCACTCATTTCTTACTGAAACAAACTCGTGACTTCAAAGTGGCGTATTCAAACCACGGACCATAAGATCCTTAAGCTCAATACGCTGCCACTAATACCAGACATTTTATTTGAATGATGCCAAATTGTCGTGACTCGTTCTTTTCCGTACCAAACCAAACCAACTGTGGGTACAAAGTCAGTGAAAAGAAGCAAAAAGCGCTACAGGACGTCGTCGTCGTCGTCGTTGTCGTTGCCGGTAAGTTTTCCCAGCTAAAAATGCTATAAAAGGAATTCCATCGAAAAGGACTGACATTTTTCGAAATATGAAAAGCATATCATTTGAGACAAACTCTTAAGAAACATTTCGCCTCCGGATGACTTCCTTCCACTATGGTGAAGTTGGTGATGATAAATGTCTGCGTGGGTTATTCGCCAAAGGAGTCACTGCATGGCTGTCTGTCAGTGTATCCTATTTCCCCTCGTTCTCTGTATACTTTAACAAGCGAATTCACTTGAGTTATTCATGAAGAGAATATAAACGTCTTGGTCTTGGCTGTTGGTCGTGCAGGTAGAAAAGTCGTGGATTTAATTTTATATTCGTTGTCGTTGTCGTCGTCGTCGACTTGACGACTTTGTACGCGAGAAGTCAGTTTTATCCTCTTGAGAGGAAAATTACATCATTCGCTTTATAACTCCGGTTGTGACATTGAAGTCATACCTACTACCGTGCGATCTTTCTTGTGCTCTCCTTGTCACTGTGTGGTTCGTCTACGTGTTATCCTTTGAGAATGGTTATGTTGTTCGGAGCAGAACAAACGGTTAGGCTTACGTTATTTATTATTATAATGTGTGGTTAGAACAATTTAATAAAGATTCAGTACCTACTCTGAACGATGTGCCGATATCGGATAACGTTGAGGCAAAAATGAATGAAAGGATAACAGGCTTCCCTTTGTATGAAGGCAAGAGAAGGATGTAGACCAGAAACATGAAATAGTATTGATTTTGCGGCAAGAAGTATCTAACACTTTTGAGTCTTCTCTCTATTTTGTTCACACACCACAACCAATTAGTGTATTCAAAGATACGATGGTAAAACTTTGTTTGTGCAACTAGGTATTTGTATCTGTAATTACGATTCAATGTCCTAGATAACAAGGGAAATTGTGGAAATTAGTTTGGTATTTCGTTGCTCAAAGAAAAGGGGACTATGGAAGTGAAGCTTCTGAATACAAATTCGACGCAGCGCATAGCAATTAGTTAATTACCTGTGGTTTCAATTAGCTAAAAAGGATTTCCGTTTCCGTTTTCAGGTCCTAATCAATTTCGCAACATAGGCTTCGTTATTCTTATTTATTTGTATTTTGATGTGCCTTGGCAAGATTTGTGCAAAAACTTGTTGGCTTCAAAGGAGTAGTAGCGTTGTGCTAAGAATATATCAAAGGATAATTTAGGTAAGGGACCGAGATTACTTTTAAGGGCAAATAACTAACAAATGCCTCGTTAACTAACAGCCAATAATAACATCATTGAGGCAGTAAGGAAGATATCTGCGAAGATCCGCCGAATGGAGTTGTCTTGAAACAAACAAGACGTGAAAGGGAATTACTGGTATTCACAGCCTTAGATACGTGCTTGTCCATGATGCCATTAAATCTTTAGAGGAAGCACAGACTTAGGTAAAGGAACCAGAGGAGTAAAGATGCCAAGTCTGTAAGACTAAATTGAAAATCCCCATCCTCCACGAAGTGTCCTTGCTGTTAACGAAGTATGACGGTTTTAAAAACGAAAACTTATAGGTGTGCAACTACCGTGCCTATGGTATAAATAGCATTATGTTTCTAATGGACAGAAACTACAGAATGGACAGGACAGAATCAAAGTCAAATCCCGTTGTGGTTGGAAAAGAGATCGCTCAGATCTATCGTCAAACAAAAAAAATTACATCTTCCCATCCTAAGTTTTATGACATGATTTCCATGCCTAGCCACAGATCAAGTTCTGGAAAATTTTAAAGTTGAAATTATCGCCTCAAAATTCTCAGAGACTTTGCTTTACAACGAACAAATGACTACAATTCAGGATACCATTTACGATAGGATTCTAGACCTTACGAAAGACGGCAAATGTTGGCTTATTTTGAATTGCAAGTATATGTAGATCTACGGTAGATTGGTTTAAATGTATTGTCCTTAGTATCACACTGTGGGAGGATTCCTCACTAAAGGCAGTTGACGAGAATGTTATTCCTGGTGACCAAATTCTGGTGGGATACTTTCTCGTGAACCTGTCATTCAGAAACGAAAATATTGCTCAGGCATTTGGTGACAAATCCTTCGATCTTCTTGTTTTCGAATGGAGAGTCATAAATCATGAGACGAAGGTAAATTTCGCTCTATTGACCCTCTGCATAGATCACAAATCTATGCAAAGTCTGTCTTCCCCAAACCTGAAGTTTACTTTACGTTGAAACTTCAGGTTTTGGGGAAGACATTCTCCGCTCGCTTAGAAGCAAACGACTCGCCTCAACCAATGTCTTACTACTTTCCCACAAAAGTTTAGGTTTATATTAGACAGGCTGTCTCTCTGACAAGTGTGCAGACATACTTTGACCAATGAAGGTCCCTTGTGATGCAATGAATCGCACCATTTGGCTAACCAGGACTATTTAAAACCAACTGGAGCTTTGATAAAGCAATGGAGGCTTGTGAAGCTTACTCCTAGATCCTACTTAGGACAGAGCTTTGAGTTACTTTTCACTGTTCTTTTACTGTTCGTTAAGATCGAACGAATTGAGAAGGGGATGAAGGGTTCTTCGTATAGGAGGGAACAGCTTGTCGCGAGTTCGGAACCAAACGATTAGCTGCTCGTGAAGATATAGCTTTAGGTCGGGGGTTAACCCCTCGCGTCTCAGTTCCTGGACTTCGGTTCGGACCAGGTAATGAAACCACTGTCCTTGCAGCCGGCATTCAGACACCCTGTTAGCAAGCGAATTGCAGTTGCTCGGAAAGTTAGTGCCAGTCCTCAAAACCAATGCGCTGGAAAACTGGTTTTTAAGACGTCCTCTTTTTTTGTTTGAGGAATTCATAGATGAACCCACCAGTAGCGGAAAATGGAAGGCCGACCTGCACAAGAAGGAGAGCAGGTCGGTCCAGGATAAAGAGATGGTATAGTAAGGGGTTGACTACCATGTTTTATCTAACTTTTCCTAACGAACTTGGACAATTCTCGTTTTTTGATAAAATTACTAAAGGTTGAATAGTATCCCCTCTACGATGGTCCATCATAGTGGATACACTTCTAAACACTACGACATGCAGTGTTTATTTGTAAGCCAAACTTCCTGAAAGTATGCACTAAAAAATAACAACTCCCTAAATTATGTAATGCTTCATTCCACTCCTCTTCTAAAAGTGCGCAACAAAATATTTCAACATCCCAAAAGTATGAACTATTTAATTGTCTAACAACCCTCCTAAAAGTATGCAATGAATCACAATTCTAAATTTCCCCCTCAAGGGTATGGAGATGACTGAGTCGTAATACTACGAAGTAAAGATGAATCCAATATTTCTGGACAAACGGAAAATGACCCCAACAAAATGCATGACTGGTGTCAATCAAAATGGCTTATAGTTATCCTAATTAAAACCTCTAGACACTAACACTTAATGGTGGACAACTTGATTTTTTAAAAGAAACAAAATATCTCCGGGTAGCTCTAGACCACAAACTTAATTGTGATCAAAATAATTCTGTTCGAAGGACCAAAAACAAAACTTCATTCGATGGTTACATCATTGCAGAGGAGTCCTGCCAAAGTAAATAGGTAAAAAACAAACAGCTTACATCATCACCAGTAAAAATCAGTTCCCTTTCACTGCTATAGCGTTGAGATTGCGGAATTGCCATTGTTGAAAGATGATTGAGCCATAAAGTGTTCAAAAAACGTGATGAAAATAATTAAAGGATTTCCATTCAATCAAACAATAAAATGGAACAAAGAACCAAACAGTAGCAACCTTCCATAATATCCTGCCCGTAGCACCGCTCGAACAGGAAACCACTTCAGTTGAGTAAAATCACGTTCTGAACACTATAATCGTTCGATGTTCGAATTTTGATGGTTCCACGTTAAAAAATGTGATTTTTGTTCCCTTTTTGTTACAATCGAGACGACAGACAATTAAAGTGTTGATGGTCAATAAAAAACCACCAGGGGCTATAAAGTTTTACACAAGCAGTGATGGTTACACGATTTTTCGTGTGTATGTATAGTTAAAGCGCGTAAAGGAGTGATGGTCCTGCCGATATTGTCAAGACTCATCACGTAAAGTAATGAAATTATGTCCTGGTATAACGCAAGCATTGAACTAGGAATCGTGGAACCACGTCTACTAATTCTTAGTTAGTCTCTCGAATAAGGGTCAATCAAAAATCTCCCTCTCCTATTAAATTGTACGGCCTCATTCCGCACTTCATTACCGACGAGGATACCTAATTATTATCATGTGTAAAACCTCCCCGCCCAAAAGGATCAACAAACAATAGGATTTTGATTAAAGTTATTCTCTGTATCAGAGCCTTTCTAGGCACAACGAATTTTTCCCCATTTAACCAATGATTTACATCTGACAAGATAGTAAATGATGTCCTCTTGTCAGTACTACACCCACAGCGTTAATTATTTCCGCAAGGATAACACAAAAATAGTTTGTTGATTATCCTAACCGCACATAGCAAAACAAAAGCAAAACACAAAACGACAAAGGCTGTTAAACACAAATAATTACATGAAAATAGTTGATCCTTAAGCACTGGATATATGAATGGTGTATGTGTGCGCCTGGAGTGATAAGGTTTTCTACCGACTGGATGAATTGCTAATGAGAAAAAAGGATACAAAGGGAATAAGGTACGCAAAACCATGACAAATGTAGATTTTTACACAAAAAGAGAAAAAGGGCGCACACACATGAAAGAAAGCAAACAACAAAAAGGACTCCTAACCTCTGGGTGCTCGGGTAATGATTGAGCTAGAATTTAGGAATTTTACATCCGGACATTCTCAGTCAGATAAAACGGATACCTTTCTCTTTCTCACACTCGTAAGGGAAATGGGTATGTAATTAATTTTACGAGGACCCAGAGCGCTGTCCTGGCGGCGGGCTCCTCAGATAGAAATGATGACGAAAGGCGAAATATTTCTACTCATCACATTGTTTATGACCCGACAGCATACACAGCACACATACGAATATCCTTGGTCAAATGGCCAATGTTGTGTATGGTTTTATTTTTTCGGTACGGATTTTATCGTCGGTTTTTCAGGATCCAATAAAGTTACGTAGAGAAATGGTGAACACATATCCTTTTGTTCTAACTTCTGGTTTTACGATTTTGGCAATAATTCTATTTCTTTCTTTTTTTGTTTCTGCTTCAAGGAGTAAAGAAAAACGGACGTAAACAGTGAATAGAAGGCAGTAAACTTTCAGAATTCCAAATCAAGAAGTTTTGGACTTGGAGTGGATAGCCTGTATCTACTTGACATGCATTCATTATGTTATTGTCTTGAAATTACGTTGCTTGTCTTCACTCAAACTCAACAAGGATATAACTAAATGTGAAAGCTGCTTAATGATGCGTGCTATAGCAATTCTTCTCTTCTCCCAATGGATGACTAATTTTAGCTTGTGTCCTTGTGAGAGAGACATTTTTGAGACATATTTTACGGTTGATTAAAAGTATGGTTGAGACTTATCGCATCGGTGGATTTGAATTTGGATTTGGGTTTCGGTTTGACTAGGAGGGCATGCAGGATGTCTAGTCTATGGAAACTTTGGTAGATGATAGAAATTTGATTTATCATATGATATTTATTGAGGCGGTAAGAATGGCAATATGGGATGTGCAATCATGTAGAGAAGTGAAAAGAAAAAGGACATTTTTTTTTAAACTTTCATAAGCTATGAGATGACATTAATTCTCCATTTTACTTGAAGGGATTGTGACTATGTATGTGCATATGTCATCACCATTCTTAATTCCAATATCTCGTTCCAGTTTATATTTCGTAGTACATTGAAATTGTGCTGAATATTGACCATTTTTTACTTCTTCAAATTAATTCGACAGGATTAAGAAAAGTAGAGCAAGGACTTATAACAAAGAACAACAAGTCAACGAGGACTTGTTTAGCTATACCTATTCAACAAGTGAAGATCGTTTGTATGTAGCAGAAACAATTGTTGAGAAAATTAACCTCGACTTGTTGAAGTGAGCGATGAGTCGAAGAGCTAAGGAAACACTTGTTGTTTCCAGATATCAAATTTCCCACTTGTTGAAGGATTCCAAAACAATTTTTATAGTGCCCTTGTAGTAGGCTTATATAGAAGGCTTGTTGTTAAGTTTTACATAAATATTCAACAGCCGTTGAATTTCACTTGTTGAACAAGCAGTTGTTGTATTATGTTAAAAACCCCAGAAGTTAAACTAAAGGCAGCCAAGGCTCCCAATATTATTAAATATTAGAACAGATTTACAAGTAAAGAATTGGAAGCTAGTAGAGGACTCATTGAGCTTCAAAAGAGCGCACGTGTTCATATGCATCGAACAGAAGAAAACCGACCATTCACTGGCGATTTCTCTAAACTCTGAGACCACAAAACAAACTCCAGACTAACAAGGAAATGAATTTCTATATTCTATACTCTGGCCCGCAACTGCAGATATTCAAGGATCTTCTCTTGATCTTCATAAGAAGTTGCAGGCAATATAAGTTTGAATTTGAGTTCCTTTTCTCCCAAACGACACCACAAATAAACTAGTAATTGCGATGTCTAAGTTCAAGAAAACGTACCTCTAGCTGACATATGAATCTCCATCTTATCATTCGAAGTACCATGATGTACCACGAAAGTTCGAGCTCATATAAGCAAATGCGAATAAAATAAAAGGTCCTTTAACATTTGTGCCAGAAATGGAAATCTGCTTGGAAATACAATGGACCTACATACGTAGACTGGGTCCGAGTGGTCTGGGATTTGGATTTCCTTCTTCATTGTAGGTAAAAGGAGAAAAAAAAAACACGCAACTGGGACTATGTAGATGAGCTCAATAACGTTCATATTTGACCGAAACCTGTCGCAACTACCAGCTAATAAGTCCGACATGTTAAACTCAGAACTAAACATTAGTCAGTGCAATAGCAGAAAGGTTTTCACATAGCCAGATGAATAAAGCTGACACTGTATAGGGAGACCTACAAAAATAGCCTAAGACAATTTACAATTTAACCCTCTAGAGTCTAGACTGTAAAAAAGTTGTTTCCTTTAATTGTAGTGTTATAAGATATCCAAATGGATTTCGGGCGTAATCTGAAGATTGTAATCAATGTAATCAATGGTGGCGTCCACAGTTTCAACTAGGCCAAACTCTCTAGTGTCACCCTATATAAGCTGCTTCGACATATTCGATTTCCAGGTCCGCAGCGATTTCCATTCCTACTGATCCAGAGTGAACGAAAAGAGTTGGTGGCGGATGAACCCTTAATGGGCCAATGATAGCGGCCATATTTCCGAAGTGGGTTACTGACTCCGGAAAATCCGAGCTATCGTTTTAAGGTTTTAAAGGGAATTGGTCCTCCAGGTTGGAGGTTGTGTGTAGGCATAACTTTTTGACCACGAACAACTCAAATTAGTTCCGAAAACCACTTCCGAAAACCGCTTCGGTTAAGGATGAATTTACTGTTGACGACCATAGCAATCGAAACACGGACAACGATCTTCTGATCTGCACGTGGGATATTCAATTTAACAGACCACGTGCACCCCGCAAAATTAGCCGAGGCCCTAGATTAAAAGACATATAGCAGACATCACCGTCATCCAGGAAATGCCGGGCAATGAGGCGAATGAACAACTATGACATATACATATTACGGTGATTGCTATAGAGTGCAGAAACAGCGCTTATTCAGATGCGGATTTGACATACGCGCCAGAATTAGGCAAGAAGTCTTAAGCTCGCGGCACTTGAGCAAACGTCTCATGACAAGCGAAAATTCGCACCAAGGCTTAATTCGCGAACATAAGCCTAGTATGCGCGCATGCCCCCACCGAAGACAAGGACGACGCCACTAAAGAATGTTTGAACTAGCTCACCGAAAAAACATACGACCAATGTCCTAATTATGGCATTAAAATCGTATTGGATGATTTTAACGCCAAGGATAGGAATAGGAAAGGAGAACATCTTTGGTAGGACAACTGGTCTTCACGGCATCACGTTCGGAAATGGACTTACGCTTATTGACTTCGCTGCGGGCCGAAACGTCACTATAGCAAGCACGCGTTTTGCTCATCTCAATATTCACCAGGGGACATGGTGGTCTCCTGCTCATCTAACGGTCAACCAAATTGATCACATTACGATCGACGCAAGGCATGCCTCCAGTATTCTGGATCTTTGAACCTTCTGAGCAGCTTACATTGTTGCAGCCACGGTACGAATATGGATATCCCAAACGCCACAACAAAGAAGAATCAAAGAATGATTTAAGTCGAAAAGCTGCAATCGCAAGAGATCGAATCTTCGCCGAACGCGTATGCCGAAATCCTATGTCGCCAGGATCAATTGCCGAAGACCAGTGGCAACGCTGCCATCCAAGAAGGCTGCTGGTCTTGACGGATTACCAGCCGAGCTGTTCAAAGCAGGTGGCAGAGAGCATACACTGAACTCATTTCTAAGATTTGGTCTGATGAGTGAATGCCAGAGACCCCATCAATTGCCATAATTACAGACGTATCAGTCTCCTCAACATCGCATACAAGATTCTATCTGCCATATTGTGTGAACGTCTGAAGCATTTCGTCAACAACCTGATTGGCCCCTATCAGTGTTGTTTCAGACCAGGAAAGTCCACAATCGAATCGAAAAAACTCAGGACGTCCAAATCGATACCCACCATCTTTTCTTAGATTTAAAGGCCGCATCTTTAGAGACGAGCTATACAGAGCCATGTTTAGTTTTGACATCCCTGCAAAACTTCTGAAATTGGTAGAATTTTCGCTGCTCCATCAAGGTCGGTAACGATTTCACCGATTTAGACAAGGTGACGCGTGACTTCTTTAACATCATAATTGAAAGAATTGCGCCAAAGTTTCCAAATGGGTTTAGTGGTTAACGAGGGCAAAGAAAGGACACACAATATCGATGTATTGGACAGAATTTCACAATCGACAGAAATAACTAGGACATGTAGAGTGAATGGACACCAGTGGACATGGCCCATGGTCTTTGTCTTTGAATCAAACCCGGAGGAAAATCACAGTATAGGAAGTAGAAGGGGACCTCAACCGAGTTGGAGCGGGCAACTGGACAGGCTTGTTTTTGGAGGCTCAGATTGACCCCGAACTGTAGCGCCACCCAAGAAGATTCTAATGTCATGGGTTTTTGTCCAAACATTTCATATACTCCATCAGGACATTTTCTTTATATGTTTCTTATTTTACTTAGTTTCAGCCTCAAAGAAAGCTATAGCACTATCAGAGGCAAGATTGTGCATTCAGCATTCGAGCTAATTTTAACACATTTCAAAGACCTCTGCTTTGACTGACTGAGGTGCTTAGACGACGCAAGCGCATAGTCTGGAATGAGTCAGAATGACCATGTTACACAAAAGAGCGATCAAGGCACCGGGACGTTTCATGATTTTTGAAGTAACACTGCGGTCATGCGAGGAGTTCCTATTGTGCTTGCTGGTGACTTTTGACAGACATTACAAGTCGTTTAAAGGAGAACTCGAGAGCGTGCCTAAAATTGTGAAACCATTTCCAATGGCAAAGCTGCATTGTAGTCATTACCCATGCTTTACAAAAGAATGGTACCAACTGGGAGAGGGTTGCCAGGGCGCAGGCAACGTTGGTCATAATATTATGACTATACAGCTTCAAGATTAGATATAAACTGTGCAGTAGAGTGGAACTAAAAGTAAACTTCTAATCCTGATCTTTCGTATAACATTCACTCCTCTTAAATTTAAGCCTTATATGTACATACTAGTATCCATGAATTGTACCTCTTACTCACTACAGTTTCTATACCAATTGAATAAATCTTCCATCACAACCAGTCACTCCCCCTTTCCGGGCTACTGAATTTCATTAAATCAAACTGATTGTTCCTCTTAATTCCCAAGCCAAACAAATATGACCAAGCATCGCTCAATGACCATGTGGGCCGAAAAAAAAAATACTATTATTCCTTTGCTTGCCACACAGGATCCAGGCACATGCGATTGTCATTGAAATTGAGTATTTATGGTTAGGTATGATATGACATGAGCATGAGGAATGTCCTGGGAATGCTAAGAAATGATGATATTCATGTCCTTTTACGGATAATTTGGTTTCTTGAATTTGAGCATGTGCGAGGATAAGCAAACGACAGAAAATATAACAAGGACGTATCCAAAAGAAATGTGACATATTCCCAATGCAATGAAGCGTGAGGAAGCAACACAAAATAAAAACGAAATTCATGAAGTTTATCAGGATATTGTATAACAATATAAATATACTCAGCCTATGGCGAAATGTATTAAGGAGGAGATGATTTGAAGTCACCTTCTTGTTCGAATGATGATATTTGGTATTGCAACGTGGTTGGGCATTATTACTGAAAGCCGTATCATGAATTTCATTACGTCCAACAAATTGCGTACAGAAGTCGTATAGGACTTGGTCCTGAATGAATTTAATGAGTGGCAATTGGTTTTCATGCGAAAGATCCTTCTAGTTTTTAAGCTTCGTAATCATGTCCGTGGCTCCCCTTGAAATAATAAATTCAATTACAGACCACACACATTGCAATTTCCTGCCCATTTATAAGGACATAAAAAATACGCTTAATTGAAAAACCAGATCAGAATTTTAATCACTTGCGTTTCATACATCACGCACTAGTAAAAAGGATAACCCATCAATTTCGCAGACAAATCCATAAAAAGTACATCAGGCCAGCACCAGGACATTAGTTAAAATGCACCACGTATCCATCTACGATTATAATTCTTCATTGGATTGCCCAACAAAATGGTACATTAATTGTGCAATTAATAAGGACAACAATAACCAGAGAGACAGGACAATTCGAATTAATGAAGGTTTTTAATTAATTTGAATATGTTTTTTTCCTGACTTGGTGCGCGGCATCAATTGTGAAAAACGCTAACGAAACGAGAATATTGGCCGTCATGTGACGGTTCATAAACAATGTGCAATGGTGCATTATCCTTGATTATTCAAATGAGTTCAGGTGATAAAACGTAATGGACACAATTTGTGCTTGGCTCTTTCCTGTGTGTTCAAGTGAGGAACATACTCATCATAGGTCAAACGTAACGATATCGTAAAGAGAACTTGTGTTAGTCTTTTACAAACTTACGAGTAGACAAAAAAAAAAAAAAACGGCAGTAAGGAAGAAAATCCTTCAACGTCTTCCGTTTCATTAGGGATTCCTTTTCCTCGTTCTTAATCCCTCCGTACCTACTTTACTTGTGTACACGTTTGTCGCAGATGCTATTCATTGGCGTCGAAAAGAAAAAAGGTAATGTTTACTCTCTTCTTTCTTTTCGGGCTCTTCGACATCGTTATCCTTTAATTTCGTTTACCTCCCTGAGATGTGTGCGGCGTCCTTAAGCCACATATACTCTACTCAGAGCGAGAGAGATCTGCGCTTATAAAGAAAAGGCATCGGAGGCACCCAAAATGAAAAGAGTTCTGGGTGGTAGCGGCGACGAATAAATTCTCCGGCGACAGGTGAAAGCTGCAAATTTTCTTTTTAGCTCCTTTTCAGTGGAGCGCAGAGGATATAAAAGGAAACGATTCACTTTGTAACGCCAGCAAATCGAGTGGTGAAATTATCCTTTGCGGGAGAAGATTAACTGAACGATGTATGTATGTGTGTGTGTGTGTGTGTGTTGTATGTATGGGGTTCCGGAGAGGAGATGGATTAAATGATTACGATCGTTTGAGTGATTTTTTTTTTGCCAACACTTTTGCTGATGGCGGGGTTCTGTTGGTCTTTCGGGTTTGTTAATCCCCATGGGGCTTAGGGTTTTCAGTTCATGTTGTAGGTCTTGAACTTTAGATTTGTTTTCTTTGGTCTTCGGATTTTCAGTTCTTTTGGTTATCGTTGGAGGGAGGTAGTTTTCGTTTTTTAGTTTCAGTCAATGATGGAGCCTAATCCCTTTTGTCTTCCAGTGCAGCATGGTAAGGAGTCAATGGTGAAGCCATGCATTGTCTTAGTTGTTTATGTTGTGTGTCTAGGGAGTATTCCTTATGACAGCAATAAGGCCTATCATTAATATCATATCATTAATAGCGAAGGGCAACTTTAACCAAATCCTTTTTAACATCAAATGTCTAGAGTGACGTGGCCGACCTTGATAGAACAGCTGGCGTTCTCCATCGTCAGTTGGACGAGTGAAAACTAGACAGGGCTCTCTCTGATAAACATATCCATATACATAAATGCTGTCATATGCGGCTTTAAAATGGATTAAAGATGGTGATATGAATTGGACTTCTTGACTTTTTACCAGGATCTGCCGAAGTGTAAAAATTTGACCGATTGTAGCTTTTTGAATATTGTGTCATTTCGTAGTAGATCTTCCTTGTTGTGGCGCTTGGAATATACGTATTCATACCTCGGCGGCAATGAGGTAAACACCCGAGCTGATGTTGGTTGCTCGGAAAATCGACATCCAGAGTACTCGAAGCGTGACTTGCGTCGATCGCAATGTGATCAATTTGATTCATCGTTTGATGATAAAAAGAAGGCCCTGCTTGAGATGAGGAATCGTATGCTTGCTAATAGCGTCTTGATGGCTATAGGCTGTGCTTATCAACCGTTTTGCGAAAGATGTCTTACGTTCCTGTCTTGTCGCCCAACACTATTTAAACGTCATATTTAGGACATGGAATACACTATCGTGGTGTTATCCTTGTCTTTTGTGCGCATACACTTTATAAAGAATGTATTTCTAAGCCCCCAAAAAACTGTTTGGACTTATGCCCCACCGACCAGAGCACCGACTGTATCTAGTATAAAAAGGCCCACAAATTTTATAAAATCAGTATTAGAAAAGCTCAACGGAAATCCTAGAGACATTTCTGTGGAAGAGAGAGAGATAGAAGAGATCTCTGACGCTCAGATATATCTTTGCCACTCGTAGAATGCCTAGCTTCTTAAAAGATCAGATGGCTCGTGGACCACCTCCAGTGTGGTATCACTGAATATATTACTGTATTTCCACTTCTACAATAGCTGCAATGTCATTTCGGGTCCAACTGACATTTCACCGAGGTCAGTGTTAAGAAGCCTCTCTTATCAGATTACAAAGGGCAAAATTCTTTACGCAATAAACGGCTGTAAGATATTCAAGTCTCCTGGATCAAGTGGTATAATACCTGGCGAACTTCAACGTAATCTTGACCTTATCCTTTCTTGGTTAATTGTCATCTTCACAAGTTGCCTGGATTTGGTTTAGATTCCCAAGTCATTGACGGAAGTCAATGTTGTTTTTATACCCAAGACGGGTAAACGTTCGCACGTTAACCCATAACATCTGAGACTAGCGCTCCGGTCCGCAGAGCTTTCGAATCAAACTCGCAGGGAGGAAGACTTCGTTTTAGGTGGCACGCACAAGTATAAGGGGATATCAACCGACTTGGAGTGCGCAACTAGAGGCAGTTAGCTAAGGACCGGGCTATCTGAAGAACTTATTATTGGATGCCTAGGTTCACCCCGAACTGTAGCGCCACCTAAGTAAGTAAGTAGTATGGATAAAGCCATCCAACGCAGATCGTTAGTGAATTAATTCACTGAACTTATGTATTTCTAGCGATGGATCTGGTAACCAAGAGTTTGGTGCAATAATGGCTAGGGTTTGGAAGTTCGAGTGATTTCTTCTCACATCTTGCTAAATGAAGCTACTATTACACGGTCAACGAAATCAGTCAACGCGTTGACTCTCTGACGTCAAAATCGGTCATGTTTTCTTTGAAAAAGAAAACAAAACACACTTGCTAAGAAATAGAGGTTGCACAAAAAGACGAATGACATGGAATCCAGGAAAGGAAAAATGCAGTCGTGGGTAATAAAGAGGAATAAATTTCCATTCGAAAGCATCGTCGGAAACTCTCCAGAAAAATATCATATATAGACAATGCATCACAATGGTAATTACGAAAGTAATCCTTTTCACAAGTCCCTTTCGTCGTGCAATCACATTTTCATATGTACATATATATGTATGTATGTAAGTAACATGCGGCACACTGTGCAATCACTTTGGACAAATATTTTCCATCTGCAATTACCCATAATTCTTTACGCAAAGACAAAAGCATATTCTTTCCTTCACATTTCACCCCCAAGTAGATCCAGTCAGACGTCCGACTCCCGTCCCGACTTGGTCTTGGCAGAGCCACTACTTCCACCACTCACTCAAATTTTTTTCTGGTTTACAGCTTGAAATTAAAATTACGGTACACAAAAACTGGTGAGCGAAATACTTTATTCCCTTAACTGGTTCTGGTTCCCTCTTAAAGTGTCGTCTGCGTGTGGCTCCTGTCGTTCGTTCTTTCACCTATTTGTATGCCCCCATCATCATCTCGCCGCCCTGCCTTCGTACACCCTTAATGGTGCATTTTAAATTACTTCCTGGTGGGGCTGCTTCCCCAGGATACCAGGTAGCGTCTGGTTCCACCTTGAAAATTATGATAACGCATAAGTTATGTTGAAAATTAAACAGAAAAACGGATGGCAATGGGAACGAATGGCACTGTTGAGAGCAGAACATAGAGTAGGTTGCTACTGAGGTGGACCACTGGTAAGTTGTAAGTTACATTGGAAGGGAAATTCCTGTCATCGTTTCATACCCACTGGGACAATTTTACTGGTTATTACTTTCGTTCAGGCTTGAGAACTGTAACAAAAACAAAAAAACTCAAAAAAAAAAAAAAAACCATAGTAAGTGGTAGATACATTTTAGGGTTGGAAGGATTAAAGAAGTTTAGGGCTAAGGTTTTTACAAACACCTGGTCACCAAGTTAGTTTATTATACTTTGCTAAATTTAGGACAAACAGGGCTTTTTGAAGATTGATGGGGTAATTGTTAAAAGCATGACAAATGGTGGTATTTACTTGGATAGCTAATAAAATGGAAAAAAAGCCTTTAGGTGCTTGGAAAGGATATGAGAAGAGTAATGTGATTATAAGAGGTATGCACGTGCTACGTTTGCCACATACGCATACCTTCCCTTGAAGTCAGTGTCAAGGGAAATCGTGTTAAAATGTCGAATAGTGATCCCAAACATATTTCAGTCGGACATAGAGACTCAGAACAATAAATTTCAAAAACCTTGCCAGTTCAACGAACCTACATGAATGGTAAAACCGTGAGGGGTGTATCCAAAAAAGATTACCGCTGTACTACAGAAAATTGATTTTACAGTATCTTTGGTCCTCCTCTATAGACGGTAGAGGGTAGGCCAGTTTGGCGATACTAAATCTCGCGATTAGTATGGGATTTTAGCTAGTTTACTTAGTTAGGAATTAGGTTAGTGAGAGATTAGATAGTTAGGCATTAGATAGAACGAGATTAGAGGTGATATTTTCCTGAAAACCGGTTGCAAGAGGGACGACCCTTAAGGTTTTCTCCATACTGACTGATGGAGATTTATCGCCGGCTCTATCAGCTAAGAGTACGTGTTTCATGCAAAAAAAATCGGACTTGAGTAAATTGATTTATTGTTAGTTGTATTTGTACAAAAAAAATATTAAAACAATTTTATTTTTCAGATTTGTCTGAGGCAGTCGCTCGGCTCGATTAGTTGCCGTGAATGTTCTTTTCTAAGAAAAAATTCGGAGTCAACGGAGTAGTTATAGAAATAGAAGAAATAAATATATTTGTTTGTTGTTGGTTGTAAGGAAATAAATATAAAGAATATAATGTAAATATAAATTATTTTATTAAGAAAATAATCTTATAGATCTCTTCGTAATGTTGAAAGTGAAAAACTTAAAATATTTTTGTATTAAATATGAAAGTATTATTTAAAAAATTATTAAATATATAAATATACGGATTTTAGTTTTTTATTAAAATATTTTATTTAATTATGTAATATAACTAGCCAACCCGTGGTATGAATAAGTAGATATTAACGTACGTAGCGCTGATTTTTATCATTGGATCTCTGCAATATATTTTCTAAGCAAGTCAAATTAATAAATTAAAAATTCATATCAAAGCATATTTACATAGTATGTGTACATATGTACATATATGTATGTACATATGTATTATTTAATTCGAGGTCCATAATTTACGTATTGTGTTACGAAACTTTTAGACCTGCAAGTTTCCTTATTTTGTCACCACCTCTTTATATAAGTAATATGTTTGCTGTTGTTCCAATAGACTGTACATTGGGCATACTGCAACTTAAACTATATATGTAAGGTAAGCTAAGCCTTATTTATTGTCATCGCGGAAGAGACCTTCGATGAAAATTGCAGTCATATGGAAAAAAATGCGATGTGTAAACACAATTATCCCTTGGCCACAGCTGGTAAAGATTGTCGTTTCGTTGCACATTTGGGTTTAAGTTTCTTAAGAGTGCCTACCTTCAGTATTATTTTCTGTGAAGGAATACCTGGGGGGTTGAGAGCATGTAAGTATTCCAACAGGTAATGCACCGCCGTGGCTCAAGTGGTTAGTGCGATGGACTAAGGGTAAAGGTTCGAGGTTCAATCGCTAGACAACAGCTACAAATTTCTTTCACAGCCCCACCTCTCGCGAGCATCTGACAAACATCCGAGAGTGTAACTGTCACGAAAAAACTACTCAAATAAAAAATTGTCCTTCCATTTGGGTAATGAATATAACGTGTACAACACGAATGGTTGTGAGAAGCTAGGCCCTGGGTCCCATAGACATGTCGCGCTAAATATTTATTTTATTTAATCTACCACTACTTCGATATCTACTATCTATTGTGCCTATAGAGTTCCAGGTCATATTAAAAGTATTTATTTTCAGCGAAAGCCAAGCACTAATTTCGATTGTATAATTTTTTGGATGTCAGTATAGCCCGCTCCCTTAGCCTTGGAATTGGTTTGTTGGTTATGTTCTTCAAATCCGGAGCGTCTTTATGTACCTCTCGAGATTTGATACAAACTATTAAGAATTTGTATTTTTCCCTTTTCTTCTTTTATAATTTCGTAGTCTATTTTAATTTTCAAGCTGCGCAGACCCACGTCCTAACCAAGTCCTAAATGTACCCTCATATTCTTTTTATACCCTGAAGGGTTTATTAAGTTTGATACATAGTTTATAACATAGGGAAATAATCAAGATAAACGCTATATATATTACATTCGTGATCAGTATTAATAAAGAAGCCCATTGAGCCATGACTGTCCGTTCGTCCGTATGTCACCACTTTTTCGGTTTTCGGTTTTTATGGCTGTGATAATTCATAGTGATTAAGGGGTTGACCATACTATGTTGATCATACAGTCCCCGACATCCAACTGGTAGGTCGTCGGAGATCAGTCAGTTAGTCATTTGTGGGTGGTTGGTGGGTGATCGGTCGTCGGCGGTGAGTGGTTGGTGGTGGGTTGTCAGTGGTCGATGGTGGATTGTGGATTGCCACAATTCTCGGGTCCCATAGCCAATCAGTCATATAGTTAATCAGTAAGTTAATCGGTCAGTTAGTAAGTTAGTGAGTTGTTGACTTCTGTGGTACTGCAGTACTGCGTCGCGTGTGATATTGTGTGTGTGCAGCATGCAGAGCATTTTGAATGCATCCAGAGCAGAAGCAGAATTCAGAATCCCTTTTGGAAAAGCAGCAAAAAGGGTATTCTTGAGGTACATACACCAAAACAAAGAGTAAAGGTACATTTTTTATTTTTTTTTATTTTATTTTTACACTCAGCCCTTTTACCAACAGATAGTGTTCGTAAATCTAATTAAATTAACGAAACAGTGCACTTAATTGAATATCCATTCTCTTCCTTTAACATCAGTTTACAGTTCTAATATAATTCCATTTTCTAATTTTTCTATCAAGTTCCGACTCAAATCTAAATGCATGAATGCAATCATTTTCTTCTGTTTTCATTGATTTTATTGATACTATTCAAGTAGTGTCATCTGCAAAACTATATACAAACAAAACACATTGTTGATGGGCTTGAGCATATTCTGTAGTTAGTTTCTTTTTTCATGATTTACCAATATCGCTGCTTGAAATTGCCAGCTTGGGGTTCTAGTTTCTTTTTACATTTTGCAAAGTGTTTCCTTTACTTAATCATTCTATGTCCTATGCATATTTATATTCATGTCTCAATTCACGTCTCAACTCCAAACAATTGAATACCTTTCGCCTTGATTTGGTAGTTAGGCTCGACGGTAAACGAGCACCTATCTTTATCTAGACGCATTGGTTTTGGTCAATGTTAATCGAGGCTTTACACAAATGTCGCTGCAAGAAGCAGATATGATTTAAGTGCCCTGACATAAGGCCAACTGACGTAAGGGCAAATTTTTAGATTTGTCCTTGTGTTACTAGGATTTATGTCATGGCATATGGTTGCACTCGTCTTGAGTTGTAAGCTGCAAGTCGGAGTCTATATATTATAGCCCTGGACTATATACATACTATGTGTATAGCTTCGAAAATCGGAAATGTTAATACGAGTTAGCAATAGTTAATTCGTCGTAACATTCTCCATTTTCAAAGTTTAGTCCAAGGCTATACATATAGACTTCTACTTGTAGTCTTCACCTCAAGACACGTGCAACCCTGTAAATCACATATGCTCTTGCAGTGAGAATTGTGTAAAGCTTCGATTGACGTTGAGCAAAATCAATGCGATTAGACTCGATAGGTGGTCATCTACTAACGACCGCCAACCACCATATCAGGACGAAACGGATTCATTTCTTGGAGCTGAGAACAATATTTTTTTTATTAATAGTTCCATCAGACCATTCATACTCTTACTCACTCACATTTCATTTAAAAATATATCATACTTTCCATTTAACATTAACATTTACCTCCGCCACTAGCAATGAAAAGCAGCAATATTACCTCCCTGCGAGGGAAGATGTTTCTTTGTATTCCGTCCTTACGAATTGTATGGAGGATTTTAGGTCCTTTTTATTCCCTCCCTACGAACTGTATGGGGGCTTTTAGGTCCTTTCTATTCCCTCCCTACAAACTCTATTAGGTCCTTTCTATTCCCTCCCTACGAACTGTATGGAGGATTTTAGATCCATTTTATTCCCTCCCTACGAACTGTATGGAGGCTCATAGGTAATTTTTATTCCCTTGCTACGAACTGCATGGAGGCTTTTAGGTTATTCCCTAACTGCAATTTGTATGAAGGCTCTTATGCGCTTAGGAATCCTTTTATATTTCCTTACTGTAGTTTAATTTAATCAGTCTTATCAGTGTGAACAAGCTTTAAGGCATGATAGATTATACATTTGAACTTGTGTAACCTGTAGTATTCTCTTCATACAAACTGCAAGGGAATGTTGATAGGATTCTAGGACCTTTCATTTCTTTTTCTTTTCTTTCTTTCTTCTCGTTTCAGGATTTATTCCCTTCCAGCGAATTGTTGGAAGGATTTTAGGTGTCTGTATTCCCTCTCTGCGAACTGTAGAGAGGCTTTTAGGAGTTTTCTTATTCCCTCCATGCAAACTGTGGGAAGGTTTCTAGGATATTTTTTAATTTTTTATTGCCGGCATACTATGTGTATGAAACGTGAGTGTAGTTAGAATGTTACTAAGTGTTCGCGAATGACTAAATTGACAGACGGGGGCCATTGTGTTATATATGTATGAATGCGATTCGTTAAGTTCAGTTAGGTAGATATCAAGTTAGTTCGGTGGTTAGGTCTGAGGTCTTAGTAATGATACTTGCGATATTTTATCCCGCGATTAGGTTAGGATTTCATCTAAGTTAGTTAGGAAGGATATTTGCGATACTTTATCCCGCGATAAGGCTAGGATTTTAGGTAGGTTAGTTAGTAAGGATACCCCCCTTTTAGCGTTTTTCAAGCAGAATCCTTGCGATAAAGTCAATAACACTTGAGGATATCACCTTTTTCATTGACAACCAGGCAGCGACAGAATCGATATCTGCTACAAAAACAAAATCGAAGTTTGTGGAGTGGATCTATTTATTGTATCAGGGACATGAATCCAATTCAATGAATCAATCCGACGTCTTCTCGAAGCATAACAAGTCTCACAAATCAAACCATCATTCGTTAAACTGAAAAGTCCCCACCTAAATCGAATGCAATTGCTTTTAACAAAATTCTCATCTAATGCGTTCAAAATCATCTTGTCAGTTGCGGTAATATCATTCTCTCTGATGTAAAGCATCAACACCACCTATAAGACCCTACAACGCCTTACAGCACAAGGGTTATAAATAGTCTGCAGTAATAGTCCTTTGTCACCCGCAGGCAAACTTCAACAGCGCCATACAAAGGACACGAAGAAAGAATACCCAACGACATTAAAGTCATCAACAAGCGAGATGTGTTACCTAGATGTGCACGATAAACTTGAGGTGCACTTTATTTGCTTCCCTGTAAGGACACCTCTCTTCACTCGGGCGCATTTAAGTCATTTGCGGGACCATTCAAATCTGGCAATGCAGAGTCATTATTTACCTTTCGCCTGTGTGATCCTAAATGAACTGTACCACAGATTTCAATTGACCATAGAGAGAAAGAAACCAAGAGGAAGTTACTTTCCACAGTGGCCCTGTGTGGCTTTCAGATGAAGGCATTCAAAGGAGACCATTCAGAAAATACTTCTCTCGGGCAGAAAACAGAAAAAAAAAAACGAAAGTCGAGAGCAGTCGTCCATTTACCAGGGACAACATCGTTTACTGATCAAATATGTAGATTGGAGGGGTAAATTTTAAAGTAATCCTACCCTTTGAAGCGAAGATTCTTATCCGTGTCATCTGAGTTACTTATGGAAAGGAGTCCTATGCGTATTCCATTTTCTACAGAGTACAGTCCACATGGACTGCGTTCTCATATCTTTATGGTTTAAATCATGAAACCGTCTGACAGATTAAACACCTTTAAAATTCAATAAACCCAGAAAAGACATCACCATCTCTTCTAGCCACAATGTCATCGTTTACCACGATATAAATTTTCTTTCTTTCAATCTGGGTGTATTGGTGTGAGGACACAGAAGGACTCTGTAGTCTTCTGTCACTTTGAAGAACTCAAATACCTTCTCGAATCACAGCAAGCAGTCATACGGTACACGTAGGCCATTAAAATTAATTTCTCTCATTGTAGGAGTCGCCACTCCTTTTCTCCTCGCTCAAACGAAGCCAATTCAAAAGGAATCCTTTTGTTCCAGGTAAGCACAGGACCACCACACCACCGACAAAGGTAAGACTTGTCTGGTTTTGTCCATTGTTTAAGTTTTATCCAAACCACATTTTGGCCTCAAAGTTGGTTTGGTAAATTGAATTCTCGCAAACTCCTGCTTGGCAGGTTCTATTCTTCTCCTTCGTTATGCCACCTTTGTGTATTGCTTTTGTTTGAATGAAATTGTGCTTGGAAGGTGAGAATATGCGGTTTGACATTTAATCTTGTGGATTTAGACCAGGGTATGGGATTCTCCTCTAGTTCGGTGTTTAAAGAGATGGCTTTGCTGGAAAAATTTAAGACTTATGGGTCATATCATTTAATTAGAACCTCTCTGTCGCTATTTAGTGGACCACCAGCAATAAAGGGAAATTATTATCCAAAACTATCCAACCGCAATGGAGCCCGGATCGAATGAATAAGTGCAACCATCCCCCATAATAATTATTTCGGAACACAGGTGGAACTACACGTACATATGTACGTTTAGCTTTCGAAAATTTATGAATGCATTCGACGAACAAATAACGACGGGATATGGAATCCTTTACGACTGTGCCGCCACATTCCATGTGTGAATCCATTCTATGGATGCATTCCTTCTTTGCCGGAGGTGGAATGGGTACGAGGAGTCAATGTGGTTTTTTTCTACCGAGGAGCATTAATATCTATCTCTGCCCTAGAAATTAGAGCACACACGAAGGACATATGTTTACAGGTTGACAAGGGATTGGAAAATGGAACAATCTGTACGTATAAGTCCATGCATCTCTCATTTACCAAATTGAAATAATCTTTGGAATACTGAAAACTAGGTCAGAATATTTCATGAGAAATGTAGGCCAATAGTTAATTGGTTTGGAAAGTTGGTGAATAGCTGGCAGACTGATTAGAAGTCGGTGAAGGTTATCCGACAATGGTTGTAGCCTCAACTAGATGCTGAACTCTTGGAATGGGTAAGACATGTGGTCTGTGAGTTTCTTTTGAAAAGGGAAACAACTAATTATTGTTTTTATCCAGGAAAATGTCATTGGGCTTGCAGTTGAAATGGGAGTAGAATAGGCAGGATCTGCTGAAAAGGGTAAGAAGAAAAGGTATGATCTCGGTGCGAGTTCTAGGAAGACTGTCTGGATGCTTTTCATAACGAATACCAAAATATCCGACCTTCCCATTCCCAGACTAATTACCTAAACCTTCGTTCTTTCTTCCACCACCAATTACTTAGCACCGTCTATCTGGATTCCAAACTTAACTGAGAAATAAATATAGAACAACGACTACGGAATAGCTTTCTAAGCTTGTAACAGAGCCCTTAATAAAAAGTGGGAACTTCATCCGAAAACACAACTGATGTTTACGTCCTATTCTGACTTACTTCAAACCAAACTAAAACTATGTAGAGTCCAAGGATCTGCTAGCACAGTCATCACTTGACCGTTGCATCCCTGCAAGCGAATGCGCTTTAAGATCTCTTGGACTGACCCCAATGCTAAATTTATGACACTGTCAGACTCAGAATAACTGGATGCTGAACTACCAGAACACACAAAAAGTGGTTTTAAACCAAATTGATTACCTCCCTCCAAGACTAAACTTTGGAAATACTTTCAAGATACGCCTACCAACCGGAGCGGAATAGAAAAGCGGAGCGGTGATGCGGAACTAAGACTTCTAAACTGGATCACAGAATTTAGGGGCACAGTTGGTAATGAAGAGGATAAACATGTCAAGGGTAAACTGTTCTTAGTGCCTAATCAAAGATGAGCCAGACTGCGATGGATACCTGTGTTCCATGGATATGCCGTTTGATGCACTAACACCGGAACTACGGCTGGAATTTAAAGTTGACTTTCCTTGTTTTCAGGACTGGTTTTGGCCAGAGTTTGAGCTTGGACTGGGCTGTAGTCGAATCTTCATAGATGGATCCAAAACTAGTCAAGGGTTCGGTTCTGGTGTCTTCAGGGAGATCGACATCACTAGAGCAAGCATGTCTCTGTTTTTCAACCGGAAAGCTATGGTATCCTAGTGACTGCCGACTATATTGCTAAAAGTAGGTGGCGGGGTGGGAGTATCTGGGTCTGTAGCGACAGTCAGGTTACGCTTAAGACTTTACTCAACTCTTTACTCCGTTCCGAAATATAGATAGAAAAAGCAAGAAAACTTGTCTGGGTTCTAGGTCACACTGGGATTGCGGGAAATGAGGGAAAAAAATGAGATTGTTAAGCAAGGCTCAGAGCATGATTTCTCAGGATCTGAACCTGCGTTAGGTGCTCTCGCATCCTCGGTCAGGAACTCCACTATCGATTGGGTTTCTTATGAATACAATTGTGTATGGCGCTGGTCTCCAGAATGCAGACAAACTAAAAGTATCTATATGCTCCCGAATATCTGTAAAAAAATCAGTGACACTCTTGCTGCCTTTCAGGAGAAAAGATGGTAGACTGACCTTATCGGCGTTCTTACGTGATACTTGCCTTTTGCTTAGCATCCTAGTGTGCTAAAGAGGGTGATGGAGATGATACTTCGAATGATTTCTTTGATGACTGTCATGCCTTTGCTCGGATAAGGTTGTTTTTTTTTGTTTTTGTGCTGGGAGGACGTAATCTCTGAAAGACGAATACTGGGTACGGTCCCAACCCAGTAACAGTTTGGGATTTACACTTATCTTTATTGTGGAGTTGCTTAAGTGTCCCACGTTTGCAATTTCGTCGGCGAAACCGATAATTTTTGTCTCCTCAGGTATTGAAAGACATAAAACACCATCATACATGGCAGTCCATAGTAAAGCACCTAGTTCTAAGGCCTGTGGTACTCCGCCGGTGATCTTATATTCTTTGGATAGTTGAAATTGCATGTTAATTTGGGTGAATTTGGAGGACCATGATGCGGATCGAGTGGGTGAGGCTGTGTATGGTGTGTGGAGGTATGAAAAAGTAGTTGACTATCATTTGACATTTGGAAGTCTTTTTACAATCTCAAGCAAATGACGTAGGTTAGGTTAGGTAAATGGGTGCCTTGTGGCAGTGCTCACTAAGACCACAGTTCGGGTCCATTGTGCCCAATCTTTGAACCCTGGAAACCTATAAAGTCCGCTATTGGAACCACCCAGATAATGATATGAATCTCAGGAGGTCTGTCAGCTCTACGTTACCCAAGTCCTCCAAATCCGAGAAGAAGTAACTACCAAGAGTCCTCATTCTTCTGACGGATAGAGCAGGACAGTCACACAGCAGGTGACGAACTGATTCAATTTCTTCTTCGTCCCTGCAACTTCTACAGAAGTCATTATGTAGTACACCGAGTCGCTCCGCGTGGACACCAATAGCACAATGACCAGTAATTATCCCTGAAACGACCCGTGTTTTATAACGACTCAGTTTCACCAGAGAAGTTGATCTCTTCTTCCTGATGCCCGGCCATAGGGCCCTGGCTGTTGCGCATGTTTCCAGATGAACCCAGCGACTAGTTGCTCGACGGATGGCTTTATCCTCTATTTTCTTCCGTAAGGAACTGATTGGGGTTACTACAAAAGGGAGGTCCCGCTAGCAAGTTCGTCAGCCCTTTCGTTTCCTACGATATCCAAAAATGAAATGACCTAGCTACTCTTTCCGTAGAAGAGGATTGTCAAGACTAGCAGTATTTCAAATAAAATGTGGATCCAGAGGGGTGTATTTAAATGCTTAAATAATTTCCGGGAATAGTGGCTCATTGGTAAGAACGTCGGACTACTGAGCGAGAGTTCAAGGCAAAATAGCAAAAGGTTCCAAATAGATTGCTACAAACAAGGATTTATTTCCTTAGCTTGGAAGAGTCCTTAAATTATATTATAGACGCTTTTTTCTGGAGCTTGACGCCTATTAGCTCATTTTGTGCCGAATGTCCTTGAAAACTTGTCCGCGTACAGCTTTAACAGGATATGCCATCGTTGGTGAATTTTTATGACAGCCCGGCCGTTTATCAAAGAGGTGGGTGGTGGGTCACTGGAAACGGCACTGGTCACTGATCGTGAGGGCATTTTGATCCTAGCATCTATGTATGACCTAGTCTTTTCCATTGCCATTCAGGAGCGTGTATAATAACGCAAATAATAATAAGGGGCCTGTCAACGCCAGTTTGCGAACATTAGATGGTCATCTGAGGATGTGGTGTCCTACCAGACCGAAGGAGCAGTTAAGGTAGCATCGGCTTCAAGTAAAGTGAAACTGTCTTACATAAAGGCAGTTGATTTAATGACATAAAAAGTACATTCAACATGTATACGCTCCAATTTCGAAAAATAATTACACAAAGACGAAAAGAATTTTAAGGTTAGATACTCATGAACGTGGTCAGGTAACACCATCCAAACATTGCCCCAGTTTCTGTGAATCTGTATTCCAACATACTGAAGTGATTTAAAAAAAAAAAAAAACGTCCCTCTCCTTGAATCACAGCTTCCAGAGACAACTAGGCTGTATCACAACGTAATTGGCACAACCTGAACAGTTCATTGCATTTTGTCACAAGCACTGACCCGAAAATCCTCTAACGGCTGACATGGCCTAACCATTGTTCAACCGACCATCACAAGAAAAAAAAAAAAAAATACACAAAATCACCGAACAAAACAACGACGAAAAATCGGTCTAAATTCAAACTCAATTTTCCATATCCCTATCGAGGACAATAGGACACCCAGCAAGGAATAGAAAGAGAGAGAGAGAGAGAAAAAAAAATTTACCCGATTGAATTGGACAAAA
Source organism: Xylota sylvarum (assembly GCA_905220385.1). Classification (NCBI taxonomy): domain Eukaryota; kingdom Metazoa; phylum Arthropoda; class Insecta; order Diptera; family Syrphidae; genus Xylota; species Xylota sylvarum. Next base: position 101,731,620 of record LR999957.1, on the reverse strand, counting down.
GAACGAAACGATGATACAGAACACGAGAGGTCGGTCTCAATTCCTCCCCCACAATACTTTGTGACCGCATTTTCGGAAACCAATATCATGTAGGCTGTCAGTTGATACTCCTTCCTCCAATGAGGGAGGCGACGTATCTTGTTCAATGACTATGTGTTTTCAGCGGCAGCAGCAGCCGTACTATTCACAAAATGCAATTGAATTTGAATCGATAGTGGGCTGATTTAGATCGGGAGTCGTACCCTGGCTACGATATATAATGAATATCTCAACAATGTGCAGAGTTGCCAAAAATGTTGGGTTGCGTTGGAAGTGATTTCCCGAGGGTTGTAGGAACGAAAAATCTTCAAATTACAGAAATATCCTTTGTTTTACACAAAACAGAATATTTTTTTCACTCCTGAATCACTATCATATTACAGTCAGCGGAATGCCCGAAAAGGACGACGAATCCCGTCAACGTCAACGGTGCATTACCCATAAATGCTCTTCACGTCAGTTAAATCTCAGGGGATAATCTCACGAAAATGAATTTTATGAATCATGAATGCGCCCGGGGCGAGCTCGTATCCTTGTCTTTTCAGTAAACCCCTCCATCCGCCCACGCGGTAATTGCAACGGGCTATAAAGGGTGTATCGCGAAGCTGAAAATCTCATAAAATTCGTTTAGTTTCGAATGAATGAGCGCGCGCGTACACCAGGGACAAAAGGTGTAAATTGTTAAATTGAAAATCATGATGATGGTCATCAAAGTGGAAAGTGATTGTTCTTTATTCATTTAAAGTGGGGTAATTGTCGTCGCTTATCCTTATTTAAAGGTATTGAAGTAGAAATAATAGCGGGGCATCTGGAGGTGTCAAAAATTGCCAGATATAAAGGATAAGTGGAACATGACTTTAAAAAAAAAAATTTCCGGTACAAAAAGAGAGTACGATTTAAAAAAAAAAATTTGGCAGAATTCTAATGCATGCCGATTTGTTTTGTATCCTACCTTGCGGCTATTGTGCGATGGACCTACTTTGTAGGTCTGCCTGACTGATCTAGTGTCATCCCTATATGAGCTGCTTCGATGTATTCAATTCTCTGGTCTATAGAGACCTCCAATACTAAGTCAGGGTGTTGGAAAAGTATGAACCCTTAATAGGACAACTGCATTGCTCATATCACTGTAGCGAATTACTGACTCCGGAAAATCCAGCCTCTTGCCATTGGAGTAAATATTCGGCCACTGAAAAACAACATTAGTTCCGAAACCCATACAAGCCTTGGATAAGGATGACTATACTGTTGACGACCATAGGACTAGAGATACGGATAACGTCCTTTTGATCTGCACGTGGAATGTTCGAACCCCAAACAAACTAAGTGCAGCTGAACTATTAGCAGAGGCTCTAGACTGGTATAAAACAGACATCACCGCCATCCAGGAATCGCAAAAGGATGAGAAACAGTGACATCTATTACATTGCAACAGAGAACAGAAACAGTGCTTATTCGGATGTGGGTTTGTCATACGTCGTGAACTTCGACTTAAATTTAGCTTAATAAGACTTAAGCTTAAGTCCAACAAGACTAGTGAACCTGATGGCCTACCAGCCAAACTGTTAGAAGCAGCTGGAAATGACCTGGTAGAGACTATACACCAACTATTTTCTAAGAGTTAGTCAGAGTATCAGTCTCCTCAGCATCATCGCATACAAGATAGTATCTGCCATTTTGTGTGAATGTCTACGACCCTTCATCAACAACTTGATTGGCCACTATCAGTGTGGCTTCAGACAAGGAAAGTCCACAGTAGATCAAATGTTCACAATCCGGCAGATCCTGAATGAAACTCAAGAAGTCCATATCGATACCCACCATCTTTTCATCGTTTTTAAGGTTTTTAAGCATTTGACAGCATTTATAGAGACCAGCTATACAGATCCATGTCTAGTTTTGGCAACTCTACAACATTTGTTCGACTGTGCAGGATGGCGATGGAGAAAGCTCGCCGTTCACAAAAGGATTTAGACAAGGAAACGCGCTGTCGTGTGATGTTTTCAAGATCATACTTGAAAGGATTTTGCGAGATTGACAAGTCAACACTTTTCTTTCAAAAGTTTGTGCACAAAAAAAAAAAATCGCTTCGATAGAAAGATTCTTGGTCTCATTTAGGTTGACGAGTTTTCGAGGAGGAAATACAACGACGAACTAGACGAGCGGTACAGCGACATCTACCTAGTCCAAAAAATTGCCCATCAGTCATCTAGGATGACTAGAACATATGTAATTATAGACACTAATACTCAGGTGTACAGAGTCTCCGAATCCCACCCGGATTAACAACGTAGTAGAGAAAGACCTCGAATCAGTTGGCTCGGAGAAGTAGATGGGTCAATCGACTTGCAGTGCTCAACTGTTAGCTGTTAGCTAAGGACCGAACTCACTGCAGAGACTTGTTAGTGGAGACCCAGGTTCAGCCTGAGCTGGGACGTCACCTAAGTAAATAAGCAAGTTCAAGGGTATTAAATCTAACTTTCAAGAGCTACCCGCATGCATCATAGCCTTGGACACGTGATTCGATAGTTTTGGATAAGCCAAGAATTGAGTTTTCAACCACTTAATTGTCTGTCCTTAATCCTTATTCTACTTCCAATTGCAGTCAGCTTGAAGCTATTCATAGAAGTTTGTATTATAAATGCTCAGCGTTAGTGACTGTATTTGAAGCTTGGTATCGTTTCATCATGATGGTCTAAACGAGCTCTCAGTCGCAGATGGGATAAAGGAGCAGAAGATATCCTGCAGGCATATTGCACTTCTTTGACAACTATGTATTAAAAAGAATCAGCAGATTATATGTACAGACATGTACGATGTACTTAGGCTAGTGGCTGTTACTAGACTACATAAGTATGGTTTACAGTTCTAGAATAAATTTATATATCGGCGTCGAGCGAAAGAAGATGTCCTTTCAAACCAATTGCGACTTATGTACTCGTATGGTCGTCTACTACACTGTACGTAAGGACTTCAAAAATACGGTTGCTCAAATGCTCTGGTCCTACACTACCCACTTTAAAAAGTCAGGTATTTATCAAGCGACCTAAAGGTATTCAAAGGGTAGTCCTGAGCAATGTATGGAATGGAACGACTATTGTGGTTATATGGTTTGTATTCAGTATCTATTAACTCCTACACTCGTTTTTGCGTGGTAAACTCTGGGTGTTTAACACCTTAACTAAAAATTGGATTCTAGTCATTTTCAATAGAACATTCTCGCCTTGGTCCAGATGGTAACACAAGTCAAGGCTTACTACTTGGTAAATGGTTTATGTGGGCTGCTTCGACATAGTTGGAGCTCAACGCTTTAAAAGACTATGTCAACATCCTTAGTGTAAAAATTACGGCCCTGAAGTGGGTTGTCGTCAATCAATACTTCAGCCATCCACGTGTCCCATCCATGAGTAGGAGTAACCAAAATCCTCGCAAGAGCCTGTCTAGCGACAAAACAGATTTGGCCAACGCTGGTTCTGAAACGCTCTAAGAATATGATCTCTCTTAACAGATTTAATATTGGTACTATCATATAGTATGTGTCATCACTGGACACTGTCTAATAGGAACTGCAGGATGAAGAGGATGTGGAGGAGGAAGCTATTTATTTACACCTGCCTGCTCTCTCTCAGAAAAGAAAACTTCATGATCTTATTGAAACTGACATTAGGAGTCTACTACGCTTTATTAGAAGCTGCAACTGATTCACGAGTAGGTATGCAGAATTATATATGATCCATGTAGTATCACAATGGACACTGATCTAAGTGTGCTGGCAATAGCTGGCAGCCACTCTAACCTAACCTAACCTATGGTTTTACTGTTGAGGATATTTAATCGATAAATTTGAATGGCACGAACAGATTAGTGACTCCTCTTCGTCCGGCAAGGTCAGCTGAAATTATAGCCGCCAGAGTTGAGAGTGTGACTCAAAATCCAGTTAAGACGACCACGGAAATTGGGCCTATCCGCAACCACTTTGCACCGCATTTTGCATAAAGATCTTGGACTACGTGCTAATAAGGTTCAGTTGACACAAACATTGAAGCCAGTAGTCCTCGCATAAGGGCGTACTTTCGCTGATTGGGTGTTGGAAATGGAATGACCAAGATCATGATCATACCCAATTTTCATTTCATTTGTCGTTGTTACCGAACGGCATTGACTGACAAGAGGACATTCGAAACACTTTGGCTATCGACAGACAACATTTCGATAAATTTCACTGACGAAAGTGTGCACTACTCTGAGGCATATCAGAGATTGTAGCCTGCTCAGGATAATTAACCATATTGGAGGTATTGCAGTCGTGAATCGCGTAACTTGTTTGATAGAACATACTTCAGTTAACTAATTCATTTAGAAGTCGCTTCATAACTCGAAAGCTAAAAGCGTAGTCCAGAGAAGGTCACAGCACACCCATATGCTATTCCTTCATTATGTAAGAGTCCTACTATTTCGCTGCCAAAAACACATCTTCCTCATTGCAAACAACTTAAATAAATTACCTCGCCCATTGGCATTCCTAATTTGCTACCAACCATTTACCTAATACGTTATACACCATTCTACAAATCTCATTGCCATAATCGTCTCGCAAAGTTTCATCGTTTATCCGACCAACCACAGGTTATGGTGCGCACCCGATCCGTTCATAATCCCTCTTTCAAGATGAAAGTTGTTGAATTCTTAAAAAAAAAAAAAAAAAACTAAATAACCGAAACCAACAAACAGCCAGAGGAGAGCTGCTGTTACACGGCTGCTGTTCCCTACTATGTACATTTGCGAGGGCTACCTCTGTCGACGTTGTATCCTTAATAAAATCACAAAAATTATGTTAATGTCGGTGAGTTTTATGATGATTCGTGAGAAAGTAATTTGTAAAGGTACGTGGTCGGGCCCCCAAAGCAAAAGCGTCATCATCATCTCGAAAGTTTTTTTCGCCTCGGCACACAGATTTTTAGGCCAACTCTAGAAAGACACGCACACACTGACGATACGGCATGCTACCGTAAAACGTCAGGAAAAATTTTTGACTATCCTACTACTAAACAATTTTGGTAATCAAATTTAAAAGAGAGCACAACTTTTCCGCTAGCAGAGTGTCTCTAACTGCGGACGGTAAAATGAAAATAGCTTTGCGTAGAGAGTTGCCCCCCCCGAGGTCCTGGGAGTCCTTTGGTGGGTGGTGAATGGGCGGCGCTCATGAAAATGGTTGCTGTTTTCATAAATCACGTAGATAACTGACTTAGGCGGATGATTTTATGAGAGAAGCCTGTTATTCACCTGGTAGTCAAATCAAAAGGAAAACATTTATTCCTCTGTTGCAGATGTACCTACCGTAAGGGTAGCCAAATTTAGAATAAAATACCCCCGGGGGTGCATGGATAAAGTTGGTCAGTAAAATGAGATGGAGTAGTTCAAACTATTAGAAGTGACTTTTTATATACATTGCGCCTTAGGCCAATCGTTTGGCGTGACTGTGATGCTGTTACATAGGGTGATGTTTGTCAATATGAACTCTCGTAAATTTCAAATACGATTCCTTCAATCTTAGACTATAAAATGGCACCCTTCAGGGGCATGTACTATAGCCAATATATTTGAAAAATGTTAAATGTCATCTTAAAGGGAGACTTGCGCAGAGATGTTGTTAAAAATCTAAGGGCTTTGGCATGATCATGCGGCGATATTGGATTATGTCATAGCTGGACGGCGATAATGGATTATGTCATAGCTTGAATGGGTTTTTGAGGCCCGGGTAAGCCCCGGACATTTATTAAAGCTTAATACAAGCGCAAACTTAAATTCTAAACCTAAAGTTGCTTAAATCTAACAACTCTTTCCTTTCCTCAGCTAAATGCAACTGGTCCCTTGTACTACCAGGAAGCAAAATCCAGTATTACCCATTTTACTGGAATTTCTTCGAGTTTCGGAGAAAGCCGAGAATGCACTTCAGTACTAACCACATCACCAATAACCACATCAGTACCAAGGATCTGCCACTTGAACCAAGCAAAGGCAGGACAATAACAAAGGAAATGATCCTAAGTATAGTCAAATATAACGCCGGTTCCAATCCTGAGAAATCATTCTCTAAGCTTTGGTTAGTAATCTCATCGAATATAATATTTCCCCCAATTCCAGTGTGACCTGGAACTGAGAAAAGAATCAAAGAGTTAAGCTCTGCGACCTAATTCAAAGAGTTCTTGTATTCTCGAACTATTTTGGAACGGGTTACAGGGTTGAGCAAGATCTTAAGCGTAGCCTGACTGTTGCTACAGACGCAGATACTCCGACCCCGCCACCTTAGAAATATACTAACTATTCCTAACAAAATAGTCGGCAGCGATTAGAATAGCATAGATCTCCGCTTGAAAAACAGAGGCATGTTTGCCTAACAAGTAGTGAAGACTAGTGTTGTCGGTCTCCACGAAGACACCAACGCTGGACACTTGACTAGTTTTGAAACCATCCGTGAAGATTCGACTATAGCTCAGTCCATTCTCAGACTCTGGCCGAAGCCAGTCCTGAACGCAAGGAAAGTCGACTCCAAATTTGCACAGCATCCGAAATTCCGGTGTCATTGCATTAGTCGGCATATCCATGGAACCAGGGTCGTAGGATAAGTGTGGTGCAATGTCAAGGACGATACCAAAAGCCACCACGTCTAAGGCGGTAGATTGCTTTGATAGTGCAGTCCATGATGAACGAATCAAGGAAGGTAAATTAAGCAGAGCATCTAGAGCAGAGCCAGGCGTACCCGGGAAAGTTCTCGTGGAGCTGAGGCAGGCCATTGTTTGGAGTTTCGTGCAGAAGGCAATCACTTACTTAAACGAAAGCCCCTCCACCAAGCAACTGGTGCATAAGCTAAAAAGCATAGTCATATGGATCCAAAGGATATTTTTCGGGAATAAACCCCATGTCGTGCCAAAAGTAAGTCTTCGACTTAACACACTTAGTCCAAGGAAGTTTCTAATCCAGGATCACTTCCAGATATTTCGCCTCATCGAAAATTTGTATAGTGACGCCTTTTAGCACTGGCTGAGTCAGACCACTCACAATCCTCCTTCTCGTGAAGAGAACTACCTTAGTTTTCAAAGGATTGTTTGAAATTGCACCTAGTGCACCATTCATCGACCATGTCTAAGGCTATCTGCGCATTAGTACAGACAGTTTGTAGGCATGAGCCGACAGAATGTATACCAACATCATTCGTGTATGCCTGAGCGTCGACGTCTGAACTATTAAGAGTATGCAACAAAGAGTCAACTATCATGTACCTTAAAAGGGTAGACAGAACGTCACCTTGCGAGCAGCCTCTGTTAACACCTGCCATAACATGCGCCCTCTATGTCGATGGAACTGCCCTTGGCGTATTCCTTCCCATCGAGCGCATATTCAATTCAATTATAATAACTAGATTTTGAAGCGCAGTCTCACAGGATTACACGCTGGAATGCATGATGCATCACAAATAGAGGGTGCATCCTCAGTGCAGATCTGCGCACATGAATCTCGAGTAGTCCCTCTAAGCTTTTCAGGAAGAAGGAAAACAAACTTATAGGTCTGAAACTCTAGCGAGGGAGTAGTCATCTTTCCCAATTTTCGATATAAAAGCCACTCGAACAGTACGTCAAGTTATAGGAATATATGCCAGTCCCATACACGCAATGAAGATTATGTATCTTCAGTTAGCCGCAACTGGTTTATACCCTATTGCCGCAAGGCTGGTTACACTCCATCGGTACCAGGCGATTGGGTGCTATCAGAAGATACAGCATATTTGATAGCCTCATCTGCTGCCATGGCCGATAAAGTATACCATCTACGTCTAGTTTCGCTGCTTAAATCAAGCTCAACCTCCACAGGCTGGCTAAGCTGTGGCACAATCGTTATCTGGTTACTGGGAAAGTGAGTTTCCAACTGAACACTAAAGGTCTCTGCTTTCATCTCAGTATAGGTACCGTCAGGTTTTCTAAGTGACTCCGGTTTCACCTAGATTCTCGATCTTTTCACAAAAATCGTCATAAGAAGCCCTTTTCAACATCTTTGGATCGGAAAAGGTTCCAGTGAAATCCAGAAATGTCCAAATTTGGTTACCGAGAGAATGGTTGGTACAATTAGACAAGCTCTCGGTATCTCGGTCTCTCGGTTTGTCACAAACTACCCTGATACCCCGAACACCGTCAAAACCACACATTTTATACCGCACCCATAGTTCTTGTATAGCTGTTATATGGAGTTTAGTACGTACCACGGAAGGTCTACTACTTAGAAGAGCGATAGTGCAATAAATTCTCGAATCGGACCTCTCAGCAGTACAGAGATAGTAGCCGCCCTCAAATTCCACGAGTAGTGGAACAGAGGACTGATCAGCAAACTGTCAAAGAAGGGTACTTTGATAGAATGTAGGAAGAACTGCCAAGATAATAACTAAGGCAGTTCTATAGCGGATAAGAGAACATCTAGACTCAACATTTGATGTTGAACGGGTGGATTTCTGGGCGGATACTCTTGCGTAGATCACATCAACACCTTGCGAATCATACTTGAGGAATGCGCCGAGCTCAGGTCTCCGCTGCATCTACTGTTGAAAGACTTTGAAGAGGCTTTTGATAATTTGAAACAGAGGTGCTACATATTTATGCACGCAGCCTTGCGTAGAAGACGTATTCCGAAAAACTTAAAGCTATTATCTACATATAACTATAAGGCTACTTACGATGGTGGTGTCACCTCCACAATGGTACGATTTCAGATAACTTTCAAGTCCAAAGTGGAGTACGACTGGGTTGCGATGTACTTCGGGCACTATTAACTCAACCAAGGAAACCAAGGATTGAGGTGGACAATGAGATCTTACCTCAATCACCTGGACTATGTTGACAGAGTTTGCCTCCTTATGAATGGCTTCTTACCTCAACACTTGGACTAGGTTGACAGAGTTTGCCTCCTTTCACATAAAGTAATGGATCTCCACCAAATGGCTCAAAATGTGCAAGCTGAAAGAAACAAAACAGGCCTTAAGATAAATTGCAAAACAAAGGCCCTAAGAATTTCAAACTCCGGCGTTCAACACAACATTACCGGACAACAAGACGAGAAAGTCGAAAAATGTCTACATTTAGGAAGCATCGACTCGGTTGACAGTGGCAACGAACTCGATATGGGCAGCAGAATCGGGAAAGTTAGAGCTGCGTTTAAAATGCTATCGAAAATCTGAAAAAGCCATGTTCTCAGTACAAAAAGCAAGCTGAGATTGCTCAGATCCAATGTAGAATCCGTACGGGTGTAGTACTTGACAGGTTACCACCGCAGTCACTCCAAGCCTGCAAGCCTTCATAAATAGATGCCCACGTCACATTTTAAGTATTTTTTGGCCGAACCGTAGCTCTTACGAACACCTCTATCTGAAAGAGGTTGAAGAACCTATAGACGTCAACATACTGCGGAGAAAGTGGCAATGGATTGATGACCCCTTACGGCGTGAAAGCTACCCTATTGGGAAATATGCCATTTCTGGGGCGGCCTAAGCAAACATGACGAAGAACAGTCGAGGAAGAATCGAGACTACAAGGAAAGAGCTGGAGTGAGTTCAAACGCATTGGAGAAATCGGAATAAGATGGCACGCAAGCGTTCTGGACGCGCGAGACTTCTCGATGTGTGACAGGATTTACTTAGTTACTTAGGTGGCGCCACCGTTCGGGGTGAACCTAAGCCTCAATTAACAAGCCTCTCCGCCCGGTCCTTAGCTAGCTTAGCTAGCCTTCCTCCAGTTGCGCACTTCAAATCGAGAATTATTAAAAAAAAAGGGTTTAAGTAAACTTAAAGACTTAAATTCACTGTTCACAAAATTTTTCGCTGCGAAAGTATTGAACAAACCTAATTTTTTTAAATGTAGGCGTGTCTGGGAGGTGGTAGTGTGCTAACTGCTTCCTGTTGCGCGTTTTAAGACAGTTCATATAACATTGATTACAACCAGCAAACAGCAGTAGATACACTATTCAACCATGTAGGGCACCACTTCAAATTGCAAACTTTTGCAACAACCGAAGCATGTCTTTATTAATGTTCACATCCACTGTGTGATGCGAAATGAAACTTCAAATACTCATTTCAGATAAATTTATAAAATCAAACAAATAAAGCAACATATTGCAACCACCATTACCGCTAATGAGAAGAAAATACTCGTACATCGCCGCAATCACACATTTTGCCAAATCGTGCAACCTCATCACCATAACGACGAAGTAATTATTGTAAATCTACAGAGAGCACCTTTTTTTTCCACGAGAACTGCTACGAGTAGGTATATGTAGGTACACATGTCTACCACGTCGCAGCGGGTATTGCTAGAAATCAAACTGCAAACTCTGAAGTACATAAAACCTCCTCTAAGAGGTACAGAAATTGTATTTTATTACTTCCTGATGGAAGGATTCTTAGAGGCAAACATTTCCATACGAACACCAGTAACCGCCGAACCGTCAAGACGCTATCGCTGCCAGAAACACGTACACGCCAACCTCAAGCTCTGCATATTGACATTCGATATTTCAATGGTGCTATGCCGCGTCGCACCGCACACAAAAAAGCCAAAAATCAAAATAAAATTAAATATTAAAATATAAATTGTACTTGTGGTGTAGTGCCTCCTGCATCTACACATGTATACTACATCTGGCCGCGACGTATAAGGAGGACTCGGTTACTCCGAACTCACGTAATCATAAGAATACCAAGAGCTGTTCTGAATGTTGATTGCTTTTGCATTGGAATGGACTCTATGCATACGTTTAGCTTGTGGTGATAGCACCACCCACCTAAACTATAATGTACATGCGTCAGATGCAGGAAGAAGGATAGATTTCCATAAGTAAAATCGAAAAGGAATCTCTCTCTCCTACCTATACATACATATGTGTATATATTTGATGTGAGCTCGACAGTGGTGGTGGATAAGTGCTGAATTGGATAAATAGCGATTCCCTCATTCAAATGGGATAAATATTGAAAAAAAAAGAAGAAATATCCTTAATCGTTCAAGGAAAAGGAATTTTTTTTCCATTCCTTCATTGGCGACGAGAGCACATTAGGAATTCACCGGGAAAAATGGAATACTGGTCGGTTAATGTACGGGAATGAGAAGCATTTCAATGCATCCTCGAGCAGGCAACGAAATCGTTTTGGTTTGCCTGTGGACTGTGGACTGTGGAGTTGAATCGATTAGTTGGGGATTTGTTTGAACGAGGATATTGGTATTGGACAGTTATGGACCAGAAGGGAGGGTGACTGTTTGTTCTCTAGAAAAACTGAGAAACCCATTTGGAATTTTTCTTTATCCTTAATTACGATAGGGTCAACTATGCAAAACCTAGTTCGGTCCAATTCAAATGGTGGGGTACATATACATATGTAAGTAGTACACTGTACCAAAGATTGGAATGCTGAATCAGTCACTAACAACCTTACGATACTTTTCTTTTGCGCTAAGTAAGTACCACGCCAATGGTTAAGATGTCAGCGAGACATCTGTAGCTGCATTCGATCAAGAAAATCCGCTCTCATCTCTCCTACATGTAAAGGAAAGTCCAGAAGTTGCGCAGCGGATGGAATATCCACGAACGGTCGCTCGAGATTGCATCTAAAGTGAAAAAGGCCATTATTAACCCGGATCCTGAAATCACTTACATGGTTGTTGCTATAGAGGCAGGACCTAAGAATGCAACAAATCGAGAACAGAAGACATCTTAACAGGGGTTATAGTATTAACCCAGTTTGCCTTAGGATAGCTAGTTCTTGGTTACGTTCAGACTAGAATTGTGACCTGTCTGCGACCCTAAGTGAAAGGTTTCCCATCTATAACCCTACCACATTTTACTCATCACTTAAGCCATATACATATAGGTGTAATATACGATTTCTTAAAGACTATTAGGAAAGCAGGCCGTAGCTGGGCCGTAGCCATGCCTTGTTAATTTACCACATTTTGCGGGCATTGATATGGCAGACTAGTCTTGGGAACAAATGAAAAGAACAAAATAATATCTGAACTTGCCACTGAAAGGGGAAATCACCTGGAGCGAAGTACTACGAAGATCTTAAGCTGTAGGAGAACTCATCGCAGGTATGCAGCACCAGATGCGCAGAAAGTACAGATAATAGCCGCAGAGACACGAGAGTGGTAAATAGTCTTGGAACTGCCTGCAGAGAGAACAATATGTATGTACATTCCCCAGTAGAAAGGTATTCATTTTCCGGGATGGTAAGGGCAGAGAAGGAAGCAGAAGATCTCTTCAAAAGTGAAGAAACATATCTGCATATACCATACATCTTTCACAAGTCCGAAGATACTGCTGGATTGGACGACACACTGATGAAATGTTTTGGTGCAGCAGGTACGAAGTGGTGCCCTATAATTCTTACAATTCAATGTATAAAACCTGAAGAGGCCATGAAGCTGATTATGTAAAGGAAAATTAAAATGGCATCCACTCTAGCAGTATAAGAGCTACCAAGAGAGATCACCCAAACTTGCTACTAATAGTGAAGCCAAGTGACTGTTTAACGTAGTGCCACACTTAACGTCTGGGGCATGGGCTAACAGAGCAAAGTGCAAAAATTAGCATAACAAAAGCTTTGGAACTAGACCCACAGCATCACCAGAGTTAGAAAGCATCACTTAGCTTAATCACCTTAGCTTAATCGTTCAAATTTTGAAATTTGGCCTTACTCGTATGTCACGGCACCAAGTGGTACATAGATGGGTCAAGAACTGGTGAAGGAACTGGAGCAGGAGTTCTGGGTTTTGAACCAAATTCTTTGAATCCAAAAGCACCAGTATCTTTCAGGCTGAAATCTATGTTATAGATAGTCGTAGATGTGTCCAACGCAATCTCGACAAAAAACCACGCCAATTGCGATATATGTATCTATAATGTTAGATAGCCAAGCTTCTATTTAGGCATTTGATTCCTATGTCATTAAGTCCAAACTTCGGAATGCCTGCAGAAACTTAATGAACTGGATAAAAGAAACAAGGCGACACCCTGTTAAATACTTGGTCATGTACAGAATAATGAAATGACCGACTCCGTCGCAAGGAATGCAGCAGCAGTAATCTTCATAGATCCTAAACCATTCTGCGGAATAGGAGATCATACCTTCAAAGAAGAATTCAGGAAACTAGAAAGGGAACACAGAGCTAGAACCCATAAATAACGCGAACAAAATAACCGAAAAAGATTCGAAGTATGCACCAGCATGAGCAAGAATAACCTTCGAATCCCAACGGGCCATTGTAGACTTAAGGAGGACCTGAGGAAACTGGGTATAAGTGAGGAAGATCTCTGCAAATTCTACTAAGAGTCTAGGGAAATTCCAGAACATGTGTTAGGATCATGTTGGCCAATGACTCACAAAAGACTGATATACTTGGCTAGTACCAATTATCAGATGAGGAAGAACCATCACTAGAGCCAACTCTCATCCTTAGATTCTTGAAGGATACTGGATTAAAGAGAGTGCTCTAGGGCAGAATTCTTTCGCCAACGCGTAGTAAGAGTACATGACCCTAAAAGTAATTCCGAAAGGAATCTTAATGCGAAGGGAACTCTAATGAGAGCACGTACTTCTTCAAGGTGTTAGTAGGGGTCACAATAGTTCAAAAGGTCGCAGTCTAACATAGCGCTTCTTCAAATAATAATAATCCATAGTAAAGGGGATAGGCCCTCACTTTGGGGGGTACTTCTAGGGGCCAGTGCATGTAGTTGGAAATTTCCAACTTCTGAGTAAATGTGTCTCGGCTTGAGTATGCACTCAACCCAGTCTAAGATTACTGGGTCTACGTTGAAGGCTCGTTCTATATCAAGGATGACCACTAGCGTGAATTCTTTGCGATGGAGTGAACTTTCGATTCTTATTACCACCTCATGCAGGGCTGTCTCAACAGATCGGCCTTTAATTAGCCTTTCGAATGTCTTGATTGCGAACGAGGTGAGGCTAATCGGCCCAAAGTCTCTTAGGCTATTATGTGTGGGTCTACCCGCTTATAATATATGAGCACTTAAGACACCCGCGGTGTCTTGCTATTTACAATTTGCTAGTCGCGGATTCATATATTCCTTGTAGCTTTGTAACCCCATCGGGAAAACATTGGCCTAGCGCTATAAATGGACAAAGGAGTCAATTGCCCATTTGATCTTCTTTTCGACAATAATCTAGTTGCTCAGGGAGTGGGTAGTACTGGCTATTCTGTTGTAAGATGTTACTAGAGTGTCAGATGTTAGGATTTCCCACTCTGAAAAATGTGTTCTAAAGAGGAGTTCTAAGGTCTCTATTTCACTGCAGAACTTGCTCTAGGAGGCCCCCGTGGAGTAGTTTGCCTTTTTCCTGAAAACAACTTTGCTTTTCTTGTAGCGGTCCCAGTCAGCAGGCTCTTTTGTACGCTTGTTCACGTTGTATAGCTTTTGGACATTTTTCAGAGAGATCGGCTGACTACCATATGGGTTTAGTCTTCTTCTTGCCCCTAACAATGGGGTAGAACTTAAAAAAGGCTGAATAGAGAGCTGTAATTGGCGCCGTGTCTCAAGTGGTTAGTGCGTTGGACTACGGAGCGAGGGGTTCCAGGTTTAATCCCCAAACAACACCCAAAATTTCTTTCACTGCCACCTCTCGCGAGCGTCTGACAAACATCCGGGAGTAAAAACTGTCATGAAAAAGCTTCTCAAAACAACTGACGTTCGGATGCGGCATTAAACAGTAGGCCCCTTCCATTCGTGTGAAGAATATAACACGCACAGCACGAGTGGTCCCTGGGTCCCATGGAACTGTCGCGCCAAAAATGTATGTTTTATTTGAATAGAGAGCTGAGGTATGTGTGTATTATTGTGTGTCACTCCATATTTAACAACCTTCTGATTTTTACTTATGAAAAGTCATCACCATAGAGATGAATGTTGACATGCAATTTGAAGAGGTATGTGATCTGAAAATGTCCTCATTACGTACCTGCAGTCTGCTCAGATGATTCCAATCACCAGAAAGGAGACAAGTATTCCGTTTCAATTCGAAAATCCAATGAGTCTGCAAGATCAAGAATCTTATTACCATTTGTATGGCAAAGAGTATCCTTGGAGAAAACTGTGTCGTTGTTAAACCAGGTTGTTTTGTGAGAGTCCAGTTGTTCTTTTAAAATTTCCAGCCAGCCAGCATTATGTGTGTATACAAGTGGTATCATCCCTCTTGCCTTCTTCTCATTCTTTCGTCTCATTCCTAAGAATTTGTTTTAAAAATAACAACATGCCGGAAATTCACACGCACCTACACTTCACCTCATTATACTCAATTACCATTAGCTTTATTCTGATGGCGGCGGCGGCGGCGGTAATAATGGTAACGCTCTCATTTAATATGCGTTGCTAATTATCATCGAAATTAAAATGAACTTTATAACACATACACGTACGCATACATAGATATGTAACATTCCTCCTCGATTAACAAGAAGCAACAACGAACCAATCAACTTCTCCAAGAGTACGGTACGGAGGTAAAAGCATTAAAACTCACGTCCCTTGGCTAAATAAAACTTTTCCCTTGAACTCATTATAATCAGGAGCGATATTCAGGTCTCCTTTTCAACTCACGACTCACTGTCGTGTCCTTGTAGTGAGGTATTTGATATTTGCTGGGAAATTGATAATTTCCACCTAATCATTTTGAAAGTGTAACAGTGTCGAAGAGGCGGGCTTCACAAAGGCGTAATAGGATTCAAAACTTTTGTAAATGCATCAAAGTTTTCAAGAAACTCCTTCAAAGTAGGTAGCTATCTGGGTGTGTGTGTGTGGGCGGTGACACGCGGGATAATTACGAAATATGCTCAGGATTAGGTGTACAAGTCTGATTGGGGACAAGCGTGTGTATGAATATCAAATAGGTAAAGTTGATTGAGGTACGTAGCTAAGGACTTACTCAAAAAGTGGACCAGTACAGTCCTTAAACAAGCATATCCTTTCAAAACGACAAATTCTGTTTCACATCGATGCACACATGGTGCAGAAACTTTAAGTCAAATGGAAGTGCTCGTACTCTAAACAGCAGAACCATGTATAAAAAGGACACTCAGAAGGAAAAGCGCAATAAAAGAGTATCAACCCTTCCGTACGAGCATTTCCAGTTCCGTGCAGTTTCTTCTCAAATTACGTTACATTGCTGCGAAAGTATCAAAAATTTCTCAACAAACCTCCTTCAATGTCCTTGTGTGTGTGTTTTTGGTTCTGCTCTATCGCCCAGCAGTAAACTACAATCTACAACCATTTGGCGAAAATTGAGTTTGTATCTTTCATCTTGTCCCATTTCAGTTGCATTCCATACATTGCTGGCATCCTGCTTTATTACCTTGAATTTCACAAGGAAGTTCCTTCTATGTCCTTGTGCACTTTAAAGTTGAAGAGCAGCCTTTAATGTAATCCCCCATCCCACCCAATTGCTTGATAGATCTGTCGCCATAGTAAAACTAATGTGCATGCCCACATTGGCTTGGTTGACATTACCCTGAGTACGAGCACCCCCTTGGCCGGGGTCAATTAAGACTACCATTTACGCGATATCACAGGACGATGTTATTCCATGCCGCAATGTCGTACTTTCTGTGCGAAAGTAATTTTTCAAGAATTTTTTTTTTTATTTTTTGCATCACATGTCCTTTCGGATGAATGTGTTTCTCATGTTGAACGCTCAAAGCGTAAAGCAGAACTATTAAAGCAAATAAAAGAAGAAAAACATGGCGCGTCCCGTCCAAGAGTGTAGGAGTGAATTATGTTGGCACGGCTGTGCTAATGTGGCACCGGCCAAAATGTGGAATTAATTTCGCTTGCGGGGCCATGCGAGTAATAGCAACAGGATGGAGTTCGTCCAATGTGCGGTGATTCTTTTTCATTGTTTTGGTGTCCTTCATGCAATGCAATGGGGCTAGCAAGAAAGGGATTTCTAAATTCTACGTTAAGACCTAACAATTTCTACCTAGGTTTCTACTAAATGTTGACCATTTCAGTGCTTTGGTAGCTTCTATAGACATAAAGTTGGAAAATCTACCAAACTAGGATAGAATATTTCCATTCTTTGCACAGTTATCGAAAGCACATTCCAAACCATCTTTTGTGGGAAAGTATGGGAATTGATAAGGCTTTTAATAAATAACCACGTTCTTGTATACAAGGACAGCAATTTATAGCCAACAGGATCAAAGTGCATGACTGTATAACGGCTCACATCTCACTATCAGGCTGAATGAACCATTCAACATAGACGATGATAGCCAAAACTTCTGCCCACCTAACCAAAATGAAGTGAGGATAGCAATATTCAAGCTTAAGTCCAACAAGGCTGCTGGGCCTGACGGCTTACCAGCTGAGCTATTCTCAGTTGCTGTAAATGATCTAGTAGAGAGCATACGCCAACTCATTTCTAAGATATGCTTAGACGAGTGTATGTTTGATGAATGGAATCTCAGCATCGTTGGCCGATCCACAAGAAAGGAAACCCCCTCAATTGCCCCAACTACAGAGGTATCAGTCTTCTGAACATCGCTTACAAGGTCCTATCTGCCATATTGTGTGAACGTCTGAAACCCTTCATCAACAACCTTATTAGCCCCTATCAGTGTGATTTCAGACCAGGAAAGTGCACGGTCGATCAAATCGTCACACTTTGGCAGATCCTGGAAAAAACTCAAGAAGTCCAAATTGATATCCACCATCTTTTCATCGATTTCAATTTTGCATATGACGGCATTTATAAAGACGAGCTACACAGAGCCATGTCTACCTATAGTTTCGGGATCACTGCCAAACTCGTACGTCTGTGCAGGATGACAATGGAGAACGCTTGCTGTTCTGTTCCAATAACCCAAACACCTAAGGAGATTTTATATAAGACCTTGATCATCCCAGTCCTGCTTTATGACGGTGAAGCATGGACTCTATCGAAAGCGGACAAAGATATCCTCAGTCGCTTCGATAGAAAGATTCTTTGTAAAATTTTCGGTCCCGTTTACGTTGGTGGACTTTGGAGGAGAAGATTCAACGACGAACTATACGAGCTCTACAGCTGCATCTACCTAGTCAAAAAATTGGGTTTTATTCGTTTAAGATGGCTAGGACATGTAGAGTGAATGGACATAAATGCTCCGGCCCGGAGATTCTTCGAATCTAACCCGGAGGAACAACTTAGTAGAGGAAGACTTCGCCTTAGGTGGCGCGCACAAGTAGAAAGCGACTTCAAGAAGACTTAGAGTGTGCAACTGGAGGCAGTTAGCAAAGGACCATGATAACTGGAGAGGCTTGTTAGTGGAGGCCCAGGTTCACCCCTAACTATAGCGCTACCTAAGTAAGTAAGTAAGGCTGACAAGTATATGGGACGGTATGATGAGGGCTCCTCTGGCAGTGCCCTTAAGCAGCAACACCAGGCTTTGGTTTTTCCATTGGTCTGGGCAAGCTCCTTCTTTTAGACACTTCTTGTAGATTTCCACAAATGGTTGTGTACGCCTCCTAATCGCAAATTTAAGGACCTTGTTGGGTATGTCATATAATCCAGGTGACTTATTATACGCCAATCGTCTGCCTACATCCAGGAGTTCCCCTTGCGTAACAATTGGAATTTCCTGTATTAGCTAAAGCTCTGCTGGTGTTTGCGGTGGAAATAATTCCGATACAATTTTTTGTATAAGGCCCCAGTGTCTGTTTGTTCTGCAGGCAGTATCCCAAGGATTAACATCTGTTTGCTGGCAGAGTTCTTTAAAGATAATGCCTTTACTTCTGTAGATAGCTAGTTTTAGCTTTGAATTGCACCTGTAGATCCTGATTAGAGGGCAAACCTATGGATCGCTGGAATATTCTTCTGACTCTACGACACCTACTGCGTAGCTCTGCTTAAATATACTGGTAGCCGGCGATTTGTTGACGTTTTTCGGACCATAGATGCGTCGCAAGCTCTAGTTACTTGTTTAGTAACCTCAGCGGCCTAAGCGTTTGCTGTTTCTGGGCGTTTTGTTGACTCTTAAAAAATCAGCTCGAAAGTGTCTTCGTTCATAGTGCTTTATTTCCAACCGAGTCGTTGTGCCTTCCTTGAACGGCGTTCCTAGGTTGCTCTTCTCGTTTGTAGTTCAAATAGGATGGCCAGGTGGGGGGAGAGTTCGACGGCATCTGCGAGGTTGTCTATTCACTTAGTGGCTCAAACATCTCCGCGTTAGTGCTCTCTTCTTGCGTCAATCCCTTCGTTATTTTTAACGGCGGTGAGCGCATCAGTACAGAGCTTTTCTTGAATAGAATTCCCTCTGAACTTTCGACCTCTAAGTCTTGTACACCTCTTGTTGGATGATCCTATAGGTCTGTAACCCTTCGTCGACGGTAAAAATACTTGCTTCCTAACAAACTTCTCACTTCTGTAAAGATATCAGTAAAGGCTCTTATTAGTGTGACTTTTTTCTGGAAAAACATTGGAAGCATTCCATGCCCGATGAGTACAAAAGAGTAAAGGGTCTAGACTACCTTGTCTTCATCGATTAGTCCCTCTTAAACATTCCACGGTCTTAGCCTGAGTGAGTCCCACCATGGACAGTGCTATTCTATAAGGCCCTGCCGACTTGAAATGTTTAAAGTTGCGTATTGTCCAAGGGAATCGCCTTCGAAATGAGTGTTAAATGGTAGATTGAGTGCAGCTTTGGAATAAACGTGCATTACCTATCAAATATTATGGATTAGAGAACTTATTTAAGTTGCTAGAGATTGCCGGACCCTTCTACGAAGTTTTAAAGCCTCGATGGTATTGGTCTAGACTTCTGTCCATGATAAATCTATCCCATTGCTACCCGGGAAGGGAGAACTTTGCCCACTTAAATCTAAACCCCTTTTGTTCTACTAATTCTGTCACATGTTAGATGTTTGCTATGACACAAATTCTGGCAAGTGTATCCTTAATACCAGATTTAGGATATAATCGGAGCATATAGCATTTTCTATATTTCTTGCCAATACTACTGTATCTGGCTTTTGTTTAGTGCTCTACTTGCAGCACTTTTTAGCTCTTAACTTTCATTAAATACACGATGTGCAGTATAGCGAGTAAAGGCTGCCACCTCTAACCCTTCAGGATGCAAAAAAAAAAAAAAAATATGCAGCAGGGCCCATTAATTTTTGCTACTCACGAAAGTCTTAATCAACACGTAGGGGTTGAGTTTTTTTTTTATATTTTTGTCTCTCTGTATAGTTTATCCTCTAAATGGAGATATTGCGTTTATACATTTTTTTTTTTAATCTACGTGTGTACATGTATAATCCTTGGTGGCGCTACTGATACCGAAGCACCCTCATGTGAGGAGAGACCGTGCTAGGGCACATGGCAAGGCTGAAATGCCGTGGTTACGAGGAATATCATTACGAAAGCGTGAATTTCATTTATTTATCTAGAAAAACGCGTGGCATCATCATAATTTTCAATTTAGATGCAGCACACGAGTGAGTAGGATTATGAAAGGAAAAAAGATTAAATTTTTTTTTTATCGGATTGTGTTTAGTAAATTTATTTGTACACATCAAGGTTGCATGCTGGTTATTGCCGCCGCCACAAGGGCTTTTTGGTCGAAATTTGAACTTTATTTATTTGTACATCACCTCACATCATTTGGGTAAATTAAGAGGTTCTCAAATATAAGGTTTAACAATTGAAATGTTAATTTGCCATTGGGAATTTATCGCCCAACTTGCACCCAGTACAAAGCTCCTCTCCATTTGCCATCTGGTAGAACTACAACTGCACAGATAGACAAAATGAATCTCCCGCCCGAAAAAAAAGAAAGAATATTAGACATTCGGAAAATTTATGACGCCAAATTAATGTTTCGCGACATAAATTTCCCAATTGCCGAAGGAGGTAGCTACCTCGATATTGGTTCAGTTCACTGCTCGGTTCTCGCTGTGATTTCACACCACGAATCGATTTTGGTAATCCAGGGACTGTTGAATATTTGTATCTATCGCATTGTAAAGAAAATTGCAGGCAGCAACGTATTGAATGTGCACAGTAGGTGGCAAAACAATTATAATTTATTGCATAGTTCGTTAACTGTTTGGAAAATACAAAAAAAAAAAAAAAAGTCGGTGGAACTAAATTTATTGAATTACAAATTGATATTATGTATCTCTGTTAGTCAGGGTTTATTTGTGCTAAAAATTTTTGCCGATAATTATACTCTGAGGGATTTGAGAATATTAAAATGCATTTGATGTCGGTCAAGGATGTTGTGGATTGAGTCGTTATTTCTATTTGAATTTATTTAATTTGAATAAGTGAGTGTTTCATTCATGACTAATTAATCAGCATTGGTGAAAAATTATTCGAATAGAAATGAGGCTTTTGATAGCCCTGGTTAAATGCAAATATCGTATTACGTTTGGGATAATTCTGGGTTTCAGTCAACGGGTGTGCAATGGTTCAGGAATTCACTTCCACTCGGACACCCTAAGAACTATTGGGAATCCGTTCAAGTTCAGGTGTCTTAATTTTTTCCGAGTTTGTTCCTCTTATCATAAATGAACGAACAGAAGGCGGACGAATGAGCATAAAAGACTTTCTAAAGACTCTACCAAGTAAGAGTTTTATGAACTCCTGGACGGAGCCTACAGAGCCTGTCCGGAGTATGATGCCAAAATCATACTTGGGGACTTCAGTGCCAAATCGATAAGGAAAACATCTTCGGTGGATTAAACAGAAAGCACAACCTCCACGACCGGACAACAGACAACGACTTCCGGCTAATTGATTTCCACACAGCAACCTGGGGTTCTCCAGATGGTCATACCACCAACCAGTTCGACGATGTGCTAATAGATACATGGCACGTATCCAACATTCTGAATGTGCAAACTTTCAGAGGGGCAAACTTCGACTCTGACCATTTTCTTGTTGCAGCTAAATTCAGAGCTCGACTATCCAATGAAAAGAAGCTACAAACTGCCCAGAAAAAGAAAGTTAACGTTGGAAGCCTTAGCACAACTGGAGTAGCCAGAGTCCACAGAGAGCGTCTCAGCGACTCTCCTCTGTGTATTTACCATCCACAAACGCCAACAATCTGTGTAACCAGTATCACGGCATCATTAAAGAAGTACGACGACAATAGGAGCCCTTGATATGATAATGAAACAAGGGCAGCGAGAGAAGAGTATCGAAAGTAAAAGATCCTGCGTAAAAGAAAAAGGACGTACGCAGTCTTCCAGCTCAAGGATAAGAACTATACCGGAACGCCGGCTCTTCAAAGCAGTAAAGGAAACCTATTCACCGAAGTACAGGGAATAGTAGATGAGTTTAAGCAACATTTCCAGTAACTACTTAATGGACATCAGGTAGATGGAGAGATAGGGCAAAAAGAGAACCCGTATCTAGACAAGCCATCCCCCTTCCAGCACTGAAGGGTTTCACTCAGATATCAAAAAGCTGAAGAATAACAAGACCACCTACTCTGATGGTCTACCACCAAACATGATGATGATGTTTTGCTTTGGTGAACCAAATCATTAACCAAGTATGGATGGATGAAGCCATGCCCGATGACTGGATTGGGTATCAGATCTAAAGGCCCCATCTTCACAGCCGACCCTATATCTTGTAAGAACTATCGAGGCATATCCCTGTTTAATGTCGCAAACACTATCCTATCCAACGTACTGTGTGAACGTCTAAAGCCTTTCTGCAACACACTAATAGCCATGTATCAGTGTGCTTTCCGTCTCGGCTGGTCGACTATCGACCAAATTTTCACCTTAAGGCAGATCCTGGAAAAGACCACCGAATTTTAAGTCGAGACTTATTATTCTCGATTTCTTTAAGAGATCCGCGGTATTTCTTTACCAACTTGGATCGTATTATTGGCGAATCAAAGATTTTTATGGCTGCTTGACTACCTTCATATTAGCACTGTACTCTATCGAGTTGATAGCTTGGTTCTCGGACTGTTGTGAATTCTGCTTGAAATACGCTACCAGCGGTCCGGCAGATGTGTGGTGACACACATGTCCAGTTCACTGGAGTAGAATCCCGCATCTGTTTCGAGACGCTGATTTCTTGGATCTGTCTGTGTAAGTCTTTGTCGCAGATTTGTTTGACATTTTTCCCGATTTCCAAGAACTTCTGCTAGGAATCTTGATTTTTTGTACTTAACGTTAAAGTCCAGAGAGGGGACAAAATAGTCCGAATTAGTAGGGATAGTACTATGGGCGTTAAGGATGCTTGCGTTGTCCATATATCCACAAGCCAGTTGCAAGGATTCCCTAAACTGAAATGCTGCTTTAGCCGGCATCAGCTTCCCAAAGATATCTAGGCAAAGAAGGTGAAACATAGTTTCTAGTGCAGTTGTAGGAATGTTTCTAAAGCCGCCCGTTGTACAGATGCAGGATAGCCTATGAAGTTTTTCAAGTATTGCACTATTGCTTTTCTTATCCAGTGCCGTCCAACAGCCTCCGTTTGTAAGGATGGATCTGACGACTGCCGTGTATATCCAGTGAACAGTCCGGGAAAATAGAGACCCCAGTTTCTAAATCAATAAAGGGCAATCGAGGCCTTCCAAGCACGATATTCAGTTTCCAGCTGTTTTTTGTTTTATCGAGAATAACCCTCAAATATCTGGCGTGATCTGCAAATTGCAATTGAATACTTCTAAGTTTTGGAGGAGTTATGTATGTATGGTATTTGATACCTTCTTGTGAACAATACTAGTTCAGTCTTGAACGAATTAACTCCGAGACCGACACGAGTTCATTTAGAGCAGACTCTCTCAGATCTATAAGTGTCGGAAGAACTTCCCTGATATCGCTTTTCCAATGTCGTCCGCATAGGCTATGACACTGAACCCCTCTTCACCCAAGATTAGGAATATCTCATTCACTATCATGAGCTACAATAGTGGTGATAATAGTCCGCCATGTGGTATACCCCTATACATCGATCTTCTGGTTAGACAGCATCCCAGCTCAGCATAGATAAGCTTGCTGTTAGGCATTTGCTCGATCCAATAGCAAAAATAGTTGTTTACCTTCAAGTCAAGAAGTGCAGCAGATATGGCTTATATTTTGACATTGTTGAAAGCTCCTTCAATATCAAGGAAAGACACCATAGTGAAATCCTGGTTCTCAAAAGATTTCTCAATGATTCCTACCAACAATTGCAGAGAAGTCTCTCCCGGTTTTCCCTTGCGATAGGCATTTTAGGATACCGATGGACGATTGTAATTTAAATTTGTTTTAATATGGACGTCGATTAGTCTTTCTAAAGTTTTTACAGAAAGGAGAGTAGGCTGATCGAACGGAAGTCCTTAGGAGATGCATGAGAGAACATACCGGTTTTCAGTATGAAGACTATTTTGGCCTTTCTCCAGGATTTAGAGATGTAGCCGAAGTTTAAATAGCTCATAAAGATAATTTGGAGCCAGGGACTTAATGTGTCAAAACCTTGCTGTAATTCCACTGGTAAACTACCATCGAGACCAGGGGATTTGTACAGGAGGAAGGTGTGTGATAGTCCTCTGGGACTATAAGTTAGACTCTACTATGGTTTTCTACAGAATGCCCTTAGACTGCTCTTGTAGTCAAGTGGGACCCTAGAGCATAGAGAGGGTATTACATACAAATATTCTCAATTCAGAGGATTCTAAATCTGCTCCTGAATTTTGCTTTAAGTCCTTTATAAAAAAAAATGCTTAGTCTGATACAAAATTTAATATAATCCCCAACGTAAACCACAAATCCAACACCACTGCCTGCCGACCCACTTCTAAAAGTAGTTTCACCACAGGGGGGAGCAAAAATTTAGGATTCCCTACACATACGCATTTTTTATTTGTTTTACATGCAACAGACAGATACCGAAATACAATTAACAAATCCTAGCCACAACTGTAGTTGGAAATTAAATTCGATCGGCCATTCGAATCAATCAAATTTAGTCATAACCACATTATGCTCATCATTCACCGCTGCTGTGCAGCGTTGCTCCTGCTGAACCTGCTCGGCCCAACCTAGCGGCGGCGGCGGCAAATTATCCAGGACCTGACCAATTGGTAAATTTAATTTCACCGAACACCGAATGCTTTTTTCACACTTCAACTGTTTCTGCAAATTGCAATTAACATTCCCCATCCCAGTACTGTGAGCGTTTTTGAAATCCTTGATTGGATTGCCAATAGACAGAAATTTGGAGAATGAAATGCCGAAATGCTCTGTTCGGCCTTTGAATGATGCACGAGTATGTAAAAGGAATGATTAACACCCCTGGCATCCGAGTGATATGCTCCTTCGTTTGTGCGTGCATGACAAATGATAGCAATTTGCATCTCTCGCTCTCGGGAGCTCTCGAGAGGAAACATTCCAATTCAAGTTGATATATATTCTCACAGATATCTCGTCTCTAATAGACAATTTCCGCGGCAACAAAAAAAAAAATGGAACTTGAGATATGCCAGGACAAAGAAAATTCCTGTCGGAGGAATGGCTGGAGATTGGGTCGTTTTGTGTGAGAGCATGAATAACGCGCACATCATGGTACTTTGTCATCATTTTTCCTTCCTAGTGGACAGAAGAATGGAACTTTCTTAGTGGTTTCTGGTGGTGTCGATGGTAACAGGCGGGAGGGGTGGAAATGTGATAAAAGGGCACTTAGGAAGATTCATTCAAATCATTACTGTGTATTTCTGAAGAGAGAATTGTCACCAATTAAAGGCGACGATGGTGGTTGGAGATAAAGAGGCTTCTTCTTGTGGAAGGAAGGTCATATTAGTGGGTTCGTTTTTACCAAAGGGTCATCCAACAACGGGTTTATATAGAACATAATTGTTTCAGATACTACAACCCATTGTATATATTCCGTTCTGCTTCCCCAACTCCTTACAAACTCTTCTCAATCAATCAATGTTGTTTGTGTAAGTTTTTTTTTTCTAATCCTTCCCGTGAAAGGTGTGGTGCTGGATGAACAATTTCATTGTCCTGAAGTGAAATCAATTTCATCGTTTCTTTCGTGAGGTGTCATTAATTAAAGGCACGACTTTTTCGGTGCACACGCTATAAACATTTCACCACTTTTTCGGTTCGTGTATACCCGATTTTTTATATCTTTATGGCAAGGATACGAAAAGGAATTAAGTAATTCGTTGATGATTTGGTGGAATGTTGCTCATGATGGAAGTTGATGATAGAATTTTTGTTCCATTTTTATAAGTAAATTCAGTTTTAACGACTTTTTTTTTTATTGTTTCTCCTATTAAGGGGAGGTTCTTTCTTAAATGTAATCAAGTAGGGGTGAGTGCAAAGATTTATGTTCTTCAAATACACACAGCAACACGCTAAATGTCTGCGTATTTAAAGATAAACTCCTTTTAAGATACAACAACTTGAATAAAATTCCATCCTGACTTGCATTTATCGAATAGAGTACCAACGTCCCTTAGTCATTGATCCTACTTTAACGCTTGACTTGACACGGTTATTCTCTCTAATCTACTTAACCCAACGCACTTTAGCACTCACTTCAACTTCATTTATCCACGAAATCCATATAGCTTTCCTTTAGAATGATCTAAAACGAAACAGAGTCCTTTGTCATTTGGTGCTACTAGACCGAACCCTTCAGAAGAATTCCCCCCCTTACGCCCAGAAATAACCGGATAAGAAGAGACCAATTTATGTTGATTCATGCTTAGATTTAGTGGCACATATTATTGCGTTCCACTACACACTAGAACACACGTATCCACACATACATACCACAAACGGAACAGAGAACGTAAAAGGACAATATAAAATAATTTAAGAGGACATTCATGAATAATATCCTTGGTCATAACTACCGCACATTTGTTTGGTGGTCGTTTGCTAGTTTTTGTCTTCCCAACTGACTAGTTGGCTTCTTTTTGTTTTTTTGCTTGTGCCTAGTATACCAAGGTGTAAGTATTGGTTTTGAGAATTTTTTCGATCCGAAAGGTTTTAATGGAAAATAGTATGTTATGGCCAACCGATGTTAGTTTTGAGCATGACATTCAAACTGTTTTTGGGGGTTTTAAAGAAAAACGCTAAATCCGATACCTAATTTGCAAGATGATGGGTGAAAGAGGCAACAAAGAATAAAAGGGTTGAACCAAAAGACCTACAATCGGATGATCGAAAACATGGGCAACTTTGTTGCAAGATATGTGGCATTTGGTAGTCGATGAAGAATTTATAGAACAATCTATAGACGTAAATGAAAATCCCTATCCAGCAAAATTTTCGAAATTTAGGTAAAAATCACAAATTCCGGCTTTCCCTTGATTATCTGGGTGAAATGGGCAACAAAGAATAAAAGGGTTGAACCGAAAGACCTACAATCGGATGATCTAAAACATGGGCAACTTTGTTGCAAGATATGAGGCATTTGGTAGCCGATGAAGAATTTATGGAACAATGTATAGAACGTAAATGAAAATCCCTATCCAGCAAAATTTTCGAAATTTAGGTAAAAATCACAAATTCCGGCTTTCCCTTGATTATCTGGGCGAAATGGGCAACAAAGAATAAAAGGGTTGAACCAAAAGACCTACAATCGGATGATCTAAAACATGGGCAACTTTGTTGCAAGATATGAGGCATTTGGTAGCCGATGAAGAATTTATGGAACAATGTATAGAACGTAAATAAAAATCCCTATAAAGCAAAATTTTCGATTTTGTCCAGGTCCCGAAATTTAGGTAAACATCACAAATTCCGGCTTTCCCTTGATTATCTGGGTGAAATGGGCAACAAAGAATAAAAGGGTTGAACCAAAAGACCTACAATCGGATGATCTAAAACATGGGCAACTTTGTTGCAAGATATGAGGCATTTGGTAGCCGATGAAGAATTTATGGAACAATGTATAGAACGTAAATAAAAATCCCTATAAAGCAAAATTTTCGATTTTGTCCAGGTCCCGAAATTTAGGTAAACATCACAAATTCCGGCTTTCCCTTGATTATCTGGGTGAAATGGGCAACAAAGAATAAAAGGGTTGAACCAAAAGACCTACAATCGGATGATCTAAAACATGGGCAACTTTGTTGCAAGATATGAGGCATTTGGTAGCCGATGAAGAATTTATGGAACAATGTATAGAACGTAAATGAAAATCCCTATAAAGCAAAATTTTCCATTTTGTCCAGGTCCCGAAATTTAGGTAAACATCACAAATTCCGGCTTTCCCTTGATTATCTGGGTGAAATGGGCAACAAAGAATAAAAGGATTGAACCAAAAGAAATACAATCGGATGATCTAAAACATGGGCAACTTTGTTGCAAGATATGAGGCATTTGGTAGCCGATGAAGAATTTATGGAACAATGTATAGAACGTAAATAAAAATCCCTATAAAGCAAAATTTTCGAAATTTAGGTAAAAATCACAAAAAATCACAAGAAAGAATAAAAGGGTTAAACCAAAAGACCTACAATCGGATGATCTAAAACATGGGCAACTTTGTTGCAGGATATGAGGCATTTTGTAGCCGATGAAGAATTTATGGAACAATGTATAGAACGTAAATGAAAATCCCTATAAAGCAAAATTTTCGAAATTTAGGTAAAAATCACAAATTCCGGCTTTCCCTTGATTATCTGGGTGAAATGGGCAACAAAGAATAAAAGGGTTAAACCAAAAGACCTACAATCGGATGATCTAAAACATGGGCAACTTTGTTGTAAGATATGAGGCATTTGGTAGCCGATGAAGAATTTATGGAACAATGTATAAAACGTAAATGAAAATCCCTATAAAGCAAAATTTTCGATTTTGTCCAGGTCCCGAAATTTAGGTAAAAATCGCAAATTCCGGCTTTCCCTTGATTATCTGGGTGAAATGGGCAACAAAGGATAAAAGGGTTGAGCCAAAAGACCTCCAATCGGATGATCTAAAACATGGGCAACTTTGTTGCAAGATATGAGGCATTTGGTAGCCGATGAAGAATTTATGGAACAATGTATAGAACGTAAATGAAAATCCCTATAAAGCAAAATTTTCCATTTTGTCCAGGTCCCGAAATTTAGGTAAACATCACAAATTCCGGCTTTCCCTTGATTATCTGGGTGAAATGGGCAACAAAGAATAAAAGGATTGAACCAAAAGAAATACAATCGGATGATCTAAAACATGGGCAACTTTGTTGCAAGATATGAGGCATTTGGTAGCCGATGAAGAATTTATGGAACAATGTATAGAACGTAAATAAAAATCCCTATCCAGCAAAATTTTCGAATTTGTCCAGGTCCCGAAATTTAGGTAAACATCACAAATTCCGGCTTTCCCTTGATTATCTGGGTGAAATGGGCAACAAAGAATAAAAGGGTTGAACCAAAAGACCTACAATCGGATGATCTAAAACATGGGCAACTTTGTTGCAAGATATGAGGCATTTGGTAGCCGATGAAGAATTTATGGAACAATGTATAGAACGTAAATAAAAATCCCTATCCAGCAAAATTTTCGATTTTGTCCAGGTCCCGAAATTTAGGTAAACATCACAAATTCCGGCTTTCCCTTGATTATCTGGGTGAAATGGGCAACAAAGAATAAAAGGGTTGAACCAAAAGACCTACAATCGGATGATCTAAAACATGGGCAACTTTGTTGCAAGATATGAGGCATTTGGTAGCCGATGAAGAATTTATGGAACAATGTATAGAACGTAAATAAAAATCCCTATCCAGCAAAATTTTCGAATTTGTCCAGGTCCCGAAATTTAGGTAAACATCACAAATTCCGGCTTTCCCTTGATTATCTGGGTGAAATGGGCAACAAAGAATAAAAGGGTTGAACCAAAAGACCTACAATCCTATGATCTAAAACATGGGCAACTTTGTTGCAAGATATGAGGCATTTGGTAGCCGATGAAGAATTTATGGAACAATGTATAGAACGTAAATAAAAATCCCTATCCAGCAAAATTTTCGATTTTGTCCAGGTCCCGAAATTTAGGTAAACATCACAAATTCCGGCTTTCCCTTGATTATCTGGGTGAAATGGGCAACAAAGAATAAAAGGGTTGAAGCAAAAGACCTACAATCGGATGATCTAAAACATGGGCAACTTTGTTGCAAGATATGAGGCATTTGGTAGCCGATGAAGAATTTATGGAACAATGTATAGAACGTAAATGAAAATCCCTATAAAGCAAAATTTTCGAAATTTAGGTAAAAATCACAAATTCCGGCTTTCCCTTGATTATCTGAGTGAAATGGGCAACAAAGAATAAAAGGGTTAAACCAAAAGACCTACAATCGGATGATCTAAAATATGGGCAACTTTGTTGCAAGATATGAGGCATTTGGTAGCCGATGAAGAATTTATAGAACAATGTATAGACGTAAATGAAAATCCCTATCCAGCAAAATTTTCGAAATTTAGGTAAAAATCACAAATTCCGGCTTTCCCTTGATTATCTGGGTGAAATGGGCAACAAAGAATAAAAGGGTTAAACCAAAAGACCTACAATCGGATGATCTAAAATATGGGCAACTTTGTTGCAAGATATGAGGCATTTGGTAGCCGATGAAGAATTTATGGAACAATGTATAGAACGTAAATAAAAATCCCTATCCAGCAAAATTTTCGAATTTGTCCAGGTCCCGAAATTTAGGTAAACATCACAAATTCCGGCTTTCCCTTGATTATCTGGGTGAAATGGGCAACAAAGAATAAAAGGGTTGAACCAAAAGACCTACAATCGGATGATCTAAAACATGGGCAACATTGTTGCAAGATATGAGGCATTTGGTAGCCGATAAAGAATTTATGGAACAATGTAAAGAACGTAAATGAAAATCCCTATTAAGCAAAATTTTCGAAATTTAGGTAAAAATCACAAATTCCCGCTTTCCCTTGATTATCTGGGTGAAATGGACAACAAAGGATAAAAGGGTTGAGTCAAAAGACCTCCAATCGGATGATCTAAAACATGGGCAACTTTGTTGCAAGATATGAGGCATTTGGTAGCCGATGAAGAATTTATGGAACAATGTATAAAACGTAAATGAAAATCCCTATCCAGCAAAATTTTCGATTTTGTCCAGGTCCCGAAATTTAGGTAAACATCACAAATTCCGGCTTTCCCTTGATTATCTGGGTGAAATGGGCAACAAATAATAAAAGGGTTAAACCAAAAGACCTACAATCGGATGATCTAAAACATGGGCAACTTTGTTGCAAGATATGAGGCATTTGGTAGCCGATGAAGAATTTATGGAACAATGTATAAAACGTAAATAAAAATCTCTATAAAGCAAAATTTTCGATTTTGTCCAGGTCCCGAAATTTAGGTAAACATCACAAATTCCGGCTTTCCCTTGATTATCTGGGTGAAATAGGCAAGAAAGAATAAAAGGGTTAAACCAAAAGACCTACAATCGGATGATCTAAAATATGGGCAACTTTGTTGCAAGATATGAGGCATTTGGTAGCCGATGAAGAATTTATGGAACAATGTATAGAACGTAAATAAAAATCCCTATCCAGCAAAATTTTCGATTTTGTCCAGGTCCCGAAATTTAGGTAAACATCACAAATTCCGGCTTTCCCTTGATTATCTGGGTGAAATAGGCAAGAAAGAATAAAAGGGTTGAACCAAAAGACCTACAATCGGATGATCTAAAACATGGGCAACATTGTTGCAAGATATGAGGCATTTGGTAGCCGATGAAGAATTTATGGAACAATGTATAGAAAGTAAATGAAAATCCCTATTAAGCAAAATTTTCGAAATTTAGGTAAAAATCACAAATTCCGGCTTTCCCTTGATTATCTGGGTGAAATGGGCAACAAAGAATAAAAGGGTTAAACCAAAAGACCTACAATCGGATGATTTAAAATATGGGCAACTTTGTTGCAAGATATGAGGCATTTGGTAGCCGATGAAGAATTTATAGAACAATGTATAAACGTAAATGAAAATCCCTATTTAGATAAATTTTCGATTTTGTCCAGGTGCCTAAATTTAGGTAAAAATCACAAATTCCCGCTTTCCCTTGATTATCTGGGTGAAATGGACAACAAAGGATAAAAGGGTTGAGTCAAAAGACCTCCAATCGGATGATCTAAAACATGGGCAACTTTGTTGCAAGATATGAGGCATTTGGTAGCCGATGAAGAATTTATGGAACAATGTATAAAACGTAAATGAAAATCCCTATCCAGCAAAATTTTCGATTTTGTCCAGGTCCCGAAATTTAGGTAAACATCACAAATTCCGGCTTTCCCTTGATTATCTGGGTGAAATGGGCAACAAATAATAAAAGGGTTAAACCAAAAGACCTACAATCGGATGATCTAAAACATGGGCAACTTTGTTGCAAGATATGAGGCATTTGGTAGCCGATGAAGAATTTATGGAACAATGTATAAAACGTAAATGAAAATCCCTATAAAGCAAAATTTTCGATTTTGTCCAGGTCCCGAAATTTAGGTAAACATCACAAATTCCGGCTTTAACTTGATTATCTGGGTGAAATAGGCAAGAAAGAATAAAAGGGTTAAACCAAAAGACCTACAATCGGATGATCTAAAACATGGGCAACTTTGTTGCAAGATATGAGGCATTTGGTAGCCGATGAAGAATTTATAGAACAATGTATAGACGTAAATGAAAATCCCTATCCAGCAAAATTTTCGAAATTTAGGTAAAAATCACAAATTCCGGCTTTCCCTTGATTATCTGGGTGAAATGGGCAACAAATAATAAAAGGGTTAAACCAAAAGACCTACAATCGGATGATCTAAAACATGGGCAACTTTGTTGCAAGATATGAGGCATTTGGTAGCCGATGAAGAATTTATGGAACGATGTATAGAACGTAAATAAAAATCCCTATCCAGCAAAATTTTCGATTTTGTCCAGGTCCCGAAATTTAGGTAAACATCACAAATTCCGGCTTTCCCTTGATTATCTGGGTGAAATAGGCAAGAAAGAATAAAAGGGTTGAACCAAAAGACCTACAATCGGATGATCTAAAACATGGGCAACTTTGTTGCAAGATATGAGGCATTTGGTAGCCGATGAAGAATTTATGGAACAATGTATAGAACGTAAATGAAAATCCCTATCCAGCAAAATTTTCGATTTTGTCCAGGTCCCGAAATTTAGGTAAACATCACAAATTCCGGCTTTCCCTTGATTATCTGGGTGAAATAGGCAAGAAAGAATAAAAGGGTTGAACCAAAACACCTACAATCGGATAATCTAAAACATGGGCAACATTGTTGCAAGATATGAGGCATTTGATAGCCGATGAAGAATTTATGGAACAATGTATAAAACGCAAATGAAAATCCCTATAAAGCAAAATTTTCGATTTTGTCCAGGTCCCGAAATTTAGATAAACATCACAAATTCCGGCTTTCCCTTGATTATCTGGGTGAAATAGGCAAGAAAGAATAAAAGGGTTAAACCAAAAGACCTACAATCGGATGATCTAAAACATGGGCAACTTTGTTGCAAGATATGAGGCATTTGGTAGCCGATGAAGAATTTATAGAACAATGTATAGACGTAAATGAAAATCCCTATTTAGATAAATTTTCGATTTTGTCCAGGTCCCGAAATTTAGGTAAAAATCACAAATTCGGCTTTCCCTTGATTATCTGGGTGAAATGGGCAACAAAGAATAAAAGGGTTGAACCAAAAGACCTACAATCGGATGATCTAAAACATGGGCAACTTTGTTGCAAGATATGAGGCATTTGGTAGCCGATGAAGAATTTATAGAACAATGTATAGACGTAAATGAAAATCCCTATTTAGATAAATTTTCGATTTTGTCCAGGTCCCGAAATTTAGGTAAAAATCACAAATTCCGGCTTTCCCTTGATTATCTGGGTGAAATGGGCAAGAAAGAATAAAAGGGTTGATTAAAAAGACCTGCAATCGGATAATCTAAAACATGGGCAACTTTGTTGCAAGATATGAGGCATTTGGTAGCCGATGAAGAATTTATGGAACAATGTATAGAACGTAAATGAAAATCCCTATCCAGCAAAATTTTCGATTTTGTCCAGGTCCCGAAATTTAGGTAAACATTACAAATTCCGGCTTTCCCTTGATTATCTGGGTGAAATAGGCAAGAAAGAATAAAAGGGTTGATTAAAAAGACCTACAATCGGATAATCTAAAACATGGGCAACTTTGTTGCAAGATATGAGGCATTTGGTAGCCGATGAAGAATTTATAGAACAATGTATAGACGTAAATGAAAATCCCTATTTAAATAAATTTTCGATTTTGTCCAGGTCCCGAAATTTAGGTAAAAATCACAAATTCCGGCTTTCCCTTGATTATCTGGGTGAAATGGGCAACAAAGAATAAAAGGGTTGAACCAAAAGACCTACAATCGGATGATCTAAAACATGGGCAACTTTGTTGCAAGATATGAGGCATTTGGTAGCCGATGAAGAATTTATGGAACAATGTATAGAACGTAAATGAAAATCCCTATCCAGCAAAATTTTCGATTTTGTCCAGGTCCCGAAATTTAGGTAAAAATCACAAATTCCGGCTTTCCCTTGATTATCTGGGTGAAATAGGCAAGAAAGAATAAAAGGGTTGATCCAAAAGACCTACAATCGGATAATCTAAAACATGGGCAACTTTGTTGCAAGATATGAGGCATTTGGTAGCCGATGAAGAATTTATAGAACAATGTATAGAACGTAAATGAAAATCCCTATTTAAATAAATTTTCGATTTTGTCCAGGTCCCGAAATTTAGGTAAAAATCACAAATTCCGGCTTTCCCTTGATTATCTGGGTGAAATGGGCAACAAAGAATAAAAGGGTTGAACCGAAAGACCTACAATCGGATGATCTAAAACATGGGCAACTTTGTTGCAAGATATGAGGCATTTGGTAGCCGATGAAGAATTTATAGAACAATGTATAGACGTAAATGAAAATCCCTATTTAGATAAATTTTCGATTTTGTCCAGGTCCCGAAATTTAGGTAAACATCACAAATTCCGGCTTTCCCTTGATTATCTGGGTGAAATAGGCAAGAAAGAATAAAAGGGTTGATCCAAAAGACCTACAATCGGATAATCTAAAACATGGGCAACTTTGTTGCAAGATATGAGGCATTTGGTAGCCGATGAAGAATTTATAGAACAATGTATAGACGTAAATGAAAATCAATATTTAAATTAATTTTCGATTTTGTCCAGGTCCCGAAATTTAGGAAAAAATCACAAATTCCGGCTTTCCCTTGATTATCTGGGTGAAATGGGCAACAAAGAATAAAAGGGTTGAACCGAAAGACCTACAATCGGATGATCTAAAACATGGGCAACTTTGTTGCAAGATATGAGGCATTTGGTAGCCGATGAAGAATTTATGGAACAATGTATAGAACGTAAATAAAAATCCCTATCCAGCAAAATTTTCGATTTTGTCCAGGTCCCGAAATTTAGGTAAACATCACAAATTCCGGCTTTCCCTTGATTATCTGGGTGAAATAGGCAAGAAAGAATAAAAGGGTTGAACCAAAAGACCTACAATCGGATGATCTAAAACATGGGCAACTTTGTTGCAAGATATGAGGCATTTGGTAGCCGATGAAGAATTTATGGAACAATGTATAGAACGTAAATGAAAATCCCTATCCAGCAAAATTTTCGATTTTGTCCAGGTCCCGAAATTTAGGTAAACATCACAAATTCCGGCTTTCCCTTGATTATCTGGGTGAAATAGGCAAGAAAGAATAAAAGGGTTAAACCAAAAGACCTACAATCGGATGATCTAAAACATGGGCAACTTTGTTGCAAGATATGAGGCATTTGGTAGCCGATGAAGAATTTATGGAACAATGTATAGAACGTAAATGAAAATCCCTATTTAGATAAATTTTCGATTTTGTCCAGGTCCCGAAATTTAGGTAAAAATCACAAATTCGGCTTTCCCTTGAGTGTCTGGGTGAAATGGGCAACAAAGAATAAAAGGGTTGAACAAAAAGACCTACAATCGGATGATCTAAAACATGGGCAACTTTGTTGCAAGATATGAGGCATTTGGTAGCCGATGAAGAATTTATAGAACAATGTATAGACGTAAATGAAAATCCCTATTTAGATAAATTTTCGATTTTGTCCAGGTCCCGAAATTTAGGTAAAAATCACAAATTCGGCTTTCCCTTGAGTATCTGGGTGAAATGGGCAACAAAGAATTAAAGGGTTGAACCAAAAGACCTACAATCGGATGATCTAAAACATGGGCAACTTTGTTGCAAGATATGAGGCATTTGGTAGCCGATGAAGAATTTATAGAACAATGTATAGACGTAAAGGAAAATCCCTATTTAGATAAATTTTCGATTTTGTCCAGGTCCCGAAATTTAGGTAAAAATCACAAATTCGGCTTTCCCTTGATTATCTGGGTGAAATGGGCAACAAAGAATAAAAGGGTTGAACCAAAAGACCTACAATCGGATGATCTAAAACATGGGCAACTTTGTTGCAAGATATGAGGCATTTGGTAGCCGATGAAGAATTTATAGAACAATGTATAGACGTAAAGGAAAATCCCTATTTAGATAAATTTTCGATTTTGTCCAGGTCCCGAAATTTAGGTAAAAATCACAAATTCGGCTTTCCCTTGATTATCTGGGTGAAATAGGTAAGAAAGAATAAAAGGGTTGATCCAAAAGACCTACAATCGGATAATCTAAAACATGGGCAACTTTGTTGCAAGATATGAGGCATTTGGTAGCCGATGAAGAATTTATGGAACAATGTATAGAACGTAAATGAAAATCCCTATCCAGCAAAATTTTCGATTTTGTCCAGGTCCCGAAATTTAGGTAAAATCACAAATTCCGGCTTTCCCTTGATTATCTGGGTGAAATGGGCAACAAAGAATAAAAGGGTTGAACCGAAAGACCTACAATCGGATGATCTAAAACATGGGCAACTTTGTTGCAAGATATGAGGCATTTGGTAGCCGATGAAGAATTTATGGAACAATGTATAGAACGTAAATAAAAATCCCTATCCAGCAAAATTTTCGATTTTGTCCAGGTCCCGAAATTTAGGTAAACATCACAAATTCCGGCTTTCCCTTGATTATCTGGGTGAAATAGGCAAGAAAGAATAAAAGGGTTGAACCAAAAGACCTACAATCGGATGATCTAAAACATGGGCAACTTTGTTGCAAGATATGAGGCATTTGGTAGCCGATGAAGAATTTATGGAACAATGTATAGACGTAAATGAAAATCCCTATTTAAATAAATTTTCGATTTTGTCCAGGTCCCGAAATTTAGGTAAAAATCACAAATTCCGGCTTTCCCTTGATTATCTGGGTGAAATGGGCAACAAAGAATAAAAGGGTTGAACCAAAAGACCTACAATCGGATGATCTAAAACATGGGCAACTTTGTTGCAAGATATGAGGCATTTGGTGGCCGATGAAGAATTTATGGAACAATGTATAGACGTAAATGAAAATCAATATTTAAATTAATTTTCGATTTTGTCCAGGTCCCGAAATTTAGGTAAAAATCACAAATTCCGGCTTTCCCTTGATTATCTGGGTGAAATGGGCAACAAAGAATAAAAGGGTTGAACCGAAAGACCTACAATCGGATGATCTAAAACATGGGCAACTTTGTTGCAAGATATGAGGCATTTGGTAGCCGATGAAGAATTTATGGAACAATGTATAGAACGTAAATAAAAATCCCTATCCCGCAAAATTTTCGATTTTGTCCAGGTCCCGAAATTTAGGTAAACATCACAAATTCCGGCTTTCCCTTGATTATCTGGGTGAAATAGGCAAGAAAGAATAAAAGGGTTGAACCAAAAGACCTACAATCGGATGATCTAAAACATGGGCAACTTTGTTGCAAGATATGAGGCATTTGGTAGCCGATGAAGAATTTATGGAACAATGTATAGAACGTAAATGAAAATCCCTATCCAGCAAAATTTTCGATTTTGTCCAGGTCCCGAAATTTAGGTAAACATCACAAATTCCGGCTTTCCCTTGATTATCTGGGTGAAATAGGCAAGAAAGAATAAAAGGGTTGATCCAAAAGACCTACAATCGGATAATCTAAAACATGGGCAACTTTGTTGCAAGATATGAGGCATTTGGTAGCCGATGAAGAATTTATAGAACAATGTATAGACGTAAATGAAAATCAATATTTAAATTAATTTTCGATTTTGTCCAGGTCCCGAAATTTAGGTAAAAATCACAAATTCTGGCTTTCCCTTGATTATCTGGGTGAAATGGGCAACAAAGAATAAAAGGGTTGAACCGAAAGACCTACAATCGGATGATCTAAAACATGGGCAACTTTGTTGCAAGATATGAGGCATTTGGTAGCCGATGAAGAATTTATGGAACAATGTATAGAACGTAAATAAAAATCCCTATCCAGCAAAATTTTCGATTTTGTCCAGGTCCCGAAATTTAGGTAAACATCACAAATTCCGGCTTTCCCTTGATTATCTGGGTGAAATAGGCAAGAAAGAATAAAAGGGTTGAACCAAAAGACCTACAATCGGATGATCTAAAACATGGGCAACTTTGTTGCAAGATATGAGGCATTTGGTAGCCGATGAAGAATTTATGGAACAATGTATAGACGTAAAGGAAAATCCCTATTTAGATAAATTTTCGATTTTGTCCAGGTCCCGAAATTTAGGTAAAAATCACAAATTCTGGCTTTCCCTTGATTATCTGGGTGAAATGGGCAACAAAGAATAAAAGGGTTGAACCGAAAGACCTACAATCGGATGATCTAAAACATGGGCAACTTTGTTGCAAGATATGAGGCATTTGGTAGCCGATGAAGAATTTATGGAACAATGTATAGAACGTAAATAAAAATCCCTATCCAGCAAAATTTTCGATTTTGTCCAGGTCCCGAAATTTAGGTAAACATCACAAATTCCGGCTTTCCCTTGATTATCTGGGTGAAATAGGCAAGAAAGAATAAAAGGGTTGAACCAAAAGACCTGCAATCGGATGATCTAAAACATGGGCAACTTTGTTGCAAGATATGAGGCATTTGGTAGCCGATGAAGAATTTATGGAACAATGTATAGAACGTAAATGAAAATCCCTATCCAGCAAAATTTTCGATTTTGTCCAGGTCCCGAAATTTAGGTAAACATCACAAATTCCGGCTTTCCCTTGATTATCTGGGTGAAATAGGCAAGAAAGAATAAAAGGGTTGATCCAAAAGACCTACAATCGGATAATCTAAAACATGGGCAACTTTGTTGCAAGATATGAGGCATTTGGTAGCCGATGAAGAATTTATAGAACAATGTATAGACGTAAATGAAAATCAATATTTAAATTAATTTTCGATTTTGTCCAGGTCCCGAAATTTAGGTAAAAATCACAAATTCTGGCTTTCCCTTGATTATCTGGGTGAAATGGGCAACAAAGAATAAAAGGGTTGAACCGAAAGACCTACAATCGGATGATCTAAAACATGGGCAACTTTGTTGCAAGATATGAGGCATTTGGTAGCCGATGAAGAATTTATGGAACAATGTATAGACGTAAAGGAAAATCCCTATTTAGATAAATTTTCGATTTTGTCCAGGTCCCGAAATTTAGGTAAAAATCACAAATTCGGCTTTCCCTTGATTATCTGGGTGAAATGGGCAACAAAGAATAAAAGGGTTGAACCAAAAGACCTACAATCGGATAATCTAAAACATGGGCAACTTTGTTGCAAGATATGAGGCATTTGGTAGCCGATGAAGAATTTATAGAACAATGTATAGACGTAAATGAAAATCAATATTTAAATTAATTTTCGATTTTGTCCAGGTCCCGAAATTTAGGTAAACATCACAAATTCCGGCTTTCCCTTGATTATCTGGGTGAAATAGGCAAGAAAGAATAAAAGGGTTGATCCAAAAGACCTACAATCGGATAATCTAAAACATGGGCAACTTTGTTGCAAGATATGAGGCATTTGGTAGCCGATGAAGAATTTATAGAACAATGTATAGACGTAAATGAAAATCAATATTTAAATTAATTTTCGATTTTGTCCAGGTCCCGAAATTTAGGTAAAAATCACAAATTCGGCTTTCCCTTGAGTATCTGGGTGAAATGGGCAACAAAGAATAAAAGGGTTGAACCGAAAGACCTACAATCGGATGATCTAAAACATGGGCAACTTTGTTGCAAGATATGAGGCATTTGGTAGCCGATGAAGAATTTATAGAACAATGTATAGACGTAAAGGAAAATCCCTATTTAGATAAATTTTCGATTTTGTCCAGGTCCCGAAATTTAGGTAAAAATCACAAATTCGGCTTTCCCTTGATTATCTGGGTGAAATGGGCAACAAAGAATAAAAGGGTTGAACCAAAAGACCTACAATCGGATAATCTAAAACATGGGCAACTTTGTTGCAAGATATGAGGCATTTGGTAGCCGATGAAGAATTTATAGAACAATGTATAGACGTAAATGAAAATCCCTATTTAAATAAATTTTCGATTTTGTCCAGGTCCCGAAATTTAGGTAAAAATCACAAATTCCGGCTTTCCCTTGATTATCTGGGTGAAATGGGCAACAAAGGATAAAAGGGTTGAGGCAAAAGACCTACAATCGGATGATCTAAAACATGGGCAACTTTGTTGCAAGATATGAGGCATTTGGTAGCCGATGAAGAATTTATGGAACAATGTATAGAACGTAAATGAAAATCCCTATCCAGCAAAATTTTCGATTTTGTCCAGGTCCCGAAATTTAGGTAAACATCACAAATTCCGGCTTTCCCTTGATTATCTGGGTGAAATAGGCAAGAAAGAATAAAAGGGTTAAACCAAAAGACCTACAATCGGATGATCTAAAACATGGGCAACTTTGTTGCAAGATATGAGGTATTTGGTAGCCGATGAAGAATTTATAGAACAATGTATAGACGTAAATGAAAATCCCTATAAAGCAAAATTTTCAATTTTGTCCAGGTCCCGAAATTTAGGTAAACATCACAAATTCCGGCTTTCCCTTGATTATCTGGGTGAAATAGGCAAGAAAGAATAAAAGGGTTAAACCAAAAGACCTACAATCGGATGATCTAAAACATGGGCAACTTTGTTGCAAGATATGAGGCATTTGGTAGCCGATGAAGAATTTATGGAACAATGTATAGAACGTAAATGAAAATCCCTATCCAGCAAAATTTTCGATTTTGTCCAGGTCCCGAAATTTAGGTAAACATCACAAATTCCGGCTTTCCCTTGATTATCTGGGTGAAATAGGCAAGAAAGAATAAAAGGGTTGATCCAAAAGACCTGCAATCGGATAATCTAAAACATGGGCAACTTTGTTGCAAGATATGAGGCATTTGGTAGCCGATGAAGAATTTATAGAACAATGTATAGACGTAAATGAAAATCCCTATTTAAATAAATTTTCGATTTTGTCCAGGTCCCGAAATTTAGGTAAAAATCACAAATTCCGGCTTTCCCTTGATTATCTGGGTGAAATGGGCAACAAAGGATAAAAGGGTTGAGGCAAAAGACCTACAATCGGATGATCTAAAACATGGGCAACTTTGTTGCAAGATATGAGGCATTTGGTAGCCGATGAAGAATTTATGGAACAATGTATAGAACGTAAATGAAAATCCCTATCCAGCAAAATTTTCGATTTTGTCCAGGTCCCGAAATTTAGGTAAACATCACAAATTCCGGCTTTATCTTGATTATCTGGGTGAAATAGGCAAGAAAGAATAAAAGGGTTGATCCAAAAGACCTACAATCGGATAATCTAAAACATGGGCAACATTGTTGCAAGATATGAGGCATTTGGTAGCCGATGAAGAATTTATGGAACAATGTATAGAACGTAAATGAAAATCCCTATCCAGCAAAATTTTCGATTTTGTCCAGGTCCCGAAATTTAGGTAAACATCACAAATTCCGGCTTTCCCTTGATTATCTGGGTGAAATAGGCAAGAAAGAATAAAAGGGTTGATCCAAAAGACCTACAATCGGATAATCTAAAACATGGGCAACTTTGTTGCAAGATATGAGGCATTTGGTAGCCGATGAAGAATTTATAGAACAATGTATAGAACGTAAATAAAAATCCCTATCCAGCAAAATTTTCGATTTTGTCCAGGTCCCGAAATTTAGGTAAACATCA
Source organism: Xylota sylvarum (assembly GCA_905220385.1). Lineage (NCBI taxonomy): Eukaryota > Metazoa > Arthropoda > Insecta > Diptera > Syrphidae > Xylota > Xylota sylvarum. The sequence goes on along the minus strand of LR999957.1, from coordinate 101,689,368 downwards.
CAAATTCCGGCTTTCCCTTGATTATCTGGGTGAAATAGGCAAGGAAGAATAAAAGGGTTAAACCAAAAGACCTACAATCGGATGATCTAAAACATGGGCAACTTTGTTGCAAGATATGAGGCATTTGGTAGCCGATGAAGAATTTATGGAACAATGTATAGAACGTAAATGAAAATCCCTATCCAGCAAAATTTTCGATTTTGTCCAGGTCTCGAAATTTAGGTAAACATCACAAATTCCGGCTTTCCCTTGATTATCTGGGTGAAATAGGCAAGGAAGAATAAAAGGGTTAAACCAAAAGACCTACAATCGGATGATCTAAAACATGGGCAACTTTGTTGCAAGATATGAGGCATTTGGTAGCCGATGAAGAATTTATGGAACAATGTATAGAACGTAAATGAAAATCCCTATCCAGCAAAATCTTCGATTTTGTTCAGGTCCCGAAATTTAGGTAAACATCACAAATTCCGGCTTTCCCTTGATTATCTGGGTGAAATAGGCAAGAAAGAATAAAAGGGTTGATCCAAAAGACCTACAATCGGATAATCTAAAACATGGGCAACTTTGTTGCAAGATATGAGGCATTTGGTAGCCGATGAAGAATTTATAGAACAATGTATAGAACGTAAATGAAAATCCCTATCCAGCAAAATTTTCGATTTTGTCCAGGCCCCGAAATTTAGGTAAACATCACAAATTCCGGCTTTCCCTTGATTATCTGGGTGAAATAGGCAAGAAAGAATAAAAGGGTTAAACCAAAAGACCTACAATCGGATGATCTAAAACATGGGCAACTTTGTTGCAAGATATGAGGCATTTGGTAGCCGATGAAGAATTTATGGAACAATGTATAGAACGTAAATGAAAATCCCTATCCAGCAAAATTTTCGATTTTGTCCAGGTCCCGAAATTTAGGTAAACATCACAAATTCCGGCTTTCCCTTGATTATCTGGGTGAAATAGGCAAGAAAGAATAAAAGGGTTGATCCAAAAGACCTACAATCGGATAATCTAAAACATGGGCAACTTTGTTGCAAGATATGAGGCATTTGGTAGCCGATGAAGAATTTATAGAACAATGTATAGAACGTAAATGAAAATCCCTATCCAGCAAAATTTTCGATTTTGTCCAGGTCCCGAAATTTAGGTAAACATCACAAATTCCGGCTTTCCCTTGATTATCTGGGTGAAATAGGCAAGAAAGAATAAAAGGGTTAAACCAAAAGACCTACAATCGGATGATCTAAAACATGGGCAACTTTGTTGCAAGATATGAGGCATTTGGTAGCCGATGAAGAATTTATAGAACAATGTATAGAACGTAAATGAAAATCCCTATCCAGCAAAATTTTCGATTTTGTCCAGGTCCCGAAATTTAGGTAAACATCACAAATTCCGGCTTTCCCTTGATTATCTGGGTGAAATAGGCAAGAAAGAATAAAAGGGTTGATCCAAAAGACCTACAATCGGATAATCTAAAACATGGGCAACTTTGTTGCAAGATATGAGGCATTTGGTAGCCGATGAAGAATTTATAGAACAATGTATAGAACGTAAATGAAAATCCCTATCCAGCAAAATTTTCGATTTTGTCCAGGTCCCGAAATTTAGGTAAACATCACAAATTCCGGCTTTCCCTTGATTATCTGGGTGAAATAGGCAAGAAAGAATAAAAGGGTTGATCCAAAAGACCTACAATCGGATAATCTAAAACATGGGCAACTTTGTTGCAAGATATGAGGCATTTGGTAGCCGATGAAGAATTTATAGAACAATGTATAGAACGTAAATGAAAATCCCTATCCAGCAAAATTTTCGATTTTGTCCAGGTCCCGAAATTTAGGTAAACATCACAAATTCCGGCTTTCCCTTGATTATCTGGGTGAAATAGGCAAGAAAGAATAAAAGGGTTAAACCAAAAGACCTACAATCGGATGATCTAAAACATGGGCAACTTTGTTGCAAGATATGAGGCATTTGGTAGCCGATGAAGAATTTATGGAACAATGTATAGAACGTAAATGAAAATCCCTATCCAGCAAAATTTTCGATTTTGTCCAGGTCCCGAAATTTAGGTAAACATCACAAATTCCGGCTTTCCCTTGATTATCTGGGTGAAATAGGCAAGAAAGAATAAAAGGGTTGATCCAAAAGACCTACAATCGGATAATCTAAAACATGGGCAACTTTGTTGCAAGATATGAGGCATTTGGTAGCCGATGAAGAATTTATAGAACAATGTATAGAACGTAAATGAAAATCCCTATCCAGCAAAATTTTCGATTTTGTCCAGGTCCCGAAATTTAGGTAAACATCACAAATTCCGGCTTTCCCTTGATTATCTGGGTGAAATAGGCAAGAAAGAATAAAAGGGTTAAACCAAAAGACCTACAATCGGATGATCTAAAACATGGGCAACTTTGTTGCAAGATATGAGGCATTTGGTAGCCGATGAAGAATTTATAGAACAATGTATAGACGTAAATGAAAATCCCTATTTAAATAAATTTTCGATTTTGTCCAGGTCTCGAAATTTAGGTAAAAATAACAAATTCCGGCTTTCCCTTGATTATCTGGGTGAAATGGGCAACAAAGAATAAAAGGGTTGAACCAAAAGACCTACAATCGGATGATCTAAAACATGGGCAACTTTGTTGCAAGATATGAGGCATTTGGTAGCCGATGAAGAATTTATAGAACAATGTATAGAACGTAAATGAAAATCCCTATCCAGCAAAATTTTCGATTTTGTCCAGGTCCCGAAATTTAGGTAAACATCACAAATTCCGGCTTTCCCTTGATTATCTGGGTGAAATAGGCAAGAAAGAATAAAAGGGTTAAATCAAAAGACCTACAATCGGATGATCTAAAACATGGGCAACTTTGTTGCAAGATATGAGGCATTTGGTAGCCGATGAAGAATTTATAGAACAATGTATAGAACGTAAATGAAAATCCCTATCCAGCAAAATTTTCGATTTTGTCCAGGTCCCGAAATTTAGGTAAACATCACAAATTCCGGCTTTCCCTTGATTATCTGGGTGAAATAGGCAAGAAAGAATAAAAGGGTTGATCCAAAAGACCTACAATCGGATAATCTAAAACATGGGCAACTTTGTTGCAAGATATGAGGCATTTGGTAGCCGATGAAGAATTTATAGAACAATGTATAGAACGTAAATAAAAATCCCTATCCAGCAAAATTTTCGATTTTGTCCAGGTCCCGAAATTTAGGTAAACATCACAAATTCCGGCTTTCCCTTGATTATCTGGGTGAAATAGGCAAGAAAGAATAAAAGGGTTGATCCAAAAGACCTACAATCGGATAATCTAAAACATGGGCAACTTTGTTGCAAGATATGAGGCATTTGGTAGCCGATGAAGAATTTATAGAACAATGTATAGAACGTAAATGAAAATCCCTATCCAGCAAAATTTTCGATTTTGTCCAGGTCCCGAAATTTAGGTAAACATCACAAATTCCGGCTTTCCCTTGATTATCTGGGTGAAATAGGCAAGAAAGAATAAAAGGGTTAAACCAAAAGACCTACAATCGGATGATCTAAAACATGGGCAACTTTGTTGCAAGATATGAGGCATTTGGTAGCCGATGAAGAATTTATGGAACAATGTATAGAACGTAAATGAAAATCCCTATCCAGCAAAATTTTCGATTTTGTCCAGGTCCCGAAATTTAGGTAAACATCACAAATTCCGGCTTTCCCTTGATTATCTGGGTGAAATAGGCAAGAAAGAATAAAAGGGTTGATCCAAAAGACCTACAATCGGATAATCTAAAACATGGGCAACTTTGTTGCAAGATATGAGGCATTTGGTAGCCGATGAAGAATTTATAGAACAATGTATAGACGTAGATGAAAATCCCTATTTAAATAAATTTTCGATTTTGTCCAGGTCCCGAAATTTAGGTAAAAATCACAAATTCCGGCTTTCCCTTGATTATCTGGGTGAAATGGGCAACAAAGAATAAAAGGGTTGAACCAAAAGACCTACAATCGGATGATCTAAAACATGGGCAACTTTGTTGCAAGATATGAGGCATTTGGTAGCCGATGAAGAATTTATAGAACAATGTATAGACGTAGATGAAAATTCCTATTTAGATAAATTTTCGATTTTGTCCAGGTCCCGAAATTTAGGTAAAAATCACAAATTCCGGCTTTCCCTTGATTATCTGGGTGAAATGGGTAACAAAGAATAAAAGGGTTGAACCGAAAGACCTACAATCGGATGATCTAAAACATGGGCAACTTTGTTGCAAGATATGAGGCATTTGGTAGCCGATGAAGAATTTATAGAACAATGTATAGACGTAAATGAAAATCCATATTTAGATAAATTTTCGATTTTGTCCAGGTCCCGAAATTTAGGTAAAAATCACAAATTCCGACCTTCCCTTGATTATCTGGGTGGAATGGGCAAGAAAGAATAAAAGGGTTGAACCAAAAGACCTACAATCGGATGATCTAAAACATGGGCAACTTTGTTGCAAGATATGAGGCATTTGGTAGCCGATGAAGAATTTATGGAACAATGTATAGAACGTAAATGAAAATCCCTATCCAGCAAAATTTTCGATTTTGTCCAGGTCCCGAAATTTAGGTAAACATCACAAATTCCGGCTTTCCCTTGATTATCTGGGTGAAATAGGCAAGAAAGAATAAAAGGGTTGAACCAAAAGACCTACAATCGGATGATCTAAAACATGGGCAACTTTGTTGCAAGATATGAGGCATTTGGTAGCCGATGAAGAATTTATAGAACAATGTTTAGAACGTAAATGAAAATCCCTATTTAGATAAATTTTCGATTTTGTCCAGGTCCCGAAATTTAGGTAAAAATCACAAATTCCGGCTTTCCCTTGATTATCTGGGTGAAATGGGCAAGAAAGAATAAAAGGGTTGAACCAAAAGACCTACAATCGGATGATCTAAAACATGGGCAACTTTGTTGCAAGATATGAGGCATTTGGTAGCCGATGAAGAATTTATGGAACAATGTATAGAACGTAAATGAAAATCCCTATCCAGCAAAATTTTCGATTTTGTCCAGGTCCCGAAATTTAGGTAAAAATCACAAATTCCGACCTTCCCTTGATTATCTGGGTGGAATGGGCAAGAAAGAATAAAAGGGTTGAACCAAAAGACCTACAATCGGATGATCTAAAACATGGGCAACTTTGTTGCAAGATATGAGGCATTTGGTAGCCGATGAAGAATTTATAGAACAATGTATAGAACGTAAATGAAAATCCCTATTTAGATAAATTTTCGATTTTGTCCAGGTCCCGAAATTTAGGTAAAAATCACAAATTCCGGCTTTCCCTTGATTATCTGGGTGAAATGGGTAACAAAGAATAAAAGGGTTGAACCAAAAGACCTACAATCGGATGATCTAAAACATGGGCAACTTTGTTGCAAGATATGAGGCATTTGGTAGCCGATGAAGAATTTATAGAACAATGTATAGACGTAAATGAAAATCCCTATTTAGATAAATTTTCGATTTTGTCCAGGTCCCGAAATTTAGGTAAACATCACAAATTCCGGCTTTCCCTTGATTATCTGGGTGAAATAGGCAAGAAAGAATAAAAGGGTTAAACCAAAAGACCTACAATCGGATGATCTAAAACATGGGCAACTTTGTTGCAAGATATGAGGCATTTGGTAGCCGATGAAGAATTTATGGAACAATGTATAGAACGTAAATGAAAATCCGTATCCAGCAAAATTTTCGATTTTGTCCAGGTCCCGAAATTTAGGTAAACATCACAAATTCCGGCTTTCCCTTGATTATCTGGGTGAAATAGGCAAGAAAGAATAAAAGGGTTGATCCAAAAGACCTACAATCGGATGATCTAAAACATGGGCAACATTGTTGCAAGATATGAGGCATTTGGTAGGCGATGAAGAATTTATGGAACAATGTATAGAACGTAAATGAAAATCCGTATCCAGCAAAATTTTCGATTTTGTCCAGGTCCCGAAATTTAGGTAAACATCACAAATTCCGGCTTTCCCTTGATTATCTGGGTGAAATAGGCAAGAAAGAATAAAAGGGTTGATCCAAAAGACCTACAATCGGATGATCTAAAACATGGGCAACTTTGTTGCAAGATATGAGGCATTTGGTAGCCGATGAAGAATTTATAGAACAATGTATAGACGTAAATGAAAATCCCTATTTAAATAAATTTTCGATTTTGTCCAGGTCCCGAAATTTAGGTAAAAATAACAAATTCCGGCTTTCCCTTGATTATCTGGGTGAAATGGGTAACAAAGAATAAAAGGGTTGAACCAAAAGACCTACAATCGGATGATCTAAAACATGGGCAACATTGTTGCAAGATATGAGGCATTTGGTAGGCGATGAAGAATTTATGGAACAATGTATAGAACGTAAATGAAAATCCCTATCTAGCAAAATTTTCGAAATTTAGGTAAAAATCACAAATTCCGGCTTTCCCTTGATTATCTGGGTGAAATGGGCAACAAAGAATAAAAGGGTTGAACCAAAAGACCTACAATCGGATGATCTAAAATATGGGCAACTTTGTTGCAAGATATGAGGCATTTGGTAGCCGATGAAGAATTTATAGAACAATGTATAGACGTAAATGAAAATCCCTATTTAGATAAATTTTCGATTTTGTCCAGGTGCCTAAATTTAGGTAAAAATCACAAATTCCGGCTTTCCCCTGATTATCTGGGTGAAATGGGCAACAAAGGATAATAGGGTTGAGGCAAAAGACCTACAATCGGATGATCTAAAACATGGGCAACTTTGTTGCAAGATATGAGGCATTTGGTAGCCGATGAAGAATTTATGGAACAATGTATAAAACGTAAATGAAAATCCCTATAAAGCAAAATTTTCAATTTTGTCCAGGTCCCGAAATTTAGGTAAACATCACAAATTCCGGCTTTCCCTTGATTATCTGGGTGAAATAGGCAAGAAAGAATAAAAGGGTTGAAGCAAAAGACCTACAATCGGATGATCTAAAACATGGGCAACTTTGTTGCAAGATATGAGGCATTTGGTAGCCGATGAAGAATTTATAGAACAATGTATAGACGTAAATGAAAATCCCTATCCAGCAAAATTTTCGATTTTGTCCAGGTCCCGAAATTTAGGTAAACATCACAAATTCCGGCTTTCCCTTGATTATCTGGGTGAAATAGGCAAGAAAGAATAAAAGGGTTAAACCAAAAGACCTACAATCGGATGATCTAAAACATGGGCAACTTTGTTGCAAGATATGAGGCATTTGGTAGCCGATGAAGAATTTATGGAACAATGTATAGAACGTAAATGAAAATCCGTATCCAGCAAAATTTTCGATTTTGCCCAGGTCCCGAAATTTAGGTAAACATCACAAATTCCGGCTTTCCCTTGATTATCTGGGTGAAATAGGCAAGAAAGAATAAAAGGGTTGATCCAAAAGACCTACAATCGGATAATCTAAAACATGGGCAACTTTGTTGCAAGATATGAGGCATTTGGTAGCCGATGAAGAATTTATAGAACAATGTATAGACGTAAATGAAAATCCCTATTTAAATAAATTTTCGATTTTGTCCAGGTCCCGAAATTTAGGTAAAAATCACAAATTCCGCCTTTCCCTTGATTATCTGGGTGAAATAGGCAAGAAAGAATAAAAGGGTTGAACCAAAAGACCTACAATCGGATGATCTAAAACATGGGCAACTTTGTTGCAAGATATGAGGCATTTGGTAGCCGATGAAGAATTTATAGAACAATGTATATAACGTAAATGAAAATCCCTATCCAGCAAAATTTTCGATTTTGTCCAGGTCCCGAAATTTAGGTAAACATCACAAATTCCGGCTTTCCCTTGATTATCTGGGTGAAATAGGCAAGAAAGAATAAAAGGGTTAAACCAAAAGACCTACAATCGGATGATCTAAAACATGGGCAACTTTGTTGCAAGATATGAGGCATTTGGTAGCCGATGAAGAATTTATGGAACAATGTATAGAACGTAAATGAAAATCCCTATCCAGCAAAATTTTCGATTTTGTCCAGGTCCCGAAATTTAGGTAAACATCACAAATTCCGGCTTTCCCTTGATTATCTGGGTGAAATAGGCAAGAAAGAATAAAAGGGTTGATCCAAAAGACCTACAATCGGATAATCTAAAACATGGGCAACTTTGTTGCAAGATATGAGGCATTTGGTAGCCGATGAAGAATTTATAGAACAATGTATAGAACGTAAATGAAAATCCCTATCCAGCAAAATTTTCGATTTTGTCCAGGTCCCGAAATTTAGGTAAAAATCACAAATTCCGGCTTTCCCTTGATTATCTGGGTGAAATAGGCAAGAAAGAATAAAAGGGTTGAACCAAAAGACCTACAATCGGATGATCTAAAACATGGGCAACTTTGTTGCAAGATATGAGGCATTTGGTAGCCGATGAAGAATTTATAGAACAATGTTTAGAACGTAAATGAAAATCCCTATTTAGATAAATTTTCGATTTTGTCCAGGTCCCGAAATTTAGGTAAAAATCACAAATTCCGGCTTTCCCTTGATTATCTGGGTGAAATGGGCAAGAAAGAATAAAAGGGTTGAACCAAAAGACCTACAATCGGATGATCTAAAACATGGGCAACTTTGTTGCAAGATATGAGGCATTTGGTAGCCGATGAAGAATTTATGGAACAATGTATAGAACGTAAATGAAAATCCCTATCCAGCAAAATTTTCGATTTTGTCCAGGTCCCGAAATTTAGGTAAAAATCACAAATTCCGACCTTCCCTTGATTATCTGGGTGGAATGGGCAAGAAAGAATAAAAGGGTTGAACCAAAAGACCTACAATCGGATGATCTAAAACATGGGCAACTTTGTTGCAAGATATGAGGCATTTGGTAGCCGATGAAGAATTTATAGAACAATGTATAGAACGTAAATGAAAATCCCTATTTAGATAAATTTTCGATTTTGTCCAGGTCCCGAAATTTAGGTAAAAATCACAAATTCCGGCTTTCCCTTGATTATCTGGGTGAAATGGGTAACAAAGAATAAAAGGGTTGAACCAAAAGACCTACAATCGGATGATCTAAAACATGGGCAACTTTGTTGCAAGATATGAGGCATTTGGTAGCCGATGAAGAATTTATAGAACAATGTATAGACGTAAATGAAAATCCCTATTTAGATAAATTTTCGATTTTGTCCAGGTCCCGAAATTTAGGTAAAAATCACAAATTCCGGCTTTCCCTTGATTATCTGGGTGAAATGGGCAACAAAGAATAAAAGGGTTGAACCAAAAGACCTACAACCGGATGATCTAAAACGTGGGCAACTTTGTTGCAAGATATGAGGCATTTGGTAGCCGATGAAGAATTTATGGAACAATGTATAGAACGTAAATGAAAATCCCTATCCAGCAAAATTTTCGATTTTGTCCAGGTCCCGAAATTTAGGTAAACATCACAAATTCCGGCTTTCCCTTGATTATCTGGGTGAAATAGGCAAGAAAGAATAAAAGGGTTGATCCAAAAGACCTACAATCGGATAATCTAAAACATGGGCAACTTTGTTGCAAGATATGAGGCATTTGGTAGCCGATGAAGAATTTATAGAACAATGTATAGAACGTAAATGAAAATCCCTATCCAGCAAAATTTTCGATTTTGTCCAGGTCCCGAAATTTAGGTAAACATCACAAATTCCGGCTTTCCCTTGATTATCTGGGTGAAATAGGCAAGAAAGAATAAAAGGGTTAAACCAAAAGACCTACAATCGGATGATCTAAAACATGGGCAACTTTGTTGCAAGATATGAGGCATTTGGTAGCCGATGAAGAATTTATGGAACAATGTATAGAACGTAAATGAAAATCCGTATCCAGCAAAATTTTCGATTTTGTCCAGGTCCCGAAATTTAGGTAAACATCACAAATTCCGGCTTTCCCTTGATTATCTGGGTGAAATAGGCAAGAAAGAATAAAAGGGTTGATCCAAAAGACCTACAATCGGATAATCTAAAACATGGGCAACTTTGTTGCAAGATATGAGGCATTTGGTAGCCGATGAAGAATTTATAGAACAATGTATAGACGTAAATGAAAATCCCTATTTAAATAAATTTTCGATTTTGTCCAGGTCCCGAAATTTAGGTAAAAATAACAAATTCCGGCTTTCCCTTGATTATCTGGGTGAAATGGGCAACAAAGAATAAAAGGGTTGAACCAAAAGACCTACAATCGGATGATCTAAAACATGGGCAACATTGTTGCAAGATATGAGGCATTTGGTAGGCGATGAAGAATTTATGGAACAATGTATAGAACGTAAATGAAAATCCCTATCTAGCAAAATTTTCGAAATTTAGGTAAAAATCACAAATTCCGGCTTTCCCTTGATTATCTGGGTGAAATGGGCAACAAAGAATAAAAGGGTTGAACCAAAAGACCTACAATCGGATGATCTAAAACATGGGCAACTTTGTTGCAAGATATGAGGCATTTGGTAGCCGATGAAGAATTTATAGAACAATGTATAAAACGTAAATGAAAATCCCTATAAAGCAAAATTTTCAATTTTGTCCAGGTCCCGAAATTTAGGTAAACATCACAAATTCCGGCTTTCCCTTGATTATCTGGGTGAAATGGGCAACAAAGGATAATAGGGTTGAGGCAAAAGACCTACAATCGGATGATCTAAAACATGGGCAACTTTGTTGCAAGATATGAGGCATTTGGTAGCCGATGAAGAATTTATGGAACAATGTATAAAACGTAAATGAAAATCCCTATAAAGCAAAATTTTCAATTTTGTCCAGGTCCCGAAATTTAGGTAAACATCACAAATTCCGGCTTTCCCTTGATTATCTGGGTGAAATAGGCAAGAAAGAATAAAAGGGTTGAAGCAAAAGACCTACAATCGGATGATCTAAAACATGGGCAACTTTGTTGCAAGATATGAGGCATTTGGTAGCCGATGAAGAATTTATGGAACAATGTATAAAACGTAAATGAAAATCCCTATAAAGCAAAATTTTCAATTTTGTCCAGGTCCCGAAATTTAGGTAAACATCACAAATTCCGGCTTTCCCTTGATTATCTGGGTGAAATAGGCAAGAAAGAATAAAAGGGTTGAAGCAAAAGACCTACAATCGGATGATCTAAAACATGGGCAACTTTGTTGCAAGATATGAGGCATTTGGTAGCCGATGAAGAATTTATAGAACAATGTATAGACGTAAATGAAAATCCCTATCCAGCAAAATTTTCGATTTTGTCCAGGTCCCGAAATTTAGGTAAACATCACAAATTCCGGCTTTCCCTTGATTATCTGGGTGAAATAGGCAAGAAAGAATAAAAGGGTTAAACCAAAAGACCTACAATCGGATGATCTAAAACATGGGCAACTTTGTTGCAAGATATGAGGCATTTGGTAGCCGATGAAGAATTTATGGAACAATGTATAGAACGTAAATGAAAATCCGTATCCAGCAAAATTTTCGATTTTGTCCAGGTCCCGAAATTTAGGTAAACATCACAAATTCCGGCTTTCCCTTGATTATCTGGGTGAAATAGGCAAGAAAGAATAAAAGGGTTGATCCAAAAGACCTACAATCGGATAATCTAAAACATGGGCAACTTTGTTGCAAGATATGAGGCATTTGGTAGCCGATGAAGAATTTATAGAACAATGTATAGACGTAAATGAAAATCCCTATTTAAATAAATTTTCGATTTTGTCCAGGTCCCGAAATTTAGGTAAAAATCACAAATTCCGGCTTTCCCTTGATTATCTGGGTGAAATAGGTAAGAAAGAATAAAAGGGTTGAACCAAAAGACCTACAATCGGATGATCTAAAACATGGGCAACTTTGTTGCAAGATATGAGGCATTTGGTAGCCGATGAAGAATTTATAGAACAATGTATATAACGTAAATGAAAATCCCTATCCAGCAAAATTTTCGATTTTGTCCAGGTCCCGAAATTTAGGTAAACATCACAAATTCCGGCTTTCCCTTGATTATCTGGGTGAAATAGGCAAGAAAGAATAAAAGGGTTAAACCAAAAGACCTACAATCGGATGATCTAAAACATGGGCAACTTTGTTGCAAGATATGAGGCATTTGGTAGCCGATGAAGAATTTATGGAACAATGTATAGAACGTAAATGAAAATCCCTATCCAGCAAAATTTTCGATTTTGTCCAGGTCCCGAAATTTAGGTAAACATCACAAATTCCGGCTTTCCCTTGATTATCTGGGTGAAATAGGCAAGAAAGAATAAAAGGGTTGAACCAAAAGACCTACAATCGGATGATCTAAAACATGGGCAACTTTGTTGCAAGATATGAGGCATTTGGTAGCCGATGAAGAATTTATAGAACAATGTATATAACGTAAATGAAAATCCCTATCCAGCAAAATTTTCGATTTTGTCCAGGTCCCGAAATTTAGGTAAACATCACAAATTCCGGCTTTCCCTTGATTATCTGGGTGAAATAGGCAAGAAAGAATAAAAGGGTTAAACCAAAAGACCTACAATCGGATGATCTAAAACATGGGCAACTTTGTTGCAAGATATGAGGCATTTGGTAGCCGATGAAGAATTTATGGAACAATGTATAGAACGTAAATGAAAATCCCTATCCAGCAAAATTTTCGATTTTGTCCAGGTCCCGAAATTTAGGTAAACATCACAAATTCCGGCTTTCCCTTGATTATCTGGGTGAAATAGGCAAGAAAGAATAAAAGGGTTGAACCAAAAGACCTACAATCGGATGATCTAAAACATGGGCAACTTTGTTGCAAGATATGAGGCATTTGGTAGCCGATGAAGAATTTATAGAACAATGTATATAACGTAAATGAAAATCCCTATCCAGCAAAATTTTCGATTTTGTCCAGGTCCCGAAATTTAGGTAAACATCACAAATTCCGGCTTTCCCTTGATTATCTGGGTGAAATAGGCAAGAAAGAATAAAAGGGTTAAACCAAAAGACCTACAATCGGATGATCTAAAACATGGGCAACTTTGTTGCAAGATATGAGGCATTTGGTAGCCGATGAAGAATTTATGGAACAATGTATAGAACGTAAATGAAAATCCCTATCCAGCAAAATTTTCGATTTTGTCCAGGTCCCGAAATTTAGGTAAACATCACAAATTCCGGCTTTCCCTTGATTATCTGGGTGAAATAGGCAAGAAAGAATAAAAGGGTTGATCCAAAAGACCTACAATCGGATAATCTAAAACATCGGCAACTTTGTTGCAAGATATGAGGCATTTGGTAGCCGATGAAGAATTTATGGAACAATGTATAGAACGTAAATGAAAATCCGTATCCAGCAAAATTTTCGATTTTGTCCAGGTCCCGAAATTTAGGTAAACATCACAAATTCCGGCTTTCCCTTGATTATCTGGGTGAAATAGGCAAGAAAGAATAAAAGGGTTGATCCAAAAGACCTACAATCGGATAATCTAAAACATGGGCAACTTTGTTGCAAGATATGAGGCATTTGGTAGCCGATGAAGAATTTATAGAACAATGTATAGACGTGAATGAAAATCCCTATTTAAATAAATTTTCGATTTTGTCCAGGTCCCGAAATTTAGGTAAAAATCACAAATTCCGGCTTTCCCTTGATTATCTGGGTGAAATAGGCAAGAAAGAATAAAAGGGTTGAACCAAAAGACCTACAATCGGATGATCTAAAACATGGGCAACTTTGTTGCAAGATATGAGGCATTTGGTAGCCGATGAAGAATTTATAGAACAATGTATATAACGTAAATGAAAATCCCTATCCAGCAAAATTTTCGATTTTGTCCAGGTCCCGAAATTTAGGTAAACATCACAAATTCCGGCTTTCCCTTGATTATCTGGGTGAAATAGGCAAGAAAGAATAAAAGGGTTGATCCAAAAGACCTACAATCGGATAATCTAAAACATCGGCAACTTTGTTGCAAGATATGAGGCATTTGGTAGCCGATGAAGAATTTATAGAAAAATGTATAGACGTAAATGAAAATCATTATTTAGATAAATTTTCGATTTTGTCCAGGTCCCGAAATTTAGGTAAAAATCACAAATTCCGGCTTTCCCTTGATTATCTGGGTGAAATGGGCAACAAAGAATAAAAGGGTTGAACCAAAAGACCTACAATCGGATGATCTAAAACATGGGCAACTTTGTTGCAAGATATGAGGTATTTGGTAGCCGATGAAGAATTTATAGAACAATGTATAGACGTAAATGAAAATCCCTATTTAGATAAATTTTCGATTTTGTCCAGGTCCCGAAATTTAGGTAAAAATCACAAATTCCGGCTTTCCCTTGATTATCTGGGTGAAATGGGCAACAAAGAATAAAAGGGTTGAAACAAAAGACCTACAATCGGATGATCTAAAACATGGGCAACTTTGTTGCAAGATATGAGGCATTTGGTAGCCGATGAAGAATTTATAGAACAATGTATAGAACGTAAATGAAAATCATTATTTAGATAAATTTTCTATTTTGTCCAGGTCCCGAAATTTAGGTAAAAATCACAAATTCCGGCTTTCCCTTGATTATCTGGGTGAAATGGGTAACAAAGAATAAAAGGGTTGAACCAAAAGACCTACAATCGGATGATCTAAAACATGGGCAACTTTGTTGCAAGATATGAGGCATTTGGTAGCCGATGAAGAATTTATAGAACAATGTATAGACGTAAATGAAAATCCCTATTTAGATAAATTTTCGATTTTGTCCAGGTCCCGAAATTTAGGTAAAAATCACAAATTCCGACTTTCCCTTGATTATCTGGGTGAAATGGGCAAGAAAGAATAAAAGGGTTGACCCAAAAGACCTACAATCGGATAATCTAAAACATGGGCAACTTTGTTGCAAGATATGAGGCATTTGGTAGCCGATGAAGAATTTATAGAACAATGTATAGACGTAAATGAAAATCCCTATTTAGATAAATTTTCGATTTTGTCCAGGTCCCGAAATTTAGGTAAAAATCACAAATTCCGACTTTCCCTTGATTATCTGGGTGAAATGGGCAACAAAGAATAAAAGGGTTGAACCAAAAGACCTACAATCGGATGATCTAAAACATGGGCAACTTTGTTGCAAGATATGAGGCATTTGGTAGCCGATGAAGAATTTATAGAGCAATGTATAGAACGTAAATGAAAATCCCTATCCAGCAAAATTTTCGATTTTGTCCAGGTCCCGAAATTTAGGTAAACATCACAAATTCCGGCTTTCCCTTGATTATCTGGGTGAAATGGGTAACAAAGAATAAAAGGGTTGAACCAAAAGACCTACAATCGGATGATCTAAAACATGGGCAACTTTGTTGCAAGATATGAGGCATTTGGTAGCCGATGAAGAATTTATAGAACAATGTATAGACGTAAATGAAAATCCCTATTTAGATAAATTTTCGATTTTGTCCAGGTCCCGAAATTTAGGTAATAATCACAAATTCCGGCTTTCCCTTGATTATCTGGGTGAAATGGGCAAGAAAGAATAAAAGGGTTGACCCAAAAGACCTACAATCGGATAATCTAAAACATGGGCAACTTTGTTGCAAGATATGAGGCATTTGGTAGCCGATGAAGAATTTATAGAACAATGTATAGACGTAAATGAAAATCCCTATTTAGATAAATTTTCGATTTTGTCCAGGTCCCGAAATTTAGGTAAAAATCACAAATTCCGACTTTCCCTTGATTATCTGGGTGAAATGGGCAACAAAGAATAAAAGGGTTGAACCAAAAGACCTACAATCGGATGATCTAAAACATGGGCAACTTTGTTGCAAGATATGAGGCATTTGGTAGCCGATGAAGAATTTATAGAGCAATGTATAGAACGTAAATGAAAATCCCTATCCAGCAAAATTTTCGATTTTGTCCAGGTCCCGAAATTTAGGTAAACATCACAAATTCCGGCTTTCCCTTGATTATCTGGGTGAAATAGGCAAGAAAGAATAAAAGGGTTAAACCAAAAGACCTACAATCGGATGATCTAAAACATGGGCAACTTTGTTGCAAGATATGAGGCATTTGGTAGCCGATGAAGAATTTATGGAACAATGTATAGACGTAAATGAAAATCATTATTTAGATAAATTTTCGATTTTGTCCAGGTCCCGAAATTTAGGTAAAAATCACAAATTCCGGCTTTCCCTTGATTATCTGGGTGAAATGGGCAACAAAGAATAAAAGGGTTGAACCAAAAGACCTACAATCGGATGATCTAAAACATGGGCAACTTTGTTGCAAGATATGAGGCATTTGGTAGCCGATGAAGAATTTATAGAACAATGTATAGACGTAAATGAAAATCCCTATTTAGATAAATTTTCGATTTTGTCCAGGTCCCGAAAATTTAGGTAAAAATCACAAATTCCGGCTTTCCCTTGATTATCTGGGTGAAATGGGTAACAAAGAATAAAAGGGTTGAACCAAAAGACCTACAATCGGATGATCTAAAACATGGGCAACTTTGTTGCAAGATATGAGGCATTTGGTAGCCGATGAAGAATTTATAGAACAATGTATAGACGTAAATGAAAATCCCTATTTAGATAAATTTTCGATTTTGTCCAGGTCCCGAAATTTAGGTAAAAATCACAAATTCCGACTTTCCCTTGATTATCTGGGTGAAATGGGCAACAAAGAATAAAAGGGTTGAACCAAAAGACCTACAATCGGATGATCTAAAACATGGGCAACTTTGTTGCAAGATATGAGGCATTTGGTAGCCGATGAAGAATTTATAGAACAATGTATAGACGTAAATGAAAATCCCTATTTAGATAAATTTTCGATTTTGTCCAGGTCCCGAAATTTAGGTAAAAATCACAAATTCCGACTTTCCCTTGATTATCTGGGTGAAATGGGCAACAAAGAATAAAAGGGTTGAACCAAAGGACCTACAATCGGATGATCTAAAACATGGTCAACTTTGTTGCAAGATATGAGGCATTTGGTAGCCGATGAAGAATTTATAGAACAATGTATAGACGTAAATGAAAATCCCTATTTAGATAAATTTTCGATTTTGTCCAGGTCCCGAAATTTAGGTAAAAATCACAAATTCCGGCTTTCCCTTGATTATCTGGGTGAAATGGGTAACAAAGAATAAAAGGGTTGAACCAAAAGACCTACAATCGGATGATCTAAAACATGGGCAACTTTGTTGCAAGATATGAGGCATTTGGTAGCCGATGAAGAATTTATAGAACAATGTATAGACGTAAATGAAAATCCCTATTTAGATAAATTTTCGAATTTGTCCAGGTCCCGAAATTTAGGTAAAAATCACAAATTCCGACTTTCCCTTGATTATCTGGGTGAAATGGGCAACAAAGAATAAAAGGGTTGAACCAAAAGACCTACAATCGGATGATCTAAAACATGGGCAACTTTGTTGCAAGATATGAGGCATTTGGTAGCCGATGAAGAATTTATAGAACAATGTATAGACGTAAATGAAAATCCCTATTTAGATAAATTTTCGATTTTGTCCAGGTCCCGAAAATTTAGGTAAAAATCACAAATTCCGGCTTTCCCTTGATTATCTGGGTGAAATGGGTAACAAAGAATAAAAGGGTTGAACCAAAAGACCTACAATCGGATGATCTAAAACATGGGCAACTTTGTTGCAAGATATGAGGCATTTGGTAGCCGATGAAGAATTTATAGAACAATGTATAGACGTAAATGAAAATCCCTATTTAGATAAATTTTCGATTTTGTCCAGGTCCCGAAATTTAGGTAAAAATCACAAATTCCGACTTTCCCTTGATTATCTGGGTGAAATGGGCAACAAAGAATAAAAGGGTTGAACCAAAAGACCTACAATCGGATGATCTAAAACATGGGCAACTTTGTTGCAAGATATGAGGCATTTGGTAGCCGATGAAGAATTTATAGAACAATGTATAGACGTAAATGAAAATCCCTATTTAGATAAATTTTCGATTTTGTCCAGGTCCCGAAATTTAGGTAAAAATCACAAATTCCGACTTTCCCTTGATTATCTGGGTGAAATGGGCAACAAAGAATAAAAGGGTTGAACCAAAGGACCTACAATCGGATGATCTAAAACATGGTCAACTTTGTTGCAAGATATGAGGCATTTGGTAGCCGATGAAGAATTTATAGAACAATGTATAGACGTAAATGAAAATCCCTATTTAGATAAATTTTCGATTTTGTCCAGGTCCCGAAATTTAGGTAAAAATCACAAATTCCGGCTTTCCCTTGATTATCTGTGTGAAATGGGTAACAAAGAATAAAAGGGTTGAACCAAAAGACCTACAATCGGATGATCTAAAACATGGGCAACTTTGTTGCAAGATATGAGGCATTTGGTAGCCGATGAAGAATTTATAGAACAATGTATAGACGTAAATGAAAATCCCTATTTAGATAAATTTTCGAATTTGTCCAGGTCCCGAAATTTAGGTAAAAATCACAAATTCCGACTTTCCCTTGATTATCTGGGTGAAATGGGCAACAAAGAATAAAAGGGTTGAACCAAAAGACCTACAATCGGATGATCTAAAACATGGGCAACTTTGTTGCAAGATATGAGGCATTTGGTAGCCGATGAAGAATTTATAGAACAATGTATAGACGTAAATGAAAATCCCTATTTAGATAAATTTTCGATTTTGTCCAGGTCCCGAAATTTAGGTAAAAATCACAAATTCCGACTTTCCCTTGATTATCTGGGTGAAATGGGCAACAAAGAATAAAAGGGTTGAACCAAAAGACCTACAATCGGATGATCTAAAACATGGGCAACTTTGTTGCAAGATATGAGGCATTTGGTAGCCGATGAAGAATTTATGGAACAATGTATAAAACGTAAATGAAAATCCCTATCCAGCAAAATTTTCGATTTTGTCCAGGTCCCGAAATTTAGGTAAACATCACAAATTCCGGCTTTCCCTTGATTATCTGGGTGAAATAGGCAAGAAAGAATAAAAGGGTTGATCCAAAAGACCTACAATCGGATAATCTAAAACATCGGCAACTTTGTTGCAAGATATGAGGCATTTGGTAGCCGATGAAGAATTTATAGAACAATGTATAGACGTAAATGAAAATCATTATTTAGATAAATTTTCGATTTTGTCCAGGTCCCGAAATTTAGGTAAAAATCACAAATTCCGGCTTTCCCTTGATTATCTGGGTGAAATGGGCAACAAAGAATAAAAGGGTTGAACCAAAAGACCTACAATCGGATGATCTAAAACATGGGCAACTTTGTTGCAAGATATGAGGTATTTGGTAGCCGATGAAGAATTTATAGAACAATGTATAGACGTAAATGAAAATCCCTATTTAGATAAATTTTCGATTTTGTCCAGGTCCCGAAATTTAGGTAAAAATCACAAATTCCGGCTTTCCCTTGATTATCTGGGCGAAATGGGCAACAAAGAATAAAAGGGTTGAAACAAAAGACCTACAATCGGATGATCTAAAACATGGGCAACTTTGTTGCAAGATATGAGGCATTTGGTAGCCGATGAAGAATTTATAGAACAATGTATAGAACGTAAATGAAAATCATTATTTAGATAAATTTTCTATTTTGTCCAGGTCCCGAAATTTAGGTAAAAATCACAAATTCCGGCTTTCCCTTGATTATCTGGGTGAAATGGGCAACAAAGGATAAAAGGGTTGAACCAAAAAACCTACAATCGGATGATCTAAAACATGGGCAACTTTGTTGCAAGATATGAGGCATTTGGTAGCCGATGAAGAATTTATAGAACAATGTATAGACGTAAATGAAAATCCCTATTTAGATAAATTTTCGATTTTGTCCAGGTCCCGAAATTTAGGTAAAAATCACAAATTCCGACTTTCCCTTGATTATCTGGGTGAAATGGGCAAGAAAGAATAAAAGGGTTGACCCAAAAGACCTACAATCGGATAATCTAAAACATGGGCAACTTTGTTGCAAGATATGAGGCATTTGGTAGCCGATGAAGAATTTATAGAACAATGTATAGAACGTAAATGAAAATCCCTATTTAGATAAATTTTCGATTTTGTCCAGGTCCCGAAATTTAGGTAAAAATCACAAATTCCGGCTTTCCCTTAATTATCTGGGTGAAATGGGTAACAAAGAATAAAAGGGTTGAACCAAAAGACCTACAATCGGATGATCTAAAACATGGGCAACTTTGTTGCAAGATATGAGGCATTTGGTAGCCGATGAATAATTTATAGAACAATGTATAGACGTAAATGAAAATCCCTATTTAGATAAATTTTCGATTTTGTCCAGGTCCCGAAATTTAGGTAAAAATCACAAATTCCGGCTTTCCTTTGATTATCTGGATGAAATGGGCAAGAAAGAATAAAAGGGTTGACCCAAAAGACCTACAATCGGATAATCTAAAACATGGTCAACTTTGTTGCAAGATATGAGGCATTTGGTAGCCGATGAAGAATTTATAGAACAATGTATAGACGTAAATGAAAATCCCTATTTAGATAAATTTTCGATTTTGTCCAGGTCCCGAAATTTAGGTAAAAATCACAAATTCCGACTTTCCCTTGATTATCTGGGTGAAATGGGCAACAAAGAATAAAAGGGTTGAACCAAAAGAACTACAATCGGATGATCTAAAACATGGGCAACTTTGTTGCAAGATATGAGGCATTTGGTAGCCGATGAAGAATTTATAGAACAATGTATAGACGTAAATAAAAATCCCTATTTAGATAAATTTTCGATTTTGTCCAGGTCCCGAAATTTAGGTAAAAATCACAAATTCCGGCTTTCCCTTGATTATCTGGGTGAAATGGGTAACAAAGAATAAAAGGGTTGAACCAAAAGACCTACAATCGGATGATCTAAAACATGGGCAACTTTGTTGCAAGATATGAGGCATTTGGTAGCCGATGAAGAATTTATAGAACAATGTATAGACGTAAATGAAAATCCCTATTTAGATAAATTTTCGATTTTGTCCAGGTCCCGAAATTTAGGTAAAAATCACAAATTCCGACTTTCCCTTGATTATCTGGGTGAAATGGGCAACAAAGAATAAAAGGGTTGAACCAAAAGACCTACAATCGGATGATCTAAAACATGGGCAACTTTGTTGCAAGATATGAGGCATTTGGTAGCCGATGAAGAATTTATAGAACAATGTATAGACGTAAATGAAAATCCCTATTTAGATAAATTTTCGATTTTGTCCAGGTCCCGAAATTTAGGTAAAAATCACAAATTCCGACTTTCCCTTGATTATCTGGGTGAAATGGGCAACAAAGAATAAAAGGGTTGAACCAAAGGACCTACAATCGGATGATCTAAAACATGGGCAACTTTGTTGCAAGATATGAGGCATTTGGTAGCCGATGAAGAATTTATAGAACAATGTATAGACGTAAATGAAAATCCCTATTTAGATAAATTTTCGATTTTGTCCAGGTCCCGAAATTTAGGTAAAAATCACAAATTCCGGCTTTCCCTTGATTATCTGGGTGAAATGGGTAACAAAGAATAAAAGGGTTGAACCAAAAGACCTACAATCGGATGATCTAAAACATGGGCAACTTTGTTGCAAGATATGAGGCATTTGGTAGCCGATGAAGAATTTATAGAACAATGTATAGACGTAAATGAAAATCCCTATTTAGATAAATTTTCGATTTTGTCCAGGTCCCGAAATTTAGGTAAAAATCACAAATTCTGACTTTCCCTTGATTATCTGGGTGAAATGGGCAACAAAGAATAAAAGGGTTGAACCAAAAGACCTACAATCGGATGATCTAAAACATGGGCAACTTTGTTGCAAGATATGAGGCATTTGGTAGCCGATGAAGAATTTATAGAACAATGTATAGAACGTAAATGAAAATCCCTATTTAGATAAATTTTCGATTTTGTCCAGGTCCCGAAATTTAGGTAAAAATCACAAATTCCGGCTTTCCCTTGATTATCTGGGTGAAATGGGCAACAAAGAATAAAAGGGTTGAAGCAAAAGACCTACAATCGGATGATCTAAAACATGGGCAACTTTGTTGCAAGATATGAGGCATTTGGTAGCCGATGAAGAATTTATAGAACAATGTATAGACGTAAATGAAAATCCCTATTTAGATAAATTTTCGATTTTGTCCAGGTCCCGAAATTTAGGTAAAAATCACAAATTCCGGCTTTCCCTTGATTATCTGGGTGAAATGGGTAACAAAGAATAAAAGGGTTGAACTAAAAGACCTACAATCGGATGATCTAAAACATGGGCAACTTTGTTGCAAGATATGAGGCATTTGGTAGCCGATGAAGAATTTATAGAACAATGTATAGACGTAAATGAAAATCCCTATTTAGATAAATTTTCGATTTTGTCCAGGTCCCGAAATTTAGGTAAAAATCACAAATTCCGACTTTCCCTTGATTATCTGGGTGAAATGGGCAACAAAGAATAAAAGGGTTGAACCAAAAGACCTACAATCGGATGATCTAAAACATGGGCAACTTTGTTGCAAGATATGAGGCATTTGGTAACCGATGAAGAATTTATAGAACAATGTATAGACGTAAATGAAAATCCCTATTTAGATAAATTTTCGATTTTGTCCAGGTCCCGAAATTTAGGTAAAAATCACAAATTCCGACTTTCCCTTGATTATCTGGGTGAAATGGGCAACAAAGAATAAAAGGGTTGAACCAAAAGACCTACAATCGGATGATCTAAAACATGGGCAACTTTGTTGCAAGATATGAGGCATTTGGTAGCCGATGAAGAATTTATAGAACAATGTATAGACGTAAATGAAAATCCCTATTTAGATAAATTTTCGATTTTGTCCAGGTCCCGAAATTTAGGTAAAAATCACAAATTCCGGCTTTCCCTTGATTATCTGGGTGAAATGGGTAACAAAGAATAAAAGGGTTGAACCAAAAGACCTACAATCGGATGATCTAAAACATGGACAACTTTGTTGCAAGATATGAGGCATTTGGTAGCCGATGAAGAATTTATAGAACAATGTATAGACGTAAATGAAAATCCCTATCCAGCAAAATTTTCGATTTTGTCCAGGTCCCGAAATTTAGGTAAACATCACAAATTCCGGCTTTCCCTTGATTATCTGGGTGAAATGGGCAACAAAGAATAAAAGGGTTGAACCAAAAGACCTACAATCGGATGATCTAAAACATGGGCAACTTTGTTGCAAGATATGAGGCATTTGGTAGCCGATGAAGAATTTATAGAACAATGTATAGACGTAAATGAAAATCCCTATTTAGATAAATTTTCGATTTTGTCCAGGTCCCGAAATTTAGGTAAAAATCACAAATTCCGACTTTCCCTTGATTATCTCGGTGAAATGGGCAACAAAGAATAAAAGGGTTGAACCAAAAGACCTACAATCGGATGATCTAAAACATGGGCAACTTTGTTGCAAGATATGAGGCATTTGGTAGCCGATGAAGAATTTATAGAACAATGTATAGAACGTAAATGAAAATCCCTATTTAGATAAATTTTCGATTTTGTCCAGGTCCCGAAATTTAGGTAAAAATCACAAATTCCGGCTTTCCCTTGATTATCTGGGTGAAATGGGTAACAAAGAATAAAAGGGTTGAACCAAAAGACCTACAATCGGATGATCTAAAACATGGGCAACTTTGTTGCAAGATATGAGGCATTTGGTAGCCGATGAAGAATTTATAGAACAATGTATAGAACGTAAATGAAAATCCCTATTTAGATAAATTTTCGATTTTGTCCAGGTCCCGAAATTTAGGTAAAAATCACAAATTCCGGCTTTCCCTTGATTATCTGGGTGAAATGGGTAACAAAGAATAAAAGGGTTGAACCAAAAGACCTACAATCGGATGATCTAAAACATGGGCAACTTTGTTGCAAGATATGAGGCATTTGGTAGCCGATGAAGAATTTATAGAACAATGTATAGACGTAAATGAAAATCCCTATTTAGATAAATTTTCGATTTTGTCCAGGTCCCGAAATTAAGGTAAAAATCACAAATTCCGACTTTCCCTTGATTATCTGGGTGAAATGGGCAACAAAGAATAAAAGGGTTGAACCCAAAGACCTACAATCGGATGATCTAAAACATGGGCAACTTTGTTGCAAGATATGAGGCATTTGGTAGCCGATGAAGAATTTATGGAACAATGTATAAAACGTAAATGAAAATCCCTATAAAGCAAAATTTTCGATTTTGTCCAGGTCCCGAAATTTAGGTAAAAATCACAAATTCCGACTTTCCCTTGATTATCTGGGTGAAATGGGCAACAAAGAATAAAAGGGTTGAACCAAAAGACCTACAATCGGATGATCTAAAACATGGGCAACTTTGTTGCAAGATATGAGGCATTTGGTAGCCGATGAAGAATTTATAGAACAATGTATAGAACGTAAATGAAAATCCCTATTTAGATAAATTTTCGATTTTGTCCAGGTCCCGAAATTTAGGTAAAAATCACAAATTCCGGCTTTCCCTTGATTATCTGGGTGAAATGGGTAACAAAGAATAAAAGGGTTGAACCAAAAGACCTACAATCGGATGATCTAAAACATGGGCAACTTTGTTGCAAGATATGAGGCATTTGGTAGCCGATGAAGAATTTATAGAACAATGTATAGAACGTAAATGAAAATCCCTATTTAGATAAATTTTCGATTTTGTCCAGGTCCCGAAATTTAGGTAAAAATCACAAATTCCGGCTTTCCCTTGATTATCTGGGTGAAATGGGTAACAAAGAATAAAAGGGTTGAACCAAAAGACCTACAATCGGATGATCTAAAACATGGGCAACTTTGTTGCAAGATATGAGGCATTTGGTAGCCGATGAAGAATTTATAGAGCAATGTATAGACGTAAATGAAAATCCCTATTTAGATAAATTTTCGATTTTGTCCAGGTCCCGAAATTTAGGTAAAAATCACAAATTCCGACTTTCCCTTGATTATCTGGGTGAAATGGGCAACAAAGAATAAAAGGGTTGAACCAAAAGACCTACAATCGGATGATCTAAAACATGGGCAACTTTGTTGCAAGATATGAGGCATTTGGTAGCCGATGAAGAATTTATGGAACAATGTATAGAACGTAAATGAAAATCCCTATCCAGCAAAATTTTCGATTTTGTCCAGGTGCCTAAATTTAGGTAAAAATCACAAATTCCGGCTTTGCCTTGATTATCTGGGTGAAATGGGCAACAAAGGATAAAAGGGTTGAACCCAAAAACTTACAATCGGATGATCTAAAACATGGGCAACATTGTTGCAAGATATGAGGCATTTGGTAGCCGATGAAGAATTTATGGAACAATGTATAGAATGTAAATGAAAATCCCTATCCAGCAAAATTTTCGATTTTGTCCAGGTGCCTAAATTTAGGTAAAAATCACAAATTCCGGCTTTCCCTTGATTATCTGGGTGAAATGGGCAACAAAGGATAAAAGGGTTGAACCAAAAGACCTACAATCGGATAATCTAAAACATGGGCAACTTTGTTGCAAGATATGAGGCATTTGGTAGCCGATGAAGAATTTATAGAACAATGTATAGAACGTAAATGAAAATCTCTATTTAGATAAATTTTCGATTTTGTCCAGGTCCCGAAATTTAGGTAAAAATCACAAATTCCGGCTTTCCCTTGATTATCTGGGTGAAATGGGTAACAAAGAATAAAAGGGTTGAACCAAAAGACCTACAATCGGATGATCTAAAACATGGGCAACTTTGTTGCAAGATATGAGGCATTTGGTAGCCGATGAAGAATTTATAGAACAATGTATAGACGTAAATGAAAATCCCTATTTAGATAAATTTTCGATTTTGTCCAGGTCGCGAAATTTAGGTAAAAATCACAAATTCCGGCTTTACCTTGATTATCTGGGTGAAATGGGCAACAAAGGATAAAAGGGTTGAATCAAAAGACCTACAATCGGATGATCTAAAACATGGGCAACTTTGTTGCAAGATATGAGGCATTTGGTAGCCGATGAAGAATTTATGGAACAATGTATAGAACGTAAATGAAAATCCCTATCCAGCAAAATTTTCGAAATTTAGGTAAAAATCACAAATTCCGGCTTTCCCTTGATTATCTGGGTGAAATGGGCAACAAAGAATAAAAGGGTTGAAGCAAAAGACCTACAATCGGATGATCTAAAACATGGGCAACATTGTTGCAAGATATGAGGCATTTGGTAGCCGATGAAGAATTTATGGAACAATGTATAGAACGTAAATGAAAATCCCTATCCAGCAAAATTTTCGAAATTTAGGTAAAAATCACAAATTCCGGCTTTCCCTTGATTATCTGGGTGAAATGGGCAACAAAGAATAAAAGGGTTGAAGCAAAAGACCTACAATCGGATGATCTAAAACATGGGCAACTTTGTTGCAAGATATGAGGCATTTGGTAGCCGATGAAGAATTTATGGAACAATGTATAAAACGTAAATGAAAATCTCTATAAAGCAAAATTTTCGATTTTGTCCAGGTCCCGAAATTTAGGTAAAAATCACAAATTATGGCTTTCCCTTGATTATCTGGGTGAAATGGGCAACAAAGAATAAAAGGGTTGAACCAAGAGACCTACAATCGGATGATCTAAAACATGGGCAACTTTGTTGCAAGATATGAGGCATTTGGAAGCCGATGAAGAATTTATGGAACAATGTATAGAACGTAAATGAAAATCCCTATCCAGCAAAATTTTCGATTTTGTCCAAGTCCCGAAATTTAGGTAAACATCACAAATTCCGGCTTTCCCTTGATTATCTGGGTGAAATAGGCAAGAAAGAATAAAAGGGTTGAACCAAGAGACCTACAATCGGATGATCTAAAACATGGGCAACTTTGTTGCAAGATATGAGGCATTTGGTAGCCGATGAAGAATTTATGGAACAATGTATAGAACGTAAATGAAAATCCCTATCCAGCAAAATTTTCGAAATTTAGGTAAAAATCACAAATTCCGGCTTTCCCTTGATTATCTGGGTGAAATGGGCAACAAAGAATAAAAGGGTTGAACCAAAAGACCTACAATCGGATGATCTAAAATATGGGCAACTTTGTTGCAAGATATGAGGCATTTGGTAGCCGATGAAGAATTTATGGAACAATGTATAGAACGTAAATGAAAATCCCTATCCAGCAAAATTTTCGAAATGTAGGTAAAAATCACAAATTCCGGCTTTCCCTTGATTATCTGGGTGAAATGGGCAACAAAGGATAAAAGGGTTGAACCAAAAGACCTACAATCGGATGATCTAAAACATGGGCAACTTTGTTGCAAGATATGAGGCATTTGGTAGCCGATGAAGAATTTATGGAACAATGTATAGAATGTAAATGAAAATCCCTATCCAGCAAAATTTTCGATTTTGTCCAGGTGCCTAAATTTAGGTAAAAATCACAAATTCCGGCTTTCCCTTGATTATCTGGGTGAAATGGGCAACAAAGGATAAAAGGGTTGAATCAAAAGACCTACAATCGGATGATCTAAAACATGGGCAACTTTGTTGCAAGATATGAGGCATTTGGTAGCCGATGAAGAATTTATGGAACAATGTATAGAATGTAAATGAAAATCCCTATCCAGCAAAATTTTCGATTTTGTCCAGGTGCCTAAATTTAGGTAAAAATCACAAATTCCGGCTTTCCCTTGATTATCTGGGTGAAATGGGCAACAAAGGATAAAAGGGTTGAGGCAAAAGACCTACAATCGGATGATCTAAAACATGGGCAACTTTGTTGCAAGATATGAGGCATTTGGAAGCCGATGAAGAATTTATGGAACAATGTATAGAACGTAAATGAAAATCCCTATCCAGCAAAATCTTCGATTTTGTCCAGATGCCTAAATTTAGGTAAAAATCACAAATTCCGGCTTTCCCTTGATTATCTGTTTGAAATGGGCAACAAAGGATAAAAGGGTTGAACCAAAAAACCTACAATCGGATGATCTAAAACATGGGCAACTTTGTTGCAAGATATGAGGTATTTGGTAGCCGATGAAGAATTTATGGAACAATGTATAGAATGTAAATGAAAATCCCTATCCAGCAAAATTTTCGAAATGTATTTAAAAATCACAAATTCCGGCTCTCCCTTGATTATCTGGGTGAAATGGGCAACAAAGGATAAAAGGGTTGAACCAAAAAACCTACAATCGGATGATCTAAAACATGGGCAACTTTGTTGCAAGATATGAGGCATTTGGTAGCCGATGAAAAATTTATGGAACAATGTATAGAATGTAAATGAAAATCCCTATCCAGCAAAATTTTCGAAATGTAGGTAAAAATCACAAATTCCGGCTTTGCCTTGATTATCTGGGTGAAATGGGCAACAAAGGATAAAAGGGTTGAACCAAAAAACCTACAATCGGATGATCTAAAACATGGGCAACTTTGTTGCAAGATATGAGGCATTTGGTAGCCGATGAAGAATTTATGGAACAATGTATAGAATGTAAATGAAAATCCCTATCCAGCAAAATTTTCGATTTTGTCCAGGTGCCTAAATTTAGGTAAAAATCACAAATTCCGGCTTTCCCTTGATTATCTGGGTGAAATGGGCAACAAAGGATAAAAGGGTTGAACCAAAAAACCTACAATCGGATGATCTAAAACATGGGCAACTTTGTTGCAAGATATGAGGCATTTGGAAGCCGATGAAGAATTTATGGAACAATGTATAGAATGTAAATGAAAATCCCTATCCAGCAAAATTTTCGATTTTGTCCAGGTGCCTAAATTTAGGTAAAAATCACAAATTCCGGCTTTCCCTTGATTATCTGGGTGAAATGGGCAACAAAGGATAAAAGGGTTGAACCAAAAAACCTACAATCGGATGATCTAAAACATGGGCAACTTTGTTGCAAGATATGAGGCATTTGGTAGCCGATGAAAAATTTATGGAACAATGTATAGAATGTAAATGAAAATCCCTATCCAGCAAAATTTTCGAAATGTAGGTAAAAATCACAAATTCCGGCTTTCCCTTGATTATCTGGGTGAAATGGGCAACAAAGGATAAAAGGGTTGAACCAAAAAACCTACAATCGGATGATCTAAAACATGGGCAACTTTGTTGCAAGATATGAGGCATTTGGTAGCCGATGAAGAATTTATGGAACAATGTATAGAATGTAAATGAAAATCCCTATCCAGCAAAATTTTCGATTTTGTCCAGGTGCCTAAATTTAGGTAAAAATCACAAATTCCGGCTTTCCCTTGATTATCTGGGTGAAATGGGCAACAAAGGATAAAAGGGTTGAACCAAAAAACCTACAATCGGATGATCTAAAACATGGGCAACTTTGTTGCAAGATATGAGGCATTTGGAAGCCGATGAAGAATTTATGGAACAATGTATAGAACGTAAATGAAAATCAATATCCAGCAAAATTTTCGAAATTTAGGTAAAAATCACAAATTCCGGCTTTCCCTTGATTATCTGGGTGAAATGGGCAACAAAGAATAAAAGGGTTGAACCAAAAGACCTACAATCGGATGATCTAAAATATAGGCAACTTTGTTGCAAGATATGAGGCATTTGGTAGCCGATGAAGAATTTATGGAACAATGTATAGAACGTAAATGAAAATCCCTATCCAGCAAAATTTTCGAAATGTAGGTAAAAATCACAAATTCCGGCTTTCCCTTGATTATCTGGGTGAAATGGGCAACAAAGGATAAAAGGGTTGAATCAAAAGACCTAAAATCGGATGATCTAAAACATGGGCAACTTTGTTGCAAGATATGAGGCATTTGGTAGCCGATGAAGAATTTATGGAACAATGTATAGAACGTAAATGAAAATCCCTATCCAGCAAAATTTTCGAAATGTAGGTAAAAATCACAAATTCCGGCTTTCCCTTGATTATCTGGGTGAAATGGGCAACAAAGGATAAAAGGGTTGAACCAAAAAACCTACAATCGGATGATCTAAAACATGGGCAACTTTGTTGCAAGATATGAGGCATTTGGAAGCCGATGAAGAATTTATGGAACAATGTATAGAACGTAAATGAAAATCCCTATCCAGCAAAATCTTCGATTTTGTCCAGATGCCTAAATTTAGGTAAAAATCACAAATTCCGGCTTTCCCTTGATTATCTGGGTGAAATGGGCAACAAAGGATAAAAGGGTTGAACCAAAAAACCTACAATCGGATGATCTAAAACATGGGCAACTTTGTTGCAAGATATGAGGTATTTGGTAGCCGATGAAGAATTTATGGAACAATGTATAGAATGTAAATGAAAATCCCTATCCAGCAAAATTTTCGAAATGTATTTAAAAATCACAAATTCCGGCTCTCCCTTGATTATCTGGGTGAAATGGGCAACAAAGGATAAAAGGGTTGAACCAAAAAACCTACAATCGGATGATCTAAAACATGGGCAACTTTGTTGCAAGATATGAGGCATTTGGTAGCCGATGAAGAATTTATGGAACAATGTATAGAACGTAAATGAAAATCCCTATCCAGCAAAATTTTCGAAATGTAGGTAAAAATCACAAATTCCGGCTTTCCCTTGATTATCTGGGTGAAATGGGCAACAAAGAATAAAAGGGTTGAGCCAGAAAACCTACAATCGGATGATCTAAAACATGGGCAACTTTGTTGCAAGATATGAGGCATTTGGTAGCCGATGAAGAATTTATGGAACAATGTATAGAACGTAAATGAAAATCCCTATCCAGCAAAATTTTCGATTTTGTCCAGGTCCCGAAATTTAGGTAAACATCACAAATTCCGGCTTTCCCTTGATTATCTGGGTGAAATAGGCAAGAAAGAATAAAAGGGTTGAACCAAAAAACCTACAATCGGATGATCTAAAACATGGGCAACTTTGTTGCAAGATATGAGGTATTTGGTAGCCGATGAAGAATTTATGGAACAATGTATAGAATGTAAATGAAAATCCCTATCCAGCAAAATTTTCGAAATGTATTTAAAAATCACAAATTCCGGCTCTCCCTTGATTATCTGGGTGAAATGGGCAACAAAGGATAAAAGGGTTGAACCAAAAAACCTACAATCGGATGATCTAAAACATGGGCAACTTTGTTGCAAGATATGAGGCATTTGGAAGCCGATGAAGAATTTATGGAACAATGTATAGAACGTAAATGAAAATCCCTATCCAGCAAAATTTTCGATTTTGTCCAGGTGCCTAAATTTAGGTAAAAATCACAAATTCCGGCTTTCCCTTGATTATCTGGGTGAAATGGGCAACAAAGGATAAAAGGGTTGAACCAAAAAACCTACAATCGGATGATCTAAAACATGGGCAACTTTGTTGCAAGATATGAGGCATTTGGTAGCCGATGAAAAATTTATGGAACAATGTATAGAATGTAAATGAAAATCCCTATCCAGCAAAATTTTCGAAATGTAGGTAAAAATCACAAATTCCGGCTTTGCCTTGATTATCTGGGTGAAATGGGCAACAAAGGATAAAAGGGTTGAACCAAAAAACCTACAATCGGATGATCTAAAACATGGGCAACTTTGTTGCAAGATATGAGGCATTTGGTAGCCGATGAAGAATTTATGGAACAATGTATAGAATGTAAATGAAAATCCCTATCCAGCAAAATTTTCGATTTTGTCCAGGTGCCTAAATTTAGGTAAAAATCACAAATTCCGGCTTTCCCTTGATTATCTGGGTGAAATGGGCAACAAAGGATAAAAGGGTTGAACCAAAAAACCTACAATCGGATGATCTAAAACATGGGCAACTTTGTTGCAAGATATGAGGCATTTGGAAGCCGATGAAGAATTTATGGAACAATGTATAGAACGTAAATGAAAATCAATATCCAGCAAAATTTTCGAAATTTAGGTAAAAATCACAAATTCCGGCTTTCCCTTGATTATCTGGGTGAAATGGGCAACAAAGAATAAAAGGGTTGAACCAAAAGACCTACAATCGGATGATCTAAAATATAGGCAACTTTGTTGCAAGATATGAGGCATTTGGTAGCCGATGAAGAATTTATGGAACAATGTATAGAACGTAAATGAAAATCCCTATCCAGCAAAATTTTCGAAATGTAGGTAAAAATCACAAATTCCGGCTTTCCCTTGATTATCTGGGTGAAATGGGCAACAAAGGATAAAAGGGTTGAATCAAAAGACCTACAATCGGATGATCTAAAACATGGGCAACTTTGTTGCAAGATATGAGGCATTTGGTAGCCGATGAAGAATTTATGGAACAATGTATAGAATGTAAATGAAAATCCCTATCCAGCAAAATTTTCGATTTTGTCCAGGTGCCTAAATTTAGGTAAAAATCACAAATTCCGGCTTTCCCTTGATTATCTGGGTGAAATGGGCAACAAAGGATAAAAGGGTTGAATCAAAAGACCTAAAATCGGATGATCTAAAACATGGGCAACTTTGTTGCAAGATATGAGGCATTTGGTAGCCGATGAAGAATTTATGGAACAATGTATAGAACGTAAATGAAAATCCCTATCCAGCAAAATTTTCGAAATGTAGGTAAAAATCACAAATTCCGGCTTTCCCTTGATTATCTGGGTGAAATGGGCAACAAAGGATAAAAGGGTTGAGGCAAAAGACCTACAATCGGATGATCTAAAACATGGGCAACTTTGTTGCAAGATATGAGGCATTTGGAAGCCGATGAAGAATTTATGGAACAATGTATAGAACGTAAATGAAAATCCCTATCCAGCAAAATCTTCGATTTTGTCCAGATGCCTAAATTTAGGTAAAAATCACAAATTCCGGCTTTCCCTTGATTATCTGGGTGAAATGGGCAACAAAGGATAAAAGGGTTGAACCAAAAAACCTACAATCGGATGATCTAAAACATGGGCAACTTTGTTGCAAGATATGAGGTATTTGGTAGCCGATGAAGAATTTATGGAACAATGTATAGAATGTAAATGAAAATCCCTATCCAGCAAAATTTTCGAAATGTATTTAAAAATCACAAATTCCGGCTCTCCCTTGATTATCTGGGTGAAATGGGCAACAAAGGATAAAAGGGTTGAACCAAAAAACCTACAATCGGATGATCTAAAACATGGGCAACTTTGTTGCAAGATATGAGGCATTTGGTAGCCGATGAAGAATTTATGGAACAATGTATAGAACGTAAATGAAAATCCCTATCCAGCAAAATTTTCGAAATGTAGGTAAAAATCACAAATTCCGGCTTTCCCTTGATTATCTGGGTGAAATGGGCAACAAAGAATAAAAGGGTTGAGCCAAAAAACCTACAATCGGATGATCTAAAACATGGGCAACTTTGTTGCAAGATATGAGGCATTTGGAAGCCGATGAAGAATTTATGGAACAATGTATAGAACGTAAATGAAAATCCCTATCCAGCAAAATTTTCGATTTTGTCCAGGTCCCGAAATTTAGGTAAACATCACAAATTCCGGCTTTCCCTTGATTATCTGGGTGAAATAGGCAAGAAAGAATAAAAGGGTTGAACCAAGAGACCTACAATCGGATGATCTAAAACATGGGCAACTTTGTTGCAAGATATGAGGCATTTGGTAGCCGATGAAGAATTTATGGAACAATGTATAGAACGTAAATGAAAATCCCTATCCAGCAAAATTTTCGATTTTGTCCAGGTGCCTAAATTTAGGTAAAAATCACAAATTCCGGCTTTCCCTTGATTATCTGGGTGAAATGGGCAACAAAGGATAAAAGGGTTGAACCAAAAAACCTACAATCGGATGATCTAAAACATGGGCAACTTTGTTGCAAGATATGAGGCATTTGGTAGCCGATGAAGAATTTATGGAACAATGTATAGAATGTAAATGAAAATCCCTATCCAGCAAAATTTTCGAAATGTAGGTAAAAATCACAAATTCCGGCTTTGCCTTGATTATCTGGGTGAAATGGGCAACAAAGGATAAAAGGGTTGAACCAAAAAACCTACAATCGGATGATCTAAAACATGGGCAACTTTGTTGCAAGATATGAGGCATTTGGTAGCCGATGAAGAATTTATGGAACAATGTATAGAATGTAAATGAAAATCCCTATCCAGCAAAATTTTCGATTTTGTCCAGGTGCCTAAATTTAGGTAAAAATCACAAATTCCGGCTTTCCCTTGATTATCTGGGTGAAATGGGCAACAAAGGATAAAAGGGTTGAACCAAAAAACCTACAATCGGATGATCTAAAACATGGGCAACTTTGTTGCAAGATATGAGGCATTTGGAAGCCGATGAAGAATTTATGGAACAATGTATAGAATGTAAATGAAAATCCCTATCCAGCAAAATTTTCGATTTTGTCCAGGTGCCTAAATTTAGGTAAAAATCACAAATTCCGGCTTTCCCTTGATTATCTGGGTGAAATGGGCAACAAAGGATAAAAGGGTTGAACCAAAAAACCTACAATCGGATGATCTAAAACATGGGCAACTTTGTTGCAAGATATGAGGCATTTGGAAGCCGATGAAGAATTTATGGAACAATGTATAGAACGTAAATGAAAATCCCTATCCAGCAAAATTTTCGATTTTGTCCAGGTCCCGAAATTTAGGTAAACATCACAAATTCCGGCTTTCCCTTGATTATCTGGGTGAAATAGGCAAGAAAGAATAAAAGGGTTGAACCAAGAGACCTACAATCGGATGATCTAAAACATGGGCAACTTTGTTGCAAGATATGAGGCATTTGGTAGCCGATGAAGAATTTATGGAACAATGTATAGAACGTAAATGAAAATCCCTATCCAGCAAAATGTTCGATTTTGTCCAGGTCCCGAAAGTTAGGTAAACATCACAAATTCCGGCTTTCCCTTGATTATCTGGGTGAAATGGGCAACAAAGGATAAAAGGGTTGGGCCAAAAGACCTACAATCGGATGATCTAAAACATGGGCAACATTGTTGCAAGATATGAGGCATTTGGTAGCCGATGGAGAATTTATGGAACAATGTATAGAACGTAAATGAAAATCCCTATCCAGGAAAATTTTCGAAATTTAGGTAAAAATCACAAATTCCGGCTTTCCCTTGATTATCTGGGTGAAATAGGCAAGAAAGAATAAAAGGGTTGAAGCAAAAGACCTACAATCGGATGATCTAAAACATGGGCAACTTTGTTGCAAGATATGAGGCATTTGGTAGCCGATGAAGAATTTATGGAACAATGTATAAAACGTAAATGAAAATCCCTATAAAGCAAAATTTTCGATTTTGTCCAGGTCCCGAAATTTAGGTAAAAACACAAATTCCGGCTTTCCCTTGATTATCTGGGTGAAATGGGCAACAAAGAATAAAAGGGTTGAACCCAAAGACCTACAATCGGATGATCTAAAACATGGGCAACTTTGTTGCAAGATATGAGGCATTTGGTAGCCGATGAAGAATTTATGGAACAATGTATAGAATGTATATGAAAATCCCTATCCAGCAAAATTTTCGATTTTGTCCACGTGCCTAAATTTAGGTAAAAACACAAATTCCGGCTTTCCCTTGATTATCTAGGTGAAATGGGCAACAAAGAATAAAAGGGTTGAACCCAAAGACCTACAATCGGATGATCTAAAACATGGGCAACTTTGTTGCAAGATATGAGGCATTTGGTAGCCGATGAAGAATTTATGGAACAATGTATAAAACGTAAATGAAAATCCCTATAAAGCAAAATTTTCGATTTTGTCCAGGTCCCGAAATTTAGGTAAAAATCACAAATTCCGGCTTTCCCTTGATTATCTGGGTGAAATGGGCAACAAAGAATAAAAGGGTTGAAACAAAAGACCTACAATCGGATGATCTAAAACATGGGCAACTTTGTTGCAAGATATGAGGCATTTGGTAGCCGATGAAGAATTTATGGAACAATGTATAGAACGTAAATAAAAATCCCTATCCAGCAAAATTTTCGATTTTGTCCAGGTACCGAAATTTAGGTAAAAATCACAAATTCCGGCTTTCCCTTGATTATCTGGGTGAAATGGGCAACAAAGAATAAAAGGGTTGAAACAAAAGACCTACAATCGGATGATCTAAAACATGGGCAACTTTGTTGCAAGATATGAGGCATTTGGTAGCCGATGAAGAATTTATGGAACAATGTATAGAACGTAAATGAAAATCCCTATCCAGCAAAATTTTCGATTTTGTCCAGGTACCGAAATTTAGGTAAAAATCACAAATTCCGGCTTTCCCTTGATTATCTATGTGAAATGGGCAACAAAGGATAAAAGGGTTGGGCCAAAAGACCTACAATCGGATGATCTAAAACATGGGCAACATTGTTGCAAGATATGAGGCATTTGGTAGCCGATGAAGAATTTATGGAACAATGTATAGAACGTAAATGAAAATCATTATCCAGGAAAATTTTCGAAATTTAGGTAAAAATCACAAATTCCGGCTTTCCCTTGATTATCTGGGTGAAATGGGCAACAAAGAATAAAAGGGTTGAAGCAAAAGACCTACAATCGGATGATCTAAAACATGGGCAACTTTGTTGCAAGATATGAGGCATTTGGTAGCCGATGAAGAATTTATGGAACAATGTATAAAACGTAAATGAAAATCCCTATAAAGCAAAATTTTCGATTTTGTCCAGGTCCCGAAATTTAGGTAAAAACACAAATTCCGGCTTTCCCTTGATTATCTGGGTGAAATGGGCAACAAAGAATAAAAGGGTTGAACCCAAAGACCTACAATCGGATGATCTAAAACATGGGCAACTTTGTTGCAAGATATGAGGCATTTGGTAGCCGATGAAGAATTTATGGAACAATGTATAGAATGTATATGAAAATCCCTATCCAGCAAAATTTTCGATTTTGTCCACGTGCCTAAATTTAGGTAAAAACACAAATTCCGGCTTTCCCTTGATTATCTGGGTGAAATGGGCAACAAAGAATAAAAGGGTTGAACCCAAAGACCTACAATCGGATGATCTAAAACATGGGCAACTTTGTTGCAAGATATGAGGCATTTGGTAGCCGATGAAGAATTTATGGAACAATGTATAAAACGTAAATGAAAATCCCTATAAAGCAAAATTTTCGATTTTGTCCAGGTCCCGAAATTTAGGTAAAAATCACAAATTCCGGCTTTCAATTGATTATCTGGGTGAAATGGGCAACAAAGAATAAAAGGGTTGAAACAAAAGACCTACAATCGGATGATCTAAAACATGGGCAACTTTGTTGCAAGATATGAGGCATTTGGTAGCCGATGAAGAATTTATGGAACAATGTATAGAACGTAAATAAAAATCCCTATCCAGCAAAATTTTCGATTTTGTCCAGGTACCGAAATTTAGGTAAAAATCACAAATTCCGGCTTTCCCTTGATTATCTGGGTGAAATGGGCAACAAAGAATAAAAGGGTTGAAGCAAAAGACCTACAATCGGATGATCTAAAACATGGGCAACTTTGTTGCAAGATATGAGGCATTTGGTAGCCGATGAAGAATTTATGGAACAATGTATAAAACGTAAATGAAAATCTCTATAAAGCAAAATTTTCGATTTTGTCCAGGTCCCGAAATTTAGGTAAAAATCACAAATTATGGCTTTCCCTTGATTATCTGGGTGAAATGGGCAACAAAGAATAAAAGGGTTGAACCAAGAGACCTACAATCGGATGATCTAAAACATGGGCAACTTTGTTGCAAGATATGAGGCATTTGGAAGCCGATGAAGAATTTATGGAACAATGTATAGAACGTAAATGAAAATCATTATCCAGCAAAATTTTCGATTTTGTCCAAGTCCCGAAATTTAGGTAAACATCACAAATTCCGGCTTTCCCTTGATTATCTGGGTGAAATAGGCAAGAAAGAATAAAAGGGTTGAACCAAGAGACCTACAATCGGATGATCTAAAACATGGGCAACTTTGTTGCAAGATATGAGGCATTTGGTAGCCGATGAAGAATTTATGGAACAATGTATAGAACGTAAATGAAAATCCCTATCCAGCAAAATTTTCGAAATTTAGGTAAAAATCACAAATTCCGGCTTTCCCTTGATTATCTGGGTGAAATGGGCAACAAAGAATAAAAGGGTTGAACCAAAAGACCTACAATCGGATGATCTAAAATATGGGCAACTTTGTTGCAAGATATGAGGCATTTGGTAGCCGATGAAGAATTTATGGAACAATGTATAGAACGTAAATGAAAATCCCTATCCAGCAAAATTTTCGAAATGTAGGTAAAAATCACAAATTCCGGCTTTCCCTTGATTATCTGGGTGAAATGGGCAACAAAGGATAAAAGGGTTGAATCAAAAGACCTACAATCGGATGATCTAAAACATGGGCAACTTTGTTGCAAGATATGAGGCATTTGGTAGCCGATGAAGAATTTATGGAACAATGTATAGAATGTATATGAAAATCCCTATCCAGCAAAATTTTCGATTTTGTCCACGTGCCTAAATTTAGGTAAAAACACAAATTCCGGCTTTCCCTTGATTATCTGGGTGAAATGGGCAACAAAGAATAAAAGGGTTGAACCCAAAGACCTACAATCGGATGATCTAAAACATGGGCAACTTTGTTGCAAGATATGAGGCATTTGGTAGCCGATGAAGAATTTATAGAACAATGTATAGAACGTAAATGAAAATCCCTATTTAAATAAATTTTCGATTTTGTCCAGGTCCCGAAATTTAGGTAAAAATCACAAATTCCGGCTTTCCCTTGATTATCTGGGTGAAATGGGCAACAAAGGATAAAAGGGTTGAATCAAAAGACCTAAAATCGGATGATCTAAAACATGGGCAACTTTGTTGCAAGATATGAGGCATTTGGTAGCCGATGAAGAATTTATGGAACAATGTATAAAACGTAAATGAAAATCCCTATAAAGCAAAATTTTCGATTTTGTCCAGGTCCCGAAATTTAGGTAAAAATCACAAATTATGGCTTTCCCTTGATTATCTGGGTGAAATGGGCAACAAAGAATAAAAGGGTTGAACCGAAAGACCTACAATCGGATGATCTAAAATATGGGCAACTTTGTTGCAAGATATGAGGCATTTGGTAGCCGATGAAGAATTTATAGAACAATGTATAGACGTAAATGAAAATCCCTATTTAGATAAATTTTCGATTTTGTCCAGGTCCCGAAATTTAGGTAAAAATCACAAATTCGGCTTTCCCTTGATTATCTGGGTGAAATGGGCAACAAAGAATAAAAGGGTTGAACCAAAAGACCTACAATCGGATGATCAAAACATGGGCAACTTTGTTGCAAGATATGAGGCATTTGGTAGCCGATGAAGAATTTATGGAACAATGTATAGAATGTATATGACAATCCCTATCCAGCAAAATTTTCGATTTTGTCCAGGTGCCTAAATTTAGGTAAAAATCACAAATTCCGGCTTTCCCTTGATTATCTGGGTGAAATGGGCAACAAAGGATAAAAGGGTTGAACCAAAAGACCTACAATCGGATGATCTAAAACATGGGCAACATTGTTGCAAGATATGAGGCATTTGGTAGCCGATGAAGAATTTATGGAACAATGTATAGAACGTAAATGAAAATCCCTATAAAGCAAAATTTTCGATTTTGTCCAGGTCCCGAAATTTAGGTAAAAATCACAAATTATGGCTTTCCCTTGATTATCTGGGTGAAATGGGCAACAAAGAATAAAAGGGTTGAACCGAAAGACCTACAATCGGATGATCTAAAACATGGGCAACTTTGTTGCAAGATATGAGGCATTTGGTAGCCGATGAAGAATTTATGGAACAATGTATAGAACGTAAATGAAAATCCCTATCCAGCAAAATTTTCGATTTTGTCCAGGTCCCGAAATTTAGGTAAACATCACAAATTCCGGCTTCCCCTTGATTATCTGGGTGAAATGGGCAACAAAGAATAAAAGGGTTGAACCAAAAGACCTACAATCGGATGATCTAAAATATGGGCAACTTTGTTGCAAGATATGAGGCATTTGGTAGCCGATGAAGAATTTATAGAACAATGTATAGACGTAAATGAAAATCCCTATTTAGATAAATTTTCGATTTTGTCCAGGTCCCGAAATTTAGGTAAAAATCACAAATTCGGCTTTCCCTTGATTATCTGGGTGAAATGGGCAACAAAGAATAAAAGGGTTGAACCAAAAGGCCTACAATCGGATGATCTAAAACATGGGCAACATTGTTGCAAGATATGAGGCATTTGGTAGCCGATGAAGAATTTATGGAACAATGTATAGAACGTAAATGAAAATCCCTATTTAAATTAATTTTCGAAATTTAGGTAAAAATCACAAATTTCGGCTTTCCCTTGATTATCTGGGTGAAATGGGCAACAAAGAATAAAAGGGTTGAAGCAAAAGACCTACAATCGGATGATCTAAAACATGGGCAACTTTGTTGCAAGATATGAGGCATTTGGTAGCCGATGAAGAATTTATGGAACAATGTATAAAACGTAAATGAAAATCCCTATAAAGCAAAATTTTCGATTTTGTCCAGGTCCCGAAATTTAGGTAAAAATCACAAATTATGGCTTTCCCTTGATTATCTGGGTGAAATGGGCAACAAAGAATAAAAGGGTTGAACCGAAAGACCTACAATCGGATGATCTAAAACATGGGCAACTTTGTTGCAAGATATGAGGCATTTGGTAGCCGATGAAGAATTTATGGAACAATGTATAAAACGTAAATGAAAATCCCTATAAAGCAAAATTTTCGATTTTGTCCAGGTCCCGAAATTTAGGTAAACATCACAAATTCCGGCTTTCCCTTGATTATCTGGGTGAAATAGGCAAGAAAGAATAAAAGGGTTGAACCAAAAGACCTAAAATCGGATGATCTAAAACATGGGCAACTTTGTTGCAAGATATGAGGCATTTGGTAGCCGATGAAGAATTTATGGAACAATGTATAGAACGTAAATGAAAATCCCTATCCAGCAAAATTTTCGATTTTGTCCAGGTCCCGAAATTTAGGTAAACATCACAAATTCCGGCTTTCCCTTGATTATCTGGGTGAAATAGGCAAGAAAGAATAAAAGGGTTGATCCAAAAGACCTACAATCGGATAATCTAAAACATGGGCAACTTTGTTGCAAGATATGAGGCATTTGGTAGCCGATGAAGAATTTATAGAACAATGTATAGACGTAAATGAAAATCCCTATTTAAATTAATTTTCGATTTTGTCCAGGTCCCGAAATTTAGGTAAAAATCACAAATTCCGGCTTTCCCTTGATTATCTGGGTGAAATGGGCAACAAAGAATAAAAGGGTTGAACCAAAAGTCCTACAATCGGATGATCTAAAACATGGGCAACTTTGTTGCAAGATATGAGGCATTTGGTAGCCGATGAAGAATTTATGGAACAATGTATAAAACGTAAATGAAAATCCCTATAAAGCAAAATTTTCGATTTTGTCCAGGTCCCGAAATTTAGGTAAAAATCACAAATTCCGGCTTTCCCTTGATTATCTGGGTGAAATGGGCAACAAAGAATAAAAGGGTTGAACCAAAAGACCTACAATCGGATGATCTAAAACGTGGGCAACTTTGTTGCAATATATGAGGCATTTGGTAGCCGATGAAGAATTTATGGAACAATGTATAGAACGTAAGTGAAAATCCCTATTTAAATAAATTTTCGATTTTGTCCAGGTCCCGAAATTTAGGTAAAAATCACAAATTCCGGCTTTCCCTTGATTATCTGGGTCAAATGGGCAACAAAGAATAAAAGGGTTGAACCAAAAGACCTACAATCGGATGATCTAAAACATGGGCAACTTTGTTGCAAGATATGAGGCATTTGGTAGCCGATGAAGAATTTATAGAACAATGTATAGAACGTAAATGAAAATCCCTATTTAGATAAATTTTCGATTTTGTCCAGGTCCCGAAATTTAGGTAAAAATCACAAATTCCGGCTTTCCCTTGATTATCTGGGTGAAATGGGTAACAAAGAATAAAAGGGTTGAACCAAAAGACCTACAATCGGATGATCTAAAACATGGGCAACTTTGTTGCAAGATATGAGGCATTTGGAAGCCGATGAAGAATTTATGGAACAATGTATAGAACGTAAATGAAAATCCCTATCCAGCAAAATTTTCGAAATTTAGGTAAAAATCACAAATTCCGGCTTTCCCTTGATTATCTGGGTGAAATGGGCAACAAGGAATAAAAGGGTTGAACCGAAAGACCTACAATCGGATGATCTAAAACATGGGCAACTTTGTTGCAAGATATGAGGCATTTGGAAGCCGATGAAGAATTTATGGAACAATGTATAGAACGTAAATGAAAATCTCTATAAAGCAAAATTTTCGATTTTGTCCAGGTCCCGAAATTTAGGTAAAAATCACAAATTCCGGCTTTCCCTTGATTATCTGGGTGAAATGGGCAACAAAGAATAAAAGGGTTGAACCCAAAGACCTACAATCGGATGATCTAAAACGTGGGCAACTTTGTTGCAAGATATGAGGCATTTGGTAGCCGATGAAGAATTTATGGAACAATGTATAAAACGTAAATGAAAATCTCTATAAAGCAAAATTTTCGATTTTGTCCAGGTCCCGAAATTTAGGTAAAAATCACAAATTATGGCT
The DNA here is from genome assembly GCA_905220385.1 of Xylota sylvarum. Lineage (NCBI taxonomy): Eukaryota > Metazoa > Arthropoda > Insecta > Diptera > Syrphidae > Xylota > Xylota sylvarum. The sequence goes on along the minus strand of LR999957.1, from coordinate 101,646,740 downwards.
TTCCCTTGATTATCTGGGTGAAATGGGCAACAAAGAATAAAAGGGTTGAACCAAGAGACCTACAATCGGATGATCTAAAACATGGGCAACTTTGTTGCAAGATATGAGGCATTTGGAAGCCGATGAAGAATTTATGGAACAATGTATAGAACGTAAATGAAAATCTATATCCCGCAAAATTTTCGAAATTTAGGTAAAAATCACAAATTCCGGCTTTCCCTTGATTATCTGGGTGAAATGGGCAACAAGGAATAAAAGGGTTGAACCGAAAGACCTACAATCGGATGATCTAAAATATGGGCAACTTTGTTGCAAGATATGAGGCATTTGGTAGCCGATGAAGAATTTATGGAACAATGTATAGAACGTAAATGAAAATCCCTATCCAGCAAAATTTTCGAAATTTAGGTAAAAATCACAAATTCCGGCTTTCCCTTGATTATCTTTGCGAAATAGGCAAGAAAGAATAAAAGGGTTGAACCAAAAGACCTACAATCGGATGATCTAAAACATGGGCAACTTTGTTGCAAGATATGAGGCATTTGGTAGCCGATGAAGAATTTATGGAACAATGTATAGAACGTAAATGAAAATCCCTATCCAGCAAAATTTTCGAAATTTAGGTAAAAATCACAAATTCCGGCTTTCCCTTGATTATCTGGGTGAAATGGGTAACAAAGAATAAAAGGGTTGAACGAAAAGACCTACAATCGGATGATCTAAAACATGGGCAACTTTGTTGCAAGATATGAGGCATTTGGTAGCCGATGAATAATTTATAGAACAATGTATAGACGTAAATGAAAATCCCTATTTAGATAAATTTTCGATTTTGTCCAGGTCCCGAAATTTAGGTAAAAATCACAAATTCCGACTTTCCCTTGATTATCTGGGTGAAATGGGCAACAAAGAATAAAAAGGTTGAACCAAAGGACCTACAATCGGATGATCTAAAACATGGGCAACTTTGTTGCAAGATATGAGGCATTTGGTAGCCGATGAAGAATTTATAGAACAATGTATAGACGTAAATGAAAATCCCTATTTAGATAAATTTTCGATTTTGTCCAGGTCCCGAAATTTAGGTAAAAATCACAAATTCCGGCTTTCCCTTGATTATCTGGGTGAAATGGGTAACAAAGAATAAAAGGGTTGAACCAAAAGACCTACAATCGGATGATCTAAAACATGGGCAACTTTGTTGCAAGATATGAGGCATTTGGTAGCCGATGAAGAATTTATAGAACAATGTATAGACGTAAATGAAAATCCCTATTTAGATAAATTTTCGAATTTGTCCAGGTCCCGAAATTTAGGTAAAAATCACAAATTCCGACTTTCCCTTGATTATCTGGGTGAAATGGGCAACAAAGAATAAAAGGGTTGAACCAAAAGACCTACAATCGGATGATCTAAAACATGGGCAACTTTGTTGCAAGATATGAGGCATTTGGTAGCCGATGAAGAATTTATAGAACAATGTATAGACGTAAATGAAAATCCCTATTTAGATAAATTTTCGATTTTGTCCAGGTCCCGAAATTTAGGTAAAAATCACAAATTCCGACTTTCCCTTGATTATCTGGGTGAAATGGGCAACAAAGAATAAAAGGGTTGAACCAAAAGACCTACAATCGGATGATCTAAAACATGGGCAACTTTGTTGCAAGATATGAGGCATTTGGTAGCCGATGAAGAATTTATAGAGCAATGTATAGAACGTAAATGAAAATCCCTATCCAGCAAAATTTTCGATTTTGTCCAGGTCCCGAAATTTAGGTAAACATCACAAATTCCGGCTTTCCCTTGATTATCTGGGTGAAATAGGCAAGAAAGAATAAAAGATTTGATCCAAAAGACCTACAATCGGATAATCTAAAACATCGGCAACTTTGTTGCAAGATATGAGGCATTTGGTAGCCGATGAAGAATTTATAGAACAATGTATAGAACGTAAATGAAAATCCCTATTTAGATAAATTTTCGATTTTGTCCAGGTCCCGAAATTTAGGTAAAAATCACAAATTCCGGCTTTCCCTTGATTATCTGGGTGAAATGGGCAACAAAGAATAAAAGGGTTGAACCAAAAGACCTACAATCGGATGATCTAAAACATGGGCAACTTTGTTGCAAGATATGAGGCATTTGGTAGCCGATGAAGAATTTATGGAACAATGTATAGAACGTAAATGAAAATCCCTAGTTAGATAAATTTTCGATTTTGTCCAGGTCCCGAAATTTAGGTAAAAATCACAAATTCCGGCTTTCCCTTGATTATCTGGGTGAAATGGGTAACAAAGAATAAAAGGGTTGAACCAAAAGACCTACAATCGGATGATCTAAAACATGGGCAACTTTGTTGCAAGATATGAGGCATTTGGTAGCCGATGAATAATTTATAGAACAATGTATAGACGTAAATGAAAATCCCTATTTAGATAAATTTTCGATTTTGTCCAGGTCCCGAAATTTAGGTAAAAATCACAAATTCCGACTTTCCCTTGATTATCTGGGTGAAATGGGCAACAAAGAATAAAAGGGTTGAACCAAAGGACCTACAATCGGATGATCTAAAACATGGGCAACTTTGTTGCAAGATATGAGGCATTTGGTAGCCGCTGAAAAATTTATAGAACAATGTATAGACGTAAATGAAAATCCCTATTTAGATAAATTTTCGATTTTGTCCAGGTCCCGAAATTTAGGTAAAAATCACAAATTCCGGCTTTCCCTTGATTATCTGGGTGAAATGGGTAACAAAGAATAAAAGGGTTGAACCAAAAGACCTACAATCGGATGATCTAAAACATGGGCAACTTTGTTGCAAGATATGAGGCATTTGGTAGCCGATGAAGAATTTATAGAACAATGTATAGACGTAAATGAAAATCCCTATTTAGATAAATTTTCGAATTTGTCCAGGTCCCGAAATTTAGGTAAAAATCACAAATTCCGACTTTCCCTTGATTATCTGGGTGAAATGGGCAACAAAGAATAAAAGGGTTGAACCAAAAGACCTACAATCGGATGATCTAAAACATGGGCAACTTTGTTGCAAGATATGAGGCATTTGGTAGCCGATGAAGAATTTATAGAACAATGTATAGACGTAAATGAAAATCCCTATTTAGATAAATTTTCGATTTTGTCCAGGTCCCGAAATTTAGGTAAAAATCACAAATTCCGACTTTCCCTTGATTATCTGGGTGAAATGGGCAACAAAGAATAAAAGGGTTGAACCAAAAGACCTACAATCGGATGATCTAAAACATGGGCAACTTTGTTGCAAGATATGAGGCATTTGGTAGCCGATGAATAATTTATAGAACAATGTATAGACGTAAATGAAAATCCCTATTTAGATAAATTTTCGATTTTGTCCAGGTCCCGAAATTGAGGTAAAAATCACAAATTCCGGCTTTCCTTTGATTATCTGGATGAAATGGGCAAGAAAGAATAAAAGGGTTGAACCCAAAGACCTACAATCGGATGATCTAAAACATGGGCAACTTTGTTGCAAGATATGAGGCATTTGGTAGCCGATGAAGAATTTATAGAACAATGTATAGACGTAAATGAAAATCCCTATTTAGATAAATTTTCGATTTTGTCCAGGTCCCGAAATTTAGGTAAAAATCACAAATTCCGACTTTCCCTTGATTATCTCGGTGAAATGGGCAACAAAGAATAAAAGGGTTGAACCAAAAGACCTACAATCGGATGATCTAAAACATGGGCAACTTTGTTGCAAGATATGAGGCATTTGGTAGCCGATGAAGAATTTATAGAACAATGTATAGAACGTAAATGAAAATCCCTATTTAGATAAATTTTCGATTTTGTCCAGGTCCCGAAATTTAGGTAAAAATCACAAATTCCGGCTTTCCCTTGATTATCTGGGTGAAATGGGTAACAAAGAATAAAAGGGTTGAACCAAAAGACCTACAATCGGATGATCTAAAACATGGGCAACTTTGTTGCAAGATATGAGGCATTTGGTAGCCGATGAAGAATTTATGGAACAATGTATAGAATGTAAATGAAAATCCCTATTTAGATAAATTTTCGATTTTGTCCAGGTCTCGAAATTTAGGTAAAAATCACAAATTCCGGCTTTCCCTTGATTATCTGGGTGAAATGGGTAACAAAGAATAAAAGGGTTGAACCAAAAGACCTACAATCGGATGATCTAAAACATGGGCAACTTTGTTGCAAGATATGAGGCATTTGGTAGCCGATGAATAATTTATAGAACAATGTATAGACGTAAATGAAAATCCCTATTTAGATAAATTTTCGATTTTGTCCAGGTCCCGAAATTTAGGTAAAAATCACAAATTCCGACTTTCCCTTGATTATCTGGGTGAAATGGGCAACAAAGAATAAAAGGGTTGAACCAAAGGACCTACAATCGGATGATCTAAAACATGGGCAACTTTGTTGCAAGATATGAGGCATTTGGTAGCCGATGAAGAATTTATAGAACAATGTATAGACGTAAATGAAAATCCCTATTTAGATAAATTTTCGATTTTGTCCAGGTCCCGAAATTTAGGTAAAAATCACAAATTCCGGCTTTCCCTTGATTATCTGGGTGAAATGGGTAACAAAGAATAAAAGGGTTGAACCAAAAGACCTACAATCGGATGATCTAAAACATGGGCAACTTTGTTGCAAGATATGAGGCATTTGGTAGCCGATGAAGAATTTATAGAACAATGTATAGACGTAAATGAAAATCCCTATTTAGATAAATTTTCGAATTTGTCCAGGTCCCGAAATTTAGGTAAAAATCACAAATTCAGACTTTCCCTTGATTATCTGGGTGAAATGGGCAACAAAGAATAAAAGGGTTGAACCAAAAGACCTACAATCGGATAATCTAAAACATGGGCAACTTTGTTGCAAGATATGAGGCATTTGGTAGCCGATGAAGAATTTATAGAACAATGTATAGACGTAAATGAAAATCCCTATTTAGATAAATTTTCGATTTTGTCCAGGTCCCGAAATTTAGGTAAAAATCACAAATTCCGGCTTTCCCTTGATTATCTGGGTGAAATGGGCAACAAAGAATAAAAGGGTTGAACCAAAAGACCTACAACCGGATGATCTAAAACGTGGGCAACTTTGTTGCAAGATATGAGGCATTTGGTAGCCGATGAAGAATTTATGGAACAATGTATAGAACGTAAATGAAAATCCCTATAAAGCAAAATTTTCGATTTTGTCCAGGTCCCGAAATTTAGGTAAACATCACAAATTCCGGCTTTCCCTTGATTATCTGGGTGAAATGGGCAACAAAGAATAAAAGGGTTAAACCAAAAGACCTACAATCGGATGATCTAAAACATGGGCAACTTTGTTGCAAGATATGAGGCATTTGGTAGCCGATGAAGAATTTATAGAACAATGTATAGACGTAAATGAAAATCCCTATCCAGCAAAATTTTCGAAATTTAGGTAAAAATCACAAATTCCGGAAATTTGTCCGGGATTCCCGGGAAATCAAATTCTTAGAGCGTTTTCAATCAAGCTTTCCCCAAATTTATTTTGTCACTAGACATGTTGGTCCATTTGACCACCTAAGATTTGTACTCTCAATAGCATGCAGCTTGAATTTTAGATTGCAAGTAGAGATTGGCGATGGCTGAGTAGTTCAATATTCACCTTTGTTGTGTACCGAGGCATAGCCATATTCCAAGGAACTGTAAGACCGATGAACTCGCCAGATTAGGAACAACTTTTCCTGTTCTGCAGGACAAAGGCTTCTTATCTCCAAGAGAGGACTTCTTTAATCGCCATAAGTTCCGCCTTTTCGCTGGACAAGGTCCAATATTCAGAAACGAAAACATAGAACATGAATTAAAACTAGTCCTTGCTAATTCTAAGAGCACATGAGATGGGAGGGTATATTTCTGAAAGAAGTTAGAACTTTCGAAAGGCACATTTATGAAAACTGGGTGTTGCTATTCCAGGAAAGACGCTTGAAATTTTTTCAGGACTATCATGTAGAATCGCCTGCATAGTTGAGGATAATGAGGAAGTCCCGATGATAACAATGGGATTTCATCAGACGACTTTGAAAAAGTTCGAACCTTTGACTACCTAAACCTATGCTCTACTTTAAAATCGAGTAGAGATTAGACGAAGAAACATTCTCAGATTTAATAGCCAAAAAGTCAGTTACTGCATCCAGTTGACAACTTGGCTAGAATTCTAAACATCGAACCCTATAAATCAACCTCATACGAAAGCCTGTCTTGGGGTAACCCACTACCTAGAAAAAAGGGTAAGAAAGCCGGGAAGCTAGCAAAAAAAAAATTCTGTCGTACCTGCCTGGACTGAACTAGGAGCACGTAGAAATTGGTCTGTCGATAACACATGAATAAGGTTTAAAAAGTTCATAGGCAGGGAAGGCTAGAAGGTTCATAGGCCTGAGGCTAACATTTTCTTTCAGCTCAGAGCTTTAGGCGCCAAGTACCAGTATCGCTATGAAAGCCATATATGTATGTACATAGGTACATGGGTTAGGATGCCTGTCTGTACGAGAATGCAGACCAGACACACTTAGATCAGAAGAGGTTCATTGTCATGTCACGGTTCTATCACTACCACAGAGCTACGCAAGAACTTGGATCAGTAAGAGTTTTTTTTTAATTTTTTATGTCTAGGAATGCCAGTTCGCTGAGATCGTCAAGCAGAAAAGCCTCTAAGTGGAGCAATCTTCCTTACGACATGATGCTAAGAAAAGGGAAAACGCCCGCGCAGCTCTTGCAGCAAAAGTTACTTGAGAAGACGCCTAAAATTTTATTAGGTAGTGTCCAGTGAGCATAACCAACCTGGTACTACATTTATGATCTATCCTAGTCCATCTATTTAAACTAGAAAAGACAAACTTGAATCCTGCCATGATTTCCTACTGAATACCATATAAATTGCAAACGTACAGCACCTAAGCGCGACTACATACGACCCAGTTGTGTGCATTGCCTTAACTTTTAGGATATGTGTGTATCCGCTTTGTACAACTTTAAAAGGATTTCTACACTACCTAGTGGTACACACGAAGAGAACAGAATATAGTCCTGCAATGAAATGAATTTTAATATAACACCACGTTAGAGCAGAGGACTCAACGCATCAATGTTGCACACAGTCGTTGTTTGGTCAAGAGAGGGACGAGCAGGGAAGTGGTAACTTACAACAAAGCCATGCCAGAGTAACTTCCTTCCGGTAGGGGAGTCTGTCTTCTTTTATTATTTTTTTTTTGAAGTTATGGCGTTGCTATAGCGATGATTCCTCTGGGGATAAGCTAACGTGTCAGAAGCATTCCTGAGGCTGACGAATAGAAATGGTTGTTTGCCTCTGTGTGTGTGTGTGTGTATAAGAGGGAGCTACATACGCAATAGGAATCGCCTCTGTTGCAGGTTATGTGTGAAAAGTTCATGTGCGATGTGTGGCAGGGACCCGTACTTCCTGGACAAAAAGTCAGGACCTAAAGAATGTTATGTCACACACATAGACACGCAATCAAGTTTGTTTTTGCAACTTTTTTTCTCGACCAAGGATGCGGCACTCCTTCTGGGCAAATAACTCATAATCTATTCACCAGATTGAATAATGGCGTTGACAGAAAGAATTTTTGGAAATTGTTACTGCGATTCTTTCGTAGTGCAGAGAGGTGCTGCCACCTTGCCCGAAGGCGAGATGGTATATGTAACGTTAATCGCTGATTAGGGGAGCGGACGTGCCTGGAATGTTAAAATTTGGTGGTAATTCCGTATGCCGGAGTGACTTACTTAATTGAAAGATAAGCGTTTAATCCTTGGCGGATTATGAGGCATAATTTGACGAGTTTTGGGTCAGTGTCATGTTTGGGGGAAAGCAGACTTGCCAAACAGAACCATACCAGCACTCATTTATTTTCAATGCAAATTCGAACAAAAGAATCCTTCAAATGTTAGCGAGTATACTCATCAATTTTGCATATGATTAAGTTTCTGTCGTCTATATTGGCAGATTTACTTTGTCCTTATGCAAGAGTTTCTCTCCACAATCTTGAGAGAACGACAAAACTCTGTGGAAAATGTATTTAGAGTGTCGTTGCGATTCCTTCAATCCAAACTAACTCACGAAAAAGAAAAGAAAGGAACAAACAAAAAAAAAATTGCTTCCTGACTTCCAAGGACGACAGACAATCACTTAATGAGAATTTATTGGAAACAGGAGAATCTGAAAAGGGTTGCTCTGATTGAGTGCATTGTATATCGAAGGACGAATAGTGCTATTCCTTCCGATGATGATAGGAAAAATGTATTACGCTTTGGTAAATATTGAATAAGGGAGGAAAAATCCTTTTTCGATTCGCATTTGAGGTTATATCTTTTAAATGAAAGTAAAGCTGTTCTGCACTTTGAAAAATTGGATTTACTTTATGAAAATACTTCATTTATGATATTTACCGAGGACATGGTAGCTGCTAGGTGGCGTTAAATTGTTGCAATTTACAAAAGACAATAAGCTACCACAAACTGTAAGTTGCCTATAGTTATGGGCAAACTTAAAAGTGACATTGACATCCGACATTCCCGAACTTGATAGATATTATAGTCAGCGGGCTGCAAGTAGTAGCAGTGTGCGTCTTCTTCGAGGAACTGCAGAGGTTCCAGAAGCAGAGCCTGGCAGAAAAAAAGTTCGCCACGACAGTGGAGGGCATTAAGCCCGTACGGCGACAAGCACCCAGAACGACGATCATCATACAGAACGCTGTGCATGTTAGTTAGTGCTGGAAAGAGTTATTCACGACACACTTAACCATTTCATTGAAGGAAACAACGATAATACGGTTTCAGGATAAAACGGAGGACCAGTTTGCGAAATTACGCATGAAGGCATATCTGATACCAGATGTAGTCAAAAATGTGTTCAAATCGGTCAGCTGTAAAGTCATTATAAGAGTTCTGAGGTCGAGTCGAGTCGCAAGCCAAACTACCTGCTATGAATAATAATAAATTATTTTGAAGACAGAACCACACGGACGAAGAGCCGAAAAGATATAAAATTAATGATTCCACAGGGATCAGTTCTAGGACCTGCCCTGTTAAGCACTATTTATGATGAAGTACAACGTATGCGGAGACGCCCAATGAGATCGTGGTGGTGGTAGTAGTTCAAAAGCCTATATGATGTGATCCAAAACGGAAACAACACAGTCAAAGACGTGAATACATGGTTTCACTCAACAGGTATGGAATCAGCGGACCACAAAACCACAAAAGTTGTCCTCATAAGCAGTTCAAGAAGTCATCATGTACTTCTATGCCAACTCGTTCCGCCTTCTCTTCAATTTCCGTAAAAGCATCTAAAATGGTGCGCTGGGAGCGACCAATGATGTCGATGTCGTCTGCGTATCCCAACAGCTGGACAGCTTTGTTACAGATAGTGCCTTTCGTGTTAACACTTACCCTGCGCACTATCTGTTCCACCACGAGATTGAAGAAGTCACATGATAGCGCATCTCCTTGCCGAAATCCGGTGCATGTTTGAAATTGTTCGGACGAATTGTTTCCGAATTGTACGTTGCACTGCGTGTTATCCAGCGTCACCCGGCACAGCTGGATCAGTTTAGCCAGGGTCCCGTATTCGGCCATCGCCTTGTAGAGCTCAAGATGACGAATGCTATCATATGCGGCTTTGAAGTCGATGAATAGATGGTGAGTCTCGACTTGAAATTCGTTTGTCTTTTCCAGGATCTGCCTTAGTGTGAAAATTTGGTCTATCGCCGATCTGCCGGGCCGGAAGCCACACTGGTACGTGCCGATTAGTGTGCTGCACAAAAGCTTCAGATGTTCACATAGTAAGTTGGAAAGGATCTTATATGCGACATTAAGCAGGGATATGCCTCAGTAGTTCATACAAGACATAGGATCGCCTTTCATGAAGATGGGGCCTATAGAGCTGATAGTCCAGTCATCGGGGATGGCTTCATGCACCCATAATTGGTTGATGATTTGGTGCATGTACCCTACCAAAGCATCACCAACGCCGGCGGCCTTGTTGTTCTTCAGCCTTTTGATAGATGAGCCGATCTATTCAAAACTAGGAGGAGGGATGGATTCTTCATTGACTGGATGTGGGTTATCTTCTTGCCCTATCACTCTCCCTACCTGATGCCCATTAAGTAGCTGCTGGAAGTGCTGCTTAAAAACATCTACTACCCCCTGTGCTTCGGTGACTAGGTTTCTTTCACTGTTTCGATGAGTCTGCATTCCGGGCTTGAAGCCAGCTACCAGTTGCTTGGCTTTCCTAAAAAACATCTGGATGTTGTTTCTATCGCGGAACTATTTGAGCTGGGAGACTGCGTGGGCCCTTTTCTTCTTGCGCAGGAACTTCTTCTCCTCCCTTCTTCTTTCTCGATACTCTTCTCTCGTTGCCTTTATTTTGAGCTGCAGCGCTTGCATGTGTGCATTTTCTGTTACCTTTTTCCGACGTAAGCATGCATCATCATACTAAGTGGTGGGTGGTAGCCTATAGTGGTCTCTGCTACCGCTTTGATGATGTCGCGTTCAGAATGTTTGATGGGTGCCTCGCATCTATTAGCACATGGTCGATTTGGTTGGCGGTTTGACTGGAGAGCGCCAGGTTGCTGTGTGGATTTGTAGTCTTGGATACCTAGTGCTACTTATCACTGTATTACCTAAAGTCCAAAGATGTTCAAATACTAACCCTATCTTATTCTCATTCTATTCAGTTTCTTCCTCTGGTCTGAATTAAGAGATTATACGATGGTGGCACACTTTCAGAACTACAGGATTCTGGAAGAGAGCAGGGAGAATAACTACTTTGAGTTCTTGACATGGAAATACAGGCTCCTGACAGCCCTACCGGTTATGTGAAAAATGCTAACATTTACGAAGGTGTTTTGGGGGCCAATAAGACAGCAGTATCACTGTGCACAAGTGGAGGAAGGAAGAGATTTGACTTGTTACTAATTTTTTCCAAAGCAAAAGGTGTTCCAAAGGTTGAAATGCAGCCAAGCTACAGATGGGGAAATCCAAAACATTTCCATGTCAGAAAGTTTGACGTCAAACGATCACGAGAGACTTTTTCAATCGAATCTCTCAAGAGGTCTTATGCATCAGCATCACGTAATGAAAACCAGTGGTTACACTGCCAAAAAGCCGTAAGATGTGTGGGTGCCAACGACGAAACCTCTGGAGGTTCAATGAAGAATACTTCCTCAAACACGTCAGTACATAAGTAGTCCTCTCCAATTTACTATATACAATCCATCAATCAAAAACTCCATTTTGCGAATAATATTTGCTCGAAATTAATTAACGACAAATGTAAACATAAACACTACCTACTACCAGATTAATTTGTTCAAATAAAATTCATGCCATTATCCTTGAATTAGTTTCACTCACTTGAACCCAGCGTTACGCTTAATTATCCAACACTTGAGAACAATTTTCCAAACAATACCCTCTTCAAGTTATTTTATTTATTGAATTTAATCGCACGCGTATTCATATTCACGGAATAAGTAAACCTACCGTGCGTCGTCGCCTGTGGCGTGTCTTTAAAAATACTTGCTACACCCACCCACCGCCACCAGTCGAGTACACATTCCTGAAGGAATTAAATTTTCCGGAAAATAGTATATGTATACCTTTCAGCGCTTCAAAACAATACAAAGTTACAGGAAGCATTATACCAGTCGCGGTAAAAGAAAGAACTCACACAGGAAGTTCCGGAGGATTCCTCCCGCCACACGCCGCCGCCGCCGCATACACTCACACACACACAGAGAGAAATACAACCTTTCGACATACTCCATCAAAGTTTCTTTTAATTTCTTCCCAAGCGGTGGAAGCAGTGCCACCAGGGCGGGTAGAGAAATTATTGTACAACACATCGCATCGCATTAATTCATCCTCAATTACCTTTACATACACACGCAAGACACACACATGTATACACAAGGGTGCATATCTACACGATGCTAGTAGCTTATCATTACAAAACGGGTAACACAAAGAATTTCATATCCTGGTTTCGTGCATTCCTCCGTTTCCGCCATGTAATTGCATGTGTGATGTACCAGGAAGTCGTAATTCAACGAAAAAATAAACTGTTTCACTCGAAATAAAGAAAAGAAAAAACACAGGATTCAGGATGATGATGATGATGACGATGAGAGCGCAATAGCGTGAAGGTAGCGCACAAGAAATTAAGAAGTTAGTCAACCGGTGTGGGATGAGAATGCACCAGCTCAAAAGGAATGAAAGGAGCACTTAATTTACAAAGTGCATATCCTCCCTCCAAAAGGCATAGAACATTTTCCCAAAGGATCCTTGTTCTTCTCTTTGGATACACTCTCTCTACACTACAACACACCTCCTCCTTTCAAAGCCAAAAACCGCACTTGTCTCCTTGACAGAAGAGTATTCCTTAGGCGCAACGTGTGTGTCTGGCAGAAATGCCTGGGAAAAGTCAAGAAAACAAAAAAAGAACCCAAAGAAGACAGGAAAGGATTCTCAAACCGGGATACGCGAACGAGTATTAGTGCACACACTATACACCCCCCCCGTCCACCCCGAGTCACTCATTTTCCATCGGAATCCTTAGCTTTGGAAAATCGTATTAGCGTGTATATGGCATGTAAAGCAGAATTATAGTACTACATGTGTGCTTGCTTTCTGAGTGCAGGTACATGTAAATAAATAACAAAATAAAAGAGGCAAGGATGTGTACTCCTTTCCCGTCTAGTGCAATACCTCGAGCAAAGTGTGCTGGTACTGTTTAGTGAAGGAGTTTCGCCTAGAAGGAGATGTTTCTGTTTCTAACAGGGAACAGTGTACTGTGTGCATCGTTGTGTATTTCTGGCGTCATACTGTCGTCCTTGATTTAATTTAGAGGATTTTAAGATCCTTCCTAGAAGAAGATGCCAGGATGTGGGTGTAGTACCTACATGGTACAGATGTGTGTGTGTGTGTGTGTGTGTGTGTTTTTGAAGAGATTTGTTCGCCTTGCAATTGTAACCCCTTTCTTGTTCAGAAGAAGATTTATAATTCCCAAGAGTTGTTCGCATATGGGATAGAAAAGTAGGATACTTTTCGTGCCATGCATCGTGAAGGGCTCGAGATAAACTGAAAAACTAAAAATGAAAGCTTCTTAGCACGATGCAGTGCTACTTAACTAGGATTAGCAGTTCGAAGTGTTCAAGGAGAAATTCAATTAGATCGCCATTGACTGGTGTTGGACATGTATTAGGAGCTGGACGCTCGTCAGATTAGGAGATGCCAGTTCAAAAGGACATTCAGTCAGGCTTACAATCCAAGAATCTAGATCCTATCATAGGATACGTAAGGGAACAACTGCAAGAGTGAATTAAAAGCAATCAATTAATAGAAGTGGAACGAGGTTTGAAAAACCCGCTCAATAGCAGATGGACGTTATGAATTGAGGGTAGGAAATGGTATCGAAAGGAGTAGTAGAGGGAGTATCATGGTACTAATATAGAGCTATTTAGAGCAAACAATTAGTAGAAAAAGCTAAGCAATAAGGATGGGATCTACTCATGGGATGCGACGCACATTCATACCACACACAATGAGGAAGCAGTGATACAACCACAGCGGTGAGTCCTTGTTTGAATTTGTTATCGAAAATCACCGTATTGCAGCTAATAGGAGTAGCAAACCCACTTACGAAGTTAGAAATAGACAAGAAGTTATCGACACTACCCTCTAAAAGGTGTTGGATACACTCTACACTCTACTCTCTCCACTGGTATACTCAATAGACACCATGGCATAGACTCGTAACCCCAAATTAATAATAAATAGTAAATTAAGTAAAAATTCGAGTCTCGCTTCAAATCTCCATAAAATACCAACATACATATGATCGTCCGGATTTAAATTATTTTCTATTGTGAAACTTCTGACTATAATTAAGCCTCAGCCCAGTTGAGTACTTAGTATTTTCCAACTTTATTATCAAAACTTCGGGACAATCGTTCATGACTCTGTCAAGTATGTGCCACTTCAGTTGGCTATTATGCGTACTCCTCGGTGAATTCATTGCAGGATATCAACCACTTTCTGACAACCGTACCCCACAGCTGCCACCTCTATTTATCGCGTATACCTACTGTTCACTGATCCGCAAAAACTCTCCTGTACAGCAAGAGGCCGCGTCCGTTTTGTACAGTTCCGTTCCGGCCTCTTTCAATTGTTTATTGATTTGACCATTTCGACGACAGGACACAATGATTTCTGCTGTTGAACTGACAGAAACAAAAAAAAAAAAAAAAAACACGAAACTGCTGCGGAAATTTGTTTTGGATGACTTGTGTTGGGCATGGACATTGAGTAGTACTTGTAACGCTGACCTCTCCCTGAACTAAAGCGGTTGACCAATTCGCCCCTCAACTCATGTGTATCCTTCGATACGGAATGAATGTGAATTTGTTCACGTTCTCACATGCGTATGTGTACATTTCGTATTAACTGTTTTTGGCTGTTGGCGTCGGTGAACGCGCCAAACAGGCAGGATATTGCCCAAAAGGACATTCCAGTTGCGCATTTTATTTGTGTCAGCGAAAATATTATTGTTCTGTCCATTCTACGGAGCGAGTGGGTTTTTTTTTAAGGGTTGTTCTGGGTGTACTTTTCAATAACATTTTGTCGTTTGTTTCAATTTCAATTTGTTGTTGCTGCATGACAGAGATTTTAATTGTCATGACACGTGGTGGGGGAGTTTTCTTTTCACTTTTGTATGTAAAAAGCTTTCGAAATTCGGCTGAATATAAAATGGAGTAAACAATCGATTGGGCCAATTGGGAATGATGACGATTCGAAAGGACTAGTATCTGTTTATAACAAAATGTATGATAATTTCTCGTTGGTGACAAGTTAGATATGCTGTCATATTGACGGTGCCAACCAACGGTGTAGAATGTAGGGTCCAACCAATAACCACCAGTATACAATCGTATACGTATACAATCTATTTTCCTTCAACTCCTACCTACTTTCCCTAAAAAGAGCCATCTATCGGTAAGTAAAAATAAAATGGTTGAAGTATTTGATAATAAATACATTTTGTTCACTTCAGTCTAGCTAATCCAAAAGGTTGATGATATTTTAGTGTTTTGGGGTTGGAAACTTGTCGTCAAAAACATGTTCAGCCGACCAGGGCTACTAAGGGCGAAGCGATTTTATTCAAGGAAATTTGCGAAGACCACATGAAATAGTAGTTCGGTGCTCAAAATCAAGGAATAGGCATTAGAGTTTGGTTAACCCATTCCTATCTCATAAGAGGGGTTCCAGACATGTTGAAACATTTCTCCTAGTGAGAAAATTGATGTCGATTTCGTTAAGATCTAGAAGTCCAAGTTCAGGGTGCGCCCTTATTTCTAGATTTAGAGGAATCGCTTCTCTTTGTTAAGATACACAATTTTTTGACAATATTAGACTTATTATTAACCTGTGATTGATTAAAGTGGATTCTCTATCGGTTCGTTTTTATATAAAATATATTTGGCTAGCCATTGATAAACCATAACGCCGGCAGATCATATTCCGAGAGCAGCTGGATCAAAGCGCCTTATGAACCAAACTCAAGGCCATAGGCTCCATCAAAAGGAAGTGAATTGAATATCGAGCCGAACTTCGAAATTTATTTCTACGACTAGAAGGAGAAAAAGTGTTCCCTGGAGGCATCTGAATAGAACGCCAAAACCTTGAAAAATGAACAAAGGGACTCGTTATTTGTCAGGACGTATTCCCCAGGAAGTGTTACGGCATAAATTGAATGGGAGGGTACCCAAAATACCGAAAACCACTTGGGATGTAGAATCGCAGTTGAACCATTTACAATCAGCTGTTGATAATGCATACCAAGAAGGGTGTACACCTACTTTGGTAGATGAAAGGGATCCCAAGCCTTAGTGGTATAGGGAACTTGAAAGGTCTTTAATCATGCCACGAGAAGGAATGATCCTGAATTGTAGGATGAGTACATATAAGACAAAGATGAAAGAACTAAAAGAAACTCTGCGACAACGTAAAAGGGAGTCGTGGACGGAATTTTCCTGGAATATGACTTCAGAAAATATGATCAGACTTCAGACAATATCAGAAAGTTTTTTCACGCCCCATCTCTCGCTAGTGTCTGAAAAACAATCGAAATTAAAGC
This sequence comes from Xylota sylvarum, assembly GCA_905220385.1. Taxonomy (NCBI): domain Eukaryota; kingdom Metazoa; phylum Arthropoda; class Insecta; order Diptera; family Syrphidae; genus Xylota; species Xylota sylvarum. The sequence continues at coordinate 101,630,528 of LR999957.1, read as the reverse complement.
TGTCGGGTAAAAACCGTCTCGAAACAAAAAATTGCCCTTCAGATGACACGGCATTTGTGTGAAGAATATAACAAACACAACTCAAATGGTTGTGAGAAGCTAGGCCCTGGAATCCATGGAGCTGTCGCCCCAAATATTTCTGTTTGTAGAAGGTTTTTCCTGCACAAAATTTGGAGATCTGCTTAGATAATACTCGTTAGGGAGAGAAGATACATATGTACATGCCCGAAGACCTTTATGCAATCACCAGACTAGCGTTCGGAGTGATGCCACCAACATCAATAATAATAGGAACGAGGTGACTACCTTGAGGGACTCCTGTTATAGCTTGAATGGAATTAGATACGGACGATCTAAAAATTTCTTTGGATCGGTCTTCTTTTAAAAGTTTCATGAATGGAAATTAGAGTAACGAATTTCGATGTCCACTGACTGTCAGCAGATTTAGAAAGCTGCACGAATTTACATACAATACATAGTTACAGCCAAGGGGATATAGTATGCACATATGTATGTACAATCCAAATGAAGATCATCCTTAAACTGAATTCCATTCATTACATGTGCTGTCATCTGTTGTTGATTATGAAACGTTTTTCAAATTCTCTGTAACTCCAATGTTGTAGTTTAGATACTTCATCGTACCTACGGATTAAATAGCTCTAAGCCATTGACAACGGCTTCGTTCAATCATCAGTTCCTTTCTATTTTATCCACGATTGATGTCTCACCGTATATTTTATTTACAAAACTTGGGGAAAAAAACATGAAAAACCATTCAAGAATTTTCTGAATTCAAAAAATTTCTGTAGCTCCTGTTTTTATTCTATTCTCAGCATTCTTCCTTCCTTTACTTTCAGTGCACACATGGTACCTACTATGACGTCCTGATTCTTTATTCCTTTTTCACTGCGGAACTTGTATTGTTTTTTGTTTTTTTTTTTTTGTAATTTTTTGTTGCATTTCTTCTTATCGTTTGTTTGTTTCTTGTTGGTGCTCCAAATTGGATTTTGATTTCGTCTCATTGCAAGGTGTTTCGAAGGGATTTCTGGGAAACATGCAGTAGCACATATGTGGCCTGACCGGGTTTTTCTGTTTCATTTTTAATCGATTTGGTGTTTTTCTCGTTTAGATTTGCAGATCCTTTCAATTTTTTTTTTCACTTTTTTTTTTTTATTTTCATTTTCGTTTGTATTGTTCCACCTGGACAAGGACTTTGTTCGTTCCAATGAAATTCCATTTCCTGTTCGGTTAATTTACTTAACGTAGACACAACTGATGCATACATATACATATGTATGTATGTCTGAGAGATGAGGACAATGTTAGAAGTTTTAGTACACGAAATCGCTTTCAACGAGAAAGCGAGAGAAAGAGAGATCCTTTATACTATTCTGTGCTACTGCAGGTGGTAATGGTATTGTGATGGTATGGAGATATCCTGCGATTTAATGAAGTGTAAAGGAATACCATTGAACTACATGCTTCTTCCCATTCTTGCTCAAGTATCACTTTCCAGGGTAAAACTTTTTGTGCCACAACTTTTGGCTCGAGGTTTAGTGTGAGGGAATTGCAACTGGCAGTGGAGGAAACCAAATGCCACAACATTTTTGAAGTTTTTCTCTGGAGGATTCTTGGGATTTTGGGTTGTTACACTCGGTAGAATTCATAAGGAACGTCGTAAGTGGTGGTGTTTTTTGTTTTTTTTTGGAAGTAAGTGGTGGTTTGATAGATCAAATTGTGAAGGATATACCTACATACATAAATTATTATTAGCTGCATCGTAGTGTCCTTGAAGGGTTTACTTATTAACTTAGATGGGAATGAAATTTTAATGAAGAAGTACCTAGCTAGCTTCGGTAATTTCCGATGAAATATAGACCTTTCATAGCACTGCCTGAAGTAGGATGCATTCCTTACGAGACATAAATAGTTTATATTTGAACTTAGATAGTAAAGACTAGGTTAGGTTAGATTTAAGTGTCTGCCTTTGTACACACATACAAGCATTGCAGCCCGATACAAGGGGAGCGAGAGTAGAGTATCACGCCAGAAGAAAGGTGGAAAAGAAGATCCTGCGCAAAAAGAAAAGGGTATTGAAGATGTTTTTTAGGAAAGCCAAGGAACTGGCTTTAAGCCCGGAATGCAGACTCTTCGAAACAGTGGAGAAAACCTAATCACAAAGGAACAAAGAATACTTACTAGATGTGTTTAAGCGGCATTTCCAATAACTACTTCGGGATCCCGGCTAAACTGATCCAGCTGTGCCGGCAGACGCTGGAAAACACGCAGTGCAACTTACAATTCGGAAACAATTCCTCCGAACTATTCCAAACATGGACCGGATTTCGGCAAGGAGATGCGCTATCATGTGACTTTTTCAATCTCGTGCTGGAACAGCATAGGGGTAAGTGTTAACACGGAAGACACTATCTGTAACAAATCTGTCCAGCTGCTGGGATATGCAGACGACATCGACATCATCGGTCGCTCCCAGCGTGCGTTTTATAGGTTTTTGCGGAAATTGAAGAGCAGGCGCAACGAGTTGGCATAGAAGTACATGAGGACAAAACAAGTACATGTTGTCAACAAACAAAGAAGCATCACCACTAGGACAAAACGTTACTGTTGGCAACAGTAACTTCGAAGTGGTTAAGGAGTTTACCTACCTCGGAGTAAATATTAACTCCACGAATTCCGAGATTCGATGAAGGCTTACCCTAGAAAACCGCTGCTACTTCGGTTTGGCGAAACAAATGGGGTCCAAACTCCTAACTCGGAAGACGAAATGTATGCTCTACAAAACTTTAATCCTGCCAGTTCTGCTGTATGGAACCGAGTGTTAGACGATAAGCAAGAAAGGAGAGCAGATATTGAACACTTTCGAGAGAAAAATTCTTCGTCGGATATTCGGTCCCGTATGCGAGAAGGGCAAATGGAGGAGAAGATACGACCGCGAACTCTATGAACTGTACCAAGATGTGGATGTAGTCCAAAAGGCCAAAATACGTCGATTACACTGGCTCGGCCACATCGAGCGAATGGACAATAATGCTCCAGCAAAGGGGATCTTCGAATCACAGCCCCTAGGACGACAAGGAAGACATAATCTTCCTTTTAAGGACCAAAATATCGCGGATGCAAGGTCGTTTGCTATAGACAATAGGAAGCAGCGTGCCTGCGATCGAAGAGAGTGGAAGACTGCCGTGTCACAGGCAGAGTCTTTTCAGGGATCGGGAGCCGTTAAGTAAATAAGTAATTTGCTATCACATTTATGAAGAGTTCAAATACAAACCCTTTGTTTTCTTTAAAAGCTCAACTTTCCTTAGTTTGAGGACTGTGACATCATAAGTACTTTGACCATATTGTGTCCAGCACTTATGGATAGAATACCTCTACTTTAGTCTTCTTCTTGTGTTGTAGATTTGTTGTGCAGGGATTTTGTAGTTGCTGTCGTCATGGAAATTTGCCAGTACTTCTGGTTTGAAGAACTGTGCGATATTAAGGATCCTCTTCTCTCCAATTTCATTCCGTCGCTTGCCCATAACTTCGGTTCGGTGAATTATTTTCAAAATAGGGGTCTGCAGTGCTTGAAGAGTTCGGCGATGGCATACATGTACCGTGTTCTTACCTTCAGATGATAGCACTTTATTTAACCTGGTTGGAAAAATTTGCAAAAATTCATTAAAATGAACCAGTCATAACCATTCTCACATTGACTATAAATAAGAGTACGATTGACTTACAGTCAAAAGGTGTCGAGGTGAAATTGCTGTACCAACAAGTTTGACACCTGATTAACATCATATAGAAAGTTAAATACTATTAGAAGCTCTTCCGTATGAAAGGACCAAAAATGCGCGCAAAGTACGGCATACGTTTTCAAAAAAATAAACATCATAGATGGGACTATACTTACTTACTTACTTAACGGGCTCCCGACCCGTGAAGAGTCTCTGCCTGAGACACAGCAGCCTTCCACTCTCTTCGATCCCGGGCACGCTGCTTCCAGTTATCTAGACCAAGCGCTCTGGCATCCGCGATAGCTTGATCCTTAAAACGGAGGTTCGGTCTTCCTTGTCTTCTCGAACCTGGGGGCTGTGATTCGAAGATCCTCTTTGCTGGAGCATTATTGTCCATTCGCTCGATGTGGCCGAGCCAGTGTAGTCGACGTGTTTTGGCTTTTTGGACTACATCCACATCCTGGTACAGCTCATAGAGTTCGCGGTTATATCTTCTCCTCCATTCGCCCTCCTCGCATACGGGACCGAATATCCGACGAAGAATTTTTCTTTCGAAAGTGTTCAGTATTTGCTCTGCTTTCCTGCTTATCGTCCAGCACTCGGCTCCATACAGCAGAACTGGCAGGATCAAAGTTTTGTAGAGCATACATTTCGTCTTTCGAGTTAGGAGTTTTGACCCCATTTGTTTCGCCAAACCGAAGTAGCAGCGGTTTCCTAGGGTAAGTCTTCGTCGAATCTCCACTAAGTTGTCATTCGTGGAGTTGATATTTACTCCGAGGTAGGTAAACTCCTTAACCACTTCGAAGTTACTGTTGCCAACAGTGACGTTTTGTCCTAGGCGGTGGACAGATGCTTCTTTGTTTGTTGACAACATGTATTTGGTTTTGTCCTCATTCACTTCATGGCCAACACGTTTCGCCTCTTCTTCAATTGCCGTAAAAGCCTCTAACACGGCGCGCTGGGAGCGACCGATGATGTCGATGTCGTCTGCGTATCCCAGCAACTGGACAGATTTGTTGAAGATAGTGCCTTCCGTGTTTACACCTGCCCTGCGCACTATCTGTTCCAGCACAAGATTGAAGAAGTCACATGATAGCGCATCCCCTTGCCGAAATCCGGTGCATGTTTGGAATAGTTCAGAGGAACTGTTGCCGAATTGCACGTTGCACCGCGTGTTATCCAGCGTCACGCGGCACAGCTGGATCAGTTTAGCCGGGATCCCGAATTCGGCCATCGCCTTGTAGAGCTCAAGACGATGAATGCTATCATATGCGGCTTTAAAGTCGATGAAGAGATGGTGAGTCTCGACTTGAAATTCGTTGGTCTTTTCCAGGATTTGCCTTAGTGTGAAAATTTGGTCGATCGTCGATCTGCCGGCACAACCCCCAACCTGGAGGGCCAGTTCCATTTTTTGAAACCCCTAGGACGAGGGGCCGGTTTTAAACCGAAGTCAGTATCCCGCTTCGGGGATATGAGCGCTGCCGTTGGCCCAATAAGGGCTCATCCGCCACCATCTCTTTTCCAAAAACCTGACTTATTCTTGGAAATCTTTATCGGCCTGAGCTCCGAATATGTCGAAGTAGCCCAGATAAAGTGTTGTGCTTCCGTTTGAAGCTTTAACGCCACCGTTGACTCCATCGAGAGAGTTCGTCCGCTGTCGTATTTATAGTGCTGCTATAGATGGGACTATGGGAGTAACAAAACTTTTTCTGAACTAGTCTCTGTTTTTTAAATGCAAATAGTTTTCCCATCAGTTTGGTTTTCATTTCCCATACTTTACCCATTCCTCCGGTTTCGGCGTTATCCTTTCACTTTTTCAAAATTTAAACATCAAAAAAATTGCAAAGCAAAAAGTAGTCAAACACTCCTCCTCCTTGTCCACAAGATGACAAAAATTTCCGCACAGTGGTTTTTTGGTCGATTGAAGTTTCAATCAAGTGGAAAACTTTTCCGAAACATTTCTGTTACCAATTCTGTTACCAATTCATCTTTTTTTTTTTCGTTGAAATTTGTTGAAACTTTTTTTCTTTTTTTTTGGTCAAAAGAATACAAATCTTCTTCCTGTCGGATGAGGGGAATATTTCAATGAAAATTTTTAGTTTAGTTTCCTTTAAAGTTGAACACACTTCAGTGGAAAACTTTGGAAAACATTTCCATTGCATTCTGTGCAGTTGGAAGATTAGAAACTTACAATTAAATACCAGAGAACATTCATTAAAGTATGTCCTTCAATGTCAGGATTATCGATTCTGTTTGAGAACATTCCCGGTGAAATGCTAAAGATTGACTCGAGATTGAAATTGTTTGCGGTAGAAAAAGCTGCTTTGTTAACTTTACTGGTCAGATAGAGAGAGAGTTGACGACGGAATGAAAAGATGGAAAGGGAAAAGTTTTTTTTTTTTTGTGCGAATTGGAGAAAGTTTTCGAAAAATATCGTGATTGGACTAGTTCCACATCAACCAGATGAAGTAACAGATGGAATACCGCACATTAACATAATCGCCACAGAGAGACAAATTGAAGTTTCAGAAATAGGATGCTTAACTTTCTACTAGAAATCTAGGATCTCTTAGTAAGAACTCGCAGAGTACATGAACCAAAATCCCTCCCTAAAATCCATTACTAGGTGTCCCTTTACAAGAATGGACTATGTGTCCGAATATACCAACTTATCCTTGAAGGATTCAACCGACCGAGCCGACGAAATTGACTTGCATACCAAATAAAACCAGGAAAGAATATGAGCTTCTCGGGATACGAGATCACATTCGCATTTGACGAGGTTTCATGGGATTCCATCCTAAGGTTGTGATGTAAACTTTTCCTTAACTTTTCGTAGGTCCCGATTTTGGTGTAAAAGCTGGCCAAACTTTAACGCCAACAAGCTCCGAAAATCCACAGTAGCGAAAAAAATGCCTAGAATCTTAATCACAAATTGACTTGGAAGTCTCATCTTACGAAAATCATGGACAAAGCCGAAGTCTTATTGGTAAGAGCTGGGTTATAAACTCCTATATGACGCTGTAGTCTTATATATGTAGCTTTAACCGGACTAATTGTCACCTATGCAGAACCAGTATGGTGGCAAAAAAGAAACGAAATAAAAGTGTACACAAGACAGGCTCAACAAACTTCAAAACGCGCGTGCAATACATACTCTCATTACAGCGCTGACAAACTTCATCTCATTTGCTAGCCAGGACACAGTGGCCATATAGGCTGTGAAATGTCAGATATACTAGGGGGACAAGGATATGAAATAATAAAGGCTAAGTATCAGGTTTAGGTTAGGTTAGGTTATGAAAGGGTGTGGGACGGAAAAACAAATCACGCCCACTCGGAGACCTGAAGGTCCATTATGAATCCTCTTTTAAAATATTAATAGAATGAGGTCTAGAAATAAGAATAAACCGATACCTATCACCTTACTTGCTGGCTTAGGAACCAGTTGGTGCTCTTGATGAAGTGGAGGAGATCCGATGTCTGGAAGACGATGGGGCAGTGTCCTATGATTAGACCAGTTAGGTTACGGATAGAGAATCAATTTAGCGCCAGAAGGCTTTTTTATTTCTTTTTATCTAGTTTCGGCCATAACGTGCGAGAGGTGGTCCTCCCAAGATAACTAGGATGAGTTGGCCCCTTTCTCTATTACATCGTAATCATGCTATCCAATTTTCCAATCGGTTGCAATATGGATGTGTCCGCTCCAATGATGTTTATTTCCGACCCCATTCTTGCCAGAGCATCCGCCTTTTCGCTACCTTCAATATTGCTGTGTCCGGGAATCCAGCAGGGTTTGACCTTATGGTGCCCAATCATGATCAGTGATTGTATTAGATTTAATCGATTTTAGCTGCTTGACTGTCAACGAAGTTGGTTATATCCGACGGGGGAAGGTGACTATCTGCTAAGCATCTAGCAACTTTTCTATTGCAGGATTTCGACTTGAAATATATTACACGCCCCTACAGTTAAGCGTGTGTTCAACCCAGTTTTTGACGGCTTTAACTATTGAGTTCGTTTTTACATTATTGAAAGTTGACAAGGAACGCTATCATAGTGTATTTTTTCGCATCCAGTGAATACTCAATTTCCCTGACCAAAGTAGGAGAGCGTCCTCAACCGAAGAGTTTATTATTTAAACTTTAACCTATTCATCTCCGATTTCTACAGTTAAGTACCTACCAAACCCTTCCCACTATCAACAAATCTACTACTAACTACATACATACTGTATCGATTCCACTTAAGATCTCAGAAAAAAAAGGATCACATTTCGAACAATAATATCTGTCACACGCAAACACACCCAAAATTGCTGAATTTATTATTTCCTATGTCATCCAACGAAACCCATTTTGTAAGTTCTCATCATAATAGACCGATTACATCTTGCACAGGACCATACATACAGGCACCTCCTTCTTTTTTTTTTTTGTTACAACTAAATTATTCCCAAATATGTATCAACGAAGGGTGCTTCGAATTTTTACTTCACACATATCAATGGGGAGAGAACCCTTGTAAAGGACTAATATCCGTCCCATAATTTTTACCCTCAACCCACCTCCCTCACCCCACACACACACACACACACACAGGCATGAGGTATGTACACTATAACCCAATATTGTATGCCTAATCGCAAGGACTATTCTCTTATCGAAACAAAAGGCCCGGATATATTTCAGGTCTACACAGTTACGTCAAGGGCGAGGTAGGGATGGTTTTTACCTGAAACATTACCGCTATCTAGCAGCACCGCACCTCGCCCGCACACACTGTGTGGATACACAAAAATTCATATGTGAAAAACTGAAGGTATACTTTGATTTATCGGGAATTTATTCATAAGACATTATACCAGGATTACCGGTTCATGAATATTTTAACCAAAAACACGAGGCGAACAAAAACAAAATTATAATTTCAAAATGATGATAACAAGAAAATCCTGCTCTCTCTTGGTTTTGATTACTCGTGAGTCATACATACGACTAGATACGACCACAGAGACTTGGAATTTTGCAAGTTAATATGTGTATGGATAGGGGGAGTGGGTGGAAGGATATTACAATATGTACATGACATTGAATAGCGAGAGAGAATGAAAACACGTTCAGTTTTTTTTTTTTTTTTTGTTTTGCTGGTCCTTGCTTTAAGGATAAAATGCTGTTGTATAGAAGTATCTATCTAATAGCTTGGGATTAGGTGGAACTAAAGATTGTTTTCGGGATAAGGCCAGCATTAGTAGTATGTAATATTGGAGATTGAATTCAAGGTGAATCCCTAGCAATAAAATACGCTTTTTGGTAGATTACAGAGTATACCCCATCAAGGACCATAAAGCAATCCACATGATACAGTAAAATTTATTGGTTTCTTGAGAAAAGGATTTAATATGCTCAATAATAAGTTCCCACAAGGAGTGAGGCACTGTTCTCACTGTTCAGTAACTCAGTAACGTAGAAGCATCCTCTGTTGGCCTCTTAAAGTATCCATTTGACCAATTATACTTGCCTATGCAGAATGCTTTTTATATGACTCAACTGGTTGTTCATAGCTTGCTCCTTGCTGTGCCCCTAAAACGACTACTGAGGGAATCATAAATTCTGTTAAATAATCGCCGCATCTTGGGATCCTTTTGCTGACTGCAATAAAATTCTAATTCATCATCATTATAGGAAACATGAGAAGCCAACTTGAAGAAACAGGAATAAAAAGGATTAACATTCACAGGAAATTGCAGCAATGAAAAAGGGTAGCGACATTCAGAAGGAATAAATTCAGTTTTATTTATTTTGAGTGGTAGAAACAGGACCTACAAGTTGTTGGTTTCTGGTGCTGGTATGGGTTGGGTAGTGTGAAGGATAAGTAGGTCTTCGTTTTAGAGGGTTTTAATATCCATTCATATTGCGGAATTAAAAGAATGCTGTATGCAGGTCCGTGAGGCGTTATATGAAAGTGGTTTTGCTATTGGATTCAACTAAATATGTACGCTATTGAGACTAGGCAAGTGCATAGAGTTGAGATTAAATCAAACGCCCTCTATTCCAGTGGCTAGTTAATTTTTCAAGCTATTGATTATTTAGCAAAGACGACAAATGGTGTATCTAGTCTAATTAGTAAAAATTCCAGTGGCTTATATCTTGCTTTGCTTATAGACAAGAAGCGGTTCCAAAGGACTTGCAGCAAGTCAAACAACATCGTACAATAATGACTTCAGTAGCAGCATTGAGAGGAAGTTATCAAAGCCTATAGAAAGTATCGTTGAGTTTTTGACTACATAAGTGTCTTTTTACTTAGAGAGAATGAAAGAATCGTCGACTAGTTTCTGGAATGGACAAGACAATCCGCAATGGGTTGAGAAGTCTAAATAGCCTCGTGATGTTCCATGGGCAATCTATACAGACATAAGTACCAACATATCATGCATACTATCTAGAAACACAAACTATGAACTCTGGGCACACAATATCTTGTCCTTGTTTATTTTTAAATGAACTTCATCACTTAGGACTAAAGTCGTTTAAAGTTATAAACCCAGTGATGAAGTGAAAGAAAGGGATATAGTGAAGTTAGAAGTTGGAAGGAAAAAGGATAACTCTCTACCCTTTATGGTGACCATAGGCTTTGACTTTAAATCTTGCAAATCATAATTTGTTGGAAATATTGATGAGGACAATTCATTTCACAAACGTTTTGAGTGACTAAAAAACGAGCTTCTGAATTTCACTGTGGGACCGAAAATAGATTTTAAGATAAGGGTGTGCGGAAAAGGGTGCTCGTGTAGTATGATTAGATTGACGCACAGGCGGGGCACAACTGTGGTGGAAATATTGGTATAATGGCCTATAAGCATCCAACATTTCGATGAATGTCTGCGAAAGCGAATATAAGCTTTACAGATGCTGCGCTACTTTGTAGAACTACAAAAAAACTTTTATACCTCGGGATCCGAGGCACCTGGGATACGTTTTGCAGCTTCAAAAATCGATGGTTCCAGAGAAGGAATGAGGTAACTTGCATGTGAAGCATTGACAAGCTATAAGATCCCCAAAATCTGCTCTATTAATTTTTAGTTTTGCTACATTAGTATTCCGTTTCAGAGACAAGAGACGGCACTGGGGTTTTGACGAATTGAACTGAGTCCGGTTTTTCCGTACCCCAATTGAAAATTGGATCAATATCGGAGTTGAGCTAGGTAGACATTCAGTGCCGGTGAGACTACACAGCTTGTGGTCTCAGTCATGGAGTCGTTAAAGAATTAACAAAGTTAAGAGTACTTTCATCCGAAAAGGAATAGATTGGAGAGAGGACTGAGCCCTGTGGTACACCAGCATTGATTGTGAATATACATCCGTTGAATACAACTTGTATTGACCGATTACTTAAAAAACTTGTAAGCCATGATAAGAAGATGCTACCGACACCGTAAGCTTGGATTTTGCTTAAGAGGATACTGTATTCTCGGATGCGGTACAGAGTACTTGTTATTCACCGTGACGGGGAATACTTTGGTTCCATTTTCCGTTCGGTGCATCATAGAGTCCCCTGTGGAACCATGTTGACGGAAACCGTACGGCCGGTCATTTAGAGGACGGTTTCTTTCGAGATATCTCATGAGATGGAAATTTTCAATCAAGGCTATGGGTCGGTAGTTTGAACGGGATGTTTTGTTGCCATTTTTAGGGATCGGCTGGATGTGCGGGAGCCTCCACCTATCCTGAAAGATGCCTATAGAGTATGATAGATGGAAGAGCTTACGTTGAGTTTTAGCCACAGTAGAAGAACACCTTTTCAAAGCATGGGAAGGGATCCGATCTGCACCTGAAGATTTGTTGCTGTTGAGAACTTTTAGGATCTGTTGAACTGGACTCAGTAATGGTGGTGGTAGAGAAGCATTTGAGATTGGTTTCTCTTGGCAGTCAGTGATATTTTGATCGTTGTGGACATGAGTTGGGATGGACGATGAAGAGGAGCCTTTGACTCTTTTGACAAAAGGCCAACAAATTTACTGCATTTAGGACATTGCCGTAGTTTTTGCCTCACTTTTTGGTGTATAATTGAGTTGCAGTAATGTCTTGCCCATTTATAGAAGATTGGGTACTAAACCCTTCTGAATGTAGTTAGAGGCAGCAAGTGAGAGAAGGGGAAATGTTTGCCTAAGTGTCAAGCAATAGAGGTGTCGCTTGTTATTGCTGTCCGATCGAACTACTTTATGAAAATATTTATAAGCTACATTGTCATATGTATCTAAAGCAGAGGCCTATACAAATTTTAAAATTCTACGAAGAAAAAGAAATGATAGAGGAGAAGTCCTTCATAGGTCAATGGCAGCACTCACAACCCCAAAATGGACTATTGGATTCGGTTAGCCCCTTGTCCTGTTCTGATCTTATACAAACGGAAAGAGCTTGGCATGCGCAGAGACGATAAAGTATAGCCTCTGCTTCTTCTTCGTCCATGCAAATTCTACAAAAGTCATTATCGAGGTGGCCTAGCCTGAGTGTCTCCTAATGACATCTACTATGATTACTATGAGCTAGCTTTTCTATTTGATTAGACAGTTGGGACGTTTTTGAACCATCTTGAGTCAGATCTGTCTAGTAATAAGGTGCGTTGTGCTGTATGCCCATCTCCGATTGGTTAAATTTACACATTGACCTTAAGCAGCAATTTAACTGTAGCGAATATAAATATAGCCATGCTATGTTCATCGTATCGGATATAAACTTCAGCCACGACAATACTTCCTTTAGCACCATAATTTTTACATGAAAGATGCTACTTCTATTTAGATCGTTGTTAGTGAAAATATCGCTACAGGACCGATAAGCATAGATCGTTGTAGAAGTTACCTCCTTCTACTCCCGATTCTATTTCTGATCCTTACGTAAAGGATCCCGTATTTTGAAGCGACAGATCCTCCTCTCAAGCCTCGTTTATACTCGGGGAAGCGCGTTTCGAAATTCTCATCAACAGGATGTTGTGGAAGTATGTACGTATTCTGTGTCTTGCGGAAGGAATTGAAGATTATTAGGAATAGTGTCCAGTACTTAGAATAGACTACAGAGGCATGGCATTCAAACGACTGGCTGCACAAACTCCCACTTATTTACTATTGATTTCTAAAGATAGAAAGTAAAACATATGTAATATCCAGAGGTTTTTAGTACTTCCTCACGTGTTTAGTACTCTGGATTTTAGAACTTTTCGCGTAGCCATCTGGAACTCGGATTACCTTGAAGGAAGCAAGCAATGACTATGTAAATATATCCTAAGCATAACAACGAACACAAAATGGTGTCAATAGATAAAATTGTAAGAAATAGCCAGAATCTTCCTCGAATGCGCATTCCCAAATGTATCAACCCCTCATGTGCCAAAGTAGTTGGCAAAACTTTCAGGGCTACTATTGGCATGTTCGCATTGATAGCAAGGGTAGCAATGGAGCATAACCTCAAAAAGAAGAAACAACCACCAACAACAACTCGGACAGAACGTCAAGTAGATAGATGCAACCTCGAGGTTATCGATGTCTCTGATGTGAGAAATTGTGGTTTCTTTGGGTTGAGAAGGCATTTGAGTAGTAAGGCCTTAGTTCGAACCACTAGGGTGACTCTGTATAAAAACGTAATCACCCCAATTTAGGAGATACAATCTCCAGAGCAATATCGGACCCGTAGAGTCATAGAGAAAGGCCTCGCCTTAGGTGTCACACCTTAATGGAAGGGAACCTCAATCCATATACACTGGGTATAGAGGCAGCTAACTAGGGACCAGAAAACCGAACAATTTTGCCACTGAGACCTAGACTCACCCCGAACAGCATCGCATCCAAGGGCTTCAGACTGGCTGTCCAGACATATTAAAACTTGAAATCAACTAAATTTTTCCAAAACAATCTAAAACCAGTTAATTTAGGGACACGGTGGACCTTTCATCAAAAAATGTTGATGGATACACATGTATGTATGTAGGTATGTATCTACAAAAAAGAACTTCCAAGTCAAACAAACAATTTCGAAGTTCTAGTCTATTTATCTCACAACCTACTATAAAACGTGAAGTTTTCAAACTTTTATTTTTTTTTGTTCTATCCAAACCAGAAATTTCAGACTATCCCACTGCTTCGCTTGGAGGCTCGACATTTAACGAGTATAATCCAATAACCATTTGGAATTCAGTAAGTTTTAATTTTCAAATTGCTCGTAAAATTCTCTGTTCACCGTTATCGTTACCCTACGCAGTAAACCATTCGTTCCTTTTGAAGAAAAGATAATATCAACAACAAAGAAAAAAAAAAAAAAAGAATAAAAAATAATAATAATAATAATTTAATGGCCTACAGTGATGATAACGGTCCGGAGAAGTTTCGCTTCCGCTAATTTCTTCATTTTTTGACAATTGCCTCCGGTGAGAATCGTTAAAAATTAAATGAGTTTTGCAAGGCTCGCCTTACCGCCCCTAGCCCATCATCATCATCATCATCATCATCATCAAGGCAAAACCACACACAAATCACTCGGCACAGTCAGTTGGGTATGGAGTGGTGAGCTTACAATCCCCCCTCTTCCTTCAGGACATAACAAATAGAAATCAAAAAGGCGTAAAATTAATGTCTCTGTTGACTCACCACCACAAGCCAAGCCAGTAACAAACAAAAAAGGATATGCAAGGCCGCCAACCATTACCCAATTGATGTCTTAATTCGCAGTCCTATTTCTTGGATTAGTCTCATTTAATCAGCTATCTTGTGAAACAAAAAAAAAAAAAACAAAAATGAAAGAAAACGGTCCAAACTTTGGCAGTAGGATAAAGTAAATCATCCCAAAGGATTCTTAGAATGCGGCTGCGGGGCTTTTGCTGCAGGACCGTATCGAATACCAAATGTTAATCCTCTTTTGCCAAAGTTGAATTTTCATGGCTAATACAAAAGTTTTGTAGGCAGTTAAGGGGATGAACTTGAAACTTGTGGTCGCTTACAACACGCCACGCGGGAGGGTGGCGGAAACTTTTCCAACCCGCTTTTACTGCCCGGAAAATCTTCTCCCGTTTATGCAATAAATTTGCGGGTTTTCGAAAACGCGCAAGATGTATATTTTAGGCTTTGAGCTGCGGATAGAATATTCTCATGTGAAAATCTTGAAAGTTATATACATATTCCCATCTTGTGGATGCCCCTTGTTAGGGTTAGATCTTTTTAGAACATTATTGTTCAATGAGTCTTCAGTTTTTAATTGCTTCGTTCAGAAGAGGATTTTATTTCAAATTACGTAACATAATTAGAATAAGAGAATTACGTATGTATGTGATCTCAAGCAATGAGAAGGAAGGAGATACTTTTCATACTTATGTATGCAAGTGTATTATGGAAAGCACTGTCAAGGCAATTTGCAGTCACAGACAGCTTTTGAAAAAATCCACACTGGGTTTTTGATGAGCTTATGCAGAAAGACTAAGGTTGCAAGGATAACGACGAAAACAATTAGGTTGCATACGTAGTAGCTGGAAAGACATTAGCATAATGTTCAATACCGAAGCAGGCGAAACTTAATATGTTAAGTCCTATTAGCCTGAGTTCCTTCCACCTTATTCATTCTCCTACCAACCTGGAAAGTCTACTGAAACTAACTATTACAACCTAAAACTGCAATTCAGTACATCAGTGGCTGCAAATGAAACTATCCTCTATCACACCACTGATCATACACTGAGTACTTACTATGCAGCAAGGAGAAACAAATATTGCAGAGGATACCAATAATAGCTACAAAAGGATGCCAGCGAGTCGTACATAAGCGAACTCATACGTAACACTATTAGACACTAGAAGATATACTGATCGTATATTGCTATTATCTGAACAATGATTAGCTACATGTCATGGTCCAAAACTTTGGTAACCTGAATAGGTATCACTGGGACAATGAAAACGTACCCAACGGCAGTCATAGGAGCACTACTTCTCCTCGCATGGTTATATCTTGCAGAGCGCATTATAACTGACGATCGGTGAGGCGGGTGGCCTTGCAGATCCCCGGTATGGTTTCGGTAAGGCTAGCACTACGATCGACGCCACCGACGAAGTCGTGAGTATTATAAAAAAAAGCCATCGAAGGAAAGCGATGGAAGGGCGGGAGTAAACAGTATTTTTTTACATAATCCGAGCTCTTATCGCCAAGAGAGTACCAGAGTACCTGCAGATGATAATGACCGACTATTTTACAAATAGGATACTGCTCTACGACACCGACGTTGAAACGAGGTAGTATAAGTTCACTGGCGGCGTTCCTTAAGGCTCTGTACTAGGTCCGCTACTGTGGAATCTATGTACGATGACGTTCTCAGACTCGGAATCCCAAGATCTTTCAAAATAATGGGCTTCGACGACAACATAGTAATTGTTGTAGTGATCAAACTCCTTGAGGAGTTGAAGCATGACAGCAATGAAGCAATCGGAATGGTCCAGGACTGGCTCTAACGCACGGGCCTACAACTTACAGAAGACAAAACAGAAGTAATGCTCATCAGGAGCAGGCGACTGTGGTTTCCAAACCAGAGTTGAAGTACCCTAGCATTACTTCAGACGCAAGGTTAATCTTTAAGCAACACCTGCAGCATATAGCGGAAACGGCAGCAAAGGTAACGGCTGCCCTGGCAAGGATCATGCAAAATATCGGCGGACCAAACTACAGAAAGAGATTGCTCTTAGAAAGAGTTATGGCATCGATAATGCTCTACGGTTTCCAAGTATGGGCTGGTGTGACGAAGACGAAATCATTCAGGAAGAAGAATCAGTTACAGAATCAATGCGTTGAGAGCAGCAGCGCCTTCTGAACAACCTCCTACCAATATAGAAGCTCAACGCAATTACCATGCCAGCACGACAACGGTTTTAGCGATGACTGAAAGTGATACTGAGGTATCACCGAAGACCATTCTGAAAGAATGGCAGGAGAGAGTATCATTCTAATAAAGGCAGGTGGACGTAGAGATCGATCCCTAACATAGACGCTTGGATTAATAGGAAGTATGAGGATCTGAATTTCTATATGATCCAGATGCTTACTGGCTATGGATGCTTTACAGTCGAACTGCACAGGTTTGGACAAGAAGAACATCCAAATTGCCCAACGTGCACGCAAGCAGTGAAAGATACACCATCACCTGCTGGTGAATAAACTGGGTAAGAACATAACCCCAGACAATATCACCAGACAGATGATGAGCAGACAAGTGGCATGGGAAGCATTTAGCGACACTGTGACAAACATTATGAAAGAGCAGCAAAAACAGAAGCGACAACGAAACGCAGTGCAGCAGGTTGTCACAACAAATGAGCCACGTAACTACGGCTGAAGTTTCCCCTCGCGATGAAAACTTGACAGGAGTGCTGTGAGGACCAGTTGTAGGAGCAGAGGTGGGTTTAGTGGATGGAAATCCCACACTGTTCCTGAGCACCGGCTCAGTTTCGTCTTTAAAAGATTCAACCTTCCAACGCAAAAAATAGGATTGTTAAGCAGTGCTCATAGCCCCAAAACCCTATATGGTACATAGAGTAGGCCTAGTGAGTAGGTGGTAGATCTCGTTGATCTGGAACTTGGTGTGGCACCTTTTGTGCTTCGAAATACTCCTTTGTGTTTGACCTATTCATCCAAATGAAGCAGGACCATTCCGATCTACCGATCTGCCATTTGGCTTGATGACCTGCTTTTCGAGGAAGGTCTTCTCAGATGACGACTTTGAGAAACCACTCGAAATGTTGGGCCTAGTGCCATCAGCAGTGCTGATCGTCACCAAAGCCTTGGTGTAAACACGTTTTAATTTTTTTAGTGAAATGTTAGTGGAATTGATAGGTTAGGTTAGGTACGTCGGTAGACGAGTGGCAAAGATTCACAACGCCACACTCAGGTCAATACAGACCCATTGTGATGCCCGGAGGGAAGTGATGTCCCTTGCCTAATGGTTTACCATATCATAGGTATGATTCCTACTCTTGTGAACTAGCATATCGTTCAGTTTATTTGACATCCACGAGATATGTAACGAAAGGGATCGAAACAAGAACATACACTTCTTCTGGTCCCACAAGTAACAAGGGAGTACCATCTGATGTTTGTCTCCCTTAGGGCCATAATTCCTGCTTCGAGCCTCAAGTGTGCAAGGCGGGATGAACAAAGAGATGTCGGCTTGTTCTGATATGGATTCTGAAGCTCTTCTGGTCAATTCGTCGGCTTTCTCAATACCTGGTATATTTTTATGTCCAGGAACTCAGCAGAGCCCAACCTAGTGCTATGTTCCAAAAATCTTAAGCTCTTCACGACAGCACTTCACAAGCTTGGATTTTTTAAAACCGGATTTGCTTCCTTGTAGGTATGCCAGTTGTATCCGAATGTTTCCTATCGCGACTAAAATCAAGTAGGTTGCAAGGTTTCGCATATCTTTATAAGAAAGGATAAGGGTCTATGACATACCCATAATGACCTTAACTGCTGAAGAGCTCATGATAAACAAAAAAAATCTCAATGACTTGCATCCATTCGATTTGATAAACAAAAACAACCCTAGTATCCTACCCCAGCATGAAAAAATTTCCCGACTTTTAAGAGAACTGCTTCCTATCCAAAGAGCTAGTAAGAAAAACCATCTTCGAAAACTCTCATGCGATACCGCATGACACAAACTTCCTCAATGACCTACTCCAAGAGAAACATTTTTAGCCGGTCTCACGTTCTTCCAACTGCCATTCTCTTTTTCTCTGCCAGGTCATGCGCATAGGGAGGATATGTAAAAATTTCCCTTCAGAGAGTAACCACCTACGACAATCAACGACACTCCAGCTAGACGCATCCTTTGGCCACCAAAATATCCTACAGAATCAAGAAATATTCCTGAAAATTCAGTTCTAGCTCATCCGTCGGAGTGTTGTGTATCTCTGTTATGGCAGAGTAGCGTTAGTTCGGCGCGTTTGTTTTTTTATTCTTGTTCGTTTGAATCGATTTTTATCATAAAACGTAGCAAAAAAAAAAAACAAAGATTTCTCCTATTCAAATGGAATAATAAGCAGATTAGGAGAACTATAGCGAATCCTTGTGTATGCGCGCGGGGTGTAATTGGAAAGGTGTTAAAAATTATTCGTCCTTGACGGCGAATGTAATTTACCAGGTGAATGGCTTTTTGATACGCCAAGCACATTCATCCACCCCTCGAACCACAGCGCTTTGTATTAAGGTGTACGTACATACATATTAGTGGGGTGTATAGGAAATTCGCGGGTTAATCGGTATCTAATTAGATTCGAATGAACGTCGGCATGGTCAAGACGGTTAATTGGTTTGTCAATTGTTCTGTGTGGGCTAATACGCTGAGTATTGTTGTAGTTTGTTCTTTATTTCTAATTTAGTCCCATCAGTGTGGATTGGTGACACATTTAAACTAACCTGTCCCCCATCTAGCCCCTTAAGTGGATTGGTTTAAATCTAATCTAATATCAAAGAATATTGAAAATGATTTTTCGCTACTTTATTCGTGAGACTCCTACCCGTTGTCCTTGTTGTGCTATTATAATCACTTCAACTTCCGTTGCGGTTTCGGTTTGAGTGGTGAATTGTTATATATCCCTAAATATACATACATATGTGTGTGTGATTTTTTTTAGTATAAAAAGTGTTATCCTTGATTATGATGAATAAAATATGAAATCAGTCAAGTGTGTCCCTATAACTACCATCGGTACTAATATATGTGGGTTCATTTACCTTCATTGTCGAGAGGATTAAAATAGCAACCATACCTCTGTTGGTGTTTATTTTTTTTTCTGTGTATGTCCTTGTGGAAGGATTTTTTTTTTTTTATTCATCAATTTGCATTCCACGTGTGGGTGGTGTATTCAATGGATTAAAAGTTCACATGGTGGTGGTGGTGGTAGTAGAGTAAAAGGTATGTACAGAACGTGGGGAGTTCCTTATCTGGATAATTATTTAAAGAGGACCACTTTTGTGTCCTGTTTATCTAAACTAATTGAAATAATTGACTCATATTACGTAGAGGTCGATTTTATCAGTTGAATAACAGAAGGGGTGTCTGTTGTTCTTTCTTTTTTAGAATACTAATTGAGGTGTCACACGTGTTGTAAATAATACATGATTTTCGTGACGTGATAGAGAAGGTAATCTATAAATGGATAGATAGTCAAAAAAGATTTTTGGTTTTCAAAAGCAATTACAGGAGTAGGCGGGTTTTGTTTTTTTTTTTTTTTAAATAAAGAAATAATTTACATAGGAAGTGTGTACTTTTAATATAGGTAGACACGGTGGGGAGGGTTTTGAATTAGTATTGATGATGATGATAAGTGAGTGATAGTTGTAGAAAATTACGTGTCGTAACATTAGTTAGGAAATAACTTTGTAGTAATAGCTTGTCATTAATTTATGGCGGAGATATAGTAAAGCCTAGTACAAGCTCAAACCTAAATTCATGACTAAAAACTAAAAAGGATCGCTGCACATCTTCTACACAAAGGGGCAATAAGGCGACCATACTTGACTGGCATATTCAAGGAGAGGCTGAACAGAGGTTATATAAAGCGATTTAGTGACATAAGGATTAGAGGCCAACACTTAATAAAGCCAATGGAAGAGTTACCTTTCATTATAATGTTATCGACATGTGAAGAGAAACTGAGTTCGCTGTCACAGATAACATTTTGATTGCGCATTTCAAGTACGAAGGAAAGGAGTTCATTGAAAATCAGATAACTACGAGCTGTAGTTCGAGCACGCTTACAGGGCACTTATTGACATTAAGCTAAAGGAAATTGTTTAGCCAATAAGTAGAAAATCTATCTAAGTCTTTCTGCAGTAGACGACAATCAGAGGAAGTCGAAATATGCTTGAAGATCTTTATATCATCTGCGTAAGCAGATAAATGTGAATTCGTAATGAAATGATAAACATCATTAATTGTCAAAATTAATAAATTGGTGCCAAGATTCCTGCCCTGAGGTACACCAGAGGAATCTTTTATTGTGAGTGAAATAATGTACCTTAACAGAACACTGTAAAGTCGGTTTTTTAAATATGATTCCAATGTAAAAAATCTCAGCTGAAAGCCAAGAGCCTTTAGTTTAATAAGAAATAATTTTTACTTCAAGTAAAGAATTGCTGCTTAGTTTTTACGTATATATTTATTTATTGTTTCACTATTATGGACTAGTTTGTATAATTCGAAACGTATGATATTGTTTTATACCAGAGTTAGAATTAACCCTAGAAATTTTTTACCTACGGCGCTTAGAAATATGAATTTCAAAAACATGTCATGTGTAAGGTTACTCTAAAGTTTAGTTTATCTTGGGACAAGAGTTTACTAAAAAATAATTTCAATTACCATTATGAGGAATTTTTATAGGTAATTTTTTTATATGACTTGGTCTAACTATTTTATTTTTTTTTGCACCATAGATTCGACTTAAATGTAAATGAATCGACCATAACTATATTCTTGAGTATACTGTTGATATTTATAAAGATTTGAGTTATGGATTTATAGATACCCAATTAGATATACATAGAAGTAAATACAAACAAAAAATATGAATTGTTTAATTCTAAGTTAATCTTTCCTGCAGACAAGCCCTTCTGGCTTCGCGGGATATAACTATATGTATGTATACCTACCTAAACATTTAAATAAATATGAATATGAATATGAATGAAAGTTAAAGTAACAAATTTAGAGTTACAGTCGAGTTTATCTTTTTGGTTTCGTTGGATCAATTAGTGTTTTCTTCAAATGGGAAACATTCTAACAAGTGAGGACGTATGGAAGGTGTTTGCTTGTGATTTGTATCTATAGGACCTGAAAAAAATGTTAGCAATTTCAAGAGAGAGGAACTAATAGCAGTGACATAGGGGAACGATTTGTGGTAGAAAAATTTTGTTTCACACGCGAAATACGTGTATAAAATACAATATAAGACTAACTGCCACCTAAGTTCGATTCTCAATCCAACAGCCTAGGAATAACCAAAAAACGACTTTATTATTTCCACTGACTAGAACATTATAAACGATGTTTTATTTTTAGAGAGGCCCAAAAACGATCTCTTAATCATTTAACATTTAAAATAATATAATATATATATAATATGAGCACAGCGACTGGCAGTTACAAAGCATATCCTTTCGGTCTAAATTTTAATCACTTTTTCGAGCATTTGGTGCCGTATATTCGCAATAACTCGCCGTATATTGTCTTTCAAAGTTTCAATCTTTACTGGTTTATCCATGTAAATAACCGATTTCATGTATTCGAACAGAAAATAATCGAGTCGCGTTAAATCGCGAATAGCACATTCAGACGGGCGATTGTTCGATCTATAAAATTGACGAAGTGCTCGATAAGTTTGTATAACTCAACACTGCTTTCGGAAAATTCTACGATTTGGCAACGTTGTTGGGGTGTAGATTTAACCATGATAAATAAGATCTTACTGAAATAAAAAAATATTTAGACTTAAAAAAATGACAGCTAGGTAGGCAGTATCTCTTGCGGTTACCTGGCGCCTCTTAAAAAACATCCTTTACCACAAATTTGTCGAAATTGGAGGAAATGAAAGGTTAGTTTTCATTTTTGTTTCCCGTAATGCTGTACCTGTAAACTAAGTTCCAAGTACCGCACAACTTTACGGCCGGAACGGCAAATCAATATCAGCGAGGGGTCCAGGAATTAGAAAATCTACTCATCGGTATGGGACACTCGACCCCGTGTGCCGATTATGGGTTATTTTCCAAATCGCCTGAAATGGAGTTGTGGATTGACTTTTGGTTTGCTTGGATCAGTCAAACTATTACTGCAATTTTAATGCTTGAACGAGTATCTGATAGCCCTTGGTAAAAGAAGCTCGACCCTAAGCATGTGAGTCTTGTCTCATGTTGGATAGGATGGCCTTACATTTCATTGGCTACCTTAGGCAAACAATTCATCTGGGATGGCGGGGTAATTGCACCTCGCCATATGTACATTTCTACGTAGTAAAAACAAAGAACTAATACGTATGGAGTTCCATACGAATCAAAGATCGGGCCCATTCTGTTTATCTTATACACAAATCAACTTCTGCATTATGTACAAATAAGAAATACATATGTATTAGTTCAGTACTGTTCCCCTGAAATAACTCAAGTGGTGTTCGACGAGGTGAACGATTCACGTAGCTCATTGGTTAGTGTATTGGACTATTCAGGTTGGAGGTTTCTGGTTCGAGTCTCAGACAACACTAAAAGTTTTTTCACGAACCCACTTCTCACGACCGTCTTGATAAACATCAAATTGCTCTTTAAGAGTACTTCGACCAGAAAACGATCTAAGTGCTATATTCGAAACCTAGATGACGAAGGGACATGAGGATTCTAAAAACAAATGAAGAAGATGGCTTTCTTTGAAAGTGTTTGAGGCTGACTTGATGGTAGGATACGTTCGGTGACATCGAATTTTGCAAATTCTAAAAGCCTAGCTTTATTCTCAGGCAAATCACAGCTCCTCCTTTTCAATAATCACAGTTAAAGAAAACATTTTCATGGGTTCATATGGATTAGTCAAAAGTTTGTGGGTTACAAGATTGCTAGATTTATTATCTCTTCCAATAATTTAGAGAAGCTATCAAGCCACGAATAAACAATAACTCATCCTCTGTACCCATGACCGTCACTATCGCCATTCCATATGAAGATATTTCATCATCAGCCATGAGGTACCTACTTGAAAGCAATTACTGTAAGTGCTGTCACTTACATCGTGCGTAGGCCTATTTATAATGATTGTTTTCTTTTTACAAATTAAATCCTTTTTCTGTTTTGTCTTAGGACAGTTGCTAGGGAATACACAGTGAATTAAGCAATTAGTGGTGACGAAGAGGTATATATATAGCACAGGGAAAAGTATTAATGTAAACCTAAAAAACCAACACTGTCCAGAAAGATTCATATCAAAATACTCACAAAAATGCCCTCGGGAAGAGGCTTAGAGTGGGCAGACGGTACTACATGCCTTATTATCACGCTGATTATTATACAGAAGGTCGCTCATTTAGCGCTGTCATTACTGGGCACTGCATCGTTAGCAGGCACGCCATAAGGCTAGACATCCTCGCAAATGACTTACATATGTAAAACCTGCATGGTCGAAGAAGAGGAAGAAACCATGCTAAACGATCTTTGTATGTACATGCAATGATCTAGGACATTTTTTGGGAGCCTACTTCTTCGACAACCTAGGCGAACTGACAAACATCAGTGACCTCTAGCGCTTTATACAAAACTCCTCCTGATTTTGTGGGTAACTCTTGCTGATCTTGATCATAAATGTAACACAATGGACTGGTTTCACTTACATGAAAAGTAATAGATTGGCATTTAGTGATGTTGAGCTCTAAGCAATTTTTGAAGCACCAGATCGGAAAGCTATTGAGGTCTTGTTTAAGGAGACTAGAGAGTCTTGTGGTGAAGAAAGGGTCTTAAAAAATTTGGTGTCATCATCGTAGATACAGATGTAGACGTAGATACACGACTGCCTTGCGGGATACTGGAGGTGCACAAAAAAGGGGTTGAGAGAACGGACCTGAAGCAGACACTATAAAAGCAGTTTTATAGGTAAGAAAATATCTATTTTAACCAAAATGGCCTCAAAGCCAAGGGAAGACAATTTGAAGAGGATTAACTGATGAGATATCTTGTCGAAAGCTTTACTGAAATCAATTGCAATAACATCGATTTCGTTGGCATTTTCTAAAGATGAAAGTGTAAAGGACACAACTTCAACATATAATTTTAGGTTGACGTGATAGTCAAAAAAAGGAAGTACTTAGACCCACCTTTTGTAGATAAATAGGAGGATGTTAGGAATGTGTTTGAACCCACTAGCAATAACTCGCCTCGTAATCATATCGTGTCTGTGGATCCGATTTGTTTCCAAGTTATATAGAGTGGGCCATCTGTTGGTTTCTTTTTGAACCATATGTCATATTGACACTGACAAAAACTCAATGGTATATTTTCGGTACGAAATGGATCGATAAACGCTTGAACAATGTTAAGAAATATGTTACCGAAACAGTGCTTATTTTGAAAAGAAATTTCGGTTGAAATAATACACCAACTGTAGCAGGTGTACACAAGTTTGTAACGAAACTTCGCGAGACTGTGTTCATCCTGTGCACTCAATGGAGAATATTGCAGCTTTATGCAGGTTTTTGGAGTGGCGGTATTATTGGACCATCTTTCTTCCAAGCCGACAATGAAAGAAACGTTATAGTCAATGGAGTGCGCTACCGAGAGCATGATGACCGATTTTTTATGGCCAGATTATAAGGATTTGGATTTGGGCGAGCTATGGTTCCAGCAAGAACCGGTCCGAACAGCGGAGCAAGGGCACACTAAGTTCAATAATCTTGTAATCAGTCGTTTTAGTGATGTTGGACTTTTTTGTATGGGGTCTCATTAAAGATTGATGCTATACGGATAATCCAGAGACGATTCAGGCACTGAAGAACAATATTGGCAAAACTATTCGTGTAATAGGGGTCGACACCATCGAAAATGCATTGAAAAATTGGGTCGACAAGATGGGCTACTGCCGAGCCAGCCGAGGTAGTCATTTGAATGAAATAATATGCCATAATTAATCGAAATTTACTCTTTTCAATAAAGTAACAGTCGTTAAAAATATTGAACAGTGTTTTTTTTTATAGCTCTTTTAAAAAGAAACCAACAGATGGCATATCATTTACAAATGGTAAACTTATTAGTAGAAGCTTATGAGAATAAGGTCTCACTCCGCTAGGACTCCGCAATTGCTCTGCTTTTACTATCAAGAACATATATGAACGTACGTATGTATATGTACATACACACGAATTTGATGTGGAAACAGAGCCATGAAAGGAAAAACTTAGATTCTTCTTCTAAACCTATAAACACCATCTTCTTCACTTGGTTAACGATATTTTTTAAATTTAGCTTAAGGCTCCTAACATAAGTATTAAAAATTACCTGCCTACTTACAAAAAACAAAAAAATCTTTTCCAACGAATAGGCTTTCTTTTAATCTCCTCTTACAGTCTCAACTTGTAATGCCATACACTTAAGCTGTCACACCTCCAAAATCACAATGTCATTAAAAATTAAAAATCAAACCTTTGTTTCAGCCTAAATTCCTTATAAGTATCTTTAAAGTATAAACTTTTCCAATTGAACTTTAAGGACAAAAATACATGACATACCTAAAAGGAGAAAAGTCCCTTACGGAAATTTTCAACTGCCTTTGGCAACCAGGACATGCAAAAAGTCGTCTTTAGACAAACAACCCTCTAAAAAAAAAAAAACTCCCAACAGGAAGGAGAAGAAGTAAATCTTCTTTCTTGTGAATATTTATAAATCTTCAATAAACAGGACTCGCATGCGGCCTTGTACACAAGTTTACGGATCCACGGAGGATATTGTTCATCTAAATGCAAATAAATTTTTCATTCTTATGCGGTTGTGCCGAGGGCCAATTGTACACGGCAGTCTCCTCTGTTTCTTCTTAAATTTTATGTTCTTCTTATTTTTATTGTTTTTCGCCTTTTTTTTTTGTTCTCTTTTGTGTTTTTTTTACTTTTTTCTTCTGAATGAAGTTCCTGGAAACAATTTTTAATTGAAATTGTTTTTCGTACAAAAAAATAAAAGAAACTTAAAGAAGGAAATTTTCTTCGAAATGAAAAGGACGAATGAGATAAATAAGGACCATGAATTAAGTTAGGCACAACACGCCAAAGTCGATTTGAAATTTAAATGTCAGATAAATACGTGAACGTTAGGAGTGTTGCGTCAATAGGGAGAGATATTTTGATGTTTGTAATTCTTCGAATTCGTCCTAATGGAAAGAATAACGAAGATAGACGAAATGTTAAAGTTGAACACGGGCGGAGACATTTGAAAGCTTTTGCGAAGGCGATAGATGAGAAGCTCAGAATATCAACAGATGGCTTAGGATTTGTTGTTGACGAAATCAACTTTTATGATTGAAACCATGTTTGGAATCAGTTGGTATTTACATATTTAATCTGACTTAGGCCTTGACCTATGCAGGTGAACTAGACACCAACTGGTTCGTATAATGACAGAGGTGAGATAGACGCAACCCCACTACGACCTATGTATACATGGACGATATCGGATATACATAGTTGACTTTTTGTAGATGGACTCTGCTTCGGTTTGAACAAACCACCGTTTTCAAACACCAGGGTACGAAGGACATCGAAAGAATTGAACTGCCATTTTGTTTACTAAGAAGAGACGCCAATCATCAATTCCTTGGTCTCGAACCATATTTTATTATATCGTTAAGCAAAGCTCACTATAGAATAACACAATAGAAAGTGAAAACCTTCACTAACACTAATACAAATTTATCAGTTTGAAGGAGTTGATCAAATTTAACCACCCATCCATGAAGAGGCATGCAATGCCCTACCATTTCACCCATTCTTCTTGATAGTAAGTTCATTGAGTGGAATGGAAAAGCGGTCAGCTTATCAATACAAGTACCATCTCTGCATTCACAGATGGATGAAAAAAGGATATAGGCTCATGCATCTTTTCTAAACCGCTGGGTATATTCAAATCAGTTCGCCTCCCAAACCGTAACAGTGTTTTACAAGTGTAAGTCCTAGCAGTGACAATAGCAGCCCGTGAGACTGCGTTGAAGGGAATGCCACAGGATGATATCATTATTTTTATCAAAACTGCGATTGGTGGTATCGAAATAAGACCCAAATTTGTGAAGAGCTTAAGGTTCTTGGAAATCAGCACAAGGTTGCGCTCTACTGTGTCCCTGGACACGAAGATATACCGGGTAATCAGAAGGCCGACCAATTGGCCAGAAGAGGTTCGGAATTCACATCAGAACAAGCCGACATCTCGATGTTCATTCCGTCTTGCACACTTAGGTTCGAAGCAGGGCTTAAGGTCCAAACAGAGTCAAACATCAGATAGTCCTCCCTAGAATCTTGTTTGACCACAAGAAGTGTATTGGCTTGTTTTGATAAGATCAGAACCGACTGACTTATGCAAAATGATAGGAAATCCCTTTCTATCCTGATAGTACTCATCAAGGCCACTCTCCGATACCACATGAAAAAATAAGACTAACGGAAGAAGGCTTATGTAATGGAAGTGGAGATGAAAAAGTCAATGAGGATACAGTCCACTTTATTTGCCGCTGTCCACTTCTCCCGTGACCTAGAAGATTTATCCAACCACCCAGTCAATGACATCTTGAACAACATCAAATCAACTGGATGGTTTGCTAGTTCACAAAGTAGGAACCACATCTGTAGAACTAGGGTTGACTAATTGGCAAAGTACATCACACCCCTATGGTTATCACAATGTATTGGCCTTGTTTATCTCTTCCACTCGTCTACCCACGTACCTAACCTAACCTAAGTTCATTGAAGCGACTGTGTGACAGGGGAGGATTTTTTCTCAATTCGTGGATTTGCACCTAAGGATTGTTTTTGCTTCCAAGGGTCTTAGCTTTCCTCAAATCGCGAGTGAGCGCCGTAGCTCAGTGGTCAGAGTATCGTACTACTGAGCTGGAGGTTCGAGGTTCAAGTCTCAGAGAACATTAAAAAGTTTTTCACCACCCTACCTCTCGCCAACATCTGACAGACATTCGAGAGTAAAACTGTCATGAAAATCTTCTTAAAACAAAAATTGTCTTTCAGACACGGTATCAATCAGTAGACCCCTTCTATTCGCGTGAAGAATATACACATACAACTTCCTACCTCGGGTAGGCATATAGTACCATAGTTGATTGCCTCTGCAAATATCCTTTTCTTGGTCATATCAGAAAGCCTTCTATAGGAGATTATTTTTCGGCAAAGATTTTAATCACTAACAGATCCCTGCTTTATAGATCAAATAAACCTAGTAGGTAAATGCATTATATCGAAAACTACATTTATCTACCATTCTATCTGCACAATACAACTGTCTGTGAAAAACATAGCTCCTATCTTAATAGTGATTCTAATGACCTGTTTCTATGTACCAGAAAAAAAGAAGTGTAGGTGGCAAGTGTCAGTCTCATTGTATTTCATTTGTATTCCTGTCAATTCGCTCAAAAAAAGCCCATCCAACCAAGATCCATCTCTCAAACAAATAAAGAAAAAAGTACAATCCTCCTCTACTCCAGCAGCAACAGACCCTCAATCAACTGAACTGTCTGCTATAAACTGGCACCTTTGATAAAAGAAAAGCCATCCTCTTCTCGCAATTATTCTATCCTACTCACAAAGAACGAAACATTCCGGGCACATAACACAAAATGTATACCTACCTACATATGTATCTTATTCATTGGCCAGAGTATGCCTTGTCCTGACCAAGAATTGGCTGACTCCCTCCATCTCATCTCGGTCCATCTCACAGTTGTCTGTCAAAATAGAGACAGGAAGAAATGAAAAGAAGCAAAGGGATAGAAGAAGAAGGAAACCACACAAAAAAAGGATATCCTTCCTCCCCAATTCACCACAAAACTTGGTTAAAGTTAAATTGATGCCGGCCACAACCATCTCACGAATTCCATTCCAGTGCAAAATAAATTCCAATTTAACCCTGGCCAGGACTCATTTATATTTATAAACTCCTACTCCCGTAGCAGTAGCACTAGCAGCAAAAGGAGCATAACAAAACCAGGACAAAGGAAACTCTCCACAGAACCACAACCAGACCAAAAAAAAAAAAAGTTAAATAAAACAAAAATACCAAAAGAAATGAGAAAACTGACGGCTTTACACATAAAAAGGATTCATTATTTGAGAAGCCTGTCCAACATTAAACAACAAACTGAATATTAAAGCTTTGAAGGATATCAGAAAAAAAAAAATCCAAAAAAACATAATAGAATCGCCCCAAAGGAAACATTTATCCATCCGCCACTTGAGAAACAATTTTCTGTCGGCCAAAAAAAAAAAAGGATATTCCATAAATATTAATCCTTTCGCTTTTTTATAAGGAATTTGATTTTTCTTCACACATAGCATCGTGGTTTCTGTGAAGGCGACTTACTTGTGATGTAATGACTAGGAAAATGGTTTTGAAATCACCTGATGTATAGAGATTTGTCAACCGTATTTGAAGGGATCTCCCCACAAACTGGCAGGATAATAACATAAATTAATAACATAAATTCGGTAATTTAGACCCCAAACAAAACAAAAAATACTGTTCAAGGACAATGATAGATTAGAGTTGAATGGTAAGGTTTGAAGTAAGGAATGAGGGAAGAAAGGAAGAAAGGACCCCTTTTCTTTACTCAAATAATAATTTCCATGTTGCGGGTAATCAAATTTATTTCCTGACTGGAATATTTTTCATTTTCTAATGACGGTATTAGGGGTTGCTTTGGTGAGTGAGACGAATGTCCCCCTTTTGCCTTTTTGTTTGATTTATACTTACATACATACGTATGGGCGAATAGAACAATTCCTTAACCGTAGGCACGGTCTTAGTTTATGGGCAGTTTGTCACGGGGGTGTCTACAAATAAATCGTTCGGGAATGAGTTTAGCTGTCAGAGATTACCAAAACACGGGTGATAACTTATTGTGAGATTACGACTGAGAGTGTATATTTGTTTTGTTAAGTTGTTCCCGGCACGTTTCCTAAATACATACATACATATCCTTGGTAACAAACCGTAGAAAAAACCCAACTAGTGAATCCATAACAAAAGAAACTTACTTAAACAAGTCAAAATGGTGACTAGATATGTATATCCCCATATGTACATATGTGTAACAGAGGAGAGAGCATCACACCTCTAAAGGTTATAGAACATCAAGCACAAATTTGTCAATTTTGAAGCCGAAGCAAGTGTTACACAAGACAGCATACAGGCCTTCTTTCGGTCTATAAAAATATGTTGAACCCATAGTGTCAAACAAGCAGGATTTCGGTCAAGTTCATGATCATTACAAAACAATCCTTAACTTACTCTTTTTCGACTTCATCTGGCAAGTCCTGTATATCAGAGATATTCCTATCAAACTGATTGATATTATTGAGATTGTTGCAAAAGTGTCGATATCCAAAACGATTTCCCACAAAGTTGCATACTATCATCCTTATTATTCCTGGTAGAGTTATG
The DNA here is from genome assembly GCA_905220385.1 of Xylota sylvarum. Classification (NCBI taxonomy): domain Eukaryota; kingdom Metazoa; phylum Arthropoda; class Insecta; order Diptera; family Syrphidae; genus Xylota; species Xylota sylvarum. Next base: position 101,599,582 of record LR999957.1, on the reverse strand, counting down.
TTCTTAAGAAAAAGTCGTGAAATACGATTGACAATGACATCTTGTCTAAAACATTTGGACTACAATGACAATTCATGTTTGTTTTTCTATAGAATAATGTTCAGTGCAGAACATTGGGAAGCTTTTTTATGACCGTTTTGCTCTCGGATGTAAAATCTGGCAGGTGGGACCGTGAAAAAACTTTTAGTGTTGTCTTAGAACCTCTAGTTCAGTAATCCGACACACTAACAACTGAACCCGGACTTTTCATCTAGATATGGAAATCTTCTTCTTTTAAGAAATATTATTACACCTTTATAGAGTAAATTTAATTTTGGAAGATCCGGAATGTCTTCAGGTACTACGAAGACCGTCTCTCTCAAGTTACGCATTTTTCAAAAGGTTTCGATAAAGTTAATATAGTGAATTACATATGTATGTTCAAATTATTTTTAAAAAGTATACGCTCTTTTTTTTCTTTTCTGGATTAAATCTTCTTAATCGATCAGAGAGCCCAGGTTCTCCCCGAAGTGTAGCGCCACCTAAATAAGTAAGTAATCGAACAGAGTTGGGTATGTCAAAATTAATGTGGTTAAATCTCAATCATTTTATATATTGTACCAAAAGGTAGCCATTTGGGAATGTTTTTTTAATAATTTTGTACATTGTTTTAATATAAGTAATGTAATGTATATAGAAAGATATTACATTACTTATATGTAACGATATTAAGATTTTCGTTACATTTTGCAGTTTAAGTGATGCATTATTATTACAACCAGAAATAAATTTATTTAGGAGTGTAGAAGTTTTTAATTTTTTATTTTTTTTATAATTCACTCGCGCTCAAGGGTTTATTACTACCCTTTTAATGTTAAGACACAGCTCGGGCGTTAGGGAAATTAGGAAAAGAAGATAGGAGATACCAATGAACGTTGGTTTTAAATATTTGTGGATTATAATCTTTGGTTCTAAGCTCACATTTTTGAGTCATACAAATTAGAGCTTGTAGTTTGCTGAGGTTTACTAGGAGAAACTTTTAAAACTTTTTATATTCGTTCACATTAAAGTCTTTATATTCATGTTTCGTTCATCCAGACACAGAATATGCTTCATTTGGAGTCGCCAGTTTTAAGTATGTAGGTACAAAACATTCGAATTGAACGTGTTCAAAAATCATTTATTCGTTGTGCCATTATGAAGATCAGATTTTAATAACAATTACCGTACTATAGCCCTAAATGTCTTTTAATTGATTTTTAGCAGGTTGAGATTTGTCAGTACAATTAATATCATATTTCAGTTTCCACTGGTCAACTAGAAAACTTCGATGCGAATTTGCATTAAAGGATTCTATTTATAATTGTATAATAGAATTTAATAAATATTGCGATTTTTTAAATCTTTTTTTAAAATAAGATTTCTTGCGTAAACAAAGAAAAGATTACCCGGAGCAACATGAGGCAGAACCGTCGAGAGGAATGGCATGCCTGGGAACGAGTTGGCATGAGTTGAATAACTAAATGAAAAAAACTTCTGATTTGCTATAAGTTTTTGGAAATCGAGTCTTCAGATCACAGCACTAGGATCGTTGTCGTTACACCCTTACAAACCAAGTTATAAATTTTTTTAAGAATTTATTATACTTTGGTTTGTAGAACTTTTGGGCAACAAGCTATAGCAGTAAAGGTTATTTTTGGTCTCCAGATCGAATTAACTACCACGTAGGGATTTTTTTTCTACGAAATTCTATGTTAACGTATTTCAATTTATTTAATGAATAAATAAGATTAAAAGGAATTTTTTTATAAATTAACAAGAAAGTTCCCCAAGTACTAGAACTAGAGAGACAAAAATTGTAAAGCATTTTGTAAGATATGATAATTTTAGCTAACAATTATATGTTTGTCGCAATTAATTTGGTTTTAAGATGCGAAAAATACTGAAAAGTTTGCAACACTTCCTTTAGCTCTTTTAAAAAACAACCACTTGGGAACAATTTTACAATGGTAAACCTTACTCTTATGATCACTGCAATAGTTCCCAAAGATTTTAGTAAAAAGTGAAAATACTATTCTAAAGGGTAAAATATAATTTAAAATTTAAGTTAAATATTAAAAAATATTTAAAAGACTTACCAGTAAATCCAAAAAATTCAACTCACTGAAACGTGGACATATTAACCAACCAAATGCAGAAATAAAAATAGTAGGAAGAATCAAGAAAATCAATCCAATAATGAAATTTAATGCAAAAAGCAGTTTTGAAAAAGAAATATATTACATACATACGTACAGTAACTAATTGAAATCATATTTGGGCAGTCAGTCCTCTTATTATTTCGACATAAATACTTTTAGTGTGAAAAAAGAAGTATAGAAGTATTTTGTAATTACAAAATATAAGAAAAATTAGTTAAAATACGTTTATACATGCAATCTATTAAAAATACCCGCAGGTTTTTATACTATTACTACTACTATGCATCCTTATACAAATAGAGATACATTTAATTACTTATACGAGTATAGAGCAATTATTAAGAAGATATGATAATTGCAAGTTTACCTAATAACAACGAAATTTTATTATATTTCAAAAGAAATAAAAACTCTTTTCAAAAGTAAATACGCATGTCAATCCTTAAGTCCAGTTCAAATTGTATGCAGTTGCTATGGAACTTCGTACATCCTTCAGACAGAATATTTTCAGAAAATCTCAATAAACTCAGCCTAGAAAGGAGGTAAATGTCGTTGGAATTCTTTGTGTATGAAATGAAACAATTGATGGCAGTGATTCTAAAATACTGTAACCCATTCTATAAATGCTGCATGTAGACATATTCTAAATAATCTTACACAAATTTTCAATAGCGATGATACAACTAACAAAAGCTGACTCCTATTCCTAAGATTTGAGGAAAATTATTTGTATCTATCAATTGTTAAGAAACAAATTATGTCAAAATATGACTTTCTTTGGATGGATTCTCTTCCAGATATTTTATTGAATGGAGTCAATGTTTTCTAAATCGAAAAATTTAGAACTTGATAACGTCTGAGAAACTTTACTATGACTAAGGCTGACCTTGACCATGATCCAAAGATTAGTTTGTTTAGGCACTACTAGCGCCATTAAAACCAACGTCAACTGCAATCCTTGAAACTATAAATGCACTGATTTCTTTAGTGATGCATCTAATGGAAACAGTTGCAAAGAGTGTCCTATGTTTAAAACGGTTCAATTTTTGAAAAGAGGATGACGTGGGCCCCTGACCTATTGCGCGATAGACACACCTGTGACACACTTATCTAACACCATCTCCTACCTTCATCCTTAACATTAAACCAATATTGCCCTCAAGAGGGGGTTGAGCAAATGGTAGGTCCCGAACCACGAGCGGATGAAAAATTGTTGAATGATTGAAGGATCGATCAAAAGAAAAGAATGTATCTATCCGTAAAAATTTTATGATGCTAACCACCTACGGATTTCTTGCACTTATTTGAGTTTGGAATAGTTCTGCATTTGGCTGATATGTCTGTAACTGCTGTTGCATCGTTTTTCGGTAAATTCTGAAAGAGAAAAAAGAATAATATTAATTTTTAAATCTATTTTCTTGTTGCAATCCAATCCAATACTCGATAAATATCTAATCACTATTATGGAATTTAAATTTGAAAATGTATTTTACTAAGCTCGTGTCGTAAATTCGTATGTAAAAACTCGTATCTGAAACCAACGAATCTTAAACCTATCAGTTTATCTTCGTTTCTGCTTCAAACGCTGGGAAGACTGATTGATTTTCAGAGCATTAGTCCAAATATGCTCTCTATGTCTCAACTGTGTGTAAAGTCGATACAGCGTTACATTCCCTTGTGCGCACCGTTGAAAGACCTGGTTGATTAGGTTGAGTTGGGTTGGTTGAAAAAACCTGGATTACCAGGACTGGAAACTACATGAGGACTTGCCTTAAAGGTCAAAAGAGAGAGCAACCAGTTTCGGTGTGAACGCCAAAGAAGTATGATTCACCGCTTATGCATTAAACAAGTTTGAACCGGAGACAAAGTTTATTATTTTGCTTAAAAGAAGTCCGGCTACATCTCTGAGATATTCAAAGAATTATTCGCCTAGCGTTTCCCTTCTCAAAGCCGATAGGGTAGGACAAGTACACATCGTTGAACGGAGCACCAGTCTTTCTGGCATGTCTGCCTACCAGACAATTACCCCGTGCGCGCCCCTACTATCTTTCTTATATTTATTAACGGAAATAAGTCTTCAGATTTTCCAACAATTAATCTCTGGCCAGATTTGTTTAGAAGAAAAACATGTGCATGTTCCACCTACTGTTAGCTAATATGATGGGTGCGATATCTATTTGGAAATTCATTCCTATTGTCAGGAAGGTTCCTGGGTGCACCCTCTTTCTCTAGCTGCTTGTATGTCTATATAGAAAATACTAGCGCTGTACTCTATCGAGTTAATTCAAAGTCAGATCGCGGTTTCTCGGACTGCTGTGACTTCTGATTGAAATACACTACAGTGGTCTGGCAGTCGTGCACTGGAGTAGACTCCCTCACCTGTTCCAGATGTTGTCTTGGGTCCGTTTGTGTAAATCTATTTCGCAGATTCATTGAAAATTTCTCCCGATTCTTAAGCATCTCTGCTAGGAATCTTGGTTTCATACTTGAGATTAAAGTCTAGATAGGGGATATATAATTACTAGTATTATGATCGTTTAGGATGCTTGCGTGGCCCATATTTCCACGAGTCATTTGCAAGGATTCTTTAAGCCGAAATGCTCTTTTAGCTACTATCAACTTTCCAAATATATCAACGAGAAGAAGGTAGACCATAGCTTCTAATGAAGTTGTATGAGTGGTTATAAGGGCGCCGGTTGGCAGCCCCTGGATAGCAATTGAACTTCCACAAGTATTACAATATTGCTTTTCTTGTCAACCAGACTAGTACTCTGTACATAAGGATGGGTCTGACAACTGCTGTGTAAATATATGCAGTGAACAATCCAGGGCAGACCCCAGTGGTGCACCATGGTAGTTTCTAACACTGTCAAAGGTAATCACGGACGTCCTTCCAAGTCTGAAAGTGGGTATTTTTCTCGGAGTCAATCAAATGCTGACACGGAAGGATTATTAACAAACAGCTGAGCGGTGCATTGGATAGATAAGACTTGCAAGCTGTTGAACATCCATATGTGGTGTCTTGTTCAATCTTCTCTGGAATTTAGTACCTAATGAGGTAATAGTCGACGTCGAAAGGACAGGATACCTATGTATGACATTGCTATTGCAGCCTCAGCCCGGACACTGTCAGGGAAATCTTTCAATAGGCTCTCTTCCTTCTCAAAATGTAAGATGGGCCTCAAAATGCGGGCTGTGGAATAATCTTCATAAAATTCAACTTGTTCTCTGCACGTCAATATACAAAGTTTCCTTTATAGACCCTTCTACGATTAATGGCACCAATCTGTCCTGAAAACTGAAAAACCAATCTACTAGATCGGGTATTTTATTTGATGCACTTAAACATATCCAGCAAACAGATGGCTGCAAGTACGGCCATCCTACTAAAAGGCTCTCCGTAGTGCCCTTCCTATTATGATGCCCATGAGCTTTGTTTCGATTGTTACCCGTAAATTATGCAAGCAGCAGAATGTTCTTCAGCTTCTAGCTTAGACCTAGCAGTTTCTTAATAAAATATGAAAAATGTATCTTTTACCTCTACATATTTTTAAATTATATTTTCTTGCACATATTTCAGATTTGAAAATCCTAAACCAACATTAGACATGTAACAAACGTTAAACCAACTACCAGCAGAATATATCTCGCATATCTAAGCAGTAAATGCATATCAATAAAAAAAATATCAACAATACAAGGATAGTATCAAAAAATGTGTTTCCTGTGTTCAAATTGTGATTTCTATCTATCGATCTACAAAAAATAATGTGAATCAGAGAAGAAGAAATAAAAAAAAAATCATATCCAAGTTGCTTAAAAATTTAAATTAAAGTTTCCATATCTAAAGTTAAAGTTTAAGTAAAAAAAAAAAAAATAAAAAGAAATAAAAAAATAGGGTTGTGGTAAAAATGAAATCCGATAAAATGCAATTCATCATCTTCGCCATGTGGGAAATCTTCATGGCACTCTTCGTTGTCCCATCACTTGGACGTCAGCATTCATCATCGTTGGTCCATGGAGGAACCGTTGCCAGCAAGGATGCGCATGGTAAGTGATTTTTTTTTGTTTTCTAATTATTTCACCAAAAAACAAAGTTCTACCTTTGACATCATATCCATCATAAGTATCGTATTCCTTGCCATTTGGCAACGCGATTCATCATTTGTCCTTAAAAAATAAAAGGGGGGAAAAAAATCCTTCCCCTTGCCAAAGATAAATTGCAGGCAAATACACGAAGGATGCACCAGCTTGTTGCTACTTTAGCAATTTTGTGACAAGAAATTTTTATTAAACGCCATCAACGTCGAAATCATGTCGCGAACAGTAATGGGAGGCAAAAAAAAATATGAAAAGAAAAAAAAACAGGACACGAACAAAACCCCTTGCTGAAAAGTTTCACAAAATTCTTTCTTTCCCTTCTACCGCGCGCTTCACTTTTCGCCAGCAACTTTATTCCATTTTACACTATCCTAGTGACGAAAAAAAAAAAGAAAAAAAAAATATAACTTTTATGTCGTCCAAGAGAAAAACCTTCTCGCATAATTCCTGCTCCAGTTTTCGTCCTTTCTGTACAGCTTTTCCCCCCCACGAACGAAAAAAAAAATCCCTCAAGTTTCTAAAAACTTAATTCTATCCATTCCATTCGTGTACACTCAACTACTAGTATCCTTCGACATACATTTTTGGTGTTCAACGAAATACCTTTCGCATCGCTTTGTCCTTCTTTTCCTTTCATAACTACTATGTGTGTCCTTTTTGGTGGAAAGGCGTCGTTGTAATAGTCGCAATAGTATACTTTTCCATGTAGTCAGCAGCTGTTTTTGCATTATTCAGGATATTTCTACACAACCCCTCCGCCGCCCTTATTCTACCCTGTTGTGGATATTGAGAAACATTTTCAAGGGAAAGGACGAACGAACGAAAGACACGACTTCGAAGGGATACTTTCCGGCAGAGATTACAAAACGGGCTACCAAGTTATACTCAAGACTTTTATTTTTCTGTTCTACTTTTCTTTTCTCAAGGATAACACCACCATTTGGGGGGAGTTTTTGCGAAAATATTTGGCATTATCTTAGGCCCCCATTAAAGTCGCAAAAAAAAAAAATGAGAAGAAGGACATCAGTACACAAACTACGTCCAATTATCAAAAAAAGTAGAAGGACCCCCGGATAAAAGCACAACTTTTGCAGTTTGTTGTAGTTGGCTACTAGTTCAAGGAAAGATGAAAATGTCCAAACAATTATGCGTATAAAAGGGATATCTTTTCTTATCCCTTTGGCCTTAGTTCCACACAAAACTGCATTCGATGGCTTTTACGACGAATCTCAAACGTCTGTGTGTGTGTGTGTATTCTATTGTCGTATCCAGCGCTGAATGGGGGATATCACTAGGAGAGATTTAAAAGACTAGATAAGCGGCAAAGGATATTATCCCGTAATGCCATTGTTTTCGATCCTTTTGAGAGAAGCATAAAAGAACAACTCAACGGCTCTGTGGCTCTGTGGGGTCAGTTTGTATGGGACCGCCTTTGGGTAATGTAAAGACGACAATCTGATGTCCTTTCAGTGGAAGGGTTTAAGCTAGAGATGCAATGATGGGACTTCTCGCAATTTCATTGTGTTTTTTTTTTTTTTTTTTTTTTTTTCGGAATGCCTTTGTTTTTCTTTGATAGATCGGGATATAGGCTTTGAGTTCCGGTTGTTGGGAGTAATTTAATTCCAATTTATTTCAGTTATCTGTGGTGGAGAGTCCGTTTGAAATGCTGATGGGTTTTGTTTGCAAAAGAGGCCTTTAGATGCCGACAAAGGGGTTTATTAAGACAATTGTCGATGGGTACTGTCTGTGTTGTGGTAATTGTCACGTCAAGTTCATAAGATTGAAGAGATATGAAAGGAACATGTCACCGAATACCGGGTGAGTACAGGTTAGGTACGTTATTTGGGTAGGTTAGGTAGGTTATGTAGTCATGAATGATGACCGTTTTGGACTTATCCTTAACATAACTTATCATTATGACTTGGATGTTTCGTATAAGTCAACGGGTAATTATTTAATTTCCATCCAGCTGACATTACGATTCCGAACGAACTGCGTTCCTTATTATATTTAACTTTCCTTCGTTTCACATTTCCTTTCAAGTAATTAATTCGAATGTCACTACAAGTCTCAACAACTATAACTAATTTTTAAGACAAATTACTTTTTACACCAATAGAAGGACACGCATATTGATGTGTCCTCCATTGCGAAATGATGAAAAAAAATCCTTTCTCTTTGAAAATATAGAAAGTTTCGCGTTCAGAAACTTTCAAGCCGGCTTGAAGTATAAATAAAGCAAAGGGGTGTGATATTTCTATGGTGCGTGCTTTTGAGTTATTAATTACCGTTAAGTTGGTATCAAAACTTTGTTCTGTAAGTCAAGGAACATTGAAACTTATAAAGACTGAATGGACGTGAAAAACGTGGATGGTGGTGAAAAATCCTTTTATGAAGAAGAACATTGATTTTGTGTCAAAATCGTATTACCTACAAAATTGTGTGCATAAGGTGATTTGAAATATTTATGATGGTAAGAGTTGTAAATGTTTTTGAACTTTCTTGTCGTCCTGTTCTTTGTTTCTTCCTTCTGTTTTGTGAATAGTTCATGAGGTGATTTCATCGTGAAACTTGTGTTTCACGAAAAGTTTATGGTCTTTGGAAGTTTTGCAAAACAAAGCTTCGATTGTTCTGTCTTATTGTTGATGTCAGGTTTATTGTTTTCTTATTAAAAATGCAAATGCTCAGAGCGTTTGATGGTCTGATTTGGTTTGATTAGGTGACTATACACATACCCGTGGTGTAGGGGCATAGTTCCCTCTCGGGAACTTCTCCCTAGAAGAGACATGTCATAGTCTCCGCTTCTGGTGGAGCAGCTAGTGAAGTGCTGGCAGCTATGAATTTGGACACCAAACCTGAAACTAGCCCCATCAATAGCCGCGTGGAGCGCACTGCGAAAATTTCGTCCCATTCGGAGTCCACTACGCTGATACGTCGTACTGATCCGAACTCGCGGCATATCAGTTCAACAAAACGGAATTAGCGTGAACACCGTACAGCTTAAAGAATCCTGCTCCGCAGGATGAGATTTCATTGCAGAAAAAGAAACCCCTAGGGTTTCAGGAAAACCCCCTGAAATCGCCTGAAGAACAAAAGTTGTCTCGGAGATCCCCACTGCACTGCAAGGACTCAACGTCTAAACGCCAAAAGTCGGTGGAGGAGTCCTTAACGGAACCTAAATGAGCGAAAGTCAACTGCAGTCGTCCCCTTTCTTGAGTTAGATGGAGTAGACTCTTAAGCGAAGTGCTTAAGGGTAGCCTCATGCTGGTGGTCATCGATAAAAGTGACATCGACAGCAGCATTACTCTAGAGAAGTGAAGGAAATTGGAAGTTAGCTTTGTCCTCCACTATCGCAACGGTGGATGGCATTAGAGCCATTTGAATCTTGCCGCCTGCTCTGATCAGATATGTATCTCCGGTTCTCTTTTGAATAGCCGTCACCAAATAAGGAGAAGTATTAGAAGGGACTCAGTAAAAAGTCATAAGCAGAGATCCCTAACAAGCCCAGGACGCGTTCCTGGATATCGTCTGAACCCTTAGATTTCTTCAAAATCTTGAACATCATTCAGTTTAGCAACCCTTTTCTTTCGAAGAGTAATTGGAAAACTACTGCGATATACAGGAACCGAAAGGAAATTCCAGGAGTACGGTCATCGTGATCAATAAGCTCCTCTGGCTGAATCGGAAGATCACATTAGCTATGACTTCGGAACCAGAACTCTTCGGGTTTATAAAAATTAGGAGAATCTGAAAGTTGAGAAATCAAACTCCTGCCCGCGTTACCATCTTGACCGTATATGCTAGTGATATACCGCCCATCTTAAAAGTTACGGTTGATGGGGTACCGAATCAGATCCACTTAGCCTACGAAGACCCAGGGAGATGTGAATATTGGCAGCCTGACTCTACCGGCCTTGGATCTCTCCAACGGACCCCCTAAAAAAACCGGCGCTAGATGAAAAATGCACTTAGACCAGAGAAGGTCCATAGTGCTGCAAGTGGAGCCCCTAGCCCATCTGTATCTATTCCATGGGTGGAATCGGACATGGATGAGGCAAAAGTCACTTTGGTGAAAGCATCTGAACGCGATTGGGATGAAGCGGTTCGTTCAGATTAACCTCCACCACTGCATTACAGCTCTGACTGGCCTAATTCTCTAGCAAAATAAAAACTGAGAGGCTATTGTCTTGGTTAAGAAATCTTGCGTAGTTAATGACCTAGTGTGTGAGCTCAAAACTTTTCTACGAATACATATACACATAAATTTATCTACGTGAGGAATGAAGATAGCCACAGACTTCCATTCTCGCGAAGAGGTGGAAAATAGATTTATTTTTAGTATCTAATTCCACCGATCGTGATTCGTTTTGTCTTATTTCGGACAACCTGGTCCATGACTATCAAGGACCTCTCCCTTGCGGACGTGCAGAGGCATAAAACTGTGCAGTGCAGTATCAATGAAAGAGGTAAACAACCTTTTGACTTTAATTTAAGTACTAATCTCGCTCGGCGATATATTACACAAAGAAGATGAGGCTTAGCACGGACAACCTATCCAGGGGCTGTGGTGACAAGGTGGTGCATGAGGATACTCCACACTTGCTCTGTCAGTGCTCAGCACCCTGTCAAATCAGAAATTCTGGCAAGACATTTCTTCCAAGATTTAGAGGAACTTTCCGACATGTATTTAAAAGAGGAGGACTGACTGATGGAAAGATCCATAGGTTTTTCTCAGGTTCTATAGTATGGGAGGTATAACCTCTGGGGGCATCACAATGGATCTAAATTGATCTAAGTGTGACCTGTTCAAGTTTTTCTTCTCCCGGCAACCCATTAACCTAACCTAACCTAACCTCGGTCGACATCGTAGCTCAACTGGTTAGTGCTGCGGTGGACTACAGAGCGAATTGTTCGAGGTTCGATACCCAGACAACAACACCTAAATGCTCTTTCACGGCCTCACCTCTCGCGATCATCTGACAAACATCCGAGAGTACATCTGTCATGAAAAAGCGTCTCATAAAACAAAAAGTTCTGCGAAAACGGCGTTAAACAGTAGAACCCTTCCTGTAAAGAATATAGCACGCACAACACGAATAGTTGTAAGAAACTATGCCTTGAGTTCCATAGACCTATAGTGCCAAATATTTGTATTTTTTGTAACTTTGCTCTCTGTAATATCCCACTTTTATTACTATCAATAGACAGACAAGAAAGTCATCATCACATATAATCCTAGTTTTTAACAGCATATTACATAGGATCAGGGACTAGAAGGTATCTGCGAGCACTCCTTCTCTGATCAGAGATATATTTAATTTGGTCTTACAAAACAATTTTCCAACCAATCACTCTTTAGGAATTTCAGGGACAGTGTAGGAAAATCTGTAATTTGCAGAGCTCTTGACCTCCCCAATTATAAGAGCTAGATACTCTTGTCGATGAATTAACTGGCGCTCTAAATCTCCTGCCCAACAAGCAAACCTAAACGTAAACCCAGACCTTACTGGTGAAGTTAGAGGGCTAGAACATTTCGAAGTGACTGCAGATGTCTCTTCAACCGGAGAAAGCAGTCCCGCGAATCTCAATCTTGGACCCTTTATAAAGAGGCCCTCAAAGTTTACAAAACTAACCTATGAAAGGACCAACGTAAATCTTACAAACACTTTTGTGAAAAAATAGGGGAGATCTCAGAAGCATCAAGGCTCAGATAGGTCTCAGCTTCCTTCACTAACTCCCCTAGTCAGCTGAAAAGAACAGATGGTTTCTTATGATCTTTTGATATCGAATCCCTTGAGGTGTTAATATGGCATGATGTATCCTTTAGAAATGCCATGCAACTCTATTTACCGATGACAGCACTCTAATCACATCTTGTGAGTGCCAAACATCACAGTTTTTGAAATCCGATATTCGGGTGTTCTTCAACAAACAGCTACCATCTTCCATGTTCAACTGAAAACCTAAAGCAACATTTTTTTTTCTGGATCATAGTACCAGAATAATTTTCCGGAAGATTTCAATCTCGACCAATTTAGGAGCCATCTGTTACCAACAAATTATAGGCTCTCCTCTTCCGAAAGAGTCGCAATCCTGGCAAAACGTAGACTAAGGTCTCACAGCCTAACTATTGGGTGCGGTAATTGATTTAATCCAACCCTGAAATAAAATTGATTTATCACAGTTAGTATAAGCAGGATCAATTCCATCATGAGAAAGTGAAGATATCTAGTTCAATTCGAGCCTCAAAATGTCAGTTGTTAGACAAGTAAGCTAGTTTCTACTGAAGCACATTGTATCCAGAGGACAAGCTGCACTATTTCTCATACGACTCCAAACATGTTCACTTATGTTATCACTAAAATCACTACTATTAGTCTTTCCTTGAATTCTCCTTAAATAAAAAGCTTAATTAAAGTTTTCCTGAATTACGCTACCATCTGCACCTCACCTTCTTCTACACGGAAATACCTATTCGCCCAACTGTGATCCAATTTGGAGTAAAAGCCTCCTATCCCCCTATTACACTGATTCACACTATTTCCTTTCGAAAATTACATACCTAGAACCAAGCTAGAACAACAAATATTTACCAGCCAAAAATTTCCATAAATTCAATTCCGCTCAAGAAAATTACACTCAAAGAGCGGGAGGGAGATCCAGGACTTCCGAAAGCCTTACAAAAAAAAAAAAAAACAAAAAAAAGTCTTTCATCATCATTTAGCACCGTTCCCTGGTCGTTCGTCGCACCACCCCTTGCAAATTAATAGACAAACTCTCAATAAACTTAATTTAACTTTTCATCCTCACAGGGTATTAGGTATGTGCGCCTGCCTGTGTGCGTGTGTTTACTTTATCGGTTGAAAGGTTTCCTCGCGAAGGTATACATACATACGTATGAAGCGTGCATATTCCTCATCCTAGTTACATCTGTGTAAATATTTTCCCCTAAACATAAACTATGTGCGAGATACTTCACACACGCACCTGCATGAAAGCAGCTTAAATGTTTCCCTCTGGTGTCCTTGGAAAATGCTTAAGTGACATTAAGGTGAGAGTAAAATGCTGCCGATGGCTTCATCTGTTGGGAATTGTGTGATAATTCATTGTCTCGAGGTAAAATGCTATAAGCTCTCTGTCAAGGAAAAAAAATGCTTTCCTTCATAAGAGGCAGTAGGCGCAACAATATCTTATCAGGAGACTATGAAATCGGTGGTTTATATGTCTCTGTGGAATCGAACTTGAGAAAGAATGTGCCTCAGTAGGGTTTAATTTGTACGCGTTGAGCTGAAATTAAATTAAAGGGAATATAGGTTGCCATATGAGACATAGGAGTATATGTACTCAGATTTGCGGGAAGAAATTACCACCTAATTGCACCCAGACGTACTCATTTAAACTGAGTTTTATGCATGCCTTGGGAGTCTAAAAGTATGTGAACATATTTACCATTCATTTTTACGCGTCCTTCTGAAGATTTAATCTAAGTGTGTTATAGGGTATGGAAACTCACCAAGTGAGTCAGTACGAGGTTTTGCGCATATTATGGGCTTACAATAGATGGGTCGATTTGAGCCACATCGCGCATTACTTTCAAGAAGAGAGGTGAGTCCTTTTGATGAAATAACTTTCAAATCTTTCAGCATAACTAGTGTAGGGTTTAGAGGTTGGAAGCCGACCTTGTAGGAATATAAATTTCGGGGACTAAGGGCATTTTAAGTAAAATGATGTATAAACTAAAAAAGCAGCCAATATCCACAAGAGAGTTCAGAACGTCCATTGCAATCACTGTGACATCTGATTACAATCATAATTATTGATTTGCTTTTAGGCTGAATAATAAATCAAACACAATACATGTGACCTAGGAACACACGAATGGAAGGAACTACTGTTTTACGCCGTCTGAAGGACCTAGGGTGTCAAAGACCTCGTGGACTATGTTAGATAGAAAAAAAATCTGGGGAAATAATAAAACTTAGCTGATTAAGGCTAAGAATGGATATATGCAGGTATTGGGATGATCTACACATCTCCAAGGATATTACTCATCTACTCTGTGAATGTCAAGCCATTGTCCGGAGTAGACCGAAGTACCTTGGAAGATACTTCTTCAAAAACTTGGAGGATGTTAGATCATTAGACCAAATTGAAGCCATATTTAGGTTCTCTATGGAAATTCAGTGTATGGGCAACTCGTGAATTTTCCCTAGGGATCAAAATTAGCCCTTTACAGAGGACAGTCAACATTACTTTTATCAGTGCTCTACGCAAAACTCAAAAACTGTCCAATTAGTAGAGAATAGGGGTAGGTCTCCGTGGTGGAACTGTACAGTACGTAAGTATGCAGTTGAAGACAGATAGCTTTTCAATCAAGCAAAATGCCTTAAGGATCCACTTGCTTTAGGGAGCCCGTGGCATCTTTTCTGTGAAAATATATAAAAGACTAGTGATTCGTTTCGGATTAAGAAGATCTTAGCCAAATCTCCAAATATGCTCTGAGTTACATTAGGAAACCAGATAGAAACTAGACTATGTCAAGTAACTTCTTATGAACACCCTTTATGGAGATCCTGGTAGTAAAACAGAGATAGTACATTCTGAAGGAAACCATAGGAGGGTCCAATTTATAGTGCCAGTTCCCTGTCTGCCCTATCAGTTTTGAGAAGGAAAACTCTAGGCTAGTATTTCTTCATAGATCTTAATGATCAAAAAAAGCAAAATGAAAAGATTCTTCGCCAGGTCAAATTTCGTCTCCGGTGCTGGTAATCCGGTTTTACCATAGTGGTATCACAATGGATCTCCTTCTGGTCTAAGTGAGTTCCTACTGAGAGGGGACAACCACCCAATTCGTACCCAATGAGCGTACACTAACAACACTTACCACATTAGAGTCGAAAATTCCAAAGAAAGTACGTGTGTCAAGTTTTAAGTTGATGTCTTCTTCAAAAAAAAAAACGACCAATCGCAGATGCTGCTAACCCTAGTCTTGGTCTTAGTCTTGGTGACACCCATAGAAAGTCGATAATAATCCCTTACGCAGTGAGATTTTGACCGGAAATAGTCCACAACAAGAGAACTTCGTCTTTAAATGCTAAAGTCAGTAATTTTCGGACTGTGACCAAGGTGTTAGGTTCGATTGGTAGGCTTCAGAAAGTGCAGCCACTTGTGCCAAAATAGGCACATAACGAAACCAAGGTGTAACTTATGTACGTACATACACAGAAATATGATTGATTAATTGCGAAGTCAGACACCCTAATATATATGGATTCGAACTTGACCACGAGCTAACTAAAATGGAGGTGAAAGTAACTTAAATCTGATGAATGAGTGGATATAGTTCCAACATACGACATGGTTAAAGTATCTAAGGCCCTCTAATCGGTGTTAGGGCATCAAAAAATGTGTGAACTCTCTGCTAACTAACATTTAAGAAAGTCTTAATGTAACAGATACGAGTTAAAATAGATTATACGTGAATGGAGGAAGTTTTGAGTTTAAGACATTTCCCAAAGAGCATTGAGAAATGTATTCAGGTTTCTATCTTTAATTAAGGTTTTCTAGGGATCACAATAGCCTCATTACAGTGTCTAGTGATTTATAGTAGCTTAGCTTCATGACTCTATTTTTTGTTCATCAAAATCATGCAAAACATCAAGTGAAGACTGCACATCGACTTCGAAAGTAAAGACAAGGACTACTAAGCACTTGTCACATACTATGTCGAAGCTAAAAGACTAGATTAAATCACAAGCCTGTCAGATGCAATTTGAATACTACCAACAAAATTAGTTTCACATTCGCTGCGTAATAATAGCATTTCATACTCAGTGCTAAGACCCTCCTGCCATGACTCAAAGTCAAGGTTATAAATTCAGGCCACAAAAAATATGTACATCACTCGCAAGTACGTACGAGGATACAACATATAATTCTTCCTTTCCGTATATATATATGTATGCATCACAAATTCATACGCATTTCACCATATGAATAAAGCAATAAGACCCGCTCATAAATATAAAAGAAATCAACGAATAAAGCCACATCAAGGCTCACGCCTACGCATCATTTCACATTAACTAACAGAAAGAGCAACAACAGCAAAAAAGAAAAGGCAAAAAAAAAAAAAACTTCAATCAATTTAAATTCCACTTCCAATTTGTAGCCTTGTTACCAAATTAATCAGAATGGAATCCTTCATTAAACACGTACATTCCATGCGCGCCACATTCTCCAATGCCCCGAAACTTCAACAAACAAACGAACAGCCATAATCAACCAAGTAAACTCAAATCCGGAAATTGACAATAAGGCTCGGCAAACACATACGTTTACGCAGCGATTCGAAACGCTTTAGTTGTTTCCTCTGCTAAAAGGCGAACCCGTACTGCCACCCATTTTACCAAGAAACAAACGTCGACCTTAACAGCACGCGTAATTTATTTCCGCCGAGTGAAAAATTGCAAATAACTGGGGTTGACTGACGGAAGGGGATACACCACCCACAGGCAGATACACAAGGGGTGACGCCACTAATTCCACTTTCAATGGCAAAAATTCACCTTTCAGATAATAGGAAAGAAAAATATATATATTTTCCGAGCCTCGATTTGAGAATCCTTTGGAACCACCCTGCCTCGTTCAGATGGTTGGATGGGGATCCGTAGAATGGGGAGGAAGAATTAAATGTTCCTTCAAAGGAGGGGACATGAGAACAAAAAATCAAGCAAGGTTTACCACACCTTAAAGAAAAACCCTTCGGCAAGAGTGAGTGCAATGTTGAAGTAGATAGAAGCAGTGTGGTTAAAAGGAGGTAAAAGGAGTTCCCTGGGGACTTGCTTTTAAATGCACGAAGGGTACATGAGTGTGCGTGATGTTAGGATTGACACAGACATTACGAGCTAGGGGCCGGGTTCCCTGTTTTCAAAGTTTCATTGTTATACTCCTTGTATGGAGTACAAGTATTTTTATAACATAAGCGGAAGTGCCATGCCGCTTTTCTCGGGTGGATGTTCTTTCGTTCCTTGTTGTTTCTGTATAGCACTCCACCAGAGAGGAAATACTCCATCGTGTACCTTCTCCAACCGGGAAATGAATGGAAGCCCTTGTGACATTTTTGTTTCAGAATGTTGACATATTTCAAAAGCTTATCAGCAAAGGAAAATATAAACTTCATGCGTACGCGCATTGCTTTACTCAAGACGCAGCCAAGAGAAGTGTACTCGTACTACTATTGGTTTGCTTCTGTTTTCGAACTAACCAAGTTTGTTTGCATTTTATTCTCGAAATATGTCTGGTTACATCAAAGTACATTCAACCATCAGTTTGAAGCTGAAACCTCTGGCAACTCTGGAGGACCACTCATCCATATAAAAACCCTTGAAAACCCTCCTTAAGAGAGAGAGAGAAGAAAAAAATCCTTCACCCTTAGGTAGTCCACCTGGTAAAAAAGAAAAAGTATCAAAGAGAGAATTTCACTATTAGGATCATCCTCATCATCATCATCTCGGCTGCCGTCATCCCTATCACCATTGTCAGGTGGAAAAAAGGTGACTCAAGCGATTTTCCCTTTTTTTTTTCTCAATGGAACCGATAAGAATAACTATGCGGGTTCAAAGCTGTAGAGACTCACGAAAGAAGTGTCATTCAGACACAAAACACAAAGAACAACACGACAACGACACGACATCGACGATACAGAGAGAGAAAAAAAAAATTCACCACCAAACAAAAGCAAAATCGATGTTATCCTGTCATCTGCCTTGGGGCACCGGGGAGGGAATGCCAGCGAATGACAAAAAGCACCCCACCCCAATACCACATATGCAAATAAAAAAAAAAAAATATTTGCAAAAAGGACGAAAGATTCCCAAGCATTTTCGCCAAGCAGTTTGTATTAAAATTCTATGGAAATTCTATTTCGAGTGTAAACACAAAAAGGATATCAAAATAAATTGCTTCACTTCACATGAATTCAGAACCAGCGCCAGCGCCTGTACCACCTCAGGAGAGAGCTCGTCACATGCACACACCGTATCGTCATACCCACAATTGCCACCTCAAATCGCTAAATTTATGTAGATGGAAAGGATGTAAGCTCTCCACACCACATCGCATTTGAATTGGAAAATTCAATAATAAAAAAAAAAAAAAAAAAGGACGCACGGTGGGTAACAAACACGCTGTGTGGAAGCTAAGTATATATTGGGTATTTGCATTTTCACTCTGGAAGGATGCTTGATGCTCGTCATTCGTCTTGGGTTCTTTTTTTTTGTATGCTGCCCATTATTCGTTTGAAAATTGCCAATAGAAGGACACTTGAGTCCTTTTTTTTTTTCTTTTTTCTTCCTTCTTTCTACGACATCTTCAGAACTCAATAAGTATATATACACATATAAACATACTTGGCCACTTGACAATTCGACTGATGTGATTATATCGACGGGAATATTGGCGCAATTTGAATGTACTTGAAGCGTTTGCTCCTTTCGTCCTCAATTGAAGTTTGTCTAATTGTATATGCTTGGCCATAACTGAAGTTTTATTACCTTTGCCAGAGGAGTGGAACGTATTTCATAATTTATGAGCGCCCCTTCAAAATATCCATATATAAGCAGTAAAATCCAATACTAATAGATTGGAAATTAATAATTTCACATCAAATATTCAAAGGACATACACGCATAAGTGGTGTGATAAATTTGAATACGATATGTGGAACAACAAATGGGACCACAAGTAACATACATGGACATGGAAGGCATAAATTGGAGATGTTAAGGTAATTTGTGAGCGTTATCGTCAATACATGTCCTTAATAAACAGAAACAATTTCCAGAAAGCAATTTATTGGTTGCGTGACAGATATGAGACAACGCCGCTGGCTGGAAGGATAAACTTTATTATAACCTTTGGACGTTTTAAGGCAACAAAGTTTGTCGCCTCTTTTCTTAGAACCAGACTTTGGAGTTAGCTCAACTTTTGGAGTTTAAAAATTTCATCAGTAATTTCGATTCCTTTGATCGGATTTTTTAACTTAATAGGGCTTGGCTTTTTCTGAAGCATGCGTGGGATATGTTTTGTAGGAACGGGTGGATTTTGTTACAAATGACTTTAAAGAGCAACCGGGCAATGTATGTATTGGACCTTGTGGACTAGTGCTGCGGTCAGTCATATGATCATATATACCAGCATAGGCTCGAACATTCCAAAGAAGTATTCATTAGAAAGGACTAACTCTACATCAGGTAGTGCGTAAATATCTATATAATCAAGTTTTCAAGAGTTTTGAACCTAGTTTCCAGAACATGCAGAGAGGATTGATTGGAGGGTAGGGTTAATTAATACGTCCTAGAAAGTATAGAGAAAAATCTGTACATAGGAAAGGGTCCTTCATTTTAGTTTGCAGAGTTTTCGACCACAATATTAATGACCACGGCGATGTTGGTTAGGCTAGGTTTGGTAGTGTAGGGTTATGAGTTTATCATAAGACACTAGACACCATAGTTGTCTCATTGCCATCGCGATCCACAGAGAACCTTTAACGGTGACCTAAAGCTAAACCATTTCTTTCATGCATTTCACATCCCTACAAAATTGTATCATATCACTGATTTAGTTCGAAGACCCAAATTCCATTAGGTTGTCAAAGAAGTACTTTGCAATGGGTTTTAGTTTACCCCGGACTATCATAGAGTAGATGTGTGATATCCTCCGAAACGTGTAGCGTCATAGCGTGCCTCCTCAGAAGTCAATAACCAGAGAGAATACCTACCGCAGTTCTTAACCGTGACGTACTCATCATTTCCTCAGATTTTCTTCCTTCTAACACTGGCCACAAGGCCTCAGACACAGGCATGTTGATGATCTTATCGAGAATAATCCTATTAGCTAAAGAAATTAGTAGTTTTACGCCTCTATCGCTCTGTAAAATCTCTGATCAATTCATGGCCAGAACACTAGCGCTTTAGTTCCCATCTATATATATCGCAGTATTACGGTTCTGCGTACATAATGTTCTGAGCGAATTCCTGACCATTTCAGATTGATGTAAGATTCTAGAGCCTTAAGTGCAACCTGTTGAATATTCCTGTCGAATATTGCTCTCATCTCTAGTAATTACAGCTTTGAGTACACTTAAAAACTGTATATACATCTCTGTAGGTATATACATACGTATGTATCCCTGGTGTTTATACCTGTACCCATGCCCTCAGGGGTTTTGGAACCATCTGTATATATTGCAATATCATTATGTAGTGAGACTACTTTCCTTCGTCGATCCTCCCTTTCACGGTATAATGTATGGGATACCGAGGTCGAGGGTAAATCCCATTCGTCAGGGAAATTGGAAAGTGATTCCCTAAGAATGGAGCTATGCCCGACATTGCTGTTTTTAAAGAGTTAGTAATTTTATTTGTAGGTTTAGTAGTAAAAGACAAATAAACATCTCGATTGCAGCAGTGGGTGTAGTGCACAGAGCCTTGTTTTTGTACCTTGGCCAACGTATCCCGTGTATTCTTCTTTGTCGTGGCCTTCCATCAAACAAGATCCTCATATGGGTCTGACTATCATGATATACATATAGACAGTGCATTATTCTATTTCAGTCCCCACTTTCCCCCCCTGTCCTCTTGCAACTGAAGAAAGCATTATAGACCTTGGGAACTCTTTCCTTTATGTTAACTTTCCAATCTAACTTTTGATGTAATACAATGCCAAGATATCTTGAGCGATCCGAAAGGGACAGTACCAGAACCAGATTTGTCTTGTCCAGGATGAAGCCCATGTAACGAGACTGTTAAGAGCTAATTCCATCATTTCACTTAATGTGTCTGGGTATTTTCTCTGAACATTTGGATTTGTTAGTTCCTTAAGTATGCTATCAGTGAATAGAACTCAGAGAAGGAGGTATATAACGCTTTCCTGATGGGTTCTTCTAGTGATGGATTGCTACTTTAACAATATACGAAAGTGGAATTGATATTCCTTGTGATAAGCACTTTGCAGAGTCATTTCATTACACCAAGGACATTTATTCTTTCTAGGGCACGTCTTATTGCCTCGCCTCTAACTTTATTGAAAGGTCCTTCCTTGTCTAAGAAAGTAGCTATTGCAAATTGCTTATTGTGAAGGCTCGTTTCAATACCCCATGTAATGCTGTTTCCACGGCTTTACCCTTAAGATATACATGTGGATATCCAGAATCTTTTCAAATATCTTGACGAAAAATGACAAAAGACTTATGGGTCTGTAGTCTTTCGCCTCTGTGTGACTTGATTTACCTCCTTTAGGTGTGAAGATGACTCTCACTTCTTTTTACGCTACAGCAGATTTTCCCAAGCATATTCCTTACCTTTACTGGAGCTTTCTGAAGTATAGCTGGCAGACTGCATACCATTAGGGCCTGACGCTTTGAATAGTGCAAATAACATGATAACAACAAGATTTACTACCTCCTCCTCCTACTTGGTGCTGTACAACTGCTTAATTATCTTGAATTTTGCTCCTAATTTTTGCCCCAAAGGCCTTGGTGATAACCTTATTTAGACGCATGTTCCAGGCAAACATTTTTACGGGGTTTAATCCAAATTTAGGTATCTATCGCTTCTCTTGTTAGATTATTGAATTGGGTGTTTTTTTTTCGAGAAATTTTTCTGAAGTCGTCCTTAAACTTTGTGGAAAAAAGTACAAATCCTAGATTTTATCGGGCCCTTGGTCCTGCACTATATGAAGTTATTGAGTTTATAATATCCTCGAATTTGTCCCTTAAGCTGAACGTAAAGTCGTCGCCTTACCCTTGTACCCTACAACCAGATTTGGTTAATAGTTGTAGCAATTCGCCTATGACCAACATCCAGAGAAGGTGTGCGAGCATACTTGGGAATAAGTGAGATTTCAATATCCAACACCTATCTACGCATTGATAGTCAACCTTCATTCTTTTTACCCATCAAAATCTTCTGTCAACGGATCTGAAGCATGTAGTCAGAAATTGGCGTAAAATGCTTAAGGTCCTACTCATATGTTTGGTATTAGGAGTAGAGAGATATAAACATGCCAACGAATTTATAAGGAAAAAGTGGAGAAATGCCTCAATAATTCTTTAAAAATACTAGGCTAAGATGATCTAACATAGGAGGCCATATGACTCAGTCATTATATAGGAAACATATGTATCTTTATGCAAATGGTAGGGGATTTCGTATACACTGGAAAAAACGTCGATCTCTTTGTAGAAGTAGGTACCTACTCTTTCAATAATCTAAAAATGGCCATTATCTACTAAAGGGTCATCAAACAGGATGTGTCATTTAAATTTTCGTGCCATTCGTCAACACTCAACTATCATTGCGATTACTTTTGATAAGTAAAAGCTAGTAGGTTATGAAATATGAATCGATACACACTCGCATAGAGTGTCAGAACTTTACCAAATGAAAAAACGGTCATTGGGATTTCAAAACATTTCTTTGTTACAATTCTGACAGTCTGACAAGCTACTTCTTCAGAAAGTATCTCAACCTCTCAGCAGCTACTACTATTAAACTCATTGCCTAGTACCTACATACCCAAGCAGAAATAAATAAATTTATAAAGCAAAGAAGCATGTCCAACATCTTAAAAAGCCACACCACTACTGCTTCAATGTTATCCATTCATAAATTCAAGTACTAGGTAAACACCATCGAACACGTAACTAACGCTCGATGTTCATTATTCGACCTCAAAACTTACGATTCGCACGCACACACAACGCATTAAGAGTGGCATTTCCAATGTCGACATTAACATATTCGTGAAATATTCTAACGATAATGGCAGGAAAATGAAACGCTTAAGCCTTTTAGCCCCAGTCAGAGGTACGCAATAACTTATCCTACCCAGCGGGGTTCATAGGCAAATGGGCAAAAATCTAAGCGATGATGGTAGTCTTTCATGTATTTTTGCGTTTTGTATTTCTTGTTTTAGGGTTATTTACACGCAATGCTGGTGTATCCCGTCGTGATATTTTGTTCTTGAGAGTGTGGAACATGATATTTGAGCCACCTCAAGCGCAACTTTGAAGAAAGCAACGACACGAGAATAGAACAAATACTTCATCGGTTTTTTGACACTTGAACAAACACATTTTGGGGTATAGAATGGCGGTAGGAAATGAGTGGAGTGTATTGATTTTTGGGTTTTTTTGTAATAGGTGTGGGTTGAGGACGATTGACTTTTAAAGCCCGCTATAGACGAGCAACTGATCGACCAATTGGGTTCACAAACTGGTTGGAATCATTTCTAATTTGTCCTTGTGCAACTCCACGACTCAACTATAGTGGCGGTTATTCGTAGAGAATGGGTTCAGATGATTCGTCCTTCTTCAAACAAAACACAAATTTTGTCTCTGGATACAGATTTCATTGTTAAGATACTTCAAGTCACAGTGGTCTATTGGAAAGTTCACCATCTAAGTTAAGGATTTCATTTTAATTCTTAAACGATCATGTGGACTTTTTTAAACCCTGTGACATTTTCTTAATGGATTGGCCGAAGAGACGCTGACTAGTTTCCATTTAAGGGGAGACAGATACCTCCTTGGGGGTAGACTGCGGTAACACCGACACTCCACGGGAGGAGGAAATAATTATTCGACTTTCCAACTAGTCTCTCATCCCTTGGTTGGTCGAATTTTTTATATCTCTACTACTGACTGACTTTGCTAATGACTCGTAGCCAGTATTATCCAACGCGCCTTTGCTATCTAAGAAGGCAAATAAAGCTATTTTCTTGGAGTAGATTGTCTCTTCTATCTTTTTGACGAGATGTAGAGGAGTACCTTCTGGTGACTGGTCTATACTGTAAGCAAGCTGACTCAAGTGCAGAGGGGTAGATACCTAGGATACATACTACAGTAAATCGAAAATTGAACTGGAACCATCCAGTAGTAGTAGGACCCATTCTCACATATGGCTGTCTGGTTTGGTGGTCAGCTGTCGAAAAGCTACAACTCTGAACACCTTCACCAGGTTTCAACACCTAACGTGTATAGGTATGACCAGCGCTATTAGAACTACACCGACCAATGGACTGCCATACCCCGCACACGGATTTCAGGCTTAACCTCGATTCCAAATTTTCTTCTCGAGAGAGCTGGATAAAAGATGATAACCTCTTCCATGTCCATCAACTGATTGGTCAAAAATGGACG
Source organism: Xylota sylvarum (assembly GCA_905220385.1). Classification (NCBI taxonomy): domain Eukaryota; kingdom Metazoa; phylum Arthropoda; class Insecta; order Diptera; family Syrphidae; genus Xylota; species Xylota sylvarum. Next base: position 101,575,099 of record LR999957.1, on the reverse strand, counting down.
AAGGTACAGGCTCAGGGATATACTCAGAGGAACCATCAATTGCTCGGTCTATAAAAACTTCTCAACCACGCAAGTGTGTTCCAAGCACAAATATATGGAATCACCGAGGCCTGATGAGACCATATCCACTCCGAACTGTAATAAACACATAGTAATCTACATAGACAAGCAGGCTTGATGACTTGATGATGACAGCCATCACCTTCATCCCAACTAAATCAAAACAGATCAAAAGTTGCAAAGAGGAACTCAAGCTCGAAGCATAGCATAACGCTTTGCTGGATCACGGAATATATAAGCTCCTACGATAATGAAATGGGCGATGAGCTAGCTAGAAAAGGCTCATAACCACAAGCAGACTACTCGGTCCAAAATTGCTATGAAATTGCACATCCTGGCCAACGAAAGGTGAGGTACACTCAGCTCAAGCCGCGTCTCAAAAAAATTATGGGCCTAATATAACCAAAAAATGACTATAGAACTTCTGTCGTTAAACAGACCACAACTGACTCTCCTCATAAGTATCCTCACGGCCACAATTCTACGAATGCCCAGCCTCACCAAAACCAGCTACACAGTCCTTGGAAAACTATCTCTCAACGACCTAAGCGAACTGGCAAACATGTCACCCAATACCATCCTAAACTTCTTTTGTCTTACACTGACCGTTGGAATAATATACTTTGTCATAGGTATCCCACACCGGGGTGTACAATGGATCCGTTGTGATCCGTGTGGGGCTGCACTTTTTTACATGCAGTCACGTCCCAATCTACCTACCCGTCTAATACGTGTCAGAAGTGGACATATTTTTCTAGTTAAAGATGTACATATGTTTGGGAAATAAGGTCGCCTAGACGTTGGATTTACTATGTTTTCCCTTCCAATCAACAAAGTGCACCTTTTTTGTGTGAGAATATCGGCAATAATGCAGTTTCCATGTTGCACTTCTGTTGCAGGTCTGTTTTAATATTCAAAAATGTGTAGTTTCGTATAGGAATCCCACTTGGTGCGACCAAAACTTCATGTTTATTGAATTTCTTTCCAAACAATAAAAATGGGTCAGAAAGTTGTTTTTCTTCTACTTTATCACTCCACGCATCCTTTTGACCTCTTTATCGAGTCGTGTCACACCCTCAGGTTTCGAACGACAACTTTCTTTCTCAACATCAAATCGAATAGAAAATTTCATTTTACACTAAAGACAACTTCTTTTTGTTTTTTTTTCTGTTGCATGCCCTCAAGTGGAGAAAACTTCAAGAAGGTCCTTTTCGTCTCTCTCCTCTTTCTCACTACTTGGTAAACGTCCTGCTCCATTGGGGATACAAATTTTTATCGCATTGTATCAAATTTACTACATTACATCCAGTTTTCTTCATGAAATTTTCCAATTTCTCGCGCGCACATCCTTTCAACCGACCGCCATTCACACAGGATGTGGGTGAAATCTTAAACAGGATAATGTACTTTTTTTTTTCTTTCTGTGTTTTGTTATCGTTCGCTTTTTGTTTTCTTCTCACTTGCTGCAGTATCTTCTTCTTTGTCTGTATGTCCTCTTAGCCTCTCTTAGCAAATCAGTTTTAGAAATTTTATTTATGTACGCAACTCTCGTACGTGTGAGGAAAGAAAAAAAGAAAAAAAAAACAACATCCTTCAGTCATTTCTTTTAATTTTCAAAGCACGTCCTTATCCTGGCACACAAAGTGATATGTGTATATGGATGGAGGAGAGAACAAAGAATACTCTCTACACGAGAAAAAAAAATGATAAAAATGCGTGTGCAAGTTATGACGTAACTCAAGAAGGACTCCCTCTAAAAGACCAACAAAAAAACGTTTTGTTACAACAATAAAGAAAAAGAAACTAAAAAAAAAAAAAAACTGTCACTTTATCTTGCTTGCTACAATGACAAAAGAACAAAACACACTACGCGTGTGGGGGATAACATAACACACAAATTGTAAATTTATTACATTTTGTGGCCAAAAAAGGACATAATGAAGTGTTGCAAAGATGAAAGGACGATTACATTCACTCTATGCGAAAAATTGCTTTTTAGTTTGATGATTGTCACGTGGGATAAAGTGGAACGAAGGCTATCAAAATAATTGTCCTCGTTATCCCTGCTTAGTGGGATCAAATTGTATATGTGTGTGTGTGTTTATTTTCAGATAGCAGTTTAAAAGTGAGACACAATGGAGCAATGGATTTAGGACATTTGTTGGGACAAAACCAATTTTATCAGTAATTGCCGACATTTTTTAATGGTCATATCAGAGGAGGTATCACTCAGGGTACGAATGACAACCTTCGCAGTAAGGATTATGGGAGGATAGGCGTTAAAATTGTTTTTAAATGCTCTTCTTATTATTATTGTAGGGGATTGTAATGAGAGTATGTTTATTGTTACCATACAGCCCCTCTCAAACAGTCAAGTAGCTAGAGAATACTTTTTTGTTACTTGAGTATGTCCTGTATCGTTTTATGGGTCTTAGGACCTTCACCGAACCTCAGTTCTCCCCAGCTCTTTCTCAGTTACCGTGTTTGATTTTCTACTGTTCTGCACCATGTGCTTGTAGGGCAACCGTATATCCTGCCATCCTGAGTTAGTGGGTTCAATTGCATCGCGTGGCTATGGACCTGTCACCTTTTCGGAAAGTACAACCAAACCACTGCCACTTTCGCCGATGTACGGTTGTACCTATTGGTTCAAGGCCCGTTCTCTGAAAAAGCTGTTCGATCGAGATACGGTTTGGCCAGGAATTTCATAAGATGCTGCGTAGATATATATATATATAGATTTTATTCTATAAGTACCACGTCCATAAAGAAGCACAGACTCAACGTTGGAATGGAACGATATCAAATGTAGACCCGGCTGGCTACATCCAGTTCGGTTCCGCCATCGGTTGCGACAATACTCCCAAAGATTTGGAAGGTCTCTACTAGCTCAACCGTTTGTCCGGCAATGCATATATGTGTGTATGAGCTGATCATTTTTGCCGAAATAACTTTTTCCCCAACAACATCCGCTCGAAAACCCATCCCTCTCCACATTCGCTATTATTTCGTGAAGAACCATTATCCTGTGAGAGAGTAGGTATACATCGTCAGCGTAATCGAGGTGTTTGAGTTCGAATTCCTCCGTTTTCCGTCAACAAAGCAAAACAACATTTAGGACAACACTAATCTAAAAAAAAACAATATTGGTGAAGGAATATAGCCTTGCGGAATCCCGTTTTGAACTTCGAATTCCTTTGACAGCCTTCCTCTATGCAAAACGTGACATCTGGTGACATCGTATGTAGAGCCTTAATAATTACTAGTAAGTTTTAGTAATGGAATACCTCTCCTGCCAAATAAATTCCCGATTGACACTATCAAACGCCTTTTCAATCGGTGATGAGCACGTGAAGTGGTGAACCGAAGAGTATTGACGTGGTCGACACAGAAGGATTCAGAACGAAAACCTGCTTATTCAGCATCTAGTGTGTCTTCGACGTATTCTTTGATTTGCTCAAGGATAATTCTAGCTATTTTCCAATTTTCCAAGCCACATCTTTACCCTCCACCCAAAGCTACTACCATCCACACTCAAACCCTCCAAGCTCTACCATATAGCGTGATCCTACGCTACTGGTGAGAAGAAGTTTCAAAGCTAAAAGACGGTGTATTAGTTCATACATTATCCACAATATATGTAAATGTGTGTTCTTCAAGGTTTTTGAAGCTCAGTTATGGAGTAAGGATATGAATGGAAGTGAAAGGATATTCAGCTCAAGCTTGCCTGTTTGCCGTAATGCTGAAAGCATTAATTTCCATTTAATTTCTTTATTCTCTCGAAATACGAAATACATTGAAGGAACCCACTAACATCGCTATAGTTTAAGCCACCACATAACTGCACAGATAGAGAAAATTAACTTTTTTAAAAGTGTGTTAAAAAAACATTTTCAGATAAGAAAAACTTAAAAAAAATAAAATAAAAAAAAACCGGATGGAAAACAACACAAAGGAGATGAGGGTAAAGAACCCACAAACATGGCTCAAAGGATGTAGTACGCGCACAATATATACAGATATATGTATATTTTTGTATTTTTTTTTTTTCATCCTTTCTCTGCATTTATAGTACTATATATCCTTTTTTCATGCTCTATTTTCGTTCAACTCATTTGTGAGTTGTCTTGTGTATTTAGTGTTGGTATGAGCCAAATGGGAAAAAAAAGAAAAAGGATGGTGGGAACATTTTAATGTTGTATCTTCTTCCGCAATCTGGCCCCAGCACCTTCACCCTCCTCGTATACATACATATACATATAGTATAACATGACATAATTTGGTTAACAGGAGAACATTTTCGTTTGTGGGTAGAGCTGGCATTCAGTGTGAGAACTCAATTAGCCTTTCATGTTTCGAGGCAACTTTCACTGCAGAAAAAGGATGTAGTTCACTAAAGAGGGTATACATACGTATAGAGTTATAGGCAAGTGTGCATGTATATAGCAGCGAATATAAGGAAGCCACAAAGAGATATGAAAGGCGCGATTGTTTAATTTCGAAAGCTCTTGTATCTTTATGATGGTGTGTTTGGAAAATGTTGTGTTTTGCGTGTTCTTTTTGTTGCAAATTACAAAATATCACAGAAATGGTTTATGATTATGATTTCTGGTTTGCCTTGTTCTCTTTGATATAGTGGTTAAGAGTGAGTGTGCCATGTCATGTATGTTCATGTGTTTGATGTAAGTTTTGATGCAGTCAATGAACCGAGTATTCCAACAGAAACCGTCGAGTAGTGAAGAAGTTTTACCCTAACAACACGCAAATTGGCATACTTTGGTGTAGATTCCATACTATGTGGGTACACATGAAGTATAGAAGCTAATTGCTAAGTAAACACATATGTATGTACATATGTACGAGTAAAGTAGAAAAAAACACTGAGGGTCTATACTTTTTAGATCTTCTGTCACTTGACCTTCCGTTTTTAATTATACTTAACTTATTTACTTGTCATAGCGGAACAATCAACAAGTCTCTCTAATCAACAAAGGATTTGGCTGGCTAGTACGTGCGAGGACGCTATACAGTTCCTGGTTGAATCATCTTCTCCATGCTCAAAGAATCTTTCTCTCTAATTGCCGATTAGTCCCCTTTCAGGCCTGATGATCAGATTTCGTTGCCTTCACTTTATTTTTGAATACCCTCCTCAGTCCAAAGAAACTGTACAGTCAGATACAGTTTTTCGCCGTGTCTAAAACATCGCAGATATATGTAAGTTATCAGGATCACAATTCGATCTTCGATTAAAACCGGCTGGCCTTGATGGTATACTTCCGGTTATGCTCCAGGAAACTTTGGTGGTCCCTTGGTTAGTACCTATCATGTTATGTTTATTCTGAAAGCTGGGAAGCGTGGACATGAATCCGCAAAGGAGTTCAGATCCAACAGCTTATCCTCTTCTCTGTTAAAGACGTTAGAACATATCTTGAAATGCCCTATATCAATCCCTTCTATCCAAATCTCAGAACGCGTATACTAAGGGACTATCGACAGAGATAGCACTCCACAGAGTTGTGCGAGCGATAGAAAAGACAATTCACATTATACCCTAGCTACCTTCTTAGACGCTGAAGGTGCGTTCAATAACCTCAGCACTGATAACCTCAGAATCTGATCCAACTGGGAGTGGAAATGTTTATTAGCAAATAGATTGTGACTATGCTAAAAATTAGAATTATTCAATCGACGCTCGGTAACAGCAGTTCCACCATATCTGTCTTAAAAGGAATCAGGCTGGGGTCATATATCCTCTTCTTTGGATTATGGTAACCAACAGAATCCTGCGTTGATTAGACAGAGATGGAAGTTGTCGCGTATATGAATAATGTGGTAATACTGGTATCAGGGATGTCTCCTTCAGTAATCAGCGAGATTATGGAAGGTGCCTTGGACATGATTAGCAAATGGATGTGGATGTGGACTCAGCATCAACCCAAGCAAAACAAATTGATGGTCTTTATCACAAAAAAAAAAAACAAATACCGACCTTCACGACTCCACGGCTAAACAACCAACTACTCCCCTTATCCTCCAGTACTTAGTTCTGGTACTTGTTCCAAAACTTAGTTGGAAACTAAAGATTGACCGGCCTGTGAAGAAAAACCTTCGGTCAAAAGTGGGGACTTCGTCCGAAGACATACATAGTAGCTAATCTAACCGACTATATAACTCTGAGATTGAACTAAAGATAAGACATCACGGTCAGATTCCCAACCAGGGCAGAGTAGGAATAAGGCGAAGTGAGAAATGAGTTCGACACAATAATTTTCACCGACGGTTCTAAAATGGACTGTGGAGCAGTGGCTGGGATATTCTCTGATTACCTCAACATTTCCATGTCATACCGGCTTCCTGACTAATGCAGCGTCTTTTAGGCGGAAGTTCTTGCTGTACGTGAGGCTTACCGCCTACGAAAACAAGTCACCGTTCCCCTTAATACCATAGCCGTCCTCATTGACAGCTATCAAGGTTATCATGTCTGCCATCACATCTTCGAAACTGGTAGAATGGGATCAGGATTAGCCTCCTTTGGGTGCCGGGTCACAGTAACATTGAGGGAAATGAGTGAGCTGATGAACTAGCAAGACGGGGATCTGCCCTTGATGATTCCCTGGCGGAGGCGGTAAACATCACTCCGGGGAGAATTTTTTCGCACTATCTATTAAGAGATGACAGAAGATGGCAGGGGGTAAGGAACTGTGTCATATCCAGGCAGATGTGGCCCAAACTACCACTGACCAATGGAATAGATCACAAAAACTTTTAAATAGAAACCGTGCAGATATCGCAAGAGATCTGGCAATTTGTACTGGCCAATGGCCCATCGGAATTCATGCGACCAGAATAGGCTTACTTTTAATGCACATTGTCACAACTGCAATATCGCTAACGAAAAAAAAAACAATACTACACTCCCTTTGTAAGTGTCCAGCTTTAGGAAGGCCAAACAGAGCACACTAGGTAAACTTTTCTTTGACAACCAACGAAGATTGGCATTGGGGATATCGTTAGTGTCCTCAATATACGGGGTGCATTTGAATAATCGTCACTCATTTCCCTTATCTTTACACCCTTTTTACATACTTTCATCACTTGAGTTGTGGTATTAAAACAGCGCCTTTAATTTTTAGATAAACTGACATTTGCCTTGGTTTCTTAAAAAAATGATATAGGACAGTATTAGTAAGGCTTGGTCACATTCAAGTAGTTGACTGTGCTCTAGGCATCACGCTCAGAAATAGTTGAACCTTTAAATGAAACCAAAGTGGCAAGAATTGTCAGGGTAGCAGTATCCTTTACCAAATTCATTCATCTGTGTAAGATGACGATGGCGAATTCTCGTTGTTCCATCAAGGTCGGTAACAATCACTTCGAGACCTTTGAATTTAGACAAGATGACGCGCGGTCATGTTCTTTAAGATCATACTTGAAAGAATATTTCCAAAGTCTGTGCAGATATAAGAATAACTTTTTTTGGGCTGGAAAGTAGTAGAGCCCTACCTCGAAGAACTTAGATTCTGCATTTATCACCCCGGTCCTGCTTTATGGCACTGAGGTTTGGACTCTATCTAAAGCGGATAAAGAAATGAGCAGTGAAAGACCAAGCTGCCAGGCTATCTACGAAAATAACGATTTGTTTTTGTCTTGGAAGAATATTTGTGTGACTGGATTTGGCGACAGTCTTCGCGGATAGCAAGTAGTTTCTCTTGGAACACGCTGTCAGCTTCAGGAAGTCTATAAGATTTTGAGATGTTTAAGGATTCTGAAAAGACACTCGCACCAACCCCACAACGTTGATGGAGATTGTAAGATCGAAATCCCTAATCACCTATCCATCTTACCATTTCGTAGGGAATTCTACATCGAAACGCTTTGACTGTTTGTCAGTCTGTTGGCGGCGATACGAGTTCTCCTGGTAGATAATCCAGGATATTAATGTGTCCATAAGGCTTCGGAGTTCAGCACTTGGAGTCCCAGAGTCTGATTGCGCTGTGCGATCCAGAGGCAAGACTATTAGAGCCTCTGACGGGATTGACCGTAGAGCGCCTTTGGTACCCATGTACGCTCACCTTACTCAAATTGGTGATATTATGTGTAGGCCACATGTGCGTATATTTTTAAGGTCCGGCCACCATACTAACGACACAAAGGTGAGGATTGTCCATACTACAGCTGTATACATCCACAGGGTCAATTTTGTTTGCAAGCACCATCTTTTGCTGGAGGTTCTGCTATAGGTACCAAAGACTTTGTATGCTTTCTTCACTCGCTGGTTTATGTTAAGTTTCCAGTTAAGTTTAGAATCTAGGACGACTCCTAGGTACTTAGCACTGGACGATAAGGAGAGTAACTGACCGTTTAGTCGAGGAAGCGTAAATTCAGATATTTGGGTTTTGGTGGTGAAAAGCATAGATTCCGTTCTGTTTGGGTTGACTCCGTACTTTTTGGATCTTGTGGTGACTTTATTCAGAGCATGTTCCAAGATCTTACTTATCACGAAAGGCAACAGTCCCGACATATTATCATGTCGTGCGCATATCCACCCACTTTCTGTCTAACGTGGTTAAACTTAATACAAATTATCTGAAGAACCTATAGTCAAAGACTACGAATGGTACACAAGTTGCTTTCTTAAAATATTTACCAAACACCGACCAAACTAATAACTTCCAACTAAAGGGACCATCATGAAACTCCATAATTTCTCATTAAAACGCAAACGAGACTACACGAAAGCGCGAGGCTAGATTTTGATAATACCACGAACATGAATTAAGGACATCAACTGAAAAACCACAAAAAAAAAAAACCCTGCTTCTGCTTCCACGCAACCAACTATGACAGAGTACATAAATCGAAAATTATTTCCATCATGAGAGGCAGAGAATAAGGAAAGGATTATATCCTTGTCCCTTCGGATCTATTAAACTGGTCTCAGTTGGTGGTGTTGTGTGTGAAAGACACCGGCAACAAACTCTGTGGCCAAGAGTGAAATTTAAACCCTGAACAGAGGACAGCCTCTTGGGGAAAAACACACACAGAACGCCCCAAAAAACTGGTGCTCACTTTTGGACATCCGTTGGGTGTTGAAGTATGGTTTTTTTTTCTTTTCGCCTGGTCCTTTCATCCTATAGAGGAGCATTTCGAATTTTGGAAAATTTTAGTGTGTTGTTCTGACTCTTGTTTTCGGGTGTCTCCGGTTGGGTTGTTGGTTCACTGCATTGGACAACAAAACCCGTAGCTCATGTATCATGTCTCCGATGCCCGGAAGTTTGCAATAATGAACTCCCCAGTTATGAATTGCATGAGAACAGAGAGTTGAAATGAATATACCCGGTGTAGAGCATGAACACAGACACAAAAAAAAAAAAAAAACAGAGTTAATGCCAAACTGATTTCTATCCCCCAAGGGATAACAAAGGGTGGTGTGTGACCGTGCATTCTATTATTCAGATCATACCTATGTATGTTTGTGTATATCCTTTCCAAATAGAAATGAATGGCTCTTACCAGGAACTGGTGACAAGAGATTATAGTGGGTGGGTATTCAATTTTGTTTTTTTTCTGTTACTGCTAATCCTTAAAGGACACGTTCTGGTGCAATTAAACCTGGCAACTAGAAAAAAGGAAACGTTTTCTATGTCTATGATAGTTTCCGCTACAATCAATGAATTTTGTTGATAAATCCAAGTAAATCCTGTCTCTTAGACTCACTCAAATCATATCTCTTCAATATGATGTATGTATATTACTAATATATTTATAAAAAAAACATAAATATAAGCACAAAATATTGTCACTCTTTGTTTGGCTACATGTCAAATTAATAATTACATTCATCAAATCTAATAAAGTTTAATCAAACTACAAACCAAATGCTAATCACACCTAAATGCCTAGTTACCGAAAACGAATTTATTTTCATTAATTTTATTCTAAATGTGGGAAGCGTTTTTTGTGTACCGCTCACTAATTAATTGAAATAACTTTTAATTGGAAAATAAAATCAATAATTCAACACCTGTAATCCGGCACCTGGGTGTTACGCGAAAATTTATGTATAATTGAAATTGTGGGGCGAAATTTTTTAGAACATGCAGAATAGATAGTTGGTAACCCTCTGATACCACAGCATTTGTGGGAGATTCTAGTTTATTTATGGACATATTTAATTGGGAAATATATGCCAAAGCGTACCTATACTTTTGTGAAGTGAAATATTACCCCAAATTTGTTTGTTTACTAAATGGACACATATTTCAATGTATCTATTGCCATTTCGCTTTGCTTAGCTTTGCTATAAACCCTAAATGTGACGCTTTTCTAGTTTTGCAGTCCTTGATAAAGGACTTGTAGTTTTGCTTATACGAACTCCTTTGGAGCCAGGCAAAACGACCCTCTAGATATCTATGAACATTTCCCAGGGTGCAGTGCTGATGTTTATCTGGTTCTTAGCTTTTTCAAGGTTTTTTGTGTAAGGTGGTGCTAAGTGTTGGTCCCCTTTTTGTCAAATCTACCTCGGCCGACTAAGAACGTGCTATAACGACGCCTTTTATATTGGCGTATGAGTTCTATACAGAATCATTCTTTGACATGAAGTCAAGGCTGGCAGTAAAGGTTCATAAAGGCTGTAGTAAAGACTCTACGAGTTCTTTACTGCACTGTTTCCAAAATTCAGAGGTTCTGTACATTGGGTATGCGTTCCTCCAACTGTATATTCTAGATGAGTGAGCACAATGGTATTTTTGTGGTTGAATCAAAGACAACATCTGTGATGGTAGTATGTATCTCTGTGCATATATGATGGTAGTAGATCGTAGGTCTTGTAGCTCACCTCTTAGATCATTTTGCTGTTCATCATACTACAGTTGTGTCATGCCTCCTTTTCAACATCGTGATCCATCAATCGCATGCTTAAAGTTAATCAGCTCAAATTCTTTAAAGAAAGTGAAGAAAGACATCATTCCTTTCGCTACATAAGGAAGGTACATAAGGCACACTTCCAATGATTTGTTCAAAATCCATGAAAATCTATATGTTGTCATCGTTCTTCTCTGAGGGATGAGATATGCACTGGGCTTTGAATTTGTCAAAACATCCCAAACAATATTCAACAGTCTGACTGTTAAAGCCAATATTGATTTGATCAAAGAAATCGCTCCGCTGCACTTTCACTTTAGATAAACTTTCAATTGTATCACGAAAGATAGAAAATTACAAATGCGGGCCAAAAGTGCCTCTCCTCTGGAACTCCACAAAGTTCTTGTTATATTACCTATATGTCATATGTTTAGTACCTACTTAATTAGGTGGCGCTATAGTACGAGATGAACCTCGACACGACCGATATGCGGCCTTAAAATCGATGAAAAGATGGTAGGTATTGATCTCGACTTCTTGAGCTTTTTCCAGGATCTGCCGAAGTGTGAAGATTTGATCGATTGTGGACTTTTCTGGTCTGAAACCACACTGATAGGGAAAAATCATGTTGTTGACGAAGTTTGTCAGACGTTCACGCAGGATGGCAGACAGGATCTTGTACACGATGTTGACGAGACTGGTACCTTTGTAATTGCGGCAATTGAGAGGGTCTCCTTTCTTATGGATCTTGTAGAGATTCCATTCATCAGGTGCGAGTGCATGCCTGACCAAATCTTAGAAATTAGTTGGGGTCCTTGTTGGACTTAAGCTTGGATATTGCTATCCTCACTTCGTTTTGGTCCGGTGAATCGAAATTCTGGCTATTATTGTCTAATTTTAAAGGTTCATACTGCCTGACAGCGGGATGTTGGTCTTAGTTGCCGTCATACAGTCTGCAGACGAAGTTTTTCCGTATTCTCAGTACCGAATGTGACTCTACTATGAGATTTTCTTTTTTATTTTCACAAATTTCTGTACGGGTCTTATTGCCTTGACACATTCGTTTTTACCTTTTGGTACACTATTCCTGGAGTATAATCTCTCACTCGTGTAGGTTGTGCTTCCCAACTGTTCTACCAAAGATGTCCGCTTTTCCTTTATTAACGTTAAAATCTTGTCGAGGAGCTCATAGAAATATTATTTGGCGACGGCGTTCTTGTCTTCAGTGGGGGTATTTAGCCATGATGCGGATTGTTAAAAAACGTTCGCTCTTCATACCTAAATCTTCCGCGTATAACAAGTCCGCATCCACATAAGCGCTGATTCTGTTTTCTTTAGCAATCACTATATGTCGCAGTTTTTCATCCTTCTTTTGCCCGGCCTTTCCCATCACTCTCCTAGTTATTCGGGTGTGCATGACCTGTGAAGAACATTTCTCGTGCAGATCCGAAGGTCGTTATCCTTTTTCCGTTTTCCAACAGCTTGACTCAATATTAGAGATCCCTATAGACGTGGGATTCAAATATTTCGATGCACCTTATGATGCATACATACGAAATGTTCGACCTGACTGGGACTAGTCGACGCCACCGTTGATTCCATCTAGGGACTTCGTTCGCTGCCGCCTGGATCAAGAGATAGTGCTTTCGTGATAAAACACTCCTGCACACTAAATGTTACATGCGATTCTTACAATTTTTTAGGCATAGTAGTCATCATCTACAACTATTCTTTAATTGAAAAACAGCTGTGGTCCAAAAATCATCACCTGTGGTACGCCATTTATTTCCTTCGGACATGGCTGGCATAGTTTGACTGTTAAAAGATTTTACAATCGGTACAGGATAGACTTAAAGGTTAAATTTACTAAATTAGAGAGTGGAGTATTTTGTACAATAACGAAGTAGATATCCTTGATGTTTCATGTATCGCCTAAAAAATGTAGCTGATTGAGAATTGAGTTTTTAAAGGATTAATTCCATTATTTTGAGATGAATTCATTTCGATTTCTAGGAAAAAGAGCAAGTGTGTGTTACTGACTGCTAGGGGATATTGTTATCAACAAAAGAAGAGATTGGGATAGATTCGAAGAACATTTCAAACACTAGACCCATTTAACCATTAAAAAAAAATAACTATAAAGCTTTGACTCTGCCATTCTTTATATATATTTTATTGATTTGTGTCTTCTACAAGTATATCGTTATATGCATTTTGCGCAGTCCCCTCTTGTTACTCCTTAAAGGACGCTATCATTCAAGTAATTCACTTAGCCCTACGTTTGAATATTTCATCGGTACGACAAAATTACCTTCGCTGAGTTCAATAACGAACAAACTTCTTTTTTGCAGTAAGGATACGAAATTGACATCCTCACTGCAGTCGCTTGCTAGCCCCCTTTCACAATTATTATAAGGAATTGAAAATGAATCCAAGGGAGTATCCCTTTACGTTATGCTATATACAAAAAGGACTTTTCAGTGCCACCAAACTTTACAACAAAAAAAAAGTGCATTAAATGTAAATTACACTTGAGAGTAACTAAGAAGCAAGGAGATTTTGAGAAACTTTCTTTTTTTTTGCCTATTTTCGACAAAGTGCATGGAAATAAGGATAGCAAATAGAAAAACCAAGTTAACTTTTTCAAAATTTAATGAGACCGAGCAAAGGGCGACAACGAAAAAAAAAACACCAAAGTATACCATAGACAGTGGAAAATTGAATAACAAGTGGAATGTCATGTTCTTCTTTGTTCAACTGAGTGTTTTGGAGACAAAAAAAAAAGAAGGAAAAGACGACAAAATCTAACCCATGCAAACGAGTAGTAAGGATTCTTTTTCTTCATCTTCTGTTTCTTTAACTATTCGTTTGCAAGAAAGACTATGCGCCGCGTCAGAGTGTAATTTGCTTCGGAAACCTTTAATGGGGACGAGGATTGTTTTTTTTTTTTTTTTTGAAATTGCTTAAGGACTATTTGTCGGGCTTTCTTATTTAATTTTCTCCTCAAGTTACGAAAATGACTTTTATTACGTTTGGTTGGTGTCCCACAAGGGGGTTGAATATTTCTACTTTGTTTTGCTCTCGATTCTTCTTCTCTTGCATTTTCATTGTACAATTCGCTTTGGGGGTAGGGATGGGTGACAAACCGAGAGGTTGCAGTGAATGAACGACACTAATTGCTGTAAGAACTTATCCAATGGCTTGCGTTTTTCGAAATTTAATTCACTTGGTTGCCCAACGAAGGAATGAAAATTAAAGGGAGCGGGTTTATAGAACGTCTTTTGAGTTTGTTCAGGATGGGAGAGGCGTTGTTGAAGTGGCAGATGGCGGGACAGATTTAATTTTATTTCAACTTTCAAAGAGAAAGACGAGCTCGGAGAGGAAATTGAATAAAATCCGTGGGGTGGTCGTTTTTAAAGGTCATTATTACATGATGTCTTCAATTGGAGCAGGAAGGTCAAATTTACACCGGAGGACATTAGGGTTAAGCACTGTATTAAACTTCTTTATTTAGATCATTTGTCTCTTTCATTGTTTTCAAACAGACATTCTAAAAGGATCATGCAGCGCCAGATAAGAATAATCTTTTGAATTCAATGCGAGGTCCCACAAGGTTCCATGTTATGACTGTCGGTATTTTATTCAGTAGTAAGCCGCATAATTTGAAGTGCTGCCACTCCGATCTTAAAGAGTGGATATAACCCTATATCTAGGACCAAACTTAGGTCCTAAGATACACTCATTCGCCAACACCGACTGTCAACTGCTTTATCTTCAATAGCACAGTAAATATTAATCACTTCTACTATTTACGGAAATGTTTACGAAAATGTACACAACAATATGTTGATAAACCAATTTATGCATTTTCCTGACTGATAATCCCTTGACCGGGTGGTCAGAACTTAAATAATAATTTTTCAAGTGAACCATCACCACATGGTTAAAATCAGAATCATTCAAAGTGCTGTTGCGTGATGAAAATTCAAACAAAGCCTCTTTCACTTATGCTCCAGAGTGGATGGTAATAACTTGGTTGAGTGAGTTCTGATAGAGGATGTGCGCTGTAGTGCAATACAAATTGGAAAGTCCATATCACTTATAATTGGACATTTTTATTTATATTTAACTTGCACTTTAATTAATATTTGTGAAGCGTGGATTAATACATATGTTGGCCACAAGGTTCATTTTAATTCCACAGATTCGACTTTATGATGGTCATAATGGGATGGGTACGATTTTAAACCGAGTATTCGTTGACAAAATGCATCCAAGTCAAACTGAGGTGTCCGAGGCAAGAAATACCCGAAAATGCACTACATCTCCCAGTAAGGATGGGGTTATTACTGCGATTAAAGCACTGAATAACAACAAGGCAGTAGGACGTGACGGCATACCCGAACATCATCGAACAGATCACTGCATATCGATCGTCATTTCATCTACTCATTATTAACGTAGAAAAGGCGTTTGATAGTATCAATCGGGAATTTAGTTGGCTTACCTTGCGCAGGAGAGATATTCCAAATAAATTAATAGCAATGGTCAAGGCTCTACATACGATCCACATGTCACGTTTTGCATAGAGGAAAGCTGTCTGAATTCGAATTTCAAACGGGGTTCAGCAAGGCTATATCCCTTCACCAATATTGTTTTTATTTGTGATTGGCAGTGTGCTAAATGTTGCTTTGTCGACGGGATTGAATTGAATTTGATATAGCCAGCTGAGTCTAGGTTTGGAACGCCATCCAAATTTTGGTGAAGTAATGCAACTAGCTAAAATACCAAGTTACATCTGTTTTGTTCCAACATTGAGCCATTGAGTATTGCCAGAAACCGCACACGATGGTGTTTAGGAGTTGTGGAGGGCTAAGACCCATAAGGGGATACATGCTATAATTATGACGTTTGTGAGATGCTAAAGAAAACATTCGAAATGAATCCAATAGCTTTCCAAATAATTTAACTATCACGCAACCTTCATGCGCATTAGATAGTAACATATGGAGAAGAGGAAACTGGAAAAAAACAGTCACAAACAGCAGTGATTAGATCTGTTTTAGAATCACAATTATTCAGAGATTATTTGTTAAACTAGAAAAGCAGTTTAAGAGAAATATTAAAATCTACTTACATATGTACTTGTACCATCATAGCCGTCGCTTATTAAAAAAGGAGACAGGCTTAAGGAACTTAGGCTTACAGAGAAAAAGCTGTCAAAAATAACAGTGATTTGATCACTTTAGATAGAGTTTATTTAGAATATTTTCAATACAGAAGAAATAATAAAGAAGGACTTCCAAAAGAATTAATTGCAGAGCAAATTTAAAAGCACCAGTCGAAGGCAAAAGAAAAGAACAGGCTGTAAGGACTCTTTGATATTTAGCAACGAAGTTCATATCTCTAGATTAGTGTAAAAAAAAGTAAGAAATACACATTCAAAATGGAAATCCACTGTAATCACTGAAAGATTTCACTATTAAAGCGATAGTTGTGACACCCTTTCGAAATTTGTTGAAGTGCAGATTACTTGGAAAACATAGGGTCATCCAACAAGAGGTGTTATTTCAGATTTAGCGTCATTGTTGAACTGTCAACATATAACTATAATTGCGAGGTTATGAAGTATGGATGGATATAAACTCTCACAACATGTTGAAATAGTGAAAATATACTACAAAAACGTAACCAGGACGCCGCCACATGCTACCCAGCTGGTGAATCAATGGATCTATTGTGTGACAAATTTCCTGGACGTGTGACAAATTTCTCAAAATGGAAACTTCAATTGGCCGCCGGGATCGTGTGATTTAACACCATTAGACTTCTTCCTTTGGGATTATGCCAAGGCAACGAAAAGCAAAATTCGCGATATACATTATTATTATTCGAAAACGTGATAAAGAATTTCATCAAAAGAATGACTATTTGTAGACAAATCCAAAGCTGACATTTGGCAAATATTGTATTCCATTATTAACCTTAGTGTTTGTACTTTAGATGAAAATAAAAAAACATTATCACTTTTTATAAAAATTTTGTATTTTTCTAGTAATTTAAAATGACACCTCTTGTTGGATGACCCTAAATAAAGGCCATAAGTACGTATGTACATATTCTTGCATTCTTTCAGAACAAAAGTCACCCATTTAGCCTGGATGGTTGAATGAAAATTGCCTTATCATCAGACTAGCTTAAGCACGGATCCTATCAGGCTTAACTTTATGATCCTGTACCAAGCAAAAATCAGATATGACTTGTATAAAACAAAAAAAAAAAAGAAAATGAACAAAATGACACAACACTGATCTACTAGCAGGAGATATCTTTTTCCCTAACAACATATTGTATCTACAGCCCATGGAAAGTATATTTTTCAAAAATTGTTTCATCACTCGACTGTAACTCAATCGAAATTAATTAATATAGTCTACTGGAGTCTGTCATACATCGAAATGCACGATACAGGCAAACAGAAGCACATTTTGAAAATTAAATATACACGAACAGCGCCGAACAACATCACATACACGAGCATACCAGCAAATGAGTTTTTACCTACCTTTTTGAAGTAAGAGAACCGTGAATCGAAGTAATTTGACAAAATGGATAGTAGCCACCATCATGTAGCTCAGCTGTAACTCAGCTACTTTGTCCTTTTTCATCGTAGAGCGTTTTGCCTCATTCATCAGCGTGTAATGAGTTTCTGAAAATGCCAAGAGAAATGCTGGACACACAACCTGACTAAAAAGGACGATGACGCAGTGCATTCAATTGAAATATTCAGTGTTGAACACTGGAGTCATTGTTTTTACCACGGAAAATGTTATACTCTGTCGATTTTGACTGACTGGTGTGTTCATACTGAGGATAAAATTGATGAACATCCGTACAGAGGCAAAGGATGCGTGGAATATGGGTAGCTCTAGAGGTAATTAGTTACCAATAAGAATCACATAAGTAGGAATGAACTGGACGTACATAATTAATTTCAACAGAGGGGTTTGTGCTTCATGAATCATGGAGTAGATAAAAGCACAGTCTGGGTTGTTGAATGGATTTTTGGATTTCAATTCAAACTCTTATGTCCCTTTCACTCCAGTACAATATTCCCTGGTATAATCACATGTCAATTGAAAAATGGACGGCCATTGTACGAGACGATTATCGTTCTCATCTACTCACATCGACTAACATTGTCTTCGTCCGGAAACTTGACACTTCTACTATAACACATTCTACTATTGCATTCAACTACAATAAAAAAAATGTATTTCCCTTTCTCACTCCCCCTCTAACCACCCAAATAAACATCTGCAATGAGGATACCATTTCATCAGGATTGGCACGCATGTACGCACAACCAAAATCAATCAATCACAGTCTATGAAATATTGAATTCCACTCTGTTGTTGGACTTGTCAATGCAAATCCTGTTGCCCTGACCGGCCATCCTGTGTGGCATGAGGATTTCCATTGATTTTGCAATCTACAAAGTTCATTCAACTTTAAATTTTCTTTCTACAGTTCAATGTGGTAATCCATTTTGTACCGAAATAGGAGTAACTATTGTATAGATATCCCTAACGAAGGACATTTTAAATCCAATATATAATATCTACTTTTTGTCTACAATGATGTAAGAGAAAATATAAATTTGGTTAAGTGTGTTTTAGAGATCCTATTAACCACAAGTAAGAACTACTTCAAATACAAACAAAACTTCATGGTGATTGCTTTGACCTCCTTGATGGGGGTGTTAAAGTTGTAGGTTAAGGTAAAAGGCAAAAAGGATGTTCATTTTCTACCACTGACCTCTTGGGGCATTCGTTCATTCATTTATTTGTCTATTTGTTTGTTGAATGATGGGTTGTGTATCTTGTTTTCTTTTTTTTTTGCTGGAGATCAGAAGAACGTGCTGGGGATTTGATTGTTTTCTTGATAATAATTTCGATATCGATTAGGGAGTATATCCCTAAAGAAGTTAACTCTGTTGGAGAGGTATTAAGTTTTTTTGAAGAGTGGACAATATATTGACTACTAAGAAGGCAAATAAAAAGAGATACGAATTTCGAAATTAATTTTTACAATCTTTCATTAGGATAAGTCGAAATCGAAGGATTCAATATTCAGTCGCACACTAGAATCTCATTTTTTTGGTAATCTAAAACTTTCCATATAGAATTTGGTATGAATGATACGAAACTAGTATATTCGATTTCAAAACCATAAGCATATGACATTATTCACTACATTGAGCTCTACAAAATGATTGTTGAGCAACCTAGCGCTATACAGATGGACCCCCTACCAAACCGACCGCGCGCTAATATTTAGATACGAGACACGTATCCAACATTCTGAATGTCCAAACTTTTAGAGAGCTAAACATCAACTCTGACCACTTTCTTGTTTCAGAGATTCTTGTTCATTCAGAGCTCAACTGTCCAAAAAGATGTAATTGTGAAACTGCAGGGAACTTCAGGGAGATGTGTTTAAGCAGCATTTTCAGCAGCTACAGAAAGAAAACCGGCATCCAGTCATTAAAGAAGCCATCCCTCCTTCCACTTTTGAAGAGATTGGGTCAGCTATGAAAAAGCTGAAGAACAACAAGGCCACCGGCTCTGATATACTCATAAGATTAGACTATTTACGGTCGCTTATGCCAACGATGCCGTCATATTAGTGACTGTAAAATTCCTGCCCAAAATCATTGACCTGCTACAAACAGCGTCGAACCTCCTGAACAACTAGGCCAAACGCTGCGAACTTGGTCTTAATAAATTACAAACCGAACTAGTTCTCTTTACAAAAAAGAGAAAAATACCCAAGTTCGAGCCACCTAAATTGAATGGAACCCACCTCCAAATATCAGACAAGGCAAGATACATAGGGTGTATATCAGATCGAAAATTAAACTAGAAAAACAATATAATTGAACGTTCAAAGAATGCCTCGATTGCTTTTTACGCATGCAGCAGAATCTTCGGAAAAAAATGGGGGCCAAACCCAGCCACCATCCACTGGATGTGCACCGCCATAGTTAGACCTACCCTCACGTACGGCTGTCTGGTCTGGTGGCCTGCTACCGTTAAAACTAAAAACCTGAACACCCTCACAAGGATCCAATGTTCAGATTGTTTGAGTAACACCAGGGTAATTATGACAACACGCAACGCCACCCTTGAAGCCATGGTCTGGCTTTGCCCCCTGGACCTCTTCACCAAAGAACTAGCGACAAAAAGCGCCCCATGCCTCGAAAAAACCTGAATGTGGAAAAGCAACCAAATTGGAGACAGCACCATCACCAAATAGTCAAACGTCAACAAGCCTTCTGACTACTTTACCATCCACACGGACTTCGGCCTTAAGCTCGACTTCAAATTCACTCTAGAGAGAACTGGACAAAAAGTGACGTTATTAACCCCCTCTCTTCACGGATGGGTCAAAAATGGACAAAGACATGTGCTGAGGAATATTCTCCATCAATTGCCAGATACATAAAACCTCCGAACCACTCAAGTGTGTTCCAAGCGGAAATATATGGAATAACCGAGGCTTGCTGGTATCTATCCACTCTGAACAGCAACAATTCTGTAGACATCTACATAGACAGTCAAACAGACAAGTCAAAACTGGTCAAAAAATGCAAAGAGGAACTCAAATCTCTTAGCTATAGTCACAGCATCACACTCTGCTGGATTCCGGGCCAAATTTGTCTCCACGGGAATGAAATGACCGATGAGCTAGTGAGAAAAGGATCAGAATCAAACGACTTAACATCAGGTCATTCAGTCCTAACGCCTATCAGTCTTTTCACATCCAAAATCATCTCGGACTTTCACAACATGGCCAACGTAAGGTGGAGGCGATGGCACTTTCTTTATGCCGCGTTTCTAGAACACTTTGGGTCCAATATGACAAAAAAGGACTAGAGAACATCTATCGCAAAATAGATAACAGCCGACTCTTCTAATAGTATTCTCACAGGCCACAACTCAATGTCGGCCCATTTTAGAAGAATTAGAATCAGTACCACAGGCTTATGCAGAGGCTGTGGCGATACAGAGGTAGAAGCAGACACCTCACATTTTCTCTGCGAATGCGTAAGCCTCAACAGAACTTAGATAGACTCAGCCCAAGGAAAAGTATCTTTTAACGACCTCAACGAACTAGCAAACATGCCACCTAAAACCACCCTAAAATTCATTATGAAAACGGGCTGATTAAGGAGGGCTGCTATCGTCATGGTTTAAGTATTGGATTAAGTGTCATGTTCACTATTTTCAGGTATCAAACACCGTGGAACACAATGGAGCCACTGACCCCCGTTGAAGTTACACTCATTAAACGGTTTAGGGTAATAGAGAAGAAGCCTTGATTTTACACTTATGGGGTGTCACATTATCCTTAGCCCTCTGATCTTCATTACTTAGCTAATTGCCACCTATTTTTGTATTCAATATAAACCAAACTTCTTTTTTTTACGTTGAATAACAAATAAAAAAGTTTCACAGAACTTTTATGAAGTAGATAGGATCGTAGCTCAGCTCCACCATTGTTCTGCTTGCTGAGGTTCTTTTTTTAGGGCAATTAGTCACTGTCAAAAATGCCATTAAAAGCATCTACCCAATATTTACGCACATAAATCAAACATCACGTAAACAATTTTCCCCGTCATAAAGAGTCCTTTCATTCAATTATTTCCACAAAAAAAAGACTAAACAATTTCCAGTTTCTATTACCTAAAAGTTAACAACTTTACCGCCGCTGTATTACTCTAATTACAGTCAGGTTCTTAACGCACAAAAAAAAACACACACACACACACATACATACTTATATACAATGTAAACAGTCCTTCCAATCTGTAAGGTGGAACAAAAAACATCACATTTGCTTTTGCGTTTCACAATCCTGTTCCTGAGATCATAAAAATATCCTTGAAAGCATTTCGACATAAAATCATTTTATTGTGCCAATGTAAATGGAAAAATCCATAAAAATCCCCACAAAAGCCAAAAAAAAACAACCCACAGCAAAAGAAGAAAATTTTATTAACAGAAAAAACAAAATCCTTGCGAGGAAGACTTTGCACCTTTCACCGCAACCGACTACTGTGGGTATATGTGTCATTTGGCGCAAACAGATCCAGAACAAGAATCCTTAAGTACAAGTAAGTCCTACAAGATGGGTGAAAACTTTTCCAATTTCATGAGAAAAATCAACTTTTTTTCAATTCACTGAGTGGAATTGTCTAGTACACACAAGCACCAAAAAGGATACCTACCTATATTCGGAGATGTAACAAAAAATCAATTTAGGAAAATGTTTTCCAAATTTTATTGTGCCCTCTCTAAAGGCCTTTTAACAGCAAACACTGATTTTGATGCCATCACATCATAGATAGTGTTCTACACACGTAAATTGATTTCGTTTTTGTCGTCCTTTCGGAGAGTTACCGGCAGGTTGTTGCAATTAAATCTCAGTAGGGCGGCTTTTTTTTTTTTTGTTTTCAAACTATCCACCCCCAAGGCTAGTCGGCGTAAAATACAAATGATGCTTAATAATGGCGGATTATCCTTTGGCCTGATGACGTTCCTTTTTTATCCACAGGACCAAAAGAATGGAAAAATAAATCCTTGTGCTAATAAAAGATGACGAACAAAACCTTAATAAGGGATTTCCAATGCGAAATAAGAGGCAGAAAAAGAAAAGAAAAAAAAACTTTTTTTTTTTCAAAAAGCTGAAGGCAATTATGTTTCAGTGCTTTTGATCCTGACCTGAATATTTTCCAGGGTTGAAGAGGAGACTACCGTGTCGTAGTGGGAGGTATTGTAGAAAATCCCTGCAATGGGCCTTGGAAGGTAAGAGATGCTTTCATGGGTTACGGAAGGATTCTGTTACTTTGCCTTATTCTTTATTCTAAAGCAATCTAAAGGAGAGAGGAATTTGTTTTAATATGTATCCTTAGGCATGATTAAAAGAGAGAGAAGGATTAAGAAGGATACTTTTACGAAGAAATGGTTAATGTTGATTCGGGTGTCAAAGTGGTTCTGCTGAGAGAGGTGTTTTTTTTTTTTTTTGTTTTTGGGTTTTGAGTTTTTGGGCAATAAATTGGAAAGATAGGTGACACGTGCGGTTGGCTGGTCCAAGGATTCAATTTTGTGTAAAAATTTCAATGAGTAGATTGAGTGTAAAAATATTTAAGAACTATGTGTTCGGCGCAGTGTGTCAAAATAGTTTAAAGGAAAGGGAATATTATAACAGAGACTTTACCATATCTATTATAAGAACAGGACATCAACAGTCTCCTGTATGAGCAACTTCTTCATAATCGATCTAACAACAGAGTTGTAGTTTAGGATAGACATTAGTCTTTTGTAGTAGGAATCGGTAGGATACGACAAGATTCTATGCTACTCTATTGTGGAGACCTACTTGACATTAGTGTTTCCGTTGGAAAAATCTAAAAAACAGGAGATCTCCTGTTGAGCCCATCGAAGTAACAGAAGATCTAAAATTGTATTCAAATTTGAATAAGAACGTGGTTTTAACAATGAGCCTTTTCCTTCATTTGTTTTTTTTTTACGAACTCGTAACAATTTTACAAATTCAAGTCCAAATCCGTTCCGTAGCGCAAGATATTTGGTAAAAAATACAGTGGGAGACAAAACAATTTCCCAACATGCAATATCTTACGAGCTCTTGTAAAGGTAGTTTTTTATCCCAGTACCAACTTCAGACAATTTGACAGGTGTCAGACAGTTTGACAGATGTCAAACCAATTGTGTTTTTAATCGACCATCTGAGACCGCCATTCGCCGTATTGTTGACTGATTTCGAAACAACATCGTCTTTGCAAGATGCAGTGGCACCGAGACCCTTACTAAGAGAATATTGCATCCATTCAGGATAGTGTTGGAGAAGATCTAAATTTATCGATTCGATGTTGTTCACAACAGCTTGGTCTTTGTCCGTCCACTTTATGGAAAATTTTACGCAAAGATCCTGGTTTGAAGCCTTACATGATCCAGCTTGTGCAAGAATTGAAGCCGAATGACCATCGTTTTTCAAAATGAGGCTAATCAGCGTGTTAGGGTCGACGGTATTAATGACTTTCGCCGATTGATTGGCATGAATGTGGTTCCAGCAACATGGCGCTACATGCTATGCTATACAGCAAATGAAACAATATTGAAGGAAACATTCGATTGGCCTCCAAGATTTGGGGTTACATAAGGTCGGTATTCTACGCTGACAAACTAACAACAATCGATGCATTGGAAGCCGACAATATTTGTGTTATTGAGTCAAATACGGCCACAAATGCTTGAAAAAGTGGTCGAAAACTTTGTCTATCGGATGACATTTATCAAATCCAGATGTGGTGGGCATATGTGCAAAATTGTATTTAAAAATTAATTGCAGAATGTATTCTCTCAAATGGCCTAGAAAGCATCCTTTACAACAAAGTTCAGATGACAAGAAGTAGATATGGTCTGGCTTCACTTTCGCTATAGTTTGGAGTGACGCAGGTACTCGATTAACAAGTTTCTCCAGCCAGTATGTTCGTTGGCTAGGTGTCTCCAGTTGCATACGCCAAGTTGGTTAAGGTAACACTTCTCTAGTGCACGTCATTGGAGATTTGGACGCCCTCTTCTATATGTTTCTTTGGGTTGGATTGAAAGATTCTTCAGACCGGTGCTTCGGTGTTCAAATGTTCTAGATGAATGAATGCACATTTTTTTGGTCAGTTCGATGTTGCGGTATAGTTCGTATTGTTTATCGTTGATCCGTCTCCTCTATGTATTGTCCCAGCAGATAGGACCATAAATTGGACAAAAAACTATCTACTTAAAGGCTCCAAGGGCGCTTAGGTGGAAGAAGTGTCGCCTGAAAAATTTAGATCTAAGGTGGATAAGACCTTGACAGTGACAGAGAAAGTGGGTCGTATCCTCATTAACTTCCTCATCACCACATCCACGACATAAGTCTACTTCTGTTAGTCTTAGTTTTTTCATGTGATGCCGGAAGGTGTAATGAGCCGTAATAAGTCCTATCAGGGTAGAAAGGGATTTCCTATCCTTTTGTACAATTCTGTCGGCCTTACTCTTATCAAAGCAAGGAAATATACTTCTTGTGCTGACACAAGTGTCTAGGGAGCAAGGCGGGATGCGCACCGAGGTGTCGACCTGTTCAGATGTAGATTCTGAACCTTTTCTTGCCAGCTCGTCAGCCTTCTCATTACCCGATATATTTTCGTGTCTGGGGATCCAGCAGAGTGTAACCTTATGCTGTGTTCCAAGAACCTTAAGTTCTTCACGACAGCACTTCACAAGCTTCGATTTCATTTCAATAGCAGATATTGCTTTTATTTCTGCCTGGCTGTCGATGAAAAAGGTGATACCTTCCGGTGGTATTGCCTTCAACGCAGTTTAACGGGCAGCTATTGTCACTGCTAGTACCTCCGGTTGGAAAACACTGCTATGGTTCGGGAGACGGACCGATATGACCAGTGGTTCAGAAAAGATGCTTGAGCCTACGCCCACATCCATCTTTGATCCATCAGTGAAGACAGAGTTGGAACGTGTGTTGGTTGCTTGGGAAGAAGCTTGTGAAGGAGTCTGATAATCCGTGGTGGGAACATTTCCTAGATATTTATTCAGGAGAATAGAATGACCCGTTGAAAGCCAAGGGCGCTTACATCCGACTTTGACGCTGATGTCGTTGGTGGAATTACAACAGCGCCTGGGTAAACAAATTCATTTACGAGTACTACCTCAAAGCTACAGTTGGCCATGGAAACATTTTGGCCGAGACGTCGGTATTGTTAAGGATCATCCAACAAGAGGTGTCATTTTAAATTTCGCACCATTGTTGAACTGTCAATGGAACTACTATTCGGATAACTTTTGATAAGTAGAAATTAGGAAGCTATTTAATCACCCATAGTCCATAGTCATAGGCATTTTGACTTGACAGTATCTAGCGAAGAATCCTGTTACTATACGAATCTGACTTCTAGCAAGACCTAAAACTTATCTCGTTCTTGTAAAGACGATGTTTGGTATGATCATTTTGACTTGTTGGATGGAAAATTAAGGATAACTTCCAGCGCTGCAGTATGAGTTGTTCTCATTGGATCCGTATTGCATATACAAGCTAGTCTTTGAAGTTTATTGAGCCTGTCTTGTGTAGACCTTTGCTTATTACCATACAGGTGCTGCATATGTGAGACTTGGTCTGGTTATGGTCGTGTAAAGCCATAGCACTATACGCACAATTTTGGGGCGTAATACCTAAGCTCTTACCAAATAGATTTCTGCTTTTCCATAAGGAGATACTGGCTTTGTCTATGGTTTTTGTGAGATGAGAGTTCCAAGTGAATTTTTCGTCTAGAGTTAAGCCCAGGTATTTGACTTCTTTTGAAAACTCTATTGCTTTACCGAACAGAGTGGGTTTTTGTACGTTATTCTGATTCCGTCCTTCTGTAAAAGCGACTATGGTGCTCTTTTTAGGTTGACGTTTAGGCCAACTATTTTACACCAGCCAGCAACAATGTTTCTTCGAATTTCCCTCTGATAACGATCCCAATGTCATCAGTGTATCCTTGGATACAGAAATCATCATTGCTGAGTGTATTTAGCAGTTCATTTACTCATTCATCGATGTAAAATATAATTCTGTGTATCTGTTTTCTTTTGTCAATGTTATGTCATCTTTGTTGTCATTCCACTAAACAGGTGGTAATCACTTGTCTTGGTGGTGTATATAGATGGTGGCACCTTTGTTTTGCAGGCCTGGCAAGAAACTCTAGTGACTCTTTAAACATTTCTTAAGACTTAGCCTGGGTCTACATCTGGACATCGCATACTTAGAAAAAGGTGGTCAATAATCACTGTCTGCACTTTTTTCTATTACTAGTCAAAGCCTCATCACTCTAATCATATCAAAAGACCCTTCCTCTCCATGGCTCTATAAAAATCCCCACGATGACTTCACACATCTCTTAATTTTCCATCAACGAGTTGGATGTCCACTTCCCAACGGAAAAGATTCGATCAACTCGCAGAAAAAAAAATCTCCCTTTCCAACCGGAAGTCGTAACACAGCAAGCCAAAGATCAACAACAATGTAGTAACACAAAAGGACGAAATAATTTACGACCACAGTCCAGAGACCCAAAAGAAAATTACGAAAAAAAAAATCGACCAAAAAAGGGCAAAATGTCAAAACGAAGAGCATATAAATCACACTACCAAATAGACTGGCCAAAAATCAAGTTAAACCATGGCACGCAATGGCAGACGACCGACGGATTGGGGTTGTAGAAATGGCGCGTTACTTGTTCCAAGGAGTAAGTTTTTCCCTTCTTTTTATCGCAAAAAACAAAAAAAAAAAGTTTAATTTATTGACACCCCACACACCCCAGAGTGTTACAAATCACAATTTTGAAGTTTTCTCTCTCCCAGTGCCCCCTGTGTGCCGCTGAGAGAAAGTGCAAACAAATCGATTGACAGAAGTGACATCTGTTTTACACAATTTATCCGCTACTTCATTACACAGATTACATTTTATTTCGATTCCCCTAAAGTCTATGGGTCTGTATTTTTGTGTGTGTGTGTATCCCTGACCATAGTCATCACGTGTAATGGAATCGGATCCTACAATCCAATTGATTGTCTTTTGGTTTTGGCACCCTCTGACGGTTCTTTTAACCGTCCTTCTTCTGTGTGTGTGCGAGGAGTCCTCTTAACTTTATGAGAGAACTTTATCCCCAATTCTTTTCTCTGCTCTGCCATTGTGTGTTTGTTTTGTGGCATGTTGCAAAGGGGAGCAAACCACCCAACCAACCACCACCACAATCGATTCCCAATTGAATCTCTACACTTGGCAAGCAGGAAGGTTGTCTCAAGGATTATTATCCATTCATTCCATTGTTCTTTTGATTCTCCTCTGTTTCTGTTATTTATGGTTTTTCCCCACAAACCACCGAGGAGAGTGTACACACACACTCATATAGATCGTAAAAGTGCGGGGTTTGGAAATTGAAGAACTACTTGTGGCAGTTATTTCTGAACTATGACGTTTCAATGATGGTCGTGCAAACACGAAGGATAACAAACCAATAATAGAGGAATAAGAATAACTACACAATAACTACGCAGGAAACAGGGGACCGAATACAAAAGAATGGCCGCTTTATTGGTGGAGCATAAATTTTGAAGGTTGTAAACCTCTATGTTTTTTTTTTTCTTCTTTTTGATATTTTTAATGCAGATCCTGCGGGCAGTGGGAGGTTGTTTTTTTTTTTTTGTTATTTTATTGGTAGCTGATGTTACATAATTTGTGCAGAGCATTCTTCTGAAATTTTATGATGGACGGCTGAATTGGCTATTTTATTATTTTAAGTGATGAACAGGGCAAGTTTTATTAGATCTCCGGAGAGTAACAAAAGAACTAAAAAATTGAGAACAGTCAGTAACGTGAGTAGAGTCTATAAAAGGTGCGCCTCTTGATAAAAACCTTTTTTTGTTTTTAAGGGGACTCTACAATTTCTACAAAGTTCTATATTTTAAGAGCGGAACTAAGCTATAAGTATATGAAATCTTTTACGATTCAAAAGGGCGTTTTACCCTCACTTTGACATTCATTTGGCAGGCAGGGCTATGGTGATCAATCAAATCTCACAAACTAGGCTTGAAAATTCAATATTTTAACTCGATTACTTTGGCCTAAAAGCTAAATTAAGGCAGTCCACGCGAGGACATCATGTTTTTTTGTTAAAAACCGACAGTCATCAAATTGTATCCCTATTCCTAGTACATATGTACTATATACATACATATATCAGAAAACTAACAATAACTGTTGTATAACCAACCCTGAATTTTACGAAAATGTAGTAATGTGCCTACGTATACATTCCCAAACCAGGCAATAGGCCTAGTGAACCTCCTAAATCTTGTAGACCTACATATAAGTCTAACTCATTGACGTTCACATTAGAGGTCGGCTAGATTTGTCTATTCCTCTGCACTCAAGTTAGTTGGCATACAGGCAAAGTAAATGCATGGAAGGACCTCTTATGAAGAGGATAGAAGTAACCTTTCATTCTAAGGAAATAGTTTTGTGAGCCTTGATATTGAGGACGCATTCGATAACACTGGCCATGACTCAAAAGCAAGAGCAATTAGTAGCAGACGTACCGATGATTGGACCAACCAATGGATAAGAACCATGCTTGAAAATCGAATTAATGTCAGTGTCTGTGACCCCCATTAAGGGTTGTCTCCAAGAAGGAGCCCATTCTACCTTTCTGTAGGCACTAGACAATCTTCGGATGACTTGGCGATATTTATTAGTGATAAACACAGCACAACCATTTCTAGTGTCATGCAAGGAGCTTTACTACAAGGTTTTGCAAGGGTTGATGAATAGTCCTTCTCTGCTGCACCATTCTAGTGCCTTTTACAAAATAAAGACTGGTCAATCTAGCAACTATCACTATCAAAGGCTGGAAATTTCACATCAAGTCTCACTAGGGCATGGGCCAGTAAACGCCTTTCCGGTAGAGTTTGGGGTCTACGTTTAAAAATGATACATTGGATATGATGATGAGGCCCATTATTGTTCGGTGGTCGAAAGTTCTTGAATGGAACAGCAACCAACCTTCAGAAGTTCCACAAAAACTCCCTTTCTCAGTATCACAGGTGCGTACCTGCCCTACGGCAGCATTAGAAACCATCAATGGGGCTTTATCCTTACAAATCAAACGGCTGCTGGATGCGCAATTAAGCTCCATCTACATTGAATACAAGTATAAACTAGGTGACCATGTGGGACACCTGAAAATTCTTGACTCAATTCCTAAAATTGGTCTGGGTTACAGATGGATCAAAGATGGAATCTAGAGTTGGAGCTGGTATCTTTGGAGCCATCATCAAAATTTCAATACTAATGGGAATATGTCCCACTGAACTCAATGCCAGGCTGAACTCCATGCCATTAAGATCTACGCTAGGTTAAACCTTATTAAAGGTAATAAGGTCGCCAGGATATAGCCACGCAGCATTTAAAGCGCTATTACTGGATGTTATCCAATTTTTCGGGCTCTATATTCGTTAAGTGCTACTGCGATGCACTACAATCTCTTGTCAGACATAACAGGGTGAGATTTCGATGGGTTCCTGGTCATCAAGGAATTGCAGGCGACGAATCTGCAGATGAACTATCTGTGGCTGTTGCAAAATCTGTGGTGTCAACTGGGCTGCCGCCATAGCGCTGCTTAATGATTGGGAACACAAACTTCGTCCGAAAATGTTCCGGGGTTGACACAAACCAATCCATTAATAATGCAAGGAAATCCTTAATGTAGACAAGGATAGTATTAAAAAGCTAGTGAGCTTTCTTACATGTCACTGTGGCCTGAGATATCAGCTTAACAAACTTAATTTGTACTCAGAACGGAATGCACGAGTAGGTTTGGCTTGGAAGATGACGAATCATCCGAGCACATTCTCTGTGAACCTGTCCTGAAGAAATCGCAGCACAAAACGATATGATGTCCATAATTCCACTAAAATACTTTATCTCTTTGCTTTATATGTTGGAAGACCAGTTTTCGTTTTCAAGAAACGTACGAGTACATTGGTCGGAAGTTAAGCACGGAGTTATCTTGTTCCAATCTACGTCAACCAATTCGATGTATGTATCCCCAAATCACTTGGATGTTCACCAAGGATAGTTTTCAATACTCCACCAAATATTAAAGGATGCCATTTTAAAACGTCCATAAGAAGTAAAATAGAATTGATCAGAAAAACTAAAGCGGATCCAGGGGCAAGCAAAATTTCCCAAAAGTCTGTGCAAATACTAGCGTACGCTGACTTGAATTTCATGATTTTTTTTTTAATCTCAAAACTGACATCTTTCCTAAACCTTAGGATATTAAAGTAAGGGTACGGTAATGCAGTGTATGTATTATACAAATCGAGTAAGCTACATACATATGTGCATACCATCTTATTTAAAAATAAAAGTTATTGTGTTCCAAAATTTCGTTATATCCCAGCAAATTGAATCTAACGTAACTGAACAATTTTTATATCGAAAAAATATTCCTCTTGTTGTTTAAATAAGAGAAGTTCGGTACTTATCCTTTGAATTACGAACATTTTTGAGGGCACTTGACAGCGTTGTTATTCATTCCGTATAGTTTATAAATAAAACTTTTTCATGTCAGATCGTAAGTTTAATTAAAAAGATTTTAAGGGAATAAGGTGTCTGTGTTAAAATAATTTTTTTAAATTAGAAAAAGTTTAGTTTTTCAAAAGTGTCCTCAATAGCAACCCTGACTATTTAACCACAGAAATGATGGCAAGGAATTTCTGTTTTAGGGATGATGGACTTAGATTTGGTGTGCAGATAGCGAGGAATAATGAATAAAATATTCTTTTTTGCTGTATCTTGCTGGGTTTCCTCAGCGACTAGTACCTCATTTAAAATTACATAAGACATGCGACAAAATTTTACGAAAAGTGAGGGGTGAGGTTTGAAAAGAGAAACAGGCATGTAAAATAAAATTTAAGTTCCAAGAGTTTTCATAGTTTTTCGTGACAATTTCTTATCTTAGCGAGGTAAGATAGATTACATGCCTCCCATGCAAGTGACCTACTTCTTCTATGAGATTAACATATAATGCATTTGGTCCGAAGTATGCCTAAATTGTGTTTACATTTTGACTCTAAACGTTTGTCGGGCCAGGGATGTCAGATGGAATTCCGTTTAAAGTAGACAAACAAAGCAGATATCCCAGACAACACCTAAAATTTCTTTCTCTAGCGATCGTCTGACAAACATCTGAGAGTAAAACTGTCATGAAAAAGCTTCTCAAAACAAAATTTACCCTTCAGATACGGCATTAAACAGTAGGTCCTTGTAAAGAATATAACACGCTCAACACGAATGCTTGTGAGAACCTAGGCCCTGAGTCCCATGGACCTGTTGCCCCAAATATTTGTATTTTTTTTCTTTTATCATTTGACATTTGAAAGTCTTTTTACAATGCCAAGCAAATGACCTATGTACTCTTTCAGTAGAAGAGAGTAGACTGTCCAGGAATATTCCAAATAAAATCGATTCAGAGGTGTGTATTTAAATACTCAAATAAATTCCGGGGACAGTGAACTCATTGGTAAGAACGTCGGACTAAAAAGCGAGAGTTTAAGGCAAAATAGCAAACTGTTCCAAAGAGTGTTAATACTACAAACAAAGATTTATTTCCTTAGTTTGGAAGAGACTTATGGCAGTTTTCATACCTAAATCATGTCACAGAAGCTTTTTTCTGGAGCTTGATGTCTATTAGCTCATTTTGTCTCGAATGCCATTGGAGACAAAATGGCGTGCAGTTTAAACAGGACATTCAATTGCTACTGGATTTTAATGACCACCTATTTATCAAAGAGCGAGATCAATGGGAATGGCACTGTTGAAGTTGGCCACCAGATCGCGAGTGAAATTTGATCGTAGGATCTATGTATACCCAAGTCTTCTCCATTGCCATTGAGGGGGGTGTGTTTATTTCACAACCCAAATATTAATAAGAGCCTGGTCAACGCCAGCTTACGTCTCAGCGGTAAAAGATAGAAGGATGGTCTTTTGAGTAGGAAGAGTTTCAAAAATGTGGAAGTGATGAGAGCACGAATAGCAGTGTATTCAGCGTATAAATGATGAGTAAAGAAAAAAATTCAAATTTGAGGTATACGAGCTATATCTAGGAGGTATAGCGACATAGACGTAGTCAAGGGAATGCAAGATTAATGACTGACTGGGACGTATAGAGTGGATGGACTTTAACGATCTCACAGAGTCTTGAAAACCACCTTGAAAGGATGCTGCAATAGAGCACAATTTAGTTGGCGAAACTAAAGGCAGTCAGCTAGAGATCGAGTTGGCTGCAGAAGTCAATTCCCATGACTGCAGTTAAAAAAAAAATTTGTTTTTTAAATTTTTGCTAAAAATTGCTAAAATACCAATAGCATCTGTCTGTCTCACTATAGATGGAGCGCTGTTATCTTGTCACTGGAACAATGCTTGTCTACGGACACCTTCAGTTGTGTAGGTTTTTGGAAAGGAATATCTTATCTTGTCATTCTGCAGAGATCTGAAGTCGGACAATGTATCTATTTCGACTGACGGGTGATGAATCTGTGTCCACCGAATAACATGGAGACAATCGGTATTCATAGATCTTTTGCTTAGACAAGCCAAGTTTGATGTCCTAAATATGGAGAAGTCAGAAGCAATTAAACCGCATTTGGAGATCATTTGGGCCAAAGTCTAAATCTGAAATACCTGACTGCAATCTAATATTTTGTCCCAGGAGGTGCAATCAAAGAATCTCGTTGCGCCAGCCTAACTGGAAAGCTTTGACACATTATCACTACTTCCTCAGGTATCCTATGATAAAATGCATTTTAGTCAGTTTGTCTAAATGATCGAAAGCCTTTACAATCGACGTATTTTATTGTAGCTGAACACGTTCATTTATTATGCGAATAGGATAACTACTCAAATCATTACAGCCTCTTAAGCTCACAACTCAAAGAGAAAAATTGAATTCCTGTTTTCCTCCATCACTGCTTCAAGTAATTCAGACTAATTATCCTTAGTAGAAACAATAGCATAAGCATAATCTCCCCTAAATGACTGAATTCAATACATACAAATAAAGAAAGGACATAAGACAAGACAAAAGAAACATCCTTACATTCAAAGTTCGACGTAAAGAAGAATAAAAACTCCACCGTAACCGAAACCGACAAAGACAAATCCTCTCAATACGAATAACATTTGTGCAATTAATTTTAAGTAGCAGTAAATTTTTCTATTTCTTTTCTATTGTCTCCCTTTGCTTTATCCTTTTGCCTGGGAAATACAATAAATAAAGTTAACGAGTGGAAATTAAATAACCACGAAAAGGATTATTGTCTGAAAAGAAACAAAAAAAAAAAAAAACGTTTTGTTTGCTTCTTGCAGTTCCATAAGGATTCTGCGAGTCCTTATTGTGTAACATATTTTAAAAGAAAACAACAAAAATAATGAGAAGAGGAGTTATTTTCTACTTTTTTATACCAATTAGTAAGGAAACAACTTTTAAAGCTACGATTTCTCGAACAAAATAAAAAAGAGACAGACATAGTTCCACAACCTACCGAAGTGAAATTTTACAGTCCACAGGACATAAACGAACTTTTTTTTTGCATGCCCCGATGTAAGGTAAAGGTTTGTCATGAATGTCCATGGTCATGGCTTAACATCGTGCTGTATTTGCTGCCTTGAATCATTAATCTGCCTGTCATTCAAGCGAGTAATTACACTCATTTAAGGAAGCAGCATGCAAGTTATGACCTCATTAAGGTATATTACCGGAAATGTCCTTGACCAGGATTTGTTTGCACCGTTTCACTTTGTCGTAATCATGTTAAGAAGTTTTAAATTATACGTACAGTGTTGACATTGGTTTAAGAAGAACTCCTTACTGCCGGCCGGGAACATGTATATACATACATATGTATGTCCTTTTTGTTGAACTTATTTTTTTCAACCATTCATCCAATTTTGATGATGACTACGATGAGTGTACCGAAGGATATAAAAACTAACTTGACCTAAACAAACTTAGGCACGAGTAAGTAGGCGTATCCTGCACATACCACCTGTCGTCTGTCTGTGTTATGCATGTCACTGAAATGCCCGAGGTGTGGTTTGTCCTTTTTCTTGTGCGCTTTTGACCAACAAAAACCCTAAAATTCAAAAAACAAAAAAATAAAAGTCGACAGGAAGACAAATGAAGGTTATACGCATATTTGTATAATGTGAGCCTTATACAAATATGCGTTGCTCTGTGTTTCCTTTTGATAAGTATAACTAACACAGAAAAGAGTGACACACCGAAAAAGGACAAATAAAAATTTGTTGACATTTCATTATGTTGTATTATTTGGGTGTAGTATTGAAAGCACGTAAAGAAGAAAGAAACTTTCTGTGTCGGGTTTGTGTCAAAATTATTGGAGCGTGTAAATGAAAAAGGTTTCCTTTTTCTTGTGGCAAGTTTATGTTGTCCCTTTTTTGTGATGTACGACACTGTCAAGGACCTTTTTTTTTTTTGGTTATATGGAACTTTTAGATATAACATGCGCAAAATGTTTCTATTAGATACTTTTTGTTTTAAAGGTACCTATCACAGGTAGTTATCCTTGACAAAGGATTTTGTTTTACACGTGGCCAGTTTTTATTTGTTTGTCCCATTTAAATTCTAAGTTAAATTCCATATTTTAAAAAGGTCCTTGTCGACATGGGTCTTGGAAAGAATGCTGGGTACAAGTTTTCATGGAAACGGTTGACTATCGACTATTGAGATTTTTACAAACGTGTTGTTGTTAATGTAAACTCTACACTTGGTCCAACTGGTATTGACAACCTTCTAAAAAGGACCAGATTAACAGGAATTTCGAGAGGTTGTTTTTTGTTTGAGTGCAGAAAAAATGAAGGACTCACTGAGGTACACTCAAAAAAAAAAAAATAAAATTTTTTGGTGTGACAAGTCTATGGGACCCAGGGCCTAGCTTCTCACAACCAATTGTGTTGTGCGCGTTATATTCCTTTCAGGCCAACTATTAAAACTTTAGACATTCTCTGGTAGAACTATATGTATGTAAGGAGGAACTCACATCCATACATGGTATGGTATGATATGGTATGGTACGATATGGTATGATATGGTATGGTATGGTATGGTATGGTATGGTATGGTATGGTATGGTATGGTATGGTATGGTATGGTATGGTATGGTATGGTATGGTATGGTATGGTATGGTATGGTATGGTATGGTATGGTATGGTATGGTATGGTATGGTATGGTATGGTATGGTATGGTATGGTATGGTATGGTATGGTATGGTATGGTATGGTATGGTATGGTATGGTATGGTATGGTATGGTATGGTATGGTATGGTATGGTATGGTATGGTATGGTATGGTACGGTAAGAGAAATGCTTGCGTGGGTCTCTTGTGGTCCTTGTGATTCCCTATTGATTGTGGTACCATATCTAGTTTGGTTGCATTTCGGTTGGTCTTGAAACAAACCAACCTGTCCTCTTGATGAAATGCATATATGTATCATGTTCCTGAATGGGACTTATACCGATCCTCCAGTTTTCCTAAAAATTTATTTCCCATGTAGCGGAAGCGACGAGTTTGGAGGTTGGGACAGTCACATAGTATGTAGGTGTTCGATAGTATCCGGTGTATAAACCGATCATCCGTCTTGATTGTCTCCTGCCTAGATCGAGCACCCTCTTTGCTTGAAGGCGCACAGCAATTGTGCTCAGTCCTGGCTCTGCCAGCTATGCAGGTTTGCAGTCCTTTCCACATGTTTTCGTGTTGTTTGTAACCGTAGGTGTATCTATGTTTCCCGCCTACTTCCTCACCAGTGTTCATCCCTGGCTTCGTTCCCTTGTACATATATTGCAGAGATCATGATCATGGGAGAAGGTTGCCAAGATATTAAGTTTTTCCTTGCATTGCGAGTTGATTCTTGTGGCATTGAACTGTGTACCTTGTATTGAAATGGTATTTCTTACTTAAAAGAGTAGTCGGATGTCTTACGAGTCCACAGGCCGCCTGTACATACTTCCAGATTGCCCTGTGTCCCGTTGTGGTTCGTTTGTTGAAATGTCCTAAAGTCTTGAGTGTAAGCACAGCCAATCCAGCTCATTTGTGCACTTCTAGTCCTATAGGGAGTAAGTTTAAGATTGTCTCCATGGGTACTGGATTGGGATCCGGTAATTCCTAGGCAAACCATACGTTGGATGTTCTCCTCTCTACAATCGGCCATCATACAAACACTCCGTGAGTAAAGTGAGCCTGATGATGCAAGTGTAAATCCAAATGAAAACTTCGGTTTCAAACCCAACGTCTTGCTGGAGTACGCCCTTCTGGCTTTCGTGATGCTGTTTTCTAGATTTCTTCTCCAATTTAACTTGTTGTCTAGGATTACCCCAAAATACTTCACATAGTTTTTTGGGTCCAGGTTTACTCACCCTAAAACCAATGCACGGAAGTCCTCTAGCTTATATCTTCTCGTGAAGACTATCATATCGGTCTTGCCAGGGTTGACGCCTAGGCCGCAGCTTCCGCTATATCCAGGAAGACTCCGACAGCAGCTTCTTTGTGCTTGAAGGAATCTTCGATAGTGTGAACTACTTCTGTGAGAACTAATTTTACGTGCTTCTCTTTGGTGTAATCGTGCTGGTTGAAGCTCAGAGATGATGTGGGTGAGTTTCATTTGATATGTTCGTCACAAATCCTTTCCAAAGTTTTTAGCAAATATGATATTAGACTAATTGGTCTGTATCCCTTTGCTGTTCTAAGGTATTACCCAGGTTTAGGTAAAAACATTTGTAGCCTAATGCCAGATATGCCCTAAAGATTCTCCCCAGGTGAGTGTTAAGAATCTTTAGCCTCTTTTGGAAGAAGATGGAGAGTATGCCACCCTTCCTAGTGCCTTGTACAAAGCGAATGAGTCAATCGTCCACGTTATCTTGTAGGGGTTTATGATGTTACCGGCTTCTTCCCAAATTTTCTCCTCCGGCTCTGTACCTATATATACGATCCATGGGGTGAATAGTTGAAGCAATCTGGGAAGATGGACCGTTTCGAGAGTTTCCTCTGCTATTGCTCCCCCACCATTAGCTATAAGAAGCTTAGGTTGGGTATGCTCCTTTGAGAAGATCTTCTTGATTCATGTGGTGTCCGCGGCCTAATCCATTTCGCTACAGTATTTTTTTCATGGGTTTCTACCAGCGGTCCTAGTCAACTTTTTAAAAATTCTTTTGTTCGTTTTGTATGCTTCTCAGTTTGTGCATATTTTGCTACTTATGTAGTTATTGAACAGTTTTCTAAATATGCTCCTCTGCTCCTGCAGCTTTCCATTCCACAAGCTGTGTTTTCGTATACCGATTTTAAGAGGGCATGCCTTCGCGTACTGTACTAAGTAAACCTCATCTGATTTTGTCAGATAGCCAAGCAGTCCTAAAAGGTCTAATGTCGTTTAACTTTGACTCCAAACTCCTACAACTATCTGTACACAATGAAATCACACTAACATGGATCTTTGGGTATAAGGACATCGCTGGCAACGAGACTGCTGAAGTACTTGCCATATGTGGAGCCCAGTCTTCATGTATAGCCGCAAACCCTTTTGTGGTATAAATAACTGTTAGCCAGATAAAGATGGAGTTACATCACTGGGAACGAAAAGTTTTACTATTGGAATTCACAAACTGGCTTCGGATATGCTAAGAAATTTATCAATTTGTTGGTTAGTTTGATTGGGTAAGGGTATCCTCATCACGTTTGGCCCCATTGTGTTCCCCTCCAGAGATACTGTCTGGTAAAGAAAAGTAGAAGAAGGGATGTACGTAACTATAGGTATAGGTATAGGTAACTATAGGTTTAATTTGTTGATGAAGAGTAGGTTGGGGTTCACTGTTCCGAGAAACGTTTTGTATTTCTAACGAACTCATTCCGGGACTGTAGAGGTCATTATGCAGGGCATACTTAAAGAAAATGCCCTAGGCTTTCTTCTTCTTTCTCGCATCCCAAGCTAGTAGGTACTAAATGTCATGAGTACCAGTATGTAGGCGTATTTCTTGAGGTTGATGTCTCCGGTGTATAAAGTATATATAACATACCTATGTATATATCTTTTTCAGGTCGTAATGCTTCTTCAAGCAATTTCAATGCCCATCACCTCAATAATCTTTAAAAAAAATAGTCCTGAGGATATTACCAGAAATTTACGTCAACCGGCTATTTCAAAATTGACTCTACACATTGCGACTATAAATGACACGGAAAATGGGAAATGAGATACTTTTTTTTCAGAATTTAAAATTCCTGTTTAGTAAGTACAGTTATTGACTATAGATGTGTATCAATAGAGAAGGATAAAACAGAAGTCCTTTATTTCCTGGCGTAAAGTTTCATTGTTTCGTGTGCTTAAAATAGTTTCCACTTTCCCTGCAAGTGACATCCGTTTATAACCGAGCAAAAAAAAAATATATATGTATACCAACCCTGACAGATGACAAAGTAAACTAAACTCCTCACAAAAAGTAGTCAGGAAATGGGGAAAAAGCAATAACGATTATTACCTATATTTTTCCTCACTAAATGCCAAAAAAACTGTGTTCCTCTACCCCTGTCACACAATAATATCCAGAGGGCATCTAGAGAAACAGGATATCATGCACATGACAGTATATGAGAAAGTCCCTACAAAAACATAACTGAAAACCACACACACATAATATAAGTATGTATATACATATGTGTGTATATCCCTCCCTCGTCAGGACATTTGTTTTTACTGTCACATCACATTTTGTTACATTTGAGCAAGAATGAAAATCCCAGAGATGAGAGCAAAAAAGGAAAAACAAGAAAGAAAAATGAGGCCAAAAGGGACCAAATATTAATATTTAGGAGGCTATGTTACAGGGGTGATAGATCCTTTTTAACTTTCTATACACAAACTTCCATTGGCGTATGCCCCCAATTCTTCCTTTCAAAATAGACATATATACATACATATGTATGTGCATGTATGTATGTATATTTATTTATATATATTCCATCATCATCACCGTGTCGGCATCATTGTTATCCTTTAGTATAGAGTAGAAGGAGGATCCTTTTTATGTGACACATGATAAAAAAAAAAAAAACTACCCACTCTTCTCATTCCAATCTCCACATAGTTTATTTGATGGTGTTCTCTCTCTATGGATGAACGTGTTTGTCGCATCGGAAGGATAATAAACTACACAACGATAGAAGGATGACG
The DNA here is from genome assembly GCA_905220385.1 of Xylota sylvarum. Lineage (NCBI taxonomy): Eukaryota > Metazoa > Arthropoda > Insecta > Diptera > Syrphidae > Xylota > Xylota sylvarum. The sequence continues at coordinate 101,535,254 of LR999957.1, read as the reverse complement.
ATATTGTGCAAAAAAAACCAACGTACGAACGAATCGAATCGAATCGAATGAGTTGATAGTCCTTTAATAATGTCATGTACCACATGTTTGGTTGGGATTGACTGATACTGCTGCTGTTGCTGCTGATTTTGATGATGGAGCACAAATATGAATGGATGGTGCTAGGAGGATTACCCCCGGCAGGGGTTAATATTTGCGATGTGCTGGGATTTTATTTCATCTTTTTTTTTTTGTTTTTTATAGCACTAACGGTAAGAGACTCATACGCCAAGAAGGAACACCCAAAAGAAGAAGTAATTTCTTGTAAGAGAACTGCCACAGTGTTATTTTTATTTCGATAATAAAATCGAGATGTGCACTGTTTCGATTACTTCAGCATATTTTTGTGAGGTGCCATGTCTAGCCTGAAGCATAAAAGAAAAGGATATCAACCTTACAGCTATATACATAAATATGTATTCATATGCCTTTGTGTAACTTTGTCGGAAAAGTTTACTTCGAAAGTACGTACTGAAACTCTCTCATCCTCTTTGCGAAGCATAAAACTGAAACATGTTACTGACTGCAGAATGTTTCTTTTAAAGTGTCGGTGTGTGGTTGAAGTCCTTTTTTGATATTTGCTTGCTTGCCGAGGGCCATTCATTATTTATTTGTATGCTGCTCAATTTTGAATGGAGGATAACACAATAATTCGTTTGCCATGTGCTTGTTTGTCAGGACATTTTTTTTTTCTTCAAAAGAATTAATAAATCTTTAAAGCTGTGGTTGAGGCAGGTAAACTTTATGTTGCTTTAGGCATGTGCCTTGAAGTAAGTTGGTGGGATTTTGAAGTGGACTTAGGATTAAATTCAATAATCTCTTTTAAGAAAAATAAAAATTAAAACTTTTAAGGTTTTTACACAACAAATCCTTACTTTGTAGACAGTAAAAGGAACAGCAAAAGGAATAGTAAAAGAGGTATTGTGAGAATGATTACGAAAAAAGGACCAAAATTGGTATAACATTCTTAAATTGAGTGAATTTACCTAAATCTTAAGTAGCATCTATTTGGGTGCGGATTTATAATTAAAAATAAACATGTACGCGAATAGCTTAGATCAGCTTTCTAGTTTCTATTAGCTCCTGGAGAGGACCTACATTGTGTATGTACGTACTCAATGTTAATTCATTGAAATCGTATAGAATGAATAGGAAGAAGGACATCTTTTTTAGTATGGTCAGAATACATAGTGCACACGATACCATGTTCGAGAGCATGGCCTAATTACCCTCGCCAAAAGGCGAAACATCGTCATAGCAAGCATGCACTTCTCACATCTCGACCTTCAAAGTCGGTGTAAGAACTTGGTATGTTCCAATTTCTAAAACAAGGGTTTCAGACCCATAACCTTAAGTTTTTTCCCGCTCAAAACGTTGCAACGTATTTTAGGTCCCCACATATGAAAATCTATGACAGATGATCTTTGTCTAATTCACAGCATGGCTATACTAATGGTCTATGGACAGAGACAGCGTTCCACGAGCCTGTGCGAAGGATTGAAAAAACCGTCCACTGTAAATAATTTATTCTAGCCAGTTTCCTAGATGTTGAGAGTGATTTTAATAATGTCCACATTGAATCGATTCAGGAATCACTAGTCCAATGGGCTAAGAACTAGATTTATCCAATCAACTCTTGGCAATAGCATTTCAACCAAGTCCGTCGAAAGAAAAACATCTCACGGAGGTGTTATCTTTCTATGGGTTATAGTTATCAATAAAATCCTGTCAAGACTGAACATAGACGAATAGAAGGTAGTCGCGACCGACGTGGTCATTTTAGTGTCAAAAATGTTTTCGTCAGTTCTCAGTGAGATCATGGAAGGTGCTTTGGTGAAAGTAAGCAAATCGCCAGCGAGTAGTGGAGTCAGGGCCAATACAAGGAAAACTGAACTAATGCTTTTTACCAGGAAAACGAAAGTACTGAGCTTCATGCCTCCATGGCTAAACATCCAACTACTTGCCTTATCACCCAGTTCAATAGAGAAGCGAGTTAGAAAAACCTGTGTATCCTTTTACGTAAAACTTTCGGTAAGAAGTAGGGACTTCGACCGAAGATGGTTCCATGGATGTGTATGCCTTATCCTCTCACTTATTTGGTAGCCTGCGTTGAGAAAAGACTACAACATTAGACAACTATACAAAGTGCTAACAAAGAACATCTGCTATAGGCAATAAAGGAGCTATGTCCAACCGAAGCCTTGAATGTTATTCTGTACCTTATACTACCCGATCTTCACATTAAAAGCATATCAGCATGTTTATATGCTAAACCGTATGGTCATAGTAATATTCTAGATCTCTTACCAGGAGTATGACAACAACTCTAACAGGATACACCATCCCTAAACTGAAATTTAGAAAAGACTTAATGGTAGACTTCCCATCCATGGTGGACTGTGATAAAGGTGAGGCAGTGAAGGGCAGAGGCTGGAATTTTCTCGGAAACGCTTTAGATATCTGAGTCATACCGACTCCCAGATTCATCTAAAGTCTTTCGAGCTAAAGTGCTGGTGAAACTTGTCGCATTTTGAAAGATACCAACAAGGATACAGACCTATCCGAAACAGTGCCATCCATTTTAACCGACAAGCTGCCATCAATGCCCTAACACTGAATACGACATCCTCCAAGCTGGTGGAACAGCGCAAAGAAGAATTCGCTTCACTAAGAAATCGCTTCAAGATCAATGTCTATTGGGTACCAGGCCGTATTAACACCGAGGGGAATGAACGGACTGAAGAGCAAGCGAGGCGTAGTTAAGATCTCGATACGTCCCTCGCGAATTGTATTCATGTCCCGTTGTCAAAGGAAGAATCTTCTCGAATTTTTTACCAGTGATCAACACCAGGTGGCACGGATTACAGAATTTTGTCATATCAAGGCAGATGTGAGCCAACTACAACTAGTCCAGAACACAAAATTTATAAAACAGGACTCGCACAGATAGACAGACAAATTCCAGATTAGGCATCCCATTTAACGAGTGCGGGTGTATGGCTCTAGGCAGGACCATACATCCTATGCTAGACACAACCTTCTTTGACAGCCTTAACGAAATCTCGGGGAAAACGATCAGTGAACTAGTCAGTTTCCTAAATGCCACAGGATGATTGTAGAGGATTCCCGTTCCCTACTTCTAGTGTCTTAAAACAACATAGACAATTAAGTCATGAACGAAAGCCTGCAAGGATGAACAGGGTAACATAGTAGTAGTCCGTCTTCACAACCATTTATGGAAAAAGCTGTCAGATAGAATGAGCTTTTCAAAGCTAAAAAAATGGAATTTCAGCATCGGTTTCGGTTTCGTGATATTCAAGACACTAATGACGAATTAGGCAGATCAATACAATAAGAATTGTAGAATCGTCTATAGTCGAAGTTATAATTTCCAAAGGCTGTCTTTAGATAGGCCTCCAGCAGGTTATAACCTATGATGGCGCCTCTAAGGAATATTAAGTACATATGGTCTTTCCTCGATTCCTAAAAATAAACTAATTTCAGGAATAAATGCTTTACTGGATTTTAGGAGTGCCGTAGGGAATTGAATTGTTTTATCGATTAGTCTAGTTCTGAGCTCTGTCTTGCTGACTTTAAGGAACTACTGTAGAATGCTCATTGCGATAATGAAATATTTTAAATAGAAACCTATACCAGCACTACAAACCAAGTTCTTGATCTCTAATATATGTAGTAGAAGGGTAGACTTCAAGGGCAAGAACTACTGGTTTCTAGGATTGGTGTTTTCTGTGCTCTGGTCACAACTATCTCAAGGTGGAACAAAAAAAAAGCAGATACAATAATTTGGCTCGACCCAGGCCCATGACTTAGCTTGTCAAAACCATTTGTGTTGTGTATGTTATATTCCTTCTGAGAGGTAGGACCGCGAAATAACTTTGGTGTTGTCTGGGAAGCAAATCCCGAAACTCCCGCTCATTTAAATAATCATCAACGCACTTATCACAAAGCTCCGTCGCCCACTGGAGAGGGGAACTGGGAAATTCAAAGACCTAGTGCTACCATATTTTTTAAATCTAGTAAGCTTGATCTATGTACACATTTGAAATCTATAACCGACTTGGTGGATATTAAACTGAGCTCCTTTCACGATAAACTTAGGGAAAAGCTGTCTTGCTTTATGAAAATGTGGGATGCTTTGAACATCCTAAACAGTCTTTTTATGATAGTCCTATTGGAATACTGTCTAAATCAATAAAATCCGACAGTGAAAACTATTGACGAGCAGTTCCATAATCCGAATGAAATGTAAGAATGCATCATTTATGCCCGACAAATCACTCCTATCTACAAGGACACCGATATCTTTAGTTGAAAAATGTGTCCTATCTCCATCAATCTATTATTCTCCCACCTTCAGGGATAATTCCTTGTTCTATTTTTCCATCTATCCACTTGGGTTCAATTAAATGAATGATCTGCTATTACATAAATCTCCGTTGGTAATTAGGAAAGTAGAAGAGATTTAGCCTTACTATGCAGCTTTGCTTTATTGGTTTTTTTTTTTTGGAAAACTCTTTGGTAAATCTTTTCTCCGTTTAGTGTTTGTCAAAAGGTACATCGATATCTATCTCCATCCTTATTAGTCGATATCTATCGAAGTAATTCTCTAGAAGTTTACAACAGAGAACTGGGTAGATAGTTAATGTTTGCGAGTAGTTTTAAGAAGACGAATCGATAAATTAAATCGAAAAAGGGAAAGGGGGACTTCAGACGATTCACTGAACTGCACTCAGGAGAGAACTTAATTGTGATTTCCACTAAATTTATCACACTATCCTCGAGCGTAACAAATTGAGAAATTAAAATGCTCATATACCTCCCAATGCTCTAGTCTTCCAAAGGATATAAATGCTTTATATGAGTGTATTTGTGTGTGTGTTCTTTACTCATCCTAGTGTGAGTATGTTTTCTCGCCCTAGTTTCAAGGCAGACAACGATGGCATGCTATAAAAAAAAAAGGCGGTTAAAGGCGTCTCATGAGGGCTGTCTTGTGTCGGTAAACAAAATGACACACGTTTAAAGGAATTAAATCGAGAATACACCAGTTTTCTCATTTCATTGGTGTGTCTGCATCATTCCTTCGTCATCGTGATATCACACTAAGAATAGGTTATTTATGTGTATGTGGCATTAATGTCAGCCTTCTTTAAGGAGATCCATAAAAATCAGATTTCATAGTCTGCGACGGTTGATGGAAATATTTTTTTTGTTGCTAGTCAGTCTCACTTTCTTGTCAGTCTGTGCTGCTTTATAAGTGATGGAGTCCCTTTGGGGTATTTGCACCATAAAAGTATCTAGGTGTCGGCTTTAAGTAATCACTTTACGTAGCATAAGGCGACAGTTGGGTGTTATCTGTTAGAGTGCATGCAAAAGATGTCATGATATCACTGCGATGATACAACGTTTTATCCAAATCGGTTTGGAGATGGTTGATCTTAATAAAAAGCGATTTTGTTGCAATTATTAGCCAGTGTTGTGCAGACCATTTGAAAAATCACCTCTAAGAAACGAAACGAATAAGCAGTACCTAACCCATATTCAAGTCGCTGCATGAGGCAGCGAGTGATAGAGTGATGAAGCAGTGTAAAAGTCTACCGGTCCACCACAACAACGATAAAGATAACAATACTATTAGGATATTAAAAGTATCTACCAACCGATTTCGATAACTCTTTTTGATAAGGCGAACTTATTATACTGAGCTATAGACTCGATTAGGAGTGTAGGTATAGCGAAACTGACTCCTTTGGTAATAAAACGAATTTTAATAGAGTGGAATAGTATAGTATGGTCTCTAGACAATTTTTAGGAATCATTCCATTGAGTGCCAAACCCAATTGAAATAATGGAAACCTCTCCATGTATGATGTCATAATCACACTCGGGAACTTAAATGACTGTGCATAAGTCGGAAAGCACAGCCTCCACGACATGACAACAGGCAACGGCTTCCGGGTAATCGGTTTTGCAGCAGCTCATAATAAGGTGATAAGTAGCACTAGGTTTCCAAGACTACGTATCCACACAGCATCTTGGCGCGCTCCAAATCTACCAAATCTACTAATAGATGCGAGGCACACATCCAACATTCTGAATGTTCAAACTTTCAGAGAGGCAAACGTCGACTCTGACCATTTTCTTGTTGCAACCAAATTCAGAGCTCGTCTATACTTCGTTGAAAGCCGTAGCACGGAATAATTAGAATGACTGGAGTAGCCAGAGCCTATGCGAGAGACTCTCCGCTGTGCATTCACCATCCACAAACGCCAACAGTCTGTGGAATCAGTATCGTGCCATCATCAAAGGGGTAGCAGAGACCATACTAGGCTAGAAGATCCTGCGTAAGAAGAAAAGGGCCCATGCAGACTCCCAGCTCAAGAATATCGAAGAATTCCGCGATAAAAACAACATCCGGATGATTTTTAGGAAAGCCATCAACTGGCTTCAAGCCTGGAACGCAGGCTTTTTGAAACAGTGAAGGAAACCTACTTACCGAAGCACAGGGAATAGTAGATGTGTTTAAGCAGAACTTTCAGCAGCTACTTAATGGGTATTAGGTAGAGAGAGTGATAGTGCAAGAAGAGAACCACCATCCAGCCAATGAAGAAGCCATCCCCCTTCGAGTTTTGAAGGGCTTGGCTTGGCTCTAATGGTCTACCAACTTTGATAGCGTGCATAAATCATCAACCAAGTATGGGTGGATGAAGACATGTCCCATGACTGGACTCAGCTTTGTATGTCTCATCTTCAAGAAAGGCGATTCTATGTCTTTGAGCTATCTAAGCATATTCCTTTTTAATGTCGCATATAAGATCCTATCCAACGTACTATGTGAACGTCTGAAGCCTTTCTGGAGCACACTGATCGGCACGTTCTAATATGGCTTCCGGCACGACAAATCGACGATCGACCAAATTTTCACACTAAGGCAGATCCTGAAAAAAAACAACGAATTTCAAGTCGAGACTCTCCATATCTTCGACTTCAAAGCTGCATATGATAGCATTCGTCGTCTTGAGCACTACAAGGCGATGGCCGAATTCGGGATCCCGACTAAACTGATCCAGCTGTGCCGGGTGAAGATGGAAAATACGCAGTGCAACGTGCAATTCGGAAACAGTTCCTCTGAGCTATTCCAAACATGCACCGGATTTCGACAAGGAGATGCGCTACCACTTCTTCAATCTTGTGAATAGATAGTGCGCAGAGCAAGTGCTAACACGGAAGCCACTATGTTCAACAAATCTGTCCAGCTGCTGGGATACGCAGATGATATTGACATAATCGCTAGCTCACAGTGCGCCATTCTAGAGGCTTTTATGGCAATTGAAGAACAGCCGAAACGAGTTGGTCTTGAAGTGAATGAGGACAAAACAAAGTACATGTTGTCAACAAATAAAGAAGCATCTGTCCATAGCCTAGACCAAAGGGCCACTGTTGGCAAACGTAACTTTGTACTCTTTAAGGAGTTTACCTACCTCGGAGTAAATATTAACTCCACGGACGCCACCTTAGTTGAGGTACGACGAAGACTCTAGGAAACCGCTGCTACTTCGGTTTGGCGAAACAAATGCGTTGAATCATCTTAACTCGAACCGAGTTCGAAACGACAAAGAAGACCGAACCTCTGTTTTAACATTCAAAATACAATTAAACCAATAAATTGTGACGCTATGTATTGCACCATCTTGCTACCTGGGACTAACTACACTTGGTAAAGTGAAGAAGGCTCGTGACGCCTTATGACATCAGTTCCCTAGGTTGTCAAAGAAGTGAGGTCCTAGTTGCAGTAGTCTGGGTGTGTGCATAGGAAGTGGACAATGACTTATTCCTTCTTTTCACATCCATTTAAAGGAGATAGAGATTACGTTAAAAACGATTTTAGAAAATAGAAATAATAGATATTCAAGTATTGAAATTGGTTTATATCATTGCATGAAATTAAGAAAATCAGGACTCAGGTACCACTACTGCCAAGACCTTCTTTTAGAATACGTACTTCTAAGGCTTTTTATATCGAATTTTCTAATAGACGTAGTTAGTTCTTAAATGTCTCGATAAATGAAAATGAAAAGCCACGTATCACGATATAGCTCTAATGGACAACATGAATATAATCATCAGAAATCAGTTCTTCTTATTGTAGGCCATTCAATCAAGTAGTGCTCCATTAACCAAGGAATGTGTTTACAAAATTCCAAGGAAAATATAATAACCACCCTGCCACCATCTTGTGGAAACAATAGGAGAGACAAAAAAAAAAGTTCCACATACCACAGAGTGAAGAATGTGCGCACTTACCGTATATGAAACAACAAAGTCACTTTGATTAAGTTCATTTAACGATTCTACACGTTTTGTCCAGAAAACAAATCACCAAGCGCATTTCAAGTTCTTGACTTCTAAAAATTCCATTAAACTTTCACCAACAGAATAAGAAAGGAAAATACATCCCAAACATAGAGCACTCTGTGTCAGCACTCGATAAAAACCAAAATTGAATTCCCAATTCTAAAGTGCAATCGATGAAAACCAATGAATCATTCAATCTGACATTTCCAAGTCTCACTCTAAGGACTGAAACGCGAAGGATTCAAGAAAACTTAAAGTAATTTTTTTTTCCCACCCTCTAAACTCAATTTGGAGAAAAGGAAGAGACAGAGAAGTCACTGTCGACGTCGTCGTCGTCGTTGTCGTTGTCGTTGTTGAGATAGTGTTTCTAGAAGCCATCACCTACAAACATGACATTGGTAAATGTACGTTAACTTTCCGTTTAAGAGTTTTGTCCTCTTTCAAGTCGTACACACATTTCGAGGACGAAACTAAATACATTCGCTGTTATGGGAGAATGAGAGAGCACATTCCCATTAATTCTAATGGAAACACCAGTTGGACACTTGTTTGACTTCCACAATTGACATGGCATGTTGGTTTGGTTTGAAGGTTTTTTTTTTCGTTTTTGACAAAAGTTTAATCTTGGAAAGAAGGAAGGAAGAGTTTACATCGGCCATTTGGGATGTGAGAGATTACAGATGTTGGATTTCTCTTATATATCATCAATCTTCAGTTAAGAGGGTAGAACATAGTATCCTGAAGATACAGTTTGTAGTGGTCCATTAGGTTCGGTGAAATTGGAAAGTGTTTAACCTCCAAACTTGCATCTTGAGGGAGTGAAAAGTTTGACTAATGGAGCCTTTAAAGTTTCATGAAAAGATTAATGAAATTCTAGTATGAAGTTCGTCAAGGATAATTGTGTAAAGTAGTTTAGCTTTTCTAAATCATTCGTTGTCTTTATGTGCGATTGAGAAAAATCTATGACAAAACATTAAGTTGCAATAAGAGACTCTTGCGGCGCGCCATCAATTATGTAAAGATAAACAGATAAAGGTGCAAAATGGGTTTCGTAAATGACATATTTGTTATAGAAATAGCAACAGATAGATGGGACATAAATCCCCTCCCGGCTTAAACCTGTATATGGACCAGTTTTAATCCTTTCTCAAATCCTCTATCTGCGCTTTATAAAGCTCATCTCTTGTTGTAATCCTCTAGATTTTGTCGATAGAAGGTTGTGAAACTACCAACTATTAGACTAGTAGGCTGTCAGTAATGAGTACTTTAACTATTCCCATTCCTCATCCTTAAACGAAGGCACACATATTGAAAACAACGATTTTTAGATGACAGACCAATATAGAAGAATCCCAGGAAAAAACCTATCACGTATTCAACGTAACATGCACCTACATACTTCCATTTAATATACATTGAACTTAAACACTTTACGGCCAAACACAATCAGGGTATAAAGACAGATATTTTCATGTAAAATTACATGCATATCCTTTCGAAATGACAGCAGCACAGGGATGTACATAGGATGCAAGTTTAACGAACAGAAATGCTACACGTTCGCGCGGAAGTAGTTGGATGGTTGTAGTAGTAGAAACTATATCTAAAAATGAGAAGAAAAAAACAACAAAAAAACGATGAAGAATCCAACGTGATGTGTACCATATGAACATTCATGCACATATGCACCCGCATGCACACTTTATACGGAAGCATTAAAGGCAAAAAAAAAAAAACAAAAAAAAACCAAGAGAAACTTCATGTTGAAATGTTAAGCACGTGCTTGAGGAAGCATGTGGTGCTGCTGCAGCACACATATAGCATATCCCAAGCGCAGCATTTTCCCACTGCAGTTCGCTTTAACTTCGTTAGGATGTGTAACATGTCATGGAATGCTTTTTGGGGGAAGTGCTAGAAGGCTGACTAGAATGAGTGCACTCACACGCCTTATACACATCTGGTGCATAGCGCAGCAATCCCTTCAACATCCTTTCACAGCAGCAGCAGGACTAAAGATGAGAAATTTTGACGAAAAATACTTCCTAGAACGCATATAGCACAGGAAATGAGTTAATGGGAGAAGGTATCACATTAAAGTTACGTGGTGGTGGCGCTTTGGGTATTTTATTTATTTTTTTTTTAGTTTTCTTGTGAAATGTTACACATTATAGTAGCTTGGTATCCCTCCCTACTAATGAACGAGTAATATGACACTGATATCATGATGGAATAAAAGCCCTAATGCATTAGCTAAGACTACCGTAAGACCAAAGTACCAGAATGACTGCGATGGAAAATTCTCTTCAAAATACTATCTAGTGAGTATATGACGCAAAAGTTTAGATACATAATGGAAACATTATCACAACCCAGAGGCATCTCACGGGGTATTGCATTATGCGATAATAGAGGAGACAGCTGAAATATAAGGACTTTAGCAGGAAGCCATGTTAGTTAGTTACTGAAGTTAGTTAGAAATTGTCAAGAATTTTTGTAACAAGTTCGTCATCTCTAAAGATACACCGAAATTAGGAACATATGTACATGGATCGATAGAAGGAGTAGGTTCCGGCATACACGACGACAGTCATGATGAATGCCATTTTATCCACTGTCGTCAAGTCCAAACTCGTGAAACGATACCGTGAAGAGCTCACAACACTCACAGCAAACCACGATGTAACACTTCTTTGGGATTCAGGACACACGGAATTAAAGGGAACGAACTGGCAGACGATTTAGCAAGAAAGGAGTTTGAGCAGGACCTGACAAGGCTGTTACCTCTGTTCGAATACCCTTAGCACTCGTTAAATCTAATATAGAAGAAACCTTCTTAAGACTATCTAATGGGAGAATGAGTGCTCTCTCATCTTGCCTAGTCTCCAGAAAACACAGTACATCAATACCAACAGTATGACAATACCAAAATCAAGAAAATCCTAGCGCTTAATAGAACCAACTTAGTACTCTTCATGGGGATTATTACCAGCCCCAACCTCCTGGCGACGAAAAATGGGACTAAATAGAAATCGTCACTGCAGAGACTGTGACTATACAAATGGAGGAGAGGGCATATCTCTCTATCTATGCGAATGTCCAAACAGAATGGACACCTGAGCGACCTCTCGGTAAAGCCGCGATTATTCATCCTAAAATTTATAAGAATCTAAAGTTGGTTCAGGAAAGTCACTTAGCTTTCCTAAAGCTACAAGCCAACTTTTTGTCCCATTTTTAGGTTACTCCACGACAGAGGTTCGCAATAGAACCATTGGCGATCCGAGTGCTCGCTGCATATTAACTCTCCCATTCAATATACCTACGTCGATAGAAAAATGCTTTGGAATCAGTTTAGCGTTGTCATCGAATTGACAGCCCACTTACAATTCATTGTCCAAAAGTGGAAGCACAGGATTACAAATTCTAAAATGTGAAGGTAATATGTGGTTCTCATTAAACAGAGTGGCGTACAAATGGATAATCTGAGGTACATACTTATAAAGCTTCCAAAATGATTTTTAGAATCATTTAAAAGAAAAATTAAGAGTAGAGGCCCTACAGTGGAACCTCGTTGCACTCTTTGAATGTGATCAATTTTCTTTTAGGAAAAGTATGAATTTACTAGGAACGGCTGGAATGTGTTGCTACTCTTGAGCCAAAATCTGACAAAATAAAGTCAGATTCATCTTTAGCGAAGAAGGAGTACAAATGGGCTACCACTGAATTGTCTCGTTTAACGAAAATCAGATTAAAGACAGTCCCAGTAAAAACCGGCAAGCACCATCTTAAGGAAGTATCCAAAACGAACGAGATGACGCTATGTAGGGTATTGTATTTCTGGCATAACCGAGGAAATGAAAGGGCAGATGAGCTTGCAAGGAAAGGGGTAGAGAAGCAAACTTCTCCTTGTGAAAGGTATCATACATAGAGTCATGCAACAAGAGGTGTCATTTTAAATCAATAGATAAATGCAAAAGTTTTAGAAAGAGTGGTGATATTTTTATTTGATTCTAAAGCAGATACTCTGAAGTTAGTTGCGAAATGTCCGCCTCGGCTCTACTGTAGGTAGGTAGTCATTCTTTTGATGAAATCTTTTATCACTTTTTTGCATAATTGCTACTGTATTTCGCGAATTTTGATCTTAGTATATGAAATGATAGACGTAGACTTTATCCTTAACATAGCCCCAAAGGCATAAAGCCTAATGGTGTTAAATTCCTAAATCTCGATGGCCAAAGTCTCCATTTCGAAAAGTCACACGTTCAGGAAATGTGTCACGTAATAGAGCCATTGTTTCATCAGCTGTGGGGCATGTGGCGTCATCCTGTTGTGCATTTTCACTATTTCAACACGTGCGAGTGTGCATCTATCCATACTGAATACCTCTTAGTTTTTACTTATCAAAAGTCATCGCAAAGATAGTTGAGTGTTTGCGGTTCAACAATAGCGCGAGATTTAAAATGACACCTCTTATTGGATAACGCTTTATGACATCATTAACAAAAAGGACATTAAGATCTATGAGCAGTTTAAGACAAGAGGTCGTTATATTATATTTCTGATTAGACTAACTCCGATAGGTTCACAGGTTCGCTAGGGCGTTTGTTTTTATTTTTTCTGATACACGACACTCTTACGTCCTTAACGCTTAATAGACTACATTTTATATGTACAATCCCCTCAGCAACGACGGACAGAGAAAGCTTTGAAACCTCTTATACTTCTGACCATTTTAGCGGCCTGTTAATTGATATTCTAAGAGAATGGATAAAACCCACAGTTAGGTAAATTCCCCATTACCCAAGAGAGTCCCTGTGAGTCAAAGGATAAAAATAACAAATTAAACCCTATGTTTATATTTCGCATGAAGTACGAACAAAAAGGACGAAGAAACGAAGAAACAAGAAAAGAATCCATGAAAGACAAAACGTAAAACCACTACTTTTACTGCCTCTAAGTGAATAGTTTTGGAATTCCTTCTGGGAGAACGTGGCATGTGTTTATATCTTCCAATTTGTTGAGCCTTTTAACACAAAAAAGGCAAAAGCACTGAAGCTCTCCCTGCGGGTATAAGTCACGTTTTGCTCATTCAACAGAACGAGCGCTATTCTCCATTACACTTGCCAAAAAAAAAAAACAAAAAAGCCAAAAGAGAGGCAAAATGAAAAACAAATAAACAAAAAGTAGAGTAATCCTAGAGGACAGTAAATTATCCTGATGGAATGCAATAGAACAGAAGTAACGTCTCAACTCAAAAGGATACCCCAAAGAATAGCAAATAAGTACAGAGCAATTGCATTTTTTCTTTTTCTTTTTGTTTTTCTTTTGTTTTTATTGTTGCTTGAGTTGTTTACATTTTATTATCTCCTTTTTTCCTTGTTTGTATATAAATTGGGGACACCAATACCATGAGGAATCCCAAGCAAGTGTACTCTCTGTGAAAGAGTTTTATTTTTGTCCGTTTGAAGGAACAATAATTATACCTGACCGCAGTGGACTTGTGTTACAATACAAAAATCCCTTTCATACATCCTTTAAGAAAAGGGAGAGAAAAAAAATAAAATACCTACAGAAGAACCTAATTTTTATATGCGGTTACGTGTGTCCTTCATGTGACAGTATACTTCATTGTCAGTAAACGCCACCAAGAAGCATAAAGACCATACGTCGAAAGTCAACATTGTTGCCAAAATGAAATGAACAGAGGGAGATGGAGAATGTGTTTCAAGTAATAGCTGGAATGTCCTTGGTAAGAGCTGAAACGAAACGGTCAGTAATCTCTTTTGGACTGCGGCAAATGGGATTGGGTGACCACAAAGCATAATAGGGTGAATGGAATGTAATGCAAAAGAATGGATGTATTCTCTGAAATTGACATTTCTATAGACGCTGTCTAGTTAAGCGAAAACGAGACGATGATCTGAGGTACCTACTAGTTGAGTTTGACAGTTCATTTGTAACTTTATGAGTTTTGGGTGATTTTAGTAAACATACTATCCATCTACTGGAAGGAATTGCAGTTTTATTATTTTGGTTTCAAGAATAATGTCCATTGTACGGTAGAGAACCTAAAATTCTACAGAATCTTCGAAAAGCAACTGAAACTCTAGGACACTGACGATAAAACGAAGCAATATAACATTACCGACGGCTTCGTACTAGGTCCGCTACTGTGGAAGCTAATATTTGATGATGTTCTCAGGCTTAGATCTCCACGATTTTCGAAAATAATTTGCTTCGCTGACAACATAGCAATCGTTGTAGTGAACAATCTGCTTGAAGAATTGGAGCATGACAGCAATGTTGCTATGTAGACTGGGTAGTAGTAGACAGAAGTAGTATTTATTTGCATCAGCCGAAGGAGACTATACAACCGAGTGCGCTCATGTTGTAGCTTCCAAACCAGATTTGAAGTAGCTTGGCTTACTATAGACGTACGTCAAGCACGGCAGTCGTCAAACCCATCCTTACGTACGGAGTGCAAGTCTGGTGGAGAGCACTAGACAAGAAAAAAGCAACATTGCAGTACTTGAAAAGGTTCAAAAGTTATTCTGCGTCTGTATAATAGGTGCCCTTAGAACCACTCCTACAACTGCACTAGAACCTATGCTCCATATTCTTCCTGTTAATATCTTTGGGAAGCTGATGGCGGCTAAGGCAGCATTACGGCTTGTAATTGGCTCGTGGAATTATGGGTCACGCAAGCATCCTAAGCGGCCATAAGACTATTCCTACTAATTCTGACTTCATTGTCCTCTATCTGGATTTTAAACGTCAAAGAAAAAAACCAAGATTCCTAGCAAAAGTGCTTGGGAAACGAGAGAAATTTTAAACGAATCTACGACAGAAATTTACACACACGGATCCAAGGCAGCGTCTGGAACTGGTGCGGGAGTTTACTCCAGTGCACTGGATATTCATATTACCACTCGACTGGATGCCGGACCACTGTAGTGTATTTCAGCAGAAGTCAGAGCAGTTCGTGAAGCCGCGACCTGGGTTTCGATTAACTCGATATAATGCAGCTCTACTGTTTTCTACATAGATAGTCAAGCTGCGATAAAAGCCTTGGAATCACCAATAATACGATCCAAGTTGGTAAAGCAATGTCAAGGATCTCTTAAGGAGATCGCTGTCAGGTGCCACGTATTCCTGTGCTATGTTCCAGGTCACAGAGATATTCAAGGCATTTGCAAAGCGGACGAGCTAGCTAAAGGACGGTGCAGATTGGAACCTCCTTGACAATTGGGGGAACCCTCAGCAGCCATAAGAATGGCAAACAGTAGGTGGAATAGTATCAGTATACTCTTCTAAACAAATCTGGCTAGAGCTGGATTGTAGGATGACCAGCAGATTTATTTCCGTCAATAGGGTAAATCTGAGGAAGATAAGTGGCGCCCTCACAAGGCACTGTCTATTAGACAGACATAGAAGGCTTGGTGATCCTTGAACGATTTCTGTAAAAGCTGTGGAAGCGAGTTGTAGGAGGAAACCATGACACGTCTTCTGTGTACTTGCTCTATAAGTCTTCAGAAGAAAAACCCTAAGCGAGTACTTTTTCAAGAATTTTAGCTAGACTAAACTTAGGCAAAATAAAAAGATTTGTCACCGGGTCAGCGTGGTTTAATGTCTGAATGACGAACAATATTTCTTCTGGATGGGTTTACACCGAAACTGGTTGCCCTACCTCCTGTCCCACTGAGAAGTTTTCATATAGGTCTCCGGTGCTGGTAATTCGGTCTTTCCTTCTTTTGGTCTAAGTGTGTCCCTAATGGGCGGGGATAACCACCCAAACCAACCCAACCCACCTACAGCAAGCAGCTGAAAAGGCAGAAAAGGCAACGGCTGCGAACGATCATGCTAAAGGCGGACTAAAACAAAAGAAGAGATTCCTCTTAGCAAGAGTTGTGACCTCTATAACGACGAAATCGTACAGGAAGAAGGCGGAGGCAGCTTACTCTCAACGCATTGAGAGTATGCATTGCCTTCCGAGCAACCTCCTACGGTGCCATGCAATGCCATATACCTTTTTGATAAAAAAGCCCAACGGAGATACCATGCCAGTAGTACAACGGCTACAACGACGAGTTGAATTGATATTGACGTAGCACCATGGACAAGTCTGGAAGAATGGCAGGAGAGATGGTACACTCTGATATATGTAGCTAGGTGGACATAGAGATTGATCCCCAATAAAGACGCTAGGAAGCGTAGGGGAGCTAAATTTCTACCTGAACCAGATGCTTACTGTCCATGGATTTGGACATGATGACAACTCCTATTAAGTTCACCACAAAAGCAGTGGATGATGGTGAATGCATTATGTTCCATTGTGCACGATATGATGACGAACGAAACCTGCTGGTGAACAAAATAGAGGAGGATCTAACTCCAGGTAATATCACCAGAGAGATCATGAACAGTGTAGAGGCTTGAAACATTATGAAACACAAGATAGCAGATTAGCAGGCTTCAAATATAAATGAGCCCGGTACCTACGGCTGAAATCCCGCTCGTGATGATATCCTTGACAGCAGTGCCGCAAGCACCAAGAATAGGAGGGGAGGTGGGCCTAATGTGTGGAAATATAAATGTGTTTAGCATTAATGTTACTACTTATAGCTAACTATCAGAACTCTTAAAGCCTTTTGTTATATAAGGCTTATAAAGCTTTTAGATTTGTGTACCCTAATATTGCTTTACTGAATTCCCTTCATAGGTTTCAAAAGTCCTTACATCTCGTAATGATTGTATTTACAGCCACTATAGGCAATAGTTCAACTTATAGCTTCCATTAATTTATATGACTTTGTTGGGGTAACCCTTGGCGGTCACAAGAGGCTTAGGATAAGCTTTTATGGACATTTTTTGTGATGAAAAAGCGACGCTACAATTTATGCGCTTACCACTCATTTATACAAATCTTATAAGAATTATTGCACAATAAATTTTAATGGATATCCCTAGTTTATGTTCCTAAATCCTTTCATAATCCTTACAATTAAACCATCTCATAACTCGCATCTTTTATTAGTAATGTATTTTAACCATAATTATGTGTGGCACCGCCCTAGGCGATAAGTTGTAATTGCCATTTAAAATTTATTGTCATCCCGTTGGATTGTAGCATTCCTTCTCCTATACATACTCGTACATCCTATCAGCATCATTTTTAATGACATTCGGAGAATAAACTTGAGGGTAAATTATCAGGACCATAAATATTTCTTAATTAATGCCACAAAGTAGACTCAACGATGATGATGATGATGAAAAGGATATTACATACTTTTATTTCATTGTGAGAATATCGACAAAGATAAATTACGAAAGGAATCCACTGCGGTCTATTTATGTTCCACACATACAAAGTATCATTAGCGGTCTTCAAGTACCCATGGCTAGGGTCCTTAATTACTTACTTTCGCCTTAAACTTAATCGCTCGTTCTCTCTGGCTGGAATTTATAGGAACACTTAAGAATGATTTTTTTTTGCACGTTTTTCCCTTGCCCTTTGTTTACTAATTTATTTATTTTTTTTTCTGTTTATTTTCATGTTCTTCTTACTGCAATCATGATAATGGATATAAAAAAAAAAAAACAAAATCAACCACACATAGTCAAGACAAAGGACATTGAAGCTGTTGAAGGTAAATCGGTGACACTGCCTTGCCCTATAGTGGCACCATTGGAGGATGTTTACATGGTGTTGTGGTTCCGGGACAATGCTGGTATACCTTTGTACAGGTGAGTGTGCATATATAATGTATATAGCTTATTTGTAGCATCAACACCACCCTTAATGTTGGTCTTTCTTTTTTTGTTTTTGTCATTGGATAGGGGGTAACCTTCTGTAATCACCACATGAATAACCCCGTGCCAGAAAGGGGATAGATAATCGATGGCCATCTATTTTTATTCCCTACGTTCCTACATGTTGGGGTATTTTTATATTAGTGGAAGGATTTTGGTTTTAAAGACTTAGGGTTAGAATGCTTTGATACAAATAGTTCTTAAAGAATTCACCCCACCATACATAATGAATTCAAAAATAGTTAGTGACAAAAGATGATAAATGGGAAAGGATGAAAGGACAAAGACCCTAGCAAATTGCAGAAGTTTCTCAACAATACAAAGTGTGTCAAGCTTGTGTATGCGCGTATGCGTGTTTATATTCACGACTGTTGCACTACTTGCGAATGCATTACTGCCTATAGTACTTGAAAGTAGGTTAATGACTATGCGTAGGTGAACTCATTTAGAGGACCTCATACGCATTTGGAATTAAAGTCCACTATGAACTGCTGAATGCATTTGGATGGGATGCAAGTGCAAGTGTCAGGTTGAATTAATTTTTTGAAAGCAGGTCAGTGAACAGCAACAGCGTTAGCTATTATGAGTATTTCTGAGTCAGATACATTTTTGAGTATAATTTAGATATGTTTGGAGTTAAAGATGGATGTTATCTGGATTACAAAGGATTTAGGCTTAATGTGATCTATTGTTTTGGTGGTGATTGCCGGAACAAATTTATGGTTCTATGGTATTCTAGGACTCGTAACAACACTGTAAGGGTTAAAAGGAAACACGAGACCTAGGGGATAATGCTTCTAAAGTCAACGACTGTCAGGTTATCAATTATAAAGCCAATGTAAAATCTGCAACAATTCCCCATTATTCATTGCGGACACCACCTGAGTTTCCAAACCACTACTCCACAAATACTTGCCTATCCTATCTGTTAGGCGTAAGTCAACTTCATATAGACAGGATCCGTGAAAGATGAGCAATAATCTAGAAAAAGGTTATATCCTTAGTGGATATTGTTTCCATCGGACATCTAAAAGGCGGAACGAGGTGCTTGCGAATCCAACATAACTATAGTGCACTCCAAGTTTGTTGAGATCCCCGTTTTACTTGTGTGTGCCACCTAAGTTAGGTTAGGTTAATGGGTTGACGGGAGAAAAGAAACTTGCACCCGTCATACTTAGATCCATTGCGATGCTCCTTGGGGGTTATACCTCCCACATTATAGAACCTACGAAAAACTTATGGATCTTCAAGCCATCACGAGGCGATTGTTAATTTATGCAAATCTTTTAAAGACTTGTCGGAAAGTTCTCCTACATCTTGGAAGAGATGTCTTTCCAGAATTTTGTTTCTGATTTCACAGAGTGCTGGGCAGTGACAGAGGAAGTATGGAGTATCCTCATGCACCTCCTCGTCACCATAGCCTCTGCATAGATCGTCCGTACTAAGTCTTACGAGACAAGGATTTCTTATTCATTTGTAAGATTCTCTCTGTCTTTCGTTTGTTGTAGAGTGGCCACATTTTCCTAGTTGTAACACAGGAGTCGAGCCTGCTCCATCTCTCATTTGCTGCTATTAGTGTTTTGTTCCCAATCGCTTGTCTAAGATTACAGGGTGGAATTTTTACTGTAAAGTCTGCCTCGTTCAGTTTTAGTTATGATCCTTTTCTTGCCAGTTCATCAACTCTTTCATTTCCTGGCACAACTTTGTGTCCGGGAACTCAGCAAAGAATTACATTGTGCTGCGTGCGAAGAGCCCGTAGCTCTTCGCAACAGCGAATTTTATTGCCGCTTGGCTGTCAATAAAGAAAGTAATATCAGCGTATGGTAATGTCGTCATTGCAACCTATTTAGCAGCTGTTTTCAATGCCAGGATCTCAGCTTGAAAAACACTGCTGTAGTCAGGGCGTCTGATCGAGCCAAACATTCCGAGAATTTCGGAAAAGAAGCCTGCACCAATGCCGGTGTCCATCTTGGAGCCATCCGTGTAGATGGGTATTATTGATCCATTAACTGGTGTTGTTTTTCTTGCCATTCTTCTCAACTGGGAAAGTAAGTGACGAATTGTCTTGTAAAGTCAAGACGGAGGATTATGTAGTCTGTGCATACAATATTGCCCGCATATTTCTGTAGAATCTGTCCTATAAGAGCACTACTTGCGGCGAATTCTTGTACAAAAAGGGTTTTAGGTTGAGTATTGTTTCCAGCCCCATTGTAGGAGTGGTTCTTTGAATTTTTGTCATAATCTTAAGGTTGGTGCCTTTTTTCTTCGCTTGCCACCATACGAAGTTGCCATACGTCAGTATCGATAATTTTAGGACTTGAATCCCTGGTTTTGTCGAATATCCTGTTGCAGGCATGATATGCTATCATTGCTTTTTTTGCTCTTTCCTTTATGTTGAGGCTTCAATTTAGTTTCCTATCTCGGATGACTCCCAGGTATTTGACGTGCGCCGCCTAAGCCGTGGTCTTTCTCTATTGCGTTGTCCCTTCGGGTTGGATTCAAAGACTCTACAGGCCGGATCTTTTGTGTCCCTCCGATCTACATGCCCAAGCCATCTCAAACGACTGATGCGCAATTTTTTGAGTAGATCAATGTCGCTGTACAGATAGTACAGTTCGTCATTGAATTTCCTCCT
This sequence comes from Xylota sylvarum, assembly GCA_905220385.1. Taxonomy (NCBI): domain Eukaryota; kingdom Metazoa; phylum Arthropoda; class Insecta; order Diptera; family Syrphidae; genus Xylota; species Xylota sylvarum. Next base: position 101,514,397 of record LR999957.1, on the reverse strand, counting down.
CCTTTAGCGTCAACCCAAACGGGACCGAAAGTTTTACGAAGAATCTTTCTGTCAAAGCGGCCGAGGATTACTTCATTCGCTTTAGATAGAGTCCAAGCTTCGTGCAATAAAGCAGGACTGAGTTTTTCGAGATAGGGCTTCTCACATAAAGAAACAGCGTTTGGTCAAGAGTTATTCTTCGTTTAATTTCTGCTGAGATGTTGTTGTTGATTTGATAGCAGAGCCAAGGTAGACAAAGTCCCTTACTACCTCAACGTTATAGCTGTCGATTGTGACGTGCTGTCCAATACGTCCATGTTATGTATCCCTTCTTATTGACAGCATATACTTGGTTTTACCCTCGTTTACCGTTCAACTCATTATGATGCTAAAAAAAATCACATGACAGCGTCACCTTGTCTAAATCTGTTTTAGATATCAAAGGTCTCGGTGAGGTCGTTATCGACCTTGATGGAGCAGCGGGATTTCTCCATCGTCATCCTGCACAGGCGAACGAGTTTGGCAGATATGCTAAAACTAGACATGGCTGTGTATAGCTCGTCTCTATAGATGCTGTAATATGCGGCTTCGATGATCGATGAAAAGGTGGTGGGTATCGATTTGGGCGTCTTGAGTTTTTTCCAGGATCTGCCGAAGTGTGATGATTTGATCGATTGTGGACTTTCCTGGGGCCTATTTCGTAAAACTACAACACTAATAATTATTTGTGAATTCACTTGTAACTTGTAAATTATGTGCAAAATGTTGTTTCATAAAGAATGCCAATTCACTAATAACTACAAGTATGTCAGGCCTGTAACTACAAGTGAATTTACAACTGCGGCGGGCTTTTCTGTTTCATAAAAGTATTTGTGCAAAAAATAATTAGCGACGGACTTGTAACTATAAGTGAATTTCTTACAAGAGTAGAGAGAGACTAATAAAATCACGTACTGTGAGCACTTAACTGTGAACTATAGCCGCAGACTCGTAGTTCTTCGCAAATAGTGTTTAACTTGTACTTACAGACTTGTAGACTTGTAGATTTGTAGCGTTTTGATCGCTACACTTATAATTTGAATTTGCCGCACTACAAGCGCTGAAAAATGTTTATGGAACACAAAATTACAACGCAATACTTTGTTTGTGCTTGTAGTTACAAGTTTACAAGTACAACACTTGTAGTTTTATGAAATAGGCGCTTGGTCTGAAACCACACTGATTGGGCCCAATCATATTTAGTAACGTCCTACTATGTTCGTTATCAAAATTCATCGCAATGATAGAATGATGAGAATCTAAGAATGACTCTTGTTGGAAGACTCTTTACATATGTTTCAAAGCTGAGGAAACTGTTCTAAACATGTTTCTGTTTAGAACAAAGAATGCAACTTCAACTTAGACTTACTTATGTAATCACTATGACAGTGATAATGGGGATTTTCTTCTGCTACTGAGTTGTTTTTTATGTCTAATTGTCTCTCCTTACTTTCGTTCATTGTCCTTTGAGTTTATATTTATACGGCACTAAAGTAAAGTACGTACTAAAGCAAAGAGGAACAACAATTGAAATTTCATAGCTCCAATCAGTTTAAATTTTAAAGAACATTTCCGGACCCATTCTCTAACATCCCCTCACTTTAACTAATACCTTCGAAACACTTCTCCGATGTCTTCTGGCAATTAGGTGTAAATTGAGACAAACAAAAAAAAAATCAATTACATTTCCACCTCATTGCAAGCATCATCGCTCCGCAGATACAAAACGGTTCTGGTCCCCTTACAATAAATTACATTTTATCCTCCGTATACCTTCCTATTTTCATGTCCCTGCCATTATTAGAGATACATTTCTACACAAAAAAAAAAAAAAAAGAGGTTTACAAACGATTGCACATTATCCCTTTTTTTCGGTCTTCTTTTACAGTTTTGACGTTCGCGATAAACTCAACACCGAACAGCCACGACATTGGTCAGCGCCCGAGGTATTCGGATCTCGTGCCAAATTTCATTTTGATACATCGCCAGCATCGTTGGAAATAAAGGTGAGTCCTTTTTCTTCTTAATTTGATTTTCTTTTCTCGTGTTTTAAGGTAAGGAACAAAAAAAAAAGCAAATTAAAAGATATTCCTCTCCTTTATGTCCTTTTTCTTTCTTTTTAGCGGATAAGGATGAGTTACCCAAAAAAAAAAAAAAATACATTTGCTCGTACATATCCTTTCCCAATAGTGCTGATATCAGATTAAGTTCTTTGGCACGCGAAAACTTTATCAAGTTTCTAATTTATGGGTGCACACTTAATTGGCTTGTGGTAGATGAGGAAAAAAAAAACGAACTCCTTCGACTATATCCTGCATTCCACTTACTTGATTGGATAACCAAACCACACACAAAGATACAAAGCAAAGAAAATGGTTATTAGTATGCGTGGCGGCATATCAACTGAACTTCTGCATTCCCCCTTTTGGCTATCTTTGTGCCGCATCGAAGGTGAATTTCTCAAAGTATCTTTTTTGCTTTGCAAGGCTGTTATTTCTTTCAAGGAAACCATAAATATTTCACGAGAAATCGCTTTCGTTTGGGTTAATCCTTTTGGATTGTTGCCCACAGTTAAGGGAATTTCTGATCCTCACCACCACCTGTGAGATATTGTATCGACCTTCTCGAACCTCTTTCAATTTCTCTGACTATCTACACTTTCATCGAAGGATACAAATGTTGTTTGTTTGTTTTGCTTTTTTTTTTTTTTTTGTTTTTGGTTTTCCTTCCTTATCGATACAAATGTTTATTTATTTAGGCTTAGAGTGTGAATTCTGTGGGCTGGTTCTCACTCTCCCTCAAGGGGGAGTTGGAAAAACTTCATTTATCTCTTTATTATTGTTTTGTGTTTACATCGGAGGATTGAGAAAGAAAGTTAACAAAAAAACAAAAAAAAAGGTGAGAGTGGAGAAAAGGCCAAAAGGATCATCGACAACAACCCTTGAAAGGATTTAAATTGAGCGCAAAACTTTCTCGTGGTGGAGCTTAGTTGAGTGTTGTATTTTCTGGGTTCACAATTGGATTAGAGTCTTTCATTTAAAATACGTAAAAGTACGGCCAAGGATAAAGAGTTTATTTGAAGGCTTTCCGTGAGTACCCACTTAACTTGTAATAATAAAAAATTGGAATTTATTTTGGATACAGATTCATTCTTAAAAACAAGCAAGAAAAAAATTAACAAAGAGATGTACACAAGTGCAGACCTCTCCAAACTTGTACTGAAGGTAGTAGTAGAAGCTAGGTTAGGAATGGCAGGTGGAAAAGTGCCAATAACGCCTTAAAAATTGGAATACCTCTAAGGATATCTAATACTGCAAGGTACCTAGGAGTAATAATAGCCCCGAAACTTAACTGGAAGCTTAATGTCAATGAAAGAGTTAAAGAAAAACAGCAATCTCGTTCTACACGTCTTGCAACCGAATCTTTGGTAAGAGGTTGAGACCAAACCCTAGGATAATTCTGTGGTTGTATACGGCAATTTTAAGACCAGTACTTTCGTAAAGGAACATAGTCTGGTGGCGAGGTGCAGACAATGCAACCAACTTTATGGCAATGACTAAAATTCAGAGAAGAACGTCAACAACTGTGCTGGAAACAATCCTCAACACGGTAACGCTAGATCTGTACACACAGGAGTTTACCGTCTAGAGTCCCTTGAGGATAAGCCAATCAAACGACTTGAACTCAAACCTCGAAGGGCATACATAGATTTTAAGAAAACACGTAGGTGAAGATGCAAATCCCTGCTGGGTTCGTGGTCATAAGGATATAACTGGCAATGAGATAGCTAACGAGCCTGCAAGAAAATAATCTGCAAAGGACCAAAATCAAATACTCCAATGAATAAAGCCTTCACTTTGTAACTTCAGGGAGCGAGTCGACCTTAAGGTCCTTATGACAGCCAACAATAGGTGGAATTCGCTTACCACCTGTACGATATATCAAGGAAGCTTTGGCCGTGACACAACAAAGTCAAAACCTAGAAACTTTTACAAAATGATAGGAACTGTCAATGTTGGTAGGTACATTCACTGAAACTTAAGCTCAAATATAACAACATTTGCAGAGGATACGGCAACGAAGAGGTTCACGAGGAAACACCTCACTATCTGTATCACTGTCCAAGCCTATGTCATTTGAGGAACAGAACGCTAGGAAGAAACTACTTCCGGGACTTCTCACTTTACAATATTTTCAAGTTCCTGATGTCCTCAAAACGATGAATAGAGGCCCTATTCAACAACGAGCAATAACGAAGTAACTAGGAAAATACCCAGTATAGGAACTTGGACCATAACATACCCTGTCGGGCAACACAATGAACGTGTAAAGAAAGCAACTCTATATCTACTCCTAGAAGGCCCTAGCTAGGAGCTGGAGTTTTCAACCTTGTATCATACGCTGGATATACATACGCGTCTGTTTTTAGGCCTATACTACTATATGGAGTGATCGTCTGGTGGCTGGTTCTTAATCGGGTTACTCACCTCACTTTTCTATTTAAGCTAAGGATGGTGAGGACCTGAACCTCTCTGACAACAGGGCGAACCGTCAGCATCTATTAAATCGATAAAATACCAATTAGGTACCACAGCCATTAGAACGTCCCTCTCCTAAACAAATCTGGCCAGAGCTGGATAGTTAGAACTAGATAGTTAGAACTCTCACGAGACATTGCCTGTTAGGCAAACATGCCAGAAGACTTGGTGCTTCCATAGACGATTTCTATCGAAGCTGTTGAGACGAGGAAGAGGAAGAAACTACGACACATCTTCTTTGTTCCTGTCTTGCCTTATCGGTTTTGAAAAGAAAAACCCTAGGTACTTCTTCGATGATCTTAACGATCTAGGTGGAGTCAACTTAAGTAAAATAAAAAGCTTCGTCTCCGGGCAAACTGGTTTAATATCTAAAGGGTGAACCATACTTCCTCAGTATATGTTCACAGCGAAAATAGTTGCCATGCCTCCTGTCCTATATGAGAAATCTCCATGTGGGTTTCCATAGTGGTATCACAATGGACCTTCTTTTTGGTCTAAGTATGTCCCTGTTGAGCGGGGACAGTCATCCAACCCAACCCAACCTATCTTCATCAGTAGTGCACTGAGAACTTTCCCCTTAGATTTTATTAGCAAGCACTTGGCTGCTAATGCGGTTATCTTTCAACCTCCTCAGGCTGGTCTAGCTATCATGAGGGCCACTCCTCATAATCTCCTCAATTTTACTGTAGAAGACACTGACTACATCCCGAAGACCCCCTTATTTAACCGGAACATACGTACCAGCATCCCTGACCATAGTGAACGGGTCACTGCTCCCTCTTTGAAGAAAGTTTAGTTCATTTCTACTTAGATGGATCCAAGACTGTTGAAGGAGTGCATTTTCCGACAGGCTCAATCTGAGCATCTTTTACAACTTCTAGATCATTGTAGTGTTATTCAGACAGAAATTATGGCGATCAAGGAAGCCTTGTCCTGGCTGAAATGTAATGCAATCTCTGTCACTGCCAGTCAAGAGGCTATCAAATCCCTGGAACCGTGCTATCTCACTTCAAAGGCCTCTTCAAACTGCCGTTTGACTCTTTTTGAGATGTCTGCGCAGTTCAACATTCACCTATTCTGAGAACCAGTCTTCAAAGACATAGTAGGTGGAGCCTGGGTATGCCCCTTGTAAACTCTTACTAAAGCTGGACGCTTTCAGCAAAATCAACTGTGAGATAGGAAAATCTCTCTACTTGCACCATTTTGAGGTAGATCTGGCCAAGGCTTGATCTGAAACGTAGTGCTCAGTCGTTTTGATGAAGTGGTAACATATCAGCCACGTTATCGGTGTTCTTACTGGACACTGTCTATTAGGCCTCTTTTCACATGACTTCTGCAGAATCTGTAGGGATGAGGTGTAGGAAGAAACAATTCTCTACCTTCTATGCACGTGCCTAGCTTTGTTCCAAAAGAGACTTCTCGATCTAGGAGCTCCCTTCTTTGTGGTCTTCTTTCAGGATTAACATCGATTGGATAATGAATTGCCTTCTTGTCAATGCCAAGAAACCCTCAAAAATCGTGTTGATAAATTTGGACACAATTCCCAATATCCTTCCAATTAGTTGCTCTTTTGTGAGAAAAATAAATCCGTTCTCAGAAACTCAATACACACAGGTGGGTATGTATTTATAATTAAAATCCTCCGTCATTCATTTCCATTTCATCCACAAGCGTCTCTTGAAAGCCAATCATTTCCGATGGCACCCCTCCACCTTTGCATTACCCTACATAGCAACGATTCTGTTCCGGAAATCATTAGAATTACAATCCAATGGGCTTAACCCTCACCCCCAAATGTATCGAAATTTTGAACACACAAGTATGCAAATACATACATACATACATACTTCTATAAATAAACGTTTTCTTCTTTCTTTTCTTTTCCATTTCTTCTGCCATTCATCGGTACCAAAAAAAAAAGGACATCAAACGACATGATCAAGGAATCTACAGATGCCGTATTGACTTTCGTACAAGTCAAACGCAGAGCTTTCGATTTAATTTGTCCGTAATAAGTAAGTATCCTTGCGAGTTTATATGTATGTATATATTTTTTTTTTTGTAAAAGGAAAAAAGGAACAAACACACGCACACATTCAACCTTCATTACTGCAGTCATCATAATAAAACATCGTTCACTTTTTAAAGAGCTTCAAAGAAGGATTGTATACACTCGTAGATAGAGTTTACCATTAGCTCAGACTTAACAGAATCTGAAAAAGGATTTCTCCCTCTTTCTGTCGTGGAGTGTATAGAATTATGAATTAGCTTCGAAGAGGATGAAAATTTCCTTTTTGCCTTTTTTATTTTTTTTTCGTTTTACATACAACAAGAACGAAACATATGCTACCTACTGAGGAAGCAAAATAAATCCTTTTTTCCTTTTATCCCTTTAGGTTGGCAACCTCAGTCAATTGACTCAACTCAGGGAGTGCTTTAACGAGATTTCTCGTAATGGGAGAATTAGAAAATATAAAAAATAAAATAAATTGTATTATTGTTGTTCTTTTCGTGTTTTTTGTTTTTTTTTTTCAGTCCTTCCCGAGCAACCAATAATCCTTGATCGATGGGGTCGACAACTGAATGGTACTCAGCTGGGGCCAAAACAGGAGGGTGACGATATTGTTATAACCTGCCGTGTTGTCGGAGGTAAGTTGTTGGTTGCGAAAAAAAATGTGTATTTCATTGTTTATTCTGGAGGTCCTGGGGATTTACTGTTGTTTTCTTTTTTTTTGTTAGCGAGAGAATGTGGAGGGGATTACTCTTGACAGTGTTGACTGGAAATATATTTTTTCGTATTTATTGTGAAGGAGAAAAGTTGCGCATTCCCTAGCCTTCGGGTGTGGGCTTACAATCCGAAATTATGATACAAACTACCTACACGACGGCATATGGTGTATACGTTAAGATTTTTTATTTCTTTTTTCTCATCCTTATGCTCATTTAGACTTTTCTCCTTATTAGCTCTTGGAAGATGGACATGTAGGGTGGAAGGTTGAAATCTGCGAGGGATACGGGACAAGTGGCCCGTAAGAACGTATTTGAATAGTCCTATGAGCCATTTCAGACCAATTAGTCGTAATTATGAGTGGAAGGGTCTGCAATGCGTAAGAGTTCCATGACCATGCGTGGGTGTCAGCAGATGCGTGAGAAATAGTTTTATTGCTGACGGCACAAAAAGTTAATCGTTTGGCATTGAATCACAAATAAAGACCAATTTGGCTATTTATAGTGGGTGTTGACATTTTACAAGGATATCTATTAGTGTCTGCTGGATAGGCGTGAATCATGTTATTTTATAACTTCGTAAAGTGTTATTCTCTGTTGTAGCTATTGTAGATGATAAATAATGTGAGCTACTTATAATGTTCGTGGAACTGTGCTATTTTTAACTCTAAACACCTGGTGGCGGATTGAGAGGAATGGAGATAAAAGGAATTAGTGATTCAACAAGGAAGGAATTAGATAGAATTAATAATGGCATCTTTAGTCATAGTCAGGTGGAACTATTTTAATATGTTTACCAGTTGTTTCATTAGGTTTTTGGAATTTTAATGGGATCTGCTTTGGCCAGCAAGCTTGACTGTAAAACTAATAAAGAGAAAAATTAAGAAGTGGTTTCAACAATGATTTCTTATGACGATGGAATGAGAAGCTCTCCTCTCTTGATGCCTCTAGCATCAACATTTGACGACGATCTAATTGTTGCACTATCACAAAAGAGGTAAACAGCCCAATGCTATCAACTGCCACCTAAAAAATTCGCATAGAGTAACATAGGTAGTGAGAGAGGAGTATCGTCCAAAAAAATTTGAAGAAATAAAATCCTACTTAGAGGCGAGCTTAGGTCAGATCCATGATATCGTAGAATTTCATGACAATAATAAAATACGAGAAGCATACGAAATACAAAATAAAACATCTCCATTGGACAAAATCTCCAAAAATTTATCGCCGAAGAAAAAATATTTTTGGACAAAATCTCCAACGAAACAAACTTTTTTGCCAAAATCTCCATGAAATCTCCAAATCCCCAAATCCCTAGAGTGGTGCCATCACATAATTTCAAGTGACATAAGGCCAAATCTCAAAATTTAATGAAACTTTGCATACACTCAACCTTGCACCTACCCCAAATCCAACAACGATCCCAAGCAGGAGTGTTGCAGAGGGGCAGCATGCCCCCCCATACATACATACATATGTATGGATATAAGTGACATAAAGCCAAATTGACCTAATGTCGCTTAATCAAAGTGTCATAAGACCGCTATTTAATCGAATGATTCACTACTTGAACGTCCTTCTTTTGAGGATATTCGATAAGGGATTTTAGCGCTGGGGATTCTCTCTTTGGGGATTTTGCGGCTGGGGGTTTCAATTTGGGGAATTCTTCTTGGAGCTTATGTCTTGGAAAAAACCTTTCCAACCTATAAAATACGTTGATTTGACAAGATAATCACGAATAACAAGCTCTTCGTAGCAATTAGAGAAATCTTCTCACCGATCTATAAGGTATATTGTTAGGAAGCATTTCCAGCAGATTCTATCTTCTTCAACTTTTGCGCTCCATCTTAGGCGAGGTCATCCTGTACTACGTTGTCCCTCCGGGTTCGATTCAAAAACTCTACGGGCCGGAGAATTTGTGTCCATCCGCTCTACGACTGATGACATCTTAGACGACTGATGAGGAATTTTTTGACTATGTCGATGTCGCTGTATAACTTGTACAGCTCGTCGTTGAATCTTTTCCTGAAAAGTCCGTCAACCCAAACGAGACCGATTTCGATATAGTACATACTTCAGCGCCATAACGTACGATTGGAATAATCAAGGTCTTATACAGAGTCTCCTTAGTTGTTCGGGATAGCGCCCTTTTACTCAATTGCCTTCGCAGCCCAAGGAAATTGCGATTGGCAAGCGGTATTCTTCGTTTTACCTCTGCTGAGGTATTGTTGTCAGAATTGATAGCAAAGCCAAGGTAGACAAAGTCTCTCACTACCTCAAATGTCGACTGTTACATTCTGTCCAGTTCGTCTACTGAGCAGCGAGCGTTCTCCATCATCATCCTGCACAAACGGACTAGTTTGACAGGGTTTCCCAAACTGTCATATACGGCCTTAAAACGATAAAGAGGCAGTTTGTATCGATTGATGTACCAGGATCTGTCGAAGTAAGAAAATATGATCGACTGTGGCCTTTCCTGGCCCGATACCACATTGGTAGTGGCCGATCAGATTGTTGACTAAGGTCCGCGAGGTTAAGGAGATTCATTCCTTTGTAATTGGCGCAATTTAAGGGATCTCCTTTCTTGTGGATCGGGCAAACGTTGCTGAGGTTCCATTCATCAGACATACACTCGTCTGACCAAATTTTCGATATGAGTGGGTGTATGCTCTCTACCAAGTCATCTCCAGTTGTTTTGAACAACTAGGCATGTATATGTCATCAGGGCTAGGAGCTCTGTTGGATTTAAGGATATTGTTGTCCTTACTTCGCTTGAATTAGGTGTCCGGAAATTTTGGCTATCATTATCTACTTTGTATGGTTTATTCTGCCTGACAGCGCGAAGCTGGTCTTCGTTGATTTTATACAGTCTGTAGCAGACTAAAGTAGCTAGATACTGGTGACCATTTGAAGAAAAACACATTATTGGAGTTTTGTCAAATTTCCAAGGACAATGAGTAGAGCAAAATATCGGACCATGAACTCTATGCATTAAACTGAGATGTGGATGCTATCCAAAAAGCTAAATCAAGTCAATACTATAACGAGGGACGAGACAACAGTGCTAAGACAATCCTCGAATTCTAGGCTAGAATACTTGGTTCTACTGCTTGCAAGATAAAGTGCCGCATCATGCTACTGAAAACCATTTTAAAGTCGATAAAGATCAAGTGTAGCAAAGGTATTATTTTGTTCGAGAAATTGGATTATAATGAACATCAGAGAATTTTTATGATGAACACAGGAGTGTCCTGAACAATACCCGATACAGTTCAACATAGACATATACTAATGTAGTTTTTGATTCACACTATGCGACCTTCTATCTCGACTATCAAAGAGAACACCAATTCCTACTATTCTTATTGATACTCTAGCTCATACTAAACAAGATTCAATTTAAAACAAAGATAATGCAATTGAAGAAGTTGTCTTGGAACCCATAAAGACTGAAAATGGGTCTTAAGCTGGCATTTTAGTTTGATTTCATTCCCAACCAATAATCTAATAAATAATGCATTCATAACAAAATTAGATCCCACAAAGGAAGCATAATGGATGAGGCTCTCTTTTCTTTTGTTATACAGAACAAGAACAATATCCTCGGCTGCCTCCCAGGGAAGCGATTTCTTCTCATGCATATCATAAGAAATGAAATCATGTGGAAATTATTTGCAAAAATTATATTCAAACATCGATTGTCCCAGGGATAGCAGAAGGAAGGATACCAATTTATGTATTCATTGTTTCCCAGGCTTTTACTTTTTCTTCTCATCAGAGTTTGCTGTCTGTTGTGCCATTGGGGGGTATTAGTGAATTTCTCAAGCTTCCTTGTCCTGAGACAAACTATCGTATATAAAATCCTTTTTTGAAAATCCCTTGTAAGGCTACGTTCTTTTCCTCTCTTGCTCGATCCTTTTTAACCTATTTTGCTCATTCCATTGTCCCAATTTTGCTACTGTTGCTGTTGTTTGGCATTTATTATGGAATTATCCTCCTTTTTGGTTATGATAATGTTTGCGCAAGGATTTCTGTTATGAGGATACGGGTGTTGTTTTCTATTGCCAGCTTCTTGCTAGGACATTCAAGTAGAGACAATGGACTCTGGGGGTACACACAAGCACAATTGCTTTTGGCCTCTACAAAGAAAAGCGCAAGGCTAATCCGTTTACATCTTGGGGGTTTTATTGGAAAATATTATATACACCAGTGTTGGGAAGGGGGTGGATGTACACGGCGGCGACACACTTGTAAGGCTTTTGTGTAATATCCTTTTATATTCGTTTTACAGGTCGACCTCAACCCCAGGTTCGGTGGCTGGTGAATGGCCTTCTTGTAGACAATCAATACGAACACAATTCGGGTGATGTAATAGAAAACCGTCTATTGTGGCCATCAGTGCAAAGGACGGATTTGAATTCGGTATTCACGTGTCAGGCATTAAATACACAATTGGATAAGCCAAAGGAGAAGAGTTTTCTGCTCGATATGCATTGTAAGTTACGATGGGGGGCTTTTTGCAATTGATACGAATTTCGACTAAAACTGTTTCCATTTCCTCCACAGTGAAACCTCTGACGGTGAAAATTGTCGATCCTCCAGGTTCAATGGTGGCGGACAGACGCTATGAGGTTATTTGTGAGAGTACGGGCTCAAGACCGAATGCAATTATCACATGGTACAAGGGAAAGCGTCAACTGAGAAGGACAAAGGTAAGTTTTATTTACAGTCAACACCACAATAAATGCCAACATAAATATTTACTTAAAGTTTAATTTATTTTAATCCCATGGTAGAGCACAGCGATACATGAATAAATATTAACTTAACACGTTGCCTGATTAATCAGTCATTCATTTGAACAGAGGTGTGAGACGACAGAGGGAAAACAGGGAAAGCTTTGAAAAAACAAAAATCCGGAAAAACGAATCGTTTGTAATTTTGTTTCGATATATGTTTGTATGTATGCATGCACGCAATACCGCATATAAGGTCGAAACTTTATGCAGTTTCGTGCCACTAATTACAGTGAAAATGAGTGTTAATTGGTGGTCTAGAACCGTTTATTACAGATGACCTTTCGTGGTGCCAAGTTAAGGGGGGAGTAGTGACTCACATTCGTGGGTTAAAGTGTAAAGTACTTGCCACGGCTGTAGTATAACAGTGTGGATTCGAGATTGGATATTAAATATAGAATGTAAGACCATTCCGGTGGAATTATGTTGATTAAATACCACTCGTAGGTATAAAATTACTACAATGAACAATAAATTGCACGCGGGGCTATAACTGCTCCCTAAAGGATTCCTCACGAGTTTGTACAGGGATTGTCCTTAGGGCAACATTTCGTTAAACTTTTTGTCTCTTTTATCAATGATTGTATGGGCATCATTGTTCAGAATGTTGGTCTTGGTGTTTTCTCCAACTAGGTAAAAGGGATGTCCTTAGTTGCCCGAGTTAGTCCATCATATTCCAAATCAAGGACACCTTTGCTATATTTCAAGTTATAGTCTGACTTTCAGTCGACCAACGGAGTCAATATTCACGTCTTTTAGACTGAAAATTAGATTGAGATTGAACCTGACTTTCGTTAAATCTAGAGGAATCTTAGCGAGACGGCAACCAACTCATTTAGGGCAGACGAAATAGATGAACAAAGTTAAGGATCTTCCATTAAGAGGTTTGATTTTAATTTTCACACCATTTGTGAACTGTTGAACGTAGAGCTATCAACTCTCCATCCTTGTCAAGTAAAAACGTTACGGTTAAAGAAAATGGAAAGGAATATATATGAGGAATGTATAGAAATGGTGAAAATTCACTACAAAATGGTAACATTGTGTGGAGACATTTCGTAAAGTTTGTACTTTGTTCAGAAATGTATAAAGTACCTACCTTCTCATCCAACTATTAGGAACATAACCATTGGCTGGATCATGCCATTTAACATCGATAGACTTTTCTTTTCGGGAAACGTTAAGGATAAGATGTACGTCAATCATCCATGAACGATTCAAGGCTTAAACGGTGATATCAGATTCAGAGCTGTTACTGTTGAAATCGAGCTGGAATTGTGCGGCAAAATTCTGCAAAATTTCTTCCAAAGGATGACTATTTGCAAGAGAAGTCTAGGTGGACATTTATCAGATATCGTAATTCACATATCATGGTAAAATCTGTACTTAAACTTTATACATTTTTTTCTTGCATACTAAAGTATTGTCGATGAATGGAACCCCAGCATTTTTGACCAATCCTCAAGAAAGAAGACCCTCTTAACTGCACCAACTATGGAGGAATAAGTCTTCTGACCGTCGACTACAAGTTCTTATTTGCTATACTCTGTCAAAGCTTAAAATTTTTTGTCAGCAATATGATTAGTTCATATCAGTGTAGTTTTAGGCCAGGAAAGTCCATCAACAATTAAATTTTCATATTGTGGAAGATCTTAGAAAACATTACGGATTTTTACAAATCGATACCCATCACCTTTTTATCGATTTTACGGCCACCTATGACAGCAACTATAGAGACGAACTTTAGAGCTACACATGTCTAATTCTAGCATTCTCGCCAAACTCGTCCGGTTGTGCACGATGATGATAGATAATGCACGCTGCTCCATCAAGGTCTAGAAAGACCTCTCCCTCTTACCTGTGATGTCAAAAAGACATCATTCTTGAAAGAACTGTACAGAACTCGCACGCCAACATCAGAGGCATAATCTTTCGAAAATCTGTGCAATTGCCTGCATTTTGGGATGATATTGATAGATGGACATCAGTGCTCCAACCTGAAGATCCTTCGAATCCATAGCAGAAAGAAGGCGAAGTAAGTAAGAGGCATTATCAGAAAGGTACATCAGCTAACTTTGTGTGCGAATTTTGGATGGAACTACCTTCAACAATCTAATTGGAATCCAAACAAGATGGGATTGAATATGTATCAAAACCTCTATCGCGATTCGAGTGAAAAATATTTGAACTAAGGATGAATGGTTCTCTTCGACCTAAACAATGAGAGGGAGGAGGAGTGCTTTCTTATTAAAGCACTTTCTCTTAATTCAGGCGGCAGCGGACGAATTCCCTAAATGGATTCATCAGTGACGTCTACTAGTTCTAGTCAGGTCGAACTATTAGTGTTATCCTTATATGAGCGGCTTCAACATATTTGAATCCCAGGTCTATAGGGATCTCGAATGCCGAACTAGGTTGTTGGAAAAGCGTTGGTGGTGAATAAACCCTTAATGGACCAATGGCAGTCCTCATATCCCCGAAGCGGGTTTCTGACTCCGGAAATCCGGCAACTTGTCCTAGTTTTAACGAATGGAACTGGTCCTCCAGGTTGTCGGTTGTGCGTAGGGATAACTTCCCGACCCCGTAAAAACAAATCTAATTCCGAAACCAAAACAAGACTCGGATATGGATGACTTCATTGTTGACGACCCTAGCAATGGAAACACGGACAGCATGCAGCCGAAGAATTAAAAAATGCCATGGGATAGGTCGGGCAAAAGATAATGAAAACTGTGGCATCTATTACTGTGATTGCTATAGGAAGCACTTTTTCGGACGCGTATTTGTCAAACGCGGCAGACTTAGGCAAGAATTCTTGAGCATCAACGGTAAATTCGCCAACGTAATCCTTATATGCGCTCATGTCCCCACAGAACACAAGGATGACGCCACCAAAGCTCCTCAACAAAACTTACGAGCAGTGTGCTAAATATGACGTTAAAATCGTATTGGCTGATTTTAATGCCACGATAGGAAAGGACGACATTTCTAGAAGGACAGTTGGTACTTGACGCAGCTTACATGACACAACGTCTGGTAGCGGACTTAGGCTTATTGACTTTTCATCGGGGCGAAACGCCACTGAAGCAAGCACATGGTTTCCTCATCTCAATATCCACAAGGGGACATGGCGATCTCCTGATCATCAAACGGTCAACCAAATTGACCAAATTGCGATCGACGCAAAGCATGCCTCCAGTCTTCTGGATGTTCGATACTTCCGAGCAGCCAACATTGACTCGGATCACTGCAAAGAAGGACGAGGGCTGTTCGTGAGCTGTACAAGAAGTAGAGACGGGAAGAACATCTGCTCCTCCGAAAGAAGCAAAAGGAGCATGAAAAGCTCGTGATCGAAGGTATTGAAAGATTATACTCTGGCGTCGTTCCTGCAAAGCGGGACAGTAGCAAAGCAAATGTTGGATTGACTGTACCTCTTCTTCATCTCAGCTACTGCATATGTCGTTGGACTCTACCCTCCATTTACGGAGCATGACTCCCATGGCGCATTGTCCTGTGATTATACCAGTAAAGATACGGATAGAGGATCGATTTAGTACCAGAAGGCTCTTTATTTTCTTTTTATCTAATTATGTGTTATGATCCTACACGTTTCTGATAATCTGAAAGATTCCTGTTTTTGCAATGCTTCCGAGTAAAATCCTGCTCCCGTACCTATTTTCCATTTTTGAGCCATCTGTGATCCCTAGATCGTTGTCTATACCATTGGACTCCCACTCTGCTCGGCTTGGAAATAGGATTGGGATATCAAAATTAAAATCGTTGTAGGGGACTAATAACCAATGTGGCTGTGAGGCATTCGGAGTTATATTTCCTACCCATTGTCTTTGTTGCATTTCATATTAGTGCATGTCCATAGGTGGTGTCTTCCCACAGTTCGGATTCTCTCAATCTGAGAGCTCCTTTCTTGGCAGAGCCTTTGATGAACAAGTCCAGTGGAAGAATATGAAGAATCGTATCCAAACCTGCTTGCGGCGCACTTTTCACAACTCCAGTGGTGCAGAGTGCTGCGAGCCTTTGCACTTTGTAGAGTTTTTTTTATAAAGTTCTTTATACCCGTTGCTGTTCACCAGACCAAGGACCAATAAGAGAGATGATTCTGATAATTGCTTAGTGCATTCAATGAATGATGTGCGGTTGTAAACTTCACCTTCTCCCAAAGGCCTTCTTACAGGCAAAGAGAGCATTCATTCCATTCTTTGTCCTTTCTTCAACATTTCTTCTCCAGGATAACTTGGAGTCTAGAATGACGCCGAGATATTTCACCTTAGGTGAGAGAATTATTGTGGTGCCATCTAGCTTTGGTAATATGAAGTCGGGTATCTTTCTTCTCCTAGTGAACAGAACAAGTTCAGTTTTCTGAGTATTGGCCCCCAAACTGTTCTGTTTTGCCCACGTAGAGAGCTATTTGAGAACAGATTCCAGTTCACTGATTGTTGGCAAGAATTTGCCAACAACTTAGTATTAAATACTAAGTCATCTGCATATGCTACGATTTTGATTCTCTTCTCTGTGAAAATTCTTAGGATTTTGTTGACGGTAAGGAGACAAAGCAGTGGAGAAAGGACTCCTCCTTGTGGTATTCCCCTTGTTGTCATTTTCCTTACATAACTAGGCCCGATGGTTGAGTTGATGATCATATAGCTTCAAAAAAGATGTAAACGAGGTGGGGTACCACCTTATTCAGAGACTGTTGCAGCATTGCTGGTATAATTTCGTCACGTCCTGAAGATTTGAAGGCTTTGAACGAATTTTGGATATCACTTCCTGTTATGCATGTTATAAAGGAATTGCAGTTCAGCAAGTGGTGGCAGTTTCAATTTCTATACAGCCGGGGAAGTGAGTATCCATTAGCAGTTCCAGAGATTCCTGGTTGGATTCTGTCCAGGTGCCTTCAATCCTCTGTATACATCAGGGAACCTAGGGGTCTTTGGATAGTATCTTCCGGAGTCTTGCGGCGGATTCGCAGGATTTTTGCCAGGATCTTAGTTTAGCTGTTCTAATACCGTATTTCCATTCGTTAAATCTGGATCTGTATAAATTCCAGTCGTCAGTATTCTTACTCGTTTTGGCCCTTTTGAAAAGTTTCCTAATTTTTACTCTAAGTTGTCTCTGTTTTCCAACAGAAATAAACTTTACTGAACTTATGGGGGTGGGTTCATATTTTTACTCTATAGATGCATCCTTAAAACTTATTTTTAATTGAACTTTTCTGTTTGGTTCAAATATAATTATGCAAGTTTCGCAAGAACAAATGTAAGCTTATACAGTCTCAATAATTTCGAAAAATCTATCATTTATAAATTAAAAAATTCCAGGTAAACCTCTTACATCAAATTATTGTATCATGCTACAACCACTCCATTGTGGTTGTACCAACTCTTGAAGAATTCAAAGTATCCCTAGTTATGGTTATCGTGTTCCCGATAAATTTTTTTATATTTTTTTTTTTGTTCACATTGTAGGCATAGGTACATATTTAGTAAAATATTTTCCAATAAAAATTCCTAACAAAGTTTTGCATTGATTTCTTTCCTCATTTTTCAAACTTGCATCCTTCCAGGAGGATATTCTCAATAATACCACACGTTCGGAATTGAGTTTTGTACCGACAACAGATGATGATGGAAAATCAATAACATGCCGTTCGGAGAATCCTAACGTGAATGGATTGTTCCTGGAGACCCTATGGAAATTGAATGTCGTATGTAAGTATACAACTAAACAAAAAAAAAAATACAAAGTTTGCCTTCGATATTGAGAAATATTTGAATGAATGAATGAATGAATGAAAAATTGCATTTATTTGCTGAAGCAAATTACATTTGTCGTGTACTCATCTTATGGATGGCAGCATTTCATACCCTCGAGATGCAAATTTAATTGGAATAGTTGAGTTCTAGTGTAGAATTTTCTGTGAGGATGGTAAGTTGTAGTAAGGAATAGAAAGATACAAGTTATGATTCCTGAAAGTGTTAACTATGAATTGTTTTGTTTTGGTTAGACATTGAAGGATGCGAAGGATGTAGAAGATTTTGATTTAGAATGTAAACCAGTAGCTAGTAGTAATCGAATTTTCTTCGCTCTTAACATGTCTGTTGACTTCAGTTCTTTTACCAACTGCACCTTACAAGCATGTAGGACAAGTTCTTTATACAAAATGCGGTGAAAAGTGTTTGCAGATAGATCCAATTCTTGCTGCAAATCACACAATTTGTCCTCATTAGATCTAATTATCGAAAAACATCCTGGAAAAACGAATAATACATAAAACGAAGCAAGTACGTATGTATGCATTGTATGGAAGTCAGCCAACCAGTTTGGCGGGTATGCCAAAACTAGACGTGGCTTTGTATAGCTCGTCTCTATAGATGCTGTCATATGCGGCCTTAAAATCGATAAAAAGATGATGGGTATCGATTGGGACATCTTGAGTTTTTTCCAGGATCTGCCGAAGTGTGAAGATTTAATCGATTTTGGACTTTTCTGGTCTAGAACCACACAGATAGGACCCAATCAGACGTTCACACAATATGGCAGATAGTATCTTGTACGCGATGTTGAGGAGACTGGTACCTCTGTTTTTGGCGTAATTGAGGGGTCTCCTTTCTTGTGGATCGGGCAAACAGTGCTGAGATTCCATTCATCAGGCATACACTCATCTGACCAAATTTTAGAAATGAGTTGGTGTATGCTCTCTACCAGGTCATTTCCAGCTGCCTTGAACAGCTCGGCTGGTAAGCCGTCAGGTCCAGCAGCCTTGTTGGATTTAAGTTTGGATATTGCTATCCTCACTTCGCTTAGGTCAGGTGGATGGAAGTTTTAGCTATCATCGTCTATGTTGAATGGTTCATTCTGCTTGACAGCGGGATGTTGGTCTTCGTCGCCGTTATACAGTCTGCAGAAGAAATTTTTCTATATTCTCAGTACCGACTGTGACTGTACCACGAGGTTTCCTTCTTCATCTCTATAGGTTTCTGTACGGGTCTTGTTGGCCTGGCACGTTCTTTTTACCTAATGGTAAGACTCGTACATTATTCCTGGAGTATTATCTTTCAATACCTTCGATCGCGAGATTCTCATGCTCCTTTTGCTTCTTTCGGAGGAGCCGAGGTTGTTCCCGTATCTACTTCTCGTAGAGCTCACGAGCAGCCCTCGTCCTTCTTTACACAGCCGCTTTGTATATCCCTTGTTTAGCTGTGGTACTTCCCGGCGTTCTTCGTCAAACCAGGAGTTTATAAGTGGTGGTCGGTCGCACTTCTGATGGCATGTAGGCGGAGTTGCTATTGGTCTCCGACACCTGATGCTGGCGGCATAGGAGTTGTAGCGAGATTTCGGTATAGGCGTTCCGCAAGGGTACTGTTTACAATAGTATACAAACTTTATACCTTTAGGCTGCTCTCTAGGCTTTGTTTAATCTTCGTGTTCATTATAACCTCTGAGAAAATGACCTTTAATATCATATTTAGACTGACTCCTCATCTGGTTCATATTTGAGGTAAATAGAAGTTTTGTGACATAAGAATGCCTTTAGGGTTGTACATCATATCTTATGAATACACCACAGACGATAAAGAGCTGCTTCAGAATTATACTAATGTCTGCTATAGATAAAGGGTTTCTCAATTGGGGCGCCCTAATTTTCCAATAGGGTGTTTCGGCTATACATGAAAGTCACAATCAATAGAGACCGCTGCTAAACCATCTTTAGAAGAGGATGACTTGGATCACATGTGTTTTCAACAAGACGGTGCCACATGCCCCGCAGCTGGACGAACAATCGAGTAATTGAAATAGATGTTTACTGACTCTGTTATTTCCAGAAGTGAATCAGTCAATAAGCCACCTCGGTCATGTGCTTTGGCGCCTCTGAAATTTATCATTTGTGCCTATGACAAGTTCATGGTCTATACCAATAAGTCACAAACTTTAGATGACCCCAGAACCATCATCTAAAAAGTCATTGGGAACAGCTTATGTTTGCCGATGGCCTAAAGATGCAGAGATGGATTTAAAGGACATTTACTATAATCCACAATTTGGTGATGAGAAATCTTATTGCCCATGAGAACATTTTTATAACTACCTTGAACCGATTTATAGAAAATGCCTACCACCACACCTTCAGGACATGTCCCATCATAATGACTTAATGTTAATTATCCTCAATTTTCATATCACCCCATTTCCAGGAGGACAATAAAATTTTATGTGACCAAGAGGCAAGACAGTCGCAACCGTAAACCGCCGAAAACTTGCCATTAACAATTTAATATCCTGCACACGCAATCCTCTGTTGTTTGCGAAATCCTTTCATTTCGCATGAAGAAGAAAAAAAAAAAACAAAAAGCAGATGAAAAATTATGACGACTATAAAATTGAATTCCCCAATTGTTCTCCCTGACATGTGCACACAGGGCTTCTTCATTTGACATCCCGGAAACTGAAAGAAGACCCACGGAATGTCGCGTAACACGCAAAAATTCCGTCGGCTGACGAACAATTCCGATTAAATATTAAAAAAACAAAACGCGTGCGGTACTGCTGTCATCTTGTCTCCGTCATCGGCGTCACCATCGATGTCGTTGTCTTGTTCGGAACGCTTGTAATGATGTCCTCCGTACTCCATTTTTAATATAGATGCCGTTAAAAAGAAAAAAAAAGAAAGGAAGTTGAAATGTGTGTACTTACTGTTCCACATGTGGAACATGTCGTTGTCAACGCCGCCGCCATGTACACACATTTTCCTATCATGTGAATGGAATTCCTGATTACGTGGTGTTTTTCCAAGAGGAAATGTGTCCTTTGGCAGCCAATAAACAGGATATGCAATATTAAAAGTACATATTTGAATGAGATTGAAAATGGCGGCGACATCAGGCTACTTGAGGGAACCAATCTCTTTTTTTTTGTGACAAAATAGGCAAAACCAAACGATGTGTCACATCACTGTTTAGTCAAAGAAATCCCAAAAAAAAGAAAAAAAAAAAAGAATTCTGTCAGGCACCATTTTATGGTCTGCTAAAACCTATACTATACCCTGAAGCAGTAGATGTATGGCCCTACTCTATAATGAAAGAGAGAACATTTCAAAACAAAGGACTCCTGTCGAGGATGTTTATTATTTATGGAGCTCTCCCTCTCACAGGCAAAGAGGAAATCTTGAATTACTAGCGACAGATTCCATGCCACCAAAGCTACCCATATCCACCAACGACAAAACGCTCTTTCATGGAGATGAAGAGTTATGCACAGGAACAGCATTGTATTCCACTTGCAGGCAGGCTTGTATGAGAAACAAAAGCCATGCGACTGACAGGCAGGATAGTAGGCTGAAACTTCCTCTGCTGTCCACATCTCTCCCCCCCGTCCCTCTCTGTGTTTTTGGACACTTCAGCGTATTCCATTGTGGCTGTTAATTTAATGGATTTTATCGGTGGGCGGAATGGGGCGGTAAGTATCTGAACAGCTTCTAATGGAACTGAAATATTCAAGTTCCGCCTAAGGCATCGTCTCCAAATCGGTAGTTGTGGTAGTTCGCTATTGTTCCAAATTTTGTGCAAATTTTCAGAGCTGCTTACATATAGCCCCGATTGAAATGTACTGTGAATTCGAAATGTATGCCTTTCGGTGCCAGTAATTAACACCTCTGTGAACATTATTAATGGAGTCTAATGCTGGACGATCGATTTTGGCAAAAGCAATTGGTTATGGTAGGTAGGGAGATCAAAAATTACGCATCAGTAATTGAAGGATATGGCTTCAGACAACTTGCCATTTATTTAAATTTTTCAAATTCAAAGTGACACCTTACGGTAGATGTATATAAGTGGAAGTTATTCGCGTACCCAATGGAGAATTATATAAATTTAGTATGGTGCACTAATTAGTTCTACTTATGTGCACCTGAACCAAGCTGTCTTTTTGAATTTTAAAATGTTTGTCCATACGAATCGGCAGGTCCTGATGGAATCAAGGGATTCTCCGTCCCTTGTTGATAAAACTATTCCGATCCTGTCTAGACAAAGCCTATGTACCAAACCTTGGAGAGAAGCGAAAGTGGTTTTTATACTGAAGACCGGAAAAGTCACGCATATCACGCCTAAAGATTTCAGACCCAACCTATCAACCTATCTTCCTTTCTATGAAAGACATTGGAATGCCGGGTGGACATCTACATACATCTATAATAAGAACAACTTAAGAATGCTTTCTAGAATGCAGCATGATTCTAGTAATCAGTTGAAATTGCACTACATTCCCTTGTGGGGACCATTGCCAAAAAAGAGTTAGCAAAGGAAGCCTTCCTTGACATATAAGGCCCATTCATCAACATAAAACCAGAAGTCATTGTGTATGCTCTCAAAAAATTGAAGATCGATGCTAGGATAAGTTACTGGATCAATCAGATGTCAGCCCACAGAGTGATCAATTTAGAACTTGGCCAATGCAGATTCAGAAGATCGGTTCAGAGCGGCATACCACAAGGAGGAGTACTATCACCATAACTGTGGCTCCTTACCGTGAATGAATTACTCCTCACCTTATAAAAGGAAGGATTCAACGTTATAGCTTATGCAGACGAACGTTCCTATAGTAGACAGTGGGAAATACCCAGATCACACTACAAGATCTTATGGAAACAGCCATGGCTAGGCTGGTCAAGTGAACAGATAACTGTGGACCAAGCTCCCATCTGATAAAAACGAACTTTTCACTAAAAGACATATAATTCCAGAGATATTATCTCTCTCATAAGTAAGGTTCAGAGAAGGATTTTTATTTTCGTTACCAACGCCCCCAGACTAATCTCACGGCGGCGCTGGAAACAATGCTGCATATGCTTCTTCTGGATATCTATATGAAAGAGGTCGCAATGAAATCGGCGCTGTGACTGAGGGAGTCTTCGTTATGGTATACGAGCGAACAGGGCACAATCCTCAACCAAGCATACAACAAAATAGAAACCACGGACTACGTAACCCCGTTCCTGGACTTAAACAGAATTGGCCAGAGGACACGGCTATCAACAATTCTCCACTGGAATTCTACACTGATGAGTCCAAGACAAGCGAGTATGTAACAACTGAACTGTTCTCAATCTCTCTTGGCGTAAAGACTTTTACAGAGTATTTCAAGCGGAGGTTATGGTATCGGTATTGAGTGGACAGCCTAGGTATCGAGATATCAAATAATTGTAATCTTGCACTAAGCTGGGTTGGGTTAGGTTAGGTTCGATTGGCAGGCAGAAAGTGCAGCCACACTTAGGCCAGAATAGATTGTGATACCACAGGATATAATGCTCTTAACATCCGTCGACCCAACATGAGCTTATTATAAAGCGCTGGAGGCGGGGTTAATGCTTATGGTAGTTAATTCGCCAATGTTGTCGAAGAAGTACTCTTCAAGATACGGTTTCCTTCGGTGCATAGGAGGTGAAGAATAGTCTCTTCCTCTTTCTCATACATGCAGCTTCTGCAGAAGTCGTTTGCCGGGAGACACAGTTTAAAGGTATGCCTCTGATTTTTGCTCCCAGATTAAGCTGGATTCACTCAGACGTTGGGCACAGTTGAGCAGTAACAGTCTGCTACTCATCAACAGACCACCCATAAGTACCCTAATCGGACTATTGCTGGGTCATTGTGTGTTAGATGGGACTATGTGTCAGGCTATTTATGGAATAGGGGCATCGCAAATGTATTGGAAAATTGATTTGAACGAAATAATATTTCATAATTATTCAAAGCTCTGTCTCGTGTTTTTATTGTATTGACCCGACGTTGGGCGCCAATTAGTTCGGACTGACATTTCGACGCAAGCAGATATACATGTGTAGTAATTGATGCGTAGATTTGATTTCCATTTTCATTAAAACCATCCTCTCTTATGCATTCGCTCCATTTAACCCAACGTTGCTATCATAACATCGACTAAAGCGACCATTTACTCCCGTTTTTCTGACTGTTGACATAATGAAATAGCAAAGCAATACCGAAATCAATTAATGCGGTTTGCAATAAATTATTCAAATCTATTTTATATTTCATTGCTCTAGGAGCTCTGTGTACACAATGTTTTTCACTCCTAGTGCCGTGGTAAAACAATTTCATTGTCTACCTTTGGAACGGCAATGTATCAACGCGTATTTGTGAGATGAAGTTCGAAAAACACGTTCAACTGTTCACCGCTAATTAATAGTCGTCCAGCCGAATAAAACGCTATTACATTGCAATTTAATCGTTTTCGTTGTTCGCAGATGATGGGTTAAATGAATTTGCACAACAATAAGTGGGTCACTGTAGCAATGGTGTAAAAATAATTTCTTTTAATACCGTGACGAGTTAATTTATTCAGAATGCTTTAAATTAAAATTAATTTTTGGAGATAAATTCAATCAAGGGAAAATAATTGAATTGATGGAACCTTGATAGGTGACCCTATACATATGATTGAATAATTTTGGTTGGTTCTTGTGATGGGACCAGAATCTACTGATAGACGAAAGTATGTATATGGTGGTGGGATAGGTCAGGATTCTATACAGATTTGAAAGGAACCTAGAAGAAGATTCCAGACAGATTATTGACATTCTATCCTATCACTTTGGTTTTGATGAACACTTTAATGAGCTGGATTTAATCGGCACTACAGTCTGCAGCGCTTCGAATTTAAAGCGTAAAATTCCAGTTAAATAGCCCAGCAGACAGGACTTGCTGTTTGATAGTGCATGACCCTGTTACGTCTGAGTGCTTCCTCATATAAATCCGTTCCTACGTCATTCAGAACATCCTTCTGATTCAACTAAAATAGCTGCAACACGAGCAACATTCATCAATAACTTCCCTTATCCACTTACATCACGTTCTCTTTCAATGACATTATACGACAACTTCGTAGATACAAGTTGCGGGCCATATTCAAATATGTGTGTGTACCATATGGTTCCACAGCATCAAGAAACTTTCTCTCTCCCAAATGCCGTCTAATATTCACCCACATGGGTCATTATATGGTAGGTACATAATAACCCAATTCTTTGAGGCCAACCTACTACCTACTCGACCCAAATTAAATTAAATTTAATCCTTAAATGTCCTCTAAATAGAATCCTCACCATGAGAGCTAAAAATAAAGTCATTTTCATTATTGGTGCACAACACACATTCACCATATTAATCTTATCTCCAGAGCATGCCTGGCATAGCACTGAACATGTGTCATCTCCATTGGGTTCTATATCAGAAGTGGACGATGCTCTATCCGGTTATAGATATCACCACCGTGGTGTGGTGGTGTGTTAGATATCCCAACTATGCCAGAGTATAATCGTCAGTCTAAAGGTCTACCAACCACGATTGCGAACCAAATCGAATCAAATTAGCCAAACGGACTGTAGGGTTCCGGTCTATTGGGGAGTTGATTCGTCGTTGCTAAACTCCTCGGGTCGGCTAATGTCATCTCTGGTTGCCTTGCAGATAACTTAACCGAAACGTCCTTTTGCCAAAATGCAAACGTATACGCATAGTGTAGTCCTTGGGATTTAAACTGCCGGCCGTATGGGAGGGTAGGTCTAATGACAAAATCATTGGATAGTACCCTTTGGATATATATAGTATGAATGTGCATGGGATATCCGTAATTTTAGGTCATCCTATCGCGGTGCATGACATAGTCGACATACTGCGACGAGAGATACACACAGGCTGTATCTAGAATTTCAATCAGATTTTAGCAGTTGAAAATGTATCGCCAACAGCAGTCGAGAGTTTATGACTAAATCAAGTTTTTTTTCTCTTTTTCGTTTACAGATCCGCCACTGGTGACGTTACGTTTGGGTTCGACACTCTCGTCAGATGACATTAAAGAGGGGGACGACGTGTACTTCGAGTGTCACGTCCAATCGAATCCGCAGTGGAGGAAACTGCTGTGGTTGCATAATGTAAGTAATATAAATTATGATAGCTACATACATAAGTACATGATATCCGTGCGATTGTTTGACATTTGCGGTTGAATTTTTCATAAGGATAATTGCAGTTTGGTGACGATATACTGGGGTACCATAACTGTGCTTCCTTGTGGTATATTTTTCATCATCTTTATGACAGACACAGACTCAGATATAAACCAAAAGTTTATGTGTATCTTTTACAAGTACAAGGTACTGTACAAGGATATGCACATCATATTGTCAGCAACCGTTGGGGTAAAGTGGAGGACATCGAATCGAAAATGATGCAAGATGCCGTTAATGTAACTTCAAAGGGCTCATTAATCTGCCCGGTTATCACAGAAAAAATGTCCTTCTACTCGTTTCCATAAGAGGAAACATGATCATCCTCATTGATCTGGCAAAGAAGCAAGCAAAATCGTACCACCCACACGTGGTACCTACGGGATAGCTAGCTGATATGTAGTGAACTAACGTCAAGCGCAAGCATCACTTCACAAGAGACATGTCAAAATTAATTGGCACTAACATGCGTCTCAGATATCTAACAAGAAGCCCTCTGAAGGAGGAATGGGAGCGCAGGAATTCCGTTGATGGAACCAACAGTTGCGTACATAGGCAGACTATTGGATGCCTTATTTGAGCTACTTCCATATATTATTTTCAGCTAACATCAATAAGTATCTTTAAACTATTGACGACCCCTGCTATGGGCAATGACTTTCAGAACTGCTAGGTTGGAATGTTAGGTCCCATAAACTTGTGAAGCAGACATTATCGACATCCAAGAAGTGCGATGGAAAGGGGAGCAAAAGAAGGATAAGAAAAATGCGATATTTGTTACCCCGATTGCTACTGACAACAGAAGCAGCGCTAATATGGATTTGGGTTTGTGATTGGAGGCAAACTTCGACAAGAAGTCTTGAGTTTCAGACAAGTAGAGGAGAAAGATGATGATATTAAAGACAGCTCCTGCGAGCTCCTGGATAAGACATATGAGCGAGTACGATTTTAACGCAAACCTAGGAAACGAGGACATCGTTGGTAGTACTAGGTGTAGGTATAGCCTGCACGACACCACCTCCGATAACAGATTCATGCTAATCGAATTTGCGGGAAAGCAGAATAGCTAGCACGCGGTTCCACATCTCAATATTCACAAGGAAACATGGAGGACTCGAGATCAGTCAATCATCAACCAGATTGACCAAGTTACGATCGACGCAAGGCACTCTTTTAGTATGATGAATATCCGAAAGTTCTGACCACCGAATGGTATGGATATCCAGATCAGCACACAGACAGTTAAACACTGTGACGAAGTTTGGCGTTAGGCTACTACAATCGCTAAACATCGCCAGAACCTTTTTCGATCGAGTCGATCCGATCCCCTAATACAAAGCAGTCTCAAAGCCACAAACGATTTTGGTATTTTTTAGGTTTCTCCACGACAGGGGTGCATAATGGATCCATTGGTGAACCGAGTACTAGCCGCATGTGCAGCTGTCCCTCCTGTCACCAAAGTGGTGCTGCACAGGAAGAGAAGAGAAGGTAGAAGAAGGTGCATAAGAATCAGGTTATCAATAACCTGATAGACCCATATAAGCTTTTAGGTAGATCTTGGAAAAAGCCAAGAATTCATTTTTCAAATCCATACCAATCGATTTTGAGGCCGCATATGACAGCATTTATAAAGATGAACTATGCAGACTAGTGCCTAGTGATTAGTTATGGCATCACTGTCAAACTTGATTGGTTTTACAGGATGAAGATGGAGGATGCACGATACTCCGTCAAGGTCTTTACTAAGATCTTTGATGTCAAGAAAGGATTTAGGTCAGACTGTCATGTGATTTCTTGAACATCGGTCTTGGGGACTAGCCCTTTGAAAAAGCCATATATACGGTCATCCCATTTTTTCACCAGGCTGTGTGGCATGTGGCGCCTTCCTGCTGAAACCAGACGTCGTTCACATCGATAGAATACTTTTCACGAAAAACAAAGTGAGTCAACATCGTGAAGTAACCCAATCCATTCATTAAAACGGTTGCACCAGCATCATTTGAGGGCCAATATGGCCCAATGACACCGCTTCAGTCCAAAAACCGCACCAAAGTGTCACTCATAGTAGGTAAAGGGGTTCTTCCACTATTTTTCTTGGGCTTTCGGAGCCCTATATGCGACAGTTTTGTTTGTTTACGTACTTAGACAATTTGAAATGAGCCTCATCATTCAGAATAATTTTGTGTAAACAATCAGGATCTTGTTCATCCAGGTTCACCTAGGCATCAAAAAGATGGTTGCTAGTGCCATCCACTTGACTTAAAGTTTCTTCTAACAACCATTCTGGCTATTCCTCAATCCTGTTCACTTTTACAATCCTAGGTAGCATTTACGAATGCTGGATGTGATCAATTGGACCGCAGGCTATGAACAGTGTCGGGCAAAAGATGAGGCTTCTCTTCTATAGACTCGGCGGGTTGCTACTACTTGAGTTGCTGGAAATTAATGATAAATCCATAAATCCATAACATCCCAATGGGATTTCTGGGGTCGAAGGGTATCTTTACCCAGATATAGATTCCCTAACGTAACTTCACACTCTACGCTAATACATGCCTTACTATAGAATTCGCATGAATTCGAGTTGAAATTGCACATAAACTACTGAAATTCCATCATAAGATGGAATTTTAAAGTTATCCTCAATATGAATGGGAAGTATCTTTAATATGGCATTCCAAAGAGCTGAATCCAATTATTGCCTAATTTTATCGAAATACTCAATGGTTGTTGCAACTGCAGTATTCTGGAAGTACACTTGAAAGAATTTTACTTCGAAAAGTGTACTTAGAACACCCACATGTAGAAGGCGGCCACAAACCAAATTAAAGTAAATTTCACCCAAATACATGGGGAATTATTCGTAATGATGGTCGTTGTCATGTGGCTGCATATTCTCGTATGTACATGCAGCAATAGTTCTGTTTGCTTGTGGTTTCATGGGGGTAAAGTGGATTTTCAATTCAGTTAAACAGTGAAGTGCCAGAGCAGAGAGTATACAATGGAATACGAAAGCATCATTAGATGTGAATTCAGTAAGATGAAGGAAAGTTCATGATTATCCAATTTTTCGTAAAAGAAGATTTAAAGTAGTCATTAAGAACTCAGTATTATACTTGAAGAAACCTATTAAATGCAAATATTTCTCTGTTGTTTTATATTCCTTTTTGGCAGCAATTCTTTACTGCAACCTACAACCAAACCGGCTTCCAACAATCGAGTTAAAAAGAGTTTCCTTAATAAACTCCTTCGAATTACCATATCCCGCAGAGTTGGGCATTACTTTAAATAACCCTATACCACATAGCAAAGCCATTTCCCGTTGCGTTTACATGCTATGCTCATGTTACATTCATGCTAAGCACATCCGCATTGCGAGTGTTAATCATAAAAATCCAAAAGAATAAAACGTACATTTTATGTGACAACATTTTTCCTATATCCTTCCAACACGTAAGGGTTGCTCACCGCCGCCCCCCATTCTTGTACTGCGGCACACAAAGGATACTAGCAGAGACGTGCCCATAGGTACTTGTCGCTAAAGAGTAGTAGAAATTCCCATTTGTACAACTTTTATAATTAGTTGCGATGGGATTGTTTGAACTCATATGGGGAGTTCTACTTCTGACAAAGGTGAGGAACTTCTGACAAAGGTGAGGAACTTCCTCACAAGAAAATCCCTGAGGACTTTAAAAAAATGTGTAGGTATACAGTTTTTTTATCTTTACAATTTAAAACCATAAAGAAAGAAAATCATTATATATCTATTAATATCTTTAAAGCAATTGACAAAATATCCTATTCAAATCGATAGCACAACCTTCGACAACAAGGACGACGCCCCGCGGAGGCATATAATAAATGTAATCCCCAAGGGACAAACACAATTGTAGGCGGAGGGTATTTATTTTACAAAGAGGCAATTTTAGAACCCAGTCCCTGGGGCGAGGATAACAATTGGATTTGGCTGCCGGGCGAAATGCTGGAATTCATCTTAATGAAGAGTAGATGTAGTTAAGATGTGAATTTGCTTACTCAGAGTGAAATCGAAGGAAGGAAGTCCTGCTTAAGTGGACTTAGGGTCGACATTTCTAATGTCTATCTCGTTCGCACCCATTTGACAGCAGAAGGATATATAGGAGGTTATTTATTGGAATTTATTTCTATAACAATGGAAATGTGATGTGGATTCTGTTTGCACTGAATTAGTGAAGGCTGATAAGCGAGTAATTCATTGTGTGGGAGTTATTTGGCTTAACCGAGAAAAGTCGTCAGTGCTAATTGGTGTCTGGTGTCTATAGCTAATAAAGTGCAACTTGGGGAGGTAAAATGACAGTGATTTGTTGAACTTTAATGCAGGTACAACAAAGAGCAGAAAAACGATGACAAAGAGGCATCAAGTAGTTAGTAAAGCAACAACCAATACATTACTTATTCATTCTTTTGATAAGAATCCAGTTTTAAGAAGGCTTCCTTTCCACCATAGCAAAAAGTTGTGGGAAGAGAAGTGAAATATGGAATTCTTTAAGAGTTCCAGGGAAAACAATAGTCATTTTAATAGCTGTCAAATAGTATTTTGGTATCACTATATACTTATTGGAAATTTATGCGGAATTAAGGGGTGAGTAAACGAGGCATCGTAAGGCACTATCTACAGATCTTAGTATCCCACTAAAACTCATTGCTTGTGGACAGAACGTAGCTAGGAATTCCAGAGCATTTACTGGAAACACACTTTGACTTATAAAAACACTGTGACAGCTCTGCTAAATAAACTCAAACATGAGAGACAATGTTTTCAGTGAATATCAACACAGTCATTGACGTCTGATATTAGAAATCTGCTTTAGAGACAAAGAGCAGAATGTGCAGATCAGGAGAACGGTAAAAGTTGCAGTCATGAATGTAAAGGGCTATCTATGAATGATGTCGTCATAATGGCGACAGGTAAGTTTATTCCCACCATCACCGAAATACTTTAATCAGCCCACAATAGCCTACACCAAGCGGAAAGATGTGGATTAAACAATTAACTCATCGAAACCAGAGGTGGTTCTGTTCACAAGAAAGGATAAAGAAAGCATCTATAGCATATTTGATGAGACAGGTCTATGGGACCCAGGACCTAGCTTTTCACAATCATTCTTATTGTGCATGTTATATTCATTACACGTAAAGAAGACATCTACGCTTCTTATACCGATCACTGAAGGGCTATTTGAAAAAAAGCTTTTTCATGACAGTTATACTCTCGGATCTTTGTTCTACTACCTAGCGTTGTAGTCAAACCCACTAACCACTTGAGCTACGGCGCCACTATACCCTTCTACACATGCAACAAAATCTTTGGTAAAAAATTGGGGGCCCAAGCCCGCCATCATCCACTAAATGTACACAGCCATAGTTAGATCAAATTTATCCAGTGGTGCTAGGAGCTTGCTCCACCTCTAGAGACTATTAGCGCCATAAGAACCACGCCGACTGCAGCCTTTGAAACCATACTAGTACTGATCTCATTAGACCTACATCCAGCAATCTAACCTTTGGAAAGAGGACAACACGGGTCACCGCAATATTGCTTGATGGGCACACTTGGGTGCCGACACAGATTATATATAACCATCCCACGACTTCAGCCTAATCGTTCAAACAATCTTCCCTTCGGGTGACGAAGGAGTAGGGTCTGGTATGTACTTTGAGACTTCCAAACCACAGCATTGTGTTCCAAGCGAAAGTATTAGCAATCGCAGAGAACTATCCTCGAAACTGCACTCAAGAAAGGGGATCGATATATATGTAGATCGATAGTCAAGCTGCTTGAAGTCCATCTCATCCACAGTCATCAAATCTAAACTTATGAAACGATGTCTTGAAGAACTCACAGGACACACAGCAAACCGCAAAGTTACAATCCTTTGGGTTCCAGCACATAGCGGCATTCAGGGAAACAACCGGGCGGACGGTTTAGCAAGAAAGCGGTCTGGACAGGACCTGACAATGGTCGTTACCTCTGTTCTATCGCCCTTAGCTCTTGTTAAATCCAGTATAGAGGAAGTCTTCGCGAGACTAGTTAATGAGAGATAAAGCGCAATCTCACCTTGGCAATGCCAAGACCAAGCTAATTTTAGCGCTTAACAGACCCAGCTTAGCGCTCTTCACAGGGATTAATTGGCCTCCACATAAGCGTGGTGGTTTTGATGGGAGTACAATTTTAGCAAGAAACATAACAAAAATGCAGAAAGCTACAATCTAGCTGGAACGGATGAGATAATACCCTCCTTACTCTGTACCTGCTCTACTAAAGTGGGCGTGTCATACTTTACTTTTTATTGAGTTACACCTATTCCTTCTAACGTTTAAGGATGTTACATGCAAAATATTGCCAAAATAGGTTTTTTAATGAAAACGCCCTCAAAAAAAAAAGTAGGTGTGGGTATAGATAATGTATGCATGAATTGTAGATAATTTAAATACCTAAATATTTAGTTTAAATGTATTTTTTCGATTTAAAGTTAATTAGTAAAGTTATGGATAGAAGGATGAAACGACACGTGAACTGAGAAAAGCTGAGGGACGAACTGAAGAGAATCTTTTTAGTATTGAGGAGCGAAGTTGAAAATTTACAAGTACATATTTTATATTAGTTAACGAATCAACAAGTATTTTTATAAAATATATTAAAGTATGTAATCTCACCATAAAGTCTGTATGTATACAAAAATATATTTTATGCACACTAACCTGCAAAAAAACAAAGAAAAAATGTTAAAATATATTTAGCAAATAAATTTAAACAAATAAAATGTGAAACTAAATAAAGACATACAGAAAAATTACAACATTCGACTTAAGAAGAAATATGTACGTATACTCTGTCGAGTCTCACCATAATGTAGAGGACAGGATACTATGAGAATCTATGAGAACAATATCCAAAGCTGCAATGAAGGACACGTTTAGTTTCATTTCGCTGCACCTTTACTAAACCAGTACGACGACTAAAACTGCATTTGGTTTAAGGTGTAAGCTGAACAATGAATTAATTTTCAGAATATGAGCATTTGAAAATCAAAAATTTTCTTGGGATATATTATCAAGATGTATAATACTATTGACGTCACCCATATCATGCCTATTTGTTGAGTAATGCCATGGCAATCAAAGTGTCCATTTAAGGATTCTAGCAACTTTGCAACAATCAAACCATTCACGAGCCGCATAAACAAGGACAGCCTGGAAAATTGTTTTGCATAGTATCATCTTATTGTGTATGTGCATGATTTCCCATTGATAAACGGATACAAGGCCTCAGTGGTGATTCACCTAACCATTCTATATCATAAGACAAAAGGTGAAGCTTAACCTTAAGAAAATAATGTTTGTCGAGTAAACCATATTGCTTGAGATTTAGCAGCATTTATCTTTATTTTCCATTCAACAAAATACTGATCAATAAGATTTAATGAGTCCTGCAGTTATTAAAGTATCTGCGGCAAAGACACTGGAGGAAACGAAGGCAGTATCGTCCGAAAATATAGTAAGGTGGGTGTTACTATTGTCCTGAGCAGTATGCGACACATATATGTACATTGAAGAGGATTGGACCAAGAACTGACCCTTGTGGCACGTCAGAGGACACTCTACACAAACAGGACTTGCTATTAACAAGATGGACTGCAAACTTTCTGTCTTTTAAACAATTTTGGGTTTTTTTTTAACGAAGGGAGTAGAAAATGAGTTTATAAATTCAACCATCATGCCAGGCAGTATCGAATGGTTTTCCTATGTCCAGGAGGAAAAGCGCAGTAGATTGGTTTGATGTTAGTTTATCGAGAATATGTTGATTAATTCTAACTATTTGGTGGATAGTGCTTAGATCTGAAGTGATGTTGTGTTCTCTAAACTTGGATTGACTCTGAGCCTATACTTATTATTATGTGAAACAGATATTCGATCGAAATGGCAGTCATTTGATACAAAAGTGGTAGTCAGATGGTATAAAAGGGATGCGAGGTTTCTCCTTGGCCTTGTTTAAATTAAGATGTAGTTTAAATGCTGGATGCGCAATCTTGCCATCCTTCAAAAGAGTTGTAGCTATTTCAGACCAAGTGACAGCAATGATCGATGCAACACAGGGTTTAGCATCACTACTCATGCGAATGATGTGGTGATTTTTAGTTAGCGAAAATTGACTAGGCTTGCTGGTGTGGGGCTCTCCCTCTCGGATGGCGCAAGATATCTTGGTACGGTATTAGATAGAACACTAAGCTGGAAAGTTAACGTTCAGGAAAGAGTCGTAAGGCTACAATGTTCTCAAAAAAGGAGCAGACCACCGTGGCTAAAAGTCTTATTCTCGATAAAATACTTAATTTGTCCGACCTAAGATGGTCAAACTTCGAAGGGCATAGTGTTTCTAAGG
The DNA here is from genome assembly GCA_905220385.1 of Xylota sylvarum. Lineage (NCBI taxonomy): Eukaryota > Metazoa > Arthropoda > Insecta > Diptera > Syrphidae > Xylota > Xylota sylvarum. The sequence continues at coordinate 101,479,867 of LR999957.1, read as the reverse complement.
CGTTGTGGCCTGAGATCGCAAAAGGCTCACTATGGTGCCTAGTCCTAAAGACGAACGCATAACCCTATACAAACTTAGAATCTAATCCTAATCGAGATCGTATGGGGAAATGATGTCCATTTGTACTGAAACTTTTAGTTTCCTTAAGAAGACTAAGAACACAGTAACCTGCTCCCTTAACTATTACACCAAGCATCTTCCTTGACAAAGAGAACCGGAAGAAAGGAAAATAGACTTCGATATTATTATTCGTAGTAGCACCCTTTACCGGGTTCACAGACGACCATAGAAAAGGAAAACAGGGCTTCAGAGACATCAAATTCTGAGGCAGGCTTAGTAATTGTTAATAGACTCTAACTGGAATAGGTTTAATGAATCCTTAAGTTTAAGCAAAAAGAAACTTTAAGACATTGTCGGCTGGAGTATCATCTAAATGAATTCCTAACTTAATGTACTAAAGTTAAAGAATTAAAGAAAATGTTTTTGTGAGACAATGTTTAGCTCACCTATTTTAAGCGACTCGTCGAAACAATAACAGCTTTAAGAAGTTAACAAAAAAAAAATCCACGACACTTTAAGAGTTCCAGCAGCAGCTTCGACGACTACCATAATGACTTTAAATACATTTCCGCGTTGTTCCTTTTCAGTCTGTCAATTCAGAGAAACTAATACAACAAGGAGGTTTACGAACTACGAAGAGTACGATGCAGAGATACAGTGAATAGAAAAGAATACGTTCCAAGATTTAAATGCAGTTTTGCACATTTCTACATTATTGTTCCCTTCATATGGATCTGTCCTAGTTTTCTATTCTTTTTTTTTTTTTTTTTGAGTGAATCCTTTCCTTAAGTGTATCACAAAACCCTATGCATAGATTACCCAATGAAGGATAACACTGATATATGTATGTATAGTCGAATGGTGTGTAGCACGTTTATCGTCATCGTTCGCCCACATTGCTGAGCGAAAAAAAAAAAAGAGTAAAATTTTATGCACAACGCGCATAATGTCCTACATAGAAATGTTGCCTTTTTTATTCGTGTTTTATTTTGCATTATCCTTAACCGCATCCGCATAACTGAATGTGCGAGAGTGAGCCATTTTTCATCCAGAGTGACGATGGTTGGTTTTTATTATTAAAATGAAATATCATGGCGCAATACTTTTTATAATGTCGACACATATTTTATTCGAAATATATACTATGTACTTTTGTTGTTGTTTTATTATTTTTGATGCAGAACCTGATTCTACATAGAGATGGGGGGGGGGTGGGTGGACTTCACATTGCGCTAAAGATGAGAGTTTATAGAGATTATTTACCAGTGGGGGAGGAAATGAAAATGAAAATATTTATTTCAACGTCGGGAATCTGTGGAATTCTTAAAGCAAAACAGCGGGAGTTTCCAAGGAAATACGAATTTAATTTTTATTTCTTAGAATATAACAATTTTACAAGGTGACAAGGGAATGGAATGGATATTCATTGTACTGTGGGGGAGCAATCTGTAAAAGCTGTTAATCTGCGACAGAGGAATACTGACTGGGTTTCAAAAAAAAATATAAATAAAGTCCCTCTAGTATGTATCTATGGTAATAAAATCCAGTCTGTCTGAGCATCAAACAAGTGCTATGGTTTCACTTAAGTTTTAATAAAATCTGCACCCAAACACACCCAGTTAAGAGGATGTTGTGGGAAAGAATACACCCGAAGCTGTGTTCTTTGAAAAGTAAAAGATACAAATTAATTACATCGCCTTCATAGCATGTGCTGAATTATCTATGCTAATCCAGGAGAATAAAATAAACTTATTTTAAGGTTCATCTCCACGTGCCAAAAATGATCTACCTTCGTTGAATAAATCTTAATCTTAGTAATAACAACTTATTGCCTAAAGACTTCCCAAAAAAAGTTAGCCTATTCAATTATATAGGTAAATACAACCATAACCACAAGAATTTCTTTCAAATTGTAATTTTTTTTGCATGTACACATCTAAAATAACAATTTCGATAAGAAAATTCTGCAAATTATCAAAAAGGCAGATAAATATTTTATTTGTTCCTTTACCTGGAAGATATGGCCAGAATTCATTAGCATTTTCTACAGGAAATTTTTGATATTCTTAGAAGATACTTTCTCGAAGAATCATGAATTGCTTGAATAATTAATTTGTTTCCTTCTGTTTGTTTGTTCATTTTAGGGTATGCATCTGGAGCATAATACATCAGCTCGTGTCATCCGTTCAAATCAAAGTCTTGTCCTACAGAAAATTACAAAACATTACGCTGGGAATTATGCATGCAGTGCCATCAATGATGAGGGTGAAACGGTCAGCAACCAGTTGCCACTTAGAGTTAAATGTAAGTATTCGAAATAATTTGGCAGTGATATTGTTCTTAAGATATTCTAAGACTTGTACAAATTTTAAAAAAGAGGCGATTACAACGTCTATTCTTGGAGTGACGACATCGCTTGTCACAATGATTAACTAGTTGAACACGGTCCAGGCTACTAAGTTGAGTAGCGCCTCCATTAGATGATTCGCGGATTAGTGGATCTGTTATTCTTAAGAATTTGGAGATTTGGAGATAATGAGGTAATCCTACATGACATTTCTACGACTGACTCAGAAAAACACATCTCCACGTACATGTACGCCGCAACCATGAATGTGTACTCTCAATTGAGAAATAGGAATCCTCTTGCATTCATCCTCCAAAACAGTGTAGTGTTAGTTTTTATTACTTTTCATTTTTCCAGTGCCAGAGGATGTTGTCACCCCCAAGAAAATACTGCACAGCTTCCTCCAATACAAATCGGTCTCGATAGTGTCTTACCAATAGAATTACAGCAAGGTTTTGATACTTTAAGTCCTTGGCTACACATTGTCTTTAGGAGTTGTTTAAACTTCAGGTACCTATACCCTAGATTCTGGAGGAGGCTCAATGTAGTCTTTATACCGAAAACCGGTAAGACCTACGCATCCCCTTAAGACATTCGTCCGATCAGCCTATCCTTTGTTAGTAATTTCCTATCGGTATCGCAACACGCATATCGCAAGGAATCGTTGGTAGGAATCATTGAGAAATCTGTTGACATCAAGGATTTCACTATGGTGTCCTTCCTTTATACTGAAGGAGCTTTTAACATTGTCAAAACAAAAGCTACATTTATAGCTTTTCCTGACTTGAAGGTTAACCATTATCTTTGTTATTGGATCGAGCTAATGTTTAAAAGTAGGCTTATTCTTACCAGAAGGTCGATGTACAGGGGACCCCTGCGGGACAGTATTATCACCACTATTGCTACTCATGGTAGTGAATGAACTACTCCTAATCTTGGGTAAAAAGGGGTTGAGTATGTGGAAGACATTGCGATAGCGTTATCAGAAAAGTATCTTCTTGCAGTTAGATACCTGATGGAATCTTTCAAAGTGGAGAGTTAGTGTAGGTCTAAGTGTTAATCTGTCCAAGACTGAATTAGTATTGTTCACAAGATGGTATAAAATACCATACCTAACTCCTCCAATACTCGAGGGTACTGAATTGCAATTTGGAGATCACACCAGATACTTGGGGGTTATTCTTGATAAAAAATCAGTTGGAAACTGAATATCCAATACTCGATTGCCTCCTATTCATGTAGGAAGGCTATCGGCTCAAACTGGCGTCTCTAACCCCGGATTGTTCACTGGATATACACGGCAGTGGTGAGACTCATCTTTATGTATGGAGTTCTAGTCTGATGTACGGCATTGGAAAAGAAGGCTTGCTAAGGTTCAAAGACTATCTTGCGTCTGTATAACGGGTGCCCTTAGAACCAGCCCTAGAACTGCACTAGAAACTATGCTCCACACTCTTCCCGTTGATATCTTTGGGAAGCTGCTTGCAACTGGCTCACGGAAATATGGGGCACGCAAGCATTCTAAGCGGCCATAAGTCTACTCTAAGTCTTTCGAAATGTATTGCCTCCTATCTGGCCTTTAACGTCAAGTAAAACACAAGGATTCCTAGCAGAAGTGCTTCAGAATCGTGAGAATTTTTAAACCCATTTGCGACAGAGATCTACACAGACATATCCAAGATAGCGTCTTCAACAGGTGCGGGAGTTTACTCCAGTGAACTGGATATTTGTATCACGACAGAATTGTTACAGCAGTCCGAGAAGCTGCGACCTGGCTTTCAATTAGCTCGATAGAGTCTAGTGCTATTGTTTTCTATATATGTAGACCGCCAAACAGCGATGAAATCCTTAAAATCGCTAATAATACGATCCAAATTGGTAAATCAATGCCGCGGGTTTCTTAACAAGGTATGTACTGGTTGTAGGCCACAGGGATATTCCAGGCAGTAGCAAAGCTGACGAGCTAGCTAAAGAGGGTACAGACGGGAACTTCACTCACAACAGAGATGAACCGTCCACACCTATTAAATGATAAAATTCCAATAAGATACCTCAATCATCAGAATGGCAAACAGTAGGTGGGATTATATCAGCACATGTCTCTCTTTCTGTAGGGAAACCAGTAGACTTATTTCCATCAATAGGACAAATCTAAGAAAGATAGTTGGCGCTCTCACAGGGCACTGTCTGCTAGGCAGACATGCCAGTAGGCTTGGTGCTGCATTCAACAATCTCTGTAGAAGCTATTGAGGCGGGGAAGAGGTGGAACCATGACACATTTTCTGAGTACATGCCATGCCCAAAAAATGCCCTATCAGTTTTGAGAAGGAAAATCCTAGTGGAGCACTTCTTTGAAGATCTGAACGATCTATCAGATTCAACTCAAGCAAAATAATTCCCTCATCACTTCGGCATGGGTTCACACCGAAACTGTTTACTCTGCCTCCCGTCCTACATGGGAAGTTTCCATGTAGGTCTCCGATGCTGGTAATCTGGTTTTCCATAGTGGTTTGAAGAATCCTAGATATCTTACAGCATACTTCCCGACTTCGAATATGTGGCCATTCCATTATGCTGTCAAGATCGGAATTTATTTAGCTTAATACACGCTGCGTGAATCGTGACGTGAATCTAGGAACGAATATGAAAAGCTAGGGCATTGACGTCAGCGAAGTAATGTATTGGATTAGAAGTAATAAACGAGATATCATTTAAGAAAATAAGAAAGATGATTGGTAGCGAAACGGAGTCTTGAAAGACGCTAGCATGTGTATGTTGAATTGCAGATTTGAAACCGTCCAAAACCACCTGAATTAAATGTTTTGAAAGGTAGTTTCTATAATCCATTGCAGAAGAGCATAAGTTTTTGACTTAAATGGCGCTACAGTTCGGGTTGAACCTGTGCTTCAACCAATAAGTATCTTCAGTTAGTCCAATCTAACTCTAGTGGCGCACTCCAAGTCGGAGGTCCCCTTTCATTTGGACACTGTGTTGTCACTCCGGGGACTGTCTGTTTGTCTTCTCCTTTATTTGTCATTCCGCTTGAAAGACTGCTCCATATAAGATTATCTCATGGCCTTTGCCAAATACCTAATGACATATGGCCGGTTATGAGAGGTTTTCTAAGCTATTTCTGCTGGAGCAAGGTCTATGTCACTTGAACAATTTTGTTTTGTTTTGGTCAGGAACCACTCTCCTAGAGCACTCAGACGTAAATGTTCTATTGTATTATACTACCAGGTTTCTTCGACTATCGGACTGATTTACTGGAAGAAGCGAAAAAGTAAGGCTAGACCCGTTAAGCGGTTCGTCCCACTTCTCACTGCAGACGTGAAAGGCCATTTCTTCACAAAGCTTTGTATGCTGCGAGACTTCGTCAAATCTTTTGACTAACCCCGGACATCCAAAGCTAATTAGAAGGAGAAATCTCTTGGACTACTTTTTGATTCTCACTTTTCAACTTAAGAAGTATCTGTGTACTACGCTGATTGACTACATAGCGAAGTTTCATATTACATTGGTCAAAGTGATCTTGAAATGCGGTTAAGCTTTATAAGCTGAGCTAAGTCCTTTTCAATTCGTTCATAAAATTAAGGCAGATCTAGGTTAGCTAACATTCGGATCTCCAATGGATGCATTGTGTACCCGTGTCGGTCGTGGTTCTCCACTAAACCTAAATGGGAAAAGGAAGACCCTGAACCATTCAGAGATTTTTATAAATTTTAAGATGATTCCTCGAGAGCTACTTTCCAGGATTGCCACCTTAGTTTCTGTTGTTGAAGCCGACTTCTATGTTTAAAAGGGCGTTAGTGTGAATTCTTTGTGATAGCTCTGTCTCAGCTTCTGTATAAGACCTTGTTCAACCCCACATCAATATTAGAAGTGATTGCTACGGTTCCATTCGCATCAAAGCTACATTTGATGAATACGTTCACGCACTCATAGTGTGCTTGCAAGAGCTCCTGGTATTCCTTATGTAGTACCTACTGCCTTGATAAGATGTTAAAATTGTCTTAAGCAATACTAACGCAAAAATCATGAAAGGATAGGTTTCGATTCCTTAAAGTTATACAATTACTCTGGATATTGATTCCAACATCTTCACATTCACAAAAGGACTTGACCACTTCTTCAATCAATTGCTCGTTAATATTGCTTTGAATGACACTTCATTTTGGAATCCATTAATTTATAGGACTTAAATAGCAAGGACCATAACCCCCAGGGATATATTCTTCAACAAATTTACAAACTTCCACAATGAGAAATTTTTCATTAGGATTGCAAAATACCACTATGTCTGATAAAAGTTTAAAAACTTGTAAGGACTACTTCGTCAGGTCCAATAACCACATATTGAGACGGTACTTCTTCAATCCTAGAAGTGCACACACAGCACGAATTCTCTCTTGCATTGTATAAGTAAAAAACCACAAACAGAATCATCAGGTTTACTAATACATTCACGAGAGAAATGCAGGTCACCCACTCCATTAGTTCAACTGTAAAATGCACTCAGGCATCTGTTACAAAATGGAAAACCATCCCGGAAGTCCTATTCAATAGTTAAACCAACTCATCTCTGTGTATCTCAATTTTATTTAGCTCATGTGCCTGTATATAGATACAGTTTAATGGTTCTACTCTACACAGGACCTTCCATGGTGATGAAATGAAAATGGAAAGCAAAAGTGGAAAGCACTTGTTTTATTCGACTTTTAACTATCATGGTTCAGTTGTCATTGGAAATCTATTCCACTTAAAAAGGCTAGGTATCCACTGTAGTGGTTCGAATTCCACATCTGCTGGGTATCTGCTTGTCATAAATAGATCCACATAATGAGGTTTGCTGGCCTCATATCAGATAAGTGTCTATAGTTGCTGTAATAAACCCCACCGATAGGAGACACCTTTGACTGATATCCATCACATTATGACTGATATACCCACATGCTGTTGGGTCGCAAAAAATTCTCTCCGTGTTAGTGTAGAGACCTACAAACACATAAAGAGACAGAACCTATATATTCTGTTATTGATACATGTAGATACGCTTATAAGATACTTTCTTTCTCTTCCAGATACGCCCATCTGTAAACACTTAGATCGTGTCGTTCTAATTGGTGCTTCAAAAGACGAGACAGTTGAAGTGGCATGTGAAATACAAGCTGATCCACCACCCAGGTAAGCATAACAGACATATCGTATTCCCTGTGATTCCTACATACCTATTTGCCTTGCGACTGCAATCATCTGCAACAAGGGAGGCAGCGTTCGAGTACCATTAAATTGCGATACATGAGCATGCACATCATATCTCTCTCTCTCCTTGTGTGCTATTCACTCCCTTTCCGCTTGATAACCGAAATCATTAAATATTTAAATCAGGATGCCAACCAGGATTGAATGAAAAATCTCATTCAAGTTGCATTCCAGGAATAGGTTATGAGGTATAGCACTACGGAAAACTTCGCGTAGGTATCTTTTATGCAGAACTGAAATTAGAGTCCATAGAACTGCGCCATCTTTCCCCATCCCTCCTCAGACAGTAGGTCCTTAACAAATTTCAGGAACTGAAAATCAAAAGTAATCTTCAACTTGCCTGTGTTATTCTCGGAAAGACCACCATTCAATCTACTTTAAAGGATCCTGTTCCCTTTCGCTCTTGGCAGAGAAAATTCCCGATGAAACATCAACTACTACAAGTGGATACCGAAACACCTCTATCGGAATGGCAGCGTATCCAACCCAGCCAAAGTCCTATTCAAACTTCACTATGTGGTTAGCGCAATATTAACCTCTATACCTCGATTGAGTTCATCTCTCCTTCTACAGCTGAAACTGTGTGTATTTGCGTACCTTTAGATTTGAGTGCACTTTGTTAAATTAAAGGAAACAGTTTGCATTAATTAACATTAAATGGAATTGGCTCGTTCACGTCCTCTTTGGTCTTTGGCCACACATACTTATACACACGTATACACAAGTATAAATTCATTCGCTTTACAGTAATTTAGATAAATGCTACTTTGGAAATCCGGAACTTAGAATTTCTCATTCCAATTTGAAGTAAGGTAAAAAGAGGACCAAAAGGGACCCTTTAAGTGCATTCTATTTGAGGTATAAATTTAATTTAAATTAAAGTCCTTTCGAGTTATTATATTATAGTGGTTAAGTTAATGTTTGAATGGGTATATTAGGTTGAAATTTTGGAGAATAGATATGCAAATGGGATTACTTACGGAGTAGGAAAGTGTGAATATTTTATCGCAACGAAAGGGGGACAGGTTTTCGGCTTGGTTTATTGGATTACGAGTCATGTCAGTTGTTAGCCAGTAAGTCCTAAGGTATATCATTGGCATTCACTTAGATTTCATAGAGGACTAAAGTTCCTATCACACGTTGTGTTAATCTCAGAGACAGTTCTATGAATAGTGTGTGCCCTAAGAGAATCTTAACTTTTCCGTAGCGTTTAATCAATGCAAATGCAGTGCATACCAATATATAGGTAAATGGCTGCCGTTGCTGACAAAATTTGACAACGGCTTACTTAGATAAATAGGTCTCCTTCCTCCTAAAGGCATATCTCCAGCACAGCATGTTTACACAAAGGATAAAACCGTGGATACAACACTGCATTGTGTCGTTGGCTTAATTGAGAAAACGCTGAAAGATAGAGAGTACACGTTAGCAGGTTTCCTGGATATTGAAGGAGCTTTTAATAATATCATAACAGATGCGGTGTGCAGGACCTTTACAAACCTCAACGTAAACCTAATCACCTAGATAGAGGAAAGACATATTAAAACGAAACTAGAAGAAGTATATGCCTTCAAAGGCATACCTCAGGGTTCTCGTGCTCTCGTTCTCGAAACACGAAACACTCCTAAAACTTGGGAACAGCGGAATCAAATTCACAGCCTACGCTGATTATGTGGTTCTGCTACGAGAGGCAAATTTCCTTTAACATTTAGTCAGAAAACTTAAGGAGCTTAGTAGACCCTTAGGACACCTGGACCAGGAAATACCCTTGTTCACAAATAAGAGAAAAATATCCCTTAGAACCTCTGAAAGCGCCAAATACCTGGGACTAGTGGTCGACAATAAACAAAATTCGAGAATGAATGTCGAAGAAGGAATTAAGAAAGCTACGATAGCCTCGTGTAGCAGTGTAGAATTTCCGGAAACACGTGAGGGCTAAGTCTCAAAATCATGCTGTGGATTAAACGGCTACATCTATGGTAGCCATGTGACCACCAACCTAAGTGTCATCCCGACAGTACAAAGGCTACGGCGCATTTGTGGAATGAGAACAACACCAACACGGTAGGACTAGAGGACATCGTCAACTCACTCCCGCTAAACCTTTTTACACAACAATCGGTAGCCACAAACGCCCTAAGTCAATCAGACAGCTGGAGTCCGAATGCATTATGCCACACTAAGATCCTTTAGGAGTACTACAGACTCAGAGTCAGACTACATAACACCCTTTCTTGACTATCTAAGACCTTTTATAAGCCTCTTTCCTAGTAGAGACGAATGGAGAAACAGAGAAGTTTATAGACATTGTTTTAGGAGCAGGTACATATATAGTCCAAGCAGAGGTCTTAGCAGTGACAAAGCTACTCGTCAGACTGGCTGAGGATATCAACTCATCGACAGTCAGGCAGCGATAAAAGAGATATTTTCCACAGAAATAAAATCAAATCTTGTGAAGTGCTGTCGAGAAAAGCTCAATGGACGCAGCATAAGGTAAGACTCTGCTGGATCCTTAGTCATGAAGCTATAGCAGAGAATGAAAAGGCTGATGAACTAGCTACGGGAGGCTCGGTACTTGATGCGGAGTAAGCCGACTGTACGGTCAACACCTTGCCTTGCACACTTAGGGACGAAGCAGGAAATAAAGTTGTAGCCTCTCTTCAATAAAGGAAGAACCGACAGACAGATAAAAAAAGAACGGAAATTTCTATCTACTCTCATAGGAGTTCTCACAGGGCACAATACTCTGAGGGCATAATACATGAGGAAAATACAATTGTCCAATGAAGATCTTTATAAAGGCTTCGGTGATGAGAAGTTCCACGAATATGCTACACACTTCTGTCAAAACCAGAGTTTTAAAAAAAGGGAATAGATACAGGAACTCGAGTTTTGAATCTGTACTGAAAAGTATAAATGAAGATGAAGATGAAGTATAGTTTCCTCTTCTTTCTCGTCCATGCAACTTCTACAAAATTCATTAGCGAGGACGACTGTCCTGATGGTGGGCCTACGAATAATGCAGTGTCCCATAATGACACCTACTATGATGTTGTTGAGCAACCTTTTCTGTCTAATCAGACAATTGGAGCGTTTTGATCCAGTTTGACCAGATCTGTCTAGTAATTGCCGTTCACCCATCTACGATTAGTTTAATTCACAGCATTAAGCTTATGTAGCAGTTTAACTGTAGCGAGAGGCATGCGAATAAGACCGGTAGGGTTGTACCCTGTATAGCTAGTTCATAGGTCATTCAATAAGCTGGAATATCACTATGTCCCGGCACCCAAATGGGATAAATGTTGAATTGTTCAGACATCTCGTTGAATAGCGACAATTTAGGCGCTTTGAATTTATAAGTGAAACTTGAAGGATTCCAGAGATTTGATCGTGACCTGACTGTCCTTAAAAATAAGAATATCCCGATTGGATATGACGCTGTACTTCAGCCACGATAACGCTAGTGGTTGGGAAGGCGGAAAGAGATATTTACTATGCCAATGTTTAGATCGACACCTCCTCCTACTTCTAATTCTCTTTTTGATCTGTCCGTAGTAAAATATGCTATATGTATGTGTTTTGAAGCGAAAGATTCACCTCCCAATCCGTTCTTGAGGGAATACGCAAGTTCTAATCGAATAGAAGTTCGGAATGTGCGTAGTCGCTGTCTTGGGGAACGAAATCAAGACCATTAAGAATAGAGGAGTGTCCAGTACTTAGACTAGACCATGGAGATATAGGCTTCACGTAAGTTACTGTAGAAGTCACCATTTGTCTACTACAGATATCTAAAGGTGAGAAATGGAACAAAAAGTCCAGAGCCTCTGTTGGGGTGATTCGCAGTGCTAATGCATAGGAAAGCCGACCTTTGTACCCGGCTAAGATGAGTTAGTTGGCAGGTTTTCTCCAAATCTCCAAAAATCGTTCACCAGACGATCATGTCATACATTAGTATAGGCCTGATGATGGTTTCCATTTATTTCCTATTCCTTTGTTACAGTAGTATAGGACGGTAGTGGCTTTCTTTACACGTTCAAGGATATTGGTTTTCCAGCTAAGTTTCTTATCAAGTATGAGATCCAGATAATTTGCTTTATCACTTAAGCTAATGGCACATTATTTCTGGCGATGGAAATGATGGAATCTTCCTAGTGAAGAGGACGAGGTCTGTTTACATAGGCAATTACTTTAAAACCTTCATCTTCTAGGATTAGAAGTTGTTCAATCATCGCTAGGTTCCAAAGAATAGTTTCTAGATCCCATCAAAGCCATCACATCATCACTGACTTCTGGAATGCGCTCTATTTAGGATTTTCAATTCTCTACTCCATTGTGTCTAAGGTTGGATTACAAGCCTTTAATAGCTGACTGGTATACATTTCAGTTCAATACGATGCCACTTGTTGAGCTTTTTTATTGTTTTGGTATACTACCATTCAAGTTCTTCTTGCAAAGCAGCTGACACTAGGATCTGTCTGAGTATCCGTGACGAATTTCTACAGTCTGTAGATAAAACCATACTAAATGTCTGTGATCTAATATAGTACGCTAGAATTTAAAACCTCTCAAGACTCCTGCTTATATGAACAGTAAGAGCAATCACTTCCACACGTCTGGAGTGACGCAGGGACATAAGTCCATTATTGACATTTTTCCACAATTCCGCTACCATTCTGCAAATGATTGTCGTAATAATTGGGTAGCCAGACGCCTATGTACACAGGTTAGATAGGACATATGTGAGCCCACATACTTTTGTGGACTTATATAGCGATGGCGTGGGACATACGTCCACAATTCGATTCTGGACTTATGTCACACTGAACTGAAAATATACAATCAGGCAGAAGCATTCCAAACATAGCATTTTCCAGAAGGCATCATAAACCGTCTGTTGTATATATTTAACACAATTGTACTTTCTAATCCTTTTCCTTAATTACAGATCATTCCGTTGGAAGTTCAACAATTCCGGAGAAACCCTCGATGTTGGCAGTGAACGTTTCAGTGTCAATGGTAGTCGAAGTATTCTCAAGTACACACCAGTTACCGATCAGGTAAGTTTAACACCAATCATTCGGCGTCATTTCTTACAATATCTCATCGTCTCCCAGGACTATGGCACACTATCCTGTTGGGCAGTAAATGAAGTCGGTACACAGCATCAGCCTTGTTTATTTCAAGTCGTCCTTGCGGGTAAGTCGAATAATAATTGTTGCGTTTTCAAAATCCCGATTATCCAATTTTTGTTGCCTCTTCTATTTGCATTTAACAACACAATGCCAAAAGGTCTACCGAGTGCCGTCAGCAATTGTTCTGTGTACAATCGTACAGAACTCACTGTGGACATACAATGCCTGCCCGGCTATGATGGTGGTCTACCGCAAATATTTGTCCTGGAAATGTTCTCCAGTCGTACGGGAAGCTTAAGGTAAATATGTGATTTTCCGAGTGTGCATGAGCATTCCCAACCACATGTGCCATCTGCACTTAACCTATGAAAATATACTACAAACAGAGCAAGACAGTCAAATATAGTTGGTTGTGGCTGGGTCTTTTATCTCTGCAGGTCCAGCACCAACAGCAGTCGGTATCAGTGGTGGTCATGTCAGGACAACTTGACCAAAGGTCAGTTTTGGCTAGGACACACACCTCAACTCTCTGGGCGTATTAAAATGCAAATATCGCAAAACGATTAAGGAAAATTCTTGTCCACCTTCTCCTCCTCATTCTGCTCCTGTTCCTCCACCAAGAAGGCAATGCATTTGCAATGCAATCAGGCAAACAGTAAATGTTTGTGATTTTCACATTACGTCGGGGGAGGACTGGACTAGAAATCCTCATGAGATCCCAATAACTAGTCCATTGAATATTTTATCTTCTTCGTCCTGAAAATCTTTTCACACACATACACATACATACATAAGTACATGCTGATCGAATTTTCGACGTTATATTTATGCAAATCTAAAATACTCTCATCACTATTGTCGTTATTGTCAGTTGTATTGCTGTTGGGGTGGGGACTTCATTTTGTGTCCTTTTTTTTGGAAATATTGAGGCTGCATATTTTGCACAGTAATCGACCGTCTTGGATTGAACTTTAAATGAAGTCCTGTATTATATTTGGTTCGTGTGGCTCGTGTTATCAATAGAAATATGAAATGCAAATGGAAATTTTATGGGAGAGTGTCTCCTCTGGGATGAAATTGCGAAATTTCATTTAAAATTTTGTTTAAATGTCCTGAATGATTATAAGGAGCAGACGTTGGTTGGAAGATTTCCATGAGAAGCTAAATTGCGTTATTCAAGTTCTCGCAGGAAGTTTGTGCCTGATGGTTCAGTTCGGGTAAGGATCTGAGTTAAGGCAGGAGGACTCGGTTTGAATGGAAAACTATTTTCTACTCAAATTTACATAATTAGAAGGAACATAAAAAAGTTTTGTAAATACTGAATTGTTTATCCAAAAGCTTATTCTGAACTTATTCCTCTTAATGTACCTGTGCTCGTCTCTTAGATGAAAAAGGTTAGTAAAAAAACCACCCTGACTAACGATCTTACTGTTAATACTCACACACCTCTCAGGCAAGCGGAGTGAGAAGGTTCTCTTAATGAAATCAAATGAGATGTTATCTGTTTCCGAGCTAATCAACTTTTTAACACTCAGTTATGGTGTTGAAAAACGCAATGCTACTGTTGAACTCATTCAGAATTATCGGCAGATTTTCTATCTCACAAGTGGTCTACAGTTCTAAAACAGATATCCAAACGAATAAAATTTCTGTTACCTTGCTTTTGAACCTTCAAATTAACTATTCATCTGGTGATGAAAATTGACATTGCCGTTTATTCGACCTGGTGAGGTTAGCAATATCTAAGTTCACATCCTCCAATCCTAGAGAAAGAAGAATGTCTTAACTATACATGACATATGATGTAAGTCATACAATATCTTATGCAAATGCGTCCACCTAGTCAAGAAAGGACACCATCAGACATATATTTACGTTACGACAGGTATAGGAGAAACTCCAGGAATATCAAATTGAAACCCATTAACTCTTACCGATTACAAGGTTGACTTTGATAGCATCTACAGATATAAGTAAATCTTACAGAACAATACGGCAGGGTAAGCCAAAATGATGATGAAGAATTGTCGCTGCTTCCTTAAGATCCATAACGAAGTCATCAAATCCTTTGAAATCAAAAAAGGAATTAGTCAAAGTAATTCCATGCCATGGTTGCTTTTATGTGAAAAAGTAATAGATTGACATTTTGTGATGCTGATTTTTAAGCAACAATTCTTAAGGCACCAGATCAAAAACCTATCGAAGTCTTGTTGAACGAGACTGCAGTCTTGAGGTGAAGAAATGAGTTTAAAAAATGTTGGTGTCATCAGCGTAGAGGTTTGATAACTCTTTCAATATCGTTCAAAACTAAATAGAATGAAAAGAAGGGGACTTAGATGTCTGCCTTATGGGACAGTGGAGGTAGCGAAAAAGAACATGAAAGGACGAACATGAAGTGTACACTATCAAACCTGATTTCCAGATAGATACATAGGTAGTTATGAGTATTTCAAAAGGTACTAGGCACCATAGTCGGCCCATTGGGATCCCAGAGAACCATTACGGTAACAAACCTAAACCTTAATAATTTTTTAAATGCATTTCCCCTACAAAATTTGATTATCTCAAAAAATTGGTTCGTAGACTCAAGTTCCTCTAAGTTGTCAAAGAAGTACTTTCCTAGGCTTAAGTCTACTCCGAGCTATACCTTGGCATTCACATGTCCTCCGAAATGTGTTACTTGATAATCCTAATCTCATGGCATGCGTCCTCAGGAGGTACATATTACCCTATTGCTATTCTTAACCGCGACCTGCTTAGTTTCATTATTTCCGCAGTTTTGTTCCGATTTAACATAGGCCACAATGCCTTATACACCCTATGTCCTCCTAAGTTAGAACATATTAGGTCAGCCATGTTGATGATCCTATCGAGAATAATCACCTTGGTCACTCAGATTGGTGGTTTTAAATCACTAATTGTATCACTTTGTGGAAACTCTGATCCTTTCTTCGTCAAGTGGTAAAAGATACAGAAATATCTCGAGTGCAGCCGTGAGCGTATGGCGCCGAGCACCTACTTAGGCAATGGCAATGCAGGCTGTTCTTTGTACCTTGGCCAATGTATTTCGTGAATTCATCTATATCGTGGCCTTCCGCCATTCAAGAGCCCCATACGTAAAGATGGGTTTGACTATCCTGATATAAAGCCAGTGCATCATTGCTCCAGGCTCCACTTTTTCTCCGCTGCCTTCTTGCCAATGATGAGAGCGTTATAAGCCTTGCGGACTCTTTCCGGTATGTTAAGTTTTCAGTCTATTTTCTTATCCAGTACAATGCCAAGATATCTTGAGTGATCCCAAATGGACAACTCTACCCTATTCAGCTTCGGGATTTCAAAGTGTGGCATGTATCTTGAATTTCCTGTTGAACAGTATCAGATATGTTTCGTCCGAGTTGACGTGAAGACCATAATGTCTAGCCCATTTCCCAAGACAGTTAAAAGCTGTTTCCATCATTTTACTTAATGTGTCTAAAAATTTTCCCTGAACTACTACGTCAACCACACACGCTGTGACACCTACTCCTGTATTAGTTAGTTCCTTAAGTATGCTATCAATGACTAGAACACATATACACAATACAATGCAGTTAAACCAGAAATCATTTTTAATTCCCTTAAAATGAGATGTTGCCTCAATAGCATCCCTGGTCTGGACATTTTTCAATCCAGGCGAAGAGACATGTGTTTCATCATAGATAAGAGGAGCTAAGATTTAGTGGTAAGTTAAGGAAGAATGCCAAACTGAGACTTGTGTGGAGAAAGATAATACTTGGTACAATTTCTGGGCGACTAGTGTTTCAGTTGAAATTGAACGTAAAATATGGAAGAACTTGGAAGGATGGGGTGAAGGAATTGCGATTAGACAGTGGATGCATAAAGAGTGAGTGGAAAAGAAAATGCACTTTTTTTCTACCAGTCATCCTGTGTCGACCATATCCAAACAGATCATCTTTCAGCAACCCATTGAATATGGATCGCCAAGCTAGCGATTTGAGAGAATGTACATATTTGCCTAGCCTTGAGATGCTCTTACTAAACTAATACGTTTTAGTAATACTTACACTTATGAATCCAAGTGTTATTTTTTTTTATAAAGTAAGAATGTAAAAATAATTCGAAGTCCAATGAATGCATTTCACTGCCCAAACTGATAAAAGGAGGGATGCAAAGATATTATATTAATTGAATGTCGTAAGATTAGCACCAGCACATTAAGAATGGTTTGCCTTAATTGTATCTTATTGGCTTAAGCATATCTAGCAGACCATGGTCTCAGGTTCTTCGGATTACAGGATCTTCGAAGTATTTTCTCCACAGATGGAGGAAATAAACAGGATATATGGGATGTAGCTTGACGAATCGACAAATGAAAGACTGTAATCCAAAAAATTTAAGCACTGCATCACGATTGTCCCATTCCAATGTGGAGTCGGTGCTGTATGTTGCAGCAATTCGAAAGTAATTGTGACTATTGTGTCAATCGATGTTAACGAAGCACCGGATCAGGAACCTGTTTAGTGATCAAAAAGGGGCTGTGGATCAGCTATACAATCAGAATAAGCGGCAGCTCCTTTGTCAATCACGTCATGGAATTGAATTCGAAAACAGAATATAGAAGAGTAGGTTTATAGTGGAGAAGGAATCTCAGCTATTTAGGAGGAGCTGGGGAGAGTTCATCAGAAACATCATGTAAGGATATGAAATAGGCCTATATGAAAGAGTAAAAGAGTGAATATCTCTATAGGATTGTTAGATACTATATATTCCGAATGGATACGAAACCTCTTGTAGTTTAACTTTTCGACAGTCTGAATAGCACCTGCCTTGCAAGTAAGACGAAGACCAACATCCCGCTGTCAGGCCGAATGAAACATTTAATCTAGACGATAGCCAAAACTTCCGTTCAGCTGACCAAAATGAGGTGAATACAGTAATATCCAAGCTTAAATCCAACAAGGCTAATGGACCAGACGGCTTACTAGCCGTTTTATTCAAAGTAGCTGGAAATGATATGGTAGAGAGCATACACCAACTCATTTCTAAGATTTGGACAGACGAGTGCATGCCTGATGAATGGAATCTCAGCATCGTTTGCCCCATCCACAAGAAAGGATACCCCTTTTCATTGCAGAGCTATTAGGATATCCAGTTACTAACCGAGAATGTATATTACTTCATTTGTCTTTACCCAGCGCTCTGTCATCTAGTTGTTAGAAAACTAAGCCTACCATAGATGCGACTGATTGTAGCTCTACATCCTTTTTACAGATTTGTCACGACCTATTAAACACTCTATTTGTCAATACATTCGCCTCTTATCACTCTCACATTCCACTTTCAGATTCAACTTAACCAACCCCGAGGAGCCTCAATTCATATTGGAAAATCTTGACACACTCACATCGATGATGACAACCGAAAATAATTCAATGAAAATTCGCATCTACTCCTTCAATCAAAAAGGACGAAGTTCTGCATACCATCTACATGACTTCGTAATTGGTTCGACAGGACACAAGACAGGTGAGTGTGATTCGATATTGGTGTCGTGGCGGTGGTGTGCCTACCTGTGGTGTCAAAATGTCATATCCTTCGACGGAAGTACACAAATGATTGATGTCATCCTTCCGTTCTGGTGTGCTGTATGCTTATACACATGTATCTGTATATGACTGGCATATGACTATTACCCAGAACACCACCTGTACACGAGAGATTACACATATCTTTGGTCAAACTGTGCATCAATCTGCTTTTCTCTTTTACGCCTGATTATCATTGGATCTCCTCCTTCCATCATTGGTAAAATGTGATTTATGATGGTTCCTTGCCACTTGGAATCAATGCATATATCGAATCTTGCAACACGCGTATAGAAGATGATATATCTTTGTCACTGTCGCCGGTAATTGTTGGTAGTGTGCTTACCATCATTGTCATCAGTCTGGCTATTGCACTGCGGATATTCCTGGTGACATTTTTGAATAATCTACGACGAAATCGACAGCATGGAACAAAAGCCTCTGTGGTCGGAGGTGTTCAATCGGGTGATGGATATAAGGTAATTGCATGACAATCTCTTAGTGATGACGCTGTATGCATCGAAATGAACGTGTTTGTTTCTATTTTCTTGCAGAAGGGTGGTAATCTGGAGAAGCCACGGTGGCAGCATACGGATATTAAGACAAAATCTACATCAGAGGATTTGATTGAGGATGAACGGGATCCCGATGTTATTCCTTCACAATTTGGTAAGTAGTGTGGATAGAGAATGCACATTTGTAATTTATGTACAGAAACGACACCTGGATATCAAATCACAATCTGCAATGCCAGGGAGATAACCACAATTATTGTAGAAAATGGGAAGCGTACGAAATACCCAAAGAAAAACATCTCCATTTGATTTGTCCATCTCCAAAAATTTAAATCCAACTGGCTATTACCTCCGGAGAGAAAATATTTTTGGACAAAATCTCCAACGAAACAAACTTTATTGCCAAAATCTCCACGAAATCTCCAAATCCCCAAATCGCTAGGGTCCATGTGGTGCCGTGACATAAGGCCAAATCTAAGAATTTAAAGAAATTTTGCATACATACAACCTCGCACCTACCCCAAATTCAACAGTGATCACAAGTAGGGGAGTTCCAATGGGACAGCATGCCCCCACATATGTACACATTCCACTGTTTATGGATATAAGTGACATAAAGTGTCATAAGGCCGCTATTTAATTAATAATTCTTATTACCAGCAGAATACAAATGTATCCTTTTGATGCGTTCCTACTTACTAATTCTTTTCGCTTTTTTTTTTTCGTTCTCTCACCTTATAGTTGGAGGAGGCTGTAGTGGAGGAAACGATTCAAATGGGTTAACAGATCTACACTTTACACCACCACCGATGTCAAAATGGTCACCAAATACGAACGTAAGTATATTTTTGGTTCCTAAAAACCCTTTCCCGTTACATAAGGTTAAACGTTGCCTATATTTGGTTGAACGTGGTGTGAATGTTTTGGCTACTTCTGACATTTAATGCATGATGCATGTCTGTCCTTTAATTTAGTTAAGCTCATTATTCCCATTAAAAACGTTTGGTTTTCAAATAAGTGGCTTAGGCCGATACCATTTGCAATTCCCTAAAGCAATATCTATTAACCCAACAACCCCTAGCCAACAACAACCAAACAACATCCCTTTTCAATATAGCTTAAGCAAATATTTGCCAGTTTATTGACCAATCCAATGTAATCGCTCGCCAATTACACGAGTCATCAAATGTAGGGCAACACAGACAGTAGCAATTCGTAACTTAATTTCATCATCAAATTCAATTTTTCCAATGGCATTGGCATCAGGGATCAATTTGCATGGCAAATAAACGTTAAAAAGTGATTTGTTCCCGCTCTCCAAAGGGACGAGGCCAAAATAAAAAAAAAAAACGAGAAAATAAAAAAGCGAACTCAATTATATCGTTAAAACAAATTCCCCAGGACAATGTTCACCCAACGCCGTGCAAACATCACCACCAGTTCCCCATTTTACAGAATCCACCAGAAACCAGATGGTAGTGGTTAATGGTGTTTTCTAAAGCTGCCTGACCCTTACTTCTCTGTCTCACTTGTTTGCGTAAATGATTCCTTCCTTCCTTCCTTCCTTTTGTGGACTCAATTCAATAAGAATTTATTTTTATCTCCATCTCTCGTCCATACAGCATCGTCCCTACGACACACTCCTGCATCAGGGGACAACAACAACATCATCAACGTCGACATTATCCAATGGTCCAGGTGTTCCGGTCACGTACAATCAAATAAACACACGCTCTCATCTAATGTCCTCATCGGTGATATCACCGACCGCCATAGTCGGTGGTGGTGGTGGTGGTGTTGGTGGCAACACCAGCAGTAGTCCAGTTCCTGGTATGCTAACAACAGGAGTATCGCCAAATGGTCTTGGAATGCAACTCAACGGACCAGGAATGATTATAGCCTCACCGACATCTTCCGCTGCGTCGACAGCCACATTGCCAGCGACGAGCACGAGTTTAACGAATGTTATGCCCAATACACTCGCAGCGACTTGTAGTCCTGGCACGGGTGGTGGTGGAGGTAGTACATTGCCATCCCTAATCGGAGGCACACTACCCTCTTCCGGTGGTGGTGGCAGTCTCCTATCAAATACGAATAGTCTCAGTCGAACAATGCTACATCAACAGCATCAGCACCAGCAGCAGCAGCATCATCATCATCATCACAGTTTAGGACGCAATAGTAATCTGCAGCCACAGTTTCATCAGTTGACTGTGTTGACGGGGCCACTGGCGGCGTCGACGACAACGGCGCCGCCTGGGGTAGTGAGCAGCAGCAGTGGGATTGTGAGTGGGTGCAGTTCATCTAGTGATCTGGAGGATAACATCAATATAAATGCGATTAAGGATTGTCTGATGACACAACGAGTTCCGGAGAGTTGTGTCTGAGTAGCTGACAATACTGCAGCAAATGGATGCGGAGGAGTCGGCCTAAGTGCTGATATGCATCTGGTACTTGGTGTAATTAGCGGTATTTAATCTTCTTTTTCGAGGTTTTATCTAATAAGTTTTCGAAAGGACTTTTGCATTCATTCAGAGTTTATTGTTTTATCATTTCGATTTGTGTACTCAGTATGTAGATAGTGATTTTGTAATGAAATATATTAATCTTCCAAAATGTTTTCTGTATTAAAAAAAAAAAAAAATTAAAAATCTTACAAGAAAATGTTTGCTGAATCTGTCTGTTACGTGAATGTGGTGTCTTGAGTTCATTAGAAATGTATCAAAAAAGGACCTAAATACACTCATACAGGCATAAGAACCATTTGGTTTAAAGGGGATTTTTTCTTGATCGCCCAGGCAGACTAATAACAAGGCTAACAACTTATATAGAACGTAAACAAATTATTCTCAACCGTCAATTTGGAATTCACATCCGGAACGTTCTACGATTGAAAAGGTTCACTAAACTACTAAGATCACCGAGAAAACACTGAAAGAGAAAAAAGGCTTTATGGATGTACCACAGCATTCGATAGAGTTTGACTTGCAGGACTGATCTACAAATTTGAAAAGCATTTATAGAAAGCAAATATAGAAAGATCTTGGAAACCTATTTTACAAACAGATACTTACTTACTTAGGTGACGCTACTACAGAGAGATACTGTTGTATAAAAGAACAGAAAATGTATTCGGCATTGAGGGAATTTAAAGCAGGAGTACCTCAAGGAAGTGTTCTTGGACCAGTACTCTACTTTTTATCAATATTCAATACAGAAAGATATACTGGCTAATGGACTAATGGACTAATGAGCATGATTTTGACTAGGTCGATGTCTCTGTACAGTTCGCTGGTAAATCTCCTCTTCCGAAACCCGACGGAGGGATGATGAGGGTATTATATAGAATCTCCTTAGTGTTTCTTGACAAGGCCTTGTTCCTCAATTGATAGCCAAGTGTAACTCTTCGTATGATTTCTGATGCGATGTTGCTGTCAGCGATTATAGAGGAGCCGAGGTAAACAAAGTCCCTAATTACCTCAAAGTTATAGCTATCTATTGCGACGTTTTGTCCAATTCGTCGACTCGATTTTGCCCTCATTCACAACAGAATTTTGGAAAATTGTTGGCTTCCGAGTTTCGCACAATTTTCTGAAGTATGATGTTGAAAAAGTCACATGACATCACCTTGTCTAAATCCTTTTCTGACAGCCAATGTCTCAGTGAAATTATTTCCAACCTTTATGAAGCAGCCAGCACTCTCCACTGTTATTCTGCACAATATGACGAGTTTAGCAGGTATGCCAAAACAAGACATGGCTCTATATAGCTTGTCTCTATAAATGCTGCCATATGCGGCCTTAAAATCGATAAAAAGATGGTAAGTATCAATCTGGACTTTTTGGGTTTTCACCAGAATCTGCTCTAGAGTGAATATTTAGTCAATTGTGGACTTATCGGACCTAAAACCGTTCACACAGTACGGTCGACAGGATCTTGTATGCAATGTTAAGGAGACTGAATCCTCTATAGTTGGCGCAGGTTAGAGGGTCTCCTTTCTTTTGGATCGGGCAAACGCTGCTGAGGTTCCATTCATCAGGCATACTTTCCTCCGACCAAATCTGGGAAATGAGTTGGTGTATGCTCTTCACTAAGTCATCCTCCGCTTTTCGAGGAGAAAGCACTCGGTCTTCCGGACTCTCCCAATAAGTAGGTGCAGTAGATCGGCCGATGCAGTTGACGCTGCTCGAAATAGCTTCATGGGTATGCCGTCAAGTCCTACCGCCTTGTTGTTTTTCAGTACTTAGATCGCGGTAATGATCTCATCCTTACTGGGGGATGTGGTGCGAATTTGGATATTTCTTACTTCGGACACCTCAGTTTGAGTATTCTGGCGAATACTCGGTTTAAAATCGTAGCCAAATGGTCCTTTCATCTCTTTAGTTGATCCTCATCCGACATAAGCAAAGAACTGTCTAAGGCTTTCACCAAATATTGGATAGAGCAGTGGCAATTTCTTGCTGGTTGCTCAGCTTCAGTAACCAGCGCATTGATGTATTTGCGCTTGACACGTTGCATTTCTCCCATCGTGTGAAACAGAGACTCTAGCTTGGAGCTCTCTGCTGCTGGAGTTGGTACAATTCGAATCCTAGGTTTTTTTCGTTCCTCCATCATTTTCTAGGTATCCTCGGAAAGCCACGGCGAATGTATTCTCTGCGATCAGCCAACCATCCTTACAGCATCCGATGTGAGAACGGTGTTCATAGCATACTAATTAATGGTGGGCAGTGAGCTGCTAGGTGGATAACCTAAAGAAGAAAACAAAAGTTTGTGTGTAGCTTTATAAATTTCAGGATGGTTAATGGTTGCTTTCCTGATGGAAAGCGGTGGTATTCACCGAGGATCATTTTTCTAGTTCTAGACAGGCTTGGGCATTCGAATGGGAAGTGAGATGTACTCTCTTCTGCGTCCTTGTCGCCACAGCCTCGGAAGAGGTCGTCAGTGTCCAGTCGCCCGTTCGTTTCGCTGAATGCCGCTTTGTCCTGGAACTCAAAGGAGTGTAACTTCGTGGTGTGCCGTAAGTGCTGTCAGAGCTTCAAGGCATCGTTTCACGAATTTGAATTTGACGACTGTGGATATATGTCGATCGTCTTTCTTGAGTGCAGTTTCGTGGATAGTTCTAGTGCCGCTTCTGCGATTACTAATACTTCCGATGGCTGCGTACATCCAGCGGATGATGGCGGGCTTGGGCTCCTATTTTTTACTAAAGATTTTGCTACATGTAAATACTTTCTCACGTATTTTCTTTCCAAGCCAGCTTACGGTCAAGTATAAAGCCCAAATGTCTCGTATTTAAGTTTTGAGGGCTGTGCTATTGAGTCTCAAGAAAAAGAGGACCACCTCTGTTTTTAAGGGGTTAACGTTCAATCCACAACTTCCCGTCTATTTATGTAGGGTATTGAGGGCGGATTGAATTATTCCGGTGATGGTCGCATATGTCGCATATATGACAACTTTGACATTTGAGCCCATTTCATTCTAACTTCTTTCAGATTCCATTTCCAACCACTGTCCATAGTAGAGGCGATGAGACCATCTTGGGGGTGTATCTAGAGGCCAGTGCATGTCACCTAGTTCTGAGTTGATGTGTCTCGCTTTGAGCATGCATTCAACCCAATCTAAGATTACTGGGTCTTTATTTTGTTGGTCCAGTGCTAGTCGTATAGTTTCCGATTTTACATTCTTGAAGGCCGCTAGCGTGAATTCTTTGTGGTGGAGTGAATTTTCGATCCTTGATACCACCTCATGTAGGACTGTCTGAACAGATTGGCCTGGGCTGGGACTTCTGTCATAAGATAAGATGTTGATCACGTACCAATCCCATGTGTATTCCCCGTCTGTTTCGGGAAAATACTTTTAAAATGGCCACTGGTGCCAAAATGGTCATTTGGTCATCAAACGAAATATGACTGATATTAACAGACACCATAATCACAATTAAGGCATTTCCTTCCCAATAAAAAACAAAAGTAAAAACAATAAAAATAAAAAATAAAATTAAATTAAATAAATCAAAATCCTCTGAAATAGTAGAATTCAATTTTTACTACAAGAAAAAGACTTTTTAAGAAAAACAAAAAAACTATAGAAATAAAAATTCAAAAGATATATTTAATTTAAAATTTAAACTAAGCTAAGACATGTATTCTTAATTTTGTATTGTAAAAAGAATATATATATACCATCCCAAAAAAAAAATTGTTATTGTAAATAGAAAAATCGAATAAAAATACATATAACATGGAGTGAACTAATATAACAAATATATATACCTACCTATATATATATAAATATACATTTAATTTAAAAACCTAAAGAAAAAAAAAAATACAAATAAATTCTAGTTCATTACTATTGGATTTAAATAAATCAACAAATACAGATGCAATTTTCTCGTATCTTCATCATCAATTTTATCCATGATGTTACGCAATTTTATACATTGTGTATGTGTGAGAATTAAAATGATAATAATTGCCACTTTTGATGAGTGTCTAACTATTGTTAGTAGAAGATGATAAATAATTAAAAAAACAAACAAAAGAAAAACATAACTATATAAGTAAGCTAAATGAAAATTTTGAGGGAAAGAAAATTAATAAATTGAATTTATAGTTGTTGCTTCGTTGGGAATTTTTGTTTTTTTGTTTATAACAAATTATTTAGATAATAAATTTTATTATGTATATAAATTTCGAATGTGTATAAGAAAAATTAAAAGATGAGAGTAATTTTTAGAATTGGACGAAAAGATGGCGAATAAATATATAAAAGGAATTATATCAAACAAATTCTGTTTTTTTATTAGAGCAAGGAGACAGCAAGTGATACATAGGTGTGTATATTTATTTATTTTTTTTTTGAGAATTTCGGTTACTTGCGAACATAGATGATGATATGAAGGTAAGTAAAATAAAAACCCATTGATTGCTCTACTAATTGCAAACAATGTCGCATATTGTCAATTAGAAATATGAACACACACATGTCTTTAATGAGAGGTAATTCAAAATTTCTGAAACTATTCCCACAGGGAAGACATAAACAAACACTATAATCATGACCACCTCATGTTCTGCAACAACACTCAAAACCCTCGAGGGACCAATACACCCGGGGAGCTATTATGTGCAAATCAACCATAACTCAAATAAAACCCCCAGGATATGCATAAACTCTGAAAATTTCTCATCATTATCAGTGTTAAGTGGCCCGTTTGTGTACTTCAAAATACAGCAAGCATGATAATCACTTAAGAGGACCTATTCAAAGCCGGTAATTTAATCACTTAAATCCTAATTCTCGATTGAAGTACATAATTGCCTGAAATTATCAAAGTCATTCAATGATAATCGATTTTTTCGCGAAGCGATAATGGACAGAATTTAAATTCTCAACTGCTCATACTCTCTCCATGAATAAATACTGTCAATGGATGTACAAAGGGCTTCATTCCACTCGACGAGAGGAAATCATTATAAATCTTAGGCACCCTCAAAATTCCCATATACAACACATGAGTGCCCACAATTTGAGGGCGTATAAATGTCATTGCGGAGTTTCAAACATTTATTATACAGAAGTATCTATGTATGTATGTATCTTACGTGCAACCTTAAGTGTTTTATTGAGATTAATGGACTCGTATGGCGAACATCTCAAAGGAGCATGGAAGTGAGTTACATTCTTGGGTGCAGTATCTAAAGAAGGATAGAACTGGAAAATAGAAGTACAAGCCACTTGAGGATTCAAATAGATAAAGAATTGTGGGCTATTGTGGCATTTTTTAATGGAAGGTGCATTCTTCTTTTGTAATGATGATAGTGCGACGCTAGATATTGTCCTTGGATCAATTATTACAGGATTTCGATTAAAAAAAAAAGTCCAACTTTAAGTCCAATGATGGACCTTTTATCTGTTTACACAAAATAGTAGCACAGGATCAACTGAAGTAAATAAGAAGCGTCAGATCAATACCAAGTCTCGAAGATATGTGTAAACATGTGTAATAAGCACAATTTTTGGATGATCACACACAATTTTTGGATGATAGAGGCTATTTAATTTAACTCAATAATATTGTGATCTAAACAGAATAAGCTTTCAAAATCAAGAACATCGTTTGAAAATGTTAGCTGATCTTCAACGCTGACTGATCCAAATTTTATTACCCGCAAAATAAAAATGAGTCCTTGATATCTATTGATCATCGACAATATGATGAATGATCTGGTCTTAACTTAAAGCGATCACCTAATTTGATTTATGGGAATATAACTGATGAAAACTTTCAATTGGTCCGAATGATTTTCATGGATACGACACGAAGATCAGGCAAATAAATCACTATAGATACGACGGAACTGATTGAATGGTCGTAATATGAAATAGATGATCGTATAACAAAAAACTTGTATGCACCTAATTGGCAACTAATCCTCTCTACGAAATGATCCTCTATGACTGATCTTCATGGGGACGACAAAAATATAAACGCATGTGCACTGCATAACTATTACTCGTGACACAAAAACTAATCCTCGATAATAAAATCAAAGTCGACAGTAGTTTCGATGATCGGATCTTTTTTTCCAAAGATCACTTACTTGTATAGGGTCATCCAACAAGAGGTGTCATTTTAAATCAGAAAAATCCAGTATTTTTATGAAAAGGGATGATGTTTGATTTTGATCTTAAGTAGATACAAACCCTAAGCTTAGTAAGGGAATATAAAATTTGCGAAATATCCGTCTTGGTTCTGCTTACAAGTAGTCATGCTTTTGATGATATTTGCTTACGTATCCAAACAAATGAAAATAAACCCCATCGCTCAGAATAATTTTGCGTAGAAAATCATGATCTTGTTCCATCATTTCCAGCATCAATTCAGTGAAAGTATGACGTTGTCCGTGATCTGTCTGGTTCAATTCTTGTGACGACTTATATGCATGTAGGCCAAGACTTTTATGCAAAATGGTTGCGGATAGGCTTATCTACCAGTCGGCGATATTTCCAACTGACTTTGCTGGATAAACACTTACCTGTCTGAAACGTTCAAATTTATCGATTAAATTCACTATAACTGTACGAGAAGGCCTTCGATGATTATCGAAAGCATTTCGATCCTTACGAAGTATTTCCACGATATTGTCACCGTTTTTGTAATGTATTTGAACTATTTCAGTGAGTGTGTATCGATCCATATTTAATAACCTCTTTGTTCTTAGTTACCATAACTCATCGGAATGATAGTTGAATATTGAGATTTCAACAATGGCTCGGAATTTGAAATAACACCTCTTGTTGGATGACCCTTTACATGTCCTTGTACCTTGCAAAGTATTCCATTACAACTAATGCATCACATAATAATTAAAAGTATTATTAAACGCTCGATGACTGATCGTTTTCGACAAAAGCCTCGTTCTTGTTTTATTTTTTAATGATCTTTAACTTTAAGTGATCCTCTCTAACAATATGTCCTGTACAAGCCAAGTCAGGATAGCTCTTAGCCATATACATATGTACATGACAACGTCTTCTCTACAATGATTGAAAATCAATTGCTTTGTTTCTGCTGAGAATCTCCTTCCTTTTCAAAGACAAATTTCTAAAGATAGTATTTTTGAATACGGAATAGTATAGTTCACGATCACTTGTTTTCTTCTCTACATAAAGTATCTAGTTGTGAAAGATCAGTATCTACTGCAGATAAATGGTAATTGACACACAACATCGATTAGGAAAAACGCTCAATCTGGAGATGAACTGCCGACAATGAACTAATCTTACTCACTTGAAAGATCAGTTTTGTGGACAAGCTCAGTTTTCTTTAAATTTCCATACCACTACAATGCACCGTCTATAGTTTATACTAAAAATCATTTATGATAACTTATTATAAATTGATACAGATCAGTCTCCACAGATCAGTCTCCACAATTCATTCAATCAATTGAAGATCATTTCGAACATTTATCTAAAGATCAGTTGCTGTAAAAATAATTAATTTATAGGTTACTTAGCCAGGATTGAAGTATTTCCCTTTAATTTCTATAGTTTCTATAAATATCAATTACGATCATTTATTGCAGACTAAAGCAGTAAAGCACCTAGAATTTGCTCTTGTCCAAAGATCATAGTGCAGATCAGTTAACAAACACAATAATTTCATTGCAACAGTCGCTGAATATTGAAGAATTACCTCATTTTAAGGATCAGTTGGGAGAAGGATCGATCTTTAAAGACCTCTTGGTAACGAGAAAAGTATTTTCTCTGCACATTAGTGATCACTCTTTTACATGTACACATGTAGTATTGATGATCAATTTTTACGGCGGAAATAAGGCGATTGCGAGGAGCAGTTTTCAAAAAACATTGAAAAACTAACATACTTTAAAGATCAGTTGATATGAAAACAATCAGATTTTTGAAAGATCATTTTATGGGAAAAAATGTATAGTGTCTATTTGAACAGAATTTGGTTAGGTATTGCTCTTTTAATGTTGCTAGTAAAGCGAACAACATG
Organism: Xylota sylvarum; assembly: GCA_905220385.1. Lineage (NCBI taxonomy): Eukaryota > Metazoa > Arthropoda > Insecta > Diptera > Syrphidae > Xylota > Xylota sylvarum. The sequence goes on along the minus strand of LR999957.1, from coordinate 101,450,438 downwards.
TCACTAAAAATCAGATCCATTATCGTAGACAATAATTTTGCTACAGATTAAGGGTTACAGATTCTGGCGTTAAGTATTCCTTTACAATGAAATTCAAGAGTAATCAGTTGTAATAGATGAGAATGACACATCAAGGTAAAAAGAGAAAGCCACGATGGTAATCCACTATAGTACCTAGTTTCACTTCGATATCGTTGGTGATCACACAAGAGCAAACGGTGATCTTCAAATATCCACAAATAGCAATTATTTTCTAAGCCTGAAGAATAAAATGACTCTGAACATCGATTTATCACCAAATGTTTAAGGACTCTAGTCCCGTTCCGTCACTGATGCAATTATATCGAAATTTCAATAAAAAAAAAAGTAGGTATACCTCATCGTGAATTTTTTCCATTCATTCCCATCCATCGAGTAAACTCTAAACTACACGTGCCTTTAGTTATGCAAGTGGGCGACAGTCGCCGTTTCCCTTAACTCAAAGTTAAAGAACATCTCTTTGATTTATGGAACCCATATAATACCGTCGAGATTTGAAAGTAATGCGACGGTCTCTGAAGGAGCGCCCGCGTATACATTTTCATTGACAGCAATTTTCATTTCATACTTCAATGCATACTCAAGTTCTAATGAGAAAAATCACCTCTCTCTAACAAGCGCAATTCCAATTCAAATCTAATTACAAGTCATCAAAACTTTCTCTTTGCCTTTGGTTTTGTGGAACACAAAAAAAAAAAGTAAAATTCCAAGAAGAAAACTTGAACCGGATATTCATCGTCGGAGCTACATTAACCAAACCATCGGTACACCCTCTCATCTGTAGGTAGATCCTCTTCCGATGTGGAACAGTCGCAAAAAAGGGAGGAAACCAGAAAATGGTAAAAAGATATATATTTTTTTTTTGCCTCCTTCTTGCAGGAAACGTATGGCCCGGAAATAGGAAATAAGTACCAACGATCCACACTGATGTCATAAATCATGATGTTAATTATTTCCATGCGACATTGCGACTCTCTTTCTCTCTCTGTGTGTTGAACTTAATCAAAAAGTAATAATTGGAATTACACAATCTGTGAGGATAATGACGTTTGTGAGACGCTGCGTGCGGTGGAGAAATTCGAAACCCTAAGGATTTCCATGAGGACGAAAGAAATAACCGAGTAATTCATTAAAACCGCATTAATGGAAATGTGAACCTATTGCGCGCCATAGGTCTTTCGATAATGAGGGGACAACGATAATCTTGATTCATTTTGGCAGATTCTTCGAAGGATGTGATTAGTTTTATAAACCACTAGGGTGTGATGAGAAATTATTACACCTTTGGGCAAGTGGTACCTGGGTGTCGATTCATTTAGGTTGTAGATACTTTTTTTGACTTGATTTCGTTTGAAAGATACGAGTTGTGTTTTAAGAAGTTGGGATTGCGTGGTGGTTCCGATTGACTTGTTCATTTAACTTGATTTTGGATATTTATTGTTCATACACCAGCAATTAGATTTATAAACTAAGCTAAAGTCAAAATTAGCATGACAACTACCAAATAGATCTTGGTGCAGTTTCTATCGCGCTATTGACAATACGTCCACCCACAATCCTTCCGACTGAAAGGTCATTTTCAAGACATCAGACGTCTTAATGCAGTATTATCTGAATCCCTGACCAAAGATGCTGCAGTTTCCAGCTTCATCAAGCAATCCAATGGTTTGTGGGCGGTAAGCAGCGAGGACAGACAGTAGTACACCAGTAGTTTCTATAACAAATGTGAAAGCAGATAATACTTGTTTGTCAATAGAAGAGGAGGTAGTGAATCTCGTTACATGGTAGAACTTGGCTATCATGTCATTCGCACCATTCAAAGTGCAAGGCCTTGACGGCATTCTCCCAGCTATGCTTCAGAAGGCCCCCAGTTAAAGTTTGAAACAGGCTTAGGTAAATCTTTAATCATTGTGTAGGGCTTATCGTAGGGAACGTCAATTCCACTTTCAGATATTATACAATTAAGAAATCTGTCACTAGAGAAACCCCTCAGAGAGGCGTTATATCCTCTCTTCTCTGGATTCTAGTCATTGATAGAATTCTTAAGGAAATAATCAATTCGGGTGACTGTCCAGCTAGCTCGATCTTCATATCCTCAACATCAACTGCGATTGTACTACTAGGTTTCCTTGTTCGTCCCTGCAGACTTCAGTTCTGGCTTTATAGCCTTGACAACTTCTAGTAAAAGTTCCGACCCTCATTCCTGTAATAGCATCTATGCACTTCTTTAATCACGCACTTTTCATGGCCATTCTTTTTCCTTTTGAGAAGCCGGTGTTCATGACTTCGCCTCTGCTCGTAGATCTCGTGTGGCAGATCTGGTCCAGCTATGTAGCGCCCCTTAACATATCATCTGTTTTTCTGCAGTTGCTTGCCGGTATTCCTCGTCGAATCACGCATTTCGTTGTGGTGATTGAGAAAAACCTAGCACATAAGATGCGGACCTAGCCCTGATGGATTTTTGACAGTGTAGCCACTGGTCTTCAGTACTTGATAGTGGCGGCACAGAATCTCTTAAGAGATCAAGGGACTGGCTATCTCTTACAAGAGTAAGAGAGGTACAACAAGACAGGACATGCCCGACATTCGGCAAAACTGTCTAGCAGTTGAAGCTATACCAATATCCTGAAGCGAATCTTATAGATCGATGATCTACAACTGATATGTATAGAAAACTGATTTTGAATGAAGCTGTTTAGCACATCCTCCTTTTTGTCCTTTTCAATATACAACCTTTGAAAGATATCAAAATTTGTTGCCTTAGATTAAGGATTAATATTCTTTTAGTACCTATATCATTTGGATTTAGAAAATGTCGCCAGAAACCACATTTACTTAACAGTTTGCTCCATAAACTTCAATAAAACAAAGTAAACCCAACCCCTCTGTCAAAAACCATCTCCTATCAAACTCTTTAAAGGACATTTTCAGCTAAAGAAACATCTGCACATAATCAATCTGTCCTAAGAAAACATTTGTTTATGTTGACGAAAGTACACAAATTTTATTAATGAAAGCGTAGCACAGTATTTGAGTCGAGCGTAAAATTCCATGAACCCGGGTCAGAAAAAGGTAACACGTGTCGTGTCAAAAAAGGAAAACCAAGTCTGGAATGGCTACTGTTCACAATTTAAATCTTCGAAAGTGTACGATAGTATGCAAAGAAAAATGGTCCTTTGGTCGCATGCAAATCGTTTGAATTACAATTTCATTATACGAAAGACCATCACCATGGGACCCATGTCCTAGAAAGAAAGCAAGTTTCTGCTACGCACATTCTTGGCATATCGTTTAGAATTCATTTAGGAATCCATCATAGAAGCAGAGGCTTTATTTTTGTTTTTTTTTTTTATGAGATGCGATATTCTTGTGCACGTGGTCTGTGTAGTTTATGTAAGGATGGCTCGTGTGTAGGTGTCTCAAATTTGATTAAATTAAGTCCAAATAGTCTTACATATGAGCAAGGTGTGAGAATTGTGGACGAGATATAATCCATCATCCTTTTTATGGAGTTTATAGGGTGTTGTTGAAGGAAATGGGTTTTGAAACTCTTCCCGGCTGTCAGTCTCTTTTATGTTTGTCGGTGTGTGTGTATGTATGGACATTTAAATCCGAAGAAGAAATTTAGTTAAGGGATAGGTAAATAAATAAAACATGCTATAAATAGGGAATTTGTGTGTAAATAGGAAGAGAGCAGGTAAGTTACTCAAGGGCATTCAACGCATAGAATTTGATTGATGACTTCGTACGGATATAGCTCACTTGAGGCATATTATGGCCGTGATGTTGTTCAATTATTTAGTTTGCCAACCCACGCAAGTGTCAACAATTGCTCACATGGATATTTAAATTAGAAAAGTGGCTTTCGAATTTTTAGGAGGAGTGATTTATCAGGAATAACTTTAGGTGGTATGGAATTGAAATTAGGTTTTAGGCGTACAGATATCTTGTCAACAATTCTGATGGCGTGGAAAGTCACTTGTAATTAGTGATGTGAATGTGGGATGGTATTAGGCAGTGATTTATAAATAGGCTAAGGAAATATTAATCACTCTTTGCTTGAACAAAAATAATTGTTTAACTCAGGTTGATTGGTTGATGATCAGAAATAAATATATCTACAGCAGATGATTGCTATCTTATCCCACCATAAAAATTATCACTGACAATCAGTCGACTGAAATACTATCTCTCTCTCCTCCTACATCTGTTTGATTGATCAAATCGTCAGTAGATGGCATCTACTTAGAGGCTTTTTAGCAAAACAAAAGCTGCAGAATTGATCATCCAACATCCAGAGCAAGAAACCTCCCAAATACATCGACGACATACATGCTCCTATCTGTGTTGAACAGAGCAAGCAAGCTGCTATAGAAGTTGTAGAAGTCCTGAGTATTTGCAACTAAGTAGCAGGTGACTAAAGCAGGTGACGGATTCGGATAAGAACACTATACACAGAACGGAACAGTAGAGTATGTGGTAGAAAAATTCCAAAGGGCATACCAGAGCAATCATTACTCAAGAAAGTAAGTCTAGGACTTAATTTACGTTGCAAAACTCGGCGTAGCTGGTATACTGCATCGGCCATGACAACAGATGAGGCTATCAAATATGCTGTAGCATGGCTTAATAGCTTCAAATCGCCTGATACCGATGGAATGTACCCATCCTTCCTGCAACAGGGTATAAACCAGTTGCGGTCAACTCTGAAGAGAATCTTCATTGCGTATCTAGCACTGGCATATATTCCTATACCTTGGCGTACGCTTCGAGTGGCTTTTATACCAAAAATTGGTAGAAATGACTACTCGCTCGCTAAGCGTTATAGACCTATAAGTCTGTTTTCCTTCTTGCTGAAAAGATTGGAGAGACTAGTCGAGATTCACATGCACAGGTCTGCACTGAGGATTCACCCTCTATCTGAGATCCAACATGCATACCAGCGCGGAAAATCCTATGAGACTACGCTTCAAAGTCTAGTTACTAGAATTGAATGCGCTCTCGATAGGAAGGAATACGTCATGGGCATTTTCATCGACAAAGAGGGTGCTTTTGACAAAGCGACTTTCGATTACATGTGTGACTCTGCTAGACAACATGAAGGAAGATGAGACATTGGTATTGTTGATCAGGGCAATGCTGATAGTAGAACTTTTGTTGCAGATGCAGACTGTGGGCGTCTTGTAGCGCAAGGTGGCGTTCTCTCTCCACTTCTATGTCGCGTAGTAGTGGACTCTCTATTACATACTCTCAATAGTTCAAACGTCTACGCTTATGCATACGCGGATGATGTTGACATACTTTCTGCCTACAGATTGTGCCTACACATGCCTACAGATTGTGTGCGCTGACGCGCAGATAGCCTTAGACATGGTCGATGAATGGTGAACTAGGGTTTTCGACCAATCCTTTGAAAACTGAGGTTCTTCTCTTTACGAGAAGGAGGATGGTGAACAATCTGACTCAGCCAACCAGGGGGCTTTCACGTAAGTATGTAACTGCCTTCTGCACGAAACTTCAAAGAACGGCCTGACTTGGCTGCACGGGAGCTTTCCCAAGTACGTCTGGCTCTGCTCTAGATGCTCTACTTGATTTACCTCGCCTTGAATCTTTCATCTGCCGTGGCTCAGGCAGAGACCCTGTCTCAGGCAGAGACTCTCCACGGGTCGGGAGCCCGTTAAGTAAGTAAGTAAAGTAAGTGGTACTTTCATCATAGATTGTACTATCAAAGCAATCTACCGTCTCGCAATTGCTACAGACGGGGTGGCTTTGGTATCAACCGCACTGTAGTTTCGATGACCTTTCGCAACACTTATCCTACAACCCTGCATTTACGATTGGGTTTCCAATGAACACAATAGTATGTGGCACGGCTCTTCAGGATGCAGGCAGGTTAAACGTATGCTCTCGAAAATCTGTATGAAATCAGCGGCATTCTTCCTGTTTCTCAGCAGAATAGACTGTAGACAATTTATTGTCGTTCTTACTGAACACTTTCCTTTTACCAAACATCTTAGTGTGCTAGGCTTAAGAGACACCACTGTCTGCGACGCTTGTCAACGATACTTCGGATCATTTCCATTCCTGAAATCAATGTAAACCTGGCGAGGTCAAGGAAGTTTTGCCATTAACTTCAACAGAACTACCAAACTAAAAATTCTCAAAAAACTTCTCGAACTTGTATTAATTTGCCATTCCCATGAACGGCTAGTAATTGGCCAAGTAACCATCGAGAGATGCTCTCTTATTTGACCAAAAGTTTCGCAATGACATCCAAGGGAGACCGATCCCAACTCTTAAAAAGAAAAGAAAACAAAAAAAATGTCCCTGACTTCTAGATGTCATCCTTTAACACCTGCAAAAGATGTGCCACTTTAAATTTACTCTCAAATGTCCACTAGCTTAGAGTTACCTACCTCCTGAACTCTATAAAAGTAACCCTGAGAGACAACAATTACATACATAATACGCATCCTTAGACCATTATCCTGGTCCTTAATTAAACAGAAAACTTCAGTTTTCAAATGACATTTTCGTGTGTAGAAGGACTTTCCATGAGTTTTTCTTTCACCCTCTCTCTCTCTCTCTCTCTCACCCAAAACAGTGTTGTACGATTCGAAAAACTTTTGCAATTACAAAATCCTTAAAGCTTGTAATAACATAATGTCCTTGGGTAACTGTGTAATTGAACTAGAAAATAAAACCACACTGAACATTGGTGTGGCCACAACTCTCTGGAGCGTCAGATGGAAGAACAATAGGACAACACAGGACGATGCGGAATCGGTTTTTGTGACAAGTTTTATTGAAGGTTGTCGGTTAGTTGCTTGGTTGGTAGTTCATTTCTAATCCTGTTCACGCAGGATACCGATGATAGAGGACAGTTGTTGTCGTCATCGTTGTTCTTGTTGGTTGAGTTTTTGAAAATGTTTTAATGTCGGGACTGGTGTATACAATGTTTAGCTTGAAGGTCCTTGTGGAACTTGAAAAGTTTTTCCCAAAAAATTTTGTAATCAAATGTTTGTTGCGAGTTGTAACTAACTGCTGCTGTAAGTTTCAGAACATTTTGACATTATTTCAAGTGCTTTGTTGCACAGCCTGGTCCCTATCATCAGCAAACAGGTTACAAGTCATACACCCAATTGGGTGAACTACTGTAAAGGGTGTTCGGTTTAAGAGTTTGATTCTTAGCAAAACTTTCAAATACGTAGACCGTGTGTGTCAATTAGATCATATCTTCATGATTATTGCTTTCAAAATAACTAAAATAGACATCCGGAATTAGAGTGATCTCCTGGTGGAGTATACCGCACGTGTACCGTTTGAGTGACAGACTATTTTGAGGCTTCTTTCCCATGAAAGGTTAATCGAATATGGTGTCGGCCTCATTCATGATCTACTCCACATTTCAAATGACAAATCTCGAATGACATTCTTTTCATTGAATTATATCCCACCTGACATTGATTGAGCTACATCTCGATCGAAATTAAAGGGCAGCATCTCCAGCCCACATGTACATATTTTCGTCAAAGAATTTCCCTGGAACAGATTAACCCACAGAGTCCCGATTTTATGTGAAAAGAATTTTATTTATGGCACTGAGAGGATGAATAAATAATTGATAGGAAAATCAAATGCTCTTCCACCAGTAACGCCGCTGATTTTTCATCTGAACTACCCTTGCCACGTCAACGGCAGTCAGTCCAGAGTGTGGCATCAACTGTATCGAAAATATACACACAGAAGGGAACAGACCATTCGAAGCTGGAGATAAATTAATGTCATTGAATTACGGAGAACACCTTTTTTATATTTGTATAAGGATAAAGTGGAATATGAAAAGGATTTAAAATAAATCGCTTGCTTTACTTCCCGAGAGCTCTTTCGGATTTTAAACATTATTCACTTTAGAGGATACTGATACACACTGGATTCGACAGACGATAAAGATTTTGGTCTCCTCAGGCTGTAGGCTATCATTCGAAAGTGGATCATTATTTGGATTGATCTTATTTAAAGAAAGTATACACGCGGTACTTTTCACAAGACGTACTCTGGTGTGACGGGTCGTATACGTAACATTTTTAGACCTACAACAATCTATTGCTATTGGTTAGGTTCCTGGTCATCAAGAAATTGCAGGCAACGAATCTGCAGATGAACTAATTAACCACTTTGCTCTAGGGAGAGAGTCTAAGATGAAGGATCTACGACTACTCATGTATGTCTTCCATTTCTGCGGCTGAGATGAAAGCCAGGCCAGTACTATTTTGGAATCCGTCCAGCAAAATTCATTGTCATTGATTCCAATCGATTTCTTTATGAACTCGAAGAGTCTAGCGAGTAAGTCTGCTCCGCATAATTCCAGCCTGAAAATAGATACTTCCTTTAAGAATGCCACTTTGGTCTTCACTATTCTGACTGAAGTGAAGTGTCATAAGTGGCTGTAGTAAGTCGAAAATGCTGAATAGCTTGCTTTCTGAATTTCGATCATCCGGAACATTTGCTTTATATCCTCTGAGAAACAGTACTTGGAGCATCGATAACGTAGTAAAACGGTAGTCAAATCCTGTTGTAAGGGTAATGGGACCTGGTAATAGGTTTTTATTCAATGAGTTTCCATTGGTCGATTTACAGGATCCATCAAAGACAATGCGAAGTTTCGTCGTAAGACTGTTGTCCTTAAACACAGCATGGTGTGGCAAGTAATACAGCTCTGATCATTTCCTTATCTGGAACCAGTCGCTAAGAGATAGGTACTCAGACATGAACTTTCTATAGTCATCCTCTTTTCCATTACGAAGAATCTGTTTTCGGCAGCTAGATATGAGCTTCCTAGTACGGGTCTTTCACACTTAAAGGGGAGTCTAACTGAGTAACGACCTGATTCAATACGTTTGAATGTAGATTTGTATATTCCTTCTGCTAGCTGTACCTCACTTGTAAGGGCTATACTCCTCGTTGGCATTTCATCGGTTTTCCAAAATAGTTGAATAGCTTCGTTAAGGTCTGCGTAAGTAGATTGTGTGGTCAGATTGCAGGACCACATTTTTTTATGTAGTTTGCGCGATAACGGCGTTATCTTCGATTACCTGCTCTTTACGAAGGATATAGAAGGAGTAGTCCGCCCCTAGAAGAATATTAATTGTGTTTGGTTGGTTAAACTTGGGATGAATTGAGTTTACTCCATGCTTTGCTTCGAATAGGGACTGCTGGTTGATCCGAAGTTATATTGCTGAAAACCAGCGCAGATATCTTCACACAATAATCTTTATTGTGATGGAAGTATGCCTATATTAGCTGCACCCTTAGAGACACCAACATGGATAGCTAATATACATACCTAAGATTTTCACACTATCTGGACATCTGGAAAGGCCTAAACGTTGGGCACAGGCAGCCGTAATAGCGCGTTTTGACATCCAGAATCAAGAAGAATGTTGCAGAGTTGTAACTCTCCCATGTAATCTTTAACCGAAGACCGAAGACGAAGACAGTTTGCAGTAAGGCGTTAAGTTGAACATCAGATGATGGTTATTGGTTTAAACCTTTCAAATATTTAGCTCGAGGGTTAACATGACTTATAAGAGCCTTAGATTCAGCTGTAGTGGAATCAGTCCTAGCATAGGAGGATTGCTCTTCTTGAGCTTTAGCGATCTTATAGATACTTATCGCCATTTATTGATCATCAATCTCGAACTACTACCGAGTAGGAGTAACAACACTAACCATTGAGTCACTGAGACACGGTTCATATCGGAAGGGAAAATTGTTGGAGACAGCTCTGAACTCGTTGGTGGGAATAATTGAGAATGCTCAAAAGGTCGTCGTATAGGAGCACCCTCAGGGGGGACCATTATCACCACTACTGTGGTTTACAGTAGTGAATGAGATACTCCTTACCTTGGGTAAATAGAGGTATAGTGTCATAGTCTATGCGGACGACAATGCGATAGGGATATTAGGAAAGTTAAGCTCGTTGACAAATGGTTTCAGGCACTCACACAGTATGGTCGACAGGATCTTGTATGCATTGTTAAGGAAACTGATGACTCTATTGTTACCGCAGTTTAGAGGGTCTCCAAATGAGGCTGCAGTTCCATTCATCAGGCATACTTTCCTCCAACCAAATCTTGGAAATGAGTTGGTGTATGCTCTCCACCAAGTCATTCCCAGCTGCCTTAAATATCTCGGCAGGTAGGCCGTTCAGCAGATTTGTTAGACTTGAGTTTGTATATTGGTATTTTCACTTCACTTTGGTCGAGTGGACGGAAGTCTTGGTTTTCATCGTCCAAGTTGTTTGTTCTGCCTGACAGCGGAACTTGAGTCGTCGTTGCTGTTAAACAGTCAGCAGAAGTAGTTTTTTTTCATATCCTCAGCACTGATTGTGACTCAACAACAAGAATTTCCTTGTTCATCTCTACAGTTTTCTGTCGAATCTTTTTGGCTTGACACGTTCTTTTTACCTTTTGGTAAAACTTCCGCACATTGTTCCTGGAGTAGAACCTCTCTAATTCCTTGATCGTGTGCTTCTCGTGGTCTTTCTTTTCCTCCGAAGAGGAGTGCTGGTCTTCACCACTTGATACTGGCTGAAGAGGACTTTTAGAGAGGTTGAGAGATACGTGATCCTCAAAGATCATATCTTTCCTCTATGGGGGCTCGAGTGCATATCAGGCTAATGTAATGCGAATTTAGCCTTGATGCGGATTGTTATAAGGCCTTCACTGAGGTGTCTATAGCTCAAGACTTTATGACGAAGTCTGCCGCTTACAACAAATCCGCACCCAAATAGATGCTCCTTCTGTTCTCTGTAGCAATCACCATAATATATGTCACAGTTCTTGGCCGGCCCATTCCACCGCACTTCTTGCATGGCGGTGATATCAGCCTTATAGCAGCCTAGGGCCTCCACTAATTATTCACCTGTACAAACATTCCACGTGCACTTCCGAACGTAATCCTTTTTTTGGACGACGGTTTTGATGTATATCATCTTTTGCAGCATTATGAGATCATATCCACTTCGAACTTAATGAAGGTAGTCACTTTGATAAATAAAATAAAAGAAAATACACAACGAATTCAAAATCCATCCACCAAAATGAATGACAATTTACATATTTTCAACTAGAACCAAGTGATGTTAACTTCACAACAAATTGGCCATCCGTGAAAGGGTCCTTAGATAATAAGTTCCATACTCAATACCCAAATAGACACCAACAACAAGCAACACCACTGCCACACCGCCACCGCCAGTCATATTAATCAATTCATAAACGAAATATTTGTGCGGTTGTTTCGCGTGATGTCCTTGCAGCCACAAAATAAACCTCTGCAACTTTGTTTCGCATGTGATTGCTTTATTGGAGGAACGAGGCTAAATTATGCCAATGCCTTGTACTTCCAGCCAGAAAACAACTAAACATTCAAATTGAATTGCAAAATATCGCATGGGGGTAGTATGAGGTTGTAGCTGCCACAAATAACAGCCATGAAATACCAGGCATATTTTCAAACAGTCAACTGAAATATTATTATTATTCAAATCTATATCGGGGTGGATTGGGGACACAAAACACTGATTACCGATAATGTTTTCCCACCAGGCAGAGGGGGGAGATGGTGGTAGTACATAGTTGGCTGGTTCTCGAACTGAATAAATTTTTGGCAACCAAAACACGATGGAAGTTTCACATAATTGCAAATTTCCGAAATGATTATCAATGAGGAGATTACACAATTGTGCAGGAGTTGAATCCGTGGGAATGATCAGCGTCAGGACGAAACGTTTTGGGTTACATATACATATGTGTATAGTTTTGGAAAATGTGGTTAGTGACGAAACAGTAGGCGGTTGGTTGATTGGTGAATAATTAAAATAATGGAGGGATGAAAGAAATTTAAACCACAAGAGTTATGCGAGACCAAGCACATGCGAAATGAATTTATTCATCACATTCTGGTTTTAGAAAATAATTAATAATTAATTCATTGAGAATTTCTAAATCAATTTTGGTTTGAATAAAAATGCATGCTCAGTTACTTCATTTAATTTTGATAAGAACAAGTTGAGAATTGGGCTAATTCTCACTTATAGCAGTCAGTCCAAAAATGGGGAAGAAAGACCCAAGCCTACAGAAGTCACATAGACCGATCAGCCTAACACCGTTCCTTCTCGAACGATGGAAAAAGCTGTGGACAAGTAAGCTGTGGAGGAAGTACTACGTACATCTCATCTTCATCACCGTCAGCATGCCTACAGAGTGGGCAGATCTACAGAGACTGCTCTGTACCAGCAAAAGAGATAGTACTGTGTGCCTTCTTGGACATTGAAGGAGCATTCGACAACACATCTCATGAAGCAATTGTGCGAGCTCTAGAACGAAAAAGGGTAAGTAACACAGTATTTAAGTAGATGTATGAACTTCTGAGCACAAGATCAGCAGAGACTCATACATCAGAAGGTATCATCAAGGTCAGCACAGCAAAAGGTTGCCCACAAGGAGGAGTTCTCTCTCCCTAAATGTGGAGCCTTGTTGTAGATGAACTACTTGAGAATCTCACAAACTATGGCATCAACTATCAGGCATATGCTGATGACATAGTTATTATTGCCAGAGGCAAATTTGAGGAAACCCTATGCAATATAGTACAAAGGGGACTTAATATAACTCGCGAATTGTGTTTGACGGCTGGGCTAAGCCTTAATCCGGCAAAAACTGCAATAGTATCTTTTACGAGAAAAATTAAAACTTGAGGCCAATACGGCTGTCGGGTACAATACTGACATCAGCCAAAGAAGTTAAATATCTGGGACTAAACCTAGACAGTAAACTTACCTACCTACCATCCTTATGTGGATGTATATTGCTATTGTGAGACCAATGATAATCTGGTCACCACGAGGAAGACACTCATCAAGGTGGAAAGACAGGGGCCATGAGAACTTGTCCAACTACGGCCATGGAGATACTACTAGAATTGACTCCTTTGTACCTTGTGGTTGAGGAATGTGCAAGTAAAACGATCGTAAGGATGGCCAAGGAAGGTACAGGAAGACACAAGCGCATTACATCGAGGCAATTCGATGCACTGCTAAAAAAACTACCACTCCTAGCCTTTCCTAGGAATGATATCATTAGAAGATTTAACTTCCAAAAGAACTTTATTACCAAGCTCAGTAACAAAAAACGTTGTCGCAATGTATCCACTATTTACAAACTGAGCAATCACACAACAAAGTGGTACACAGATGGATCAAGAACTAATGAAGTAACTGGAGCAGGGGTATTCGGGCCCAGAATTAAATACTCTGAATCCATGGGCAAAAGCACCAGTATTTTTCAGGCTGAAGTTTATGCCATAGATAGATGTGTCCAAATCAATCTTGATAGAAACCATGTCAACTGTGATATAACTATAATGTCAGATAGCCAAGCAGCTATCATGGCACTTGACTCCTATATCATTAAGTCCAAACTTGTGTGGGAATGCTTGCAAAAACTTAATGAACTAGGTAGTAGGAACAACCCTCTGTTGGATACCTGGCAACAAGAGAAGGAAAACAGGGCAAGAACCTGGAATAACGCTCATGGAATGAGGCAAGCCAATAAACTTTTAGGGCAATACAACCGAAACAGATTCGACACATGTGTCAGCATGAGCAAGAATAACCTTCGTATCCTAACGGAAACTAGGAAACTAGGTATATCTGAAGAAGGACTCTGTAGATTCTGCAATGAGTCCAGCGAAATCCCAGAACATGTGCTGGGATCTGGTGGGGCACTGACCCACAAAAGACTGAAATACTTGGGCAAGTATCAATTATCAGATGAAGAAATACCGTCACTAGATCCAGCTCTCATCATTAGACACTTAAAGGAAACTGGATTAGAGAGAGTGCTCTAGGATATACTTCTTCCGCCAAGGCGTAGTAAGAGTGCTTTACCCTCAAAATGATTCCGAAAGGAATCCAAAAACTAGATGAACTTTAATGAGGGCATGTACCTCCCCGAGGTTTTAGCTGGGGGCACAATAAACCAACAGGTCGCAATGCAACATACCCCATTCTGAAATAATATTAATAGCACAGTCAGTCCAGAAGGTACGGTTTTTTAGAACAGTCCATGTGGAAGACAACTATTGGGAGATATCATGGGCAAAGGACAGACTCAAGCAAATAAATGAGGTATGCAAAAATACAGAAAGAAAACTAGCCATGAGGTGGAATCAGTCCACAAAAGGATATTTACCTACGTCCTGGGGCCTATTTCATAAAAATATAACACTAATAAATATTTGTGAATTCACTTGTAACTTGTAAATTATGTGCAAATTTTTGTTTCATAAAGAATACCAATTCACTAATAACTACAAGTATGCCAGTCCTGTAACTACAAGTGAATTTACCACTGCGACAAGCTTTTCTGTTTCATAAAAGTATTTGCGCAAAAAATTATTAGCGACGGACTTGTAACTATAAGTGAATTTCTTACAAGAGTAGAGGGACTAATAAAATCACGTACTGCGATCGCTTAACTGTGAAGTATAGCCGCAGACTCGTAGTTCTTCGCGAATTTTTATTAACTTGTAGTTACAGACTGGTAGACTTTTAGCATTTTGATCGCTACACTTATAATTTGAATTTGCTGCGCTAGAAGTGCTGAAAAATGTTTATGGAACACAAAATTACAACTCCATACTTTATTTGTGCTTGTAGTTACAAGTTGACAAGTACAACACTTGTAGTTTTATGAAATAGGCCCTTTATGATTTAGCCTCTACCTTCTACTTGTACCAGGCGTGATGACTTCTCGCTTTATCCAAATTAGAGAGGAACCCGGAAGCAACCTCACTGTCATCACCTTCAAAAATATCCATCCCACTATCATTAAATGAAGACTTACAAAGTTCTTTCCTCGTTATTCGGTCCAATAGTCCTATTCCAAAAGAAAACACAAAGCTAAGCATACATCGTTAAAAAATAATACATTTTCGGAAGGTCATATCAAATTCATTCACCCAATACTGAGGGCCATACTAAATCATGATAATGCCATGAAAGTCACGTAAATTTCAATTTATTTCAGTTCAATGAACTTCAAAAGGATCCCATTACTGAGCAGAAAAAAAAGGAAGTAAAATCTTTTAACTGAAATTGAAATCTTTTGAGTATTGATGATGATGATGATGATGATGATGACGACGATGATGATGGTAATGATAACAATGTCGACGATGATGGGTTCATCAAAATAACAATTAATTGCTCTTGGAGGATAAACCTTAGAACAGGAGAATGTAACAAGGCTCCATTCTTCCAACACAAAGACACGATACGAACCAATGAATTGATCATCCATTTAGAACATGACATGTTTACGACAACGTGTGAATTTCAGTTCAAATTAAATTATTCATATGCCATGTAATTCGGAGCATCGAGAACAACAGTCCTGAGCATCGGCATCCGATAAATGATGGTATCTATCCAACTCGAAGATGATGACGCTGGAATTTTCATAATAAATTAATATGAAAGTCCAGCCTTGTCGTTAGGGCTAACTAGGTACATATACGACCAATAATATCGGAACTCACCGATATATAAATTACTTAATTATACCTTTGTACATACGAGCGTATGTAGATGTGATTATAACAATGAATGCATCGATTTGTCCGATGCAACGCAGTTATGAGGAGACTGCCTGCACTCATTGATTTTAATGAACACACACATTCGATTTAATGAAGAGCGATGGGTATACGAATCAATTCGATTGGAAATTCAGTTGATTAGAGTCAACCTGGAATTGCATATCAACTATGTATCTACGGAGAGAAGGGCACGCACATGGAGCGTGAAACACATAATTTATATTCTGCCTGTGCCAGAAGGCATAATCTAAATATACCTAGATCAATACAGCTTCAAATTAATTGGTCATTGTCAGTCAAATGTGGATTGTGAACTCTTGGCGCTATTGCCATTGGTAATTTCAGGGTTAACGTTGATGCTAAATTAAAGCCTTTCAGACTATCTCCACTGTTTCGGGAACAATGAAAATAAACCATTATTAACGAATTAGTGAATTCCTCGAAATAGGTACTATGTGGGTTTGTGTAACTACGTGCATCAGTCTATCAATGTACAACTAGGACAGGACTTATGGGTTTGTATAACTAAGTTTAAAATACGTGCTTTTCTGCTGACGATGTTCATATCCAGACGAGAATCAGAGCGCTAATTGTACATAATTCGTCGAGGACTGTGGAGGATGTATCTAAAGGGTCATCCAACAAGAGGTGTCATTTTAAATTAAAAGAAAAATGCACCATTTTTGTGAAAAGTGGTGATATTTTTATTCTGATCAAAAGTACAAACTCTGATGTTAGTAATCAAATAAAATATCTGCCAAATGTCCACCTCGGTTCTGCCTACAAATAGTCATTCTTTTGATGAAATTTTGCATCACATTTTCGCAATATTGCGGCTGTATCTCATATCTCAATTACAGCTCTTTTAGTCTATGAATCCGTGGTCGAGCACTGGAGTAGGCTCTACATAAGGAGGACGATATGGTATCAATCAACCCGTTCCAGATGGATGCTATCTTTTTCTTGAGGAAGACAGACTTACATATCAATGTAAGTGCACTTACGTATTTTAACCTGATTACAAATTTTCTTATCCTTTTTAATGTGATTGACAAGGAGCAATGCTGAAGGTGGATTATAGATTTGAAGAGACTCCCAATCTTTTAGTCCATCTACGTATTATATATTCTGTCATAGGTAGTTGCTGATCTATTCTCGTACGAGTTTAGCCAGATTTGCCTAGACGCGACGCAGGAATTCCTGTTTACTAGCCTAAAGTAGCCGGTTCTGACTGCTTCAGTATTAAGAAGGTATTAAATCACTTGAAAGGAAGGTGGACAAATGATAGTGATAGGAATATATAAGAGCACAAAGGCTCTCACGCTAACCTCTGACTATCACCTCTTACTCTACACCTCCATGTTGGTGGATAGTTACTGGGTGCCTAGTGGGATCTCCAATACTGAGTATTGGAAAAAAATTGGTGCCGGATGAACTCTTAATGGGCCAGCGCACATATCTCAATGTTTCATATCAGTCAAATGCTGCTACGATGCGCTACAATCTCTTGCCAGACACAACAGGGAGAAACTCGGTTGGGTCCCTGTTCATTAAGGAATTGAATGCAACGAATCTGCAGATGGATTAGCTCAGAATCTGCATTCATAGAACCTGAACCCTACTGTGGTGTTCTCTGTTCTCTGAGTACATTTTCTGTCAATGCCCAGCATTACATTGGTTAAGGAGGCGTATTTTCCACAAAGAAATATGTTCATCAGCGGAGTTGAGAAACTCTGCTGCTAAGGACGTACTATCCTTCATAAGGGAGGTGGAACGTCTTTTGGCTTAGTAATACCCTTTTGACCTCGCTTACAAGATCCTATCTACCATATTGCGTGCACGTCTGAAACCTCTGTCCTCGATCGTTCGTAAAATATTCAGTCACGTTTGCATTGACAGGCTATGGAGGAGGAGATTCAACGGCGAACTATACGAACTGTAAAGTGACATTGACCTAGTCAAGAAAATTGCGCATTAGTCGTCTAAGTTGGCTAGGACATTCTATGGACATAAATACTCCGGGCCGTTGAGTCCTCGAATCAAACTCGGAGGGTCAACCCAATAGAGGAAAATATGGCCTAAAGTAGCGCGCACTCGTAGAAGGAAACCTCCACAGACTTGAAGTGCGCAACTGGAGGCAGTTGGCTAAGGACCGGGCTAACTGGAGAGGCTTGTTGGTTGAAGCCCAGGTTCACCCTGAACTATAGCCCCACCTAAGCAAATTTCACGAAATTTATTCAATACGTTCTAATGCAGCAGTTGGTGATATGCAGATGCAGATATTAGTAGTAGTGCTATAGCTTACGTTAGAATTTGGACTGTAACACGCTGGAGCTTTAAAGTAGTACAATACTCAGGTAATAAAATACGATCGTGGAGGTATTACTTTATAATTCAATCCCAACGGAGGAGGAAGTTTTTCTTAAGTTTGTTTCGCTCTCCGTTTGTCATCGGTTTTGTGTCACGACTTCAGATGAAGAATCAACTTTTCGTTTCTCTATCCGAAAAACTTCCACCATATGAGGTATCTTGACATGAATAATATTGTATCTTCAACTGAGTACTACACTGTGTTGTTTTTTCAAGGTCTGTTGTATCCGTCTTTCACGTTAGGGATGTAGAAAAGGCATAGATACAATATCTAGTTCAAGTAATATAATTCCCATTAAACTTACACACTTTTTCTATACAAATAACCCTCTAGAGGGGAACAATTTAATATCACACTCACTGACAGGCTTAATTTATGTAAGTTATCCCGGAATACAAACTATAATCCCCATACCACCACACCAACAAGTGAAACGCCGATGACGTGTCAAATAGACAACTAATTCGCTTGATGAATTTATAACAATTACTTTAGCCAACAATTTATTGCCCGACAGTAAATTTTGGTTGTATGCCATTTACGCAATAAGTCGTGGAACTTCAAGTCAACAGCACGCCCTATAAAACCAACAATCTATGGACATGGCGGCTCTCTAACATCGTGCACTGCTCTCTCAAAGGACGACCGACGACGACGTGTTCCCATTCTGCTATTGGGTGTCATTCATCTCCCCAAACGCAAATAAAATTTCATTTAGCCACTTTAACAAATTGTTTTGTTTCAGCAGTGTGATTTTTATTTTTTTTATTTTTTTTTGTTTTTGTGGGAATATACAGGATATACGAGTACTCATGCAGCTTTGCGGCACGTGGATAAACATTGGCGGGGTAACCGAGAGAGAGACAGGATTTTTATGATGGGAACCATTCTTTGTGGGACAACAACGCACAAGAAGAAAACCGGAAATGTCCCTGAAAGTAATCAAATTAATTTATGTATTTGTGGTTGGTTTGCTTTTTGGTTTGTTTTAGTATTTTGATGTTTATTCCTACTCCTACTCCTAGTCTTCTTCCATTTTTTTTTGTAAATTTGAAATAGAGATAGGAACTCCCTTGACGTATACGTACCTTGAGCTATTTCGGGAAGAACAAACAACATAAAGATAGGGAAATTCAATTTCAGTAAGCTATGTGGGTGGACTAATTCGAAAGGGGAAAAGTTGTTACGCGTAGGTAAGCAACCATCATTGTAAAATGTAATTTAAGTGGCTTTGATATGAATAGAGATTGTCTTAATAACAAATCGTGGAAAGAGTTGAAGATGCTACTTGTGAACGGTGTGGGAATTAATTTGGATTAAGGGGTTAATGTGGTGGGCGCTCCATTGCGTTACGGAGCAAAGGCTTCGGCTTTTGATCCCGAATTTGAAATATGATAACTGGCATGAAATAGCTTCTCAAATAAAACATTGCCTTTGGAAAAAAGCATTAAACAGTAGGCCCCTTTCAACTGTGTAAAGAAAGTAACATGCCCAACGTGGATGGTTGTAAGAATCTGGACCCTGTATCCTATACGGTCGATATTTATCACCTACTCTGTGGAATATAACTGTGGACTGTCTCCTGATAATACTTGAAGAGACTGGCATCCACACTGTGGGATATGCCGATGGTACAGCAATAATGGCAAGAGGTAAATTCATGAACATCACAGCAGATACCATGAGAAATGCTCTCAGAGTGGTGGAGTGGTGGTTTCAGGAACAAGGACTCTCCATTTTTGTGGAAAAGACAGATCTGATCAACTTCACAAGGAAGAGGAGAGATCTGGAATCTGACACTTTTCGGATGGAAACTGTAGGTGACCAGGAGGATTAAGTATCTGGGTGTATTTAGCTATACACTTGGAACTTAGAACTTCCATATGGTAGAGAAGATCAGAAAGGCGAAAAGGGTGCTTCATCACTGCAAACAGGTATGTGGACTAAGGTACGGAATCTCGCCGAAGTCAGCATACTGGATGTACACGCCATGATAGTTAGACCGATTATCACATATGTGTCAGTTGTTTGGTGGTAGAAAGCCAATCAGAAAACTGTAAAGAAGCAATTAGATAGGGTCCAATATCTAGCATGTTTAGGGATCGCGGGTGCAATACGAACGACACCAACATGTGCATTGGAAGTGATCCTAGGTATTCTGCCGCTGGACTTATTTATTAAGAAAGTGGCTGCTTCGATGCCACTTCGTCTGCGCCGTGATGCCAACTGACACTGACGCGGTAATACCTACGGTCATAGGAAAATCCTGGATCCCGTAAAAAACGAGATTAGGGAGTTGAATATGCGAAAGGTATCACAAAACTCTTATTGGAGATGGAACACTTCCGGAAAAGAAGATTGGTGATATAGTCATCGTTAGGGATGGGTTCATGATGGAAGGCAGAGCGGGGGCAGGTATCTTCTCAGAAGAACTGAAACTAGCCTGTCATATTAGTCTGGGGAAATATACCTCAGTCTATCACGCCGAGATGATTGCTCTGTTGCATGCATTGGATCACCTGAAAGAGGGTCATGTTGAGTGTACGAACGTTACCATAGCACTGGGCAATCAATCAGTGATTAGACGCATGGACCAAACAGATATCAATGCATTGATGGCAATGGAATGTGCTCATAAGGTCAATGAGTACTTATCTCGAAATGAGATGACGCTGCTCTGGGTGAGAGGGCACGTAGGGACTAAGGGCAACGAAAAAGCGAACTCTCTAGCAAAACAAAGGTCTCTAGCCTTGGTCCGGAACCATTCGCTGCAATTCGCAGAGGGATGGTAAAACGCCTAATTAGCAACTGGGCTGCGACGGAACACCAGAGAAGGTGGTCAACCGTGGAAGGTTGCAGGCAAGCAAAAATGGCTATTCAAATGCCGATTGGCACCACTCATAGAGAAATTCTAAGCTTAGAGCGAAGAACACTGAAATGGGTGGTAGCGTTATCTACAGGTCATGGAAATTTCGGGTATAACCTTAAGAAGATGGGTCTTCTGGAGGACGACACCTGTGAACTATGCCTGGAGGAAGTCGGGACGACAACACATATACTGTGTCAATGTCCGGCGTTAGGTAGCAGAAGAATGGAGGTCCTGGGGAGCCACTGGGTAGAAACCCAGAGGATGAAACAGATTTCTATTAAACAAATGCTAGCGTTTATACTAGGAATCAGGTTCAGAACGCAGGTTCTTCGAAACAGTAAAGGAAACCAAGACACCGAAGCCCAGGGAATAGTAGATGTGTTTAAGCACGATTTCCGGGAGCTACTTAATGGGTATCAGGAAGAGAGCGTGAAAGGGCAGGAATAGAACCCGTAACCAGTCAATGAATAAGCCACTCCTCTCCCAGTTTTGAAGAATGCGGCTCAGCTATCAAAAAGCTGAAGAACAACAATGCCGCCGGTTCTGATGGTCTACCAGCAGAGCTTTGCAAGCATGGTGGTGATGCTTTGGTAGGGTGCATGCACTAAATCATCAACCAAGTATGGGTAGATTAAGCCATGCCCGATGACTCATATTCAAAAAATTCGATCCTATGTCTTATAAGAACTATCGAGGCATATCCCTGCTTAATGTCGCATATAAGATCCTATCCAACGTACTGTATGAACATCTGAAGCCTTACCAGTGCGTCTTCCAGCCCGGTCGACTAAATTTTCACACTACGGCAAATCCTGGAAAAGACCAACGAATTTCAAGTCAAGACTTACCATCTGTACATCCACTTCAAAGCCACATATGAAAGAAGAAGAAGCTCTACAAGACGATGATGGCCGAATTCGAGATCCCGATTATACTGATCCATCTGTGCCGGGCAACAAACACGCGGTGCAACGTGCAATTCGGAAACAGTTCCTTTGAACTATTCCAAACGTGTTCCGGAATTTGGTAAGGAGATGCGGTATCATGTGACTTTTTTAATCTCGTTGTGGAACAGATAGATTCACAGGGTAGGTGTTAACACAAAAGGCACTATCTTATACAAATCTGTCCAGCTGCTGTGATACGCAAACGACATCGACATCATCGGTCGCTCCCAGGGTACAATTTTAGAGGCTTGAAAGACAGGCGAAACGCGTTGGCCTTGAAGTGAATGTGGACAAAACCAAGTACATATTGGCAACAAACTAAGAAGATCTGTCCACCGCCTAGGAAATGCATGCTCTACAAAACTTGTAGTTGCTGCCAGTTTTGCTACATAAAGCTGAGTGCTGGACAAGAAAACAGAGCAGATACTGAACACTTTCAAAAGAAAAATTCTTCGCCAAATATTCCGTCCCGTATGTGAGTAGGGCGAATAGAGGAGAAGATACAACCGCGAACTCTATGAGCTGTACCAAGATGTAGGTTTAGTCCAAAAAGCCAAAACACGTCGTTTACACTGGCTTGGACTCATCAAGCGAATGGTCAATAAAGCTATAGTATAGAGGACCTTCCAATGTATGTTGCTCCATTAAAGTGCTTTTCATGACCATTGCTGCATTTCGGAACGGATCCGAAGACAGCCGATTTTCTCGGTTGGAGGGCTGTGGGCTGGGGTCGCGTTATGCCCGCAATTAGGGCTCGCGAGAGAGTGAGTCCTCTTGTAGTGAATTCGGATACGGTTCGTCCTAAAATTTTGCTCTTTGACTACCTAGTCGGTCACCTAGATTCAACAAGTTATGTGAGTAGAAGTATAGGATTATCCAATAAGAGGTGCCATTTTACATCAATAGAAAAAGGCAACATTTTGAGGAAAAGTAGAGATTCTTTTACTGTATTTGATAGGACAAACTCGAAGATTAGTAATAGAATACACTATAGGTCAAATATCCACCTAGTCCTTGCTTACAAATAGTCATTTATTTGAGGAAGGTTTTCATCTCGGTTTTGCATAATTGCTGCTGTATTTTGTTATATTTTCTTTTAGTGCATTAATCTTTGGTTGAGCATTGCTATAAACTTTATCGTTAACATATTCCCAAAGGAAAAGGTCTGATCTTGTCGGCTAATTGAAGTCATTTCGAGAAATCACACGCTCAGATTTCAAATTTGTCATGCAGTAGACCCATTAGTTCACTAGCTGTTTGGCATGTGGTGGTATCCTGTTAACGTCATTTTAGTGAATTTTCACTATTTTAGCACGTTGGGGAAATATGGATCGATCAATATTTCAAAACCTCCTAGGTTTTACTCATCAAATGTCATCGCAATCATAGTTCAGTGTTGACAGTTCAACAATGTTGCGAAATTTCAAATGACACTTCTTGTTGGATATGCCTACAAATTAGTCGACGAGTCTATGAGTATATGATCCAATTAGTCGATGAGATCTGATCTGATGCTTTTTTTAACAACTTGTTCGCCTTTAACTCGTACGGATT
Organism: Xylota sylvarum; assembly: GCA_905220385.1. Classification (NCBI taxonomy): domain Eukaryota; kingdom Metazoa; phylum Arthropoda; class Insecta; order Diptera; family Syrphidae; genus Xylota; species Xylota sylvarum. The sequence goes on along the minus strand of LR999957.1, from coordinate 101,426,992 downwards.
ATGCCTTAAAATTGGATCATATTGTTTTATTTTAAAGTGATAATAGAATAGAAACGATTCAAAGATTCTGCAGGCAGTCATAAATACATGTGACACATTCCGTACTATAAGTATGGCTATCTAATGATAACACTTTTCAAATGAAAAAGTCATTCTTTCGATTCATATGAATGCTCGTATATAGGTATATATGTACTTAATCTTCTTCTGCTGTTGAATTATTGAACATTAACGTCAATTTGTTTCAAAGGCAAATATCCACATTGTTCTCAGATATTTTCTAAATCCCGTCGGTAGGTATAAGCTACTCTACATCTTCATGCAGAACCTCTAATCATTCCCAATCCATTTATTTTCTTCTCTATATATTCTTCGTGCACATATGTACATACTTGGTGTACCTACGCATAGTCGTATTATTTTGGGGTATTTTGCTCTCCATCTCAAATAACAACACTTTGGTATACTTATATACGTACAGTAAAGTTTCCGAATAATGGATAGAGATTCCAACCTATCATCATGGTGATGAGTGTTTCTTATCCCATGTAGATCCAGACATTCCTTCGTATAGCTGAAGTGTGATGCGATAGTGTAGAGCTGGAAGGGTGGAGTGGAGAAAGCAATATTTGCCAGGTCATTGATCTGCCCAGATAGCCATATAAACTATTCATGTAAACTAAGTGTGAAAACATTTATTGCGATTTGAATAAGAATGTATGTATATAAAGTGTAGATACTTAGTGTGTGGTTCGATTTAATAATGAAGAATAGTCAGTAGTGTGTCCCAGAAATTCTCTGAAATTCACCTCCAAATTTTGTCCAATCAAAAGTATCGCAATAATCACTCTGTCACAGGACGGTTTGTACACAATCTGTCATTAGTATGGTGTTAATGCCAGATGACTTTGAAAATGTCTTATTCAGCTTAATTGTCTAATTGGAACTTCTGGTCAAGGATACATCACATTATGGTGGCAATAATGGATTAGGGCTAGCTTACCAATCGACTAATCATTTTCAATTTAATGGTTGTATTCTGTGAGACGTTCCATTCAGAAAACACTCTTTAAATGTTGGTATCTTTATAAAGATTAGATTGCAAGACCAAATAAGGACTAGCATACCAGTTGACAAATGATTTTCAGTTGAAAGATTGAATTCTATTGCGTATTCTTTTAGATAGTTGTACCACTTACGTCATAACATCGATAGATGTCTACAACACACAGACTATCTATTTTCGTACACTGTGTATCTCAATAAACGAAACATCTCTAAAAAAAAAAAAAAGATTACGTATACGCCACCGATGTAAGATTTTCAGGTTCTCTATTAGAATCCTATTATTGGTTACATTGCAATTACCTAATGGTTCAGTGTAAATAACTTATTTGACCCCATTCACAAAGTGGTCATGTTTCGCTTTCATGTCTAGAAAACAACTTTTGGTTTCTTATTTTCTTTTTCCTGGCCAGCCAGGCAATTTTCATTCACCACATCCGAAAGTACTTGATGAAGGCAGTTGACCTGTCTGGGCATAAATAAGTAATTTTTCTGACCGAGTGTTATCACATTAGTATTACATTTTCGTCTCTCGTCATTGGTATTCATAATTAATTACGTCAGGGGAGTAATATGGATTTGTATCTCTGAGCGATACGCCTGGGGTTAGTTGGTATCTTGAGAAGAAAGAATGATTTTTTTTCTTATTCCAGAGTTATGTAGTTAATTATGTTAGAGTTTACAACAGAAAATTTAATTAATGTTACTAATAGTAACTGAATTGCTGTCAGACTGTAGTCTATGTTGTTTTATAAATTTTTTTCATAATATCTATGAGATACTTAGAAAATATCTCGATTAAGTGTAACGACTTTTTAAGGAAAGAATTCTTTAATCGTTCTCACAAGTAAATAAGAAATTTAATTGGTGCCCTATTACTTATTTATCGGGTTCCCAATCCGTGAAAAGTCTCTGCTTGAGTGGACTATTTGGGTATTTTCATCTTAGTTGTCCTGTGATGTGACCTTTATCTTTTCACTTTAAGTTTAAGAACACTCCAGTTAACGACTTACCAGATACAGCTAGAAGTGTGCTCTTAAATTCTAGGGATGTTAGATACGACGTCCTTCCTTCCTTCCTTAAGTTTTCACTGTAACTGACTAAAAGATGGACTCAAGTCTCTGTCAGTGTCCTGCTTTTGGTCGACTAAGACTTTGGATAGTGGGTTTCGATGTTATGAGAATGAACACGGTTCATTCTCTTTAATTAGCCGAAATTCTGCCGAAGAGCCTGAGTCTAGTTTATATGTTTCTTTCAAAAACCGAGTTTGGTTTCACGTCTTCAACACAAACAACCAAAAACTAAGTTCATAACCACATTTAGGATCATGAACTTTATACGAAATCCACAAATACCAATCTACAAAATCCAAATAACAATCAGAAAACTGATTCTGAAGTGAATTGCCGACTATCCTTGACGACTTCAGTACCCCTGTAGGCATTCATTTATCTCTCATCAAGTAACCGGCCTTGGTGGATTTCGGAATTCACTCATTCCATTTGCACAGACATGCAGTTTGGCGCCTCAGTGTAATTGCAGTCGACCAAATATTTACCCCACATTCAACTTCCGCCTATTCGAATACAGCACTCGCAGGAAGTGCAAACATTTGCCGCGTCGCTGTCACCAACTCGCAATGGGGCTTAGAACAAAGCGCGGCGGTGGTTTTGTTTGTCTTTGGATTGCATGCATGTCTGTTGTGATTATTCTTGTCCTTTTCAAAGGCACCCATAATCTAACATTCCCATTCTTGTGTACAACGTGACATCATGTAGTTCCGGAATCTCTATTTGCATGAAGGTTACGTTGCGCAGCAGGATATCCATTCTCACTCTCATCACAACATCATAGGGACAAAACCTTACCCAAATAGCAGTGATTTACAAGTGCTTTGTGAGAAGATTGTTATCAGAATACATAAACACGCGTACGATTCAATGGGAAACGATGTGCTCAAGGACGACTGTGTTCTGTACGGATAAAGAAAGGTACCTATATGTATCTCTAACGAATGTTTGTGCCATTCAATAAGTCTTCTGCATAAAGCTGTGATGTACTACATACATGACGAGCTAAAAAGGCGATTAGATAACAATTGCTTTTGTTTCTGATTTATAGCTGTGTGCTGGATTTTGGAGCTTTTCTTTGAAAGGTTGTGACAATAGATCCTTTAATAATCCTTTATTTTGAGCAGTTTGATCATATCATATATGCGTATATAAAATTTTGAATATTTTATGTGCATTTTTTCCCTGGAAAAAGAAAGATACAATAAGCTGTCGTAGAAGTGAATACAAGTGGCAGAAGTTAGACAGTCGTTTATGCGAGTTTGACTTATCAAAGCAAAGAAGCAATGAAGCCAGATACTTTCGATGTCATATGGCTAAGAGTTGTGACACATGACTACCAAAACGATTGCCAATTTATACATTTGTCACCTGTTGGCTGAAATATTATTCCCAGCGACGTCAACACTCATGGTCTTTAAAACACCAATAGAAAGGACGAAACCGAAAGACACACTGTACCATCTGCAATGAGTTGCAATATCAATCATATATTGAAGGAGCCTTCATGAATTCAAACAGTAAACTCGTCAAAAACCTATGCACCTTTACAAAAATTTGTACGCCTTATCTGAAAGTACAAGACTACTGACTAAGATGAACTTGCAAAGTTTTGCATCTTGTCCAAGAGCTGATATATGTTTTAAGTTCTACAATGTCAACATCTAATCAATTAGGTAAGTCTTCTTGGAATGAAACTCTCACATGACTTAGACGAACGATGGTTCAAGACAGATTGTGAGCAAGTCATTGCTACTAAAAACAGAACCTACAGACTGTAGTGTTCCAACCCAATTTAACATTCTTTCAGGTGAACTTACTACCTTCTGCTGAGCTATGTAACTCACATCGAGTTTGTCATAAAGTCTGACAATCTAACTTCTTATAGGCTACCCGAACTCTGAGGACGGATAGATAACTTTCTACAGAGTAGATCAATTTTAGTTATAGGCTACCAGAGCTGTAAAAGAATACAATCATTATGGAATGCATTCCTTGAAGTCATACTAAAAATTCAAGTGGATTTGTTTCAATTCAATGACTTCAATAATGACTTCAACTTAGAAAAAAAAAATCAGCATTCAGTTTGAAGTCATGATTGAATCAATCATTTTCACCAATCAAAGTGTTGAAGTCAAAATGAATGCAGTCTTTTTTATTGCTCTCCATTCAGTGAAGTTACCTTGAAGTCACTAGCATTCGCTGAATGCATTCAATCCACTGAAGTCATTTGAAGTCACTGAATGCATTTAATTTGTTGAAGTCATTTGAAGTCAGTGAATGTATTAAATTTTTTGAAGTCACTTGAAGTCTACATACAATTGCATTTGACACAGGCATTCCGCAGGGTTCAATTCTTTCAACTACTTTATTTGTTTTCCATCTAAAGGGTCATCCAACAAGAGGTGTCATTTTAAATTTAGCACCATTGCTGAAATATCAACAATAAATTATAATTGCGATAACTTTTGATAACACAAGGAAGTCTACAAATGTGGGTCGAAACATTCTCGCACAACGTGTTGAAACAGTGAAAATCCACTTCACATGCCACATGCCTCACAGCTGGTGAAACAATAGCTCTATCGCATGATAAATATCATAGATATCTGATTTCTCGAAATGGTAATTCCAAATGGGCCGCGAAATCGTTAAAGATGTAGACTACGCCAAAGCTCAACCAACAATTCATGTGCTAAAAGATAAAAAAATTCATCAAATGAATGACTTTTTCTAGGCAGCCCCAGTCGGGTATTGCAATTCATTACTAACCTCATTACTAATTGATGATCTACCAGGCTGTGAGCCCAATCAAATACTTCAGGATTAGCCTGCCTTGCCTGCACAATGCGGATCTCTGTGCAGGTCGAACAAACAAAAAACAAAAAACTTCGAATAAAAAAGAGGTCGGCCGTCTTAAAAATCATCTACCAGCATCCTGGAAAGCACAGCGGAAAGTACTGCTAACGCAAATATCATTCTGGTTTTGAAGCCTGGCTTTACGAGAAACTGCAATCCCTTTGCCAACAGGGTTGCTGAATGTGCGTGTGGATCGCCGGCGACAATGACAGTAGTTTCATTACCTGATCTAAACCAAAGTCCAGGAAGTGAGACGCGACGGGTTAAACCCCAAACTAAAGCTACATCTTCAGGGGTAGCTAGTAGTCAAACATGCTCCCCTCCAAGATGCCATATCAGGATCGATGGCTGACTTTTAACCTAATGCACCGTATACAAACGATGCCGAAGCAAGAGAGGATCCAAAAGCATAAGTTCTCCTTAAGATGGGCATCTAAGCGTGTTTAGCTCTTTAATTGGGTCTCATTTTGGATAGGAAGCTACACTGGAAAGTCAATCTACTTGAATGCGTAAACAAAGCAAATGTGGCTCTATACTCCTGTAAAAAGGCCATAGGGAGAAACTGGGGTTTTCCACCTCATATCAGATGCAGGATGTACGTGTCCAGCCTGAGCTATGTGTACTACTATAGGGCGTGATCGTCTGGCTCTTAATAGGCCTACTCACCTCAACCTCATTTCTAAGGTGCAAAACTGTGCGTGTATTTGCATCAGTCGTATACTGAAAACTTCGCCCTAAGCGGCGCTAGACATTATGCTCAACCTGCTTCCCTTAGATATTTTTGACAAGCAATTGGCTAAGTATATAAATGGGTCATTGCTCCCTCTTCTGAAGACAGTTCAGTCCACTTCTACATGGACGGCTTCAAGAACCTGGGCATGCCCCTCGTTAGTCGTAAACTCTTACTAAAGCTGGATGCTTTCCGCAAAACCAACTTAAGATGGGAAAATTTCTCTACATCTGGCCCAGGCTTGATCTGAAACGTAATGATGAGTTGGTCCTGTTGAAGTGATTACAGATCTGCCACGTTACTATTTTTATCATCGTCTCATCCTCTTTTGCATATTATCGACTTCCATCTGTTGCAAATGACTCATATTACTGCTCTTCCCGCCTCATCGACTCTCTTAAAACAAATATAAGCAAAGATAAGAGCTAATGGGGGGTTAACCTTGCCCCATCAAGGGTCATTTAGTAGCAGCTTCTCTAATACCTAAAATTTGTCAGATAAAATTGCAACAATACACCCTCATGCATGCGTAACAATAGCTTCACATACACTCATGATTATAACGTTTCAATTAGTTCAACTTGTATAATTAGACGAAATAATTTAATAATGCTTATCGGTGTGGTAGCAGCCATCCTCTAGCAAAAGATACTCCACCCTGGTATTTAACCTTATTAAACTGCGACAGAGAAAAGGGGTGGCCATGGCAGTGATATAGTCAGAACAAACCACCATAGCGAAAGTTTATCACAAAAACGCGGATACTCGGGCATACAAGCCGCCTCTCTCCACAAATTGGTTCGCGTGTGCACAAAGGAAAGCTGCTGCTGTTCTGTTGGCATGGCGCATGGATGGCCTGAATAGTTGATGCCATAGTTATGCTAACGCATGCAAATGCACTTTGACTGGGTTTTTATGCTGCAGAGTTTAATTTTATTCAATTACTCATACCTATCATGCGGAGGAGGTGGTCTGGTGGAGAAAGAGGCTTGTATCCGTCTGTGCCACTTCAGTAGTTGTTATTGAAATTTACGCACATTTCGCAGCTTTTCCTGATGACTATGTACGATGAACACAGTGGCTACTGAATGGGAATATGTAAAATTTTATTGAAAATCGGTAGATTCCCAAAATCACAGTTAAAGGTTAAACTTTGAGTTTTAAGAATCTATTAGTCTGTTCGAATAATTTTCCAGATGGTACAGAGCGAATAGCAACTTTTTGAGATGTAAACGAAGTTTATCGATCCTTAGTATCTATAACTTCCGACAACTGCGATGGTCTGATTTAGAAAAGTACTTTGACAGATACTGCTACGAAAACTGATCCTCTGTTGAGTAAACCTATGATGTGACCCGTGAATATGCATCATCTTGGTTTTGGACAGGTTCAATATAAGTCATTTGATGTGACTTGCCTTAGCCTAGCGACTATTCACCTTATCGTGGTGCTGGGGCTTAAGTAGGGCCTAGGGTCTTCGCAGGATATATGGTAGCGTAGTGCTGGTAACGGACGAATTTTCGATCGAAAACCAACCACTAACGAGATGTCATATTTTTTGTGGTATAAATGCCTTAGACCGGCATGACCGCTCTGGCAGAGTGGGCCCACAACCTGGCCTTACTCGTGAGAACCAAATGGAAGATGACAACAACGAAAACAAGAAAAATCAAATAAATAAAAAGGATTCTCCCAGTTCCGATACTGACATGCTACCCGTGGGAGCACCAGAACTGATGAAACAGCAGCTTCTACCAGCCTCTGACCCAGTTGAGCAAATTTCTACAGAGATGGAAGAGTTACTGCTGTCAGATCCATCCAAAAGTTCCCAGAAGAAGGAGGAGGATTAGAAGGAGGAGTAATGTCTCTCTGGTATGGTGTGATGGCAGTTGTTCCGTAGAGCGACGCACGTTGAGAAGATCTTGGACGCAAAGTACCCCTCTTTTCCCTCCTGGAAGAAAAAGAACTCCCTGGCTTAAGCTATCGAAATGACTACGAGGTTTGTATCTAAATAGAACGCTCCTACTAAAAAAACCACTCGTTAGGCATTCCCGCTAAAGCACACCACAATGGAAAGGAAGGGGAAAAGTTGTCCAACAAAGTATATAACAAGTCCGCTGCCGCTAAGGCAGGTCCTGTGAGCCAGTAGCCAGAATCATCAAGGGCCGGTGGACGTCGTCGGAGAATGGCCGAGGGAGGATATCGAGTCAAAGAGACTTAAATCTTCGGATGATTCTACAAACCTTCCCCAAAAGGCCGAAGGCTGATACGGTAATACTTTTCAGCGCGGCATTGCGTAGTTCGTTACAGCTTGCTGTTGTGAATTTCGGAATTCCAGAATGGTGGTCAATATTTGTGCTCCCTGAGGAGACCCCACCACACCCATGGGAAGTAAGCAGCGTTGAGGCGACCGACGCTACCGAAGGTGAGATTGCGATAACCAATGCAGGTAGTGCAAATCAACCTGCATCATAGCACGGTCGCCTTCAACTTGAGACTACTTCTCATAAACGAACACCTGAACTTGGCCCTAATCCACGAACCGAGGATTCTTAAGAGCAAGACAAAACTAAGCACCAGACTTTGCAACTATATCGTACTGATGCTCAGATCTAGAACCATATACTCAACACTGGGAGATACAACTATCCTACTAACCTATTGTTTACAGAGGTACGCCCCAAAGCGGAGTCCCCTCTCCCCTAATATGGCTTCTCGTGGTTGATGAGACCTTGGTAAGATTGAAGGAAAATGGTTTCAACGTATCGGCCTATGCTGATGATCTGGTCAACCAGGCCTCAGGGAAGTTCCTTCCAGTCTTAAGTGAAAGGCTCAGTTTCGCATTACAACTAATGGGCAACTGGGCTGGCAGCAAAGGACTGTCTAAAATAGAGGTAGTGCTCTTTCAATAGGAAGAGATCTCTACCTATAGCCTCCTTTGTACTAGAGCAAATTGGCGGCCAAAATTGCTGTGACCCCACATGGTCACTCATCGATACTTTTTCGATGAGAGGCCACCAACGGATCGACGTTAACTGATCTCATGAACCCGATGCTTGTATTTGAAAGGAGATTTGCTATACGAATTCCAGATAGAGCACCATAGAACCGATAATAGAAAGGAACTGCTCTTCTATGGGGTCAATTGCGAAACTCTAAAAATAGATGGTTCTCTGAAATCACGACTGCTAAAATTATACCTGAAAGCAGTATTGTTGGCAAAATTATAATTGGCAATCAGCTGGCTGAAGACTCTGGACCTTGCGGTAATTAGATCGAGTCTAGTGAGCAGCTGAAACTCCTCCTGAACTACTCTTCAAAAATATTATTGAATCCTTTTTGTTTCAGTTTGCCCCCACTGTATTTGTAAACGCATGGATACATAGTAGAAATGTATGTATCTGATGCAGAGGAACCCATTTCAGTTTTGTTATCGGCAGTTAGCTGTGCCACCACCAACGCAATTATAACTTCTGGTCGATTGCATTCGAGGTCAATTCGCCGATTGTTGGTGGATGCCATATTTGAAGGACATAATTTGTGCGTTTGTACCAATGGTGCGGAAATTTCAATGCAAACGAGAAAAGTGAGGCAAATTTCCGTAATTAGGGGAGAAAATGATTTTATCAATTTGCTGGAGCATTTATGTTACCAATGGTGTATACGATGTAGATTTGGTTAACACGTTAGAGGCGTTACTTTAACAAATTCATTTCATATTCAAATTAGTGTTGAATTCGCTTTTTAATTTGCTTATGTATGTAAGTAGGTTTGTGTCTATATGTATATTTTAATTAGTGATGGTTTTATTTTAATTTCCGTTAAAGCGGACGTCTAATTAACTCCAAGGGTTGTCTCACTTTCCCAACGTGCTACATGAGGTGGTTACGATAGCCTAACCAAAAGAATTTATACTATGTACCAGCATTCCTGGTCATTGTAGGGGACTTGAACAATGTAAACTTGAAATCAGTCAGAACAGCACTATTCTACAGCACGTGAATTCTATCCTATCAGACTGAATAGAATGTATGCTCAATACAAGAAGCATCAGATCTGAGCCGGGCAGTAGCCCATCACATTTTGTGGTATCGCGTGGAATTCCCCAAGGTGGAGTGTTATCCCCACTACTCTGCAACCTAGTGATTAACGAAATCCTTATAAAATTAGGCCTAGACGAGATTAGGACCTTCGCTTATTCCGATGACGTTGTTATACTAAGGACAGGAAAGTTTCTGCCCACAACCATTCATCTGCTGCAAACAACGCGGAAAGCCCTAAATAACTGGGCCAAACGCTGTGGACTTGGCCTTAATATACAAAAATGTAACCTAGTTCTCTTTACAAATATGAAGAAAATTTCCGACTTTGAGCCACCTAGACTAAATGGAACTCAATTCTAAATATCGGACAAGGCAAGATATCTAGGGTGCATACTAGATTGGAAATCGAACTGGAAAGAGAATATACTTCAACGCATAAGCCCTCGATAGCTTTTTAGGCACGCAGCAGAATTTTCGGTAAAAGATGGCGGCCATACCCAATCGCCATCCACTGTTAGTTATTTCCTGACATTGATAGACTCATCCTCACATACGGTTGTCTGGTATCCTGCCAGCAAACGTAGGAGCTTCGACGACCTATACAATGGAGCAGATCAAAACCTCTGGGGGAGAGTGTACCAAGTGGTAATGAAAAAATTGAAAATTTTTCGAGCTCCATCCCCCATATGCACATATGTATTGGAGAAATTAAATTTAAATAAGAGCTATTGCCAAGGCAACCAGAAATTCAACAGGACGACGAGTCACCTACAGTAGCCAAACAAATTCCTAGAAAAGCCCCTGGGCCGCATGGGACTCCAAACGTAGCCCTGAAAGCGGCGATAAAAACCAGAATGGACCTGTTTGTCGACATCTATAACGCCTGAGTAAGGGAGTTTTCCTTGATCTATGGAAGAAACAGAGGCTCGTTCTACTACCCAAGCGAGGTAAACCCGCAGTAGATCCATCAGCCTACCGCCCGCTCTGTATGTAAGACACGGCGGGGAAAATTCTGGAGCGCATCATCGGTAACAGGTTGGAAGCTACGATTGAAGAAGCAGGTGGCCTTTCAGCACACCATTACGGATTTCGAAAAACACGTTCGACTGTTGATGAAATCAAGGAAGTGGTTGACACAGCGAAAAGGGCCGTTGTAGAAAGACGATGGAGAAGAGGTACTAAACAGTACTGCTGCGTCATAACACTGGACGTCAAAAACGCGTTCAATACGACGAGCTGGAAGCATATCCTTGTAGCGCTTCGATATATGAGAAATTCGCTGTCACTAGAAGAGTCCCGCATGGTTTTGGCACCAGTACTATGGAACCTAATGTATGATGACGTCTTTTGTCTTGAAATACCAGGTGAAGCTAAAATTGTGGGTTTTGTGGGCAACATCGCTATAGTTGTAACTGCAAAACTACTGGAAGAAGTTGTTCAAATTAGCAATGAAACCATTTCAATGGTGGTTAACATCAGTCGGCCTCACGATAGCTGAACATAAAACGGAACCGGTCATCATTAGCAGTAGAAAGCAAAGTGAAACGATCACGCTAACAGTATGTGGGCATGAGAGCCTGTCGCCATATCAAAATACAAACAAATACAACGCCAAGGCGTTGACAATATCCTCCAAACTAGCATAAGAATGCCGAAATGAGCTAGCTGCGCTAGATGGTCAATGCAAGGTAACTTTGATTTGGGCTCGAAACGACCTTGGGTAACGAACTCGCGGACTTACTGTCCTAGCAAGGCTCAGTCCTCCACTGTTCACTTGCAGAATTAGTCCATATTTCGCTAGGAGCAGTAAAGGCAAAAATCTCCTCCAACTACCTTATAAAAAAAAACCCTAGGTGGACTAGACCGACAAACTGTGTCATATCTAGGAAGATATGGCCAAGCTACAATGAAGCAAAAATTACCAGAATAATAGCAATCACCATGCGACACACGATAGGAAGCCGTGCAGCCAAATTAGGCATCCCAGACAAAACACATTGTCACAGTTGCAACATCGCAACCGAAAAAGAAACCCTCACACACTATATATGTATGTGCTAGTCCAGCACCAGCTAGGGCCAAACAACGAGCATTAGGAAAAACGTTAGCCTACAAGCCGGCATTTTGCATGGAAATTGTGGTAAAAATTTTCTCCCAGGAGAGCTCCAGACTCTGTGGAAAGAATCCATCCACTATGTGTGGCCTACGAAAAGATATATTTCCGCCAGCGTCACGCTCAGTCTACTCTTGGCTCTGATCCTCTCGATGTTCGAGCATATCCACCCAGCAGTAGCACTGTTTGAGCAGACGAAAACTAGCCATCCTGAACTAAAATGTGAGCCGGAAAAATGCGGCCACATGGCGTTATTGCTCATCTCTATCGAGATGTCTATGACCGCCTCTTGAAAAAGTGTTGTTTGCTCGTTGAGAGGGGTTCAGTTGACGAGTCAGTCGGGATAACCTGACAGCGCTAGCCACTTGGCCAAAAATGGGGACACTCTGGTATAGGTCTGGCCTTGACCTTCTTGGCAGCCGATGCTGGTGGCGTCTGATCCTCGGACTTAATGCGCTTAACTTCGCGCTGAGTAGGTGGGACGAAAGGGACGGATCTGGCATAAATGAAAGCACATTCTCTGCTTTTGACTATACGTAAACCATGTTTACGTAAACCATGCCTTCGTTCCATCGAATTCAGTTTTATAAATCCGCCTTCTTGTTGTTGGACCTGTAGCACATCTAAGATCTTCTCAATGGAAGAACATCTGGATTTCTTCGAAATTACACTACAGGCATCAACAAGTGTGTAAACATCAGAGTCGGAAGTGGCTGATTCCATATCATCGACTCTGAGCCCTTTTGGCAACGCCTTCTGAAATCGCAGAATTCGGCTGCTCAACAGCAGGCCGAGAAAATGTAGCCATTGGGGAATTGGTCGACAAGAGCTCTACAGCATCTTGGGATACTACAGGTTGTTCAGCAGCAGGACCCGAGGTTGATGCGATTTTAGATGCATCAGTCCCATTAGTTTTTTATTTATGTTTGAAATTTTGGACCCACGAGTCTCCGGAAAAGGGGGTCGTCCATGACAGAGCAAGATATGCCATAGGAAGACTAGATTTAAACCGAAGATCGCCAGGTATTCGAAGCCCGCATACTATCAACTAAGCATCCTCTTAGCCATGCATCCATGGGCATATGCTGTTTCATTTTGGATTAGAGATTTGGTAATGGGGTTTTCTCCTCACGTTGCTCACTTTAGTCGTCTCTCATGCTGTTTCTGCAACCAGTCATTCGGGACGACTTGAGAGACAGTCAGTAGCAAGTTTAAATATTTGGTTGCCACGAGGAGGCAGTGAGTCTTCTTAAGGCGTTTGCAATCGTCCATTGATTTTGTCCTATAGGTACGCACCTGACCACCCACCTAGTGTTTATTGGGTTCTCTCAAATAGAACAAGCCACTGCTACCTTGTGCTCAAATAGAACAAGCCACTGCTACCTACCTATCCTAATGGCTGACGAATATACTCAGGGGAACCACTTATTGCCCGATCCATAAAATTTCCCAACCACGCAAGTGTGTTCCAAGTGGAAATATGTGGAATCACTGAAGAGTGCCAGAAGCTATCCATCACAATGAAATCCAAATTGGTTAAGAGACGCAAAGAGGATCTCAAATCCCTAAGCTTTAATGATAGCATCACGTTTTGTTGGATCCCGGGACATATGGGATCATATATCAATAAAAATGTTGTGCCCAATATAACAAAACAAAGGACTGTCGCTAAACAGACCACAATGTAACACTCCTCATAGGTATTCTCACAGACCACAACTCAATTCCGGCCCATCTAAGAAGAATGATAAATCAGCACCATAAATGGAAAGGCTGTGGCGACGCAGATCTAGATGAAGACTCGTCACAAATCCTTTGCGAATGCCCAAGCCTCAGCAGGACAGTACAGATACATACAATCCTCGGAAATCTATGATCTACCACTGCCACATTGGAATGCCTTTGCAAAAAAAAAACAAAACTCCAAAAGAAATGTGACACACCAATGAATTATTAAAATTATTTGCCTTTCTAACCAACATTTCCAAGTTATGTCCTAGTCTTGCTAGTACTTACAGGAACGGTCTCCTACACTGAGTGCAATTTAATCCTCTTTCGAAATAAAACAAATTTATTACACATACGTGCATTTCCATACACAAACAACAAAAAAAAACCTTTCAAATGGTCTTACACCATGGCATACATTCTCAGACCTATTTCATAAAATTAGAGCAAGCACCCACATATCCTTGGTGAAATAATAAGGAATTCCTTTTCAAAAAGCGGTACGAAATGAAAAATCGTTCACACGAAATTGGATTCGTTTATTTTTTTTTATTTTTTTACATTTTACAGAAAAAGGATTATACCCACATGTGTCTCTTTTGTTTCACATCCGTGTTGTAAAGTAAATGAATTGTCCTTGCGGTTGCGGATGTGGCCATAAGCTGGGCCATAGAGGAAGTGGCAAAGAAAGAGAAAAGAAAAAATAAAAAATAAAGAAGGGTTGAGATATTTAACACGAATGTGTAAATGTGGTTTGGTTCACATTACTGTGCATAATTTCTACCATCATTCCATGAATTCTTTCTGGTCCTTTGTCCTTTCTTGGAATTCAAAAAAAAAAAAAAACAAAGTTTAGTAATGAAAAGGAATCGGAAGAATAGGTGGAGGATTTATGAGGATGGGTGCTAGAAAAATTAAAAGTTTGGGATTTAGTTTGAAATTTTTTTTTTTTTTAAGGAATGCGCAGAGGATTCTTTCAAAGGAATTGCCTTCAATAGATGAGAACGGAATGTATCTAAATGAATGTATGGATTGATGTGGAAGGTAATCAAAAGTGGGAGTAGTGGCGGATCCAAAAGGAAAACTTATCCTGAATAATATTTTTGTTGTGTAAGTTTGAAATGCTTTCCTTTCCTTCTGTCACAATGTTAAGGTTGGAAGTCTAAAGAGTCGCAAATCCAAATGTTATACAAAGATCACATGTCAGAGGTCGAACTAAAAGTTTACCACATTTAGCAGTATGTGCGCTAAACCAAAGAATGTGTTACCTCCAGGTGGTAGTCGTAAAAGGAAAAATTCACGCCGTGATGTGAAATCTGCAGCATGCAGGGCCTTTTTTGAAGACAGCAGTATGATGATAGGATTAAAATAGCCAAATACTGGGTTACAGTAAGACGCGTTACCACCATGGAGAACTACAACCAAAGAGAGTAGCATGTCTCGTCTATGTACCATTACCATCACCGCAGGCAGTTCTTCAATCAGGCCACGCGTTCCCGTGTGGTCATCGTCTGCCCTCAGGCCCTCAAGTCTTATAAAACGAATACCAAAAAAGGCCAACGGAAATCCTGGAGATTCTTCTGTGGAAAGATACAAAAGATCTCTGAGGCATCCAGGCTCCGAAAGATCCTCGCAGCCACTCCCAGAATGCCTAGCTATCTCAAAAGAGCATATGACTCGTGGACCAGTGCGGAATCCCTGGATATATTACTGGCCCTCTTATATTGTTACAAAGAGCATATAGTAAAGGAAAATCGGTTGACGCGACTCTAAACTCTTTGAAAAATCTTTAGATTGCAAAGAATATACTTTGATAATCGTTCCTGGACATTGAGCGAGCGTTTTACAACGTCGAACCACAGGCAATTATAGGCGCACTGTCGAACGTTGGAATTGAGACGTCGATTGATGCATTGGTGAACCAATTGCTTACTAACAGATTCATCAACTCAAAACTGGCCGAGGTACACCGCAAGGAGGCTAATCTATGTATCCTTTTTTGAACCCAAGTGTTGAATGAACTGCTTCTAATCCTGGAAGCGGAAGGTATGCCTATGCATATGACGTTGCTATTGCTGTCTCAGGGAAATACCTCAATACGCTTAGGATCTCTTACAGAACGCCCTCTCTAAGCCGTCCAAATGAACTAAAAAATACTGTCAGTGCACTTATAGGTAGAACGACAAGTCGGGTAAGAACAGACCACTGGATCGTCCTAATCCGACTGATTGCTGTGTAGGAAATGGCCTTTAAAATCCAATTACTCCATCGGACAAGGAAGTTAATTTTTTTTTATTGTGAACGTTAGTTGCCAAGTACCTACGAAGAACCTATTTGATAGTGGGTTAGTCATATATTTTTCGAAAACCCAGCAGTTTCATAATCAAGGAGTAAAACGAACGAGAGATACATAGCGCAGTCAGTCAACAGTCAATTATGAGTCACAGCAGTCACAGAAAATATTGGTGCAAACTGAATGAACTAAGTAGCGAAATAGGGATCATAAATAAGTATAAACAAATAGCTCTCCTCCACAATTTAAAGCCTAAAACACCAGCCACCCTATAATAATGAATTTGGTTTTAGAAATAACGTAGAACCCGTCATAAAGCATTCAATTCCTCATTAATGTAACATTGGAATGGTCATTCAGAACATCAAACTAAATGAGTTCAGAGGGAACTTCTTACGCGCAACTTCGACCAATGACTGAAAATAAATTAAACACCCTGTAGGGCAATTAAGATATTACAAAAGGAAGAACTTGTCTCACTTTGATTATGTGCTAATCCCACTCACAAACTTTTTCCTTGATGAAGATTTATACTAAGAAGTCGAAATGTCAACCGTAGTGGCATAATGAAGATGACAATGCACTGTGTGGGTTACGATAATAGAACTAACTGTAGGAGTAACTTTAATTACAAGAAGCTATAAGAAGTAATGACGACAATCCGTGTAGAATTACATCACAGAGACGTGGGTTCATGAGATGACGGTGGAATGGTCGAGGTGGATGTTATTTTTAAGAAAAATTTTTACAACTGTACGAATTCGAACCAAATGCAAATACTAAAGATAAAAGATATCCATAAAATCGTTGGCACCATATAGGGACAATGAATACTGTGATCCTAAAGTGATGTTAGATATACTCAAGCTCAGTTGGATATACTTCTGGCAGAGCTGAATGTGAATCGAAAACTAAGATCCAACAACCCTTAATTCCAAGGTTGTAAGTCGCCACGCCAAGGGAGCCTTGGAACTTCAAACGAAGGTTTCGAGGTCTACCTGAAAGTACTGCCACTTTACACTATGTGCGATCTGGCGAAAGAGTTTGATCTTGTGTACTAGTGAGGCATGGAGTTAAATTGGTTATGTTGCCAGTTTAGTCATGGCATCTGCATACTTGCCGTATGACTCCCTAGAACCTCCACCAACAAAAGAGGCAGAGCCCCTGGTGAATGTCTGCAGGGATAGGAGCGAAGATCTAACGAATGGGTGCGATGGTAATGTACACTGTACAATGTGGGGAAGCACCAACGATAACTACAGAGGAGAAGTTTTATTCGAGTTTGTAGTGTGCAAAGAGCTGACTATTCTCAACAGAAGAACAGAACCGATATTTGTGGATGCGAGACGAAGGGAAGTTATTGACGTGACTCTGTGTAGTAATAGAATGCTTGATAGAATATCAAATTGGAAGGTAATGGATCAGACAATGATGTCAAACCACAGAGCTATCTCATTTGTTGTTCGATATGGACCTAAAAGGAAGAAAGATTGAAAATATGTCAGGATTCCCAGGAACACGGACATAGTAAAATACCAGGAAGTATAACGGGATGAACGGAATGTACCCAAAGTACCGAAAACCACTTGGGATGTATAGTTGCAGCTGATGCATTTACAAACAGCTGTTGAAAATGCATACCAAGAGGCGTGTACACCGACTTTGGCAGATGAAAAGGACCCCACGCCTTGGTGGTGCAGGGAACTTGAAAATCTAAAGAAGAAGGTGAGAAAAGCCTTTAATCATACCATGAGAAGGGATGATCCTGAATCATGGGATGAGCACAATGCAAAGAAGAAAGAGCTAAAAGCAAAAGGGAGTCGTGGAGGAAATTTTGCTCGAATATGAGAAGCACAGCTGAGGTCAATAGACTTCAGAAAATTGTCTCGAGGCATCCAGTTTCCAAAGTCGGGCTCATTCGTGATAGAACGGAGAGATTGTGCAGAGACTGGATCGTACAAATGAGGTCGTCATGGAAATTCACTTTCCGGGAAGTCTTAAGTCAGATCAGCTCTGGGCTCTGAGGAAACAAGGAGCAAACAGGATGGATAGGGCTAAAACGGAACGAATAGTAACTCCAGAAGCGGTCATTGGGGCGATAAAAACATTTTTTCCTTACAAGACCGCAGGACCGGATGGTATTTTCCCAGCTTTAATGCAATGGGGTGCACATCTCATTGTACCAATGCTTAGGTGTATATACGTCACATGCCTAGCGATAGGCTCCATACCGGTAACATGGAGAGAAACAAATGTGGTGTTTCTTCTAAAACCGGGAAAAAAGGACTACACCGAAGCGAAGAGAGATTTGGAAAAAGAAATGGATATCCTTGCTTCCTAGAATTACATTTGTACTTGCTTGCTAGGTACATATCTCCTTCACTGGTACTGCTCCTTCCATGGTTTTTTCTTTGTTAAGTACGATGGTTACACAATGCCAGACAATGGGGTCAGCTTTTGTTCGACATCAAGGACTAAATATTTTTTACTAATTATAGCCGGTTTAGATCGGCCTGTTATGCTGCATGTCAGCAGCAGGCCTGACATTCGCTTCCAGAGAACGACCTTCGTTTTGGATTTGATTATTTAAGAGTGAACGGCAAATATTTACCCGATTTGGAATGATTATGTTGTTGCATTTGTCGATTCCATCCAACGACATAGGACCCATGAATGGTGTGGACTGTTTTTTTAAATTTTTTTTTTTTTAATTATTCTATCCAGGTACTCATTCTTTTCAGCTTCTAATTGGAATGCGGATTCTTTTTGGTTTTTGTCCTTATGAAGATAAGATCCTCTTTCTAATGCCGGAAAGAAAACTCTTCTTGGTAATTTTACTGAAGTTAGTTCGACCTTCGTAGATAGTCAAGCCCGTCTTAGTGATGATAAGATAACGCCTAGCGTAGTGGATAATGTGTTGTCCAGTGGGTGAGTATAAATTGATCCCGTGGCTCAGTGGTTAATGCGTCAGATTACTGACTTCCATTCCCAAATAACGTCCATTCATGAACATCCGAATTAGGCTTTTCAAACTAAAATTGGCTTTCAGACACGCCCATTAGGTCCCATACATTCGTGAAAAGGATATTACATATACAACACGAATGGTTGTGAGATGCTTGGCCCTGTTTCCGTATGGACCTATCCATTTAATTTGGTGAATGTAACTGGAGCAAGCTGACTAAAGAGGCTTGTTGGTTGTAACTTCACCTAAGTAGGTTAGGTTAGGTAGTGTAGAGTTATGAGTTTATCATAAGGCACTGGGAACCATAGTAGGTCTATCCCGATCCGTAGGCAACCTTTATGGTTACAAACCTAAATTATCTCTACCATGCATTGAATATCCTTACAAAATTTCATTATCGCACTGATTTGGTTCGAAGAGCCAACTTTCTCACTTTATACCAAATAAGTTAGAATACTTTGATAGTAGTGATCGCTATTACGACTGGTAATAGTGCTAATATCTTTAGAGATACTTACTTCATTTTCTAGGCCATCACTTCAACCAGATTTCGTGGGCAACCAGCACCACCGTAGCATCTGCTATATGCTACTTTTTCCTTTTACCTTTTATTAAGGACCTTAAGAAAGCATGATAATTGTTAAACTAATATTATATGTATTACAACTTTCCCTCGTGTTTGTATGTTTACCAACAACTCCCCGTCTTGGATCTCATTCACTTGTACTAACAACAATGTGTAATACAACTTTAGGGAAACAAATACTATGCCTTCTAGTCTGCACCCCCACAAGTTGAATTGTTGAATTTTAAATTTCCAGGTTAAGTGCTTGACAAATAAATTTAAAACTTTACCCTAAGAACAGGGGAGAGAGAGAGAGAGTGATTTTTTATTGTTGCCTGTACCCGGCCTACGTACATACATAGTATACTTACATATGTACTATGTATACCATGGGACATGCACGCGCGAGTTCTACACTTTTCACTCAGCCAGAAAATTACTGACCTCCTTCGCAGGACAATTTTTAATTACTTTCAAGGAGTTTTTAACCAGAGTTGGGTTGATTTACAGCGCTATGAGCTGGAATAAGACAATTGGCGCAGAAAATGTGAATGGTGGTTTATTTTTATGGATGCGAAGGGTTTGGATTAAATACCATTAAAAGGGGTTAGCCAGAAAGGTAAGCCAAATGCGTGTGTATAGTGTATAGTATATTTGTACTGGCAGGATTTTCATGAAAATCAAGAATGTGTTGCGATTCGATGCTGCACTTGATGCTGCAACTTGACCCCTTTTAGACCAAAGAAATCTATTTCGTCTTGGGATTAGGATTTGTATAGCGTATCCTGCCATCTTGAGTTAGCGGGTTCCATTACATCGCGTAGTTACGTATGGACCTGCCATCTTTTCGGAAAATATGTCAAATCGATTGTCACCTCCGAAGGTGTATGGTTGTACTTATTTGTTCATGGCATATTCCCTGGTAAAACTTTATTCGAAATACAAGCTTTGATCAGTAAATACTTAAGAGAATGCGTAGGTACCTATTAAGGAAAGTTTGCAGCTTTTACGTGAAAATAGTACCAGATCCATATACATATGAAGCTACACGGACTCAACCTTGGACGGAATGGCATTACTTCGCCAAATTTTGGTCAGCATCCCAAACTGACTACTCCCAGTTCAGTTCAGTTGAGACAATACTCCCAAGGTATTGGAAGCTCTCTACCCTCTCAACCGTTTGCTCAGCAATGCGTACATATATGAGATGATGTGCTCGATCCCAGGCTGATCAGTTTTGTTTTTTCCGAAATAATTTTCAACCCAAAGACGTCAGCTTTCCTCTCAATATTCGCTATAATTTGGTGAAAGTCCAGGTGTTTGAGTTCGGATTTCTCCATTTCCGTGCAACAAAGCAACATTTAGCACATCGCCAATCACTAATGAAAAGCATATTGTTGAAAGGATACAGCCTTGCCGAACTCCATTATGAACTTCGAATTTCTCAGACAGCCTCTATGCAAAGGAGACATGTGGACCCATAGTATGTAGTCTTGATATTTGCTATTAGTTTGTTCGCAATACCTCTCCTGCGTAGGGCACCCTGTATAAATTCTCGATTGACACTATCAATACGCCTTTTCAAAATCGATGAATGACGCACTATTCGATGATGTTTCGAATGGTCTTGATGTGGTCGACACACAGGAGGATACAGAACAGAAACCTGCTTCTTTGGAATCTAGCGTATCTTCGAGGTGTTCTTTGATTCGTTCAAGGATATTTCTAGTTGTCTTAGCCACAGCAGGGAGCACGCAGATATCTTGCCAGTTTTAGCAGTGCATTAGGTTGTCCCTTTTAGGAAGCTTCACGATCATTCCCTTCTTTCAGTTAACAGGAAAACTCTCGGCCTCCCAGAGTCTCCCAACAAATGGGTGCAGTCGATAGATCGATGCAGTTGTGGTCGCTCAAAACAACGAACGCCTTGTAATACCTATAATATCTTCCTCACATGCATCTGTCCGAATTCATGTATATCTTACGTCGAATATATCAGTTTGATTTCGGTGCATATTGCTAGCCAATACTCGATTCAATATCGTAGCCAAATGCTCCTTCCTTCAGTTGATCCTCATCCGATATAAGCAAAGAACTGTCTAAGGCTTTCACCAGATATTGGGTAAGGCTGCGGTCACCTATCAGCTCTTTGGTGATTCTGTAAACGGTTCAGATGTCGGTAACTGCTTGCTGCTTCTTCTGCTTCAGTAGCTAGTGCATTGATGTATTTGCGCTTGTCAGTCACGCTGCACGCTACGATGCACTTCTCTTATATGCATGCGATATAAGGACTCTAGCTCGGTTCTTCCTGTTGCTGGAGTTGCTACAACTCGAACTTGAAGTTGTTTTCATTCATCGATCTTTCTAAAGGTATCCTTTTTTTTTTTTTGATGGACTGGAGGAATGAAATTCTTTATAGATACTCGGTAGCCCGTGCTACGACTTATGCCAAACTTTACGAGGCCAAATCACCTCCCTAACCCTGTGATGATTCCCTCTACGTCACCGCCGGTCAAGGCATTCCGTAGGGGCAGGTTTTGACATCATGTCTTATCCAATATTTACCTAAATAAATGAATAAATTTTATTCCTTGTAGCAATATTGGTAAGATCCAATATTGGCACAATTTTGTCCCCGCGAATTATATTTATCTCTAACTAGTACAATAATTAAGCGAAGTTCTATTTAAATGTAAATATTTATGTACATAATTAATGTTTCAGTGTAAAATGAATTATTATATAAATAAACATACATACCGACTTCATGCAAATATTAATATTTAAGTGCTAAAAATATAAATTGCTAAACACGATATTATTAATTGAGGCGGAAAATTAAATAATTTGTGAAGATAGTTAAGCAAAAAAATTCGCATAATTTTAATTATTTTTTATATAAAACGGTTTATGGTTTATTTGAATTTGATTCAGTTAAAATGCATAAACAAAACCTTCAATCTCTCTAAAAAAAAAAAAAACAAACACAACCGGAATGCAAATGTAAAATATAAAAATATTAAAAATTTAAATATATAAAATCAAATATAAAATTTGATTCCATAATCAATGAAGCAATCAATTTCCGA
The DNA here is from genome assembly GCA_905220385.1 of Xylota sylvarum. NCBI lineage: Eukaryota > Metazoa > Arthropoda > Insecta > Diptera > Syrphidae > Xylota > Xylota sylvarum. Next base: position 101,404,475 of record LR999957.1, on the reverse strand, counting down.
TATAAAATTGTTCAATAATTATCCCTCTGAGCATATATTTTATAATTTTTTTAGTCTCTTTACCCCCGGGGCGTAGTCAGTTGACTGATTATACGTACATATGTACAATAGCATGTCAACCAACATATGGATATAAAATAAATATCCTTTTTGAGTGTCGATTAAATGTTTTTTTTTTTTTTGAAAATGAAAACAAAAAAATGTACATTGATTGATTTGGATGGGAAAGTCCTAGTTAAATTCATTCAGCAGATGTCGATGATGTGGCCAGGAGTGACAACGCGCGTGCTGACTCTCCACAAAGTGCTTAACCAGTAGCCGGCGATCCGGTGGTAAGCTCATTTTGGTTAATTGCATGATCATTCGCAGGAACGTCGTCGTTGTTTGCTTGCATTTTTAATCGAATCATAAAATTTTATTCCGGAAGGCGTGCGACCGTGAGGCGTGGACCGCAACCAACCAACCTCTCTAGTACCGCAGTGGCACCAACACTATAGCACACCACGACATCCAGTAATTATGTTTTCCATTGAATAATTTACATGTTCTCGCAATTTCTCATATTTATGCTAATTGGAACTGAAATTACTATGTAAATGTGGCAGGAATTAAGGGTCGTTTGTAAACTGGTCACTTTAAAAAATGCCTAATAGTGGTAAGCACAGAAGGCAGAAGGTAGAGGTGTAAGGAAATGCCCTACCAAATGGGGATATAAATTTGTGTTAGTTGTCCGAAGAGAGTAGGTGGATTAGGATTTGGATTTGTTGAGTTTTTAATTATATTTCCTCACTTCTTATCTGACAGTTGTCAACTATTATGTCAATGTTCCATTATGACCCCATGGAGGACTTTGCCTAAGAAGATGCTACTCTTAACCCTCCATTAAAAAATTAAGACCTAACCTCTGAACATTTTCGCCTATCAGACACTGTTTGATTACGTAGCTGGTTTGTGATCACCTTAGCCTACCCAATCGAACAATAAATGTAAGGTCTAGCTTAGACCAGATCTGTCTCCTAATATGGGACGTCGAATCATAATCTATTCTGTGGTTGGTATTCCTTATAGCGTTTAGCTTTTACAAATTGTGTGCCAAGCCAATTTTGGAAAAATATTAATGTTGTATGTCATGTCATTCAAATATGTATAACACCCATGTTTCCATGGAGGACATACATATCATGCGATGGAATTGAAAAATTAATTACACATAGACCAAACTGAATAGGATGTTAAAAGCATGACTTCTGATGATCGTTACTTGGTAGGCGCATTTATTGCTGTTCAGGACAATCAAATCAGAACTGTCTGGCTTCAATGCATTCTGACTTCTTCACAACCTTGTTTTTGCATAGCAAATGACAAATGTGCGTTAACAACTGGAACTCTTAGAATCAGTTCCTCACCAAGCTTCCTATATTACTTTACGCCTGCCCGGGGAGACGTTGCGTACAAGGCCATCTGATCAGTGTACGAAGTACACACTATATTAAGGTAGGTAGGTAGTGCAGGGTTATGAGTTTGTCATAAGGCACTAGAGAACCATTACGGTAACAAACCTAAAGCTAAACCATCTCTTCAATTTATTTGATCGGTCTACAAAATTTCACTATCTCAGAAATTTGGTTCGTAAACCCAAGTTCCTCTAAGTTGTCAAAAAAGGACTTTCCTAGGTGTTCAAGTCTACTTCGAGCTATGCATTGGCATTCACAGAATATCCTTCGAAACGTGAAGATCACTGCAGTATCTACATATGTCCGTATTTGACAATCCTAATCTCTTGTCATGACTCCTAATGAGGCAATGACCAGGGAGAATCGCTACTGCTATTCTTAACTGGAACCTGCCTAGTTTCATTATGTCCGCAGATTTTTTTTTCGATCTAACATAGGCCAAAAAGCCTTAGATATCCTATGTCGTTTTGTGTTCTACAATTTCAGATCAGCCATGTTGATGATCAATAATAAACGCAGATTAGTGATTTTACGCATCTAGCTGTATCGCTTTGTGAAAGCTCTGATTCTTTCTTGGCTACTACGTTGGGTCTTTCATTACTCTCTATATCGAAGTGTCAAGGTACCCAGCAAAAACTGTCGCGGTTAACGGACTAGTTCAGATTTTGTGATGCAGGATTCCAGCGCATTAACCGCAGTCTGCTTATGAATGTATGCACATGACGATATTCGTCATCTCACATATTGATCACATCTCCAGTAATTCCGCGGCTTTGAGCATAGGTAAAAGTGTCAAGAAGTCTTAGGGCCACTTGCAGATTTATGTCTCCGGAGTATATAACTCTGTTTAATAAACTCAAATCCCATTTTGTAGAGTGTCCACTTTCCTATGTAAATCCTTCCTTTCCAGGTACTGTGTATCGAAGTCGAAAGTACCAAGGATGTTATCCGATTCATCAGGGATATCGGCAAGTGATTCCCTAAAAATGTAGGGAATCATTGTTGGACTTGAAAAACCTTCCGTTAGTGTGCCGAAGTGCACTATTACCCGCCTGCAGTTTTATTTGTAGTTCAAGTGGTTAAAGATACAGAAATATCTCTAGTGAAGCCATGGGCGTAGTGCACAGAGCACAGGTAATGGCATTGCAGGCTAATCTTTGTACCTTGGCCAATGTATCTCGCAATTCTTCTTTTTCGTGGCCTTTCACCACACAAGAGCTCCATATGTAAGGATGGATCTGATTATCATAATGTATACCCTTTTCTTTCCACTGCCCTTCGGCTTCTTCTTGCCCCTAACAATGGGGCAGGACCAAACAAAGGCTGAAGACAGAGCTTAGGTAAGTCTTTTCAAATCGCGCTCAATCTCAGAGTGGGTGGTTAAGACTCCTCGAACTGTCTAGAAAGCATCCCAGTTGATTCTTTTGGTATTGCGATAAGGTCTTTGAACTTTAGGGTTTTTGAATATGATGAAACAAATTCTATATTCAGAGAATATGACAGTGTTGGACACGTTCCAGTGATTTACTACCACAGACCGTGAGTTTAGCGTCAAAGTTACATCCAATAGACTTCTTGTCTATTTCTTGTAATATAAGTGGGTTCTGGTCCTGTACTTTCAATATGTAAATTATTTCCATTTATAAATTCTAACGACTCACCTTTTGCCTTAATATCGCTACATCCCCATAAGATGAGTTGTGAGTCGGCATCGAAACCGGTCACGAGGTCCCATCTATAAATGCCTCAGTAGGTGGGGGGTTAGGTCGATGAGTAGAGGCTTGCCTTTGGCCCGTTCAAGTCTGGCTGATGTTTGATCTGCGGTGTAATATAGGGATATGAGGAAGAGGTAAATGTGTCCCGAAGCTAGAACGCAAGTGCGATACTTACAGTTGGATTGACCCTTTTCAAAGAGAATATGTTGTAATCTTTGCAGTTCGCAGATCTAGCCACCACAGTTCCAGTGTTCCTGAACTAGGGGTATGCCAATATTTTGTTTTGTTAGTTGAGTGTGGAGATTGGCGCTGGCCAGCTTGCTATGATGAAGGTTAATTTGAGCCACCTTCATCATTAGGGCTTTTATTCGCCGTAGCTGTCGCACATTTTCTTCTCGCCAGAGGTCTAATCCTTACCATGTTGATACCGATGCCTATCTTATAGCTTCTGGCCGGAAGCATAGCCATCGCCTCATGATTCAGTATATCTCAGAAAATTCGGGGTTAATTCTGCGCAGTAGTAACTCAAGATTATCTTTGGAGATAGTTGGACCTGGGATGTTGATCTTCCCTTTCAGTCTCGTAGGAAGGTCGACCTTTAGCGATATATCCCATCCTCAACAGCAGAGCTGCACTGTTCTAATCTGATTTGATTTTCATTAATAATTCGACGCACTACAAAAAAATTTCAAAATACATTTACATACAGTAGCAGCATTCGAAACTCACCCTGTACTAGATGGAAACCTAAGGGTGCAATAAGTGTGGATATCTGCTACATGAAAGGTGGCCATTCATCCCTAAACAATATATCCTTATATTGAATTGCAAAAACTAAAGCCTATCAATAGTGTTGGTGTTCAAATGCTATAAACCCCGAAACCGTAGCATGTTTCAACACATTAAAATAAAAAAAAAATAATTCAATTGAATCAACTCCTCCTCTCAATGAGTGTGTGCAACATTTATGATTGATTTTATCCCAACTAATCCTGCTAACGATGAAGCAAATTTGCAAATGTGTTGTAGGAAATTTTTTATTTTTATTTTTTTATTTTTTGAATTGGAAAAACTCTTGACGCGTATCGCACGCTTTTCGATATTGAAAAACTTTTCCCTAGGAGCAAATTGCAGAGAGCAATTTATTAAATTGCAACATAGGTTAATGAAGTTGTAACTTTTGAGTGGCGTGGCGGATAAATCTCCCGACCGTGTGGAGCGGAAAAGTTTATAAATCAATTTGCGCGGCATACTTCAAAGGGGTGCCGTGCTTTCATGTGGAGTGGGACGCCAATGTATGCAATGAAGTTTTTATATTTATTTCCTCTCTGCGATACTTTTTTTTTTTTTTGTTTTCGGATTTCCACATCAATTTGATATATTTATGTAGTTTTTTTTTTCAATATTCAGCAATTGAAAATATTTATTAAGTCATACAATATTTGAGAAGTCAGCTTTTCATAGAATATCTTAAAACTTGTCCTACTTTGGGGCTGAAGTAGATCCTAATTAAGGAGAATTTATGTCAATCTTTAAGCATCGGATCGGATCCTTTCACTCAATGACCTTTAAGTTTCTGTGAGTCTACGTTCTAAGTAAAACAGGTATGTCATCCAGGTGGACAATTTAGTAGTAGTCATTTAGTCAAAGGTTACCTAATTTAGCGAGACAGCCTACTTCTATGGACAAGTAATTGTCAAAGCAACTTAATCGTAGAACTTATTCAATAAACCTAAAAATAATAAGAATAGTCTTTATACCGAAAGCCGGTAAGATCTTCCACGCATCCCCTAAAGACTTCCGTTCGATCAGTCTATCCTCTTTCCTATTAAAGACTTTCGAAAGGCTGATCGATCGTCCACATTAGAACAAAATTTAATAATAATGTCCTATCAGTATCCCAAAATGCGTATCTCAAGGAAAAATCGATAGAAACTGCTCTACACTCGTTGTTAGGAATCATTGAAAAATCTTTTGAGAACAAGTATTTCACTACGGTGTCCTTCCTTGATATTGAAGGAACTTGTCAAAACAGAAGCTATATCTACTGCAATTCTTGACACCAAGGTTGACATCTATCTTTGCAATCAGGATTATCCATGCAGAGCTGGGGAGCTGTCTAACCAGAAGGTCAGTGTAAAGAGGAGTACCACCAAGTGCGGAGAATTTTCACTACTATTGTGGCTCACGATAGTGAATGAAATTTTTCTAATCTTGGGTAAAAAGGGGTTCAGTGTCATAGCCTACGCGGATAACATTACGATAGCGATATCAGGGAAGTTCCTTCTTACAGTTTGAGACCTGATGGAGTCTGCTCTAAATAAACTCGGAAAGTGGACTGAAAGTGTCGTCGGAGTTAGTCCGTCCAAGAGTAAGCTACATAGTATTCACAAGAAGGTGAATACCATTTCTCCAAAACTCAAGGGCATTCCATTGTGATTTGCAAATTATGCCAGATACTTCTTGGTAAAAACCTCAATAAACAAGACAGTGCTAGGAAGGCCTCGATTGCCCTCTATTCATGTAGGAAAGCCCTAGGGCTAAACTGGGGTCTCCAGCCACGAGTCGTTCACTGGATATATACGGCAATCGTCAGACCTATCCTTATATACGGAGTACTAGTCTGGTGGACGGCTCTGGACAAGAAAAGCAACATTGCAATACTCGAGAAAGTTCGAAGGTTATCCTGCGTCTGCATAACGGGCGCCCTTAGAACTACTTCTACAGCTGCACTAGAAACTAGGCTCCATCTTCTTCCTGTTGATATCTTTGGGAGGCTGATGGCGGCTAAAGCAGCATTACGGTTTAGGGAATCCTTGCAACTGGCTCGTGGAACTATGGGACACGCAAGCATCCTAAACGGCCATAATACTATTCCTAGTAATTCGGACTACATAGTCCACTATCTCGACTTGAACGTCAAATATAGAACCAAAATTTCTAGCAGAAGTGCTGGGAATCGGCAGAAATTTTAAACGAATCTGCGACAGAGATTTACACAGACGGATCCAAGACAAGGCCTGGCACAGGTGTGGGAGTTTACTCTACTGCCGGACCACTGCAGTGTTTTTCAAGCAGAAGTCTCAGCAGTCCGTGAAGCCGCGACCTGGCTTTCGATTAACTCGATAGATATAGATAGTCAAGCTGCGATAAAAGCCTTGAAATCGCCAATAATTCGATACAAGTTAATAAAGCAATGCCACGGATCTCTTAACGAGATCGCTGTCAGGTATCCTGATACGTATCACCTGGTGCTGGGTTCCAGACCATAGGGATATTCCATGCAATTGCAGAGCGGACGAGCTAGCTAATAAGGGTGCAGACTGGAACCTCCCTAACAATAGGAGGAACCGTCAGCTTCTATTAAATCAATAAAATTTCAATTAGATATACAGTAAACTTATTTCCGTCAATAGGATAAATCTGAGTAAGAGAGTTGACGTCCGCACAGGGCAATGTCTGGTAAGCAGACGTACCAGGAGGATTGGTACTCCCTTCAACGATTCCTGTAGAAGCTTTAGAACATTAAATATTTGGTCTTAATAAAATTTTTCGATTTCAAGTCAAATACTGAAGTTATACCAATCTTTCCGTAATGGTCCTTTATTTTTCCTGACAATCGACCACCGTTGTTGTTTTGCCAGCACTTCTTGATGTACATACATACCTTATATGTATATCTTCATCCCCATTGGAGTGAGTCTTTGTTTTTGTCGTCGCGTTCTACTATCACTTTTAGCTGGCTTGTATGCTCATTTTGCGCCTATACAGCTCCATGCGAATGGTACATTCTGTTGTAGGCTCTGTCCACCTTTCCTATCGATAGGAACTATAACGACTTGGGTAGGAGCAGCAGAAGTCATTGCTTTACCAATTTCAGGTCTGTGAGCTATTAGTGTCTTCGATATTCATATTCTAGGCTAGCTATTGGTGATCCATCGGAGGACATGGGTACGAAATATTTATTAGTAGAGCTACTTATCTCAGGAAATGTAGGTTTTATTTTTATTGTCCATTTACACAGTCATTCGAGTACTTATACTACATTCAATGCGACATGTCCTTTTCCTTTTCCAAAGTGCAACCTCTCCTATTTTGAAAACAACATTTATCATCTCACTCCTAATGATTCTAATGAATCCTTGAATGAAATCCAATCCTTTTAGACAAAGATTGGCAAAGGCAAGCATTTCTGTCAGCATTGTCTGCTAAATGTATCTAAATGTATGTATATAAATGTCCATCGTTACCTTTCAGTCAGTATGTCTCCATACCATCACTCTCTTGAGGACAATAGAGAGAAATTGTACGTACAGCTAAAGCATAGCCTATAGGTGTTTCAAGTCCCACAGCTACACCCAGACCATTAAAATTAATTCTCAATTGTGGTTGTCTCCTGCATTCAAACGAATCCAATTGAGAATTGAATCCATTTGTATCCTTTTGTACTCGAATGGCAACCGCTAGAAAAGGTAAAAGGCTCTGTGGTATCAAGATTTGTCCATTGTTTAAGCAATAGAAAGCCATAGTGTTGTTTGCCACAAAGTTGGGTCGGTCGGGCAATTAAATACCTAAGACCTTTGTTTTTTTTTTTTTTGTTATGCGTATCATTTTACCTGTCTGTCATCGTGTCGTTTTGGTTTGGTGACCTTTCATTTTGTCAGATGGGTGGCATTAGGAAGTATTAGAATTGAAAGGCTTCCGTTGCGCTATAGTGATGAGGTTAGTTATTTTTCCAATCCTTATTATGGTTGCAACTAGAGTTGCAACCAAAACGCTTATTATTCTGTTTGAAAGTAGACCATCCCCTTTCAAGTTATTCCAACATGATGGTAGCACTTTAGACAGATTATAAAGAAATTAACTTAAACTAGCAACTCGAGCTTATTTTTCTCCTCCTCCCTGGCTATTATATCCTTCAACTTGAAGCATCCAATCAAACTGGATTTATCCCGTCTAAACAGAGTAAAAGCAACAAAGAATAATCAGTAAATTTAATTAAAAGATTTAAATGATTAAGCATCTGGAACGTGAAGGTTTCCTTATATATATTTTCTCTGTAGTTCACAAGAAATCTCACTCCAAAACAAAGTGTGTGCACTACAAGAAAATACAGATAGTCCTTAATCCTTTCACATCTCCATTGGGTTGCGATTGAGCTTAACCAGAATGGGGGGCACGGGGAAGTTGGGAATCCTTAAGATTTTTATTGATTTTCTTCTTCTTCTCACTCAAGGCGGTATGATTAAATCGGAAGTTCGAATCGAAAGGATTATCTCTATTCATTCGTAGTGTGATAAACTTGCAAAACTTTATCCTAGTTATACCTTACTGACGATTGATTAGATTAATGTTTTTGTACCATGTAATGGGAGTTTCATTTGGGATAGGTGATTTGTGGGAAGTACTTGCACACATGGGTATTTAATTATTTTAAAATACGAAAATATTTTAATGTTCAATCGACTGGGATATGACCATGACAAAGCCCTTGGGTACGGCAGGAAAATAATTCTTTCAACAATAGGTACAGAGCTCTTCGTTTTTTACGAAATCCTTCAAAAGATGCCTTGATGCACCAGAATATCTGAAGAGGGTCCAATGAAAGTCGATTTGTTCATCTGTCTTGCCGTCTGATAAACTATAATGGCGCAGAGTTCCTTATTTTATGAATTATTATATAACAGTTAGTGTTTCCTTGAAATCCCTGCAGTTTTCTGAAATGATCCTTAAACTCGCAGTAGCCCGTTCACAGTTTCGTTTACACTAACTCGTTCACAGTAACTTGTTCACAGTAACACGTTCACAGTAACTCTTTTACAGTAACTTGTTCACATTAACTCGTTCACTCGTAGGTAGTGAATTTTTCCTGTCTCAACACGTTGTGAGAGTGTATATCGTTCGATATTTGATAATCTCCTCGTATTGACTTATCAAAAGTCATCGTATTGATTGTTCAATATTGACATTTCGATAATGGATCGAATTTTAAAATGCCATCTTTTGTTGGTGGATCCTTTATGATCTTCCTGCTGAAAGAGCTCGACTTGAGTTTTTGGTTCGTTGCTACTGCGGCTACCATAAAGGATCTTCCAAATAAGAGCTTATTCCTCGCTACCAGAGCTTAACCATGTCCGCTTTGGAACAAGAATAGATTATTAACTTTAGGGATTTAGATGCTGTCTTACTCAACTCAATCGTTCTAATGTCCTTCCACTGAAAGAATCTGAGAATATCTACACAGTCTTGAAAGGATTTGAAAGATTTTTTTTAGTTTGTTCCCTTTATGGTTAGTCTTTTGACTAACTTGAGAAAAGATTTTTCACCAGAAATGCCTTTATCTGCTTCGTTGATTGTCCCCATTAAGGCGGGTAGTAACTTAATCTACACAATCTATATTGCTTTCACGACTGCTTAGATCCTTTAGTCACTGAATGCATAGTGACTTCAAATGACTTTAATGAATTGAATGCATTCAGTGAATGCTAGTGACTTCAAGGTGACTTCACTGAGTGCACAGTAATCAAAAAGATTGGATTCATTTTGATTTCAACACTTTGTTGAATTGCTGAAAATGATTGCTTCAATCATGACTTCAAACTGAATGCTGATTTTGTTTTTGAAAAGTTCAAGTTTACAGCTCTGCTTTAGTGGCGGTATCGCCAAGAACGTCTGCCAAATATATTTTTTGAACGAACCTTATAGGTGCAAAGTCGAATATAAGTTCGTTATTTAATTGCTGGGTCAGCATCAGAAATAAGTTGTAACAAACTGCACTTAGGCTTGTAATTTGAATCGCATGCTTCAGCCACGATGACAATTTTGAATTTGACTGTCTGACACTGATGGTGTGACTTTGTCTTAATTCAGTCAACAAAGCTATACGATAAACAAACATAGTGACAACTGGTGGTGGACAAGATGAATTCTGTGTCTTTATTGGACACCCAACTGGTTTCAACGTATCTACGTATATAAGAGTTTCGTCTCATTTACTTTAATTCCCATCAGCTTTAATTACCCCAAGGCCTGCTCTATTAGTCAGTCGCAATCATCATCCGGACTCACAACTTGACATCGGTAATTGGATATGTCCCCTCCGACTGATTCACTCTAATACAATTCTTAAGGCCTCAACTGAATATTTCATTTAACTTTAGTCAAGCAATCGTTCCTCTGTTAACATTTCATAAATCCTGTCCACAAATAAAGAGCCTGTCTTGCATACGAACAACAACAACAACAACAACGATGTAGGTATTCATCAATTCAGGTCACTGGCATTAATCTCTCTCAGTGGCACTCATCACATAAACAAACCATGACCAGCAGCACCAGCACCACCACCACCACCATCATCATCTTCATATCTCACCCAACCATAGCATAGATACGTCTGCAATTTTAGCCTGAAGGCATTAGATACAATCATCTTTTGCATATCTTTGCATCAGAGCTCTATGTTTGTTCGTAGCCATAGCCTCTGTAGAATAATTGATTACTGAAGAAAACGGAGTCCTTTTTCGGGGCGGAGAATGGAGGTAAATATGTGTTAACTTGGCATGCTCGTCGTCTCTCAATTGTCCCTGGATCCTTCGCCCATGTGTGTCGTCCCTAAAATAACATGTGAAAATTATGATATGAGAAAGTCAACACAACAGCAGCATAAATATTTGTGCTCGAGAAGAATTTTTGAGTAAAGGCATGCTTCGGCTTGCACAACCTTTCACATCATATCCTCCTCATGTTGTTGTTGTCTCCCTGCCGATCCTTGTGATTTGAACGTAAGTCATTTCATAACGAGGCATTTCATCTGACTATTTTGGTATGGATTTAAGCTTTAAGAGGATTTTCAGGGATATTCTTAATTTTTTTCTTTTCAAGGACTACCTACATGTGATAGTGCCAGAAAAATCAAAATTTATATCTCCTACAGAGTTTACTTCCTTGCCGTACTAATTGTCGTACTCTTATGTACATAAATGTAAGTAAAATCATACTTTGTCGTTGAGGGATCATCATTAGTTCTCGGAAGAAGATCTATAATTTTTCTATTTGCTCAATGAATGTGCAAATTGAAAGAACACATATGGTAATGTCAAACAGGACACTTTTGAGTCTGTGAGCGTGAATGATAAATTGCAGAAATTATTTTCGCAAATTTTCCCAGAGGCTCTGAGGAAATGATTTATGATAGGGCACCCTGCCTTAGGACGTTCTCCCAGGAGAACGAGGACGCTTTAAAAAGCACTTTTAAGAGTATGCACTATTTATAATGCTATTGAATTGTTATTACTTGTTTTGTTTGTGACAATGTAAAGGAAAGGGAGCACAGGTGCCAATGGCAATTCACTTTGTACATATGAACAATAATTTTTCTCCCTCCCATTTAATGTAAGAACAATGGCTGTACGTAGTTTATGCTTCTTCACACATATATGTGTATGTAGTTTACTGAAAGCAAATTTAGAAAAGATTACTTGTTTGGTAAAAAATCAAGCAATCAATCAATCTGGGATCCAATCTTGAATTTACCATCTGATCACAAATTATATGGAAGCAACCCTTATGTGTTTAAATGCAAACAAGCCTGGCAAATCTGACAGCCTTAAATGACAGTATTTGTAAATGTTGCATGCGTTAACAAAAAGAAAGGATACACGCCGACTGAAATGATTTACATGCCCCTGCCTAGGTTAGGGTGGGTTATGAAGGGGTGTGTCATTGAAAAGATCTCAACACGGACACTCGCAGATCTAAAGATTGTGAATCCGCCGCTTTACGTAAATAGAGTGCAACTGAAAAATAAACAACCTGGCTTAGCGTGCCAACGTTGACTAAAGACCAAAGACTTCCGTTCTATCAGCCTGTCTTCCTTTCTATCTCTACTCTGGAAAGGCTAATCGACGTCCACATTAGAACTAAATTAGATAGTAATCTCCTATCGATATCCCAACAAGCGTATCGCAAGGGAAAATTGTTAGAGACTGCTATAAATTCGTTGGTTGGAATCATTGAGAAATCCTGTGAAAACAAGGATTTCACTATGGTATCCTTCCTTGATATTGAAGGAACTTTCAACAATGTCAAAACAGAAGCTATATCTGCTGCACTTCTTGACTTGAAGGTTGACAACTATCTTTATCCATGCAGAGCTAGGGTGCTATCTAATCAGAAGGTCCGTGTATAGGGGTACCTCCCAGGGTGGAGTATTATCACCACTATTGTGGCTCATGGTAGTGAATGAGATACTCCTAATTTTCAGTAAAGAGGGGTTCAGTGTTATAATATTGCTATAGCGATATCAGGGAAGGTTCTTCTTATAGTTAGAGACCTAATGGAGTCTGCTCTAAATAAACTAGCAAAGTGGACGGATAGTGTCGGTTTCAGAGTTAATCCGTTGAAGACTAAACGAGTATTGTTCACAAAAACCTATAAAATACAACATATAATTCCTCCAAAACTCAAGGGTATTGAATTGCAATTTGCAAATCACACCAGATACTTGGGGGTTATTCTAGATAAAAAAAACTCAGTTGGAAACTGAATATACAAGACCGTGCTAGGAAAGCCTCGATTGCCCTCTATTCATGCAGAAAAGCCCTAGGCCCAAACTGAAGTCTCCAGCCCTGAGTTGTTCACTGGATATATATATATATATGAGCCACGCAAGCATATTAAACGGCCATAATACTTTTCCTAGTAATTTGGACTACTTAGTCCCCTATCTCGACTTTAACGTCAAATATAGAACCAGACTGTCTGGTAGGCAGACATGCTAGAAGACTTGGTGCCCAGTTCAACGATTTCTGTAGAAACTGTAGAGATGACGAAGAGGAGGAAACCATGACACATCTTCTGTGCACCTGTCCTAGATCTATCGGTCTTGAGAAGGAAAACCTTAGGCGAACACTTCTTCGAAGATCTGAATGATCTAGCCAGACTAGACTTAGGCAAAACTAGGAGCTTTGTCACCGGGTCAAACTGGTTTAATGACAAAACAACGAACCACACATCTTCGGCATGGGTTTCCGCCGAAAATGGTTGCTCTGCCTTCTGTCTCATCTGGGAAGATTTAATGTAGGTCTCGGGTGCTGGTAATTGGGTTTTTCATAGTGGTATCACAATAGACCTCCCTTCTTGTCTAAGTGCGTCCCTGCTAAGCGAGGACAACCACCCAACCCAAACCCTATTCCCTTATAGATATTGGGATGAGGAAACCGTGTGCTTCCTATAGTGAGTGAATAAGCCTACGTCCGTTTCCGGGCGTGCTGTCGTGAAGGCTGTGTTTAGGTAGGGAAGTTACCCCGACACAACCCCCAACCTGAAGGCCCAGTTTTCTTCGATACCCCTCGGACAAGGTGCCGGATTTTCCAGAGTCAGTAGCCTACTTTAAAGATACGAACGCTGCCGTTGGTATATTAAGGGTTCATCCGCCTCCAACTCTTTTCCAACATCCTGGCTCAATATTGGAGATCCCTATAGGCCCGGGATTTAAATATGTCGAAGCAGCTCATATAGGTATAACACTAATAGTTCGACTTGACTGGAACTGGTAGATGCCATTGTTGATTCCATCAATTCGCCCGCTGCCACCTGGATGAAGGGGTTGAATACAAAGTCATACTTTCATCTGCAAGTTCTGTCATACAGGACATGTCACTCACCAATTGCAATGCCATCCAGCAGCATAATGCTTATGTGTTGCCCTGCATTTGTTTATTGAATTTAATATCCCTAAGCACTTCATCTCAAAAGTCCCAGTTGTATGTGTATATGTATGTATGTGTGAACAATAAATCCTGGAAAATCACTCGTTATCACTTCAAAGCGAAAGAGACATTTGATTTTACGTACTTCAACCACCAGCACTACCGCAAGAAAAATTTATCCGTTTTGTACTATTATACTATAATGGCCGTCATAACCATAAAGCTAAATGCACAAGTTGGCACTCTAGATCGAAAGCCAAACACACAGATACACACAGTCATCTACCTAAGTGGTAAGAGGATGTGATAAAGTGGTCGGGTAAACGAGGCAATTATATCAATTGTAGAGACAATTGCGTGTTTATTATGTCTATGGGGAGACTTTTGCGTTGCTATTCTCGGTTTACTACCTTTTTCGATGGCTTTTGCTTCAGAAGCTAATTGCTACTATGAGACGTATAGGTAGGTATTAAGTTGAGGGGAGGTATTCTTCTATGGCATTTATCAATGCTGGGGTTTATACGTAATGAGCAATTTGTATTTATTCACCAGAGACTACAAATATTGTTGAAGTGATTGGCACTTTTAACTCTGTACGATCGTATGATAGCTAGAGGGTAAATTGATGGCTAGTTACTTCCTTACTTAACGAGCTCTCAACCCTGAAACACGGCAGACTAGGAATTAAAATAAGTACAATTGATGCGTAGTAACAGTTCCAACACTGGACATCGCCAGGTTGACAACAGTCAAAAGTCAAACATCTAATCTGTCTCAGCCCGCCATCCACCAGTTTTAAAATTTCAAATAACCCCTCCAAGTGGGTTCATGGTACCCATAACCCACTATCTCCAAGGACAAGTACCAGTTAAAATTGCTTTTATGTACATACATATGTACATGTGTATAGGTAGGTACACTCCCGCTGTCATCTTTAAATTATATTTCGTTGCTCAAAGACGCAGAGTCACAAATTAGGGTTCCTAGTCACATAGGATATTGCTCTTTCTGTTGCGTTTGTGTGCGCCGTCCAAATGAATTGTATATGTATATGTCTTTCGTTATGCCATCGTTGCTACTAATGCATTTCATGTGCTGCATTCGTAAAATATTTGATAACTCTTTTGCCTGGCGGCGAATTATTAAATCGACAGCGCGCAATGCAACACACCCTTCCGCGGAGTGTTGTTCCCCTTTCCTCCACATGACACCAACGACAAACTGGGACACTTTCTTTGGTTTTATTGCGCGCATATATTGTGTAGTGTGTGTGCATGCACAAAACTTGTACCTGCTTATATTCGCATTTATTTTAAATATTTACATTTTAAGGACGACAGGTGGGTGGAGTGTTGTTAGATATTATCCTTCAAACGATATGAAGGGGGTTGCTTATTATTGCATGCAGAGAGAAGGCATTTACATTTTTATGTTTGCAATTTTCTTACGCGGGAGGTTGTCCTTATTCCTTTCCTTTCATTTTTCCGAGTTTTATGCATAACAGTGTGCATTACATACATATACTTCTAAAGTTATGAATAATTTCAAACAAATGCAATAACAGGAGGAGATAAAGTGTGCGAATAATTTACTGCGGCTTCATAGACAGGTGGATTTTTTAACTGGTTGTTGCTCAGATTTCGAAACGGAAGTTGTATTTCCTGTTTGAAGGTTCTATTTAATGACATCCCTCAATTCTTCATATTTAAAGTGAAATCAAATCGGTAATCGCAAAAGGATATCCTGTACGTAATTTGGTAATGAGACGATGATTAAAAGGAGCGCAGTGTGTGGGCTTTATTCACATTAATAAATACTCCGCACTCGCAGATTTCATCACCATGTGAAAGACTGTCGCGTATCTCTTAACGAGATTGTTAGGCAGTACATCCGCACCCTTTGCTGGATATCAGGTCTATGTGACATACCAAGGAACTGTGAGGCTGACGAATTAGCTAGACGAGGCTCCTCTGGTCTTAAGGCGCCTACGTCTTATGTTAAATACCTTATTTAATGGTGACGCGGAGAATTAGGCCAACCATCGATGGCATCAATTCAACCAATGTCTTTAAATAAAAGTCCATCGGACTCCTAAAATATAAGAGGTGAACCCTCTCGAATATAGTTAATACCCTCACTGGACACTGTACTATAGAAAGACATGCCCAAAGATTGGATATCCCTTACAACGCCTTCTGTAGAAGCTGTATGGATAAAGACGAAGAGGAGACCATCAGTCACCTCCGGTGCACATGCCTTGCATTCGCCAACACTAGGAAGGCTACATTAGGCGAATACCTTTTAATGAACTAAACGATCTCAACAACGAATGCACGGATAAGATTAGCCCCTACTCATACAAAGGAGCGGAGGGGCAGGAGGATTGCATGTATATGAATCAGTGGTACACTGAAAACTTCTCCCTCAGCAGCGCTGGACATTATGCTCCACCTGCTCCAGCTATCCGACTTAAAGTGGCTTCGTATTTTATTACCCTTCTCTTGGCATAGGTCTAAATTACTTCAAATAGATACCATCGTATCATCAATGGAAGAAAGTAATTCATTATATTTGGGAACAAAAAATACTTAACGTGCTTCCGAACTGTAAAGAGTCTCTGCTTGAGACACGGCAGCCTTCCACTTTCTTTCATTCCGCGCACTTCCAGTGGTCTAGACCATGCGCAGTGGGATCCACAATAGCTTAATCCTTAAAACAGAGGTTCGGTCTTTTTTGTCATCTTGGGGGTTGTGATCCACTTCGCTGGAGCATTATTGTCCATTCGCTCGATGACAGTGCAGTCAACGTGTTCTGGCTTTTTGGAGTACATCCACATCTTGGTACATCTCATAGACTTCGCGGTTGTATCTTCTCCTCCTCCAAATTGTAGAGCATGTATTTCGTCGTTCCGGTTAAGGATCTCTACTAAGTTGTCATTCGTGAAGTTGATATTTACTCCGAGGTAGGTAAACTTCGTAACCATTTCGAAGTTACTGTTGCCATCAGCAACGTTTTGTCCTAGGCGGTGGACAGACGGTTCTTTGTGTGTTGACAACAGTGTACTGGGTTTTGTCCTCATTTACTTTAAGGTCGTATCGCCTGCCCTTCAATTGGTGTAAAAGCATCTAAGATGCCGCACTGGGAGCGACCGATGATGTTGATGTCGTCAGCGCATCCCAGCAGCTGGACAGATTTGTTGAAGTAAATGCCTCCCGTGTTAATACCTGCCCTTCGCATTATCTCT
This sequence comes from Xylota sylvarum, assembly GCA_905220385.1. Lineage (NCBI taxonomy): Eukaryota > Metazoa > Arthropoda > Insecta > Diptera > Syrphidae > Xylota > Xylota sylvarum. The sequence continues at coordinate 101,387,350 of LR999957.1, read as the reverse complement.
TCTAGTACAAGAATGAAAAAGTCACATGATACGGCATCTCCTTACCGAAATCCGGTAGGTACATGTATGGAATAGTTTCCGAATTTTAACATCACGCGGCACAGCTGGATCGGTTTTGCCGGGATCCCGAATTTGGCTTGTAAAGCTTAAGACAATGAATGCTGTCATATGCGGCTTTAAAGTCGATGAAGAGATGGTGAGTCTTAACTTGAAATTCGATGGTCTTTTCCAGGATCCTTTCTACCTTAGTGCAAAAATTTGATAGAGGGGTTTCAGACCAAAGCATCATCACCATGTTTGAAAATCTCTACTAGTAGGCCATCAGAGCTGTCGGCCTTGTTGTGCTTCAGAGTTTTGAAAGCTGAGCCAACCTCTTCAAAACTGAGATGGGGGATGGCTTCTTAATTCTTCCTATCTGATACCCATTAAGTAGCTGCTGGGAATGCTGCTAAAACACATCTACTATTTCCTGTGCTTCGGTGACTAAGTTTCCTTCACTGCTTCGAAGAGCCCGCTTTCCGATCTTGAAGCCAGCTGCCAATAGCTGGGCTTTTCCAAAAAACATCCGAATGCTATTCCTATCGCGGGAATCTTCGACATCATTGAGCTAGGAGTCTGTGTGGGCCCTTTTCTTTTTACTTAGGATCTTCTTCTTCTCCCTTCTTCTGGCTCGATACCCTTCCCTTCCTGGCCTTGTTTTGCGCTGCAGAGCTTGCGTTTTCTGTCACCTTTATCCGGCGTACATTACCATACCAAGGACTCTTTCTGGGTGGTGGCTGGTAGATTATGGTGGTCTCTGCTACTTCTTTGATGATGTCGCGATATTGGTTCCACAGACTGTTGTCATTTGTGGATGGTGAATGCACAGCGGAGAGTCTCTTGCTCAGGCGCTCTCCGTAGGCCTTAGCTACTCGATTCGTGCTAAGGCTTCCAACGTTGAATTTATATTTCTGGGCGGTTTGCAGCTTCTTCTCGTTGGATAGTCGAGCTCTGAATTTGACTGCAACAAGAAAATGGTCAAAGTCTACGTTATCTCCTCTGAAAGTTTGAACATTCAGAATATTGGATGCGTGCCTCGTATCTATAAGCACATTGTTGACTTTGGTTGGTTGGTGGTTCGACCATCTGGAGATCGCCAGGTTGCTGTTTGGATTCGAAGATTTGGAAACCTAGTGCTACTTATCACTGTATTACGAACTGCTTCAAACTCTATTAGCCAGAAGCCATTGTCTCTTGTCGCGACGTGGACGCTGGGCTTTCAGATCAATCCGCCGAAGATTCTATTGCATTGAAGTCCCCGAGTATGATTTTGACATCATACTCCGGACAATCTCATATGACTCCGTCCATGAGGTCATAGAACTCCTTCTTGGTACAGTGTTCAGGTTCTTGTGTAGGGGTGTGGAACAAAAAGTGGCTCTCCTAAATTGGACTTTTTCAATATGTTTTGAAGTGGGATTTGCCAGTTACAAAATTCAGAACTTGGCACCAAGTCAAGAACTTTTCAATTTGCTTGAACTTAGCATTACCAGTGAATATTACTCCTGTGAGTAATTTTCTTTTAACATCAGTCGAAACTTCGTACTCAATTTAATCCACAACTTGCTTAGTCCTCGTGACATTGTTTTGCCCCCCAAACGATTGTGTGCAACAAATTGAATTCACTGAAACCCACCGTGTGTAGTCCCTCCAACTGTGTAAACTGCACAACAACGATAAAGTAAATTGAATGTTCAATAAATATTGACCCACATAAGGAATAGTGGCACGACAATCCGACACGGAACTACGTTATAAGGATATGAAGACCGCTCCTCCACAATGTGTACATTTGTGACAATTTTTGAAAGGCAATGTTTGCCTCCAAGGACTTGAGGGTGATTTTTTCTTCGAATAATGGGTGTGAGTTGTCTCGCGTGGTGGTAGTGTATACGTATATTGCGGTTACCTGCAATAACTTGTAGGGTTTAAGAACTCTATGCATACAATACAGTGCTTACGTTCCAATTATGTATGTCCTTCTGGTTTATATTTACTAATAAAATGAATGTGCGGTTCTAACGCCCAAACGAAGAGGTACATACGCACAACAAGGACATTACAAGCCAATTTCGACAGCCAATTGAACTTGTTATCAAACATAATTCCCGTTGACAGCCATTGAAATAATCGGTTCACAAACTTTCAAAAGTTTGTCTCATGGCATTTTGTGTATTCGTGTGTGTGTGTAAAATTAAGTTTAGGGTCCTTTTGGGACGACACACACATAAAGAAAAGTGCATCCACCACTACCTACGTGAAAGGAAATCATATCCTTGGTCAGTAGCCAATTCGTTTCAAAACAAGGCACTGCTGGCTTTTTCTTTCATTTTATTTGTACAGGATGTGCCAGGAAAAGTTGAAAGTTGCTTTCAGGATAATGGTTCTACGTCTGTTGTTCCTTCTGCCATAGAGTACCATTATGTGGAGATTTTTCATCGTGTTCTCTGTGTAAGTAGAGAGCTATATGCCATGAAATAGTGCTTGTCATCGTTGTATAGACACAGTGGCGCACACACTTATTATGAACAGGAACTTAAGTGCCAAGTAATTATCCTTAAACACAGAAGTCTCTCAGGGATCATAAATGAAGGAGTGGCGCGTTGTATGTATCTCGGGTGGTTGTTGTGTTTTTTTTTTTTTTTTTCATTATTTGCGTTGTCATCTTGGCTAGATGGGTTGATAAACGTTTGTTACCTTCTACCTAGTGTTGTTTATGTGAGGAAGTAATGCAATTGGTAAATGACGGGGTGTATCCTGCAGCGTTTTAGTTTGTCTTTAGATGCAAATAGATGATTTGTGTGTCACTTCAAATTTTGCTTGATCGAAAAATTTAACGTCAATGAGTTTTTAATTTGAGTGTAAAAAGTATTGAACCTTAAATGGAAACCTCTGGTAATTCATTACACAACTGTGGTAGTTGATTATATCTATTCAACATGGCCTTGATGGTACCGATAAAGGTGTCCTTAGGGATCCATTAAAAAAAATTCCCTTGATTTCCGATGGCGCACGTCTAAACGAATCCTCTTCATTTTTCATTGCTATCATTGAATGTTTAAATAAACTTTAATTACTGTCCATCCCCAGGGGAGTGCCCGCAAGGTTCGTAATTTTCGAATTCTCTTAACCATCGTAGTCAATATTTAAATTCCGTCACCACGCAGTTCGCAAACATTGACTATTGTAATTAAAAAGGACGAAAGAGTCGCAGAAACACACCATTTCCTTCTTGCTGCTGCCCACTAAAGTTCTTCTTTTAATTACTTGAAGGAACAAAACATAGTTGCTGCCGCTGCTCCACACCTTTATACTAAACGACGACTTGTACAGCCTCTGTCTCGTTCACTCCGGGTCCGTATACAGGAAGGAACCTCTTGAAAGCAACCCTCGCATTCAATGCCAACCTATATAGAGGAACTTTTCTAATATGGAAAATTAAATTTCATGTCCTTTGAAACAGCGCTTGTTTCAGTGTAATTACAGAAACCAAACCTCCTGGGAGAACTTGTTTTGCTTACGAATGTCAATGGATGTGTTGTATAGGAGAATGTGAAGGAGGGCGCGCAGTCCCGCAGTCCCGTAGCAGTCGAAGTGCAAGAGTTTGAATGAAATGAATTCCATGATATTGAAAATTTCCAGTGAGAGGATAGGAGTTTTGGCTTTGGTATCTCTGTGGGGAGATAAGTTTTTCTTTTTTCCTTTTTTTTTTTGTTTTTTTTTATTGCTGTTGTTAAAATAGTTGGTTGGTTGGTTTGGGGGTTGTTTGTTTGGTTAATGTTTTCCAGGTGCAATAAGGAAGCGAATATTGAAATGACTGCCGGGGCAACTATACTGCTTCTCAATAGTGAGTTGCAAGTGCGTTTGCCAGAGAATCGGAGATAGAAACCACCACCACCTGCACTTTTGTTGTTTGAGGTCACAGGGTGGGTGGTGTGTGTGTGTGCAGTTCTAGGGATACACAATATGTTGGCCTAGTTTTTTTTTTTAAATTTCCCTGAAACTGTGGAAATGAAAAGAATTGTTTGTTGAAGTTAATTGCATGTCTTTGAAGTTGCCATGAGTTGGTCTTGATTGAAGTTGTTAATGGTTTTTTAGAACTGTAGTAGATCTATCTTTACTTTCTTGTTGATGTATGTTAAGTTTTTGTTCCTTCCTTTCTTCCTTCCTTCCTTCCTTCCTTCCTTCCTTCCTTCCCTAAACCCCCAGTCATTTGATAAGAATAAATGGCTCCTGGACCACTTCTTGTATCGAATCGATTGAACTGTTAATGGATTCTTATCGCCCTAGCTACTACAATAACATTGTGCATCCTTTGGAAAACCCTGTAGTATCTGTAGCATGCAGATCAACGAATTTTAGTACTAAGAGCAAAGTTCTTTGAACAATACGTAGCTTCAAGCCATTTTATTCAGCTGAACTCGCTGAAATCCAACACACTATGGATCTTATCCTTCCATGACTGCTTTGAATCTTCAGTAGTTGCCTGGATCTGATTCATATTTCAAAATTTATTACAAGACAGGTAAAACCTCGCATGCTAAAACAAAATATCTCAGACCCATAAGGCTGTCTTCATTTCTTCTGAAAACTCTAGAGAGACTGTAGTTGCACAGGCTTTTGAAAGGTTGTGCGTCTGGTGCTGACTTGTGAGTTTCGCACAATTCTTCCAAGTATGTTGTTAAAGAAGACACATGACAACGCGTCCCCTCGTCTAAATCCTATTTTGACAACGAAGGTCTCAGTGAGACGGTTACCGACCTTGATGGATCAGCGAAAATTCTCTATGGTTTAACAGACAAAATTAGACATGGCTCTCTATAGATACTGTCATATGAGGTCTTGAAATAGAAAGAAATCGATTTGGTATCGATTTGGACTTCTTGAGCTTTCTCCGGGATCTATTGAAGTGAACGATTGTGGACTATCCAAGTTAGAAACCACACTGATAGGGGTCAGTCAGGTTGTTCACGAAGGGTTTCAGATGTACACACAGGATGGCAGATATGTTCTTGCACGCGATGGTGAGGAAGTTGATACCTGAGGGGGTCTCTTTTCTTGTGGATCGGACAAATGATGCTGAGAATCCATTCATCAGACATACCGTCCAAATCTTAGAAATGAATTGGTATATGCTCTCTACCAGGTCAGGTCCAGCAGACTTGTTGGACTTTAGATATTGCTATCCTCACTTCATTTTGGTTTGGCGATGTCGCTCATAGCAATCATAGTAGGTATCGTACCGCCATTAGGCTGGAACTCTTCTCTAATGACTTTTGTAGAAGTTGCAAGGACGAGGAAGAAGAAAAAACCATACTTTTATGAAGGAATTTCAAAGTCCATCTACATATGTACTTTTATGAAGGAATTTCAAAGTCCATCTACATATGTACGTGGGTACAATATATGCCATCTTTTATTTAGGGTTGACTCTTCTTGTACGATAGTGCCAGGCTGTTCTGCCCTGAGTTGTCTGATCATCGACACTCCTCTCCTGTATGTGCATTTTATGGTGTTGCTCCCTAACCGGTCCTATTTTTTACATATCTCTGCCAAATACATTTATCTTCCGATCTTGGCATGACATGCACATACGGAGGTCGTTTTCTTGAAGTTTTACACAAATGCTTGTTCCTGACTGTAGCAAGCATTACTCCACTCTTGTGAGATCTTTTTATCGCATGATACGCTTGATTCAGTCTGCCAGCTTGCCAACCACACTGGATTCTGTGAGTAAATTCAATCTCAAGTGACTCATCCCCAGTTAAAGTACTTAAAGTTGCCTGATTCTTTGATGAGTGTTGTTCACCTATTTTTAGCTGTCATCGTCTTCTTTAAAATAGAGTTCAAGGATTTCGGTTTTTGTGCGGCCTATCCTAAGGCCATAGGATACCTATACGGATAGCCTCTCCTGCGGCATCGTTTTGTCATAGCATTCCATGTCATTAGAATAAAGCAACGTCCACGATAAACTTCTTTGAATTTCGCAGTCCAAAGGTCTAACACAAGAATACATAGCAAATGGCTCAGAACTTAGCCTAGATGGACACTTCTAAGTCCACATGCGCACTTAACTTGGGTTGTTACTCGGTGGGTGGTAGGTGTCAGATTTGGTACTCCTTAGAAAGTTCCTGTGCAAAAACTTACTCAGGTTCCAACTGGGTCCTGGAATCTTGATTCAATCAAGGAAATCTGATATGTCATCCAAGCTTCCTATCAGGCTTTTACTTATACCTTAATGTAGTATGTTTAGAGCTGGTTACGATATATGGAAATCGATAGCAAGAATACCGAGACTTCCACCACGTCGTGCAACACCTTGTATATTGTATACACAGTTCGTTCGGCATGACTGATACTGTGACTTACTAAAAGCAACAACCACAACTGGGATAAAATCAACAAAACCCGTCGGGAATCCTACCTTCCACCATCTGTCTATATGTCATAGGTTAAATCGTTAAAAAAGGACATTGATATTTTTAGTGTTCTGCCCGTCATATGATGTGTGCATGAATCTTGAACTCCACAGTACATTACACTCAATATCCTTGGAACGTCGAATTAGGACAAAAATCGTTGCATGTGCATGCAGTACTCGAAGAGCCTTCTCTTATACATTTTCTTCCTTCTTGGCACTCGAAAGTAATTTTTTTTAAGAATGCAAAGTACGTCTTTCGTCGGGCGACGACGTTGCTTTTATGGCACATAACGTTCAAGTTCCACAGCTGAATTGCTATGTCGCGTCGCCACTTCTTTCGGAAATTTTACCCATTCTAACCTCAGTATGGGTGTGTGTGTATCTTATTCTGGTATCCTTGAGATCTGTGTTATAAGAAAATGCTTTCAACTTTCCATTACATGACAAGAAAATCACGACAGGTGCAACGAATCTACGATGAAAATTTATTATTTTTTGTGTTCGTAGTTTGCTTGTCCTTGATTTTGGAGAATGAGGTGGACTTTTTGTTTCAACGATTAGGAAGTTTATGAAATGAAATGGAGATGGTCTCTCACATCTCATAACTACAACAGGTGCATAATACCCGTCGGTATCCTTTGAAGGATGAACTTCTGAGTAATTAAATTAATCACCCTTTTTCACCACCAAATATCTCTGAAACTGCAGCGTCAGGGATATCGCACCATATCCGGACCAAAGGGGTGAGAGAAACATCTTTACTCACAAGAACTTCCTTAAGAAGTTTCCCTATCCTAGGTAATAAAAGATAAGCGTTTGATGATTAATTGTCTCGGAGGATTTGCTATGACAAAGCGTGAATGACTGTAAGGATGTACTTGTAACCTCAAGTGACTGTGCGGTTAACCATTTATCCGAGTGAGAACAAGGATTTATGGAGCCTTCGAGTTTGTAAGAAAATAATGCATTTGAAGTTTCGTGTCGGTTCAATTATATTTTCTTTTGATGGTTGCAGCTATTGTATTGGTTTACTGAAAAATTTCAAACTGGAGTTTTTTTTTGAATAAAACTTGTCTGTCTGTGACTCAGCCTGCAGTTTAAACGTCTGGACGGATTTATTTCAAACTTCATACATAACTAGGATTCAAGGTGGTGAAGTTGTTATGGTCGCTGTGGGGACCTCTGCTCGGAAAACGCTTCTGTAATTCCGGATGTTTCTCCATCAGTATAAACTTCACTGATTTGTGGGCTTGGTATTACCCTGGTTTTCCATTCCTCTCTATATGGAATGGGGCTTGTAAAAGGCCTTCTAAAGTCTAGATAGCGTGTTGTGTTGTCTGTATTTGTTACATTTCGTACATACTCCTGAAGGATCTTAGTGTGGCCTGATGGGATCGGCCTCTAGGTGTCCAATTCGATTCACTTATCCTTAGTGCCCTTCTTCCTCGCTTTCCAAGCTCTGGCATCAGCTTGGGAATAGAAGATTGTGTGGGCTCGCCTTCGTTGAGCAATTTCGAATGCTGTTCAGTCCCCATTGGACTGCCCGTAGGTGGCTGGCCCCGTCTAGTGCCTCTCCGATAAATACATACATTTAAGCGAAGTCAAAATAGTCCGATTGCATTACTCAACCTGGCTCTAGGTGTACCGAAAGCGATCTTAATGTACTGGATCCCGTTCTCCTCCCAAAACTGGTTGAACTGCTTTGAGGTAAATGCAGTACTTCGGTCGGTGACAATCCTTCTCGGTAGCTGGCCACATCGCTGAGAACGGTGATAACTCCCTGGCTATTTGTAGCCTTCACTGTTCGTAGTATCGTATATTTGCTGAAATTGTCGACTAACGCAAGGACGTACGTTCCCTACGTTCCCGAAGCTTCCGGTCCTGTCGCTGCATCGTTACCACCCAATCCTCGTCTAATATGTGGATGTTCAGTATCAAAGCGGACCTTTTACTTGCTGCTCACTTTTCACCGGTTGTCAACTTAAAGTATCGCCGTGTGGCAGTCCTCTTCCCAGGTGGATGAACCATATCGCAGTCGAACTCCTGTAGTTTGAGCCACCAGCAGTCGACTCGGGGAATCAATTTCGCCTTATTGCTAGTCGGTATCGCTACTACGATCTCACAGTTCGTGACAACCTTGAAATGCCTCCCTAACAAGTATACCCTGAATCGGTCTATAAAAGACCACAGGTCGCAAGGTATCGGATTGCTTGCTGTACTGCAAGAAGATTCCAGCCAGGCCGGCTGGATCATCAGTGTGCACCTCATGTGCACACTCCGGGTTGAACACCGCTAGTGCAGGCGGATTGATGAGCATCTTCTTCAACCTTTGGAATACCTCTTCTTGCTGTTCTGTCCGGGTGGTCTGGCTTTGTGCGGTTTGGTAGCGGAGTTGCCTGTGCGCACAGTTTTCCACAACTTTGCGAAAAAATTCTGCCGGACTCCGTGGACGTGGGAGTGCTGCGATGGCTGCTGTCTTCTACACGCTCGGTTGTATCCCTTCTCTGCTCACTCGGTAAGCTAGGAAGTCAATGTTAGTTTGAACGCACACTTACCTACATCCATTGTTAGCCCAGATTCCTTCAAGCCCTCCATGGATCTCTATAGTTACTGCAGGCCCTCTTCAACGGATTTGGTGGTCATGGCCATGTCATCTAGGTACACTGCAATATCTCCTCTCTTAAGGCGTGATTTGATGACATTCGTGGACGTTTGAAACTCTCCTGGGGTATTGGCCAACCCAACATTCCGTCATCTCTCGCAATCGCCTTGAATTTCTTACTGCGTTCTCCCATGTAGATGTGGTGGTAGCCAATGTTGTGAAGAACTGGTTCCAGGATAAAGACTCCACTACCTCCTCGACTAGTGGCATCGGGAATTTCCTTTTTATTGTCGCCTTGTTCAATGCCCGATAGTCGATATAAATTCGAACATTGCCGTCCTTCGTTTTAGTGAGGGTGACTAGAGCACAGAAAGCCGAGCACAAAGTCTGGATCACCCCTTGTCCAACATCTTAGAAACTATTTCCTTGACAAATTCCCTCTTCCCAAATGGGATATTATAAAGTGCGTTACAGAATGAATGATCGTTGTATTCACTTCTTGGTGTTTTTTTTTTTCTTATACAATCCACTCTATCCACCCCACAAGGCTGCCATAAATGTAGCCATGTACGTCTGGTTTTTGGGACTAGGCCGCCGTGTTTTTTCCAAAATTTCACTACACGAGTAGAAGACTATCGTGACTTTCTTAAATCTTTCTTCGATATTCATTTTTTTCTCGAGCAGTAGTCCCAGGTATTTGGCGCTTTCAGAGGCTCTGAGCGGTGTGTTTGCAAACCGATCGAAGGTTTTCAGAAGTTAAACATTTTCTTAGACGTTATTCTTGAATAATTTATAATTTATTTAATATAAAGCTGCAAGTACATACGACCCAGTCGTGGACTTTATTTATTTGATTTTCACTTTATGGCTTTATGGCGGAATTACAAAGGACGCTACCGAATGTGTCCCAATATCGGAGTACATAAACACCATTCGTTGTCATGCCTAAATGGACATTTACAATCACATTACAGCGATATTGGATATCAGATTACCTTCAAACCGAATCCAAAGATTAGAGATTATATTATTGGCCATAATTTCGTTTAGTCCCCGGCACAATGAGACAATGCACGCCTGTTAATCTGATTGCGAGTCAATGAAAACAATAGCCACACTCGCATGAGGGTAAGCTGATCCGATTGGAATGAAATCGGAAAAAAGTATCTGCAGCAATTGTGTGTGTGGATTTCCTTTGAATTGCAGTTCAGAATGACTTAACGTGATTGATGGAATTGATTGTAGGTATGACATGACATGCAATGCAGTTGACAGCTTTAAAGAGGATTATTTTAAGTTTCGTGTATCTCAACACCACTCGTGAGAGAAAAGTCGTGTTTAAGCAAAACGAAATTAAGTATATTTCTCTCTTTTAAATTTTTAAAAAAATATACATATTCACATTTCCAAAGAAGAAGACAAAGTCGTTATCAGACGACTTAGAATTAATTAACAAATTCAAATGTTTGTCTTTCTCTGTATTGCTGCTGTGCTTTTATCTCGCTGCTAGCTATCTTCGTTTTCGTCTTCGTCGTTCGCTTTAAAGTTTAGTTCCTTGAAATATTTGTACAAGGATTTTTTTTTCGCTTTGTCTCTACGACCACGATAACAGAACAAACAATATGTATAAAGTTCTTCTGCATTTCACATCAAGGATAAAGTTTCATCAAGGAGTTTAATTTTTCATCACTGAGAGCTCTAACGTTAGTAGGGATGTGTCTTGAAATATATGAAAAGGAAAATTAAAGCTGCTACTGGAGGAACATTGATAAGTATTCCGAGAAAAAAGTTATCTACATATAGTGAAGGTTCATCAATATTAGGTGACTAGTCTCCTCTATCCAGGCATATTGGTTTACATGTTAAGTGAATATCACAACCAACCGGACACAACAACCATGTACATAGGTCTGTGCTTGCTGTGGTGGATTTCTGAAAGCCTGTAGTCAGTATTCTCCAGAATCTGGCCAAATGATTGAGTGAGGATTTCTATACACATGTACATAATCTACCAGTTCCAATATCGACGAAGAAATGGCACAACTCGTAGTACAGGTTACCAAGTATTCATACACGATTTCACTCCTCCAGTACATAAAAAAAACTTAAAATTATACCGATCACCAAACGATCGCACCAACAATTGGATCGCCTGTCCCAGGACTAGTTGAAGGTATGATAGATAGACTACCAATGTCTCACCAACAGTCTCATAATTGTTGGGACGATCAATGATGATCTTGATCAATAACGATCACAAAAATTCGATTCTTGCGACATCAGTAAACCTTTAGGTATACATCTTTGAATTCGTATCCTATGAGCGATGAGCATTTATTTTGATGTTTTATTTCATCCTTCTCAGATCAGGAATAACTGCGATTCATATATGTATCTAAAGTCCTTTTGCTCAGATTAAGACAAATATATCGCCCCCACCGACTACACCTTGTAATACCATTCCATAAATATATTCCTTCCCCAACACTGTCTCAATTTGGAACCCCGCATTGCGTCTTCTGGGAACTATTATGCGAAGAAAAAAAAAAACATAATGATATCCTGTCGGTAATAATTCTAATGTCCAGTGGCCTTGCTTTATTTATTGTCCTGTTTTTCGCAAACCGGAAATCGTTTCGTTTTGTTGTTTTTGAAAGCATTTTCCTGGATTTATTTGTCAATTCGGCCTTCTTGGTTGCGTGCAATGAATCCCTTTGTATCCATATCCATCGCCGTGGTTTTTGTTTGTATTTCCTTAATGAATGCGTGTGTGTGGCTTAGGTTAATGGATTTGTATGAGTGTCCTTCTGTTTGCATGACCGGAAATTGTTGACTGTTGTCTGGTTGTTTTGTTAATTATGGCATTTTATGATGAACCAGTCAGGGGGGTAAAGTCAAAGACTTTAATCAATCAACGGGGGATGAGAAACTAGACAAATGTATATTTGTTGATTGTTTAGCTGCAAGCTTAAATAAGAGTAGAATAATAATAAATTCTTATAACTGCCAACTGTACCAAAAGCAAACGAAAAGGGGTGCCACAAGGTAGGCGATTAGTACCTACACTGTTCGTTTGCAATTAAATTACTAAAGCATCTCTCAAGTCTCAACTATCAACAAACAATAGAGATTCCCAAAAATCCCTCAAAACGACATACATAGTACATCCTCCCTCAAGGATATCACTTTTATTTGATTTTGTTCCTTTTTTTTGGCAAAAGTAAAACATTTATTCAACGCCAATTAGTGCCAGATGCAGGACAATTCCTCGTTCCATCATTAGGCATGAGAATTCGCCAAAATACGGTACTCTTATTGCTCGTCCTACATCAGTGTGAACAAACAATGATGACCCTTTTTGTAAGTTATTCTAGCAAACAAAGAATGACCGAGTTAATGTGGAGCTTCTTTTGAAAGATGATCCACAAAGAGCTGAGGATACATAATGGCATGCATTATCCTTGCAGCAGGATGCGGTGTTAGTTTTTGCACTTTGGTGCGCGCGTGATACAACAATGCAATACAAAAAACCTTATGTATTCCTTTTTATTCAAGGATATCCAGAGTGCGTGCTGAATTTCTATTCACACAAAGCTACAGAACTATATTTGCTAAAGCCACATTATCACATTCGCCTACTTTCGTCATTGGAATTCTTTACTGTGTGCAACAACTTTTCAATATCCTTTTTGTATTCTTAAGGATAATCAGGATAACAGCTTTTTCTATTGTGAATTGTGTTGCAGTACAATAGACACTGCTGCTTGTTGTATGAATCTATTTGGAAGGTGTCGACGTCGAATTATTCTACTGGGTTATGTTTTGTTTGGGTATGGGCTCTTAATTTCTGAGACACTATGCTGGTTCCACCGCGCGGATCGATTTCAATTCGCATTGTTTTGCACGGGGCGTTTCCTTCGTGAATGCAGAAAGTGTGGCCTAGTTCTTTTTTTTTTTGTAGTTTCTTTTTAACTGAATGACTGTGGGTATACTTTCATTGTGGCATGCGGAGGTGTATAGGTACTCTGTGCTTTGTCATATTGAATTCATTTTGAGGTCACGCATAGACAATCTGTCTGTAGCTCTTTTGGCTTTGTTAAGCAACTGTATAGAGTCGCATTTAGAGGAGTGAAGGACTCTGGCAAAAAAATTCAATCCTTGTAAGTAAAGAGGTAATGGTTGACGTTTCATGTCGAATAAATATATTTTACCTGACAATAGTGAGTTGTTACTCTCATAACATGTCAAGAGGGTATAGTCATACTTCGACCGATATTTTCCTTAAATGCATGAAGCATTGGCGTAGAACGTAGTCTTAAAGGAAAAAGTCAAATTGTGCTATTGGCTCCATTTCGAGAAATCACAGATCCAGGTAACATCGTTCCGTAACGCAACTTATTCACTGAAATAGACACACCAGCATCATGTTCGAAGAAATATTGCCCAATGACAACGCCGCACGAGCCCAAAAACCGCGTTAATTCTTGTTCCAACTAGACCTTATAAGCAAGTATGTAGGCCCAGATCTCTATGCAAAAAGCGGTGCAAAATGGTTATGGATAGGTTCGATTCCTGTGATCGTCTCGAAACCGACACACATGGGCTTTCAGTAACACTCCGGAGCCAAGAGCAATAGTCCACCTCCAGCGACGAAAAAGAACAACAGCGAATGAGCAACAAGAAACCCGATGAAGTGGAAATGTCCCGAAAGACCATCAGCTCGAAAATAAAGACAACGAAACCTGGCCAAAAACTATCAGCGAGACCCCAAATCCCACAGATAAAGGGGAAGGACAAATGGCGAAAAGAGAAGAGAAGAAGAAAGCTGAGAACGACAATTGCAAAACAGACAGAAACAGGCCAAACACTGGACAGCAAACAGAGCAAACCCTGATCTTGAATAGCTCGGGGAAAACTAAAATAAGATCCGAAAGGCAGCCAAGGGCGAATTACTCATAGCGCTCAAGAGAGGGACTGACGGAAAGACTGCAAAATGCAAGGAAGATAAAATACTCCAAATGGAAGGGAGGATAAAAACACTGTGCCACGATTGAGCAATGCGGCCTAGACGAAGTGATGACACAAGGGGAGATATACATTGCCATTGAGGAGCAACTCCCAATAGCATGAAGCATCATGGAAGATGTCATCAAGTCCATGAGAGTAACAAGGGACAGAATACAAACTGACCTTGTTACTACTCGCTGTAGGGCGTATAAAGATCGGATGGGTTAGGTGCAGAGTACGCGAGCACATCACACCTCCAAGATGTTAAAGGTGCCTTGAGTACGGACATAACGCCATGCTTTGCAAAAATAAAATGGATCGCGCAGGATCATGCCTACGTTGCGGAAGTAAGGGGCATATAGCCAAACACGACAAGTGTGTCATATGTGACCCGAACTGTTGTGGAAACAACCTCGCAACTGGAAGTTTTAAATGCGCGGCATACAAAACGCGATTCGAGATCTGATAAAGAAACAATGCAGTGCATCCAAATAAATCTCAGTCATTGCAAAACCACTCAAGATCTGGTTGCACAATCCAAGAGGAAAAAGCGGGCCTAGTCCTCATATGCGAGCAGTATAAAACTCAGATTACTCCACAAAGAAAGCGGCGATATGGAAGTGCGAAAAATATGCATTCGAGTGCAACGACGCAAACAAGAGCCCGAATTTCGCTTACGCCAAAATAAGGGGCATCCACTTCTTCAGCTGCTATGCCCGAACGAGCGCGACCATAGCAGAGTACCAACAGAAGTTGGACGCAGTTGTGGCAGATGTACGAGGAAAATCACCAGCGATTGTAGCCGGTGACTTTAATGTATGGACCAACCATAAAGACGAGGCATTGCTAGATGCGTTTGTATGGCTTGACCTTCTACTACTAAACCAATGAAACAAAGAAGCCTTCAATAATGGCAGATCCCGCTCCATCATAGATCTAACCTTCGCCAGTAGATGCATAGCGAGAAAAACAAAATGGCATGTCTCCGATCTCTATACAAACAGTGATCATCACGCCATCATATTTGAAACAACAGAGCCAATACGATTCCAGTACCAAAAAGCCACTGAAAAGGTACAAAAGTTGGATAGAAACAGTAATAATCTAGATGAGAAGATGCTCAAGTATTGGCTGAGTAATATGGAAATTCCCAGGGGCACAGGTGAAAAACAAGCCAAACAAGTGAGAACTTTCCTCACCCGAGGATGCGAAGTATTAATGCCAAGCAAATGCAATGGGAATGGATGAACTTCGGTGTACTGGTGAAACGATTGCATAGCTAAGCTGAGAGCAGACTGCCTCAAAATACGAAGGCGCCAGCAACGAGCAAGACAAAGACAGAAAGGAGATTTCGAAGAAATACGAGAAGAACTCATTAATCATTAGCCGAATCTTTCCAATCGCTAAGAGAACCCAAGGGGAAGCGCCAATAAGATAGTTATGGACAAACTTAAAAGTGGCACGGCAGCTGCACCGACATGCCCGACCAAGATGAATATTAGAGTCTGCGGCCTATTCCCAAGGAATACCAATGTCCATCTTCTCCGCATAAAAACAGAGGATACGGAACCAATACAGTCACAACTGTAGGAGTCATGGAAGCAACGGGCTCAATGAAAAGCAATAAAGCTACAGAAATGGAAGGGATCCCAAACTTAGTCCTCAAGGAACTTATTAAAACCCAACCAGAGGTGTTTGCAAATCTCTATACAAGATACTTGACAGAAGGAAAATTTCCTCTGCAATTAAAACGACAGAGGCAGGTATTCAACTTGAAAGGCGACAAGCCTCCAGAGTAACCGACTTCATACAGATCACTGTGCATGCTAGGTACGGTAAGGAAAGTGCTGGAAAGAGTTATTCGAAACAGACTTGACCTGTACATCGAAGGAGGCAATGGGAAGAAGAAGGAAGAAACGGAAGAAATGAAATTGCACGCGAAGTCATATCTGGGACCAGATGGAAACGAGGAAAAAAGCAGTACTGCGCTGTACTTACGCTCCGACCAACTGAAACTTTATTATAAGACCGCTGATGAATATTTGAGTGCCAAACTACGTGCTACGAATAATCACAAATTATTTTGAAGGCAGGACCTTCTTCTACGACATGGACGAAGGGTCGGAAAGATATAAAAATGGGTTCCAAAGGGATCCGTTCTAGATGCTCCCCTGTGGAATATTATGTATGATGGAGTATACGGAGACCAAGAGGAGTATACATATTCGGGTACGTCGATGACAGTGCGGTGGTGGTAGTAGCTAAAACCCTAGAGGAAGTGACGCGAAACTGCAACAACACTATCAAAGATGTGAAGATAAGGCTTCGGCTCAAGAGGTCTGTAATTAGCGGACCACAAAACTGAGGCTGTCGTCCTCAGCCGCAGCAAGAAAGTTGAGCTGGTAATATAGGTAGGATATAAAGTACCTACACTGCTTGATCATAGGCTCAACTTTAGAGAGCACATAATATACACCGATAGAGTGTTCTCCTACCTACATATAATTATGAGAGTGTACACTCGAGTGATTAATTTCGAACCAGCATTGCTCTATCAGGTTTAAGGATATGTTGACTGCATTGCTGGCTTTAATAGCAGCTTGGTTGTCTGATAAGATAGCGATATTATAAGAAAATGTAGGGAGGTCGTTCAGCAAACGGCAGAAACGGCGTCCAGCAAGACGAAAAGACTTTAATATATTTAGTTGCTCAGAGAAGATGCTTCCTCTGACTCCGCAGTCCATCTTCGAACTTTCATAGTCTTTGAGCACACTTCCATTCTCCCATTCTTTTCTTCTTTAAGAACAGTTTCCTGAAGTTGAGTGTGGAGTCTTGAAATCGGTCGAAGTTGCTACCAATTCTCTTGGTATCATCTTCAGAATTCTACAGTGATTATATAGTTTTGCAGTTCAGCCGAACTGCGCTGCATATAGCCTTATCTTTGATGTGAACTTTTGCAGCTAATATGCAGTTTCACACTTAGAGTATTTGTTGGACAAGATCTCAATACTCGCATTCCGGAAATGCCTAGATATACATACCGATCTCTTTATTTTTTTATTCTGTCAATAATATATTTCTTGCTCAATACAGGACACCAAACGATAGTGCCATAGATAAGAATTAGACGCACGACGACTGTGTACATCCATAGGCGCATCTTTTATTGAAGCCCTTGCAATCTACATTTGCCTTCTTTATCCGATGTTCTATTCATATTGAACTTCTAACTAAGTTTTATATCTAGTATCGTCCCAAGAAACTGACGGAGCATTTAGTTTGGAGGTATCTCGGTTTTAATAGTAAAAACTGATTATTTCTGTCTTTTCCGGATTTACTCTGAGGCTACTGCTCATAACTTACGAGTGTACCTTATCCAAATCACTCTCCATGAGTTGACTTATTGTGGAAAGAAACTTTCCTAACACCAGTATAACCATGTTGTCCACCCTCTACTTATCAAGTCGCACTAAAATTTTGTTAATTGCGATAGGAAAGCGGAGTTAACACACCCTTGTGAGCTGTCTCTATTGACCATCTAAGTTGCAATGCTGTTGCTTAACGTTTCCTTAATAATTCTAGTTTTTAGCATAAATACAATTCATTGACTTACCTCTTACACCTAGCTCGGTGAGATCCTCTTAGCTAATAATAGCTTCAGTATGAATGTTGTTAAAGGCTCATACTGTGGTCAGTAAGATAGCAAGAGTGGGGACCGTTTTCCTTGGTTAAAAACCATCTCAGGAGACCGACGTTTGAGGTAAGCATGCTGGAATTTCGACAATGGAGGGCTCTTCAAAGTTTCTCGGATGTTAAGCTAGCTAAAATTTTCTAATCGTTATCATCAT
Organism: Xylota sylvarum; assembly: GCA_905220385.1. Classification (NCBI taxonomy): domain Eukaryota; kingdom Metazoa; phylum Arthropoda; class Insecta; order Diptera; family Syrphidae; genus Xylota; species Xylota sylvarum. The sequence goes on along the minus strand of LR999957.1, from coordinate 101,369,433 downwards.
CTTTGAATCAGTGGTTGAACTAAATAAAGGATACATAGATATACTTCGATCTTAGGGACTAGAGAATAGTTAGGGTTCACTCCATACCATCACCAGTACTGCGGTGAGGGTGAGGTGAGGTATCCACGTTCTTTCTTTCGGAACTTCTTAAGTATTCATATTTAGTTTATCGTGAAAGTATTAAACTTTTGTTCGATTTGAGTTGACCTAACATCCTTTAACAACCAACCATCTATCAGCAGAGCTTTACAAAATTGTGTGCCAAGCGCTAGTCCCAGCTCAATCGAACTCTTGTTTAAATTTGATCCTTATGGTGAATGAATAATCGACTCCTTAATATTCCTTAGAACAAAAAAAAATCATCATTTCATTCCAGCTATCGACCTAATCCCCATCAGAATGACCTACACTTCCACACGTCCTTTATGGCAGCGCTCCCGTTGTTTCTCCCTTATCCGATGGTGGTTGAGCTGGCAAAACTTTTTCCAACAAAAAACATTTTTAAACTCAAGTAACAGCAGTTATAATGAAGTAGGAATTCTGCTGCTGCTGTTGCTGCGGCGACAGAGCGCACCCATATACCCTATGCTGTGTGCAAAGAGAAATTAGCAAAATTATGAACAAAAAAAAAAGTGTTGTCCCTTTGTTCTGTGAAAAACGCGGCAGTGCCAGGAACCATAACTGAGTAAAACTGCGGGAGAAGCTGCTTAATTGTACGGCAACAGCGGGATAATTGCATTTTACTTCCTTTTTTTCCAGCGTTCGTGTGGTTCCCGCTTCTTCTCCCCTCATTGAGGTTGGCCATGTATCATCATCATGTCTGATCTCATCTTAACATTGTTTCCTGTTTTATTACCATGAAGTTGAATTATGTCGTTGGAAAGAAACGCAGCTGGACAAAAAAAAAAGGAATCATTTAATTTGATCCTATTTTGCAGTTGGTTGCTACTCCGTTTGCTTGTAAAGTTCTGTCCTTTGATGTTGACTGTGGTGTTCTTTTTTTTTAGAAATAATGTGGTAGAATCTGTCCTCAATTTTATTTTGCACTTTTGAAGCAATCACTTACATTTTCTAGCCGCTTTGTATGCCATCTGTTATTCTGTATATGTTGCTCCTCGGAACGTGTGGACATCCATCATACTGGAAGAGTGCCTTGCATCGATCGCAATGTAATCAATCTGGTTGACGGTTCACTAATCCGGAGATCTCGATGATTCTTTGTAAGTAATGAGTTGTGAGATGGATGAAATGAGATGAGATGTGATAGGTTATAGGTTATAGGTTGTATGGGGTTATGAGTTCATCATAAAACAGTAGCCACCATAATGGACTCGCGATGTCGAGGGAATCTTCAACCAGTTCGCCCATACATTTAATTTCCCTACAGAAAGTTATGTCCTCAATTTTGGTCAGTGAACCAACTTCTTCCAGATTTTTAAAAAAATATCTTCCGAGGTACTTTACTCTACTCCTTGCAATGGCTTGACATTCACATAGTATATGAGTAATATCCTCTGCGACATTTATGCTGCTTTTCGCGCAGCCTAACTATCAATGTAGATGGCGATATTCTTCTTGGATATTGATCCCATCTCAAGTAGTTCCACAGTTTGAGTACAGCCAGAACCTCTGCCTGGAACACACTGCATGTATCCGGAAGTTTCAGGGCCACATATAGGTCTATATCTGACCCCGTAATCTCACTAGTTTTGGAACCGTCCGCATCAATTGAGATTTCGTTTTCGATCGAAACTTTTTTCCTTTGACAATCCTCCCTATTAGGGTACGTCACTTCGTAGTGTGTAGCGAAGTGTAGTGTACAAAGACTTTTATCCGTTTCTTCAGGGATGTTGGGGAATGATCCCGTAATAATCGTTGTCCGATAAAGCTAGATTTGAAGAGCAATTTTTAATTTAATTTGTAGATCCAATGGGAGAAGATACATAAAAGCCTCCATTGCAGCCATGGGCGTAGTTGGTAAAGTGCCAGTAATGGCAATATCCTGTGTATTCTTTTTGATCGTGGCCTTCCACCAAACAAGAGCCCCATATGTTAGAATGAGTCTGACTACCATAATGTATAGCCACTAGCCAGTGCATCATTGTCGGTTTCAGGCCCCACTTTTTTCCCACTGCCTCTTGCTGATGAAGAGACCATTCTGAGCCTTACGGACTCTTCCCTGAACGTTAGGTTTCCAATTAAGCTTTCTATCTAGTACCGTACCAAGATATCTTGCGTGTTCCGAGAGGAAAAGCTCCACTCCAGAAAGCCTAGGCAGTTTGAAGGGTGGAATTTTATATTTCCTGCTAAACAGGACTAGTTCTTTTTTTCCAGATGGACGTGTAGTCCGCACTTTTCAGCCCATCTTCCAAGCTAAGCTAAGGACTGATTGCATCATATCACTCAATGTATTTAACAATTTACCCTGAACTAAGATCACCACATCATCCGCGTAGGCAGTGACGGTAAACCCTGAGTTGCATAGATCCTTAAGTATATCGTCTATGAAAGAAACGCAGAGGAGGGGAGTGATAACCCCTCCCTGGGGGGTGCCTCTAGTTACCGATTTCCTTATTGTACTAAGTTCGAGTGTGGAATTGATATTTCTCGTGACGAGCATCGACATTTATCCTTTCCAGAGTACTTTTAATTGCCTCCCCTCTTACGTTATTTAAAGCCCCTTCAATATCTAAAAAGTCAGCTAGTGCGAATTCCTTATGCTGAAGGCTGCTTTCTATTTTGTCTACTTCTTCATGTAGAGCTGTTTCTACCGATTTACCCTTTAAGTATCCAAAAGTCAGCATCCATACGTTGCAACACTTGCTTCTTAAATGAATGTCAAGAAGCCTCTCAAGTGTCTTGAGGAGAAATGACGAAAGACTAATGGATCTATAGCCTTTGCCTGAAGTGTGGCTTTCTTTAACAGCTTTGGGTTTAAATACCACCCGCACTGCCCTTCATACCATAGGTATGTAACAAACCTAACCTTAGACAATTTATTTATAACCTTCGATGAAGCCTTCTGCAGCATAGCCGACAGAATGCCGGCGCTTTGAAAGGAGCAAAAGTCATTATAGCCCAACGTAACTTCCTCCATGTGATGAGATGATTTAACTCTTCCTCTATTGACAACTTGAATGTAACCGAATATACATTATGTGTCGAAACAGTTGGTGTGCCACTTACTGGGAAGTGAGCTTCGACTAATGTTTCTAAAACTTCCTCACTACTTCCTGCCCACGATCCGTCAGATTTTCTAATTTCTCTTTGTTCCATGAGGTTGGAATCTTTTTGCCGTCTTCTTGACCGGACAAATTTTTTCGTAAGCCATGTTCATTATTTTGTTTAGATTATCAACTGCCTTGTCTATGTATATCTGCGGGACCTACAATGCGAAATGGCCTATCCTCCAGATGTTGCTTTACTATTAGTTTAAACCTATCCCAGTCCGTTCTCTTGGAGTTTCTATAGGTGTTGCTAGCCCTAGTTTGGAAACTTAGTTGAAAGCGAATAGAAGTCCGCATCCAAATAGGGGTTACTTCTGTTGTCGGTAGCAATCGCTGTAGTAGATACCGCAATTTTTCATCCTTTTACCCGGCCCGTTCCATCGCACTTCTTGGATGGCGGTAATGTCCGCTTTACATCAGTCCAAGGCCTCCGCTAATTATTCGGCTGCACGTGGTCTGTTAAGAGGCCTAACATTTGACGTACGAATCCGAAAGTCGTTGTCCGTATCGCGTCTGTTGGGCTCGTGAACAGTTGAATCATCCTTATCCGAGTTATCCGGTTAGTGTATCCGCAGCTAGTAGTTTCTTCCATGGTAAGGAAGTTACCCCGACGCACAACTCCCAGCCAGGATCACCAGTCTTAATGAAGTTAAAAATAAAAGTGTGCCTTTAGATAAACGATTAATAGCATATTGAATCACAACCTGAATGGATAGATGTATGGTAGAACTGAACGTGTTAAGATTGATAAATTTGTCCAACTTCATGTTCGTTTCTTGTATTCATAAACACACGGAAGGAACTATCCAGTCAGAGCTTGTTGGATACTTCTTTCCCGACTAAAAGGAATAGAGTTTCAAGCGATATTAGTCATGATAGAATAAGAAAAAGCTGTAAGAATGGGGGATTGCCTCTGAAAAGAAAAACCCCAAACCGTCGCAAGCCAGTGAAGGGTCCTTGTACCTCTGCAAGTTAGTACCCTCTCTCTCTTGTCAAAGATTCATCTGTTACGTCTCATAAAAATAACTTCCCCCATGTCAATACTTTTACTCTTTTTGAAGAATCATCCTTTTTTTTTTTAAAAAAAAAGCACAAGTACCCCCCGTACAACTCTCTTTTAATCAAATTAAGTCGCATCGCCTATCGGGATGCAAAACATCATTTCAAACATAGAAAATATTTTTATTTGATTTGAAAAATTTTTTTTGTTGTTTTTGTTATGAAAGCAACACAAAAGAAGAAAAAAAAAAAAAAAACAAAATATTTAACAAAAGCAAATATTTGTATATTTGCATAGAAATCCTGTATGAGTTCGTCCTTGTGCACACTTTCTCTTTATTTGCCTCTATTTCTGCCCGCATTGCCACACCGCAAAAAGAAATGCTGATGATTTTGTGTAGGTAGTATACGTTGAGAATAGTCAAAGAATAAAATAAAACAAGAAAAACCAAGCCACAGGATACCCAGGGACAACTCGTGCAGAGGCAGCACGGATTTTTTTTCCATAGATTTCCATATTTGAATTTCGGAACGTTTTGTTTATTTGCGTCTGGTTTTTTGCTACTACACTGCCCCCCGGAGGGGGTGAGCTATAAAACGGTCCTCGGTTGAGAGTCTTTTCTTTTTTGTTAGCCCCTCTGGTCATACACAAAACTGTAAAGTTTCACATATTCCCGTGATTATTTAATGTTTTGAGGGCAGCAATGGCGATTTTGTGCGAACTGCTCCAGATTGTGGCACGTTAATATGCAAGGTTCTGAATGGGTGCAACAAGATTTTATTATGGGAATAGGATTTATGCAGAGAGCGGGTGTAAAATGTGTACATAGGTGCAAAGTGTATGAATAATGAAATGAAATTTGGTTAAAAGAGGAAACCGGCAAATGTTTCTGTGAATGTGTCCGAACTAATGGTAGAAGAAGTTGGGGGGGATACTACAATTTACAAATGGGATTGTGTTACGCGGTGCCGCCTTTTTGGTTGCGATGACCCCTCTTTTAAAAATTTTAAAAGGGCAGTGTAGTAATAGGGGTAGCAAGCTTCGTGAGCAGCGACACTTAGACCATTAAAGGTCCATTGAGATACATAGATACATGGATCCACAACTCCTTTAAGAAGAACTACCATCAGAATCAGCTGGAGCCTATTTATGTTGGCGTCAGCCAGTTCGCCTAAACTGATGAAGAAGTAGGCTCCTAAGTCCTAACTGCAAACTTCTGTAGCAGCAGACAAATTCCTTCAACCACTTAAAACAAATGCGAGATGAAGGAGCCCTAAAGATTTTAGACTCTTGAACCAGAAAATGTTGACAGTCCACATAAAAAATCCATAAAAAAAACCGAATTGATACTGTTCACAATTAAGATGAAAATTCCCGTCTTATAGGAATACCCCCTAGAACCTCTGACAGCGCCAAATATGTGGGACAAGTGCTCAACAAAAATGAATATCGAGGAAAGAATAAAGAAAGGCACGATAGCCTTCTACTCGTGTTGCAGAATTTTTGGAAAAATGTTGAGGACAAGTCTCGAAATCATTGTAAGGCCAATACTTATCTGTAACAACATTATGTGGTGGCAGACGGCTAGCAAGACAACCAAACAACCAAATATAAAGGCTAGCGTGCATTGGTACCACCAGTGCAATGAAAAAAACACCAAACGGCAGAACTCGAGGTCATCCTCAACCCTCTCACGCCAGACCTTTTCGCTAACAAGACTCAAGAAACTTGATGGCTACATCTATTTCTATAGAAGTCTTAGAGATTACCAGACATTTTTGTTTTGGTTTTTTGTACTACATCTACATCTTGCTCATGGAGTTCCACGATTGTATCTTCTCCTCGATTTTCCCTCTAGAAAGTATTCAATACCTGATTTATAAGCCTGATAAGCTTTCTTGCTTATCTGCCAGCACTCGGCTCTATATAGCTAAAGTGGCAGGATCATTGTTTTGTGGAACCCATTTGTTTCGCCAAACCGAAGTAGCAACGGTTTCCTAGGGTAAGTCTTCGTCGAGTTGATATTTACTCCATGATGATGATAGACTCCTTAACCACTTCGAAGTTACTGTTGCCAACAGTCACGCTTTGTCCAAGGCAGTGGACAGATGCTTCTTTGTTTGTTGACAACATATACTTGGTGGTGCCGGGTCGGAAGCCACACTAGTACGTTGTGATTAGTGTGCTGCAGAAAGGATTCAGAAGTTGGATAAGATCTTATATGCGACATTAAGCAGGGATACGCCTTGATAGTTTTGACAAGACATAGGATCGCCTTTCTTGAAGATGGGGCATACAGAACTGATAGTCCAGTCATCGGGCATGGCTTCATCTACTCATATTTGGTTGATGGTTTAGTGCATGGATCCTACCAAAGCACTCCACCATGTTGAAAACTCCGCTGGTAGACCATCAGAGTGGCCGGTGGCCTTCTTCTTCTAAACTAGGAGAGGGTTTAGCTTCTTTATGGACTGGATACGGGTTCTCTTACTGCCCTATCTCTCTCTCTCTCTACCTGTGCATCGGTGACTAGGTTTTCTTTTCTGTTTCGAAGAGCCTGCATTCCAGGCTTGAAGTCAGTTTGCAGAGACTTTTCGATATTCTTGAGCTGTGAGACTGCGTAGGCCCTTTTCTTTTTACGCAGAATCTTCTTCTCCTCCCTTCTTCGGGCTCGACACAGCGCTTATATGTATATCTACATTTTCTGTCATCTTTTGCCAGCGTACGCATCCATCAGCATACCAAGGGCTCTTTCTGGGTGGTGGCTGATAGTCTACGGTGGTCTCTGCTACTTCTTTGATTAATTTCACAGATTTTCGAGTTGCACAGTTGCACAGAGTTGCACATCGGAGAATCTGTCGCTCAGGTGACATTGTAGAACGAACTTTTCTAAATCCATACTGTTGGTTGAAGAGCCTCCCGGTTTAATCAATTCCCACTACTCCCAGCCGGTTGCTTATGATTCGTTCCAGTATTTTACCTATACTATACCATTGTATCTAACAGACATATGTATGAGACGGTATGACGTGGGCTCATCTGGTGGTTTTTTTCCCTTTAGGCAGCAGCACAAGGCGTTGCTTATTCCATTGCCTGAAAAAACGCCTTCTGTTAGACATTTGTTGTAGATTTGAACAAACATTTGTGTTCGAGTTTTAGTTGCTATTGTAAGGTCCTTGTTCGGTATACCGTGGCTCAAGTGGTTGAACTACAGAGCAAGGGCTTCTAGGTTCGATCCCAAGACAACACAAAAAAAAATTTATTCACGGATCCACTTCTCGCGAGCTTCCGACAAATATCCGAAAGTAAAACTGTCATAAACAAAATTTGCCCCATCGGATACAGCATTAAACAGTAGGCCCCAACAAGAATGATTGTGAGAAGTTAGACCCTAGTTCCCATGAATCTGTCGCGCCAAATATTTGTATTTTTTTGGATCATTATGCCATCTATTCCAAGTGACTTAGTATCCTCGAATCGTCTGTATAAATCCAGGGGTTCCCTTTGCGTGACAGTTGGGATGTCCTGTATTTCCTGAGGTGCTATGCTGGTGTTTGCGGTGGAAATAACCCCAACATAATTTTTTGCATAAGAAAAGGGCATAAGAGTGAGTGCCTAGTCCCTCTATGTCTTTTTATGACTCTTTTGTAGGTGGTACCATAAGGATTAACATCTGCTTACTCGCAGAATTCCTTAAAGGTATTGCTTTAACTTCTGCGAATATCTATTTTAAGCTCCCTTCGCCTATCTTTGAATTGCACCCAGTATATGTATATGTGCATACATTACGTATGCTGACTTGATAATTATTTTAAGGACATTCAAATTGTTTTTTTATTTCATAAGTATTAGCCACATAGAAGTAACTCTGTACTGTGAAATGCTTGAAAAAGATTTCAAACTCGAATTGGATTCTATAGCCACCCCATTTTGTAATTCGCCTCCAATACCACAAATTGTTTGAAGAGAGTCCTATATTTGCTCTAGTATTTATCGCAACTGAACTGTTCTCTGAATTAATACCGGAAGCACGTAAATCAATGCCAGGTGTCTATCGTTAGCTACAACAAGTTCCACCCTCTGACTTAGCGGAGAAAATGCAAAACGTGCCAGACGTTTTCGTTCGCAATGTACGGATACATAGTAGGTTTTTTTTTTTTGTGGAGATACACCAAACTTATGTACATATCACTGTCCCTTGTGGCACCACGTTGCACTTGCCATCACAAATTGCAACACAAATTGAAATGTTTGCCAACAATTCTTCACTTTTAGGGTCGCACGGAAGAGGATGAATTGCATGGGATATGGCGCAAGAACATGTCAGGAACGATGAATTCCTTAAGCAAATACTTACAGTAGGCATTGTGGGTGATTGTTCTACTTTCAATTTTCAGATTTTCAGATAAGTTTTAGTGCACTTTGAATTTTGTAGTTACACTATGATTTGGAGAGCAATGAACTATTGAAGTAAATATTTAAGTGTTTAGTAATCTGGGTAAAAAGTAGGGGTCCTTGCAAAGAAACTTGTGGTAGCTCGTTAATTTTTAACTTCTTAGTCTTTACTTCTTAGACTGTAAACCAACAGTGACCATTTCTATCCGTTTTGTTGTATTTTTGTATTTTCTTTTAAAAAATGCCAACAAATCGAATACTAATACTTGGGCTGAAATGCATAGTCCTAAAGAGCTCTCATTTGCATTATATTTTTCTTCAGTCTGTATTGATAAATATGATAGCTTGATGTTCAACAAGTTTTCCATTATTCACAAAATCATTGACATTCTCAAAACGTTATAATCCGAGAACTCATATCAATACTAAAAGCCAAAGATACACTACAAAATAAGAAGTGAACATCCAATCAATACCCCACAAAATATCCTTGTGCACATTTTCCTCGCACAACTCGGTTCACCTTCACTAGGTACTCGTGCCCGAAAATATTTCATCACCTTCAACAGCACAATGATATCCATTTAACTGTGTCTTCTTGGGCATGGTGCATTCCATACTCCACACACAGAAAGGCTTACATGGACTTACCAAAACGAGTTCGTAGAAAAACTAACAAAAATCTCCAATTTCCGTTCATACCTTACAGCTGCTAACTTTACCTTGGCTATCTGATCCAATAATCTGACATTATAATTGCAGTCCTTGTATGGTGAATGCAAACACTTTTGCTCCTTGTATACGAATCATGGGAATATCCATGGTTCAAGGATTTATTTGTTTGCAATGGTTTTGGAAACAAGGGAAATCTGTAGAGAGTCTTAAAAAAATGCTTGAATGCTCATGATGAATCCATAAACATGACATTGATTCGTTAGATAATCTTCTTTGGGAAGTGTTGTGATGTTTTATTTGGCCAAAATAAAAGAAATACTAAGTACATGACAATAATCTTCTTTTGAATAGTTTAGAAGACCACCCATTAATTTATTTTGTAGACCCAGCTTCTCTTAAGTTGTCAAAGAAATACGTTCCTATGTGTTTTTGTCTACTTTGGGCGATGTCATCTGATTGTTTGTAGCTTTGGTATAGCTATGCTGTCTCCCTGAACCAATGATTTAGGGTTGGTTTATGGTTGGATTCCTGCCACCATTCCATAGGTTAAGTGAGATGTGCTCTCTTCTGCGTATGTGGCGCCACAGGCTCTTCAAAGGTAGTCTGTCTTTAGTCGCGTTCTTCTTCGGTGGGCCCCCAGTTATGTCACTTAAAGTTATAAAACCAGTGATGGAGTGAAAGCAAAGCTTTCATTCAAATAACTGTGGTGGAAATATCGGTACAGAACTAGCGAAGGAATTTGGTTGCAAATACATAGGTCAACGATCAATCTACATACCTGACGCTGGATACGATCTTATAAACTCAGACAAGGGACGGGACCTCCCGCCCAACTATGTTAGTTGTTGTCGAGTTTCAGACAAATGTAAGCTTTAAGCCAAGTCTGCAGGACAGAAAAAACGTTTACACCTCTTGAGGAATCCGAGTCACCTAGCGGCACTTCTCGTTGCTTCCGAAATCCTAAGCCAAACCTTGGCAAGTCATTAGATTCCTCAATATCAGCTCCATTCATTTTTAGTTTGGTTACATTAGATAGAACCCGGTTCAGAGATATGAGACAGCACTGGGTTCTTGACTAATTAACCTCAACTCGGTTTTTAGCACCCCAATTGATGATTGCATCAATATCGGAGTTGAGCTCGGTTGACATTCGCTGCCGGTGAGACTCTACAGCTTGGGGTCTCAGCCGTGGAGTCGCCAAAGAGTAAGTGAAGTCAAGTGTACTGTCATCCGCAAAGGAATGGATTGGATTGCGAGTAAGAGAGAGGGAGAGAGGACTGAACCCTGGGGTACACCAGCATTGGTTGAGAATGGGGTAGAAGTATATCCGTCCAATACAACTTGTATTGACCGATTACTCAAAAAACTTGCAATCCATGAAGAGAAGATGCTGCCGACACCATAAGCTAGGATTTTGCTTAAGAGGGCACTGTGCCACACTCTATCGAAAGCTTTAGAAATATCAAGGGCAACTACTCGGCATTCGCCGTGATGGTGAATACTTTGGTTCCATTTTTCTGTTAGGTACACCATAAGGTCACCTGTAGAACGTTGTTGACGGAAACCGTACTGACGGTCATTGAGAAGACGGTTTCTTTCGAGATATCTCATGAGATGGAAGTTAACAATGCTTTCCATGACCTTGGAGAGCACTGATGTTAAGGCAATGGGTCGGTAGTTCGAAGGGGAGGTTTTATCGCCCTTTTTAGGGATCGGCTGGACGTGCGCGAGTTTCCACCTATCCGGAAAGATGCCTGTTGAATATGACAAGTGGAAGAGCTTACGCAGAGGTTTAGCCAGGGAAGAAGAACACCTCTTCAAAACAAGGGGAGGGATCCCATCTGGACCTGAAGATCTGTTACTTTTAAGATCTTTGAGGACTCGAGCTACTGAGCGGGTTCGGAAAAATATTTGTCCTAGTGAATATTGAACCGGATTCAGTAATGGTGGTGGAAGAGAAGTATCTGGCAAGGTGGAATTTGCAGCGAACATAGCTGCTAGCAGATCGGCTTTCTCTTGGGAGTCAGTGATACTTTGATCATTGTGGACAAGAGCTGGGATAGATGTTGAGGCGGAGCCTTTAATTCTTTTAACGAAAGACCAAAAAGATTTACTGCCTTTAGGACATTGCAGTATTTTTTGCCTCAGTTTTTGGTCTCGTAGAAATTTCGCACGCTTTAAAATTGAGTTGCAGTCATTTCTAGCCCGTTTATAGAGACTACGGTTTTCCTCAGAAGGTGTTTGGCGCCATAACGCAAAAGCCTCTTCCTTCTTCCGGACGGCAATCGCACAGGTCGGATTGAACCAAAGTTCTTGTTTGGGTTTGATACTAACAGTTTTAGTAAAACCAAGTCTGTGATCATGTCAGTAGCGGCATTTACAACTCTATCGAGGAAGCATAGAGACCAGTTAAAAGCCCTGAAGAACGAATTAAGAAGACTAAAATCGGCACTCTCGTATTGCCAAATTGTTCTTCTAGGGTATATTCTGTTAACTGAATGCTGATGGGAGTGCGAGAATTTTGCTGACACCAGACAATGATCCGATCTCCCCAGGGGAGCAGAAACTGCAATTGAATATTTGTCGGGAAGAGAGGTTAAAAACAAGTCTAGAGTGTGTTGGCCGTGACCGTCAACATCGGGAATGCGCGTGGCCTTGTCGACAAGCTGAGTAAGGTGGTTAAACTCAGCGAAGATCTCTGTGTAATTGCAGGTCTTTTGGTTCAACCCTTTTATTCTTTCTTGCCTATTTCACATAGATAATTAAGGGAAAGCCGGAATTTGTGATTTTTGCCTAAATTTCGGGACCTGGAAATAATCGAAAATTTTGCTTGACCGGGTTTTCCCAGCAACGAGTCTCTCTTTCATTTGCGTTTTATACATTGTTCCATAAATGCCACATATCTTGCAACAAAGTTGCCCATGTTTTAGATCATCCGATTGTAGGTCTTTAGGTTCAACCCTTTTATTATTTCTTGCCTATTTCACCCAGATAATCAAGGGAAAGCCGGAATTTGTGATTTTTGCCTAAATTTCGGGACCTGGACAAAATCGAAAATTTTGCTTGACCGGGTTTTCCCAGCAACAAGTCGCTCTTTCATTTGCGTTTTATACATTGTTCCATAAATGCCACATATCTTGCAACAAAGTTGCCCATATTTTAGATCATCCGAATGTAGGTCTTTTGGTTCAACACTTTTATTCTTTCCTGCCTATTTCACCCAAATAATCAAGGGAAAGCCGGACTTTGTGATTTTTGCCTAAATTTGGGGCCCTGGAAAAAATTGAAAATTTTGCTTGACCGGGTTTTCCCAGCAACGAGTCTCTCTTTCATTTGCGTTTTATATATTGTTCCATAAATGCCACATATCTTGCAACAAAGTTGCGCATGTTTTAGATCATCCGATTGTAGGTCTTTAGCTTCAACCCTTTTATTCTTTCTTGCCTATTTCACCCAGATAATCAAGGGAAAGCCGGAATTTGTGATTTTTGCCTAAATTTCGGGACCTGGACAAAATCGAAAATTTTGCTTGACCAGGTTTTCGCAGCAACGAGTCGCTCTTTGATTTGCGTTTTATACATTGTTCCATAAATGCCACATATCTTGCAACAAAGTTGCCCATGTTTTAGATCATCCGATTGTAGGTCTTTTGGTTCAACCCATTTATTCTTTCTTGCCTATTTCACCCAGATAATCAAGGGAAAGCCGGAATTTGCGATTTTTGCCTAAATTTCGGGACCTGGACAAAATCGAAAATTTTGCTTGACCGGGTTTTCCCAGCAACGAGTCGCTCTTTCATTTGCGTTTTATACATTGTTCCATAAATGCCACATATCTTGCAACAAAGTTGCCCATGTTTTAGATCATCCGATTGTAGGTCTTTTGGTTCAACCCTTTTATTCTTTCGTGCCTATTTCACCCAGATAATCATGGGAAAGCCGGAATTTGTGATTTTTGCCTAAATTTCGGGACCTGGACAAAATCGAAAATTTTGCTTGACCGGGTTTTCCCAGCAACAAGTCTCTCTTTCATTTGCGTTTTATACATTGTTCGATAAATGCCGCATATCTTGCAACAAAGTTGCCCATATTTTAGATCATCCGATTGTAGGTCTTTTGGTTCAACCCTTTTATTCTTTCTTGCCTATTTCACCCAGATAATCAAGGCAAAACCGGAATTTGTGATTTTTGCCTTAATTTGGGAACTTGGAAAAAATCCAAAATTTTGCTTGATCGGGTTTTCCCAGCAACGAGTCTCTCTTTCATTTGCGTTTTATACATTGTTCCATAAATGCCGCATATCTTGCAACAAAGTTGCCCATATTTTAGATCATCCGATTGTAGGTCTTTAGCTTCAACCCTTTTATTCTTTCTTGCCTATTTCACCCAGATAATCAAGGGAAAGCCGGAATTTGTGATTTTTGCCTAAATTTCGGGACCTGGACAAAATCGAAAATTTTGCTTGACCAGGTTTTCGCAGCAACGAGTTGCTCTTTGATTTGCGTTTTATACATTGTTCCATAAATGCCACATATCTTGCAACAAAGTTGCCCATGTTTTAGATCATCCGATTGTAGGTCTTTTGGTTCAATCCTTTTATTCTTTCTTGCCTATTTCATCCAGATAATCAAGGGAAAGCCGGAATTTGTGATTTTTGCCTTAATTTGGGAACTTGGAAAAAATCCAAAATTTTGCTTGATCGGGTTTTCCCAGCAACGAGTCTCTCTTTCATTTGCGTTTTATACATTGTTCCATAAATGCCGCATATCTTGCAACAAAGTTGCCCATATTTTAGATCATCCGATTGTAGGTCTTTAGCTTCAACCCTTTTATTCTTTCTTGCCTATTTCACCCAGATAATCAAGGGAAAGCCGGAATTTGTGATTTTTGCCTAAATTTCGGGACCTGGACAAAATCGAAAATTTTGCTTGACCAGGTTTTCGCAGCAACGAGTTGCTCTTTGATTTGCGTTTTATACATTGTTCCATAAATGCCACATATCTTGCAACAAAGTTGCCCATGTTTTAGATCATCCGATTGTAGGTCTTTTGGTTCAACCCATTTATTCTTTCTTGCCTATTTCACCCAGATAATCAAGGGAAAGCCGGAATTTGCGATTTTTGCCTAAATTTCGGGACCTGGACAAAATCGAAAATTTTGCTTGACCGGGTTTTCCCAGCAACGAGTCGCTCTTTCATTTGCGTTTTATACATTGTTCCATAAATGCCACATATCTTGCAACAAAGTTGCGCATGTTTTAGATCATCCGATTGTAGGTCTTTTGGTTCAACCCATTTATTCTTTCTTGCCTATTTCACCCAGATAATCAAGGGAAAGCCGGAATTTGCGATTTTTGCCTAAATTTCGGGACCTGGACAAAATCGAAAATTTTGCTTGACCGGGTTTTCCCAGCAACGAGTCTCTCTTTCATTTGCGTTTTATACATTGTTCCATAAATGCCGCATATCTTGCAACAAAGTTGCCCATATTTTAGATCATCCGATTGTAGGTCTTTAGCTTCAACAGTTTTATTCTTTCTTGCCTATTTCACCCAGATAATCAAGGGAAAGCCGGAATTTGTGATTTTTGCCTAAATTTCGGGACCTGGACAAAATCGAAAATTTTGCTTGACCAGGTTTTCGCAGCAACGAGTTGCTCTTTGATTTGCGTTTTATACATTGTTCCATAAATGCCACATATCTTGCAACAAAGTTGCTCATGTTTTAGATCATCCGATTGTAGGTCTTTTGGTTCAACCCATTTATTCTTTCTTGCCTATTTCACCCAGATAATCAAGGGAAAGCCGGAATTTGCGATTTTTGCCTAAATTTCGGGACCTGGACAAAATCGAAAATTCTGCTTGATCGGGTTTTCCCAGCAACGAGTCTCTCTTTCATTTGCATTTTATACATTGTTCCATAAATGCCACATATCTTGCAACAAAGTTGCGCATGTTTTAGATCATCCGATTGTAGGTCTTTTGGTTCAACCCTTTTATTCTTTCTTGCCTATTTCACCCAGATAATCAAGGGAAAGCTGGAATTTGTGATTTTTGCCTAAATTTGGGGCCATGGAAAAAATCGAAAATTTTGCTTGACCGGGTTTTCCCAGCAACGAGTCTCTCTTTCATTTGCGTTTTATACATTCTTCCATAAATGCCACATATCTTGCAACAAAGTTGCGCATGTTTTAGATCATCCGATTGTAGGTCTTTAGCTTCAACCCTTTTATTCTTTCTTGCCTATTTCACCCAGATAATCAAAGGAAAGCCGGAATTTGTGATTTTTGCCTAAATTTGGGGCCATGGAAAAAATTGAATATTTTGCTTGACCGGGTTTTCCCAGCAACGAGTCTGTCTTTCATTTGCGTTTTATACATTGTTCCATAAATGCCACATATCTTGCAACAAAGTTGCCCATGTTTTAGATCATCCGATTGTAGGTCTTTTGGTTCAACCCTTTTATTCTTTCTTGCCTATTTCACCCAGATAATCAAGGGAAAGCAGGAATTTGTGATTTTTGCCTAAATTTGGGGCCCTGGAAAAAATCGAAAATTTTGCTTGACCGGGTTTTCCCAGCAACGAGTCTCTCTTTCATTGCCACATATCTTGCAACAAAGTTGCCCATGTTTTAGATCATCCGATTGTAGGTCTTTTGGTTCAACCCTTTTATTCTTTCTTGCCTATTTCACCCAGATAATCAAGGGAAAGCAGGAATTTGTGATTTTTGCCTAAATTTGGGGCCCTGGACAAAATCGAAAATTTTGCTTGACCAGGTTTTCGCAGCAACGAGTCGCTCTTTGATTTGCGTTTTATACATTGTTCCATAAATGCCACATATCTTGCAACAAAGTTGCCCATGTTTTAGATCATCCGATTGTAGGTCTTTTGGTTCAACCCATTTATTCTTTCCTGCCTATTTCACCCAGATAATCAATGGAAAGCCGGAATTTGTGATTTTTGCCTAAATTTGGGGACCTGGAAAAAATTTAAAATTTTGCTTGATCGGGTTTTCCCAGCAACAAGTCTCTCTTTCATTTGCGTTTTATACATTGTTCCATAAATGCCACATATCTTGCAACAAAGTTGCGCATGTTTTAGATCATCCGATTGTAGGTCTTTAGCTTCAACCCTTTTATTCTTTCTTGCCTATTTCACCCAGATAATCAAGGGAAAGCCGGAATTTGTGATTTTTGCCTAAATTTGGGGCCATGGAAAAAATTGAATATTTTGCTTGACCGGGTTTTCCCAGCAACGAGTCTGTCTTTCATTTGCGTTTTATACATTGTTCCACAAATGCCACATATCTTGCAACAAAGTTGCCCATGTTTTAGATCATCCGATTGTAGGTCTTTTGGTTCAACCCTTTTATTCTTTCTTGCCTATTTCACCCAGATAATCAAGGGAAAGCCGGAATTTGTGATTTTTGCCTAAATTTGGGGCCCTGGAAAAAATCGAAAATTTTGCTTGACCGGGTTTTCCCAGCAACAAGTCGCTCTTTCATTTGCGTTTTATACATTGTTCCATAAATGCCACATATCTTGCAACAAAGTTGCCCATATTTTAGATCATCCGAATGTAGGTCTTTTAGTTCAACCCTTTTATTCTTTCCTGAATATTTCACCCAAATAATCAAGGGAAAGCCGGAATTTGTGATTTTTGCCTAAATTTGGGGCCCTGGAAAAAATTGAAAATTTTGCTTGACCGGGTTTTCCCAGCAACGAGTCTCTCTTCCATATGCGTTTTATATATTGTTCCATAAATGCCACATATCTTGCAACAAAGTTGCGCATGTTTTAGATCATCCGATTGTAGGTCTTTAGCTTCAACCCTTTTATTATTTCTTGCCTATTTCACCCAGATAATCAAGGGAAAGCCGGAATTTGTGATTTTTGCCTAAATTTCGGGACCTGGACAAAATCGAAAATTTTGCTTGACCAGGTTTTCGCAGCAACGAGTCGCTCTTTGATTTGCGTTTTATACATTGTTCCATAAATGCCACATATCTTGCAACAAAGTTGCCCATATTTTAGATCATCCGAATGTAGGTCTTTTGGTTCAACCCTTTTATTCTTTCCTGCCTATTTCACCCAAATAATCAAGGGAAAGCCGGAATTTGCGATTTTTGCCTAAATTTGGGGCCCTGGAAAAAATTGAAAATTTTGCTTGACCGGGTTTTCCCAGCAACGAGTCTCTCTTCCATTTGCGTTTTATACATTGTTCCATAAATGCCACATATCTTGCAACAAAGTTGCGCATGTTTTAGATCATCCGATTGTAGGTCTTTAGCTTCAACCCTTTTATTATTTCTTGCCTATTTCACCCAGATAATCAAGGGAAAGCCGGAATTTGTGATTTTTGCCTAAATTTCGGGACCTGGACAAAATCGAAAATTTTGCTTGACCAGGTTTTCGCAGCAACGAGTCGCTCTTTGATTTGCGTTTTATACATTGTTCCATAAATGCCACATATCTTGCAACAAAGTTGCCCATGTTTTAGATCATCCGAATGTAGGTCTTTTGGTTCAACCCTTTTATTCTTTCCTGCCTATTTCACCCAAATAATCAAGGGAAAGCCGGAATTTGTGATTTTTGCCTAAATTTGGGGCCCTGGAAAAAATTTAAAATTTTGCTTGACCGGGTTTTCCCAGCAACGAGTCTCTCTTCCATTTGCGTTTTATACATTGTTCCATAAATGCCACATATCTTGCAACAAAGTTGCCCATGTTTTAGATCATCCGATTGTAGGTCTTTTGGTTCAACCCATTTATTCTTTCTTGCCTATTTCACCCAGATAATCAAGGGAAAGCCGGAATTTGCGATTTTTGCCTAAATTTCGGGACCTGGACAAAATCGAAAATTTTGCTTGACCGGGTTTTCCCAGCAACGAGTCGCTCTTTCATTTGCGTTTTATACATTGTTCCATAAATGCCACATATCTTGCAACAAAGTTGCCCATGTTTTAGATCATCCGAATGTAGGTCTTTTGGTTCAACCCTTTTATTCTTTCCTGCCTATTTCACCCAAATAATCAAGGGAAAGCCGGAATTTGTGATTTTTGCCTAAATTTGGGGCCCTGGAAAAAATTTAAAATTTTGCTTGACCGGGTTTTCCCAGCAACGAGTCTCTCTTCCATTTGCGTTTTATATATTGTTCCATAAATGCCACATATCTTGCAACAAAGTTGCGCATGTTTTAGATCATCCGATTGTAGGTCTTTAGCTTCAACCCTTTTATTATTTCTTGCCTATTTCACCCAGATAATCAAGGGAAAGCCGGAATTTGTGATTTTTGCCTAAATTTCGGGACCTGGACAAAATCGAAAATTTTGCTTGACCAGGTTTTCGCAGCAACGAGTCGCTCTTTGATTTGCGTTTTATACATTGTTCCATAAATGCCACATATCTTGCAACAAAGTTGCCCATGTTTTAGATCATCCGATTGTAGGTCTTTTGGTTCAACCCATTTATTCTTTCTTGCCTATTTCACCCAGATAATCAAGGGAAAGCCGGAATTTGCGATTTTTGCCTAAATTTCGGGACCTGGACAAAATCGAAAATTTTGCTTGACCGGGTTTTCCCAGCAACGAGTCGCTCTTTCATTTGCGTTTTATACATTGTTCCATAAATGCCACATATCTTGCAACAAAGTTGCCCATGTTTTAGATCATCCGATTGTAGGTCTTTTGGTTCAACCCTTTTATTCTTTCGTGCCTATTTCACCCAGATAATCATGGGAAAGCCGGAATTTGTGATTTTTGCCTAAATTTCGGGACCTGGACAAAATCGAAAATTTTGCTTGACCGGGTTTTCCCATCAACGAGTCGCTCTTTGATTTGCGTTTTATACATTGTTCCATAAATGCCACATATCTTGCAACAAAGTTGCCCATGTTTTAGATCATCCGATTGTAGGTCTTTTGGTTCAACCCATTTATTCTTTCTTGCCTATTGCACCCAGATAATCAAGGGAAAGCCGGAATTTGTGATTTTTGCCTAAATTTCGGGACCTGGACAAAATCGAAAATTTTGCTTGACCGGGTTTTCCCAGCAACGAGTCGCTCTTTCATTTGCGTTTTATACATTGTTCCATAAATGCCACATATCTTGCAACAAAGTTGCCCATGTTTTAGATCATCCGATTGTAGGTCTTTTGGTTCAACCCTTTTATTCTTTCGTGCCTATTTCACCCAGATAATCAATGGAAAGCCGGAATTTGTGATTTTTGCCTAAATTTGGGGACCTGGAAAAAATTTAAAATTTTGCTTGATCGGGTTTTCCCAGCAACAAGTCTCTCTTTCATTTGCGTTTTATACATTGTTCCATAAATGCCACATATCTTGCAACAAAGTTGCGCATGTTTTAGATCATCCGATTGTAGGTCTTTTGGTTCAACCCATTTATTCTTTCCTGCCTATTTCACCCAGATAATCAATGGAAAGCCGGAATTTGTGATTTTTGCCTAAATTTGGGGACCTGGAAAAAATTTAAAATTTTGCTTGATCGGGTTTGCCCAGCAACAAGTCTCTCTTTCATTTGCGTTTTATACATTGTTCCATAAATGCCACATATCTTGCAACAAAGTTGCGCATGTTTTAGATCATCCGATTGTAGGTCTTTAGCTTCAACCCTTTTATTCTTTCTTGCCTATTTCACCCAGATAATCAAGGGAAAGCCGGAATTTGTGATTTTTGCCTAAATTTGGGGCCATGGAAAAAATTGAATATTTTGCTTGACCGGGTTTTCCCAGCAACGAGTCTGTCTTTCATTTGCGTTTTATACATTGTTCCACAAATGCCACATATCTTGCAACAAAGTTGCCCATGTTTTAGATCATCCGATTGTAGGTCTTTTGGTTCAACCCTTTTATTCTTTCTTGCCTATTTCACCCAGATAATCAAGGGAAAGCCGGAATTTGTGATTTTTGCCTAAATTTGGGGCCCTGGAAAAAATCGAAAATTTTGCTTGACCTGGTTTTCCCAGCAACAAGTCGCTCTTTCATTTGCGTTTTATACATTGTTCCATAAATGCCACATATCTTGCAACAAAGTTGCCCATATTTTAGATCATCCGAATGTAGGTCTTTTAGTTCAACCCTTTTATTCTTTCCTGAATATTTCACCCAAATAATCAAGGGAAAGCCGGAATTTGTGATTTTTGCCTAAATTTGGGGCCCTGGAAAAAATTGAAAATTTTGCTTGACCGGGTTTTCCCAGCAACGAGTCTCTCTTCCATATGCGTTTTATATATTGTTCCATAAATGCCACATATCTTGCAACAAAGTTGCGCATGTTTTAGATCATCCGATTGTAGGTCTTTAGCTTCAACCCTTTTATTATTTCTTGCCTATTTCACCCAGATAATCAAGGGAAAGCCGGAATTTGTGATTTTTGCCTAAATTTCGGGACCTGGACAAAATCGAAAATTTTGCTTGACCAGGTTTTCGCAGCAACGAGTCGCTCTTTGATTTGCGTTTTATACATTGTTCCATAAATGCCACATATCTTGCAACAAAGTTGCCCATATTTTAGATCATCCGAATGTAGGTCTTTTGGTTCAACCCTTTTATTCTTTCCTGCCTATTTCACCCAAATAATCAAGGGAAAGCCGGAATTTGCGATTTTTGCCTAAATTTGGGGCCCTGGAAAAAATTGAAAATTTTGCTTGACCGGGTTTTCCCAGCAACGAGTCTCTCTTCCATTTGCGTTTTATACATTGTTCCATAAATGCCACATATCTTGCAACAAAGTTGCGCATGTTTTAGATCATCCGATTGTAGGTCTTTAGCTTCAACCCTTTTATTATTTCTTGCCTATTTCACCCAGATAATCAAGGGAAAGCCGGAATTTGTGATTTTTGCCTAAATTTCGGGACCTGGACAAAATCGAAAATTTTGCTTGACCAGGTTTTCGCAGCAACGAGTCGCTCTTTGATTTGCGTTTTATACATTGTTCCATAAATGCCACATATCTTGCAACAAAGTTGCCCATGTTTTAGATCATCCGAATGTAGGTCTTTTGGTTCAACCCTTTTATTCTTTCCTGCCTATTTCACCCAAATAATCAAGGGAAAGCCGGAATTTGTGATTTTTGCCTAAATTTGGGGCCCTGGAAAAAATTTAAAATTTTGCTTGACCGGGTTTTCCCAGCAACGAGTCTCTCTTCCATTTGCGTTTTATACATTGTTCCATAAATGCCACATATCTTGCAACAAAGTTGCCCATGTTTTAGATCATCCGATTGTAGGTCTTTTGGTTCAACCCATTTATTCTTTCTTGCCTATTTCACCCAGATAATCAAGGGAAAGCCGGAATTTGCGATTTTTGCCTAAATTTCGGGACCTGGACAAAATCGAAAATTTTGCTTGACCGGGTTTTCCCAGCAACGAGTCGCTCTTTCATTTGCGTTTTATACATTGTTCCATAAATGCCACATATCTTGCAACAAAGTTGCCCATGTTTTAGATCATCCGAATGTAGGTCTTTTGGTTCAACCCTTTTATTCTTTCCTGCCTATTTCACCCAAATAATCAAGGGAAAGCCGGAATTTGTGATTTTTGCCTAAATTTGGGGCCCTGGAAAAAATTTAAAATTTTGCTTGACCGGGTTTTCCCAGCAACGAGTCTCTCTTCCATTTGCGTTTTATATATTGTTCCATAAATGCCACATATCTTGCAACAAAGTTGCGCATGTTTTAGATCATCCGATTGTAGGTCTTTAGCTTCAACCCTTTTATTATTTCTTGCCTATTTCACCCAGATAATCAAGGGAAAGCCGGAATTTGTGATTTTTGCCTAAATTTCGGGACCTGGACAAAATCGAAAATTTTGCTTGACCAGGTTTTCGCAGCAACGAGTCGCTCTTTGATTTGCGTTTTATACATTGTTCCATAAATGCCACATATCTTGCAACAAAGTTGCCCATGTTTTAGATCATCCGATTGTAGGTCTTTTGGTTCAACCCATTTATTCTTTCTTGCCTATTTCACCCAGATAATCAAGGGAAAGCCGGAATTTGCGATTTTTGCCTAAATTTCGGGACCTGGACAAAATCGAAAATTTTGCTTGACCGGGTTTTCCCAGCAACGAGTCGCTCTTTCATTTGCGTTTTATACATTGTTCCATAAATGCCACATATCTTGCAACAAAGTTGCCCATGTTTTAGATCATCCGATTGTAGGTCTTTTGGTTCAACCCTTTTATTCTTTCGTGCCTATTTCACCCAGATAATCATGGGAAAGCCGGAATTTGTGATTTTTGCCTAAATTTCGGGACCTGGACAAAATCGAAAATTTTGCTTGACCGGGTTTTCCCAGCAACGAGTCGCTCTTTGATTTGCGTTTTATACATTGTTCCATAAATGCCACATATCTTGCAACAAAGTTGCCCATGTTTTAGATCATCCGATTGTAGGTCTTTTGGTTCAACCCATTTATTCTTTCTTGCCTATTGCACCCAGATAATCAAGGGAAAGCCGGAATTTGCGATTTTTGCCTAAATTTCGGGACCTGGACAAAATCGAAAATTTTGCTTGACCGGGTTTTCCCAGCAACGAGTCGCTCTTTCATTTGCGTTTTATACATTGTTCCATAAATGCCACATATCTTGCAACAAAGTTGCCCATGTTTTAGATCATCCGATTGTAGGTCTTTTGGTTCAACCCTTTTATTCTTTCGTGCCTATTTCACCCAGATAATCATGGGAAAGCCGGAATTTGTGATTTTTGCCTAAATTTCGGGACCTGGACAAAATCGAAAATTTTGCTTGACCGGGTTTTCCCAGCAACGAGTCGCTCTTTCATTTGCGTTTTATACATTGTTCCATAAATGCCACATATCTTGCAACAAAGTTGCCCATGTTTTAGATCATCCGATTGTAGGTCTTTTGGTTCAACCCTTTTATTCTTTCGTGCCTATTTCACCCAGATAATCATGGGAAAGCCGGAATTTGTGATTTTTGCCTAAATTTCGGGACCTGGACAAAATCGAAAATTTTGCTTGACCGGGTTTTCCCAGCAACAAGTCTCTCTTTCATTTGCGTTTTATACATTGTTCCATAAATGCCACATATCTTGCAACAAAGTTGCCCATGTTTTAGATCATCCGATTGTAGGTCTTTTGGTTCAACCCATTTATTCTTTCTTGCCTATTTCACCCAGATAATCAAGGGAAAGCCGGAATTTGCGATTTTTGCCTAAATTTCGGGACCTGGACAAAATCGAAAATTTTGCTTGACCGGGTTTTCCCAGCAACGAGTCGCTCTTTCATTTGCGTTTTATACATTGTTCCATAAATGCCACATATCTTGCAACAAAGTTGCCCATGTTTTAGATCATCCGATTGTAGGTCTTTTGGTTCAACCCTTTTATTCTTTCGTGCCTATTTCACCCAGATAATCATGGGAAAGCCGGAATTTGTGATTTTTGCCTAAATTTCGGGACCTGGACAAAATCGAAAATTTTGCTTGACCAGGTTTTCGCAGCAACGAGTCGCTCTTTGATTTGCGTTTTATACATTGTTCCATAAATGCCACATATCTTGCAACAAAGTTGCCCATGTTTTAGATCATCCGATTGTAGGTCTTTTGGTTCAACCCATTTATTCTTTCCTGCCTATTTCACCCAGATAATCAATGGAAAGCCGGAATTTGTGATTTTTGCCTAAATTTGGGGACCTGGAAAAAATTTAAAATTTTGCTTGATCGGGTTTTCCCAGCAACAAGTCTCTCTTTCATTTGCGTTTTATACATTGTTCCATAAATGCCACATATCTTGCAACAAAGTTGCCCATGTTTTAGATCATCCGATTGTAGGTCTTTAGCTTCAACCCTTTTATTCTTTCTTGCCTATTTCACCCAGATAATCAAGGGAAAGCCGGAATTTGTGATTTTTGCCTAAATTTGGGGCCATGGAAAAAATTGAATATTTTGCTTGACCGGGTTTTCCCAGCAACGAGTCTGTCTTTCATTTGCGTTTTATACATTGTTCCACAAATGCCACATATCTTGCAACAAAGTTGCCCATGTTTTAGATCATCCGATTGTAGGTCTTTTGGTTCAACCCTTTTATTCTTTCTTGCCTATTTCACCCAGATAATCAAGGGAAAGCCGGAATTTGTGATTTTTGCCTAAATTTGGGGCCCTGGAAAAAATCGAAAATTTTGCTTGACCTGGTTTTCCCAGCAACAAGTCGCTCTTTCATTTGCGTTTTATACATTGTTCCATAAATGCCACATATCTTGCAACAAAGTTGCCCATATTTTAGATCATCCGAATGTAGGTCTTTTAGTTCAACCCTTTTATTCTTTCCTGAATATTTCACCCAAATAATCAAGGGAAAGCCGGAATTTGTGATTTTTGCCTAAATTTGGGGCCCTGGAAAAAATTGAAAATTTTGCTTGACCGGATTTTCCCAGCAACGAGTCTCTCTTCCATATGCGTTTTATATATTGTTCCATAAATGCCACATATCTTGCAACAAAGTTGCGCATGTTTTAGATCATCCGATTGTAGGTCTTTAGCTTCAACCCTTTTATTATTTCTTGCCTATTTCACCCAGATAATCAAGGGAAAGCCGGAATTTGTGATTTTTGCCTAAATTTCGGGACCTGGACAAAATCGAAAATTTTGCTTGACCAGGTTTTCGCAGCAACGAGTCGCTCTTTGATTTGCGTTTTATACATTGTTCCATAAATGCCACATATCTTGCAACAAAGTTGCCCATATTTTAGATCATCCGAATGTAGGTCTTTTGGTTCAACCCTTTTATTCTTTCCTGCCTATTTCACCCAAATAATCAAGGGAAAGCCGGAATTTGCGATTTTTGCCTAAATTTGGGGCCCTGGAAAAAATTGAAAATTTTGCTTGACCGGGTTTTCCCAGCAACGAGTCTCTCTTCCATTTGCGTTTTATACATTGTTCCATAAATGCCACATATCTTGCAACAAAGTTGCCCATGTTTTAGATCATCCGATTGTAGGTCTTTAGCTTCAACCCTTTTATTATTTCTTGCCTATTTCACCCAGATAATCAAGGGAAAGCCGGAATTTGTGATTTTTGCCTAAATTTCGGGACCTGGACAAAATCGAAAATTTTGCTTGACCAGGTTTCGCAGCAACGAGTCGCTCTTTGATTTGCGTTTTATACATTGTTCCATAAATGCCACATATCTTGCAACAAAGTTGCCCATATTTTAGATCATCCGAATGTAGGTCTTTTGGTTCAACCCTTTTATTCTTTCCTGCCTATTTCACCCAAATAATCAAGGGAAAGCCGGAATTTGCGATTTTTGCCTAAATTTGGGGCCCTGGAAAAAATCGAAAATTTTGCTTGACCTGGTTTTCCCAGCAACAAGTCGCTCTTTCATTTGCGTTTTATACATTGTTCCATAAATGCCACATATCTTGCAACAAAGTTGCCCATATTTTAGATCATCCGAATGTAGGTCTTTTAGTTCAACCCTTTTATTCTTTCCTGAATATTTCACCCAAATAATCAAGGGAAAGCCGGAATTTGTGATTTTTGCCTAAATTTGGGGCCCTGGAAAAAATTGAAAATTTTGCTTGACCGGGTTTTCCCAGCAACGAGTCTCTCTTCCATATGCGTTTTATATATTGTTCCATAAATGCCACATATCTTGCAACAAAGTTGCGCATGTTTTAGATCATCCGATTGTAGGTCTTTAGCTTCAACCCTTTTATTATTTCTTGCCTATTTCACCCAGATAATCAAGGGAAAGCCGGAATTTGTGATTTTTGCCTAAATTTCGGGACCTGGACAAAATCGAAAATTTTGCTTGACCAGGTTTTCGCAGCAACGAGTCGCTCTTTGATTTGCGTTTTATACATTGTTCCATAAATGCCACATATCTTGCAACAAAGTTGCCCATGTTTTAGATCATCCGAATGTAGGTCTTTTGGTTCAACCCT
This sequence comes from Xylota sylvarum, assembly GCA_905220385.1. NCBI lineage: Eukaryota > Metazoa > Arthropoda > Insecta > Diptera > Syrphidae > Xylota > Xylota sylvarum. Next base: position 101,343,220 of record LR999957.1, on the reverse strand, counting down.
TTTATTCTTTCCTGCCTATTTCACCCAAATAATCAAGGGAAAGCCGGAATTTGTGATTTTTGCCTAAATTTGGGGCCCTGGAAAAATTTAAAATTTTGCTTGACCGGGTTTTCCCAGCAACGAGTCTCTCTTCCATTTGCGTTTTATATATTGTTCCATAAATGCCACATATCTTGCAACAAAGTTGCGCATGTTTTAGATCATCCGATTGTAGGTCTTTAGCTTCAACCCTTTTATTATTTCTTGCCTATTTCACCCAGATAATCAAGGGAAAGCCGGAATTTGCGATTTTTGCCTAAATTTCGGGACCTGGACAAAATCGAAAATTTTGCTTGACCGGGTTTTCCCAGCAACGAGTCGCTCTTTCATTTGCGTTTTATACATTGTTCCATAAATGCCACATATCTTGCAACAAAGTTGCCCATGTTTTAGATCATCCGATTGTAGGTCTTTTGGTTCAACCCATTTATTCTTTCTTGCCTATTTCACCCAGATAATCAAGGGAAAGCCGGAATTTGCGATTTTTGCCTAAATTTCGGGACCTGGACAAAATCGAAAATTTTGCTTGACCAGGTTTTCGCAGCAACGAGTCGCTCTTTGATTTGCGTTTTATACATTGTTCCATAAATGCCACATATCTTGCAACAAAGTTGCCCATGTTTTAGATCATCCGATTGTAGGTCTTTTGGTTCAACCCATTTATTCTTTCTTGCCTATTTCACCCAGATAATCAAGGGAAAGCCGGAATTTGCGATTTTTGCCTAAATTTCGGGACCTGGACAAAATCGAAAATTTTGCTTGACCGGGTTTTCCCAGCAACGAGTCGCTATTTCATTTGCGTTTTATACATTGTTCCATAAATGCCACATATCTTGCAACAAAGTTGCCCATGTTTTAGATCATCCGATTGTAGGTCTTTTGGTTCAACCCATTTATTCTTTCTTGCCTATTTCACCCAGATAATCAAGGGAAAGCCGGAATTTGCGATTTTTGCCTAAATTTCGGGACCTGGACAAAATCGAAAATTTTGCTTGACCGGGTTTTCCCAGCAACGAGTCGCTCTTTCATTTGCGTTTTATACATTGTTCCATAAATGCCACATATCTTGCAACAAAGTTGCCCATGTTTTAGATCATCCGATTGTAGGTCTTTTGGTTCAACCCTTTTATTCTTTCGTGCCTATTTCACCCAGATAATCATGGGAAAGCCGGAATTTGTGATTTTTGCCTAAATTTCGGGACCTGGACAAAATCGAAAATTTTGCTTGACCAGGTTTTCGCAGCAACGAGTCGCTCTTTGATTTGCGTTTTATACATTGTTCCATAAATGCCACATATCTTGCAACAAAGTTGCCCATGTTTTAGATCATCCGATTGTAGGTCTTTTGGTTCAACCCATTTATTCTTTCTTGCCTATTTCACCCAGATAATCAAGGGAAAGCCGGAATTTGTGATTTTTGCCTAAATTTGGGGACCTGGAAAAAATTTAAAATTTTGCTTGATCGGGTTTTCCCAGCAACAAGTCTCTCTTTCATTTGCGTTTTATACATTGTTCCATAAATGCCACATATCTTGCAACAAAGTTGCGCATGTTTTAGATCATCCGATTGTAGGTCTTTAGCTTCAACCCTTTTATTCTTTCTTGCCTATTTCACCCAGATAATCAAGGGAAAGCCGGAATTTGTGATTTTTGCCTAAATTTGGGGCCATGGAAAAAATTGAATATTTTGCTTGACCGGGTTTTCCCAGCAACGAGTCTGTCTTTCATTTGCGTTTTATACATTGTTCCACAAATGCCACATATCTTGCAACAAAGTTGCCCATGTTTTAGATCATCCGATTGTAGGTCTTTTGGTTCAACCCTTTTATTCTTTCTTGCCTATTTCACCCAGATAATCAAGGGAAAGCCGGAATTTGTGATTTTTGCCTAAATTTGGGGCCCTGGAAAAAATCGAAAATTTTGCTTGACCAGGTTTTCGCAGCAACGAGTCGCTCTTTGATTTGCGTTTTATACATTGTTCCATAAATGCCACATATCTTGCAACAAAGTTGCCCATGTTTTAGATCATCCGATTGTAGGTCTTTTGGTTCAACCCATTTATTCTTTCTTGCCTATTTCACCCAGATAATCAAGGGAAAGCCGGAATTTGCGATTTTTGCCTAAATTTCGGGACCTGGACAAAATCGAAAATTTTGCTTGACCGGGTTTTCCCAGCAACGAGTCGCTCTTTCATTTGCGTTTTATACATTGTTCCATAAATGCCACATATCTTGCAACAAAGTTGCCCATGTTTTAGATCATCCGAATGTAGGTCTTTTGGTTCAACCCTTTTATTCTTTCCTGCCTATTTCACCCAAATAATCAAGGGAAAGCCGGAATTTGTGATTTTTGCCTAAATTTGGGGCCCTGGAAAAAATTTAAAATTTTGCTTGACCGGGTTTTCCCAGCAACGAGTCTCTCTTCCATTTGCGTTTTATATATTGTTCCATAAATGCCACATATCTTGCAACAAAGTTGCGCATGTTTTAGATCATCCGATTGTAGGTCTTTAGCTTCAACCCTTTTATTATTTCTTGCCTATTTCACCCAGATAATCAAGGGAAAGCCGGAATTTGTGATTTTTGCCTAAATTTCGGGACCTGGACAAAATCGAAAATTTTGCTTGACCAGGTTTTCGCAGCAACGAGTCGCTCTTTGATTTGCGTTTTATACATTGTTCCATAAATGCCACATATCTTGCAACAAAGTTGCCCATGTTTTAGATCATCCGATTGTAGGTCTTTTGGTTCAACCCATTTATTCTTTCTTGCCTATTGCACCCAGATAATCAAGGGAAAGCCGGAATTTGCGATTTTTGCCTAAATTTCGGGACCTGGACAAAATCGAAAATTTTGCTTGACCGGGTTTTCCCAGCAACGAGTCGCTCTTTCATTTGCGTTTTATACATTGTTCCATAAATGCCACATATCTTGCAACAAAGTTGCCCATGTTTTAGATCATCCGATTGTAGGTCTTTTGGTTCAACCCTTTTATTCTTTCGTGCCTATTTTACCCAGATAATCAAGGGAAAGCCGGAATTTGCGATTTTTGCCTAAATTTCGGGACCTGGACAAAATCGAAAATTTTGCTTGACCGGGTTTTCCCAGCAACGAGTCGCTCTTTCATTTGCGTTTTATACATTGTTCCATAAATGCCACATATCTTGCAACAAAGTTGCCCATGTTTTAGATCATCCGATTGTAGGTCTTTTGGTTCAACCCTTTTATTCTTTCGTGCCTATTTCACCCAGATAATCATGGGAAAGCCGGAATTTGTGATTTTTGCCTAAATTTCGGGACCTGGACAAAATCGAAAATTTTGCTTGACCGGGTTTTCCCAGCAACGAGTCGCTCTTTGATTTGCGTTTTATACATTGTTCCATAAATGCCACATATCTTGCAACAAAGTTGCCCATGTTTTAGATCATCCGATTGTAGGTCTTTTGGTTCAACCCATTTATTCTTTCTTGCCTATTGCACCCAGATAATCAAGGGAAAGCCGGAATTTGCGATTTTTGCCTAAATTTCGGGACCTGGACAAAATCGAAAATTTTGCTTGACCGGGTTTTCCCAGCAACGAGTCGCTCTTTCATTTGCGTTTTATACATTGTTCCATAAATGCCACATATCTTGCAACAAAGTTGCCCATGTTTTAGATCATCCGATTGTAGGTCTTTTGGTTCAACCCTTTTATTCTTTCGTGCCTATTTCACCCAGATAATCATGGGAAAGCCGGAATTTGTGATTTTTGCCTAAATTTCGGGACCTGGACAAAATCGAAAATTTTGCTTGACCGGGTTTTCCCAGCAACGAGTCGCTCTTTCATTTGCGTTTTATACATTGTTCCATAAATGCCACATATCTTGCAACAAAGTTGCCCATGTTTTAGATCATCCGATTGTAGGTCTTTTGGTTCAACCCTTTTATTCTTTCGTGCCTATTTCACCCAGATAATCATGGGAAAGCCGGAATTTGTGATTTTTGCCTAAATTTCGGGACCTGGACAAAATCGAAAATTTTGCTTGACCGGGTTTTCCCAGCAACAAGTCTCTCTTTCATTTGCGTTTTATACATTGTTCGATAAATGCCGCATATCTTGCAACAAAGTTGCCCATATTTTAGATCATCCGATTGTAGGTCTTTTGGTTCAACCCATTTATTCTTTCTTGCCTATTTCACCCAGATAATCAAGGGAAAGCCGGAATTTGCGATTTTTGCCAAAATTTCGGGACCTGGACAAAATCGAAAATTTTGCTTGACCGGGTTTTCCCAGCAACGAGTCGCTCTTTGATTTGCGTTTTATACATTGTTCCATAAATGCCACATATCTTGCAACAAAGTTGCCCATGTTTTAGATCATCCGATTGTAGGTCTTTTGGTTCAACCCATTTATTCTTTCTTGCCTATTTCACCCAGATAATCAAGGGAAAGCCGGAATTTGCGATTTTTGCCTAAATTTCGGGACCTGGACAAAATCGAAAATTTTGCTTGACCGGGTTTTCCCAGCGACGAGTCGCTCTTTGATTTGCGTTTTATACATTGTTCCATAAATGCCACATATCTTGCAACAAAGTTGCCCATGTTTTAGATCATCCGATTGTAGGTCTTTAGCTTCAACCCTTTTATTCTTTCTTGCCTATTTCACCCAGATAATCAAGGGAAAGCCGGAATTTGTGATTTTTGCCTAAATTTCGGGACCTGGACAAAATCGAAAATTTTGCTTGACCAGGTTCTCGCAGCAACGAGTCGCTCTTTGATTTGCGTTTTATACATTGTTCCATAAATGCCACATATCTTGCAACAAAGTTGCCCATGTTTTAGATCATCCGAATGTAGGTCTTTTGGTTCAACCCTTTTATTCTTTCCTGCCTATTTCACCCAAATAATCAAGGGAAAGCCGGAATTTGTGATTTTTGCCTAAATTTGGGGCCCTGGAAAAAATTGAAAATTTTGCTTGACCGGGTTTTCCCAGCAACGAGTCTCTCTTCCATTTGCGTTTTATATATTGTTCCATAAATGCCACATATCTTGCAACAAAGTTGCGCATGTTTTAGATCATCCGATTGTAGGTCTTTAGCTTCAACCCTTTTATTATTTCTTGCCTATTTCACCCAGATAATCAAGGGAAAGCCGGAATTTGCGATTTTTGCCTAAATTTCGGGACCTATCGAAAATTTTGCTTGACCGGGTTTTCCCAGCAACGAGTCGCTCTTTCATTTGCGTTTTATACATTGTTCCATAAATGCCACATATCTTGCAACAAAGTTGCCCATGTTTTAGATCATCCGATTGTAGGTCTTTTGGTTCAACCCTTTTATTCTTTCGTGCCTATTTCACCCAGATAATCATGGGAAAGCCGGAATTTGTGATTTTTGCCTAAATTTCGGGACCTGGACAAAATCGAAAATTTTGCTTGACCGGGTTTTCCCAGCAACAAGTCTCTCTTTCATTTGCGTTTTATACATTGTTCCATAAATGCCGCATATCTTGCAACAAAGTTGCCCATATTTTAGATCATCCGATTGTAGGTCTTTTGGTTCAACCCTTTTATTCTTTCGTGCCTATTTCACCCAGATAATCATGGGAAAGCCGGAATTTGTGATTTTTGCCTAAATTTCGGGACCTGGACAAAATCGAAAATTTTGCTTGACCGGGTTTTCCCAGCGACGAGTCGCTCTTTGATTTGCGTTTTATACATTGTTCCATAAATGCCACATATCTTGCAACAAAGTTGCCCATGTTTTAGATCATCCGATTGTAGGTCTTTAGCTTCAACCCTTTTATTCTTTCTTGCCTATTTCACCCAGATAATCAAGGGAAAGCCGGAATTTGTGATTTTTGCCTAAATTTCGGGACCTGGACAAAATCGAAAATTTTGCTTGACCAGGTTCTCGCAGCAACGAGTCGCTCTTTGATTTGCGTTTTATACATTGTTCCATAAATGCCACATATCTTGCAACAAAGTTGCCCATGTTTTAGATCATCCGAATGTAGGTCTTTTGGTTCAACCCTTTTATTCTTTCCTGCCTATTTCACCCAAATAATCAAGGGAAAGCCGGAATTTGTGATTTTTGCCTAAATTTGGGGCCCTGGAAAAAATTGAAAATTTTGCTTGACCGGGTTTTCCCAGCAACGAGTCTCTCTTCCATTTGCGTTTTATATATTGTTCCATAAATGCCACATATCTTGCAACAAAGTTGCGCATGTTTTAGATCATCCGATTGTAGGTCTTTAGCTTCAACCCTTTTATTATTTCTTGCCTATTTCACCCAGATAATCAAGGGAAAGCCGGAATTTGCGATTTTTGCCTAAATTTCGGGACCTGGACAAAATCGAAAATTTTGCTTGACCGGGTTTTCCCAGCAACGAGTCGCTCTTTCATTTGCGTTTTATACATTGTTCCATAAATGCCACATATCTTGCAACAAAGTTGCCCATGTTTTAGATCATCCGATTGTAGGTCTTTTGGTTCAACCCTTTTATTCTTTCGTGCCTATTTCACCCAGATAATCATGGGAAAGCCGGAATTTGTGATTTTTGCCTAAATTTCGGGACCTGGACAAAATCGAAAATTTTGCTTGACCGGGTTTTCCCAGCAACAAGTCTCTCTTTCATTTGCGTTTTATACATTGTTCCATAAATGCCGCATATCTTGCAACAAAGTTGCCCATATTTTAGATCATCCGATTGTAGGTCTTTTGGTTCAACCCTTTTATTCTTTCGTGCCTATTTCACCCAGATAATCATGGGAAAGCCGGAATTTGTGATTTTTGCCTAAATTTCGGGACCTGGACAAAATCGAAAATTTTGCTTGACCGGGTTTTCCCAGCAACGAGTCGCTCTTTCATTTGCGTTTTATACATTGTTCCATAAATGCCGCATATCTTGCAACAAAGTTGCCCATATTTTAGATCATCCGATTGTAGGTCTTTAGCTTCAACCCTTTTATTCTTTCTTGCCTATTTCACCCAGATAATCAAGGGAAAGCCGGAATTTGTGATTTTTGCCTAAATTTCGGGACCTGGACAAAATCGAAAATTTTGCTTGACCAGGTTTTCGCAGCAACGAGTCGCTCTTTGATTTGCGTTTTATACATTGTTCCATAAATGCCACATATCTTGCAACAAAGTTGCCCATGTTTTAGATCATCCGATTGTAGGTCTTTAGCTTCAACCCTTTTATTCTTTCTTGCCTATTTCACCCAGATAATCAAGGGAAAGCCGGAATTTGCGATTTTTGCCTAAATTTCGGGACCTGGACAAAATCGAAAATTTTGCTTGACTGGGTTTTCCCAGCAACGAGTCGCTCTTTCATTTGCGTTTTATACATTGTTCCATAAATGCCACATATCTTGCAACAAAGTTGCCCATGTTTTAGATCATCCGATTGTAGGTCTTTTGGTTCAACCCTTTTATTCTTTCGTGCCTATTTCACCCAGATAATCATGGGAAAGCCGGAATTTGTGATTTTTGCCTAAATTTCGGGACCTGGACAAAATCGAAAATTTTGCTTGACCGGGTTTTCCCAGCAACAAGTCTCTCTTTCATTTGCGTTTTATACATTGTTCCATAAATGCCACATATCTTGCAACAAAGTTGCCCATGTTTTAGATCATCCGATTGTAGGTCTTTTGGTTCAACCCATTTATTCTTTCGTGCCTATTTCACCCAGATAATCAAGGGAAAGCCGGAATTTGCGATTTTTGCCTAAATTTCGGGACCTGGACAAAATCGAAATTTTGCTTGACCGGGTTTTCCCAGCAACGAGTCGCTCTTTCATTTGCGTTTTATACATTGTTCCATAAATGCCGCATATCTTGCAACAAAGTTGCCCATATTTTAGATCATCCGATTGTAGGTCTTTAGCTTCAACCCTTTTATTCTTTCTTGCCTATTTCACCCAGATAATCAAGGGAAAGCCGGAATTTGTGATTTTTGCCTAAATTTCGGGACCTGGACAAAATCGAAAATTTTGCTTGACCAGGTTTTCGCAGCAACGAGTCGCTCTTTGATTTGCGTTTTATACATTGTTCCATAAATGCCACATATCTTGCAACAAAGTTGCCCATGTTTTAGATCATCCGATTGTAGGTCTTTAGCTTCAACCCTTTTATTCTTTCTTGCCTATTTCACCCAGATAATCAAGGGAAAGCCGGAATTTGCGATTTTTGCCTAAATTTCGGGACCTGGACAAAATCGAAAATTTTGCTTGACTGGGTTTTCCCAGCAACGAGTCGCTCTTTCATTTGCGTTTTATACATTGTTCCATAAATGCCACATATCTTGCAACAAAGTTGCCCATGTTTTAGATCATCCGATTGTAGGTCTTTTGGTTCAACCCTTTTATTCTTTCGTGCCTATTTCACCCAGATAATCATGGGAAAGCCGGAATTTGTGATTTTTGCCTAAATTTCGGGACCTGGACAAAATCGAAAATTTTGCTTGACCGGGTTTTCCCCAGCAACAAGTCTCTCTTTCATTTGCGTTTTATACATTGTTCCATAAATGCCACATATCTTGCAACAAAGTTGCCCATGTTTTAGATCATCCGATTGTAGGTCTTTTGGTTCAACCCATTTATTCTTTCGTGCCTATTTCACCCAGATAATCAAGGGAAAGCCGGAATTTGCGATTTTTGCCTAAATTTCGGGACCTGGACAAAATCGAAAATTTTGCTTGACCGGGTTTTCCCAGCAACGAGTCGCTCTTTCATTTGCGTTTTATACATTGTTCCATAAATGCCGCATATCTTGCAACAAAGTTGCCCATATTTTAGATCATCCGATTGTAGGTCTTTTGGTTCAACCCTTTTATTCTTTCCTGCCTATTTCACCCAGATAATCAATGGAAAGCCGGAATTTGTGATTTTTGCCTAAATTTCGGGACCTGGACAAAATTTAAAATTTTGCTTGATCGGGTTTTCCCAGCAACAAGTCTCTCTTTCATTTGCGTTTTATACATTGTTCCATAAATGCCACATATCTTGCAACAAAGTTGCGCATGTTTTAGATCATCCGATTGTAGGTCTTTAGCTTCAACCCTTTTATTCTTTCTTGCCTATTTCACCCAGATAATCAAGGGAAAGCCGGAATTTGTGATTTTTGCCTAAATTTCGAGACCTGGACAAAATTGAAAATTTTGCTTGACCGGGTTTTCCCAGCAACGAGTCTCTCTTTCATTTGCGTTTTATACATTGTTCCATAAATGCCACATATCTTGCAACAAAGTTGCCCATGTTTTAGATCATCCGATTGTAGGTCTTTTGGTTCAACCCTTTTATTCTTTCTTGCCTATTTCACCCAGATAATCAAGGCAAAACCGGAATTTGTGATTTTTGCCTAAATTTGGGGACCTGGAAAAAATTTAAAATTTTGCTTGATCGGGTTTTCCCAGCAACAAGTCTCTCTTTCATTTGCGTTTTATACATTGTTCCATAAATGCCACATATCTTGCAACAAAGTTGCGCATGTTTTAGATCATCCGATTGTAGGTCTTTAGCTTCAACCCTTTTATTCTTTCTTGCCTATTTCACCCAGATAATCAAGGGAAAGCCGGAATTTGTGATTTTTGCCTAAATTTCGAGACCTGGACAAAATTGAAAATTTTGCTTGACCGGGTTTTCCCAGCAACGAGTCTCTCTTTCATTTGCGTTTTATACATTGTTCCATAAATGCCACATATCTTGCAACAAAGTTGCCCATGTTTTAGATCATCCGATTGTAGGTCTTTTGGTTCAACCCTTTTATTCTTTCTTGCCTATTTCACCCAGATAATCAAGGGAAAGCCGAAATTTGTGATTTTTGCCTAAATTTGTTGCCCTGGCAAAAATCGAAAATTTTGCTTGATCGGGTTTTCCCAGCATCGAGTCTCTCTTTCATTTGCGTTTTATACATTGTTTCATAAATGAAACATATCTTGCAACAAAGTTGCCCAGGTTTTAGATCATCCGATTGTAGGTCTTTAGGTTCAACCCTTTTATTCTTTCCTGCCTATTTCACCCAGATAATCAAGGGAAAGCCGGAATTTGTGATTTTTGCCTAAATTTGGGGCCCTGGAAAAAATCGAAAATTTTGCTTGATCGGGTTTTCCCAGCAACAAGTCTCTCTTTCATTTGCGTTTTATACATTGTTCCATAAATGCCACATATCTTGCAACAAAGTTGCCCAGGTTTTAGATCATCCGATTGTAGGTCTTTAGGTTCAACCCTTTTATTCTTTCCTGCCTATTTCACCCAGATAATCAAGGGAAAGCCGGAATTTGTGATTTTTGCCTAAATTTGGGGCCCTGGAAAAAATCGAAAATTTTGCTTGACCGGATTTTCCCAGCAACGAGTCTCTCTTTCATTTGCGTTTTATACATTGTTTCATAAATGCCACATATCTTGCAACAAAGTTGCCCATGTTTTAGATTATCCGATTGTAGGTCTTTTGCTTCAACCCTTTTATTCTTTCCTGCCTATTTCACCCAGATAATCAAGGGAAAGCCGGAATTTGTGGTTTTTGCCTAAATTTCGAGACCTGGACAAAATTGAAAATTTAGCTTGACCGGGTTTTCCCAGCAACGAGTCTCTCTTTCATTTGCTTTTTATACATTGTTCCATAAATGCCACATATCTTGCAACAAAGTTGCCCATGTTTTAGATCATCCGATTGTAGGTCTTTTGGTTCAACCCTTTTATTCTTTCTTGCCTATTTCACCCAGATAATCAAGGGAAAGCCGGAATTTGTGATTTTTGCCTAAATTTGGGGCCATGGAAAAAATTGAAAATTTTGCTTGACCGGGTTTTCCCAGCAACAAGTCGCTCTTTCATTTGCGTTTTATACATTGTTCCATAAATGCCACATATCTTGCAACAAAGTTGCCCATATTTTAGATCATCCGAATGTAGGTCTTTTGGTTCAACCCTTTTATTCTTTCCTGCCTATTTCACCCAGATAATCAAGGAAAAGCCGGAATTTGTGATTTTTGGCTAAATTTGGGGCCCTGGGAAAAATCTAAAATTTTGCTTGACCGGGTTTTCCCAGCAACGAGTCTCTGTTTCATTGCCACATATCTTGCAACAAAGTTGCCCATGTTTTAGATCATCCGATTGTAGGTCTTTTGGTTCAACCCTTTTATTCTTTCTTGCCTATTTCACCCAGATAATCAAGGGAAAGCCGGAATTTGTGATTTTTGCCTAAATTTGGGGCCATGGAAAAAATTGAATATTTTGCTTGACCGGGTTTTCCCAGCAACGAGTCTGTCTTTCATTTGCGTTTTATACATTGTTCCATAAATGCCACATATCTTGCAACAAAGTTGCCCATGTTTTAGATCATCCGATTGTAGGTCTTTTGGTTCAACCCTTTTATTCTTTCTTGCCTATTTCACCCAGATAATCAAGGGAAAGCAGGAATTTGTGATTTTTGCCTAAATTTGGGGCCCTGGAAAAAATCGAAAATTTTGCTTGACCGGGTTTTCCCAGCAACGAGTCTCTCTTTCATTGCCACATATCTTGCAACAAAGTTGCCCATGTTTTAGATCATCCGATTGTAGGTCTTTAGCTTCAACCCTTTTATTCTTTCTTGGCTATTTCACCCAGATAATCAAGGGAAAGCCGGAATTTGTGATTTTTGCCTAAATTTCGGGACCTGGACAAAATCGAAAATTTTGCTTGACCAGGTTTTCGCAGAAACGAGTCGCTCTTTGATTTGCGTTTTATACATTGTTCCATAAATGCCACATATCTTGCAACAAAGTTGCCCATGTTTTAGATCATCCGAATGTAGGTCTTTTGGTTCAACCCTTTTATTCTTTCCTGCCTATTTCACCCAGATAATCAAGGAAAAGCCGGAATTTGTGATTTTTGCCTAAATTTGGGGCCCTGGAAAAAATCTAAAATTTTGCTTGACCGGGTTTTCCCAGCAACGAGTCTCTGTTTCATTTGCGTTTTATACATTGTTCCATAAAAGCCACATATCTTGCAACAAAGTTGCCCATGTTTTAGATCATCCGATTGTATGTCTTTTGGTTCAACCCTTTTATTCTTTCTTGCCTATTTCACCCAGATAATCAAGGCAAAACCGGAATTTGTGATTTTTGCCTAAATTTGGGGCCCTGGAAAAAATCGAAAATTTTGCTTGATCGGTTTTTCCCAGCAACAAGTCTCTCTTTCATTTGCGTTTTATACATTGTTCCATAAATGCCACATATCTTGCAACAAAGTTGCCCATGTTTTAGATCATCCGATTGTAGGTCTTTTGGTTCAACCCTTTTATTCTTTCTTGCCTATTTCACCCAGATAATCAAGGGAAAACCGGAATTTGCGATTTTTGCCTTAATTTGGGAACTTGGAAAAAATCCAAAATTTTGCTTGTTCGGGTTTTCCCAGCAACGAGTCTCTCTTTCATTTGCGTTTTATACATTGTTCCATAAATGCCACATATCTTGCAACAAAGTTGCCCATGTTTTAGATCATCCGATTGTAGGTCTTTTGGTTCAACCCTTTTATTCTTTCTTGCCTATTTCACCCAGATAATCAAGGCAAAGCCGGAATTTGTGATTTTTGCCTAAATTTGGGGACCTGGAAAAAATTGAAAATTTTGCTTGATCGGTTTTTCCCAGCAACAAGTCTCTCTTTCATTTGCGTTTTATACATTGTTCCATAAATGCCACATATCTTGCAACAAAGTTGCGCATGTTTTAGATCATCCGATTGTAGGTCTTTAGCTTCAACCCTTTTATTCTTTCTTGCCTATTTCACCCAGATAATCAAGGGAAAGCCGGAATTTGTGATTTTTGCCTAACTTTGGGGCCCTGGAAAAAATCGAAAATTTTACTTGATCGGGTTTTCCCAGCAACAAGTCTCTCTTTCATTGCCACATACCTTGCAACAAAGTTGCCCATGTTTTAGATCATCCGATTGTAGGTCTTTTGGTTCAACCCTTTTATTCTTTCTTGCCTATTTCACCCAGATAATCAAGGGAAAACCGGAATTTGTGATTTTTGAATTAATTTGGGAACTTGGAAAAAATCCAAAATTTTGCTTGATCGGGTTTTCCCAGCAACGAATCTCTCTTTCATTTGCGTTTTATACATTGTTCCATAAATGCCACATATCTTGCAACAAAGTTGCCCATGTTTTAGATCATCCGATTGTAGGTCTTTTGGTTCAACCCTTTTATTCTTTCTTGCCTATTTCACCCAGATAATCAAGGCAAAACCGGAATTTGTGATTTTTGCCTAAATTTGGGGCCCTGGAAAAAATCGAAAATTTTACTTGATCGGGTTTTCCCAGCAACAAGTCTCTCTTTCATTGCCACATACCTTGCAACAAAGTTGCCCATGTTTTAGATCATCCGATTGTAGGTCTTTTGGTTCAACCCTTTTATTCTTTCCTGCCTATTTCACCCAGATAATCAAGGGAAAGCCGGAATTTGTGATTTTTGCCTAAATTTGGGGACCTGGAAAAAATCGAAAATTTTACTTGATCGGGTTTTCCCAGCAACAAGTCTCTCTTTCATTGCCACATACCTTGCAACAAAGTTGCCCATGTTTTAGATCATCCGATTGTAGGTCTTTTGGTTCAACCCTTTTATTCTTTCCTGCCTATTTCACCCAGATAATCAAGGGAAAGCCGGAATTTGTGATTTTTGCCTAAATTTCGGGACCTGGACAAAATCGAAAATTTTGCTTGACCAGGTTTTCCCAGCAACAAGTCTCTCTTTCATTGCCACATACCTTGCAACAAAGTTGCCCATGTTTTAGATCATCCGATTGTAGGTCTTTTGGTACAACCCTTTTATTCTTTCCTGCCTATTTCACCCAGATAATCAAGGGAAACCCGGAATTTGTGATTTTTGCCTAAATTTGGGGACCTGGAAAAAATTGAAAATTTTGCTTGATCGGTTTTTCCCAGCAACAAGTCTCTCTTTCATTTGCGTTTTATACATTGTTCCATAAATGCCACATATCTTGCAACAAAGTTGCCCATGTTTTAGATCATCCGAATGTAGGTCTTTTGGTTCAACCCATTTATTCTTTCCTGCCTATTTCACCCAGATAATCAAGGAAAAACCGGAATTTGTGATTTTTGCCTAAATTTGGGGCCCTGGAAAAAATCTAAAATTTTGCTTGACCGGGTTTTCCCAGCAACGAGTCTCTGTTTCATTTGCGTTTTATACATTGTTCCATAAATGCCACATATCTTGCAACAAAGTTGCCCATGTTTTAGATCATCCGATTGTAGGTCTTTTGTTTCAACCCTTTTATTCTTTCCTGCCTATTTCACCCAGATAATCAAGGCAAAACCGGAATTTGTGATTTTTGCCTAAATTTGGGGCCCTGGAAAAAATCGAAAATTTTACTTGATCGGGTTTTCCTAGCAACAAGTCTCTCTTTCATTGCCACATACCTTGCAACAAAGTTGCCCATGTTTTAGATCATCCGATTGTAGGTCTTTTGTTTCAACCCTTTTATTCTTTCCTGCCTATTTCACCCAGATAATCAAGGAAAAGCCGGAATTTGTGATTTTTGCCTAAATTTGGGGCCCTGGAAAAAATCTAAAATTTTGCTTGACCGGGTTTTCCCAGCAACAAGTCGCTCTTTCATTTGCGTTTTATACATTGTTCCATAAATGCCACATATCTTGCAACAAAGTTGCCCATATTTTAGATCATCCGAATGTAGGTCTTTTGGTTCAACCCTTTTATTCTTTCCTGCCTATTTCACCCAGATAATCAAGGGAAAGCCGGAATTTGTGATTTTTGCCTAAATTTGGGGCCCTGGAAAAAATCTAAAATTTTGCTTGACCGGGTTTTCCCAGCAACGAGTCTCTGTTTCATTTGCGTTTTATACATTGTTCCATAAATGCCACATATCTTGCAACAAAGTTGCCCATGTTTTAGATCATCCGAATGTAGGTCTTTTGGTTCAACCCTTTTATTCTCTCCTGCCTATTTCACCCAGATAATCAAGGGAAACCCGGAATTTGTGATTTTTGCCTAAATTTGGGGCCCTGGAAAAAATCGAAAATTTTGCTTGACCGGGTTTTCCCAGCAACAAGTCGCTCTTTCATTTGCGTTTTATACATTGTTCCATAAATGCCACATATCTTGCAACAAAGTTGCCCATATTTTAGATCATCCGAATGTAGGTCGTTTGGTTCAACCCTTTTATTCTTTCCTGCCTATTTCACCCAGATAATCAAGGGAAAGCCGGAATTTGTGATTTTTGCCTAAATTTGGGGCCCTGGAAAAAATCGAAAATTTTGCTTGACCGGGTTTTCCCAGCAAGGAGTCTCTCTTTCATTTGCGTTTTATACATTGTTCCATAAATGCCACATATCTTGCAACAAAGTTGCCCATGTTTTAGATCATCCGAATGTAGGTCTTTTGGTTCAACCCTTTTATTCTTTCCTGCCTATTTCACCCAGATAATCAAGGGAAAGCCGGAATTTGTGATTTTTGCCTAAATTTCGAGACCTGGACAAAATTGAAAATTTTGCTTGACCGGGTTTTCCCAGCAACAAGTCGCTCTTTCATTTGCGTTTTATACATTGTTCCATAAATGCCACATATCTTGCAACAAAGTTGCCCATATTTTAGATCATCCGAATGTAGGTCGTTTGGTTCAACCCTTTTATTCTTTCCTGCCTATTTCACCCAGATAATCAAGGGAAAGCCGGAATTTGTGATTTTTGCCTAAATTTGGGGCCCTGGAAAAAATCGAAAATTTTGCTTGACCGGGTTTTCCCAGCAAGGAGTCTCTCTTTCATTTGCGTTTTATACATTGTTCCATAAATGCCACATATCTTGCAACAAAGTTGCCCATGTTTTAGATCCGAATGTAGGTCTTTTGGTTCAACCCTTTTATTCTTTCCTGCCTATTTCACCCAGATAATCAAGGGAAAGCCGGAATTTGTGATTTTTGCCTAAATTTCGGGACCTGGACAAAATCGAAAATTTTGCTTGACCAGGTTTTCGCAGCAACGAGTCGCTCTTTGATTTGCGTTTTATACATTGTTCCATAAATGCCACATATCTTGCAACAAAGTTGCCCATGTTTTAGATCATCCGAATGTAGGTCTTTTGGTTCAACCCTTTTATTCTTTCCTGCCTATTTCACCCAGATAATCAAGGGAAAGCCGGAATTTGTGATTTTTGCCTAAATTTGGGGCCCTGGAAAAAATCGAAAATTTTGCTTGACCGGGTTTTCCCAGCAAGGAGTCTCTCTTTCATTGCCACATATCTTGCAACAAAGTTGCCCATGTTTTAGATCATCCGATTGTAGGTCTTTTGGTTCAACCCTTTTATTCTTTCTTGCCTATTTCACCCAGATAATCAAGGCAAAGCCGGAATTTGTGATTTTTGCCTAAATTTGGGGACCTGGAAAAAATTGAAAATTTTGCTTGATCGGTTTTTCCCAGCAACAAGTCTCTCTTTCAGTTGCGTTTTATACATTGTTCCATAAATGCCACATATCTTGCAACAAAGTTGCCCATGTTTTAGATCATCCGATTGTAGGTCTTTTGGTTCAACCCTTTTATTCTTTCCTGCCTATTTCACCCAGATAATCAAGTCAAAACCGGAATTTGTGATTTTTGCCTAAATTTGGGGCCCTGGAAAAAATCGAAAATTTTACTTGATCGGGTTTTCCCAGCAACAAGTCTCTCTTTCATTGCCACATACCTTGCAACAAAGTTGCCCATGTTTTAGATCATCCGATTGTAGGTCTTTTGGTTCAACCCTTTTATTCTTTCCTGCCTATTTCACCCAGATAATCAAGGGAAACCCGGAATTTGTGATTTTTGCCTAAATTTGGGGCCCTGGAAAAAATCTAAAATTTTGCTTGACCGGGTTTTCCCAGCAACAAGTCGCTCTTTCATTTGCGTTTTATACATTGTTCCATAAATGCCACATATCTTGCAACAAAGTTGCCCATATTTTAGATCATCCGAATGTAGGTCTTTTGGTTCAACCCTTTTATTCTTTCCTGCCTATTTCACCCAGATAATCAAGGGAAAGCCGGAATTTGTGATTTTTGCCTAAATTTGGGGCCCTGGAAAAAATCGAAAATTTTGCTTGACCGGGTTTTCCCAGCAAGGAGTCTCTCTTTCATTTGCGTTTTATACATTGTTCCATAAATGCCACATATCTTGCAACAAAGTTGCCCATGTTTTAGATCATCCGAATGTAGGTCTTTTGGTTCAACCCTTTTATTCTTTCCTGCCTATTTCACCCAGATAATCAAGGAAAAGCCGGAATTTGTGATTTTTGCCTAAATTTGGGGCCCTGGAAAAAATCTAAAATTTTGCTTGACCGGGTTTTCCCAGCAACGAGTCTCTGTTTCATTTGCGTTTTATACATTGTTCCATAAATGCCACATATCTTGCAACAAAGTTGCCCATGTTTTAGATCATCCGATTGTAGGTCTTTTGGTTCAACCCTTTTATTCTTTCTTGCCTATTTCACCCAGATAATCAAGGCAAAACCGGAATTTGTGATTTTTGGCTAAATTTGGGGCCCTGGAAAAAATCGAAAATTTTACTTGATCGGGTTTTCCCAGCAACAAGTCTCTCTTTCATTGCCACATACCTTGCAACAAAGTTGCCCATGTTTTAGATCATCCGATTGTAGGTCTTTTGGTACAACCCTTTTATTCTTTCCTGCCTATTTCACCCAGATAATCAAGGGAAACCCGGAATTTGTGATTTTTGCCTAAATTTGGGGACCTGGAAAAAATTGAAAATTTTGCTTGATCGGTTTTTCCCAGCAACAAGTCTCTCTTTCATTTGCGTTTTATACATTGTTCCATAAATGCCACATATCTTGCAACAAAGTTGCCCATGTTTTAGATCATCCGAATGTAGGTCTTTTGGTTCAACCCTTTTATTCTTTCCTGCCTATTTCACCCAGATAATCAAGGGAAAGCCGGAATTTGTGATTTTTGCCTAAATTTGGGGCCCTGGAAAAAATCGAAAATTTTGTTTGACCGGGTTTTCCCAGCAAGGAGTCTCTCTTTCATTGCCACATATCTTGCAACAAAGTTGCCCATGTTTTAGATCATCCGATTGTAGGTCTTTTGGTTCAACCCTTTTATTCTTTCTTGCCTATTTCACCCAGATAATCAAGGCAAAGCCGGAATTTGTGATTTTTGCCTAAATTTGGGGACCTGGAAAAAATTGAAAATTTTGCTTGATCGGTTTTTCCCAGCAACAAGTCTCTCTTTCAGTTGCGTTTTATACATTGTTCCATAAATGCCACATATCTTGCAACAAAGTTGCCCATGTTTTAGATCATCCGATTGTAGGTCTTTTGGTTCAACCCTTTTATTCTTTCCTGCCTATTTCACCCAGATAATCAAGGCAAAACCGGAATTTGTGATTTTTGCCTAAATTTGGGGCCCTGGAAAAAATCGAAAATTTTACTTGATCGGGTTTTCCCAGCAACAAGTCTCTCTTTCATTGCCACATACCTTGCAACAAAGTTGCCCATGTTTTAGATCATCCGATTGTAGGTCTTTTGGTTCAACCCTTTTATTCTTTCCTGCCTATTTCACCCAGATAATCAAGGGAAACCCGGAATTTGTGATTTTTGCCTAAATTTGGGGCCCTGGAAAAAATCTAAAATTTTGCTTGACCGGGTTTTCTCAGCAACAAGTCGCTCTTTCATTTGCGTTTTATAAATTGTTCCATAAATGCCACATATCTTGCAACAAAGTTGCCCATATTTTAGATCATCCGAATGTAGGTCTTTTGGTTCAACCCTTTTATTCTTTCTTGCCTATTTCACCCAGATAATCAAGGCAAAACCGGAATTTGTGATTTTTGGCTAAATTTGGGGCCCTGGAAAAAATCGAAAATTTTACTTGATCGGGTTTTCCCAGCAACAAGTCTCTCTTTCATTGCCACATACCTTGCAACAAAGTTGCCCATGTTTTAGATCATCCGATTGTAGGTCTTTTGGTTCAACCCTTTTATTCTTTCCTGCCTATTTCACCCAGATAATCAAGGGAAACCCGGAATTTGTGATTTTTGCCTAAATTTGGGGCCCTGGAAAAAATCTAAAATTTTGCTTGACCGGGTTTTCCCAGCAAGGAGTCTCTCTTTCATTTGCGTTTTATACATTGTTCCATAAATGCCACATATCTTGCAACAAAGTTGCCCATGTTTTAGATCATCCGAATGTAGGTCTTTTGGTTCAACCCTTTTATTCTTTCCTGCCTATTTCACCCAGATAATCAAGGAAAAGCCGGAATTTGTGATTTTTGCCTAAATTTGGGGCCCTGGAAAAAATCTAAAATTTTGCTTGACCGGGTTTTCCCAGCAACGAGTCTCTGTTTCATTTGCGTTTTATACATTGTTCCATAAATGCCACATATCTTGCAACAAAGTTGCCCATGTTTTAGATCATCCGATTGTAGGTCTTTTGGTTCAACCCTTTTATTCTTTCTTGCCTATTTCACCCAGATAATCAAGGCAAAACCGGAATTTGTGATTTTTGGCTAAATTTGGGGCCCTGGAAAAAATCGAAAATTTTACTTGATCGGGTTTTCCCAGCAACAAGTCTCTCTTTCATTGCCACATACCTTGCAACAAAGTTGCCCATGTTTTAGATCATCCGATTGTAGATCTTTTGGTACAACCCTTTTATTCTTTCCTGCCTATTTCACCCAGATAATCAAGGGAAAGCCGGAATTTGTGATTTTTGCCTAAATTTGGGGACCTGGAAAAAATTGAAAATTTTGCTTGATCGGTTTTTCCCAGCAACAAGTCTCTCTTTCATTTGCGTTTTATACATTGTTCCATAAATGCCACATATCTTGCAACAAAGTTGCCCATGTTTTAGATCATCCGAATGTAGGTCTTTTGGTTCAACCCTTTTATTCTTTCCTGCCTATTTCACCCAGATAATCAAGGAAAAGCCGGAATTTGTGATTTTTGCCTAAATTTGGGGCCCTGGAAAAAATCTAAAATTTTGCTTGACCGGGTTTTCCCAGCAACAAGTCTCTCTTTCATTGCCACATACCTTGCAACAAAGTTGCCCATGTTTTAGATCATCCGATTGTAGATCTTTTGGTACAACCCTTTTATTCTTTCCTGCCTATTTCACCCAGATAATCAAGGGAAAGCCGGAATTTGTGATTTTTGCCTAAATTTGGGGACCTGGAAAAAATTGAAAATTTTGCTTGATCGGTTTTTCCCAGCAACAAGTCTCTCTTTCATTTGCGTTTTATACATTGTTCCATAAATGCCACATATCTTGCAACAAAGTTGCCCATGTTTTAGATCATCCGATTGTAGATCTTTTGGTACAACCCTTTTATTCTTTCCTGCCTATTTCACCCAGATAATCAAGGGAAAGCCGGAATTTGTGATTTTTGCCTAAATTTGGGGACCTGGAAAAAATTGAAAATTTTGCTTGATCGGTTTTTCCCAGCAACAAGTCTCTCTTTCATTTGCGTTTTATACATTGTTCCATAAATGCCACATATCTTGCAACAAAGTTGCCCATGTTTTAGATCATCCGATTGTAGGTCTTTTGGTTCAACCCTTTTATTCTTTCTTGCCTATTTCACCCAGATAATCAAGGGAAAACCGGAATTTGTGATTTTTGCCTTAATTTGGGAACTTGGAAAAAATCCAAAATTTTGCTTGATCGGGTTTTCCCAGCAACGAGTCTCTCTTTCATTTGCGTTTTATACATTGTTCCATAAATGCCACATATCTTGCAACAAAGTTGCCCATGTTTTAGATCATCCGAATGTAGGTCTTTTGGTTCAACCCTTTTATTCTTTCCTGCCTATTTCACCCAGATAATCAAGGAAAAGCCGGAATTTGTGATTTTTGCCTAAATTTGGGGCCCTGGAAAAAATCTAAAATTTTGCTTGACCGAGTTTTCCCAGCAACGAGTCTCTGTTTCATTTGCGTTTTATACATTGTTCCATAAATGCCACATATCTTGCAACAAAGTTGCCCATGTTTTAGATCATCCGATTGTAGGTCTTTTGGTTCAACCCTTTTATTCTTTCTTGCCTATTTCACCCAGATAATCAAGGCAAAACCGGAATTTGTGATTTTTGGCTAAATTTGGGGCCCTGGAAAAAATCGAAAATTTTACTTGATCGGGTTTTCCCAGCAACAAGTCTCTCTTTCATTGCCACATACCTTGCAACAAAGTTGCCCATGTTTTAGATCATCCGATTGTAGATCTTTTGGTACAACCCTTTTATTCTTTCCTGCCTATTTCACCCAGATAATCAAGGGAAAGCCGGAATTTGTGATTTTTGCCTAAATTTGGGGACCTGGAAAAAATTGAAAATTTTGCTTGATCGGTTTTTCCCAGCAACAAGTCTCTCTTTCATTTGCGTTTTATACATTGTTCCATAAATGCCACATATCTTGCAACAAAGTTGCCCATGTTTTAGATCATCCGAATGTAGGTCTTTTGGTTCAACCCTTTTATTCTTTCCTGCCTATTTCACCCAGATAATCAAGGAAAAGCCGGAATTTGTGATTTTTGCCTAAATTTGGGGCCCTGGAAAAAATCTAAAATTTTGCTTGACCGGGTTTTCCCAGCAACGAGTCTCTGTTTCATTTGCGTTTTATACATTGTTCCATAAATGCCACATATCTTGCAACAAAGTTGCCCATGTTTTAGATCATCCGATTGTAGGTCTTTTGGTTCAACCCTTTTATTCTTTCTTGCCTATTTCACCCAGATAATCAAGGCAAAACCGGAATTTGTGATTTTTGGCTAAATTTGGGGCCCTGGAAAAAATCGAAAATTTTACTTGATCGGGTTTTCCCAGCAACAAGTCTCTCTTTCATTGCCACATACCTTGCAACAAAGTTGCCCATGTTTTAGATCATCCGATTGTAGGTCTTTTGGTACAACCCTTTTATTCTTTCCTGCCTATTTCACCCAGATAATCAAGGGAAACCCGGAATTTGTGATTTTTGCCTAAATTTGGGGACCTGGAAAAAATTGAAAATTTTGCTTGATCGGTTTTTCCCAGCAACAAGTCTCTCTTTCATTTGCGTTTTATACATTGTTCCATAAATGCCACATATCTTGCAACAAAGTTGCCCATGTTTTAGATCATCCGAATGTAGGTCTTTTGGTTCAACCCTTTTATTCTTTCCTGCCTATTTCACCCAGATAATCAAGGGAAAGCCGGAATTTGTGATTTTTGCCTAAATTTGGGGCCCTGGAAAAAATCGAAAATTTTGTTTGACCGGGTTTTCCCAGCAAGGAGTCTCTCTTTCATTGCCACATATCTTGCAACAAAGTTGCCCATGTTTTAGATCATCCGATTGTAGGTCTTTTGGTTCAACCCTTTTATTCTTTCTTGCCTATTTCACCCAGATAATCAAGGCAAAGCCGGAATTTGTGATTTTTGCCTAAATTTGGGGACCTGGAAAAAATTGAAAATTTTGCTTGATCGGTTTTTCCCAGCAACAAGTCTCTCTTTCAGTTGCGTTTTATACATTGTTCCATAAATGCCACATATCTTGCAACAAAGTTGCCCATGTTTTAGATCATCCGATTGTAGGTCTTTTGGTTCAACCCTTTTATTCTTTCCTGCCTATTTCACCCAGATAATCAAGGCAAAACCGGAATTTGTGATTTTTGCCTAAATTTGGGGCCCTGGAAAAAATCGAAAATTTTACTTGATCGGGTTTTCCCAGCAACAAGTCTCTCTTTCATTGCCACATACCTTGCAACAAAGTTGCCCATGTTTTAGATCATCCGATTGTAGGTCTTTTGGTTCAACCCTTTTATTCTTTCCTGCCTATTTCACCCAGATAATCAAGGGAAACCCGGAATTTGTGATTTTTGCCTAAATTTGGGGCCCTGGAAAAAATCTAAAATTTTGCTTGACCGGGTTTTCTCAGCAACAAGTCGCTCTTTCATTTGCGTTTTATAAATTGTTCCATAAATGCCACATATCTTGCAACAAAGTTGCCCATATTTTAGATCATCCGAATGTAGGTCTTTTGGTTCAACCCTTTTATTCTTTCTTGCCTATTTCACCCAGATAATCAAGGCAAAACCGGAATTTGTGATTTTTGGCTAAATTTGGGGCCCTGGAAAAAATCGAAAATTTTACTTGATCGGGTTTTCCCAGCAACAAGTCTCTCTTTCATTGCCACATACCTTGCAACAAAGTTGCCCATGTTTTAGATCATCCGATTGTAGGTCTTTTGGTTCAACCCTTTTATTCTTTCCTGCCTATTTCACCCAGATAATCAAGGGAAACCCGGAATTTGTGATTTTTGCCTAAATTTGGGGCCCTGGAAAAAATCTAAAATTTTGCTTGACCGGGTTTTCCCAGCAAGGAGTCTCTCTTTCATTTGCGTTTTATACATTGTTCCATAAATGCCACATATCTTGCAACAAAGTTGCCCATGTTTTAGATCATCCGAATGTAGGTCTTTTGGTTCAACCCTTTTATTCTTTCCTGCCTATTTCACCCAGATAATCAAGGAAAAGCCGGAATTTGTGATTTTTGCCTAAATTTGGGGCCCTGGAAAAATCTAAAATTTTGCTTGACCGGGTTTTCCCAGCAACGAGTCTCTGTTTCATTTGCGTTTTATACATTGTTCCATAAATGCCACATATCTTGCAACAAAGTTGCCCATGTTTTAGATCATCCGATTGTAGGTCTTTTGGTTCAACCCTTTTATTCTTTCTTGCCTATTTCACCCAGATAATCAAGGCAAAACCGGAATTTGTGATTTTTGGCTAAATTTGGGGCCCTGGAAAAAATCGAAAATTTTACTTGATCGGGTTTTCCCAGCAACAAGTCTCTCTTTCATTGCCACATACCTTGCAACAAAGTTGCCCATGTTTTAGATCATCCGATTGTAGATCTTTTGGTACAACCCTTTTATTCTTTCCTGCCTATTTCACCCAGATAATCAAGGGAAAGCCGGAATTTGTGATTTTTGCCTAAATTTGGGGACCTGGAAAAAATTGAAAATTTTGCTTGATCGGTTTTTCCCAGCAACAAGTCTCTCTTTCATTTGCGTTTTATACATTGTTCCATAAATGCCACATATCTTGCAACAAAGTTGCCCATGTTTTAGATCATCCGAATGTAGGTCTTTTGGTTCAACCCTTTTATTCTTTCCTGCCTATTTCACCCAGATAATCAAGGAAAAGCCGGAATTTGTGATTTTTGCCTAAATTTGGGGCCCTGGAAAAAATCTAAAATTTTGCTTGACCGGGTTTTCCCAGCAACGAGTCTCTGTTTCATTTGCGTTTTATACATTGTTCCATAAATGCCACATATCTTGCAACAAAGTTGCCCATGTTTTAGATCATCCGATTGTAGGTCTTTTGGTTCAACCCTTTTATTCTTTCTTGCCTATTTCACCCAGATAATCAAGGGAAAACCGGAATTTGTGATTTTTGCCTTAATTTGGGAACTTGGAAAAAATCCAAAATTTTGCTTGATCGGGTTTTCCCAGCAACGAGTCTCTCTTTCATTTGCGTTTTATACATTGTTCCATAAATGCCACATATCTTGCAACAAAGTTGCCCATGTTTTAGATCATCCGATTGTAGGTCTTTTGGTTCAACCCTTTTATTCTTTCCTGCCTATTTCACCCAGATAATCAAGGGAAACCCGGAATTTGTGATTTTTGCCTAAATTTGGGGCCCTGGAAAAAATCGAAAATTTTGCTTGACCGGGTTTTCCCAGCAACAAGTCGCTCTTTCATTTGCGTTTTATACATTGTTCCATAAATGCCACATATCTTGCAACAAAGTTGCCCATATTTTAGATCATCCGAATGTAGGTCTTTTGGTTCAACCCTTTTATTCTTTCCTGCCTATTTCACCCAGATAATCAAGGGAAAGCCGGAATTTGTGATTTTTGAATAAATTTGGGGCCCGGGAAAAAATCGAAAATTTTGCTTGACCGGGTTTTCCCAGCAAGGAGTCTCTCTTTCATTGCCACATATCTTGCAACAAAGTTGCCCATGTTTTAGATCATCCGATTGTAGGTCTTTTGGTTCAACCCTTTTATTCTTTCCTGCCTATTTCACCCAGATAATCAAGGGAAACCCGGAATTTGTGATTTTTGCCTAAATTTGGGAACTTAGAAAAAATCGAAAATTTTGCTTGACCGGGTTTTCCCAGCAACGAGTCTCTCTTTCATTTGCGTTTTATACATTGTTCCATAAATGCCACATATCTTGCAACAAAGTTGCCCATGTTTTAGATCATCCGATTGTAGGTCTTTTGGTTCAACCCGTTTATTCTTTCTTGCCTATTTCACCCAGATAATCAAGGCAAAACCGGAATTTGTGATTTTTGCCTAAATTTGGGGCCCTGGAAAAAATCGAAAATTTTGCTTGATCGGGTTTTCCCAGCAACAAGTCTCTCTTTCATTGCCACATACCTTGCAACAAAGTTGCCCATGTTTTAGATCATCCGATTGTAGGTCTTTTGGTTCAACCCTTTTATTCTTTCCTGCCTATTTCACCCAGATAATCAAGGGAAAGCCGGAATTTGTGATTTTTGCCTAAATTTCGAGACCTGGACAAAATTGAAAATTTTGCTTGACCGGGTTTTCCCAGCAACGAGTCTCTCTTTCATTTGCGTTTTATACATTGTTCCATAAATGCCACATATCTTGCAACAAAGTTGCCCATGTTTTAGATCATCCGATTGTAGGTCTTTTGGTTCAACCCATTTATTCTTTCTTGCCTATTTCACCCAGATAATCAAGGGAAAGCTGGAATTTGTGATTTTTGCCTAAATTTGGGGCCATGGAAAAAATCGAAAATTTTGCTTGATCGGGTTTTCCCAGAAACGAGTCTCTCTTTCATTTGCGTTTTATACATTGTTCCATAAATGCCACATATCTTGCAACAAAGTTGCCCATGTTTTAGATCATCCGATTGTAGGTCTTTTGGTTCAACCCTTTTATTCTTTCTTGCCTATTTCACCCAGATAATCAAGGGAAAGCTGGAATTTGTGATTTTTGCCTAAATTTGGGGCCATGGAAAAAATTGAAAATTTTCCTTGACCGGGTTTTCCCAGCAACGACTCTCTCTTTCATTGTTCCGTAAATGCCACATATCTTGCAACAAAGTTGCCCATGTTTTAGATCATCCGATTGTAGGTCTTTTGGTTCAACCCTTTTATTCTTTCTTGCCTATTTCACCCAGATAATCAAGGGAAAGCTGGAATTTGTGATTTTTGCCTAAATTTGGGGCCATGGAAAAAATCGAAAATTTTGCTTGACCGGGTTTTCCCAGCAACGAGTCTCTCTTTCATTGTTCCGTAAATGCCACATATCTTGCAACAAAGTTGCCCATGTTTTAGATCATCCGATTGTAGGTCTTTTGGTTCAACCCTTTTATTTCTTCTTGCCTATTTCATCCAGATAATCAAGGGAAAGCCGGAATTTGTGATTTTTGCCTTAATTTGGGAACTTGGAAAAAATCGAAAATTTTGCTTGACCGGGTTTTCCCAGCAACGAGTCTCTCTTTCATTTGCGTTTTATACATTGTTCCATAAATGCCACATATCTTGCAACAAAGTTGCCCATGTTTTAGATCATCCGATTGTAGGTCTTTTGGTTCAACCCTTTTATTCTTTCTTGCCTATTTACACCCAGATAATCAAGGGAAAGCTGGAATTTGTGATTTTTGCCTAAATTTGGGGCCATGGAAAAAATTGAAAATTTTCCTTGACCGGGTTTTCCCAGCAACGAGTCTCTCTTTCATTGTTCCGTAAATGCCACATATCTTGCAACAAAGTTGCCCATGTTTTAGATCATCCGATTGTAGGTCTTTTGGTTTCAACCCTTTTATTCTTTCTTGCCTATTTCACCCAGATAATCAAGGGAAAGCTGGAATTTGTGATTTTTGCCTAAATTTGGGGCCATGGAAAAAATTGAAAATTTTCCTTGACCGGGTTTTCCCAGCAACGAGTCTCTCTTTCATTGTTCCGTAAATGCCACATATCTTGCAACAAAGTTGCCCATGTTTTAGATCATCCGATTGTAGGTCTTTTGGTTCAACCCTTTTATTCTTTCTTGCCTATTTCATCCAGATAATCAAGGGAAAGCCGGAATTTGTGATTTTTGCCTTAATTTGGGAACTTGGAAAAAATCGAAAATTTTGCTTGACCGGGTTTTCCCAGCAACGAGTCTCTCTTTCATTTGCGTTTTATACATTGTTCCATAAATGCCACATATCTTGCAACAAAGTTGCCCATGTTTTAGATCATCCGATTGTAGGTCTTTTGGTTCAACCCTTTTATTCTTTCTTGCCTATTTCACCCAGATAATCAAGGGAAAGCTGGAATTTGTGATTTTTGCCTAAATTTGGGGCCATGGAAAAAATTGAAAATTTTCCTTGACCGGGTTTTCCCAGCAACGAGTCTCTCTTTCATTGTTCCGTAAATGCCACATATCTTGCAACAAAGTTGCCCATGTTTTAGATCATCCGATTGTAGGTCTTTTGGTTCAACCCTTTTATTCTTTCTTGCCTATTTCATCCAGATAATCAAGGGAAAGCCGGAATTTGTGATTTTTGCCTTAATTTGGGAACTTGGAAAAAATCGAAAATTTTGCTTGACCGGGTTTTCCCAGCAACGAGTCTCTCTTTCATTTGCGTTTTATACATTGTTCCATAAATGCCACATATCTTGCAACAAAGTTGCCCATGTTTTAGATCATCCGATTGTAGGTCTTTTGGTTCAACCCTTTTATTCTTTCTTGCCTATTTCACCCAGATAATCAAGGGAAAGCTGGAATTTGTGATTTTTGCCTAAATTTGGGGCCATGGAAAAAATTGAAAATTTTCCTTGACCGGGTTTTCCCAGCAACGAGTCTCTCTTTCATTGTTCCGTAAATGCCACATATCTTGCAACAAAGTTGCCCATGTTTTAGATCATCCGATTGTAGGTCTTTTGGTTCAACCCTTTTATTCTTTCTTGCCTATTTCACCCAGATAATCAAGGGAAAGCTGGAATTTGTGATTTTTGCCTAAATTTGGGGCCATAAAAAAAATCGAAAATTTTGCTTGACCGGGTTTTCCCAGCAACGAGTCTCTCTTTCATTGTTCCGTAAATGCCACATATCTTGCAACAAAGTTGCCCATGTTTTAGATCATCCGATTGTATGTCTTTTGGTTCAACCCTTTTATTCTTTCTTGCCTATTTCACCCAGATAATCAAGGGAAAGCTGGAATTTGTGATTTTTGCCTAAATTTGGGGCCATGGAAAAAATCGAAAATTTTGCTTGACCGGGTTTTCCCAGCAACGAGTCTCTCTTTCATTTGCGTTTTATACATTGTTCCATAAATGCCACATATCTTGCAACAAAGTTGCCCATGTTTTAGATCATCCGATTGTAGGTCTTTTAGTTCAACCCTTTTATTCTTTCTTGCCTATTTCACCCAGATAATCAAGGGAAAGCTGGAATTTGTGATTTTTGCCTAAATTTGGGGCCATGGAAAAAATTGAAAATTTTCCTTGACCGGGTTTTCCCAGCAACGAGTCTCTCTTTCATTGTTCCGTAAATGCCACATATCTTGCAACAAAGTTGCCCATGTTTTAGATCATCCGATTGTAGGTCTTTTGGTTCAACCCTTTTATTCTTTCTTGCCTATTTCACCCAGATAATCAAGGGAAAGCTGGAATTTGTGATTTTTGCCTAAATTTGGGGCCATGGAAAAAATTGAAAATTTTCCTTGACCGGGTTTTCCCAGCAACGAGTCTCTCTTTCATTGTTCCGTAAATGCCACATATCTTGCAACAAAGTTGCCCATGTTTTAGATCATCCGATTGTAGGTCTTTTGGTTCAACCCTTTTATTCTTTCTTGCCTATTTCACCCAGATAATCAAGGGAAAGCTGGAATTTGTGATTTTTGCCTAAATTTGGGGCCATAAAAAAAATCGAAAATTTTGCTTGACCGGGTTTTCCCAGCAACGAGTCTCTCTTTCATTGTTCCGTAAATGCCACATATCTTGCAACAAAGTTGCCCATGTTTTAGATCATCCGATTGTATGTCTTTTGGTTCAACCCTTTTATTCTTTCTTGCCTATTTCACCCAGATAATCAAGGGAAAGCTGGAATTTGTGATTTTTGCCTAAATTTGGGGCCATGGAAAAAATCGAAAATCTTGCTTGACCGGGTTTTCCCAGCAACGAGTCTCTCTTTCATTTGCGTTTTATACATTGTTCCATAAATGCCACATATCTTGCAACAAAGTTGCCCATGTTTTAGATCATCCGATTGTAGGTCTTTTGGTTCAACCCTTTTATTCTTTCTTGCCTATTTCATCCAGATAATCAAGGGAAAGTCGGAATTTGTGATTTTTGCCTAAATTTGGGGCCATGGAAAAAATTGAAAATTTTCCTTGACCGGGTTTTCCCAGCAACGAGTCTCTCTTTCATTGTTCCGTAAATGCCACATATCTTGCAACAAAGTTGCCCATGTTTTAGATCATCCGATTGTAGGTCTTTTGGTTCAACCCTTTTATTCTTTCTTGCCTATTTCACCCAGATATCAAGGGAAAGCTGGAATTTGTGATTTTTGCCTAAATTTGGGGCCATGGAAGAAATCGAAAATTTTGCTTGACCGGGTTTTCCCAGCAACGAGTCTCTCTTTCATTGTTCCGTAAATGCCACATATCTTGCAACAAAGTTGCCCATGTTTTAGATCATCCGATTGTAGGTCTTTTGGTTCAACCCTTTTATTCTTTCTTGCCTATTTCATCCAGATAATCAAGGGAAAGCCGGAATTTGTGATTTTTGCCTTAATTTGGGAACTTGGAAAAAATTGAAAATTTTCCTTGACCGGGTTTTCCCAGCAACGAGTCTCTCTTTCATTGTTCCGTAAATGCCACATATCTTGCAACAAAGTTGCCCATGTTTTAGATCATCCGATTGTAGGTCTTTTGGTTCAACCCTTTTATTCTTTCTTGCCTATTTCACCCAGATAATCAAGGGAAAGCTGGAATTTGTGATTTTTGCCTAAATTTGGGTCCATGGAAAAAATCGAAAATTTTGCTTGACCGGGTTTTCCCAGCAACGAGTCTCTCTTTCATTGTTCCGTAAATGCCACATATCTTGCAACAAAGTTGCCCATGTTTTAGATCATCCGATTGTAGGTCTTTTGGTTCAACCCTTTTATTCTTTCTTGCCTATTTCACCCAGATAATCAAGGGAAAGCTGGAATTTGTGATTTTTGCCTAAATTTGGGGCCATGGAAGAAATCGAAAATTTTGCTTGACCGGGTTTTCCCAGCAACGAGTCTCTCTTTCATTGTTCCGTAAATGCCACATATCTTGCAACAAAGTTGCCCATGTTTTAGATCATCCGATTGTAGGTCTTTTGGTTCAACCCTTTTATTCTTTCTTGCCTATTTCATCCAGATAATCAAGGGAAAGCCGGAATTTGTGATTTTTGCCTTAATTTGGGAACTTGGAAAAAATTGAAAATTTTCCTTGACCGGGTTTTCCCAGCAACGAGTCTCTCTTTCATTGTTCCGTAAATGCCACATATCTTGCAACAAAGTTGCCCATGTTTTAGATCATCCGATTGTAGGTCTTTTGGTTCAACCCTTTTATTCTTTCTTGCCTATTTCACCCAGATAATCAAGGGAAAGCTGGAATTTGTGATTTTTGCCTAAATTTGGGTCCATGGAAAAAATCGAAAATTTTGCTTGACCGGGTTTTCCCAGCAACGAGTCTCTCTTTCATTGTTCCGTAAATGCCACATATCTTGCAACAAAGTTGCCCATGTTTTAGATCATCCGATTGTAGGTCTTTTGGTTCAACCCTTTTATTCTTTCTTGCCTATTTCATCCAGATAATCAAGGGAAAGCTGGAATTTGTGATTTTTGCCTAAATTTGGGGCCATGGAAAAAATTGAAAATTTTGCTTGACCGGGTTTTCCCAGCAACGAGTCTCTCTTTCATTTGCGTTTTATACATTGTTCCATAAATGCCACATATCTTGCAACAAAGTTGCCCATGTTTTAGATCATCCGATTGTAGGTCTTTTGGTTCAACCCTTTTATTCTTTCTTGCCTATTTCACCCAGATAATCAAGGGAAAGCTGGAATTTGTGATTTTTGCCTAAATTTGGGGCCATGGAAAAAAATTGAAAATTTTCCTTGACCGGGTTTTCCCAGCAACGAGTCTCTCTTTCATTGTTCCGTAAATGCCACATATCTTGCAACAAAGTTGCCCATGTTTTAGATCATCCGATTGTAGGTCTTTTGGTTCAACCCTTTTATTCTTTCTTGCCTATTTCACCCAGATAATCAAGGGAAAGCTGGAATTTGTGATTTTTGCCTAAATTTGGGGCCATGGAAGAAATCGAAAATTTTGCTTGACCGGGTTTTCCCAGCAACGAGTCTCTCTTTCATTGTTCCGTAAATGCCACATATCTTGCAACAAAGTTGCCCATGTTTTAGATCATCCGATTGTAGGTCTTTTGGTTCAACCCTTTTATTCTTTCTTGCCTATTTCATCCAGATAATCAAGGGAAAGCCGGAATTTGTGATTTTTGCCTTAATTTGGGAACTTGGAAAAAATTGAAAATTTTCCTTGACCGGGTTTTCCCAGCAACGAGTCTCTCTTTCATTGTTCCGTAAATGCCACATATCTTGCAACAAAGTTGCCCATGTTTTAGATCATCCGATTGTAGGTCTTTTGGTTCAACCCTTTTATTCTTTCTTGCCTATTTCACCCAGATAATCAAGGGAAAGCGGGAATTTGTGATTTTTGCCTAAATTTGGGTCCATGGAAAAAATCGAAAATTTTGCTTGACCGGGTTTTCCCAGCAACGAGTCTCTCTTTCATTGTTCCGTAAATGCCACATATCTTGCAACAAAGTTGCCCATGTTTTAGATCATCCGATTGTAGGTCTTTTGGTTCAACCCTTTTATTCTTTCCTGCCTATTTCACCCAAATAATCAAGGGAAAGCCGGAATTTGTGATTTTTGCCTTAATTTGGGAACTTGGAAAAAATTGAAAATTTTCCTTGACCGGGTTTTCCCAGCAACGAGTCTCTCTTTCATTGTTCCGTAAATGCCACATATCTTGCAACAAAGTTGCCCATGTTTTAGATCATCCGATTGTAGGTCTTTTGGTTCAACCCTTTTATTCTTTCTTGCCTATTTCACCCAGATAATCAAGGGAAAGCTGGAATTTGTGATTTTTGCCTAAATTTGGGGCCATGGAAGAAATCGAAAATTTTGCTTGACCGGGTTTTCCCAGCAACGAGTCTCTCTTTCATTGTTCCGTAAATGCCACATATCTTGCAACAAAGTTGCCCATGTTTTAGATCATCCGATTGTAGGTCTTTTGGTTCAACCCTTTTATTCTTTCTTGCCTATTTCATCCAGATAATCAAGGGAAAGCCGGAATTTGTGATTTTTGCCTTAATTTGGGAACTTGGAAAAAATTGAAAATTTTCCTTGACCGGGTTTTCCCAGCAACGAGTCTCTCTTTCATTGTTCCGTAAATGCCACATATCTTGCAACAAAGTTGCCCATGTTTTA
The DNA here is from genome assembly GCA_905220385.1 of Xylota sylvarum. Taxonomy (NCBI): domain Eukaryota; kingdom Metazoa; phylum Arthropoda; class Insecta; order Diptera; family Syrphidae; genus Xylota; species Xylota sylvarum. Next base: position 101,310,670 of record LR999957.1, on the reverse strand, counting down.
GATCATCCGATTGTAGGTCTTTTGGTTCAACCCTTTTATTCTTTCTTGCCTATTTCACCCAGATAATCAAGGGAAAGCTGGAATTTGTGATTTTTGCCTAAATTTGGGTCCATGGAAAAAATCGAAAATTTTGCTTGACCGGGTTTTCCCAGCAACGAGTCTCTCTTTCATTTGCGTTTTATACATTGTTCCATAAATGCCACATATCTTGCAACAAAGTTGCCCATGTTTTAGATCATCCGATTGTAGGTCTTTTGGTTCAACCCTTTTATTCTTTCTTGCCTATTTCACCCAGATAATCAAGGGAAAGCTGGAATTTGTGATTTTTGCCTAAATTTGGGGCCATGGAAAAAATTTAAAATTTTCCTTGACCGGGTTTTCCCAGCAACGAGTCTCTCTTTCATTGTTCCGTAAATGCCACATATCTTGCAACAAAGTTGCCCATGTTTTAGATCATCCGATTGTAGGTCTTTTGGTTCAACTCTTTTATTCTTTCTTGCCTATTTCACCCAGATAATCAAGGGAAAGCTGGAATTTGTGATTTTTGCCTAAATTTGGGGCCATGGAAAAAATCGAAAATTTTCCTTGACCGGGTTTTCCCAGCAACGAGTCTCTCTTTCATTTGCGTTTTATACATTGTTCCATAAATGCCACATATCTTGCAACAAAGTTGCCCATGTTTTAGATCATCCGATTGTAGGTCTTTCGGTTCAACCCTTTTATTCTTTCCTGCCTATTACACCCAGATAATCAAGGGAAAGCCGGAATTAGTGATTTTTGCCTAAATTTCGAGACCTGGACAAAATTGAAAATTTAGCTTGACCGGGTTTTCCCAGCAACGAGTCTCTCTTTCATTTGCGTTTTATACATTGTTCCATAAATGCCACATATCTTGCAACAAAGCTGCCCATGTTTTAGATCATCCGATTGTAGGTCTTTTGGTTCAAGCCTTTTATTCTTTCTTGCCTATTTCACCCAGATAATCAAGGGAAAGCTGGAATTTGTGATTTTTGCCTAAATTTGGGGCCATGGAAAAAATTGAAAATTTTCCTTGACCCGGTATTCCCAGCAACGAGTCTCTCTTTCATTGTTCCGTAAATGCCACATATCTTGCAACAAAGTTGCCCATGTTTTAGATCATCCGATTGTAGGTCTTTTGGTTCAACCCTTTTATTCTTTCTTGCCTATTTCACCCAGATAATCAAGGGAAAGCCGGAATTTGTGATTTTTGCCTAAATTTGGGGCCCTGGAAAAAATCGAAAATTTTGCTTGACCGGGTTTTCCCAGCAACGAGTCTCTCTTTCATTTGCGTTTTATACATTGTTCCATAAATGAAACATATCTTGCAACAAAGCTGCCCATGTTTTAGATCATCCGATTGTAGGTCTTTTGGTTCAAGCCTTTTATTCTTTCTTGCCTATTTCACCCAGATAATCAAGGGAAAGCTGGAATTTGTGATTTTTGCCTAAATTTGGGGCCATGGAAAAAATTGAAAATTTTCCTTGACCCGGTATTCCCAGCAACGAGTCTCTCTTTCATTGTTCCGTAAATGCCACATATCTTGCAACAAAGTTGCCCATGTTTTAGATCATCCGATTGAAGGTCTTTTGGTTCAACCCTTTTATTCTTTCTTGCCTATTTCACCCAGATAATCAAGGGAAAGCTGGAATTTGTGATTTTTGCCTAAATTTGGGGCCATCGAAAAAATCGAAAATTTTCCTTGACCGGGTTTTCCCAGCAACGAGTCTCTCTTTCATTTGCGTTTTATACATTGTTCCATAAATGCCACATATCTTGCAACAAAGTTGCCCATGTTTTAGATCATCCGATTGTAGGTCTTTTGGTTCAACCCTTTTATTCTTTCTTGCCTATTTCACCCAGATAATCAAGGGAAAGCCGGAATTTGTGATTTTTGCCTAAATTTGGAAAATTTTTGCGAAAATTTTCCTTGACCGGGTTATCCCAGCAACGACTCTCTCTTTCATTTGCGTTTTATACATTGTTCCATAAATGCCACATATCTTGCAACAAAGTTGCCCATGTTTTAGATCATCCGATTGTAGGTCTTTTGGTTCAACCCTTTTATTCTTTCTTGCCTATTTCACCCAGATAATCAGGGGAAAGCTGGAATTTGTGATTTTTGCCTAAATTTGGGGCCATGGAAAAAATCGAAAATTTTCCTTGACCGGGTTTTCCCAGCAACGAGTCTCTCTTTCATTTGCGTTTTATACATTGTTCCATAAATGCCACATATCTTGCAACAAAGTTGCCCATGTTTTAGATCATCCGATTGTAGGTCTTTTGGTTCAACCCTTTTATTCTTTCTTGCCTATTTCACCCAGATAATCAAGGGAAAGCCGGAATTTGTGATTTTTGCCTAAATTTGGGGCCATGGAAAAAATCGAAAATTTTCCTTGACCGGGTTTTCCCAGCAACGAGTCTCTCCTTCATTGTTCCGTAAATGCCACATATCTTGCAACAAAGTTGCCCATGTTTTAGATCATCCGATTGTAGGTCTTTTGGTTCAACCCTTTTATTCTTTCTTGCCTATTTCACCCAGATAATCAAGGGAAAGCTGGAATTTGTGATTTTTGCCTAAATTTGGGGCCCTGGAAAAAATCGAAAATTTTGCTTCACCGGGTTTTCCCAGCAACGAGTCTCTCTTTCATTTGCGTTTTATACATTGTTCCATAAATGCCACATATCTTGCAACAAAGTTGCCCATGTTTTAGATCATCCGATTGTAGGTCTTTTGGTTCAACCCTTTTATTCTTTCTTGCCTATTTCACCCAGATAATCAAGGGAAAGCCGGAATTTGTGATTTTTGCCTAAATTTGGGGCCATGGAAAAAATTTTAAATTTTCCTTGACCGGGTTTTCCCAGCAACGAGTCTCTCTTTCATTGTTCCGTAAATGCCACATATCTTGCAACAAAGTTGCCCATGTTTTAGATCATCCGATTGTAGGTCTTTTGGTTCAACCCTTTTATTCTTTCTTGCCTATTTCACCCAGATAATCAAGGGAAAGCCGGAATTTGTGATTTTTGCCTAAATTTGGGGCCATGGAAAAAATCGAAAATTTTCCTTGACCGGGTTTTCCCAGCAACGAGTCTCTCTTTCATTTGCGTTTTATACATTGTTCCATAAATGCCACATATCTTGCAACAAAGTTGCCCATGTTTTAGATCATCCGATTGAAGGTCTTTTGGTTCAACCCTTTTATTCTTTCTTGCCTATTTCACCCAGATAATCAAGGGAAAGCCGGAATTTGTGATTTTTGCCTAAATTTGGGGCCATGGAAAAAATTTAATATTTTGCTTGACCGGGTTTTCCCAGCAACAAGTCTCTCTTTCATTTGCGTTTTATGCATTGTTCCATAAATGCCACATATCTTGCAACAAAGTTGCCCATGTTTTAGATCATCCGATTGTAGGTCTTTTGGTTCAACCCTTTTGTTCTTTCTTGCCTATTTCACCCAGATAATCAAGGGAAAGCCGGAATTTGTGATTTTTGCCTAAATTTGGGGCCCTGGAAAAAATCGAAAATTTTGCTTGATCGGGTTTTCCCAGCAACGAGTCTCTCTTTCATTTGCGTTTTATACATTGTTCCATAAATGCCACATATCTTGCAACAAAGTTGCCCATGTTTTAGATCATCCGATTGTAGGTCTTTTGGTTCAACCCTTTTATTCTTTCTTGCCTATTTCACCCAGATAATCAAGGGAAAGCCGGAATTTGTGATTTTTGCCTAAATTTGGGGCTATGGAAAAAATTTAATATTTTGCTTGACCGGGTTTTCCCAGCAACAAGTCTCTTTTTCATTTGCGTTTTATGCATTGTTCCATAAATGCCACATATCTTGCAACAAAGTTGCCCATGTTTTAGATCATTTGATTCTAGGTCTTTTGGTTCAACCCTTTTGTTCTTTCTTGCCTATTTCACTCAGATAATCAAGGGAAAGCCGGAATTTGTGATTTTTGCCTAAATTTGGGGCCATGGAAAAAATTGAAAATTTTCCTTGACCGGGTTTTCCCAGCAACGAGTCTCTCTTTCATTTGCGTTTTATACATTGTTCCATAAATGCCACATATCTTGCAACAAAGTTGCCCATGTTTTAGATCATCCGATTGTAGGTCTTTTGGTTCAACCCTTTTATTCTTTCTTGCCTATTTCACCCAGATAATCAAGGGAAAGCCGGAATTTGTGATTTTTGCCTAAATTTGGGGCCCTGGAAAAAATCGAAAATTTTGCTTGATCGGGTTTTCCCAGCAACGAGTCTCTCTTTCATTTGCGTTTTATACATTGTTCCATAAATGCCACATATCTTGCAACAAAGTTGCCCATGTTTTAGATCATCCGATTGTAGGTCTTTTGGTTCAACCCTTTTATTCTTTCTTGCCTATTTCACCCAGATAATCAAGGGAAAGCCGGAATTTGTGATTTTTGCCTAAATTTGGGGCCATGGAAAAAATTGAAAATTTTGCTTGACCGGGTTTTCCCAGCAACAAGTCTCTCTTTCATTTGCGTTTATGCATTGTTCCATAAATGCCACATATCTTGCAACAAAGTTGCCCATGTTTAAGATCATCCGATTGTAGGTCTTTTGGTTCAACCCTTTTATTCTTTCTTGCCTATTTCACCCAGATAATCAAGGGAAAGCCGGAATTTGTGATTTTTGCCTAAATTTGGGGCCATGGAAAAAATTTAATATTTTGCTTGACCGGGTTTTCCCAGCAACGACTCTCTCTTTCATTTGCGTTTTATACATTGTTCCATAAATGCCACATATCTTGCAACAAAGTTGCCCATGTTTTAGATCATCCGATTGTAGGTCTTTTGGTTCAACCCTTTTGTTCTTTCTTGCCTATTTCACCCAGATAATCAAGGGAAAGCCGGAATTTGTGATTTTTGCCTAAATTTGTCGCCATGGAAAAAATTGAATATTTTGCTTGACCGGGTTTTCCCAGCAACAAGTCTCTCTTTCATTTGCGTTTTATACATTGTTCCATAAATGCCACATATCTTGCAACAAAGTTGCCCATGTTTTAGATCATCCGATTGTAGGTCTTTTGGTTCAACCCTTTTATTCTTTCTTGCCTATTTCACCCAGATAATCAAGGGAAAGCCGGAATTTGTGATTTTTGCCTAAATTTGGGGACATGGAAAAAATTTAATATTTTGCTTGACCGGGTTTTCCCAGCAACAAGTCTCTCTTTCATTTGCGTTTTATGCATTGTTCCATAAATGCTACATATCTTGCAACAAAGTTGCCCATGTTTTAGATCATCCGATTGTAGGTCTTTTGGTTCAACCCTTTTATTCTTTCTTGCCTATTTCACCCAGATAATCAAGGGAAAGCCGGAATTTGTGATTTTTGCCTAAATTTGAGGCCATGGAAAAAATTGAATATTTTGCTTGACCGGGTTTTCCCAGCAACAAGTCTCTCTTTCATTTGCGTTTTATGCATTGTTCCATAAATGCCACATATCTTGCAACAAAGTTGCCCATGTTTTAGACCATCCGATTGTAGGTCTTTTGGTTCAACCCTTTTATCCTTTCTTGCCTATTTCACCCAGATAATCAAGGGAAAGCCGGAATTTGTGATTTTTGCCTAAATTTGGGGCCATGGAAAAAATTGAATATTTTGCTTGACCGGGTTTTCCCAGCAACAAGTCTCTCTTTCATTTGCGTTTTATACATTGTTCCATAAATGCCACATATCTTGCAACAAAGTTGCCCATGTTTTAGATCATCCGATTGTAGGTCTTTTGGTTCAACGCTTTTGTTCTTTCTTGCCTATTTCACCCAGATAATCAAGGGAAAGCCGGAATTTGTGATTTTTGCCTAAATTTGGGGCCATGGAAAAAATAGAATATTTTGCTTGACCGGGTTTTCCCAGCAACAAGTCTCTCTTTCATTTGCGTTTTATACATTGTTCCATAAATGCCACATATCTTGCAACAAAGTTGCCCATGTTTTAGACCATCCGATTGTAGGTCTTTTGGTTCAACCCTTTTATCCTTTCTTGCCTATTTCACCCAGATAATCAAGGGAAAGCCGGAATTTGTGATTTTTGCCTAAATTTGGGGCCATGGAAAAAATTGAATATTTTGCTTGACCGGGTTTTCCCAGCAACAAGTCTCTCTTTCATTTGCGTTTTATACATTGTTCCATAAATGCCACATATCTTGCAACAAAGTTGCCCATGTTTTAGATCATCCGATTGTAGGTCTTTCGGTTCAACCCTTTTGTTCTTTCTTGCCTATTTCACCCAGATAATCAAGGGAAAGCCAGAATTTGTGATTTTTGCCTAAATTTGGGGCCCTGGAAAAAATCGAAAATTTTGCTTGATCGGGTTTTCCCAGCAACGAGTCTCTCTTTCATTTGCGTTTTATACATTGTTCCATAAATGCCACATATCTTGCAACAAAGTTGCCCATGTTTTAGATCATCCGATTGTAGGTCTTTTGGTTCAACCCTTTTGTTCTTTCTTGCCTATTTCACCCAGATAATCAAGGGAAAGCCGGAATTTGTGATTTTTGCCTAAATTTGTCGCCATGGAAAAAATTGAATATTTTGCTTGACCGGGTTTTCCCAGCAACGACTCTCTCTTTCATTTGCGTTTTATACATTGTTCCATAAATGCCACATATCTTGCAACAAAGTTGCCCATGTTTTAGATCATCCGATTGTAGGTCTTTTGGTTCAACCCTTTTATTCTTTCTTGCCTATTTCACCCAGATAATCAAGGGAAAGCCGGAATTTGTGATTTTTGCCTAAATTTGGGGCCATGGAAAAAATTGAAAATTTTGCTTGACCGGGTTTTCCCAGCAACAAGTCTCTCTTTCATTTGCGTTTTATGCATTGTTCCATAAATGCCACATATCTTGCAACAAAGTTGCCCATGTTTAAGATCATCCGATTGTAGGTCTTTTGGTTCAACCCTTTTATTCTTTCTTGCCTATTTCACCCAGATAATCAAGGGAAAGCCGGAATTTGTGATTTTTGCCTAAATTTGGGGCCATGGAAAAAATTTAATATTTTGCTTGACCGGGTTTTCCCAGCAACGACTCTCTCTTTCATTTGCGTTTTATACATTGTTCCATAAATGCCACATATCTTGCAACAAAGTTGCCCATGTTTTAGATCATCCGATTGTAGGTCTTTTGGTTCAACCCTTTTGTTCTTTCTTGCCTATTTCACCCAGATAATCAAGGGAAAGCCGGAATTTGTGATTTTTGCCTAAATTTGTCGCCATGGAAAAAATTGAATATTTTGCTTGACCGGGTTTTCCCAGCAACAAGTCTCTCTTTCATTTGCGTTTTATACATTGTTCCATAAATGCCACATATCTTGCAACAAAGTTGCCCATGTTTTAGATCATCCGATTGTAGGTCTTTTGGTTCAACCCTTTTATTCTTTCTTGCCTATTTCACCCAGATAATCAAGGGAAAGCCGGAATTTGTGATTTTTGCCTAAATTTGGGGACATGGAAAAAATTTAATATTTTGCTTGACCGGGTTTTCCCAGCAACAAGTCTCTCTTTCATTTGCGTTTTATGCATTGTTCCATAAATGCTACATATCTTGCAACAAAGTTGCCCATGTTTTAGATCATCCGATTGTAGGTCTTTTGGTTCAACCCTTTTGTTCTTTCTTGCCTATTTCACCCAGATAATCAAGGGAAAGCCAGAATTTGTGATTTTTGCCTAAATTTGGGGCCCTGGAAAAAATCGAAAATTTTGCTTGACCGGGTTTTCCCAGCAACAAGTCTCTCTTTCATTTGCGTTTTATACATTGTTCCATAAATGCCACATATCTTGCAACAAAGTTGCCCATGTTTTAGATCATCCGATTGTAGGTCTTTTGGTTCAACCCTTTTATTCTTTCTTGCCTATTTCACCCAGATAATCAAGGGAAAGCCGGAATTTGTGATTTTTGCCTAAATTTGTCGCCATGGAAAAAATTGAATATTTTGCTTGACCGGGTTTTCCCAGCAACAAGTCTCTCTTTCATTTGCGTTTTATACATTGTTCCATAAATGCCACATATCTTGCAACAAAGTTGCCCATGTTTTAGACCATCCGATTGTAGGTCTTTTGGTTCAACCCTTTTATCCTTTCTTGCCTATTTCACCCAGATAATCAAGGGAAAGCCGGAATTTGTGATTTTTGCCTAAATTTGGGGCCATGGAAAAAATTGAATATTTTGCTTGACCGGGTTTTCCCAGCAACAAGTCTCTCTTTCATTTGCGTTTTATACATTGTTCCATAAATGCCACATATCTTGCAACAAAGTTGCCCATGTTTTAGATCATCCGATTGTAGGTCTTTTGGTTCAACCCTTTTGTTCTTTCTTGCCTATTTCACCCAGATAATCAAGGGAAAGCCGGAATTTGTGATTTTTGCCTAAATTTGTCGCCATGGAAAAAATTGAATATTTTGCTTGACCGGGTTTTCCCAGCAACAAGTCTCTCTTTCATTTGCGTTTTATACATTGTTCCATAAATGCCACATATCTTGCAACAAAGTTGCCCATGTTTTAGATCATCCGATTGTAGGTCTTTTGGTTCAACCCTTTTATTCTTTCTTGCCTATTTCACCCAGATAATCAAGGGAAAGCCGGAATTTGTGATTTTTGCCTAAATTTGGGGACATGGAAAAAATTTAATATTTTGCTTGACCGGGTTTTCCCAGCAACAAGTCTCTCTTTCATTTGCGTTTTATACATTGTTCCATAAATGCCACATATCTTGCAACAAAGTTGCCCATGTTTTAGATCATCCGATTGTAGGTCTTTTGGTTCAACCCTTTTATTCTTTCTTGCCTATTTCACCCAGATAATCAAGGGAAAGCCGGAATTTGTGATTTTTGCCTAAATTTGGGGACATGGAAAAAATTTAATATTTTGCTTGACCGGGTTTTCCCAGCAACAAGTCTCTCTTTCATTTGCGTCTTATACATTGTTCCATAAATGCCACATATCTTGCAACAAAGTTGCCCATGTTTTAGATCATCCGATTGTAGGTCTTTTGGTTCAACCCTTTTATTCTTTCCTGCCTATTTCACCCAGATAATCAAGGGAAAGCCGGAATTTGTGATTTTTGCCTAAATTTGTCGCCATGGAAAAAATTGAATATTTTGCTTGACCGGGTTTTCCCAGCAACAAGTCTCTCTTTCATTTGCGTTTTATACATTGTTCCATAAATGCCACATATCTTGCAACAAAGTTGCCCATGTTTTAGATCATCCGATTGTAGGTCTTTTGGTTCAACCCTTTTGTTCTTTCTTGCCTATTTCACCCAGATAATCAAGGGAAAGCCAGAATTTGTGATTTTTGCCTAAATTTGGGGCCCTGGAAAAAATCGAAAATTTTGCTTGACCGGGTTTTCCCAGCAACAAGTCTCTCTTTCATTTGCGTTTTATGCATTGTTCCATAAATGCCACATATCTTGCAACAAAGTTGCCCATGTTTTAGACCATCCGATTGTAGGTCTTTTGGTTCAACCCTTTTATCCTTTCTTGCCTATTTCACCCAGATAATCAAGGGAAAGCCGGAATTTGTGATTTTTGCCTAAATTTGAGGCCATGGAAAAAATTGAATATTTTGCTTGACCGGGTTTTCCCAGCAACAAGTCTCTCTTTCATTTGCGTTTTATGCATTGTTCCATAAATGCCACATATCTTGCAACAAAGTTGCCCATGTTTTAGACCATCCGATTGTAGGTCTTTTGGTTCAACCCTTTTATCCTTTCTTGCCTATTTCACCCAGATAATCAAGGGAAAGCCGGAATTTGTGATTTTTGCCTAAATTTGGGGCCATGGAAAAAATTGAATATTTTGCTTGACCGGGTTTTCCCAGCAACAAGTCTCTCTTTCATTTGCGTTTTATACATTGTTCCATAAATGCCACATATCTTGCAACAAAGTTGCCCATGTTTTAGATCATCCGATTGTAGGTCTTTTGGTTCAACGCTTTTGTTCTTTCTTGCCTATTTCACCCAGATAATCAAGGGAAAGCCGGAATTTGTGATTTTTGCCTAAATTTGGGGCCATGGAAAAAATTGAATATTTTGCTTGACCGGGTTTTCCCAGCAACAAGTCTCTCTTTCATTTGCGTTTTATGCATTGTTCCATAAATGCCACATATCTTGCAACAAAGTTGCCCATGTTTTAGATCATCCGATTGTAGGTCTTTTGGTTCAACCCTTTTGTTCTTTCTTGCCTATTTCACCCAGATAATCAAGGGAAAGCCGGAATTTGTGATTTTTGCCTAAATTTGTCGCCATGGAAAAAATTGAATATTTTGCTTGACCGGGTTTTCCCAGCAACAAGTCTCTCTTTCATTTGCGTTTTATGCATTGTTCCATAAATGCCACATATCTTGCAACAAAGTTGCCCATGTTTTAGACCATCCGATTGTAGGTCTTTTGGTTCAACCCTTTTATTCTTTCCTGCCTATTTCACCCAGATAATCAAGGGAAAGCCGGAATTTGTGATTTTTGCCTAAATTTGTCGCCATGGAAAAAATTGAATATTTTGCTTGACCGGGTTTTCCCAGCAACAAGTCTCTCTTTCATTTGCGTTTTATACATTGTTCCATAAATGCCACATATCTTGCAACAAAGTTGCCCATGTTTTAGATCATCCGATTGTAGGTCTTTTGGTTCAACCCTTTTGTTCTTTCTTGCCTATTTCACCCAGATAATCAAGGGAAAGCCAGAATTTGTGATTTTTGCCTAAATTTGGGGCCCTGGAAAAAATCGAAAATTTTGCTTGACCGGGTTTTCCCAGCAACAAGTCTCTCTTTCATTTGCGTTTTATGCATTGTTCCATAAATGCCACATATCTTGCAACAAAGTTGCCCATGTTTTAGACCATCCGATTGTAGGTCTTTTGGTTCAACCCTTTTATCCTTTCTTGCCTATTTCACCCAGATAATCAAGGGAAAGCCGGAATTTGTGATTTTTGCCTAAATTTGAGGCCATGGAAAAAATTGAATATTTTGCTTGACCGGGTTTTCCCAGCAACAAGTCTCTCTTTCATTTGCGTTTTATGCATTGTTCCATAAATGCCACATATCTTGCAACAAAGTTGCCCATGTTTTAGACCATCCGATTGTAGGTCTTTTGGTTCAACCCTTTTATCCTTTCTTGCCTATTTCACCCAGATAATCAAGGGAAAGCCGGAATTTGTGATTTTTGCCTAAATTTGGGGCCATGGAAAAAATTGAATATTTTGCTTGACCGGGTTTTCCCAGCAACAAGTCTCTCTTTCATTTGCGTTTTATACATTGTTCCATAAATGCCACATATCTTGCAACAAAGTTGCCCAAGTTTTAGATCATCCGATTGTAGGTCTTTTGGTTCAACGCTTTTGTTCTTTCTTGCCTATTTCACCCAGATAATCAAGGGAAAGCCGGAATTTGTGATTTTTGCCTAAATTTGGGGCCATGGAAAAAATTGAATATTTTGCTTGACCGGGTTTTCCCAGCAACAAGTCTCTCTTTCATTTGCGTTTTATGCATTGTTCCATAAATGCTACATATCTTGCAACAAAGTTGCCCATGTTTTAGATCATCCGATTGTAGGTCTTTTGGTTCAACCCTTTTATTCTTTCTTGCCTATTTCACCCAGATAATCAAGGGAAAGCCGGAATTTGTGATTTTTGCCTAAATTTGAGGCCATGGAAAAAATTGAATATTTTGCTTGACCGGGTTTTCCCAGCAACAAGTCTCTCTTTCATTTGCGTTTTATGCATTGTTCCATAAATGCCACATATCTTGCAACAAAGTTGCCCATGTTTTAGACCATCCGATTGTAGGTCTTTTGGTTCAACCCTTTTATCCTTTCTTGCCTATTTCACCCAGATAATCAAGGGAAAGCCGGAATTTGTGATTTTTGCCTAAATTTGAGGCCATGGAAAAAATTGAATATTTTGCTTGACCGGGTTTTCCCAGCAACAAGTCTCTCTTTCATTTGCGTTTTATGCATTGTTCCATAAATGCCACATATCTTGCAACAAAGTTGCCCATGTTTTAGACCATCCGATTGTAGGTCTTTTGGTTCAACCCTTTTATCCTTTCTTGCCTATTTCACCCAGATAATCAAGGGAAAGCCGGAATTTGTGATTTTTGCCTAAATTTGGGGCCATGGAAAAAATTGAATATTTTGCTTGACCGGGTTTTCCCAGCAACAAGTCTCTCTTTCATTTGCGTTTTATACATTGTTCCATAAATGCCACATATCTTGCAACAAAGTTGCCCATGTTTTAGATCATCCGATTGTAGGTCTTTTGGTTCAACGCTTTTGTTCTTTCTTGCCTATTTCACCCAGATAATCAAGGGAAAGCCGGAATTTGTGATTTTTGCCTAAATTTGGGGCCATGGAAAAAATAGAATATTTTGCTTGACCGGGTTTTCCCAGCAACAAGTCTCTCTTTCATTTGCGTTTTATGCATTGTTCCATAAATGCCACATATCTTGCAACAAAGTTGCCCATGTTTTAGATCATCCGATTGTAGGTCTTTCGGTTCAACCCTTTTGTTCTTTCTTGCCTATTTCACCCAGATAATCAAGGGAAAGCCAGAATTTGTGATTTTTGCCTAAATTTGGGGCCCTGGAAAAAATCGAAAATTTTGCTTGATCGGGTTTTCCCAGCAACGAGTCTCTCTTTCATTTGCGTTTTATACATTGTTCCATAAATGCCACATATCTTGCAACAAAGTTGCCCATGTTTTAGATCATCCGATTGTAGGTCTTTTGGTTCAACCCTTTTGTTCTTTCTTGCCTATTTCACCCAGATAATCAAGGGAAAGCCGGAATTTGTGATTTTTGCCTAAATTTGTCGCCATGGAAAAAATTTAATATTTTGCTTGACCGGGTTTTCCCAGCAACGACTCTCTCTTTCATTTGCGTTTTATACATTGTTCCATAAATGCCACATATCTTGCAACAAAGTTGCCCATGTTTTAGATCATCCGATTGTAGGTCTTTTGGTTCAACCCTTTTATTCTTTCTTGCCTATTTCACCCAGATAATCAAGGGAAAGCCGGAATTTGTGATTTTTGCCTAAATTTGGGGCCATGGAAAAAATTGAAAATTTTGCTTGACCGGGTTTTCCCAGCAACAAGTCTCTCTTTCATTTGCGTTTTATGCATTGTTCCATAAATGCCACATATCTTGCAACAAAGTTGCCCATGTTTAAGATCATCCGATTGTAGGTCTTTTGGTTCAACCCTTTTATTCTTTCTTGCCTATTTCACCCAGATAATCAAGGGAAAGCCGGAATTTGTGATTTTTGCCTAAATTTGGGGCCATGGAAAAAATTTAATATTTTGCTTGACCGGGTTTTCCCAGCAACGACTCTCTCTTTCATTTGCGTTTTATACATTGTTCCATAAATGCCACATATCTTGCAACAAAGTTGCCCATGTTTTAGATCATCCGATTGTAGGTCTTTTGGTTCAACCCTTTTATTCTTTCTTGCCTATTTCACCCAGATAATCAAGGGAAAGCCGGAATTTGTGATTTTTGCCTAAATTTGTCGCCATGGAAAAAATTGAATATTTTGCTTGACCGGGTTTTCCCAGCAACAAGTCTCTCTTTCATTTGCGTTTTATACATTGTTCCATAAATGCCACATATCTTGCAACAAAGTTGCCCATGTTTTAGATCATCCGATTGTAGGTCTTTTGGTTCAACCCTTTTATTCTTTCTTGCCTATTTCACCCAGATAATCAAGGGAAAGCCGGAATTTGTGATTTTTGCCTAAATTTGGGGACATGGAAAAAATTTAATATTTTGCTTGACCGGGTTTTCCCAGCAACAAGTCTCTCTTTCATTTGCGTTTTATGCATTGTTCCATAAATGCTACATATCTTGCAACAAAGTTGCCCATGTTTTAGATCATCCGATTGTAGGTCTTTTGGTTCAACCCTTTTATTCTTTCTTGCCTATTTCACCCAGATAATCAAGGGAAAGCCGGAATTTGTGATTTTTGCCTAAATTTGAGGCCATGGAAAAAATTTAATATTTTGCTTGACCGGGTTTTCCCAGCAACAAGTCTCTCTTTCATTTGCGTTTTATGCATTGTTCCATAAATGCCACATATCTTGCAACAAAGTTGCCCATGTTTTAGATCATCCGATTGTAGGTCTTTTGGTTCAACCCTTTTATTCTTTCCTGCCTATTTCACCCAGATAATCAAGGGAAAGCCGGAATTTGTGATTTTTGCCTAAATTTGTCGCCATGGAAAAAATTGAATATTTTGCTTGACCGGGTTTTCCCAGCAACAAGTCTCTCTTTCATTTGCGTTTTATACATTGTTCCATAAATGCCACATATCTTGCAACAAAGTTGCCCATGTTTTAGATCATCCGATTGTAGGTCTTTTGGTTCAACCCTTTTGTTCTTTCTTGCCTATTTCACCCAGATAATCAAGGGAAAGCCAGAATTTGTGATTTTTGCCTAAATTTGGGGCCCTGGAAAAAATCGAAAATTTTGCTTGACCGGGTTTTCCCAGCAACAAGTCTCTCTTTCATTTGCGTTTTATGCATTGTTCCATAAATGCCACATATCTTGCAACAAAGTTGCCCATGTTTTAGACCATCCGATTGTAGGTCTTTTGGTTCAACCCTTTTATCCTTTCTTGCCTATTTCACCCAGATAATCAAGGGAAAGCCGGAATTTGTGATTTTTGCCTAAATTTGAGGCCATGGAAAAAATTGAATATTTTGCTTGACCGGGTTTTCCCAGCAACAAGTCTCTCTTTCATTTGCGTTTTATGCATTGTTCCATAAATGCCACATATCTTGCAACAAAGTTGCCCATGTTTTAGACCATCCGATTGTAGGTCTTTTGGTTCAACCCTTTTATCCTTTCTTGCCTATTTCACCCAGATAATCAAGGGAAAGCCGGAATTTGTGATTTTTGCCTAAATTTGGGGCCATGGAAAAAATTGAATATTTTGCTTGACCGGGTTTTCCCAGCAACAAGTCTCTCTTTCATTTGCGTTTTATACATTGTTCCATAAATGCCACATATCTTGCAACAAAGTTGCCCATGTTTTAGATCATCCGATTGTAGGTCTTTTGGTTCAACGCTTTTGTTCTTTCTTGCCTATTTCACCCAGATAATCAAGGGAAAGCCGGAATTTGTGATTTTTGCCTAAATTTGGGGCCATGGAAAAAATTGAATATTTTGCTTGACCGCGTTTTCCCAGCAACAAGTCTCTCTTTCATTTGCGTTTTATGCATTGTTCCATAAATGCCACATATCTTGCAACAAAGTTGCCCATGTTTTAGATCATCCGATTGTAGGTCTTTCGGTTCAACCCTTTTGTTCTTTCTTGCCTATTTCACCCAGATAATCAAGGGAAAGCCAGAATTTGTGATTTTTGCCTAAATTTGGGGCCCTGGAAAAAATCGAAAATTTTGCTTGATCGGGTTTTCCCAGCAACGAGTCTCTCTTTCATTTGCGTTTTATACATTGTTCCATAAATGCCACATATCTTGCAACAAAGTTGCCCATGTTTTAGATCATCCGATTGTAGGTCTTTTGGTTCAACCCTTTTATTCTTTCTTGCCTATTTCACCCAGATAATCAAGGGAAAGCCGGAATTTGTGATTTTTGCCTAAATTTGGGGCCATGGAAAAAATTGAATATTTTGCTTGACCGGGTTTTCCCAGCAACAAGTCTCTCTTTCATTTGCGTTTTATACATTGTTCCATAAATGCCACATATCTTGCAACAAAGTTGCCCATGTTTTAGACCATCCGATTGTAGGTCTTTTGGTTCAACCCTTTTATCCTTTCTTGCCTATTTCACCCAGATAATCAAGGGAAAGCCGGAATTTGTGATTTTTGCCTAAATTTGGGGCCATGGAAAAAATTGAAAATTTTGCTTGACCGGGTTTTCCCAGCAACAAGTCTCTCTTTCATTTGCGTTTTATGCATTGTTCCATAAATGCCACATATCTTGCAACAAAGTTGCCCATGTTTAAGATCATCCGATTGTAGGTCTTTTGGTTCAACCCTTTTATCCTTTCTTGCCTATTTCACCCAGATAATCAAGGGAAAGCCGGAATTTGTGATTTTTGCCTAAATTTGGGGCCATGGAAAAAATTGAAAATTTTGCTTGACCGGGTTTTCCCAGCAACAAGTCTCTCTTTCATTTGCGTTTTATACATTGTTCCATAAATGCCACATATCTTGCAACAAAGTTGCCCATGTTTTAGACCATCCGATTGTAGGTCTTTTGGTTCAACCCTTTTATCCTTTCTTGCCTATTTCACCCAGATAATCAAGGGAAAGCCGGAATTTGTGATTTTTGCCTAAATTTGGGGCCCTGGAAAAAATCGAAAATTTTGCTTGATCGGGTTTTCCCAGCAACGAGTCTCTCTTTCATTTGCGTTTTATACATTGTTCCATAAATGCCACATATCTTGCAACAAAGTTGCCCATGTTTTAGATCATCCGATTGTAGGTCTTTTGGTTCAACCCTTTTATTCTTTCTTGCCTATTTCACCCAGATAATCAAGGGAAAGCCGGAATTTGTGATTTTTGCCTAAATTTGGGGCCATGGAAAAAATTGAAAATTTTGCTTGACCGGGTTTTCCCAGCAACAAGTCTCTCTTTCATTTGCGTTTTATGCATTGTTCCATAAATGCCACATATCTTGCAACAAAGTTGCCCATGTTTAAGATCATCCGATTGTAGGTCTTTTGGTTCAACCCTTTTATTCTTTCTTGCCTATTTCACCCAGATAATCAAGGGAAAGCCGGAATTTGTGATTTTTGCCTAAATTTGGGGCCATGGAAAAAATTTAATATTTTGCTTGACCGGGTTTTCCCAGCAACGACTCTCTCTTTCATTTGCGTTTTATACATTGTTCCATAAATGCCACATATCTTGCAACAAAGTTGCCCATGTTTTAGATCATCCGATTGTAGGTCTTTTGGTTCAACCCTTTTGTTCTTTCTTGCCTATTTCACCCAGATAATCAAGGGAAAGCCGGAATTTGTGATTTTTGCCTAAATTTGTCGCCATGGAAAAAATTGAATATTTTGCTTGACCGGGTTTTCCCAGCAACAAGTCTCTCTTTCATTTGCGTTTTATACATTGTTCCATAAATGCCACATATCTTGCAACAAAGTTGCCCATGTTTTAGATCATCCGATTGTAGGTCTTTTGGTTCAACCCTTTTATTCTTTCTTGCCTATTTCACCCAGATAATCAAGGGAAAGCCGGAATTTGTGATTTTTGCCTAAATTTGAGGCCATGGAAAAAATTGAATATTTTGCTTGACCGGGTTTTCCCAGCAACAAGTCTCTCTTTCATTTGCGTTTTATGCATTGTTCCATAAATGCCACATATCTTGCAACAAAGTTGCCCATGTTTTAGATCATCCGATTGTAGGTCTTTTGGTTCAACCCTTTTATTCTTTCTTGCCTATTTCACCCAGATAATCAAGGGAAAGCCGGAATTTGTGATTTTTGCCTAAATTTGGGGACATGGAAAAAATTTAATATTTTGCTTGACCGGGTTTTCCCAGCAACAAGTCTCTCTTTCATTTGCGTTTTATGCATTGTTCCATAAATGCTACATATCTTGCAACAAAGTTGCCCATGTTTTAGATCATCCGATTGTAGGTCTTTTGGTTCAACCCTTTTATTCTTTCTTGCCTATTTCACCCAGATAATCAAGGGAAAGCCGGAATTTGTGATTTTTGCCTAAATTTGAGGCCATGGAAAAAATTGAATATTTTGCTTGACCGGGTTTTCCCAGCAACAAGTCTCTCTTTCATTTGCGTTTTATGCATTGTTCCATAAATGCCACATATCTTGCAACAAAGTTGCCCATGTTTTAGATCATCCGATTGTAGGTCTTTTGGTTCAACCCTTTTATTCTTTCCTGCCTATTTCACCCAGATAATCAAGGGAAAGCCGGAATTTGTGATTTTTGCCTAAATTTGTCGCCATGGAAAAAATTGAATATTTTGCTTGACCGGGTTTTCCCAGCAACAAGTCTCTCTTTCATTTGCGTTTTATACATTGTTCCATAAATGCCACATATCTTGCAACAAAGTTGCCCATGTTTTAGATCATCCGATTGTAGGTCTTTTGGTTCAACCCTTTTGTTCTTTCTTGCCTATTTCACCCAGATAATCAAGGGAAAGCCAGAATTTGTGATTTTTGCCTAAATTTGGGGCCCTGGAAAAAATCGAAAATTTTGCTTGACCGGGTTTTCCCAGCAACAAGTCTCTCTTTCATTTGCGTTTTATGCATTGTTCCATAAATGCCACATATCTTGCAACAAAGTTGCCCATGTTTTAGACCATCCGATTGTAGGTCTTTTGGTTCAACCCTTTTATTCTTTCTTGCCTATTTCACCCAGATAATCAAGGGAAAGCCGGAATTTGTGATTTTTGCCTAAATTTGAGGCCATGGAAAAAATTGAATATTTTGCTTGACCGGGTTTTCCCAGCAACAAGTCTCTCTTTCATTTGCGTTTTATGCATTGTTCCATAAATGCCACATATCTTGCAACAAAGTTGCCCATGTTTTAGACCATCCGATTGTAGGTCTTTTGGTTCAACCCTTTTATCCTTTCTTGCCTATTTCACCCAGATAATCAAGGGAAAGCCGGAATTTGTGATTTTTGCCTAAATTTGGGGCCATGGAAAAAATTGAATATTTTGCTTGACCGGGTTTTCCCAGCAACAAGTCTCTCTTTCATTTGCGTTTTATACATTGTTCCATAAATGCCACATATCTTGCAACAAAGTTGCCCATGTTTTAGATCATCCGATTGTAGGTCTTTTGGTTCAACGCTTTTGTTCTTTCTTGCCTATTTCACCCAGATAATCAAGGGAAAGCCGGAATTTGTGATTTTTGCCTAAATTTGGGGCCATGGAAAAAATTGAATATTTTGCTTGACCGGGTTTTCCCAGCAACAAGTCTCTCTTTCATTTGCGTTTTATGCATTGTTCCATAAATGCCACATATCTTGCAACAAAGTTGCCCATGTTTTAGATCATCCGATTGTAGGTCTTTCGGTTCAACCCTTTTGTTCTTTCTTGCCTATTTCACCCAGATAATCAAGGGAAAGCCGGAATTTGTGATTTTTGCCTAAATTTGGGGCCATGGAAAAAATTGAATATTTTGCTTGACCGGGTTTTCCCAGCAACAAGTCTCTCTTTCATTTGCGTTTTATACATTGTTCCATAAATGCCACATATCTTGCAACAAAGTTGCCCATGTTTTAGACCATCCGATTGTAGGTCTTTTGGTTCAACCCTTTTATCCTTTCTTGCCTATTTCACCCAGATAATCAAGGGAAAGCCGGAATTTGTGATTTTTGCCTAAATTTGAGGCCATGGAAAAAATTGAATATTTCGCTTGACCGGGTTTTCCCAGCAACAAGTCTCTCTTTCATTTGCGTTTTATGCATTGTTCCATAAATGCCACATATCTTGCAACAAAGTTGCCCATGTTTTAGACCATCCGATTGTAGGTCTTTTGGTTCAACCCTTTTATCCTTTCTTGCCTATTTCACCCAGATAATCAAGGGAAAGCCGGAATTTGTGATTTTTGCCTAAATTTGGGGCCATGGAAAAAATTGAATATTTTGCTTGACCGGGTTTTCCCAGCAACAAGTCTCTCTTTCATTTGCGTTTTATACATTGTTCCATAAATGCCACATATCTTGCAACAAAGTTGCCCATGTTTTAGATCATCCGATTGTAGGTCTTTTGGTTCAACGCTTTTGTTCTTTCTTGCCTATTTCACCCAGATAATCAAGGGAAAGCCGGAATTTGTGATTTTTGCCTAAATTTGGGGCCATGGAAAAAATTGAATATTTTGCTTGACCGGGTTTTCCCAGCAACGAGTCTCTCTTTCATTTGCGTTTTATACATTGTTCCATAAATGCCACATATCGTGCAACAAAGTTGCCCATGTTTTAGATCATTTGATTGTAGGTCTTTTGGTTCAACCCTTTTATTCTTTCTTGCCTATTTCACCCAGATAATCAAGGGAAAGCCGGAATTTGTGATTTTTGCCTAAATTTGAGGCCATGGAAAAAATTGAATATTTTGCTTGACCGGGTTTTCCCAGCAACAAGTCTCTCTTTCATTTGCGTTTTATGCATTGTTCCATAAATGCCACATATCTTGCAACAAAGTTGCCCATGTTTTAGACCATCCGATTGTAGGTCTTTTGGTTCAACCCTTTTATTCTTTCTTGCCTATTTCACCCAGATAATCAAGGGAAAGCCGGAATTTGTGATTTTTGCCTAAATTTGAGGCCATGGAAAAAATTGAATATTTTGCTTGACCGGGTTTTCCCAGCAACAAGTCTCTCTTTCATTTGCGTTTTATGCATTGTTCCATAAATGCCACATATCTTGCAACAAAGTTGCCCATGTTTTAGATCATCCGATTGTAGGTCTTTTGGTTCAACCCTTTTATTCTTTCCTGCCTATTTCACCCAGATAATCAAGGGAAAGCCGGAATTTGTGATTTTTGCCTAAATTTGTCGCCATGGAAAAAATTGAATATTTTGCTTGACCGGGTTTTCCCAGCAACAAGTCTCTCTTTCATTTGCGTTTTATACATTGTTCCATAAATGCCACATATCTTGCAACAAAGTTGCCCATGTTTTAGATCATCCGATTGTAGGTCTTTTGGTTCAACCCTTTTGTTCTTTCTTGCCTATTTCACCCAGATAATCAAGGGAAAGCCAGAATTTGTGATTTTTGCCTAAATTTGGGGCCCTGGAAAAAATCGAAAATTTTGCTTGACCGGGTTTTCCCAGCAACAAGTCTCTCTTTCATTTGCGTTTTATGCATTGTTCCATAAATGCCACATATCTTGCAACAAAGTTGCCCATGTTTTAGACCATCCGATTGTAGGTCTTTTGGTTCAACCCTTTTATCCTTTCTTGCCTATTTCACCCAGATAATCAAGGGAAAGCCGGAATTTGTGATTTTTGCCTAAATTTGAGGCCATGGAAAAAATTGAATATTTTGCTTGACCGGGTTTTCCCAGCAACAAGTCTCTCTTTCATTTGCGTTTTATGCATTGTTCCATAAATGCCACATATCTTGCAACAAAGTTGCCCATGTTTTAGACCATCCGATTGTAGGTCTTTTAGTTCAACCCTTTTATCCTTTCTTGCCTATTTCACCCAGATAATCAAGGGAAAGCCGGAATTTGTGATTTTTGCCTAAATTTGGGGCCATGGAAAAAATTGAATATTTTGCTTGACCGGGTTTTCCCAGCAACAAGTCTCTCTTTCATTTGCGTTTTATACATTGTTCCATAAATGCCACATATCTTGCAACAAAGTTGCCCATGTTTTAGATCATCCGATTGTAGGTCTTTTGGTTCAACGCTTTTGTTCTTTCTTGCCTATTTCACCCAGATAATCAAGGGAAAGCCGGAATTTGTGATTTTTGCCTAAATTTGGGGCCATGGAAAAAATTGAATATTTTGCTTGACCGGGTTTTCCCAGCAACAAGTCTCTCTTTCATTTGCGTTTTATGCATTGTTCCATAAATGCCACATATCTTGCAACAAAGTTGCCATGTTTTAGATCATCCGATTGTAGGTCCTTCGGTTCAACCCTTTTGTTCTTTCTTGCCTATTTCACCCAGATAATCAAGGGAAAGCCAGAATTTGTGATTTTTGCCTAAATTTGGGGCCCTGGAAAAAATCGAAAATTTTGCTTGATCGGGTTTTCGCAGCAACGAGTCTCTCTTTCATTTGCGTTTTATACATTGTTCCATAAATGCCACATATCTTGCAACAAAGTTGCCCATGTTTTAGATCATCCGATTGTAGGTCTTTTGGTTCAACCCTTTTATTCTTTCTTGCCTATTTCACCCAGATAATCAAGGGAAAGCCGGAATTTGTGATTTTTGCCTAAATTTGGGGCCATGGAAAAAATTGAATATTTTGCTTGACCGGGTTTTCCCAGCAACAAGTCTCTCTTTCATTTGCGTTTTATACATTGTTCCATAAATGCCACATATCTTGCAACAAAGTTGCCCATGTTTTAGACCATCCGATTGTAGGTCTTTTGGTTCAACCCTTTTATCCTTTCTTGCCTATTTCACCCAGATAATCAAGGGAAAGCCGGAATTTGTGATTTTTGCCTAAATTTGAGGCCATGGAAAAAATTGAATATTTTGCTTGACCGGGTTTTCCCAGCTACAAGTCTCTCTTTCATTTGCGTTTTATGCATTGTTCCATAAATGCCACATATCTTGCAACAAAGTTGCCCATGTTTTAGACCATCCGATTGTAGGTCTTTTGGTTCAACCCTTTTATCCTTTCTTGCCTATTTCACCCAGATAATCAAGGGAAAGCCGGAATTTGTGATTTTTGCCTAAATTTGGGGCCATGGAAAAAATTGAATATTTTGCTTGACCGGGTTTTCCCAGCAACAAGTCTCTCTTTCATTTGCGTTTTATACATTGTTCCATAAATGCCACATATCTTGCAACAAAGTTGCCCATGTTTTAGATCATCCGATTGTAGGTCTTTTGGTTCAACGCTTTTGTTCTTTCTTGCCTATTTCACCCAGATAATCAAGGGAAAGCCGGAATTTGTGATTTTTGCCTAAATTTGGGGCCATGGAAAAAATTGAATATTTTGCTTGACCGGGTTTTCCCAGCAACGAGTCTCTCTTTCATTTGCGTTTTATACATTGTTCCATAAATGCCCCATATATTTTGCAACAAAGTTGCCCATGTTTTAGATCATTTGATTGTAGGTCTTTTGGTTCAACCCTTTTATTCTTTCTTGCCTATTTCACCCAGATAATCAAGGGAAAGCCGGAATTTGTGATTTTTGCCTAAATTTGAGGCCATGGAAAAAATTGAATATTTTGCTTGACCGGGTTTTCCCAGCAACAAGTCTCTCTTTCATTTGCGTTTTATGCATTGTTCCATAAATGCCACATATCTTGCAACAAAGTTGCCCATGTTTTAGACCATCCGATTGTAGGTCTTTTGGTTCAACCCTTTTATCCTTTCTTGCCTATTTCACCCAGATAATCAAGGGAAAGCCGGAATTTGTGATTTTTGCCTAAATTTGGGGCCATGGAAAAAATTGAATATTTTGCTTGACCGGGTTTTCCCAGCAACAAGTCTCTCTTTCATTTGCGTTTTATACATTGTTCCATAAATGCCACATATCTTGCAACAAAGTTGCCCATGTTTTAGATCATCCGATTGTAGGTCTTTTGGTTCAACGCTTTTGTTCTTTCTTGCCTATTTCACCCAGATAATCAAGGGAAAGCCGGAATTTGTGATTTTTGCCTAAATTTGGGGCCATGGAAAAAATTGAATATTTTGCTTGACCGGGTTTTCCCAGCAACAAGTCTCTCTTTCATTTGCGTTTTATGCATTGTTCCATAAATGCCACATATCTTGCAACAAAGTTGCCCATGTTTTAGATCATCCGATTGTAGGTCTTTCGGTTCAACCCTTTTGTTCTTTCTTGCCTATTTCACCCAGATAATCAAGGGAAAGCCAGAATTTGTGATTTTTGCCTAAATTTGGGGCCCTGGAAAAAATCGAAAATTTTGCTTGATCGGGTTTTCCCAGCAACGAGTCTCTCTTTCATTTGCGTTTTATACATTGTTCCATAAATGCCACATATCTTGCAACAAAGTTGCCCATGTTTTAGATCATCCGATTGTAGGTCTTTTGGTTCAACCCTTTTATTCTTTCTTGCCTATTTCACCCAGATAATCAAGGGAAAGCCGGAATTTGTGATTTTTGCCTAAATTTCGAGACCTGGACAAAATTGAAAATTTTGCTTGACCGGGTTTTCCCAGCAACAAGTCTCTCTTTCATTTGCGTTTTATACATTGTTCCATAAATGCCACATATCTTGCAACAAAGTTGCCCATGTTTTAGATCATCCGATTGTAGGTCTTTTGGTTCAACGCTTTTGTTCTTTCTTGCCTATTTCACCCAGATAATCAAGGGAAAGCCGGAATTTGTGATTTTTGCCTAAATTTGGGGCCATGGAAAAAATTGAATATTTTGCTTGACCGGGTTTTCCCAGCAACAAGTCTCTCTTTCATTTGCGTTTTATGCATTGTTCCATAAATGCCACATATCTTGCAACAAAGTTGCCATGTTTTAGATCATCCGATTGTAGGTCCTTCGGTTCAACCCTTTTGTTCTTTCTTGCCTATTTCACCCAGATAATCAAGGGAAAGCCAGAATTTGTGATTTTTGCCTAAATTTGGGGCCCTGGAAAAAATCGAAAATTTTGCTTGATCGGGTTTTCGCAGCAACGAGTCTCTCTTTCATTTGCGTTTTATACATTGTTCCATAAATGCCACATATCTTGCAACAAAGTTGCCCATGTTTTAGATCATCCGATTGTAGGTCTTTTGGTTCAACCCTTTTATTCTTTCTTGCCTATTTCACCCAGATAATCAAGGGAAAGCCGGAATTTGTGATTTTTGCCTAAATTTGGGGCCATGGAAAAAATTGAATATTTTGCTTGACCGGGTTTTCCCAGCAACAAGTCTCTCTTTCATTTGCGTTTTATACATTGTTCCATAAATGCCACATATCTTGCAACAAAGTTGCCCATGTTTTAGACCATCCGATTGTAGGTCTTTTGGTTCAACCCTTTTATCCTTTCTTGCCTATTTCACCCAGATAATCAAGGGAAAGCCGGAATTTGTGATTTTTGCCTAAATTTGAGGCCATGGAAAAAATTGAATATTTTGCTTGACCGGGTTTTCCCAGCTACAAGTCTCTCTTTCATTTGCGTTTTATGCATTGTTCCATAAATGCCACATATCTTGCAACAAAGTTGCCCATGTTTTAGACCATCCGATTGTAGGTCTTTTAGTTCAACCCTTTTATCCTTTCTTGCCTATTTCACCCAGATAATCAAGGGAAAGCCGGAATTTGTGATTTTTGCCTAAATTTGGGGCCATGGAAAAAATTGAATATTTTGCTTGACCGGGTTTTCCCAGCAACAAGTCTCTCTTTCATTTGCGTTTTATACATTGTTCCATAAATGCCACATATCTTGCAACAAAGTTGCCCATGTTTTAGATCATCCGATTGTAGGTCTTTTGGTTCAACGCTTTTGTTCTTTCTTGCCTATTTCACCCAGATAATCAAGGGAAAGCCGGAATTTGTGATTTTTGCCTAAATTTGGGGCCATGGAAAAAATTGAATATTTTGCTTGACCGGGTTTTCCCAGCAACGAGTCTCTCTTTCATTTGCGTTTTATACATTGTTCCATAAATGCCCCATATATTTTGCAACAAAGTTGCCCATGTTTTAGATCATTTGATTGTAGGTCTTTTGGTTCAACCCTTTTATTCTTTCTTGCCTATTTCACCCAGATAATCAAGGGAAAGCCGGAATTTGTGATTTTTGCCTAAATTTGAGGCCATGGAAAAAATTGAATATTTTGCTTGACCGGGTTTTCCCAGCAACAAGTCTCTCTTTCATTTGCGTTTTATGCATTGTTCCATAAATGCCACATATCTTGCAACAAAGTTGCCCATGTTTTAGACCATCCGATTGTAGGTCTTTTGGTTCAACCCTTTTATCCTTTCTTGCCTATTTCACCCAGATAATCAAGGGAAAGCCGGAATTTGTGATTTTTGCCTAAATTTGGGGCCATGGAAAAAATTGAATATTTTGCTTGACCGGGTTTTCCCAGCAACAAGTCTCTCTTTCATTTGCGTTTTATACATTGTTCCATAAATGCCACATATCTTGCAACAAAGTTGCCCATGTTTTAGATCATCCGATTGTAGGTCTTTTGGTTCAACGCTTTTGTTCTTTCTTGCCTATTTCACCCAGATAATCAAGGGAAAGCCGGAATTTGTGATTTTTGCCTAAATTTGGGGCCATGGAAAAAATTGAATATTTTGCTTGACCGGGTTTTCCCAGCAACAAGTCTCTCTTTCATTTGCGTTTTATGCATTGTTCCATAAATGCCACATATCTTGCAACAAAGTTGCCCATGTTTTAGATCATCCGATTGTAGGTCTTTCGGTTCAACCCTTTTGTTCTTTCTTGCCTATTTCACCCAGATAATCAAGGGAAAGCCAGAATTTGTGATTTTTGCCTAAATTTGGGGCCCTGGAAAAAATCGAAAATTTTGCTTGATCGGGTTTTCCCAGCAACGAGTCTCTCTTTCATTTGCGTTTTATACATTGTTCCATAAATGCCACATATCTTGCAACAAAGTTGCCCATGTTTTAGATCATCCGATTGTAGGTCTTTTGGTTCAACCCTTTTATTCTTTCTTGCCTATTTCACCCAGATAATCAAGGGAAAGCCGGAATTTGTGATTTTTGCCTAAATTTGGGGCCATGGAAAAAATTGAATATTTTGCTTGACCGGGTTTTCCCAGCAACAAGTCTCTCTTTCATTTGCGTTTTATGCATTGTTCCATAAATGCCACATATCTTGCAACAAAGTTGCCCATGTTTTAGATCATCCGATTGTAGGTCTTTCGGTTCAACCCTTTTGTTCTTTCTTGCCTATTTCACCCAGATAATCAAGGGAAAGCCAGAATTTGTGATTTTTGCCTAAATTTGGGGCCCTGGAAAAAATCGAAAATTTTGCTTGACCGGGTTTTCCCAGCAACAAGTCTCTCTATCATTTGCGTTTTATACATTGTTCCATAAATGCCACATATCTTGCAACAAAGTTGCCCATGTTTTAGATCATCCGATTGTAGGTCTTTTGGTTCAACCCTTTTGTTCTTTCTTGCCTATTTCACCCAGATAATCAAGGAAAAGCCGGAATTTGTGATTTTTGCCTAAATTTGGGGCCATGGAAAAAATTGAATATTTTGCTTGACCGGGTTTTCCCAGCAACAAGTCTCTCTTTCATTTGCGTTTTATGCATTGTTCCATAAATGCCACATATCTTGCAACAAAGTTGCCCATGTTTTAGATCATCCGATTGTAGGTCTTTTGGTTCAACCCTTTTATTCTTTCCTGCCTATTTCACCCAGATAATCAAGGGAAAGCCGGAATTTGTGATTTTTGCCTAAATTTGGGGCCATGGAAAAAATTTAATATTTTGCTTGACCGGGTTTTCCCAGCAACAAGTCTCTCTTTCATTTGCGTTTTATACATTGTTCCATAAATGCCACATATCTTGCAACAAAGTTGCCCATGTTTTAGATCATCCGATTGTAGGTCTTTTGGTTCAACCCTTTTGTTCTTTCTTGCCTATTTCACCCAGATAATCAAGGGAAAGCCGGAATTTGTGATTTTTGCCTAAATTTGAGGCCATGGAAAAAATTGAATATTTTGCTTGACCGGGTTTTCCCAGCAACAAGTCTCTCTTTCATTTGCGTTTTATGCATTGTTCCATAAATGCCACATATCTTGCAACAAAGTTGCCCATGTTTTAGACCATCCGATTGTAGGTCTTTTGGTTCAACCCTTTTATCCTTTCTTGCCTATTTCACCCAGATAATCAAGGGAAAGCCGGAATTTGTGATTTTTGCCTAAATTTGGGGCCATGGAAAAAATTGAATATTTTGCTTGACCGGGTTTTCCCAGCAACAAGTCTCTCTTTCATTTGCGTTTTATACATTGTTCCATAAATGCCACATATCTTGCAACAAAGTTGCCCATGTTTTAGATCATCCGATTGTAGGTCTTTTGGTTCAACGCTTTTGTTCTTTCTTGCCTATTTCACCCAGATAATCAAGGGAAAGCCGGAATTTGTGATTTTTGCCTAAATTTGGGGCCATGGAAAAAATTGAATATTTTGCTTGACCGGGTTTTCCCAGCAACGAGTCTCTCTTTCATTTGCGTTTTATACATTGTTCCATAAATGCCACATATCTTGCAACAAAGTTGCCCATGTTTTAGATCATTTGATTGTAGGTCTTTTGGTTCAACCCTTTTATTCTTTCTTGCCTATTTCACCCAGATAATCAAGGGAAAGCCGGAATTTGTGATTTTTGCCTAAATTTGAGGCCATGGAAAAAATTGAATATTTTGCTTGACCGGGTTTTCCCAGCAACAAGTCTCTCTTTCATTTGCGTTTTATGCATTGTTCCATAAATGCCACATATCTTGCAACAAAGTTGCCCATGTTTTAGACCATCCGATTGTAGGTCTTTTGGTTCAACCCTTTTATTCTTTCTTGCCTATTTCACCCAGATAATCAAGGGAAAGCCGGAATTTGTGATTTTTGCCTAAATTTGAGGCCATGGAAAAAATTGAATATTTTGCTTGACCGGGTTTTCCCAGCAACAAGTCTCTCTTTCATTTGCGTTTTATGCATTGTTCCATAAATGCCACATATCTTGCAACAAAGTTGCCCATGTTTTAGACCATCCGATTGTAGGTCTTTTAGTTCAACCCTTTTATCCTTTCTTGCCTATTTCACCCAGATAATCAAGGGAAAGCCGGAATTTGTGATTTTTGCCTAAATTTGGGGCCATGGAAAAAATTGAATATTTTGCTTGACCGGGTTTTCCCAGCAACAAGTCTCTCTTTCATTTGCGTTTTATGCATTGTTCCATAAATGCCACACATCTTGCAACAAAGTTGCCCATGTTTTAGACCATCCGATTGTAGGTCTTTTAGTTCAACCCTTTTATCCTTTCTTGCCTATTTCACCCAGATAATCAAGGGAAAGCCGGAATTTGTGATTTTTGCCTAAATTTGGGGCCATGGAAAAAATTGAATATTTTGCTTGACCGGGTTTTCCCAGCAACAAGTCTCTCTTTCATTTGCGTTTTATACATTGTTCCATAAATGCCACATATCTTGCAACAAAGTTGCCCATGTTTTAGATCATCCGATTGTAGGTCTTTTGGTTCAACGCTTTTGTTCTTTCTTGCCTATTTCACCCAGATAATCAAGGGAAAGCCGGAATTTGTGATTTTTGCCTAAATTTGGGGCCATGGAAAAAATTGAATATTTTGCTTGACCGGGTTTTCCCAGCAACAAGTCTCTCTTTCATTTGCGTTTATGCATTGTTCCATAAATGCCACATATCTTGCAACAAAGTTGCCCATGTTTTAGATCATCCGATTGTAGGTCCTTCGGTTCAACCCTTTTGTTCTTTCTTGCCTATTTCACCCAGATAATCAAGGGAAAGCCAGAATTTGTGATTTTTGCCTAAATTTGGGGCCCTGGAAAAAATCGAAAATTTTGCTTGATCGGGTTTTCCCAGCAACGAGTCTCTCTTTCATTTGCGTTTTATACATTGTTCCATAAATGCCACATATCTTGCAACAAAGTTGCCCATGTTTTAGATCATCCGATTGTAGGTCTTTTGGTTCAACCCTTTTATTCTTTCTTGCCTATTTCACCCAGATAATCAAGGGAAAGCCGGAATTTGTGATTTTTGCCTAAATTTGGGGCCATGGAAAAAATTGAATATTTTGCTTGACCGGGTTTTCCCAGCAACAAGTCTCTCTTTCATTTGCGTTTTATACATTGTTCCATAAATGCCACATATCTTGCAACAAAGTTGCCCATGTTTTAGACCATCCGATTGTAGGTCTTTTGGTTCAACCCTTTTATCCTTTCTTGCCTATTTCACCCAGATAATCAAGGGAAAGCCGGAATTTGTGATTTTTGCCTAAATTTGAGGCCATGGAAAAAATTGAATATTTTGCTTGACCGGGTTTTCCCAGCTACAAGTCTCTCTTTCATTTGCGTTTTATGCATTGTTCCATAAATGCCACATATCTTGCAACAAAGTTGCCCATGTTTTAGACCATCCGATTGTAGGTCTTTTGGTTCAACCCTTTTATCCTTTCTTGCCTATTTCACCCAGATAATCAAGGGAAAGCCGGAATTTGTGATTTTTGCCTAAATTTGGGGCCATGGAAAAAATTGAATATTTTGCTTGACCGGGTTTTCCCAGCAACAAGTCTCTCTTTCATTTGCGTTTTATACATTGTTCCATAAATGCCACATATCTTGCAACAAAGTTGCCCATGTTTTAGATCATCCGATTGTAGGTCTTTTGGTTCAACGCTTTTGTTCTTTCTTGCCTATTTCACCCAGATAATCAAGGGAAAGCCAGAATTTGTGATTTTTGCCTAAATTTGGGGCCCTGGAAAAAATCGAAAATTTTGCTTGATCGGGTTTTCCCAGCAACGAGTCTCTCTTTCATTTGCGTTTTATACATTGTTCCATAAATGCCACATATCTTGCAACAAAGTTGCCCATGTTTTAGATCATCCGATTGTAGGTCTTTTGGTTCAACCCTTTTATTCTTTCTTGCCTATTTCACCCAGATAATCAAGGGAAAGCCGGAATTTGTGATTTTTGCCTAAATTTGGGGCCATGGAAAAAATTGAATATTTTGCTTGACCGGGTTTTCCCAGCAACAAGTCTCTCTTTCATTTGCGTTTTATGCATTGTTCCATAAATGCCACATATCTTGCAACAAAGTTGCCCATGTTTTAGATCATCCGATTGTAGGTCTTTCGGTTCAACCCTTTTGTTCTTTCTTGCCTATTTCACCCAGATAATCAAGGGAAAGCCAGAATTTGTGATTTTTGCCTAAATTTGGGGCCCTGGAAAAAATCGAAAATTTTGCTTGACCGGGTTTTCCCAGCAACAAGTCTCTCTA
The DNA here is from genome assembly GCA_905220385.1 of Xylota sylvarum. NCBI lineage: Eukaryota > Metazoa > Arthropoda > Insecta > Diptera > Syrphidae > Xylota > Xylota sylvarum. Next base: position 101,280,060 of record LR999957.1, on the reverse strand, counting down.
TCATTTGCGTTTTATACATTGTTCCATAAATGCCACATATCTTGCAACAAAGTTGCCCATGTTTTAGATCATCCGATTGTAGGTCTTTTGGTTCAACCCTTTTGTTCTTTCTTGCCTATTTCACCCAGATAATCAAGGAAAAGCCGGAATTTGTGATTTTTGCCTAAATTTGGGGCCATGGAAAAAATTGAATATTTTGCTTGACCGGGTTTTCCCAGCAACAAGTCTCTCTTTCATTTGCGTTTTATGCATTGTTCCATAAATGCCACATATCTTGCAACAAAGTTGCCCATGTTTTAGATCATCCGATTGTAGGTCTTTTGGTTCAACCCTTTTATTCTTTCCTGCCTATTTCACCCAGATAATCAAGGGAAAGCCGGAATTTGTGATTTTTGCCTAAATTTGGGGCCATGGAAAAAATTTAATATTTTGCTTGACCGGGTTTTCCCAGCAACAAGTCTCTCTTTCATTTGCGTTTTATACATTGTTCCATAAATGCCACATATCTTGCAACAAAGTTGCCCATGTTTTAGATCATCCGATTGTAGGTCTTTTGGTTCAACCCTTTTGTTCTTTCTTGCCTATTTCACCCAGATAATCAAGGGAAAGCCGGAATTTGTGATTTTTGCCTAAATTTGAGGCCATGGAAAAAATTGAATATTTTGCTTGACCGGGTTTTCCCAGCAACAAGTCTCTCTTTCATTTGCGTTTTATGCATTGTTCCATAAATGCCACATATCTTGCAACAAAGTTGCCCATGTTTTAGACCATCCGATTGTAGGTCTTTTGGTTCAACCCTTTTATCCTTTCTTGCCTATTTCACCCAGATAATCAAGGGAAAGCCGGAATTTGTGATTTTTGCCTAAATTTGGGGCCATGGAAAAAATTGAATATTTTGCTTGACCGGGTTTTCCCAGCAACAAGTCTCTCTTTCATTTGCGTTTTATACATTGTTCCATAAATGCCACATATCTTGCAACAAAGTTGCCCATGTTTTAGATCATCCGATTGTAGGTCTTTTGGTTCAACGCTTTTGTTCTTTCTTGCCTATTTCACCCAGATAATCAAGGGAAAGCCGGAATTTGTGATTTTTGCCTAAATTTGGGGCCATGGAAAAAATTGAATATTTTGCTTGACCGGGTTTTCCCAGCAACGAGTCTCTCTTTCATTTGCGTTTTATACATTGTTCCATAAATGCCACATATCTTGCAACAAAGTTGCCCATGTTTTAGATCATTTGATTGTAGGTCTTTTGGTTCAACCCTTTTATTCTTTCTTGCCTATTTCACCCAGATAATCAAGGGAAAGCCGGAATTTGTGATTTTTGCCTAAATTTGAGGCCATGGAAAAAATTGAATATTTTGCTTGACCGGGTTTTCCCAGCAACAAGTCTCTCTTTCATTTGCGTTTTATGCATTGTTCCATAAATGCCACATATCTTGCAACAAAGTTGCCCATGTTTTAGACCATCCGATTGTAGGTCTTTTGGTTCAACCCTTTTATTCTTTCTTGCCTATTTCACCCAGATAATCAAGGGAAAGCCGGAATTTGTGATTTTTGCCTAAATTTGAGGCCATGGAAAAAATTGAATATTTTGCTTGACCGGGTTTTCCCAGCAACAAGTCTCTCTTTCATTTGCGTTTTATGCATTGTTCCATAAATGCCACATATCTTGCAACAAAGTTGCCCATGTTTTAGACCATCCGATTGTAGGTCTTTTAGTTCAACCCTTTTATCCTTTCTTGCCTATTTCACCCAGATAATCAAGGGAAAGCCGGAATTTGTGATTTTTGCCTAAATTTGGGGCCATGGAAAAAATTGAATATTTTGCTTGACCGGGTTTTCCCAGCAACAAGTCTCTCTTTCATTTGCGTTTTATGCATTGTTCCATAAATGCCACACATCTTGCAACAAAGTTGCCCATGTTTTAGACCATCCGATTGTAGGTCTTTTAGTTCAACCCTTTTATCCTTCCTTGCCTATTTCACCCAGATAATCAAGGGAAAGCCGGAATTTGTGATTTTTGCCTAAATTTGGGGCCATGGAAAAAATTGAATATTTTGCTTGACCGGGTTTTCCCAGCAACAAGTCTCTCTTTCATTTGCGTTTTATACATTGTTCCATAAATGCCACATATCTTGCAACAAAGTTGCCCATGTTTTAGATCATCCGATTGTAGGTCTTTTGGTTCAACGCTTTTGTTCTTTCTTGCCTATTTCACCCAGATAATCAAGGGAAAGCCGGAATTTGTGATTTTTGCCTAAATTTGGGGCCATGGAAAAAATTGAATATTTTGCTTGACCGGGTTTTCCCAGCAACAAGTCTCTCTTTCATTTGCGTTTTATGCATTGTTCCATAAATGCCACATATCTTGCAACAAAGTTGCCCATGTTTTAGATCATCCGATTGTAGGTCCTTCGGTTCAACCCTTTTGTTCTTTCTTGCCTATTTCACCCAGATAATCAAGGGAAAGCCAGAATTTGTGATTTTTGCCTAAATTTGGGGCCCTGGAAAAAATCGAAAATTTTGCTTGATCGGGTTTTCCCAGCAACGAGTCTCTCTTTCATTTGCGTTTTATACATTGTTCCATAAATGCCACATATCTTGCAACAAAGTTGCCCATGTTTTAGATCATCCGATTGTAGGTCTTTTGGTTCAACCCTTTTATTCTTTCTTGCCTATTTCACCCAGATAATCAAGGGAAAGCCGGAATTTGTGATTTTTGCCTAAATTTGGGGCCATGGAAAAAATTGAATATTTTGCTTGACCGGGTTTTCCCAGCAACAAGTCTCTCTTTCATTTGCGTTTTATACATTGTTCCATAAATGCCACATATCTTGCAACAAAGTTGCCCATGTTTTAGACCATCCGATTGTAGGTCTTTTGGTTCAACCCTTTTATCCTTTCTTGCCTATTTCACCCAGATAATCAAGGGAAAGCCGGAATTTGTGATTTTTGCCTAAATTTGAGGCCATGGAAAAAATTGAATATTTTGCTTGACCGGGTTTTCCCAGCTACAAGTCTCTCTTTCATTTGCGTTTTATGCATTGTTCCATAAATGCCACATATCTTGCAACAAAGTTGCCCATGTTTTAGACCATCCGATTGTAGGTCTTTTGGTTCAACCCTTTTATCCTTTCTTGCCTATTTCACCCAGATAATCAAGGGAAAGCCGGAATTTGTGATTTTTGCCTAAATTTGGGGCCATGGAAAAAATTGAATATTTTGCTTGACCGGGTTTTCCCAGCAACAAGTCTCTCTTTCATTTGCGTTTTATACATTGTTCCATAAATGCCACATATCTTGCAACAAAGTTGCCCATGTTTTAGATCATCCGATTGTAGGTCTTTTGGTTCAACGCTTTTGTTCTTTCTTGCCTATTTCACCCAGATAATCAAGGGAAAGCCGGAATTTGTGATTTTTGCCTAAATTTGGGGCCATGGAAAAAATTGAATATTTTGCTTGACCGGGTTTTCCCAGCAACGAGTCTCTCTTTCATTTGCGTTTTATACATTGTTCCATAAATGCCCCATATATTTTGCAACAAAGTTGCCCATGTTTTAGATCATTTGATTGTAGGTCTTTTGGTTCAACCCTTTTATTCTTTCTTACCTATTTCACCCAGATAATCAAGGGAAAGCCGGAATTTGTGATTTTTGCCTAAATTTGAGGCCATGGAAAAAATTGAATATTTTGCTTGACCGGGTTTTCCCAGCAACAAGTCTCTCTTTCATTTGCGTTTTATGCATTGTTCCATAAATGCCACATATCTTGCAACAAAGTTGCCCATGTTTTAGACCATCCGATTGTAGGTCTTTTGGTTCAACCCTTTTATCCTTTCTTGCCTATTTCACCCAGATAATCAAGGGAAAGCCGGAATTTGTGATTTTTGCCTAAATTTGGGGCCATGGAAAAAATTGAATATTTTGCTTGACCGGGTTTTCCCAGCAACAAGTCTCTCTTTCATTTGCGTTTTATACATTGTTCCATAAATGCCACATATCTTGCAACAAAGTTGCCCATGTTTTAGATCATCCGATTGTAGGTCTTTTGGTTCAACGCTTTTGTTCTTTCTTGCCTATTTCACCCAGATAATCAAGGGAAAGCCGGAATTTGTGATTTTTGCCTAAATTTGGGGCCATGGAAAAAATTGAATATTTTGCTTGACCGGGTTTTCCCAGCAACAAGTCTCTCTTTCATTTGCGTTTTATGCATTGTTCCATAAATGCCACATATCTTGCAACAAAGTTGCCCATGTTTTAGATCATCCGATTGTAGGTCTTTGGGTTCAACCCTTTTGTTCTTTCTTGCCTATTTCACCCAGATAATCAAGGGAAAGCCAGAATTTGTGATTTTTGCCTAAATTTGGGGCCCTGGAAAAAATCGAAAATTTTGCTTGATCGGGTTTTCCCAGCAACGAGTCTCTCTTTCATTTGCGTTTTATACATTGTTCCATAAATGCCACATATCTTGCAACAAAGTTGCCCATGTTTTAGATCATCCGATTGTAGGTCTTTTGGTTCAACCCTTTTATTCTTTCTTGCCTATTTCACCCAGATAATCAAGGGAAAGCCGGAATTTGTGATTTTTGCCTAAATTTGGGGCCATGGAAAAAATTGAATATTTTGCTTGACCGGGTTTTCCCAGCAACAAGTCTCTCTTTCATTTGCGTTTTATGCATTGTTCCATAAATGCCACATATCTTGCAACAAAGTTGCCCATGTTTTAGATCATCCGATTGTAGGTCTTTCGGTTCAACCCTTTTGTTCTTTCTTGCCTATTTCACCCAGATAATCAAGGGAAAGCCAGAATTTGTGATTTTTGCCTAAATTTGGGGCCCTGGAAAAAATCGAAAATTTTGCTTGACCGGGTTTTCCCAGCAACAAGTCTCTCTATCATTTGCGTTTTATACATTGTTCCATAAATGCCACATATCTTGCAACAAAGTTGCCCATGTTTTAGATCATCCGATTGTAGGTCTTTTGGTTCAACCCTTTTGTTCTTTCTTGCCTATTTCACCCAGATAATCAAGGAAAAGCCGGAATTTGTGATTTTTGCCTAAATTTGGGGCCCTGGAAAAAATCGAAAATTTTGCTTGATCGGGTTTTCCCAGCAACGAGTCTCTCTTTCATTTGCGTTTTATACATTGTTCCATAAATGCCACATATCTTGCAACAAAGTTGCCCATGTTTTAGATCATCCGATTGTAGGTCTTTTGGTTCAACCCTTTTGTTCTTTCTTGCCTATTTCACCCAGATAATCAAGGAAAAGCCGGAATTTGTGATTTTTGCCTAAATTTGGGGCCCTGGAAAAAATCGAAAATTTTGCTTGATCGGGTTTTCCCAGCAACGAGTCTCTCTTTCATTTGCGTTTTATACATTGTTCCATAAATGCCACATATCTTGCAACAAAGTTGCCCATGTTTTAGATCATCCGATTGTAGGTCTTTTGGTTCAACCCTTTTGTTCTTTCTTGCCTATTTCACCCAGATAATCAAGGAAAAGCCGGAATTTGTGATTTTTGCCTAAATTTGGGGCCCTGGAAAAAATCGAAAATTTTGCTTGATCGGGTTTTCCCAGCAACGAGTCTCTCTTTCATTTGCGTTTTATACATTGTTCCATAAATGCCACATATCTTGCAACAAAGTTGCCCATGTTTTAGATCATCCGATTGTAGGTCTTTTGGTTCAACCCTTTTATTCTTTCTTGCCTATTTCACCCAGATAATCAAGGGAAAGCCGGAATTTGTGATTTTTGCCTAAATTTGGGGCCATGGAAAAAATTGAATATTTTGCTTGACCGGGTTTTCCCAGCAACAAGTCTCTCTTTCATTTGCGTTTTATGCATTGTTCCATAAATGCCACATATCTTGCAACAAAGTTGCCCATGTTTTAGATCATCCGATTGTAGGTCTTTCGGTTCAACCCTTTTGTTCTTTCTTGCCTATTTCACCCAGATAATCAAGGGAAAGCCAGAATTTGTGATTTTTGCCTAAATTTGGGGCCCTGGAAAAAATCGAAAATTTTGCTTGACCGGGTTTTCCCAGCAACAAGTCTCTCTATCATTTGCGTTTTATACATTGTTCCATAAATGCCACATATCTTGCAACAAAGTTGCCCATGTTTTAGATCATCCGATTGTAGGTCTTTCGGTTCAACCCTTTTGTTCTTTCTTGCCTATTTCACCCAGATAATCAAGGAAAAGCCGGAATTTGTGATTTTTGCCTAAATTTGGGGCCCTGGAAAAAATCGAAAATTTTGCTTGATCGGGTTTTCCCAGCAACGAGTCTCTCTTTCATTTGCGTTTTATACATTGTTCCATAAATGCCACATATCTTGCAACAAAGTTGCCCATGTTTTAGATCATCCGATTGTAGGTCTTTTGGTTCAACCCTTTTGTTCTTTCTTGCCTATTTCACCCAGATAATCAAGGAAAAGCCGGAATTTGTGATTTTTGCCTAAATTTGGGGCCCTGGAAAAAATCGAAAATTTTGCTTGATCGGGTTTTCCCAGCAACGAGTCTCTCTTTCATTTGCGTTTTATACATTGTTCCATAAATGCCACATATCTTGCAACAAAGTTGCCCATGTTTTAGATCATCCGATTGTAGGTCTTTTGGTTCAACCCTTTTGTTCTTTCTTGCCTATTTCACCCAGATAATCAAGGAAAAGCCGGAATTTGTGATTTTTGCCTAAATTTGAGGCCATGGAAAAAATTGAATATTTTGCTTGACCGGGTTTTCCCAGCAACAAGTCTCTCTTTCATTTGCGTTTTATGCATTGTTCCATAAATGCCACATATCTTGCAACAAAGTTGCCCATGTTTTAGATCATCCGATTGTAGGTCTTTTGGTTCAACCCTTTTATTCTTTCCTGCCTATTTCACCCAGATAATCAAGGGAAAGCCGGAATTTGTGATTTTTGCCTAAATTTGGGGCCATGGAAAAAATTTAATATTTTGCTTGACCGGGTTTTCCCAGCAACAAGTCTCTCTTTCATTTGCGTTTTATACATTGTTCCATAAATGCCACATATCTTGCAACAAAGTTGCCCATGTTTTAGATCATCCGATTGTAGGTCTTTTGGTTCAACCCTTTTGTTCTTTCTTGCCTATTTCACCCAGATAATCAAGGGAAAGCCGGAATTTGTGATTTTTGCCTAAATTTGGGGCCATGGAAAAAATTGAAAATTTTCCTTGACCGGGTTTTCCCAGCAACGAGTCTCTCTTTCATTTGCGTTTTATACATTGTTCCATAAATGCCACATATCTTGCAACAAAGTTGCCCATGTTTTAGATCATTTGATTGTAGGTCTTTTGGTTCAACCCTTTTATTCTTTCTTGCCTATTTCACCCAGATAATCAAGGGAAAGCCGGAATTTGTGATTTTTGCCTAAATTTGAGGCCATGGAAAAAATTGAATATTTTGCTTGACCGGGTTTTCCCAGCAACAAGTCTCTCTTTCATTTGCGTTTTATGCATTGTTCCATAAATGCCACATATCTTGCAACAAAGTTGCCCATGTTTTAGATCATTTGATTGTAGGTCTTTTGGTTCAACCCTTTTATTCTTTCTTGCCTATTTCACCCAGATAATCAAGGGAAAGCCGGAATTTGTGATTTTTGCCTAAATTTGAGGCCATGGAAAAAATTGAATATTTTGCTTGACCGGGTTTTCCCAGCAACAAGTCTCTCTTTCATTTGCGTTTTATGCATTGTTCCATAAATGCCACATATCTTGCAACAAAGTTGCCCATGTTTTAGACCATCCGATTGTAGGTCTTTTGGTTCAACCCTTTTATCCTTTCTTGCCTATTTCACCCAGATAATCAAGGGAAAGCCGGAATTTGTGATTTTTGCCTAAATTTGAGGCCATGGAAAAAATTGAATATTTTGCTTGACCGGGTTTTCCCAGCAACAAGTCTCTCTTTCATTTGCGTTTTATACATTGTTCCATAAATGCCACATATCTTGCAACAAAGTTGCCCATGTTTTAGATCATCCGATTGTAGGTCTTTTGGTTCAACGCTTTTGTTCTTTCTTGCCTATTTCACCCAGATAATCAAGGGAAAGCCGGAATTTGTGATTTTTGCCTAAATTTGGGGAAATGGAAAAAATTGAATATTTTGCTTGACCGGGTTTTCCCAGCAACAAGTCTCTCTTTCATTTGCGTTTTATGCATTGTTCCATAAATGCCACATATCTTGCAACAAAGTTGCCCATGTTTTAGATCATCCGATTGTAGGTCTTTCGGTTCAACCCTTTTGTTCTTTCTTGCCTATTTCACCCAGATAATCAAGGGAAAGCCAGAATTTGTGATTTTTGCCTAAATTTGGGGCCCTGGAAAAAATCGAAAATTTTGCTTGATCGGGTTTTCCCAGCAACGAGTCTCTCTTTCATTTGCGTTTTATACATTGTTCCATAAATGCCACATATCTTGCAACAAAGTTGCCCATGTTTTAGATCATCCGATTGTAGGTCTTTTGGTTCAACCCTTTTATTCTTTCTTGCCTATTTCACCCAGATAATCAAGGGAAAGCCGGAATTTGTGATTTTTGCCTAAATTTGAGGCCATGGAAAAAATTGAATATTTTGCTTGACCGGGTTTTCCCAGCAACAAGTCTCTCTTTCATTTGCGTTTTATGCATTGTTCCATAAATGCCACATATCTTGCAACAAAGTTGCCCATGTTTTAGATCATTTGATTGTAGGTCTTTTGGTTCAACCCTTTTATTCTTTCTTGCCTATTTCACCCAGATAATCAAGGGAAAGCCGGAATTTGTGATTTTTGCCTAAATTTGGGGCCATGGAAAAAATTGAATATTTTGCTTGACCGGGTTTTCCCAGCAACAAGTCTCTCTTTCATTTGCGTTTTATACATTGTTCCATAAATGCCACATATCTTGCAACAAAGTTGCCCATGTTTTAGATCATCCGATTGTAGGTCTTTTGGTTCAACGCTTTTGTTCTTTCTTGCCTATTTCACCCAGATAATCAAGGGAAAGCCGGAATTTGTGATTTTTGCCTAAATTTGGGGCCATGGAAAAAATTGAATATTTTGCTTGACCGGGTTTTCCCAGCAACAAGTCTCTCTTTCATTTGCGTTTTATACATTGTTCCATAAATGCCACATATCTTGCAACAAAGTTGCCCATGTTTTAGATCATCCGATTGTAGGTCTTTTGGTTCAACCCTTTTATCCTTTCTTGCCTATTTCACCCAGATAATCAAGGGAAAGCCGGAATTTGTGATTTTTGCCTAAATTTGGGGCCATGGAAAAAATTGAATATTTTGCTTGACCGGGTTTTCCCAGCAACGAGTCTCTCTTTCATTTGCGTTTTATACATTGTTCCATAAATGCCACATATCTTGCAACAAAGTTGCCCATGTTTTAGATCATTTGATTGTAGGTCTTTTGGTTCAACCCTTTTATTCTTTCTTGCCTATTTCACCCAGATAATCAAGGGAAAGCCGGAATTTGTGATTTTTGCCTAAATTTGAGGCCATGGAAAAAATTGAATATTTTGCTTGACCGGGTTTTCCCAGCAACAAGTCTCTCTTTCATTTGCGTTTTATACATTGTTCCATAAATGCCACATATCTTGCAACAAAGTTGCCCATGTTTTAGACCATCCGATTGTAGGTCTTTTGGTTCAACCCTTTTATCCTTTCTTGCCTATTTCACCCAGATAATCAAGGGAAAGCCGGAATTTGTGATTTTTGCCTAAATTTGAGGCCATGGAAAAAATTGAATATTTTGCTTGACCGGGTTTTCCCAGCAACAAGTCTCTCTTTCATTTGCGTTTTATACATTGTTCCATAAATGCCACATATCTTGCAACAAAGTTGCCCATGTTTTAGATCATCCGATTGTAGGTCTTTTGGTTCAACGCTTTTGTTCTTTCTTGCCTATTTCACCCAGATAATCAAGGGAAAGCCGGAATTTGTGATTTTTGCCTAAATTTGGGGAAATGGAAAAAATTGAATATTTTGCTTGACCGGGTTTTCCCAGCAACAAGTCTCTCTTTCATTTGCGTTTTATGCATTGTTCCATAAATGCCACATATCTTGCAACAAAGTTGCCCATGTTTTAGATCATCCGATTGTAGGTCTTTCGGTTCAACCCTTTTGTTCTTTCTTGCCTATTTCACCCAGATAATCAAGGGAAAGCCAGAATTTGTGATTTTTGCCTAAATTTGGGGCCCTGGAAAAAATCGAAAATTTTGCTTGATCGGGTTTTCCCAGCAACGAGTCTCTCTTTCATTTGCGTTTTATACATTGTTCCATAAATGCCACATATCTTGCAACAAAGTTGCCCATGTTTTAGATCATCCGATTGTAGGTCTTTTGGTTCAACCCTTTTATTCTTTCTTGCCTATTTCACCCAGATAATCAAGGGAAAGCCGGAATTTGTGATTTTTGCCTAAATTTGGGGCCATGGAAAAAATTGAATATTTTGCTTGACCGGGTTTTCCCAGCAACAAGTCTCTCTTTCATTTGCGTTTTATGCATTGTTCCATAAATGCCACATATCTTGCAACAAAGTTGCCCATGTTTTAGATCATCCGATTGTAGGTCTTTCGGTTCAACCCTTTTGTTCTTTCTTGCCTATTTCACCCAGATAATCAAGGGAAAGCCAGAATTTGTGATTTTTGCCTAAATTTGGGGCCCTGGAAAAAATCGAAAATTTTGCTTGACCGGGTTTTCCCAGCAACAAGTCTCTCTTTCATTTGCGTTTTATACATTGTTCCATAAATGCCACATATCTTGCAACAAAGTTGCCCATGTTTTAGATCATCCGATTGTAGGTCTTTTGGTTCAACCCTTTTGTTCTTTCTTGCCTATTTCACCCAGATAATCAAGGAAAAGCCGGAATTTGTGATTTTTGCCTAAATTTGGGGCCCTGGAAAAAATCGAAAATTTTGCTTGATCGGGTTTTCCCAGCAACGAGTCTCTCTTTCATTTGCGTTTTATACATTGTTCCATAAATGCCACATATCTTGCAACAAAGTTGCCCATGTTTTAGATCATCCGATTGTAGGTCTTTTGGTTCAACCCTTTTATTCTTTCTTGCCTATTTCACCCAGATAATCAAGGGAAAGCCGGAATTTGTGATTTTTGCCTAAATTTGAGGCCATGGAAAAAATTGAATATTTTGCTTGACCGGGTTTTCCCAGCAACAAGTCTCTCTTTCATTTGCGTTTTATGCATTGTTCCATAAATGCCACATATCTTGCAACAAAGTTGCCCATGTTTTAGATCATCCGATTGTAGGTCTTTTGGTTCAACCCTTTTATTCTTTCCTGCCTATTTCACCCAGATAATCAAGGGAAAGCCGGAATTTGTGATTTTTGCCTAAATTTGGGGCCATGGAAAAAATTGAATATTTTGCTTGACCGGGTTTTCCCAGCAACAAGTCTCTCTTTCATTTGCGTTTTATACATTGTTCCATAAATGCCACATATCTTGCAACAAAGTTGCCCATGTTTTAGATCATCCGATTGTAGGTCTTTTGGTTCAACCCTTTTGTTCTTTCTTGCCTATTTCACCCAGATAATCAAGGGAAAGCCGGAATTTGTGATTTTTGCCTAAATTTGGGGCCATGGAAAAAATTGAATATTTTGCTTGACCGGGTTTTCCCAGCAACAAGTCTCTCTTTCATTTGCGGTTTATGCATTGTTCCATAAATGCCACATATCTTGCAACAAAGTTGATCATGTTTTAGACCATCCGATTGTAGGTCTTTCGGTTCAACCCTTTTATCCTTTCTTGCCTATTTCACCCAGATAATCAAGGGAAAGCCGGAATTTGTGATTTTTGCCTAAATTTGGGGCCATGGAAAAAATTGAATATTTTGCTTGACCGGGTTTTCCCAGCAACAAGTCTCTCTTTCATTTGCGTTTTATACATTGTTCCATAAATGCCACATATCTTGCAACAAAGTTGCCCATGTTTTAGATCATCCGATTGTAGGTCTTTTGGTTCAACGCTTTTGTTCTTTCTTGCCTATTTCACCCAGATAATCAAGGGAAAGCCGGAATTTGTGATTTTTGCCTAAATTTGGGGCCATGGAAAAAATTGAATATTTTGCTTGACCGGGTTTTCCCAGCAACAAGTCTCTCTTTCATTTGCGTTTTATGCATTGTTCCATAAATGCCACATATCTTGCAACAAAGTTGCCCATGTTTTAGATCATCCGATTGTAGGTCTTTCGGTTCAACCCTTTTGTTCTTTCTTGCCTATTTGACCCAGATAATCAAGGGAAAGCCAGAATTTGTGATTTTTGCCTAAATTTGGGGCCCTGGAAAAAATCGAAAATTTTGCTTGATCGGGTTTTCCCAGCAACGAGTCTCTCTTTCATTTGCGTTTTATACATTGTTCCGTAAATGCCACATATCTTGCAACAAAGTTGCCCATGTTTTAGATCATCCGATTGTAGGTCTTTTGGTTCAACCCTTTTATCCTTTCTTGCCTATTTCACCCAGATAATCAAGGGAAAGCCGGAATTTGTGATTTTTGCCTAAATTTGGGGCCATGGAAAAAATTGAATATTTTGCTTGACCGGGTTTTCCCAGCAACAAGTCTCTCTTTCATTTGCGTTTTATACATTGTTCCATAAATGCCACATATCTTGCAACAAAGTTGCCCATGTTTTAGATCATCCGATTGTAGGTCTTTTGGTTCAACGCTTTTGTTCTTTCTTGCCTATTTCACCCAGATAATCAAGGGAAAGCCGGAATTTGTGATTTTTGCCTAAATTTGGGGCCATGGAAAAAATTTAATATTTTGCTTGACCGGGTTTTCCCAGCAACAAGTCTCTCTTTCATTTGCGTTTTATGCATTGTTCCATAAATGCCACATATCTTGCAACAAAGTTGCCCATGTTTTAGATCATCCGATTGTAGGTCTTTCGGTTCAACCCTTTTGTTCTTTCTTGCCTATTTCACCCAGATAATCAAGGGAAAGCCAGAATTTGTGATTTTTGCCTAAATTTGGGGCCCTGGAAAAAATCGAAAATTTTGCTTGATCGGGTTTTCCCAGCAACGAGTCTCTCTTTCATTTGCGTTTTATACATTGTTCCATAAATGCCACATATCTTGCAACAAAGTTGCCCATGTTTTAGATCATCCGATTGTAGGTCTTCTGGTTCAACCCTTTTATTCTTTCTTGCCTATTTCACCCAGATAATCAAGGGAAAGCCGGAATTTGTGATTTTTGCCTAAATTTGGGGCCATGGAAAAAATTTAATATTTTGCTTGACCGGGTTTTCCCAGCAACAAGTCTCTCTTTCATTTGCGTTTTATACATTGTTCCATAAATGCCACATATCTTGCAACAAAGTTGCCCATGTTTTAGATCATCCGATTGTAGGTCTTTTGGTTCAACGCTTTTGTTCTTTCTTGCCTATTTCACCCAGATAATCAAGGGAAAGCCGGAATTTGTGATTTTTGCCTAAATTTGGGGCCATGGAAAAAATTGAATATTTTGCTTGACCGGGTTTTCCCAGCAACAAGTCTCTCTTTCATTTGCGTTTTATGCATTGTTCCATAAATGCCACATATCTTGCAACAAAGTTGCCCATGTTTTAGATCATCCGATTGTAGGTCTTTCGGTTCAACCCTTTTGTTCTTTCTTGCCTATTTCACCCAGATAATCAAGGGAAAGCCAGAATTTGTGATTTTTGCCTAAATTTGGGGCCCTGGAAAAAATCGAAAATTTTGCTTGATCGGGTTTTCCCAGCAACGAGTCTCTCTTTCATTTGCGTTTTATACATTGTTCCGTAAATGCCACATATCTTGCAACAAAGTTGCCCATGTTTTAGATCATCCGATTGTAGGTCTTTTGGTTCAACCCTTTTATCCTTTCTTGCCTATTTCACCCAGATAATCAAGGGAAAGCCGGAATTTGTGATTTTTGCCTAAATTTGGGGCCATGGAAAAAATTGAATATTTTGCTTGACCGGGTTTTCCCAGCAACAAGTCTCTCTTTCATTTGCGTTTTATACATTGTTCCATAAATGCCACATATCTTGCAACAAAGTTGCCCATGTTTTAGATCATCCGATTGTAGGTCTTTTGGTTCAACGCTTTTGTTCTTTCTTGCCTATTTCACCCAGATAATCAAGGGAAAGCCGGAATTTGTGATTTTTGCCTAAATTTGGGGCCATGGAAAAAATTGAATATTTTGCTTGACCGGGTTTTCCCAGCAACGAGTCTCTCTTTCATTTGCGTTTTATACATTGTTCCGTAAATGCCACATATCTTGCAACAAAGTTGCCCATGTTTTAGATCATCCGATTGTAGGTCTTTTGGTTCAACCCTTTTATCCTTTCTTGCCTATTTCACCCAGATAATCAAGGGAAAGCCGGAATTTGTGATTTTTGCCTAAATTTGGGGCCATGGAAAAAATTGAATATTTTGCTTGACCGGGTTTTCCCAGCAACAAGTCTCTCTTTCATTTGCGTTTTATACATTGTTCCATAAATGCCACATATCTTGCAACAAAGTTGCCCATGTTTTAGATCATCCGATTGTAGGTCTTTTGGTTCAACGCTTTTGTTCTTTCTTGCCTATTTCACCCAGATAATCAAGGGAAAGCCGGAATTTGTGATTTTTGCCTAAATTTGGGGCCATGGAAAAAATTGAATATTTTGCTTGACCGGGTTTTCCCAGCAACAAGTCTCTCTTTCATTTGCGTTTTATGCATTGTTCCATAAATGCCACATATCTTGCAACAAAGTTGCCCATGTTTTAGATCATCCGATTGTAGGTCTTTTGGTTCAACCCTTTTATTCTTTCGTGCCTATTTCACCCAGATAATCATGGGAAAGCCGGAATTTGTGATTTTTGCCTAAATTTCGGGACCTGGACAAAATCGAAAATTTTGCTTGACCGGGTTTTCCCAGCAACAAGTCTCTCTTTCATTTGTGTTTTATACATTGTTCCGTAAATGCCACATATCTTGAAACAAAGTTGCCCATGTTTTAGATCATCCGATTGTAGGTCTTTTGGTTCAACCCTTTTATTCTTTCCTGCCTATTTCACCCAGATAATCAAGGGAAAGCCGGAATTTGTGATTTTTGCCTAAATTTCGGGACCTGGAAAAAATCCAAAATTTTGCTTGATCGGGTTTTCCCAGCAACGAGTCTCTCTTTCATTTGCGTTTTATACATTGTTCCATAAATGCCGCATATCTTGCAACAAAGTTGCCCATGTTTTAGATCATCCGATTGTAGGTCTTTTGGTTCAACCCTTTTATTCTTTCGTGCCTATTTCACCCAGATAATCATGGGAAAGCCGGAATTTGTGATTTTTGCCTAAATTTCGGGACCTGGACAAAATCGAAAATTTTGCTTGACCGGGTTTTCCCAGCAACGAGTCTCTCTTTCATTTGCGTTTTATACATTGTTCCGTAAATGATACATATCTTGCAACAAAGTTGCCCATGTTTTAGATCATCCGATTGTAGGTCTTTTGGTTCAACCCTTTTATTCTTTCTTGCCTATTTCACCCAGATAATCAAGGGAAAGCCGGAATTTGTGATTTTTGCCTAAATTTGGGGCCCTGGAAAAAATCGAAAATTTTGCTTGATCGGGTTTTCCCAGCAACGAGTCTCTCTTTCATTTGCGTTTTATACATTGTTCCATAAATGCCACATATCTTGCAACAAAGTTGCCCATGTTTTAGATCATCCGATTGTAGGTCTTTTGGTTCAACCCTTTTATTCTTTCTTGAATATTTCACCCAGATAATCAAGGGAAAGCCGGAATTTGTGATTTTTGCCTAAATTTGGGGCCCTGGAAAAAATCGAAAATTTTGCTTGATCGGGTTTTCCCAGCAACGAGTCTCTCTTTCATTTGCGTTTTATACATTGTTCCATAAATGCCACATATCTTGCAACAAAGTTGCCCATGTTTTAGATCATCCGATTGTAGGTCTTTTGGTTCAACCCTTTTATTCTTTCTTGCCTATTTCACCCAGATAATCAAGGGAAAGCCGGAATTTGTGATTTTTGCCTAAATTTGGGGCCCTGGAAAAAATCGAAAATTTTGCTTGATCGGGTTTTCCCAGCAACGAGTCTCTCTTTCATTTGCGTTTTATACATTGTTCCATAAATGCCACATATCTTGCAACAAAGTTGCCCATGTTTTAGATCATCCGATTGTAGGTCTTTGGGTTCAACCCTTTTATTCTTTCCTGCCTATTTCACCCAGATAATCAAGGGAAAGCCGGAATTTGTGATTTTTGCCTAAATTTGGGGCCCTGGAAAAAATCGAAAATTTTGCTTGATCGGGTTTTCCCAGCAACGAGTCTCTCTTTCATTTGCGTTTTATACATTGTTCCATAAATGCCACATATCTTGCAACAAAGTTGCCCATGTTTTAGATCATCCGATTGTAGGTCTTTGGGTTCAACCCTTTTATTCTTTCCTGCCTATTTCACCCAGATAATCAAGGGAAAGCCGGAATTTGTGATTTTTGCCTAAATTTGGGGCCCTGGACAAAATTGAAAATTTTGCTTGACCGGATTTTCCCAGCAACGAGTCTCTCTTTCATTTGCGTTTTATACATTGTTTCATAAATGCCACATATCTTGCAACAAAGTTGCCCATGTTTTAGATCATCCGATTGTAGGTCTTTTGGTTCAACCCTTTTATTCTTTCTTGCCTATTTCACCCAGATAATCAAGGGAAAGCCGGAATTTGTGATTTTTGCCTAAATTTCGAGACCTGGACAAAATTGAAAATTTTGCTTGACCGGGTTTTCCCAGCAACGAGTCTCTCTTTCATTTGCGTTTTATACATTGTTCCATAAATGCCACATATCTTGCAACAAAGTTGCCCATGTTTTAGATCATCCGATTGTAGGTCTTTTGGTTCAACCCTTTTGTTCTTTCTTGCCTATTTCACCCAGATAATCAAGGGAAAGCCGGAATTTGTGATTTTTGCCTAAATTTGGGGCCATGGAAAAAATTGAATATTTTGCTTGACCGGGTTTTCCCAGCAACAAGTCTCTCTTTCATTTGCGTTTTATGCATTGTTCCATAAATGCCACATATCTTGCAACAAAGTTGCCCATGTTTTAGATCATCCGATTGTAGGTCTTTTGGTTCAACCCTTTTATTCTTTCCTGATTATTTCACCCAGATAATCAAGGGAAAGCCGGAATTTGTGATTTTTGCCTAAATTTGGGGCCCTGGAAAAAATTGAATATTTTGCTTGACCGGGTTTTCCCAGCAACAAGTCTCTCTTTCATTTGCGTTTTATGCATTGTTCCATAAATGCCACATATCTTGCAACAAAGTTGCCCATGTTTTAGATCATCCGATTGTAGGTCTTTTGGTTCAACCCTTTTGTTCTTTCTTGCCTATTTCACCCAGATAATCAAGGGAAAGCCAGAATTTGTGATTTTTGCCTAAATTTGGGGCCCTGGAAAAAATCGAAAATTTTGCTTGATCGGGTTTTCCCAGCAACGAGTCTCTCTTTCATTTGCGTTTTATGCATTGTTCCATAAATGCCACATATCTTGCAACAAAGTTGCCCATGTTTTAGATCATCCGATTGTAGGTCTTTTGGTTCAACCCTTTTATTCTTTCGTGCCTATTTCACCCAGATAATCATGGGAAAGCCGGAATTTGTGATTTTTGCCTAAATTTCGGGACCTGGACAAAATCGAAAATTTTGCTTGACCGGGTTTTCCCAGCAACAAGTCTCTCTTTCATTTGCGTTTTATACATTGTTCCGTAAATGCCACACATCTTGCAACAAAGTTGCCCATGTTTTAGATCATCCGATTGTAGGTCTTTTGGTTCAACCCTTTTATTCTTTCCTGCCTATTTCACCCAGATAATCAAGGGAAAGCCGGAATTTGTGATTTTTGCCTAAATTTCGGGACCTGGACAAAATTGAAAATTTTGCTTGACCGGGTTTTCCCAGCAACGAGTCTCTCTTTCATTTGCGTTTTATACATTGTTCCGTAAATGCCACATATCTTGCAACAAAGTTGCCCATGTTTTAGATCATCCGATTGTAGGTCTTTTGGTTCAACCCATTTATTCTTTCCTGCCTATTTCACACAGATAATCAAGGGAAAGCCGGAATTTGTGATTTTTGCCTAAATTTGGGGCCATGGAAAAAATTGAAAATTTTCCTTGACCGGGTTTTCCCAGCAACGAGTCTCTCTTTCATTGTTCCGTAAATGCCACATATCTTGCAACAAAGTTGCCCATGTTTTAGATCATCCGATTGTAGGTCTTTTGGTTCAACCCATTTATTCTTTCCTGCCTATTTCACACAGATAATCAAGGGAAAGCCGGAATTTGTGATTTTTGCCTAAATTTGGGGCCATGGAAAAAATTGAAAATTTTCCTTGACCGGGTTTTCCCAGCAACGAGTCTCTCTTTCATTTGCGTTTTATACATTGTTCCATAAATGCCACATATCTTGCAACAAAGTTGCCCATGTTTTAGATCATCCGATTGTAGGTCTTTTGGTTCAACCCTTTTATTCTTTCTTGCCTATTTCACCCAGATAATCAAGGGAAAGCCGAAATTTTTGATTTTTGCCTAAATTTGGGGCCATGGAAAAAATTGAATATTTTGCTTGACCGGGTTTTCCCAGCAACAAGTCTCTCTTTCATTTGCGTTTTATACATTGTTCCGTAAATGCCACATATCTTGCAACAAAGTTGCCCATGTTTTAGATCATCCGATTGTAGGTCTTTTGGTTCAACCCTTTTGTTCTTTCTTGCCTATTTCACCCAGATAATCAAGGGAAAGCCAGAATTTGTGATTTTTGCCTAAATTTGGGGCCCTGGAAAAAATCGAAAATTTTGCTTGATCGGGTTTTCCCAGCAACGAGTCTCTCTTTCATTTGCGTTTTATACATTGTTCCGTAAATGCCACATATCTTGCAACAAAGTTGCCCATGTTTTAGATCATCGGATTGTAGGTCTTTTGGTTCAACCCTTTTATTCTTTCCTGCCTATTTCACCCAGATAATCATGGGAAAGCCGGAATTTGTGATTTTTGCCTAAATTTCGGGACCTGGACAAAATCGAAAATTTTGCTTGACCGGGTTTTCCCAGCAACAAGTCTCTCTTTCATTTGCGTTTTATACATTGTTCCGTAAATGCCACATATCTTGCAACAAAGTTGCCCATGTTTTAGATCATCCGATTGTAGGTCTTTTGTTTCAACCCTTTTATTCTTTCTTGCCTATTTCACCCAGATAATCATGGGAAAGCCGGAATTTGTGATTTTTGCCTAAATTTCGGGACCTGGACAAAATCGAAAATTTTGCTTGACCGGGTTTTCAAAGCAACAAGTCTCTCTTTCATTTACGTTTTATACATTGTTCCGTAAATGCCACATATCTTGCAACAAAGTTGCCCATGTTTTAGATCATCCGATTGTAGGTCTTTTGGTTCAACCCTTTTATTCTTTCCTGCCTATTTCACCCAGATAATCATGGGAAAGCCGGAATTTGTGATTTTTGCCTAAATTTCGGGACCTGGACAAAATCGAAAATTTTGCTTGACCGGGTTTTCCCAGCAACGAGTCTCTCTTTCATTTGCGTTTTATACATTGTTCCGTAAATGCCACATATCTTGCAACAAAGTTGCCCATGTTTTAGATCATCCGATTGTAGGTCTTTTGGTTCAACCCTTTTATTCTTTCTTGCCTATTTCACCCAGATAATCATGGGAAAGCCGGAATTTGTGATTTTTGCCTAAATTTCGGGACCTGGACAAAATCGAAAATTTTGCTTGACCGGGTTTTCCCAGCAACAAGTCTCTCTTTCATTTGCGTTTTATACATTGTTCCGTAAATGCCACATATCTTGCAACAAAGTTGCCCATGTTTTAGATCATCCGATTGTAGGTCTTTTGGTTCAACCCTTTTATTCTTTCCTGCCTATTTCACCCAGATAATCAAGGGAAAGCCGGAATTTGTGATTTTTGCCTAAATTTGGGGCCCTGCAAAAAATCGAAAATTTTGCTTGATGCAAAGTTGCCCATGTTTTAGATCATCCGATTGTAGGTCTTTTGGTTCAACCCTTTTATTCTTTCTTGCCTATTTCACCCAGATAATCAAGGGAAAGCCGGAATTTGTGATTTTTGCCTAAATTTGGGGCCATGGAAAAAATTGAATATTTTGCTTGACCGGGTTTTCCCAGCAACAAGTCTCTCTTTCATTTGCGTTTTATACATTGTTCCGTAAATGCCACATATCTTGCAACAAAGTTGCCCATGTTTTAGATCATCCGATTGTACGTCTTTTGGTTCAACCCTTTTATTCTTTCGTGCCTATTTCACCCAGATAATCATGGGAAAGCCGGAATTTGTGATTTTTGCCTAAATTTCGTTACCTGGACAAAATCGAAAATTTTGCTTGACCGGGTTTTCCCAGCAACAAGTCTCTCTTTCATTTGCGTTTTATACATTGTTCCGTAAGTGCCACATATCTTGCAACAAAGTTGCCCATGTTTTAGATCATCCGATTGTAGGTCTTTTGGTTCAACCCTTTTATTCTTTCGTGCCTATTTCACCCAGATAATCATGGGAAAGCCGGAATTTGTGATTTTTGCCTAAATTTCGGGACCTGGACAAAATCGAAAATTTTGCTTGACCGGGTTTTCCCAGCAACAAGTCTCTCTTTCATTTGCGTTTTATGCATTGTTCCATAAATGCCACATATCTTGCAACAAAGTTGCCCATGTTTTAGATCATCCGATTGTAGGTCTTTTGGTTCAACCCTTTTATTCTTTCGTGCCTATTTCACCCAGATAATCATGGGAAAGCCGGAATTTGTGATTTTTGCCTAAATTTCGGGACCTGGACAAAATCGAAAATTTTGCTTGACCGGGTTTTCCCAGCAACAAGTCTCTCTTTCATTTGCGTTTTATGCATTGTTCCATAAATGCCACATATCTTGCAACAAAGTTGCCCATGTTTTAGATCATCCGATTGTAGGTCTTTTGGTTCAACCCTTTTATTCTTTCCTGCCTATTTCACCCAGATAATCAAGGGAAAGCCGGAATTTGTGATTTTTGCCTAAATTTGGGGCCATGGAAAAAATTGAATATTTTGCTTGACCGGGTTTTCCCAGCAACGAGTCTCTCTTTCATTTGCGTTTTATACATTGTTCCATAAATGCCACATATCTTGCAACAAAGTTGCCCATGTTTTAGATCATCCGATTGTAGGTCTTTTGGTTCAACCCTTTTATTCTTTCCTGCCTATTTCACCCAGATAATCAAGGGAAAGCCGGAATTTGTGATTTTTGCCTAAATTTCGGGACCTGGACAAAATTGAAAATTTTGCTTGACCGGATTTTCCCAGCAACAAGTCTCTCTTTCATTTGCGTTTTATACATTGTTCCGTAAATGCCACATATCTTGCAACAAAGTTGCCCATGTTTTAGATCATCCGATTGTAGGTCTTTTGGTTCAACCCTTTTATTCTTTCCTGCCTATTTCACACAGATAATCAAGGGAAAGCCGGAATTTGTGATTTTTGCCTAAATTTGGGGCCATGGAAAAAATTGAAAATTTTCCTTGACCGGGTTTTCCCAGCAACGAGTCTCTCTTTCATTGTTCCGTAAATGCCACATATCTTGCAACAAAGTTGCCCATGTTTTAGATCATCCGATTGTAGGTCTTTTGTTTCAACCCTTTTATTCTTTCTTGCCTATTTCACCCAGATAATCAAGGGAAAGCTGGAATTTGTGATTTTTGCCTAAATTTGGGACCCTGGAAAAAATCGAAAATTTTGCTTGATCGGGTTTTCCCAGCAACAAGTCTCTCTTTCATTTACGTTTTATACATTGTTCCATAAATGCCACATATCTTGCAACAAAGTTGCCCATGTTTTAGATCATCCGATTGTAGGTCTTTTGGTTCAACCCTTTTATTCTTTCTTGCCTATTTCACCCAGATAATCAAGGGAAAGCTGGAATTTGTGAGTTTTGCCTAAATGTGGGGCCATGGAAAAAATTGAATATTTTGCTTGACCGGGTTTTCCCAGCAACAAGTCTCTCTTTCATTTGCGTTTTATGCATTGTTCCATAAATGCCACATATCTTGCAACAAAGTTGCCCATGTTTTAGATCATCCGATTGTAGGTCTTTTGGTTCAACCCTTTTATTCTTTCTTGCCTATTTCACCCAGATAATCAAGGGAAAGCCGGAATTTGTGATTTTTGCCTAAATTTGGGGCCATGGAAAAAATTGAATATTTTGCTTGACCGGGTTTTCCCAGCAACAAGTCTCTCTTTCATTTGCGTTTTATGCATTGTTCCATAAATGCCACATATCTTGCAACAAAGTTGCCCATGTTTTAGATCATCCGATTGTAGGTCTTTTGGTTCAACCCTTTTATTCTTTCTTGCCTATTTCACCCAGTAATCAAGGGAAAGCCGAAATTTGTGATTTTTGCCTAAATTTGGGGCCATGGAAAAAATTGAATATTTTCCGGGTTTTCTCAGCAACGAGTCTCTCTTTCATTGTTCCGTAAATGCCACATATCTTGCAACAAAGTTGCCCATGTTTTAGATCATCCGATTGTAGGTCTTTTGTTTCAACCCTTTTATTCTTTCTTGCCTATTTCAATCAGATAATCAAGGGAAAGCCGGAATTTGCGATTTTTGCCTAAATTTCGGGACCTGGACAAAATCGAAAATTTTGCTTGACCGGGTTTTCCCAGCAACGAGTCTCTCTTTCATTTGGGTTTTATACATTGTTCCATAAATGCCACATATCTTGCAACAAAGTTGCCCATGTTTTAGATCATCCGATTGTAGGTCTTTTGGTTCAACCCTTTTATTCTTTCTTGCCTATTTCACCCAGATAATCAAGGGAAAGCCGGAATTTGTGATTTTTGCCTAAATTTGGGGCCATGGAAAAAATTGAATATTTTGCTTGACCGGGTTTTCGCAGCAACAAGTCTCTCTTTCATTTGCGTTTTATGCATTGTTCCATAAATGCCACATATCTTGCAACAAAGTTGCCCATGTTTTAGATCATCCGATTGTAGGTCTTTTGGTTCAACCCTTTTATTCTTTCTTGCCTATTTCACCCAGATAATCAAGGGAAAGCCGGAATTTGCGATTTTTGCCTAAATTTGGGGCCATGGAAAAAATTGAATATTTTGCTTGACCGGGTTTTCCCAGCAACAAGTCTCTCTTTCATTTGCGTTTTATGCATTGTTCCATAAATGCCACATATCTTGCAACAAAGTTGCCCATGTTTTAGATCATCCGATTGTAGGTCTTTTGGTTCAACCCTTTTATTCTTTCTTGCCTATTTCACCCAGTAATCAAGGGAAAGCCGAAATTTGTGATTTTTGCCTAAATTTGGGGCCATGGAAAAAATTGAATATTTTCCGGGTTTTCTCAGCAACGAGTCTCTCTTTCCGTAAATGCCATATATCTTGCAACAAAGTTGCCCATGTTTTAGATCATCCGATTGTAGGTCTTTTGTTTCAACCCTTTTATTCTTTCTTGCCTATTTCACCCAGATAATCAAGGGAAAGCCGGAATTTGTGATTTTTGCCTAAATTTGGGGCCCTGGAAAAAATCGAAAATTTTGCTTCACCGGGTTTTCCCAGCAACGAGTCTCTCTTTCATTTGCGTTTTATACATTGTTCCATAAATGCCACATATCTTGCAACAAAGTTGCCCATGTTTTAGATCATCCGATTGTAGGTCTTTTGGTTCAACCCTTTTATTCTTTCTTGCCTATTTCACCCAGATAATCAAGGGAAAGCCGGAATTTGTGATTTTTGCCTAAATTTCGAGACCTGGACAAAATCGAAAATTTTGCTTGACCGGGTTTCCCCAGTAACGAGTCTCTCTTTCATTTGGGTTTTATACATTGTTCCATAAATGCCACATATCTTGCAACAAAGTTGCCCATGTTTTAGATCATCCGATTGTAGGTCTTTTGGTTCTACCCTTTTATTCTTTCTTGCCTATTTCACCCAGATAATCAAGGGAAAGCCGGAATTTGTGATTTTTGCCTAAATTTGGGGCGCTGGAAAAAATTGAATATTTTGCTTGACCGGGTTTTCCCAGCAACAAGTCTCTCTTTCATTTGCGTTTTATGCATTGTTCCATAAATGCCACATATCTTGCAACAAAGTTGCCCATGTTTTAGATCATCCGATTGTAGGTCTTTTGGTTCAACCCTTTTATTCTTTCTTGCCTATTTCACCCAGATAATCAAGGGAAAGCCGGAATTTGTGATTTTTGCCTAAATTTGGGGCCATGGAAAAAATTGAATATTTTGCTTGACCGGGTTTTCCCAGCAACAAGTCTCTCTTTCATTTGCGTTTTATGCATTGTTCCATAAATGCCACATATCTTGCAACAAAGTTGCCCATGTTTTAGATCATCCGATTGTAGGTCTTCTGGTTCAACCCTTTTATTCTTTCTTGCCTATTTCACCCAGTAATCAAGGGAAAGCCAAAATTTGTGATTTTTGCCTAAATTTGGGGCCATGGAAAAAATTGAATATTTTGCTTGACCGGGTTTTCCCAGCAACAAGTCTCTCTTTCATTTGCGTTTTATGCATTGTTCCATAAATGCCACATATCTTGCAACAAAGTTGCCCATGTTTTAGATCATCCGATTGTAGGTCTTTTGGTTCTACCCTTTTATTCTTTCTTGCCTATTTCACCCAGATAATCAAGGGAAAGCCGGAATTTGTGATTTTTGCCTAAATTTGGGGCCATGGAAAAAATTGAATATTTTGCTTGACCGGGTTTTCCCAGCAACAAGTCTCTCTTTCATTTGCGTTTTATGCATTGTTCCATAAATGCCACATATCTTGCAACAAAGTTGCCCATGTTTTAGATCATCCGATTGTAGGTCTTCTGGTTCAACCCTTTTATTCTTTCTTGCCTATTTCACCCAGTAATCAAGGGAAAGCCAAAATTTGTGATTTTTGCCTAAATTTGGGGCCATGGAAAAAATTGAATATTTTGCTTGACCGGGTTTTCCCAGCAACAAGTCTCTCTTTCATTTGCGTTTTATGCATTGTTCCATAAATGCCACATATCTTGCAACAAAGTTGCCCATGTTTTAGATCATCCGATTGTAGGTCTTTTGGTTCAACCCTTTTATTCTTTCTTGCCTATTTCACCCAGATAATCAAGGGAAAGCCGGAATTTGTGATTTTTGCCTAAATTTGGGGCCATGGAAAAAATTGAATATTTTGCTTGACCGGGTTTTCGCAGCAACAAGTCTCTCTTTCATTTGCGTTTTATGCATTGTTCCATAAATGCCACATATCTTGCAACAAAGTTGCCCATGTTTTAGATCATCCGATTGTAGGTCTTTTGGTTCAACCCTTTTATTCTTTCTTGCCTATTTCACCCAGATAATCAAGGGAAAGCCGGAATTTGTGATTTTTGCCTAAATTTGGGGCCATGGAAAAAATTGAATATTTTGCTTGACCGGGTTTTCCCAGCAACAAGTCTCTCTTTCATTTGCGTTTTATGCATTGTTCCATAAATGCCACATATCTTGCAACAAAGTTGCCCATGTTTTAGATCATCCGATTGTAGGTCTTTTGTTTCAACCCTTTTATTCTTTCTTGCCTATTTCACCCAGATAATCAAGGGAAAGCCGGAATTTGTGATTTTTGCCTAAATTTGGGGCCATGGAAAAAATTGAATATTTTGCTTGACCGGGTTTTCGCAGCAACAAGTCTCTCTTTCATTTGCGTTTTATGCATTGTTCCATAAATGCCACATATCTTGCAACAAAGTTGCCCATGTTTTAGATCATCCGATTGTAGGTCTTTTGGTTCAACCCTTTTATTCTTTCTTGCCTATTTCACCCAGATAATCAAGGGAAAGCCGGAATTTGTGATTTTTGCCTAAATTTGGGGCCATGGAAAAAATTGAATATTTTGCTTGACCGGGTTTTCCCAGCAACAAGTCTCTCTTTCATTTGCGTTTTATGCATTGTTCCATAAATGCCACATATCTTGCAACAAAGTTGCCCATGTTTTAGATCATCCGATTGTAGGTCTTTTGTTTCAACCCTTTTATTCTTTCTTGCCTATTTCACCCAGATAATCAAGGGAAAGCCGGAATTTGTGATTTTTGCCTAAATTTGGGGCCATGGAAAAAATTGAATATTTTGCTTGACCGGGTTTTCCCAGCAACGAGTCTCTCTTTCATTTGCGTTTTATACATTGTTCCATAAATGCCACATATCTTGCAACAAAGTTGCCCATGTTTTAGATCATCCGATTGTAGGTCTTTTGGTTCAACCCTTTTATTCTTTCTTGCCTATTTCACCCAGATAATCAAGGGAAAGCCGGAATTTGTGATTTTTGCCTAAATTTGGGGCGCTGGAAAAAATCGAAAATTTTGCTTGACCGGGTTTCCCCAGCAACGAGTCTCTCTTTCATTTGGGTTTTATACATTGTTCCATAAATGCCACATATCTTGCAACAAAGTTGCCTATGTTTTAGATCATCCGATTGTAGGTCTTTCGGTTCAACCCTTTTATTCTTTCTTGCCTATTTCACCCAGATAATCAAGGGAAAGCCGGAATTTGTGATTTTTGCCTAAAATTCGAGACCTGGACAAAATTGAAAATTTTGCTTGACCGGGTTTTCCCAGCAACGAGTCTCTCTTTCATTTGCGTTTTATACATTGTTCCGTAAATGCCACATATCTTGCAACAAAGTTGCCCATGTTTTAGATCATCCGATTGTAGGTCTTTCGGTTCAACCCTTTTATTCTTTCTTGCCTATTTCACCCAGATAATCAAGGGAAAGCCGGAATTTGTGATTTTTGCCTAAATTTCGGGACCTGGACAAAATCGAAAATTTTGCTTGACCGGGTTTTCTCAGCATCGAGTCTCTCTTTCATTTGCGTTTTATACATTGTTCCATAAATGCCACATATCTTGCAACAAAGTTGCCCATGTTTTAGATCATCCGATTGTAGGTCTTTTGGTTCAACCCTTTTATTCTTTCTTGCCTATTTCACGCAGATAATGAAAGGGAAAGCCGGAATTTGTGATTTTTGCCTAAATTTGGGGCCCTGGAAAAAATCGAAAATTTTGCTTGACCGGGTTTTCCCAGCAACGAGTATCTCTTTCATTTGCGTTTTATACATTGTTTCATAAATGCCACATATCTTGCAACAAAGTTGCCCATGTTTTAGATCATCCGATTGTAGGTCTTTTGGTTCAACCCTTTTATTCTTTCCTGCCTATTTCACCCAGATAATCAAGGGAAAGCCGGAATTTGTGATTTTTGCCTAAATTTGGGGCCCTGAAAAAAATCGAAAATTTTGCTTGACCGCGTTTTCCCAGCAACGAGTCTCTCTTTCATTTGCGTTTTATACATTGTTCCATAAATGCCACATATCTTGCAACAAAGTTGCCCATGTTTTAGATCATCCGATTGTAGGTCTTTTGGTTCAACCCTTTTATTCTTTCTTGCCTATTTCACCCAGATAATCAAGGGAAAGCCGGAATTTGGGGTTTTTGCCTAATTTCGGGACCTGGACAAAATTGAAAATTTTGCTTGACCGCGTTTTCCCAGCAACGAGTCTCTCTTTCATTTGCGTTTTATACATTGTTCCATAAATGCCACATATCTTGCAACAAAGTTGCCCATGTTTTAGATCATCCGATTGTAGGTCTTTTGGTTCAACCCTTTTATTTTTTCCTGCCTATTTCACCCAGATAATCAAGGGAAAGCCGGAATTTGTGATTTTTGCCTAAATTTGGGGCCCTGAAAAAAATCGAAAATTTTGCTTGACCGCGTTTTCCCAGCAACGAGTCTCTCTTTCATTTGCGTTTTATACATTGTTCCATAAATGCCACATATCTTGCAACAAAGTTGCCCATGTTTTAGATCATCCGATTGTAGGTCTTTTGGTTCAACCCTTTTATTCTTTCTTGCCTATTTCACCCAGATAATCAAGGGAAAGCCGGAATTTGTGATTTTTGCCTAAATTTCGAGACCCGGACAAAATCGAAAATTTTGCTTGACCGGGTTTTCCCAGCATCGAGTCTCTCTTTCATTTGCGTTTTATACATTGTTCCATAAATGCCACATATCTTGCAACAAAGTTGCCCATGTTTTAGATTATCCGATTGTAGGTCTTTTGGTTCAACCCTTTTATTCTTTCTTGCCTATTTCACCCAGATAATCAAGGGAAAGCCGGAATTTGTGATTTTTGCCTAAATTTCGAGACCTGGACAAAATTGAAAATTTTGCTTGACCGGGTTTTCCCAGCAACGAGTCTCTCTTTCATTTGCGTTTTATACATTGTTCCATAAATGCCACATATCTTGCAAGAAAGTTGCCCATGTTTTAGATCATCCGATTGTAGGTCTTTCGGTTCAACCCTTTTATTCTTTCCTGCCTATTTCACCCAGATAATCAAGGGAAAGTCGGAATTTGTGATTTTTGCCTAAATTTCGAGACCTGGACAAAATTGAAAATTTTGCTTGACCGGGTTTTCCCAGCAACGAGTCTCTCTTTCATTTGCGTTTTATACATTGTTCCATAAATGCCACATATCTTGCAACAAAGTTGCCCATGTTTAAGATCATCCGATTGTAGGTCTTTTGGTTCAACCCTTTTATTCTTTCTTGCCTATTTCACCCAGATAATCAAGGGAAAGCCGAAATTTGTGATTTTTGCCTAAATTTGGGGCCCTGGCAAAAATCGAAAATTTTGCTTGATCGGGTTTTCCCAGCATCGAGTCTCTCTTTCATTTGCGTTTTATACATTGTTCCATAAATGCCACATATCTTGCAACAAAGTTGCCCAGGTTTTAGATCATCCGATTGTAGGTCTTTAGGTTCAACCCTTTTATTCTTTCCTGCCTATTTCACCCAGATAATCAAGGGAAAGCCGGAATTTGTGATTTTTGCCTAAATTTCGAGACCTGGACAAAATTGAAAATTTTGCTTGACCGGGTTTTCCCAGCAACGAGTCTCTCTTTCATTTGCGTTTTATACATTGTTCCATAAATGCCACATATCTTGCAACAAAGTTGCCCATGTTTAAGATCATCCGATTGTAGGTCTTTTGGTTCAACCCTTTTATTCTTTCTTGCCTATTTCACCCAGATAATCAAGGGAAAGCCGAAATTTGTGATTTTTGCCTAAATTTGGGGCCCTGGCAAAAATCGAAAATTTTGCTTGATCGGGTTTTCCCAGCATCGAGTCTCTCTTTCATTTGCGTTTTATACATTGTTCCATAAATGCCACATATCTTGCAACAAAGTTGCCCATGTTTAAGATCATCCGATTGTAGGTCTTTTGGTTCAACCCTTTTATTCTTTCTTGCCTATTTCACCCAGATAATCAAGGGAAAGCCGAAATTTGTGATTTTTGCCTAAATTTGGGGCCCTGGCAAAAATCGAAAATTTTGCTTGATCGGGTTTTCCCAGCATCGAGTCTCTCTTTCATTTGCGTTTTATACATTGTTCCATAAATGCCACATATCTTGCAACAAAGTTGCCCAGGTTTAAGATCATCCGATTGTAGGTCTTTTGGTTCAACCCTTTTATTCTTTCTTGCCTATTTCACCCAGATAATCAAGGGAAAGCCGAAATTTGTGATTTTTGCCTAAATTTGGGGCCCTGGAAAAAATCGAAAATTTTGCTTGACCGGATTTTCCCAGCAACGAGTCTCTCTTTCATTTGCGTTTTATACATTGTTTCATAAATGCCACATATCTTGCAACAAAGTTGCCCATGTTTTAGATTATCCGATTGTAGGTCTTTTGGTTCAACCCTTTTATTCTTTCTTGCCTATTTCACCCAGATAATCAAGGGAAAGCCGGAATTTGTGATTTTTGCCTAAATTTCGAGACCTGGACAAAATTGAAAATTTTGCTTGACCGGGTTTACCCAGCATCGAGTCTCTCTTTCATTTGCGTTTTATACATTGTTCCATAAATGCCACATATCTTGCAACAAAGTTGCCCATGTTTTAGATTATCCGATTGTAGGTCTTTTGGTTCAACCCTTTTATTCTTTCTTGCCTATTTCACCCAGATAATCAAGGGAAAGCCGGAATTTGTGATTTTTGCCTAAATTTCGAGACCTGGACAAAATTGAAAATTTTGCTTGACCGGGTTTTCCCAGCAACGAGTCTCTCTTTCATTTGCGTTTTATACATTGTTCCATAAATGCCACATATCTTGCAACAAAGTTGCCCATGTTTTAGATCATCCGATTGTAGGTCTTTAGGTTCAACCCTTTTATTCTTTCCTGCCTATTTCACCCAGATAATCAAGGGAAAGCCGGAATTTGTGATTTTTGCCTAAATTTCGAGACCTGGACAAAATTGAAAATTTAGCTTGACCGGGTTTTCCCAGCTACGAGTCTCTCTTTCATTTGCGTTTTATACATTGTTCCATATATGCCACATATCTTGCAACAAAGTTGCCCATGTTTTAGATCATCCGATTGTAGGTCTTTTGGTTCAACCCTTTTATTCTTTCTTGCCTATTTCACCCAGATAATCAAGGGAAAGCCGAAATTTGTGATTTTTGCCTAAATTTGGGGCCCTGGCAAAAATCGAAAATTTTGCTTGATCGGGTTTTCCCAGCATCGAGTCTCTCTTTCATTTGCGTTTTATACATTGTTCCATAAATGCCACATATCTTGCAACAAAGTTGCCCATGTTTTAGATCATCCGATTGTAGGTCTTTTGGTTCAACCCTTTTATTCTTTCTTGCCTATTTCACCCAGATAATCAAGGGAAAGCCGGAATTTGTGATTTTTGCCTAAATTTCGGGCCCTGGAAAAAATCGAAAATTTTGCTTGACCGGATTTTCCCAGCAACGAGTCTCTCTTTCATTTGCGTTTTATACATTGTTTCATAAATGCCACATATCTTGCAACAAAGTTGCCCATGTTTTAGATTATCCGATTGTAGGTCTTTTGGTTCAACCCTTTTATTCTTTCCTGCCTATTTCACCCAGATAATCAAGGGAAAGCCGGAATTTGTGATTTTTGCCTAAATTTCGGGACCTGGACAAAATCGAAAATTTTGCTTGACCGGGTTTTCCCAGCATCGAGTCTCTCTTTCATTTGCGTTTTATACATTGTTCCATAAATGCCACATATCTTGCAACAAAGTTGCCCATGTTTTAGATCATCCGATTGTAGGTCTTTTGGTTCAACCCTTTTATTCTTTCTTGCCTATTTCACGCAGATAATGAAAGGGAAAGCCGGAATTTGTGATTTTTGCCTAAATTTCGAGACCTGGACAAAATTGAAAATTTTGCTTGACCGGGTTTTCCCAGCAACGAGTCTCTCTTTCATTTGCGTTTTATACATTGTTCCGTAAATGCCACATATCTTGCAACAAAGTTGCCCATGTTTTAGATCATCCGATTGTAGGTCTTTCGGTTCAACCCTTTTATTCTTTCCTGCCTATTTCACCCAGATAATCAAGGGAAAGCCGGAATTTGTGATTTTTGCCTAAATTTCGAGACCTGGACAAAATTGAAAATTTTGCTTGACCGGGTTTTCCCAGCAACGAGTCTCTCTTTCATTTGCGTTTTATACATTGTTCCATAAATGCCACATATCTTGCAACAAAGTTGCCCATGTTTTAGATCATCCGATTGTAGGTCTTTAGGTTCAACCCTTTTATTCTTTCTTGCCTATTTCACCCAGATAATCAAGGGAAAGCCGGAATTTGTGATTTTTGCCTAAATTTCGAGACCTGGACAAAATTGAAAATTTTGCTTGACCGGGTTTTCCCAGCATCGAGTCTCTCTTTCATTTGCGTTTTATACATTGTTCCATAAATGCCACATATCTTGCAACAAAGTTGCCCATGTTTTAGATTATCCGATTGTAGGTCTTTTGGTTCAACCCTTTTATTCTTTCTTGCCTATTTCACCCAGATAATCAAGGGAAAGCCGGAATTTGTGATTTTTGCCTAAATTTCGAGACCTGGACAAAATTGAAAATTTTGCTTGACCGGGTTTTCCCAGCAACGAGTCTCTCTTTCATTTGCGTTTTATACATTGTTCCATAAATGCCACATATCTTGCAACAAAGTTGCCCATGTTTTAGATCATCCGATTGTAGGTCTTTAGGTTCAACCCTTTTATTCTTTCCTGCCTATTTCACCCAGATAATCAAGGGAAAGCCGGAATTTGTGATTTTTGCCTAAATTTCGAGACCTGGACAAAATTGAAAATTTTGCTTGACCGGGTTTTCCCAGCAACGAGTCTCTCTTTCATTTGCGTTTTATACATTGTTCCATAAATGCCACATATCTTGCAACAAAGTTGCCCATGTTTTAGATCATCCGATTGTAGGTCTTTTGGTTCAACCCTTTTATTCTTTCTTGCCTATTTCACCCAGATAATCAAGGGAAAGCCGAAATTTGTGATTTTTGCCTAAATTTGGGGCCCTGGCAAAAATTGAAAATTTTGCTTGATCGGGTTTTCCCAGCATCGAGTCTCTCTTTCATTTGCGTTTTATACATTGTTCCATAAATGCCACATATCTTGCAACAAAGTTGCCCAGGTTTTAGATCATCCGATTGTAGGTCTTTAGGTTCAACCCTTTTATTCTTTCCTGCCTATTTCACCCAGATAATCAAGGGAAAGCCGGAATTTGTGATTTTTGCCTAAATTTCGGGACCTGGACAAAATCGAAAATTTTGCTTGACCGGGTTTTCCCAGCATCGAGTCTCTCTTTCATTTGCGTTTTATACATTGTTCCATAAATGCCACATATCTTGCAACAAAGTTGCCCATGTTTTAGATCATCCGATTGTAGGTCTTTTGGTTCAACCCTTTTATTCTTTCTTGCCTATTTCACGCAGATAATGAAAGGGAAAGCCGGAATTTGTGATTTTTGCCTAAATTTGGGGCCCTGGCAAAAATCGAAAATTTTGCTTGACCGGGTTTTCCCAGCAACGAGTCTCTCTTTCATTTGCGTTTTATACATTGTTCCATAAATGCCACATATCTTGCAACAAAGTTGCCCATGTTTTAGATCATCCGATTGTAGGTCTTTTGGTTCAACCCTTTTATTCTTTCCTGCCTATTTCACCCAGATAATCAAGGGAAAGCCGGAATTTGTGATTTTTGCCTAAATTTGGGGCCCTGAAAAAAATCGAAAATTTTGCTTGACCGCGTTTTCCCAGCAACGAGTCTCTCTTTCATTTGCGTTTTATACATTGTTCCATATATGCCACATATCTTGCAACAAAGTTGCCCATGTTTTAGATCATCCGATTGTAGGTCTTTTGGTTCAACCCTTTTATTCTTTCTTGCCTATTTCACCCAGATAATCAAGGGAAAGCCGGAATTTGGGGTTTTTGCCTAATTTCGGGACCTGGACAAAATTGAAAATTTTGCTTGACCGCGTTTTCCCAGCAACGAGTCTCTCTTTCATTTGCGTTTTATACATTGTTCCATAAATGCCACATATCTTGCAACAAAGTTGCCCATATTTTAGATCATCCGATTGTAGGTCTTTCGGTTCAACCCTTTTATTCTTTCCTGCCTATTTCACCCAAATAATCAAGGGAAAGCCGGAATTTGTGATTTTTGCCTAAATTTCGAGACCTGGACAAAATTGAAAATTTTGCTTGACCGGGTTTTCCCAGCAACGAGTCTCTCTTTCATTTGCGTTTTATACATTGTTCCATAAATGCCACATATCTTGCAACAAAGTTGCCCAAGTTTTAGATCATCCGATTGTAGGTCTTTTGGTTCAACCCTTTTATTCTTTCTTGCCTATTTCACCCAGATAATCAAGGGAAAGCCGAAATTTGTGATTTTTGCCTAAATTTCGAGACCTGGACAAAATTGAAAATTTTGCTTGACCGGGTTTTCCCAGCAACGAGTCTCTCTTTCATTTGCGTTTTATACATTGTTCCATAAATGCCACATATCTTGCAACAAAGTTGCCCAAGTTTTAGATCATCCGATTGTAGGTCTTTTGGTTCAACCCTTTTATTCTTTCTTGCCTATTTCACCCAGATAATCAAGGGAAAGCCGGAATTTGTGATTTTTGCCTAAATTTCGAGACCTGGACAAAATTGAAAATTTTGCTTGACCGGGTTTTCCCAGCATCGAGTCTCTCTTTCATTTGCGTTTTATACATTGTTCCATAAATGCCACATATCTTGCAACAAAGTTGCCCATGTTTTAGATTATCCGATTGTAGGTCTTTTGGTTCAACCCTTTTATTCTTTCTTGCCTATTTCACCCAGATAATCAAGGGAAAGCCGGAATTTGTGATTTTTGCCTAAATTTCGAGACCTGGACAAAATTGAAAATTTTGCTTGACCGGGTTTTCCCAGCAACGAGTCTCTCTTTCATTTGCGTTTTATACATTGTTCCATAAATGCCACATATCTTGCAACAAAGTTGCCCATGTTTTAGATCATCCGATTGTAGGTCTTTAGGTTCAACCCTTTTATTCTTTCCTGCCTATTTCACCCAGATAATCAAGGGAAAGCCGGAATTTGTGATTTTTGCCTAAATTTCGAGACCTGGACAAAATTGAAAATTTTGCTTGACCGGGTTTTCCCAGCAACGAGTCTCTTTCATTTGCGTTTTATACATTGTTCCATAAATGCCACATATCTTGCAACAAAGTTGCCCATGTTTTAGATCATCCGATTGTAGGTCTTTTGGTTCAACCCTTTTATTCTTTCTTGCCTATTTCACCCAGATAATCAAGGGAAAGCCGAAATTTGTGATTTTTGCCTAAATTTGGGGCCCTGGCAAAAATCGAAAATTTTGCTTGATCGGGTTTTCCCAGCATCGAGTCTCTCTTTCATTTGCGTTTTATACATTGTTCCATAAATGCCACATATCTTGCAACAAAGTTGCCCAGGTTTTAGATCATCCGATTGTAGGTCTTTAGGTTCAACCCTTTTATTCTTTCCTGCCTATTTCACCCAGATAATCAAGGGAAAGCCGGAATTTGTGATTTTTGCCTAAATTTCGGGACCTGGACAAAATCGAAAATTTTGCTTGACCGGGTTTTCCCAGCATCGAGTCTCTCTTTCATTTGCGTTTTATACATTGTTCCATAAATGCCACATATCTTGCAACAAAGTTGCCCATGTTTTAGATCATCCGATTGTAGGTCTTTTGGTTCAACCCTTTTATTCTTTCTTGCCTATTTCACGCAGATAATGAAAGGGAAAGCCGGAATTTGTGATTTTTGCCTAAATTTGGGGCCCTGGAAAAAATCGAAAATTTTGCTTGACCGGGTTTTCCCAGCAACGAGTCTCTCTTTCATTTGCGTTTTATACATTGTTCCATAAATGCCACATATCTTGCAACAAAGTTGCCCATGTTTTAGATCATCCGATTGTAGGTCTTTCGGTTCAACCCTTTTATTCTTTCCTGCCTATTTCACCCAGATAATCAAGGGAAAGCCGGAATTTGTGATTTTTGCCTAAATTTGGGGCCCTGAAAAAAATCGAAAATTTTGCTTGACCGCGTTTTCCCAGCAACGAGTCTCTCTTTCATTTGCGTTTTATACATTGTTCCATAAATGCCACATATCTTGCAACAAAGTTGCCCATGTTTTAGATCATCCGATTGTAGGTCTTTTGGTTCAACCCTTTTATTCTTTCTTGCCTATTTCACCCAGATAATCAAGGGAAAGCCGGAATTTGGGGTTTTTGCCTAATTTCGGGACCTGGACAAAATTGAAAATTTTGCTTGACCGCGTTTTCCCAGCAACGAGTCTCTCTTTCATTTGCGTTTTATACATTGTTCCATAAATGACACATATCTTGCAACAAAGTTGCCCATATTTTAGATCATCCGATTGTAGGTCTTTAGGTTCAACCCTTTTATTCTTTCCTGCCTATTTCACCCAAATAATCAAGGGAAAGCCGGAATTTGTGATTTTTGCCTAAATTTCGAGACCTGGACAAAATTGAAAATTTAGCTTGACCGGGTTTTCCCAGCAACGAGTCTCTCTTTCATTTGCGTTTTATACATTGTTCCATAAATGCCACATATCTTGCAACAAAGTTGCCCAAGTTTTAGATCATCCGATTGTAGGTCTTTTGGTTCAACCCTTTTATTCTTTCTTGCCTATTTCACCCAGATAATCAAGGGAAAGCCGAAATTTGTGATTTTTGCCTAAATTTCGAGACCTGGACAAAATTGAAAATTTTGCTTGACCGGGTTTTCCCAGCAACGAGTCTCTCTTTCATTTGCGTTTTATACATTGTTCCATAAATGCCACATATCTTGCAACAAAGTTGCCCATGTTTTAGATCATCCGATTGTAGGTCTTTAGGTTCAACCCTTTTATTCTTTCCTGCCTATTTCACCCAGATAATCAAGGGAAAGCCGGAATTTGTGATTTTTGCCTAAATTTCGAGACCTGGACAAAATTGAAAATTTTGCTTGACCGGGTTTTCCCAGCAACGAGTCTCTCTTTCATTTGCGTTTTATACATTGTTCCATAAATGCCACATATCTTGCAACAAAGTTGCCCATGTTTTAGATCATCCGATTGTAGGTCTTTTGGTTCAACCCTTTTATTCTTTCTTGCCTATTTCACCCAGATAATCAAGGGAAAGCCGAAATTTGTAATTTTTGCCTAAATTTGGGGCCCTTTCAAAAATCGAAAATTTTGCTTGATCGGGTTTTCCCAGCATCGAGTCTCTCTTTCATTTGCGTTTTATACATTGTTCCATAAATGCCACATATCTTGCAACAAAGTTGCCCAGGTTTTAGATCATCCGATTGTAGGTCTTTTGGTTCAACCCTTTTATTCTTTCTTGCCTATTTCACCCAGATAATCAAGGGAAAGCCGGAATTTGTGATTTTTGCCTAAATTTCGAGACCTGGACAAAATTGAAAATTTTGCTTGACCGGGTTTTCCCAGCAACGAGTCTCTCTTTCATTTGCGTTTTATACATTGTTCCATAAATGCCACATATCTTGCAACAAAGTTGCCCATGTTTTAGATCATCCGATTGTAGGTCTTTAGGTTCAACCCTGTTATTCTTTCCTGCCTATTTCACCCAGATAATCAAGGGAAAGCCGGAATTTGAGATTTTTGCCTAAATTTCGAGACCTGGACAAAATTGAAAATTTTGCTTGACCGGGTTTTCCCAGCTACGAGTCTCTCTTTCATTTGCGTTTTATACATTGTTCCATAAATGCCACATATCTTGCAACAAAGTTGCCCATGTTTTAGATCATCCGATTGTAGGTCTTTAGGTTCAACGCTTCTATTCTTTCCTGCCTATTTCACCCAGATAATCAAGGGAAAGCCGGAATTTGTGATTTTTGCCTAAATTTCGAGACCTGGACAAAATTGAAAATTTTGCTTGACCGGGCTTTCCCAGCAACGAGTCTCTCTTTCATTTGCGTTTTATACATTGTTCCATAAATGCCACATATCTTGCAACAAAGTTGCCCATGTCTTAGATCATCCGATTGTAGGTCTTTAGGTTCAACCCTTTTATTCTTTCCTGCCTATTTCACCCAGATAATCAAGGGAAAGCCGGAATTTGTGATTTTTGCCTAAATTTCGAGACCTGGACAAAATTGAAAATTTTGCTTGACCGGGCTTTCCCAGCAACGAGTCTCTCTTTCATTTGCGTTTTATACATTGTTCCATAAATGCCACATATATTGCAACAAAGTTGCCCATGTTTTAGATCATCCGATTGTAGGTCTTTCGGTTCAACCCTTTTATTCTTTCCTGCCTATTTCACCCAGATAATCAAGGGAAAGCCGGAATTTGTGATTTTTGCCTAAATTTCGAGACCTGGACAAAATTGAAAATTTTGCTTGACCGGGTTTTCCCAGCAACGAGTCTCTCTTTCATTTGCGTTTTATACATTGTTCCATAAATGCCACATATCTTGCAACAAAGTTGCCCATGTCTTAGATCATCCGATTGTAGGTCTTTAGGTTCAACCCTTTTATTCTTTCCTGCCTATTTCACCCAGATAATCAAGGGAAAGCCGGAATTTGTGATTTTTGCCTAAATTTCGAGACCTGGACAAAATTGAAAATTTTGCTTGACCGGGTTTTCCCAGCAACGAGTCTCTCTTTCATTTGCGTTTTATACATTGTTCCATAAATGCCACATATCTTGCAACAAAGTTGCCCATGTCTTAGATCATCCGATTGTAGGTCTTTAGGTTCAACCCTTTTATTCTTTCCTGCCTATTTCACCCAGATAATCAAGGGAAAGCCGGAATTTGTGATTTTTGCCTAAATTTCGAGACCTGGACAAAATTGAAAATTTTGCTTGACCGGGCTTTCCCAGCAACGAGTCTCTCTTTCATTTGCGTTTTATACATTGTTCCATAAATGCCACATATATTGCAACAAAGTTGCCCATGTTTTAGATCATCCGATTGTAGGTCTTTCGGTTCAACCCTTTTATTCTTTCCTGCCTATTTCACCCAGATAATCAAGGGAAAGCCGGAATTTGTGATTTTTGCCTAAATTTCGAGACCTGGACAAAATTGAAAATTTTGCTTGACCGGGTTTTCCCAGCAACGAGTCTCTCTTTCATTTGCGTTTTATACATTGTTCCATAAATGCCACATATCTTGCAACAAAGTTGCCCATGTTTTAGATCATCCGATTGTAGGTCTTTAGGTTCAACCCTTTTATTCTTTCCTGCCTATTTCACCCAGATAATCAAGGGAAAGCCGGAATTTGTGATTTTTGCCTAAATTTCGAGACCTGGACAAAATTGAAAATTTTGCTTGACCGGGCTTTCCCAGCAACGAGTCTCTCTTTCATTTGCGTTTTATACATTGTTCCATAAATGCCACATATATTGCAACAAAGTTGCCCATGTTTTAGATCATCCGATTGTAGGTCTTTCGGTTCAACCCTTTTATTCTTTCCTGCCTATTTCACCCAGATAATCAAGGGAAAGCCGGAATTTGTGATTTTTGCCTAAATTTCGAGACCTGGACAAAATTGAAAATTTTGCTTGACCGGGTTTTCCCAGCAACGAGTCTCTCTTTCATTTGCGTTTTATACATTGTTCCATAAATGCCACATATCTTGCAACAAAGTTGCCCATGTCTTAGATCATCCGATTGTAGGTCTTTTGGTTCAACCCTTTTATTCTTTCTTGCCTATTTCACCCAGATAATCAAGGGAAACCCGAGATTTGTGATTTTTGCCTAAATTTGGGGCCCTGGCAAAAATCGAAAATTTTGCTTGATCGGGTTTTCCCAGCATCGAGTCTCTCTTTCATTTGCGTTTTATACATTGTTCCATAAATGCCACATATCTTGCAACAAAGTTGCCCATATTTTAGATCATCCGATTGTAGGTCTTTTGGTTCAACCCTTTTGTTCTTTCTTGCCTATTTCACCCAGATAATCAAGGGAAAGCCGAAATTTGTGATTTTTGCCTAAATTTGGGGCCCTGGCAAAAATCGAAAATTTTGCTTGATCGGGTTTTCCCAGCATCGAGTCTCTCTTTCATTTGCGTTTTATACATTGTTCCATAAATGCCACATATCTTGCAACAAAGTTGCCCAGGTTTTAGATCATCCGATTGTAGGTCTTTTGGTTCAACCCTTTTATTCTTTCTTGCCTATTTCACCCAGATAATCAAGGGAAAGCCGGAATTTGTGATTTTTGCCTAAATTTCGAGACCTGGACAAAATTGAAAATTTTGCTTGACCGGGTTTTCCCAGCAACGAGTCTCTCTTTCATTTGCGTTTTATACATTGTTCCATAAATGCCACATATCTTGCAACAAAGTTGCCCATGTCTTAGATAATCCGATTGTAGGTCTTTTGGTTCAACCCTTTTATTCTTTCTTGCCTATTTCACCCAGATAATCAAGGGAAAGCCGAAATTTGTGATTTTTGCCTAAATTTGGGGCCCTGGCAAAAATCGAAAATTTTGCTTGATCGGGTTTTCCCAGCATCGAGTCTCTCTTTCATTTGCGTTTTATACATTGTTCCATAAATGCCACATATCTTGCAACAAAGTTGCCCATGTTTTAGATCATCCGATTGTAGGTCTTTAGGTTCAACCCTTTTATTCTTTCCTGCCTATTTCACCCAGATAATCAAGGGAAAGCCGGAATTAGTGATTTTTGCCTAAATTTCGAGACCTGGACAAAATTGAAAATTTTGCTTGACCGGGTTTTCCCAGCAACGAGTCTCTCTTTCATTTGCGTTTTATACATTGTTCCATAAATGCCACATATCTTGCAACAAAGTTGCCCATGTTTTAGATCATCCGATTGTAGGTCTTTAGGTTCAACCCTTTTATTCTTTCCTGCCTATTGCACCCAGATAATCAAGGGAAAGCCGGAATTAGTGATTTTTGCCTAAATTTCGAGACCTGGACAAAATTGAAAATTTTGCTTGACCGGGTTTTCCCAGCAACGAGTCTCTCTTTCATTTGCGTTTTATACATTGTTCCATAAATGCCACATATCTTGCAACAAAGTTGCCCATGTTTTAGATCATCCGATTGTAGGTCTTTTGGTTCAACCCTTTTATTCTTTCTTGCCTATTTCACCCAGATAATCAAGGGAAAGCCGAAATTTGTGATTTTTGCCTAAATTTGGGTCCCTGGCAAAAATCGAAAATTTTGCTTGATCGGGTTTTCCCAGCATCGAGTCTCTCTTTCATTTGCGTTTTATACATTGTTCCGTAAATGCCACATATCTTGCAAGAAAGTTGCCCATGTTTTAGATCATCCGATTGTAGGTCTTTTGGTTCAACCCTTTTATTCTTTCCTGCCTATTTCACCCAGATAATCAAGGGAAAGCCGGAATTAGTGATTTTTGCCTAAATTTCGAGACCTGGACAAAATTGAAAATTTTGCTTGACCGGGTTTTCCCAGCATCGAGTCTCTCTTTCATTTGCGTTTTATACATTGTTCCATAAATGCCACATATCTTGCAACAAAGTTGCCCATGTTTTAGATCATCCGATTGTAGGTCTTTTGGTTCAACCCTTTTATTCTTTCTTGCCTATTTCACCCAGATAATCAAGGGAAAGCCGGAATTAGTGATTTTTGCCTAAATTTCGAGACCTGGACAAAATTGAAAATTTTGCTTGACCGGGTTTTCCCAGCAACGAGTCTCTCTTTCATTTGCGTTTTATACATTGTTCCATAAATGCCACATATCTTGCAACAAAGTTGCCCATGTTTTAGATCATCCGATTGTAGGTCTTTAGGTTCAACCCTTTTATTCTTTCCTGCCTATTTCACCCAGATAATCAAGGGAAAGCCGGAATTAGTGATTTTTGCCTAAATTTCGAGACCTGGACAAAATTGAAAATTTTGCTTGACCGGGTTTTCCCAGCAACGAGTCTCTCTTTCATTTGCGTTTTATACATTGTTCCGTAAATGCCACATATCTTGCAAGAAAGTTGCCCATGTTTTAGATCATCCGATTGTAGGTCTTTAGGTTCAACCCTTTTATTCTTTCCTGCCTATTTCACCCAGATAATCAAGGGAAAGCCGGAATTAGTGATTTTTGCCTAAATTTCGAGACCTGGACAAAATTGAAAATTTTGCTTGACCGGGTTTTCCCAGCAACGAGTCTCTCTTTCATTTGCGTTTTATACATTGTTCCATAAATGCCACATATATTGCAACAAAGTTGCCCATGTTTTAGATCATCCGATTGTAGGTCTTTAGGTTCAACCCTTTTATTCTTTCCTGCCTATTTCACCCAGATAATCAAGGGAAAGCCGGAATTTGTGATTTTTGCCTAAATTTCGAGACCTGGACAAAATTGAAAATTTTGCTTGACCGGGTTTTCCCAGCAACGAGTCTCTCTTTCATTTGCGTTTTATACATTGTTCCATAAATGCCACATATCTTGCAACAAAGTTGCCCATGTTTTAGATCATCCGATTGTAGGTCTTTAGGTTCAACCCTTTTATTCTTTCCTGCCTATTTCACCCAGATAATCAAGGGAAAGCCGGAATTTGTGATTTTTGCCTAAATTTCGAGACCTGGACAAAATTGAAAATTTTGCTTGACCGGGTTTTCCCAGCAACGAGTCTCTCTTTCATTTGCGTTTTATACATTGTTCCATAAATGCCACATATCTTGCAACAAAGTTGCCCATGTTTTAGATCATCCGATTGTAGGTCTTTTGGTTCAACCCTTTTATTCTTTCCTGCCTATTTCACCCAGATAATCAAGGGAAAGCCGGAATTTGTGATTTTTGCCTAAATTTCGAGACCTGGACAAAATTGAAAATTTTGCTTGACCGGGTTTTCCCAGCAACGAGTCTCTCTTTCATTTGCGTTTTATACATTGTTCCATAAATGCCACATATCTTGCAACAAAGTTGCCCATGTTTTAGATCATCCGATTGTAGGTCTTTAGGTTCAACCCTTTTATTCTTTCCTGCCTATTTCACCCAAATAATCAAGGGAAAGCCGGAATTTGTGATTTTTGCCTAAATTTCGAGACCTGGACAAAATTGAAAATTTTGCTTGACCGGGTTTTCCCAGCAACGAGTCTCTCTTTCATTTGCGTTTTATACATTGTTCCATAAATGCCACATATCTTGCAACAAAGTTGCCCATGTTTTAGATCATCCGATTGTAGGTCTTTTGGTTCAACCCTTTTATTCTTTCTTGCCTATTTCACCCAGATAATCAAGGGAAAGCCGGAATTAGTGATTTTTGCCTAAATTTCGAGACCTGGACAAAATTGAAAATTTTGCTTGACCGGGTTTTCCCAGCAACGAGTCTCTCTTTCATTTGCGTTTTATACATTGTTCCATAAATGCCACATATCTTGCAACAAAGTTGCCCATGTTTTAGATCATCCGATTGTAGGTCTTTAGGTTCAACCCT
Source organism: Xylota sylvarum (assembly GCA_905220385.1). Taxonomy (NCBI): domain Eukaryota; kingdom Metazoa; phylum Arthropoda; class Insecta; order Diptera; family Syrphidae; genus Xylota; species Xylota sylvarum. Next base: position 101,237,244 of record LR999957.1, on the reverse strand, counting down.
TTTATTCTTTCCTGCCTATTTCACCCAGATAATCAAGGGAAAGCCGGAATTAGTGATTTTTGCCTAAATTTCGAGACCTGGACAAAATTGAAAATTTTGCTTGACCGGGTTTTCCCAGCAACGAGTCTCTCTTTCATTTGCGTTTTATACATTGTTCCGTAAATGCCACATATCTTGCAAGAAAGTTGCCCATGTTTTAGATCATCCGATTGTAGGTCTTTAGGTTCAACCCTTTTATTCTTTCCTGCCTATTTCACCCAGATAATCAAGGGAAAGCCGGAATTAGTGATTTTTGCCTAAATTTCGAGACCTGGACAAAATTGAAAATTTTGCTTGACCGGGTTTTCCCAGCAACGAGTCTCTCTTTCATTTGCGTTTTATACATTATTCCGTAAATGCCACATATCTTGCAAGAAAGTTGCCCATGTTTTAGATCATCCGATTGTAGGTCTTTAGGTTCAACCCTTTTATTCTTTCCTGCCTATTTCACCCAGATAATCAAGGGAAAGCCGGAATTAGTGATTTTTGCCTAAATTTCGAGACCTGGACAAAATTGAAAATTTTGCTTGACCGGGTTTTCCCAGCAACGAGTCTCTCTTTCATTTGCGTTTTATACATTGTTCCATAAATGCCACATATCTTGCAACAAAGTTGCCCATGTTTTAGATCATCCGATTGTAGGTCTTTAGGTTCAACCCTTTTATTCTTTCCTGCCTATTTCACCCAGATAATCAAGGGAAAGCCGGAATTTGTGATTTTTGCCTAAATTTCGAGACCTGGACAAAATTGAAAATTTTGCTTGACCGGGTTTTCCCAGCAACGAGTCTCTCTTTCATTTGCGTTTTATACATTGTTCCATAAATGCCACATATCTTGCAACAAAGTTGCCCATGTTTTAGATCATCCGATTGTAGGTCTTTAGGTTCAACCCTTTTATTCTTTCCTGCCTATTTCACCCAGATAATCAAGGGAAAGCCGGAATTAGTGATTTTTGCCTAAATTTCGAGACCTGGACAAAATTGAAAATTTTGCTTGACCGGGTTTTCCCAGCAACGAGTCTCTCTTTCATTTGCGTTTTATACATTGTTCCATAAATGCCACATATCTTGCAACAAAGTTGCCCATGTTTTAGATCATCCGATTGTAGGTCTTTAGGTTCAACCCTTTTATTCTTTCCTGCCTATTTCACCCAAATAATCAAGGGAAAGCCGGAATTTGTGATTTTTGCCTAAATTTCGAGACCTGGACAAAATTGAAAATTTTGCTTGACCGGGTTTTCCCAGCAACGAGTCTCTCTTTCATTTGCGTTTTATACATTGTTCCATAAATGCCACATATCTTGCAACAAAGTTGCCCATGTTTTAGATCATCCGATTGTAGGTCTTTAGGTTCAACCCTTTTATTCTTTCCTGCCTATTTCACCCAGATAATCAAGGGAAAGCCGGAATTAGTGATTTTTGCCTAAATTTCGAGACCTGGACAAAATTGAAAATTTAGCTTGACCGGGTTTTCCCAGCAACGAGTCTCTCTTTCATTTGCGTTTTATACATTGTTCCATAAATGCCACATATCTTGCAACAAAGTTGCCCATGTTTTAGATCATCCGATTGTAGGTCTTTTGGTTCAACCCTTTTATTCTTTCTTGCCTATTTCACCCAGATAATCAAGGGAAAGCCGAAATTTGTGATTTTTGCCTAAATTTGGGGCCCTGGCAAAAATCGAAAATTTTGCTTGACCGGGTTTTCCCAGCATCGAGTCTCTCTTTCATTTGCGTTTTATACATTGTTCCATAAATGCCACATATCTTGCAACAAAGTTGCCCATGTTTTAGATCATCCGATTGTAGGTCTTTAGGTTCAACCCTTTTATTCTTTCCTGCCTATTTCACCCAGATAATCAAGGGAAAGCCGGAATTAGTGATTTTTGCCTAAATTTCGAGACCTGGACAAAATTGAAAATTTTGCTTGACCGGGTTTTCCCAGCAACGAGTCTCTCTTTCATTTGCGTTTTATACATTGTTCCATAAATGCCACATATCTTGCAACAAAGTTGCCCATGTTTTAGATCATCCGATTGTAGGTCTTTAGGTTCAACCCTTTTATTCTTTCCTGCCTATTTCACCCAGATAATCAAGGAAAAGCCGGAATTAGTGATTTTTGCCTAAATTTCGAGACCTGGACAAAATTGAAAATTTTGCTTGACCGGGTTTTCCCAGCATCGAGTCTCTCTTTCATTTGCGTTTTATACATTGTTCCATAAATGCCACATATCTTGCAACAAAGTTGCCCATGTTTTAGATCATCCGATTGTAGGTCTTTTGGTTCAACCCTTTTATTCTTTCCTGCCTATTTCACCCAGATAATCAAGGGAAAGCCGGAATTAGTGATTTTTGCCTAAATTTGGGGCCATGGAAAAAATTTAATATTTTCCGGGTTTTCTCAGCAACGAGTCTCTCTTTCATTGTTCCGTAAATGCCACATATCTTGCAACAAAGTTGCCCATGTTTTAGATCATCCGATTGTAGGTCTTTTGTTTCAACCCTTTTATTCTTTCTTGCCTATTTCACCCAGATAATCAAGGGAAAGCCGAGATTTGTGATTTTTGCCTAAATTTGGGGCCCTGGCAAAAATCGAAAATTTTGCTTGATCGGGTTTTCCCAGCATCGAGTCTCTCTTTCATTTGCGTTTTATACATTGTTCCATAAATGCCACATATCTTGCAACAAAGTTGCCCATGTTTTAGATCATCCGATTGTAGGTCTTTAGGTTCAACCCTTTTATTCTTTCCTGCCTATTTCACCCAGATAATCAAGGGAAAGCCGGAATTAGTGATTTTTGCCTAAATTTGGGGCCCTGGCAAAAATCGAAAATTTTGCTTGATCGGGTTTTCCCAGCATCGAGTCTCTCTTTCATTTGCGTTTTATACATTGTTCCATAAATGCCACATATCTTGCAACAAAGTTGCCCATGTTTTAGATCATCCGATTGTAGGTCTTTAGGTTCAACCCTTTTATTCTTTCCTGCCTATTTCACCCAGATAATCAAGGGAAAGCCGGAATTAGTGATTTTTGCCTAAATTTCGAGACCTGGACAAAATTGAAAATTTAGCTTGACCGGGTTTTCCCAGCAACGAGTCTCTCTTTCATTTGCGTTTTATACATTGTTCCATAAATGCCACATATCTTGCAACAAAGTTGCCCATGTTTTAGATCATCCGATTGTAGGTCTTTAGGTTCAACCCTTTTATTCTTTCCTGCCTATTTCACCCAGATAATCAAGGGAAAGCCGAAATTTGTGATTTTTGCCTAAATTTGGGGCCCTGGCAAAAATCGAAAATTTTGCTTGACCGGGTTTTCCCAGCATCGAGTCTCTCTTTCATTTGCGTTTTATACATTGTTCCATAAATGCCACATATCTTGCAACAAAGTTGCCCATGTTTTAGATCATCCGATTGTAGGTCTTTAGGTTCAACCCTTTTATTCTTTCCTGCCTATTTCACCCAGATAATCAAGGAAAAGCCGGAATTAGTGATTTTTGCCTAAATTTCGAGACCTGGACAAAATTGAAAATTTTGCTTGACCGGGTTTTCCCAGCAACGAGTCTCTCTTTCATTTGCGTTTTATACATTGTTCCATAAATGCCACATATCTTGCAACAAAGTTGCCCATGTTTTAGATCATCCGATTGTAGGTCTTTTGGTTCAACCCTTTTATTCTTTCCTGCCTATTTCACCCAGATAATCAAGGGAAAGCCGGAATTAGTGATTTTTGCCTAAATTTCGAGACCTGGACAAAATTGAAAATTTTGCTTGACCGGGTTTTCCCAGCAACGAGTCTCTCTTTCATTTGCGTTTTATACATTGTTCCATAAATGCCACATATCTTGCAACAAAGTTGCCCATGTTTTAGATCATCCGATTGTAGGTCTTTTGGTTCAACCCTTTTATTCTTTCTTGCCTATTTCACCCAGATAATCAAGGGAAAGCCGAGATTTGTGATTTTTGCCTAAATTTGGGGCCCTGGCAAAAATCGAAAATTTTGCTTGATCGGGTTTTCCCAGCATCGAGTCTCTCTTTCATTTGCGTTTTATACATTGTTCCATAAATGCCACATATCTTGCAACAAAGTTGCCCATGTTTTAGATCATCCGATTGTAGGTCTTTCGGTTCAACCCTTTTATTCTTTCCTGCCTATTTCACCCAGATAATCAAGGGAAAGCCGGAATTAGTGATTTTTGCCTAAATTTCGAGACCTGGACAAAATTGAAAATTTAGCTTGACCGGGTTTTCCCAGCAACGAGTCTCTCTTTCATTTGCGTTTTATACATTGTTCCATAAATGCCACATATTTTGCAACAAAGTTGCCCATGTTTTAGATCATCCGATTGTAGGTCTTTTGGTTCAACCCTTTTATTCTTTCTTGCCTATTTCACCCAGATAATCAAGGGAAAGCCGAAATTTGTGATTTTTGCCTAAATTTGGGGCCCTGGCAAAAATTGAAAATTTTGCTTGATCGGGTTTTCCCAGCATCGAGTCTCTCTTTCATTTGCGTTTTATACATTGTTCCATAAATGCCACATATCTTGCAACAAAGTTGCCCATGTTTTAGATCATCCGATTGTAGGTCTTTTGGTTCAACCCTTTTATTCTTTCTTGCCTATTTCACCCAGATAATCAAGGGAAAGCCGGAATTAGTGATTTTTGCCTAAATTTCGAGACCTGGACAAAATTGAAAATTTTGCTTGACCGGGTTTTCCCAGCAACGAGTCTCTCTTTCATTTGCGTTTTATACATTGTTCCATAAATGCCACATATCTTGCAACAAAGTTGCCCATGTTTTAGATCATCCGATTGTAGGTCTTTTGGTTCAACCCTTTTATTCTTTCTTGCCTATTTCACCCAGATAATCAAGGGAAAGCCGGAATTTGTGATTTTTGCCTAAATTTAGGGCCCTGGAAAAAATCGAAAATTTTGCTTGACCGGATTTTCCCAGCAACGAGTCTCTCTTTCATTTGCGTTTTATACATTGTTTCATAAATGCCACATATCTTGCAACAAAGTTGCCCATGTTTTAGATCATCCGATTGTAGGTCTTTTGGTTCAACCCTTTTATTCTTTCTTGCCTATTTCACCCAGATAATCAAGGGAAAGCCGGAATTTGTGATTTTTGCCTAAATTTCGAGACCTGGACAAAATCGAAAATCTCTTTCTCTTTCATTTGCGTTTTATACATTGTTCCATAAATGCCACATATCTTGCAACAAAGTTGCCCATGTTTTAGAACATCCGATTGTAGGTCTTTTGGTTCAACCCTTTTATTCTTTCTTGCCTATTTCACGCAGATAATGAAAGGGAAAGCCGGAATTTGTGATTTTTGCCTAAATTTGGGGCCATGGAAAAAATTGAAAATTTTGCTTGACCGGGTTTTCCCAGCAACGAGTCTCTCTTTCATTTGCGTTTTATACATTGTTCCATAAATGCCACATATCTTGCAACAAAGTTGCCCAGGTTTTAGATCATCCGATTGTAGGTGTTTTGGTTCAACCCTTTTATTCTTTCTTGCCTATTTCACCCAGATAATCAAGGGAAAGCCGGAATTTGTGATTTTTGCCTAAATTTGGGGCCCTGGAAAAAATCGAAAATTTTGCTTGACCGGGTTTTCCCAGCAACGAGTCTCTCTTTCATTTGCGTTTTATACATTGTTCCATAAATGCCACATATCTTGCAACAAAGTTGCCCATGTTTTAGATCATCCGATTGTAGGTCTTTAGGTTCAACCCTTTTATTCTTTCCTGCCTATTTCACCCAAATAATCAAGGGAAAGCCGGAATTTGTGATTTTTGCCTAAATTTCGAGACCTGGACAAAATTGAAAATTTTGCTTGACCGGGTTTTCCCAGCAACGAGTCTCTCTTTCATTTGCGTTTTATACATTGTTCCATAAATGCCACATATCTTGCAACAAAGTTGCCCATGTTTTAGATCATCCGATTGTAGGTCTTTAGGTTCAACCCTTTTATTCTTTCCTGCCTATTTCACCCAAATAATCAAGGGAAAGCCGGAATTTGTGATTTTTGCCTAAATTTCGAGACCTGGACAAAATTGAAAATTTTGTTTGACCGGGTTTTCCCAGCAACGAGTCTCTCTTTCATTTGCGTTTTATACATTGTTCCATAAATGCCACATATCTTGCAACAAAGTTGACCATGTTTTAGATCATCCGATTGTAGGTCTTTAGGTTCAACCCTTTTATTCTTTCCTGCCTATTTCACCCAAATAATCAAGGGAAAGCCGGAATTTGTGATTTTTGCCTAAATTTCGAGACCTGGACAAAATCGAAAATTTTGCTTGACCGGGTTTTCCCAGCAACGAGTCTCTCTTTCATTTGCGTTTTATACATTGTTCCATAAATGCCACATATCTTGCAACAAAGTTGCCCATGTTTTAGATCATCCGATTGTAGGTCTTTAGGTTCAACCCTTTTATTCTTTCTTGCCTATTTCACCCAGATAATCAAGGGAAAGCCGAGATTTGTGATTTTTGCCTAAATTTGGGGCCCTGGCAAAAATCGAAAATTTTGCTTGATCGGGTTTTCCCAGCATCGAGTCTCTCTTTCATTTGCGTTTTATACATTGTTCCATAAATGCCACATATCTTGCAACAAAGTTGCCCATGTTTTAGATCATCCGATTGTAGGTCTTTAGGTTCAACCCTTTTATTCTTTCCTGCCTATTTCACCCAGATAATCAAGGGAAAGCCGGAATTAGTGATTTTTGCCTAAATTTCGAGACCTGGACAAAATTGAAAATTTAGCTTGACCGGGTTTTCCCAGCAACGAGTCTCTCTTTCATTTGCGTTTTATACATTGTTCCATAAATGCCACATATCTTGCAACAAAGTTGCCCATGTTTTAGATCATCCGATTGTAGGTCTTTTGGTTCAACCCTTTTATTCTTTCTTGCCTATTTCACCCAGATAATCAAGGGAAAGCCGAAATTTGTGATTTTTGCCTAAATTTGGGGCCCTGGCAAAAATTGAAAATTTTGCTTGATCGGGTTTTCCCAGCATCGAGTCTCTCTTTCATTTGCGTTTTATACATTGTTCCATAAATGCCACATATCTTGCAACAAAGTTGCCCATGTTTTAGATCATCCGATTGTAGGTCTTTTGGTTCAACCCTTTTATTCTTTCTTGCCTATTTCACGCAGATAATGAAAGGGAAAGCCGGAATTTGTGATTTTTGCCTAAATTTGGGGCCATGGAAAAAATTGAAAATTTTGCTTGACCGGGTTTTCCCAGCAACGAGTCTCTCTTTCATTTGCGTTTTATACATTGTTCCATAAATGCCACATATCTTGCAACAAAGTTGCCCAGGTTTTAGATCATCCGATTGTAGGTGTTTTGGTTCAACCCTTTTATTCTTTCTTGCCTATTTCACCCAGATAATCAAGGGAAAGCCGGAATTTGTGATTTTTGCCTAAATTTGGGGCCCTGGAAAAAATCGAAAATTTTGCTTGACCGGGTTTTCCCAGCAACGAGTCTCTCTTTCATTTGCGTTTTATACATTGTTCCATAAATGCCACATATCTTGCAACAAAGTTGCCCATGTTTTAGATCATCCGATTGTAGGTCTTTAGGTTCAACCCTTTTATTCTTTCCTGCCTATTTCACCCAAATAATCAAGGGAAAGCCGGAATTTGTGATTTTTGCCTAAATTTCGAGACCTGGACAAAATTGAAAATTTTGCTTGACCGGGTTTTCCCAGCAACGAGTCTCTCTTTCATTTGCGTTTTATACATTGTTCCATAAATGCCACATATCTTGCAACAAAGTTGCCCATGTTTTAGATCATCCGATTGTAGGTCTTTAGGTTCAACCCTTTTATTCTTTCCTGCCTATTTCACCCAAATAATCAAGGGAAAGCCGGAATTTGTGATTTTTGCCTAAATTTCGAGACCTGGACAAAATTGAAAATTTTGTTTGACCGGGTTTTCCCAGCAACGAGTCTCTCTTTCATTTGCGTTTTATACATTGTTCCATAAATGCCACATATCTTGCAACAAAGTTGCCCATGTTTTAGATCATCCGATTGTAGGTCTTTAGGTTCAACCCTTTTATTCTTTCCTGCCTATTTCACCCAAATAATCAAGGGAAAGCCGGAATTTGTGATTTTTGCCTAAATTTCGAGACCTGGACAAAATCGAAAATTTTGCTTGACCGGGTTTTCCCAGCAACGAGTCTCTCTTTCATTTGCGTTTTATACATTGTTCCATAAATGCCACATATCTTGCAACAAAGTTGCCCATGTTTTAGATCATCCGATTGTAGGTCTTTAGGTTCAACCCTTTTATTCTTTGCTGCCTATTTCACCCAAATAATCAAGGGAAAGCCGGAATTTGTGATTTTTGCCTAAATTTCGAGACCTGGACAAAATTGAAAATTTAGCTTGACCGGGTTTTCCCAGCAACGAGTCTCTCTTTCATTTGCGTTTTATACATTGTTCCATAAATGCCACATATCTTGCAACAAAGTTGCCCATGTTTTAGATCATCCGATTGTAGGTCTTTAGGTTCAACCCTTTTATTCTTTCCTGCCTATTTCACCCAAATAATCAAGGGAAAGCCGGAATTTGTGATTTTTGCCTAAATTTCGAGACCTGGACAAAATCGAAAATCTCTTTCTCTTTCATTTGCGTTTTATACATTGTTCCATAAATGCCACATATCTTGCAACAAAGTTGCCCATGTTTTAGATCATCCGATTGTAGGTCTTTTGGTTCAACCCTTTTATTCTTTCTTGCCTATTTCACCCAGATAATCAAGGGAAAGCCGGAATTTGTGATTTTTGCCTAAATTTGGGGCCCTGGAAAAAATCGGAAATTTTGCTTGACCGGGTTTTCCCAGCAACGAGTCTCTCTTTCATTTGCGTTTTATACATTGTTCCATAAATGCCACATATCTTGCAACAAAGTTGCCCATGTTTTAGATCATCCGATTGTAGGTCTTTTGGTTCAACCCTTTTATTCTTTCTTGCCTATTTCACGCAGATAATGAAAGGGAAAGCCGGAATTTGTGATTTTTGCCTAAATTTGGGGCCCTGGAAAAAATTGAAAATTTTGCTTGACCGGGTTTTCCCAGCAACGAGTCTCTCTTTCATTTGCGTTTTATACATTGTTCCATAAATGCCACATATCTTGCAACAAAGTTGCCCAGGTTTTAGATCATCCGATTGTAGGTCTTTTGGTTCAACCCTTTTATTCTTTCTTGCCTATTTCACGCAGATAATGAAAGGGAAAGCCGGAATTTGTGATTTTTGCCTAAATTTGGGGCCCTGGAAAAAATTGAAAATTTTGCTTGACCGGGTTTTCCCAGCAACGAGTCTCTCTTTCATTTGCGTTTTATACATTGTTCCATAAATGCCACATATCTTGCAACAAAGTTGCCCAGGTTTTAGATCATCCGATTGTAGGTCTTTTGGTTCAACCCTTTTATTCTTTCTTGCTTATTTCACGCAGATAATGAAAGGGAAAGCCGGAATTTGTGATTTTTGCCTAAATTTCGAGACCTGGACAAAATTGAAAATTTTGCTTGACCGGGTTTTCCCAGCAACGAGTCTCTCTTTCATTTGCGTTTTATACATTGTTCCATAAATGCCACATATCTTGCAACAAAGTTGCCCAGGTTTTAGATCATCCGATTGTAGGTCTTTTGGTTCAACCCTTTTATTCTTTCTTGCCTATTTCACGCAGATAATGAAAGGGAAAGCCGGAATTTGTGATTTTTGCCTAAATTTGGGGCCCTGGAAAAAATTGAAAATTTTGCTTGACCGGGTTTTCCCAGCAACGAGTCTCTCTTTCATTTGCGTTTTATACATTGTTCCATAAATGCCACATATCTTGCAACAAAGTTGCCCAGGTTTTAGATCATCCGATTGTAGATCTTTTGGTTCAACCCTTTTATTCTTTCTTGCTTATTTCACGCAGATAATGAAAGGGAAAGCCGGAATTTGTGATTTTTGCCTAAATTTCGAGACCTGGACAAAATTGAAAATTTTGCTTGACCGGGTTTTCCCAGCAACGAGTCTCTCTTTCATTTGCGTTTTATACATTGTTCCATAAATGCCACATATCTTGCAACAAAGTTGCCCAGGTTTTAGATCATCCGATTGTAGGTCTTTTGGTTCAACCCTTTTATTCTTTCTTGCCTATTTCACGCAGATAATGAAAGGGAAAGCCGGAATTTGTGATTTTTGCCTAAATTTGGGGCCCTGGAAAAAATTGAAAATTTTGCTTGACCGGGTTTTCCCAGCAACGAGTCTCTCTTTCATTTGCGTTTTATACATTGTTCCATAAATGCCACATATCTTGCAACAAAGTTGCCCAGGTTTTAGATCATCCGATTGTAGGTCTTTTGGTTCAACCCTTTTATTCTTTCTTGCCTATTTCACGCAGATAATGAAAGGGAAAGCCGGAATTTGTGATTTTTGCCTAAATTTCGAGACCTGGAAAAAATTGAAAATTTTGCTTGACCGGGTTTTCCCAGCAACGAGTCTCTCTTTCATTTGCGTTTTATACATTGTTCCATAAATGCCACATATCTTGCAACAAAGTTGCCCATGTTTTAGATCATCCGATTGTAGGTCTTTAGGTTCAACCCTTTTATTCTTTCTCGCCTATTTCACGCAGATAATGAAAGGGAAAGCCGGAATTTGTGATTTTTGCCTAAATTTGGGGCCCTGGAAAAAATTGAAAATTTTCCCAGCAACGAGTCTCTCTTTCATTTGCGTTTTATACATTGTTCCATAAATGCCACATATCTTGCAACAAAGTTGCCCAGGTTTTAGATCATCCGATTGTAGGTCTTTTGGTTCAACCCTTTTATTCTTTCTTGCCTATTTCACGCAGATAATGAAAGGGAAAGCCGGAATTTGTGATTTTTGCCTAAATTTGGGGCCCTGGAAAAAATTGAAAATTTTGCTTGACCGGGTTTTCCCAGCAACGAGTCTCTCTTTCATTTGCGTTTTATACATTGTTCCATAAATGCCACATATCTTGCAACAAAGTTGCCCATGTTTTAGATCATCCGATTGTAGGTCTTTTGGTTCAACCCTTTTATTCTTTCTTGCCTATTTCACGCAGATAATGAAAGGGAAAGCCGGAATTTGTGATTTTTGCCTAAATTTCGAGACCTGGAAAAAATTGAAAATTTTGCTTGACCGGGTTTTCCCAGCAACGAGTCTCTCTTTCATTTGCGTTTTATACATTGTTCCATAAATGCCACATATCTTGCAACAAAGTTGCCCAGGTTTTAGATCATCCGATTGTAGGTCTTTTGGTTCAACCCTTTTATTCTTTCTTGCCTATTTCACGCAGATAATGAAAGGGAAAGCCGGAATTTGTGATTTTTGCCTAAATTTGGGGCCCTGGAAAAAATTGAAAATTTTGCTTGACCGGGTTTTCCCAGCAACGAGTCTCTCTTTCATTTGCGTTTTATACATTGTTCCATAAATGCCACATATCTTGCAACAAAGTTGCCCAGGTTTTAGATCATCCGATTGTAGGTCTTTTGGTTCAACCCTTTTATTCTTTCTTGCCTATTTCACGCAGATAATGAAAGTGAAAGCCGGAATTTGTGATTTTTGCCTAAATTTGGGGCCCTGGAAAAAATTGAAAATTTTGCTTGACCGGGTTTTCCCAGCAACGAGTCTCTCTTTCATTTGCGTTTTATACATTGTTCCATAAATGCCACATATCTTGCAACAAAGTTGCCCAGGTTTTAGATCATCCGATTGTAGGTCTTTTGGTTCAACCCTTTTATTCTTTCTTGCCTATTTCACGCAGATAATGAAAGGGAAATCCGGAATTTGTGATTTTTGCCTAAATTTGGGGCCCTGGAAAAAATTGAAAATTTTGCTTGACCGGGTTTTCCCAGCAACGAGTCTCTCTTTCATTTGCGTTTTATACATTGTTCCATAAATGCCACATATCTTGCAACAAAGTTGCCCATGTTTTAGATCATCCGATTGTAGGTCTTTAGGTTCAACCCTTTTATTCTTTCCTGCCTATTTCACCCAAATAATCAAGGGAAAGCCGGAATTTGTGATTTTTGCCTAAATTTCGAGACCTGGACAAAATTGAAAATTTAGCTTGACCGGGTTTTCCCAGCAACGAGTCTCTCTTTCATTTGCGTTTTATACATTGTTCCATAAATGCCACATATCTTGCAACAAAGTTGCCCATGTTTTAGATCATCCGATTGTAGGTCTTTAGGTTCAACCCTTTTATTCTTTCCTGCCTATTTCACCCAAATAATCAAGGGAAAGCCGGAATTTGTGATTTTTGCCTAAATTTCGAGACCTGGACAAAATCGAAAATCTCTTTCTCTTTCATTTGCGTTTTATACATTGTTCCATAAATGCCACATATCTTGCAACAAAGTTGCCCATGTTTTAGATCATCCGATTGTAGGTCTTTTGGTTCAACCCTTTTATTCTTTCTTGCCTATTTCACCCAGATAATCAAGGGAAAGCCGGAATTTGTGATTTTTGCCTAAATTTGGGGCCCTGGAAAAAATCGGAAATTTTGCTTGACCGGGTTTTCCCAGCAACGAGTCTCTCTTTCATTTGCGTTTTATACATTGTTCCATAAATGCCACATATCTTGCAACAAAGTTGCCCATGTTTTAGATCATCCGATTGTAGGTCTTTTGGTTCAACCCTTTTATTCTTTCTTGCCTATTTCACGCAGATAATGAAAGGGAAAGCCGGAATTTGTGATTTTTGCCTAAATTTGGGGCCCTGGAAAAAATTGAAAATTTTGCTTGACCGGGTTTTCCCAGCAACGAGTCTCTCTTTCATTTGCGTTTTATACATTGTTCCATAAATGCCACATATCTTGCAACAAAGTTGCCCATGTTTTAGATCATCCGATTGTAGGTGTTTTGGTTCAACCCTTTTATTCTTTCTTGCCTATTTCACCCAGATAATCAAGGGAAAGCCGGAATTTGTGATTTTTGCCTAAATTTGGGGCCCTGGAAAAAATCGAAAATTTTGCTTGACCGGGTTTTCCCAGCAACGAGTCTCTCTTTCATTTGCGTTTTATACATTGTTCCATAAATGCCACATATCTTGCAACAAAGTTGCCCATGTTTTAGATCATCCGATTGTAGGTCTTTTGGTTCAACCCTTTTATTCTTTCTTGCCTATTTCACGCAGATAATGAAAGGGAAAGCCGGAATTTGTGATTTTTGCCTAAATTTGGGGCCCTGGAAAAAATCGAAAATTTTGCTTGACCGGGTTTTCCCAGCAACGAGTCTCTCTTTCATTTGCGTTTTATACATTGTTCCATAAATGCCACATATCTTGCAACAAAGTTGCCCATGTTTTAGATCATCCGATTGTAGGTCTTTTGGTTCAACCCTTTTATTCTTTCTTGCCTATTTCACGCAGATAATGAAAGGGAAAGCCGGAATTTGTGATTTTTGCCTAAATTTGGGGCCCTGGAAAAAATTGAAAATTTTGCTTGACCGGGTTTTCCCAGCAACGAGTCTCTCTTTCATTTGCGTTTTATACATTGTTCCATAAATGCCACATATCTTGCAACAAAGTTGCCCAGGTTTTAGATCATCCGATTGTAGGTGTTTTGGTTCAACCCTTTTATTTTTTCTTGCCTATTTCACCCAGATAATCAAGGGAAAGCCGGAATTTGTGATTTTTGCCTAAATTTGGGGCCCTGGAAAAAATCGAAAATTTTGCTTGACCGGGTTTTCCCAGCAACGAGTCTCTCTTTCATTTGCGTTTTATACATTGTTCCATAAATGCCACATATCTTGCAACAAAGTTGCCCATGTTTTAGATCATCCGATTGTAGGTCTTTTGGTTCAACCCTTTTATTCTTTCTTGCCTATTTCACGCAGATAATGAAAGGGAAAGCCGGAATTTGTGATTTTTGCCTAAATTTGGGGCCCTGGAAAAAATTGAAAATTTTGCTTGACCGGGTTTTCCCAGCAACGAGTCTCTCTTTCATTTGCGTTTTATACATTGTTCCATAAATGCCACATATCTTGCAACAAAGTTGCCCAGGTTTTAGATCATCCGATTGTAGGTGTTTTGGTTAAACCCTTTTATTCTTTCTTGCCTATTTCACCCAGATAATCAAGGGAAAGCCGGAATTTGTGATTTTTGCCTAAATTTGGGGCCCTGGAAAAAATCGAAAATTTTGCTTGACCGGGTTTTCCCAGCAACGAGTCTCTCTTTCATTTGCGTTTTATACATTGTTCCATAAATGCCACATATCTTGCAACAAAGTTGCCCATGTTTTAGATCATCCGATTGTAGGTCTTTAGGTTCAACCCTTTTATTCTTTCCTGCCTATTTCACCCAAATAATCAAGGGAAAGCCGGAATTTGTGATTTTTGCCTAAATTTCGAGACCTGGACAAAATTGAAAATTTAGCTTGACCGGGTTTTCCCAGCAACGAGTCTCTCTTTCATTTGCGTTTTATACATTGTTCCATAAATGCCACATATCTTGCAACAAAGTTGCCCATGTTTTAGATCATCCGATTGTAGGTCTTTAGGTTCAACCCTTTTATTCTTTCCTGCCTATTTCACCCAAATAATCAAGGGAAAGCCGGAATTTGTGATTTTTGCCTAAATTTCGAGACCTGGACAAAATTGAAAATTTTGCTTGACCGGGTTTTCCCAGCAACGAGTCTCTCTTTCATTTGCGTTTTATACATTGTTCCATAAATGCCACATATCTTGCAACAAAGTTGCCCATGTTTTAGATCATCCGATTGTAGGTCTTTCGGTTCAACCCTTTTATTCTTTCCTGCCTATTTCACCCAAATAATCAAGGGAAAGCCGGAATTTGTGATTTCTGCCTAAATTTCGAGACCTGGACAAAATCGAAAATTTTGCTTGACCGGGTTTTCCCAGCAACGAGTCTCTCTTTCATTTGCGTTTTATACATTGTTCCATAAATGCCACATATCTTGCAACAAAGTTGCCCATGTTTTAGATCATCCGATTGTAGGTCTTTCGGTTCAACCCTTTTATTCTTTCCTGCCTATTTCACCCAGATAATCAAGGGAAAGCCGGAATTTGTGATTTTTGCCTAAATTTCGAGACCTGGACAAAATTGAAAATTTTGCTTGACCGGGTTTTCCCAGCAACGAGTCTCTCTTTCATTTGCGTTTTATACATTGTTCCATAAATGCCACATATCTTGCAACAAAGTTGCCCATGTTTTAGATCATCGGATTGTAGGTCTTTAGGTTCAACCCTTTTATTCTTTCCTGCCTATTTCACCCAAATAATCAAGGGAAAGCCGGAATTTGTGATTTTTGCCTAAATTTCGAGACCTGGACAAAATTGAAAATTTTGCTTGACCGGGTTTTCCCAGCAACGAGTCTCTCTTTCATTTGCGTTTTATACATTGTTCCATAAATGCCACATATCTTGCAACAAAGTTGCCCATGTTTTAGATCATCCGATTGTATGTCTTTTGGTTCAACCCTTTTATTCTTTCCTGCCTATTTCACCCAGATAATCAAGGGAAAGCCGGAATTTGTGATTTTTGCCTAAATTTCGGGAAGTGGACAAAATCGAAAATTTTGCTTGACCGGGTTTTCACAGCAACGAGTCTCTCTTTCATTTGCGTTTTATACATTGTTCCATAAATGCCACATATCTTGCAACAAAGTTGCCCATGTTTTAGATCATCCGATCGTAGGTCTTTTGGTTCAACCCTGTTATTCTTTCCTGCCTATTTCACCCAGATAATCAAGGGAAAGCCGGAATTTGTGATTTTTGCCTAAATTTCGAGACCTGGACAAAATTGAAAATTTTGCTTGACCGGGTTTTCCCAGCAACGAGTCTCTCTTTCATTTGCGTTTTATACATTGTTCCATAAATGCCACATATCTTGCAACAAAGTTGCCCATGTTTTAGATCATCCGATTGTATGTCTTTTGGTTCAACCCTTTTATTCTTTCCTGCCTATTTCACCCAGATAATCAAGGGAAAGCCGGAATTTGTGATTTTTGCCTAAATTTCGGGAAGTGGACAAAATCGAAAATTTTGCTTGACCGGGTTTTCACAGCAACGAGTCTCTCTTTCATTTGCGTTTTATACATTGTTCCATAAATGCCACATATCTTGCAACAAAGTTGCCCAGGTTTTAGATCATCCGATTGTAGGTGTTTTGGTTCAACCCTTTTATTTTTTCTTGCCTATTTCACCCAGATAATCAAGGGAAAGCCGGAATTTGTGATTTTTGCCTAAATTTGGGGCCCTGGAAAAAATCGAAAATTTTGCTTGACCGGGTTTTCCCAGCAACGAGTCTCTCTTTCATTTGCGTTTTATACATTGTTCCATAAATGCCACATATCTTGCAACAAAGTTGCCCATGTTTTAGATCATCCGATTGTAGGTCTTTTGGTTCAACCCTTTTATTCTTTCTTGCCTATTTCACGCAGATAATGAAAGGGAAAGCCGGAATTTGTGATTTTTGCCTAAATTTGGGGCCCTGGAAAAAATTGAAAATTTTGCTTGACCGGGTTTTCCCAGCAACGAGTCTCTCTTTCATTTGCGTTTTATACATTGTTCCATAAATGCCACATATCTTGCAACAAAGTTGCCCAGGTTTTAGATCATCCGATTGTAGGTGTTTTGGTTGAACCCTTTTATTCTTTCTTGCCTATTTCACCCAGATAATCAAGGGAAAGCCGGAATTTGTGATTTTTGCCTAAATTTGGGGCCCTGGAAAAAATCGAAAATTTTGCTTGACCGGGTTTTCCCAGCAACGAGTCTCTCTTTCATTTGCGTTTTATACATTGTTCCATAAATGCCACATATCTTGCAACAAAGTTGCCCATGTTTTAGATCATCCGATTGTAGGTCTTTAGGTTCAACCCTTTTATTCTTTCCTGCCTATTTCACCCAAATAATCAAGGGAAAGCCGGAATTTGTGATTTTTGCCTAAATTTCGAGACCTGGACAAAATTGAAAATTTTGCTTGACCGGGTTTTCCCAGCAACGAGTCTCTCTTTCATTTGCGTTTTATACATTGTTCCATAAATGCCACATATCTTGCAACAAAGTTGCCCATGTTTTAGATCATCCGATTGTAGGTCTTTAGGTTCAACCCTTTTATTCTTTCCTGCCTATTTCACCCAAATAATCAAGGGAAAGCCGGAATTTGTGATTTTTGCCTAAATTTCGAGACCTGGACAAAATTGAAAATTTTGCTTGACCGGGTTTTCCCAGCAACGAGTCTCTCTTTCATTTGCGTTTTATACATTGTTCCATAAATGCCACATATCTTGCAACAAAGTTGCCCATGTTTTAGATCATCCGATTGTAGGTCTTTCGGTTCAACCCTTTTATTCTTTCCTGCCTATTTCACCCAAATAATCAAGGGAAAGCCGGAATTTGTGATTTCTGCCTAAATTTCGAGACCTGGACAAAATCGAAAATTTTGCTTGACCGGGTTTTCCCAGCAACGAGTCTCTCTTTCATTTGCGTTTTATACATTGTTCCATAAATGCCACATATCTTGCAACAAAGTTGCCCATGTTTTAGATCATCCGATTGTAGGTCTTTAGGTTCAACCCTTTTATTCTTTCCTGCCTATTTCACCCAGATAATCAAGGGAAAGCCGGAATTTGTGATTTTTGCCTAAATTTCGAGACCTGGACAAAATTGAAAATTTTGCTTGACCGGGTTTTCCCAGCAACGAGTCTCTCTTTCATTTGCGTTTTATACATTGTTCCATAAATGCCACATATCTTGCAACAAAGTTGCCCATGTTTTAGATCATCGGATTGTAGGTCTTTAGGTTCAACCCTTTTATTCTTTCCTGCCTATTTCACCCAAATAATCAAGGGAAAGCCGGAATTTGTGATTTTTGCCTAAATTTCGAGACCTGGACAAAATTGAAAATTTTGCTTGACCGGGTTTTCCCAGCAACGAGTCTCTCTTTCATTTGCGTTTTATACATTGTTCCATAAATGCCACATATCTTGCAACAAAGTTGCCCATGTTTTAGATCATCCGATTGTATGTCTTTTGGTTCAACCCTTTTATTCTTTCCTGCCTATTTCACCCAGATAATCAAGGGAAAGCCGGAATTTGTGATTTTTGCCTAAATTTCGGGAAGTGGACAAAATCGAAAATTTTGCTTGACCGGGTTTTCACAGCAACGAGTCTCTCTTTCATTTGCGTTTTATACATTGTTCCATAAATGCCACATATCTTGCAACAAAGTTGCCCATGTTTTAGATCATCCGATCGTAGGTCTTTTGGTTCAACCCTGTTATTCTTTCCTGCCTATTTCACCCAGATAATCAAGGGAAAGCCGGAATTTGTGATTTTTGCCTAAATTTCGAGACCTGGACAAAATTGAAAATTTTGCTTGACCGGGTTTTCCCAGCAACGAGTCTCTCTTTCATTTGCGTTTTATACATTGTTCCATAAATGCCACATATCTTGCAACAAAGTTGCCCATGTTTTAGATCATCCGATTGTATGTCTTTCGGTTCAACCCTTTTATTCTTTCCTGCCTATTTCACCCAGATAATCAAGGGAAAGCCGGAATTTGTGATTTTTGCCTAAATTTCGGGACCTGGACAAAATCGAAAATTTTGCTTGACCGGGTTTTCACAGCAACGAGTCTCTCTTTCATTTGCGTTTTATACATTGTTCCATAAATGCCACATATCTTGCAACAAAGTTGCCCATGTTTTAGATCATCCGATCGTAGGTCTTTGATGGCTGGATGCTGTAGAAATAGGGTAGGCACTGACTGGCGTCAACCTGGCGACGTCCAGTGTTGTAACTGTTACTGCGCATCAATTGTGCTTATTTTACCTCCTAGTGGTAGCCATCGGGTACTGGTTGGTGTCCATCCGGACCCGACTTGCTAAACTTATAAGCGCGAGTGTTGACCAAGAGAAAATTGCAGCACTATAAATACGACAGCGGACGAACTCTCTCGATGGAGTCAACGGTGGCGTTAAAGCTTCAAACGGAAGCACAACACTTTATCTGGGCTACTTCGACATATTCGGAGCTCAGGCCGATAAAGATTTCCAAGAATAAGTCAGGTTTTTGGAAAAGAGATGGTGGCGGATGAGCCCTTATTGGGCCAACGGCAGCGCTCATATCCCCGAAGCGGGATACTGACTCCGGTTTAAAACCGGCCCCTCGTCCTAGGGGTTTCAAAAAATGGAACTGGCCCTCCAGGTTGGGGGTTGTGCCGTCGGGGTAACTTCCTTACCACGTAAAAAAAATTTAGTTATGAGAGAGACACAAGCCTCGGATAATGGACCCCCTCATTTAATACCACGACCCGGAACGTACACGGACTATGATATAAGAGTATGCACCTGGAATGTACGTACACTGTACACTCCTGGTGCTATTCAAAAACTTGAATCTGTCCTCACGCGGTACAAGGCAGATATTACCGCGATCCAGGAGATACGATGGATAGGATCAGGTATGCAAAAACGGAAAAATTGCGACATTTATTACAGCTGCCACAAAAGACTGCACATGTTAGGATGCGGATTCGTCGTGGGAAATCGGCTACGCTCAATGATAATTGACTTTAAGCCGATCAGCGATCGCCTGGCTGTGATCCGCATCAAGGCTACATTTCAAAACATCAGCATAATATGTGCACACGCCCCTACCGACGAAGCTGAAGACTCTATCAAGGAGGAGTTTTATGACCTCCTGGACGGAGCCTACGGAGCCTGTCCGGAGTATGATGTCAAAATCATACTCGGGGACTTCAATGCCAAAATCGGTAAGGAAAACATCTTCGGCGGATTAGTTGGAAAGCACAGCCTCCACGACACGACAACAGACAACGGCTTCCGGCTAATCGATTTTGCAGCAGCTCGTAATACGGTGATAAGTAGCACTAGGTTTCCAAGACTACGAATCCACACAGCAACCTGGCGCTCTCCAGATGGTCGAACCGCCAACCAAATCGACCACGTGCTAATAGATGCGAGGCACGCATCCAACATTCTGAATGTGCAAACGTTCAGAGGGGCAAACGTCGACTCTGACCATTTTCTTGTTGCAGCTAAGTTCAGAGCTCGACTATCCAATGAGAAGAAGCTGCAGACCGCCCAGAAAAAGAAATTCAACGTTGGAAGCCTTAGCACGTCTGGAGTAGCCAGAGCCTACAGGGAGCGCCTGAGTGAGAGACTCTCCGCTGTGCATTCACCATCCACAAACGCCAACAATCTGTGGAACCAGTATCGCGACATCATCAAAGGGGTAGCAGAGACCACCATAGGCTACCAGCCACCACCCAAAAAGAGCCCTTGGTATGATGATGAATGCGTACGCCGGAAAAAGGTGACAGAAAATGCACACTTGCAAGCGCTGCAACGCAAAACAAGGGCAGCGAGAGAAGAGTATCGAACCAGAAGAAGGGAGGAGAAGAAGATACTGCGTAAGAAGAAAAGGGCCCACGCAGCCTCCCAGCTCAAGGATATCGAAGAGTCCCGCGATAGGAACAACATCCGGATGTTTTTCAGGAAAGCCAAGCAACTGGCAGCTGGCTTCAAGCCCGGAACGCAGGCTCTTCGAAACAGTGAAGGAAACCTAGTCACCGAAGCACAGGGAATAGTAGATGTATTTAAGCAGCATTTCCAGCAGCTACTTAATGGGCAGGTAGAGAGAGTGATAGGGCAAGAAGAGAACCCGCATCCAGTCAATGAAGAATCCATTCCCCCTCCTAGTTTTGAAGAGGTCGGCTCAGCTATCAAAAAGCTGAAGAACAACAAGGCCGCCGGCTCTGATGGTCTACCAGCAGAGCTTTTCAAACATGGTGGTGATGCTTTGGTGGGGTGCATGCACCAAGTCATCAACCAAGTGTGGGTGGATGAAGTCATGCCCGATGACTGGACTATCAGCTCTATATGCCCCATCTTCAAGAAAGGCGATCCTATGTCTTGTAAGAACTACCGAGGCATATCCCTGCTTAATGTCGCATATAAGATCCTATCCAACGTACTGTGTGAACGTCTGAAGCCTTTCTGCAGCACACTAATCGGCACGTACCAGTGTGGCTTCCGGCCCGGCAGATCGACGATCGACCAAATTTTCACACTAAGGCAAATCCTGGAAAAGACCAACGAATTTCAAGTCGAGACTCACCATCTCTTCATCGACTTTAAAGCCGCATATGATAGCATTCATCGTCTTGAGCTCTACAAGGCGATGGCCGAATTCGGGATCCCGGCTAAACTGATCCAGCTGTGCCGCGTGACGCTGGATAACACGCGGTGCAACGTGCAATTCGGCAACAGTTCCTCTGAACTATTCCAAACATGCACCGGATTTCGGCAAGGGGATGCGCTATCATGTGACTTCTTCAATTTTGTGCTGGAACAGATAGTGCGCAGGGCAGGTGTAAACACGGAAGGCACTATCTTCAACAAATCTGTCCAGTTGCTGGGATACGCAGACGACATCGACATCATCGGTCGCTCCCAGCGCGCCGTGTTAGAGGCTTTTACGGCAATTGAAGAAGAGGCGAAACGTGTTGGCCATGAAGTGAATGAGGACAAAACCAAATACATGTTGTCAACAAACAAAGAAGCATCTGTCCACCGCCTAGGACAAAACGTCACTGTTGGCAACAGTAACTTCGAAGTGGTTAAGGAGTTTACCTACCTCGGAGTAAATATCAACTCCACGAATGACAACTTAGTGGAGATTCGACGAAGACTTACCCTAGGAAACCGCTGCTACTTCGGTTTGGCGAAACAAATGGGGTCAAAACTCCTAACTCGAAAGACGAAATGTATGCTCTACAAAACTTTGATCCTGCCAGTTCTGCTGTATGGAGCCGAGTGCTGGACGATAAGCAGGAAAGCAGAGCAAATACTGAACACTTTCGAAAGAAAAATTCTTCGTCGGATATTCGGTCCCGTATGCGAGGAGGGCGAATGGAGGAGAAGATATAACCGCGAACTCTATGAGCTGTACCAGGATGTGGATGTAGTCCAAAAAGCCAAAACACGTCGACTACACTGGCTCGGCCACATCGAGCGAATGGACAATAATGCTCCAGCAAAGAGGATCTTCGAATCACAGCCCCCAGGTTCGAGAAGACAAGGAAGACCGAACCTCCGTTTTAAGGATCAAGCTATCGCGGATGCCAGAGCGCTTGGTCTAGATAACTGGAAGCAGCGTGCCCGGGATCGAAGAGAGTGGAAGGCTGCTGTGTCTCAGGCAGAGACTCTTCACGGGTCGGGAGCCCGTTAAGTAAGTAAGTAAGATCGTAGGTCTTTTGGTTCAACCCTGTTATTCTTTCCTGCCTATTTCACCCAGATAATCAAGGGAAAGCCGGAATTTGTGATTTTTGCCTAAATTTCGAGACCTGGACAAAATTGAAAATTTTGCTTGACCGGGTTTTCCCAGCAACGAGTCTCTCTTTCATTTGCGTTTTATACATTGTTCCATAAATGCCACATATCTTGCAACAAAGTTGCCCATGTTTTAGATCATCCGATTTTCATTTTTTTTTTTTAAATGTTCTGCATCACTTAGGACTAAAGTCCTTTAAAGTTATATTATAGGAAAGTTAGAAGTTGGTAGGAAAAGGAAAGAGAGTTAGGTGACGATGCGCGTTGATTTTAAATCTTTGTAAATCATAATTTGATGGAAATATTGAGGACGGCAAGTCATTCCACATACGTGTTGAATGGCTAAAGAACGTGCTTCTGAATTTGACTGTGCGACCGAAAATAGGATTCAAAAGATAAGGGTGTGCGGAAAAGGCCGCTGGTGTAGTACGATTAAACTGACGGACAGGCGGGACACAATTATAGATTTCGTGAAAAAAAATTTTAGGTGTTGTCTGGTGATCGAACCTCGAACCGCTCTCTCTGTAGTCCAACGGACTAATCATTTGGCATTCATAGTGATGGTGAATACTTTGGTTCCAGTTTGCTGTAAGATACACCATAAGATCCCATGTGGAACGTTGTTGACGGAAACTGTACTGACGGTCATTTATGTAGGAAACGGTTTCTTTTAAGATATCTACCTTAGAGACATCTTCTCTGTTATCTATCACTGAAGTTAGGGCTATGGGTCCGTAGTTTAAAGCGGAGTTCTTCTTGCACTTTTTAGTGATCGTCTGAACGTGCGGGAGTTTCCATCTATCTGGAATATGTCTGTAGAGTATGACTGGTGGAGGAGCTTATGTATGTCGAGGTTTAGGCTGGAATCCAAAAAGAGTGTAACATCGTGAGTGTTTTGAGCACTTCACGAAATTGTTTTATGAGTTTGGGTTTGACGACTGTGAATAAGATGACCTTCATGGAGGCTTGGATTTTGATGTTGATGTTGATCATATTCCTGAAGTGCATAGGTCTCGTACCGCCCGTGTTTTGGAAGTCTGAGTGAACGTGCAATTTCGGGTTCAGATGAGTATATGCCAGAGTCTAATCCTTAATTAATTTTTAACCCATCGCCTTATAGGTATCCAATCCTGCGTTGAGAGGAATATGCTTTTTATGTCGCCCTCCTGCCAAAGGTTGGATCGCTTCATACGCAATCTTTGCAGCTGTTGTCTTTAGATGCAAGTCTAAGTCTAAGTCTAAGTCTAAGTCTAAGTCTAAGTCTAAGTCTAAGTCTAAGTCTAAGTCTAAGTCTAAATCTAAGTTTAAGTCTAAGTCCAAGTCTAGGTCTAAGTTTAGGTCTAAGTTTAGGTCCAAGTCTAGTGCTAGAATGATATCAAGGCTGCAGTTGGCATGGTTCTGATGACGCAGCCAGTCCCTATTCATGCTAATCTTTGGATCATTAACAGTTCCCTGAGGTATGTGATCTTGTTTGTTGCGGGCACTATCCACTATGATAGAATGGGTCTGAAGATGGCTATATATATTAAGTGGATAATGGCGGGCTTGGCCCCAAATTTTTTACCAAAGATTTTGCTGCATGTACATATAGAAGGCTATGGATGCTTTCTTTATCCTTTCTGACGTGTTTTCTTCCCGAGTCAGCTTACGGTCGAGCATACAGCGCAAGTATCTCGCCTTATCTGAGATTTGGAGGGTTGTGTCGTTGAGTTTCAAGCGCCCGATGTATTGGATTGTTCTCTTCTTAGTATAAATATATATATACCTCCGTATAAATTTGGTCCTTTATGTCATTGGTATTCCGCACCCATCCCAGTTTTCGTTATTTTTTTTGTCACTTCGTTTTTTTTTTTTACAATCTGACTTTATTTTACTCATATTCGTTGCCTCTCCCCTATAACTACCTGTCTGACCATATACTGGCTGCTGCATATTCGACATACATATGTATGTAAGTTATGTAAGTGTTGCACGACCAAAAGGTCCTCCGTATTTTATCAATCCAGCCTTTAAGAATGCGGAAATGTAAACACACTTGTCCACCTCATTCCACTTTATCGCCTTGGAATTCCGCCGTAAACATTGTTCGGCAAATGAAATGTAATAAATCATTTATCAACGAGACTCTTGTCCTCGACAATAAATTTGAAGGAGTTATACGAATGTGGTGACACGGCAGTGTTGCTTTGTAGGTGTAATGTCAGCAATGAATATTTTCTCCATCCAGTGCAACGATTTATTGCTCCGCACCCGTACCAACCGCTTTTACTTTATGTATTTCTGTGTTTGTTGTTTTGTTTCGCCAGGTGGGTAGGTAGGATTGTACATCCTTTCTTTCACCTCATTCATTCAAGTTTTTTTTTTGTTTTCATTTCGAATTTTTGTTTTGTTTTGTTTTTTTTTCCTGCACTTTCCGACGCCGCCAATGGAGATAAGAGCGCGTTTACAATAAACAGCCACTATGCCAAGGACAGTATTATTAGCAGTTAAACAATTTAAATGGAATTTTAGAACACCTAAGCTTGGGGATTTTTGTTTGGTTTCCTTCCTCTATTTCAGGCTTGACTTATAAGGATTTGAGAATAACTAAGCGGAGATGATTTGGTAGAGAGCTTATTTCTGACCTGTTGCATCTTGTTTCGTGAAGTTATGAATCTATGTACGAGATCCTGCCTTTAGAATGTGGTGCTACTGCTACTGCTACAAATTCGTCGAACGTCCTCTTTTATCGTACTTGTGGGTTAGATTCGAGGATTCTATGGGGCAAGGCATTAGTATCACCTTAAGTATCTTGGATACAGAAATGGCGGAAAATTCTGAAAAACTCTATAATTGCTTTGCTATCATTGAAAGAGAAACCGAAAAAAAAGTACTAAACCTTTGAAGTTAACTTGATAACTACTGGAGACGGTTAAAAACTGAACAGCACTGAATGACTTTGCTACCAATCCCTAATCTGACATCGCTCTGCTAGACATCGAAGGAATATTTTCTCCACGTGTAGTCCTACATGTTGGTACATAAGAAGGTCTTATAAGACTATCCAACAGATCACACATTCTTCTATATTTCAAAATACAGCGTAAAAACGATTCTACTCTCGCTCTTTATTTCATAAAAAAGAAACAGACTAACAGACGATATAACCAGTCAAAGCCAAACCCTCCTAATTCGCATTTAATTGAAAATCCTTCATCCTACCATACTGCAATAAAGATACATATACAACAGAACATAGTCCAAATAGAAATCTAAATCAATTTCCGCCCCAATTCAGAGGGGCCTTTGAGAGCCTGATTCACGCAAAATTCGCATTTTTCCAATCAACTGACCAGAAAAAAACGAATCCTTACCCCCAAATCCTTGCCTCTACACACATCAATCACTTTCAATAAGCAACCCGCAATTCAGATACGCACACACGCATGCTTATCTCATGTAAATCCTTCGAAGGATGCTTATGGTACAAACATTTATAGTATACCTACTTGCGAACACAATGGGAATATATGGTAGTTTCTCTCGCAAAATTGTGTGGAATCCAGTTAATGTCCTTTGCCCATAATCTAATCCTCAGCTAAAAACGAGAAAATGAAATTATAGCCTTACTGGGTTTGAGTTTTACGAGAGAGAGAGAGAGAGAGAGTCTAAATCGTCTTGAATCTGAATAGTGAAGAGAATGCTTGCGTGTCCTTAAATTGTGCGGATCCTTTTTTGGGGCAAACAACATTAATTCATTTCGGAATTTGTGTGTTGGCTGAGGAATGAATTCAAATTGAAATGGGTTTACGGACAAAAGGATGGGAAATTCTCAAGAGAAAATAAAATAAAAAGAAAAAACAGATTTTCAAATTACCAGAACAAACACAGGGACTCCACTGCTGGGGAGACCCCATTATATTGCCAACGTCTTCAGAATCCATCAGCAGGTAACATCAAAAACATTTTAATTACCCTCCTAATTTACACGGATAAGGCAGTCACGACACCTTTCGTTCATTCTGCCCCCGAAATGTTCAAAGCCAAATTCTTTTGCGTGACCGATCCATTCGTGAAGAGTGTCAAAAGGATTGCGCGACTACTTGGCACGCGTCAGTTTCCTTAAAAATTGTTTGCAATAAATTCCAATAAACCTCCTACTTTTCTCCTTCACCCCAAAGTCATCGCCGTCGTCGTCGTTGTCGTCCAAGAGACGACGACCGAACGATGGGATATCAAAAGGACTCGAGTCGAGGGTTATGAAAGGCTTCATCAGCCATGTCATGAAAATCGGAGCAAATAACCATTCGTGTTATTTTCAAATTTACCATCAAGTGGCTGACTGACAGCCAAAAAAGGACACGCTTCGTGTATCCCTCCCTAGGCAATAATAAAATAAATGAAATTATACTTGGACTGGCATGCAACTTATACTTGATATGTCTGCAACATTCCCATGCCTGGGAGTGCAGTCTACAGTCTTGATTATGAGCATTTTATTGTGTTCTCCTGTTCTTCAATAAAAAAAAAAAACCAAAAATTTTCTATAGGCCAGGTAAACTGCATAATTTTTGTGTACGTTGTGGATTATTTGCATAAAGTTTGCGGCAGTTTGTTTTTTACAGCCCGTCGCCACTACCACTCGATGGCATGCCATCGGGTAATAGTTTTGCATTTCTGCCTTCGGATAGGTTTCGGGCTAATGAAAGATGTTCGTGCTGGCAGTCATTGCGGTATGCAAAATGGTAAAATTAAATTAGATTTGTGGATACATTTGATTAGAGTATCGGCAGGAATTTTGTATGAGTATCGGAAAGACAAGGAATGTCCTCGAAAAGTTTATTTCTACAAAATTGTTTTTAGTTTTTTTTTCCGAAGACACTACGAGGATCATCAGGACTAAGTACACCTAACGAACTGGGCATTCCTCTACACGCCACCGATTACGTACTTCCACAACTTTTGTTGTGGAAAAATCTTCGAAACGCGTATCTCCTTAAGAGAGGATTGAGAGGAGGATCACTACACGGGATCTATATGTTTCGAATCGCGAATAGGAGAAGGTGTAAAACATAAACAGCCACTATAGCGTCTTCCAGGTGGAGATCATGGCATTAAAGGAGACCTTACAGTGTTAAGCACTGCCCGTGAAATTTAGATACAGGATCAGTTTTCCAATCCTATATTTTGCTATCACTCGGAGATCCTCGGATAGGGATTTGTCTAAAGTCAGTAGTCTGGTCCTTGCTAGAACTTGACATTTGGACAGCGAATGGTATAGAGATTCTTTCTCTTAATGACCTTGCAGTTTCTACAAAAGGTGTTGTAGGGGATACCAAGCATGACCACTTGGTTTCCAACTGGACAGTGGCCATTGACAATATCTACGATTCTTAGAACATCTGGTCTTGATTTACCAAGTAAATCATTCATCCAAGGCTGGATGTAATTATGCCACGACTTTCTTGAAATGGCGCAGCTAGTAAGACTGTAAGACTGTTTCACCCGCAATTTGCTAGCTGGAGGAAGTGAAGACCTATAAAGCGATTAATGGCACCTAGTGGAATATCGACTACTTTTGCTACAGCACCATTAAAGGCCAATTCTCGCTTGGTTAACTCATCAGCACACTCATTACCTTCATATGTGATATGTCCTCGGACCCAGATGACTGTAATTACCGAGTGGATTGGTTTATTTCAAACCGTGATTGCTCTACCAGTTTTGAGGACGTACTACCGTCATCAATAGCTTCGGCGGCGAAAAGGTGGAAACATTGTGGTTAGAAGATTAGGAGATTCTTGTTTCTCCTTCTGGAAAGCAAAACACTACCACAGTCTGGGAGACGAAAAGACTTCGAAATATTTAGTTAGTCGGAGAATATGCCTGTGAGGATACCTCAGTTTACCTTCGAACAGTCTGTGTAAATACCTACATATTGTAGCCATTACTAACGCTACCATTCCTCTCTGCTCTGGAATTTCTTTAAGAAAACTTTCCTTGAGTTGAGTGCTGGGATCTTGTAATCGGTCGAAGATGGAACCAATTCTCTTGGTATTATCTCCAAAATCCTACTGTGACCATATGATGTGATGTGATGTGAAGTTCTAGGGGGGATCAGCTACTTGGAATATCTATTGGACAAGACCTTAATGTTCCTGTGATGCCTCCTGTCAAATTTGTATTTCTTGCTTAAAGTGAAAAACCAAACGATAGAGAAATAAGTGAGGACTGGACGCACAAGCGCTTTGTACATCCATAGCTGTTCTAATCTGAGCTTTCAACAAAGTTTCTGGTCTATAACCGTAGCTATGTATTTTGCACTAGAACATAGTAAGGGTGGTTAACCATCTGGTTAGTGAATAGCATCAGTTCGGTCTTATCTGGCTTTACACCAAGTAGCTTGTAGCCCATGAGTGTACCTTATCCAGAACATTTTCCATTAGTTAGCTTGGCTTGGTGAGGAACGTTTCTGACACTAAAATAACCACATCATCTCCATACGCAACCACATTAATCCCATCTCTATCAAATCGCACCAAGCCATAGCAAAGAGGAAATAACACCACTCGGTGGGGTACCTCTTCTGACCGTCTTAGTTGTAATGCTGTTACCTCAAGAAGCATGTATGATTCAAGCTCTTAACATGGGTACGATTCACTGACTAAGGAATTACTCTACACGTACATACCTCGGTGAGAGCCTCTTAAATGGTAGCCGAATCCATGTTATTAAAATAGTCTTATCAACCTGGCACCTCAATGTCGGTGACACTTGTACTATTTAAACCAAAGGAGCCTCGTCTAGCCAGTTTGTCAGCCTTACAGTTCTCTGGTATGTTACAGTTTCCAACTATCTCGTTAAGAGATACGTCAGTCTTTCACTACCTTGGATCTCGTTGTGCTGGATGCAAGGGATTTGATGGCTGCCTGACTGTCAATGTATATGGCAATATCCGATGCTGATACTGCATTCACCCCAGCCAGTAAGCTGCTTGACGAATGCTTGACGGCAGCGACTTCGGCTTGAAAAACGCTGCAATAGTTTATACGGTTAAAGGAGAAGTGGATATCCAAGTCTTCTGAGAAGACATCAGCACTGATTCCATCCTCGGTTTTGAACACATTCGTAAAAATTGAGGACGATTCTTGGTAGAAGATATCCCTTTAGGTCCATTCAGTTGTTTTTGGTTTTGAGAATTTGTAGACCATATTAAAGTTGTGTTCAATGGGCAGGTGGTCAGTGACCTATGGAAGATCCCGATTTGCATCGGCAATATTCTTGCATGTCCAGTGTTATGCTCCTTCCATTGTTTGGATCTTTTCAGTCTTATTGTTGAGTAGCCAGCCGGATTTGTGCTGACGATGGCAATTGGAAGTCAGTGGAGCATGGCTTGTAGCTCTGCAGTGACAGAGGTTCTCAGTGCACGAGTAATGCTTAGACAAGCGACTCGTTGAGTCTACAGGCCTTCCACCAAAATAGTACTCCTTACTTTTTTTTACCTTTAATTATCGATGTGTATAGCGCGTGCATAATGTATGGTTGTAGGCACCATGGGGAACCTATTGCCTCCAGCATATGTATAGGGCAGACAAGAATTTTCTGGCACGTTTGACTATGTTTTCTCTCAAAAGAAGCTTGCGTTCAAGCTTAAGGCCTAGGTGTCTGGCACTATTTGTGAGAATAAGGGGGAGTGCCTCCTAGCTTTGGGAGATTAGACTAAGGAAATTTGTGTTTTCTTCTGAACAGGACCAGTTCAGTCTTCGTCGGAGTAAGGGAGAGACCACAGCTTTGAAAATTCTGAAAACTCTGTTTTCTTTGCCAAATCGTTAATCTATTCTGTTCTCTTTCTTCCTCAATAGAGGCAAAATACTTCCCAGGTACAAGGAACTGTCAACTTTTTCTATCGGTTGGTTGCTGATTGGATGTTTTCATTTTTTGCACCAGAGGCCAAGAACACTTGTTATTTATACCCACTATCTCCTGTGTAGTTTCATTTCTGGAAAAGTATGGCTTAGTAGTAGTTACCTTCTTCGTTTTCCCAGTAGAGCTTTCTCCTCACGGCTTCTAAACATTTTACCAACAATACATATATTCGGGAGTTGGTTGCTCATCAGTTCTCTTCTCAGAATATCCCTCGTTTCGGTGAATCTTGAACCTCTTTTTTTTTACTTTGTATTCTTTGTGCTATTTTTACCTACCAAACGAACTTTGACTTTTTTTTTTCTGACAAGAAATCACTTGGCTCGTGTATCCTCAATACTACTATTCTACCAAATGATTGGTTTTTTTTTAATGCGTTTGGGATTGAAGCATCACAGCCAAAAGGAGGACTTTGATCTCGTTTGTATTTCTCTGTATAGTTGGCTAGTAGTCTCTTGTGCTTTGTACCCATTCGATTTTACGTTTCAACAGTTCTAAAATCCCAGCCAGCCGTTCACGATGTTCGCATTTTTGTTTTTTTAATTCGAAAGCACTCAGCATATCCTTGCCATTTAAATTTCCTCTTACCAAACAAAAGTCATTGTTCTCGTAAAGCCTACATTCAGCAACGTACAGTCATTATCCTTGCTGCGAAGCACCATTCAGCTCTGTCCGTAAACGACACATTCAACACACAAATCTGATATATTAGAGAGTTCGACTAAATTTGACAACCACTTCATAATCCCAATAGCTCTAAAGAGGCCTCCTCGACGTACGTAAGTCAGTAGGTACATACCATGAGCAACCCCGAGGCATATCCCAGCAAATATTTTCCAAATCAAATGTTACCGTTGCTCCATCCTGGTTGCATGTGTATAGTGATACTTCCTGAAGTTGAGTGTAAATTCGTTCAGTTTATCCTGGAAAGCTGCCATAACATATAAAACTGCTTCTCTCTCATGCTCCTGCAAAAGGATTTCGAGAAGAATCCATAGATCTCCATGTTTATTATGACGCGCATACACACACTATACAGCTGCTGGTGTTTAACATGTGTAAATAATGCTCCTACAGGAAAGTGCCTTGTGACTATCATTTATTAACTTCAAACATTTTGAAAGCACACAGTATACCCGCGATTTGAACGCCCGCCAGCAGGCGGATGTATGGCAAATGGTTTCCGCGTGGCACCAGTTGTTTTATACTCTCCTTGTGACTGATTGGCATATCAGGAGACTTAAAAGCGGTTCAAGGCATAGATAGATATTTCATGTAGTATTACAAATAACATGTAGATAAGCTGACGCTTGTGTTGTGTACTATACGTAATGTGACAGAGACAAATTGACAAAGGGATGATTAAGACCTCCGACAGGAATGGAGAAAGCTCATTTGCTAATGAATTAATCGTGAAGCATGTGGGATGGAATGGGATGTTCTTAGAGAAACGTAAGGATGGTTCTCATAATGTTTTAAAGGAGTGCTCAGTGATGCGCTTTGTCAAAACAAGCGTGTGTTGCATTCAACATCAATTAGTAAGGTCGTGCATCGGCAATTTGAATGCGAGCTTTGAGATTGGTATTTACAAGAAAGTCGGACTACTGAGGCAAAGTTCGCATTCTGAATCGCAGAAGGTCCATCAGCTCGACATTACACACGTCCTCCAAGTCAGTGAAGAAGTCACTACCGAAAGTTCTTATTCTTCTGGCAGATAGGGCAGGACAGTCTCATAGCAAGTGTCGAACAGATATAATTTCTTCCTCGTCCCTGTAACTTCTGCAGTAATCGTTGTATACTACAGCAAGTAGCTGAGTACCAGCCGTGATTTCGGCTACAAATCACTACAATCATCATTTATTCTAAAGGAACAGTCTTTTTTAGAATTTCGCAATAGACCCCAGCCCCTGTGCCAATGTTCATATTAGAACCGTCGGTGTAGAAGGCCAGTTCGTTTTTATTGACGGTTCTATGGTACTTTCAGTAGACTGTCTGGAATTCGTATAGCAAATCTCCTTTCAAATACACATAAGTATCGGGTTCATGTGATCAGTTACCGTCGATCGGTTGGTGACCTCCCATCGAGAAAGTACAGATGCGTGGCCACGCATCTACCATCTGTAACTCATTTTCGGTGAAGCTGCCATCCGGTTTTCTTAGAGACGGATATTCCTTCCATTATCAGAAGGCCTTACATCGATGTCCTTAGAGCGCGTTTGTAAGTAAATTGGCTTACCTAGTACGTTGCACCTACATAAATATATCCTACTTATGTTATCATGTGTATCCGTCCATTTTTACCTTCTGCTCCTGTTTATCATCCTTTCCGCGACCTTCCTCTCTTCTTTACTTCGATTTGGATTATTGCTGTAACTTCTAAGCCCATTCTCTCGTAGCTTTCCGACTCAATTGTAAGCATCGTCGTCTTATTTCGTTTGGTTTGTCCACTATTACATAGGTTGCCTTAAGTCTTTTTTAACTTTCCCACAAGGCGTAAAACATTGGACGCCTGTCGCATTAATTGCATGATGGCATTCTTTATGGTCAATGAATGGTTCAGTAACCATCCAGGTACATGTCTTTGATTTTCATTAGTCCTTCGCTTTGTAGGAACCTGATCCAGGCTGGTGAACCTACATGCATTGTCTAATAATCAATCTGCAACTATCCACATTCCACTGATACAAAGATAGACTGATATCCATTATGGAAACTGACTTATGAAAAAAAATAAATTGAAATACCATCTTCATGGTTATATCTGAATCTGAATCACGCCTTCATTTTACGACACTCACATGAACGACAAACAGTTTTCGTCTTTTAAACACTTATAAAGTCCTTTGGATAATTTCAACTAAAAACAAATGTATCGCTGCACGCACTGCAAAAACAAATTAAACCGCTTATTAGCCGCGTAAATATCCTTTCAAATGAAGATTTCTATCACGCGCCGCAGGAACATTCTTTAAAAAAAAAAAAAATCTCGATAAAATTAAACACCGTACACACATCCACATGTGAGTGTGATGTATGGGCACAAAGGCATTTTTTTTTTCTTCCATTATCCTTGCGCATTCCTTTGACTAGAGTGGGTAAACTCCCGAACACATAACCAGCTCTCTCAATGAAGATGGCTTATAGTAGTGATGGTGCGTGTATGATGGTATTCTCCATTGTTCATATGAAGTGTATGGGAAAAATGAAATTTACTATTTACGAGCACATAAGTCAGTGTTATGAGGCCATTCCCGATGATTTACACAGAGGACGACGTCAGTCTGCTTGTTGTGTTTGTGTGATGTTTTTATGTGTGCGGTTGTGTATCCTTTTTGAGTTTTTGCCCATATTTTGGAAAAAGTTTATTTATTTCTTGTGTTAAAGCATTGTCTTTCGACTGGAGTACGGGAATGTGCAGTTCCCATGAGTAGGGTGGGGGGGCTTTAGATCGTTTGCGGTGTGGATCGTAGATTATATTGTCTGGTTATAAATTTGCTGTTAAAATAGCGACAACTTAATTTTAATACTTTTGCAAGAGGGTTGAAGGATGTGAGTGAATTTAAGTGATATTCAGGGACAATGGGAATTCACTTAATGGTTTAGATGTGCTGGGATATCGTTGAGAATCTCTGAGTTAATTCCCAGTAACGGACTTGGAAGAAGCAATGTCAGTATGCGGCAGTTTGTCTAGCTTAGTAGATATAGAGTATCTTCTAACTTACATATTTAGTGCCTTGGTCGACTAATTAAAATTCAGAGAACGTAGACCTGAAGTCACACTCTGGATTATAGACCTAGATATGAACCTATTAAGATTGTATCAAAAGAGATCTACTACTCCAGTAATACAGTCATTTGGTCACTAAACAATGTCATGTGACCATCGCTCAACTTAAACTGTCGAAAAAATGAACAT
This sequence comes from Xylota sylvarum, assembly GCA_905220385.1. Lineage (NCBI taxonomy): Eukaryota > Metazoa > Arthropoda > Insecta > Diptera > Syrphidae > Xylota > Xylota sylvarum. The sequence continues at coordinate 101,203,037 of LR999957.1, read as the reverse complement.
TATAAGGAAATTAAGGATGGGTTGCACTCTTGAAACTGACCGCATCCCCCTGTGGCTGTCTAGCAAGAAATTAAGTTCCATACGCTTATAAAAAGATTGATCGTTGAGTCTGACTTGGATGACATATACGTTCTGATAAAACAAAATTTCTTAGACTTGACGTTTCTAAATGCTATTGAATCATTTCAGCTCTTGAAAAAGTCTTCAGAGAATTTCAGCCATAGTATGGTTGATAAAACAGAAAGTCACTCAGTGCTCAGCGAAAGTAGGACATAAAGCTCAGTCGACAATCCATGATCAATCAGTAAACATGGTTTCTCTGAATACTGTGGATGTCCTACGGAATCTGTCTTAATTTGATGGTACAACCTAAAGTTCTATCTCTCTCGGAACCAAGAGAATCAAGAGATCCATACCTACTTCTGAATTCGATCCACTTGTTGACAATTCCTGCCTAAATCGCAGGGCAGATCATAATGAAATCCCAGGCACAAATGCTCTGACACCTTCACCTACTCATTAAAATATGGTCGGTTGCCAATAGGAAAGCATAGGTTTCCGCTTGGAAAAGAGAGGCATGCTTGTCGAACGAGTGGTGTAATCTTATGTTGTCGGTCCACACGAAGACACTGGTGGTGGACCTTGATGGATTTTGGGAATATCCGTAAAACATTGACTACAGCTCAGTCCAGGCTCAGGTTCTGGCCAAAGTCAGTCCTGCACACAAGTAATGTCGATTTTAAATGTATACCGCAGTCGAATTTTCGGTGTCATTGCATCTGACGGCACATCTGTGAAACTAGGGTCTTCATCAGTTCATCAAAACAGTCCGATTGATACCAAAAGCGGTCCCGCCTAGCACGGTAGATTGGAAGTACAGCCCATTATATACGTATGTATGTACTTATCAAGAGGAGGTAAGTCCAGCACAGCCAGATGTACTTAGAAAAGCTGCTGCGCAGCCGAGAGAGGCAGTTCTTAGCGCAAAAGGTATTCGTATACGTAGACGAGACTCCCTTCTACCAAACAACTACGAATTAGCTAGAAATGGTCTTATTATAGCCTTATAGTTTCAAAAAACCTTTTTTTGGTCATTAGCCCCACGTTTTGCCCTTACAGCACCTTAAGTACCCTTACACTACCAGAAAACTGAGAGTACCTTGGATATCCTTGACTTGCTATGCTTTGCCCAAACAAGTTTCTTATGCAGGATCATTCTTGGATATTTTGCTTCATCTGATATCTGGATAGTGATGCTCGATAGTTTTCTTATGAAGAAAACCCACTCCTATGGGATCATTCAGCGATTATTTCTAAGAACATCTGTGATTTAGCACACATAATGTCTAGGTATGACACGAGAGAACGTATGGGAACATCATACACCTGAGCGTAGACGTTTGAACTATTGATAGTATGTAACAGTGTCAACCACCAGTGTTTCTCCTGAACTAACTGAAGGAAGTTCGCATATCGGCTTTTGATATCTTAGCTGGAAAATGAGTTTCTAACAGAAGACTAAAAAGCAGATTCCCTAAGTAACTCTTCGACTTCAACTTCTTATATTCTCTTTGTTTGGATCGGAAAAGATTTCAGTGTTCATCTAAATTTGTGTCTTAAGTGACCGATTCAAAAGTTTTCTGGCTTTCTTTCTGAGTCACTACAGTTCTGAGTTCCACCAGGGAACTGGCGATTTGGTGAAGATACTAGTCAGCTTTTAATCAGCATCCTCCACCTTCAGTTCTGTTCTGAATTTTAGAGGACCTGTGCAAGATTTGTCTTCTCCAGTTAAGTTCTTCTTCTTTTTTTTAGGTGGCGCTACAGTTCGTGGGCCTTCAATACTAAGCCTCTCCAGTTAGCTCGGTTCTTAGCTAACTGGCTCAAGTTGTGTACTTTAAGTCAGTTGATGTCCTAATATACTTGTGCGCGCCACCTAAGATGAGGTCTTCCTCTACAGCGTTGTCCCTCCGGATTAAATTAGAAGACTGCGAGCCTGAGCATTTGTGTCCATTCGCTCTACAGCCATCTTAGACGACTGATGTGCATTTTTTTTTTTGACTAGGTGGATGTCGCTGCACAGCTCGTATAGTTCGACGTTGAATCTCCTTCTCCAAAGCGTGTCAATGCAAACGAGACCGAAAATTTTACGAAGAATCTTTCTCTAGCAGCTACCCAGGATGAGATGATCAAGGCCTTATACAGAGTCTCCTCAGTCCTTCGGGATAGGGCCTTACTACTCAATTGTCTTCTCAGCCAAAGAAACAGCGATTGGCAAGAGTTATTCTTCGTTCAATTTCTGCATGATTGCCTATCACGCAGTATTCTGTTACGATACCAAAAACTACCCAAATATCCCTGCGACTGAGTTTCATGATATCTGCAGATCTCTTTTTATCATAGACTGGCCACAACGATTTGGCTGCAGCGCATGTAGGTATTAGATGCCATCGCCTTTTAGCCTCTTCATTGAATTTAATGGCTATTTCCCTGTTGAAAGTGCTAAGTGGTGTACTAGCTTCATGAAGTGTCTGTGAGGAGCTTAGACGTGACCTAGTTCATGCTTTGTTAAGGGAGTACCGGGTAAAACCTTTTCGCCATTTTCTCTCTCCTTTCGATTCCTCCTTATTAGCGTATCGGAGACCGATCCAAAGGAGTCTTCGAAAACGAGCGCTGTATCTGAACTGGTATCATCGCTTGAAGAGACAAAGTATCTTTGGTGGGACCTCCAGAATCCTTGCCCCGATCGCAGACAAAAAGACGACGGATGGATTTTCCATGCTACCACCTGAAGTAAACGACTTCAAAGTGATTCGTGGGAGAACCTTTAGTTTTTCTGCTCCGAAAAGGCAATTGAAAATGGAGAAGGTTGTCATTCTTAATAAGGATTGGCACAAAGTAGTATGTTCAAGAGCACAAGGTTCTAATCGCAAGTTAGTGGAAAACCCCTTTTGGAGCTTAATATTAAGGAGACATGAAATGATGGCATGATATCCTGGCGACACTAAGCGTAGGTTGTTGAGTTGAAATAATTCGTCCGACAACTTCTCCTAGTTCCTAATTAAAAAAATATACATATGAGGATAAAATATCTAAGCTTATCCAACAAGCTTATACTACAGCTTTGGAATAGCAAAAATTCTGAACCTAGCCTAGCCAAGCATCCTTAAAAAAGTACTTATGAAAACATAACTTAGACGGATGTACCTCAACATTTCCTTCTCTAATAGAATTAGTTCCTCTGAACAAAGGATTTTCTATCCTCTAGCACAGACAGCCCAATCATAAGTAAATAGACTGTCATATCGTGTTAATGCCATTAATCCTTATTCCCTGTTATACGATTTAACTTGCAGTACGTGAGTATAATTTCACATCCTGAAAGATTTTTCTTCTACCTCTCCCAAAAAAAAAAAAATTTGTTTCTTCCATCCTTAAGAATTCTAGTCTAGTCCGCCATGCCATACCACAATGTCCGCAGAAGTTCTTACTCGTAGGGGGTGAAAAATCTAACAGCCTTCCATGGTATTAACACTTCAGCTATCCGTGCCGTGCAAAGGGGGGGAGGGAAAAAAATACAAACAAACAAAAGCAGGAGGAAGTAGGATGAGTTGAAAACGATAACATAAATTTTGTTGGGATAACTATTTTGGTTCCTCTTGGATACTAAATTGAAGCTTTATCAACTAAGTAGAAGGAGGAGCAGAGGTAACGACTGTGTGTACTAATTCCAGAGGGAATACGATGTGCTAGGAATCTCTAATTGGTTTATAAGCGCATGGTTTGTTGTTTTGTACGGAGTCCTTCTGTGTGTCTTAATCTTGTGGGGTTGCGATTCATTTGGAGGAATCTACTACAACTGAGCGCAAAACAAATAACGAAAGGAATTCGCAGACTTAACAGAGAATCGTCTTCGAGGAATGCAACTGAATAGGGTATTTTTTTTTTTACTTGAAGATGTTTGTTCTACGACGACTGGGTAGCTATGTATTTGGTGACTGTGGAAGTCACTATCCTAATTGTCATGGTGGCTCTTACGTTGCGGTTGTCTAAATGAATTTCGGATGATTCAATACCAAAAAAAATGTATCTATACAGTATCTTTGGGTCTATAACAACAATAAAAAAAGCCTTTAACACCGCCATGCCATCTGCACATCCTACCACCCAAACAATCATTTATCATCAACCCAATTATTTGTAATTGGTAAATCATATCATCATAATCCTCAGTCGGTGTCGATAAATATTATCTCACCATCACCACTCGTTGCACATGTGTATGTCCTTAGTCAATAATTCCAAGAAAATCCTTGAACACTGTGATTAATTTGATTTTAATGACTCACCAACGGATGCTAGGTTTCGAGGCATAGCATCGTGCGGGCGATAAGACCGCAGATATAACCCCGACACGTTTACATCAAAATTGAATAATTGACAGCGTCTGTCATCCGTAATTCGGTTAAATGTGCGTGAGCTATTGCCAAATGCGTCTTAATTTTTTTTTTATTTCTTTATTTTTTTTTTTTTTTCCTACAAACCCGGATATTTGGGGTGTATTTCCGAGTGGAGTGGAGGCATTTATAGACCGTATCTATGAACACATTGATTGATGATGTGATGTGGCGACGTCTCTCTCTACAGTTTATGTAAGTGTGTTGTTGAGGTAAAGAAACTTTCAGTTGAACAGTAATCGATGATCAATCACTTTATGGGAAATTAATGAAAATTCAGGGGTACAGCTTGCACGAAAAATAGGTTTCTCTAGGAAATAGCTTTTGAGATGAAATGTATTGATACATACATCTTAAGGACAGTGCGTAATTTCTGTAGAAGTTTCTTCAAAAAAAAAAGAAGAAACGTATCAGATTTTACTCTTCAAAATGGTTTGGACGACCTCATCCTCCTTTGCTCCGATATAATCTTTATTCTCCGATAATCGCCCAAAGTGCTATTAAAATATACTTCGTTATAATTTTTATTGCAAAATACCTACACAAATGTACAATAGGGTCCTCGAATATGCATACTTTGATTAACTGACCATTCTCACCGTACCGCTGTATCGTCCTATTGAATTAGATTAAGTAATTTTCTTGCATCTCTGCAATCACTATGTTATCTATAAATTCGTTCGTAAGAACTAGGAATAGGAGATGACCAAGTTTTCATTCCTGCGGTACTCCATGATTCATCATTTTTGACTTGCTGTAGCTGCCAGCAATATGTACACCGAACTGGTGATCGGTAAGGCAATTCGGCCTGTACATAGAATTTAGAATGGAATAGGCCAGCAATCCTATATGACTATATAACTGATTGTTATACTTATACTTGTAGCCCTTTGAGATAGCCTGGCTAGATCTTTCAGTTTTGCCAAAGTGCATGCTGCCATGATTTAGAATGGTACCCTAGGGTTGGGTAGCTGTCCCCGCTCAGCAGTGACACACTTAGACCAAAAGAAGCTCCATTGTGATACCAGTAAGTTAATTTAAGTACGTGGGTAGGCGAGTGGATGATTCCACAACGCCACACTTAGATCAATACAGACCCATTGTGATACTCACAGGGAAGAGATGCCCCTTGCCCATTGGTTAATCCTAGTTCTACAAATATGGTGCCATGAACTAGTAAACCATCCAGTTGATTTTATGTAGTTCAAGATGTCATGCTGGATAATTCTTTTAGGTCACTAAAGAAGTGTCGTCTAAGGCGGATAAGACCTGAACAGTGACAGAGAAAGTGAGTTGTATCCTCATTAAGTTCCTCATCTACACATCTATGACATGTGCATGATAGTCCTAGTTTTTTCATGTGGTAGCGAAGAGTGTTATGCCTCGTGATGACTCCTATCAGGGGAAATTTTCTATCCTTTTGCATAATTCTGTCGGTCCTAATCTTATAGAAACAAGCTCATATACTTCTTGTGATGACACAAGTGTCCAAGGAGGACCGTTTGATGTTAACATCCCTACGGGCCTTAATCCCTATTTCGAAATTCAGAAGCAGGATGAGCACCGAGATGTCGCCCTGCTTTGATGTAGATTCTGAACCTCTTCTGGCCAATTCATTGGTTTTCTCATTACCTAGAATATTTTCATGTCCAGGGACCCAGCAGAGCGCAATCACGTGCTGTGTTCCAAGAAACTAAAGGTTTTCACGACAGATCTTTACTGGATTTTATTTTGATAGCAGAAATCGCTTTTCTTGTTGCCTGGCTGTCGATGAAAAAGGTGATAAGTTCCTGTGGTATTGCCTTCAATGCAAGCTCACGGGCGGCTTTATCACTGCTGGGAACTCCGCTTGAAAAACACTGGAATGGCTCGGGAGGTGGATTTGGATATACCCAATGGTTCAGAAAAGATACCTGAGCCTACGCGTACATCCATCTTTGATCCATTTATGAAGACAGAGATGGTACGTGACCGATTTTCCATTTTTCTCTGCTCGGAAACAAACTTTTGAAGAGTCTCTTCAAGATCATAGAAGAACCTGTTGTATTCTGTCTCCAACTATTTGACTGACTTATTTATTTCCTGAACTTAAGTTCTTAATCAAAGTTGACATTACTATGATGAAGAAGTTCGAAAAAGTAGCTCTACCAGTTCTATATATATATCTGTTTGTCTGTGACTTCGACTCCAGCCTAAGCGGATATGCGGATTTACTTCAAACTTTATTACTGGGGTTTATGGGGTCACGTCTTAAGGTAATATCATTCTAACCTCAAAAGTAAGGGTACTTTACGTAAGGCCGATTTTAATAAATACACCACAAATAACATCAGTTTAATGTTTTCACTTAAAATTCCATCGACCACGACCACCTTATTAACCATCTGGATGCCTAAAAAACTTGTAAATCTATAGAAATAAGGTACAAGTACATTCGTGCAAACATATTGAACTTCCTCTTCAGTCTTTTCGTTGTTTACATCCATGCTAGACTCCTTGTTGCACACTTCAGGATGTCTGTTGTCAAAAGTTCAAAATTACAAAACAAAATAAAAATAAATATAAAGAGACCTAGTCAAGCACATGGTCAGTCGATTATTACAAAAGTTTTACCTGAAGTTAAGAGCACTTGTATTGGACGTAGACTTTTTACCTTTTTTTTTTTTTCTTTAAAAAATCAATATCTACGTTTCCTTATTCTACCTATGTATGACTTGTAGATTTTGTATACTTCCCTATTGAATTGAAAGCCAACAAAAGTTCCCTCATTGAACTTCAATCGACCGTCAGTATTGATTTTGTGTTTTATGATGGAACTTACAAACAAATAAAAAAAAAAAAAACTTAAATACCTTTGCCATTTGTATGTAAACAATTTTGCGGAAATAAGAGGTAAATTATGAACGTTTTGCTGGACTAACTTTATTGGTAAAAACATCAAGTTTTCCCATAATGTGGATATCGTTGTGAGGTACGTTGCACTTCATATGCGAAATTTAAGATTCAAATGCCGGAAAAACTAAGGAAAGTATCGAATGTGCATGAAGTAAAAAATTAAACATTCACAAAACGAATGGTGGCAAGAAACATGTCCTTTGAAATTTATACACAATCGTATACGGACGTGGTGTACATACACTTTCTGTCGACTAGGTGCAGTTTCTAAGCATTAACAATTAATGGTGCACGAGGAATGAACCATTAATTTTTTAAAACTGAGATTGTTGACCTTCTCATAGTACAAATATAGGTTGATCCAATGACTGCAGAACGTCATGCAAAAATACATATATTTGACGCGACAGGTCTGTGGGACCCAGGGCCCAGCTTCTTACAATCATTTACGTTGTGCGTGCTACATATGTATATTTTTACACGAATAGAAGCGACCTACTTTTTAATACCGTTTCCGGAGGGCAATTTGAGAAGAATTTTCATAGCAGTAACATATACTCTCGGATGTTTGTCAGACGCTCGGGAGAGGTGGTGACGTGAAAGAAATTATAGCTGTTGTCTGCAGATTGAACATTGAACCTCTCGCTCCGTAGTCCAAAGCACTAACTACTTAAGCTACAGCGCCCACTACCCCCCACTAGCCGCCTTTATGTCCATCAATACTAGGTTCCCGTTAAATATGCTGTATGTATGGTTTAGCCAACTAGCTTAAATCAAGTTCCTGAATGAAGCTTAAGATTGTTTGAGCTAAGGAGAAGGTAACATTAGAAGGCGAGGTAAAACTTTTGTGAAAGTATTTGAGCCTATTCCGAGCAATGGGGTGAAATTCACATAAAATATTTTCTGCAGTTTCAGTATCCTCAAGGCATAGTCGACACGTATCCAATTGAGAAATTCCAGTAATGCCGAAAATGCCCACTTGACATTTTTGAACCATAAGTGTAGAATGTAGATTGAGGTATCAATTGAGAGATTTGAAGATTTGGCACAATAAATGGGCTACCATTTCGTCTTCCTCCAGGCATAGTTCACAGGTGTCATCCTAAAGAAGACCCATCTGTGAGTGAACCTCTCTGTGAGTGGTGCCCATCGGCTTTTTAACAGCCATTTTCGCCTGCCTGCAATCTTCCACCGTTGACCACCTTCTCTGGTGTTCCGTGGCGACCCAATTGCTAATTAGGCGTTCTTCCCTCTGCCAATTGCAGCGAATGGTTCTGCACCTAAGAACTCCAAGGTTGACCCTTACTTTGTTAGAGAGTCCACGTTTCCTTAGTCCCTACGTGCCCTCTCACCCAGGGCAGCGTCATCTCATTTCGAGAAGAGCACTCACTGAGTTTATGAACATATTCCAATGCCGATATCAATACATCACGATATCTGTTTGGCCCATGCGTCTTATCACTGATTGAATTTGCAGGGCTATGGTAATGTTCCTACCCTCAACCTGACCCTCTTACAGGTGATCCAACGAATGCAACAGAGCAATCATCTCGGTTTGATAGACTGAGGTATATTTCCCCATACTAATATGACAGGCTGGTTCCAGTTCTTCTGAGAAGATACCTGTCCACGCTCTGCCATCCATCTTCTTCTTTTCCGAAAGTGTTCTACCTGCAATAAGAGTTTTGTGATACCTTTACACGCATTCTCTTTATTCCATCCGTGGGTATATTCAACTTCCTAATCTCGTTTTTCACTAGATCCAGGATTTTCCTACGACCGTAGATAGTACCGTGCCAGTGCCAGTTGGCATCCCGGTGCGAAGGAAGTGCCGTCGAAGCCGCCGAATTCTTAATAAATAAGTCCAGCGGCAAAATACCTAGGATCACTTCCATTGCGCATATTGGTGTCGTTCATATTGCATCGGTGATCCTTAAACATGCCAGACGTTGGATCCTATCTAACTGCTTCTTTACAGTTTTCTGGTTGGCTTATTTTTCAGTTTCAGTATCCTCAAGGCATAGTCGACACGTATCCAATTGAGAAATTCCAGTAATGCCGAAAATGCCCACTTGACATTTTTGAACCATAAGTGTAGAATGTAGATTGAGGTATCAATTGAGAGATTTGAAGATTTGACACAATAAATGCGCTACCATTTCGTCTTCCTCCAGGCATAGTTCACAGGTGTCATCCTAAAGAAGACCCATCTGTAAGTGAACCTCTCTGTGAGTGGTGCCCATCGGCTTTTTAACAGCCATTTTCGCCTGCCTGCAATCTTCCACCGTTGACCACCTTCTCTGGTGTTCCGTCGCGACCCAGTTGCTAATTAGGCGTTCTTCCCTCTGCCAATTGCAGCGAATGGTTCTGGACCTAAGAACTCCAAGGTTGACCCTTAACCTTCCTGGTCATCTGCAGCTCCAATCCGAAAAGTGTCAAGGGCTGAAATTTCAGATCTCTCCTCTTCCTTATGAAGATGATCAGATCTGTCTTTTTCGCATTACAGACACACAATCTCACTGAGTCTATTTATGTAGGAGAAACCGATGACAGTAACCAGTTACCAAACCCTAATTTGAGATCCACTAGCCTTTTGCATTGAAGAATCAGAGAATTTTCCATCTTCAAACGTTCAATCTTTATTTTCACTTGTCGTTTCAGCGCTTTAAAGTGAGACATATAGACAAGCCTTTCACAAAGATGCAGCTTAAAATGATCTATCTAAAGTGAATCCTTACCAAAATTAATACCTGACCTCACTGCGCCGTACCTGTCACCTATACAATATTAATAACAACTTTCATTCGAAGCGTCAAAAACAAAAAAAAAAGTTATCACAGTCAACCACACCTTCAGCAATTAATCAACTCGCTTCACTAATTGACAAATTACACAACACCAATGAATACATGCCCTCTTACCCCTTCAACCAAAGGGAATTTTAATGAATCCATTAAAATTCATACGCAATGCACGCTTTGACAAGGGAAATTGTGGAAAAAAAAAGACGTATCCACGAGTGTGCCTACCTCCCGTAACAATCGAAACAAGGAAAGAAATCAGAAAACCACAAATACAGATGTCAACATACAACTCCGAAACAGAATATACCCCAGTGCTGTCCGCCTCCTAGATAATTCATTCTGGATTGTCATGCAAACGTTCCATTACGAGTTTCATTAACAAAAAGGACGAAGTAAACAGAATGGAAACAAAAACCCCACCAGCCAGCCACTAAGGGTTGAAATGCCTTAATGGGAATTTTTTTCGTCTTGCTGGGCTAACAGAACCTAAACTGATTGAAATGGAGAAAAGTGAAAAAGGTTTGTCGTACCATATATTACCCTTGACAGCCGGGTTCAAGAAACCGCTTGGCGAAAGTAAGCCAAAGTCCTAAATGTGACTTGAATTTGCTTACTAACAATCGTCCATAGCACTGACCGCTTCATTCATTCTTCTGAGAAAAAGTTTTGTTTTGATTTGTTTGGTTTGGTTTACTTTTTAGAAACAAATTGATTTCTGACAGCTGTCATTAAGGTAGAAGCGCATGGTTGACACTTTGATTTGGTTTAAAATTCATGACGTTTCTCGTAATGAGAAAACTTAAGGAAGGATATATATATTTGCAAAGTTTAAGTTTATGTTGATGTTTTAATAGTTGACAGCTGTCATTTGAAACTGATATATGAAAAAGAACAATGTTTCCTTAATTCATGTTTGAACAAAAGTTAACATTCGTATGTATTTCGACTTTGACATCCCTTTGACATGTCACAATTCCATCTGTCAGTCCAACTGTCAAAAATAAAAGTTTTGTTTTAAATCAAAATAGTATTACAATTGATTTGACATTCCTACACGGATTTCAATAAGTAATAAGCAAAAGCTCTATAAAGAAGGATTAGTCCTTATCACAGTAGACAAGCATAATATCCTTTTAGCCACTGAAGTATCATCCATAATCCAGTTAATATATTTAATTCAGATTGTCAAAGGTTCCGATAACACATACACGGCGAAATGAGGATACAACTTGCCTATTAACAGCCAATCACAGTGACGACATGAATCATTACTACCCATCACCGACACCACCAACCATTGTTCCTACCACCATCGCACGGGGCTAATGGAAAGTTTTAACGCTTTAAGGTTGTGCTTGAATTTTAATTTTTGCCATCAGCGCTGACACACAGAACATTAAGTGCACACCATAATGGCATATGGAAGTAAAGTACCTTTAAGTACCTTTAATGGATGCGGTGCTGGCTAATTTTCGTAAAATATAAATACGTAATCAGCCTTGTTGGGGATGCATTTGTAGGTATGTAGACACAGGTAGTGAAGGCATCTCATGCACAGATTAAAATACACATGTGTTCATTTGAGTGCAACGAAGGACGATGTAATGCTTTATGATTGCATTGAGAAATTCTTGAGCGCATCAGGAATGTACGGTGCGTTACAACAGGATGTACATAAGTACATGAGATTGTTCATTTTATGGGAATGAGGATCGTGAAGGTTCAGATTCAGGCAGTGGTCAAGGACAACACTATTTAAATCTTCGATGAAGCCAAATATGAAGAAGTGAGCTCGGATAGAAAACTTGTTTCGATCAAGGCATATCAAGTTGAGGACATCTGTATCGCTAACGCACCGACTGATGGAGCTAATCATACACAAAAGCTCGACAAGCGACAAAAATAAAAAAGAGGATAAGAGGCCTGCGGTTCATCCCATATGGTTCTGACATAGGTTCATCCCGACCTTTGTCAAATCAATTTAAAATTTCATCACAGACCTGGCCCTCTAGGTTAAGGGTTGTAGATCAGGGCAACATCCTTACCATGAAAAAAAAAAAAAAAGTTCTGAACCACAAATAAGTCTGGGAATTTCCGGACCCTTAAGGGGCCGTGTGGCTAAAGGGTAGTGATGCGAATATATTTATGAGACCACAAGCGTATTCACGATAGACTCTCACTATCAACTCCTACTGTACACGTCCACGTTGGTAGTTGCTGGGTGCCTAGTAATTCGACTGGAGATTAGGCAGCAGAGCAAAGAGGAGGAGTGCTTCTTCACTAAGACAGTTCGTCTTGTTCCAGACGGCAGCGGACGAAGTCCTTAGATGGAATCAACCAGCAGACTCGGGAAAGGATCTTAGTATATATGACCCCGGCAAACCCCCCGACTTTCGAATCCTCAGGTGGAATGTTCGGACCCTTAACAGACCGCATGCAGCTGAACTACTGGCAGAGGCTCTAGATTGCTATAATGCCAATATCACTGCCATTCAGGATGTGCGATGGGATTGGTGGTTCAAAAGGAGATGACTACGAGCTCCTCGCCAAGACTAATGAGCAATGTCCTAAATATGACGTTAAAAATGTATTAGGCCATTTTAACTCCAAGATAGGTAGGCACAACCTACACGACACTGGGTTTCAGCCGACCACCAACAAGAAATCGCTGGTTAGACGAAGAATGCCGGCAAGCACATGCAGCTAAACAAGAGGCATACAAAGCGGCGCTGCAAAGAAGGACGAGGTGTGCTCGTGAGAGCTACGATTAGAAACGCTGGGAAGAACATCGGCTTCTTAGAAAGAAGATAAAAGAGCGATTGAAACTATAAAGGGATTATACTATAGAAATAATATACAGAAGTTTTACCAACGTGTCAAGCCAACATGACCCATACCTGTAGAGTTCAAGGAGGAAACCTTGTAGTAGAGTCACAATCGATGCTGAGAATATATAAGAAAACCTTCTTCTGTAGACTGTATAACGGCGACAAAGTCCAAAATCCCACTTTCAGGCAGAATGGACCATTCAACCTAGACGCTGATAGCCAAGACTTCCCATCCGATCAGAACAAACTGAGGATAGCAATATTAAATAAGGCTGCTGGATCTGACTCAAAGCAGGTGCAAATGACTAAATAGATTGTGCCTCTATAAGACTGTCTACCTTTCCGCAGTGTAGGTGCTTAGTACAGTCAAAATGTCGCTGAAGTTACCTCCTCAGACCAGACCGAACAGATAGTCATATCTGCTACCAAAGCACTAGAACTCCATCCACCCCATCATTACGGCAGCTTCAGTCAGCCGACCACTGCTAACCTAGATTTGGGCTCATTGGCAACAAGGACGAATGTGACCACAGACGAGCAGAGCTAGAAGAAACTGACCTCTAGAATCAAATTGCCGCAAGAAGAAAAGAGGTTGGGTAGTCCCAGATGAGACAAAGATTCTTCGTAAAATTTTCGGCCCCGTTTGCGTTGACGAGCTTTGGAGGAGGAGATTCAACAACGAACTATATGAGCTATACAGTGACATCAAAACCTAGTCAAAAAAGGACATGTAGAGTGGATGGACACAAATGCTCCGGCCCGTAGAGTCTTCCAATCTAACCCGAAGGGACAACGCAGTAGAGCAAGACCACCTGCTTTGTTTGAAGGCTAGTGTCATTTTTTCAAACTTCGTCCTGCCATTGTTCTATTGGAGAAGTACTTGTGGTAGTACTCGTGTTATCTCGATTGGTATCATTCCAGCTAATACAAGTTAGTACGGAACCCTGGTAAATACCAGCTCTTGCAATGTACTACCTAGTTTCGTCGTCGGTGTCATACAGCAATATCATCACAGCAATTGCGAGAGGTTCACTCAGCAATTCTTGTGTCAATGGGACAGTATTCCTTTCTCCGACTATCCATAGTGGCCAAATGGTAGTAATGAGAATATATAAGAAAATCCTACTCTACACGTTGGTCGCTGCTGGGTGCTTAGTACATCGACTAGAGATTGGGTAACCAAGCCCTCTGGAAGGTTGTTGGTGGTAGCGAACGAGCGACGGGGGAATAAAGTTTTATCATTCTCTAGAATTCTGTAGATGGAATAAAAGGTGCCGTCCATAGTTCCAGTCAGGCCGAACTATATAGTGTCATCCCTATATGAGCTGCTTTGACATATACAAGTCTATAAACCTCGCCTTAGGTGGCGCGTATGCCGCTTTCAGTAGCAGGGTCAACAACTTCGGCAGATCGCCGCTTAGCATCCAGAACATCGACAGCTGGGTCACTCGCAAATCCTTTCAGCCTTATAGATACCAAAAAGGCAATAGGTGTCCCTAAATCAAGGAGAAAAACACTGAAGGTGGTCGCGCTGAAAGAGCAAGGGGCAACGAGTACAAAAGGGTTTGGCAATACGACAACACGATCCCTCCTTCAGGCACTATTAGCAAGAAACCGAAAACTGCCGGGCCAACTACATATAACGCTCGCTGAAATTATGACGATCGATCTTAAGGTAGCTGTCATCAACCACGACAGCCCAGACCAAAAACTCTACGCCAATTCGTATGTAATGGGTATCAGCATGGAAAGGATTAGGCGTCTGACTGAAAGGAAAAGTGTGACGGCAACATTTGATGAAAACCCAAGGTTGCTTAAGTTAACCATCATTACAGCAACTAAGAACAGCGCCAACCTCGTCATCCAACTAATAGAACAAGACCTTGATATAGCCCAAGTCCAGAAACCGAGGAACAGTGGTGGCAGGATCTACGGACTGAACTGCAAAGATTGCAACATATTTTGTGAAAAGGGTCGATCCAACTATAAGTATCGCCCCTGCATCCTAGCCAAACATCACATTATCATCTTTGTCCAATCGCCTTATAGCAACGCAGATCTAACATCAGACCGACTTAAACGGACTGGTCTGCTCAGTGACCTACTTGCCCTACAATGACCTGAACACCCCACCCACTGTGGTGTTTATGGACCTGGTCAATGGTGCGTCCAAAAATAGATGGGATCTTGTGACCGGCTACGATGCCAACTCTTATCACATATTATGAGGGAGAAGCGTGTCCTTTTTATAACTTTTAACTGCAAATAATCTACATATTGAGAACATTGCGTCAGAACTCACTTTCATTACAAGAAACAAACAAGAGGTGCTAGATGTCCCTATGATACTGAATTCTGGGTCTCTGGTAGTCAGACTGTCTGCAACAAAGAACTACAGACAGTCTGAACGTCAATTGAGAAAAAAAAAACAGATCAACAAGCAACACTTTTCTTTAAAGCACGAAAGCAATCAATCGAAACGTCCTTCTATCAATTTCCAATTGTTTTTCCAAAAAGGAAACCAAAACAAAAAATCATCTCTATACACTGAAACATGTTATCATATAATTTTCCGCTCACTTAACAGAAATGAAAAATGTTTCCCCAAAGTTTCACTGTCTAATGTTATTTACTGTTGCATGAATATAATTCTGTGCAACTTCCATGTGACAGCAGCGTTGCGCTTGAAAAAAAAAAGAAAAAAAAAAAAAAAAAAATCAAAAATTCCTTCTCACAGAACGATATTCACTTACTGCTCAAGGCAACATGTCGCACAAACAGTAGATAGTCACTCCAAAGAGTAGGTAACGCTACTGAAACGACGACAAAATTCGGGACCATGACAACAAGGACAATTTACTGGATACCATTACTAGCCATGCTTTGTCACACCCCTACCTCCACCCACTGTCATCCTTTTCGACTTGATTTCCTTTGCTATGCGCAATGACTTTCATGTTTCTCTCTACCCATTTCGCTGTCATTTTTC
This sequence comes from Xylota sylvarum, assembly GCA_905220385.1. Classification (NCBI taxonomy): domain Eukaryota; kingdom Metazoa; phylum Arthropoda; class Insecta; order Diptera; family Syrphidae; genus Xylota; species Xylota sylvarum. The sequence goes on along the minus strand of LR999957.1, from coordinate 101,187,067 downwards.
TTCTTTTTTTTTTACTTCCTCATTCGTTCGCTGAACTGGTTTTCTACTCTATGCCGTAGGATGTGTTGAATTTGATACATAGCTTGTGACGTAGAGAAAAGATTGGAGATCCTGTTTAAAACCTACAGGCAAGTTGAATGCGGCATACCAATCTGCAGTCAGATTTGGGGCATTACACTTTGTGTTTAAGACACTTTGAATCTGTTATCATACATAGGCCAAGGACCAAACCTAAACAAAATTTAATTGAATCCTGCGAAAAGATAGGGTATCATACAATCCTTCCCACGTAGATTGCAACTTTTCTGAACGCTTTTCATTTATTTTTACGATGTTTGCCAGTTGTCTAAGAAACAGATTCTAGATGCTAGAGCATTCGGATATAAGTATGTATACACACAGATACGAATGCATTTACAGTTATTTGCAAAATAAATATTTTCACTTTGTCTGTCGCCTCATTCTTTTCAAAATTTTATCTCATACTTATCTTAGCAGTATATGTGCATTAGAGATGGCGGTATCTGTGAATCGAATACTTCTTGGCATCCTCTTTCGGTATGTTGTGACGATGTCTGTATATACTTTGAATAGAGTCCTAAATCGTATGCAGGATCTGATGATGGGATACCCTCTTATCGTTGAGAAAACTTTTAATGAGAGGGTGTTGGCCCTCTTGGTTTGAGGGTGTGTGGGTGATGTGTTCTCTCATCAAAGCCAAGTTGAAGTTTGCCTTGTTTATTATTTTGATTCGTTTCTTAATGCCTAATTAAAGGATAAGAGGAATCGTATTTGAATATTTGCATATACATACATACATATCCTACTCTACAGAGTACTTCTTAAAGGTTTGGAAAATAGGTTGTGCTTTGTGTGGGTGCTGTACTGCTTTATATCTTGTGAATTCTATGAATCCGGGGCGAATGTAAATAGAAATATGTATAGCGACCAGCTGAGATACATTTTTTTTCCTATAAGGATTTTGTGAACAAAAACAAACCATCATTATAGATGGTGTAACGCATTCTTAGAACTTGAAGTAGGTACGATTTATAGGCAATCGAGTGACATTCAAAATGTCCAGACTTCAATACTAAAACAAAACACTAATGTTTCTAAATAGACACACAAGTATCTTAAGGTACACTCACAAGGATAGGAATATCTTCAGAATCTGATGCACCCTGATAGTGGCTTCTAGAACCTATCACTAATGCTTTCTCTGCCAATAGTTCTTTTGTAAAGACGACCTACAAAAGGCTACTTATCCTTTTCGAAAGTTGATCAATGCTAAGCCGATCGAAGGTATCTAGATAAGTGATAAAAGCCTGAAGAATATGCATCTTCTGTGAACGAAGATATAGTAGTCCAAACCACAATACAAGGAATTTTAGTAGCTAGTTGGTTGAGACAATGCTGTAGGTCTATTGAATGTTTCAATATCGGAGCTCATTAAACATTAAGTAGAGGACTTCAAGAATCATTAACCGAGCGTTAAAGGACGAAAATTTGCCTGATGATTGAAATATTGACATATGTGCATAATTTAGATTGAAAACAATAAAATACATGAGAAACTACCTTGGCCTTCTAAATGACGCATGTAATGTCTTAGCCAAATTATTGTATTACCAACAGTGTGACTTTGAACCTGGAAAACCAAATCTATCTAAGAGAAGATCAGCAAAGTCGAAAGTCATTACCTCTTATCGACTTTAAAGCCACATACGTCCAATGACAGCATTTAAAAATTTGCGATGCATTGTACGATGAAATGGGTTATTTTGCACAAGTGTTTGAGTGTTTGAGCGACAAGTAATGGCAGAGAGTTGAGACATCTTTTGCGTTTTGGTTGGGTTGGGTGATTTCCTCCACTCAGCACTTAGACCAAAAGAAGATCCATTGTGATACCACTTTGAAAAAACCGGATAACCAGCAATAGAGACCATCATGAAATGTTGAGAACTGACTTCAGTCAAATGTTTCTGATAGTTCGAAAGATCCAGATTTGACAGGGAAGTAAGGTATTTTTTCGAGGTAGTGCACTGGATTTAAGTTAGTTTGCGAAAACGGGTATTAAAACATCACATTTTTCTAAGAATCCATGATTTTTTGGCACGCTTTTGGCGATGGGTGCACTCAGCAATTCTTGTAGCATTCTCTTCTCCGGATATCCATAGTGTCCAAAGAGTAGTGATGAGAATATATGAGAGCACAAGTCTTCTCATGATAGCATCTTACTTTTACTGTGCAGCTCCACGTTGGTGGTTGCTGGGTACCTTGTACCACGACTAGAGATTGAGTAACCAACCCCTTTGGAAGGTTGTTAATGACAGCGAACGAGAGACGGGGAGGACTGTTTTTTCACTAAAGGACTTCCTCTTAATCCATACGACAGCGGACAAATTCTCTAAATGGAATAAACGGTGTCGTCCACAGTTCCAATCAGGCCGAACTATCTAGTGCTTTCATGAGCTGCTTTAAAAAATATTCAAATTTATCTATAGGGATCTTCAAAACCGAACCAGGGAGTTGGGAAAAAGTTGGTGGCGGATGAACCCTTAATGGACCAACGGTAGTGACCCCTCCAGAAAATCCGATCCCTTGTCCTAGGGGTATAAAAGAGAACTGTTCCTCCAGATTGGGGGTTGTGACTTCCATGAAATGGAAAAAACAAATAGTTGCGAAGCAACCAAAAGCATCAGAAAAAGATGTTCTAAATGTTGACTTTCGGATCTGCACGTGGCAACGCTGCCAACAGGTCATCAGAAGTGCCACAATGTGCACAGTTTCACCCGACCACCACTAAGTAGCCCCTGTTTTGACGAAGAATGCCGACAAGCACATGCAACTAAAAAAGCGGCATACAAGGCGGCACTGCAAAGAAGGACGAGGGCTGCTCGTGAGCTCTACAACCAGATTAGACGGAAAGAACATCGGCATCAAGGACAGACAAAGGGCACGAGAAGCGCGAGATCGAAAATATTGAGAGACTATACTCCAGGAATAATGTACGGAAGTTTTGCCGACAGGTAGAAACCTATAGAGATGAAGAAGGAAACTTCGTAGTAAACTCATAGTCGGTGCTGCATATAAGAAAAAATTTCGTCTGCAGACTGTATAACGGCGACGAAGACCAACATCTCGCTGTCAGGCAGAATAGAGCATTCAATCTAGACGATGATAGCCAAAACTTCCATCCACCTGATCAAAACGAAGTGAGGATGGCAATAACCAAGTTTAAATCCAACAAGGCTACTGGACCTGACGGCTTACCAACCGAGCTATTCAAAGCAGCTGAAAATGACTTAGTAGAGAGCATACACAATCTCATTCCTTAGATTTGGTCAGACGAGTGTATGCCTGATGAATGGAATCTTAGCACTGCTCGATCCACAAGAAAGGAGATCCCCTCAGGTACCAGTCTCCCAAACATCTCGTACAAGATCCTATCTGCCATACTGTGTGAACATCTGAAACCCATCCGTGTGGTTTCACACCTGGTAAGTCCACAATCGATCAAATCTTCACACTTCGGCAGATCCTGCATAAAACCCAAGAAGTCCAAATCGATACCCACCATCTTTTCATGGATTTTAAGACCTCATATGACAGCATCTATAGAGACTAGCTATACAGATCCATGACTAGTTTTGGCATCCCTGCCAAACTCATTCATTTGTGCAGGATGACGATGGAGAATTGACGCTACTCCATCACCTAGTCTAAAAATTGCGCATCAGTCGTTTAAGATTGCTAGGACATGTAGAGTGGATCGATACAAATGCTTTTGTCCGTAGAGTCTTCGAATCCAACCTGGAGGTACAACACAGCAGAGGAAGACTTCGCCTTAAGAGACACGTGCAAAAAGAAGGGGACCTCAACAAACTTGAAGTGTTCAATTGGAAGCAGTTTGCTAAGGACCGGGCTAACTGGAGGGGTTTTTTAGTCCAGGCCCAGGTTCACCACGAACTACCTAAGAAGAAGAAATGGCTTAATTTTGCGCAAAGACTTGCAAGGGAGTCAGTTAGAAGAAGAAGTCCATGTTAATATAGTAGCAGCAATATTTGAATATGGAACTTAATCCCCAGATTTTACCTAAAACCCATATACTTGTGGATTTAGAGGTCCTAATATATAATTGTCTAGTGAATGCGAGTCTTGGATCCAAGCTACCCTTGTTTTATAAAAGAATTACAACAGTACGAGTCACTAAACTTGCTTGAAACGCCCAGTAGGTTCAAACCTTCGATGTAATGACTTGAGCAATCAGGATGGGGCTACTAGACAACCTACTAGAAGCGTCCAAGCTCTTTGTATCCAACTCACAATGCATTCAATCATCATCTAGGTATAAGATACAATTTTCATCCATTGTCCTAATCCCTATTTTTTCTGCAACAAGTTTGGGACCGGGGTTTTTTTGTCGAAGATTTCCTAAACCTAACACTCCCAGCTAGATTAAAAGTCAAAAGAAGAACAGAAAGTCTACTTCATCTATTGACAATCCATCATGCTAAACGCAGCATAAATTTTACATTTCATTAACTATTCTACACTCATTACCCCCGGTGATTACAAACTCCTTTATGTGAAAGCTTACGTTCCGCATACGTTAGCTTATTTCCCTTTAATAGCCCACTGAAGCCGCCATACAAATTGAGCTCAACTCCTTAATCGAGTGCATTCCATGAATTAAAAATTCAATTCCATGCATTGGTGTGTGTCCCTGCATGCTGGTGGTTTTGCGGGAATGTAAACGCACCCAACATTCATTCACACATTACGTAAATATTCACGTAACTTAATCCCCAGGATACAAAGTGGTCGGTGGCCTGACGACTTTGATGCCAGGATAAGGGAATCATAGCACGCGATAGCAATCTAAAAATAAACGGAACCCCACGTCTATGTGTGGTCATTTTGTGTACACATACGAGTTTGGAGTTGGAGAACGAATACGTAGGTAAATTATTCCTGAAAACTACTCGCAAGCAAATGAATGAATGGAAGGATATGGTATGGAGGAGGAATGTATCTACATACATATGTGGTAAGCCAGAGGGACTAATGCATATACGATGGCGATAGTGGCGAGAAAGTGGTCTGTTTGTGTTCCGTTTTTCTTTCTTTTCTTTTTTTTTTTCTTTCAATTTGTTCATGCCCGTGTTTGTCCTGGAAAATTAATGTTTATGCCTTGTGCGTCCAAGCCTTATTTATTCAAGATGAATGGATAACAAATGAAAAGGAGAAGAAGAAGTTCAAAAACCTACAACTTCATCCCAAACCCTGTAAGAAGTAAGAACTCAACCCAATGGGACGCGCCTTGCTAATGAAAGTGTCGATAACGTGACTATAAGTCAAATGACTTTTTCGTGACAATGTCCCTGCTTATGACAAATCAATTGATGTTAAATACCTAATTGTCCCGAAACTAATTGTGTTGGAAAGAGAAATTAACCGACGTCGTATGCCGTGAGCAACAAATTAATTTTTTTTTTTCGTTTTCCTAGCGCACTCTGGACGGCTTTGATTTATTGACTGCGGCGGAAGTAGTTCCTTGGCGCGGTTTCTTTAATCCCTTTTTAAGTGTGCTGCTGGCAAGAAAAGCCATAGGCTTACATAAATTATATTAATTAACCCGTCGTAATGGCCAGCAAGTCAGGTTACGCTGACTAGCCGAAAGGAGGTCACGAACAGAAACGCCGTAGTGACCCAGTTGGAAGGAAGGAAGGTGTATGCCTAGGACGACATGGCTAATGAAAGCAATAACCCTGCAAAGTCAGTAAACTTAATGCTAAAGGGAAGAGGTTAGTTTTATTGAATAGGACGTTCTTTGTTTTACCCTCTTGTTTCTGCTTACAGGATGTTTTACCCTCGCACAAAGACGTTAGTGATAGTATGCCGTAATAAATAAAAGGCTTCCAATTAGCTTTAAACCAGCTTGTTGATAGCACGAACGACACCAACATGCGCAATGGAAGTGATCCTAGGTATTCTGCCACTGGACTTATTTATTAAGAAATCGGCGGCTTCGACGGCACTTCGTCTGCACCGGGAAGGCAACTGGCACTGGCACGGTATACGAAAATCTTGGATCTCGTAAAAAACGAGATTAGGGAGTTGAATATGCGCATGGATGGAATAAAGAGAATGCGTGTTACCGAAAGTTACCACAAAACTCTTATTGGAGGTGGAACACTAACGAAAAAAGAGGATTGCTGTTATAATCATCTTTACGGACGGGTCCATGATGGATGGCAGAGCGGGAACAGGTATCTTCTCAGAAGAACTGGAACTAGCCTGTCATATTAGTCTGGTGAAATATACCTCAGTCTATCAAGCCGAGATGATTGCTCTGTTGCATGCATTGGATCACCTGAAAGAAGGTCAGTTTGAGGGTAGGAACGTTACCATAGCACTAGACAATCAATCAGTGATTAGACGCATGGAGCAAACAGATATCAATACATCACTGGCATTCATAAACTTAATGAGTGTTCATATCGAAATCAGATGACGCTGCTTTGGGTGAGAGGGCACGTAGGGACTAAGGGCAACGAAAAAGCGGACTCTCTAGCAAAGTAAGGGTCAACCTTGCTACCGCTACAATTGGCAGAGGGATGGTAGAATGCCTGATTAGCAACTGGGCCGCGGGGGAACACCAGAGGATTGGGTAGAAACCAAGTAGATGAACAAGATTCCTGTTAAACAGATACTAGTGTTGACACGAGCAATCAAAACCAGAGAGGAACTGTGGGGAAATCCAGAGAGACTATCGGGCAAAGATGGATCGTGGAAGAGAGACGAAAATGGACCAAACACTGTAGTGTAGATGCGGATTGTGGCCGCCATGTTATGGCAGGTGTAAACAGAGGCTGCCCCCAAGGTGGCGTTCTATCTCCACTGCTTTGGTGCATAGTAGTTGACTCTCTGTTGCATACTGTCAATAGTTCAAACGTCTACGCTCAGGCATACGCGGATGATGTTGCCATACTTTCAGTCGGGTCATGCCTACAGACTGTCTGTGCTAACGCGCAGATAGCCTTAGACTTGATCGACGAATGGTGCACTAGGAATGGGCTTTCGGTCAATCGTTTGAAAACTGTGGTTGTTCTCTTTACGAGAAGGAGGATTGCGACTGGTCTGACTCAGCCAGTGCTAAAAGGCGTCACCATCCAGATATCCGATGAAGCGAAATATCTGGGAGTGATCCTGGATAAGAAACTTCTTTGGGCAAAGCATGTCAAGACATCCAAGGCGCTCTCAGTTTTCTGGACGTGTAAGGATGCTTTTGGCAAGACATGGTGCTTATCACCGAAAAATGTCTTCTGGATCTATACGGCTATGGTAAGACCTTTTCCAGCTTATGCGTCGGTTGTTTGGTGGAAACGGCTTTCGCATAAGTATGTGACTGTCTTCTGCACCAAACTGCAAAGAACGGCCTGTCTCGGCTGCACGGGAGCTTTCCCGAGTACGCCTGGTTCTGCTCTAGGTGCTCTGCTTGATTTACCTCCCCTTGATACTTTTATCATGGGCTGTACTATCAAAGCAATCTATCGTCTTAGACGGGGTGGCTTTTGGTATCATCCGCATTGGAGTTTCGATGACCTTGCGCGACACTTATCCTACGACCCTAGTTCCATGGATATGCCGTCTGATGCAATGACACCAGAACTTCGGCTGCTGTGTAAATTTTGAGTCGACTTTCCTTGCGTTCAGGAGTGGCTTCGGCCAGAGTCTGAGCCTGGACTGGGCTATATTCGAATCGTCACGGATGGTCGTTGCTGGTGTCTTCGTGGAGACCGACAACACTAGACTTCACTATTCGTTAGGCAAGCATACCTCGGTTTTCTAAGCGGATATCTATGCTATCCTTATGGCTGCCGACTATATTGTTAAGAATAGATGGCGGAGACGGAGAATCTGCGTCTGTAGTGACAGTCAGGCCGCGCTTAAGGCCTTGCTCAATCCTGTAACCCGTTCCAAAATAGTTCGAGAATGCAAGAATTCCTTGAATTCGGTCGCAAGGCTGAACTCACTCCAGGTCACACTGGAATTGAGGGAAATGAGATCTCCGACGAGATTGCTAAGCTAGAGGATGATTGCTCAGGACCTGAATCTGCGTTGGGTCTTCCCGCGTCCTCCATTGATGATTGGGTCTCCTACGAGCAGAATTGTGTGTAGCACGGTTCTCCAGGATGCAGGCAGACTAAACGTCTCCTCCCGAACGTCTGTAAGAAATCAGCGGCATTCTTGCTGTCTCTCAGCAGAAAAGACTGCAGACAACTTATTGGCGTTCTTACGGGACACTTTCCTTTTGCTAAACATCTTAGTGTGCTAGGCTTAAGAGACAGGTCTGTCTGCGACGCTTGTGGAGAAGGCGACGATACTTCGGATCATTTCCTTTGTTATTGCCCTGCCTTTGCTCAGATCAGGTGGCAGATCTTCGGCGCTGATGTGGTGAGTGCTGATACTGTAAGCTCCTCATCACTGAAGTGCATTCTTGAAGTGCATTCTCTTGAAGTGCATACAAACAAGCCTCTCCAGTTAGCCCAGTCCTTAGCTAACTGCCTCCAGTTGTGCACTCCAAATCGGTTGGGGTCCCTTTTAACTTGTGCGTGCCACTTAATGCAAGTTATTCCTCCACTGACCAGTGATTCAAATACATACGTCTAAGTAGCTCATATGAGCTAACACTAATATTTCGACCTGACTGGAACTGGTTTATGGAACTCTATTAAAATAATATTTCAGCAGAAAGACAAAAGACAACAACCCCATTCTCAACTCATATCCATATCTATATGTCTATGAATCCACGTATCCACCTTTTGAAAGTATGTAGAATATCATAAAACGCTTTAATGAACATACCTACAACAACAGATACTAAAAGATACATAGGTACATACTCTAATTAAAAAATGGCAAGGTTCTCGAAAAATATCTAAATCTACTCACTTCCAGGAGCTCCGTATTAATTGGAATACCCCCCATAAAATTTGTTATACCTTTGTAAATCACTTCCGCTAAATTGCACACTTCTACTATTACCCGTACGACGACCGACGCCCAATACCAGTTTTATGGATAAAATATAAAATCACAGGAAGAAGAAAAAAAATATTTATATGGATATGTATATGATATACCCCCACGCGCGCAGGCTGGACTGAATTGAAACGATTTTCGTCTGATCTACTAAAATATTCATTTAAACGTAATATCCATTCGATAATTTAGAACTTTATCCTTTGGCTCGCATAAATGCATATATTTCACCCGTTGATCCATTTTATGGCCGTCAATCTTCCTCGTGTTGGTTATATTCAGCTGATGCCGATGATCCAGAGTTATGTGTTGTTGATGCGGCTTTTCGTTTTTTTTTTTTTTTTATTTATTTTTTTGCTGATACTCTGACGATGATTCAATTAAATTAGTTTGAGTGAATTTAAAGGACATTTATGTGGGGTTATTGTAGGGTTATTGGAATAGCCATAAAAATTGAAATATTTTATGGACTTGTTTCGTTTTGTTGTAAAGTTACCCATCGTTGGAGAAAAAAATATATGGAGTGGCAGTTAAAAAAATGATGTATTAGCATTTTCTTTCAGTAACAATTTTCAGTAACAGCACCGAATTTACTAGCTGTTGGTACTAGGGAATGGTAAAACTATCAGATGTAAGTATCCAGTACTAACAGTAGTATCTACTACCTGCATGCCTTTCATTCTTGGCTTGGTATCAGATTTATTCAAGTATCTACTGGAAAGGCAAAAGTATAATATACATCTTCCCATTTTCAGAGACACGAATAGGGAAAAATTACAAGTTCCATCTTAAATTACAACTTTTCGAGAACATCTCCTTACTCTTACCAATCGCGTGCGTTAGCACGTAAATAAAACGCCTTAAACAATCACACTTCTTAACTAATTATGCCCGAAAAGAACAGTTTTAATGGGCAAATTATGTTTCCAGAAATTATCTTCTCTTTGTACTACCCATAGCACTTTCATCCAGATGCTATGCGCTGACTGAAGAAGAATTCATCGAAGTATAAGCTTTATTCTTTTTTTATTTTTTTTTTTTTTTAAGTAAGTAATGATTTATAAATTTTACGGAATTCAAAATGCCATAAATCATGTTTTAAAATGAATAAAACAAAAAGGAAAACGTCTTCCTACCGGGTGATGGTAAGGAATAAGAGCAAGAAAAGTTTAACCACCCGTCGGGCGCTATTATGTTTATGACTTTGATTTCCCTTGAAGAGAATTTTTTTATTTTTTTTATTTTTTTTCGCAGAATTTATTTTCTATGTTGAAAGCACTGGTCGGGAACGAGTATACCCACCCGCTAATGATTATGGGAATTATTATCCTGAAAATCATTGAATAATTGCCTCAGGGAGGTTTTGAGAGAGATTCCCCTGGGGTATTGTTTTTGGTATGGTTCTACTTGAATTTTCTTAAAAAATAAATTGTTGGAGAAATAAAATATGTAATGGATATAAAAAGGTATAATGGTATGGTAGTACTTTTTGGAAAAAAAAATAGTGCGAGTCTCTCAAAGGAGGGCGTACGGGACCTCACAAGAAAAACCAAGTATACCAGCCTAGAGTCAGAGTTATTGGAAACAGTCAGACGAACATAGTCCGATTTGCAGAAAATAATCGACATGTTTAAGGAGGATTTTAAAGAGCTCTTACCTATGTGCATATGTATGAAATGATCAATATGTGTGAGTCACAGTGAAGCGAACGCTAACGCCACTCTCTGACGAATCATGTCCAATGCAGAAGGCCCTAGACACAATCAAAGGTTATTTTTGGCTATTGTACCAATCTAGGCCATAGCACTCGCCCAGACCATAGCACAACTAGACCAAATTGAACAAATATTGCCTCACTGTAGGAGTGAGAGTGTCCTGCCGTACAAACTTCAGCGATACAGCATACATGATAGCAAAAATGCTGCCAATAGATATCCTGGCAGAAGAGCAGAGGTTACAATACAAGCTAAGACACATAGAAGAAGAGAAATCTCCTTAAATCGTCGAAACCCAGCAGATGCTACTAAGATTGCATGGCATAGGAGAGTAGTAAGACCGCAGGAATGCTTCCGAAAAAGGTAGGTGGACGCAGTTGCTTATACCACAAATTCAGCTACAGATAGGGAGACAGCATGGTGAGGTAGGGTTTCAATTAACAGATTTCCTAACAAGTCATGGATATTTTTACTCATATCAAGCATATATAGCATATATAGAAAAAAAAAGTTTTATAAGGCAGTTAACGCATTGCCTATCTCTCGTTCTAAGGCATTTCTGGCTGCTTCAAGTTTTTTGCATTCTAGCAATATATGTTCGGCGTTTTGGACTTTGCCTTCGACCTTCCAAAGTTGAACGGAGACTATCTGAATCTCTCTTCAGAGGGCAAGTATCTAGGGACCATCCTTAATGTAAAGTTCATATGTAAAAGGAATACAGAACCTTTGGTAAACGATGAGGCTTACGACCGCTCATAATCCATTTGAACTATTTATGCGATCGTAAGACTCATACATAAATACTTACTTACAGTACAATTGTATGATGGAATGTAACAGACAAACCTGAATATCTTGCTTAGGTTCATGTGTTACAACGTTTAGCATGTGTTAGCGTAACGAGAGCACAGAGGTCAACACCTCTGGCAGGGCTGGAGATGATTCTTAATCTTCCGCCCCTGAACGAGTTCATGAGAAGAACGGCTGCCAAAAGCGCGATTCATCTTAGACATTCAAGCACATGGAAGCAGAGCTTATATGGACACGGTTGTATACTCCAAAGATATCGATCAATTGATCACGACAGAACAACTGACTATGTCGTACCTTTCATAGACTTTCACAAGAAATACTCCATTATTTGTCTCGACAGACAGGAATGAGAATCCAACACATCCAACCAATGTACAGAATTTCCAGTTCTACAGTTCGCGACAGGTCAAAACTGGATATAGTAACCGGCACTGGAGTTTTCATCACTGACTGCACCAATCTCAAAACTCGTCGCTTCCGCTACATGGGAAACTGATTTTTCGGGATACTAGAGGATCTGGTACACGTTCCACTCGGGAAAATGATATATTTCATCAAGAGCACAGGTTGGTTTGACTCAAGACCAGCAGAAATGTAACCAAACTAGATATGGTACTACAATCAATAGGGAATCACAATAGACCAATAGGACCCCGTGCAAGCACCATCCATGGTGCACAATAACATACCATATTTCTTGATATGCACAAGCTTTCGATAAGGTGTGGCACAAAGGCGTGATCCATAAATTGCAAAAACAACTGTCGAAGTAGTACTTCTAGAGTCTTATATATTACAGCGACTCTTCAAAATTAAACAAGAAAGTGAGTAGGTACTCAACATTAAGAGAGATTATTGCTGGTATACCACAAGTTAGTGTACTAGGTCCAGTACTATACCTATTATTTACTACTGATCTACCAGAAAGTGAAGACACCACTATAGCAACGTTGGAAAAACTATCGAATTAGCAACAAAAAAGTATCAAAAGACAATAAATAATATCTCACCAATTTTTAACGAAACCAGTGGTATAGCAAGAAAAAATAAATCTGGATGACTTTGAAGGTATTTTCAGCTACAGAACAACTCAAGGGAGAATCCATAAAAATCGTTGCAAAAGCAGTTGCATCAGTGATTCTGATTTCGGTAATTCTCTTCTTAATACTCGTATCAGGGAACAAAATCCACTAGAAGAAAAGGATGGTGTAAGAGTGAACCCTTCCAAGGAACAAAAGGAAATAGATCCCTACTTTCAAATGAGGCAAAATACATGCCTTACAATGAAAAAAGATCTGCAGTCAAAGTACTAAAAGTTGTTAGACTCTACACCATAGCAAGATAAAAGGAAATTATACACGTTCACTACAATCGATATGCACACTTACATGGAGGTCACGAAGAAGGACTTTTCTTGAATTTGCGTTAAGAAATGATGCGCTGATCCAATACACACAATACCAATGACGTAACCGAACCTAATCTAGACAGTATGATGCAAAAAGTTAGAAGCGCAAACAAAGCAAGACGTTCCTACTTCCACAATTGAAAGAGATTCCTCTTCTTAAACAAGAATCCACATAAAACGGATCCCACAACGACTCTCCTTCTATGATCTACCAAAGCCAAAGTCAACATCAATAAAGCTAATACTTTCGCGCTACAAATTCAAAATAACCATTTTTTTTTCTACTCCCCATCTCCGAATACATTCACAATCACCTTCATTGCAACGTCATTACCCAACTTAAATAAATGATTATCCTGTGCTCTTCTACTATCGCCATCAGCACTCCCATTCACACAGAGTCATCAATTGTGCATTTAAAGGATAATAAAAAAAAAAAAAAAACTCTTTTACTCTCTCTACCAAGTAAACACCGTAACCAACTGCATTCTATTTGAGAACTCCCCTTGAGTGTTGGTGTACTTCAATCTTTTCAAACACAAACCGGATGTCACTTTTGTTGACATTTCATTTATTTTCGGTCTCCATTCTGTGTGTTCGGTTGACTTTACTCTTTTGTCTGCGTTTGTTAAGCTCTCATTCCCAACCCACTTATCATTCTTTACAAAAAAAAAAAACCGAAAGGTAGCAACTCTGTAAGGATAACATTCGTTTGTTTTAATTTCCGGAAATGATTCGTACAGATGATTGTGAACAAAAGGAGGCTGTTCAAAAAATAAGAACCCATGCGTGGTGGACAACGACAGATCATTTGGTAGATATTTTCAATTTCCTTAAGAGTTCTCCATCCAGCTATGGACATGAAGGCCACCCACCCACCATCCGGTGTTGCTGGTATAAAATTGATTTCCGGTTTGAAAAAAAAAGACAATCAATGCAATTTATGATAGACATCACTTAAAAAGGCTCAACATATTATGAAGATTGATGTGAGGATATAGATTCAAAGGGGGAAGTTGGATCAGGATGGATGTCATTGACTTTAAACTGGTAAGCAATCACCTGGGTGTAATCCCTAATGATGAGACTAAGAACCCTAACAGAGACGAATTTTAGATAAATAGACGAAGCACTGGATGGTACATAGCGAGCCTGTCGTACTTAAGGTACCAAAATCGGTACGGAGAACACACCTGGAAGGTACAGCCTCTACGACACGGTAACAGATAACCAACTAGTCGATGTGACTAGCAGCTCATAATACATACGTATGGGTATATGTATGACTCGGTTTCCAGAAGTAAAAATGCATGCAATATTTAAGCTATATCTAGATGTCAACAGATCCGAAACATACAAATAATATCCTCAATCAAGACATTCGTCTCTAATGAAAAGAAACAGAAGCCGAACCAGAAAAAGTACTTCAAAGTTGGACGCTAAGTTTGGTTGCAGTAACCATAGTCTACAGAGACTAGTCGTTGTGTACTCACCAACTAGAGCGAATCTAGTGTCGTAACATCAATAACACCCCTGTGACAGGTGAGAAATTGCACGCCTTCGCACCAAGGTCATTGATAGAAAAGCAAACCAAAAAAAAAAGGAAGCGAATAGAATCCTTAACGGAATTGAAAAGCGTTAGAACAAACCCGGCAGTTCCACAAGAAAACCAATCAAAGGACAACTAGCTTCAAGGCCAACATTTTGAAATAGTGAAGCAAATCTAATCCCAGTTGCACAAGGAAATGTAGATGTGTTCAGAGATGTATAATGTGAGAAGCGATTTCTTTGGTTTGAGTTTGACACAGCTTTCAAGAATCTCCTCACACTCCTATGGTCTTCCAATGCAGTTTATCAAATACATGTGTAGTGCGCAGTCTCGGAAGCTATGTCACTATTAAAACTACAACTTTAAGGTATGTAGCTTGGAAAAATATCAACTCCACGAAATAAGATTCGACAACTACTGACTCTCAGAAACCGTTTCGAAACTTCGGTTTCACGTAACAAATGCTATACCAACCACTAATCCTGCCAGTTCTGCTGTACGGTGTCGAGTGGTCCACAATAACCAGAAAAGCAGAGCTTTGGTCGAATATTTTATTTGCGAAGTATGCAATGAGGAGGGTGAATGGAGAAGATGCTGTGCTAAGATGCAGTTTAAAAAATCGTCAGCCATATCGAGTTAATGTATTTAATTATATTGCAGCGAAGAGGATCTAGAAATACCTGCATTTAGATTCCAGTACAGCACTCCACAGGGTCGTATGAAGCATAGAAAGATCCTTCCACTTCAAGGAAATCACTCTTGGGGCGTTCCTATACATTAAAGGGGCGTTCAACAACGTAAGCACCGATGCGATACTGGGCAGCTCGGTCTCTCCAATTGGATTGCTCACATGCTTCAATCGACAGTTATATCTTCATCGCAAGGAGATGTAACTATCAGAAGAAGCGTCTGCAGAGGAACCCCCCAAGGAGGAGTCTTATCCCTTCTAATATGGCTTCTTGTAGTGGATGAGATCTTGGTAATATTGAAGGAAAACGGCTTCAAAGTGACGGGGTATGCCGACGACGTGGTTATCCTGGTCTCGGGGAAATTCCCTTCAGTCCTAAGCGGAAGACTCAATCTCGCACTAAAACTAGTGGAGAATTGGGTTAGCAGCAAAGGGCTAGGAGTGAACCCTTCAAAGACGGAGGTAGTTCTCTTCACTAGGAAGAGATCAATTCCTGCCTTCAGACCCCCAAGTATCAGTGGTACTGAACTAAGTATCTCAGGTTCAGCCCGATACTTGGGTGTAATTCTAGATTCCAAACTAAATTGGAAGGATAACACTGCTGAACGTGTCAGAAAAGCAAGCGTAGCTTTCTATTCTTGCCATAAAGGCATTCAGTAACACGTAGGGTTTTAAGCCAGCTGTGGTCGTAATGGCGGTCGTAAGACCCATTCTTATATATGGTTCACTGGTATGGTGGACGGTACTGGAGAAGCAATACCAGCTTTCTAATCTCACCAAAATCCAGAGGGCAGCGTGTATCGGAGTCATGGGATCAATGAAGACAACAGCAAAAGCGGCAATGGAAACCACGCTTAGTTTCATTCCGCTTGATATATACTGTGGCAGTCTGGCTGCTAAAACCGCTGAAAGATTGAGGGAAGGCCGAATGTGGTCATCAAACCTGTACGGCCATGCCTCAATTTTGTCCCGATGGGGAACTACCAGCTGTTTGTCAGAAACTGATCACATGACCCCCACGCTAGCATTTGAAAGGAAATTCGCTATTAGAATTCCTGACAGAACGTACTGGAAGAGCCGAAGAACCATGAAGAAGAAGGAGCTGTCGTTCTATACCGACGGTTCTAAGATGGACGTTGGCACGGGAGCTGGAGTTTATTTTGAAGCTCTAGGAATAAACAACTAATTTAGAATAAATGATGATTGCAGCGCCTTTCGAGACCAAGTCACAGCCATCATACGGGCTGCTAAGATTATAAGTGAGAACAATATCGTTGGCAGAACGATTACTGTGTATGTAGACAGCCAGGCAGCCGTTAAAGCTCTGGACTCCGCTATAATCAGATCAAGGCTTGTGAAGATCTGCAAATCACTCTTGAATGAGATATATAGAGCTAAGGCAGTAACCTTCTGTTGGGTGCCAGGGCATATGGGTATCGTAGGAAACGAAAGGGATGACGAACTTGCTAGGAAAGGCGCTGCACTTCAGAAATAAAGTTATGAATTTTTAAAGTTTGATGTAGTGGCACTTAGAGTCAGATATCTAATTCAACTCAATTACCTCAACTGGCAACACTCCCAAATGAGGAAGAAGAAAATACCACTCATAGTTCCCTCTACGTTTCACCTTTTTCTCCTATCTCTTTCTTTGAGAATTTCCTCAGATTTGGAGGATCTATTACATAACCCCGGTACACAAAAAGGGCTCCAGTACCGAAGTAACAAATTATCGTCAAATTGCTAAACTTTCCCATATACCCAAACTCTTTGAGAGTATTTTATACGAAGTCTTAAGCTTTCAGTGCAAGTCTCTTATTTCCCCTAACCAACATGGCCTTCTGAAAGGTAGATCAACTACGACAAACCTCATTCCATTCATGTCATTTGCCCCCTCTGCCTTAGAGAATGACAAAAAAGTCGACGTTATTGTAACTGATTTCAGTAAAGCTTTTGATAAGATATCTATCTAATCTAAAGGATCTATCATAATCTGATCTTGTCTGGCCTCGGTTTCGAATCCATATTGTTAAAATGGATATCTTCTTACCTGAAAGACCGTTTTTATAGTGTTCGCTTCAGATCCGTCCTATCAACTGCTTTTTTGACCACCTCTGGTGTTCCATAAGGCAGCCATCTTGGCCCCCTTTTCTTCATTCTAAACATAAACGATGTCGATAAGATTATAAAACACTCCTCTCTTGTTCTCTATGCGGATGATGGCAAATTTTTCAAAACCATCTCTTCACTACAGGACTATTGTCTCCTTCAACAGGGAGTGGACAGTTTTTCGTACTGGTGCTCTAAAAATTGCTTAGAGCTTAATATCACCATGTGCCAATCTATTACCTTATCATGTAAACACCAAGTTTACATGATAAGGTAATAGCTATACCTATCGTTCAATCTCTTCGTGACCTTGGAATATTGTACGATAGGGAGCTAAACTTCCGTTCCCATATTGATGAGATAATTTTGTAAGCTAACTCATCTCTTGACTTTGTCAAACGATGGTCTAAGGAATTCTCTGACCCTTACGTGACTAGATCCCTCCACATTACCTTTGTTCGTACTTTACTTGAATACGCTAGTTAAGCGTGGTGCCCCTATCAGCAAGTACATGTGTCAAGAATCGAGAACATCCAATGTTCACCGATTTGCCCTTCGAGGTTTTTCTTGGAACGACCCACTTATCCTGCCTCCCTATCAAGACCGTCTTAATCTGAATTCACTCACAGAAACGTAGAGATGTTGCAGACATTCTACCTACCTCTTCTGGTAAGCCGTCTTGAACTTCTTGGGCACAGAAAAATTAGAACCCATTTCGGCCAAGATTATTGGAAAACAGAAGCGGCAACAGAAAAAAAAAATCACACCTAATGCCTGATGGGGGTACCAGAACCCATCATTATCCCCTACAACCACTTTGACCCTCCACTAATGTGGAGTGTAAAACTTTTCCATTTACAAATTCTTATGGGACACCCCATCAACACAATACACAGGACGCCATTCAAAAAAAAAAAAAAAAAAGAAGAAGGAATATCTAACTCACAGCAATTTGGGCGTAATGAGGGATAACAAATTCCGAGGGTGATTATAGGGTTTAAACTTTTTCCTTCGCACTTTGTCTTCTCCGGGTTCGTGGTCTTAGAAAAATGAGCCAAGTATCGTCATTAAGCTCTTTCACACTGTGGATAAGAATACTCTTTTAAGATAGAGACCATAAGCACAAAGATAAGGAAGCAAAAATGAATTAAATTGTTTATCATATTTTTTTTTTTTGTTTTATTTCTTGTTGAGAGAATGAACGGGATTAAAGGGCAGAATCCGCAACGAAACGATTTTACGAAATAAAAACGAATGCAGCAATAACATTGAAGAATTTTTTTTTATAAGCATCCCTAACGAGGTCCTTTAAGAAGAAGAACTCAATCACAAAAGAAGGAGAAGATTCCAAAGAATGGGATAAAAGTGCTGGCAAATGATTGATGATTCCGTCTGCGTCAATCTCATATAATGAAGTGTACAGGAGAAGAGGAGAGAGAGGGAGTGCAGGGACAATTGTTTGTTAAGAAAGCAAAATTAATGAGATCTTGTATTGCAATGAACGAAAGCTTGTGTTCTACAGGAATGCAGATGATTTGTGAACAATGCAATTATCTGTGTTGGAGGGGGGAATGCGAATAGGATTCATTATTGTACCTACTGGAATAAATTAGTTAAGAACCTGGAAAGCAAGGATGCGATGCTGAATATGCAATCCATCAAACTTAACGAAGGTTCTAGTGCTGAACAGAGGAATGAAGTTATAGTGCCATATTATGAACAAATAAGACCTCAAAACTCACGACTTTCAAAACTGTATGTACATAGTCCCACATGACTTAGGACTCATATGAATCAATAAAATGGGAAGTAATTACCTTCTTTAACAACTTCCTTTCCCATGAAAGGGTAAAAGTCGTCAGAAGACACTAACTTTTTTGATATCTTCTCCATATGCCAGCTCACATCTCTAAATGTTATATGTACAAACAGCATGCTGAACCAGAGTTCTTAATGGACCAACAGCAGCACTCACATCGCCTACATGGGCTACTGACATCCGTATATCCGGTTCTTGTTCCAGGAGCTTAAATCAAGGATCCGGCCTTCCAGATTGGGGATAGCGCATCGAGGTAACTTCCTTACCATCAATAAACAGAAGAGTTACGGAGCAACAACAAGTCCCGGATAAGGATGAGCCTACTGATAACGCACCCCAACAAACAGAATAAGGACAACGACATTCGGATCTGCGCGTGAAATGTTCGAAAAATTAGCAAAGGCCCTAAAGGCCCGCTTCAATGTAGACATCACCCCCATCAAAGGAAGTGCGGTGGGATGATGACTGACGACTGACTTAGGAAAGACGTTTTGACTTACAAGAATCTGCATCAAGGCTAAATTTACCCACATAAGCTTAATATGCCCTCATGTACCCTATAGAGGACATGGACGACGTCACCAAAGAATGTTTCCACACGCAACATATAACCGCCAAGATAAGAAAAGATGACATTTTTCGAAGGAGTGTTGGTAAGTACAGCCTACATGACACCACGTCTGGAGACGGAGTTAGGCCTATTGACTTTTCGTATTGACTAGCAAGCACAAAGTTTCCTCATCTCAGTATCCACAAGGGAGCATATCGGTCTCCTAATAATGAAACGCTCAACCAAATTGGTCACATTGCAATCGAGGCAAGGCATGCCTCCAGTATTCTGGATCTATGAACCTTCCGAGCAGCTAACATCGAATCAGATCTCTAACTTGTTGCAGCTAAGACACAAATGCGGGTATCCCTACCCTCCAGGAATAGTGTACGGAAGTTTTACCAAAAGGTAAAAACTACGTGTCAAGGCAACAAGACCAGGCAGAAATCTTTAAGGATGAAGAAGGAAACCTCTTAGTAGAGTCACTGAGAATATAAAAAAAAAACTGTATAACGGCGACACGAAGACCAACATCGCACTATCAGGCAGAATAAACCATACATAGACGAATGAATGAACCATCAAAACGAAGTAAGGACACCATATCCGAGTTTAAATCTAACAAAGCTGCCCTGACGCCGCTTATCCGTCGAGCTATTCTCTGGAGATGACCTGGTAGAGAGCATACACCAACTCATTTCTAAGATTTGATTAGACGAGTGTATGCCTGATGCATGTAATCTCAGCATCGTTTGCCCGATCCACAAGAAAGGAAACCCCCTCAATTGCACCAGCTATGGAGTTATCAGTCTTGTCAACATCGCATACAAGATCCTATCTGCCATACTGTATGAACCTCTGAAACCCTTCGTCAATGACTGATTGGCCTCTATCGGTGTGGTTACAGACTAGGAAAGTCCCCAATCGATCATGTCTTCACACGTCCGCAGATCCTGGAGAAAACTCAAGAAGTCCAAATCGATAGCCACCATTCTTTCATTGATTTTAAGGCCGCATATGACAACATTTATAGAGCTATTCAGAGCCATGTCTAGTTTTGGCATCTCTGCCAAACTCGTCAGATTGTCCAGAATGACGATAGAGAATTCTCACAGAACCTTGTCCTCTTTTGGGATTGTTGTCAAACTCGTCAGATTGTGTAGAATGACGATTGAGAACTCTCGCTGCTCCATCAAGGTCGGTCGCAATCTCATCGAGACCTTTGATGTCCAAGAAGGATTTAGACCTAACGCGCTGTCATGTGACTTCTTCAGCACATCGAGGCACAATCTTTTAAAAGTCTTCTGCAACTACTAGCGTACTACGGTAACAATATTGACATTATTGGTAGAACACACCGGGCTATCACTGCAATGCAACCCCATTGGAGCAATTGGAACCCCATTGGAACCCCATGGGTACCCCATTAGACCCAATGGGGTTTCAATGAGTTTATTGCATTCCCCACTGGACCAACGGGAATCCCAGTGGAACCCCATTGGAGAACCTCATTGGAGAATCCTATTGGAATCCCACTGAACCAAGTAGAATCACATTGGAAGCCCATTGGTACATTTTGTATTGAAACGGAAGCTGTCAAAATGGGTTAGCGAGGGCAAAACCAAGTATATGCTGTCCACAAGAAGGGACACACAATATCGACGAATTCGACAAACTATCACAATCTGACAGCAACATCTCAGCAAAAATTAAACGAAGACTAACCTAACAGCCAATCGATGGTTTTTTAGACTGAGAAGGCAATTAAGTAGTAGAGCCCTATTCCGAACAACTAAGGATACTCTGTATAGGACTTCGATCGCCCCAGTCCTGCTTTATGGCGCCGAAGCTGAAGATTAAAGGATGAAGATATCCTCGATCGCTTCGAGAGAAAGATTCTTCTTAAGATTTTCGGTCCGGTCTGCGTTGACGGACTTTGGAAGATGAGATTCAACAACAAACTATATGAGCTGTACAGAGTCAAAAAACTGTGCGTTAGTCATCTGAGATATTGCAGAGTGAATGGACAATAACACAGTAAAGGACAACGACGCAGCATACCATATTTTTCTAGAGACCTCCATCTTTTTATATGTTGAATTGAGGCATCAGAAACAAGATAGTCAAAGAAAGTGAATCCCGGGTTGTAAGATACCCTTAACTCCAACCACGTCCTATAGCTGTGTATATATATAGACAATACGTAATGGCATTGCTTTAAATATCCGAAAAAAGTTTATTTGTCGTAGTATTTAATATTTGCCAGCAAATTTGTTTATATTTTGGTTGTGGTTTGTAGTCAGGAATGAATTTTCCCTACCCACCCCTTGACTTGATAAAAATAGGTATCTGTGAGGCTTTGACACTCAAACAGTCTGTCGTAACTACAACACAAATACATAGCCAAAGCCTACGGACCTTCGGGCGCACCAATAAACTAGAGAAAAACATTTCCTTTTATTGATTTGCAATTTATAAGCAACATTGTCCCGCATATCGTTCCTCAGTACATCCCACATTCATGGCATTTTACTCCGCCCTGAGGATGTAAATCAATTTTTATGAGAGTCCTTTATGGATTTTTATTGTTTTCCTTTAACGGTTTTTGCGCGCAAATATTTATTGTATCGAGTATCTCTACTCGGGTAAAGGGAAATTTATTTCTCCATTCCTATCGTCTCTCTTCCTCCTAACCACGTGCACGTGTGCGTAATATTCGAAAAGGATGAGGAAATGATTTTATATTGCAACTTATGAACACAAATTTCCAATCAATTCAAAGAACAAGTCCTACAATGCTTGTGGGAAGAAAAAAAAAACACACAAACCGAGGATTGCAATTGAGAATATTCCATCAATTCCTAACAACTACAACGGACGGAAGGATCCCTGTAACCCAATCAAAATAGTTACGCCTTGTTCATTTACACTCACTATGCCGTGCTTCTGGACACCGAGATGTCTGAAACAACTATGTTCAAACGGTGTAAAAACTAAGTCACCATCCTCGTAGGATATAAACACAATTCAATTTGGCCATGAATGTGTGTGCGGAAATCTGTTCTGGCAGCCAGAAAACCGTCGACAGAAATGGAAAAAGCCAACACAAGATGGCTGGCTAGTCCACTGGCAAACACTGGCGCAATAATAAAAACCTTTAACACAGCAGATTCTACCATATTTGGCTTCGTGTTTGCGGCTGCACGAAGCCTCTGAGTTCACGCCGCCCCACCGAATATCCTTTGGGCTATTCGAGCTCTTGTCCCGTTGAGGTCACAAAGGGAAGGAAAGATCCGAGAATACTTTTTTTCATTCCATTTTCCATTGAAATCACGAAGCGAGTAGTCGAGATTTTGTACCCTTTGACAGAAGGATGGTACTACTTCTTGTTCTTCTTTTTTTTACAGGATCTCTGGACAATGTAATTTTTTTTTTTCAATTATCTGAGTCCTTTAGTGGTCTCGTTCGAACAGAGCACCACCATCAATTGTGTTGCATTGTTAATGGATTATTTGGATAATGGGATGGTTTTGGCATCACTTTTGAGAAAAGGAGACAAAGGACATTCTAGTGAATGGACTTAGTAAGGGTTTGCTGAATTGATTTGATGAAAGACCTTATTTCTTATAAACAGTATTAGACGACAGAACTTGTGACCTTTTAATGATACTAGAAAATATCTTGAGACAAATTGATTTAATACCAACCTGCTTTAATGGTGCTAAGTCCTTCATTTATCAACTTCAGAAGGAACGTTTTCTAGATATAGACAGCATTGCAAAACATAAAATTCACAGGAAAGGGGTTTTCAGGTCAATATAAGGTATAACGACTGGTCCTTCTCGCAAAGATAATAAACCACCGCAGGATACCTCATGGTATAGGCTTCTATGGAGCAAATACTGGAGCGCAGCACAAGTGATCGATTGGAGAGTGGAATCGATGAGGCTGGTGGCCTTGCAGATCGCCTGTGTCGTTTCTGCAAGACTCGCTTTATGATCGACGCCATCGGCGAAGTCGTGAATACCGTGCAAAAAACCATAGAAGGAAGATGATGGAAGGGCTAAACAGTACTCCGCAATCACCACTCTGGTTGTCAAGAACGCCTTCAACACCGCAAACTGGAAAAATATCCTGCGAGCTCTTACCTCCAAGAGTACTAGGATACTAGTAGAAGACAATGATGGCTCACGACACCGACGATGGAACGAGACAGTATAACGTCATAAGCGGAGTTCCCCAAGGCTCTGTATTAGGTCCACTACTGTCGAATCTAATGTGTGATCTCGTTCTCAGACTTGGAATCCCGAGATCTTCCAGAACAACTGGCTTCGCCTAAAACAAGGTAATTGGTGTAGTGACCAAACTCCTTGATGAGTTGATCCATGACTGCCATGAAGCTATTAGGATGGTCCAGGACTAGCTACTACGCATGGGTCTACAACTTGCTGAAGAGAAGACAGAAGTAGTGCATATCAATAGCTGTCATGTCATTGAGACTATAGATCCTTGAAGTACCTTGGAATTACTTTAGATGCAAGATTAAACTTTAAGCAAAACCTGCAGCTTATAGCTGAAAAGCCAATAAAGGGACCGGCTCCCTGCAAGGATCATGCCAAATACCGGCAGGCCAAACTACAGGAAGAGATTGCTCTTAGCAAGAATTGCGCCATCGATAATGCTCTACTGCTTCAAAATATAGGCTGGTGTCATGAAGACAAAGAAGACTGAGGCAGCTTACAAAATCAATGCGCTAAAAGCCTGCAGAGCCAAATAACGCGGCATATGTGGTGGCTGACGTGGTGCCAATAGACTTTCTTGCTATGATATTGCAACGTAAATACCGTGCCACCAGGACAAGGGCCACAGGGACGAGTCGAAGTGATACTGAGGTACCACCAAGGATAGCTCTAAAAGAATGTCAGGAGAGATGGTATCATTCTGATAAGTGCAGGTGGACGCAGATGAGCCCTCGTCGTATCGTCCCATATGCCTGCTAGACACAATGGGTAAAATACTAGAGCGGCTCATATGCAACCGACTGGAGGTGGCAATTAATGAAGTCGGAAGACTCTCGAACCAGCAGTATGGCTTTAGAAAGGGTCGTTCTACAGTAGCTGCTATACGGAGGGTGACTTTAACCTTGGAGGAAGCTATCCAGGGTAGGAGATGGAGAGGAGGTGCAAAGAAATATGGAGCCGTAGTAACGCTGGACGTCAAAAATGCGTTCAACTCTTCAAATTGGGGTCTCACAGTGCATTCATTCAGGTCAAGAATGGTGCCATGGCCATTAATAAAGATTATGCTCAGCTACTTCGAGAAACGGTTTCTGTTCTACGATACCGATGATGGAGTAAGGCAGTACCACATAGCAGGTGGAGTTCCACAAAGATCGGTACTAGGACCCATTCAATGGAGCATTATGTACTTATGATACGGTTCTAAGACTTGGAATTCCTAATGAGCCGGAAATCATAGGCTTTGCCGATGACATAGCAATTGTGGTGGTAGCGAAACACCTGGAAGAGATAGAGGACATTGCTAATGAATGTATTCGTCGAGTAAAGTGATGGATGTCAGCAGCTGGACTAGAGCTCGCAGAGAACAAAACAGAAGTTGTACTAGTAAGCAGTCGCAAGAAAAGAGAGGGAATCACAATCAAAGTAGGTGTTCATGATATCATGTCAACACCGACTATCTAGGAGTGATGATCGATGCTAGACTCGCTTACAAGGAGCACTTTGAAAGAACGTGCAATAAAACTGCAAAGGTGAGTATTGCCCTGTCCAGAATAATGACGAATATTGGAGGACCTAGACATAAAGGAGACTAGTCCTGTCAAGAGTGGTGCAGTCCATCATAATGTATGCCGCACCAATATGGGCCAAGGCTGTGACAGTCAAGTCGTACGCAAAAAGAATAAACTTAGTCAACCGACTGTGTGCATTAAGGGTTTACTGTGCATACCGAACAGTATCAGACGTTGCTATATGTGTCATCGCGGGATTGCTACCAGCGGATATCCAGGCCACCGAGCTACGGAGGATCTACGATGCCAAAATTCAGGATCCCCATGCTTCAGTCAGAGACATTCAGCTAGAAGAAAAACAACGAAGTAAGCTCTCAGCATGGCTAGTGAGATGGACCCACTCTACAAAGGGAAGGTGGACCCATCGACTCATACCAGATGTCCACAAATGGATGGACCGAGACTACGGAGAAGTAGATTTCTACTTAAGCCAGTTCCTAACCGGACATGTCTGCTTTCGAGCGTACCTGAATAGGCTTGGTATAAAAGTGTCTCCAAATTGTTTAAACTGCGGCAAGTGCACCGAAGATGTATACCACGTATTTTTTCAGTGCCCTCTCTTCAGTGTAGAGCGCAGACTACTAGAGGAAAAAATCGGAGAAAGACCAACTCTCGAGAACTTAGTGGATCATATATATAGACGCTTGGAGTAATAGAAACATGGGAAGTTGAGTAACTACTCAGATGCTTACTAGTCATGTATGAATCGCAGCCAACCTGCATAAGTCTGGACACTACGACAACTGAGTGAGAAAATAACAGCAGACAAGAGGGTTAAGGCTTGGCAACATCCTTCGAGAGCTGTCCCACAATATGTATCCACTGTGCTACTTCTAATCATCTAGAAGAACATCCATTGAGTGTTCTAAATTTCTCATCGGCCTGATTTTTTAGAATCACGACGCTACATACATATGTATATATGACACTCAACCCTTTAAACACCCACCCCCTAGAACCTTGCCATGAATTTTCAATAAGACATTTTCATTCTAATCTTTTTCAGTTCCATTTGTAACACGTTTCCTTCAAAGCACTCAATGCGGGGAAAAGCAAAACAAATAGAAAAAAAAAACCTAAGGGAAAACATGCCCTCCTCGAAGAGATTCTCTCCCCATACAGCGCCAGAGATAAAACCAAAAGCAACAGGGACCACCCTTCTCATTTGCAGTACCAGCAGCAGTAGTAGCACAACCTCAGACATGATGAATTAATTTCCATCAGATAAGTGTAAGTGGCTCGGAACTGGCGTTGCACAAGCATCTCTTCTCCGCATCACTCGTCGCAGCAGCAGCAGCAACTCAATCACAGTCAAGCCCTGCGCCGCGTTGCACCACCCGAATGCCATGTCGTGTCTTTGTGGTGAATTTAACATGCATAAAGGGTGAAAAACAATTACACAAATGAGTTCAAATGGTGACTGGGGGATGAGCGAGAGAAAAAGGAGAGTCAGCATTTTATTATTCATCCCTTTTGGCTGAACTCAAAAGCCAACGTCGTTTACTTGTGAAAATGTGCAAAGAAAAGGAGCAGGATTCCCCCATTTCCCACCCCTCGTCACTCTCTCTCTCACTCTCTCTGTGTCGGAAAAAGTTTGTTTCTGGCACGCTAATGCCACATATGTCACACACAGTGGCACAGTGCGCATTATGGGGGGGATTTCTCAAAACCAAACAAATTTCATTCATATCAACGTGGATTGTGGGTGTGGGTGGGGGTGGGAGTGTGTGTGAAACCGATGTCGAGTGCACTTTTTTGGGACTTTTTTTTTTTCCGCCATGGCTGAGTGCAACTTTGGGGTTGAATAACCGCCCCCAAGATGCACTTATGCAAATTAACATACTCTTAAGAATGGTACTTCATTTTGGAATTTAAAGTCTTGGGTTTCAGTTTTGTTTTTTTGCAGACGTTTCGGGCTTCTGCGGCGCCAACGAGTGTCCTTGGAGAAATTTCTTGACGTATTTTAGGGAGTTTGGGAATTGAAAACCCCGTAATTGGGTTAAAAGTTTTCCTGAATTTAAATTCTGCCCCGTATTTAGTGCATTGACCTATAAATGCATTATGATACGATGACAGTAACAAGAAGCTGATGAACGGAAGAAGGGGGAACGGACCGGGAGTGGAAATGAGCGAATATGGTCACAATTATTCGTCCAATACAGTGAAGTCTTCTTCGTATTTCGCTATCAACAAGAAGTCGATAAAAAAAAGGCTCACGCAATCTCCCAGCTAAAGGATATGGAAGAGTCAAGCAACAAGGAACAACATCCGGATGTTTTTTTTAGGAAAATCAACCAACTGGGGTCAGGGCCGGAACGCAGATTTTCCGAAATAACGAAGGAAACCTAGTCACGGAAGCACAGGGAATAGTAGATGTGTTTAAGCCACGATTTCCGGAAGCTACTTAATGGGCATAAGGTAGAGAGAGTGATAGGACAAGAAGAGAACCTACACCCAGTCAATGAAGAATCAATACTCCTCCCAGACTTGAAGAGGTTGGTTCAGCTATCAAAAAGCTCAAGAACAACAAGGCCACGGGCTCTTATGATCTGCCAGCGGAGTTTTTCAAACATGGTGATGATGGTAGGGTGTATGCATCAAATTATGTGGATGGAGCCATGCCCGATGATCGGACTATGCCCCATCTTCCTATAAAACTTTTTGTAAAAAGATCGAGACTCTAAGCGAAACCAGTAGGTTGGTTAAAGTTCTCAAAAGAGGCAAACCGCCGGTGGCCGCCATGTTATGGCATGTGTAAACAGGGGTTGCCCTCAAGGTGGCGTTTTGTCTCCGCTGCTTTGGTGCATAGTAGTTGACTCGTCTACGCTCAGGCATACGCGGATGATGTTGTCATACTTTCTGTCGGGTCATGTCTACAGACTGTCTGTGCTAACGCGCAGATAGCCTTAGACTTGGTCGATGAATGGTGCACTAGGAATGGGCTTTCGGTCAATCCTTTGAAAACTGTGGTTGTTCTCTTTACTAGAAGGAGGATTGTGACCGGTCAGACTCAGCCAGTGCTAAAAGGTGTCACCATCCAGATCTCCGATGAAACGAAATATCTGGGAGTGATAAGAAACTTCTTTGGGCAAAGCTCTCAGTTTTCTGGCAGTGTAAGGGTGCTTTTGGCAAGACATAGGGCTTATCACCGAAAAAGGTCCTCTGGGTCTATACGGCAATGGTAAGCCCTTTTCGAGCTTATGCGTCGGTTGTTTGGTGGAGAGGGCTTTCGCGTAAGTATGTGACTGCCTTCTGCATCAAACTCCAAAGAACGGCCTGTCCCGGCTGCACGGGAACTTTCCCGAGTACGCCTAACTCTGCTTTAGATGCTCTGCTTGATTTATGTACCTCCCCTTGATACTTTTATCATGGGCTGTACTATCAAAGCAATCTATCGTCTTAGGGTGGCTTTTGGTATCATCCGCACTGGAGTTTCGATGACCTTGCGCGACACTTATCCTACGACCCTAGTTCTATGGATATGCCGTCTGATGCAAATACACCGGAACTTCAGCTGCAATTTCGAGTCGACTTTCCTTTCGTTCGGGACTGGCTTCGGCCAGAGTCTGAGCCTGGACTAGGCTGTAGTCGAAACTTCACGGATGGCTTCAAAACTAGTCAAGTCTGCGTTGGGTCTTCCTGCGTCCTCGATTAGGCCCTCCATTGACGATTGGATATCCTACAAGCACAATTATGTGTGGCACGGCTCTCCAGGATGCAGGCAGACTAAACGTATGCTCCCGAACGTCTGTTCAATTCAGCGGCATTCTTGCTGTCTCTCAGCAGAAAAGACTGCAGACAACTTATTGGCGTTCTTACGGGACACTTTCCTCTTGCTAAACATCTTAGTGTGCTTGGCTTAAGAGACACCTTTGTCAGCGACGCTTGTGAAGAAGGTGAGGATACTTCGGATCATATCCTTTGTTATTGCCCTGCCTTTGCTCGAATCAGGTGGCAGATCTTCGGCGCTGATGTGGTGAGTGCTGATACTGTAAGCTCTTCATCCTCATGAAGTGCATTCTCGGCTTTCTCCGAAAGTCGAAGAAATTCCAGGGAAATGATTAATTTTGCATATTGCTTCCTGGTAGTACAATGGACCAGTTGTGTCTGGGTGCTCCAGTGGAGTGTTTCCTAACCCGAGCAAAAAAAAATCTGATCAGACAGAAAAGTTCCCTGATAGCGACTATAGTAGGTGCCATTACGTGACACTACATTATTCCTGCTCACTAATGAATTTTATAGAAGTTGGATGGACGAGAAAATGTCATGGTATCTCCTTTCGAAAAAGATTGCACTTAGGTGCGATGGCTATTGCCAATATCAATAGCCTCCAGCGCTTAAGTTCTTATTCAGAATTTGAGATTCATGTGATAACACAATGGACTTTTACTAGGCTACTGCCACTATAACCTACACCTATCCATATATCAATGTGAAGCGCATGACCACCAGCAATTTTAAGAAAACAAACCTACACTTTGGGTACGTAAGCAAGTCAAACTTTAAGTAGCTTCAAGCGATCACACTGACTTATTATGACTGCCGACGAAAAGTTAAGATAGTAGTTCATCAGCATAAATTTACACACTGAATCATTGATGAAACATAGCCTACAGGAGCACAAAGTCCTTGCACATGGTCAAACAAAAAAGATCTCAATATACCTCACTTTAAGGCTAGCACCCACTCAAACGTAAATCACAAGCAAACCAAAGCAAAATTTCCATACAATTAACATAAATTTATCATCTCCCTGCAAAAGTACATAAATAAAGCCGTCATATTAGACTAATATGAAAAGGAACTAGGATAAAAAAGTTTCACCCAGTTTAGCATAATTTATTTTCATTTAAAAACTTTTTCCTAACAATTTACATTGGCAACTCACAAAAAAAAGGGTGACTGTGTGTCGCTCTAAACTGCACAATTCACTTTGCAAATATTTAATCTCGTTTCGCTGGCGCGTACCACTTTGCCGAAAAACACATGAATTTCCCAAAAACTCCAAATATCACTAGCGAGTGTATTTTTTCCCCTAAATTTCATGTAACATTGTTTTCCAAAAAGTTCACCCTACAAGTTTTAGCCCTCGAAATTAGAAATACATACATAGATAGCGGAACGAGTCCTTTGTACTGCCAGTAGAGTATCAGGGTTAGAACTCGGGTGTAGGGCACTATTTAGTATGCAAATCATCCGCCTAATGGGAAAGCTGACTAGGGTGCACTCTATTGTGTAACCTTTATCTAACACAAACTTTCATAAAACTACTTATAGATAATAAGTAGCCATAGTACGTTGGATTTTTTTTAATAGAATATTATGTATACGATATAGTGCACAAGAAAAACAATCATAACTCGTCGGATGATAAAGAACTACCTTCTTTTGGGATGCAAGGACATTACGTCCATGGGACCTAAGTGGATCAGTGGAACATAAATCTACAATTGCAGCAATAGAGTTTTCAAAAGAAGTCAAATATCTGGGCCTAACGAAAAACTCACTTGGAAGACTCACCTCATGAAAACCCAAGACAAAGCCAGGATCTCATTAAAAATCAGCAGAAGTCTAATTGAGCTTTACACAGTCATGACCAGAGCAATTGTCACATAAGCAGCATCGGTATGGAGTCAAAAAACGAAGTAAAGATCTACTCAAGTCATCTCAATAAATTTCAAAGATTAGCATGTGTATGCAATGCAAACAACTCCTACTACAACGCTGGAAGATATCCTTAATATACCACCCCTACATCTGCAGATACAGAAAGAAGCCATGACTAACGACTTTATGCTTACATCTGAAAGTGACATCAACTCCAAGTCTATCCAGCCATCGTAGAGGACTTGATTAAAGATGAACTACTTAGAATTACCATAAAGGATACGAGTCTACTAAAATTTAACTTTAGCCAAATCTTCAAGGTTACTGAACAGAAGGAAACAGAATAAACCCATTTGGTCAGTTTTATTGCATTTTAGACATCTACAGTGTTACATAATCGCTTACTGGCTATACTATACAGAGTTGGAAGTTGCTGGGTCGATGAGATGAACACCTACGTCAATTTTGGAAAAGATATTGTATCTATCTCCACCAGACGTATACTGCCGAAGCTCGGCAACGTAGACTGCACTCAAACTAAGACTTGAGGGTCTCTAGACAGTAAGTCTCTTTGGTCACGCTTCTATTCCAAACCGGTGGAATATCTCAAAACTGCGACCGGACATTCTGCACCAGAATTCCTAGCACAAAGGAGTGAGATGAGGGAAGACGACGAACTGGCAATCTACGCCGACAAATCCAGAATGGATGGTTACTTGAGCTGGTACCTGGTAAAAGCGATGGAAGGGCGGGATTAAACAGTACGCAGTACGCTGGCTAACGCCTTCAACACAGCAAACTGGATAAACTATCTCTTACTGCCAGGAGAGTACCAGAGTACCAGTGCAGAAGATAATGACGGACTATTTTAAAAACAGGACAGTCGTGGTATCAATACGACACAACTCTGCTAATTGAATTTTGTTAGTAGAACCTACCTAACTATCTAGGAAAAACCCAAAGCCTTCTGTAGAGTATGAACAAGTCACATACACCATAGCATACGAAATACGCAAGACGAAAACCTTGTTAAAAGCTCTGTCAATTCAAAGCGACAGAAAGAATCAAGAGATTTATCCTGTCCAAGTCAGGACAGGACAGGATATCGCGTTCGGTCGTCATTTGTGCCTTGACCTTGATGAAATTGACCTGGAAACCACTGGATTAACTTTGTAGAAAATAAGCACAACTGCCTAATGATGTCTAGGAACAATTTTTAAATCAGTCCATCACCTCTAATCCCCAGAGGAGTACAAAACAGGTCACTGCCAGTAAAACAAAAAAACAGAAAAAAAAAAAAATTGCAACAAATTGATCCAAAGGACCTCGGCCAAAATCGGTGTGTGCATTGAATTCGCTTAAATGATGTTTTGTGCCCCGTCAGCCAGTGCAGTTTCATTCCTCCTCAGACGAACAGAAAAACTGTCACGCGGTGAACACATCACTGCCCATCGAGGACATGTATGCCACCGCGTTCGGATGCCAGGCTCGTAGTCAATTCCAATTCAAATCAATTTCGGGTCATGTCCTGCCATGGTGGCCATCATCGATACACATTGTGGGAATGGAACACCCGAAGCGTCAATTGAAAATGAAATCACCATTAGGGTGGCTTTGACAAGTTTTCAACTCGTCGGTCGTCCTCTTGCTTATTTTTAACAAATGGGCTATAAGAGACGGCGTCAACAGAGAGTGGACCTATTGCATTTCATTATCATTTGAGGCATGAGTAATTGATTACTGGATTTATTTGTGTTTTTTAATTAAATACTAAATTGTTTGAAAGATAGACGTGATAACATTGAGTTAATAAAAGTCTATCATCAAAGAGAATATCTTCTGGACAGGTCTCTGTAGAGGCACATTGTCCGACCAAGATGGACAGCAATTTTTGATGATGCACTCGAGACAGAGTGAAGGGAGCAGCCAAGTACGGCCGCAAAGTGCAAAAATATAATAAAGATAATTTGCAGCCATGTCCTTACTATAATTCCACTAGAAAGATATAATTGAGACCATTTGTATGGGCGAAGCTGTGCACTGCCCACTGCATTTTCTTGGGGTGACTACACCCTCTTCTACAAACTTTGTCTCAAATCAACCCACTCCATAACCAAACAGGACTGAACCTACTCCTTATCACGCTTCAACGACCCCTTGGTATAATAAATCAAATAAAATATGAAGAACGAACGTAACCCCCTATAAATCTTAAATTAAACTTCACTACCTTCGGTTATTTGAAGCAATTCTCCAGCTATTAGCTAGATGACCGTAGAAATACAAACATCCTGCGCAATATTGAAAATGCAATTAATAACTGCTCAATTGGAAACCCATCCATCAATATTGGACTAACTCTGATGAGCGGAGAAAGTCCAAATTACAATTCTAATTGCATTTTCAAAGCAAAAGCGAATATTTGATTATGCCGGCATATACTCACATTCGCACACACAAAACGGCAAATGCCATGCAATTATGGTTTAATTTGAATCAGGAATTCGATTGAATTTTATAAATCCTTGGAGTATATCCCTGCAATAATAATTCAATGCGCTAAACTCTCCAACAATGAGTGGGTCATTACAATTTGCATAAAAAAGTTACTCCAACCTCTATTAACCATAATTAGTTGGATCTACATTTAAGTGTTTAGTTAATTAATTTGTTAAACTGGATACGTATCCAATTCTCAATGTTTAATTAAGTCAGTCCTGTCTAGTAAAAATATTAATTAAATCGTATTAAATATTGCTACACTTTAACTGCTCATAACATTTTATAGTGAAATGATAACCATTCAGATATGTACTTGTACACATGTACAGATATTTATGTATCCCTCCCGCAATGAATATTTTAGGATTTTCGCTACAATATCCATTCCAGTGGCAATTGCCGTTTTCTTCATATAAATTTATTGACAGTAATATTTTATTTAATGACGATAGACGAGATTAAACGGTTTTTTTTTATTGCTGCTAGTGCTATCCATCACACTTTAGATTGGCTTTAGGAAGATTTGATTTTATGATCATGGAAAATTATTGCAAATTCAAATTATCTTCATTAATTAATTTTTATACATGATTGTGTTATGTTGTATCTGAAAGTGAAAATTTATTGCCACACAAAGTTGATGCTACAAATTAGGATCAACCTGGACTTTAAAAAAAAACCGTATATACACGAACCTTAGATATTGAAAAAGTCAGTCAAGGAACTAGCCACACAAAGGTCGAATATCCTTGTCGATATGTGATATTCCACGCAAACTCGTTTCTGTACTGATTAGTACAAGAAATCGAAACAGAGAAGGAAACCCGGCGGTGGAGTTAAATATTTGAATGGTGTCCCACAATGTTATGTACTATGGGCTCTAATTTTTGTTAATTATCAAAGATGTGCTTGAGTGTGCTTTTACGGTGGAAAATGAGTTTGGTTTCTGTTTAGAAAAGCACAAGGATTTAGAGTAAAGAAGGACTTAGTCTAAGTGCATCCCTGCTAAGCCGGGACAACCACATAACCCAACCCAACCATAGAGCAAAGAACGGTAACCTTATAAAAGCATGACATTGAAAGGGCCTTTAACAATATAAACTTGAAGTCAATCAGAACAGCACTATTTTATTCTATGTCAGCACGTGAATCCTATCCTATCAGATTGGATAGCATGTGTGCTCAATATACGAAACATTAAATCTGAACTGGGTAGTAGCCAAGCACCTGCTATATCCTCGTGTGAAACCCCCCAACGAGGAGTCTTATTCCACTTCTCTGGAACCTAGTGATCAACGAAATACTTATAACATTAGGGCGGTCATCTATACTCATGATGTCGTCATATTAGTGACTGAAACCAAAAAAGTTATATGGGACTAGGAATCAAATATGAATGCAAATGGGGCTTCCTACAAATCCCTAAGAATCCCTTCCAAACGTTCAAAAAGTATATTATCGAAGAGATCCTGGATTCAATTGTCCTATGTGCAATGCATAAGTATCATTTCGCAGCATTGACCGCTAAAAGATAAGGAGTACATCCTTGTAGCAATTAAAACTATTCCACTCGATATTACCCTTTTCATTGACATCCAAGCAAGAATAAAGATCTGGGGCCTATTTCATAAAACTACAAATGTTGTACTTGTAAACTTGTAACTACAAGCACAAATAAAGTATGGAGTTGTAATTTTGTGTTCCATATACATTTTTCAGCACTTGTAGCGCGGCAAATTCAAATTATATAGGTGTAGCGATCAAAATGCTACAAGTCTACCAGTCTGTAACTACAAGTTAAAAATTATTTGCGAAGAACTACGAGTCTGCGGAAATACTTCACAGTTAAGCGATCACAGTACGTGATTTTATTAGTCTCTCTACTCTTGCAAGAAATTTTTTTGTAGTTACAAGTCCGTCGCTAATAATTTTTTGCGCAAATACTTTTATGAAACAGAAAAGTTGTAAATTCACTTGTAGTTACAGGCCTGGCATACTTGTTGTTATGAGTGAATTGGCATTCTTTATGAAACAAAAATTTGCACTTGTAATTTACAAGTTACAAGTGAATTCACAAATAATTATTAGTGTTGTAGTTTTATGAAATAGGCCCCTGAAATAGAAGCCTTTGTCTTCTCGATCGAAAGTTGTCTATACTTGTTTGCAGCATCAACCATATTCCTCTTCTTTCGCCTTGTCATATTCCATTTATGTGAGAACGGCTGTCCCAGCCTTCAATCGCCAGATTCCACTGTCCTGAGTTGGCATTTCTTTAATGTTGTTCCTCTTTCAATCGTTCTCAACAGTTTTAAGCCATGTTGTCAGGGGTCTTCCTCATTTCCTTGCTAGTTCTGGTATGTTTGGCTTAGTTTATTCGAGATACATGGTAATACCACCGAAGCCTGCTACCTCTACCTTGTCGGAGATAGTGGTTGGTTTGGTCCCTAATCCAAGTCAAACAGAACTTCTTGATAGCCAAAGGGACACTTAATGCGATTTTTAATAAAGCCAGACCGTTACGACCTTTCACATAAGTTTGACTCTTATAGCAAATCCAAATAAAAGCTGCTTCTCTCCTGCCATAGTATGTGTATATTTTCCACTTCGTATTGCTTCCTTCTTTGAAATATTCTGCACATTCCCCGACAAGCTCTGAAAGTCCTTGTCCTTACATGTATGTATATCTTGCGTTACAAAAAAAAAAATAAGTAAAAAATAAAACTCCAACCAGGAAGCATCTGTATCATGGAGGACATCTCTCATAATCCTCCGCCAAACAACTATGCAACTTGACGTGCTAAAGTCCAGTGTACTCTGTGTGGTGTATTATTAAAATTCATTTCATTGCAGGACACTCTTGCAATTGTATACATCCTCTATCCCGTGTCTCTTTCGGTTGCATAACTAGTAGCTAACGACGATATTATTCACAAAATCTGGCCATTAAATCATATTACTTCGTCCTCGTTGCGGTATGAACACAAAACTCATCCGGATACCCGAGTATGTGCTGTGAAGTTGCATAATAAATTTACATAAATTTGTCGCCATATCCTCATCCGATTTTTGAAACATTTTCTACAACTTTAAGGATAAGACAGACACTTAATAATGCTTCGGGTTGGAATTAGTAGGATGAATGTAATCGCAGGGTCATAGGTCAAATGTTAGAATTTCGAATGATGGAGTGTAAATCCTTTTGGCACGTGTGCAATATTTCAAAGGATATTAAGAAGCACTTGCCTAAAGAATAGAATCTTAATTTTGCAGTTTTGAAAAATAGCACCAAAAGAAGAAGTCAGGGTAGTACTTGGAGGTAAGCTCGGTGGCAATAAATTTCCATAAAACAATCATTCACTCAGAATATCAAGATTCAATTTGTAGTATGTGAACTCTAAATGACCCTCTTTTAGTGACCAAAATGGCGCCCAACGTAAGGCTATGAGAACTTTAATTTTTTCAATATTTCTTTTTCAACTCAACATTTCAACATTTTTCGACTTCAGTCAACAAGTCCCAAGGCTTAACAACTACAGCCAGTGTTAAATAAATACAATTCAAGATGCGGGACACTTCAAACTCATCAAAAAGGACATTTTAATCATTTCCGCGAACATTTAGTATCCGCTTCCTGTTTGCCTTCATTTGTTTTTCCTTTTTTTTTTTTCTCTCTCTCCCTTTTGAATCTTAATCTATGCAACACCAACTGCCATTCCAATTAAAACATGGTCTAAACCCTACACCCAAGCCAGCGCGAAAAAATTATATTTACATAAAACTGTTCCAAGAGTGTTCCAAATTTGTCGGGTGCTGCTAACAAGGATTCCTTAGTTTGTTGGATTCGTTCACGTGCCATCGTTGCTCGACGGCAGTCAGTCAGCCACGAATGCTCGCGGTTTCGGTTGCGGGCCCACACGTCTGTTACATGCCTATAAAACATAAAACAATGACGCTATACAGACGCCTTGGGCGTTGGAGTTGGAATTTTTATTCGCTTCGCAGAGAATGATTGCTGCTGATGGATGTGGCGACGTGAAGGGGATAAATGTTTCAGGAGGGTGGTAGTTGGTAGTTCCTGCTGCTGTTGCTGCCGCTGTTGGTTGACGTGTTTCATTAATTACTGTCTCACATAAATAACCGCCATTAGGGGAACAGAGCGCGCCAGCAAGCATCAGCTGGACGATGAGAGGAAAGTACGCCACCAAAAATGGGAGGCGATATCCTTTGGGTGGTCGTGTTGGTGGATAGTGGGTGGTGGGTGGTAGGTGGCGGATAAAGAGGCTCGCCTTTGTAGTATGTAATTACTTTACGCCATTTTCAACAAATGAAATATTGAGAGATTAATTGTTGTTGATTGTGGAGTTGGGCGAATGCGGGGGTCGAGCAAAATGAAGGCATGCTGCATGAACATCTCAATGGGCTGCGATAACGGCGCTGATAGTTACTACCATGTGGTGGACGATGTGGATTAATTCGAAAGTGTTTTCAATTGTAGAGCCCTTGTCCGCAATTTGTGGCTGCTGTCTGATGGGCCGGTGAATGTACGCAAATTGACTTTTGTGGGTAAACTAATGGCAGTAGATTGAGGTAAATTAATGTAGAAGGAGGTATTAAATTATCTGTTTTTAAAGTTACAACTTGGTTTACTTCAGTTTTAGTAAGCTATTAAGCATGTGTGCATGTTAAGACGATTACTTTGTCGGAACGCACACGTTTATGTTGCAGGACAGTCTTGTACTACGCAGGATAACCTTGCATTTCATAAACTTGTGTTAGATTCATAGAGTGTGCCACCGAGTTCTGTACTCTATAATAAAGATGAATAAATGGCTAAGGATCCGATCTGCTCTGAAGATGAATACAAGGGAGATCGATGAGGAGAACTCTGGGCTTTACTACCCAAAATGGAGACTGCAAGCACAAAGCAAATGATACTAAAGATGTGGACAGCCTGTTTCGGATTTCTTAACGGCGACAGAATATAAAATCCTGCTGTCGTACTCCTTGATGATGGCTAGCAGTTTCGGGAATTGAATCATTACGTTATACAGAGATGGAAATGTAAATCGGTTGCGTTTACCAAACGTTGACTAAAGTTGTCATGATCTCTTGTCAAATCAGTACAGAATGTCACGTTTTCGGTAGAGATGCAACCATCTATGAAGATATCAATACTCTGGAATCACATCACATCAGGCAGCCATTCCATTCTGATACAAAGAGCAAATAGAATCGGACTGGTAGTCCAGATCAAAAAAGTCATACTCCCCAAATAAGATGTCATCATAAATCAAGCGGTGATTGGTCACAGTAGCGTCCAATCTCCAATTCATGTCTAGATGAGATGATTGATCTTCGAACATGAGAACATCCCCATACTGATTATTACCCACAACATTGGCATTAGCTGCAGCTTTCCGCCACATACTGTCGTGACATCTCTCATCCACCTTACTCCAATCCGGAGAATAGTTGTATCGTCCCAAATTGGGTTTCTGATTGCCGTCAAGAATCTCCGAACTTATCGACTTGTCGATATAATTTTCCTGAACCAGTCTGAAACACTCGCTTGAGCGGAGAAATGTAACTTGAACGAGCTCTTGGAACTATATACAAAATTCAAACATTATCATCCACGAACATTCAAAACCAATGTGCATCTGTATCTCCTATTTCCTCCTCCTAATATACCCACCGCCATTCACCAAGAGGAGAAACATACACCTCCATGCACTAACTCTAAATGGTGTACAACTCGATTTCTCAAAAGAAACCTAAACCTATCTCGAGGTCACAAACTTAATTGGAAACCTCATCTAGACAGAACCACTTAAAAGGTGACTAAAGATTTTTGGGCCTGCTCTGGACGTTTTGGAAAAAATATGGGGATACCTCACCAGCATCACCTTTTATGGTGGGAACAGGCTAATCAAGCCACCTCTAGCACAAAAGGTACAAAGACTAGCCAGTGTAGGTATTACGGGCGCAATGGGTACCTATCCAACGACTCCCCTGGATATCCTTTTAAACCTTTCACCTCTTCATATAAATGTTATGAAGACTGTGGCAGTAAGGAACAATAAACTTAGTTGGACAAAATATGAAGATTCTTGATCCTAGGTACATCCTACTATCCTCACTGGCAGTATGTATCTCGGACTTCATACCGAAAATAATCCTCTCCATTGGTCCTTCAATATTTTCATTCCGAATCGCAGTTATCTCCTGATGGATACCTCAATCTGAATGGTACACTGACGGTTCAAAAATGTCAAATGGACTAGGAGCCGGAGTTTTCGACTCCAAAAAAATACGAATTTTTGGCGCAACAGGTCCATGGGAACCAGGACCTAGCTTCGTACTGGACACTCTTCTATTCTTAACAATATTGAATTCTTTCCGCAGGACACCCACTACACATTTCCATGCGTCTGTTCGGTTCGGTAAGAACTTTGAATTTGAAACACGTATTCCCTCAAGACTTGATTGAAAGAAGGAGCTGTGGCAACAAAATGAATGATTCATACGTTTTGAGAGTAGGAGGAGGTGTTTCCGCCTTTCCAATTACTATAGCGTCTTCCAAGCGCAGATCATGGTGTTCAATAAGGCCTTATCGTGGCTGTAGTACAATGTGATATCTATTCGCTGTGATCAAATCTCTGGAATCTTTCGCATTAAATTCAAAAACTGCCCTAAATTGTCTCCTGTCTCTTAATGAAATGGCTGAACAATTTAACATTCACCTCATTTGGGTGCCTGGACACAGTGAAATTCCAGGGAATTGGATGGCATACCTCTCGCTATAGTTTAACTGTTCCTTTAGCTCAACTTTGTGAATTTAATCAATCGATGAGCTAAGAGCACACATCTGGCCCAAGCTGCATCGGAAATGAGTCAACTGTCTAAACAGACAAAAAAGGGTCGCTCATAGCAAACAGTAGGTGTCATTACGGGCCATTAGACTGGGCCTCCTCGCTAATGAAGTCTTTAGAAGCTGAATGGACGAAGAAGAGGAGAAAACTATACTCCACCTCCTTTGTACATGCCAACTTTGCAACCTTGCATCATTAGGCGAACTGGCTAACGACAACATCATTAGCCTCCAACGCTTTATATTAAGCTCCTGCTAGTTCCGAGGGTAGTCTTATGGGGATTTAAGATTCATGTGGTACCAGTATCGATTGGTTTGAGTGTGGCTGACATCCTACAACCTACAACCTAGGTCATTCTATCTTCCAGGCATAGGTTTTTGCTATGGAGCTCTTTGTCAGAGAGTGTATCAGAAGAAATCTTCGAAGGTCATATGTAAATATTTTATCAGATAGCCAAGCACCTCGAAAAGCTCTCATATCTTTTGACTTTGAAGCTGGGTTAGAACTGTCTTCATACCCTCCTACAGCTAGCCGAACACAGTGGTATCACATTTATATGGGTCCCAGGACATATGTCAAGTATACCTGGAAATGAGGCTGATGATGAACTTCCCGGCTCCGGTACTTGGTCTCCATTTATTGTTCCTACACCCTTCTGTCATCTAAAACGTACACCAGATACAAATAGAGCTAAGTCACTAAGAACAAAACGAAAAGCTCTTTAACTGGAATTGACAAATAGGCTTAAAAAATCCGAAGGACTTTATCAGTTTGTCAAAACAAAGAACGGACGGACTTCCTTAGTGCCATTGTTATCACAGTGAAACCTGATATTAGCCAATAGTACACGTGTCGACTATGCCTTCGGGACACTGAAACTGGAGAACAAATTTTATGTGAATGTCCCAATCGTATCAAAGTGTCCTTGATCTATGAGGATGGGAGGCTGAAAAAGAGTACTATAAACGGCGACAAGAACGACCCACTGGTGGACATTATTTATACTATACAGGATGGACTGGCTATGAAAAATCCTTTCATGGTCAGAGTATTATCATAATGAAAATTATGTCCTTGACCCGCATTCGATTACCTCCTCTCAGTGGTCAGCGCGCGAAACCAAGAGTCATATCATCAATCGTTTGGCGCGGCTTGATGCCAATCAAAAGTTGACGCCCGGAATAAATGTGTAAAAATTTGGTTTGCACATCAATTACTTCCATCCGTTCTGACAGCAGTTTGTCAGTTATAAACAAAAACTGCTTTCAGAAAAAAAAATCCGCACATCAAGTGGAAAATCAACCGCAAACATCCGTTAAAAATAATAATCGCTGGTAATTACCACATAAATATAAGGCTTCGGTAGATTCGTCATTCTGGGACACGATGTGTGCATATGCGGCTTCCTGATGGTCCATGTGCAATTACAGGACCTATCCTCACCGATCCGGGGATTCGATGCTAGCGGCGGTGGTGTAGTAAAATGCAAATTCGGTTTTGCATTGAATTTCATGTTTTCTGGTAGATTTACAGAAAAACCCCACGTATCCCCTGTGTGTATGACAGGAAAATTATTACAGTGCTGAGGTACATAAATGTTGTCCATCCTGGATATCCTTTTTTGTAAAAAAAAATTCGCTTCTTTTTACATTTTTTTTTTCGCTCTCCCAACAAACATCAAAAAAGTTGTGTTCTCTGTTTGTCCAGGTCGTCGGTTGGGGTTTGTTTTTCAGTTTTTCTGTCACTTTGGGAATAATTTATGTACGCACGGTGGGGAATATTTTTACAAAAAAAATAAAAAAAAAATAAAATTGCGGAAACAGTGGATAAATAATAATAATAAAAGAGAGCTCTACAGGATGAGTAGAACAGAGTAAAAATTTACAAAAAAAAAAAATGAGAAAAATCAACATCAATACCATGAGAACAGTTATTCGATAATGATAATGATTTTTTTTTTTTTTTGTTTTTTTCAATTTTTTGCGGATTTTTCCACGGGTGTTTCCACTCCGTGTTTAATTTTTCAACAAACTGGTTATGAGATGACCCCTGGGATGGTACACGCAGGAGTTTTGTAGATTCTTTTGAATTTTTTTTTTTTTTTTTTGTCAACCACCAGTTAGGGTTGTTGATGACAGAACAATGTGTGTGGTAAATCACTACATTTATGTATGGTCAATTTAAAGGGAAAACAGGGAACAAAAACAACAGTTAACAAAGACACTGGTGTCAAATTAATGACAAGGAAATACCTTTTTGTTTGTTCTGGTAGGTGGGCGACTGTCAACAGTAATTTGGATATTAATGGTTGGCTGTGACATCGTAATGAGACAAAGGTTTGGTCTTATAAATATGACCGTATGACGAAAGTCAAAATTGTTAACAAAATTAACTGAACAGAGCTGGGATGTAGTGTAGGAAAGAGGATCATTGTCGCAACATCAGTACGAACATATAAGCCGACGATAGTTGACACGGCAACGGAAACAATAACTAGACAGAGACGTAATTACGCTGGACATTAAAAACACCTTCATATCATCAAATTGGTCTTTTATACGAAAATTACTCGCCTGAATGGATACACTGTACGTCCTGCGGAGGATAACATCAAACTATCTCACAAACAGGAAGCTGAAGTACGAACCAAATAACAGAGTAGTGTGCTATAATGCTTCGGTGGGGGTGCCGCAAGGATCAGTATGGGGACCTCATTTATGTCCCGCAACTATGTAATGTTGCCACAAGGAGTTACACTATTTAGTTTTGCTGAGAATATCGCAACAAACTTCGCCAAAGGTACATAGATAAAGGGAAGTGGTTTAGTGATGAGAATATATGAGAGCACAAACGTAATACAAACGGCTAACGAAATAAGGACAACGACCTTCGGATATGCACGTGGAATTTTCGGATCCCTAACAGGCCGCGTGCAGGCGAATAATAAGCAGAGGCCCTAGACTGCTATAATGCAGACATCACCGCCTTTCAGGAAGTGCCATTGGATGGGCCGATCAAAAGAAGGATGAAAAATTGTGACGTATACTATAGTGATTGCTTAAGGGAGCAGACTCAGCGCTTATTCGGATGTGGATCTGTCATACACGACAGACATAGGGTAGAATTCTTGAGCTTTCGAAACGTGGCTTGGACTCTCCTCGGGCGTTTCGAGAGAAAAATTCTTCGTAAAATATTCGGTGCCGTTTGCGTTGACGCTCTTTGAAGAAGGAGATTCAACGATGAACAATACAAGCTGAAAAGCGAAAATCTACGCATTAGTCATTTAAGATGGCTAGGACATATAGAGCGGATGGACACAAATGCTCCGGGACATAGAGTCTTCGCATTCAATCCGGAGGGACAACGCAGTAGAGAAAAACCTCGCCTTAGGTGGCGCGCACAAGTAGAAGGGTACTTCAACCGACTTGGAGTCCGCAACTGGAGGCAGTGAGGTGAGGACCAGGCTAAATGAAGAGGCTTGTTAGTTGAGACCCAGATTCACCCCGACTGAATAAATAAGTAAGTAAGTACTACAGACTTTGCGGACTAAGGACACTCTGTGGTCATAGCTTGGAAAATCAACCTCCCAAGCCCACAGTGCCTCACAGAGCAAATGTTGTGTTCAGAGAAAGACTGGGTGGAAATATCTGGAGTCATAATAAACATGCAAATCTAGCGGAGGGGAATACAAAAAAATAAGGCGTGTCAAAACAGCAAAACAGAGACCATAGCATAGAACGCTAACCAAAGGTGAAGCAATACCTAATGGAAGTCCCGCGGGGTGAGTGATAGTAGTGTGCTTAGTCTAGATTAGTACGTAGGCGCATTCCAGGCATCGAGTAATCGTGCATGATGATAGCCCGCGCTACTAATATCTTTAAAAGATTACGATATCTATATTCGCATCTATAAAAAAACGGAAGAGCTGGAATGTTAAAGGTTTAAGGTAACAAGTGAGAGGCTCTTTGTGTGCATTAGGGAGCGATTGATCGGGTAGTTCATTATGCCTCTTATAAGGAATGATCACGCTTTAGCTATTGTAATCGGCTTAAGTTTGGTCTTTGAAGTGTTAGGCGCTTTTGACTGAGAGAATGAAGGCCAGATACCTACAACTAAATCAAAAATGCCTATTTAGGTTGAATATTGTGGGTTGAAGTGATATTAGATGTACGAGTAAAAGTAAGTAAAATCCACGACTGTTAACACTGTATTGCTCTACTCCAGAAAATCGTCC
Organism: Xylota sylvarum; assembly: GCA_905220385.1. Lineage (NCBI taxonomy): Eukaryota > Metazoa > Arthropoda > Insecta > Diptera > Syrphidae > Xylota > Xylota sylvarum. The sequence goes on along the minus strand of LR999957.1, from coordinate 101,142,341 downwards.
GTAACACCGTGAAAATCGGAAGTAGAACACAGGGCCCGTAGTTCCTGGAGCCCATTTGGTAATACGACTCACCATTATAAAGAATCGAGTTCAGTAGACTTTTTCCTTTGGGGCTATCTTAAAGATAGAGTCTACGCCAATGCAACGATTTATGCACTTAAAGAATGTGTTATTCGCGAAATACAGCCGAAATTATGCGAAAAATTTTCTCAAAAGAATGAGTATAGACAGACCCAAGGCGGACATTTGGCAGATATTGTATTCCATTACTAACCTCACGGTTTGTTTTTTAGATTAAAATAATCTCTACCGCATTTCATAGCAATGTTGCGATTTTCTATTGATTTACAATGACACCTCTTATTGGATGACCTCATATTAGATCTGCCATAAAGTCAGTTGGATGTTAACTGACAGGCAAGCGATCTCCAACCAAATTGACTATTTCACCATCAATCAACGATTTAGAAACACTGTCCTGCAATACGTCTCCTACATCCAGAACAGACATGAAGTCGATATGGGGTTGGCACGAGACTATGACATCTACCGTCTAACTTCGCAGATTAATGAAACCATTACAACACCGTCATGTAACTTAGGTGTAACACTGGCAGGCTTTTATCAGCTATTTATAGAAAATTGGACGAATGGAAAGAGCTGGAATAGTAGACCCTACACAGCATAGATATGAGAGGACCACATCATAATGTGCAACGCAACAAGTACAACTAAGTACGTATGTACATCAATGAACTGAAAAGCAGCAGTCACCACAAAAAATTATGGATAGTCACAGTTCCAACCAATACCCGGTGATAGTTTCAAATGGTTCTTTTCTATTTTCAAATGAGTACCATCCCAAAAGACGGAAGGAATACTTTGCTATATGCATGAGATAACAACTGCATAGTTATCACCACTGAGAAATAACAAGGCGGTATAATTTGATGGTATCCCATCAAAACTATCACTATCACAACATTGTGGAAACGTCCTAGCATCACAGGTTCTCCTTCCAAAATTTGGTGTATCTTTTCACTTTTCACTATTTCTCAAAAGGCTTTCAATAGTGCTAGACAGTACTGATAGTATGTTTTATCTGATAGTATATAATTTTCAAAGTGTTACATGCAATCCAAATGATATTCCACAAGGTTGAATGTTGCCTTCACTACTATTTCTGGTGAATCAGCAATCTGCCGCAAAAACACCCGGAACTGCAGCACTACTCTCAGGGCTTTATACTGCAAATCAGAAGATAAGAAGAAGATATGGAATCAAGATAGAAAAGGATACAAAGTAATAAGAAGATCGAATGCTCAACAGAGTTTAGTTCCTAAGACTCATAACGACACAAAACCTAAGTTAGTTAGTATTAATAGAAATAGTCTCCGAATACAAAACAGTTTGTTAAAATAGACTTGTATTCTATACATCTACAGATATGCTTGTATACGTAGATAGTTTGTAAAGTTCTTGAAACTCCTGTTAAATAAAATGCCCCCAACTAAATTTTCCCCAAAACAATCGAACAACAACTTCAAGTATCACATTTCAAAGAATCAAAAAGAAGGCATTAACAAGAATTGAAATGGAAAAAAAACAAATGACGCCAATTAAGAATACCTGTGCAAGGATACAATTCTAAGCAATCAAGTGATCAATCACAAAAAAAGGAATAAGTCATCAATACTCCCACAACCTACTGTAAACAAACCTCAAACAGAGGCCCAGTCCCAAGGATAATTTATTATGAGCAACACCTGGATGCAAGATATTCAACCAAATTAACGCTCACCAGACCTGACTATGCGCACAACTAAGTATCAGACAAAAATAACCCACCAAACTAGCCTTGCACAGTTGATGGGAATTTCTCAGAGAGTGTGTTCGCTAGTCAGCAAAATCCAATGTTAAGATGTTAGTAGTGCATAAAAACAAAAAAAAAACCGAAATAGGGAAGAATCATCCCTTCATCCTAAAGCGTCATTAGTGCCCGATAAATTCTATGGAAATTCAATTTTAACTCATTCGCCGGAGTGTTTGTGTTTTAGAGTGACAACTGACAAGTGCTTATCGCTGCATTCCTTGTTTTTTTCTGCGAAATGTTATGAAGTGAACATTCACGGATATGAAGTTCCTTAAAGGGATGGATTTAGTGACATCAAGGGATGTAGCCCAATGTTTTTTTGTCGGTTTTTCTTATGAACTTGGAAATGAACTATTCAAACAGATATCAGCAACTTCAACAACAGGCTTAAAGGTAAGTTCTTGAATAAGACTATTCAGATACAAATCCTCCATAGTTCACTCGTATTTAAGAAGATTTTCATGCCGGCATTTTCTGCGCATCATCTCCAAGCAAAATATTTTTGTACCCTGCCCTAAGGGTATATTAAATTTATCTACCTATATGCATTCGTGAACAGTAGCAATAGCAAAAACGATAGAGTCATATCCGTCCGTCTGTCCGTATGTCAACACTTTTTGGAACTTAAATGTTGAACTAGGAAGATAATATTTCATATCTGCGCTTTTGAGAAGGAACCTTCCACTATTCATAACTTTGCTATTTTACTTGATTTAGGTACACAATTATCTACAATTCAGCCATACATCATATGTAACGCCCACTTTATGGGCTTGTAGCTTTTTATATGTTTTCTGAAGTGGTTGAGCATTAAAATTTTGTATTACTTGCGAAGAAGTTTTGTTGTGACAGGAAAGTGTTTTCCCCTTAGTTTTCGAACCTAACTAGGGGCATACATGGTAAGAAGACTTAAAATACTGTCAACATCAAATTCCAAATCTAGAGACTGTCATTTTAGAATGAATCCATATGTTTGAGTCTTGGTACATACATAAGTCAACCTATGGTGGAGCGTATAAATCTCTTGATACAACCCACACTATACATTTATAAATAGGTTAGGTTAGTCCCGATTGGCAGGCTGGAGCAAATGCAGCCACACTTAAGCCAGATTAGAACCATTGTGATACCACAGGCTCTACGGTGCTAAATCTACCCAATGAACCAACTTCTTATTATAAAGTGCTAGAGGCGGCTAATCTTTATGTTAACGACTTTGCCAAGGTTGTCGAAGATGCACTCTCCTAGATACAGTTTTCTTCGAGTTGAGAGAGCTTGGCAAGTGCACTCTTCCTTATCTGCAAAAAACGTTTGCCGGAAGACCTAGCCTGAGGGTATGCCTTCTAATAATGCAGTGTCCTGTAATGAGACACCACTGCGAGAACCTATATCACCCTCTCAGTCAATCCTGGAGGGTATATAGGTTTCGAAATTTTTCTTAAATAGAAGTTGTGGGAGGATGTAATCAGTGTCTTTTGGGATGCATTCTAGTTTATTTAGAATAAACGAGAGCCCAGTTCGAAGACAGCTCCACAAAAGAAATGCGAATGGCCGCATTTGCTGCAAATTGTTTAGAATAAATATCGAGCGGAAGCATGTGGAACAATGTGCCCATAGCCGCAGTTGGAGTAGTCTTCAGGGCTCCACTAATGCAGACGCATGCTGTTCTGTAGAGTATTGGATGACTTTATCCAGTCCAGTCCACCAGACGATCACCCCGTACGTAAGTATGGGCCTGATAACGGATACATAGACTTAATATTTAATTCGAGGCTAAAGTTTCCACTATTTCGTTTGAACGAAGTGCTCCTTCTATTTCCTTTACAAGATTATGAAGAGCACCTGCTTCTCGTAGAGATATGTACGTCTTCTAAAAGAGTGATGTTGGGTATGAATGGTGCCAAGCCATAGAGAATGTAACTATGGGTAATATGAACACAGGCAAGGCATTAAATGACATAAATAACAGGTGTTCAAAGAAATTTTAATGAAGTTACAATTATTTAGAATAAAAGTATGACAAATGTTAAGACTCACCGTTCGTATAGTTAGGATAAATAGAAAAACACGGATAATAACCAGCGCACACTCACCTAGAAGAAAAGAAATACATTATTGATACTGTATACTGTATACTTAACAAATACAAATGTTGTTTGAAATGACTTAAGTGAACGACACTCTACCCCTCCCACAAAGTGGTCGAGGTGTATCTATTGCATTTTTGGATTGAAATCCTAGGACCCCTTTGGGACAAGAGGACATACATAACTCTATAGTGTCACTGTACGAACAATTTTGTCGAATTTTATAAAATAAAATATTTTAACAATACCTGCCTGAACTGTATAGTGACAAAGCTACCCTACCATTTTCAGTTCTATTATCCTTTTTCAATCCTTATCAAGTAGATTGGAAATTGGAGTTCACAATCAATAATATTCCCCTCGAAGGACATTCGATGCATTTAGCTTTTCTTTCTGTTCCATCATTCGCTTCAATTAAACAAACGATGTTCCATTGAGAAAATTCCTTTTCGTAATTAGCCGAGTGGACTTTCGAAGAAAATTATTTTTTTTTGTAGATTTTCTTTGTGCATATGTATAATTATGATTATTATAGTTACGTGGTTGAATTTTTCCTATTTGTATAAGGGAGGCCAGATATGTTTCAATATTAGCTTTTTGTATAGATTTTAAAGGATCTCTTATAACTGTTATACGTTTTCAATGTCAGGATGAGTGCCCGAACATGATGCGCCCGATTGTTAGCACCCCATTCGAGTCGAAAGATAAAGTCACGACACCCTTGTCACAACTAAAGAAATCCTAGAAGTTGCTGCAGTGATAAAACCTGACAAGATACCAGGGGCCTATTTCATAAAACTACAACACTAATAATTATTTGTGAATTCACTTGTAACTTGTAGATTATGTGCAAATTTTTGTTTCATAAAGAATGCCAATTCACTAATAACTACAAGTGTGCCAGGCCTGTAACTACAAGTGAATTTACAACTGCGGCGAGCTTTTCTGTTTCATAAAAGTATTTGCGCAAAAAATTATTAGCGACGGACTTGTAACTACAAGTGAATTTCTTACAAGAGTAGAGAGACTAATAAAATCACGTACTGTTAGCGCTTAACTGTGAAGTATAGCCGCAGACTCGTAGTTCTTCACAAATAATTTTTAACTTGTAGTTACAGACTGGTAGACTTGTAGCATTTTGATCGCTACACTTATATAATTTGAATTTGCCGCGCTACAAGTGCTGAAAAATGTATATGGAACACAAAATTACAACTCCATACGTTATTTGTGCTTTTATTTACAAGTTTACAGGTACAGCATTTGTAGTTTTATGAAATAGGCCCCAGGAATGAGTGGAATTCCATTGGTTCTTGGTTCTGAAAAAAACTATCAAAACAAGGCCAAAGATTTTCACGCATTCACGCATACGACATAAAGTGGATTAGGTAGCGGCTTGTGCTTATCCCGCAGGTCAATTACCTATTGACCAGCCATCGTCAAATACTCAATTCTGAATGAGACTAATTGCCAGCCAATTCAAAGAAAGGACCCTTCACTATGACATAGAACCAAAAAAGTACAACATTACGGAAGGAATTCCTCAAGAGTCAGTGCTTGGCCCAGTGCTACGAAACATAATGTACGATGGGATCCTGAGATACCAAAGCCCAGCGGAGTACATATCAGCGGGTACGATGACGATATTAGTAGTTATTTAGTAGTTTTTGTAGGAAAACAAGTGGAAGAAATGTCTGAGAAATGTAACCACGTCATCAGAGATGTCAGGTACTGGCTACAGACATCAGACCTCGAATTGGCAGACCACAAAACAGAAGTAGTGTTAATAAGCAGCAGGAAAATAGTAAAACACACTATACAGGTCAGGTCGATCAGCATACCATCAAGTCGAGTTCACATATCAGATACCTAGAAATGCTGCTAAACCATAGAATCAACTTCAAGGAGCACATGATGAACTCAGGTGAAAAAGCCTCCGAAGGATTTTTTCCTGAACCATAGAAATACGAGCATTTTCGGGGCTGCTATCCACCAGATGAAGCATCGTTATATCGCCCAATATATCTACTTGACATTTTGGGAAAGATCTTCGAACGAAGAATATATAACAGACTGCTCGTGGTAGTAGAAGAAAAAGGAGTACTGTCAGACCAACAGGTCGGATTCAGAAGGTCGATACAGCAGGTAAAGCGATCCAAAGAAAAAGATGGCGAGAGGGGACAAAGAAATATTGTGCGGCAGATCACTGGCGAGAATGGATATTTCATACTACCTGTTGCGGATAGTCACAAATTACTTCACCAACACTGCCACAAGACATCGCCGTAGTTCCCGTGGCTAAGCATATCTACGAAATAGAGTCAGCCACAAACGAAGCAATGGTAAAAGTAAAAGACTGGCTAGGATTTAGCTTAGAATTAGTAGATCACACAACTGATCAGAGGACCTGGATATGTTAAACGTATTTTACTGTCCAGAGTTGTTAGCTAGGTTCTCCTTATTCTGCCCAGTTTTGGGCAGTGGCAACCAAGAAAAAAATATTTAATAAGCTCCTTGTTTTTATTAATCAAAAGTCATGAGAAGGATACTTAGCTGAATATTAACAGTTCAACAATGGTGCGAAATTTAAAATCACACCTCTTGTTGGATGACCCTTCACCTTTAACAAATCAACCTCTCAGGTTTCCGATTTAAAATTTCGAAAACGAATTCCCTATCAAATTTATCACTTTGATCAATATTCCCGATAAATTTTCTTATACATGTGTATTCATGTATGTAGGTACTGAAAGGGAAACGGAATTTCGTCATCGCCCAAATTCGTTTAGCGACTCGATAACTTGTTATTCCATTAATCAACTACATTTCCTTCATTAAACACGTACATATCATCAAACGAACACGCATCATTCAACTTCTGGAATTTGACAATAATGCCAGCCGCACATATGCGTGCGTGGGTACATTATCGCAATAATTCACACACAACATTCCAGGTGGCATTCTCACGTCACCCATGCGACCGACACTGCTTCCCCAAACCAAGTTGAACGTGAAAAATTTCCGATTGCGAAAAGCAATGCGTAGGTAGAAGGATGTCATTCCCATCACTTATTGAGTGGCAGGGAGTACTCACAACAAATCGTTTAGGCACGAGTGCCTCAAGCGATGTTTTCTACATCTTCACTCTCTCACCTTTAAGGTCTCGACGGATTGGTGGAAATCCAATTGCCTGTCAGACTGAGTTTTTGGGGGAAGGGAAGTTGCAACTCACGATGTTATTTGCTCGGTTTGCGGTGGAAGACAAGTAATGTGGCTTACTATCCTGACAGGAGTGTGTTGGCTTGAAAACTCTGTCTCAAGTCATTGTTAAGGGGTGGAGCAGATGTATTTGATATGTTGACAGGGGAATGGTTTGAAAAATTACACTTCATAGGCAATGTGTAGATTCTGATACGTTTTTTTTTTTGTTAGAAGGTGGAGAGCATGGGGTGGGACTTTCATCCACTAGAACCACCTCTGCATCCAACACTGGATCTTTGTGGTTACGCTGTTTAATCACAGGGGAGATGTTCAGCTGTAGCTGCTTCTCTCTTTGTGAGTAATCGTGCCCAAATCTGTGTAAATATTTCCAATAGCCGCCGCCGTGACCCGATGGGAACTGTTTAAGGTGGTAGGTGAAATCCTCGTTCACTCGATAGTGGGGATCAGTATGTTACTTGCCTTGATATTGCCTTTCTCTTATTTTATTTAATTGACAATACCTGCTGCTTGATTGCTTGAGCTTCTCCTTTCGTCAATCCTTACCATAACAACTGCGATGGCATTTGGACAGACTCATATGAGAATACATCAGATGCCGTCCTGGCTGTGTAGACAAGTATATGCCAGAGACCATTGTGACCGAAACAATCGACAAGATAATTGACTATCAGAAAATTGTATAGGCTATTAGGTTCTCCGGGGTTATTCCTATTCTAGGTTAGGTAAATGGGTGCCTTGTGACAGTGTCACTGCTCACTTAGACCACAGTTCGGGTCCATTGTGCCCAATCATTTAACCCTGGAAACCTATAAAGTCCGCTATTGGAACTACCCAGATAATAGTATGAATCTCAGGAGGTCCGTCAACTCTACGTTACCCAAGTCCTCCAAATCCGAGAAGAAGTAACTGCCAAGAGTTTCATCAGAGAACTTGATATCTTCTTCCTGATGCCCGGCCATAGGGCCCTGGCTGTTGCGCATATTTCCAGATGAACCCAGCGACTATTTGCTCGACCGATGGCTTCATCCTCTACTTTCTTCCGTAAGGAACTGATTGGGGTTACTACATACAGAAGGGAGGGCCCATGATAAGTGCAGCGCCGACCCTTTCCTAGCAAGTTCGTCAGCCCTTTCGTTTCCTACGATATCCATATGCCCTGGCACCCAACAGAGGGTGACCGCATTAGCTCTATATATCTCATTCAAGAGTGATTTGCAGATCTTCACAAGCCTTGATCTGATTATAGCGGAGTCCAGAGCTTTAACGGCTGCCTGGCTGTCTACATACACAGTAATCGTTCTGCCAACGATATTGCTCTCACTTATAATCTTAGCAGCCTGTATGATGGCTGTGACTTCGGCCTGAAAGACGCTGCAATCATCATTTATTCTAAAGGAGTTGTTTATTCCTAGGGCTTCACTATAAACGTCAGCTCCCGTGCCAACGTCCATCTTAGAACCGTCGGTATAGAACGCCAGCTCCTTCTTCTTCATGGTTCTTCGGCACTTCCAGTACATTCTGTCAGGAATTCTTATAGCGAATCTCCTTTCAAATGCTAGCGTGGGGGTCATGTGATCAGTTTCTGACAAACAGCTGGTAGATCCCCATCGGGACAAAATTGAGACATGGCCGTACAGGCTCGATGACCACATTCGGCCTTCCCTCAGTCTTACAGCGGTTTTAGCTGCCAGACTGCCACAGTATATGTCAAGCGGAATGAAACTAAGTATGGTTTCCATTGCCGCTGTTGGTGTTGTCTTCATTGATCCCATAACTCCGATGCACGCTGTCCTCTGGATTTTGGTAAGGCTAGAAAGCTGGTATTGCTTCTCCAGTACCGTCCACCATTCCAGTGAACCATATGTAAGAATGGGTCTTACAACCGCCGTGTATATCCAGTATACCACAGCTGGCTTAAAACCCCACGTGTTACTGAATGCCTTTTTGCAAGAATAGAAAGCTACGCTTGCTTTTTTGACGCGTTCAGCAGTGTTATCCTTCCAATTTAGTTTGGAATCTAGAATTACACCCAAGTATCGGGCTGAACCTGAGATACTTATTTCAGTACCACTGATACTTGGGGGTGTGAAGGCAGGAATTGATCTATTCCTAGTGAAGAGAACTACCTCCGTCTTTGAAGGGTTCACTCCTAGCCCTTCGCTGCTAACCCAATTCTCCACTAGATGTAGTGCGAGATCGAGTCTTTCGCTTAGGACTGAAGGGAATTTCCCCGAGACCAGGATAATCACATCGTCGGCATAGGCCGTCAAGTTAAAGCCGTTTTCCTTCAATATTTCCAAGATCTCATCCACTACAAGGAGCCATATTAGAGGGGATAAGACTTCTCCTTGGGGGGTTCCTCTGCAGACGCTTCTCCTAATAGTTACATCTCCTTGCGATGAAGATATAACTCTCGATTGAAGCATCTGCGCAATCCAATTGGAGAGACCAATGCGCAGCCGAGCTCTGTGTAAGCTGCCCAGGATCGCATCGGTGCTTATGTTGTTGAATGCCCCTTTAATGTCCAGGAACGATGCAAGAGTCAATTCCTTGAAGTGGAGGGATCTTTCTATACTTGATACGACCCTGTGGAGGGATGTATCTACCGGCCTACCGCGGATGTATGCATGTTGTGATTAAGATTCCTATTCTAAGTGAGCCGGACACCCATTTATCTGCATGTTAAAACAAGTTTTGTAGCCTGTAGCTTAACTTCAACACACCGTGGATAATGAATTGTCATTAATTGCCTAAGGGCTATCACGTTTAATGACAGACCCTCAATATTTAAACTTTATTTTGAAGTGTATTACCCAATGAATAGGCATATCAATGAACAATTAACCAAAACTATTTTTTTCCGATTTTTTAATTTATTAAATAGATCACTTTTAATTATTTTCCAATATTTTTATGTACAACTACACAATACAATATAGGCTCACAACAATTTAAATATAAAATGAACTGTAACCCTTCCGTTTACGTATAGATTTTTGTACATATAAATACCTATGCCAATATTTCCGATTACGTTTTACTAATTAATTAGTATTTTATTTATTTTTTTAGAATGTATCTCATTAAGTACAATTATTCAATAACTGTAATGCTACAGATTTACCACAATTAAACTCTCACTCCCGTGACATCCTACTACTAGGCAATAGCTTTGCATAGTATCTATACTTCCAGTGGAAAAGAGGTGAGCCAGGAAATCAAAATGCCAGTACTTAGCAACCACCCCCTCTTCAAAAGGGCTTAAATTAATTCACTTTAATTGCTGTTATTCAAACAAACTCCCAGCGGCGTGAAGCGTAGAAAAATGCGCATAGGGTGCATACACACCTACTTGCAGATATGCAAGGGAAAGAGTGGTTTGTGTTTTTTTATTGGAATTTGCAATAATATTTACCATCATGCATGAGTGATACTCCCACGGTTATTTGGACATGTGCGCACCGCCTTTGGCATTTAACACGAAGTTGAAATGTTTTTTTTTTTTGGGTTAATTTTAAAATTTTGTTAATTTAAACCTACCACTCAAATTCATCACATTCGCACTAATTTTAGAACAAGCACTTGAATATATTAAGAGTATCTCTGTCCATAGGCTCAGAGTATCGGGTAATCTACATATGTATAACAGTGAATGAATGTTTAGGAAACATTGCAAGTATTTACAAAGGGTTATCCAACAAGAGGTGGCATTTTAAATTGTTTACATCATTGTTGAACTGTCAATGTTTAACTATGTATATTTGTGATGATTTCTGATAAGTAAAACTAGGAGGTTATAAAGTATAGATCGATGGCCATTATATCATAGGTTGTGATGCCAATGTGCATCATGAGGTCTGAGGCAGTAGTGGCATCAACAGAAGGGGTGAGTGTCTGTATCTTGTGAGTCGTCAAGTAGATATTTTGAATAAAGACTCTAAACTAGCCTACATAAATGCGATTCGAAAAGAGGTACTTGACCTCACAATCACCATTCCATTTATCTCGAATTTTGTTGAAAATTGGCATGTGCCTGACGAGGCCTTGATATCCGATCATCAACACATCAGGTTCGACATTCCCGGCAAATTGTCACATGCTTTTTTTAGATATGATCCCAAGTCCACGGACTAGAATCTATATCGGGTCCTCTCTAAATTAGATATGTTACATCTATCGAGTCCACAGGGGACCTAGATGAAGCAGTATACCAATTGAATGATATGTTGCTTACTACCTATCATGACAGCTGTGTCCATAAAACCAGTCTGTGTAAGCGAAAGGTTCTCTTGTGGAATGACCAGTTTGCCAAACCTAGGAATTAAGTTAGAAAACTCTTCAACGCTGCTAACCGCACGAAAAGTTGGGACGAATACAGGTTCGCTCTTACACAATACAACTCTGAACTGAGACGATCTAAACGTGCTACATGGAGGAAATGCTGCGAAAACATTGCTGACATTGCTGAAGGAAAATCAACAAAAGGTGCTCTTCACTATCTTGTGAAGAAGATAGAAGGAACTATACAAGGAAATAGCTCTGTGTGCCTTCCTTGATATTGAGGGCGCATTCGATAACACTGGCTACGACTCAATAGCAAGAGCAATTAGTAGCAGAGGTATCTAGGATTCGGCCAACCAATCGATACGGGCCATGCTAGAAAATCGAATTATTACTTCCTCCTCTGGGAGAGTGCCACTGTCTGTGACCGCAGTTAAGGGATGTCCCCATGGAGGAGTCCTTTCTCCTCTTCTATTATCACTAGTCATGGACAATCTCCTAGTCGATCTTCAGAGATTATGCTACATCGCCATTGGTTCATTGCAGATGACTTGGCAATTTTTATCAGTGGTAAACACACTACGACCATTTCTAGTGTCATGCAATGTGCTTTACTATTCGTGTTAGAATGGTGCAACAGAGAAAGATTATCCGTCAACCCTTGCAAAGCGTTCTAGTACCTTTTACAAAAAGAAGACTGGTCAATTTAGGATCTATCACGATCAAAGGCACCACCTTAGTCTATTCCAGTGAGGTTAAATATCTCGGTGTCATCCTTGATAAACGGCTTTGCTGGAATTCTCATATCAAGTCCGCCATTGAGCACGCCAATACGGCAATGTGGGCCAATAGACGGCAGAACTTGATGTCTAAGTCCAAAAATGATACATTGGTTGTATACTATGATGGTAAGGCCCATTATCACGAACGCGGCCTTGTTTGGTGGCTGAAATTTCTTGAACGGACAACGGCAACGAAGCTTCAAAGAATTGTTTGTCTCGGCATTACGGGTCTTCATTAAGAAGACGGCTGCTAGATGCGCTATTAAGATGCAACTAGAATATAAGTATAAATCAGGCGACCACGTGGGACACCTGAAAATTCTTGACTCGATTCCCAAAAACGGACATGTTCTGTACAATCCCCGACATCATAGTCAGGGAGTATTGGTTCGGAAGATTATTTGAGGTAGAAAAATTAAACCCTGCAAACTGGTCTAATAGTGTTCCAAATCAGACTACTCCGATTGTACGTCGAACCACCCACAAATGATTACCGAAACCAACGTAATGCATCGGGGAAAAATGTTACGTATTCGCCAGAGTGCATGAAAAACTAAATTTTTATTTTTATGTTATATTGCACATACGCCCCGGAAACACTATGATCTTTTTTTTTTGCTGTGAGGTGGTAATCTTTAAAATATGAAACTGGCCCCGTATCCAGTAACAGTGTGGGATTTTTACCCACAAACCTCTTCTTCCTTCTTAGTCTTTCCCCCTACGGTACCTCCTTCTTGGCATTTCTGATTTAGTTGTCGTCTGGATTTGTGATAGTCGCATTGGACTCTTTTCTCTCACGTTCCAGTGTTCTTAGTTTGCTCATGATAGTCTCTGTGTTTTTCAACACTGCATCCCAAGCTTTTTGGCCTTTACGCATTTTACCAACTATGTTTCAATGCTTCCCTCTCGTCTTGAAATCGTGGATATTGGAAAACACATGTTTGACGTTTTCAATGCAGTCAACACAATCAAGGCAGTAAGCGCTGTCGTCATGTTTGAATTTATGCAGGTATGAGCGAAAACATTCAAGACCTGTCAGGAACTGTGTTAGTCTACGTATCTGTGCCTGAATTTGTGTTATAAACACATGCGATCACCTTTATTTTTCGGAAGCGTTCCAGCGTACTTGCCACTATGTTATGCTACTCATGATTAGTGGGATCTATTGGGTTTCGCCAGTTTGAGCAGGTTGCTCTTCTTCTTCTGCTCGCATTGTCGCCGCTTCTCCTCTACCAGAATGTCTCTTGGTAGCATTTTTCCTATCACACAGGAGTTGCTTAACTGTTCCAACTCTTCAAGTAGTTTGCCAGTCATGATGATTTCAATGTCGTCGGTGAAACCGATAATTTTTATCTCTTTAAAATCGGGTGCAAGCAACAGCAACAGAACATATCACTTTTTATAGAGAATGAGATATTGCGGAGGAAATGGCTTCAACGAGACGGCCTATGCTGGTGATGTTGTCATCATGGTACATTCTAGTTCTAGTCCAATAAATTGGGTCTTTTTTTTTAATGCTTTTGCATTAAAAGAGTTAGGTGAAATCCTTAATGGCAGCCCGTGCTACGAGTTATGCCAGACTCCATGCTCCTACATATTTACGTGGCTAAAACACTCCCCTAAGCCTGGCCTGATTCTCTCCTTCGGCACCGTCGATCAAGGCATTCCTTCATAGGGGCAGAATTAATTTTGCAGCCATAGTCTGCGAGTTAATCCAGCAAAGACAGAAGTATCACTTTCTGTGTTCAATGCCACAAACATCGGTAGAGTTGAAAGGAATATTTCAGGATCAGCACAATGCTTTGGCGTAATCTTGGATTCCTAATAAAATTTGAAGGAGAACGTCATAGATCACTTGTAAGGTGGCGTTTAGCAACACATGGAATCTCAAGCCAGATGTGTTATACTCCGTATGCACAGGATATGAATTTCATTTCGCTGGATCTCTACTGCAATAATATGATAAAGGAAACAGGATTCTGGTCCCTAGCACAATGTGATCATGCCTCCATCTTGGGACGATAAAAACCAAAAGGTAGACTAGAACTGATTGCATGATCCCGGTGTTGAAGCTTATCAGACGGTTTGCTATCAAAATGCCTGACAGACTTGACTGAAGAATCTACAGAAAAAGAGCTGCATGAATGGGTTCAAAATAGATGATGGCACTGAAGCTGGGGTAGATCATTAGGATTCAATCATTCTTTCAGGATAAATAATGACTGAACTGTCTTTCAAGACAAAAATCCTGCCATCCTGCAAACTGCAAAAATAATCTTGGAATAGTATATACTGTGAGCGTCAAAAGAAAGTGTACACCTCCAAGTTGTATGTACATATGTACAAATCGATGGACAGGAAGAGAACTCTTTCTCTGGATAAACTTTAGTGAAAATTAAGGCTAGCGCCCGAGCAAACCATATGCGCGATGTCTAGAATAGCTTAATGCTTTTGGACCATAACACAACTCACCTGGTAGTGAAGAATCTGGCCTTACTGTCGTGTTTGGAGTAAAAAAAAAAGTGTTCTAAGAGCCTGTTCACCTATGTATTGTTTATATAGAGGAAATATTGCATGCTTCAGAAAAATGACTCCAAGTGAAATTACTCGACGAATCCCCCAAAGGACTCCAAAGGAAACATTCAAACCAATCTGTATCAATGGATAAACAGTTTCTACTTTCCTTTTCACTGTACTCTACTAAAACTCTATAACAGATTCATTTTATTACCACTACGTCTGGTTCCCAAGGATTCTTTGGCAGTAATGACTCCTCACTTAATTGCATTCGACTCACAATTTACTGCATGTGATTGCGAGCCATTTGTCGATTCATTAAACTTCCAAAAGCGCCTCTCAAACTTTTCCACCTGATTCTACCGATAAAAACTTTTCCAGTTAACTGATACCCAATGGACCTATTCGAAAAACCTCTTCATAGCCACAAAAGTGTCTGTTAATAAAGAAAGACTTCCTTACAGGAGAAAAACAAAAATCCCACCCAAACTCCCACCAGAGTGCAACTGTTCACCCGTGAAATAAAACCTTCTTTTGGTGGAACTTAACTTTTTCTGGAAAACCTGGGAAACCCAACCACCAACTATGTCAATAGTCCAAAGTCAAACAAGTGTCCAACTGGTGTGTTCCTTACCTTCAGTAATGAAAATGTCCTCACACTGCCATACCAGGCACCATGTAACGAGTTGGATAAGAGGATTCCACAGACGCAGACATTTAAAGTGCATTTCACCAATGTCACGTTGTTAGGTAATAGCTTCTTGGTGAACGTCTTATTTACGATGGTCCAGTCTGACTTTTCAAAGACTGAGGTGAAAAATTACGTTAGTGCCACGACTTTTCTTATCGACAGGACGAAAAAGAAACGTCAGTTGAGAGAATGATTCATTGATGTTCAGTAATGTGGTCGGTAAGTGCGGAAAATCAAGATGCTGACTGCATTCCTAGAAAGGGATTCGTTTGGGTTACATTCTCTCTCTCTAGTTACATAGATACATATAAGTCGAATGGAATTTCTTGACATGAAAGAAGTGGTTAATGAAGTAAGTGACAAAGGAAAGCTGAAAAGTCGATTGTGTTCATTAGAAATGATTGACGTTGAAAGGGGATGGTTTTGTCTACATTTATCATAATAATTGCATTAAATTGGGAAAAGTCCTTGCGTTGGTGTTGAACGTGTTCTGGTATTGGTTCACTATTATATCAGAAGTTAAAGGAGTCTTGTTGTATAAATAAAATACTACCACCGCTGCGACATTTACTTGGTTACTTTGCAAGAAAGGAATTATGGAAATACGTTCCACATAAGTATTTTGACACCCACTTCAAAACTAGAGATTTTCGGGAACGCAGATATTTTCTTTATTGTGGATCAAGAATGGAAGGAAATGGTTTTTTTAAAGTAGACAAGCTAGTGTGTGGAGATAAATGGAATACTGCTCGACTCGTAATGGAAGAATGGCGATCATGAAGACAGATTCAAGAACAGTCGGACAGCAGTGCAATATACATATATTTGCGAGAAAAACAATACTACTACTACTTACTAAACGGGCTCCTGACCCGTAAAGAGTCTCTGCCTGAGACACGACAGTCTTTCACTGTCTTCGATCCCGGGCACCCTGCTTTCAGTTATCTAGACCAAGGACTCTGACATCTGCGATAGCTTAGTTCTTAAAGCGAAGGTTTGGTCTTTCTTGTCGTCTTGAACCTGGGGTCTGTGATTCGAAGATCCTCTTTACTGGAGCATTATTGTCCATTCGCTCGATATAGTCGACAACATCGAGCCAGTGTAGTCAATGCGTCTTGGCTTCTTCTCATAGAATTCGCGGTTGTATCTTCTCCTCCACTCGCCCTCCTCGCATACGGGAAAGAATATTCGACGAAACATTTGTCTCCTAAAAAAGCTCAATATCTGCTCTGCTTTCCTGCTTATCGTCCAGCACTCGGCTTTGTTTTGTAGAGCATACATTTCGTCTTTCGAGTTAGGAGTCTCGAGCCCATTTGTTTTGCCAAACCGAAGTAGAAGCGGTTTCCTAGGGTAAGTCTCCGTCGAATGTCCACTAAGGTGTCATTCGTGGAGTTGATATTTACTCCTTAACCACTTTGAATGCAATAGTAACCCCAACAGTGACGTTTTGTCCTAGGCGGTGGACAGATGCTTCTTTGTTTGTTGACAATATGTACTTGGTTTTGTCCTCATTCACTCGTTTTGCTTGTTCTTCAATTGCCGTAGAAGCGCGCTGGGAACGACCGATGATGTCGATGCCATCTCCGTATCCCAGCAGCTGGGCAGATTTGTTGAAGATAGTTCCTTCCATGTTAACACCTGCCCGGCGCACAATCTGTTCCAACACGAGATTGAAGAAGTCACGTGATAGGGCATCTCCTTGCCGAAATCCGATACATGTTTGAAATAGTTTCCAAAGTCACGCGGCACAGGTGGATCAGTTTTGCCAGGATACCGAATTCGGCCATCGCCTTGTGGTGCTAAAGACAATGAATGCTATCATATGCGGCTTTGAAGGCCATACTGGTACACGCCGATTAGTATGTTGCAGAAAGGCTTCAGACGTTCACACAGACATTTAGCAGGGATATGCCTCGATAATTCTAACAAGACATAGGATCGCCTTGAAGAGGGGACATAAAGAGCTGATAGTCCAGTCATCGGGCATGGTTTCACCCATCCACACTTGGTTAATTTGCTGCATGCCCCCTACCAAAGCATCACCACCATGTATGTAAAGCTCTGTTGGTAGACCATAAGAGCTTGCGGCCTTTCTTCAGATTTTTGATGGCTGAGCCAACGTCTGAGTGCTCCAATGAAGAATTCTACATGCTTCCTTCACCCGCTGTTCTGACCCGGATGAAGAGCGCACTTTTTGGCTCAGGTGTTTACCTTCTTCTAATGTTAAAAGGTTTACTTTTAAAACTATAAGCCATAGTAGAGGTGGAATGACACCTGAGGTGTTCCACTACGAAGGGACGATGAGGATGAGATGAAGATTAAAAACGTCCAAGCCAAAGGAAACCAATTTCATAGAAATTCAATGAAGATCTGTCTCTAAAAATAAAAGTCTTAAAAAAAGCACCAAGACTCACTTTGACTCCTGTCTATATCACACAGCCTTTGAGAAAGAAAGCAAACAGCTGAATGTGCCCTACATGTCCTACCACTACCTACCTGCAGTAAAACTTCATCCTTTACTATGAGGTGGCGTAAAAAACACAAAGACCGAACAAAAACAACAACAAAAAAATAAATAATCAAAACCAGCAATAAACTACTCTTCTGGAAGACTGTGCTGTGAATTATCCTGATGGAGTGCAATCGAGCAAAAGTAATGTTTCCCACTCAAAAGGACACTAAGGGGCGAAGTACTCAAGGTTTAGTTTTTTTTTTCGTTTTGCTCTTTCGTACCCTTTTTCGAATTTTATCTTCATGAATTCGTCTTATTTGTTTTATGTCTTCCTTGTATCCTTTTTGCGCGTTTGCACAAAAGGACATAAATTTACAATAAATCTAAGTGAGCGTAAAAAGTGGAAGAGCAAGAGAAAAGTTATACGCTTTTCCCCCAAATTAAGAAAACAATAATCACACCTGACCCGAAAAAGGATTGTCCAGGATGTTCTTTTTGTATGAGGTTTCTTTCCTTAAAAAGGACTTTTTTTATTTATACTTCTGAGTTGTCTCTAAGGAAGGCAAAGGAATTGCAATTGTCGGGTATAGTGAGTTTTATTTTTATGCGAAGCAGGGTATGGTTATCTATTGCGGTCAGTTGTGTGTGTGCTTTTGAAGTGGCAGGACTCTTCAAAAGTGCTAAAAAAAATCGAAATAAATAGGGGAGTACCTAGATGTGAATAGTCGACTTTTGTTAAAGGAAAATACGACCAAAGCGGTCCTGTAGTAAAAGACAAAATGTATTTTTTCACAACTGAATGATTTAGTTTACAATCCCATGACTGAGATGACATTCAGTCACTTGTTAGGCTCTTGTTCAATTCCATATTCCTTCCATACACATCCCTAATCTCTTCACCATAGTCTATTGCTTTCATTTATCCTTTGATTACAGTTTTAATAGAACCAAACGAAGGACATCCATTTTCTTCTCATCTCAAATGATGACTCTCATTATCCAGCCCATTCCGAACAAAGTAAAGTCCTTTCTCGAGTGTCAATCGAAATAATTTTTTTCCCCAAGGAAAAAAGAGGCAAAAAAAAATATTTCATCATCAAGTTGCCTAAGTAGTCCTGGACACATACTTATGCTCATAATTTGGCCGTAATTAAGGCCAAGAGGCCGAGGAAAAACCAGTTGCTAATGTGTTGTTGTCTCAAATGATAACAAAGGCGATGTCCTCGTTTCAGAGGAGCGCAACTTAATGATGTAATAAGTTGAATGAATTTTCTTTTTGGGGTATTTTCTTATCTTTTTCTCTCTCTCTCTCCCTCTCTCTCGGTCGTATTCAGGACATCATTAAATATAAATTAAAACTGAAAGGACAAGGAAGTTTGTTTTTGTCTGCATTTAATTTTCATTAGTTTAAAAGTAAAGGCAAGTTCTCTCTGAATGTGATGTGGTGAAAGTTCATTAGTGGTAAGGTAGTTTCCTTTCTATCCACTTACATAGTTAAGGAGGTTTTTTAATCCTTAATTCAATCAAAGTGCCAAAAGCTGACATGAAAATATTTGTACCATGAAACCTACCCATACCCCAAATAAGTCGACAAATAAATTGGGTCAAAAGGGTGATAAGAAGAGTTAGAGAAGAAAATTGCAGGAATTTGTACGACTTCCTTAAATTTGTTTTCTCTACTCACAGACACGCAAGAAATACATATAATTTTGAAACACCATTCAATCCTGACCCAGAAGTAATGGTCATTGCACTCTTCATACGTAAAGCAAATAGCCGAGACATAGTGACAGAAGTGGGAACGACTTTTTTGAACAGCTATCGAGATTGGATAGCAAAGTCATATTTAAAATATTTTCGCACAACAGTTCGTTAAATAGAATATTGCCTTCCACTTCTGACACCACATTGTCATTAAATTGTAAATTAAAATATTTGCTTTTCCATTAGGTGAATGGAAAACCAAACATTTATTTTGTTTATGCTTCGACCACACATAAGTAGTTATTTATTTTTAGTATTAGATGTCACTACTGCTATTTTGACTTATGTGTCAGAAGTGGATAGAAGAGAAAATGTATAGAAAATGATGTCACTAACAGTCCAAAACTGAAATGCGGAAGGGATGTTATTCAACCAATCAGTGAAAAGATTTAAATGTCATTTATGTCAATGGCGGTCGACGTCAACGTATCGTAACTTACTCGTAGTGCCCCCGGGATAAACAGAAAGGAGAACCAACGGCGAAAGGTTGGGCTCTTGTGGCTCTCAGTTGGGGAATAGGGGACTAAGCAAACAGAGCCCACGAAGAACCGGTTACAGATCCAAATCACTTCGTGCGCAGACAACACTTGTCGGCCAAAGGAAGGGAAACTCTCTAGTGATGGAAACAAAACAAACTTCGGATAAAAGGACCGATTTTACTATTGACAATCCCAACATAAGTATAAATAACAAATATTTAAGGATCTGCATGCGTAATGTTAGTACTTTGAACAGACCGCATGCAGATAACGAATTAGACACTTAAAAGCTATAAAGCTGATATAACCGCTCTTGAGGAAATATGATTGGAAACAAAACACAAGTTCCTGCGATATCCATGATACTATGATGACTGCTACCATGAGCAGAGACAGCGGCTGTTTCATTGCGGTTTTGCTGTCAGAGGCAGACTTAGGCAAAAGTCTAAAGATTTCGCTACGTTAGTGACCGAGTGATGACGCCACCTATCAAAACTTCAATATCAGCCTCATATGTACCTCATATGTGCGCCCACATCCAAAAAGGAGAAAGACGATACCACCAAATATTGTTTCTATGAGGTCCTCGAAATTACCTACGAGCAATGCCCGAGATATGACAATAAGATCGGAACGGAAGACATCTTTAGTAGGACCATCGGTAGACACGACCTACGATAATGGAATCTGGCTCACCGACTTTGCCGCGGTATAGAACATGGTAGTGACTAGCATGTAATTCCCATATCTCAACATACACAAAGTAACTTGGAAGTCAACTGATCTACCTACCGCCAATCAAATTTATCACGTGGATAAATTCAATGGAAGATATTCCTCCAGTGTCTTCGATATATGCGAACGTTCCACTACCTAGTTGCAGCAAACGTACAAATGCGAATATCCACTAATGTCGCCATAAAAACCAACACTGTGAGGAAGTTCAACGTTGAAAGCCTGCAATCACAGCCTTTCCCCATTGAGTGTCCCTAGAGCTCTCGAGAAGTCCTACAAGAACAACAGCAAGCGCATTTCATCCAGAATGCTGCGATCAAGCAGCTAGGTTTCACCTACTAGCTAGGATTCTACCTACGAAACTGCTGGATTGATGCTAAATTCGCGGCGAAAAAGAGGCGCGGCAGTACAAAAGAGGAGTAGAAAAGAAGGAATGATATGCACATAAGAAGAAGCACGAGAAACGTGAGATGCAGAGATGTTACTACAGGAAAGGAATCAGCAACTTCTATAAAAGGGTAAAGAGGGCAATCCAAGCTTTTGCCACCCAAAACGGAGCCCGCATAGCCAAAAACGAAAATTCCGTAGTAGAGAAGCAGTTGGTGCTAGGTATATGAAAAGACTATTCTTGCGGACTGTCGAACGGCAACGAAAGCCAAAATCCCGCTGTCAGGCAACCTGATAGTTACAACTTGAAGGTCAATCAATTCCTACAACCATCGGATCGAAACACAATTGAAGCACCTGAAGTCCTGCAAGTCTGCGCAAAAATCAAGCATCAAAAGGCGCCTGGTGTCAATGGAAGCCCTAACATTGCCTTAAAAGCAGCAATCAATTGGCGCCCACACATCTTCGCAGATATGTATACCACTTGCCTCAAAGAAGTAGTATATCCCGACCAGTGAAAGAAACAAAGACTATCCTCCTACCAAAAGGTAGTAAACTACTACAGGACCCCTCATCGTATAGGCCTCCGTGCATGTTGGACACCATGGGAAAAATATTGGAGCGCATCATAAGTGACAGGTTGGACAGTTCAATCGATGAGGCGGGAGGCCTTGCAACTCACCAGTAGCTCACAGCATGGTTTTCGTAAGACACGGTCTACAATCGACGCTATTGACGAAGAAGTGAATACCGCGACAAAAGCCATAGAAGGAAGACTATGGAAGGGCGGGAGCAAACAGTACTGCGCAATCATCACGCGGGATGTCAATCACGCCTTCAACACCGCAAACTGGAGTAACATCTTGCGAGCACTTATCGCCAAGAGAGTACCAAAATACATGCAAAAAATAATGACGGACTATTTTAGAAATAGAATACTGCTCTACGACACCGACGATGGAGCGAGGCACCGACGATGCAGCGACGTCATAGGCGGCGTTCCCCAACGCTTCATATTAGGTCCGCTACTGTAGAACCTAATGTATGATGACGTCCTCAGACTTGCAACCCCGAGGTCTTCGAATATAATTGGCTTCGCCGATGACATAGCAATCGTTGCATTGAACAAACACCTTGAGGAGTTGGAGCATGATTGCAATGAAGCTATCGGGATGGTCCAGGACTGGCTAGTACGCCTACAACTTGCAGAAGAAAATACTGAAGTAGTGCTCATCAGCAGCAGGCGAGTCATGGAGACTATCGGAGTAATCGTGGGCGATCACGTCGTAGCTTCCAAACCAGAGCTGAAGTACTTTGGCATTACCTTAAATGCAAGGTTAACCTATAAGCAGCACCTGCAACATGTAGCTGAAAAGGCAACGGCTGCCTTATCAAAGATAAAGCCGAATATCGGGAGACCGAAACATAAGAACAGATTACTCTTAGCAAGAGTTGTCGCATCAATAATGCTCTACGGCTTCCAAATATGGGCTAGTGCCATGAAAACAAAATCATAAAGAAAGACGACTGAGGCAGCCTACAGAACCAACGCGCTGAGAGTATGCAGCGCCTTCCGAACCACTTCCTACGACGCGGCATGTGTAGTGGCTTGCATGATACCAAAAGACCTTCTTGCCAAAAAAGCGCAAGAGAAATACCGTGTCAGCAGGACAACGGTGACCGCGATGACTCGAAGTAATACTGAAGTACCAACAAGGACAAGTCTGAAAGAATGGCAGGAGAGATGGTGTCACTCTGACAAAGGCAGGTGGACGCAAAGATTGATACCCAATATAGACGCCTGGATTATTAATCCAGCATGGGGGAGCTGAATTTCTACCTGACCCAGATGCTTATTGTCCATGAACGCTTCAGAGTCTACCTGCATAGATTTGGACACGACGACAACCCCTATTGCCCAACGTGCACGGAAGCAGTGGATGATGTGAAAGACATAATGTTCCACTGCCCATGATATTACGTAGAACGGCTCCTGCTGGTAAACCAATTCGGCGAAGATTGAACCGCAGACAACTTCACCAGACAGATGATAAGCAGGAAAAAGGCTTGGGACGCAGTTAGTGACGCTGTGACTACAATTATGAAAGAGCAGCGAAGACAGGAGCAACAACGAAACGCAGCGCAGCAGGCTGCCAACTTGAATTAGCCGAGTACCTAAGGCTAAAGTAACCCCTCGCGATGAAATGCTTGACGGCATTGAAGCAGCTTAGATAGCCTTAAGTCGTACAAGGCTTCAGAACTGGATAACCTAGCAGCTAAACTGTTTAAGGATACTGTCGATTATTTGGTAGGGAGCATACACCCACTCATCTGTAAAATATGATCCGACGAAACCATGCCCGATGATTAGAACCTTAACACCATATACCCGGTTCAGATGAAATAAGACCACTGCACCTGTGATAACTACAGGTACGATCTCTACAAACATAAAATATGACAGGACCATAGACATCTCTGAAAGAAACACAAGAAGTGCTCGGTTGAAGATATTGAGAGGTACTTCAAAAATAATGTAAGGAAACAAGACCCGTCTGTAGAGATGAAAACCTTGTTGTAGAGACACAGGCAGAATAAACCATACATAGACGAATGAATGAACCATCAAAACCAATATCGGAGCTTAAATCCAACAAAGCTACTGGACCTGACGCCATTTATCCGTCGAGCTTTTCACAGCAGGTGGAGATGACCTGGTAGAGAGCATACACCAACTCATTTCTAAGACTTGGTCAGACGAGTGTATGCTTGATGAATGTAATCTCAGCATCGTTTGCCCGATCCACAAGAAAGGAGAACACCCTGAGTTCCGCCACAATCGATCATATCTTCACACGTCCGCAGAGCCTGGCAAAAACTTAAGAAGTCGATATCGATAGCCACCATCCTTTCATCGATTTGAAGGCCGCATATGACAACATTTATAGAGACGAACTATACAGAGCCTTGTCCAGTTTTGGGATCCCTGTCAAACTCGTCAGATTGTGCAGAATGACGATGGAGAACTCTCGCTGCTTCATCAATGTCGGTAGCAATCTCATCGAAACCTTTGATGTCCAAAAATAATTTAGACGAGGCGCTGTCATGTGACTTCTGCAACATCTGGAGGCATCATCTTTCAAAAGTCTTCTGCAGCTACTAGCCTACAATGACGATATTGGCATTATTGGTAGAACATAGCGGGCTATCACTGGTGCATTTGCTAGTATTACAAGGACTCCAACAAAGTCATTGGAAACCTACTGGAATCCCAATGGACCAATTGGAACAGCATTGGACCAAGCTTATAATTTCATTAACCAAAAATAAAAGCCACATTAGTAACAAATGAAATGAAAAATAATTGATCAAGCGATGTTGGGCATTTTAAGTTGATTTGAATAATCAATCGCAATTGAACTAATTTAATCTGTCATTTGTAAGGACAACACTTGCAATCGTTCGCATTGTGAGCCGAACCATCAATTAGCATTATTTGTGCACAATTTACCAGTGCTGACAGAATGTTCGCTGATTCGGATATTTTATCTAAAATGTGTTAAACAAAGAATGGGCATATGGCATGTGGAAAACAATTTCCACTGAAACGAACCCTTATCCTAGTGGTCCTAATTACTACGACCAAATGACTCGGTCATGTAGAGAGTTGATTTACAAATTGTACACTACCCGGAGAGGTTATTTATTTTTCGGTTTAGATACCACTTAAACAATCACTCCTCCGGTCAACAAAAAAACTTTTACACTGTCCCTAAAAAAAAGAACATTTCCACCACATTTATCCTTGCAATTAGCAAACGTCCCAACGATTTTATTTCGTCATCATAATTTCGAGAGAAACTCTCTAAAATGGCCCAAGGTTCCCTCAAATAACAACTGTACGGCACATATCCTTCAAACATTTTCTCCCAGCAGTTCCTTCGTTCAGCAAACATAGACCATACTCATATAAAACAGAAAAAAAAAAAAGAATTTAAACGAAAACCCAATTAAAAGTTTAAAGTGTGCTCATAATTAACATTTAACAAAAAAAAAAAAATAAACAACAAAACAAAATAAAATAAACTTTCACGGTAACCAAATTATTTGAAAGGACGACGACGACGACGACGCGACGAGTTAGTATAGTTATCAGAATTCAAGGGGTTAACTAACATCAAGGATATGCAAGAGGTTAAGCATACGAAAAAGTTGGTCCCTTCAATGGGAATCCTTTCGACTCCCTAAATCGATAAATTTAAGAAAACTTTTCAGTACACACAAGTATGTATGTACCTACTCTCGTTCTTTACCAAGTTAAGCTAATGAACTACGATTAAAGAAGGATATTTTACGAGCAAGAAAGTTGTGCCCAATTTCCATTTAAAAAAAAAAAAAATAAAATAAAAACTTTAATCCTTCAGCAATTTGATATGAGAATCGATAAAAGGAAAAGGGAATAATTTATCAGAAAAAAGGATTGTGCCAAACGAAAGTGCTTTTGGTCATAACAGATAGAAAACTTTTCCAAGGAATTTAACCCGATGGACGGCGCCGGGATGGGTCCTGATTCTTTGGGGTACAAGTGTTGGAGTGCCTACCGATGATTTGTTGGTTACTTGAGTCGGATGATTTTTGAAGTAATCGGAGAAAAGTTTTCAAGTCAAGTTGTTCAGCCAACTTAGCTTGAGGGTTTATCGGAATATTTGAGGGGTTTTCATGAATAGGGCTTATAATACTTAAATGGGCGCATGTTATCTCGCTCAAGTTTCATTAAATACCTTGCGGGGATTTTGAACGCATTTGGAAGAACTATTTTTTTTGATATTAAATCTTGGTACCAGACCACGGGTAGGTATCCTGGTCGGACTATTGACTGGTCATTAAGGAACGCTCTAAGGATTGGAATTCTAGTCAACGACTTCTGTTGCAATTGTATGGATAAAGAAGAGGAAGAATCACAATTTCATCATATCTGCACCTACCCTGCGTTGTCCTCATCAAGAAAGCAAATTCTGGTGAAATACTCCGAGGAACTTGAAGATATTGCCGATACGATTGAATATAATCGGGAAGTTCGTCCACAAATCAAAATGGTTCCAAGATAGTTCCAAGAAGAGGTTGACTACGAAGGACTCAACCAAAAAGCCAGCTGTTGGACAACCAGTGTACGGAGAAACCTGATGTCACACCGAAAGTGATAGTATCTGCGGGGTGTGTCTCAAGTGTTGAGAAACTCAACTCGGAGACCCTGCATATAGTAAGCGATCATAAGCGATCAGTGGCCAATAGTTTCCTTCCATAGGTCTGAATGGAATCATCCCATCGGAAATGCAACAGTCATATGGCATTCTCCATCTCTGGTTGATAAAACTATTCTGATCCTATCTAGACAACGACTCCATACCAAAGCTTTGGAGAAAAGTTAAAGCTGTCTTTATACCAAAGACCGAGAAAGTCACGTACACCACATAAAAAGATTTCAGACCCATCAGTCTATCCTCTTTTCTATTGAAGACATTGCAAAGGCTAGTGGACATCTACATCTGCAGGATAAATGGTATTCATTTCTACAGCTGCAACGCACCCCCAAGTCTGGCAGATAGGGACTACCTGAAGCTGCTGAATGACATTATAGCTGACGCGCATGGAAAGCACCCAGTGGTTATTGCTGGTGACTTCAGCACATGGGCAGTAGGACTAAGGACGAAAGGGAGCGAGCTCTTTCGTCCTTAGTCCACCACCAAGGGTCTGTCCTTGGACCCCTCCTGCGGAACATAATGTATGACGGAGTTCTGCGATTAACGCTGCCACAAGGAGTTAATGTTATAGGCTTTGCTGACGAGGTAGAGTCCGTCACGAATGAAGCGATCACAAGGATCAAAAATTGGTTAGAGGCTACCGAGCTAGAACTAGATAACCACAAGACGGAGGCTGTCTTAATAACCAGCCGAAAGATTGTGGAATACGTAAACTTCCAGGTTGGGAGCCAATCAATTAGGTCTAAAGAGGCTTTAAAATACTTGCGTGTAATGCTCGACAACTTTAAAACCCACGTCAAGTACTGCAGTAATAAGTCCGGGGTTTTCCAAACATCGGTGGACCTGGATACGCGAGGAGGATTCTGCTTTTCAGTGTGGTAAGCTCAATATTTCTATACTTTGCTCTGGTCTGGGCCGGAGCTCTTACAACAAAAAAGACGAAAAGAAAGCTCTCGTCTGCATACAGGCTCTGCGCAATGAGAACAATATGCGGTTTCCGAACAATTTCGGACGAAGCAGCCTGTGTTATAGCGGGTATGGTCCCAATCGACATTCCCGCCTACGAAATGCAAGGGTTTACCTTAAGCAAACCACGAACTGACAAGAGACCAGCGTTACCAGGAGAGTAAAAGCAGAAGAAAGGGCAACATCTGTGGCAAGCCAGGTGGAATAACACGAAAAAAGGCAGATGGAGCAACAAGCTGATTCCCACAATCGAGGTTTGGATATAAAAAGCACACGAGGACTGTAACTACCACCTTACGCAATTTCTGTCCGGTCACGGCGGCTTTCGGAAATATCTTCACTGATTTGGACATGATAGCTCACCCTTCTGCCCAGAATGTCCAAAGGAAGAGGAAAACGCGGAACACGCAATGTTTCATTGTAGACGCTTCGCAGAGGTAGGAATGGACATACCGGAGCTTATGATAAGCTCAGAGAACTACTGGTAGGACACCTGTTCTTTCATAACGAGCGTGCAGAACGAGCTAAGAAGACTCGAACGAATAAGAAGAGCTAAAACGGTAGAGCAGAGCACATAGCTCTGGCTCGTAAAGTTCTCGAATC
Organism: Xylota sylvarum; assembly: GCA_905220385.1. Taxonomy (NCBI): domain Eukaryota; kingdom Metazoa; phylum Arthropoda; class Insecta; order Diptera; family Syrphidae; genus Xylota; species Xylota sylvarum. Next base: position 101,114,238 of record LR999957.1, on the reverse strand, counting down.
AAACCCAGAGGAACAACGCAGTAGACAACAACCTTGCCTTAGGTGGTAGGCACAAGTAGAAGGGGACCCTAACCGACTTGGAGTGCGCAACTGAAGGCAGCCGTTCAACGATGGAAGTGGCAGTAGATTAGTCACATTTTCCGAAAAGGTGACAGGTCTATAGCTAACTGAATGATGTAATGAAACTCCCTAACTTGGGTTGTCAGGATACCCGGCGGTCCCAAAAGCACATGGGTCAGAACAGTAGATAAAAAGGATAACCTTTTTTTTCCTTTTTTCTATCTAGGTAAAACGAGAAGTATTTTCTTTTTTGCATATAAATTGCATCAAATTTATTTTCTTGCAGGACAAATCGATTTTCTACAAAAAAAGTCTATTTTATCCTTTCTGTTGAAAACCAACAATATGACATGTCTCGGGCTAGTGAACGTTCAATCACCCAAAAACTATTTATTATTAAATCCAAAACTATTCTTGAACATATTTTGACATACAAAAGAAAAAAAAATTCCATTATCCTTCCGCAGTAAAACGTATCGAAAGTCCAATTCTTAACTATCCCCTTCCTCCCCCTTTTCAACATTCATCTGTTGCTAGGATAACACAACAAAATGAGACTTTTTCCAACTTCAACAAAGGACTCAAGAAGAAAATACGAAAGGATTTCTTAAACAAAAATGAAAGAAAAACAAATGAGTTAAGCAGGCAAAAAAAAAAATAAAATAAAAACGAGGGCATCCTAGATAAACAGGACGAATAATAACAAAATTTAAGTAGCGGAAAAATTAAAAAAAAAAAAATATCATAGTAGACGGAGAAAAACTTATGCAAAGAAACTTTTCGCATAGTAATTACGAAGAGAACAAGGGAAACAGAAACAGAAAAAGAAGAAGAACTACCTAAAAGCCTGGTGCCTTGGTAGAAAAGGGATAATTATAATGCAACATCAGTGCTAATGCTGGATGATAATGGTGGCAAATTGACGCAGGCGAAAAGTTTTATCGTGTTAAAAAATATTTTCCCTAAGAAATGTTCAACGCAATTATGACGACGACGATGGGTGGTGGATGGAGGTAGCAGTGCGTGAATTAAACTAGATTTCAAGGACTACAGAGAATACAAAGTGGCAAATTACATGGCTTTGATACTAATAGAGGATCTGGGTCATTTGCCAGCATATTTGTAATTTTTTTTTTTTATTAGAGACAAGTTGTAGGAAATCAACGTCATCAGACGTTGTGAGAAACCCAGTGAATAAAGAGAAAGTGGGAAAGGAGTGGATGAAAGAGTGTCCTTTTTGTAAAGTGAAGCAGACCCAGTTACTCTGTGTACACGCTTCTGATAATAATTATTGCAAAACTGGCCAACTGTGTCACAGGGAGTGCAAGATACTCCATCTATTTGACAAGAGCTCAGCCGTACACAAATTAGAATGTCAAACAAAGATTTGTAGCTCTGTAACTTCCCGACCATGAAAAAAAATACTAAGTTCCGAAAACAACTAAAGCCTCGGAGAAGGATGACTTCACTGTTGACCAACCTTTTAGATCTGCACATGGAATGTTCGAACCTTTAACAGACCGCGTCCATTCGAAGAATTAGCAGAGGCACCAGACTACTATAAAGCAGATATCAATGCTTTCAATGCAGGAAGTGAGGTAGGATGGGTCAGGCAAAAAAAAGGATGAATAACTGGGACATATGTGTATTACGTTGATTGATATAGAGAGTAGAAACAGAAACGCATTAAGGCTACATTCGCAATCAATAGTCTTTCATGCGTCCATGCCATCCCAGACGACGCCAGTAAAGAATATTTCTACGAGCTCCTCAACAAAACATGTTCTAAATATGACGTTAAATTCGTATTAAGAGATTGTAACGCCAAGATAGGAAAGGAGTACATCTTTGGTAAGACAGTGGGCAGACACAGCCTCCAAGGTACCACGTCTAACAACGGACTTAGTCTTATTGACTTTGCAGCGGGGCGTAACGTCACTATAGTAAGCACATGGTTTTCTGAACTCAATATTGACAAGGGGACATAGCGATCTCCTGATCATTAAAGGGTCACATTGCGATCGACGCAAGGCATTCCATCTTTCTACATGTTCGAACCTTCCGAGCAGCTATCATCGACTCGGACATTCCAAATGGCACAACAAAGAAGAATTGCAGGATCTTCGCTGAACGCGTATCTAGAAATCTTGCTACGACTCCCATGCCGCCAGCATCAAGTGCCGAGGACCAGCGGCAACGCTGCCAACATACCATGAGAAGTTCCGCAACTGGTGTGCTAGGTTTCACCTACCAAGAAACCCCTGATTTCAGACAAGCATTACAAAAATGCCTAAGTGGGCGCCGTGGCTCAAGTGATTAGTGCGTTGGACTACGGAGCAAGGGGTTCCAGGTTCAATCCCCAGACAACACTTAAAATTTCTTTCACGGCCCCACCTCTCGCGAGCGTCTGACAAACATCCGAGAGTAAAACTGTCATGAAAAGCTTGGTTGTGAGAAGCTAGGCCCAGGGTCCCATAGACCTGTTGCGCCAAAAATTTGTATTTGTATTTTTGTATTACAAAAATGCCAACAAGCACATACAGCTAAACAAGAGGCATACAAAGCAGTGCTGCAACGAAGGACAGGAGCGGATCACAAGCTCCACTAGCAGAAGAGACAGGAAGACCATCGGCTTCTCCGAAAGGAGAAGCGCGCGATCAAAGATATTGAGAGACTATAGGGTAGGTAGGTAGAAGTGCCATTTTAATACCACAAACGTAAGTGACCTATCGAATGTAAAAGGATGTCAACTAATAAGGATAAGGGAGATGAGTGACGAGTATTGAGATCCACCTCGTTACATTGGGGAAACTTAAGATATCCCCAATGCTAATCGCCATTAACTCTTCTAGCTTGATAAAGAAGAATTTACCTAGTGTGCGTTGTCTAGCCCTGCCTAGAGCTGGAAACTTACAGAGGAAGTGTAGTATTGATATGGCAGCTGTGACAATATGTATTGAACGGAATGCCTATTCTGGCCGTATGAATCCCAAAACTCTTGCGATACCTGCACGGTTTCTATTTAAAAGTTCTTGTGATCTATTCCGGTGGTAATTTGGCCAGTTCGGCCTGGATATGACACAGTTTCTCACTCCCTGCCGTATACTGTCAGCTTTTAATAGAAAGTGGGCAAGGATTCTACCCTTAAGGGCCCCAAGCTAGACGTTCGCCGCCTCCGCCAAGGTATCATCAAGAGTATCATTGCCTTGCTAGTTCATCAGCTCGCTCATTGCCTTCAATACTCGTATTACTGTAACTCGGCACCCAAAGAAGACTAATTCTAAAGCGATGTCCAAGCGAGGCAAGCTTCGAAAATGTGGTGGCAGATATAATAGCCTTGATAGTGGCCTGGCTGTCAATGAGGATGGCTATGGTGTTAAGGGGTGTGGTGGTTTGCTTGAGTTGGCGGCAAGCCTCGCGTACAGCAAGAACTTCCGCCTGGCAGACGCTGCATGAGTCAGGAAGCCGGTAAGACTTGGAAATGGTGAGGTAATCAGAGGATATCCCCGCTTCTACCCCACTCCACCCTGGTTGAGAATCTCACCGTGGCGTCATTTGCGAAGTTCACTCTGGGAGTTATATAGTCGGTTGGATTAGCTAACAAATCTCGATGCTGTTGTGACCATAAGCTTTGGTACACCAGCATCCTGTTTCTCTTAACCTGACCGCACTGCATGAAGATAAGAATATAATATGAAGATCGAGTGGTAGAAGATGCAATATTGCGTTTAAGACCTCGGTTGGACTTGTTCTGATGGCCCCCGTTCCTCCTAGAGCCGCAGTTGTTTGCACTTTGTTGATAAGTTTGATGTTGTATTCTTTACTACCTGACTTTTTTTTTAGGCCACCTGACTAGGGATAGGAAAGTACAAGACGCAAAACAACTGTGTACATCCATATGACCATCTTTGGGTGAAGTCCCCACCTCTTACCGAAGGTTTTACTGCAAACAGAGCTTTCTTTGCCCGCTGTTCAATGTTTAGTTTCCAGGTTAGTTTTGGGTCAAGTACCACACCTAGGTACTTAACACTGGATGATAAGGAGAGTAGTTGGTTGTTTAGCCGTGGAGCCGTGAAGGTCGGTATGTTGGTTTTTGTGGTAAAAAGCATCAGTTCAGTTTTGCTTGGGTTGACGCTGAGTCTACACCCAATGGCCCATTTTCTAATCCTGTTCAAGGCACCTTCCATAATCTCACTGATTACTGAAGGAATCATCATTGATACCAGCATTACCACATCATCCGCATACGCGACAACCTTGACTCCATCTGTGTCTAGCCTACACAGGATTTTGTTAATTGCTATAAGCCAAAGAAGAGGCGATCTGACCCCACACTGAGGAGTTCCTCTAACGATAGATATGGTGGAACTGCTGTTACCGGGGGTCGATTGAATGATTTTGGTTTTTGCATGATCACTTTTCAATTGCTAATAAACTTTTCCACACTCAGCTTGATCAGAGCTTCCTGAATCGATTCTGTACTGACGTTATTGAAGGCACCTTCAGCGTCTAAGAAGGTAGCTAGTGTATATTGTTTGAAGTGAATTGTCTTTTCTATCAACTTTGTGAAGTGCCACCTCCGCTGATCGCCCCTTAGTATAGGCGTGCTGAGATTTAGAGAGAAGGGATTGATCTAGAGTATTTCGTATATGGGTGTCTAAGATGCGTTCCAGCGTCTTTAGAAGGAAGGAGGATGGGTCTGAAATCCTTTGCGAATTCGTTGGAGTTCACCAAGGTTCAGCACTTAGTCCATTATTGTTCAATATCTCACAGCTGATACCCAACGACTTAGCCCTTAGAACATACTTTAGGGTATGTGCGAGATCAGTAGACAAAAAGACGAATGCATGCGGTATGAGTGCTCTGACCATCCAATGTCACAGTTTACTTGTAGGTTTCCCACTAAATGAAGTCTCCAGCTGCAAATAGATAAAAAAGGTATCTGCATCCAGCAGTGATGCATGGCGCCTGCATGTAGCTGAAATGAAGATGCTGAGACAAAGTACCCACCGAACATATCCGCGGCACATTCAAACTAAAACCAATAGCTGGTACTGCCACGTCATGCGGAGATCAGCGAAACATATGACAAGGAAAGTTACGAAAATCGGAACAGCAAGCAGGAGATCTAGCGTTTACCCGACTTTCTTGGTTGACCCTAGTAAATAATGACGTGAGGAGAGCACGGCATGGCTACCCAGGATCACAATACTTGAAGCCGACCACAAATAAAATGAAACAAAGGCTATGATAAGGAATAAGCAGATGCCAATCGTACCTCCTGTATGAACGAAACCTAATAATGGTATCAAAAGTACTTTTTATAAATATAGAAATTTAGGACATACATCGCATGATCTATTCCTATTTTTTCAACAACGGCTTAGTAGTGCCTTTCCTGAAACCTTTTGAAACAACAGGAATGGAGTAAAAGGACTAAAAAGCAGATTTAAAAACATTTTTCTTTTATTTCCAGATGTACTAGACTACGATGTCTGGTATCTGATAAAGTTGTCTCTGCTAAGAAGGACTAAGTGAATGTGAGTGATGTGGAAAATATACAGCAGTTTAATCCTTGATAGTACATTCACACATTTTTATGTATATTGCATCATCTCTGTCATATCGCCGCAGAGGTACACACTGTCCTATTACAACCAACGCAACTCCATCTCACTAAAAGGATTTTAATCCTACGTGTGAATATTTTAGCGACTTTTTTTTTATAGGAACTATAAACAAAACAACCACAGCGTACAAAGGATGCTGTCGTTAATAGCACCGGCAGGATTTCGTTAGAGGATTTGCCGACATTTCAGTGCGCACATTCCACTCTATTGTCATTCGAATCTGTCGGGCACTAATTCAAGATTTACATTGCAAGCTGTTATCCACCACATTCCATACTTTCGCAATGATAAGTTTGGGCTTTGAAAGGATTCATGGAAATAATTCCTTTTTTTATAAAAAAAAATCCATAAAACTTAAAATTCCGGGCCAAACATATACCTTTATGGACAAATGACTATACTCCATCCAATTCACAACGTTGTTTCCTTCCATCACCCTTAGGCAGTGCTTTCCATTGGCAACCGGATTTAGCGGTCATTAAAGATTATGGCAACTCCCAACCATACCCAACTAGACCTTGAATAATGAAATTGCTGTCGGACTCATCCAAAATTAAAGAATCGTAGATTTGCTTGTAGGTACAAAACCGAAACGTAGCGATTTGGTTTGGAGTATTTTCGGCATCATTACAGGATTAGTTTGAGGCCGGAAGATGTCGTTTGGATGGGATTATGGTAGCTTTACGAGCACTGTGGTAGGATGTACTCAAACCAATATTTACTTGTTCTCTAAGAGTGAGGGAGTAATGATTTTGTACATCTTTGGATGCTTATTTGCATTTTATAGTTTCAATTTTGGGAGGTTCCTGCTCTTTCCGGAGAGAGCAGCCATAATTGGTTGGACAGCATTTCGTCCTTTAAGAATATCTAATGAATGGTGTTATACACACGTATGTTTGTGAGGTTAACTTCATTACCTAGTGAATGTGTTAACCAAACCACAATATGTATTACTAAGCAAGAATGAAGAATAGATATGTATTCCTATTCATAACAACTTCCTTGAGAGGATATGGAAAACCGTAATAGACTACAGCTACATAGGTGCTTAACTGGCGCCCAACGTAGGGACGAAAAATTTAAATTTCAGCTGGAGTAAAGCTTGGGTAAACACACATCTCCATTTCGTTCAATTACACTCATAATATGAAACACTCCAGGATACTCTTTCAACACCAAACAAACTTATTAAGGCCACAGAATTGACTAAACCACACGGTGAGCTACTTGCGTACTTCAAGCAAACCTGTCTCCCAAGTTACGATTAGCTACAATATTGAGGTAGTAGTAACTCGCATAGAAGGGTTAGAAGGGTTTATCGATTTTATTTTGAAGAGAGCTTACATCCTAGTAATGACGATGATTTAAGGAGTCACCGACTCTCATACGTATGTCGAGATATGTTGAGTGGCAAAAGGCATTGAATTGTTTTGTTCATAAGGCTATTTGGGGAATTTCTAATGCGATTTATGAGTCTGGAATTGAGTCGAATTTAGGAAACATTACGACATAGTATTCGATGGGAAAGTTGGGGATGGTTAGGTCATCAAACAGATTGGTTAAGCTTGTTATGGACGGTTAAGAACGTATTTAAGAAAGTAGTTGTAACTTCCAAAGGCTTTGCAACTCCATTTGCCAATAAGCTGTATTTTTTGGAGATTAAATGAAAATATATTTAAAACTATTAGCTTGTGAGTTGTGAGTGTACAGTGTAATTCGCAAATAAATGAAAGGAAGGCGCAGATATGGATCAGAAGTGGTCAGTGGGGCGATAAAAACGTGTACTCCTTCCAAGATCGCAGTACCGGTTGGTATATTCCCAGCTTTAATGCAATGGGGTGCAGACCTCATAGTACCAAGGCTTAGGGGTATATACGTCACATGCCTAGCGACAGGCTACATACCGGTAACATGGAAACAAAAGTGGTGTTTCTTCCAAAAACGGGAAAAAAGGACTACACCGAAGCGAAGTCCTTCAGACCGGTCAGCCTAACATCATTTCTGTTGAAAACAATGGAAAGAATTGCGGTGGACCATATGGAGAGCACGGCGCCGAAAGCGTGTCCTTTGAGTAGTAGACAACATACATACAGAGCTGGCAGGTCTACGGAAAGCGCGCTACACCAGGTGGTTGCGGAAGAGGAGATGAATACCGGAGGCATCGCAATGACCATAGAAATGAACATTCAAAGTGCCTACGATAAGATGTGCTTCGAAAGTCTGAGAGTAGCCTTAGAAGAACGCAGGGTTAACCCATTGGTGGTGAGATGGGTGGACAATATGCTGAAAAACAGGGCGATCTATATTCAGACGGGAATTTCAAGACTTAGAGGAAAGGTTAGCAGAGGTTGTCCGCAAGGAGGAGTTTTGTCACCTACTCTGTGGAATATAACTGTGGACTCTCTCCTGAGAAGACTTGAAGAGACTGGCATCGACACTGTGGGATATGCCGATGATATAGCAATAATGGCAAGAGGCAAATTTATGAACATCACAGCAGATATCATGAGAAATGCTCTCAGAGTGGTGGAGCGGTGGTGTCAGGAACAAGGACTCTCCATTAATGCGGAAAAGACATATCTGATCATCTTCAGAAGGAAGAGCAGAGATCTGGAATTTCAGCCCTTGACACTTTTCGGATCGGAGCTGCAGGTTACCAGGAAGGTTAAGTATCTGGGTATATTCCTAGATGCTCGACTAACTTGGAACTTCCATGTGGAAGAGAAGATCAGAAAGGCGAAAAGGGTGCTTCATCAGTGTAAACTTGTCGGGAGTCAAGCCGAGCTCAGCATACTGGACATACATACAATATGTTAGTTAGACCAATTATCACATACATATGTATGCGTCAGTTGTATGGTGTCAAAAAGCCTCCCTGAAAACTATAAAGGAGCACTTAGGTACGGTCCAACGTCTGGCATGTTTAGGGATCGCGGGTGCAATGCGAACGACACCAACATGCGCAATGGAAATGTTCCTAGGTATTCTGCCACTGGACTTATTTATTAAGAAAGCGGCGGCTTCTGCACCGGGATGGCAACTGACACTAGCACGGTACTATCTATGGTCATAGGAAAATCCTGGATCTCGTGAAAAATGAAATAAAGGAGTTGAATATGCCTATGGACGGAATAAAGAGAGTGCGTGTTACCGAAAGGTATTACAAAACTCTCATTGGAGATGGAACACTTCCGGAATAGAAGATTGGTGATATAATCATCTTTACAGATGGATGGCAGAGCGGAGGCAGGTATCTTCTCAGAAGAACTGGAACTAGCTTCCCATATTTGTCTGGGGAAATATACCTCAGTCTATCAAGCCGAGATTATCGCTCTGTTGCATGCATTGGATCACCTGAAAGAGGGTCAGGTCGAGGGTAGAAACGTTACCATAGCACTGGACAATCGATCAGTGATTAGACGATGGAGCAAACAGATGTAAATACATCACTGGTTTTGGAATGTGTTCATAAACTCAATGAGTGCTTATATCGAAATGAGATGACGCTGCTCTGGGTGTGAGGGCACGTAGAGACTGAGGTTAACGAAAATGCGGATTCTCTAGCAAAGCAAGGGTCAACCTTGGAGTTCTCTGGTTCGGAACCATTCGCTGCAATTGGCAAAGGAATGTTAGAACACCCGATTAGCAACTGGGCCGCAACGGAACACCAGAGAAGGTAGTCAACCGTGGAAGGTTGCAGGTAGGCGAAAATGGCTATTTTAATGCTGATTGGCACCACTCATAGAGAAGTTCTAAGCTTAGGGCGAAGAACTCTGAAATGGGTGGTAGCGTTATCTACAGGTCATGGAAATTTCGGGTATCAACTAAAGCAGATGGGTCTTCTGGAGGACGACATCTGTGAACTATGCCTGGAGGAGGTCGGGACGGCAGCGCATATATTGTGTCAATGTCCGGCGCTAGTTAACAGAAGAAGGGAGGTGTTGAGGAGCCACTGGGTAGAAACCCAAAAGGTGAATCAGATTTCTGCTAAACAAATGCTAGCGTTGACACCGTGAATCAAAGAAAAGAAAGGAACTGTGGAGAAATCCAAGAGAGACAAAAATAGACTCAACACTATGGTATGGTTCGAAATTTCTCTAAAATATATATATGCTTCATCTTCCGCCATGAAGCTCATTTTTGGCTTAATGCCTTTGTCAATGACCATAATATGTGTTATTGGAGAGCAACAAACCCACATGTGCTTCAAGAGCCTCCATTGCATCCACAAAAAGTGACCGTGTGGTGTGGATTTCATGTCAGAGGTGTAATTGGATCATGTTTTTTCGTCGATGAAAATGATCGTCATGTTACCGTCAATGCTATCGTGGCATGTTGGATGACTATTTTGGCCAGAATTGGATGGACTTGACATTAGTGATATGTGGTTTCAACAATATGGAACCAGACGCCACACAACTGGTCAAACAATTAATCTATGGAAGAGGAAGTTCATGATCAATTGGTGTAATCTCGAGGAATCGTCCGGTCAAATGGCCACCTCGCTTAACATTGTTCTTGAGCTCCTCTAACGTTATTGCTTTGTTAAACCAACGACTTCAAATATGTAGTCCCATAAAAGAAATCCAACATAATGCCCTGTTTTAAGTCGTTGGCTTAACAAAGCAACAACGTTAGAGGAGCTCAGGATCAATATCGAAAGCGAAATTGCCAACGTTCCGGCCGATATATGTGGAAGAGTGGTGGGAAATTGGCTCCAAACAATCGATCGCTGAAAACGTGCTCGCGGTATCCATAGTGAACGAAATCGAATTTCATATTTAAACAGAATGTGTACTACACCTGGAATTAATGTCATATATCTCCATTATCCTGTGTTTTAATTAAATACAAAATTGTTATATCCTTATTGAAAAACCCTATACATTGTCTCGGTTACGCAGCCTTTTATTTATTTATTGTACTTTGAGAGACTGGATCCAATTCATTTTATAATAACAATCAGAAGGTTAACTAATGCAAACCTTGAACTATATTCATATTTCACATCTAGATCCATCCATTCAAAGGATCCCTATATTCAAATTCTATATAACCTCCTCGGAATTGAAAACAAATACCCAATGCACAAAGCGACAACACTGTGAATCCATTGCTAGTTTCCATCAATCCCAACAATTTTACACTCAAATTCATCCGCTAAAAGTAAAACCGCAGCTAAAAATGTATATCTATTCCCAACATCCAATATTTGTTATTATTGTCCCAAGAGCATTTTTTTCTTTATTTAGAAAATCATTTTCCAACCTGACTAACTTTAACGACTTTCCATTTCATCTGGGAGGCTTTTCGCTGATTACTAAAGCACCATCACATCATAGTCCTGAATTCTAAAACTCTCTCATCATCATAGAAATATTCTCAAGGACATACAGCCCTTGCATATATGGCAGATGTTCATGGAATCTCTCATTCCCATACTCGTATATCATCATCATAATCATTCCCAGTAACCTTCATTGTGCTTCCAGAGTGGAAGAAGTAAAATCACCGTCATGCATTCGATGAATCCTAGCAACCACATTTGAATCAAATTTTTCCATTCAACCGTGTAAAGGATAGAATTCCCTACGACACACAGGCAACCATGAGAATGTAGATATGCATACATAGGTATACCTACTACGTTCTAGTATATTTCAAATCCGATTAATGCTTCTGCCAGATGCAATGACAGTAACGGGAAAGGGAGACTTACTGAAGGTTTTCTTTTTTCCCTTTTAGTTTTTTTTTTTTTTTTGGGTGTGTGTGCCTGCAATCTGGGGACTTGCACTCGGTTAGGAGATTTAGAAGGCGGTAAAATCCTGCCTGTGTATAGTGTATGTGGAATCCATTTACCCAAAGCTTACTTTCTACTTTCTATGAGAAAAAGTCATGCAGATTCGGCGAAAAACACAGGGAAAATGTGAGAAAGGTGAGAACATCAGCAAAAGAAGTAAAAGAAATGGAAATTGATGGCAAACACTGCAAGGATACGGCATTAAATTACCATAATCGTAGTTTTTAAATCATCGTTATATCCTTTGCGAGTTCTTCGTCAACCAAAAAACCAAGAAAAGGGCTTGTTCTCTTTTTTTTTTTCGTGGGTTGGGGGGCGATGATATATTCGTAGGACTTTGCTGACGGATGTTAGTGAAAAAACGAGTTACTACTCATAGCCTTCGATATAATACAAAAAAAAATAAAATGATAAAACGTCGAGCCGGAAGAAGGTGAAAAGACAGATGGAGGTGTGGCATGGTTTCGATGAAAAATACTGCGCCGTAAAAATTCATTCTAGGACACAAAAAAATGTTGACTTTGTCTTTGATATTTTTACTGATCCTTTTATATGGTCCTTTAGTGCATTTGCACTTTTTTTATTTATTTATGTTATAAGAAAATTTTCGTTTTATATGTGTTTTTACTTTCATAGTTGTTAAGTCATGTCTGAGTAAAAAATCAAAAGAATTGTGACAACACCTCGCTTTAAATGTGCACTCCTTTTCGGGATCAGATATGTATGTTTAGGCTTTTTGAATATATCGTATGGTGGCAAAACTACACACTTAACGCCTTGGTACCACAAGCGCCATGAGAATTACACTTACTGCGAGACTGGAGACTATTATCAATCTGCTTCCGCTGGATATCTTCTTTCAAGCCCCGATAGCTATAACACCATTAGTCAGATACTATAAGTAATTCTATGATCCTGAAAAAATATTTAGGAAATGTACTCTGTGCCTAGATTTCAAGAGACCCTTCACAAGCTTATTGCCGAGCAGAATGGAAAAGCAGTGAGCTTAGCAATACACGTACAATCTCTGTATTCATAAATGGATGCAGGGACCGGCTCAAAGATTTTTCCTGAATCATAGCAGTCTTTTCCAAACTGAGGTCCTAACAGTGACAATAGCCGACCATAGGACTACTTTGGAGGCCATACCACAGAAAGTTATCAAGTTTTTCATCAACAACCAGGCAACAATAAAAACGATTTCTCCTGTTGTTGAACACATCACTCAGGTTGCATTTTGCTGAGTCCCTGGACTCAAGAAATGGACAAGATATACCAGGTAATGAGAAGACCGACAAAATGGCTCGAAGAACTTCAGAATCCACATCAGAACAAGCCGATACCTCAGTGTTCAACCTACCTTATACACTGAAGCAGAATTAAGGCCCTAAGTGAGGCAAACATCAGATAGTGCTCCCTAGACATTTCTGTAGGATAGGTTGGGTTTAGGTTAGAGTAGTTGTCACACACATAGACCAATATAGGTTTTCCTATTAATTTTTCAGAAAGCGTCCAACTTTGGTAAGAGTTTACAAGTATCGAAGGGCATATCCAGGTTCCGCCATTTCGGCAGAATCCTATGGGTCGTACCCTGTCTGGCGAGCTTATCATCCTTGCAATTCCCTGCAATATCTTTGCACCCTGGCACCCAAGAAAGGTGAATATTGAACTGCTCAATCATCTCCAGAAAGATCAAAAGGCAGTGACCTTTGGTGAAGCAGCACGATTCCAGGGATTTGATTGCGACTTGATTGTCAGTGACGGTGCTAATTTCCCCAGATAATTTCAGCCAGGACAAGGCTTCTTGAAAAAAGCTGCAATAATCTAGAAGGTGTAAAGAGATGCCCAGTTTGAGCTTATCGGAGAAGACATCACAACCCATCCTCTCGTCACTCATGGACCCGTCCGTGTAGAAGTGGACTGTACTGTTTTCAGGAGAGGGACCAGTGACCCATTTACTAAGGTCAGGGATGGTCGTGTCGAAGTTTCGATCAAATAACAGAGTCGGCGGGTTATAGTCGGTGACTTTTAAGGTAAAATCGAGGACATCAATGATCGAGACGTGGCCCTTATGATAGCTAGACCACTCTGAGCAGGCTTTGAGTCCGTTAGCTATACTCGCAGCCAATTGCTTACCAAGAATATCAAAGAAGAGCAGGTGAAGCAATATGTCCAACCTCGCTAAGGGAGAAGTTCTAAGTGCACTACTGATGCATATGCATGCAGATCTTTGCGCCGTAGCTAGTAAATTGAGATGAATACCCCCATTAAGAGCCGACCACCAGACGATCACGCCTGGTTGACGATCACATCTACATCCAGCGTATGATATGAGATTGAAAACCCCAGCTTCTACCTATGGCCTTTTTACATCAATATAGAGCTATAAGTCTGGGCCTAATAGAAAGCTCAGGTTCACCCCGAACTGCAGCGCTACCTAAGAAGAAGAAAAAGAAGAAGAGCTTTAGTTGCTTAAGCATTCAAGTAGATAGGCTTTCCAGTTTACCTTCCTAACCAAAATGAAAGACTGGCAATAAGGACAACTTTATATTTCCTCGTAACGAGGACAAGTTCTGTTTTGAGGGGGTTAGCCCCTAGTCTGTATTTTGAGACGCATCTAGTAAGCCGTAGGATCTGCATAGGCAACCACTCTGCATCCAGTCCTTTTTACGTCCAAGAACGTAGTAGTAGTAGAGCTCCGCTACTAACAAGTTTTCTAGTCGATGGTCCGCCAAGCAGCGAATTGATTATCCTACGTGTGAACAGTTTGATTGATCAATACTCCAAGGAAAGTATCGACTTTAAGGCTAACAAGTACATCTATGATTGACGGAGATCTGACATTGTTAAAGGCCCCCTCGATGCCCAGGAATGCGATCATGGTAAATTCTTTGATGGTCAGTGATTTTTCAATTTGCCGTTGTGGTACAGATATTGGGACACAGAGAGCATAGATGGGCTGATGCTCTGGCGTATGTATATCAATCATCCTTTCTAGTGTTTTCAATAGAAAGGACGAAAGGCTGAAAGGTCAGAGATCATTTATATTCCACGTTCAAGCAATTTCCTGCTTTGGGCATAAAGAGAACTTTCACAATGTAGACCAGATTCAGACAACCAGTCATGATGGCTATAAGCCAAAGGTGCACAATGTCTTCCGATTGCTAAAACTCAGTCGGAATTATACCATCTAACCTGGGACTTGTATGGTTTGAAAATGCACATGACCCAAAGGATCTTTTAGTAGTAATTATTTTCGTGGAGTTGCTGCACGGTGTAGAAAATTAGTTTCGAATTGACGTACAACAACTGAGGAGCTACCAGGAAAATTCTTGTCCATTAGAAGGTCGATGGACTACATACTGGCTTTTTGGAGAGGATTTTTGTATCCTTGAGGCTTTGGAGAACTCTTGTATTCCTTCACAAGAAGAATCTCCAGGAGCTTCGTTTCTCCTTCCTCAATGAAGTTGAGTACTTTGTTTTAGCTGTCTCATGAAAGCTTTTAGTTAGGTTAACTAGGTTAACTAGGTTAGCTAGGATGGGCATTTGCATCACAACCAATGGTGAGGTCAGTTTAAGATTCTCCGCCTTTGCAATCAAGCTCCCCAAGTTCTCCAGGGGGAGACAGGCTCAACTTGGTCATGACCCAGAAAGACACATACCAGCCAGTAATTATTTTTCCGCAGTTCCAGATTGGTAGACACTTATGTAACCACAAGAAGAATATGCCTTGTTTAAGAATAGGATCAACACAATTATGCAAAAGAATAGGAAAAGCCCTTCTTCCCTAATAGAAGTCAGCACTGGGCATAACACTCAGCGGTACCAAATGAAAAAAAAAAACTAAGACTTACGAAAGAAGACTTACATATGTCATGGATGTGGAGATGAGGCAGTCATTGTTCAGGTCTTATCCACCTCAGATTTGAATTTTTCGGACGACACTTCTTCCGTGACCTAGAAGAAGTATCCAGCAGACCAGTCAATGGAATCTAAGACTGCATCAAATCAACTGGATGGTTTGCTAGTTTTCTTCTAGGTATTAATAAATAGTGGTTTTATATCCACATACATAACTCAGCGGTATTCAGATGCCAGATGAAAAATACACTTTTTGGGTCTCGTACGCAGGAACAATACTGCTCATCTAAGCTTTCAAACATCTTTCTGGATAGGTTATGAAAATTCGTCAACAATGAACTCTGTAATAGAGTAGATCTATGTCTTTCCTTAAATGGCGCCCAACATTGGGCTCACCTGATTTAGGTGAGTATGTCAATAAATCTACAAGGATATATGCAACAGCATTTGGTAAATTGACATTTGAGTACTTGCATACCCAACCGTACAGAGATAACTCCTAGAATACACTTGTGGCATCATATTGGTGCAATTTATTAATGTCCGAATTTAAACGCCATACCATAATATCTTGACCAACCTATTCCTAACCAAATAAAACAATTTGATTGAAGGTTATTAGATTAAGTTCACTCCTTAAACATAAGGAGTAGATTTGAAGTACTGCACTACCACATTGCATGTTAACTTCATTATTGTGACTTTTTTTTTTTGTAACAAAGTTTCCGCAATGCGTGTATTGAAGAAAACAAAAGCGTACTCTCTACATGCTAGCGATTCTCCCACGCCTCGCTTAAGCTCGAAAAATGTTTCCCTTCATGTACCATGCATGCCGCATTAGTGTAATGAATGGCAACAATGAGTACATTCACTTCATGTGTCCACAGTCATTCTTAAACAAGGACTATAAGCTCCCCTTCTGTAGGAGTTTTCTAATTACAAAATCCTAGGGGTATTTTCGCAGTGCGGAGGAGACATTTTCTAATAGCATTGCAATTTTATTGCAGCACCATGATTTGCGTGGCAATGTCATTCGTTATACCCTATCCTAAGGGTATATTAAGTTGGACACATGGTTTCTAACATAGAGAAGTAATTTAGATACACCCTATAAAGTACAGACATACACACATGTAGCTGTACATATGTCTAATTATTATCAATTGTGAAGTCGATTGTACAACTATAAGTACAAGTTTTATAGTTCATTTTAAACTGCTATTCGCAGATACATTATATGGAGCCACGCCCACTTTTTGGAGCCATTTTCATTATGAAAGTTGATTATTATTACATTTTGTGTACATACGCATGTAGCTGTGATAATTGTATCTCAATCCATACACATTGAACCCCACCATCCCTTTATTAATGCTAATACAAAGGAAGAAGGATAGAATATCTTACGATCCGTTCCAGGATGGATCACAGCTTTTCTGTATGTGTTTTGGTTTTTTTTTTTTTGTTTAGTCAGGACAATGATATCCACCCGCATAAAGTATGGCGACTTCTACCCCATATTCCATTGCATTCTAATTAAAACAATCCATTTATTGACAAATGTTCTTTTAACTGAACTGAAGGCAGGATAATTTTCCAGTTTTGAAATCGATAAATGCTGCTGAAAGGACAAAATAACTCCGTCTGGCGCAGAACTTTATCCTTTGGGGGAGGCAAGTTCGTAAAGCAATCTAATCCGCAAACCGAGCGAGAAAACGAAATCTTCTTGAGAAGGACATTTATTATCCAGGAATGCCCATTTAAAACCATCGGCTACACTCGAGGACCTTTAGCAAGGATTACAATTGGATTTACTGCCCCCGAAAACAAAATGAAAATCTGCTTAATGAAGAAAAATGTATTTAGATGGTGAATTTGCTTAGTCAGACGTTTTGTGCTGTTTGAAAGAGAGAGAATGAAAGAATGGGATTTCTTAAGTGTGGACTTATGGTGGGCCGGTTTTAGTGTTCCCAATTGGGTTGGAAAGGGATATAAATCGAAGGAAATTTATTGCATGTTTACAGGTAGTATTAAAACTGTTATTTTTATTTTTTATTGTAACTGTGATTAAGGGATACTGTCGCCGTTTCATTTAATTGTGCAACATCGTAAATCCTACAAAAGAGGTCCTTATTATGAACAGCTTTGATTGAGGTAATGGAATAGGTATGTAAATCAGATGAGAGTTCATAGGGAATGTCTGGAAATATCTTTTGCTTCGATGAGGAGTTGCATTATGCCTTACGACTTGAGAGGCAATCCCCACTTTCTAGGTGTTCAAGATCTTTAGGGCTCCTTCATACTAAGAGTTGTATGTCTCGTCTATCGCTAGCAGTACCACATCATGTGCGTAGGTTGAATCCGCTGTTTCTAAGTTTTAGGAGTGTTTCATTGTGAACCCATACTGAAGGGGAAAGGACTCCGCCGTACACCTCTGGAGGCATGTACTTCTAATAGAGTTCCTCTAGCATGCTCACTGTCCAATTGATTAGGATAGAGGTTTGTCAGGGTCCTGTTCTGACATTGTTAAGGGCCCCTTCAATGTCCAGGAAAAAGGCTAGTGTGTATTCTTTGTAGGATAGTAGGATAGTAGGAGCTCACTCTCTGAGCAGATAGTACGCATTCGAATATCCATCATCTTCCTGAAGGAAGTACAAGATTTACAAAATTTTGAGAGAATTTCAAAATGAAGTAGAAAAAGTTATGAAATTGTCATCAAATTTCCAGTCGGTGCTAGTGTCAACATCCCCCTCCACTCCTGCATTTGCATAACAAGTCGCAACACATTCCCAAGCTATTTGGATTCTAACGACCCAAAACAAGTGTCTAAATCTGTCTCGTCACATCCCACTCCTTCACAACCCATTACCCGGCGCTGAATGCTTAATTGAAACCGAAACACTCTCGAAAATGTTTTCATTTAAACAGTTGTCCCCCATCCCACTTGATGCTGACAGTGGCGGGTGGCGTTATAACATCGCGTGCGCCTTTTCCTTGCTTCATTTTCGAGTTGATGGTGGCGAAATGTTTTATCCTTATTATATATGCAATGGCTATCCTAGGGAAACAATGGAATTTGCTGTGCTGCGTAAAATTGAGAGCACTCTTGTTCACTGACGGGTTGGCCCTCCATTTGGAAGGAATTTAGTTACACATGTGCACTTGGAATACTCTTGAAACATTTTGCAGCCGACAACACAACAGACAGATGGATAGAGAGAGAGAGAGAGAGAGAGAGAAACCGCAATCAAATTTAAGTAAAATTTGCCAAATACACAGCGAATTATCCTTAATGATGGTTGTCCTGTGGTTGAGTGCACTTCTGTGCACTGCATACACCAACCAAAGTGTTGCACTGCATTTCGAAGAGATGGGGGTGGCAAGAATTTCCAAAATGTCGGGGTGTGGGTGAGAACTGTGGTTGGCATATGGAATTCACCAGATGTACCATGGATACAGGTTCACAGGTCACAATGAGCAAGGAGGATATCCTGAATAGTGAGTATTGTGTTGGATTTTATCACAGGCACAGGATATGAAATTCTAATGAAATTGTAACAAAATTGTCAACTCAAGCATTTTGCAACATAACTTACAGGAGAAATGTAAAAAGTCGAACAATAACATATGTATATGCCCTTCAGAATAAAGGGTAAGTCCTTTATCCTAAAAAGTGTTTACTGCATTGTTTGACATATCTGGTGCAGGGTCACAAGTCTGATATTACTCTCAAAAAGGCGACAAGCCCCCGTCGTCATACAGACCACTATGCATGCTAGGTACAGTAAGAAAACTGCTGGAGAAATTTCTTTACGACAAACATCAGTACACCGAAGGAGACAACGGGCTTTTCACCCGAAAATACGACTTCAAGAAAAAACGAAGCACTACCCATACGATTGCAAACAGTTTGCGATATTCCACGCGATACTGCACGCGAAGCCATATCTGGGACCAGATGGAAAGGAGGAAAAAGTAATTACGCTCGACGACAGGAATGCCTTCAACTCGGCCAACTAGACCTTAGTTATGCGAGTGCCAAACCTGCTCCAAGAAATGACAAATTATTTTGAAGACAAAAGCCTCTTCTACAATATGGATGAAGGGTCGAAAAGACATAAAATTATAGGTGGTGTACCGCAGGGATTAGTTCTTGGTCCTCACCTTTGCAACATTATGTACAAGGGAGTACTACGTATGTTCAAACCAAGAGGAGTGAACATAATCGGATACGCCGATGATATCGAGGTGGTGGTAGTGGCTAAAACCCTAGAGGATGTGACACAAAACTGCAACAGCACTATAAAAGACGTGATAGATCTGGAATTAGCGGATCAATAAACGAAGGAAGTCCTCATTATCATACAGGAAAAGAACACAGGATCGAGTAGATTGCTTGATCTTAGGCTCAACTTTAGAGAGCACCTGACCCACACAAACGTGAGGGTTATTCGGTCTATTGTCCCAAGATCCAGGCTAATGCGAAATATTGCAGGACCCAGGCAGCCTATAAGAATCATGCTATTTCAGTCCCAAGATCCAGGCTAATGCCAAATATTGCAGGACCCAGGCAGCCAATAAAAACGTGCTTACGACAGTGAGCAAGTCAATTCTCATTAATGCAGCCCCTACATGGGCACCGGAAACAGCTATAAATTCGTTCATGAGAAGGATAATCTCTGGACATAGAAGTATACAGAACCGTAGCAATGCGCATGTCTGTCAACCTGGAAGTCAAAGCAGATGCATCAATATAGAATGGCGACATCCAAATAAAGGGGTCATCAGTGCAACTACCAACATGGCATAATTCGCAGCACGGGTTTCAAGGATTTCACCCCTCCAGCGCATCAAAAAAAAAACACTTACTCTACAAACACAGGAACCAATACGAAACAGAACTCCACAAATATGCAGTAAACTGGGGCCTAAGCATCCACTGGATATACACAGCCCTTGTCGGAGCCATTTTAACCTAGCTGACCAAAATCCAAAGATTAGTTTGCACAGCCACTATTAGCGTCATTAGAAACACGCCAAACATAGCATCTGAAACTGTACTCGAACTGATTCTTATAGACTTTCTAAAGAAAGCAGCTGCAAAGAGTTTCCTATGTTTAAAAAATCTAAATTTTGAAAAGAGGACGAAACATATATCCAAAGGAACGAACTGGCTGATGAATTAGCAAGAAAGGGTTCTGAACTACACCTGACAATGGTCGTTAACCTTGTTCTACGTCCCGTAGCACTTGTTAAATCCAGCATATCTCAGGACTTCCTGAGACTATGAGAGATGGAACGCACTTTCATCTTGTCATGACTCCAGAAAAATTTTGGACAAAACACAACAAAACTATAGCCAGGCAAGTCCTAGCGCTTAAAAGAAAACTCTTAGCACACTTCACGGAGATTATTACCGGCCACAACTTCAAGGCGGCCCACCTAAGTAGATTCCGACTACAGACATGAACTCTGCAGAGGGTGTGGCGAAACTGACGCAGATGAAAACCTATGCAGAACCAGAACGGCAACCCTCGCCAAATACCATTTCCAGGACCTGAACGATCTATCATGAAAGGCATCACTAACTGTGTTAAAATTTATAACAATTTCGGAATGGCTCAGGGAGGACGCACAGCCAACACAAAGCCATTATTTGATTTGTCTCTCTCCTTGCCAATTAGGTTACTCCACGACAGGGGTGCACAATGGATCCATTGGTGATCCGAGTGTTAACTCCATCATTGCTGTTGCAGCTACCAACTTTTTTTTTCTTTTATAAAAACTTAGTCAGGAATAGTTTAATGGAAAATGTTCATGTATGGCTATGCCTTCATGGAACTCGACCAAAGGAATATGTCGAAGAATATCTGTGTCTAGACAGATAGCCCTCTTCACTTTGAGAATGCAAGAACTCTTCGATTGAAAGTAGTATCTCCGATTCCCTTTGAGTCATTCAAATCAGATTTTAATCTCATTTTCACTGCGTCTTGGATCAAGGACAGAAATTATGGACAACTCGGTGGTTGTCATAGTCTTATACTGCCAATAGCAGGAAAACTATTACTAGAGTGCGGAGGATCGCCAGAAACAAGATGCCGACAAGGAGATGTGCTATACCACCCGCTCTGGTCTTTAGTCGAACACAAACTCTTAGAAATACTAGCCAATATGGTAACAGAGACCAAGTCAAGGGGCATTATAGGCAAATCTCACTAAACAACACACCCATTGAATTGGCCAGAAGCGTCACAAAAAAACTTGCTAGTAACAAGTGTAAGGCCACTAAAGCAATATACGAAGGTCTTTACTGAATTGGTACCAATCGTACCAATGATCATCTTTGTGTCGTTAGTACTCACATAGTGCTGAAATAATATTTTCAAGTTAAGTCGCAGGAACATCTGATACGATTCTATCGTCCAGCCTACAGCTACAGGAGCAAAACGTAGCCTCAAAGCCTTAAGCTATGCTGAGTCCTCTCAGTCTACCCCAAATTCTGAACCGTGATGCCGATCATTGAGAATACTAAAATAGTTTCCGAATGACCCAATTCTTAAGAACCCAAGTACATACATAGGTACTATGCTCAAAGGGTGTGCTTTTTCCAGAAAGTTGGAGGTCGACATTCAAACATTTTCAAACAGGATTTCCAAATACGTAGTTTCAAGTTGGAAACGGCAGCACTGTATACTACTACTTAGGTGGCGCTACAATCCGGGGTGGACCTGGGCCTCAACCAACAAGCCTCTACAGCCAGCTCAATCTTTAGCCAGCTGCCTCCAGTTTCGCACACCAAGTTGGTTGAAGTGCCTTTCCACTTGAGCGCGCCACTTTAAGCAAGGTCTTCCTCTACTGTGTCGTCCCTCTGGGGTGGATTCGAAGACCCTCTGCCCTGTGTATTGTCCCAAATATCTCTTAAGCAGACGTTCATGCAATACAGAACACGAAAATATCTACGGCCAAGAGTCAACGAAACCCACTTTTATATCCTTTAAGTCAACCAGCAATAATAGCCATTAAAGCAGATAGTATACTTAAGATCGCTTGGAACTGCCTCCAAAGTGAACAGATGGTTCCAAGGGAAATGAACTGGCTGGCTATCTGATGAGAAGACACGTCTCCAAGTGATGTTAGCATTCTTCTCTTAAGGGTCCAAGAAATTCATCAACCTCAACCGAAGTTAGGCCGAAAAATTCCTTGAACTCAGCAAGAAACATGTAAGAACCTTAATGTGTTACCTAGCGCGACACTGCCCAGGCAGATATCATCCCCATAAAATATAAATAAGTCGGGTCTGTGGAGAACAAAAGGAGAAGGTAGGTATAACAGTTTTGTATGAATATCCAAGATACAACCATTCTTGTTGTTGCGGGTGTTAAACTCTTTATACGATGTACGAAGTCAAGTTATTGCTTGAGCACGCTTTTTGTATGACAGTTATACTCTCAAATGCTCGCAAGAGGTGGAACCATGAAAGAACATTTTGGTGTCATTTGGGGATCGAAACCCTCGCTCAGTAGTCCAACGCACTAACCACTGAACCACGGCATTATCAAAAGTAATATTAACAACGCTTTGCAACTTTGCGAAAGATCCCATCACCATCCCTTTTGAAACCTCATGTTTGACACAATTCACAGGACTATAGAAATCCTCTCACTCAAACCACACATCACCTCCACTAGGATATCCTCCGAGCACCACATTTCGTGACCCTCAACTCATCACTTTCCAATTCCCCCAAGTGTATTGATGACCACTCGCTGTTATGACTTTATTTATGCCGCGTGTGCGAATATCCTTTAGCAAAAGATATATTATAAAACATTTTTTATGTTTATTAATTTTTTTTCTTTCTTTGCTTTATTACTTCTTTCCGGGTTCATGGCCAAAATGTATGGCACATGTTGCTGCCGTCGTCCTGGTACCGTCTCTGTCCGTTACCTCACACACAAATGAATTTAATAAATTTCACATTTATGAGCGCAGCTTTTTTTTTTTTTACAACTCAGTGTGTTGGGTATTTTTTCGGGAGGTTCTTTAAAGGATCCTTTGACAGGGTCTGTCTTTACTTCCTCAGAGAGAGAGAGAGAAAAAAAACGAACTCCTGTGATTAAATAATAAATTTTGCGGTGAAGTTTTAATGGACAGAATGCTCTCTCGTTTTGCAAGGATAATGCTGCACAAAAAGTTTTATTGCACAAGGAGCAAAAAAAAAAAAAATATTAAGGACTAATTTTATGTGAAATTATTTTCGACTTTTGTGGGTTTCCTTTATTGTATCGTAAAAAGAAATGTTAAGGCGAGTGTGCGGATACCATGTTAGTATTTGTTTTGATAATAGGATGGCTTCATAAAAATGTTGACATGGTTTACTGCATAAACGTTTTTTCAATATATGAAATTGTTTAGGATGTCGCCTTTATAGATGGCTTACTTGAGCAACCACTGGGACAAAGTGTGCAAATTAGCTTATCAAAACAGACATTTTTCTTCAACAAAAAAAAAAATTGGTTTGGGGGCCTATAAAAGCAACTTCGATGGGAGATAAGAACGTACTCTTACTTGATAGCCACTCTACTTGATAGCCACACAGAGGTCGAATGTCCTTGTCGAGATGTGATATTTTACGAAAACTGATTTCTATACTGGTTGGTACAAGATATCGGAACAGAGAAGAAAAGCTGTGCGTTGGAATTTAATATTTAAAGTGGTGTCCCACAATGTTATATACTATGGCCTCTAATTTTTATTAACTATCAGGGAAAGGCTTAAGTGTGCTTTTATGCTGAAAAATTAATTTAGTTTCCGTCTGGAAAATGACGAGGATTTAGCATTTCTTTGCTCTGCAAGCTAAAAAAGGCTGCTTGAACGTATCCTTTCTATCACATTTTTTCGATTCCTAACTCCATAGAACTAATAGAGAAGGATATAGGACTATTGAGTAAGCCGAGGGAGAATGCATCATAAGATGTTTTGAAGTCAAATAGAAAGAGTTCCGCTCAGGATCTTCTTGTGTTTGTCACATAAACACTTTGTGGATCATCATATTTGCATCCACATCATTACGTGCTCTTTATCGACTTTAAGAAGACTGAGGGCAATTATAAGTGATAACAACTGAAGTTAATGACATAAGCGATCGTTGTTGGGTTTCTAGAAGGGATCATGATAAGCGATCGTCAGATAGTGAGAGAAGATCACCTTCAAAGATCACCTTCACCAGGCCAATAGCAAATGATTCCAATTTGTTTAAGTCCAAAATATGCAATGATCATAAAGACATCAGTACAGAATCTAAAGTGAATGATTCCAGTAAATTTGATCAGAGATTCTAATCATGATCTTGTAGCAATTAGTTTTAAATATAACCGATGGGACAGGGGAGGAACAATAGAAGAAATCAGAGGGAGCCGTGATCCATTTACTACGATCAGGGATCATGGCACGGAAATTTCGATCAAATAACAGGATCGGCGGGATGTAGTCGGTCTCTTCTAGAATGGCCCTCATGATAGCTAAACTCCTGTGAGAATGTTTTCAGTCAGATAGTCGCAGTCGCAGCTAATTGACTGCCAAGGGCATCTAAGATGAGCAGGGGGAACATAATATTCAGCTGAGGGAGAAGTTCTAAGTGCATCATTCATGCACATACATGAAGATCTTTGCACCTTTGATGGGAAATTGAGGTGACGATCACGCCATACATCCCTGATAACGGATATGGACAGCTGCTACCTGTGGACTTTTTACAGGAGTATAGAACCACAATTGCCTTTTTTCCACGTTGAAGTAGATTGGCTTTCCGGTTTGGTTTCCTAACCAAAATGAGACCCAAGCATTTTGCAATATCTTTAAACTAGAGACTGGTGCCATCAATTGTAGGAGGGTCAATAACTTTATTTTTCCTCGTAAAAAGGACAAGTTCTGTATTGAAGGGTTAACCCGTAGTCCCTATTGTAGGGCCCATCTGGTAAGCTGTAGGAGAGCACATTGGAGGATCTAAGAGTATCAGGGTGCTTTCCGGAGGCGGCGATAGCAAGCCTCAATCATTCCCTTCTATGCACAATAGCAGCCCATTGACCACTGGATATAACAGAAGGGGGCACAAAACGCCACCCTGAGGAGTTCCCCAAGTAAGAAGTCTTCTTCTTCTGGGCTTCGAGGCGAATGCCAGTGATATGTACATTATAGGGCAGTTCCGACATTAACGAACGCGGTGACTCCTTGTTTAATTTTCTAGTGATGTCCAACCTTTCTGTTTGTAACGTGGGTAACACACCAACTTTTGTTTCAGAGGGTGAGAAGAAGTTTCAGACATCACTTTTAAAACCAACAACGATAACCTTAGGGTAGAAAACTGACGGATATCCCATCGTCTGTATTTTTCTGACTATAGATGGAGCAAGTACATAAATAAAATCAGTTGGGGAACTAGACACCAAAATTAGGATCCTAGAAATGGCCTTTGGTGCGGCTTTTAGGGTTTCGTGTCTTATCAAATCCAGCAAGAAAAAATTATCTCCTTGGTGGAACAAAGATCTCTCTAACCTTAGGAAGATTACCAGAGATGTTTTCAATATCTGCTGTAAACATAAGTTTTGGCAACCAAATAAGGATTGCCTGAAAGAATAAAAGAAATCCATTAAAAGACCCAAATCTCTGGCTTGGATGGACTACTGTCAGTCCATTGAAACCATAAAAGACTCTTCCAGGGTGAGTAAAATCCTGTCCAGTGAACACTTTGTTCTTTATAAAAAGCCGGGTGTGACCTGGACGGACTCCTCTAAAAGGTCCTTGGAGCCTTTTACTTTCCAAGATGTGATTCCTCACGCATCAGTGCCTC
The DNA here is from genome assembly GCA_905220385.1 of Xylota sylvarum. Taxonomy (NCBI): domain Eukaryota; kingdom Metazoa; phylum Arthropoda; class Insecta; order Diptera; family Syrphidae; genus Xylota; species Xylota sylvarum. Next base: position 101,088,038 of record LR999957.1, on the reverse strand, counting down.
AGGACGCGTAATCCTCATCCTGGATTGACATTAAGACAGAAATTACAGAAGTTAATACCTCCTAGGCTATTAACAGCTTTTCTCCCTACAAATCTGCTGGCCGTGATGTGGTGGTCCCTTGGCTAGTACCTATCTATAGACTGTATCCTTCTAAGTCACATTTCCCTGAGAGGTTATTAACAAATGGATAGTGACTATGCTAAAAACTAGAATCATTCAATCGACCCCCGGTAATAGCAGTTCCAAAATATCTGTCGTAAGAGGAACTCCTCAGGGTGGGGTAATATCGCCTCTTCTTTGGCTTATGGCAATCAACAAAATCCTGTATAGGCTAGCCAGAGATGGAGTCAAGGTAGTCACGTATGATGTGGTAATACTGGTATCATAGATGTTTCCTTCAGTAATTAGTGGGTTTATGGAAAGTGCCTTGGACATGATCAGCTAATGGGTCACTGGATGTGGAGTAAGCGTCAACCCAAGCAAAACTGAAAAACAAAAACCAAAACACCGACCTTCGCTCCTCTATGGCTAAACAACCAACCACTCTCCTTATCCTCCAGTGCCAAGTATGTACTTAGATGTGGTACTTGATCCAAAACTTAGTTGGAAACTAAACATTGGGCAGCGGCTGAAGAAAGCGTGCGTGTGCAAATCCTTCGGTAAGTGGTTTCCCCCGATGATGGTCACATGGATGTACACAGCTGTTGTGCATCCTATACTTTCGCTGCTTTGGTGGCCTGTGTTAAGGAAAGAATATAACATCAAACTTATGAACAAAGTGCAAAGAACTGCAGCTCTAGAAGTAACGGGGGCCATCAGAACAAGTTCAATCGAGGCCTTAAACGTAATACTGCACCTTCTATCACTCGACCTTCACATTATGTTCTTATCTTCATCCAGTGTGGTCAGATTAAGAGAAACAGGATGCTGGTGTACCAAACCTTATGGTCACAACAGCATCCTGAATCTGTTACCATAAGACCTAGTAGCTAATGAAATGACGTCAAGGTCAGATTTCTAAACAGGGCAGAATGGGAATCGGGCGAAGTGACAAATGAGTTCGAAAGTCTTACCGGCTTCCTGACTCGTCCAGCATCGCCCAGGCGGTAGTTTTTGCTGTACGCGAGGCTTGTCGCAAGAAAGAGAAAGAAGCAATACTACACTTCCTTTGCAAGTGTCCAGCTCTAGGCAGGGCCAGACAGCGCTAGATATAATCTTCTTGGACAACAACCATTTCTACCCACCTACCTATCTAAGAAGTCTTCTAGCTGATGTATTGCCCAACTGCTTATTAGAAATCCCGCATTTGAGCAATTAATTGATCGATACTCCAAACGAAGAATCGATTTTCAGGCCTGCAAGTGCATCTATGATTGCCGTAGATTTGATGTCTATAACTTAGTATCAAACTACCTATTTTGAATTTATCGTAACGTACCGAATATTGCATAACAATACTTTATAACTGAAGATAGTATACATCGTCATTGACGCCCATTTATTTTGAATATCGATTCGATTATTTCCTTTCTACGGATCATATATAAATTCAGTTGTAGATCAGTGATGACCAAAAAATGATCGAAAAAGTTGCATAAATCATTACGATCGGTCCACAAATTCTGATCTTAAAATAAACTTATCTGCACTATACCTCAACACTTAATACCAACTGCAGTTTAAAATAAGGGATTGATATCAAATTGATTCCGACGATCACAGATTAAGATCTAGGATCATAGTTATCGATCGTTGCTAGAAATTACAACCCGAGTTTATACAACGAAATATACTCATAGTTTCGAGAACAGGAAACACATTGTCACATCCTTAATCTAAGGTTATAAGGGTTTCTTTATTTTTATTCCGTTCTCATGAAAATCGTATTTCTAAAATTACGAAACCTCTTACTTACTTTACAACACATGTACATGTACACGCCTTCAATAAATCAATTTCAATCGTTTTCTAAAACGTCAATCGCGTAAAAAGCTTACAAAACAAAATTCTATCGCTTGTTTACTCCCAATACCCGGGTGATAATAATTTTTCCATTTAAGGATTATCGCCTTATCCTGGTACTCCACCTCCGACCCAATTTTGACAAAGCCTACTCCATACTACTCTATATTCGCTGAGCGACTCCTGATTTTGCTAGAAAACTCAAATTGATGTCAAATTCATTGTGTGGTGATGCTGCTGGTGGACGTGGTATGGGCGATATGACGTTCCTAGTGCGCGCATACCACCACCATCTCCACCCACTCCACCAACTAATACCCATAAAAATTTAACGGCCGTAGAGAAGTTTCAAGCTTCGAATGAAAATTGGATTAAAATCGACAGCTCCGCCAATTTACATAATCCTTAGGCAATTTATCGTTTTTCAATGAGAGAGACAGACTATCGGGTGGTGGCGTGGGTCTTCAGCGCCCACCAAGAGAAAGACACCCTTTGCAAGGACACTTCCTGTATTGGCAGGGGTGATTTTATTTATTTCGAAAATTTGGAAATTTATCGCCGATGCTAAGAGGGTTTTCAATAACACAGCCTGATTCCATTACGCAATAAATGGATATTTTGTGTTTTGCTTATTTTATCGCTAGCGTGTCGGTGTCGGTTGGTTCTTCGTCCTCTGACCGAGTGAAATTGATTAGCTACTTGTAGATTGAAGATCGATAAATTTTGAATAATGCCGATGTTGTTGTTGTGACGTTTAGGTTGAGAAAAAAACAAATTCCCACCATCATCGCTATAATGTGGGGAAATTTTCAAGGCTCGTGGCGTGGGTGTGTTGGACAATTTTCAATATGATATCTAATATCTGCAAGATGTATGGTGAATGCAAGAAAATATATTACCAGTTGTCGATGAGGTAGATACACACCTTTGGACAAAGAAAAAGTGGAACAAGTGGAAGTTGCTTGAGGTGTCAGAAGTGGATGGATTATGTTCATTTGATTAGGGGAAATCGATATATATTGAAGGTATGAGACAGTTTCTATAGAAATGAAAAGTAATAACTACTTAGGTCAAAGGTAGTACTTGTGGGTTGTATCGACGTCCCACTGAGCTGGCATTCGTGTGGTGTTAAAAGTTGAGAAGAGCGGATATGAATCCGCGAAGCATTTCAGACCCATAAGCTTAACTTTTTTTACTACTTAATACGTTGGTACGTATTTTAGATACATTCTAATGCTCTTTACCCAACCAAACAACTACTAGATGCTAGTAGGCAGTCGCAAGAAAAGAGAGGCAATCACAATCAAAGTAGGTGATCATGATATGATGTCAAAACCGGCCATCAGATACCTAGGTGTGATCGATGCTAGACTCGCTGACAAGGAGCACCTTGAAAGAACGTGCACGTTAAAAAAAAAAGCCTGTGTAACTATATAAACTATAAACTATAAACTAACTCCAGGAGCCTATTTCATAAAACTACAACACTAATAATTATTTGTGAATTCACTTGTAACTTGTAAATTATGTGCAAATTTTTGTTTCATTAAGAATGCCAATTCACTAATAACTACAAGTATACCAGGCATGTAACTACAAGCTAATTTACAACTGCGGCGAGCTTTTCTGTTGCATAAAAGTATTTGCACAAAAAATTATTAGCGACGGACTTGTAACTACAAGTGAATTTCTTACAAGATTAGAGAGACTAATAAAATCACGTACTGTGATCGCTTAACTGTGAACTATAGCCGCAGACTCGTAGTTCTTCGCAAATAATTTTTAACTTGTTGTTACAGACTTGTAGCATTTTGATCGCTACACTTATAATTTGAATTTGCAGCGCTACAAGTGCTGAAAAATGTTTATGGAACACAAAATTACAACTCCATACTTTATTCTTGTGCTAATAGTTACAAGTTTACAAGTACAACAATCGTAGTTTTATGAAATAGGCCCCAGGTGGCACGGATTCCGGAATTGTGTCATGTTGCCCAACTACAACTGGTGCAAAACACAAGATCTACAAACAGGACTCGCACAGATATTGGGAGAATTATAACAAATAGTAGGGGTCACTGCACGGAGCACAGTGCGGGTATCCGGCTCTAGGCAAGACCAAACATCACACACTTGTCAAAACTTTCTTTGACAATCTTAACAGGATGAACTAGTAGAAATGCCACAGAATAGTTCTAGAGGATGTCCACTCTTTTCTTCTCAACAACATTGACAATCAGGTCATGTGAATTGTGATTTTAAAAAGGCACTGAAGTCCTAATTAATAAATTTTCAACAGTTGTTGAATTTCACTTGTTTAACAAGCACTTGTTGTATTGTATAATAGACCCTTATTTTCTTTTTTTCGTTAGGTGACAGAAGTTTAATGAATTCGAAGAAATAGCTGAAGTACCGAAAGGAACTAAATATATGGAGGGATAGCTTGAATCAATCAATGGATCTAAACAGATTTTATTATGTCGTGCATGTAGGGAATAGCATGTTTAAATGTTTATTTGAAGGACTTCGGTCTAAGTTATCAGGTAAAACACTTTATCACACATAATCAGATATATTTGTTCATACATATGTACATTAGTTGTTGGACGTCGTGAAATATTAAACAAAAGTTGCCGTTAAGGTGAAATTTATTATTTAGAAAATTATTAAATTCAACTCGAAGGACCAATTCTACAACTCACCTAAGTATGTATTATCCATTACTCAGGCTAAACGTTTTGTATTTTTTTACAGAATCATGAATTTCCGTTCCGGAAACATTGGAACATTCCACCTAGAATTATTAGAAGCTAATTCTGCGAGTGCCATAGAATTTATTTGAGGAAAAAAAAAAGAAAATGGTTGGCTGTTGCGAGGAAAGGGCATACCAACCTGTGGCATCTCTTTAACTCAAATGATGTACTATCTAAAAACAAATATAAATACATAACTATTTTGAATTGTATTGAAAATATGGAATTAGTTTCTCCTTTTATAAGTACAGTAAGTAAAACTAACTAAGGAACCAGGCTTCCTCAGGGTGAAGGGGCGATCCTTCTAAACCTCGTTCTTGCTATGACAGAATCCCCATGAAGTGTGATCTCTGATATCTTGCAGACATAACCACTGGTCATCAATAGGTACTCGATTACTAGAAAGAAGTATCGATCCGCAATGTGTTCCATCTGATTGAACGGAAGACTTTAAGATTTCAAAAATGAAGCAGAAACCCTATCCTATCTAGACTAATAAAACCTCTATTGAACACAATTCTCACACAACAATAGCAATTAGCAAATACCCCACTTTGGCTAAAACCACAGATTGTTGAAAACTTTCCCAACCAACAATGTACCCTTTAAACACACCTGCACGTACTATCCTCAGCTAATTCCTTTCTACGATACACTTAGTGCCAAAACATACCCAATCTATACCCAAATAAATGATGCAAACAGCGAGCAGTAGCATTTCATTTTATGCGCACCCTCAAGTGTGGTACAATTTGGTGGCTGCTCGCAAAGATTTATGACTATTTTATCGTATTCAATGCGAGAAGCGTACAACACCCGAAACCGGGAGGAGCAAAGGCCAGCAAGATAAGGATCCATTGCATGAATTTATATCGAAGACCTCGACAAGATACATATATACGTTGGGTTGATTTCCCACCTTAAGGACCCGAGGATGTCAATTATCGTTGAATCGAAATATTTATTTAGATACTCACGGGCACGGCACGGTACGACGCACGGCACAACGACATTATGGCATGAGAACCCGGGTGAGAGTACTGCAATCAGATGGTGTTGGCTGTTTCGCGGTGCTTAAAGCCAAGTACCATCTCAATTTCAACACAGAAGTGAGGCGTTGTTTGAGTGTTTGAATTACCCAACTCAATTGCATCTTTGGGTGAAGATTATTCGAGGAGATATTTAGAGCGTGAATTGTCGCATGGGGATTGCGGATAATCGTGTCGCTGTTTATTATGCGACAGGAGGATACGTTAACATGACTTGTGACAGGACTTATTGATTTGAGTATGGATGTACGTAGTATGTATGTGGGTGCTGGGTTAGATTGGACTATTTAAACACTTGATGTGGTGTTATTAATTTGATGTCTCTCTCAAGTGAATAGCAATGAGAGTAAGAGGGCCATCGTGATGGATAGCAAATACTTGATGATTGATTAGATGTATCTAAGTAGAGGTAAGTACTGAAGTGATAAAAACCCTTAAGCAATTCGACAGAGGTGGAGAAAGGCAATACAGACTAAGTGCTTCCAATACCCAAAATGTAATCTAGGAATGCGATGACACCAACCGCATCGAGGGGTATTTAAACACAAAATATATGAATATTGATTTGTTATTCAGTATTTTTATTTTTATTTTTCCTCTCTTGAGTACAATACAATTTTCTCAACAACGACTTGCTATTGTATAAAAAGCGGACAAAATATCAAAAAATATGACCTGTTATATTTAGTAGCACATATATACATATGTACATATGGTGCGAAGTACGCAGGTACCAATAAATAATTATGCCCTTTCACTGGTTATCCCGTAAGAAAAGTCACAGTACCTGTTACTTTTTATATTTGATAACGAGTACGACTGATATTTTTGAGGAAAAGGTACAAAATACCTGTTCTCGAAATATCGACATATTTCTACTCCAACAACGTGCAAAAGATACAGGAATAATAGCGGTTGTCCAACTTCATCCCAATTGAACTGAAATTTATATGTAGAGGACATTCAATCAGCAGATAGACTATCCTAAAAGAACAGAGCTGCAGAGTGAGCATTCAAAATACCGGAAGAAGTCCAGATTCCAAGACAAACTCTGTCTCATAGTGATCTACAATCCAGACCTAACAAATAATTGGTAAGGTAAAAAGAGCCGATCAATGCCGGGATACTATGTCAAAATCATTATCCCTGCCAGGGTAAATCAAGTAGCTAGACGGTAAGTGGACCTTGTGGAATAAACACAGCTCTAGTAGAAACACACTGATGAGAAAAAAACGCAACAGACAGATAGTCCTTAAAACAGCCCAGATGTTTAAGATAAGATATCATTTCCGATAGCATTCATGGATAACATTACCAGAAATAGTAGTGGCAATAGTAATAGTTGAGTACGTCTTTAGCCTATCACGAACAACTAAGGAGATTGTATTAAATACCTTCATATTAAATACCTTCGTCAGGATAACTCTGAACCCCTGGGACGTGGCACCAAAATGGCTCGAGAAATGGATAACATTCGACCTGTGTTGTTGCAACAGTCAGTGGATATTGCTATTCCAATTGGATTGCTCAGATGCTTCAATCGAGAGTTATATCTTCATCGCAAGGAGATGTAACTATCAGGAGAAGCGTCTGCAGAGGAACCACCCAAGGAGGAGTATTATGCCCTCTAATATGGCTTCTTGTAGTGGATGAGATCTTGGAAGTATTGAAGGAAAACAGCTTCAACGTAACGGCGTATGACAACGACGTGGTTATCCTGGTCTCGGCGAAATTCCCTTTAGTTCTAAGCGAAAGACTCAATCTCGCACTACAACTAGTGGAGAATTGGTTTAGTAGCAAAGGCTAGGAGTGAACCCTTCAAAGACGGAGGTAGTTCTCTTCACTAGGAAGAGATCAATTCCTGCCTTCTGACCCTCAAGCATCAGTGGTACTGAACTAAGTACCTCAGGTTTAGCCCGATACCTGGGTGGAATTATAGATTCCAAACTAAATTGGAAGGATAACACTGCTGAACGCGTCAAAAAAGCAAAGCGTAGCTTTCTATTCTTGCAAAAAGGCATTCAGTAACACGTGGGGTTTTAAGCCAGCTGTGGTATACTGGATATACACGACGGTCCTAAGACCCATTCTTACATATGGTTCACTGGAATGGTGGACGGTACTGGAGAAGCAATACCAGCTTTCTAGAGCTAATGCGGTGACCATCTGTTGGGTACTAGGGCATTTGGATATCGTAGGAAACGAAAGGGCTGACGAACTTGCTAGTAAAGGGTCGGCTCTGCACTTATCGCGGGCCCTCCCTTTTGTAGTAACCCCAATCATTTCCTTACGGAAAAAATAGAGAATGAAGCCATCGGTCGAGCAAATAGTCGCTGTTTTCATCTGGAAACATGAGCAACAGCCAGGCCGTATGGCCGGGCATCAGCAAGAACAGATCAACTTCTCCGGTAAAACTGAGTCGTTATAAAGCACGGGTCGTTTCAGGGATAATTACTGGTCATTGTGACATTGGCGTCCACGCGGAGCGACTCGGTGTACTACATAATGACTTCTGTAGAAGCTGCAGGGACGAAGAAGAAATTGAGTCAGTTCGTCACGTGCTGTCCGACTGAATTTTTGCGAATGACTTTTGTAGAAGGTGCATGCTTTGTTTCTATCCAGCTCTCCTTCTCTCCTGCAGAAGAAAGCTTCCCTTATGAGCAACCTATTACAACGATATAGTCGATCTGATAAACATGGATAGTAAGAGGGTCTTACGCTTCATCAGGAGTTCAAAATGGTTTAACGAATAGGTGGAGAGAAACTTTCTCCCAAGATCCACGTGGTATCGCAATAGACCAATTGCTGGTCTAAGTGTCTTGTGGTTTCTAAGCTGCTACTTCAACCAAACCATAATCTTTGAAATTACTTGAACACTACAGGCCCATGCCAACATTGTTACCAGAATCTTGCAAATCTTGAATTTCATTACAGAAAAGTTTGTAAATCTATAGCATAGAGGTGCAAGTACAAACTACCTAATCATGCACTTTATTTTGCTATAAAAACATCCCTCATATCTTAATGTCCTTGGCAGCGACACAATCCCACTTATGGACAACATAGCCACCCACTCCTTCGCCTCATTCAGTGCACACTTATCAAACCTCCCTACCACAAGCTTCTATACCAAAATCTATTCAAAGTTGATAATCGTTCAAACTCCGCCCAGAGCCCTCCTAAAATTAGATTCATTTGATGAATTTCCTTCAAATTTGCCTAAAGCTTCCATTTCCGTTTTAGACTTGTCCATTAATTAATGAACCTGATTGTGGGTTTCCGAAAAACACAACTCACACACATATGCCCGAATGTGTATACACAATCAAGGACAATAATTTGGCCTAACACACTTCTAATTACTATCGACTTCTGCGGCTGGGCGATAGTGGTATAAGGATACAACCCAAACTTAATTGCCCCAAGACTACGTAACGTCGTATGTGTGGTGTGCATATGTCAAAGGATTCACCGTAGCCGATATCAAATTGACTTATTCAGCGTAATTGACTGCTTGTGGTCTCTGCTTCAGGATTCATTATCGTATCCTAATAAATGAATTGCGGTCATACTCTGTCGGGCATGTGTCAATAAGGAGTGTCTAGGGAATTTATGAATATTGTTTAAAAGTTAATTGGAGGAGTGAAATGATTCCGTTGACAAGTTAGATTGTTTCACTTTTTAAATAACACCTCTAACATTGCAAAGCAGAGAGTGGAACCATCCCCTAACTCATTCAACCAGTTTGACAGAACAATGTGACCAGTCAAGATGGAACAATTAGATACCAACAATAACTCAAGGATACGTCCATAATAAGCAAATTATAGGTCCAATAATTCTTAGTTACGGTTCTCCGATAACTTACGTGTACGCCACCCGTGCATTTTACTTAGATTGCATATCTGTCATCGTAAGGACATGACTAGCTGAACAACCAGACATGTACGTCTAATGGTACACTGGTCACAACCACATGTTAGAATGCCAAGTAAGTGTAAATAAATTATCAGGGCATGTACACAGGTCGGTTGTAGACCTCCTCCTTAACCATATTTCATTACACCGGACAATGGAAAGTATTATTGATTTGTTAATTGGATGGTCAGCGGGACTTAGGGACTATTTTTCATATTACCATTCTCAAGTGTTGGGGAAACTTGGCCGCCAACGAGATACGCACAAGCAAATGCGATAACCACCAGAGCTAATGAAGTGGATTAAAAGATTAGGAAATCAATTAAACCGAGCTGCTTGGTATTCTGGAAGTGCGATTGTTAACTTTGTGTATTCATGCGTGTGCCAACGGCAAAGTAGTTTAATCCTTGGTGGCTGTAATAGCCTGAATGGGATACTTTTACATACATGACCAAGGTGGGTTGGTGGATTATTTCTGTGTTTATCATGGAATCGAACGTTTATTCCGTTTAAACAAACAAAAAGCCTATTTCTGGATACATATGCTGAGTAACTTCCAATATCTTTAGCAAATTAAATAAGTTTTTTTTAGAAGAGTGGTTTGGTATTAATAGCTCGGTCATTTGATTCGATGGGAATTGTGGTCTAGCGTCTATAAAAAGAAGTTAGTAAAAGTAAACTTGAGAATTTAACAAACCATGCTATCAACTGTCAGACATAGACTGATGACATAGTTGATGGGCAAAGGGAACCAATCTGGCCACCACGAGGAAGACACTCAATAAGGTGCAAAGAGTAGCATGCATCTCTATTACAGAAGCCCACCATGAGCACTTGACTAACTGCAGCCATGATGGTGCTATTGGAACTGACTTTTTTGCACCTTATGGTTGAGGAATGTGGAAGTAAAATGGTTCTAAGAATGATCAACTACTCAAAGGTTCAATTTTCAAACTAACTTTGTTACCAAGCTCAGCAATGAATCCACAATCTATAAACTGAGCGATAACACAACAAAGTGGTACGCAGATCGGTCAAGAATTGATGAAGGAACTGCAACAGGAGTAATCGGGCCTAGAACCAAATACTCTGAATCCATCTTTCAGACTGAAATCTATGCCAAAGATAGATGTGTCCAAAGGAATCTGGACAGAAACTATGCCAACTGTGATATATTCATAGTGCCAGATAGCCAAGCTGCTATCATGGCATTTGATTCCTACGTCATTAAGTATAAACTTGTGTGGGAATGCCTGAAAAAAGTTAATGAACTATGTAGATAGAAGAAACGACCCTCTGTTGGATACATAGCCATGAGATACCAAGGGAGCATTAGTAGTCTTTATAGGTACTGAACCATTCAGCGGAATGAATAAAAGAAGAATTTGGGAATATGAAGAGGGAAACACTTGCTAGAACCTGAAATAATGCTCAGGGCATGAGGTAAGCCAAGAAATTTCCAGGGCAACCTAACCGAAAAAGATTCATAGCATGGGTATCAGCATGAGCAAGAATAACCTTCATATCCCAACGGGCTTCCTAATGGGGTATTACATTACCTAGGGAAACTAGGTATAGCTGAAGAAGGGCTTTGCAGATTCTGCGATCAGTCCGGTGAAACTCCAAAACATATGCTCGGATCTTGTGGAACACTGACCCACAAAAGACTGAAATATTTGGTCAAGTATATCAGATAAGGGTATACCGTCATTAGAGCTAACTCTAATCCTTTGATTTTTAAAGGAAGAGTAGTTTAGGATAGATTTCTCTTGTACGGCGAAGTAAAAGTACATAACCCTCAAAAATGGTTCCGAATGGAATCTTAATACAAGCTGAACTCTAATAAGACATACCTCTCCAAGGTGTCAGTGTACAATAGACACCAAAAGGTCGCTGTGCAACAAATCCCTTCTTCAAATAATAATACATAATAATAAATGCAATGTTAAGATCTTAACTTGAACTTGAGGTTAATCCCCATAAAAGAACTATACCCCAATTTAAACTTCCAGAGGGAATACCCCTGAGGATATCTGATAGTGCAACGTACCTAAGAGTCATACTAGACAGGAAGCTTAACTGAAAGCTTAATGTCAATCGAAGAGTTAAAAAGGCAGTGATAGCGTTCAACACTTGCAACCGAATCTCCGGCAGAAGTTGGAGACCAAATCCTAGGACAAATTAGTGGATAAATACGTCAATTTTAAGACCAATATTTACATATGGGTACGTAGATTATTTTCAAGCTATAGAGAAAGCAACCAATCTTAAGGCAGTGACTAAAATTAAGAGGCTAGCATGTATAGGCACAACCAGCGCGATGAGATCAACGTCGACAGCTGGGTCCTTAACATGCTACCCCTAGACCTGTATATGCAGGAGTCTATCGTCAAGATTGCCTCCAGGATTAGCCAATCAAATGACTTGAACTTAAACTTCGAAGGGCATCTCTGATTAAGGAACCTCGTAGGTGGAAACGTAAACATCGACTACACGTCAATAACTCAACATTGAAAAATGATTCTCATGCACTTTCCAAGTAGAGAAGAATGTGAAATCAATAAACCAACGAAGGAAAAGTCTATATCTATCCTAACAGATGGGTCAAAGATGGATACAGGAACAGAGGAAAACTAGACACACACAATTCAATCAAACTTCCTGATTACAGTAGTGTCTTGCAAATAGAGGTCCTGGGAGTATCAGAGCCGGCCAGTATGATATCAATGATGACAATACTATGAGATGATATCACCTACCTGACAGTCAGGTAGGAACATAGCTGACGAACTAGCAAGAAATTCTGTACGGGATCAAAATAAAGAATTAACCCTCTACTCTCTAACCCCAGAGAGCTAGTCGAAGAAAGATCCTACACGAAATCGCTGTGAATGTTGGCAGCTGCCCTTATTAACCATCATTTTTTTTAAAATCTTTACAACAAAACATAAACTTAACTCTATATGCAGAAGTTGCGGCGACGAAAAGATTCAATTGCCTGTGCCACTGTCCAAAACAATGTCATTTGAGGAACAGAATACCAGGAAGATATTACTTCCATAACTTACAAAACTATTTAATGTCTTACTACCACGATGGTTGGAGGATATCAGTAGACACTAGTCACCAACGAGTAGTAAGAAAGTAATAAGAAAAAAAACCCAGTATAGGAACTGGAACCAAAACCCGATTGGTCATGACAAGGACCTAAGTGTGATGGTGGAGCCCTGTCATCAACCTTCCTATCGACCTTTTTTCTCTCAAATACCACTTCAGCAAAATTAGTATTAGTCAATCTTGCAGAACTTGCAGACCATATCTTGAGGACTCTAAAATACAATGTTTATGAGAAAAAACACATTTCCGGCATTTCACTCACTGTCTCTAATTTACTTCACAATTAAAAGGATATGTTCACTATTATGCTAGTTTTTTGCCAGTTGTTGGATCCACTTACTGGATGATGATGGATCATTTCAGACAAACTATTATCTCTTTAGCTCAAGTTTCCCTTGGAAAGACTGGCAATGTATGTATGTCTGACGTCACAAGCAAGCACTGCACTGACTTCACCATGAGCATATCGATACTTTGTAAATCCTTAAGCGTTCAGTGTCTCGATTGTTCTGTTGTCTGACATAGTGCACTCATTGCTTACATTGTCGCAGCACCTGAGCTATATGTATTACTTTGATAAAATATTTTGTTCACTGTTTGCCTCTTGTAAAGTTGGTATTCCACCATCCTTTCAATCCCCAAGATATTCTTTCCAGAAACTAATATTGAAGGAGCGGGCACCAACGGAACTAGATTGCGAGTGAAAAATGGGATATATGCGACAATCTTTACCGTTTGCAGCTAAGAGGAAAGCCGAATTCACTGGAATAAAACAAGCTGTGGACACGATTATCGAGTGAAATATTTCTGGTAATGTAATCAGTAGCTATGTTGACAGTCAAGCAGGCATTAAAGCGTTACAGTCAGCATCGGTAAGATTCAAACTCGTTAAAATGTGCATCAGAAGACTGGACGACATCTCAGCGGCAATATGCCGATCGGGTCACATGGATATACCAGGTAACGAAAAAGCAGATGAACTCCTCGCAGATCTTCCTAGATAGATATCGAATCTAACAGGCGATGGTATCTAATACATACATACATGTGCTTCAAGCACATCGTTATAGCCAGTCTATGACAAGAAGAGACCTGCAGATCTCATGAAACTCATTCGCAGATATTCGGATATTCGGACAACTGTTGGTATCATGACGGGACACTGCGTGATAAGCAATCATGAAGCACGGCTAGGATTACCCCATAACGACTTTTGTAGAAACTGCAGAGACGAAAAGTAGACAGAATCCATTCGTGACTTGCTATGTGATTGTCAAGCACTAGCCCTCAAAAGGAGAAACATTCTTGGGAGCTATTTCGAGCGGGACAAACCCCTGAGGTTCATACACCTATCAGGCTGGTTTAGTTCAGCCGTCGAATATTGAAATTAGGTTCTCAGGGGTCTTATAATTGGACACAATGGACTCATTGGTAGTCTAAGTGATCCGTTGACATTATCCTTGTCAACAAGGGCACCCATTTACCTAACCATTTACTTAACCAATTTTCGTGATATCAAACTGGAAGATATGTAAAAATTTAAAAATTTGGTTATGTTATATTTTTTTGTGTTGACGGTTTTAAAAAAAAAACACAATTTCTTTAAAAAGGACAATATGTCGGACTCAATACTCATATGTATCTGACGCATCCTTGGAATCGAATACATTCCTAGAATTTCTAGCTATCTTAAAAGAGCAGATGGTTCGCGTCCATCTCCAGTGCAGAATCCTTGGATCTTTTGCAGCAATTCCATTTCCGGTCCAACTGAGGTCTTGACAAGGTCAATGTTAAGAAGTCCTTCTTATCTAATTACAACAAACAAAATTTTTGGGGAGTAAGCAGCTTTGAACCATTAAAGTCTCCTGGACTATAGTACCTACCGAGTAAACTTCAAAAGTGGCCTGGATTTGGGTCACATTCCCAATTCATGGACGGAAGTCAATGTAGATTTTATACCCAAGGCGGGGAAAAGCTTGCACATTAAATCCAAAGATCTTAGACCCATAAGTTTGTTATTTCTACTCTGCAGTGTTAATCCAAATCTTCTGTCAGCCTCTCAATAACCATATAGTAAAAGTAAATCGTTTACTCATTAGTCATTAGTAAGCACTTTGGAAAAATCTTTAGATTGCAAAGAATACACTTTGGTAGAGTTCCTGAACATTGAGGGACCGTTTAACAACGTCGATTCAGTCCCAATTATAGGCGTACTATCGAATCTTGCAATTGAGATGTCGATTGACGCACTGGTGAACCAGTTGGTTACTAACAGGTTTAGCAACTCAAAGTTGGGCAAGGTCTCAGGTTGAAGGTTCGTCAGTAGGGGTACACCACAAGGAGGTGTGATGTCCCCTCTTCTTTTCCAAGTGGTGAACGAACTTCTTCTGATCCTGAAAGGGGTAGCTGCCTTTGCAGATGACGTTTTTATTACTTTATCATGGAAACACCTTAATACGCTTAGGAATCTTCTACAAAATGCCCTCTAAGTTAACTAAAAAATGCGGCCTGGGGTCAGTTCTCAGAAAACCGAATTGGTCTTCGTTACAAGGAAGAGTAAAACTCCCAAGCTCGACCCTCCGAAGCGAAACGGTGCCCCATGGTTCTCACAAGTATTTAGGTCTCATCCTAGACAGTAAATTAAACTGAAATCCTACCACCTTGTAGCAAGTTACGAATACCACGACGCCTCTGTACTTCTGTAAAACATTTCTTGAAGCTTCAAATTACATACTGGCTCTATCTATCCATTACCAGGCCTATACTGACATATGGATTGATAATCTGGTTTACTGCGCTAGGAAAGGAAAGGTATGAGTCTGCATTGATTATGGAACATACTGTTCCACATGCTACCGCTTGATATCTATAGCAAGCAAGTGGTACCTATTGCGACCATTTGTATGAAAGCAATTCTTTTGCGTACCACTCTGGACACTGGTCACTTTTCTGTTCTAAATAAACTATAATGCATTAGAAAAGACACTGATTATACCCTTCGCCCAACTCCTATTAAACAAAAATTTCGAAACCTATACACCCTTCAGGACTGACTGAGAGAGTGATCTAGAATCCCGCAGTGGATCCGTTTGTTTCTATACTGATGAGTCTAAAATGAAACCAGGAGTGTATGGAAGTATTTCTCCCAAGATCTTAACCGTACGACCTCTTTCTAAGATACAATGTGATATATGTATCTTAACGAGATGGCGGAACAATTCCAAATTCACCTTATTTGGGCGTCAGGACATTCCAAGAAATTGCACTGCCAACGAACTCGCCAGGCATGGCATAACTCTGTAGATTCTATAGAAGAAGGAGAATGTCAAAATGACTCTTGCAACTTCCAAACTCTTAATCAAACAAAATGGGATAAAAGTTACTAACCGAAGGTGGTCGAACTGCATCACGTGCTCTGTCACGAAACTGATCTGGCTCAAGCTGGATCTGAAGTACTCCAACTGTCTAATAAGACTAAAGAGATCCTTCATCAGTACGATTGTAGGTGTCATTACGGAAAACTGTATCATTGGGAGGCATATCCTGTGCCTGGATCTCGAGGTAAACGATTTCTGCAGAAGCCCCACAGATAAGAAAGAGGAAGACACAATTTTTTACCTCATATGCACCTGTCAAGCTCGGTCTTCCTCAAAAACCTCGGCGAACTCGCTAACATTATATTAAGCCCCTGTTGGTTTTAAGAATACTAGATCCTGTCCTAGATACTGGATCCTAAGTGTGGCTGCACTTGCTGCACCCTGCCAATAGAACCTAACCCAACCAATCTCTTAGATACACAAAGATTATTATAGATTCTCTATACACCCTCCGGCAGGACTCAATTTTAGTATCTCTCATCACGTCGCGCATATTTATCGATTATTGTTTAATTTCCCTATTCGCAAAAAATACCTTTCTTTTGCAAACGGCCGCCCACCCACCCATTTGCAAGAAAATTCCCATTGCGGCGCAATGTCCTTGCAACGAAAAAACCATTATTTCAGATAAACTTTATCACTTCCAATTGAATGATTTATCATTTTCGTGTTCGGATGCAACCCACTTTGCTGCTTCTTCTTCATCATCATCGTCGTCGTCGTCGTCGTTGTCATAGTCATTTCTCGGAGACAGGATTCGCGTTAAAGGAAACAAAAATAAAAAAACCAAAAACCAGGAAAGAATGTGAATTTTTATTGAAATTGTTTTTTTTTTTTTTGTGCTTTGCTTCGATTTTTCATGTCCCTATGGTCCTGATGGTGATGGTGGTTGGCACATCCGTCTTCTCTGTCATTTTTCATAAACGAAACTAATGCACCACCAGCCTGTGTTCTTGGTTCGTTTGATATTCGATCGAAATATACTATTCGTAGATGGATGAACATCGACGTTGACAATTGCCTGGAATACATAGTATGCAGAGCATGAAGGAGTTTTTTTTTTTTTAATAGGAAATCTTTATCATGTTGGGTTAGGGAAATTGCTGCTGCAAGTCTTGGAAATCACGTTTCCCTTTAGCATTCTGTGTTTGGTAAATAAGAACAGACTACAACTACATACAAAAATGAAAAGATATTAAGACCTTCAGGTGAAAACAATTAATTACTTAGGACGACATCTATTGACACTAATTCCAAACTCTAACTCACAACCGCCTCTCAATCACCGGCGGCGCCCAACATCGACGCGAGGCGTCAAATGAAAAACAAGTAACTCAGCAGATTAATTTATCGTACTTTTGGGTGCAAAACAGTGCGGCCGTAAATTTGCCATGGTGGGCCAAACATCCAAAAAAAAACACAACACACTCAAAAATGGCCAGAAAGAGAGAGAAAAAGCGAACTTTGTAGTTAAGTTCAACACTGTCATTGTGTCTCAGAGGATCTTAGCACAGATATTGAGTGTCCTTCTATCCCTGGGGGCAAATAAAATTTCATTTCAGCACTCAAACAAATTGCTTTGTCTTCGGTGTGTGATTTTTATGCAGACCTTCGCTCTATATGCCTAGGGTTTATGTTCCTTTTGGCGTGTGGGCGGACAAGACTAGAATTTATATTGCGGAAGTGATTTCTGCTGAGAACTCAAACACTGGACCAAAGGGAGGAGCACCGATGTAATCAAATTAATTTATTTGCTCCTTGTTTTGAGGCACATAGACTGATAAAGTACGCGTTGGTGTTTACCCTTAGGATGAGACTGATTTTCAAATAAAAGTATCTATCAGTACCAAACCCCCGACCTTGAATATTAAGGACGAATCCATTTAAATGGATGCGAGACAATAAAAGGAGTAACAAATGGATTTGAACTCCATCCAAGAAGCGTGTGCATAATGCTCATCATTTGCATTTGGTGTCGTCTCGCTTGGAAGAGCCACCCCCTTTCGAATTCAATTACTTAGCTAAATCACATCAATCAATTTCTTGTGGTTAGCTTAACACAGCTTTTTTTTCCTTTCCATCTCCACACACAGTAGGAATGGGATGTACCATCCACGTAAATCCAATGCACATCAAAATGACGCCAGAGACGGCTGCTGACACCAAATCATAATTCAAGACCATTTTTCATTTTCATCGTTGGAATTTCTCACTGTGTGCGCTCTACTTCTCAAGGACGACGACGGCTGATGCATATCATTTTTCAATGCCATGCCGTGAGAGTTCCCTTTTCTCAAGTACCAGCGACGGCCACGATTTGCAAAAAGTGTCTGTTAAGCAGCCATCATCAGCGTCATCGTTATCACCAGCACAGAACAGAACAGAGTAAGAATAAAAGTGCAGACACGATGAAGCAATCATATCACAGCAAGTGCAGGAAGTAAGAGTTTTTATCACTCAAGATGGAGAGAATAAAATGAACGGACCGACGACGGCAGAGAGAGAGAAGGACTTTTGTAAAAAAAACCTTTCGACCCTGAGCTAGTACTTATGAATAGACAAATAAAGATTGTGGTCCCATTTTTAAAGTGTCCTAAGGAGAAGGACATCCAAGAGACGAAAAAGATACGACAAGAATTTTATAGATTCAATGAAATATGAAGTGCTACTTTTTTACTTGCAGGACAATCTCCTATCCAAGTGCATTAAACCGGAACACAATTTTAAGATCAAGTGAAATACGTAGCTCGGCTTAGCAAACTTTGGATCCTATATCCTTTGGAAAAAGTTTAGATATTTACTAGTATAGAGGAACATACTAAGAATATATAACATGCTAAGCGAATACGTAATGAGTCTTCAGGACAACTGACACCCCTTACTACTTAAACACGTGTGTACGTACATGACATGTGACACAGTGCTGAGCTTAGGCTACTGAACGGCCTGTAATACACAGGTTAGCTACGAATAACAAATAAGCAGTCCACGAGCAAAAGCGGCAAAGAAGGTCCGTGCGGCTGAAAAAAACCCTATGAACTCAGAGCGAGTCGGTGCCGTCCACAAATAAGTCAACCTACTCCAAAGAGTGGCAATAGGGGAACTCATGAACTTTACACACGAAACGCTGCATCTGAAGCCTGTATCTTAAGCAGTAAGACCGAGCACGGCAAGGTCTTAATTACTGTATACCGAACCTAGACTGTTACTTTAGTAAACTAAAGTGAAATCTGGTTAAAACAGCTCTCAGACTAATGCTGCAAACGCCCCCGTCCCGTGAAAACCTTGGTAGGCCTCAAAGGATGTTCTCCACCACCTCGCCGTTAAGTTGGTGGTGTATGTTCAGATGTAACATTCCTGATTAGCACCGATCTGGCACAGGACCCATAAGGTCCTGAAACATGCGATACACCCAAAAGGACACAACAACAAAAAGTGGATCACGTTCGAATCTGTTTGCCAAACGGCTCCCACCATCCAAAAAAAAACGGCGTCTGTGGAAAAAGTTGCCACGAAAGATAAACCCCAGCATACGGAAGTACGGAAGGCAACATAATTGAACCTAACTAAATCAAACAGATGCCCCGGGCACTAAATCGGGGAAAAGCAAACTACCCCGACGCGCTGGTTCTAAGAACATAGGGCAATCTGACGTATGCAGATATGCTACAAAAGGGCAAAAGCAACCCTAAATTCAAAGAACTTGGCGAAAATGTGAACCGCCTTAAAAAAGCGGTGAAAGGTCCAATAAATACGAGGAAAGACTTAAAAGTATAAGTGGGCGCCGGTGGCTCAAGTGGTTAGGGGTTGGACTACGAAGCGAGGAGTTCCAAGTTCCATCCCCAGACAATGCCTAATATTTTATCCACAGCCCCAAAATAAAACTTGCCCTTCCGATACGGCATTAAACCGTAAGCCCCTTCCATTCGCGTAAAAAATATAACACTCACAACATGAATGGTTGTGAGAACCTAGGCCCTAGGTCCCATGGACCTGTCGCGCCAAAAATTTGTAGTCAAAAGTATCCTGGTAGAACAATCGGAAGTGAAAATCCTAACACATGAGACAATGAGGTGAAAGATTTTGATGAGGCCAACAGAGAACTTGACGAATACCAGTGCCATGAAAGCACGAACAATTTAGTCACATAGAAAAGCTTACAGTGCTACCCAGGCGGCAACCATGAGTTTACCAGCAGAAACTACCACTCAGCTCATCGAAATAGGCATAGGATGGTTGTGTGCCGAATACGCGAAAAGATAAACCCAACCAAATGCTACAAATGTATGGTATTCGGGCATACAGCCAAAGTTTGCAAAGACTCAACTGACAGGTCCAAACATTGCTTACCGAGGTCAACCCTGATACATTCGGGCCAAAATTAATGGCTACTACATCTATAGCTGTTATGCTCCACTAAGCCTTACGATCGATTTGATAGTTTCCTAGATAGCTTGACAATAGATGCTAGAGGTCAAAGTCCGGTTTTCATAGTTGGAGACTTTAACGCATGGGTCACAGAATGGGCCTGTCCAAGGACAAACTGGAGGTCCTTGACGTAGTGCTCTTAAATAGTGGTAATGAACACACATTTAGCAGGAATACGGAGGGTTCGATAATCGATCTTACTTATGTAAGCAACTGTCATCTGCGGAGAACAACATGGAAGGTCAGCCCTCACTATTCTCACAGCGACCACCAAGCTTTATAATTGTTTGACACAACGGAGAAGAACGACCGACGCCAAAAAGCATTAAGGAAAATAGTCACCAGCCGTTATAATCCCGGATGCTACGTTGACGGGTTCGGTCAATGAGAAATCTGTACACCTGATTATCCACAATGCAATGGCATGCGATGCATGATGAGAAGAATGCCGAATACACGCCACCTATCAGTTTATTGGTGGAAACTGTTACGCGCTGGAGCAGATGACAACCTTCTGAAGAGCGTACCAAGTAGTTATGACTACTTACTTACTTAGGTGTCGCAACAGTTCGGGGTGAACCTGGGCCTCAACTAACAAGCCTCTCCAGTTGAGTAGTTATGAAAAAGTTGAAAGTTTTTCAAGGCTCATCCTCACATGCACAGATTTATTGGAGCAAATAGTCGCAGGATTATTTCCAAGGCAACTGGAGATTGCAAGACCCAAGGGAGGTCATATTCTTGATAAAATCAACATGTCTAGGAGCATCGACGATGGTCACATAGTACGAAGCTGTCTCGAATTTTCACAGGACAATATCAATGGTGATACCACGCTCACGTTCAGCTTTCAAATTGTCCAACATACAGGCGTTATTGAAAGAACCCTTCAATTTTCTGGACTTCCTCAATACCACCGCAAGATAGATCAAGTGACCGGTAGGTGTAGATAACCCAGCAGTAAATCCATCAGCCTACAGCCCACCCTGTATGCACAACAGTACGGATTTCGAAGAGCACGCTCGACTGTTGATGCCATTAAGGAAGTGCCATAGAAACGGAAGACGATGGAGAAAAGGTACAAAACAGTAGTGTGTGCTGGACGTTAAGAACGCGTTCCACACCACGAGCTGGAAACATATCCTTGAAGCGCTTCGAAATATAAGACTAAGAATTTACATCAAGGAAATCTTGAATCAAATGATGGTGTGAAGTAAAACACAGTCATTGGAGAAGTCCCTCCGGGATCAGTCCTGGGAACAATACTATGGAACTTCATGTACGATGGCGTCTTTCGCCTTGAAATACCAGCCAAGACTCAAATCAAGAAGTTGTTCAAATTAGCAACGAAACCATCTTACTTGTTCAACGAAATAGGGTAACATCAGTCGGTCCCACGCTTCTTCTTCACGGTCTCACGGTAGCTGAACATAAAACGGAAGTGGTACAACGAGAAACCATCACGCTCACAGCAGGTGGGCAAGAAGTAGTATCCAAGGGTAGTGTGTCAACATTTCTTAAGAGACTAGAGGACCTGCCGAGTATGACAAACATGTAGCACTCTTACTATTGGAAACCCACTTCTCTGAAACCTATCTATAAAATCTCAGAATGAACTCTTGCGAAGTCGGCAAGAGAATGACGATGATCCTTATTGCAAGGGAAAATCGGTAAAGACTGCCCTGTACTCGTTGGTAGGAATCATTGCAAAATCTTTTGAGAACAAGGATTTCACTATGGTGTCCTTCCTTGATATTGAACGAGGTTTCAACAATGTCATAACAAAAGCTATATGTCCTGCACATCTTGGCTTGAAGGTTGACAACTATTTTTGCTGATGGATCGACCAAATACTTAAAAGCAGACTTATCCATGCTGAGCTGAGGTGCTGTCTAGCCAGAAGGTCGGTTTAAAGTGTTACCCAGGGCGGAGTGTTATCACCAGTATTATGGTTCATGGTAGTGAATGAGATACACTTAATTTTTGGTAAGAAGGGGGTTAAAGCGATATTAGGAAACTTCCTTCTTACAGTTGGAGACCAAATTGAGTCCGCTCTAGAAAACAAAAACTCGCAAAGTGGACGGATAGTCTCGCTCTCGGACTTCATCCACCCAAGTCTAACTAGTATCAGAAAACTGTATCGCATTGAATATTTTAAACAGAACTTGACTTACCAACGACAGTTGGAAATTGAAAACCGAATCACAAGCATTCGGTCATCTTACTTTCCCATCAATTTCAAAGCCCACCGATCAAAACCATGATGACTAATGGTGATCCGTGTACCCTTCATACAAGCGTCAGTCACCAGTCAAACATCTCAATCATAAATCTCTTAAGGAACTGCTTGCTGGTGGTTTACATTCAACCACCATCACCACCACAAGTTACTCCTACGTTAACTGTCAGTATCTAGATTAAATTCAAACTTTTCCATTTTCCTTTTGCAATTCTATTAAAATGTTGCTATCTGATTTCCAGATTCATCCCAACTATGCAAGTTACCGCGAGTGAGAGAAATTAAATTGAAATCCACACGACACACAGTGGAAGGACGACCTCAAATCAAAGGCAGACAATCTAAATTTACAGTGGTATACCATCGCCTGGAACCTCAGGTTCTAATTTATTTTTCTTACGGTTGATTTGCTCTTAATGCAGTTTAATATCAGTTTATTTCTTTCATATCCTGTGCACAAGGACGACGACAACGACGACGACGATAGGATGGTACTTATGTGTAGGTAGAGAAATTCAATCGGTTCGTGGGTGCTGCTGCGAAGGCATATACGAGCACGAGTAGAATCGAATTGATGACAACACGAAAGTATCTCATTCCTCGAGAGAATAAATCGGAATGTTCCACGAACATGTACTCATAGATGTATCCATTCGAGATCTGTGGGTTCTATTGACATTTTTACTTCATGTTATGGCACGACGACGTACAGGGAGTTGTAGAAGATGCAGCTGGGACTAAAAGTAGATGGTAAAAAGAAATTAACCTGTCAATAAGAATAATTTCCACTTGGTGTAGGGATTGCTAGTTACATACATCCTTTCGCGCGTTTTTTTTTTCGCTCTATTTTCTGTTTTGTGGGAGATCATTGCCTGGTGGTGTATGGATTGCATTACTAGACTCCTACCTCAACAGGTAAAACAATTGCACAGCGGTAGACCACTTTTGGACACATCACTGATTAAAATTCATCAACCACTTGCTAATACACAAAACTATGACCAAAGCATTGCATTCATTTGACAATGGACGGAGGTAGAGGTAGGTGTAGGTGCAGGTGTATGTTTTATGGAATCCACCTGTGCCACATGCATTATGCATTCCTAAATTGCCTAAAACTATAGGAAACGAAAAAAAAAACAAAACTTCTCTAATGAATGACCGAATACTAATTGAATGGTCATTTCCATATTCATCGATTCACGAGAGATGTCCTTTCTAAATGCTATGCATGATCCTGACATATTGCATGCAAGAGAACCAAGAATTTGCATGCCAAATGTAAATAAAAATTGGCACACACATTGGCAGCATTCGAATGCCAAACACTGAATGGGGCAAATTAATTAAAACTAAAACATAATATTTGTACCGGGCGTTGCTTGGTCGGTTTCCGGTGAAAAATAATCCTAACCAGGGTTTTCCGGAAACGAACATTGTGTCATTTGATTGTTTAATTTGGCCGGGTGGTGTATGCACAAGGAAACCGATGTTCAAGAGCTTGTGGCTCTGACAAACTTTTTCAATTGAATTTTGTTATATTTTTTGTCGGAATTAGTGTTAGATGCGGACACAAAGGCAGGCGATACAACCGTGTCAAGGACGGTAATATTTGCAATAGGATTTGACCAACTGAAATGAAAGCGAAGACTTTCTGTGATCTGCTAGAGAGCCAGATGAAAACTTGGTATAACTGGTATAATGGAACGTTCGTAGTAACGTGCTATTATTGGATAGCCTTACATCGCCTGGTACTAATGGAATACACCCAACATTGCTAAATGTCAGTGGTCATGCTCCTACCAGGAGACTGAAGACTCTATCAAAGATGACATTATACTCATTGCCGAAGCAGGAAACCTTGTCCTGAAATCACACATAGGCTATGCTGTGTGACTATCTGCTAATACCAGGAAACAAATCGAATAGTAAAAGTTCGTACTTCATCCAACTCTGCAGATACAAATGAGAAAAGTCCAGCGTAGTGTTCGACGTAACAAACAAAATACCATCACTGCACTGACTGAGCAAGTCAAAGAAGCAGCAAGTAAATGTGTCTGCAGAAAAGTGTACAGAATCACCAAAGAGTTAATAGATACTCACAGCTTGTGCTTTCACCAGTTAAAGAATTTAACCAGGCCTCTGCTAATTTCTGATGATGATCGGCTAAGGAGGTGCACTTTAACGCTGTTTTTAACAGCATGGTGGACGAAAGTGTCCTCCATGTATGCTAGATAGCCAGGATGTGTACCAAACAACACCTTGGGCTTGCACTCATACAGGAGGCTTGGATCTTGCAAGGTCTAACAACTAAGGATGCAAAGGTTATTTGGGACACTCGCGTTATCAACCCAAGAGAATGCATTCTTATAAGTAATAAATTTAACTTTACTTTACTTTCAGAACATTCAACGCGAGACTTGATGCCATTACAGGTATCCTTGACAATTGAAGGGGTTTCCTGCATCTAATCATCGTTTTCTCCATAATGCACTGGAGATGAACCACCGACATCCTATGAGATACAATGCTTAGTGGAGTATTCCAACAAGCTAAAGATCCCATTGCTCATTGAATGTGACACCAATGGCCACAAAGTCATTTGCGTTAGTACGGACACCAACATCCGGTGTGAGGCTTTTTTCGATTTTATACAAAGTTTCGCAATTGGTTATCACAATGGACCTTCTTTTTGGTCTAAGTGTGTCCTTGCTGAGTGGGGACAACCACCCAACTCAATCCTTTGTGACAAGGGTTAGGCAGGAAGTCCGCTAGGTAGTCAGAGCATAAGTAGGTTAATTAAGAACTGGAGAGTAGCTAGTGAGTCCTGTCTGTCCGACTATAGAATTATTGTATTCAACTTAGGAGACACATGTACATATTACGAAAAATTTGAGTTCTTAATCAAGGGAAATAAATTGGAAAACTTTTAAATAAATCCTAGAAAGCAATCTGGAACTCATTGACATTAAAAGAACCCCAGGTTACTTTCTAGAACGCGATAGATGACATTGCAAAAGCCATTACAGATGTGCATGAAACGAGCTGCAAGCAGAGTTAAAGTTGGTAAGGAAGTGTCATCTTGGAGCAACAAAACTGTCAAAACATAGATCCGTGGCGACAAGCAAGACAAGCAAGTGGGGAAAAAAGGCCCGACACAACCCAAGTCACACAAGGCCAATCAGTCTAATATCTTGCCTTCTCAAGATGATGGAGAACGCTATACACAACTATTCAAGAGAGGAAGTGCTATGCATATTCCTCCTGACTGAATACCTATCGATCTAGAAGCGAATGGAAACGACCACGAGGACAAATGAACAAACATGGAAGCTAGATGGAACATCACAAACAAAAGGCAATGGACATATAAATTGATACCCAACGTTGATGAATGGACTAATAGAAAGCATGTGAAATTAAACTATTACCTAACGCAATTTTTATCGGAGCATAGTTGTTTCTGGGAGTTTCTCCACAAGTAAGGATGACCCATTCTACCAGCACTGTCAAGGAGCAATCCAGCATGCAGAGCATTTGCTGATGGAATACGAAAACTACACAAAATCTAGAAAAGTCTTGAAGGAAAAATTGGCGCCCAAATGCCCCAAGAAGCCTGATCATATTTATGTTGGCAACAAGACAATGCTGGGAAACTGCAAATGAAGTTATCACGAGTATGATGCAGCAACAGCGAATAAAGGAACGAGCAACGAGAAACAAAGAATCTACTAACTCGGCCAGCTAAGAAGAAGAAATGCCTTAACTTGCGCAGGAGACAAACAGAACGTAGACATGCAGGACAATGGAATCGGACATAACTTGTACAGCTCTACAAAATGTGAAGGTATTCACTAGATCCTTACAACCTGTTTCAAACACTTCGCACAGAATGGTAGACCTGCACAAAATGACTATTATTGTGGTGACAGTTGCACACTTGGTAGAACTAAGGATAGACTTGGTAGAACTTGATTATAAGAAATTCCTAATAAATTATTTGAACTCATGTAATATAATGTATAATACACTGTAGTTTTAGATTTAAACAAAATAATAAAACAATATTTAAAAGACTTACCCGAATATCGAAGAACTGAAACATGCAACAATGGAAACATGTCATTCACCCAAATGCAGAAATATCCATTGATCCGATTCTGTATGCTTTCAGGGAGGGTCAATTCCAACAGTAGGAGTGGATTATTATAAAAATATTTAATAAGGTAAATATAAAATTCAAATGTACATACATACACATATTTACAAAATTATTCACATAAGAGAAAAACCATTTCTTCCACAAGATTACTGAATCCTTACTAATGGCAGTATGCCAGACATTTACTAAATATTGAGTAAAAAAAGTAGACACAACATTATCCGCAGAAACTTAAAGGATGCTTTGTAAGTTTATGGTCATTCTGCCTAATGACGTGATCGAGGTAACAGGCGTTGAGTGCAGGATATTATACAAATCGAAAAAAAAGTAAAAGTTTAACATTAGGCTAGTTTGCGAAGGAAAGACATATATATATATAGGAAACTTGAACTTGTTAGAGGATCTTACATGGTGTTTAGTCCACTTGAAAAGAACCACCTTTGCATCAAGCTAAAATATGTGCTGCAGGATTCAAGATATTGTGAAACTTCCACCTCGAGGGCTTGACCCCGGATAAATGGTCAAACTTCTCTCTAGGAATGAATGAATGAATGACTGATAAATTGGATGAACGAATGAATGAATGAATAAATGAATTCCATAGGAGGGAAAAAATATGCTCTAGCGCCTTTCTCGACGTATCGCAAGCCTTCGACAAGGTTTGGCACGAAGGCCTAAGGTAAAGCTAAGGATAATCTTACTGAAAAAATTGTACAGAATAGTGGAATCTTACCTTAATAACAGACTCTTTCGTGCTACACACGGACTGAATAATCGGAATTCAAAGAAATCTACGCCGGTCTTCCGCAAGGAACCGTTCTAGGCCCAATCCTATTCCTGCACTACATAAGAGATATACCACAAAATAAAGGGACCTTCGTAGCGACATTCACAGACGCCACGACTATCTTTGCACCAAATGTGTCAGTCGAATCATCAGCGGAAAAACTCCAACGGACTTTAAAGAAAGTATGCGAATGGACAAAGACCTGGCGACTCGTCCATAACGAGATCAAGTCATCGCATGTAAATTTTACGTACAAAGAGACAAAGAAAATACCTTTTTCCATTAACTCGGTACAAATAACGTACGTAAACAAGGCAGAATACCTAGACAGAATGATACTAGACACAAAACTTAAGTGGAAGCCATGCGTTTAAAAGAAGAGCAACAAGTTCAAAATCAGACTTAGATCCTTAGAAATATTTAGAAATGTATTGGCTACTTGGACAATACTCGAAGTTAAGCGTATACAACAAACTGCTTCTGTACGAGTATAAGCAAATGCTAAAACCGTCTTGGACATACGGTATACAACTTTGGAGATGTACCAAACCAAACAATATGGCTCTACTGCAAAACAAAATGCTAAGAGCAATCGTGAATGCTCCATGGTGTATAAGGAATAGTGATATTCCCATATGTAGACCTAGGAATTGATACCGTGAGGAAAAAAGGAAAAAAGTAACAAACTGTGCTCGCAAACTTCGTACTCGAATTCGCGTAATGACGTGACGTACTCTGGAACTGACAAACCTTGAGCGCCAATATAAGACCTTGATCATCCCAGTCCTCCTTTATGGAGCCTGAAGTACAGACCTTATCGAAAGCGGATGAAGATATCCCCGAGAAGTACCAAGTAAGAAACCTATTTAATGACAAATTTTTCTTCGAAAAAACATGACTTCAGCATGTTCTTTACGAATGTCCTTGGGCTAGTAAGCAATCGACTACAGACCTGCAATACAAATTGGACATGGTATAGTTCTGCATTGGGTTGAATCACGTCTCAAAATGCTATGTCGTAGTAATCCTGCAAAGAAAGAAAAGAAAAATACACTTTTAAAATAAATCCTTTTAAAAAATATATAATAAAGATTTAACTTCTTTATCCTTCTCGCTTCAAATAATTTTCCAATCCCACGTACATACCTTCAGACAGTAGTTACAATTTTTAGAATATTTTAAGAACATTGTTCATTTTTGTTTAAACATTTTTTTTTATATAATCCACTGTCCTTAAACAGGTGCCACCCCTATTTACTTAAAAAAGTAACATCAATTCCCATACTAAGACAAAGTTTTGCGCCCTTAGCATTTTATTTAAATTTAGCTATGTATCCTTAAATACATACATATGTCTGTATATCTCTTCCAAAACCAAGTAAGAAAAAAATATCTTAGAAAAACTTTTTAATAAGTTTATGAATGCGTAAAATTATCATAAAAAAAAAATAGAAACGGAAGTCTTTCTTATCTTTTGAATCATTAACTGCAGGTTTGACCGTTCTTAACGTTCAACGTAACATGTTGAAGGAAATATCGCCATGAAAGTCATTATGACGTAAGTTTATTATACACATTCCACCAAGAGGCAAACTTTTGCGTTTAGTAATTCAAAAAATCTGTTTTCCAAATTTCATCGTTAATGCGCTTTTTCAAAGTCATAAAATCGAGATTCTTTTATTTGACAGAACTTTTCTTTGAAACTTGTGATATGCTACTACTATGGTTAGAGTGGTATCTCTTTAATTTTTGAATTGGAAATTGAATGAATATACACAGTTAATATCCATTTTATTTGTTTTGACATAAGGGTGGATTGAGAATATTCGAGGATACATACGACGAATAGGCTGCATGCCGTTTTATTCACAGAAGGTTACGAAAATGCTTGATAAAGTTTGCTAATATTAATATCAGCTTTCACTGCTCAGTAACTGCTGACATTTGATAAAATTGAAGGTGCCAACAAGATCTTGATGTCTGCGAAAGCAACAGTACAAACTTTATCTTTACGTCAATCGACTATTGACAATCAAGTCCAAGTCCAAGTCCAAATCTAAGTCTAAATCTAAGTCTAAGTCTAGGTCCAAGTACAAGTCCAAGTCTAAGTCTAAGTCTAGGTCCAAGTCTAGGTCCAAGTCAAAGCCTAAGTCTAAGTCTAAATCAAAGTGATCGTGAAAGTGCTGAGACATAAGCTTCTAATTTATTATCAGAAAACGACAAAATTTTAAGCCGCATTCTCCTAATAGATCCTGACAGATCCACATAGTACTGCTGATATAAAAGCTACGTATTCACACTTCAAAAAGTCTTAGAAAGTGACATATTTACTCCTGCTCATTCAATTTATTCACGATTGCATGATTTGGGTTGTGTGTAATGGTACCCACGTGGAAAGTAAAATTTCGGTCAGACTTACGAACTACTACATAACTATTTGAAAGGCTAGATGCAGGGCTGTAAAAGAATGCAATCATTGTGGAATGCATTCCTTAAAGTCATACTAAGAATTAACGTGAATTTGTTTCAATTCAATGACTTCAATTTACGAAAAATAAATAGACATTCATTTTAAAGTCTTGAAGATTTGAAGTTTTGAAGATGAAGCAATCATTTTTTGCAACCATTTTAACTTCTTTGTATTCAGTGAAGTCATTTTGAAGTCACTAGCATTCATTGCATTCATTTAAAGTCATTGAAGTCTTTGAAGTCATTGAAGTTTTTGAAGTTATTGAAGTCCTTGAATTCATTAAAAGCATTCAAGTTATTAAAATTATTTTTCGTGTTGCTCTATTAACAAAAATAAGGATTCGATTTTAATTCAGACATAAATAAGTGATCTACAGTAAGTAAATAGTATATTTAACTTAATAAAATTAACTTCAATGACTACAATGTCTTCGAAGACTTCATAGATTTCAAGTGAATGCAATGATTGCTAGTGAAAGAGACTTAACTAAATTCAGAGCAATCAAAATGATTGAGTCATGACTTCAATAAATGATGATTTATTTTTTAAAGTCAAAGTCAGAATTGAAGTCATTGAATTGAAAAAAATCTCAGTGAAGTCAATTCATTCTTTTACAGCTCTGGCTGTATATAAATACATACACTTTTATAATGTGAATTTCAAAATAGCAACTCCCCATTGCTGAGGTATATTTAGGGTATAACACGTTCTATTTAGTCTTTGAAACGGTTACAAAAAACATTGGGAAAAACACAGACAGTATGTAGTGTATCACTAAACGGCAAGTTATATCAGTCCTTGAAAGAGTTTCTCTGAAAAGAAATCCATATGTAGAAACATCCTTTTTGACAAACATGTTGTTTACATCACATTATACTCCACATATCATCAGTTCTCGTCCGTTCAAAAACTAATAACATCCATGTACCCCAACCCCAACACATCAGATCAATTGCATCAGCGACACCATGACCATCTGTTTGACAAACAAATGCACCATACCCATACATGCACCAAAACTTAACGCGGTTATCCTAAAAGCAAAATTTTCGGTTTCGGCTCTTCGGTCGGCTATTGAATTACAATGAATTATTTTATGGCCTTCAATATTTGCATTTGATGTCGTTTTTGCTAGAATGCACCTGATGCTACAACTCCGAGTGTATGTAACAAAAGCCCAGCTCCGACAGACATTTATCCACTCACATAGTCGTAAAGCCCTCATTTCCAGCCCAAAAGGGCGCGCCACACTCCTTTGATGCTCACTACATACATGTGCTACGCGCTAGAAGTGGGCGTTTGGTTTTGTGGATTTGTTTTGAGGATGCGTTCCAATGTGTACATACGATGTAGTACCTGTGTGTTGTCTGTACATTATTCAGGCTTTTGAGGATTTTGATTCAACACTAGAGAATGAGAGAGAGAGAAAGAATTTTAAATATCCTCCGAATGCTGGGCACGGAATTTATATCTTTTTAACTCGTCGGTAGCTTTACAGCGGTTTTTCGCTGACAGGTGCGGGAAATTTATACTTCAGCCCAGCAAGTGATGCCAATAGTGAGAAGGATATACAAACAGAAAAAAAAAATCAGTTTGCACCGCCACCACGAAGGGTCCTCAGGCTTTGTTGATTGAAAAGTGTTTTATGGGGATTATGCCAAGTCCAACGTGGACGAATGTATGTTGGTACTATAGATGGGTGGGGGTAGTAGCTAAAATGAATGCAAACTGGAAAAATGTTGTTGACGAACGAACGATTTTATTGATTTATTCTTGGCAGAGGTAGTTGGTCCTCTTTTTTTTGTTTTATGTTATCATGTTGCAAGGATTAGGTCGTTAAATCCGGAAATAGGTTAAGTGAACATTTACAAGGCAGTTTGATAGAGTAAATGCAGTTTATGATGTCTATAGTTAAGATTTCTAATTAGGAACAGGAACCTAAGGTTAGCCAGAGTTATTGGGGCGTAAGTCGGACACTCATACATAGGTGTAAGCTTCCGAATATTACCCCATAGGAAGATAACAAAAGCCAGTGAGGACTATTAATAAGATTCTAAAGTCCGGTTTGTTCAAGACGGGCTAATGAACTAATTCGGAAAAATATTGGAGTTCTTCAGAAATACAGAACGTTCCTTGAAACAGTGAACTCACCCAACCCAACTCTCCATCTCCAATTCCATCTCCAAAACCACCCTTCGCAGGGGGCTTTTACTTCTTAATTCAAAGTATAAAGCTGTCTTAGCAAAACCCTTTTGGACACATTTCTGTGCCCAGATTTCAAGTGGATTCCAGAATATAAGACGAAAAAGGTAAAAACCCTTTCAACACAATTCTTCTCCTCTTCAAAGTCGTTAAAATCACCTCACCATATAATCCTTTATCATCAATCCTTTTCACAACAACCAAATAGCGTGCAATCATCACAATAACAATTACAACGAATAAATACAGATCCATGAATCAAATAAACGAGCAAACATAATCCCTGCTACCACCCAATATATGTATATGTAGCCGCTGCCGCCGCCGACGACGCCGCCAATCCTGCTTAACGTTCCACAGTACATATAGATAGTAATAAATCCTTTCCACAATGCAAAGCATATTTTACAACGGAGCGATAAAAATCGCCATCCACTTGAATCAAAAACAAAGCCCGCAAGGCGCTTTCGAGATCGAGAACGAAAGCGAGAATGAAACAGACAGATTGAGTTAAAAGGACCTCGAAAACCGCACAACATAAGTCGACCTTAGGTCCCTTAAAATTCCATTTAAAATGTACAACGCTAATAATAATGTCCTTGGCGCAGTAACTGTTTATTGTGTGTGCTTCTTATCTATGGTCGTAATAACCCAACCACCACCACCACCACCACCAAAGTCCTTGGCAATGTTGATGCCTGGTATTTGTGTGGAGGTGGAGGTTTAAAGGGAGAAAAATGAAAACAAAGAACAACAACTTGCGAATGAGGAGCGAAAAAGGGAATCAACCAACCTTGTGTCCTACAAAAAAAAAAAAAAACCGAAAGTGTGGGTCTGCAGGACAATACACAATAAATCTGTGCAGGATAGTAAAAATATTCATTGCTGACATTTTTGCACCCCCATCCACTACCCAGCACCACGCAAACACCAACTCCTGTTACGTCGTCCTGTCCCGTCTTTTGCCATAATTCCGGTCACAAGCGATTTATTGTCGAGGACAAAAGTCTCGTTGATATGAGATTTATGGCGTTTCATTCGACGCCGTTCTGCCATTGGCAGTGCCATAAAACACTAAAAAAGGATCTTGGGAATGAGAATCCCCAATGGCAGGCGGAAGAGGGCTTAAGTCACTGTCATATCATTACTTTGACGAGAATAATGACATTTTCCACACACACACGCACACAAAGACAAAGGATCGCTGGTATTGAAATTATATAAGATGCTGACAATGGTGATTCCATTCAAAAAATGATAAGGATATCGCTTAGCAGGCATACCTACACATCGTTGTCTACAATTAAATTTTCCAACAAATATCTGAGCAGTAAATCAGGAAGGACGGTATGCTCTACCTCCACAACAAGGAAGGTATCGTTGCTTTGCATACATTCAAGCGCAATTATCCTGTCAGATTATAGGGTCAGATAACGCGCCGAGCGCGATGTTGACTTAAACGAATGACAGGAAATTGGGGAATTTGCTAGTCGTGGTGGTGCTGGTTTTTTAAAGGTAAATGAAGGTACAAGCTTGACTGGGGCTTATGTGGGTTGTAAAGGAAAATGCCTAGCACTTGGAATGTCAGGCATTTGAAAAGAATTTTGTAAAGGATGACATACACCGCCAGATAGGTATATAACGATGAGACACATTAGCTAGGTTAGTGACAGATATGGTTTAACTGTTTGTCCGTGGTTTGATGTTGGTTTCTACTTCAAACCTCAACTACAACTTGAAGGAAATTTCAACAAACAGGGTGAAAATGTAAGAAATCTCTCCCTTTAGTATAAACACAAACCGCGACGGCACCCAAGTTTAAAACGACTAAACCAAAGTTATTTCTTTTTGTCTAAGCTGCAGTGCATCCTTATACAAGGAGTATCTATATTTCTTTAAATTGAGAATAGACTTTTGATCTGGATAGTGTTCTGAAGCGTTTTAGATTCTTTCACTTCTAGAATCGAGAAGTGTTCCCAAAATCCAAAGAAAAATCCTAATCTCGACACGACAGCCGAAAGTCGTCAACACTGGCTTGGCCACATCGAGCGAATGGACAATAATGTTTCACCGAAGAGAATCTTCGAATCACAACCCCCAGGTTCGAGACGACAAGGAAGACCGAACCTCCGTTTTAGCACCAGTATTTTACATGCCCGTTTAATGTATTGGATTCACGAAAACGAAGTTCTGAAAGAATTTAAAGCTGGGTTTCGTCCTGGCGCCTCCACAGAAGATCACATTTTGTGTTGCGAAATATGGCGGAGACTTTTATAGAGTGAAGTAGAAAGTGTATGATTTTTTTTATTGATTTCAAAGCTGCCTTTGATACCATAGACCGTCAAGGACAAAGACCTTCTACAAGCTCTATCAATATGGAATGTCACATAAATTTGGCAAGGAAGCAATGCAAGCCCATCAATATTTGCTCTTTTCATCGAACACATACTTGAATGTCTTCCGGAAGAATGTCTTCATCACTCGTATTAAGGCCCTCATGTGTATGCTGATGACGTTGGCTGGATTCCAAAACGCAGTACTGCCGCAATACCACGCAGTACAACGTCAAACATTCCACAACGAAAACAAAAACAGTGTTGCAAAGCATCACGTTTTAAAACGCATCATGAAAGAATCAGCTGCGCAAATATCGCATCATGAATACCTGTGATGCAAATGATTTTCTATTGTTGTTCTATTTTTGATAGGAAAATGAAAGTTTTTGCAACTTATTTAACGAATTATACGTAATAAACTGTAGCGTTCAATTTAGTGAAATTATTGAGATGCAGTTGTTACCAATTAGCAAAAGCATCGCGTAGTGTTCGAAAATGTAAAAATAAAAAAGCATATCAAAGCAGTGTGCAGTCACGATGCGCATTTTCTTGACGTTTTGGAATTCAGCCGTTGTTCTACTAGCAAGACTCTCTGAGACCCTATAACTTATGGTACATCGGGTATTTGACTATTGTTTGTTGTGGAAGCTGAACTCGAATATCATGAAATAGTATAAATATTTAGGAATAATGATTTCGAGTAGAATTAGTAGTGCAAAGCTCAGCCTTGGACTTGTCGCGCCGAATACAAATATGTATTTGTATTTTTTAGTGTGGAACCAGTTTTGCAGTGCCATACTCAGTCCCATTGAATTTACAGTGAGGAACTGTTTTCAAAATCACAATATACCACACAAGGTTTTTGAAGCAGTGTCAAAGTCTATACTTTTCTATGGAGTATAAGTATGGGCCTTCGAAAAGCGGAGGTCTTACTTACGAAGGATGTTCCGACTATCCACGAATACACCTAACTAAAGAGTGGGCCATCTGTTGGTTTCTTTTTGAATCATATGGCATTGTTGGTCCATTGGTCGACAATAGAGCAATAGAAGAAATGTTACAGTCAATGCAAAGCGCTACCGAGGCATGATAATCCATTTTTGGCGAGCTGTGGTTCCAACAATATGGAGTTATGATAAATCGCTGCTTCGAGCTTCAGTGAGCAAGGCGGGATGCACACCAAGGTGTCGACCTGTTCTAATGTAGATTCTGAATCTCTTCTTGCCAGCTAGTCGGCCTTCTCATTAACCGGTATATTTTCATGTCCAGGGACCCAGCAGAGTGCAACCTTGTGCTGTGTTCTAAGAACCTTAAACTCTTTACAAGCTTCGATTTTATTTCTGCCAGGACCTCCGCTCGGAAAACACTGCTATGGTTCAGGAGACGGACTGATCTGGATATGCCCAGTAGTTCAGAAAAAATATATGAGCCTGTGGGCTGAGCATGTTGGGCTGTGGATATATCCTCGGGGCGTAGTTTACTGCGAATGTGAATGTCAGCTAGTCTCTAAAAAGTTTTCAGTATAAAGGAGGTAAGGCTGATTGGCCTCAAGTCTTTTGCGGTGGAATGACTTGCCTTACCAGCCTTCGGTATAAAAACCACCTTGACCACTTCTCTCCAAGTTCGAGGAGTATGCCTCCGTATGAGACTACTCGTAAATAGTTCCTTAAACACCGGAATAATCATGCTCGTAGTACTCTGCAGCATGATCGGAATTGTGGAGTGGCCAGTGTCAGTGAATTAAATCTTAATAAACCATTCTATCCTGCCGGCGAAACTCCTTCAGAACAGCGCTATAAACAAGTATGATCAAGTAGCTTAGAGTATCGAAAAACTCTAAAGATTGTCACATCTTACAAAATTGTTTCGCTTCTTGCCTTCCATGGACTTTAAATTAAAGTCCAAAGTAAAATCGTGGTGCGATTTTATAACTCCCACTTTGACGACAGAATATTCATATCCTCAACAACGACGACGACATTTCCAATGAATACTCATAACCTATGTACGTATAGTCTGCCTCCAATTGTAACGACAACAAACCACCAGAAGAGTCCTTTTCCTCTGCTGCATGCAATAGAGACCCAACTCAACCTCATAGCAATTTTCATCTAAGCACCTCTAAGCAAACATTACAGTTCAAAGTACAATGGACGTCATGGCAGTGTCCTTGGCATATCCTTCCATAGTGGATACCGCATGTATATAAATCACTGTTATGTATTCTCGTGAAATACCCGACTGCAATGGAATGGATGTTCACCAGAAGTACTTGTGATCCCTTTGAATCCCGCATGTATGCATGAGGATTTTTCCCAGGATATCCCACTGCTACTGCTTTTGCTGCTGTTGCTGCTGCATCGTGAGTGTATTTCCCATCAGAGTGCAAATAACGAAGAGGCAACTCTATGAAGTCCCGTTTTTGTTTGTTTGTTAAAATGAAATGCGTCCCATGATGGCTGGGGCTACGGCCCATGTATTCATTATCGCTTCAGAGGAGACAACAGTCACCATGGGATGGACGCGAGGGTAAACAGAAGCGCGCTTTGTTTTCGCAGTCGTAGACGACAACGACGACAATGATGATGATGATGATGATAAAAGTTTGCCCTTCTCCGTCATGGTATTACCTCCGTCCGTTGCACAATATTTATGATTTCAAACAGCGAATTGTCGCCGGGAATCTGATTTTCTCTATGGGAGATGAGTGCACCTACATATCTCCACCCCCACTAGATGTGCATGCATGCATGCACCCAGCCAAAGCAAAAAAAAAAAAAAAACAATTCCAATGATCAGGACAAATAAAATCAGCTTACTTCTGAGCCGGTGATGTTGGAGGAACTATTCTCCGATGGTCAGGTTGCCTTGGTGATCGTTGCTGAAATGCTTGCTTCTGTTGCTTTGAGTTTGACGCATAATTCGAGGATGTGACTGTTGTACTTTGTATTTCGAATGCCACAATGATTACAATTGAATTTTGGGAGCAAAATTGCGGACTTCAAAGCTAATGGACAGATGATTGGATCTTAACAGAATTCTCAAAGCCAATGTTTCTCATTAGGTAAAGCTAATACCAATCTAGCTGGATCTAGATGTCATTCAATAAATCCATCATCATTAAACCAGCTTTCCCTGTCATGAGGCTTATCGCACAAAATGTCCTGTAAACAGGTTGAAAAACATGCCAAAAAAAAACCAACCAAAACAGTAATCGAAACCTACGCTCGGGCCCCATGGAATCTATGGATACGGCCGGGCGCTTGAATGAGCACACTACAGGCCGCTTGCATGCTTAATACATATTCCAGCGATATACACATGTATGTATGTATCTACAACAATGCTAGAGGGGCACTTGCATTATTAATGTTCATCCTCAACGAATATAATGTTTCAATTAGTTCAACTGGTATAATTTTCCTAAATAATTGAATAATGCTTATCGGGGCGGCCGGCATAGTAGAAGTCAACTCATGCGATAATGCAAAACACGCCCAGAACAAAAGGCCACGTTCGATAATGTTTAACATTTTCAATGAATTTATTATATAATTGGTAGGGAAGCATGTTTACATGCGTACATAGGTCGGTGACAAGTTTCTAAAATATGATTTGGATGCAAGAGCATAATGTAAAATACACATTTCGGGGAAATGACCGGGAGAATAACGATAAAAGGATTCATGTTGAAGGGAGACACTATATGAGTTACAACACATCAAATGCTTTAAGGCTTCAAACAGGAATTAATAATGAAGGTGAGAACAGACCCTAAATTCTAATCAAACGTGGTGTATACATCGAACCTTTGCTCTCTTCCGAATGTCAAATAGCCAATGGTGAGGGTTTTGGAATTATGTGATACGAAATCTACTGGATGGGACGAAAACCCACAACGAATAGAAATAATAATAATGAGTGCTGACAACGAGCCTTATGTGACTGATTCAACTGAACATCTTTAGCACGACCATCGGAATGCATAACCTGTATCACATATCCTCCGCAACCGACTCAAATAGATCGGCCGGTACGAACTTAAGGCAGATATGAGCAAATGGCCTATAAACTGATAGAGTACGTACACCAACTTATCTGTGAAATATGATCCGACGAAACCATGCTCAATGATTGAGACCTGAGCACCATAAACTGTTTCATTTACTCCAAACGAATATAAAATGCTGCCTAGTGTATTGCTCCAGTGCCCGAAGAAAAGTTGAGGCAGTATGGCATAGACCCGATGAGGAGCAATCCAGGTCTATGGGAATAAGTTGAAGTACCCACAACCATAAACAAAACCTATGGACGGACATTATCTGGAGGACAGACTATCTTGGCCGAGTCCAAAATGTCATCCAAGACAAAATTATACAGCAGAGGTATGTATCTATAGAACCCAACTGAAGACAACACTGCCCAAGATGGAGCTGTGGACACATGATTCCCTAAGTGCTGTAATTGAACACCTTTTCCTTAGACAATTTACTGGGCGATACCGATATAATGCAGTAGACATCGCCCATGGAACCATGGGTATCCAATGGCATGATCCATCATCAGTGGACTCAGTCTCAAAAACTTTACGCCATACAGAACAGAACCGCAGAATGTGGAATGTAAGAATAGAACTTGTATCGTGGCTAGGCGACAGATTAATATTTTTCTTCTATATATCTTACCTTCCTATTAGCTATTAGCATTGCAACTTGAGATGATCTACTGGTCGTATAGGGCCATTATTTTAAATCATTTTTAAACCTACTCGTCTGCGAGCTGTAGAAACAATTGAAGCGACTCTAACGCCTAACCTACTTGGGGAATTTATTACAACTACTGCGACCTGCGACACCTATTGTGAAGGATCTACTAACATTTTCATACGGTTTGTTCCCTCCCAATGACAACATTAAAAGGACCAGGCTTCTACATATCATAAGAGCATGGCCTTCCTGTTGATGTCAGATTTTGCACCGAAGTTTCAACCTTCATGAGGTTTGTCTCTACTAAAACCTTCATGCCTGGTCTTCATCTAAAGGACCAGACTCCTATATAATCATAAGAGGAGGGGCAGCCTTCCTGTAGATCTCAGATTTTCCACCAAAATGTTTGCAATACTGGAGTCAGTATCGTCCTGGAAAGACTGATTGTCTTCATTCGTGGCAGTTTCCTTTTTCTCGTGAATGGTACTATTGTTGTTTTGCCCGGGTTTATGTTGAGCCAAGCGCATTAGCTGCAGAAATCCAAACTGCGTCAATCTCAAAAACAACAAAGCAGCTGGACTGTCATACCAGCTGAGTTCCTGAAAGCAGAACCCGCCACAACGCTCATATTCTACTTCCATTGCTGCAGACAGTTTGGGAAAATGAAACCTATCCCAGGAACTGGAAGGACGGAGTTATTGTTAAAATCCCAAAGAAAGGCGACCTCAAGAGCAATAATTGCAATTTCCAGAACTAAGACCAACTGTCATACTCGAGAAGATAAAGACAACAATCGAGTCTAGATCCAAGAGGCATCAAGCGGGCTTTCGCAGGGGACGATTCAGTGGCGACCATATCAACATCCTATCATTCGCGAGAAGTCTGCTGAATATCAGTCACCGCCTTACCTCATGTTCGTGGATGTTGAGAAGTCCCTTGGCCGCGTTAACCAAGAATACATATGGAGTTTTTTTTTTGGGAGAGAAATTCCCCCGAAAATAGTTGATATTATACAGGAGTCCTTCAACAATGCAAGGTGTTTGGTATTGGATTTTTTTTTTATTTGTAAACAAGGGTCTACATATAGGCTCAAAGCCCCATATGGCTGACACAGAGACCTATAAGATCTATTATATCAGTAAGCATGATTAAACCAAAAGTCGTACCTCATCCCTAATAAAGGATAGTACGGCCTTAGCTGCGGAATTTCTCAACTTCGCTGACGAACATATTTCTTGGAAAACACGCCTCCTTAACCAATGTAATGCTGGGCATTCACAGAGAATGTGCTCAGAACATTCATCTTCTTCCGAGCAGAACCTACATACCATTTCTAGGTACAGATTCAGGTTATTAACGAGATATTGCAGGTCACAGTGACCTATGAGAAAGCTCACCAGCTTTCCAATACTATCCTTGTCTAGATTAAGGATTTCCTTGTAGGAATAAGCTGTGATTAATCGCTTGGATTGCCTCAGCCACGAGATATTTTCCCAGTGGGCCAGATGAAGTTTGTCTTCCCAATCGTTAATCAGCGCTGTGGCGGCGGCCCATTTGACACCACAGTGGGGTGCAAGTCCTATGAGCACGGACTCTGAACTAGGCCTAGCTAGTTCATCTGCTGCAGATTCGTTGCCTACAATTCCTTGATGACCAGACACCCAACCCAGTTTCACCCTGTTATGTTTGGCAAGAGATTGTAGTGCATCATAGCAGCAATTAACTGATATAGAGTCCATGGTTTGCCCCGAACTGTAGCGCCACCTAAGACGAAGAGTCCATTAAGTTGGGCGACTGCACTTTGCCTGGCGGTTCAAAATTTCTACCATAGCCTATCGAGACAGTACTACCTGACCATGATGTACTACCTGAATCACCAAACCATCCGCCTGATCTCTGTAGATCGACTAGAAGATTATCGATGACTGGTGACCATAGAAGGGGTTAAAGGACTCCTCCCTGGGGACAACTCTTAACTACGGTCAGACATTGATACTCCCCCAGAGGAGGAAATAATAATTCGACATTCAAGCATGGTCCTTATCCATTGCTTGGTCGAATCCTCAATACCTCTGTTACTAATTGATCTTGCTATTGAGCCGTAGCCAGTGTTATCGAATGCGGCTTTAATGTCAAGGAATGCACACAAAGCTATTTCTTTGAAACGAAAAGTTCCTTCTGTGAATTTACCCTTCTTGTATGGAAACTGACTTGACTGATGGATGGCGGATGGACAAATATAGCCGGCCTTTAATATGAACGTCCATGAGTCTCTCCACGGTTTTGAGAACAATTGATGTTATACTTATAGGTCTATAAGATTAAGGCAGCGCACTAGATGTACATATGTCTCCTGGTAAGTAGCTTAAACGGGCTTAAAGGAATGTGTCAATCACTAGGTGAAAGGAGAGTCGATCGATCTAAGGATAAACGGCAAAAAGACAAAAATAATTGCAACAGAGTCGAAAATGGCAATGGATTAGTCACACACTAAAGAAGCCAAATGAAAATATCTCGAAGCAGTCCTTTGAATGGAATCCTCAGGGTGCACGGTGGGTTGGAAAGCATAACGCGAAATCAAAAGATTTAGCAAAAGCAGACTCCCACAGGAGATTTTGGCCACGATCTTGCTGTACATCGTGAAGGATGGAGAAGATTTGTTGGCACCCTATGACCCAGCCGGAATTATAGGACATAATGATCATTATGTCTTAACCCAACTACATATGTGGCAACATTCTTGAGTTGCTCTAAGCCCTCTTTTTATTAAGTCATAGAGGGCTCTGACGAGTCTATCATTATTCCGATGCCATCAACATAGGCTTGACAGTTAGAATAAGGAGTTCGTCCACAAATAGGATCCACAAAAACTCCTCTCTGAGGACTTCAAAATTACAAATTATCATACTTCAGTCTCGTGTGTTGAAGAATCACCAACAGTCCTTCAGACAGAGGCTGTACGTGAACGTCCGAGAAGAAGGCTCAAGGAAGTCCTCATCTTTGCATCTATGTTATTGCCAAGGTCTAGGGACTATCTTAAATTCCTCAAGGATCTTGCAAGGTTGTTGTAGCCTAAAGGAGGACAAGAAGCTGCCGAATGAACGGCTAAAAGAGCCTCATTGTATCTCCTGATCAACTGTCAGGGCAGCACAATAGGTCTTACAAATCACAGAGTATTTACATTCAGGTTCGAATGGCGTAGAACCCAGACATCGATACCTGCAACAGTTTAAGCCAAAATTAGATATTTCCGAAAAATATCATTGCACCCACCTTACACATACAGTTGCTGGAACATTCGCATGTGATGACTTAATTATATATATTGGTCAGGAAATCCATCCGTCTATGTAATCGCCTCCGCAGCATTATGTTCACAAGAAATACAACTCTCATCAGAGTGGTATAACAAACCATCTCATGTTCTACTCAATATATCCTTATTTCTACCGTCAACGTTGTTTGTTATCAGGCTTGCCAAGAATTACACCCTCAACACGCTCGGTGGCTGTATTGTTACATGAGCTACATAAATGCATGAGAGTGTACGAGATGGTGAGACGAACCAGTACGCCAAGAGAAGTCGATTGAGGATAAAGTGAATATAATTTGTTTTATCCTTCTCGAAATGCATGGCTTATGGATGCAAAGCCGATAGGGGAGCGAACAACATGGTGTGTACTGAGTCCTCAAGTCATTAGTAAACATAACTGCCTTTGGAGCAAATTGAATTTAAGGCTTTTGTATTCGGATTTCTGAACGGTGCGCCAACCCCAGGACAACAACGGCAGTGGAAAACTTTAAGAGGCAGTTTTTAAATTTAAGAAACATTGGTTATCCTTTGTCAGTTATTATCCATAATGTTCGGATGGAAAATTCACTTTTAAAGGAGACAGAAATGTACGGATGTACGAGTTGATGTCCTGTGGGGCGCATCATGTTATTATACGCAAAAAAAAAAAA
Organism: Xylota sylvarum; assembly: GCA_905220385.1. Lineage (NCBI taxonomy): Eukaryota > Metazoa > Arthropoda > Insecta > Diptera > Syrphidae > Xylota > Xylota sylvarum. The sequence continues at coordinate 101,044,572 of LR999957.1, read as the reverse complement.
GTTTCGTCTTCTTTTGCTTGTTTCAGGCATCCTGCCAATAAACAAAGAAAATGAAATAAATCACGAAGGGAAGTCCTCCAAGAATAGCACACGTCTGTCGTGCCTCATCCTTTGATTTATATGTGTACTCCCCTCCATCACGTCTAATATGAAATTATTTCTTTTTTCTTTTTTTTTTCTTATTTCATGCCAAGGTGCCTGGCCTGTTGCCTTTGGCAAATGAAATTGTGAAGGAACGTTAGCTGAGGCAATGACAGGAAAAACCCAAAGGATATGCCTACATACGGGCGCGCAATATGTAGGAAAAGTTTTACTTTTGTGCTTCATTAATCGCATTTTCACCTGTGATTTCACCAATTTCGTACCAAATCAAAGTTGGTAAAGTTTGTGATACTTTCTTTTTCAAACGCATGTGGAGGATATTGAATGAAGAAAAAGGATATGGAAGAATTCGAGGTATAAATCTGCGGAAGGACGAGTGGAAGTTGTACTTTGCTCAACAGTTTTTGTAGTAATTGATTAAAAATGTAGTTAGCTAATATTTTACTTGACATCTAGTAACATCTAATAATGTCGAAATCATACTCGGGGACTTCAAAGCAACTTGGCGCTCTCCAGCGAAAGAAAAGTATCGAGCCAGAAGAGGGAAAAAGATACTGCTTAAAAAGAAAAGCCAAGCAGCTGGCAACTGACTTCAAGCCAGAAATGCGGGCTCTTCGATATAGTGAAGGAAATCTAGTCACCGAAGCACAGCGAATAACATATGTGTTTAAGCAGCATTTCCAGTAGCTACTCAATGGGCATCAGGTAGAGAGGCGGATAGGAGAAAAAGAAAACCCGCAACCGGTCAAAGAAGAATCTATCCTCCTACCAGTTTTCAAAAGGTTGGTCCAGCTATCAAAAAGATGAAGAATAACTACTCCGACGGTTCTAATGGTCTACCAGCGGAACTTTTCAAACATGGTGCCGATTCTTTGGTAGGGGCATGCACCAAACCACCAATCAAGTATGGGTGAATGAAGTCATGGCCGATGACTGGACTATCAGCTCTACAAGAAACGCGATCCTATGTCTTGTAGGAACTATCGAGGCATATCCCTGCTTAATGTCGCATATTATCCAACGTACTGTGTGAACGTCTGAAGCCTTTATGCAGCACACTAATCGGCAGGTACCAGTGTGGCTTCCTGCCAGCAGATCGACGATCGACCCGATTTTCACTTAAGTCAAATCCTGGAAAAGACCAACGAATTTCAAGTCGAGACTCACCACCGCATATGAAAGCGACTTCAAATCCGCATATGATAGGATTCATCCTCTTGAGCCCTACAAGACGATGGACGGATTCGGGATCCTGGCTAAACTGATTCAGCTGTAACGCGTGACGCTGGAAAACACGCGGTGCAATGTGCAATTCGGAAACAGTTAATCCGAACTGTGTACATGTGCAGATGACATCGATACCATCAGTCGCTCCCAGCGCCCCGTTTTAGAAGCTTCTACAGACGTAACGAGTTGTCTTTGAAATAAATGAGCACAAAACCAAGTACAAGTTATCAACAAATAAAGAAGCATATGTCCAATGCCTAGGACAAAACCTCATTATTGGCAACACTAACTGCGAAGTGGTTAAAGAGTATAAATCGGAATAAATATCAAGTCCACGAATGATACCTTAGTGAAGATTCGACGAAGACACCCTAGAAAACCGCTGCTACTTCGGTTTAGCGAAATAAATGGGTTCAAAACTCCTAACTCCTAACGATTGCTGGACCATTCTGGACAATAAGCAGAAAAGCAGAGCATATGCATATTGAACACTTGGTCGAGACAACTGGAAGCAGCGTGCTTAAAAAGAGTGGAAGGCTGCTATGTCTTATACTGAGAGTCTTCATCATTTTCAACATCTAATGACGTTGAAGACCTTTATTTAGTGACAATATTGAACCTTAGAATCTCGGACATCGCCAGATACCTAGGTCTCATACTACCTACCATTCATGAAAGAATCAAGAAAGCCACTATTGCGTTGTATACATGCATCAGAATGTTTGGGAAAACCTGGGGGCTATAGTAAGACCTATTCTAGATAACGCTGGATATCTTCGTTCAGGCCTCGACAGCTATAAACGCCCTGAGAATAAGTCATACAACGGGTCATTCAATGATCCTGAATAAATATCTAGGAAATTTCCCCAACACGGATTATCTGACTCCGTACCTAGATTTCAAGAGACCCTTCACAAGCTTGTTCCCGAGCAGAGAAGAACACACACGTTCCATCTCTATCTTTACTGATCAAAGATGGATGTACAAAGGTGTAGGTGTATTTTTTCTGAACTACTGGACATATCCAGATCAGTCCGCCTTCCGAACCATAGCAGTGTTTTCCGAGCGGAGGTCCTGGCAGAGACTGTGTGGAATCACTTTTTCATCAACTTCCAGGCAGCAATACAAGCGATTTCTGCTATTGAAATTAAATCAGAGCTTGTGAAGTACTATCATGAAGAGCTTAAGTTTCTTAGCACACAGCACAAGGTTGCACTCTGCTGGGTACCTGGACATGAAAATATACCGGGTAATGAGAAGCCCGCGAGCCGGCAAGAAGAGGCTCAGAATCTACATTAGAACAGGTCGACACCTCGGTGCGCATCCCCCCTTGCTCACTGAAGCTCATAGCAGGGATTAGGGCCCGGAGGGGGGCTAGCATTAGATGGTTCTCCCTAGGCATTTGTGTCATTACAAGAAGTATATGGCCCTGCTTTGATAAGAGTAAGACCGACAGAATTGTACAAAAGGATAGGAAATCCCTTTCTACCCTGGTAGGAGTTATCACGGATCATAACACTCTGCGGTATCACATGAAAAAACTAAGACTAACGGATACAATAGGATACAACCCACTTTCTCTGTCACTGCCTAGGTCTTATCCACCTTAGATTTAAATTTCTCGGGCGACACTTCTTTCGTGATCTAGTAGACCAGTCAATGACATTTTCAACTACATCAAATCAACTGGATGGTTTGTCAGTTCATATGAACCCTATTCGTATTACTAGGGTTAACCAATGGGCAAGGCACATCTTTCCCCTATGGGTATCACAATGGGTCTGAATTGACCTGAGTATGGCGTTGTGGATTCCTCCACTCGCCGACCCACGTACCTAATCTAGTGATTAGGAGAATTAAGGAGTACAATGATCACCTGGTAGCGCAGCAAGAGTCGAAGAAGAAAAGAACCTGCAAATTGACATAATAGACGGGTACTCTTAGGATGGCAAGTCGGTTATGGTGATTTTGGGAAATCCATGGGACCTTTACAAATACAATGAAGATGACGGAGAAAGGCTTCTCCAATGTCTTAAACTACACAATCCAGCGATTTCATTGCATGACTGGGTAGTCATTAAGACAGAGGAACCCCAAAAAACAAGCTCATCTTTTTTGGTTTTGATAAACGAGGACTGTCTGATGGCATTCGTAAGGGCAAAGCATAAATTCAGATTTGGCATAAGGTATGCCAAACTTAAGGTTTTCCGACCCTCAGGACCTGATGGCGATTTCAGTAAAACCGACGAAACTGACAAGATCTCTGAAGACGTAGGGTTTGACATCGATCCACAACAAACGAACATTGCTAAAGGTCATACAGATTAATCTAAATCTCTTGAAGTGTGCTACAGATAATCCAGGAACTCTGGATAAAAGGCTCATCCATTCTTAATCTCAAAAACAACCGGTACAACCTATTCCACAAGGAACCAAACCAGGTTACTGAGTTAGTTAGTCTGCCAATCTAACTAAATTGTCGATTGCAAATAATAACCCTTTCTTTATACCCTCAGTATATATGGATCGGGATAGAACAGCGCCATCTGAGAAGATACGACAGTTTATAGCCAAAACAACCAAGGAAGTTCTAGACATTATTTTGAAAACCAACACTAACAACCTTAGGGTATATGTATATGCGTAACTGAGGTGTGACAATCTTTGGTCAGGAAAAACCTTGGTCGATTCCGAGGCGAAGACCCAATTGCCATGGGAACCACTCCACTCCAAAAGGAGCTCCATTCATCCGAAAACCAACACGGCTTCCGCAAACAACAGAGAATTAAGTGCTTCAAAAAATAATAATAGTATAAGTATTGAGAGCCCCTGAGGTCATTTACTTTAAGTTATAGATAAGGTTGTAATTCGTTAGGTATATTTAAAGTAGAACAACAGCCCTCTCTGACATCAGAACACACACCTCACAAGGCTTTGACCAACAACGGTCATTCGATCGAACTATCTAAATCTGTCTAAAGCGTTTAACACCGTTGATCTAGGAATCATACCTCAAGATATCCTTGACTCACACCTATCAAACTGTAGTAAGAATAGAATTCTGTAACAGTAAATCGCTAGATAAATGAAGCAAGGTGTTCCCCAAAGAGGAGTTTTTTTTACCAACTATATAGCGAAACTTCCCACAACAAGAGTCAAATTGGTTTTCTACGCTGACGATTGCTAATACTGAAGATTTTCTTACCAGTTGCAATCTTAAATTATCTCCTGAAAAATCCTCATTCACAATATTCACCACCTGAACCAAAGAGGTCTTAACTAAATCTTAACATAGAGATACACAACAGAGCTATTCCTGCAAATAACCACCCAAGGATCCTTCGAATTACATTCGACAGTCTATTTTCATTTTCCAAACATTCCAAAAACATCACTAAGAGAATAATGACAAGGAACAATGTTTTAAAATCCATAGCCAGTAGCTCATGGGGTAAAGGATATCAAGCAATTCAAAGATCAGTTTTCAACTATGTAGCACCAATTTGAATACCAGAATTAGTGATATGCAATGCAGCTCTTCGCATAATCACCAGGTGCCACCGAATATGGCATGAAGACCACCTACATCAGGAAAGAATGATGAACTATTTTCAAAACAGTTCATGTTATCCTGCAACCTTGCTGATCGTTCTAACAGTGTTTTACTTAGCCTCATTAGACCACCTAAGCAAATTCGTATTGACATTCGCTCAGTAGTTACATAACACTATCACCATTGGATCGAGAGAGTTAAAAAAATGCAATTCAGAATCGCGTTTGAAGCTCTTCGTGACAATATCGAGGCCATTCACCTCCAACACATCATACTGAAAAATGTCTTCCCAGGCCAGGCGTACCAGATCCGCAACTAAGATCAGGTTAGATATCAATGCTGAACAACTACAGACATCCCATACATGACGGTACCATTGACCAAAGCCCAGACTGCTACACGTCATAGCACGACACCGCACATCTGTTTACATGACAGCTGCACCCCACATTAAAATCCTTATGGGCACACTCAATCGAAACAGACACATTCCTGGATCTCGACACCACTGATGGCAACCCCACACAACACTCTAAGGTTTGAACCATACTGCGAATCAATGTAGGTGATACTACAACCAACAATCTTAGGGTGGAAAACTAGCGGGTATCGAAGTCTAAGTCCTAGGCAAGGCCAAGTCACAGGCCTGAATGGAATACTGTCAATCCATTGAAAGGACTCTGCTGTCGTCTCCATTACTGTATATATTACTCAAAACAATGTGAAAATTATCATAAACTTCAAAAGTGCAACCATCAATATCTGACAGCAAATTTCTGCTGTCAAAGAAGTTATAGAAGAAACTCTGAAAAGAGATGCAAAACAAAATTCACAATAGTAAGGCACAGCAGCGGCTTTCGCTGACTGTTATTTCCACTTGTAAGTGAAGTAAACTTTTCTTGATTCCTCCCGCCAACAAAAAAATAGCATTTCCGCCACTAAAACCATGTAAATTGCCGAAAAACTACATAGAATTTGGCGAAATCGCAAAATACAATACGCGCAATGAATCCAGTCGCGGTAAAACTTTTCAAAATTTCATAGCTGAGGTTCAGTGTTGTTTCAGTACACAACGATTCGTCCGAATGGTGTACTCCGTTTGCCCATATTGCACCTGCAAAATCGGATTTGCAACAACACGAAACAAACTAACTATTACAACAACGGCAATAATAAAACTTTTACTAGCCAAAAAGTCCTCCAAACTGTACAACTTCTCAATATCCGTGAATTTCATACAGAACGCACGGAGTCCTCATGCACTATTGACATTACATGCAAGGCACATGGATTGAAAGGAGTTACAAAGGACGTTCGTCGGTCGGGATTTGTATTGAAGTTAGGTACACTATGTGTATGAAGAGAAAGTGCACTTTGAAAGGGGAATATTTTTATATTGGAAATGTTTTGTAAAGGATGCGCCGCCGTTCACATGACTCTGGAAGTAGAGTGAGTCAATGCATTCCTAATGCAATGGCAGGAAATACCCACAAAAGTATAAAAAGGATATGTTTCGTGCCGTGTTACTGAACTTGTTATGTCTCGGCTATGGATGAGAATTTAAAAGTATTGACGTGGATTTGATTTTTCAAAGCAATGAAGACAAACAAGCAAATTGGTAGATATTGTGTTAAAGTTAGGTTAGGTTAGGTTAGGTGAAAGTGACTGCCAGCTATCGCCAGTAATAGATCCGTTGTGATACCACCTGGATCGTATAATCCTCCATTTCTACTCCAACCAATTTGAGCTTCTTATGAAGGTATCTAATGTCGGTATTAAAAGGCAAGATCATTTAAGAAGAAAGCTCCCAAGTGAAGTTTTCTTTTGTGAGAGAGCAGGGTAGCTGCAGAATTGGAGCTTCTTTAAAAATTATTTGAATGCACACCAAGCCTAGTTGCGTGTTTTCCTATTAGACACTGTCTAGTGATGACAGCTATTATAGTGCTGATATGCAAGAGATATCCAAATCTTAGAGCGTTTTGATCTTTGATTTAGGCCAAATGACCAAAGTTTTATCGCTAGACACGTTATGCCACTTGTCCACCTGAGATTTGACCTCTCGAGAGCATCCAGCTTAGAATACCTAAGATAACTTTACCTGGTACCTATTTGAGCACAGTACTTCTATGTCTGGCGTGTTCATCGGTCCTATAATTCCCTGGAATATCCCTATGAATATTAAACGACTCTACCATCTCGAAGAGGTTAGGTTGGGTAAATGGGTGCCTTGTGATAGTGTCACTGCTCACTTAGACCAAAGTTCGGGTCCATTGTGCCCACACATTTAACCCCGGAAACCTATAAAGTCCGCTATTGGAACTACCCAGATAATGGTATGAATCTCAGGAGGTCCGTCAGCTCTACGTTACCCAAGTCCTCCAAACCCGAGAAGAAGTAACTACCAAGAGTCCTCATTCTTCTGACGAATAGGGCAGGACCGTCGCACAGCAGGTGACGAACTGACTCAATTTCTTCTTCGTCTCTGCAACTTATACAGAAGTCATTATGTAGTACACCGAGTCGCTCCGCGTGGACGCCAGTGACACAATGACCAGTAATTATCCCAGTTTTACCAAACAAGTTGATCTCTTCCGTCTTTGAATGGTTCACTCCTAGCCCTGTGCTGCTAACCCAATTCTCCACAAGTTGTAGAGCGAAATTGAGTCTTTTGCTTAGGACTGAAGGGAATTTCCTCGAGACCAGGATAACTACGTCATCGGCATAGGCCGTAACGTTGAAGCCGTTTTCCTTCAATATTACCAAGATCTCATCCATTACAAGGGGGTTCCTCTGCAGTTAGTTACATCTCCTTGCGATGAAGATATAACTCTCGATTGAAGCAATACCCAAAGTCTAATGAAGTTCAGCAGGTATAATGCCATAGGGTCCTGGACATATCGATGGTTTGAAGATGTGCAACACCCAAAGAAGTTTGTCCTGTGTAATCAAACTAGAAGAGTCGGTTGTTTGTGCAGTTGGTCTATTAAGGTAAGTACTGCTAAGGACTTGGGAGCTACCTAAGAAGTGTGTAGCAGGCTTAGTGAGTCTTCGCTAAAAGTCGCCCAAGAGCCATCTGTTTTTTATATAACTTGGCATTATTGGATTTATGAAGCTTCAGACGATTCTACCATCTCACCACAAAAGAGACTTCAAGATTTTTATTGGGCTTGTCTTAATTTTTTAGTGGGAGTATGTTTTATGCTGCTGAATCCGAATTTCATGTTTGCTGTCTTGTAAGAGGTCGGCTTCATAACGATCTAAATCCAAAAAAAACACAAAGTGTTAGCACTTATCTCAGTTTGTCGCTTATATTTCGAAAGCTATACATTTTTCGAAGACGATCACTTTCTTCAAATTAAAGTAGACAAACTTATCAACTGGACTTACCAACTTTGATATTCTGACGATCGGTTTCGACGCTAGAGTGTGCTTAGAAACCGCTATTTATTGGCTTGACTTCTGTGAAAACGTCAAAAACGCCCACTCGCACCGCCTACAATTCGAAAAATATTCTACATATTCTATACACACCGCAACCTCTTTCACTTTTTGATTTAAAAATTTCACAAATGTTACAACTAACTTAGTACCTACATATGTCCACTGCCATTGCATTCACAGATATTAAGGTCTACCTGCAACCTAATTTTGTAATGTAATCCATAAGCGCATCCTATATTGAAACAATTTGAAATGCATTCTACTGGCCGCAACTATCTACCTACATCCGCTCAACATATGCTCTTCTATTATTCCACCACATAAGCGCCTACAAACCTGGATTTACCGACGAACGGCAGGTTGTTAGGTATTTGCACCAATAAATTCCCCCAGTAAAGCCTTCGAAAATACGACCATGAACGATTTCGGTTTTGCGTCATTACGTGAGAACCCTAAGCAGCTCACATCCTAACAGCAGCAGACTGAATCGAAATGACTCTCCGATTCGAATGCTACTGCTGCAACCCAAAAACCGTAATTGAAACGGGATGACTTTGTGAAGTAATTTAAATCATTTGGTCTTATAATCCGATTTTAGGAGGTTTATAGCTTTTCTGTCCTGAAACGGGAAACAGTAATAGTTGTCATTTGGATATGGGGAGCCGACTATAATTACCTGGGTATTGAGGTCAATCCGTAGCATGAGCTAGTGCATACATACAATAGGTATCTATGGTATGATTTGGTGGCATTGGTTATTGGATGCAGTAAATGCAAATGGTTGCAAGCAATTAGAAAGTGTTTTTCAAAAAAAAAAAAAATAAACAAATTAAGAAATCGTACTTATGGTAATACGTATCCATTTACAGTCGAAGTGTAGCTTACTATTGGCTTAACTACCTACATAACCATTGAAGCTACCATTTCGTTCGGCAATAAGCAAAATGTAGTTTTAGTTCAAGAAAAAATTTTTAGACACATTAAGTGAAATGATGGAATCAACCCTTAACACTTTAGGGAGTGTGGAATTCACGTCAAACCGGACTAGACAGATCTGGTATTTCTCAGCAGAAGATACAAGATAGCACCCTTCAAAATGCCGAAACTAGCTAGGGAGGATCTGCCCCTTTTGAATCGCTCTAGACATTTAGGCAATATCTAGATGAAAAGCTAGACTAGAAACCATCGTCATCTTCATTAATAGTCAGACTGCCTTAAGACGTTAGAATCCAACATCATAAAATCTGAATTAGTCAGGAATTGCCGCACAATGCTCAGGGCATTATGTACACGGAAACTTGTCAGATTATGCTGGGCACCTGGACACTGCGATATAGAAGGCCACAGCAAACGGCCGAAGTACTGGCCAAGAAAGGATAAGAGATTCCACAATATGATACTATTAGAGGCTTAAAATCACCAGATCTGTGTTGCGAAAAGGTTCATTCTTGATAGGATCATCAGCATGGCTAATCTAAGATGTTCCAATTTAGGAGGGCATATGCTGTCTAAGGCTTGTAACCAGTGTTAGATCGGAAAACAAGGTTAAGAATAGCGATGGGGATTCTCTCAGGTCATTGCTTTCTGAAGAAGCACGCTATGTGATCATATAGTTGGCGAAATATGAGAGATGGTTAGAGTTTCTACAGAAAACAGTGGGATGCATCAAAAGCATCTTTTCAAAAGACAATGTGATCCCCAGGATCCTCCATCGCTTCATGAAGAACTTCAACTACTTCTAAGGTAGAAACGCTATCAAAAAATCGGAAGCTCAAGTAGGCAAAGAAGATAGGGAATGAAGGCAGGCTCCCACGAGTGGATCAGGGCCTACAAAGAAAACCCAGGAATCGTTAGGTCGGGAGGAAACTTCAGCTCGGGAGGTCAAACAAACTTTCCAGAGCGAAAGGAGCAAATCCGATGACGTCCTCGAGCAGAGTGCAGCGAAGAAGGTGAAAGCTGGTGCCCTGCGGTCACCTGACCATGGACCAATGGATAACCTTCGAGGAGATATTTCAACACGCTCCGTGGAAGAAGATATATTCCACGAAAGATAGTAACTTTCAATTCTATGGCACTGGTTGGAATGAAGGCCACAAAGTTGTTGCATGTGGAAAAAAAATCTCTGTTGACTTCCTCAGAGAGTTCATTTGGGTTGGCGAAGTGTGGAGCAGATCTCTAAGAGAAATATTCTCGATAAAATCATCAATATGGCCGACAGAAGATTGTCAAACATAGAAGACCACAAGCCTTATCGCCTGAGTTATATCGGAAGAAATGTGGAGAATTAATACAACTGAGCAGATCGAAGTTAAGAATAACTATAGAAATACTACCTGGTCTTTGCCTTCTGAGTATTGTGATTATCTACATGTCGCAGAGGATATGACTCATCTACTCTGTGAATGTCAAGCCATTGTTCAGAGTAGAATAAAATACCTCAGAAGATACATTTTCAACAGTTTAGAGGAGGTTGGTTCACTGATCAAAATTGAGGACATTTTAGATTCTGTAGAGAATTTAAATATATGGGCGAATTGGTTTAGATTCCTGACGAAGTCATAACCCTATGCAACCTAAGACCCAAGACCTAAGATAAAACCACGGATTTAAGTGTGCCTATCATATAACCAACCTTACCATCCCCAACTGTTGACTCATCAAAGGCTAGGAACTACAACGTTCCTAATGCCCATCACCTCCTACCTAGAAAACGGTCGTTTTTTTATTAGTCTAATAGACTCAATCCAATTTAAGAGCAGAATCAACAAATAACTATCTCAAGGTGTGAGACTAAGAATTATAGGTTCTAGCTTTCGACGAAAGTTAATTCACATCCCTGTGGATAGAATACTTCGATTCACATAAAACTAGACCTTATGCCCATCTCTTTATAAAGACAAATGTATGTATGTCACAGCTTATGCTTCGATTTATTTTTAACCAGACGAAAACTATCAACAGATGCGAATTGAGTCCTTTTCCTTTTAAAACAATTAAAACCATCAAACACTCAGCAAATTACTTTGAAATATTACTCCATTGGGTCCAGACTACACAGTTTCTTTGTTCAAAATACACGCTTAGCCACACATTTCATTCGAAACTTCACTGCGTTCAGTCACAGAGAAGTCACATTCCGACTCAATAATAGTAAAGAAAGATTTAAAAACAAATAAAAATCCAGCTTCCCAGACATAAAACACAGCAGGAGTCGATTGCAAACTTTCTTGACTGCCACTGCCACTGCCGCACCATTTCCTCCTTTTCGTCCTCCGAAGACGAAACAAAACAAAAACCTTCAGTTTCTTGTGTTTTTTTAACTTACAGTTGGGATATATTAAATTTGCCGTTTTCTTCTCTTGTTGTATTCAAATAAAAGCATAAAGTAGAAAACCATAAAATATTTTTATTTATGATGAAAACTTCACCGCACACATCCGTACAATATTTTCTCCAAGTGGCAGTGGTTTTTCGATTTCATAAACAAGTCCGTAACTTTTCCTTTTCAATATGGCATAACACAACAAATGCGGCCGGCGCGGACAAAAAAAAAATCAAAAAAAAAAAACAAACTAAAAGCAGTTTTCTTAATCCTTCTGGGGCCAACGCGCGGAACCCTTTTTTGCCTGTCCTGTCGTGCATTTGGCCGCTCATCTAAGGCTCTCTTTTGCCGCCCCCAAGAGGTGGAGAGTGCTGAATTAAGAGTTTCGTTGAAAGCCATTTCGACTTTTGTTTTTTAGTGCACAAAAGTTTTTCACCCGTCATAAGTAATAAAAACAAAACATAAACGTAAAACAAAACAAAAACAAAAAAAACACAAGTAACATTGAAAAAGTGAAAAAAATTTGAGAAAAGTTATTGTATTGCTGAATTTTTAGGATGAAAGTTTTATAGCGGGTTGAATCCATTTTCAAGAGAGTTTTTTTCAGTTCTGCGCTGCACTTGGTCGAAGTATGGCAGGACCATGAAAAGGACTTTTTTTTTTTTCACTTTTTATCAGGTGGAGTATGTATGTATGTATGTATATTAGGAAAAATGTATGATTTATGGGACTTGTACAGAGTGGCAAAATATGTCAAATTGGGAAAGAAAGTTTCCGGCAAAGGCTGTTGACATTCGAACACGAACATCAACATCATTTAACATCAAAACTTCCTCGGGAATGAAGAATCTCTCCGCAGAGTAAAGTAAAAATCTCCACACTCCACTGCTGATTGCTATTAAAATCCTTTTTTCCACAAACAAAGTAAATACCTCTGCCACTCAGTTCAGTACGTTATCCTCAATTTCACAGATATGAGTACCCATTCTGAAACAAGAATTCATTCCAGTTTAGAGAAATTATGTGAAATTTCTTTTGAAATGAAGCCCCCGCCCAAATGAAAATGCAAAGATATAAATGTGAACAAAAAAAAAATAATAAAAAAAAAAGGATCCATGGGATGAAATTGGATTTGTCGTCATGCCTGATTCTCGTTTAAAGGATCCACATATGTCCTGCTTTTGTTTTGAGTCGAGGTAATGAATTGACCATGGTTGGGTTGGGGGAGAGACAAAGATAGAGGGCGGATAGTTAAAAGCAAAAACAAAAAAAAAAGAAAAGCGAAACGAGAATGCATTTAAAATATTCATAATGGGATTCTGGATTATTCATCCCTTGGATGAATATCCTGGTCACTAGTATCTACCATTATGGTGTGATGTTATAAGCGATGCTTTATATTCGTTCAATTTTTGTACTTTTTTCTTCTTGTTTTCAAAAGATTATGCAAAAGTGTAATGAAATGGAAGAAAAATCTAAAGAGGACGAAGGATTTATGGGATATGAGCAAAGGAATGCGCACCCACATTCATATGTACTCGTATAACTGCTGCACCGTAAATAGTGTTTTTTAGAGAAAGAGTTTGATAATGGAAATCATAAGGACGTTCCTACCCCTTTCCATGGTGGAATGGTGGAAATTTAAAGATAAATGGTGGAATGCCGCAAAGTTAATTGTTTGGCTGTATTCTTTTTACATAATTGCCCTGTAATGCAAAATTTAGTAATAATTTGGAGTTGTATTTCCATAAGCGGTCATGGAGATTTGGTACCAATTGTTGGGAGGATGAAACAATATAAATATTAAGAATGTCCTTATATAGGTTTTAGCTTATAGATTGTACAGGATTATAATTTCATCATAAAACCATTTTTTTTTTAAATGACCCTTGCCCATATGGCCGACACTGCGACCTAAGAAGATCTATTGTATCAAAGGGTAATACTAAGCCAAGAGACGTTCCACCTCCCTTATGAAGGATAGTACGTCCTTAGCAGGGGAGTACTTAAGCTCTGCTGATGAACATATTTCTTTGTGGAAAATATGCCTCCTTAACCAATGTAATGCTGGGCATTGACAGAGAATGTGCTCTGTCGTTTCTGGGCACAGATTGGGTTTGTTAAGGTGATAACGCAGGCCGCAGTGGCCTGTGAGACAGCTCACCAGCTTCCTGATGCTTTCCTTATCTAGATTAAGGATTTCCTTTCCTAATTAATCGCTTGGATTGTCTCAGCCCCGGAACATTTTCCCCAGTGGGCCAGACGAAGTTTGTGTTCACAAGTGTTAATCAGCGCTCAGGCGTTAGCCCAGTTGACACCACAGTAACGTTCAGACCCTATGAACGCAGATTCTGAATCAGCTCTAGCTAGTTCATCTGCAAATTCGTTGCCTACAATTCCTTAATGACCAGGGACCCAGCCGAGTTTCACCCTGTTGTGTCTGGCAAGAGATTATAGTGCATCGTAGCAGCATTTAACTGATATACAGTCCATTAAATTGGACGACAGCGCTTTAAGTGCTGCCTGGCTAATTGAAAAGATGTATATCCTAGCGCCCTTAATACCTGTATCCAGGTTTATCTTAGCGCAGATCTCAATGGCATGTAGTACAGCCTGGAAAACCGTGGGACACATTCCCATTTGTATTGAGACTTTGGTGTTGGGTCCAAAGACGCCAGCACCGACTCTAGTTTCCATCTTTGATCCGTCTGTGTACCAGATCAGACCTCTAGGGTCCAGTGTCGGAATACCATTAGACCAGTTAGCACGGTAAAATATTTCTACCTCAAATAACCTTCCGAAACAGTACTCCCTGACCATAATGTCGGGGATAGTACAGAACATGTCCTTTTTGGGAATTAGGTCAAGAATTTTCAGGTGACCCCCATGGTCGCCTGATTTATACTTATATTCTAGTTGCAGCTTAATAGCGTATCTAGCAGCCGTCTTCCTAATGAAAATGTGTAGGGGAGAGAGCCCAATAACAGCTTCTAATGCTGCCGTGGGGCAGGTGCGCATAGCACCCGTAATGCCGAGACATACAATTCTTTGAAGCTTCTAAAGCTTCGTTGCCGTTGTCCATTCAAGAAATTTCGGCCACCAAACAATGGCCACGTACGTGATAATGGGCCTCACCATCATTGTATAACCAATGTATCATTTTTGGACTTAGACCCCAAGTTCTGCCGTATAGCCGTCTACTGGCCCACATGGCCCTATTTGCGCTCTCAATGGTGGACTTGATATGAGAATATCCAGCTAAGCCGATTATCAAGGATGACACCGAGATATTTAACCTCACTGGAATAGACTAAGGTGGTGTCTTTGATCGTGAAAGGTCCTAGATTGACCAGTCTTCTTTTTGTGAAAGGCACTAGAATGGTTTTGCAAGGATTGATGGATAGTCTTTCTCTGTTGCACCATTCTATATAGTAAAGCACATTGCATGACACTAGAAATGGTAGTACTGTGTTTACCACTGATAGAAATCGCCAAGTCATCTGCATAACCAATGGCGATATAGCCTAATCTCTGAAGATCGACTAGGAGATTGTCGATGACTAGTGTCCATAAAAGGGGAGAAAGGATTCCTCCCTGGGAACTTAACTGCGGTTTCCAGCATGGCCCGTATCCATTCAGGTGAATCCGCGATACCTCTGCTACTAATAGCTCTTGCTATTGAGTCGTAGCCAGTGTTGTCGAATGAGCCCTCAATGTCAAGGAATGCACTCAGAGCTATTTCCTTGGAACGACAAGTTCCTTCTATCTTCTTCACAAGATAGTGAAGAGCGCCTTCTGTTGATTTTCCTTTTCTGTATGCACAGATCTAGCCGACCTCTAATATGAACATCAATGAGCCTCTCCATTATTTTGAGAACAAATGATGTTAAACATATAGGTCTATAAGATTTAGGCAGCCCACTACACCTATTGCCTGGTTTGCCGATAAAGATTACATTTACCTGTCTCCAGGTTGTCGGGATGTACCCACAATTGTAGCTGGCTGTAAATAAAGCAATCAAACCCGGCAGGATGCGATCAATTCTTCTGCAAAAGCGCCGGGAATATACAATCACCGTCGGTGGCCTTAAAGAGTTTGAAGGAACCTACAGCCCAGTTGACCTTATCCGGACTAAAAATTTTACAGGATAAACTATTTACTCTAATAGAGATGCAGACCCTATGGTCAGATGCGTTCGGGTACGTGTGAAGTACACGAGTAGACGAACCTGGAAAGTGAACCTGAGGTAAGGTTCTAATAGTATCCATATGGTCCGTCGTGTAGGTACCATCGGTCTTTTTTAGTAAACTTACACAATTAACATGATCTTTCACGAGTGCCTTGTGGATTTGTGCCGCCACTGACATGTCAACAATGTTTTCGTAGCATTTCCTCAATGTGACACATTTAGATCTCAGTCTCAGTTCTGAGTTGTATTCTGTAAGATCGAACCTGTTCGTCCCAACTCTTCGTGCG
Organism: Xylota sylvarum; assembly: GCA_905220385.1. Lineage (NCBI taxonomy): Eukaryota > Metazoa > Arthropoda > Insecta > Diptera > Syrphidae > Xylota > Xylota sylvarum. The sequence continues at coordinate 101,028,450 of LR999957.1, read as the reverse complement.
TTTAGCAACATTGAAGAGTTTTCTTACTTTCTTCCTTAGTTTGGCAAGCTGGTCCACCAGGGAATCTTTCACTTACACAGACTGGTTTTATGGACACAGCAGTCGTGATAGGAAGTAAGCAACACATCATTCAATTGGTATGCTGCTGCATCTAGGCCCGCTAAGGACTCGATAGATGTAACTAGCATATCTAATTTTGAGAGAACAAGCCCCCGATACAGATTCCAGTCCGTGGACTTGGGATCATATCTAGAAGATGCATGTGACAATTTGCCGGGAATGTCGAACCCGATGTGTTGCTGGTCAGACATCGATGCCTCGTCAGACTTATGCCAATGATAGGACCATAGAGGGCCCATTACCGGGAGCTTTGCTCCCTTTTGGCCAGTATATCGGCATTTTCGTTACCCTCTATAACACCGTGTCCAGGAACCCACTATAATCTGACATGGTTCTGCGAACATAATGCCCTGAACATTGTGCGGCAACTCCTGACTAGTTCAGATTTAGTGCTGTAGGACTCTAGCACTTTTAGCGCAGCCTGGCTATCAATGTAGTCCAGTCGCCCTACTCTCTAATTAGACTTATTTCAAAAACCCTGGCCTCTTAGCTGGTATATTTTTAATATTCCATAGAAATAATCGACCATCAGCAATGAATTCCAGGAATATCAAGTTTTTCGAATTCATTCCCTCATTAGTTACGGTGAGATCGATGTTCTCACTAAATATACTATATCTACATAGTATCAGGTCAGATACATACATCACGGATAGATACAAATTTAATTACGATTTAACTAACGGCTGTGCATCATTCTTCGCAGCAGATAGAGAAAACACCTATCAGATGGAGACCGTGAGCAACCAACACCACCACTGCCACAAACAGTCCGTTGAATTCATACATTTGAATCAAGGAAATTGAACGGGCTTGGAAAATATCGCGGTGTTGAACACGATATTTCACTTTCCGTCAAGTTAATTGAATTTATGAACAAAAAAAAAACAACCTGAAAAGGGATGCAACATGACTGGCACACACAATGAAAGAGGATGCCAAGCAAAGTCATGTATATGAACATGATGTCCAAACATACCTACATAGAGGAGTAGTGTTTGGTTTTTGGCTCAAAGATACATGGAAACGGCTGATGAATGTATCGCTAAATAACCAACTGTGTTTAACAGACACCCATTGTAAACTAATCAAATTTAATAACAATCGTAATGTGAACAAACAATACCTCCACGTAAGTATAATTATGTACACAAACGGTTCACATGTTAGACCACATCAAAACAGAATTCACATACCAGTAAGCATGTACAACTAATTAAATTTAAATCTAAATTCCTCACAATTCATCAGTCAGTACAGTAGCAGTAGTAGGTGGATGGGTGGGTGGGTGTACCGCATGAAAATTTTATTGACACTTAAAGAGGAAGAAATTTTAATGAAAATGTCGCTGGTAAAATGAGAAATTTACGAGATCCTTGCAGGAATATTCCCCAAGATAAGAGATAATTTCTTCTGAAGTGAAATACGTGAAAGTATCGTATGCCTTATCAGATTGCACTTTCTGCGGAACGTGACGTGCAATACAAATTACATTTTAATATCACACACATCCTGTCGTTCTTCCTACTTCCTCAGTCCGGATCCTGTTCAAATGAAGGATTAGACTGTGAGATAAGTTATCAACGAACGTAATAGGTGCCACGCATTAAATTTTAAAACACAAAAGCAGTTTTAATGGTGAATGCTGCCTTGAATGATGTGAATTTGAAGAGGATTTAATGTATTGTGGTTGGTTATACATATGTATACTCCTTAGATATCATTTGGAGAAATATTCCAACGTTTAGGAGTCTTCCCAATTCAAAGGGGCATTTGGTCAGTTTAAATAAGAGTGATGCATATAAAAAACTCGAGTCAGTTTGACCTCACTCTGGTACTATCTTTGAGCGGAAGCCTTATCATTATCGTATCCCAAAGGAAAGAAGTCTATCGACGTTAAATCGCACGATCCAGGCGGCCAATTGAAGTCTCTGAAAGCTGGACGAGAATCGCGACCGAACAAAGTACGAACATTATGGAACGTTCAAAATTTTTGTGGTGAATTTTCACTGACACATGTATACATAAATGTATATATTTTCTTAAACCACATAGATTTTACCTGACAGCTGTCAAAAAATGACAGCTTCATGTTTAAAAAGCTCAAAAATGCCGCGAAATTTAAAATTAAAGCTCTTAATGGAAGATTCCCTATGCATAAGTTTCTCAGTATCCTTCATTTTTATTCGGCGGATAAGCAGAAAAACATCCTTCATGGAGGAGTGCGACAATTAGGTGAAGGTTGTAGATAAGGGTTTTCGTTGATTGAAAACAGATTTAATTGTTAAGATACCTCAGGCCACAGTGGCCTCTCGGAAAGCTCACCAGCTACTACTAAGTGAAAGATTTACTTTTAGTAAGTACATGATTGATCTTTAGGGCTGCTGGGACATTTTCCCAGTGGGGTGACTAAAATTTGTGTTTTAAGTCATTTCAGACTAAAAAGTTGTCGATGACTAGAGTCCATTTAAGGGGAGAATGAAACCTCCATGAGGGTAGACATAAACTGTGATAACAGACGCTGAGGAAGATGTAATTATTCGACTTTCCAACATGTCCCTAATCCCTTGGTTAGTCGAATCTAAGACATCTCTACTAGTAATTGCTTTTGCTAACGAGTCGTAACCAGTATTATCGAACACGCACTTAAAAAAACAACCACTCGTGTTGTGCGTGTTATATTCTTCACACGAATGGCAGGGACCTACATTAGCTTTTTTCATGACAGTTTTACTCTCGGATGTTTGTCAGACGCTCGCGAGAGGTGGGGCCGTGAAATAAATTTTTTTGGTGTTGTTTGGGAATTGAACCTGGAACCCCTCGCTCCGTAGTCCAACGCACTAACCACTTGAGCCACGACGCCCACACGCTCTTGCTGTATAAAATATCACATAGACCTAGTTTCTTGGAGCGAAATCCTTTCAGTATCTCTTTGACGAGATGCAGGAGAGCACCTTTCGGTGACTTGTCTTTCCTGTACGCAAACTAACTCGAATACAGAAAGGCAGATAGATCTAACTGACCGCTAATATGAATATGAATAAGTCTTTCCTAGCTGCCATAAGGCACCTTAACTACTCACTAACAACTCCTACTCTACACCTCCACGTTGCGTTGATGCCTACTGGCTGTCTAGTACCTCCACCGGAGATTGGATAATCAACCCTTTTGCAAGGTCATTGGTATTAGCAGAGGAGGAGGAGGTATTTTCTCACTATGGCACTTCCTCTTGATCCGAGTGGCAACGAGCAAATTTTCCACAACGGTGGCGTCCACAGTTTCAGTTAGGCCAAATTATCTAGTGTTATTCCTATAACAGCTGCTTCGACATATTCGAATCCTAGGTCTATAGGGTTCTCCATTATTGAGTCAGGGTGTTGGAATAGAGTTGGTGGTGGATGAACTCTTAATGAACCAACGCCATCGCTCATATCCCCAAAGTGGATTAGTATTTCCAGAAAGGCCGGCCCCTCGTTCTGTGGGTATTAAAGGCAACTAATCCTTACCGATCATAGAAAAACACGTAGTTCCGAAAACCACTAAAGCCTCGGATAAGGACGACTTCACTGTTGACCTAGCAATCGAATTACGGACAAAAATCTTTGGATCCGCGCATGGAATGTTCGATATCCTAGACTGATATAAAGCAGAAATCACAGCCATCCATGAAGTGCCATGGGATAGGCGTAAGAGAATGAAGAACTGTGACATCTATTATGGTGACTGCTGTAAGGAGCAGACATCTTTGGTAGGACAGTTGGCAAGCATAGAATACACGACACCACGTCTGGCAACAGAATTAGGCTTATTGACTTATTGACTTCGAGGCTTGGTGTAACATCTCTATAACAAGCACACGGTTTCCTCATCTCAATATCCACAAGGGGATATTGCGATCTCCTGCTCATCCTGATCATCCAAGAAAAAGAGCACGAGAAGCGCGTGATCGAAGATATTGACGACTATACTCCAGGAATAATGTACGCAAGTTTTACAAAAAGGTAAAAAGCCAACAAGACCCCTACAGAAACCTGTAGAGATGAAGAAGAAAACTTCGTAGTAGAGTCACAGTCGGTGCTAAGAATATGGAAAATTTTCTTCTGCAGACTGTTTAACGGCGGTAAAGATCAACATGCCGCTGGGACTTTGTCTAACTTGACTGTGCTATAAACTCTGATAGCAACATCTCAGCAGAATTTAAAGGAAGAATAAATCTTGCCAATTGTTGTTTCTTTAGGCTGAGAAGGCACTTGAGTAGTAAGGACCTATCCCGATCAACTGAGGAGACTCTGTATAAGACCTTGATCATCCCAGTCGTGCTTTATGTCGCTGAAGTTTGGACTCTATCTAAACCGGATGAAAATATCCTCGGTCGCTTCGAGAAAAATATTCTTTGTAAAAAAAGTTTGCGTTAGAGGAGGAGATTTAACGACAAACTATACGAGCTGTACAGCCCCATCGACCTAGTCAAAAAATTACGCATTAGTCGTTTAAATAGAGTGGATAAACACAATTGCTCCGGCCCGTAGATTTTTCGAATCTAACCCGAAGGGACAACGCAGTAGACGAAGACCTCGCCTTCGGTGGCGCTCGCAAATAGAAGCGGACCTCATTCGACTTGGAGTGCGCAACTGAAGACAGTTAGCTAAGAACCGGGCGTATTGGAGAGGCTTGGTATTGGAGGCCCAGGTTCACCCCGAACTGTAGTGCCACCAAGAAGAAGAAGAGCACATATCTGACTAAACGTCACATCACTGAATTATTACATAGTTACAGCTTAAATAGTAGAAAAGGAAAGGTGTCTTTAACAATTTTCGGATTCTTATTTATTTCAATGTAAATGAGGATGTGGGAAGTATCTCAAAAATAATCAATAAAACACACTTCCTGCGATGAAAAAGGAAACAGAAACCCAGAAATTAGTTAACGAATTCACTTACACGCTTCCTTCCACTTCATTTCACTTGGAAACTTAATTTCTAATTTCTTGAAACAGTTGCATTCTTATTGTATTCTTAGCATATAACAACCTCTACAGTTGGTGTACTACATACTATGTATGTACATATGTACATACCTTAACATCCTTGTGATTTGAGCACACACTAAAGTTCAACATTTCGCAGCTAGCGAGGATAAACTTTAGACCAAGTTAAATTGAAAGTGCCTTCTATTGTTGTCGTGGAATTGTATAGAATAGTAAAAGATATCTATGGAGGGTATGTAAGCAGTACCACCTTGGTTTGCTGTTTGTATCAAATTTGTTGGGAAAATTGTTTTGAAAGTGGGATAGGTACTACATACATGTGGGGTAAGATTTACACTGGTAACCACAAGCACGTACATACATATGTACATATATGCAAGAGTTACTTGTTTCAAGTGGAAATATTATTATTAAGAGTTCAAGTGCGGTCGTTCATAGGTTGGAATACCTACGTCAAATGTAGATGATAGGTTCAAGACTCAGGATGACTTATCGAAACTAGAACATTATACTCTGTTCAATGCATGCTAGAGCATTATACTCTGCTCATCTATTTGAAGATGTAGAGTAGTTATCTGCTCTAAATTTGTTATATAGTAAGCTTATGTTTTTTTTTAAATCTGTGATAGCTTTGATAACGGACTGACACCGAAGACAACACCAGATATGTAGCTAAATTTCTGGGTAGTACGAGGTGATGAAAAAGTAAAAAAATATGTAGTCACGACAGATCGTCCCAAGAAAATGACAATAATCGAACTTCAACACGTTCCACCCGCTGAAAATGTCAGAAGCAAACAATAACTTTCCTTCTTTTCTAGAAAAAGGACGAAAAATCCCAGCCAGGAATTACATGCAAAAGACAGCTCTATAAAGAATAGGGTACATGACACACACTTTTTCATGACAGTTATGCTCTCGAAGCCAATATGGTTTATCTTCGTGTCCAAATCTATGCAGGTAGGCTCTAAAGCATCCATGGCCTGCATTCACCTACCTTTATCAGAGTGATACCATCTCTCCTGCCATTGACAGAATGAATTGCAGAATTGTCCTTGGTGGTACCTCAGTATCACTTCGACTCATCGCGTTGCGCTTCTTTAGCAAGGAGGTCTATTGGTACCATACCAGCCACTATACATACCGCGTCGTTGGAGGTTGTTCGAAAGTCGCTGCATACTCTCAACGCTTTGATTCTGTAAGCTGCCTCAGTCTTCAGCAGCCCATATTTGGGAGCCGTAGAGCGTTATCGATGCCGCAACTCTTGCCCAAAAGCAATCTCTTCCCGTTCTTTGGACCGCCGATATTTGGCATGATCCTTGCCAGCGCAGCCGTTGTGCTTCCTGCCTTTTCAGTTGTATGCTGCAGATGTTGCTTAAAGTTAGGATTGCATCTAAATGTCAAGATACTTCAACTCTGCTTTGGAAACTATAATGTGATCGCCCACGATTACTCTTATAGTTTCCGTGACTCTGTCTTTTCTTCTGCAAGTTGTAAACCCATGCGTACAAACCAGTTCTGAACCATTCTGATTGCTTCATTGCAGTCACGCTCTAACTCCTCAAGAAGTTTGGTAAATAAAACGATTGCTATGTCACCGACGAAGTCAATTATTTTGTAAAATCTCGGGATTCCAAGTCTGAGAACGTCATCGTACATTAGATTCCACAGTTGTGGACCTAGTACGGAGGCTTGAGGAATGCCATCTGTGACGTTATACTGCCTCGTTCCATCGTCTGTGTCGTAGAGCAGTATCCCATTTCTAACATAATCAATCATTATCTTCTGCAGGTACTCTGGTACTCTCTTGCCGGTAAGAGCTCGTAGAATATTTCTTCAGTTTGCTGTATTGAAGGCGTTCTTGACATCTAGCGTAATAGTTGCGCAGTATTGCTTACTCCCACCCTTCCATAGCTTTCCTTCGATGGTTTTTTTCGTCAATTGTAAAGCGAGCCTTACGGAAATCATACTGACAGTCTGAAAGACCACCAGTCTCATCGATTGCACTCTCCAATCTGTCACTTATAATACGCTCCAGTATTTTCAACACGGTGGAGTTCTCTGTGGCTGCTGTGTTCTCTGGAGCGCTGCTGGTGCAATCGGCGCCCCCTGAGGCACTCTGTATGTAGTCTAACAATTTCACCGCTTCACCAGTATGCTGCCGTGGCCGCTAGGCGTTTGCTCTTTTCTGGTGCATGGATGCATCATAGGCTCTTGTCAGTTCTCTTTGGCATTTGTTCTTCCTCTGGCATTTGTAGAACGTGAACCCCATTCTACCGTCCACGCGTTGAAATCGCCTTCAATGACGATGCGATTTCTTCCTCTTGCAATCGTTGTGACTATAGTAGCGCGTAGCTACTGAGGAAGTATATCCCACTTATGTACTTTGGTCCATACAAAGCCTGCCTGTCGCATCGTCATTTTTGCTTCAAATGGTCGTTGGCCGCATATATTCATCGCTCCTTTGCCAGAAGTATCTGCTGTCCACTCATCCTCATTTAGCTGCTTGTAAGGCTTGCTGAGTATCGCTCAGAAGCATATTATGCTTCCAGTACTATGCTTGGTGCTATGCTCACTTCTATTACAGAGGATGCATTCCGGCTCTGAGGAGCAATTTTTTGCCATGTGACCCTTTCTTCGCTCTTACAGTCTATTGTATGGAGGTCACACCCTAGGCACCAGTGACATCTTCTCAGGTCCGGTTTTTCTCTTAATTAGCAATTTATCCAAACCGATTCTGACTTTTCCGACTGCTAGCACTTTGTTGGCGATGGTGGCTGGCTGACTACTGCTGTCTGCGTCCCGGAATAGGTCTTCCTTATTGCTGTGTCTGATATCGGTTTTTTTCTTATCGAACTACTCCGAGAATGCTAGACTGACTTCTTCCTGAGCTATGAGGTCATAGACACGCTTAAACTTACGAACGACCACGCTATTAGGACGAAGCCAAAGAAATAATTAGGTATCATACGGTAAGATATAGATGGATTCTAGCCTTTCTGTATGTCAACATTAAGGACGAAAAGGTGTTCCAACATTCGACAGAAATAAATAAAAACTCTTCGTATATACGGCAATATCTTTATCTTCCGGGTTACTTCATCATTTATTGTGAGAACTATCCGGTCTTAAAAATCTGTCCAGCTAAGTCCCAACCAGTAAGGTCTTCCTCACAAAACCAAAACTAAGCTCAAACCCAGCTTATACTATAGAACCCACAATCTACAATCAAAATACATAACTTGCGATAAATCATCTGATTCAAACTACCAAATTTAAGAACAACAATCAGTGATGCTAACTTGATCCTAACAATGCAATGCAATGCAAAGGCAATGCAATTAAACTGACATTAAATAATTAAATTCAAACATGTGCACATTTGTTACATACATATACACTCTAATGTATGTACATATGTTTATACTACATTCCTTCGAATTCGATCAGGAACCAAGGATAAACCAAGGAACTTTCTCTCTCTCTCTCTCTCTCGCTCTACTCAAAACATCTGCTTTAATGAATTCATTTTCCACTTGAGTTGAATTGAATTCAATTGAGATACTGAAGTGGAAGATAATGAGAAGCACACGACAATAAAGATCATCAATGCAACAACACTGAGAAAACATGGTACCCAATCAAGGATATGCATGTTTAGGTAGCATGTTCTTAGAATATATTAACATAGCCATAGACGGACAGGACAGGAAAAGGGAAAAGGGCTTCCGTGTAGAAATTAAGGTAAAAGTAGAAATGTCCTGGAATCATAAAATTCCTAGAAAACGAACGAGGAAGGATGAAAAGATTTTCCGTTTTTAGATTTTCTTTTTTTTTTAGAAAGTGCAACAAAAGTATGAATTGGCAGCTCTACAAATAACTTCCTTGAACATCCTTCAAAGAAAGGCAAACAACCTGCCCCACTGCCTTTTGTAGTGGCATCGACAGATAATATTTCTCTTTTCAAGCCCAATAGCTGTAAATGAACTTGACCTATGTTGTTGTCAACACAGTTAAAAGGGACAAGGACGACATCCGATGACACATACGGAAGATGGCTTTGTTAGTCCATGCTAAAGTACATGTGTTTAGTTGTACAATGTCGAGTGTTCTTTAACCCTATTTTATGACACTAACCTTAATCGTGTCAAGGAGGAGGATGAGTTCTCAATGCAGGAAGGACACATCGAGCGAAGGTCGACAAAAAGGTTGACGGAAATTGGAAAAAAATTCTTGTCAAAGATTACGAGATACTATGTTAGCATTGTGGCATTTGAATTGAAAAGGGAATCAGAAATGAAATGATGGCAAATCATTACAAGATGAACGATGACTACATACATACATATGTATGGTAGGGCTTGACTGTGTTCAGAAATGGAATTAAATTTGACATGCCAACTCGCCTACAAGCCGGCAATAAACTAATCACTTTGTTCGAAGAGAAATAAATCTTGATAAATGAATCCCTAATGAGTCACGAAAGCGAATCATGCTTTTAACTTCCCTAGACCACAGTATCTAACACACTCCCACAGAATCACAGTATCTTATGTGAATATTATTACATATTGACCTTTGACACATACTATAGAGATGCACGTACATATGTATATCTCTCTTGAGGATAAAAATAACTTTGTAAGAGTGTGCATACATTATTAAGCCCACACTAGTGGCTGTCCATTTGGATGACCATTTTGGAAGACCTGTTGCGTCACATGTACATATGGTTAGTGGTAATATTTTCGGCTCATAATAATTTCAATAGAAACACATTGTTAAACGATTTGTTGTTCGCATGAATACACCCTTAACCAATAATTTAGCACGTAAAAAAAAAATTCATTGTTCCCCGGTGATAACCGAAATATAAACAATTGAATCAAATAACTAAAGCGGCTGTGGAACGTAATTGTGCAATGAGGCGTTACGTAGAGAGGGTCTCCTGTTTTTTTTTTTTGTCAGTTCCATGTATTGTTGCGAAATTTCATTGTTGACTCATTGACTCGCCATCGTTTTACATTGCGGATATGCGCAACACATTGACGTTGTCATCTAATGGAGTAGAATTAAACCAAACAATAGAGGACGTATCCTTTTTTTTGTGAAAAATTCCATTTAAATAGGGTATCAGCCCATTGAAGTGACAATGGGACAGAGTAGTTTTTTTTTCGTAAATCAAATTTTTTCTGTGTCAATTGCAATTGAATTTCATGGGAAATACTCGTTAATTAAAAAAAAAAATGCTTTTATGGCGACCCACGAAACAGTATCTAAGGATCTGAATGGAATGTTGGAATCCACATAGTGTTAGGGAAATGGGACACGACTGTGCAGTACATTTAAATAGTGGTAAACAAACGCGGGACAAACATATGGACGCACTTGTTTGTGTAATTTGTGTTACTGTAGCGGAGGATGGGTAGAAGATCAAAACAAAAAGGCAGCGATATGAAAGTGCAGCTTTTACCCCTTTCGAACGGAAGAACCCAAGACGTCGGCAAAACTTCATCTACGCCAAAGTGAAGGCAATTCACTTCTTCAGCTGCTATGCCCCATGAATACTGTCAGATGCTGGATATACTGATTATAGCTGGAGACTTCAATCAATGGGCAGTAGAGTAGAGTAAAACGGAAGGAAACCTGTATATTGGTGGAACAACAACATCTCGAATCTCCGTGCAGACAACGAGTCAGACGTAGGGACAAAGGAGACTATGAAATTCTGCGAGAAAAATTCAGAACAAGAAGAAAACAGCTCCGTAAGTTGATATAAAAGACCAAACGAGAGCACTTCCAACCACTTAGGGGTGAACTGCAGCACAATTCATTGGGAAGAGCGTATGAAATAGTTTTGGAAAACCATGTCACGCCAACTGCACTGACATGCCCGATCATGATGCACCTGATTGTTAGCATCCTAATCCCGGCGAAAGATCAAGTCCCGATACCCTGTTTTGTTAAGTCAGCGGAAGCTGAGATAGTACCCCCAGTCACAAGTAAGGAAATTCTTGAAGTTGCAGCAACACTAAGGACTAACAAGATGCCAGGAATAGATGGAATGCCGAATAAGACCAGAGATCTTTACACATTTGTATACGACATGCTTAGTGGAAGGAAAATTCCTACTAAAGTGGGAAAGGCAGTCCTTATCCCGAAGGGCAATAAGTCACCTGACCAACCGTCGTTGTACAGCCTGTTGTGCATGGTCGACACAATGGGTACAGTCCTGGAAAAAATCATACGAACAAGACTGAAGTGATTTACTGAAGAATACCACGGGCTCTCCAACCAACAGTATGGTTTCAAAAAGAAGAGAAGTGCCTTACATGCAATAAGGGCAGTGAGTGACAAGAAGATGGCTAGGATGGACAAAGTAGTACTGTTCCGTCATTTTACTCAATATCAAAAACGTCTTTAACTCAGTTATCTGGAACTATGAAAACAGAGCGTTAAGTAGCCTGCAACTACCCAATGAGAATTATTGACAGTTACTTCAAAGACAGGACACTTCACTACGACATAGAAGAAGGGCCAAAGAAGTACAACATTATAAGAGCAGTTCCTCAAGCGTCAGTGCTTGGCCCAGTGATATGGAACATAATGTACGATAGTATTCGTGAGAATACCGAAGTCGAGTGGAGAACATATCATCTGCTATGTTGACGATATTGCAGTAATTGTTGTGGCAAACACGGTGGAAGAAAAGTCTGAGAAATGTAACCACGTCATGAGAGATATCAGCTCCTGGCGACACACATCAAATCTTAAATTGGCTGTCCACAAGGCAGAAGTGGTAGGACTAAAGTAGAACACTTCACTATATAGGTCGTTGAGCATACTATCTAGTCGAGTCCACACATTAGATACCTGGAAAACAGTCCCAATATGATGTATGCAGGTAAAAAAGCCTTCCAGGTAATAGCGGAGAATAATGCCACATATTAGAGAACCCAAGCAGCCAAACAGGAATCTGCTAGCAACTGTGAGCAAACCCATGTTTATGTACATATGTGTCCACCGATTGAAAGCAAACCCTACTTGAGGTGCATGAACGCAGCACAAAATTTTGCATCGTTAAGAGTATGCTGCGCTTTTAGAACCGTGTCAGCGGAAGCCATGGACATGATTTCGGACAGAATGCACATCGGTCTAGAAGTTAAAAAGGCTACAATACAAGGCGGGACCGAGCCGGAAGAGAGGAGAATCACCAATATTGCCATATAGGCAGAATGGCAACACAGATGGAATGCTACCACCGAGGAAGATGGACATTGGTAATGGACAGTGAGTGAAACAGTAGAGAACATTGAAAGGTAAACTACTACCTGACGAAATTCCTGTCCGGGTATGGATGCTTCCAGGAGTATCTCTGCAGGTACAAGCACATAGACCCATACTGCATAGCGATGGCAAAATTCAGAATGCAGAGCATATCTTGATTGAATGCCGACGATATTCGTCGACCACAAACGTGCTAAAATTGGCAATAAGTCGCCATGTGACACCAAGAAGGCTTATAACTTTCATGCTAACAACAACTGAAGCCTGGGAGACGGTAAAGGAAGATATCACAACTGTAATGCAGCAGCTACCCCGCAAACATCAACAAGCGGCAACGAACGATTTCGCTATATGGAATCAACGTTCCAGTCAGGTCAGGTCACCCCAACTGATGTACTGGGTTTAGTCCGTCCACCACCAAGAAACCCGTCGTTTGACGACCACGCTTTGAACAGGCGAAGTTGCTCAAAGCAGGACCAACATATTAAGACTTTGGAGAGACGCCTGCAAAATAACGACAGAAATCCTCTCCATAGGGCGCTTAGAATGGGCAATTGGATTATACTACGGATGTACACAGCTATAGTAAGACCAAATGGAGGCAGTTAGCTAAGGACCGGGTAAACTGGAGAGGCTTGTTGGTTGAGACCCAGGTTTACCCCGAACTGTAGCGTTACCTAAGTAAGTCTTAGAAAAATCAGGCTATAACTCGAGCTCAGATATTGTCCTCACTGGTTATCAACTGGAAAACTATATTGAATTCGAATCTTTTCTGCTGTGATACCTACGTAAGTGTATGTGAATGCTGAAATATCCTTCTGACTAAATGTTGTTTTAATTTATAAAATACTGAACAACAAAACTTGTACACGTCTTGCCAAGTTATTGCCACAACCCTCTGCCAGCTACTTCTTTCTTTTCTGTTTTGTTATCCAATATTCTGAGACATTCACATAAAAAGTCACATTCTTCACGTTTTCTTTTGCAATAGTTGTGGCTTTTCAATGGACATACATACGAGTACTCGTATTAGGGTTCGCTAATGCGTTTTTCATACATGTTCCAACGGACAAGGATATTACGAATACGAACGTTGATCGTTATGTAGGTCAAATTATGCAACCATTTCCTCCGCTTTAAGGGAAAATCAATTTGTAAGGCTATTTTCCGCAATTTAATGTTGCACACATGAGTGTGCCTAAGTTCTTGCACACCACACCACTAAAGCCACTAAAGACCGTATGCAAATATTGCTATTGTACATGCCCATGTACACGCAGCAGGAAATAAGGCGCAATGCTCCTGTCGATAGAATAATAAATTCTTAACCCTTCTTGAAAAGAAAATGCTTTTCTTGGTGATGTAATAGTTGGTACTTCCGGAGATACACTTGACTACTATAGAGAGTAGGTACATATGTGTGTTTGCTTCATAAATCTAATCAGCAAATGTCGTAATTACAGTCATTTGTGCCTTCAACAGTCTGATTCACTCGTCATTGGAATATGGTATGTTGGGTCGTCTTAGATACTTATTGTGTGTGCATATGGAATGGCTAAAGTACTCTGTTTGCCTTCTAAACGACTGCAAATAGACTCGTTTGTCTTTGGTATGTATTTTAGTTTAGTGCATTTCAATATACTTACTAATGTGTGGTATGTATCTACACTGAGAGATATCCTTGGAATATTCTTTGCCATGACTACGACTACATACATAAATCATTTGCCTCAAGTGTTGTGAAAATCTTTTAATGCTCTTATTTCTCTGTAATTAACGTGGAGACTAAAATATGTGTCGTAAGAAGATAAATGGAACGAAGATTAGGTACTCTTTGTGCTATAATCTTGATTTCACAAAGAACTTTTCTTGTTTTCATATTTCCTTCAAAATAAATACGTACATGCATATGTACTTGTATTTACTGAAACTAAATTGTAAAGAGATTGTTCTTAATCATTTGTGTAAGCAATGGTATGTATTGCGGTCGCTAAGTACTCAGGTGAGGTGTGTTTTCAAGAGAGTGCTGTAGAAATTTCGTATCCAACGTACTGTACGAACGTCTAAAGCCTTTCTGCAACACACTAACCGGCACGTACCAGTATGCCTTTCAGCTGAGAAGATCGACGATCGACCAAACTCACCATCGACCAGACCAGACTCATCATCTCTAAGGACTCATCAGAGGACTAAACCAAGTACTTGTTGTCAGCAAACAAAAACTCCATTTATCAGGTATATACTCGCCCGACTAAATTTTAGAGATGAGCTGGTGTATGCTCTATACAAAGTCACCTCCAGCTACTTTGAACAACTTGACCTTTTTGAAGCGTGGTCGTCAAATGACGGGGTTCTTGGTGGTGGTCGGACTAAACCCAGTACGAACGGAAATATCCAGCGGATGTAGATTGAGAATAGTTTCCAATCCAGCAGTAGGTTCTCATGGCGCTTACGGTGCCAATACAAGTAAAATCTCTGTATCTTCGTGACAACTACTTAGTTGGTCGTCTTGCTGGTGGACTGCCGAAGATTGGCTTGTATTGGCACCGCCAACGCCATGAGAACCACAGCTACTGCTGGACTGGAAACTGTTCCCAATCTACTTCCGCTGGATATCTTCGTTCAAGCCTCGGCAGTTATTAGTACCCTAAGAATATCAGGCAGATAATTAGGTAGACTGGAAATATACCTACCACGGATTACCTGATTCCATACCTAGATTTCAAAAGACCCTTCAGAAGCTTTTGCCCGGGCAGGGAAGTATGGATAAGCGGTCAGCTTACCAACACGCGTACTATCTATGACTTCGTAGTGTTTTCCAAGCGGAGGTCCTATTAGTGACAATAGCCGCCCGTGAGATTCCATTGAATGCAATGCCACAGGAAGGTATCACCTTTTTCATCAATATCCAGACACCAATAAAAGTGTTTTCTGCTATCGAAATAAAATCCAAGCTTGTGAAGTGCTGTCGTGAAAAACTTAAGATTGGAACACAGCACAAGGTTATGGTCCACTGGGTCTGTGGACATGAAAATGGAAATGGTAATAAGCAGGCCAACAAATCGGAGGTTTGGAATCCACACCAGAACAAGCCGGCACCTCGTTGTTCATCTCGCTTTGCACACTGAGGCTCGAAGTAGGGATTAAGTCCCTAAGGGAGGCAAATATCAGATAGTCCTTCCTAGAACGGACCGACAGGATTATATTATAAAGGATAGAAAACCACCTTCTACACTAATAGAAGTCATCATGGGGCCACATGAAAAACTTGGAAATGAGGATACAACCCACTTTTTCTGTCACTGTCCAGGTCGTATCCACCTTAGATTTAAATTTTTCGGGCGACACTTTTTCCGTGACCTAGAAGATTTATCTAGCAGATCAGTCAATGGCATCTTGAACCACATCACATACTATACATCGACATCTTGAAATATAATTGGATGTTTTGCTAGTTCATAAGAACCATATCTGTAGAACTGGGGTGACTAATGGGCAAGGGGCATATCTCCCCTATTGACCTGATTGTGGCGTCTACCCACAAATATAATCTAATCTAGTCCTAAATTGCTATTTGACAGTCCAGTATGCTAAGGATGACCATCTCTTCTGTCAGATTGTGTAAGAGGGTTCCATGGATTAGATGATAAATTTTGGAATGGAGGCCGATGTCTATAAGTAAATGGTTGCCATTAGGTAAATGGTTAACACAGTGAAAACGATCACAGAAAGAATACGATAGAGAAGAGGTGAAAAGGAGTACTGGTTCGTCATAACACTGGACGTTAGCAACGTGTTCAACACCGCGAGCTGGAAACATATCTTTGAAGCACTTCGAAATACAAGAGTACCAACTTGTATCAGGAAAATGTTGAAAAACCGCTTCCGACAAAGAATGTTGCTCTATGAAACAGATGATGGTGTGAAGGAACACGCAGTTACTGGAGGAGTCCCACAGGGCTCCGTTGTGGGACCAATACTATGGAATTTTCTATGAACTTGTACGGACGTCTTTCCTCTTGAAATATCAGATGAGGTAAAAATCGATTTGATTTGCGAACGACACGTTGGTATCGTTGTAAATACAAAACTACTGGAAGAAGTTGTTCAAAAAATCAACGAAACCATTTCATTTGTTTCGTTTGAATATAAAATGGAAGAGGTACTAGTTGCCAGTAGAGGGCAGCTAACTTACAGTGAAGTGGACACAGCAGAAAGAAACACAAGTTTGATAGAGTGCCTTTCTTGTTAGGGCCATCGGACTTACCGACTTAACCCGATTGAAGAGATTTAGATAAACCACAAACATACACACATGGACACCACCATATGAAGAAAAGGAAAAGCTAGCTGAAGAACAACATTCCCAACAGAGCTCTCAAATCCTTGTCGTTATGATGTTGGAACGAATCATCTGGACTAGATTCGAAGTCGGAGTGGTAGATGCGATTGGGCTCTAAGAACACCATTGACAAATCCAATAAGTTCAGACAGAAAATAAAAACCAGTCAGAGAAAGAGATGGGGAAGAGGCTAAAAAAAGTATTGCAGAGTACACTCCATATACCTATGTTAAGAATGCGTTTAATAGTGCCAGCTGGAGCCGAACTCTACAGGCAGCTGAAACTATACGAGTATCAAGTCCATAAATCGGATTACTTTCCTGCAGAATTCTATTGCATAACACCGGCTAGGACCACTACTGTGGAACATCAAACAAGATAGGAGCCTCAACCTCAGTTTCAGTTTTTAGGTTTTTGACGCCGGAAATACTGGCACGATGTTGGACGGCTTCAATACATCGGACGAGGATACAATGTTAGGGGACCAAACTTGGCGAGCGTGTTCGGGGATGGGTCTGATGAAGGTGATATAGAGTGATTTGGTAACCTTGGGGTCTGAAAATTTCTTAGACTAACAAAAAAACTAAAACGCTGTAAGCTCTTATATATCATAATGTTCCTTCTGCAATGAATGTCGTTTTCTTGGTCAAGTATCTCCCAATAGATGCCATCTTTCAAATCGTAAAAAACGATGACCAGACTTTGAAACTTTGTCCATACCACATGCCACAGGTATTACCTATTAATTTTTACTTTACTCAACATCCCTTCTTTAAACACTCCTTGATTGTCCTTTGAATCAATTACCGACCATCTGTCGCTGCTGAGCTTACAGTCCTATTGCTATGTCTTTATTACATCCTTTCTTTTCCCGGTCCGGCTGTTTCATCTCATTGGCTAAACAATGTCGCTGTTCGCTGCTTTCCGACTTCCGTTTCTCTCTGTGCTTGTTTTATGATAATAAAATCAAATCAAATGAAAATGAAATCCGTTCCTTTAAGGATAATGAAAATAATTTTATTAAGGACATAAAAGCGCCATATTGTTGCTAGTACCTACATCTATACACACATAGACAAGCTATACTACAACAGTTTGTTGTTTTTCGTGCGAAAATGCGTCGTAATAGGGAAACCATCAGCCGGGCCTGGATACAAAAAACATAGAACAGGATAATCTATGATGGCAGGCAACGCAAATTGAATTAGCCAAAGCTATAGTATACTACATACGTACATACGTATCTGTATATTGGCAGCAGCAGTGATGAAGAGAGTAAAGGGCGACAACCGACAACGCTGGAAACGAAACAAAACTTTCCTATCAAAGTTGCTAACATTGGCCTTCGCCGGTCGGTTTACTTCTACTGATTTCAATTAATCCCTCGGAAAACAACAAACGAAACAAGAAAACCGAAAAGAAGGAGACGACGAAAATTTTGTCAGATTATTCAGGACGAAGCGGCGCATTAAGAAAAGATTGCCCTAACGAATGAGCTGAGAGAGCATAACAGAAGCCTTCCAACGAAATAGTTGCTCGTGTTTGGGGCTTTGTACTACGCTCAGGGCAAGGATATTCAATGGAAGAAATGATCATCTAATTAGGTTCGTTATGAGTTATTGGTGTTATGGAATGAAACCCTCCTTGATGGCCAAGTTAATGTTTACTCATTGGCAGTGTTTTTTCTTTCTTTCTGTTTCCACTTGTTAGGATGTGATAATCGGCAGATGACGTTAGGAGGTGTAGTTTTATGTCCTGCTGACATGTGGTGCGTGGGTGAGTAAATGATTTGAATATTTACAAGGATTCGCATTTATTTTTTCGACTTCGATTTTCCTTTGAGAAAAGGAGAGTTTTTATACGATGTGCGAGGTGGCATAAGTACACTTTCGAAGGTAGAGTGCAATCCCATTATTAATTTCGAACTTAAGCCAGCAACCTGTACGACATTACTCTCTAAAGAATGTGACCACTTTAGCATCTTAGCACCAAAGTGCAACCATTTTTTTGAAGATTTTTAGCACTTTTAAGACCTTCAAAGTGATTTTTCCTGGCATCCTTTCAACTTCATACGGCAAATACCATTTAAAAAGTCCCCACGTACCTTTTAGGTCCTTGATAAGACCCGAAGAAACACTTTTGCAACTTCCCGAACCAAGTGTAACCAAATGGACTAACTCTATGAAACTAACTGTCTGTGGGTCTGTTCAACTGCGTCCTCTTTCAAGTGCTAGTCGTCCTCGTTCTTGTCCTCGTCCTTGTGCTCTTTCTCTCTGCCAAAACATTAATTAAACAAAACTACAAACTTTCGCAAAGAAATTGCATTTAATGTGTAATTCGTATGCAAAAGTGGATGCGACAATGACTCCTCCTCTACCATCGTACCACACAGGATACGTATATGTATGTATATGTAGGTAACATTTTTCAGTCACATGCAGTGTAGGTAATGAACAAAAACGACGACAACGTGAGGTGAGTATTTACCACCCCGTAAATAGTTTGTCATAAATGTTGGAATATGTTGCATTACAGGACACGACTACTATGTAGAATGAGGTGATGGGGGCGAAGCATTTGCTGAATTTGGAGAAAAGGACCAAACTTCCACGGGGGCGGCGCAAAGGACGACTACAGATGGATCAATGGGTTTTGCATACTAATTACTTTGTAACGTTAAAGTTTGACTTTTGTTTCTCACTGTTTGCAATGAAAGTGGTGTGCACAGAGGTGAAAAAGGGTTGACAGTGTATTAGGGTATGATTTGATGTTGATAAAACTTTTCACCTTGCAAACATGTGTGCGTAGAGAGAAAATTTAATGAAACACCATTCCGTAAGGATATCGAGTGGGTGGCAGCTTTGCGAACAGAGTTATAAATTTAGACGATACGATTTTGTGCTGCAACATGTTCCTAGTCCTGACAGTTATTACAAAATTGAAAGCAAAAAAAAAAAACATTTCTCTTAACAATTATTCCAATTTACCATTACTCAAACGATCTAAGAAACAAATTTAATTTTAAACTTATTTTCTAAGGAATGCAAAAACCAATGAAACGGAACAACAAGACCTAAAGGAAAAACTTCCTTGATTTCCTGTCGAGTTCTTCTTCTCTCTCTCTCTACTTTCTTCGAATAGAAATGAGAAAAATCTTTCCAAACAATAATATTCATTACTATCAAGTGAAGTTAGAAAATATTTCTTACCTTTTTTCTTTCACCTCTTTTTCTTTATTTATCTACTTTGAAAGTTTCTAAGTATTTTTCTTCCCTTATACTTTGCATTTGTGTGCTGTTTTCCTTTTAAGGACGTAAAGGGTGAGAATGACTTTTAATTTTTTTGCGTTTTGATGTTGTAAAGCAAATACCTACCCCCCTTTTGCTATACATTCTCACTTTCAAAGTAATTATTCAGAGCAATCACTTTCATCGTCCTTTTGAAATTCATATAAACAGAAATCCCCTCTCTTTGTGTTAACTTTGTGTAGCAGTTTCGAGTTTAGAAAATCCCTAAAGACTAGATTTTAATGAATCGCCACTTTAAAGCGTCGACACAATAACCAACCGCTTGAAAAGAAAAAAAAAACAGAAAACAGAAAACCAACCAACAAATGATCCTTTACATTTCTCCTAACCCGGATGTCCTTGGCTGTATGTCATAGAACCAAGCAGATAGGCCAACAAACATGAACAAAAAAAAACACCATCGCATGTTCACAGCCAAATGTCACCCAGGCGCGCGCAAAAAAAGGAAGAAGAATGAAAACAGCAAAAAAATCCTTCAAAACGGAAGGAAAGACAGACGAGCTAAAATTGGGGTTACACGAGATGTCCTCCCAGAGGCATTCTATACAATGGAACACGTGAAAAAAAAATCAACGAAATAAAAAAAAAAAAACAAAAAAAAAATGTTTCTAAAAATTGCTACGCTTCAGTAAGCCAAGGACCAACACAAGCGGACTGACCTTTTGGATGGCTATGTGTACTACACATGTGCTCAGCTAACAATTTTTGGTTTATGGAAATTTCAATCATACCTGACTACGATTCAGGACTATTTATCTTAACCCGCTCTTGCTGCAAATTAACTAGTAAGCGAAACTGAAATATTTTTTTATGGATAAAGTTGCACTAATGAAGGGATAGGACACTCTGACGAAGTTGCCAACCTGTCACGGGTAGTAATATTTTTGGAACACGTATTAAATGACCAGGCAGTTCATGACAGGACTACATTTTCACCTATCTGGACAGTAACGTCAAGTATAAAACCAGGATTCCTAGCAGGAATCTGGGACTGAAATTTACACAGACGGATCCAAGACAGTATCTGGAACAGGTGCGGGAGTCTACTCCAGTGCACTGGATATTTGTATGATCACATGACTATCGGACCACTGTAGTGCATTTCAAGCAGAAGTCATACCAGTCCTTGAAGCTCCGACCTACTCGATAGAGTGCAGTGTTATTCTTTTTTACATACTCGTGTATAGTCGTGTATAGCTGCAATAAAACCCTTGGAATCTCCAGTAATTCGATCCAAGTTGATAAATCAATACCTCGGAAAACCATGACACATCTTTTGTATACCTGCCTTGTACTATCGATATTAAAAAGGAAAATCCTAGGCGAGTACTTCTTCGAAAATATTTACGATCTACTTGACTTAAGCAAAATGAAAAGCTTCGACACCGGCTTAAACTTTTTTAATACCCAAATGGCGAATTTAGGAATAATTCTTGGGCATGTGTTCACACCGAAACTGGTTGTCCTGCCTGCTGTCCCATATGTAAGTGTTGGTAGTCCGGATTTTCCATAGTGGTATCACAGTGGACCTTATTTGGATCTAAGTGTGTCCCTGTTGAGCAGGGACAACCACCCAACTCAACGTAACCCAAACCTTGTAACGCACAGGAATGTACATACATATGTATGTACATACATAAACGTTTTATATATAAAAAAAAAAAAAAAAAAAAAACATACATATGTACATATGTAGGTATGCCAATCGGCATTACCAAAGTGTAAATGATTTGTAGAAGATTCAAATCAGTGTTAGAGGAATCTTGAAAAGATAAAATTGGTGATCAATCAGTCGTGTAGATCCATTGGTGTACAGTGATGACCCCTTATATCAGTGATATAAGATCATGAAATATCGAAAATTTTCGAACTCGAATTGAAAGATAGGAAATTCGACTCAATACATGAGATTTGCATAGAAGGACCAAACCTGCTCGCGAGGTCTACGAGAAGAAGAGAAGGAATGAACATCAGCTTCTTAGAAGAACAAAAAAAGACCATGAAAAGGGCGCGATTAGGGAAATTAGATTTGAAAGACAGAACTGAAGCCTGCACAGACGAACAAGGATACCTAGAAAAAGAATCCCAGTCTATGTTGAGGACATGAAAAGATCAGTTCTATAGGCTTTTCACAGCGACTAAGTATGACCAAAATTCCGCTGTCAGGGAGAATGAACCATTCAATCTGGACGATAATAACCGAATTTCGATGATGAGAACATTTTTCATTAACATGGCCGTGCAGACCAGAAGATATGTATTTCAAAGATGGTAGAAATACTAGCACCAGTACTTGGCTCTGTTTCACGAGGTCTTAAGATGGCGATACCTAAGCTGAAATTCAATGAAGCTGCTGGAGCTGATGGCCTAACTAACGAGCTATTAAAAGTAACGGGTAATGAATTGTTAAGGAACATGCAACAACTCATTTGCAAAATATGATCCCGATGAATGGAGCCTCAGCATTATTTACCCGATCCTCAAGAAAGGAGACCCTCTAAACTGCGCCAACTATAGAGGAATAAGTCTCGTCAATGTCGCCTACAAGATCTTTTGTACTATGTAAACGTCCATATCAGTGTGCTTTTAGGTCAGATCGACCAAATTTTCACATTACGGCATTTGCAAACCTCTTTTCGCTACAAGCTGCATCCATCATTCATACGTGTAGCACTGTAGCATTCAGTTATCGCAATGATGCATTACGTGACTTGACATGGCGATGGTGCCAAACAAACTTAAACAAGCAATCGTTCGACCAATCCACAAAGGAAGTGCTAAAAATCAGGTAGCAAATTATCGCCCGATAGCTACATATACTATCAACCATAGAGAAGATTTTAGAGCAGATAGTAGCAGACAGATTGTGGAAATTTATTGAAAAACACAACATGATGAGCAAAAACCAATACGGCTTCCAAAAGGGAAAAAGCACGAATCAACTTCTTGGCGATTTTGCGAATCGTGTCAATAGTAGTTTTAGTAAAAGTCATCATGTGGTATTGTTTTTGGACTTCAGCAACACTCTTGATCGTAACAAACTCAAATCCAAAGAACTGGAGTTAGAGGAAAACTTGCAGACTGGGTGAGGGATTACCTGAGAACGAGAACATTTCCAGTCAGAATAAAAGACTCGTATAACAGTGCACACAAATTGCAGTATGAAGTTCCACAAGGTTCAAAGCTCGGACCCATACTCCTCATACTATATACAAACGAGATGTTGAAATAAGAGTTCATAATAATAGAGCTTCCCGTTTGCATATGCAGATACTACGGCGATCGTTGTATGTCACAAAAACATAGAAGAAGCAACGAAGATGATGAAGGCAGAGTTAAAGAGTGTGGAAATGGTGTCACGATAATGACCTTGTAATTAAAAACAAAGTTGATGCACATTCGTAGCCCAAATTTCCGAACGTCAAAAATTCGGCTTAAAACGTTTAATTGTACCGATCCAATCCATTGCGAGGTAATTGAGGTAGAGGATACGTACAAATATCTTGGTGTATCCATTTCCTCTGGAAACCACACATTAGCAACTTACGAAGTAAGCTAAAAGGATCTCTATTTGCATTGACTTGCTTGCAATATAAATCAACAAATTATGTGTAAAAACAAGTTTACCACGACCTTGTTGAATCAAGATTGAGGTATGGCATCCTGGCATGGGGAGGTGCAGCATCTTAATAAACTGCAACATATCCAAGACAGGACTCTAAAGCCAATATCGACAAGACAAACTACAACAAAACAGAGTAAGGGTCTTGAACGTAAGGACGATTTTCGAGATGACAGCCGCATTGGAGTATCACTCTTGCTAATCACGGTTTCTTTGGGCTGAGAAGGCAATTGAGTAGTAGAATCCTATCCAGAACAACTAAATAGATTCTATATAAGACCTTGATCACCTCAGTTTTGCTTTATGGCGCTGAAGCTTGGACTCTATCCAAAGCGGATGAATATATCCTCGGTCTCTTCGAGAGAAAGATTTTTTGTAAAATGTTTGGTCCCGTTTGCGTTGACGAGCCTTGGAGGAGGTTATTCGAAGACGAATTATACTAGCTGTATAGCGGCATCGATCTTACTCAGCGACATGTAGAGCGCATAAACACAAATGCTCCGGCGCGAAACTCTTCGAATACAACCCGGAGGTACAATGCAGTAGAGGAAGTCTTCGCCTTAAGTGGCGCGCGCAAGTCGAAGGAGACCTCAACCGACTTGGAGTACGCAACGGAAAGCAGTTGGCAGAGAGACTTGCTATTGGAGGCCTAGGTTCACCCCGAACTGTAGCGCCACATAAGAAGAAGAAGCAGCTATCGAATTTCTTTCAACGATCTTAACAAACTAGCTAACACCTCACCTAAAATCACCCTAAAATTTATTATAAAAACCAGATGGTTCAGGAGTGCCGCTTCTGACCTGGATTAAGTTTTAGGAATTGTTTATTTCATGTATCCCACACCGGGGAACTCAATGGATCCGCTGAGATCCGAGTAATTTTTCACATTATCAGTGCAGTCACCCTCCAATCAACCTAGCTATCAAATTCTTGGAATCGATCTCTAATAATTTGTTAGTAGCTCTTGGCTACCGATCGTCTCGCATGAAGATGTGACAGCAGTTCAAAACTCTTTTTTGTTGGGTGCCAGGGCATAGTAATATTCCAGAGAACTATGAGGTCGAGGAACTTGCCAGAATAGGAACAACTTTACATATTTTGCCAGACAAAGACACTTTAGATATACCAAGCGTTACTCGCAAACTAAAATTCACGCTAAATACTATCGAGAATACAAATCCTAGGTGGACAAGTGAACCAACATGTCTAGCGGCAATCAAATTTGGCCAAAGCTGGACTTAAAACGTTCTAAAAATTTGATTTCTCTCAATAGCCATCAAGGTTTCATCGCTGTCTAGGCAAGCATGCTACTAGGCTGGATCTTTTTGCGAACGACTTTTGTAGAAGCTGCATGGATGAAGAAGAGGGTGAAACTATTCATCACATTCTTTATTTCTGACCAGCTCTCTCTCGCTTCACTTAGGAGCCTGCTATTGTTAGAATTGAGGCGATCTGTTAGACATACATAGATATGTATCAAGAGCCCCTTGCGCTTCATAAGAACTTCAAAATGGTTTAACGAGTAGGTAGAGAGAAACTTTCTCCTATGGTCCATGTGGTATCACAATGGACCTATTGCTGGTCTAAGTGTCTTGACGTTTCTGAGCTGGCAGCCACTTCAACTAAACCAAACCAATGATTATTTGTAGGCAAAGCCAAGGTGTACATTTGGCAGATATATTCCATTACTATCCTCTGGGTTTGTATGATACCTCTTGTTGGATGACCCTATATAAGGATTCAACAGTACTGCTCGATATTAAGTCGATTTAAAAACGTTTTACTCAAAATTATAGAAAAGGTAAATATGTATCTGAACATCAACAAAATCCAATATTGGTTCTATGTAGAGAAAAAAAGTGGATTCCCTAAATCACCACCACCAACTGACTAATTAAAGTCTTCGAACTCCTCTCACTACCAAACTAACTACCACTATTACCAACTCCTTCACTATCACTATCTTTAAACGACACTTACGCTGGTAATTCGTGACATTTTACTGTTTCGATGAAGTCCCTACGCCAATTTCTTTTAAGATTCTGACCACACACCCAGGACAAACTGTATTACATAACCTTTAAACTTTCTTCGCTCAACTTCATTCAACGACATTAGAAATAAAAAGATAACTGAAATTTTTTTTTTCCTTCTTCATACCCACTCCTGTCGATTTCATTCCGTTAGCTCAGCTTAATGTTATCCATTAAAAGGAAAAAGTTTTGAACTTCAGTGATTGTATTATTCTGGAACCTTCAACGTGTATGTATGTGCGGTTAAGTCGGTCTAAGCAATTTGATTAGGTATTTGGCTATTACCAGAACTGAAATCCTTGGACTCAAGTTTACCACAGAAACTTTGAAACGTAACACAGCACAATAGCACTCCAATTGCATTTACTGCCAAGTCACAAGTTTAATTCACTAAAAGAGCAAAAGGACAACATCGGACAATGACGACGATAACATAAGTAATCCAACAAAACCCTATAACGAAAGCAAACCAATTCTATTGACCCTTTTTGGAAAATATTTGTACCTATGCTCGGGTTTGCAAACCATCGAGAGGATTGCCTTCTAACAATTGAATCCATCATGTAATTTCACATCCTGGCTACCACTACTCGTATGCCCCTGACCGATGTACATATGTGTGTATAGAGCACCAGAAGCCACTAAATCCGATGGAAATCAAATTGAAGAATAGAATACGTTTGTACATTGAATGGTATACTTGATATCCATAGCCTGTGTAATCGAATTGCACTCGTTTGGTCAATGAATTACAGTTACGAAGGGCTTTTCGCCCTCAGAATGAAATCAACGATGATATCATAACTGTGATAAATCCTTGAAAGACTCTTCTTTTGTTGAAGATCTCTATTTGGTCAAATGGGGGGTTAAACTCTCGACACAATACGAGTACTCGTAAGGATTGTGTAGTTTTATTAAGGAATTGAAACGGATACAGTGCGGTTTTGATATGTTTGAGCCAACAAATGGGGGGATAACTGATTGTTTGTTATGTTTGGAGAAAGATTTTTTTTTCGATTCTGACAATGTACACAAATAGTGAGATATTCCAATAGAAACCAAGTGCCAACCAAGCACAAGGATATCAGAAGCCATATGACAAAAACCCTGCCATAATCACCTCCTTCTTTTCATCTCTATTATCCCCATTACCATTACCATGCAAATTAATTGAACAATTGAACTCAATTAAGAACTCATCCATGGGGACGAGAATGTCCTTTCTCAAATTTCAATAATTGTGCAATTTAAATTCCGATTTCGAATCCGAACGAGCAGTTCATTAGTTTCTCAAGTTTTGGCTCTCACTTACAAATTGTATATATAATTGGTATTGACAGCTTATCAGAGTACATCAGCAGGACTAACAAGGATTGTACAAGAAAGGTGTTTTTTGGAAGTTTGACTTTTTGTCCCCAGACAAGGACTAAGTACTTTGTAATCAGATTTAGATGAAACAGTAAAAACACTCCTGATTATGAGATTATGTACTTATGTCTGCGAAACTTTTGATTTGTTTCTTCTATCCATTTTCAAAGTTTCCATCGAAATCGAAAACAAAAAACGTTCATCACGTTCGCAGTGTGTCGCTCAAAGTGATAAAGTACAAACACAAAGAGAAATGAAACAAATTGGAAAATCACCCTAAGACAGAGAGAGCTGGGATAAATCGAAACTAGCACTCAACGAATTTAATAACACCTGAATCTGTCTTCTTCTTCTTGCTATCGTTATCCGTCTCGTCCTTGTCGTTAGCCTTGTAGTAGACAGATTCAATATCTACACATACCAAGGCGAAATGAATTCCATTCTTTATGGAACACAAGGAGATGGCAGCGGCGGCAATACTACGAAAAACATCAGATGGACAAACCATTCTTTCTTGCATTGCAATGCACAGGATAACTGTGAAAAGGACTATATATTGCACTATGTTATGTCTGAAGTATCAGGCATCTACTCTACATATGTATGAATAGGTACAGCCACAAACAGATCGAGACTTCTGGCATTGTATTTGAATCCTTTTATGCATATAATGTGCAACACGACCATGGGGCTCTATCGAGAAACAATAATAAAATATCCTTGTTATTCCTGACTTTTTTATTGAAACTTGCCCAAGCTGAAGCGAAAAGGTGGAAGAGGATTTCTCTTTGAAAATCACCGTGGCGGGAAGGAATTCCATTGAATCGACAATCGAGAATGCAAATAAAAAAAAAAAGTGTAACTTTCGATTGGAATGTAGTTTATCCAGCCAGATTGTTGCTTGTTTGAAATTTGTACTCAAAGGATGTGTAGATAGATGGTGATTTCGTTTACAATTTTAAGCTCCATAAGGCATAAGGAGATAAAAAAAGACTGGACAGCGAAGGAAAGATCCTAAGTAAAGTTGTTGGAAGACGGTATAGTGTTTGTGGAACGTGTTTTATAATCGCCTTTGAGCGGCACATCGATGGTGTAACAGTGATAGCAAGATTGAAAGCTTAACATTTTTAAGAACTTTAGAGAGATTTGGCTTAAAATGGATCATAACTCTGTGGCAGGTACGTCAAAAGGCAATCATTTTGCTCGTATCATGCCGATAGAAGCTGCATGGGCGAAGGGAAAGTTGTTGTATGTGTCCAGCCCTGTTCCTTAGAAGAGAATACAAACTTACTTTACCTATGGATGTCCCTCCAGGATTAATGATGTGTTTCTACTGGTTTTGTGAGTAGTTTTGAGAAATAATTTATTCCTTGAGGTATTTTAAGGCACTCCTCCAGTATCCTAGATGTCCAAACATTCCGAGCGGCCAACATAGATTCCGACCTCTACCTAGTTGCAGCAATTCCAACAAATCACCAGAATGTTTGCCGATCACGTATTCCTCAACCTCTCGAGAAGTCCTATGCAGCCAGCATCAAGTGCTGAAGACCAGTGACATCGTCAGGCAGAACGAACTATTCAATAGAACGAACCAGAGAATAGCAATATCCAAACTCAAGTCCAACAAGGCTACAGCGGAGGATGAGTTGGTGAAGAACATACACCAACTCATATCCAAAATTTGGTTGGAGGAACGTATGCCTGATGAATGGAACCTCATCATAGTTTGCCCAATCCACAAGAAAGGAGACCCTCTAAACTGTGCCAACTATAGAGACATCAGTTTCCTTAACATTGCATACAAGATCCTGTCAGACGTATTAAGTGAGCGCCTGAAACCATTTGTCAATGAGCTGATTGGCCCCTATCAATGCTATTTTAGGCCCGGTAAGTTCACAACCGACCAAATATTCACACTACGGAGATCTTGGAGAATACCCAAGAAGTCCAGATCGATACTCACAATCTTTTTATTGATCTTAAGGCCGCATATGACAGCATTTATAGAGACGAACTATGCAGAGCCCTGTTTAGTTTTGGCATCTCTACCAAACTCATCAGATTGTGCAGAATGACGATAGAGAACGCTCGCTGCTCCATGAAGGTCGAAAACAATCTCACATTAAAGTCAATAAAGGATTCAAACAAGGTGATGCGATGTCATGTGACCTTTTTTATGCGAAACTCTCAGAGGCCAAAAGTCTGTGCAATTAATTGACATCATCGACAGAATACAGCCAGCTGTCACTGGTGCGTTTGCAAGTATTGAAACAGAATCCGCGCAAATGGTTTTAGTTGTAAATGAAGGCAAACCCAAGTATATGTTGTCAACAGGAAGGGACACACAACATCGACGGATCGGACAGATCGTCACAATAGGCAGCTATAACTTTGAGGTAGTAAGTGACTTTGTCTACCTATTTATCAGGAATCAAACGAGGAGTTACACTTACCTAAGAAGACAATTGATGAACACGGCATTGTCAAGAATCCCAGGCCTTCTATATGGCGTAGAGGTATGGACTTTAACGTTTTGAACGCAAAATTCTTCGGTTCCGTTTGCCTTGATAAGATTTAGAGGCGGAGATTTAACACTGAACTCTACGAGCTGTACAGCGACATCGACCTGGTCACAATAGTACGCATCAGTCTTCTAAGATAGCTGGGACATGTAGAACGAATGCACATCCGGCCCGAAGTGTCTTCGATTCCAACCCGGTGGGACAACGCTCCCCGGACTGTAGCGTCACTTTTGTATATCTACATTCTAAGATACAATTTTAATGAAACGCTCTGCGAAATCAGATCCAGACCAGTATGGAAACAACTAAACTGTCTCTATAGACCATTATTCATTCTACTCCTACTGGGGCCTATTTCATAAATCTACAAGTGTTGTACTTATAGCTACAAGCGTAAATAAAGTATGAAATTGTAGTATTGTATCCCATAAACATTTTGAGCACTTGTAGCGCGGCGTATTCAAATTATAAGTTTATTAGTTTAGAATAAAGTGCTACAAGTCTGCAAATCTGTAACTACAAGTACAAAATTATTCGCGAACAAAGATTGTCAAAAATTCATCTGTAGTTACAAGTCCGTCACTTATGAATTTATGGAATAGAAAAGTCGTGCCTGAAAGGATTACAATTATTAGTCAGTTGGCATTCTTTATAAAACAAAAATTTAGTCACAATTTATAAGTTACAAGTGAATTCACAAATAAATATTAGTGTTGTAGTTTTATGAAATATACCCCTGTACGTCGAAAGGTATGATGTTTATCAAGAATGGATGTTGTTGCCCTTGAATTTTCTGTGAGAAAAATATCTTCAGTTATATCGACGGTTTGTGGAATACAGACATACATACATACATATGGATGTATGTATTTGTATAGAGAATACATTTTATTAGGTGGTGGGAATATGAAGCTCGAAAGTAATTTATTCATTCTCGGGGCTAAAAACTACTACCTACTACCACTTTTGCTACTCCTTTCCGACCTAAAACCCAGTGTAACACACACATCAACTACTGTCTTTGGTCCTTTCATTTCTTTTCGCAATTTTCTAGCTACTGTCCCAAATATGTAAATAACATCCACAAACATGTGGTATTCGCACGTTAATATTTAAATAACCCAAAAGAAGTGCACAAAATGGAACTCCATCTGCCCAGTATCCCGTGGGTTTCCTTTTTGAAGGATACACATTCACTCAGATGAATAAAATCCCATCTGTGCCTTAGCTGTATGACCTGTAAGGATTAACTTCGCAACCTGAAAATGATTTTTCCGTTCTTCCACTCCACAGCGACCGCAGTTAGTAACAAAATGGTTTCCATCCTTCTGGTGAAAATTCTTCAACGAATGAGGAACAAAGAAACAAAAAAACACTGACAAGGACCGTCACAAGTCCATCTCGCGTCAAAGGCTTAAGCCACCTTGCATGCAGTGAAATGTAATGCACACCGACCACTTCCGACGATGAGCCAAAAAGGATCTACTGATATGATAATTCACGACACTCTGTACAGAGTCAAGGAGGAAATAATCTGACTTTCTTATTTGCGGGTTGATACCGAGAAAAAAATCATTGCCAAAGGATAATTCAAATTTACTGGACACACGTTGGTCTCACAGCGAATGAAATAGCTTTAACGCCATCAGGATTAATTTACTTCACCACACACACATTCGCGTACGTATGAATAAACTGATTTAATTTGAGGAATACCCATTCATGTGTAACCCTCCTCTATTCAGCTGAATAAAATCCTAGATGATATCAGACAGAAATTGAGTTCGAATAAGGATTCCTTCCGACTCTCTTTTCTATTGGTATTGTGACTTTGCGGTCTTTTGTGGTATCGGACGCTCGTGTACGAACGTGATCCTTTTTTTCGATTTAACCATCAAAGATAGAGATGGCAATTTATTTATTCAATCGCTCGTGCATAGAAAATCCCCAAAAGTGACCAACGGCATCCTTTTTTCATAAGCTACAGGCAGGACTTCACAAATAATTATTTCCTTTTACCTGTTTGCCTCTGTTTGAAATTTTGATTGCTGGCAATAAATTAAACTGGAAAGGGGTGCCTGTTCGCCAAATAATTTCGTCCTTAATGAAATGTGTGATTTTCTTTGCAGTAAAAAGGAAGCTAAACGAACAAAGAACAAACACTCGAGTTTATACAAGAAAAACTTGGCAATCTTTTCCTGCATCTGGAGCACTCATTTATGATACTTCAGACTCGCACTTACGTTCTTTCCCTGTTCTGCTTCTCTGCTCGTATTTAAAGATAATTACTTAGCACTTAAGTTCTTGTTATTGTCATGAAAGTGTATGTGTGTGTGCCGTGTGGTGTGTGGTAGGTTGTTGGCCATTCTTGAGGAAAATAATATGATGGTACTTTAAAAGAACTGTAGCTACTACCTTCCGTATCTTGGATCTGTGTTGCTAAACCAAAATGTACACAACACGCTGAGAAGTACAATTCTTGTACTATAGTACAGTGTCCTTAGAGTAAATTGGCCCTCAATAAGAAATGTTCGAGGAATTGTGTTTGTTTCGATTGCATCGCCAGGATTCGTTGCAAAAATAAAAATGAAACCGAATTAGAGGCAGATAGAGACAGATTTTTTCTACCAGATAGGAATGGCTCTTGCTGGTTTTGGTCCTTGGCGAATTATACATTCGTTGCACACGGACGAAAAGAACTTGACATTTTTATAATATTATGTTTAAAACTTAAAGTACCAATTAGCATTAAGGTGCAATGTTGACTATAAAGGCGCATTGGGTGGCGAGACACTCTATGCAATTGGGGACATTTTTAATTCGGTCATGTACAGAATTTTTTCATTACCATGTATGTAATATGAAGAGAGCCAGGCACTTCTAAGGTCCACTAAAAGAATATCGCCGTTCGATGCCGTACGGGTACAACATGATAGTGTGAAAGGAGCCTAATACTCACGGATATTTGTTAGACGGTTGCGTGATTAATGGTTTGGTTTCGTATGACAATCGAACATCTCACACTAACCATTCTGTCATGGCACCCAATAGAAACTTCACTTTTAGAAAAAGGATTCTTTTTCCTAAAAGTTACAAACATGAAATAATAATGGCATCCAATACTCAAAACCTTTAAGTCCGTTGGTACCTCTGCAGTCAAGCCAGCGCCGGCCAAGGGGAGCACTAATACGATAACGCAAACAATTAATAGGAAATGCTTCTGAAGCTAGTATCGTCCTGTCACAAAAGTTTTGCCGCAGCTGCAACGGTAGACACGATAATCATTCAAAAACAGAAAGTAGTAGATAGTACTCTGTACTTATACGCATCGAAGAAGGATCGAATTCAATAAAACAAAAAACCTATCGCATCACTGGTTGGGTTTGGAACCTGTTGGTGCTTTTGATAAAGTGGAGAAGATCCGTCCTCCCTAGATAACCAAGACGAGTTGGCCTCTTTCTCTATTATGCCGTCAATTATACTATACAATTTTCTAATCGGTGGCAGTATGGATGTGTCCGCTTCACTGATGTTCATTTCCGACCCCATTCTTGCCAAAGCGTCTGCCTTCTTGTTACCTTCAATATTGCTATGTCCGAGAACATAGCAAAGTTTGACCGAATAGTGTCCAATCGTAATCAGTGCATCACGACAGTTCCTAATTGCCTTTGATTTTATTGTATTAGATTTAATCGATTTTAGAGCTGCTTGGCTGTCAACGAAGATGGTTACATCCTACGGGGGAAGGTGACTGTCTTCTATGCATCTAGCAGCTTTTTCTATTGCCAAGATTTCAGCTTAGAATACACTACACGCTTCTGGTAATCTGAAAGATTTCTGTTTTTGCAGTGCTTTCGAGCAAAATCTTGCTCCCGTATCTATTTCCATTTTTGAGGCATTCGTGTAGACTGCGATCCCTAGATCGTTGTCTATTCTATTGGACTCCCACTCTGCTCGGCTTGGGAATAGGATTGGGATATCAAAATTAAAGTCGTTGTAGGGGACTATAAAATCTGATGTGGCTGTGAAGCATTAGGAGTTATATTTCCTACTTTGCGTCTTTGTTGCATTTAATATTACCGCATGTCCATAGGTGGTCTCTTTGCACAGGTTGGATTCTCTTAATCTAAGAGCTCCTTTTGTGGCAAAGCCTTTGATGTACATGGAGAATATGGAGAATCATATCTAAACCTGCTTGCGGCGCGCTTCTCACAACTCCAGTGGTGCAGAGTGCTGCAAGCCTTTGCACCTTGTACAGTTCTCTCATATAGCTCTTTATACTTGTTGCTGTCCACCAGACTAAGGACCCATAGGAGATAATGGGCCTGATAATTACTTTGTACATCCAGTGAATGATGCGCGGTTGCAATACCCACCTTCTCCCAAAGGCCCTCTTACCACCATAAAGAGCATTCATTTCTTTCTTTGTCCTTTCTTCAACATTTCTTTTCCAAGATTATTTATCTAGAATGACGCCGAGATATTCGGCCTCAGATGAGAGAATTATAGTGGTGCCATCTAGCTTTGGAAATGTGAATTCGGGTATCTTTCTTCTCCTAGTGAACAGAACAAGTTCAATTTTCTGTGGATTGACCCCCAAACCGTTTTGTTTTGCCCACGTAGAGAACTCTTTGAGAGCAAATTCCATTAGTTCACTGATTGTTGGCAAGAATTTGCCTTTAATCAGTTTTATTATTTCTGGACATTGAAGGGGCATTCAACAATGTAAACCTGAAATCAATCAGAACTGCACTATATCAGACGCAAGTGAATCCTATCCTATCAGACTAGATAGAATCTGTGCTCAGTACACCAAACATTAAATCTGAATTGGGCAGTATTCAAGCACACGTTGTGGCCTCGTGTGGAATCCCACAAGGTAAAGTCTTATCTCCTATACTCTGGAACTTAATATACTTATATACGATTTTAAGATTAGACCAAAGCCGGTTAGGGCCATCGCTTATGCCAATGATGTCGTCATATAAGTGACAGAAAAGTCCCTGGAATCACACATATCACACGATCACAATCGTTAACCTCCTAGAAATAAAGCTGGACGTTCGGAATAACCAGTCCAAACGCTCTCGGTTTGAATAAACAAAAACCCGACCTAATTCTGTTTACAAATAAGAGGAAATACCTGACTTCGAGCTACCTAGACTAAATGGAGCTCAACTCCAAATATCAGATAATGCAAGATACCTAGGGTACATTATAGACAGCAAATTGAACGCATAAAAAAGGTCTCGGGGTATCCTTCTTAACTAAACTAACTAAAATCCTAAGCTAATCGCGAGATAAAGCATCAGCACGATGGCCTTTTACTTGTGCAGTAGAATCTTTGGCACAAAATGAGGACCAAAATCATCTATTGGATGTACACCGCCATAGTTACACCCATCATCACATACGGGTGTCTGGTCTAATGGTCTGCTATCGCAAAAATTACAAGCCTGATTACCTTCACAACGATTCAATATCTAGTTTGTATAGGTACGACCAGCGCTATTTGACAACACATACCGCCGCCCTAGAAGCCAAAAAGCGACAAACCTGGATGTGGAGAAATGGTCAAACGTCGATACGCCTTCTGACTACATTACCTTCCACACGGAATTCAGCCTCAACCTTGATTCCAAATTTCCCTATAGAGAGGGCTGAACAAATAGTGAGGCCATGTTCCCCACTTCCACATCCATATTCACGAAAGGGTCGAAAATGGACGAAGGTACTGGCTCCGAAATAGACTCAGAGCAACCAATAATTGCCCGCTACATAAAACTTCTCAACCACGCAAGTGTGATCCAAGCGGAAATGTATGGAATCACCTAGGCCTGCCGGTACTTATCCACTCTGAACAGCAACAATCCTATAGTCCACAACCAAATCAAAACTGGTCAAGGAATGTAAGGAGGAACTCAAATCCCTCACTTCGAGGAACAGCATCACGTTCTGCTAAATTCCGGGACACATGGGTTTCTAGAAAAAGCTCAAAATCAAACGGTATACAAGCAGTCACTTGGTTCAGTCCTTTCAACGTTAGGTGGAGTACACTCACTTCATGCCACGTCTTTAGAAAACTTTGGACCCAATACAACAGAAAAAGGACTAAAGAACGTCTATCGTTAAACAAACCACAGCTGACTCTCCTCATATACTATCCACAATTAAATGGCGGCCCATCTTAAAAGAATGAGAATCAGCACCACAGACCTAAGCAGTGGCTGTAGCGACACAGAGGTGGAGGACATTTCCTCTACGAATACTGAAGCCTCAACAGAACCAGATACACAATCCTTGGAAAATTATCTTTCAATGACTTTAGCGAAAGAACTAAAATTCATCATAAAAACGGGTTAGTTCAGGAGGTCCGCTCCTGACATAAACTAAATGTCTTGTTCATTATTTTCAGGTTCACACTGTGGAACATATTGGATCCATTGAGATCCCATAGTTACAGTGTTGCGTCTTTTATTTCTCTTTAAGAGTGGAACTAGCTTTGCCGCCACCGAATAGAAGGCAATCATTTGTAATCAATTGGACAGTAAATCCACGATTCTCTTAACTTCTGAATTTTAGAAAAAAAAAATTAAAAAATAAGCTACCGTAGATAAATTTTTAACTACATGTATCGCAGTATAAAAGTATATTTCTATTAAAATATTAACATTCACTAAATGCGACAATCTCCTTTCAATTCACTGGGCATAGATAAATTGTTGCTCCTGTCCCGCTCTTTATCTACAGATATATTCTTAAACCAATTTAAAATTTCAATCACGTCCGGCGGCGTCCTGCTCCCTCCTTGCGTGACGAACATATAGAACAAGAATATTTACGATTGAATTTACCTTCAGTTATTATTCATGAAGGTAAATGTAAACACGAAAATCCCCCTTAAAAAGCCTACAATCCTTCTTCTTCCTCGTCCTTCGTAATTAGATATGACTTCGTATCTTTTGGAAAATCGTATTATTTACCACACACATAATGGCATACCAACATACATGTGCACAGATATGTACGAAAGTCACTAAAAATAAAAGAAAATCAATTCTTTGATTCCTTTCGCAAATAGAATTGTCGTGTACGCAGTTGATATCGTGTATCAGTATCACTCATTGTCCTTGCGAAAACAGCATGTGAATATTAAAAAGAAAGTTGTTTGCTTCGTTTCCTTTCATTCTGATGCGGGTTAAGCAGCAGCAGCAGTTCGCCTTCTACCTTATTAAGGGATGGGTGGCATGACAAAAGGATCACCACACTCTATGTGTGTATGTCCTTTGTGGAAATGTGAACCATTGAAGTGTGATATGATTTTTTTTTTGTTATATCCTTATGGTAGATGGGGGGAGTAAATATAGAACCATACAACGGTATCAGTATAGGCTTTTGTTGTAGAAAGAGAGGACAAAGAAAAAACCGAAACACAACAACAAGTTCAATTGTCCTTAAAATTGTCTTTAAAATTTAATGAACTGGAAATTAAAGACTATGGGGGAGGGCTCTTCTACATACCTTCCAACAATTGGACACAAGGTGTACCTACAACAAATAAATGTAAATATCCCTTTTCTAAATTAACTGTCCCTGCGTTTAGTTTCCATTAACAGTAATTTGGTTCTTGTTGTCCTTTATGGGCCCAGCTCGTTAAGTCCAGTCGCCAGCAACACCACCTGTTTTAGTAATTAATGCCCGATGTCCTTAAAATTAGTTGTTTAGTCCGAATCGTTTAAATCTAATTAACATAAAATCACCTCTATAATGTTTTGATCCTTTCCATTTGTCCAAGGAAATTTAATTTCCTCCAGTTTGATACATTTTTTTTTCTTTTTTTTTTTTTCGTGTGCCTTATGAAATTGAAAAGTCCTTGGCCATTTTGATGGAAGAATCTAATCTGACACGTCCTCGGTATGGGAGAGTGAAATTAAATCGAGTTCGAAATATTTACCTGGTATCGTGTACGTGACCTTTTAACAGAGGCGGAATGATTGACATTTTAGGAACGCGGCGTGGGGGCGATTGGGAATTATCGGAGGAGAGAAGCTAAATATCGATGGTTGCTTTTTTTTTATACGAAAAACGGTTTCAAGGACGAATTGAATGAGGTAAATATGAGGTTGATTACAAATTATATGTATCGTATACATTCCATACACATATGTACAGACATTCATAAATTGATGAGCGTAGCTATTGAGTAAGTAATAGTAATGGGAATCGCAATATTGTACGGCTACAGGTCAGAGCTGACAACGTTATATTCGTTTGAAGGAACTGTGTGGGCGCACGCTTAGTGTGGAGTGAGTATGCCTTTTCATTCGAAGGGCAATTTATATTTAAGTCGGTTTTTTTCATGACAGTTATACTCTTGAATGTTTGTCAGAAGTCTGTGCTTTATTGAACAAAACAAAATAATGACTGGCCAATTAGAAGGCCTAAAAGTTAACGGAAAGGACGACTAAAGCCTTCTGGGTCTGCCCTAGATTTTTTGGGAAAAAATGAGGTTTGAAACCAAAGATAATCCATTAGACTTACCTTACCATGATCACCTCAATAATAACCTACGAATCGCTCATACATATCCAGTTCCACCCTACAAAAGGTGCAAAAGACTGGCTATAGGTACATGCATGTCTTACATATGCAGCAAGAAATGCTCTACAATGCTACACTATACTTCTATTTTCTAATCAGAGGGCTTTCCTACCGAGTTCGGTGCCAGAGGATCCATCAGAATAAACCTCTGCAGATCATTATTATCATTAGATAACAGATAGCCAAACAGCTGTAAAAGCTCTTATGTCCTTTGACTTTGGGTGTAAGCTAGTTTGACACTGTTTTCAAACCCTTCTACTACCCGTATACAATAAAATCACTCTGTTCAAGGACTGATGTATGTTTGTACACATAGGTATCGTTCGTAATGAGACTGCTGACGAAGTTACCAGATCCGGTGCCCATTCTAGTTACCCAGATAATGATAGAACTTAATCTTTGGGAAAACGACAAGTTCCCTTACTGGAATTCACACACTGGTTTAAAACATGCCAAGATCTTCATAATTTCTCAAAAAAAAAAAAAATAACGAAAAAGGTTAAAGCAATACTATAGCATCAGGAATTGAGGGGTATAAAGCGAACCCTGTTTCTCGGATCATAAGAATCAGCCCGCCAGTTTTCAGAAATTATCGTAAAACTGATTGGCAATTTAGTTACCTCCAATCACCTTAACCAGTGCCCTGCAACCCACAAGAACTTGATCGCTTAGTTGAGGATCTAACTTCAGCCTTCCATAAGGCGATGGCTTCCTCCTGTCCTTTGATTCAATCCCAAGGCAAGAAAAAGCCACATTGGTGGTCTGCAGATTTAGGTCCTTTATGAATTAAGTGCACAGGGAAGGCACTATCTTCAACAAATCTGTCCAGTTGCTGGGATACGAAGACGACATCGACATCAACGGTCGCTCCCAGCGCGCCGTGTTAGAGGCTTTTACGGCAATTGAAGAAGAGGCGAAACGAGTTGGCCTTGAAGTGAATGAGGACAAAACCAAGTACATGTTGTCAACAAACAAAGAAGCATCTGTCCACCGAGTAGGACAAAACGTCACTGTTGGCAACAGTAACTTCGAAGTGGTTAAGGCGTTTACCTACCTCGGAGTAAATATCAACTCCACGAATGACAAATTAGTGGAGATTCGACGAAGACTTACCCTAGGAAACCGTTGCTACTTCGGTTTGGCGAAACAAATGGGGTCAAAACTCCTAACTCGGAAGACGAAATGTTCGCTCTACAAAACTTTTATCCTGCCAGTTCTGCTGTATGGAGCAGGAAAGCAGAGCAGATATTGAACACTTTCGAAAGAAAAATTCTTCGTCGGATATTCGGTCCTGTATGCGAGGAGGGCGAATGGAGCAGAAGATATAACCGCGAACTCTATGAGCTGTTCCAAGATGTGAATTTAGTCCAAAAAGCCAAAACACGTCGACTACACTGGCTCGGCCACATCGAGCGAATGGACAATAATGCTCCAGCAAAGAGAGGTTCGAGACGACAAAGAAGACCAAACCTCCGTTTTAAGGATCAAGCTATCGCGGATGCCAGAGCGCTTGGTCTAGATAACTGGAAGCAGCGTGCCCGGGATCGAAAAGAGTGGAAGGCTGCCGTGTCTCAGGCAGAGACTCTTCACGGGTCGGGAGCCCGTTAAGTAAGTAAGTATGAATTAAGTGCAGGAAATTATTCAATAATGCCAATAGTACAAGAGACGCGCTAGACTGCGACTTGTACAAGGCATCCTTAAATATATGTATGTATACAAAAAGAATTAAGGAAAACCAAACATAGATCTTGGAGACTTGTCTGTGATAAAACAAAAGAAGCCTCTAAAGCTCCTAGGCAAAGGAAAATTCTTTCTTCAAATCCAGTAATACGCAGCTTCCTCAAGAAAGCTGATGGTTCCTGGACGACTTCCAGCGATGACTCGCTACATTTACTGCTCGACACTCATTTCCTAGGCAAATCCATAGTGGTTAACAGCATGGCTTTTACTAGTCGATCTGCACGTATGTATAACCATTCCATCCAACCTTTTTACGCAGAGAAAACTGCATTCGGCTTTTCATAGCTTCAAACCATAGAAAACAGCAGACAGACCTTACGGCATAATACCTGCCGAGATGCAGATGGCATCAGACATTATCTTGCCGGTGCTCGAAATAATTTATAAGACAAAAGTTGTTTAAATATTGTGTATACAGTATACACCAAAAATATGGAGAGAAATTAAAGTTTTATTCATCCAAAAAATCCAATACATCAGCGATAGCGGATGTACTTACAGATCTAAAGATCGACAGGTCACTTTGCGAATTGAGTAATCTACTGCAAATGATCGGATTATCAATTCCAAGCTGGGTGGGACGTCTACTAAAAGAACTGTCAGCAGAGGCACTCCGCGAAGAGATGTTCTATCCCCTCTTTTTTGGAATTTGGTGGTTAAGGAACTATTGGTAGTCCTGGAAGACGAGGAATGCACAGCGATCGGTTATGCAAATGATGTTGCTTTAGCTGTCTCAGGATAAAAAAACTTCTACAACGATTCGGTGTAGTTTGGGTGTAAACCATCACAAAACTGAACTAGTAGCAGTATTTTCCAGAAAATATAAGATTTCGTTAGTCGACCCTACCTCTTTTAATGGTATCAACTTAATTTTCTTTCAGAAAGCAAAATATTTGGGTCTTATGCTGGATAGGAAGCTAGACTGGAGACCATTAAAGAAAGAGTCAAGAAAGTCACAGTAACACTTTTCTCTTGCAAAAAAAGCTATGGGAAATAGATGGGGTCTTCAACATCGTATAAATCACTGGCTCCACATCACGGTCATTAGGCCAATACTCATACTGTACAGTATCGAACTCATAATCAATACACCAGATTGATCCAACAAACATAAAACACTCCTCTAGTCCTTTGAATGTCGCAATGTTTGCATTTCTGACTTCTTTTTCAAAAAAAGTCTCAAAACTGCTCACAAGCGCTAACTCACAGAACGCCAACATGAGAGGTAACTATACCTACAATATTTTAATACTACGTGCAATTACTTGCAAGCGAATACTATATGACATAAAAGCTTTTGTTAGTATAAATGGACAGTGACAGGTTTAATGCTCAAGGAGGCAAACTACCTAAGTATGTATGTACATGCCAAGTAAGCCATGACGCCGATCATTTCCATTCCTATTCCTTGAGCAAAGGGGTTGAACAAAAATATGTGAAGACGTCCTTCGTTTGTTTAGAGAGCACAATATTTCGACTGATATTAAGCCCCGCATGCACACATTTAATAAAATAATCGTCAAGACATTGTTGACATAACTGAAAAATTGTTTTAAACTTATTCAATGTTGAAAAATAATTAAAAATAAACACTTCCTTAAAATAGGACATCACAAAACCAAAAGATCTACAGTAGCGACGGAATTCTAAATGAGAAAATCACAGGTGTCGATGCCGCCAAGATTAGATACACTACATCCTACCAAAAGTATTTTTACCCGAAATGTTCAGAATAATGCAAACGCGTTCTGAATCAAGGCAAACACAAATGAGTAAAATCTTGTAATCCTTAGTTTAAATAGCCCCCATGTATGTACATATGTACATATGTACGTATGTATGTACTGTGAACATACATGCATGCATTTCGATCTTCAAAAATAAATATGTATACAATCCCCACCTCTAAGGACTACTTTTGTACAAAAAAAATTCACAAAATATCTGAATATCCTCGCGGAAAGGACCAGAAAAATACTAAAAAATAGCCCACAAATCTTGAAATACAATTTCATTATGTAAGAACAATGTTCATAAAATGTAATAGATGCAAGAAAATTCCAGAACAAACAATTTCATTTACCGTTATCGTTGTTGTTCAAGTCGGGAACATGCCCAGCAAGCAGCGCATCATCTCGTACACACACACACACACACAC
The DNA here is from genome assembly GCA_905220385.1 of Xylota sylvarum. NCBI lineage: Eukaryota > Metazoa > Arthropoda > Insecta > Diptera > Syrphidae > Xylota > Xylota sylvarum. The sequence continues at coordinate 100,986,361 of LR999957.1, read as the reverse complement.
GATCGCGGTTCCCCAAAACCAAACGAACACAGCGATAAAATAAATGCATGCAACTAGGCATCCAAAATGAAATGCAACAGGCTTTACTTTACTCTACACATCCACACATATGGACTGCACTGCCTTTGCTTTGCCTTGCAAACGGGCTTACTCACTCATTTACTCTACTCACTGCATATACAAACTTGCCTAGGTGCAAAAGAGATAACACTACTCACTCACTGAAACTCTAAAAGAAAAAAGCACCGATTCAGCTTGGGGAGAACGAACCGAGCCGAACCGCGCCGAACAGAACCGAACCGAACCGTACCAAGCAATTTAAAACTAACGCACTGCACTAAATACCACGCACTACTGATTCTGCGCCGATGGCTTCACCAAGAATTCACCTAGGAATTTGCACATAGTGGGCGAAAGCTCTGACGGATTGACCATGAAAATGTGGGCGAGCAGGAGTGGTTTGACACTTTAGAGTTGCCATTCAATGTAATTTCATGAATGTAATAGTTTAGTCTGCAATTAATGAGTGAATAAATAAAATACAGAATAAATAATTATGTGAATATGTACATATTATACTTTTTCACATGAAATTCAGACATAAAGTGCATAGCATTGCTTGTACTTCGCTAGTCCGATTTTATACACCTGTCTGTCTGTGGGGAGTTCAATGCATTCAAAAGACTTCATCATATGTATGTAAGCTTTGAGAACTCGAACGACTTTTACCTGCTGACAGCTTATGGCGCTCAAAGACAATTTGGTTTATACATCCTAATCCCAAACCTGTCATAATTAACTTGGAATTTAACAAATTATAAGTATGTATGTAAATTTATGAAAATGGTGGTTAACTTTCTGAAATTACATCGTATTATGGAAGGGATACATATTCAAACTGATAAGGGATTATTCCTTTGATAATAATTTAACAAACCGTCGGAACAGGAGAAGGTATGTACATATGTATGTACATTCCTGAAAATATTCGCCAGCATTTGTTACATGGAGACTTTTCTCTGTCGTTTTACATACATAACATAACTAAGTATGCTTGTATGTATGCACATGTGCAACAAATTTTTTCCCGAATCCTTTGAATTCTTGAATTTGATATCGATTTCCGTTATGAACAAAACTTATCCGTATGTGCACACCTACATGTCGGAAATTTTTAATTGTAGCTAATTTGTTAAGGGTGAATATCGCAAGCAGTTTTTAGCAACGCTATTTGACTTCTCCACCTGCAGTTACCGATGTATGGATGGAAGCAAAATTGATACTTACATATGGTCCAAAAAAGTGGGTCCGCCAATTCCGTCTGGCTGTCTGTCTGTCTTTATTTCTCGGCTATTTCCTCAGCGATTGAACTTAAAATTATTATCTGATGTGGGTATAGTAAACGTAAAGATACGGCGTATCAAGTTTTGGAACTGCCACAAATTTAACATTTTCATAATTTTTTACTGAGGGCGCCGTGGCTCAAGTGGTTATTGCGTTGGACTACGGAGCGAGGGGTTCCAGGTTCAATCCCCAAACAACACCTAAAATTTCTTTCACTGCCCCACCTCTTGCGAGCGTCTGACAAACATCCGAGAGTAAAACTGTCATGAAAAAGCTTCTCAGAACAAAAAACTGCGGTTCGGATCCGGCATTAAACAGTAGACCCCTTCCATTCGTTTGGAGAATATAACACGCACAGCACGAGTGGTTGTGAGAAGCTAGGCCCTGGGTCCCATGGACCTGTCGCGCCAAAAATTTGTATTTGTTTTTGTAATTTTTACTATAAATCGACAAAATTTGTGCAAACAAAATAGATTGCCCTTAAAGTTCTCTATAATTCAGCTAAACACCATGTATGGTCAGACCCACTTTTTCAGGGCGTTTTAAAAAAAAATATTGTGAACAGTTCAATGTTATCAATTCCATCCAAAATGCAGAATGCCACTCGCGCTTTATTATGACTTACGTATAAGAAGAATAAGACATCAATTTCAGTGGGCATAAGATTTTAAACTTTTAGCATTAAAGTGCAAGTACGCACGACCCAGTCTGGCACTTTATTTAAAGAAAATATCCTCTTAAAATGAAAGTACATATTATAATTAAACTAGTGAAATGTTTAAGCCGAAATTTCAGTAAATCTTGCCTTTTTCACTTCTGGATCAACCATTTTTATACCTTCTTCTGTAATTTGCTTTCGCCATTGCCATTCTACTCCCAAAGTTTCGTGATTACGTTGTTACCATAAATATCTATCCAAATTACTACCTATTATGTATGTACTAAAATTATGAAAAATATTTTCTATTCGTCTCCATTAAACTTATATAATTGCAATCTAATCCATTCCTTCATTAACGACTCGGCAATTAGGTACGTAGGTATGTACATATGTATATGTACCTTAGATTTTTTTGTCCATGTTGAGAGACTTTGCTTTTGATGAGATACATATCGAATGGTGGCTTTCATTGCCACCTTCGAAACGTTTAAGTCTAATGGTAGAAAATTGGGAGTGTGAGGCTTCAGTAACATATCATTTTAACTATCGTCCTTGGCACTACACGTGCATAATTGACAATTAATGAGGTGATTGATGCGTACTGCGCCTTAGATTTTGTATTTTACCAAGTTTTCTTTTAACCAACCGAATATATGCAACATTGTGAAAACGCTATTCTTTCTGAGGTTTTCCGTAAAAAATTATCCTCAACTCCACCCTGGCACAATAAATATTTACGCCGATATAACAAAACCACATTATGGAATAAAATCAACCATTCTTATCTGCTTCTGATTAGGTACTCTTACTACCAGCTTGTATACTTTCACTTTTTGCTGTCTTCCAATCTCTCGTTCTAGAAAAAGTGCAATTCAGCCTTATCACAAACCCTATCAGTAGCCTCCTCGCCAAGACTCTTTTGAATTTTCAAGTTCTTTGAAAATATTGTACCTATGATTCAGTATACTTTTATGTATATACATACATACATATGTACATAGGTACACTTATTTTTACAATGGGATATGCTTCTCTAAAGAGTAAGTACTTACAAACTTAATGGAATTCGTAGGTATCAGGAACACTTTTTGTATTATAGGATAATAGGGAAGATAACATATACATATAATTACTACCAAAATGCCTCACCAAATTATTTATCTAAGATCTATCTATTTTGGAATAGATCCTGTTTACAGCAGTGTCAATAGCGAGGTTCACAATGATCAGATTTTTCATCAAATCGATATGATGAGTCTAGATTTGATGAATTTGAACGCAAATTTACTTGTGCTGGTTTGTCAAGCCCCTGATGAGTGTGAAGGGCCCTAATATGAAACACTCTGCAGATCCTCATTTGATCTGTATTTGACGTCATTAACGTCACCTTGAGGATTCCACATAATAAATGTAAGTATGTACCTTCTCCTGTTCCGACGGTTTGTTAAATTATTATCAAAGGAATAATCCCTTATCAGTTTGAATATGTATCCCTTCCATAATACGATGTAATTTCAGAAAGTTAACCACCATTTTCATAAATTTACATACATACTTATAATTTGTTAAATTCCAAGTTAATTATGACAGGTTTGGGATTAGGATGTATAAACCAAATTGTCTTTGAGCGCCATAAGCTGTCAGCAGGTAAAAGTCGTTCGAGTTCTCAAAGCTTACATACATATGATGAAGTCTTTTGAATGCATTGAACTCCCCACAGACAGACAGGTGTATAAAATCGGACTAGCGAAGTACAAGCAATGCTATGCACTTTATGTCTGAATTTCATGTGAAAAAGTATAATATGTACATATTCACATAATTATTTATTCTGTATTTTATTTATTCACTCATTAATTGCAGACTAAACTATTACATTCATGAAATTACATTGAATGGCAACTCTAAAGTGTCAAACCACTCCTGCTCGCCCACATTTTCATGGTCAATCCGTCAGAGCTTTCGCCCACTATGTGCAAATTCCTAGGTGAATTCTTGGTGAAGCCATCGGCGCAGAATCAGTAGTGCGTGGTATTTAGTGCAGTGCGTTAGTTTTAAATTGCTTGGTACGGTTCGGTTCGGTTCTGTTCGGCGCGGTTCGGCTCGGTTCGTTCTCCCCAAGCTGAATCGGTGCTTTTTTCTTTTAGAGTTTCAGTGAGTGAGTAGTGTTATCTCTTTTGCACCTAGGCAAGTTTGTATATGCAGTGAGTAGAGTAAATGAGTGAGTAAGCCCGTTTGCAAGGCAAAGCAAAGGCAGTGCAGTGCATATGTGTGGATGTGTAGAGTAAAGTAAAGCCTGTTGCATTTCATTTTGGATGCCTAGTTGCATGCATTTATTTTATCGCTGTGTTCGTTTGGTTTTGGGGAACCGCGATCGTGTGTGTGTGTGTGTGTGTACGAGATGATGCGCTGCTTGCTGGGCATGTTCCCGACTTGAACAACAACGATAACGGTAAATGAAATTGTTTGTTCTGGAATTTTCTTGCATCTATTACATTTTATGAACATTGTTCTTACATAATGAAATTGTATTTCAAGATTTATGGGCTATTTTTTAGTAATTTTCTGGGCCTTTCCGCGAGGATATTCAGATATTTTGTGAATTTTTTTTGTACAAAAGTAGTCCTTAGAGGTGGGGATTGTATACATATTTATTTTTGAAGATCGAAATGCATGCATGTATGTTCACAGTACATACATACGTACATATGTACATATGTACATACATGGGGGCTATTTAAACTAAGGATTACAAGATTTTACTCATTTGTGTTTGCCTTGATTCAGAACGCGTTTGCATTATTCTGAACATTTCGGGTAAAAATACTTTTGGTAGGATGTAGTGTATCTAATCTTGGCGGCATCGACATTTAGAATTCCGTCGCTACTGTAGATCTTTTGGTTTTGTGATGTCCTATTTTAAGGAAATGTTTATCTTTAATTATTTTTCAACATTGAATGAGCTTAAAACAATTTTTTTAGTTATCAAAACATTGACTTGACAATTTTTTTTCTTAAATGTGGCCAAGCGGGGCTGAATATCGGTCGAAGTATTTTTCTCTCTAAACTAACGAAGGACGTCTTCACATATTTGTATCCATACCCTTGGCTTAAGGAATAGAAAGGGGAATTATCGGCGGCGTCGTGGCTTACTTGGCATGTAGGTACATAGTTAAGTAGTTTGCCTCCTTGAGCATTAAACCCGTCACTGTCCGTTTATACTAACAAAAGCGCAATTCTGGATCAATCTGGTTGGCATTTGAAATATAGGTAATGTGTTCGAGACTCCAAAGTAGTCTTCGTCGCTCAGTGTTTTTTTTTAAGGATAATTGGAGTGATGGGTTGAAATTACATCAAGAAGTACGATCTCATAGAGAACTTTTGTGCTAGTTCACGTTATATGGTAGCTGAAAAAAAGTTCATGAATGAAGTTTAGGATTGTCTGAGCTCAAAAGGAGGTAACTTCAGATGGTGAATTAAAGACTTTATGGACGTGTTTCAATCTAGTCCGAGCAATAGCGGAGCGTTCACGTAAAATATGTTCTGCAGTTTTAGTGTCCTCAAGACAATAGCAGGTATGTGTCCGATTGTCTAATACCAATTTTCTTGAGGTGTTAGTTGAGAGATCAATGGTCAGTTAGAAGGTCCGTCAAGATCTTAGTCCTATATTTGGTCATTACACTTCCTGGGAACTGCGTACTTATCAGTAACTGAATCTGATTCAGACCAATGTCCGTCGGGATCTTTGAGTGACCGTATAGCCGTCGTAATCTCGCAGATTCTGTTGTTCCCTTTATGTCGTCTTTCTTCTCTAAGAGCTCTTCGGCTCTCATTTTTGAACTTCCTCTGACTGGCCTTATAGTGATCTGATCCCAGTCTATGTCGAATTTAGTCCTCTTGGCCGCATTAAGTAGGTTTCTGGTCACACATTAGGAATGTCTGCCAGCTCTTTTCTCCACCGTGGATCTGAGTTTTTGTTTTTCCTTTTGGTCTCCGGACATGCTAGGTTGAAAGCCTCTTTGAAGACAGTAGTGATTTCGTCGGCTGTTGATAGGCGAGGGGCTTTGCCTTCCTTACTGAAGATAACCCAATAAGTCTTCCTGCGATTCCTTAATACTTAAGAAAAATTCAATAATTTTATGATCAGAGTACGATTCGACCCCGCAAGTCGAAAGTTAGAATCTACGAATTGTAGAATTAGTTGTTAGGGTTATGTCATAACTCTTAACTTGTCTATTTCTAACTGCGAAGGAATGTTCGCTACCCCTATTAACCACAATAAGGTTATTTTCGATGTCAAATTCAAATAAGGACTCACTGTGCGGGTTTGTATCGCTGCTTCCCCATTGCGTGTTGTGTGAATTTGCGTCGCTTCCCATGAGCAGTTCCCATCATTTTTGCTTAGTCTTTTTTTTACCAGGCAACTGGTTATTGTGGATGGCGGACTAACACTTGGGTCATTCTTAGTGATATCCTTTTGATATATTTTGATTTCGAACTAGGTATACTTATGTACATACATACACTAGACTTTAAGGTCTCTTGTACAAATAATTGTTTCTTCTTGTATTTGCATTGCGCTCGTCATTAAATTAAACTAGCTGACTTTCAGTTTTAAAAAAAATATCAAACAATAATAGTTCAAGGAGATGAGAGAAGGACGTAACGACAAAAACAGAAATCGCCAATCGCATAAATATTCCAATTCATTTATTGATCCCCATCCACCATAGCAGACATTATTCTCCAATAACGACGACGTTCTCGCCGATATGGATACAAATTTAATAAATCTCCGATGCTTGTCCTTCGAAACTACCCAGGACATTTATAATATTTCTTGCGTTTCGTGCCATCGGTTATCATCTCCAATCGATGGGTTATTATTTATCGGAATTCTCTCATCGTTTAAGGCTAGGACAACGATCCTGTCGATGAGCATAACATCCAATGAAGATGATGATGATGATGATATAGCCCATTGCAAAAGTCATCAACGGGAATCGATTTTCAATCCCGCTATTAATTTAGACGAATATTGAATTTATTCCCATGAAATATGTCATTGAAATCAGCCAGAGAAAAGGACAAAAATAAAAATAAAAAATAAAAACAAAAGCAAGACAGGACTCAAACGGATCAAATTGCAAGGAATGACGAAAATTTGATTTCGATAATGAATTGATTTGAGAAATCCAAGATGGCAAGGACTGTTTTCTTGGGAAATATGTTAATGGGCACTGTCCCGTGGGAGAAACCCAATATTGCTGATGTCTGCAATTGTTGTCTAAGGCGACGGCAACGATGACTATGGGATAAATGGATAATTTGGGTTTCAATTAAGGTAAAGAAGACAAGAAGGCACAGAAGCAATCAATATTTTTTTTTCTTTCTTATTTTTGTTGATTCCTTGTCCCTTTTGTTTTTTGATTTGATTTTTTTTTTTTTTAACTTTCAATGTTAATTGATTGCACAAAGGAATGAGTGGGTGGGTGATTGCGAAGGCAATTCTTGGTAAAATCAAAAGACCGGAGAAGGATATTTCAATCTAAAAAAAAAAAAAAATTAAAACATCGTAGCGTGGGAGACACTCTAACTTAAAGGGTTTTTTTCTGACTGATTAAAAAGTTGGGATTCTTCGGGTGAATAATTTTGCAAGGTCATAGAATTTCGAAATAAAAGGTCCTGTTTCCTAGTTAAAAGAAAAGGGAAATAAATAAAAGAAGCAAATGTTACAAAATATCGATCGTTTCGCTTAATTTTTACTTGATTGGAGTTCAGCAGCACTCATGCAAAAGAAACTTGATTAAAGGTAAAGTCTAACCCGAATGAACCCACTTTAAAGGATATTGCGGTCAAGGGATATTGAATTTCTAACTAATCGATTGTTGAAGGTTTAAATTTTATTGGCTAAGGGTAACATATTAAGTAAAATGTGCCACAAGTGTCTTTGGTTTGGGAGGACTATAACCAGTCCCAAAATTCTTTGACTAGGAATATTGGGACAAGTTTCGATAAAAAATTATTCGATTCAGTCGTCTTATTTCTTAATTGTCCATGAGCCACGTTTCTTTATCGGTCTTACTTCATGTCTTATTCCGATTTTCCCGACCTCCTCTTCTATCATTTCAACTTTTAGCGTTACGTACGTACCGCGCATTAGCGGTGTGGGACAGTAACTAGGCGGAATTAGAGTGATACTGAAGGATATTTCAAAGGGTAGCTCTGCTGCAGTGAAAGTCATACGAATTTTCCATATTGTTAGCCAAACGAAGCATTCTAGACAAAGGTGCGTTATAACCATAATTCGTGCGATGAGTACTTCTACGGAAAAGGGAAATGGACCTAAGGCTATGGAGATTGGTGTTAAATGCGACCAATGCAAGAAGCGCGGAGCAATCAATGTGACTAGTTATTAAATGATACAGGAAGAGGAGCTCGGAATTTTTGCGACGATTTTCAAGAGACTGAAGGTTGATCAGTTTCAATCGTTCAGAGTATGGAGGCAATTTGGAACTATCAAATCCAGTGAGACCGCGAAGGGCAAAAACATTTTTTTTGGCCTAGTACGAGACAGTTTGCAATCGAAGATTAAAGAATAGAACAATACTAGAAAAATACGAGACCAGTTGTTGAGTTTAGCGAAGTCAGCTTTCCGAAAACTAAAGCTGTATTAAATTTAAAAATGAGAACTAGAATTTAAGTCACCGTATGAAAACGAGAGAAAGATGTGCGGATTGTTGTGGTCCAGAGTAGAGAGAAGATTATTACTAGGAATGCCATAACAATATATACAATTACCAGGATCGGATAAGAAAAAAAGGAGCCTATCAGTTATGCCACTGATTTGATGGAGATAATCTGTGGAAAGGACTTCTTTGTCTGAGATTGAATTTGAAGAAACTAAATGAAATTCATTCTCAAACTGAACCCGTTGGAGATGGGGAAGATTTAAATCCCCTAAGACTATGACATCGTCACAGGGGGTCCTTAACATCAAAAAGAGGGTCCATTTGGTAGCAGCAAAGTAGATACAGACTGCGCTTAAGAATGGCGATTTTATCTTAGATAAACTCAAAATCAGCGATATGCGATGTTTTATAAAGAACAGAGAACACCGCGACCAGAACATTCGTCGTCTTTTTCATGACCGTCATCGGGGAGCTAAGAAATAGGGAGGAGGTACAGTCAAATTAGTAATATTCGAAGGGCTATAGATGTCAGAAGAAGTGGGCGCTTTAGGAGGGGCTGAGGAGGGAGCAGATACAGAGGAGCCAGGATTGAGAGTGTGGGAGTGAATAAAATTGGAATAAGTAGCAGAGGCAGGTTTTATAGAGGGTGGAATTTTGTGAGTAGAGAAAACAGGTATGGCCATCAGATTAAATGAAGCACGGTTTCGCTAACAGGATGGGGAAGAGTATGTACTAGATTAGGGAAGAAATTGCTGAGGGGAAGATTGACTGATGGGAGGTTAGTGTTGAATTGAAAGATACTCGTTGACGCTATGGACGTAAAACAGTGGTAGAAGCACGCTGGCGTATTAGAGGAAAGAAAACAGGTAAAAGTGGTTAGGCCTGTGGTTGGATTTAAGATTGGTGTTATATGTGATGCAGGGACTATTTAGAAAAAAAAAACAGACAGACGAGTTCTGGCCATCCCGTTCTTTCTTTTGTGGTATCATAATTGACATTTCTTTTGATCTGACATTTTTGCAATCCAGTATAAGCGTTTTTATCATTTCATAAATTACAAACGTAAAGCTGAAAGCTATCTATCTACCCTCAAATTTGCCATCACTTCTTCGTCGGAATCTAAAATTGTTGCAAACCTATTCGCTTACTTTTATAACCAGTCGTTTACTGACCATATCTCCGAAACTGACTTTGACTACTTTTCTTATATGGATAACTGTGCTCAAACCTCCATAGTTTCGGTCAATATCACCTTGCAACTTGTCACAGAAAAGATTTACAAACTTAAGGATGACTACTCCCCCAAAGATGCTCATGATTGTTTTAAAGAAATGTGTGACACACTTGGTCCAACCCTTGTTTTCACCTTTTCTCATGTCTTTTTCCCAGGAATCTTTCCCTCCTTTGAAACAAATCATTTATCATACCTATTTATAAGAAAGGTTCAAAAACGATATAACAACAATCGATCTATCACCAAACTGTCTTCCATACACCAACTCTTTCAGAGGATTGTGTACGTCACAATGTTTTTTCGTTCTAAATCCTTATTTTCTACTAAGCAACACGGTTTCCTCAACGGTAGATCGACAACCACCAACTTAACAGAATTTGTTTGTGCGTTTGAAAATGGTTGCGAAATCGATGTAATAGCCACTGACTTCAGTGCGACATTTGATAAAATCTCTCATCCAATTATTATTCTTAAGTTGAAAGCTCTGTTTTTATCACAAGGATCCAATCTTACATTGAAAATCAACAGTACGAGATAATATTTAGGTCTTCTGTCTCTAACCACTTTATGGCCACATCTGGTGTCCCTCAAGGCAGTCACCTGGGTCCTTTAATTTTCGTTCTTACCACCAACGATGTCGACCACATTATCAAAGACTCCTATCTCTTCGTCTATGCTGATGACATCAAATTTTATAAAGTCATATTTTCTACCACCGAATATCGCTTTCTCCAGGACGACATAAACAATTTTTTTATCTGGTGTCAGAAAAATCATCTCGAACTTAATATTAGTAAATGTCAATCAATCTTATACTCCCGTAAACGCATTCCACCTCCCCATAGGTACTACTTTCTCTCCAACAAACCTGTCCCTTCAACCACATCGTTGCGCGATTTACGTGTCAGCTGCGATAGGGAGTTCAACTTCCGTGGGGATATTGACAACATTATAAGTAGAGCCAATTATGCGCCTGGCTTTGTGAAACATTTGCCTAAAGAATTTTCAGACCCCTACTTTGCCAAATCATTCTATTTTCCCTTTGTCAGACCCATCCTCGAATGCACTAGCCAAATTTGGTGCCCTCAGTATACTGTCCACATCTGACTAATTGAAACCGTCCAATGCACGTATTTCCATTTCGCCCTTCGCGGTCTCCCTTGTGTTGATGATTTGCCTCCCTACTCTAAACCCTATTGAAACTGATCAACTTTCAGTCGGACATTGGACAAACATACCAGAGTATAATTATCAAGATAAAAGCTTCCAAAAATATTCCTTTCAGAAACGGCATGAAACTGTAGGTCATTGTCGCTATGTCCTGGGTCTTGTTCTGCCAAACATTTGACATTTGTGTATCTTGTTTAATTCAAAGCTATTGCTTCCTAGTTGATTATCTCTAGAGTCCGAATAATGCACTGTGACGCTGTTTAGTCCTCTATTTCGTTCGCCGCTTAATGTTTGTATCCTTCGGGGTTTATTTTCCTTAGCCGACTATATACTTGGTCTCCATCCATTCTAATGATAATCCTTGCTAATCGTAAGCGTCTTATCTTGATGAACCTAGTAATATCTGGTACAATCCGTTCGATTTGTTGACGGTTGTCAACAGTTTGAGCACCAGTTTGATAACCGAAAGTAAAGGTTTTCTTTCCTAACTGAATGACATCCCATTGATTTCATTCACATCTGCTTCCAAATGGACAAAATTATGAATTTGTACATTTGCAAAGGGAAGGTATGAGTTGCAAGGAAATTGTTTTTTTTTTCTTGAAGATCTTTGTCTCAGTCTTATTGTTACTTTACATTAGGTATTTTTAAGGCAAGTTAAGTTCAACTCGATAACACAAGGATATGTAATAATTTCGTCATCGAGGCATCCTTTCGCCTGCGAACATAAGCAATTCGAATATATGATATGATTTATTTAATTTACACCACACGTTCTGATATCCTACTAGAAATCTACAGAAGTAGTAGACCATATCACAGTCATTTTTCACTCTGACTAGCATCCAAAGTTGTTTGTATTCCATTACCAGCTGCCAGCACATGAGGTCTTCCTTGGGATAGCTACTGTATGGGGACTAATCTAATTCTTCCAAGTAAAAGCTCCCTCTGACACTAAAGCAATCATTCAACATTAAAGTGTTTAGTGTAAAGTTTGTCCTTCGAAGTAACGATTGTTTTAACTACCCATTTTACTAACGAAATATATGTAAGCTATGAGACTTTATAACCTTCAAACATTTCTATAAAGCATAGTCTCTGAAAGTATACACCAGTTTGTTGTACAACCACTAATTGCGTCTGCAAAGTTTTTCAAATGGAACTCATTAAAAAGACATAATTATACTTCTATTGTCTTGCAACCATAAATAAGTTTAAAGGTGGCAGATGCCTTCTGTTTACTCCTAAAATCCTTTGCAGATGGCCAGAATATAAAATATTAATTGCAACGTTGGACGGTACTACAAAACAGTTTAATGTTGAATTTAATATCATTCTGCAAAGACTTGTAAGAATCAAATTCTCTTTAAATGATATATGTAGGTATTCAAAATAGTATGTAGAAGTGTATAAAGAAAATCTGATGGATACCCGAAAATACCACAAAATTGATTCCTCTATTCCACTCTCATTGCGTAGTTGCCCTAAGGAAATAACTTTTAACTTAGACAGCCGACTATCAGATCAATTAATCAAAATATGACAGCAACACCCCCACCTACTATCAGTTCACTTACTGACTTATTTCAGACTTAATACATCCAATTTATTGTGTATTATATCACGCCCCTGGCATAGCCAATTAATTAAGAAAACATGTTTTCCATCTTCGAATGTCAAGTCGAATTCTGGAAAAGTTTGAAACGTGCCAGTCGCCTATGGCCCATTGACTGACATATCCACACATTAGTCCTTGACTTTTCCTTTTAAACAGAAACAATTTTCTGGGTTTTATATATTTTTATTCTTTTCAACCCGGGCAGTCGAGACCCTACACAACCTTTGTGTGTGTTTTTTTTTTCTTTGTAATAAGAAAGACAAAACAAAATGTCCTTACCCCAGTCAGTCACACTCCGCAAAAAAAGGCCTAATCACCCAAACAAACACACTACACGAGTCGCAGCAGTCGAAGATTTTCGAACGTACCCTTAAAACCCCCTTTCAAAAAACGTAAACTCATCAAATGCAGAAGAAGAAGAATAACAACACGTACCTAAGTACACAAAGTCTAAACCAAAGTAGAGATAACAAAAAACAAAGCGGAAAGCACATTCCGCAAACAATCCTGGAAAAAAATTGTCTCTGACAGAACAGCAGGAGAACAAGTTACCAAGACATCCAACTTAACAGCAGGATATTATAAATTACTTATTCCGTTCACAAATCCCCTAATCCCATGGGGGTTATCTTAAAAGTCTGACTACATGGCTTTTTATTTCACCCTCCTCCTCCTATCTACTCGTAACTAACAAGCTAGGTAGAGAGTGGTGAAAGTTTAGTGACAGGTGTCAAACTTTGACCCAATGCAATCTAATTTTGGCAGATACTAGTCATAGAGAGTTTTTAGGGTGAAAATGGAGGATAATCGATTCGAGAATATAATATCTGAAATGATACGAGCGCGGGAGTATTCGTCTTTGTTTAGTATGACGGATAAGATATCCGTATACACACCACACACATTTGTTGGAGTGGTGAATATTTGGTTTGGCAGATATTTTGGGATATTTTCTCGCCGACGAAATGGCGCATGTGTTTAGGTAAAATGAGATGAAAATGGAGAACAGGATATTTTTGCTCAATAATGCAAAAAAAAAAGGATTAATTCTCATGAGAGTCTGTTGTTCTAGGTCATGGTGAGAGTATTCGAAAATGAGAGAACGAAAGAAAGACGAGAATTTTTCGAATATCCACAAATGATGTTTAAATAGTGGGATTTGTTCGTTTGGTGTACTTCTTCTTCTCCTTTTAAGGATTCCTTAGAATGCTGTTTATTATGGAGGATAAGAATAAGGATTTAACTGTTGCAATGTCGTTTCTCCCTCTCAAAACTCAGATTTGAATTAAAGTTGTAACAGCAAGACCATTTAATCTGGTCGACATAAAGTGCAGTCTCTGTGGGAGATTTATTTATTAGCGGGGCATACTCAACTAAATCGATGTATGATGTTGGTCCAATTGTTTTTGGAGCCTTTGCGATATTCAATAGCTAGAGGATTAAATTTACCAATTTGTCCAGCACTGGTCGAAGATTCTATAAATAACTATAGACCCACATTATTGATGTTATTTACAATGCTCTTTAACAGTTTCTTTGGAAGTATAGTTTTGAAGTTCAAGTAGTTCTGGTCATTCAACCTTACTCGACCCGTCATAGTTCAAGTATCACAAACACTGTCAAAATTTTCTCTCTACTCTTCCGAATCTTCTTTCAGATTTTCAGGTTCTTAAGTCGAATGTAACCTACTCAACCCTTTATAGTTTCAACAGTGTAGACATGTTTCTGGCGAATTTTCTCCTCTGAAATAAATGAACACTGCCAATAAATTCAATTTCCCCGGTATGCCACTTTCATTTTTCAAAAAAACACTGCACTGCCTTGATCACAAATTACACTATTAGCAATATCTTCTCGAATTGCTAAACTTCCTCTTTCTATCACACTCCGTCTTCTATCTATTGACAGCATCACTGAAGAGCGCACAAAAAAAAAAAAGGACACCAATCTCCTCTTATCCACTCAGAAGCCATTTATAATGTGTCATCAATGTGATCCCTTTAAATGCAGTGCACTCTATGAAATCCTTTCACTTCAATGACACATCTACTGCTTTGGCATAAAAAAAAAAAAAAAACCTCCCCTCTCCCTCCATAAATCCTTGCACATCATCATGTCCCAATAGAGCGGGATCACTTAAAAGTGCACATTGGATGGATGGAAGAAAATCGGCACATCCTGCCTCATACAACAAAAAAGACAAAAAACAACCAAAAAACGATACAAAAATCCATGAAAAAAAAACTCCAAAGGATATAATAGCATCCTCTTCACTTTGGCATCGGCCAAGTCATGTGCAAAATTTTGTCATTGATAATGCCACAAAGGATAAGCCATCACTCGCTTAAACCATCCGATTTCTATGTATGTATGTATCCCAAACACAACTGAATTGTATTGCAAGGAAAGAAAGAAAGAAAAAAGAAATTGAAAATCGTTGCAGCAAGGAATGAAAACGCGTGCCCGTAAGAAAGGATGTTTTGTAGTGCTCCATCCTAACAGAAGGATACAAAACCGGGTGTAAGTACCTTTTCAGCAGCAAAGGGACCATCCCACGACGACGTGTAGTAACCCACTATCAAAAAGGATGAAGTTGCGAATTTTCCTTCCTATATCATCAATTGGCAGTTGACACCTACGCAGTAGATGGTTAAGGTGGAGGTGGAGATGGAGTAGAAAAATCAGGATATCCACGATGGATTTTGGGTGGAAAATAACAATTGTTTAGTGTTCTTTGAAGGGGAAAAATCTAAGAAAAAAAAGTCTAAGCAACAATTTTTCTGTTTCGTCATGTATCCTTTTTTTTGTTCTAAAGAGCCCGCCGCCGTCGTCACCGCGAGATACTGTCAATTATCCTTACAAAAAAAAAAAACAGAAAAACCAAGTGAGCGCCACAGAGTCAAGGATAAAAGACGGAAATGATGTCTTTGTTTTGTACAGTGAAGCTTGCCACATGCAGACATACTTATGAGTGGTGTTATCCTTTTGTCCTTTTCAAAGAAGGGTGGAATGGATAAAATGAGCAAGTCATTCCGCATTGATACCACTACACTCTGACTTATGACGGTGACATGACTTGGTCTGGTTGGTATACATTCATATAAGTATATGTTATAACGATGATGTACTTGTTTCCTGTTTGGAGATGAGGCAGCTTTCATATATGTACATATATATGTATGTAGTGTTACCGCCACTTACACAGTCAAATCAATTGTGTGGTTAGTATGAGTAGTTGCCGTGAGCAATCGAAGAAAAGTGCTGACTTGATTGATGAAGATGATTGGAGGAGCTGACTGGCTTGTCTGGCTTTTAGGGCATGAAAAGGGTTGCGTACTTGCGTATCCTTGAGATTGCAAAAAGAAAGGCTTCAAATATTTTTTTGAAAAATAGGGATGTGCAGACGAAAATTAATTTGTACATCAAACGATGATGTGAACGAGTTGGTGTGACAGTTCTACTTCCTTTTTCTGCGTAACGGACGGGTTGGGCGGTTCGAGGGCATAGTTAATGGTCAATGTCTGCGGTTCTACACTCTTTTTTTCAAGGTCTAGTCTAGACAATAGAACATGACACTTCTATAATCGCATCTCTCATTCTAAATCACTGTCTTAGTAGATACCTGCCTTAATTTTGGAATTCAACGAAAATTTTTGGGTTCAATGGACATTATTTTGAAGAATTTCGTGGAGAATTTCTAATGATTCTACATCTACAATTGTTGACTTTAACGAGTTCAATGTATCTTGAATGTCCTTGGATATACGAATGGTATCAGCTTTTACATACGTATGTATGTACATATGCCAACAATCCGAAATCCCTCTCGTAAGGGTGATTGTTTGTTTTTCTTTGTTGATCGATGTTGGTTTTGTTCATGTTGTGCCGATGGCATTTACTTGACATTGACAACTTGGTATAGCGATACTATAAAAAAAAAACCTCAAACTTAGCTTCTTCTAGTGTGGATAGTCGGAAAATGGGTAGCGGAAACTTAGCCTGCTTTGGAGAATGCAGCAGTACCCAATTTGTGAAGTATAACATTTTTTTTTATATTTTCTGGCACTCGACTGCAGCTATTTGATTTGTTCTCCAGGAACCTTGGGGATGTAGGAGTGGTAAGCTATCTTCAAGCTGTTTCGTCACAACCTCATTGTTCTCATTATTATTACTATTTGAAGATGGGGTGTGTTGCACTGCGACCTGTTGGTCTATTGTGGCCCCAGGGAACACCTTGAGGAGGCACATGCCCTCAATTAGGTAATGCACTCTTACTACACCTTGTCGGAAGAAATCTGTCCTAGAGCACACAGATATATGTACATACCTAGTTTCCTTAGGTGCTCCTTGAGTTTACAATACCCCTTTAGGAAGCCCATTAGAATACGAAGGTTATTCTTGCTCATGCTGATGCATGCGTCGAATCTTTTTCGGTTGTATTGCCCTAGAAGCTTCTTGGATTGCTTCATTCAATCAGCGTTATTCAAGGTTCTTGCACTGTTTTCCCTCTCTTGTTTCCTGTATTCTTCTTTGAGGGTATGATCCCCTATTCCGCAGAATGGTTTAGGACCTATGAAGGATTCTGATGCTCCTTTTTTGCTAGGGAGTCGGCTATTTCATTACCCTCTATTCCCATATGGTCAGGTATCCAACAGAGGGTCACCTTGTTTCTACTACCTAGTTCATTAAGTTTTTGCAAGCAAGCATTTCCACACTTGTTTGGACTTAATGATATAGGAGTCAAGTACCATGATAGCAGCTTGGCTATCTGTTTCTATCAAGATTGATTTGGACACATCTATCTTTGGCATAGATTTCAGCCTGAAAGATACTGGTGCTTTTGGCCATGGATTTAGAGTATTTGGTTCTAGGCCCGAATACTCCTGCTCCAGTTCCTTCATCAGTTCTTGATCCATCTGTGTACCACTTTGTTGTGTGATTGCTCAGTTTGTAGATAGTGGATACATTGCTCCAACTTTTTTTGTTACTGAACTTGGTAACAAAGTTCTTTTGGAAGTTAAACCTTCTAGTGATATCCTCCCTAGGAAATGCTAGGAGTGTTAGATTTTTGAGCAGTTCATCGAATTGCCTCGATGTATTGCACTTGTCTCTTCCTATACCTTCCTTGGCCATCCTTAGGATCGTTTTACTTGCACATTCCTCAACCACAGGAGTCAATTCCAGTACCTCCATGGCTGCAGTTGGACAAGTTCTCATGGCCCCTGTGATACAGAGGCATGCCAGTCTTTGCACCTTGGTGAGCGTCTTCCTCGTGGTGACCAGATTGGTTTTTTTTGCCCATGCAATCGCTCCATATGTGATCATTGGTCTCACAATAGCAATATACATCCACCTAAGGATGGTAGGGCTACATCCCCAAGATTTGCCCGCTAGGCTTCGACAGATCATCAGAGCCCGCGTGGCTTTCCTGGTTATTTCTTCTGTTTGTTTTTTCCAGATGAGTTTACTGTCTAGGTTTAGTCCCAGATATTTAACTTCTTTGACTGGTGTCAGTATTATACCCGACAGCCTTATTCAGAAGTTCATACATCCACTTAGATATTGATGTCGCACAATTGCTTCATGAGATGTGTTATCGAATGCTCCTTCAATGTCCAAGAAGGCACACAGTACTATCTCTTTTGCTTCAAGAGCGCTTTGGATAGTTTCAGTCAGCTGGTACAGAGCAGTCTCTGTAGATCTGCCCACTCTGTAGGCATTTTGACGGTGATGAAGAGGAGATATACGTAGTACTTCCTCTTCTAATGGCTGTGGACAATGCCTTTTCCATCGTTTTGAAAAGGAACAATGTTAGGCTGATCGGTCAATAGGACTTCGGTGTAATTCCATTCACTCTCGGTGACTTGAAAGACTGAAAGGAGCCAATTGCCCATTCTAAGCGCCTTCTGGAAACGATTTTTGTCGCTATTTTCCAGTCCTCTTTGCGAGGTCTTGGTATGTTGGTACTGCTCCTATCGTCTGTACTCGGAAGACTGTCAGGAAAATGAGTTTCTAATAGAAGTCGTGCCCTCTGTTCCTCATTTTCGGTGAAGCTGCCATCCGATTTTCTTAGAGACGTTGGTGTTCCTCCCGTTTTGCTAGTGCCTTGTGCAATCTGGCCTAGTACTCCTAGTACTAGTGATTGTCTCACAGAATTTCCTAAAGCTTTCTCGTTTAGCTTTCCTTATTTCCTTGTTATAAGAGGTCAGTGCCATTTTGTATCTCTAGCAGTCTCCAGTACCAGGGGTTTGACAGATTATTGCTCCACCATGGGACCATATTCTCTCTTACATGTGATGTGATGGCTCCTGTTATGCCCTCTACAGTGTGTTCAAGTTCTAGATAGTGAGCTGGAGCTCTCCTAATATCCATATGCTCCAGACTACTTTCGAGAGATAACTCAAAGAGATCCCTGTTAGTATTCCTTGGGTTTCTAACTGGATTGATTGTGATACACGTGTTGTCTAAGTCAAAAGTTATGATCCTGTGATCAGACATAGATGGCTCACTAGATACTCTCCAGTCCCTAACAAATCTACTCAGACTGTGGCTCCCTAGTCTGAGGTCTAATACCTGCCTAGCTTGAGTTACAAAAGTGGGGGTATTACCTACATTATAAATATCGAGAGAAGAGCTTAAGATGAATTCTAGTAAAGACTCACCCCTGATATTGGTGTCGGTACTTCCCCAGATAGTGTTGTGCGCATTGGCATCACATCCAATCAAGAGCGGCAGTTGGAGCTTGTTGCAGTGCTCCACAAGGCATTGCAGAACCATACGCAATGCTGGTTCGTCCCCAGCACAATACGCCGATGCGATGATGATAGTGCGGCATACTCCATCGAGCTCCAGAGATACCTGCAGAGGCACCAAGTCTCGGATTGTGCTCAACTCCATTACAGAGTTGGATACAGCATCTCATCTTGCTTATTCAGATGGGATGAATAGTCCTTTATCTGGTTCTCCTACTTATGCATATTGTAATCTTGGAAGTACTATACCACACATTTCGACGAAAGCGATTCCCTGGTTCGTTATATCATAAGTCCGTGGATCTTATCCTTTATTTTTTAATTGCAGTTTTGAATGCAGCGCAATAAGATGAACCGATTGGCATGAACAAAAATAGTATAGGAATGAACTAGACTTACGTATTCTTGGGCTAAAATTGAAGGAATTCAAAACATATGCAAAACTTAGTTCACACTAGAGGAAGTTTAATCACCTAATGGCTTAAATCTATTCACATGTATTCACAGACGTAGAATTTGAGAGAAGATTATGTCCCGTCCATTAGTGAGTTTTAGCGGACTTTGGTTGTATATTGATTGTCTCATATCTCGTTCCTGTTTCAATAGTAGAGCTCGAAAGGCAGAGTTAGTGTTATATGAATCACGACTTTCGTCCATCGAATAAGACATTTCGAACCTTCTCAAAACCGAAGTTGCATCGGTTACTTAGGTACACTCTCCTTCTTCTATACTAGTGGTTCCCTAGGCATTTACACGGAGGTATGTGAAATACTTAACCACCCATCTCGAATGGTTGTTGAATGTGATATTTTAAAAACATATGTATGTACACATCTATTCATTTAACAACCATCGGCACTCAACCAAATCTATATGCTCCAAGTAAACAAATTCACTGGACGTGTTAAAAAGTTTCCTCTTCCATGTGCAAAAGTTGCATACGCAACCTCTATGATTGTGGGTGCACCTATCATCAGAAAAACAAATACCTACCCCCTACACTCACTTCAGCAGTCCGAGTTCTAATCCATAAAGTCAAACACAGAGCCGGAAAATGGAGGGAAAATTTATTTTCATATTTGTCAACAATAAATACATATTTTCTATTTTGTTTGTCCTGTCCGAAAGCCCACCCTGGCCGTATGTCCATCTTGACTTGCCGCCTCATGCAGGAGTAAAGGGGCTAAGGGGCTAAGGGGCTAAGGGGCTAAGGGGTGGCTTTGAAGTCTAGTAAAAATCCTTTTATTTTCTACTGTTATCGTAGTCATAATCTAAAACAAGGAAATTCATCAAACACCATCATCGTCCTGTGCACATTGACAGCCGCCCAGTGAGTCAAAAAGGACAAAGTGGAAAACGTGTTTGTTTTTCTTTTCGTTTTTTTTTTTCTTTTACTGCCCTTGTATCTGGATAAACAATTCTTATTCTTCCTCTCAGACATATTCTCTAATTTTTCTTTGACTGGGCGTATGTGAGCTGGGTTGTGTGTGTGGGCCTCTTTTTTTTTGCTGTTTGAACTGAAGTGGATACTTTTTTTGCGTTGGTAGATTTTGCTGTGTTTTTATTACGTATCTGGGAGAAGGATATATTTTTCAACATACTCAAACACACACCATGGTGATGAAAGAAAATAGGAAACATGACATGTGTGATGGATGACTGACGTGACGTGAGAGAGTGAGTGGGGCGGGAATGCCATAGCTAACGGGGGTGAGCAAAAGTCAACAGGATATGACGCAAAGAAAGTTGAGTCTCCAATATTTCTTTCAAATTAAAAATGTTGTTATTTGGTTGAGTTGTTACCATTTCTCTTTGCCTGATGTTGACAGAAGTAGTTAAGTAAATATTATGTTTTTCTTTTTTTTTTTTTTTTTTGAAAAAAAAGCTTTCAATTAAAAAATGGTAAACCTCTTGGTCATTTAGAAGATTGACTCACTCACTGAGTTGGGAGAGGATGTTTGTAAAAGGAAATTAAAAAATGAAAGTTCAGTCCAATGTCATGTTTATTTACTTACCGGGATAATAATTTGTAAAGACTTTCTAAATATGAATTAACAGGACATGATGAATTATTATCGGAATGATGATTGGGTTCCATTTTTTTTTTTTGTAATAAAGTAGGTACCTACTACTTAGTATTTCCAGTGAATTCATTATGAAAAACCACCCTACTTGAGGATACTGCTGGGAGAGTTATGGGACTGTAAACAGACTTCATCTTTGACCTGAATTTTTAAAGAATCTTGGAGTTGCTGTTTTAGATCTTTTAGAAGAAAAAAAAATGAATTTATCCATTTATCCTATGCTGAAGCAATGACAGTGATTAATTATTATTATTGTTCGTTGTGTTCATAACTTTTTATGAAATGTTTACGTCCTTGAATGTGATGACTACAATTTGAATGTCCTCTCAGTTTGCGCAACGTTGTCTATTCGGTATACACTCACGTAAGTATTCGAAAGATTTAATTGTTAAGTAACAATCTTTACTCGGAAAATTTTACATTTAAAAAACAAGAGATAAAGGCCATCTTAACTAGAACAGTTTTGTTTCAATTCCATGACAGAAATGCCTATCACAAAGGTTTTACTAACGAAACTCAGTTGATCTAGTAACTGTCTAATAGATTTCAAATATTATTGAACTTATGTACATTCGGTATACATGTGTGTTACTAGAGTGATTTCTTAGTCACCTATTGCAGTTCTGTCTAATGATCTACCTTATAGGCGTTGTCCCTTCGGATTAGATTCGAAGGCTCTACGAGGCCGTCGCCATCTCAAAAGACTTACGTGAAACTTTTTAACTAGATCGATGTCACTGTACAGCTCGTATAGTTCGTCGTTGAATCTTCTCCTCCAAAGGCCGTCAACGCAAGTGGGACCGAAAATTTTACGAAGAATCTTTCTCTCAAAGCGACCGAGGATTTCTTCATCCGCTCTTCAAGCGGAACTGGGATGAATGACCAATAATGTCAATGTCGTCAGAATACGCTAGTAGTTGCACGGACTTTTAGAAAAGAAATGTTAAAGAAATCACATGACAGCGCGTCACCTTATCTAAATCCTTTTTTGACATTAGAGGTCTCAGATTGTCCATTGTCATTCTGCACAATCTGACGATGCATGGCTCTGTATAGCTCGTCTCTATAAGTAGATGCTGTCATATGCGGCCTTAAAATCGATCGAAATGTGGGTATCGATTCGGACTTCTTGGGTGTTTTCCAGGATCTGCCGAAGTGTAAAGATTTGATCGATTGTGGACTTTCCTGGTCTGAAACCATACTGATAGGGGCCGATTAAGGTGTTGACAAAGGGTTTCGAACGTTCACAGACAAAATTTTGTACGCAATGTTAAGGAGTCTAATACCTCTGTAATTGACACAGTTCAGGGGCTCTCCTTTATTGTGGATTGGGCTAATGATGCTGAGATTCCATTCAGCAGGGACCCACTCGCCTAACCAAATTTTAGAGATGAGTTGGTGTATGCTCTCTACCAAGTCATCGCCAGCTCCTTTACCCAACTCGGCCTGTAGGTCATCAGGTCCAACAGCCTTGTTGTACTTAAGTTGTGATATTGCTGTCCTAACTTCGTTTTGATCAGGTGGACAGTAATTTTGGCTGTCATCGTCTATGTTGAACGGTTCATTCTGCCTAACAGCGGGATTTTGGTTTTCGTCGCCGTTATACAGTCTGTAGAGGAAATTATTCCATATTCCCTGCACCGACTGGGACTCTACTAGGAGGTTTCCTAGTACAGCTCTCATCTCTACAGGCTTCTGTACGACTCACAATGGCTTGACGCGTTCGTTTTACCTTTTGGTTCAACTTCCGTACATTATTCCTGGATTATATTCTCTCAATATCTTCTATCGCGCACTTCTCACGTTTTTTTTTTCTTTCGGAAAAATCGATGTTCTTCCCTCCTATTTTGTTCGTAGAGCTCACGAGCCGATCTCACCTTCCTATGCTGCACCACTTCGTAGGAAGAGTTGTTTCACTGCATGTGCTTTCCGACACTTCTCATCAAACCATGGGTTTCATGAGGATGGTCGGTTAAAACCCAGTCGGGTAAATCATCTGTTGCGGTGTTTCTAATGGCTTCTTGCCAACGATGCCACTGATCTTCAGAACTTGATGCCAGCGGCATAGGATTCACTGAGAGATTTCACCTTCGACCAAGCTTCTGACTTTCTCTTGCGATTGCAGCTTTTCTCTTCTCACAGTATTTTCTCTTTATTGTGGCGTTTGGGATATCAACATTCGTACCTTGGTTGCAACAAGGTAGTCAATGTTAGCTGCTCGGAAGAATACTGGAGGCATGCCCAGTGTCGATCGCAGTGTTATCACTTTGATTGGCAGTTTCATGATCAAAAGACCGCCATGATCATGATCAATATTCCCTTGAGAATATTGAGATGAGGAGACCGTATGCAGCGAAGTCAATTAGCCTAAGTCTGTTTCCGGACGTGGTGCAGTAGATGCTGTGTTTGCCAATGGTCTTACCAAAGATGTCCTCCTTTCCTATCTTGGCGTTAAAAACACGCAATACTATTTTAACGTAATATTTAGTACATTGCTTGTAAGTTTTGTCGAGAAGTTCGTAGAAACATTCTTTGGTAGCGTCGTTCTTGTCTGTTGTGGGGGCATGAGCGCATATCCGGCTTATGGTTGGCGAATTAAGCCTTGATGGGAATTGCATAAGTCGTGCACTCACGTGTCGAAAGCTTAAGACTTCTTGTCTAAGTCTGCCGCGTATGACGAATCCGCATCCTGGAAGGAAGAGCGCTGATTTTGCTCTCTATAGCAATCACCATAGTAGATATCAAAGTTTTTCATCCTCTTTTTGCCCATTCGATCGCATTTCCTGGATTGCGGTGATATCTGCTTTATAGCAGTCTAGGGCCATTGCTAATTCTTCGCCTGCATGCGGTCTGTTACGCGCTCGAACATTCCAAGTGCAGATCCGAAGGTCGTTGTCCGTGTTTCGATTGCTAGGGTTATCAACAATGAGTCCATCCATATCCGATTCTTGTTTTGGTTTCGGAAGTAGATTTGTTTTTCTGTGGTCGGGAAGTTACCCCTACGCACAACCCCCAACCTGGAGGACCAGTGCCCTTCGCTACCCCTAGGATGGGGCCGGATTTTTCGGAGTAACCCGTTTTGTGGATATTAGCGCTGCCGTTAGCGCATTAGAAGTTCATTCGCCACCAACTCTTTTCCAATGCCCTGGCTAAGCATTGGAGATCCCTATAGACCTGGGATTCAAATACGTTGAAGCAGCTCATATAGGGATAACATTAATAGTTCGACCTGACTGGAACTAGTAGACGCCACCGTTGATTCCATCTAGGGATTTCGTCCGCTGCCACCTGGATCAAGAGGAAATGCCTTAGTGAAAAAACACTGGTCCCCTTTTCTCGTCCGCTTCCACCAACGACCTTCCAAATGGGTTGGTTACCCAATGTCCAGCCGAGGTACTAGGCACTCAGTAGCCACCAACGTGGAGGTGTAGAGTAGGAGTTGATAGTGAGAGGCTAAGGTGAGAACGCTTGTGTTCCCATACATTCCACATCACCACCCTTTGGTCACCCTGCCATCTATATCGCTGCTTTCTATTACAGCCAGCACAAGGAGGTCTTTACGCATGTCGCTGAAAGGCCTATTGTTTTTGATGGAGACAGAGGAACTGCTTCAGTTAACCTTCGCTCTTTTTGGGTCCACGAAGGAATCCTCGACCGACCTTTGTCGCTTGGACGTAGAGTCCTTACCCAAGGAATCAGGAATCTCCTGGACAACTTTCGTTGCCCTGGAGAACGCACTTCTCTTTTTATCGGAGAGCTGGTCTTTGGGGACGTTCCCATATTTTAGGGCCCAGACTTTTCCGTACTGGAAAGGTGTTGGGAACAAGTTCCCACTTTATGTGGAGAGCGTTCCATGCAGCTATTTGCGTTCCAGGTTTGGTGGCCAAAGTTCTAGTTGCCAGCACTTCAGGGGCTCGATTACTGGAGGTGGGCACAGAGGCAGTACTTCCAGCCGATAGCTCAAGAGCACCGGACTCTGAAATTGTTTGTTTTTGTTTTTTGGATGTATGGAAGGGGAAATGACTACCTTTTGGCTTCGGTGAAGAGTTTTAGTCCGGAGAGTCTTTGACTCCTACATCGCGGCGAGGTAGATAGTTTCGTAGAAGTAGTAGTAGGTACACTTTCATTAGAATAATGTTAAGCTACAATGCAGTCACTGTCACTACCAAAACAATATTTTTGCAGTGTTTGCCGCTTATTGTTTAGCTATTTTCACATCGCTACTTTTAATACCTATTGCAGATTGCAAGATTGTAAGATCTGCAGGCACCATTTTCGTGGTTTGTCCACACTACTTTCATAAAAAGAGCGACGACGTGTGACCGTGACTTTAGACCGATATAAAGGTCCACTGTGATACCACAGAGGAATGAACCTAATTACCAGCACCAGGAACCCACATACAAATTTCAAACTATGTCTTGTAATCAAACATGCGTTTTTTATAGTTTTGTGTTTATATAAGCATATGAAAAATTTTCAAAATTTTCCAATGTTTTCAAATAGAGTCCATATTAGGCAATTATCTAAAGTGGTGTCCAAGTGTCCCTGCTGCTAAAAAGTATCCAAATAAACACTTTAGTATCCTAAAGGCAACTTAGTAGCGTTCTTAAATTGTTCCGAATGGTAGACATGCCTCATCAAATTGATATCAAAATGTTGTGTTACCATCTGGTAGGCCATTGTAATGCACCATGTATCAAGGATCTGTCTTACAAGACAAATGTCCCTTTTGTACATAAGATATATAAAGTTGGTATTCAGGACACATAGTCAAACAGTTCCCACATGACAAAACATGGTCTTAATCGTGTTGGTGTGATCTGTTCGGTCAGACATGATCTTAATCGTCATCAAACAAAGAAGAAACCTTCATTTTTATCTAAAATAAAAGAAGCACCTTTACTGTGCTCAAAATTAATGAAGTTCCCAATTTATTTACCTAAAATGTATCTACACTTTGTTTTTAACCAAGTTCCTCTTTCCAAATACTCGTCAAATTAAGCGATATTAAGTCCAATTAGCGAGTCCTTTATTCAATCTGTTGTTGTAGGAGTCATCGCATCATTGTGCCCTTGAAACTCACCAAGAGTGCATCCAAAATCTCCAGCAAAATGCCAACCATGGACTGTGCTTTTAGTAAATGTTTACTTTGTAATTAATGGCAAAGAGTGTTCAATGATGAATGATGCATCCGATGTCAAATATGAAGGACAGCTACTCACTCCAGGCCATTGACGAAGGATGAATAATTGCTGCTGCATGGCATAAAGTCCCTTCCTTTTATGTTCTCCTAAGTGGTACAGTGAATTTGCTTTCCTTCCACCTACACCTCCACCTCCACCTCCACGAATTGTCCAAATGAATGAACGTTTTAATTATTTACCCGAGGATGGTCCAATATCAAATGAAAATCGACTGATTACAAAGTCAACAAAAACGGCAAAGTGTTCTCACATTATTAAAAGCGCGCTGCGAAGCGTAACGTAACAGGAGTAGGTATAGGACGTATAGGAAGTAGGAGTACAATCCAACCTCAAAGTACAACAAAATCGAGGTCACTCATACGCCACAATGAACAATAAATTATGCCTGCGTCTGCAATTTGTTTACCGCAATTATTTGTCGATGTTGACTTTTATTTTTGTTACTTGTTTGTCGGGGTCCTTCTGCCTCTGTTGAAATATTATCCACAGGGATTTGTATGTATGTGTGTAAGGATATGTGTGATACAATAAGTTATTTTTCGTCTAGAGTGATGGCAGCACAAACAAACAGCTCGTGTGAGCGAGTATTTGCCTTATCCTGAGTTTTCTTTTATTTTCACCAAACCAACCAAAGTATCGGCAAGTATGTAGAAGGAAGAACAGAGAAAAAATAAATAAAATTAATTGGATTTTCGCTTGGCTTCGAAAGCATTGCGAATTAAGGCGAAATTGGTGAGTGAATCGAATTTTTATTTTTCTTTAGTCTTTAATTTGGTGGTGTTATTCTATTCTTTTTTGTTGTTTATTTTCGGTGTTCTTTTAGAGCCTTTAAATGGTGGAGGTGTGATACCATATGTATGTATGTATGTAGTGATGATGACAGGGATAATGTGTGGAAACTGAAAATTTGTTTAAGATATGTAAGGAGGTATTCTGGTCTTCTGTAGATTCGTCATTCGTCAGAGTTTCGCTACATGTGGGTATGAAAATCTCCTCTTCAAAAGATTTGAAATTAAAATATTCTATACCTACGTTCTGGACTATTCGATTCAAGACGATTACAACACTGCCATATGAAAGTGGGTATTCCCATGGCTCCGGTTTGTCTCCGAGACTGCGTAGGGCGAAAAGTAGAAACATGCGTTGGATGGCATGAAAAGGTTTTCGTAGAACACTTAGTGATTTTGCGATAATCCAGACCAAACCTTTCCCAAGTAGCCCAGAGATTTAGTTCCTTTCGATTCCACTATAGTCCAGTACCCAGTTGAGATTACTACTATGGCGTTCTGTTTATGTCCCATTTTGCCAGAATTTAGTCTAAATAGCATACGGCTGCAGTTGGACTAAACTATTGCCAGAGCCTTCAATATAAATAGCATTAGTGCAATACTGAAGGAGCTAATATATTCTATCAAATGTGTGTAGGTAGGTGGGTAATGTAGGGTTATAAGTTTTTCATAATACACTATGTACCAAAGCCCATCGCGATCCCTACAGAACCATTGCGGTAACAAACCTAAACGTAAACCATCTCTTCCAAGTTCCTCTAAGTAAATGTGTGATGTCCTCCGAGAAGTGAAGGTCACTGCATATATCCGTATTTGATAGTCCTAATCTCATGGCATGTCTCCTCAGAAGGCAATTACCAGAGAGAATCCCTATCGATATTCTTAACCGCAGCCTGCTTAGTTTCATTATTTTCCCCAACTTTTGTCGATTCAACACAGGGCACAAGGCCTTCGATAACCTATGTTCTCCTCGGTTGGACCACTTTAGGTCAGGCATACCTATTGATGATCCTACCGAGAATAATCATTCTAGTCACACAGATTGGGGGTTTTACTCCTCTCACTGTATCGCTCTGTGGAAGCTCTTCTCCTTTGTTGGCCAGTATGTTGGCCCTTTCGTTTCCCTCTATATCGCAATGTCCAACATTAAGCATTGCATCTAGAGTAGAGCTAGCAAGATGCTTCAAACAACTCTGCAACGAAACAGACCTAGATCCCTGGAGAGTGACATATAGGATGGTGATAAAGAAACTAAGGGGAGATAGAGTATCTATTTTCGCATAGACCACCTACTCTGTGCATTATCACGGATGAACAGCAGGAAGATAGGAGACAACAAAAGGCCTCGAAACAGGCATCAAAAAGACACCAAATCTTTTTACACCAACGACGTAAAGGTGCCTTGAGGAGCGGTTTTTCCCTGAACCATGGAAACTTTAGCATCTGATGTTGTTACCCAAAGGAAACAAGCCGCCTAGAAAGGCTTCGGCGTATCGGCCAATTTGTCTGCTAGATACAATCGGAAAGATCCTAGAACCAATCATATACGACAGTCTATGTAGTATGGTTTTAGAAAAATCTACATGGTAGATACAGCAGCTGAATCGATATTAGCGAAAAAACGGCAAGATGGATCTGCATTAGGAGATCTATGACCACAATGAATGCACCACATTAATTCGTGATGAAACTGAGGTACCAGATGGACGATGGCTTTAAATACTTCACTGTTTCTGCAGGAGTCGTCCAGGGTCAGTCCTTGGACCTCTCTTGTAGAACATAACTTGTGACGGGTGTTCTGCGATTAACGATGCCAAAAGGATTTAAGGTTAGTGCTATAACAGTAAACTAGAATCCCTGACTCATTCAGATTTTATGATGTTGCATTCCAACAACTTAACACAACCTGACTATCAATGTAGATGGCGATATTCTTGTCATATATTGATCCCATCTCTAGTAATTCCGCAGCTGTAAGCACAGCTAGAACCTCTGCTTGGAACACACTGCATGTGCCCGAAAGTCTCAGGGCCACTCGAAGGTTTATGTCTCTGGAGCATATGCAGACCTGAGCCTGACCCTCATTGGTTTTGAAAGATACAAACATATCTCGAGTGCTGTCGTGGGCGTAGTTCGCAGAGCACCGATAATGGCAAGGCAGGTTGTTCTTTGTATTTTGGCCAACGTATCCCATGTATTCTTCTTGTCGCGGCCATACAAGAACGCCATATGTAAGGATGGGTCTGACTATCGTAATATATAGCCAGTGCATAATTACTGGTTTAAGGTATGACTTCTATTTCGCTGTTCTCTTGCAAATAAAGAGATCGTTGTAAGCCTTACGGACTGTTTATTGTATGTTAACTTTCCAGTCTAGTTTCCTGTCTATATAGTACAATGCCAAGATATCTTAAGCGATCCAAAGAGGACAACACCTACCAATTTACCTTCGGCATTTTGGAGGGTGATAACTTGTATTTTCTGCTGAACAGTACCAGATCTATTTTGTCCGGGTTGACGTAAAGTCTACAATCTCTAGGTTATTTCTTAAGACTGTTAGGAGCTGATTCCATAATTTTACTTAATGTGTCTAGGAATTTTCCCTGAACTGAAATATCTACGTCATCCACATATCCAGTGACGCCTGTGTCAGTTAGTTCCAAAAGTATGCTATCACTAGACTAGAATTCAGGGAATGGGGAATGTAACGCCTCCCTGAGGGATTCCTCTAGTAGAGTGGAATTGATATTTCTTGAGATGAATAAAATAAATATGAAAAAAATAAAGAAAAATTCTTAAGATGAGCATTTTGCAAATCCAGATGGTAATGCTATGCTTGACATTGAAACTTTCTGGGGCGCTTTTGATGGGCTCCCTCTTAACGTTCCCGAAAGCGTCTTCTTTGTCTAAGAAAGCAACTATTGCGAATTTCTTGTAATGAAGGCTAGTTTTCCTTAAGATATGCATGTTCAGCTTTGCATAAACTGCCGATGCGACACTTGCCTCTGATGTGTATATTTAGAAGCCTCTGTAGTGTCTTGAGAAGGAATGACGAGAGACTAATGGGTCTGTAGTTTTTCGTTTGGGTGTGACTTGATTTACCTGATTTAGGTATACAGAGACCTTCACTTCCCCAAACGATGCTGGTATGTATCCTAATACTAAACATTATTTTAATTTACAAACCATGTGCCTTACTTTTGCTGAGGATGACTTGTTCTTCTTATACATACAGGAGGTGGCCTAATAAACTATACGTGGTATTCAGCATTTTGGATGGAGTTAAAGGGATAACATTTAGGACGAAACAAGTTAGGCTTTTGTACAATAGGGCAAAATTAGTAGGGGAAAGAGAGAGATTAAATACTCGACAGCAGATACTAGCGAGACATCCAGGCTCCACAAGATGCTGGCCAAAGACCCGGCAGTTCCCAGCTACATCAAAAAATCTGATAGTGTGTGACCGAAAAGCAGCGCGGAAGTATTGGACCTAGATGTTATCCCTTTAACTCGATCCAAAGTGCAGAATACTACGTTCAGTTAATTAGTCCTCCTCATGTATGTATAAGAAGAACAAGTCTTGAGTTTGAATTCTGGAAAGTTTATAAACTTTTAGCATAGAGAGGTGGAAATACATGCGACCCAGTTGTGCACTTTACGGCTCTCGAGCACTCAGAAAGAATGTATTCTGTATCTGGCATCTCTGCGCTTAAGGCCTTGATCAACCCTGTAACCCATTCTAAAATAGTACGAGAATGTAGGCACTCTTTAAATTATATCGCAGGGCTGAACTGTTTGACTATTGTCTGGGTCCCAGGTCACACTGGTATTGCAGAAAATGAGATCTCCGAAAAGCAAGGCTCATTAGCTGAACCTGGGTTAGGTCTTTTCGCGTCCTTTATCAGAGGCTGTATTGACGGTTGAGTGTCTTACGAACACAAGTGTGTGTGGTATGCTCCTCCAGGATGCAGACAGACTGAGATTATGTTCCCGAATATCTGTACAAAATTAGCGGTATTCTTCCTGTCTTTCAGCAGATAAGATTGTATAGAACTTATTGACGTTATTACGAGATACTTCCCTTTTTCTAAACATGCTTTTTCTAAACATCCTAAGAGACACCACTATCTGCGACGCTTACGATAAAGGCGACGATATGTCGAATCATACCTTCGATATTGTCCTTCTTTTGCTCGGAACAGGTGGCAGATCTACGGTGCTGATGTGGTCAGTGCTGATACTGTAAGTTCGTCATCGCTGAAGTGTATTCCCGGCTTTCTCTGAGAGTCGAAGAAATTCCGGTCAAATGGGTAATACATACTGGATTTTGCTTCGTGGTAGTTCAATGAATATCTGAGTACTACAGTGGAGTGTTTCTTAGCCCGACAAAAAAAAAATTAAATTTTAAACTGGCCACTACTGGGTACCCCGCAATAGGTCCAGGATAAGGACTCGCCAAACTTTCATTTTTCTCCAAACTTTCATGTCTTTAAATTCAGGATACGGTAACCGTATTCTAGACTGACACCTTGTGCGTCCACCCTATCTATTTTCTTGCCACTTAAAGCCTCAGAATCTGGACTTCACCATATGACGAAGTATCATCGCTCCACTTCAAAACTGTTAGAAACCAATAAAACTATTCAAAGCATTCGTTTTCTTTGTCACATGAACTTTCCATTCACTACGCGTATAAGTGCCTTTGTTTCCCAAAAAAAATTCGAAACATGCACTCTAGGCATTCCTCTGTGTCACATGCAATCCCATACATAACTTACAAGGCTTCACTTAAACGCAGATGATTTATAGCCTCACAAGTAATCTCCTTCTTATGGTTCAGTTGCGACATCATTAAATTAATCACTTTTTCGGTTTTACTTGGCTTAATCCCTGATTCCCCTTTTCGCCTTATAAATGAGTGGGCAATTTAATTTTATGACCACACACACCACACACATACAGCCACACCACACGCCTAGAGCGAATGAGAGAGAGAGAGGTCGAGCAGCTAACACATGAGACCAAAGTTGCTGGTTGGCCTTTTGTTAAACGCCTTTGTCGCTTAAGCAAAATTAGTTGCGGCTACCAAAAGAGGGCTGAAACCAGCATCACATGCACCTCCTGCGAGATCTGCAGTGGAAAATCTGCAGTATGCAGCAGAATTAACCTCTTTTTTTTTTTGGTGGCGGCGCCTTGGCGACTCGGTTTAATGCGCTCGTAATAAGGACATCATCAGTAATAAAGTCTTGATTAATGCCCGAAGGGCGGTCAGAGAGATTTTCTGGGATTTCGGCTTTCGCTGGAAAAAGTTATAGCTGCTGATGATGCCACATTAAAGTTTGCTCCAGGATCTGAGACGACGACGACGACGACGGTGGGTTTTATTCTCCCAGACAACCGTGGTGGGAGTGGGATACGTGCATCTCTGAGACAGACAGAAGGACAATATTTATTTTCTCTTTTGCGTAATTAAAAGCAAAGAAAATTGCTGCCTTTCTGGATAGGGGAGCCGTGTACATGTGCACATAAAAGTCGGCGGTGGGGTGGGTTGGATACAACCCTTAGTCTGTGAGACTCGTGCATTATTCCCTGAGGACCATTGTGTGGCGATTGTTTGACATCATTGATTTTGCAGCCCTTGCAAAAATTCTACATGACAAAAGAGGATATATGTATGAATGGAGTATGATGACTATCATCAGTGAAATTAAAGCCGCACATTCGAGGGAAAGAGAAACTGAAAATTTTTTAGCTTAATTGCACTTTGAATGCGACAGCGTTTGTATAGGTAAATGCTAATGATGGCAAATTACAATGCGCACGGAGTGAGTTGTAATTAGTTGGAGTATTTGCAGACAAATCTTTGCTTTCCTTTTGGGATTTAATGGCTGCAACGCTTGACAACAATATAAATAAAGTTTAGCTTTGGTTTCTCGTCAACTACTGTAATTGGGATGGTTTTTGGGTTGAATTGACGTACATCAACCCACTCTTTTCGTCCTTAAAAAAATAGTAACAGAAACTAAGCAAACTTCTGACGCACAGCAGCAAAATAAAATTAAACCCCTCGAACAACTTTCCCAATAATTGTAATCCCATTGGGCCTCTTCAACTCGAGTTACATATTTCAAGTGAATAAATCGCTATTCCAATAGGGGATTTATATCTCTGCTAAGACCCCAATTTACTCAGATTCGTAATCTCCAATTTCGGAAATGCTTAATGTACTTGTTCAAATCGCATCATATGAAGTACATACCTACCACCGACGACTCGTGTGCCCTCCTCTCTAGTCTATTTATGATACAGTTCTCCAAACATTGCCATAGGAAAGGGTATATACCAAGAGCGACAAATTAACTGGAATAATCCTCAATTTAAAATTCTACGCGCTTCGGAGAATTGTAAAACGAAAATAACATACCAAACGAAAACCAATTTGTTCATATTAAGTCCCTTGAACAGAATCCTCATGAGGGGTATTAAATACATTTCTCCACTGTCATACATACACTCTCTCTTTTCCTCTTGAATAATTATCAAATACCCGTACATTGATGGAAATTTTCCCAAAACTTCAACTTCTGATTTTCGTTTTATGGATTCTTCGGTATTTGGGTTTCTAATGTAGACATTCGGATACCTCTATCACAATGTGTACACGGCCTTAAATGTTGTTGAGTATCATCAATTCACAAAAATAAAAAAATAAAAGTACACTTATAATTTTCCACGTCCTTGCTGAACCCGAACTCATTAAAATAAAATAAAATCACATAACATCAATGACATGAAGAGGGAGGTTTTTTTTTTTTTTCTTTTATAGTCGAGTCGTATACCTATCATTTCCGATACAAAATAAAAAAAATTTAACATTGCTATAATAAAATTACTGTTTGGTTCTTTTTTCAATTCTTGAAGTGGGCATAGGTGGTGGTCCCACACGTACAGTGGTGGCCAATATTTTTAGGAATCGAAAAGTTTTTGTAGAGTTGTTCAAACCTTCATTTAACTTCATTAATTACAGATAAGACAAGATAAAGGAATCAATTTGGAAAACATGTCCAAAAGTTTGCTTTCAAAATTCCGACCAAATTTACTCAGTTTCGAAAAAACGCCAGAAAATGGAAGTGTTCCGCAATTGATCTTTACTGGTTGGTTGTTATAAGGACTTCAACGAACCTCGATGGAGTCACTCGAACTTAACTGCCAGAAAACAAAATGTTTTGTTCATTTTACTGAACTTTTGTGATAAATCTTACGATCCTCTACAGCTAAACTCACTAAATTTTAAGTGAATTCACTGCTGACTTCAACGAAATATGTGAATTCACTACTAACTTAAACTTACATCAAGTGAATTCAATTGATTTCAATTCAGTGATTGCTTAAAATTGAATGGAATAATCACTGACTTCAAAAAAATAGTGAACTAAAGATTTTTAAATCGCATTCTTTTTTGAACTTGATTGCTCAAATCAAAAATTTAAATTCTTTTTTATGAATTCTGCGAATGCATTCCTAAAAGAATGCTACTCTTTTACATCTCTGTTAAACAGCAAGCCGATTCGAGTGATGATGTATGTTACGTTCGCTTAAGAGGCCGTAGAATCTATGAGAATGTCCGTTTATATCTCGCTTATCTGGATGATAAGCCTGATTCCATCATTACTAAAACAAATGTCATGGTCTCAATTCATCAGGAAAGTCTTTCCGTTAATCGTAATGACATGAGCCATCTTGGCTATATACTCTCGTACATATTTCGTGCAAAAATTCCTACTTCTAAGCGTAACCATTTCATTTGTTGCTGTTACAACCGTCCTTCGCAACAAATTCATGGTTACCAGCTGGCTGTAGATGCAATTGATTGCATATTTATACTGCCCACCCCAACGACATTGTTATTATTGTAGGAAATTTTAACCTGCCTGAGCTTAATTGGAATATAACTGATTAATCTATCTATACCCCCAGGACAGCCACCTCTGAAAAGGTCCTTTATTATTAAATTAGAGGCTCTTAACTGTCACAAAAAGTTTATTACGTGGAATCCTATTTAGAAAACCGACTTTACTTTCTGTTCAGGTCCATGATTGCCATTCGATTTAAAGTCTCCTCTCAAGGCAGCCATATTGGTCCCTTATTATTTATTTTGTCATTTAATGACGTTGATCGTATCATTGCAAATTCACATTTATCTGTTTACACAGGTGATATGGAGATCTACTGACATATATCGACTTCCTCTGACTGGCTTTTATTGCAGGAAGACCTGGATGGATTTTCTACTTGGTGTCTTGAGCTCAAAGTCAATAAGTGTCAAGCAATAATATATGTATGTATACTTATGAGCATGCTCCAACTACACCTCGTAGTTATCTGATGTTCAATGAACCCTTTCCCTTAGTAACTGAAATGCGCGACCTAGGTGTTATCTGCGACAGAGAACTCAATGTTCGTTCACATATCAATAACATTATAATCAAGCCAAGTATAAGGAATTCTCTAGTCCTTATGTCACTAAATCCTCTTATGTAACGTTTGTTCGTCCCCTTCTTGAATAAGCTTGGGTTGAAGTTTGGTTGCCTTATTGGGTTGGGTTGGGTTGGGGGGTTGTCCCCGCTTAGCACGGACGCACTTACATAGACCAAAAGGGAGGTCCATTATGATACCACTATGGAAAACTGGATCACCAGCACCGGTGACCTACATTGAAACTTCCCAGATAGGACAGAAGGCAGGGCAACCATTTTCGGTGTAGACCCATACCCAAGATGTGTGGTTCGCTGTTTAGTCATTAAACCAATTTGACCCGTTGACAAAGCTCCTAATCTTGCCTAAGTCTAGTCTAGCTAGGTCGTTCAGATCTTCGAAGAACTATTCGCCTAAGGTTTTCCTTCTCAAGACCGATAGAGCAGGACAGGCGCGCAGGGGATGTGTCATGGTTTCCTCATCTTCCTCGTCTCTGAAATTTCTACAGAAATCGTTGAAGGGGGCACCAAGTCTTCTAGCATGTCTGCCTACCAGACAGTGTCCTGTGATGACGCCAGCCAGCTAGATTTATCCTATTGCTGGAAATAAGTCTACTGATTTTCTTACAATCCAGCTCTGGCTAGATTTGTCTAGAAGGGAGACATGCACTGATATTGTTCCACCTACTGATTGCCATACTCATGGCTGCGGTATCTAACTGGATTTTTATCGATTTTATAGGTGCTGACGGTACCTCCCTATTGTCAGGGAGGTCCCGGTCTGCACCCTCCTTAGCTAGCACGTCCACTCTGCAATTGCCTGGAATATCGCTATGGCCTGGAACCCAGCACAGAGATTCGTCGCAACTAACAGCGATCTCGTTAAGAGATCCGCGGTATTGCTTTACCAACTTGGATCGAATTATTGGCGATTCCAAGGTTTTTATCGCAGCTTGACTATCTTCACGGCTTCACGGGCTGCTAAGACTTCTGCTTAAAAAACACGGCAGTTGAGTGGCGATGCGAATGTCCAATACACTGCACCTGTGCTAGACGCTGTCTTAGATCCGTCTGTGTAAATTTCTTTCGCAGATTCGTTTAAAATTTCTTCCAATTTCCAAGCACTTCTGCTAGGAATTCTGATTCTATATTTGACGTTGAAGTTCAGGTAGGGGACTATGTTGTCCAAATTATTAGGAATAGTATTATGGACGTTTAGGATGCTTGCATGGCCCATATTTCCACGAGCCAGTTGCATGGATTCCCTAAGCCGTAGTGCTGCTTTAGCCGCCATCGGCATTCCAAAGACAACAACGGGAAGAAGATGGAGCATAGTTTCTGGTGCAGCTGCAGGAGTAGTTCGAAGGGCGCCCATTATACAGACGCAGAATAGCCTTTGAACTTTCTCAAGTATTGCAATGTTGCTTTTTTTGTCCAGTGCCATCCATCAGACTAGTATTCTGTACATAACGACGGGTCTGACGATTGCCGTGTATATCCAGTGAACGACTAGTGGCTGGAGACCCCATTTTGGGCTTTCCTACATAAATAGAAGGCAATCGAGTCCTTCCTGACTCGGTTCTGTATATTCAGTTTCCAACTGAGGTTTTTATCTAGAATAACCCCCAAGTATCTGGCTTGATCTGCGAATTACAATACAATACCCTCGAGTTTTAGAGGAATTAACTCTGACACCGACGCTATCCGTCCACTTTTCTAATTGATTTAGAGCAGACTCCATTAGGTCTCTAACTGTAAGCAGGAACTTCCCTAATATCGTTACCCAAGGTTAATAGTAACTCATTCACTACCATGAGCCACAATAGTGGTGATAGTACTCCACCATGGGGGTGCACCTGAACACCGACCTTCTGGTTAGACAGCACCCCAGCTGAGCATGGATAAGCCTGCTTTTAGGCATACTATCGATCCAATAGCAAAGATAATTGTCAACCTTCAGGTCAAGAAGGTTTTTTTTTTGTCGCCTTATTACACCACCCACATTCTTCGAGTGAATGCTGTACAGGGCAGGTTTATTCGATTTGCTTTAAGGGTACTTCCTTGGACTGATACCGTAAACTTACCCCGTACTCAGATCGACTGAAATTTGTTACAGCCTCATCTGTTCGCCGCAAAGTTGTGGACATACTCTTTGTTATCAACTTTTAGGTGGTAAGATTGATAGCCCCTCGCTATTTTTACTTATCTCTCTTAACCCTAACCCGGGTAATCTCAGACCTATACCCCTTTTTTGAGTCAATGTGCATATAGAATGCTACGTGAAGTCAACGATATTTACCTTTTCTTTGATTTTCACCTTAACAAACTGTCCCTTCAGAAAGTCATTTATTCTGCTTACACCTCTCATCCTGTTGTTCATAATTATAGTTTTAACGAACCCTGTTGGTTTTAAGGAACTTTGTTAGTTTTAAGTTTGTGCTTTACTAAATGTCCGTTGTTGACCCCGGCCTTAAATATCAGCGCCTTCACCTAAGGGAAAGATAGGTAGGATCATCACAAAGGAATTGCCCAGTATCGATTCAGCAATGAAGACTCTGGCCCCAAGCTACTGGTAGGTACCTCCATAGGTACTAGGTCATATGATGTCACGTCAGACTTGATTTAGAATGAGGTTTCCATTTTATATAACGTTTACGCTATGTGAGGCGTTTAAGCTGCAGCCTAGTGGAAAGTGATCTACTCCATCGTCTCAGTGAAATACCAATCGATTTTCTGATTTACTCAGATTTAGTACGATATTCAAACGAAATCACGGCAAGCAAGTATGTTCACTATGACCTAGGTAAGTAGAAGGGGTGGCACTCGGATCACCAATGGATCCATTGTGAAACTCCTGTCATGGAGTACCCTAAAAAAGAAGACAACAGTTGATCTGTTGGTTTGGGATAAATTAGCGGCCTCCCTGAACCAGCCCGAGATTGTTATAAACTTCAGGATGGTTGATGGTGGTGACCCAGGCCTTTGAAGTGGTATTCAACGAGTGGAAATTCACAGCCACAGGAAATGAGATGTACTCTCTTTAACATCTGTGTCGCCACAGCCTCTGCAGAGGTCATCTCACATCGTCGCATTCTTCTTCGTTGGGCCGCCAGGAGGTGGTTGTCAGTAATAAATCCCCTGAAAAGCGCTAAGTTAGGTACGACAACGATCTTAACATTTTCTACTGAGACCTGATCTAGTAGTCTCTCGAGTATAGTAGCTTGCTGTCCCATTTGCAACTCTTTTATTTTTATTTGAACCTCAAACACTTTAAATGCATACATACAGTACAGGAGTACAAAACCCCTTTCTAGACATTTCAATGGCCATCACTGTATGTTTATTTTATGTCAACAGTGTATCGAACATTTTCTATTTTTAAAAATATGTATGTCAGTAGAACATGACCTGTGTTTGCTTTGGCATTGTATTCCAATGTAAATTTAATTAAAATTCTCATTGGAAATTAAGTCCTCGTTTCAGAGGCGGAGTCCTTTGTTTTCAATTAGCTAATTGACTTGATAAAAACATGTAAATTGCGTAATAAAATACCACACAAAAGCGGAGCTATTTGGAAAATCAAAAGTTGTAGCAGTAGACTCTGCTTGCAGTCTGCTTGTATTGTTGCAATTCATTTTAACTGTTTAGGGACTGAACTCTTTAGAGCATATTTGCTGACCAGGATAGGCTAATGACCAGTCTTACTTAATTACGAAAGCAAAACATTAACGAACACAACTCGAAACCACTTAATGTGTTTTACTACCAAAACGAATACATTCCATCATTCTGTAAAGTATGATGTTATATTGGCTAACATTGATCCTTGTCAAGTAGATGGTCTAGAAGAATTTGGACATTTGGACAAATCCTTTAGATGTGTTCTCGGTTAACCCATATCGTTCACAGGCGTCTTAATTTGAAAATGACACTCCTTTGAGAACAGTTCAAAGTAGATAACAAACCATCAACGTCTGTACTCATTTCTCCAAGGAGCATTTCTGTGTGGATACAAATCTTTCCCAAGGATACATTTTCAATTCAAGAAGGGATAACAATAAACCTCAACAAAAATAGGGCGCGCTCTGTAACTCGAACTCCGATTACCAAGACTCTGTATATATCAATAAATTCTACGACTGGAAGTCTTTTTTTTTTTTTTTTTATTTGAATTTCCTCATCCATCTTCGTTCTCCTGTAATTGTGTGGATTGGTAGGATTTTTTA
Source organism: Xylota sylvarum (assembly GCA_905220385.1). Lineage (NCBI taxonomy): Eukaryota > Metazoa > Arthropoda > Insecta > Diptera > Syrphidae > Xylota > Xylota sylvarum. The sequence continues at coordinate 100,946,111 of LR999957.1, read as the reverse complement.
TTTTTTTTTTTTTCTTGTTTATTTTTCATTTTTTTCTTCTTTTGCGTATCTAACCAATCATCCAATGCAGCAGGAGCAGCAGCAGCAGCTCAGTAGACATCGAACGAAAGGAAACCACTTCCATTCGAATGCGAATGTTACATATCCGAGAATATTCTCATATGGAATTGTGTATCCATAGTATGTATGTATCTCCGTTCGTAGTAGTAATTTCGTCCTGTCGTCAATACTGCTTTTTCAACACAACTGCCACTGATGTTGTGTGGCACTGGCAGCAAAGGGAATGTCATCCACCATTGCCTAAAGGATGATATGTGATCAAGAGTATAAAATTTATTATGCGGATGAGTGAAATTGATTGGAAGGATTTGTTGGCAAAAAAAGAAAAAAAAAAAGACCTGGATCTAGACAGAATTTCACTTAAGGAACCGCGCTACCAAACAGAGAGTCATATCACCCATCCTTAGCACAAAGTTTTCACTTTAAAGAACTCACGAATGTATGGAAAATTTAAGAAAAAACTCAACTCAAGTAGGCTACCCAACAATTGATTGACACTTTTTTTTTGGATTTTCTGGGAAAAAATAAACCTCACCTTCATCACTTCCTCTCTGAATCAAGAGCTCGTGTCTTTGGCATTACCTCCTACAAACAAAACAAAAAAAAATAAAAGAAAATACGAAGGACACAGAGCTATGATAACTCCCAAGGGTATCACACTCTAGAAAGAATATTAATTAACCTCAGGCCAATGACTGATGCCAACCAATTAATTAATTGTGGTAATGCTTCCTGAGCTCTAAGGACCCTTTACCGCAATGATTTCTAATTTGTAATCGATACCTCATTTCAAGATTTCAAAACTTCTCAGAAATATAAACCTCTGTCACCGAATTAGAAAAAAAAAAAAGAAGAAAAAAAAATCGAAATAACTTTGGGGAAAAGTTTTCAATCAACTTTTCTGGATCCCTTATTGTGGTTGTGGTATTCGAATGACCTTAGTCCTTTTTTTGTCAGGAAAAGTACTTTTTTTTTTTTAAGAATTTAAGGAAACGAATGGAATTTTACTGAGTGTGGCCGCATGCTGTCCCTATTTCACAAAAAAAAAAAAAAAACATTTTATGTACAGTTTTTGAAGTTGTTTACTGTTGTGTATTCCATTAGATGCTTCGGTTCACTATACTTCATGGTAGAGTTGAATTTTTAATTTCCGGGTTAAGTGCAAGCCAAATAAATTCAAAACTTTTAGCTGGAGGTTGAGAGGGTGTGTACGGGTGTGTGTTTTTTTTTTTTTATAGATGCACCATGTACATACCAGTGTTGGAATGGTTCCTACTCGGCTGTCAGTTCAAAAAAGGTAAACATTTGAGTATCGTGCAGGTTGATTTGGACAAATGTTTTTTTTTTTTTTAAACTTAGGAGAGGTATACTGGAATTTTGGTAGCCATTTGGGTACATATCGCAATGAGATAAATGGTGCCTACTGACATCATATCAGCGCGGAGAACTTTAAGAACACTCAAGGAGACATACAAGTTATAACCATCGCAATATACATATACTTATATGTAGATGTGGGGATGATGTCATTGTCAACAGCATCCTTCCTCTTGAAGAACGTTTCTCATTTATAAGAAAAATGTGTCTATCAATACAAATTTAGGTTAGGTTCGATTGGCAGGCTGCAGCATGTACAGGCACACTCAGGCCAAAATAGGCACATTGTGATATTTATGATAGCCGTTGAACCAACATGAGCTTATTATAAAGCGCTGGAGACGCCGTGGCTAGTGTGTTGGACTACAGAGCGAGGGGTTCGAGGTTCGATCCCCATACAACACCTAAAATTTCTTTCACGGCCCAACCTCTCGCGAGTCTCTTCCTCTTCTTCTTACTCATCTATGCAACTTCTGCAAAATTTGTTTCCGAGAGACCCTGCCTCAGGATATGCCTCCCAATGATGCAGTGTCCCATAATGAAAACTACTACTGTGCTGATGGAGGATCTATTTTTAGTCTTATAAGGCTTTTGGAGTGGTTGAAATCCAGATCCAGGACCAGATTTGTTTCGAGCACGTTAGAGTCTGCACGTTAGAGATAAGTATGTTGCGATTCTCCGTCTCCAGTAAAATTGACATAGTGGTACCATACCTGGCGCATTCGTCGGCCATGCAATCTCCTGGAATCTCCCTATGGCCCGGCACCCAAATGAGGCGAATTTTTAATTGTTCTATCATCTCGTTAAGAGATAAGCGGCAATTAAGGGCAGCTATGGAATTGAAGGTGACCGAATCCAGGGATTTAGTGGCTGGACTATCGGTAAAATTGATGATATCCCGCGGATATTACATTGTACCTAAGGCACGACAAGGCGTCCTTGATCCCCATGACTTAATCCCCATATAGCCTGGAACACGCTATAGTGATTACGAAGGCGGAGGGAGATCTTGCAATTTAGATCCACCACACCTTTTTCCGTATTGGATCCGTGTATATAGAGGCAAACGGATCCACTGCGAGTCCCTGTATCACGCTCCCAGTCAGTCCTCGAGTGTATATGTACATGTATAGATAGGTTTTTTTGTTGAAAATGAATTGGTGCTGAAAAGGGTGTAATCAGTGGCTTATGCGATGAATTCGAGTTTATTTAGAATAGAGTGGCCAATTCGTAGACTGTTCCACAAAAGAATTGCTTTCATTCGAATATCCGCATTTCCTACCACTCGTTTGCCATAGATATCGAACGGAAGCATGTGGAACAGTGTGTCCATAGCCGCAGTTATAGTGCTCCTCAGGGCCCTACTAATGCAGACGCATGACGTTATTTGCACCCGACTGAGGATGTTGTACTGGGTGGCTTTATCCACTTCACCAGATGATATGTATTCGAGACTGAAGTCCCCACTCACTTCCAAGAGCTTTTTTACAGCAGTACAGAACCGTGGTGGTCTTCTTAACTCGATGTTGGGTTTCCAGCTTAATTTTCTGTCTATGATTAGGCCTAAGTACTTGGCCATGTTTGCACCGTTTAGTTTCGGTGGAACAAAGTTGGGAATTTTATACTTTCTTATGAAGAGGCCCAGTTCGGTTTTCTGAGGATTGAGCCACAGGCCGCATTGTTAGCCCATTTAGAGAACTTAGAGAGGAGGTTCTGCAGAAGATTTTCATTGAGCCAGCAATAGCAATGTCATCTGCGTAGGAAATTACTTTACACCCTTCCCTTTCAGTAGTAGAATCAGTTCATTCAAACTAATGGGTCTAAGATCTTTAAACCAGACGTTACCCGTCTGAAGAATAAAAACAACATTGACTTCCGTCCATGACTTGGGAATGTGAACCAAATCCAGGCAATTTATGAAAATTACAGATAACCAAGGAAGAATCAGGTTCAAATTCCACTGCAGTTCACCAGGTATAGGAGACTCTGGTCAAGGAGACTTGAATGGCTTAAAGGCGGTTATTGCTCTTTGTAACAAGATAAGAGGGACTGCTTAACATTGACAAGGTCTAGATCACAATTGGACCCGAAATGGCATTGCAGCTGTTTGGGATGTGGGAATCCAGTAATAGATCCAGAGTCCACGAGCCATCTGTTCGTTCGAGATAGCTAGGCGTTCTGGGAGTACTTGCGAGAATCTTTCGGAGCCTGAATGCCTCAGAGATCTCTTCTATCCTACCACAGAAGAGTCTTCAGGATTTCCGTTGGGCTTTTCTAATGTTCGTTTTATAGGGCTTGAGGATCTCTTTATATGAGATCTAGTCGGTCACCTGACGGTAACGCTTGGTCTGGCTGCCTGCACGTTTTGCGGAGAAATAGAATCTTCTGAGTCCACCAAGGTGGTGTAGGCTTGCCCTTTGGTTTGTTTACTAGACATGCGATAGATATTATATGATTGAGGACCTTCATAAGATCCTCTACCATCGCGTCTAATTCCTGAGTGTTACTTGGAAGGACTGTTAATTTTTATTTTATTTTTTTGAATCTGTGATCTGAGAAGGAGTGTTTGCTAGAAAATTCCCAATCTTGGACAACATGACAAATGCTCTCAGAAACCAGGCTGATGTATAGTACTTCCTGTCTACTAGAAGTGATAAAAGTGGGTTCACAACCAAATGTACATGGACTAGTTTAGGTAATCGAAAAGTTGCTTCACTCTTTCGTTAATATCGGTACTGCTCGACACTGTATCTCATCTCAGAATAAGTGCAGCTTTATGCCTGTCCACGTCAGCAATCGTGAGCCAGGTACGCATGTATATCAATAGTTTAGGAGGTTTCTGTTTGTTCTGTTCCCGATTTCATATACAATTTTATCATTCTTTTTATTACGAATATTATAGGTAGGTAGGGTCCACTTCATTTCGCTTAAGTCCTTGTGGACCCATTCTGACGCCCAGTGAGGGGTTTAGTCGCAGTTCCTATACTGAGTTTTTCCTTGTTAATTCCTTACTGCTCGTTGGTGAATACGGTCTCCAACCATCGTGATGTCCTCAGAAACCTTAAAAGATTGTAAAGTGAGACATGATTCTTGTAAGTCCTGGTAGTAATATCTTCCTAGTGTTCTGTTCCTCAATTGATATAGACTTGGACAGTGATGCAGATAGATAGGTACATATATCCTCATGAATCTATTCGTTGCCGCATTCTCCGCTTACGTTGAGTTAAAGTTTCACTGTGTGGTTCATTCGAAAATTATGGCTAGTGAGTGCACCTACCAACATTGACAGCATTTCCCTCTCATCTTGTGGGAGTTTGTAGGTTCTGGCTTTGTCGTATCATGGCCAGAGCTTGCTTGATATATCACATGTGGTAAGCGATTTCCACCTGCTGTTGGCTGTCATTAGGATCTTATATTCGATTCGCTGCTTGATGTTGGATACGGTTAATCCATTAAAGTGCTTGATTTTGGTCCATTTCAGACCCTTTTCTTGCAAGTTCCCGGTAATATCCTTATGACCAGGGACCCAGCAGAAATTTGTATTATGCTGTGATCCAAGAACCTTTAGTTTATCTAGCTTGTATTGGATTCCTGTAGCAAAAATTGCTTTAATGGCCTCCTGATTGTCCACAAAAATTATGATATCGTGGTGTTGTCATCATTGATACCAAACTGGCTGCCTTTGTCACTGCCAGGTCCTCCGCTTGGAAGACACTGCTGTAGTTAGGAAGTCTGATTAAGCTGTGTCTGTTTAGTTCCATGGAAAATATATCGGTGTCTGTTCTTATATTCGTCTTTGACCAGTCTGTGTAGATAGATATAGATTGGTCTTTTGTTGGTTTTTTGGTTTCCCATTCTATTCTAATTCGAAAAGTACTGGAGAATGATTTTTCAAAGTTTGAGGTTTACGTCTCCGCCTACAACGGTCTTAACGATCTGGTTATTCGCTTCGAGACTTGATTTTAAGCAATTCTAGCAGTTCGCTGATAGTGGGTAGGCTCCTGGAATATTTTTGTCCAGGAGCTACTGGGAAAGATTACTTCATTTGGTGCGGGATTCGGTCAGCCCAGCGGAAACTCAAAACCTGTAATCACAAGTTACCCTGATGTGTATCAACAGTCTCAATCAAATTTTGGTTAAATTTTATTCATGTCCCGAGAAGTATAGTTATGCCTTATAGTATAGTATAGCTGCCTATTGGGACGATCAGTTCAAAATGATTCTGATCTAGGATTCAGGTCACAGAAGTTCTACGCGGGACTACGGTTTCTACGGCTTACCGATTTACACATTTTGGATGTTGCTTGCTAGAGTAAAAAACATATTCACACTTCCTACTATATAAAAGTCAATCCTAGATGAAGCTTAACAACAACAGAGCAAACCAAATGGTCTCATAAACATATCTCACAAGAATAGCGCCCAACCAAAATGGATGAACCTGCACTAGTCACTTCCGCAGGACAATTTATTAGTCCTTTAGTATCTATCAATATATATAGGCATAAAACCGTAACATTTATTTCACATCATACCCAATCATATCCTTTGACTTTGAGCTTAAGGACACTTCTCATTTGAAAGTAGTCCTCATTCCATATGTGGAACACAGTTAAGCTACTTTTGTCGTTGTTAACTAACGAAATGTTGTCCTTTTATTTCGCTATTACCACCCCTAATTGAACTCCAAAGGATTAGGTATGCAATCATTTCACAAACTAAAAGAGCCCCTCAAGGAATCAAATTTGTAGTCAGAAAGTCTTACAGTTATTAACAGCAATTAAGTTATCCTTTTACTATGTGCTGTGCACCTAACCGTGCAATTGGATATCCCCTAATAGGAGTTTTCTCCTCTCCTACACTACACATGGGTGTGTGTGTATGGTGTATTGAAACGACTCATTGGATGTTTACCAAAAGTGGTTACATAATGCTTACCACTTCTGAATACATGATAATCATACCTTTACAGGATCTAAGTAAGGTCCTGAAAGAGAGAAACGAGAGACTTCGAATTCAAAACTTATTAGTACCTTTCGCCAAACTGCAAAATCAAAAACGTGAATAATATCCTCAAATCCCAAAGCTGTCGGTTTTCAAAGACACACCAAGAATCCTTTCTCATACTACCCACGGGAAATTTCAACATAAAGACCTGCTATATGATTATAATTCCTTAATCCAAGGAACTAGGTACTACCGAATCCTCCTTCATCACCACCGAGCGCATCCTTATTCCTTGTGCGATTTATTACTCCATTTCGTAGAGAAGGAGGAAAAGATAGTTTTACTCTCAATTTTGCGATGGTGGGCGAAATTCCTGCACTTCAAGGACGAGCTTAGTTGAGCACCACCGCTAACAAGGATTCACCTGCCAAAAACTACAAGTTAAGGGTATCCATAAATTTTAGTGGTTTTACTTCTAGTAGGTGTTATATGGAGTTTTTCTTTTTTTTTTGCGTTTCGCTTTAAAAGTAGGTAGATATTCTTCCATGCAAGGATGCTGCCAAAAAAAAAAAATATATATGTATGTATAAACGGGGAAAATTTTAATTTCCTGTGGTACAGTATGGAGTTAATGATGTTGTAATTAAATTCATTAGCACAGCACTGTTGTCAAGTTAGCGTTGAAGGATATTCGTGTATAGTAGTTATTTATGGCACTCACATCCACATGGAACGAAAACGGATATCTATACAGTGAATGAAGCACAAGTGGTAGCGTAGTCGTCGTCGTTTGCCCGGACTACTTTCATTTTAAATTTCGGCTACGAAACGTGCTTTTTCTGTCTGTGGATGGCTGCGGTTGTCTGTGGCTGTTTGCGTGGGTGGTTTTTTTTTTTTTGTTTGTTTGGAGGATGGATTCAATGGATATGCAGGATATTGTGTGACAGGTGCTGAAAATTGGAGTTTTTTTTTCTTTCTTTTGTGGAATATGAAAGTATGGCCTGGTTTTGTGTGGAAAATAAAAAGATATTATATTCTAAAATTGTGGGTATTTTATGTTTATGGCGAATTCATATTTTAAACAAGGAAAACGGAACTGTCTGTTAGAGTTTGGCTTTAATTTTACTTCCTCTATGAATGTAGGCCTCATTTTTTAAACTGAAATACAGAAACTCTAATTATTATAATAGGGAGTATAATGCCAGGGAATAGTAGATGTGTTTAAGTAGCATTTCCAGAAGCTACTTAAGGGGCATAAAGTAGCGAGGTAGCCAGTCAATGAAGAAGCCATCCTCCCTCACAGTTTTGAGGAAGTTGGCTCAGCTATCAAAAAGCTGAAGTGGTCCTAGCATTGCTGATTTTAAAACATGGTGGTGATGCTTTGGTAGGATGCATGAACCAAATCATCAACCAAGTATGGGTGGATGAAGCCATGCCCGATGGATGGACTATCAGCCCCATCCTCAAGAAAGGCGATCCTATGTCTTGTAAAAACTATCAAGACATTAAGCAGGGTTTAATGTCTATGTTAACGTCTGAATCCTTTCTGCAGCACACTAATCAGCACATACCAGTGTGTTTTTTTCGGCCCGGCAGATCGATGATCGAGCAAAATTTCACATTAAGGCAGATCCTGGAAAAGACCAATGAATTTCAAATCGAAACTCATCATCTCTTCATTGACTTCGAGGCCGCATATGATAGCTTTCATCGTTTTGAGCTCTTACAAGGCGATGGCTGAATATGGGATTCTTACTAAACGAATCCAGTTGCACCGCGTGACGCTGAAAACCACGCAGTGTATCGAATTTCGGAAAGGAGATGCGCTATCAGACGCAGAAGATATTGTACGAGTACACTGTCGAAAGACATATTGTTAGTCGAATATTCAATCCCGTATGCGAGGAGGGCGAATGAAGGAGAAGATACAACCGCGAACTGTAAGAGCTATACCAAAATGTGGATGTAGTCCAAAAAACCACAACACATCGACTACACTGGCTCGGTCACATCGAGCGAATTGACAATAACGCTATGGCAAAGAAGATTATCGATTCACAGCCCCATGTCCTAGATGACAAGGAAAACCGAAACTCCGTTTTAAGGATCAAGCTATCGCGGATGCCAAAATGCTTCTTCTAGACAACTGGAAGCAGCGTGCCCGGGATCGAAAATAACGGTCGGGTGCCCCTTAAGTAAGTAATTTTAGAAAAATCAATAAGACTAGGAGGCTCCTAAGTATGGGCATGGGTTATATTATCTTTAATCTAGCTCTAAAAGAAGAAGTCTTATGATGTTAAAGCGTACAATGGCGACCGCCAATACACGTCTCCATTTAGAGAAATCACACGTTCTGGAGAATTGTCACGCATTGGACACCAGTTTCACCAGCTGTTTGACATTTGGGGCCGTGCGTCGTCCTACTGAAAATAAACGTCGTCAACGTCGATAGTATCAATTTCAGGCAAAAAATGTCAGTCAACATCGTTCGGTAACGCGATTCATACACTGAATTGGTCGCACCAGCATCATTTTCGAAACGTCGTATGCCAACTGGACCCAAAAACATGTAGGCCAAGATTTTCATGCAATATGCTTTGCAAAATGGTTGCGGATATACGCACTTCGTATGATCGTCTCGAAATCGTCTTACTGGGTTTTCAGTCACATTCTCAACTACTCTCAGCTACGGCGGCGGCAATATTTTCAGCTGACCTTGCCGGAATAAACACAAATTGGAGTCTTCACATCACTAACCTTTCCAAAATGCGAGTGTGTGTCGATCGATATTACAAAACCTCCTATTTCTGACTTATCAAAAGTCATCGAAAAGGACACCTCTTCTTGAACGACCATTTTAATTAACGTGTCGCTTCGCTAGGGAGGCTCACTGTCTTTTGTGAAAGGCTTGGTTGTCAGTGGTCGCTGGTCTTCTTCGTTGAAAAGGTTACAAAACTTTTTTTGGAAAGACTGCAATATGTTTCCTTGTCAATAAATTTTTGCAGTATCCTTCTTTTTTTTCGCTTCATTTACTACACTGCAGTCCTCATAATATCAACCTACGCTTATAAGAATACAAATCTAGAGCTATCCACTTTCATAGCTAGGTAGGTAGGTAGATTCATTGTGGTACTACATGGATCTGAAATCCTCATAAGACTACCCTTGTAACCAGCAGGAGCTTAATATAAAACATTGGAGGCTTTTAATGTTGGGGCTTTCCTCCTCTTCTTCATCCGTGCAGCTTCTACAGAAGTCATTAACGAGAAGGCCCAGCTTAATGGCGTCCTTATCGATAATGCAGTGTCCCATAATCCACTATGATTACTTTTATGTCTGATCAGATAATTGGATCATTTCCCACCCAGCTTGGATCAGATCTGTTTAGTAATAGGATGCGTGGGTCCGTCTGCCCATCTTACTTACTTATTTACTTACTTACTTACTTACTTACTTACTTACTTACTTTCTTACTTACGTTGTCCCTATTTCCATTGCTGGTGTCATGAAAAGTAGAGTCATCCTTATCCGAGGCATCTGTGGGTATCGGATCTAATTTTTTTTTTCTATGGCCAGGAAGTTACCCTTACGCACACACCCAAACTGGAGGACCAGTTCCCTTTTATTGTTGAACGTTGAGCTAAAGCAGCAGGTTAACTACAGCGAGAAGCATTCCAATATTCGCCTTATCCGATAAAATCGATAAGGTAGTACACTGGTTGGCGAGTTCGTCGGCCATATAATTCTCTGGAATATCACTGAGTCCCGGCACCCAAATTAGGTGAATATTGAATTGTTCAGCCATCTCTTTAAGAGACAGGCTACAACTTGGGGTAGTTTTTGAATTGAATGTGAAAGATTCCAGAGATTTGATCGCGATTTGACTATCTGTAGAAATTGTGATATCCCTATTAGACATTGTACCTCAGCCATGACAAAGCCACCTTGATCACCATGATCTATTTAAATATATGTAAATCGTTAAAAATCCATCCGTATAGAAACATATAGATCCCGTGCTTTGTAGCTACAGATCGTCCTCCCAATCAACTCTTGAAGGGATGCGTGTTTCAAAGTTCTTATCGAACAGAAGTTGTGGAAAGAATAGAAGAGTATCCAATACTTAGTCGAGACCACTGAGATATAGATTTCAAACGAGTACAAGCACAAGTTGCCAAAAGTGCCAAGTGAAACAAAATATTCAGAGCCGCGGTAGGGGTGGCTCTTAGTGGTCCACTAATGCGTAGGCAAGCCGACCTTTGTACCCGGCTAAGATGAGTTACTTTCTCCAAAGCCGTCCAAATGATCATGCCATACGTTAATATAAGCCCAATGACGGGTACGTTGAGACGGATACATAGATATGAAATACGTGGCTGTAGTCTCCAATTATTTCCTATCGCTTTCAACACAGCATTACAAAACTGTAGTGGTTTTTTTACACATTCAAGGATATTCGGCTTCTAGCTAGGTTTCTTATTGCATATGAGACCAAGGATTTATTGCCTCATCGGGAAATGTCAAGCTAGGGTATAGTGCCATATAGTTTTGGAGGGTCAAGCTACGTTCTTAGCTAGATAGCAACTAAACTCATTCGAACGAAGTCTAGACAGTAGTTTAGGGTTAAAGCTACTACTTGCACAAGTGTTCAATGCCAACTTGGGGCTTAAATCTAAGGACATGGAAGAAATATCTTTGTAAATGCATCCGATTTTCAAAAACAACGCACTAAGGAGAATAAGAAAACCTCCCATGTCCTTCATGCCTTCGAACTTTTTCCATTAATGTATTTTTCACTAGCAGACAATTACTCTGCACACAACCCCAGTCGAACTGTCCACACAAGTAACGTCTAGTGATAGTAAAGTGTCAACAACACATAGTTGGAGGAAATAAAAGTAGACATCTACCATAGAAACTTTAGACTTGAATTTTTCATCTATTCCATGATTGTATTGTATCACTATTCCTAATATCCTTTTTTTCACAAGGAGGCATTCTTTCATTCCTCCCCCTTTTTTTTGTGCCTTCTGACTAACTGACTTGCTGTGGTATATCACGAAGAAAAAAAAGTTTCTTTCAACTCCAGTTGAACATTCCCTATGGCATAGATTTTTCCTACATTTGTGGTGAATTTTAATTTACCAAACTCTCGTGGTGTAACAGGATATTCAAGGGACTCTTAAGATATTTAAAAGTAATTCATGTTGTACGTTGTGAGTCTGCCCACAACGTACGATCCCATTTCCCAATGGAAGCATTTGAGTCAATTATCATTAAAATAAGTATTCCGGTGCCAATAACGTTATCTTATGAACAATTAAGCTCATATATTAACCATAACTCCCTCCTCATCTTCGGTGCAATTAAAATTTCCGTTAATTATTTACCGGTATCTCTGAAGGCATAAAGTTTCGTTTATTAGGGAAATAAGACGGAAAGATATTAATTACCTTTTCACTGAATATGTGTGTCTGTCTTGGCGATATGTATGGAATTTAATAACTGGAAAAGTTGCCAAGTTTTAATTAACATTTCTTGAGGAATGCGAAACGAAACGAAACTCGAAAGGAATTCAATTTTGGAAACAGGCGGCGGAAAATGTGGAATTTGTAAGAATTTTCTGTGGCAACGGGGGCGTATGAGTAATTTTTTTAATTTTTTTTTTTTTGTTTCTTGACTAATTATTCTTTTAGTTTTTCTAATATGTCTTGAGTATGCTTCCATATAGTAATGAATTGAACTTTGAATTGAAATAATTATTTGAAGTACTAGGGCTGGTTTGGATAAACTGTGGTTGCAGGCAAGCGAAAATGGCTATTAAAATGCCGATTGGCACCATTCATAGATGAGTTCTAAGCTTAGGACGAAGAACACTGAAATGGGTGTTAGCGTCATCTATAGGTCATGAAAATTTTGGGTATCACCGACAGAACATGAGTCTTTTGGAGGATGACACTTGTGAACTATGCCTGGAGGAAATCGGGAAGGCAGCATGCATATATATATTGTGTCAATGTCCGGTACTAGCTAGCAGAAGAAGGGAGATCTTGGGGAGTCACTGGGTAGAAACTCAGAGCATGAACCAGATTTCTGTTGAACAGATGCTAGCGTTGATATGAGGAATGAAAACCAGAGAGAAACTTTTAAGCCACATTTGCACTCATAGATGGACAGTCCTTTTTCCAGTGCCCTGGCTTCTTACACAGGAAACGTAGCAATAGTAACTTCGAAGTGGTTAAGGAGTTTACCAGCTTTGGAGTAAAAATCAGCCCCACACCTTGTGAAGATTCGGCGAAGACTTGCTCTACGAGACCGCTACTACTTCGATTTGGCAAAACCATCCTCTATGCGAGGAGGGCGAATGGAGACGAAGATACAATACAACCGCGAACTCTATGAGCTGTACCAAGATGTGGATGTAGTCTAAAAACGCATTGATGTGGATGTAGTCAAGACGCATTGACTACATTGGCTCGATGTTGTCGATCATATCGAGCGAATGGAGAATAATGCTCCAGTAAAGACGATCTGCGAATACCAGAAGCCAGGTTCGACACGACAAGAAAGACCGAACCTTCGCTTTAAGAACCAAGATATTGCGGATGCCAAAGTGCACATAGAAGGTCCAAGTTAGTCCTGCATCTAGGTACACACCCAGATACTTAACCCTCCTGGTCACCTGCAGCTCCGATCCGAAAAGTGTCAAAGGCTGAAATTCCATATCTCTCCTTTTCATTGTGAAGATGATCAGATCTGTCTTTTCCGCATTAATGGAGAGCCCTCTGAGCATTTCTCATGGTATCTACTCTGATGTTAATGAATTTACCTCTTGCCATTATTGTGGCATATCCCACAGTGTGGATGCCCGTCTCTTCAATTCTTCTCAGGAGAGAGTAAACAGATATATTACACAGAGTAGGTGATAAAACACCTCCCTGCGGGCAAGCTCTGTTAACCCTCCCCCTAAGTCTTGAAGTTCCCGTCTGAATATTTATCGCCCTATTTTTCAGCATATTGTTTCCCATCTCACCACCAATTTGTTAACCCGGCGTTCTTCTAAGGCTACTCTCAGACTTTCGAAGCATATCTTATCGAAAGCACCTTCAACGTCCATTATTATGGGCACTGCGATGCCTCCGATATTCATCTACTCTTCCGCGACGCGTACCACCTGGTGTAGCGCTGTTTCCGTAGACCTGCCAGCTCTATGTGTATGTTGTCTACTACTCAAAGGACACACTTTCAATGCCGTGCACCACAATTCTTTTCATTGTTTTCAACAGAAATAATGTTAGGCTGTCCGGTCTGAAGGACTTCGCTTCAGTGTAGTCCTTTTTCCCCGGTTTTGGAAGAAACACCACATTTGTTTCTCTCCAGCAGTATGTAGCCTATCCCTAAGCATGTAACGTATATATATACCGCTGAGCCTTATTACAATGAGATTTGCACCCCATTGAATTAAATCTGGGAATATATCATCCGGTCCTGGGGTCTTGTAAGAGAAAAACATTTTTATCGCCCCACTGACCGCTTCAGGCGTTACTATCCGTTCCGCTTCTGTCCTATCCATCTTGTTTGCTCCTTGTTTGTTCAGAGCCCAGGGCTGATCTAACTTCAGGCTTCCCGGAAAGTTTATTTCCATGAGGACCTCATTTGTACGATCCATTGTCTGCACAATCTCCCCATTCTATCACGAATGAGTTCGACTTTGGAAACTGGATCCCTCAAGTCAATTTTCTAAAGTCTATTGACCTCAGCTGTGCTTCTCATATTCAATCAAAATTCCCTCCATGACTCCCTTTTACGTCGTCGCAGCGTTGCTTTTAACTCTTTTTTCTTTGCCTTATACTCATCCCATGATTCAGGATCATCTCTTCTCATAGCATGATTAAAGGCTTTTCTCACCTCCTTCTGTAGATTCCATGTTCCCTACACCACCAAGGCGTGGGGTCCTTTTCATCATCATTTTCAAAGTCGGTGTACATGCCTCTTGGTATGCATTTTCAACAGCTGATTGTAAATGCTTTAGCTGCGACTCTACATCCCAAGTAATTTTCGGTATTTTGTGTTCCCTCCCATTCAGTTTATCCCGTAACACTTCCCAGTATTTTTCTATCAAATGAGATGACTCTGTAGTCCGACATCATTGTCTGATAGATTACCTTCCAATTTGATATTCTATCAAACATTCTACTACACAGAGTCACGTCAATAACTGCCCTTCATCTTGCACCTACGAAGGTCGGTTCTGTTCCTCTGTTGACAATAGTTTGCTCTTTGCACACTTTAAACTCGAATAAAGCTTCTCCTCTGTAGTTATCGTTTGTGCTTACCCACACTGTACAGTGTGCATAAGTATCGCAACTAATCGTTAGAAATTCACTCCTATTCCTGCAGAAATTCACTAGAGACTCTACCTCTTTTGTTGGGTGAGGCTCTAGAGACTCACACGGCCTGCTCCTACTCGCACAGCCACAACGTCAGGGTTATAGTTGCGGCAGCATAACCGCTTTAACTCCGTGCCTCACCAGTACACAAGATTTAACTCTTTCGCCAGATCGCACATAGTGTAAAGTGGCAATACTTTCAGGTAGACCTCTAATCCTTCCCTGGAAGATCCAAGGCTCCTGCAGCAAGGCAATATCAATTGTATCTTCCACAAAGCATCTGGTCAACATTGCTGATGCAGCTTTGCTGTGGTAAAGATTCAATCGAATCATCCTAAGTTTTTCCTAGTGCTGGTCGGGTTGACTGACCTTCTGTTTCCTGGTTTGTCCATCAGGCTTTCCACTTTCACGTGTTCTTGATGGATTAACATTTCCGGACACAGGCTGTCCATCACCTTCTCTTCTTTCCACCTCCACTACCCTGGCTTTACCTGAACTGAAAGTCTCGGTATCAGTTTTGAACCGTTCCCTAGCTCCTGCCTCTTCTGGGGTAGTTTCGGCTAAATTAGCAACCATATCAGTCAATGACCGACATGTCACTATTTCCCGACACAGAGCCTGCCAATGGCAACCTCTGTCTCCCTTTCGCCCTTTTCATCTTTAGCTTAAGCTGCTTTCGCAGCATCCGCTCAGAATCAGGGTCTGCACCGTCATCTTTGGGTTCGGCTTCCGCAACGTCTATTAAGCATCGAAATTTTCAATGAGAACCCTAATTGTGGTTCCTGAGAGGGTTTAACTTTTTTTTATTTAACATCAAATTATCTTTTCACACGAATTTAAACTTCACCTTACTTTGGTCAGTCCCATGGTCGCACCAAAAATTCTCACAACTATTCGTGTTGTGCGTGTTATATTCTTTACATGAATGTAGTAGGTCCCACTGTTTAATGCCGTGTCTGAAATTTTAGGTGTTGCCTTACCATCGAACTGATCCTTTTGCGGAAAATTGATATGGTAATGGGACTTCTTTCAATAGATTAACTCATCGAAAAGTATGTGAAAGTCTGGTTATTTTTGTCAATTATTTTAACAGCAGGTACACTGCTGACATTCCAATTCAATATCTTTCACTTGAAAGATGAAAGATCAGCGCTTGTGACTGCATGAAGCGTTACCTCCAAAGCTCCACAAAATCCTGAAATATTTCATGCAATTCCAAAAGAATTCAATCAGATTAGAGATTTATTTAACCCAAGATTATTTCACCAAAAAAAAAAAAAGAAAAAAAGATCTATTAAGAGTCAACCCTGATGACCCTTTAACTCTGCAACCATTTCAGGTTAACCTACAACGTTGCAATTATTTATTCATTACAGTATCTCAGTATTTCGTTACACACCTCAATTCATCGTGTGCTGCACCTTATCAAGAATTGTTTATGTCTGCATAAATCCATTCGGCAGTTGCATTTTACAATGCTAAATACATACATATATATTTCTCAGTGAATTCTGCTGAGAGCGAATCGCACATCAGCCAGTGCCACTAGATGTATTGCATGGAATAATTCTGCTGACACTGATGATGATGCCGGAGAATGTTGTGGAGGATCCTTGCTTCTCAAAATGACACCCCATTTCACAGGATTTACAGATATCAATGAATCTGACAAGGGACATTCACACTCCCTCTCTTTCTCTCTATACTTGTGCCTGCACTAATGTAATATTTCTTATATTGTAGTTTGTATTGGAATTGGGGTGCTGCTGCTATCCTGGATAGAGGTGGGATAATGTTAAATGATTTGAAGAGAACAAGATTACAGCAAACTCGGGCACGTACTCTGATCCGATTTGATGAGTATGGGAAGTAAATGTGATGCAAGATTTGAAGTACTGTATAGCAGGTGCATTTATTTCTTCTGCATCGTAATGCTTGGTAATGCGTAAGCAGTTTGTATCCAATGAGATGTCCTATGGAACATCTACGTTGTAAGGTTTTATTTAGAGCACATCGAAGGGATATGGGTTCGGCAAAGTGTTGTGCGCTTATTTTGTTGATGGGCGAGATTGTTTGTGGTTTAGAAATTTACATTGCTCCTTTAGCAGTGGCATTTGGTTGACTATGGAGTGGATCGTATCGTTGGAACCATTAAATTTGATTTCTTTATTATTCAAACTTCGTAGCATGGTTTGCAAATGGCATGATTTACAGAAATACAAATAAAGTATTTTAAGTCATCCTAGGGTTGATTGTTAGAATATGTAGTAGTTACCGATGCATTTCTAAACCAAAGTAATGGTTTTAACCCCGACTAGATGAATGTAGAGAATGGTTGTGAATGTACTCTTTGAGAAGCTTACCTTACAAGCTAACCTTGTCAGAAACATTAAAGCTAAAGGCATATTAAGTACCTTATATTATTCATCGTCAGAGGAACACTTGAATGAACCCTTTGAGATATCACACAGAAGGTAACTTAAGAATTATTCAGTCACGAGCACAAAAGAAAACTACAAGGACTGAATCCAATAAGACTTTCAGGAGTTCTCCACAATTTGTATTTAAGGGTCCTATACTAGAAAGATTCCTTGGCAAATATATTTGTCCGTAGAATACCTTCTGTAAGCGAGTTTCTTACAAAATTTTTCTGGAATGATACGCAATGCAATGTATGGTACGTATATACATTTTTGTACCTATATGCCTTGAATCGTCTGATTTTAGATAGAAATTTCTTTGCTTGCCTCAGACAGCAAAAAAAAATGGCCAGGTAGGAGTTCTGTTTCCTTTCTCCATCCATCTATACAATAGAGTTCTACTGCACTCTGTCTATTGTCCTCTATTTCCACGTGGCTTAGTGTTTGGTAGAAGGTACTTTTTTATTTTTTATTTAGCTTATCAAGTTTGTAAAGCTATTCCTGTTGTTCCTGTCTAACACTTCTGTACAACTGGTACACGTTCAGATATTGACACATCTGTATACATGCTTTTGTGTATCTGCTCATTCAATGCACAGTGAATTCATCGCTACAGAGAGTTCCATCTCAGCCAAAAATATCTTTAGGCGTCAAAGCAGATAAACTGGGTCCAAAACTAATAAGCGATGATAGGTTGTGATGGTGTACCACAAGATTGCATTATAGTTCGCTACCTTTTAGAATGGTCAAGTCTGTGCCTTGTACCCGATTTTCTATTCTTTTGGTATTGTAATGTTTTTTTTAAATATTCGTACTTAATATTCCCAATGGGATACAAGGTTATAAAAAGGACAAACACAAAGGACAAATTTATTTTTTACAAAAAGTTTCTAAATCATAACTAACAATTTATTTCCCAAATATATCATATTTGATTTACATCCTCCTTCAGCTAAGGGATTTCCTTAGCGAAAAATCTGCACATTTGGATTTATGAACTTTTCTAGCGAATGGAAAGAAAAGAAGCAAACGAAAGTAATGAAATTTAATTGAGTTTACCCGTTTTCCTCTTAATAATACCTCAGCACCTGAGTAGAAGACGAACTCAACGAAAGTCCTCTGAATAAGGAATGATGAAGGTGTTTTCTGAATGAAATTCTTGAATAAATAATGTACGAAATTTTTCCACATCGTCACTTTTGAATAAAATTAAGCTTTCAGTCTCGATTGTACTTTTAAAGAAGTAAAAGGGAAAGTAAGAAAGGGGGATGGAGAATTTCTATGCGCGCAAATGGGACTTCTAGATGCACTTAAGACGTTGAAGCAAAAGATACCTTGAAGTATGACTGTGAACTAATGAACTACTTTCTGCGTTCTTGCTTAAGAGTGAAATCTCCCCTCTTATTACATTTTAATAATATATTTTGAATCATGGAAATGATTCGTTTTAAATGGAAACAAATTTTTAAGATGGTACCGTACACAAAATATGTAGAAAACTTGTAGTTATGTAGGTATTTGGAAAATTAAAAGATTTTGTGCGTCAGTTTCTTGGGAATATGGAAATGACACCATTGATTTTGAATATACATATATGAGTACTCTAATAAATCACTCTGAAAAGTAGTGGACAGTACATGCAACCTTGTGGTACTCCAGAAAGACTACGACAATAGAGGGGTTCACACTCTTCAAATGGGATTGACAAGTCAACCAACCAAAGTTAATTGCGTTCTCACTGTCAAAATTGAATTGAGAATTGAGGCTATTCAAAACAAATCTATTCGACTTTTGTCGATTCCATTTAGTTTATTATTGGTATCGGGTTGTGTGGTTGCCCCGCTCAGCAGCGACACACTTAGACCAAAAAGAAGGTCCATTGTGATACCACTATGGAAAAACTAGATTACCAGCATCGGAGACCTACATGGGGACTTCCCAAATGAGACATGAGGCAGGGCAACCGGCTTCGGAAATTAGTCTACCGGTTTTCCTACAATCCAGCTCTAGCCAAGTTTGTTTAGAAGAGAGACATGTGCTGATATTGTTCCACCTACTGTTTGCCATTCTTATGGCTGCGGTATCTAATTGGAATTTTATCGATTTAATATGTGCTAAAGGTTACCCCTATTGTGAGAGAGGTTCCGGCCTGCACACTCCTTAGCTAGCTTGTCCAAGGCTTTTATCGCAGCTTGACTATCTATGAAGTATACAATAGCGCTGTACTCTATCAAGTTAATCGAAAGCCAGGTTGCGACTTCATGGACTTATGTGACTTCTACTTGAAATACAGTCCAGTGCACTGAAGTAAACTCCCTAAACTGTTTTGGATCCGTCTCTGTAAATCTTTGTCGCAGATTGGTTTAAAATTTCTCCCGATTCCCAAACACTTTGCTAGGAATCCTGGTCGTATACTTGACCGATTTTCACCCTGTTATGTCTATCAAGAGATTGTAGTGCATTGTACCAGCATTTAACTGATAAAAGTCCATTAAATCGACAGTGACTTTAAGTGTTGCCTGGATATCTGAGAAGATATACATATATTCTTAATACCTAAGGTTTATCCTAGCGCATATCTCAATGGAATGGTGTTCAACCTGGAAAACCATGGGACATATTCCAGCAAGTATCGACACTTTTGTGTTGGGTCAGCTCCAACCCCAGTTTCCATGTTCAATTATCTGTAAACCAAACCAGATCTCTAGGATCCAGTGCCGGAACACCATTAGACCAGTTTGCACTATTTCTACCTAAAATAAATTACCGCAACCGTTCTCCCTGTCTTTGATGTCGCAGATAGTGCAAAACATGTCCTTTTGTGAATTGAGTCAAGAATTTGCAGGTGTCCCACTTGCTCACCTGGTTTATACTTGTATTCTAGCTGCAGCTTAATAGAGCATCTATTGACCGTGTTTCTCCTTAAGATTTGTAGTTGAGAAAGCTCAACAGCAGCTTCTAATGCTGCCTTAGGGTAGGTATTCATGGCACCCGAAATGCCGAGACAGGCAATTCCGTGGAGTTGCCCTTGTCCCTGCAAGAACTTTCGGCCTCCAAACGATGGCTGCGTACGTGATAATGGTCCTCATCATCATTGTATACGTCCAATGTATCATTTTTGGATCTAGGACCCAAGTTCTACCGTAAAGGCGTCTATTAGCCCACATAGGTCTAGTGGCGCACTCGATGGCGCATTTGATATGAGAATTCCAGCTAAGCCATTTGTCAAGGATAACGTCGAGATATTTAACCTCTCTGGAATAAAGTAAAGTGCTTTGATGGTGATAGGTCCTAGATTGACCTATTGATTAATGGATTTTCCTTCTCCTTCTCTCCTCCACCATTCTCACATCATTCTAGTAAAGCACCTTGAATGACACTAGAACTAGTCGAGCTGTGTTGACTACTAATAAAAATCGCCAAGTCATCCGCATAACTAATGCCGATGTAACCTAATACATATCTGTAGATCGACTAGAAGATTGTCGACGACTAGTGACCACAGAAGAGGAGAAAGGACTCTCCCCTGGGGACAGCCCAAAATTGTGGTCACGGACACTGACACTCTCCCAAATCTCTCTTCCTGTGTAAGACTTCGGACGGAAGAGCATGCTCTTGTAACTATTCACTATTCAGATTCGGATCATCGGTCTGTTGTTGAAGAGATGTCTGAAACAAATGACGACATGGTATTCTTATTTAAAAATATATGTGGACACCATTTTATTGGCACCCATCCATATTTTCAACTTGAGTATATCCTTGATCCTTGACTGCCAAGTACTCCTAGAGCTCTACTCGATGGACGAAATTCTATTCAAAACAAGGCAACTCCTCAGAGGTTTTACCAAAATTTCAAAATTAATTTTAATCAAAGTGTTTCTATTCTCCTTGCATCTGAAAACTACACAAAGCACTGCTTAAAGCCATGCTCAACCACGCAAACCAAAGATATTCCCGAATATTCCGCGGATTTCTTAAAAAAAAAAAAAAAAAACTTCTTAATTACATTCACAGAGTTCACCGAAGAGATTTTAATTACATTATTTTCGTAAGTTCGCTTACTAGCATTTCTCTAATCTTCTCGTTAAAAATGCAACAGCATTCCTTTTTCCAAAAATACTCAAAGGACACCACAAAAACCTTGCCTCAAACCGCAGTTACGTCCAAAAATCCACCAAAATAATTTCACACTGAATAAGTTCCATTTTAAAATTGAGCTGTATGTCCTTTCTTTTATTTTTTTTTTTTTTTTGGTTTCTCTTGTGGCATCTCCAAAAATAGACTCTGAGAGAATTCAGTCAAAGGAAATTCCTTTTTGAATAGAAACAGAGTCATCTCTCCTCTTAATTTACACTTGTTTGATGGGGGTTTGGGTGATTGGGTGTGGGGGTGACTTTAATTTTAAATGCGCACTCAAATCGTACAAGGATCCCCAGCGAAACAGTAGTAATGGGCAAGGATAAAACAATTCAATTTGGCAACGAAGTGAGAGAATCTGTATCTGCAGAAAAACAACCAACAAACGAAACCACAGAAAGGAAAGACACAAGTTGGATGACCTACGGGCTGAATGAGGAGGATTAAGAAAGGGTGACTTGTTCGTGTTCTTTTATGATGAAATGCTTCGGTGTGGATCGAATTTTTTCTCAACGGATGGGATTGGAAGATTGCGCTATTATACGTTACCCTTTCTAAGAATGTATATTCCTAGATTGCAGGGATTATACGAGTGTATTGTTCAACAATGCATACTTTTTAATTATCTTCATCCTGGATATTTTGTACGGTCAGTGAATTTGAAATAAACCATGTAACGAAGCTTCTGAAAGGAGTAAGGCTTAATTGGCACCCAGTGCAATATTATATTCCAGTGGTTTTTAATTTCCTTAATTCTTATAGAAATATCTGTAGATATTTTAGCTAACACCCAACACTTATTCAATCAACAAATTGGTTACAGCTTAATCTCTCTAGAGTGGCCATTGTTGTATTTACTTAAGACTCCTAGCTTCCATTTTCCTAATTCTAAAGATCTAAAGTATACAAGGAGATGCACATAAAGGACAGTTCAATGTAAGCTTTATCGAAGGCACTTATTGGTGTAACACACTTCCATTTTTTTCCTAGCACCCTTTTTTTGTTGGCTTTTCAAATTGACTTTATAAAAGAATAACATTTTAACTGATTCTGAAACTAAAGTATATCCTTTATGGCCCTTTCTTTTTTTGTTACCAAGTGCATCCACTGGATATTTATAACCCTTCCGTACTCCATGTACATATGTGATAGAAGGAAAGCACCCATATTCACTTGAAAGTTTCTTTGGTCCTTTCTGGAACAAATAGACAAAGTTTATTGTCCTGCATATACATACCTATACATGCTGTGCACTTACTACAGTGTGCAACACAGCGACCAGAAAGAGTATCCTATGTCAAGTTAAATAGAGAGAAGAGACTACTTTTCGAAAAGAATTTATGTTCCATGGAGTATCCTTTATTCAGAAGACTCTTTCTATAGTTCGGTTGGTTTTTCACCAGCTGCAAGTTGCATTGTTGTTTATATGTTGTAAGGGATATCATTTAAGAATAACAAAAAAAAAAAAAAAAATCTGAGATACCCAGGATATAGAAAAGCTTAGTAGCGTATCGGCCTGATATTGGCACAAGTAGTGTCCTTATTCCTTTCTTTACGACGAGTATAGTCGACAACAATATATTACAGAACAGAGAATGCCATAAAAAGGACAATTCCAAAGTAAAAACCAAATACATTATGAAATTTACAATTTTCCCCCAATGTCCTTTTTGCTGAACTCTATTGAGTAGCAAATGGGTGCACGAGTTTATATACTCAACTTGAAGTGGAATGGTCTTTTTCGCTTCATGTTTGTTACAGTTTTACTGATTTATTCTTCAGGCTATTTTTATAGTATCCTTGTTTGTTTTGTTAGAATATTTTTCTAATGAAATTCCTTACAACCAGTACAAAGTATATTAATGTTGAATCGCGGGGACGATATAAACCCTGTCGTCATTAAGATACATGTTTCTCTATTGAATTGTTTCTTCCATTAATTTCGGTGACTTGTTTTACCTCAGGATATTTATTTTTCTGTTCAGCTTCATATAGAATCTCTGAATTGAAATAATATTATTAGAAAACCTAAAAAGGTAATAATAGACTAAACATTTGTAGTAACCAGCTACAACCCTTCAATGGTTTTCCTTATTCCTTTCTTAATATACTTACAACTGGCAGGCGATTGTTGTTCCTTCTTCTAAAATTTGTCATGTTTTCCCTTGTTTTTATATGTATAGGTGATGCCTATAGATACAATTTAACCCATAAGTTATAAAAAGTGCTTTCCTTTTAATTCCTCTCCGAGTTACTTACCTTATCCATAAAATGATGAAACTGCTCTTAAATCTTGTACGGCGTACTTTCCAACCATTTATTTAAATTTAAACATCATTTGTGCAAATAAAACCAACACTTTGATTCAGTTTATATCCCCCACATATACGCGTATTGTGTGAGGTGTACTTTTATTACATATTGTCTTTGTGAATATTAGGGCTCTTTACATGAGTTTGTATGTTAAGTAGGTAGTATAAGATCGTTATTAAACGTAATTTGTTCATGGTTCTTCTGACAAAACAAAAATATATAATTTATCGATTAGGCTGGCTCACACAATAATATTACGTAACTTCTTCTTTATAAATAGGTACCTTCACACTCCATTAGTTTAATTAAATAAAAGCAAGAAAAACACAAATATTAAAATTAAATGTTAAATTAAAACAATTAAAATTCGCTTGGAACGTATGTGAAGAATTAAATATTAAAAATATAAATAAATTCTTAGTGCTTACAAAATTAAGACATTCTGTTTCTATATAATGTAGTTGCTTGTTTAGTATAAAGCTGTGAATTTGCTCGAACTGAAAGTTTTTTTTTTTAGGTATGATTTGCAATGCTTTTAACACATTATGCTATGTTGAATACATGCACATCAAGTGCTTACAAAATAGTTCACCGTATTTATATGTACAGCTCCATTATAAAACTTATAGCATAGCTTAGAATTTTATCGAGCATGTGCTTACAAGAAAAACTTAATGAATACGAAAGATAACTCAATTTCTTATTGTTCTACTCATAGCTTAATTAGTTGTTGCATGTGCTTACAAAAAATGAAAACAAAAAAAAATCTTATTGTTATATTTGTTCATTGTTTCGTTACTCTTTATCGACTTAAACATAATTTGTGAATTCTTTTATATTTTTTGTTCATAATGGAATGATATGATGAAAACTTAATGATGATTAATACCACAAAACCAATATAACCATATACACACATAAATGAATCATAACTTATTGCCAAATGTCAGTAAATTGGTCGATGACGTTGATAGCATATTGTGAGTTGGACGAGGCGAACGATATACCGGCGAATTAACTCGATTGGGATGATTTCCGCGCAAGTGTAGCGGGGCATGTGACAAATCCGAACGACTTCGAGCATTCTTTCGTACAAAATTCGCAATTGCTGATGGGGTTGGTGAGTTACGTCCACTAGATACCGGTGTTCGGGTAACTTTAGTCACAGCCGGTAGAAGGGTTCCAGGGCCAACACGAACAGGACTATTTGTAGCGCTACGTAATCGCCGTTTTGCTACTTCCAAAAGTGCAGCACTGCTATTATTTGTAGAATATGGTGTCGATGAAGATGACGGTCCCATAAGTCCTAAAGTTGACGAAGACAGTCGTTTTAGAGAGCTTCTCATCCTTGGAATATCGCCGTTTAGTTCGCCATCATTTGTCGAATTAGTTCGCCGTAAATCGGCCATTTGTCAGCTACTATCGAGTGAGCACTGCCGCCGCAGAGCGTTGGTGAAACGCCACATGCGTACTTTGCCATCGCTACTCCAAAGATGTGGCCACAAAGAAATGATGATAACATGATGAACGATGAACACAAGACCGCAAATCAAAGATGATGGTGTATTTATACATACAGGTGGTATGTATGTGCACGCATATCATAAAAATAATCGTGTGAAAGAGACAAAAAACAGGAGAAAAAGAAAAAAAAGAAAAAAAAGAAAAAAACAGAAACGAAATAACAACATAACCGAACATAGAAGAAGCATTATGTCAAACAAATTTTTTATCGTAAATTTTTACAAAAAGTTTTCTTATTTGGAAAGAAGCAGACTTAGACTATGTATGTGTGAAGAAATGAGCTGAGATGAGATGACAGTGGGGAAATGAAGGACAGAGGAAGTGGAAAAGGATATATATTTTTTTAAATTGTATGAATTTAGTCGAATAGAATTTTTGCTGTTTTGGAAAAAAATTAAAATAACATCATGCGAACTTAAGAGTAACTGGAAAGCGTTTTTCACTGGTGACAGCAGTAATTTTTGAAAGCGGACATTGATTGCACCTACAATTTTGACAAGATCATTCATTTGTTTATATGTATGTATGCACCTTCAACTTAAAAAACTGTCTAAGTAAGAAACTTTAGATTGTTTGAATTGATTAGATCAAATTGATAAGACGGAATGGATATAGATAACCTCTTAAATTTGGGCAAAATGTAACACTATCTTCTCCCCGAAGATAATTTAAAAATTGTCTTTTATTCATGTAGAATTTGTATATGTAATCCAGTCGAAATAATTCCTTAAAAATTAAACACAGGAAACACAAACAAAATTCGAACTCATGCGACACATTCAACGTTTGTATCGATGTCAACATTTATTGCTTAATACACCTATTCTTCTCGTCGTTTCCACTGTTTTACTGTGATTTCGACATTTTTTTACTTTCTTATTCTTATTCTGAACCTGCAGCTCGAATATTTCGTACCTTACTTCATTTAGATTTGGAACTTTGTTACCCCCTTTAATAACTCGTTGTCAGCAGTTGACCTCTTTCATTCATTCTACACCCAATCTGATCATAATCAAGTCTTGCGTTCTTCTCCACATTCGTATCGTCTCACTTATTTGTTTTAGTTTAATTTTTGCCTCAGATTTATAGATTCCGCAAGTGAAATAAGCAATTCAGCAATATTTGTTAGTCTATCACTACTACTTATCGTCGAAACATTTGCTCACTATTGAAACAACAGTAGGCTGGCTTATTTAAGGCAATCTAAGGACTACCACTTCTAGCACCCAATTGCATATTCATATCTTCTCCTACCTCTTCTCCTAATGACAACATCTACTCAAAGTTGAATGGAAGGTACATTTTGACACTCAAACTACACACGAAAGCATGCCTTCAAGCAACAACACATTCATGTGTGAATTCAATATACATAAAAGCGGACGTGATGCATGTGAATGAGATAGACTGTATGGATGCATTTCTGGTGATAGATAGATGCAAGTGATAAATATAAATAAACAGTGAAGAAAAAAAAAAAAACATCTAAAAAAAGAAAACTTACATCGATTGAGAATGGAACACCAAACAGATTTATGTATATTTTTGCTGAATTACCACATAAAATATTTGAGAACTAAATTTTTAACGATGGTATTCAGCACGCTTATCACATCATCACAAGTGCGTGTATTTTTATGCGTGTTTATGTGAAAGGTATAGTACAAGAAGCCCCACAAAATTACGTATGTATGTATATACCCTGCCCTTATGTCTTCCTATCACGTGAATGGAGATGATGGTGATGTATGCCATGTATAATCGTGCTGACATGAACACGCGCAATTGCACTGAGTACGCGGACAAAATCCACGTAAAATTAAATTCAGCAATTTTAACAGCAGCACAAGAATCAGACTCCAAATGATTGAACGTGGCCAAAATCTAGAGATGCGTGAAGTAGGATTTTTTTCCAAAAAAACAAAAAAAAAAATAAAATAAAACAAGAATTGAACACAGTGAAAGAAATCAAAAAACAATTGTGGTTTTTGCTGAATTTGAATGCTGAATTGAGAGGTGAAGACAATAAAAAAAAAGCAAAAAAATAAAATAGGATGTATTTTGTACAAAATATTTGCAAACGAATTAAAGATAAATTAAACGCATAACACAAAGTCGGTGTGATAGATTGAGAAGTATACACTCGCATGGGAAATTGGTGTAGAACGTGCAGATTACAATGATTACAAGATAAATATAAATGTATACTTTTTATATTGAATAAAATGATTAATCTCCTTTAATTGTTAATTTTTTGTTCTTTTAAATAAATAGAGTAGGTAACTACAAGTTAAGCTGAATAGGTTAGGAAAGCGATAAGTTGGTTTAGAATTAGCATATGAATTGATCATTTTATGATGCTAAATTGAGTGGTTTTACTTTGCTGAATATAGCTTATTTTTAATCCAATTCAAAACATGTAAATCATTCTTTGAAATCACCCATTCAACATCACTTAAAATGATCATTTCACCTTCCTCGCACTACATATTATTAATATCTAACTACTTGAGTGTAGCTGAATAGCATATAATTGAGCTGAATTAGGATTTTCTTTATCATTTGCTTGGTAATTAGTTTTCAAAATTATTTGTAAATTATTTCTTTTCAATCGAAGTTGTCATTTGCCATGTTGGGAAATTTTCTTGTGGTGCAAAACGCCAAATCCGTACTTCACCCGAGCTAAATTCATGAAATTTATTTAAATAAAAAATTAATGCAAATAGTTTTTTAATTAAGGAAAAAGTAACACAAATATTTAACGTGGAGTTTTTTTTAACAAAATCAACAAAAAAAAAGAAAGAGAAAGAAAAAAGAGAGAAATTAGATTAAAATGGATTCCTTTTTTTTTTTTGTTTTGTTTTGTCGAGGGTGGAATGGAATGGATTTCGGAATTGAAAGAGGATAGGATAGAGAACTCGGAGTATTTGCTTAAAAGAATTATACAATAGATAGACCAGTGTTTATACACAAATAACTTACCTAGATGCTGTGAAAACACGCTGACCGGACGCAACAATATCATTGATCATCAAATCAGTCTTCAGTTCAGCTAAACTTTCACAGGTTTTGACATTCCATAAACGTATAATACCACCACGACAGCTAGAAAGCAACACATCACCGGAAATAGCCATTCCGGAAACCCATCCTTTGTGGGCGTTGTTGAGGGACTAAATAAAGAACCAAAAATAAATGTTTATTTATTTAGTTCTATCTACTTTCGATAGTTTCAAACTTATGTACACAAAAAAAATATATAGCAGCTGAATAGAATCAAAACACCCTCGCTGGAAATTGCAATCGGTTTTTTGATGAAGAAAAATAAATTTTGAGAGCTTCCGCTTAGACCTAAAATAGTAGGAGATTTTTTTTTTGTAGGACGGCACACTTCCAATAATTCCCTAACCGAATACGCTTACAAAATTTACCCAAGCGTTTTACAGCTACAATTTTGCGTCAAGAAACAAAACAAACCAATGAGAACAGAAAATATATGAGTTTAGTTCGATTAAATGCTAAAAACTTGATTAAAGTGCGAACCTCTTCCACAGTGCTGCTGAATACCGATTTTTTTTTTTTTTTTGTTGTAAGCACCAAACTTTTTGCCTATTGTCGAAGGAATAGGTATCAGAAGTGAGCTTACCTGCTTGAGTTCTCCGCTTTTAAGGTCCCACCGCTTAATACCGGAGTCTCTACTCCCTGAAAATAATTCAGCGTCAGCTCCTAAGGCGTCTTGGGCGACAGCCAGCGCTTGTACACCATCGTAGTGTGGTGGTTCGAGATTCAACAGGGGATATACAACACCACCTGCTGTCGGAACTTCAAATACTTTGACGTAATGGTCCTTCGAACCGGTGGCAACAAAATCTGTGCTTCCACCTGGACCCTCCCAAGCTGTTACGCACATTACAGCCGCTTGATGGCCACCAGAGAGTTTTCCAAGGCAATTCAGGCTAGAATATCAAACCAAGTGTCATGTAGCGAATTAGCTGGATTAGAGTTAAGCTTACCTCTTTAGATCCCAAATTCGAACTTTGTCGGACGCGGCGACATACAGATTGCCCGATGCACCCAAACAAAGTGCTGTTATTGGAGATTCCCCTGGTATTGTACCAGTAATGTTCGCGTTACCAGGCAGAATCTGTCCGGAGGAACTAAGCGTCTTAATTGGTCTCGAATTACTGGTACGTAAGTCCCAGACTCTAACAAATGGCCCAGAAGCCGAAAACAGTAATCGGGTACGACGATCGTTTTGGACAGCAATTACTGGACCCGGATGGGTAGAAAGGCAATGTTGAGCAGTCTCTTGGTTGAGATCCCAAACTTTTACAGTCCTGTCCGCAGCTGCAGTGTACAAGACATCATCATCGACTTTAATTGATAGAACGGAATTATTGTGGCCGGAAACAGTGTGAGTGCAATAAAGGGGAACTCCAACCCGAATCTAAACAAAAAAAAATAAAAGGTTACTCTAGAATACAATAAATTTATTTTTAATTCATTTTACCTTCCCGGTGACCTTTTGAATACTTCCTCCTGGAGCTGGATCCTGTGTTCCAGCACCCAATCTCGCAAATACGTCTCCTCCTCCGTTGTTATCCTCGCGAGATATCATCTTTCTGTAGACAGGTGGCGATTGTGGTGGCGGTGTTACATCTTCCTCCCTTTGTTGTTGGGTTTGGTGTTTTGCAAGCGTTGTTTTTGTGTACATTTTTGTGTCGGTTTTTTTTTTATTTTTTTTTTATATATATTTGGTTTGGGGTTATTGTTGTTAAGAGAATTGGTTTTGTTTTTTTATTTCGTTTAGATTCAAATTTGATTAGGAGAACAAGGGGGGGAGGATAAAAAAGAGACAAAGGCAAAAAATCAAAGCATTATGGTTAGCGTTCTGTAAGCATTTGTTTTTAAGTATTTATTAATAGATATTTATATATGTATGAATGCAATTGTAAGCGATACAAAAATACAAAAAGCAAGAGTTAGTATTTAAGTCTTAAAACAAAAAATAGACCAAAGACAAAACTACATAAAACAAAAAAATACAAAAATTTAAATGCAAAGATGAGTATTTGTCCATACAAATGTAAATGAAAGTTCCAAGAGTGCTGAATTGGAATAAAGATAGATGTGGGAGTTGAAAACGAGAGAAAAAAAAATAACTTAAAATATATGATAGTAGCGCGCAAGGGATGATTTTCATTTGCTTTGAGGTGATTTCCGTTGTAACAGATACTGCATACAAATGGAAAAATTATGAGTTTGTCTTACACTCTTTGAGGGGTAACTCATCGGTGATGTGCTGAATTTAGTTTTTCACTGATTTTTTTGTCGATTTCTCTTTTTGGAGAGTTTTTTTAATGAAAATTTTCGCTGAAACAAATGATTTGCTAGGAAGTACATATTCATATATATATATATATAATCATGGCAGTGTTGTCAAGCTGAACGATTTTGCATAGAGCAGGGATTTTTAGCTGGCGATGAATTGGTTATCAAAAGAAGACCCTATTTGGGGAAGTACTTCTTGCAAGACGGGATAGATTCCGCAAGCATGCATACATACACAAAAGCTTAAACATCGTCTGTCCGTCTGTTATATAATCGTGTCTAAGCTGCTCACAGGAAACAGGATAACCACTCTGTCTCTCTCGATTAAACTGATCAGAGCTACATAGTTTGTTATAATGTTCATTATATGATACATACCACAAAGGACCTAGTCATAATAAAAATTAAAAAAAAAGGTGGATCAGGCAATTAGCCGTTCAAGAAAGCTAGTAAAAAATATAACTTTAGCCACAAAACAACACACTGTGGGAAAGAGAGCACATAAAAAGATATTTTTCTCAGTTGCAACGATAAATTTATTATAAAACAAATCCTAGTTCTTTAAGAAATTCTTAAACAGAAACAAAATGCATTAATTATTCGCAGTTAATCGATAGAAAAAAAAAATCAGAATGACATAATAAATTAGTAAAACAACAATATTTCCTAAACGCATCGATAACTGCCCGACAAACGCATCGAAACGTAGCGAAAAGTAATCGTAAATCAATGACGATTCTCCAATGATTGGTTGTAATATTGGTGAATGATTGATGAATGATGACTGATACATATTGTTATATTCACTTGGAGTAGTATTAATTAAATTAAAAATAATTATTCCATCATTGCAATCATTATGTTCATCATCACTTTCATCATCACCTACAGGAGGAGGACGAGGACGACAAGACATCGACATCGAAAAATCATAAAAAACTGAAAAAATTGAATTCGAAGAAGAAAAGAAATGAAAAACGAAAAAAAAACATGAAACAAGAATAACAAAATAAAATAAAAACAAAAGATAGGAACCAAGAGGATAAACTATAATTTTGAAAATAGTTTTTTTGTTTTATACCATTTAAATTTTTATTATTTTTTTTTTTTTCATGAGAATGGAAGTGGGAAAAAGTGTAATGAAAAAGTTGATTAATTACGGGCAAATTTAAAGAAAAGCGCAACTAAAATCTAAAATTATACGTAACTAAAGCAAAACAAGTGAAAATGTAATATATACAAGAATCGTCTTCAATCGGTTTAAACCTCTCAATTTTTTTTTACAAATATATATTTATAATAAACAAATACAGAGAATATGTATAGAAATAAAGATACATTGGCATGGAGTGTGTTTGTACTTACAACCCTGGTGATCCTTTGCTGGGAAATGCCCGTCGGCTAACGCGTGGTGAGACTGGAATCGCTGTGGCATTCGCCCCCGATTCGAGGGATTTGCGTGTTAACGATGGTGAATTCAGGGATTGTCTAAATGTGAGGGGAGAAATGGTGCAAAAATTTAGACAAACACAATTTTTTTTTGTTTTCTATATGTGCAACACATAGTGGGACTGAAAGGGTGAGTATGTACATAGTACATATCTAGTGACTTACTTTAAGGACCCCGGTGCACTTGGCACACGAGCCAATGGAATAAAACTACGAGTTATCGGCTCTTGTTGTGTAAACGATCGTGTCATTGCATCGTCCTGTGGAATGGGTAGAAAGAAAAAAGAAAATTAACGTTTATGTAAAGTAGATTTTTCATTCTAGTTTTGATTCTTCATTCAATTGAATTTATTTCTCCCTTTCTAACTCCCTTTTCACATTCATATATGTATGTTATGTATGTACATATATAATTCACATTTAATACAATTTTTACTTTTTTTTTACAGGTGAGTGAGTGGATTTAATGTATGTATATATTTAAGGTAAATTTTTAACAAGAATTTATAAAATAAATCGAATATGTAAGAAACATTATCTTCTTTCCATTGGAATTATTAAATGCTACAATCTGGATTTTTTGGTATTCAGTAATAATTTTAGTGCGTGTCAAAAATATATTACATTCCAAATATGGAGTACGACAGGACTGCATACTTTCTCCATTGCTATTCCACGTTTTATCGGTGATGTTATCCATGTAGCACTGATGAGGGAAGACCGCAGAATAGAACGTACAAGGACAGCTATGGGATATGGTCATATTCAATTTGGATTCAAAACCAAAGCTATTTGAATTCGAATAATTTTAATTTCATTTATCAAAAAAAACTTGCACTAAATGGCCCATCTACATATATCAAGGGTTTTTCAATAGGAACATAACAATTTTGTATTTAAATACAAACGCACCCCTATTTTTTTATGACCTGTAAATGCCAAAACGGCAGTCAAGGTTTACATTTTTATCATGGTGAAGTTCGCGAACGAACAACGTTTGGAAATTATTGAAAATGACTACCGAAATTCTGAGTCGGTGGTCACACCGTTAACAACGCTTACTCCAATTTTCAGTCGCAATAATCGTCCCACTAGACAGGCTGTGCGCGGGCTATAGTACATAAATTCAAGTCAACATATTCACTATTGAATATTCCTGTGCCTGAGACAACGCACCGGTCGAAGTACCAAAAATTTCGTAGCTATAAGTGTTTCAGTTCAAAATGAGGCATATCAGTCGATTCCATCCCGTTAGCAGGAACTGGGAATATCTCAGTCCACATTGTGGCGAATTTTACTTAAAAATCTTGCCCTATACCCTTGCAAGATCAAATTAACTAAAAATTTGAAGACTTTTGATCATTTGAAGAGCCAAAACTTCTCCCCCTTCCAAAATTTCATCGAAAAATCGGCTGAATTCCAAAATGTTCGAAATTGCAAACAAAAGTAGTGTTGCATCACGTTTCAAAACGCATCAGGAATGAAAACGCTGCGCAAATAGCGCATCATGAATTCCTGTTATGCAAATGATTTTTCTTTTGTTGTTCTGTTTCTGATTGGGAAAAATGGAAGTTTTTGCAACTTATTTAACAACTTAATAAATTGTTTCCAATTAACAAAAGCATCTCGTAGTGTTCCAAAACGTCAAAAATAAAACAAGCTTCTTGAATGCATAGCAGTGTCAAAGCGATGCGCATTCTTTTACGTTTTGGAATTCAGCCATCATCTTTAAATTTTTGCCTTAATGTTTTTATCAATAAGCAAAATATGCGTTATTGGACAGCAACAAACCATGTGGGTTTCAAGAGACTCCAATGCATCCACAACAAGTGACCGTGAGGTGTAGATTTCATGCCGGAGGTGTGATTGGACAGTTTTTTTTTGTCGATGAAAATGATCGCCATGTTACGGTCAATGGAGTTCGCTGTCGTGCCATGTTGGAAGACTATTTTTGACCAGAATTGGATGGATTTGACATCACTGATATGTGGGTCAACAAGATGAAGCCACATGCCAAACAGCTGGTCAAACAATTGAGCTATTGAAATGGAAGTTCGATAATCGTGTAACCTCGAGAAATGGTGAAAATTTTATACAATTTCATACTGAGGACATGTCTTAAATGTATTCGAGTACGAAGAGGTTGAAAAACTTTTAAGATATCTCTTACAAAAATGTTCAGAATTCCCGAAAACACATCGACATACATGTTGCACCTGGAAACTCGTATGTATATCTCCACTCTACATCTTGACATTAACATAGCACTTTCTCTAAATACTGAAAGCAATGGAACTCCCAAGCTACCATCTTCCACAAATCGTCGCAAAATATTTAGTACTCGTACATACATCGGAAGCAGCTAATGGTCTATAATGCAGAATCTTGGCGTCGTTCTCTGAACGAGCTGTTATCTGACATTGAAGAGTCTACCTGAGCGAAGTTTAGATTCAATGCGCAACAAAGTGAAACCAGGCGTAGTATCCCTTACTCAACCATGATCTGGCTACGAAAAATTATTTCCACGATCGGTTCAGCGTAGATGTTTAAGGCCAGACGCGAACTTCTTCGGTTGAACTTAAGATCACATATAAGCCATGGGAATTAGGAATGCAACCTATGCAACCTTCGAGAAGACGTTTTCCATTTTATTGGAGTTTACCCTATATTGAAGGAGATCAGTCCATTGGCATGTTAAGAAAAGTTATCGATAGCTAAATTCATCAGAAGTCTAGATGGATAGGACTGGAGCGTGCTGCCTAGCTAGCTGACGGCAATGGAAGAATTACTACTACTTCTACTAATAAGAACTTTCAAAACACACGCGAGAAGCTCTAAATAGACCTCCAAAGCTATACTAAGCATTGCTAGAAAGGTCAAACGAGAACGTCGGCTTTCTGTATTAAGAACCCTTATTACGACTGTCATTTTAGTTCATCGACTCTTGTCGTTTTTTAGTCGTGGCGGTCTAATGGCGTTTTAGTGTCGTAATTATGAGAGCGAAAAGCCTTGAGTGTCGTTTTACTTATGTTCCACATACGTTCCACATAAAAAACTGACAATGACAGACTTATATTTTGCTATATATGAAGTTGCTGCTTACATTTTTTTTATTATTTTCCTGAGTGCATAAGTAAGATAATTATCAGCCGAAGCGTGTTGTGGGTAGCAAATTTGGGAAAACAAGAACTGATTTTGGAATGATTTTCACAATTTGGGAAAGCGATGGTTTTCCCGACTTCAACAACAAATGAATCCTTCTCTACAGATGTGATAGGCTGAGTTCCGAAATGTAAAAAAAAATAGTTTCGATGCAGTAGTACTATTCCTTTGATGCGCATCTGCAATGCAACTTCGATAATTTATATGCATTTTACTTATACACTGCACAAGTTTGATTGTTTCGGAACGTAGTTTATACAAAGCAGTCACTTGCCAAAATTAAAATGACAAACTTTGAATTAAAAACAAATTTTAACGAGTGATTTGAATGTCAAATGAAAGAATCGAAAAAATTTTCAATGCATAGTTTGCTCAATTGATGCATATCGATAACGTTTAGGATATATTTAGAAACTTGCTACATTGTCAAAACTTTCCCATTTAACTGTTGGAACTTATGACTTTGCATCTATGATGCATCTGATACATTTTGGGACTCACCCCTACTTTGAAGGCGTGCTCTTGCTACTTGTAAGCAACTCTGCATGACTTTTAAGGATAGAAAATCTTAGCATTATTATGTCATTAAAAAATTTTACATCCGACGAAAAATAAATGGTTAAAGTAACGAAAGTTTGCTAAAAGAGCTCGTTACCATACCAGCTTTTGACGTACAACACTCTTCAAGTTGTTTAGTTTAAGCCAACAACAGATTGTCACCCAAATCAAACCCCAAGAAAGAGAATACAAGTGATGGTAACAATTTCAATATGGAAGACTTGTTTTTACTTACCCCATTATGACTAACTTCAGATTCGCCAAAGAGTAGATCTTGTGGTTGAGCCGTTCGCCTTCTAATCTTCGATGTCTTATCAGTCCTTTTCAATGTCAAATAAAAAAAAAAACAAAGAAAGCAAAAACAGAAACGAAATTTAACTTTATTACAATTGTTTTCTATTGCTATGATATTCTTAAGAATTTTTCATCAAAAAACACCGCTTCTATGGAACAGTTATTCCGTACGAATTTATGATTCTTTTTTAGTGGAATTTTAATGACTCTTGGAGTACTTGCAATGGAGGGATGTGGGGATGGTTGACTTTGGAATGAAAGGATGAGGATAAACATCAGGAAGACAAAAACAAAAAAAAAAAAACATTACTTACAGATCAATAGTTGGCGCTGGCGATGGACTCCTACTGGACGAACGATATTGTCCAGTAATCGGCCCAGGTATCACTGCATCCCAAAAGCTGGAATTATTGACATCAGCCGAAGGAATGTCATAGGTGCTATTACTGTTTAGCGATTTTGTCGAGCCACTCATGTTGTTCGTTAGATTCAGTGTATCGAATAGATCTGTAATTTGTACAGACGGATTTTGGGCTAGGAAATGCTGCAGTAACTGCTGCTGAATACTACTCTCTTGTTGGACTTCCTTGAGTAGAGTCTCGTGCTCTAATAGGCGGTTTTGGGTGAGAGCTGTATCACACGTTTGTAGAATGGCATCGGTTGCTAGTTTTTCTAACAGAAATTTGGCCTCGTCCACACTGTTGACATTCTCAATCATGCCCTGCAACGATTGCAGGTCGTTTGGTGAATCCTTGCCCTCTTCAAATTCCATAATAGCCTGTTGCACGTGGGCAATATTGTCTTGGATATAATTGAGATTCGCCTTAAGGGTGTCTTCCTCACTGGCGAGATCGGCGGTTTTTTGCTGGCGCTGCCGATTGCGTACATTGGCGATTTCCTTGCTTAATGTTTCACGTTCATGAATCAGTCTTTCGAGTTCCTTTTCAAGTTGGACGACGACCTGCTTATTGCGAGCAGCACGAGTAATACTACGATGGAATTTCTCCCACTTGAAGCGAGCTTGACGAGCACTAAATACATTGGACTCTTTCTTTGGCGGAACTCGGCCGGATGCTTTCAGACTAAGCATACCCTTTTGGCTGCGACGTAGAGCGGACACCTGCTCTGTTTTGCGCTTGAGAATTTGATCTTTGGCTTGAACTTGTGCTTGCAGGGATTTCATGGTGTTTTGTTGTTTGCGCGATTCCTTACGGAGTTGTGCGATTTCGCGGGCTTTGCGGGTCTCTTCTTCTTTGTGGCGATTGGTCTCATCGGTCATTTTTCGGATTAAGCGGGTCTATAGAATCATCACAGAATCAAGGATGGCATGCGTTATTGACAATTCTACAAAATTTTACCTTAATACTCTTTAATTCAGCCAATTCGTTGCGTAGAGTTCTTAGTTTGGCTTCTTGGGCTTGAAGTTCCTTCTGCTGTCTGAGGTGTTCTCTCTGGGCAGCTTGCAACTTTTTCAATTCTCGTTGCATATCGTTGATCTTCCTTTCGTACTCATCGCGAACTTTCTTGATTTTATCAGTTGATTGAGTTGATTGATTGGACCCTTAACGAATAAAAGCGCTATGATGACCTACAAGTAGGAATATGACCAAGCTTGACTTACCTAAATTGGCCAGCACTTGATCTCTTTCCTTCTGTGTACTCATAATCCTGTTGTTCAGTACATTGAGTTTCTCCTCGTAGTGCTGTCGCATTAATTGCATCCTCTGTTGGGACAGTTCAAGCTGTTCGATAAGCTTCGTTTTGAGTTCTATGTCAGAACTTATATCGATGATTTCTGCTTGCATCTCTGTAGCTGTATTGAAACAGAATAAGAATTCGAAATTCGAAACGGAAAGCGGGAAGGACTTACCCTTATCGTCAGACTCCGTATCGCTGTCACTTTCGGAATCGTTGATGTTCTCCACATTAGAGTTATGGGCATCTTCGTTGAATCCTGGCAGCGAGCGGGACATTAACATTTCACGATTCTTTTCTAGTTCTCGTTTGGCCACATTAATTAAAGTCTCTGGATCTACAAAGGGAGAGTGATAATGAATAATAGCGCAGATAGGGCATGATGATTTTCCAACTTACTGTCGAAGGATGAATTCATTTTGCTGTTGTTCCTTGGACTGATGGCAGTTGACTTCTTTAGCTGTTGGTACATTTCCTGTGATTCGATAAGCTTTGCCTGCAACTTTTCAATTTCTCCCAGGTACCCGGCTACCATATCAGTAACTGATTTATCGCCATCGGCTTTGGTCCAACCATTTGTGGTCTTCTCCACCATCAGCTCTGTGTTTTTCTCGGTAAGTGCATTGATCGTCTCTTGCATTGCTTTAAGTCGCTGCTGGAGTCGTTTATTGTCAGACATAAGCATTGAATTCTCATGGAATGTGTCAGAGATCGCCGAATTACCCTCTGCATCGATACTTCGTTTCCCCTAAAGAAATGAGTCAGAAATGGGTCCTTCGTTTCACAAATTAAATTTACGCATCTTACCTGTTTATACTCCACCAGTTCCAACTGCAAGGCTGCAATCTCCCTTCTAAGCTGTGAGATCGTTCTTGAACTTTGATCTTGATTGAGTTGAACCTTGTTCTTAATGTTTCGGGCACGATTGGCATATTTTAGTGTATTTAGTGTCTCCATAAAGTCCCTGTCGCTTGGAGACACACAGGCGATCATTAGCGTTTGACTGTTGCCTAATTAAATCAAAGGTGTTTAGGTTTATCAGATAGAAGTATGATAATAGAAATTACAAACCTCCCAAAGAATCCTGTAATAATCTGGTCAGCTTGGAATCACGATACGGCACATGAGACGCTTTCTTTGACTTATCACCCAACGCTGAGATGACATTACCCAATGCCAAAAGGCCACAATTTATAGAAATTCCCTCTCGAGCACGTTCTCCTGTCGCTCCAGTCCGTTTAAGCCTTTCCGAGCCGGCCAAATCAACAAAGTGAAATTTCGATGTCAACGTTTCTAGATCACCCTCCGGCAGTCCACATTCCTCAGCCGACATTACTCTCTGTCTTCGAATGAGTATAGTGAATAGCGCATGAGACCGTGACGACTGCTCGTTCATCTGAGTCGATGCTGTGGTTCGAGCTAAGGCGCCCTGTTGTAGACATTTCAAAGCATCCTGAGGCCCACCAATTGGTTTAATAGTCGCACCAGCGACTGTTATTCCCCCAGCTCCATCTTCGTGGATTTTAAAAACTCTCCCTTTGTTATAGGGATCTAGTAAATCAATTATGTCCTCATTGTACAGTTCCATAAACTGTGCGGCAACACTAAACTGAACTCCACCCAGATTAACTCCGTTTTCGTCACACACGCCCGCTTGCATAGTGTCAATTCCTTCGAAAATATGCCTTACAGCCCGGGGAATTATACCCAGCTGCGGTTCGGCGAGCTCTCGATCGAATCCTGTACCCATGGTAAAGGTTTTACCTGAGCCAGTTTGGCCATAGGCCAAAACTGTTGCATTGTATCCTTTGAGGGCGCCATCTACAAGTTTTTCTACACAATTTCCATACACTTCGGCCTAATTGAGGTAGGAGACTTTTAAGGTATGGAACTAAGAATAAATTGTGCGTTTTTACCTGTTGTGAATTTATATCGAAGACATAGTCAAATGTAAAGGCCTTATCGGTACCTAAGACAACATGTGGTTCACCAGCCGTCACTGTGGTACAGATACGACACAAATCAATCACTTCTCGAGGAATTTGAGGACGGATTCTGAAATTTGTAAAAGAGAAGAAGGTTGTGTTAGACAAAACTATGTATTTGCTTATAGACAACAAAATTATTTATTTACCTATCAACCTAACTATGTATGTAAGTACATAAGTGACTTACAAATTGAGGTATGCAACCGAAAGAAAAAGAAGTGAACGCTGCTATTCAAAATCATAAACAACAGTCTACAGACTAGCAATTGCATAAACGTTTTTCAAAATCTTAACTACATACATATGTGAAGTAGGACACATGAATTGAATAACCAACTAAGGAAGTTACAGGTGCAGTTTCGAAGGTCGAAATCGCTGAATTAGGACAATCACTATTGCAGGGTTCGAAGGATCTGACAGAACGACGCAAATTTACTGGTCAGAAGGGAACCTTAAGAAGTTTTTCCCCTAATGATCTAGGGTACAACTACTCCATACATTAAAAAGTCATCTAATCAGAACCCGTGTGATAACACATCCTAGTCACGACATCTTTTCTGAAGCTATTCACACCTTTGAAGTGTAATACATATTAAGGAACTAATAGGTTCGCACAGATTTATAACCACATCAAGGAGGCGTTGTTCACATTCTGCTAATAAATTTTTATGAACATTGTACTGCTACACCTTAACAAGAATGCATAGATTTGTTCCCTATTAAAAAAATAATGAATTTCATTAGAACATGCAACAACTATTTCCTCATCGCATCATTTACTAACTAAAAATAGGATACAGTACGTGAACAGAAGAAACATGTTTAAACAACGTTTCAACTTCCTTACTTTCCTGGAAAATATAAAATTCAAACGAACACTTTCTCGATAAAAATAAATTGAAGTCAAGAGATTAATTTTGCCCCCCCTGCACAATACATCCCATCAATCAGTAGAATGTATACAGTGTGAAAATCAACGAGTAACGAATGAGTCATTTTTTGATACCAAATCGCAAACCACAAGCGAATATGAAAGATTATAGACACTGGAACAGTATATGCCCGGGTAGCTCAGTCGGTAGAGCGTTGGACTTTTAATCCAACGGTCCAGGGTTCAAGTCCCTGCTCGGGCGAATCTTTTTTTTTTTAAATTTTATTTCACACATTTTTAATTTTAATTTGTGTTTTGTCTGTAAACAGGATTA
Organism: Xylota sylvarum; assembly: GCA_905220385.1. NCBI lineage: Eukaryota > Metazoa > Arthropoda > Insecta > Diptera > Syrphidae > Xylota > Xylota sylvarum. Next base: position 100,905,258 of record LR999957.1, on the reverse strand, counting down.
ACATAATTATTGTTTGCCAGTATTTTTCACTGAAAAGTGATAAGAACTCTAGTAGATAACAAATTATAGTTTCCGATGCAGGAACGATAGTTTTTACTAGCACCTACGGGATACCTATTGGTTTCCTGAAAAATTTCAATATCGAGATTTTAATCAAACTTGACATAAGTATGACGGAGCCGTCTAAAAAAGTGGGTCCTCTAATTTTATCTGTCTGTCTATCTGAGAGTAAGACTGCAGCCTTACCGGGTGAACGGATTTGCTTCAAATTTCATATCTGGGGTCTGTGGCGTCAAGTCCAGAGGCGAAATAGGAAGCATACGTTCTCAAAAAAAAAAAACACCGCGTATGATGGTGTGTCGAGACTAGACAATGTATGCTAATTCAGGGATGCGTTCCAAAGACAACAAATTTGAGGATAAATATCTTAATTTCTCGAAAACAGTTCCAATGATTTCGATAAAATTTCACATTTCGATGGTATACCTTTTATGTACTTACTTAGGTACTTAGGTTGCGCTACAGTCCGAGGTGGACCTGGGCTTCAACCAACAAGGCTCGCAGCGTTGATGTCCATTCGCACTACATGTCCTAGCCATCTTAGTCGACTGATGCGTACTTTTTTTTTACTAGGTCGATGTCACTGTGCAACTAGTAGAGTTCTCTGTTAAATATTCTCCTCAAAATTTCCTCAACGCAAACTAGAATCTGAAGAATTTTGCGTTCAAAACGACCAAGGATATCTTTATTCGCCTTCGTTAACACGTCCATGCTTCTGCGCCATACAGCAAGACTTGGATGCTGAGGGTCTTATATAGAGTCTCCTTAGTATTTCTTGACAAGGCCTTGCTACTCAATTGCCTTCTTAGACCAAAGAAACAGCGATTGACAAGTGTAACTCTTCGTTTGATTTCTGATGTGATGCTGTTGCCAGAGTTTAGACAAAGCCCCTTACTACATACCTCAAAGTTATAGCTGTCGAATGTGACGTTCTGTCCGATTGGTCGATACTTTGCGTTCCTTCTTGTTGATAGTTTGCAAGTTTTGGAAAATTGTGCCTCTGGTGTTGGCTTGCAAGTTTCGCACAATTTTCGCAAGTATGACATGACAGCGCATCACCTTGTCTGGATCCTTTTTTGACATCAAAGGTCTCGGTAAGATTGTTTCCGACCTTTATAGAGTAGCGAGCGTTCTGCATCGTCATTCTGCACAATCTGACGACTTTGGCAGGGATGTCAAAACTAGACATGGCTCTGTACAGCTCTGAATATCGATCTGGACCTCTTAGGTTTCTTCCACAATCTGCGAGAGTGTGAATATTTGGTCGGTTATGGGCTTACCGGGCCTAAAACTGCACTGATAGGGGCAAATCAGCTCGCTGACAAATGGTTTCAGGCGCTCACATAGTACAGGATTTTGAATGCAATGTTGAGGAGATTGATACCTATTTGAGGGAGTTTCCTTTCTTGTGTATCGGGCAAATAATGTTGAGGTTCCATTCACCAGGTATACTTTCCTCCGACCAAATCTTGGAAATGAGTTGATGTTCTCCACCAAATCATCCCCCGCTGCCTTAAATAGCTGGGTTGGTACGCCCTTCTTCTAATCTGCCTATGATGAGATGGATGGTCATACTGGTCATACTGGATCTCTGAAGCTACGAAACTCATCATGAAACAAATAAATCTTAAACTTTGCTTTTACTTGTAGTCGTTCTTAAAATAGCGGGAATTGTAAAATGGCTGTGGCTGTGTAAAAGTTTCTTTTCTTCTAATGGATTGGAAAAACTGGATAACCAGCACCGGAGACATATGACACATGGAGACTTCCCAAAGGGACAGGAGGCAGGGCAAACAGTTTCGGTGTGAGCCCATGCAGAAGGAGTATGGTTCGCCGTCTAGACATGAACCCGGAGACAAAGCCTTTTATTTTCCTTAAGTGGTTGCTTTTTTTTAAAGACCCTTGCCCATATGGCTGAACTGCGACCTGAAAAGATCCATTGTTGATCAATGAAAGATCCACAGTTGACACCACAGTAGGGTTCAGCTCCTATGAACGCAGATTCTGAGCCAGCTCTAGCTAGTTCATCTGCATATTCGTTGCCTACAATTCCTTGATGACCAGGGACCCAACCGAGTTTCAGAGATTGTAGTGCATCGTAGCAGCATTTGACTGATATAGAGTTCCTTAAATTGGACGACAGCGACTTAAAGCGCTGCATGGCTATCTGAAAAGATAAATGTATGTCCTAGCGCCCTTAATACCTGTATCCAGGTTTATCTTACCGCAGACCTCAATGGCATGAAGTTCAGCCTGGAAAACCGTGGGACACATTCTCAAAGCTATCGAGACCTTAGTGTTGGGTTCAAAGACGCCCGCTCCAACACCTACCTCAAATGCCCTAACGAAACAGTACTCGCTGACCATGATATCGGGGATAGTACAAAACATTTCCTTTTTGGAAGCTGAGTCAAGAATTTTCAGGTGTCCCACATGGTCGCCTGTTTTATACTTGCATTCTAGTTGCAGCTTCATAGCGCATCTAGCGGACGTCTCCCTAATGAAGATTTGTAGGGGGAGCCCAACAACCGCTTCTAAAGCTGCCGTGGGGTAGGTGCAGCTAAGCCGTTTATCAAGGATGACACCGAGATATTTTACCTCACCATTTTAACACGTAAAGTAAAGCACTTTGAGTTTACCACTGATAAAAATCGCAGTCATCTGTATAACCAATAGCGATGTTGCCTAACCTCTGAAGATGGACTAGGAGATTGTCGATGACTAGTGACCATAGAAGGGGAGAAAGGACTCCTCCCTGGAGACAGCCCTTAACTGCGGTCAAAGACACTGGCACTCCTCCAGAGGAGAAAGTAATAATTCGATTTTCCAGCAACCGTCGAATCCTCAATACCTCTGCTACTCCTGCTATTGAGACGTAGCCAGTGTTATCGAATGCGCCCTCAATGTCAAGGAAGGCATACAGAGCTATTTTATCATGTGACTTCTTCAATCTTGTGCTGGAACAGATAGTGCGCAGGGCAGGTGTAAACACGGAAGGCACTATCTTCAACAAATCTGTCCAGTTGCTGGGATACGCAGACGACATCGACATCATCGGTCGCTCCCAGCGCGCCGTGTTAGAGGCTTTTACGGCAATTGAAGAAGAGGCGAAACGTGTTGGCCTTGAAGTGAATGAGGACAAAACCAAATACATGTTGTCAACAAACAAAGAAGCATCTGTCCACCGCCTAGGACAAAACGTCACTGTTGGCAACAGTAACTTCGAAGTGGTTAAGGAGTTTACCTACCTCGGAGTAAATATCAACTCCACGAATGACAACTTAGTGGAGATTCGACGAAGACTTACCCTAGGAAACCGCTGCTACTTCGGTTTGGCGAAACAAATGGGGTCAAAACTCCTAACTCGAAAGACGAAATGTATGCTCTACAAAACTTTGATCCTGCCAGTTCTGCTGTATGGAGCCGAGTGCTGGACGATAAGCAGGAAAGCAGAGCAAATACTGAACACTTTCGAAAGAAAAATTCTTCGTCGGATATTCGGTCCCGTATGCGAGGAGGGCGAATGGAGGAGAAGATATAACCGCGAACTCTATGAGCTGTACCAGGATGTGGATGTAGTCCAAAAAGCCAAAACACGTCGACTACACTGGCTCGGCCACATCGAGCGAATGGACAATAATGCTCCAGCAAAGAGGATCTTCGAATCACAGCCCCCAGGTTCGAGAAGACAAGGAAGACCGAACCTCCGTTTTAAGGATCAAGCTATCGCGGATGCCAGAGCGCTTGGTCTAGATAACTGGAAGCAGCGTGCCCGGGATCGAAGAGAGTGGAAGGCTGCTGTGTCTCAGGCAGAGACTCTTCACGGGTCGGGAGCCCGTTAAGTAAGTAAGTATACAGAGCTATTTCATTGGAACGTAAAGTTTCTTCTTCACAAGATAGTGAAGAGCACCTTCTGTTGATTTTCCTTTTCTGTATGCAAATTGACTTAAGTGCAGAGGAGTAGACAAATCTCGCCGACCTCTAATATACATAAACGTCAATGAGTCTCTCCATTTTCTCACGATTCCTAAGCACTTTTGCATTCCAGGCCGATCGTAGAAGCCTCCAAAGATTTATACTTAATTTCGCCTAGTTTTCTTAATCCTCCCTACCAAATGGGTTCCAGAGGTTTAATAAGATTAAAGTCGGGGGTTTGAAATTACAAAATTATATTTGGGACTACTCCATTTTTGGTAAAAATGTACTAGCTGCACAATTTTGACTCACTATAGGCCTCTTCATTAAAAATTTTATCAATACCGGACAAATTTTAGATGCTTTCCAAAAATACTGATCCTTGAAGAATGACGGAAACTCACTACGAAACCATTTTCTATAAGGACAATCAATGAACCAAAACTTTGCGATTTGATCCAAAAACTTGAAATTAGGATTTTTCGACAGATTTTTGGTGAACTGGTTCATAAATTGAATTGTACTAATTTAGAATATTCCGCCTTGGCATATGTATGTAGCTTAAAAGATTTTTAAATAAATTTGCTGTATCAGTCAACATTTGTGACTGACCCTAAACTTGTGAGCTCTTAGTCTCAGTCTAACAGCTCTATTTCCTAGAGAAACACTATTGAATAAGTTACGGAATCATGTACATGTACATGTGGTAGGTGGTCTGTCCGTTTTCTTTGCAGAGTGTTTGCTAGAGTCTTTCATATTACATTAGTTCTTAACTAGAAAATCATATGAATATTCCATCTGTTTTATTACTATAACCAGTAACGATTACAATTACTAAGACTAACCAAATTTCAAATTGATCTACTGAAAGTGTAGCGCATGTATCCGTCGTGCCCTTCTTTTATTTAATACATTTTTATTAAATAAAATCTCTCCACTGTCCAACCATAAAATCTCATTTCAGCCAACCTGGAAAATTTTTACTTAGCTCAACAAAATTAAAATGTCAACTCACAACAAATTGACAATAAATTTAAATTTGTGGTTCAACTACCAACAACTGGGCACCACTTTCTCCTTCTCTTCCATCCACAATCACCTACATATGTACTACGTATACCTCCATCAACATTGCCTTCAATTACTGAAAACATTGGATGTCAAAAGCGGTGCACTTTGACATTCCGGAAATTTCACTAGGGTAAACAAGTGAAGCCTACCTTTGCCCTATACCTACAGTAAAAAAAAAAAAAAATAACTATTCTCTCTGAGGTGTACCACTACTAAATGTGAAATAGCTCTCGAAAATACCAACAAAAAACCGCACACACCGATGGTTAACGAGAGAATTCACACATTCTGCAGGACGACTGCAGCTTTTACGCTGTTTAATTTTATTCAATAAAATTCGTTACAGGGGACAGTCCTCACCCCAATACCAAACTACAACCGTCCATCGAATAAAAAATTCAATTGAATTAAACTTTTTGTGAGCTTGGTAGTTGGGAGGAAGGAGTATGTTGTACTGTTGTGACTTTACATGTTGATGGGGTTTGATCACTCAAAAAGCGAAACGTGAGTTTATTTTCAAAAAGTTACACTTATCTACGACGCGACATGTTAACGCTCTCTGTGGCACTTGCAGAGTGGTATCATCAAACAGATTGTTTTTTTTTTTATATTTATTGCCACTGTTGTGATGAGTGAATATACCGCATCAATGAGTAATGGAATGCATCTAAGTACAGATCGGTGGGATATCTCAATAGTATAACAGTTTGAACTGCTTTGGAGAAGCATGTAGAAAAATGCGAAACGCGATAATCAGCAGTAACCAAATTCAATAATTTCCATAACTAACTAAACGCAACTGTTAACCGTTCAATTATAAATAGAAAAAAAAAAAAACATTGGAGATGCCGGGGATCGAACCCGGGGCCTTTCACATGCAAAGCGAACGCTCTACCACTGAGCTACATCCCCTACCTGGAAAAACCGTGTTCAACTAAACACTTGAATACTAACCCATTTTTTTCTACTTTCCACAACTCTGAATAGCCTTAGAATTCAACGACACTCAAAAATCAATTATTTAAAGAAAAAAAATTATTTTGATAAACCGCATAAAACAAAAAAAAATAAAATATAAAAATAATGAAAGATCCGAATACGAATTTTCAAAACGTGACTCGCCGTACTGTGGACATTCTTCACCTGATCGTGTTACTCCTGCTGCCCGTGATATGGATGGGTGATTACAAGAATTTAATTTCTCTTCTCTTTAAAACGATTCGCTCCAATGAGCCCTATACTGTGGAACTCTCTAGATCGATACAAATTTCAATCATTATTATTGGTCTGCTCGGATATATTCTTCATCGATACTACCGTCGCAATGAGTATACACTTCGCTACGAAACCCTAAAGCGTGGGAACTCCTTTGTAGACATATACGACCATCAGGAAGTGAAAAGAAAATTACTAAATATAATAACGGAATTAATTCAAAAGCAAGATGCCGAATGGGGGTCAGCCGATTGGGCAACAGATACGTCTACAGAGCAAGTTGGTAAAGCGGCAGTAAATAAAAATCAAGCGAAAGGTGACCACAAAAGTGTCGATGGCGATAGTATGAATTCGGGCAAAAAGGACACCAGTGCGAAGCCGAAGCGTCGCCGTTGGAATGCACAAGGAATAATTCGGAAATCCCACTCAGATGCTGAGAATAGTATTAAACGTCGTCGAGAGATTATGTAAACTTTTATTTTGAAATAAATTTATTAAGAATTGTAAGATGTCTGGTATCTAGGTGCGAACCAGCGGTTATTTGGTTGGTGGGAAGCCAGTAGGGGATGTAGCTCAGTGGTAGAGCGTTCGCTTTGCATGTGAAAGGCCCCGGGTTCGATCCCCGGCATCTCCAGGACTTTTTTTTTTTGAATTTCACGTGCTTCTTGGTTTTGTAAGGCATTTAGAAAATTTTTCTTATTTTCGAAAAAATGTTTTCATCGGGAAAATTGCTATCTTGACAAAATATTGGTCTCAGCACAACATTACTACTCCTTCTGCCGCATGCGTCATAAACATTCCACTTGTAAGTAACGCGTAATAATTTCTATTGTGTGACAAGTGAAATGGAGGAGACAAGTACGGAGAGAGTGCGAACCTTTGGAGCACGAAAAAAGCAAATAAACAACCAAATAAGACACCAAAACCTACCTTAGAAAGAAGAAGTAGAGAGCTTCGAGCCAGGCGGAAGGTGTTAAAAGAACACGGAGGACAACATAACCTGCCAACGATCTCAAATACAGTTGAGCCATCGACAAATATAAAAAAAAGAAAATCGGCAACAAATACATAGAGATTTATGCATTGTTCTATTCACTATTTTTAGAACCTAAGAAGTTTCACTTCTAACGCGCAAGAGGCTCACGCATATTTTTTTTTTTTCATTATTCTGGCTTGTCATTTTAGTGTGGCAAAACGCCTAGTTAAAGGTCTGGGTTAGTTCCAAAATGAATCAGATACGTCATAGATGGAAAGTCATAAGTTCCAAAAGTCAAATGAGAAGGTTTTGATAAAGCCGGCAGTTTCTAAACGTATCCTAAACGTTATCGATGCGCATCAACTGATCAAACTATGCATCGATAATTTTCTCGATGCTTTCATTTGGCAATTGCCTGCTTTTGTATAAATTACGTACCGAAACATCAAACTTGTGCAGTGTAAATGGTATACAAATTATCGAAGTTGCATTGCAGATGCGCATCAAAAGAATAGTACTACCGCATCGAAACTATTTTTTTACATTTTGGAACTCAGCCTAGGTTTTTATCGTTGAGAAATTCATAAGCGTCAGGCGTTAAAAATCGGATTAAAATGTATGTTCTATGTATGATAGATCACATATCGATGGAGAATCGGCGCGGAGGTCTACTGCTGAAAGCCACCTCTCAATCACGCAGTCCATCTGATACAATTCGTGACTGTCTTTCAGACAGAGACTTTTGAAGGGCTAGTACATACTTAGTACCGAAACCAAAGGCAACTGTATTAACTTCTACTCAGACAGTCAGGCAGCCCTAAAGGCACTAGCAAATCAAAAATCAAAGAATGAACTCGAAATTGGTGAAGGAATGTAAAGGAAAACTTAATATCTTGGCAACCTCCACCAAAGTCAACCTGATTTGGGAAGATGGTTACTGTAATATACCAAGGAACGAAGCTACGGATAAGCTAGCGAGGAAGTAGCCTTAAACGTGGTTAAAACCGCATACAGCAGCTCGTTTGAAAAACACCTAGAAAACATGTGGAAAGGACTGCAAACCTGTAAAGCTCCCAAATCCAGATACAAACTCCTGTGAAGATACGAAATATCTTGGAGTTCGTCAGACATACATGACGTTTCCCGAAACAGTGAACCCCACCCTCAAACCACAAAGATGAGTTTGTTTGTTTCTATGAATCATGTTTTGAAATTGTGATTTGATTCCATGAGTAAAACCGAAAAAGGAATGTTCATATATGACAGAGCCAAGTTTATCGAGATAAAGCACTAACTACGCAAATTCTAGCCAAAACACTTCCCAGAGCTCGTTAACCGCTAGTTTGTCTTTCAACCTTGCATCCTTACGACATACTAACATCGCCACTACTATTAATATCCGCCATTGGCTTAGGCAGTTTAACAGAACTGAGTCTGAGATATGTACTTATACATAGGGTACTGTAAGAACCTGCACCAGAATCCTTATAGAAAAAAACAATTTTGGTTTTGTCAATGTACGTGCTTGCGTACATTTTTTCTTAGAAGCTAAGGTAGTCTGCAATCAAACCACTTAAATATATTTCAATACGACGTCTCCCTCACGATCTACCTAAACTATGAATATGATTCAAACTTCAATCTCTAGAACTTCAGAGGCCGACGGTCATTGATCGATTTGACACTACTATCTTTTCGAAGAAATGGTGTAACGTGTAGAGCACTCTCAATGAACTTGCTTTTTTGTACGTAAATTGACCTGAGTTTGACAATTCCAAGTGCCATAAGTCATGAGTAATAATAAGATGGATAAGTCTGAAGTTTTATGAGCAGCTCAAGTCAGTTCGATATTATTCCAATTTTAGAGACAACAGACTAGAATCCAATGCATCTCTTTTGCTCCAGAAAACCTTTAAAGTCTACACGATTGTAGAATATATTTCTTTGAGTTTACTAAACAGGAAAGTTCCAAATGTTTTAAGTACCAAACAAAAATCAAAAGGAAAGGACACAATTCCACCCATAATTCTACCACCAAGCTATGTATAATATTAGTTTAGTAAAAAAGTTCTATTCCCCTACTGCGTCTATAAGTTTTTTGCAAAAAACTATAACCAATAAATAATATGATTTAATTTTAATTCTATGTAAATACCACCAGCCCTACAGAACAACTTGGCATCGTTACTAAAGCCAAACATCAGAGGAAAAACTTTGCTTTCGACCACCCCACTCGCGTCATAAGGTCACAAAATGCGATTACTTTATTCCTTCGAGATGTTCAACACAGCAAAAATAATTATGAAAAGAAGCAGGGAACAACAACACCATCCCCTACAGGAAACAATAACCATTATTTAAATTAAGAAAAGTCAAAAGTTGTTTTTTTTTGTTCCATCTTTCTATTGTTTCACATCCAAATTGTGGTACTTTCAACCACTACTGTTCACACAAATTCACCACCGTCACCCACACACAAAGTGTGGTATTTTGTATTCAAAAAAAAAAAGAATGACCTCTTCCCCAGTGAGTGTTGTAGGAAGAGGGTTGTCTGTGACAACGCAGATTATGAACTGTATCCCCAGGAGAGTATTTGTTTCTTCATTTTTAGAATCGCCCCAGGGAATCAAGGTGGAAATTAAGAAAATTGTTTTGTCCTTTTGTTTAAAAAAAAAAAAATTAACTCTGCAATCATCTGCAATTGTCAAATGGAAAACCTGTCGTAGTAATTGCTGTGACGGAGAATGACTTAAATCGTTCCATGAGGGAGAAGTGTAAAGAAATTAATATTGTCATGTGGACCGCCCATGGATTAAATACAAATAAACTTAAACTGTTGGAAGTCCTTTTATTACTTTTCCTACTGTTGGGCTTTCGGTCATTCCTTTGAAAACTGAAGTTGTTCTCTTCACGAGAAGGAAGATTGTGACCAGTCTGACGAAGCGACGAAGTGAAATACCTGGAAGTGATCCTGGATAAGAAACTTCTTTGGGTAAAAAGCATAGCAAGTCGAAGACATCCAAGGCGCTCTCAGTTTTCTGGCAATGTAAGGGTGCTTTAGGGAATTCATGGGGCTTATCACCGAAATAGGTCTATGGATCTATACGGCTTTGGCTATGCGTCGCTTAATTGATGGATGGTGTTTTCGCGTAAGTACGTGACTGTCTTCTGTACGAGCATCCAAAGAACGGCCTGTCTCGGGTGCACAATAGCTTTTCCGAGTACGCCTAACTCTCATCGAGATGCTCTGCTTGATTTACCCCCTTAATACTTTCATAATGGGCTGTACTATCAAAGCAATCTACTGACTTTTGATATCATCTACACTGGAGTTTCGATGACCTTACGTGACTCTTATCATACAGGCCTGGTTCAATGCACATGCCGTCTGATGCAATTTAAAATCGATTTTCCTTGTGTCCAGGATTGACTTTGGCAAGAGTCTGAACCTGGACTGAGCTGTAATCGAATCTTCACGAATGGCTCCACAACTAGTTAAGGGTCCGGTGCTCGTGCCTTCGTAGAGACCGACAACACTAGATTTCACTGCTCGTTAGGCCTCTGTTTTTCAAGCGGAGATCTATGCTATTCTAATGGCTGTTGACTATATTGTTAAGCTCTGGCTAAGTCTGGATCGAAGTATCTGCATCTGTAGTGACAGTCAGACTGCGGTTAAGGCCTTGCTAAACCCTGTATTCTGTTCCGAAATAGTTCGAGAATGCAAGAACTCTTTGAATTCAGTGGTAACGCTGAACTCTTTGCCTCTTGTCTAGCTTCCAGGTCACACTGGGATTGCGGGAAATGAGACCTCCGACGAGATTGCTACGCATGGCTCAGAGGATGATTTTTCAGGACCTGAACTAGTGTTCGGGTCTTCCCGCGTCCTCGATCAGTGCCTTCATTGACGATTGAGTTTCCTACGAACACAATTATGTGTGACACGGCTCATCAGGGGGCAGACTGGGTATCGAACCTTATAGCCACGCAACCCTTAACCCTTATAGGCCACCAACGCAACGGATGGACGATAACTGATCACATGCCCCCAATGCTTGTATTTGGAAGGAGAATTGCTATACGAATTCTAATACGAAGCAGCATAGAATCGACAATAAAAAGGGCCTTCTACATCGACAATTCTCAGATGGACATTGTCACAGGGGCATTGCGGTCTATTGCGAAATTCTGAAAATAGACTGTTCCTTTAGAAGAATTGACGATTGTAGTGTCTTTAAAGCCGAAATCACCGCCGTTGTTGGCAAAACGATAACTATCTGTATAGACAGCTAACCAGCTAGTAAGGCTCTGGACTCTGCGGTAATTAGATCGAAGCTTGTGAGCTGATAACATCCAGTACAATACACATCCAGAGTCAATAAGTTGACCCTCTGCTGGGTACCAGGGCATATGGAAACGATAGGGCTGTTGCCTAATATGCTTCTTAAAAAAAAAATAGAGGATGAAGCCACTGACTGACCCAATCGACCAGGGACTCAGATAAACAAGAAGAAATCCGTTTCTCTGGTGAAGCTCAGTCGTTACAATAAACCGGTCCTCTCTGGCAAATTTACTGGGTTCTATTCCAATTTGTATTCATACGGAGCGTCTCGGTGTACTACACAACGACTATAGCAGAAGATGCAGGAAGGAGAAAGAAATTGAATCTGTCCGACACTTGCTATGTGACTATCCTGCCCTATCTGCCAGAAGAATCAGTACTCTCGATGTAGTTACATCTTCACTGACTTGGAGGACGTGGATAATCTCGAGCTGATAGACCTCCTGCGATTCATATCACTATCGGGGTGAGTCTAATACAGCGGTTTTCTTTTCAACGTTCAGTGGGTAAAATAATTGGGCACAATGGACCCAATCCTGTTGGGCTAAGTTAGCAGCGACACCACCCGTTCGCAAGGCACCTAAACGTATGCTACCAAACGTCTACAAGAAATCAGCGCCATTTTTGCTGAATCTCAGCAGAAAAGACTGTAGACAACTTATTGGCGTTCTTACGGAACACTTTCCATTTGCCAATCACCTCAGTGAGCTAGGCTTAAGAGACACTACTGTCTGCAACGCGTGTGGATACTTCGGATCTTTTCTTATTGTCTTGCCTTTGCTCGGACCAGGTGGCGGATCTTCGGTTTCTGATGTGCTGATACTGAAAGCTGAAGTGCATTCTCGGCTTTCTCCCAAAGTCAAAGAAATTTCAGTGAAATGGATAATACTGGATTTTGTTTCCTGGTAGTACCATGAACCAGTTGGGTCTGACTGCTCCAGGTGAGACAAAAAAAAAACAATGTATTTCAACACCTTGAGGCAGAAATTTAATTCAAATTACACTTCATTGATGAGAATTTTGTACATGTAGAACGAGTAAAAGTAAGCCTTTGACATACATATTCTAAAAAATAGTGATTAGACAACTACCGTCTTGGTTATCTAAAACCAGACGAACTGGAATTACTGTCTGAAGACATTTTCATTCACAATTTGTAGTCGCAAAGTCTGCGCCATTTCATATCGTTTCGACTGACTTAACATGGAAATGGGATTTCTTTCTTTTTTTCTCATTTGCACTGCACTTCATTCCGCTGTTTATTGTTACATGATCGTTCAACGTCATTCTGACGTTTCTCGCAGAACAAAAACAAAAAGCACGATCAAAGATACATTAACAAAGATAGCAAAAATGAGAATAAAATTAACTTAATTATGTAAAACGTGTGACTGTTTGTAGCGAGCACGCGGTGACTAAACGTGTTTCTGACCCATTGACGAGAACGCCGACTGCATAGGTATTGTGCTTTTATAAATCAACGACCGTAGAGAACACAGTAAAATGTATCTGTTTACAAAAAAAAATCACAAAACAAGAAAACATAACCAATAAACACATCTTACATCAAAATGAAAACTGACACAGCATGACCGACAACGATAACAAAGAATTATACATACATACATCGAACCCAACTGCAGTAACTACAAGGCTATTCCTTACCCCAAAAAGCGCAACAAAAACCATGTAATTGTCATCAACATGTATCTCGAAATTTCATTTTGTTTTCATGTAAACAAAATACTTTTTCAAACAAACGAGCGTGCATTGCTAATTTTTTTGCGCGCGAACACCACGTTAACACAGTGCAAATGGAGTTGACGTGAGATTGCAACTTAAGCAACGAAAGGTTTTGATTGATTTATGTGTTTACTGTTGGATTACGGACATAGGATTTGATGTCACGTCGGACATCTGGTTCATTTGAATGGGTTTTTAGAAGTAGAGATTAATAGATCATTAGATGGCAGGTCCGCATAACCATGAGTATCTAAAGTGTGGAGGAGGCTTTGCAATATCGCAAATACACCATAGAACGATCAAAACGATTAGAGAACGATCACGACCATAGGTAGCTGAATGCAATACTAATGTTGATTATAATTGGCTGAAATTTATTCAACGGCTTAATGCGTTTAACCCAACCAAGCTATAGAACGTAACTATTGATATTCTAGGCATAGGTACATTGGACCTAGGACGCAAAGAAAAAAACAAGATTTGACATAATCAACATGTTCATCTTATGTTCTTGTTTTCAAAGTGAAAACGTGAGTAGCTGACTTAAGATTCTACTTACATAGATACATCCAAGCTCATTCTTTGTACATGCTACTTGTACTCGAATCTATTGGCTTTGGCTGGGGAGGGGTCGCTGCTCACTTAGACCAATAGGATTGGGTCCATTGTGTCCAAGGAAACGTTGAAAAGAAAACCCCTATATTACAACCACCCCAATAGTGATATCAATCGCAGGATGTAAATCAGCTCAACATTACCGACGTCCTCCAAGTCAGTGCAGAAGTAACTACCGAGAGTTATCATTCTTCTGGCACATATAACAGGACAGTCACATAGCAGGTGTCGGGCAGAACCAATTTCTTTCTCGTTCCTGCATCTTCTGCTATAGTCGTTGTGTACTAAACCGAGGCTCCGTATGAATACCAGTCGCACAGAGCCCAGTAATTAAGAGAGGATTCGTGTATTGTGACGACTGAGATTCACCAGAGGAGTAGAGCCCTATCGCGAAGAACTAACGAGACTCTATATAAGGCCTTGATCATCCCAGCTCTCCTTTATGGTGCTAAAGCATGGACTTTATCGAAAGCAGATGAATATATCCTCGGTCGCTTCGAGAGAAAAATTCTTCGTAAAATATTCGGTCCCGTTTGCGTTGACGGGCTTTGGAGGAGGAGATTCAACAACGAACTATACGAGCTGTACAGCGACATCAACTTAGTCAAAAAAACTAAGCATCAGTCGTTTGAGATGGTTAGGACATGTAGAGCCAATGGCCCCAGGGGCCTATTTCATAAAACTACAAGTGTTGTACTTGTAAACTTGTAACTACAAGCACAAATAAAGTATGGAGTTGTAATTTTGTGTTCTATAAACATTTTTCAGCACTTGTAGTGCGGTAAATTCAAATTATAAGTGTAGCGATTAAAATGCTACAAGTCTGTAACTACAAGTTAAAAATTATTTGCGAAGAACTACGAGTCTGCGGCTATACTTCACAGTTAAGCGATCACAGTACGTGATTTTATTAGGCTCTCTACTCTTGTAAGAAATTCACTTGTAGTTACAAGTCCGTCGCTAATAATTTTTTGCATAAATACTTTTATGAAACAGAAAAGCTCGCCGCAGTTGTAAATTCACTTATAGTTACAGGCCTGACATACTTGTAGGTATTAGTGAATTGGCATTCTTTATGAAACAAAAATTTGCACATAATTTACAAGTTACAAGTGAATTCACAAATAATTATTAGTGTTGTAGTTTTATGAAATAGGCCCCAGCGCTCCGGCCCTTGGAATCTTCGAATCAAACCCGGAGGTGTCAACGCAGTAGATAAAGACCTCGCTTTAGGTGGCGAGCACAAGTAGAAGGGGATCTCTATCGGCAGTTAGCTAAGAACCACGCTAAATGGAGAGGCTTTATGGTTAGGCCCAGGTTCACCCCGAACTGCAGCACCACCTAAGTATATTAGTAAGTAACATGTTGCTGATCATGTACATATGTCTTCACGACCGTTTTCAAACCGCAAATACCACTCATGAACTCTGCCACGCTATAAACACTCATCACCATAAACTTGGTTTATCAATTCAAACAATGGAGCGCCAGGTCTGTCCGATACCCAGGGGCTAGCTTCTTACATCATCCACTTGTGTTGTGCGTGTTATATGCTTCACACAAATGGAAGGACCCTACGATTTAATGCGGTGTTTTGAAGGCCAATATTTGTTCGAGAAGCTTTTAAATTTCAGGTATACTCTCGGATGTTAATCAAAGGTTCGCGAGAGGGGCTATGAAAAAAAATTGGTGTTGTCTAGTAGTGGAGTCTTGACTAACCATTGAACCACGGCACTCATGTTTATACCAGTTTTTGATAAACCTTACCCCACATTCCCCGAGTATGTAAATTAACCCAGTTTGTCTCTTAATTTTTTTCATTAAAAGAACGTTTTTTTTTTTTTGACTTAAATTCGTCAACATATTACAACAAATATTGATTTGTTTTTAAATTTAACGACCAATAACTCACACATGCTCCCAATAATAAAACAAGACTTCCCATTCAACGCTTTGTTAAAAAAAAAACGACCAAAATATATGCAACAAAACCGAAAAAAAAAAAATGAAAATCAATAAATTTTTTTTAAGTCTTTGCATACGCAGAAAATTAAAAACCGTTAATCGCAATTACAAACATCCGTTGCAATGTTTGTTTCTCTCTATAAATTTTCAGCGCAAAAAATGCAAACAATGACTGCAAAGCGAAAAATGAAAATGAATCCTGGCACAGAATTCGCATGCATGTACACAAAACCCCTAAGGGGGAGGAGAGTCATCTCATTTTGCAAGGATCTCGTTAAATGAAACATTAAAGTATGAGAACAACAACATCATCATCAGCATCATCGGAGCGGAGTGGAGATTAAATGCAGCAACTTATGCATCGTCCAAGGATTAATAAGCGACAATACAAAAAAAGAAAAAACCAATTCCACCAAAAAAATGTAAAAAACAAAACAAAAAAAAAATAATAATACAATGAAAAGCATCTCGCGCCAAAAGGATTTTTTAATTGCCTCGTTGTAAATGTATTTCATAAGCGAAAGGGAAGTTTTTCCTTCTTTTTTTTTTGTGTCCAACCCAGACCCCCTGTACCAACTCATACTACCTTTCCGATAAAGATAATAAACGCGACAGAGTTGAAAGGAAGCACAAAAAAAAAAAGAAAAAACGCATTAACTGCGAACGTTCGGAAGTAATTTACGTTACATAGGCCATAGGAAACGGGATGAGGACAATGAACGGTATGCCTGAATCCTGAATCCTTTTATCACCGCTTGGCTCTCTGTTCCTTCTTCGATTAACAACGCAAAACGACCTGCACAACGCAATTTATTAATAATTGCCGCAATGTAATTTTTAAATGATTTTTTATTCTGAATAAAATATAAATTTGTTAAGCAAATAATATTAATATGCTTTATTTTTTTGTATATGTAAAGAAAATACGTTACATATTTAAATTACTTTGCCTTAGGTGAAGGAATTTACTTAACATTGTTCGTGGTATTATTGTTACAATTACATAATTGTATTATTCTACAAACAAATGGTAGTTTAATTGGTTTCATTATATACATATGTACATATGGACGTATATACGAGAAAATGGGCGTGGCATTCTGAAGTTTTAACAATATATCTACTACATACATGGGACTATCTCTTTTTTAGAACCTTAATTCAACAACTCTGATAGGTTAGGTGAAGGAAGATGCCCTTGTTGACAAGAAGTTGTCAACGATTCACTTAGACAAGCAATGAGTTAGTTCATTGTGCACAATTACAAGAGCCCTAAGGACCTAATTTTAGTCTCCGACGGCTCAACTAAACCACCCAGATACATAAGTATATGAATCTCAGGATTTTGCTCAGCTCAATATTTCATAAATCGTCCAGTTCCCCAATGAAATAGCTCGCAAGAGTATCTTTCCTTTTCATGGCTAGTAATGGACAATCACATAGCAAGTGATGAATGGATTCTAATTCCTCTTCGGATTCTCCAAGACTTGCTATTTCTACAGAAGTCGTTATGAGATGACGCAGTATCCTGTCACAACACCACAGGGGTCCGAATACCACTGCGACTAAGTTTCATGAGATCTACAGATATCTTTTTGTCATAGACTGACCTTAATGATTTGGCTGTAGTGCATATGTATTAGATACTATTGCCTGTTGGAGTCTATGTCTATTTTCCTGTTCAAAGTGCTAAGCGACCTACAGCCTCAGGAAGGGCTTGCGGGACCTTAAATGTAACCCTGTCCTGGCTAGTTCCTTCGCTCTTTCGTTACCTGGGAAACAGAGGGTGACCTTATTGATATTGCCCAGTCTTTTTAAACACATTTTGGACGTACTTTTCGCCATTATTACCACATTATTCGCATATGCGACAATTTTGACCCCACTTCGTTTTAATTTCTTTAAGTTTTAAGATTTCATTCACCACCTGTACCCATAGTAGAGGAGATAGAACCCCACCTTGAGTGGTTTCAGACGCCAGTGCATGTACTTGGCAGTCACCCAGTTCTGCGTTGATATGTCTCGTCTTGAGCATGCACTCAACTCAGATTACTGGGTCTATGTTTTGTTAGTCCAGTACTAGTCGAATAGATTCAGATTTTACATTGTTGAAGGCTCCTTCTATATCCAGGAAGGTCGCTAGCGTGAATTGTTTATGTGGAGTGAATTTTCGATCCTTGTTACCACGTCATGCATGGCTGTCCCAACAGATCGGCCTTTAGTACTGGCGTATTGGGCTGGTGACATATGCTTCTGACTTAGTTTGAGGGTTTACCCGCTTTGGGTATGAAAATGACCTTGACTTACCTTAGTTTTAAAGCCATTTTAGCTGTCGAGCTGCCGTCGCGAAAAGGGAATTGGAATAAGATTCAGTATTGTTTCCAGTGCTGTAAGTTAAGTGCACGCTGCACCACATATGTCGATCACTGTGTTGTTCATTTATTTTAAGCACAACCTTTCCGATCAGCATACCAGTAATAAAACTTAGGCGCCCTATTCCCCAACCCGGGTTACAGGACATGATGATGAATAAAACTTGACAACAAGATGCCCATATCACCAACTTCTCAACCTCTAAACGCCCACTTAATTCGTGAAGATAGATGGAAATCTACATGTATATAGTATGCATCAGTGATGTACTAAGAACTTATCCCTCAGCGGCCCTGGACATTATGCTCAACCTGTTCCACCTGCGCCCCTTAGATATTTTTACAAGCAATTGGCTGCTAATGCGGATATCTAACTCAAAGCTTCCTCGTAGTGATCTAGCTATCATGATCATCGATCTCCTCAATTTTACCCTAGACGACACCGACTATACCCCTGGACCCTGTTATTTGACTGAAATTTCCGCAAATGCATCCCTGGCCGTAGTGAAAATCACAGTCTACTTCTACACTACCGGCTGCAAGACTGATAAGGGAGTGGCCTGTGGTGTCTGGAGCGTTTTTCAGATGGAATTCTTGGCGATCAAGGAAGCCTTGCCCTGACTGAAATGTAATGCAATATCTATGTATCAGGGATATTAGAATTTTCACGGACACTGTCTGATGCCAAAAGCCTGGGTCTCTTTTCACATGTTTTCTGTAGAAGTTATAGGGATGAAAAGGAGGAAGAAAGCATTATCCACCTCCTATACACGTGCCCAGTTCTGTCTCAAAAAAGACTACTTCATCTAGGAGCTCCTTTTCTTTGACAACGTAGGAGAACTGGCTTCACGAGCCTTCTTCGTTTTATTAAAAGCTCCGGTTGGTTTAATTAGTCCCGGGTAGTCAAATGGTGCGATTCGTGGCATCACAATAGACCTTAATTGGTCTAGGAGTGCCCAATTCTAAAAGCCACTCTAACCTAAACCTAAACCTAACCACCCTGCCATATTTGATGTTCCAAATAAATTTAAGGAAATCGTTTATTTAGGGACTTACTCATTTTGTAGGAACTTGGATTGTAGATAAAGGATAAAATAATACCACTTTTAAGATGGATTCGATGCTTGTCACTTAATTTACTTTAAGAGAGCAACAATGTCCTTTTTATTCTTATCCTTATGGACAGAGCACAGTGCCCCATTTTAATCTCTCGATATCTGTTAAAAAGCTTGTTAAAGAAGCCGGTTGCTTTGGGTCTCGAATAAGTAGGGTTCCAAATGTGATATTTCACCAACTAAGCCTTCTTAGTCGCTTGATGAAAACCACATAGTTCATATCAAGGCTCATGAAAAAATAAAAGTTTTTAGCCTGCAACAGCTGTATACGTTTCGAACACCGAAATTCCTGAGGGCTTTTAGCATTTTCTATTTAGCTCTCCTTGTATATCCTTCCGTATTCGTTGCAAAGAGAGAGAGACTAGGTAAGGTAGTTTGGTAGATGGTTTCGGTCGAATCATGGCTCGTTTCAAAACTAAGTGCAAGGCGTTTTTTTTATATTTTCAAATGACTTCAGATTGGCTACCAAACGCTGGGTTTCAAAACTGTTCAAATGTTTTCGAAAAAAAAAAAATACTGTGT
Organism: Xylota sylvarum; assembly: GCA_905220385.1. Classification (NCBI taxonomy): domain Eukaryota; kingdom Metazoa; phylum Arthropoda; class Insecta; order Diptera; family Syrphidae; genus Xylota; species Xylota sylvarum. The sequence continues at coordinate 100,885,350 of LR999957.1, read as the reverse complement.
AAGGTTAAAGAACGATGTCACTAAAATCTCCATGAATCAGTGACCAGTATAAAAATGTTCTAAACTTCAGTCATTGCCCTAAACATCCTGTTCAATTCCGTTTCCTATAATCCTCTTATAAATATCAGCAAATTCACTTGCCCACTCAGTGGCAAAATAATAAATTTATCTCAAACTCGGTGTTTAACCGCGTGTCAATGTGACAAAATTTGAAAATAAAAATAAAAAAACAGAATCTCAATCAGTAGCTAACGAGATTGTCATATCCAGAGCAGCAACATGAGCAGAAAATAAAAAGTAACGCAACCAAAAAATCAATTAATCCGATTTAAAGTCCCCCCCACCCGTTCTAAAGTCATTGTTTTCTTCGCTCCGGCTATTGGCGCCGCTCCCATAACTTGCCTACTGTGACAGTTTTGCTCTTTGACTAGATTATATAAAAAAAGTTTCGAAACTGGGTGTGTATGCGAGACAGTTTAAAACCAAAACAATGTTAGACCTCCTCTCCCCCGCCCCGCCACGGCCGAACAACATCAGAGACTCGGTAATCTCTGCTCAAGCGGTCATGGACAGCAACAAGTTCTAACCAAGATAATTAACACTATCGAATGTACAGCGGCGTTTGGTTTTATTTTATTTTGTTTTTAACTTTTATGCACGATTTGTCACGATGCTTTGATTGTTAATCGATGTGGCCATGTGTATCGAGACGCTAAAAAGTCTAAAATTACATACATACGAGTGTGTACTCGTATCTGTTGTGGTTATGTAGGACTTTTGGCATCATTTGACGAATTTATGAGCCCATCAGGTTGTTACTTTGAATTTTGCGCTAAATAAAATAATTATATACTTAAGAGATTTTCTCATAAATAGATTCATTACGCCATCATCCCCCTTTTTTAAACGTTCCCTGCCACAGAGGACATAACGCTCCCTATCGCGTCCATCGGCAACCCCTCTTAGGGGAGTCATGAGATTTTTTTCCGGTGGAAATTAGCACCAACCGTCGTGTATTATTCATGTACATACATATCTATGTATGGATGTCAGAACATACAAAAGTTGACCAGCGAATATGTATATGTATGTATACCGAGGGATGTTCCAAAGGCCAAATTACTGTGCAAAATTGCTGTAATTAAAATCAAGAGGACTACAATTAACTTCCAATGGAGAAGGCTTCTCTATTTTTTTTTTTTTTTTTTGAGCCATTTCTTTTTTTTTTCATCCACTGTTTGTATGTTTTTTTGCGATGAAGTCCCATCATGGTGTTAATTGACAATTAACACATTGAGTGTTCCTTAATTTTGTTTTAAATTAATTCGTTTAAGAGCATGACCGATGGAACGTAGAGAAGAGTAGTCCTTCAGATTAATTGCTGTTAAGCAAATTTACAGACGTAAAGTTTTTTTTTTTTTGTTGTCGGACATGAGTTGATACATTTTTTTAAAGCATTTCATTATTATTATTTTTTACCAGCATCTAGTGGCATATTTTTGAAGTATCAAGGAAGCTTTGTTGAATGTAATAATGAAGGACTTTCGGGATATGTACATGTTTTAAACGAATTAATGCTTTCTTTGCCATCTAGCAAATGTTCAAACCGCTAGAAATGCATTTCAAAACATAGTTTGGTCTAAATTTAATCACTTATCAATACTTGTTGAAGTTACAAAAAAAACCTATTTATACCATTTATGATTCCTTTGAATACTGAATTAGAGCTTTTGATTTTATACCATAAGCGAATGTCTGAACCATTCGTGGTGAAAAGGACACGTCCTGAAACTTCTAGAAGAGCTTCACCTCGTTTACACGCGTTGAAGCAAAATAAGGGATGAATTTATGCAGTATACGCGTTCACAAGAGAAACTAAATTATGATAATCATCTACAGGACTAATAAATGAAACTAAGTTGATACACTTTTGATAAGTATGTTGGGTGAAAGCTTTTGTTGGTGATAACTCAAATGTTGCGTTTTTTATTTGTGCCGTATGTACATGTGCGGTATGTATGATGGGATAGTCAGCTTGCAATCCCGTAGCTGGAAATATCCACAAGTGTGCGTCACAGTAGCAAGCACACGGATTCCTCATCTCAATATCCACAAGGGGACTTGGCGGTCCCCTGATCATCAAACGATCAATCAAATTGATCATATTGCGATCGACGTAAGGCATACCTATAGCATTCTGTCCTTGTTGCAGCCAAGGTACGAATGCGGATAGCCCAAACTCTACAGCAAAGAAGAAATACTATGAGAAGATTTAACGTTGAAAATCTGCAATCGTGAGACCCCTACAAAATTTTTCAAACGCGTATCCTGAGATCTCGCTGCGACTCCAATGCCGCCGCTAGCATCAAGTGCCGAAGATCAATTGCAACGCTGCCAACGACCGCCACCAAAAAATCCTTGGTTTGATAAAGAATGCCGATAAGCACATGAAGCTAAACAAGAGTCAAACAAAGCGGCGCTGCAAAGAAAGACGAGAGCGGCTCGTGAGCTCTACGAACAAAAGAGACAGGAAGGACAGCGGCTTCTTCGAAAGAAGAAAAAAGGACACGACTAAGGTAGAAGATAGTGAGAGACTATACTCCAGGAATAATGTACGAAAGTTTTACCAACAGGTAAAAAGAACGTGTCAGGCCAACAAGATCCGTACCGAAGCCTGTAGAGATGAAGAAGGAAACCTCATAATCACAGTCGGTACTGGAAAAATTTCTTTTGCAGAATGTATAACGGCAATGAAGACCAAAACTCCATTCAATCTAGAAAATGATAGCCAAAACGCATGTCCATCTGACCAAAACGAAGATAGGATAGCAATATCCAAGCTTAAATCCAACACCTGATGACCTGCAGGCCGAGTTAATCAAAGCAGCTGGAGATGACTCTAAACCTCTAAAATTTGGTCAGACGAGTGTATGTCTGATGAATGGAATCTCAGCCCCGTTTGCCTGATCCACAAGAAAGGAGATTTCTTTCCATGAATTGCGCCAATTACAGAGATATTAGTTACATCTTATCTGCCATACTGTGTGATCGTTTGAAATCCTTTGTCAACACCCTGATCGGCCCCTATCAGTGTGGTTTTAGGCCACGAAAGTTAGGTTAGGTTAGGTATGTGGGTAGGCGAGTGGAGGAATCGACAACGCAACACTCAAGTCAATACAGACCCATTGTGATACCCATAGAGAAGATATGTCCCTTGCCCATTAGTTAACCCTAGTTCCACAAATTTGGTTCCTACGAACTAGCAACCCATCCAGTTGATTTGATGTAATTCAAAATGTGATTGACTGGTCTACTGGATAATTCTTCTAAGTCACGGAAGAAGTGTCGCGACAGAAATTTAATTCTAAGGTGATTAAGACCTGGACAGTGACAGAGAAAGTAGGTTGTCTCCTCATTGACTTCCTCATCACCACATCGAAGACATGGGTCTGCTTCCGTTAGTCTTAGTTTTTTCATGTCATACCGCAGAGTGTTATGACCCGTGATAATTCCTAGAGATTTCCTATCCTTTTCATAACTCTTATCGAAACAAGGCAATATACTTGTTGTGATAACACAAGTGTTAGGGAGGACCATCTAATGTTAGCCTCCCTACGGGCCCTAATTCCTCCTTCGAGCTTCAGTTCCCAGTGCCCTAATAACAGGACCCCAATCCCTGCTTCAGACCAGTTCACAGTCGATTAAATTTTCGCAGATCCTGGATAAGACCGAAAAAGTCCAAATCGATAGCCACCATCTATTTATCGATTTCAAGGCCGCATATGACAGTATTTATAGAGATGAGCTTTACAGAGCCATGTCTAGTTTTGGCATCCTTACCAAACTCGTTCACCTGTGCACGATGAAGATGGAGAACACTCGCTGCTCCATCAAGGTCGATAACGATCTCACCGAGACCTTTGATGTCAAAAAAGGATTTAGACAAAATCACGCGCATTCATGCGACTTCTTTAAATTCATACTTCAAAGAACTGTGCGGAACTCACAAGCGAACACCGGAGGCACATTGGACGAATTGGACAGAACGTCAATCGACAGCTATAACTTTGAGGTAGTAAGAGACTTTGTCTACCTTGGCTCTTGCTATAAACTCTGACAACAACATCTCAGCAGAAATTAAACGAAGAATAACTCTTGTCAATCGCTGTTTCTTTGGGCTGAGAAAGCAATTCAGTAGAGCCATATCCCGAACAACTGCACAAGACCTTGATCATCCCAGTCCTGTTTAATGGTGCTGAAGCTTGGACTCTTTCCATAGGGATATATTCTTCGTAAAATGTTCGGTCCCACTTTCGTTGACGGGCTTTAGAGGACGAGATTCAATTACGAACTATACGAGCTGTATAGATAGCGATAGGTACCTAGTCAAAAAATTGCCTATCAATCGTCTAAGATAGCTAGGACATCTAGAGCGGATGAACACAAATCCTTCGACCCGTAGAGTCTTCTAACCCGGAGGTAAAACGCAGTAGAGGAAGACCTCGGCTTAAGTGGCGCGCATAAATAGAAACGGACCTCAACCAACTTCGAGTGCGCAAGTGCAGGCAGTTAGGTAAAGACCGGGATAACTGCAGAGGCTTGTCAGTGGAGGCCTATTAAATCTAAACAAATGTGTGAATATGTTTTCAATCCTACACGGCGCTTTACATTTCTTTTATGTAATGTTACAGGTTATGTTGTCTAACATAATCTAACATATACATACATACGATAAATGTACTTGTTATTTGTTCAGAGCACAAAAACAAAGGAAGATATGGACCTTATGAAATGATCCTAGGACCTCTCTTACCTCTCATTGAACTAGAAGACATATGGTCTCAATAGTATAGCGCAACATGTCATACTAAGAAGTTGGCTTATTTCTAGTGGGTATTTTAAAAAGTATTTTTCCATATTCATACAGATCTTGAAAGAAGGTTTTAAGTTAAAGGTATTAGGTTTTGACTTTCAATTCCGGTTTAGTCAAAACGACTTAAGTGCCTACTAACTTTTAAAGTCAGGCTCGCATCATTTTGTCTATTCTTATTGGTGGTAATTTACGACTCAAAGGGTTCATGGGGCCAACAGAAATAGGCTAAGAAAATTAGACAAATATGGAAAGAAAGATTGTCCAATCTCGATCAGTAGACAGATTAGATGTACATAACTTTCTAAGATCATAGTTAAATTTGTTGTTTGCTTGCAGGTTTGTTAAGTATTTAAATTCATGAAGTCCTGATCAGCCTTTTATTTGCAAGAGAGAGTGTATATGTTTACAAGGATCACTGATCATTGTGGATCATTCCCAATTATTCTGAATTTTTTGACACTACCACACTGTAGATAAGGTTCATTTCAAGGATTGCAAAACAACAAACAATACAACAAAACTACAGAAAAATAGAGAGAAATAATAAATAAAATAAAAATGACAAGACATGTCGAACTGAAATCTGAGAATATTAAGGAAGTGAAAACAGCTAACGTCTGTCTTATTGCATTATTGCCCCATAACCACAGACATTCAATTAAATGTTCATTTTACTTAACATAAATTTAAAAATAACTAAACAACTTCGAAATTAAGTACAACCTCTGTTTGAGAGTCATTAAACAACACAAGCCCGCCTATGCAACTAACCGACGACGGTAATTGCCAACGATTATGGCTCAAAACCGCATTTGACTGGTAAAAAGGAAAATTGTATGTTCCCGCCATAAAGCCTCGCGGCTAAGTGCGGTTTTGTCGCGCACATTCAACTAACGCAACGGCTATATAGAATCACTGCATCTCCCCCAACACAAAGTGACACTTGAATCAGCATTAGCCATGTTTTAGCAAAACGTACTCAACTCCACGTATGGTCAGCCACAGAGCGCAAATCCAACGCCAAAAGATATCTCATGTATCTCATGTATTTCAGATCAAGTGCGACAGGCAAGATCAATCGAAAAAATCCGATTCGTTGTCGTAGTAACCCGTAAAAGGGTTAAGCCACTTAGGCCGCGCATTACAAGACCGTATTCAGTGCATGTCTCTGATTCATTTTACGATCCATATAGAACTTCACCAACAACATTATATAACTATATGAATATAAAATCAATCTCCCACTCAAATGAGATGCTATCAAGCTGAGAGATGTTTGTTTTGTATCTAAATGAAATGACCTTCAAGATCGTTATGAATGAACTATTGTCTCTATGCTGTTCTATGGAAAGTGTCTTCGCAATGACAATGACATATGAGGGGGTTGGCCTCGTAAAGTTTTGTAGAAAAAAGTCAGGTAGCAGGTTAAACCAACCGTATATTTATCTAAATGTACATCTTAATTTGGTGATTTTATCTCGAATTTCGGTTACGAAATAAGAGTTAAAGCACTTTCGCCTTTAAGCCGAGACCTAAGTTCAGTGGTAATTGGATACTGCAATCTAATCGCGTATGCAGAAGCTTATTCGCTTTGCTGTTTGCTTGAAAGTAGTGATGTTTGCTAATTTTGGTTACCACTTACGTGACAAGTACTTAAACTGTCTCGGGGTATATCTTGAATTTAGATTTCAGTGGATAAAAATGGGTAAAACGGTTTCTTTTGCGAAAAAGGAGAATGTTTGCTATTTAATAGCAGCAAATTCAAAAAATAGTACACGTACTTTATTTTAGATGGCGCCACTGTCTAGGATAAGCGTGAATTTACAATAAAACGTGTCCCCAATCTAAGTATAACATATGTAGGTAGCTCGATCATTTTAAGATGTAAAGCTTCCGCAGTAAAGAAAGATGAGCTAGAGTATTTTATGAAGGGAAAGAAAGTAATGTGTCATATCAAGTCATAAAGAAACTGGTAGATCACCAAAACCTGAGGCAACCCCCTTAGTAAAGTTTCCTGGCTTTATCAGAACGAAAAAAAGGCCTATTTTACGTCATGGTAATGTTTTTCGAGGTTCGCATGTTATCCTCACAGATATACGTGGTAATGCTTAGCAACGTTCTTCTTGTAGCACAGGTTGAGAAAACTCACAGTGTCATTTTCTTTATTTAGTACTCAACTAGATGTGGGCAGCTAAGTACGAATATTTGTCAAAGATATCGAAAAAGCAATATTTTCAACATAAAGATCAATCTGAGATCCATTCTAATGAAGTGACTATATGAATGTTGTGCTTAGGATGGGTCTGAGGCACTGAGACACAAACTGTAACCTTTGTTAGCAGATATCCTTGCATCATTTTAAGAATCTATAGATCTAATCGTATATCGGGCATAAAGTTTCACATGGAAATAGGCCGAAAGCTTATAGAAATCGGTCATTCCAGGGAACCCCACAAGACAGAAGAGTTGGTCATCCTTAGCATACAGTCAAACAGCAATTCAGGCTTTCAGAGTTGGATAGAGCCTTGCAGAAACCCGAATATATATGGCAAGAAGAACTAGGTTAGGTTAGGTTCGTGGGTAGGTCAATACAGACCCATTGTGATACCAAAACGGAGAGATGTACCTTGGCCATTGGTTGACCCCAGTTCTACAGATATGGTTTCTATAAACTAGCAAACCATCCAATTGATTTGAAGATATCGATGTATGTGATGTAATTCAAGATCTCATTCACTGGTCTACTGGATATTTCATCTACATCAGTGTCGCCAAAGAAATTTAAATGGATGAGACTAGACATTGACAGAGAAAGTGGGTTGAATCCTCATCGACTTCCTCATCTCCACATCTACGGCATATGTAAGTGTTCTTGCGTTAGTCTTAGTTTTTTGATGTGATGTTATCAGAGTAGAAAGGAACTTCCTATCGTTTAGCATAATTTTTCTCGGTCCTACTCTTATCGAAACAAGGTCATACCCTTCACACAAATGTCTACGGAGGATTATCTGATGTTAGTCTACCTTCGGGCCTTAATCCCTGCTTCGAGCCTCAGTGTGTGGGATATGAACACCGAGGTGGTGGCTTGTTCTGATGTGGATGCCGAACCTCTTCTAACCATTTTGTCGACCTTCTCGATGCCTGGTATATCTTCATGTCGACGGACCCAGCAGGGCATAACCTTGTGCTGTGTTCCGAGAACCTTAAGCTCTTATGACAGAACTTCACACGCGTGGATTTTATATCGATAGCAAAGGAAGCTTTTATTGCTGCCTAGCTCTATCGATGAAAAAGGGTGATACCTTCTTGTGGTATTGCCTTCAACGCAGTCTCACGGGCGGCTATTGTTACTACTAGGATCTCCTTTTGAAAAACACTGCTATGGTTCAGGAGGCGAATTGATTTGAATAGACCCAGCAGTTCAGAATAGACACCTGAGTCTACGTCTACATCCATCTTTGATCCATCTGTGAAGACAGAGATGGTGCATATGTATATTGGTAAGCTAAAAGCTTTCCTATTTTCTCTGCTCGGGAACGAGCTTGTGAAGGGTCTCTTAAAATCAACGTACGCAGTCAGGTAATCCGTGGTAGGCATCTGACTATTCTATCTATCTGACTATTTGACTGACTTATTCTTAAGGCACTAATAGCTGTCGGGCTTGAACGAATATATCGGAAGCGGATTGAAGATAGCATCCAGTCCCGCAGTAGAAGTAGTTCTCATATCGCTTGTGATGGCAATACAAGCAATCTCTGTATCTTCGTGAGAGTCGTTAAGTTGGTGGTCTAGCTGGCGGACTGCCACCATATAAGATAGCCATAAGTCAGCATAGGTTTTAGTATAACCGTGTACCATCGATAGGATTCCATAGTATTCTATTGCATGTATAGTAAGGCATAGTGGCTTTTTTGATTTCTTCGTTAATGTTAGGCTTCCAGTTCAGCTTCTTATCAAGTATGAGGCCTAGATATCTGGAGCTGTCCGACATTCTAAGGGAAGTGCCCCTATTAAAAAACTTTGTAAGGTTCCGTTTGTTAGTAAATAATACCAGCTCGGTCTTCTGGGGATTGACCACTAGTCCACATTTTTTGTTCCAGGAGTCTAGGCTCTTACCGCGCACCTACCAATTGTTCACTAAGGGTAGGGAGGAATTTGCCCATAGTCATCAAGATGACATCATCCGCATAAACGATAGTTTTGACACCACTATGCCTGAGTTGTAGGAGTACTTCATTTAGTACAATGACACATAGTAGTGCGAAGATTACTCCACCTTGAGGAGTACTTCTAGAAGCGTATGCTTCTAATTTCGTGCTCTTTTATAATGTGTCTTTCCTCAAGAATTTTCACAATCCAATCGGTAAGGATATTGAAGTTTTTGAGTGTTCTATTCAGACATTGGTAAGAAGACCGAAAGGATCCATAAAATTAAAAACAGATAGCAGAAAACCCTGTAGATAGACACGTAATGGGAGAAGAGGAAATGTTGCATTTTGCTATCGAACTCGTCATGCCTAATATAAATTTCATGGAATTTTGACAATAAATACCCGATATTCTCCTTATTTACGAGGTAGTTAGTCACCCTCATAACATTTGATATTTCCTTTACTAGCACATTCCGTAAATCAGCGCTGTACCTTTCAAACTCCCACCCACAATATCGCCTCAAAATTAATAATAAATCACGTCTAAATAACTCCAGTTTACACTCCATACAGCTAGTTCAAAACACCATACCGAAAAAAAAACATCCGAATCGCCCACCCATTTAGCTTGGAAACGATCACGATTTTCCACATTCTTGAGCATTGACACATATCCGTGGATATGCAAGAGTTATATCATGCATAGTATATCTATCTGTGTTTAAACCAATTTTCATATCCCACCTACGACTACACTAAATTTTTTTTTTCCAGTTGGACGGACGAAATGTTTATTTCATTTTTGAATTTTTTTATCAGAAAACTTACGTCACGCGCAGTAGCTGGTTGCCTTTTCGTTAGTTGATATGATTTCTAGGAATTTTCTTTCAATTTTGATTACGTTCGCCTTTACTGAGATTGCACACGCAAAGTCTATTATTTAAAAATAATTATGAACATTAAATTAAGCACCCATGAGCAATTGAAAAAGAAAATATATATGTATTGTATGTAATTATAGTTTAGTTGGCAAATGTGAGTAATGAAACTATCATTATGACATTACAATGCAATTTTGTTTTACCACTTGTTTTACTCGTCATGATTGTTTCTTAATAAGTTTATGAACCATGCTTTATAGGTGCATATATGCATGGTTGTCCTTTTTATTTTTAGTACACTATTAGTACTAATAAAACGTGCTAGTAGTTCTTTTGCAGAAAAAAATTCACATTAATCAATTACCTAATCCCTAATTAGTATTCAACCCCATCTTGTGTCGCATTCGTATCAGATAACCTCCACGAGTCGGAATTAATTATAATGAACTTGTTTATGTTTATTTATCTACAAAGTTGTTTTATTATGTTGTTCTGACTGTGTGCTGAGATTTTGATCTGAAATATATCTGCCACTAATTGGAAATCAAATTTTGATTAAATTTTTACTGATTTCCGATTAAGTCTACTACGTCGAATATTCTTAGACAAAATAGGAGTATCTACTTCTAGTTCATTTGTTTTAGATCAACTTGTTGTGTAGTAAGAAAAACAGTCGCTGAACTAAGAGGAGAAAGCTACAAACTCTTTATAAATGTGTAGAGAGGTTTTGTCACTCTTGTGCTAAGTCAAAGTGAGCATTTACAAAATAGCTAGATCGGTTAGGGATGAACTGTAACATGGGGAAGCGCGTATAAAAGTAATGAAAACATACAGAAGAGCTATAATCTGTTTGTAATGGATCGTTTGATACCTTATCCCCCTGGGCATGGCATACTGCATTTTTTTCTCAAAGTACAACGATAACTTCGAATGATAGAGGATGTTGCATAAAAAATGTCATCAAAATCAGTTTTGTAATGAAAACACCCCTAAAAAGTGGGCGTGGCTAAAGACAATGTATGGGTGAATTGTAGGCAATCTAAATATCTAAATATTTGGTCTTAACAAAATTTTTCGATTTCATGTAAATTAAGGAAGTTATGCAAAAGTAAGCTTAAAGTGGCAGTGGGCGGATTTCAAAAATTCAGAAGCCCAGATATGAAATTTCATCTTTCTAGCTCAAAATTTAAGGCCAAAAAGTGGTGACATATGGACAGATATGGCTCAATCGACTTCGCTATTGATACTGATCACGAATATAATATACTTTATAGGGTTTATCTCGATTCTTTCTCTGTTACAAACTATGTATCAAACTCAAGGATAAAGTATAAAAACTAAAGCATGTCACTCAGCTGCACGGATATGCCCGATCATGATGTGCCTATTTTCGGCGAATGAAAATGAAGAATGAATGAATAATGAAGTCCCGATACCTTTTCAAGAGACAACAGCCTAATGAGAGATAATACCACCGGTGACAACTAAAGAAATCCTAGAACTTGCAGCAGCGATAAGGACTAACAAGCTGGTTCTGAAAGGTGATTGAAACAAGACCAGAGATTTTCACGGACAGGACAGGAGAATACCGAAGCCGAGCGAAGTACATATCATCGGCTACGCTGACGAAATGGCAGTAGTTGTTGTGGCTAAAACGCTAGAAGAAATGTCTATAAAATGAAGCCACGTCATTAAAGATGTCACTATACAGATAGGAGAGTATACCATCAAGTCGAGCCCACACATTAAATACCAGCGAATGTTGCTTCACCACAGGCTCAATTTCAGTGAGCACACGACGTACGCAGTTAAAAAAGTCTCCAGGATAATTCCAAACTTTGAAGGACCCAGACTGCCAACCAGAAATCTGCTAGCAACCGTGAGCAAATCGATTCTATTGTATGCGTCTCCCAACGACGGAAGTCAAATCCTACACGAGGCGCTTGAATGCAGCGCACAGAAACGCATCGTTAAGAATACGCTGCCTTTTAGAACCGTGTCAGCGGAAGTCATAGGTGTAATTTCGGGCAAAATGCCCATCGACCTAGAAGATAAAAGGACCGATCCGAAAGAAAGGATAATCACCATCATTACCATAAAGCCAGAGTGGCATCAGAGATGGAATACTACCACCAAGGGAAGATGGACATAGGCATCTTATTTCTCATTAATTTTTAATAAAAACGCGAAAAATATTTTTTTTTGTTTTCTGGTAAAAATATAAAGTTATTGGGTAAGTGAGCTTTTCATTATCCTAACTCAAAATTTAAGGCCTAAAAAGTGGTGACATACGGCTGGCTGATCTGGAATTCCATTTCTTTTAACATCCTCATAACCTGGTACATACAATAACTTGACTTTACTTTTGTTAATCGCTGTCTGCGATACATCCTGAATATTCATTGGCCGCAAATTTTATTTAACCAGGAATTGTGGCGTAAAACGAGTAGAACGCTTTTGAATTTTGAGATAAGACAGCGTAATTGGTGCTAAAGATAACATCGCGAAGCAGTTCTACAAATGGAATCCTCAGGATGCACGACGAGTTGAAAAACCAACAACAACATGGAGATGAACAGTCTTAGCAGAATCAGCAGAGTTCACAGTTCGAGATAGATGGAAGGGATTTGTTGTCGACCTATGCCCCATCGGGGTTAAAGGAATATGATGATGATGATGACTTTCTTAGACATAAACTCCACCTTTGAACTATCTTCTGATACGATTTCTTTTAAAACCGAAACGTGTTGTCAACAGAAAATTCCTTTTCTTTTGTCCTCGAACTTGTGACGCCAAAAAAATCCTCACCCACAAAAAAAAAGGAAATCTTTATAAATGGACCTGTCTGCCAGATTGTCTCGGCAAAGACATTTTTGGATAACAATATTCTCAAACGTAGATACCTACCCACCCAGACACCGCATCGAACAAATTAAGTCAGAGTCCCATTGCCAGAGATGGTCAACGAAGTCCGTGACTTCATTGCATTAAGTTGCCCATCTTCCACATTATAACGAAAAAAAAAACACCACAGCCACACATTACCAAATATGTATTCTTGGCGTGGCTGATTCACACAACCAATTGAAAAAAAAATAAATCTTTGTCAATAAATGACGCCCATTGTCGTCACACACAAGTGTCAGTCTTGGTAACAAGAAGTGCGAAATATTGGTCAATCGAATTGATATTCGACATCATACTTGTCAGTAAATATATACGATGTGATGCGAAATTCAAGTCTTGTTCTCCAACTCGTACATACTCTTCGGCTGACAGGAGAGTGAAAGGTGTGCCCGTCTCAGCAAGTGGATATCATTTCGCATTTTTATTATTTTTTTTTTTTTTAAAAAGCTAATGTGCGACTGTCTTTTGGCTAAAATTTAAAAGAAAACGAAAAAGTAATTTACGATTGTGTGTAAAAATGTCTGCGGGACTTCTATGCTAAAAATTTCATGCTGTGGTGCCAAATTGTTTGTAAATTGAAGGTTAAGGTTTTGGTTTCAAGGTTCTGCTGAAATAATATGAATAGGAATCGGTTGTTGTTTACATTAAAAGAAAACAGATAGGAATCTTCTGTTTTCAACCTACATCTAGTGGATTAGCGTTCTGAAAAGTTCGATTGAAGAACAATAGGATATTTTGGTTACGTCGCATAGTTTGTCACATAGAGAAATAAGATAAAAACAAGGATTTGTTGTACATAAGCCCCAGACTTCGGCATGTAGTCTTGAGCTTTAGACACCTCAGTGATCGCCTTATAACAATCCACATCAAGGCTAAATTCGACAACATTACTTGATATGCACTCACGCCCCCACAGAGGAAAAACATGATGCTCTCAAAGAGTGTTTCTACAAGCTCCTAGACAAGACATATGTACATATGATCAATGTCTTAAGTATGAAGTTAAAATTGTCCTATCTGATTTTAACGTCAAAATAGGAAAGGAGGACATCTTTGGTAGTACCATTGAAAAGCATAGCGTACACGGCACTACGTCAGGAAACGGACTTTAGCTAATTGACTCTGCTGCGGGACGAAATGTTGCTGCAGCTAGCAAACTGATACCTCACCTCAATATTCATAAGGGAACATGGCGGTCACCAGATCATCAAACCATCAACAAAATTGTTCATGTTCCGATCGACACAAGACATTTGTGTGACGTATGTACATTCCGGGCGGCCAACATAGACTCGGACCACTATCTTGTTGTAGCCAAGGAACTTCTAAGGATATCTCAAACACCACAACAATGAAGAAATATGTACAATAGATATAAAGTTGAACGGCTGTAATCGACAATAAACCTCAGCCTCTCGAGAAGTCCTATGCGGCCAGCATCAAGTGCTGAAAACGAGTAACATCGATACCAAGAAGCCATCAGAAACGCCGCAACAGATGTGCTAGGTTACATCCGACTACCCCCACGAAACCCCTGGTTTGATGAAGAGGACACAGAACGGCGCTACACAAAATGACGCGAGCGGCTCGTGAACTCTTCGAACAAAAGAGGAGGAAAGAACATCAGTTTCTCCGAAAAAAAACGACAGAGCCCGAAAAGCACGCGATCGAGGAATTAGAGAGAGGTTCTATTTCTATTCCAGGAACAATATTCGGAAGATTTACCAAAAGCTGAAAAGAACGAAGTCAAGGCAACAAGACCCGAAGAGAGACGGGTCCTGTAGAGATGAACAAGGAAATCTTGTAGTTGAGCCACAGTCGGTGTTGAGGATATGGAAAAACCACTTCAGTAGACCTTTAAACCCAAATTCCGCTGTCAGGCAGAATGAATCATTCATCCTGAACGATGAAAACCAAGACCTGACCAGAATTATGTAAAGATAGTAATACTCAAACTGAACTCCAACAAGTTTGCTCGCCTATCAGCCGAGCTATTTCAGGCAGCTGAAGATGACTTGGTAGTGAGCATACACCAACTTATTCAAAGATTTGGTCAAAGGAAATTATGCCAGATGAATGAAACCTCAGCATCGTTTATATTATCCACAAGAAAACCCTCTAAATTGCCCCAACAATAGAGGCATCAGTCTCCAATTGCTGTTTTTTTTTTGTCTAAGAAGGCAAGTGAGCAGCGAGGCCTTGTCAAGGAGATGATTTTCGGTCCCGTTTGCGTTGACGGGATTTGGAGGCTCAAGGGCCGTCTGTTACAACGATATAGGCTATCTGATAAACATAGATATTGAAAGCATCTTATGCTTGATCAGAAGCTCAAAATGGTTTAACGGGTAGGTAGAGAGAAACTTTCTCGTGTGTTCCACGTGGTATCACTATAGATCTATTACTAGTCTAAGTGTGTTGACGCTCCTAAGGTGGTAGCCACTTCAACCAACCATATAGAACGCAGAACAGATTTTCAGGAGCAATACTATGAAATAGGTCTCATTGTTCGGTGGATGGTGTCTGAACTAGTCAAAAAGATTTTGTATCGACTTTTAAAATTCGGTTCAAATTCTAGAATTTAGTACGAGTGATTGAGACTTGAACCAACAATCTATTCTTCAATAACCGAACTCATTACCGCTATACCATTGCCGAATCAATATAGAGCTAAATATTCTGGAAAACGTCTAATTATCACCAGAATGAATAAAAATCATGACAGCCACGCCCACTTAATTCGTAAAAATTAATAAAACATACTCTGAGTTGCAAGAAATCATTGTATTTTAATCGAAATATCCACAATGCCACGTCTATTTTACTCAGGAATGGGCCAAACGAAGAGATTACTCGTATATAACTCAAGCAGGCCTTTTCATTTTCTGAATGTTTTCATTTTACCTAACATACAAAGAGTCAACAAAGGTACTTAAGTATCTAATTATAATTTTTTTTATTGTTTAATAATTTTTATGACTGTCAGAGGGTCACTCTTTTGTTCATCTCAAAAAATAGCCGCGGCAATATACTTTACTCATTTACAACTGTGTCGCCTGTATATCCGTTACAGTTCATATGACTCAGCTAACAGTTCCCCATGGAGCACTATGTGTGTTGTACACATATAAGAACCCAACAATAGTAATCAAGTTAAATAACGTACAATATCATCAACCCCATTAAATGCGGAGCCGCATATATCATGCGCGTCCCCTTCGCATGCAAAAATGAATACGAGACGTTTTAACGATTGAAAATTGCTACTAGGGGTCAGTCAGCACAGACGGCGACATTCATTCATGTATGACTTCATTACACATGACATTTACAGATAATCCACTTGCATTTTGATGCACCCTGTAATCGTGCACATACTGTGAAACAGTCAATAGAGCCTAAGATTGCCTTCACTTTATAATTTTACTGATCGAGTTTTTCTTCAAATGGAAAAATCATTCACTTCCACTTTTCGTCATAAGGTGTGTGGGTTCAAAACCAGCAACGATCTGAAGTCAGATTGAATTGTCACTCCTGTTGTTTATGTCCAAATGGAAGTGGAATGTTTTTTTTTTTTTCAAATTAATTAAATGCATTGTGACATTCGATGGATTAACCATAAACGGACGGAGGCAAGTGCAATAATTGCAAATGAAAGCTAAAGAGGGTATTCATGAAGAATGCTGTCGAATGCAAATATGGTATAAGCGAGGGTGCTAAAAGGGTGCATTCAACTGAGAGTGGTCACGGTTTTTATTTTTTTCTACAATTTTCCTAGAAATTTTCATGGTCGACAGAAGGTCGATAGTAGGTAGAGTCAGACTGACAGCGGCGTCCATGGTTGGTGTTGTGGGGACAAAAGCAACTGACGATAGCAATTATACAATCAAATGTTACGAAACCAAGAACAATGTAGTTTATGTACATAAGTATGTACATATGTACATATGTATATACTTGTGAAGGAAAAAAGTGGATGACGGAGTAAAGTTTCTGCAAATTTCTATGGAAATGGTGACAGATGTCGCTTAATAATTCAAAGTTGTTGACTGACTTGTAGTTGAGAAACTTTGAACTGTTTGTGGTTTCATTTATGTACTAAGTAGAGGAGGGTTTTTTTATGAATTAATTAAAGTAGAAATGTTAACTTAAAAGTAATGTAATAAATAAAAGAAAAATATTTACAAATCCTGATCTTTAAGTCATTAAAATTTTTAAGAAATGCCTTCAAGTCATTAACCGGTATTTGTGAGTCAATCCTGACGGTATTTATTTGCTAGCACATTTTTTTATGATTGTTGGATAAAAGGCTTGATCTTTTCAGCTCTGAACAATTGCAACTGGCTATAAAATTAATGGCGTAGTCAATAAAATATCAATGTCTCACGTTCTACGTAATTTTGGACTGTTCGCGCTATTGAGACCGTAGTTTTATATGTTATGTGAATGTCTATCTATTCATATCTATCTGCGTACCAATGTTGTTATAAAACCGGACTTTGATATTTTGTTATAAAACATTGCTCTTCAAGGCTGATGGGATTTACTCCTAGAACTAAACTTTAGTCTTAAACTACAATGCCTATACCAATTCCGTACAGTAGAGTAACCACCTCCTAACCTCCTTTTTTTTCACACTATGACACTTCCTCATTAACAGTGGCGTTTACAATTCCTGTCAGGCCGAACTATACCTGGTTCGAATACCAGGTCTATAGGTATCTCCAACCAGAGTTATAAAAGAATTAAATCTTATGGGAGGTTAATTCTAATGAATTCATCTAGAAATGATTTGAAGTCTTTTTTTCTAAAAAAAAGATTGGGATTTAAAAAAAACGTAATTCACTATTCTTTTGAAGTCAGTGATTCATGCATTCAATTTTTAGCAATCACTGAATTGAAATCATTTTGGATGTCAATTGAATTCACTAGATGTAGGTTAAAGTCAGTAGTGAATTCACATATTTCGTTGAAGTCAGTGAATTCACTTCAAAACAAAAGTCAGTGAATTCAATTGAAATTATTTCAATTGATTTATATGAAAGAAAATTTTTCTAATCGCTGTTCTTTGTGCAAAAAAGGTCATTGACCAAAACCTCTCTTTCTCAAATAACTAAAGTGCCTATTCTCATGCTCTCCTCTTATGGCACAAACCTATTTCTGCTGAACCCTCTTCCACTCCAAGAAATGGTTAAAAAACGGCCAAAGCTGGTCACGTCTGTTCATATACATATGAATGTATCTATGTAGAGTCTGCAGCATCTTTGGCCAATAATCCGAAAGGTATTTTCTCATATATCTCACCATCGCCGCAACGAACACAAATTACTTGTAACCCCTCACTACATTCACTTCCAAGACCTCCAACAAAGTCGGTCGTGGAAATCATGAAACAAATCGTGACCACTTCATCTTTCCCCTGTCAAGTCAAACGGCATTTCAAATGCAATATTTTCATGAAAAACTCACAAAATACTCATAGAAAGAAAATTTTTCATTTTCCCATGCATATCCATACGTACATAGTTTGCAAAGACTATTTTCAATGGTCAGTCATGAGATCATCTCATGAAAGTACTCTCGTGCATATGTAAATTCCAATTCGGTAGGCATCATCGCATACTCCAAAGGCTACCGCTACCGCGCTAAATATCTAATTCAAACTTTAAACAAAAAAAAATTGCAAGGCAATCAACATCAACCAGGAAAAGCCGTGAGATATTACTCAAACAGCTGAAGTCGAACCTGAACGCGCTAATACATACTTATAACCTGTTTGAGTCGAAGATTTTTATGCGGGGTGCACTCAAAGTCGAGGACTGAATCGAATGAACTCAACTGACTGACCAAAGGGGAGGTTGGATCAGTTTGTTAATATTTTCATTTCTAGTGAACATTAATGGTGGCCTATTGAAAGCCTACGGACCGTTGTTTGGTAAACAATTTGCACGACAAATTAGAGGTGAGGTTGTTTATCTTAAAAGTTGTTTGGCACTGGTAGTTGAGATAAAATGGTTGACATTTACAAGGCAAATAGAAAACACTTATTCGAGTTGCGGAACTGAATGAATTTATTAATAGAAACAGTGTTGTTTATATATGCAGATATGCTTGGTCAGTTCTGTTAAGATAAATAGGATAGAGACAAACAAAGAAAGATAAGCAGAGTCTACCTACATCGGCATTAGAGATTGAACTAGGAGTATATCTTCAAGAACCATTGCGATCACTTAATTGCACAGCAATCTTCTGTGGAATAAGAATGAAGAAGTAGTGAAAAAGTGAAAAAAGCCACGCAAGCGCTCATAATTTGCAAATGACTAGCAGGTAATACCTTGGGATGCAATTTCCAACATCGTGAGACCAATCATCAAAACCAAATTACAGAGACTAGCCTGTGCATGCATGAGGTCGATGGTGGTGATCTATACCTTTTCATAGAAAGAGGCTCTCATAATACGTTTTCATAGAAAGGGGCACTCGCAATAGAGGGCCCAGAGACCGAGACTTACTCATAAATAAAGCGCCTCTATTGAGAAACCCTATGCTTGCAATCGAATGTATGTATGGTGCCATTAACAACTAGGATGGCAAATTGTATGCAGACAAATCGAGAACAGCTGAGAAAACTGGTCACTAATATTCGGACCAAGAACCACAAAACCATTTCCAATCAGTAAACTTTGCAGATTCTTCCAACCTCAGCAGCAACTATTTATCACAGGAAAAACATTGCACTTTTGTGAGACAACCAAGCTGCCTTCAAAGCATCAGATCACCTTAAAGGTGTTAAGGCAAACTCGGTAACCTGAGGAAAAGAAACAAAATCATCTCATGCTGGGTGTTAGGCATCGAAGTTGAATGCAATGAGAAGGCCGATAGACCAGCGAAAAAATATGCAGCACCTCCTTTTATAGACACATCATCGGAACACCTTATGATACAAAGTAATAAGACAACAAATGCAATCAAAGCTCTCATGAAGACTTGACACCACAAAGGAGGCTAGTCAATGTTTAATCGATTAAGTTAGTTGACAGTTCATCCAATTTCTGTAAGATGTACTAGAAATCATGTATCCGACATGCAGGACCTGATTCCAGTTCTACAGCTATGAAGTCACCCGGAGCGCGACTATGGCAGAATACCAATAGATGTTGGGCATACTTATGGCTGATGACTGATGTAATCACCAACAATTGTAGCCGGAGACTTTAATAGTAGTACGACGACCAACCAAAGAGGCAAGGCATTGCTGTATGCGTTTGCTAGCCTTGACTTTGTACTGCTAAACCATGTAAACAGATCTGGCACCATTATAAATCTAACATTAGCCAGTAGAGGCATAGCGAGAAAAACAAAATGGTATGTCACCGATTTCCATGCAAATAGTGATCATCGTATTTGAAACAACAGAGCCAAGACAGGTCCAATACCAAAAAGCCACTGAAAAGGTACAAAAGTTGGGCTGGTAAAGTAACAATCTAGATAAAGAGAGATGTTCGATTATTGACTGAGTAACATGGAGTCCCAGTGACTCAACTTTAGAGAGCATATAACATACACAAGCGCAAAAGCTAACCGGGCTGTTGCCGTAGTATCCAGGCTAATGCCAAATATTGGAGGATCCAGGAAGCCAGTAAGGAATTGGCTTGCAACAAGTCAATTCTCTAGACAACACTAATATTCACTACTCGCAAGCATCTCTCTGTTTTTCAAACCGAGATCTATCCTATTCTACTGGCTGCCGACTATATTGTTAAGAGTAGGTGTCGGAGTATCTGGTTATCCTTTCAAACACTTAAGACTCATGACTTAACAGATGACAATTTAATATGCAGCACTACATCCAACTTATTCTAATTACATCTTGAAACACAGGCCGATAGATAAAACGTGCTACGAATTAACGATCACCAATAAAACAGAAAAAAAAATCACCCACTCACTTTAAAGATCGATATCGCGATACATCAAAAACCCATATACAACCAAGTGGCTATAACAACTTATAACGGAAGGAGTCGTCATAAAACCCCGCTCTCCCCCATTAAAATGTACAAATATCAGAAACAAATAAAAAAAAAGTAAAAAACTATTCACTTACCTCACCGCAACACGTACGGAAGTATCCTTATCATCTCCGCCGTCTGAAGACATTTTCTTTTCGAAATTCGACGATGATGAAGAGCCACCACCGGCTAGACCGCCGTGTAATGATGAGCCGACCGTACCCGTTGAACCCGCTGACTGTGACGGCGACAAAGGGATGTTTTGATTGTAGGCAGCGGAAACAACTTTTGATTGACTGCTACCGACGACGGTTTCTTGGACTGCATTAGCAATGGCAGTGTAATCGTCTAACAAAGCAATTTTATTTAACTGCACCGCGTCCACCACCTGTTCCTCCTCGTCGTCCCCTCCCTCCTCCTCCGCTGATGGGGTGTCTTCCTCCGTTTCGGAAGCCGTTATGAATTTTCCAGAAAATAACAAGAAAAACGAAAAATTTCCTCAATGACCCGTGTCACCTGAAAACACAAAAAAATTTGAAATGAAAATCAAATCAAAAAAAAAACGTTACAGAAAAACAAATGAAGACATGTCGTTTCTAATTAATTTGTAAAACATTTCCATTTTCTGTCTAAAAAAACAAAAAAAAAAAAATAAAAAATAAATAAAAATAAAGACGAGCGCACGCTGTACATGAAATAACAAAACTTTGAGTGCATGTTGTGCATGTGCGCGGTGCCTAAATTTGAGCAGAGTTGCGCTATATTTAGCAGTCATGGCACGCACGCACACGCATTTCATTGACAGCCTGCTTGAGTGCGTGCATTTGGACGGATCTTTGGATTCGTGACAGAAATCTGGGGTGTGTAGGTAGGAAGCAGGTGAGAAAGAGGCGAACTAAAGATGATGATGATGATGATGAAAAGGCGGCTATTTTTGTCTTCTCTTTCGTTGAAATGATATTTTTCGTTGTGATTTCTTTGAATAAACAGATTTATTTTTTTTTTTTTCGAAACGCGCGTGGGGAGTGTAATGATAATGCCTTCTGCGTGCCGAGTTCATTGTCTTCCTCTGCTGACCTGATCACCCACTAACTGCTCCTTGGCAATAATACAGAAGATTGATTGACTTCCTGGGTTCAAGTGAAAAAATTGTTTTTAATTTGACGCAAGTTTGGTTGGTAAACTTGAAATGTCAGATTTTTGACAGATTTTGAGAAATAAATGAAGGTGGAAGTTTAAGGCTTGAATGTCATACTTCCGGGATGAACGTAAGTTTTGTTCATGCAATTATGATGATTTCTGCTTCTATCTAACGCTCTTAATTACAGCATTCATGATCTAGGCTTTTTGTTCTTAAAAATAACAATTTCGAAATCAATGCATTTATGTACAGGTTTTGTTTTCTAACCAAGGTATTTAAATATTTCGGAAGAGTTGACGAGTGTTTCGTACTATGTACATATTTCATTTGATCCTTAAGTCAACAGCTACTAAAGACCTAAAAACTGCACTTATCTATGAAGCAAGCTATTCTTAAAAAACCCAACCAAGCGTTTTCATTTTTTATTGTCTTTACATTTGTACACGGTGGGCCATCTACTGGTTTCTTTCTGAACCATATGTTATTTTGACACTGACAGCCCTTATGGGATTAAAACATTGACAGAATCTCATTTTCGCAGAATGAAATGAAACGATTTATGCTTGAACAAAGTTGGCTTATATTGCAAAGTTACTTCCAAAGTGGACGCTTTGTTGCCAAAATAGTGGGAATTTTAAAAAGAAATTTTGGGCGAATTAATACACCAACTACAGCTGGTGTAGGCAGGTTTGTGATGAAAGTCCGTGAGACTGGTTTGCTAATTGATAACCGAACATATTTCCGTGTTTGTCCTGTGCGCTCAACGGAGAATATTCCAGCTGTTGGTGCGGTTTTTGGAGAGGCAGCATTATTGACAAATTTTTCTTCCAAGACGAAGAAGAGCGCTACCGAGGTATGATAACCGATTTTTATGGCCAGATATTGAGGATTTGGATTTGGGTAAGCTATGGTTTCAGAGCTATGTGTATACATTAAGTTCAGTAATCGTGTAATCAGTCGTTTTGGTGATGTTGTTTGACGCCGTTGGACTTTTTCGGTGAGGTGCCATTAAAGGTCGATATTAGATATGTGAACAATCCAAAGACGATTCAGGCACTCAAGGACAATATTGGTCAAGCTATTCGTGATATAGGGACCGAAACCATAGAAAATATATTGAAAATTTGGGTTGATAGGATGGCCTACTGTCAAGTCAGCCTAGGCAGTCATTTGAATGAAATAATATTCCGTAATGAATCGAAAGGATTATTTTTTTCAATAAAGCACCAATGGTTAAAAAAAATATTGAAAGTGTATTTTTTATAGCCTTTTTAAAATGTCAACCAACAGACGGCGATCATATGTATATAATATTTACTTTTATACTTCTTTACAAATTCGTTTTATTTTCTATTTGCAGGTAAGTGGATTTTCTTTTCCCCATGGATCTTCCAGTCACCTTTACTATTTGGAATCGCTTTTTAGTTTCCACAGGAAACACAGTAAATATACTATTAACCTTTGTATTTAATCATGCATATGTGATTACTTTATTTATAAATTTATTTACTCTATGTACCTAAAAGCTTATTTTTTTATTGCATGATTTCGAAATCTAAAATCTCTGGAACTGATTTTCTATTCAAAGACTTTATAAAGTTTAGTATGTAATGAATATTGCCAATATGCCTTCCGTATCAGAAACTTTAGTCGATGAGAAAGTTTAACAAAAAAGTCAGACTGTGCATATTGGGGTTCTAGAGAAAATCTTAGAATTAATTTTCATTTAACATTAACTTTTACTACTAAATATAAAGGACTAGACCTGCATAGGTCGTAGATTTCAGTTCATAAGGGAACTGATTTGAAAATCAGATAACTTCGAGGTGTAGTTGGAACACGCTTAAGGATATGTTATTGCTTGACACTTATTGACATTGAGCTCAAGGCACCAAGTAGAAAATCTATCCAGGCCTTACTGCAGTAGAGGCCTATCAGAAGTGGACGATACACATATGCCCGAAGATCTTCATATAATCTGCGTAAACAGATAAATGTGTGTTTAAAATGATACGATCAATATCATTAATTGTCAAAATAAATAATAAGGGACCAAGATGTCTGCCTTGAGGTACTCCAGAGGAGACTTTAATTGGGATGGAAACCAGGGACCTAAACAGTACATTGTAAAGTCGGTCTTCTAAATAAGATTCAATCCACGTAATAAACCCCGGCTGAAAGGCAAGAGCCCTTAATTTAATAACAATAATTTTGTGCAAGATTTTGTCGAAGTCGCTTTGCTGAAATCCGTGGCGATCACATCGACTTCATTTCCACATTTTAGTACTCTAGTACCCAACACGAATTCAGTTGTGGCCGTTGTTTATCTACCTTTTAGAAATACATATTGGTTTTGGGAAAAAATAGATTTGCAGTGGAAAAACATTGAATGCTTAGATATACAGGAGATCTTATCTATGGGTCTGTAATTAGAGATTTCATCTTTACGATCTTTTTTTTTTGAAAGAAAGTTATGTAAGAGTTATTTCATCAGGTTGTAGGGAAGATTTACTGTGAGATGGAAAGCTGAAAAAGTACTGTGAGGGTTTGAACTAGGTAATCTGTGCATTTTTATTTTAATAAAATGACGGACAGACTATCGGTGCCAGCGGAGTATTCACCATTAAGGTTACTTATTTTATCTTTTACTTGTTTCAACGTTATATCCACCGAATCTAACGTAGTTTGTGGACAGTTGTTTAAATAAGAAAAATAGTTTTGATCAAGCTCTTGGAAGTGATTGGCGAAACACAGGCTGAACAAATTTGGAAATAGATTTGCAATCGTTTGAGGATCATCCGGAGAAGTATTGGAAAGTTCCGAAAATATCCGATTTTCTTTGGTATTGATGAATTGGAAGCCGCCCAAGTTCTTTTTCAGCTTCATTCAACTTTATTTTTAAAGTATTGTCTTTAGTAAGGTCTCCTACTTGCGGCCCAACAATTCAGCGTCGCAGAGAGAATTTTGTTTCGAGGCATTAAAAGCCTTCACCATCCTTGTTCATTGCTTTTATAAAGTTTTTAATATATGGAATCACGGTCGAATTTCACTTTGGATTTAGTAGTTATTTGCAAGTGGGCTAATGACAGGGCCACTCTCTGTAATCTTAAAAAATACGTTTAAAACAAATTTCTACGTGATAGCCAAAAATGGAATACAGATATAGATTCAGCACGCTAAAATCTTTAGATTCATAATATTTTTATTTGAAAGAGTATTTCATTGCAGACCAGTGTAATTAACAAATTTGAGAAGGTCGCTCAGAAAATGTTTTCAAAATACCTGCAACTCCATGCCTTAGCAAGTCAGTAACTAAGAGGAGAACGAAAATGTTACAAGAAAAAAGTAGAGATGAGGGTAGTGCAGTTTTTGGCCAGACAAAATTATTTAATGGAATAGTAAATATGATATACTGTTCTGAGACTGTAGATACTTATTTTAACTAAGTAGATTTAAGCTTCATCGTGTTTTTCAGTCGGATTGCCGATCAAAAAGTGATCCTACTCCTGATATCCGATCATACCGAATGCCAAGTATCATTCCACAGATCTAATGCTGGGTAATCCTGTCAATATGGTCGTTGATATCACAAATAGAAACGAAGGAAGGAAACGAAGCTGATATGTGGGCCAGTCTGAATTATGATATGTTATGGACAGGCAGCACACGGAATCGTCCAAGAAATCGATACTCTAAAGTCTTTGGGCCTGCAAATCTGTGATCAAAGAAAGCTAACCAAATGTCCAAGTTTGGGACCCATTCTTAAACCACTGTCTCTACAGTGGCCAGAATTAATTTTTTTTGTAAAATTTTCGATTTACGTTAGCAAACCAAAAACAATTCATAAGTTGAAAGCTGTGGTTTCCATTACTTTCTTTAGCAAGTCTATCTGCATCATTACTTTTATTGATAGATGAGTTAACAAATCAAAAAAATTTCAACTAGGAATGCCGTCCTAAAGTCGCAACTCCTGTGGAAGTTATTATCAAGACATGTCTGTATAAACCAGTGATGACATTATTTAGAATGGAGTATTTCTTTTATGTTTCACAAGTCTAATAGAGCTCGATTTATTTAATGGCAGTCACAGTAACCTAGCCTAGCTGTTAGAACCTTGTTGGTTACCAATGTCAGTTTCCTATACCAAGCAAAGAGTGCATTTGACCAGGGCTGAATGAAAGCCCTTTAGTGGCTGCCCTTTTACATACATTTTTGCTCAACTTTAGCAAACACTCAAACTTTCTGTTAAAATTATTTAAAATATCACTGCCTGTCCTAGTTTCCAATATTCCATGATTCTCATACCTTTCTTTACTAGTCTTCCAGCCTTCGTGAGGACTATTATTGGTAAAGTTTTCTATGTTTTTCAGATTGTCTGAGCATTATCATAGAATTTTAGAAATGTATTCAAAGGAATTCTCTGCAACCAAATCCACTTAGAAGTTCGATAGATTGGAGACGATGCGTCCTTCCAAGATCGAGCTTGTAGCTGTGTTGCTTTCAAATTGAAGGATACTCATCGAAAATTTTCTATCTTCTATCGATGAAGATCAAGCCATACATCAACTTGACAAGAGCAAGATAGTTGATAGAGGCCTCCCACTTCTAGAAATATCAGATAGTTTTCAACATCTGATGGAGGACAAGTTAAAGGACATAATCATGCTGAACCTCGTTTTTAAACATTCATCTGACAACAGTCATAATTTCTATGGAGACTGAATTCATTTATTTCTGCAAAGTCAGATTACACATAATTTCTGCCCTTAGGCTACTGTACTCATAATTAGAATGTTCTTCAAATTGAGTCAACCCATCAACACCATACACAAGGTATTGTCTACAAGTATCTATCACCTCTAGATCGCCTCTCATTTCAAAGATAAACACATTTTTTTTTAACCTTTGTTTTGCTTCCCGAATTCAAGTGCTAAATATGTAAAAATTTGATACATTTTTGACTTCGAAACTTTTTTTTTTTTGAGAAACACTTATGAATCACCCAAGTACACGCCTACAGGCTGTAACATTCTTCTAGAAGGTCGAGCGTTTGACGAATCTTAAAATTTAGTCTAAAAATGTCTGTGAAGTGGTTGGAGTTTTTTTTTTTGTGTCTCATTACACACGTTTTTTTCTTCTTTTATTTTTTTTTTTTCTTTTTTGAAAAATGTATTTTTAGTTTACTACACAGAGTAAAGGTCGAGGTTTTTATCCCTTGGCAATAGATGTGGTTTTATGTTTGCGTGAGCTGAGAAGAGAGGTATGTGTATGTTTAATATTGACTGACAAGAAGTGGAATGGTTCCCATATTTTGAAGATTTTATGAGTCACTAAATTGATTTTTATTACGATATATGCATGCGTTTATTACAATTTCTCCATAAAAGAAAAAGAAATACAAATTAGAGCGAAAATTCATTAGAAAACAAAAATTAGATAAATAAATGGAGGACCTGACAAATGTGGTGATAGGTACTAAATATAAAGTTCTTATTAGTTGGTGTCATGTGGCAAGACATTTTTATCATGCGATTCTATTCAATTTCAGGCCATAAACATCGTATAACCCTGTATTTGCATGTACAATTCACTACAATCTATAAGTACAATCAACCAATTAGTTTTTTTGTAAAATATTAACACAATTCTGCGCAATCACTACTTGAATCAATTTTATACTTGAACAACTCTTTGCATTTAAATCTTATGCAACAGATTTCATTATTCTATGCAGATGCAGATACTCTATGTGTACTTAAAGTGTACTGTCCCGCGTGAGCAATTGTCCGCAGACAATTGCCACTACACACTGTAACTATTGCCTAGTCAGTCGAGCAGAGATTTTTTCCATACAGCAATATGTAAATATTGAAAGAAAAAAAAAATCATAAAGTTGTGCATACGCTAGCAAAAGTTTTAAACTCTTAAATTCTATCGAACAATGGCTTCTGTAGTGCCCTCGTACCCACCACTACTCCTGAATAGAATTGTTTTCATGTATCTGCGCATAACCAACCGTTCAACCGTCAGTCAATGCATAAAACTTATGAAAGAAAAAAAATACGTACATACATATGCACTCGTAGATACATACAAAACAATAGAAGTATCTAAGCATCATGGGTTGTATTTTTTACATGAATTGAGCGCCTGTCTAGAGTTTCGGTTTTTCACTTGAAAAATCTGCAAATTTTCTGAAAAAAAAAGAAAGAAAATCAATCTTTTCTTCGTATCTTCTAACTAATCCTACACTTTTTATAGTGCATCGAGGACATTGCATTTATCTCGTCCTCCTTTGAGGAACATTTTCCACCACGTCGTTCCCTGTTGTGTAGGCGAAAGAGTACTTGCAAATAATTTACCATGACTTACACGAGTAGGAGAACTACCACGCGATATCTGGTGGTGGTATCTATCGTCAGTATGTAATTAAGCCAACCCGTTTATGGTTCATTCATGAAAATGTCCCAACTTTAAGGTTCCTCTCCATTCATTACTTGGTTAACCAAGTCGACGAAGTGTCTGCCCGTGGGGGACAAAGTCAGGCAGGACTCCTACGCGCGTCGTTGTTGTCGTTTCCTTTTTTTTTTTTCATTTTCTTTCTTTGTCTGTGCGAGCCTCCTATGGATTTTAAAATGCAACACCACACCGCTGTACTTTGTGTTGAGTGTATTGCTCAACTCGACTACTGTCATGTTCTGATGTTGTGTTGTGTGCCAGATGGATTGTAATGTGCATTCGAATGGATTTTAGTTTGCCTTTTTCTTTACTTGGGTTCCGAGAGGAAGTAAATTTCAGTAGACGGCTAGACAATATCTATCAGCATGATAAATGGTATTTGTATATCCACCGCTGTGTGACAGGAAAGGGATAAGGAATTAGTTGTGTACATTGTTTATGATGAGAATAATGATTTACCCAAAGGGTTGTCTATAGGTTTTCATTAAATCAAGTCCAATGGTAGTGTTCATTCACCTCGAATTGGAATAGGTGTCGAAGTCATTCCTCTCTTTTATCTGCTAATAGATAGACAAACTGACAAAAGGGAAGATAGATTTCCAGTACTGTCGCCATAAAAACGAACATAGAATATGATACGAGTAGTTTTAAGTGAAATTTTCAATTTTTTCTCCTCACACTTTAAGCTTAACTCAGCTTGTAAAGGGGCTTGATATTCGACGTGTTGCTGTTATTGTATCATTTAGAGAGTTTGTGGGACGAAATCGACTCATATTCCACAGATGGCTTGTACAAATGGCCATAGAAATCACAAAGTCGCCTATAAGTTTCGCAAAACCACGTTGAAAATCGTCGCAAGACGATAGAAGGGCGGGAGTAAAAAGTACTGTGCAATCATCACGCTGAATGCCAAGAACGCTTTCAACACCGCAAACTGGAGAAATATCCTGCGAGCACTTACCGCCAATATCCTACGAAACCTACGATAAAACGAGGCAGTATATCGTCACAGGCGGCGTTCCTCAATGTTGGGTATTAGGTCCGCTACTGTGAGGTCTTTGGAAATAATTGGCTTCGCAGATGACATAGCAATCGTTGTAGTGCAAAAACTCTTTGAGGAATTGGAGCATGACTCGAAATGGTCCAGGACTGGCTAGTACGCATAGGCCCTCAACTTGCAGAAAAAAAGACCGAAGTAGTACTCATCAGCAACAGGCGAGTTGTGGAGACTATAAGAGTAACCGTGGACGATCACGTTGTATCTTCCAAATCAGAGCTGAAGTGCCTTGTGGATTTCAAACCTCTTCTGGCCAAGCATAACCTTCTGCTGTGTTCCAAGAACCTTAACCTCTTTACGACAGCACTTCACAAGCTTGGATTTTATTTTGATAGCAGAAGACACTTTTATTGCTGCCTGACTGTCGATGAAAAAGGTGATGCCTTCCTGTGGTATTGCCATCAATGCAGTCACGGGCGACTATTGTCACTGCTAGGTCCTCCCCTTGGAAACCACTGCTATGACTCGGGAGGCGAAATGATTTGGATAGGCCCAGCAGCAGCAAAGATGCCTGAGTTCATAAAGACCTATCTTTGATCCATTTGTGAAGACAGAGTATTGGCAAAGCGGTTGGTGGCTGACCGCTTTTCCATTCTTCTCTCTGCTCGAGAACCAGCTTGTGAAGGGTTTCTTGAAATACAGGTTCAGAATCAGGTAATCCGTGGTAGGTACATTTCCTATGTATCTGAATAACTGCCTGACTTATTCTAAGGGCACTAATAGCTGCCGATATCTAGCGGAAGTAGATGGAGGATATCCTCCAGTCCTGCAGTAGGCGCGCTTTTCATGGCACTTGTGGTACCAATACCAGCCTATTTCTGTACCTTCGTGAGAGTCGTTTAGTTGGTGGTCTTCCTGGATGAGTACCACCATACAAGACAATCATAAGTCGGAATAGGACTTACTATAACCGTACACATCCATAGAATTATTTAGGGTTTAGGTCCTAAAGTTTTCCCAAACTTTCTACTGAATGAATAGAAGGCAATAGTGCCATGTTTATACTTTCATTACTGTTAGGTCTTCAGTTCAGGGTCTTATCAAGCACTTGGGAGACTATACTGAACATCAATATCAAAAAAAACAGGTATAGAAAGACAGTTCGGTTTGACAGTTGTCACTTAAAAGAACAGCAAGAACAGCTTACAACAAATCAATTGCCACATGTTAAAAAGCTTCGCACATTTGACACTTTCGAATCATTCTGCAAATGTCCTAAACATCTGACAATGTTACAAAAGAGTGTTCCCACTTTCATTGTCAGATGAGGGTCTCACAATTGTCTAACAATGCTTTTCTTACAATATTGTCAGACAAAAATTTGTAGTTCAAACGATTGTGACACGATTTGTCTACATTTGGGACAAATTTTTCGTTGGTAGGTAGACCTGACAATATTGTCAGATCTGGCAATCGTCTAAACATAGCTTTACACAACTACAAATGTTTTAAGAACAGGTTGATTTAAAAAAGTCTTAACTAATTTTGAACAAGTATTAACGCTATTATTAAATATGACAGAGAGAATAACCTGAATCTTCGAATGAATAACTTGTTTAAATTCAATATTTTGAGTAATCACTTGTATACTTATGTTTGTATCGATATACAAGTTTCGATTTCAATTTAATTGAGAATCATTCCGCAAAAACTTCAATGACTCATCGAAATCTAGATCATCAATTGACGATTCATTAGCTCCGTATTTTATAAGTGTTCTCTTAGTTTGGTCAGTAGATCAACCTCAACAAGTTTGTTTACATCATTCTCATGAAATCAGTTTTTTTTTTTTTGTTGTTCCTGTGTGAAAACCGAAAACAACTGCTCATCGAAATTTATTTTTTTTATCTTAAACAAACAAATATTTCAACTCAAAAGGTGACATTGCATCTTTCACGTTATGAAATCCAAACAAAACCCAGTTTTTTTTTTGTTGTTCTTTGCAAATTTCGTTTAGCTAATTGTTATTCAAAAAAAAAGCAACTCTTTGCGTAGGTGTTGTAAATAAACTGAAAATTCCATTCATTCACAAAAAGACCGTGGGCTTTCAATTTCAATGCATATAGTGATTTTGATTAGCTCTCTGCGATGATTGGAGGACGCATACGCAACAGTATAACCAGCGACCAGATGGCGAATTAATAATTTGTAAATCTAAATGAAGTGTGAAGTGTTAAAGATACGAGACGGATTGTTGTGAAGATGGAGCCAACGGGCGGTAGTGGGTTAAATGTGTGCCCACTCGCGAATAAAATTTTCAATTTTAAGCCCGATTCAGTGTTTTGCAGTGCAAACTTGTATGATGCGTGTTTGTGTAGAAGAATGGAATGAAGCAAGTTTTCACATGTTTTTGTTATCTTTTTTGTTTATTTTTGTTGCGCGATCGTTATCACTGTAAGAGGAGATAAGAGGTTATTCATTAGATAGTCTTTTTTTAGACC
Organism: Xylota sylvarum; assembly: GCA_905220385.1. NCBI lineage: Eukaryota > Metazoa > Arthropoda > Insecta > Diptera > Syrphidae > Xylota > Xylota sylvarum. The sequence continues at coordinate 100,853,431 of LR999957.1, read as the reverse complement.
AGTTGACTCATTTAAGTGAAACATAGAATTTTCCCAAAATTGCAGATAAGACATGCGATTTGAGGGTTATTGTAATCTTATCATGCAAGTGTGTTTAGTTTTTTTTCTATTTGGATAAGGTTTTATGATTGTGATTGTGATTTAATCATTGTTTTATACACAAAAAGTGGTCCAGTAGACCATCCTAACCAATTTTTCGGCCCCTATTTCCGGAATAGCTTAACCAACATTGTTCTTGAATGTCTGAATCGTCTCTAGATTGTTCGCATAGCATCGATCTTTAATGGCACCCCACAAAAAAAGTACAACGGCGTCAGATCGCACCTCCATGCCGGACAAAAATCGGTTATCATGTCTCCGTAGTACTCTCTATAGACTGTAATGTTTCTTCCATTGTCGTCTTGGAAGAAAATTGGGCCAATAATTCCCCACTTCAAAAACCACACTAAACAGTCACACGTTCAGGATGCATTAGCTTCTCTATGACTACGTGTGGATTTTCCGAGGCCCAAATGCGACAATTTTACTTGTCCACGTAACCGCCGAGATAGAAATGCGCCTCATTTGAAAAGATGATTTTTTTGAGCAACATTTTCGAGCTGCATTAAAGCCCACACAAAGCGATACGCTCATTTTCAATTCCTTAGTCAATTGGACGTTGTAAGCGAATAATTCGAGATCTTTTTACAAAATTCTCTTCAGGCTAGTGCGACTGATGTTCAGTTGCTGCTATCTTTGGCGCGTTGAAGTTCTCGGGCTTAGGCGCACACTTTGGGTTACAGCTGTAATATTCTCCGTTGAACACGGGAATATGTGGTTATCAATCAGTTTCACGAACTTTCATCACAAACTTCTGTACACTTGCTACAGTTGCAACATTATTTCGACCGAAATTCGCACTGTTTCGGCAACACAGCATAGCCTACTTTGAAAATAACTTTGCAATATAAGCCAACTTTGTTCAAGCATAATACGATCCATTTCGTACCGCGAAAATATAATACTGAGTTACTGTCAATTTTTTGACCGCATAAGCTGTCAAAATAGCATGTGATTCAAAAAGAAACCAACAGATGGCCCACCGTATACATAGTAGTGTGTAGGGTATGACTTTAAAAATTGTTCACGTGTTCTCTTGTTACCGAATCTGTTCCTGACATGAAATTAGAAGGAATTTAAACCTGTTCCCATATACACAGTTATCTAACAAGATTAACCTACTCCAAAGCCTGATCCAACACAATCGATCTAAAAATAAATGTGTCCTCTATCCACATGCTTCAACAACATTAACAAAAAACAATAAATTTACATAAGTATAAATATTCACGACAAAGAAGCAGTTAAGTATTTGCGGTCAGGTTAAAATATACATAAGTCACTCAATAATAACTTATAGTAGTCATTATTCTTCACTCCATTGCCATCGTTCCGCTACTTCTCTACAGAAGGCTATTTCTGTCAAATCTTTCAAGTTTAAAGATCATCCCTCTAGTCACACCAATGATTAAAAAATGATGACCATGTGTACATTCAAAACCGGAATCTATTCTTCAACATACATAAATTATTCGCGACATCATTCGATTAATAATTAAGAAAAAATTAATCAACACCAGCCAGAGCGAATAACAATACAAAAACCATGGAATAATACCTAAAAATGAAACCAAAATAAATACATACATGTTGTTGAATAAATTTAATTTTATACACGCGATTAATGTCACCGCAAAATCTTTCATCACAGACTCTCGGCTAACTCTAGAGGCAGCAATGTGTGCAGATGAATATAATTTAAGTGCTCCTGGGAAGATTGAGCTTTTCTTTATTGAAGAACTGTTGCAAAATTAACAGCATGATGTCAGCATGATGTTTTCTGAGAATAAATATTAGATGTGATTATAATCGAATTTAAAGTCATTGTAGCGGGAGCAGATATGTAGTTGTAGTGGCGTTGTGTCTTGAAGGTACTGGGGTACCCACCTCCCACAGAGACGATCGTAATCTGCATGACGCCTTTCACTTCTCCCATTGGACTAATTATTGTAATTATCATTATTCATTATCTGCTTTAGCGATGGAAGTTTGTAGTAAGTGAAAGGCATGAAAATGCTGCATAAATTACTGAGCATGTGAATGCAGAAAGGGAATGGTGAATTTTGATAGCCCAATTACTGTGCACACTATTATTTAAGACTGTTGGGGAAATAGGTATTTACTGTAAGTTTATCTACTAAATAGATGACAAGGGAGTCCATGGTGGCACTTCCTATGTAGAATCGAGCGGTAAAAATATACAGGCATGTTATAATCCATTTGGAATGGATCGTATTCTTCTTCGTTTGGGTCAAAATTTAAAGCCCAAAAATTGGTGACATACAGACGGGCAGACAGATGACAGATATGGCTAAATCTATGTGCCAAACTGTATGAACTACTAGGATAGGGTATTATGAATACATATACTGACTGTTATCTAGTCTACATTTCGAAATACTACTGGGTAAAGAAAAGTCGAATTTTCAGTTCCAGAAGTCACAATCGATTTTACAGCGCCTCCTTGTCTATCGACCCCTATTCCAATTCAAACAAACCAAACTTTGACTGCACACCTACAGTTCGTAGTCGTCAATTTGATATACATATGTACTACATAGGGTTTCAACCCCTCTCAAAGATGTTAGTACTAGCTATTCAATTAAATCAAGAAAATTTGTTTGGTTAAATGGTTTATTATGAAAGGGTACAAAGTTTCAGCTTCTAGTTGATTTGAGATTGGAGGGATCGGAGTTAGAACTCAAGTACTAAAACATTCCTGAAACTTTGCTTTTGGACACTTTGTGGCTACATGCTTATGCCTATCTTTCAATAAAAAAACTGAGAAAGCGGAACTAAAACGCAAACTCTTGCCTTTCCTTTAACAGTTGATCTAAGTAAACTTCTTGTCTAGCTATAGGATGTCGAGTGCAATATTCTGACATTAGGGGCGGAAAGTTTGAGGTTCGATTCGCAAACATGTAGGCAACACCAAGTTTATTCATAGTTCGACCACTTGCTAGCGCGTTTGACAAATATCCGAGAGTATCACTGTCATGGAAAGATCCTCAAACCCACAATTCTCATTGAACATGGCACTAAACAGTGGTGCCCTTCCATTCATGTGAAGAATATAACACGCACAACACAAATGGTTTTGAGAAGCCAGGCCTTGAGTTCTATACTGACTTTGTTTTTCAGTTTGTGTGTCGAATAAATATGTGTTTTACGTAACGATAAATCTGGTCAGAGCTGGATTGGAGAAAAGACAAAGAGACGCTCCGTGATTTTCGTCAAAACTAAAGGGTAGGCCATCTGTTGGTTTCTTTTTGAATCATATGTTATTTTGACACTGACAGCTTTTATGCGCTCAAAAAATTCACAGAAACTCAGTATTATGGCAAAGATACTTCCAAAGTGGACTCTGTGTTGCCGAAACAGTGCGAATTTGAAAAAGAAATTTTGCTCGAAATAATGCATCAACGGCAGCTGGTGTACGAAAGGTTGCGATGAAAGTCATTGAGACTGGTTTGCTAATTGATAACCAAACATATTCCCGTGTTCGTCCTGTGCGATCAACAGAGAATATTGAAGCTGTTGCCGAAAATGTGCGCCTAAACCCGAGAACCTCAATGCGCCTAAGATCTCAGCAACTGAAGAACATCAGTCGTACTATGCTGAGAAGAATTTTTCATAAAGATTTCGAATTATTCGCTTACAAGCTCCAATTGACTCAGGAATTGAAGCAAAATGACCACTTGCTTCGTTATCGCTCTGTTTGGGCTTTAGAGAAGTTTGAAATAGACAAAAATTTTGCTCAAAAAATCATCGGGGCAATATGGGCCCATTTTTCTTCCAAGACGAGAATGGAAGAAACACTACAGTCAATAGAGAGCCCTACCGAGACATGATAACCGATTTTTTTAGGACCAGAAATTGAGGATTTGGACGTGGACGAGCTTTGGTTCCATCAAGATGGGACAACGTGCCACACAAGCCGTCCAACAATCGATTTTTTGGACCCTAAGTTCAATAATCTTGTAATCAGTCGTTTTGGTGATGTTGCTTGGCTGGCATGGCAGTGCGATCTGACGCTGTTGAACTTTTTGTGGAGTGCCATTGAAGATCGATGTTATGCGAACAATCCAGAGACGTTTCAGGCACTCAAGAACAATATTAGTCCAGCTATTCGTGAAAAGCGGCTGAAACCATTGATAATGTATTGAAAAATTGGGTTGACAGAATGGCCTACTGCCAAGCATTTGAATGAAGTAATATGTCACAATCGGAAGGTTTACAGAGTAACAATTGTTGAAAAATATTGAAGTGTTTTTTTATAGCTTTTTTAACCTTTAAACCAACAAATGACCCACCCTATACATACAAACATAAAATGAGTTTGAGGCTGCAGGTCCAATTTTGTTACCCATTGACTGCTAGGTTTTGGTTAGATTTAAGACCTTTAAAGTATGGACATCAGAAAGAATGTGTCAGTAAGTCAATTTATTTTTTTTATTTCAATTCTTTATTGGTTTTGTACATGCCTGGATACATTTACATCACATACAGAATACCTAGTTCCCTTATCCCACAATTCGTTAATAAATTCTCATTAAGGGCACCATTTCATCCGACACGCTATTCCTCAATTAAAGGATATTTTCCCATTTATGGTCATAAAATGTTAACCAGAACAAAACAAAAAACCAAGCGTATTATAATGTACATACATAGGTATGTATGTATGTCAGTTCCTCTCTACCCACTCCTGTTTAACCGAAAATCCATTGCATCATCTATAATTCAGGACGTGTGGGCATCCACATTTTAGCAGTAGGAAGTGTTTTTCCCCTGTTCAAGGACAGTGACGTATCCTTTTTTGCATCCGAACAGCTGCACTTAATTTATTTAAAATCAACCCAACAGACTACTATTTTCAACTGAAAGTTGTCCACCATTTCATTAAATATTGATATGGGCTAGAAGAATTCCCTTTATCGATTTTCCCTTCTGCCATGCTGAAGCAAATTGAGTTTTCCTCTCTCTCCCTTTGTGGTGTGGAAATGTGTGTAGTCAAATTAAATTGACTACCGGTCCGACAGAAGAACTTTCTTCAAGTGCTGTGCACTTTTGCAGGCTAGCTCCATTGATTTTCCAAGTTCTCTCCTTCAACATTATTTATTTGCTTTCAATTCAACCCAAATTCAATTTGGCGTCTGCCAAAGTGGGTGGCTGGGCAAAAAATCGATTTGGGTGGGAATTTTCCGGTACACTATGTGTGGGGAATAGGCCGGCTCTAAGTACAACAATAGATATTATATCATTTACAAAGAAAACGAAAAGGAGGAGACAAGGAAGTGACCTGGAAAACGCAGCAGACCGCAGCTATTTGAAATGGTGGAGTTTTAATGTGCTTTTGGTAGATTTTTCGATTGGAAACTATTTAAAGATAGTTTTTTTTGATTAAAGTTTATTTTTAGTTTTTGTTTAATGAAAAGGACAATGAACTGTGTAAAGGCAGGCAGTATTAATACTATAAGGCAGTAATTGAATAGGTTACATTCATTAGTGTCAGGAAAATTAAGGTGTTATTTAAAATTTTTTAAAAAAACTTTTGGGAGTTCATTAACTCTTTAACAGGTAGTAGGTGGTTGAATGTGAAGGGCGTGTCAAGAATAAAACGAAAGTCGATCGATTTTTGTATATAGTATGCCTTTGGGCAAGAAGGATTGTAATGGAACAATGACCTCTGGACATATGTATGTATGTACAGCTATGGACAAATTTTCTAGATAGCATTAATTTTTCGATTTTCTTTCGAATTCATAAAATGAAATAGAAACTATTTTAAAATTAATATTTAGGCGATTTATCCTTAAAGTGTTAAAAAATCTACCTTAACGGTTTCGGCAAGCCCTTAACAAGTCTTACTCTGCAAAAGTTCGCAGCACTCTGCACCACGGGAGTTGTGTGAAGCTCAGCGCAAGCAGGTTTGGATGTGATATTTCCCTTGGACTTTTTTACAAAGGTTCTGCCAAGAAAGGAGCTCTCAGATTGAGAGAATACAACCTGTGGAAACAGACCACGTAAGGACTTGGGTACGAAATATAACTCCGATGTATGCTTCACAGCCACATCGGATTATATAGTCACCTACAACGACTTTAACTTTGAATTAATGGCCGAGCCGAGCTGAATGGGAGTTCGACTGCATAGACAACGATCTAGGGATCACAGTCTACACGAATGGCTCAAGAATGGAGAAAGGCAAGGGAGCTGGATTTTACTCGAAAGCACTGCAAAAACAGGAATCACATCAGAAGCATGTAGTGTATTCCAAGCTGGAAATAAAAAAAAGCTGATAGATGCATAGAAAACAGTCACTTTCCCCCAGGCGGATATAACCACTTTCGTTGGCAGTCAAGCAGCTTTAAAATCGATTAAATCTAAAGCAATTAAGTCGAAGGGAGTTATTAAATGCTCCGTCGCACTGATTACGATTGGGCATCATTCGGTTAAACTCTGCTGAGTTCCCGGACTTAGCAATATTGCAGGTAATGCAAAGGCGGAGGCTTTGGCAAGAATTGGTGTCGGAAATGAACATTAGTGAAGCGGACCCATCGATTGGAAAATTGTATAGCATATGACCGAAATTAGATAAAAAGAAAACAAAGAGCCTTCTGGCTCTAAATCGATCATCTATCCGTGTCGTATACTAAATGGTATAATCACAGGACACTGCGCCATCGGAGTCATGCTCCGTAAATGGACGGTAGAGTTCGACGACTTATGCAGAACCTGCGGAAACGAGGAACATCTGCTTTGCTACTGCCCCGTTTTGTTAGAACAACGCCTTCGCACTCTAGGTTCCAGGCTCTTCCCAAGCACCGCCGAGTTAGCAGGCTTCCTTATATCGGATCACTTTCACTTCATCAAGAGAGATAACTGGTTCTCAAGCCAGCTAATAACGCGATAGGTTTCGGTTTATTATCATTTCTAGATCTCATTCTATTAATATTTTAAAATGGGATTCACAATAGACCTTTAGATCTCCAAGTGGACGTGAATTCCGTTTTATTAAGGCCTGAAAGAAATATTTTAGTGTCAGAAAGTACCAACATCAAGGCAATGTACAATCTTCGAGCGTCTATTCAACCCGGATGTACAGGTACAGCCCGTTTTTTGCTAAGCCATTCTCTTTAACTTTAGAAGATTAAATAAGTTCGCGTGGACCATGAACTACTGGGTTTCTTTCAAGGTCCCACCTTTTGTCAGAGTTCGAGAGTATAACTGTCCGAAAACAGCTTCTTAAACAAAAACGTGCCCTTCGGACATGGCAGCAAACAGTAGGCCCCTTCTATTCGTGAAAAGAATATAACACGCACAACACGAATAGTTGTGAGAAGTTAGACCCTGGCTCCATCCAGTACGAACCGGTTGGGCCAAATATTTGTATTTTCTATAAATATATTCGCTAAGTAAAAATTGATGAGAATATTTTTTTTTTTTTTTGTTACAAATCAAAACTTCGCCACCAACTACAGCAGCCTCTTTAACATTAAACTCACTATCGAAAAACAGGAATCTCGGATCTCTGTAGTTCCATTAACAAACAAATCACAGAGCCATAGAAACCGTTCATTAAGCAATACAACTTTGGAGAAAATCGCAATTAGTGTTGAACAGCTTGAGGCAGTAACCTGGCAGCTTTAAGTCTGTAAGACTCTTTCGTAAAAGCCGGTCATTTATAAATTACGCAGATGATATTAATCTTACGTTATCCCCGATCTTTTTTAATCTTTTTCAGTCTGTTTTTTACCCCCATTCTCCACTATTTTTTTTTTACCATTGCCAACCGCGGCGCATAACACGTGAATCGGATTGTCTGTCACCTGGTGGCAGGTGAACTTGTTTGGCGGGTTTTTTCATCTTTTCTTTAAAATCTTTCGTTCGCAATTAGTACGCATATTTGATTGAGTTTTCTCAGCTTTATTGTAAAACAATTTATTTGTCTTTTCTTATTAGTATAACTTTCACGCACGTTAATTTATCAAACATGGTACTGCGTATGAAAGTGAATGGAAATTTATTATCTAGTTTGGGTCGTCATCGCTTATGATATCGAAATGGAAGCAAGTTTCTTGTCTTATCATGGCAATTGATTTTCGATAGTCAATTAATTTCTCATAAATTCGTTTTTGTTTTTTTTTTTCTTTATCAGAAAGTTTTATCTGGAACTCTGTTTTTATGACATTAGGGTGTGAAGTCCATTAATGCGCTATGGGTGCCCTAATTAGGATGCATACAGCCACTGTACGTTAGATGATGTAGAGAGACAACCTTTTATCAGTTCAATCAACCTAAATATGACTTTCAAGCAGTTAATGCTATGTAATCATTACGTGCTAACCTAAACGTTTCCTTCGCTGTATTTTATTTTCTCTCGCGTACCACCAAGTTTGAAAGATCGTTCAGCGTTGTTGACGGATTATCCTTCAACAAGCTCTAAGTGGGAATCATTACGTATTACAAGTGGATGCAAATTTGGATATTTTACATAAAATGATAAATTCTTACGTTTTGCAGACGAAAGTGAAGAAAATAAAATTGTTGACTTACGTAAACACTATTAAATGTCACTCAATTATTCTACATATCTAGATCCCAGTCGGTTGTTCATATTACCATTACATTCTTGTATTGGACATGCATTCGTTCGTAATATTAATGCCTGTATTACTCATGTGATTATCCACCGTTCTACTTACTTTCATGTCATCTGCTAAATAGGTGTAGGATCTCTGCAAATCACGGTCTTTCGACGAAATTATGTTTAACTTTTTTAAAATTTCATATTTCAATCCTAAATGATAGTCGTTAGATTCTTAGCTGTTAAGATAGACTAGTGCTCTGTAAAAGTACAGAGACAGCTTTCTTTTTTTTTTTTTTGTTCAAGGAAATCCGAATTCCAGAAGCACTTAGACTCCGATTCGGTTCATTGTACTTCCAAGCAGTTAACAGTGGTTGGAGAAATAATGTTTTATTCATTTCTCTTACATGGTTTGGCGGCTGTTTCCTGAGTTCTATATACATATGTACATATGTATGTATGTATGTACATATTATCCTCCCAAAGCTAAGAGGCACCCCCTATACTCCCAAATAGTGCCAAATACCTAGGCCTAATGCTTGACCGCAAACTGCTGTGGATAGAAGACATAGTCGAAGTTGTCAGGAAATTCCTGGCTGCCCCATACACATGCAAAAAGGCAGTAGGTTCCACGTTTTTTTCAAACATCATTCACTGTACACCTCGGTAATAAACCCGTAACTCATGTATGGAGTACTGGTTTGATTGCCCGCCCTGGACAAAAATTCCAACCTAGCTACAATGGAAAAAATTTAACGAATCGCTTGTCTTTGTATTACTGGTGCAATGAGAACCTCTATCACTGCAGCACCACAAGCCATTATCCATTTACTTCCAATTGACATCGTCAGCAAACAAGTGGGGACACACCGGGATGTCCTTTACCAAGAATCGCTGTTAAATTTTGCGGATGGGTCCAAAACCGAGAATAGAGTAAGTACTGGAGTCTTCTCAGAAGACCTGCATATCCTCCTCTCCTTTAACCTTCCAAACTATTGCAGCACTTTTCATGCCAAAGTCACTGCCATTCGTCCAGCAGCTGACTGACTGGTGCTTAAAGCAGTATAAGTATCGGATATTGTCACATTCATCGATAGTCACGAAACTATCAAATATATTGCAACCAGCACGAGATCCAAGGGAGTGAAAGACTGCCGTGTATTTCGTAACGAGATAGTTGGACAGCACAACCACTGCTGGGTACCAAGTCACTGTAATATAACCAGGGAATTGTGAGGCTAACGAAGTTGCTAGACGAGTTTAAATAGTATAAGTTTAAGTTTTAGTATAAGTTAGCTTAAATAGTATAAGTGTCAACGACGTGACTCAAGTAGTTAGTGCGTTGAACTACAAAGCGATGGGTGCGAGGTTCAATCCCCAGACAACACCTAAAATTTCTTTCTAGGCCACACCTCTCGAGAGCGTCTGAAAAAGCTTCTCAAATTGCCCTTTAAAAATGGCATTAAACAGTAGGTACCTTCTATTCTTGTAAAGAATATAACACGCACAACATGAATGGTTGTGAGAAGCTGGACCCTGGGTCCCATAGACTTGTCGCACCAAATATTTGTTTTTTTTTTGTCACCGACATGGAGGCACTAACGTCTTATTCTAAAGACCTTATCAACGTCGATGCGGTAAGTGAAGTGCCATCGATGGCAATAATTCGACCAATGTAACACAGCTAGGCTACTCTGGCCAACTCCTCTAAAAAAGATAAGGTCCAATGGACACCTAAAACATAAGACAGAACTCCTCTCCAAGATAATTATTAGCCTCACCGGACATTGTGCTATAGGAAGACATGCTTAAAGGTTGGCATTCCCTACAATCACTTCTGCAGAAGCTGCAGGGACGAAGAAGAGACCATTAGTCACCTCCTATTCACATGCCCTGCACTCGCCAACATCAGGAAGGCTACATTAGGTGAATACCTATTCAATGATCTAAACGATCTCAGCAACGCCTACACGGCTAAGATTAGCTTCTTCATATAAAAAACCAAATGGTTCCTAGAGTAAGAGGGTGATCCACACAACTTACACATCGGCAGCACAATGGACCTTCTTCTGGTCGATAAGTAAGGGCATCCTCATCGAGGACCAGTAGTTCCATTTTAATCATTCTTACTAACGCAAGCACCCACCTTTCAACAGAAAAAATGGTTAGACGTACTGATCTTAGCACTTTGCCCAATTGATCAACACGTCCACTAGGTGATCACTGGTCAGTTGTACTAAGTTGGTTTCATACAGGAGAAGGGTCTACGTAAAAATGTTGTACTTTTTGGTGTATGGAATAATTATTAAAGTGGCCATTAACCACTTTCCAGATTTATCAGCCACGATGAGAGTTTAGAGAGACAGTTACTGATTCTCGCCATTCAGATTCACCGCCTATATCTTTGTTGATAAATCTGAAAGCAATTGTTTTTATCACCACAGCAAGCGAAGCATGTCTATAGCTTACAGTTCGACGTGCAACAGCCTATTACGCAATGACACAACCCTTAATGGTTAGTAAATTGCTCTAACCGAGCAAATTTTGTTTGAGCTTTACCTAAACGCCCCTAAATTTCAACAATCTAGAATCATATTTCAAATCTGAAATATAATGCGGTTAGGTGCAGTCAAAACCGCACAAAAACTAACAGTTGAAAACAGTGTACGTAAATTCATATATGTATGTATGTATGTATGTATGTACATACCTAGTAGATATGCATGTAAGTACATACCTATCTAAGCAGCTTATCGGTCTCCAATGAAGGTAAGCAAGTCATATTTTCAAAACTTACGGCGAAATAGTTACGTAACTCATTAAAAGATTCATAAGCCAAATTCTCTGTATGTTCTTTGTACATACCCATACTAACAACACTTCTATGGCCGAAGGGTTTAGATCAAAATTGAATCCAATTCGTTTCTGGCAAAAGCAAGTGAATTGTAAGTCCTTCTAGGCCTCGAGACTATAGAAGCTTAGTTACGTTCTTTGAGAGCTAGTCACTGTACAGAACCCATACTACACTCATGTCCAACCCATTTTTATATCAGACAGCCTGCGTGTTTAAGGGTTTATTCACACTGCGTAGTAGGGTCACAAAGTATGGGTAAAACAGCGGCACTTAGTCACGAACACAGAAAACCGAAGAGCTGACCCATTCCATGACCCGAACTTTGGTTTTGTAAATTATCCAGTCGAAACGAAATTCTATGACATAATATTTAACCAAATAAAAACGGTCAAACATCAGTTGTTAAGTCCTATATACGAGTACCGCACTTCTTACATCCTCTTGACTTGTCATTGCCGCCATATGTCAGCAAACAAAAACGAAATAATAATTGCATAATGGTCCGGACCCGGATTCACCCGAATTCACCTGTTTCACTCCACCGACTCTTTCATTACCACTTCATGGTTAAAAAAGGGAGAACCACCTAACAAAACAAAACCCAATCAGATACAAAAAATCTTGCAACAAGAATATGTACATACATACATATGTACATATGTATATGTTTACCCAACGCAACATAGAAGAATAGACAACAAATATGCCCTTCAAACGGAGATAAACTCAAATAAAAAGGGAGAAAATGACAAACAGAAAAAGGAACAAACAAAAAGAAACAACAAAAACACCGGCGAAAAAAGGGAAAATAATCGATAAAATCTGTGAACAACCCTTCACATATTTCTATATATACATTCATACGTACATATAATGGGGTTGGTGTGTGTGAATGGGAAATTCTTTCTTATCTTGCAAAATATGACAATTATATTTCATTATTCACCTTCTTTCTTATTTTAATCGACTTTTATAAAATAATAATGTTCAAATTGATGTATAGGTATTACCAGTTCTATATAGATTTCTTAAAACCGCATTGATCCGTGCCGATGACAGATGACAGATAATAATTCAACCAGAAACTGCCAGAATAACAAAAACAACACAAATATTATGTAAAAGGAAAACTGTTTTTCTGCGGTCACTTTTCACTCGCTTTTCCCCGGGGAAAACAAAGAGAACTATCTCAGATACGATGGGAATTTTCGAAATTTTTTTTTTTTTATTGCACACTGTCTGGGGCGTTTTATTTGACAGTTTTAAAATGTGCTGGGGGCGAGGGTTTCCCTTCTTAATCCACCCACATAGAAATATTAACTTTTTTACACTTTTCCTTTACTTTTCCACTTTTTTTCTCACCACAAAAGAAAATCTTACTTTTTTTTTTTTCCTTTTCTCTACTTCTACTTTTTGTTTTGCAAATGAGAAGATTAGAGAGGATTAATAATATTTATTTTATATTATTGAGATAACAGTTAATTATTCTTTTTTAATTGATTCTTCTTCTATTTTTCTTTTATTCACTTTGCGGCATATGAACTTGATTCCGTAATAAATAATAAAAAAAAAAGAGCAAACCGGAGAAATAAACGGCAATTCTATGCGATTTAAGATACAAAGCAAACACGATGAATACAGAACGACGACGAGTAAGAAGAGTGCACGAGTTGGGAGCAAAAATAAACTATAAATCAAGAATTTTGTGTTTTAATTAGAAAGAAATCAAAATTATATCAGCAGAGCCCAATAGCGAAACAACCTGCACTTGAGCACAGCTGACTGCGCAGTGTTCATGGCTGGTGGAAATTCGTATCCAAGAGGTGGTTTTGCGATGTTTTTGTTCGATTTGGTTCGGTTAGTGTTAGGAAATATGGAGGGGGTTTTAAGAGTATTTTGGCATGACTAGTTTTTACGTTTTTAGCGATTTTATGAAGTAATCTAATGAACTTGCTTTAATATTGATAGAAGTATTCATATGAAGTTGAAGTGTTCATTACTCAGTTAAATTTCATTCAAATAATCAAAGTATCTTCGATTAAAGAGAATATGATGCAAAGAGAACACTATTGACAAGGGTGGAACCACATTGAACTTTAGTCACAGGGTGACTCAAAATAATAAATTTTCTCCTAATATCTATATTTAATTCACACTAATAGTAGAAACACATTGATCACAGCAAAAGCAACAGCAACAGCAACTGCAACGTTAGACCAAATCCTAAATTAGCTGTTGCTGTCCAAATACAGCCAACTTTGCGTTGAAATTTTCAATTGTACCAACCTGATGACATTTAATATTTCGGTGTAATGCAGGAGAAATGTTCCCAGAATGTCCAATTTCGCTGTGTGCTGTTTGGTGTGCTAATGTATTTTGCATTACAGTACATATCTGTTTATTTGCCTCTGCTGTTGAAGTTGCTGTGTCAATGTGCTTTTACTATAGTGAATTGGTACTGAAACTTTTATCTTAAGTAGGAAATACATGATAAAATCGTCGTACGTGACACAAAATAAAATTCTACCTGCATTTGTATTTTTGTATTTTTGTATGTATTTTTTTTAAATAAATTTAAAATACTATAGAAAATACTTTGCTTGAAAGTTGTTAGTTATTACATTTTTTAATTTATTTATTCAATAACTCTTATAAATAACAATTAAATTGACGAGTTAATAAAAATAAATTTGAATCAAGAAAAAAAATTATTATTTAATTCGAACTAGGTACAGATGTATCAGCATCAAAACTGCATTCTTCTTTTTCCTCAGGGTCTAGTTCAAAAATTTACCGAAGATTTTGAAGAATTTCGAGTAAAGGAACAACATCCGGCATTAAATTCGACATCTTCTTGTTTGGTGTTTGACGGTAAAAGCTCACTGCAGGATCTGATGAAACTAACAGCATATGAAACAAATCCTGCATTGTGCTTCTTCCGCATATTCTTCTTATACGGTGTTCACAATAATATTTGCAGTCCTTGTTCCTTGCTTCCTGTGCTTTCTGTATTAACTGCCCAATAGGGACAATCGAATTCTGCACTACATCTGGTCCATGTATTAGTATCCTGTGCAGTCACAGGCATTTAGTACTATGGATAAATACTAACATATTCACTTCTGCGAGTTTCTTACGGTATCTAGTAAACTTTTTAATGTTGATCTCAAAAATTGTGTACAGTATTAACGAGGTTCACACTCATCAAATTTTTCATTCAATCTGCTTGACGAGCGGTTTGACAAACCATCCAATCCAAGTAAATTTGAGTTCACACTCGTAAAATTTACCGATAAAATTGATCATACCGATGTGACAAACAATTTGATCAGTGTGAACCCAGCTATTGTCGAAAAACCACTGATAAGCTCAACATTAAACATTTCTAAAAAACGACGAGCAGTATTACCATCATTTGTACTCCGCCTTCCTGGTTTCGGTACATCGATACGCAATCCAAGTTGGATGCGAAATTTGTCCTGAATGCATTTTTTTTTTTCGTTTTCTAGGGTTGCTTGCCAATTTTTTATTGAAAGTTTGTGTGATATGTCCAAACAACTTTTAAAAAACGTATCCTTGCGTGGAGTGTAGAAAGACCAAACTCATAAATAATTCTCATTTGCTTGTTTCTTTAATGTACATATCTTTGCACTATTAGTTGATTCACTATTTTTAGTGTAGCCTTGCAAATATAAAATGATTGGGATGGACTGCCTGATAATGATTACAGACTTTCCCATCAACCATTGTTAGTTATTCGCAGGGTTTAACCATTTTCTGAGAGAATCAATTTGTTTAGGTCTTTCGAAAATTCTTCTGTCCCTTTCTAAATATAAATTGAATATAACAAATTTTGCACTCTACGCCTCTTAGTTCTTTCACTTGCAACACTAAATTCCTTTCGAGGTCTGCCTGCAAAGTAAATATTTGATGGCCCATGCTCTGTCTCAGCGGTGAGCACACCAACTTTAAAGACTGGTAATATTATATTTTCCCTCGGCCACGATTTATTCCCTTTTTCAAAAACAGCAAAGTTCCTGCTACATTCCTTCCATTTTTTGCCCACATATCCATTAAATGCCTATAAAATTGAATAAAGTCTATCCTCACTCTCAGCTGGAACTTCCTCAATATCGAGTTTTTCGAGTATAAAATTATATAATGTACTTGGGTTGTCACACTGAGTATATTTCTACTATGTATCATCATATCATAAATTCGTAATGCACAGGTAAATGCAAGAAATTTTTGGTATGCGATTAGTTTATTAGTTAGGCTTACTATAAGTAAACAATTTGACTAAACGATGTTGGATGAGAACACTGTAGACTTAACTCAATTAAGGTTTTTATTTGCGTTTATCAAATGCGGGTGTTATTTGAACCGACGGCTGTACCGATATTGTACGGTACCATGCTCTTGACTATACAAACTGTGTTGTATGCGATAGATTTAGGGAAATCGTGTAGTGTGTCTTCGAGTATAAAACCCTTGTACAGATTTTAGTTGAGTTTTAGCTTTTCTAATGGCAGGGTGCAGAAAAATAAAGCAAAACATGATATTAAAAAAAACGGTTGCAAAATATTTTGCTTGCATGGAAATCGCATGCAAATTGTATCGTGTGTTTGCTGAATACAACGGTTGGATCGATGTCAGTACAACATAAGTCGGTACGACGGTTGTATCGCGTATTCTCTACTGTAAGACTACACTTACAATTAATCTATTAAATTCACTAAATGCTCTTAATCTATACTATAATACACTAAACTAGACTACAGTCGTGTTAAATATCCAAATTGCAACGTTGATGCGAACTTGGCACGTTGGCTTCTGGTTTGGATACGCAAAGCGAACTCAAAACGATACATTCCAACCCATCACACCGAACTGCTGTTGCAACCTACACTATCACTATCTAAATCCTGAGAATAATTTCCCCACTCTATCGAAAAAATCTTCCTATCCCGACTTATAATCTACATAGCTGTAAACACTACTTTAGGCTTAATTAATGCCTAAAGAACGTTTTGGGTACATCCACTAAACTGCGAAAGATATTTCACCGTTGATTTCTCTTAGAAGCATCTGTAATCTCCTTTCATAAAGTCGTTAGATGAGTTGAACCGAATAAGTTCACAATGCATAAAATTCACCTTGTCTTTCAAAGATTAAATTTTAAATAATATAACTAATAAAAACACATAACTAATGTGTTCATGCTGCTATATAACATTGTTCCTCATGACATTCTACAATTCACGCGACAAAGAGGAAAAATGCTGGATAAGGTATAAAGCGCGATCACATCGACTATTTTTTAGTCGGGTCGCTTGTGTATACAATTTGTTTGATCATCTGTATACTCATAGCGCGACCAAGTGGGAGCACAGACAAAGAAACTGGTGACATTGTGTTAAATGTTAACTGCCGTGGAATCCTGTTATCTTCTCTGAGATACACACATACATACATACATAACGATTGTAGTTCCCCCTTAATAAGATAACTGTCAAAAAAATTACGAGGTATACAAACGGTTCATGAACGACCTCCATACGTCAACGACCACATGTCACTTCAACTTAAAAATTTTCCTTAGCACTTTCCTCTTGCATTTCTGTGCCAAAAAAATCGCGTAAAATAGTCGAAATAGCCAGATTTTTCATCAGTATTTTCCGAAAAGAATAACCTGTTGTATTTTCACGTCGGGAAAAGTCTGAACATCGGGTGAGTTTCCAAAGTTTTAGAAAAGAAAATCAAAATTTGAATTTCTCCAAAAGCAAATTATCGATTTTCGTTTTATGCTTTGAATCGCCTGCATTATTGATTTTTCGTTCTCATTCTGATTAAAGTGTGTGAGGAAATATGGCAAATTGTGACCATCAGCCACCGAATCTTAGCGGTTATGCTCCACGCCGGCAATACCACAACGGGACTGTTCAATCAACCAAAAAGACGTCTACAGAAGGGTCAAAAGTAAATTCATCCTATCAGCCAAGTTCTCAGCAGCCTACAGCAACACAACCGCCACCGCCACAGTCTGCAAAATCTAATAAGAAAGATAAAACTGCTGAGTTGGTGATTGGTCTAGATAAACTAGCTATCGAGGAGTCACTTCGATTGGTAATAGGACTGGAATAATATGTACGGGGCTGAAACTCATTTGTGTTCTTTGTTTTTAGCATGAATCTGGTAACTTGGCAATGAAAACACCAGTTTCAATATTACAAGAGCTTTTAAGCCGTCGGGGAATAACTCCTAGTTATGAGCTCATCCAAATGGAAGGCGCTATTCATGAGCCAACATTTCGCTATCGGGTTTCTTTCAATGATAAGGATGTTCCCTTTACGGCAATGGGCGCTGGACGCTCTAAAAAAGAGGCCAAACACTCGGCTGCTCGTGCACTAATTGATAAGCTTACCGGTGTGCAGTTACCAGAAAACCAATCTCCCAATACCACTGGATCTACTGTTGCGGGTGATCTTAATGCAAACTCAAATTGCACTGGAGGGGGAGAGTGAGTTTTTTTTATTGAAATAGCTATTTGAAAACTTCTCTAACGTGTTATGTGTTATTTTAGTGCCTCTGGATCTTATCCAGAAAAAGTGATGGGCAACCCCATTGGATGGTTACAAGAGATGTGCATGTCACGCCGCTGGCCACCTCCGACTTATGAAACGGAGATGGAAGTTGGCTTGCCACATGAACGTCTCTTTACCATTGCATGTACGATTTTGAGCTTCCGTGAGATGGGCAAAGGCAAGAGCAAGAAAATTGCCAAACGTTTCGCCGCCAATAAGATGTGGACGCGGTTGCAGGAAAATCCACTCGATAATGCGCAAGTTAATGACACATTCCGCACTGGTTTGGATGATGAGGTAAGACAATGAACACATTCAAATTATTACGACTTTTGTTTGCCTGTGCCGTTAATCGGTGACTTGATTTTATTTTTAATTAAAAAAGATGACATAATGTGCTAGAAGAGTTATTGTGGGTTAGTGTTGCCCCCTCCTTAGCTAACAAAATATAGTAAAGTGACAAATGTAGTAAAAATGTAGACTGTTGGTATTATTTAACAAATTCTTTACCGAAAACTTGTATTTACCCAAACTAAAAGAATAGAAATGTGCCTGTATTAAAATTTGTGCAAATGTTTATAGTAGACAACATTTCGTTTTGTTCCACTGTTGTGTGGTAACATTTGAATATCAAAGAGACTTTTTGTATGTTGCAAAAATTATTCGTCAAATATAATGTAGTAGGAGGGGGTAACACGGCTGTGGGCCTTTGTGTCACGATTTCTTAGAAAAGCGGCAGGCACACAAATGTAATTTTAATCTCATATTATCTATAATTTGATTCACTGATAACTGGCCATTTGTGTGTCGTGCTTTCTTTTTGTTTTTTTTTTTTTTTTACAGAATCGTAATTTTTCAAATTACTATGCTGATTTAAAAGATATGCAAGTGCCCACAATAACCAGCCAGCACAGTCATAAGGTATCACAATTTCATAAGTCACTGAAGAACGCAGCAGGAGAGAAACTAACTAAGTTGCAGGTGAGTTGAAAATTATACATGAAGGGTTTTTCGTTAAGATCGTCCCATTTGGGTTTTTAACTAAAACAGTTTGGTTTTGAGAAATCAAAAAAAAATCATTTCGATTTAAAGTAAAAGGGTGGCCCATCTGTTGGTTTCTTTTTAAAGAGGTTATAAAAAGAACACTGTTCAATATTTTTTTTAACGATTATTGCTTTATTAAAAAGAGTAAACGTTCCATTTATTATTTCATTCAAATGGCTGCCTTGACAGTAGGTCATTCTGTGAACCTAATTTTCCATGACTTTTTCACATAGATCGGTCGTTATGCCGGCAATTTGACGTTCGATGTTTTGTCCTGAGGTCGTCTAAAATCATATTAAAATATGAGCACGAACTGGACATAGTCCTTAAAGAAAAAAGTCCAGGGGCGTTAAATCAAACGAACGAGGTGGCCAATTGACACAGTCACCGAACTTCAACTCGATTGTTTGGCCAGCTGTGCTGTATGTATGGGCCAAAACCCCTCCAGGATGAGACCCGCACCAGAGAGTCATTTTGGTTATCAACGAAGTTGTTGAGCCGAAAATAGGCTTCATCGCTGAAAATGATTTAAATTTGCAAACTTTGTTGAAGCGTATACTTTTCATGATTAAGTAGCAAGATGATACGTTAAAACAAACCACAGCTAACATCACGCATTGTCGAAAAACCCTATTGGATAATAGAGCGGTCCAATTGGAAAACCCTTTACGTACTTAAATTTGTATGCATTTACATATGTACATATGTATATACATATGTGCATACACACACGCATATGCGACAACTTACTTTACTTGCTAGTATTCGGTCAGCAATGGCTGGGCTGTAACATCTCTGGGTTTCATATATTCCTCGGAGTATTTATTTATCGAGTAGTGTAGGTGTGCTCTTGCGCGGTAAGGGCTTATATTTCGGTTTGACATATTCGAGGTTATTCCAGGTATAACAGCGTACGTCAATCTTGTAATCTTGTATCTTGGGAGTCAGTTACCTTTGAGTGAAATTTTGCAGTTTACATTACATACTGACGACAAATGGATCGTAGATTATACTGTTCATATTATTTTTCCGTATGTACATATGTACAAACATGTAGACACATACATATGTATATGTAGTTTACTCTTTTCGTACATTCATTATTATTTAATATTTTTTTTCTTTTTTTTTTACAGAAAACTTGCCTCAAATCCACCACTCTCAATCATATTCAATTATTAACCGACATCGCTCAGGAGAATCAATTCGAGGTCACCTATGTTGACATTGAAGAGAAAACTGTTTCAAATCAATGCCAATGTTTGGTGCAATTATCTACTTTACCGGTGGCTGTTTGCCATGGTTCAGGCGGCACACAAGCTGATGCTCAACGTCATGCTGCTCAAAATGCCCTGGAGTACTTGAAAATCATGACTAAGAAATGAATTGGATCGCAACACAATTTGGCAGCACAAACTGTCGTTGTTGCTCAAGGAAAATGTGTAAGGATAACATGAAGAATACCCCAAAAACAAAAAAAAAATCACAAAAAAATTAATTAGTTAAATCGTTGGTCATTAATTTATAGATGAACGGTGGAAAGCGAAAACTTTCTAATTTTTTTGTTTTTTTTAGTTTCTTTTTGTTTGTTTTTTTTTTTTTTTTTGAAGTGCGATTTTGAGTTGAAATCTGAGAGATGATTATCACATTCTGGATTCTTTTTATTTGAATTTTTCATTCATACAATAATATTTTTTTTATTTTATTTGCATTTAGCAAAACATTCGTCTTTGCCATGGGTTTTAAGTGTTCAAAGGGAATGTTGGATCACATTATATTTATGGATACGCGTATTGTTTTATTTCAAAATTAGTATAAAAAATACGATTTTATGATGTGCAATCTTTTAAATCAAGTATTTTGTTTTAATTTAACATAATAATGCATGAATTATAGTTAACACTATTGAATTATACCAAAGAGCCTTGGGCCGCTAGAACATATTTTAATGTGTCTACATTTATAATGTTTTCGATCTTTTTTTTACACTATTTGAATATTTAAGTAAAATCCAAAAAATTTATACACTTCATAAATATAAGTTGCAAACTAAGGACAGTGTGAACAGTGGCAATCCCTTACTTGTTTTCTAACAGCTTTGATTCTGTTAGATAACAAATGAGAGGACTGGCACTGTTCACATTGTTCGCTAGCTTCTTGTATACCATTTTACCAGTTGGAAAAACCTTCCATTTACTTTTACAACTTAGTCGTTAATGACTATAAAATATCACATTGTGTTTTAAACAAGCTTTTATATATATATATATTTTATATTTTTACTTGCCTCTTTTTTTTTTACCTCTACACCTATGTACATCCCGCCCTTGTTGGAACATTTCTAACTCATGGCAACAATTAAATTATATAAAGCAAGTCTCTCAGAATTTTCTATTTAAATTAAATAAAGAAAAAACTAACCATTAAAAATTATAACTAAATACATAAATAACTGGTATAAAATATATATTTAATGTGTGTGAATAAAAATAAAATAAATATCGATAACCATTCTACTAGATGCTTTCACATATTTTTCTCTTCACTATCCATTTACATTCATTAAGTGTAAGTAATTTATGAAGAAAATTCATCTTAAACACATTTGTCATAGAAAAGGTATAAAAAAAAAATTTATATTTTAAATTGTTAGTTATTTATGTAACTAGTTTTAAATTAATAGAGAAATAAACAGATCGGAGATAGAAACATGTTCTCTAAGCAAAAACAAACAAAAGGAAATTCAAATGAAAAAATAAGAAAAAAAAATCCAATTAACATCCATAGTTGCAGTCTATGGGAAATGTTAAAACATGTACAAGCTATACTTTGCATAGAGCTAATGAAGTTTTCCAATTATTAGTTCTTTTATTGAAATATTTTGAAATATTTTTTGTTACAATTTTCTATATAAAATACATACATATGTACATACATATGTGTACATTTTTAGTTTTTTTTTTTTTTTGGAATAGCAATATATCTACAGATAAAAATAATAACAAAATAAAATAAAACAACATTTTAAATTAAATGGGCTTAGTATTAACTGTAAAACATTTAAGAGTAAAACAAAAAATAAAAAGAAAACACGCATAGCATCTATAAAATTAAGAACAAATACTTACGGAAAATACTTAAAAATATAATCTAAATGAATAATAAAGGAAAATGATACATTATTTTAGTGCAAAGTGTAGAGGTTGTAAACAAAAAAAAAATAATAAGAGGAAAACAAAATTATGTTTTGAAATGTTCTCTCTTCTACATGGAGTAGGATAAAAATTATAAATATCATCATAAATTACTTAAGTTAGATCTAAGCAGTTGGAGTTTGGATTTCTATTAAAATTTTCTCTCGCAATAAATAATGAAACAGCGAAAAGTTTTCTAGAAATTCAAATACAACTTAAACCATAATGTTAATCAAATAAATTTTTTGTTTGAAATATATTAGATAAAAATACATATTCGAAAATAAAAACTTGTTTTTTACTGATTTTATTTACAATTAATGTGGTTTGTTTACTTTGTCATTGCGAAGTACATATTTGATACCAAAAACTAGTCTCGTCGCTATAATTTGTCAGTTTATGGACAATTATTTTGGTAACAATATTCTTGTCAAAGAAACGAAATTGGATACTCACTCATATTCCGTAAATCATCCCACACAACCCAGTTTGGATGACAGCAATCAATTCAGATACTTACTTTATTTAACGGGTTCCCGACCCGTGAAGAGTCTCTGTCTGAGACACGGCAGCTTTACACTCTTTTCGATCCGTACCACACTGCTTCCAGTTGTCTTAATCAAGTGCTCTGGCATCCGCGGTAGCTCGATTCTTAAAACGAAGGGTTCAGTCTTCCTTGTCGTCTCGAACCTGGGTGCTGAGATTCGAAGATCCTTTTTGCTGGAGCATTACGTTCCATTCGCTTGATGTGGCCGAGCCAGTGTAGTCGACGTGTTTTGGCTTTTTGGACTACATTAACATCTTGGTACAGCTCATAGAGTTCGCGGTGCATCTTCTCCATTCGCCCTCCTCACATACGGGACTCAATATTCGACGAAGAATTTTTCTCTCGAAAAGTGCTAAATTTTTGCTCTGCTTTTTATCGGCTTCATATAGCAGAACTGGTAGGATCAAAGTTTTGTAGTAGCAGCGGTTTCCTAAGTTGAGTCTTCGCTGAAACTTCACTAAGGTGTCATCGTGGAGTTGATATTTACTCTGAGGTAGGCAAACTCCTCAACCACTTCGAAGTTACTGTTGCCAACATTTTGAGACGTTTTGTCCTAGACGGTGGACAGATGCTTTTTTGTTTGTAGACAAGATGTACTTGGTTTTGTCCTCATTTACTTCGAGGCTAACTCATTTTGCCTGTTCTTCAATTGCCGTAAAAGCCTCTAAGACGACGCGCTGGGAGCGACCAATGATGTCAATGTCGTCTGCGTATCCCAGTAAATGGACAGATTTGTTGAAGATAGTGCCTTCGGTGTTAATACCTGCCCTCCGCACTATCTGTTCCAGCACGAGATTGAAAAAGTTATGATATGACATGATAGCGCATCTACTTGCCGATATGAGGTACATGTTTCGAATAGTTCGTAGGAACTGTTTTGGAATCGCCGGTATCCCGAATTCTGTCATCGTCTTGTAGTGCTCAAAACGATGAATGGTACCATATGCGGCTTTGAAGTCGGTGCAAAGATGATGAAACTAAATTCGTTGATCTTTTCCAGGATTTGCCTTATTGTGCAAATTTGATCAATCGTCGATCTGTCGGGTCGAAAGTCACACTGTTACGTGCCGATTAGTGTGGATAGCCGAGCTCTAAATTTGGCTGCAGCAAGAAAATGGTCAGAGTGGACATTTGTCTCTTTGAAAGATTGAACAATCAGAATATTGGATGCGTGCTTCGCATCTATTAGCACGTGATCGATTTGGTTGATGGTTTGACCATCTTCTGATGAGAATATACCGTCACTAGAGCCAGTTCTCATTGTTAGATTTTTAAAGGAAACTGGATTAAAGAGAGTGCTCTAGGACAGATTTCTTCCGCCTAGGTGTAGTCAGAGTATACAACCCTCAAAATGATTCCGAAAGGAATTCCAATGCGAAGGGAACTCTAATGAGGGCATGTACCTCTTCAAGGAGTTAGCTGGGGGCACAATAGACCAACAGGTCGCTGTGCAACATACCACATGTTCAAATAATAATAATAAACACGCTCAGATACATACTTATGTACATCATTATTTTCTGGTATAAGCCAAATATGTACTATGTATACATATATGTATATAAAAAAAAAAACAAATCCCAAACAACCAATAGATTTACTGTTTTCAAAAATTTATTATGAAATAGAAGACTTCCCCCTGAAACACAAATCACTTCCTCATTCTCAGCTCAACGCCGGCCTTTACCAAACTCTGTGCATGTTGTTCTGCTTGATTAATATCACGCTGTAGGCTTAACAGAGCCGGATACATAAGTTTCTTCTCAAACCGATTAATAACCTTTGGTGGTCCATAAACCGTTTCAATGCCATGCTGATCCAAGTCTACTAATGAAATCATATACCGTGCAGGTGCTTCATCGGGAGCAGCTACAAAGGCGGTTTCTACAACCTCCTGCTCACCATTAAGCGCCCTAACAATAGACTCCACGAATTGTGAAATAGCATAACCATTGGCAAATTCTGCGGAGTGCGCCTGTAGTTTTTTAGCCAAGAATCGAGAATGCAGTCGTTCAGATTCTATGACAGAGAGTTCTTCAGGAACTTCTTCTGCTGACATAGCAGCCTGTGAGAATACCGGAACTATTGACTCTACTACAAGATAAAAGAATTTCAAAAACCAATGCATTAATATTTGTAAATTGTGGTCTTACATGTTGTTCCCCCAGTTAGTGGTATGAAAACATCAGCTGGGTCTGTATTAAAGGCCTCTGCATATACAACACCGGCCTGCATCAAGTCCATTGCTGTGATACCTAGAATTTTATGAGAATGCTGATACCCTTGGACGGTGAATAATTCATTGATGCCTGGAATGATTGAGTTCAGAGGATTTGTTGCGACCGCTAAAATTGCCTTCAAAACTGAAAAATGAATACAATTTTGATCGAATTGCAATCGACTCGTATACCTCTGGACAAATTTCCATACAACACCGGGCAATGTTGGCTACAATTGGAAAGTTCATTTCAAATGAATCAACGGCCAGATTTTTGTTTGGATTTGGCTTTGACTTGGCTATGACCACAACTATATCGGAGTTCTAGAGAAAAAAAAAAAAAAAAACATCAAAATAGATGTATTCGTATCATGAAAAGATATGGTTAAGTCTTACTTTCAAAGATTGTCGCAATTT
The DNA here is from genome assembly GCA_905220385.1 of Xylota sylvarum. Taxonomy (NCBI): domain Eukaryota; kingdom Metazoa; phylum Arthropoda; class Insecta; order Diptera; family Syrphidae; genus Xylota; species Xylota sylvarum. The sequence goes on along the minus strand of LR999957.1, from coordinate 100,827,884 downwards.
TAATGGTCCGACATGTTCCTCCAATGTATTGGCGGTGCTAATCAAATTAATCTGATCAGCGACATGTTTGATTTCAGTAGAAGTATCAAACAGACTTAAATGTAAGTCTTGTGGTGAAGTCTTTAAACAGTAAGAGACTATGCGTCCAATACTTCCAGCTGCGCCACAAATGGTGACTCTCAGTTTTTGAGACTTATTCGAAATTACTGAGAACTTTCGAATACAACTGCGGACCAAATTGCTCATTATTTGACAGATTTTTGCATTTAGTTTTGTTTTGTTTTGATAGTATTGATTGATCGATTCGAATACTAAGGCCAAGTTTACGCACGTTATGAACAGTGGCAATGATATATTGTTATTCTTATGACTAAAGGTTTGGTTAAAGTTTTGTAGTTGTTCTTAAAACATCTTTGATGAGTAATTCTGTAGGAACATACATACATACATATGAACTTAGTGTAAATTCGACTTTTGGACTGGAGATGCTTTATGTTGAAGCTCTTCTCAACACATGTATTTAGATCTTCTTTTAAGATGAAAGAAACCTGGTCCATATCAAACTTCTTGGATGTGTCTCATATGGTACTAAGAGTTGGAGTTATATAAGAGAACTGAGCTTTTTTTAGGATTTGTATCCTTGTTCAGTGATGCTAGTATTCTGTTTTAAAGTGTTTGAACGTTTGCTATGGTTGTGAATTCCCAAAGCTTCACCTAATTTAATGTTCTTACTAACAGTCATTGAGAGACAGGAGTACATGAGTATAGTCTTGCGTCGAAGTTGTGCCCAGATAGTCAACTGTTTGAGTACAGAACTACATAGTTTTTTTATGTCTACACTCTTTACATTTATTGATATACATAATATGTATCTTTTATATTTGTACCTTGCCCTTGTTTTTTGCCGAGTCCTGGGTATGCAATTCGTTACATTTAAACATTTTCTAAATGGTAAAATGGTAAAACGGTTTGACGTTCTATATTATCTCGAAAGGTACTGTTCAGTTACTCCTATCTACTTACCTAAACTTTTCTATTTTGTCAGTTGTTCTGTGGATTTGACATGTACATAGTTGAGTGCCTATTCGAATTGATGATAGGTAACAATTAGATTGTACGATGAGGTGTTACTTTGTTAGGTACCTAGTTTATCTTTCTTTGTAACATAAATATCTCATTGAATGTGGAACATTTTTATTCCATTGAATAGGTATGTCGTACATACACATTTCTTCCGTATGTACGTGAAGATCTCATGATTGTATGTAAGTAGGGGTGTACTTCGTGTATGCTAGTTTTTTACCACTATTCATTGCAGTATTTAATTAAAGATACATATATATATGTATGTATGTATATCCGCTGTTGCCCTTTTTGTCTAAGTCAAATAAATTGTTTGCAATTTTTTTTCACAGAAATTTTTCTCCTTTTATTATAAAATTATTTTTCATTTACAAATGACAAAATTTAATAAAAATGCAATATGCATTAAAAGAGACTATTTGTCTCAAAATGTTCCCGTTTTTATCTCCATTGTTTTCAACTACATTTAGAGTACATACATTATTAAGAAACAACAGAACAAAAAAAAAATATATATATCTATAAATTTTACATAGAATCACATATTCATTTAGATTTTTTGTTTTGTTTTATACAAAACTTTAAACACTATTCTGCACTATGGCACATATACTGGGTATATTGCTTACTGCTAATTTATTTTAACTAAAAAATATACAACAGTAACAAACATACCTAGAATATTTGTGCTTGGTATTCACATTTCAATAAGGCTACGATTAATACAAAATTAGAATAAGAATACTTTCGCACCTTAGCGATGCGGGATTAACAAAATAAAAAGTGGGGGATGCATCTCAAGGCAGCTATAAATAAGAAAACACAAAAAATTTACTGCTTATCGCTTGGAGCGCTTTTGGGGCGGCTCCAAGAAGTTCTCGTCGTCTGAAACTTCACCTATTGGTTTGACTTTCATTAAAGCCTTGGCTTTATTTATTACCGATTGATCCCTAAGCCAGCTATGATCCAATACGATATCAATTGAAGGCCTTGCATTGGGATCAACTGTGAGCATATCTGATATTAACGACTTGGCTCGCTGTGACACAGTCCTCCATACTGAATTTTCAAATTTGAATTTCCCAGCTTTTATTTGTTCACATGCTGGACTGCCATAGTTGTCATGGAAAGGTAAAGTTCCACTCAAGCTGTAAATTCAATTTTATTAAATGGTAGTCATATTTATAAAAAAAAACTTTCATTTACCATGTGTAGAGCACAACCCCCAAACTCCAAATGTCAACCTTTTTGGTATAAGTACCACGTCCTCGAGTGAGTAAGACTTCAGGTGCTACATACTGAGGAGTACCGCACAGAGTTCGCATAACGGAATTCTGTTGTACGAACTTGCTTAGTCCAAAGTCAGAGACCTTTAAAAGAGTCTCTTCGTCTGCGGAGTCCAATAGTATATTGTCGGGTTTGATATCACGATGTGTGATTCCCTTACTATGTAGATATTTAACCGCGCTACACATTTGATAAAAAAATAATTTCGATACACGATCTGTGAGTCGATTGTTCGTAGTTATTCGTTTCAGGAGATCGCCACCTTTCATGAACTCAAGGACCATGTAAACCGAATCCGGTTTATTTACAATGTCATGCATTTTTATGACACACGGCTGATCGCATAATAATAAATTAAAAACAATTTGGTGTAAAGAATAAATGAGGACTTACATGTTCCAATGCTTTCATAATCCTGGCTTCATTCATTACCTTTTCAGATTCATTTGCATTAGTAGTTATCTTTGAACTTTCGGCCAACATGTTTTTCATAACATGCTTCATTGCGTAGTTGATGCACGTACGTCGGTCGTACACTAGTCGCACTATGCCACACGCCCCGAAACCTAATTTCTTACTAACGTAGTAAGTAGATGTTATTTCTTTTGGGAGGTCTAGTCCCTCATTCAGGCTTGAGTCTTTGAAAACAAATGCTAGGACAAAAAATAATTTTGAGCTCAAATTGGTGTAGTATAGGAGTTATGCTTACCTTGGCATCTTGGATGGGCAACTGATATAATGTCATCATTTTGTAAGATTCTACATTTATTTGCACCAATGATTTCCCCATTAACAAAGGTCCCGTTGCGGGAAAAATCCTGTGGGCAATAATAGAATCAAAATTTAACTGGAATGCAAGGGAAACTAATAACAAAACCAAAAATGACTTATTAGCTAAAATTTAAATGTAAATTTCTATGTCTTTCATTGCAGATTATCACTTTGGCCAATCGTTACTGGAGAATAGAAAAAAACATGTGGTGAGTTACAGTTTAGACCTACCTTACTTCAATTGCAAAAAACCACATCTTTTGTGAGTACAGTACAGTATATTTATGCTATTTGTTAAACTTTTGTTTTTGTTGTGTTCGTTCGCACTGCATTTACCAGAAACGTTTCAGGTTATTGGCAAACAAGATATTACAGTCGAACGTGCCAAGCTGTGATGTATCATTAGTTTTACTACGAAAAACCTCTGTTACTGAAATTGTGTAACCTCTGTAAGCTGAACTTATATTTACAAAAGGAACCTCTATAAGTAGGATGATGAGTCTTAGAACCTTGTCAAGTGAGTCTGACTGGTGGAAAGTTTGGATATCTTTTTCCCCGGAAATGTTTACTATTCTTTGCTGAAGCCTGGGATCTAGGTGATGAAGTTGTTTTCCTCTGCGTGAGGAAACTCCAACTACTGTTACTCCATATCTCTGGATATGTGTACATTTTGTTCAGTTCAATTCGTTTGATGAGTTGTGTATGTAAATTCGGTCATAGGGATATTCCAGGAAATTGCACGGTATGGTACAATTCTGTCGATTCTACCGGAAAAGGAAAATTTCAACATGCCTCTCCCGATAACTCTACTAATCGTAGTTGGTCGAACTGAACCACATGTTTTATCATGAAACAGATCTGGCCCAAGTTGGATCTCAAGCGTTCCAATAGTTTAATAAGACTAAAGATTCTTCACCAGCACAATATTACGTATGATTATTGGGAGGCATGCCCACGGGCTGGGTCTCCCGCAAATGATTTTGGCAGAAGCTGCATGGATGGAGGAAGAGGAAGAGACTATTCTTCACCTCCTATGCATCCGCCAAGCTCTCTCAACTCGAAGAAAACTATATCTACGAGAGTACTTCTTCGACAACCTTACTGAAATAGCTAACATAAGCATTACCCGCCTCCAGCGCTTTATAATAACCTCATGTTGGTTCAACGGGTAGATTAAGGACACACCTTAGGTCAGAATAGACCTCACAATGGTTCTATTCTGACCTAAGTGTGGCTTTCAGCAATTTTAATTCATTCGAAGGGATACGCTACAAGATTAGTTTTCTTTGTTTATTTCTCTAATACTACTTAAAATTAGATCTTTTTTTAAAGAACTGAATTTGTTATTTCTAATAAATAAATGTGTAAATAAATTACGGAAAAAACTCTTTAATTTTTTTTCGAATAAATGAAAATCAGTCCATTAGTCGTGAGACCCACTGTATGTGAGTTTTTACAGTGATCCTCGATTTTTTTTACTTACTTCGCAAACCGCGAAGACCTAATAAAAAGGTTTTGCTGTGATTTGTAAAAGGAAAAAAAGAAAACAATTACGATCTTCTACCTGAAATAAGCGTTTGTCTTTTATGAATTGTATAATTTTTCGCACAACCAGAGCACATTTGTGTTTCTATTGCTACCTGCATATACTCTCTCTCAACTCAAATTAGGGTTTCGTCCATAAATCACTAAAATTGGTATTCATACTCCCTTGCTTACACCCAACCACCTGCTCTACATATCTCCTTCCATCATTGTTCAATAGAACCCATTGTTATTCAGATAAATAAACGTAACACAATCCCTACCTGAATATAAACCGGCTTAGTGGGATCACAATCCTCTCGTCTTATTTGAAAGTGAACTTTAGATATACGGACGAGCATTTTCTCAGGTAGTTCCTTGAGTGTTAACACTAAATCGTTTCCTTCACCGCGACCAGCTTCAAATTTTTCATGGCACAAATCTGCAAAGACCAAATGGGCACAAATTACATACAAAAATTATTTTATTTTTAAATACATAGATACAAAATAAAATATATAGAACTACGCAACAAAACAATTTTTACCAACGTAAAGAGACGAATTTTTTGGAAGAAATGTATGTTTCACTCTCATACCCAATGTTTTCAATTTGATGTTCTTTCCGTATAGCCGCCCCCAGACTACATTTTCAATGGGTTGTGACTCGATTTGAGTCCACAAATTCGATGCCTGGCTTTGGGTGGCTTGGGTGTTGGGTGCATTTTCGCGAGCCATTTTCTTGATAAGGATAAATTATTTTTAAACTTTGTGTGGGAAATAGAATGGAATCAGAAAGGAAGAATAGGTTGATTAAATTTAAAACTTGATTCCATCAGGTTGTCCTGAATCCTCCAGACATCGAACGATATACACTATTGCGCCACGTTAAGGGATAACTGAATTTTTTGCATTTATATATGCGCAGACAATCCTTGGAAAGGCTAACTTATTTGTGTGTTTGTGTTTTGTTTAAATGAAATGTCAGTTTTGTATATGGCGGTTTTTGGGATTCCCTATTCATTTTATATTCAACAGGAGAAAAATTGTGGGGAAAACGACAGAAGCAGGGATGATATAGAAATAGAAAAAGAGGTTTCTTGTAGAGTGTGGTGATATTCTGGTGTAATATTTTGCTTTCTATTATTTATATGTTATTCCAAACCTTGTAATAATGTGCATATCATTATTGATGTTTTCTAAATTGTGGCATTATCTTATGTCACTTTTATTTCTCTTTGCGTTTAAGTTTCTTGTAGTTTAAGCGCATTTGCGTAGAATATTCTAAGTATTGGTATTTGTTGAAATTTATTGTGATAGAAGATTGATAGTAAAGTAGACATTAAATAAAATGTTTGATGCTGTTGTCCAGAAAAATTAAACCCCTAAGTAGACAAACTATTTAGGGGCCTGGTCATAGCGACTGACTTAGTAACAAAAAAGAAACAAATAAAGTTGTTTATCATATCCCGAAAGTTTATGTACTTATCTGTAGAATAAGATTTGTAATTGCTTTCTATAACCGAGTGGAAATCCTTTGTCCTAAAATAGTATTTATGGAGGTATGATAAAATAACATTTACAGCTGTGGATTGATTCGGAGAGAAACTTTATATAAATCACACTTCAGAATCGCTCTGAACAAGTCCACTCGAATTCACCACATAGTTCAAGTTTATTAAATCGCCAAAGTTTCCTTATCACAAAACGTCATTATTTTCGCAACACCACGTGTGGGGAGATGCACAATATTTTGACACTAAACCTGTCACCGTAGTGCCCCTCAGTAGAATTGCACCGATAATTTCGCTCAATCGAGTACAACGAACGACACTTCAAATTAAATCAATTGAATTAAAAGAAAAAGAAGAAAAAAAAGAAAACACGGGAAACGCAAAAAGTAATTGAGGACAATCATCGTGTGTTACGCAAGAAATGCTCAATCGTCTTCTCCAAAATCTCAAGCATCGCTCGAATGTTACCCTTCGCCAGTGGTCATATCAATGTGAATACATTATCGCGCAGCGTTCCCGCCGTATCCAGCAGTTGCTAACATTCTACCATCGAGTATGGGGCGACAGCGGCTTCAAAGAGCTCCTGCGGAGCTATCGAACTCAATTTCAGCCACCAATTCAGGGCCTAATGCTCAGTGCAGTGGGTGCAATGGCCTTTGACTGGAACAGTGAACGGATTAAATTGACTAAATTCGAAGTTTGCCAACCGGACATGGATTTCATTGAGCGCATGCAATTCGCTAAGAATTGTGAAATATGCAGCCAGAGGTCGAGAAAGTTTTGTCATTGTGGAACGAATCTAGACTGGGAGCCCTATGTAACCAGAGACAATTACACAATCTGGAAGAGAGAGGAGAAGCCTTCACTATATGCCTACAAGATTTATGTGCACTATGATGATGTTACAGCAAATGACTTCGTCAACGTTCAGACTGATATAGAATACCGCAAGCAATGGGATGAGACCGCAGTGAAACTGGAACTAATAGACTGTGACTCGATGCCGGGTTCAAATAGCCACTTGATTTACTGGGAAATGCGCTGGCCGAGGTTATTCGCTAACAGGGATTATGTGTATTGTCGTCGAATTTTCACTGATAAGGAACATAACGCGATATACATATATAACCGAGCTGCCACACATCCAAAATACCCGGAACACCCGGACAAGGTGCGAGTGAATGAGTATTGGAGCTACATGGTTATCAAACCGTACAAGAACTTCCACGAGCCAGGGATTCACTATGTTTTAACATATTTCGATGATCCCGGGCTTGCAATTCCGGCAAGAATCAAATCGTGGGTCACTCAGAGCCAAATGCCAGACTTCCTCACTAGGCTGTATGAAGCAACGAAGGAGTACGCTCGCATTCGATCGCAAGCGAAGCAAACGTTCTCCAGTCAATGGGCCGATCGCTTTGGTATCAATGAGACAGAATACATGGCGAATAAGAATAGAGGTACCCGATTGTCGAAGATAAAAGAGGTCGGAAAGTAGTTGAGCGGCGCGCATGGATATACACATATATAAGCACGCTATTGTCGTGACCTGTTTTTTTTTGTTTCCCCTATTGGTTATAAGTTAATTCCATTCTTTTTCTTTGCTCTTGTTCAATTTTCTTATTTGATTCTTTCATTTTCCAATTGGCGCTTAACAATGCATGGCTACGAAAGTGGAAAAGTGTACATTTTATCAGAGTGTGTTTAGTAGAGGTTTAGAGAGCATTTATTTGTTGTTATAACTTAATTTTTAATCTAATACTCTTGTTTTGATTTATGAATTTGAGAAGTAAGCAATTAAAGAGAAGAATATTTTAAAAATACATGTTTTTGAGTCATTGGCGAGTGCAAGGCGATTTGTTTCTTTTATTTTCCTCACATGATCAGCTGCGCAATTGACCCGAATTGGGGAGTGGTTAATGCTTTAGATAGTGGACACATTTTTGCTGAACTAAATTTAGTAATTCGATGCGATAAAATGTAAACAAGTTGTATTTTTATTTAACTGAATGTGCGAGGGCGCACGATCATGAGTAGCCGGTCATAGTACGTGAATGACATTTGAAAAATGTGGTGAGGCACTGCCAGCTAAAAATTTTATTTTCTGTACATTTGAATGCGTAGTTAGAAATTATGTATAGCAAAATAACGGACCAAGGGTAGGAAGTAAAATTTGAATACAATCAGCATGCCTTCCGTCCGTCCATCCGTTTGTATTTAATAGCTGTTAGCATAAATTAACTATAAGTATGGTATAGGGTATGGTTAATTTATGGCTGTTAGTCAGGAGATGCCTTGATACTGGCTCCATGTTAGATTATTGAAGTGTTCGATTTCTGTGCATCAAGAAAGATTGCTGTATTAATCGGAAAGTCCGTACATATTTAGCCCTATCATGGTACCCTTTCCGAAAAAGTTACGAATCGTAAGAAAAGTCCGATTGCAACGCATGAAACCTTCATGGAATCCCTTTTCGTACAGAAATTGCCAACGCGTATAAATGTATTTACCCCACGAATATCTGTCGGAGAACTTCTTACAAGAAATCATAACAATGAGCAGAAAAAATGCAATACGTCACAGGTAGCATTGGATACCATAATATGAAATTCAACAATTTCGTACGAATTAGAGTAAATTCCGACAGTGCGGATACCATGATAGGGCTGATTGTACTTCAGCATAGCCGACCAATCACAGCTAGTCAAGGATTGTCGACTGGACGAATATCTCTTAACCTGCAAGTAGCTCTCGACAAAAGGAAACTAGCGAGGTTCAGATCAATCAGCACATTTTCCCTGAAAGAAGTGTTTGCCTAGTAGGAATCCTAATTTTGGAAGACATGCACAAATGAAATATAAAACCGATCACCTTTGAGGCACCATACCCTATACCAGACGTAACTGCTCAGTGAATTCCTGTTTTTGTAGAATTCGACTTGTAGTAGGGTTTGGAAGGTTTTGGCCCAATAAAGCCGGCTATACATATTTCTCTGGCAAGTGGATCAACTCTTTCATTTTTCTGAATACCCAGGATTCGTCAAAGAGTTATACCGTCCTAGGCTATTCAGTTTAACGACGGCCACTCAGTAGTTAGTTCGTCGGACTGACTGCGAGTTCGAGATTCGATTGCAAAAGCGATGATGAAAATTATTCTCACAAAATTGCATCTTGGAAACAACACGAATGGTTGTGAGAAATAACCCCCAGCGGACCTGTTGATATGACGAGGTTTGCCTCGGAGTGTTCAAAGCGTGTCAATTAGCATCCAGTTTTGATTTCTTCGGTTTGTTAAACAATTTCCTCACTCTTTTCCTCAGAAGTGATACCGATATCTTCCATCAATCTTTTTCAAAGCAACAAATGAACTTTAGTTGATATGCTAAAGTAATGTAAAGGCGTTCATGTTAGTGAGACGTATGTACATTTATGATTTTTCCCACAACTTATTGATCAGCCCTAAGTTTAAAGATAAAATATCGATGATAAGGTCCTTTCTCTATATTCGACTCCAATACAGACACCCCTGTATTGGCGACTGACCGTTTGTCGATGACTTGCCGAGTGACAAAGTTAGGTTTGTTATAAAAGGTCTGTTCCCCTTCTTTCTTGACCAAAATTCATAGATTCCCAAATTTCTAAGAGTACATGTTTGAGAACTAATAATCTCAAGGTATGGCGCTATGGCATAGGCGAGGAAGACTTCGCCTTAGGTGGCGCGTATAAATATTAGGAGACTTCAACAAACTTGGAATACGCAACTGGAGGCAGTTAGCTAAGGACCGGACTAAATGGAGAGGCTTGTTAATGAAGGCCCAGGTTCACCCCGAACTGTAGCGCCACCTAAGCAAAAAAAAGTGCTTTGATGAAAGATTCCGTCTAGACGGAATATTGAAATACCTTTCCAAATCATTCAATTTTCTTCTTACAGAATCAATATTATCTCTGCTTCCAGTGTTAGACACACTAAACTGTTTTTTTGTGGTATAATTGCAACCAGACCGTCAGACCACAGATATGCTAGAATTTTATAAGAACAGTTACATATGTTTGTATGTACATTTATAAATTTGTTTGTACAGTTGGTTAATATAGCGGGTAGAGCAGCTACATTTGATTAATAGCAAACCGCAGTGTGAAAAAGTGACTTCATTACAAATACTATCGACCGCAATCAATCACCTCTATCGGCAATTCTGTGAGAACTTTGTTTTTCCCCGAATGTTTTTGTTCCCGGGAAATAATTCCTGCTATCCTAGATTTTTATCTGAATGCATATGATAGAAAAAATATATAAAACATTGTCTAATCCTTCAGAGTATCCACAATGCTTTTTCTCACATACTTTAGTATCGTTCATCTTTTGAAAAAACCTTAAGTAATATAAAATATAAAGAGATCTTCCTGTTCTTTCTCCGTTAAAATTCTGCAACAAAAAGCAGGCGGAAAGAATGCTGAACTTGTTTGTTTTTGATTGGGGAACTGTGTGCATTCAGTCAACAATGAGAGTATGCATAGAGAGAATTTCAGTCCTGGTGAACGATAGCAAATACAAATGAAAAAAGATTATGCAAAAATATCTTCGTTTTTTTTATTGAGTAACCTTGATGTTATTGGTTAATCTTTTCATGTTTTTTTTTCCTTATTAACCAAATATCCACTCTATTTTCTCATAAACAATCCTTCTTTAATAATTTTTTTTTACTTCTCATTGGACTTGCTTTGTGTCCTCTATATGTTGAATATAGAAACCAACTAACACTAGTTAAAGATTAATATGTAAACGAATTTTGTTTTCAATTAGTTTTTTTTTTCTTGTTGAGGGAGTGTTTGGTGTATTTATTTTTTATTGCCTTAAGCGGGAGCAATAGAGGCATAGAAAAACAAAAGAAAAAAAAACTATTCATGGCTAGTTTTTAGGATTTTTTCTTTTTCTTTTCCATATCCTCGAGGCACTCATCACACTTTCCACAACGGTGTGGCGCATCTATAACGTGCGTCCGCATTTTTCCATCGAATCCAATTGAAAGGAACTCATCATCTGTTACCCAGATACCGTCGCGAACGAAATTCCTTGCTTCAGACGATTCATAAATTTGTACATCACCATCGAACGCTTTCACCATATTTGAGTCACCAATCACAGCTATGCGGGAGCTGTTGGGATAATGGAAGAGAAATTTAAGAATAACAGGTGGTAGGAAAGAGTTTTGTTATATACTCACCCCCTTGGTAGAATCTTTCTGACCGGTTTGTCGTTATAAGTAAATTGTTCAACGTAATCATTTGGCTTTCGTATATCACATGTGAGGATTTTGCCATCCTCGTCGCCGATATGGACGAGCTTTTCATCTGAAGATATGGCCTTTGTTGCCCAGGCGATTGCCTTAAAGCATTCATTGTGATTGTCGTAGATTGCTGTTAATGAAAACAGATTATGGTTAGTGGCGATTGTATAGGTATGTGGCGCTATTTTATATACTGTTATGGGTATAACGGACGACAAGACAAATTTTAAAGCCGACATGCCAGGAGTAAATACTTGCAGTTGATAGTTTGTGTTTAGCAAATTTTTTGAAGAGTGAACTGCCTTTGCCTGTCAGCTTTTTTCAGTTTTTTTTGTATTTTTATTAAAAGTTTTCGTGTTTTTTCTGTTAACGACTCTTTTGTTTCGAAAGAGGTATACCACTTGAACCTGTTGAAGGCATAACTTTTAGTTTTTGCAAGAACTAAGGATCGTTCTTGTGAAGAGTTACGAAGAAGGTAAAGTCCAATAAGAAATTAGGAATACGTTTGTCTATATTTTAGAGGCGGAGAGCATAGTCTGTTTTGCTTGGCTCGATTCGGGAAAACTATGTATCTGGCATAACATTTTTAAAAACTATTCATATGTACATACACATATGTATGTACATTCAAAGTTCAATGATCTGGTAACCTCTGAAGTTTCTCGCTGTTTTGGAATGAAGCCAATAAAACCGTTTCTTTGTTGTTTTTACAATTATGATGATCAGTGTTCTAGTTCTGATGTTAAAGGCAAGCACACAGTGTATGTTTGGCATGTCTTAGACTACCTCAAACGATTGCCCTGTTTTGCAGTCAAATCGACTTTCATCGACCAATCAGAAATTCTACGTAGAATACTGAACATTCCTAATTTAATACCGTGATAACACTTGTGTGATTGTGGTTACATACGCATAGTAAATGTAAAGAATGTAAGGGTAGTAGAATGGAAAAAAAACATAGTTTTTCCATATATTCCATTATTTGTAGCACAACACCTCGAAGGGTAAATATTCCGCAAGTCAGTTTATAAGTTTACCAAGGCCAGTTTGAGTAAAAACAACAAGCAGCAACGAAGAACCACGAAGGCTACTTTTGTTTACATAATTCTAATCTATTGCGCATAAAATAAACAACTTTTACCTGTTGCCGGGCGCGCCTGTCTGTCATCCCACAACAGAGCAGATTTATCCAAGGAGCAACTGGCAAAGGTATTTGCCTGACTTAGAGAAGTGGCAACTCCAGTAATGACATCGCTATGTGCATGCCGGAGGGTATGAACGGAAGTCAGATCTGCCTTTCCCATGTCCCAAATCTTAAAATGAAAAATCCATTAGAAGCAAATCTCTTCAGACAAGCTTCTGCAACTCACCTTCAACATACAATCCTTCCCACCGGTAATTGCCTTATTTGTATCCGCATGGAACTTATCCAAACATAAAATGGGATGTGTATGCTCATAACGTTCCCCAATCATGAACAAACAATACGGATTAATGCTGCGCACTTCGGTTTTCGTTGACCACAATTGCACGCAGCCGGAATGAAAGGAAATGAGGAGCTGTCAATAGTAAAGCAATAACACATTAGCATTGGGAAAAGTTCTTAATTCTTCACGAATAAAACTTACAATATTTTTGGCAACAAATTGCATTGCAGATATCAAAGAGTTACATTGCAACTTGTAGGCGGATTTCTTTTCGGCGCCAATCCAATCGCGTCGCTCGAAACCCCACAGAGTACCGCACCATTCGCGGCCAGTTAGTTTATTTGTGGCCAAGGCATAGGTACCGTCCACATTAACCGCTATGCACTCCCAGGCGGGGTGAATGCGCAGCTGGCGATTGTGTGGACGCTTGGCGTAGTCGCGGGAATTCAGATTGGGATAGTACGTGTTCGAGGCCAGTGCTGTAGTATCTTCGGTCGGATGATAGTGTTCTGGAGTTTTATAGAGGACACCATAGGAGCTGGGGAACATATTGCGGGGATGTGAAACAAATTTAAACGTACGTTTAAACAAAAATTGTGAAAAAATTAAACGCAACAACGAGGTTAGCAGTCCACCGGTGAGGAATGCCTTAATTCACCTGACAATTCTGTTGTCATCTTTGACATGAGGTTGGGTTTCGTTCGTTCGAGTTCGAGGTGTGTTCATTCGTTCGTTTTTAATATTTTACCGAGTGTGTTGATAGAGTGTATTGGAAGTTGTACGCAACGCATTTAACGACTAGTTTTGTTCTTTATGAAAATTTCTGATGTCTGTCAAGTATCCACTGATGGCGGTATAGTCGTTTCGTATATTCGTTAGCGGTATATTCAGTCGTCTAACTTAATTTTGATGAAATATGATGAAAACAATAAGTTATACCTCTAGAAAGGCATTTGTATTGGTGATATGCTCGAAATATGTTTTAAAGTCAATCATTCTTGAGAATTATCTTGGCTTCCTGGAATAATGCACGAAATACTTTACATTTAAAGATTTGGCTGGCATTTAAGGTGCTTATGTACTACTTTACACAGATCTGTATAAATCCATTCGTGTTGCGGCATACAGAAGTGAAAAAGCCGTTACTAACTACTCTGTCTTTGATGATATCGCAGTGCAGAATGTTAAGAATTCGTTCCGTTTACTTAGGATACGTTTATAGTCATTGAAATAATCCTATAGATGGTGCATAGTTTTTTAACACCAAATGCCACTCTTTACTATTAGAGTTGCAGTTTTTTTCCAATTGGAATATTTTTGTTTACAACCACTTCTGGTTTGGTTGGAGATGTCAAAAAAAACCATCCTCTCAACAACACGCTGTCTACTTCTCTAAATTCCTTCGAACTATTGAAAAGTTAATTCACTTTAAACTGGCCAAACAACGCTGTTATATTGGTTCACTTTTTACGAGTTGTGTTTCAAGCGAATGAAGCTGAGATATCTCACGCAGTTGTTAGCTTCATCGTTTCATAAGATATTGTTTTCGATACAGACAAACCTTTCACCTAGTAGTTGTTTATTTTTCCAGAAAATTCGATACAAAATAAATAAATTAACAGCTAACGCCTAACAAAAGCACTTTTAAGCCGGTGGAGCCATAACAAAGTGCTCATAGAATGACTTAGTATAATCGACCATTTGATCTTGCATGGCAGCGGGTACAAAATTCGGATTTCCCTGGCCACCTTCTATCGTTCCATTTGCAGTAAATCGCATGTAACTAGCCACGGTTGTCTCTGGAGGTAAAATAGCATCATCTTCAATGATACAACAGTCTTTAAGGACACAACGGCGACCCTAAAAGTAAAGAGAAATCATTGAAATGCTTATGAATCTTGGATAAACAAACTGACAAAACAAAACTCACAATCACAGCGTTCTTCCCAATATATACAAACGATCCAATAACTGCTGCTGATACTACAGCGCCTTCTCCAATGAATACATGATCACCGATGTGCATGGGAAAGAATGCAATTCTAGAAATAATACGTAAATCTATTTACTGGCCATTTAGTCACAACTAGAGCTCACCCTTTACTGAATTGCTTATACGGGGGACGAATGACTGCATTTTTACTTATCACACAATATCTACCAGTTCTTACATTGGCCAAATCCCCACGTATGATTGCACCACTCTGAACGATCACTTTTCCATTAAGAACTATGTTCTGGGACCCACAGAGAACAGTCTGACGACTCACTTTGTTGCCGGATGCCTAGAAATGGGCTCAACCCAATGATGACATCATTTTAATTGTAGTCGGATGTCTTTGAGTGTTTACTACTCACCGTTTGAACGTATTCATCTTTGCTGTAATATGTGTCTGCAATTTCCATTTTAGTAAATATACAAAATGTTTCTAATAACAGAGAAATATTATTTCTATAAATATTCCTCAATCAACAAAAGTTTTGTATCACAATTGACAACTGTTCAGTCAGCTGCCAAATGACAATTATAGTTTGAGAAGATGTGTTGAGTTTGTTTACACTGCACAGCGGCTGTGAGTAACTGTTTGAAATTCTTCATT
This sequence comes from Xylota sylvarum, assembly GCA_905220385.1. NCBI lineage: Eukaryota > Metazoa > Arthropoda > Insecta > Diptera > Syrphidae > Xylota > Xylota sylvarum. Next base: position 100,812,392 of record LR999957.1, on the reverse strand, counting down.
TGCGGTTAGTGGGGAAAAATTTTAAAATTTAAAAATTTTATTACAAAAAGTGTAAAGTGTATCTTCAACGTGTCGATTAATTTGTTAAAAACGTTGTCAAGTTATTAGCCAAGTTTTCTTATAATTTGGTATATCAAAAGTGGAGCATCAGTGCCTTCGCTTGGTTTTTTTTTGCTGGATAGTAGATAATTGCGACATTCACCAAGACTTGAACTGAGGTTATTGAAGATAATTATGTGTGTACTGGCTTGTTTCCTATGTACCTGTTGGGATGCCAGCATTTAAAGAATTCATAAATTGGAAGGCCAGCATTTGAAGAAGTTATAGGTTGGCTTATTTTTTGTGAAATAGAAATATTCTAGTTTCTAGATATGGCTTCTTGAGAATTTAAGTTAAACAAATGTTTTCAAGTTTACAGCCCTGTAATGCTCTTGAAGTACATACTGGAAGCCTAGTATGGAAAGATATTGTAGAGATATGTAGAGGAGATCAATGGTATTAAAGATCTTGGTTCGATTGAATCTTCTCGTATACCAGCTTTGTTGGCACAGGAGTAGTTTACCCTTTTGTTGTGGTTACCATTGGAGACCAATTGGATTCAAAGTGGATTCCTTTCCATTACCGAAAGGTATCACACATATATCTGAGACTAGGTTGTGTACCTACGTCCAAAGCCATGTATGATGTTGAAAAAATTACATGCAGCGCGTCTCCTTGTCTAAATGCTTTCCTTGATATCAAAGGTCTCGTTGAGATCGTTACCGACCTTGATGGAGCAGCGAGAGTTCATCGTCATTCTGCACAATCGAGACGAGTTTGTTAGAGATGCCAAACCTAGACCTGGCTCTGTGTAGCTCGTCTCTATAAATGCAGTCATATGCGCCTTAAAATCGATGAAAAGATGGTGGGTATCGATTTGGACTTCTTAAGTTTTCTCCAGGATCTACCGAACTGAGAAGTTGAAACCCCACTGATAGGGCCAAATCAGATTGTTGACGAAAGGCTTCAGACGTTCACACAATGTGGTAAATAGGATCTTAAACGCGATGTTGAGGAAACTGATACCTCTGTAATTCGCTGGGTAATTGAGGGGGTCTCCTTTCTTATGGATTGGGCAAAGGGTGCTGAGATTCCATTTATTAGACATACACTCATCTCACCAAATTTTAGAAATGAGTTTGTGTATGCTTTCTACCAGGTCATTTCCAGCAAACCCGTCAGGTCCAGCAGCCTTGTAGGACTTAAGCTTGGATATTGCTATCCTCACTTCGTTTTCGCCAGGTGGACGTAAGTTTTGGCTATCATCGTCTATGTTGAATGGTTCATTCTTCCTGACAGCGGGATGTTGGATGTTCGTCGCCATTATACAGTCTGCAGAAGAAGTTTTTCCATATTCTCAGCACCGTCTGTGACTCTACTACGAGGTTTCCTTCTTCATCTTTACAAGATTGTGTACATTATTCCTGGAGTATATCTTTGATCCCGCGCTCCTCCTGCTCTTTTTTCTTCTTTCTGAGAAGCCCGTCTCTTCTTTGCTGTATCGCTTTGTATGCCTCTTGTTGACCTGCATTTGCTTCCCGGTATTCTTCGTCAAACCCAGGGTTTCTTGGTGGTGGTCGAGTGAAACCCAGCATGACCTAGAAACCTAGCGGCGTTTCTGATGGCATATTTGCAGCATTGCCATTCGTCTTCGGCATTTGATGCGGCATAGGAGTCGTAGCAAGATTTAGGGATACGCGTTCGGCAAAGGTTTTGTCGTATCGTGAAGGCTGTGCTTGCCCATCGTCTTACCAAAGACGACCTCCTTTCCCATCTTAGCTTTAAAATCGCCTGGCGCGATTTTAACGTCATATTTAAGACATTGCTCGTAAGTTTTGTCGAGGAGCTCGTAGAAACATTCTTTGGTGGCGTCGTCCTTTTGTCTTCTGTGTCGACGCGTATAAAGCTTATGTTGGCGAATTTAGCCTTGATGCGGATTGTCATAAGTCGTTCGCTTACCTGTCGAACGCTTAAGACGTCTTGCTTAAGTCTGCCACTTATGACAAATTCACATCCGAATAAGCACTGTGTCTGCTCTCTATAGTAATCACCGTAGCAGACGTCACAGTTCTTTATCATTTTCTTGCCCATCCCATCGCACCACCTAAATGGCGATGATGTCTGCTTTATAGCAGTCTAGGGCCTCTGCTAATTCTTCGGCTGCATGCGGTCTATTAAGGGTCCGAACATTCCACGTGCAGATCCAAAGGTCATTGTTCGTATTTCGATTACTGAGGTCGTTAACAGTAGAATCATCCTTATTTGAGGCTTGTGTGGGTTTCGGAACTAAATGGGGTTTTCTGTGGTTGGAAAGTTACTCCTACGCACAACTCTCAACTTGGAGGACCAGTTCCCTTTTATACCCCTACGATGAGTGGCTGGATTTTCCGGAGTCAGTATCCCACTTCGGGAATATAAGGGCTGCCGTTGGCCCATTAAGAGTTCATCGGCCACCAACTCTTTTCCAACACAATGTTGGAGATCCCTATAGACCTACGATTTGAATATGTCAAAGCAGCTCATATACGGATGACACTAGATAGTTCAGCTTGATTGAAACTGTGGATGCCACCGTTGATTCTATCTAGAGAACTCGTCCGCTAACGTCCAGATCGAGAGGAAGTGCTTTAATGCGAAAACACTCTCTCATTTGCTACCACTAACTATCTTCCAAAGGGGTTGGTTACCCAATCTCCAGCCGAGGTACTAGGCACCCAGTAGCCATCAACGTTGAAGTGTAGAGTAGCAGTTGATAGTGAGAGGCTAAGGTGAGAACGCTTGTGCTTACATACATTCGCATCGTCCATCCATCTTTAGTTAATGATATTCCGCTTATATTCTAGCAGACAAAGTTATTTTTCTGTCAAAAATTATGATACTTTGGTAACCCCTCGCATCTCCGTCAACCGAGGGAACTACTTCACCAGAAAAGTCAAAGATACGAGAACCAATTGATCGGCTACTGTCGACTGTCGACACTCTCTGCAATTTTATTCTTTTCCCTCATAATTACCATAAATTACATGTAATCACAGTCAATGCTTACCTTGACTTCTATCGTTGGGTCAATGGTGACGAAGGTTCATTCTCGTGTCATGATTTGGCGAACTCTGAGATGGGGGACTCCATAAGGTGTACTTTAGTTAAATATTTTGTTGTAATTAATTTATAATCAATTTTGCCTGTCATTAGTTGAATATGTATTTTTTTTTCTCTTTATAGAGACCTCGACATAGAAAACAACTGCTGGTAGTCGTGCGGTATTTGTTATCCACATATACGGGTGCTCAATGGGCTTTGGATTCTATTCTTCGGGGGAGTTTTTCACGCTTCAAAGCACGCTGTATGCTTGAATCACCTTCGGAATTGAATTCCAGTGGTTACAGTAGAAATATTTATTTGCAGCAATACCACGTGGGAACCACAATGTGAGTGGATTTGTATTCTTTTGTTAGTTTGCAACAAATATGTAATTTTAATTTTAAATTGAGAGGGAATGAGAACTCGATGTGATAAGTCCTCTCTCTCCTGTTTGTAGGTTAAATAGTCTGTGACTTTACTGACTTATTTTGGTTGAACTTTTGGGGCAGGATTGCAACCAATTTTCAGTACACGCCAGTAGTTTAGAACATCTTAAGTTACCACAATTCTTGAAGTGTTGGACCTCTGATGACGAAAGACATGTAAAACGTACTTCCAGTGTTTATCTTTTTCCCTAGCCATGTACCTCCATTCAGTGTCCAAGGCTGAGCTGCTTAACTAGCGTTTTCTCTTGAAACCAGAGGTGTACTGTTTATTATCGTGACGATTTGAAAACTCTTATTCACGGTCTGATTGCCTCATCGCATTACAAAAATGTTTTATTAGGGCAACATGATTAGTAACTTGATGTAAAATCTTCGAGTTTATTTCTGTCCTTGATTGCTAATCGAATAACATTGTATCACTTAAGTGTGGTGTAGTGTGTATCAATAATTCAGTAGCTTAGGAATCTTAAAAACTACAGGTACAAGTGGTGTTCAAAGTTCATCTATTTGTCGGATAAAACAAACCACACGGGTACTCCCTTTCTGAAAAGATTTTCATCTATTCTACCTCTTGACAACATTTGTACACGATGGCAAACAACTTGATACTTCCACGCATCGCTTAAAATTATAGTCAATAAAAACCACCAAAGTAAACATTAAATAGATAATTAACTAAATTTTTTAACGGCAAATACCATTGCTGCACCATCTTCTAGTGCGTGTAGCACAAACTCTGTTTACCTTGTTCGCAATTTTTTTTTTCAATTGAAGTCCCGCGACAACTTTTAGTTGCCACTACGCACCCACCATCGCTGTTAAAGAGTCTTCAGCTACTCGTACATCGTCAGGTACGGCTAGCTGGTGGGTAAGTGTATAATTTTATTATTTGCCCTTAAAGGTGTGTCCTCAATTTCAATTAACTGTGTAAATTTCCGAGTCGGGTCTACACTATTATTATCCACTTTGGTATCAAGATCTGTTCGTCGAGTCTGGAGAAAACATCTGCACACGGGTCCAGTGCCATCATCAGCATCAGGTCGTAAAATGAATTTAATTTAATTAATTTGCCGGTTGCAGTTTGATGTTGTTTTCAGTTTTGTTTCTTTGCTAATTTATGTGAATAGTGAGTAATTTAATGATGTTTAGTTTATTGGCACAAATTCAGCTTAATAGTAAAAAAAAAAGTTGTAGATGGTGGATTACGAATCAGACCACTATATTGGGTCCCTTTTCGTCTCTCTTCCACGATCCACCTTAGCGCGAGAGTCTCTCTGGATTTCTCCACAGTTCCTCTCTGGCTTTGATTCTTCGTGTCAACGCTAGCATCTGTTCAACAGAAATCTGGTTCATCCTCTGGGTTTCTACCCAGTGGCGCCCCAAGACCTCCCTTCTTTTGCTAGCTAGCGCCAGACATTGACACAACATATGCGCTGTCGTCCCGACTTCCTCCAGGCATAGTTCACAGGTGTCCTTCATCCTTCAGAAGACCCATATTCTTTCGGTGATATCCGAAATTTTCCTGACCTGTAGAAAACGCTACCAGAGAGCTCCAAGGTTGACCCTTGCTTTGTCAGAGAGTCCGCCTTTTCGTTCTCCTCAGTCCCTACATGCCCTCTCACCCATAGCAGCGTCATCTCATTTCGAGGTGAGCACTCATTGAGTTTATGAACATATTTCAATACCAGTGATGTATTGCTATCTGTTTGCTCCATGCGTCTAATCACTGATTGATTGTCCAGTACTATGGTAACGTTCCTGACCCTCTTTCTCTCTTTCCCTCTTTCTTTCTTTCTTTCGGCTTGATAGACTGAGATATATATTACCCCAGGCTAATATGGGTACCAGTTGGCATCCCGGTGCTCGAAGCCGCCGCTTTCTTAAATAATTAGTCCAGCGGCAGAATAGATAGGATCACTTCCATTGCGCATGTTGGTATCGTCCGTATTGCACCCACGATCCCTAAACATGCCAGTCGTTCCTGACAAAACCACTCCACCACTCGGAGAGCATTTTTGATGGTATCTGCTGTGATGTTCATGAATTTACATACCTCTTGCCATTATTGCTATATCATTGGCATATCCCACAGTGTGGATGCCAGTCTCTTCAAGTCTTCTCAGGAGAGAGTCCACAGAGTAGGTAACCAAACTCCTCCTTGCGGGAAACCTCAGCTAACCCTTCCTATAAGTCTTGAAGTTTCCGTCTGAATATTTGTCGTCCTATTTTTCAGCATATTGTCTACCCATCTCACCACCAATGGGTGGTTCCTGCGTTCTTCTAAGTCTACTTTCAGACTTATCGAAGGTACCTTCAATGTCCATTATTATGGTCATTGCGATGCCTCCGGTATTCATCTTCTCTTCCGCAACGCATACCACCTGGTGTAGCTCTGTTTCCGTAGACCTGTCAGTTCTGTATGCATGTACTACTCAAAGGACACGCTTTCAGTGCCGTGCTCTCCATATGGTCTACCACAATTCTTTTCATTGTTTTCAACAGAAATGATGTTAGGCTGACCGGTCTGAAGAGGAGTTCGCTTCGGTGTAGTCCTTTTTTTCCGGTTTTGAAAGAAACACCACATTTGTTTCTCTCCATGTTACCGGTATGTAGCCTACCGCTAGGCATGTAACGTATATACCCCTAAGCCTTGGTGCAATGAGATGTGCACCCTATTGCAATAAAGCTGGGAATATACCATCCGGTCCTGCGGTCTTGTAAGGAGAAAATGTTTTTATCGCTCCACTGACCGCTTCTGGTGTTACTATCCGTTCCGCTTCTGCCCTATCCATCCTCTTTTTCCTTGTTTCCTCAGAGCCCAGGGCTGATCTGACTTCAGGCTTCCCGGAAAGTGTATTTCCATGATCACCTCATTTGTACGATCCTCGCGTCTCAACCATCTACCCCGTTCTATCACGAATGAGTTAGACTTTGGAAACTGGATCCCTCGTACGTCGTACGGCAGGTTGCAGATGCCATAACAAAACTGTCTGCACCTGCGACAAGGTCAGGGGCACATAGTTACGGCAGTATAACTACCTTAACTCCGTGCCTCACCAGTACACAAGATCTAACTCTATCACCAGATTGCACATAGTGTAAAGTGGCAATACTTTCAGGTAGACCTCTAATCCTTCCTTTGAAGATCCAAGGCTCCTGCAGCAAGGCAATATCAATCGACTCTTCCACAAAACATCTGATCAACATTGCTGATGCAGCTTTACTGTGGTGAAGATTCACTTGATTCACCCTAAGTTTTTCCTGGTGAGCTTTGAGTTGACTGACCTTCTGTTTCGTGGTTTGTCCATCAGCCTTTCTTGATTGATTAACATTTCCGAACACAGGCTGTCCATCACCTTCTCCGCTTTCCGCCTCCGCCATGGCTTTAGCTGAACTGAAGGTCTCGGTATAAGTTTTGAACCGTTCACTAGGTCCTGCCTCTAAGCTGCTTTCGCAGCCTCCGCTCAGAATCAGGGTCTGCACCGTCATCTTTGGGTTCGGCTTACACAACGTCGATAAACCTCTTGGCTCCTTGCAGCACCGGATTGTCCATCGGCGTCCACGATTGTTCAGCTAAATCCTTTGGTTTCCCTCCGGACTCCATTATCCTCATGAGGTCTTCCGCTGTCGATCCCGCACCTTCCGGCACTTTCTCGACCTCTTCGGAGCCTTCCGCCTGGCCCTCTGATGACTCGTTCTCTTTTTTATAATTTTTGCAAAATAGGTGCATAATGGTCCCACGAGCCGGGGGGAAATCACAGACCAAGTAGGCAGAGATCCCTTGGGGGGTCGCTACACAGCTCCCTCGGTATGGCGACTTACAACCTTGGAGTTAAGGGTTGTTGGTTTTGGATTCACATTCAGCTCTGCCAGAATAGTGTTAACTACCTGGTAGTGCATCCTGTTTCTCTAATTAAGCCACCCCATCGCGACAAATTGTCCAACATCCGGGATGGATCAAGGTCGTTAAGAAACTCACCGAGATTTTTGGTGTTTAAAAGTGATTTGGACAAGGTGACGCGCTGTCATGTAATTTTTTTAACATCATACTTGAAAGGATTGTGCGAAACTCACAAGTCAACACCGGAGGCACAATCTCTAACCCTGAACTGTAGCGCCACCTATGTAAGTAAGTAAGTAAATAAGTAAGTTGGAAATGAGTAGAAAGATAGGATAGATATCGTGGTGTAGTGGTTTGAACTGATGGGTGGTGTCTGAACTAGTTAGGTAGATTTGTATTGAATTTTTTGTATTCGCTTGAAATTGTATACACTCTAGGTGGTTATTTAATTTTATTACTAGAAAATTGAAATTATTCAATGTTTCCAATATTTGCCATAAAAATAGGTAATAGTTTTGCTTTCAACAATTTGACTTCACTTCAAATATTTCTATCCAGACTACCTTGAACAAATCAAAAAAAAAAAAAATACATATAAGTGGTAAGAAAAATTACACATTTCTATAATTATAAAACCGGGCAAAATGTTGAAACATTCAAAACTATAACAAATTCTTCATAAAAATTGATTAAAAGCAAATTCACCACGCTAAGTCCCAATTTAATGGCATTACTTGTACGAGTATGTATTAAAAATTTTGTGTGACAATAAAATTCCCTCGAAACACACAACTCTTTGGTATTATTAAATTCAAGGCTCTCTAATATTTCCAAGAAAAATCATCATTAATTCCCAATGAATATCATTGAATAAAAAAAAAAAAAAAAAACGAAAAAGAAACCGAATCAGACAAAAAATAGAAGAAAATGATAGCAAAACTTTTCAAGTTCGCTGTTCAACTCTTTTGTTTGAGTCTCGAATGGTTTCCATTTAATGAACATTTATCGCCAATTTCTTTAGTTTTTCTTCTCGATTAAGACAAATTAGCTTAACATTAAGGGTGAGCTTGACAAAAAAAAGCCTTCAGTTTTAGAATCTCAAACGGACCTTAACGAAACCCGTAAGCTTTAGAGATAGAGACCCCCAAAGCCCCGCTTCTACGCATAACCCTGCTAAGAAAAAAAAAAAAAACCCATAACCATAAATATTAACATTCGCATTAGCTTACTCATCGTCCTTCAAGTGGCTACTTTGATGTTATTTTCATGTTCTAGCTGCTCACCACTTCATCCATCCGTGAAGGCTACCCTCGTCGTCGTCGTCGTCGACATAGTAGACGTCTTCACTTTTTTTTTTTTTTTAATTCCATCGTCATTACCATAGGTACTACCGTTTGTTACCCCCAATAAGCAACAAACTTATAATCATTCTACCTTCAATTAAATCCCACTTATAACCCTCCATTTAGACTCTCTAACACACTGTGATTAAGTATCTTGTATTACTGTTTTCACTTATTATGCTCGTCGAAAGGAAAAACAAAGGAAAATGCTTCGTCTAAAGCTAAAGCTTCCGGCTATGAACGTGCAATCAAGTTGAGAATATCTATTTGTGTGTGTTGCGAGAACACACGCTATTACTAACAGCAATTAGTATTCTAGACATCTCAAGGTCTTGTTGGCGCATTCAACGCTGCTCGCTCTCGCGTCAGTAGTTTTAATTTCCCTTTCAGAAGTCCACAATTCCACTAGTGTGTGTGTGTTTTTTTTTCTGTTCAGGAATTGATATTGAATTTGAAATTGCATTGCAATTGCAGCTGCAATAGAGGTGATTGAGTGGATTTTTCGCGCGCATGTTTTTTGAGCATTCACAAAACACAAAAAGAGAAACAAAGAGCCAAACACAAATTAACTCGATCTCGAATGCAAAGAAATTGACAGTTAATGAGGGCACAAGCCGGCGGCTTGCATAATACCGATGATTGGTGATTGTCGGTTGGTGGTACCCCTTGTAAAACAAAGCTGTTGGCAACAATGACATAAGCCATCAATCATTAGTGGAAATAATTTTGAAAGCATTGACAGGTGGTGTGGTTCTAGATGATAATTTGTGAGTAGGTAGTATTGTATCGGGGCTACTACTGTTGTCTAGATGTACATATGTATGAATTTGGTTTTCGCCTGAAGATGGGTCTTATTCATTAATTGTTAGGATCTAAGAAGTTCTTAGAATAAACAAAGTGTTTCCTATTTGCCTTGTTATTATCTTGCCGACAATTGCCTACCGCAAGTTAGTTAAGATCCGTTTCTAAATGTCCATGCTGTCGTAATGGGGTATGAATTCAAAGAACTGAAAATTATCCGATTAGCTCAAATGAGTATAGTATACACCGCTTTGGTTGAAGTTGTGCTTAGCGACTAGTGAAGGATATTGGTAGAACTTATGTAGAGTAGAAGAACTGTATGGTTTTTATGCTCTTTTTCTGAGTAGTAATATGTACTAAGTAAAATTTCATGTCTTCCCATTAGTTTTTCCAATGATTGATTCCAAATGCTGACATTTTTTTTGGTATTGGAATCTGGTAATCATTAGCTTCGGTATCTTTTGTTTCGTTTGTTTGCGTCTTCGCATCGCCTAGTGTTGTAGTGGTCATTGGTGATACGGAATATTACTGCATTGCCTTAGATTATAAAATGCTATATAAGAGGGATTTGAAAGTTGCCTAATTGTCGATGTTTAAACAATATCACATATAAATCAATACACATACAAACAACACATATAAACAATATCGATAAGCTCGAATCTGTGCAGGTACATACATATGTCCTGAAAGTAGTATCTTTCTAGTATTCTGATCCTCAAACGACATATGCTTGAACAGTGACACAAGTAGTGAGGTGTCCGCTACTGTGGAACCTAATGTACGATAACGTTTTCAAACTTGGAATCCCGAGATTTTCTAAAATAATTGGTTTCGTCGACGACATAGCCATCGTTTGAGCATGACCGAAATGATGCGGAATGGTCCAGGATTAGCTAGTTCGCATGGCTCTATAACGTGCAGAAGAAAAGACAGAAGTAGTGCTCATTAGCAGCAGGCGAGTCATGGAGACTATAAGCGTAACCGTGGGTGATCACGTTATAGTTTCCATGCCAGAGCTGAAGTACCTTGGCATTACTGTAGATACAAGGCTAACCTTTAAGCAACACCTGCACCATACAACTGAAAAGGCAGTAAATGCAAGGGCTACCCTGGCAATGATCATGCCAAATATCGGCAAACCAAAGCACAGGAAGATAATGCTCTACGGCTCTCATATATGGTCTGGTACACTGAAGATGAAATCGCACAAGAAGACGATTGATGCAGCTTACAGAATCAATGCGTTGAGATTAAATAGCGCATTCCGAACAACCTCCTACGACGCGGCATGTGTAGTGGCTGACCAATAGAACTTCTTGCTAAAGAAGCGCAACGGAAATACGGTGACAGCAGGACAACGGTTTTAGCGATGCGACGAGTCGAAGTAATACTGAGGTACCACGAAGGAGAATTCTGGAACAATTGCAAGAAAGATAGTATCATTCTGATACAGGCAGGTTGACACAGAGATTGATTCCAAATATAGACGCTTGGATAAATAGAAAGCATGGGGAGCTGAATTTCTGATGGTTCAGAGCCTACCTGCATAGATTTAGACACGACGTCAACTCCTATTGCCCAACGTGCCCGGAAGCAGTGGAAGATGCAGAATACATTATGTTCTATTGTCCACGATATCATGAAGAACGGCACCTGCTAGTGAGTAAACTGGGTGAGAACATAACCCCAGACAACATCCTCTGGCAAATGATAAGCAGGCAGGAAGGAGCAGCGAAGGCAGGAGCGACAACGAAACGCAGCGCAGCAGGTTGCGAACACGATACGAATGAGCCGATAAATGCTTGACGGCAGTGCCGCGAGAACCAGGAATAGGAGGTGACATGGGTTCAGTTGTTGGAAATGCCACAGTGTTACTGAGTTTGGGCTCAGTTTTGTCTTTAAACGATTTCCACCTTCCAATGCAAACGTAAGACATCAAATAGTTGTTGTAGGTCCTGGAAGTAGTATCTTCCTAGTTTTCTGCTCCTCAAGTAGGTTTGGACAGTGAAACAGATAGTGAGGTGTATCCTCAAAAACTTCTTCGTCGCCAAATCCTCTGTGTTTTATCCTCTACATCCTCTGTCATCGTTTAAGTGTCATAGTGTGGTTCCTTAGGATATTATGATCAATGAGTGGACCTACCAACATTGACAACAAATTTCTGTCATTTTCTATGAGATTTGCATTGTCATATCGTGTCAAGAGCTTTCTTGATATATCATAGGTGGTAAGCGATTTTCACCTATTGTTGGCTGTAAGTAGGATTTTACGTTCCACTAAGATTAGAGAAAGGAGGCGAGGCGATTTTTGTCCATTGCAGACCCTTTCCTTGCATATTCGTCATGTATTCCATTCCCGGGTATATCCTTGTGACCGGGGACCCGGCAGAGATTTATATTGTGCTGTGAACCAAAAATCTTAAGTTTTTTCTGACTAGCTTCTGTTACAAAAATTGTTTTTATGGCCGCCTGACTGTCAATAAAAATGGTGATATCATCTTGTGGTATTGCCACTATTGATACCATATTGGGTGCCTCTGTCACTGCAACGACCTCCGCTTCGAAGAAACCATTTTAGTCAGAAAGTCTGATCGAGCTCTGTATCTTTAGTTTTACGGAAAATAGACCGGCGTCCGTTCCTATATCAATCTTTGACCCATCTGTGTCGATAGATTCATTCTTCTCTAGTTGGAAAAGTGCAGGAGAATGGTTTTTCAAAGTTGAGGTATGGTTACGTGTAGTCGCTGTTTACGTCTTTACCCACAATGTTCTTGAGGATCTGTGTATGCCCTTCGAGGTTTGAGATCATCCTTAAAGGATGTTGAAGTATGCACATCATCATGACCCACGATAGTTACCATCCTTCTTGTGATTGGATGGGTTTTGAAGAAAACCGAGTGATGGGGACGTATATTTCTTTAGCTTAGCTCCAAGTGGGGACGAAAAAAAAAACTATCTCCCGTCCTGCGTTCTACTCTAATGTAGAATGTTTTTGTAAATATATCGATCCATAGTCCAGAGTTTCGTGTGTAGGTTACGTATCGCTTTTAAGCTCTCCAACTATGTAAGTGTTTTACTATCTTCTCAATAGGATGGAAGCATGAGCTACAAGACGTTACTTTTCGAAAAATAATGAAGACGCAAAGCACGCAATAGAAAACCTGTCGTAAGTCACATCAGACACTCGTTCAGATGCCTAGAACTTTGCATAAAAGACAGCCAAATGCCATCAACAACGCCCCAAAACCAAAAGTCTTTAATGGCATGCGCCGTCCCACCTGCAATGGATCAGGATTGAGAACAAGTAATCTCTCAACATCATATGCAATTATTACACAAATACACAACGTTAAAGGTCACGTTCACAAAAATCTATTACTGCCATAAGAAGGTAATCCTCTTAGCCGCATTGATAAAATAAGGAATCGAATTTAGCCATAAAAACACGGCGTGTCCGCCTTTTCCATTGAAATTGCAGCCGCATACCATCGGCACCAATTCATTGTTTAAAAACAAGCTGCAAAGAACTGCAACAAATAAATTACAATTTGAACATTTAAACAATTTATTTGCGGTTACATTCAGTGAATGTGCAACAACTTACACAATACCACCAACCAACCACTGCAACAAGGCACACACAATTGGCCAACCGCCCGGCAAAGACATACCGACCCACAGCATTGATTTGGATTTTGGATTTCTTTTAATTTTATTTTTATTGCTTGTTCAAGTTGGCTTCCATGAGGCACTGGGGTATGAGCCACAAAGTAATTACAGTGCACTTTTGATTCACAGCTACCGCTGCGGCCTGCATAAAACAAATGTAACGTATGGCATACATTTAATTGTCGAATGCGCTCGTTATGCTAAATTATGATCGAGCTGACCAATTGAGTTATTTACAACAGTCATGTCGCGTAGTCATGTGAAAGGTACTTCATGCGCGCACCTATGGGATACAAAAGATGCCCTCTGGGAAATGAATACATTTCCAGAATGGATTCCTATTGAATTCAGCTGAGCCCTCTGGGAAAATCACACAAATATACAAAAGACTTGAGGAGGAAACTTGACGACTTCGAAATCTTTATGGCCCTAAGGGCCTGCCACAAATGCATTTCACTTATCACAAAGCGGACATTTATTTTTATTTTTTTAATTCAATTACGAGAGGTTGATGTAAATGTTAAGTGCTTGTAAGTGCAGATAGTGGATTGGTTTTTCAACACCTGGCGTACATGACGTCAATCATATCAGGGAAGAGTGTTGCGAAACTACATAGTACGTATGTAGGTATGAGGCTGAACTTGGTGTAATTATGTATGGAGGGCGATCAATCATTGTCGCGCAGAGATAAGATCTCATTAAATTCACATCGGGAGCAATTAATATTATGACGGGGAGCGGTGATTCAATTCAATGAACGTGAGGTTCGCTTCACGCGATCTGCATGTTAATTGGGTTCCGGATTTGGCCTTCCGTGATATCTGCTGAGGGCCATTTAAGACATTCTCAGAGATATTACCAAGTATTTGATAGATGGGGAATTTTTTTTTTCGAAATGGTGAGGTTTTTCTTGCATTTTTTTATGGGAAAACCTCGGGGTGATGATTGAGGCAGCTACTGAATTTTCAAAGCGTGTCGTCGTTTCGGTCAGTAGAAATGCGCTTATAGTCAAGGGCTTGATTTAATGAATTAGCCTGTCATTACATGTGTTCCTTAATTTATAGGTCCCTCTTTCTTGAATCTCTTGGTTATGACATGTTTTTTAAATGTATTTTATTGCTTAAGTCCTTTAAAGTTATAAACCCAGTGATGGAGTCAAAGGAAAGAAGTTGGTGCGAAATAGAAAGATAGTTACGTGACGATGCGTGTTGACTTTAAATCTTTGTAAGTCACAATTTGTTGGAAATATTGAGAGGGAAAGTCATTCCACAAACGTTGCGAGTGGCTAAAAAACGATTTTCTGAATTTCACTATGCCAAATCTGCAGGATTAAAAAAAAAGAAAAAAACGTTTACACCTCTTGAGAAATCCGAGGCATCTGGCACCACTTTTCGCAGCTTCAGAAATCTGGTGATTCCAGCCAATGGGTGAGGTAACTTACATGCCAAGCATTGACAAGCCATTGGATTCCTCTATAGCAGCTCCATTCATTTTTAGTTTGGCTACATTAGTATACCGCTGGGTTTTCGACGAACTGAAACTCGGTTTTTCGTAACCCAGTTGATGATGGAGTTGACAGTCGGTAGACATACTCTTCCGGTGAGACTCCACAGCATGGGATCTGAGCCATAGAATTGCCAAAATCTAAGCGAAGTCAAGAGTACTGTCGTCCGTAAAGGAATGGATTGGATTGCAATTGAGAGAGAGAAGATCGCTAATATATATTCAAAACAGGTCGGAGCCTTGGGGTAAACCAGCATTGGTTGAGAATGAGGTAGAAGTGTATTCATTCAATACAACTTGTACTGACCGATTACCTAAAAGGCTTGCAATTCATGATGAGAAGATGTTACCGACATCGTAAACTTGAATTTTGCTTAAGAGGACACTGTACCACACTCTATCGGAAGCTTTAGAGATATTCAGTGCAACTACTAGGCATTCACTGTAATGGTGAATACTATGGTTCCATTTTTCAGTTGGGTTGGCTGTGCAAGATTATTCCGAGAATAAACTACAAGTTGAGATTCTAACGATTCGCTTTAAAACTGCGGACATTTGCAAGTAGTTCCTTGATGCTATTCCCAAAGCACAATCCAAGCTGAGCAGTGCTGCAAACGAGGAAATAGCCAAGAGTGCGGAACAATCCTCGAAAAAGTCCCCATACCATCTGTAACAGGTTCATGGTCGTGCAAGCAATGTTACACATCGAATGCAGCTGAGACACCATAACGTGCACCTGTGGACAGTTGTTGATGGAAACCATACTGACGGTCATTTAGAAGACGGTTTCTTACAAGATATCTCATAGGAGAGAAATTCACAATGCTTTCCATGACCTTAGAGAGCACTGATGTTAGAGTTATGGGTCAGTAGTTTGAAGTGAAGGGTTTATCGCGCTTTTTAGGGATCGGCTGGAAGTGTGCGAGTTTCAACCTATCTGGAAAGATGCCTGTAGAGTTTGACAGTGGAAGAGCTTACGTAGAGGTTTAGCTAGGGTAAAAAAAGCAGGGTTTCGATAAATAATAATACCCGGTTTCAGCTGCCTTTGTTTATGGTCATCCTCTCTAAAATGTTATTAGGAGTGACATCGTCTATCTCCACTTCTATTAGCCGTCTTTCCGTAGGTCACCTGTGTAGCCCGCATGTGAAGAATGTATGGAATGAGTCGTCTTCCGGCGAGGTGCTGCTTCACATCTACTTCCGTCTTCTTCTTGTAAATGGGTTTCTGGCACTAAAAGATCAATGGGTGTCACTCCCGCGACGACGAGATAGGCCGGTTCCGACACTGTGCGATAAGGACACATTTGTTTCCTATATTTCTCTTGCTTAAGCGCATCTGGCCATATTTCCCAACCATACAGGAGGATGGCGAGCATGATTGACATGAGGAGACTTCGCTTACTTATGGTTGGATCTCCAACGTTTGCCATGATCCTGCCTGAGTGATGTTGTGATCGTCATGGCTCTATGATGCAGATTTAATCTATTGCCAGAAGTATGTCACTGCATCCTTACTGGTGATCACATCTAGCCCAACATGAAAATAGAATTGTGTTGGAAATCGCAGCCTGATCAGGAGAACCATAACATTTTTCTCCGTTGGTAAGGCTCAGTCCGTGGTCTGTCATGCAGTTAAGCCATCTCATGTCTTGGATGAGCCTTCTCCCTGCCCTATCTATGTTTCTTGGAGTGATCACCTTACCGATGTTGTCTGCGTACCCTACCAGAAAGGTATATTCGGACATCTCCATGCTAAAGATTTCATTGTAGAGGACGTTTCACAAGTAATTGAATCTTGCTCAGCTTCTGCTATGATTTTCTTTCTGCAAGATCCATCTGTGGTCTATCAATGCGTGATCTTTGACTTAGTCCTTTACTATTCGTAAGAGATATTGCGTGATCCTGGAGGTGTTTTTCAACGAGCACATCTTCTGGCTGAGTTGAAGGCATTCCTCACGTCTAAAGCTGGTAGCACTGCAACCTTCCTCGAGTAATGATTGCCCTGTTGATCGGTTTGAATTGTTTTTATCATTTCCTCAATTGCTCTTGAGTGCCCTTTCCTGAGTCCGTGTTGTCTTTTGGATAGATCGCCTACGCTCTGGATTGCTGCTGTGAGTGGTGGCTTCAGTATCTGCTCCACGAGTTTCCCCTGCTGTGTGCAACAAGCACAGTGGTCTGTAGGCTGATGGGTCTTCCGAGTTCCTTTTCCCTTAAAACCAAGGCTTAAGTTTATTAGTTCTTGTCGAAAATCCCGTCCTTTGCAGGACACTTTTCGCAGCTATATCCTTTGTGTGTAAGTCGATGTGTATTAGCGCGTTCATGGTTTGGACATGAATCTTCATCAGATTTGTTATTTTTTTTTGATCTTGCGAGGGCTGTATACAAACTGGCTGGAGACGCCTTTGGAATGCTCTCCTGTAGATGGTTTTCTCCGGGATTTATGTCCCCGAAGTACCAATGGTGGTGCCATTATTTTTTTTTTGTGCATTAAAATAAACAGTTTTGCGTTCTCGACTCTTTCCTACTTCAAGCCGTAGGGCCCATAGATCTTGAAGATTACGAATTTACCAAAGGTATCGTGTTGGCATAAAGCTGTGTCAAGAAAGATATCGTTTTAGGGAGCATGCTGTCTATCAATATTGGGTTTAGTCTTAAACTTGAAGATGTTCAAGACTTTTGTTGTTCATTGATAGTAGATCTGGCATAGATATTCCGCATTAATTGTGCATGGAATCTAAAACACTCCCCTCCAGCTTGATAGTAAAATCTTGCGAACCAAATCATTCCACTTATGGCCTTACCTTCGAGCACTTGCATCAGCATTCCCTATTTCTAAACATCGTGTAACGTTTTGTCTACAATGACCTCCACATGACAAACTTGTGTCGTTCAATGAACCATCATACCCAAAACATCTGCATGGTTACACCGCCATGACCCATTGAGGACTCAATTCGAAAGCCCTCGAGAACCTGAAGTACTCAAGAAACACAAACAAAAAAGGGTCCAATTGAACACCCTATTACAATAATTGCACAAACATAGCTCTTCAGCTCTCAATAGGCAATCTCTCTCCTCCCGCCTTCATCATCTATAAGCGTCTGAAAAAGTTATTGCATAATAAATTAAAAAAAAAAATATACACCGACTCGCAAGGTATATGTATGTATTTCTCGAAGAACTATGTCACGTCACAATGGTACTTGATGGCCCGGCCGGACAGATGACAAGGTCAAGAGCAAGCACACCACAACGTGTCAGCTAAGATGGTCCACATAAGGGCTTTACTCGGTCTTCTCTTAATAAAAACAAATACATAGTCTAACCGATAAAATTATTATTATTTGCGCATGTCGCGTACGCGTTAAGTACGCGCTTCCAAGAACACACTAATCTATCTGTAACGCTGACGTCAGCTAAGCTACAAATAAACTTATCATGGAGTGGTCATCACGCGTTTTCGCAGCTTCAAGATGATTGTTTTAAACCGATTACCCGTTTAGATACCAAGGACTACTTCCGGCTGTTTGGATATCTCGGTAGTAAATTGGCGATGCTAGTAGTGGTGGTCTATCAACTCAATCAAATGTGAAAAATTATACTCGAGCAGGCAGCATGAGTACGTACGTGATGAATCCATTAAAACAAAAAAAAAAAAAAAACCTTTGAAGATTAATTTTGAAAACCCGTCCGAACAAGACGTACTTGCATTGAAACCGTTTTGACCGTGTCGCCTCGTCGAATGAAAGTGATAAATCTTTGCAGATCGATGGTGCTTCCATGGTAACAACTGGCAAACAAGTGTATCTGACATTCGCGCACTGCCTGTGTACTTAGATACAAGTTGTATCTTCCACTCTAAAGCTGGTTGTTCTCCTAGGTGTGTGTATGTAACATCCAAGGAGGTTTGTTTTTCTTTTTTTTTTTTTTTTGTGAAAACGAAAGTATATGGTGCACCTGGATGCAAGAGCAGAAGAGGTGTGTGTTTGGCGCGTCATAAGTTGGATTTATGCTGACTTAAAGCGTTTCAAATTGCTACTGGTTTTAGCGTTCCCCATCAGACAAATGGTATAATATGTCATTAAGGCTATGAATTATAGTAGCTGTGTGCGCCAATACGGATGGTGAATGGGGAAATATTTTCTGTAGATGGGCGTTTGTCACAAAGATGAATGAGCGGAGGATGTCGTTATTAATTTATTGTAGGGTTAAAATGCTGCTCATGTCTACTACGACTTGTTTCAGTCGATGATGTGGGATTTGGATTGGGTATTGTCCCTTACATAGGTTCGGGAGAAAGCCTTGAATTGTTTATTCGTAGGTAATGAAGTTCAAAGACGATTTTAGAGAAGCGAGTGAAGTATAGCAAGTATCTGCTAACAATTGACTACCATGTTCTCCGATAAGAAGAGATTCCTCATTTTAGTAAGGATTAGTCATCAAGTTAGTTGGTAAAATACCCTTATTTGTACGCGTTCATACTTCCTTCAATGAACAACATGAACAACGTTAAATTGTTACATTTTGCTAGCCACTCTGAAAATCTTGGAAATGTAAACTTTCTTGCATTGGCCGGTTCGACTACTTCGGTTTTACGAGTTTCAGATGTGTCTCTTACCATTTTTGAAAAGCACTGTAGTTTATTGTGCCATCTGCTGTACCTAGGTAAGGTTTGTTCCCTCTTTAGGGTTTTCCTCATACTACAATTCTCCAGGACAGCGCATTAGAATTTTGTGCTCTTGCTTATCCTCGACAGGGATCGAGCTTATCGAATCCGGTTTGGATCTAAGGAATCTGAGAAAGAAAAGCGGGTCTATAGTCGTCGTATACCTCTCTGATAACTGATACTTGTCTAGACATTTCATTCTCTTGTGACTTAATGTCCCACAAGATTCCAGAATGTTTTCCGGAGTCTCGCTGGGCTCATTGTAGAATCTGCAAAGTTGCCTCAGGTGTTCCTCGAGTTTACAATGCCCCCTTAGGAAACCTGTAAGGATACGTAGGTTATTTTTGTTGATGGATGCTCAACCTTCTTTAATTATACTTCCCAAGAAGCTTCTTAACTTGACTGAGGCCTTGATGATTTTTCCAGGTTCTTGGCCTGTTTTCTTTTTCGAGCCTGCAGAATTCTTCTTTTAGGGTAGCTTCCTCTATTCAACAGAATGGTTCAGAGGCTATGAAGGGTTCTGCTGCCTCTTGTCTTCCTAGTATCATTATCCTCTATTCCCACATGACCTGGTGTCCAATAGAGGGTCTCTACTCAATTCAATAAGTTCCTATACGCATTTCCACACTAATTTAGACCAAACTACATGGGCAGTGAGAGCTTTGATGGCTGCCTGACTATCTGATTATTGCTTTCACAGTTGCTATATGTTTTGTTTAGATTGACGCATCTGTCTTGTCAGGAAATTCTTTCCACAATTAAATTTTCTGATACTGTCATCCGGCATTGCCCGGAGGGTGAATTTTTTAAGAAGTACATCGAATCCTGTTAATCCTATGCTCATCTTTCCTCCAGTTCTCTCTTTTACAATTCTTAGGATCGTTTTATCTGCAATCTCTTCAAGCGCAAGGTGGAGTGAGTTAGTTCCAGAAACACCTCTTTGTTAGTATTTTCAGACATCTGGTGGCTAAATATAGAGCTGAATTAGTTCCATAGATTTAAGTTTACTTTAGACTGGCTTACGTTAGATACACTTAGACCAAAAAAGGTCCATTGTTTGTATTAAACAGACCGGAGCTTTTAATAAAAGGAGGCTCGTGATGCCTAATGATGCCAGTTCGGCTAGGTTGTCAAAGAAAGGAACACCTAGATGGAGTTGCTTACGTGCATAATAGGTGGAGAATGGTTTTTTCCTCGTCCTTATCCCTACAGCTTCTGCAGAAGTCATGTGAAAAGAAGCCCAGCCTTTTGACATTTTGGTCTACCAGACATTGTTCAGTAAAAACACCGATAACGTGGCTGATCAGTGATCGCTTCAACAGAACCTACTCGTAACTACGTTTTAGATAAAGCCTGACGAGATTTGTCTCGAAAGGTTGCAAATAGATAGATTTTCCTGCAAACATCGAGGGAGATTCAAAAGGCTCAGTCATTTCGACCGGATCCTATGCGTCGTACCCTGTCTGGCGAGCTCATCAGCCTTGCAATAAATGTGAATGTTGAAATGCTCAGTCATCTCCAGAAGAGACGAGGGAAGGCACGTGATTCCAGGGATTTGATTGCTGCCTGACTGTCAGTGAAAATACTAATATTCCTGACAAATATTGCATTACATTTCAGCCAGGACAAGACGAAGGTTGATCGCCAAGATTTACGCCTGAAAAACGCTACAATCATCTGAGAGGCGGTAGAGAGACTTAGTTTAAACTTGTCGGAGAAGACACCACAGCCTACCCCTTCGTCAGTCTTGGAACCATTTGATTAGAAGTGGACTGAACTGTCCTTGAAAAGGGAGCAGTGACCCATTCATTACGGTCAGGGATGCTCGTAAGGAAATAGTTGCATAAGTCATCATATTTAGTGGGTATACCCTCCGAAACACTGGTATTCTTGGTACATCTAACCGATGAATTGCATCTCCATTCGATACATGCCATCTTTGACTGCCCCCAATGGGATGTGGACACAGTTCACGGGGGACCTGTCGGGGGCTAAAACATTTTTGTTACTGTGCCCCGACACCCAAGGGAAACAGATTTGGAAGGGATGTGAAACGAGTTCCTCTTTGCTCTGTCCCACCACCTTGGAGGATGGAGTACTCTAGCATCGAATACTACATTTTCCTAGCCTTGATGGTGTCTTGGATGCCAATAAGGATGGCCATGTTTCGGATAGATACAGGGTTGTCTTTCAAAACGCGACAAGCTTCGACTACTGCCAGAACGTCAGCCTGAAAGACGCAGAATGAATCTGGGACCTGGTATGATTCAAATATTTGGAGCATGGAGATCGAGTGATATAAGATGCAGAAGAACATTCGGGGCTTCGATCGCTTGGCGCCAACATCGCATGGCACCTGTAGTGCCTATAGCTGCTGTTCTTTGCTCTTTTTTAGTGGTATAATGCTGTACCCTTTCCTCAAAGCATGTCACCAAAGAAATGACCCTTATGAGAGGGTAGAGCGTACCACTGCTGTATACATCAATAAGACCATCTTCGGTCGAAGTCCCCATTTGGTTGTTTAGCATTGGACGTGTCAAAGGCGGTGCTTTGGTTTTCCTGGTAAAAGGCGTCAGTCCACAACTAGTATCCCATGTATCGTTTGTTATAGAAATATAGCTCAACAACTTTACTATTCCACCAAAACACCTTTCATCGAAAACGCTACACCACTGATACTAACGACCACGTCCACTGACAACAGACTTTCTAATGTCGTTACATCATTTTGTGACTAAACGTTTTTCTGCCATTAACCTCAAGTTGCTAATTGAAAGATTATTTCCCACCCGGATAAGCCGATTGGTCATAGCGTTCCAAAATGAAAACATCAACTTAACCGGTTCTAATCAACACAGTAGCTGAAGGTGACCTCTCATAACTTACCTGCAACGGTTGACATTCTGGTCGAAACAATACAGAAAAAAAAAAAAAGTGGCTACCATTCACCATCGGCTGACAAGTTCAGCCTATAACCCTGATCATGAAATTCCCACTCCATGGGTCGTCGCCGATCGATAAATAAGATCACGCATCGATTAGCATACTTGGCAACCTCATGATGACGATGGCTTTTCCTGTTAATAAAATTTATCATGTTTCCAACCGATACCGAGCACGGGATTTGTGCTCCATTTGATGCTTGAATGCTTCCTCGCAAGTGGCGTACCACCACATCATCGAACTTGTTCGCTATAATTAATAATAATTACTTCACAGTAGTGTAAGGTATCAGGGGGATAGGCAAAAGCCCCTCAATTGCGCTAATTAAATAATAAGTGCCGCCTAGCGTTACCTATCCAATTAACTCTCTCCCTCACAATGGCCCTGCTGCAACGCGCCTCGGCAATAACCAGACCAGAACAACCTTCTCTCACTTGACAGAGCATTTAGGTTCATCGACCATGAACCTTCAGTATACATACATTCATACTTATAGACATGGAGAGGTGCGAGAACTAGGTGGTCACTATTAAAGTCTGAATTTGATGCGAGGCACCTCAAGAACCTCTGGCATTATCTGGGAACGGGAAACAATTCAGACCTACCCAACGCCGAATCGATTGGGAAAAATTGCGACATAAAACCAGTTCACTTGGAGTTTGGAACTCAGAATAGTCGTCGTCGCCGTGGCGGAGAAAAAAGAAAAAGAAAAAAAGAAGCGGATTATTCAAGGCTTTCCTCAGACAGTCAGTCACTTTGTGTGCGCGGTGTTGCTGCAGTTTCGTTGCTACTATTGTTGCCATTTTTGTGTTGTTGTTTGCAACTAGCCTTGCCGTTGGCTCTGTAAAGTAAGATGTGAATACTCGTACAATGGCGTTTAATGTTTCACCTCAGCCAGCCACCCTCTTTCATCGTACTCCTTCGTCTCCCATTCGTTTTGTTTATGGCGGCATTGTTTAGCATGGTCTTCTGTTTGGCGGCTTTTTTTTTCAAACGCTAATGATTTAATTAGCTTGTTTGCATAAGTGATCAGCCAGGTGGTTGGTGGAAGACAATAGAATTCGGTAGGCTGAAAGTGTCTATCAAGCTTGAAAGCGTCGGGCATAACGCCAGGTTAGATAGACAGCTGAAGTGTGTGCGCCAGCAACGTCATGGGTTTCTGAGGTGTGAGTCAGTTGTTTTGAGCAATGGCCTACGTTTTCTGGATTTCATTATGGAATGCCCACGGATATATGCTGTGGGTGGTATGTATTACAAGACGGATAACTTAGTCATGCAGTTTAGATTTAGATAGTGCGTCATTGGAAAAGATTCAGAACGGGCTTAAGTGGTTGTTGGTTTCCCGTTATTCGGTAAAGTTTGACCAGTTTTATGGGAAGAGTATGATGTTCTTAAGGGACAGTAAGCCTCAGATAATATATTAGATAGGATCAGGGACTGGAAGGTATGTCTCGCACCACTCCACTGATCATAAATATGTTCAATTTGGTATAACTGACCTTCTTCCCAACCAATCAGTCTTTAGGAATCCTAGGAAGATCGATTGGTCCAAGTATAGGGACAGTGTAGGAACATTTGCATTTTGCAGATCCCCTGACCCCCGCAATAATATCTATTAGCTAGATTCCCTTGTAGAATATTTAACTCAAGCTATGTCAATCTCTTGCTCAACCAGTAAACTAAGAGGTAAGTCCAGACCTCTCTGGTGGAGTCAGGCGATTAGAACTCTTAGGAGTGACTGCAGACGGTTCTTCATCCGGTCCAAACAGTGAATTTACAAAACCAATCTAAGAAAAGTCCAACGTAAATCTCGGAGACTCTTTTGTGGTAAAATAATGGTTTTAGGTTCTTTCCCCAAGTTTCCTAGTCATCTGTTGAGAATAGATGGCTCCTCGATCAGTTCCAGTGTCGAATTCCTTGAGCTATTAATGAAATCCAGAAATGCCAAATCCTTTAGACAATACGCAGCTTAAAGCCATCTAAACTGGCAAGTGTAGATAGCATAATACTCACTAAAATGCAGCAGTCTGCTGAGCACTAAGCTTTGGATGAGCTGGCGCTCTGTCCTTAGTTTTGGCTTTAGGTTTTTTACTCTGGACTGGTCTTCTTTTCTTCTAATCAAAACCTACGAGAAGTTGACGAAAAGTTTACAACCTTAGGATGTAATCTTTGAAAACCCCATCCACTGCAAATGTGATAGTTTCTCGTAGATACGCCGATGTTTTGTTTGGTGATCCGGGCTGGGAAAACGTTCTTGGTGAGGTTTTCAGCTTCTAAGGCGAAGACAACGTAGATGAATATCTTGGGAACCTCATGTCCATGAGTTATACGTAGGTTTGTGTTTTTCCATGTCTTGATTCTACCTACCGCAGACATGAGCCAATTAATGTTGCTGCGGCATGGCAGGTGATTGACAACCATCTGTCTCTAGCTGAGGCGGCTATAAATCTCAGGATGGGACAGTTTTTGTCAGTTTTGTCCATCTCTTCCAGTAGGCTCTTCCTCAATAGATTAATTTCCTGGTCCGTAAGGATCTGCTCTGGGTCCATGGAATGCATGATTTCAACCTTTCATTGGTACATACTATCCCTACAGGGTAGGTCTGACGTACTAGGTCGCTCTTGAACAGTCTCCATCCGACGGACCCTTTAGGCATAGTTTCTTTTATTTTGCCTCCACTTGAGCTGTTGTTCATATTTGAGTTGGATTATGTACATACGTATGCTGAGGCTTGCTTTCATCGACATTTGCTACTACCTCGATGCTTGATACAATTTGTTCCTGAGCATCTGTTCTGTCCAAGACTTTAGATGGGGGTGGACGGACTTTTGGAGACGAGAGAATCGTCTCTTCTGTCTCCATTTCGGATAGTGTTGATTCTTCATCTAATTCCGAGAAAGTAAAGTCAGCATCAGAACTCCCATACAGGTGTAAGGGTGGTTACTAGGAGAGATCACCTGGTACCTCATAGGGACATTACGTTCACGATGCACTTGTTTTAGGTTTTCTGGACCAGTCAGTCCTCGGCACATACTCTGGGTTTGACATCTAAACTTGGGAATTTTGTCTCTTGGTCCGCGGTGTGTGAGAAGCTCACCGTGACACTCCGTGGTCTTCCCCTATTCGCCATCTGGGGACGCGCGGGGTTGTCTGAGAAGCTCATGTTTCATCCCGGACAATAACTTTAAAGCGGGTATTCCCGCACGAGATCATTGGGAGGAGGATCTGTAGCTTCAAAACACGGGATCGATGTGTTTCTTTACGGACGGATTAAAAATAGATTCGGAAGTAGGACGTAGGTGTCTCCACGATCTAAGCAGAATCATCTCTTTCCGCCTTTCCAATCACTGTAGCGGTATTAATGTATAGTGCATTTTAGGAGGAGATCATGGCGATAAAGGAGGCCTTATCGTGGCTGATGTATAGTGTGTAATCAAATCGGGATATCCTCATTTTTACGGACAGTTAGGCCACGATTAAGTTTCTGCATTCCTCCACAATTAACTCAAAAACTGCCCTAAATTGTCGCTTGTTTTTTAACGAATTGGCTAAACAATTCAAGAGGAGGAAACCATACTTCCTATTCTCTCTACATGCCAAGCTCTATCCGCTTGCAGAAGATTGTTCTTAGGGGCATGCTTCTTCGACAATTAAAACGAATTGGCTAACGCCAATATTAATTGCATCTAGCGCTTTATACTAAGCTCCTGTTGGTTCCTAGACCTTTTCTGGTATACTAAAAAGAATGAATAATAATAATATTAACCGTCTTGAGAAATATTACCTGATATATATGTACATATCTACCCCATTGGCTGTAAATCCTTATTACCCACATACTCGTATTCTTAAAAAAAAATTAGACCCAAATCCACTGCACCTTAACCTCCATCAGTATTTACTTCAATGCTAAGTCATGATCTTAATAGCAGATCGGGAGAATTCAACCCAAAGTCGTGTCCAAGTCGTTTATCAACTAAAATGTGCCATTTAGCACTCAAATGAATAAATAATTTGCATTCGCTGCAACAACCCACAGGCCATTAATCCTCATATCAGGAAACTGCCGACTGCAGCAACAACTGCCTACGGTTTACCCAAGACCAAGACCATAAACCACATTGCAATGGCAATAAGTGTCAATTAAATCAATAAACTCATAAAATTATCTCAATTTGTACCAAAAATCCAAAAAGAAAAAAAAACAAAATTCTTAACAAATGCACTCTGCTCGTAAATCTTCTCAACTTGCTATACCAGCTGCAGAGTAATACTATGGTCCTCTGTACGTCCGTCTGGTGGTGGTTGTCTTTTGAAAAAAGAAAAAAAAAAAAACAAAATTAATTACACTCACTAAGCGCTGCATGTTCCAGTTAATTGTTCGTTATTACCAAGCATTTACTTGGTCTTCGATAAGAGAACACGTAGTAAGAAATAATAAATTTGCATCACATCGAACAAAGGCCACCTTGAGTTGGCAATTTATTTGATGCTGTAAGCTACTTTGGAGCTTAAATGTTGCGACCGGCAGTCGGCAGATTATTATTGTGTGTTCTTAGTGGAGTGCATGCTGAAGTATTGTGAAATTCTTTTTGAGTAATCGTGTGAGTTGGACGCCGGAATCTTCTTTGAATGGGTTAGTCATTGAGCAATGATTTAGGCAAAAGAACATGTTGGAGACTTTCGAATAAACGGATTTTGAAAAACTTTATACTTTGACTAGTGTTATGGCATTCAGGTAGCCACGCCTGTGCCTTTTCAAAATGTATCTCAATTTCATCTAGTTTCACTGTGATTAGATGGTGATTTTTCATGCTGGTGTGTCGATGTAAATAATAAGAGTAAGGTTCTGTCTTGCGGAAAATTTTACAATCAGGGTGAGTAGTGACATTCCACACCCGAATTGTTACATTTCTTTCATTTTATATCGGTATTAGCTGAACCATTAAAGAGAGCCATTTCCTTTCCAAGTTGTGTCTGGGTTTTGGTTATTCCATTCTTAAACTTTAGTAAAGCAGTGCAAAAATGACCACTACAGTGTGTACACACGACATGACTGCACATTACACAGTTGAAAATAATCACCTAATCATAGTTTTTTCAGCATTTTATATTGTGCTCTCATTCAATTGCAGATGTGAATTGTAGCGGTGATCAAACAACGACGTTTTTGGTCCAAATCAAATTCTTTTCGATAATTGTCGAGCATTCACAAAATTAGAAATCGCAATTCAAAGCTTAGTTCTCAACTGTTATAAACTGTTGGTTGTCGACTCTATACAACGTTCTTCATGATCTTGATGATCATTAAATCATTGCCACAATACGGGAAGTGTGGGTTGAAAGTTTGAAGTTGATAATGCGAATGAGTGTATATCAAAGTAAGAATTTGTAACTTCAATCTTGTTATGAAACAAAAGAGTTGACTTGCGAACTTTTTCGGTTAATCTCAAAATTTTCATCTAAGCCAGAAGTTGGGTTGATCTGGTGGCAACTGTGATGGTACTTTATTGACAGCTGATTGAATCAGAGATAATTTTGTTACAAACTTGATGTAGAAATATTTAAATCTTTTCTTTTCCTTATACATATGCCTTCTATCGGGTGGGAATCATTGAGAGATCTTTTCAGAACAAGGATTTCACTACGGTGTCTTTCCTTGATATTGAAGGAGCTTTCAACACTGTCAAAATAGAAGTGTCAAAATAGAAGTTATATCTGCTACACTTCTTGACTTGAAGGTTAACAACTCATTTTTGCTATTGGATCTATCAAATGCTTAAAAGCAGGCTTATCCATGGTGAGCTGAGGTCCTGTTTAACCATATAGTCGATGTGCAGGGGTACCCTTTATTTGATGAAATATTCCTAATCTTGGGTAAAGAGGGATTCATTGTTTGTTATAGACTATGTAGACGACATTTCGATACCGATATCAGGGAAGTTTCTTCTTATAGTTAGAGACCTTATGGAGTCTGCTCTAAATCAACTAGCAAAGTGGATAGATAGTATCGATTTTTCAGTTGGAAACTGAAGACCGTGCTAGGAAGACCTTGGGTTCTCTCTCTTCACGTGGGAAGGCAATGGGCTCCAACTGGGGTCTCCAGCCCTGGATTGTTCACTGGATATAAATGGCAGTAGTCAGGCTCATCCTTATGTATGGAGTACTAGTCTAGTGGACGGGACTGGACAAGGAAAGCAACATTCCAATACTTGAAAAGGTTCAAGTACGTCGGTATAAAGGGCGCATTAGAACCACTCCTACGCCTGCAATAAAAACGATGCTCCATCTTCCCCGTTGACATCTTTGGAAAGCAGATGGCGGATAAAGCAGTTTAAAGGATTAGGGAATCCTTGCAACTAGTTTATGGAAAAATGAGCTACGCAAGCATCCTAAACGGCCATAATACTATTCTTAGTACTTCGGACTACATTGTCGTCTATCTGGACTTTAACGTTAAATATAAAACCAGGATTCCTAGCAGAAGTGTTTGGGAATCGGGAGTAATTTTAAAAGAATCTATGAATGAGATTTACACAGACAGATCTAAGACAGCATCTAGAACAGGTGCGGGAGTTTACTCCAGTGCATTGGATATTTGTAACACCACTCGACTGCCAAGCAGAAGTGACAGCAGTCCGTGAAGCCACAACCTGGTTTTCGATTAACTCGATAGAGTGCAGCGCTATTGTTTTCCACATAGATAGTCAAGCTCGGATAAATGCCTTGGAATCACCAATAATTCCATCCAAGTTAGTCAAGCAATGCCACGGATCTCTTAACGAGATCGCTGTTAGGTGCGACGTATCGCTCTGCTAGGTTCCAGACCATAAGGATATTACAAAGCGGACAAGCTAGCTAAGGATGGTGTAGATCAGAACCTCCTTGACAATAGGGGGAACCGTCAGTAACTATTAAATCGATAAAATTCCAATTAGATTCCACAGCCATTAGATTGGCAAACAGTCTTATCCACAAATCTGGCCATAACTGGATTGTAAAAAAAACAGTAGACTTATCTCCGTTAATATGACAAATCTAAGAAAGGTAGTTGCGACCCTCATGGAACATTGTCTGGTAGACAGATATGCCAGAAGGCTTGGTGTTCCCTTCGACAATTTCTGTAGAACTTGTAGAGATGAGGAAGAGGAAGGAACCATGACACTTCCAAATGGAAAATCTTCATATTGTCTTCATCTTGTTTTTCCATAGTGGTAACACAATAGACCTTTCTTTAGTTTACGTGTATCCCTTCTAGCTTTCGTTTGTATTGAAGGGACACTTTTCCCCGTCGGTATTACCAGCACACTTAAGTTATGGTTGATTTTGGTTCTGCACACCTACTCCTTTTATAAATAGGAGGATTCTCCCAATAATGAGGACTCAAAGGGAACCTTGGCTTGTCATCTAGTTCAATTTTACTGCATGCATGACTGGTTTGACGGTGATCAGCCATGTTGCGGTTGGTTTTTCGATTACGCGATTCCATAACTTCATGTTGTGGGATTAAAATGTTCCTGTAATTCCCATATCGCCTTTATTTTTATAAATAGGACTTGCTTCAGTCTATGTACTCCATTTCCCTCCTACCACTCCTAACTGGGAAACCATACCTTTCTATGGGTTACAAACTCACCCATTCACTTAATGGGACCGAATAATTAAACAAAACACGAAACTTTTATTTTCTGGTAAAACTGTCCCCTTTGGGAATCCCATTAACTAATGAATTGCCTGGATGTTACTTTTATGCATATACAGACACTAACGTATAACACTTAAGTGATGTCTCCATTTAGGACGATTGAAGTGGGTAGCTTTTTGAAGTGCTTTGGGAACTCCACTTAAAGAGTGATTTACACTTGGTGTCAGATAAATTTGCACAAAAAAACAGAACCATTCGCAAAAAAAGGTGTGAAAACGTTTTTGTAAAAGAAACCGCATGACTGTTTTGATTTTCTGGAGTAGGTGTTTCACTTGAACTTCAAGAGTTTATTCAAATTTGCGAATGATTTGCTTGGAGGGCTCTTAAGAAAATGACGTATCCTGGTTCACGTCACTGGAACAGTCATCGAGTCATATATATTGGTCGCCTGTAATAATAGACGCAATGGGTTAATGTAGTCAGATATATATACTCGCATATGCCTTAAAATTGTCGTATTTTCCTTTAAGTTGTGGTTTAGAATTTAGTTGTCTGTGAACCAGAGAATATGTCTGCATGCAGGGTGGTCTTGTATTTTGTCGTTGCTGAGACTAAGGGATTGTTAATTTTTTCTATTATTTGTGCGATCCAGGTGTTCTTTTGGCTATTCTCCTAAAACTTGCTGAAACTTTACCGGTTTTCTTAACGGCCTCCCGCTGACAATGATTTACCAGGTCTTTGATGATGTTGTTGCAGTTTTCCGTCATCTTCTCTAAGGATTTAGCCACTCTCACCACCGCGATTATATCCACTCCCCTTGGTTTTCACATATGTACGTATGTAGTACTCCATCGTACATAATGTTCCAAAGAGCTGGGCGTAATATAGTTCCCTGTGGGATTTCTCTTGTAATTTTCTGTCTTCTGGGTTCTGTTGTGTAGAATAATTTGTAATTGTAAATTGAACTATAAAGTGGAGGATCAGTAAGGAATACTCACACAGCGACCACCAAGTGATAATTCTGGAATTAAAAGAAAAAACGAGTGCTGTCTCTAAAACTTATGTATCCAAAATGGGGCAATAGAACTTCCGATAAGGATACATTCGAAGAGATGTTGAACGGCAATTTAACCCTAATCGGAACAGCGGAGGACCTCGCACATCGCCTTACAACCATCATTACTACCGCGAGCCATGCATTAAGACCTAGAAGAACAAACGGCAGGAAGGCATCACCGTGTTAC
The DNA here is from genome assembly GCA_905220385.1 of Xylota sylvarum. Lineage (NCBI taxonomy): Eukaryota > Metazoa > Arthropoda > Insecta > Diptera > Syrphidae > Xylota > Xylota sylvarum. Next base: position 100,781,169 of record LR999957.1, on the reverse strand, counting down.
TGATGGGCCAAGGAAATAAGGACACTTCGGGCAAGATGCCTAAGAGCCCATGGCCAAGTCCAGCGATCAAGAATGAGACCAAATCTCAAACAATGGCTGAATACTGTTAAACTGGCTAGGCGTAATTTAAATACAGCAATTAAGGAGAACAAAACAGCATGTTTCTAACGTCTCTGTGACGAAGCCGATATTAACCTCGGGGGTCGGCATACAGAATAGTAATAGGAATATAATGTTATAATAATATAACTGAAGGGTTGTAGGATCCCTCCAATAACATGTCCAATAAATGCTGCAATCGTAGAGCACCTTTTCCCCCAAATACCATCTACTATGTGCAACATCGCAAGAAAGGTCAGTCCAGAGGATAGTCCACTAATTACTCTGGAAGAGCTGCTTAAGGTATGCAACAAGTTAGAATACCAAGGAGCCCCGACTGAACTGCATCCTGAATAAGCTAATAAAGACGGCTGTAAAAAAGAGACCAGACCTCTTCATAATGACGGTGCAGAAGTGCCTTGAAGAAGGAACTTTTCCAGCCAGACTGGAACTAGTCGACCATAAAACAGACACTGTCTTCATAACTAATCGAAAAACTTAACAAAGAAAGCTGCGCAAATGCAAGGAGCTCTCTCGTCCATACTGCCTAACCATTGGTGGACCTGGATACGCTAAAAGGATCCTACTCTTAAGAGTTATCATATCAGTTTTGTTATATGCCACCCCAGTTTGGGCATTAAGAACGTATGATACCAAAAGGGGATTGTTGTCAACATCCAGACTCTGTGCTCTACGAAACTATCAGCAGCTTTCAAACCATTTCAGACAACGCCGCCTTTGTTATAGCTCGAATGATCTCCATTCACATCCTTGCAGATGAAATGTTGAGGGTTTATAACAGAAGGGCATGGAACCAACCAACATGACGCCAATAGTATCAAAAACTCAAACTGGAAGAAAGGCACTGTCAGCAGCTATGTGGCATCAGCTGAGATAAGCAGAAAAAAAAGTATTACCAAGAGTATCTCATCATTTGAAAATGTCGACATCGCGTCAACGTTTATCCTTTTCAATCTGCTCATTATTGAAACCCTATTAGGGTTTACGTGCTAATGATGTTCCACACTTCCTATTGCACGACTGATGTGGGGGTCATTAGGTGGTCACTTATGTATATTTGATAAACCCTCGAAGTTCGTTTGAAACGCCTTTGTTTTCACGTCGATGAAACGAGTACTATTTGCGGTATTACACCACTTCTTTGTTTGCTCTGGGATCGCTCATATCTATCGATGCACCGACTCTACTTTTACCACCAGCGGCAGTGTCCAGATAGGCAACCGTCTATAGACTGGTTTATTACAGGTTCATATCAAGTTGGCTGTATATATAGGTACGTTACCCATTTGGTCGCCTTTTTTCACAAACAGTAAAATACTGCTGGATGGATCACATCCTCCCAGAAAGTAATAGTTCCAATTACTCTTGTTTATATGTCCCTCCCACGCACCAATCAATCAAACTCTAACTCACTTAACATTTTTTACCTCAATATCCGGAAGCTATAGTGGCCTAAAACTTCGTACCAGTCTTGAACCAACAATAAACACTATTTTCACTTTAATCTTTCGAAGAGATACCCCCTCAAGGTTTTCGGTAGGAATATGAAAACATCACAAAGGCACTTAGAACCTTCTTCCGCCCCCACACACTGTGTTATTATTCAGTGCCCAGAAGCAGAAGCATTCTTTTCTTATTTTATTTTTGCCAGACTTTCAAGGTACTTCAGGTGAAGACGTCAGCCAATCTGTTAAATTTTTTTCCGACGCTCACCGATGCTTGAGTATCATATTTTTCGTGAATATTTCAAAAGCCTCAATCTAGTGGCACTGCAAAATATTGACGGATAAATCGAAATCACAAGATCGTCACCACTCATCAGCAGTGTGTGGCTAGTGTTGCTTGATTTCCGGTTAAATTCAAATTGATTCGTTAATTAACCCGATCCGGACCGCATTTTTGTGTTTGTTTGTTGAAAAATTGATTTATTGACAAATCGCAAATCCAATGCAATTACTGTGAAAAGTGGACAGCCTCAACCATGAATGCGAAAAAAAAGCCAGAATATGCTCCAGGCTAAGGCTGGCTAGCTGGTGGGACTGGTTGGAGTAGAATTACGATTGAGTATCTTTTTGTTTTTTTTTTTTTGTATCTTTCCGCTATTGCTACTGGTTTATGCTGTTGTCACACGAATGTTGTTTGTACAATCGGCCAGTTAACACCGTGCGTTAATTTTATGCAATTTTTCTTATCGAATGGGATTTTTATGTCCAACGATGCGACGGCGGCGGCGGCGGCTACGAGATCGTTAGGCGCCATCACGGTCCCTGGGCTGGTGCGAGCTGGCTGGTCAAAAGTGTGAGAAATGATAAATAGTCAGAGATTATGTTTCGTGTCGTACTACGGGTATAAGCAAATATTTTTAGTTTTTAATTTGTTTGGCTATAAAGTGTTGAGCGAGAGATGGTTAATTTGTTTGCTTGGGTTTTGGTATTTTTTTTTTCTGCAGTAAACTGTATGACTGACCAGAGGAATTTTAATTGGATGGTATTGGGAAGACATGTCTTAAATCCTTGATGATCCTTAAAATGTTTACTTTTCTTGTAGTATTTAGCCATCCATCTCGATTCAATGTCCTCGACGTGTTTTAGTCTTTCGGACTACATCCATGTCTTGATGAGTTCGCAGTTAAATTTTGCTCCATTCGTTGCTCCATTCGTATAGGGAACCAATTTATTTGATGAAGTATTTTTTTTTTTCGAAGGAGGCCACGATCTGCTAGCACTCGGTACCATACATTCCGACTGGAAAGATCAATATTCTGCAGGGCTTCACTTCGGTTCTTGCTGTTAGAAGTGTTGACCTCAGTAGTTTTGGATGATTCTTGCCGGATTTCCACTAAGGTGTTGTTTGTAGAGTTGGACACTTATTCCGAGGTAGCTAGTGATAGTGATGTTTTGTCATAAGCGGTGGACATATGATTGTTCAGACCAATATCTCTTGCCCTTGTTTCCGGTGTATATTCGGATAAGTTCTGAATTTCCAAACTGTGAATTCGGCCAGTGCTTTGCGGAGCTCCAAGCATTGAATACGACCTTAAAGTCGGTAATTAGATAGTGTGTTTTGACTTTGAAATACGTTGGTCGCTTGCATGACTTGTCTTAGCATAAAAATTTGCTCCATAGTCGATGTGTAAGTTCGACAAGATCTTATACTCGACATTAAGGAGGGATCTGCCTCGATTGTTGGTACAAGACATATGGTCTCATAGTGTATATAGACCTGGCACTCCAGTATATATCTGTTGGATGCTCCTACTGGCTTTGTTATGTTAAATCTAAGTGTTCTTTTATTCTGTCCATAACTGAGCCTGACATCCCCAAAGAAAAAAGTTAAAAGGCATCCATTTCTGGAGGTACATAACACAGTCACCAAACTTTGATTTCAATAACACGATTGTTTGGCCAACTGTGCGGGATGTGGCACCGTCTTTTTGAAACCACATACGCTCCAAGTCATCCTTTTCCAAAAATAGTCAAAATAAGTCAACATGGTCCAGTACCAATCTCTATTGACTGACTGTGTTGCCAGCATCATTGAAGAACAAGTATGGGGTAATAACCCCTCCATCATGAACCCATAACATTCTGTGAATGGTTTCGGATTGCTCACTTGACCAAATGCTATGCTGCTTATGAATGAAGTTGGTGAGCCAGAAATGAGCTTCATCGCTGAGAATGATATTGGGATGAGATTTGGAAAATCACGCACGTAAAGGTGTCGCAACCTTGATAAATTTGAGTGATTTGAAGCGTTGAAACGTTGTTAAATGATCAATATAAACGATTTGAAACTAAATGGAAAAATGACTGTGGACTTTCCTGGCCTAAAACCACACTGTTAGGAGCCGATCAGGTTATTGACGAAGGTTTTCAGGCGTTCAGATAGTATGTCAGATAAGAACTTGTATGCGATGTTCAGCATTGGGCAAATGATCCTGAGGTTCCATTCATCAGGCATACACTTGTCTGACCAAATCATAGAAATGGGTTGGAGTACACTCTCCACCAAATCATCTCTAGCTGCTTTGAACAACTCTGCCGTTATTGCTATGAATGTTCTGCCTTTTGGCTATATAGGTACATATGTATGTTTTCAAAAATTAAATTAAATGATGTTTTCTTTTTTACAGGAAACCACTCAACCTCCAATGCAAAACTTTTAACCATTCAGCCAAAAAGAAGAGCGATTAGTGCCGGTGATTTGATACATAGTATTTGAGTGTAGTGATCGTATTTATAGTATTTTTCGTTTCGTTTTCGTATAATGGTCCCCGTTTTCGATTTCAAAATATGTATCTTTTTCCTCGAAAATTCCCTAAAATATTTGCAAAAATCCAAGTTTGTATCATTAAAGTTAATTATGAGTTTCATAAAATTTTTTTTTTATAAAAATTTTGTTCAAAATATCCCTAAAGTGTCAAGTCCTGTTTTACAGTGAAGTGAATAAAATAAGTGAGTCCAAGTGAATGTCCTAAATTGTGCTTTTAAAAAAAATTAATGCTATAATGCAAGGAATTCCTTTTGTAGTATTCCTCTTATGGTATATCCTTCAATGGTATATCCAATGGCATAGTTTCAAAATGTGAAAATGTGTATCTGCCCTAAAATATCTATTTGTGTTTGTTGTATTTCTGTATTCGGTTCGCGTGTGTGTCCGGGATTGTGCTGTTCGCGTTCGCGAGTGGTACGAGGTAGCAACAATTCAAGAGATTTCTTCAATCCACCTCAAGATTCAATGGAGTCCTTACTGGTGAGTGAACTTTATAACTTTTTATTAGATTTTTACATAAATTGCTGCTTTTGTTGCTAAATACTATGTAAAGAACTGAATACTTTATTTTATGAGTATTCCCTCTTGTGTAAACATTTGCTTCGGTCGGGTTGGGTTGGGTGGCTTTCCCCGCTCAAGCAGGGACATACTTATTCAGTTTCAGTGGGAATCCATGCCATAAAAAATGGTAGACAAAGCTTTTGATTTTGCTTAAATTGGCGCATCGACATAAGTCCTTAATATACTTCAATTCAATGGAACATAAGTCCGCAAGCGAATTATGGACTTCCATTTGTCCCACCCCATCGGGACCTGAGTGCAAAAACAAAAGTGTGTGGCCTTATGTCCCACCTAACCTACGTATGTACTTACTTCCTAAACGGGATCCCGTCCCGCGAAGAATCTCTGCCTGAGACACGGCAGCCTTCCACTCTCTTTGATCCTGGGCACGCTGTTTCCAGTTGTCTAGACCAAGCGCTCTGGTATCCGCGATAGCTTGATCCTTAAAACGGAGGTTCAGTCCTTCTCGAACCCGGGGTGTTGTCTCGAACCCGGGGTGCTGTGATTCGAAGATCCTCTTTGCTGGAGCATTATTGTCCATTTGCTTGATGTGACTGAGGCATTGTAGTCGATGTGTTTTGGCACATTTTGGTACAGCTTATAGAGTTTGCGGTTGTATCTTCTCCTCCATTCGCCCTCCTTGCACAGGGTACCGAATATTCGATGAAGAATTTTTCCCTCGAAAGTGTTCAATATCTGCTCTGCGTTTCTCCTTATCGTCCAGTACTCGTCCATATAGCAGAACTGGGATGCCATCATAGTTTTGTAGAGCATGGATTTCGTCTTCCGAATCAGGAGTTTTGAATCCATTTGTTTCGCTAAACCGAAGTAGCAGCGGTTTCTAAGGGTATCCTTAGTGGCATCTGCTGGGTTGCGCCGGTTTGAGCAGATTGCTCTTTTTCTGTGTGATCTTCACTCGTATTGTCGCTGGTGTTCTTCTGCCAGGATGTCTATTAGCAGCAGCTTTTGCTATCACATTGGTTGGAGGTGGTACGGTATGGGGAACACGTTCCCAATGTGCATATTCTATACTCTGTTGTTCTATTTGCTCTAGTAGTCATGGCGCTTGCCTAGATTGGAGCGTTATTACTCTGGTCAATAGTAATCTTCGACTATGTCATGACTAGTGGCATGATTCGTGAGAGAAGAGTGCTGGCATTTATTGCTTTGTGACTCACACACTTCGATAACCGATGTTATTATATGGCTACCCACAGTAATATTAATCGATTCTGCCTTCTTCCTACTGCTTATAGGAACCACCTCCGTTTTGTATTTTGCAAGCTTTTGAGGCCAGTCACATTCAACCAGTTCTGTATGATCCTTAATGTGGAGTTGCTTAATTGTTCTAATCGTTTCCAGTAGTTTGACAGTCACGACAATTAGAATGTCTCCTCAGGTATTGGAAGATGTAAAACCCCGTCATACGTTACATTCCAGAGTAAAGCACCTAACCCCGTTAGGTTACATTCTTTGGGTCCATTGTCTATGTTGTAAGAATATTTATTGGTACCCGCTGTTTTTTTGGTACCTGTTTTAACTACTAAGCTGATTGCATCTAATGTTGATCGAGCCTTCTGGAAACTAAATTGGTGTTTCGATAGCCCGGCTTTTGATTGTAGTCTGTCGGAGGTGTATCGGTCCAAAACTTTTCCTGCCGTGTCTAGTATGCAGAGCCGGCAGCGGTATGTTAATGGTTCTGCCGGTGACTTATCCCATTTGGGGAGTAGTACCAAACTATGTCATTTCCATTAATTTGTGAAAACTCTTTCTTCCGACGGTTTGAATGCCGCCTTGAGAGCTATATTGGTGAGGCCTTCGGGTCCCGGTAACTTATTTACCCCAAATTTTGTTGTAGTGAGTAGGGGATGTTCAGTGGTTCTGCAGTTTCACAGGTCCCTTAACATATTGTTTTTGGGACACGTGGAAAACGGTTGCCATCTCATGAGTTTTTTCATTATAACTTTGTAGGCCATGCCCCAGGAGTTTTTATCTGCTTCGTTGCATATCTCCGGAAAATATTTTTTTTGCTTTATATTGCTTATGTAGGTCGGTGAAGGTTGGCGTTATTCTGGAGCACCTGTGTAACCTATGATGAGATTTCGGGTATTTCCTCGTTTACAAGAAACTGGAAGACGGTAGCTATTTATTGTTTTTTTCTCATCATGATGGCATCGGAAGCACGCGTTTATTCATATATGGCTTGTGCTTTGTGCCTATGCTTGTCATCTTTTCTCGAAATATACGCTTTCCACAAGTCCGTGTGGCCGCTTTTCAGCTAAAGTCTGTTGCCCATATGTCCTTATTCATATCCTTATATGCTTCACTAAGGACGGCGATGACGATTTTTTCCTCTCGTACAGTTTGTATTAAGAGGTCGTGCGATGCTTGACAGTGATTTAGGTTCAATTGAAGGATTTTTATATTTTTCTTTTCAGCTCTCTTAATGCCTTTTGGAAGAAGGGACAATTGCTGCTTTCCGCAACATGGTTTCCGTTCACGTTTTCCTTTCCGCAGCATAGCATGCCGTGTCCGTTTTTTCTGCATTTGATGCACCGCTTCGAGCAATCATTTTCGCATCTACGCCTTCTACAAAAATCATTGAAGGGAGCATCAAGCCTTCTGGCATGGTCTGCCTACCAGAAAATATCCAGTGTGGGCTGCATAATTTATGTACCAACCTCAAATTGGCTGAATTTTCTCACGTGATACACACAAAAATATAGTAGCCTCTCTATGTGTACAGATTTTAAGGCGAATTTAAGATAAAGCCATCTGGTGAACTTACGAAACATGTCAACTTGTCTTTGGCGCTTAATCCGCGGGAAATCTTGTAGATTAAGAAATTGCTAGCTGAAGCAATGCAATACATTAGTAGCAGCATCTGTAGACTCGAGGAGTGGTATGAATACCTTGTCAATTGCACGCGATATTCTCAATGAGAATGTATCTGTGTCTGTGTATTTTTTGTTCAGTAGCTAACCACCATTCAACCGTTTCTCCATGCTAAGCCCAACCAAGATTCAAACTAGATAACAATTCAAGTAGCAGCAGCTACTTTGTGTTAGATACTCCAGCTAACACTCTAGCTAATACCCCTCGAGCTAGATGTATACAACTGTGACGATGTGTTGTTTTTTTTTGTTTTTGATTGACATTTTCAGTTGAAGGATGTGTTCGAGTTTGAACTACGTTTAGAGATGACGGGGTGTAGATACTCGTATGTGGGCAAAAACCAATGTATGGCATGACATTGTGTAACGATTGATTGTTATTTCAAAGTTTTTTTTAGAGTTTGGATGGACTTTGTTGTTTCGTGATTGATATGTTTTAAGGGAAACTTGGAATTATTGTTTTTTTTTTGTGCAAACTTTGAGTTCATGGTGTTGTTTGATGCCGCTTCTGGTGGTTTTATTTTTTTTATTGCGAATGATTGATTTCCTTTTGGAGGATGGAGATGTAGTGCAGAAACACACCAATAAAACAGTTTTTTTTGTTTTTGTTTTGTTTGAAGGTCTTACTTAGCTGGCGCTACAGTTCGGGGTGAACCAGGGCCCCAGCCAACAAACGTCTCCAGTTAGCCTGGTCCTTAAGTAATTGCCTCCAGTTGCGCATTCCAAGTCGGTTAAGGTCCCCTTCTACTACTGCATTGTACCTCCGGGTTCGATTCGAAGACTCTGTAGAAGACGCTGTACAGCTCGTATAGTCCGCCTGTGTCCTATTTGGTAATCTCTTGAACCCTGAGTTGTTCTTTTTGATGATGACTATAAAAATCAAGAAGAATATTGTGCTCCCCATTAAACTGAACATTATGCTGCATTGTTTCTTAACCCAGTACGCTTTTTTATGATGTTGTCATTAAAAGTTAACTAACCCGTTGAAGGCTTAGCAACCTTGTTTACTTTTTCATTTTCTTCGCCCGCACCTCGATAAATCAAAAGCCGGAGAGACCTCCTCTTATTATGCATTACCCGAAGTCCATCACCCAATTCATAACAGACTTGATTAGCTGTTCACCCAAAAGCAGTCATTAGTCAGTCGATACCATAAATTATATGCGATAATCACATTTCGTCTGATTCGCAGTATCATCATAAGCATAAGCAAAAAAAAAATACATACATATGTATATTTAACCACGATTCATCTTACGGTCATGTACCTCGACAGATTCATGACTTCGTCTTTATGTCCTTCGCAAGGGGGATTGGTCTGCTTGCCATTCCAAGAATACATAACTACAGACCGACCATTCATTGTGGACAGTATCCGGGTGATCTTCCGATGATTAATTTTCGTTATGAATGCCAACGAAAATGACCAGAATTCGCGGAAAGGTATTCCATACCACGCTTCCACACCGCGATGATATTTCATTTAACTTAATTAATCTGTGCGAAGAGATCACAGATCGTAAGCACGATGATCGGTTATTTGAACCCGTAGACAATGTGAAGGCTGCGGATGAATGAAATTTGCAATTCCAATCAGGGCGTGGTGATTCATTCCAATGCGTTTCCTTTGGACAGTGTGTGGTGATTGACGTCTACATGTTTGTTTTGATGTATTTCTGTCGAAGTTCTGTAAGATGACGAATGTTTTTGTTTTGTTTTTGTGGTTTGATGACGGGTCTTTACTTGAGGGCATGAAACTTTGGTTTGTTTTAGCTTTTGGGTGGCTATACCTACACGATTTTAGAAGCTATGCAAATTAATGGAAAGAGAAGTGGATGTGGGTTTGACTACTCATTTGGATACCGGATCATAGTGGATATTTGTCAGGTGTACCAAAGTGTCTGGAATTGATGGGAAGAATCTTTCACTGGATCCACTTTCATTTGGTGTCTTGCAGGACAGCCAAGATTTTTGTGAAATGCCGTGATAAAATCGTTTCCAGGTTCTATTCAATCTGAGCCCGAAGAACCGCATAGCCATGGTTGGGCTAGTCAGTTGCTAGAGTTGCTGTGCATCCTCTTTATGAGCTGTACCACGGGCTAGTATTTTTTCTACAAGATTTGAAAGCCCAAGTAAGAATTTAAAATCTATTGACATAGAGCGGTGACAACGCCTGCACGCAATAGCGTGTCTGGAGTTCGGTCTTCCTTGTCGTCTCGAACCTGGAGGGTGTGATTCGAAGATACTCTTTGCTAGAGCATTATTGTCCATTCGCTCAATATGACCGAGCCAGCGTAGTCGACGTATTTTGGTTTTTTGGACATCTTGGTTTGGCTTATAGATTTTGCGGTTGTATCTTTTCTATTCGTCTTGCTCGCATACGGGACCGAATACCCGACGAAGAATTTTTCTTTCGAAAGTGTTCAGTATCTGCTCTGCTTTCCTGCTTATCGTCCAGCAGTCGGCTCCATATAGCAAAACTGACAGGATCAAATTTTCGTAGAACATACATTTCGTATTTCGAGTTAGGAGTTTTGAAACCATTTGTTTCGCCAAACCGAAGTAGCAGCGGTCTCCTAGGGTAAGTCTTGAGTTGATATTTACCCCGAGATAGTTAAAGTCCTTAACTGCTTCGAAGTTACTGTTGCCAACAGTGACGTATAGTCCTAGGCGGTGGACCGATGCTTCTTTTTTTGTTGACAACATGTTTTGTTTTGTCCTCATTTAGTGCTTTCTGTGTTAACACTTGCCCTGCACACTGTCTCTTCCAGCACGAGATTGAAGAAGTGCCATGAAAGCGCATCTGCTAATCCGATATATGTTTTGAATAGTTCAACGCTTGTTTTCCAGCGTCATGTGGCACAGCTGGATCAGTTTTACCGGGATCCCGAATTTAGCCATCGTTTTGTAGAGCTCAAGACGAAAAGTGCTATCACATGCGACTTGGAAGTCGATGAAGAGATGGTGAGTCTCTACTTGAAATTCGTTGGTCTTTTGAAGGATTTTGCCTTAGTGTGAAAATTTGGTCGATCGTCGATCTGCCGGGCCGGGAGCCACACTGGAACGTTGGATAGGGTCTTATATTCGACATTAAGCAGAGGTATGCCTCTATAGTTCTTACAATACATAAGATCACCTTTCTTGAAGATGGGGGCACATAGATCAATTGATCCTAGATCTCATGTTGTTTGCCAGTTCCGTGGTTGTTAGAGGTCGAGAGTCTGGTCATCAGCTCTAGCAGCTTTATTGGACTGTTTTTTTACGGTGCCAAGTAGGAACCTTTATCTGATTTTCACCCACTAAGCTCACCTTTTTGTTCCTTTATCACTGTAGTACCGATGCTTAAGGCTTTCTTAAAAATCTTAAAAATTGTCTCCTCCTTTCCAATAGGGACTGTCGTCATACTATGCACAATTCGAACAGAAGCTTCCATGTCCTGTATGGAATTGGTTTAGGTGGAAATTCAGTTTCCCATGTCGTTTATGTATCCATGGGTATGAGTCAAACGATGCCTACTGCCGCATTACTTATCTGTTCCACTTACTCTATCAGCAAATCCCAATATGAGCTTCTTCGAGTAAGGAAAGCCGTAGTATACATCATACATGATATGTGTGGTACACCGCATTGTATTTTTTAGTGATGTTGTTGGCATCAACATCTTTGAACTGAAGTGATTTTGCGTTGAAAGTTGGGAATCTTTTAAAAAAGAAACTGAGCCCGTACTCAGTAACAGTGTGTGATTTTCATCATCCTACCCCTGGTCCTCGCGGCATTGCTGTCAAGCACTTCATAGCGAGGGGGGTCTTCAGCCGTAGTTACTTGGCTCATTTCTAGATCGCTATAACTGGGAATAGAACAAACCTACATTCGCGAGCGATTCTAATGTATGCTACACAGATGGATCAAAAACAGATGAAGGAGTTGAGGCTGGAGTATACGGTGTCAATGCAAAAACAAACGAAAATGTTCATGCCAAACATTTCCCTTACAAGAACGAAACAACTTCTAGGTCTAACTAGAAGTCAGATTTGTATAGTCAAAGGATTCCTCACTGGACACTACAAGTCAAAAAAACACCTTATGACCATGGCAATAACTCGATAACACTTGCAGAATGTGCAACGAGGACAAAGAATCAGCAGAACACAGCTTGTGTCACTGTATCTGTCTAATCATCGTCACTTAGGTAAATTCTATCTTGAGGCCGAGAACATATCTGCTAGCTCACTCAAAGATCTACTAGGATTTATTACTAACTCGGATATCATGAGTGAGCTCTAATTGGAAAAAATCAGAATAGGTCAACTACCTCATTCCCAGTCATATCCTTGTGACCACGGAACTGGCAGAGATTTATATTATGCTGTGAGCCAAGAACCTTAAGTTCTTCGCGTGAAACTAGCTCGGACTTGATTTCTGTAGCAAAAATTGCTTTTATGGGCCATACAAATAGTGATACCATACTGGCTGTCTTTCTCACTGCCAGGACCTTCGCTGAGAAGACACTGCGGAAGTCAGGAAGTCTGGGATGTCGTTGGGTTCTGGTGGTTTGCTATCTCAAGTACTTTGGCTGTGATAGCCCCGGGGATACTAAGTGATTCTATGGCATCTTCATGCACAAATAAGGTTTTCTATTGAAAGCATCATCTTTTAAGCCTTCTGGTAGGCCAAACCTCAAGGATTTTGCTACACTTCGTTTTAATTTTATTGAAACATTTCGGTTTCACTCATGGAGTTCACTGCAAATAACTCGTACTCTGTAATGTATGTATAACTTCCACAATTGATGGCACATGACACCAAGTTAAGTTATGTCCTCATCCCTTCAGTAAACCGGTAGATGGTAATCCGTAGTCTTTTTCCTTATCATAGGTCGAGTCCATACTGCATCTTTAGATAAGAGATGGAAAAGAGTTTATCTTAACGACACCCTTATTTGTCTTGTCGTTTCTGGTGCGATGTCGCATATAATTGGCTGGTGATGGGTGGTTTGATCACTTTCAGTGACTTCAGACTTTGTGTTGCATAGCAGCTATTTAGGTATGTTGCTATATTTAGTCCTCTCCTGTAAGAAGTGCTTACCGTAGGTCCATATAACAGTTTTCGGCGGAAGTCTATAGAGTTGACTAACGGTGGTGACTTCATCCGGGTTGAGTGAGGAGAAATGTTAGTCACCATTCATCGTTATTGCCATTGCAATAGTTTCCAGAAGCATTCTCTTACATCCTATAACCACCAATCACCAAGCTGGACATCATGATGGTAGTGTACTACTTCAGGGTTATGGAAGCTGCCATTGATTCATTAAGATTTCATCTGATTTTCTAAAGGTCTCTAGTAACCTGAATTCCGAATATAACAAAGAAGCTCAAATAAAGGATCTGGTAGTATGATTGGGGGAACTCTTTGGCCGAACTTTCACTTTATAATCGCTGAGAGGCATATTTTAGTAAACCAGATTCGAGAACTTAGTTCGGAGTCAAACTTGGAATAAAGCTCATCATTCGTTCATAGCTATTCAGCAGGCACTGCACGGAAGTAGTCTAATCGTATAACACAATCACATGGCGGGAAACTATTTCGAAAATACAAGGAATGCTTAATAGTCATCAAGGACTGAATTCAATTTTCCCAAATCGCTTTACTCGAATCGAATTCCAAGAGTTCAAGGCATTTTTATTATTCCCAACCAATTACGCCAACCTTCAGTCGAATCTATTATGTACATGTATCCTTCTTCGCCATCATCATCCTATCATCATTAACAATCACTTCCTTCTTCTCGATGGCATCTGTGCGTGAAATGTATTCCTCCCCTTCCTGTGTCACGATATTTCCTTCTTCCTCCTCTACATACTTACACATAGAAATAAAAAAAAACCTTGAAAAAGAAATCGGAAACAAGACCGAACTTCGAAAAGCAAAATCCGCAAATAAAAAGCGAAAACTCCCCCAAGGTCCATAGGTAACTGACCAGATAATAATATTTTTATAAATTGCAACTCTGCTCCGCAACAAAACCAAAAAAAAAAAGGGAAACAACAACCACAATACCAAATAATAACTACACAACACTACTCTTAAACTAATTACATGAGTTCGCCGTCAAGTTCGAAAGTTAACCGAAAAGAAAAAACTTCGAAAAATCCGCTTTTAATGGGCTTCCTCCATGCAGCAGCGGGTCCACTAAAATATATCAATTTACTGCTAATGAACTTCGGATAATGGACAACCAGTCCAAGTTCCGTCGTTGTCGCTGTCGCTGTCGTTGTCCACTTCAATTGCTTGCGCCCCAATCGAGGACGGTCAGTGTCACATAACCGCAATGCACGCACGCTCTAGTGCCACTAGCGTCACAACAACAATAGCAACAGCAAATCGGATCGCTGACCACCCAAAGTCACTAGGCTACTGGGTAACTTTTTTCGTGGCACTATTATTATTTTGGACATTTTATTTTTTTTTTTCTTCTCCCCATTATGATTGTTTCGCTTTTGTTGTTGTTGTTTTGTTCGTCGTAAACGACATGCGAATTATTCAGACTTCAATCAGTCTGCATACTCTTGGAGGCTAGAGCGCTAGCGCCGCGTGAAATGTTTCCCCGACCCAAAGAGAGTCGATTATTATGTGACTTTGGGAGTTGGGTAGCAAGCGACAAATTGATCGCATACCGCTGTCATGTCGGCTGGGTGCTTGCTAAGCTAGTGTGTGATTAGTCACGTAACTCTGACCTTGGATAAGGTCGAGGATTTAAAGTTAAACGATCCCCATGTACATATGTATGTTCATGCAATTATGTGACTGGATGCTGGTTAGATTGATATAATCGGCCAAGTGGTCATAAGTGGAGAGTGTTTGGGGCGTGGAATGAAAGAAAATCAATTTTTAAGTGGTTTTCGGTTACCTTAGGTCAGTTTAAAGGCTGAGGCAATGCTTTGGTTGAGTTAGGGTTCATTGCACGGTCAATGGATCGAGGTAGCTAGTAGTTGCATAAACTTTTGAAAGATTGTGCCTCTGATCTTGACTTGTGAGTTCCGCACAATTGTTTCAAGTATGATGTTCAAAGAATCACATGACAGCGCGTCACTTTGAGTTTTCTCCAGGATCTGCCGAAGTGTGAAGATTTGATAGATTTCCTAGTCTGAAACCACTTGCGCAATAGACACTATAAACTCATCTGACCAAATCTTAGAAATTAGTTAGTGTATGCTCTACACCAAGTCATTTCCAGCTTCTTTGAACAGCTCGGCTGATAGGCGGTCAGGTCCAGCAGGCTTGTTGGTCTTAAGTTTGGATATTGCTATCCTCACTTTGTATTGGTCAAGTGGACGAAAGTTCATCAGTACAGGTTTCTGTTGGTTTGACATGGTCGTTCTTTTTCCGCTTGGTAATACTTCCGTACATTATTTCTGCAGTATAATCGCTCAATATCATCCATCGGGCGTCCTTTCCTATCTTGGCGTTAAAATCGCCTAGCACATATTTAGGACATTGCTCATACATATGTTTCATATCATATGCCCTAGGCGTTGATACCTAAAAGAATGAAATCCACTTAGAGCATCCTCTCATGCGAAGGGTTTAAATTCCTACCAAATTTCGTTACACCAACTGTTTTGGCCGGCATCCCTACCAAAGTTCGGTTAGTTGAAGGTATAGTGAAATACTAAGCGACTGCTGGATTGATGATTAAGCCTTTTCTGTATAACACGGTGCGTCGACCAACAGTCCTTTCCCTAGCTAAGTACTTGTAGGACTATAATTTTCATAAACTGTAGTTCCGAACTTGAGACCTCAACTAATAGAGGCAAAACTATCGTTTGAAGAGTAATCTGAAGCAGTTTCGTTTCAATGATGTCAATCCTTCAAATAACTCAGCTCTGCCCTCAATCTAAAGCTAATGAACAAGGATCTGACACCTACATACGTTGCATTCGATAATACTCCTCGGATTTGCCTCCGAGTCTAAGTACCTAAGTAAGTTAACAGGTCCCAAAACCCAACAAATCCAAAAAGGAGCTTAAGCTTCTTTACCGTTGAGTCATCGAACCAAATGAGGGGCATATTCACTGCAGCGGTTGAATCGGGGTATAAAGGATGCACTGTAGGGGTTAAGTTCTTTATGGATATTCGGTAGTTCGTGCTACGTGATATACCGTCTCGCCTCGATATTGCTGCGAATGGCCGATGGACGAAGGTTTGGATTAGGAGCTCTCTAAAGTTGAGCCTATGATCAAGCAGTACCATTAAGCACTTTGTATAAGGCTTTGACACTATACTGTCTCGTCCTACTTGTATGGCGGCTGCTAATGAGTAAAGCCTACGTTTTTTGTTCCACTAATCTCTTTTTTGTTCCAATGTTGCGTCACCTCCTTTCCGGTTTTAGCTGGTACCTTAGCCAGAACCACCACAGCAACATCATCGGGGTATCCCATTATGGCTCCGAAATATTCATAGAGATATTAGATATTTCATAGAGTTGGACCTAGAACGGAACCCTGTGGAACTCCTCATATATTCCTCAGCGCTCTCATAATGATGTTCCAGCTGTTCGAGTTGAAGGCATGTCTGATGTCGAGCGTAGGTAGATAGGTAGGTAGAAGGAGTGGCGGCACATGCAGCCAGCACTCAAGGTTTGCAGTCGGCATGGTTCTAATGGTGCTGGTTGTTCCTATACATGTATCCTATAAGCTTGTATCCTGGTCACTGCTCTGAGGTATGTACGTGTTCTTATCTGCTGCGGGCACCCCTTGAATAGTTTGACGATGACTGTTTACATCCAGTAGATGATGGTGGGCTGGGCCTCAATTTATTACCAAAGATATTGCTGCATGTATAGCAGCAGTCAAGCAGTCGTTCGGTCGAGTAAACAGTCCAAATATCTCACCTTATCTGAGTCTTGGAAGTGTGTGTCGTTAAGTCGCAAGAGGCTGATCTGTGGGGTTATTCTCTTGTTACTGAAGAGGACCACGTTTGTCTTTAATGGGTTAAAGTTTAATTCACATCTTTCCGCCCATTTCTGTAGGGTATACAGGTCGGATTGAAGTAATTAGTTCGTTGATGGTGGGTATAAACTTACCTGACGCCATTATGACGACAACCTTGATTCGTTCTAATTTCCTTAAGATTCCCTTCCCGACCAATATCCATAGTAGAGGGGATAAGACCCCACCTTGCGGGATGCCTCTAGAGGCCAGTGCACATCAGTCCCAGTCACCCAGTTTTGAGTTGATGTGCCTCGTCTTGAGCATGCATTCAATCCAGTCTGAGATTACTGAGGCTATGTTTTGTTGGTCCAGGCTAGTCATACAGATTCAGATTTTACACTGTTAAAGGCTCCTTCTATACTGAGGAAGGTCGCTAGCGTTAATTCTTTGTGGTAATGGAACTTTCGATCTTTGTTACCACCTCATACGGGCTGTCTTCACATATCGGTGTTTAGTATAGATGTGTTGGGCTGGGGACATATCCCTAGGACTTAGTTTGAAGTGAATGTATAAACCTATTAATCGTTCAAATGTCTTGAGTAGAAACAAGGCAATCCTCAACGGTCTAAAGTCTTTTGGGATAGTACTTAGGCGAGGGTTTACCCGTCTGCTTTGGGTATGAAGATGACTTTGACTTTTCCCCAGGCTCGAGGAATATATGAGCAATTAAGACACCCACGAAACATATGTACTTATACGCTTGCCGCGGACTGATAGTGATATACTTCCTGTGGCTTTGTAGCATCATTGCGAAAATATCGTCAGGGCCGGGTGCTTTAAAGGGGGCGAAGGAGTCAAGTGCCCAATTGATTTTCTCTACATCTACAATCCGGTTGCCTAGGTGTTTGTGTTGGCTATTCTGTTGATGATAGGATCTTGCAAGGAGCTCGTAGAAACAATCTTTGGTGGCGTCGTCCTTGTCTTCTGTCGGGGCATGAGTGCATATAAGGCTTATGTTGGCGAACTTAGCTTTAATGTGGATTGTCATAAGACCTTCGCTTTCGTGTCTAAGGCTTAAGACTTCTTGCCTAAGTTTACCGAGTATGACAAATCCGCATGCAAATAAGCGTTTATTCTGTTCCCAATAGCAATCATCATAGTAAACGTCGCAGTTTTTCATCCTCCTTTTGCCCGGCCCATTCCATCGTACTTCCTGGATAGTGGTGATATCTGCAGTATAGTAGTCTAGGGCCTCTGCTGCACGCGACCTGTTAAGATTCCGAACATTCCATGTACAGATCCGAAAGTTGTTGTCCTTATTTCGTTTGCCGTGGTCCTCAAAAGTTAGTAACTGGAGTCAGTAATCTGCTTCCAACTCTTTTCCAACACCCTGGCTCAGTATTGGAGATCCCTATAGACCTGGGATTCAAATATGTCGAAACAGCTCATATAGGGATAACACTAATAGTTTGACCTGACTGAAACTGATAGACGCTACCATTGATTCCATCTAGGGGATTCGTCTGCTGTCGCCTGGAGTAAGAGGAAGTGCTTTAGTGAGAAAGTGAAATGTTGGACATTTACCGTCATGACAGGGCCTTCGAATCCAAATTTCAACTGGGTACACTTCCTTGTCTGGGCATAAGTAAATCTTCGACGACTCTATTGGGGAATGTCGGTGTATGGGCACATTCTCCCTCTAGTTTCCGAGTTTACAAAGGGTTTGTCTGGGGGATATATATTACGTGGGGATATATATTATCTCTGCGGCTCCCTGGTTGATATTGACTTTCTGTTGGCTGTGCTGGAGTCAACTTCTGAAAATGATTTAAATGGGTTGGGTTTTAGGCCGATCTTACTCTTGTTACGTTTATTTATTATGACAATGCATTCTGCAATGTTAAGCGATGGTCTGACTCGAAACTTCCTTCAAATGGTCTCTTAGGTGCATGTTCCTTCCCATGTTTTATGCTTTCCTTGTGTGCTTTTCAGTTTAAAATTATTTGTTCCCTGACCTTAGGCACATTTGAAGTATACAACTGTCTAGGGTATTAATTTTTATAAACCCCAAAGTGCTCTTCAAAAATTCCTCCATTTACCTTGATAAACATCTCAAAACAGAAATAAACAATAATTTCATCACTAAATTCTCTAAAGCAAATCTCCAGCGATGACTGTTAGGTAACTGTTAATTAACTCAATCAAATCACTCCTTAATGGATCACAATTCTTTTGTTATCACAAAAAAAAAAAAAAAAGAAAAAAGAAACAAAAACTCAACGCGACCCTCTAATTCGGAAAAATCACTCAACTAATTGCATTACAACATCTCTGCTCTGTTACGTCAGATACTACGTCAAGTTTCCTCGAAAATCATACGCGACGGCACTTGATCAAATGCATTTCAATCTCAAACTCATATGGATACCTTAATTGACATTGTAAAACCTTGAAATTGAAATTATTACTCCGTTGACCACATAAAAGGTAAACTAGACGCGCCAACAGTTGACCTCAAAACCAATAAACATGTGAACCAGGCACAGCACAATGCACGCACTATGCGCGAGATAGTGAAAAAGTATCTGCAACACATGTAGATACACAAGCACTCGCATCGAGTGCAGAGAAATGTTGCAACATGACAAAAAATGCCAATGTTGCATTCCGTAATGTTGTTGTTTTGTCGAAGCTGTACGTTTCTGTACCCCTCCTGACCTGTTGTTGTGACGACTACCCACACTTGACTTGGCGGAAACTTGAAATGCCTTTCCGAAGTGTAGAGATACTGGACTGGAGGACTCTGAGTGCACTTCAGCATTGCCCCAAGGGAGATAGATCGGTGCACTGATTCAATTTGAATAATTTTACCGCGCTGAAGGCGGGAAGAGATCATGAGCCCCCGACTGACACCTTCAGTTGTCGCATTCAATTTACATCGTATCGATGAGGAACCGCCAACGGCATATGTATCTATTGCACTCGGCACTCCATTGTTGGGGAGTGTTGACAAGCAATATACTCGTATAGAACCCCGATTCAGTTTGGAGGGCCAGGCCACCTGACCTCTGGATACATAGGCGTCAAAATCAATATCACGCATCGTGATTAATTAAAATCGACTGAGAGAGCTGTATTGGTCGACGCCACGGGGAGGTGATAGTAGCACAGGGGCAGCATAGCTGTAGCAGTTGCTGTCACTACATGTACCACCCATGTCAGCCGCGGGGCGTACTGATATGCGCACGCATTGAATACGGGTATAGTCGGTTGTAGTTTACATGGAAGTTGCACACAATTAGGCACGAGTTAAGCAGGAAATTCATTGGAGGAATTTTTTATGTCCATGTACGAGATAGTTTCTCTCTACAGATAAGTAAAAGTAAAAGTGTATCTTCTTTGGGGGCAAATCGCTTATAGGCATGTAAAGTGAGTGAATTTTCAGCAGCAAACGGGTCGGGTCCAGTTTGTTTAATTCTTGACAGGGATTGATATCAGAAAGATGAATTGTGTGGTTTGTCTATGTTTCTCCAATTCCTTGTGATTCATTTTCAAATGATCTATGTAGTGGTGTCATCTCAACAAATTAGAGTTGGAGCTTGGCCCACAACCAGATGAGTACTATTAGCAAGTAACAAGTAGTACAGGCCTTCAATGCTCACCGATCCCAGGCACATTGCTTCAAGTTTGTTAGACCAAGCAGCCTATAATCGACTATTGCCAGATCTGGAGCGGATGTTTTGGTGTTTTTGGTGGAACGCTGTGGTGGAAGTATTTTTCTTCCGAACGTGGTGCTTGATGTTTTCTTACTTCTCTCACCTTGGATCCTATCCCAAATAAGTTGAAAATTTCATTTGCCATATGCGACTACTCTCGGCCATTAGTTTAATCAATGATCTCAGATACATTCCGTGCGACCTCGAGATTAATTGTTTCAGCCAAAATCCGACAAAAGCCCACGTGGCTAAATTCAAGAATCACCACATTAGTCCACCAAATACTTCACACCGAACCTAAGAATCCCACGAACATGTAAATTCACACCTAAACCTAAGCCCAGACCAAGTAAATTACTTTTAAAAGAGTCAACACTCCAACCAAACCCATTGCTGAGACGAAGTGTAGAGATACTTCACTTTGCTTTGAATCATGTTGTAAGCAACAGCCCCACGGAACTATGACTTATTGGAATTTAAATATCATCACCAAGAGTTTTGATTGCTCCTCTAAAAATGTTTGCAAGTGTGCACTTGAAATTAAAATTTTTCCCAAAGAAAAACAACAGCTGCTCAAGTATCTAGTTCCATTCTTATAGGCTTATCTGTGGCATATGGCAGAGATTCAAACCTTGAAATACATATTTCAACAGCGCGCAATATCGGCAAATTTAATTGATCTGATATTTCGAGCATAATTAAGACGCATTCATTAATTTGTTTTAATTAATAAAAATTAATTTTCTTGAAAAATGTTTCTCGATGAAGTAAGCTGGACGGATCAACAAATTGATTTTGCTTGTTATCGTATATCTTGTGCAATTTTTTACTGGAATTTCATTTTGCTCATGATGACATTTAATCAAAGTGTTTCGAGTCTGTTTTTTTTTTTTTTTGGGTGTGGAAATACATATCATAAAATGTATTCGACGGAGGGAGTCAAATTACTTTGACCTTTTACGGATGCAAAATGCTGATGTTAATGGCTATGAAACGAAGTCAGCAATCGACTTGGTGATGGAGTGCTAAAAACTTTAGTACTAGTAAAAATATATATTGCTCAGGTTAATATAAAATAAGACGAGTTCTGCTGTCAGGTAATAGTTAGTCTATTTCACAGTACTTACGCAGTAATAATCTGTTGAGTACGTGAAACCTACTTTATTCTGTCGTTGAACAGTCTTATAATTTTACGATAATTTTAAACGATTTCGCAGTACTGTGTTAGATTTAGCATTTTCATTTCATTAAGAAACCTAAGGACTTGATCACAGGACTAAGATATTTCTCAATAAAATGTTTGACTTCTTCTCTTTTTGCCAAGGTATCACAAGTTGTACAGCACTGATAGGTCGTTTCTATGTGCGATATATTTAATTAAGCTCCAGCAGCTCTCCTCTCCTCTCATCCTCTCTGGTAGGAGGATGAGTCTGGAACTCACCTGGAGCACTCAGACGCAATGGGTGCGTTGCATGTTCCAACTATTTTGGAACGGGTTACAGGGTTGAGCAAGGCCTTAAGCGCAGCCTGACTGTCACTACAGAGGCAGATACTTCGACCCCGTCACCTATTCTTAACAATATAGTCGGCAGCTATTAGGATAGCCTAGATCTCCGCTTGAAAAACAGAGGCATGCTTGCCTAACGAGTAGTAAAGTCTAGTGGTGTTGGTCTCCCGAAGACACCAGCAGTTGTCCCTTGACTAGTTTTGACGCCATCCGTGAAGATTCGACTACAGCCCAGTCCAGGCATAGACTCTGGCCAAAGCCAGTCCTGAACGCAAGGAAAGTTGACTCGAAATTTAAACAGCAGCCGAAGTTCCGGTGTCATTGCATCAGACGGCATATCCATGGAACTATGGTCGTAGGATAAGTGTCGCGCAAGCTCATCGAAATGCCAGTGCGGATGGTACCAAAAAACCAACCCGTGTAAGATGGTAGATTGCTCTGATAGTGCAGCCCATGATGAAGATATCAAGGGAAGGTAAATCAAGCAGAGTATCTAGAGTAGAACCAAGCATATTTGGGAGAGTTCCAGTGCAGCCAAGACATGCCGTTCTTTGGAGATTCGTCCAGAAGGCAGTCACTTACTTACGAGAAAGCCTCCTCTACCAAGAAACCCACGCATTATCTGAAAAAGGTCTTACTATAGCCGTACAGATCCAAAAGAACCCTTACACTGCCACTGAGGACGCCTTGGATGTCTTCGACTTGACATGTTTTGCCTAAAGAAGTTTCTTATCCAAGATCAGTCCCAGATATTTTGATTTTTCGGAGATCTGGATAGTGACATCCTAGAGCACTGGCTGAGTCAGACCGCCTAAAATTATCCTCGTAAAATGAAAGCACGTGTACCTCGGCTAGTATCTCCCAGCTTTTCCGCAAAAATGAAGACAGACTTATAGGTCTGAAACTCTTAGAGTAGTCGTCTCTAAAATTTTTGGTATAAAAGCCATAATTTTTCATCGTTTGCTTCAAGGCGTTCTTCAATTGCCATAAAAGCCTCTAAGATGGCGCCCTGGGAACGATCAATGATGTCGATGTCGTCTGCATATCTGAACAGCTGGATAGATTTGTTGAAGATAGTGCTTTCTGTGCCCACCTGCCCTGCGCACTATCTGTTCCATGGCTTATCTGCTTGCCGAAATCCGGTACATGCTTGGAATAGTTCGGAGGAACTATGTATTTCCGAATTCCACATTGCACCGCGTGTTTACCAGTGTCACGCAGCACCGCCAGATCACCTTGTAGAGCTCAAGATGATGAATGCTGTCATTAGTGGCTTGGAAGCCGATGAAGAGATGATGAGTCTGGACTTGAAATTCGTTGGTCTTTTGCAGGATTTCCTTTAGTGTGAAGATTTGGTCAATCGTTGATCTGCCGGGCAGGAAGCCACACTGGTACGTGACGATTAGTGCAGAAAGGCTTCAGATGTTGACACAGTACGTTGGATAAGACTTTATACCCGAATATGCCTCAATAGTTCTTACAAGACATAGGATCGCCTTTCTTGAGAATGCAGCATATAGAGCTGATAGTCCAATCATTGGACATACTTTCATCCACCCATACTTAGTTGATGATTTGGTGCTTGGACTCTATCAAAGCATCACTACCATGTTTGAAAAGCTCTGCTGGCAGACCATTAGAGCCGAAGGCCTTATGTTCCTCAGATGTTTGATAACTGAGCCAACCTCTTTAAAACTGGGAGGATAGCTTCTTCATTGACTGTACATATGTATGTGGAAAGTTGAGAACTATTTTTGCTATTGGATCGAACAAAGGGTTAAAAGCAGGCTTATCCATGATGAGCTGGGCTGCTGTCTAACCATAAGGGCGATATACAGGGCTTTGGACTTTAACGTCAAGTATAGAACCAGGATTCCTAGCAAAGGTGTTGGAAGGTTGGTACAGATGCCGGAGTCTACAACATTGCACTGGACATTTGTATTACCACACAACTGCCGGATGATTCTAGTGTATTTCAAGCAGAAGTCACAGCAGTCCAAGAAGCCGCGTCCTGGTTTCCAATTAACTCAATAGAGTGGAGCGCTATTGTTTTGAATATAGACAGTCAAGCAGCGATAAAAGCCTTGGACTGGCCAACAATACGATCCAAGTTGGTGAAGCAATGCCGCGGATCTCTTAACGAGATCGGTGTCAGGGTTGACGTATCCCTTTGCTGGGTTCAAGGCCACAGGAGTGTTCCAGGCAATTTTAAAGCGGACGAGCTAGCTACGGAGGGTGCACACCATAACATCCCTGAACACCCAGTATATCTCAAATCGAAAAAGTTCCAATTTGATATCGCAGTCATCAGAATGGCAAACACTAGAACTGGATTTTAGGCAAAGCAGTAGACTCCGTTAATAGGACAAATCTAAGAAAGGTAGCCCTCATGGAAAAGCGGTTGTTTAGCCTGAAGAGATGGCTTAGATGTGAGATGTGAAAGACCAGATAAGGGTTTACGAAATAACCGTCCTTCTTCATCAGCGTCAATAATGAACTGATCTTCGGAAAAAATTGTTCAAAGAATTTGAGGGAAAACCGGAGTTTGAACGAGAGTGAATCGTAGACGATCCTCTTCGTTGAAGTATTGAAGTAATGAAGTAGTCCAACGCAGCAATCACAGTCCGCCCACTCCGAGTCTTTTCGTTCATGCTCTAGTGCATTACAATTGTTGTATGTCAGATCTTTTGCGTGACATCAATCTGGAACTTTAGTCAACTGTTCTGAGGATTCAGAGTTTTTGGAATGAATCTTACGATGGTAGATATGTAGTTACTACGTTGCTAGGGTCCTTTTCCATATTTTTTGCTATTTGTAGCAGATCAAGGATTGTGAACAGGAATTTTCCAGTCACTAATATGATGACATCATCGGCATAAGCGATGGCCCTAACCCTGTTGATCCTCTCTGTGGGGCGTGAGTTGGTGAAGGAGCAGCCAGGAAAGTCAATATAGGTAAGTTCTTTCAAGGAGTCGGTCCAGGTACCGCATTGTTTTTTAAGGAGCCCCGGAACTGTTTGAACATTTGACAGGAATTTTCTGAGTCTGGCAGCGCCTTTAGCGGTTTCAATGTCGTTACAGAAGTGCCTACAGTGTCTACAGGGGTCCCTTACTATTGATATGGAATTGAATTATTCGGCGGTTGGAGAAGGAGACTGTATTAGAAAATTTTCAGTCAGTAATAGCTAGAGAGTTGGAATTAGTGGAAACTGTGATATAAATTCCCTTTTTTAAGTAACAAAAGTGGGTTCAGACCCTCTATTTACTACACACAAAGTGCATACAGTTATGTTCCCACTTTACTGTTTGTGCCCAAAAATTTCCAATTCCGTTGCAACACCATTCTGACCCCCAAGCAGCATATCAAATTATTCATCAGAACCCTCTCCGCCTCCGTATCACAATCACAAATATTAGCATTAACCAGAAATCCATTATTACACTGCTGGCTGTCCGTCCTTCGTCACATTGAAAAACGTTTTCCATTTATAATTTTCTCGCCAAAGAAATATGTACATATCTACAGTCTACACTATAGGCCATTCCATCGTATTACCATAAAATCATCATCAGCTTCGCTCCCATATTTAACAATTTTCGTCACGTATTAAGAAAATAGGTATGTAGCTGCTTCTGGCGAAGTAACCAACCGTGCGTTACCGCAAAGATACGCATCAACACGCATTTTTACATGCTACTCCGCCCGCCAATCACCTGTGTGTTATAAATATATGATTCAACTTTGTTTTGTTTTTTTTTAAGGAAGTTCATTATCATCATAGTAACGCACAGAGTGACCGTCACTGTTATAGGCCGACCTCCAGAACTCTAATTATGCACCATCGTACTCTTGACCTTCAGCATTTGACATAACACATAATCAAACTAAAAAACAACGGCAGAGAAAACAATCACAACTTCAGAACGTTTTGTCGTCGTGTCGTCCCGTTGTCGGTGTGTCGCCCCGGACATAGAGTTCACTATCACAAAATAGAGTTGAGTTAGTAGCATTGAAATACATAGCACAACAAAACAAAAGTGACATTAGGAATAAATTTTGTCGCGGTTCGATTAATAAAAAAATTGCTTTCCAAATCGATGCAGAAGAGAGCAATATACAATTTGAGAGGGGTTTACTGTATGTGGATACCTTGGACCTATAATATAATACAACAAGTGGTTGTTGAACAAGTCTTTCAATAAGTGTTTCTGTAACTGGAAACAACAAGTGTTGTTTAATCTTAACAATTATTTCAGCTTTTGTTGTTTTACATTAATGATCTTCACTTGTTGAACAAGAACCAGCTAACCAAGTACTTGTTGTAGTTCTGTGTTGACGTCCGTTGCGGCTTGAGTATCAAACCTGGAAAGACCGACATGGTACTCTTCATAAAAGATAGAGACTAGAGAACGTCCGGGCACAACAAGTTAACTGGAAGAAGAACTCTAGAAAACAAAATCACGAAAGCCAAAAGGGCATATTGGATATACCGATATACAAGGGAACGAAGCTGAGTGTGAACTGGCCAGGAAGGGGGCGTGAAACATAGATACACCTACGTTTACAACCTTCAAGGTTGTTAAAACCGCACTCAGCAGGTTGTCCACAAAACACCACAAACACATGTGGAAAGGAATGCAAACCTGTAAAGCTCCCAAAGCCATGACTCAACGCCCTTGCCACCGTCAGGTAAAGAGATGGCTGAATCTAGGTAGGAGACAATTAAGACGGATGGTCGGTCTATACATCGGTCACTTCAACCTGGTCAAACAACAGTATACAGGCTGCGACTGCTGACATCTAGTACTTGCCAGGGATGCGAGGAAAAAGAAGGCCTCAAACACTTACTCTGCGAATGCCCTGAGTTAGGGCGCTAATATAAAAACACCTGAGAAGACACGTTCTCTCAACGCTCGGGTTGACTTATCTTAGACGTTATAGTTTCGAAAAAATCCTGGAGTTCATCAGATATACAGGACGTTTCTCGGAACAGTAAACCCCACGCAACTCTCCATTCTCAAATCGAGACCCCCTGCATCTATTATATTCCTCGTGAATCTTTCTGGAACTTAGAGTAATTCCAAAATATTTTGGTGAAAAACTGTGGACAGTTTAGTGTTGTTAAGATGGAAACAAGTAAGTTCCATTTTTCTTATACTTGGACGCAGTCTCCACTTTTTGAAGTACTAGCCTGGTATAGCAACATGGACCGGTGTTGTGTGGCTATGGCGAGGTCGTTCGCGTATGCAAATTTTTTTGGTTCTGTACTTGAGAGATCATTAGGTGTCAGAGGTAGGTGTCAGCACTGATCCGTGAGGGAGTCCATTGTTCAGTTTTTTGCGTAAACTCGTTGAGGAAGACTTGGAATGATCTGTCGTTAAGGATGTTGTTCAGGGTGCTGGTATTGGTCTTCGCGCATAGAGCGACTTGAAGAAGCTTGAAAATTAAACCGTCTGCAGTAAGCCCAATTAATATCACCAATGTTTTGAGATTGACCTGGTAATCTATGGTAATCTGGTAATACTTCAGTGTGAGTCGTCAGTGCAAATACTTGGTTCGAACAGCTGCGTCCAGATCTAAAGCCAGCCTGTTTATAGGTAGGTATTACTGCGTTGATGGTGGGTTTAATTCTGTTGCATATCAGCCTTTCAAAGCTCTTGTACAGAGCACTAAGTAAAGGGATTGAGTTGTAGCTTATTGCCTGGTCGTTGGGCTCACCAGGTTTAAAGCAAAGCGATTACTTTACATATCTTGAGGTTAGCGGGAAAGTGTCCTGTTTCAAGTATGTTAGAAAAAAAGCACCAGTTCGAGCCAGTTCTTAAAGTAGGTGCCACTGTGTGTAAAAAATTTCAGGAATATGCCATCTAGTCCAGCGGCCTTGCCTTAATGGAGCTTTTTAAGTGACGCTTCTACTTCCTTAAGGTTGAATGGCCATAAGACATCTGCTAGTGCGTGTGATTCTGATTTCAGTAGCTTAAGATTCTTCTTGATGAGTTTGGTTTCGATTTTATCCGGGGGAGCCTTGGGAAGCTTTACTATTCTAGCAGCTATTGCGTTTGGGCTGATTGAAGATTTTGGAGCTGCTATTTCCGAGCTGCTGCCGAGTTTGAGAAACAGAGTTCAGCCCTTATGGCTGGAATGGACAAAACTTGTATTTTCGATCGTGTTTTGCGATTTTTCGCTTCGTGACTTGTCCAGGGACTGGAGTAGTTTATCCGCAGTTTCGGACAGGGAAGCCCATTTGATTCGAACTCTTTGTAAAGGCGATCTAAATAGGGATGTGTTGTGAATCCGTGTAGACTGTAATCCCTAGATAGTTATTTGTGAAATTGGATTGTAGATACATCCAGTGAATGATGCGCGGTTGCGATCCCCATCTTCTGCCAAAGGCCCTCTTACAGGCACAGAGAGCATTCATTTCTTTCTTTGTCCTTTCTTGAACATTTCTTTTCTAAGATAACTTGGAGTCTAGAATGACGCCGCTATATTTCGCCTCAGATGAGAAATCTATAGTGGTGTGAATTTGGGTATCTTTCTTCTCTTAGTGAGCAGAACAAGTTCAGAGCTCTTTCAGAGCAGATTCCATTAGTTCACTGATTGTTGAGAAGAAGAATTTACCAGTATTACTAAGTCGTCTGCATTAGCTACAATTTTGATTCTCTTCTCTGTGAAGATTCTTAGGAATCTTTTTTTCCTTGACATTAAGAAGTCAAAGCAGTGGAGAGAGGATCTCTTCTTGTGGAGTGCCTCTTATTGTCATTTTCCTTATAGAACTTGGACCGAGCTTGGCCCGTTTTCGATCAAGTTTATGATGGTCCTGTTGACTGTCAAATCTTCCAGAGCTTTCATTACTGAGTTAGTTTTTAAATTATTGAAAGCGGACTCTACATATGTCAAGGAACACTGCCCTAATGTATTCTTTAGCATCCTGAGAATACTCAGTTTCCCTGTAGAGCGCTTCCCACTGATTTACCTTTAAGGTTGCGCTTCACATAGGTTTTGGGAGTTGATCATGCCTCTGCTATGAAGGTCAGTGAGTCGCTCTAGGGTTTTATACAAAACAATCAGAGACTAATTGGTATATAGCCTTTAGAGATAGAGTGGTTTTATTTTCCTGCTTTAGGAATGAAAGACCACCTTTATCTTTATCCATTTATAATGCATGTCAGCATACAGCTTGAAAATATGTATACGAGGTAAGGTACAACCGTGTTTACAGACTGTTACAGTATTGCTGGTATAATGAAGGATGTAACTTATTTATAGCTCATGCCACTATGCCCTCATTTATAATATTGGAGAACACTTCATTTTCTGCATGTTCTATAGAAACTGCAGTCTTGCAAGGTGTGGCAGTTTCAATTTCTGACAGGAGAAGTTACACTATTTTAGAGATTCCTGGATGGATTCTGTCTATGTGCCGTCAATCCTCTGGATATATCCGACGACCTTCGTTTTCTATGGATTTGTAGAATTTTTGCCATGATCTTAGTTTAGCTCAAACTAAGATCAACTAATCCTCACCTTCTGTGTACTTCTGTGTACTTATCATATCTAGAAGAAGCATGTCACAGTTTGCCGGGTATGTCAAACCTGATCTGTTGAGTCATCTACCCTAAGTCTGACTGTACGTCTATTGTACATATCGATTCCTAGTATTTATTTTTAACCTATAACATCGGAGTCACATGACTTTTATATTTTTCCAACTAACTCGTAATATTAATTAACGGAGTAGATACACTAAACGACCTTTTGCATTAGGTTACGTTGAAAGTGCCTTCCAGCAACAAAAGCAATTTTGTTTACTACCAGTAATATTTTACATTTTTTTTTTAATCTATAAGGCAGTTTTGTTAATGTATTGAATTACCTAATTCTAGGAAAACCTGTTACATTGTAATGTCACGGTGTTACACATATAATGAGCGGGTAATTTTACTTATTCCCGACATTCAAGTTAAAGGTCACAGGTATTGCGGCTGCATTTTGGGTATTTTACAAGATGTCATTGGTTTTTTTTTTTCAAAACTGTTATACAACCGATTGTTGTAGAAAGAAGTGTTTTTTGTGACACTTTACTACTCAAATAAATTGTCTGCAGTCTATGCTAAATCACATACATTTGAAGGGCTCAACATGCATATCTGAAGGGTAAATCAGTGGGAATAGAATTACATGAGGTGGTAGGGATAATTGAAAGGAGCCTTCTACTTATTTACTTTGGTGGCGCTACAATTTGGGGTGAACCTAGGTCTCCACTAACAATCCTCTTTAGTTAGCCTGGTACTTAGGTGACTGAATTTAGCTGCGCAGTTGAGATCCCCTTCTACCACCTAAGGCCTAGTTATGTAGATTCTAGCCACGTTGTAACTGATTGGTTCAGTGTCTTAAGACCAAGACATTCTCTTCCTCTTCCTCATCTATGCATCTTCTGCAGAATTGGTTTACCACCCTGCCTGAAAGCATGGCTCTTAATAATGCAATGTCCAGTAATGGCACTTGCTATTGTACTGATAAAGGATCTCTTTAGTCTTATTAGACTATTGGAGCCCTTGAGATCCAGCTTGGATCAGATATGTTTCATGATGGAGAACGTAGTTCGATCACCTATTCGATAGCAATTAAGAGCATCTTTGGAATTGAAGGTGACCGAATCCAAGCATTTAATCGTGGCTTGACTACTGACTAAAAATGGGGGTATCTCTTGCAGATATTACATTGTACCTTAGCTATGGCAAACCCTCCTTTATCGCCATGATTTCCGTCTGGAACACGCTAAAATGATTAGGAACGCGAGAAAACTGCAAAACTGCTCTCTCCACTTCTGTTATCGTTGTAGATCCTTCTGTATAAAACCAAACGAATTTCCTGCGAGACCCTAGATCACTCTCTCAGTCAAACCTCAAGGGTTTCGAAATTTTTGTTGAATAGGAGATGGGTGTAGGAGGGTGTAATCAGTGTCTCTTGGGATGCATTCTAGTTTATTTAAAATAGACGAATGGCCAGTTTGCAGACTGTTCCACAAAAGGATTGCCTTCATGCGAATGGCCGCAGTTGCTGCCACTTGTTCTAGAATGCTTGGCTTCAAGCTTAATTTATTGACAAGGATGAGGCCGGAGTGCTTGGCCGTATTTGTGGGGACCAGAGAAGTGCCATTTAGTTTCGGAGCCCGAATTTGGGAATTTTATACTTCCTTCTGAAGAAGACCAGTTCGCTTTTCTGAGGATTCACCCCCAGGCCCCTTTTTTTTAGTCCATTTAGAGAGTTTAGAGAAGGCGTTCTGCAGAAGATCTGTAGCGTAATGAGGTTTTTCCCTGATACAGTAATGGCAACGTCATCTGCATGGGGAATTGCCTTGCACCCATCCTCTTCCAGGATTAAAAGCAGTTCGTTCACTACTAGATTCAAAAGGGGACATTACACTTCCTTGTGGTGTATCCATACTGACGAGCCTTGGAACTGAGGCCTCGCCCAACTTTGAGTTAACGAATCTGTTAATAAGGGGTAATCGACGTCTAAAATAAAAGGCCCCAATGGTGTACTTACTTTTTCGAAAATGTGATCACTGGATTGAGAAAAACAATCACAACTACGGACTATAAAAGAGTGGTAATAATGGATGCGCATGAAGCAGTGGATATCCATGAAATAAAAATATTAACGTCTCATTGTTTAGATACATACGTTAGCAAATATTTTACAAAATAAGACGACCACAATTTATACAAGTTTACATTTTTATTTAGAAAAATTATTGATTGTTACAAATTAGTTAGTTGCGCAATTTTGACTTAACAAGAACAATTAGAACTATCTGCTTGTAATATTGTATCAGTACTATTTCTTACTCTATGTCCTGAAACGGGTACTGTTACATTATCCGCTAGCACTATTGTTGCATCAGTACTATTTTCAAAAACAATTTCTGTCACATTATCAAATTTCAATCTCGAAACAGATAATAATAATTCCGGTACTGTTTCCGATACAAATTCGTCTTCAGATTGGGATCCTGAGTAAGATTCAGATTCTGATTCAGAATGAGAAGAGGCACTGCTACTGCTACTGCTTAAACAAGAACAAGAATCAGAAATACTTCCGATGTCCTTGCTTCCACCAGAAGAGCCTTCAGACAACGCATAGAGTATTAATGTAAAAAAAATAAATTTTTTCGATAACATTTTTCGATAACAAAGGAAAACTTTAAAATGATTCAAAAGCAAAGATACTACTGAACTCGTATCGGGTTTTAAAGAACGTTTCTGGCTCGACAGTGGTCGTTAACTATACTTTTAAATAGAAAATTCAAATCCTACTGTAACCAATCATTTAATTGCTGTGATTGTCTGGGATAGTGTTTGCAATTTTAATTAGAAAATGTTTTGTTATCATAATTGAGTGTAGCATTATTCATGCGAGAAAATGTGGTAACAATTAATTTTGCTAATTGAGAACAAGAGGAAAATATGGATCTGTTGTGCCAAGTGGATGCTAGCCTTTTCGACTCCCCTTTTCTTTCGGGAGTAAAATTAGTCGTTGGCGCTTCCAATGCTCAGGGAAAACGCCCTCGTGAAGACAGGTGTTAATCAATCACTATCGGCGTCAAAACGTTTACTAGTCACCTCCCTACTTTGTTGATGGAGGAAAATAGTCTCAACGGAACCTTTTAGCCTTATTGATATAATTTTGTAAGCCTTACCCTATACCTTACCCTTGCTAGGAAAGGGTCGGCGCTGCACTTATCCCTTTTGTAGCAACCTCAATCAGTTCCTTACGGAAGAAAATAGAGGCTGAAGCCATCGGTCGAGCAAATAGTCGCTGGGTTCATCTGGAAACATGCGCAACAGCCAGCGCCCTATGGCCGGGCATCAGCAAGAAGAGATCAACTTCTCTGGTGAAACTGAGTCGTTATAAAGCACGGGTCGTTTCAGGGATAATTACTGGTCATTGTGCCATTGGCGTCCACGCGGAGCGACTCGGTGTACTACATAATGACTTCTGTAGAAGTTGCAGGGACGAAGAAGAAATTGAATCAGTTCGTCACCATGAGGACTCTTGATAGTTACTTCTTCTCGGATTTGGAGGACTTGGGTAACGTAGAGCTGACGGACGTCCTGAGATTCATATCATTATCTGGGTGGTTCCAATAGCGGACTTTATAGGTTTCCGGGGTTAAATGATTGGGCACAATGGACCCGAACTGTGGTCTAAGTGAGCAGTGCCACTGTCACAAGGCACCCATTTACTACCTTAGACGTTCACAGACGTCCTTAAAGCAAACTTTCTTGCTACACTTAATTGCTTCTTGCTCCATGCTTCTAATCACTGATTGATTGTACAGTGCTAGACTGAGGTATATTGAGGTATGACAGGCTAGTTCTTCTGAGAATATGCCCCTGCTCTGCCATCCTCATCCGTAAAGATGATCTGATGCTCTGCAAAAGTTTGCAGAAAATCCTGAACACTCATCATGTAACTTTTCAGAGGATCATCGTCTAGACGATACTGAATTGCAATACCTCTTTACCTATCGTGCAAACGATGTCGTCTGAACGATAGTGTTTGACAGTCTTGCTTAATGGCTTTGTCAATCAGCAAAATATGTGTTATTGGACAGCAACAAAACCACATGTGCTTCAAGAGACTCCAATGCATCCACAAAAAGTGTCCGTGGGGTGTGGATCGTATTTATTCGTCGGTGAAATTGATAGCCATGTTGCGGTGAATGGATTTCGGTACTGTGCCATGATGGAAGACTATTTATGGCCAGAATTTGCTTGACATTAGTGATATGTGGTTCCAACAAGATGGTGCCACATGCCACAAAGCTGGTCAAGCAATTGATCTATTGAAGGGGAAGTTCTGTAATCGTGTAATCTCCAGAAATTGTCCGGTCGAATGGCTACCTTGCTCATGCGATTTAACGCCGTTGTATTCCTTTTATGGGGTTACGTTAAGTCGTTGGTTTATCTCAACAATCCAACAACGGTAGAGGAGCTCAGGAACAATATATCAATAACACAATATCCACAAATTCCACAATCTTTCATTCTTCTGGTAATGCTTACATGTGACACTAAACAAAAAGAGTACAATGAGTACAAATTTATTTTTTAAAACATAATTTATTCAATTCACATTTTTAACTAAATGTTGTTATTAACATTTGCAAATACAAGAGCGGAAAGTTTTTTCATAGCTTTCCACACTTTTATTTTCCGAAGAATTTCCATCGCCCTGCGAAGATGAATGGCTTTCACCAGAGGAACCACTGCCCGAATTTGAAGAAGAATCGTTTTCAGAACTGCCACTGTCTAATTGTCCGGGAGAAACGGTCTTAGGAGTGGATGCATTGTTTGATTGTGTGGAAGGAACTGGAAGAGAATCACTGCTTGATTTTGTAGGCGAAACGTTTCCAGTAAAGGATTCATTGTTCTTTGGGGTGGTTGAAGCGATTCGTGCAGGAGAACCACTGTTTGATTCACTGTTCGATTGGGTGGTTGAATCTATTTTAAGAGGAGAAACACTGCTTGATTCACTGTTTGATTGGGTGGTTAAAACGATGTGAGCAGGAGAACCACTGCTTGATTCTGTGGGCGAAACGTTTACAGCAAAGGATTCATTGTTCTTTGGGGTGGTTGCAACTATTTCTGCAGGAGAACCACTTTTTGATGCACTATTCGATTGAGTGGTTAAAACGATTTTAGCAGGAGAAACACTGCTTGATTCTGTGACCGCAGTCTTTCCAGCAAAGGATTCATTGTTTGATTGGGTGGTTGAAACTATTTGAGCACGAGGTTTACTGCCTGATTCATTACTATTTGACTCTCCGGACGAATCACTATTGCCAGACGAACTATTAGCATCAGAAGAGCCACTTTCCCCCGACGATGAACCAGAATTAATTCCTATGCCCGGCATATTTCCAAGTGACACACAAGTGCAATTGCAATCATTTCTGGTTCCATTATTGGAAGATATATTTACATCTATTTCATGAGAATAGTTATTAATTATAAGAGAAAAAACTATTACCATCAGTAGGCCTAATTTGTTTGATAACATTTTGAAGTCAAATGTAAAAACGTAACTTTTCTCGAAAAGAACTTAATTGTACTGAACATGTACGATTGGTGGGTTCTGGCTTTTAAATGTTAGCTAGCGCGCACTATTTCAAATGCAAATTAGTTACAATCGTAGCGATTCGAATTTTAATTAGAAAATGTTTACTTATTACAGTATAATGACTATTTAAAGCGGAACTCTTGAGATAAATACTTAACAGTGGTTGATAATAATTTGGTGACCGAAGGTCGTTGCAGAAAATTGCCTAACTTCGTATCTTAGATGCAGTAGAAGCTGTATGTTGCACTGGCACCTTGGAGAGATACATGCACTCATTAGAATTTCCCTCGCATTTGGATTCCTTTCGAAATCATTTTGAGGGTTATGGACTCTTCCTACGCCTTGGCGGGAGGAGTCTGTCCTATAGCACTCTCTTTAATCCAGTTTACTGTAAGAATCTAAGGATGAGAGTTGGCTCTAGTGACGGTATTTCTCATCCGATAAATTGGTACTTGCCCAAGTATTTCAGTCTTTTGTGGCTCAGTGCCCGACACATGTTTTGGGATTTCACTGGACTCTTCGCAGGATCTGCAGAGACCTTCTTCATATATACCTACTTTATTTAAGTGCTCCTTGAATTTACAATGCCCCTTGCTCATACTGATACATGCTTCGAATCTTTTTCGGTTTGTTGCCCTACAAGTTTCTTGGCTTGCCTTATGCCCTGAGCGTTATTCCAGGTTCTTGCCCTGTTTTCCCTCTCTTGTTTCCTGAATTCTTCTTTGAGGACGTGATTCCCTATTTCGCAGAATGGTTCAGGGCCTATGCAGGTTTCTGATGTTCCCTTTCTTGCCAACTCCCTACGCCATTTAATTACCCTCTATTCCCACATGGCCAGGTATTTAACAGAGAATCACCTTGTTTCTTCTACCTAGTGCATTAGATTTGTGTAGGCATTCCCACACAAGTTTGGACTTAATGGAATAGGCGTCAAGTGCTATGGTAGCAGCTTGACTATCTGACAGTATATCTATATCACAGTTCGCTTGGGTTCTGTTTTAGGCCCGAATACTCCTGCTCCAGTTCCTTCATCAGTACTTGATCCATATGTACCACTTGATACCACTGTGATTGCTCAGTTTGTAGATTGTGGATTCCTTGCTCCAACTCTTTGTTGCTGAGCTTGACAACAAAGTTCTTTTGGAAGTTGAACTTTTTAATGATATCGTCTCTAGGAAAAGCCAGGAGTGGTCGTTTTGGGGTAGTACATCGAATCTTCTTCCTGTGCTTTCTTTGGCCATTCTAAGAATCGTTTTACTTGCACATTCCTCAACCATCAACCACAAGATGCAGCGTATTCACTCCCAATAGTACCTTCATGGCTGAAGTTGGACAAGTTCCTACTGTCACTTTTCTGCCTAACTTGGTTGCCATATGTGATAGTGAACTTAATTTTCTCAGTCATATCGATAGCGTTATTAGCAGAGCAACTTCCGCGCTGGTATAAGGAACTATCAAATCCTTGCGTTAGGAATTCCTTATAATTAACTTTTGTAGGCACAATACGCCAGTCAAGTCTAGTCTCCCTATACACATTCGTGTCGTATTGAGTGTGTCCAGCGGAGTTTTATTCGTTTTGCTTTTCGTGGATTTCCATGGCCCGACAGATGTAACCTACCTCCTTATGAGTATCGTTTGAACTTGCTTAACATACAATTGCTTAAAGAAATATTATGAAATTGAGATGTATGTAGTGTGAGTCGGAACCTTCCACATATTTGAATTCCACAATCTTGAATTGCTCGCTCCTTATTATTCACGGGTTTCGAAAGGCCTAAACTTTAAGAGACGGTAGGACCCCTTCGTAAACATAGCACAATCAGCGTCCTTAAAGTTGAGTTAGGTATTTGTTCGGAACAAAAAGATACTTCACAGATCCCCCTCTGATACAATGCTCAAGTTAGAACACGACTTGTGTACTGTTTGGGTCTCTTGGTATACAGAGACATGTTGTTCCCCTAACAAACATATCAATACCCTTAACAAGCAATGTTTGTAAGAGCTCTGACATACCACACGAATAAAACCATCCCGATTTAACAACAATAGTAAATTTAACTTTTCCTTTAAAAACATAAATTAATTTTTATTATGAAAACATCGAACTCATGCATGCAAAAAAGTAACACCAGTAGGTAGTTTAGGTAGTGTAGGTAGTTTAGGTAGTGGAGTGTCTTTATCGTCATCGTCCTCTCCACTTTCTTCCGAAGATTCCTCATCACTTTCGTCAGTATTATTTTTGTCTTCTTCTGAGGAATCCTTATCACTGTCATTATCGTCAGGATAGCCTTTGATTATTGCCACGAAAACAATTATCATCAACAAAACTAAACTTTTCGAAAACATTTTTTGTGTATTTACGGAATAAAACTAAACTTTATCTAAAAACAACTTGAAAGATACTGAACATGCATCGCACTTGAAAGACAGTTTTTATAGGATTTTATTTTAGTTCCAATGTAAAGGGGGGTCAATTAAGATCAAATTTAAAAGCAAACTGCAAGTTAAACGAGTTAGATCGATTTCTAAAACGTTAATAACGCTGATGTTCCATTCAAATTTATAGTATTTTTAGAACACGTTTTAATAACCATTCCAACCGATAGGGTATGTTAAGTTTGATACATAGCTTGTAACATAGAGAAACATTTATGAATTACTATCTGCAGCCGAATTGATTGAGCCATGTCCGATTGTCCGTCTGCCTGTTTGTCTGTATGTATGTACATATGCTACACATATGTCCACGGAAGCGTCCTTTTCGGAGCATGATCGAATTTTTTATTAACGACAGCGCTCTCCCGTCAATCAAATATAGGAACCACAAAATAAACTGGGAACTGTTATGTGGGGAAGTAGGGAAAAGGGATACGACCAAGGAGATTTTAGCGAAAGAAGATTTTAAGCGAAATCCTAACGAAAGGATACGAACAGGCCAGCCTTTACGGAAGATAAAAGAAGCAGAAGACTAGAACAGAAGAACACTAGGGCCCTCTTTAATACTAATTCACACAATGACTGTGACTTTTATAAAGCTTGGCAAAGGAAATTCAGGGCCTATTTCATATAACTACAAGTGTTGTACTTGTAAACTTGTAACTACAAGCACAAATAAAGTATGGAGTTGTAATTTTGTGTTCCATAAACATTTTTCAGCACTTGTAGCGCGGCAAATTCAAATTATAAGTGTAGCGATCAAAATTCTACAAGTCTGTAACTACAAGGCTAGTAAAAGTTGCTGTGCTCTGACTGACAGAGCATGATTACGATTAGTTTCGTGTCGTAGTGACAGTCCAATGTTTCTTAGCAATTCTTCGAAAGCAGACAAGTTAATTCTAAATTTTTCAATAAATTTATGATGTGTTAGACTCTTTAAAAATTCGTGGTTCTCGTATCCGATTGTCTTCGTAGTCACTATCAGAAGGAGAAGTCGTCTCTTTTGCTATGGATTCAAATGATCAAGAAAACTTACTTCTGAAACTTGGAAACAATGAGGTTAAGATCCAGGAGGAACCGCTATCAGTGAATTATTAGAAAATCCATTAAAGACACAAACTCGTGAACAAAGCATTGTGACCTTGGGGTTAATCCTAATAAAGCCAAACAAGTGCTATTCACGAATAAAAGTGCTATACCGCAGTTCAAAATAATAGATATTGGGGTAGTTCCCCTAGGGATATCTGACTATCACACTAGACAGGAAACTTAACTAGAAGCTTAATGTCAATGAAAGAGTCAAAAAGACAGTGATCGCGATCTACACTTGCAACCGAATCTTCAGCAGAAGATGGGGACCAAACCTTAAGATAATTCTGTGAATGTATACAGCAATTTTAAGACAAATACTCACGTATTGGAACGTAGTCTGGTGGCGAACTGCAGTCAAAGCAACCAATCTTAATGAAATGACTAAAATACAGAGGCTAGCATATATAGGCACAACAAGCACGATGAGAAAAACACCGATAGGAATGTTGGATACAATCCCAAACATGCTACCGATAGATCTATACGTGCAGGAGTCTGGCGCTAAGAGTGCCTTAAAGATCAGCCAATCAACTCAAAGCTCGAGGGACATACAGAAATCCGATAGAACTTCAAAGACGTAAAGAAAGACTACACGTTACGTAGAGAAGAATTGGAAACCAAGTTACAAACAAACGGCAAAAATTTGTATATCTATCTACACGGACGGGTCAAAGATAGATATAGGAACTTGCGCCGGTATATTCTCCATGGAACTAAACATTCACAACTCGATCAGACATCCTGTCTACAGCAGTGTCTTCCAAGCGGAGGTCTTGGCAGTGACTAAGGCAGCCAATATGGTATCAATGATGGCAATACCACGAGATGAAGTCAGGTGTTAATAAAACTAATTTTTGCTACAGAATTCAAGTTCAAGCTAGACCGGCGCTATCGCGAAGAACTTAAGGTTCTTGGACAATCTACTCTGAGTTTCTGGTTACAATGATATAACCGGGAATAAGATAGCTGACGAGCTTTCAAGGAAAGAGCTTGCAGTGGACGAAAATCGAGCACTTCAATGGCTCACGCCTCCACTCTCAAGAGGATATGGCGACGAAGAGTTTCACGAGCATACACCTTTCTACCTTTATCACTGCCCAGGCGTATGTAAGAAGGTATATATAATTTCAATTAAATTCACCGACTTCACTGACTCCAATTGATTTCAAGTGAATTCACTACTGACTTCAACGAAATATGTGAATTCGATAGACTTTCATTTCAGTATTTGTTAAATATTGTTAAATAATGAATGCATTAATCACTAAATTCAAAAGAATTAATATAGAAAAAAGACTTCAAACCATTTCTAAATGAATTCAATGGACTTAACCTCCAAAAGGATTAATTTCTTTTACAATTCTGGCCCAGTAGCCAAGCAAATAATTTGGTAGCACAATTTATCCTGAGAATAGTATCCCAAAAGTGGCCAAGATTCTGAAAAAGTGTCCAATTTCGGCATTTTTTAAAAAAGTAGTCTCATAGTGTCTCGGACTTCTCTCCATATCTATTACGCTGTTAGACACTTTATTATCCTTCCTTCGACATTAAAAAAAGGAAGTTTCACAACACGTTTAATGATATTTTGCACAATATGATACAGTTTACATACTTAAAAGGTTTTGCACGACTAGTCGTGCACAGCTTTCTTTCTTCTAGTAATTGTAAGGATCCATGTCTATTAAAAGAAAAATACGACAACAGACTATCAACGAAATGAAGGACTATTAATAAATCAGTGTGTTTATTTAACCTTCTCATAGCCATGCCTCTTTGGTGTACTTAATGCAAATGACACATGCAATAAAAAAGAAGAAACTACATGTATAGTCACTTACTATAAATTTAAAATCATCTCCTTCTTCCTCTGGGTGACACCCGTCTGCTGAATGTGAAGTTAGTTCTGCGTGTTTACGACACCTTGTGTCACTGGTTGGACATTCCTTTATGATGCAAGAACATCATTTCTTAAGCAAATCTGGTTGATTATGCAATTTTCTTCTTTTTTTTTTGTCAAGTTTTCATTTTGCAAAAAAAAAAGCAGAGAAATTCGATTATTTAACATTTAATGCGAAAATTTATACTTATACATATATTTCGAGATAATGAGATGGTAAGCCCGGGGAAAGATAAGATTATATCTGTTGGCGATCCTTAGTAGTTTTAATAAATTTATGACTTTATGAATTTTCAATGAGTTTGTGATTTTTATGTGATCATTAACGTTACGGATTGAAATGAATTCCATTAGTATCTCATTAAGTCGGAAAATTATTGGCAATTTCTATTTCTATGTAAGAGACGTGAAATGTTAATGAAAATTGGAATTTCATCTAGGAATTGTCTAAGGCTTAAAATAAATGTTGCTTATGAGACCTTTTAGTTACTTATATTCGTACATCTGCATGTGTGTATGAAAGTATGTAGGATTCAAATAAGATATAACGACTAAAAAGTTGAGGAAGTATTTTATCCTTCTTCTTAACATTCAAGTTTCCCGTACCGGGAAAAACTTAGGGTGATTCAATTGAACCTTCACCATAGCAAAGCTGCAACAGCAATGCTGACCAAATGTTTTGTGGAAGAATCGATTGATATTGCCTTGTTGCAGGAGCCTTGGATCTTCAAAGAAAGGATTAGTCGCCGTGCGAGTAGGAGCAGGTGCAGACAGTTTTGTCATGTCATCTGCATACCTGTCGTATGACTACCTAGAGCCTCCGCCAACAAAAATTGTAGATTCTCTGGGATAGGAGTGAAGATCTAACGATTGGTTGCAATGCTAATGCACATTGTACAGTGTGGTGAAGCACCAACGATAACTACAGAGGAGAAGCTTTATTCGACTTTGTAGTGTACAGAGAGCTAACTATTGTGAACGGAGAAACAGAAGCGACCTTTGTGGATGCATGACGAAATCATACTACTACTCTGTGTAGTAATAGAATGCTTGATAGAATATCAAATTGGAAGGTAATGGCTCAGACGATGATGTCGGACCACAGAGCCATCTCATTTGATGTTCGATACGGATCTAAAAGGAAAAAAGATCAGAAATATGTCAGGATTCCCAGGAACATGGACATAGTAAAATACAAAGAAGTGTTACGGTATAAACTGAATGGGAGGGTACTCAAAACACAAAAAACCACCTGTGATGTAGAGTCACAGCTGAAGCACTTACAATCAGTTGTTGAAACTGCTTATCAAGAGGCGTGTACACCTACTTTGGTAGTTAAAAAGCACCCCACGCCTTGGTGGTGTAGGGAACTTGAAAATCTAAAGAAGGAGGTGAGAAAAGCCTTTAATCATGCCATGAAAAGGGGTGATCCTGAATCATGGGATGAGTACAAGGCAAAGAAGAAAGAGCTAAAAGTAACTCTGCGATGACGTAAAAGGGAGTCGTGGAGGGAATTTTGCTCGAATATGAGAAGCACAGCTGAGGTTAATAGACTTCAGAAAATTATCTCAGTGTACCAAGGCTTAGGGGTATATGCGTTACATGCCTAGCGTTAGGATACATACCGGTAACATGTAGAGAAACAAATGTGGTGTTTCTGCCAAAACCGGGAAAAAAGGACTACACCGAAGCGAAGTCCTTCAGACCGGTCAGCCTAACATTATTTCTGTTGAAAACAATGGAAAGAATTGTGGTGGACCATATGGAGAGCACGGCGCTGAAAGCATGTCCTTTGAGTAGTAGACAACATGCATTCAGAGCTGGCAGGTCTAGCGCTACACCAGGTGGTACGCGTTGCGAAAGAGGAGATGAATATCTGAGGCATCGCAATGACATTGAAGGCGCCTTCGATAAGATATGCTTCGAAAGTCTGAGAGTACCCTTAGAAGAATGCAGGATTAACCCATTAGCGGTGAGATGAGTGGACAATATGCTGAAAAATAGGGCGATAAATATTCAGGGGAACTTTTTAGGAATGGTTAGCAGAGGTTGCTCGTTTTGAGGTGTTTTATCACCTACTCTGTGGAAAATAACTGTGGGCTTTCTCCTGAGAAGACTTGAAGAAACTGTGGGATATGCCGATGATATAGCAATAATGGCAAGAGGTAAATTCATGAACATCACAGCAGATACCATGAGAAATGCTCTCAGAGTGGTGGATCGGTGTTGTCAGAAACAAGGGCTATTCATTAATGCGGAAAAGACAGATCACAAGGAAGAGGAGAGATCTGGAATTTCAGCCCTTGGATCGGAACTACATGTGATTAGGAAAGTCTGGGTGTATACCTACATGCTGGACTAACTTGGAAATTCCATGCGGTAGAGAAGATTATAAAGGCGAAAAGGGTGCTTCATCATAACCGTTGTATGTGGACTAAGGTGGGGATTCTCGCGGAGATCAGCATGCTGGATGTATACGATGATAGTTAGACCGATTATCACATATGCGTCAGTTGTATGGTGGCAAAGATCCTACCAGAAAACTGGAGAGAAGCAGATAGATAGGGTCCAATGTCTAGCATATTTAGGGATCGCGGGTGCAATACGAATGACACCAACATGCGCATAGGAAATGATCCTAGGTATTCTGCCGCTGGACTTATTTATGAAGAAAGCGGCGGCGGCTTCGACGGCACTTCGTCTGCACCGGGATGGCAACTGGCACTGGCGCGGTACTATCTATGGCCATAGGAAAATCTTGGATCTCGTGAAGAACGTGATTAGGGAGCTGAATATGCCGAAAGGTATCACAAAACTCTTATTGGATCTGGAACACTTTCGGAAAAGAGGATTGGTAATATAATCATCTTTACGGATCCATGATGCGTGGCAGAGCGGGGGCAGGTATCTTCTCAGAAGCCTGTCATATTAGTCTGGGGAAATATACCTCAGTCTATCAAGCCGAGATGATTGCTCTGTTGCATGCGTTGGATCACCTGAAAGAGGGTCAGGTTGAGGGTAGGAACGTTACCATAGCAATGGGCAATCAATCAGTGATCAGACGCATGGAGCAAACAGATATCAATACAGCACTGGCAATGAAATCTGTTCATAAACTCAATGAGTGCTCATCTCGAAATGAGATGACGCTGCTCTGGTTGAGAC
This sequence comes from Xylota sylvarum, assembly GCA_905220385.1. Taxonomy (NCBI): domain Eukaryota; kingdom Metazoa; phylum Arthropoda; class Insecta; order Diptera; family Syrphidae; genus Xylota; species Xylota sylvarum. The sequence continues at coordinate 100,737,451 of LR999957.1, read as the reverse complement.
GGCACATAGGGACTGAGGGGAACGAAAAGGCGGACTCTCTGGCAAAGCAAGGGTCAATCTCGGAGCTCTCTGGTCCGGAACCATTCGCTGCAATTGGCAGAGGGATGGTAGACCACCTAATTAGCAACTGGGCAGCGGCGGAACACCAGAGAAAGTGGTCAACCATGAAAGGTTGCATGCGAAAATGGCTATTAAAATGCCGATTGGCACCACTAATAGAGAAGTTCTAAGCTTGGAGCGAAGAACACTGAAATGGGTGGTAGCGTTATCTATAGGTCATGGAAATTTCGGATATCACCTAAAGAAGATGGGTCTTCTGGAGGATGACACCTGTGAACTATGCCTGGAAGAAATCGGGACGGAAGCGCATATATTGTGTCAATGACAGGCGCTAGCTAACCGAAGAAGGGAGGTCCTGGGGAGCCACTGGGTAGATGGATGAACCAGATTTCAGTTAAGCAGATGCTAGTGTTGACACGAGCAATCAAAACCAGAGAGGAACTGTGGAGAAATCCAGAGAAACTCTCGGGCTAAGATGGATCGTGGAAGAGAGACAAAAAGGGACCCAACGCAGTGGTCTGGTTCGTAATCTCTTGAATAATATATGTATATGTTTATTGGAAGTATACCATACTATTTATTCCAAAAGGATTAAAACCAAATGTTCTAGATTTTAAAAATATCTATTCTGTATCCTTATTTCTGACGTGTATGACACATGACAAATTTTTATTTCATCGAATGTTTCTTTCAAACAAATTACATTTATTTCCTTTTTCTTTACAGACTTAACTTACAACAATTAACAACATTAGAATAGTATAATATGGGGTAAGTGATGTGTAGTTAAAATAGTATTTTCTGGTTGAAATCCAATTTTTTTAACGACCTTATTTAAATAGTTTGCTCCTATTTTGGTGAGCCATAGAACACTTTTGAAGTGTCAGTCCTGGCTAGAAGCCACTTTCGACTGTCATAGGGGCACGTACATATATGAACATTTTAGAATTCTTTGGTGTTTTTCATGTTCCGCTTTTATACTAGATTTACCTAGACTTAAGCCCACAGATTCGAGTCAGAGTTGAAATGTTTTCCAGAGATTATTAAACCACCACCCATGTACTTCTTAGAACCTTCATCTATATGAAGGTATTTAATATAAGTGTCAGATTGTTTTGTGTTTGAAGAAAGGCCTTACTTCCTTCTTTATATAAATTGTTACTCTCATGTTCATCTCTACTTTGAAGCCCTTCTAGGATTATGATGCACTTAAACTTCGTATAATTGAATGCGTTTCGTACTCCAGTTTCCCCCATTTTCTGACTGAATAGGCTTAGTATTTGGCGTTTCTGAGTTTTCTAAATGGTTCGAACAACTATCTAAATGGTTAGCAAAACAATGGTGGAAAAGAATATCATTCATGAAACAGGCTTAGCTTCTAACAGCCATTCTTCGCACGATTTGGAGGATCTGTAGTACATTTGTTTGCGAAAGGTAATTGTTTTTGAAAAGCGTTTTTTTGAATTACGATTATATAATAATTATATGCATGTATCTCATTTCACACTTATTGATTGATACAGTTAAATACATAACTGTAGAAAATATCTGTGACTGAAGTAACAGGTGTGAATTTTGATTGTTTTCAGTTTTTTATCTTTTCTCAGTACAAAACAATTATTCAGTAATCATTTGCTATTCCAATTAAAACTATGTCAGTATTCCTCGACAGAAAACGTCAATTAAGTATATTTACCCATCTAACCACCTGAAAAGTAACAGACGAATATGAATGCCAATACCACATACGCAGTAGAATGCAAGTTACAGCGATTTATCTTAGCGATGAATAGCTTCAGTCACACAATACATAAGTATATCTATACCAAATCCATTGCCACACACCAACAAAAACTCATACCCTGTTATAGGCTGTTCCATGTAGCAAGATAGTTTTTATAATGGATAACAGGCTGTGACTGATACTTTTGAGGAACCGTGTCATCGACCCATCTCCTTTTTAAAAAGTTCCTATGTTAAAGAATTGGAGCCTGGGGTATTGTTAGTTTTTTAAAAACTTCATTATATTCTTCAAACTATGTATAAATCTGCCTGTATCTTAAAATACCGCTTACAAATTTGAAGTTTTTAAACTTTCAGGTTGCTTTGCTTTTAAACACTGCAAACAGCATAGACACCAGGATTGATAGTAGGTTTGCAGTCTGTTTATAACTGGAGAGTTAAAGTACCAAGTTCACACCGAACTGTAACGCCACCTAAGAAAGTAAGTAAGAGTTAAAGGCCTAATGTCATTCGATGCCACTTAAAAGTCCTCCTTTTCATACTATTATAAAGAATGCGAAAAGAATAGGGCTAAGAATGTTACCTTGTGGTACATGCCGTCGTTTCGACCCATAGCTACAAGCCGTACTTCTGCACCAGTTGATGTCAAAATCCTTGTTTTTATCCTTATACTATTTACAGTGGCATAAACCACACTTGGGTCGAGCTTCGTAGTAGAATAGTAGAAGCCTATTGTGGCTTGCCTAATTTTTTCATTGACCTTCATTCTCAAACTCTAATCCCAGTTATTTGGAACTGTTAGACGTTCTGAGATGAATGTCTCCAACAGAAGAAGTTTTGAATTATAGTATGTTTCGCTTGTGCGTGAACAGTGCTACATCTGTTTTTTGGTGGAATGACCGCGAGTCCGTATTTCTTGATCCAGGTGTCCACGTACTAAAGGGCTTCTTCAATTTGCTCACTAAGAGTTGGAAGCAATTTGCCTGTCGCTAACAGTACCACATCATCTGGATAGGCTGTGACTTTGCTGCCGGTATTTCTAGGTTTTGAGAGTGTTTCGTTAGGTTGTTGAGGTATGACTCCTCTAGAGGTATATATTTCTAAATGGGTTCCTCCTAGCTCCGTAGCTCACTATCCTGTTGATTATGATGTTGTTGACGTTGGCATTATTGATAGATTTTTTTTTTTAGAAATCCAAAGGTTTAGGGACAAGGGTGGTAAGACTTATTGGTCTAAATTCTTTCGTGGTACTATGGTTTGCATTACCGGCTTTTACTTTAACCTCCCTCCATGTTCTTGGTATGTGTCCCGATCCTGGTTCTTTAAAGGATGAGATCTGATCTGTTCACCCACTCAATTCTCTTCTCTGTAATCATTGCCGTTGGTGGTTTCGATTCCGTGACTCGCAGAATATTTATTTATTAAAAAATCCGTTTACTAAACAACAGACTACTTCCTCGTATAGTAATTCTAATTACCCCCAACAACCCCAACACACTTGTTATCGTCCCCAGCAGCACAAAGGTAATCATGCCTCGTCCAAGTATCTATAACTAACCCAATTTAAATAATTTATTACCATTCTCCATTTAAAATGCACACGTGTGAGAACAAAGATACTCATCCACGGCAAGTATCTGCAGAAGCGTAATAATACACCATAAGACGTTTTTTTTTTTTAATTTTTTTTTACGAATTTAATTAACATTGGTAGAGTAATGTCTTAGGCGCTTTTTAGTAGCAAAGTATCTGCATCTAAATTACTTTTTAGCTTCGCATTTGTATTAATGCCTAGTTCTCTGGAGAGGTATTGCGGAACCATCATGCAAATTGCTTTAGCCGTGAGCATCTAGTTGGAGAGCATAGATACACAATACCGTGAGCGAGTTGCAGATCTTCCGAAACACTTGAGCATGATGTTAGATAAAAAAATTCAGTTTTTTTTTTTACTTTATTTTTGCTAAACATCCCACCTGTTTGCATGTCTACTGAGGAAGTTTTTTTTTTTTCTCTATTTTTCATATATTTTTTAGATCGTGATCTAACACAACCGAAGCCATGAATGAAAATAGGAACGCAACGAACGAATTCCCACGTCAGTGACTGCATAGACACACACATGTGGTAAGCCGTAAATTGATGGAAGTGCTTTTGGGAGCACTCATATCGTTGGTATTATTCAAGGGGGTCTAACTGAGGTTCAAGCAGTTGGAGTGCTTTGATAGACCTGGTAATGACTTTGCTTTTAGAATGACAATTTAGAGAATGATAGTGGTTTCAATGATAGTTGACCAGATGTAGATACGTTATGAAAAGGCAGACTTTGTTGAATAAGTTTCCCCAATTTTACTCGTGTTTCCATGAAATTATTACCTATCCATCCCTGCCTTGAATTCTTTTGCAAAATAACTCAATGGTAAGTTTTGAGTGCACCTACTTACTCTGGGGGATCTGCGCCTCAACCAACATACTTCTGCAGGGAGTTAACTTTCTTAGTTAACTGGTTTCGGTCACTCTGGAGTGGATTCAAAGATCTTCTGAAATGGAGCATATGGTCTTTGTACTTTACAATGAATTTAAAGGTTTTTAACCAGGTTTACATATTTCGCTGTACAGCTCTTAGACTTATTCGTAGATCATACTTCTCTAAACTACTTCCTCTTCTGTATTCTAGCCTTTGTCGCATGTTATTTGGAGTCGGCTCTCCTAGGACGAAGTAGGAATGAATTGCTGTACTGGGTAGTTATGTCATCAACTTGTGCTCTCCTCATGTGATTATTCACTAGGGTCATCCGAGAAAATCGAGGTCTGCTAGGTCTCCTGTTTGCTGTTGCGATATGTCATATGTTCGACTGGTTTTCCGATGACGTGACCGTACCATCTCAGCTGACTTTCTGCGATCTTTTTCGCTTTTGGATTTATTTTGAATGTGCCGCGTACTTTGTTTTTAGCATTGTTACAGCATCCGCCCATCTCAGCATCTTCATTTCAGCAATATGCAAATTTTTAGCGAAAAAGCTTCCAAATAAACTGTGGCAGTTGGGGTTGGATGGTCAAAGAACTTGCACCAGATGTAGTAAATTTTCTGTCTACTGATGCGCAAGACCCTCGACTCCAAAGCTATTTACCACTCGCCAAGCATTTTTTGGAGGTCGTCTACACTTTCCCTTATTAGCACTATGTCGTATGAGTAAAGTATGTTGCAAGGGGTAGGTCGTTGGGTTTCATAGATATCATCATAGGTGAGATAGTTCGTTACGATATTGACCAATAGTGGACTATATGCTGAACCTTGTTGTACTCCGAAACTAATCTTAAAATCCCGCTGGTGTCTGCTGGTCCTCTGACATGAGTTGTGATGTTGTGGTACATATCTTTGATCCCTATCCAATCTCTATGTAGTACTCTGGAACATGCTGTGCTCGGATAGAATGAAATGCCATATAGAGAGAAATAAATTTTGTTGTCTGGGGATTGAACCTCGAACACTTCGCTCCATAGCCCAACGCACTAACTACATGAGCCACGGCGCACACTCGTACGTCGTCACAAGATTATTCTATCACGCTGTGTATTCTACTTCCGAATCCCCGACCACCGTTAACTCTCTGGTATTGATACGATTGCCTCAAAACATAGCCATTGAGATCACCTTCTATGTACTTTTCCTCGTTTAAGAGGAGAGACTGTGTGTGGAGCGTAGATGGAGATTGACTTTTAAATTTTATTTTCCTGAAGATCGGCGTCCGATATGATTCCTACGCCATTACGGTTGAACAGTGTTCCATGATAGAAGAGCTTGAATTAGTTTATTATGTTTTTGAGCCCTTGTACAACAAACATTAACGCATCTGTGTTTAAGAATTTCGGCTAATTCAGCGCTGCGTTCGGTTAGAGAACCTATGTTCCTGATTGCTATTCGGATTTTTGTTGCTTCTCCCTTGTTAAATTGCGTTTCGTCGCTTAGCGAGGACTTCCTATCTCTCATATTTTTCGTCGCTTATGTGGGATGCCCTAGCATGTGTATTTATGCCTGTTTTGCTGTTCATTTTCATTATAGGAGTTTGGTTTATTTAGTTTACTTTTTTTACCACCGGTTACCATACAATCTCAAGACAGTAGGCTCTGCTCTGATCATGTGTCGACACGGTTTACCGGGGTGTGGCCGATGAGCCCTCCAGGGTCAGCTTCTTGGAGCCGTATGTCCAAAACGCACTTTTGTTGGTTGTGTCCGATATTTAAACACTTTTATCATATCGCCAATAGGGTTCATGGTCTCTGATAAAATACTTTGGGTTGCCTCACAGAGGTTTAGATTAAGTTTCAGTAGCAGTGTGCCTATGAAAGTTGATATGATGGGTACCTACTTCTGTTTACTGATTACTCATGTACCCTCCTAGTTAAAGTAGAGTACGTACTTTGGTTCAACCTAATAGGTAATGCTTGAATTAGTCATTTGAGCTTTTTCAAAGATTTTTCGTATTTTTCAGCTCAGAGTCACTTTAAACTTTTCGTCACATGTCTGCGTACGATATAAACTGTCCTTTGTTCATATAACCAAAGCGTAAGGGCATCATCCAATAAAGAGTTTCTTGTCTCACTTCATTGATTCCGACGGTTTTTTCGATAATTGGCTGATTTCCTTTTATTGGCTGCGAGTGACATACTTTGCGTATCCTGACGTGTTCTGCTGCTTGGGGTTGATTCTCTCCCTTTTTTAGAGACATTTTGTTGGTAACTTTCCAAGCGCTATTTCGCTCATTAAAACTGGGACCATATACCCCGGGACCAATCCTGCCATTTTTTCAATTCAAAACCATCCGAGTACTAGAATTTGAAAATTGAAATGTTTCCCATTCCCGGCGGTCACCTATAACAACTTCTAAATTTTGAAGATCTGAAATTTTAAGAATTGTATCATGATGAATGTATTCCAGTATTCTCAGATGACTTGTTGATGCACTGGATTTAGGTCCATCTTTAATGCAGCATTAGAGCAAAAACAGAGCTTCTTTTTGTACAGTCTGATGTAGATTCTCTTAAAGTTTGCGAATGAATAAAGGCGGTAGCTGAGCCTTTCTTGGTATAAACGTCATCTCTCTTGTTAAATCCATGTCCAGCGTAATAGAGTTGGGATCACTCTACCCGGTTTAGCTTAATAGTAACGATTTTAAAGGTATTGATTACAGCAGAACAAGCTTTGATAGCAGATAGACCTTTAACTATTTTTTGGGCGTCTGCTCTGCAGTCCCAATCGAGAAGATCTCTGCCGAAAGTCAGTTATCGGTCAACTAAATCCTGCGGATTGTTTGATTCGAACATCTCTACAGTTTAGCTCCAGCTACAGAAATATCGTCAAAAAGGAACCCGCCTAAATTTCGTTAAACGGTGTAAGAGATATTCCTCCTTCTTATCTGCCTGCAATTACTATTCATGATTATCATGCTCATATCCGGCCTAATTCATCAAAAATTCCATTGTGGCATAGTTACTGAAATATTTATTTATATTTCGGTACCATCTTCTATTTTTATTACTAAACAATTTTTATTCTAAAGCTCTCAATTTCTTCTGCAGAAAGATGAAAATCGCTTGTCTCTACGACTTTCAGTTAGCTCAGAATGAATTGTTATATCCTAGATAAAAATGTTCTTGTGTTTGTTACTTCTTTTTGATTCTCACCGTTTTAAGTAGTCAGTAGTCAGTTTTACGTCACGCTGCTCAAATATGAGGGATTCGGAAAAAGACCGAAAATTGGCATTTACATGGTGTTAGGTCTCCATCTCGATGGTATGGTATGAGAAGATCCTCTTACCTTCTTCCCCTGGGCTTCTTATTAATATCGATCCACAATACCTACTCACTTGTACATGCAAAAGATGGAGGCTTAGCAAAATCTCCGCTGTGGCAGTGGGAGTTTCTTTTATCACACTTGTAATACACAAACACGCGATTGAAGCATACCTCAGATAGGCCCCACACTACAGAGTTGTTTTATACTCGTGTGTTCGTACTTATGTTTCTCATCCATTCCGCATGTGTATCATAAACGTGTTGTACTTAATTATCTAATACAATTTTTCCTTCAAGTTTTTTTTTTTGTATTTTTTAAATTATTGTTAACATTGAATTTTCCCTGCTCATACATGTTCATCAGAATGCACGTCAGGTAATATGCAGTTCTATGAGGTGCCGCCAAGTTGCAACAACAATCCGAAAAGTAGATAGTATCTGTGACTGAGTTGAGAGCCGCTAGTATTCGATATCCACACATTTATCCGAAAGAGCTTTTCAATCACGAAAAACTCGTTTTCATTGACTCTACGTATCATTGCAATGTGGAAATGCAATTGATACACAATTCCAATTTACGAGGAAATATCCTTGTGCGGTGATCTTGAATTCAACGTCGACGCAACGCAACGCAAAAAATAAAAAATAAAAAATAAAAAAATAAGTAGGTACTTTTTTTTTCTGTGCGTTGTGGTGTGATTTAAGATTTAAGAGATACCCGTTCAGGGATTTTTCATTCGCTAATTAATTGATTTATAATTGTTTGGTGTTTTTGCGCAGCTCACAATGTCACACTGCAGGAGATTAAAAATAAACAGAAACAGAAAAAAAAAAACAATAGTTGAGGGTAGAGAACTCCCTCCATTCATTTGGTTGGACAAGGACATAAAATCCGATGGTTTATGGCACTTTTGCAATGAATGTCTCGGCCGCAATGTAAAAGATTCATTGCTTGGTAGTAAATCACCACAATTTTCATGGGAATTGCATTAAGTGGAATTTACCGCGACCATAATTTATACAATGTAGGTTGGTGACTGATATTATAGAACCTATCTAACAGAGATGTATGGAATTTTGTGCTTTTTGGTTAGTCTTGAATGATTCATGAAACCAAAGAGGACAGCTTAGGGTTGTGGAAACAATTTATGCAAACGAAATACCTTCGTAGTTACGGAACAATCAAATTGTCGCAAGTACCTCTAAAAGTACCGCCCCTTTCGTCTATTTAAGTGTAATATATTTGTTTTAATAGTTTAACAGGTTTCTTAATGTACTTACTTAATGACAAGAAAAAAACGAAAAAACCGTCTGGCTAATTCCAAGAAAACCTGATAGATATCACAAAGTAGAGTTATTATTCAACTTTGTTAGGCACTTTGTTGCATTTGCTGGATGTGTAATAAGTGAGAAATCCTATTTATTCCAGCCTTTCAAGTTAAAGGTCGACAAATTGGTTTGAAATTTGCATTTGTTAACGTAGAGAGTGCATGAGTCACAGATTGAATCATATTATATACGTTGAAAGCTCCTCTAATGAGTTGCAAAGCTAGAGCATATATTTATATTTGTGTGTACTTTGATTAACGATAGAGGAAACCTACGTCGTATTGTCTGGGACTAAAGCTCTGTAGCTTTGAAAAATTTCGTTTTCGAGGAGGACTGCAATATACATACATACGGAATCATGACGTTATTATTATTATTTATTATTATTTGAAGAAAGGGTGTGTTGCATTACAACCTTTTGGTCTATTGTGCCCCCAACTAACACCTTAGAAAGGTACCTGCCCTCATTAGAGTTCCCCTTCCATTAGGATTTCTTTGGGAATCATTTTGAGAGTTGTGTACCACTCCTTGGCGGAAGAATCTGTACTAGAGCGCTCTCCCTAATTCAGTTTCCTTTAAGAATCCAAGGCTGGCTCTAGTGACGGTATTTGCTCATAATTTGATAAATGTTACTTGCCCAAGTATTAGTCTTTCGTGGGTCAGTGCCCTACAAGGTCCCGGCACATGTTCTAGGATTTCACTGGACTCATCGCAAAATCTGCAGAAGGTTATTCTTGCTCACACTGATACATGCTTTAAATGTTTTTCGGTTATGTTGCCCTTAAAGTTTCTTGGCTTGCTTCATGCCCTGAGCTTTTATTCCAGTTTTTTGTCCTGTTTTCTTGTTTTTTGTTAGTTTTTGTCGGATTGAAGCTTAGCCGAACCGCCAAGCACCATTCTCGCGTTATTTCAAGTTCCTTTTGTGGAAGTCTATAGTACTTCGGTAGACTTGGGTCCTTATTCCCCAACTTAGGAATACATCCGAGTGCCAGACTTCTTTTCAAAAACCTTTGCAAGATATGGAAGTAATTTACCTTGCCCCTTTTGTAATACGATTGGTTGGTGTAATTTCATCCACCCCTGATTACTTGTAATACTGCAAGGAGCCAATTGTCCATTCTAAGTGCCCTCTGCTAAATATTGCTATTTTCCAGTCCTCTTTCCGAGGACTTGGTATATTGGTCCTACTCCTATTGTCTGCGCTCAGAAGATTGCCAGGAAAATGAGTTTCTAATAGAAGTCGTACCCTCTGTATCTCATTTTGGGTGCCATCGGATTTTCTTAGAGACGTTGATATACTTTTCCTAGCGCCTTGTGCAATCTGGCCTCAGCAGAAGTTTTCGTGGCTGTCTCACAGAACTTCCCAAAAACCCTCAGTCGCCACTACGCTTCGCTGCGTTAAACAGTTTACACGTTTTTACCACCATGGTAGCATCACATCCAATCAGCATCGGCAATTGGAGCTTATTTCAGTGCTCCACAAGGCGTTTTAGTACCATAGACAGTGCTGGTTCGTCCCCGGTACAATACACTGATGCGATGATGATGGTGCGGTATATTCCCTCCCCAGGGAAAATAGAAAAACTTAATTTTTTGTTAATAAGAATGCAAGCATTTGGATTAAGTATTCGGGTGTCCTAAATTATGGCTTCTGAATTAGTACAATGCCCAGTCTTCAGTTGTGAACATCCATGCTATTACAGGTGATGCTCGTGCGGGGCTGCTGTCCCACCCTCTTCTTGAATTAACATGTCATCCTCCATCTATATCATCGTCATGTCATGTTTCTCATCCGAGAGTGAGCTCTCCGAGAGGGACATGTATTCGTCTTCTATCGTTCCAAGATTGATACATACATTGACAACAAGCACTTATCCTTAATTGTCAGGTTATTGCATTCTGTCAGCAATGATAGCATATCATTCCTGTAATAGAATATTCGGAAAAACCTGTGGCCTTAGTCCTAAAATTAGGCTCTACATGGCTGTGCTTAGACCGTATGATAATTCGGTCTGGCGGAAAGAGACCGACGTATGTATAAAGCAAATAACTCTAAGAATATGACTTAGATTTAAAGAATGACATGCATTGGCATCAGTAGGGCAATGAGAACCACCCGTACAATGGAGCTGGAGGGAATATTCAACCTTAAACTCCTGGACCTCTTCGCCGCAAGGAGTGTTCTTCGAATAAGCCGAAAAAGAAGTTGAACACGGACACGAGCTGATTCTACAAAAATATAGTGTCTAGACATTGCAGGACCATTTGTTACTTATTTTGATCAAGGATACTCATATACACGAATAGCTCCAAGATGGACAATGGCGTTAGCGCGGGTTTCTATTCTGAGTTTCTCGGAATGTGCAGATCGATCAGAAGTGAGCACAGAGATATACTTAAATCTACGGGACATACATATATCCATAACCGAATTATTATCGAATCCCATCCCATCGGGACATACATATGTACATATGTTCAATGTACTTATGTATGTATGTTCATAGACGCCTGTCTACAAAATGTGTCCGACGATTGTTTAGGAGGGGCGAAGCGGAGCGGTAGCCGATAGTTTACATAGTTTACAATATGCAACTAGGTCTTCTATTATTCTTTAAGCCTTTTGCAGTGTCTTAGTTAGACTACTCACAGTCCTTTTGAAGAAAAACAGATCACTTAGCTGTGAGCGATATGTGTAAAATACAAAACATGCTAAGTATTATTTTTAAGTAGAAGCTCCACAGAACATTAAAAAAAGCACTAATAGCATTTTTCTTGCTTTACCAACGATCTTGTCATTTATGATCACCTTCATATCCGTTTTCTACTTTAATTCCCCACTGTTTTGCCCCATTCGAGTGAGTTTCTTTTAAAGCTTTTATACTCATAAAATTCCGCTATTCATACAAGATACAACCTTTTATCACAATCGAACTCACTCAACTATCATGTATGCCATACAAAGCTCCATAGCTCGCCGATCGTCAAACCGAAAACTTTTATTTTCAACCTTCCGTACTGTTGAATTCGTCTCCAATTCCAAATTTAGTTAACAAAACGCGATCGAAAGCATAGGACGTGTGTTTAATATCGCGGGCGCGTATACACTCGTTCCAAAAAAAAATCTGTCGTCAAAAGCAAAACACGATCACAGGTAATATCGCAAGCCCACAACGACGACGATCCCTCCGTCCGATCATTGATCGCGCAAAGTGTCTGGTTTGTTGTTACATCCGTGATTTTGGGGCGCGATCTCTGACGATGGAAAAAAAAAAAAAACAAAAAACAAGCAAACGATAAGATACACCACCTCACGATCACCTGTTTGCTGATCGTGTGACTGGATAAAAAAAAAAATACTGTGCCTGTGCACGGATATTTCCGGATGTTGTCGGCAGTCGGATTTTTGCACGATCTTGTATAATTATTTTAAAGATATTTCTAAAGGCATCCGCTTAGAAAGAGAGAAAGAGTTGAGGGTTTGACGAAAAAAAAAAAAAAAAAAAATTAGGATCGTTTCGGGATTTTAGTGCAGATCGTGCTGCAGATAGAATTGTTACGTCGAGATTTTTAGGAATTACTCGATACTTAGAGGATCGTTTGTTGAATAATCGGAATACTCAATATATTTTCCGGAATATCGATACCCTTGTTTTTGAACACCGATAAACCTTTTTGGCGATCTCTGACCAGTTGATTTTGATTGATCACATTGACAGATGATCGTGGATTTTCCCAAATTCACGAGGATCAGTAGAACTTTACGAACCTTTTGTATATTTTGTAAGCTTTCGTATTTTTGTGTTAATATTTTGCGGCTCAAGACATCGTGACGAAAGTTTTTATTTTCGTTTTGGTTGTCTCCCGCTACTTATGCGGTCATAACATTCACATTACGCGAGAGTGTATAACGCGATTTTGTCGTTGTCGTTGTCGTTTATCCAGTTCGGACTCCGTCGTCATCATAGCATTTTCACTTTCTTTCGGACCAAAAAAATAAAAAAAAAAATACTTGGGGAAGTGAATTGAGCAGTCTTTGCTGGCGTCGGCGGTGGCGTCTCCATATGTTGCTTCTTTCCCGTTTCTCTTTGCGGTAGTCCATCGTTTTATTTTCTGTTTTCTTTTCCCATCGCCTTTTCCGCTAAAAGTAAAGAAAAACCGTTTTGACCATAATATAATCATCAAGCAGAAAAGCTGGTTTCCAAAATTATTTTTTTTGGAATGTTTTTTCTCTTCATCTCAACGTCATTCGTGTTTTATTTGTTTTTGTTGAAGAATTTTTCGCGAAACGTAGATGAGGAAGAGCAGAGAGTGTATGCTTAATAATTGAGTGTGTGTGCCTGTGCACTTGTTGCTTGCTCGTAGTTTAGGGGCTTTACGCTTTACGCTTCACGATGCAACTCAACATCGCTCGCAGTTTATTTGCTTTTAACAACTTTATTTCGGGTTTTTTTTTTTGTTTTTTGTTTTTTGTTTTCTACTCTCTTACTCTCTCTTTGGATGGTTTTTTTTATTATTTTTCGCGATCTTCATCTCTTTTTCGCTCTCTATCTCCCTCTCCGCGGGTTGAATAGGTATTTCCATAACGGCATTTTGGCCAAGTTTGTTTTGTCGGAAAAAAAAGTGTATAAAGAAGAATGTGGAAAGAGAGGAAGCAAATAAAATAAAGAAGAAAAAAAAAACTGTTATTACATATTTGTAATTTCACTTTCTTTTCAATGTGCACATGTTGGCTTGTGTTGGGGAGGGCCTGATCGTGATAGAGTGTTATACATAGTTGTTGATCATGTGTGGAATTTTTGTTTAATTTCAGGAAAAATTTTGTTTTTTTTTTTTTTATTGAAAATCGCTTTTGAAATTGTGCCAAAAAAAATGTTTGTAAAGAAATTCGTGTAAAAGTGCCAAAATTAAAGAAAGCCTGCTAAAATGAATGAAACATATAAAAATCGTTAAAAATTCAAATCGAAGCAAATCGGAATATATAATTGCTTTAAGGCACTTTTTAATCTGAATCAACGTAACAAAAATTAATTAACTAATCTGCTGAGAAAAAATATAATAAATAAATATACATATACCTACCTACCTATTAAGTGGATAAAGAAGATCGAGGATCAGAGAGAAGGGAGAAGATCTCATTCACTAAATTGATTTGGATTAAATTGTTTTCTAATTTGACAAGTTTGGTAAGTTTTTTGGTTTTTTTTTTTTAATTTTTAATTTTTAATACACATTCTAAAAATGCTTATAAGAAAATACCCAGTTAGGCGGTATATTCAAAAACCACTGTACATAGGGACTTTTCGTCTTCGCTTTCGTCAAGCAATCTACTATATTTTTAAGGGACCCACCAATTGGTGAATCACTCTTAACTGCATTGAAATCAAGATCGTAATAAGCCACCTTAAATGCAGATTTTGCTTGTTACGCCGACTGCACAATAGATTTTGTATCCAATTAACTTTGCTTTATAGTCTTGTCGTTATTACACACATTTAGACTTAAATAGCATAATTATTACCAGTTTATTTTGAGAAGCCCTTTTCTTATATCATGATTTACATGTTCTGTCTGTTATACAATTTCATATGTTAGGTAATAATTTACAAGACTATCATAAAAAGGCCTTAACAAATCCGGTTTAGTACCTACATACACAGCTTGAAAAATTTTTTAAACAAAGTTTAGTATAGTAATTTGACCCTAAACTCGTTTGAAATGATGTCGGTTACATATTTGTAACTCTAGACTATGCCATTCATTAAAATTGTAAGGCTTTTACATATATCTGATACAGGATGGTAAGGTTCTTTTTCGGTTTGTACATGAGTTTAAAAAAAACTATTTTATTTTCGCCGTGGGGGTTAAAAGGCAATATGTACATATATTAGCTTAGATTAGATTTTTTATTAGTGGCCAAGCTTATTTTTTCGAACAATACGAATATACATAGTATTCACTAACAACAAACAATAAATTAATTTTTGAGTTAGAATATACTGTGATTGGAGATCTTTACCATTCGTGATACATAGTTGGTGAAATTTATGGAAACTTGTGTACCCGCAGGTTCGAGGTTGTAGACGCCATCTATTTTTAATAGTTTTTTTTTGCAAAAGAAAAGTGTTATTGTACCTTTTTTGACTCGTTCTTAGTTTCCTATCTAGGAGAAGACCCAAATATTTTAGTTCGTCAGAGAAAATTAAGCTAATACCATTAAGAGATGGACGGTTTTGTGCGTGGTTACGCCTAAATAACACCGAACCACCCAACTTGCTAGCTTGCTTAAACCGCTTTGTAGAACTTCTTGTAGAGTAGGTACTTAGGTGCTTTCCTGAGACAGCTAGAGTAACGTCATCTGCATCCTTCCGTCATCTGCAATCCTTCTAGGATTATCAATAGTTTATTGACCATCATATTTTAAAGAAGAGGGGGTAAAATATCTCCTGACAGATCTTCTAGTAGACGTCCCACCTAGCTTGGAATTGATAGTCCTACCGGTAAGTAGTATATTGACCTATGACCATTGATTTTCATAGGCGATCAGCTTCACTTAGCCTTGATACTATCCGCCATCGCAATATCTGGGAGGAGGACCTGGGTTTTCCTTCATGATCTCCAAGAAAACTAAGACCAGTTCATCTGGAATAATATAAAATTTTTATTGAACGATGGATCAATCCGCATCGCTTTTGTCAATGACCGCCAGGACTAATTTGTTTTTGAGGACATCACTGTAGGACTTCCATGTGGTGCTATCCTATTTTTCGTTTTAAAAACAAAAACTAAAATGTTGTAACTCTAATCTTTGACTTATACTCAACCATTTTAGCATTTGCAACTTCAAATTAATTGATAATAACCTATCACACCTTAGAATGACTCTTATGGCCTTGTTTTGCACCTTTTGTAGCCTTTCTATTTCATTCTGACAGCATAGGAACAAACTTGTAGCACAGTATATTCGAAGTGCGATTTTATGATGACTTCATTGTATTTTTATTAAACATAGTGTGGATACCTACCTTATTTTTAATTAAAAAATCTAATCTTCTTTCCTTTTTGTTTTGCAAATACATGTGTATCCTCCTTAAGTTTCAGACTGTTATCGATTATAACTCCCAAATACTTGATCTGTTTAACAATTTCATTGCATTTTTCTCCAATTTAGATTTGAGATTTATTCTACATTAACCAATTATCAATTGCATTAAAATTTTTTTTTTAAACAGTCTACCAGTTCAGCATTACTTTCGGTTACAACAGCTGGCTGGTGAATTGATATTTAAAATATCCTCCAGTCTTTCAATAAGTAATAAGTCTACAGCCAATATGGACGACGGGACTGAAAAAGACTGATTTTGATAGGATCATCTTAAACTACATACAAAAAAGCATCAAAGAAAAGTTATTATAAAAATGGAATACTTCGGTATGATGACCTTCGTTTAGGTGTACACATTGCTCAAGCGGGGAACTGAAGTTATTCGTTATTAATTTGAACCACTTTCTGTCATTGATGAAGTATCTGTAAAGTTCTCAATCCAGTTTTTAATCACACAGGCTGTGGAATGAATATTAAAAGAGTTGCGGAAACCTCGATGCTGAGGGGTGGACTGGTCCATTGTTTCTGGAACATGTCCGACACACATTCTCCCATTGGCATAGCAAAATCGCTTTTTCAAATCAGTCTTTATTCTGTGCCACCCTATATAATAGGTCAGGCAGGTGAGACATATGGAGGTTTAACTGCACACACAGCTAACACTCGGATCTGCAACGTATCCATTGTGTACCCCAGTCATCAAGAAATCTAAATAGGAAAATAGGACAAAATTAATTAGTGGATTTGAGTTGAATGCGCGAACTCCCTGAACCATCCCGAGATTGCTATAAATTTTGGGTTGGTGGCAGGTCCTGATTATAGGCTAACGCATTCGCATAGAAAGTGAGCTGTGCTTTCTTCTGTGTCTGTATCGCCACAGTCTCTGTAGACGTCATCTGTATTTAGTCGCACTCTTCGTCGGCGGGCTGCCAAATAGTTGTGTCTGTTTTATCCATAGATTTCTGGAGACACCACAAGATGAGGGTGTGATCCATCTTCCATTGGCTAGTTTCAGGAAGTCTTCGACAATGTTGAAAATACGAAGAGCTAGGGGGGGTAGAACAAAGTTAACGACCATTTACAAGTTCTATTCAAACGGACGAAGGACACCTGCAACTCTTCAAATTGTAAAGTCGTTATTTGCTGTAAGTGTTATGAGCTTGTCACGGCATTGTTTCACATATGTTTGGATTTAACGTCTGCGGAAGAGATGTCGTTTACAGTGTCTTGTCTGCCGATGTATGCAGATATCCTAGATACCTTCTACCTAGAGTGTCATTTCGTGGAGAATTCTTATGCCGCTTTTGTGAATACTATTCTACTTGGAATATACTACTATAAGCATGGAATATACTAGAAGCAAAGCGGTGCAGTAATATTTCGTTTTTGTATTGTTGATAAATTTATAGTTATTCTGTGCCAGCTTTGTTGGCTCGTTTTCGAAAGTAAATTCTTATCAAAACAGCTAAAATATTGTCCTGTTAAATGAGAAATGTTGACCATTACACATTCCGCATTTTTGAAATCTAATCAAATTTTTGTTTTACATTTTCAGTTTGCGACTTGAACTGTTTATTTTAGCCAAAGCAAAGACTTATTCTGTATGTTGAAAGTCTTATAAAAAATCTACTAAAATCCGATAGAATTCAGAATGCAAAATAGGGAATAAGACTGCATCAATTAACTCTTTCTTGTTTGAATTATAGAACATTGAGGTCTTCAATGTGATCCTGATTGGGCGGTAATAGAGATGACCAAAGAAATGATTTGTTACAAATTCAAATTTCAGCTAATCAGCCTTGAGATCTAATGTGACCTCGGTAAGAGATGAAAATGTTAATTTTGGCTTAAAACGTAATTTTCCCTTCTTTTTAGTGTTCAGACTTTCTTGAGTGTTTAGGAAATTATGGAGCAAAATATGACGATTGGCAATCACTGCAGGCATTAAGTGGTGCTATTTTTATGAGGCTTATGGCACTCATTATTGCCTGCAAATTAATGGCTTTGGAAAAGTACTGAATAAGGTTTTTTTCTTTCTTCATAACTTTGAGTTGAGAATAGATTTAAATTTTTTGATAAGGCTGTCACTTTCATTCGTCAATATTTGGTCCCATACAGTCGACTGTGACCTTCTGCCCAATACGTTGATGTTGTCTGTTCCTTTTTGCTAACATTATATCAATTACCACTAGACACTTTTTGGCTGCCTTCGTTTTAATGTTACAGAAGACACTGCTTACAGGCCTCCGAGTTCTGCAAATTACGTCGTTGGCGTATGCTAGTATAGGGTCATTCAACAAGAGGTGTCATTTTAAATCAATAGAAAAACATAATATTTTTATGAAAAGTGGTGAATCTTTTATTTTACTCTAAAGTACAATATATGCCAAATGTCCACCTCGGCTCTGCCTACTTATTTTGATGAAATTTTTTTATCACGTTTTCGCATAATTGCGGCTGTATTTCATGAATAATAGTACAAATATTTCCTTTTCGTGCATGAATCGTTGGTGGGACATTGGCGTACTCTTTATCTTTAATACAGCCGCAAAAGAAAAAGCTTAATGGCGTTAAAGCGCACGTACTCAGCGGCGAATTGTAGTCTCCATTTCGAAAAATCAAACGTTCAGTAAATTTGTCACGCAATAGAACCATTCTTCACCATCCGTGTGGCATGTGGCGCCGTCCTGCTGAAAATAAACGTCATCCATGTCTATCATTAATTTCAGGCACAAAAAGTTAGTCAACGTAGTTTGATAATTCAATCCATTCACTGAAACGGTCGCAACACCATCATTTTCAAACAAATATGGTCTAATGACATCGCCACCTTAAAAACGCACCAAATTGTCACTTGTTGTGGATGAAGAGTTGTTCCACTATTTCGTTTGGGTTTTTGGATCCCCAGATGTGGTGCAAAGTGCTTGCGGATAGGCCCAATTCCTGTCATCGTCATAGAGTGGACACACCTGGGTCAGATTCTCAGACTCTCAGCTACGGCAGCGATATTTTCAACTGACCTTACCAGACGAACATCAGTTGCGAGTTTTCGCAGCTAGCTGTACGAGAAGGCGTTTAATGATCAAAAGTAGTACGAACTTTACGAAACTTCTCCGTGATATTTTCACAGTTTTTTTTAGTGGATTTCCAATATTTCAGCACGTTGTGCGAGTGTGTATCGATTTATATTTAATAACCTCCTCGTATTTACTAATCAAAATTCATCGTAATGATAGTTGAATATTGACCGTTTAACAATGGCGCGAAATTTAAAATGACACCTCTCGTTGGATGACCCTTCACTAGCACAGATTTTGAAAAGATTATACCCCCGCCCGTGTGGGCTTGTGAGTTTCGTACAATTCATTCAAGTTTGATGCGAAAGAAAGTAACGTGATAGCACTTTTCTTTGTCAAAATTCTTTTTTGACATCATAGGTCTCGTTGAGGTCATAACCGATCTTGATGAAGCAGCAAACGTTCTCCATCATTATTATAGTTTGCCAGGGATACAAAAGTAGACGTGATTTTGTATAGTTCGTCTCTGTAAATGATAAATACGGTCTTAAAATCGATAAATAGATGATGGGCATCGATTTGGAATTCTTAAGAGTGTTCTCGTGAACTTTTCTGGCCCCAGTTGAGAAATAAATTGGTTTATTGTCTCTACCAAGTCATCCTTAGGTGCTTTGAATAGCTAGGCCGATAAGCGATTATGTCCAGCAGCCTTGTTAGATTCGAGCTTGGATATTACTATTCTTACGTTTCGCGTATCATCTTTTAGATTGCATGGTCTAGGTTACCTCAAAACCGTCCACAGGAAGTAACACGATTTCTTTTGGTCTCACCTTGATTGCATCCACTCATTTGACATGCTCCTTAACGTGGTGGTATTGCGCTTAAAAAGGAAGCTTATTCGTGTCGATATCGATTACCATATGGATTACTTATCGATTAAATCGATCACAAGGAGCTTAATCGTGTCGATATCGATTACCAAAAAAAAAAAACTTGTAACGCACCAATGAAATACTGTTTTAAACCAAAACGTGGAAGCAATACTCGTTAAGTGACTTTAATCGTCAGAATAAATATTAATTTTGGTCTAATCCGTATTCTAATTAGCAGCTTTTAGAAGTCATAAAACTTAAGCTTGTGACAAAATTTGCATCTTATTAAATGTACCTAATTAATCTTAATTTACTTTCTACTGAATATGTCACCTTCTTTAATGAATGAGTCAAAATCTTTCTTTGGTTGATTCTATTTGGATTTCATTCTACAACACCACCTAAGCAAAAGTAGTAGATATATAGTATTTATGTTTTTATTTAAGAAATTTACATACAAAGATGTGATTGTGATATATAAAGGATTTTTCCTTATGTGTTTGATATGTCTCTTCTATTTAACGACTTACTGTTGTGATATTTTCCATAAATTCCACCACTCATATGTATCTTTAAAGTCTAAACTCCACTTTATCTAACTTAGCCTACCTCAACTGGTTTGCTTTTGAAAACAATCTAACAATCGAAAGACATCTTTTCGAAAAAGAAGGGTTCACTGGTCTGTCTAGTTTTTAATAATCACAATGCTCAATCAAAGTTCTCTCCCCACACTTTGATTAATTTTATCACTTAACACCACGACACACTTTTTCATAGCAATAAACCCAAAAAGCTCAAACCAAATCAGCGTTTATTGATGCCGTAAAAGCCAAAAACCCTCAGATAAATTAAATTGACATTCGAGTGATTTTCCCTAGAAAGACCCCAAAAGTCAGCCTCAATCAGTCGCGTATTAATTTATTCTGTGATGAAAGTAATTTGCATATGAATCGTAAATAATAAAACAAAGAGCAACTTGACTAAATACATTTTTATTTCGTGGTTTGCTGTTTTTTTCTTATCAAAACAAAAAAAAAATTGCATAAATATCTTGCTAATTTATTATGTCAGTTGCTTCTTGCTTCGATTGTTCCCAATACATCTGACATAATATTTGAATTTTGTGTTAACTTTTCTGATCGATTGTGTTTTAAAAAATAAAAATAATAATCAATGAAGTGCTAGTGTAAACAAATAAGACGGATTCTAAAAGACCCAAGCACCACCAGTGATGCCAACCATAACACTCATTCCAAGACATAGTTGGAAACTCTTGAATCAAAATTTGTTTGTTTGATAAATTCGACATTAACAGCGCTACTTACACTATAATTAGCGAAACTAATCATTCGAATAAAGCGTTTTCGCGCGCCGCCATTCAAAAGAGTGGTCCACGCGACTCTTGCAGTCAAAAAGCCGTCAAAAAGCAGTCAAAAAGCATCAAAATCGAGCTTGAATTTTGATTAATTAAAGTGCAAACAGAGACCGGGGGGTAAATTGCTTCCGCAATTTGAATAATCTGATAGTTCGGCTAAGCTATGCTCATTAGTGGTGTGTGTCGTGTCGTGTGGTTCCTTTCCGTACCAGGCTTTGGGAAAGAAGTATCTTTTCGTAGAAGATACCATTCTCTTTGGAGATTTTAAACACTTAATGGTTTCTTAATTTAAAATTAGATTCTTGTCTAACTTCAGCTGAAGAAGTGGATTCCCAATAGTCTGGGGTTGGATTTAAATAAATTATGTTTGTTAGCAAACATTGGTTTGCAAAAAAAATAAAATAAAAATAATAACAACTCCGCTTGGAAACAGGTTGGCGAGCTGATCTACTTGTTTTTTTTTTCGTATTTAAATTATTATTTCGTATTAATTTTAAAAATGCAAAATGCGTCACAAAAACCTTGAATTTATTATTAGTTTTGAATTATTTGCTAATGCTTAAGTTTTGTAAATAGATTCTAAGAAAAGATGGTCTGCTAGAATTTTGTGGTCAACAAATCGAATGACGCAGAGTTGAAGAATCAGACGAAGGAAAATTTTTTTTTGAGAAGCAGCTTCCAGTATGTTATATGGGTCCAAAGAAATGTCATTTAGTAATCGCTTTTAACCCCAACATCGCTTTAGGTGCTTATGGTTGCTTGTTACCTTGGCTGTAACCATTCCAAAAAATATTGTATTTGTCCATATTGTCTACATAACCTTTCTTTTGTCGAATTGGAGTAGCTAATACATATGTGGTTGTTGCGGTGTGCTTAGTGCCGTCTGGGTGTTTATAGAAGGCAGTACTGCCTCCAAACAAGCATGGTTTTGTAATGCACTATTGCACTAACAATGACGTATTGAATTCACGACATTCTTCCTCGAATCGCACACGGAAGCGGAACGACATGAGTCGCTAAATCTGACTGCTACCTTGGTGTGGTTCGTTCCCTTATTGGAGTTCCCCTCAACATATACTCTCTATTATCCTCAGCAATGATACTAAAAGCCATAATCCAATTTCTCTGAGGAATATGAGAATGTGAAGCGGGTCTATTGTCGGCGTATTCCTATCTGAAGTCTAGTACTTGCTCAGATTATTTCATTCTCTTGTGGGTCAATGCCGCACAAGATTCCAGGATGTGCTGCGGAGTCTCGCTGTACTCATTGGCGAATCTGCCGGTTTTTTACTTAATAAACTAAATTCTGTGGCCTGGTTCGTAATCTCTCGAATAATATATGTAGTAAACTAAATTACAAATTAAAAATATGATTTTACAAAAATATTGTACATTAATTGGGACTTTACAAGTGGGACGCCATGCATCGGTGTGTTTTTGGCATTTTAGACGACATGCGTATTTTGGCGAAGCTTGTATACATAGTTCACAGTTCCTTTATTTTTTTCCATTCACTCTTAAGTACTAACTTCGAGATTAGTAATGGAATACAATATTTATTCCAAATATAAAATGTTATTGCAAAATGGGGTTCAAAGTAGTTGCGGATAGGCCCAATTCCTGTGATCGTCTTGAAATGGGCACACCTTGGTTTCAGTTACACTCTCAGATACGGCGTCAATATTTTCAGTTGTCTTTACCGGACGAACACGAGTTGGAGTCTTCACATCACTAACCTATCTGAGATGTTCAACTTTATCGATTAAATTCACTGTAGTTGTCCGAGAAGGCGCTTGATGAGACTAAAAACAGTATGAACAGTGAACCCGTCCTGCTGACGTTTCTGTAGTGAATTTTCACTATTTCAACACATTTTCCGAGTATATATCGATTCATATTTAATAACCTCCTAGTTTTTACTTATGAAAAGTAATCGGAATGATAGTTGAATATTGACAGTTCAACAATATCGCAAAATTTCAAATGACACCTCTTGTTGGATGACAGATGCAGAACTCCTCGTACATTATTCTTCCCTGACTATCTAACAGCGATCTTCAACTTCATGGCATGTCTGGATTTGGGCCGCACACCCAGAGTGAGGTGAAGTTGTGTTCATTTCCGAATCAGTAATATTTATTTCGTTTACCAAATATAGATTTCTAAAATTTACACAAATCACAAATACATTTGAAACAAGCTGTCAAAATGCACTTTTTAATCAACAATGTTCGTCGGCAAGGAAGTTTATCCGACAAATCTTCCGATAGCCATCGAAGTTCACGTGAATCGTATGGGTGAATTTTGCGATAGAAGTGAATTTTACCTGTCACAGTCCTAGTTTACAAATACAAATACAAATATTTGATGTGACAGGTCCGTATGAAACCTAGGGTTTAGATTCTCACAATCATTCGCGTTGTGCGTGTTATATTCTTTACGAGAATGGAAGGATCCTACTGTTTAATGCCGTGTCTGAAGGGCGATTTTTGTTTTGAGAAGATTTTTCATGACAGTTGTACTCTCGAATGTTTTTCAAACGTTCCCGAGAGGAAGAAGCGTAAAGTTACTTTTTGTTGTATTGTTGCAACAGCGCCCACATCAATTAACAATATTTGATTTTTGATTCGTAATACACAAACGTATCTCTCGTCCTCATCATGTCCTCTAAATCGTCTTAAATTAACATGCATTTTCAGATAAAGCATAGTCGCCCAGAAATTGTACTATTTTTGTCCACTAAGTACAGCTTACTTTGCTGTTAGTATTCTCTTAACGTGAAGTCCATCTTCGGCCAAGTGCCTTTACTTGTTTGCGAGAATGTATGAGTCCTTACATTTTATTACGAGTAGACTCTCAGTTTTGCACTTAGTTTCACAGACGTTAATGTCAATGATTTATCGTAAGGAAAGCCGGACATTCTCTTACTTGCGACCAAAGAATACTTATCTTGTAGACAGGAGACACATAGTAAAACGATGATGCTGAGATAACTTAGTATAGAGCAACCCAGCTCAGAATGGAGTCATTTAATTTATTCCATGGTACCTCATTTGGAAGGGATTTGTAGATTTTTTCTAACTCTGATCTAATTATTGCAGAATTCAGTTCCTTAACGACTGTCTAGCTGTCAACAATGAAAGGCAATCGTTTTGTATGGTTTTTGCAGCCTGGATGATGACTGTTGTGACTTGGTAATAATTTGTAAAAGTTGTTAATTCTAAAGGAATGGTTGACTCCTAGGATTGCAGTCTTACTCCAGTATAAACTTTAAAATGCTCAGTGTAGAAGGTTAGTTTCTTTGTATTGGTGACTCTTCCAGTCATTTTCATCATACCGTGTGACACATTTCCATTGGTATCGAGACTTAGCTGTTGGGCCCAAAGACACCGGCACCGGCCGATTCCAATTACGATCCGTCTGAGAACTAGATTAGAACGTGCCGGAAGACCATTAGACCAATTTGCACGGTTCATTATTTCTACCTCAAAGAACCTACCGAAACAGGGCTCATTGAGCATGATGACAGGGATAGTGCAAAACATGTCCCTTTTGAGAATTGAATCATGAATTTTAAGATGTCATGTTTCACATAGTCACCACCTAGTTTATACTTGTATTCTAGCTGCAGCTTAATAGATGTCTTCCTAACGTAGATTTGCAGTTATGAAAACCCAACGACATCTCCTAATGCTGCTGTAGGGTAGGTGCCGGTGCCAGGCGACACAGGCAATTCTCTGAAGCTTCTGAACCGTCCAAAAACAATGGTCGCGTATGTGATAATGAGCCTCACCATCATTGTATACATCCAATGTATAATTTTTGGATTTAGACCTCAAGTTCTGCTGTAAAGGCGTCTACTGGCCCACATAGCTCTAGTGGCATGGTCGATGGCGGACTAGATATGTGAATTTCAGCCGTTTGTCAAGGTAAAGTAGTGCCTTTGATAGTGATGGATTCTAGACTGACCAATATTTTGTAAACGACACAAGAACGGTTTTGCAAGGATTGGGGGATAGTCCTTGCATGACACTAGAAATGGTCGTGCTATGTTTACCACTAATAAATATCGTTAATTCATCCGCATAACCAATGGCAATGTACGTACTCTGATCTCTGTAGATTGACTAAAAGATTGTCGATGACTACTGACCACAGACCACAGAAGGGGAGAAAGGACTCCTTCTTGGGGACATAGACACTGACACTCCTCCAGATGACGAAGTAATATTTCGATTTTCAAGCATGGCACTTATTCATTGGTTGGTCGAATCCTCAACCTCCGCTACTAATAACTCTTACTGTTGAGCCATAGCCAGTGTTCACGAATGCGCCCTCGATATCTGTCAACTGTTTATGTCAGCTCTGTGCAGGCTGCATCGAATCGTATCGGCTAAGGCTAATTGAGAGCAATAGAGTTATACAGAGTTATTCATGTACCCATCGATGATCGCTTTCGGTTTCGACTCCAAACCGTGTGGTATTGGACGGTATGGCACCTTAGGATTTGTTGTCTCATGTGGATGAACTATTCAATTCAAATAAACGCACGTTTTAAAAAGAAAATTAATAGAAAAAAAAGTTTATCATCTTTTATCGTCTGTTCCTCCAGGGCACGTTCCAAGAATGAATGAATGAATGGATTATGATAAATAACCGGATTAATCAGAGACGCCCTGTCTAATGAAATCAATCTAAACACGCAGGTGTCACATAGTATCATAAAAGCTAGAAATAATCTGAGGATTAATGGCACTAACGTTTGAATCGAATATCGAACATAAAAACACCCCACGTGCTTTTTTAAATTGTTTCCCTCCCAAAGCGAAACCGGCACCGGCACGCGTAGAAGATAAACCATTCTTATGTCGAATGTCTGCGCTAATTTTATTTAAATCCTTTCGCTCATCACCTGTCTGTCAGCGAATTAAAATTTTTCAAATTCCCCTTCAACCAATTTAATTTGGTAAAGAATGCGATTCCAATTTTCTATTACCAATTGCCAGAGTAGAGTACATCAGCGATTACCGCACATTAAGTGGTTTTTTAAAATGATGCCAACTTTGGGGATATGTTTAGATAATGAAACCGAAATTAAAAATAATTATGTTTCTCTAAAAAAATTTTTTATAAATGCAATTAAACTTTTTGTCGATAGATGAGCCACCAAGAGACTAGTCCTCTTGACCAGTTTTAAGAGACCCACACAGAAGTGTGGTCGTAGTTTTGATCAAAAACAATGAAGAAATATTTTTTTTGTGTTTTATTTTGTTAATTGAAGATGTGATCCGAAGTGATGATAGCGCATAATGAGTATTTTTAATCCACGTACATATGTATGTATATCTAAATGCCAAATGGTGTAATTAAAAAAAAATTTATATTTGAAATGTTTATGTTAATATTGCCAATATCAATCAATGTTCAATATGCAACTCTGTTACCGGCGTTTAGAGTTTGTGTTGCCACATTTTGTTATAAGGTTTTTTTTTATGAAAATTAGTCATGTGTTGGCGACAGTGCTGCAATGAATAACGAGCCGATTGAGCGGGTTTAAAATCGAGGATAGATGAACAAATATTTCCAACTATAAACTGTATAACCAGTTCTAATAGTTTTCATTTCCTACTAAAGATGCTAAGACTCCTAACGGTCTAAACATGAATAAAAAGGGAATCACTTAGGCATGGCTAGGCGTCCTAAACGTATACTAAAAGTGCATATCTCAGGATTGGCAAGGGATCGCAAAATAAGCTACACTTCCAATCAAACTGAATTTATTTATGGAACATTCCTGGGCTCGGTAGCCCGTGCTACGAGTTATGTCGGACGAGGCTAAAACTCCCTTCCCCAAACCTTTTTCTGATTCACCATACGGTACCGCTGGTTAACTTCGCGTAGGGGCGGGTTTCCACGTCATGTCTTTTCCTTAAGATCCAGGGCGTTCTTCCTCTTGGGCTCTCAGAGTTTGATTTTCCCACAATATTTCATGTATGATGATCGCTATGATACTGTTGGTGTCCCGGTGTCCCATGCTTCCCTCGTTGATAGCATGAACGATATCAGTCTCATTGCATTGTCCATCTCTTGTTCTAAAGCATTTCTGGCTGCTTCATATTTTTTGAGCTCCAACAGCTCGTGTTTAGCATTTTGGACTTTGTCTTCCTTCCACAATGACGACAGAATGGGTCATCTGCGAATTCGTATTCGTTCTTGTAAATGAATTTCAGGAAGCTTCCATACTATATTGGGTGAGTTAAAAGTTTGCTAAGCCGTGTTCCGGCAGCGTTTGTACGTCCATCGCCGTTACCATTCTATGTTGGCAGTTGCTCAGTTGGCACGGCTCTTTTCTCTAGGTTTTCGTCATTGTATATTGATGCCACTACTTTGACCTCCAGCTCAATAGGCTTTCGAGCCTCTATTACACTTATTGCATCCCCAGATACCGTTCTATATGCGAAGCATACTCTGAGCGATGCTTTTCTGTGCTGTGCTATGAGTTCCATCATTCTCATGAACGAATTTATAGCTGGTGCCAGTTCCCATCTAGGGGCTGCTTCACTGTCACAAGGAGGTTTGTTATTGGCTGCATAGGTCCTCCAATATTTGGCATTTGCCTGGATATTGACGCGACAGCCTGGTTAGCATTCACGCTAGTGTGGTTTAGGTGCTCTCTAAAGTTGGGCTCATGGTTAAGTAGGGCTTTAACTCGATAGTGTTCTCTTTTATGTGTATTCTCAAGCCCTTAACTTTCTTGCGGCTGCCTAAAAGGACAGGTTGTGGTTCGCGAATTGCAGACCTTGGCAATCTCTGTTTCTTTGGTCTGAGAAGGAAATTGAGTAGTAAGGCCCTATTCCGAATAATTGAGGAGATTCTGTCTATCCCAGACCTTGACCATCCCAGTCCTGATTTATACCGCAGAAGCTTGGACTCGTATCTAAAGCGGACGAAGATATCCTCGGTCGCTTCGAGAGAAAGATTCTTCGTAAAATTTTCAGTCCCGTATGCGTTGATATTGGGTTTTGGAGGAGGAGATTCCACGACGAACTATACGAGCTGCACAGCGACATCGACCTAAAAAAAAAATTGCGCATCTTTCGTCTAAGATAGCTAGGACATGTAGAGCGGATGAACACAAATGCTTTGGCCCGTAAATTCTTAGAATCTAACCCGGAGGGACAACGCAGTAGGAAAACTTCGTCTTAGGTGGCGCGGACAAGTAGAAGGGGACCTCAACAAACTTGGAGTTCGCAACTGGAAGCAATTAGCTTAGGAACGGGCTGTTAGTGGAGACCCAGGTTCACCCTGAATTGTAGCGCCACCTAAGTAAGAATTCCTGACTTGTTGAGCGAAGCCATATCTTCACTTTTTTGATGGTATTGTTGCAGCTTTGTGTCACCTTCTCTGGATTTAGCTACTACCCTACTGCAATGTCATCGGCGTATCCGATTATGTCTACTCCTCCTATAATTTTATATCTTTGTGGCTCTTTGTCCGTAGCGTAAAACAGAGTTCTGCCTTCAAAGTAGTTTATGATTATTCGCAGCGCTCTAATAATTTCTGACAGGAATTTCTGACATCGAACATAGCAACGGCGCTGTATTGCTTTTTCCCTCCTTTCTATCTGGTTTCTCGTGCAATATCGCAAACTGCTTGGGTTGCATGGGTGGTGCTCAGTTTCCTCCTGAAGTCGTATTGTCCGCTGGAGAGCCCGTTGTCTCCTTCGATGTACTGGTCAAGTATGTCGCAAATAATTCTTTCCAACAATTTCCCTACTATGTCTAGCACGCAGAGTGCAGCGGTCTGTACTACGACGGTTGCTCTGGGGGGTTGCCTTGTCGCCTTTTGGGATTAATACTAGTCTCTGTCGTTTCCATTGGAAATTTTGCCAAAGATCTTGTATAGAGGTTTTCAAACACCTCTGTTTGAGTTTTATTGGAAATTTCCTTCAGTCAGGCATCTTGTTTAGAGGCTTCGAAATTTCCTCTGGTTGGATTTCATTGGCTTCATTAAGGACGATGTTTGGTACGCCGTCCATTCCAGGAGCCTTATTGTTCTTCATTGAGCCCGCTGCTTCTACGGTTGTGATGGGTTGTATTCGTTCCGTATTCTCTGTTATTAAGCGGGAAGAAGCACATGCTTGGGAATATCCCACTGACTATAATATTCATCATGGTCGAGGATGTTGGTGCAGCTGCATTGGCACTTTTATCTTGTAAGCGTCTTCTCTTAGCAATTGGAAAGATTCGATTTTACTCTTTTTCATGAAGTTTCTTTCTCTTCCTTAGGAATTTTTGCACTTCGGAGTCTTTTCTTCTTGTATGTCTTCTTAGTTTGACGTAGTCTGCTCAAAGCCTTGCTATGCAATCGTTCCGCCAGTAAACGATTGCCTTTGTGTGACATGGATGCGTCGCATCCTCGATTGTACTTCAGTTGTGTTGAATTAATTTTACAGACCAACTTTTGAACCTGTTCAATGGGTTTTTGGTCCTGAAACCTTATGGACTCTGTTGTTTCAAATATGATGGCCCGAAGATCACTGTCGAAGACATGCCATTTTGCTTTTCTCGCTATGCCTCTACTGGCGAAGGTTAGATCCATGATGCACCTAGAGTTCGGAAGGTTGTTGAAAACATTTCGCATATATCACCACTTTCATCACTATCCCTCGTCATCATCTTCCAAGTTTTTCCGAAGTCACTTGGAATTTCAGCTGAAGTATTAGTCGGCCAGACATTGTAGCAATTATAGAGTCATCTAACAAGAGGTGTCATTTTAAAAAATAAAATTTTCTAGTGTAGGCCTTATAACATGAATTTTTATGAAAAGTGGTAATATTTTTATTTGAATCTAGAGTACAAACTCTGAGGTTAGTAATAGAATATAATATCAGCCAAATGTCCGAATGTCAAATGCATAGGGTTGCAATTTATTTTGACAGCAGTCATGTTAGATTAAAGTTATCAAACCATTCCCATCTGGTAACTAGAACCACTCTGTCACTTCCTTTTGCAAATCTACGTCGTTCTTTAAGTGTCCCCTTCTTGTAGTTAAATTCAACATCAAACCAAACCGGAGGTATGCATACATTAAGTATGTATTTCTTTCAAAAGAACCGAACTATGCCACCCACATTCTTGAGATGCCAAAATTTATTTACTTGTGAATCAAGTTTTTTTTCGTATTTGTTTTGCTGACCAACAAACAAACAAAAACCATTAACTTCAAGAACACTTCAAAACTATATTTGAACTTCCATCCGATGAGGCATTAGTTAACATTTTAAAAATAGTACAACACTACATCGCTCATATGTTTAAAACTTTATTTACAATCCCCCGACTACATGCAAGTAATTTACAATTAACCAAACCTCATTACGCATCCAAGTCATGTAAATGATTTGAAAATGTCAATGGCACGTATTTCCCGTCCATTTAAAGACACATTTCGAGGTACGAACGGGCGTTGATATTCCGTATTTTGGGCATACTGCGATAAACGCCAACACAGTCACAGCATTCCAAAACAATGAGACAGGGAGATGTCACAGTGACCATGAAATTCTGGGAATTTCTCGGAATTTCTGATTTTAGACCAGTAGCTGCAAAATACTGACCCGTATCGATGTTCAGAGAATTTAAATGGGCTTGACTGACTATCCGTCCTTGAACTGACGTCAAAACTTGTTGGCAGAAGGAGTTGCTTTAAAGCGTCATAAGCCTTAACTTTATGGTTTGCTACCGAAAAATTAAAATAAAACATCCCTGACTTCGACCGGACATGAACCACAAATATCTTCGCTTTTCTGTATCTGTACTAAACTGATAGTTAAACAAGTTGACACGAATCTTGTGCGGCGGGGTGATTATAATAATAATAATCCGTGCTAGCCAATTGATTGGTTTTGGGAGGTTTTGTATGTTTTACAATTTTATTCACAAACTCGATACGTTTGAGTTTAGCATGTAGTTGACCTTTTGCCATTTTTGCATCGCATATGTCAAAAAAAAACGTGTACGTAGAGTGTACACTTTTGATTAATTGCTTTGGGGAGTAATTATTTTAGCAAATTGCTTGATTGGATTGAGTTATTAACTGCTGGTGATAGACCGTGGACGACGACGGGGTTCTTGGGAGGAGATCTAGCGAAAATGGACAATTTGGATTTTTTTTTGTACCTGCAGAAATATTTATGCAAAATGGTGTTTGTTTGGTTTTTTGTATTGGTCAAAAGGTTAGGTGTAGAGTCTGTTTTTGCTTTAATCACAAATTATATATTCTGCGGTGAGACACTGGGGTGCAGTTAATTATAATGTCAATTGCAACACACATGAGAGGGTATGGCAGGCAGGCAGACAGACTGCTTTTAGCAAATATTTCATTCAAATTGCTACTGCACTGGGAGGTAATTGACGAAAGGTTAAAGATTCTAAACAGAAGTGGGCGAGGCAAACCTCAATTCTTGGAGTTCTTTTGTTACTTGTCAATTGATGATGATTTCGACGAAATAGGTTTTATATTGCAAATACATAAATGTATTGAAAAGGGGGTGCCACAGGTTTACATACCATGACCTATTTTATTAATATTTGCAGAAGGGTACCGGGAAATGAAAATCCTAAACTAGAAGTCTAGAGCTAAGGGGAACAAGGAAGCTTCCAGTTGTTTGAAGAAGTTGAAGAACGATGGTTTAAAGTGAAATTATTGACTGTGTAAAACTTACATGCTTATGCCTAGTTTTAAAGTGTGATTTGGGGAATGCTATGCAAGGACTAAAGTACGATCATCTTCAGTCGTATTTGGTTGAGTTTCTTGCGTTGAAAGATGGGAGACTTAAAGGAAATCTTGAAGGAAACTAAGCTTCCTTATTTCTCACTGTACCGCCAGTTGCAATTTCTTTAAGGAAAGGGGATGGTGCGTTATCTCTTGTGTTTTTTTTGCTCTTTTCCTTTTTTCCTTCCCCACTCCTTAATTCTGTGCATATGTTCTTAGGAGTTGTTTGTTTAGCTTCAATGTGATGTTACCATTCTGGTTTTAGGAATGTTCCTCTCCATAACCAGCGAAAGAGTACTCAACCATGCACTTCTATAAGTGAGTGATTAGGTCAAAGGACGGGGTCTGGAACTAAACCCAACGAAAACTGAGGTTGTGCTTTTCACATGGAAAAGGTCAATACCGAATTACAGATACCCACGTATGAACGAAACTGATCTTATACCTCAAAAAATCTCGGCAAAATACCTCGGCGTAATATTGGATTCCAAGCTATACTTGGAAGAAACAATAGACAATCGAATCCAACGTAGAAGTATACGCATGCAGACGAGCGTTCGTAATAACATGGGAATTCCAACCTGAAGGGTTATACTGGCTATATGTACACTCTGGTGGTAAGAACCATTTCAATCTACTATTCGATTGTTTGGTGGAAGGCGTTTGAGAAGAAATATCATCTTGAAAGCGTGACAACGAGCAAGCTGTTTTGGGGGTGACAAGATCAATGAGATCAACACCAACAGCAGCTCTAGAAACAATACTAAATCTTCTTTGACTTGGCATCTATTGCGGCAGCTCGGTAGCTTAAACTAAGAGAAGCCGGACTATGGTTAGCTAAGGAGTGGGATGAAGGCACTGTCTGAGAATGAGCTAGCTACCTCTATCGATGGATCCAAAATGGATATATGTATGTAGGTATTGGTCCTGGTTTCTACTGCGATTCTCGAAATACAAATCGATCCTTCAGTGTTGAGGATGACAGCGTTATTGAAGCCGAAGTCACTGCAATAAAACAAGCTCCGGACATGGTTATCAAGGGAAATAGGTCTGGTAAAATAATCAGTATCTATGTTGACAGTCAACTAGCCATTAAACCATTACAGTCAGCATGGGTAAGGTCCAAGTTCGTAAAAATTACCATAAAAAGACTGGATGATATCTTAGTGGGCTATAAGGCAACCCTCTGTAGGGTACCGGGTCACACAGCTAACCTAGGTAACGAACAAGTGGATGAACTAGCCAGGGCATGATCATATCTAAGTTCCGCGGAGACCTTTCTTAAGGCTAGTACCCCGCTTAGCACTTTGAACAGGTAAATAGACATGGAATCTACGAAGAGGCTAACAGGCGATGGTATCTACTACATACATGTGCTACACGCAAATTGTTATACCAGTCTTTGATAAAAAGAGATCTGCAGAGTCGCAGATTCGACAGACACTCCGTGATAGACAATCATGCAGCACGGCTAGGACAACCCCATTACAACTTTTGTATCAACTGGAGGGATGAAGAGGAAATAGAATCCATACGCCTCTTGCTGTGCAAATGTCTAAGTAGCTACTTTCTTGCGGAAGTGGACGATCTAAGAAACATTGAACTGAACAAACTCCTGAGATTCATACACTTAATGGTTTAGTTCAGTCTTCGATAACTAAAATGTAAGTTCTTATGGATGGACTCATTGCTAGTCTAAGTGCGCTTTTTGTCAACAAAGGAGTTGTTACAGACTGCACTCCACTTATCCTCTGATCGAAGCATGTGGCGTTCTGTGTTCTCTGGAGTTGGTATTGCGTCGATTTCTAGTCGTAATGTTTTCCTTAGTGCAATCGTAGATAGTGAAAAACTGTATGGTTGTATGACCCACGTCTACGAGAGTATTGTAAGGACTGCGTAACGCAAAGAGCCATAATCAACGATGTTTTGTTTCTAAAAGTTCATGAACATGGTCTGCAGGACATTTGGTTTCAACGGGATGGTGCCACATGCCATACTATCGGCAAAACCATCGAGTTATTGAAAGAAGTGTTCGCTGACAACATTATCTCCAGAAAGGGACATGTGGCCTGTCCTATAAGATCGTGTGATCTTAGACTGCTGCACTATTGTCTGTTGGGGTATTAGAAGTCGTTGATCTATGCGGACCATTCCGGCCGTGAAAGCCAACATCGAGCCTCTAATGATCGAAAAATTGTGGAAAATTAGAGGTGTAGGATTCTGTTCTTGAAACGCTCCTGTGGTAACTATATGCCCTAAATCATTTTTCATCATTCATGCCCATCTATCAAATATCAAAAAAATCTTGTCCCAACTTGTGTGAGTCTTATTTCAATTTCAAATCATGCAGCTCTTAATAAACACCTTTCGTAATATGACACATACTTTCCAGTGACTCACACTTTATAAAAATATCAATCAGACGGGTAACTTTGTTTAGTAATACCATATCGTAAACCCCCTTTCTAGAAAACCCATATATATTCATTTAGAAACTTTCCTTAAACTGGTACATTAAAGGTTAGTTGCTAATAATCCATGTCAATATATTACTTTCAATTACCATACAATTTATGGGATATCCTAGTTATAACAAGAATAGGTATACTATTTATCGCAGCGGCTTTACATTTTAATTTCTTTAATATTTTTCAATACCTCTGTAAATAATTCTGAGAATTTTGGGGGAATCACAGATGCCAGATGATGATAAACATATCAAACAAACGATCGAAGTAATTTAATTTGCATACCGGCGCTTTAATAACTAATTTTATTGGCACTAGATCAAGTTTATTAATGAAATGTTGAGAACTATTAGTTAATATTTTCTTTTAGCGAATCTGTGTGAAAGGAAAATAATATTTTGAAATTGAATATTTCAAAACTGGTTGTGAAATCAGCTGATTTTAGGTAATTTTTAAATAATACCGGCGGCTATTTCAAACGGATGTACTATTTATTTAAACCTATCTTTTTTTTTTAAATTATACATTGTTAGATTCAAATATTTATAGGCGGAATGGAGTTCCACAAGGCAATAGTGTTAGGCTTGTTACTTTACGAAAAATTATTTAGTGTTTAACTTCGATGAATGAACATGTATTCGTTGCTCGTCATGTACATTTGAGATGATATAACATATTCTTCCGTCAAATAACTATCAAGATCTGATTTTGCAAAATTTTCACCACTGTTGTGTAACATAATTCAGTACATTCTGTCAGTGAAATCCAATCTGATGATGATTTTCTTGTTTTTGAAATAAAAACAAAAAAATGAAAACAACCACCCCGAAATGAGACCCATCAAACCAACGTGTAACACTAAGATGACACTGTTACGCAATGGTATGGTAGGTATCTGCATCTCAGATTCAGATTGTCTGCAATCATCATCGTCATCATCATCATCCATGAGCGTTGTCATCCACGCCTTTAAAGGTGAAAGTGATCACGCACACAGATATTCAACTTAAAAATGCATCTCACATAATATTTATCCCATAAAAGCCTAAAAAAAAACAAAAAAACACACACAAAAGTATCTGATGGATAAAGGCGATAATAAAAAAGAAAACGTGCAAACCTTGGGTGAAACATACTTAGTTTGCCTTTTTTTTTTTGTTTTTTTTTTAACAAAGAACAAACCCATGCGATACATTAAACTTCAACTCACGACATTACTATTGTCTATTCGCCAAAGTGGTGAAGAAGGTGTAAAATAACTTAAAACTCCTACACCTTTAGAATTGATGACGTTGTCCGAATATAACATGAAGGCGGACTTTACCAACTGTCAGTGGTACCTACATACATACATAAATCTTATCGCATTCGCATCCTGAACCTGGGGGCTCTTTGTTCAATGGAAACAACTTTTGTGGTCTTTGGTTCTTCTACAACAAACCAGCCATGATTGTTGATCCGCTATATAATATCCCAGTCACTAATTGACATAACAAAAGTCATGAAAATGTATCTCAATGTTCTGTGTGATGATTAAGATCTCCTCATAGAATTCTTCCTCTGTCGGCATTTAATTGCTTTGAGTGGGATTTCCCAACGAATCAAGTCACAAAAAAAAAAAATTGTATTGTGTGCCACTGAATTTGGTAGATTTTTTTTTTACTATTTACATCCGCATCTGTTTTTGGACGTTTTGTCGGCTATTAGAGTTGCCAGGTGGTCGTCGTTAGTAGATCAGGTGAAGTCAGAACACAAAGCCTGAAGACTCATTGCTTAATCACATAGACAGTAAATGCTTGAATATCATATCAGTCAATCTATAGATATCCGTCTCATCACCTAAAGAATTGGACATTAAGTCCAAATAGGTCTAAACTTAAAAAAAAAAGGGCCAGGTTCACCCCGAACTGTAGCGTCACCTAAGTAAGTAAGTAAAGTCTAAACTTACGTACGTACCTGTCTACCCAGTTCGACTTTAAGCAACATGCGTTACGTTACCTTTAGAAAATGGTGCAGTTCCCTTTACAGAAAATGCAGACCACCCTATAAAATATTCTATAAAAATATACCTTACTCTCTAAATAGAATATTGTGCTTGTGTCAGGTCCCTGAAATTTAAAATACCAACACAGAATCCACGACGAAGATTCATGAAAAAATTTTCAAAGCAAAGAAAGTGCTGCCAAACCATATCACTACATACTGATTTGGATATTAAGTTTGACTTTTCAGGTGTCAAATTGACAGCAAATTTTCGAAAGATTAATGGGTGAGTTTGGTGTGGTTCGCTAATGATGTGAGATATAAAAATTATTTTCAAATGAAATTTGTGTTTATCGTTTAGTAAAAGTTCGTTAGTTTTGAAGTTTTGTTTGTTGGGTATGAATGGACAGATACTACTTACGTATTTGATTTTCCCTTTTCTAATTTTGTCTTACTAGTCTTAACTATAGGTCTTTCTATGCTCTGGAAGCTTCAAATGATTTGTTTGTAGTCTTTGCTTTCTATGTTCATGCATGAATATACTAATCTTCTTTTCTTTTCAGGTACGTTCGACTTTCTATGAATTTAAGTTAAAATTTGAGTAAGTTTTTATTAAAAATAGTTCATTGATATGCATACATGGATAACTTAACTCAGAAACAAGTCTGTGAGCTGAAATTTGCTTAGTTTTTGTGACCTCTCTGGGTTGTTGGAGCCATCTAGGTTACTGACTACGTTGACCTGCGAACTTTACTATCTCAGCGATTCCTATTTTTCTGTGGTGCATTATGTCCGGCATTAGTGGTGCTCCCAGCACTTTGCTTCGCAACCTTGCTGTTACTCGGCAATGGCAAAGGAAGTACTCCAAGTATTCTTCCTCTTTTTTGCAGTTGGTACAGATTGTCGTATCTATAAGCCCGAGTCTGTGCGCTTACTTATTGAGATTTATGTATCCTGTTAAAAGTTCCACAATCAGTCTCAATTGCGTTCTACTGGAACTTAGAGCTTGTTTAGTTAGTTTGTTGTTTGGACGCTCTGCGATTGACCTGACCACTACGTCCGCCCAGTGCTTATTGAAGTTCTGGTGGATCCGCTAATTAATAACTTTCTTGATGGTCGTTAGCAGAACTCCAATTCACCTTACAGGACTTGATTCTTTGTTGAGATCCCTTTTTCTTGCTGATTCGTTTCCTGCTTTATATTCCTGTTCCCTTACCCAGGTTAGGTGTGCGGTTGGTGTCGATGCTTGTGCACCTGTGACTCCCAGGCGCTCGTGAGCATTTGTGTTGTATATTTCTTCTTTATCGCTGGTCACTATACTACGATACTGTAGTGTGATTGTATGTCCCATGAGTTCCGAAAGCCACTCCTGCATATCCAGTACGCCTTCTTGGCTATGATTACTCGTTCTACCAGGGTTTCCTTCCAGGTTAGTTTTCGGTCAAGAATAATGCCTAAATAGCTGACGCTATCACGGGGTTGCAATTGTGCATCTCTGAGAAGCTTTTTCATGACATTTACGATGGCAAGGTGAAACGTTCTCGGCCTGACAATGAAAGACTGCGATTTTCAGTTAAAAAATGATTTTTATTTTTCCACATAATCTCCCTTGACTTCAATACACTTGGTCCAGCGTTTCTTCAACATCAGTATTCCTTCTGGGAAGTGAGAGTCTAAAAGGCTGTGAAAATATTCATCTACGGCCCTCTCAACTTCTGCATTGGATGCGAAGCGCTTCCCAGAAACAAATTTCTTCAAGTTAGGGAACAAATGGAAGTCTGAGGGTGCAAATCCGGTGAATAGGGGGGATGCCGGAGCAAATCATACCCCAAATCCTGCAATTTTCCCCATCGCCAACGCACACACCGCACGATATTCAAGTTTATCACATTTATCGCATATGCCACGCATTTTTCACATGTATCTTCTAGTCTTTGTATAAGGTTGCCTATACCGAGCATCTACAGTAGGGGATGCACTTGGAGACTCGCTACAAAGTAAGCATAAAAATTGCCATGCATCGGCATCATAGTCGACTTTATCCACATCTTGTTTCCTATGTAATGTGGTACAAGCCAATGATATGTCTATGATATGTCCCATTTTTCCTCCCACCCTATCATTTACGGGGCTTCAGATCGTCTGTAATAACAAATATTACATTACCAGATATAGTATGGAATGCACTCTACATTTTTAGTGCATTTTAACATCACAATTTGTTTTCACTCCTAATGCTTTGACCCAGATTGGGGTTTAGGTCATGGGCTATACAACTTTTGTGGGGGTTCTCTCTTATTTCATTATCTCCGTTAGGGCACCATTCACTCGGGCTGTTTTATTCCACAAATTCTGCAGGTGTTCTTTGATTTGCAGCCTTGGATCGTTCATTACCCCTAACTATTTAATGACCGATTGGTAACCTTTGTACATATGTATGTATGTCAAGACTGTCAATTCTAAATGTAATTTCTTCTTTGATTGTTCTGATGTTGACTTAAAACGATTCTCTTGTATGTTTCAAGAATCTTGTCCGCTGCAGGTCAACGGACTTCAAACACGTTTTGACGAGGAGTGTACATATGTACATAAGTAATCTTGTTACAAATCTTCACTAATTCATCCAAAAATTCAGCGACCAGTACAACAACTGCCATTTCGTTAGGATATCTAATGACTGTGACTTGGCTTCGTATTTGAAGCTTTAGGGAATGTTTACTAATGATGATACTAATTCTTGCGAACTTCCTTTCACTACTTTGGTTGCACATTCGTAATTTTTTTGTTGAAATTTTCGATGACTTTTGCGGAGAAGTGTGACACGAAAATTGTTTGTGGTTGACTGGCATAAACAAAAAGAAGTAGAAAAGCAGTTGAGTAGAGCCGGAACAAATTCATGGTCCATACCGATTGATTGAAATCACAAGAACTTGAAGAAGCGAAGCGGGTACGATAGTCGTTTTCGATGTATGGCTCTTCGAAAATCCAATAACTCCTACCAAGAAACTGCACTCTTCGAGATGCATCGGTCTTTCAAAGATTTCTTTTGGTCAAAATGTGATAATTTTCTTTTCAAAATCATCGCCCCTTCGGTCACCAGAACTCGTCATCAGACTTAAAACTCTTGTTGCCTTGACTATTCTTGGTTTCAGCTCTTATTTCATCAATTTCTATGAAAATTACAGTACTTATGCATCTATATAGTGAGCTTGTAAACATCGATCTTATTTAATTTACTTAAGGAAATGTCGCGCTTTCCCTCAGCCTTTTTCCACTTCCACAAAGGCATTCAAGATTTTTAGAGAATTCCTGTCCCTTTAGCCTCCAGCATTTTCTATCTTACGTTGTCTGGTCATCTACTGCACTCTCCCTTACCCAAATTGCTTTTAGTAGTCCTTTTGCTTTTTGTCCTTCTTGGAAATCTAAGATCTTCTTCGATAAGATTTTCTGTACAACATGAGAGCTTTGTGTTTTTAATACATGACCATACCATTGTACCCTATGTTCCTTTAATTTTTCTTTAATAGGCGCTACATTAAGAGACACCCTTATGTGGGTATTCCTTATGTTCTTCATACGGGTGACACCACTGGACCATCTCAGCATCGGGATTACTGTTGTGTGAAGCATTTGCTCATATGCAGCCCATCGTTCAAAGCCATACATCAATACTATCGTCTTATAAATGTTGCCCTTTATCTTAAGCGGCATTTTGCGATCACACATGACTTCTGACACTGAGCACCATTTGAACCAGCCTAAGTTTATGCGATGAGTTTATTTTCCTATCTTTAGCTATATGCGAACCAAGATTTTTAAAGCTATTTGTTGCGGCTATAGGTTGTACATCGTGGGTATTGAGCCGATGACCTCGGCTTGGCTAAAGGGGCAGTAAAGATATTCAGTCTTTTTGACGTTAATGCGAATGCCATTAGGTTTCAGTGCTGAATGTCATAGACTAAGATATCGCTCTAGCTTTGTTTTATCCTCGGCTATAAGAGCTATGTCATCTGCGTAGAAGATGTTCCACGGAAGTTCTTTCTGTATATCTGCGGTCAGCATGTTGAAGAGGAATGACCTAAGGGATGAACCTTGGAAACTCCACCTTTTACGGGGACGGCTGGTAGAGTTTACCAAGTGGTGGGGACCATATGTGGTCCTTACTGCTTCAGTACAACGTTACATGTCCTTTGTTCTGTACTCCTCAGGGACATTTTGAGCTTTTTATATATGTAAGTTCATGTGAGAAGCTGTCAAACGCTTTCTCGAGATCTGTAAAAACCATATGAAGATCTTGCTTCTTATATTCAATATTCCCAGTGATAGCTCTTACTGCTTATCTATAGTGGAAGCAATTTTCACGAAACCACAGTCATTTTTGGTAATGATAGCTATGTATATTTGTCAGCTTTTTATACAGAACTCTTTTCCATATTTTTAGGATACGGGCTGTTAATTTATATTAATTTGATGCCACGATAGTTTCGGTCCCAGTCTTCTGGGATTTCGTTCGTCCTTATTAGCTTGTTGAAGATGGTAAGAAGTCATTCGATACCAGGTTTCCAAACCATTTTCCAGTTATCACTTGGAATGCCATTCGGATCACGGACTCTGATTATCTAAAACCTTTTTTGACATAAAAGGTCTTGGTGAGATCGTTACCGACTTTGATGGAGCAGCGAGAATTTTCCATCGTCATTCTGTACAATTTGATGAGTTTCCCAGTGATGCCAAAACTTGACATGGCTCGATATAGCTCATCTCTATAAATGCTGTCATATGCGACCTCGAAATCGATGAGAAGATAGTGGATATCGATTTAGACTTCTTGGGTTCTTTATCTGGGATCTGCCGAAGTCTGAAGATTTGATTTGATTGTGGACTATCCTGGTTTGAAACCACACTGATAGGGGCCGATCAGGGTATTGTCAAAGAGTTTTAGGCGTTCACACAGTATGGCAGATATGATATTGTACGCGATGTTCAGGAAACTAATACCTAATACGACCGAAGGTCGTTGTCCATATTTCGGTTGCTAGGGTCAAGTCATCCGAGACTTGTGTGCGTTTTGGAACTATTATATTTTTCCGTGGTCGGGAAGTTACGCCGACGCACACATGGAGGACCAGTTCCCTTGTATACCCCTAGGACTAGAGGCCGGATTTTCCGGAGTCAGTAACCCGATTCGGCGATACGAGCGCAGCCATCAACGTGGAGGTGTAGAGTAGGAGGTGATAGTGAGAAGCTAAAGTGAGAATGCTTGTGCTCTCATACATATATTCGCATCACTACCCATTACTGCTGAAGATCTTCATTAGATTGGTCACGATCCTCTTCATAAAGTGAACAACTGAATGATTTATAAAAAGCCTATTCTTATAGCATAAATCATCGATCGTATCTTGGGCCTTCTGCTTTTTGGCTCAGACAGTCTCATCTGCATATGTCTGATACAATATAGGGTCAACCACCATGCGTAATAGCATTGGTTCTGTCAACTTATGGAAGCGTATGTATCCGTACCTATAATCTACAAGATTGGAATTCACTTCTACATACATATGTATGTATGTATATATTGTACATATTGTACATATGTGCAGAGGTATTCAAAACTGGGCTGTGAATCCTCTTGAGGTTCATATCTCTTTCCAGATTAAACTTTACAAGTTCCCAGCGTAATCTAATATGGACCCTACTGAGTGTCTCTATTGTCATTAACCTAAGACCTGCCAAAGAAGTTGGAGACAATCCATAACGTCATGATTAATCCAATGTAAGGCTACTGTCTGTTTCGAGTACCCACTTTATTTTATAAATAAATACTTACGTATGTAGGTATGGCAATCCTAAGCAATTACTTTCTTACTCAAGTGTCGTAGCCTCAAAAATCCGGTTACCTCCTCCTCTCAAACAATTACTGTTTAGCTTACTTGTTGTTGAAGACACCAAATTAAGAGTGTGGCTTAATTTGTTTTCGTAAGTTTTTTTTTTTTTAGAATAATTACTTAGTGAGTAAGTAGAACTCCCGTTTGGTTGATTCCAAAAACGAATCCAGAACCGGACTTGGCGCAATGGATTGCTATTTTAGTAAAAAAAAATCCGCCCTCCTTATCCGCTCGCGCGATGAAATATTAATCATAATTACTTGTGCTACTATGCGGGAAAAAAAGATTTAAACTCAATTTAATGCAAATTGATGATGAATTGGGCGTAATAATGGCTAGATCGCCATGCTGTTGCGTGGTAAATTAATTAAATGCCGGAAAAGCCAAGCTGTGAATGTGTACATATCTAAAGAGAGAGAGAATGCTGCCTTCAAGGCCACACTGAATCTGAGCCAAATTAGAAAGGTTCTCAGCTCAGCGCTGCTGATGATGCTGTGATAGTGACTGTAATTTAAATTCAATGTTTAGAACAGACAAGAAGTGTGTTTGTTCCTTTCGCGGTAATGATTAATTGATAGGAATTAATGAGAGATTAAAGCATTTATTTATGGATTTCCTGTTCGGTGAAGGGGATGTAGTGGGGAA
The DNA here is from genome assembly GCA_905220385.1 of Xylota sylvarum. Classification (NCBI taxonomy): domain Eukaryota; kingdom Metazoa; phylum Arthropoda; class Insecta; order Diptera; family Syrphidae; genus Xylota; species Xylota sylvarum. Next base: position 100,694,397 of record LR999957.1, on the reverse strand, counting down.
CAAAAAAAGACAGACGTGTTTTCTTTTGTTCTTAAGTGTTAATCTAATATTGGATTTCACAAATGACTTTGTCTACCTACTTATGCGTAATTTAGTAGGTGGTCCTCATGGGTTCCGGGTATTGTGGTTGGATACCAACACATTGTTCTGAAATGTAGCGCCATCACAGTGGGCTTTTAAAGATACATACTCTTACTTGTGTGAGTCAACTGTCAGCAGATAGAATAGTTTGTTCTGCATCTTCTACGTCAACTTTGGAATTTTGGTTGAAACGCCAGGATTATTTGCTATTACGAGTACACTTGCTACATAGAGCCATCGTTTTACCAACTGTGTGGCATGTGGCCACGTCCGGGTCCTGCTGACGTTTCTGTAGTGAATTTTCACTATTTCAGCACGTTGTGCGAGTGTGTATCGATCCATATTCAACCTCCAAGTTTTTACTTATGAAAAACCATCGCAATGACAGTTGAATGTTGACAGTTCAACAATGGCATGAAATTTAAAATGACAGTTCTTATTGGATGACCGTGTATTTGATTGGCTTTGTCGTGACAGTGACATTTACTGAAAAGTAGGCAACGAAATCTAGTATCGAGACTCAGATTTCAGCCTAGTGGTGATATTTGAGCTCCTATCAGCTATTTGGTGTTTTTTTTGTCGGTTTTAGCAGACTTATTTCCTGATTCCTTAACTTGTGAAGAAAATGTATTCACACCCTCTACTGAGAGAAACAAATGGTTGATACGTTCTTTGATACATGTCCAAGACACAACGTTTTTTCACAGCTCACTAGTGCCCAAGGTTCATAAATTCCTTAACCTGTCAAGACGTAGAGGAACCATTATGGGATGAATATTCCTAGCTATATCTACGTATGCCTTTTCTCCGTTTATGAGCAATGTCTAAAGTGCAGGGAGATCTGTTGCTGATCGGTGAAAATCTAGCTCATCTTGTGGCAAGCATGTGTACATACATACATATATCGTCCGAGTTCATGATTATATGATGCCTCCTAAAAATAATTTGTTGAAAGTCTGAAGTCTATTTTCAGCCTTGTCAACATATGTATATACGAAGCTCTGGTTTTATTCTTTGTGATACATAGGATCAAATTTAAAAAAACAAATGATTGTTGAAAAAAATAATTCACATATTGTTGACCAAAACTTTGGGATCAAGCTCTTCAGTTTCAATGACAGAAAAGTGATCCTAAATATCTGCCAGATCAGTTATCAGAGAAATGATCGTAAGCCGTCAATCAGCTTACAATTCACTATACCGTCTTTACATTAAAGCCTACAATTTGGCAGATCGTTTGTAATATTGTACTATTTTTACTTTCATGTACCTGACTATTTACCGAAGATCGTTGATCATGAAATTGATCGTTCTCTTTCAATACAGTTTATCACTAAAGTTAAATTCGACAGTGATATATCGATCAAACCTTTCATTCACAATACAGTCCTTAAAACAAATCCCACAAAATCTTTTAACGATCAGTGATCGTTGGTGATTTTGTCACTGCTACCCATCACTACTTTGTTGTTTTATTCATTTTTTCTAAGACACATTGCAAGAGTATCTATAGTTTCGCATATGACAGTAATAAGCCTATAACAACTTAATCCCTTATGTATGATTTCGTCTGATCATTTTGCAAATTACTGGTCCATATGTATCATCATCTTAAGTCTTTCCAAGAACTTCAAATAATGACGGAACCGGAACACTTATTTTTTTAAGGTCAACAGTTACGCAATAATCATCACTTCTCCATTAATAGTAGCAAATTCCTATGAATTCATCATCCTCTACTAATGATGCATTCTATATAATTATTTTCTGATTTACTATATTAAACAAATGAACTGCGGCATTATGAGACAAGAGTATCTGTTTCACATTAGCAATTCGGTATGCTAAGCTCATTTATAGAATGTCCGTGTAAATAACATTAGATCCTCCTAGACAGACGACATTGAAAAAAATAACTCATATGTACATATGTATATGTTGTTTTTTTTTGCAAACACTTTCTGTTTTTTTTTTTGCCTATTCAGTGGCTTAGAACGCGGAACCATTCACCAAGTGCGAGCATAAATAAATGTTCATACAGACAGGCTATCACCAAGCTCATGAATTGAAAGTGAGTGTAGCCATCGAATGGAATACAAATAAAAAGTCTGGTTTTTCGTTTTGCCGGTTCGTTTGTTGCCTGAAGCTATAAGCTAAGCTTAGACAAGCATGATTTGCAATTATGATATTGTTAAGTTTTATTTGAAGTGTGTCAGATGTGAGAAAAAATATTGTTTCCTAAATGTTGGAAAAAATTTGCTAGAGAATTTAAAATTTACTGATTATGCTGTTCTCATAGGAAATTTTTAAAGAATTCTCATTAATTTTACTAAGGTATTCTGGGAATGAGTATAAGCACCTGGTTAGAATAGTATGAAAAATAACAAAGCAGTTGTCCCGACCTAATTCCATTGAAAGTGTAGAGGTTCTAAGAACTAAAATAATACATAGTGGCATTCCAAGAACTTGGCAAACTAGCTTTTTGATTCCGCTTTCGACGCAGCAAGAAAAATACATGTTCAGGGTATGACCAAATATAACGCTAAGATCCTCTAACTAGTCATTTCTCTATCAAATGATACCTGAAGAAAATTGGTACTAGCCACTCTAACGACTATGCCTTGAGGTTTCTGAAACTACTCCGCCATTGGACGAGAATCAAACGCTTCCATAATGTCTTTACCTCTTTTTTCTGATGCCTTGAGCTTGCCTGGCTTATCAACTTTTTTAAGGGAATTCCTTGGAAAACCTTGAACGCTGGCTGCAGAAGCTTCTAATGATTAAAATCACCTGCGTAGATGCAACCCTGTATTTGTCCATAGATATCTTCAGACCTAAACCATGTCAAAAAAAAAAAAAAAAATAGATTCGCAAGTCTGTAGCTTCGATATTAAGAAGGATCTTAGGCCTATAAGATCAACCTCCAAGGCTAAGTCCAAAAACTTACAAAACATGTGTTCATTCTAGTGACCAACGCCAACTCTGCTAAAACGTTGTCTCTAAACAAGATCATCCTTACCCTAGCCAACATCGGATTTAGGTTGTCAATTTGACTAAAACAGGATTGATTTTACGAACAATTATAGAATTACAAGAACATGCAAGTAACACTCCGAAGACTTAAATGCTCTACCTATATCTGTGGCTCACTAAAAAATCTATGCTAGTGCTAACAAAGCTATTGGACTAAGTTGAGGTCTTTAGGCTGAAGTACATTGCAATGGTTTTTATCATTACGGGGGTGCTGAGAACTTATCCTACTGCATACCTTACATACGAATAGATACACGTATTTGGCTTTAGCTTAGATGGCTGTAAATTTAGCACTAAGTTTGTACGATATCTTCGTGTCATTACAGTTCTTTAAGCATTTAAGGACAGGGAAACGCAGATTCAATGATTCAGGGAAACAATGATTCAATATCCATTTTTACGGATGATTCAGAAAAGTATGGTATAGTATGTGTCAGTCTTTGCTATTCATCAGGCTATAGTCTGAATCCTCCAAAGCAGTCGAGATAGAGTGGTCTTTGTAGTATTTAACCGAAAACTTGTTCCACCAAACAACCGACGCATATGATAAGATCTATCTTAGTTTTACTCTATTGATCCAAAAGACTGTATATACTTTCGGGCATTCTTTATGTAGCTAGATAGCTGAGTCCAGTTTTGTCCATTTAAAATAGCTAGAACTTCATTTTCCTCCAAGTGAGCTCTTCTTATTGCGCCTAATATAGGACAGATTCCAATAAAGGGCCTTCAAGCGTCCGTAGAATGCACAAAGTACATTCATTATTTTGTTGACTTCCGTAAAGTACGTAGTTTAGATACAGAAGTTCACCTCTGGCTTTAAAAAAGATGAGATCGTGGCCAAGTTATAGCAGTCGTGGAAGTAGTTTTTTTCTCGAGGTTATGTTGGAGAATTTTTTAGATGCGCCTTGATTCGCTTCGGTGCGGATCTTTTCTGAATTTAGAAAATAAACATCGATGCCCGGATCTTGACAAACAAGATCTGCGTAGACCTTTTCCAATTTGCAACGTTTTCAACCAGCAGCCGTTATGTTCATTACTTAGCCCCTGCCATTCACTGAAGAACTGTAGCTTTCTTCGAAACAAGTGCCGTATTAATGCCAAAACTCTCGTATAATTCGGATACTTTCTTCAATTCTTCATTATTCCAAAGCTATTTTTCTTCCCTCGAGTATCTACTCCCCTGTGCCGTTACTAAAAACCCTGATTTTGGACTTGTTTGTCTTCAATTTCAAGTTCCATGTAATACAGTACTGTTACAGTCTGTTAATCATACTTTGCATCATCTGCATACATAAACATTTTGATCCTGATTCCATTGAACATAATACCCTCAGGAATCGAGTCTGAGATATGTTTTAACTATATAAATAAACTTTACACATAAAAAAAAGCGAGTCTGAAAGGTCATCCTGGAAAAGTGAAGAGAAGTGGACTTAGTAGACAACCTTGCTTTGCTTCCATCTTCGATTCGAACCAATCCGACACAGCCTTACCATGCCACGAAACCGTCCAGTTTTTTATAGAGACTTCGAATTATTCAGCATTTTTGACGACAGTCTCCTAGATTGCTCAGCTTGTAGAATAGCACATTCCTATCAATCGAATCGAAGGCAGCCTTAAAATCAATAAAGAAAGCGTCTAATTTTTTCCCCTTTTCCAGGTACGCCCGAGCTATGCTTTTTAGTACAAATATATCTCCTGTTGAGTTTTCGTTCCTAAGGCCAGCCTGGAATTTGCTGAGTACTTAGGGCGTTCTGTTGAATCCATTCCCTGTAGTTATTCGATTAGCGGTGATCTCCTTTCTTTAGTAGAGAGAGGGAAAATAATATTTCTCCTAAAAATTTATGGTCCTTCTCCTGTGTCGAAAATAAAATTATATACTTCTGTGAGTTTTTCCAAAAATTGCGTGGTTGATTTAGCGAGTTTCGAAAATGGTCGGTTAACACATTTGCTTCGACTTCGATAGACCTAGCGAATAAGCAACCGTTTAGCGTTCTGTCCAGTTGCTAGCTCTCGCATTTTGTTTTTCTTTACATAAGGTTTTATAAACCCTTTTTGTCAAACCCTTTTCTTATATTTGTACCGGTCTGAAACCAATCGTAGGTATGCAAAGGTTTTTTTTTCCGGGCTGAATTTTTTCCGGGAATGTGCAATCGCATTATATGTGCTATACTGGCTGCTTTTTCCTTTGTCTATCCATGGATTGAAAAGGCCTCTCTGCTTCTGACTACTAGGTCCAAGCTAGATTAGTACCTATCCTTTCACTGAAGCTTTGGTCGAGTCTCCAGTTTTATATCTACCGTTAATGGAAGATGATCTGAGTACGGTATCTTTTTGATCTGTAGATCCGTCGGAAGATCTTGCCATAGCCCACGTACCGGACAATTATCTATTGTCGAGCATGCTGTTTCTCTGATGAATGTTAACTGGCCTTGGTTGTCCTTGTTTATTCTTTCATTTAGCAACCTAAGACTCACACATTCGATCAATTTCTTCCCATTTCTATCAATTTTCTTATCAGTCGCACCTCTGGTAACATTTCTTGTACCTGTGACTTAGAACCGGAGTTTAGGTTCTCAATAGATATGAATACGGAGCGAAAACTCAAATCTTTTTAAGAAAATCAATGAAAATTGGTTTCTAAATACATATTGTGGGCGTGTCAGGGCGCGTGTTTGTGAGCGGAAATGTAGACAGCATCCATTTTATTACAATTCTCTGCTTTGAAAGGCATGTTTTGTCTTTGATAGAAAATATCTTAATTTGACAGCTGTCAGCTTGCTGTGAATTACCCCCAACATGACAGAAAAAAAATTCACAAAAATGGGAACCGTTCAGAACTATTTTGCTATCTTTATCCATAGCACGCTTTGAATTTTTTCTCCACCCACTGTTCAGTTAACGTTGGTCGTAAAGAATATATTTTTAGAAGGACCAATCCAGGTCCAATCGGTCCCCATGTGCGGAGAAAATACTAAACAGTGATTTTGTTTGACAAATGATGATTGCTTTTACCAATTTTATTAATCTGCGACGTATTTTTATTATCGAAAGCCTGTAATGGACTCTGTCGATGGCAGTCGATGGCGCCAATACTCATTTCTTATCATTTATCAAGATTGTATCTTTTTATACCGAGATCTCAACATTAATTTAAGTGAATTGTAATTCCAACCCATTTGACGCAAATTAAACATAAATTAGAGTGGAGTGATGGGTAATTTCATCGTTCGCACAAAACCCGTTCGAGGGTCAATGCCTTTTATTTTAAAGTTGAAACATTATTCTAAATTGAAAATCCGTAAAGTTTCCATATGAAATAGATCATTCTGAACTCTCTGAAACAATATAGATACTTAGTGTGATAGATATACAAAAAAACTTAATTCAATTGCAAACATTTATAAATAAACTCAAGGGTCATTTACATTTACACATTATGTGAATGGTACAATCACATCGCTGAATATTACGAAATCAAACTGTTGCTCGCATAATTTATATTTAAAAAACAATAACAATTGAATATAAGCAAAAACCTTAACCTTGAAGTTTTTTTTTTTCGTTTCTGTATCTTCAGTCTAACGATCAGTTTTACATTTGCTCAGTTTTTGAAGTCTCAATCAGATGTGGCTATTTAAATGCAAAGCACTCATCGAAAAAAAAACACTCCACTTAACTAAATTAAGTAACCTGTGGTGATTTCTAATTCTCTTTAATGTATAAATGTGTTTTTTAATTTCCATAAATCTTCATAAATTTCATATTCTTGTGATCAAAAAATTCTTAAATATGACACCTGTCAGACTGCGATGAATATGGACGTCATATAGAGATTTTATTCTCTTTTGACACATGTCAAATGTATGGATATACATTTCGCCACTCACTCATGCGTGTCGTCGGAATAAATTGATATGTCAAAGCTCGCTGAGTGCATCCTAGTATTACAGTTAATTGCAGCCGCACCATGTGTGTGTGTCTGTATGTGTTTTTGGCATAAAGTGCAGCAAATGTCACTTTGTATCGACGTCATCGCCATTCATATGGAAATGAGATGCAATAAATAGTTGGCTTAGACGGTAATTATTTGTTTTTGTTGATTAGTTGTTAGATTAACCAATTTAATAAGCCAATTACATGGAAACTCATTATAATTAAGCACTTTAAATGGCTCGTTTTTTTGTGTGTTTGCTTATGAAAGGCGGATTTTGTGCTCTAATAAACAATTGTGGCTAAGAACTAATTAAGCGGTGATTAGAGGTGTTTCACTGTCACTTTGTGGGTAATTTGGTCGACAGGTGGATTTTATATATTTTACTGATGCTAATCGGACAGGTGAATTGGTTTAAGGTCGGACTTTTTACTTTTTTGTGTTGGTATTCCGGCAGCATGTTCTGATTAATTAAATCCGCGTTTTATTAACAGTGATTTTGAACTAATTTAAATAGTAACCGAGCTACTTTAAGAGTACGAAGTTAAATTAATTTCGAAGTTGCTCTTTGACTTTTTATGGATAAAAAAATAATACAAATATTGGCGGGACAGGTCCATACGCTACCCAGGGCATATCTTCTCACAACCATTCGTGTTGCGAGTGTTATATTTTTCACACAAATGGAACACAAGTGATGGGGGATCATACTGTTGCTGTTACCGAAAGGCATCTTTTGTTTGTGGAGCTTCTTTACGACGGGTATGCTCTCGGATGTTTGGACACTATTTCAGGTTTGGCTTGAGATGAACCGACATATGTATGATCGTGAGCTTCCTCAACATTGGAACTTAGCTCTTTCAAATATTTTAGGATTTGAGGTCAACCTTTCAGGCGAGAGTCTTGACTAGAGTTGGGCTAAGTCGTGAATTTATGTTCATTTATGTGAACGTGATTTTTTATTCGCTGTGAATATAACCTGTGATCGTAAAATCACAATGATACAAATATGAATAACCTATGGGTGTAGTTTAGAAATAAAAAATACATTTGAGAAGAAAATCAAAATACTACCTACCATTCCTACATGTTGTTTGTTTGGTGTATACACAATTGCGTTCACCACGTTTTGCTTTGTTCTATCATTTGTTGTCTTGCACTTTAGGATTTTAGCTGTGAAATCGTTTGGACTGAGTACAAAACGTGATGTGAAAAAGAACTCTCAATAATTTTTTAACCATTCACAGTTTATTTTTAAGTTGTTCAAAGGTTGTGAATGTGAATTTGCATTCACAGTGAATAATTCACAGGTAGTGATTTTTTTCTTCTCTAGTCCTGACCTGTCTTAAGGATAGAAGTATTTTGAAGAGTTGAGTCCCTTTTTTCAAAAATTTTCTCATGCCGCTATCTATCAAACGAAATCGGTTTTCGTACCGGAAAAATCCAAATCTTGCAAGAAGGAAATACCTTGAATATATCCCCGACAGTAACCTGTCCCAAAAAACCTCATGCTGCCCGATATCCATAGAGTGAATCGATCTGTCGCGGTTGTGACAGCAACTGGAGACTAGGTTCTATTTGAACCTATGCGGTGATTGACATGAAATATGATAAAGTTTGTCGATTCTACCCTTTGGTTATGACATAGTACAGTACCTGTCCTTTTAATGGAGGAACTGGCCTGTATATCCTTCTTGGGAGGTCGTTTCCAATTATTAAGATCTTCTCTTTATTATTCGCGTTAGTGATATTTTTCAGAGAATTCGGTAAATGTCAGCTTAAGATCTACTAAAGACACTTCCCATCTCTTACCCTCGTGGGATCGCTAACAATTACTTAACACGAAGAAGCCCCGGTATTGTTTGTTCCTTTCTTGGACTAAATTTCGTTTCTCTCCAAAGGACGTAGTAGTTGTCGAAGTGCCCTTTGTTGATCAAGTGTCTAAATTGGGGATGACTTTGCTTCCATCTGTTTTTATCAGAGTGATCCCATTGCAGATTGTTACGTTTGGTTGTAACTGGGTATAGTTTCCCGCCTTTGTTGTTGCTGCCGCTGTTCGTCTGACGTTATACAACAAAGTTGATTGGTACTATGCCAGCTACTACACATGCCGCATCGTATAAAGTTGTTCGAAAAAGATGGATCTCGTTAGCATGTACCAGCTCACTTTTGAGACCCTTAGTGGATTGTTGAAACTCTCGTCAAGAGCAATCGTCTCCTTAATTTTGGTTGGCCAATATTTGACATGATCCTTGCAATTCAACAGTTTGTTTCTGTTTCTGTATTGTTGCAAGTGTTTTCTAAAGAAAGCGTTGCTTCTATAATAATGTTAAGGTACTTTTACGCTGTGATGGAAACCACAGCATGATCATTGATCTTATAGTCTCCATGACTCTTTTGGCGCTGAAGAAACTTGCTTTCAATTTTTTGCAATTTGTAGATCTATGCATGTAAACCAGTCTAAAACTATTCTACAGGCTTCATTGCAGCCATTTTCAAATAATACCTAATGATATCCTAAACCAAACAACATGAATGGGGAATGCTCTACCAAGCTCTTTTTTTTCCTGACATAATCCACAAACATTCAAGACCAACGTTCATCGGTATCTCCTATTTTCTCTCCCTAATTTCCCTACTGCCCGCGCTGTACCAATAAACTCTTGAGAGCGTGTGAATTATACAAAAAAAAAAAGGCAATTATACTATATGTACACCAGGTTCTACACTAGCGGACCTAGTACGGAGCCTTGGGGAACGCCGCCTTTAATATTCTACTGCCCGTTCCATTATAGTTGCCGTATAGCAATATACTATTTTTAAAGTAAACCGTCATAATGTTAGTTAAGCGGTGTGTACTCTTAGTATTTTTCCAGTTCGCGGTGTAAAAATGTTCCTGTGACATCCTTTTTTTCAGAAAAACGTAATATTTTTATGAAAAGTGGAGATATGTGTATTTGCATCTAAAGTACAAACTCTGAGGTTAGTAATGGAGTACAATATTTGCCAAATATCCGCCTCCGCTCTGGCTGGAAATAGTCATCCTTTTGATGAAATTTTTTATAACTACTTTATTTTCAAAAGGATTCCTTAAAGCTCTCCAATTGTTTGTTTTCAAGTACAGTGACACTCTGACGGTTTTTGATACACAAGCCCAAAATTTGAAAATTTTCCAAAATTGTCTGCAGTTCAAAACTTGACTCTCTTCCCATGAATGAACCTGTCTACATATTTGCATAAACCTCTTGACCATAAACTACGAGTATGTACTTGCACTCTAGTGACCACTGAATTATTTTCATCTTTTTTGCCATTACTTCTCCCATCTGGCTTTGGTCATTTATTCCTCGTATCTCTGTGCGTATATCGTCCACTCTTAATTGTATTTGTTTATTTTTTTTTTGTAGAGATTCCATTACTGTGACGATAATGGTGATGATGATGATGCATAATCACAAAATCACACTAATACCAAGCAAACGCGCACTGGCGCGCGCATTCAAGAATGAAAGAAGCAATAAACACGAAAAAATAAATTGCCGATGATTAGTTACAGGGTGTTACGTAATTTGAGTGCGATGAGAGAAACGACCTTGAGATATAGTGTGCTCTCTGTAGTGGATTCACGTTTCTTTTTTTTATTTTTTTTCAAATTCTTTGTTTGCGCGATTTGAGCTTGAAGATTATTTTTCAATTGAAAATGCAATTTAAATTAAGTGGATTGTGCATCTTGGTTAGATTTTGTGGCTATTTTTTGTTTGTTTTGTTTTGTATATAGATATGTATGTACACATGTATAGAGTATATTTGATACGTTTATTGCATTTATTCTATTCGTGACTTAATTAAATTTTATGTTTTGTTCTTCTCTTTGCAGGTAAGTTCATCTTTATCTTTGGTATCATTGACTGTTTTTTTCAAGAGGTAATTTGAAGACAGCCATTTCATTTGACATGTGAGTTCTGGTGGAAGTGTCAAGTCTTGTAGAATGGCTGTTAGACGCACCCATTCATTTTTGTTCTTTCGCTAGAACTTGCATTTAAACGGAAATACTTATCAACTTTATCGCACTTCAGAATCTTATTTTGAAAACTGCAAAATGTCTTAGTGGTCACGTCCTTATCCTTATATGTATGTATATGTACGTAAATGTGCCTCAAAAACCCGAGTATTCTAAAATGAATGAAGGATGGAAAGTACGCTACCTAGCGAGAAACTTAGTATCATCATTGCCGGGAAAGTTTGCCAGAAAGGAAGAGTTCTCTTCTCCTAACCTCAATTCATCGTATATCTTCGATATGGTGATGGAATTGCGTCATACTTCATACTCAGGTCAAAGTAAAGCCTGAAGATTGATTATGCATGGTGTGGATATTATGATATACAGATGTCATTAACCGATATAGTCCGGGGTAAACCTGTACAGCAACCAAATGCCTCTAGTTTCTACTTTTCCTCTCTTATCACGTTCAGAGGTGAAGTGTTGGTGCTCAGCTGCTTCAAATGTTTGTATGTATTGAGATTCTTCTGACTAGAACAGGACAGTTCTGTGATTTTATCTTCTGCTCCACATGGACGGGGTTAAATATGAGTTGGATTGGATGGCTATCCCCGCTTATCAGGGGATACCACTATGGAAAATCTGGATTACCAGCACTGGAGACCTAAGTACATGAAAACTTCCCAAATGGGACAGGAGGCAAGCCAACCAGTTCTTGTGTGAACCCATGCCGAATAAGTTTGACCTAGAGACAAAACTTTTTATTTTACTTAAATCTAGTGTGGCTATAACGATCTAGCTATCTAGATCTTCAAAGGAGTACTCGGATAGGGTTTTCCTTCTCAAAGCCGATAGGATAGAACATGTTCATAGAAAGTGTGTCATGGTGTCCGCCTCTTCTTCGTCTCTACAGCTTCTACAGAAGTCGTTGAAGGGAGCTTCAAGCCTCCTGGGATGTCTGCCTACCAGGTAATGCCCTGTGAGGGTTCCAACTATCATTCTTAGATTTATCCTATTAACGTAGCTAAGTCTATTGGATTTCCTATCAACGAGTTCCGGCCAGATTTGTTTAAAAGAGAGATATATGCTGATGTTATTCCACCTTCTGTTGGCCATTCTAATTGGAACTTAATCGATTTAGTAGGTGCTGACAGTTCCCCTTCTATTGTCAGGGAGGCTCCAGTCAATACCTTCTTTAGCTAGCTCGTCCACTTTGCAATTGCCAGGAATATCCCTGTGGCCTGGAATATATCCCATCACAAAGATACATCGCACCTGACAGCGATTTCGTTAAGAGATCTAGCTGTCAGAACCAACTTGAATCGTAATATTGGCCATTCCAAGGCTTTTATTGCTGTTTGAATGTTTATATATGACACAATAGTACTGGCCTTAATTGATTTAATTGAAGGTGAGGCGACTTCTCGAACTACTGTGGCTTGAAATACACTTCAGTGGTCCGGCAGTGGTGTGGTGACACACACACATCCAGTGTACTGGCGTAGACTCCCGCACCTGTTCCAGGCGTTGTCTGAGGTCTTTTTGTGTATATCTCTGTCGCAGATTTGCTTCCCGAATCCTTTACTACTTGTCCAAATAGGGACTAAATAGTCCGAATTACTAGAAACAGTGTTATGGATGTTTAGGATGATTGCGTGAGTTATGTTTTCACGAGCCAGTTACAAGGATTCCCTAAGCCGTAATGTTGTTTTAGCCGCCATCAACGAAGAAGATGGAGCATACTATGTGGTTAATATGCAGCTGTAGGAGTGTTTCTAAGGGTCCTGCTTTTCTTGACCAGAGCTTGATGATGTAGCGCCTGTCCTGCATCGTTTTCCTGTACAAGTAGATAAATACTTATGAGGGGCTCTTTCACAATAACGAGTCTTAGTCCGAAACGATCCATTTAATTCTGAATATGTCGAAGTATCTTAGGGGGGTACCCATATGTCTGATTTTTGATTCCATCGAGGCAATTCCTATACTTGTAAGGCATCTCAGATGCATATCACAGGCAATCACAACTGTCGTATAAATATAGAGCCCAGGTTATAGCTTCTTGGAACCATCCTTGGTATGCGGCATTTGATTTGGTCTTGTTTGGCTACTAGCTTAAAAACGCCAACACACTTCGACCAGCAATGGGTCCATTGGGATACCACGTGGACTAGAGGAGAAACCTTTTCTCTACCTACCTAGCGTAAGAGGCTCTTAATGTCTCTGCTTATCAGATCGCCTATATCGTCGTAATAGAAGGCTTCTAAGTGAAGCTTCCTTCCTTCTACAGGAGAGTGCTGGACAGAAACAAAGAAGTTAAGGGATAGTTTCTTCCTCTTCTTCATAGATGCAGGTTCTTCAAAAGTCGTTCGGAAAAGCCTCAGACTTGTGGCACCTATTAGACAGTGTCCAGTGATGACAACTATTGCAGTGCCGATATGCAATCCATTGAGAGAAATAAAATTTTCAGGGCCAGCTTCGGCCAAATTTATTTTGTCTCTAGACATGTCAATTCCCTTGTCCACATAAGATTTGTACCCTCGATAGCATCAAGCTTGAATTTCCGTTGCAAGTAGCGATTGGTATACCTAAGATGCCTTTGTCCGCCAAGATGGATATGACTGTTCCTATTCTGGCGAGTTCATCGGCATGACAATTCCCTTGAATGTCGCTATGCCCCGCCACCCAACACATGTAAATATTGAACTGCTCAGGCATCTCCGTAAGAAACGATCGCCAGTCTAGAGCTACTAAAAAATCTATAGTTGTCGGTTCGAAGGATTTGATAGCTGCTGGGCTGTCTGAAAAGATGCAGATATCTCTATGGGTGTTCTTCGCCTGGAACACACTACAATGAGTTGGTAGACAGAAGAAGAGCTTAATATTAGTCTGTCAGAGAAAACATCCACCAACTCCGTCCTTCGTGTCTGAGCCGCGTCAGTCTAGAAGTGAAACGACTTTTATAAATGCGTTTTCGTTCCTTAGTGATATGGAAGGGATGGTGACGATGAAGTTCTTATCAAAATTAAGACGTGGGATGCTGTAGTCCATGTTTTCGGGGTAGATGTTGAATTTAGTAGTCTCCTATACAGGATAAGCCCCAAATATTTTATTTTGTCAGAGCAGAAGTTAAGCTAATACAATTTAGAGAGGTAGGATTGACTAAGGAAATTTTATATTTTCTGGAGACGAGTATTAGTTCAGTTTTGTCGGGTTTTACCCCCAAAACACACCGGACCACCTAACTAGCTAGCTTGATTGCAGCGCTTTGTAGAAACGCTCTTAGAGTACTTTGATGCTCTCCCCGAGATAGCTAAAACTACGTCATCTGCATAAGCGATCACCGTGCATCCCTCGGCTTCCAGGATTATCAATAGTTCTTTGACTACCATATTCTAAAGAAGAAGGAATAGAACATTTATCTGCCAGATCTTCTAGTAGACGTTCCACCCAGCTTGGAATTGATAAAACGGCCGTTGAGTAGTATATTAATCAATTCGCAAAGTGAGCTGTCGACCTTCAGGTCTGATAGTGCATCTACTATTGCTAATGTATTGACATTGTTGACAGCGCCTTCTATATACAGGAAGGATATGTAGTGTTAAGTCATTTCTTGAATATTTGTCAGATGTTCCTACACAATAGTTCGATAAACTAGCCACTAAGCCACGATGACACCCAGTTGACATCTTAAAATTTATAAATTTCATTAAACTAAGGGTGGATGGCATCGATTTAGTATCTAATAACGAAATTGCTCAATTAAACCTCCAAATCACTCAGCGTATATTTATTTATCAAACCTTCAACAAAGTGCTAAATCATTGACATTGATATATACATATGTACATATGTAAGTATGCCCCAGATGTCTCTCTTTCAATCAAACTAAATATTTCATAACAGCCAACGATTTGTTGAGTTTCTTGTTTAAAGTTCAGTTGGACGAACGCATCTTACGCATCTTCTCATTCATTTGCACCTCACGGGCACTGCTGGTAGAGTAAAAATAATTTATTTATCACACTTTCCCTGGCGACTATTCGACGACACGACGACACGACGACGCGACGACGCACGACGTGAGAAAGAGGTCATGTGCCATCATATGGTTTCCTCCTCGTTACATAAGACACACTAACAGATATTACGCACGAAAGAAAGAGGAACAGATATAAAGATACAGAAAGAGGAAAATAAAATAAAAACGCCACACTGAACTGAAAGTGAAATTTTCCAATCGTACGACTACGAACCCGCCTCGTCGTATTAAATTTCACAATTGCAATGGATATCGGAAAATATCGCTAAAGACAGCATCAGCCGGTGTCCAGTGGCCAGTGGTGGTCAGTGGAGTCCAGTTTGGTTGCGTCTGCAATGTAACAACGACTTGGCTAATTCACCGATACATACGTTGTTCATTAGAGACACACGTTGATCGTGTTACTTCCCCGAATGTTTGGATACAATCAATACAAAGTTGCAAACGTTTCCTTAACTACAGCCACAGCCAATGCCGGCATCTTATGCTGAGATCAGGGAAACTTGCTTGCTATGCTATGTAACATTTCCGATGACATTTCCATTTGATTGCATGCATGTATTACAACTAATAGTAGGCACACTGTCAAAAAATATAATTTATTATTTTTTTCTGGTATAGTTCATATGGAACAGAGGGTAGATTGGTAGATTGGCTTTAAGCCAGATATGACTTGGTCAAGTCGCGACTATGTAGTGGCATAACTTTTTACTCAGTACTCAGATTGTCATAAAAAAAAAAAGAAAATTAAATGACAACATGTGGTTTTACGCAGCCACATTCACAGTTTCATGCATTTAGTAAAGCAAGGTCTGTGGAGGTACATACTCATGTAATTAGTTGGAGTTTGCGAATGAACATCCGTAGTTTGTACTTTGCCCAGATGGGCATGAAGAAAGGAAAGATGAGAAGCAGTCCTTGTTGCTTGTTGTGAAATAATTTTTAAATATGAGTGTCTAAGTCGAATAGGTGTGGTTTTTTTCTTTAACATGGCCCCAAAGGAAAAAGTTTAATGATGTTAGATTGCACCATCTTGGCGGTCAATAGAAGTCGCCATTTCGAGAAATCACACACCCAGGAAATTGGTCACGTAATAGAGCCATTGTTTCACCAGCTGTGTGACTTGTTGTTCCGTTCTGCCGAAAATAAACGTCGTCTACGTCCATAGCAAAAAAAACCTTCGTCACCAGGTCACACTGGTTTAATGCCTAAACGGTGAACCATACTTCCTCGGCATGGGTTCACATCGAAACTGGTTGCCCTGCCTTCTGTCCCATTTGGGAAGTTTCTATGTAGGTCGCTGCTACTGGTAATCCGAGTTTTCCATAGGGATGGACCTTTTTTGGTCTAAGTGTGTCCGTGCTTAGCGGGGATCAACTCAATCAACCATAGTTTCAATTTCAGGCAACAAAGTCAGTCAACATCGTTCGGTAAAGCAATCCATTCAATGAAACGTAACACTGCCGTCAACCTCGCATTTGTTTTCTGCTGCTTTTCTGACTAAAGTTTTACTGATTGTATTCCAGCGCTGGATAGACTTTACCTACTGCCTGGTGTTATATTTCAAAGTAATAGCTTCAAACAATTATTCTCCAATAATACCTTACGATGAATAGGGAAACATAACGTGCTCAACGTCGCCCATGGTTTTTGTGCAGCTGGAACAGTGGTGACTACTCTACTGCCATGGGCTGTGTTTATTTACAAGATTGGCTCTCAAGCTCTGGTCAGTTTACCTAAGTTTTTTAAGGGACTTCTATATGTGCTTACGATGTGTTAACTATTTTATGATGAAGTAAGGGATGTTCTTAAACCTTCATAAAGCTTTTATCCAGGTTTTCGGATAAGCAGTTTGCACTGTGTCGGTCATCTACAGGAGAAGTGTTTCTTTTTTCCTCTACCAGTCTGGATCGTCCCTACCTGTCAGTTATCTGTACTAATCGCTATGATTCTTCTATTCAGTCCCGGTTATAGTTCGGCCATATCTGCAGTACATCAATGCAACAAGTCAGCCGAATGAGAGTATGTATCTACCTCGTAAGATTCCCAAGCACATTCTATGCCATTTATTAGGAGGACAAGAGGCAACAATATTCTACTAGCGTCGCTTCACAAATTTGTTTACACTTCACCAATTCTAGTTCCTCCGCAGGGAAAACGAAAATACTAGAGACTCCAGCTCAGTATTGCGGAGACCTTGATGACTTCAATGGATTGATTGATTGATATTCTAACCAGACCTTCCAAAGCTTGTGCCTTTAGCAGATACTTTATTGTTGTATATATTCTATATACATTGTATTTACTTCATCACCGATCACATTTTGGAATTTTACCAACTATCTGGTCTATCTGCAGAGTTTAACTCCACAAATAATATACATACATATGTACATTTGTATGTACATTAGTTGGAGAGTAGGTCTTAATAGGACTAGGTTTTGAGTATTTCTAATAAATGTAATCATGCAGAGCCAGCCTGATGGAACATGAACATTTAATTTTGCTTCTTGTACAGACAAGTAATCGCTTTATTCGGGACTTTGTTATAAAGCATCTTAGTATTTAAATAGTCAAACTGTGGGTCAGAGCAGGAAATGTAAACCATGTAACCCTTTGTGTATGTTCATACTCAAATTAGGGGTTTCCAACAAAAAACCCCGATAAGTATTTTCTTCAGTCAGCTAGTCAATATGTACTCCCTCGTGCCTAGTTCCTTGACTCATTGAGAGTATTTTCCCTTCCATACTAATCCCGACTAAAGGTAAACACCACAAAAGATACATTTCCATATGGATTTCCCACCATATCGAACGGGGAACGTCAAGAGTAACAACAAAAAAAACCCCACCTCAACATCTCCATAATCAAATTGAACTTCACGACCTCCTTTTGTGTATCCATCCATAGCAGCCATACTTCACTATTTGACACGATAATGCTAATTTGCTACTCATAACACCAAATGTCAGGATCAAAAGCACTTCACCCCCCATTTAGAGATTTAAACTATCCGACTTTCGTCGTGCAAACATCGTCAAGTGGCAATCAATTGTTTTCCACATTCGCCACTGCCATGATAAAACAAAATCCAAACAAAACAACAAACGAATACGGATTTTCCCGCCGCACTGAGAGCTCGCTATAGATACAAAGATAAAATTATTCACCTGAAACTACACCACATCATCGTGTATCACAGTGGATGGGGTGTTGCGCAAATATTGCAACTCTCATGTGCATGCATGCACCTTACCGCTAGGCACACAGCATCACTGTCATGCAATGCACTGACTTTTTCGACACACATTCACATATCGCACTCGAGAAGCACAACAGCAATTGTTGTTTGTGCATGTGGAATAGATACACAAGAAACAAAAAAAAAAAAAAAACTATCTTAGCCCAATGGTAAACAGATACAATTTACGTGTTATAATGCACCTTAGAGAGCTTCTCAACGTCTTGGCTTCTGAAGCCTTCTTGGGCTTCTTATTTGTATCTCATGCAAACAAAAGAAAACAAAAAACCAAAGATAGACTTAGGAGTATATTTTCACAATGAGACCACAAAAACGCGGTTGGCGGTGCGGTGCTATGGTAGGAGATACAAGTGCCTCTTGACTTCACAGTCGGTGGTAAGTGTATCTAACTATCTAAGCTGTCTATCGGCATATAAAGCGCAATAAGCCTTCTCCATATGCATCCCACGCATGGGTTTTTGATTTCTTTGTTGCTGTTTTTATTCGCTTCTGTTGTTACGGCACAGATGTGAAGTTGGAGAGGTTTTTTTAAAAAAAAAAAAACCAAGAAGAGAAGAGAAACAGATCATTTAATTGTGGATCGTCACTTCACAGTTTTGCTGAAGTTGGATGTAATAGATAGTGTGATAGTTTCATATCTTGGTTGGTCTGTTTCCTGATGACATTTAGCAGATTTTTGCGACGAAATAAAACAAATTCTTGTCATAAAGGATACAGTTTAATTCTAAAGAAATGAGACATAACCCTGCAGAGAACAAGACGCGGAAGCAAAGAACTATAGGATATTTGCAAGGTTCCGTTAAAACGTAGCTAAATCATGCGATATTCACATACATACCTACACGATTTGATGTTATAAGACTATCGCCCAAGGATTTCTAAAAATAAAGTATTGTTACTGGAATACGCCTTGGAGTGAGTTGAGTTGAGTTGAGTTTTTAGAAGGTTTATGAACCGAAATGTGTTATTTGATTCAAATAACTTTACCTACTTTACTTATGTCCAGTATGTGTTCCCTTATTGGTCCCATCGTGTTTGAGTTCTGGCAATGTGCATCAGATATCCCCAGCTCTTTCCCCAGTTGTCGTGCTTCTGCGCTGTTCTGCGCCATGTGCTTCTAGGATTGACGCGTATCCTCCCATCTTGAGTTAGCAATAGGCCCTTATCACCTTTTTGGAAAGTGTGTCCAATGCATTGCCACTTCAATTGTTGTATGATTGTGGTATAAAGTTGTTCGTTCTACGTACGGCTAAGTCAAAAAATCCAAACATTGCTTTGCTGATTCGGCTGCTTATATCCAGTTCAGTTCTACCATCTGTTGAGACAATACTCCCATGGTATTGGAAGCTCTCTACTCTCTCAACCGCTTGTTCAGCAATGCATACATATACATATACATATGTATATGTATGAGATGATGAGTTCGGTCCCAGGATGATCACTTTAGTTTTTGCCGAATTGAATAGCATTAGGTTGCCTTTTTATAAGGTCCTCCAATCCTATCGGAAAATTCTCAACCTCCCAGGCTCTCCGAACCGAGTTAGTGCTGCTCGAAATAACTCCGCGGGTATGTCGTCAATATCTACCAACATATTGTTTTTCTGTGCTTTGATCTCGATAATGGTCTCATCCTTACTCGGTGGATGTAGTGGAAATTCGGTTATTTCGCACGTCGAACACCTCCTTTTGACTTGGGTGCATATTGCTAGCGAATACTCTGCTTAAAACCTTAGCAAAGCGCTCCTTTATCTCTTGATAGTTCCGATATAGGCAAAGGACCGTCTAAGCTTTTCACCGGATGTTGGGTAAAGTTCCGGTCATGTGTCAGCCGTTTGGTGAGTCTCGTCGCACCTACTTCCTGCTTCTTCTGCTTCTTCTGCTTCAGTAACCAGCGCTTTGATGTATTTGCGCTTGTCACTCCGCACGCTATTCTGAACTTCTCTTATCTTCGTGCGAGATAGTGACTCTAGCTGGGCTCCCCCTGCTGCTTGAGTTGTTGCAATTCAAAGTCTAAATTGTCTACATCCGTCGATTTTTCTCTAGGTATCCTCGGAAAGCCACGCCATATCACTTCCCTACAATCAACCGTCTATCCTTTCAGCTCCTGTTGGCATTGTGGTTGCCTTGGCCATGTCTTTACATAACATATTCGAGTCCTTCATTGTCGTTGACCACTTTGGCATTCAGGTTCCCCATCACTTTGAAAATGTCGCCGTTGGGTTTACTTACTTCAAAATTACGTACGTTGGACGTTGTATTAAAAAAGGCGCCCAACTAGTTGTCTCCGTTTCTTTCTTTTCTTTCTCAGACATGCCATCAGTTGGGCCGTAACACATTGTAATGGTGAAGCGACGTATTCTAGTCCGGCATTTGTCCGTTAAAATTCTATCACCATGCGACTGCCAGCAAAGCAGACTTCTGCGTGCTGTGAGTGTTAGTAGCAGTTTTACTCCATATCCACGGGCCTTCCGATGTATCTTCTGGAGTAGAGCAGAACAGTTTTGCGCGCTATGCATTGGTACTCATTCGCATCTATCCATCTCATCTCGCTTACTTCCAATATGTCCACCCTATATCGCATGAACTCCTGTTCCAGTTGAAGCAATCTGGAGTTTTGAGGTCCTTCGCTCTTTGAGTCGAGCAATTTTCACATTTCAGAAACTAATCTTTGTCCGGGTACGATAGTCGATAGTCAAAAGTCGTCAACGTGTTGTCATTCTTTACCCGAGGCGTTATGTTGGTTTCTGTAGCACCTTTTATTTCGGCAACGGTTACGTAGTCCAAATCTAGAAATTTGCAAAAATTGCGAATTTTACAATTTTGAAAAAAAAAAACTGGTTGTACGAGTTTATAGATTTTACTTTCTCTGCAAAACTGCAAGTCGCCTTTGAGGTGGTAGTTTCGAATTCAATGATTTAACTTAGGCCTACACCTCTGTGACACCGTATTCGGAAGAGCAATGTTTTATGGCGATAATCCCTCCAGTTTTCCTCCAATTATCGTATCGCCTTAATGATGACCGTCTTTCGTCAAATTGTTCGATGATAACTCGTAAGATATTGATATGGTCAACGTATATCACCTGGTTATAGTAGGTGCTACTGTTTATTGCCGATTCCAAAGGGTAATGTTCTATTTAAGAAACTTTTTCATGATAGTTATACTCTCGGATGTTTGTCAGATACTCGCGGTACAATATCTGCACAAATTTTTTTTGGGAAAATGTCTACTCTTTAATTTACGGAAGATATTCAGCAAGGTCGTGATTTATGTAGCTTCGTCTGTTATGGCGCGGACTATGCTGAACCTCTCGTTTCTTTGTACGATTTTGGATCTAAAATTTAATTCTACCCCCTGCAAGGGTTTCTGCAATATGATGTTTAAGTTCTTTCCGTTTCTCGCTCCGGTATCCGTTCATAACTATCTGCTCTAGCTCCTTTCTGTTCCTTCCGATCAAACTGCCTGCAATAGAGACAAAGATATATTTCACACCGTTTCAGTGCATTTCGGTGGAAAGGACCTACTGATTGTATCGGCTGTAGCAATGTACTCCACAAACTACCTTATGCTGTGAGAAGCAGATTTATTCATTCTCAGTTACTGGACCTCGGACATACAGTCAAACTTCATTTCTGAATCTTCCAAAATATCTGTCATTGGTTTTTATTTATGTTTCTTTTTTTCGCAATTCTCCCAAAAAACAATCTTAATTTATCGCCAACTTCGCACAATAGTACAATAACTCGACCCCAACACCGACTGAAAAAAAAAAACATTTCTTTAATTGTCTTGCGAAAATATTTGAATTTAAAATTTATTGCCATTTCAAGTAGCACGATTTTAATGTTGATTCCTATTATGAAACACAATTCCATCGTCAAAAAAAAATATAATAATAATGAAACTAGTTTATATCTCAATCTAAAAATAAAATCAGAAAAGAGCGAAAAAATCGCTTGCGTGACACGCCACCGCACACGGAATGACCAAGAAAAAAAAACTCTTAGTTTATATTGTTCGCCAAAAAGTATACAAATGGCGGGGAAGCATTTCTTGATCTTAATTACGGTCCACACCGGTCCAACAGTCCACCGATGAAAAAGATCTATCAAGTAGCTCAATCAGTCCGACCGCACCGAAGCGCCTATCAAAAGAGAAGCCAGAGAATATCAAATTAGCAATCATTACAATTTGCCGCATGCAATTGACGCATTAATTTCGGCCCTGCCACACACCAGAGAATCGCGATCACAAACGTCAAACGTCAAACAATCGTATATTTCACCATGACGCACTTGGCGCATTACACCAAATTACATTATTGTTGATACTATCGCTGGTAATTGAGTTGAATTGTATACGTAGTGTATATTTTTAATTATGGTAAACCAATACGCGGTTTGATTGGTCCTCAACTGTTTAAATTGTGCGGACCTCTGCGAAATTTGGCAAATACACTGCAAAAGCAAAGCAGCTATGAGCATTCGGCTTTGAAGAGCTCTTGGTGCTGTCAATTTAAATTGCGGTACCTAAACTGATGGAATGATGACGGATCACCGATTTAATGCACGGAAGTGACTTGTAAGTGCGTGCCAGCATGTGTACCACTGAGCACAATGACAAGAGGGTTTGAGCTTACTTTGTGCAGATTTTCCTTTTACTTGAGCTCACCTGTTGTTGTGACGATGGCTTTGTCTGTTCTTCTTGTTTTCGATTCAAGTCTCTCTTGTTATGCAAATGAAAGTCTGTGTGCTGGCTTAGTGTCAATAGACGTATGCAAATTTGCAGAAGGATGAGAGGAAGTAGAATGTTAATGGCAACTGTCTATATTGTCAAGACATTTGTAGTCTTTTTTTTTTTTTGGCACAAAACATTGTTCAACATCTTGTGTGGTGTCATGCCAAATGGATTCAATTGTGGAATACTGACATTATGCATAATCTTTGAACCTCTTGGGGTATTTTTATCAAGCTTTGAAATATTGTAAGGTTATGGTAACATTTAAACAACTGACAGACAAAGCGTCATAGAACGTTTTGGAAGATGCCGATGTCAATTCAACTGAAATCGATTTGGGTGTGCCTTTCGATCTCAAAAAATAGCACTTTTATATTCGGTCTCTAGGTTCTTTGCCACCAGTTAGTTGAGGCCGTGTCCGTCTGGCATGACATGTACTTTTGTAGATTTTTCGAATAGGAGCGCTGATATCCATTCACTGTAAATGTTTTAGCACCGAACTTAGACGATCCAACGTTTCTGACTAAGTCAATGATGTTGTACTCAGTGTTGCCAGAAGGTGATGGTGGAATATTCCAGATTATGCGTAAAAAAATATCCTTTTGAAGCACTTTATCCCTTTACGAAAGACATATTAAAAATCGCAGCAAATCCCTCAAAAAGGGATAAATCTCTCAAAACGGCATCGCTGGTTATACTGTCCGTATATTTCTTTTTTGTATTTGTCCATATTTGGTCAATACAAATGGAAATCCTTCGAAAAATATTTCGAAACAATGAAAAGTATTTTCAATTGTTTATGATGGTAACAAGGCCTGAAATGTTACCATTATTTATGAAAGCGTGTATGCTATAATGCAACCAATGGGGTCTTTTGTGTCCTTTACCAGTAGCTTACCTTGAAGAGATTTTGGCAACAATGGTTCATCTTAGTGCACCTTCTCTGAGCTAGTTTCTGGGAAGAATCTTAGAATGAATAGCGGGGCCTTAATCGGAATATTCTTATCATAGAACTTACTCAATCAATTATTTTCTATGCCAATACCTTATAAGATTTCAGAATATATTCCACAGCCTTGGATGAGCTCACTGAAGAATCTGCAAAGAACTTCATCTGATGTACCTACTTGTCTTGAGTGTTCCTTTAGGCGCCCTATTATTACGCATAGTTTCACAAGTTCTAGTCTTGTTTTCCTTCTCCATTGTCCTTCAGATCCTATGAAGGGCTTTGGTGCTTCTGCTTCAATCTGCTGGGCAAAAGTTTGAGTTTCGATACACAGACCAACATCAACCTTCTGTATTGTCCTACCTCTGGAGCGACTGACAAGAAAACACAAAACAAAAAATTACCCTTCGTTTATATAGGAAGTTATTCCTTCCATTCGTATGAGGAGTATAAAACGAATGGTTGCTAGAACTAGAGCCTGGACTCTGGACCTATTGACTAGTCTCACGGACTTTGACAGCCACTGAAAAAAAATATTGTTCCCAAATTCCTCAAACCCTAAATTGATTCTTTTTTGGAGACTTAAAGTCGTCTCCCTTTTCGTCTAGATGCTCCTTCATAATCTAGATTGTTATTTTCTGTAAGTGAGTGATGAGTGGACTCCAAGTAGGTTAGGTTCTGCAGGGTTATGAGTTTGTCATAAGACATTTGGCACCATAGCCTTACCTTAACGGTGTTAAACCTGAACTATTTCTCCTATCCATTTGATATCCCTACAAAATGTTGGGTTGTTTGGGGGGTTGGTTGTCCCCGCTTAGCAGGGGGACCAAAAGGGAGGTCTATTGTGATACCACTATGGAAAAACCGGATTACCAGCACCGGAGACCTTCATTGAGACTTCCCGGTTGGGACAGAAGGCAGGGCAACTATTTTCGGAATAGTGGCACCAAGTCTTCTAGCATGCCTGCCTACCAGACAGTGTCCTGTGAGGATGCCAACTATCTTTCTAAGATTGATCCTATTGTTGGAAATAAGTCTACTAGTTTTCCTACAATCCAGCTCTGGCCAGATTTGCCTAGGAGTGAGACATGTGCTGATATTGTTCCACCTCCTGTTTGCCATACTTATGGCTGCGGTATCTAATTGGAATTTTAAGGATTTTATAGGTGCTGACGGTACATCCCTATTGTCAGGGAGGTCCCGGTCTGCATCTTCCTTAGGTAGCTCATCCGCTCTGCAATTGTCTGGAATATCCCTATGGCCTGGAACCCAGCACAGGGATACGTCGCACCTGTCAGCGATCTCGTTAAGAGATCCGCGGCATTGCTTTACCAACTTAGATCGAATTATTGGCGATTCCAAGGCTTTTATCGCAGCTTAACTATCTACTTATATAGAAAACAATAGCGCTGCACTCTATCGAGTTAATTGAAAGCCAGGGCGCGACTTCACGGACTACTGAGACTTCTGCTTGAAAAACACTGCTGTGGTCCGGCAGTCGAGTGGCAATGCGAGTGTCCAAAACACTGGAGTAAATTCCCGCACCTATGCCGAACGCTGTCTTGGATCCGTCTGTGTAAATTTCTGTCGCAGATTCATTTAAGATTTCATCTGATTCTCAAAACACTTCTGCTAGGAATTTTGGTTCTATATTTGACGTTGAAGCTCAGATAGGGGTCTATGTAGTCGGAATTATTGGAATAGTATTATGGCCGTTTAGGATGCTTGCGTGGCCCATATTTCCACGATCCAGTTGCAAGGATTCCCTAAGCCGTAGTGCTACTTTAGCCAACATCAGCCTCCCAACGATATCAACAGGAATAAGATGAAGTAGAGTTTCTAATTCAGCTGTAGGAGTAGTTCTAAGGGCTCCCGTTATACAGACGCAGAATAGCCTTTGTACTTTCTGAAGTATTGCGATGTGCTTTTTTTGTCCAGTGCCGTCCACCTGACTAGTACTCCATACATGAGGATGGGTCTAACGATTGCCATGTATATCCAGTGGAAGACTCGGGGCTGGAGACCCCATTTTAGGCCCAGGGCTTTAATACATGAAAAGAGGGCAATCGAGGCCTTCCTGGCACGGTCCTGTAAATTCAATTTCCAACTGAGTTTTCTACCTAGAATAACCCCCAAGTATCTGGCGTGATCTGCGAATTGCAATTCGATACCCTTGAGTTTTAGAGTAGTTATACATATGTGGTATTTTATACTTTTTTGTGAACAATACAACTTCAGTTTTCGGCGGATTAACTCCAAGACCGACACTATCCGTCCACTTTGCTTAATTATTTAGATCAGACTCTATTAGGTCTCTAACTGTAAGAAGGAACTTCCCTCATATCGCTATGGCAATGTCGTCCGCATAAGCTATAACACTGAATCCCTCTTTACCCAAGGTTAAGAGTATCTCATTCTCTACCATGAGCCATAATAGTGGTGATAGTACTCCACCCTGGGGGGTGCCCCTGAACACCGACCTTCTGGTTAGACAGTACCCTAGCTCAGCATGAATAAGCCTGCTTTTAAGCATATGCTCGATCCAATAGCAAAGCTAGTTGTCAACCTTCAGGTCAAGAAGTGCAGCAGATATAGCTTCTGTTTTGACATTGCTGAAAGCTCCTTCAATATCAAGGAAGGACACCATAGTGAACTCCTTATTTTCACAGAATTTCTCGATGATTCCCACAAACGAATGTAAGGCAGTCTCTACCGATCTTCCCTTGCGATATGCGTGTTGGGATATCCTTAGGAGATTACTATCTAATTCTAATGTGTACGTCGATTAGCCTTTCCAGAGTCTTCAATAAAACGGAGGATAGGCTGATCGGACGGAGGTCTTTAGGGGATGCATGGGAGGCCTTACCGGCTTTCGGTATAAAGACAACTTTGGCCCTCCTCCAGGATCTAGGGGTATAGCCGAAGTTTAAACAGCTCCTAAAGATAGTGTGGAGCCACGGGCTTAGAATATCAAAACCTTGCTGTAGTTGCACTGGAAAGATACCATCGAGACCACCGGATTTGTGATATCGGGAAGTGAATCCGTAAGAATGAAGCTAAGTGCCGCTTTATTACCCGCCTGAAATTTTATTTGTAAGTCGTGGGCGTAATGCGTAGAGAACTAGAACTGGTGATGCCAAAGTTGGCTGTTCTTTCTATCTTGGCCAATATATCCCATGTGGTTTCCCACCATACAAGAGCTCCATATGTAAGAATGGGTCATGGAATTTTCATTATTTCAGCAGGTTCTGCGAGTTCTGAATATCCAATTCTAATGTAATGTTTGTGCCCTACCCTTTGATCTATGGTTCCTTCTCAGCTAGTAACACTTAAACTCCCACTAATCGGGAACAAAACAAATTGCGCATCTTAGTTCTACCGATTAATGTTTTCATATTCGACTCGCCTGCTCAGAGTAAATAGCATGATTCTGGCAATTAGCATAGTCTCTCAAATTGGATCAGTGAGTTCCATAAACTGAATTGCAAAGATCACTTCCACCCACTAGGTAACATGATGATCTCAAATCTCAAAATACCTTTCACATTTTCATTCACGTGTAGCATCAACGTGCCGCGCTAAGTTTACGTACAGATGACGGAATGCCTGCCATTTCAAGCAGTACAACTAAGGACGTATTCGAATGCAAATGCGAATGCACTTTGACCATACGGCAAGGAAAATTAATTATTTACTAAACACAACCGACTCCATATCTACCTCGCTGTTGCATAATTGATTTACCAAATTCAGACCACCAACGAAAAATCATATAATGCAGGACGGAGCATTGTATCGGCTGAGATACTCGTACCAAGGGTTCAGGTTAAATTATGGAAAGAGCTATTTAAGTTGGTGTCTCTAGCTCTTCTAGCCATATGCAGGATAATGCGCAACATAATGGACCACTTCATGAGCCAACCATTATGGTTGGTTTAGTTTTGTTTATTGATCTGCCTCTGGCATATACAATTTATCGATAAGGTCCTAAAGGTAATGTGTGCGCGGCATCGGCTGGCTAAGACTATGCTGGCAGGGCACTAGAGTTTATTGGCTTCTGCTAAGCGAACGCAAGCTCAATTGTGGACAGTGAGGGAGTTTTGTGTTTCTTATTTTATGGTTACCAAAAACCAATTAAGAAAGTATATATCCATTTGTGTGCGATTGTATTTATTAAGCTGTCAGCTATAAATTATAATAATTCTACGATTTGCAAGTAAATCGGAGGAGTTAATCGAGATACACTGTGGGTATCTGCACTTTGGTCAGTTCAGCTGCACATAAGTTCGTAATTATAGATTATCGGATTGATTTAGTGCGATCTGGTGATTATCGTTTATCGATTATTGATTGCAAATACTATATGTATGGTTGGCTGCTGAACGGAAAATTGATTTTTTGATATAAATTATTATGGAACACGAAAAGGGTGGCGCTTGTTGGATATAGACATCGATCTTGGGAGGAAGTTGTTTTTATTAAATTATTATTTATTACTACTTTTAGACATAGCGTAAGGGGATATTTTCGGAATCGAAAGTATGGACTTTACTTTCCTTAAATGTCAATCTTGGATCGGTTAGGGAACAAATGGAAGTTGCTATCGTAAGGCCAACGATCACAGATAGAACAACAACGAGAGAGATACACAATAAAGTGCAAGGACTGGTATGCCTCTGTCTGTATTACAGAGAAAACGATTCTGAATGGCCAAAGGAGGAATAGAAATATAAAGTGCCTTACCACTCCCGATCATTCCTGGAGACTATATTAAACTTTCAAAAAAACCTAGTTAAGAAGCTTAGCAACAAAAAAAAATTAACCAATGAATCCACAATCTACAAACTGAGCAACCACACAATAAAGTACACAGATGGGTCAAGAACTTCTGAAGGAACTAGAACACCTAGAACCAAATATTCTAAATCGATCTGCAAAAGTATCAGCATCTTTCAGGCTGAGACAATTTCTTGTCAGCAAGGTCACCCTTGTCATTAGGTTAGTGTCAATTTCAATTCCAAATTTTGTTTTCGACACTTCTGTGAATCAAACTTCTTCGGCTTACTTGATTCAACAGGGAGCTCTAAACTTTCTGGCGTGCTTGCCCACCAGACAATGGCCCGCGAAGTCTTCAACTCTCTTCCTTAGGTTTCTCCTATTAATGGAGAAGAGTCTACTGGTCATTCTACAATCCAGCTCTGGCCAGACTTGTTCTAGAAGAGAGACATATGCTTATATTATTATATTGTTCCACCTACTGTTTGCCATACTTATGGCTGCGGTATCTAATTGGAATTTTATCGATTTAATAGGTGCTGAAGGTTCCCCCTCCGGTTCCTCCGGTCTGCACCCTCCTTAGCTAACTCGTCCGCTTTGCAATTGTCTGGAATACCTCTGGGGCCTGAACCCAGCACTAGGATACGTCGTACCTGACAGCGACTTCGTTAAGAGGTAACCGGCATTGCTTTACCAACTTGAATCGTATTATTGGCCATTCCAATGCTTTTATCGCTGCTTGATTGTCTATATTTAGTTAGAGTTAGAGTTAATTAAAATTCAGGCCGCGTGTTCTTGGATTGCTATGACTTCTGCTTGAAATGTGCTGCAGTGGTTCGGCAGTCGGAAAGTCATACAAATGGCCAAAGCAATGGAGTAGACTCCCGCACCTGTACCAGATGATGTCTTGGATCCATCTATGAATATCACTGTCCCAGATTTGTCAAAAATTTCTCCCGATTCCCAAGCACTTTTACTATGAATCCTGGTTTTATACTTGACGTTAAAGTCCAAATAGGGGGCTATGTAGACGGAATTACTAGGAATAGTATTATGGCCGTTAAGGATGCTTGCGTGGCCTACGAGGAATCCAAGTTCAAGGATTCCCTAAGAATGCCACCACATCAGTTTCCCAAAGATATCAATATCAACGGGAAGAAAATGGAGCTTAGTTTCAAGTGCAGCTTTACGAATGGTTCCAAGGGCGCTTGTTGTGCAGACGCAGGATAGTCTTTGTATTGCAATGTTGCTTTTCTTATACAGCGCCATCCAGCAGACATGTCCGACGACTGTCGAGTACATCCAATGGACAATCCAGAGCTGGAGAATTTTGGGCCAATAGCCCTCGTTGGATGAATAAATTGCAATCGCGAACTTTCAAGCACGAACTTTAACATTCAGTTGAATTTTTTGTCAAGAACAGCCGCCAAATATCTGGCGTGATCTGTAGTTTGCTATTCAATACCCTTAACAGCGTCCTCTGGCACTGTAAATTGGACTCTCTTATGGGTTTGTGCAGAATGTACTGTCTCAGTTTTACTACCACGAAAATGGGTGTCCATAAGAAGCTCTAAGGTTTCCTTGGATTTGGATAGTATTTTCCTAATCTGCGATGAATCACTGGTCCTTTCTATATTTCCACAGAAAAGGTGATACAAATCCCTTTATGATTTCCTAATTTTGTAGTTTAAATTTCATATAAAGATTCCAGTCAAGTGAGTCCCTGGAGCGTTTTGCTTGACTGTTAAGCTTCCTACCTTCACGTCGAAGTTTAGGAAGTGATCCACAACGCCAAACGCCACAGACCCATTGTGATACCCATAAGGGAAAGATATCCCTATCCCTATAAACATGGTTCAAGTAGTTCAAGTTCAAGTAGTTCAAGATGTCGTTCTCTGGTCGACTAAATATTTCTTCTAGGTTCTTGGAAGAAGTTTCGCCCGAGAAATTTATATCTAAGGTAGATGGGACATGGACGTGGACAGTGAAAGAGAAAGTGGGTTGTGTCCTTGTTAACTTCTTCATCTCCACATAAGAGTGTGTATCGATCTATATTTAATAACCTCTTAGTTTCTACTTACCAAAAGTCGTCGCAGTTATAGTTGATTGTTCACATTTTAACAACGGCACCAAATTTAAAATGACACCTGTTGTTGGACGGCCCGTAGTGCAGTGTAATCCTATCAGCAATAGGCAATAGGCAAGACTTTCCCAAATCCGAAAAAATCCCATTGTCTTAGGGCATTTTGTATTACTGGCCTCAATGATTTATCCTATTACCCACTCTGAGCCTACTCATACTGTCATCTCTTGATAGAACTAATCCCTACCCAAACGAATAACATTCCTGCCGGAAGCGATGACTGCCCGTCAGTCAATAATAAATCATAAAAATTGGATTACATTTCTAATCCGGACTTAACAAAGGGAATTACGCTGATTCACACCTCTCAGTTGTGGTTCAAAATAATTGGAAATTGTTTCCAAAACACCAGCACCTCATATCCGGGCATTCTCACTCGCAACCAAATGCCAAAGTAAACGACTATCCATGCAGTTCATTATTAATAATTTTCCCCGCTCAAGTCCGAACAGATGTCTGACTTGCGGCCGGCGCGCACGTACCCACTATTGATCTTGTTTGTAAGTCAATGATAAGTGCAAAATAAAAAAAAAAAGTTTAAAGTTTATTTTGATTGCAAAAGAGATACAAAAACGAACGTACTCGTATCTATAAGCGAAGACGAGAGATGAAAGAAATATCAAACAAAGCCCCCCTTTAGAGGCGGGCTACAATAGCATTTTCTATTAAACATGCTCTTTATCCACAAGCACGGACATGGTTGGATGCTTTTCGTGCGCGGTATCATTTTTTTCAAAATTTTTTTGCAAATGAGTAGAATGCAGCACTTAAACTGTAGAGAGAGAGATACAAATGCGGAGGTGTGGATGTGGACAATGCTTAAACTTTAGACGGTCGGTAGCATGAGTACGCTCCAGTGACAGGCAGGAAAACTATGCTAAAACACTGAAACGGAATGTATCTACATAGACGTGGCGTTTGTATAGTTTTATCTGGCGGAATGAACATGTGGTACTGAATGGGATCTTGACCAGTATTGCCACATAGGAAATAATATCATGATGTCGTAATGGATAATGGTAAATGCAATGCCGGTTTCTTGTATGGTGATTTGAGGTTAATTTTTATTTTTTTTTGCCTTCGGTACTCAGGTGTATTATTAAAAAGTGTACCTACCTACTATGTAGTAGCAGACTTGTAAACAATGATTAGAAGCTTACAGGAAGGTGTTGGTAAATTGTACTACTCGACAAAAATTCAGTTGAGTAATCGTTTGGCCATGAAGTTAATTGTTCGAGGTGGTGCTAAGCCACAAGAAACAGTACGTGTTCTAATGGAATTTTTATGGGTGGTACTTGGGCTATTTTCCTGTCCAATTTGTGGTTAGTTAAGAGAGTTTGATAGAAAATTGATTGGTAATTTGCCAATTTGATTAAGAGTCAGCAACCACCTGGTTGAAATTGATATTTTAAGATTGGATTGCAATTCTAAACGTTCTGACGATCAATTCAGTTCGAGTAGAAGTTTTATTTAATAGTGTACTTGCTTTTGAGGACAAGTTTGATGTTATTGTTATTGTTATTGTAGCATTAATTCCAACTTATTGATAATGTTTAACAACAGAACACAGAGTAGGACCTTTGTTGAGGTATGTTTTTGTACTTCATCTGAGTGATTCTTTGAAGATGTACTTTGTACATTAATAAAAACAGTGAAAGGTGATTCTCATTGAATCAGTTGTGCGGTTCCATGAGTTATTAAAGGTTTGTCTCTGTTGTTATTTTTTTTTTCTTTTTTTGTTTAGATTACTGCATGGATCCGTGCTTCTGGTATTTCACCTGCTTTTTATACCCTATCCTAAGGGTATATTAAGTTTGACACATAGTTTGTAACATAGAGAAATAATCGAGATAGACCCTATAAAGTATATATATTCGTGATCAGCATCAATAGCGAAATCGATTGAGCGATGACCGTCCGTCCGTCCGTCCGTCCGTCCGTCCGTCCGTCCGTCCGTCCGTCCGTCCGTCCGTCCGTCCGTCCGTCCGTCCGTCCGTATGTCACCGCTTTTTGGGCCTTGAATTTTGAGCTAGGACGATGAAATTTCATATCTGGGCTTCTGAGAAAAAGATACAGTACAAGTGTAAAAATTTTTGAAATCCGCCCACTGCCACGCCCACTTTTTCATAACTTCACTAAATTATATGAAACCGAAAATTTTTGTTAAGACCAAATATTTAGGCATTCAGATTCCCTACAATCCACCCATACAAAAGTTTTGGCCACGCCCACTTTTTGGGGGCGTTTTCATCATAAAACCGATTTTTGGGCCTTAAATTTTTAACTAGGACGCTAAAATTTCATATCTGGGCTTCTGACGAAAAGATACAGTAGAAGTGTAAATTTTTTTTACATCCGCCCACTGCCACGCCTACTTTTTTATAACTTCACTAAATTATATGAAACCGAAAAATTTTGTTAAGTCCAAATATTTAGGTATTCAGATTTCCTACAATTCACCCATAGAACAGTTTTGGCCACGCCCACTTTTAGGGGGCGTTTTCATCAAAAAACCGATTTTCATGAAATTTCACATGTAACATCCTCAAACGTTCGACGTTATAGCCATATTTGAGTACCAAATGCAATTTGGGCATGAGCACTTTATAGAAACGAGGATAGGGTATCATACGATCCGTTCCAGACGGATTGTAGCTTTTCTGTATGTTTTATTTTCGATTAAATTATCAAACTCTTGACATTGGTTTGCTTGCTTGAAGTGAGCTAGTTGCGTGAAACTTTTGAAATTTAGTAGATTTTGCTTTTTGCTGGGCTGGTAAACATATAAGGGTTTATTTACTTCGACAAGCATTGCTTCCTGTTTCGCATTCGGATATCATTTTTTCGACTGATGTCTGTGTTCCAATTTTTCCAATTTTCGCAGCAGTTTCAATAATATATCTGACTATCGTTTAAATTGGGAGAAAGCAAATCTGTCGCTAAACTCTTACATAATGACAATGAATTTTACGTGGAACGTATAAGAAGTTTATAAGATGGTGCAACCAAATTGTTTAGTTTGATGGCTCTACAAATACTTACTTCATTAGGTGGCACTACAGTCTGGGGAGGAGATGGCGATTAGCGTGATCTTTGCCTAACTCCCTCCAGTTGCGCACACCAAGTGAGTTGAACTCCCCTTCTACTTGTGCGCGCCACCTATGGCGAGATCTATCTCTGGTACATTGTCCCTCCGGGTTTAATAGCGCTGGTGTCAATTTGCTTTACCTGTCCTAGCCATCTTAGACAACTGATGCGTAATTGTTTGACCAGATCGATGTCGTTGTACAGCTCGCAGTGTTCGCTGTTAAATCTCCTCCTCCAAATCTCGTCAACGCAAACGGGACCGAAAATCATCCGACAATTTTTGGATTGGCAAATGTAATTCTTCGTTTGATTTCTGATGTGATGTTATTGTCAGAGTTTACAGCAGAGTTTACAATCGAGGTAGACAAAGTGCCTAACTACCTCAACGTTTTAGCTATCTATAGTGATGTTTTGTCCGATTCGTCGATATTGTGTGTCCTCTCCTGTTGACAGCATATACTTGGTTATGCGCTTATTCACAACTAAAGTTATATTTGCCACTACTTGCAAACGCACCAGCTTTTGTTTGTAGAGCTCACGAGCCGCTCTCGTCCTCCTGTGCAGTTTTGCTGCATGTGCTTGCCAGTATTCTTCTTTAAGCCAGCCATACCCGATGGTCGGGTAAAACCCAGCACATCAATTGTGGCGTTTCTGATGGCTTCTTGGCAACGATGCTGCTGGTCTTAAGCACTTGGCTTCATAGGACTTCTTGACAGGTTGAGTATTACGCGATCGCCAAGCATTCTAGCGGTTTGTTGCGATTGGAGCCGATCAACTTTAAATCTCACCGTATTTTTCCTTTATTGTGGCATCTGAGATATCCATAAACGTACCTTGGCTGCAACAAGGTAGTAGTTCGAGTCTATGTTGGCCCCTCGAAATGTTCGGATATTTAGATTACTGGAGGAGTGCTTTACGTCGATTGCAACATGATCATTTTGGTTGACGGTTTGATGATCTGGTGATCGTCGTGTTCCCTTATGACTGTTGAGATGAGGAAACCGTTTGCTTGCTATAGTAACATTACGTCCCACAAAACAATTAGCCTACTTCTGTTTCCAGACGTGATATCGTGTAGGCTATGCTTTCCAATGCTGCTACCAAAGATGTGCTCCTTTCCTAACGTCTTTCTTACAGTAAAAATCCCACTCGGTAACCGTATAGACAAGCGATTGGGAACAAGATACTTGTAGCAGCAAATGAGAGATGGACCACGCTCGACTCCTGTGTCACAACCAGGAAAATGTAGCCACTCTACAACAAACAAAAAACCGAGACAATCTTACAAATGAGTAAAAAATCCTTGTCTTCTCTCGTGAGTATAATTACGGGACACAACATGCTGAAATATCACACAAAGAAGATGAAACTCAGCATGGACGACCTATGCAGAGGCTGTGGTGACGAGGAGGTTCATGTGGATACTCCACACTTCCTCTGTCACTGCCCAGTACTCTGTCAAATCAGAAATAAAATTCTAGGAAGACATTTCTTTGAAGATTTAGAAGAACTTTCCGACAAGTCTTTAAAACATTTGCATAAATTCATAATCGCCTCATGATGGCTTGAAGATCCATAGGTTTTTGATAGGTTCTACAGTATGGGAGGTATAACCCCCAAGGGGCATCACAATGGATCTACATTGATCTAAGTGTGACGGGTGCAAGTTTCTCTTCTCCCGTCAACCCATTAACCTAATCTAACGTCTTACTTAGGACATTGCTCATATGTCTGGTCGAGAAGCTCATAGAAACACTCTTTCGTAGCACCATCTCTTTCCTGTGGCTACACCAGGTCAATATTAGTTCCAAGAATAGCGGATTTCAACTCCTAACCTCTACTGAGTGTAGACCAATTTGAGACCAATAAGCCAATCAACTAAAATTAGTTATTAATTATATCAAGCCTTTTTTCTATCTTTTGCCTCTAAGACCATAACGTCCTGGAAAAATCTATGTGATTCAACTTGAGGAATCGAGCACCTGCTGTCACCTTGAGACAAATTTATTTTCGACTGCCCTTCTCGGCTTTAACCAGATCTTGAAAGGCTTTCATTGCCCTAATATCAATCGGTTTGAGGATTGAATCTCCGTAAATCTGATTCCTTGCAAGAAAATGGCACTTCTTCCGTACGTGATAGATACAATTGTCCATATGACCAAAAAATAGTCACCAAATGTAACATGCCCTTCGAAAAAAAAATCGATAGCCCATTGAGTCGGCATTAGATGAGTCACAATCGGTACAAATACTAATTCGATTTTAACCGGAGACATAGGAAATCGAGACGACCAATGAGCAAGAAAAATCTCAGGACTGGACCAATGAAGGGCCAACTTCGGCCTTCCAAGATCTAGCTTTCAAACTCATTCTTTCATCCTGCCGTACTTACGAAAAAAGACCATAGGGGAATGCACTTAAAATATTCGACAGACATTGTAGAAAGCAGCCCACATTTAAATAAAACGTTTTAGTTCAGCAGTCATACAGAGATGCAGTAATGTGTCAGCCGAATAGAAGAACACGATCCATTTCCTATGTGCAGCTTATAAAAAACTACAATCGGTTAAAACGAAAGTCTGTTTCAGAATTTCAAACTGAGGAACATAATATAATTGTTGACATCCGATCTAAACATTTACAGTACCATCAGGGGCCTATAGCACAGAAAACCAAGCCAAAAGGTACTTGTTTAGCGATACTTGTTCAACAAGTTAAAATCATTTGTGTAACACAACAAAAACTGTAACAATTGTTGAAAAAATAAATTACCCTTGACTTGTTAAATCACTTCAACAAATGTCAACTTCCTCGAGGAGTCGGAGAACTAGCGACAACACTGGTTCTTTCCAGTTACAGAAACGAAGGATTTATCAAATTTAAAACTTGTTGTTGCGTGTTACATAAATTCTCAACAGTTGTTGAATTTCACTTGTTTAACAAGTACTTGTTGTAATGTGTTATAGGCACCAGTAGTGCCACATGTCACCTGTGTAGTTCCATAGGCTACTTTTTTGCGAATGTAGTGTCCCACCTTCCGACTAAGTAACCCTAACAATAAGGTCAAAATTGACAAGCCCCGGTTGTTGAAAAATTATTCCCAAATGCCCATTTCATCGAACCCAGTCATGGTTTTCTACACAATACATCAATTTCAAATTAACGATGCGGTCTAGTGATTAATGCACTGTTTAGATTATAATCACCAATCATTGACACTCATTGATGAAAGGATGTGTTTCCACTTCAATTTCCGTTCAAGTATTTCCTTAATTAAACCCCCAAATATTTACATACCGCACTCGAAAACCCAGCTACACACACAATTCATCACACTATTGCTCTACATAACCATTGTGCGCTGCGCCGCCTCAGAGTTAACAATTTGTTCATCATTGAACTTGAGTTCAAATCTTACGCAAAATCTCTAATTGCTCACTGGTCGCTGCTATTACTGTTGAATGATTAATGTTCAAGCAAACAGACTAATTTGTCTACTTGCCGCGATTCACCTTGAGATAATTCTGCTCGAATTGATTTGCGAAAAGTCAAAATCCGAAAACGGGTCTTCGCACACAAACATTACCGAACGAGACCGAAATAATGGGCACCATAATCATTTCCGCATACTCGAGTAATTAACAAACAACAACATGTTGTGTGTCATTATATTCGTAGGACAAGTAGAACATGGGTTAGGTCATTATGTGTTAAAGGCTATCAGTCGGCACCTATGTAGATTCTTCAATTTCAATAAATCTAAACTTATTTCTGACTCAGAAAGCACTTCATGATGTTTACTAACAATATCTTGAAGAGATGACACATGCGGCTTAGGCAAGTGCCCTTAAGGACGCTTTTTTGTAAAGATTAAAGATTTTGTGTAGAATTGTGCTTACAACTCTCGCCAAAGAGGGTTGTAGATGTTATCTTGAGTGTTATGCCAACATCAGTAGTCATAACGATTGGTTGTTATTTAATGTGGACAATGGATACAACATATGGTCCTATATGTAAGTGATTGTCAACTCACTTGAGGTTTGATGAGTTCGGCTTTATGTTTCTGGCTTTAGAAGTGAGGTCATCATTAGGTTGTTAGTCAAAGTTGTCTATATTCCCAAACAAGAGAGAGAAGATTATACTTTTACTAATAGTTTCAAGATGCGTATAGAACATAGAGCACTATCGAGAGGCTGCTCATTTTAGAATTATATTTTCGAAATTTTCCAAAATGTATCAGATGCGTCATAGATGCAAAGTCATAAATTCCAAAAGTCAAATGAGAAATTTTTGACAAAGTCGCTAGTTTCTAAGCGTATCTTAAACGTTATCGATGCGCATCAAGTGAGCAAACTATGCATCGATAATTTTTTCGATGCTTTCATTTGACAACATTCAAATCACTCATACAAATTTATTTTTAATTCAAAGTTTGTCATTTTAATTTTGACAAATGCCTGCTTTTTATAAACATTCCGAAACATCAAACTTGTGCAATGTAAATGTATAGAAATTATCAAAGTTGCGTTGCAGATGCGCATCAAACGAATAGTACTACCGCATCGAAACTATTTTTTGTACTTTTTGGAACTCAGCCTTTACTATCGACATGAAATTTTTGGATAGTACTCTCAGATCCATGTCGATTTAATTAATTTTTTGTGGTAGATATCGGTTGGAAGTAGTCAAAGGGATTTCATGAATTCGTATAAGCGAACAGTTGCAGCATTATTACACTTATCTGTACAGGATCACATAGCATCGTTTTCTTGGGAGATTTTGACGCAAGCTCTGAGTCCATGTACAAACATCGATTTGAACAATGAACAAATCTAGACTCTTCTAAGTCATACGCCATTTTTTTTTTTGGGTATTTCATAACCAATTTTTAACTTATGTAGGTGGCGGTTCAGTTCTGGGTGAACCTAGCCCGGTCCTTAGCTAACTGCTGCCAGATACGAACCTCAAGTCGGTTATGACCTCCTTCTAATTTTTCAGTCCAAAGAAACTGCGATTGACAAGAGCTATTTTGTCAGAATTGGTAACAGAGTCAAGGTAGATAAAGTCCTTTTACTACCTCAAAGTTGTAGCTGTTTATTGCGACGTTCTGTCCAATTCATCGACATTGTGTGCCGCTTCTCGTTGACAGCATATACTTTATATACATATAACAACACTTTTGTGCACTAAGCCATCAATATTCCAGTTGAGAGGGGAGATGGCACACCTGAATTATTTACATAGTACACAAAACTACGAATATTGTGCAACTTGAATGTAAGAATCGTCCATCCTAGCTCTTGTCTGCAGCGATCACCATACCACTGAATCCCAAGAGAAAGCCAATCTGCTAGCAGCTATGTATGTTCGTTGCAAACTCCACCTTGCTACCATTCCTGTGAATCCAGTTCAATATACATCAGAACAAATATTTTTCCGAACCCGCTCAGTACAAACAGTAACAAATCTTCAGTGCCAGATGGGATCCCCTCCTTTTTTGAAGAGGTTTTCGTCTACTCTGACTATACGTCTATGTAAGCTCTTCCAACTGTCATATTCTACAAACATCTTTCTGGATAGGTGGAAACTTGCGTACGTCCAGCCGATCCTTAAAAAGGGCGATAAAACCTCCCCTTCAAACGAACGATACATAGCCCTAAAAACCGTGCTCTCTGAGGTTATGGAAAGCATTGTAAATTTCCTTCTCATGAGATATGAAAGAAACCATCTGCACGGTTTCCGTCCACAACGTTCTACAGTGGACCTTATGGTGTAGAAAAATGGAACCAAATTATTCACCATTAAGGTGAATGCCGAGCAGTAATAGAAGTTGTATTCATTCATCATGCGAATACAATGCTGGTGTACCCCAGGGTTCAGTCCTCTCTCCGACCCTATTTCTAATATTTATTGGTGACCTTCTTCTCAATCGCAGTACTCTTGACTTCACTTATTAACTTATTTTTTAACGACTTCACGCCTGAGACTCCAAGCTGTGTATTGACGCCGGCAGCGAATGTCTATCCAGCTCAACTCCGATATTGATGCAATCATCAACTGGGGTGGACCAGTGCTGTCTCCTGGCCCTCAAGTGGGATACCAATGTATCCAAACTAAAAATGAATGGAGCTTGTATTGAGAAATCTTATGGCTTGTGAATGCCTGACATGCAAGTTACCCCAGACCTTCGCTGGAGTTATCAAATTTCCTAGCGCTGCGAAATGTGGCGCTAGGTGCATCGAATTCCCCAAGAGGTGTACACTTTTTTTTAGTCCTGCAGACCTGGTTACTATCTATAAAGCTTATATTCGTCCGAAACTCAAATACAACTCACATGTTTGCTCGTGTCCAGCGTCAGGCATGTAGATTGATCGGTGACCTGTCAATTTGCAACTAAATCCCTTTGCTAGAGCATCGTCGGAATGTTTGATGCTTATTGGTCATGTTGTATGGTTGTGGCCCGTCTTGTCCGTCAGTTTAATCGTACTACACGAGCGGCCTATTCCGCACACCCTTGTCTTTTAACACGTATTTGCGGTCGTACAGTGACATTCAGAAGCTCCTTCTTTAACCACTCAGCACGACACGTCCCCCAGGTCTCCGAAACGGTATTCGCCGATCGCCGTTTTCCTAGTCCTGCACAGGCTTGGGCATTCGCATAGAAAGTGAGATTTGTCCTTTTTTGCGTCCGTGTCACCACTCGGTCGCGGCAGAGGTTATCAGTGTCCAGTCGCATTCTTCTCCGGTGGGCCGCCAGGAGGTTGTGGCCTGTAATAATCCCTGCAAAGAGCGCTA
The DNA here is from genome assembly GCA_905220385.1 of Xylota sylvarum. Lineage (NCBI taxonomy): Eukaryota > Metazoa > Arthropoda > Insecta > Diptera > Syrphidae > Xylota > Xylota sylvarum. The sequence continues at coordinate 100,653,564 of LR999957.1, read as the reverse complement.
AGTTGAGTCTGATACGCGCTATAATTTGCTTGGTCTCGGCATTTTCATATTTTGTTCAGAGTTTTCTGGAGACACGACAAGATGAGAGAGCGTTCCATCTCTCATTAGCTATACTCGCGAAGACTTGGTTTATATTGGATTTAACAAGAGCTGGGATCTGTAGAATACAGGTAGCGGCCATTACCAGGTCCTGTTCGGATTCTTTTCTTGTTAAATCGGTATATAAGTTCGTTTCCTTGAATGCAACTGTGTCCTGGAACGCAAAGAAGTGTAATATCGTGGTTTGTTATGAGTGCTGTAAGTTCTTTACGGCATCGTATCTGTCGATATATATGTATGTGGATCATATTTCTAGAGTGGATAGTTCTCGTGCCGCTTCTGTGGTTAGGATTAATTTTGGGTTCAGATGGGTATATGCCAGAGCCTGATTCTTCGTCAGTTTTTGACACGTCCGTGAAAATCGAAATATTATTCAGGTTGATGGCCTCTCCCATTAATCCAATCCTCCCTTGAAGGAAAAATTATTTAAAGATTGAGACTGAAGTCGTAGGATGGTGCTACATAGTCTGTTTCGGTACCCAAATTTGCTCATCTCGCTATAGTAAGCTGATCCGTATCGCCATCTTTTGAAAGGTTGTTTTTGTTTTAATCATAGGGCGCTTTTAGCAGCTGTTTCCTCTAGGTGTTGGTCTAATGGGATCAGTTCCAGTATGGTTTTAAGGGCTGTACTCGGTTTTGATGGCGCTAGTAGTCCCTATACATGCTAATCTTTATATCCTGGTCATTACTCTGAGGTACGTAGTCTTAACTGCTGCCGCCCACCAGATTAGACACTCTTACAATAGAATGGGTCAGATGTTGGTTATGTACATCCAGTGGATGATGGCGAGCATGGGCCTCCAATTTTTATCAAGGATTTTCCTGCATGTATGGAAGGCTATGGATACTTTCTTTATCCTTTCTGACGTGTTTTCTTTCCAAATCAGTTTATAGTATACAGCTGAAGTATCTAGTCTTATCTCAGATTTGTGGGTAAGCCGTTGAGTCTCAAAGGCCCGATCTGTGAGATTGTTCTCTTGTTAGTGACGTTCACTCTTGGCTGTAAATTAAGTACAATTGAACCAGGTTCTTCCATAATGGCCAATAGTGGAAGATTTGTTCGTCACCATATTTTTGAAGACTGATTTAAAGTCTTGTCTATAAAAATCCGGTATTTGTACGCATACTGAATTTACAGTTTCGACTTGACATCTGTCAAACATGAAATGACAAAAAATCAACTTTGTTGGCTTTGACATTCGAAGTATGTATTCCATTGCAGTAAAGTCAGTTTTTTTAAGTCTGATTCCAGGCTTATTTTATGCAGGTTATGGCAGGTCGTCCTTTTTGTTATTAAATTGTATGTACATACTGTTATAAAAGTTTAGATATTTTGATCTCGAAAACTGTCCTTTTCCTACAACAATATTAATTTCAATTTTAATTTTTTTTTTATAAATTTCAGAGCTCAACTATCCTATAATGAAGGGTTGGTTCGACGCTTTTCGAGACGACGGTGGACCCACCTTATATTCATTTTCAAATCGGACCCCGGTCACCGGAGATGTATCCATTGTAGCTGTGTCAGTACTATTTGCGACATTTTACGTTGCCTTCCTAGTTATATTCCCAGGTGTAAGAAAACAGGTAAGCACCTTGTATATGCTTTGAATATGTTACGATATTTATCTCAATCGTCTGTGCGGTCTACTATAAATAACAAACATACATAAGCCAAGCTGTGTGCACTGTGGCACATGCTACTCCAGAGCAAATCATTTCAAATTTGCAAATCTCGTTGACTGATAACTAAAAGAAATACAAACCAAAGTAATTGGCCAGGTGATTTAAGTTGGCTTAGAGTCTACAAAACGATCTTAAGCGGGTACGGGAACTCAATTTTTTTTGGTTGGACGGACTTCGCAAATGAAATCATTGATTTAAATTTCCATATGTGACTTTATGTCTCATGGCGAGGACAGAATTAAATCCTAATCAGCTCGATGGCAATACGTAAATCACGTTCCAAACAGAGTTCGAGTCGGTAAAGTTGGCCTAAAACGCTTTGAAGTGGCAGTTTCATTAAGTAGACATTGAGTTGGGGGATTTTCTGATTCCCGTTGCACGAAATCTATCTGTCGTTGTCGGGGGGACTATTATTATTCATTCATTCATACAGTTACCGAAACAGTCAGTCACTTAGTAAGTCAGGTGGGAGGTTGAAATATACGACTTACTACTGCTAGCAGCGCCGCTGAGATAGAGTTCGGGCTAAATCCTTGTTCTCTCGTGGAGTTTTGTGTTTGAATGCAATCTCACTTTGAAATCATAATCAACTTGGTTGGTACAAATTTGGTGCATGTTATCCGTTCAAGGCAATAGAATACGAGTATATTCGGACTCGACTGTTTGGTGGACTGGCGTATGCAATTGGTCAATATATATGTAAATTACTTGCTGCTGAAATTTATGGTAGTATTTGTTTTTTTCTTATTTTTTTGAGGCAAGCTAAAGAATGCGACATGCATTGCAAATTTTGTTGTTGAATTTCCTGGTTTGTGCTGGTTGTATGGAGTAGAGAGGTATGTTAGGCTTTGGATACTGACTGCCACTTGTGGGTCAATTATTCTATTCACAAGCACTGCACTGGAAAATTGGGAGGCTTATAAGACACTACGTATGCCAGGTGTATGAACGTATCTCTTACTGTCTTGGTGTGCCACTAGAGTTGTATTTGATCGTTTTGGGAGTAACATCACCACGCGCCGTGTATAAGCATGTAAAAGGCTCATCAATCGTAACAAGGATCACAAAGAATGAGCATATTCAGATAACATGTATGTATGTGTAATACCAAAGCGAAGCATACCAAGAAATTATTAAGGATTAGTCGTTGCTATTAATGCATGTCATAGTCATTAACTATTCCGCACTATCTTGGAGGCCAAATGATAGGCCCATTTCTTGTAATCAACTTTTCGTCAAATTGTGATTTCGAGAAGTCGATGGTTGATGGTTTCCTGGCTCTAATTCCTAAACCAGCTGAACCTCATATGGGTCAAGCCCAAGATCTTTATGCAACGCATTCCAAGTAGTAGACGGATAATGTCCCAATTGTCGATAAATTTGAATATTCTGGCACACTGTCGTTTACGGTGGTGACATTCTCTTTAGTACACATATTCCTGTGTTGTTTTGGTATTACTCCACCATCCAAAAAATATGTGAGACGAAATCTACTAAGAGCTCTTGCTTAGATGGGCGAATTTTCAAAGTAAATTTAGTACAATACGTAGCGTCTACTCATGCTGATTTGGTATACTATACTTCACCCAAATGCCGAAAAGAGCGGGCAAAATGACAGCTTAGAGTGGCAGTTATCCAAGCAAGAAAATAAAAAAAAGTGAGACCCATCACTCACGGGCCACAGGACAGATGTAAGTCTTTGCTGTTTCCTGCTACTTACCTGTACTTATGTATTTCTTCCTTCCTGCTCCTGTTCCTAGTTGCTGAACCTCTTCTGTGATTGGTCCTCCGTCTACTAGCGCTGTCCTACCATTCAGTGTTGCCGTCCGGATATTGCAAAAGAACACGATATCATAAACTTTTAGGTTAGGTTAGGTTCGATTGGCAGGCTGCAACTAGTGCAGCCGCCACACTTAGAGCATAGCTACTGACAACCCTCCGAACTGAAGCATCGCCCAGTTTGAGTTGATGAACCTGTTAGTAAGCAACTGGTTCAACACTGCGCTAATAGACATCTCGATTCTTTGCTTGGACGTTGTTGAACGCTCTCTTAATGTCCAGGAAAGCTACTTACTTTTTGTCATTTGTACATGTAGATGTGGATGGTAGCAGAGTGCAAGAGCACTGCGATTTGGTAGAACCATTGAGATCCCCCAACTATTACTCTAATCGCTGGAATACTCTATTCAAAGCACATCCTCTACTCCTACAGCTTCGATGAGCCGGATCTTGATGAACTGCAGTATCTCAAGTACATCGGTTAAGACAGTTCCGTCCCTGAAAGAAAATAGGCTTATTCCGCATCTGCATCTGCATTATCCATTGTCCATCGTCGTCTATGTCCAGTTCCCAGAGATACTGTATATTTTTTCATAAATTCCTTGGCATGTCTAAATTGGGAGATGTTATCTCAAAGTTTGGGCTATTTCTTCTTTTTTTCAATTCTTCCGTATTTTGTGCGGTCCGAACCCGCAGAAAGGTTCCAGTTTCAAGAATGAGGTTTCCGAGATTTTTCTTACCAGTTCATCAGTTGATTCGTTTCCCCTTGTCCACCACGTCTTTCGGTACCCAGTAAAGGGGGTTTAGTTTATCTGAACTAGTTTGTTGATGTTAGTCAGGCGATGCCACACCAAACTGCATCTAATAAATGTATGAACTTAGTGCCTTAATTGCCACCTGATGTCTTCTTACCCACGATATCCTTTTTCGAGATTGAATCGGACACATCTTTCTATTGCATGAATCTCCGCTTGGAAAATGCTGGGAAACGTAACCAGAGACTCCGAATCCCATCCTTTTCCCATACACATCTGCCCCAGTTTCTCAGGACGTTTTGGATCTGGCCTCAGCCTTGGCCTCAACCAACAAGGCTTTTCTGTTAGCGCGGTCTTTGACTAACTACCTCCTGTTGTCCATGCCAAGTTGGTTGACATCCTCTTGGACTTGTGCGCTCCAACTAAGATGAGGTATTCCTCTACTGCGTTGTATCTCCGGGTTGGATTCAAAGACTCTTCGGGCTGGAGCGTTGATGTCCATTCGCTCTACATGTCCTAGCCATCTTACGTTTTTGAACAGCCCCGCGTTCAAAACAACAAATGATATCTTCATCCGCTTTCGCTAACGTCCAAGCATCTGCGCTATACAGCAGGACTGGGATGATGAGGGTCTTATATAGAGTCTTCTTAGTTGTTCGGGATATGGCCTTACTACTCAATTGCCTTCTCAGCCCAAAGAAACAGCGATTGGCAAGAGTTATTTTTCGTTTTATTTCTGCCGAGGTGTGTCAGAATTGATAACAGACCCAAGGTAAGTCCCTCACTACCTCAAAGCGAACAAGGATATCTTCATCTGCTTCGTTAACGTCCTTGCCTCTGCGTCATACAACGGGACTGGGATAATGTCTTATATAGAGTATCCTTAGTGTTTCTTGACAATGCCTTGTTACTCAATTGCCTTCTTAGACCAAAGAAAACAGTGATTGGTAAGTGTAACTCTTCGTATGATTTCTGATCTGATGTTGTTGTCAGAGTTTACAGCGGAGCCGAGGTAGACAAAGTCCTGGACAACCTCAAAGTTATAGATGTCTATTGTGACGTTCTGTCCGATTCGTCGATGTTGTGTGTCTCTTCTTGTTGACAGCATAAACTTGGTTTTGCCCTCATTCACAACTAAACCCATTTTTGCCGCTTCTATTCCAATATTTGGAAACGTACCAGTGGAACCTCACTGTGTCCTGTCAGTTATGTCCATGTCATCCGCGTAGGCCTGGAATTGCACAGATTTTTGAAAGATTGTGCCTCTGGTGTTGACTTGCTAGTTTCGCAAAATTTTCTCAAGTATGATGTTGAAGAAGTCACATAACAGTGCATGGCTTTGCCTGAATCCTTTTTTGACATCAAAGGTCTTATGGAGTAGTTAGCGTTCTTCATCGTCATTTTGCACAATCTGACAAGCTTGGCAGGGATTCCAAAACTAGACATACATAGCTCTGTGTAGCTCGTCTCTATAAATGCTGTCATATGCGGTCTTAAAGTCTATGAAGAGATGGTGGGTATCGATTTGAACTTCTTGAGTTTTCTCCAGGATCTGACGAAGTGCGAAAATTTAATCGATTGTGGACTTTCCTGGTCTGAAATCACACTGATATGGGCCAATCAGGTTGTTGAAGGATAAGATTATGTACGTGATGTTGAAGAGACTGATACCTCTGTAATTGGGGCAGTTGAGAGGGTCTTATTTCTTGTGGATAATGCACACGATGCTGAGGTTCCATTCATCAGGCATACTTTCCTCTGACCAAAACTTAGAAATGAGTTGGCGTATGCTCTCCATCGAAGTCATCCACCGGTGCCTTAAATAGCTCGATAGGTAGGTCGTCCTATCCAGTCGTATTGTTGGGATTGAGTTTGGATATTGCTATCACTTAATTCTGGTCGGGTGGACGGATGACTTGGTTTTCATCGTCCATGTGAATGGTGCGTTGTGCCTAACCAGTCTGCAGATCACGTAATAAAATTAATATCTTTCGTAGCTCAGATCTGGCTGTTAAATTTGATAAATTCTATAGTTATGTCATAAGCAGCTTACATATTTCTATGATTGGATCATGTCATCGACGTTTATATCTGTAGCACCACAGGTGCATGCATTTAGTAAGACAAAGCTTTGTTGTAACGTCGACATTTCTAAGTATCTACTTCGGCTTTGTGTCATTTATAAGACTATTGTCTAAGATTGATAATAGTGTCGAGAGGAAGTCGTCTTGCGTGAGTTTTCCCATATGTAATCCAGAGAATTTGATGTTTCTTTCTTTAAAAAAAGACAGAGTTACAGAATTTTAATTTGTCGTTCGATTGATTTGGGACGATTTTCAATATTGAAAAGTTGGTAATATTGTAACATAAAGGTTCAGTTACATGCATACTTGTACGACACAGTCGTTGATAATTTTTTATAACTTTTTTTGGTACTATGTGGTTACTCAAAGTCATTTCCAAAAACCTTGAAACACATATATCTCCCACGTCAATCACCATGATCCTGGCAATAATAAATTAATCTCTTAATCGCCACATCAGACTTAACTTCCTGTTGGTGATTGCATACAAGAAAACCTACTCCCGCGGTGTGTCAATGTCATCGTAGTTCAAGAATAAACTCCACTCTTAAGGTGCAAACCTCTGCCCAAAAAATTTAACCTCAATTAAGATTTTTATCGCAAAAAGACTAGACCTTGTTACCTTGCTACTGTTGCCATCATCACTTAAGATCGGAATCGAAAGTCACCTAAGACTGTGCCAAACACAAAATTGAATCTTAATACTCAAACCAAAAATAAATGATCGCTGAAGCTCACTAATTGCCAAAAATTCGTCAGCGCGCTTAGTTTGTTGAAAGGTCTGTCTGTCTCTCTAATTCCTCGTAACTTCAATGATATTTTAATCGAATTTAATTGCATTTGCTTATATGTATCTTTATTTGAATCTGTTTTTATTTTATTTTTTCTTTACTCTTTATTTGCAGAAATTCACAACATTTTCGACCGTGACATTAAGTCTATTCGTCGGACTAGTCATACTAAGTGAGTATATTGTACATTAGGCGCTAGTGCGGTTTTTTTATTTTAAAGATTTATTGGCTTGTAATGTGGCTTTGTTGCTATTATTAAAATGATTGCATTTATGGCATAAAGCTGCAGATTAACCACGCGGGGGATATTGTATCTAATTTTATGTTTTTTTTACTTTTTTTTTGTATCATTCTTTTCAGTCACAAGGCTCGGTTCAGCATGGCATGTGGCGAACACAACAATCATTGCACCATATAAGGCGTTTTCACGCGAAAAACTGCCAGCACGAATCGGAACGCATATAGGATTAATGCATGTTAATGTCACGTTGACAGGTATGACGTATTGTTCATTTTAAAGATTTTATTTTTTAAATTTTTTTTGAAGCTTTCGTGGGTAAATATTGATTGTGTAGATATGAAGCAATTGCTATTGTCCTTTACGTAAAATTTGTTTGCTTTTGATGTCCCTGGATATCGTGAGTGTGTCAGTTACCACGCGCAGTGGTTTCATGTCTTATTGTTCCTTGAGCGTCAACTAGATATAATAATGTTTGTCTGAAAAATTACAGGAGTTGCTGCTGGTTGATGCTGTAATCTACGATTGTTCCACGTACACAGGTTTCACATTCTAGTATCTTACTTATACAAGGTGCGTTCCAAAGTAAACAGGACTTTATAAAAATAAGAACAACAAAATGTTTTTTTTGTTTTGGCAAAAGGATTTATTTTACTTAAAATATGTATTACCCTTCCGACTACATACAACGATTTGTATGGATGGTCTAAAAGCATATCGAATGAGTGTTTTCGATTGTCGGCCGGGATCTCCTTCTAGATGTCGGTACAAGCATTTTGAATGGCTTCTGCGTTCACAAACCGCTTTCCCTTCCATCAGCAAATGCATTTTTTCGAAAAGATAAAAGTCGCACGGTGCCAAGTCAGGTGAATACGTGGAGTGGTTAGAGTTAAAATGCTATTTTTGATAAAAAAAAATCGGCCACAAGTGTCGACAGATAAGATGGCGAATTACCTTCAACTTCCTTGTGCGCTATATTGAATATTCTGCCCGAATACGACGAATTCGGTCCACCAAACGCTTCAAAATACCAAAATGGAATTGTGCGTTTACCCCGGTGGAATGAATTCTTTGTGCCCCTGGAATTGTAAAACCAAATCAACATTATCTTCACTTTTGACTTCTCCAAACGAGTTTTTTTTTGATTTTGGTTCGTCTGGAGCCTTTTACTCGGCACTTTGGCGCTTAGTTTCTGGATCATATTGAAAACACCATGTTTCATCACCAGGCACAATGTTGTAAAGGTAGTTTTTGTCTTTTTGGTTTCCTTGATGATGTTGTCCGAATGTTGAATTCTAAGCAATTTTTGGTCAATGTTAATTTTTGTAGCCATGACACAAACATACTATCACTTCTGACGTTTCTATTCATCCAAAACTCCAAATGTCATGGAATTTTGACAGTACATTAGTGAAGGATCTACCTTGCAATGTAATTGCCAATTGATCACTAGAAATACTTATTTTTAAAAACTCCTGTTTACTTTGGAATGCACGTTGTATGTTCGAGTACATATTCTGAAATTTTCTTTCAGACAAGGACTCCTTAAAATAAAGTGTCCGATTAATTTGTGAGCCCTTGTACCTACATACATATGTATGTACTGCAGGTCGTTTGGGTATTTCTATAGTAAATCGATTAAATAGCAATATTTCTGAAAAATTCCTCAAAAGTTCAACTATTTATTTATTTAGTTTTCATAAGGTTGTGTCAGTATCCATCGTGTTTGGATGTCAGCAACATGTTTAAATCATACTCATTCCGGATTACTCCTTGGCATTCTCTTGCACTGGTAAACATTTTTTCGTTGAATGAACCATTATTCTGGATGATTTTATACATTACTCCGATGCATTTTTTGCAGAGTAGGGATTGATGAACCTAGATATTTCGAGATGCAGTTTAACCCATGAATGCTCAGCATGATGGGACAAATGGACGAGTCTCAATGCATTTCCTATGCTTACTGATGCAAATAATGGGCAAGAAATTTCTTCGTCAATGTGGCTATTTTTATCTATGTGTTCAGAGTTGCCCAGTTGTGTGTCACACTACGGTTTGAGAATTTTCCATCAGGATTTTTTGCATCAGCTGCGAAAACGGCGTGGTTATTCTCATTTTTGGGTAGTTCGCTGCTTTAACTCCCATCCCACGTGATACGTAGATTCGAATCAAAGGATGACTACTACCACATATCGATGAACTCATACTCTCTTGAGTATTAAGATGAATCGGTGTTCAAACATTATCCGCCAGAGTGCATCGAAACAAACCAACCCCTTACAATTCGAAAATAGATTTTATTTTTTAGTGGGATGGGTATTACTTTATTAGTAAAGGAAATTTCACACTTCAAGCTAGTGGTCTATTGTGTCCCTTGGCGAAGTTTGTTCCATCATCTGAGTTCCCATCATCCTACAATTCTCCAGGAATCGTGGTTGAGGGTTTTGTACTATTGTTCATCCTCGACAGGGATACTGCACGCTAGAGCACCTTCTTTAACCCGTTTTGTCTGAGGAATCTGAGAACGAAAAGGGGGTGTATAGTCAGCTTAGGTCCTCTCCGATAACTGGTACTTCCCTAGACATTTTATTCTCTTGTGGATCAATGTCCCACAAGATTCCAAAATGTGTTCCGGACGCTCTTTTTTGGATACAATTCCCAATAAGTTTCTTAGCTTGTCTCAGGCTTTGTTGATTTTCCCAGGTTCTTGGTCTGTTTTCTTTTTTAGCCTCTTGCATTCTGCTTGCAGGATATGTTCCACTATTCCATCCTCTGCTCCTTGTCTGGCTAGTTCATCTGCAGTTTCGACATCCTCTATTCCCACATGGCCTGGTATCTAATAGAAGGGTCATTCCGTTGTCTCTGCCTAGTTCGTTAAGTTTCTGTATGCATCCCCACACTACTATTTAAACGAAACGACTTGGGCAGTGATAGCTTTGATGGCTGCCTGACTGTCTCCCATTATTGCTAAGTTGCAGTTGCTATATTTTTTTTTTGTCAAGATTGATCTGGACGCATCTATCTGTGGCATATATTTCAGCTTGGAAGATTCTGGTACTTTTGTCCATAGATACGAAGTGTTTTGTTCTTGGCCCGAAAATGCCCGCACCTGTGCCTTCATCAGTTCTTAACTCGTCTGTGGAATACTTAATAGTGTGGCTGCCCAGTCTATAGGTTGTGGATACATCCCTCCAGTCTTGCTTGTTGCTGAGCTTTGTCAGGAAATTCTTTTCAATATTAAATTTCCTAATGGTATCATCCCTCGGGATTGCTAGGAGGGAATTCTTTTTTAAGAAGTATATGGAGTTGTTTTGATCGTATGCACATCTTCCTTCCAGTTCCCTCTTTTGCCATTTTGAGGATAATTTTATTTGCAGTTTCCTTAACTACAAGGTGTAAGGGAGTTAGTTTCAGAAACACCTCCATGGCTAAGGTTGGGCAACTTCTCATTGCCCCAGTTATGCATATGCATGTCAGTACTTTATTGTGTGTCTCCCTTATAGTAACTAGACTGGTACGGTTTGGCCACACCATAGCTCCATAGGGCGCCGTGCCTCAAATAGTCAAGTTTGATCCCGAGACAACACCTAAAATTTCTTTCACGGCTCACATCTCGCGATCGTCTGACCAACATCTGAGAGTATGACTGTCATGAGAAAGCTTTTCAAATAAAACATTTCCCTTTGGAAATGGCATTCGTGTAAAGAAAATAACACGTACAAAACGAATGGTTGTAAGAAGGTAGCTCCTGTGTCCCACGGACCTTTTTAAATAGCTTCATAGGTGATCATTGGTCTTACAATGACAGTGTTCGTCAGTTTTCAATGATTGCAGTATTGAAGAGAGTACACTTTCGGATTGTGTCGATAGATATCAATTGTTGGTGGATCGTTGAAATATGAACATTTCCCCATAAATAAAGGTGAATGGTGTCAATTCGCAGCTGCGCGATGGCCAAGGTACGTCTCCAAAACGACTGATAACAATATTTTAAGTTCAAGTCTAATTTCATCCATAAAAAATCGATTATACCTCTGTAGCAGACTCCATTCACCGTAACAGTGTTTTCCATTTTCATTTTCAACGTAGGGAGAACCAATGATGCCTCCTTTCCCAAACTCGCACTAAATAGTCACTCTTTGAGTCCTTCTATACGACTACGAGGAGTTTTAGGCTTTCGGAGCTCTAAAATCTATAGTTTTGCTTCTTGACATATGAGCTTCCTAGATGAAAATGAGCTTCGTCCGAAAAGATAATTTGGCGACGTTATTTTCCATTTCTACAATCCGAGGTTTCTATGCAATATTGTTCTCAGATATGTTCATTACAGAGCTCTGTGATGATGTGAGGTTCTTGGGTATTCTAGCAAGCTTTAGGCAACACCAGCGTTATCGACCTCACCAGTTTTTTGAACTTTCTTTATGAATGTGCTTGCACCACCCGCAGGTGATTTGTGCAATCATTTCTCAATATTTACCACCATTCTTGAAGCGTATAACGATCTCGGAGTTACCACTTTATAAATAATAAGCACCAATAGATGGCCTACCCTTCATTTCTTTCTTCAAACCTTCCAAAGTATTCTTTTTTCAATTATTCCTTACATGAGGTATACCAGCAGATATATAGATACTCGGTCAACAACTGGCTAGATATCGTATATGTTACCTACAAATGCACAAAATTGTATAAGATCTCAAGAACTAATACAGTTTTTTAACAGCCGATATCGGTACGAAATAAGTGCTATAACTGAATTAAGAAAACCCATAAGAAACCACCCACATTTGGATGTACATACTTATGTATGTCACTACGTCCTTGAAAAAATAAAGCGACTAGCGAACCAAGAAGTCAATAGACTGCGCACTCGAAACCCATCTAATTCAATGCGTGTGACAAATTATTCTCTTTTAATTCACTTAGGGTCACTGTATCCCACTTAGAGGCCAGTCGTTTACCCACCATCCACACATAGTCAATTCGATGTGTTTCCAGCTTAAACAAGCCCAAAAGTGCTACTTCAACAGCGTCAATGACAAATATTTACTATTGAACTCCCCGAATTGAATTCTTTCCGTCGCACCATCGCACCATCGCACCAACGCACACACAAGATGCTAATAATAATTAAACCACCTAAAAGCGATAAAATAAGTTGTTGTATCTAAATACAAAATTATTTATTCCATCTCGAATATCTCTCGAGCGCACCATGACAACAATTGACCCAGAAACTCAACACTAAAATCAATATACTCACCAAAGAGTGTTGAGGTGATCTCGTCGTCGTCGTTTGGTTGATTTGACTTTAAATTGTTATGTCAGTTGGTCAGTTGGGCCTGACTATGGTGTCACCGACATTGGATGTTTAATATCCAAACAAAAGTTGATCTAATTTAAATAAGTTGTGACCGAGTGTCTCTATGGCGTGCCATTTACCTTTGACGCTTGTGATTTAACATTTCACGCATTTTTGTCAAGTGGCGAGGTGAAACTCGTTCGGTTTTTGACATTTGGCTTGTCTCTTCTTTCTCCTCCTCACTCAAGATCGCAGTGTACGAATAACACACTTAAAAGCGTGCCACTTGTTGTTATCAAATTGAACGACCTTGACGGGGGTGGGAGGTGTGTTGATGTGGTGTTCCCTGTGCACCCTGGAAATGGGTGGATTTTTTTTTTTTTTTTTTGAGAAGCGCCTCCAGATTTCACGTTATGATATTTGTTTTTAATTTTTTTTCTCTTTCTCGTACTTCGTACTTCTTGTCATTGTTTGTATCTTTCGATGTTAATGTCTGTCTTAACTCATGACAATGGTTATGCACTGCGATGTTGGTGGTTAGAGGGGTGTCGCAATCTCCATCATCTTCGTGTCATCTAAAGCAAGGTGACTCTGTAAATGGCAGTCGCAGACGTCGTCGGTCGTGCTATGTGGTTTTGATTGACGGAGTAGCTGTGGTTTTCATGTGTAGGTTGGTTATCTCAGTTGATCTGCAACGATTGAGGTCGGAGAACTGACACACAAGACGTTGATTTTTACGCGAAGAGTTAATGAAGCAGTGGCGGTCGGTGGCTTTAGTTGTGGCATAAGTGCCAGTAGGAAAACAATGAGTTTTTGGGTGTTTTTTTATTTTCTGTTTTTTTTTTTTATGTTGCCTATGTATCAAGATTTTTGGTACAATGTTGTGAGTTGAATACGATAAGTGAACAGAAGTAGACGGAGTTATCGACTGATCAGCCATGTAATTATTGACATTTTGGGGCAACCATATGCAGTAGCTTGTTGTTTTGTTTTAACGTTTTGAAGGGTGTGTAGACTTTTGTGTTTATTGAAGGATTTAACTATAATGGACTATTTATGTTTGTAATTGGAAGCCATCGATTATATTTGGTCTAACCTTCATTGCGTGTGAAGTTCAAGAGTCTGTTCGCAATAAATGACCTTATCTATCCGATGTGTGGTACATACTACTTTAGGTTCCACCTTAAGTGGGCATTTGTTACGAGTTAGGGATTGGAATAGTTCAGTCTGTCAAATTCAGAGAAACTAAGTTTTGCGCCTTTCTTATTTACGCTCAAACTTATAGTACGTACATATGTACTTGAAGTCTTCCGTTCTTAACACTTCGATGACCTTGTTCATCTGAAAATTTTTATTTATTGTCCAATCTTTATTAAACAGATTCATGTCGTTTGTTTGTTGTTTTGAATAAATTAACAACTATAGAGTTTTGTTTGTCAATCAACGGTCTGTCACAATATTATAGTTGAGATCTTAAAGTATGGAATTCTTTCGGGCCTGTCTTCTTGTCTTCTCTGTGGCGGTTAGATCGTTGTCAGTGTGATTTCAAATGAAGTATTTTCTAATTTAAAAACTGTCATGTACCTGAGTAACAACTTACATTTTAAATGTCCGATTAGAAGCTATATATTGAAAAGGTTTTTATACTGATTGAAATGTAGTTATCCTTGGCTTTGATCTTACCACTACGGTGATTGTCAATTCAAGTGATATAGTGATTTCTTATTTGAAATTTCTAGTTTTGGTTTTTTTTTCAGTCTATGGGGTCATCCAACAAGAGGTGTCAATTTCAATTCAGTAGAACGCAACGCAACAGTTTTATGAAAAGTGGTTAATCTTTTTTTTACTCTGAAGAGCAAACTCTGAGGTTAGTAATGGAAAACAATATCTGCCAAATGTCACCTTGTCTCTGATTACCAAATACATAGTCATTCTTTTGATGAAATTTTTCATCACGTTTTCATGATGATGTCATATTTTTTCTCTTTGTGCATGAATCTTTGGTACAGGATTGGCGTAAACTTTATGTTTAACATACCCCCAAAGGAAAAAGTCGAATGGTCCTTCAATCGAATGATTTCGGCGACCAATTGAAGTCTTCATTTCGAGAAATCAGACATCCAGGAAATTTGTTACACAATAGATACATTGTTTCACCAGCTGTGTGTGGCATGTGGCTCCGTTCTGCTGAAAATACACGTCATCCACTTCTGTAGCATCAAATTCAGGTAAAAAAAATATCGTTTGGTAATGCAATTCATTCATTGAAACAAGCCGACCAATGACACCGACACGTCAAAAAACGCACCAAATTGTCACTCGTTGTAGATGAAGAGGTTGTTCCCCTATTTCGTTTGGGTTTTTGGAGCTCCAGATGCGATAGTTTTGTTTGTTTACGTACCCAGGCCGACGAGTTGGTCAGAAGAATCTACATCAGAACAGGTCAACACTTCGGTGCTAATCCCGCCTTGCTCACCGAAGCTCAAAGCAGGGATTAGGGCCCGTAGGTAGGCTAGACACTTGTGTCATCACACGAAGTATATGGCCTTGTTTCGATAAGAGTAGGACCGATAGAATTATGGAAAAGGATGGGAAATTTCTTTCTACCCTGATAGGAGTACCTACATAATCATGGGGTATAACACTCTGCGGTACCACATGAAAAAACTAAGACTAAGGGACGAAGACCTACATATGTCTTCGATGTGGTAATGAGGAAGTCAATAAGGGTACAACCCACTTTCTCTATCACTGTCCAGGTCTTATCCACCTTAGATTTAAATTTCTCGGGCAACACTTCTTCAGTGACCTAGCAGAATTATCCAGTAGACCAGTCAATGACATTTTGAACTACATCAAATCAACTGGATGGTTTGCTACTTCATAGGAACCATATTTGTAGTCGGTACTAGGGTTAACCAATGGACAAGGTACATTTCTCCCCTATGGGTATCACAATGGGTCTGTATTGACCTGAGTGTGGCATTGTGGATTCCTCCACTCGCCTACCCACATACCAAACCTAACCTAACGTACCCAGACAAATGGAAATGAGCCTCATATATTGAGCCTCATAATAATTTTATGTAAAGCACCAGCACCAGCATCAAATCAGCGAAAGTATGGCATTGTTCGTTGTCGGTTGGCTTTAATTCTTGTGCCAACTGGACTGCTTTTAAGCATGTAGACCCAGATCTTTATGCAAAATGCGGTGCAAAGTGGTTGCGGATTCCTGTGATTGTCTCGAAATGGACACACTTGGCGATATTTTCAGCTGACCTTGTCGGACGAACAAGAGTTGGAGTCTTCACATCACTAACCTATCCGAATGATTCAACTTGTATTCAAGATTAAGTTCACTATAGCTACACAAGAAAGCGCTTGATGATGACCAAAGGCAGTACGAACTTTAGGAAGTGCTTCCGTGATATTTTCACCATTTTTGTAGTGAATTTTCACAATTTCAACCCGTTTTGTGAGTGTGTATCGATCCACATTTAATAACTACCCAGTCTTTAGTTATCAAAAGTCATCGCAATGGTAGTTGACTGCTGACAGTTCAACAGTTAAGATGACATCTCCTGTTAAATGATTCTTTACCACCTCCTTTAGTCCAACAGATCTGCTGAATCAGAGTATTGGAACTAAGATCAGCGAATCCGTCTCTGAAAGGATATAGGCTCCCAGGTGGTTCCTTCTTTTATGAACTAGTGCTTCACATTCCATGAGAAGGTGTACTGGTGTTTTTCCATAGTCCATACAGAATCTGCAGTGTCAATGTTCTATTATATACTTTGCCATCTGCTTTTTCAATGAGCATGGTACGTTTGCTTTTTCTTTAGATATCGTCTTGGGGAGTCTGGCCACTGCTGGGGTGGCGCTTTATTCTCATCGAATCTTACTAATCCTCTTTTTTAGCTTTTCAGATTTTCATGTTGTATTCCGTTGGTGTCACAGTGTATGTTTGCTAGTCTTCATCAGTGCTGTTCTATAGACCAAAGTATCTGATTCAATAATAGAACGGCCATATCGTTGCTTCTAAGGTCTGGCTCTCCAAGGTAGCTAGGTATGCAGGTAATACTCGGATCACCAATGGATCCATTGTAAACCCCTGTCCTGGATTATCCTAAAAGAAGGCAAAAGTTTGATTGTGTATATAGCTAAGTTGGTTGACAGAACCAACCCAACTAATTATCAATTTTACGATGGTTGATGGTGGCTTTCCTGACAAGTTCCCCAAGTCTCCGAAGTGGTATTCGCCTAGGGACGCTTTCCTAGTTCTATATAGGCTTCAGCATTCACTTAGGAAGAGAAATGTGCTCTGTTCTGTGTTTGTATCGCCACAGCCTCTGCAGAGATCATCGTGTTTAGTCGCATACTTGTTCAGTAGACCTTCAGAGAATTGTGGCCGTTAATAATTTTCGTTAAGAGCGCTGTGTTCGTTCTTTTAAGCGCCATTTGCTTGGTTTTGATATTGACGTGTTTTGTCCAGAATTTTGACATTGGCTAGTCTCACCAAGGATTGTTATAGATTCAACAAGTGCTAGAGGCGTGATCAGAGTTATCGAGGTATTGAACGTTGCCAGGATCTGTTCGGACCCCATTCTTACTAATTTGTCCATCAGTTCGTTCCCTAAGATGCCGGTGTATGCTGGAACCTAAAGGAATATTGTAACGTCATAGTTTGCTGTGAGCGCTGTGAGCTCTTCACGGCATCGTTTTACCAGTTTGGATTTGATGACTTTATGAATACTTCCGCTTTGAACACACTACTGTGGCTTGGAGGTCTGAATGAGCGAGCAATCACGATACTGATGAGCTGATCCCATATAATGCCTTTTTGGTCGACAGTTCCAACAACCAGTTCTGAATTTTTTTTACGATTTCGTAGTCACTGTTGCTCTTTCTTCCTCAATTTCAACTCTTCCTATGATCACTATTCCTTTTATTGTTTTTATGTCTTCTATCCTCGAGTGACTGCATAAGTTTTCACCCATGAACAACACCTGCATGCGAGGAGCTGATTAAAAATTCAATTCCGCATTATACACCATACCCTGTTCAGCATAATCCACCGTCACTACTTCCCAATATCTTTCATCGGCCCCTACACATTGCGCCAACACTGCACGCATGTCTACAGTACACTGCGTGCTCGTTGAATAATTGGCAAGGAGTAACGACTTTCCGCTAATACACACACACACAGACACAACATATCTATGTATCTACAACCAATGTTGACTCTAACCTTGCCAATCGCTGAAGGCCAGCACAAATAAATTGAAGCAAAACGAAACGTAAATTGTCGGGCCTCCATGTCGTATGAGTAACCCGACTGCAAAAACCGAATCGAATCCGAATCACACGCACTCCGATACCCTGCATGTGCGTTTCATGCACATTTTGTGTATAGATACTCTTAAATGAAGCAAAAAGCAAGGTAGAATAATTGCATCTAGATACATATTGGGTATAACCAACTTTATGGTATGGTCGAGGTGCGTAAGACACTGTGCATGTGCAAGAGTTCAGGAAATTATTGGCATTCGTAACTAGCTGTGCATAGAGAGTGTCGCCTAGAATTCAAGTTAATGATTCTATTAGACGAGGGAGTGGCACACAAATACCCGCCACTGGGTAATAATTAACAATTAATGCCAATCCTTGTGTTTTGCTGTTGCTGGCGCGCAGTGTTGACTTTTGTTAACAAATTTGTTGGCTGAACTGTTAATTAAATTAAATTATATTTAATCGATTTTGAGCTAGCTACGAGTTGGGGGAGTTGTGTGTTCTTGGGGCCACAGACATATGCGTAGTGGTGCAAGTCTTTGAGTTTAACATCATGTTGAGAAATCCCCTATTGGGTGGGTGCGACCATTTCAGTCACATAATTAGCAAGCATGTAAAGTTATTGGTAGCTGATGGCGAGAAATTAAAGTGGTGGTAACAAATTTAGGTAAATGCGTTCAGCGCCATTGGAAGACAAGATAAATGTTTATGGCCGTGGGAAATCCAACTGTGTTGGATTATAAGATTTTTCCATTGAAAGGGAAGGCAATCTGGTTTAGAAATTAAGGAGTATGCTAGTTATCTGCTCATTTTGATGTTCATCCACGAAACTAATATCCAGTCTTATCATCTGAAAGTGTTATTATAGTATGTACACATGTACGTCTCCAAAGAAGCATTATCCATGACCGTTAAACCTAATTTCACAGCGTCTATCCTCAGAAGACAATGATCAAAGACTATCCCCATTACTATTCTTAACTTTGATCTGCTGAGTTGTATAATTTCTCCAGTTTTTGTCTGATTTAACTCAGCCCAGAAGGCCTTTGAACCCATGCGCTCTTCTAAGTTTGATCTTAAGTCGGCCATATATCACTCGAGTACATGCCTGACCCCGTGCCCTCGCTAATTTTAGAACTATCCATGTACCTATATGTTGCAGTTTCATTTTCGATCAAAACTTTTTTCGCCTGCTAATACCTAACTTCGTATGGTGTGTCGAAGTCAAGTGTATCAAGACTTTCATATGCTTAGTCGGGGTTGTTGTTTGGGAAATGATTCTTTAAGAATAGAG
Organism: Xylota sylvarum; assembly: GCA_905220385.1. Lineage (NCBI taxonomy): Eukaryota > Metazoa > Arthropoda > Insecta > Diptera > Syrphidae > Xylota > Xylota sylvarum. The sequence goes on along the minus strand of LR999957.1, from coordinate 100,634,241 downwards.
CTATGTCCCACATGTTTCAAATTTTTAAAGAGCCCTACGTTAGTGAACCGACGCGCATTATTAATCCTCTGTAACTTTATTTGTAGATTCAGTGCTAAAAGATACATGAACGACTCGAGTGAAGCCGTGATGGCGAAGTGCGGAGAAATGCAGGCTGTTCTTTGTACCCTAGTCAAAATATCCCGTTTATACTTCTTAATTGTGGCCTTCCAGCAAATACGAGCCTCATATATAAGAATGGGTCTATCTACCATGATGTACATATGTATCATTGTTGGTTTCAAGCCCCACTTTTTTCCCTCAAGAGAACATTGTGAGCCTTTCCTGAACGTTAAGTTTCCAGTTTAGCTTTCTATCTAGTACCCTACCAAGATATCTTGCGCTATCCAAGAGGGACAGCTCCACACAAGCTAGTTTCGGCATTTTTAAGGGTGGTATCTTGTATCTTCTGCAGAAGAGTACCAGATCTGTCTTTTCCGGGTTGATGTGAAGTCCAGACTCTCTAGTCCATTTGCCGAGACTGTTAAGGGCTGATTCCATAATTTCACTTAATGTGTCCCTGAATTAAAACCAGCGTTGTATAGTTCCTTAAGTACAACGTCTATGACAAAAATCCATAGAAGAGAAGAGATAACCCTTCCCTGAGGAGTGGAATCGATATTTTTCATGACGAGCATCTTGCAAAGCCAATTGGTTATGCTATGCTCGACATCTATCCTCTCCAGGGCACTAGTAATTACCTTCCCTCGTATATGATTAAAAGCCCCTTCAATATATTAAAAGGCAGCTAGGACACCTAGTTCTTATGGTGAAGGCTGCTCTAAATATGTTTATATTGCATATAATTCCGTTGCAATACTTGCTTCTTATGGTAATGTCGAGAAACATTTAAGGTGTCTTGAGGAGATATGATGAGAGACTAAAGGGTCTGTATTCTTTCGCTGAAATGTGGTCTGGTTTACCTAGTTTGTGTGTAAATACCATCCGCACTTCCCTCCATGCCATGAAAACGTAGCCTAATGTATACAAATTTCCCTGATCCTGTTGGTAATCCTAACTGGTGCCTTTTGCAGAATAGCTGGAAGAATGCCGTCAGGGCCAGACGCTTTGATGGCTGCGAAAGGCATTGTAGTCCATCGCAGTTTCTCCCATGTGATGAGATGCTATACCCCTTCCTCTATTGACAAGCTAACATTATACCCATTGGGTATCGAAACCGTTGGTGTGCTGCTTCCTCACTACTTTCTGTCCACTATCCGTCAAATTTCCTAATGAAGCTGATTACTGCCAATATTTTGCGGATTCTAGAAGCATCATTAGTATCTGCAATCGATTCACGGAATAACCTCAAAAATGTTCTTCCTGGAGGTCTTATCGGTGTCGAAAGTCAGGTCGCTGGTTCACGGACTTCTGTGACTTCTGTCTGAAATACACAACAGTGATCCGGTATTCATGTGGTGATACAAATATCCAGTGCAATGGAGTTAACTCCTGTACCCGTTCTAGACACTCTCTTAGATCCGTCTGTGTAAATCTCTGACCCAGATTCGATAAGGTGGGACATACACGTAATTTCTAGTGCAGTTGTAGGTGTAAGTCTAAGTAGATACGGGATTGCATTTGAACCTTCTCAAGTATTGAAATATTAGTTTTCTTGTCCATTGCAGTCAAGACTAGTACTCCGCACATAAGAATGGGTCTGACGACTGCCTTGTATATCTAGTCGACAATTCGGGGCTGGAGACCCCGGTTTGGGCCCATAGTCTTCCTATATGAATAAATGGCAATCGAGGGCGCGATTAGGTCATTTAGTACCATGAACAATAGGTGATAATGCTCCGCCATGGGGGGTATGTAGACCGAAATTTTGGTTAGACAGCACCCCAACTCACCATGGATAAACCTGCTTTTAAACTTTTGCTCGATCCAATAGCAAAAATAATTGTCAACCTTCAAGATCAGAAGTGCAGCAGATATAGCTTCTGTTTTGACATTGTTGAAAACTCCTTCAATATCAAGGAAGGTCACCATAGTGAAATCCTTGTTCTCAAAAGATTTCGCAATGATTCCTACCAACAAATGCAAGGCAGTATCTACCGATTTTCCCTTGCGATACGCATGTTGGGATACCGATACGAGATTACTATCGAAATTTGTTCTAATGGTGTGAGAGGTTTTGTGTGAAGACTACTTTGTTACTCCTCCAAGATCTAGGGGTGTAGCTGAAGCTTAAACAACTCTTAAAGATAATGTAGAGCCAAGGACTTACAGAATCAAAACCTTGCTCTTATTCCACTGGTATGATACTATCGAGATCAGATGATTTGTACGTTATGAAACTGTGCACTGCCCACTATATATTCTTGGGGATGACAAAGTCCTCTGGCACTGCAGACTCTCTAATGGTCTTCTACAGAATGTACTGTCTCTGTTTTACTACCAGGAAAAAGGGTATACATAACTGGATTTCTGTACATAGTTGTTTAATGTAACAAGGAACAATTGGAAATTTGAATACGATTTTCCTAATCCGAGACGAAACTAAATAGTATTTTCTAAATTTTCACAAAAAACATGCCACGAGGCCCTTTTTGATTTCCTAACCTTTAACTTAAATTTCATAAGACTGCCTCTTATAGGGATTTTAGTCAAGAGGGTCCTTAGAGCGCTTTGCTTGATTGAAAAGTGTACTACCTTCACATCGAAGCTAACTTATTTCAAAAATCCATCTGTGTCAACTGATTGGTCAAACCATACGCAAAGGCCATATTCATTGCTCCTTGTGAGTACATCCACAATCTGAGGGTGAATGCGTCTGGACTAAGGCAAACTCTTGCGATGACTTTTTATAAATACCCAAATCCGTAGATACTATATGGTTTGTGTTGAAAACTCAGCTGGAATCACTACGTTAACAGTGCTCCTTCTATTTATAGACTTTTAGACTTACCTTGTACACCAATGTACCATGTTCTCCTAACCTAATCTAGCTAGACTTCTCTCAATATCTTTTCCTTGTTATGTATCATTAAGAAACTACGAAACTAATCAACCGAATACCATCTCTCCCCTCGACATATTTCATTTGAGAAATACCCCATGGCTAATAACGTCTACACTTCAATTACCTCAAATATCTTACTGGGTAACTTAACAACTCTCCTAATTGGCCAATGACCAAACCGCAAACCACAAATCCATCCATCTCCATCCATTGAAACATATTAGAAAACTGAAATTAGTTAGTTACACGCACTGGTGCCTCACTAACTCACTGACACAATCACAATATTGCTCTCCGTCATAAGTTTGATTAATCGACTTGGAATTAAAAACAAATTTTCCGCATACCATAAGACGCATTTTATAGCACCATCGTGCGCGCTTGGATTATCACAACTGACCTCGTCAACTATTCACATTACCAATTGTGGAGTTTTTATCGTGCGTCTAGACAAGGAATTACAGCAGTCTGATGCCACCTGCCATCGTACCTGCTGGAGGCAATATTGCATTTTGATCGTAGAGTTGGAACCTAAGCATCTAGTCGTCAGACAAAACAACCTTAATGATGAAACGTCTACTGAACGCACCGTTTTAACGTTACACAATCATCAAAGCCATTCGTCATTCAGTGCGTCATTCCAAAGAGTACCCAACACACACTGGGTGCGATATTAATGGAATAATGAAGAAGATTAACCAGAAGGGGCATGTTGTCAAATTATTTACAAAAAAACGCACTCTTGGAAAATTTACCATGGTTTTATAACCCAACTGAAGACAGGGTGGTGGATGTATTTTTAGGAAGGTAAACTTTAAATTTATATTTTAAATTAATTACAAACCGCCTAAGCAAAACTATTGAATGAGTGGGTCGGGTTTAAAGAAAGGTGGACTAAACGTTCTTGCTCTGTAAATGGAGCGTAAAGTCCAAGGACTTACGCAGAAGCGGAGAAGACGAGAAAGAGGTGGAGTCAATCCAATATCTGGTTTGCTACTGCCACGCTTTGCAAGAACGACGCCTAAGCAAACTAAGATCCAGGTTCGTCGCAAGCAGATATGGGATCTCCTCCACTTCATTAAGAGTACCAACTGGTTCCCCAGCCAATCAGTAACCCGATAGGTTCTAGTTTACCTTATTTTTCAGTCTCATTCTACGTACATTCGAAAATGGGATTCATAATGGACATTTAGGTCTCCGAGTGGACGTGATGAGTTTTTCCGTCACATACCCCTTCATAACCTAACCTAACCTGGGGATTCATCATCCCCAATCTGTCATTCATCTAAGTGAAGTGTATTGTCACCTCAGAAAGTGCAATCTGAAGTGATTATAACTTAACTAAAAAGTTAAGCTTTAACTTCATTTAATCTTGCATTTAATTATACACTTACACACCCTGTATCTTCATGCACAATTCGACGATGATGCGCACTTCTGTCGTCAGTTAATTTTGAAAGATTTCTTCTTTAATTACATCTGACAGTTGATAGGTCTTCAGAGTCTCCACGTTTTGATGCATTGATCGATTGGAGATGCTTGTACATTTTTGGAAAAGATTAATATCCCCTTGGGTTAGACAATACAATCACATACGTACGTTACAACTATTCATTTATTTGCATTAACCTAATCTTCCTTACATGGTAATGGACAAGCAATTTCACTCCACACCTAATATGGCCAAAAAAGAAAAACTCACCACACTAATGTGACCGGCCGGCGGCGCCATGTGACAACAGCGCCAAACCTATACGTACCACATATTTATACTTTCATCATCATGGCGCCTATTGAGTCGGGATAGAAAAAAAAAACATTCACTTTCATGCATCCGGGTGTCGGGGACTTAATAGAAATATCATAACAATTCGCTGGAGAGATACATTTCGAAAACCCACCGACGACGACCCTCCTCTATCTCCCACTAAACCGGCAATTACCGACCGCAGCCGACATTTTATTTCCTCGAAACAAATTGCTGCAACTATAAACATAGAGGCGGAGAGAGATGGCGGAGTTCAGATGGATGCTATAGATTATGATTATGAGTGCCAGCGCGCATGCGTGCGCACGTACTAAAATTTAATTTATTCAATTTGACGGTAGATGGAGATCTCTGTCAAAGATATTGAGATCATAATGTGTATTTGATCCGTAAAATTACGAGTGAGCTGAGCATGCGCGCTTGCGCATTCGCCAAACACTGATTACAATATGTTTGGCGGAATGTGAAGTGCAGTGAGCTGTGTTGTCGAGTGAGTGACAGGTGAACTTTTTGAGGAACTCTAACTTTGTGTTGTATGCGTATGAGAGAAGAAAAAAAAAATGCCTGCCGCGGGATTGATTTGCAATACCTCATTGGTATGCAAGTGGAGTGCCCCAAGGCAGGTAGTTAAGTAGTATGCTTTTACTTGAAATTAATTAAAGTGATTTTGATACGCAGTGCACTTAATTAAGGCGGATGGTTACGATATGATAGATATTTAACGATTAATGAAGCTTTAAATTGAGGAAATACTAGGAAATTTAATGGCAGCACACTAGTAGCTTGGTGTGAAAATGAAGTGTGTATGAGAAAGTTAGGTAACGAGAGGTTAAAATGTGATTTGGTGGCTTTATTTTATGACTCATTAAAAATCGATTCAATGTGCGGTATTCTTAAATTTGATTTGCTTGCTATCACATATAATGACTTCAAAGTAATAGAGGCTATAACAAAATACTTGGGGTTTTGTGTTGTTTTGGTGATTTTAATGGAAAGCAAAATACTTCCTGATTGAGAGATTTTTATCGATGATATTCTGAACTAATGGGCTGTGTGTCGATTTAACCCTGTGATGAACTATCTCCAGTGACACCTATCTATGCTGGAGATTGAAATAGTATTTACCTATCGTTTCGCTTCCAAATTTTGGACACCTTCATACAATAGATGTTATAGAGTACCTAGTCCGTCGTACGTGAAAAATTTGAAATAGGTCTTTGAGTAGCGGTATACAAATACTTTCTTCCGTTTGCTTTCCGCTTCGTTGTCGATGATGGTTGGAATAATTGCATTTCCTTTCGCGGAAGTTTGTTACACATTCAGTATCCTATATATTTCGCCTTCAACTTCTGGTGAAATTCGAAGTTAAACACTTCCATATTATTCCATACCTTGTACATATTGCCTTGAAATCGGGAAACCGTTGATTAGTGGACATCAGTTTAATATAATCAGTCCTTATAGCATTTAACCCCTTGTCTTTCCTTTTTGTCGCGAAATTTGAAGAATCTCCTGACATGGTGGTGATGCTCTTTGAGCTCTCAGTTGACCGTTGACCTTGTGTGACTGATGAGTATTCTACGCAAGGGTTCAGGGTTAATTAAGTTTCTTAGAGACAGACATACTAGTTGGGAATCAGCGTAATAGTAGATTAAAGGCTTCCTATAGAGAGAGAGAAAGAGAGTTCCATAAATGAACATCTTTATTTTCACAAAACCCATGGAATTGACAAAAAAGACAATATTCCTGCATTTACTTCTAACCATGATATGTTGGAGTTCTGTTGCAGAGTTGAACAGTCTTTTTGGATCTAGACTACAAAACGTTTAGTTCATTGCTCTACTAAACAAAGTGTCGATTGATGGAACCATTTCTGATTTTACAGCTGCATAACATTAGCCTGTAAATCACCCGATAGGTGATGTAGTGGCGTAAAGCTTTCGTCAGTGTATTGGACATATTAGCATTTCGGAGACTATCGAATCTGCTGTGAGTTAGAATGAAACCAAGTCTGGTCGCTAGAGATCCAAATACTGTAGTTGATCAAAGAACATCTACAGTGCAATGGGCTTTGGGTGTTGTCTAGTAAGATATTCGTTATCCACTGAAGTTCTGTAAACGTTTTTTCCATTCGTAATGCTAGTTTCCATAATTTCGCCGATCCTTGTTTTCCTACAGTCAGGATAAGGATAAGCATCAGAAATGTGGGTATTACATAGCTTAAAGTAAACAAAAAAAAAAAAACAATGCCCCGGGTGAGGCTCGAACTCACGACCTTAAGATTATGAGACTTACGCGCTGCCTACTGCGCCACCGAGGCTATGAAGGGTGGTTATTCTAAATAGAGACTCGACACTGAATGACAGTTCCAGTCATATGAACAGTAAGGGTTGGTTAACGAAAAGTGTAGTGAAAATTTATGTTGAAATTCTTCAAAGGATGAGACCTTCATTAGGTTAGGTTAGGTGATATAGGCACTAGTCACCATAGAGGGGCCATCGTCACTTAATTTCCCTACAGAACCTAAATATGGTCGCAATTTTGGTCAAGGTATCAACCTCGTCTAAATTGCTGAACAAATTCTTCCCAGACTTTAGTCTACTCCGAGTAATTTCGAGGTCTTCCTCAATGAGACCCAAAAATAAACATAAATGCCTTACGCTCTGTGATATCGTGCGAGAAAGATTTTTTGTACATGAACATGAACACACTATGCGCCTTCCATACTTACTTACTTCACTATATAATTTTTTATTCTTACCATTCTTACCTACTTTACTATGTAACTCTTTCTGGTTTGACAATCGATTAACTAATACAGTTTCGCGGAAGTAGTTAATGGTCGAAATTCAAACACCTAATCACAAAGCCTTCTGACTCACATGATAATGATCACATATTTATCATCAATGAATCACAAACGGAAGCGATTGCAATTCTTAGATACCCTCAATGTGTAAGAAAGTATTTTTGGAGTGATGGTCAGCTGACAAGTGCCATGAACTTGTTTAGATAGTTAATTAGTTAGGTACCTACTTGATCTTCGTGTGGAATGAATGACTAATCTGTAAGTAGAGAAATTGCCTGAACTGGGGTTGAAGAGGTCTTTCCTTATCCTTATTTCGAAATTAATTATTGTACCTACTTAACATAGTATCTTAAAGCTTCTCAAAATTTGATATTAGGTCCATTTTTAGTTTTATTCAGCTATGTATATTGCTCTTAAACTGAGTAGACCATTCAGGGTGAATATCTTAAGTTGAATTAGAATAGGCTTCTTGATTGCAGGTTTGCCAAACCATATGTCGATATTTGTACAAGGAGATCCCATCACAATAAGATTGTAGATGAAACTCATTATGTCCAAATGTCGTTAAAGTGAATGTTCGTCGGCTGCACACATACATATGTATGTAGTAAAAATAACCCATTCCAACACTAGCTTATAATGGCATTCCTGCTGCCACTTTGCTGCTAGCTCCACAATCCAAATTGTTTGCCTTGCCTTTCACTGTTCTTGCAAATGTACGTAAAGGTCTTAACGTACACAGATCAACTGGTCTAGATGGTATCTCACGCACAGTTCTAAAAAGGGATTTTTCCAAGCGTAAGCTTTCTCAACTGTCCTATTCTTCAGAACTCACTGAGTAGAAGGACAACAACATTTAACTACATTAGGTTAGCTTAGGTCATAAGAGGTGTCTAATCTAAAGAACTGATCACGTCTACTCGAAGACCTAAAGGACCATTGTGAATCCCCTTTTAAAAAGTAGAGTGAGACTGAAAAATTAAAGTAAACTAAAACTTATCGTGCTATCGGCAAGGAAACCAGTTGTTTCTCTTGATGAAATGAAGGAGATTCGATATCCGAAAACCTGCCAACTCTGCGGTGCTTGTGAAGAACTTGGAACCTATCGTGAGCCGGCAATAGCGGGGCAGTGGCAAAGCAGTTGTTGGATTGACTGCACCTCTACCTCATCTCCGAAGCTTCTCCATAAAAAGTTGAACTCTACCCTCCATTTACGGAGCACAACTTCGATGGCTCAGTGTATTGTGATTACTCCAGTTAAGATACGGATAGAGGATCGATTAAGTGTTAGAAGGTTCTCTGTTTTCTTTTTGTCTCATTTCGGTCATAGCGTACAAGAGGTGACACAGTCCTCCCTAAATAACCAGGGTAAGTTTGTTTATTTCTTTATTATGCCGTCAATTACACTCCACAATTTCCCATTCGGTGGAAGTATGGATGTATCCGCTTCACTGATGTTCATTTCCGACTCCATTCTTGCCAAAGCATTCACCTTTTCGTTACCTTCTATATTGCTATGTCCGGGTACCCAGTAGAGTTTAACCGAATGGTGCCTAATGGTGACAATCAGATTTGATTGTATTAGATTTAATCGATTTTAGAACTGCTGGACTGTCAATCAAGATGGTTATATCTGATGGAGGAAGGTGACTGCCTTTTATGCATCTAGCAGCCTTTTCTATTGCCAGGATTTCAGGTTGGAATACATTACAACCATCTGGTAATCTAAAAGATTCCTGGTTTTGCAGTGCTTCCGAGTAAGAACCTGCTCCCGTACCTGTCTTCATTTTTGAGCTACCCGTGTAGATTCTGATCTCTAGAGCGTTATCTATACTATTATACATTTGTCTAGCTCGTCTTTAAAAAAAGACAAATCTCTTTCGCTCTTCAACTGTAAGACGCATGTTACTACCAATCAGGTCAACAAGAGATGCCTCGCCTGGCACATGGAGTTAACACGGATGTGCCAGCCCCACGTATACAGACTCAGCATACATACCTATCCCGCGGACACGACGAGGAGGCAATGATGCGCTTTTGGCGACTGAGCAAACATGACAGGAGGTCTAATAGTTCTTGTATTGAAACAAAGACTTATTTGGCATTCGTTTCAATTATCTTTTAACCCCAAAATAGTAGTCCTTCCAGTTTAGCGGTTTAAGCTGCTTTTTAACTCAACTTTTTAGGACAAAATCATTCCTTATCCACTTAAGTCTAATCAAACAATGTTTTATTTTTTTTTTAGCCATTCCAGTTGGCAACTGGACCCCGCCGGACATTGATTACAATGAACGCTTCACCTGGGAGGGAGCAACTGACATGGGTAACAATTACCGTGATGCCCTACAACGCGGTTTGCCATATCCAATCCTGACAGTAGCCGAGTATTTTAGCTTGGGTCGAGAGGGTTTCTCTTGGGGTGGACAATACCGAGCGGCTGGCTACTTTGCCAGCATCCTTCTGTGGACATCATTAGCCTCATGGTTGCTGATGAACTTACTCCTCATCGCGGTTCCCCGTTATGGAGCCTATATGAAGGCGTTGACAGGATTCCTACTAGTCTGTACCAATGTTGGTTACTACTGCCTCCTGCCAAAGAGACCGCTGACAATTTACCTAGAAGGAGGCCGTCTTGAATTCCGCCTAGGATGGTGTTATTGGCTTCTTTTAATTGCAGGTACATAGGGTTTCATAAGAATCTACTGACTCCTATAATCAAATAATCATTTCTTGCTTAAGGAATCCTGTGTTTCTTCGCTGGGGTGCTCATTTCAATCATTGATTTGGTGTGGCCACACACATTCTCAACAGTCTTGGAAGTGTACTACGGGACACCATACGATAGACATGTAATTCTGGAGGAATCAAGTGATGTTCGTTATAGAAAACGCAACAGTAGAGGACTAGAAGATCCACCGGGTCTTGGATCTCGTATACTTCGACGTTTATCGTCAAAAACTCGAGACTCCACTACGGGTTTCTCCAGCTCTGCTGGTGTCTCAAGTGGAGTTGAAAATAAAGGTTTTCAAAGTGATGTTCCCAAGAGTCCTTGGCGATATCCATTTCGACGAGCGCAACAACTCCCGCCACATCCCATGAGTATACAGCGTACTATGTCACAAGACTCTGGATCGAGTATAGCATCGGGAACGGTACAGATCTCACCAATGCACAAGCAGGCTCTGTCAAGGATGTTACCGTGAGTACAAAATCAGTTTCAAATAACAAATTCCTTTAATTTGCATGTTTTGTTTTTTTAGAAAACCTCCACATGACCGGATTAGAGACATTGATCACTGGTGATCATGAATTTAATTAATATTATTTTTATTTTTGTTTTAATTTTCTTGACAACACTTGGAAAACTGTTTGGATCTGTCTCCACAAATTGGACATTTTTATTTTTTAATTTTTTTATTAAGGGACAGCGGGATACTTTCAAACAGTTTTTCGTTTAACAAAATCACATACCTGACAAACAAATTGAAAATCTCTATCTTAAGTAAATTATTTAATTATTTTTAAACAAAAAATCGGACTAAAACAAATCAAAAGAAAAAAAAAAACGCGTTTAAAGTTAGTCGTTCAAATCGGCTGCAAACTCAACGAAACTCTCCATACTAGAATTAAGGAAGAAAAAATAAAATATTTGTGTGTAAACTAAGTGATGATGTTATTGTGATAATGCTTACAATTAATAAAAAATAAATCCTAGCCATTAAGTTAATTAACTAATTCTCTAAAAAAAGATTGCATCAAATTAGCAAAGGATATAATTTATGTTTTTAGTTCATCCCCCTCTCGGTTTAATAAAAAAACTACACGAAAATTTAAGACAAATTCATTAGAGCTTAAAATTATTAAAAAGAAAAGATATTATATATGTATTATTTATTTCATTTTAGGATTTTATATTTAGTTTTGTGTATTTCATTTTGTATTTTTTGTGTTAAGCAGTGATTTTGTTTGTAAAAAAAAAATAGAAGCTATAAATTGCGTAAAACTTTTTTTTTAAATAAATTTAATTGATGTACGAATAATGTCATAAATGTGAGCTGTTAATAATTAATTAATTATAAATTGTAAATTATGCTAACGACGAAGAAGATTGTATGAAATAAAATAAAATTATGAATGTGAAAGCTTAGGGAGAGAAATAAAAAACAAAAAAAACAAAAAACGTATGACTAAGTTGATATAATGTTTGTTATTCGCTCTGTTACGTGGTAATCAATTAATCACTGGTTTTCTTCATTCAGGTAAGTTTATGGCATTCACACTTCCTTTCATTGAATTCTGTAAAATGAAAACCATGACCCTTGACAAGTACACTCCTCTCAAAACTCTTCAGAAGAATCATTATCACGTGAAATGCATGGGGAACATGTATGAAACATATGGTTAGGATCATTGTCCTGTTGATATACGAATCCTTCCCAAATTAATCTTACTCTAGAGGTCACAGAGTTTTCTTCCAATGTTGTTCGTATGGCTTCTTATTCATTTTTCCAGAGCCAGATTGCCCACTCCAGTCCACTCCTTTTCTGCGAGTTTTGTGGTCAAAGCAGGGGTTGTCGACCAGCAACTCCCAAATAGTCCAGTGTGTCCTTATCTTCGTTTGACCGTTATCAAGGACAGTGGTTTTTTTCGTGTTTCATTTATTTTGGCGCGTATTTCGGGTATTGTTTTTCATCTGCTTCGTTTGCTTGTTGTGGCTATTAGCCGATCTTCGAGTTTAGAGTTGTAGCTCTAGACCGTCCTGATCGTTTTTTATCCTCAAAATTTCCGGCTTGAGTGCGTTGTTCAGTGGTACATTGAACACAGCACCTTGATACCATCAACTATGACGCAATTTATCTTCTTAAAAAGATTGATGATTGCAGATCGTTTCTGGATTGTGGTTTCCGAGACTTTTCTCATTTTTAGCGAGTAGCAAGACGGCAGACAATTTGGCTAAAAAAACCCAATGTACGGATTAAAAGAACTCTTTAAACAGACGAGAGAGGAGGAAGGAGTTCCTTCACACGAAAGCACTTCCTCTTGCTCCAAGCGGCAGCAAACCAATTCTCTAGATGGAATCAACGGTGGCGTCTAAAGTTCTAGTCAGGACGAAGTATTAGTGTTATCCATATATGAGTGCATCGACATACTTGAATCACAGATCTGTAGGGATCTCTAATACTGAGCCAGGGTGTTGGAAAAGAGATGGTGGCGGTTGAAATGAGAAAATTTGGTCCCTAATCCTAGGGTATATAAAAGCGAACTGGTGCGCCAGGTTGGTGGTTATGCGTCCCTACTACGTAAAAACAACTTAGTTCCGAAACAACTACAAGCCTCGGAAAAGGACGAATTCACTGTTGACGATCTTGCAAAACGAAAATATCGCAACAAACCGCCAGAATCTTTGCCGATCGCGTATCCCTCAAGCTCTCCAGAAGTTCTATACAGCCAGCATCAAGTGCTGAACCAGTGTCATCGTTGCTTAGAATCCATCAAAAATGCCGCAACTGATGTGCTGGGTTTCACCTGACCACCCCACGAAACCCCTGGTTTGATGAAGAATGCCAAATGCAAGCACATGCAGCAAAACAACTCGCATATGAAGCGGTGCTGCAGAGGAGGACGAGAGCAGCTCTATGAACAAAAAAAGAAGGGAAGGACATCGGGTTTTCCGGAGAAGAATGAATGGGGACGAGAAGCTAGCGAGGAATTAGAGAGGTTCTACGCCAGGAACAATGTTCGAAAGTTTTACCAAATGGTAGACACAAAGAACGTGTCAAGGCAACAAGACCCGAACAGAGACCTGTAGAGATGAACAGGGAAACCTTGTAGCTGAGTTACCGTTGCTGCTGAGGACATGGAAAACCTACTTCTGACCCACTACGACGCAAATTCCACTGTCAGACACAACGAACCATTCAACCTAGACGAAAACCAAGACTTTCGTTCACCGACCAGAATGAAGTGAGGAAAGCAATATCCAAACTCAAGTCCAACAAGGCTGCTGGACCGGACGGCCTACCAGCCGAGCTATTTAAGGCAGCGACGGATGATTTGGTGGAGAGCATACACCAACTCATTTCCAAGATTTGTTTGGAGGCAAGTATGCCTGATAAATGGAAATGCAGAATCGTTTGCCCGATCCACAAAAAAGAAGACCCACTAAACTGCGCCAACTATACAGGGCATCAGTCTCCTTAACATTGCATACAAGATCCTGTCGGCCGTACTGTGTAAGGGCCCGAAAATATTTGTCTATGAGCACTTATTAGTGCGGTTTTAGGGCCGGTAAGTCCACAACCAAGCAAATAATCACACTATGGTAGATCCTGGAGATTACCCAAGAATTCCAGTTGGATACTTACCATCTTTTTTTATCGATTTTGAGGCCGCATATGACAGCATTTATAGAGACGAGCTAGAGTCGAGAATCCAACCGGAGATGACAACGCCTTAAGTGGGGCACACAAGTGGAACAAGTCCTCAACCAACTTGGATTTCGCAACTGGAGGCAGTTAGCGAAAGATCGCACTAACTGGAGAAACTTGTTAGTTGAGGCCGAGGTCCACTCCAGACTAGCGGCACCTACGTAAGTACGCACGAATGAAGTTAGTTGTACAGGTAGGCCTCGAAACTTTTGTTCTGCAGTGTAAGCAGCATCATCATCATCCTACCAAGTAAGATCCACCCTCTCGCCTTTGAAGACCTTCAAGCCTAACTTTCCATTGCGAGGATAGGCTTCAGTAAGTATGATTCACCCTCTCGCCTTTAAAGACCTCCAAGCCTAATTTTCTCCACCCAAATCTAATCAAACAAAAAAAAATACGAAATTTTGTTACAGAAATTGTTTCTGAAATACTAGTCACTCAGAAATTGTAGCAGGTATCCTCCAAATTCATTTAATTTCACTTGTCCACTATTGGTTTTTGCAGAGTGTACTCGTATCCAATTAGGATACGTAAGCATTGCATAGCTATGAGCGCTGTAGAGAATATCAATCATTACCAACATTGCATATCTGTTGCAGCACAAGGACTGGTTATTTCCTAAATTTAGTGTTGCATATACATTTGAGCTAGCTATCAGTAGGCGGTGAGTACTACAGCATACCCGTAGTTGCTGACGTAGTGCACGATCATTTTCATTGCATAGCTGTGGTTGCTGGAGCAAAATGTCGTTCGGTTGCCTGTTGAAAATTCTGATTGCCTGGTGTTTCGAAGCAAATTTTATTTTGCGACTGAAGGAGTGAAAAATTTTGACAAGTGAATGTGTAGAGAGGAGAGATATTTTCTCCGATCATTACTTTTGAATGCGATGTTGTTGAAGAATAAAGAATGAAGATTGAAGAAGATAAAGTAAAACACGTTTAATTTTTCTAAATCACTTAGCATTTAATGGTTTTATTGAATAATTCTTATAACTAAAATTACATTTTATTTTTATATTTTACAAACAATAAATAATTTGAAATTTTCTTTTTTTGTTTTGTTCATAAATTATATTTTTTAATCACTTTTTTATTTTACCAATTATGTCGGTATTCTTCTTTAACGCATTTGTGTTTATTAATTTCATTTAAATATATATATTTACAAAATGAATTTAAAAATAATAAAAAAAAAAAAAATTAACTAAATGATATGATTTGTTTGCTTTTTATTGTTTTTTTTTTTTTTATTTACGAACGAATGCACTAGAGTTTTTGTCTTCTATAATCTTTTTGTTTTAAGTTCTTTCTTTTATTTGTTTGATAGTTACAGCCTGGGTTTTCTTACACAGAGCCTTTATGTCTGCCTTTAGCGGAGCAGGACTAAATTGGTGTAGAGAGGGAGTTTTTACTCCGATCATTACTTTTAAACGCCAACAAGTCTTCGGTTATCCGAAATTTTCAAAGTGATGAATGAAATATGGTAGCTTACGCGTTTTGTTGACTTCATCACAAGCAGACATTACACTTTTGGTGAGAGGCCTTGGGCCGCATGAAAACACTCCTATTTTTGAGACCTAAAAAATGAAAAGAGGAAATATATTGAAATACAGTGATTAGTTACAGATGTATGTATTACGATTTTATGTAAAATGGGGAGACCTTCTAACCAATGGATACAATGATGACACTAGCGTCACATGACCTCTTCTTTCAAACTCCTACTATCACCCCTAAGCGTTAAGCCCGAATTCCTGGAGCTTCGACTGAAGATTAAGTTGCAACCTCTTTGGAAGATCGTTGGTTGGTGATAGCAAACGAGAGAGTGTGGGAGAGTGTTGCCAACTAATCTACTATCCCTCTAATTCAAATGGAAGAGGAAAAATCCTCTAAATGGAATCAATGGTGATATCTACAACTCCAGTCGGGTGGGACTACTTAGTGAATATCTAAAATGAGCTACTTCGACAATTTCGGAGCTTAGGTCTACACTGATCTTGAGAACAACATACGAGTATGTATATCAGGATCTTTGGATGGTGGCCGACGAGCCCTTAATGAATCAATAACAATGTTCTCTTTGAGTTCCGAATTGGATTACTGGTATCGGTTCATTCGGACCCTTGTCAAATTGATGAAATCAAAACTAGGACTCTTAAGTTGTGTGTTGGTCTTCGGGGTAACCTCTTAGGAACCAATAACAAGCTTTGGACAATCGCAGCATAAGGACAACGTATTTCGGATTTGTACTTGGAATAGTCGAACGTTTAACAGGCCGCATGCAGCAGATGCCCCAGACTTCTGTAAGGGAGCTACGTCGAAACCATTTGAACAGCCAATATTTTATTCCTCCGCTCTTAAGAGTTATGACTACACTCATAATGATTGAGACACAGCGCAGTTGGTAGAGAAATTAGGACGAAACCATTAGAAGATGCCGATGAACATCGGTTTTAATGTTTGCAGATTATAATGCGAGGGAAAAATGGCAGGGAAATGGTTGGACAGTTCAATTAAGAACATTGGAACGTAACTGGATAGTTCGTTGGAGCACAGCAGGGCTGTAAAAGAATGCAATCATTATTCATTCATTGAAGTCATACTAAGAATTCAAGTGGATTTGTTTCAATTCAATGACTTCAATAATGACTTCAAATTAGGAAAAAAAAAATCAGCATTCAGTTTGAAGTCATGATTGAAGCAATCATATTCAGCAATCAAAGTGTTGAAGTCAAAATGAATGCAGTCTTTTTGATTGCATTCATTGCTCAGCACAGTTTGTAAAAAAATAATTTAAAAAAAAAAAACAAGAAGAGGCAAGTACCATTTCCACGATATTCAAGCGAAGTGACAGTGTGAATGAAAACTAGAGATAGAGGCGGACACAAAATCAAAAAACCTAGGAAATATCATTATTTTATGGTAGATTGCGTGGACTTGAAATTGTCTAAAACAACTGGGTTTTGAAATATGACAAGGTCATTAACAATGTTAGTTCTCAGTTAACCTTTGTTATGGCAAGAAGA
Organism: Xylota sylvarum; assembly: GCA_905220385.1. Lineage (NCBI taxonomy): Eukaryota > Metazoa > Arthropoda > Insecta > Diptera > Syrphidae > Xylota > Xylota sylvarum. The sequence goes on along the minus strand of LR999957.1, from coordinate 100,617,207 downwards.
AAGGAGGTAATTTACTTGACGTCATCTAACCGATACTTTAAGTCAATTACAAGCTGGAGAATTCTGCCGGAAGTGTCCCTGTCGGATCATAATTAGGTAAATCGCATTCCAAATCATATGCGAAACCATTACTTTGCAGGAGAAGAGGGATCCGCGAAAAAACTAACTGGATACGTTTTGCAGTAGAGCTAGACAAGTCTGTCAAAATTCCTCCTAACCTCAGAACGAGACGCAAAGGCGAAAACGCTGCTCAAAACCTGACTAGTATCATCACCAGATGTTTCGAACAGACGTGCCCAGTTATGAAAATTTCCTATAGATCGGCAGACTAAGAAAGGAAGCCTGATCCATATCTTGTCATGGTGGAAAAGCTTACTTTGCGTCCCGGTAGCTGGGCGTCCTTCCAAGAGATAAAACTATATCCAGTCTGCGTGCAATCACATATTTTCCCACGTAGAGATACTACTATCAAATGTTTAAGAAACCAATACGTGATTGCCCAAGGTAAGGTACGACGGCGGCCAACTATTTCTAAACGGCCTAAGACGTGCAAGTTGACCATCAAGAGATTAGGAACAAAGAAGTGGGACAAACTATCTACCACAATGCTCGGCCCTACTTGCAGGATTTGTTCCTGTCAACAAGGCAATTGCCAACCCTCCGGAGGTGATTGCTCCTGCAGAAGAGCTGAACGTGGAAGGGTTGATGGGACCTCCCAGTACCACGACAAGTCATCGCCAGTCAGGACAAAAGGTTGCCTCATCGGCCAATCAAAGGGGGTCATCCCTTTCGACTGCTCTGCCATCACCATCAGAACCACCTTCTACCTTGACGCTGAGTGGGTCAATCCCTCCATTGAGGAAGAAGGTGTTTCTGAAGGCAGATACAGGACTGCTGGACCACTCCAATGCGACGAGTCACTGCTACTCGCGGGAGAGTGAGACTGGGGCTCCTGCTGGCCGAGTGATTTTAGGACGATAATGGAAATTCCTGAGCTCAGAGCTTCGCTACTGTTGTAAGCACTGGAGTGCATGGTTCGAGACTGGCCCCACCATTGCCCAATTCAGTTGACGCTAAGCACACAACAGTAGGCAACACACAGAGGACGACTTCTCTCCGTAACCGGAAGAGAAACGCTGGATGTCTTATTAAGCATCTGAAAAAGCGTGACCCCAAGTCATTCATGGATAGAGCTCGCAATACGCTAAAAACTTTAGGATCAAATGGATCGACAATAGGTTGACAAACATGGAGAGGGCTGGAAGCCATTTGCTTCCCATCTCAACTACTGTGAGACCTGGGCAAACAACCAGCTCGAGGCTGTAGACGATGACTGGAAAGCCATCTGCCATCCACCTCATCTGAACCTATCGAAGTCTATTCCAAAAGAGGCAGGTACGATGATTCGATGTGGTTCCCCGACCGACAGAATTATGCAAAAGGATATGAAATCCCTTTCTACCCTGATAGGAGTACATAATCACGGGGCATAACATTCTGGGGTACCACGTCGTCGATATGGAAATGAGGATATGGAAGAAACAGGACACAACCCACTTTCTCTGTCACTGTCCAGGTTTTATCCACCTTAGTTTTAAATTTCTCGGGAGATAGTTCCTCCGTGACCTAAAAGAATTATCCAATGAAATCTTAAACTAATAACCAATGGGCAAGGAACATCTCTCCCCTGTTAAGGTTGGTTAAGATTCTCAAAAAAACAAACCAATCAAACCGAAGTCTTACGAAGTATAAACCAGTTGCTGCCAACTCTAAAGAGAATTTTAATTGCGTATCTCGCACTGGCATATATGTATGTATTCCTATATTTTGGAGTAGCATTTGCACACAAAATTGGTAGAGATGAGTATCCTTCTTGCTGAAAAACTTGTAGAGACTAGTCAAGATTTACGTAAGCAGGTCTGCACTGAGGATGCCCCCTCTATCTGAGATGCAACATGAATACCTGCAAAAATTAGTTTCTAGAATTGAATGCGGTTTCGATAGAAAGGAATACGCAATGGCCACAGCAATGACTATACTATCTAAGCCACCTGATAAACCAAACCAGTGAAAGGTGAAAAAAAAAGGTCTGGGAATCGAAATTAGAACTCCCAATCAGTACTCCAACGCACTAACCACTGAGCCACGACGCTCATATATCACAAATGGTGATTCATAGTTCAGAGCCTCAGATAATCTCTTATACGTATAATATAAGCTATTAAATGGTGTATGTACTTACATATGAGTGCTTCTTTTGAACAAATTTGAGGAAACTGGACATATCTGGCCTGCCAAAGTGATTAACCGCCTTCAGGCCGGTGAATATTGACGTTTTCGACAGTCGCTGGAAGTGATTCTCACAAATGTACTGAAATTAATAAAACAAATTGTTAATCAACATTCTGGCATTGCACTGATAGTACTTACCAACATAGTTGTCCTCAAATCAAACTTATGGAAAAACTGCGTAATGAAGATGTGAATCTCCAGGACATTGGTCACATCCTTCTTCTCTACATCCCGTAATACATCGATAAACCACTCGAAATGCTTATGCGATGGACATATCCACAGGAAGTAGACTTTTTTGCAAGCTACACCCGAATACCGATTGGTACTGGTTCCGAATACTAAGTCGTTTAAGATGGATGCATAGGGGGTCACACCAATGCCACCACCTACCATCACGGCAACCTCAAACTTATACCAGTCCTGGTTGCCGCCACCAAATGGTCCTTCGATGCGAATTTTCGGTTGATCTTCTGGATTATAGTTGCATGGATCGAAGTAATTGCGAAGTTTCCATGTCCATGGTCCCTGAGCCTTGATATGACAACTCAAGAAGTTCTCATGTGGTGCTGAGGTCAATGTAAAACTATGCATTTCATGAGGACGGAACGCAGTACATGACAAACGAACCCATTGACCGGAGAGGTATTTTAGGTTTGGTGGACGGTAGAACTTGATTTTGATCACATCTGATGGTAGGAGGTCGGTCTCTATGACATCTAGAGCCATGTATTTCGTTCTTAAGGAGACAATCTGCAAAGGGTAGTTCTAAAGCAACTGGCAGTACACAGGAATATCCTACCTTATCCAAAGTGTAGATCAATCCGGGACCAAGGAAGAACATCCAGAATCTGGGAGGACCTGTCAATCGTGCCAAACCATGAATTAAACTCAGCATATATAGAAATATGTACAGTGAGTGCATATTCCAAAAGAATTTGTATGCTTTCTTGCGGATAGTTGGATGTGCGAAGACAAAGATAATGCACATAATGATGAACAGCAAGACTCCAGTTATTCCTGAAAAAGAAACACTTATTGAGTTTCTAACCACTCTTTTCAAAGGATTTCACTTACCAGTGACAGTTTGGAACAACCAAAACGTTATATCCGGCTTGTAGTCCGAAGCAAAATGCACCTCTCTAGTCAAACACCTCAAGTTCTCATGGGACTGTGTAGACACATGATAGAAGTTCACAATATGTCCCACGGAATGCAGTACAGAGAAAAACAGAGCGGTACAGGCAGCGATTTTATGAAACTGGATATGAGAATCCAAAGGAATGTACTGTTGTATTGGGAATTCCTTGAGTTTGGTTATGAGGTTCCTGTGAAGAGTTGCCTATTATTACAGAGACGGTTGTCATAGGTTTACACTTACCTCGACATAGTAAGCAATAATAGAGAGTAACAGAACGATAATGAAGCCGCTGATCCACGAGTGATCGCAATACCAACGCCCATGATGTGCCTCAAATCTGTATGCTCAGCCATAAAGGAGTAATCTATGAAATAAGTTAGAATGATAGGAATGATAGGAATCAAAGAAGTAAAAGTAAAACTCACGGATAAACCTCTCCACAAACAACACGATCGTGATGACATAGAACAGAAACAGATAAAATATATTCTGTCTATTCTCCTCCAAGAAAGTGATGTAACAATCCCATTTCTCTTGCATCCAATGGCGTGGCTTATCCTGCATCGGTTCGATATGGAACGATGTCATTCGAGCCACATTTGTTGACGTATCCAAGAAGTTCTGTTTGGCACCCTTGCAATCCAAACCAATGGCAACAAAATCACCCTTATATTCCTTCATCATTAGCTTGAAGTCCTGATAGGTTAAATGATTCTTATGTTCTAGTCCAACATCCTGAAACATACCATCGATTAGCTCAGTAACTTGATCATCTCCAAGGCTTGTTGTCCTCGCAATCTCAACCAACGATCGCATCATTTCACTGAGTTCGCCCTTGTCAATGACTCCATTGCGATCATTGTCACACATATCGAATATAATTCGAAGTTTGTCATCCGTTTTGCCACGGGAGAATAGGACCACTGTCTCCAAGAATTCTTGGAATGAAATCCGTCCATCCTGATCCTTATCCACGATGTTGAACATTTTCCTCACAAACATATCATTTGGCTTCATGCCAAGTGCTGCAGCGAATTCAGCCTTTGACAAACTAGTCCTCATTACAGTCATCACTTCACCATCAGTCGACGCATCTGAACGTCTTCTACGTTCCCCAGGACGGAGACCAAATGTCAGAGCATATGCCTCACGGAAAAAGTATTCCAAGCGCTTTTGCCTACGTTCACGGGTTTCTGCTCGTGCAAGCATAATGTCCTTGTTCACTTCAACCAAAGTCATCTCCTTCTTGTGAAGAATCAGAAAATCCTCCAACTTCTTGACGAATTTGCGACGTGCTCCATAAGACTCCAATTCTAGAACCAGATCATGATCATTTGGAACCCTCAACAGAATGTATGGCTTCTTCTTGATGTGGTTCGTTGCAGACTCTTCAACAGTGATCACATCGATGTTCTTAAGACTGAATGTCCGAAGTTTCTCACCCTTCCTGTCCACTGTGTATATAGCCGATTCAGGGCCAAATTTAACGGTCACCAGTCGTTTGTGATTCGCATGTAACCACTCTCGAGCGATCATTTTATCAACTGAACCCTTATGAGCTGGCGACGATCGCAAAGCCTCCTGGCGGATTTTCAACTTTCGGCGTTTGCTGTTTTGCAATTTTACAACACAGTACCCAGCTCCAGCGCACAGAATTGGTACAAAGCCAAGAAACACACAAACATAGATAAACATCAGTTCCGATCCGGAAAAATAGTCATAACCCTCGAGGTAGTTACATGGTTCCAACTCTGTGGCATTTAATTGCATCGGTTGTGGGCATGGATCACCCTCGTGCCACATGAACACATCTTTCTGGACGTCACCCGGATGGATGTCTGTGCTGTTAACAATGATGTCCCACATGGTGATTTTGCGTAGTTCTGTAATTTCTTCAGCCGTGAAGACTCCATTCCGCTCATTCTCGAACCAAAAACGATCGGCGTCTCGAAGTCGGGCAAATTGTTCCTTAATTACTTTTGAGAAAAGTTCTCCTGGCTGGCCATATGACTCTAGCATTCCTCCGATATATACATCTACGTCGTCCAGCTGGTTGTTGTAGGCCGATATAAGCATCCTGGAAAAAATAGTTTTTTTTTATGATATTGTTGTCTATTTTCAAAAGCATACAAACCTCAATAGTTCCGGTTGGACAGCAAACAGCTCCGGATTGATTTCCATCCAATTCTTTCTCGGTGTCAAGCCATATGCCACTCGAGCAGAATTATAATCGGGCAAACCATTGTCCCTTCCTCGCATAATGTTGAGAGCTCCTAGATCCCGCCTGGTAAATTCCATCGGACCAAATAGTTTATCCCTAACATCGGAACAAAGTACAGGATCTTCTCTCTCCGAGATTTGTGACGCCAAGCCCATTAGAATCTCTTCGATGGTTGTATCTGTCATGAAGTCCTAGACATTAAAAAAAAAGAGATTCAAATGGTGCCCAAGGGGGATTTTCCATTATACTTACACTAGAATCCCACCAAGTTGAGCACAATCGAATTGCAGGATACCCCATTGGAGTGGTTTTGAAATTACATTCAGCATCACGGCGATAGATTCCGGGTGGAATCATTGTATGACCAAATCGAAAAGCTGCTGCTTGAAAGACATGACCAACTCCAGGGTGAATGTCTTGTTTATAGCCCTCATATGGCTCAATCTCTGAACCCAGGAATGCCGGCAAGTATTCGTAGAGCATAATATTCTGAACGCTAGCGATGACGATGCGTCGAGCTCGTTGGAAGATATCCTCATCGCTCCAATCGGGATGTTGGGATTTAACTCTTTTGGCGACTGTATTATGCCACCGCAGGAAGAGAATCGAAAAGGTAAGCACCGCTGGATTTTGGTTTGTTCGGGGATCACCAAGTACTGGAATGAACGAGGAAAAAATGACATTGTGGACCGAAGCAAAAGAAATGTCAAATGGAAACATTTCACAACAGAATTGCGAACCAGTAAAAATAAATAATATTTGGTCAGTGAGAGGCAAGTTCTAATTCCCACCTTCCACATGGTTCCAAGACCATGACCAGGTCTAACAATTTAACCAAGTCAAGCAAAAGGTACCACGAGTTAGACATGAGTGTGGAAAGAATCTTTCCGCCAAATTTACTAGTATATTCTTAGGAACAAAATACTAAAGCTCCCAGGCGGAAAGCTTCTTTAAGTTCCACTTGTTTATTCGCAAAATGCAGATAACCTTGGCATGACGTAACATCATTGAATACAAGATAGTGCAAATACGAATCGTGAATTTCAAACAAAATGCGCATGACCAGCGAAAATTAACAAAATTAACCAAGTTTCTTGTTCTTAAGAATAAAAATTAATCAATCTGCCGTCAAGCGGTTCCATGGTGTAATGGTTAGCACTCTGGACTCTGAATCCAGCGATCCGAGTTCAAATCTCGGTGGAACCTTGAGAATCTTTTTATTTTTATTTTTTTATTTCTTTAAACTTACAGAACAGCCTCTCTGGGTTCAGCATTTTCATAACATTCGGCACGGGGTTGTTAAACAATGGCACACGCATAGTATTTCGCACAGGCATTCGGCCGCCCTTCTCGGTGAGTAGTGTTCCGTTTTGAAACGATCTCATGGCATTTAGCCACGCTTCCGATGTACTGTAGATGAAACTGCCATCAATCCATGCTGTCATCTGATTTAACTACAAAAATACAAGTTGTAATACATTCTAGAATCATTAATGTGAAACTTACCTGTTCCCTTGGTGCATTCGGACTCTGTCCAGTACTTCGATCATATGCGGCCCTATGGAACGGTATGTATCTGTCTCCACGACAATCTTTGTCATACATCTCATCACATTTTTCAATTTCAATGCGATGCATCTCGATTGGACAGCCAGACTCTGATGCCATCACGATCTCATTGGCGACCACTTGGCCGAAGAAGGCCAAGAGAGCGGTCCGATTGTACTTTGATGCGAGACCATCACGACCACGCATGAATAGACGACTCAATCGGCGAGTTGAAGGTCGATTTGAACCGGCCATGGCATAGACCCCATCCGAGTATGATGGAGGCGCTTTGCGAATTAGGTGGCTGTCTGGAAGGAGACAAGGAAAGTAGGGATGCATTATTAGTGTGCGGAGTACTGGTGGCATTGCTAGATTAAGTGAGTCACGTTTGTTGGTGTGGATTGATATGGAGAGATAGTTGCAGAAACCGGTTTGGATACGCGGAAAGTGCAAGTTCCGATAACGTTCTGTGAGTAATGGTGTGGGGTGAATTTTAATTAATTATTACCGGACATGTAACGTTGTGAGGTGGAAGTCTACAAAATTGAGTCATGGAATTAGGGGTTCTGTGAGAAATGCGGAAGCAAAATTTTCAAATTGCATAACTTTGTAAATAAAAGATTCCGATTATAATTTTGTTGGCATTTTCATGGAGAAAGTTTGAAGATAATGGGCGAACGAGTTGAGCAATCATCGAGCATTGTCTTATTTTGAGTTAAGAGTAATGATGAAGTTCGTTCGAAAATGAAATCAAGTTGGACAAGATTTACTTGCATAGAAGATTAGATACAGTAAGCATGCATGACAGCGGCTATTCAGACACGCCGGAAAAATATACTGTGACAGCCACAGTCAGCGCGCGGATATACAGTAGAGTAGCGAGGATTTATACACCTCAGTTCAAAGATGGAACAATTCAGTGCTGTAACGATCCAGAGTGCCACGTTCAAAACGTATGGCACGCCATAGAAATATAAATTAAAGTTTTCAGCGGTGGAGTGGCGGAAGTCGCGTGGATAGGTATGTATATACGAATATGAAGACGTTAATGTAAATAAGGTCCGCTCGGTTCGCAAACGTGCTACGGAACAGGAACTTAATGAGACTGTGGACGTCTGGATAGCAGCTTCAAACAAAAGTTAAAATTCAGTGCAGCTTTTTCTCTATATAAAGAACAAGTCAGATCGGAACTAGACCATTGTTCTGAGATTTGGACTTCTGGTTTATTTTCTTATTCTCTTAAAAAAAAACAGAGTAAACTTATTGGCCTGAAGTCAGAAGGGTTAGCTTTCCTTGAAGAGTTTCCATTTCAAGAAATTGACAAGTTTATGAACAATAATTGGCTGCCAAAGGGTAGTAATGCGAATATATGAAAGCACACGTGTTCTAACGATAGCCTCTCACTATCAACTCCTACTCTACACCTCCACATTATGGGCTGCTGGGTGCCTAGTACCTCGACTGGGTAACCAACCCCTTTGGATGGTGTTTGGTGGCAGCAGACGAGAGAGGGGGAAGGAGTGCTTTCATACTAAAGCACTTTCTCTTGATCCAGGCGGCAACGGACAAATTCTCTAGATGAAATCAACAGTGGCGTCTACCAGCTCCAGTCAGACCGAAGATTGCCTATATGAGCTGCTTCGACATTCAGTGGGACCTCCATTACTGAGCCAGGATCTTGGAAAAGAGTTGGTGGCGGATGAATCCTGAATGGGCCAATGGCAGCGCACGTATCCCAGAAGCGGTTTACTGACTCCGAAAAATCCGCTTGTCCCTAGGGGTATAAGAAGGAAACTGACCCTCAAGGTTGAGGTTTGTAAGACGGGGTAACTTCCCTACCACGAAAAAAAAACAATAGTTGCGAAGTTGCTTGGATAAGGATATCCCTACACTATACTACTACGCGGCAGACTTAGGCAAGAAGTCTTAAGCTTTCGACATGTGAGCGAGCGTCTTATGACTATCAGCATCAAGGTTAAATTCGCGAACATAAGCCCAACGTGCACTCATGCCCCCATAGAGGACAAGGACGATGCCATCAAAGAAATTTTCTACGAGGTCCTTGGCAAAACATATGAGCAGTGTTCTAAGTATCTAAATCTCGTGCTAGGCGATTTTAACGCCAAGAGGACGTCAACAAGGAGGACGTCTTTGGTAGGACAGTTGGTAAGCATAGCCTAAACAACACTACGCTTGGCAACGGACTATACCAAGCACAATGTTTCCTCATCTCAATATTCGCAAGGGGACATGGCGGTTTTCTGATCATGAAATGGTCAACCAAATTGACCACAATGGGATCGAAGCAAGGCATGTCTCCATGCCTGACTTCCTTCGACCGACCGACCTTCGTGCATTCGCACGTTCCGGACTGTATAACGGCGACGAAGACCAACATCCCGCTGTCAGGCAGAATGAATCATTTAATCTAGACGATGATAGCCAAAACGAAATGAGAATAGCAATATCCAAGCTTAAATCCAACAAGGATGCTGGACTTGGTGGCTTACCAGCCGAGCTGTTCAAAGCAAAGGAGATGACCCAGTAGAGAGCATAGACCAACTCATTTCGAAGATTTGCTCAGACGAGTGTATGCCTGATGAATGGAATCTCAGCACCGTTTGCCCGATTTACAAAAGTCTCTTCAACACCGCTTACAAGATCCTATCTGCCATACTGTGTGAATGCCTGAAATCCTTCGTCAACACCCTGATTGGCCTTTATCAGTGTGATTTCAGATCAGGAAAGTTCACAATCCTGGAGAAAACTCAAGAAGTTCAAATCGATACCTACATCTTTTCATCGATTTTAAGGCCGCATATGACAGCATTTATAGAGACGAGCTATACAGAGCCATGTCTAGTTTTGGCATCTCTGCCAAATTCGTCAGATTTTGTTGAATGACGATGAAGAATTCTTGCTGTTCCATGAAGGTCGGTAACAATCTCACCGTGACATGTGTGGTGTGTCGTGTAACTTCTTTCAAGAATTGTGCGAAACTCACAAGCCAAAACCGGATGGATAATCTTTCAACTGTGCAACTACTAGTTTACGTCGACTATATTGACATAAATGGTAGAACTCAGCGGGCTGTCATCGGGGAGAAGGAAGGAGACCTCAAGCGACTTGGAGTGCGCAACTGGAGGCAGTTAGCTAAGGACCGGGGCTAACTGTAGACGTTTGTTATTGAAGGCCCAGGATCACCCCGAACTGCACCGCCACCTAAGAAGAAGTGATTTGAACACTAAAATGCATAAGACATCTTTGGTAAGTCAGTTGACAAGTACATAATAGACGATATCCGTCCTAAAACGAAAGTACACGGTTTCGTCATATGTTAATACTCAAAAGGGGTGCATGGAGTCCTACTGATCATGAAATGATCTATAAAATTGATAACACTACCAGCATCGGCTCGATAGATTGTTGTAGTCAAGGTCCGAATGTGATTAGCTTAAGCGCCGCAACAAAGAAGAGCTATTGTAAAAAGATACGATGCCTAAAGGCTCCAATTCCAATCGCAAGAGCCGCTAAAATTTTTATCAAACATGTACCCCGAAATCTTTCAAAAACTCATATGAGATCGGAGACAATAACCCTCCAGTTCGCAGATTCTTTGAATGTGATGCAGTAGAAGAAGGTGGCTAAGTTGGCGCGCATAATAAAATATGGATTTTAACCAACTTCGAGTACACATCTGGAGGCAGCTAGCTAAGGACCGATCTAATTAGAGAGGATCGTTGGTTGAGGTTCAGGTTCATCATGAACTGCAGCACCAACTGCGTAAGTAAATATTACCGAGTGGTCCATGGGAGAACATTTGATTTGCTGCTTTTGTGGAATCAGACGTTTATACTTGCAAGACACAAGCAACGCGCTCGCTCAAGAAAAATTCATCAGAATCGTGAAGGACATTTGAAAAATCTGACAATTCCTGTTAATCTACAGCTTTATTCCCAATGTCTCATAATCGTACTGGTCACCATTGACAACGGTCATTAAATAAGAAATATAAAACCCCATATGCATGCAATAACCATGGTCACCTGTCAGGGATATGTACTTGCTATATGAAGTGTTAATATTCAACAAAGAACTATTAGCGAGCGCATCTACCCATATTCCACCAGTCCAGCTCAAGGTCATAAACAAGTACGGCGCACATGGAACAACAAAACGAATAAAGAAACAAAAAAGAAACCGTTCACCATCAATCTGAAGGCAGTGACTGTATCATTTACTGCAACAAAGGCACCTTGTGCGATTGATGAGGTGTAGCAACAAAGATGACAGTTCCGAACGATATACATATGCACAGACTTATTATTATCTATTCGCGCTAAGATTAGCACGCCTCCTGTGACATAACCTATTAGCAATGCTCTTAAATGTTTCCCACTTGACCACTTTGATCACTGATCTCATTCAATCTGGTAATTAATAATTTTTCCAAAACTTCATCAATTATCTCAAGCTTCGTCTCATTCATCAATCTATATACTTATTATAGATTCGATCAGTGTGTGATACATAAAAATAGATGCCCGTCAAAGGAACCACAAAATAATATAGCCTTCAGGCTTTCAGACATGACTTCGAAAAATCCTCCTCACCAATCAATCAAAGTGTACCAGTCCACAAGCGTCTCCAATTCGATATCGGGTCGGTATTTCTTTTGTCCGGATTTCTTTCACACACTGTGTGGTTTCAAATTATAGGTAGAAGACAGCAAAAGACAGACAAAAAATGGCATTAGATATGTACTTACCGACAGATCCCCAATCCGGATGTGCCAAATTGTTGTACCATCCATCATATCGTTGCTTCTCTGTTTGACTATAGATTTTCTCTGAAAATATAAAATTTTTTGGAGACGTAAGTAAAGAAAAAATAGAAAATTATTTTTAGAATATGATCTTAAATTTTATAGAGAAATCGAAACAAGTTTTACCAATCAAATGTACCATGGACGACATAATGAATTGTAGCAGACATTGTAAATGATTAGAGAGACAGTTTGACAACTTGAACAATATGATTTTGGGTTATTAACGAATTAAGCCGAGTTAGGTGAAAACATTTTGACATTTGTAAAATTGTCATGAAATTTTATTTTGCTTGCGGTAACCAATGAATAATTGAGACGTATCATGTTGAATATTGAAAGAAATTCGGAGTGTGAAGGATTGGATAAAGAGATTAACCTAGATGTCAAAACAAAAATAGATTGTTTTGAAAGTAAGCACATAATAATTATGACATAACGAAGAATTGTATGTCATTGGATTGTATAGATACATGTATATTAGACAGGAAAAGTACTTATCTGAGATGGTTCATTCATTCAATGGAGAATAATTCCTAAAGCTGTGAAAATTATCACATATAAGCCCGCAATAGTCGAACAACTGGTCGGTCAACTGCTTGACAGATTGGTTGGGTAAGTTCGTAAATGTCGGACTAACATAGATCTGCATTGACTGCGTTCATAAAACGAAATGCAAATCGAACTTACGCAGGCCGACAGAAACGTATTACGCTCATGAACATCAAAAATGCGCAGTAAACAAGTCGGCATCGGGTAGATTGTGCAAATAAATTCAAATAAATTCAAGTAAAATATTTTCGATTACTACTGCGTCTACGAATTCGATCGTTGATATCATTTCCCTACAGACGCAGAGACCAGTCTTTTAAATTTTTTTTTGAATTCGTCTCCAATTGATGCAACAATTCCGTCAAAGAGTCATGGGTATAATGAACGCGATAATGAAAGTCTGTTTGAGACTCAAGCATGTTCCTTGCTATTGGAATGTCGCTAGGAAAATATACTCATGAAGCGACTTCTTATAGACCCATATATTTGTTACCCATCATGTCAAATATATTTGAAAAGATTTTCATCAAGAGGCTAAGCCCGATTACTGAAAGTGAAAACATGATACCGACTCATCAGTTTGGTTTCAGAGAAACAGACTCAACCATTGAGCAGGTTCATAGAATAACGACAACGTTATTGAGCGAGCTTCGGAAGATAAAATGGTATGATCAGCCATATTTCTAGACGTTGCTCAAGCATTTGATAATGTATGGCATGCAGGACTATTATACAAACTTGGATTACTCTTCTCCAAAGAATATACGACAACAGTGGAGTCTTAAAAGAAAAAAAATACTGGACCTGAAAATATACTTTCGTATCAAGCAAAAAACATGCCTATTCCGGCCTTAAAAAAATTTGAGCTGGAGAACTGCAAGGAAGGATATGTCTACTCTTTACCAGTTCCTTCAAGGAGTACAAAACAGCCACAACACACAGTAATATTTACTTGCTATAGAGAAAAGCAAAGTAGAGTCAACCAGAATCCTTCAAAATGCTGTTGATACTGTGGTCAACTGGACCATAAAAGGAAGCATAAATACGAATAGTACAAAATCAATATACGTTGATTTTATCAATAAAAAAATCCAAAAAATAACACAGCAAAATATCTAGGAATGGACCTAGATGTCAAACTTAAATGGAAAGAGCACATGAAAAGGAAAATAGACGAATTGAACATTGAATTGATAAATATTGGCTTATTGGTACAAGATTACTCGTATCTACACATAACAAACTGTTATTGTATAAACAAATACTAAAACCCGTATGGACATACGGATTTTAAAATAATGTTGAAATGATCAAAAATTTTCAAAATAAACTATTGAGAGGCATAGAAGAAAACTGAGGACTATAGCAGAAACTATTGCAAACTACGCAGGAGTGCATGACCAAAGGCTGAGGCGACACATAAACCCAGAAGCAGTGAAGCTTACTTATACAAACGGAATTAATAGAAGACTGAAGCGCATCAAACCACATAACCTAATAGCTGGCAAAGTTTCAATAAAAAAAATTGATCTCGCTCCAGCTGATCGGAAAATATTTCCAGTTTTATTAAGTAATCAAATCTAGTATAAGTATATACATAGACAACCGCTATAGTGACTAGATTGAGATGAAATTCAGTAAATTCTCTCAAGTAATAAAAATACAGAAGGTATTCACAGCATGTGTTGAGCTTCATCAATGCGATGAAACAATTGATACTGATACAATTCTTACATAAATGTGTCTTACCAAGGCTTAACGATTCAAAAACTCCTCTTTACACAAGATAAAACATAGAAACACGGCTGTGGCTGCGCTTTACAGATTCTCTTCCAAAATGCGGTAATTCACAGTAGACAATATTATGTTCTTATGTAAATACTCTAAAATCGAAAACGGTTAGGTTACAATAAATGGTTGTTTCCACAGTTTCTCTGAAACCTATAGACAGAGAAACTGGACATTTTGGACAGTAATTCGATATTATCTGTAGATGCGTGGAAAAGATTTCCATTAACCAATAAAGTGTATATTTGGAAAATGGACAAAGGTTATATTTCTTAGAACATAAATTTATAGAAAGAATCAACAACACTCAAAAGACGACATTAATGGTATTTTTCGAATGCAAAATGCATCGAATACAAAATCGATGACATCGCCAATCTGCAAGGTACCGCATCTGGGGCAATAATTATTTTGTGAGAGGAAGAAGGGATGTACTCGGGCACTCTAGGCTGTTCATCCGAATAACGATGCGTGCTTTTACCTCCATCTCTTGTTTCACGAAGTTCGAGACTCTACATACATCATTCTCAAACTTAAAGACGGTATAGACACAAATGCTTGATATTGCTCGAGAATTTGGTGGTTTCGGTGGTAGATCAACTTCTTAAGCACTATAGATTACAACAGGTGAAAATCCAGTCAACCTTGATTACCTACGAGAAACGATCTATAAAACCTGCTTCTCAACAGCTATCAAAAGAAAATTGATAAATCATTGAAAATTTCAAATCAGATGACAACATTTTCTTATTGGACGCTGCAGCCTGGACGGGAAAGACTTTTAGCATTCTTTGCACATTTAAGGCAAGTTTATTTCAAATGTAGAAGTCAAATCTTCGAATAAAACCCGGAGGGACAGCGCAGTAAAGAAAGACCTCGCCTTAGGTGGCACGCACAAGTAGAAGGCGACCTCAACCGAATTGGAGTGCGTAACTGGAGGTAGTTAGTTAAGGACCAGGATAACTGGAGAGGCTTGTTAATTGAGGTTCAGGTTCATATTCAGCATTCAAGCTACCTCTTAATTTAAACACATTTGAAAGTTTGCTTTGCAACATATCTTAGTAAGTAAGGTCATTCGACAATGAAAGCTCATAGTCTGAGATGAGTGCAGTATGTCACACAAAAGAACAATCGATGCACTGAATAAGATGCTGAAGGATATACGAAGTAAATGGAGTCACTGTACTGCTTGCAGGTGACCAAGGGGATTTTGTGCTGACGAGGTAAGGGCCCGCCTAAAATCATCCTACATGTGCCAAAGATGAAGCAGTTGTATCTTTAAAAGAATATGAGGTGACATTTGGGACATGGCTAGCGACTTCTAAAAATAGGCGAAGGAAATAAAGAAGAAATAAAGGGAAAAGTGAAATTCCCAAATTTGCCAAAATTTTGTGTCACAATTTGATGAACATAAAGATGCTCCGGCTATTCTAACACCAAAAAATGATGCAGTAAACGAAATTAATGGTTGCCTTTCTCTAAAATTGATATGACATATAACAGTAGACATGTATTTCTATTGTTGTATGTCTGACTACCTATTTTATTTTAAACGACAACAATAAATGCCCCGCAACAACAATAACCAAAGTTTAGAGTCAGTCATTAAAGAAGGCTGAGGTCGATTTAAGTGTTAGGCAAGCTCAACT
The DNA here is from genome assembly GCA_905220385.1 of Xylota sylvarum. NCBI lineage: Eukaryota > Metazoa > Arthropoda > Insecta > Diptera > Syrphidae > Xylota > Xylota sylvarum. The sequence goes on along the minus strand of LR999957.1, from coordinate 100,601,191 downwards.
TGCAGTCTGTCTATTCGTCAGCCTATTGGAAGGAAAAACAGCAAACATATTGTGTAAAGAGGTGCTGAAAACATATAAGGATAGCGCTAAAATTTTGGACTAATTTGATAGCTTCATAAGTCAAAGAAATGCTTGGCCTTAGAGATAAGATCATAACAGTAAAATCGTCTGCTTCATAACTATGACCTCGAACTCAATATTATGTACAAATGTACACGTATGTACACCATGTATCTGGTTTTTTAAAATGACGTATTTAAATCGGAAGACAATATATTGCAAGGAACTAATAATAATAATTGTAACTATGTACGTTCCTATCTACATTTTCATACTAGTAAGCTAGTAAATGATAATAATTCAACGAATGCTACTGAATTTTTATACGACATCATACATATATGTATGTGAAAAACAAGCTTCAATCAAACACGATATGTTTAAAATATCGCAAATTCTAAAATTCCTCAATCTAATGAATGAAATTTACAATCATTGGCACGTTTATGAAAGAAACAAGTATCATTTCATCAGACATCAGCAGAAGACATATACCCATAGTGTATCATGTTTTACATTTGACCCTATTTGTATTGCAGTCAATGTGTCTACTGGACGTACTTCGAATCGCACACCTGAAAAAAACTGACAACAAAAATGTATCTAACATCAATTGCACAAAATCCATTTAATTGCCATTTGATGTTCATTGATTTAATGAAATCTTTGGTTAGCAATCGACATGTGACTTAAATATCCCATTTTCCAGTTCCAGATACTTTAGTTTTCTCTGTAGTGTAACAACTACTCGCCTACTAAATCAATTGGTTTTCGGTTTGGGACTTTTGAAAAGCGTGTGTGTACATTCATCGTGTGTTATTTGGAGTAATTAAAAATTCATTATTACGCGACTGGCTGTGAATTTAAGCACTTTTTTTTGTGTAGTATCTCCATCTGTTGCAATAAGATACTTTCAAAGTCTTAACAACTGGAATAAGATTAAGTATATGTACATACATGTGTATGTATATATAACATCATGATCGTGATTAATATAGTTCTTTTTTTTTTGACTTTATTGTGACTTTGTTGCCGAATGATCTCTATATCACGCGTTGGATTTGTGCTAAATTGTAAATTTATTACTTCTGTCTTAAATTGCAGGTTGAAATGTTTTATTTAATATAATTTATTGCATTTAATTGAGAAAAGTGGAATATGGCTTTTTTTTTTTTGTATTTATTTGATTTTAAATCATTTTTAAGGCTATTATTGGACAGATTTGATATAATTTTTTCAATTAATTGGTGATGCATAAAAAGTATCTAAATCATCTTTGAGACAAGTTTAGGCTGAAAATTTGTACACACATAGGTAGGGTACTGTCGAATTTTTGTCAGTGAAAATATGTATACAAATAATACTCTTCTTTGTCAATTTCGTCTAACTGAAGTCATATTCTGCACAAACATTCCAATCAATTCATTGTTATTCAATTGCAATGAAAAAAAATCCCCAAGGTCAAACCAAAACCATAAACTCCAATTTACCTCAAACAACGAATGCTCGTCTAGAGTGTCCAAACCATAACAAAAGTATCGCATTAAATCCGAACCGAAAAAAAGTCGCAACTATAGTATGTATATAACACGTCAATGATTTCCAATGAAAAAAACATTAAAAAAAAAAGAAGTAAAAAACAATTAAAGAAGTGGACAGAAAAAAGAAAAAAAAAAACAACACAAACTTAAGAACTGTATCATATTAGAATTAATTGAAGGCAATAAAACAAGTTCCACAAGAATATCACTCACACAATGAGACGCAAAGACTCCTAATGTCTATCATTATGCCAACTGCCTTAGAATGGGATATGTATCTCTGAACATTTAGTGCAAAACCAGCCACTTAATGTTGAAAAGAAGTAAAAAAAATAAAAAAAATATGATTAAGTATCTTTTAGATTTTTTTCCTTAGATACACCGCGTCAATGTAATTTGATTAACACCTTCATCGCTCCTATTCGCAGAAGTATGACAGAGCCCAAGCAATCGGTTGGTGTTGTGATGAAGAATTGAAAATTAATTCAAAGGGTAACCCGCCACCACCCGGTTGGATGTCTTCAGTAACAGTAGGTGGAATGTGTCATTAATTTGATTATGTTTTTTGAAATGTTATTTAGTCAGTGAATGGGGACGTTTTAACATATGGTTATATACTGTGTTGTGTTGCTGGTATAGACGTAGAACTTCTGATTCTTACAATCATAAGTACACAATTTGGTAACCGAATTGAAATGATGTGCCCTTACATATATAGGACTATTTTCTCAAAAGAGCGACAACGTATTCGAATTATTCAATGACTGATACCGGAATTCTCTAAACAGCCCACTACTTCTATGACCTTTTTATTAAATAGAGAGTCATCCAACAAGAGGTGTCATTTTAAATTTCGAGCCATTGTTGAAATGTCAGCATTCAACTATTACTGTATTGACTTTTGATAAGTCAAAACTAGGTTATTAAATATTAAGCAGTACTTGTGATTCTCCTAAGCCATACAGGAATCCCAAGAAGTCTTATTGCAGGCCCCTTCAAGAATGTGACTTGCAAAGTCCCTTGGATATCGAGAGCAATGCCGAGGAAATCCCTATTGTCTTCAAAGAGGCTTTCCTAGCATGCTTGGAGACCAATACGAAGAACAAAAAATCACCTCCATGGTGGAGTAAAGAGCTGGCAGACCAGAGCAACCAGAAACCTCCTTAATGTGACCAAGAGGATTAAATCAGGCATAGACTGGGATCAGTATAAAGTCAATCAGAGAAAGTTTAAAAATGAAATGCAAAGAGCTAAGCACCTCTCATGGCAGCACTTTTGCGATGGCATTAAGGGAACGACAGATTCTGCGAGACTAAGGAAGATCCGCTCCAGAAAAACTACGGCTATAGGGACACTCAAATATCCCGACGGAAATTGAACCGAATCTTGCTCAGACTCACTGAGATTACTGATAAGTACGCACTTCCCAAGAAGTGTAACCCAATCTGTCGATAGCAACAGAGTTAGAACTTGGAGAGAGATCAGGGTGTTATTTATACCCAAGGCTTTTAAAGCAAGTCACTTTATACTAAAATCTTTTAAGAAACTAGCCGACATTCACATTCGCAGTAAGTTACGCTAGAGGATATAACCACAGACCAAAACTGTTGAGACGGCTCTGCACTGTGTGGTTAGCTGCATTCTTAGACATTAAAGGAGCATTTAACAATGTCAGAACGGACATAGAACACTTCCAAACCTCAATATCCATAATACCCTGATCAATTGGATTGTGCAAATTGTTGAGGAAACCGATCACGACGATATGAAGTTGGAAGCATACGCCTCTACAGGCACCCCCAAGATGGAGTAATCTCCCCACTACTATGAGTAATTGTATGAAATGAAGCACTCCTACAACTCAGGTATAGTGGAGTCAAGACCATCGCTTATCCGGATCACGTCATATTGATGGCTACGGGCAAATTCCTCTCTACCCTTAGTGTACAATTGGAAGGTGCGCTGAGGACCCTAGACACCTGGACCCAGAAATGTGAACTAGCGGTCAATCCTCTGAAAATCGAGGTGATATTAATTACTTACTCTTAAAAGAAAAATACCTGAGTTTCCATTACCTTTCATAAGGGGCACTCCCCTTAGAATCTCGGACAGCGTCAGATATCTAGGCTAGAAACTGACACTGGCCTAACATTAATGAAAGATTCAATATAAATAAACTAACCCTCAAAAGGTTCACAACTTACACCATCATTAAATTACTCAGTAATATTGGCACTGCCAATGTTTAAGACCTCAAACCCATCTCTTGCATGTTGAAATCTCATTAATAATTCCCAGTGTGGATAAGAATCTAATTCTACTCTTCGGTAGTGACATCCATCATCATGACGTGCCAACAAGTCATTAATCGTCCAATAATTCTCCACTTATTAACCATACGATCTGTATCTGAATCTACTCATGTGCTGATGCAAAAAAAAAAAACTAATAAGAAAACCTCCAGAATTACTCAACTCGTGTACGAACATGTAACATACTTATATCGTAGGTAAAACGAATAATGAAAGGAGGTCAATAAAATCACAAACAAAGGCGTACCACAACATATTTGAAATAGATAAGCCTTTTCGTCTCAACTAGTAATTTTTGTGCAGAACAAAGTAAACACCAAAAAACTAATAACTATTTCTTTTCTTTTATTTGTTTCTTTTAATGGAAAATACATTTTGTCAGCGTAATCATGTCGCAGGCATCGTATCTTTTATTGCAATTATTAAATGACAAGCAAACCGATACGCGTTCACACACCCTTGATCCAAAAAACCCACTCTCTGTTGTAGGTGAATGCTTCTGTAGTATTTTTTTCATTTTTAATTAATAAAAATAAGAATCAACGCAGCAATTAGTGATAATGAGGCATAAATTGACGTGACCCCAGATCAATCGAAAGGAAGCTACATCACCACGCATGCAATTAAAATTCCATTCATTTAAACTAAAAAATTAAATATATCTATGAGATAGAAAAATCGAAAGCAAAGTGCGCTACAATTACAGCCATTAATCAAGTTGGTAAGCAAGTCCACATGCCGCCGCCACAGCAAGTGTTACACCCTAAGCGGATAGTTCTGGGTACACTTTTCGGACAACAGTACAACACAAGAAAAAAAATGTCGCAGCAGAGCGGCGTGTACGCATTAACGCACCGTAACTGCTTCAACTGCTTTCGACTACCTTATTTTAATGGTGACAACTAGTTATTGCCATTTGGGGCAACGGTGGAGCTATAATTAATGCAATTCTGTGCTTTTTTTGGTTTTCGTTGTTCGAGTATCTTGTTATAGAATATAAAAGGACTGCGCGTGCTATGTGCAATTTGAAAGCAGATCACACGAATCTGGCCACACCTGAGAATTTCGAGTGGGCTAAGAGTTAAGTCATTTGTGAATACGAGTAGATTTTCCAAGTAAAATTAGTGGGAAAACTTTAAGATCGAAACAGTATCCTAAGTTCGTGCAGCGTACGAGTGGAATGTAAGATCACTTTTCAAGGACATGGATTGAATTTATGTAAATTTGCAATCGTATTTCGAGTTTTGCGTTTGATTTAACTAGGCCTTAGCTATAACTCTTGGAGACAAGTGGTCGCTATCATTTTATAGATGACTAGAGTAGCGCTTGAGTGCTTAAAGTGTTGACATATGCATATGTTTCGTATGTATAATCAATTTGTTGTGACTCTAACTGACAACATTATATAAACAGACTGAATATATTTTTAAACAGAATTCACTTCACGATATGCTTTTCATTCAGAGCTGATTGGAAGTTACAAAGAAATTCAAAGCAATTCACAAAATTAACTGTGGAAGTGTGAAATTGTTCTCAGAATCCCTGCAAATAATACTATTCTACCAACTCAAACTCAAAGAGCGAGTTGACAGCCAACAATAGGTAGAATTCGCTGTGATAATATATCAAGAAAGCTCTGGCCACGATATGTCAAAGCCAGAACTAATAAATTTCTACAAAACGAGAGGAAATCGCTGTCAACATTGGCAGATAGATTCACTGGTGCTAATCTCCTAAAGAACCACATAATGAAACTTAAACTCAATGATGACAATCTATGTACATATGTACTATGTACATCACGAGGATACATGTCACTACCTCTGTCACTGGCCAAGTCTATGTCAATTGAGGAACAAAAGACTTGATAGACATTACTTCCAGGACTTACAGAAACTATCTGAACAACACTTCCAGATTTCTGAAGATATATTAGGAAGGTTGGAGACTCCATTCACCAACTAGCAGTAAGGAAGGTCATCGATAAAGCAACGCAGCTCATACAATACTTGGAAACCCATTGGACCAATTGGAAACCCATTGGAACCCCATTGGACCAATTGAAACCCATTCGATCAATTGGAACCCTATTGGACCAATTGGAAATCCATTGGACCAATTGGAAACCCATTGGACTAATTGGAAACCCATTGGAACCCCATTGGACCAATCGAAACCCATTCGATCAATTGGAAACCCATTGGTTTCATAGAATGCCCTTACACTCACAAAAGTTCACTATTGGGTGAACGCAGTGGCATCATCAAAACATGACGCTGGAGCTCGCTTTACCGTCAATGGTGTCCATTATCTTCACACTTCGGTAGATCCTGTAGAAAACTCAAGACGTCCAAATCGATACCTACCATCTTTTTCTCGATTTTAAAGCCACATATGATGCCATGTATAGATATGTATGAGCTAGACAGAGCCATGTCTAGTTTTGGAATTCCTGCCAAACTCAACTCAACTCATTCGCATGTGCAGGATGACGATGGAGAACGCTCGCTGCTACATCAAGGTTGGTAACGACCTCGCCAAGACCTTTGATGTCAAAAAAGGATTTAGACAATGTGATGCGATGTCATGTGATTTTTTCAACATCATACTTGAAAGAATTGTGCGAAACTCACAAGCCAACACCGGAGGCAGAATCTTTCAAAAGCCTGTGCAACTACTAGAGTACGCCGACTATATTGACATGATTGGCAGAACTCAGCGCTCTGTCACGCAGCGGTGCGGTCGCTAGTACTGAAACGGAAGCTCCCAAAATTTGGTTTAGGGATAAACGAGGGCAATGAAGGGACACACATAATCGACGAATTGGACAGAACGTCACAATCGACAGCTATAACTTTGAGGAAGTAAGGGACTTTGTCTACCTTGGCTTTGCCATCAGTTTTGAAAACTACACCTCAGCAGAAATAAAACGAAGAACAACTCTTGCCAATCGCTGTTTCTTTGGGCTGGGAAGGCAGTTGACTACCAAGGCCCTATCCCGAAGAACTAAGTAGACTCTATATGACACCTTGATCATCCCAGACCTCCTTTATGACGTTGAAGCATGGACCTTATCGAATGCGGATGAAGATATCCTCGGTCGCTTGGAGAGTAAAATTCTTCGTAAAATATTCAGTTGCGTTTGCGTTGACGGGTTTTGGAGGAGGAAATCAACAGCGACGTCGACCTATTCAAAAAAGTCGTTGGAGATGGCTAGAACATGAAGAGCGAATGGACACCAGCACTCCGACCCGTAGAGTTTTCGAATCCAACCCGGAGATCAACGCAATAGAGAAAGACCTCGCCTTGGGTATCTCGCACAAGTTGAAAAATGATACCCATTACCGCACGTACGCTGTAATACTAAATAAAATTTTCAATTGATTGAAATCTCGTGGGTCGGACACCTTATTTTCCACAAAGTCCTATTGCAATTGAGTGTGTCAAAACTTATAAAAGACGTAATTGTAGATTGCAAGAGAATATTCTAATCCGAGATCGTTGGAAAAATTTCTAAAGTTTGTTGGGTGATATTGTGTTCTGTAAACATTTGGAGTTAACTCCTACCTTCCAAACAGCAAGTTCCAGAAGGGTCCCATTCGCTCTCACATTTACTTGGCACTACAACAGCTTTGTACAAAACTATCACAACCCGTGTATTCGCAAATACTTTCATAAACAGATACACCCCTTATACGAGTAGATACTACTGATAAATCTGATTGTGGGGCACGTATCTGTATTGATTTTGGTGCAATTAGTGGCTTGGATTCTAGGTCCTCATACTGACAGAGACAATTAAAAACTCTGAATTTGAATTCTGCCTCACAGTTACCACTTTGCGTGCTCTTGTCGGACGATATGAAAAATCACTGCCTGCAAAATTCGTACGATTGCGGGCATTTTGCTGGAACCAAGTACTGGCGAAATTAAATTATAAACCAGCTATTAAACAAGGAAATTGTGCTTGCTGACGCAACCCGATATTTTTTTATCACCATAGATTGTGTGTATCCCGCTTTATGGTAAAGGTTGGAGTGCCTCAGGATTGCAGTCTTACATTTATTCCTTTTCTGCTTCACAATAATGAAAGTCGAGAGAAAATAAGATACTTAGTTTTTATTAACAGTTGATGACAAGTTATTTTACATTTTTGTTGAACTGGTGGGTAGGGTATAGATGCGCTCAACCGACTTTGAGTGCTCAACTGGAGGCAGTTAGCTAAGGACCAGGCTAACAGGAGAGGTTTGTTGGTTGAGGCCCAGGTTCACCCCGAACTGTAGCGCCACGAAAGTAATTTACTAATTTTGTGCGAGATTTTGCAAAGTATAGCATTAGGGAATGCATTATACATATATTAAAGCAAACACTTCTAAAACGTAGTAGCGCAAATTTCTTTGCTCAAATAAAGTCAAAATTACGCAAATATCAAAATCGTGATGTTTATTTGGGTTTCACCTGCTTTGTTGCTTCTGTTGCACACGATTTACTTTGTTCCAAATAAGCCCAGAACTTTCCTAAATATCGTACATTTGACATAATATCTAAAAAAATATGACTTGCTAAGCATTTGGTAAACCGAACTGGTCAAAAATGTTTTTCAAAATTGCATGCATGTCACGAATTATCAAATGAATTAGGTACACAGCGTTTTTCTATGAGATTCCGATGCATCTCATAAATACTTAGCAAACTAGTTTATGTAAATTGTCAACTATTGGCGGCTTAAATTCGCTAGATATTAGCACAAAAAACCCATAACACTATCATGTCATAGCTAATTTTCTCACATATGGAACAAGTGACTACATTTCACACGTAGTAGGAGTCATTTTTAGTAGAAGTAAGATGACATTATTATTATCATGTAAATCACGTTACACTTAAGTTGCTAATCTTTAATTTGCTTTTAATTTATGAACATTCATTCGTACATGGACCATCTCATGAATATTTTATGATTCATAACTTCATAACTTGGTTGTGTGTTTTTCAATTAATAGATTTTGTTTTTCTTGGTTTTTACTTGGGTGGTGATTCCCCAATAAAATTCTCTCATACTTGAACAATCAGTTTGCCTATAAGGGAATTTCATGAAAAAAAAACCCAAAGTATCTCAGGCAATGCTTACTGTTTAATGAATGAGTTATGGACAAATGTTATAGGTTTTCACAAAAAACATATATTTTTGCCGATAATTATTGGAAAATTAAATGATTTATTTGCAGAATAAATTAACCAAGTTAGTGATATTTTTAAGTGACATGTCTCATCTGAATTTGATTGTTTAAAGTTTTATGAAGAAAACTACTAAATTTCTCGTAACAGGGTTGTTTGTTTAAAAAACCAGTTAAAGTGAAAATATTAAAGTACACCGGTAATTTTTAAGACTGCTGAGGTTTTATTAATTTTGTTCTTGAAGTGAAGCATTTTATGAGCTAAATAGAATACACTTTGTAATACCCTAATGCCAAGTACAAACTCAATAGATTGTAAACAAACTTATGCCGTCAGCTGTTTTTAGAAACACTCATAGATACATACGTTATTCTGTGATTTGGCGTCATCGGAAGCTTTTTATTTAGCGAGATGTAGGCGCCTTCAGTCCTCATTAATCGCGGGTACGCTGCGTTAAGTCTTACCACGAAATTTCGATTTGCCTTGTCATCTCTCACCTGGGTGCTAGAATTCGAAGGTCTTCTTGGCCTAGTCTGAGAAGCCGGCACGATTTGGCTTTTTGAACTATAATACATCAACATATCTTCTCTTGATTTGAACCGATATGACTCTTAGTAGTGGACGAATTGGTTAAAATACTAGAAAGCAATGGCTTCAACGTAGCAGCATACTCCGACGATGTTGCCAATATGGTATCAGAAAACTTCCTCCCTGTAATCAACGAAAGACTCAATCATGCGCTTCTATTAGTGAATTACTGGGTCTGACGACGGGGTTTGGAAATAAACCCAGCGAAAATCGAGAAATAGGTCAATATCGGAGTAGAAATACCCACTTATGACCGGAATTGATCTTATACCACAGAAAACTGCAAAATACCGTGGCCTAATACTGGATTCCAAACCATATTGGAAAGAAAATATAGACAATTGACTCAAGGCTTACGTGGCATTATATGGATGCAGACGAGCGTTCGGGAAAACATGGAGATTTGAACCTAAAGTATAGTATAGCATATAGCCGAATACTGGCTTTAGACTACGGTGGTGAGACCCATTTTAACCCGCAGTTCGATTGTTTGGTGGAAGGAGCTCGAGGAGAAATATCATCTTGAAAGCGTAACAAGGATTCAAAGGTTAAAGCCAACAGCAGCATTAGAAACAATACTGAACCATTTTCAACCTGAAATTTACTGCGGCAGCTAGAAAGGCACTAAGACTGAAAGAAACCGGACTATGGTTAGCTAAACCCTATGGTCGTGCCTTAATTCCGAACCGGTGGAATATATCGAATCTCCGGACGGAAACGGACTACATCGTCCCACTATCAAACTGTAGTCGGAGATTCACTATAAAAATTCCTAGCAGGGAGCAATGGGATGGTGGTATAGTCTGTACCGAGGATTATTTTTTTTAAATGTAATTCATCACTTAGGACTAAGGTCCTTTAAACTTATAAACCCAGTGATGAACTGAAAGGAAAGGGTATAGGGAAGTTAGAAGTTGGTAGGAAAAGGAAAGAGTTAGGTGACGATGCGCGTTGACTTTAAATCTTTGTAAATCATAATTTGTATGAAATATTGAGGAGGGCAAGTCATTCCACATGCGTGTTGAGTGACTAAAGAACGAGCTTCTGAATTTTACTGTGTGACCGAAAATGGGTTTTAAAAGGTAAGGGTGTGCGGAAGAGACCGCTCGTGTAGTACGATTAATCTGACGGACAGACGGACAGACGGACAACCATAGATTTCATCCGAACAACTTTGGTGGAAATATCGGCACAGGACCGATAAGCATCCAACATTTTGACGATGCTCCAGCGAAGAGATTTGGTCGCAAATTGAAAGGTCACCGATCAATCTACATGCCTGACGCTGGACACGATCTAATAAGCTCAAACAAGTTGCGGGAGCTCCCGCCCAAGCATGTGAGTTGTATTCTAGTTTCAGACGAATATAAGTTTTTATAGATAGTAGCCAAGTCTGCAGGACTGAAAAACGTTTACACCTCTTGAGGAATCTGAGGCACCTAGGGCCACTTTTCGCAGCTTCGGAAATCTGGTGATTCCAGCGAAGGTCTGGGTAACTTGCATGCCAAGCATTGACAAGCCATTAGATTCCTCAATATCAGCTCCATTCATTTTTAGTTTGCCTACATGAATATCCCACTTCAGAGATAGGTGACAGCACTGGGATTTTTTCGAAGTGAACTCAACTTGGTTTTTCGAACCCCAGTTGATGATTGCATCAATATCGAAGTTGAGCTCTCTACCTTCGCTGCCGGTGAGCTATATATACCAATGGATCCAAATAGGTGCTGGCGTCTACTGCGAGTCTCGAAATACAAATCGGTCCTTTAGACGACTGAAGAGTTTTTCAAACCGAAGTTTCTGGAATAAAACAAGCAGCGAGCACGATTATAGTGGGGGAAATATTTTTGGTAATACTTACTTACTTAACGGGCTCCCGACCCGTGAAGAGTCTCTGCCTGAGACACAGCAGCCTTCCACTCTCTTCGATCCCGGGCACGCTGCTTCCAGTTATCTAGACCAAGCGCTCTGGCATCCGCGATAGCTTGATCCTTAAAACGGAGGTTCGGTCTTCCTTGTCTTCTCGAACCTGGGGGCTGTGATTCGAAGATCCTCTTTGCTGGAGCATTATTGTCCATTCGCTCGATGTGGCCGAGCCAGTGTAGTCGACGTGTTTTGGCTTTTTGGACTACATCCACATCCTGGTACAGCTCATAGAGTTCGCGGTTATATCTTCTCCTCCATTCGCCCTCCTCGCATACGGGACCGAATATCCGACGAAGAATTTTTCTTTCGAAAGTGTTCAGTATTTGCTCTGCTTTCCTTCTTATCGTCCAGCACTCGGCTCCATACAGCAGAACTGGCAGGATCAAAGTTTTGTAGAGCAAACATTTCGTCTTCCGAGTTAGGAGTTTTGACCCCATTAGTTTCGCCAAACCGAAGTAGCAGCGGTTTCCTAGGGTAAGTCTTCGTCGAATCTCCACTAAGTTGTCATTCGTGGAGTTGATATTTACTCCGAGGTAGGTAAACTCCTTAACCACTTCGAAGTTACTGTTGCCAACAGTGACGTTTTGTCCTAGGCGGTGGACAGATGCTTCTTTGTTTGTTGACAACATGTATTTGGTTTTGTCCTCATTCATTCGCCTCTTCTTCAATTGCCGTAAAAGCCTCTAACACGGCGCGCTGGGAGCGACCGATGATGTCGATGTCGTCTGCGTATCCCAGCAACTGGACAGATTTGTTGAAGATAGTGCCTTCCGTGTTTACACCTGCCCTGCGCACTATCTGTTCCAGCACAAGATTGAAGAAGTCACATGATAGCGCATCCCCTTGCCGAAATCCGGTGCATGTTTGGAATAGTTCAGAGGAACTGTTGCCGAATCCAGCCATCATTTTTGGTAATATAATCAGTATCTATGTTGACAGTCAAACAGCTATTAAAACACTACAGTCAGCATCAGTAAGGTTCACACTGACTCTCTATTTGATACCGGGTCAAGTGGATATCCCAGGTAACGAAAAAGCGAATGAATTAGCCAGGAAAGGATCACATTAAAGCTGTTTGTAGGCCCTTCCTGAAGCTAGTACACCGCTTAGCACTTTTAAGAGGGATATAGACATGGAATCTAATGAGGAGGCTAACAGGCGATGGTATCTACTATACACATGTTCTACAGCCAAATCGTGATGGGTAGTCTTTGACAAAAAGAGATCTGCAGATCTCATGAAACTCAGTTGCAGGGATATCCGGACAGCAGTAGGTGTCGTAATGAGCAATCATGCAGAATGGCTAGGACTACCCCATAACGAATTCTGTAGAAACTGTAGTGATGAAGAGAAAAAAGAAACTATTCGCCACTTACTATGTGATTGTCCAGCATTAGCCAACAAAAGGAAAGAAACTCTTGGGAGCTATTTTCTTGAGGAACTGGACGATTTAGGAATTATTGAGCTGAACAAACTCCTTAGTCATCGAAGACTGAATTAGGTTCTTAGCGTCTTATAATTCGGCACATTGAACTCTTTGATAGTCTTGTTGCTCTTGTCAACAAGGGTATTTATTTACCTAACCTAAGCTATGCAGGATATCTTGCCGGCACGATGCCAAGTCAACAGAAACGCCATTGTATTCTCTAGTCATTTCAATGGACATTGAGGTTCAATTGCGGTTAGTGTTGAAGAAAATAGAGTTTTAAAGGGACGTGCAATCGACGGAACCAATGAAGCTATGAACCTTAAGTTACAAGAATTAATTTACACATAAGGGTTTTTTCTAGTAGTATTTCCCTTATATATTAAACATTGTTTCTTACCTACATTTTATTATATATATACAAAGTATTATAGATGTAAAGGATTAAAATTCCCTAAACTCTTATATTTCTAAGAAACTGTATTTATCATAATATGTACATATGAATATCTAACTACTAATAAAACTGAATTGAATTGGAATTGAAGAATTAATTTATTCTAAGTTACGTACTAGTTATGAATTTGTAAATCATTTGACATTTGACTTTGTGTATGGCCTTATGATCCTGCACCAATTTTGCCTGACATTCCACAGATATTCCTTTTTCGTAGAAAACACCTTAAAAAACAAAACCAAAAAGACAGAACACTACATATTGTACTACAGTAGACTGACTAGCATTCCGACAAAAAGAAGCCAATCCCTAAAAGTAAACCTTGAATAGCTTCGGTTTGATTGGAAAAAGTATACTAGCCACCGTATAACTTATACATAAGCTTGTAGAATTTATAACAAATTAAAAATAATAACACTGTCCAAGCGGATATACATACATACATTTGTAAGACCAACCTACATGTGACAGGCACATGTCTGCAACAACCCATTCAAAAGCAACCAACGATCGATTTTAATTCATGGTTTCTCCAACCCAAGTTGAAGTGAAATTAGATTTTGGCCTCAACCAACACGTGCAGCGAATTATAATCACAATAATACCACCAGTCCAAAGTGTCACCGTAAAAGATTGGACAAAGACATGGAAACCGAAGTTATTCACGTGTAATAATCGATTATCCATACAAAAAAAGAGAAGAAAGAAAAAAACCCACTCAACAACACACGACCTGTCAAAGCGTCTTTGCTGTTTTGGCTATGACACAGCGCCTGTATGACAGTGACAACAATCCAGCAACTACCTACATGAATGTGATGAAACGTCAAATCGTGCGTTACCTCCAACGTACATTTTTTTCCTATGAATCTCTAACCAACCATGCCGGCATCTGATTCAATCGAACGTGACCAAGAGCAATCTATAGATATGAAGATACTCGTACAACCAACTCTTGACAGGAGATCTCTATAGTTTGCGAAAGAAACGTCATATGGCGTACCCCATGGCGGAAGCTTTCTTCTTGTTAATTGACATTTTATGTCATAATTCCGTAAAGAAAAAACCTGTTAAAGTTGTTTCTGTAGAATGGAGCTTCTGGAATTCTTTGTTTGCTTAACAGATACCTTTCATGCGTTTTGTTGGATAGTTGGTTGCAAATATTTTCTCTTTATGTAGCCGCGCTGACATTCTACAACATGATTTCTGTACCAAACAAGCGACGACAGTTCAGTTGCACAAACAAGGCGGAGTGGACACGTGTTTCACGCTGCGCCCCATTGGTGGACAGATGATCGAAGAATTTTACTGCTAAAATCTTGAAATAGCAGTGTGAACGTGAATTTGAATTATTTTTTAATGGATTTCATTTGTGGGATGCCAAACGCATCTGGAGCATAAAGAATGGGAAGCTGTGCTATTTTAGGTATTTTTTAACGTACGTCAACGTTTCTTAATTACTACAATTAATTGATTGCCATGAGGTACAACAGAACAAGAAGTATCTGTATCTTTTGAACAATACCGCCGTGCAAACGGTTAAATACAAATAAAGGCCTACTTGTAAGGATTTTAAAGACTAGTGCTGAATTCCTAGGATACCAGATTACTCGGTCTAAAGAAGGAAGTTTCCGACTTGGACGTGAAATTGACCATCTGTAGTACAATAGCCAGCAATCGACTTTGCGTCAGCTATTAATACTAGTTCCCTGCATTAAAATGTAATAAGATGGCTGAACCCGCAATCAAATAGATCACGTGCTATTCGAAGCGCGACACGCATTCTAAATATGAACACATTCGGTGGGTTCAACGTCGAATCTGAGTACAGTAAGTACATTCACTAACCTCAAGCAACCAGTTAATAAATTATTGCATCATTTTCACCGAAGAGGTAGGCGAAACTACTTTCGACTAACACCCGTTCACGAAGAAGAAGAAATCTTGTTATGAAAATGAAAGTAATATAAGATAGAGATCGATAAGCTCAAGACAGCAAAGTAACTGGCTACATGTCTGGAACTTTTAAAATAACGAAGGAAACCTAGCCAAAAGAAATCCCAATCAATGAACAATCATTTCCTCCATTCTGTTTAAAAGAGGCAGCTTTCAAGAAACCGAAAAAACATCAAAACCTCTAAATACAACCGTTTACTTGAGGAGCTATTCAAACTCAGAGATGATGTCTTGATAAGGTGCATGCACGCCATTTCACAGTCATGTGAAATACTGATGATATAGCAATAATTGCCAGACGGTAGGTCCGAGGAATGTTGTTGGTGACCAAATAAAAAAGGGACTCTCAGTAACTCAAGAACGGGTCTGGGTCTGGTAGAAAGTGGAGTATGAAGAGATGCCTTTTTAAAACGGCAACAAGAAACTTGGATTTTCTTGGTACTTGGTACATCTCTGTCCAGAAGTGTGTGCCCCGATGACATTGGAGGTAACTTGGGATTCCTCCCTACTGAAGTTTTTAAAAGGGGTTTTTCCTACTCCACAAATGGATTCCCCCAGTTTGTGAAGCAGTCCGCTTGGAGGATGTAAGCGCTGCCATTGGTCCACTAAGAGCTCATCCGCCACCATCCACAAACGCCAACAATCTGTGGATCAGTATCGCGACATCATCAAAGGGGTAGCAGAAACCAGCAAAGGCTACCAGGGTGCATGCACCAAATCATCAACTAAGTATGGGTGGATGAAGCCATCCCCGATGACTGGAGTAGTAGCTCTATATGCCCCATCTTTAAGAAAGACGATCCTATGTCTAGTAAGAACTACCAAGGCATATCCCTGCTTAATGTCGCATATAAGATCCTATCCAACGTACTGTAATCGGCACGTACTAGTGTTCCTTCCGGGTCGGCAGATCGACGATCGACCAAATTTTCACACTAAAGGCAGATCCTGGAAAAGACCAACGAATTTCAAGTCGAGACTCACCATCTCTTTATCGACTTTAAAGCCGCATATGACAGCATTCTTCGCCTTGAGCTCTACAAGGCTGAACTGATCCAGCTATGCTGCGTAACGCTGGAAAACACGCGGTACAACGTGCAATTCGGAAACAGTTCCTTCGAACTATTCCAAACATGCACCGGATTTCGGCAAGGAGATCCGCTATCATGTGACTTCTTGAATCTTATGCTGGAACAGATAGTACGCAGGACAGGTGTGAACACTGAAAGCACTATCTTTAACAAATCTGTCCAGCTGCTGGGATACGCAGACGACGTCGACATCATCAGCCGATCCCAGCGCGCCGCCTTGGAGGCATTTACTGCAATTGAAGAATAGGCGAAAATAGTTGGTCTTGAACTAAATTAGGACAAAAACCAAGTACACGTTTTCAACAAACAAAAAAGCATGTCTACCGCCTAGAATAAAACGTCGCTGTTGGCAATAGAAACTTCGAAGTGGTTAAGGAGTTTGCCTATGTCGGAGTAAATATCAACTCCACGAATGACACCTTTGTGTCACCGAAGGCTTCCCGGTGCCTGAAGGGCTGCCGTGTCTCAGGCAGAAACTCTTCACGATTCGGGAGTAAGTACCTAAACGAGAGTTTTGTTTCAGGTGACTCGCCAAAGATTCCAGACCCTGATCGTATTTCGCTGGACAGGGTTTGCATATTTTTCAGTCATCGATTGGGGGAAAACAATGGAGTAATTCTGTTTGAAGCAGTACTTAAGTAGCATGTCATCCAGAGGTACATATACTGAATTCATTGATGAGTGACAGAAAGCTAAGGAAGGTGACAGAAGTGCTTGGCTAGCAGATGGAAAGGTTGTCGTTTGGGTGATGGTCAGCGTTCAATTATTATTATTGATCCTGAAAAGAAAGGAAGGTTATAATTCCATAAAGAAGCTAAGTAATTTATCTATTTCTCCACAATAACAACCTCTGGGAGATTCGACGTAAATTTTTTTTGAGAACAATTCTACTATCGAATGTTTGTCACATGTTTTATCATTTTATCGGTTCACAAAATAACTTTTAAGTGGATGAACATAATTGATATGAGTATACTACAGATCGCTGATCTTATTACCATAAAACTTCGTTGAGAGTTCGGTTTATCAATAGACTTCTATTAAATGATAGCTTGTAAGTTTTGCTTAACTTATAGCTTCATTATATAAACATTGATAAGCAATAAAGGTTTTAAAATTTACACCTACATATGTAGGTACTACAAAAAGAATCACCGTGTTTTCCTGAAGCATAGCTATATTATATATAGAATGTCCAACATATTACCATCCTAAAGTGCTATGTAACCTATTGACGCTTCGTGACCTTGTTTAAAAAGTGATCCTCCATCGACCTCACTGTTTATTTCATGTCAGTAAGCTGTTCTGTCTAATCGAACACCAAACAAAATCAAACTGAATTTTTTAAAACTAACCGCCAAAGGGCGTCCGAGCATAAAAATACTTAATGTTAATCACTGTCACTATCAAGTGTTATTAATATAAATACTAATTTAAATTAAAGAGGACATTAAAATGAATAACAACAAAACGAGATCCACTCTTTACGAGTTTGTGCAAAAAAAAAAATCTCCAAGTCAAGACATTTCAGCACAAAAATACAGACAAACTATGACGTTTAGCTTTTCTTTTTTGTTTTACTTTTGGTTGGGCCATCAAGTAAATAAATCACCTTGAGTGTTTTACCTTTTGTCTTGTCATTCGTTCGGTATTACATGTGCGCGAAATATTTACCAAACAAAACGGTAGAAGCGAAAATTCCGAGGCATATTTAGTTCGAACGAAACGATACTAAAAGGAAATTGCAGTTAATTATGTTTTGTTACGACCGCTACTGACGGGGACCGTTTTGGGCATTTTGGAAAAAAAAAGAAAACCGGGCCAAACGAACCGGTATGCATGTACTACAACAGTGTAATAGGCGATGGTTTACTAATTAAAAATTGATGTTTTCTCATCCCATTTTGGATGAACGGTGATGGAGTCCCATAAAGCCAGACAGTTGAAATATTAATTGCTTACACTGTATTGTGGGATAGAAATTTAAGTTCGTCATCGAAGTACATACATACATAAGATTACTTAACTTTGTTCAATTCAAATTTATCCACCACCCAGGCTTCATCAGAAATTGAGACTAACGATCGAATGTTAGGTTAGATACCACAAGATGCATACATATGTACCTAAAGATGTAGATTGAACCTTATTTGAACTATTTCAACATTTTTGGAGCTTAGATAAACAAGGATCTTTCAAGACTAAGTCGGGGTCTTAAAAAAAGGTCGGTGATCCATCATGAATCAAACTCCATCGACCATACGGATTAATGATATTGAAATATACGGGCCCTCGTCTAGGGGTCAAACTAGAATCTCAGTCTATAGTTAGCCAGGAGTATCTGACTGATATTCTGAAACAGAATAAACTTGTGTGTGTATTTGCACGTGTTAAACGTATCTTCTGTCCCAGATTTTAACTTATTTTATTGTATGGGATGGATAAAAAGAGAATGTAACGCAACGATTTATTTCATGGCGGCTGCCTCCAATAACTGAATAGGATTCCAATTTGTGAAGGAGACAGACAACCAAATAACAGTCTTAAAGCAACTCGCATCAAGGCGAAACAGTCTATCACGCAATCACGACCCCACTGTGGACAAAGATGAAGACACCAAAAATTGAGAAAAGTCCAATGAAATAACGTTAAAATCTTCCAGGACGATTTTTACGCAAAACAAGCAAAAGAGGGCATTTTCATCTACATTTTCAGAATGTATAGATTGCAGATTGCACAAAGCCACCTCTGATTTGGGCTGCTTCGTGGTAAAATATTACTTTCCTCATAAGAAGACATGGAGGTCTTCTGAGCAATGAACCATCAACTAGATCGATCACTTTGCCATCGCAATACACATATTGCTCTAGAATGATGGCTGTTCGAACGGTGAACTACCCTGTTGCATCTATTTAATGAACGTGCAGACCCGTCACATGACCGACTCTGAAAAGAAATTTGAAGAGTATCAAGGAAAATATCAGAAACTTAGCCTCAAGAGTGCTGAATTTCAATCTTATATCACAACTAAACCCCTGGTTCCTCGAAAAATTTCAGTAAAACGGAAGACATTTAACAGGTTTACAGTTGAGCCTCAACCTCAACCATTCCTTGTAGGGAATCGATCTGACCAGACTTGGCTAGCATATTCACTTGCCCTGGAAAGGTATACTGTCCAATTTAATTTTTTTTGAGACAACTCCTCTCATTCAACAATAAATGAGAGGAGTTGCCTTATCGCTAATGTGGAGCCTAGTAGCAAACAGTCTATTGGAATAACTGACGTGTGTCGGCATAAACTTTCAAGAATATGTGGACGGAATACCTAGTTATCATAGTTTAAGAAGACTTCGCAAAAAAGTGGTGCTCAACAATTGGACTTAGAGTAAACCCAACTAAAACCGAAGTTGTACCTTTCACTAAGAAAAGGCAGCTGCCAGATATGCAGTATTAGACCGGATTAGAGTCGACTCCCAAACATAAGTCCAGGGTCTAGGCAGAACTCCTCTGGAATCAACAGGTAGGAGCTGTAGTAACCAGAGCCACTCAAACACTTATCTTTGTATAGTGTACAGGAATATCTCAGGTAAAACCTGGGGATGCAGCCCAATATTACTAAGACGTGTGATGTATGTGGCGCGGGCCAGCATGATTATATGCATAACAGGAGCTATTAAAACCTTTCTCACAAAAGTACTAGTGTTAATAGTAGGACCTACTTATGCTATCGCTAAGGATACCATTTTTAGAATAGTCATATAGGAGATTAGAAAAGGGAAATGTATAGCGCACAATCTGCTTCTGGACTGGCTCAGACTTTAAATAATCAACTTAGAAAAGCGAGTCGTCACAATGCTGATCCATAAAATGGACTGGCGCAGTGAATATGACAAGTACCAATTCAAATAACACCAGATCGAAATCAGGAACTGAAGCCCAGGACTAGATATTCAGAGGTTTAAGGAATCGAAAGATGCGTTCATTTCAAGAAATACTGTCAGATAGCCAGGCCGCAGTCTAGGCGCTAAGTTCATAAGTAATCAGATCCAGGCTGGTCGAGTCAGACTACCAAGTTCACCTTTTATTGTATTCCAAAAAAACATACAAATAGAGGCAGGTGACGAACTATTTGGAAAGAGCTAGAAAAAGATGAATAATTTAAGAGAACGAATTGGTACAACTTAGTGATGATATCTCCTAAGACTAAGCCAAGGAACTACTGAAAAACTGCAGGAAGAAAAAAAGTAAAATCTGCCTAAAATAAAGGCTGAGTTCCAAAATGTAAAAAAAAATAGTTTCGATGCGGTAGTACTATTCTATTATTTTGATGCGCATCTGCAACACAACTTTGATATTTTGTGTACATTTTACATTGCACAAGTTTGATGTTTCGGAACATAGTTTATACAAAGCAGGCAATTGCCAAAATTAAAACGACAAACTTTGAATTAAAATAAGTGATTTGAATGTCAAATGAAAGCATCAAAAAATTATCGATGCATAGTTTGCTTACTTGATAGCGCATCGATAACGTTTAGGATACGTTTAGAAACTTGCGACTTTGTCAAAATTTTCTCATTTGACTTTTGAAACTTATGACTTTGCATCTATGACGCATCTGATACATTTTGGAACTCACCCAAAGTTAAAGCCGAATGTACGTTAAGGGGCCATTGTAAACTTAAGGAGCATCTCGAGAAGAACGGATATAAAATACTTTTGATACTGTAGATTCTGCATGAACAGCGTGAAATGCTATTTCACAAAAGAAGGAACCATCTGAGAGCATGCTTTCTTTCAGATCTATTTTACTAAAAATGTATATAAAAATTCGAGGTCTGTTATGGATTGCATCATACTATTCACTAAATCTTCAATTACAGTTTGAAACAGTGTTGCAATAGCACTAGGTAGGTCTTATATTTCAGAAGTATGATGGAAATTATTTTAGGTCTCTGAGTAATGGGAAAGCATACTATGGGTTTTAGACTAAAATACACAGATTTACTATGTATGTAGATATTGCAGCAAGGCATGTGTCGTAGAGCACGTGACATATATACATTATAAATATAGTATAACTTACGAATCTAAACATCTATGAAGTTTTTTCGGTTTTGTGTCATAAAAATTTTCGCTTACCTGAAATGATAGGAATAAAAAAACAAAAGATTAAAGTTATTGTAATACATAGAATACGCTGTTTGAAAAATAAGCAATAACCAAAAGAATGAACTTATTTCCATTGTCTATAGCCGCCCGAAGTACAGCTCATAAATAGGATTTGCAGCGACTCCCAGGTAGGCATACAATGACCATGTCGGTTATGGCCTATAGATTTGTCGAAAATTGAGGGCTTATTTTTACAAGGCAAATCTGAGAGATAATAACTAAAATAAATTATTGGACTCTATTTGATTTGGGCATAATTTCGATGCTAGTTTTTCGGAATGCTTCCAACCTCTTAGAATGGTTACAATACCTAATAGCCGCGATACTACCAGTATGCTATGCTATTCATTCGCGCCAATATTCGGAAAGATCTATTGCATTTCTGCAAATTTTGTTTGAATCATTTGACTGTCGGCCGGGTTTATGTTGAAGATACACATTTTTGCAGAGGTAAGGTATCGTTGAATTGTGTCTCATTTTGGTTAAGCGTGGTATTTCGCGTCTTAGCCGAGTGTTTCCTCTATTAAAGGAATACAGTCTAGAAAAATATCATTTGGTAACCAATACTCTTTCCATCGCCTAGCATCAAACTAGGAATGTCCATGTCGAAATCAATACTATTGAAATAGTATTGAAAATTGCACTTAATTTGTTGCGAAATGTTACTGAATATTACTGAATTTAGTTTGACTTTAACTCTGCAGAGTGTTCTCCCCTTGCTAGAGCGCCCAGCGGAAGAAAGTATCCATATGGAAAAAAATTCTATCACATTAAAAAAATTTACCACAGTGCCAGTTAGGCCAAACTATCTAATGCCATCCCTATATAAAATATGCTGACATATTCGAATCCCAGGTCTATAGGGATCTCCTCCCCATTACTGAGCAATGAGTTGGTGGCGATTGAATTGCTAATGAGCCAACGGCAGCGCTCATATCACTGAATTAGGTTACTGATTCCTGAAAATTCGGTCCCTCGTTCTAGCTATGTATATGAAAGGTAATTGGTCCTCCAGGTTGAAGGTCATGCTTCCCGACCATGGAAAAAATACGTAGTTCCGAGAATCACTCAACCCTCGGATAAGAATGACTTCACTGTTGAAAACCCTCGCAACCGAAACACGAACAATGACGTTCGGATCTGCACATGAAATGTTCGAACCCTTAACAAACAGCGTGCAGCCGAAGAATCATTCCAGGCCATAGACTGCAATAAAGTAGAAATCACCGCCATCAAGGAAGTGCGAAGGGATGGGCCGGCACAAGGGGATAAACAACTGTGAAATTTATTACGTCGATTGCTATTGAGAGCAGAAATAGCGCTTATTTGGATGTGGATTTATCATAAGCTGCTGACTTAGTCTTTCGACTTAAGACAATCCACATCAAGGATAAATTTGCCAACATAAGACTTATGTATATGCCCCCATGCAACCTCAAATAATAAGGACGACGCCAACAAAGAATGTTTCTACGAGCTATGGAGGAGGAGATTCAACCACGACCTATAAGAGCTGTACAGCAACATCGACCTAGTCCAAAAATTAGGCATCCGTCGTCTACTAAGATGGCTAGGACATGTAGAGCGGATGGACACAACCCAAATGCAGTTTTCGAATTCATCATAAGAACCATAAATAGTGAATGCATCCAGTGTAGGGTCTACAGACAAAAATCCAACAACATCTATGACGGTATTCAGAGAATAGTTATCGAAATCACTGTATAGATTAATCAAGCATTATTTGCTTGGACGTTGAGGAATAAGGAATTTAATAAATACTGCATAGACAATGTAGCGATAATAAAAATTGCAAGTGTGGCCCTGCCACTTCTGCTTTCAATACATTGTCGTTTTTTTTTCCTTTTCAATGTATCGCCGTGTCCAGTTGTCAGAACAACTTGATATTGCTCCAGGTAGATTTCTGGATCATACCTCGAAATCGAACGATAAGTCTTTTAGTTCATGAAGAGGAGTGTAATTAAGAAGAGGTATACTGCGAAAAATTTCGGAATTTTTCCAAACACTGGATAAATTTGAATTCATCTTTTAAAAATGCTAATAAATTGGGTATATTTTGATTGGAAACAATGTGTATAATTAGTATTGATCCATCTATAGCAATATGAGCCTTACAAGCAAGAAAGCTATTTGCACCAAAGTTCGTGATATCCAAAAAAAAAAATCTGAAACACGCCCGGCATGTTGATAGTAAATTCCACAATAATCTGCATCTAAGACAATAGGTAATTAACTATGGCAAATAATATAAATTCATCAGTATATGTATGCCTCTAGCACTTCGGCCTTCTAAAAAGCTTACCTTAATTATTTTCTTACTCAATTATTTCCCTTAAATTTCGTACTACTACCGCAAAGTCAACAACCTTTGTTCGCCGAAATGATCGCGCCAAACCCAATGCCTTGAAGCGGATCCACCACAACCACTTATGCTTTCGATACAGATAGTTAAATGTTTACTTTCCGGAGGCTTGTAGCCTCTCATAGTAGGTGTAAATTTAGCCCCAAACATTTCCTTAATTTTAATTCCAACGCCAAAGTAATAACCGAACCAGTTTGTTAACAAGAGGTTTTTTTTTCTGTTTTTCTATTTAAACCAAAAAGTTTTTTTTATTTTTTTATTTTAGAAAGTCACACACATGGTCTGTCTGTCTATCTATCCGGCTGTCTGACATGAAGTACTAAAATAGATTAAATGCTCGCAAGGTGGCAAACATAACATGCGACTTAGACCATTTTTGATGGTCAACGCACAGTCACTACATATGTGAGAGGTATATTTTTTATTACCAATTACTTTATCCAAATTTGGATTGGTGATGTGATTATGTTTTTTTGTTTGAGATACATACTCATAGATTGAGGTAAATTAATTTATCAGTCAGTGCATGCAATAAATTTTGTGTTGGAAAATCATTTCGACACACACACGGTCTGTCGGATGTCATCAATGCTTTCTTACATTGTACGAGATGAATAATGAAAATGATTTATAATCAGGAAAATAGTTGAGAAGAATAATAGTTAACTGATGACATGGATGGTCGTAGGTATAACATATAAATCTCTAGTAGTTAATGAGTTACAAATATAAATGCAGATAAATCTGTCAGAGTTGAAGCCTTTGTGCTAAACGTTTGTCTGATGTCATAGGGTATTGTAAGAAATTTAATATTTAAAACGTTATCAATGATATTTCAAATGAAACGAAAATTGCGTAAGATTCACGATGGAATTCTTACTGGTCGGTACTATTTACTGGTCGTATCTTTATATATGTACATATGTATATGTATTCGTGGCTTTACAACAATATTTCAAACTACTGATTCCTTAGTGGATCCAGCATCACATAAGAATTGCCCTTTCGGTCTGGTCCTATTCGTACCAACAAGACCTTTCACAGACCTCATCGCATGTGTGATTCTTTATCTTTTCTAGGATAAGCAAGATAGGCAAATACTAAGATGCATATCAGTACACATGCATGTTGTATCAAAATTGAAGGAGTTTCAAGCTTTCGTACAATAGAAAGCGCGCCGATTGTGGTGGGAGTACATTTTGAGTGCACTGATAATTTAAAAAGGCTGCTGGTTCCCTCAAAAGGCGGAATCAACAGACTAGATATCATTGAGAGTCCTAAAAGGTTACTATGGTTGTGAATGGTTTGGATGCGACAATTTTATGCTCAAAAAACTAAGTTGCTCAGATGCTCAACAAGTACGAAACCGTGCTTCCCTAACTACCACTTTTACTACCACTTTTATGTACTCTGATCATAGATAAACTCCTAGACAATTGGCAGATATACTTTCATAATGTAACTTTATGGCCGAATATGATGATATTATTGCAGAGAACATTTCTCGTTCACTTACTAGGAAACTTTACTACTAAAGTGCCCTCAATTTAACCTAAACTAAACTTAAGTATATTTCTGGGACAAAAGGTTTAATCATTAATTGAACAATCTATCCTATACTATACTATCCAGAGAAACCTTACCATTAACAAAGTCCATATCCTTCCTTCGAACAACCATATACCCTACCTAGCTCCAAAGGCAATCTGCTAAGGTAGAGCCTGCAAATTTAAGCCTAAAATGATCTATTGAACGTAAAAACGTATGTATGTATGTACATATTCGCCGTTAGGTAAGTAACCACTGTTCCAAGGCCTGCGTCCATGTTTAAAGACATTTTAAGTAAAAAATGTGAAGTGCTTCAAGATAGATTTGTATTAAGATTCCATAAGGACTGTTCTATGGCCATTCCCTCTTCTTTAAATCCAAGAAATACTCAACGAAGGCTATCTCAGTGATTAGTGCATTGGACGACGGCATTAAGCAACAACGACCAAATCGAAAAATGGCATAGATACGTCCAATATCTTTGCGTGTAATGCCTAACAAAGCTTAAGGACCTACATGGCGATTTTCCAAGTGTATTTCAGTGGGTAATACCATCGTCAATGAGCGTACGGAACTAGAATAGGGTGTTTTATGTCATAGGACAGAATCGATGCTTCTAATTCTACTACCAACTCTTAGTATGCCTGGTTGGTCAGTGAACGGCGCAAGTCCAGACAGTTGGCTCGTTTTTGGGAGTTCGCTGTACTCCTTTAAATACGCCAAATTTTTCTTAAATTCTTGATTTTGCATAGTTCTCAATATAAGTGTTGATGCATTATTTAATGACTTAGCTTGAAGTTCCCGTAGTTGAGCTGGGTTTTTCCGCATAGCGTTGATAAACAGACACATGTAGGCTACAACACACTGAAGCCTTTGAATTAATTTCTGTGATATACGGCAGCATCTCATCCTTCTCTACCCATCCTTATGTACGGAGTACTAGTTTGGTGAACGGCACTGGACAAGAAAAGCAATACTTGAGTTGATTCAAAGGCTATCCTGCGTCTGTATAACGGGCCCGTTTAGAACCACTCCTACAGCTGCACTAGAAACTATGCACCATCTTCCTCCCGTTGATATCTTTGGGAAGTTGATGGCGCCTAAAGCAGCATTACGACTTAGGAAATGCTTGCAACTGGCTCGTGGAAATATGGTCCACGCAAGTATCCTAAACGGCCATAACACTATTCCTAGTAATTCGGGCTACATTGTCCCTTATCTGGATTTTAACGTCCAGTATAAAACCAGGGTTCCTAGCAGAAGTGTTTGGAATCGGAAGTAATTTTAAACGACATATATTTGTATCACCTCACGACTGTCGGACCACTGTAGTATATTTCAACAGAAGTTACAGCAGTCCGTGAAGATGCGACTTGGCTTTCGATGAACTCGATAGAGTGCAACTTTAATGTTTTCTATACAGATAGCCAAGCAGCGATAAAAGCCTTGGAAGGGCCAATAATTCGATGCAAGCTCGTAAAGTAATGCAGGTCAGGTGCAACGTATCCCTGTGCTGGGTTCCAGGCCATTGGGATATTCAGGCAATTGGAAAGCGGATGATCTGGCTAAAGAGGGTGCAGACTGGAACAATAGGGGGAGCCGAAAAAATTCCAAACAGCAGCTGGAACAGTATCAGCACATGTTTCTCTTCTAAACAAATTTGGCCAGAGCTGGATTGTAGGAAAACCAGTAGACTTATTTCCGTCAATAAAACAAATCTAAGAAAGATACTTATTTGGCTGTATCCAGACATGCCAGAAGGCTTGCTGCTCTCTTCAACAAATTTTGTAGAAGCTGTAGAGACGAGGAAGAGGAGGAAACCATGACACATTTTCTGTGTACATACCTATATTGCCCTATCGGTTTTGAGAAAGAAACTCTAGGCGCGTACTTCGTCGAAGATCTAAACGATCTAGCTAGACTTGACTTAAGCACCGGGTTAATCTGGTGTAATAAATATGGCGGATCTTACTTCTCCGGCATGGCTCCGAAACTGGTTGCTCTGTCACCTGCCTCATTTGGTAAGTCTCCATATAAGTAGGTCTCCGCTGCTGATAATCCGATTTTTTCATAGGGGTATCAGGATGGACCTTCTTTTTGGTCTAAGTGTGTGTCCCACTTTTGAGCGGGGACAAACATTCAACCGAACCCATGGCATCAGTCACTGAAAACGCATTATCTTGTATTGAAGTAGTAGAATGAAGATCTTTTCCTTTTTACCTCGTACTTGATGCCTTTTGTACAAGGCGTTCTCCTTATACCTCGAGAAATGGTGGCTCACAGAACCATAAATTGAAGCTGCTTAACCTTTCTACAGTGATACCTCTAGATAGTGAGTCTACCGGGTTTTTCTCGAATCCCACATGTTTCCATTGTCCTGCCGCCAACAAAAACTTAAAAGTCAGTTGATAATGAATTTATCCAGGCCAATACTATAGCCCTTTCGATCGTATCAGTGAACGCATGGAATTGTGCATTTCAGGGAGCTCGAATGCCAAAGACATTCCAATCAGGAATCTGGAATCCATCTGGTGACCATAGACTGCTCCAGAAATTTGACCAACAGCTGTGTAGTTCCGACAGTAAGGCAGCGTCCCAATCTTGTTCAAGTTTCCATAGCTGCTGTAGTCCTAACATCATCTACATAACAATTGTGGTGTAGAACATCAGTTCTCAATGTTGCAAGGTAGGTGAGGTACACTGTTTGCCATGACAGTTGTATTCTCGGATGTTAGCCAGACGTTCGCCGTCCATAAAAAAAAACTAAAGACTGAGCAACGCCGACTATTTTTTACTAAATGCTAATAGCGGGGTTCACACAGATCAAATATTTCGTCAATACGGATTGACGGGCTGCTTGACAAACCATCCAACCCAAGTAAATTTGCGATCACATTCATCAAATCTGGAGTCATCATACCGATTTGACGAAGAATTTGATCAGTGTGAACCTCTCTAATGGCAAATCGAAAGACTTGGACGAATTAGGGCTGAATGAGTTGAAAATATCTCTATCTCTCCCACATACCCATAAAGCTGTAGATGACCTTCACAACTAGCTACTGCCATTACAGTTGCTATGGCTGATTTTGGTTGAAAATACCAATTCTGCTTAAGTTTTGTAAGACTTGCAACTGAATCTACTAAACGAAATTAGCTCTGTCTCGGGGTATGAACAACAATGAGCCAATAAGTATCCAACTGATTCATATATCTAGCATAAAACATGTTTCACAGTTAACTAGGTCAAGTTTTTTTTTTTTAAGTCCTTACTAAAAGACCACCATGTGGTAAAAGTTTCTACCGCTATAAAATTATCCATCATTTAACAGTCCAATTACTATGATTGCTTGAGAAATCGCTGATGGCGATAATTATACCATAACAGGAAAGAGTCTTGAATTTCTCTAGGCTTCGCCACATTCACGAAATTTTGTCGGCATATTTTGCGTTGGCACAATTTGGTTTTAGCAGATTTCACGACAGTCTTTGGAATTTATTGCTTTTGGAAGAATATGTTAATTTATATCGGTTAGAAGTATGTTATGCTGTTATGAATTGAATAGGTATTTATTTGATAAAGTTTAAATTTTTAGGACAACAATCAGTAACCAGGAACCTTGATTTTATTCCATGAACCACATGACTCCATCAATCCAATTGAATCGGCTGATGTCTTTCTCAACCGCATAACCACCGAACCGAACCGTTCACAAAATCGCTTACAAAACCTTTCCACCATATAACAATGAACAACACTACCACCCACTACCATAGACAAATTGTTTAGTGATTTACAAACAATTAACATACTTACAACCCATAAAGCCCCTGTTATAGTCTGTAAAGCGCATTCCTTTGGTCAGAGCATACATGCTCTGAACCCAATAACAATTAGGCGTTACACAATCTTTCATCTCTATTCAAAAAAAATAAATAAAATAAAATAAACTCAATCGTTGCAGTGAAAATTCAAACACCTGTTCAGTACACTCCACCAAAAGACAAAGCAAACAATAATAATACAAAAAAAAAAAACAAAAAACAGCGAAAACATGGAATCTTCATCGAGTAACTCACGAATACCATCACCTCTCAGCAACACTATGTATTCCAGTCCAATGACAAAATGACATGAATTCAAAATTTAACTCTCCTCCTTCGCTCCGTCACGAATTAGACGATGCAAGCAGAGCTTAAGCACCACTCTGTTTGGCGAAGCCGCCGAAAACAAATACCGAAAACATTATCTCAGATATAGTCACTGAAAGACATTTAGATACTCCGACCGATGCATGATGGTGTTGATGAGATCCGGTATCTCTCTGTCTTCGCTTTATGGATGCAGAGCAGGTGAATGTGTGAGAAATCTGACAACCACTTGCCTGCAGTGACAATGATCTCGACGACACCACATTTTGACACTCGACCCACCGTGTTGTTTGGAGCATGGTAGTACCCCCAGCATGACACCTCACCTGCAATGGTATGTGGGTATTTCTAACATAGAATTTATGGAAATTGAGATTTTATTCATGTACACAGATTCCTCTTGTGTTCAGCTGTCTATGTCTTTGTCATCTGTCATAGAATAATATTAATGAGAGTCAGTATAGATACATTATGTATGTACGTGTATCTGTTGGATAGGTAATTCCATGTCAAGAATGTTTAGTATTCAAGAAATGATTTGATTCAGTTTGTGAGGTCAATAATTTTGTATCCTTGTCGATTGTGTCGGAGGCGATGATTCATTGGATTGAATTTTGAAATTTCCTAACATCCGTTGGCTATAAATCCGGAATCCGGCAAATATGACTAATTGCTTCTGTTGCTATAATTTGTGTTGAGTAGTTATTCTCGTTATGTTAACCCAAGTGATGTAGATACAAAGATAAGTGGTTCGAAGGTAATTGTTATATTGCGTCAGAGGGAGAGAGATTTTTGGCTAAGATGATGATTAGATTTACTAAAGCCAAAAAGAACTAATTTTTTATTTATAAAAGCAAGTGCGTAATTTTTTAATCAAGTGAGTTTGAATATCTCGACGTCGTTCTTGATAAACAGCTTAGCTGGAATTCTCATATGAAGTCAACCATCAAGCGTGTTACTAGGACCATCCAGGCCATAAGACGCTTTTACGGCAGAACTTAAGGACTAGATCCAAAAAAAATGTCACATTAGATGTATATATAGTGAGGCCAGTTATTACAGGTGCATCGTTTGATAACCGAAAGGTAAGCTTCAGACGCTCCAGAGAATTGCCTGCCTCGGTATCATAGCTGCTATGCATATCTGTCGTTGGACTTTCACCCCTATAAATCTTCATTAGGAAAACGGCCGCTAGATGCGCTATTGAGCTGCAGCTAGGATACAAGAACCAAGTGGGACACCTGAAAATTCTTGACTCAATTCCCAAAAAAGACATATTTTACACTATACATCATGGTAATGGAGTACTGTTTCGATGGTTATTTGTGGTAGACATATTAGACCGTGCAAACTGGTCTAATGGTGTTCCGGCATGGTCTGAACTGGTTCGCAGACCGATCGAAGATGGAATCTGGAGTACTTGGACCCAACACCAAATACTCGATACCTATGAGAAAGTCTCCCACGGTATTCCAGGTTGAACTTCATGCTATTGGGTCTGCGCTAGGTTAAACCTTAGTAAAGGGATTAAGTGTGCTAGGATACTCGTACATATCTTTTCAGATAGCCAGGCAGCACTTAAAGTGCTGTCGTTATTTATTGAACTCTATATCAGTTAAATGCTGCTACGTTGCATTACAATCTCTTGCGAGACATAGCAGGGTGAAACTCGGATGAGTCACTGTTAATCAAGGAATTACAGGCAACGAATCAGCCGATGAACTAGCTAGGGCTGGCTCAAAATCTGCGTTCATAGAACGTGAACCTTACTTGGGTATCAATTGGGCTATCGTCACAGCGCTGATTGATGATTCGGAACAAAAACATCGTCTGGTCCACTGAGAAAATGTCCCGGAGCTGAGGCAATCCAAACGATTAATCATGCCTTATTCCTAAAAGGAAATCATTAATTCAGATACGGATAGTATTAGTAGGCTGGTGAGCTCAGGTATCACTGAAAACTTAATCTGTGCTTAGATACGGAATGCAGGTTCTGCTCAGAAAATGACGAATCATTCGAGCATATTCTCTGTGAATGCCCAGCATTACTTTGGTGAAGTACAGATATTATATGAGGCGATATGACAGAATGGGCTGTATACTTTGAAGCACTTACTAAGTTTAACCGAAAAATTAGAAGAGCAAAGCGAGAATCATCAAAAAAAAATCCGTCAAAATCTTTCTGACATTCGAAGCAGCGCTATTCTATCAAAATGGAACACTAATCAAATCGGATTACTGAAAAAACCGAGTAGGACCTATGTGTTTGACGCTACTGCTCTTAGTCGAAACCCACTTCCCTAATTCCACCACCACAGGACTAAAAGAGGTCAAGAGAAATTTTTCATGCAGGCAAAATAAAATGGGCCATCAATTCATTGCACATATTCAAAGCTTCCTGGCACTCCCCCAAAAAGATATCACACAAATAACCCAGCTTTTTATCGAAATATTTAGATCAAGCTATGCTTGGGTTTACATACCAAAAAGTTTAAAAGATGCAACGGTTAAGTTTATACCCAAAGCAGATATACAGATCCAAGGATACAGTCCAAGGATACACTGATGACATTCCGATCCTAATCAGAAGTAAATTCGTAGAAACAATCTCGGAACTCGTCCAGAGGGCACTTTGTTGGTGAATAGTGTAAAAAACTTGGCATAAACATCAACTCCACTCTGTTGCGTAAAGCAATAGAGTTTTCAAAAGAAGCCAAATAACTGGGCCTAACTCTAGACGAACAAACTTGAAACTCTCACCTGAAGCTGAAGTCTAATTGGTGAGAGCTGGGCCATAAGTCCCAATACTATACTGTGGCTTTAAACAGCCATAACCAGACCAATTCTCACATATGCAGCACTGGTATTCGATTGGATTGGAAGAAAGAAAGAAAGGTCCACACAAGACAGGCTCAATAAACTTCAAAAAATCCTTTACTGAAAAAATACACTACATACCGCCATGACTGACTGGGAGCAGAACAAACCCACATTTGCTAATGATTCTCATGTATGTATGTTGCAGATGGATCAAAAACAGATGAAGGAGTTGGAGCTTGAGTATACACTGTCAATATAAAAATATTCATCTACTCGCATGGATAAGAGTAACTTCGTATTTCAAACTGAAATCTTTGATATAGAACTATATTTCAGAAACAATGTCAACAGATATCTACGTATAACAAATAAGAACATTTATATTCTCTCTGACAGAAAAGCTGCGCTTCTTGCCCTATGAAATAACAACAAACTAGTACGGAACCGCGTTCAACCACTCTTGTCTCATTTGGGTGCCACGACACAGTAGACATATAGGCAATGAGATGATGGAAGACATACTAGCCAGAAAAGAATCAGCATCGACCTTCATGATGTAAAGACCATTTTGTGGATTACCCATTAGCAGTGCAAAATGGTGCATTGAAAACTGGCTGAGAAACAAATCTCACCATTACTGTTAAAAAGGAGATTACACACAATGTTCATACGAAACAACTCCTAGACTAGGACTAGGTAGAAGTCAGATTCGTATAGTTACAAGATTCCTCACTGGACACTGTCATGTCAAAAAATACCTAATGACTATGGGAATAGCCCCAGACAACACTTGAAGAGTGCACAACGAGGACAAAGAATCAGCAGAACATATCCTGTGTCACTGTCAGATATATCTGCTAGCTTACTCAAACATTTACTTGGATCTATCACTAATTTATGAGCGATTTGTAATTGGAAGATATTGGCTGGCTTGGCAGTAGCCCATCCCGTCAACGCAAATTTTCAATAGATTTTCGATGTTCTCTGCCTTTATTGCACAATAGCTTGCCCAATATTGTTCTTGAGTGCCTGAATCGTCTCTTGGAAAAAAAATGGGCCAATAATGCCGCCACTCCAAAAAACTGCAAAAATCTTCAATATTCTCAAATGTGCACACAGGATGAACATGGGAATATGTTCGGTTATAATACAGTCTGACTGACTTTCATCACACCAGCTGCAGTTGGTAAATTATTTCGACCGAAATTTCTTTTAAAAAATTCGCACTGTTTCGGCAACACAGTATCCACTTTGGAAGTAACTTTGCAATATTTCCCAACATTATTCAAGCGTAAATCGATCCAAAGAATACATAATACTGAGATTCTGTCAACTTTTTGAGCGCATAAGAGCCGTCAGTGTCAAAATAACATATAATTCAAAAAGAAACCAACAGATGGCTCACCCTACATAACCTAATCGAATGACAGATATTGAATAAAACCCTGGGATTTTAAATCTCTCCCCTTATAGTCTGTGGGAAACACCTCTGAATGTGCAGAATGATGATAAAAAATTCAAAGTGGTAAAAACCACTCCAAAGACATTGATGTGACAAATCGATTTTGACAAGGTGACGCACTGTCATTTCTTTATTTTTGATCATACATACAGGTTACATAGATGCAAAATCTTCCATACGCCTACGATATTGATAGATGAACCTGATGTCAGCAGAGTCTTAGTGATTATTGAGACAGAAACGGCTAAGATGGTTTTTATGTACATGTATGTAACAAAAATAAGTATCTAACACCGATGTCTAGTAAAGAAAGCCCCAAAATACCAGATTAATATTTTATCTGCATGCTAGAGTACTTAAAAATTCAATCCATTTTGGATTTCCATTCAACTTCTTCAATTTAAAGAAAATAAGTCAAGTATTCAATGGTCACAAAATCCTCCCACACTCCAATTATTTCCAAGAATATCATACCTATTGTACGTTTTCAACAAACCCCTGACCCAATAACTCAAAATCACTACATCCGTGTTGCAATCATTTGCGCAAACCGAAATTAAATTATTTTAAATCACCAGATAAATCAATCGCATTAGAGCATTAGATAGGTATAAATCCATTAAAATCCTATTAACTTACCCGAAACGAAAAAAAAAAAATAAACAAATCTCTAAGCAGCATAGTCATCATCCCACTATGTGTGTGCACACACAATCGCTCAAAAGATACATTAATCGTGATGTTTTTTTCGTCATAATTCGAGTGCCCATATCCGCATATGAGTGTGGAGTATCTATAAGAGTTATTACAATATATCTCATCATTTGTACGTGTACAACCACTAGTATACGGTATAGATATTCATATCAATTCATTTGTCAAAGGCATTTGCTACATAATTAAGGCGTATAGTGAAAAAAAAAAAAACACAACACGCGTCTCACGAATAATAATCATTCTTATGAGCTAATTATGAAATTGAAAAAAGCAAGAATTTGCTTATTAATAATGGCAAAGTTTTTAATTAGCTGCTGGGAACTGATCGTAGACAAGTATATAGGTGCTAGAGAATCGATTAAGTAGGAATCAGTAGGCAAACGATGGTAAAAAAAAGGTACATTCTGTAAGACTCTCCTTTAATATCTCCAAATGTCAACCAAACACAATCCTTCGCAATGCTACATATGTATGTGGTAATGTCAAGTTTCTAATTAAATCTAGATAAAACCAACCACAAGAACAATCCAATAAAAGGTAAACAAACAACCAAACTAAACCAGAGAGAGAGAGAGGAGCAGCTCTCCCTCCACTAGCCCCTCACACTATCCAGCAGCACTAGCGCACATCTCAAGGTGCAATCTTTGAATGTATCTCTAATATGGTAAAGCGTTCGCATTTTTCTTAAAGTTAATTGGATTGAAAATGAGGCACGACTTGTGTGCTAGCTAATCCGAGTATGTCCGCGCTGTCTCCCTCGGTATAGATTCAATTTTGGTCATAATTTGTTCAAATAAACTGACAGCTAAATCAGATTTTTGACAGTAACAGTACAAAGTAATCACATGGCTATGACTGGAGGATTTTCTTATGAAAAAGTACTAATTAGCAGCAACGACGACGGCTGTTTGGATTTGGATGTATAAACTTTTAGCTTCAGGCTAATATTTTGTTTCGATTAATTAGCAGATTTTTGTTTTTTTATTTTCAAATTTGGTATGAGACCCGTAAGGAAGACAAAGATGGTCAAATTAATGAGTCTATTCAACTCTATGCTATGGGATGCTGTGTGTAGAATTCTTTGAATTGAATCCCATTTTCGGAGAAGGGAATTCGATTCGTTTGGAGATAATATTTAGGTATCATTACAAAATTTACTTTAAAATATTTGTCTGCCAAATATGGAAGCCATTATGAAAGAAAGAAGGATTTCTTTGGCATACGAGTTAAGTAAGTCATTAAAGAATTCCAAAGAAATTTGGTTCAGTAGAAATTAATTGAATAGCACCCATGGGGGTTTAGATATTAGCTTATATGGTTTAAAAAAAATGAGTAAAGTAAATCCTTGCTGAGATGCAGAAGGATAGCATGGCAGGATAAAGCACCAGAACTAGCAGTAGGTTTAAGTTTAGGTTAGGGTGCCTGATTTAGAATAAAAAAGCTCCGTCGTGATACCATGGTTACCAGGAACTAATTAAGCCAACCGAAGATTGAATACAGCGAAGAAGACTAATGACGCCAATTCGCCCAAGTTATTAAAGTAGGGAGCTCCTAGATTGAGTAGTCTTTTTTGGGACAGAGTTGGGCATGTTCAAAGGATGTGGAGAATGGTTAATTCCTCCTCCTCATCCCTAAAGCTTCTGCAGAAGTCATTTGAAAAAAGGCCTAGCCTTATGGCATCCTGGTCTATCAGCCACTATCCAGTAAGAACATCTATAACGTGACTGATCGGTGAATGCTTCAATACAACCAACTCGGTACTACGTTTCGGATCAAGCCTATGCCAGATCTCCCTCGAAATGTTGCAAGTAGAAAAATTTTCTTGTCTACAGTTGGTTCTGCTAAAAGCGTCCACCTAACAAGTAGTATGAGTTTACATGTAGAGAGTTTAAATGTGATCGAGGAGTGATATGTAGTTAGATCGCAGTGAGGAGGGTTTGAGTCAGATAGCCGCATTAATAGCTGCGTATTAATAAGCCTGTCTGTGAGCAATGATTTCATGTGTACCCCAAGCGATGAATCAACTTTCAGACTTGCAAGTGCATCTGTAATTGCCGTAGATATGAGATTTTTTAAAGGACGAAAAGCTTCTCAAATTGTCCTTCGGAAACAGCATTAAAGAGTAGGTCCCTTCTATTCGTGTTTAAAAATAATAACACGCACATGAATGGTTGTGAGAAGCTAGGCTCTGGGTCCCATAGACCTGTCGCGCCAAATATTTGTATTTGTATTTGAATTTGCTGCACGGTGGATAGAATACGATTTCGAATTTCGGTACAACAACCGAGAAGCTACTAGGAAAATGCGTATCCAATAAAATCCAATCGATGGCCTCCTTACCAGAGGTAGTCCAGTGGTCATCTGTCTGCATTAAGTGGCTGGGTATAGAAGAATTTTTTGAGAGAGAACCTTGAGGCTTCGGAAGACTCTTCTATGCTTTCACAGAAAAGTCTCCAAGAAGGCAGTTTCGTAGTGGGACAAAATCTTGTCGTAGCTAACATGTGGTTTCCACATTTTGATATTCACAAAGGAAAATGGGGATCTCCAGATCAGTCAACCGATCATATTGCGATCGACGCAAGGCACTTTTCCAGTATGATGGATGTCCGTACGTTCCGAGGAGCAAAAACGACTCGGACCACTAAATTGTTGTAGACAAGGTACGAATGCGAATATCTAGAACATCGCAAAGACAAGGAAATACTGTGAGGAAGTTTGACATCGAAAGACTACAATCGCAAGAGCTCGCCAGAACCTTTTCCGATCGAGTGTCCCTAAATCTCTCAAGGGGTCCAATGCTGCCAGCACAAAGTACTGAAGACCAGTGACTACAGTGCCAAAAAGCCATCAGGAATACCGTATCTGATGTGCTAGGTTTCTCGCGACTACCACAACGAAACTCATGGTTCGAAAAGAAGGCTAGCAATTGCAGAAAAACAGATGGCATACAAAGCGGCGCTGCTTAAAAGGACCACGCTCACGAACTCTACGAGCAGAAGAGCAGGGATGAATAATGATTTCTAAGAAGATGAAAGTAGCATAAGAAGCGCGCGATTGAGGAAATAGAGAGATGCTATTGCAGAAATGTGGTTCGAAAGTAAAAAGAAAAGAAGGTAAAAAGAACATGTCAAGGCTCAAAAGCCAGAACCGAAGTCTGCAAGGACGAACAAGGAAGCCTAGTAGTAGAATCGCTGTCGATGTTGAGGAAATGGAAATATCACGTCTGCAGACTGTATAACCAAGACGATGACTAAAATTCAGGCAGAATGAACCAACAACCTGGACGATGATAACCAACATTTCCGTTCACCCGATCTGGATGAAGTGAAGATTGCGATATCTAATCTGAAATTCAATAAAGCTGATGTAACTGATGGTTTGACTGCTTGACAATTATTCAAAGCAGGGAGAGATAAGCATGCACCAACTCATTTGGAAAATACGTGTGCCCGATGAATGGAAAGTACATGTGCCCGATGAATGGAAGACCCTCTAAACTGACTCAACTATAGAGGAATAAGTCTCCAGATAGAAGCGTCTAAGATGAATTTAACGGTCAATGAAGGCAAACTAAAGTGTATGCTGTAAAAAAAAGACATTCAACACTGACGCCTTGGACAGAACGTTACCCTCTGTAGGTATATAGCGACATCGATCTAGTTAGAAGAGTTCGAATACAACGACTAAGATGGTTGGGCCATGTGAAACGCAAGAATAACAATGCTCCGGCCCGGAGAGTTTTCGAATCCACCCCAGAGGGAAAACGTAGTAGAGGAAGATCCCGCCTAAGGTGGCGCGCTCAAGGGGAAACAGACCTTATCCAATTTGGTGTGCGAAAATGGAGGCAGGTGGCTGAAGATCGAGCTGGCTGAAGAGACTTTTTGGTGGATGCCCAGGACCACCCCGGACTGTAGCGCCACCTAAGCAACTAAGTAAGTTTGACGACTAGGTGTGATTATTGGAAGGATGACATAAATCATACATTCTCCGGGTATTTTAGTTGATTAAAGTCCTACACCACCCCAAAGCTTGCGTGCGTTGTATTTTGACGATTTTACTCTATGGAATCTGCTATTTCAGAAGAGCGGAAATATATACCAAAGAACATTTGAGGAAATGGGAAGAATTAGAGAATACTAGGATGGATTAGACTAGGACCCACAAAGTGTGAAAAAATATATGATTCAAACATGTAACCTTTCCTAAATTTCTGCCAATGAATAATGTCATAACACAAACGAATATAATTACACATGTAGAGTACACATTACATTACATAGTGTAATTAAAAGTGATTCAGATATAACTGACAGAGAGGTGGATTACTTTTAAATATGACTTAAATATGAATTTTTTTTTTTTAAATAAAACAATAAAACTTACCATAACAGCTAACATCCAGACAGATGATAATTATAATTCCAAATGTGATGAATAATTTATAAATATTGTTAATCCTAGGAGTATATGATGTATTTGATGAAGAACCCCTTCGATGGGGTGACGTTACGACACTCATAGTATTCTTAATCTTATTTCTTGTATTCTTTACTAATTATCTCACTATAAATCTGCTTCTTTTTATATCACTCACTTTGAATGCATGTTTCACTAAGCCGGTAATTAATTATATTTTTTTTATGTTTCACGTCGCTTTTGGCTTTTCATACAGTACTACCACTTAGCATTTTTATTTTCTCTGCAAAAAAAAAAAACAACAAACCACGTTGATTACTATCTATTTGGCGAAAAGAATTCTACGCCCGTTTATGTAATTATGCCGCGACATCATACCACGAATTAGCATTTTATTTGAAACAAAACATTTGGTGTATACCCCCTGCTATTAGAGACTACAAAAATGTCAGTGTGACTCACTTAAACAGAAAAGATCGTGTCGAATTAGAGGTTAATTAATAATGATTCCATTTATGCTAAAACGATGGAAACGTTTAAACAAGTCGCTGACAAAGACATGGAGGTCTGTTGCCTTGGGTTAATGGAAAACTTGGATTAACACTAATAAATATGCGGCACGTGGACAGTGGTAGAGTCCGTGATTAAATGCAAAGAACTTCAATTGGTCTTAGACATATATAAGTAGTGATTGAAGGATGGTGGGTGTACAAACTGTAAAAACTTCACTATAGGTGCATAACTTGTTTGATTGGAATTTCTTGCAATACGTCGATATGAATCAGTTACAAGTCAAAGAGAATTTCCTGGGTTACTCTGTCGTATGTGGAAGGTAATTTCGTGGGAAAATTCCAACACCCATGGCCAACGAAAAATACATTTAGACTAGTTCTGGGTCTGACTAATTTGGTTTTTCTATACACGACTTTCAAATGACAACCTTGTTTTCGGATGGATACTGAATTCTATATGGTGTAGTTTTTCTTGTCTTGCTGACCATTGAATTTGGTTTTAGGCTATGAAAATGTGAGTCATAGAAATGCAATAAAGAAACAGGTGTCAGGTAACATTTTGAGACAAAGGCAGATAACTTCTACTTTAGATTGACTAATAATTCCAAACA
This sequence comes from Xylota sylvarum, assembly GCA_905220385.1. Classification (NCBI taxonomy): domain Eukaryota; kingdom Metazoa; phylum Arthropoda; class Insecta; order Diptera; family Syrphidae; genus Xylota; species Xylota sylvarum. The sequence goes on along the minus strand of LR999957.1, from coordinate 100,560,863 downwards.
TAAGTGTCTCCCTATCTTTAAGAGTAGAACGAAACTATTTACTGTCTTTGGAATGTCTGCAACATAAACTATCCCAGCACCCATACTATCGATACTTTTGTTTCACGCAAAAAATGTTTAGTCAAGGATTTCAAGCAGCATATTGATTCTCATGGACAACGAGTTGAAAATAGACGTGCTAAAAGTATTATGCAATAATATTTGCAATAAAACAATGTGAAGTAGAGGCTTAAGATCTGCGAGAGAAAGTTTTGCAAATGCCAAACCTATTAAATATGTATGTATCTGAATCTAGAGCCGGTTGAGAAAGAATGTGAGTTCCTGCAACAAATTACATTCCATTGGATAAAATATGTAGTTTCTTTTCCGACCTTGTATTGTTTTATATAAATATGTTCATATTTATGCGGAGTCTGGTTCGCGTTTGAAGTAAACATTACCAATTGCTAAATAACCTGAATTGTTAGTGCTTGGCTTATCTCCTCTTGGACGTGCAAGCTCCTATTTCGTTCGTGTGTTCGATTCTTGGGTAACGAATGATGACAATCGTATTTTGATATAGATAGGTTTCAAAATACTGCTCGGGGAAGGTGGACTAATAAACACTTCTTCAAAGTTGAGATTACCGAAATGCCAAGGACGGCTGTACGGAATACCAGCAATCGTAGTAGTAGGAGTTAGTAATAAATCCTAGTAGATCTTTAAGTGAACTAGCAGATACATATGTCCTCTGCTTCAAGGTAGAATTTTCGTAAGTGACGCTGACAGTTACTGTGACACAAAATGTGTTCAAAGGTATAGTGATAAAAATAGATGAAACGTATACTGAGAACAGACTACAGACGTTTAAACTTTCACCCGATACGCATTTCAGTTCCATTCTCTTTCCGCAATCAAACAAGATAATCCACTCCAGACCAGGCTCCATAGACCAACCAGCAATGAATAGAAACAAAAATTTAAAAACCAAAACGAACTATAAATAATCTGAAATCTATTGAAGCTCTAGTAAACAAAGCTTTATGGGGGATTAGTTGTCAAGAAGTTGGAAAAATACATCCTCAAGGCAGGTTGCAAATCAATTGATGAGCCAAAAAATTAATCCGATAAGCCCCACCATGGATATATAATAATCAAACTCATTTCTATAGAGAGAATTGCAAAATAAGCTTAAGGCAGTATGTATGACCATTCATACGAAATGGTAAACTATATGTGGCTTCGTATGCGGTAGGAGGCTAATTAAGACGAATATTTAAATTCTCTCCGGCAAAGAAGCGAATTCGGCGATATGCCGAATAAAAGAATCAATCCAATCATTATCACCACCAAATACCCAATCCACAGGAGAAAATCTGTAATCAAAGACGTACATCAAGTACCTGGACCACCGACTCAGTTTCAGAGACCGTCTAACGTACGCAGGCGAGAAAGCCTCACAGACTGTAGCAGCATTATGTAGATTAATGCCAATGTCAGAGGACGAAGCCAACCAATAAGAAACCTTCGTACAACTGTGAGCAAGTCAATAGTCTTGTAGGCGGCTTCAATATGGGCATCAACGACATATCGTGAGTCGCACGTTAGAAGGATGAACTCCTCTCACAAAATTACATCTTTAAGGGTATGGTGCGCCTTAGAACTGTATCAGCGGATGCGATAATTGTTTTCTTGGGGTGAATGCCTATCGATCTAGAGCGAAGAAGTCTGTGGTACCACACAAAAACGAGCACGTAGACAAAAGAACAACCATGGAAGCTATTCCTTCGAAATATCACAACCAAGGGCGATGAATATATATATTGATACCCAATGTTGATGAATAAAGCACCACAAAGTATGGGGAGTTACTTAACGCAATTTTTATCGGGGTATGGCTGTTTCTTCGAGTACAAGTACGCGGATGATCCATTCTGCCAGCACTGTGAAGCAAATACTCAGAGTACAAAGCATTTGCTGATGGTATGCCAAAACTGCATAAGAGCTAGAACCATCTTGGAAAGAGAAATTGGTCGACAAGAAGCCTTCTCACATTTATGTTGGCAACAAAAGAAGGTTGAGAAACTGCAAATGAAGTTATCACGAGTATGCATGAGCGTGTATAGGAACTAGCAGACAAAAACGAAAAATCTGCTAACTCCGTCAGTTGAGAAGGAAAAGGCGAAATGTCAACTATGACCCTTCGAAAAAATGACTGGATGAGAGGACAAAAACATTTCTACAATTTTCGTAGTAAAGTCTCATTTTGAAACTGAAAATACCTTCAAAAAGGAATATTTCCCACCATCTGTACTGACTATGAGAAGTTTATATAAACTAATTTTGTTTAGTTTACCAATCAATCTACCATCAATATTCTCCCGCGGGTTTCTAGTCTAATAGAGTTCAATTGTCTGATAAACATTTAGCAGAACTTCCTATCTCAGGGAATAAAAATCACACGAAGAGCAGCAAAAAGAAGCTTTGTATCCTTTGTGGGGATTAACACAGAAGTAATTTTACTCACATAAAAATTACGACAGAAGTAACTGTCAAATCGAATAGTCCACTCTTTACATATGTTCACTATAGTCTGCCAAATTGTCATGAACAGAGTCAGGGTTGAACTTCGCTACCAAATTATCAAAACTTTGGGGATTGGTCGTTAATTCGCGAAACTTGTAGACGATTTTGTGATTTTTAGAGCGCGAAGAACCGTCTGGGCAAGCCATTTGTTGAACTGGGATTAAATTTCGTTCCACATATTCATGTACTCTTTAAAAAATGCAATAACACCAACACGTCCAAGCAATGCGCATACTAAAAAGAAGGACGTCACTGTAAACGAAAGTGTGTAAGGATATCAAAAATTATCGATTCATCGGTCCCAGCACTAGGGGCTCTATGTGAACAATTTTCCGCAAAAATCTGGGCCTACACTTGTCAAAGACCCAGCTGATAGAAGTATAACAGCCACAATACCATCATTTGAGTCGTTCTTTCGCTGATTTGACTCTAGGGCAGTTGCAAGCTGAACCATTATTTTATTAGAAAATTGTGTTCATCGAAATTGTTTCATAGAGAGTGAGACCAATCTAAAAGTAACCCTACAGCTTTTCGGAACTTATTTATTTAAAAATTCATAAGTTTTGATTTAATCTAGATGACCACCGTCTAAAACAAAAGGTTTTTAGAGACTACAAACAGACCAACTAGGGGCTCTTTAGGCAACGCTTGGCAACATTAATTCCTCCCATTTCGCCAGAAATCTATAAGCGCTGAGGAGCTTGACTGCATGGTGCATGTCGTTGATACGGTACATAATGATGTTATGTCGTTGGAGGAGGACACCATCCTCGCAAACCTCGATGCAAGAAAAAGCCACCTTGGTGAAATGCTAATCTCAGTGGTCTTAGGTCGGAAAGCAGGCTACTATTTAACCTAGTTAAAATCGCTCATGAGATGTGAGAAAATACAAAATTTTACTGAGGAAGGAGAAACCATGTTGCTGTACACTTTTCTGTGAAAACATAGAAAAGTCCTCCGAAGCCTCCGAAATCCTCTCCAAAAATCTTTCTATACCCAGTCACCTAATGCACCCGAATATCAACTGAACCACCTCTAGTAAGGAATCCATCCACCTTCTACTGAATATGCATTTTCGTGGTACCTCCTCGGTTGCTGCGCCTGCACCTCAATTCGAAATTACTTTCTCCCCATCATGCAACAACTCAATGAAAATATTTACTACAGACAAGATCCTTTAAATCATGCGCAGTTTCAAACCATACAAGTCCCCAGTGCCAAATGGTATCATTCCTCCATCTGCGACCTATCAGCCTATCGTGCTTTCTATTGAAAACACTAGAAAGTCTGATTGATATGCACCTGCGGCAGAGAATGATTAGTCCATTTATGCTCTCTGCGTTCCAACATACGTACTGCAAAGAAAAATCAGTCGAAACAGCCTTGCATTCGTTAGTGAACAACATTAAGAAATCAGTAAGATTTTGGCAATGTCAAATCTACGCCAATTACAGCTGGACTTGAAAGTCTAAAAGTAGATTCTTCGCTTGGAGTATTGATCTATCAATTGCTCACAAGCAGGATTATGAGTACGCAGTTGGGCGGTGCATTGGCCAGAAGGCTTGTTAGTTGCGAAGCAAGGTGTCTCGTCCTCTCTTCTGTGGAATCTAGTGGTCAACGGGCTGCGTTACCAAAGATAGTCAGCTTTTCCCAAATCAACTGTAGATAGAAAAGTCCCTTTACTTGCAAGATTTCGAGGCAATTCTAGACTAGACTTGATCTGAAATGTCTGATAGGCTAACATGGCAAAAGTTTGAACCTTTTTTTCAAATGACTTCTGCAGAAGCTGTAGAGATGAGAAAGTGGAAGAAACCAATCTCGACCTCCTATGCACGTGCCCTATTCCATCTAGGAGTTGCCTTCCTTGACAACCTAGAAGAACTGGGGTCATTAGGCGTCACGATCCTCCTTCGCTTTAATAAAGCTCCGGTTGGTTTAATTAGTCCCGGGTAGCCAAATGATGCGATCCACGGTATGTCGACGGATTTTTATTGGTGTGTCAGACAGTCACTCTAACCTAAACCTAAACCTAAGGTGTGTGTGTTTAATGAGAAAAAACTTTAACAATTTTGAAAACTGCAATAGTGGCAACTTTGACTTTTCTGTGTCCACAATGCTAAACATTTTTGAAAGTTTCTGTTCCTACAGCGCTGATGAAACGCGAAATCAACAAGACAAACTAGCTCTTTTTTTTAATTTCTGCATCATAATGAATTATGTCTTGTCCATGACTAATTCTTCAAGTTCTAATAATACTAAAATGTAGTTTAGCTTGAAAGGTGAACTTTATTTTATGGCATCCCAGATTTTAGTACCTATGACTGGATATGGAATACGTGTATGTTACTAATAGAAAAATTATCCTCAAATCAGTTTAGATTTTTAACAAGTTTCCCTTTGTATGCATTCTATTTTTAATGGGTATTAGTTTAAATAATATATGTAGTTATACTAACATCCAACGTTCGGCCAAAGAGATCAAAGGTGCCTATACAAACGCCATTAAACTTGCTGGCGATCGCACACTAGTTTCTCTATGCTTAGATTTTATTTTAATTAAAAATAAAAAAAAAAATATGTTAATTCTTTTTCATTATGTATGTAGGTATACATTGTTTTTCGATTTAATATTCGCATTTCCCACCGATCAATTAAGATTTATCACACTCCGTGTCAGCAGATTTCACCTCTCACGGAAAAGTGTCAAAATTTATTGCGAAAACAACCTGCCAGAGCGTAACATGTTTTGCACTAAATAAAACGCCAAAATCTCAAGATTTATGTCTTTAAGTTATGCATATACACACTTGCGTTATTTTGTTGTTTTTGTTTTATTAAAAAATAAACTTTGAATTCCCATTCAAGCAAACAAAATTCAAATCTTTTACTTTCTATTTCCTCTACCAGTTCCCTTTACTAACAACAGCTACGTCGCGTTGTCGGTTGGTCGGTCCCTCATCGTACGAAGCTTCGTCTTGGGAATGTTAAAATAAATTGACGGATTGTGATAGTAGCACGTACTGGTTACCGATGCCGACCAGACCAGTTTTCTACCACGACCACTGGCTACTTTTTCTTTAAATTTTTTTTTTCTCTGTTTCCAGCATGGCCCGGTGCGGTAGGTAGTGTTATCTGAACAGTATTTCTGGTTTGAAACAAAAACACATATCCTAACCAACACGGCTTAACTTTAACCATTTTGGCAGACATTCAGTCAGTATATACTGGTACATATATGTAGGTACACCCGCCGCTACTTTGTTTGAAAACGTTTTCAGCGTTTTGTTCGTTTGGTAAAGTGATCTTGAGGTTGGATTTTCAATGGCAACAAATGATTATTTTTGGATAGAATTGTACCAGTCAATTGGTTAGTACCGATGAGGATACTCAGATACATACAGACGTATATATAGCCGCAGTTAGATATTAGGCGTAATTTGCATATTGGAGCACCAATTAAAGAATTAGAAAAATGTCGATACAAAAAAGAAAAAAAAAAAAGATACAAATGATAGATACTTTGTTTTTAGCTGTTGCTTGTTGGTTTCTTCTAGTTTGTTTGTTTTTATTGAATTTGTTGTTTTCGTAGTTAAATGTGAGTTCCGGTTTTCCAATCTTATTCAAACGAAAAAATACGAAGAAATAACAGAAGATGAAGAAGAAGGTGAAATATAGAAGAATGATAGATGGTTATATAATTACAAAGCGGCACATTGATAAGGTAGATGTCTCTAAAGGTTTCCATGCTGGTTCCAAAGAAGAAAGCTATTCAAACTGATTGGGATGTCAGATCAGTCATGGTGATCTTTGGGTAATAAAACAATTATGCCGAGAGAGATATGACCAACAAATATATACAATGCTGTACAGAATCATATTTCGTATGATTGATTGATAGATGGAGAGGTGGAAATTAAAATGAAAACTAATAAGAGATTAAGTCTCACAATCAGTACTAAAAATGGTTCTCGGAATACTGCAACAAATACTTTTGAAATTAAATATCATTCTCAACTAGGCTTTAGAAAAATATAAAAACCCAGGTTTAAGATAACATAAAAAAAGTTTGAAATAATTTAGGACGCTAAATTAGGTCCCTGTCTTAACAATTGTGTTCCAATACGAAATCTCCAATCAGTCGATACAAATAAGATGACAAGCAACCTTGATAGTATGTTAATTTGAGTAAACTGCGAAAAGTGAAAAGACATGCAGAAAGGATGAATGGCTTCTCGTTCCTCATTCAAAGTATTTAGGTCTATCAGCCACTATTTTGTTCTTTTGAAAACCCCAAGCAGAATAGCTAGCTTCTATCAGATTATCAGCATGCTTACCGGGTAAATCCGTTTTTCGTTTTCATTCACTCGTGGGAAGAACCTTACAAAATAATGGATTCCTAGACATTAAACACGTCTTCAACATTCAATAACCTAAAGGTTCATAACTTTCTCTGTTTATCAGTTGGCTGTATCTATGTGCAAAGTTACTCCTCAAGAAGGGGTACCATCAGCGGTTCTATGGCTATTAGTAATAAATCTAAAACCCATCCAAAAAAGGAGTAGTGATTTTCATGAGGAAATAGAAAATTACATTCTTAGAAATCACTGACTATGGAAAATGTTTAGATTTAATATTGAATAAGAAGCTCTACCCATACCTTGGCATGCAAAAACACGATTGGAAGATCTTAGCCGCACTTTATCCTTGTAAAGTTCGAAATGGGATTTCCAGTCTCAAATTATTTATTGAATATATAGGGGAGTATAGAGATGAAAAGACCTATCTAGCTAGTCTGGTGGCATTGTAAGGTTGTACTTCCGGAATAAGTCCGAATGTTATCATGCATCTACAAAAATGTAGATGAAACCATACGAAACCCATTTTTTAAATATCTTGTCCCATAAGAAGCATTTTCCAGTTCAATGTCGTAAGTAAACTTTTTTCTAGCATCTGAAGTCATTCTACGGCTCCATAATCCAGTACAGCTCACCACCCGGCAAATCGAAAATAAACCAAATTTTGTGCTCGGCAAATCTTGAAAAATACCAACGAGTTTAAAGCCGACTTCAAATCTATATGACTAAGTGCATTTTCTAACCAATTTCAAGCTTTTTTAAGCATGACTCGGATTTCAACGAAGAGACCTGTATAGTGTCGAAATCAACATAACCCAGCTGCTTATATATGCAGACAGTATCTACATACATCAATAATGATTATGAGTAATGATTAGATCATTATATTAATTGAAGATAATGCTAAAAGCGTCAACAAACAAATATACATTTACCCAATTCCTAAGGCAAAACGTCACTATCGGTAGCTGTAACTTTGAGGTGGTTAATAACCCTAGGCAATCCGTCCTACTTCTGTCTAGAAAACAAACTACGTAGATTCGCAACTTCTAATATGAAAACGAAACGCGTTTTTTATAAAAAAAAATATATACATACATAATTTATAATGTACAAGAAACTTTCTTCAAAGCAACTATTCCTAATAAGAGTAACATTAATTCCTGGTAACTGAAGAGATCCAAGCGATTTGTGTCCATAATTCTTTATGTGGTCATAAAATATCATGCACGTGTGAATTCACTCAATCGTGAGGATCATTGCGTCATATTTAAGCGAAGTGCAATAAGAAATGTTTTAATAGCCAAGTATACTACCAAACAACAATTTCGATTTCGATTACTGATATACTTTTGAACACACCATCATTGCTTTTAATTGATTTGTATTACAGTCGTAACGAACGAATAATGTTCTCTTGAGCAATTTACTATTGAATTCAGATTTGAAGAGGTATGAGACATTTGGAACCAACCCCCCTATCTCGTGAATCCACGTTATAGATTCCTAAACAGAAGAAAAATCAAATAAGCATAATTCCTACTTGTTGATTCTCAAATTTTTGTATGACATCCACGATTGACAAAAGGTATGTGTTTGCTTACTTTAGAATGGACTTAGGAACGTTAATCAAAGCAGCTAAAAATGTGCCATAAATTTTGTTCTGTTACTGTTTGAAATTCTATCAAACTTCGAAAATAACTCAATCATAGGGACTAACGATTTGGTTCATATGGCTAATATTGAAGATATGGGGCAATCTATAGAACTATGCTGTCTTAATTCTAGAAAACACAACTAATATAAAATACTATACAGTGAATTTTTTTCCATTTAAGGAACAAATTAAAAAAATAACAATATTCGACTATGACTAAAATGCTCCCCATTACGTTAACTGGCAATTACTGTAATGGCATTGTGAACGTTCTTTTTCACACTTTGTTTCATTTCAAATGTCAATGACTCTGAAAATAAAAGTAAAATAACGAACAACAAAATGTCATACGCCAAAAGGTGAATATTTAAAGTAGACACAGAGAAGAACCAGCATCTTAATTATTCATTAGTCACTACGTTGGCCCGCATAACTACACTATGTACACTAAATTAAAACTAAAAACAAAAAATAAAAATAAAGAAACAACAAAATAATTGCACCAAAGTGAATTATAATGATGCCGTCCGTCTCTCAATGAATTACCGACTAACTAACAAATCTTAAACAGCAAACATAACCGACTAACCGACTTACAATCTTTGCTATACGTATGTACATACATAAGTATGTAGATTCATGTAAATGTTACTTGTTAACTTGCGCAAGTTTTTTGTTTGCCGTATCTCTACGTAGATATGTACATATGTGCCAATATTTTTTTTAAATGCAATAACATTTTTGAAAATGACATGTATGTTGTGTGTAGTTGTATTAAAAATTTTTGTTACTTTTGTTTTTCTAATTAAAAAAATAAAAAAAAGAACGAATAAATTAGGTATTTTGTGAAGAATGTTAATTGCTATTGTTTTGTGCAATTTTCTACAAATTGTTGATAGCTTATTTTTTTTTTTGGCATCTTGACTAATTTGTACAGCAATGTAGAACTTGATATATTGGGGAAGGTTCACATGCACAGCACAAAATGTTGTCTGACCTGTCAGCAATAAAAAAACAAAAAATCACGAATATTTCTGTGGTAATTATAGTCTACTGATTTCAGATGACAGGATTTGATGACAGGTACGCCAGTTTTGAAATTTAAATTAGACTATTGACAGAAAGACTCTTTCTAGCGGTTTTGATTGATGATTTGCATGTACATGAAAAAGTTAAGTGCTTCTTGGAACTAGATGGCGTAACCAATTTAATTAGTTCTTCAGAAACTTCTTATTCATTTCATGTCTTACCTTGGGTTGTTTCGCGAGAACAATTCTTCGTAAGATAATCGGTTCCCTTTCAATCTACGAACTTTGGAGGAAGAGATTCAACAACGAACTGTAGGACATGTGACACGAATAAACACAAAAGTATACTACCAAAATACCTCGCTTCAGGTAACAGAAAAAGAAAGCGATCTTAACCAAACTGAAGTGCACTACTGGAGTCAGTTTAGGCTGCGCCATCTAGCGCCATCTAAATAAGGCATTTGGGATATGTGATACGTCACTCGAACTCCGTAGTATAGCCTCGAAAGTTTCCTGTAGGACTAGAATTGTACTTATTTTATATCATGGTGATTATTATTATTATTATTATTATAACTTTATTGAGATATAAATAAATTACATTTTCAATAACAAAAGTTAAGCTCACCTACCAGGGCTTTGAGCTAATCATATCATGGCGAAATCATGAATAAAGAATAAAAGCATGAATGACAATTCTCTGCATAAGCAATCACTGTTCGCCTATGTTTATCATCCAGGTTTAAAGATTTTGTTGATCCAAAGACTATCACTTGCTAATTGCTGGGTAAATTCCTCAGAAAGTGACTACAATTCATCATTGCCAAAAGGAATTTTATTAGTAGTCCTGAGGAAACCCTTACAAGTATTACTCGATACCCATTTACAATGGTGCATCTGTGAGTGCTGTCTCCCTGAAATCATTAAGATACCATGTTCACTATACCTTCACAGGAACATAATATGTTCATATACATATTATGTATGTATATCAAATGGGTTCTATCCATATTTAAGCTGCTTCTTTCTACAGAGACAAGAATTATTGAGGCTCGTCCTTATACTGATACTAAAGCTACATATTGCAATTGAAATAATCTTAATAGCAAGGCGGAGCGAGCCACCTCAATCTACTTCCGCTGGATAATTTGTTCAAGCCTCGGCAGCTATTAGCGCCCTAAGAATAAGTCAATGGGTCATTCTATGATCCTGAAAAAATATCTAGGCAATGTTCCTACTATGGATTACCTGATTCTGTACCTAGATTCCAAGACTCCCTTCACAAGTTTTGTCCTGAGCAGAGAAGAATGGAAAAGGGGTCAGCTAACGTACCATTTCTCCACAGATGAATCAAGGATGGATGTAGGCATAGGCTCAGGTATGTATCTTTTCTATACCACTGGGTATATCCAAATCAGTCCGCCTTCCGAACCATAGGAGCGTTTTCCAAGCGGAGGTCCTGGTATAGTGGCAATACCCCCCCGTGAGACTGCAGGAAGGTATCACCGTTTTCATCGGCCAGGCAGCGATAAAAGCGATTTCTGCTATCGAAATAAAATCCAAGCTTGTGAAGTACTGTCGTGAAGACTTTAAGGTTATTGGAACACAGCACAAGGTTGTGCTCTGCTGGGTCCATGGACATGAAAATATTTCAGGTAATGAGAAGGCGGACGAATTGGTCAGAAGAGGTTCTGAATCTATATCAGAACAGGTCGACACCTCGGTGTTCATTCCGCTCACTGAAGCTCGAAGCAGGTAAATGCTGCGAGGCCAAAATATAAAACTCAACACAATAATACCTACTAAAAAATACCTGGTGGAGACCACACCTCCTAGTTCGCCAAAACTTTGGTCACAACTCCTACTAAACAAATCAAGTTGTTACAAGGCATGTAAATCATAGTGAAATCAATGTTCGAAAGTAAGGAGGTGTTAATCTAAGTAACCAATTGTCTGACCATTCTTTTCTTTGGTTTGATGAAACCTGCACTAGAAGAATCCTATCAACTTAAACCTAATATGATTTACAGATCGTACAGCGCCATTATCAAACTACGCTCTGTTAGTCTTCTGAAGAAAACCATTGTAACTTTTAAGGCTGTCTACTCACGGAGGGTCAATGAAATATGCTGAAATATGCCCTAGTCCTGCAGTAAAAAATTAAGCAAAGCTGAATCCTCTCAGGTTATCTCAGATCCTGGACCCTGAAGTCGGTGACTTTACAGTTCAATCTGACTTATTGGAATATATTCTGAACGACCCAATTCACCAGATTTCAGACACGATACTCACTATGCATATGTACATGTGTATATTTTCAGATAGTCAGCCCAGACCTAATAACCCTTAAATTCTATATCGTAAGGTCTAAGCCTATCTGGGATTATTCTAATCTCTTCGAAGATCTTGAACCCAACCTAACGTGAAGGTTCTGAGGGAAATGAAAAGGCTGTGTGTGTGGCATGACCACAAGCTGAGAACACTTAAAAATAATACGAAGTCGACAGACTCTGTACACCAGGCCATCTTTAAGTGCTTAAGACAAGCAAGAACATGCATTAATTCCAACTACAGGAAGGTGAAAAAAAACCTTTACTGATCACCTAAAGGATCACTGTTACTGGCAGAAGCCGCAAAGATAAGATTATTCCACTTGATGCAGGACTCAATCACTCCAGCGGAGACATGCAACCTTTAGTCAACATAGCTTCTGGTACATTATTGGACTAGCGCAACTGATTTCAGAGCATGTTCAGAGCGCCAGTATAGTGTAGTATAGTATATTACTGGAGAACTTCAACGACATTCACGAGTTAGTAGTTTGCGATCGTGGAAAGGCATGCCTAAACATTTCCCCAAAACCCCAACAAAACTATGATACTCTGATTGATGAATGACACTGAACTAAAGCTACAAAATCATTCTTGTAACCTGCGAAGATTGTCAGTATTTGACAGTAAAAAGTACATACATATGTACATATAACAAATCGTATAAGAAAATAAAAAATTCAAGATTCATGTTTTCCAATACGAATATCTAACGCCCAACAAGTCCAAGTTGAGATATTAAAGCCCAAGACTAAGTTCCAAATATGTGTGGACTTGTCTATGTAGATAAATCTCAAATGATCGTGCTGAACACATTTTCAAAGACGGAAAATAATTTTTTTTTTGGAAAGTTATATATCTGTTTACGTAAATTGCTTTCTCAGTAATAACAATTACGTTATTATCTACAAAATACCATCACTTTCTTAAGTGTTCAGAACATTTCACGAACAAATTCTAGCACCATAGTGGGCGCCTTAAAAATTAGTACCTACTCAAGCTGAAAAAGGAATAACTATTGAACAATTAATTCTCGTCATCGTTAAATATAATTTTGCCATCATAAATCTAAAATAAGTCACTATCATTTTAAAGGCGATAATCGTAAAGATCTATTGGCAGAAGTGAGTGAACTTTTAGTCTAGTTTTTCACTATTCGTATGTATGTAAGTAAGTAAAATTTGTTACGTTAGTGGGATTTTAATAGGAAAAACGAACGCCTACAAGCTCTTTGTGTAAGTTGGTATTTTGTAATAATGGCACGATAATTCAAATGTCTCAAAACATTTTGGTTTAAGATTTTAATTTCAAGACCTAAAGTTCCCAGTTTGTCTTCAAAAGAAAGCAAAATCTTCTAAACAAGGCAGTATTCGTAGACAAGTTATTGGCTCGGAAGAATAGGCCAAATACACTATCACAACGGCACCAAGTGTATGATGTAGTCTAACCGCCAACAAAGGCATAAAGCTCTATTTCCCAATCACTCTAGATAAAATTTATGCAAAATTAATACCAAACAACACAGTTTATGTTTACACACTACCCGCGCCAACACCACCGCAACACCAAAAAAGTCACTACACACAAGTTTGTGCAATCATAAACAATTCCTGTGTGGCAAGTATAAAAATAGATTTTTCAAATTCTCAAGAATACTTGTCCAAAGCAGCACACATGTGGGAATTCAACAAAAAAAAAAACGAAAAACAATTTTCTCTGTGGAAAAACTTTCACATGTGGATTTTCACCCGCGCACTGTTACCAAACGCATTCGCAAGACTTCCACACACCGAAGGTAATATTTGCTGCTGCTGACGATGGTGGTAGTGCAGACTGTCGCGTTTCCAAACACAAATACTTCAGCTACCACACGCTCTCTCTTACACCACTCTCACAGATACATCTTTAAGAGGAACGAAAAAAAAAAAAAACTAAATTTGACCGAGATTCGAAAAAAAAACAACTACACCATTAGCCACGAAGAAACACTGTGTGGTGTAATGAACACTGTTTTTTCTAATTCTTCATTTTTCCACGTTATCTCTTCTTTTTTTGCATGTAGGTTAGGATAGATACAAAGAGATACATCAACGAGACGTTAGCACATAATGCGCGGATGTACACCTTCTTCTTTTTCGTTTAATTACAACAATTATACATTTTTTTTTTCCTTCCATTCAATTCTGTTGCAATTGTACAAAAGACAAAAGAAGATGACAGACAGGCAAACAAAAAAAAAAAAAATCAAAAAAACAGATAGGAGAAGAACGAACCGAACTACCAAGCGACACGTCAAGATTTCAATTTATTTTCGCTTCCTTTCGCTTTAAGTTAACCTTCCGTACCGGTGGTGGTAATGCCAATCCCGTCCCGTTACAAACTTTCCACTATCCACACTCTGTGTGTATCGATAATATTATTTCCAGGAGATTTCGGTAAACCCATTAAACAAGGTTCCCCCCACAAAGACCTCTGCACTTCGATAGCCGTGTTTCAAGACTCCGATCGAGTAAACAAAAAAAAAATTAACTTATTACCAACCGTTTATTGAACCGCTACCGATGACTGCCAACTGATCACTGATCGTTTTCTCTCAGCCAACGAACCTCCTATACATCAACCTCTTAAAGAGCCAGTCTCTCTGTTTCTGCAGCATTGTCTCACACAGAGAGCTTCCGCCACCACCTCCTCCATTTCCATCTCCGGCTAGATTGTGAAAGCCGTCTTGGATGCAAGCTAGTGACAGACAGAACTGGTGGAGCCCATGCTTAGTCTAATAAATCGATTTGCAGCTGAGACTCCGCTAAATGAAAAAATCAAATAAGATCTTCGGTTGACAGCTGTTAATGGATCTTGTGGAGGCGTGTTACATGGCAACAGTTCATAGGAATGATTCTGACGCGAGTCGCGACGTGCCGACTTGATTTTGAGTTGAAGAAACTTATTGGGAATATTTATGAAAAAGAAAAAAAGTTTTTTAAAGCCATACTAAGCATGTGTGCGTGTCTTTCTCTTTTGCGGTTCGAAACAGCTGTTTGTTGAATTCTTTGTGGTGTGGTAAGTTATTGTGCGATTTCTTTGGTGGAGTTTTCTTGGTGTTTATTGAAGAGTGGTCATTTGCAGTGTTGCCAGGGTGACAGGTGTAAGTGAAATTAGCTAAAACAAGAATAGGGCTAACAAAAAGAAGTGGGAGATGCAAATCATGGCATTGGTGCTTTAACATGAAAAGTTCTTGCTTTTTGTTTACTCGATATTACAGCAACACTGGTGTAAGGAAATAATTCTAGAGTAATTCGCTACACAGCGATCCACACTTAATGGAACATAAATTCAAATGTTTAAAGGAAAACAATTTAAAAACACCGACACAAGATCAAACGAAGAATAGCTGTTGCCAATCGCTGTTTCTCTACATGATCCATCACCAAGAAAGGGAATGATATGTCTTTTGATGCATATCACAACAAAATGTCGCATATGTATAAGATTATTTTCGACACGTCAAGACCCTGATCAGCATGTACCAATATGACTTCCGGCAGATCGAAGATGGACCAAATTTTTACGCGGTCATGGAGACTTTTACGGGAATTGAAAAACAGGTGAAACGAGTTGGCCTTGCAGTAAATGAGAAGAAAACCAAGTACATGTTCTAGAAGGGTATGTCCACTGCCAAAGATAAAATTTTACTATTGTCAACAGTAACTTCAAAGTGGTTAATGAGTTTACTTACCTCGAATACCACCATAGTGGAGATTTGGAGAAGAATTGCTTTACAAAACCGCTAATACTTCAATTTGACAAAACAAATGGATTCAAAACTCCTAACTCGGAAGACAGCTCTGTTATATGGACCCGAGTTCTGGATAATAAGAAGGATCACTTTCAAAAGAAATATTCATCGTCGAATATCCGGTCTCATATGCCAGGACCGCGAACTTTATGAAATGTATCATAACGCAGATGTAGTTCAAAAAACAAAATTACATTGACTGCACTAGTGCAGCAACATCGAGCGAATAATTATATAATTATAAATAATTGAATAATAATGCTCCAGAAAAGAGGAGATTCGAATCACAGCTCTCAGGTTCAAGACGAGTAATAAGACTGAATCTCCATTTAAAGGATTAGCGTCCCAGAATGGAAACCAATGAAAAGCTGGAGTGCCTGAAGCAGAGACATTTCAAGGGTCTGGAGCCCGTTAAGTAAGTAAATAATCGCTATTTCTTTGGACAAAGAACGTAATTTAGTAGCAAAGACCTCACTCAAAAACTAAAGTATCTAGGACAAAACCCTGATCTCCACAGCCTTGCCCTATGCACTATGTATGTCAAGAGTGGATGAGGTCGCTATCAGATCTTTTGAGAGATAAATACTTCGAGTGTTGGTCTCAACTGCATAGATGGTGACTGGAGAAGAAGATGCTGTACGAGCTCTACGAGATGTATAGCGACATCTTTCTAGTCAGAAGAACTCAAATGTAACGACTAAGATGTCTGCTTCATGGGAAGCTCTTGACGCAGCAATTCGGGAAGATATGGGCTAGCCAACCGCAACGACAAAGGTGAAAGAATCGTTGACTTTTGCAACGCAAATCGACTTATCATAGGTTTGAGCACAAAGTGTTCCATAATATCAGCTGGGTGTCAACTGATAGGCAAGCAATCTCCAATCAAATGCACCATTTTGGCATCAATCTCCTAGACGTCCGAAACAGGCAAAGTGCAGATATGGGATTGAAAAGTGATCACCATCTTATGATAGCGACTGTTCAATTACGGACTGCTGCCATTCTAAGATCAAGCGATAAGATTTTTCCCAGGGTTTAACATCGACCGACTTAGTGATCCCATAGTGCGCCAAGAACCAATGGACTATCTCTCACGTGTTGTGGAAAGAATCAGCAGGTCGGTGCCCGCCAACATTCAACACCATTAGTATGTTGTGGAAACCGCTCTCACATTAGTTGCTGCAAGGATTGTCGGTCGACCGCAGGGAAGTCATATGGCGTGGCTTTCCGCGGATACCTGTAGAAAGATCGACGAACGACGAAAACAACTTGGAGTTCAAATTGCAGCAATTCCAGGAGCAAGGAGGACCGCGCTAGAGTCCCCATTTCCCGTGAAAATGAGAGAAGTCCATCGTAGACTGCGGCGCAACAAAGGCAAATACATCAATGCGCTGGGTACTGAAGTAGAAGAAGCAGCCAGATGGTGCGACAGGAGAACCCGTTACAGAATCACCAAAGAGCTCGAAGGAGGTCGCGGTTCTTTGCTTATATCGGGTGAGAATCAATTGAAGAGATAGAACTTCCTTAAAAACAGAGTATTCCCCAGCAATACGCACCTAAGTCAAATTGAGGTGCCTGAGGCAAGAAATACCCGAATTTTCACAACATCCCCAGTAAGAATGAGATCATTACCGCGATCAAAGCACTGACAAACAAAAAGGCGATACGGCATACCCGCGGAACTATTTCGAGAAATGCCAAGTGCGTCGGCCGTTCTACTGCACTCACTTGTTAGGAGACCGAAAGCTTACTAGATGACAACTACACTAATAGCAGTTATCAAGGGGCCACATGTCACGTTTTGTATAGGAGAAGGCTGTCTGAGGAATTCGAAGTTCAAAGTGGGATTCAACAAGGCTGTATCCTTTCACCAATATTACTTTTATTGGTGATTAGCGGTGTGCTAAATGGAAAGAAATTCCATGGAGTCTTACATCCGAACTCAAACACCTTGACTACACCGACAATATAATATGCGTACGCTCTCACAGGGTTATGTAGTTTGAGTTACACCCTAATACACCACACATAGATTAAAATATTTAGGGTGACACACTTATATTGTTGCACAGCAAGGATAGGATTATATGTACAAATTTAATTCGAGATTCGAATTTACTTCTCGAAGGAGTAAATAGGGAATGTGTTTACTTTCGACATAATAAGTCTTTATTCTGTTCCAGAATATGTTGTTTCTCCTGTCCATCATACGCAAGAAAAAGGGTAGTCACCAAACGTTGAACACGACATAGTCCAAATACTTTCATTTTTGAGAAGGATTCCCGGCAGATTCCTTCAGCTCAAGCAAGAGCTTATGCGATATAGGCTGGACATTTTGGCAGTAAGCCAACGCGTAGCACTGTACTGCTATATTTCGTAGGACCATCCGGAAGACGACGGGAATATAGACTGGAACTGCTGCTTACACCAAATGCACCCAAGGCCTAATTTCACCGAGAGGGAAGCAGATGTTGTTGGGTTGAAAATTATTTCAGGAAAAACGAAAATGATCAGCACGAGATCGAACTCATCAGCCCATAGATGCATTGGTGGACAAACGGTTCAGAGAGTAGAGAGTTTCGTATTTGAAATTTGGGAACTAATGGTGGAATCAAACTATATATAGCAAGCCGAATCGGCAAAACGAAGTCTATGTATGGGAAGTTAACCAAAATTTGGCGAAGTAACGCCGTGGAGTCTGTGTTGCTATATGGATGTGATTGATACTTGGAGTGTAATCTCTACTATCACGAAAAAACAGCAAATGTTCGTTAATAGCTGCCTATGCGGTATCTTAAGGAGGATTATCTAGTCAAACCGTTTCTCGAACGAACAGCTTTATCAGAGAGATGTGACAAATCCATAGCTAACACGAAGAAATTGAACTGAGGATCGCAGGACACGCGACGCTCATAGAAGCGCATGGCTATTAGAGTAGAGAAGTAAGCACGGCATCTAGGAAAGAACTGAGGCGCATTGCCTAAAACCGCACACGGGGAGTACAGGACATAAGTAAGTAAACTCTCATCAAAAATCTTCTTAAAACAAAAAGCGTCCTTTGAACATAGCATCGAACATTTTAATCGAATAGGAACGTTTTACCAAAAACTTACCAATTTGCAAGCTTAAGAAAACTGCATATTGTCCAAACCCAACACGAGTTAATAATTAAATAATCTATGCGGTAACTTGAAATATGTATCTTATCATTAGCTTTTTCTTGAATGAAGGTACACGTGACTGAATCATAAAAGGGGCTTGTAATATTTACAACTTGGACCATAAAATATTAATCACTGACATATACTTAAAGCAAAAACGCAATAAATACCACCAGTTATGTTTTCTAAAATATTAGCAAATCCATTATTCGTCCTTAATGTGTCCCAAATACCTACCTAAACAACTTTCATTTTCAAAACAAGAACAAGTCGATACGAATAATTTTGTATAATTCATGTGCTATCCGACTCCCTCGCTTAATAAGTCTACTTGCAAAAATTATCTTCATAATTATTAATAGGACTGTATATTTTTTCCGATGCAGTATACATCTGGAATAATTAAATAAATCGAAAGTTGACTTAATTCCTGTAATTAAAATCCAAGCATAATGCCCCTCCTCCTTGTCTGCTTAAGCGCAGTCTCATTCAACTTCTAGTGGTGAGATGAACATGAATCAAAGGGCACATCGCGCCGAGGTGCTATGTAGCAACGGATAAAAGATTGCATTTGTTAGATAATTATCTACAATTTCGTTAAATAATTTATGCAATTGAAAGCAACATCTGGTTGCGAGCAATTTGTTGATTATTAGCGATGGGTTCAGATCATTTCGCCACCTGGATGGTGGCAACAGCATATGATGGGCAGTAAAATTATATGCAATATGTACATATATGCAAACATCTAAGAAGCAAAATTGTTGTTAAGTTAATTGGATAATAAGTGAGTGAAATATAGTCAGGAATTGTAGCTGATTAGTGGGTTTCAAACGTTATGAGTTTGGACTGTCGCTTTAGAAGAAATCTTAAACCGCACTCGAGGGATTTTCATGTATCTATCACTGATTTTATGGAATTTTCATATTTTCTTTTTATTATAGATCTAACTGCCTGTAAGTCTATCTGTATATAAGCTGCTTTAACATATTTGAATTCCAGGTCTATAGGGATCTCCTATATAATTAGCAGAAGTCCTGGACTAAAGCAGACATTACGGAATGGGCCGGGCAAAGAAAAGATGAAAAACTCCGATACATACTACAGAGATTGCTACTGACAACAGAAGCAGCGAATATTTAGATGCGGGTTTCTTATTGGTTACAGACTTAGGCTAGAAGTCTTGAGTTGCAGGCATGTAAACGAGGGTTTCGTACCGATTCGCATCAAGGCTAAATTCGACAGCATTAGGCGGATATGCGATCATGCATCCGCAGAGGAGAAAGATGACGATACCAAATAAAGTTTTTGCAAGCTCCTGGACGCGATTCCCACATCTCAATATTCACAAAGGAACATGGAGATCTCCTGATCAATCAACCGTCAACCAGATTGATTATATATATAGCGATCGACGGAAGGCACTCTTCCAATATGATATGATGGATGTTCGAACGTTCCGAGGAGCAAACATCGATTCAGACCGCTACCTTGCCAAGAACGTCGCAAGACAAGGAAATAAATAAGAGGGACTTCAACCAACTTGGTTTGGGAAACTGGAAGTAGCTGGCTGAAGATTGAGCTAGCTGACTGGAGAGGCTTGTTGATTTAGTCCCAGTTCCATCCCGGACTGTAGCGCCACCTAAGTGAGTAAGCAAGCTGCCTGTTAAGACGAAGGTGTTTAGAATCCATTGAGTATGTAATAGATACGATTTGTGGTAGGGCGACAGCTAATTTCTAACCACTACACTAACTAAACCTAATGTTGTGTGCATATCTAGGATATTACTCTCAAAATCGAAATCTCAACATTCACTGTCCATTTTACCAATGGTTGTTAGCTTTATGCACGACACGCTGCAATTAATTGTCTATGGCTTCCAATTAAATCTAAACTTGATAGTTCAATTTAAATTCGAATTCGCACACACACTCCATCCATCTAACTAACCCAATAATGTGGAGAACATAAAATTGAATGCGTTTTCAATAAATCCATAACCACGTTAACGATAATTTAGAGTGTATCCATGAGGTCGAGCATTTACACCTGCATCGTGCAGCCATTGCTGATGTTGATTGTAGTGATTCTTGGGAATTGTATACTACAAGCTTATACTATGAGATACATATTTCACAAAAGTGTGCAACTAACTGACATAATTTTCGAGCGCATTTTCTATTCTTTAGTCTATAAACGAAAAAACCAAGAGAAATAGAAATGATATCGATGACAAAAACAAAGAGTTCACAGCAAAAAATTCCAATCACGAAGTGTTTTATTTTTATAAAAAAAATAAAGTTCTAAAGTCGACACTAATGGAAGATTTATTTCATCGATATAAATTGTATCGATAACGTCAACTTGGTGTGTGTGCTGCTCCCTTTTGTTTAGTTCGTTGGTCGATTCGTGACGAAATTAACTTTTGCACCTAATTTTTCCAATAAATATTTCTTGTTATAGGACATTGTATTATGATCGTGATAAGAAGGCAATTATTATAAAAGAATTAGTTAGTTTAGAGTGGTAGTAAGAATTTTAATTGTTTTCCGATGTGGAATGTGTTTGGAAGGTAAGTCGGCGAAATGCCAGTTCGCTTCTCAAGTCTTTTGTTTTTCGTTGAAGTTTTTGTTAATTTATTTTTCTAACAAATTAGGAATGAAAAACGTCACATGCGACTTGAAGAATAGACGAGGCACAGCTATAGATACCATTCGAACAATTTTGGTCGATATACCGGTACAGATGCGCTAAACCGTCAACATTCGAGTCATGAAATTTGAGTGGTCACCGAGATCACACAAAATTAACTGATTAGATACTGAAGTGTATACAATACAAGACTTCTTCCGATTAGATAGTACACTCTGAGCAGCATTCTTGACAGTGAAGAAGCTTTCAATAACGTGAGCACCGAAGCAGTAGAAAGCAGTCTATATAGAGCCCAAAACTAACCCGCGTAATCCACTCAATGTTGCCAATTATCATGATTTTTCATGATGTTCATGAAATATGGTCTTCAAGCTCTTAAGCTCTTGGCTTAGTACTCTGAAAATATAAACAGAAATGACACGTTTCTCACTTGTCAAACAGAGGAAAATTATCAGAAGAGCTCGAAATTCAGAGTGGAGTAAACAAGGTTCCATTCTATCGCCAGTATTGTTTTGCTTCTCTTTACTCTATCGTTGGTGAATGAAGAAATTCGATGTATGCGTTTATCTCACTAAAAACATCTTGACCACACGTGTGCCTACTCTCTAACAGAATTTTGGACCTCCTTCATCATCAAAGAACTGAAGATTGATACGTTGAAAGCGAAGATACTCAACCATGGAAGTAATTATTTCGCTCACATAGACATTGCTGGAAGAGATTCAGAAAGTAAAAAGTTTCGAAAACCTTGGAAGTATTATCTCAGCCAATGTAGGAACCGAAGAATATTCCGCAAGCGAATCGCTAGAAACATAAGTCAGCCCTTAGAATGTTGCCCAAAATATGAAGAAGCAATGCTATTAGTTTATACACCAAGTTAAGCCTGTTCCGGTCTAATATTGACTGCGTGTCACGTGAATCGGTGTCATGGTAGGTCAGGAACCTATAGGCATCACCATTCAAGGGCGAATGCGACTGTAAATCAGTCAAACACGAAAAATGACACATCAGTGTGCAGATACACTTAAACTAATTAAGTCCATTATGATGCCATGAATCGCACCTTGAAGCTACTCGGGACTAATTAAAAAAACCAACCGGAGCTTTTGATACAGCGAAGGTGGCTCGTGACGCCTACTGACGCCAGTTCGCCTAGGTTGGAGTAGTGATTTTTTGACAAAGCTAAACATGTACAAAGGAAGTGGAGAATGGTTTCTTCCTCTTCCTCGTCCTTACAGTTTCTGCAGAAATCGTTTGAAAAGAAACCCAGCTTTATGGCCTATCAGACAATGTCTAGTAAGAACACCTATAATATGGCTGACCTGTGATTGCTTCTACAGGACCAACTATATTTCACATTAAACCTGGGCCAGATCTGTCTTCAAATTTTGCAATTAGAGAAATTTTCCCATCTACAGTTGATTTTGCTGAAAGCTTCCAGCGTAAGTAAGAGTATACCAGGTTCCTCCTCTTCGGCAGGATCCTATGGGTCGTACCCTGTCTGGTGAGCTCGTCGGCCTTGCAATTCCCTGCAATATCTCTGTAGCCTGACACCCACCAAAGGTAAATG
Source organism: Xylota sylvarum (assembly GCA_905220385.1). Classification (NCBI taxonomy): domain Eukaryota; kingdom Metazoa; phylum Arthropoda; class Insecta; order Diptera; family Syrphidae; genus Xylota; species Xylota sylvarum. Next base: position 100,537,751 of record LR999957.1, on the reverse strand, counting down.
TTGAACTGCTCTGTCATCTTCAGATGAGATAAACGGCAATTTAAAGCGGCCTTTGACGTGAAGGAGCACGATTCCAGGGATTTGATTGCCGCGTGAATGTGAATGAAAATGCTAATATCCCTGACAGATATTGCATTACATTTCAGCCAGAACAAAGCTACCTTGATCGCCATGATTTCCGTCTGAAAAACGTTCATTGATCTGGAAAGCAAAAAGAGATGCTCATATTGAGCTTATCGGAGAAGACATCACCGACACCCACCTCCTCGTCAGTAGACTGAATTGTAATCAGGAGAGGGAGCAGCGACTCATACACGTCGGTCAGGGATTCTCGTGCGGAAGTTTCGGTCAAATAACAGGGTCGGTGGGATGTAATCGGTGTCTTCTAGGGTAAAATTGAGGAGATCAATGATCGAAGAGTAGCCCTTATGATAGCTGTACTTGCAGCCAATTGCTTGTCAAGAATATCTAAGGTGAGCAGGTGGCCCATAATATCCGCTGAAGGAGAAGTTCACAGTGCACCATTGATGCATATATATGCATATTTTTGTTTTTCGTATCTCATTTAAATAGATACTACTACTATAATGAAGAAAATATAGAGCAGTTACAGACCCTTCCTATGTATGCAACACTTTGATTCCCAATCGGGAATACCAGAAATGATCAAGAGCTGCAAGAAGAATGCAAGGAATTCTTTCCATCACCTCTGACGAATTCATTGAAATTTGTAAGAATATCGGAGACCAGATGGCTCCTGACACTAGTAATCGGTCTAAAATATTCACGGATACATACCAGGGGTATTTCTGCATCAATTGAAGGTAGAAAGAAACAAAACCCGTTGATGTTACCGAACAAGCTCAAAAGGCCTAAGCTTACAGTTTCCTGGCCTATACCAATAAAATTATTTCTTCTGATCGGCAATAGCTAGCTTATTTAAGAACGTAAGACTTATAGAAACCTTCTGCCTTCCAACCATTTTGGATTTAGATAAAATCACTCTACTATTCAACTAGTGCCAAGAATTGCGAGTATAGAGAAAGGCATTAGACAATAACCTATTCTATTCAATCATTATTCTAGACGTAGCACAAATGTTAGATAAAGTTTGGTATCGTGATCCAGAATTTATGCTTCACTGAAATCTTCATAAGGAGTTCTATTACATTCTCCAATCATACATCGCAGAACGATACTTGTGAGTAAAATATTACCATGAATACTCTAATTTAGAGATAAAACCAACAGGAGTGCCACAAGGAACTGTCTTGGGACCAATTCTGTACATTTTATATACAAGGTACTTACATAAGCAAGATAAAGCTGGCATAGCGATTATGTAGTCTAAGAAACGTGAATCTTGTCTTCAGCTTAATGGTCAGAACCAAAGAATTGAAAACTTTCAGTCAATACCTCCCCTCACAGGAAAAACAATGTTGCGCCTGATCTTTAAGACAGGTTGCTATAAAGAATATCGAAAGCTTGCTATAAATAATGTCGAAGTCATTCGGAGGACCATATGCCAAAAATATTTGCTTTCACCATTCATTGATCGCACAGAAACTGCCTTTTGACACGATAACATCCTCCATTCACTCAACGATACCAATTGGGTTTAAATTGTTCATTGCACATTCAATGTCTGACCTTCTTTCTCAGATGGACCACCCCAGGCCGAAGTTCCTTTCACGTCAATTATGTATTTCTCGAACCAGTTTCGCATCGCATTTCTGAAACAATGAAGCCGTGCGATACAACCTCCATCAATTTATCCGATGGAATAATGTCAATTACTGGGATCTCTGCAATTCTTCACTCTGTTATTTAATCGAGCCATTTAAGACCAAACCTGAAATCATCTTCACTTTATCTTTGCACTGACGCATAATATTTCTCCCTCAAGGCTGTGTAACAAAAAAATAGTGCTGAAGGATTTGCATTTCACACCATCAGTCTCGGTTCAATGATCTGAATTACCACGTCGTCGGTCACCGAAAAGGTCTCTACTCTAGTGAAGTACGCTTAGGTACCATAAACAGAAGTGTGATATCCACCACCAGCCAAAAGGCACTCAAACTACGTGTCTGGTGTTTGATTTGAAATTCAAGAATTTACAAAACTATTTACAAAAACGCAGCCCAGATACTCAGAAATCACAATTCGCTGTTGATGATCATCGATCAGTTCAACCAGATCAGTAGAGTACTATGTATTTGGGTGCGCTTGTAGCTTACAACTTATGGGCTTCATCCGAACATGGTGAATGGGACAAGTCTGTCTGTTTGGTTTTTTTTCGTGTTTATTTTTTTGGAAAAAAATGTTGCTTGGATTGTGAACTCTGTTTGAAATACACTTTCATATCCACTTGGGAGTCGATATGACATGTAGTCGCATTGCACGATAGTGAGGTGCGTTAAAGATGGAAACTGATAGTATCACGTGTCGATGAGCCGTTTCTTTTTTTTTTTTTTTGTTGTTGTTGCTATTCACGATCTCCAACTGTGAGTCGAGAAGCAAGTGTAACTTTATGTTTACTTTGGAATGCTTAACCAACTGCATCGTACCATTTTCGGGACGAGATATTCCCCAATGAGCTGCGTCACATACATGCATCTACACTTTGAAATGTATACTTTGTTTGATTTGATTCGATTGGAGAGATCATCAAAATCGGCTACGATTGGGGACGTGTGCCACTAGTGACATGTGTCATGGTAGACGTGTTAAGTACTCAATTACAAGCTTATATTTAAATGTCTTTCGGAGTCAATCCTCTGGGAAAACATGAAGCAGATGGATTTTATCTAAAACCTTCTACTGGTCATTCATGTCTATAAGTGTAGAACCCATTACCCTCACGCGTTAATCTGATTATAAGAAAAAAAGCATTCCCTCCGTCACTATAAAATAGCCCAATCCACGGCAATCGTTTAAGCTAAACTGCACAAGCAGCTTAACGCTTAATGCCCATTGAACATGTCAAGGCGCCCAAACATCAACCATTGACAAGAATTTCAACTGAGATTTTTCTTGCTGTCCATAAAATTTTCGAATAAACTGACAACCAATCAATACGACTTAACCTGTCCGTCACAGAGTGGTAACTCATGGACCATTGCAAAAGCTATTTATGTCAAGTGGATGTAAATTAAGCGGTATTTTGCTGTGCAGTAATAAATTATAATTATTGTATTTACCGATTGTCAATCGAAGTCATAAATTTGCTGCACAGCTGTCCATGCACAGCGTACAACCGATGACAAAATCTCTGAGTCGAGATACACATCGGAAAGATGCCAATAGCGCTTCTGGTCATCGCGCACCAGACATGTATCTGCTACCGAATGGAGTTCAGGAGATCAGAATCTGTGGCAAAATCAGAGCTCAAGCGGTGGCGATGAGCCGTGAAATTTAAGCGATAGAACGCATTCAAATCGAATCAGTTGCAGTTTATTGCTTTATGTTAGATACTTGTTGTTTGGAATGGTTTTGCCCATGTTAGGCTTAAATGGTCGGCAAATTGATATTATCGTCTGCGAGAGACTGTATTTGGTATAATGGAGCTGCAACAGCACACGCGGCGGACACACCAATGGTTTCAAGCTGATGGTTAATCAGACCAATGAATTTTTACACGGTTTGCGAGTGCGTGCTGTGGAAACTAATAATCCGGTAGTGCAACCAGTGGTCAATGGCCCTTGCCGACGCGACGGAGCGAAGTGTTGCATCTTTATGCTTGGTCACTGCGAAGGTCTTTGAGGCAGGTATACTGAACGTGAAGGTTTGTAAAAAATGGCTACTTATGTATTTGGAGAATAATTCCTTACGTTTGCTGTGAAGTGGGAATCGATTCGTGAACGTTCACACTGTAGTACTACGCATACAAAATACATGTCATATGAAGAACAGAAACTACTACCAGAAGATGTCCATTATGAGCATGATTGCGATGACCGAGAAAATGTTTGAGTAATTGGATTTGACGCTAGGTATCAACGAAATAAGGGTGTGCAGAAGGTACTCGTAGACATCGGCAATCAATGGAGACACAATCGATAACTATACAACTTAGCCCCTAGTTCGACGAATAATGTTGCTAAAGATATGCATAAAAGTAGGAAGCATATCGAGTGGCGCCTGCATAGAAGGACCAGAGTTGTTCGCTAGGTCTAAAAGCATCAGAGAAAGGATAAACATTGGTTTCTCAAAAGCAAAAAGAAGGAGGATGAGAAGCGAGAGATTGAGCAAATAGAGATATGATATTGCAGGAATGATCGGAAGTTTGATCAGAGAGTAAGAACACGTTGACAAACCTAGAAAGCCTGTAATGATAAAATTTAGTAATAGAATCGCAGTCGATGTTGAGGATACACTGTTTAAGAGCGACTATAACCGAAATCCAACTGTCAAGCAGAAAGAACCACTTAATCTGCACTAAGATAACATTTTCGTCCACCTCAAGTGGATAAGGTGGAAATAGCGATCTCAAAACTAAAACTCAATAAAGCTGCTGTAGCTGACGACCTCACTGCCGAGTGGGAGAGAACTTTATAAGGAGCAAGCATAATACATAAAGGGTTGTTTGCCCGATAGGAAACCTTCTAAGACTCGATGCGTCTGTTCTATGTCACTGGCAAGATCGTATCATCATCTCCTCATTGGAGCTACTAGATGGCTATCTAATAGTGAGCTAACAATGAGCGTATGCTGAGTCTATTTGTACGAGTGGAGCTAGACACTCGAACCTGTTTAAGCACATACGATTCTTGTTGAAGGATTGGTTGTAACATGCGTGTCAGATGTTTAACAAGAGGTCATAAAAGAACGACACAATCAAAAGCCTCAGATAAGAAGGACTTAAGGAGGCTGACGACCCCAGCACACGAAACAAGAACAATGACTTTCGCATCTGCACCTGGAATGATCAGAGACATAACCGGCCGCTTGCAACCGAACAACTAGAAGAGGGCCAAGACTGCTATAATGTAGATAACACCGCCATCCAAGAAGTCCAAGATGGGCCGGGCAAAAGGATGATGATGATGATGTAGCGGATTCTTAGCGCAACAGACTGAGGCAAGAGTTTTCGACATATGAGCGATCTTATACAATCATGCGATCATGCACTCACAGAAGACAATGACGACACAACCAAAGAATGTTTCTACGAGCTACGATTTTAACGCCAATATAGAAAATAAACACATCGTTGGTATGACAGTTGGTAAGGATACAACACCAAATCTGGTGAACTTATGCTTATTTACTTTTCGGTTGGCGAAACGCACAGTAAGCACACAGTTTTCTCATCTCAGTATACACTACAGGACATTGCGATCTTTTGAAGAAGAAAATCTTGTAGTTGTAACTGTATAACTGCGACGAAGACGCAACATTCCGTTATTAAAATGAACCATTCAACCTTGACAATTATAGTCAAAACTTCCTTCCACCTGGCCAAAATGAACTGAGAATAGTGAGCTTAAATCCAACAAAACTGGTGGACGTGACGCTTACTAGCCGAGTTATTCAAATCAGCTGAAAATGACTTCGCGGAGAGCATTGGAATCTCAGAAAGGAGATCCCTTTAATTGTGCCAAATACAGAGCTATTAGTCTTCTCAACTTCGTGTACAAACCCTTCATCAACAACTTGATTGGTACATATCCGTGTGGTACACTACGGCAGATGCTGGGCCCAGTGGTTAGTGCGTCGGAATACTAAGCGGCAGGTTCGAGATTAGACTCCCAGACAACACAAAGTTTTTTCACGATCCCACCTTGGCGAACGTCTAACAAATATCCCAGAGTATAATTGCCATGAAAACGATTCTCAAACAGAAATTGCCCTGGAGAAGCATATGAAAATACAGCTGGTTAACGATGAAACTGCCTGGGGAGACTTATTGCTTGATGGGCAGGTCCACCACGGACTGTAGCGTCACCTAAGTCAGTAAGTACTTCGACTAAAGATTGGGTTCTAATATTTTTAAGAGATCATTGATGATAGTCACGTTTGCCTACATATGTATCTTCTGCAAGGTCCACACCATCCAAGCAAGTAAAAAAACACACCCAGAAGGGAAATACAACTATAAAAGCGGAAAATATTATCAAAATGTTTGCATTTCTGCGTTATTTCTCTTTTGTTTATCTGGTGTGGCAGGACAGGTGTTTATATGTAGGTGCTCCTCTAATGATTTCAGATGTCGTACTAAGGTTCTGGAAGAAGAGCTTACATACCGTCGCGTCGCAAAGGTAAACTGTGAAGAAATACAAGGACTATTCTTACTATTGTAAGAGGAAAAAAACAAGGTCCTCTCCAAGTAAAGAGCACAAGAAGCATGCGATCGAGAATTTTGAGATTCTACTCCAGGATTAGGTAAACAAAATGTGTCAAGGAAACGTAATTTGTACAACAAATTTCAAGGATGAAGAAGTAAACATTATAGTGATGCCGCAGTCAGTGCTAGAACCATGAAAAATTGCCTTTGAAGACTGTATAAGGTAACATTCAACACAAGTAAAGATAACCAAAACTAAGGTCCATCCAAAGATATAAACATTAATAAAATCAAAAAAAAAAAAATCTGGGATTAATTACAGATATTGAACTATGTATATAAAAGTTCGACCCACTTGGGATACTTACACAAACAAAGATAACTGCCTACATTTCTGTCATTTAAGATCGTTGAAAATGAACAAATATACAAAATAATGTTTTATAAAAAAGTTCACAAAAAACATAAGTAATTATATATTAAACATTCACTTACCGGTAAGCATTCCATTCCAGCGTTGACCATGTTGTTTACATTTATATATTTCATCAACACTTCCATGTTTCAGGCAATCACTCACAAACACGAACGCGTAATTTAAATTAAATTACTCTCACAGCACAGGTAAGGAAATATAAATTAATTATTCGATAGCGAATACCACTTGCACTCCGATTTTCCAAAACAAATCAATGCAATACATTTTTACAAATAAAATATTTAAGAAAGGAAATAAACGATTTCGAGAATCGGACACATTAACCGCTGACAACTCCACTCAAAAACTGACATTGATACTTTGTCAGCTACTAAACCGAATACGAGTGAGTGGTACAGCTGCAATAAAAGATTGATGGGCTCAAGTTTGGAGACCAATTGTCTCCACAATTTGCCACAAACTTCCTCCAAAGTGGACGATGTCTTTTTTCTCTTCGCAAGAAAGCTAGTGAATGCGTTTTGCTCCAATCAACTATGAAAATGCATTGGCTAGATGAAAAAGGAAATATTTTATGATTTACCAAAAAAAAAAAAAAAAACTTACAAAGAGTAATGGCTCGGAAGAGAAGTAGGGATATTTTGAAATGACATTGTTGTGCGGCATTCTATGTTGTTGTTTTTAACAACATGTGAGGTGTTTTGTGCATTGAGTAGGGCACCTAGTGAAATCCTGGGCGTAATTGATAGTGGCTACGATCTGTATAGTGTAACTACATACATGCAGCTGCATGTAACTTTTAAAGTTTAAGAAATTCAGTAGGCATTTCATTTGAAGTACGATCTTTACAAGTCATATCCTACAGCGATCTCGTAAAATACAAACATTAAAATCCAAAAGGAAACCAATACATAGCATTGACTGTTGTTTTCATTAAATATTCGAAAGACTTTCTTATTCTGTTGGGCAATCCATATGCTTTAGATCGAAGCAAAAACCTCGCTAGGTCTGTGGACTAAATCTTCACTTGTGATGTCGTGCGGTTGTGGGTTAGTAGTTAGGATGTCAAACAACTTAGCAAATTAGGCCGAAAATTCGACAATACCATAAACAACAAATGACTAACCAGACGACCTGGGTGTTGTAGCTCAGTGATTAGTGCATCAGGGAGAATCAGTGCATCCGACTTTTGAGTGGAAGTTCAAGGTTCAATTTCCAGACATCAATTCTTACAAACGTCTAGCAGAAATCCGAAATTATAACTGGTATGAACTTGCCTTTCTTCTTTCTTTCTGCATCTTTTACCTGTAGATCTTCATATAACAAACATTACAACATATAGCGCGATTCGACGCAGAGAGTCTGGATGCTGGACTGCTCTACCAAGAGAACTCGTATTGACTCCAATAGATTACCTTATCCCCAAAACTACTTTCAAGACTACTTTCAAAACTACTAAGTGTTTCGACACACCATTCCATACAAGTAAAGAATGGCAAGATGGACTGGTGATTTAAAATTAGAAATTTGAAATTTGAAAATTTCAAACTTGAGATTGAAATTATTCATGAGTTTGGCCTTGAAGTCCAAAAAAGTGAGTCCGCCAATTCCGTCTGTCTGTCGGTCTGTCTGTCTGTATATTAAACTGCAGGCTAAACGGCTGGACGGATTTGCTTCAAACTTTATATCTGGGGTCTGTGGGATGATCCCTAGAGACGAGATTGGAATTTTCATTCTAACCTCAAAATTAAGGATATCTGAGATGGGTATGACAAATGCAAAAATGTGACATAAAAATTTTTGGAACTACCACGCCTACTTTTAAAAAATTTTACTTTTTCAAAATTTTTACTAGAAAACGAAAAAAATTGTTAAAACATAATTCATAGGCTTTGAAAATCTCTTTAATTCAGCTTAACATCATATACGGCCACGCCCACTTTTTGATGGCGTTTTTACAAAAAAAAACTTGAATTTCAGTGCTCTACGATTGTAAACTTATAGCATTAACTTGCAAGTACGTACGACCCAGTCGTGCAATTTATTTATACTCGTTGACTTTAGACCACCGTTTTAGATTTGTCCTCCAAGCTTCCAAAAGTAAATAACTCGCAATGAACGTCCTTTGATATCCTGTATCGTCTACATATCTGAACAGAATTTGCAGTTTTGCCAACCATGCACATAAAACCGCCGAAGTCCAAAGAAGTATAGATAATTTTCAATTTTACGCTACATTAGGTTTATATTTGGATGACATCTGAACAAAATTTCATAACAATCCTACAAAGACCTAGCATTATTTGTTGTAGATGGTTTGCTATAAGTCGTCTTATGCACATTGTTACAATGTTTTTGCCATACGATTACCGATATATGTAGGTACTTCCTCTTTTTTTTGTTTTTTGTTTTGGAAGGGGAAATCTTCTACAAAATACTGACGAAATACTCGGTTGGTTTTTCAGTTTACATTATGCCAGTGTTCTACTAACTAAAACCACCTCCTTTTTATGTCCGAAAACTTTTCCTATACCTCGCGGTGCTATCGCGCTTTTTTCAAGTGTCTATATGGCTAGTCTTTCCTCGGTCTTCTTCTTTCTTCATCTCTCTTTCTTTCCCGCTCCAGCCGTCTAAGTTCAATGGAGATGTATTTTGTGTAGGTGTCTACTGGATCCCATTTTGCTTGATACTATAACATGTTACCTACTATGTTTTCGGGATTTGGTATTTTTTCCAGTTCCCTTTGTAAGATTTCTCTTTGAAGCTGGAATCGTGGGCATTGAAAATACGCATGTTCAACGCTTTCCTGTCAATCCTCTCAAGACGACGCGGAAGCATCCATGTCCACTTAGCATTAGAGTCAAGTGGAGGTTTAGCTCTCCGTGCTTACGTTGCATCCAGTCGTTGATCATTAGAACATCGCGATACGTCCATCGACTTTTGATTAATCCATTTCAGCACTGCTGTCATTTTCATAGATTGGCAGTGCGTTCTGCTTTTCTTAGGCCATTTGTTCCCTTAGTGGTGTTCATTTCACCATTTTTGTCGTCCTCATTGTTTTTATTTTTATATATCGTAGCAGTTCATTTGATAAGGGGTCAATGGAGATTAACGCTACATTCAAGGCACATTGTCTATACGTTGTTTAAATTTTCTTTTCCTGGCTCCTGTCTAGATTGATGATGCATATAGGACAAATCGATATACCACCTCTCGGCTTGTTTAAATGCACATAATATAGAATCCATACATGTGATTTAATGGCACATGCAACTTAGTCATGGAACAGATTACAAAACGCTCGAGAATTCCAAGTATTTCAGAAAATTGATGATCATGATCAGCATGATTACCAGCTTCAAACTGGCGCCTTTGCATGAGAGTATCAAAGACTCCGCTCTATAGTGTTTGCACGTTTAATCTTCAATAAACTTAAACCAGTGCAAGTCGTGATGCACTACAAGCAACCAAGATGACATACGATGTGCTTGACTGTTCACTGCCACGAACCTAAGTTGATCTTCAGTCCCTTCTCTAAACTTGGATGGAACGACGATGAATCTATAGAGAAAAAAAATAGATTTTTGCGATAAATTTAATTGCGATTCGATTTCCATTTTAACAACCTACTCCTCTCTTCTAGTCACGATTATCTACTCGTGCTAAAATCAGAAAAAACGATGAGTGGTATGTCCACAAATCCACCAACGCCATTCATGTAATATCTATCTACATCCTCTCAATACAACGCAAACATCTGTTCACGAACGCATTTCACTTCATACGACAGGGCAGTTCACATGTATCTGTCAATTAATTTGAAAAGTTATAGAACGCATTCGCATTCGACATTCGGGCACACTCATGCCCCTATATGGCGCACAAGAAATATGTACCATCTCAAAAAATGACTGATGATGGTTCGAGGCTTAAAACTTGTTTCTTCTATGAATCCATATTGATTTATGTTTTCGAGGCAAAACGAGTAATATTCTAACATCCTCCAATCTCTGGGCTATTTGCATTGATGATTGAAATTAGTCTGAGTAGCTTATGGTGAGTATGCATTCGGGCTACTGACTCACTAAGTAAATAAATCACCAACAACTTGTGGAACTATGGCATGGTCAAGAGAAAGAGCTGGCGGTGACTGCAAATTGATGACTCTATCTCTGTGAACTGGGTAGGTGAGTCCATTGTTTTTTGTGACTTATCTAAACTATGTATCTTTGCTTGATGTAGAAGAAGACTAATCTATGTTTATTGTTCTTTAATGGGTTGGTGTTCAAGTCTAGATGCACTTTCAGAATTAAATTCATTTACTTACTGGGATGATATAGTATGTATGCCTCTAAGTCGTGCATTTGTTGAATAATCTTTGAAAACATCAAATGCTTCATGTTATTATATTCTAACGATTTGAGTCTATAATTCTTAGTGATAACTTGCACTACTGTATATGATAACAGACATTTGCACTTGCACTAAGTATATATAAAAGTGCAAGCATTCTGAAAGCATTTAACTTCTCCAACACCTAATCAACAGATATTAGATGAATTTTGATTGCAGACTTCTGGGCACAAATACCTATTTATACTGATTACCCTCAAAATATGCAACATTGAACTTCGAGCCAGCCAGGAACAGATAACTTTTACAATAAAGATTTTATTATAACTTAACAAAGTTTACATACCACTTCTTAGATTAAACAATGGTTTTATAAAAACCCGCATAAATACATAACACAACAACACACGAATGACTCAGTTATACCAATTTGGCAGATATCTTCTCTGGTAAAGGTCTAAAGGTCTTCTGCATTCCATGCACTCGCATTTGATACAAAAGAAAGTCATATAAATACATATCGCCTGGTTCCAAGTAGTGAAAGGATATCGCATACTCCGAACAGCAAGATGGCCCCTGGAACAAGTAAAGAAAAAAATTTTATGCGCACTACTTATATTTTTTTTTTTATAGTCACTTACCAACATAATTGGATCTACACTTCTATTATATAACCAATCCGGTAGAAAACTCGCGGCATCAGGTTGAATGTAGTAAGTTAAGGATAACGGATGAAATGTCTGTGTGCTATCAGTGAGATCCATTGAATTTCCTGGCGTCACTCCGACTTTCGTTAAACATGCCCCCATTTCGAAATCTTCTGATTGTGGGTACGGACCATAACAAAGAGTTTCATTGTAGTAAGCATCTGTCATGAAGCGACGAAGCGCCTCCTTACTGAGAACATATCCTCCTCCACCTGACATATATGTCTGAAATTGAATGAATACTTAGTTATTATATTTGGAATTGAATTTAGATACATAATGGACTTCACCATCAACAGACACCAATTATCTGTGGAACCAGTATCGCGGATACCATCCACCACCCAAAAAGAGCCCTTGGTATGATGATGAATACGTACGAGAAAAAATTACAGAAAATACACATACAAGCGCTGTAGCGCAGAACAAAGGCAACGAGAGAAGAGTATCGACCCAGAAGAAGGAAGGAAAAGAAGATCCTTCGTAAAAAGAAAATAGCCTATGTAGTCTCACACAAGGATACCGAAGAGTTTCGCTATAGGAACAACATTTGGATTGTTTTTAGGAAAGCCAAGCAACTGGCAGCTGACTTCAAGCCCGGAACGCAGGTTCTTCGTAACAGTGAAGGAAACCTAGTCACCGAAGTACAGGGAATAGTAGATGTGTTTAAGCAGCATTTCAAGCAGTTACTTAAAGGATCAAGCTACCGCGAATGTCAGAGCGCTAGGTCTAGACATATGGAAACCGGGAAAGCTACCCTGTCTCAAACAGAGACTCCTCATGGGTCGGGAACCCGTTAAGTAAGTAAGGAATTACAATGCGGAAATAGAAGATAGTTGACAGCTACGTTCCCTTTGACCAATCCCTTGGTCTCGAATCGTTTGCCGGACCGACCATACTTAGATGGATGTGTATTGCCTTGGAGATACTATTGGAACAGCCTTCTTTGCACCTTGTGGTTGAAGAATGTGCAAGTAAAATGATTCTAAGAATGGCCAAAGAAGGAATAGGAAGAGATAAGTACTACGATCTTATTAGAAGGTTCAACTTTTAAAAGAACTTTGTTACCAAGCTCAGCAACAAAAAGCAATGAAGCAATAGAGCAATGAATTCACAATCTACAAAATGTGCAATCGCACAACAAAGTGGTACCCAGATGGGTCAAGAACTGATGAAGGAACTGAAACAAGAGTACTCTGAATCCATAGATAAAAGTACCCGAATCTTTCAGACTGAAATCTATGCCATAGATGGTTGTATTGAAATCAATCTCGACAGAAATCATTCCAATTTGGATATATACAGAGCAATAGGGTGAGCCATCTGTTGGTTTCTTTTTGAACCATATGATATTTTGACACTGACAGCTCTTATGCGCTTAAAAATTGACAGAAACTCAGAATTATATCTTCGTGGTACGAAGTGGATCGATTTATGTCTGAACAACGTTGGCAATTATTGCAAAGTTACTTCAAAAGTGAATGTTGTGTTCCCGAAACAGTGCGAAATTTGAAAAGAAATTTCGATCGAAATAATGCATCAACTGCAGCTGGTGAACATATTTCCATGTTCGTTCTGTGTGTTCAACGAAGAATATTGCAGCTTTTGCAGATTTTTGGATTGGCGGCATCATTGGCCCACGACGACAATGGAAGAAATTTGATAGTCAATTGAGAGAGTTACTAAGCCATGATAACCTGTTTTTTATGGTCAGATATTGAGGATTTGGACTGCTTTCTATAAATTTTAACTACTAAGCAACAAATTTTCCTTGAAAAAAGAACAGAAAAATGATCTTTAGATGCTATATTTCCAACATCACTGTATTAAGTCCTACATCTAGTCAAAATTTCAAACCCACGTTAATATTTTCCGCCCAAGTTTTCCATAAATCTGAGTGACACTCTGATTTGTAGTGATGTACGTGACGTAAAATCCTAAGAATCAACTGACATTTGCATTCTGATTTAAAATCAATAAAACTGTCTTTGATGTCATCTCCCGATAATGACTTTGGTTTATTGCTCATTTGGTATTTAGATTGATGACAAACTACGCATATGGTCATGGTTATCACTTTAGCATTGTATCAACAGATAAACTCTACAAAGTGCTGCATATCGACCTTGAAGTGTTGAAAATCTCGTACTACAAACTATGTAATAAAAAAAAAGGATTTTCTTATGTAAATTCAAAAATGTCATTGATGGGCGTATCAATGACCTTGACTTGCAGACGCATCTTGTCTTTGAAATGCTGAATATTATGTTTAAAAAAAAAACCCATAATCTTGCATAAAATATTCATAATTTCCAGCCTTGTGCGGTACAAATACCTACGCACATTCCAATGTAAATTTTCTCAGTAATTAGTTAAGTTAGTCATTCAATGATCAAACAATTATGGAGATTATTTCTCACCCTAAATTGATTTATTTACACTTGTACCTGTAGGTCTGTCTATGTTTATTGCAAATTGAAAGACAATTAACGCAATATTTATGTCTTCTGTCATGCTATGGGAGTTGTTAGTTTTTTTTTATTATTAAAACTATATATGTACGTACAATGTAGGTACTTTTGGTTGCCATTTGAAAATGTCAACTACACGTTATTGTCGTTGATACTACTGCTTCTGCTGACTAAGAGAAACGTCAACCTTGACAACTACATCTGGAGAAAGATGAAAAAGATATGTACATATATAATTACGAAATCTTCACGGGCTTTAAAACAAATATACAACGCGTTTGGTAATGGCTTTTTGACATTTTTTTTGTGTTCCTTTGTCTCTTGCGCTGGTCAAATTAGGAGCTATAAAAAATTGTTATTTTCATTTGCGGTACCAACTGTCACTTAATGTATGGTATTTGTTTTTGTAATTTGTTCATTTTTATGGCAATTTAATGCAAAACTTGCATTTGACATTAGAAGAAAAAAAAAAACATAAAGAGAAACTAGTTTTCGTTTAACGAGTAAATCATCTTTTGTTTTTGTATTATCCGCATTTTGCTTAAATCTAATCGAATCAAGTCTGATAATACATTATGATGTATATATCTGTATACCTACAAAAAAACAAACAAACAGGAGCAGCTATAGAGGAAACCAGATTGCGTTTAATAGACAATCATTGCTTACGTCAAATCTAGACAAAGATTTATAGATTTATGCACAAATTATCGTACAAATTTAAGCTGACTTTTTGTCATTGATCTTCGTCTAATCTGCTTGATCTTGCAAGAGTTCAGCGATTTGATATTGACTTTTCTCGTCGTGATCACATTTAGATTTGAGGCGTTTTTTTCATACATATGTATGTTCCATAAGCGATCTGGAAAGACCTGACTCGACTTGGGAAGTTCATAAGTCTAGAGGTAAGTCGAGATCAATTTTAAACTTACTCTTACAGCAAGTAGAATTGATATATATCTACATATAGGCCTTGTTTATAGATAAGGTCATAACTATTACTACTCAGCTATAAGCATAGATTATACAGGTAGTCAACTTTCCATCTCCTGCTCCTTTAAGCCTGCAAATGGGCGAAACTTATATTACAATCATCAGATGATTGAATTTCCCTTAGTGTGAGATGAACTTCCTTTTTGTTTTTTCCTTAAAATTTACCCCAAAAATGCGAAAACCCAAGTCAGTTCTACAATATTTTTATTTCAATTGATGCATCTTATTGCACTGAATTCAAAACTGCAACTAAATATTATCATACTCCTTTTATATAAGACTTATAGAACTTTGAAATTACAATTTCAAAAAATAACGAATAACAACAAACAGAATTCTCCTAATAGTCATTTTTTGATAACAAAATGGCTGCGCCTTTGATTTTGCCCATGGCTCAAAAAAATGTATGTGAACTTCCATGATTTCTATGCAAGCAGCTACATTTTTTCAGCTTGAAGGTAGAAAAGGTAGGTAGGTAGAAAGAGAGACCCCTTCTAGGTTGACTATCTGTATTATCTGATTTGGGAATTAAGGTAGAGCGAGCTTTATGATGTAAAGGGTTTTTTAATAAGGACATAACAATTTTGTATTTTAATAAAATAAACCCTTATTTCCCCCTTTTTTTGTGATCTGTCAATGTCAAAACGTCAATCAAGGTTACGTTTACGTTTTCATCATGATGACATTCTCGAACGACCAAAGTTTGGAAATTATTAAAAATTGCTACTGAAATTCTGAGTCGCAACTTTAAGAGCGCTTACTCCAATTTAACAATCGCTTTAATCGCTTGGTCATGTGACCAAGTTCTGGTAAAGTAAATTCCAATACTTATACTGACACTTTTTTTACGAACATTACGCACTTTTGCTATTTGCCCGTCAAATGTTATGGAATTTACCAAACCACTGGCAGAGTTATAAAAGAATTCATTCTTTTGGAAATGCATTCGGAGATTTCATAAAAAATAATTAAAATTTTTATTGGAGCAATCATGCTCAAAAAAGACTGCGATATAAAAAAAAATGAAGTTGAAGTCAGTAGTGAATTCAGTTGAAGTCAGTGAATTTAACTGCAATAATTTTAATTCACTTGACTCCAAGTGGCGGATAATGTTGATGTTGAGGTCTGATTATAAGACATTTGTGATGGAGATTCAAATTTTGACGTAGCAAAGAATTGTTTGAAATTTGAAGGAGTTTTTGATGTCTTAAGAAAACAGAAGAGGATAATTGCGTAACCAAGCGGACGAAATTCAACATCGTCTAATGATTTACATAACAAAAACTTTATTTTTTACGAAAAATTTTTCAATGTTTTGAAACAGATACATACATTCGCACATATAAATTAATTCCAATAATTCCAATTTAATTCACTGACTTCAACTGATTTCAAGTGAATTCATTACTAACTTCAACGAAATATGAATGTGAATTCGATTGACTTCCAAAATGATTTCAATTCAGTGTTTATTAAATATTGAATGCATTAATCAGTGACTTCAAAAGAATGGCGAATTACGTTGTTTAAATCTCAGTCTTTTTTAGAAAAAAGACTTCAAATCATTTCTAGATAAATTCAATAGACTTAGCCCCCAAAAGTTTTAATTCTTTTACAACTCTGGCCCAGTAGCCAAGCAAACACAATTTATAAATGAATCCTGAAAAAAGTGTCCCAAAAGTCGCCAAAATTTTGAAAAAGTATCCAATTTCGGCATTTTTCAAAAAAAATAGTCGCCTGGTGTCCTTGACGCTAAAAAGTCGCCATAAGTCGCGTAAATGTTTTAGTAAAATGGGTCACGTCAGTCGATTCCACGCCGTTCACAAGAATTTGGAATGTCTCAGTCCACGTTGTGGTGAATTATGCGTAAAGATCTTAGCCTACACCCTTACAAGATCAAATTAACTTAAGAACTCTTGATCATTTGAAACGCCGAAACTTCTCCGATTGGGATCTGCAAAAGTTTGAAGAAAATCCTGAATTTCATCAAAAAATCATCTTCAGCGATGAAGCTCATGTGTACCTTAATGACTTTGTCAATAAACAAAATATGCTCCAAATACGTACTTCAAGAGACTCCATTGTATTCACAAAAACTGACCGTGTTGTGTGAATTTCCTGCGAATGGTGTGATTGGACCATATTTCTTTTCGTCGATGAAAATGATCGCAATGTTACGGTCAATGGAGTTCGCTATCGTGCCATGTTGGAAGACTATTTTTGGGCAGAATTCGATGGACTTGATATGTGGTTCGAATAAGATGGTGCCACATGTCCTACAGCTGGTCAAACAATTGATCTATTGAAGGGGAAGTTCGGTAATCGAGTAATCTCGAGAAATGATCAAGTCGAATGGCCACCTCGCTCATGCGATTTAACACCATTGGATTTCTCTTTATGGGGTTACATAAAGTCGTTGGCTTATGCCAACAAGCCAACAATGTTAGACAAGCTGAGGAACAATATCTAACGCAAAATTGCGAACGTTCCGGCCGATATGTGTGGAAGAGTGGTGAAAAATTGGCTCCAAAGAAAAGAAGAGATCACTGCAAACGTACTCGCGGTGGTTTCATATGACCATCGAATTCCATGCTTAAATTTTACATGTGTACTACACCTGGAATACATTTCAGTACAATATCTCAATTATTGTGTATCCTTTATGTACATATGTACATATGTACTTATGTACCTCTTCCTATCAGTTTTAGAAAATGTGACCTTTTTGAACTCGCCGTGAAATCTTGTCTGCAGATTACGTCATTTGGACTGTGCAGGGAAAGGGCTCGTTCTCGGTTAAACAATTAAAGCAAGCTCGGCTTTCTTGCATACTCTTGGGCCTTTCGTTCAGCCCCGCACGGAGTGAACTTTTCCATTGTTTCCTGATCGACTTTAGACTAAAATTTGTTTACACAGCACTCATACCGAAACTTCTGATTAAATGTCACTATTTGTCTCAGAAAAATAGATTTCTTAATGAAATGAATGCAGTTCATCTTATTTTAATCAGCAAACAACACAGCGACTTCTCGAAATTTACTATACACTTCAAATTTATTCCACCTACTTGGGTATCATCCCACCCCGTATACGAATCTTTCCCACCGGGAGAGATCCATTCGTAGCGTCATATAACACAAAGGTTTTAAACACCTACCTCCCACCGAAAGACCGAATTAAAAGGCATTATTACATCAAATAACAATCCGTTTTAACAACTAAAGATTAAGTTCACCTAATACCCACCGTAGTAGCATTGAGAGCATAATAGAATAAATTATGTTATAAATGGAATGGAATAGAAGAAATGTGAATTTGTCAACTTCCTTAACAAGTCAAGAATTAATTTTAGAATCCCAAAAGTCTTTGAATGGGGGTAAATGTATATATGAATGTACATACTTTAAGGAAATTGGAAATAAGACTTCCTTCTTCGATTAAAGCGTGTGACCATTAGTTATTAAAATTCAACAGGCATTCGAAATTAATTTTAACTCGCATGTTGTATGGAATACATGATAATCCCTTCACTGTTATAAAATTATAAAACACTGTACATTTGCATTGCACCATTCCGACGGTATTTTGACAAAGAATCCTACGCGTTAGCAAACACCTTCAAATTTTCAAACATACACTACTCATATGTGTAAATAATTTTTTTTACCACACGCCGCATACGAACCAAGCCTATTTGCAAACTTAGCGAATCTGTTAAATATTCAACATAGCACAACCATGAAGATTTGAATAACAAAACTAATAATACCTACAGCACTACCGAGTAGTCTAGCAACATTGAGACGGAACCCAGGGAAATTTGTATCTTGTTTGTGCAAACTTTACTCACATTTTCCTCGTAGTTGAATTTATGTCCAAAATAGATTGGCATTTCCGCATCGTATCCATATAGCAAGTATCGCAAGTTCTCCATCACAATATATCTTTAAAAAAAAATCCTTTTCTGTCAAACGAACTTCTGACCCTTTTGTTCCATTACTGTAGCACTTACGTATCATCGTCTGCCTTTAGAAACCAATCCCCATCATTGAATAAATTCTCATAGACATAACGAAATGCCTCTCGTGTCTTGGACCATAAATTCTCATGACCATTATCCACATTAATATTGACTGCACCTAGGTCCTTGTCGTCTTCGTTACTTATGAAGATCAGTCGATTGCAACGTTTACCCCAAGTCGCATTTAGATGTATCGCCTTGTGACGATTATCAGAATAGGTTAGTATCATGCACACGATTCGAACTTCTTGGTATAAATCGGGTTCGGATTTTCTGATTGCGCTTGATGATGACCCGAATGATGAACCCTCTCCTGTGGTTACCACCAAGGTAGTTGGTCTTTCGCTAAGTACCTCATTCACCGAATTGCCATACGTGAGTAGAGTGACAAATGCCATTGCGAAGCCGAGAACAAAGCCAAATAAAGCCGCCAAACGTACTTTCATCTTCGATACTATCTTGACAAGGAAACAGAAAAGCGTGTGTGAACAAAAAAAAAAAAAAAATGTATCTCAATAAAATGATTTGTCTTTAAAGCTAATCACCATCGCCGCGATGCCGACTCATTGTCAGTAGTACGTCCGAACTCATCACCGATTTTTGTTAGACTAATCGTTTTAACTCGTTTACAGTGTGTCGCTCATCCATCCACGGCAGATGGTTCGGCTTATTGTGTTGATAGTATCTGCGCGACTGCGCGACGCATAAAGCAATAGGTGCCGGTGACCGGTTACAATATCTTAATGAGACATTTATTTAAATAACAAATCGCAGGTGATAATGGTTGGGTGTATAAATATACTAACAAGTTCTGTCAGGTAGCGGCAAGGCGCTAAAATATACAGATTGACAGGTGGAGAGGTAGAACGGAAGTGATGCAGATAGTTGATTAGAAACATTGATTTTCAGCCATTAAATTTGGCAGAAATTTGTTTGGGCAAGCTTGATATTTCAACGAAGAACAAATTGGTATTATGTTAAATTTATGGCGCATCCAAGGTAAAATTTGTCATTCAACATGATTTTCTTGGTTTGAGATAGATGAAGGCATATTCTTTGGTCGTTTGTTGGTTGTACTATGATTGTTTCTAAAAGAGTCTTATCCGTTCTTACTGTAAGTTGTCTATGTACTTCAGTTTTCTGATGTAGCCAACTTTGAGTTGTAAGCTAGGTTTCTGTGCATTATGCATGTACATATGTATCTGCCGATGAACCAGTATATGTATATAGGACTATAGACGAAAATTTCCTATAAAAAGTCTACAAAGGGCTTCTAAATTTTTTTTTATTGCTTATTCCTTATTAGTTAAGTCCTTCAACCCCTTGGAGGCATAGAGCGTCAGCAATGCCTGCGCTCTATATTGTTCGGATTTCTTCAAGGCGTTTCAGCTACCTCCAGCTTATTCTTGGAGAGCTCGATTCTTCCTCAACTGTTCTGCGTCACGTTTGCTTAGGGCTTCCCGGTGTTCTGCCGAGTAGATTCCACTGGATAGCGTATTTCGCAATGGAGCTGTCTTTTCGTTGTAGGTTGTGTCCGATCCACTACCACTTTATCCTCCATATAGTAATGTCTATAGGTTCTTGGGTCGTTCTCCGGTAAAGTTGTTCGTTGGAGACATGATTCGGGCAAAAAATCCTCAAGATTATTCTTCGACATCTATTCACTAAGATTTTCAGCTTGCCTGTAGTAGTGGTGTCCACCTTCCAAGTACTGAATCTGAAAACTAGCAGCTTGGTGCTTGATAATATTGCATCTCTATCTATCCGATTTTGCTGCACATATCCAATTCAGTGCCACTACGGTTAGCCGAGATCACACACAACCTAGATGTAGTAAGCCTTCCCTTTCTCGACCACCTGCACTGTTGGGTTTAGCCCTGTTGTTAGAAGTGTTCAGGGCTTTCATTTTGACTGTTTATCTTAAGCTTCGCTTTATTTGCCTCAGATTCTAGACTGTGGACCATCAGATGTCCATTATCCTATGTGAATGTAAACAAACATCGTCAGCGTAGTCAAGGTGTTTAAGGTAAGATGTCATGGTCCAACGAATTTTATACATCACTGATAACCGCCAAGAACAATAGTGGTGACAGTATGCTACCCTGACGTACACCAATTTGGACTTCAAAATCCTCAGATATATTAGTATTGTGTAAAACGTTACAGTTACCACCCTCGTATGTAGCCTAGAGAGCAAGTCCAACCAGAGAGCATCTCGATTTAAGTTGTCGAATGCCTTCTCCAAGCCGATAAACCGTAGATATAGCGGAGACCTATGTTCCATGCATTACTCCAATATGATTTAAAAGGTGATTATGTGGTGGATGCAGGAGAGTGGATGTGCCGTTTCGTCGAGTGTTGAATCTAAATGCTCTTTAACACTTTCATGACACTTTCTATGTCGTGTAACTTCATTTTGGAAAATATTTGAATAACCTATTTCAAAACTTAACCTTCAATCGCTGATGCGTTATAAACATCAAATTATTAAGTCCCTGAAAAGCCACGCATAGCTCTTTTCATTATTGTTTATCGCGGGTGGGCTTTGTCGTAAACTTAAGTTTAAATCACGAAGAATACGCAGTATAAAGTCGTAAAACGGTTTTTCAATTTTAATTAACACCTCCGTTCCCATTCACACCTCATTATTTTATATCATTCTTTGACTGAAGAGGATTAAATGTTGACAGTAAATCACACACATGTATGTATCTTTATTTTTTGAACAATCAATCAAATACATGCATGCCTACACGAACATATTTAAATAGAATCTATAACTGCAGTTGTTTGGAAGTCTATTTACACATCCACTTTTTGCCACTATGTACTTTTATAGCCTTAATTTCCCTAAAGAAAGTATTATATTTAGAAATGACTAGTGTCACTTTTTCGTTGGCGAAAGAGACAGTCCCGTCAATGCCAAGGTTAAACAGATCACGGTGCAGAAATAGACTAAAATACAGAGACAAATAGTAAATATTTGAAGATGTTAAAAGTATCCCTGACCAATTTACACACTTAAAGGAATGACAAAATACATATACAAATACTTCTCAAATTAACACTTTTACTGTGAAAGATACATTATAATGATTCTAACCAAAAACCTTTAAACTTCCTCCTAAATCAAGTATGTATATTTTAAATTGCAATGATATACCAAACCATAAACTTACAATCCTTTTTTTCAAGAAAAACGTTTTCGTCTTCCACAAACGAAAACATATCCTACCTATACATACCATGTATTGTATGTGAAATAATAGCAGACAAGCACATTAGTAGTTTTAGAAACGACTTGTATGCTACTATCTTCCAGATGGTAATCACAATCCTTCTTTTCAAGTAAAATGGAGTCATAACATCTCAAGTACGTACAACCGCCCGTGTACAACAACTGTGGCAAGTTTGAACGTATCTATAACTTCATAGACTCATAGTTCAAAGGCAGTTTTAACCCGAATCAGCCCAGAATGCATTTTTTTCGGAGACCGTATCCGATAATTAACCGCTGACAGAAAACTATATTTAAATAACGATCGGGAGTGTGATCATATGGACACGCTGGACTGATGGTAGGTAGGGTTTTTTTTATTTTTGTACTTAGGAAGGTGGGAATCTTTCAAAGACGAAACTGAGCCCGTACACAGTAACAGTGTGGACTCCTGCCGTCAAGCATTTCATCGCGAGAGGGGACTTTAGCCTTATGTACTCGGCTCATTCAAGTTGGCAGCCTACTGCGCTGCATTTCGTTGTCACAGTGTCGCTAACTGCGTCCCAAGCCTCTTCCCTGCTCATCATCTGTCTGGTGAAGTTGTCTGGGGTTAAATCCTTGCCTAATTGGTTTTTCAGCAGGTGCCGTTCTACGTGATATCGTGGGCAGTGGAACATGTTGTGTTCCGCATCCTCTACTGCTTCCGTGTACTTTGGACAATAGGGGTTGTCGTCGGGTCCAAATCTATGCAGGTAGGCTCTAAAGCGTCCATGGCCAGTAAGCATCTGGGTCAGGTAGAAATTCAGCTCCCCATCCTTCCTATTAATCCAGGCGTCTATATTGGGTATCAATCTCTGCGTTCACCTGCCTTTGTCAGAGTGACATAATTTTTCCTGCCTTTCTTCCAGACTTATCCTTGGTGGTACTTCAGTATTACTCCGAATCGTTGCTGTTGCCGTTGTCCTGCTGGCACGGTATTTCTGTTGCGCTTTCTTAGCTTTTAGCATGCCGCGTCGTAGGAAGTGTTCGGAAGGAGCTGTATATTCTCAACGCATTAGTTCTGTATACTGCCTCAGTCTTCTTTCTGTATGATTTTGTTTTCATGGCACCCGCCCATATTTGGGAGCCGCAGAGCATTATTGATGCGGCAACTCTCGCTAAGAGTAATCTCTTCCTATGTTTTGGTCCCCCGATATTCGGCATTATCCTTGATAGGTCTGCCGTTGCCTTTGCTGCCTTTTCAGCTGCATGTTGCACGTGCTGCTTGTAAGTTAGCCTTGCCTCTAAGGTAATACCAAGGTACTTCAGCTCTGGTTTGGAAGCTACGACGTGATCGCTCACGGTTACTTTTATAGTTTCCATGACTCGCCTGCTGCTGATGAGCACTACTTCAGTCTTTTCTTCTGCAAGTTGGAGGACCATACGTACTAGCCAGTCCTGGATTATCCCGATAGCTTTATTGCAGTCATGGTCCAACTCCTCAAGGTGCTATGTCATCGGCGAAGCCAAATATTTTCGAAGACCTCGGGGTTCTAAGTCTGAGGACGTCATTATACATTAGATACCACAGTAGCGGACCTAATATAAAGCCTTGAGGAACGCCGCCTGTGACGTTATACTGCCTCGTTCCATCGTCGGTGTCGTAGAGCAGTATTCTATTTCTAAAACAGTCCGTCATTATCTTTTACAGATATTCTGGTACTCTCTTGGCGGTAAGTGCTCCCAAGATGTTTCTGCAGTTTGCGGTGTTGAAGGCGTTCTTGACATCCAGCGTGATGATTGCGCGCTACTATTTGCTCCCGTCTTTCATCGTCTTCCTTCTATGGCTTTTGTGGCGGTATTAACCACAATTTTTTTCAGATTTAACATAGGTCACAAGGCCTTAGACACCCTATGTCCTCTTAGATTAGACCATTTGAGGTCAGCCATACTAATGAAACTCTGATTCTTTTCTGGCCAGTACGTCGGCACTTTAGATAACCTCTATATCGCGGTGCCCACGTAGGTATCCAGCATAATCAGACACGGTACATAATGCCGTCAGCATTGTGGTGCAATTCCTAACTAATTCAGATTTTAAGATGTTGGATTCTAACGGCTTGAACGTAGCCTGACTATCAATGTAGATGACGATATACTTGTCACATATTGATGCCATCTCTAGTAATTCCGTATCTTTTAGCACAGCTAGAACCTCTTCTTGGAAGCACTGGATGTGTTTGGATGTCTCAGAGCCTCTTGCAGGTTTATGTCTCTGGAGTACATATCTGGGTCTGTACATGAAATCCATGTACTGTGCCACCTGCTGTTTGCCTAATTAGCAGACTTTGTTCATTGCTGGTTATCCTTCTTAACTAGTCTGATCACTTTATGTAGATTTTTGGGTGGTTAAGGCCTGTTGTCCAACAAGAGGTGTCATTTTAAATTTCTATTTACATTTAAAGTACAAACTCTGAGATTAGTAATGCAATACAATATCTGTCAAATGTCTACCTCGACTTTGGCTAGAAATACTCGTTCTTTTGATAAAATTTTCATCATCTCTCCGCATAATCGCAGTTGTATTTCGCGAATAACAGCTTTGATATTTTCCTTTAGTGCACGAATCGAAATTGGCGTATACTTTATTTTTAACATAAACCCCAAAGGAAAAGTCGAATGGTGCTAAATCGCACGAACTCGATGCCTAATTGGAGTCTACATTTCGAGATTTCGTCCAAGAAATTCGTCGCGAAATAGGACCATTGTTTCACCAGCTGTGTTGCACGTTTCCGCGATATTTTAACCGTTTTTCAGTATTTCAACACTGTGTGAGTCCTTTCGATCCATATTAGATAACCTCCTAGTTTCTATTTAACAAAAGTTATTGCAATATTTGTTAAATGATGATAGTTCAACAATGGATCAAAATTTAAAATCACACGTCTTGTTGGATGACCCTTTACATTTATTTTTGAGATTCGAGTGTTGATGACGTAGACTCCATTGGACGAAATGGGTAAAGGAGGAAATCTCATTATATTTATCTACAAAAGAAAAGTACATACTTGCAACTCTTAAGTGTGTAACTAAAGACCCTTTGAATGTTTTTAGTTTGTACGAAATCTTGATAAGGCACCGATCCAAGAAAAAATGCTAATCCATAGACACATGTACATACGTGTATAGCAGCAGCTACCTTGACCTTTACAATTTTACGAAATTATGCAAATCAATAGGTTAATAGCCCCCGCTGGTGGGCTACATGTTTCATTCGAAAATAATTAATTCGTCGGTTTTTGTCACTTCTAAAAGGTTTCTTTCTAAGACCATAATATCTTCGAGATAAAGCACTGTACTGCATAGTACCTAATTTAATTATCATCAATTTTGTGAAGAAGTTTTACCACTATTTATCGGTTATACCATTTCCTTAACCCAACCGGTTCATTCATTTAGAGACATATAAACATGCGTGAGTAATAAAATATTCTTATATAAGAAAAAAAAAACAACATTTCTCTATATATTTTTATTTGCATCTACTTATGAACTAAAAACCAATGTGTATCTGTGCTATCTTTGGCACCACTTAACAATTTTTTTTTTCTTGAGTATCCTCGTTTAGTGGTATGAACCCTTAGCATGGGCATCAAATCCTAAAGGTTCCCGACGAACAACAGCATTGAAACCGCTGTGATCATCAGCGGAGTATACAACTGTCCTTTTATAACCATCGGAATCGATAAGGCTGTATTGGCCACGAACTGCATCACCATCACGGGCCTCAGACTGACTCTTGATATCTCCGGTATGTTCATCGTGCACACCATAGGTGAAGTCATACTTGGGTGGTGCGTAGTAATCCACTGGCTGAGATCCAGATGCACCGTAATCTCCAGCGGCAACAACAGCAACAATGCAAAGGGCAATTACGTACTGAAAGGAGGAAAACTTCGATTATGTAGCTGTATTGGATGCCTTGTCCTTGGTCCTTACCTTGAGGGACATTTTCAGATAGTTTATGATGGAGAGTGATTTGACTTTAAAAAGTAAGTAGCTGTCTTGATACCTAAGAGGTGACTATGAATACTCAGTGCACAGCTGTGTTTATTTATAATAAAAGATCAAGTGCGGGGTACCCTTTCGTTCGTTCTCCCTCCCGTAAGGTTGGTGTATGGTGTAAGACGTCCAAATGACTTTCAATTTCATTTTGATTCGTCGTCCCAAGCAGTGGTATCTGTTGTTTGAATAGAAGAGATTTTTTTTTCTATTCAAGTGCGTGAAGTATTTCTTTTCAATTTCAAACAAAAATTCCGCCCGAAGTTGGGTGTGAAGAGAGGGGAAACGAAATTTCGCCGCAAATGAAGCCCGATTGTGTGCGCGCAAAGTGCAGATTTATAAATATATATATAATTTTTCTTTTTTTGGGTCTTTTTTGTGTAATTGATGCTCATTAGTGGGCGATGAATGAGCGCTAGACAAAATTTCAATCTTTCAGTTTCAGGGCAGTTACGTCATTATGAAGTAACAAGTATGTACATGCGAGTACTAAGATACCTCGAAAAAGAGTTGGGGCATATCGCTTGCAGTTGTAATTACTTTTTTATGATAGAGTTTCCTTTATTCGTTTTTATTTTTGGGGGGTCATTGCGAAAAGTGGAACAGACATGCATTTCATGGAGCAATGTTATTACAAGGGTTTTATGAGATTTTCAGCATCGCACATGGTGACCTTAAACGCCTGACTACGAGGTAGAGAAATGAGTAATTGGTTGATATGCTTTAGAGATTATTTTTATCTATTACTTTGCATTTGTATTGAAACTTAAATACTCAAATAAAATACTGGAATTTGTAGGCAGTCTTTTGAGTTTAGTCAGTAACTTGGCTGCTTTTTCCTAAAACTATGCAATGCAATTGATAGTTCACACTGTGAGATACAGTAGCGGCGAGAAATGTCTTCGTCGTTTCTTTTTAAACCATGTCTATGTACTTCAGATATGCTTTGAAGTTTGTCGCAGACTATTACAGCAATATCGTCAGCAATCGTAACTCAACGTCTGTGTAAGTTGGGTTTTCTTTAAAAAAGAAAATCAAACAAATATTGAAGATCAATTAGTTACTACTTCTATTGAGAGCAAGCTGCCAGACCATCGGTTCATGTGGTTGCCATGTTCATGTTTTAGTAGTCGGGTATCTTTTACCATACTCTAGATAATTTCTGAATGCTAAAAAAATGTAAACTATACAAAATACAAACTTGTATATTGAGCAACATCAACTCACGCATGATTGATTTTTTAACGTTTAATAAGAAATATTTCAGTCAAATATTGGGCAAACCTTAAGAGGAATCGAAGACGATTATTCCGTTCGTACAAGTATCTAGTGATCGTAACTATGATTTCTGACTTGGTGTCCAGTTGGTTTATAGCGCTTTTTAAGTTGTACAATATTTATTGGGTCGATTTTCTATCGTGGGGTTCTTTGGAATACCCCTGCTTACTTTAGAATAGACCTTACTTTAGATAGGTGTGCGATCTTCACATAATACCAAGGACTCAAGGTTGTCACTTTATACTGTTAAGGCTGCTCCTTCAAATGCAAATGCATTTTTGAAAATATTGCAATGCTTATCTATGTATATATATATTCTCTATCGCACTGAATTGGTTGGATAACTTGTCTGTTGCGAACATTTGGCCATATTTTAAAATATGGGCTTATGTCGCTCTGCGAAAGGGTTATAAGGCCATGTTTAAAGGTATGGCCTAATGTCGGTTCAGCACATCAGGCTTTATGTGACCAACCATGAGAAATCTACACTACATGCCGCACTATGAAAAATGTGTTTATAGAATCATAAACTCATGTATGATCATACTCCAGTGGTTTGTACAATTTTTTGAAAGACAATCAAGTAAAATTGCTTCACCGCTCGTTCTGCTTCGCTGCTCAACTTATGAATTTGGTGAATTTCATAAGTCAATCGTTAAAGAGCACCAAAGCGGACTTATGTCCCTGAGCCGTAATTACCAGTATTCACTCATAAAACCGGTTTTTGTTATTGTCAAATGATGAAGTTGTCCATAAGGCTGAATCTTCGTTGTTCATTTGTTTAGCTTGAAGTCAATGACAAGACGATTCACTTGGAACCGCTTCGCAATCTGTAGATCAAATATGTTTGGTCTTAATAAAAGTTGTCGGGTCCATATAATGTAATGAAGTTATGGGCGTGACAGTTGGGAGATTTCAAAAATGATTACACTTGTACTGTATCTTTTTCTCAAAAGCCTATACTTCATCCTCCTAGCTCAAAATTTACGGCCTTAAACGCGGTGACATACGGACGGACGACGGAGATGACTTAATTGATTTTGATACTGATCACAAATATATATGTATATACTTTATAGGGATTATCTCGATTATCTCTCTATGTTACGCACTATGTATCAAATTTAATATATTCTTAGAAAAAGGTATAATGATAGAAATGTTTCAAAATATTTCCATTTTGCAGACTTTCTATTTTCTGTTACTAGTGTGGGCACCGCATAACATAACCAAGATCTCTGGTGACTAGTTCTTTAGGCTATCACACATGAGATTTATTGATGGTCAGTTCCATATTAGTCAATACTTTTACAACTAAAAGTTGTTAGTTGCTGAATAGTTGATACAGTGCTTAGTTACGTTTGTTATTTTCAATCTTATTTTACTGAACAAACAAACCTATGTACATGTATTATTATTAAGTGTCGCCTGACTACCAAATTCCTAGAATGTGTGACTTATGATATCGATCTTTTTGATTCTTTGTTGGCAACTCCGGAACAGAAATTCACTCAGATTGATTTAATGTTTGATGTGTTGATTAAAAACATTTAAGTTATTTGAGTAATTAGGTACTTGTCTGATCATTAATTGGCATATCGTGAAAAGTCTGGGAAACATAATTTTTCTGCATTGTTAGGTTGATCACTTGATTAATACATATTTGTCAATTAGTTTACTATTTCTGATCATTTTATCAGTCCAGTGATCTTGGTAGCCTCTTCAAACTAAGACTTCAATAAACTGATAAATTTCTTCGAGAAGGGTTACAAAAACTTCGTTTAAGCCGTTTTGTTGCAGTCCCACCTTCCTTACATATCTTCATATGAATAGGAAAGAAAAATCCCTACAAAACACAATTCTTTTTTACCTAATCCCATCCCAATCATAAATAAGGCTCCACTGCACTGTATGCAAAAGTGTGAAATTAACTGCTTTGCAATTTGCGAAAACGATGTAGGTATTCCCTGTGCTTTTAAATCATGACCGGAATACTTAATTTGATCGAAAATAAAAGATTGGCTGCAAATTTCCACACTCAGCTAATGAGTCTACTGTCCAAAGTAAGTGAATACACCAAAAGTGATAAGCTAAATTGCTATCGTAATCATACACTTAATGACCCTAACTTTCGCTTATCATCACAACTGAATGAATAACAATAAAAAAAACGAATCGCACGAATTAAATTTTTTAAATCCCGGTATGATAAGATTTCTAGGTAAATCCTACCGCTCTCACTTTCAAATCAAAAACCCACCTGGGAGGAACCGCACTAAAACGGGACTATCTATAAAAAATTATTTACATAAATCCAAAGCAAATCAAGAATATACAGACAGTAAGAAAAAAAAAAGAAACCAAATACCTATCAAGAACAGATAAACAATGAAATTCCCGAAAATGAAAAGCTTCTCAATCCACCAGCGACACCACCATTGCCGCCGACAGCGTTGATCATGAAGAAGATACAAAAAGTATCTCAGTATCTCTTCGAGTCTTCGGTGTGCATGTTTAAAGTTAAGAGTGTTAATTTCGGTTCGTAATTTTTCGTTTTATTTCCAGTTTTCGATTTTTCGTTGTGGTTATATCTTTTGTTGATATTTGACGTTGTGAACTGTTTTCGGTACCATTTACTGCCGTCCGATCGCTGCAATCGATTATGACGTGCCAAGACTGAGTGATCATCAATACCTTGCAACCTTTACTTGAAAGTAATTGTACGATCAATTGGATTATCTTCAAAGGTGTTGAGGTACCTACTTGTTTGGTATTATTTTCATTTCAAAAATTCGGTAAAGTTAATCGAAATACGAAATGAAGCCGTCGTAACTACAAGATGAGCTTTTCATAGATACTCTTAAGTCATTCAATCTCTCTTTCGTGTCGCATGGTGAGTGAAATATTACGTATGTATGTATATACTTTTATATTCTTTTTTGTTTACACTATAACTTACCTACGTTGGTTTTGTTTATTTTTCATACTTCCACTCGGTCTCAATGTCATTCGCGTGGATATCAGTTTATCTATAGTTGGTCACAATGAAACAAATAATAGTGCTCATGTTTGGCCTGGTTCTGGGATTTTGTCTATCACAATTATTGCACATGACATCGTGGTCGCCACGCTACTATGATTCATCAATTGTTATGGCATTGCGGAGGAATTTACGTGCACGCTATGAGGATGAAGATGATTCAAGTGGTGGTGTTGGCTTTAGTTATGCAGTCGTGCCCAATCATATGGCGGTTGTTGGAATGCATGAGCATAAGACAAACAATATCTCACTTGCTGCGCGATTGTACAATGAGACACGGGTGTTGTGTTGGATTTTAACAGGACCGGCTAATCACAAGAAGAAAGCTATTCACATAAAGAAAACATGGGGTGCACGATGTAATAAGTTGCTGTTCATGAGTTCGGAAGAGGACGAAGTGCTGGGAACGATCAAGTTACCCGTTGGTGAGGGCAGAAAAAATTTGTGGAACAAGACGAGAGAGGCGTTCAAGTACATATGGGATCACCATCGCAATGATGCAGATTGGTTTCTCAAGGCCGATGATGATACGTAAGTAGTAGTGGTTTTTTTTTTTTTAATCTTTTCAAAATACCTTGAGCAAGTTTTGAAGATTATCGAAAGGTCACTGCAAAAAATTTGAGCTTATGAGTTGTTATTTGGGAAAATCACTTATAGATAACCATTATTTTGTGATTATATTAATTTCTAATTATTCGCTTTCGTGCTCTTTTTGATAAGGAGACACAATATGAGGATCATTTTTTTTCTACTGTTAGACAAACGCTTTAATTAATTATACATCCTATGATAAGTAATACGTTTAAGGTCAAAAATTCGAGTGAACAGAAAAATTTAATTACTTCAGAATTGATTCATTAATTCCTTTAAAATTTGCTTTTTGATTACTGACTTCAGTCATACTTGACGATATAATATATTTTCTAAGGATCAGATCTTCACTGATCAATAACCTGCTATTCATATTATTCATATAAGAATATACCGAGCCTCCTATTTATTTTATCATAGGAGTTCTTTCAAATCAACTTCCTTAACTAAAGATCACTAAAGATCACTGAGGATCACTAAAGATCGCAAATTTTTGAAGGATCAGTGTTGGTTTTTGAAACACTTTCCTTAATTATAAGTTGTTACGAAGATCGCTTACTTCTAAACGTTATTCCTAGAGATCACTAGTTTTGTTTGACTATCAGTCATACCGAAAATAACTTTAAACTTTCTGCTTCATAAGTCAGATTTATCTTTAAAATTGGTTCATATGGTGATCTATTATGCTAAAGAATAGTTAAGTCTGTTTTGAATTTCATATTCAGTTTGCTTTCATTTTCAATCATGTTCAAATAGCTTAAAGATCAGTAGCCTCTTTGACCAATTACCTTGACGATCATTTGTCTTGTTATTCAATTCTTTCTGATTGACTGTTGGAATACGTTGTGGTCAGTGATCACTTAACACCATCTTCTTTGTAAAGTGATATGTAGTTGATCACCTTATCTGCACTCACATTCTTGATAATCAGTCAGGTAAACTAAACTTGGTTTAGTTCAGTGTATCTAAGAGTTTTTTTTTTGTAATCTAGGTACGTAATAGCAGAAAACCTTCGAGCATTCCTGCAACCATTTTCAACTGAGGCTCCAGTATACTTTGGTTGCAAATTTAAGCCTCATGTGCGACAGGTAAGTTGAAAGTTACTATTTGGTTAAATCTCTATCATAAAACATTTGTTTTAGGGCTACATGTCTGGTGGTGCTGGTTATGTATTAAGCCGGGAGGCTCTACGTCGATTTGCCGAATTGGCATACCCCAATGACACAATCTGCCGAAAAAGCTCTCGACCATCTGAAGATTCAGAAATGGGATTTTGCCTCCAGAATGTCGGTGTAGTAGCTGGAGACTCACGAGACGAGAACAAACGTGGACGATTCTTTCCGAGTGGTCCACAATCACACATCATACCGAGGGATAAAAGTCATTGGTACTGGAGATACATATTCTATCCCACAACTGATGTAAAGTTTACAAACAGATACATATGTATATGCACATACAGTCTTACATTAGTTCTCTCTATTACACAGGGCTTGGATTGTTGTTCGGATTTTGCTGTCTCATTTCATTATGTCCATCCGGAGTCATTCTACATGCTGGACTATTTGATTTACCATTTGAGACCATTTGGAATACTTCATGATAAAGATACTTTACCGCCGAAATATGATATGGATAAGCTGCTGGATAGATGGAAGAATGAAACATCGGAAAATAAACTATAACGAGTGGTTTAACAAGTAAACGAATTTGTTAGTTGAAAAGACTTTAGCTTTAAAGAACTTGTAACTTTACGCTTATATTGTAACTATTAAACGGGTGTTAAAATATATATCTATAGTGTACATACATATCTAGTCTTTAAGTGAGTAAGGCACTATACTCTATGTTAAAAGCGATAAAGGACTGTTTTTTTGTTTTTATTTTTGTCTTTGTTGTTAAAGATCAGATGCTTGTACACTATTTGTGCATAGTAAATATTAAGATAATTTTGATAATGAAGAAAATGATTGAAGTATAGCATTAGAACCACAATATCAAGAGAAACCGCTAGGGTCAATGCCAAGATCGGAGCAAAATATGTATTAATTTTTTTTTATGATAAAAGTAAGCAAAGCAGTGTCTGCAGTAATTGTTCATAAAATTCGTTTTATTGTACTAATATATAAAAATATAATTTTTTTTTGCATTTGTGGCTGTAATATTATTGCTCTCGATAATAGAATGCCTGATCAATTCGTGGTTAATTATTTCAAATCCATCGGCATTCGGGTTAAGATAGTATAACTTGTATATATCACTATCGTTTAAGTAAACCAAAAGGTGACAGTGTCATCAATAGTTAAATTCTTGAAATAGTGAAAAACATTGTTTAAAAAGAAAAGACAAACGGCGTTAGTGTCTACTTCCGTACATCTTTCGAAGCCATAGTAACACAATTGTCGTGTTTTCTGCTTTGATATTTATTCCTATATAAAATATTCTTAATATACAAACGTGTGCCTAGGAGCTGGCATTCGAAGAGCCTCTTTGCTGGAGCATTATTGTCCGTTCGTTCGACGTGTCTTGATTTTTTGGGCTGTTCTCTGTTCAATATCTACTCTGCTTTTTTGCTTATCATTTAACACTCCGCTCCATATAGCAGAAATGGCAGGATCAATGTTTTGTAGAGCACGCATTTCGCCTTCCGAGTTAGGAGTTTTCAACCTATTTGTTTCGGGAAACCGAAGTAGCAGCGATTTCCCAGGGTAAGTCTTCGCCGAATCCTAACTAAGGTGTCATTCGTGGAATTAATATTTACTCCGACGTAGGTAAACTCTTTAACCCCTTCGAAGTTACTGTTGCCAACAGTGACGTTTTGTCCAAGGCGGTGGACAGATGCTTCTTTGTTTGTTGACAACATGTACTTGGTTTTGTCGTCATTCACTTCAAGGCCAACTCGTTTCGCTTTTTCTTCAATTGCCGTAAAAGCCTCTAACACGGCTCGCTGGGAGCGACCGATGATGTCGATGTCGTCTAAGTATCCCAGCAGCTGGACAAATTTGTTGAAGATAGTGCCTTCCGTGTTCACACCTGCCCTGCGCACTATCTGTTCCAGCACAAGATTGAAGAAGTCACATGATAGCGCATCCCCTTGCCGAAATCCGGTGCATATTTGGAATAGTTCAGAGGAACTGTTTCCGAATTGCACGTTGCACCGCGTGTTATCCAGCGTCACGCGGCACAGCTGGATCAGTTTAGCCGCGATTCCGAATTTGGCCATCGCCTTGTAGAGCTCAAGATGAGAGTGATATCATATACGGCTTTGAAATGGATGAAAAGACAGTGATTCTCGATTTGAAATTCGTTGTTTGTTTCCAGGATTTGCTTTAGTGTGAAAATTTGATCGACGATCGATCGATTTGCAGGACCGGAAGTTAGACTGCTAGGTGCTACAGAAAGGCTACAGACATTCACACAGTACGTTGGATAGGATCTTATATGCGACATTAAACAGAGATATGCTTCGATAATTCTCACAAGACATAGGATAGCCTTTCTTGAAGATGGGGCATATAGAGCTACTACTCCAGTCATCGGGCATGGCTTCATCCACCTACACTTGGTTGATAATTTGTTTGAAAGCTGAGTCAGCCTCTTCAAAACTGGGAGGGGGATGGTTTCTTCATTGACTAGATGCGGATTCTCTTCGTGTCCTATCACTCTTTCTAACTGTTGCCTATTAAGTAGATACTGGAAATGCTACGTAAGCAGATCTACTATAACTTGTGCTTCGGTGACTACACTTTTTTCACTCTCAGTTTCTTGGCTTTCCTTAAAAATATCCGGATGTTGTTATTCCCGGGATCCTTCGATATCCTTGAGGTGGGAGACTGCTTGGGCCCTTTTCTTTTTACGCAAAATCTTATTCTCCTCGCTTCTTCTGGCTCGATATTCTTCTCTCGCTGCCCTTATTTTGGGTTGCAATGCTTTCATGTTTTCATTTTCTGTCACCTTTTTCCGACGCATGCATTCATCATCATGTCAAGTGCTTTTTTTGGGTGGTGGCCTTCGGTGGTCTGTGCTAACCCTTTGATAACGTCGCAATACTGATTACACCGATATGGTAGGCGTTTGTAGATAGTGAATGCGAGTCTCTCGTTCAGGCGCTCTCTGCAGGTTCTGGCTGCTACAGTCGTTTGAATTTGTTTTGAATGTTTTTCGGGACGGCTTGCGGCTTCTTTTCGTTAAATAGTCGGGGTCTGAATTTGCATGCAACAAGTACATGGTTTCAATTAAGAATATTGAATGCGTTCCTCTCATCTATTAGAACGTGGTCGATTTGGTTGGCGGTTCGACCACCTGGAGAGCGCCAGGTTGCTGTGTGGATTCATAGTCTTGGAAACCTAGCACCACTTATCACCGTATTACGATACTAATTCACCGAAGACGGTTTCCTTACATTGAAGTCCCCGAGTATAATTTTGACATCATACTCAGGCTCAGTACGCTCCGTCCAGGAGATCATAAAACTTCTTCATGATAGTCTTAAGCTTCGTCGGTAGGGGCGTTTTGTATGTCTACCTAAGATTTGTGCTCTCGATAGCTAGTAGCGATTGATGCCTTTGGCCGTCAAAAGTGGATAAAGTTTATCCTATTTAGGTAAATTCATCGGCCTTACGGTTCCCTGGAATATCACTAGTCCCCGGCAAACAACAAAAGTAAATATTGAACTGCTCAGCCATCTTCGTAAGAGACGATCGGCAGTTTAGAGCTACTAGAGAATAAATAGAGATCGGCCAAAGTTTTGATAGCTGCTTGGCTTTCTGAAAAGATGCGGATATCCTTAGGAGTTCTTATCAAAATTTAGATGTAGTGCAGTCCATGTTTTTGGGAATAATTTTGAAATTATTCAGAATGGAGGCGTGGCCAAATTCTTTTCTTGACTACTTCAAAGCGAACGGCTGCACTTGCTAAATATTTACAGGGATATCAGGGAGTTGTGCGCATAACACCGCTTATGCACAGACGAGCTGAACACTGGACTTTACTTAGATAGTCGCGGTTTATGACTTAATGAAAGACTGTCCACCAAACAATCACCCCGTATGTTGGTACCGGTCTAACAACCGTGATGTAGAACCAATGAGTTTTACGAGGTTGTAGACCCCATCTATTTCCAAAAACTACTATGACTTTCTTGAATATTATGTTTCCAGCTTAGCTTCCTATCTAGGATAAGACCAAACTACTTTTGCTTTGTCAGAGAAAGTTAAGCTGTTACCATTGTCGACTAGGAATTTTATATTTTCTGGAGAAGAGTTTTGTGGTGGTTTACAACCCAAATTATTTCGAACCGCCCAACTGGCTAGCTTATTTAAAGCTATAAAAAAGCCAGTTTTCTGCCTGCCTGCATCTGCGATAAATCTTTCCATGTTATCCCCATAAGGAGAGTCCATGCTATCATAGGGAGATACGCCGATACCACGTAGTAAGAGCCACCAGTTGTTTCTATTATTGCCACGGTTATGTCTCGATCGCTGTACTTAGGGAGTAAGGCTAAATACAATCCCTTGTCTTAGCAAATTTGTTCAAAGGGCAGCATTGAGATACAGGTAGCCCAGTAGGATTTGCCTCAGCAAAGCAGCCAAATACTACTATTGTAGCTAGCTACTTCAACAGCACTGAACTCGTATCACCGACTCGACCTAAGGTAAAAAATTATTTCCATATCACATTCCTTAAGTGTGCGTTAATCCTACTGGTTTGATTGGATTACTTCTCCTCCCAAAGTATAAAGGATTATTGCATTAGTATGGATATCCGTTTGGACGGACGGATGGACAAATGAAGGGTATCCATAAAACTGACAAACTATGTACATAGAACATCAGTGTCTCTGTCAGAATGTGACCTACAAAAGATGTATCTTAGAAGTAGTTAAGGTCTTTGTTTACCTCTGTCGCCTAACTAACAACTAAAATGACCCTATTAGACTCTGATCATCTCAGTCTTAGGTTTCAAATTTTAAATAATTGAAACGAAAAAAATTAATTCACAGAAATTTTTATTAAGTTTAATTATTATTCACTTTTTTTATTTAAGAATTGCTTATTTTATTTAATTGTTTTCTTTTTGTTTTGTAAAATTTAGTGGCAATTTTTTTTCTTAGTAATTTAACAAATATTTTATTGTATACTATTTGGACAAGAAAATAAAACACATTTAATACTTATTTAAATATAATACTAAATAACTTATAGCGTACTTAATCAGAATTTTTTGGAATAATTTTTCACTTATTCTTTGGTATGTATAAAGAACTTTACAAGTAATTAAATTTTGTGTATAAACAATTTACAAAATAGTATAATAGTGCAAATGTACAGTCATGAAACTTAAGCGCGTAATATTTATAGAAAAATAAATCAAAAAAATAATGGCAAACCAAAGTTAATAACCAAACTGGTAATATACATCACACAACAAAAAATTATTTGTATAAGGTTAAGGTATTTAGTATACATAGGAATCATATATTTTTATCATAAAAAAAGTATGTCTTTTTTTTTTTTTTTTTGGGAGAAAAAATTTTTATTCATATTTTTAGAATTTTTGATGATGAAGCGAGAGAAATAGGTAAACGATTTTTTTTTACAATTCATTGTTTAAGTGTAAGTCTTTTACTTTGTAGATTTAATTTTTTGTTTTTAAAATGTTTTTTTTTTTTTTTTTACAAAAAGGAAAAATGTCTTTAGTTGGACTTTTAAAGTGAACACAAGAGCACAGTAGTTATTGCTTA
This sequence comes from Xylota sylvarum, assembly GCA_905220385.1. NCBI lineage: Eukaryota > Metazoa > Arthropoda > Insecta > Diptera > Syrphidae > Xylota > Xylota sylvarum. Next base: position 100,499,575 of record LR999957.1, on the reverse strand, counting down.
TGTTTTAGTAAGAATTAACTATAGCTTTGTTTTTACAGCGCTTGTATCCTGAGGTTTAAAGTCGTCTTTGGAGATCTTTGGTGGCAAGACGTCGGGTGTATTGACAATGCCATAAGGTCGAAGGTGGTATATTAGATAATCTAGGACGTACATTTGATTAGGTGTCACGTAATGAAATGAAACCGCATTGTCCGAACAGCAGTCGAGACCCTGAAATTGAATAAAAAGTTAGGATTACTTGGAATAATTTAACAGAACTAGACCAACTAATGTACTTATTATATTGTCTACAGTAAGCGTCTGAATTTTGAACTAAAGTTTTCTATTCAAACAACTTTGCTGCATTAGTGGTCAGGTTCTAGCCTCATCCATTTTTTAACAAAAACACGAAATTCGAATGCAAATTGCGACTTACTTCGTCTGTCTCATAGAAAATATATTTCCAGTACCAGAAACTTTTATCCGTATGGCCTGGTATTAAATGATGTTCTGGTACAAATGGGAAAAATCTCCCCCGTCCATTAGAATCTCGTGAGTCGCCAGCGAATACACCAACATTCTGCATACATTTACCCATTTCTACATCCTCAGCACCTTCATTGTCTGCTCTACAGAGTTTACTATCTGCCAAGGCTACCTCGACAAATAAACGAAGAGCTTCCTTACTAAGCACATAGCCAGCACCACCAGACATGTATCCCTAGAGGAGAAAATTACTTTTATAAATTTTCTTTTATTATAAAAAAATAGGAATTTATTTTTTACCTGCTTTACATAAGGCTTAAATTTACAACCAAAATAAATCGCATCTTCCGGCGAGTATGGATACAACATGTATCTCAAGTTTTCAACAATCACAAATGTATCATCATCGGCCTTCATAAACCAATCGGCTTCATCATAATGATTCTCGTACACATACTTGAAAGCCTCTTTCGTTTTAGCCCAAAGATTATTTCGGCCTTCGGATACAGGCAGTGCTACTGATCCCAATTCCTTATCCTCCTTGGAACTCATAAATACAACTTTATTACATCGTTTACCCCAGGTACGTTGTACATGCCGGGCTTTCTTTTGATGATTATCTGGATTGGTCATGACCCAACACAATACTCGAACTTCATTATACAACTGATTGGCTATGGAATTATTTTCATTGGTGTGTTTATGAGCACCCATTTCTTGTTCAGGCCCACTCTCATCTAGCATATCGTGGCTATTGTGAGGGTCATTTATGTTACCTAAGACATGACCGGTGTATGGCACCCAATCTGGACGTTGCGGGGAGGATAAAATAAAAAGTTCAGCGAAACAAAAGCCAACCACCAAACCAACTATAAGGCAGACTAGCGATCGACGGTTGGTAAGCGCTCGATAACCTGTGAAGCCTAGAGTTCTATTAGATATCTCATAGAAATATACATGTGGCGTGGATACTTACCATCGGTAGCCGGTCGACCAAGCAGTCTTATGTCCCCATTTGCCGTCATTTTAGGTTAAATCTTTGCTCTAGCTTATATCTAATGACTAAGGATTGCTTTTAGGGAAGGATTTCTCTTTGGGATCGTAAATCCTGTCCGCAGAGTTGTTTGTTATAAAGCTAGGTCGCTTCTCTATTCGGTTACATTTGATCTTTGGTTTGACTGAACCTGCAAAGATGAAAAAAGTGTGAAAAACTTATCCAATTGTGGTTACCAGAAAAAAAAATAACATACACATTTCACAATTGATAAAATTAATAAAATAGAGTGCACGACATGCTCGTACCAACTTGTACTTTTATGCTGAAGGCTTACGAATTATTAACGATTGAAGCGCAAGTAAAATACTTAAACTCAATAGTACGAAAGGGTGAGTATACATGAGGCCTAGTAAATGCAGAATGACACCCGCATTTTTGAACAGCACAATATACTTGAGAGGTTGATAATAAAGGACATACAGTGAACATTGGACAACGTGAACCCCCCAAAAAGTGAATTACCCCAAAACGTGAACACTGCATCAATGTAAAATTGACTGCTCTAAAACGTGAACAGAAATTTTTTCAACAATTCTACATAAAAATGCGCTGAATTGATTTTCAAGACTTCGGGGGATCCCATAATATTGACAATGCATGTTTTTGGTCGAAGAAAATGTGTTTTATTTTAAGAGCAATAGTAAGACAATACGGTAGGAATACAATTTAAATCATAACATGTTACATTCCAAAACATGAACAATCTCAAAAACATGAACACCCTCGGTTTTAATTAGCTCACGTTTTCCAATGTTCACTGTATACCATACTATTTCTAAATATCATTTGAAGTTTTAGATACATATACATATGTGACTAAATCCGAAGTTTGTGGAGATGCAGGACTCTACCACAAGCATTTCATTGAAGACCGTGTGTGTACATTAGTATCAAGATTCTTTCGCACGGATTTGTTTAATTTATAAAATCCAGCGACCAATAATCAATAATAGGGTTGTTTAAATATTAATTACCCATTTACATCACTGCTGGAGAATACACTATTTACTATGCTTGAGACAGTGCAATCAGTCACTGATAAGGCCAGAATTTACAGCAGTAAAATGAAGTACTTAAGACCTGAAGAAAACTGTGTTAATTGCTTACAAAGTAATAACATGCAATATTCAAATAAATAGCAGTTTTTTATAGGTATATGTACCATTTTTATACGTCGTTCACGTAGCACCATGTTGTTGTGGAAGTCTACCACTATTTTGTTATATTTCGTGCGCACATCTCTATATAGACGATAAAATTGAATTGCACGTTTAAAGTATAGGTCACCCTGACCTCCACCAGATGGACTCTACTAGATATTCGCTATACTCTTGCAAAGTGTCGGTTAAGAGTAAAACAACTAATAATAGCAATTTCTTATGATCGTTGATAAGAATATTGACATGTCTGACTGTCTATCAAAGAATCAATACGAATAAAAAGAAAAGTATATAACATGGTATTGCATTTAATATTTTTATTAATATTTGTAAACTACTTGACGGAATGGAATGATAACGTCGATTCTATACCCAATCATATGAAGTCAGTTGAATCGAAGTCTGCAATTTACCTAATTTTTTAAATAGTTTTAAATGATCTCATGTCTGGAACTTCTAATCCAATTCAATCATTCCATTACGCCAGCACTCTCAGCTTCGCAGATGCATTTCAAGACTCCTGGTCTTTTTCCATAGAACAATCAGTTCTAACATGTGTTATTATAATTGAATTCTGACTTGAACAGCAGTTTACTGCTCTTAAAACGAAAACGTAAATTTGCAATCAGAGCGAGTAAACACATTTTTCTTTCTAATCTGACGGTATATGCATATGTATTATAAATTTGAGTACAACGCTTGTATTGGGTCCAATGAATCAAAAATTATAAAGTTTTGTTATTATTTTAACAAGTGATCACAGGTAATAGTTTAGCTTCAAATCCTCACCAATTCATCCGATCGTAAGTCTAGACATTCTTCCTTTAGCCGTAAAACACCTAAAATGTGTTATCTACTGATGTAACATCCTCTTTAAATGCAAAATAGTTTTGGTTTTAACTGTTGCCACTTTGGTTAATAGTTTTTACTGTACATGTACCTTTGCCATTACTCTTTTTCTAATTTTCAAATAAAGAAGTATTTTTTGAAATTCACTGCGTGTTTTAACATTGGCGACGAGGATGGGACATAGTGCACGGAGTAACGGAGTTTCTGAAAACTATTGGAAAGAATATGAGAGGCCGTGAATATGAAAGGCTTACGGATTTCTTCTTAAAAGGGTGTGAGGAGAATTTTATTTTTAGGCAAACAACTCCATCGAAATGTAAGTAAAATTATTGCTCACGTTTACGTGTGCGAAATATGAAATAAATTTTATAATAGAAAATTTGCATTTCTTTAACACAAGTCTTAATAAAATAAGTTTGTTCATGTAATTTAAATAGTACTCGTACATGCACCTTTATGCCGTACGTTAGCAAACTTTTCAGGATTCTAAAACGGAAAATCCTTTTCCAGACCCCAGATATGAAACTTTAAGCAAATCCGTCTAGCCGTTTAGGCTGCAGTCGAGAAAACAAACAGACATACATACCGAATTTGCGGATCAACTTTTTTTGAACTTCTCGTTCATAGTAATGTGTTGTGTGACTAGAGTTCTTCGCGAACCTTCAAGTACAGGTGTAGAGAAATTGCAAACCTTTATGTTCCAAAAACGATCTTCTTGAAATTTCAAATACCTTTGCATTAATAAATCTGGGCGATAAATATTTAGACTGGAACTTTAAGACACTCAGAGGAAGGGTTAGCAGAGGTTGCCCGCAGGGAGGAGTTTTATCACCTACTCTGTGGAATATAACTGTGGACTCTTTCCTGAGAAGACTTGAAGAGACTGGCATACACACTGTGGGATATGCCGATGACATAGCAATATATATTGGCAAGAGGCAAATTCATGAACGTCACAGCAGATACCCACGATTGCCACGTTGGTAATTTTTTACCAAATTTGGTAATTTTTTGTCGACTTGACAATTTTTGGTAATTTGGTAATTTTTTTTATCTCGATTTGGTAACTTTTTGAACAAGAGCACCAAAACAATGTTAGTCAAGAATTGAGTGAATTACTGAATTACATTAATGTGAACATGCCTACCTAAGTGATTGAATACGAATGCAATCATGATAGTAGATGATGATTGAATATACATATTTATTTGAGTACCTGCATCTACAATTCATCTACATCTTCTATTCCAAAAATTACTGATTGTTTCTTTGAAGGCTATACATTTGGAAATTAAAGAAAAACTGCTACGTCTTTTTTACTTGCTATGCGCTTATAGACACGCTTAAGGCTGTCTCTGAGCTGTGAGAAAACTTAAACTTCTGAGCTTAAAACTGCCTTTGAGCTATGAGGTCATAGGCACGCTTAAAACTTCCTTTGAGCTATGAGGTCATAGTCACACTTTAGACTGTCTCGGAGCTATACGTTCATTGAGACGTTTATACTTGCCTTCGAGCTATGAGGTCATAAATACGCCTAAAACGGCCTCTGAGCTATGAGAACTTAGACGCACTTACCTTTGAGCTTTGAGCATATACACGATTATAAGTTATCATTTTAGTGTCATTCCAAGTGTGGAATGACACGCCTACTTTACTTTAGTCCGGAACAATTAATAAACCTTAAATTTCAGAATAAATGTGCAAAACGTATGACCCGATGGTGTACTTTATTTATATTAAGTTCGCAAACCAGTGAAGGTATATTACGATTCGTTTAAGGCGAACTGTTCCTTTTCCCTGTTTTATCAACGTTTTAAGCTTTAAAATTTGGTTGTAAATTTTTTCTTCAAGTGGCAACCATGCAGATACCATGAGAAATGCTCTCTAAATGGTGGAGCAGTGGTGCAAGAAACAAGGTCTCTCCATTAATGCGAAGAAGACAGATCTAATCATCACGAGAGATTTCAAGGCATTTCAGCCCTTGACACCTTTCGGATCGGAGCTACAGGTGACCAGTAAGGTTAAGTATCTGGGTGATAGGAAGGAACTTTCAGTGCTTCACTCGCAGACATATGTACATACATATCTAGACTTGGGGTCATTGTGCAATTAATTTCAAGATCGTTTGAATCATTTGATAAGTTTTAAGACTAGAATTGGTTTTAACAAATGTCCTTCTGTCATCAGGATGATAAGGACTTGTCTAAATCTAGGTATCTATGCTAAGTTGAACTGTTTTTCACACGTACATATCTATAAACGTTATTAATAAGTGTTATGTTTTGTAAATATGTAGATTATAGACGGAGAAACGCACGGTCACGGATCACAGTCGACAATTATGTGGACGTTGTTCACGACGTTGGTCAGATCTTCATAACATAATTGGATTGCACTTGAAGGCAACTGTGTGGTCCATTGAGCTCCTTTCTTATTTGTGTTGCCAATTCGTTTAGATAATCCTTTGCGATTTTGATAAAACATATCATGCTCTGATTGGAAGCGACGGCTGCAATCTTCTTTATTCATTTGCAGAAGCATTTTGCATCTTTTCATTCAAAGTTGGCCATAAGCTAGAATGTGTGATATACTCTCGTCTGTGATACACCAGTCGCTGGTGGACATAAAGTCTGTCCTGTCATGGAAACTATTGCTAGGATTTTCATTTGTTATGCTACGGAAATATTCCAGTAATGGTCGATGGGCTCTGTCAAGAGCCCTTTTATCAAATATTTGTTGTTCTATTGAGTTTCTTTCCTGCAAGAGTGTTGATTTTTGTGGATTTATAGCTTGAACTTCTATTTGATCTGGAGATGCTTGTTTGGGGAGAACATAATTTCGAGTTACTATATTATATTGCAAGGAAATCGTGGACTTACAAAAAACAAACTTGTTAGGTACTTTTTTGTGTGAGTTACGTAGAAGATAAATTAGAGAACGAATTATTTTAGAAAATTGGTACTTTCCTAATAGTTTTGGGAACTGGAAAATTTTGGACACTGATAGTTGCGCTAGGACTTGGAAGACCTCCTTTATATGAATATGCATACATATGTGCCCCTTCTGTAGAAACCTGCATTTTTCTCTGGTTGTATTCTGAGGTTTTGTTTTCTTAATCTGTTGAACACCCTTTTAAGTTTGTCCTTATGGTCTTTAAGATTTTTGCCATAGATGCCAATTGTATCGAATTGTCTAATTTATATAAACCCCCAACTAAAAACAAACCCTTATCAATATTATCGCTGCAGGATTATTCTAAATAATTATCTACATAACCTAAATAACTTACATACATCACTGCTGGAGGCCACACTATTTACTATGCTTGAGGTGCCTGATAAGACCAGAATTTACAAATGTAAACTGAATTACTTAAAGCATGACAAAAACTGTTTTAATTGCTTCAAAGGTAATAACATGCAAATATTATTATAAAATCGTTTATTTTATAGTAATTGTTTTAGCAAATGTGTTACAATGCAATCGTTGCACTTGTTCAAATAAAATTAGTGTCGAGTATTAGTTTTGCATTATTTACTGGTCGTATCTGATAGTTTGCGCAAGTGCATTAAATGCATTATCTAAACGTGTCAATTCAGAATTATGACTCTTCAGAATTATGGGGAAGATATCATTTAGACCAGCGGATTTGTATATGTTAAGACTTTTAAGTACTCCTGTAACTGTATGAGTGCGAAAGTAGATTTGTCCCAAAGAATATTCAAAGCCGTCAAGTATAGAGAGGAGGCAGAGCACAATCTAGGACTGTAGAGTTCTCAGTGAATAGAGCTGCAAGGAGATTTACCTAGTCTAAAGAGCTGACAGCTGGAATGTCATTGTGAAAGAGCATGAAGTACAATTTTTTATGTTTTTGACGAAGGATCAAAAATTTTACTACCTTTGAGACAATGTAGGATTTTTTGCGTCAATTTTTGAACCGAAATCTTAGCTACTTTGACCAATAGCCTATTTGGAGCTCGAATTTACAAAGTGTATTCGATTAGGGGTTTCCTTTTCAAAGCGAATATTGGAGGACAGGTACACACCTATTTATTTATCTTAGATTTATCCTATTAATGGATATATGCATGTAAGTCTACTGACTTTCCTGCAATCCACTTCTGACCAGTTTTGTGTGGAAAAGAGACATGTGCTGAGGGCTGAGGTTATCCCGCCAACTTTTCATGATTATGGTAATTGAATTCTGACTTTAACAGAAGTTTACTAATATTAAAACAAAAAACCCATGACCATCCGTCCGTCAGTATGCTACCAATTTCTGGACCTTAAATTTTGAGCTAGGATGATGAAATTTCATATCTGGGATTTTGAGAAGGAGAATCAGCATAAGTGTAAAAATTTTTAACATCCACTCAATGCGACCACTAATTTTTCATAACCGAAAAATTTTATAAAGAAACGGGTTGCAGCTTTTCTGTATGTTTTTTTGTTTAAAACGACCCAAAGAGTGGGTATGGCTTTATATGATATTCAAATGATTTATAGAGAATTTCAAGGCCTATCAACCTTATTTAACAAAATTTTTCGATGCCAACATTTTAAATTTAAGGCGTAAACACTCCAGATATGAAGCTTGAAGTAAATCCATCTAGAACAACTTTTTTCATAATTCTCGATCATAGTAATGTAAAATGTGATCAAAGACTAGAGCGCGAGTTTCTTCGCGAACCTATTGGTACAAGTGTAGAGAAATTGCAAACTTTTATCTAAATCTAACCCAATCTTCCTGAGATTTTAAATCCCTCTGCATTCATAAATCTGCAAAGAACTCCCAAACACATTTTCAAACAATTGAGCAACTCAGCACCTATATCATTTGTACCTTCATACCTCCAAAAAACTTCGTGGAGAGAAATACATAACTCTACACACCAAACCTTGCCCTTACTTACTCATTCTTTTGTTACAGCTTTTGCACTCGCACTCATAAGGTTTGTCCGCCGGCGCAGTTTATACGTATTCACCAATGTGAGTGAACGTTTGTGCGCGGCTTAAAATTTTCGTTTCGATTTGTAGAGCATTCGTTTCGTTTTGTACGTAAATTTTGTGCTTTAGAGTCCTATTTTCTTAGCAAGTTTTATTACAAATGAATGTGTTGTTTAGAAAATCCAAATGTGTGCGAAAAAGTGTGAAGTACTTTTCTTAAATGTTCCTCCTTTTCAAGGTAATGACAGCCATTTTGGTGCTTTTGGTATTTTAATTCAACTTTCAAGCGAGCTTTAATTTTTTGTGCGGTGTGTGTCGCGTTCGCGAGTGTTTAGGAGTACTTGAGCATTGTGAGGAAATTTTTTGAGAATATCGCTGCTTTGGGAAGTTTCAAGGTGCGTAACTTTAAATTGTTTTATTATATATAAGTGTGAAGGTACCTATGTATGTACATATAATTTCGAATCAAAATCTGATATATGTATGTATGTTAATAAAATATGTGTCAGTAATGAAGTTTACATTTACTTGCCGAAGTCAACTCCTTATTTGCAAACAGGTCAGTGAGTGCTTCACTCGCAAACATATGTACACTTCTAGACTTGGGGTCATTGTGTCTGACTGACTGATTGTGTAATTAATTTCAGGATCGGTCGAATGATTCGATCTGTTTTAAAACTAGAATTGGTTTTAACAAATGTCCTGTCGTCAGGATGATAAGGACTTGTCTAAGGCTAGGTATGTAAGCAAGGTTTTTCGCATGTGTAAATGTTATTAATAAGTCCTATGTTTTGTAAATTCATGCATACATACATATGTGGATTATAAACGGAGAAACAAACAGAGTAAGGACATATGTAGGTAGGACCTCGCCTTCATCGAACACGATTCCCTTGTATTCGTGGGGCAATTATTGAACTTAGTGAGCAATAAATCGATTGTTGGACGGCTTGTGTGGCACGCAGTCCCATCTTGCTGGAACTATAGTTCACCCAACTCCAAATCATCTATTTCTGGCCCAAAGAATCGATTATCATGCTCGGTAGCGCTCTCCATTGACTGAACGTTTCTTCCTTTGTCATCTTGGAAGAAAAATGGGTAAATATTTACAAAATGGGACTCCTCCCGATTTTGATAAAATTTTAGTATGTATGTGGTAGAGGGCATTTTTCTGAGCATTTTGATACACATATATGTAGGGGTCGTAAACATATGTATAGTATACGAGATATAGGAATATATATGGGGGAACATGCTGCTGCATGTCCCCCTGCTTGGGGTCACTGTTGGTTTTGGAGAAGGTGCGAGGTTATTTATGTGCAAATTTTCGTTAAGTCCATGTGAAACATGCTAAACATGGATATAAAGGAACTTTGCACACACCCAACCTCGCACCTACTCCAAATCCAACAGTGACTACAAGTATGTCAAAATGCTCAGAAAAATGCACTCTACCACATACAAAAATTATATCACAATCGGTGGGAAAGCCCCTTTTGTAAACATTTACAAAAAAATGGGCTACTAATGCCGCCACTCCGAAAACCTGCAAAAAACTGAAATATTCTCCGTTGAGCTCACAGGACGAATACGGGAATATGTTCGCGGTTATCAATCAGAATATCAGTCTCATGAACTTTCATCACAAACTTGCGTATACCAGTTGCAGTTGGTGCATTATTTCGACCGAAATTTATTTTCAAAATTCGAACTATTTCGCAACACAGCATCCACTTTGTAAGTACTCGTAACTTTAAAATATTTCCTAATGTTGTTCAAGAGTAAATCAATCAATTTCGTACCGCAAAAATATAAGATTGAGTTTCTGTAAATTTTTTTAGCGCAAAAGAGCGCTAAAATAACATAAGTATGATTCAATAAAAAACCAACAGATGAGATGGCCCATCCTTTATATTATTATTTTAAGGTTGTGGGTCACAACAGTTGTTTCTATTGAAGCTGTGAATGTTGTTGCATGTGGTCATTCACAAGTGATCACATAAATTCTAATCGGTTACAAGTCGAAAGCCATGGTATAATAATAATAATAATCTAATCGGTTAAACTATTAGAGAAGTTTGAGGAATTTCTTTTATTTTAGTCCTTTAGTTTGCAAATAGAATTCTGCACCACAGCTCCAATGCCAAACTCTTTCCTGCCACTGCAAGGCAGTGGTACATTTGCACATTTCTATCTACATAGGAGTATTTGTTCTCTGTTAGGGTGGATGCTCATGTCGACTTAACGACTTAATGAGAGTGGCGCACCAATTTCGTCTAGCATCTTGACCATTGCATTGCATTTGAATGCATTTTTGTAGGATTAGTCTCGACTTAATGGCTACTGTGGTCATTCGACTTGACATTGAAAAATAAGTTTGTCCATAGAATACTTACGCAATGAATAACAAAGGTCAGCAGCATCAAGATAAGGTCCTATAAATATTGTTCCAACTCGGATTCAGTATAAGTATGTATATTATATTTCTCGCACCCTTAAATGTTCTATTCGTATACCGATGTGGTTCAGCCCATTTATTCAAATCGTGGGCAAATGACAGAAATAGGACAAGAATAAGGATAATAAAATAAATATATATGTATCCTCAACACTTTTCTTATTTAACGATTTGGAAAAAAAAATATATCACTTATGTCAAATAGACAACGGGAAAGAAACCGGAACTAATATCCACTAGCACGTTTTCACATATCAAAAGATACTGACTAAGAATTAGAAACAGACATACGCGATCTGACAAAGATGTGTGCCACTCGAACAGGCAATTAATTAATAAAAGTGTGACTAACACTTGTACAAAATTTCAAACAAAATAAAACACTCAACCTCAATGAGACGAGTATCTAAATACAAATATAGAACTTTACGATACAAATTGATAAACGATTTGATTTGGTAGACACTATTTGTTAGAGACCAAAGTGGTTATCAATTTAGGTCTGTGGAGTTTTAAAGGTTGGTACATACATTTCGCCTAATGGGTGGGTTTTGTTGTTCTTCGTTTTTTATGTCCCTGGCGGAATTTCTTTATTGTTTAAGAAATGGTTCAAGTGTTTGCGGGTGGTATTGGTAGATTGAGCTATTGCAGAATTTGACGGGTTGGAGTTGAAGTGAGATACATATTTCTCGTCAAACAGTCTTTCTATATCTTCCTTAATACTATTTCTTTATTGACAAAGGTACATACATATGTACATATATATACATAGGTAAGTATTTTCCTTATCGATTTCGCATGCGGATCGAATAGCTATTGATATAACTAATCAGTGATTAATACAACAAATATGTATTCTCAAAGCAGTACAGTTTTACTATACTGATAAAAATAATCAGAAATGTTACATATTGTCTTTAGAAAATATTTTCCATACTGCAACCATAGCTATGGTTTCACTCACATGACTTTATAGAAGTTTGTTTCGATATGTGATAAGGTTCACTTAGTAGAAGTAAATGAATTCTCATATCACTGAGGCTTAAGCGTGTCTGGTATTGTGTTATTGATTGGAGTTCTTTTGGGTGGGCTTTTCCACCAAAACACTATGTGGATCTTTAAGAATTTTAATTACATATGTAGTCCATTACATATGTAGTCCAAGAACACTGCTTTGAAATTTTATCAAATAGTGGTCATTCGAAAACCTCGCTTTTTCCCTCTTCTTTTTCTTTCATTGTCTTCTAAACAGATAAGTCTATTCGTTGCAAACTAGGCAAAACTTGTGCTGGACTAGTGTCCAGTGGTTGTAATACACACCATACTTGGCCACCATGACGAAGATTACTATGAACAGCCAGCATTATCTTTAACCATACAAGAACACCAGTAAAATTAGTAACAATTCAATGGCACTTTTGTGATCCAGCCTATGCCAGATCTGTCGTAAAAATAGATACATTGAGCCATTGAGCCTGTTTTTTTTTTAATAAAAATTTACACGTAGCGAGGGGCATCCCCAAAACTTGGCATTTAGCAATTCTGAGAGCAAAGCTCTTTCTGGTGAGTTTTTCAGCATTTTACAGTCACCCAGCACATTAAATTGTTTCGTCATCTTCATAAGAGATAAAGCTATATTCAAGGAACAGATATAGCATTGCATTTAAACCAGGACAATGCTCTTTTGATCGTCGTAGTTTCCGCATGTACGAGTAATGCGCTGCAGCTCTCCGAGATGGGAGTACTTTCCATTTCATTTACGGTTTTGGAACTGTTTGTGCCGAAACGAAATTAATTCTATCTAACGCGGCAGCATTTCCCCACTTATTGGGTGCAAGAATGTGTATCTGGAAGTAGTAGTGGCTTTCATATATAAACTTTTGTTAAAATAAAATTGAAGAATTTGTATTATAGGAATGGGGCCTAATGTTTAGTGCGTTTTCGAAGGGAAATTTTTGATTGAAAAGTTTTTTTTTTTAGTTATACTCTCGGATGTTTGTCAAACGCTTGGGAGAGGTGAGACTATGAAAAATTAAAAACTTTGATTTTGTCTAAAGATTGAACCTCGAATTGCCAGTCAGTAGGCCGACGGACAAACCATTGAGCCACGGCAAATCTAGATTTTTTTTACTTCTTTAAGGAATACAAATTTTATGTCTAGTGAGCTCAAAACTAAGTATATAAGAACTAAAGTTCAACCTAACCTTACAATCAGTACCTTACAAAATATAAAAAGAAAAAAAAAATTACCGACTTACCTAATTCCAAATTGTATCCTTTCATCAGCATCTCCATGCATCCAGAATATCCTCAATCCACATTTGATTTGAGTCACTCCGACCGACTCAAGATCAACTCAAGTCGGGCTCAGGTTTGAGTAAATTAAATCGATGCACGTTCTTTTCTTTTCATTTTCACAGCTTTTGTGAAAATTGTCTGTCTGGTTGCACTTTTCTCTCTCTCTCTTTCCTTATTCTTGGCTTAATCACCCCCGCTATACTTGTATTCGGGCCGGCGGAGTCGCCGCATTAATAAAACCTTTGAAAAAATAAAAAGAAACAGCGACCGTACACATTTATCAATTAGTCTGCGAGCGACATGAACAAAGAATCACTTGATTAATTTAAATGAATTTTTGTGATATTACTTTCAATGTTAATCTATATGTACATATATGTATCGGTATCAAGTCGGAAAATTAGAATCAAATTCCAGCACCACCACCATACGTCGTCGTTGTAGCGTTACATCGGTTACCGATATGCAAAAACCTCAAATCGTTTGCAAAAAAAACAAAAAACAAAAACAAGCAGTTGCCGATTCGCTTCGATTTCCACACACAGTGGCCGGATAATTTAATGTCAACTGATATCGCCCAAGTGACAAGAACCACTGAAAGCCTTTTGAATTACATTGCTGAGAGAGCACAGGGCTTCTCTCTAGTCTAGAGAGTAATGTTCTATGTTTTGTGATGTACATATGGTAGCCAAGCCAAGCTGTGACGTTACGTTGGGCTCTAAATCAGAATCAGTCACACTAGTAATCATGCTAGACTTATCACTATAACTGAAATAAAAAAAAATTCTAGTCGAATTAAAATGTGTCGTATTTACAGTGGAGAATGAAAGTAAACCAACGATGTGAGTTACTAAAATCTTTTTCTCATATTTTGTGCCAGATTCGAATCAAACGTATGTCTTTCAATTGACTACTGCAGTTCAATGAATGAACAATAAATATGCTTAGTCAGATACAATTAAAAAAAAAAAAAGCCTACGATATTCGTCTATACCAGTGATTTGCACTCTGTTGGTATGTTTATTGTGATTTCCTTATGCCTACTCATTCACTTGGTGTATCTTTAGTGCTTAGATCGTCACTTAATGAATATGTGGGAAATTGCACCAGATGTTTAGCCAAAGCCTCACAAAAGTTCTTTGTTGAAAGCTGGTTTTTTCATTTTATTTTAGCTTTAGAAAGGGGGTCTGAAATTGATAGTGGGTTTTGTTTAAAAAAAAATACAATCAGGATTCTTTGCAGAAACACTTGTATCCTCTATTGGATATGAAACTAAACATTGAAGACCTCACCAAAAAAGCTTAAGTTTTGTCGAGCTAGCTTTGGGTATCTACCAACCACTTAAGTCAGTTCAATTCACTTTTTATCTGGAGACTTTATTAAGCCCCTCTTGCATAGGGTCTGCATTCAGGTTACAGGTGAATTTTAATTGTTTTGGTTTTGCAGATTCAGGATTCAGGAATAGCATTAATCGTTTTTCAGATACAGCATACAACAGTGGGTCTCTTCCATTCGTGTGATGAACATACCACGCAAAAACACAAATATAGTGTGGGCCATCTGTTGGTTTCTTTTTGAATCATATGTTATTTTGACACTGACAGCTCTTATACATTCAAAAAATTGACAGAAACTGAGTATTATATTTTCGCGATATGAAATCTATCCATTTACTCTTGAACAACGTTAGCAAATATAGCAAAGTTACTTCCAAAGTGGGTGCTATCTTGCCGAAACCATCCGAAAAAGAAATTTTGGTCGAAATTATTGGCCAATTTTGTTTTTAAGACGACAATGGAGAAACTTTACAGTCAATGGAAAGCGTTACCGAGGCATGATAACGGATTTTTTATGGCCAGAAATTGAGGATTTTAACTTGGGCGAGCTATGGTTCCAGAAAGATGGGGCTACGTGTCACACAAGCTGTCCAACAATCGATTTATAGCACGATAAGTTCAATAATCGTATAAACAGTCTTTTTGGTGATGCTGCTTGACTGGCACGAAGCTGCAATTTGACACTGTTGGCCTTTTTTTTTGTGGAGTACCATTAAAATCGATGTTATGCGAACAATCCAGAGACGATTCAGGCATTCAAGAATATTGTTGGTAAAGCTATTCGTGAAATATGGGCCGAGACCATCTAAAATGTATTGAAAAATTGGGTTGACAGGATGGCCTACTGCCAAAATTAATCGAAAGGTTTACTCTTTGCAATAAAGCAACAATCGCAAATAATAGCAACATATTGAACAGGGTTTTGGTTATAGCCTTTTAAAAAAAAAAAACCAACAGATGGTCCACCTATAGTTGCGAGAACCATGGCCGTACAAACCTGTCACGCTCTTAACTCAAAGTTTTTACCAAAGGGTTATGGAAGACTTACTATGTCGCATTTTTGTTTAAATCTCTGCCTAAGTAAATAGTTGGGTTTTTGGGTGGTGCCTCCGCTTAGCATGGACACACTTAGACCAAAAGAAGGTCCATTGTGATACCACTGTGGAAAAACCCGAAGACCTACATGAAATTTTCCCAAATGAGACAGGAGGCAGTCCAACCAGTTTCGGTGTGAAGCCATGTCGAAGAAGTATGGTTCGTCGTTTAGGCATTAAACCTGTTTAACCCGGTGACGAAACTTTTTATTTTACTTAAATTTAATCTAGCTAAATTGGTAAGATCTTCGAATAAGTACTCCCCTAGTGTGTGTCATGTTTTCCTTCTCTGTCTTGTCTCCTTGAATTCTAAAAAATATCGTTAAAGGGAGCACCACGCCACCACCATATGCTGATATTGTTTCACCTACTGTTTGCCATTCTAATGGCTGTGGTATCTAATTTGAATTTTATCGATTTAATGGGTGTTGAAGGTTTCGCTCTATTGTCAGGTCTGCATCCTCCTTAGATAGCTCGTCCGTATCAGCACGGGGATACGTCGCACCTGATATCGACCTCCAAGTAAATATTCATAAGCACTGTGCATTTTATATGTGCTATAGCCTTTTTAACTAATGCAACTATTTTTTGAAAAAAAAAAACATTTTTGAGCATGGATGCATGGCTAAAAACACTTCTGAAGGATAGACAAATAGAATTATACTAATCTAGCATTACTGATAATAACCATTATCATCTTAATCTTTTTATCGAAGAGCCTTGCGTTTTTGTCATACGCATTCGTTCAATGTATCTGCATTGACTTTAAGTCTGGATGTTTCATTCTCATCATTAAAAAGATGATGCCAGCTACATCATTTGCTGGATATGTGATTTTTCGAAATGGAGGCTTCAATTGGCCGTCGAGATGTGCGGTTAAATATAAAGGCTTTTCGTTGGTTACTAAAAACATATTAAGGGTATTTTCGTAGTAATGTACACAT
Source organism: Xylota sylvarum (assembly GCA_905220385.1). NCBI lineage: Eukaryota > Metazoa > Arthropoda > Insecta > Diptera > Syrphidae > Xylota > Xylota sylvarum. The sequence goes on along the minus strand of LR999957.1, from coordinate 100,482,966 downwards.
AAAGGTATATAGACAGATTTTGTTAAGAAACTTCATCCAAGGATATGTAGATACATATGTAAATACTAAATTAGATAAAATAAAATGACGTTATGACGAAACATATAAAGCGATATAGCATCGTTCACAAAAAGTGAACTGTATCTTGTCAGTGTAAGCGGTAACGCATGTTTGTTTTTTAATAATTATACTTTTCACCGGATATCTATTGGGCACCCCTGGATCATTCGGATCTCTTTACACTATAATATGATAGTACATAATACAGTCGAACGTAGATGGTCATAGTGAATAGTAAAAAATAAAAAAATAAATAAATCCAATAAATTTTTTTTACTTTTATTCACTTTTTGCGTTTACATGACTTGCATCGCAAATTTTTATCACGATTCGAAGTTGTGGTGGAGACGCCAACTTATCATCAGGAATACGTACTGAGTACGTGATAAGACTTCCGAGAAAATTGTATTTATATAGACTTCTGAATTGCATTTCTAAATGAAGTGTCTGTACTAGACAAGGACTATTGGCACAAATGATATACTTAAGTTAGCTTATCATATCTAATCCATTTGGACTAAACCATTTGTTTATACATCTTGAGAACTTAAATAAATATCAAATCACTTGATGGAAAAAGTAGAACTCACTGCGTGTTGAGTAACACAACAGGAAATGGGTCGAAAAGTTTTTTATATTTTATCGCATCACGCCATGGCGTTTTAATAGCCAGGAAAGGCAATTCTAATCTGTTAACTAAACTGTTTTTTTTTTTTATTAACTTACCAAAATGCATACATACATATATTTATATCCGGTAGGTTATTTCTACCCTAAAATTGTTTTTAATAAAAAAAAAAATTATGTAAATGATATAATTTCTCACTTTCGATTGAGATCAATAACATATCAATTAATTAGCATGTGATTCAAAATGGACATTGAATTTTTTATGGGATATCTAAGTAACGACCGAGTATCTATTATCTCACGCGAATCGAATTTCGAATGTACACACACATATGCATGTATATGCGTCTCCCACTTTATCGTTTACATAAAGTTCATGGTTTGTATTAATATGAACAACCAAAGCGGACAGTAAAACAAAACACTCCCTTGTGAGTGAATTCTTAACTTTGGGGTTTTGTGGTCTAGTTTATTATGTTTTGCTACGTTTTAATTCTGTTAATTGCAGTGGAACACAATAACACAATAAAGACTTTAAATAAACGTTAGAATATCTGAACATATGACAGTTTCTTGTTCGGTTTTTTGGAGAGAGTGCCTAGTGGTTGGAATGGTGGATGTAGAAATTGCTGGCTTGTAGAAATTACTTGGCTTGGCCTGCTTTAAGGAATCACAAGGTTTAAGCCTACGTTTATGCCTAATAAAAGTAGTTTTAGGTTTTTATCTTTCAAGCTAATCCATGATCTTGTTGCCATTGATACCATGCAGGAAAGAAGAACTCCGTTGAAGAACTTCGTTTGGCGAAATAGTAGCATATCTAATCTGCCTACCAGATAGGCTCACATTTTGAAGACGTACTCTAGATACATTAAGCGGGACTACATGGTATCACTGGAAGGCGAGACAAAATTTATACAAAGGCCCGAGTCTTAAGTTGTTTTAGACGTCCGTTTGTTGTTACGTTAGGTGCAATCCTGTGACAAATGTTCGTAAGTTTCTGTAAAACTTTGAGTCTAGGCTCCTGTAAATAGTTCACAGCACTCATAATGTTGGATTCTGAACTTATTCCCTTATCCCTTGTCTCGTTAATACTTCGATTGCAGTTGTTGTAGCCTAAAGTTCATAATCCGTAGTTTTTCAGGAGTTTTTAACAACAACTTGTGCATTGTATTGATGTAGTGTTATGGCGAATTTTATGTGTAAAACTGAATGTTGCTGCCTAATAAAGTTCAGCCTGACTGAAGGGACACGAACGGTCGAACTCGCATGTTCTAGCTCAAATGATTCATTCAGCAATTAGTTTAACTACATTCTTAGTTCCAACCAGTTTAATATAAGTAAAATATGTACTGCTTGTACTATTCCCTGGTTAAGGTCAACCTCATATTTGTAAGAATTGCCTGGTTTTCGGTGGCATGCCCTAAATTTCAGTGATAGCTTTAAATGGATTTTTGGCTCCTATGTTAATAAGTGTTATTCTCCAGTCACTGTTAAATACAATTTAGTTTTGATGTTAAATATGATTCTCTATGACCAACGACCTCTCCAGAATTAGAAAATTCTTGTCCAAGACTCTACCTGCATCAAACTTTTCTCGATTAAGGAATAACGCACGTCCAATCTCGTCCATCTCGCTTGTAAGATTTGCACTCACATAAAAATCACATGCGCGGGGGTTATCACTATTTTTACTGATAGTCAAGCCGCGATCTAAATCTCTGGATTCGGTCACCTTCAATTCCAACACTGACCTTAATTGCCGCTTTTCTCTTAACGAGATGCCAGAAGTATTCCAGGCATGGTACAACTTTATTGCTCTACCGGGCAAGGGAAATCTCAACATGCCTCTCGCTACTTCCAAACTCTTAATCAAACAAAATACGATAAACACTACTAACCATAGGTTGTCAAATTGTTTCACACGGTCAATCACGAAACAAATCTACCCCAAACTGGATATCGGTACAAAAATAGTTGTCTATAAGGGACACTGCATCATTGGGAGGCATACAATTAAGCTGGGCCTCCCGGAAATCGATTTCTGCAGAAGCTGCATAGATGAGGAAGAGGAGAATAATTTCTCACTTCCTATGCACCTTAACGCCTAGGAAAATACTTTTTTGACAACCTGGGCGAACTCGATAGCTAAGCTCCTGTTCAACGGGTGAACTGCGAATACTAGATCCTATAGTATCACAATGCGGCTATCCTGACTTTCTTTAGCCTGCCAATCGGAACTAACCTATTAGGTTATATAGACCGCCCGCTCTGTGTGGCTTTTTAAGACCCTTTAAGTACAAAGACATTTTTAAAAAAGGTTTTGAAGAACTTCCGCCCCTTTTGAAGTGGAAAAATATCAATATGTACTTATTTCGAATAAAAAAAACAGCGGTATCTGAACATTAGAAATACAGAGATTTCTGTAGAAGCTGTAAACTTGAAGAACTTCCTGCTCTAGTCGAATATAATCTGGGAGATCTATCAAATATTTAGATCTGGTTCATGGAGTGCAGAAACTCACATCATTAAAGTGAACTTATAAAACGACCACCAAAGTATATCTCCTAATCGAGATTATCATCAAGGTCACGAGTATGGGAAGTTACGGCTTATATAGCAAACATGGGTCTAGATGCAACTTAGCTTCACACAGTCTACTTAAGCTAACCTAAGGGAACAAACAGTGTGCGACTATTCCATCTTAACATATTTATAATCTCAACCTTGTCATTTAAAAAGCATTTCCACGTAATGCAGTTCAGTGGTGCAACCTCAGCTTTTACTTTATCATTGGAAAAACATTTTCTAGTGCAATAAGTATGTATCTCTTAGTAGACATTCTGAAAGGTAATAAATTGAATACGGCAATATTTTTAGAAACTACGTATTGAGGAAGTTATCTACCGAAATGGCACGTACAAATGCATATTTCCCGAGAAATTTTATATTTTGCCTTCAATTGCATTTTATTTCTATAAAAACGAGCAATTTGTAAGGTGAAGTAATTAATTGCATATTTCCCATGATTAGATGTCTGATTACCGCCATATCGTGTGCCAATCAACTACAAATTGAAGGTCCTGACATTGCTCTATATTTAAAACAAACGAAATACTACTCGCATTCGTTTCACCCATTCTGTTAGCAACGTTGCTGAGTCCAACTATCTCTTTGGCGTTAACATCCGTTCTATTTTTGTAATTACTCATCGATAAGCTTTGAAAAACACAATTCCTTTAAAAACACCTGAACATAATTTCCAATCAAACGAAAGGAAGATAAAAATTCAATATTTTAACTTCGATTACTCGTTATCAGGAAGTCGGAATTGCTTTTAACTAAAAACAAAACGAACACATATCAGAACAGATTGTGATACAATACCTACAATAGATAATCATATTTTTGTCAGACAACAAAATTAATTTTTTTTTTTTTTTAAACACACAATTGCCTCGTGCACTGAACTTTGCCAACTCTGAATAAAAGTTTGACCCTAAATGAGATACGGGGGAATACAACATCATCAGATACACTCCTCTCCTACAAATCGTTTTCATTTAGTTTAAACGAAATCTGCATCTGAGATTGCAGTAATGAATTTTTTCGATGAAAAATGAAAATACCAGACGACACACTTGAGCACTCAATATGGATGTGAAATGTCGTGAGTTCTTTTGGGTGATTAAATTTATTTTCTTTGATAACCATTTATGTATGAATAAAAAAAAAACACAACATGTTCAAAACAAAATGCGTATAGCATGTGTGTAACCGACAATTGAAAGTATATTTACAGTCACTGGCTAAAACATTCAGACACAATATTATTGTAGTTTTAGTTAATGCGGAACCGCTTTTCAATATGCATAACTTAAATCAAATCTTAAATCTTAAATTACCACCTCATTTGGTAAGGAGACTAAAGTTATAAAATAATTAAAGTTTGCCGCCGCACCTTTGAAATGATCCCATTTTTGAGTTACAGAATATGGGTATTTTGAACAACATAAAGCATAAGAACAAGTTAAAATAACAGTTTTGAAAAAAATATAAGTATTGAAAGCTATAAGTACATATGTATAAAACAGTGATGGTACCTTTTAGAGAGTACCCCAAACTGTGCGTTTATAGTGTTAAAACACAGCACGGGCGGTAGGGAAATTAGGGAGCGAAGATAGGTGATACCGATGAACGTTGGTTTTGAATATTTGAGGATTATAACGTAAGGGAAAAATAGAATTTGGAAGAGCATTCCACATTCGTATTGTACGGTTTAGGAAGAATCTATACTTGACGGTACGTCCGAAGATAGACTTAAGGGTATACCGCTAAGCATTCGAAGTGTGACGGGTAATGCGAGAAAACGGTTGAAGGGGCGGAATGCAACTGGCTATTTCGCTGGAGCTCTGTTTCTACGGTGATCGAGCGAGTCTATTGACACCACTATTCTTCTGTCTTCTATCAGTTTTAGCACGCGGTTTTGAATACTATCTAACAGGTGCACGGAAGTTTTGGGTACACTGGACCACATGAGCATTATACTCAAGCTTGGGGCAGATGTATCTTTTATATATTGCAGTCAGACCAGAGGGGGTAAAGTACTTCTTGCATCGTTTGAGAAAGCCTAGACATTTCGCAACATTTTTGGCGATTTCGAATATGTGGTCGTTCCATCGGAGATGGTCGCTAACACACATACCGAGAATGGAAAGTTTTTCGGTTTTGGCGATGAAGTGTCCTTCATTGATGATGCCAGAGGGCTCATGTTACGCTTGGGTGACAGAAGGCAGCATTAAATTTCACTCTGTTGTTTTATACCACATTTAATTAATTATGCTGTCAAGATCGGAATTTAATGAGCTTAACATAGGTTGCCGCCCCAGTTCTACGGCCGAAGTGCAGGAACGGGAGTCTAGAAACGATTATGAAAAGCTGAGGGTACTGTCGTCAGCGAAGATAAAGAATTAGAAGTAGTAGATAAGAGACCATTTATGAAGATAAAAAAAAAGTCGGTGACAAAACGGAGCCTTGGGACCAGTATTTATAAGTAGATAGCAGACTTGAAACCGTCCAAAACCATTTGAATTAAACATTCCGAAAGGTGGTTTCTAAGAAGAGATTCATCAACGCTAAATGCATGCATTTTCGATAAAAGACCTTGATGCCAAACTCTGTCAAATGCCTTTAAAATATCAAGCGCAACAATCTTACATTCTCCGGAATGATGCAGAGAGTGGTTCCATTTTTCGGTGAGATGTACATATGTACCATCAAATCACCAGTGGATTTTTTTCTACGAAAACCAGAATGTCGTTCATTGAGGAGCTTCAGTGATTCAAGATATTTCATAAGCTGACGATTTATCAACGTTTCCATGACCTTGGAAAGAAGTTCCGTACATAAGTGCAATGAGTCGGTAGTTGAAGATAGAAGATTCGCCTTTTTAGGAACATTGGATAAATGCTGTTTTCCATCTACACGAAAAGAGTGGGATAGATGAAAAAGGTTACGCAGTGGTTTTGCCATAGAATAATGGGTGAGATATCATCTGGACTAGGGGAATTGGTCATAAGGTATCAAAAAACTTATCCACAGAGAAATGTTACTCAAAATTGACCTTGAACTCGCATCCAAAATGCACACAAGCATTACCACGTCACCTGCATGCACAATCACCTTGACCCTAACCGTGTTCGGCCAAACTCTTGTTTCCAAATGTTGCGTGAAGAACTCTGCTGCTTAACAAGGATACTATCCATTAATTAATATAACTTTCTACTAGGAGTAGCTCGTTGAAGGATACCAATATAACTTCAATATAATTATTATTAAAAGTTCTTAGACTATACGTCTATACGGCTATTTTGTTACTGTTATTCAAAAATATCAATCAAATAAAAAAAGTAACACGTCCATAAATGTTCCATGGAATAACCAGTAGCAGGGCACACTTTTATCCTGGTATCGAAATTGTTAAATTCAAATAAAACTATGTATGTATGTATATCCTGGTGAAAGTTATTATAAATGCATCAAGAATCGCGCTCTGAATGCATCAAGTGCAAGAGAGGGGTGGTGATAACATCTGCATTTTTTTGTTTGATTCAGTATAGCAAAATGTGCTCTATGTATGTACATTTAGTAATTTGCCTGTTCCGTGGCTTAATCATTTAGGAGCGGCAAGTGCCCATCTGGTTGCACATCAATCCCAAACCCCTACCACTCGGGCATGCACCATACAAAAGAACGAACATAAAAGAAAATAAAATGCATACAGTTTTGCAGCGAATTTGTAAATAGCAAAAACAAGAGCGCACATGTGATCATTTTGAAATTGGATGGGTGTTGGTTTTTTTTTTTTTGCTAATCATGTTTATATAATGTCACATGTGGAATAATATTTGATTGCTCTTAGATTTGTGTTACATACTCGTAATATGTGCACTCTGAATTATCGTCGTATTTAATTCTCCCTGTACCACAAACAAGTCAAGAAAGTATGTGTATGTCTTCGGGAAGTTATTCATTATTCGCTGCGGATGGAAAGATAAATATACCAAAAAGGAATTATATGACCCAAGCAAACATTACGAAACTTGCCCTTAATATATCATCAATATTTTACTTAATGCCAAAATCTGCAAGGAAGATGATTGCCTTCGACCGATTATTCGGAAAGCACAGCCTGCAAGACATTGTGGCATCTCGCCGCTTACTGTAAGTAGCGAACGCTAACCAAATACACAACATTCTAATTGATGCAAAAGCAAATATGGATCGAGTTATCATTTTTAGTTTTATTTTGCTTTTAAAAAAGGAAATCCAAATCCCAGAAGTACTAAGACCGATTCGGTCCAGTGTACTTACTGCGAGATTCCCTTATAGAAACGAAATGAGTGATCAGTATCAATAGCGAAGACAATTAAGCCATGTCCGTCTGTCATATGTCACCTTTTTTGGGTCTAGCTTAAAGCATAAAATTTCATATCCGGGCATTTAGGAATGAAAACAAGTACAAGTGTATAAATATTTACTTTTCTAATAGAAATCGAAAAAATAATTAGGACCATTAAGAAACCCATACACTATATATTGCCACACCCATTTTTGGATGGGTTTTCTTTACAAAAACCGATTTTTATGATATTTTGCTACTAACTTCTATATGAATTCGAAGTTATCATCTCAATTCAATAATATAGTATGACACGCCCACTTTTTTAGGGATGATTTAGATTTTCTGTATGTTTATCTAACCTTATGCCGAAATTTGTCAAATTTGGACTTTTTACTTGCACTTATATATAACATAGGGCAAGTATTGGATTTGTGCAGATTTTCGATTCCGAGATTTTGAAATTGTTAAATTTTCATTTTAACCTTAAAATTAAGGGTATTTGTATTTTTTATTTACCTAAGACCGATTTCACTAAAAATGGATTTTCTCGAAAACGGCTTCAACGATTTTGATAAAATTTTAAAAATGTGACTTAGTTTGGAGATATGCTATTAGATGGGATACCATATATAAAATACGTATAATGGTATTTTTAGAAATTGACTGTTTCTCGGCTATTTCTTCGGCGATTGGGTTTAAAATTAATACGAGTACATGAGGAATATGAGGCAAAAATATGGCGTGCCAAATTTTAAAACGGCCACGCCCACTTTTTAAAACTCCAATATTTTCATGTTTTGACCGGAAATTGAAAAAATCTGTTGGGACATAATTTATAAATGTTATGATTCTCTTTAATTCGTTTATACGTAATATAGGGCTTCGTCCACTTTTTGGGGACGTTTTTTAAAAAAAACATTTTTTCAATACATTTTCGCAGATAATATACGCTAAAAGTTATCGTGGTAGTTCCCTTAAAAATGGAGTGTCACGCCCACTAAACTGAACCTCATGTATAAGAAAATGAGTGGATTTACATACTTATCGTTTCAGACTTTAACTATTTTACTTGAACCTTATTTCTGAATATTAGAGTTTCCTGATTAGAATTTCTTTATTATTGCATGAACTAGTATTTACTAGGCAGCCTTCTTATTACTTTTTGTACTAACAAATATGCACTTATATGCAATTGTGCTCTATGAACCTAAAAGAGCTCGTGACACCATATTTTAGACTAGTAAGTAGAGGGTTAAGTAGTAGATATCATTCCTGTTATATTTTCTGCACAAATTGAAAGAGAGTTAAATGCCGCATTAAAAGGAATAGGTACTTGGTTTTTTTTTAGGAACTTTCTCGTAACTATTGCACCCTCGGATTTTTATCAGACATCCGCTAGAAGTGGGGCAGTAAATAAACTGTAAACTGATTTTCGCTGGACTCGAACTGAGAATTTACTAAAAACTCAGAAGAAATATCTGGTCTAAGATTGGCTGGATCTTCTTGTAACAACCAAAATTGTCACAACTCACTTAGTTTGAAAAACGCTATTGTCATTCAGAATTTTGATAGAAAAAAATTTTCGAGTTTAGTGCTTCATTTCTCCATTTCACTATTCAAGAAAAGTCTGGCTTAGCTGTTATGGTGTCATTCCTTACTACGTTGCCTAAATTTACATATGTATGCATGTAGGTATACATATGTACATATGTATTTAGAAAGACGTTCAACTTTCAGCTCTCCGCTACGCATTTCAGCCCCGACGTCGTGTAAAGATTCAGTGAAGACAGGCTGGCATAAAAGCCTGCACGAAGGCCGTAATGAAGAAGACGTCTTTCGATTGTTAATTCTTCAAATTTAATAAATTTCAGCTCATTATGTTAACACTTCCCACCAATGGTATATGTATATACATATGTACATGTGTACAAATGTATTTTTTGAATTAAAGTAAACCGACACAAAATCTTACCAAATAACTGCAGAATAACGCATGACCACAACGCTTATTCAGCTCATGAAAACTATGTATTTTGAATTAGGGGCTCAAGCATAGTTTTTTCAGTCTTATCTAGTTTTAGGTTTATAGAAAATAGAGCAGTTATGACCTATTCCCAGATGAGTCATATTTATTTACAAATGTATGTACAAACATACATATGTGCCCTTACACAAATGTACTCTAATTAACAGTTAGGTGGTTTAACAACCCCTATTTGTATTTCAATCTTTGAATGTATGTATGTATGTATAACTGCATACTAGAATGTATTCGAATGCACGTGCATATATCACTTTCCGCACTAGGTAGTAAAAAAAGGCGAAAAATAGACACAATAGATAATTACCATAAATACGCTTGAAAATTATATTAAGTGGACAATTGTTTCACTAGTTTGTTCAAATTAGAACCCAATTTGATTAGAACACATTTGAAAAATATTAAAATAAAAAACAAATAACAACAAAACCGCATTTAAAACGTGCCGGGCACTACAGTGGCCAGACACTTCATCCATGACACAAAATGTGTCCCGCAGTAGCGGCAGGCAGCACTAGAGCATAACAAGAGCATCTGTCACCAGATTTTTTTTAGAGCAAGCGAGACCGGAAGAATGTTTATTTTTACATTTTCATGTCGATAAAAGAACACTAGAATTTAGAAGACAAATCTCTGCATTCAAGACGGATTTCAAGAGGTTTCCACATAGTACATGAGTGTTCCTTTATCTGATGGGCGACTCGATAAAAGTCATTGCCAACCGGCAGCGGCGGGCCATGTAATTTCAATTGGATCCCGTTGTCACATATTTGGGAATAATCGATGCAGTGTCCGGTGGGAACGACGGCGCGGGGTGATGTTGGATAAGGAGGCACACTTTAATCGATTTCATTGAATCAACATATTATTTTTCACAAAAACGAAAATAACTTCTACATTTCCGTTTCTATTTTTTCTATACTAAATTTCAACAAACTTTTTACAAATTCAGGATACACTATACACTTCCTTGTGCGTACAATCACAAAAGATACTTTTACATCACAACAGTGTTGAGAAGAAAGAACAAAAAAAAAAAAAACGTTACAAACTAGCTATCAGATGCGACCGATGAAAACAAAACAAAAAGGCATACGATAAGTGCTTATTATTCAAATTCACTTTTTTATCTCCTAGAACAACCGACAGTTCGCTAAAACCAGGGAACAATAATAAACTTCCTGTGGTGTGTGGTGGTCATTTTAATTCATAATTTTATATTCATCAAACACACACCAGGAGATCAGAGTATCTGCGAGAGCGAGATATGAGATGGTAGAATGACACAATGGACAAAAACAACCCCTGTGTTCAGAAAAAAGGCAAACCAAATCTGCGCAGAGTTTGAAAATTATTAATGTTACACACAGATACAGATACACACTCATACTAATTGTTCTGAGCAGCTGGTAGCGCTGTCAGTTCAGGTTGCAACCAGTTGGGTACTTGTTTGACATTTACGCTTTGTGGTTGATTTTCATCGGAATTTATTTTGATGCGACTGTTTGTTTATGATTGCAGGGTTGCTGTTTGAGGTTGAAGTTGATCAGATACATTTTGGAAAGAAAGTAATAGATTGGAGGGGAATCTATGCTGATTGTTTGACTATTTTCGAGTAGTGTGTAATTTGTTTTGTAACAAAAGGTAGTTACGAATTGGAACTATGTACTTTGGGTGAATGTTTTTTATTGACTAAAAGATATTCAGATACCTTGCCACTTTATTAGGTTATTGCAATGGGAACTCAGTATTTCTGACATGAAATTGATTAATTTTTTGATTACTTTCGTTCAGGGTGACTAAAGGGAAAATGAGGATTGAATTTTTGTAAATGAAAGTAAACAGCCATTACCATCGGTTGTATACTTTTGATACAGTTTATTAATTTCGTTACATGATATAGGTATATTGTGAGCGTCAAAAGAAAGTGTACACCTTGTCTTTTTTATGTACATACATGAAAAGTAGCTTGTTTTGGTATTCAAAGCAAATCGTTCTTAAAATTGGGAAACAAGTTCAATTGAAATGCGTTGGTGAAAAAATTAAAACTGGAAGGATTATTGTCACGGAACAAAGAACAAATAGTTGACAAAGGCCCTAACACAGTTAAACTTTTTTTTTTTGATAAATTTGATACGTTAAAGGAACTTAAAGATCGACCTTGTCCTGATAGGCCAAAAAGATTGTCCGAAAATGCAATGAAAATTCCGGAATACATAAACCAAACTTCCGAAATTCCCTTTGGCGTAAATACTGGTCGTCCGGCCCTCGATAGTAGTGGGTTACATGGGCGAGTGCCTCGGTATAAGAATTATATTTCCAAAAATAATCAAAAGTAAAGGGTTTGATGTTCAATCCCTATACAACACCTAACATTTTTTCACAGACCCACATCTCGCGAGCGTCTGACAAACATCCGAGAGTAAAACTGTCATTGAAAAGTTTTCAAAAAAAAAGTTGCCTTTCGGATACGGCATTAAACAGTAAGCCCCCCGAAAGTTTAGAATATTTAAACCGAAGAAATCGTGGTAAGGCAAGGCAAAGAATTTGAAAAAAAATATGTAAATTCAACTATAAAGCACGGTGTGGGTTCGGTTGTGGTCAGGCGTTGCAATTCTAGTCTTCATTGACACCACAATCAGCAAAACCGATAACTTCAATATTTTCAAAGAAAACTTACCGTCAAATGTTTCAAAATTGAAGTTAGATTAATTAAGGGTCTTCCAGCAGGAGAACGACTTCAAGCTGACGTTGAAGGATTCGTGACTTCAACGGATACCTGGGCAGATGGAACATCCCCCGCAGACCACTGACTTTTACTTGAAATAGCATTTCTGGAAGTATCTCGATTGGCAGATTCGAAAACATATCATAACCAGCAAAGTCTCGTTAAAGCCGGTTTCTTTGGAAGAATGACACGAAATTCGAACAGAATACAATATGAAATTAGTTGAATCAATGCCAAGAAGAATAAAAGCGATTTTTTACCAAATCGTTCAATTTGAACTCTTGTCAAGCAAATCATCCAATTTGTAGTACGGTTTTTCAAATTTTTGAACTTTTTACTTTGCTTGATAGACATGTCGTTTAATCTGAATGCTAGTCCAACAACTTCAGAACATTTTTTATTTTTATTTCTGATTTCGACGAGAAACATAGAAGCGGAGAAAAAAATATGAAATACATTCTCTTAAAACTTTTATTAAAGCTTTCAATGTTTCATGAACTATACCACAGAATTGATTTATCCGAGAATTTTAAATCCGAGAAACTTCTTCCAGTGGCCAAAAAAAGTGTTTTTGTCTTTTTATAATGAGGTGTTATTTTGGTTAATAGTTTCTCATATATCCATCCTTAAATCCGAAAATCATCAGGCGAATTTTCTTCATTTTCCAGTATTAATCGCTGATAAAACCCGCAACTAAAACATCCGTCCCCATGTCCACAGTTCGAAATCTATATCACAAATTAAGGGTGCTTTCCTAAATGCAGTACTGCCTGCTTTGTGAATCAGCAACCATTCCTAAACACAAACTCGAAATGATGACACATCATATTCCGCTCCGAAATGCATTGTGAACGAATACACTGCACAAACAAAAGCAAACAGCGCATCGTGAACTAACACGATGCAAATGGTATTTGTTATTGCTACCCTTTTTGGATTAGCTTTAAAATATATTTCGTGAATATTTTGTTGTCACCAGCACCACGATTGTTTAGGAAATGATTAATTATCTGAGTTGCAATTAATTTATTACACATTGTTTCAGATTTCCAAAAAATAAATTGTGCGCATCGCATAGCATTCCTAAACGTCATAATTCACAACGCAACAGAATGCGCATCGCATACTCAAAGCATCGTGTGTTTGCAGCACGGATGAGATGTGCAGTCACAATGCACATTTTGGTTGATTTTAAGATAGCAGCCGAAGTCTATCAAGCATGTAGTACAATTCGAACGCTAAACATTATTTTATTGACAATCATATCGGTCAAACAAATCGTTTCATGTGAACCCCGCTTTAATTGTTATTCTTTTTGTTAATTTTTTTTTTACTAAGTTTTTGAGAAAAAACTACTTACAAAATTAACATGCAAACCTTTCGTTGAAATAAAATGTTAAAAATGCAACGTGGAGCTATTCGTCTCGCTACCCAAGTGTACCCATCTCGTAATAGTGTGGTGGCCCGTGTCGCCTCCTTTCCAAAGGTTGAATTGCTCCTAAGCGAAGGGTACGTGTAGGTCTATTGGGATCAGTGCTAGTATAGTTTCTAAGGCTGCAGTTGGCGTGGTGCTGATGGGATTGGTAGTCCCTATATATGCTAATCCTTGTATCCTAATTAGTGCTCAGTACGTGGTCTTATCTGCTGCGGGCCACCAGACTAGTGTCAGTGTGCATCCAGCACATCATTTGACGTATTTTCTTTCCAAGTCAGTATATAGCCCAAGTATGTCGCCGTATTCGAGATTTGGTGGGGTGTGTCGTTGAGTGTCAAAGGCCCGAACTGTAGGATTGTTCTCTTTTTAGTAAAGAGGACAATCTATGTTTTCAAAAGTTTAACGTTCAATCCACATCTTTCTACCCATTTGTGTAGGGTATTGAAGTATTTCGTCGATGATGGGTGTGAACTTACCTGTCGCCGTTATAATAACATCATCCCCATATACGACAACTGCGACCCACTTTGTTCGAATTTCTTTAAGATTCCGCTGTGACCAGTATCTATAGTAGTGATAATAGGACCCCACCTTGCGGGGTGCCTCTAGAGGCCAGTGTATATACTCAGTTACTTTTACAATTGAGTGATGGTTATAGTCTATTGTAAAAATAAGAAAATGATTGTAATAAATAAAAGTCAAAGTTCGCGCAGTTGAAATTCACTTTAACTAAAGTCACACCGTTTGTTGGTACATTCTTTGTTGGTTCCATGCCGTTCACATGCGCTCACAGACACAAGAGATGTCCTTTGCTAATGAGCAATTTCATTATAACTGGTCGCACTATGGAACTCAAAACATCTTTGAACATTCTACTTCTTTTTAAATTTATTTTTTTATATATTTTTATTTTTTTTGTTTCTTATACATCTTTCACAACATTACAGTTTTATACGTTCAAAAAAAAAACATCAACGTTAAAAAATATTTACATTACAAAAGTATTTACATTACAAAAATATTATTTTTTCAAAATAGTTTTTTTTTTTTTATCTAAAATGATATATCTTTTCTAGAAAGTCAATATGATCACTCTTACGCGTTTTAAGAATTGTTGTTAATACGCAACTCTAATATCAACAGTTTTTCAATTCACAATTTCACTTATGTTAAGCAGAGTATATATAAATATGTAAGCCCCTTTATGGACACCTATTTATGTTTGTTACATGCCAAGCTGGAAATTGTAGCTTTATGAAAAATACTACTATAAGCTCAAACAGATAGGAATAAAAAATAAATATACAATTGTACATTGTAATTTTGTTCCAAGTTGTACAAAGCGGTTCATAGACCTCAAACGCTATACGAAAGTCCCAATACACGAAACAATTTTCCGAAACAATTCTTACATACATATTCTTATTTGGTATGATTAACCATCGTCATATTTTTTTTAAGAAAATTAGAAACAAAACAGAGTTCATCTATTATACTTTTACGTTTAATTATTTTGTTTTATTTTTTATATTCTTTTGTTTAGCTTTTATTTTATTGAACAACATATTGTGATATGCAGAATTTGTTTTGTCAAATATGTAAAAATTTATTTTTAGAACATGTTTTCCTTTTTAGTATCTATAAGTACACTAGTATTAGTCTTATTTTTTTATACATAAGCACAATCGTGTTTTTATTGATATTCCTTAACATTTTTGTAATATCTTAAGTAAGAAATAAAATCTAGGTTCATCGAAGGTTCTAGCACAGGTTGGTCTATATTTTTGCAAAAAAACAGTCTTACAGACTTTTCAATGATTTGTGACAACTTGTGACGATAGATAACACAGAAACGTAAATTAGTATAATTTTTAAAACTTTAGTGTTGATATCCTCCATGAACATTTGATTTATATGTCCCTTTGAATAGTTCAGACAGTTTACACCGATTTATAAAAGTCTTGAAGTCATTTAGACTGTTCAGACTATATTATTTCTTATACCCTTAACTAGATTCTACACCTTCAGTTCTCTTAATAAATAAACAAGTATTTCCTAATCAGGTCCTTCGTTTCACATATGTTTTTACTTAACTACCTCTCCGCTAAAATAATGATCTTACTATAAAAATGAACAACTCAGTATCAGCACCAGTACGGCAATCGGAAATATCGCATAAATTTGCATTCTTGGATGACAGGTTGAGATCAGATATGTAATGTCATCCTCTTCGTGTTCAATGCCATCACGGGTGGGTACTTCCACCACTACGATCTCTTTCGATAGAAATGCGATCGGAAAAGTGCAATTGGTACTGTTGACACAACCGTGAGACGTCTCGGATGAGTTTGAATACTGAAAAGTCGGTTTGTATATATCAAAAATCGCATGAATGTCATTGCGGACCAAGTCATTGTCACTGTAAAAAATATAGTAATAATATCCATCTTCGGTGATTTCGTGCTTCGACATCATCCTATGAGAGCCGGTCTCTAGAAAATGCACACTGGTGCATAACGACGATGGAGGAAAGCCCTCTGCTAGTAATATTTGGCCATTGTAGCAGTCGAACAAGCTATTTTCGAAGCTGGAAATCGAAGTTGATTCATCATCGCTGTAATTAACAGCGTTACCACCGTGTACATACTTTCGATCGTAGACATGATCACGCTTCTGCCGGCGCTTGTACAACTGATCGTAGACTTCCTGTTTCTTTCGTTGAAACTCGATTTCGTGTCGTTGCAGGAACTCTTTATGGCGCCGGAAGCGCGGAGAAATAGTGCTCGTAGCTTCCGATTCGGCGTCCATCCCTTCAGTCTTATTTTTATTATTATTGGATTTTTTTAGTTTTTTCACCCTCGAACGAAGGGTTGTCGCATTGGGTACTGGTGTGGTACTTTTTGTGAACAAATCATCAGTATTATCCTCATCATCATCGGTGTCCTCTCCACCCTGATTTTCCAACTCATCCTCGTTGGGGTGGGTTTGATTGCGAATCTCTGCAGTATCTTCGAAGAACACTCGCACCTGTTCATGACCGTGAGCTAAATTGGTACCAACTTTGTTCTTATTATGTTCCAAAAGTCCACAGGTTTTTAGAGACTTTTCACCACGCACCACCAAAATACGAGAGCCATCATAACGGGAGCAAAATTTTAAATATACCTTGGCCCCTTTTAGGAGATAGAAGCCCCAGTATTCGAGGGTATCGTCGGGTAGAGTCATAGACTTCTTCAATCGGATGTGTTTACGATTTGTTGATATCTCCGGCTTACTGCGCAGTTGAAACGCATTGAAGTGTGTACTCATACGTAAGGAATGCTGCTGACAAAAGATCGATGAAATGCCATCACGGATTTCAATGATATCCGATTCTGCGACAGGATAAATGACATCAGCAAAGACAGCCTTTCTTAGGTAGAGCGGGATAATGATGAGTATGGCCGGGAGAATGACAATCAGAAGACAGAAGACTATCACCCGTTTGACGCCATGCATCTTGTGGGTCTCTGAAATGAGAAAATGGAAGCACATTGAGTTGACTATTATTATTGATTAATGATTTTGAAATACAAAATTTTTGAATTAAACTAGCGATTAACTACACAAGTAACTATGAACACAAATGCTCCGGTCCGTAAATGCGAAGGGTTTCACTGAAAACGCAAAGTTCTCACGACTTTGCACTTTGCGATTCTTCAGATAATTTTGTAAAGTAAAAATGAAAGTGTTTTAACAATTAAAAAGAGAACTTTGCATTTGTAATCGTAATCGTCTATTGCAAAGTTGCACTGTCTATAATTGACTATGCATTGATAAAAACCTGAATGCTTGGACGTTTACTTTACATGCTGTAACTCATACTGTGTCTTGCTGAAGAGAATGAAAAAAGTTATCTGTGTAGCGTCCGAAACTCAGTGTACCTACTACTCTGCACATTGTGGCTTTATTCAATCCGTGCATAGTTGCGACTCAATGATATTGAGTTCTATTTCCAACCTAACGTAGTGTAGTTCAACTTATGTCCAATTCTTAATAAAATACATTCAATATTAGTCTTTGTTGAAAGGAAGCTTTCCAGAGTTAAAGGATTAATTCTGATTCCAAAATTCGTTCTTAATTTTACAACTCTTTGTACTGTATTAGTATCCTCTTTGTTTTCAAAACGCGGCATTGATTATATATGCATAAGTGTTGCTAAACAAACCCCAGTTGCCGAAGAACAAACCTAACTATTTGCATTATCTAGGAGAAGTAGCATGATGCAATCTATTTTGTTCTTTCGATCTGGCTTTAGTATACTAACTATGGTGAGACAAGCATGTTTCAGTTTCAGGAGCCACCAAAAATCTTTGCTCACAAAAGTATCTACAAGTATTCACTTCAACTTCACAATTAAATTGCCTTCCAATATGGAATAGTTTAGATTTTCTATATTCAAGCACAAAACCACAAATCATTTAATTACAAAAGTTCAAAAACGCTGTATTTATTTCTTTACTTAGTCACTAATTACCTTCGAAATAATAATCTGTCGCTTGCATATTTGCAATTAGGCCCTAGTCACCGCACACGAGTAAGAACCACACTGATAACCGTAATTAACCACTTAACCTGGTCCTTATTTCCGTCGATCGTAGAAAATTTCTTGAAAATTCACCGTCACAATGGCAATATAAAATGCCCAACCGCTATAAGTAATTCCGTCGTTTGATAAGATTCAAATGTGAATGTCACTTTCGGTGCCATCCGGCGATGATCGATCACTCAGCCGGTCATCTCAAAAGCTCGATCGAAACGGATCGAGACACATGAAGATTTTGATTTTATTTTCAGACTTGTTTACTTTTGATCTTATCGGTTTGTTATCACTTAGCGCTGATATTGGCTAAGAAAACAAAGTTGCAGAGGCAAAGCACATATATCTATACAGCACACTGACAGAAGGTGGGCTTAAATAAATATCTTCGTTATGTGAACAGTATTGTTTTATTTACCTTTGATTATTCAGAACTAAATGGAATTTCAGTTAATAGAAGTAGAGGATTGAATTGAAGACTGGTGGTTGGCAAAATGTCTGTCATTCATATTGACAGAGGTGATTTGATTAGAACGTTATGATTGAATAGATAGACATTGCAGAAATTTGTCAAGTTCGAATTCGGGATTCGGAAAAAAATCAAAATTTCACTTATTTGCGGTTATAGATAGATGGTGTTCTATTACCACAGTTTTATTTCATTTTTCCAAGTTAAATAGTTTAGAAATGCGTTGGAGAGGTGACAGACGTTTGTCGGAGACATTTCTTTCGTGTAAGCGCATGTTAAAGTTTTTGAATTGTGAAGTGAAAATAATATCTAATCAAAAAGATCTTTTCAATGATGTATCATATGCATAATTTTATATTAAAGCTTTATTTGCGTCTAGCAGAGCCATCAGTACTCTGCATAATCTGTGCAAATATCATGCATTCATAATTTACAGGTTGTCGAACAGAAAGTCTGGACTGACTGAATGAGTGACATCAATAGGGTTTTCTCGAATGAAATAGTAAATGTCTGTTTAGGACCGATGAGACTTGCGCAATATCTATTTCAGATTGTGTGATTAAAGAGTAAAGAGCACATAAACTATCAGAAAACAGCTTATCTAGAAGGCATTTACATTTTAAAATCAGACTTTAACATTGTCTACAATATCAGCTTAAGGTTGCGAGGTTCCATTCTGACCTCAATGCTATGTTGCGTGGTAATTTATTTGGCGTTGACTCTGTACTAGTTCGCAGATGACATTAGACATGATCGATGAATGATTTAACAATTTATAGCGTATTTTACGTGACTTGTTTTGCATTCACAATTGGCTCTGATTGGAATTCCAGTAATATGAAAAAGTTGGCGCTATCCGAAGATCAATTTTAGCTGAAGAAGCTTCATGACTCGGGCGTTTATCATACGCTCGTGAGGGAGAAAAAAGACAAGAATATAGTATACTCTTGTACGTTTGCATACATAGTATACTCTTGTATGTTTATCAGAAAATTGCGAGAGGTGGGTACCGACCCAAGAATCACTGAGGTACGGCTGTAGTGCCGTCATGGATGAAACCAGACAAGGGTGTCTTCATGGAAGACTATACATAAAGTTTCATTGTAAAGACTAATGGTATCCTTATGGATGTAAGCATTGTAACATGGGATCGGGATAGGATACAAGCTTTGTAACATGCATAGTTGTGATTAGATCTATGTTTCAGGATTGGCTTCCAAATCACACTGAAATCATGAATAGTATATATCCCATAAGTTTTCTAGACAATTCTGGGTTCGGTAGTCTTCTCTTAATGATAACAACACAAGTATGTGTGGCATGTTGGACGGAGTTAAACTAAATAAATATTTCTGAACATCTGGAAGAAATCATCGATATGCTTGGCGGCTACTAGGTTCTGCTCTGGCTTGAGTGACGTTACAGTAGCAGTTAACGTTAAAGTGAGTGCTAACTACGAAAGTTATGCGCTACGTATACAGCATCTAAATGCTGCAGTAGGAGTTTCCTATTCTAGGAGGAAAAACATTGACTTTAATAGTGTCTGAGCTCTGAACGAGCTGATTATTTAATGACTTTATAAATCGACCAGGATTTCACAATTTTTTGTGGCAATCAAGTCGCGATCAAATCCCTAGAATCTTTTACATTCTAACGGACCTGAATTGTCGGCTGTCTCTTAACGAGGCACAGAGACACATACAAAGGTTAGAATTCCAGCGGACAACTATCCATTCAATAACTTTGCGCATTGCCCCTACACTATAGCCACCCAAAATATTCCTAATTCGACTGTCCGCTATTTAACTTCACTATTTCCTATTTGTTTAACTTCTGACGTATTTCCTTATAGTCAAATATATTTAACATTAACTCATCTTCGCTCTCTTAAAGGAGTACATACGTTTGCAGTGCGAATGTATAAACAAAAATAATTTACAAAAATCCTCTTATCAATATTGAATTTATTCATGAATGATTGAATTATGGCTTTTAATTTTCCTGCGAATTGATAACGCAAATATTTAACATACTCGACACAGTAACTTTTAGACATACACGAAGTCGCCGATCTTTCGTTTGGTACGATTTATTACTTATCGAAAACATACTTCAGACAAGGTTTTCAAACTTGACGTTTTGATATATTAAAGTTAAATTAAAATATTGCTAAGATAGATAGACAGAAGTCTAAAAAAAAACTATTAGGCATCTGAAAGTTCTTTAACCGGTTCAATTTATAGTTGATTTTCCACTCCATTGGACTACATCCTCTTCTACATCTTATCCCAATAAGGTTGCAACGTCGTTGCAGAGTCTGTGGCATACACACCATTGTTGTGGTAACAAAATTTTTAATAATTTAAGATTCGCGCACCAACATTCCTCTGTATTTTGTCAAATTTTACCAGATTTTTGATTCAGACCCTTTGGCATCTGAGAAATGTACGAGAGTTTATCCGCCTTCAGAAGCACTGAAGCGATGCCAAAATTCATGTCAACTTTGGACCTATCCTAGTATCATAAGTTGCCACAGTAGAATTTCTGACTTATAGTGTAGTTAAGCAGGTCATAAATATATACATACATATGTCTAGCATAGCAAAACTATGAAAGTAACTTTGTGGTGTTGTTCTATTACGGATACGCCGACACGGTAACAGTCACTGACAAGTAATACAGAACCTCTTATATAACTCGTCATTCCAGAATTAAACAAGGTACAACACATGTTCATAGACTTGTTAAGGAACACGTTCCTTACTTCAAAAGTTCAAAATATTTCGAACCGGAATATTTATACATATGTACCTTTTGTTTGTGCTTAATGCTACGTATTAATTCTGATATTAGAATGGATATTGCATTAAAAAATGACATCTGTCGTAAACATTCATTTCTTTCTAAATTTATTTCTTTTGTCATGCGCCATGTTATGTAAATTGTACTTAATATCATTTCATGTCAACATCACACAGACCATTTACTAAGCCCTGACAATCATTTGCGAACCTGTCACTCGCATTCTGAATTTAAAAATAAATATTGAGGTCATAAATAGAAAACGTGATTAAAAAAGATAAGATAAACAAAACAAGGGTTTGCGTTTTATCAACTTATCAATTTTTTTTTTTTTTTTGTAGCAACAAATATTCTTTATGTGAAACAAATGAAAAAAAAAGTTGAGGTTGAGATTTTAGTTTCAGATGCAGGTCATTGGACTCATTAGCAGTTGGAGAATAGCCTTAAACGAAAGACAGATTACGTCAGTTAGTAGCTGCAGGGCATTTTTATTTGACAGCCAATCAGAATATATTAGTTGCTTGATGCTGGTGGTTGAGATTTCTCTTTCTAAATGTGACAGCTAAAAATTTTATCAAATTATGAAATGTGTACTTGCTTACTTGTAGAGTATCTGCATTACGTACTTCATTTAGGTACTGACTTTGCTTGGTAGTATAATACAAACGCAACATAATATAACACACCATATGCAACAATAATGCTTTTTAAAAATGATAATCTCGAGACTTGTCTTATTTACTTATTGTCTTTGAACCTCAACAAGCAGTTGTATGAGTTGTGGTGTAAACTGTGAGAATCAACAAGAGGGAATAATTAAAATGTTTTGCATATGGAAAGTTTTATCTAATTAAGTCATTGTTTGGATATTTTCCAATATCTAATTACGAAATATAAGTTAATAAGCGTTGTAGATGATAATAATAATAATTTCACCACAGATCTGTAAACAATACTCACTAAACAACATGAAAACCTTAATCAAATTAGAACTGGGGCACTATCATATCAAGCTCATAACATTAAAAAACCAAAACAAATCTAGGTAGTCGAAATTATTTCGCACTTTGCTCAGTTTTCATTCCTTGTTTACATTTTTCGCTTCTTTATTTTTGGACATTCACATCAAATTTCACACCCTTGAGCAGAGCAGAGGGGACGACAAAGTCCAAAACGTGTTTTACAATCAGCTGTCTGGTAGACAGAGAGAGGGATTCCCAATTCCTTTTAAGTGGCAGCAAACGACGAGACACAATGAACCAAAATCGAATCCAAAACAGAGAAGGAAAAGAAAAAAAAAAGTAAACAAAAGCGGAAGGTCATCCATTCACACCTCGTCATCATAGAGCGCAAACAACAAACACCAATCAACATTCCGTGCACAGTTGTTCAACAAAAATGAAAAAAAAAAAATAAATACAATCTAAAAAAATAGATTCACACTTTTATTGTTGCTATCTGACAGTTATATGCCAAAAGGCAGCAAGCTAGTTTATTAAAAATACCAAACAACAAAAACAAATACTAAATATTTTCCACAACCACCCCTTTTATAACAAACAACCGCATTGTGACTTACCAATTGATTTTGATTTAACGGGTGTTGCACTTGCACTTGCACTTGTTCGACATACTATGTATGTATTATTAAACAAAATTGGATTGTCGGCAAAGATAATTTAATTATAAATTTTAATTCGATGTCAAAACAACGTCGACGCCACGTCTTTAGCACTCATCGGGGGGGGGGAACCAACAACAATGAAGAACTATCTACAGCAGCTCCACCACTACCACTTGTCACGTTCGCCACTATTTATTGAGAAACAGTTCTCATATCAGATTTTCTTTATCAATTATTGCACAGTCGATGATACTTTTTATTATACAAAAAAACAATACACATAACGAACGCAACTTTTTGATAACAAAATCGAAAAAATTTATTCTACACACAAAGACAACTTCTGAGGAAATATTCTGCACTGCACACTCGAACCGCGTGTACGCCAATTGTATTGCATATCCCATATGTAATTTATGAATATTTTCCTCAGTTTCTTTTTTTACCCATAAAAAGAACGTGGGTGGAAAGTGGAATACCAAAAACATGGGGAAAAGCAGACTGTCAAAAACAGCTGAGTCGTCTATTGGTATGGTATGTGCTTGAATGACAGTGGTGGATTTTGCACCGTGTACTTTAGTGTCATTCGTGTGTATTCTGTGATATTGAAGGGAAATTTTTAGTATGGTTTAGATATTGGATGGAAGTTGGTAAATGAAGTATGGTGAAATTAAGCAAGTAGTTACGTTTTGAAAAGTGCAAGTGAGTCAGTTTAATAATGGACAATGTGTGCAATCTAGTTTAGCCATTGTAACAAATCGCCTGTTTAATTTGTTTAAGGAGACATTTAATAAAATGATTATTAAAGTAGTAAATTCAAGAATTTCACTTGGAATGGAAACTTAACAAACATACATCGCCCATTCCATGACCCTGCCGCTTTTATCTAGGGTAAGCACTCCCTGGTCTGAGGTGTCAGGAAATACGGTCGTAGGTTGTATTGTCCTACAAATGATTGTTGTGTATGTCCCTTGTAATTGTGCTAATCCGTGTGCTTAACCGTCGATTTTTAGCCGTTAATTATTTTTCTCGGCATATTATCATATGATAGCATTTGATAACTCACTCAAGAATTCCTTCAAAGAGAATTAACAAAATCAGATTAGAAATAAAAAAAACTTAGCTACTAAAATAGAATGGAACAAAAGTAGACAAGAATCCGATAAAAATAACAACACGTTTCATTGATTGACTTTTGCAAAAATTTACCAATAATCTTAGTTAATGTGACTGATATGAGATGACATTTGTAGATTGTGTTGCCATATTTGCAGATATGTATATGCCAAATCTAAATTAATACGTACCTATAATTAAAATGCCCAAATCTAAGACATATGCCAGAAATTCGTTCCTGTATTTGGTCTTTTCAAAGTCTAGCTAAGTCAACCTTTTTTTTTACCTATTAACACTAATACCATTCTGTACTTGGATCAAAAGTTTATTTAACGATTCATTTAAAAGTGCTTAGACTTAAGTTCTGTGATCTTCCTTAAATTCTATTTAAATTTAATTGTTTTTATGGCCGTTTTTTTTCTTTTTGCAGGTACGTACGAGTGCATAAGATGTCTTTTATTTATTTTATAATTCAAGGTAATATAATTTTTGAACACTTGTAAACACTTGAATAAAGGAATACGGGTCCCTACATACAAACTCTAATAAAACATAGGTGCTACTCAAAGAACAAATCTTAGGTGGACAAGTGGTGTAACGTGTTTAGCAAGTTGACCAAAGCTGGATCTGAAACGCTCCAAAAAGTTAATCTCTCTAAATAGACTACATATTAGCGGAACAATAGGGGTTCTGATGAAGTTGTATGGACGATTAAGAGAAAGAAGCTATTATCCACCAGTCTTTCTATTCTATTATCCAAAATCTTTTAAAAAGTCCAAACGAGATAGTAAGGACAAATTGTCTGATACAGTGGTTCAAAACCTAGGTACTGTTCAGTTTCCCTGCATCATGTGTGGTGTCTGGAATAATCAAGGGTGTAGTAGTTTCTTTTTCGAATATGCATTTATTTTTTAAAGATAAAGTGTAAACGGATAACTTAATTTTATAACTAAATGAATTGTAAGACATTGATTTAGATTTGAACTGATCTTTCGCTGACTAATTACATAAGACCAAAGTTGGAACCGCAACAGTTCAATTTGAACTGATGAAGAGAGCAATTTGAAATAGTTTCCATGCATAGACATTTTAAGTCTATGTATGGTATGTATTCTACAGTACCTAAAGCTACTTAGTTTTTCTGCTAGTATTATATATTATATGGTATTAGAGCTACTTGTAGTTTTTATCTAGAGACAATTTATCTACAGACAAGAGCCCAATTGTCTCGGTTGTTTCTATCGTAAATTATATACATTAAGCATGCTTTAAACATACATATGTTATGGAAATAAGCGCCTAGATAATATACACTTGTCATAGTATTTAGACGACATGACGTACGTAATCGGATTAGTCACTGTCTTTCTAAGAAAACTTGCTATTTCTAGAGTTAAACAATAGCGTCTTTATCTCATTTGTTTTATTGCAATCAAATATTATTCAGTTGTTAGCTATCAGGATTACTCTAATGAGGTGAAATAAATTCACTTTATCTAGTAAACGTGACAGGGCACAAAGAACGAACAATGTTTATTTGACATCAACACAAGATAGAAAACGAATAAGATGGTGTTGTCATTTGTAATTGTTTTGTGGAAACAGAATTTGAAGAACAGAACGCCCAATTGGATTGTAGAAATCCGTTCAAACTGATTGAAATCATAAAAGGTGAGCTAAATGCTTCCTTTATACATATATCTGTATCCAATTTTAAGGTTTCTGCACCTAATAGAGCTTTTTCAAGAAATATGATTTCCTATGCTGCCGGAATCCTTTCTGATAAAATCACGGAGCATAGTAACTTGATGACAAATGATTGGATCAAATATTTTACACCCACGACACCAATATTTTACACTCTCACCGCCGTCCGTTTGCATTTTTCATGTTATCTCTTGCAATGAAGCCTTCTTCTTCTTTGTACTGTATATCCATAACGAATCCGTACTAACCTGCATTTAGTTCCGGCATGGAATAATAGTAATCCGCTAGATAATAGTGCCTATATCCCAGCCGGTTATTCATTCTGTGAACTTTTTTATTCACCATTGTGTGGCCTTGAAAATGATCGAAAAATCGCCTTGAATATCAAAACTAAAGCACTTTTCAAAACTAAAAACATCTGATCACAACAAATACCGAACACAAACTGATCCTCCCGCACGGTGGCAAATAACTTGACTCTCTGGTCATCATTCGGGCGATAATCAACAAAGAACAATCGGAATGAAAATAAAATAATAACTACTGATAGTGAGAAATTGATAAGGATATGGTTGATGGTTAGTCTACGTCTTTAGGAAGGTGTGATAAAACGCAAGACATTGCCAGTTCCAGCCATGCAGAAGGCAAATGCTTTCTTATCGTACAATGGGTATTGATGGCTGGCAGTGGCAGACTGTCTCTAATCTGTGTAGACGAAGTAGAAGTTAAACATTTGAGAATGATGATTTATTGATGGTCTTAATCTGGAACTAGTTATTTTTAATTTGAACGACAAATTTAGATTTACTCGGTCTTAGAGATAAGAGTGTTTATTTTATAATTTGGCGATGGAATAGAAAGGCTTGTGGTTACTGTCAGGTGGAACGTGGATCAATGATGTATGTCAATAGGTGGCAGTGATAGAGTGATGTTAAGCTCAAGGGAAACTTCAGATTCAGAGGATTGAAGTCCATTTCTAATACTGAAGTTGTCATCTGTTTCAGTCCATACAACTCGTTAATCTAAGCTATCATTTGCAGTTCGTTTAACTCAATTGATTTAACCTGCATGCTAGAATAGGTTTCGAAAAAAAAACGCGTGTATGTTGTATGAGGAAAATAGATAGTAAGGAGAGATTTTGTATGCAATGGTTCGAAACATAGATATTGTCAAGTTTCCCTATACAATGGCTGGTGCCTGCCCTTTTTTGAGGTAGACTTCAGTTATTCTCTAATTCTTTGATAAATTTAATGAATTCCTTGCCTTAATGAAAAGTTATTTAAAGAAAAACCATTTGGAGCTTCCAAGATTTCAGCTCCGACCTTAAGTAGCTGATCGGTAGTCAATATACGTTTGAGATATTTGTCTGGCAAGTTTATTCTCCATTAGATTGTCTGGGACACCATGATGTACCAAAATATCATCTACCCTCCTTATATAGTCGAGACAGGTTCAAACCTCTTTGGTAATATGTAATTCAAGCTTGAATCAACATTGTCATTCTGAAAGAAAGTGCTATTCTTTCAACTTCCGCTTAGAGAACTAAGGTTGAACGCCCGGGACAACCAAAGACAAGTCAATTGCAGCTGAATATACCTGATCCAACCCTATTATAAATTTTGGAACCTTCTTTGTACCATGCTGATTTTGAAGGACGCATATTGGAGCTCCATTTTGAAATGTGATGTTTCTTGACATTAAGACTATGACACTTACAAATATGCTTGTCGGAAAGGTGAGCATATTCAGTACCTGTTAGGAGTCAGTTATGTCACCTGATTTGAGTTTTTCTATTTTTCTATTTCTTCTAAGTAGGACATTGCCCTAGCCTTGGGTGTTGAAACCGGATGTCTTATGCCATCTACGAGACTATTTAAACCAGTAAATCGTAATTGCGAAGAGAGACAAATTGAAAAAAGTAAGACTTTACGTCTGCATGACTTCGGTTCTATTGGAGATAGATTACCGGCTTTAAAATAGCTAAATGTAGGTATATTCAAAGCTACATGTATCTTAAGAGTACAACCATGAATCAAGACCATGTAGCATACCGATGTAGCTGTCTTGAGCGGAGCCAGGATTTAAATATATCTGAACATGGGAAGTAAAGGACGGATACCACTCGAGGAGTTCAATTTCATTGTTTGAAATATTTCCAACAGGAAACCGGTAGATTGTGGGCAGATTTATCTGATTCCTCGTGAAAGTCTGACAAACATCAGAGCGGAAAATTGTCTTGAGTCCATGTATGAAATAGTCATTCATCTAAATTCATTAACTACAAACTATAAAAAAGAAAAAAATTCGTGAACTACCAGTACAGATAGACGAGACACGTCGATAACATTTAATAATACTTCTATAAAACTTCTGCGATGAGAGCTAAAGTCATATTCCTTTATATTAATGCTCGATATCTAGGAAATGACCAGTTGGTATTGAATTATTTCAGTATGTTTGCCACTTTGAATTGGGTCATGAGATTATTTTCAGAACTGTAACAAAAAATGGACTTAAAGTTCACTTCTAGGAAGAAAGGTTTCAATTTTTTGAAAACGTTTAATCGAGGCATACTTGTTGCTTAACAAGTAATCACAATTCAGTCAATTAAGTCATTTCACGACCTAAGATAACGTCACGTTTGTACGACACATTGAATTTACTTAAAGTGCTTATATGATATTAATTAGATAAAATAAATTTGCTATCTATACAAAACAAAATATCATGCTATACAAAGCTTATCTCGTAACTACACTTTATGACACTTTTATTACACATTAAAAATAAATAAGTGATAATCAGCAATGTATGACATTTTGCCTCCACCCCCACATAGAAATTACTATTGGAACGAGCAAAGTATTCTGTGCTATCCTTTGGGTTTGTGTTAGATTGGTGTCAGTTAGCAATCATCCATTTGATTCATCTGCAAAAGTAATTAAAATAATTATATACATATGTGGTGTTTTATTACATCTGTATGTATGCTCGTTTATTCTAAATTGTAGAACCCACAAATATTTGTTTGGGCCTGAGGTTAGTAAAGAGACTGATAGTGCCTTTACTTATTAAAGCACCTTTTAGAATGTTATTGTGGAATAGTTCGATTAGATTAGAGAAGTTGAAGTCAGGAGTTCATTCAATGCTTCTATAATGCATATGTATGTGCATATATGTACCTACAATAAGAAAACAATAATCATTTCGGCGCTTATTTCCCCATACAAATGAAATCATTATTCCTTCTTTTTGATTCTCATTTATAGGTACAGGTAACTCAAAAATTTAGCCTTCTATTAAATGCTGCATGAGTAATGAATGAATTCAAAAGAAGGACAAATATTATTTTCAAATTGAATATTGTTTTGAAAAATTTATTGAATTATTGACAGATGTAACAAAGTGTAAATTGTTTTTCATATATATGTATGTATATATAATTTATCTAATAAAATAAAAATAAAATTAACAAGATTTCTTCTTAACAACTAATTTCAAGGTACTACTCTCTTTTTTCAAATTGTTTTTGAACGCTGAAAAGTGTTTATTTTTATTTGATTCATTTTAAAGTGGTCAATTGTTTCTAAAATTATATAAAAAATAAAACACAAAAATAACTTAAATTGGTGTTTTATGTGTTATTTTCTAAAAACAAATTAATAAATTAAATATTATAACTATTTGCGAAAGCCACATCAATAAATATGCAAAATTTTGAACACCTTTAGAATTGACAAGGCTATTCATTTTTGTGACCACATTATTTAGAATAGTCTACATTATTATTTTGAAAATAAATAACAGCTTAGCTATGACTTAAGTTGTACTAAATAACGTAATTCTAAATTTATTTTAATTTTTAAAATGGTCTTGGCACATTGCCAATAGATCCAATAAATTAACTTACGATCTTAACATTGTATTACTAATTTGATTTTATTAATTTTGTTCTTAAATATTAAATTGACTTTATTTATTTTGTAACTAACGATTTTATTTAAAGCTTTACCATTGTATTTTTGGTTAAAAAACCGATTGAAAAGGATTAACAAAAAAAGAAAGTTCATAATGTAAACTAAAGGTTTTTTTTTGCAAAAGTTAGGTTATATGTATGCATTAAACTTAGTACGGAAAAATAATAAAGAAGTGATACTTGTGATACTATCTTTATTCCTCTTATTAGCACGACTTATGTCTTACATTCATACCGAAGACCTACTTCCTTTCAAATCAACGTTTGGACTAGGAAAGTTTTTTTTTTAAGTTTTAATGGTGGATACTTTTAATGTGGTGGTTTCAGTTTCAAGATCGAACTTTGAAAAGAAAACGCCTTAGCTAAGGTTCAGGGAATTGTGATTGTGTTTTAGTGAAAACCATCAATTGCGCTTATGGATCTAAACTATTTTTGAATTAGCCGAGTCCGGAGTAAAGATTTTTAATTTTGCTCAGAAGCTAAAATTTTTCAAAGGATTAAATTGGATTGTGGTTTCTTTAAGCTGGGATCATGCTATTGGAACTAGGAACTAAGGAAAGCGCAACTAAAAGGATTTGAAACGATGTCATTAAAATGGTACAACAAATTTCGAAGGCGTTTTCGACAGACATATGTATGTATTTATTTTCACAAGTTGACCAGCTCCGACAACACACGTCAATAAATAAATGCAAACCGATGTTGAAATATACTGAAGATTTACAAAAATCGGTACAGCGGTTCTTGTGATACAACTAACAGCTTCTCTAAAATACATATTACCTTCAGCTAGATGTATGAAACCGATGTGAAATTTTTTAAAATGTTTATGTAAAATGTCGATATGATTCAATTTAATTCGATGCATCTTATTAAAAAGAACTATATAAGTAGATACTTCTGCTAAAACAAAAAAAAAAAAATGTTATAACCTATCTCCACTTTTAACATAATTCTTAAACAATTAAAATAACAACTACTTAATGGTCTCTACATGTAAGAATCCACGGGATACCGTTCTGCCTCCTCTAACATATGCCTAAAGTCCATTGGTTTCCCAGCGTTTCCATTCATTCCAGTCTTAGCCGCCACATGATTCATATTCGCGTTATTATCCGGATTATTCTTCAAATGACCATTCATCATGCTAACATGATGACTTATCGTTGGCACAGCACCCGGTACGTTATTTTCCAAATCATTTAGAATTGCGTCTGTCTGTTCGGATACAGAACGCATGGTTGTAGTATTGGGCCGATTACTAAAGTCATTTGGGTTCTGATTTGGATTGTTTATTAATTTCTGAACATGATTTCGTATGATTTTCTCGAATTCCCGCTGCACTGATGGACTATCTGTATCGCCATCGACCTAGAACGATATAAAGTCAGTGAGATTTGTAAAAGAGAAGATATCCTTAGAGACATACAATCAATAAACGACTACTATTGTCCATGACCTTAAGCATCGGCAAAGTTTGTTCGCGGAAGAGTTCTAAGCGCCTCCGGAACGACGACACCGTATCATCGACTCGTCCTCGACCCAATTGGAGTTTCGAACAATCCAGTAGAACCACCGGTGGACGAACTTTGTACTAAAAAGATGTACACACGTCTATGCATTAAAATGTATACTTTATCCCCCAATTGTAACTAACCTTATTTTCGAAATATTTAACTTGCTGCAAGTTCCTTGGATATCCATCGATGATGATGCCTTTCTTATCCATCAACTGTCGGATGTTAACATCCATTAGAGTGTTTAGATTTTTCTCCGGGACCATTTCACCAGCAGTCAAGGCCTCCTTCACCGCATAACTTTCGGTATTGGCTCTCGGTGCTGAGTCGGTTATCGATCGTAAAAGTCGCCCGACACTTCAGACAAGCACTTCAAATAAATCAATAGATAGAAATACACAATCAAATGCTTACCTAATATGACCCCATCCCGGATTTAATCCGACTGCCTTCAAACAGAGCGTTGCCTTATTACTTCCCGGTCCACCGATTACCCATATAACCGGTGGCATACTATCACCAACATGATTTACAGTCGCCAGTGCAGTGGAAATATTCTGTCCCATCAGTGCCACTGCATCGACTACACGAGGCGCTGGTGCTGCTCCTTCACCATGGTGATCAACTTCAACGTCTTGTACGCGATTTGTTGTTATTGCTGCAGACGAACGACGAACTGCAAGCTCTGTAATATTCTTCTCTTGACTAGGAGCAGTTTCAACACTAACTATACTGCCGGGTATATCATTCATCCCTCTGCCCATACCTGTAACTCCATTGAGGATTGCTTCTTGATTCTCTAAGGCGCTTAGAATGTCAAGTATGGCGGTCCGAAAGTCTTTGTAGACCTCCGTTGGCGCACGTTCGCCATTTACCTAGTAATGGTGAGAAGAAGTTTGTTTTTTTTTTCTCACCTCATTTGTATTGTTTTGATGGAAAGAAAAGGAAATAAAACTTACCGCTAATAGCATATCACTCTGATCAAAGTAATCCGCAACTGGCATAACATTTTTAAAAAAGTTTTCTAATTCCATTTTGGCTAGAGAGAGAACTACATGACCTAATTTAGCTCCATAGTCGATTTGTTTTTGTAAAACCGATTGGCGCCAGGATATTAATATTACACCATTCACCACTTGAATCTGGAAGGGGAAATACAAGAAACGAAATGTGCATTCATATAAAATATGTCTTTTTTTTAATGAAAAGGATATTAGATGGAGGGTTCCCAAGAAACATATTTTCCTTTAAAGAACTGACTAGCCTAGCCTTGTTTAAATGCATGAAATGCCACTATCTGCTAGAGATCAGTTAGTGAAGAGGATAATGCGTGTTCAGTTGGTATATATTTCCTTAACTAAGCCACTGCCACTCTCGTCGTTAGATGGTTTTACCTATTGGTTTCTAACCCATTCTCATTGATACTTTCCAGTGATCGTTTAGTGTATTTCTGTTTGTAATCGTACACCTGGTATCGGTATGAAAAAATGTGAAAGGAAATGGAGAAAGTACAGACAATCTCATTTTCCAGGCAGCAAATGAGTAGCAAATATTTCGTTGCTTACTTCGAAGTTTCCTGATCAATGAGACAAAATTGACGCATTTCCGTCAGGAATTTGTTGCCGGTCATTGAAATTCTTAGATTCTACTTTTTTTGTTAGTATTCGTCTCAAGTCCTCATTAAATCGGAGACCACGAGTTACCCTAGCTCAACAACGTCTTAGAAAGTTTTTAAACAGTCGTACTAGGCGACAACTCGTAAGTACACGTATACATAAGTTGTGTCAGTTCTAAATTGAAGTCCTATCCAAGGCATTGAGGTATAACCAATTTGACCATGAATATCTGATAGGCCTATTAAATTTGTGCCACGTGTTAGATTCCACTTCTTTCAACACGCATTCAAATTTAAGGTTAAGTCGTAATTTTCGTTTTCCATAGCCCAAAATCATTTCAAGAGCTGAAAACTCAAATTGTCTGCGACTTACAAGGGAATTTATGCACCCACACCGTCTGCAAATATCGATTTGCATACAACACGTCATGTAATAGACGATCAAATTGATTTACCTATTATCCCATAAATACGCGGCGGCGAATTGATTTCCAGTTAAAAATACTCAAAACGGTTCAATCTAAACCGAAACGAAAATCAATATCGCGAGCCTGATACAAACTGTTTGGTTTCCCGCACCTCGTATGTGTATACAGGGTTTTGTGGAACTAACGTAGCAAAAAAATAATCAAATGTCCTTGAGGTGGGCTGGAGAGAACTTTTGTTGTTCTTTAAAATTAACAACATTCACCAAAGACTTTTTTCGTCCTTGAGTACGGGAGACTCCTTCCAATATCGTCCCAACAACGCGTGCATTTGCGATAAATTATTGAGTATCCTCAGTTGACATGCCCCATGATAATTTTCGGAGGACTACTTATTTACACAACATTACCGTTGATTACACATACCCGCACCGTACCAAACTTATGTGTGTGTACGTTAGTTGATTGTAATTTATTGCTGGCCAAAGTAAAAGTTTCCTTAGAAGCGACGAATGTATATGTACAACGTTTTGTTAACACAATTACTTGTTGTTAATTTAATTGTTGCTCCGCAAGGCTATATTTTGTTTAGTTTAACGTGAGCCTTTATAAAAATACCCAAACAATTGGTCAATACGCTTCCACCACACCCCATCAAGGACATGGAGGAGGTACTCTCAGTATGAAGGAAAACTTAGTCGAAAATTGTGTGTGGTGTAATTACTGTTTCGAAGGGCTTTTAGGTAAAGGGATGGTACTCACTTTTTCTGAATATTCTACAACGTCACGCATAGAACGTGGATATCCTGAGATTAAATACGCTTTGGCAGCTGGAGCCATTTTCATTTCTAACATAAGTACTTCGGTAACGGTTTTCGATGATAATTGTGCAAAGTCTTGCATGTCTAGAAATACATAGAGAATTTGGATCATATCAAGGATATTCGTATGGCAGCTGAAGGATTTGACTTACCATTTCCCATCGCATATTGTTGCAGGAGATCCATCATGTTTATATGTATGACACCACGCCGCTCCTGCATAAAGGTGTCACAGTGGGTTACTTTGCCACTACCTGGGCCTCCTAAAAAAAATCACCATAATGAGGGTTAATCAAAATTTGTCCTCTAACAGGACTTAAACTAAAATACCTAAAACAAATATCACGGGAACCTTTGGTGGATCGAATTTTATTTTGCCAGCGTTTTCCATATCGATGGTTTGAACGTTCACTGCGGATCCAACTGGGCTGGCACTGGTTTGATTGCGATTGGTTGAACGTTTCCACGTTTCGTTGCCGGTTTCGTTTGTGTCCTGTGCCGCGCTGGCATCTATAAAAGGATGAGATACAAATTAGATTTCGTCTTATTTGGGATTCGATTAAAGTATCTAGGTATGTCTGTTTTGACTACGATTCCTATCTGAAATCAAGTGTAGAAGCTGTTAAACAAAACTTAGAATATCCAGGATCAGTCCTTTAAATGGAAACCTCTGTTGGTAAGTTAAGTGAACGAATGCTATCTGAGTTGCACAACATTAAAAAACTACAAATTAAAACCAGCTTAAAGGCTTTCACGAAGATACTGAGATTGATTTGTATTGACAGCACAAGCGTCATGAGGACTATACCTACTCCAGAACTGGAGTTTCCATTGGATATCTTCGTTCAAGCCTCGGCAGCTATTAGTTCCCTAAGATTAAGTCAGTGAGACAAAACGCAACGGGTCATTCTATGATTCTGAAAAAATATCGATTAAATGTACCCACTACAGATTACCTGACTCCGTACCTAGATTTAAAGAAACCTTTCACAAACACTCTCTCGAGCAAAGAAGAAAAGAAAAACGGTTAGCTTACCAATACACGTACAATCTCTGTCTTCACAGATGGATCAAAGATGGATGTGGGCATAGGTTCAGGAATCTTTCAATCCGCTGGGAATGTCCAAATCTGTTCGCCCTTCGAACCGCAGCAGTGTTTTCCAAGCGGAGGTTCTTGTAGTGACACAAGCCGCCAGTGAGACTGCGTTGAAATCAATATTCCAAGAAAGTGTGCTGTTGGGAAGAGCTTAAGGTTCTTGGAACACAGCACAATGTTGCGCTCTGCTGGGTCCTTCGACATTCAGATATACCAGGTAATGAGAGAGTTGACGAATTGGCCAGAAGACAAGGCCCTAAGGGAGCCAAACATCAGATGGTCCTCCCTAAACATTTGTGTGACCAATAGAAGTATATGGCCTTGTTTCGATAAGAGTAGGATCGACAAGATTATGCAGAAGGATAGAAATACTTTTCTATCCTGATAGGACTCACCATGAGGCATAACACTCTGCGGCACCACATGAAAAAAACTAAGACTAAGAAAGAAGACTTATATGAGGATACAACCCACTTTCTCTGTCACCATCAAGGTCTTATCTACCTTAGATTTAAATTTCTCGGGCGACACTTCTGTCGTGACCTAAAAGAAGTATCCAGCAGACCAGTATTATATCAGTTTACAAGAACTATATCAGTTTACAAGAGTATGAACCATATCTGTAGAACAAGACTTAACCAATGAGCAAGGGATACTTCTTCCCTAAGGGTATCACAATGGTTCTGTATTGACTTGAGTGTGACTTAGTGGATCTCTTCCTCTAGTATCTAACCTAAACTAAGAAGTATTCTCCCTATTCACAAAGGGTTTGAGTTGCGTCCTCTTCAGCATCTACATACGTCGCCGCTACTTTTCTTGAACTTCTCTGTCAGTGCAGTGTTTAATGCGGCCTACTAATCGCAGAGAATCCTTTTGTTATTTTTTTCATGGGATCTTCGGAATGATGTTGTCAGACCCAAAGTACAAGCGAATGTTGGATTTTAGTAGTCTCAGTGGTGTATGTTCGGCCATTCATTGGTCCATTTCCTTGTTATCATATCATCCTTCTCGATTTCGTAAATACCTCAAGGTGCGGGCATCCAATAGAGCATGTCACTGATATGTGTATTTTGACTGAAAATTTAAGCTCGTCATGACAACGTTTGATCACACCTGATTTAATGACTGTCGATATCCTTTTCTAGGGGTGTTAGGACAACATTCGGCACTTGCTAGAACATCCCCATGGAAAAACAAAGTCTTTACAGTCGTATCGACCAATTTAGTGGGCTTCGAAGCCAACACTGTCTTCTATTTTCGAATCATTCGTAGAGATAGATATGTTTATGGAGCTTAAGACCTTTTTTTTGTCCAACTTTTCAAATCTTGTTAGGAGGACTAAGTGGAAGTCGGTGTATGGCGTTGGGCAGTCACCATGGCATATTTCCAAACGTGGTATTGTTATAGATGTAGAACACTATTCGCACCTATTTCCTTGTTTTGTAATGGGTATTGTCGCGAGCATGGCTTCGAGTATTGAGGTTGATGTTCCCAATGTTTGTATATGCTTGCTAAACGTTGTATGTTTAGGTTCATAATTCTTCCTGTTAATGTTTTCTTCGTGTATGTTTCACCATGATTGTTCTTATAGTTAGAGTCGACAATAACTTTGTAGAAAATGAATTTCGAGATAAGAGAATTCACCCAAACGTAAATATAAAAAGCTCAATTGCGTTGAAATTATATTTCCTTATCTTATTAAAAATTTCAAACTACTTTCACTCAAATCGAAAATCAACTCTTACCCACACAATACCCAGCTACCTCGGATAAAAACTGTCCAAAGGTATTCAAATTCATTCACTGTCTCTACTTTCTCACTCCGGTAATTTAAAAAAAAAGGCTCCGGCAACGTTGCCTCACTAAGCAACGCAACGATCTATTAAATTTGATAACTAAAAACCGAATGACACTTTTTACACCTCGTTAAGTGTTCTTAGGGTTACATTCCTCCTCAAGCAAGATGCGTGTTAGATATGTTTTTAATAATTTATTGCTATTACTTAACCCTCTGTATGTACATTATTTGACTGAACCTCTGAGGGAGTACTCTGAGTCAATAGAACATTTGTCTAATTGATTATTTCAATAACATCACGCAATACCTCTTTTAAATAGATTCGGAGGGGAGTAATTTGTCTAAAAATATTTGTTCTCATAATTCAAGCCATTAGGCTGTGTACATATATGTATTATTCAAGGCTTTCGGAGAATCATTATCTGAAAGTTAGAATTTATAAAGATATTTTTATTGATTTAACGTTTGGGGTCGACGCGATGTGAGGCTCAAATCTGGCATCTGCGTCACCTCGATGTTCAGTCAGTATTTGTAAGTTGAGTACCATATCCAACAAGCGAATCCTATCGGCGTCAGCTCGGTTGCACTAAATATAATCAAGCGAATGGAATATTGAAATTCAATGGCAGAAGATTATACGATAGTTTGGCTTGGTCAGCTTTGAACTTTAAAACAGGAATTCGCTGATGGATAACGTAAGTAAATGCATTTGGGAACGCTTCTGATATCTCTGTGACGTATCACGAAAGTTATTTCAATTTTCAAAGAATCTCTGGTTTGTTGGTTCCTTGAATGGCTTTCGAAACACTCCCAAAAAAGAGACACCACTGAACTGATTCAGAAATGGATTTTACTACTTTGTGTGGTCGTATTTGAGAATGGTTTGGGATGCACTCAGAACTTACGCCAGAAGAAATTATATTCAATTTGTTTTCGGAAGAAATCCAACAAAAAAATTTTACACATTCACAAATCATTCTTTGGTGTTTTTTTCCTAGGAAAAGCAAATGATATTTTTATCAAATTTATGGCATTTTTTCACAAACCTCTAATATCCTGATTTTTCCACCAAGAACCAAGTCTTCTGGCATGTCTGTCTACCACTGAACCGAATTATTGCCAATTTCAATTCTGTTTTAAGCCAGGCCATGCTTTCTCGGACTGCTGTGACTTCTGCTAGAAATACACTACAGTGGGCCGGTAGTCGTGTGGTGACAAAAGTACTGGAGTAGACTCCTGCAAGCTGTCTTAGATCGTAAATTCGTTTAAAATTTCTCCCGATTCTCAAGCACTTCTGCTAGGAATTCTGGTTTTATACTTGACGTTAAAGTCCAATAAAGTCCGAATTACTAGAAACACTGTTATGGTCGCTTAGGAAGCTCATGTGGTCCATAGTTCCACGAGTCAATTGCAAGGGTTTCTAAAGTTGTAATGCTGCTTTAGCTGCCATCAGCTTCCGATAGAAAAGATATCAACGGAAAGAAGGTCTAGCATAGCAGATA
This sequence comes from Xylota sylvarum, assembly GCA_905220385.1. Lineage (NCBI taxonomy): Eukaryota > Metazoa > Arthropoda > Insecta > Diptera > Syrphidae > Xylota > Xylota sylvarum. Next base: position 100,444,124 of record LR999957.1, on the reverse strand, counting down.
CAGGATAGCTTTAGAACCTTCAAAAGTATTGCAATATTGCTAGTCTTCCAGTGCCGTCTACCAGACAATTACACCATACACGAGGATAGTTCTAACGACTGCCGAGTGTGTTCAGTGGGGCATGAATAAAGCACGGTCTTGGATGTTCAGTTTCCAGCTGAGTTATTTTTTTGTATCAAGAATAAACCACACATAATTGGCATGATCTGCAAATTGGAATTCAATACCTTCTTTTGTAGAATACGAATTCAGTTTTAGACTCCGAGGCCGACATAATCCGTCCACTGCATGAGTTAATTTAGAGCAGACTCCATCGGCTCTCTAAGCTAAGTATCTCATTCACTACCATGAGCCGCAGTAGTGGTAATAATATTCCGCCTTGTACACCGACCTTCTGGTTAGACAGCACTCCAGTTCAGGATGGACAAACAATCCAGTCCAGCAGATGTAGCTTTTGTTTTGACATTGTTGAGGTCCTTCAATATCGAGGAAAAACACAATAGTGAAATCCATGTTCTCAATAGATTTCTCAATGATCCCTACCAACGAGTACAGGGCAGTCTCTACCGATTTTCCCTTGTATTAGGATACCGATAGGAGATTCCTATCCAAATGTTTTCTAATAAGTACGTCAATCATCCTTTCCATAGTCTTTAATAGAAATAAGGATATACTGATAGGATGCAAGTCTTTAGGGTATGCTTTTGAAATTTTACCGGCTTTCGATATGGAAACTAATTTGGCCCTCCTCTAGAATCCATGAATGTAGGCGAAGTTTTAACAGCTCCTAAAGAAAATATGGAGCCAGGGACTTAATGCGTCAAAAATTTCCTGTAATTCCACTGATAAGATACCATGCAAGCCAGGGGAATTGTACGGGAGAAAGCTCTGCACTGCCCATTGTATTTCCTTTGGGTCACCACCAATGCACTTTGGCACTGTAAAGTGGATTCTTTTATGGTTTTCTACAGAATGTACTGTGTTTGTTTTACTACCAGGAACATAAGTGTCCATAAGAAGCTGTAAAGTATTCCTTATCGGACATATTCCAATTTCCATCTGTTTTTTTTTTAATGTGACTAGGAATATCGAGACGAAAAGATCACACGAGGTCCTTTGATATATATCCTAGTCTCTAACTTGAATTTCCTAACACTGCTCTTGTAGAGATCCCAGTCAAGTGAGTCAATAGAGCGTTTTGTTTGATTTAAAAGCTTCCTGCTTTCACATCGAAGGTTACTTATTTCATAGCTGCGCCATGTAGGCTTACCCCATTGTTTTGTCTACTAATTGGGTAGGCTTAGGGCACTATTAATTGGGTCCACCATCTGATCCACATCAGAGGGTGAATGCGGCTGGACTAAGTCAAAACTGCTGAGATGATTTTTCAACTTTGTATTATAAATATCCCAGTCTGTTCTCCTTGGGTTCGTAAAAACAGATTTTGGGGGAGTACTTAGGGCTTATCTTAGGGCAATATGTTAAAGTCATTCATTTCCTAATTTGGTTTTTTTTTTTTTTAAAAGCAGCCGATATCCGAATTTGGAAAGTAAAGGTTAAAACAAACTCTTTTTTGAAAATTTGGTATTAGACATTTCAGAAAATGATATTCAGTTCCACTTCAACGGAGAGATTACTTCCCCCTACAAGAACCCTGATCTCCACATACCTCTCTAAGGCTATTTTTAATTTTTTTAAGGAAAGTTGGAGTGACGTGCTATGAAATAGCCTAAAGAAGCACACCGACCTCATAGAGATCTTTTGTACTATCCCCTTAAAGACGTTGTGTGGTTTTGCCTTCTATCTGAAATCAAGTTCATGAATGAAGCTTAAGATTGTTTGAGCTAAGGAGGGATGTTTGAGCTAAGCAGGTTAGAAGTCGAAGTAAAGCCTTAATGGAAGTGTTTGAGCCTAGTCCAAGCAATTTCGCAACATTCCCATAAAATATGATCAGCAGTTTCCGTATCGTCAAGGTCCTTGCTAGAATCTCTTTCTTTCTTGTTTTTATTTTGAGAAAATGATAAATTTGTTGGCCTGTCTTAACCCACAGTAATTTAGCTCTATCTTTACAAGTAGGTAGACGGCAGTAGGGTTCAAAATCATTAAATGGAAACTAGGCACCGGATCAGAATCAAGTTTCTCAGCAGTTTCATAGCCAGTGGTGCATATATGTCCTGCAACCCATGCTAATTTGATTTTATTATGTACAGCTAGCTTCGGGAGTATTTGAAGACAGTTCCAAACCAACCGAGATTCAAAGGACATGAGACTTTTTAGAGCTGCTTGGCTATCTGATAAAATAACTGCATGTGGTCTTCGTAGGTTTCACAAAGCTCGATAGCAACAACCTTTGCTGAGAAGATATGTAGGAGCAGAGTGATATGTAGAAGCGAGTGTAATGCAAAAAAATTGTACTTGGGCTCGAAAATTCTGACTCCTACCCCATTTGAAATTTTTGAACCATCACTGTACCATTCAGATTGATATATCAATTGGGGGATTTGAGGATTATCTCAATAACCGAGATTTGGAATGGCAGATTTAAGGGGCAATAGAGGTTACCAGGGGAATTATTTCAAGTATTTTCATACATATGTACATATGTCCAACTTAGTTGGTGATTTTATTGTTGCACAAGACGTGAACCTTTATGGCGCTTGTTGCCGTAATCTTCATAACACCTTCATATATGCAGGGATGAACGGTCTAGAAAGACTTCCAACATAGCAGTCGAGTAGGTATGAATTGCATTTGCACTTGATTAGCCTCTTGCCACCACAGAGCGATGCGTTTGTTTTTATTGGGGTGATGATGGTGAGGTGAGCCCAGGCACTTATCTTTGGTTTTAATCGCCATTTTTTCTCGAAAAGTCTGGAGCAGGCTCAGGTGGGCAACTTAAGCTATATCTTTCGTTGATAACATATGTATGTTATCACTGCTTCTTTTAGACTTTTTAACTCTGCGCTAATTAAGCCTTGTTAGGAATAGATAGCTTCGCATTCTATAGAAAGAAACTTATGCTGGACTTGTCCCATTCAATATTTGTTACTATGCGCCGTGTTTATACGAACTACGGTATCACAGAATTATTGTAAATGAACCTTGGTGCTAATGTTGGTATGCTGCGGTCGTTTGCTCCTTAAAATTGTTATTCAATCTTCCTGTTCGTCTCGAACCTGGTGTCATAAATTAAAAAAAAACTCACCGCTGAAGAATTTGTTGTCCATTCGCACCATGTGCTCGTGCCAATGTATGTAGTTAGTCGTGTTTGGGGTTTTGCAAATACAAAAACGTATGAAACGTACGATGTTGTCCTCATTAATTTATGAACCAACCAGTGAGGCTCAGAAAGTATTAGACGTAGTTACACAGGCCTTTTCCATTATTACTTAAGGAAACATTTGGACAAAGCTAACCTAATACTTTTGGATACAAATTACCCTATTAACTTTGTTCCTTTCTGAGTGTCCAATAAGAATCTCAGTTGATTATGAGTTCGTCTAGCAATTACCTTTTCTTATGAAATAACCAATCATATTTGAATAAATTGTGAAAATTATAAAAGTGCTACACGGATACAACTTTCAAGACAGAAAGTTCCACAATGTACCTACCCACCACCACTCAACAGGTGTAATCACTTCTGTAACACAGTAATCGTCGTCATCATTCCATTCTTATTAGAAATTGCCATAATTTCCTCGTCATTATGTCCTGTAATAAGCAAAGAATAAATTCCAAAAAGGACAAAAAAAAATTGCGCAACCAAAACAAAGCATTTCCCCAGCCGTGCTTCATTTTCTATGTACTTTTCCGGAGAGCTTCAACACGTGCATTATGTGTGTTTTTTGTTTTTGAAAATAACTAACAGAAAAAGCTATGCATGTGGGGAAAAATGCTACTGCGAGACCACCATAATGATATATGTATCACGAAAGAAGACAATTTTTTTTATTGATTTTCTAGCAGCAATCCAGGTGCGCCCTGTCGATTTTGTTTTCAATGTTCAATGTCCCTCCCGCGCAATCACACACGTTGTGTGTTCTCATTGCAGTCAGAGCTTGCTGTAAAGTAAAAGCCTTGAACCCCACACTCATGGTGTTTGTACTATGTACAACAACCTTCGAAAGTGACATTGAGGTGGTAGGAGTTTAATCAAAGGGCGGGTGACAGGATAATATCTGAGATTTTGCTTGCTAGTGCTTGATGGCAAACGAATGGTTTCGGATAACTAATAGCGGGTCAATGGGTTTTGATTATGCGTTTTCATCATCATCATCATCATCATCATCATGATGGAAATAAAAGCAATGAAGGCTGGAATTTGGTATTACACTAAAGAGGATGATCAAGGTAGTATCTGTAACGCATTACAGCGAACAATAACACGTGGAGGAATGAGCGGGTTCCTCTAACACGTTCACTATTTCCGTTGTTAGGAACCTTTAGCTTATGCCTATTGCATTTTATTTTAGTATAATAATCGTTAATTGTTTTTACTACTCATATTTTTTATTGCGAGAATTAATACATTCAACAGGACAATGAAAAATTCATTCACGGATAGCAATCGAAACTACGTACATATGTGTGCATATTACTCGTATGTACATCCTGTTTCATATTTTATAACGCATTAAACCCATGCTATAAATTTTAAACACTGTGCACTCGGAAATTATTGACAATGTTGTTTATTTATTGGCTTTTTTTTATTTTTGCGTATTTATGAATAAATTTCCCATTCAAAGTTTTCACCAAGCGTTCCGCCCGAAAGGTTCAAAACGTTACATCGGTCACGCGATAGTTTATGCTTTTACTGTACGTTTTCGAAATTTTTTTTTGCTGTTTTTATATTGCATAAACGTCTGTCACAGGATTTTGACCACAGTTATTGAGGAGATAAAATAGAAATAGCTACAAACATACATATGTAGATAATACTACAGAAAATTTCAATTAATTTTATGTCAATTAATGTTGATTATCGTTTGTCCTTGAACGGTGTTTTTTTGGTTTTGGTTTTGTAGTTATGCATTAGAGTGTTGCTTGTATAATGTTTGTCTGTGAAATTGAACTAGAACCAAATTATCTACAATTTTCTTTCTAGATAATTGGACAGAAATGTCCTTGAAAATTTCCATTTAGGATGGGAATTACTCAGAATAATTTATAAGAGTAAAAGCTCGAATCAGGGTGACTAGGTGTATGAAGTTTTAGAAAGAAACTTGTTCTTCTTTCCAAAAGGAACAACAAACGACCAAAAAACCCATCTTCCTCTAGATCACTCTGCCATCCATGTCATCTGCAAGAGCCTTAAAAAAAACAGCGGAAAAAGTGCTAGACACGCTCAACGATAGAGACAATATCAGGGTGTTTTTTATAGGGTTTTGAGCTTTCAATTGTAATAAAACATATAAAAATCATGGGAATGTCCATGGTATTCACTTTATTGGAAATATCATTTTATGTCATTACTGTTTAAATATGATTTCGGACAGGTTCGAATAAAGCGCAATGTCCAATTTTTGACCACAGCGGAGTCGAGGTAGACAAAGTTCCTAACTACCTCAAAGTTGTAGGTGTCTTTTGTGACCAGGTTCGTCGATGTTGTTTGTCTCTTCTTGTTGACAGCATATACTTGGTTTTGCCCTCATATATCACTAGATCCACATTGGCAGCTTCCATTTCTATACTTACGAACGCACCAGTGACAGACGCATGTGTTCTGCCAATAAGGTCAATACCGTCAACGCTAGTAGTTGGACGGACTTTTGAAAGATTGTGCCTCCGGTGTTGATTTGTGAGCTTCGCACAATCCTTTCAAGTATGATGTTGATAAAATCACGCTTCACCATGTCTAAACCCTTTTTTGATATCAAAGGTCTTGGTGAGGTCGTTGCCGACCTTAATGGAGCAGCGATCGTTCTCCATCGTCATCGAGTTTGGCAGGGATGCCAAAACTAGACATGGATCTATATAGCTCGTCTATATAAATGCTGTCATATGAGGCCTTGAAATTGATAAAAAGTTGGTGGGTATAGATTTGGACTTCTTAGGCTTTATTAAAGATCTGTTGAAGTTTGAAAATTTGATCGACTGTGGACTTTCTTGACTTGATAAGGGCCAATCGGGGTGCTGAGGAAGGGTTTCAGACATTCACACAGTATGGCAGATAAGATCCTGTTAAGGAGACTAGTACCTCTAATAATTGGCGCAATTCAGCGGATCTCCTTTCTTGTGGATCGGGCAAACGGTGCTGAGATTCCATTCATGAGACTTATTCTCGTCAGATCAAATTTTAGAAATGAGTTGGTGTATGCTCTCTACCAAGTCATCGTCAATTGTTTTGAACAACTCCGTCTGTAGGCCATCAGGTCGAGCAACCTTGTTGGACTTAAGTTTGGATATCGCTATCATAACTTCGTTTTGATCAGGCAGACGGTAATTTTGGCTATCATCGTCTATGTTGAATGGTTTATTCTGCCTGACAGCGGGATGTTGGTCTTCATCGCGGCTATACAGTCTGCAGAAGAAGTTCTTCCATATTCTCAGCACCTACATCTTTACAGGTTTCTGTACGAGTTTTTTTGGCCTGACACGGTCATTTTACCTATTGGTAAAACTTCCATGCATTATTCCTGAAGTATAATCTTTCAATACCTTCGACCGCGCGCTTCTTATGTCCTTTTTTCTTCATTCGGAGAAGCCGGTGTCTTATTGCTCGTAGAGCTCGCGAGCCGACAATCGCTTTGTAGCTTATTGTTTAGCAGCATGTGCTTGCCGGCATTTTTCGTCAAACCATAGATTTCACTACCGTTGTGTCTTCCAGGCGGAGATCATGTGCATAAAGAAAGCCTTGTCGTGACTGAAGTGTGTTATATCCAGTCGGTATATCGACATTTTTACAGACAGTTAGGGAGCAATCAAAACACTGGAATCCTTCACATTTAACAAAATGGCTGAAGAATTCAACGTTCTCCTCAATTGGGTGCCCTTACATAGTGATATTCAGATCTGGGCCAAGCTGGATTGGAAACGATCCAAATGTCTGATTAGACAGGTAAAGTCCCTCATGGCAATCATTGTAGGTGTCATTACGGGACAATGCCATGTTGGTAAGCATCAGGCTGGGCCTCCTCGCTTATAACTTTAATAAAAGTTGCATGGACGAGGAAGAAGAGGGAACTATAAAATACTTCTCTATATGTATGTACATACCCATGCTTGGAGAGCAAAATCTGTCCTAGATGCATGCTTAAAATATTTTCTGGTTATATTTTCTAAAAACGTTTCTTGGTTCGGTTTATGCCGTGTTTTGTTTCTCTAGTTTCCTGAATTCCTCTTTGAGGGTGTGATCTCCTATTCCGTAAAATGTTTCAGGACCTATGAAGATTTCTGATGCTCGCTAATTTGCTAGAAAATCCTCTATACGCAAGTGACCAGGTATCCAACAGAGCGTCACTTTGTTTTTTCTAACATGTTCGTTAAGTTCGTGCAAGCATTCACACAAGGGTTTAGGTGTAGACAGGTCAGCTTAGGTTAGGTAATATAGGGTAATGAATTTATCATAAGGCACTAAAACCTTTACGGTGGTATCCCTAAAAAAATCAAAGAAGTATTTACCAATGTTTTTTAGTCTACTCTGACATGAGCGAAAGCAAATCGCTATTTTTAACCGTCACCTACTTAATTTTATTCTTTCCACAGATGTTTCCGATCTAACTCTGCCTACAATGACTTACATACCCTATTCGCCCTAATTTGAACCATCTTAGGTCAACCAAGTTTATGATCCTATCGAGAATAGTCCTCTTGGTCTCGTAGACTGGTGGTTTTATACCTGTAATTGTATCACTCTTCGGGAGCTCTGATTCTTTCTTGCCCAGTACGTCTACCCTTTCTTTCCTTTCTATTCTAAATCGCAATGTCCAGGTACCCAGCATAATTTGAAGTGTTTCTGCGTATATAATGCCCTGAGCATTGTGCGGCAATTCTTGGCTACTTTCGCTTAGCGTGGATTGGTTTACCTGCTTTTGGTATGAAGATGGGCTTCACTTCTCTCCACGCTACACGCTACTATGTAGTCTAACCTTTATATTTGAAGAATGGATCGGAGGGATCATAAGTCTACAGGATAAGTCTACCCAGCACATCAGTTGCGGCGTTTCTGATGACATGTTGGCAGCGTTGCCATTGGTCTTCGGCAAAGTTTCTGGCGGCCTCTTGCGGTTGCAGCTTTTAACATTATATCTTCTCACTGTATGTCTTCTTCGTTGTGGCGTTTGGGATATCCGCATTCATACTTTGGCGTCTTAGACATTAATAGTGTAAAATGAGGAACAGATGCACCGCATATTTTCAATCACTTGAACTTTTAGGGCATTAGAGACTGTCGCTGAATATGGTCCCTTAAGTCAGAACATAGTTTCAAGACTATGTCTATAGGCTCCAGATAAATCAACGCCAGGATTGTTAACGACGAAAAGCGTTGTGAGCATCTCTTGTTCATTGTACTCGTTTGAAGGTCTTCATACGAGACGGCTTTACTTTTGGTCCACCAGGAAAAAGGTTGATTGACCAAAATTGAAAATATGATTACGACCAAATATTTACGTAATAAAATTATATATAATTCAACCATACATCGTCTATACATAGTTACGTTTACTTTTCGTGGGCGTTGGAAAAACCGAAGGTGACAACATCCTCAATAGCTTGCAGCTATCGTAGTAATTCAATAAATATGCAGTTTGCCACGTCCAATTTAGGCGGGCTAATACAAAAGAATTGATTGTAACTTTTCCGTATGTTTTTTTTTTTTTAATTTTTGTTTCTTTTTTTCAGGGCAGTTTTTATCTCTTCGGGTTACGATCAAAAACGCAGTCTGGCTTGTCTATTCTTTGGCGGTTTTTTAAGAAAAATATAGTTTTTCTATTGTATTTCCAAGTCCGATACATGGCTAAAAGCGTTTTTTGAGTTTTAAAACGATTAGTTAGAAAGTTTCATGCTTTGTAATATTATTTTAAATGAAAATTTCCGATTCCATTTGTGTTTGTCTTTTCAAAGCAATCGTCTGAAGAAAGTGTATTTTAGCCATATAGTGTTATGTGTTACCTATTTAAAATTAGTGTTTCGGTTTTTTTAAACATATCCCGGCCGTTTGTATTATCCAATTTCGAAATTAATTCGAAGTCACTCGGAAAAAAAAATTTAAATAGAACTTCGTATTGTTCTGCCTGTTATTACATATATTTATCGTTTGAATTGGTTAAATGTTTTCGAAATATCGTTCCGTTCGTTCGCGTTGCGATCAGTGTTAATATCAGAGATGCAGCCCCAGAATGATTACTATGAAGAATTATTTATAAACAAGGTGAGTGAATTTCACAAGTTTGTATGCAAGCAAATGATCTTTTAAAAACTATTATTATTGTATTTGTAATCATGTTGTAGCTATAACAACTTTTTGGACCCCAAAATGTGCTTTTTCATAATTTAAACCGTGATGGAAGACTTAACCGATTTGTTATTTCAATTAAGAAAGTCTTGCAGAAAATGTTTTTCCTCTTCATTATACACAATTTCTGTGTAAAAGCCTAAGAAATTTCTAAATTTTGAGTTCGTATACGATATATGCTTGATTCTTTGGTACATCTACAGAAGATCCTTGAACTCAAAATGTTAAATGGATAGATACCTATGTCTCAGATGTTGAAGAGATGTAAATGGTGTTGTTTTAAGCCAGCACTAACTTTGATTTTGAACAAAACACATGAAATTTCAATAAACAGCCATTTATTTGTGTTCAATTGAGAGAATAAATTAATCTGCAATTAATTTTTAAATACAACTTCGGGCATATGCCCTCCATGGCTGGTTTTGATAAATGTTATCCGAGAGACAAAATTTTCGATCACGTTTATAAGCATTTATAGCCGTATGTCCTCAATAATACGAATATTTGTTGGTTTGTCAGCGTAGAACAGCAACTTTACGTATCCCCAAAGAAAAAAATCAAAATGCGTCAAATCACAAGATCATGGAGGCCAATTTACAAGGTCCATTACTCCATTAGCCCACAGACCATTTTTCGGGATGTAAATGGCGTTCGATAAGCTCATGTGGATTATCTTCGCTCCATATGCAACAAATTATTGACATACCCATTGAATCTCATCGCTGAACACAATTTTTCGATAAAACAGTTGATCCAATGCCAGTTGATTTTGGGCCCATTCACCGCAATTTCAAAGCAAACGATGGTCATTCGGCTTCAATTTTTGCTTTAATAACTTGTAAACCTTCAAAACAAGGTCTTTGCGTAAAATTAACCATAAAGTGGACAGACGTAGGCCAAGCGTTCTGAACAACGTCGAATCGATTAATTTGCATCTTCTTCAACATTCTCCTGAACTGATGCAATATTCTCTTCAGTACGCACTCTTCTTATGCGTCTTCGTGCCACTGCATTTTGCAAAGAAAATGTTGTGCGAAAACGGTCAACAATGGGGTGAATAGTAATCTCAGATGGTCACTTATGTCGGGTGTAATATGGCGTAAGTTCGCTTTAAGTTTGGCGCACAGAACCATAATTTTGGAACCGAATTTCTAAAATTTGTTAGCATTGTTGAAGCGAGTATCATCACGATAAAAACTGACTCGACTTGGATTCGGATAAAAGATATGTTAATCGCATTCCAGGTACCTTCAATTTCATCATCTTTTCGATTATGCCTACACGATTTGCTTGCCTCCAGGAAATACTATACGTTTTGATAGATCGTCCTGTACAAAGCGATGAAAATATTCACGACAATCAGAAAAGCATTTTCGAGACTTCCGTCAATCTGCAATCACTTAATAATTTGTCTTTATAAGTGTAATACTCCATCTTGACCCATCTTCCCGTCTTAACTTTTTGGTTTTAAGAAACTACTTCTTCTATCTTACATTTGGCTAGCGTTCGCCCTTTGGATGCCGGCCCATCCATGGCAGATGGTATCGTTTGCAATTAATACCAGTTCATCAAAGTATTTCGCTGTCAGCACTATAGCAAGATGATTTACCATAAGGACTGGTTATCTAATTCGCCTTTGAAGGTTCGCCTTCTGTCAGCTTCCACTCTTTGATGGAAATATGTAGTTATCCATTCTCCTTAAGATATTTATGTGTATGCAAGAATAATCATATTTCTCAGTGCATCCACTCACTGAGCCAATTAGCTCTTATATTATGCATATTGCGATTAATCACTCTCCCATCTGAAATCCTTTACGGATAGCTTATGGATAGATATCACTTTTTTGATTGCGTTAATGGTGGATCGAGCTCTACGAAATACAATCTTACTGGAGTTACTGAATACCATGCATTCAAGAATCTTTCCCACTGTGTTAAGATACCAGATTAAACGATGACATGATGGTTCCCCGATGAACTGCTTTTTCCTGCTTTTGTAAGCAGCACTCTAAATCTTTCATATTAGAAAGATTGTGGGCTTAATACCTATTGTCGCTTTTAACTCTCTATTTGGTACTCCGTATAATGTGGGACATTTCTCATAACCTATTCATTTGTTAGCATTTATATATATTATTCAAGAGATTTCGAACCAGACCACAGTGTTGGGTTCCTTTTCGTCTCTCTTCTACAACCCATCCTAGGCCGAAAGACTCTCTTGATTTCTTCACAGTTCTTGGCTCTGGCTTTGATTCCTTGTGTCGCCGCTAGAATCTTTTTAACAAAAATCTGGTTCATCCTTTGGGTTTCTACCCAGTAGCTCCCCAAGACCACCCTACTTCTGCTTGCTAGTGCCAGCATGGAGTTTAGCCTAGAAAACCATGGGAAAAATTCCCAAAGCTATCGAGACTTTGGTGTTGGGTTCAAAGACACCAACTCCAACTCCAGTTTCCGTCTTCGATCCTTCGGTGAATCAGATCATATCTCTAAGGTCCAGTGTCGGAACACCATTAGACCAGTTTGCACGTTTCAATATTTCTACCTCAAATAACTGTACTCCCTGACCATGATGTCGGGGATAGTGCAAAACATGTCCTTTTAGGGAATTGAGTCAAGAATTTTCAGAAGTCCCACATCCATATAACATTCAAAAAAAATGTTTGTCCATCAGTGTAATTTTTCGGAAAAAAAAAAGAATTTTATGGAAAATAACTTTATTTTGGACATCCGGGTCGTACGTACTTGAACCTTTACTGAATAAGTGTATAAACCTTTCAGGATTGAAATCCATGTTTTTCTCTTCTTTTATGAGACTGCTTTTTTGATGGAATTATAACCATAAATGCCCCTTGTAATGTTCAGATGAATTATAAAAAATTCCAAGGGTGAAACTTTTTTTCGATTACTAGTAATACTTTTAAAAGCATGGGAGTCTGTTCCAAAACTTATGTCCTTTCCTTGCATGTATCGTAAATTCGTCAAGTATGCATTTTAAGCCCAATCGTAAAGGAGATAGTTAAGAAATAGGAAATTTTCAAAAATATCTTAAATCATACATGCTGTATCTGTATGTATACTTTATGTATCTAACGTCTACCTTTTATCTTCTTCTATACATATATACATGTAAAGAAGAATATATGTACTTAAATGCGTTTTCTTTAAAAATTGTTTTTTATCGATTTTTTTAAAAGCATGTGACTTTTTGCCTTGTATGTATGTGCCTTCATATCTACTTATTAATACTATTAATTCTAGTGAAGCCGGAGGGTCAGCTAGGGTCATGCTATAATCCCGAGTTTGAAATATATACTTGCCCTATAGGCATAAATTCATATGTCATATATAGGTGCCAGTAAAAAATATGTCTCACATATTATGGCACTTTCTTGTTATAAAAAGTCAAAAATCCAAATTTTCCTAAAATTTGTTTGAATTGGAATCGGACCACCGATCTTACTGACTTCGTCTACGACTGATTGTCATAATCAAGTGTTCATGATTTATGGGTTAATCTAAAAGTGAATCTTCGAATGTGTCCTTAACATGAACGGAAATATCCCCGAAAGCTCGGAATAAAATATGACTAATTCGAGAATAAAAGATACGTGATTCAAAAGAGTTTTGAAAAAACAAAACAAATATTATATATTCTTTACCTGCTCACCTGTGTCTAAACAAATACCCATTATCCATTCGGTGGCCAATATAACGCAATAGTTTTACAAATGTTTGCTCCTTTTTCGTAGCCTTTTTTTCGAATCCTTAATCCATATGTTGATACATATTTTCATTTAATTTTTTATACAAAAACACATTTTCCCACTTAAAATTAAAAATAAATGACACAAAAGGATTATGTTTATGTTTTCTAAGAAAATGAAAAAAAATATGTATCTTTTCTTCAAAGCATGGAAAACAGTCCACAAATACACTTGGAATTCACAAATAATTTTCTATTACACGATATACTAGATATGTGTCACAAAATAAATACATATATTCCTTTTGAAGGATACCACTAAAGGATAAACGCGTAAAATCTGTCACAAGTCCCGAATTCAACTGGCTTACATCGATGACAAAGCGAAAGTTTTACTTACCAATAGTTATAGCGCGAGCTACTTTCGTTCTTTTTTTTTTTGTTCGATAAATTATTAATGCATTATAGCAGTTATCCTTTGAAACTCACATATACCCAACACATATTCCTTTCGTCTATCTACACTTTGGAATGCACATTCGTTTGGTTTTGTTTTGCCTAGTCAGTTTGTCGTATTGGTTAATGATAGATGCGGCTTGTAGTGTGTGTAGTAATTGTGCTCTATATACCGATTGGTTTTATTTTCTCTGTTGACCGCTAAATTACATATGGAACCCATACAGATACCACATTTGGATTAGGGGGTGGACACGGTAGAATTATGTTGACAAACAACAAAGAGCTCCAAGAACTGCGGGTAAACAAGGCTTGTGTCGTGCGTTACTCGATCGCATTATATGACAGAAGTACAACGATTGGAAGGCGGATCTGGGTGTCGTGAATTACGTTTGATTTTTATTTTTTCTTTTTTGGTTCTCTTTTTTTTTTTTTGAGAACAGAAGTGAGATGGATGTTTTTTTTTTTGTTTGGATTTTTGACTGGAGACGAGTTTTGTTTGGGTAATGAGTGGGAATTAGCAGGTGGTTGAGTTACACGAGTCGGTTGAATTTTTGGATAAAGGCCACTACGGAAGCATGTGTTCGGTGTAATTTGAGGGTATAGTTGAAGCACATGGCTTAGGGAGGATTAGATGTCATTGAATTTCAAATCAGTTTGAATCGATGCAAAGAGTGTATCGAAGTTATTTATTCTTTTTAATGTTGGTTCTTAAAATAACCATAATTTTCTAATAGATGCATAGCAACAAAACTCAAGATTAGTCAACGGAAAGAGACCGCCAATAACATATGTAGGTTTCCAACACAGATCTCCACGTTTCAAGGTATACGATAGTGGTACTTTGTACTGACTAAACCTAATCTCCGTATATGTCGACCTTCCCTTATGTGAGGTGTTCCATCTTGGTTACCACACTCTTGGTGTTATATTCGTAATGATACACACTTAAATGTACGTCCTACAAAGCAGGAGTCACATATTTTCCATTTTTATTGCTTGGAAACCTGTACAATGTTATCTAGTCTAGAAAATCGTCTGGGAAACATGATAGTACATATTTGGAAGGTAGTTTTTAACGTATAGTTTTCCTTAATTTTTCTATCTTTACAAACGAAATTTTCATATCCCAGTGGTTTACAAGAACTTTGTAGCAATTTTTACTTTAGTTCGGTCTCGTCGATGGAGACAATAACTTCCAGAAAAAAAACGTGCCTTTCTGAATAAAGTCTACCTGTGATATATAACCCCTTGTTCCGGTCTCTTAATCATTCATACCACATAGTAAACAATTCAACTGCACCACATTCACTCTCTACCGGCTTCTGGCAATGGTGTCGACGTCATAATATCCAATGTCCTCTCATATTCCATGTGAAATTGACCGCCAGGTATCCAGCTAAATCATGCGCAAATTGTTCAAACTCGACCAAAGCTCTCGCAGCGATAAATTTTACGAGAAATCCTCATTCAGTTCCGAAGGAAAATATGAATAAATCACATGTCCGTTATATACTCGCATATACATACATTGAAGTGCAAACGTCCTTATACTCAGTTCAATTGGTACTATATGTATCTACATACATATTTGTAGTTTTTTTCCGCGTTCGGTTTTTTTTTTTTTATTATTCATACATTCTATGGCCTTGAGCTTGGCGCACATGCATTCATACATCCGTGCCACAGGACATGGAGAAGTGAATTTTTGAATGAATATCGTTTCCAGTTTTAATGGCCTACACCACTGCTGTATGTGGGTGGATTTTGTGATACTTGTGTATCGCTTGCGATGATGATAGATAAATTAACTGAATGAGACATTTACGACATGGAGGTGGTTATTAAAAATATATAATGTATATAAAAAAAAATTATTGCTTTGGTGAACGATATTTGCATTTGGTCTCTTGGGTAAAACGCATGTTGTAACTAATTGCATTCACAGTTGAGGAATAGAGCAGGAGTATGGAGTGGTATTTTGGATTGAAGATGTTTTACTCATTTAATTTTTTACGCCTTCGGGGGTCTAAGGAAGATGATTCTATGGAAATATCATTAATATATAGGTAAAATGCGAGAAAAAAAGAATTGGAATCACTGAAACGAGTAAGATGTGCTTTGCATGAGAATGAGACCATAACTTTATAGCATTCTATGTTTTTTTTGTGGATAGAGTAGATAACTATACTTAGTCAACCTGTTCTTGTTTCAGCAGAATATTGGAACGATACAGAGAATTAACATGGCCACTGCGCAAGGATGACACTCAAAATGGTTTAGCGTTCTACTTAATTAACCTCCAGTCTATGTTTTACTAGGTTCAATCATAGCTAAAGATTGAAAAATTCTCCAGATGATGAGTTTGAACTTTTCTGGACAAATTGATTCTTCAAATATTTTCAGAAAGTGACTATAATTGTAATGAAACTTTGCACACTGAGAGTTTTGAACATAAGGAATATTGCTGTTTACATTTCCAACCACAGACACGCCCACTTTTCGAAAAAAAAAACTTATTTTTTCAGTAATTTTCTAAAAAACTTGAAAGAATCTATTTAAGGAAATATGTAAGAAGTGTGTGTGGTCAAAACTGATGTATGGGTGAATTGTAGAGAATCTGAAGGGTAAGTCTTCGCCGAATTTCCATTAAGGTGTCATTCGTGGAGTTGATATTTACTCCGAGGTAGGTAAACTCCTTAACCACTTCGAAGTTACTGTTGCCAACAGTAACGTTCTGTCTTAGGCAGAGGACAGATGCTTCTTTGTTTGTTGACATCATGTACTTGGTTTTGTCCTCATTCACTTCAAGGCCTACTGGTTTCGCCTGTTCTTCAATTGCCGTAAAAGCTTCTAAAATGGCGCGCTGGGAGCAACCGATGATGTCGACGTCGTTTGCGTATCCCAGCAGCTGGACAGATTTGTTAAAGATTCCGTGTTCACACCTGGCCAACGCACTATCTGTTCCAGCACTAGATTGAAGACGTCACATGATCCCGCATCTGCTTGCCGAAATCCGGTGCATATTTGAAATAGTTCGAAGGAACTGTTTCCGAATTGCACGTTGCACCGCGTGGCACAGCTGGATCAGTTTAGCCGATCCCGAATTCGGCCATGGCCTTTTTGGAGCTCAAGACGATGAATTCTATCAAATGTGACTTTGAAGTCGATGAAGAGATAGTGAGTCTCGACTTGAAATTCGTTGGTCTTTTCCAGGATTTGCCTTAGTGTAAAAATTTGGTCGATCGTCGATCTGCCGGGCCGGAAGCCACACTTGTACGTGCCGATGAGTGTGCTGCAGAAAGGCTTCAGACGTTCACACAGTACGTTGGATACAGTCTTATATGCTACATTAAGCAGGTATATGCCTCGGTAGTTCTTACAAGACATAGGATCGCCTTTCTTGAAGATGGGGCATATAGAGCTGATAGTCCAGTCATCGGGCAGGACTTCATACACCCATACTTGGTTAATGACTTGATGCATGCACCCAACCAAAGCATCACCACCATGTTTGAAAAGCTCTACTGGTAGACCATCAGAGCCGGCGCCCTTGTTTCAGCTTTCTGATAGCTGAGCCGACCTCTTCAAAACTAGGAGGGGGGATGGATTCTTCATTGACTGGATGCGGGTTCTCTTCTTGCCCTATCACTCTCTCTACCTGAAGCCCATGGCTGCTGGAAACGCTGCTTAAATATATCTGCTATTCCCTGTCCTTCGGTGACTAGGTTTCCTTCACTGCTTCGAAGAGCCTGCGTTCCGGGCTTGAAGCCAGCTGCTAGTTGCTTGACTGTCCTAAAAGACATCAGGATGTTGTTCTTATCGCGGACCTCTTCGATATCTTCAGCTGGGAGACTGCGTGGGCCCTTTTCTTCTTACGCAGGATCTTCTTCTCCTCCCTTCTTCTGGTTCGATACTCTTCCCTCGCTGCCCTTGTTTTGCGCTGCAGCGCTTGCATGTGTGCATTTTCTGTCACCTTTTTCTCTCTCATAACTAGTGTTTTTTTTACGTGTTAAAGAAGTTACCCCGACGGCACAATGCTCAACCTGGAGAGCCAGTTCCATTTTTTGAAACCCCTAAGGCCAGGGGCCGGTTTTAAACTGATGTTTTGATGCTTCGGGGATGTGAGCGCTGCCGTTGGCCCAATAAGGGCTCATCCGCCACCATCTCTTTTCCAAAAACTTGACTTATTTTTGGAAATCTTTATCGGCCTGAGCTCCAAATATGTCGGAGTAGCGCAGATAAAGTGTTAAGCTTCCGTTTGAAGTTGTGACGCCACCGTTGAATCCATCGAGAGAGTTCGTCCGCTGTCGTATTTATAGTGCTGCTATTTTCTCCTGTTCAACACTCGCGCTTATAAGTTCAGCAAGTTGGGTCCAGATGGACACCAACCAGTACCCGATGGCTACCACTAGGTGGTAAAATAAGCACAATTGATGAGCTGTAACAGTTACAACACTGGACGTCGCCAGGTTGACGCCAGTCAAAGCATACCCTATTCCTACAGCATCCAACCATCTGTAGGAATAAGGTAGGCTCTGACTTTTACACTTGTATTGTATCTTTTTCTTAAAAGCCCAAATATGAAATTTCATCCTGCAAGCTCAAAATTTAAGGCCCAAAAAGTGGTGACATACGGACGGACGGTCCTCGCTTAAACGATTTCGCTATTGATACTAATCACGAATAGATGTACATACATATAGACCTTATAGGGTCTATCTCGATTATTTCTCTACGTTAGGTACAAACTATGTGTCAAACTTAATAAAACTTACTAAGAGGACTCATGCGAATTTAGGTATTTGTTTCCGCAAATAGCTCACTTGAGTATGAAAGACACTGTTGTCTATATGATTTTAAACCATGAAATGTTCTAAGATGATCTAGCACATTAGTTGTGGCGTTTGTGTGTGTTATATTGGCAACTTTATCACAAGCCGTTCGAAAGCATCGGACATTCAAAGTACTGGCGCCTTGAATGAATTTGGTTGACCGTTTAATGTTCAGGGATCTATCACGTCGCTTTGCGTAAATACGAACCGCCTGCTTATTATACTAAAACTTCGCATAATTGTAAAGTTCTAAGTCTAGCCTAAGTTTAAGTGTTCTTCCTAAGGTGGACTTCTTCTTGAAAGGTGGACTTTCCTTTCTTGCTGTAAGATTCGGCTAGCGCGATGTAGGACATTTGCCGAAGGATATATATGTATGTCACCGTTTGTCATTGGATTTTTGCCGACGAGCCACATTAAACTTGATGATGATGTAGCAATCTAGGGCCTTCGTTAATTCTTCGGCTGCATGCGACTTAATAAGGGTATGAACATTCCATGTACAGATTCGAAGGTAAATCTTAAGATTACGTTTAGGACGATAAAGTATATAACTACATTGCCATGGAATGGTGGAGTTGAAAATATGCTTTTCGTTTATGCTACCCATTGTTTGTACATACGTCTAACATAGAAGCGAGTGTTGGTGACTAGTGATTGGTCTGGCCACTTAAGTAGTAACCAGATCACAATATTTACAGAATTTGTGAAAGTGTTGTACAAGTGCCAACTATTGAAAGGTTTCCAGACTTATTGTTTTCTACATGCAGTCTATAACCTTCTAGATATTTATTTGACCTTAATATTTAATTCTGGCCGCCCGAGTGTATTCTCTTGCTCTAAATCTTCAGTGAACTACTTTCCACAATAGACACGAACTCATTGGACTTTCCAATTGATTGTTTTGCAATCAATTAAAGTAATCGTGTAAGATAATCGAAATTTTCAATCGAACATCTGTTCGTTTTGTCATTGAATGGAAAATCCACTTGCACTACATGACATGTGTACAAAATTGGGTCAGTTACCTTGACACCCATCATATAACCCAGTCTCTGTATAAACAACAGAAAATTGCCACAACAAAATCGAAAAACTCAAACTTTTAATTAAGGCCAGGTCGAGAGCACCGCCCATACATATCACCTCTAGGCTGCCTACAACCCCATGCGATCGGTAAATTTAATTTTTAATTTCTATATGAAAACCTGTTTTCCAATATTGATTTCGGGTTAGCCAATTCTATACTCAATTTTGAAGGACTCCTTATGTGGTATGGGTATGACCGTTATAAAATGTACATATACATACCACAAAAGGACGCCTAATAAAGGGAAAGCGCCGAGATGATGACTGACAACACGACTGATGACATTAAAATGACATTTGTATACGTACATGTGTGGAAGGGTGTAATTATCTTATGTTCAATTGAATTTCTTTGAATTTTCATTTTGAGAACTTCTGACAGTCGTTCAGTTTCCCACGAATGACTAATTAAACTTTTATAGTTACCGATTGTGTGTGTGGCATCCTTGAAAGTTAGTTGTTTGGTTTATTAATGCGCGGGTTTGTGAACTGTTCTATGATATATGTATAGGGTAGTCTAGCTAACTATTGCATACTTTATTACTTCTAGGAATTATTTAGTTGCTGGTTATTTAATTTAATTATTTATTCCGATAAATCAAGGGGAATACATTTAGCACCCATGTTCTACTATAATGGGCCTTGTGGGCTGCGCGATTGAAGTAATGATGGACGGAATGCAGACTGTATATTTATTCTGAAAGATTGTCTATTCGTCTCACTTTGGATTTAGACCATAGACTTTATTTGCTGCAAATATCGTTCCCAAAACCCAAAAAAGTGCAGAGATGGTTCAAAATACTTATTTCATCGTTTTCGTCTCTACAGACTAGGCTAGATCTGCATCCAGCTTTAGTAAGAGTTTACAAGTTTAAGAGTAAGAGTTTCGCCTTGAAATTACCTACAATGTCTGTATGGTCTGGCACCCAGCATAGGTGAATGTTTAATTGCTCAGTCATCTCCTAAAGAAACAAATGACAGTTTAAAATGGCTTTCAAAGTGAAGGAGCACGATTCCAGAGATTTGATTGCCGCTTGACTGTCAGTGAAAATGCTTATATCCCTGGCAGATGTTGCACTACATTTCCCCCTGAAAAACTCTACAATGATCTGGAAGGCGGAAAGACATGTTTAAATTGAGGTAGTTAGGGAAGACACCACAATCCATTCCCTTATCAGTATTGGAGTTGTTCGTGTATAAGTGGACTTAACTGCCCTGAGGAGAGGGGGTCACGACCCATTCACTACGATCACAGATCAATGTATGAAAAAAAACTAACTGCTGGGCCATCGACCCTTACTTTCCGTTGAAATTGAAGTCATGAAATTTTGGATTCTATACAAACCGAGTTTTCTTTGAGACTTTTTTTAGAACGAAAATTACACTATTGATGATTCGCCATATAGAGGATACTTAACGTTTCTAAGCAAAGGAGATTTCCATTTTGGCATTAATATAGCAAATACATGCACCAACCACTTACCTTCTGGTTAAGAATTTTCTCTTATTAATAGTTTCGCCATTTAGCGGCTTTACTACTTGTTGCTAAAAGCAGGTCTAGTTACTTACAATCAAACGTAATTCTCAAGTGTCGTTCTAACAGTAAGAACCTTCATTCACAATCCATAAAGTGTAAGTAAGACAGCAACTTTTAACTACTGACCTACAAAACTTTAATAGCCATATTATCTTAAAATCACATAAACTATCTTAAAAATCTAATAAATTTGTATCTATCACAATACGTTCATACAACCATCCTAAATCTAAAATCTATCTCTATAACTTGAAATATTGAGCGATAGGGTTACGGTTGCCTTTCAACCTTTTCGCTTATCGTTGAAAAGCCTTGATTGTCGTGACCCGTATAATTTCCCAGAACCATCGATATTCCCGACGGTGAGTGTAAAACACCTGTTACTTCGACATTCTGGCAGCTATCATCTGCCGTTGTTGGTGTAAAAACCGTCGATGTATACAGCCGACGGTATATGAATACTCTAACTTTGTAAACTATAAAGATGAACATGTATACGAAACAGCAGAGCAAAAAGATTGCAACTACTGTTAGCGTTGCCTTGCCGGGTTCTCGCCAATCTATAAAGTTATAGATAAACGGTTCTCCTAATCTGAAAAAAAAAATGGAAAAATATCAATCATTAGACTATCTAAATATCAATCAGACTTTACTTACGCGTTAATACCGCCAGCAGCGTAGTAAATGATAGAGAATGTTGTAAAGATGATGCCAAACCCAAGCGGAAGGAATATATGTAACAATCTAATGGGATATGCTACTATAAGCAAGTCCAAGAACATGAAGATCGAGTTGGCCATATGTGTAAGAATATCTGTTATACCTACAGATCGTTTGGCTAAAAAGGCAAAAAATATTGTGTATTACTTGCAAATAGGATATATAATAGCATTACGATTATATAAGATACTCCAGTAAATAATAGAGATGACAATCGATGAAACCAACGTAATTATGTGTAGGGCCCAATATATCTTGAATGGACTCGTCAACGATTGCATGTTTAACAATTTATCTGCAAGGAAAACAATATGTTATGGAGTCCCACAAGGTTCCACTTTTGGTCTCAATTTGTATTTTATTTCATAATTTCATACTTACCCTCATATTCTGGATGGAAATGATAAATTGTCACCAAGATAGCGCCATATAAATTGGTCAACATACATAACGTTATACCCCAATTAGTTAAATAAATCGGATAGTATATACTTGGGCCGCTCAAAATTATCGATGCGATATAAACACCGATATAGAATAATCCAATTATCCATCGGTATAGAAGGTATGGTATGCTTTTCGATCGGTGTTGCCACTATATTCGGTGGTTGGATAAGAAAAAAGGGGAAAAATTTGATGACAAATAACTTATAAGGTGTCATTGAGGCTATGAAAGATTAATCAGTTATAGACATGCGGTGACCTCGCAAAAGGTTGCCA
The DNA here is from genome assembly GCA_905220385.1 of Xylota sylvarum. Taxonomy (NCBI): domain Eukaryota; kingdom Metazoa; phylum Arthropoda; class Insecta; order Diptera; family Syrphidae; genus Xylota; species Xylota sylvarum. The sequence goes on along the minus strand of LR999957.1, from coordinate 100,421,605 downwards.
ACCTGTGTTTTTCAGTTTCTCTTATTTGTTCTTGATTGTGCGTAAAATTGGAACACTATTGTCGCTCATGATGTGTAAATAGATATCACTTTAGAAATTCAAATCGTTTATTTGTTTGAGGGTGTGCTTCTAAGTGTATAACAGCTTACACCGAAATGGGGTCAAACGTACTTAATTGGCCTTCACAGGTAGATGTATGAATAAATAATGAAAATAAAAATTAAAAGTGTGAAACAAATGTCACACTTAAGGTCATAGCCACATCGAGCAAACAGTGGTTTACTTAAGATTGAAGCATGTTGAATGTCCTATAAGGGTAATCCAATAGGATGTGTGTAGAGGTATAAACATTTTCAGTTTGAAAATTTTCCTAAAATCTAGTCAGTTTTTAACTAAGTGGAGTCCAATTTGATAAACAGTAGGTTTTTATATCTAAAGTAGTTTTATACAATCTAATAAAGAAAGGTTGTAGGTTGTAAATTCCATGAAAAGTATGCCACAATTAATTGTAATCGTAATAGTTGCATACTCTCTGGCTGATGGCATTCATTCACTATCATTTTTCCGTTTTTCAAATTATATCCATTTTCTAAACAACACAAAATAGAAACCTATTAGGTCATTAGCTTTCAGGATCTACAAAATGTATCTACATGTAGCCCGTTGGCAGAAGAAGTAGAGATTTACCGACAGTCTAGTACAATAATCTTTAAAAGATGTTTTGTTTATTTTTCATTTTCATTACTCACCTGCGATTTAACAAAATCATCTGCAGGTGTGTGATCCAAGCCACACTTGTCCCTGTGGAACTCCTTTGCAATTGGACGGGCTAATTTTTTGATTTTTGTCATTTTCTCTGTTATCTTAAAATGTTTTCCAAAAAATAATTTCAAGGTTGAGGTTGTTCGTGCAGACTGTTATCCGAAATTATTATACCTCTCCCACTCAGGTTGGAGATTATCTAAAAAAACAGAAAATAAATAAATAAATAAATACGATTGTAAACCACACATCAAGCCACCCAACCCATGTGTACTCATGTTCATATACATATGTGTGCTCATCGATAATTCCCAAACAAAATATTTATCAAAGCATTACGTTAGCTTTGGTGGTTCCAAGTGAAATCTGTGATTTCAATAGGCAAATCAAGAGTCAATTTCTACGCCGTAGGGTTTCTCAGCACAGTGAGTGAGTGAGAAAAATTGACCCAGTTATTGGAAATTGCTAAGAACTCTTTGCCAATCTTTAACCAGCTTTAGTTCCACTTAATCATCTCTCATTTTACATGTTCAATATTCATTGCTTATAGTATCTACTGGTTAAAAATTGTATCTAAAAGAATAATTACGGACCGGAGGAGAGGCGGGATCTTCGTATCACAGTTATGATAGTGTATTTTTGTAATTAGATGCCATCGAAGTGTATAATACAACTGCAGCACTATCACGAATGTAATTATACTTCATAATGAGTGTTAAACATGAGTATATTATTAGCGTTTGGATACAACTTGCGTGCGAATGTATTGGTTAGATTGCGTGTGAAGTCGTTACTTGTTTTTAAAAATTTAATTTCAGTTTGATGAATTAATGGAAGATGTTATTGCTTGCACCACACGCGCACCCCTCCCTATAGATAAGTGTAGATATATAGTGTACAGGAAGTTGCAAAAATCATTGAACCGATTTTCAAATTCAGTTATGTTTAATGTGGGAATGTGGAGTATTGTATGAGAGTTGGCGGTTTAAATTTATCCAAGGCAAGACATATACAGTATCTTTGGCAAGATTATCGTCTCTGTGTCTACATAATCCAAGATTAAAATTTGTCTTAGTACATATCTACTATATTTCGAAAATATCCATTCCGATGTCCATTCCTTAGTTTATAATCTTCGTTTCATCAGTTCAATAGCAGATGGGATCTATTTCCAACGACCCAGCTTCCTTACTTACTTAGGTGGCACTACAGTTCGGGGTGAACCTGCGCATCCACAAATAAGCCTCTCCAGTTAGCTTGGTCCTTAATTAACTGCCTCCAGTTGCGTAGTCCAAGTCCGTTGAGGTCCTATTCTACTAGCACGGGCTACCTAAGGCGAGGTCTTACTCTACTGCGTTGTCCCTCCGGGTTAGGTTCAAATACTCTACCGGACGGAGCATTTACATATGTTCATCCGCTCAAGATATCCTAATTATCTTAGACGACTAATGCACGATTTTTTTTTTTTAATTAGATCGATGTCACTTTACAGCTCGTATAGTTCGTCGTTGAATCTCCTTCTTCAAAGCCAGTCAACGCCAATGGAACTGAAAATGTTATGAAGAATCTTTCTCTCCAAGCGATCGAGGATATCTTCATTCACTTTGTATAGAGTCCAAGCTTTACCGCCCTAAGGCAGGACTGGGATGATCAAGTCTTTTACAGAATCTCCTTAGTTGTTCGGAATATGGCCTAATTACTCAAATGTCTTCTCACCCCAAAAAAAGCGATTGGTAAGAGCTATTCTTCGTTTAATTTCTGCTAAAATGTTATTAGATATCAGAGTTTATAGCAGAGTCAAGGTAGACAAAGTCCCTTACTACCTCAAAATTATAGCTGTCGATTGTGACATTCTGTCCAATTCGTTGACGTTTCGTGTCCTTTCTTGTTGACAGCATACATATATAGGGTTGCTTTGTTGAAAAGACTAAACCTTCCGATTACTTGTGGAATATTATTTTATTCAAATGACTGTCTCGGATGGATTGGCAGTAGGCCATCCTCTCACTCCATTTTTGAATACATTTTGGATGGTTTCGGTCACTATTTCAAGAAGTAAGTGCCTGAGTTGTCTCTTGATGATTCACATTGCACAATCTTGCTGGCATCATAGCTCGCTCAAGTCCAAATCCTCAATTTCTGGCCATAAAAAATCTGTTATCATGCCTCGGTAGCGCTCTCCATTGATTGTAATATTTCTTCCATTGTCGTCTTGGAAAAAATTATTATGCCGCCGTTTCATCTAATACCCCCAGTTATGCATTATTACCTCCGATATGTTCAAATATGAGGAATGTGCGTTCTATAATTTCCACCATTTAGTGCAGGGCAGGTTCAACAGATATCACCTTTATATCACTAGTATATCGTAAGACTAGATATGTTTTGGTGAAAAGTGAGTGGCTATGTCAGATCTTGGTATAAATACCAGCTTAACTTCTCTCCAAGATTTTAGAATATAGTTAAAGTTAACAACTGGAGCCTCTTGTATACCTATTTATACATAACCCATGTATACACCATCTAACCTTTCACTTTCCAAAGTGATTCTCGGTGCGTACCTTTTGCTTTTGGGAACAGGAATTTGGTGGTTACATGTAGAATAATTAGTTTTATTACTTTGAAATAATTTCTAGCATATCGTCTATTAACGTAATCGAGTTAGCTTTGGAGAAGCTCTTACATAGTGCGGAATATGTTCTTTTCCATGACTACTGACTGTCATGCCACTAACGCCTTTATTCTACACTCGATATCGGCTGACGAATTTTGTTAGACAGGAACTCGCTCACTCGTCAGTTCTTATAAATTGAAGCTGTCAAACGTTGATACATATCTCTCGATTGTAATCAATGACGAGAGCACATTTAAAAAAATAAGAAAGAGATGCGGATTCGAAACGGAACCTTGAGGAATACCATCTAAAACACTTGAAACTCCGAAAAGTTTTGTTCAAATCCAATGAACAACTGATTCATTGATGCATGAACGCATTTTCGATAAAAAAAAACTTGATGTCAAACTCTGGCAAATGACTTTTAAATATCAACCGCAAGAATTTAACATTCAACAGGGTGATGCAGAGAGTGGGTCGGTTTTTTGGTACTATATGTTATATGTATGTATACCAACGGATTATCAGTGATTCTTTCTGCTTCGACCAGCCAATTTGTGAATATTAAAATTTTTATGTACCCTTGCCGCTGTATGAGTGGAAATGTGTTTCGTAATCACTCACTTGCTAGTCATCGTGGACTTTACATATTTCATCAAGAGCAGTAGGTAGACTTTTACTAATTTAGTACCTTAGTCATCAGTTGTTAGTTTATAATCATAGGGAATTCTTTATGAATAATCCCATGCCTCTATTTCATTTTTTTCGTGAAATTGTTAGTTTAGCATTTTATAAAGAAAAAATCTTCAATAGATACCAGCAAATGTAAGCAAATTCACTCTCTATTCCAACCGATTCAGATTTATTTATAAAATTCTAAATAAAGCACATTACTTACCAGTATAAACGTCATCGTGTTCAGCAACAACCTGCCTCCTTGCATGCCGCCTAACTACATATCATCGTCATTGTTAACAATGATAGCATTCACCTTTCTATTCACACCCTGTGGCATTATCCTCATACAACCCATGGTTTACCATACGCTAATATATATGTAGTAGTATTGGAAATACACACCTAGCCACTGCATTTTTCGTTAGTACCATATTGGCGTGTGACGAAAAACAGGCAAATCATTGACCTGTTAATTGATTTGAAATATGTATCTACCCACATAATATGTATGTCATATTAACATATTAACATCTCGGGTGTTAAAATAAAAATAAAAAAAAAAAAAACAAATTCCCCTCCGTGACAATGTTTCGCAACATTGCCGTGACCAGGATTCGAACCTGGGTTACCACGGCCACAACGTGGGGTCCTAACCACTAGACGATCACGGCTATCGGGGTGTTGAAGATACGTGTGTCAAATATCAACAACATGTTGCTGGTAAAGAAAACTGATTTCCACTTCATCTTACCCTTGGTCACTACCGGCAATAATTAATTGCAAGAAACATGTCATGCTATTGAGACTTCCAATGGAGAAGTCAAATTTCGTGAAATAATTTATGGCAAGACATTTATGTGTGATTTTATTTCTTGCCATCTCTGTGGAGTGTGGATATAACCCCTGAAACAAAATTTTACATCGACTGGCAATTTGGTGGGAGATGAGGTTTTCAACTTTATATCATACGCTGGATGTACGTGTCCATTATCAGACCTATACTACAATATGGCGTAATCATCTGGTGGTCGGTTCTTAATAGGGTTACTCACCTGAAACTCCTCACTAAGTGGCAAAGATCTGCATGTACATATATGCTTTAGTGGTGCACTGAGAAGTTCTCGCTCAGCGCATTTGGACATTATGCTCCACCTCCTCACCTCAGATATTGTTCGCAAGTAGTTGACTGCCAATTCGGCTATCCGATTTAAAGCCTCCTCCTAAAGCCAATCAAATCCCTGGAATCGTGTCCTTTAAAGGGTGTTTTAAACTGTAATTCGTCTTTTATGGATATGAATGAACCGTTCAACATTCATTTATGCTGGGTACCAAACCACAGAGACATTGCAGGGAATGTAAGGCTGATGAGCTCGCCAGACACATAGGATACTGGCGAAGTGGCGGAACCTGGGTACGTCTCTCACTACTTATAGACTCTTACTAAAATTGAAAGTTTTTAGCAAAACCAACAGTAGCAATATTTCGAAACAGATCTGGCCTAGACTTGATTTGAACCGTAGTGGCGAGTTGCTCCTATTGAAGCGATCACCGATCAGGCACGTTATCGGTATTCTTGCTGGACACTGTCTAGTAGGCCAACATGCCAAAAGGCTGGGCCTACTTTCACATGACTTCTGCAGAAGCTGTAGGGTTAAGAAGAGGGAAAAAACCGTCCTCTTCCTCCTATGTACATACATGCCCAGCTCTGTCCCAAAAAAATACTACTCCATCTAGTAGCTCCATTCTTTTAAACGTACTTCGCTTTATCAAAAGCTCCATTTGGTTTTAATTAGTCCCGTGTAGCCAAATAACTTTTTATTGCGTCTCTTATGGGGTCTTACTTTTGTATCTAAATGGTGCTATATTAGTCTAAATGTATCTACACACTTGTGCAGACAGCCACTCTAACCTAAAACTTAATATAAAGTTCGATAGCAAGCCCTTCCATGAGAATAGGGGGATTTTTGTGTTTGTATTGTACTGGACTGCACTCAAGGGTGAATAGAATTTAGAATGATTCTGTTAGACATTTTCTTTTTTTTGACTGCCGGGTATAAGTAGATAGTGCTTGTGGATAGTACTCATTCTTACTGGAAATATTTCGATTGGAACACGGGATTTAGATAAAAAAAATCTTGAAGTTATTAGCACGTAGATACTCGTTATCTACAGATGTGGACAATACGTATGCAATATGATAGCGTTAAGTTTGCGTATCAAAACGTTTGAAAAGATATAATATTGCACATATGCAGAATGTCCTAACTTCTCTGACATACTGTTTAAAGTTTGTGCAACTAATCTCAACTTTTATCGGTTCCAGTCCATGACGCAGATACGTATTGAAACCGACTATTCGTGTCGATTAGCAAACTTGATTTCTTAGCACTACCGCCACCACTAAGCCAAAGTATGTAATTATGCAACTGTAAGCGCATTTAAAGAAACTATTTTATGATAGCGGTTAATCCAAAAGCAACTAATGCATGGCAAACGGCTGTTTAAGTTATATTTTAGCGATTTTATGACATTTTATGCCACCTAACTACTGTTGGCTGTTGACCCTGAACTTGGTTGGGAAATCGTGTGTAGCGTCGTAATGAAATTCATGGTTTCATAATTTTTTTCTTTTTTTTGTTTGTTTGTATCTTTAATCTGCAACTTCAACTTTAGTGTGTGAACGCATTCAGACTTGCGATAGTCTGGGGATTTTGTAAGACACATTCGATTTGGAGTACCTCGAACCTTTTGTTAGTGATGAACAGCTTTTGTAATGTCAGGTGTTTAGTTCAATGGACCGGGGTTACGGTAATAATAAATGCGTGGGAATTACCCAATCATGTTTTAAATGAAGGCATTCAATTTGAAGCTTTGCCGTTGCGGTTGACGTCCTGTTTTATTTGTTATTTACTTTACTAATTAATGTTAACGGAATATGTATGTGATCAGTTTGGGAAACAACAGTATTAATGTTTAATCAGTAATTTATGAAGGTGATTAAGAACTTGTTTTTATGAAAGTGAGTAATTCAGTTGGGTATTGGGTAAAACAGCTATCAAGTGGTCGTAAAGCAGTAACCACGAACTTTGTATGAATTACGAAAGAAACCAAAATTCACCGGCTGCTACAATGTAAGAATGTTGGATTCGACTTCGTCTAATAAAGTGAAATATATTCTCATGTAAAGTTAAACAAAAAAAAAGTATTTCCCGTTCCGTGACAATGTTTTTATAGAACATTGCCGTGACCAGGATTCGAACCTGGGTTACCACGGCCACAACGTGGGGTCCTAACCACTAGACGATCACGGCTATTGCGGGTGTTGATAAACTTTGTGGCGATTGAAAGAAACTTTTTGAGCAACATGTTGATGGTTTAAAAGCGTATAGCAAGTGTATTTATGTGCTATACATAAGTACAGTCGACTCCCTCTAAGTCGAATTTTCACGGGATATCAAAATTAGTTCGAGTTAGAGGGATTTTTGGAAAAATTCGAGTTACAGGGATTAATATTTTTTTTGTTTAAAAACCTTATTTGTTCAAATATATGTACATATGTATACATAAATTTTAAATATATAAAATTAGTTAAAGAAACTTGTACTTTTAGATTGAGTCATTACAGTTGGAGTGTGCACCCGTTTAAAAAACGAATCTATCTTAAAAAGGCAGTGTTGAACCTCATCCGGTACATCATCTGTCATTTCAATTGCAGATTGCAATATTTCAATTGCGTTTTCAAAATTATACTTTCCCGGGAGTTCAATATTATTTTTTTCGTCTTCAGCTTGTTCTTCATCATCTCCATCCCCGTCATCGTTAGCATCAGCAGTGTGTGCTATTGCTTCCAAAATTGAATTGCTATTAGGTACTTCTGTGGCTACGATACGGTCATCGACTTCAACATAATCCTTCCAACTCACGCCTTCAACATTGTAATTAGATTTTGCAAGCCTGTTCCAGATTACCTCGATTTCATTAGTATCCTCGTTTAAACATCTAAGTAAGTTAAGTGGAATATCATCTTCATCGTCCCATGTCTCGGGCTTAAATCCGGCCTTTTGAAAACAATTCTTAATTGTCGACGGAGTTACATCCTCCATCCATGCCTTTGAAATTTCTCGTACACAGTCGAGCAGTGATACCTTATAGTCCTCTTTTTTGGTTTCCTAAGTCTTTAAGATTTTGCCAAGTACACGGCGCTTATAGTGCACTTTCAAATTTTGTATAATACCTAAGTCCATCGACTGAACTATTGAGGTCATATTAGGAGGGAAATACTCAAGCTTTATGAAGTTTAATTTAGCCTTTATTTGCGTTGGGTGAGCTGGGCAATTATCGATTATGAACAATACCTTGCACTTTGATAAAAACAAAGAAGTCCTTCAAAAGTTAAGTTTTTTGTTAAAAAAATGTTCTTGTCCAACCTAAAGTACCTATAGCACAGCCTGAAAGCAATACACTTTAAATAAAGTTAACAAAATTCCTGAATAATACGCACGTCCGCAAATGTTTACAATTGGAATCTCACTGGTAGACGTCTGTATGTTACTCTTTTTAAAGTAGACTTCCAAAACACACACTAAATGGTAAGAAAACATCTGAGATACTTAACTGTTTTCAAATTAAAAGCATATTGTTTGGAGCCCAACCAACTACACAAGGAATAAGCAGCGCATATGTTCATACAGGGAGGCACGGTTGTGTGCGCGATGCGACTGAGAGAGTCAGAGGATGCGAGTGTCTGTGCTTGATGTTATACAAGTTGCGAGAAGACATTTTTTGTTTTTTTTTTTCGTAAAAAAAAATTCGACTTAGATGGATTGAAAATAGACCAAGAGTCGAAAGAATGTGTTCGAGTTAGAGGGATTTCGACTTAGAGGAAGTTCGACTTAGAGCGAGTCGACTGTATATATACTTTTATACTCTTAGGGTGTATTAAGATAGTGAAATAGAAAAATTATCGAGATAGACCCTGTAAAGTAATACGACATATGTATATGCATCGTTATGGACAGTCTACAACAAAAGGAACCTTGCAAATTCAGTGACAGGGATATTCGGAAAGCTGTTAGCGTCATGACAGGACACTGCGTGATAGGCAATCATGCAGATAGGTATGTAGGTAGTGTAGGGTTATGAGTTTTTCATAAGGCAATAGGCACCATAGTGGGCCTATCGCCCACCATTACGGTAACTAAACTAAACCATCTCTTCCATGCATTTGATCTGCTTACAACATTTTACTATCTCAAAAATTTGGTTCACAGACCCTTAGAGGAACTAAGTTATCAGGCAAGTACTTTCCTAGGTGTTTAAGTCTACTCCAAGCTATGGCTTGACATTCACAGAGTAGATGTGTGATGTCCTCCGAAACGTGAAGGTCACTGCAATATGTAAATATATCTGTAATTGATAATCCCAATCTCATGGTATGCCTCCTCAAAAGGTAATGACCTGAAAGAATCCCTACCGCTATTCTTAACCGCGACCTGCTTAGGTTTATTATTTCCGCAGATTCTTCTCAATCTAACATAGGCCACAAGGCTTTAGATATGTACTGATATGTACCTGTATTTCCCCCTAGGATGAACCATTTTAAGTCAGCCATATTGATGACCCTTTCATAGTCTTTAAAGTACTTTTAGGGAAGGATACTTGTTATTAACTTTCTCAAAGCAATGCTATGTTGATCTTCTTGTTTAAAACTGTTCAGAAGACTAGTACCTACATCGTACTTATGAATTCAATGAGTGATTAGCTCAGTTGGCCTAGAGGGTTTTTTTATACGAAGATAGGCCTATTGAGGCCTAAAGCACACAATTTTGTTTTGTCGGATACAACACCCTTAGAAGAATGCAATTGAGTAGCTAGGCCTTTTCAAGAAATACTAAGGAGACTCTATATCCTCCTCATCGTCCCAGTTCTGTTGTATGAGGCAGAAGCGTGGACGTTAACGAAGGCTGATGAAGACATCCTCAGTCGTTTTGATCTAAAATTCTTCGGATGATTTTCGGTACCGTTTGCGTTAACTACGACCAGTATATCAATATTGGCCTGGTCAGAAAAGTTGGAATCAGCCGTCTAAGATGACTAGCATATGTAGAGCGAATGAACACAAGCGCTCCGACTCGAAGAGTCTTCGAATCTAACATGGAGGGACAAAGCAGTAGAGGAAGACTTTGCCTTAGTTGGCCCGCCTGTTGCTTGCAGCCCAGATCCACCCCGGACTGCAGCGCAACCTTAATAAGTAAATAAGTACAACACCCTTAGCGACTACACCGGGTGTGCTAAATTCTGGTTGAGTGATGCATGCCAGGTTGTACCATCTTGTGAATAGTACCAATTCGATCTTAGATGGGTTTGGCTATACTCGTATTATTTTTTATTTTGAGATTTATGTGAATAGTAATTAAGTTTCTTCCAATCCCCAACCAACCCCTACCTTAGCGAAAATTGTGTGAAATTATAGACCCACGAATTTTTGTGAGCGATTTTTTTTTTTAAACTAAACTTCTTCAACTTCTATGAAACCTACGCCAGATTCATTACGATTGTATTAATAGAAGGTGATGTATATGGTATTACACGATCTATTCCAAACGGATTGAAACTTTCATATACTCATTCTTGGGTATTACTTACATATTTTATTTATCGCTTGCTACGTGTAAAAATTTATTTTAATTGCCTACGTGTTCATTTCTCTGTTCATATGGTTGAACATGTGTTATTAAAATAATTGCAATTGCTACTCAACTTTTTTTTCGCATCGATTCCAAACCATTTGGTTAACACGGACCAAACTCCAGAACACTCAAAGTTCAAATTTATTACCTAATTCCTTGGCAAGAACTACAAGTGTATTGTAATAGACGGGTTTTAATGAAAATAAAAAAAATCTTAATTGATCTGAACAGAAGCCGGTTTTCCAACACATCACTGCAAATGAGAATGAATAAATTATTAAATTTGTTTTAAAATAACTTTAGTGTGACTGAAAGTAATTTGAAATGACGAAAAATGATTTCCTGATTTAATTTTCACGATCAAGTGATCAAGTTTAAAATTCACTTAAGCTCTGAACACAAACTGAGTCATTGTTTCAAAAATATAAAAACCAAATAAACAAAAATTATATTTCTTTCTTCCTTTACTTGCCCATGAGATAATAAAAAAGGTAAAGAAAACTATACAAAAAAGCCTGCATTGTGGTAATGATGATAATTAAATTTTCTGCGTTATTACTGGGGGTCATTTTAAAGGCCAAGAAGTTAGACGAACCAAGACGCAAACTCGTAATTTGATGTAATGACGAATGTCGGTCGCATTGTTGTCGTACTCTCTACCTTGTCTTGCACCGAAAAGTGAATGTAAGAGCCTATTGTAAGATACACTTAATGGGCTATTTAAACGGCGATTATAGGTTTATATGTACCTAACAAGATAGATCATTGTTATGCAGGGTGAACTATGTACATGGGAAAACCATCTTCTGCTTAGATAGATAAACATGGATTCGGTGTTTCTTTGTGGTACTTTTCTTTTTTTTGTTTTACGCCAGGTTAAAGCGAATCGTAAATTATAACTCGGAATGAGAACACTATGAGTAATTGGAGTTGTCTAATCCCTACTATGGTCGGAAACAGATTTTTGGTGAGACGATCAAGGGATTTTTTTCAAGAGTGTTGCGCATAGTAATTATAAAAGCGGATTGTTTTACTACATACATCTTTGCGTCGGTATGCATGTTAAAAATGTCGACTTTTGAAAGATTGTATAGATATCTAAGAACATTTATCTATTGTACAGAAAGCCAATAAATGCGGGCAGATATGAGGCTTCATGGCAGATTGCGGACAATCCTTTGGGTTGCGAATAACAACAATCGAATAATTCGACTGAAAATTGTTCTCTCAATTCTATTTATTCGTAAAAAAAAATTAAGCCAGGTCTTTTGCTGCTCGTAGATTGTTATTCGCTGATTTTTATTCGACAAATTTTATTCGCTCACAAGTCTTCTGACTCTGTTTTTATCATTGAGCTTTCGGTGAACCAGATCAAACTTCTGGACTTTAGTTTTCGTATTCCAATAATCCAGTCTTCACGATAACCTTTAAATACAGTACTTCCTGACCATAAATTTGGGACTGTAACATGAAGTGGTGCGATTCATGCGCATTTTGGCCCATAAGACCTTAGTAGCACACTGAGAATATTTAATAGTGATGTAGCGGTATGACTGATGGCCATAAAAGAAGACGAGAAATACCTCGTGGGGGTAGCATTCAATTGCGGTTACAGACACCGACATTGCTCCAGAGAAGGAAGTTTTTTTTTCGAATCCAGAATTGCGTTCTTCGAGAGACCTTGTAGAGAACTACAGTTTTGCACTCGCTATAGAGCAGTAGCCGGTTTTGTACAAAGCGCACTCGATGTCTAGGAAGACACATAAGGTTATTTCTTTGGAACGGTGTGGCCCTTCTATCTTCTTGAGCCTCTTTTTAAGTCTATAGTTTTGAGAAGGAATAATCTTAGACCCAGTCAATAGTATTTAACCATAGTTGTAGCTTACTATAAATTAAGCGTTCAGTTACCTATTGCAAAAGGGCTGGAAATAAACCGTCTCTATCGGAGGCTTTAAGCCTTTATCACGACTAAGGACCTTTGTTTTCTCCAGATTTAGTAACTCCGACAGACTCTCTGCAAAAGAGCATTTCACTTGGAAGCTAAAGTACTTTTGTCTGACATCCAAGAGCTATATAAATTTGAAGACTATTTTTTGAGCTGAATACCCATTCTGGTCTACTCTGTGTATGGACTCCAGAATGAGTTTTTTCCTAGTGTAGGAATTTTTGTATTTCAAAATTTCCAAGTCAAAGACAACTACTGTTAGATTTTACAAATCAGTGAACATTTCAAAAACTTTCAATCAAAATAGTCCGTATGCACCGCCGCCGGCTCGCATAGGGGTATTTGCCCCCAAAACCCGCTCAGAAATATTTTTTTGTCTTAATGAAGTGAACTCACCAGAAACAGTACAAGTGTAAATATTTTTAAAATTCGGCCACTTTTCGCCAATTTTTCATAACTTCAATATTTTACATGAAATCGAAAAATTTTGTAGAGACCAAATATTAAGATATTTAGATTTTCTGCAATTGACACGCATACATTTTGTGAGCGGTTTCATTAAAAAACCGATTTCGATTAAATTTTACATTTAAAAAATTAAATACAGATTACGGATGTTAAAATCTTTGGGGGCAGTTATAAGCAGAATTTTTTTATAGTTTATCCGGGAAGATAATTTCGATGTTTAACTCACATAATTTTAATTATACACTTTGTACTTTTTCTTGTCTTTGTATTGTAATCTTCCGATTTTTTATAGAAAGTTTCTCACTGACTGAGAACTAATTTTTGTTAGATAAGTATCGCCAACGATCTAGATCTTTTTGTCATCCAAGCAATTTTTATTCTTGTTCACCATTTAACTATGTATCTCTGTACGTACCTATGTACTTATGTGTAATGAAGAACATAATTTAGGAGAAGTTTCAATTGTGCAATATCACATCATTGAATCATTTCTTATCAATTCTTATTGCGTTTCACTGACAACATACTGTCAACACATGTGCCGTTTAATCTGTCATTCATTTCAGTGACAAACTTCTAATTCCACTTGTCTTAAAGTTTTTGTTTTTAAATATTTTAGAATGCATTATCTCGCAAGTCTCTGGGTTAAGTAATTGCATATGTACAGATAATTTATATATAGATAAACCTAGCATTAACGGATGAAGGAGTTGTGTGGCATTGTGCATTTTTGATGGAATTGATAACATTGAACTGATACTATCTTGGAGATTTCACAAATTTTTTGTTGTTTTATAAAAACGCCCTCAAAAAATGTGCGTAGCCATATATAATGTTCAAGCAAATTATAGAAAATTTCAAGGCCTATTAAGTTTGTTTTAACAATTTTTTTTGATTTCTAGTAAAAATTTTGAAAAAATAAAATTTTTGAAAAGTCACTTCAAATATTAATTTTAAGCTCAATTGCTGCTCAATAGCCGAAAAACAGCCAGTTTTTAAAATTCTGTTATACGTACATGCAAAATGTGGTATGCCATCTTATAGCATATGCCCAAAGTAACTTATATATGAAATTTTATCAAAATCGTTAGACCCGTTTTTGAGAAAATCCATTTTTAGTAAAGTTGGCCCTCAGAAAAGTACCCTTATTTTTGCGGTTACAATTAAAATTCCAAATTAGCCTCTAGGGAACATCCCGCAGACCCCAGATATGAAGTTTGAAGCAAATCCGTTCAGCCGTTCAGACAGCACGACAGACACACAGACAGACAGACGGAATTGGCGGATCCATTTTTTGGAATTCTCCATCATAGCAATGTCAAGTTCGATTAAAATCATAAGTTCAAAATTTTTCACTAAATCAATACTTGCGCTATATGTAGGTATGTATATATATGTATGTACATACATATGTAATGTATGTAGGTGCAAGTAAAAATACAATTGTAAACAACTCTGCAACTTTGTGGTATCCCACTTTGAGGGACTCTCAAAATGTAAGTTCCAGTTTATGGAACTACTTTCCCCCATCACCCTGCGTAATACCCGTATTTACTAGCACATCTAGCGGAACTTTTGTGTCATCCAAAGGTGCGCGCAAACACAGACTGTCCATCGTGTGCGCCAGAGGAAACAAGGTCAACTGTCATCGTGCATACTGCAACAAAGGCGCACACAGCAGGCAATCCAATGAACGTCGGTCGTCGCCAGTGTGGAAAATCAAAATTCCAAACACGTTCCATTAAAAAATTTCCCAAAAACAAAGCAAAAACAAAAATAAATTAAGTACACCTACCAAACTAAACTTGCAGTAAGCACTTCGAATATTCATTTAATACGCCATTATCGGCCAGCAAATCACTTCAAACCAAATCGTTTCGCGTAATGAACACAAACAATAATAATTGTCAGGCGTCAGTAGACAACTCCATTCATGGACGCCCACGTTGAATTCAAATATGTACCTCCAAACGAATTTCCCTTCAAGAGTGTAAACAACAATGTGTTTCACTATAACTGTCAAATGGGCCAAATTATGCAATTGTGGTTAAAACTACTTGAAGGGTAAAATTATTACTCTCGTTGGAGGTGTCAAACACTTGAGATACACAACACTCGCGCGCACGGATTGAATTTCGATTTGACGCTACAATTACATACGCGTGGCGCTAAACAAGCCATGAAAGAAAATTAGAGGTTCCCCTTCCCAGAATGTGGGTCAGCAGCGCAGCGACCAAACGATTGCGAACCAAGGTCTACCCACTGGCTTAGACGAAACGCGTGCTCTAAAAGATTTACTCAAGACGATCGTGCGCAATGTGCATGGTTTGAAGTTTCCGAGACAACTTTCTGACCGTATTACTTGAATTGGTGTCTTAAACTGAGCTAGCTTCGATGCACCTGTAGCTCAGAATACCTGTTTTGTTTTTATGAAAAACCGATTCGGTTCGCCGCCACCGAGTGAATTGGCAAAAAGAGAGTGAAACACTCAACTTGAGTGAGAAGCAGAGGACCATATCGATTATTATAATAATGATCATTCGGCCTGGTTTGTTTAGTTATTTTGTTTGTTT
This sequence comes from Xylota sylvarum, assembly GCA_905220385.1. Lineage (NCBI taxonomy): Eukaryota > Metazoa > Arthropoda > Insecta > Diptera > Syrphidae > Xylota > Xylota sylvarum. Next base: position 100,405,876 of record LR999957.1, on the reverse strand, counting down.
ATGACGTTTACCATTTTTTTTTAATGGCAAGTACTCCGTCAAGGGGATTTGGCTCGCTTTTTATCTTGTTTATTGAAGGTACGATAGCAATTGGTCTCAATGGTATTGTAGGTTATAAGTTTATAGATCAATTTAGTATGCCAATGTTTGTTACGAATACGTGCGTAAATACAATAGACTGGGTGACGCAGTTCAGTGTTAGCAGATTTCCGTAAATGCCTAAAACTATGCAAGATTATGAGATGAGATATAATGTCTATTCCGCAGTATTACTAGAAAGCCCTTATTTCTATTAATCTTGTAAATTATTTATATACTGATAAAATTAAAATAAATATAAATAATAAAGAAAAGCTTTGATATCGCCTTCACATCAGTCCTTACTATATATCTGACTAGTAGTATTTACAATGAAAAGCAAGAAATGTTTATTTTTTTCTTAGCGTATTCACGATTTTTTATGAAAACTTCTACTTTTAATTTAGTTAAAAAAAAAGTTCATATCTTGTATCTTGTAGATTGTTCTACTGATAAACTATTACTGTGGGCGAGAAAGTTAGTGTAGTTCATCAATGGATTGAAAATAAAATCTGCAAATTGTCAATTGGATGCAGGCCGAACTAATGAAGATGCAAACTCCACCTGGTCTTGCAGGTTTATCGATCTTTATCGGGAGGAATCTTAGGTCACTAAAAGTCATGTCTTACGAGACAAGAAGGGAGCGCGTATAGCACTGAACTTTAAGTCAGTAGACTTCAAGTCGCCAAAGTGCTGCTTCGATGTCAGTCGCTTGCAGGACGCTTTATGACTAAGTAAGATTTTGTAATTCAATAAATTACAGGGCGACAGGGCGAAGAAATGCTTACTAAGATATTTCTCCTCAAAAATGATAGAGCAGGGCTGGTGCATAGGTTCTACACAAATCATTGGAAGTTACAACCCATGTTTTATCCTACATTCCGATCAAACTTTGATGCACTGTTAGGGTTAGATTCTAAATACATCTGTATGGCATTGAACTTAAGCTAGGGGAGGTCATAAGTGACTAAATTACGAACTTATAAGGTGATACTTTTGAACTTTTGGACACTATTGGAGTCCAAATGGTATTTTTCCTAATAAACCCCTGTCATAATAGATCTTCTGATTCGCAGTGTCACAGATCCTGATATTTCATACTTAAGTCTTGGTAGGCAGGTACTTTTTAAGCTCACCAATCAGTTTCTTACAAATCTGTTACTTACTTAGGTGAATCTACAGTCCGGGTTGGGCCTATGTAGGTCTCAAGCAATAAGCCTTCCTCTTGTGCGTGTCACCTAAGGCGAAGTCTTCCTCTACTGCGTTGTCCCTCCGGGTTGGATTCAACAACTCTTTGGACCGAAGCACTGATGTCAATTCGCTTTACATGTCCTAGCCATCTTAGACGACTGTTGCGTACTTTTCTCACCAGATCGATGTCACTACACAGTTCGTAGAGGTCACTGTTAAATGTTTTCCTCCAAATCCCAAACGAGATCGACAATCATTCGAAAAATTTAGCGTTCAAACGAATAAGAATATCTTCGTTCGCCTTTATTAACCTCCATGCTTCTAAGCCCCATACAGTACGATTGAGATGATATGGATCTTATATAGAGTCTCCTTGGTATTTCTTGACAAGGCCTTGATACTCAATTCCCCACTTAGGTCAAAGAAACAGCGATTGGCAAGTGCAACTCTTCGTTTGATTTCGGATGTGATGTTTATAGCGTAGCTGAGGTAAATAAAGTTCCTAACTACCTCAAAGCTGTAGGTGTCTTTTGTGACATTCTATCAGATACGTCGATGTTTTGTGTCTCTTATTGTTGGCAACTTATACTTGTCTGAATCAGCGGCCTCGGTGAGATTGTTGCCGAACTTTATGTAGCAGCGAGGGTTTTCCATCTTCATTCTACACAATGTGACGAATTCGGTAGGGTTGCCAAATCTAAACATGGTTCTGTATAGCTCGTCTCTAAAAATGAGTATCGACCTGGACCTCTTGGGTTTTCTCCAGAATCTGCCGTAGTGTGAATATTTGGTCGGTTGTGGACTTACCGGGCCAAATCTGTTTCATTTGCAATCGATCCTATATAAGGAGTATAAATCTTCTGAAGCACGATATGCGAAAGAAGAACCATACTATTTACTTACTTAAGCCCTATTACCCTCGTGTGGCATTGTTACTTCCCCCAACTTAGGCCCAAATACCGGGATTTCTCCTCCACAGTTCTGCGCCATGTGAACTTATATCAACTTAGTCTACTGCTATAGATCGCTTTAGAGTATTCCATTTCAAGAGCTATTTTGAAACGATTATATACATATAAGACCCTTATGTGTGCCATAAAAATAACAAAGACGTATATATGAAACTCAGCGTTAGGTTGACTATTAAGACACTCATCACGTTTTCAGTTGGTGCTTCTCTGCCATCTGGTCGTCAATATCCTGTAGTCAACAAGTTTCCAACATGTACATATAAGAGTTTAGCGCGCAGTACATAGAAGTTAACAACAGTTCTACGCCAGATTCTCGAGCGTTTCCAGCTGGTTTCCTAGAGCACAAAAGGGCAGTGTTTTGGATATGTTCACATTGATGAATTTGAAATTTTAAAAGCAGTTGTCTTTAGAGTCAAGAAGCGTTTCAATTGTCCAAGAAACGAAACGTACTCTGTTTGGTAATGCGGAGTGGTAACCAAGCGTCGTCGCCTTTTCATTGAAGTGGCAAGTTGGCACAGCTTTCAAACGCTTTTTAAATTCAGTAAAGTTTCTTCTATCCCAGTTTTCAAAACAACTAAAAGAATGCACTATCCTCGAATCCCTCAGATTGGTTTCAAAATATACAGCTCTCCTCTATTGCGTTAGTATACACCGCCCGATTCTTCAGCCCTTAATGACCACCTCTATTTAGGAGGCCACGCACATGTTAAACTCCCATCAAATTACTTTGTCGCACATAAAGTTATACATTTTTTACGATAAATGCACCTACTTACCGATACTGGTAGTATCTCAATCCTCTTTTTGTTTTTCAAAGTCCCGTCCAAACCACTGAACTGAATACGTTTAGCACTTGAAAAATGTCTTCCTACTACTAAACAATTGTAGCATTCTTACCTAGAGCCAGCCAAGCATATTCTTTTGTTAATGAACGCCATAAATATAAATCGCTTGGTAGTTGCAATTAATTAAAAATTCACATGTGATCTCCCACCTGTCTGTTGGGTTTGCTGTTGACGTTCAAATTGACGTATAATTACAACATCTGGTTAAAATATCAGTAAATAGTATTTTAATTCGTATAAAGTAAATTTTAATGAGAACTGAGATTAGTTAAATGTATTTAAAATATGAAAACATTGTGCATATTACATCTAGTGTCACAGGAACTAATAATATACATGTACATAAATATGCTAAACTATTTCACATGAATGTGTCTTTAAGAAACGCTGGAGCACCTTGTGTATGGAAAGTTTAATTCTGTAAATGACAAAAGTCACAACTGTATATATAACGTAGAGTATGAAAACTCCACCGAATGTTATCATGCCCTGAACGGGTTTCTTCCAATCCAAAATGGGATATATGAAGTGGTTACCATATCTGAAAAGAAGGAAAGGTTATTTAAAAATAATAAAACCATGGCAATATGCTTTCTTATGGTAAATTCTCAAAAAGATACAAGCTTTTAGAAGGCTTCTAGAACCAGATTGCACCTACCCCCCATGTATTTAGCTTAGAATTGAAATTTTTAGCGAAATTTTACATTTTGGAAAACTGCAATGCTGATGTGCTTTCCGATAATGCGATTCTACAGAAATGACAACTTTAACAATTCTTTTAAAAATTAAACATAAACGACATCTTCAGGATTTGCAGAAACGCGAAAGAGAGGAACATCAGTCCAGAGGTTCATTTATCGACGACCTCAGCCGGAACTATTCTCCACTTAGTATAGGGTCATCGAACAAGAGGTGCCATTTTAAATTTCATGCCATTGTTGAACTGGTCATATTTGACTATCGTTGTGATGACTTTTGATAAGTAAAAACTAGGAGGTGACATAAGCGGTGCTTTATACACAACTCCCTCTGCGGCACTGGACATTATATTTCATCTGACACCCCTGGATATATTTAGCAAGCAAATGGAAGCAAGTGGAGCCGATCGCCTAGAAACTACCCTAAAGTGGTCAAGAAAAGTATTTGGACATGCCTCCGTTCTGAATAATTTCAACGTCTTTTGTGATTAAAGAAGTCTTATCTTGGCTTAAGGTAAACGTGATATCTGCTAGAATATCCGTATCTTTTCGGATAGCCAAGCAACTCAAATCCTTGGAATCGAACTCTATTAGTTATTTAGTAGCTCTAGACCGTCGATCGTCTATCAAGGAGATATCTGGGCAGTTCAATAATCACCTTTGCTGGGTGCGGGGTCATAGTGATATTCCAGGGAACTGTAAGGCCGATGAACTCGCCACAATAGGAACAACTTTACCCATTTTGCTGGACAAGGGCACCTTAGGTATACTAATCAATATTTTCAAACTAAAATTCAAGCTGGATGCTATCGAGAGTACAAATCGTAGAATTGGATTCCTCTCAACAGGTTGCATATCGGCGCTACAATAGGTGTCATTGCTGGACACTGTCTAATAAATAGGCAAGCATACTACAAGGCTGGGGCTTTTTAGGAACTACTTTTGCAGAAGTTGCATGGATCAAGAAGAGGATTAAACCATTCCTTACCTTCTTTGTTTCTGTCCAGCTCTCTTCCGCACAAGGAAGCTTCACTTATGAGCCTTCTATTGTAATGAACTAGGCGATCTGATAAACATAGATATCAAGAGCCTCTTACGTTTCATCAGATGTTCAAAATGCTTTAACCAGTAGGTAGAGAGGAACTTTCTCCTGTGGAATGTGGAATCACAATGGACCTATTCCTGGTTTAAGTGTGTTGGCGTTTCAGAAGTGGCAGTCATTTCAACCAAAACAAACCATGCTCACATCTATAACCCATTTTCAAGTCAATATCCACAACAAACTGTCGCTTAAAAAATTCATTCATGCTATTATTATTATTATTATTATTATTTGAAGATTGGATAAGTTGCACTGCGACCTGTTACTCTATTGTGCCCCCTTTCGGAATCATTTTGAGGGTTATGTACTCTTACTACTCCTTGGCGGAAGAAATCTGTCCTAGAGCACTCTCTCTAATCCAATTTTCTTTAAGAATCTAAGGATGAGAGCTGAATCTTGTTTGGTACTTGCCCAAGTATTTCAGTCTTTTGTGGGTCAGTGCACCACAAGATCCCAGCACATGTTCTGGGATTTCACTGGACTCATTGCAGAATCTGCAGAGACCTTTTTCAGATATACATACCTAGTTTTCTGAGGTGCTCCTTGAATTTACAATGCCCGTTAACGAAGATGTATCATGCTGATATATGTGTCGAATCTTTTTCGGTTGTATCGCCCTTGAAGAGCCCTTGAGCGTTATTCCAGGTTCTTGCACTGTTTTCCCTATCTTGTTTCCTGAAATCTTCTTTGAGGGTATGATCCCCTATTCCGCAGAATGGTTTAGGACCTATGAAGGTTTCTGATGCTTCTTTTCTTGCTAGGGAGTCGGCCATTTCATTACCCTCTATTCTCAAATGGCCAGGTATCCAACAGAGGGTCACCTTGTTTCTACAACCTAGTTCATTAAGTTTTTGCAGGCATTCCCACACAAGTTTGAATTTAATGATATAGGAGTCAAGTGCCATGATAGCAGCTTGGCTATTTGGCATTATAGTTATATCACAGTTGGCATGGTTTGATTAGGACACATCTATTTATGGCATAGATTTCAGCCTGAAAGATAGTAGTGCTTTTGCCAATAGATAGTAGAGTATTTGGTTCTGGGCCCGAGTACTCCTGCTCCAGTTCCTTCATTAGTTCTTGATACATAGCTCCAACTTTTTTTGTTACTGAGCTTGGCAACAAAATTCTTTTTGGAAGTTAAACCTTCTAAAGGTATCATCTCTAGGAAAGGCTAGGAGTGGTAGTTTTTTGAGCAGTGCATCGAATTGCCTCGATGTAATGCACTTATCTCTTCCTATTCCGCCATTCATTCTAACTTCACCTTTCATCCTATTGATCTCATACTTAGTTCATAATTATAGTTTAAGGGAACCTTGTTCGTTTTAAAGAACTTTATTAGTTTTAAGTCTTGAATTTGAAGATTGTATTTGTAAGCTTTTATAAATGTCCGGGGTTGACTCGGACCTGAAACAAAATTTTACAATTAAAAGCACTATGTCTGGGTTAGAAATTCTGCTAACTACACTAAGCCACTGTCAAATTTTCGTACGAAATGGCGAATGGATTCACTCTTATCGTAAGTGAGCAACAACCTATTATGGTTCGCAATACGAGTTCATAGTCATTACACACGACGACGTACTACATTCAATTATACTCTTATAGCTCTGACTCTGGAGCAAACATTAGAATCAAATTAGGCGGCGTTTATAAGGCTTTAGCTCATACTCACTTCCACTAGCTCGGTTAATTAAAAGAATAAATTGCCACCTTACTAGCAATCCTAAGGTAACTTGGTAACTACTACTACCTAGATCGCATCTCTAATTGTGCTGTTTCCTCTAAAGTTTTGCGGAACCATGTTTTCAGTTCTTACACACTGTCCCATGACTGATTTCCTCCGTTATTTGGATATTCAAATTCAGCCTTACAGTAGGCTACATTATTATAGGTTCGGGAAACAGACCTTTCTTCTCAGAATCATTCGTGTTGTGAGAGTTAAATTCTTTATACGAGTGGAAAGGTCCTACTTTTTAATGTCCTGATCATAGTCCAATTATTTTGAGATGCTCTTGTTGACAATTATACCTTCAAATGCTGGTTATACACTCGCGTGAGGTCAAAAAGTGGAACCGTGAAAAATAGTTTCGCCCAGTAGCCCAACGCGCTAAACATTTTACTAATAAAAAAAATATTCTCTTCAGTATCATGGAACTGAGGTTGCGAATAAGCTAAGTGCTTGGTATAGCATAAATTTGGATAAGAAAGTTCAAGATGATCTACATTCTTTCGCCATTGTCTTACATATGCGCATATGTAGGTCACTCTATCTAACACGCAATCCTAGAACATAGAACTTAAAGTCCTTTTACCTCAGTATATGTAGCTTTTCGTTAACCAGCACAATATGTAGTTCTGTGCGGTTCAGAACTCTACTATCATTCTCAGTGAATTCTTGGCTTTGACTTGAATTAGATGCCATACGCGAAAATCTAAAACTAGAGATGGGGGTTCTTTGGCTCTGTATTGAGGTGTCTTGATTTAATAGCACTTTAAGGCACAATAGACCTTACAGGTCATAGTATTGGTCATTGTTGGTCATTCCTTACTCTAATACTTACTCATCCAATCCTCCTAGATGATAATAGATAATCGTACAAAAGCAGTACAAAATGGGCAGCATCATTGCATAGACCGTGTGCAGTATACGCACTGGAAAGCCAACTGTAATCAAGTCTGCGGCCATAAATACCGTATTAAGTGTATGTGTCACAAAGCTAAGCGTTGGGAATTTCATTGGTTTATCTGAAAAATAAAAATAAATAATAACCTTTCTAGTTGTATCTACATCCATAACTCACTCTGTTTCCCATGAATAAATGCCCAGTATAATGTTGTTATAACCAATGCCAAATGCAATGTTATACCATGTGCTAGCCAATAGAATTTCAACAGTTTCGGTGTAGTCGATTCAAATGATTTATTAACAATTTCCGCTGGCAGTTTACCAATATTGAAATACCATTGTGTGACTGCTATTGCTGCTAGTACATTCGTCAGTACACAGAGTGTTATACCCCAATTTGTCAAATAGATGAAAAGTTTGCCACCGCAAAATTGTAAAGCTAAGCACACTATGAACAGTCCAACGAAGAAGAGTGCCAAAATCCATCGAAATATTAAATAGGGTAGACTTTTTCCACCCCCTTGCCACTGTAAATACATAAAATTAATAAAAGTTTATTTTGGGTAAAGAATTATAGTAAATTTTTAGTGTTTTATAACAAGACATTAATAATTTTTAGAAGTAGTATACATATAAACAAAATAAAATTATTTGCAATGTTGTTATATACATACAAGTTGCATGATATTCTCCTTCAACGCTATTTGCAAAATTTATTCTTAGTCCTAAAATGGGATTCAGAATTTAGCGTTGTTTCTCATAAAAGGGCAAAATCTGAAACTATCGTAAAATAGCTAGGATTTAATCTTTCTTTCTCTAAGAATGATCCACCAAGTCCAATTCAACTGAATTCATTTAAAGAATCTTTGTGACGCAATTTTTGGAGTTCCTCAGGAATGTAAATTTTGACCAACGATATTAATCCTAAGAAATAAAGAACGTTGATTCTTTCATAACAAACTGTGATCTTTTGTCCCACTGAATGCCATCTACAGTTCATCTGACCATAGTTCTTGAATACATGCAGTGGGTTCTAATTGAGGTACTCACTGTACTTTGTAGATAGTTCTGAAGATGTATGTATGTCCAAGCTGCATGTGTTGAATTGTGGTTCTCGTCTTGTACAGCTCAAGATGGTTTAAAATCTATTAAAAGATTGCAGTTTCCTGGTCTTATTCAAAATTTATCTCATCATGACGATTTTGTCTATCATCGATCTGTCGGAAGAAAGAAAGAAGCTACACCAGTACGTCTCAATGAATGTGTCGCACAATGGCTTTAAACATTCACTTAGTGCTCCCTAGATAGACTCTTATATAAAATTTTAATCAGAGAAAATCGTCAGTGCCGGAAAGTATGTTTCTACATTCTAATGAGCAAAACTTGAGATTAAACTCATCGTCCGGCATTATCACCACTGACCAAAAAAACCTATGCTACGTTAATTTTTTGTGAGATATGCGGGTTTCCGTTGAAAAGTATTTTAAAATCAATTTTTGTTTGCAAGCATGCAACCCTTATCCATGATCTAATCTATTACTTTCAATTTTCTTTTCACCCCTTATCGTCGTACTTAATAGACTGCTAATAGATTGCAATTATTCTCTGTTCAGATCCGACGTGAGATAGAATATAAACTTAAAGTTAAAAGCTAATCGGATTGACAGCTACTAAAACACATTTTCCAAACGGCACAATGGCTTGTAATCTAGAATCTGTGATGCAATTCAACCAAGATACGTCTGATGTGTAAGAAATACTACTAATATGTACTACTAGGTTTTCTCTGGGTTTGCGTATGTTCTACTATGTTTTCCCACGTTATTGCTTCCCCCACTGCTTTTTTGTGAGGTTTGTTAGCTTTGTGATAAATTGTAAGCACTAAAACTACAAGTGCCCCACAATTTCTGGGACATCTTCGCAGGTTATAAACGTTGGTTATATAGACCGAGTCTGTAAGGATAAGTTCGATAGCCGCCACGACCTGTTAGTCACTTAGTAAAGTCAAACGATCTTTAGTGTCGGTTTCGTTATGATTCGAGGTCCAGTATCAATTAATTATATATACTAAGGGGTCGTACGTCTTTTTCCAACTTTCAACTTTCTCCTTGATTTGTGATTTGTTTCACACTATGTCAGACACTTCTTAAAAATAACAAAGCTACTACAAAAACTCCTAGAATCTTCAATGAGGTGATCAAAGGATTTTCTAGATTACTATAGATTGTAGTTTGGGATGTATGTATGTACATACATGGTGCTGTATGTGGACATGGTGCTGTATATGGACAAGGTGCTGTATAACTCGTCGCTATAAATGCTTTCATATGCAGCCTTAAAATCGATTTGAACTTCTTGAATTTTATCGAGGATCTGTCGATATTTGAAAATATGATCAACTGTGGACTTTCCTGGCCTAAAACTAGGAAAGGGTTACAGGCGTTCACACAGTATGACAGATAAGATTAAATACGAGATGCTAATCAGAATAATGCCTCTGTAATTCGCGCTACTGAGGGGGTCTCTTTTCTTGTGGATCGAGCAAATGATTTTAAGATTCGTCTAACTACATCTTGGACATGAGTTGGTGTGCTCTCTACCCCGCTTTTCAGCAGTTAGACGGCTTGTAATTCAAGTGATAGATCAGTTACCTGTGATAGATCAATTACCCGCATACAAACTGCAAATATGATGAGGGTTCAGTTAAACCGATATCAGTAAATCCTGACATACATATATGGTGTGCTCTCTACCCCGCTTTTCAGCAGTTAGACGGCTTGTAATTCAAGTGATAGATCAGTTACCTGTGATAGATCAATTACCCGCATACAAACTGCAAATATGATGAGGGTTCAGTTAAACCGATATCAGTAAATCCTGACATACATATATGTATATGTACGGTCTCCAAGATCCTTGTAGAGCCGAACTCTAAATGCGTTACACTAACTCGCTAAAGTTCATCTAGATCAAAGTATCTGCCTTCAGTGATCGTCCAAATTCGTTACTAATCTAAATTTCAGTCAGAGTACTACGTAATGGGCAGAATCGGTGACGTCTACGTCTCTCAGTTGCCCTGTAAAAACCTTCAGGTCATTTCACATTAAAGATATGGTCAATGACCTCGGAATTAACTTAAGTAGAACCAAGAAAACACCTGACTACAAATACTTGGCTGTGCATTTAAGGATCACCTTCGACGGAACCTAGTGTCATGTAATAAAATTACACTCATTACAATGCATCATAGCAACAACGACAAATTAAACTATGTGATAATTGAAATTCCAGAATTTTCTTCTGAAATCCTCTGCGCCTCCTTTCCTAATGTCATTGTAAAGGCACTTCAATCAAATCAATTCGAAACGCGCGCTCTCACAACGTTAACCTTTGGTCAGAAGTTTTTTTTTCAGATTTTTATTTACATTTTCATTCTCTTTTTGTTTGTTCTATTAATTTATTTCTAGATACAAATCAATTTAATACTATTTAAAAAAGTCTATTTTTTGGTTCGCACTAAAACGTATTCGTAAGCGATAATTGCCTCTATTTTATATATTACAAAAATCAGTACAAGCAACTAACGCGATCGTTAGCACAACCATGATTAGCTATTCGCAAAAAAAAACAAAAAAAACGCAAGTAAACTAATAAACATGTTATTACATATAAAGGAAGGGGCTTTGAGTCTCGCCGACTAGATCGACACAGACGCTTGCTTGCAGTAAATTTTTCTGCAACGGAGGATCGCTCGTTCTTAGTATCACAATCATCAATTCATTTGTCATTCGATCTACCCCTTTCTGGTTGAAAGTGTCATTAAACTAAATTGAGTGACGTTGTAGCTTCTAAGAAGCCATAAAAGTTATTTCATCGTAAACCAAATTATTAAATATTCACTAAACACACCTAATGGGTGGAACCGCGCCTTAATAAATCGTTGTAGCATTATACATAATTAAAAAAAAAAAAACTCTTTTGATACTTTTTGACAATTTGAGGAAGTTTAATTGGTCTGAACTCTACTACTAATTGAACTTGTCTATAAAATGAACATAATTACAGGGTAAAGGGTAGTGATAAGTTTAAATGTTTAATTAGTATCATCTCGGGGTCTCTATACACGCTGTTTATATTGATGGTGATGTATAGTTTTTCGAGATAAAATTTATTGACCCTTAATTTGGTTGAGATTATTATCAGTATCACCTTCATATATACGGGAAAGTTATACAGTGCAGTTGCACCCGAGCAGCACCGGAAGACTCAGAGATTGTATGTATCTTTTAAACATTTATCTAAAGATCTAGGATTAAATTGGCACTTGTAAGTTTTAAATATTTTTCTCCTCAGTTCAATTCATTGCTGTTTAACAGCAAAGTGAATCGGCACCTCTTCTTTTCTTCTCTGAAAAAAATTTTAATCGAACAACCCTTAAGGCGATAATAGTTGTGTATGCATGTTCTTAAATATTTGCTATAGCATGTGATCTATCCTCAAGTGAAGGGTTTCTCAAGAAAAACATAACAATTTTGTATTTAAATAAAAGAGAATAATTAATCGGAGACTATCGGGCTGAAATTTATTCCTGGTATAGTACACATAAAGTATGGAATTTGATCTCGTTCATCTCGTTCATATGCACGTTTGCAGTCATCGATTCGTTGGAGTCGATTTTCCACCGCTCTTCTACACATAACAGTTGGCAATTTCGCGTTCAATATTGTTTCTGAGCTCCTCTAACATTGTTGACTAGTTGGAATAAACCAATAAAAGAATATCCAACAGCGTTAAATCACATGAGCGAGGTGGCCATTCGACAAGACCATTGCTCGAGATTATGCGAATACCGAATTTCCCTTTAAATAGATTAATTGTTTAATCAGCTGTGTGGCATGTGGCACCATCATGTTGGAACCACATATCACTTACGTCAAGTCCATTTAATTTTGGCCAAAAATTATCTTTCAACATGGCACAATAGCGAACTCCATTGACAGGAACATTACAATCATTTGCATCGACGAAAAATACGGTCCAATCGCACGTACGGCATGAAATCCACACCATACGGTCGCTTTATGTGGGTGCAATGGAGTCTCTTGTTGCTGTCCAATAATGCATTTTTTGCTTATTGACAAAGCCATTAAACCAAAAATGAGCTTCATCGCTGAAGATAAAATTCAGGATTTTCTTCAAATCTTAGTAGAGCCCAATTGGAGAAGTTTCGGCGCTTCAAATGATCAAAAGGTTTCAGTTCTTAAGTTTATTTGATCTTATAAGGAGGATTATAAGGATGTGGACTGAGAGATTCCCAAATCCTGAGAATGGTGTGGAATCGACTGATTTGGCTCAATTTATAATGAAGCACTTACGGCTGCGATATTTCTTTACTTCGACCGGTGCGTTGTCTCACTGGTACAGGAACAATCAATAGTGAAGTTTAAGTTGTTTCGTTTTTTTAAGAGTTATTTCAGAAATTGAACTCCACAAAACAGCTACGTCGGTAAGTAGCTATACACTCCACATACACTCTTATAAAACGAAGCGCTGTAAAGAACGGCAATCGGCGTTTTAATAAAACGCCACACGGACTAAAGGCCCATTCACAGCTCAGCGACCCGCGAATAGGCGAACTGCGAACAAACGTTTTTTATCATATTTAAAAATACGCCATTGGCAACTTTACTATTCCAAAAGAACAGAACTTCATTTTTGCGAATTGTCAAAGTTTATTCACATTCCACACGATGTAGGACGCAATCCACATTCCCGTGACCAAAACATTCGCGAGAGTTTAACCTCACAATTCTTTTGCTTTGTTCTTGGTGGTTGATTAGTGCACGTAAATGACAACTGACATTCGCAGATTGCTGCCACCAGATACAAAGCGGCTGTGAATGAAATGTCAAAATTTGCAAATATTAGCTTATTCGCATTCGCAGGTCGCTGAGCTGTGAATGGCCCTTAAGGGTGATTGATTGGAATTTATCCACTATAGCACGCACAGCCTGTTTGGTGGGACGATTATTACGACCAAAAATTGAATTAAGCGTCCTTAAAGTGATAACCACCGACTCAGAATTTCGGTAGTAATTTTCAAAAGTTCGTTCGTGAACTTCACCATAATAATGTGATTGACTAACGTTTTGACATTGACAGATCATAAAAATAGTTTAAGGGTGTGTTTGTATTGAAATTGTTATGTGTTTATTGAAAAACCCTTTACGAATAGCTGGGATTAGCGAACACTCCCCCGATGTTTGCAAAAAATATAGAGGACGAACTGTTGAATGCCATCTTCGTCTTTTCTTTACCTTTCTCTGGATATTCTAATTCATATTTATGTGTATCTATATATAAGCCTTTCCTTTGTTTTCATTATGAAAAAAGTTTAACTGAATTTGTATTCTAATTTGAATACATCCCCTGTTGAAGATTCTTTGTAAAAGTGTTAGGAATATCTTCATTGGATTTAAAATGGCTTAAAATGGTCTACAGCTCATTATATCGTACCCGGATATAAATTCAGCCAGAAATAGTTCGTGAGGTGTTCTGCATTGTCTGGCATTGCACAAACTTTTAGTAGCAGACATATATATTATATCCAAAAAAGTTCATTGGATCAAACGTCAGTTGAAGCACTAGTCAACTAGTCAAGTAAAGAAAGCTACCTCAGAGTTGAGAGGATCGACCAATTAAGCGATAAGACAGTTCCTAGTCCATCATCTAACAACAAGTGCGGCAACATCATCTGAACTTGGAAGCGAAATTATGTGAACATGCAAGAAAACATCTCAGAATCCAGAAGTGAACGATTAAATCTGTAGATTGTACGATTTTGTTTAAACCACACAAATTTTTCATCATGTCCATTGAAAAAATCATCCAATTTAGACCGGAAAAGGATCACAATACTGATCGGAGATTAGTATTACAGTATCACCGTCCTCTTAAAATAAAAAAAAAGTACGTTGACACTAAATTCAAATACGGCACCTTGACCATAGGGCTGAGCAGTAGTTTTCACATATTTGAAGAAATGTTCCGCGCCCGTAAAGAGTATTTCGAATGAACTCATTGACATTAAAACCGCACTCCCCATCCGATCAAGCCATGGTGTTACTAAAACCGACAAGAACACTTCTTACTCTCAACTTAGTGAATAACTCGGGGTATGAACCCCAGAAAACAGCCAAGTTGTTTTCATGGCCCTGCCTATTTATCGTTTATAAAATATCTGAAAATACTTATATGTAAATGTCCTGAAAATGTTACTCAAAAAAATTCGTGTAAAACTGTAACATACACAATACGATCACCTAAATGTCTCTACTTTCAACGCTCTCTAAAATTCGTTAAAATGTCTTAGGTAGATCTACCGAGGATACCATGTCATAAGTATGTCACGGCTTCAAGAAAAATAACAGGTAATTTCATTTAGTAACAAGAATTTGTATTCACAAACTCAAGCTATCTTTTGGTGTCCCTGAAGGAAGAGTATTGGGTTCCATTCTGTTTTAATTCAAACAATGATACAGCATTTACCAATTTATTGCATTCGCTAATAGAATTTTTACGCGCGTGTAAGTTCTCAGACAGTACAATACAACGCAATCCCGTTATAAGCAAAAATATTATATTTATGTATGTGTTTGCAATCTGAAACACGAGTATTAGATTCAGATCAAAACAAATCTGTTTACTCGACCTCGTCCAAAGTACATTATCTATCTTCTGATTATCATGGCTGCGTTAATCACTGTATCTCGTGCTTGTGTACCTATTGTTTCATTTTGTTGACAAAACATATAAGCTATCTGCCATTTTTGTAGTGAAACCCCTTTACTGGAAAAACTAGTAGCTAGGACGTTGAAAAATCCCTATTTCCAAGAAAAAAATTTATTTTTTAAATAAAGTTCAAAATTTGCTTTTATATGCATACATATGATTAGAAATAAATTGCACGACTGGATCGTACGTACATACTTGCATATTTCTTCTACGCATTTACAAACTACTCAGGTTTGAAAATTGATCAAAATTCTTCAAAGAAACAAATCAGAACCCATGTGAATGGGATTGATGGCCTATGACTCTTATTTTCAATAAAGCCCTAATAAAGTGAGTCGATGGCTGTGGATTTTTGCTTCACTTGCCACCCTTAGATATCTATAGTATACAAGTGGCAGCTTGGATAACTGCTTGTTTGGAGGCTACATCTCAGTGGTCTAGTCTAAGTACAGAAAACTCTTCTATTCTTGAAAATCTTCAATTCCTTCCGAAAGTGACCGACTACGTATTTCCACAACTTCTCTTCGATAAGAA
Organism: Xylota sylvarum; assembly: GCA_905220385.1. NCBI lineage: Eukaryota > Metazoa > Arthropoda > Insecta > Diptera > Syrphidae > Xylota > Xylota sylvarum. Next base: position 100,390,034 of record LR999957.1, on the reverse strand, counting down.
CGTTGATTCTCAAATCCCCTAAAGGGTTGATTGGGGGTGAGTATGTGTGAATATAAAACATGGAATCCATATGTTTCTATAGAGACAGGAGGAGGTGTCTTCTCCAACGATCTAAATATATATAAATATATATCACTTTCCGCCTTCCCAATTAATGTAGCGTCTTCCAGACGAAGATCATGGCGATCAAGGAAAACTTGTCGTGGCTGAAGTACAATGTGATATCTAATCAGGATATCACAATTTTTACAGATAGTCAAGCTGCGATTAAATCTCTGGAATCTTTTACATTCAATAGAAAAACTGCCCTAAATTGTCACCCTTTTTGAAATGGCTGAACAATTAACATTCATTTCATTTCGGTGCCGGGACACAGTGATATTCCAAGGACGAACTCGCTATCGATTTTATCGGACAAGGCGAATATCGGCATGCTTCTTGTACAATCGTATATGGGCAGGTGATACACTCTAGCACTAGATCAGATCTGGTTTAAGCTGGATTAGAAACGCTCCAACTCTCTGATTAGACCGAAAAGGTCGCTCATAGCCATCATGGTAGGTATCACTGCATTATCGGTAGACACGCCATTAGGCTGATCCTCTACGCTAATTTTGATTTGAGGCCGGGGGGTCAACCCCGGACATTTATTAGAACTTGTGTGTGCTTGTACACTGAAATACTAACAAAGTTCCTTAAAACTAACAAGTATCCTTAAAACTAACAAGGTTAAGGATGGGAGCAACAGGAAATGGCTTTCTTGAGGGACAGTTTGTTAAGGTGAAAGTCAAAGAGAAGGTGAACATTGTTAACTTCGCGTAGCATTCTAGACATTGGCTCCTGGTATCCGTAATTTGTTCGGTGGGTATTGACACGAAAAAGGGTCATAGATCTGAGATTTCGCGGGTTAGTGTTCAGCGAGATAAGCTGAAGCAGAGATGTTACCAACTAAAAGTTGATGAACAAAAAGTATGTCGGCAACTTTACGGCGAACAGAGAGAGGTTGCAGGTTTATAAGTTTCAGTCGCTCTGCATACGGGGGTAAGTTTAGGGTATCAGTCCAGGGAAGTCCCCTTAAAGCAAATCGAATAAACCTCCGCTGTACAGCTTCTACACGAAGAATGTGGATGGTGTAGAAAGGCGACCAAACTTGGCTGGCATATTCAAGAAGAGGACGAACAAAAGTAATGTAAAGGGATTTAGTGACATAAGTATCAGAGAATTCCTTAGACCAGCGCTTGATAAAGCCAAGAGAGGAGTTGGCTTTCTATATAATGTTATCGATATGTGAACGGAAACTGAGTTCACTATCACAGATAACACCTAGGTCGCGCATTTCAGTTACTTAGGGAACAGGTTCATTGAAAATGAGATAACTGCGGGGTGTAGTTGGACCACGTTTACGGGAGTATGTTATTGCTTGACACTTATTGACATTGAGCTCAAGGAAATTGCTAAGGCACCAGGTAGAAAATCTATCCAAGTCTTCCTGCAGTAGAAGACAGTCAGAGGAGGACGATATATGCCTGAAGATCTTCATGTCATCTGCGTAAACAGATAAATATGAATTTACAATAATACGATCAACATCATTTATTGACAAAATGAATAATAAGGGACCAATATGGCTGCCTTGAGGTACTCCAGAGGAGGCTTTTATTGGGACGAAAGTCATGGATCTAAACAGAACATTGTAAACTCGGTCTTCTAAATACGGTCTTCTAAATGAATTCTGTACAAGTTTCATAGACGAAGAAGAGGAGGAAATAGTACTCCGCTTCCTCTGTACGTGCCAAGCCCTCTCCGATCGCAGAATATTCTGTTTAGGTGCCTACTTCTCTGATAATTTAGGCGACATCAAAGCCTTCAAAGCTTCCAATTTAAATCTTATTCGGAAATTTCTTCAAAATTAGTGTTTTTCACAAAACTACTTCAAAAAGTGGACGTGGCTCTATTAAATTTTCAAGTTCTAGTAAAAATATTAGAATAGTGATATATTTTTTAAAATGGCTATAGCGGCTTCAGCACTTTGAAGACTTGATATACAAAATATAATCATGGTTGTCAGGAGTTTCACTTGATACTAAGGACTGGGGTAATCCATAGTACGCAGTATAAAGCATTTGTTGTAGACAGCTTTCATACTATTTTGGTCATCCAGTCCCAGACTTTCTTTCTCCAAGTGCTATTTTATATCTTCAGCCAAACTATCTCCCAGAGACGTAGGCAAACTGGCAAAAAAAAAAAACAGCATAATAGCAAATAGATTTCTAGAAGATAAATCAGAGACAGAAGCTTATCCAATAGTCCCGTGACTCAAGTGGTTAGTGCGTTGGATTATGGAGCGACAAAATTAAAAATTTCTTTCTCCGGCATCCGACAAACATCCGAGAGTAAAATTGTCATGAAAAATCTTCTCAAAATAAAAAACTGCCTTTTCGGATAAAACATTGAACAGTAGGTTCTTTCCATTCGTGCAGAGAATATAATATGCACAATACGAATGGTTGTGAGAAGCTGGGCCCTGGGTCCCTTGGACCTGTTGCGCTAAAAAAAAATTGTAATGGAGCCAGAGCCCTCCAAGCTCTCCACTCAGCTATAAATATCATCTTTAAGTTTGAGAAGGATCTAGGGCCTCAAACTTTGTGAACCAAGAGATGCAGGTAATAGCACTCGGTGTTGTTCGGATGAACAATGTAAAGCATAGCGAGTACATGGTCTTTGTTTTTATTCAGAGCTCGCGGGCATTTCTGCCATTGCCTCATCTTACAAAATTATTATTTTTCCAGACCTTGGTGTACAAAATTCTGTATTATTTGGTGAAGTAATCGATTTTGCGTGATTCGAAAAATGCCATTAGTATTGTCTTTGGAGGATTGTTGATTCTTTCCAGAACGTGATATTCTGAAAAGTATACATTTAGGAAAACAAAGGATGCACCAATCGGCCTCTGAACTGCCGGTCTCATATACTTAGTATTGCCTCATCATTATTTTTTTTTTTAAATGTAAATGCTGCTTGGTTACTTCGCTTATTAATACCGTAATTAACAGAGTTAAAAACGTGCTGATTGTTTTCACTGATAGAGAAATACAACTGCAATTCAAAACATATAGGAAAGCTATCATCCATTTGAAACAGATCATTTGATACCCTACTAAAGTGGTCGTGGTATATTGCATATTGTATTTTTTCTCGAATTACAACGATAATTTGATGTTGGATGCAAAATTTCATCCAAATTGATTTTTTCAAAACGTGGTCGTGACTAAAGATAATACGTATTTGGTCTTGATAAAATTTTTCGATTTCATGTAAAATAGTAAAGTTCTTAAAAAGAGGCAGTTGGCAAATTTCAAAAATGTTTACACTTGTACTGTCTTTTTTTTCTCAAAAGTTCAGATTTTATCCCCTTAGCTCAATATTTATGGCCCAAAAAGCGGTGACATTCATTCATACATATGTATAGGTATACATATGTATTTTGGAGAAACTGTGATTTCAACGACTGTTTTCATTTAGTTAAGTAACATGGCCGATTTTTTCTAATTATATCTATCTCATTAATCTGGTACTGTATGATAAAGCACTGAGTTTGAACTAAGTACTCAAAAGTTATTGTACCTTCAAGGTTAAAAAATTGTAAACAAAAAAACTAAATATGTATAAATATACGATTTAGAGTTCATTCAACTGAAAGTCAACCACCGTGTTCCATAGCAGTGGGGACAGAACGCGACTGTCTATTACTGCGGTACATATATCGCCCACAATGTGAATCTATAATCAGAATTCTGTCCCAATTTAAATATTTTCTTAATAGCACATCCTTCTTCTTTTCAAACATTTAGTTTTTATAAAAGTAGGAAGTATGTTTGTCATTTATTCAAAATATAAATACATATGTACGTAACATACATTAGATTAGAATTTGATGCGGAGTAGCCATTCAGTGTTGTTTTCTTTGGTGAAGGGATATGTTAACACTGCAGTTAATGTGACAATTTATTCGGTAGTACTGGTATGAATTGATTTATGAGAATAAAGGTCTTGATATGATTAACCTATCTATTTTTTTTTAAAGTCTCATATTTCGTTAGTTTAACCAACAGGAATAATTAATTACAAATAAAAGTCTGTATCCAGCGAGTGATGACTATCAATTTGAGTCATGAGTAAGTCATCCAACCGAAGCAGACATACGGAACGTCACAACCGATTGGTCATTATAATCGACGTGTGAATTAGAATTTATTCCTCATGGTTAGTACCTTGCTCATGACCTAGTAATGATGTTAGATATTTAACTCTGTACGACTGTCAATACTGCAGCCAGACCTCTATATCGATTGTACCTTCAAGCCTTCAATGGAGACCGTAACGCCGATTCATTCATAAATATGCGAATAAATATACACAAACATACACACTTCGGCTTCTTTTCAAAGGCAGTCATGCATCAAAAGTAAAACTTCCGCGCGCCGTATTGCATCAACACCTTTTCTGCTCCCAGATATGAGTAGATAGACAATTTATTTGTTTTTCAAATTTTAATCAAAGTTCTGATGTATACATACATACATATGTTACTTTATGTATTTAGTACTACTGCTCCAACACTTGCCTTTGATTTAACAAAATCCTCTGGATTCGAGTGTTCAAAACCGAAATTCACCCATTTAATCTCGTTGGCGATACATTTAGCACATTTTTTCAAAAAATTCATTTTTTAGAATTTAATTCTTTTTAATTTATTTTTAAGTCCGCATCTAACTGGAACAACTATACAAAAAACTACTTTCTCTTGGTTTTTCCAAAAATAAAAAAACTTATGTTTCCCAAAAAAAGAACTGTCACACTGTCACTTCTGCATGCCGCACACCGGTATCAATTTAAAACAAAAAAAAAAACCAATGAAAAAAAAGAAATGTTGCCGCTCGACGACTAGTAACAGTCAGCAGCTATTCTTTACACAAAGATGCATCCGAAACAAGTGATCACTATCAACTGAGTGGTGTTACAATTTATGATCCCTAGCCATGCGTATGTGGGGCTGAGTGTGTCTCTCGCGCCGCACTAAATCAATAGACTAGGTGACGTGTAATTGATCTGCTAAAAAAAACACAGAGAACTGTTAAAACGAAACCACAACAACAACAACAACGCTATAGAAACAATGTATATTTTCAATGAGATTAATTTAAATTTAATTGCTTAGAACAGGGCTGGCCTTGACGTTAGACAGACACTTTGGTGTTCTGTAGCTTCCTTTTTAACTATTAATACCTCAATAGTATGCAATTTTGTTGAAGCGCCCGATTGAGCAGCTGAGTACACTGACACGTCCCTGAGTTATGTGTGAGAATCTGGCGTTATGCCCAAATAATTCTATTTGAACTTCGAGACCCAAAGGTCTGACGTTGTTGTCGTCAGAATGATCCCCAGCGTTGTCGTCGATCGTTGCCAGACACTTGTTTGAGTGCATATCTTACGTGTGAGTGTTTTGTTTGGTAACAACAGTTGGTGTAGGCTGTTAGTCTGTATCACGGTTTTTGAGTGCACTTTTTTCGCACACCCGTAGATACTGACGCGTGAGAGACTTGATTGATTGAAAGTGAGAGTGCATCTTTTTGCCGTTTGGGGTTGGGGTTGAGGAATTAGCATTTTCATTAATAAAATTGTGCGACATTGTAGCTGTTTTCATGGATGTTCTTTTTTTTGGTTAGGGTTTGCCTTGGGAGGCATGGGTTTTGTGATTTAAAGGAATGCAGTTGATTGCATTAAATATGCGCATGGTTAGAGGTCAATCAGTGTCGTGTTTATGCGATTTATTTCTTCTTAATTGTCAGATGGAAAGTGATAGTGAGCACGACAGCGAGTTCAGACGAAATTCGCAAAAAAATAAACATTGGTCTTGTTTATTCTTAGTCGGGGATATTGATATGCTTTCGTATATTGTTCTTCCAATTTGCGAAGAAAAAAATCATGCAGCGTGCTAATTATAACGACCTATCAGTGTTTTGTCAATCGATAGACTTGATACTACACACTTTTTCGAAGATTGGTATATTTAGTACAGAATACGTGCTATTTTTTCAACTTAAATTACTCATATACTAAGAATATGCATAAAAACATACTCAATTTATGATTTCCACTTAGAAATAGTAGTTCTAAGAGGACATACATAAATTCACAAAATATTAGCCTATTATCAGTAAATCATTTAAATTTATCTAGAACGTGTTCAAATGAAGTTTAGTTTTACTGCTAAGAACTCCACTTTTGTTTTAAACTTGGCTCGACTCACACTTAAATGAGTTTTTTTCGGACTATTAAGTCAATGATACATTTACTTAAGCTGAGCTTAAAATTATCCATGCAATTGTTGATATAAAAGGGGTCTACTCTTTAATACAATATACGGAGGACTATATTTGTTTGAGAAGCTTTTTCACTACAGTTGGGTGCTTATCAGACACTCGCGGAAGTTGGGACCATGAAAAATTAACCATGTTGTAGAGAAATTGAATCTCGAACTCCCACTCAACAGTACCTCACACTAACCACATAACGAAGGCACCAACGATCTATGGAATATACAAGTAAATATGGTCGTATCTTATAGGTATTTTGGTGCACATTGGACTCGACTGTAAGTCAAATTCACTTGTTTTCTATTACTTAAGAAACTCAAGCTCAGCTTAGATACTTAAGATCTTACAAGCTCGACATGCTAATACCTCCTCCTTATAGAACCTATGCTTTGCTGGTATTTATTCGTTTTAAGAAATAAATCTGAGATTATCTACAGCTTGCTTGTCTTGATCTTGTAAGAGACTTGTAAATCCAGAATTAGGGGAAAATAAACCTGACTTCAACTGACTAGACTTGAAAAAGACCTCCAAAATCCCAGCAGATACATAGTATCTTTTGATTCTTCTTCTGAACTGCTGGAGATTGTGAGCTTCAAAGTTTTATTTTCTGTCACAGAAATAATTTTTAGCGTCCAAACATCGACTATGCATGTTTCGAAACATCACATATCAACATCTATCTACAGTGTTGGCATAAGCGCTCCATTTGTCTTTGATTAGATAACATTCACCAAATGCAGATCGGCTCCAAAATATTTTTAAATAATGTTGTGGAGCCGATCTCCAAATGTTGAAACAATACCTAGTCAAATCCTAGTTTAACTTGTAATTTGTGTAAGAGTATAAGTTGTGTTGATGTAAGGTAATTCTTTGCTATAATTGAATAGGTCTTTGAAGTGCTCGTACCACGTTAAGTCTGACTTAATAGTGGTTCCTAGCGCCTTCGGTTGGACTATTTGTCGTCCATTTACAGCTTTAATAATGTGAATTGGTTCTTTCTAGAACAAACTATGCATTGCTTTGCATTAAATTCAATCAACCCTTAAATTTTTGTATTCACGTCATCACGTCAGTATTGTTCTTGCTAGAAACTAAAGGTTTTATTATTGACTAACTCATTTCAAGCTATCAAAATAGAGTAGATAAAGAGTAGGTTAAAGTATAGAACCCTATGGTACTCCAGCGTTCAGAATAAATGTGAAGAAATGTGAACCATGTAATTGATAATTATAGCGATAGTTTATAAGACCTTATGTCAGATAGACAATTTTGAGATATTCATGGTAATGGTTCTGGATAACCTCCATTGTTCAGTGGCTATACACATGTGTAGCAGACCTTACACGATCAATTCAATTATCATTACTTATTATAACTGACTGTTCGATGAGAGGCAAACTGAATTCTTATCAATTTCGACCATGGATTCGCGTAAAACCATACCTTGCTATAGTTTATGCATATTCTTTATAAAAATGTTAGTCAATCCATAGGCAAAAAATTGGTACAAAATCTTGAAAATTTTACTAAAAGTTATAAATGTCACTGAAGTAGAAGAACTACAACCAATTATTGTGGTGCCGCCTACATCTTGGTTATAACATAGGAGTCGAACACTCTTCATCTCTCATTTGCATCTATCGCTTGTCTAGGGCCACAAGGTGCGATCTTTACAATAGTATCTGCCTGGCTTGTTTCAAGTGATAATCCTTTTCTTACCAGCTCATCAGCTTTTTGATTTCCCGGTACCGATTTGTGTCCAGCAGAGTCTTACGTTATGCAAGCTTCAATTTCATTTTAATGGCAGAAATAGATTTTATTGTCGGAAGGATGTTGATAGTAACTTTAAGGTGTCTAGATACTGGGGAGAACTTCGAAGATCCCAAGTTTTCTGTTACTTTGTCTCCAGTGTCGATAAGTCATGCACAGGACTTCACTGACTTCACACCAACGCTGAGGGAAGATTCCGCGCTATGAGCTTATAGGATAATGCAATTGTTAATCAACTAGCCTACTTTGATACGATTTGCTTTGAAATCCACTCAACAGTCCTTGCAACAAGTGCATGAAAATTTCAATTATGTATATCTTCACGATCATTATGTAATCACACTTGCTTAGACAACAAGTGACTAATGACTCGTAAACTTGGTATTTTGTATTATAGACCCAATGCCGTAAAACAAAAGTTTATTCACTACTTTATAAGGCTACAGTTCGAACTCCAATAAAACCTATTGACGGAAAAACCATTATTGACAGCACTGGCATGGTAAAACTAAGGTCTAGCCAAATGATAAGCTTCCTGTGATACGTTTATCGTTCTGTCCATTTGTCAGTCTTCAAAATTATCTGGAAACAAAAACGACCAATACATCACAGTAATTACCGTCGCTAGTACCAATGTAGAGTAATGCATTGCAAACCACCTTAACACTCATAGTCTGTTCCGTACAGCACTTCACAGTATGATTGTAGATTAGTTATTAGTTTTATTGCAAAAGAAAGTTTAAATGCAGGCCATGAAACGTATGACATAAAGGAAAGTCTATAAGGTCTGGTGTTCGTTCTAGTTTAGTTGCCTTTTGCAGTCTAAATAGTTTTTTGACGATGTTTCGCATTGCTTGAGATTGAAAGAACCCATAAAAATAAGGTGAATGCTGGTGTACCACAGGGCTCAGTCTTTTCGGCCACTCTGTTTCTAAAACTAATCTTGAAATGACATATCAAAGAAGTCAAACTTAAAATGAATGGAGGTGATATTGAGGAATCTAATGGCTTGTCAATGATATGCAAGTTACTTCAGACTTTTGTCCTTGGTTCAACAGGTCCTCAGAAGGTGTAATCGTATTTTTATTCCTTTAGATATGGCTGCAATCTATAAAGCTTACATCCATTCAAAAATAAAATATGACACATACATATGTTTGGGCGGGAGCTTCCACAACTTGTTTTAGTTTATTAGATCGTGTTCGGCCTCAGGCATGCATATTAATCCGGTAATCAAACAATTTGCAGCCCAATCCAGCTGGAACATCATTGGGTTTTTGGCTGCTTAGCTCTTCTCTACGTCTTCTCTTACAAAATGCAATACACGAGTGGCCTCTTCCACACACCTTTATATTTTGAACCCAGTTTTCGGTCACACAATGAAATTTAAAATTCTGTAAACAGTCAATACGTACATGACTTGCCCTGAATACCCAATGTGTCCACTTAACTCATAATTCCTGTAAGCTAGACAAGGTAATATGCTAATTAGTAACAGGCTTCGTTGGATAAGTACACAATTCCACTTTGTTCTCTATACGTAATTCTGTACCAAAAGATATTATCTCACCATATTTTGAGGTAAATATCGAGAAATCCGCACGGGTCACCCTGCTGCGAAACATACCATCCAGAACGTAGAGAATCGAACCAGAAATACCAAAAGCGACTGGAAAATCCCACACTTTATCTAATTGCTGTCCGATCAATCAGCCCTAATACCTCAAAATGGCACGTGCCCTTACAAGTGTCATAACACCGATACCTTCTAGTCAACAATACGGAAAACACCACACCAATTGAATTTAGATTACAAAACCCTTAGTCACTTGCATACACTTAACCCAAATCATATCTACTCCGCTGATAACAATCGACAAATCAACGATAACATATCGAACTATAATCGCCAAAGCACGTATGTACATATGTCGGAGTTCTATGACTATTTTGAGAACGTCCACATCTAATCAGGAACTATAACAACAATTTAAAATGGTCTGACAGCAACGTTTTGGTTTTGGCAGAGAGTATGCCAAAAATGACTAATTACACCAGCTGACACCTTGTGTTGGCGTTAACCACTCAACCAGTTGTTTTCGATAACATGAAGGAGCCGGGTTGTTGTTCAGAATTCGGGCACTCAATAGCCGAAGAGTTCCAATTGCAAAATCTTTTGCTAACACATTACCCGATCGATGATTTCTACAAGTCGCAAGTGAGTGGGAATGAGTGTCTTTTGAAATACTATAATATTAAGTGTGTGTCTTTTGAAACTAGTGGCAAAAAGGATCAAGATCCTTTTGGTGGTTACTCTGGCGTTGGTGTGCGGCTGGATTTTTCATTGCGGTTGTAGTTGCTAGTGCGGTAGAGTACTTTGGCGGTGGAACATTTTTCATATATTTGACCGACTGGGGTATTATCATATGCATGGTGACAATGACCTATGGCGCTGTAATGTCAACAATATGGTACTTTAGTTTTGCAAAGAGAGGTATATTAAAAGCAATTTTTTTTAATGTGTAGATATACATATGTATAGATTCCATAAAATTTTATTGCAGTTGATCCAGCGGAAGAGAGTATGAGTGTGAAGGTGTTTTGGGCAATGCATTGGTCTACACTGGTACTAGCGACGGTAATTACTGTGATGTATTGGTCGTTTCTGTTTCCAGGTAATTTTGAAGACTGACAAATGGACAGAACGATAAACGTGTCACAGGAAGCTTATCATTTGGCTAGACGACTGTAGCTTTACCATGCTAATGCTGTCAATAATGGTTTTTTCGTCAATTGGTTTTATCGGAGTTCGAAGTGCAGCCTTATGAACTAGTGAATCAACTCTTGTTTTACGGCGTGGGGTCTAAATACCTAGTTTACGAGTCATTAATCACTTGTTGTCTAACCAAGTGTAATTATTTCTATAAAACAAACAAAATCGTAGCAGATAATTATAATTGAAATTTTACTGCACTTTTTGCAAAGACTGTTGAGTGGATTTCAGAGATAAGTTTACTAATTTCTGTATTAACTACTCCGGTTGAAGTAGGCTAGGTGACTTGTTAATAAGTGCTTTGGCTGAAGATTTACTTGGTCAGTTGTTATAGACAACTTGTACAGAATGTAATATACATATGTATGAAGCTGTCAACAGCTCCTCTTCCTTATGTAAAAAGTCAAAATGTTTGCATTTATGAATTCCACAATCAACAAGAGCTTGAATAATCCTTGAAATATTCGCCTTGCATGTACTTAAAATAAGTATTCACACTTACAATCTGGACGTTATAGGTATTGTTTCTTTTATAAATACTTAGGCCCTTTTCGAACCCGTAGTATTTTCCGTAATAGGTTCTAGAGTAAGAGTCAGCATTATTGGGACTTGTGTTGAGTTACCAACTTTTCTGTTTCGCAGTCGGCATAGATACAAACCATTAATTGAAATTATCTAACAGCATGACTTCATGAAAATCAATCTTTCTTTTGGTAGTAACTTTTCTTAGAGTGGTTTATGAAATGACCCGGAGTGAATACCTGATCCTGAATGCTCATTCTAATTAATAATAATTAGTAAAGTGATGTACCTAAGCTTACCTCATCCTGGTTATCGTCCAAATTCCCTGTTCAAAGTCTGATTGTTCAATCTACATTGGGAGCTTCATTAAGTGTGTACAACTATTGTAAAGTGTAAGTTCTTGAAAGTAGGTTCAACTGCTATGATCTTTCTCACCAAAGTCATACTAAAAAATTGTTGGTTCACACTTGAAGCATAAGTTGGTACATAGTTGGTTGGGTTGAGCAAGGTATCTCCATCATCATGAACTCGGTTTTGTCAAAGGTCATTTTCAGTTCATACTTTCCTGTGTGATGTAATGTTGTCTTGAATCACAGCCTAGTCCAAAAAGCCAATATAAACTTCATTTAAAACTAGCCATCAACTAAACAAACTCCCAGTATCTATTCATACGTTGTCTTTCGCTGATTGTATCTTTATTTCTCTTGCGTATCACTTCCTCGTTTTTATGAACATACAAACGAGTATGTTGCTAATATTAAAATTTTCAAAATTGTTTCGCCTTCACTTTTATTTTTTTTGTAAGAATGTCTCTTACCTTGATTGCTATAAATAAAATGTTCATGTTGGTTCATATTAAATAAATATTTGATGTGTATCGCTTGTGTTGTAAAATGCTTCTCCTCCTTCTGTTTAGCCTAATTTAGAGCAATGACAAAAAAAAAAAGAAAAAAAGAGGAAAGGGACAAAAATAATTTGATGGCAGGAAGTATTGTAGTTTTATTTTTGTTAGGCTGAGAGATTCTGAACCTTAATGCGTTCAAGTTATTTTTTATTTACAGTGGGTCATGCTTCCAATACCTTTCTGTACATATATATTATTCGAGAGATTACGAACCGGACCACAGAGTTAGGTCCCTTTTTCGTCTCTATTCCACAATCTATCTTAGCCCGAAAGACTTTCTGTATTTCTCCGCAGTTCCTCTCTCGGTTTGATTCCACGAGTCAACGCTAGATTTCCGTCCCAATTTCCTCCAGACATAATTAACAGGTATTGTCCTGCAGAAGACCCATTTTCTCTATGTGATACCCACAATTTCCATGACCTGTAGATAACGCTACCACCCATTTCAGTTTTCTTCACACCTAGCTTAGAACTTCTCTATGAGTGGTGCCGGCATTTTAACAGCCATTTCTACCTGCCTCCAACCTTCCACGGTTGACCATTTTCTGATTGATGGTCTAGTGCTATGTGTGGCAACGTTTATACCCTCAACCTCTTTTAGGTGATCCAACGCATGCAACAGAACAGTCATCTCATTTGGATGTATATTTCCCCAGACTTATATGACAGAAAATACCTGCCCCGGCTCTGCCATCCATTATGGATCCGTAAAGATGATTATATCACCAATCTTCTTTTCCGAAAGTGTCCCATCTCCAATGAGAGTTTTGTGATACCTTTCGGGAACAAGCATTCTCTTTATTCCATCCATGGGCATATTCAACTCACTAATCTCGCTTTTCACGAGATCCAGGATTTTCCTATGACCACAGATAGTACCGCGTCAGTGACTGTTTTCATCCCGGTGCAGACGAAGTGCCTTCGAGCCGCGTCTTTCTTAATAAATAAGTCCATGTCTAATTACCGTCGCATATGTCCGCATATGTCCAACTATCATCGTATACATCCAGTACACTGACCTCGGCAAGATTCTCCACCTTTGTCCACATACCCTTTTGCACCGATAAAGCATCCTTTCTGCCTTTTTGATCTTCTCTTGTATTTATATGGAAGTTCCAAGTTAGTCCAGCATCTAGGTATACACCCAGATACTTAACCTCCCTGGTCATATGTAGTTCCGATCCGAAAAGTGTCAAGGGCTGAAATTAGATTTATCTTTTCCGCATTAATGGAGAGCTCTTGTTTCTAACACCACCGCTTGACCACTCTGCTGTCACGTTCATGAATTTGTGTCTTGCCATTATTGCTATGTCATCGGCATATCCTATAGTGTGGATGCCAGCCTCTTTAAGTCTTCTCAGGAGAGAGTCCACAGTTATATACCACAGAGTATATAAAACCCCTCCCTACGTTCAACATCTGCTAACCCTTCCTCTGAGTCTTGAAGTTCCTGTTTGAATATTTATCGCCCTATTTTTCAGCATATTGTCCACTCATATCACCACCAATGGGTTAACCCTGTGTTCTTCTAAGGCTATTCTCAGACTTTCGTAGCACTCCGAAGCCTCCGATATCGCTGTTTCCATAGACCTGCCAGCTCTGTATGAATGTTGTCTACTATTCAAAGGACACGCTTACAGCGCCGTGCTCTCCATACGGCTTACCAAAATCCTTTCCATTTTTTTCAACAGAAATGATGTTAGTAGTTGATTGCTAGGCATGAAATGTGTATAGCCCTAAGCCTTGATGCAATGACATCTGCACCCAATTGCATTAAAGCTGGGAAAACACCAACCGGTGCTGCGGTCTTGTAAGAGGAAAACCTTTCTATCGCTCCACTGACCGCTTCTGGCATTACTATCCGTTCTGCTTTATTATCTCCCTCGCATCTTAAGGAGCACTACAGTTCGGGGTGAACCTGGCCCAGACTAGATAGTTAATCTGACTGGAACTGTGGACACCATCGTTGATTCCATCTACAGTATTCAACCACTACCATTCGGATCAAGATCAAATGCTTTAGTGAAAAAAAAACACTCCTCCGCCTAAGAGTATCAGTTGGCTTTCTGCAGTCCCCTTCTCAGTGGGCTTGTTTCCAATTCCAGCAGAGAAAGCTGAGTGAATCTGCTCCCTCAGTCTGTTTGGTCTAGTTAGGCTAAATCATCTTCGGAGGACATTATTTTGTTGGAATTAATTACATAGTTAAGATTTTTGGCTTTTAATTGTGTCAGTAAATTTATTTCCTATTACGAATGAGATCCATAAACCTTACATGACGATACTGCCAATTGGCTCCAATTGACCACAGAGACAATGAAATTCAAAGTTATTCTGAAAACCATTACACAACCACATGAACTCAATTCCACAGAGGATCCATCCATGGGCAATAATCCCTACAACATATTGCAACATGCATGCAATTCACTTGTTATGCTCATCGATCATATGGTGGTAGCATTCCCGTCTCGAGTATTACATTTCATCTATCCACTTGGAGTCGGTGTCGTATACGTGCTATTTTCGTTAATTTATTACTTTTGCGGGGGTACTGATGCGTAAGTACAATTTTATTTAAATATAAAAATAAATACATATATATTTCTTTCTCTCTAGCATGGGAAATACCTCTATCTATCCAATTCTAGATTGGGAAAATGACCCTGGAATGGCTGTACTAACAGCACTAGGAGCTATGGTTATGTGCTTTGTATTCTCTTGTCTACTGTTTGGGCTTTATAAATTGAGGAAATTCTTTTACAGAGAATGTTTTAATACCCAATCACCTCATGTAATTCCAGCATGACCTAACATGTGGAAAAATTATGTTAAATATAACAACTGTACACTGATTATAATAAATTTAATACGATTATATGTATTTATTTCATTTTAAAGTTTAATTTTTTCGTTTTCTAATACAGTTTATGAGAAGATGAATTCATGCGGACCCATGCGATGCCCAATAGGAGGTTTGGTCCCACCTCCGATATTGGGTATTTTCTAGTTCCTTCCTTACTGCTCGTTGGTAAATACGTTTTCCAGCCATTGTGATGTCCTTAAAAACCTGGAAAGATTTTGAAGTGAAACATCAGATAGTTGTTGTCCTGTCCTGGAAGTAATATATTCCTAGTGTTCTGTAGTGACCCTAGTGAGCCTCTTCGTCATGACATCCTCTGCATATGTTGTCATCGTTGAGTTTAAGTTACATTGTGTGGTTCCATTGAAGTATAACATTGACAGAATTTTCCTATCACTTTGTAGGAGTTTGTTGGTTCTGCCTTTTTCTTATCGTGACCAGAGCTTCCTTGATATATCACATGTGGTAAGCGATTTCCACCTACTGTTGTCTGTCATTAGGATCTTACGTTCGATACGCCTCTGATGTTGAAGAATGGATCTATTGAAGTGATTTATTTTGGTCCATTGTCTTGCAAGGACTCAGAAGAGATTTATATTGTGCTGTGAGCCAAGAACCTTAAGTTCTTCCAACATCGTCGAACTAGCGTGGACTTGATTTCTGTGGCAAAAATTGCTTTAATGGCCGCTTAAGCGTCAATAAAATTGATGATATCATCCGGTGGTATTGCCATCATTGATTTGTCACTGCCACGACCTCCACTTGGAAGACTCTGCTGTAGTCAGGAAGTCTGATCGAGCTGTGTATGTACATACATACATAAGTATATACTGGCTCCCGTTCCTGTATCTACCTTTCTAGATACATATAGATTTGTCTTTTGTGGGTTCTTCTCTACTCGAAATAATGCCGGAGAATGGTTTTTTTTGTTTTTCGAAATTGAGACATGGTGACGTCTACTCGCTGTTTACGTCTTTACCTACGACTTTCTTTAGGATCTGTGAATGCCCTTCGAGATTTGAGTTCAAGCCGTTTAATTGGCTTTTCCTCAAGACACACTTGGTGGCAGGATCTTGCATGTGCATGGTTGTGCTCACACATGCTAGCCTCTATATTTTAGTCATTTCCTTAAGATTGGTTGATTTGTCTGCAGCTCCCCACTAGACTACCTTCCCATACATGAGTATTGTTTTAGAATTGCCGTGGATGTACATCTACAGAATTATTTTTAGATTTTTTTTTTCCACCTTTTGCCGAAGATTCGGTTGCAAGTGTAGTACGCGATCGGTGCCTTCTTAACTCTTTCATTGACGTTTAACTTTCAATTAAGTTTTCTGTCTAGTATGACTCTTAGATACCTTGCACTATCAGATATCCTTAGACGTACTCCCTCAATACCTAGTATTGTAGTTTGAATTGTGGTATAGTTCTTTTATTAGTGAATAGCACTGGTTCAGAAGTTCCATTGTGATATTACTATGGAAAAATCGGATTACCAGCACCGGAGACCTACATGGAAACTTCCCAAATGGGACAGCAAGGCAATTAGTTGCGGTGTTAACCATTGCCGAAGAAGTATGGTTCGCCATTTTCAGGTGCCTTTCGGTTCCTGATTTTTATGCTGACTTGCAGGTCATCTTCTGCAGTGACGAGGGCTATTGGTAAGGCTCCCGTCGTATATACCATCTCTGTTTGTCCCTTTATTTCTTGTTGATGTGGGAAGAAGAAACATGTGTGTAAGAAACACAGAGGACGTAGGCGAGGATTTTCGGCCACCCTTCAACTTTATCATAATCACTTGGTAGGCTTATCCCATGGATTTCGATCGCTTTCGTTGCACAGTTTCTTTCTCTGGCGGTGGTTGCGATGTTGTCAACTATTCTTTAAAAGTCTTCTTGCATGATGCTGGGAGGCGCATAGCAGCTGAAGAAGTATATGCCATTTACTTTGGCCCGCACGATGCCTGCCTGGCGCGTCGTCATTTTATCTTCGAATACTCGTGGATCTCATAACCATATCGTTGCTTTGCCTGAAGTGTCCGCTGCCCAAACACTCTCATTAAGCTGCTTGTAGGGCTCGCTGAGTATTGCGATATACGCGTTGTACTCTCGGATAACCTTCATTGTCGCTTCTTTGAAGGGTTCATCGCAAACTGAAATGCTCACTTCCTTTACAGAACATACATTCTCCAGGATGCAGGCAGATTCAACATATGTATGCTCCCGAACGTCTGTAGAAAATCAGCTGCATTCTTACTGTCTCTCAGCAGAAAAGTCTGTAGACAACTTCTTGGTGTTCTTACAGGACATTTTCCCTTTGCCAAGCATCTTAGTGTGCTCGGCCACCACTGTCTGCGACGCTTGTAGAGAGGGCGACGATACTTCGGATCATTTCCTTTGTTATTGTCCTGACTTTGCTCGGATAAGGTAGCAATTCTTCGGTGCTGATGTGGTGAGTGCTGATACTGTAAGCTCCTCATCGCTGAAGTGCATTCTCGGGTTTCAAAAATTCATATAAAATGGATAATACTGTATTTTGCTTTCTGGTAGTACAATAAACCAGTTGCGTCTGAATACTCTAGGTAAGTGTTTACTAACCCGACAAAACAATAAAAAATCCTTTTTCATCAGCATTCAGTTAGATCCACTATAAAACCTGTAAGAAAATCGCTGAGTTGTCATACATATAATCACGCGTTTGCAGAAATGAACCGCAAAATTTCTCTACCAAGAATGTCACTTTAAAAAAAAAAAGCAAATTGAAGGACTGTCTAAACTTATTCTCGGTTAGTGACTGGAACAACGAGTAATTACCACCTACGTATGTTTTGTAATTCTGTAAAAGTCTGAATCAAGACACGATGTTACTAACTATCGTCCTTTTTGTAAAATTTCGGCCATACCTAAGGTTTTTGAAAAAATAGACTGTAACAAACTAAAACCTACCTTCAAAAGATTTATCTCTCCCCTTCATCATGGCTTTGTTGCTGGTAGTTCTACTTTTAACAATCTCTCAATTTTGCCACTATGTCCTGAATGGCTTTGAGAAAGACTTACAATATGATGTCATCTACACTGACTTTCCAAAAGCTTTTGACCTCGTGAATCATGATCTTTTAATTTGGAAGCTGACTAAACGCAACTCTAAGGACTTCCAGGATCCTCATACTCTTAAATGCCTATTTTTTGCATTTGTCAGGTCTAATCTAGAATATTGTAGTATAGTCTAGAATCCATTTTATGATATCCACTCCATTAGGATTGAAAGGATCTAAAAACGCTTAATAATCGAAAATAAAAATATCGAAATATATCGCAATGTCATAAAAAGGCATGGTGCAGGTGCAAATGTAGTATGTTGTTACGTGCGTCGCTCGCATGCTTGTCTTTACTGCGCTCATCAGATGATCTCTTAATTGCTGACGCGTTGATGGTTCATTTATTCTGGCGATGTTATGCCATAATTTCTTGTTTGTTGTTTGAGTGATTTCTATATCTGCACCTCATCGGTTGCGGATATCCAGGAAACTACTTCTAAAATGGTGGGTAATATCAAAAACGTTCTGCACGTGTTTTGCCTTGGTAATGAGAATGATTCTATCACAGCAGAATAGTTTTAGATCACAATTCACAATTTTTCTGCTTAAGTGTCACTGATTTTCTGTACTCTCCCGACTTGGAGTCTCTGATATCATAACGAACCATTCATTCAGGAACTCGAGAATTACATCGCAATGTTAAAGTAACTCTTTGATAAGTATAAGTTTATAATCCTCTGTAACCAGTCTACAAACATCGCATCTTGTACAAATTATGGATTGAAATACGTGTTAAAATGAATGAGCTGCACATGCTTTAATACAATGCGCCACCCTGTACAAATAAAACAGTAATGCTCACAAATTTCATCTTAAATAATTCTCGTTTTTATTATTTTTTTATAATAATTCAAAAATTACTTTGTTTTCTGATTTTGTTCTTAATCATTTTCATATAGTACTAAATATAATTGTTTTATAACTTTTTTAGATTTTTTTTTGTTTTGTTTATGTTTGAGCATAATAATTTAATGTTTTTTTTTTTATTTTTTGCAATTATTTATTAGAATTATTCTTCATCCTTCATTTTACAATTTTTCTATACATGGTTATACATTCTATGAAATAAATACGTTTTTTTCTTTTTGTTTTCAACATATTTTCTTAATTAGTTATTCTTTTTTTGTATCTTAGAAATGTTTTTTGTTTTGAATTTCTATAAAGTTTTGTTTATAGTTTGATAATACATAAATATTATTTTGTTTTTTTTTATTTATAATTACAATTATTTTTTGCTCATTTTTTTTTTTTAAATTTTGTATATATATGGAATCTATACAAAAATAGTATCTATGGTCTTAAGTTTCGTAACATTTCACATTCTAAATGCATACATATTTTTTTTTTAATTTTTTCTTTAACGAAATAATTATTTTTAATCAAATTTATATTTGAAACTTGTTCCTTATATTATTTGCTTCAAACAAGTGTGAAAAGTTTAAATGTTTTGTTTTTTTTCTCTAATACTGTTTAATTAAATATATATACATATATATATATGTATTTGTTTAATATTACTTTCTGCTAATAACAATCCCCATTTTGTAACTTTTTTAAAGCCATTCAATCTTTGTTTTACTATCAATATCTCAGTAAGGTTTCGTTACTCCCTTTGGAATATAAACGATATTTTTCTTTGTTTTGTTAAATATTTATGTTTTAACATGTTTACCAAACTTTTATTGCATTCATGCACTTTGCATACAGAAGGCACCATTATTACTTACCGTATCCCATTTATATGTAATTGTTTGAAAAGAAAAAGAATACACTTAAGAAATAATTTTTTTTCTCCTTTATTTTCAAACTTCAGTTTCGGCAAACCTTAGAAGTACTTCAAACAAAAGGTCAGTTGCTTAAATTTTTTTAGTGATTATAAAGAATAATCTAGACTTGAGGATATTTATGCTTAGACTTTTCGAAGGAAGTTACATTTTAATTACTGTATTCTTGTTCCTGGTAAAACAGTAGCCTCTTTTGTAAAAATTTTTATTTCAATCTAAGGCTTTTCAATCTATACTTCAAGGATGAAAGATTTAAAAAATTAAATACGTAACCTCTTACAGCACTCTGGAGAGTAGCTTTACGTTGTTATCGATGTTTTTCGAATCCTTTCTCGTTTTTTATTTAAATTTTGATCAGACTTGCACCACCCACTAACGACTATCTGTGTATTGTATTTGTAAATAATGCATCGTTATAGTAGTACCCCACACATCTGTACTCTACAGGATGAACTATGGACATACATTAATTCCGCTTACTATGTACGAATATGTCGATATACAGTCATTGTAAGAGGGCTTCAAATCGTAGAAGCTAATCGTCCTCGGAACAAGAATTATTGAGTGTGATACTTGCCATACCAAATATAAAATGTTGAAACGATACCGATGACTTTTGTAAAAGTGTACTCCAAAACCTAAGTTCAGAAACCATCGGAGCCATTCTAAGAACATTGTACCCTAGCAAGCAGCTTGTACAAAAGTCTCTAGCTATGAAGCGACTGCTGTTTTACATATTTCTTTACCCAAACTAAATGTCCATTTATCTTACGTATGCTGATAATCCATCGAGCAACCGAGCCGAGGGTATATCGCCAGTATAACCCAAATTCATCAGAGCATTGCCAAGTGTCGGATATTTTCAAAGAAAGTAACTTTCTCCATTCATCATTGGAGACTATAAGTATATCCTTTCTCTATCGCATGAGACATAGGTCTGTACGTTTCCTTCTGAGGTGGCGATAGTTACACATCAAATCAGCTCTTCCCTAATTTACAAGATTTCTCTCAGATAGTCCAGTTTTTCGAGAAAGGTTTGAAAGATTTGGCGACTAAAACTAACAAGACTTGCCTTTTGAAAATATTTCGAGCTAGACGACGACGAACAAGTACATTTTCTGCGACCTAATATTCTCGTAGCGGGCAACCAAACTTTGGCATTCATTACTTTTGTTTTTTTTTTTTTAACTAAAAATTAATCACTATATTTAACATAAATTATTAAAAATAAATCTTATTGACAGTTTTAATTTTTGTCAATTGACTACTTATTGTTATGTTGTTCAATCAAACTTAAAATTAATACATAAGTAGGAACAATGAATACGTGCGGTTTACGAGGTATTATTAGAATAAATATATTTTCCTATTATTTTTTTTTATATAATTTGCACTCTTTTGCTTAAAAAATCCATTCCTTTCTACTTACGCACTTGTAAAGCTCTTTCTTTGTTTCAAAATCAATATATTTGTATTTTTATTTCGTTTGTTTATAATGTTTTTTTGTTTTTCTATAGAGAGGTACTGTACTTTAGAACATTTTTTTCCTTTCATTTCCTTGTTTAACAATTTGTATTTATTTTGTTGACTACGTTTTATTTTTATATACATATATATTTTCGTTTCATTTTTGTTTTTTTAGAAAGAATATTCGGAAATTAAAAGAAAATTGGTGAAGAATTCTACGTTTAAATTAAATGCTGATATGTGTCTAACAACCTACAAACTGGAATGTGGTGAGCTAATAATTTTATTTAAAATAAAACATAGATTCTTAAGTTTTGTTAATCTATTTCCTTTTGAAATTTAACAATTGACATAAAGTGAGTGTAGTATTAATTTGTTTGTTTGTCGTTTTGGTTTTTGTTTTTTTTTTTTACAAAACGCATTAGGGATTAATTCAAACTATCCACAATCAACAATCCTTTCTCAAATTTTTCGTACTTTTTCTTTGAATTTAATTCTAAAGTTATAATTATATTTTTTTGTTTTTTTTTATGAACTATAATACTTTTTTTTTTTGAGCATTTTACAAAAAGAAATGTCTTACAGATATATGTATGTATGTATATATTTTTTTTTAAGAAACAATCTAGTCGACATTATAATTTTCTTCTTTTTTATTTTTTTTTTGTCAGTCTATGATTTATTTTTATAACAAAACATTTTTTTTTATTTAATAATTTTTTCTATATAATAATTTTTGGTATATGTTTTTTTTTATTATTTTATTTCTGTGACTATAAACTTATTTCAATTATTATTTTTTTAATGAACTCTTTTTAATTATAATTTTTTTTTTAACATTTCGTGCAAACAAATTTTTTGTGGTAATAGAATTTTTGGAGTTTCGTAAAGTTTTGAGTTCTATTTTTTTTTTTTTAATCTGTTTATTTTGGTTTTGCTTTGTTGTAAGAATGAGAAATCAAAAAATTTAGTACACGTACATATTTATATAGTTATTTATCGTTTTGAAGTAATTTTGTTTACTTGCTCAATAGTGCGTTTAAAAGTTCTCTGAAGATGAACCGAAAAAGTGTTATTATTTATTTTTTTGTTTTTAATAATATTTAAAGTTATTTCTTTTGTTTAGAAAACAAAACAACATCAATGTCTTTTTTTTCTCGGAATAGACATTTTATTTTTTTCACTAAATTAAGCCCTTGTTCTAATGTCTGCACAGGCATTCAGTTTTTTTAAATACTGCTTCTAATTATACATGTAGCTTAAAAAGCTAAAAAAAAAATTAAACTATAGGTATATAATTATATAAGCTAATTTTTCTAATTATTCCTTTTGTTTTTTATTTAACTTAATACACGCAAATAAAGCTATCTATTCAAATTATAAATATTTATTTTGTGGAAGTCGGCATTTCTTTATACGAGAACATGTTTTCGCGAAAATCGTTGCCATCTTACAATGGAATAAAAGTCATCTAGAAGAGACAAGTTATTTTAAAAAAAATATTACGTAGGGAGAGATTAGCAAATTCAATGGGTTTACTACAGTATATCCAAAAGGAAAATTTAGTTTGATTTTATGTGTCATTGGAGGTGCATAGAAGAGCTGCGTTTGAGCATTGTCGTTGTATAGTCAATGTGATAAATTCAAGCATTTAATCTTCGACAAAAGTTGCTCGCCTAGTCTCATCTTTCTACATTTTAACAAGAAGTATCATACTGAGTTACAGTGCTTTTTACCTATGTTTTGTATAACATATATCGATCTTCTAAGCAAAAAAACATGATGATGAACTTCATAGTAGTATCTTGTTTTATTTAACAGAACGCTGTACTATGCTGGACTTTTGTCAAAAAAAAAACCACGCACAAATATGGCGTTTACTTTTAATATCAAACTTTTGAACTGTATTGCAATTTCGAAAAGAGTAGACAACCAGTAGTTGAAAATGTGTCTTTTCATAGATCGCATTTGACAGTAATCTACTGTTGCTTTAGCGTCTAGTGTGTTTTACTAATATGACTGACCTCATTTCCAAATTAATAACTGTAAGGACTGCCTTTTGAATATGCGGTGACGAGAAACTAGGTGTTAAATACAACTACTAGGAGACTAGGAGACCTGCAGTTTTGTGCAGATAAAAATATATATATTGTGCACAAAAAAATGCTGTTAAAGGAGGTTGAAGTGTTACGTATATAAGATGATTAGTATATTTTCACCTCCATATGCAACCAACAATCGAGCATTATAAATTCTCGCGCCAACGTTAATAGGTTTGCAGACTAGCCATTTACTGTCAATGTACGGTTCTTTGATATAGTTACTAACGAAGACTAACTTCAGTTAGACAAAAAAACAGTTGACAGATACTTAAACTCATTGCTTTTTTTTTATTTTTTAATATACATACATAGGTCCTAGATGAAGGTGCATAAAGTCCTATCAAAACTCTTCATTAAGCCAAAAATTTCCCTTTTACACCGCCATTCGGATACTGTCCCTTTTACTCCAATTGGAATAAATCTGCTGCCGAAATGTATGAAGCTTTATTTAGCCTATAAATCCTACTAGTTTACAGAACGCATTCTTATCATTTTTAGATCCTTCTACACCGTTCCATTCAAAGGAATCATTTAAATATTTCAAAAGCGGCTTCAGATACACTATCGTAAGAAAAAATCTTTTTTAATTTCGTTAAAGAGGACTTCTTCGAACCACAGAGTCCCATATGTGAGGGGAGAAAAAATATTTCTAAAACACCACATTTCATTGACTCTCTCATTTTTGAAAATTGCTTTAAGTTAGTTTAAATTCAAAACCATTGAGCGATGTTGATAAAAATATCCTTTGCATTTCTTTTCACTTATAAAAGGTAGTGTTCGTCGTATTTCTATGCCAAGTTCCACTATAAAGCTGACATTTATGCTCTTTTTATAACTCTATCGCAATTAGAGTGTGTTTTCAATGCCCAAACACATTTGTGACAGAGTTGTCTCCTACGAAAAAAATTATTGTTTAATTGTTAATTGTTCCCATTAAAAGAGTCTCTCTACCAAAAACAAAAGAAAACCCCAAACCGATTCACACTTATAGAACAAACTAAGCTAATTACAGTTTTTTTTTTTTTGTTTTTTTGCTAAGAAACATCAAAATGTGTATGTTTGTGTGTGTTTAACACATTTTCATTCGAAAGATACTTTTTTTTTATACATAGTAATAGTTTTAGTAATAGTAGTAGTTGTAGTAGCAGCAGTTTTAACCTATTGCTTAACCCAATGTTATTTTTTTTTTCTTTTCATAAACGAAATCAAACATAAAAAATGCAAAAGCTATTGAAGCTGAACCCCCGTGCCTTACATTTTATATTCCAGTATCTTGTTGGGATTTAAAAATTGCTCCCGTTGTCCAGCCTCTAGAGCCGATACCGTTCGACTCAATGAGGACATTTTGTTTTTATTATTATTGTCCTGGTGATACGTTGAATACTGATACTGTTGCAACGGTGGATGCTGCTGTTGATGGTGCACCTGCTGTTGCTGCTGTTGTTGTTGTTGCTGATGGTGGTGCTGCTGCTGTTGATGGTACTGCTGTTGGGATTCCTGAATAAATTGCTGACTGCATTCATGGACAATTCGACTGCCGGTGTCATCGTTAAGACCTTCACCCATATCACCATCGCGATTATTCGACTCACGTATGCATAGCTTTGTGAATAGCCATATTCGTAGCCGGTAAAGTAGATAGCAACCGAAATGTATAACAAATACGAAAAGTATAGCGCAGACGGTCACCACAATTGCTTTACCGGGTTTCGTCCAATCCAACAGGGGATAGATGGCTGTCTGATTTTTTCTGCAAAATTTAAACGAAACGAAATGGGATGTAAATTTTGTTTTTTTTTTTTGTAAATTTTTTGATTGGTTTGCTTGCTTACCTGTCAGTGCCACCTGCCAAGAAGTAGATACCTGTAAAGATGGCATACACCAAACCAATACCCATTGTCCAGTAGGCATGTGACAGTTTAATTGGATGTCCAACGATGGCCAAATCGATTAACATTATCACAGAGTTGAATACATGTACCATGATGTTGAGGGCGTCCACTCGATGGATTTCTGTGGATTGGATTTTTAATTGCAATTACATGAAAGTTATTTTGAGATTGTATAAGGGTGTGGGTAGTGAATGGTGTGAAAATTCGGTTATACGGCCATAAATTTATTTATTTAATTGCTTTGCCATGGTCAGTCGAAAGTGGTTGACTAGAAATGCAACAGTGTTCTGATTTAATTTTCTTTAAACTTAGCTGTCTTGTTGCAGATAGTATTGAGATTTAACTTTGCAAGGATTTTAAAATCGGTTTTTTTTTAAGAAATCTCTCTGGGAAAATATTCATGTCCAGTTGATCTCCACTTAGCTTGTCCGTTTAACCTGGAACACGATGTTTAATGATGTTTAAGTAGGAACGAAAAGGGCCATTCTGGCAATATTCTATAAATTTCTAAGCATGTAGCAACTCTGTCTAAAGGCTTTTGCATAGAGATGACTGCATGTGCCGTTTCTCTAACCTTGATCAAATACCAAGAGCTCGCTATGATCGCTCTACAAAAGATGAGTGATACTGAAATAGATATGAGAAGGGTAGTTAGAAATTTTGGAGTCTTCTTCGGAGTCTAGTGTACAGTGTTTGATTTTCTTAAGGTCGAACAGTTCGTAGATAATACCATACCAAAACCAAACAAATTGCACGAATGCAAACGTTGTTGATGAGCTCCATATTTAGTGCATTCTACCCAATACCACAAGGACAAGCCAATATCTTCCCAACAGTTTTGGTTCGCCTTTTGTCAAGTATCTTGATTTTCATCTTTTCGAAAATTTAGAAATATTGGCAACTGGATTTTAGCCTTTCTTTGGTGTTTAACAGTTCTTCAAAAATCTACCTAAAGTTCATCTACGAATACGTTGTCTGTTCTTACAGTTCATGGAAAATGAACGTTCATGGTTTGCTCTTCTTGTCAGCTACACTGTGGTGCCCATTCTCATTTCCTGAATATTTATTTTCTTCTTGTATAACATTTGTTGATATGATGAGTTTTTCAATGTCTTGAAGGAATTAAGGTAAGGGATGTTTCTGTTTCAAACTAGACATTAGATATTTTGTCTTTCTTCAGCCAAAAAGATGTCCTTCTTATAGATAATAACGTAAATAAGGTGTTGTGGCGATTCTAATCATTCATTCGCATAAGACGAACCATTGGTAGACACAAAACTCTGTATCCGGAAGTTTCAGTATTTTAGTCTTGTTGCTTAAACGTCTGTTTCACTTTGGAATGAGACTTCTTTCTATGCGCAGATGCATTTCTTCTTCAAAGTAAATGGTTTTCCCTTGCGACAAAAGGATATAAAATTGTCGCTTTCATTCTGAACATAAGTACCAAAGTACAACCTCCTTTGACATCTAATCCTACTCACCCTCACCCCCTTAAATGCACAATCTCTCGCATACTTAATTTAAATGTCAACTTACCAGGATTATGTACCAACAGCCAATAACACATCGTAATGATGAACGAGTAAACTGTGGCTACCGTGTACATCACCCAGTAGAGATGATGTAGTCGACTCTTCTTCGCTTGTCGCACTATTTCGAAATCCTCTCGTTCCACCATCATTCCTTGTGTTACAATCCATGCACCAAGCCATGCCTGGGATGTGCACGCCAATAGGCCCCAATGGGTTAAGTAGATCCACCATTTGGCGTAATGATGTTCAAAGTGCTCTTCCGTCCGGCCAATGTCTAGTAGGGAACATACCAGCGCAGCCAGACAGGTGATCGCTGTTATCCAACGGTAAAGGAGATAAACTATGCGAACCTGAGTGTTACGCTGCCACTGTATGGATGGGTTGGTGGAAGTGGATTCACGTGTAGTTGATTCAGATTGATTTTTCGTGGTCATGGTCGAGATTCCAGAAATGAAGACGAACAACAACGACGTCGACGACGATGGACATGAAAAAAAAGAGAAGAAAAAGTTTTTTAATTAAAAAACATTATATAGGTACATACAATCACGTAGACATAGATATTTTCTGCTGCTATGGAGAAGAACAGCATCAATGTTAGGCTAGGGTTGTCTTTGTTTTTTTTTTTTTTTTTAGACACGTGACATGGGTAATTGCTACAGAATTGAGTTGGATGAGGTTGTTATGCCGCCAGAGATGTTGCAATTGACGGAAGCTTAAATTATTTATGTAGGTGGCAAGTGAAGAGGATATCTTTGACGTTTTAGCTGACTTGTTGACCGAGTGACCTACAGTTTGTTGGGGTAGAACCTATATGTATGTATCTTTCAGACGGATGGTTTAAGGGAGCTGGATGGCAATGAGTATCTTTGAACAACGGCTTTTTATTCTTTTCAACAATTTTAAATTTTTAGAGACAAAATAAAAGTTTTTAAAAGCGAGTGTTTTCTATTTTAAAAATCTCTGACAATTTAAATTAAATAACAGGTAGAAGCAACTTTGCGAGTAGATGGTAGTAGGTGCGCGTATCAAGTCCCTAACGTATAGCAAAATGTGAACTTTTGAAAAAGTGACCGGATCTATAGACATAGACAGAAGAGTATTCTCCACCTTATAGTGGCCATGTTGTGAAAGTCCAGGGTGATTTTGGACATGAGGAGGCTAATGGGCGTTAGGACTGAGTGATCTACTGCTTTTTGATTCTGATCTCGCTAGCTCATCGGCCATTTCATTCCAGTGGAGGCCCATGTGTCCCGGAATCCAGTATAGCGTGATGTTGTGCTTTGAGCTGAGGGATTTGAGTTCCTCTTTACATCTCTTGACCAATTTAGAATTGGTTGCGATGGAGGTTATGACTTTGATGGCTGCTTGACTGTCGATATAGAAATCGATATGTACATTGTTATTCAGAGTGGATAGGTCCCGGCAGGCCTCGGTTATACCATAAACTTCCGCCTGAAACACATTTGCGTGGTTGGGAAGTTTCATGGACCAGGCAATTGGTGGTGCCTCTGAAAATATTCCTGAGCCCATACCTTCTTCCATTTTTGACCCATCCGTGAAGATGGATATGAAGTCGGTATTAATGACATTCCCAATTATCCAGCTCTCTCTAGATGGAAATTTGGAGTCGAGGTTGAGGCTGAAGTCCGTGTGGGGAGAAATGTAATCGGAAGGTAAGTTGACATTTGACCATTTGGTGATGGTGCTGTGTCTAAATGAATTGATTTTCTTTCCACATCCGGGCTTGTCGGAGGGGTAGGGCGCTTTTAGCCACTATTTCCTTTGTGAAGAGATTCAGTGGCCAAAGCCCGAGCATGATTTCAAGGTGTTATTCTAATTGCGCTTGTGGTACCTACACATGCTAGACGTTGAATCCTTGTGCGTTTAGTCCGAGACCAGTGTTTGGCCCAGTTGTTTAGGGCGTTCAACGCTGTTTGTAGCAAGTCAGCAATTGCGGGCAAGAATTTACCAGTTGCTAATATGACAACATCATCAGCATAGGTGACGGCCCTAACCTCGTTTTGGACTGAAATAATTAGTATTCCGTTGATTAATAGGTTCCAGAGTAGTGGTGATAAGACGCCACCTTGGGGGGTACCGCGCGAGGCCACAGCATGATCTTGGCTACTACCCAGTTCAGATTTGATGTTTTGGACATTGAGCATGCATTCAATTCAATCTTATAGCGTAGGATTCACGTGCATCTGGTCTAGGAAGGCCCCTTCAATGTCCAGGAAAGCTGCTAATGCATAGTCTTTATGGTGAAGTGATTTCCACCTCATGCAGCGCTGTCTCATGCTGGGCAGACGTCCCTTGGGTTAAGTTTGGAGCGAATGTGTATGTCTAGTATTCTTTCTAGGGTTTTGAGTAAAAAAGACGTTAGACTGATCGGTCTAAAATTCTTTGCTGTGGTGTGGCTGGGCTTTCCTGCCTTGGGTATAAAAATGACGTTTACTTTTCTCCATGATTTGGGTTAAGCAACCTATGAAAATTTTTGTGAGCCATGGAACGGAAAATGCCTTTGAGCCTTGTAGCATCATGGGAATAATCTCATCTAGTCCCGGCGCTTTATAGGAGGAGAAGGTGTCAATGACCCATGCTACTTTTTTTTTCAATTATCTGAGCGGCCGTATGTGTTTCTAAACTGCTGACCCACACTGTGGGGTGTAAGTTGGTGAAGGAGCAGTTTGGGAAAAGGGTGTAGATGAGTTCTTTTAAGGTATCAGTCCAGGAGCCATCTGTTTTTTTGAGGAATTTCGGAACTGTTTGAACCTTTGGCAGAAATTTCCTGAGTCTGGCAGCGACTTTGGTGCATTCAATATTACTGCAGAAATTTTTCCAGGCTGCTCTCTTTTGGTATATGATCTACGATGAATATATATGTATATAGGGTGACCCAATGACACCGTCAGCCCAAAAACCGCACCAAACTGTCACTCGTTGTTGATGGAGAGGTATTTCTTATGTTTCTCTTGGGTTTTCGAAGCCCCAGATGTGACAATTTTGTTAGCCTCAGAATAATTTTGTGTAAAACATCATGATCTTGTTCATTCATTTCCAGCATCCAATCAGCGCAAGTACGGCTTTGTGCGTTGTCTGCTGACTTCAATTCTTGTGCCAACTGAACCTTATGTGGTGTGCAAAGTGGTTATGGATAGGCTCAATTCTTGTGATCAGTCACACTCTCAGCTTTGATGGCGATATTTTCAGCTCACGTTGCCGGAAGAACACGAGTTGGAGTTTTCGCATCACTAATCTATCCAAACCGTTTAAGTTTATCGATTTGAATTCAATATAGCTTGTACAAGAAGGCGCTTGATGATGACCAAAAGCAGTCCGAAATTTACGAAACGTTTCCTGGACATTTTCATCATTTTTGAAGTGAACTTTCACACGTTGGGCGATCCACAAACAACTAGGAAGAAATCCTGCGGGACTCCACTTAACCACAGATTATGAAAGGTTATATCGATCAGTCTATCCATCTTTATGCTTTCATATTCGTTGAGGATTAGAATAAAGTCTACAAAATACATTTTGCTTTTCTACAATTTTCCTGGAATGCTTCCATAGGACTCTTGGCATTTAGCATTTATTAGGAACCAACTAAACATACATACATACATCAACCTTCAGTTGAATGCAATTCCTTGAAATATTATAAATGCGTACATTACCTACCTAGTTGAACAGTAGAGTGCTACATTCCCAATTACACGCCCATTACGTTACACACAAATCGAAAGACACAGTATAACAACTTCATAACTTTTGCATTGCACTTGTCAAGTGCAGTAGGATTAAAGCACTTCCTACTACCAAACACTTGAATGCCTGAACTTGGCATCAACGCATATCCTCACTTAAAACATTTTTACCTTGACCGAAAGCCTCTTGAAGTATATATTTTAGCATGAGGTGCAAAGCCTGTTATTTTTAAAACTTCTGCAGTGTATTTAAGGATATTTATTTTTTTATGTTCACTCTACCCAAGAACGCACTTCAGTTTTTTAGACACAGGACACATATATAGTCTTGAGAGATTCCGCTCTGTTTAACATCCTCTTATCGTTGCCAAGTCTCAATGGCAAGTTGGTGAATGACAACGACGATGTCGTTTGAACTTAAAAAGTGGGTGACCTGCCTCAGTTACTTGCACTAGGGTGTACAGAGAGAAACAGTGTGTATTCAAAAAGGAAACCTTTCATCATCTCCTGCTTTGTTTGTCAAGGTTAATTGGGCAAACGTTAGTTTGAAGGATATGCCATATTCTGTTGTGTAAACTTGTTTTTACAGCGACAGAAATAAGGTTGGGACTTGGTTTTGAGATACTCTCCTAATGGTACTTAAGAATTTTACAACAGCCAACTTTGTGTGTAGAAAAAAAATAACGGACTCCGCACTAGTTGAGGTCAATTAGCTTGAATGCACCACACAGGTTGAATGTACATATGTATGTACGTTTATGGTTATGTAGATCTGTTGCTCTGAATTTTTATGCAAATTTTCTTAGTAGTAATTGGATTGAAAAAGATGCAGGGGTTCGTAAAGAACACTTCTATGCTAAGGTTACAACATGAGTGATATTGAGTTCTTTTGACTTGTAATTAATAGGTAATGAGAGGAAAGCGAATATCCTTTGAGGGATCTTTTGAGGGATATCTATCACTTAGAGCACCTCAAAGCCTTTGCCAAATAAAAGTCTTTACTTAACGCCCAAGTACACTGAAAGTTAATTAGAAAGTATTGCTAAATACTTCCACAAAAGTTTTAATTTTTCAGAAATGACATTGGAAATTTTACCAATAAAACCAATCTGTTTTATTCAATTCTAACCACTCCAAAAGTTGCAGAGCACTCAACGCAAAACAATTTGGGCAGCAAGTGGTTGAACCCAAGAGAAATCACAATGCAAATTCTTTGTTGAATCGACATCAGTAGATGCTTACTTGAGTCGTCATATGAATGTTGAATCAGGACCAAAAGATTGTTATAGTTTTGGCACCTCAATTCAAACTATTAGAAAGTTTTACAACATGTTAAAGTAAACCGCAATCATAAAATATTTCTCTTTTAATGTGGATACATTTTTGGTTTGTTTAATTCTTAAAGCATATTTTCCGGTGCTTGGATTTTCGTTGCCTTACTCCTTCAACACTGACGTAGAATCATAACTGGCTAGATTTAAGAAGCTAAGTAAACTCCTTTGAACTGTATGTTCGAGATAAATTACTCCTTTTGGGAGCTTTCTCACGATAAAACTTGGATGAGACCAATACGAGTTGAAAGATTTGCACTCATAAATATACTACAAAAGAAAACAAACAAAATAACGATAGGATTTAATGCAGCTTTTCTCTTTACAACAATGTCAATCCCTACCTAATCCAAGGGTGATTAAAAAGAATAACATAACCCACTGGCCGAAAACCCCTTGCACACATATCCATTTCTAATTGTAACAAGATACCATTAGACAAAAAAAAAACTCACCTGACACAAGTAGAAATTGTGCCGATGCACATGCTCCGATGAGAATTCTGGAAAACAACTGTTCCACAGTTTGCTGACCATCATTCTATTACTTGGTGGACACTTTGGTGTTGTATCTGTATCTTCTTCTTCTTCTCTGGGTAATTCAGAATCGCCGTTTCTATAGATTTTCGCACTAGTTGTTGTCGTCGGTGATATAGATTTGCCAGTTCCGCTGGTCTGTTGATAATCGATGCCAGGTGTACTATGCAATGTACAGCGACTACTAACAGCAGTGCTAGTTGTTTTCGTAGCACCTCCACCACCACTGCTGCTGCCTCCGCCGCCTCCGCCACCCACCACACTTTCAGTGCTAACACTTGCCGCACTATTATAGTGTCCAGTGCAGGCCGATAAACTATTAAGCGTACCGACACTATGATGTGTGTCAGTACGCTCTGTAGCTCGTGATATTATACTCTGGCCACTGCTCGGCTCTGGGCATACGTACAGCGAATAAGCCAATGTGATGTGATTTGATATTTGTTGTAGCAAGGATTTCTCCTAGTCGGCAATTGACCTGAAATGCAAATTAAAGGAAACAAATTATAATAATTACGTGTGGAGTTTGTTGAGAATTAGAATACTCTCAAGGGGGTAACAACAAGTGAATGGGAACAACAGAGAACATATGGTATGGCCACCTTAGAGTATAATCATTTATTACGACTTTAATTGCTATTCGGGTGGCACAGTTTAGAATAAATGGTATTCATTTTAATTATAAACACTATATTTAAGGGGAGCTAATAGGTTGAGTAGGGGTTGATTAGGATGAATTAGCAAGAAAGTGTGCGGATTTTCTCAGGAATTGACATGGTATTTCCATATAATTGACAACATGTTTTGTGCGTGCGACTTCTGGCAAAAGACAAGGTTTATTGTGACCTTTATCTTTTGGAACATGACCTTTCCTAGGCCTTGTGTGCTTAAACAATACTAATGACGCTCGTCATACTTATTGAGGAAATATCAAAGATACCAATCATTTTCTTCATCTCCTTTTTGCTGACTCTTTACAGTGACCCTTCTCCAACTATTCGAGAGACTAAAAGTAAACAATTAAATAAAACAGATTTCATGAGAGAAAGAATGAAAAATTTCCAGATCATTCTCTCTGAAGTCAATATCCTTGACGCCGAAGGGAGAATCTCCTACTGATCAAAACTATAAGCATCCACCTGCTGTATTTGTAAGTTTTCAGTAATTGACAAAGTTCTTATTGGTAACAATAACGATTACTATGAGGTAGGCGAGTTCCTTCTCCACCTCATAGTTACGGCAATTCATAGAATCCGGGTCATGTGTCTTTCTCTTAATTTTATTATTTTAAGTTTTAAAGTGCCCACCATATACCCAGTCTCAAGAAGAACATGTCGCAGGACATCATATTCATTATGTCTGACCCCACATACTTTTAATTTTAAAACGAATATAATACAAACATTCTTGCCAAGTTTAAGTTCAAAAGTAAAATGCAGTGAAAAAGACGGAAGGAAAAAGGAGTCCTTGCAGATTAAATTGCTTTACTTGTCAGGATTTAAATTTCCTTTTTCTCTTTTTTTTTCTAACTATCTGACGGTGATTTGTTACAAAAGATATGCATTCCAACTAAGAGCGCGGATGTTTTAAATTAAATACTATTATCTACTAAAGTTGACACTTGGAATGATGCTGCTGGTCGTAGTGGTGAGGTTTGGTGGCGCACTACCATGTCGGGTAATGGAAAATTTGAAAAAATCCAAACAACAACGATGCGATGCTTTGTTTGAGAGTAAATTAAAATTATTTCAACGAGATATCCTTGGATGTTGGGGTTGATGCTAGGAAATGAAAATTAATATATGTTACCAACATATGAAGGACATTTTGCTGACCTACATATTTAGAACTGAACTGAAACGTATTGAAACGTTATTAACTTGATACCGTTTACAGTGTCCAAGGAAGCATAGAAATACGTCCCGTCTATCGGCAGATTCTATTGACTTTGCCGTCTATCGGTGTGATCACATTACTCTGTGTCCACATAGCGAAATTGCTCAAGTGTCCCAAGCTTGACGTAACAGCGTATTTATTCAGATTAATATCAGATGTAAGCACATTAATCACCTATCGGCCTTCCAAATGGTTGCAACTTTCACAATTGGCACCTACATTCATATAGGTATTAAGAACTCCACTTTAAGTCAATAAATTATTAAGTTCTTTAAATAAAGAAATGTTGGTACCACTTAACTGTAGCCCATTTATAGGCGTTTTTCATCTGCATGTAAAAGCATTGCATATTTATGCGTGTCAATTTATAAGTCTAGTAGGAGGAAGTAATCATGATCTATTGTTAGATGAATAAATCTTTAAGTCAAACTTCCCATATGGTTTAGGTAGTTAGGTATGTAGTGTAGGATTTTGAATTTTGCATAAGGCAATAGGCACCACAGTGGGCCCATCGCGATCCCTAGAGAACCATTATGGTAACAAATCTAAACCTAAACCATCTCTTCCATGCATTTGATTTCCCTCCAAAATTTTATTATCTCATTAATTTGGTTCTCAGGCCCACGTTCATCTAAGTCATCAAGGCAGCACCTGTTTAAGTCTACTCAGAGCTATGCCTCGACATTCACAGACATTCACAGTGTGATGTCCTCCAAAACTAGAAGTTCAATGCAGTATCTGCATATATCCGTATTTGATTCTAATCTCATGGCATGCCTCCTCAGAAGGCAATGACCAGTGTATAGTATACCGCTATTCTGAATCGCGACCTGCTTAGTTTCATTATTCCTCCAGATTTTTTCCCGATCTAACATAGGCCTTAGACACTATATGTCCTCCTAGGTTGGA
Source organism: Xylota sylvarum (assembly GCA_905220385.1). Classification (NCBI taxonomy): domain Eukaryota; kingdom Metazoa; phylum Arthropoda; class Insecta; order Diptera; family Syrphidae; genus Xylota; species Xylota sylvarum. The sequence goes on along the minus strand of LR999957.1, from coordinate 100,354,572 downwards.
TTATTTTAGGTCAGCTAACTGATTGATCCTATCTTCTTAGCCACTTTGTGGAAACTCTAACCCTTTCTTGGTCAGTACGTTGGCCCTTTCGTTCACCTCTACATCGCAGTGTCTAGCTATCGAGCATAATCTGATAAGGTTCTGCGTACTTAATGCCCTGAGCCTTATGCTGCAATTCCTGACTAATTCAGATTTTATGATATTGGATTCTAACGCCTTAAGCGCAGCCTGACTATTAATGTAGATGGCGATATATTGTCAGATTCCTCTGCTTGGAACACACTGCATGTCTCCGGAAGTCTTAGGGCCACTTGCAGGTTTATATATCTGAAGTATATATGTATCTGAGCCTATACCCTCACTGGTTTTGGACCCTCTGTATATATTGTAACCTTATTTTGTTGAGAGACGATTTTCCTATGCCAATCCTCATTTTCCGGGTACATTACCTCATACGGAATATCGAAGTCGAGGGTACCTAGGACGTCATCCGATTCATCAGGAATGTTGGGAAGTGTTTCCCTAAGAATGGAGGTATGTGCCTTATTGTTGGACTTGAAGAGCCCTACGTTAGTGAGCCGAAGCCTACTTTTACCCGCCTGTAGTTTTATTTGTAGGTCAAGTGGTAAAAGATACAGAAACATCTTGAGTGCAGCCGTGGACGTAGTACGCAAAGCACCGGTAATGGCAATGCAGATTGTTCTTTGTACTTTGGCCAATGTATCTCGTGAATTCTTCTTTATCGTGACCATCCACCATACCGAAGCCTCATATGTAAGAATGGGTTTAACTATCATAATGTATAGTCAGTGCATGATTACTGGTTTCAAGTCCAGCTTTTTCGCCGCTTATCTCTTGCGTATGAATAGAGCGTTGTAAGTCTTGCGGACTCTTTCCTGTATGTTAAGTTTCCAGTCTAGCTTCTTATCTAAATTTTTGAAGCGACAGGTCCATGCTACCCAGGGCCTAGCTTCTCACAACCATTCGTGTTATATTCTTTACACGAATGCAAGGGGCCTATTGTTTAATGCATATGCAATGCAAACTTGCCAGGCGCTTTTAATGGTGTCCCCCTTGACGTTATTGAAAGCGCCTTATATGTCTAAGAAAGCAGCTAGTGGTAATTCCTTGTAATGAAGGCTAGTTTCAATCTACCCTACAACCTCGTGTTGTGCAGTTTTCACTGATTTACCCTTAAGATATGTACGTTGTGCTTTCCGTAAACTGGCACTTGCCAGTTGTGTATATCCAGAAGCCTCTCTAGTATCTTAAGAAGGAATGACGATAGATTAATAAGTATGTAGTCTTCCGATTGAGTGTGACTTGATTTACTTACTTTGGGTTTGAAGATAACCCTCACTTCCCTCCACACTGCTCGTACGTAGCCCAACCCTTAACACTGTTTGAAGATTTCCCTAAGCCTGTACCTGACTTTTGCCGGAGCCTTCTAAAGCATAACTGGCAGAATGCCGTCAGGGTCTACAGGTTCGAATAGTGCGAATGACATAATAACCCAAGGCAAGTTCTTCCATGTGACGATATTCAATACCTCTTCCTCTATCGACAAAATAGCATTATATGAGTACTCATTCGACATGGAAACCACTGGTGTACTACTGCCTGGAAAATGAGTTTCGACTTACGTTTCCAATACTTCGTTGCTGCTTTCCGCTCATGAACCACCAAATTTCTTGATATAGCTGGGAAGTACCGGGTCTTGCTAGTATCTGTGATCGACTCCCTTAAAATGTTTCCCCAAATATAGCTGACATGAGTGGGCTCCTGAAGTAAGCTAAATTCTGCATCCAGTTCATGACTTTAATTCAACGATCCCTAGAAGCTTGGCCTCTACATGAGCCAGTTGAGTTTTTATTTATTTTTTTTTTCTTAGTAGCTTTATATTGAGGCCCAGGTCCACTCCGGAATGTAAGTTAGTTAAGATGACTAAGATGTAATTGGTCAGTTGCAGATGAAAAAGAAATTTAGAAGGTGCGCTATTAAGACCATTCAGCCTGTTTGTGCAATAGTAGCCTCCTCTCGTAAGCAATGCGTGTAAAGTTTCGAATATTTGTATATGGAACTAAGTTATTCAGACAATTATTCTAGTTTACTAATGAATACTAATTTGTGAACATTAGACCTTGAAGTACAACTGTTTTATGCTATCAGTTACCACATGCGTGCCGCTGCACTTTTACGCAGATTTATACAATAATCTTGAGGTCACAGGGTCAAGCCTTATCCTCCATTTTCATAATGTTTTGCAAAATTAAATAAAAATCCCTGCATGCATTCCCACCGTCATTCGCCACTCACTTAGTCACTTCAACTGTCAACTACAGGACGACACTTTACAACATTAATTAATTTCCCACAGAGAACAAATTTCATGACAGCTGACACACTCAACCAGAGACTGGAGTTTCATGGCGAGAGGAAGGACACCGCATTACCGGGAGCTTATATGAAGTCTATGGTATGTATGTATGTATGTATACCATCAACCACATTAACTCTACCCAACTCCCACCTGGAGCAACGTGTGACACATTGTGCATTACCATCGCTCTCCGGCGGAAGAGTGAATCTTTTTTTCCGTTTTCCGGGAGGTGGTGGTTGATTAACAACGTATGAGCTGCTGTGTATGTGCAGTACACACATTTACACAGGGTGTCATTTTAATGAAATCAATGGAAGCAGAGGAAAAGGAAAAGCATAGCATGACCGTAAAAGTTTTTTTTTTTTGTTCGCTTTATCTTGTTCATTATTTCAGGTGACATTGCTGCTACTGTGTGAATCATAGTACTAATTACCTGTGTGTGATGTCGGTCACATACATACATACAAAATTCTGGCATTTTGCCAAAATGTGTTCTCGAAAAAAAAGAACAATTTATCGTGTGTGAGCTTGCTTACTCTCTTTCACCTAACTTCTTTGTGATACCTACAGTATGGAGATCAAGAGTGAACACGTTATGATTAAGATTTTATGCAGGATTAGGACCCGTGAAGGTCCCTCTCACTCTTTTCAGACTGACGGATTGGATTTTTTTTTAAACATTTTTGTGTTATTGACAGTTCTGTTGGAACTCATTTTGACATATTAGCTGTCAGCGCCAATTAAATTAGTTGGCTTTCGTTTTGTTTTGGTTGCTTCGTGAATTTTTCAGTTTTTTATTTTTTTTAACTTCTTCACCCTTTTGTCGAATGACGTCGATTGACATCCATCGCCTTTTAGAGCTCAAGACGATGAATGCTATCAAATGTGACTTTGAAGTCGATGAAGAGATGGTGAGTCTCAAATTGAAATTCGTTGGTCTTTTCCAGGATTTGCCGTATTGTGAAAATTTGATCGATCGTCGATCTGCCATAAGCCACACTGGTGCTTGCTGATTAGTATGCTGCAGATAGGCTTCAGACGTTCACACAGTACGTTGGATAGGATCTTATATGCGATAGGACCTTATAAGCAGGGATATGCCTCCGTATTTCTCACAAGACATAGGATCACCTTTCTTGCCCCATAGTCGAGTCACCATATGTTGATAGTTGAGTCATCGGGCATTACTTCATCCACCCATACTTAGTTGATCATTTGGTGCACGCACCGTACCAAAGCATCACCACTACGTTTGTAAACCTCTACTTGTAGAACATTAGAGCCGACAGTCTTGTTGTTCTTCAGCTTTTTGATAGCTAAACCAACGTCTTCAAAACTGCGAGAAGAAATGGCTTCTTCATTAACTGATGGCCATTAAGTAGCTACTGGAAGTGCTGCTTCGGTGACTAGGTTTCCTTCACTGTTTCGAAGAGCCTGCGTTCCGGGCTTGAAGCCAGATGCCAGTTGCTTGGCTTTCCTGTAAAAACATCCGAATGTTCTTCCTATCGCAGGACTTGTTGATATCTTTAAGCTGCAAGACTTCGTGGGCCCTTTTCTTCTTACGCAGGATCTTCTTGCATATGTGCATTTTCTGCCACCATTTTTCGACGCACGCATTCATCATCATACCAAGGGCTCTTTTGGGTGGTGGTTAGTAGCCTCTGGTGGCCTCTGCTACCCCTTTAATGATGTCGCGTTTTTTGGCGTTTGTGGATGGTGAATGCCCAGCGGGTGCAAAGTTTTCCAAACTTGAATTTCCTTTTCTGGGCGATTTGCAGCTTCTTCTCGTTGGATATTCGAGCTCTGAATTTGGCTGCAACAAAAAAAGGGTAAGGGCCATCATTGGTATTGTCCTCGTATATTAGAGTTGAACGCCTAACGTTAACTACGCTCAAGCCTGACAACCAAGAAGTCTAAAGCATTGTTGGTTAACAAATACTCAAAAAAATAGGACGACCATAATGTTGAACGCAAAACTTGTTTTTATATAGCTTCTTACCAATAAAGCTTCGAGAAACAAGGCGTAAATCCTCGGTTAGTTTCCAAAACTAGAAACGCATTCACGTATGTCATCATTCAACCTTGTTCACACCACTGTACCCTATTCGTAGTCCCATAATGCATCCTAAAATCCTCTACTCTAATATAGACTATGTATTGAATGTCGAAATCGCCACCCTCTCGCCCATAGCAAAAGTGGATTCAAGCGCACTGCCAGTCATCACAGCTGAATGGTTTCAATTTGAAAATGTGCAAATCCAGTGTGTGTGCAGCAACATGAATGAGTCCTTCGTCGCTGCTCCAACCCACATTCAATCCCTCATTGTAGAGCTAGGCGCCTACATAGAGTGGAATCGAGTTTTTTTTTTTTTTTATTCCTTCTCTCCTTTATAAGGATATGCATGAGATTGTTTCACTAGAAATCAAACAAAGAGAAAAACCTGCAGTTTTTTTTTTTTGTTTTTTTGCGGAAAATTCAAAAATTTTCTCTTGTTAGTTGTATGGGTGTGTGTGTGTGTTTGTATGGAGTCTGGTGCCATGCCTGGATGATTCTCATTTTATGATTACGATAATATTTGGAAGATTATGAAAATGGAAGTCCTCTTTAAAAAGCCACTGTAAAATGGATGTGAATTTGCGAAATAGGATTGTGGCGGAATGGGGTTGCAGGAGGTGAAGGTGAATGGGAACATTTTTTGGCACCAAATTGCTGCCAGGATTGGAAAATGTGTGAGGTTAGGAAATGAATAGAAACGAGTGACAGGGATAATTTTGTATGATTACACCATAGAGGGTTGAATAGATAGTTTATTCTACTTTTGTTTTCCTTCGGTTGCGGTAGTAAAGGTAGTTTTGTTATTTTTTGTTTGTTTTTCCGGGAATCATTTAAATTTTTTCGATTGTTAAAGAGTTCATGGAAAAAGTTTGTTTAAAACCGCCAGAGGTGGTTTCAGGAGATTTTGATTGAATTGGTGTTAAGTTATGACACCTAGTGAATGGTTTATTTGAAATTCAATCTTTTGTGGAAAAATGTTTTATTAATGGGGATATTTAAATTGCAAGAAGATTTGACTCGATTTTAATGGTTAGTTGGTTGTTAAGTTTGGCGAATAAAAAGAGAATGGTTTTTCGACGAGAATTTTAATCTTCTCTTGTTTTTAGAGGTAGCAGTCCAACTTAGCTTGCTTATGAATTAGCTTTTGTAATAATTTGTGTCATTTTTCTTGCAGTAGTTGAAGGGACATGTAGTTTTAAGAAACTTCCTTATAAGCGGCTACAAACATCCGAAAGTATTGTGTTTCGAAAGTTTGTAGCTGCTTAAAAGAATGAATTGAATTTCGAACTCTGAGCTTAGTGTGTCAACTCCAGCTCTGAGTCCGTTCCTCCATTTCCTATGAAAATTTAATGGATATTGGTGGAACCTGAACCATCAAACTTCCATTCAATGACTAGACGCATTACCACTACACCGTGGCCAGCCACTGAGATTGGCTTTATTGGCAGTTGTTGATCCTGAAGTACAAGGAGATGTTATTTCTGCAGACTGACAACGGCAAACATGACTAAAGTCAACAAGAATGAATCATTTATTCTTAATAAGGATAACTAATGTAATCTAAAGCTAACGTTACTTCCAAGCTGTAAGGCGATAACGTGGTAAGGTGCACACGCCAACTCATCTAATGAATATTTACCCAAGTCTTCTCATCGTAACATACAAGATCTCATCTGCAGGTCCATATCATCACTATCGCTTAAATTTTAACCCGGAACTTCAAATCGATATCCATTAGCTTTTTATCGATTTCCAGTCCATCTTTCGATAGAGTGTGACACAGTGCCCTCTTAAGTAAAATCCTTATGCTTCTCATCATGGATTGCAACCTTTTTAAGTAATCGATCAATACAAGTTGTATCGTACGGATATACTTCTACCTCATTCTCAGTCAATGCTGGTCATACCACACAGGCGGCGAAACAATGACTCTATTCCGTGACAAATTTTCTGGAGGTGTGATTTCTCAAAATGCACACTTGAATTGTCCGACGGCATTTGACATCCTTAGATTGTGTTCTTTGTGGCTATGTTACAGATAAAGTCTATGCTAATGCTCCACCAACGATTCATGCACTAAAAGAAAATATCAGAGCTGTTACTCGCGAAATACAGCCGCAATTATGCGAAAACAGGATGAAAAAATGCATTAAAAGAATGACTTGGTATTTATGGACAGAGTCGAGGCGGACATTTGGAAGATATTGTATGCCATTACTAACCTCAGAGTTTATTCTTTACATTAAAATAAAAACATCACCACTTTTATTAAAAAAATTATTTTGGATCCCTATACTTGAGAAGCTTTTACAAGACATTCACTCTCAGATCAAACGCTCGCGAGAGATAGGAAAATGAAAAATTAAAACGAGCCTCAGATTGATGTAGGCCGAATTAAATACTATTCTGATAGGCAGGTGATGTGTGTCCCATTGCATTCTGTCATTACTAGTACCTGCATATACATATGTGGCTGCGTCCTTCCGATAATGTCAATGTCATCAATCAATGCAAGCAATGTATGCTGTGATCATGATCTCGAAATCGACACACCTGGGATTTCAGTCACACTCTCAGCCACGGCTGCGATATTTTTAGCTAACATTGCCGGACAATCACGAGTTGGAATCTTTACATCACTAACCTACCTGAGAGGTTGTGCGAGTGTGTATCGATCCACACCTCCTAGTTTTTACTTATAAAAAGTCATTGCAATAATAGTTGAATGTTGACAGTTCAACAATGGCGCAAAATCTAAAGTGACACTTCTTATTGGTTGACACTGTATACCTATATGCATTCATTTAATATGAATAATAATTATAACACGAATGGTTTTGAGAAGCTTGGCCCTTTGTTCCGCGTGCATCTGTCGCACCAAATATATGTATTTTCCTAAAAACTCACGTACCTACCAGCTAGTAGTCAAAAAACTTCTTATCCCCAATATTGACAACAACAACAACAAATTACCACATCTCTAAACTCGTTCATGCACCAGGTACCCAGAAAACGTAGCAGCCTATCCTCCTAGTACTTTTCAGTTAAATTTCAAACTCTCTCCGCAGAGCTCTTAGGCCACACCCACCGAGAAAATACTGAATTTTTGTTTACTTAAAGTCTCCTCTAGTAAGGATTAGGCACAATCATGATCACACATTTGATTCCGACTATTGAAACCCTCAAAATTATCAATAGCTGTCAAAATCTGCATTTTGTATGTCTTCCTGAATATCTTAGTTCAGAATTTATTGCCAAACTCAGTTTATTCCCAATTCTAGATTTGTTTCTGAATTTATTGAAAAACCAGTTATAGCATCAATCGCATCGCCCTAGAGAGCACATAAATTGAGTTGTTTATCTTAAAAGTGTCAACTACAGATTCTCGACTTCAGTGACCACCACAACATTCTCCTGCTTTTTCGAGTATACAAAACCGACACGTGGATTATTTCAGCCAATAACGAGCCCTAAATCTGATAATACACCAAGTCAGCCGAAACTTCAGTAGGTATCTCACCTCATACGATTACTCACATAGGTACTGTCTGAGTGTCTGCCATGAATCCAAGTCTTATGCCACGCCTCCCAGAGATAACTTCCGTTGCTCTGTATTTTTCCTTGCATCACGTCGATTCTAGTGATGTGCAGGCAAAATGCAAGCTTTTAATTTGACTTTTTAAGAATTTTCTAATTTTGCCCACTTTTTCAAAATTACATTCTAAATCGTAAATATAATTTTTTTTGTAGTTTATTTGAAATACTTATGTAAAGGAAACACTTTGATTCAGAGGAAATTTTCGGCCCTTCTGGGCAATAATTGGTTGATTATGGCTGAGGATCCAAACAAAGCTGAAAGGAGTCCGTTGAGACCCTTAGTAGGAATTACTGCAAAATACATACATTTCTATATGTATGAAGAAAATCCACCTTAAAATATACAAGATACATGAAACAAGCTTCTTTAACGAAACCATGAAACCTTCTAGCCCAGTCCATGGTTCAAGATCATAAACATGGAGAAAACTAGGAAGGAGGCTTGTGGTTTATTTTGCAGCCATTGATTTTTGACATTAGGCTTAGAATAACAGTCTTAGTAGACATTCCTGATTGACAGGCAAGTTGATTTGCATTCAGATATTCATGAATGAGTAGTAAGGTAAATATTTCCCGCTCACGGTAGGATACTCTTTGCTATCTGAAGCCTAGTTTTATTAAAAAAAAAATTAGTCGTAGATTGGATTCAGTCCTCCCCTTCCTCAAGGTTCTGGAAATGCTAACTAACAATCACATTTTGGTTTAGTCGAAACCATCGTGTTATATTTTATAATGATGATGGTCTTCGATATTGAAAACACCTTCAGTAATGATAAAATGAAAGGTATAACTACTCTTTCTCTAACCTGAACGTAGACGCATGCTAAGAAATAGTTTCATCGAAGCTGATCTTACCATTAATTTAGATCTTAACATTGAATGAGGCAGTCAATGTCCTCAATCCAGATTTGCTCAGAGCTGAATTTGAACAAACAGAAAAAAGACTTTAGAGTTTAGACGTCGGAAGCTTAACAAGCAACTGCTTGATAGACCGCCAGAAGGAAAGTTGTAGAATTTAACGATTTCTACAGAAGCTGTAAGCATGAGGAAGAGGAAACAGCTACAACTCACCTAAGGAGAAACCTAGACGAGTACTTTTCGGATGAAGAGCAAAAGTATTATTGGAAAATAAATTGCAGTGATTAAGGCCACCTAAAATGTTGCGGACTGTCTTAAAATTTCGTTGTTAAAAGCGCCATCTGACAAGACTGCATGCTATTAGCACTGAGAACCTTGATTCTATGTTGTAGCAGCGGCTTTTTTGACCTACTGAAAAGATTAGCCCATTTATATGAGGGTGATTCTTCTTAAGACTTCTCATTATAAAAATGGTGGAAGGATTCGTAGATAGAAGGTGTATGTGGATCTATACAGCAAGAATTAAGGAAGTTAGTTTATAGGAACAGACATATTGTTTCATTATAACTTTCAGTTTAGCTACCGTCATACTATTATAGGAGATCAATTCAATTGATGAAGGCTTTGAAAAGGCTTGTTCGAGCCCTAATAGAGGACGGCGATCATTGATGATATTGTGCACGTGTCTGGTTTGTCGATTTCTTAATAGTGTTGTAGATCGTAGGAGTTCTTTTTTTGTACTTACTCCATGAGTTAAAGCGTTTAGATTTATTGATTTTTAGTGATTCAAACTCATTGGTTCACAAGAGCAAGTCTGTGTTACAACTATATTAATGCCTGAAACATGTAAATCTGATTGGAAACCAACGCTCCGACCTTGGACATCCATACCAGAAGAAGGGATTACTCAAGTAGAAAGAAACTCTAACCACCTTGCTATGCAAAACTGGTTGCAGTTAGCTAACGATCGAACTGACTGAAGAAGCTTGTTTGTTGACGTCCTGGTTCACTCCAGGTTGTAAACGAACGAAACCCCATAATAAATTGAGAATTAGTTTATAATATATGGTACATGGAAGGTAGCTAGAAGTAGTATCTTCACCGTTCTATGATGAGGCTTAATTAGCACTTTAGTGTCATTTTAACACCACCACTCACGTAGCCATGTTGTTAACGACAATGTTTATGTAAAAACCTAGAAGAAGAGAGCGGAAATCCTTTACAACCTTCCTGTGGCATTTAGAAAACTGACTAGTTCAAAGAAGGTTTTGCCCAATTTGCCATGTCTGGCCAGACTGCGGCAGAGGAGATGAAAAACTGTTTCTTTCTCTCTCTCTCTCTCAATGTTGCAGCTGCGACAATGGGCGTTGAATTGGATGCCTAATCTACAAGCGTGTGTTGCTATTTGTAAATGAGCCGTACTAATCCTATAATCCTTGCAATGTCTGTGCGAATCCTGTTTTGTTGAACTTGTATTCTGGACCAGCTGCAGTTGGGCTACATCTGTCTTGAATTGACACAATTCTGCAATCCATGCAACCTGGTGTTGGCCTCTGATAGAAAGTGCGAGAGGATGATTGCTTTGACTGCTACCAATGGGATAGAACACACACTTCGTGAGGGATTGAGGGTCATCAGCTCGTTCATTCCCCTCTACGTTACTCTGACCTGGCACACAGAGATCACTCTCAGAATTTCTAATTTTTGGTTCAATTTTGGGACGACCTTGGTAACTGTCTACTTTGTTTTACCGATAATGTCAATTTCATTTGCATAACAAAAACTTGTGCCAATCGAAAACAAGTGTGTGACGCCATTATAAAAGTTCTATTCATCCTTAAAGTCTCTATGGTGAGCCATATCAACAGATCAATGAATTTTCAACCTTCCCTTTTCCTAATTAAATAAATGAGTTTTCTAGATATGCTTACATATGGCCTTGAAATTAATATACAGATAGTGGATAGAATAGAAGATTTGGTCTTGAAACTATCGCATCCGAATGTAACGTGGTCCTTAACCTGTTTAGAAATATCTGAAAATGTACTTTGAACAAGTGGTTAATAATGTCATAAGCACGTATAATACAAAGTTATATATGCATTTCTGACTATCGTACTCCTTGTCAAGATATTGAACAATTCGCCTCTCCATGATGAAAGCCAGGTCCTGCTTTTGAACTAAAACCATTTGACAGGTTCGTAGCCTATAGCATTTTTACTCCAAGTGCCAACTTGTCACTTAAATTTTGTTTAAAGTTCTCATATACACATATGTACATATGTCACGGCAGAGGCTGATACTTCCTTAAAACGAACGTGAAAATGAAAGGGGTGGGTACTTATAAAGGTGTTCTTTAGTTTTAGAAACTAACAGAGAGTGGGCTGCTACTTTGTCCTGGTTCGATCAAACATATAAATGGTTCTATAAGTCAAAAAGCTTAAAAATAAATCCTCTATTACAAATCCTGCTCTCCCAAAACGACCAAAGTAGGTTACCAACTGAGTTCTCGAAAAAAAAACATAGATGTCCTCCATTCGGTTTATTTGTTCAACTATCGATCCAGCACAGCGCCAGACGAAAATAGTTAAAAATACAGCCTCTTTGCCATAAAAGTGTAAAATAAAACATGGACAAGTCCAGTGTTTGTCCTCTAACCTCCTCTGTTCGGTATTTTATTTCTTTTTTGCTTGTTTTTCCACTCGTATACACAAAAACGAATTTATTGCATCTAAAAGTGTCCTTAGGCCCGATGTTATTTTCATCCACTCTATCTCTATCTCTCTTTGCTTGGTGTGTCTCAATTGGTCCTGACCACCCACCACCACCCCAACACCTCGTCCATGTGACACAATAAAACTAGAGAAAATCTCCATCCAACACACATTAGCACACAAATACTAAAACGTGTGCACAATAAAAAGGATTCCACTGCCGCGCGCGAAAGAGAAAGCTAATTAAAGGAGAAGAGGTCGGTGTTAACTAGGTTTTCTATTAGATTATTGCCACCTTGCATGGCCCGGCGGATGTAAATTTACCGTTTTGTGCCCCATTAACGCGGCTTGAATTGAATTTAATGCGAAAAAGTAGTAGTTCCGCTAAATGGAAAATTATGGGCAGTAGACCTACCATTTTGGTTCCAAAATGTTGTTGTTGCTGCCGTTTTGCTGGTGCTGTTCTGTTTCGGTGGCTCTATCTGTCTAGACAATGAATGGAAGGTAAATATCAACGCACATTATTTCTATGGAGGTCGGATCCTCTCGACTAGCACAGGCCTTCATTGTGTCAGCATTATATTTGGCCGCATAAACAGTGAGGAAGTGTAAATTGTTAGCAAACACAACCAAGGCGGTGGCGACTTTAATGGTCTTGTGGTGGTGGACATTGTGCATTAGCTGTGAATAGGATATTATGCGCTGCGGCATACTGACAAGATTTATAATGATACTAAATTTATTGCGACAGTGCGGTGGTAATGTATGGGTGGAAGTCTAATGAAATGTTAAGTGATTTCGATCGAAGGACCAGACGAATAATATCTGAAAGTGAGTCACGTACAAATGTATTTTGAAATAGAGGCTAGGGTGGAATTGGGTGGAAACAGCTTCTATGAGCAAACTTCATGTGTAGTAGTACGAATAACTTTACAAATTCATTACTGCACACATCTGACCTTGTGGTGGAAATGTACGACTGTAACTTACACTGCACTCAGCCTTGAGACTAAAATATTTTTACGAAATATGGTCGTGCCTCTGACAGGGAAAGTGGATTTTATTCTCATTGACTTCCTCATCTCCACATCCACGACATAAGTCTTCTTCCGTTAGTCCTAGTATTTTCGTGTGGTACCGCAGAGAGTTATGCCCCGTGATGACTCCTATCAGGGTGGAATCCCTTTGCATAATTCTGTCGATCCTACTCTAATCTAAACTTCTTGTGATGACACAAGTGTCTAGCTAGGACTGTTTAATGTTAGCACCTTAATCCTTGGCCCGAGCTTCAGTGTCCAAGGTGGGATGAACCAGTGTTCTAGGTATCTAGGTACCTAGGTGCCAGGTATCTTCTTGTCTTGTCTGATGTGGATTCCGAACCGCTTCTGGCCAATTTGTCGACCTTCTCATTACCTGGGATATTTTCATATTCAGGGACCCATCAGAGCGCAACCTTGTGCTGTGTTCCAAGAACCTTAAGCTCTTCATGACAGTACTTCACAAGCTTGGATTTTGTTTCGACAGCTGAAAATTGTTCACTTTTGCGTCGAATTTTGAAAAGTTGACCTTGTAATTTCAGGTTCAGAAATCCATTTTGACTATTCTCAGAATGGTCTCCCTCATAGCTCCTGTTTTGCATATACAGAACAGTCTTTGAACTTTACCTAGTGCTCGAGTGGGTTTGATTACTACAGCTTCTAGTATGATACCTAGATGCTTGACTTGTTTTGGCGGGTCGACTTCAATCCTTTCTAATATTACTCCTACCCTACCACTCTGGCTTTCGTTGGATTTACTCCAAGTCCTATTGTTGAACACCACTCCTGTGTGACTTTTAGTCAGTCCGCTTTGAAACTTTGCAATACTAGCTATGTCGTCTTCATATCCTTGACAGTTTATGCCGACATGAGACAATTATTGTAGTAGACTGTCTGCTACTTGGCTCCACATTAGTGGTGATGGGCTCTAGCTATAGAAGTGGTAAACGTTATTTTCTCACAAAATTGTCTGAAGTCATGTGGGGTGAAATGAATTTCCATTTGGAGTCAGTTTCCGGGCAGAAATCTCCTCTCGTTCTTACCCAGCTAACTATGTATTTTGCCCGACAACAGATCGCCTATTACTGCAGCATGTACTTGCCGGCATTTATAGTCGAAACATGGCGATGAAGTTAAGGGACTTTTCGAGATATGGATTCGCCTATCTCTTGTGATTTCAGCTATTTCAGCGGTTCGTACACTGTTTGGGATGTCCTGAATACTGAATGTATATTTTCCGTCAATAGTAATGGTTTAGAAGGTTCTTTGTATTTTCCGGTTTGAACAGCTAAAAACTAATTTATTGGATGTCTATCCTTAGGGATCGTGTATTTGAAACGACCAACGATAATTCGTTCTGTGTCGTATGAGGTAGGAATATTGACCATACAACCACAAATGCCCTCCAAATCCATCTTGCCATATGAAACATTGGCTCAAAGAAACACTATTTTGTCAATGCTGGATGCGCCTCTGACATAAGTCTGCATCCAATATTCATAGGTACTCCTGCGTATAGAACCAGCTTCTGTCATGCGCAGGCCTTATAAGCCGCCAATGTAAAGGAAAAAGCTATTGTGATGAAACAAGTATTTGTCTCAGATAAACAAACTGATAATGTTGAAGCCCTTAGGTGATCAACAACTACACTAAGGAAGTTCAACGTTGACTTACTGTAAACGTATCCCTCAAGCTTGCGAGAAATCCCATGACTACCAACATGAACCCAGAAGACCAGTTGCATCGATGTCAACAAGACATTACTAGTAGAAACACTGCATTAGCAGTGTTTGGCTTCTCACAACCACACTTCGATTGCTCGCATTCAAACAAATTAAAACCCTAGGCGTACAGGTTGTGGCTCCAGAAAAATCCTAAAGCGACTCACCAGTACTATGTTGACTGAAAGAGGAATGAGAAACGCATGCTCAGGAGGAAGAAAAAAGAACACTAACAACGTGCAATCGAGGAGATGCAGAGACGCTTCAGCAGAAAAGAGGTGCGAAACTTCTATATAATAAAAGTTTAAATCAGGATTGACGGGCCGCACTGGAGCCTAGAATAGTGATGCGAACACAGTAGTGGACACGCAGTCGATGGGCTAACCCGAGCTGGTTAAACACGCTTGATACACCAGTTCATCTCTAAAATATGATTGGATGAAATTATGCCCGTTGACTGCAGTTTCAGTACCATCTGCCCGATCCGCAAAAAAGGAGATCGCCTACTCTGCACCAACTATGTACTATGTAAACGTGTCAAGCCGTCCCCGATGTAATCGGTCTTTACCAATACGATTTCAGACCTGGAAAGTTTACCAAATTCTTACATTGCACCAGATCTTGTGGAAGATCCACAGATTCTTGATTATTTTGTTAGGTTAGTAGTGACTATCATGACCATGAAAGATCTCACGACAAAGTTGTCAATTGTAGAGTAAACGAAATCCCAAGTTTTATCTTTTATTTCCAGAACTGTAAAATTCCCAAATTTACCCCACCACTTACTAGACTTAGGTTAGGTTAAGTTAGGAAGGGGTGTGTGACGGAAAACTCATCACCTCCACTCGGAGACCTAAAGGTCCATTGTGAATTCCCTTTTAAAAGACTTTACTCAGCCTTTATTCCAATCAGTTGCATCCTCCGTCGTTGTTATTTAAATCAGACACTTAAATAAATAAAAAAAAAATGATATTTTTGAATAGCTACTCTGTATGTTTCAAATAGAATCTTCAGAAAAGTTTATGTCCCTCGGTAGAGTTATTGTTTAAAACTGTAATCCATACTAAGTAACCATCATTCAGCATTTCAGCAAACAAAGATCTTCTTATTCCTTCTTGTAAAAGTCAGAAAGGGAAAGCACATACGTACATAAATACATCATTCACCTTCAAAAAAGAACTTAGTGGAGAGAAATAAGTCTACACACCAAACCTTGACCTTACTCTCTCATTCGTTTATTACTCCAGTTGCCCGACTTACACGTATTGCATAGGTTTGTCATTGTCCGTCGGCGCAACGGCTGTGTATTCAGCAAGGCGAGTCCGAAGTCTGAGAAGTGTTCTGAAGTCTGCGCTTTAAAATTTCCGTTTTATTTATTTGTATAATAATTTTATATCGTTTGTGATTAAAAAAGTCATATATTTTCTGGGCGTTTTATTGGAAATCAGTGTTGTTTTGAAAATTCCAAAATTCGAGTTAAAATGGATGTATATCAAAGTATGTATAACTAATTTCTTGAAGCTTCTATTCATTTGTTCAGTTTTCAAAATTATATCGGCTTAAGCAAAGGGGTTCTTCTGTGGTCAAGATGTTTAGAACATGTCTGAGTCTAGGTTACCTAAGTCCATGCTTAGTTCAGAAGCTATGGAGTAGGGTGTTGTATAGAGTCTTCTCATCTCTTAGACTACAAGTCTTGCTACAAAATTGACCATAAACTGAGCGATGTAACACAGTCAGATCGACGGCAGACCAGTCGAAGTTCAGTTGTCCTTAAGTCCATCCTTCAACAAATAAGCGTTGCTACCGATGTGTTTGGATCAAACTACATCCTAGTTATCTGTTAGCTGTCATCTGTTATCTCATGTATGTATATATGTCTAGAAGCTCAGTATAGAATGACCACGTAATTGACAAATGTTCTTGATTTAAATTTTGCCGCACTAGTGCCTTATGGGCTAATTGGTCGATAACTTCCAGCTAAAAGGTCTAATTGGAAGTTGCACAACTCTGAAAATCGTATGGACGATGAGATGCCGAGTTTGTTTTTAAATGCCTGCGTGTTCAAATTGTCGTAATATTGAAACACTGTGCTAAAGGAAGTGGTGAAAATCAGACTAGGATCCATTACTAGGTTCTGGTCAGAGCTAGTGCTCAACACAACGCAAAAAGTTCTGGAATCATTGTCTCAGACTGCGTACATATGTACGTGTGTAAATATGCTGAAGAAAGTGGGCGATTTTTAATGATTATGAAATAGAGATGATGTACTAATCAAAAATCTTCTCCAAACTATATTTCTCGGTGGAAGCTTTAATGCTCTGTTCTCAAGATGTTTCGTTTCGACACATTTTTTTTAATTATTGCTGATTTTCGAACGATGAAGATGGCTACAAGGACAAGAAAGCACAGTCACCCTTCCATGTACATTTTCTTTCTTTGTGCATTTTCCCTTTGCTAATGATTTCTTTGAAATCCATGTATGGTCCTTCTATGTGATCATCTACAAGTGATACACACCAACTGGGAACCCATTCAGTGGATTCCGAGGAGTTTGTAGGATTTCTTTAATTTTACTTTGTTTTGGACAAAAGCAAGTAGATTCTGCAGCGGAATCTCAAAGACACTTTGGGGAGCTCAACCAAATTTTTATGCTTTTTCTGAACAATGACTGCCATTGTCTTACTTACTTAGGTGGCACTACAGTTCGGGGTGGACATGAGCCTCAACCAACAAACTTCTTCAGCCAGCTCGATCTTCCACTTAAGCGCGCCACCTTTGGCGAGGTCTTCCTCTACTGCGTCCATCAGCTCTACATGACCCAACCATCGTAGTCATTGTAGTCGAACTCTTCTGACTAGGTTGATGTCGCTACATAGCTCCTACAGCTCATGATTGTATTTTCTTCTTCACTGTCCGTCTATGCAGACGGGACGAAAAATCACCCGAAGTATTTTTCTCTCATAACAACCGAGGGCAGCTTCATCCATTCTTGACGTAGTCCATGCCTCTGCACCGTCAAGCAGGACTGGAATAGTCAGGAACTTATAAAGGGTTACTTTAATTGTTCGAGAGAGGTCTTTGCTACACAATTCCCTTCTTAGCTCAAAGAAGCATCAATTAGCAAAAGTTAATCCTTGTTTGTTTTTGTGGAGAGTGTCGTCTTGTCCGAGGCGTCGGTGTTGTATAACCTATTTTGTGGACAACATATATTTTGCTTTGCCACCATAAACCGGTAAACCCAGCTTAGCCACTTTCGTTTCAATGCTCACAAAAGCACTACTGGCACAGCGCTTTGTTCTTCCATTATGTGAATATCATCGGCATATGCGAGCAGTTGCACGGACTTTTGAAAGATTGTACCTCCGATGTTGGCGTGTGAGTTCTGCCTTGTCTCTGCGCGCGCCTTGTCTAAATCCTTTTTTGAGATCGGTGAGGTTTTTCCCGACCTTGATGGTGCAGCGTGCTTCTCTATCGTCATCATGCAGAACAGGACGAGTGTGGCAGGGATGCCAAAACTAGACATAGCTCTATATAACTCTTCACTATAGATGCTGTCATAGGCGGCCTTGAAATTGATGAAAAGATGGTAAGTATCGATTTGACATTCCTGAGTTTTTTCCAAAATCTGCAATAGTGTGAAAATTTGGTCCATTGTGGACTTTCCTGGCCCAAAACCATACTGATGTGGACCAATCGGATTGCCGACAAAAGGTTTTAAGCGTTCATACAAAATACCAAATAAGATCTTGTAGGCGACGTTGAGAAGACATATTCCTCTATAGTTGGCGCAGTTTACAGGGTCTCCTTTCTTGAGGATCCAACAAACAATGCTGAGGTTCCATTCATCGGGCATACTTTCATCCGACCATATTTTGCAAATGAGTTGGTGCATGTTTCTTACCAAGTCACCCCCGCTGTTTTGAATAGCTCGGCAGTTAGTCCATCAGCTCCCACAGCTTTATTGGATTCCAGCTTAGATATCGCTGTCTTAACTTCATCCAGGTAGGATAGACGGAAATGTTGGTGAATAGTTCATTCTGCCTGACAGCGGAATTTTGTTCGCCTTCGTCGTTATACAGTCTCCAGAAGTGCTCTTCTAGATTAAAACTAAAAAAAAAAATAACACCAAAGCCTGAAGTGCATTCCAGATACTCTCTAGAACTGAGAAGTGGCTTTGGAATAAGGAGTCCACGACCATACACCAAACAGTGGAGACATATTTTCGCCTTGCAAACAGTCTCCGTACAGTACTAATGTCACACATATAGTCAAAGGTCGGTTTGTGAAAAGCGCCCTCTATGTCGCTTATGGATACAGCACACTTTTCCTCTCAAGCGCGCCTTCATTTCCAACAACTATATTTTAAGGCACAATCCCTCAAGATTTTCCACGCTCGTGTGCCTGTTGCAAAAAGGGTGCATCTTCAAAGACTCCTTTCGATCCAGTCTTTTCTGTTTTATAGCAGGAAAAAAGTCTGACTTCTACATAGCTCTGAAGCTCTTGACAAATGACTTCCTAGTCATCTTTAGCAATGTTTGGTATAAGACCCACTCTAACTTAATAGTATTGCTGATTTTGGTAATCGAGTTTTTAGCAAAAGAATGACGATGAGATGTGAATATCAAAATCTTCCACAAGCACAGATATGAAAAATCCTCTATTTATATGTATGTAGCTCTTTGACTGGCCACATTTGCAAGTGAGCCAGTGCCCCTAGAGCACAGTCTCCGAATTCTCAAATCAGTAGCAGGATGCGTTTTATAACCAAGTCATGCAAACGAAATTCTTCTTTTGTCCCATACATCGTTGAAGGTACCAATCACAAGCTATATAACAAGTGTGACATATCTTGGAGACATCATTAGAAACTATATGGTATCTACTGACCTCCAACTGGATTTTTTACTTTCATAACTTTTTACCAAACTTCTCACACTTAAATGTAGATTGCAGAAATTGAAATGAGATTCCCCCTTGTATCTACCACTTCCATTCAAAACATTGAATTGAGTTGATTTTAGTTGAGTTTACAGTTTTCAACTACTAAGGACCTGTAACCGGGTTTTCTAAATGCATAAACTTTCCAATTGTTTAACACTATCCTCGATAGAAAAGTTCCAAAGTCAAGCAAAATGCTTAACTCTCCTGACGTTGAGCTTGTTATGAAAAACTTTGTAGGTATCCTACTTTGTAACAAACAGGAAAAAAAAAATCGATTCCTAATTGGTCGAGGACGAGGACCAGTAGATACAGACAAAATATGTAACAGCATAAATCCCTCTTTACATCGAATGACGATACACATCGTAAGTACAAACAACGCAACACACTCTGTATCTCTGTATCTGTTTACCACTCGAGCAGTCATTTTGTGTAGAGACATATCCGACATCCTGTCCTGTGGGTGCTATTACATTCAAACACACACTTCTGCCTACTTGCTGTCACACACCGTTGCTCGGCGCGCATTTTCATTAGGTTTCCTGTTAATTATTCAGTTTGTCAATATTTTGTTAAAATGAAGAGGAGAGCCCCTGCAACAGCAGCTTCTCGGTCGCTGTCGTCGCAACCACCACCACCGCCACCTCGAGCGACCTTCCTCACTTCCACTACTGAATATCCTGTCATAGTGACGTGCAGTCATCATAGTTATAAGCTATGTGCTGGCTCTTGCTGATGAGACACAATGGGCGAATGTACTTCAATAGTATAGGCACAGTCACACAGTAGTCGGCAGGATGTCTCTTGGGTTGTGCTACAACTATTATCATCCTCTTCAGCCTCTGTTTACCCGAGTGAAACAGAGATAGAGAGAGAGATACTGAAGAGGATGTAGAGGGAAATCTCTTTCTTTTTGTTCTTTCAAGTACTTTCTATGCCTTTGAACATCCTGCTGCTCGTCATTGGGTTGAACTCGTAGTAATTATGATTTGCATCCTACCTCTCCGCACCCGCTCGACATAGTGTTTGTATCTTTGTATCTACGATGCATTTAAATTGATGTTTAAACATACTTAAACGGAAGTCTTTCTGCAAAATGATGCAGGATGGTGGATACCGGAATACGCTTGGTTCCGGCCACTGTCTTTGTAGAATTTTTTTTTTTTTTAACATCCAGGGTGGGTGTAAGGAGGAAGGAACAAAAATGTGTTGCAATTTGATGGAAAAGTTTTATGCCATGATGAATGGTTTCTACTTGAGATGAAGATAGCAATCCTTTTGTTATCATTTGTTGCGCACTTTGAAGCTGTTTTTACTATCGTTGGCTAAGGACTACGTCGAAAGGATGAGATTCGTTATTATTACTTTTTTTGTGTTTTTTTTTTTTTTTTTTGTTTGAGATAGTGCTAGCGATTGTTGATGGAAATAATTATAATGAAGAGGTTAAGGTTGGAGGATGTAATTAAAATGAGCCATAAACTAGCTGGCTCTGGCAGCAAATTGCCTTTTTTTTCTGTTTTGACTAACAGCTATTAAAAACGTAGCAACAATTAAGATTTGTTGGCCCAGAACACAACAAGAAGGCACGAAAAGGAAGAATCGTAAAAGGATAGAGTGTAAAAAAAAAAATGCTTATAATTGCAGAAGGATGTAAGGAAGGTTGCAATTATCCCGATTGTTTTAGGTTGCAAGGGCTTTTTGCAATTTCATCATGACCATGAGTTGGATATGTAGAACTAGTTTTTGTTGTAAATACAAATGCAGTCGAGTGAAAATAAGTAATTTACCTAAAATCCCTCAAAACTTAAACTAGTCTCTTCAAATATAAAAATGTTAATGGTTACACTGTTGATATGGTTTGTTAGGTATGGTGGAGTGTTTGAATTAGTGCCGCTGGTACTGCAGATGTTCGAAGCACCCAAATGGCATGCTTCAGGAACTAATCTCGATTATCAATTTGGCTCATCCAAATCACTGGCCAAATTTCACTGTCCTTTAAGTTTCACGTCTATTCTTACTGAAGCGGATTGTCCAACGAGAGGTATTGTGCCTAAAGACATCATGAGGTATCATACAAATTCCTCTGAAAACTATTACATACTTCATATTGTCTGGCTTTAACTTTCAGGTTACTTTAGGGAACTTAAACGAAATCAGAACCTTCTTTTTTTTTGCAAACTACACACTGTACATATGTACATATGTCCTTCTTCCTTCTATTGATTTTAAAGCAACAAACAGGATATCAGAGTTCTGTTTTGTACAAAACATTACTGTGAGCACCTAACTGCGTAAAACAAAAATCAAAGAACTCAATTTACTACACACTTCAATGAGCAAAGCAAAATAGTTTACAACGGAAATGTTCTAAAAGAGATTAGAAAATAAAATTAAATACATAACAGTCACAAGAACTCCAAAGGGAGCATACAAACTGTCTTCAGAACTTAATGAAGTATCAATTTCCCAAAGGAATTACAATTTAAAGATGCTCTAGTGATTCCTAAAGAAAGTTACAAAATTCCTTAATTTTTTTTTTCCGGATACGGAAACCCAACAAACCCTCGAAATCTACTCCTTATAAAAGGAAAATATGTAGGAAACCACCATAAATTCAACCAATTCCTCATATTTTCCATCCCAATGAACCCCATTCTTTAGCGCCTTCCTATGTAACATAAAAAATCAATTTATTTGTCCTTTCTTAAACTTAATTTTCTTCTTTGTTCCAATTTAAGGACACACACACAGACAGGCACAACAAATGAAATAAACCAAAAGAAAAAAAATATATTTCATCTGTAAAGACGCAAAAATCCCTGGATATGACATATTCCGACACACGTTCCCCCTGTCATAACAATAATATAAGGAAACACAACAACAAACATATTAAGACTCCTATCTGTCGTATAGCCAGAGAGAAAGGTAGACAGGATATGTGGGCATATCCTTGAGATTACATATCCTAATCAGGAAACAACAAAAAAAAAATTTTTCCTTCTCCTATTCTTATACCCTCTGGCAAAGTAATATAATGTACAAAGATCCTTGAGGAAGCTATGTTAGGGTATATACATGTATCTATGTATCTCAGGAGAATTATAAAGGGAAATTTAATCCAAAAAGGATACGAAAATTGCATCAACTTGATTAAGTTTCATGCATTGAATATTTTTCAATAAGAATTCCATGCATTTTCTTTTTACGAGTATTTTACATTCCATAGAAATCAATTTATTAGTAATGTCCTTGAAATACTTGTCATTTTATCAGAGCAATGAGAAAGGAGAAAGCATTAAGAAGGAGCGAACTGAAAAGAATACCGATGGTGTTGCATTGCTGCAGGACACTGACATGACAATAGTTAAAGGCATATTTAGGATTTCAACGTATATGGATGAGAATGTCCTTCTTTCGATGGGGTGATACTACTATTTATTTGAAGGCTTGTGTAGTATCCTTATTGTGGTTCCTTGGGAGAGAGGATTAAATTTAAGAGATATTTATGATGGGGCAGATATTTCATGAGAATTTACGAGCTGAATATTTAAGATAATTTGGGTCGATATAGGTTGGATTGGAGAGTAAGGACGTTGACTTGTGTTTGCCTTAAAGCCAAGTATGTTATTGATTGTTGTAACCTTATATGTATTTGGAAAGAATAGTAACCCACCCATCCTCAGTAGAGGTAAATATACATATATTTGTGGGTCTATATGGTTTCAATCATGAACTAGTGATCACTCGGTAGTCACTTTTTTAGCTAAGAATAATTTGTAGAACAAATAGTTCTAGAACCTCTCCAGGTAGCCCGGTCCTTTGGTAGCTGCCTCCAGTTGTGCACTCCAAGTCGGTTGAGGTTCCCTTTTACTTCTACACGCCACCTAATTCGAGGTCTTCCTCCGCTTCGTTGTTCCTCTGGGTTCGATTCGAAGACTCTACGGGCCTAAGCTTTTGTATCCATGCGCTCTACATGTCCTAGCCATCTGAGACGACTGATGTGCAATATTTTGACCAGGTTGTTGTTGGTGTACAGCTTGGATAGTTCATTATTGAACCTCCTCCTCCAAAGTCCGTCAACGGAAACGGGACAGAAAATTTTATGAACAATTTTTTTTCTCGCAGGGACCGAGGATATCTTCATTCTCTTGAGTCCAAGCTAAGCGCAATAAAGCAGGAGTGGGCTTATATAGAATCTCCTTAGTTGTTCGAGATAGAGCGTAGTAAAGCTCTTGCCTTCTAAGCCTGAAGAGACAAAGATTGGCAAACGTTATTCTTCGTTTTACTTCTGCTAAACCGTCATTGTCAGAATTGATAGAAGATCCAAGGTAGGAAGAGCTGTCGACTGTAACGTTCTGTCCAATTCATCGACAGCATATACTTGGTTTGGTCCTTATTTATCGCTAAATTCATTTTGGCAGCCTCTATTTTAAAACTAGCGAACTCAGCAATGACAGCCCGCTGTGTTCTGCCAATAATGTCAGTATCGACGACATACACTAACAGAGACTGCGGTGATGATTTCGCACAATCCTTTCAAGTATGATGTTGAAAAAATCACATGACACATCTCGGTAAGATCCTTACCGACCTTAATCGAGCGTTCTCCATCTTCATCCTGCAGAGACGAACGAGCTAGGCAGGGATGCCAAAACTAGACATGGCTCGTTAAAAAGATGGTGGGTATCAATGTGGAATTCTTGAGTTTTTTCCAGGATATGTCGATGTGTGAAAACTTGATCGACTCAGAACTTTCCTGGCCTGAAACAATATTTATTGACGAAGGGTTTCAGGCGTTCACATAGTATGGAAGATAAGGTCTTGTTCGCGATGTTAAGGAGACCAATACCTCTGTAATTGGTGCAATTCAGGGGATCTCCTTTATTGCGGATCGGGCAAAAGATGCTGAGATTCCATTCATCAAGCGTCTGTCCAAATTGTAGAGATGAGTTCATGTATGCTCTCCACCACGTCATCTCCAGGTCCAGCAGCCTTTGTTGAATTTAAGCTTGGTTATTGGTATCCTTACTTCACTTTGATCAGGTGGACGTTCATTTAGCCTTATAGCGCGATATTGATCTTCATCGCCGTTATACAGTCTGCAGAAGAAATTTTTTCATATGCTCAGCACCGACTGTGACTATAGTACGAGGTTTCCTTCTTTAGCTCTATAGCTTTCTTGTTGGATCTTGTTGGCGTGACACGTTCTTTTTACCTATAATCGCGCCCTTATCGTGTTCTTTTTGGAGAAGCCGATGTTCTTCCCAAGAGCAGCCCTTGTCCTTCTTTGCAGTGCCACTTTGCTTTTTGTTTGTTTGCCGGCATTCTTCGTCAAACCATGGGTTTCTTTGTGAAACCAAGGGATCTAGAATACTGGAGGCAGACTTTACGTCGATTGCATTACAATCAATTTGGAGTACCCTTTGATGACAAGGAGAATATTGAAATGAGGATACCGTGTTTGGTATAGTGACGGTTCGACCCGCATCGAAGTCAATAAGCCTAAGTCCGTTTCCGGCTATATTTGCCAATCGTCCTACCATAGATATCCTCCTTTCTGATCTTGGTGTTAAAATCACCAAATACGATTTTAACGTCATATTAAGGACATTGCTCTTCTATTTTGTCAAGGAGCTCGTAGGAACATTCTTTGGTGCCGTCGTCCTTGTCTTCTGTGGGGGATCGACTAATGTTGCTGAATTCTGCTTTGACGCAGATTGTAATAAGAAGCTCCGTGATAGATGTCACAATTTTTCATCTTTTTGCTGGCCCATCATGTTTTTGCCGGCCCATTCCATCTCACTTCGTGGGTGGTGGTGATATCTGATTTATAGCAGTCTAGGGTATCTGTTAATTCTTGTCCTTATTTCGATTGCTAGGCTCGTCAACTGTAGAGTCATTCTTATCCAAGGCTTGTGTAAATCTATAGCATAAAGGTACAAGTACGTAGGACCCAGAGGTGCACTTTATTTACAAAAACCTACTTGTAACCAGTTTCTCTCTGTTCATTATTTGATAACGGTCGGTAATGTTGCATTGCGTAGCAATTAGTCTGTTCCCGTACTCGTCAGGCAAAGTCCGAGTATCCTTAGATATTTCCTTGAGTCTGCCGATAGTCTTGATATGCCCATGAGTATGTCACTTTATTTTTTTTTTTGTTAGTGCCTATTACCTAATGTTTTAATAATACTTTGTATCACCCACAGTTCGTCGAAAATATAAGAGAAAAGTTGTGTACCATTTTTATTATAAATACACTCTGTTCCCAATTACCCAACTCATTCCCCATAGGAAAAGCTTAATCATTTTCACTAATGGTGAGTCTAGCGATGATAAGTCGCCCAAAAATTGGCCGCTAAAATGCATTCAATTGAATTACTGCTTATCTAGTATAAATAATCCATTTTTGGCATTCACTACCGTTGGTTATGCAGTTGAGGAAGCACTCATACTCCCTCACTACGAAAACAAGGCCTCCTCTGAGGTTGCATATTTTCATTTTCGCCCAATAAAACCCGCCGTCTGGGTAAGTATTCATTGCACCAACCAACATGATATGTATCCATCGCTTCCACTGAAGCCCCCGATGGCAATTTATTTGCATATGTTATTTAATATTATTCATGTACCTACAGCTGAGTGCACACAAAAATAATAATAATCCTTCGATATGAATCCTTACTATCTCTATCCGTGTTGTATGCGCCCTCTCACCGTACCGTATTGGCATCGTTAAATATGCTCTACTTGCAAACGATCTAGCTAAACAAATGGGATACACGTCAAACAGGACGATATATGGGGATAACGTGCAGTCTACAAAACTAAATAGAAATACGCACACACACATACATATGTACATCCAAAGTGCATCTCGTTACTTTCTACTGAATGTGATTGTGCTACTGATGTGCCTTCTTGTCGTTGTTCCTGCTACTTTTCTCCATTTTCATATTCCAATGTCCTTGACATTATGCATGTGAATGGACAAAAAAAAATGTACATATATATTCTCCTCTGTGTAGATACAAGTTTAACCTTATTCAAATGTGTTTATTACGAGGACACCCCGCAGGATGTGCCATTATTTTCTTGATCCCCATTTTCATGTCTTTATGCTACATTACAGGATTTTTTGGCATCGAGTGTTGAGTGTGACAGTCTGATAGTCTCACAGCAGTAGGATGTCGTAATTTATAGAGTTTCCTAATTACCATAACAACTAATCTAATTGCACCTCTGATGCACAAAGTATGTCTTCCTTCTGTCTGACTTCCACTCCTTATTGTCTGATTTGGACTCCTCCTTCTAGCTAGATGGGGAAGAAGAAATTGTTTGCTGTAAGTACTGCCAATTCTGGCCTATGCCATCTTTCTCTTAACAAAAACCATTCATGATACTGACAGTGCCTATTGCAACTATTGCCAACCTACTACCATTAAAACTTATCGCCTATGTATATGTTTGTATTATTTGCAATACGAGTGGAAATTTTCCTAAGCTGTCTGAATACAGTATGTCGCACAAGGAAATGTTTGGTTATTCATGTCAATTGAGGGTTAGCATAGCCAGCTCTGATCTTCTAGTAAGCGATTTCAAGGCTGCTTTTCTATCTAAGTATAATAAGATACCGATTTTATGTACGTTGAAAGTTAGTCTGTAGTTTTTTCAGATTGCCAGGCCTTCCGCTTGAAATATGCAACAGTGTTTCGGTAATCTCTGAAAATGTGCATTTGAAAATATTTCTACCGCAGAAGCTCCCTGGATAAAACAGTACAGATGGATTTTCTGAAATCATTTTGGAAGTCAATTGAATTCACTTGATGTAAGTTGAAGTCAGTAGTGAATTCACTTGAAATCAGTTGAAGTCAGTGAATTCAACTGCAATAAGGGGGTGAATTATGTTGATCTTGATGTCTGATTACGAGACATTTGTGGACGAGATGCAAATTTTGAGGCAGTGAAGATACGTTGGTATTTGATATCTTAACAAAACAGAAGAGGGTAAAATTGTTCAACCAAGCTGACGAGACTCAATACTCAACATCGTCTAATGATTTACATAACGAAAACTGAATTTTTTGTGAAAAATTTTTCAAAGTTTGGAACAGATAAGTTCTTTACATATAAATGAATTCAAATAATTTCAAATGAATTCACTGACTTCAACTGACTGCAAGTGAATTTAATTGACTTCCAAAATGATTTCCAGAGAAGGCGCTGTAACCCTAACTTAATTTTTACTGAAAATTATAAATCGCTGTCTGTAATTTTGAAACGATGCCATCATTGCGCCTGTCATACCGATAGATCTTGATTGAGTATATACTAGAGTTTATCGACTGCTGGAGATTAAATACTTTGCTTGAGATTGCATTCCAATGTTTAGGGCGATGTTTCCGATGTTGACAGATGAACATGGATGAAATTGTCTGATTGGACGTCCAATTGACATGCTTTTAAGGATTATTCTTTTGAGTTTTATCTATAGTATAGATACAAGTCTTCTACCATATTTCGATGGGGCAGAACTAAGAGCACAATCCTGATGTCATGCTTTGATTTCCACTCTTTTCTCAACTGAAACTACCACCATATTAACAAACATGGTAAACAATAGACATCAGTACCTGTCAACCCCACTTTATATGTTTGTAGGTATACCTTCCTTGTTCATGTGCATTTTCAAACCTCCCTCTACTTATACTTGTGTGCTAAGTTTTTGAACGAATTTGCACATTTTAGTGAAAGAGAGGCAGAGCATTTGGATTTGGCACACTTAGCCCCCGGTCTGAGAGTCTTTCCTGCCGCGCCATGCGACATTAGGAATTCGATTGACACAAGGACACATACCCGAATTATCCATCCGAAACGGTATCATGGTCTTTTCCCACTGCACGAAGAGAACTTTGATTTTATGTGAGTGTACATGTATGTATTCATAGGTATCGCCTATGATAATATGGGAAAAAAGGATATCGATACCGATAACGACAATTTCGATATAAGCACTTAAGTGGGTGTTTAACAGACATCACGACGGGCGGCCACCACCAGGCCAAGTCAGACAAACCAAAAGAGATACACACAGTATTACCCTTACGGGAATAACATTTTTCACAAATTCATGTCTTAATGTGGGTGTTTTATGCGGTTCGCCAGGATGTGTCGTCGTATCGTTGTCAGTGTGGGTAATTGCACGAAACAGTGTGTAAGACCGGATGGATACAATGTTTAATTATTCATTTATTAGATAAGAAAGGAATGCAAATGGCAGCTATTTGAGTATCGGACTGTAGGTGTATTAGGAATTTTTATTGTCAAGTTGAATAAATTGATGGTAATGGGGGTGGAAAGTTCGAAATTGCTTCCTTTTGTATGGTGCTTAATAAAATGTCGAGAAATAAGTTACGCAATATTGTAGGTACTTCCCTGGGTGCATTAGGCGGTGTTTACTCTTTTATTTATGGTATTGTGCAAATGTGTATTTGTAGGACCTAATTGGTTCAAGTGTTTTTAGCCCAGAGCTGGGTACAATCTAAATTTAAAGGAATGAAAACGTAGAAATAACTCTCTAGGGCTTGACAGTTTTCTGTACTAGAATAACTAGCACGGTCCAGAAAGAAAAAGAAGGAATATTTGAAGATTGAATGCTTCTGGGGAGAGTTCTAAAATTTTATGAAACCACAGAAGAAAAAATTAGTGTGAAGTGCTCGAGTCACGAGTATAAAAGATCTTGTCGACTGTCCACCACTGACCATAGATTAGGTTCGACTGCAGACTGCCGCGAGTACAGCCACACTTAGGCCAAAATAGGCCTATTGTGTTACCATAGGATCACGTATTTTCAGTCTACCAGTGGAGTCAAAAGGAGCTCAATATAGCCCAGGCTGCCAATGCCTCTGTTAGCGAATTCGCCGGGATTGTAGAAGAAGTATTCTCCTAGATATAGATTTCTTCGAGTGGCGATAGCTTGGCAGGTGCATAGGAGGTGAAAAATAGTCTCTTCTTCCTCATCCATGTATAAAGCTTCCCAGCCTGAGTGCTTTGTTCCCAGTGTTGCAGTGTTGCCTGGCGAGTTCGTCTGCCGTGCAATTATCTGGAACGTCCCTATGGCCTACATCCAAATAAGGTGGAGTTTGAATTGTTTCGCTATCTCGTTAGGAGGCAGCGACCGAATCCATCGGTAAAAATGGTGATATCCCTCGCGCATATCACATTGTACCCTAGCCACGATAGGGTCCCGCCATCATTGCCACCTGTAATACGCTACAGTGATTAGGAAGATAGATAGAGATCTAATAATTTAGATCTTGGGAGAAGACACCTCGCACTATACGTGTTTCTGTTTTGGACGAGTCTTTATAGAAGTAAACGGATCCCTTGCGAGACCCTATATCACCCTCCCAGTTATTCCGGAAGGGTATATTGGTTTATAAATTTTTGTTCTATAGGAGCTGGGGGAGGCTGTAATCAATGCTTTTTGGGATGCATTCTGGTTTATTTAGAATAGACGAGTGGCCAGTTTGCATACTGATCCACAAAATAATTACTTTCATGTAAACTGCTGCATGTGCTGCCACTTGTTTGCAATAAATATCAATCGGAAGCATCTGGAACAATATCTCCATAGCCGGAATTGCAGTGGTCCTCAGGGTTTCACTAACGCATGCCGTTCTTTGCACCCGACTAAGGAAGTTGTAGTTCAGGCCGTACATAGAGTCTGATTGCACTGTCTAGTATGAGGCTTAAGGAACTGGTCGTATTTGTGAGCACCAGGGAGTTCCGGTAGGTGGCAAATTTGGATTAATACTGCAGCGTATGTGGGTGTCGATTTCTTTAGCGTTTTGAGGAGAAATGATGACAAACTTATGGGTCTAAGTTCTTGGGTAAACCATATTGATTTCCGTTCATTACTTAGAAATGTGATGCATTTACCATAACTTGAATCCTGTAGAAAATGTATCATCTATTCGAGGACCTATTGCAATATTCGATTACCCGTAAGATACTGTCGAATACCAAACGTTGTATCGTATTATTAATCCACATCTCTCTAGATACATAATTATGTCGGTATTGATCCTTTTCTACATCACATGGAGTTGGTTACATTGAATAGGCGTGTGTGCGTGATTTATTTCTTTTCAATCATTTGATGGAATGTGGTAGAGAATATTTTCAGACGAAATCCGCAGTAAAAATCTTTTGTTTATTTATTCTTAGTCGGGTAAAGTGATATATATACTTTGTTCATCATTTTCGATGATAATAAACAATGTGATATGGATAGCTTATTGATAAACAAAAACTGGAATCGGTTGTACGGATGACGAACTTAGTGTCAATGCACTATTATTCACTAGACGCGATTCTACACAATGTTCCGAGTTGAGTATCATTGAGATATTCATTGGCAAAATCGTGCCATGTATGTACATATATTTATTTAACCCGAATGCCTCATATTTTAGGAGAGACATGACGTGTCTGAGTTTTATTTAAAATATTTCTAAGAAGATTTAAATTTGCGGAATCCAATGAATCTAATAGTTGACTATCATTGGGATAATCATTGAAAAATTCGTACCATGTCTACTTGGACCCAAATGTTCATGTTCTAGGAGAGACCCTATTTCTATTTTATAACAAGGTTTAGAACTCCTTCTTAGTTCAAATTCAATTCGACAGTGCCCCGAAATACCAGTTGATTCTGATCTTAAACAGCTGAAGACTCTAAGTTTATCCGTTCTGTGATATAAATAATTTGAATACAGAGATGTAAGCCCAGTGTCTAGTAAACATAAGAATGGTACGAATGATCTCTCTCGTAGAGAGTCCAAAGGGTTTCCTCAGAATATTCTTTAAAATCCTTCGAAACAGCTTCTGTAGTAAAGGCATAAGTTTGCAACTTGTCACTGTATCGCTTATATCCGGAGTCCACGTTTAAGTCTTAGGGTATCAGCCATGCATAAGCGCCATCGTGTTCGGTTTCGATGTGATCTTTGTATATCAGCTCCATCCAGCTCTTTCCCAGTTGCCGAGATTCCATTTTGATTGTTGTGTATTTGCCCTTGTTGTTTTAGCGATTTTCACTGGATGACCTCTCTCATTCAGCTGTTTGCTCTGTTTGAGATGTGATTTGGCAAGAACACTCGTAATAAGTTTCTTCTTCATATTTTCGACACCATACCGAATACAGCCTTAGCTTTGGATATGCTCTCGACCTGTTGTCTTGCAATGCTTATATAAGTTATGAAAGAGTTCGAAAAAAAAATTAAGGATTCTTGTTTTGGAAGAGTTACTCTTCAGTCCTACCAAGATTGTCTCTGACACCAAACCAATTGTCAAGCTCAAGGAGGTTCATGGTTCTGCAGGAAAGTACTTACAAATTGTGAGCATAGATATGCGATTTGTCTCCATTGAATTCTTCCAATTCTTGTGGACAGAGCGCTCTGCAGAACATCACTGATTACCATTAGAAAGAGTAGTCGTGATGGTATGCCACCTTTCTGACTATCGACATCACCCGTCACTAGGAAAAAAAACTGCACGCAATCACCGGAAATTCAAGGCACTACATTGCATTAATGGTATCTTTGTAAAATCCTATGGAATTTGCTTGTCACCGTCCCCGTGTTCGTATATCACCATGTACTTGAAAGACAACTTTTAAACTTTGCCTGACACTAACTACCGCTTCATGAATTAAATTCCTTAGAGTTTAGAATATACTTGCACACCCACTTAACCTCCCAAATGTATCCTTGAACCCCATAACCGTTTCTCTTACCACAACTTTTGAAATCTACGCTGTATTGTGCTTCTGGGGGAACATCAGTGCATCTGCCATACCATACAACGGTATACCGACAGTGTGTTGTGCTTTTTAATTAAATTTCATTCTTGTGATCCTGATCTGGTGGATACCTCTAGTTTAAGCTTCAGGTAATGGCATATCTCTTACATGCCACTGCACACTCACTCACTCAGTCACTAGTTCGCCCAGTCTCTCCCCGGGCATTGGAACCTTGGAGTAGACTGCTGCTGCAGCATTCACCCTCATCTCTACGAACTACAACTAGGTGGGTTTTTCTCCTATTTTTCCTTTCACAGTTTACATTACAGGTGAGGGGGGGTTATTGGGTATAGGCAAATGTTAAAAGCATACTGCAGCTATAAAATGCATGCATCCGTGAGATAAAGGGATTCCACTTTTGAAATACACTAACGTATGCGAAGAACCGGTACTACAGCAGTCCGTCGTCTGTCGGTCGGACGATGAATGTATTAAGCTTTGAAGGAGTTATTTTATTGTGTTTTTGTTTTTTTTTTCGTTTTTGTTCCAATTTTGTTTTATTTTTGTTGTCCTTAATTGTACGGACGGCAGTGATAGCTGCTATGGTGGTGGTCCAATGGGTGGACCATTGTTGGTGGTTATTTTTGTACTCTTGGTATGGTATGGTGTACGACCAATGCGATCTGAATGTTATTCCCGGTTTAATCTACAAATTGCAGTGTATTTTTCATAAAAAAACAATCCATTTAAACATTTCTCCTCGTTTATTAAACCGACCGGGATGAGAGAGAGTCACCCCACTCTCGGCGAGATAAAGCATAAACGATAAGAGGACTAAAACTACGACACCCGACTTTTATTTTAATGAATATTTAATTCATGTTTCATTGGTAATAATTCGCCTGGAAAATAGCTCCGCGATTAATTTGTTTAAAAATAATTGCCGTAGGTAATTGATAATCAAAGCTTTTTAATGACCCGAGGTGTTTGGTGGCAAGCAATTAAGTGCGATCACGGAGATAATGTAGAGTGTTAGTGTTTATTATTTTAATTTTATGCGTAAATCAAAAGAATATAAATAAATTTAATGTTCTTAATTTGTACAACAATATTGAGATGAATTTGCTAGAATATTAGCAGAGATAGTGTATGACCTTGTCGTCTAGACGAAGATATGAGCTTTGTGTGAAAACTATTTGAAATATTCGTTAGGCGTCGTGTGGCATAGGTATGGAAATGGGTGTGACGAAACTAATTGTTGATTAAATTCCGGTGACTAGTATTGTTTATTTGATTGAAATCTAATCTCTTTGATGTACAAATGTCTAAGGATTCCATATCAAGTTGTATGTACGAAGCTATTCAAATGCATTCAAATGCATTGACGCATTTACTTCCTATATACTATAGGATCGAGGATATTAATTAACGTGGATACGAGGATATTAATTAACTTTCTTTATTTCTCTAAAATAAGGTTGATGTACCTTCTTTACTTTTTTTCAAATAAACAGAATCGCTTTTGGTACTCTATACTTGGCCAACTGTTCTGTAACTTTTACCTTGCTTGGGTAGTTTCAAGGCCAACTAGCTAATAATCCATTTTCTTGTCTTAAACTACTATTTTCTACTAGCATTCCACGGTACTGCTTTCAAAAGTCTTCTGGTATTAATCATCTCCGACAAAGTAACAAACAAATGCAAACCATCTTCCTTGGCGAAGTATAGACACAAGTGAAAGAGGTCAATCTCTTTGCGGCGGAACAGAGAAATTATTAATTATCCTGTCCTCTTGCAAATCTCCTGAGCATGAAATCATTTATTTTATAAGTCCTTCATCTAAGACATGGTGTTCGCAATGTGATCTAAGGCTACTGCCAAACACTGGCAATGTCGTATGCCGAATATCGAGTCGAGAACCGACCTTCTCAAAATGCAAGCTTCAATACATCTCGTGTTTCTTGTTTTATTCTGTTTTTTCTTTCGCTCAATCATCTCTTTATACATAGAAAGTGAAGCCAGAAAGACTGTACCGCATAAGTGCTGTGTTTGAACGGCAATGATCCACTGCTAGACCCATACCGACTCATTGGGTTAGGACACTCAACGATGTGTGCTCGAAACAGCTTTTTGAGTACCGATTGCGAGTCTCAATCCGAGTCGCTCGGAATAAAGGAGTGATATGTAGGTGGATTGGTTTTAAGCTATATACTGATGGTTCCCTTATTATACCTCGAGTTTACTCTAGCGATGCTCGAATCAAATAATCCGCAGTTTTGGATATACTAGCTACCGTCTTTCAGGTGTCAACCAATGCAGCCTATATCCGTTGCTTTTATAGCCAAGCCACCAGCAAACTCTACACTGCTGCAATACCTTAGGTTAGATTGAGTAGATTATCTTAAAACGCTAGTCACCATAGTGAGCCCATCACGATCCCCAGCAAACCTTCACGGTAAACATCAGCATTAATTATGTTCAAAGACCCAACCTCCTCAAAGTTTTTAAGGAAGTGCTTTCTAAAGTGTTTTCATCTTAGAATGGCTTAACATATACAGAGTATGTAGATGTGTAACATCACCTGAGACTAATAGGTCATTGCATCCATTTTCCTAATGTGTTGTCGATAATCCTATTCTCATAATGTGCTTCCTCAGAACGTGAACTTGTTTTTTGTATAGGAGCGCTCCTCCTTTTTTGACAAATATGTACGTCGGAATTTTTGTTGTACTCTATATCGCAGTGTCCTGGTACCCAACATTATTTGACACGGCTATGGGTACACAATGTCAGCGCAACCTGACTGTCAATGTAAATGGCGATATATATTCCTGTCGGATACTGATCCCATCTCAAGTAATTCCACAGATTTGAGTACAGCTAGAACATTTGCTTGGAACACACTATATGTGTTCGGAAGTCTCAAAGCTACATGTAGGTTTATGTCACCGGTCCTCGATGATGATTCACTTAGACCCAAAGAAGGTCCATTGTGCTGCCGATGTGTTAGGTCACCCTAACCCTCTTACTCTGGGAACCATTTGCTCTTTTAAGCTAATCTTAGCCGTGCAGGCGTTGCTGAGATCGTTTAGATCATTGAATATGTATAGGAGGTGTCTAATGGTCGCCTTTTCCTCTTCGTCTTTATCCCAACAGCTTCTACGGAAGTCATTGTATGGACATGTCTAATTTTAAACATGTCTTCCTATAGCACAGTGTCCGGTGAGGGTATCAACTATCTAGGAGAGGGTTCCTTTTACGTTTTAAGAGACCGATGAACCTAGTATTATTTAGAGGCGGCTAGAGCAGCCTAGCGGTGTTGCAATGGTCAAGTTGATCCCATCGATGATTGGCCTCACTCACCGAGTCGGCGTTGATAAGGTATTTAGCATAAGACGTTGACGCCTCGATGTCGGCTATCTCATATAGAAGTTGTGTTTCATGGGCAGAGGGTCGTTGACCTGAGGAAAATGATGGTGCACCGTCCAGATGATGATGCATGTCCAGTGTGTTGCTTCTTCCCGTGTTTAGAGCTTCACAGTCTTATTGCTGAGCAGACAGTCAGTTGCTTGCTGACGATGTCAATTGGAAGCAAGTGGAGCATGGTATGTAGCGCTGCAGGGAGAAAAGTTCTTACTGCACCAGTAATGCCGAGGCAAGCGACTCGTTGAGTTATTTTTCTTGTAGCTAGGTTGGAATTCTTCTCCAGGGCTGGCTACTAAACCATTTCTCCATACATGAGTATCGGTCTTATTACTGTGGTGTATAGCCAGAGCATAATGTCTTCGTCGGATTAACGAAGAGGTCCACAGCTTCCAGTCCAGCTTATTAATTTATTAATTGCAGACTGCATGATATCGGCCAGTGTCTGTCATCTGCATAGACGATAACTTTGCATCCAGTTTTGTTCTATTTTCAGAAGGGCTTCGTTGAGCACTAAATTCCATAATAGTTGAGACAATAGTGCAAATATGCTATTTCATTTTGGTCATATCCTTGCCAATCCTCCTTTCAATGTAGATTACTTCGTGTGAGACATCGCAGTGGGAAATGATTCCCTAAGAATGGAGCTATCCTCCACATTGGTGATTTTAAAGAGGCCTACGTTAGTGAATTGTATTTTGCTGAAGTGTGACCTAGTTTACCTGCTCTGCTTTAGGTATGAATATAACCGGCACTTCCCTTCATGCCACTGTTATGTAGTCTAGCCTTGGACAAAATGTTTAAAATTTTGACAATGTTTGAAAGTTCCCTAAGCCTGTTTCTTACTTTAACTGGAACTTTCTGCAGCACAGCTGGCTCTTTGAACGGTGTAATTGAGATGATAATAAGATTTCCTCTGCTGTAATAATTACCCAATATTGTGGAGGAGGCCGTCAACATCAGCTGATTTAACTGCAACATTGGCCTGAGTATTTAGGGTAACGAACAAGTTATTTCTCTTAGCATACTCTTCTGCAAATTGTTACGGCTATACTGAAATACAATGAAAATTAGGTCTACGTACTTGTCATCGCACTATCCTCCAACAAACATCTTATAACACAATTTCATAGTTGAGTGTATCGAACGTCGTGTCGTGCTTACATTTTCGCGTTGCGAAGAATCAAGTATAGGGTGCGACAATATTTGCCAGCCTTGTGTTCCATACCAAAGTGCATGCGGCTGCTTTGAACTTATGTAGACACAGTATCGGATGCTCGTGCAGTGGACATCTCTTTCTAAGCCTAGATATTCCAATCTACTACTACTCGGTATTTCATTTCACATCCTCTTCTATCTTATAGGTACCTCCTAGATATCCCTAGCAAGGAAGTGACTGTAGCATGGCAATAGAATAGTCATTCTATTGTTCTCTCTCTGAAAGGGTTCCAAATCAGCGCAACTAAGTTTTCATCTCCATCTCTTGGAATATTAACTTTATAAGTCGATGTTACTTTCTTTTCTTGGAAGATCCCATAGGAGACTCTCGGTATTTTTATTTTTTTATTTTAATGTGTGGCAATCAACATCTCAGACCACTGAAGCTCTATGATACTGTCTATCGGTCTCTAGACAGAAACCCTTCTTTTTTATATATGTACATAGTTACCGAAGAATCGTACTAAATGTTCCTACATACATACACAATCCTTGACTACAATTTCTTCCCGACTTTTTGCCACGAGTTTTATTATAATACCTTATCTGCTTGTGCTTTTGCAATGCTTCAATCACGGTGTTATCGGTTCCATCGATGGGGTTGTTGGTAGATAAAAATACCGTCATATTGAGCTATAGAAGTCCATAACATAATTTTTAACATTTTGAGTTCTTTTTCGGGCTAATTTTTATAACTTTTTTATACTGTGCTGTCAGTGTTACTTTCTTACCGTTTGATCTTAGTGTCAATCCTGCTTAGTGGGTTGTTTCTGCTTTATGAAGACGCAATTGTCTAATAGGCTTGTTATGTCGTTTGTTAGTGTCATCATAACTTTTTCAATCGTGCCTCTCCCTTCTGACAAATTTCCATTTACATAGTTACTGACTTTAACATCACTATATTAGAAAAACATTTCCAATTTTAATGCAACTTCTGTCATTAATGGAATCCACTTCTTAAAGCTGAACAAACTCGGGTTCCATCTATGCTCAGAATACTATCTACACAAATTACTTTTCATACAGACTCCTTCGTCGTTCTTAAATCCTTCTCTTGCTGTGTATCCTTCCTTGTATTTCCATAAGATATCAATTACATCCAGCTCTTCCGTGCAAAGTTGTACGTCCAACTTTGTTTTTTTGTTCAAATTAGTCCTAGTCACACCAGCGCCATAGTAAATAAACCCAATCAATAAAACAATTTTTCGAATTTTCTTTGTTGTTGCCAAGTCAAGTAAGCAATTTATTTTTCACAGACTACGTGTGCGTTTGTGTATACGAAAGAAATAAAAAAATATACATTAAAAAAAAATGTAGCCAAAGGAAAAGAAGAAAAAAAAATCTGCGAAAAGCGGAACAAATCGTGTCCGAGCACTATTTACTCATGCCACTCGTAAGGACATTCTGTGTCCAAGTAGAGAGTCTAAATTGCGTGTTATTACGTTATATACCGTACATGTTTATCTAGGAGCAAAGATGCCATCTACCAGAGAACAAAAATTCACTTGTCTAAGTCAAAGAGCGTCCTGTCGCATTAAATTGCCGTGCTGCAAAAAAAAAATTAACAAAAACAAAATATTAGAGCAAAAAACAAAATTCTTCACATAAAAAGCTTTTTTTTTTCCTCTGTTGAGAAAAACAAACAAAACAGGACGAGCAGCGGCTAAGAAAAAAAAAAAAAAACAAATTGAGAAAAATCAAGGAAAATGGTAAAAGTTTTTCCCACGAAGCCTCATTGTAGTGCACTATGTGCCAGCTTTGTCGGTTGTGTGCGGCACCGCTTTTATACTCGGGAAATTGTGTGTGCATTTTGAGTAGGTTAACCTTGAATAGTTCTATGGGTTTTGTTCCCACATTCGAGTAGCGAGGACCCTCTCTCGGTCTGTCGTTATGTGTATTGCTTTGCCGCTCTCCAGGATACGATGGTTGCATATATGTATGCTACTTGGAGAACATAACCTGGTGAAATTTGAATGTGTTGGTGGTTCTGATGTGTTTTTGAAGTTTATTTTGGTGGCGTGGAACAAATTGTCTCTCTGTGCTAGATATAAGCTGGAAATAGTGTTGCCGTTGTGTGGGAGGAAAAATGGGCGTTGGAGTCAGCTGTCGATACTTTCGAAATTCATTAACATTTCCATTGCTGTCGAGATTCGAGTATTTAACGTTGAAATCTGATAGGTTTCTGGCAAAATGTTGAAATCAGATAGAAGTAATCAGCCTAATCGTAATGTATGAGGATACAGCCTATGTTCAGCGATACTACTAAAAATTCAATACTGGAGCAAAAAACGAACTCTTTTTTATAACAAAGGACGAAAGACGTTCGTAAAGTTCTGAATTTCACATTCTACTTCAGAAGAAATAGAAGCCTTTATGATGACAAGATGACAGCCTTCTATTCAATTAGCCTCAGATCTATAAAAAAAAGACTTCTTTTTCCCGCTTATAGACACCAGAATACCATCACGTTAGTCTATCTTATGTATCTCAGAACCTTTCAAAGTTCCTAATTTAAAGATACAGAATGAACAAATCGCGGATGCTGATGATTTTAGCGCATAAAATAAGTGCAAGGTAAACAAAATATGTAAGTGGAATGTGTGGAATCTAAATAATTAACTAAGATCCTCTAGTGTTCTTTTAGAACTATTGGTAGTTTGAAAGTTTCTAAGGTGTGGTAAATCGAAACTCCATTATGAGTCCCATGGCTCTCATGGTCACTAAATTGTCAATTGTTGATCGTCTTTCAATTGTAGTATTCAATTGAAGTTGGAACTTTGTCATCAGTTGTTAATCGTGACACAGCTCTGTCATTGAGATTGCTTTGTCAGTAGCGTGTAGTATCTTCGTTTTGGTAGTCAATCTTGGTCAATCCTACCCCATGTATGATTGATAGTCTCTTTGCTCTGGTACTCATTCGGAGCGGTTATTCAGTATTAAATGATTCATTGTCAGTTCTGACAGTCGTTTTGAGTTAGTACCTACTCCATAGTGAATGGTTCATATTTTCCTGTTTCTAGGAGTGGCAGCTATTTTGTAGTTATTTGAGGTTGTAACATCAATGTGAGTAGTGGACGTCATTGGTATTTTCTTATGAGTGGCTTCTAAGATCCCCTTGTAGCCTCTAATCCGTCGTAGTTGAATCTCTGAGTTTGGTATGAAGTTTCTTAGTTCTGGAAGTGATTTGTTTTGACATTTCATTCACAGCAACTTTTTTCCCTGATCGCAGCAATCTACGAATTTTACTTGTCATTTATGAACTCTGACCGACCACCAAGAGCAAAAAAAAAGAATTGTGAGGTTATATTCTCGAATGTTTTAGTCGCGCGAATGTGGATTATGTCCTACATGTGCTTATAATTGTGTTAAAAATCGTTTTTTCGCTGTTCGGATATTTGCAGGTCGCTGAGCTGTGAATGGACCTTAAATGCGAAAACTAAAGAGTTAAACTTGAACTGAAACTGAGACTGAAATTTAGGGAATTCCTATCAGTTTCAGTTCAGTTCTCATTTCGAAGTAGGTACAGTTGGCGATGGTTTTCAAAGAACTGTATTTAAATTTCTGTGCTTTTTTCAAGAGCCCACCAAGAAGGATAAGCAATGTGACAATGGTTTTTATCTTAGCTAAGATAGGTTTTACTCCTTTTTCTGGTTGTAGTTTTGTTGGCCTTTCTTAGGGAATATCAAACCAACATGTGGCCCAGTTGAATCAGGTTTCCAAGCCCTTCCTTTGTATTTCGGCAGCTGCGTTATTTCTTTCTATTCCTACGTGTCCTAATACCCAGTAAAGAGTAACTATATTATTGTAGCCTTGTCTGTTGAACTTATTTAGGCGCGTATGAAGCAACCTGAGTATGATGAACTCAGCGGCTTGATTGTGGTCTGATGCCTGGCCTAGTGTTTCCTATATTACTAACATTTTCGGTAATCTCGAAACCGAAAAGACGCTTCAGTGATGAAGGCTATCACAAAAAATGTCCAAAATGATGTCTTAGAATGCCAATAAAGTTGTCAACAGTCTTTTCTGCTGAGGAACAGCAAGAATGGTGCTTATTTCTTATATACGAGCTTTTGCATGCCTACATTTTGAAAAGTTGTATCATATACAATTGTGTTCATAAAAAACCCAATTGCCAGTCAAGGTTCTGACCGATGACACAGTAGAACCCAACGCAGATTCAGGTCTAGAGAAATCATCCTCTGATTCTTGTCTAGCAATCTTATCGGAGATCTCATTCCCCGCGATCTTAGTGTGACTTGAGACCCAGACAAAAGTCAATGTATTCAGACTTGTAATCAAATTTAGATAGTTTTTTCATTCTCGAACTATTCTGGAACTGGTTTTAGTATTGAGCAAAATCTTAAGCGTAGTTTAGCTATCACTACTGATACAGATACTCCACCTAACGTTCGACTGCTCTCGAATAAAATGATCAACTGAATACCAAACAGACGTTTAAGTGTATTGTCTTTTTCAACTGAACTGACAACTGAAACTGATCGTTTAAAAGGGTCTTTAAACTAGGTCCCTTCTATTCCTTGGGAAAATATAAAACGCACAGCAGGAATGATTGTGCGGAGCTAGGCTGGGAACTGTCGAGCCAAATATTTGTATTTTGGATTAGTCTCACCTTGTCCATCATAACTATTTTGTTGTGAGTACTAGAAAACCTCTTGTCTCTGCTAGTTATAGCTAGCGGTTGGTTGCTAATTTTAATTAGTTAATAAGAAACCTCTCGTCAGCTTACTATGAACTTATTTCTGATTAGTTTTTCGTCGCGATTGACTTGTAGTTGATCGTTTGTTGTTGAAATAACTTTCTCTGAGGATGTGAAAATTGCGACAAAAATTAGAAAGGATATATGCAAAATGTTCCTGTTTCTTTCACAAAAAAGGGCGTACAAGACACCCACCGTAGCAACAGTGTTTCATTATATTTTTTTCTATTTTTCATGAAACGTTCAGTCTTGTTCGTATTGTTCTCGCACATGCACTGGCAACACTACCTCTGACTACCCTTATTTTCAACTCAATGCTCCTGTTCACCGAGGAGATAAAAGCTTCCGGAATACAGGACATTTTTTGTTCGTCGCTCCAGTTCCAGTATTAGTAATCTCCCATCATCAGAGAGAGAGAGAGTGAATAGGAGAAACTTCTCGCGAGCACATAAAATAAATCAAACTCAGTAGCTTCTGATAATGTTCTATCGCTCTAGCTCCAAAATTGCATCTATCCACCGTCTACTACATTCAGCATTATCCTTATCAATCAATTCTAAATTGAAATCAATTTTATTTTTCTTTGCACACCCGCATGTGTTACCTTGTACTGTCGGATTCGATTTACCTCTGCAATAGACAGGCGTTCAGGAATCAAAAAGGAGTCGTTTTTTTTTTCTTCCCCCTTGTGCAGGAGTTTGATTGATTTTTTTTTTTACAAAAATCAATTTAATCTTCTTAGGTGACAGGATAAGTTGTATATGGCAATTTTAGAGGACAACGCATTTATAAAATTTGAAATCCTTGGCGATGTCGTATCAAATGCGACATCAAGTGCCAGGATAACAAGAGAAAAACTTTTGCTCCAACTTTTGTATATAGGACCACCTCCTTGTCTGTTTTCCATGTTTCTTCCATGCGGTAAGGTCAAGAAGAA
This sequence comes from Xylota sylvarum, assembly GCA_905220385.1. Lineage (NCBI taxonomy): Eukaryota > Metazoa > Arthropoda > Insecta > Diptera > Syrphidae > Xylota > Xylota sylvarum. The sequence goes on along the minus strand of LR999957.1, from coordinate 100,312,171 downwards.
GATCTTTCTTTCTGTGTTCTCTTCCATTTCGAAAGGAGGTGTGCCGCCAAGCACTGCATCGAGGAAGTTTTCAGTTTTTCGTTTTCCACGCCTGCCACCCTTTCCGTAAATCGGTTTGTGATTATCTTGATTTCTTTCTTTCTCTGTGCAATATTGAGTTCCGTCTTTCTTTTTTCGTTCAATTAAAACATATTCTCGTATACATATGTACATATGTATGTATTAATTCATGTGACATGGAAAGGATACGGTACCATCACGACACGACATGAGTTCCGAGAAGAGAAGGAAGGATAAACGTTTTATTTTTTTTTCTAAAACATTGAAAGATGAATTCAGAGAGAAGACGTATGTTCTTGAAGCAAAGTGGAATTATATAAAAAAAGGAAAATTGAAAAATTCTGGGAAATTCAGAAATTTCAACACACAACATGAATACTTTCAAGGATCTTTGTGTAATTTTTTTTTTGTTGGTCTTGAGAAACTGTGTGAACTTTGCAGAAAATCAATTCCAATAGCAAATCGGGGGAAAGTTGTTGTCGAAATGTCTTTTTTGATATTTACTCGAGGATTTGGTCCATTAAATAGCATTCACTGTACATTTGCTGAGGATGATAATGTTTTCGAATTTATGGTGCGGCGATTTTTAGATTTCCACTTGGAGGGTTTTGCAATTGAAGAAATTGTTTGTTTTGTTTTTTTTTTTTTTTAACTGCAAGTTATATGCATAACTTGCCAGTTGAGTGAGTTCTAGACTATTCAGGACATTTGACGAGAATTGAGACTGTTGGCTTTGTTTGTTTTCAATAAGATTTTTGTTTCTTTTTGGAATTTTGTTTGTTTTAGATTCGAAGATTCTGCAGGCCGGAGTGCTGTTGTTCGCATGCCCTACCTATGAATCTCAAATGACCCATGTGCTTTTTTTTTACTAGATCCATGTCGCTATACAGTTCGGATAGTTCGTCGTCGTGAAGGGAGCGAATATATTCCGAAAATTTGTTCACTCGAAACCACCGAGGACAGAGTTCATACTTCAGCGTCACAACGTAGAACTGGATTGATCAAAGTCTTTATATCCTTAGTTGTTCGAGATAGGGCCTTACTACTTAATTAGCTTCTCGATTGTGACGTTCTGTCCAATTCGTCGATGTTGTGTGATACTTGGCTATTTTCTCGTTCACCGCTAAACCCATTTTGGCAGCTTCCTTTTCAATACTAGTACTGACAGCCTGCTAATTTCTGCCAATTATGTCAATATCGTCAGCGTACGCAAGTAGTTGCACAGACTTTCGAAAGATTGTGCCTCCGGTCTTGACTTGTGAGTTTCGTACAATTTTTTTTTAAGTATAATGTTATAGAAATCACATGATAGTTTGATAATAGTGCGAATGTTGTTGCCCATTGACACTACACGGTTCATCCACGGCTTTTTCTATCCCATGCTGAGTTTGTGGTTGAATGGTGTTTGTAAATTGTCTCAGCAAGTGTTTTCATTGTTACAGAATGTCTAATATGTTATTCTAAAGCCGTTCTTATAATCGTAGTTGTGGATTTTTTGTGACATATCTCAAAAAGAAAAATAATTGTAAAGCTCTTCCTCGAATATTACCACATCATCTGGTATCTAGCAATAGAATACATTGTCCTACTTTAAAGTCCCACATGTAGAAAAGGTGAACTCGTGCACTCCTCAATTGTGTGTATCCACACTTCACATTGGACTCTATGGCACATGTGTTTGATTTCATAACCTTACTATCATCCTCATTATAAATAATACATAACAATGCAAAGGATCTGTATGAATAGTGCCAATTAGAGATATGCATTTCAATTGAAAGTCCAACTGCATGTCCACTTTATGAAGGAAGGATAAGAAAATTGTGGATGTGAAATTCTACGACCTTTTGTAGCATTGTAGCTGTTTTGAATATTTTTCAACTGGAAGGGAAAATACTTCGGTTACAATTACAATTGCTTCGGATACAACATATTGTGTAATAACGCTTGTATTAGCACCTTTTCTCTATAAACATTTTCAACATTTTGAAAATTGCCAACTGTACGATGGTACGAGGTTGTGAAAAAGCAATCGATCTTCTCAACACCGCTTATATTTCTAAATGGTATTACAATCGCTCTAATTTGGTAAGCACATAGGTTTGCGAATAGGTAGACGTTCCTTACTCTTCTTCATCGTATTGGGTTGGGCAGAGAACTATTTTTGTCTTCCTTTAAAGGTTTTGGATTTGACATATGTATGTATGTAGGATGTACACATATAAAGTTTATGTTTTAGAATCAAGTTTTAGTATAGAACATTACTTAAATTTACCCACAATCTTAACAAATACTTCTTCAGGACAAATCTGTATCTGTCATGGTTGATGGTGTATCATGCGATAGCTTTGCGATTAACGACGAAGTGCCACAGGTATCCATACTTTTGGGTTTGTCTTCATTCACTTCAAGGCCAACTCGTTTAGCCTGTTCTTCAATTGTCGTAAAAGCCTCTAACACCGCGTTGGGAGCGACCGATGATGTCGTTGTCGTCTGCGTATCCCAGCAGCTGGACAGATTTGCACTATTTGAAATATAGTGCCTTCCGTGTTCACACCTGCCCTGCGCACTATCTGTTCCAGCACAAGATTAAAGAAGTCACATGATAGCGCATCTCCTTGCCGAAATCCGGTACATATTTGGAATAGTTCGAAGGAACTGTTTCCGAATTGCACGTTGCAGCGAGTGTTTTCCAGCGTCACGCGGCACAGCTGGATCAGTTTAGCCGGGATCCCGAATTCGGCCGTCGCCTTGTAGAGCTCAAGACGATGAATTTTTTTCTGCCGCCTTCTTCTGGCTCGATACTCTTCCCTCGCTTTGTTTTGCGCTGCAAAGCTTGCTGTCCCATTTTTCCGGAGCATGCACTCGTCATCATACCAAGGGCTCTTTTTCGGTAGTGGCTGATAGCCAATGATGGGCTCTTCTACCTCTTTGACGATGTCACGATACTGGTTTCACAGATTGTTGACGTTTGTGGATGGTGAATGCACATCGCTTAGGCAGTTTCTGTAGGTACCGGCTACTCCTGTCGTGCTAAGGCTTCTTACGTTGAATTTCTTTTTCTGTGCGGTTTGCAGCTTCTTCTCGTTGAATAGTAGAGCTCTGAATTTAGCTGCAATAAGAAAATAGTCATACCTTCGATGTGCCTCTGAGCAATTTTTGCACACCTCTTAGAAATTGTTCTTTTTACCAATTTTATGAGAGCACAGAAAGTAAAGTCAAATTTAATGATAATAGTTAAACTCAATGTAAAACCAAGAATATTAATCGAAAAATAAATCAACAAAAGAAAAGTTCTTAAAATTTTCTAAAGAACAGGAAACAGTAGATTGCACTTTTTTCGACCAACCGTAGACTCCTGTTATAACAGAAAAACGGCAATACTGGTGCTGCTAGTTGTAATTTTAAATGACTTCCTTTCCACTGCATCGTCATTAACAAAATCAACAATTTTGGAGGATCGTTAAATCTCCAGCTGAAGTATCTATGTACATGGCCTAGCCATACATTACGTTCCACAGTACAGAAACTAGCACGAAGATTGGGTAACACCGGCTGTGATCTTGTATAGCATTTTGTCATGAAGCTGCATTCTCTTTCTGAAGTAGTCTACCACTTACTAGTTCCACTTCCACTCTTATTCTAGAGCATTTCTGGCTGCTTCGTTTTGTTTGCAATCCAGCAGCAAGTGCTTGGCGTTTTGGACTTTATCTGGACAATGACGACATAGTAGGTCATCTGCGATGTGGCACTTGTAAAGGAATTCCCAGAAAATTGGATGCGCTTCTATTCACAGAATTTATACTTCTTATATACGAATTTATCGCTGTTGCCGGTGCCCATATAGGGTTTCCGTACATGATGATTGACTTGCTCACTATCGGAAGCAGATTCCTTATTAGCTGCCTGTTGCGGCAACAGCCCGGTTAGCTTTCACCCTTGTGTCTAAAGTTGAGCCTATAGTCAAGCAGTAGCCCTAGGTACTTTATGTAAGGCTTTGACACGATAGAATGTTCTCCTACCTGTATAACCAGGCGCTCAACTTTCTTGCGGCTGATTATGAGGGCACCTTCAGTTTTATGGTCCGCTAATTCCAGACGTCTTGAGCGAAGCCATATCTTCATGTCTTTGATGGTGTTGTTGCAGTTCCCCGTCACCTCCTCTAGGGTTCTAGCGATATCATCGATTATGTCCACTCCTCTCGATATCATACACAATGTTCCACAGCGCAGGGCTTAGAACTGATCCTTGTGGAATCCCTCCTGTAATTTCATATCTTTTCGGCTCGTCATCCGTGTTGTAGTAGAGGGTTTTGTTTCCAAAATAATTTGTAATTTTTCGCAGCAGGCAGTTTGGCACTTGAATATTCTTCAGTGCTCTTATAATGAAGTTCCAGCTAGCCGAAATGAACGCATTTTTTACGTCGACCGTAACTACAGCGCATTGCTGCTTTTCTCCTCCCTTCCGCCTGGTTCCAGATATGGTTTCGCGTACAATTTCACAATCTGCTTGTACCGCATGGGTGGTGCTCCGTTTCTTCCGGAACACGTCTTGTCGGTTGGAAAGCCCATTGTCTCAAGTCTGTCGCGGATAGCTCTTTTTAGCACTTTCCCTACCGTGTCTAGCATGTACAGTGGTTTGTGCGATGACAGTTGCTCTGACCGCTTGTAGCCTTTCGGGATTAAATCCCACCCCTGTCGTTTCAATTGCAGAGGAAACTTTCCTTCTGTCAGGCATCTTGTATAGAGGTTTGCAAATAGCTCTCGTTGGATTTTAATGACTTCTTTAAGGACGAAGTTTGGGATCACTTCCATTCCTGGATCCTTATTGCTTTGCATTGAGCCCGCTGCTTCTATAGTTGTGACGAGTTGTATTGGTTCCGTATTCTCTGTTATTATGCGAGGAAAATTGCTGGTGCATGTCTTTGCCTAATTGTCTTTACCTTTAACATTTTTAAAAGTGTTTCCATACACATCGTCTTCTATACTACCACATAATACAGAGTCTCAAGTATAGAACAGCAAAATTATGCGAACATTTCACTTGTAAGAATGTGTAGTGGTTATAGTCTCATGCCACTTGTCTTTTGCTATCTTGCTATTATCCTAATTAGCAATCACAAAGAGCCTGATATCCTCTTGCAAAGCAGATTATTTTAATCTAATTAATCTGACAGTTTTTCGATTTATCCAAGAATCAGAACACTTTTTGGAACACAGGACAGCAATTACAATCATTTCTCGTCTTAGGGTTTTTGAATAATTTTCTGGGAGGAATTTTTTAGCAACCAATGACATTTTATTTTCTAAACGTTACCTTAAAAGCATTTCATTGCAACGTCATTGTGAACTACATGTGTGTGGTTTCAATTCCTCCAATAGCTGTGTTATTCATATCATGATGCATACCTACCTACATAAGTATACATAGTCCTTACATCTTGGAAATTCGATTCAGATATTTTTCATCGAAAATCATTTATTTCTCGGAATATTCCTTTTGCAAAAACTCTTTTCCAGTAGTCTTTTTTGCCACAACAAAGGGATTCCGAAAATGCAAATTCATGCAAAAGAACTGTGTATACTGCCATTAGTGTCAGTTGCTAATAATTGCATTCTCACTTCTGTTATCTCGAATTTTCGTTTTACTAAATCTTCAGTGAAATGTAATCCATTATCCTTTTATATTGACGTTATTCACAATCCATTCTTGGCCACAATTTACCAGTGAATCAGCACGCATTCGTTTGCATTAATTCTTCCGAAAAAATTCCTCTCGGTGTGTATTCATTTCGAATCATTAAATTGAAGATAGGGAGGTGGATATTTCCTCCTTTTTTTTATGTGTGTTTGCCATAATATCACGCACAATGAGATCCGAAGATTAACTACTTAAGTGATTACAATTGGCTGGGGGGTGGAGACCAGGCGATAAATGTAAATGCGACGATGAGGTTGTGGTACTATGTATGTTACAACAATACATTGATTTAGATATGATTCCAATGTTTGATGTGGCTTCCTGTAGGTATGTACGTAGTATTATTACCATCGACATGATGGGTAGTGGTATATTTAATGGTCGCCTTGACGCCTGGCAACTGTAACCCTCATACCATCGATCAAACTTTAGTTTCTTTTACATTTTCATACATTTGCTGTGCATGCATAACTAATACTGTGCCGAAATTCTCTCTCTTTCGTCCTTCCGCAAAAAATAATAAATATTAAATCTATTTGCACATGCCCACGTCATTTGCTCTTCGTGGTACCTTCATCCGTTCGTTCGCTTGTTCTCCGGTTTTGTCAAGTAATAATGTATGCATCATAAATTACAAAGTTGTCTAAGTATCCTCAAAAAAAAAAAAAGAACAAACAAACAAAAAACACATCACAAAAAAACCCTTCCAGTGGTGAATAAGCATATACCCGACAGTGTTGTGTGAAAGTTTATGTACAGAAGCAGTAATGATATGTTAGGGAGGGGGGGTCGAATAATTTCACAACCATTTCCGGGCCATTTTATGCATATCATTGGAAGGAAATTTTAATTAAATGGACACTTAAAATTAAATTTTAGTAAGATGGAGACAGAAGCTAATGAGATAGTGGACATGCCTCCACTTAAGTATACATACATGCGTACATATGTATCTCAAAGGTCATTGACAAAGGATGGACCATAATGTCGTATGAACCCTTGTGTGTAAATCATTGGTTTTTGGTCAATTAACACTCTAAACATTAGGTTTAGGTTAGATTAATTAGGATTTGAAACATTATACGCCAGCCACCATAGAGTTCAAAGTTTCAGAGGGGCATTCCTCTGGAGAACCTTTAAAAAGTTATCATTAATGCTTCAGCCCCATTTTTTACTTTTTTTTTTGTAGTTAATGAGATCTAATTCGTTCAAGTTAGACTGGGAGAAATACTAAGTAGTTCTCAATGAATGCACCTAAACATGGATTTCTAAAAGATAGATTCACAATGACCAATATAACTGAAATTGTGTCGAGTACTTTGTGTGCACTAGAATGTGGAAATGAAGTCGATGTGATCGGATCTTATTATTATTATTAATAAATCAAAGACTCTTGGCTTTTAGACGAGGTTTGTTACATGAATCCTATTTAGAAGACTGACAATGTTCTGCTTAGGTCCATGATTTCTATTACAATTAAAGCCTACTCTGGGATACCTTAAAGCAGCCAGCTTGGGTCTTTATTATTTTTTTCACGATTAATAATGCTGATGGTATTATTGTAATTGCACTGTACTAAAGCGGATGGGCAACAATGCTTCGGCCCGGAGAGTCTTCGGATCCATCACAGAGAGCCGACGCAGGAAGAGGAAAACATCGCCTAAGGTGACGCGCTCAAGTGGAAAGGGACCTCAACCAACTTGGTAATCGAAAGTGGAGGCAGCTGGCTGAAGAGGGTTGTTGGTTGAGGCCAAGGTCCACCCCGGACTTAAGCGCTACCTAAGTAAGCAAGTTACATAGTTTTAAGGAAGTTGACGCGGGCCTCAAACTAAGCAAACATATGCAAAATCCATTGTGATGCCACTATGAAGTAGATATTCCGATCCTTCTTTAATTCTGAAAGGATCTACTGCTTTAGATATAGCCATTTATGTTAGGAGAATAGGTTATGTTTTATCTAGATACACATGTAACATCTATAGAGGAAGTGAACTATGTTCTTCTTCTCGTTCTCATCTTTGCGTCTGCAAAAGTTATTACTTAAAGTGTGTATGTTTGGTGAAAACGTTTAGAGATGCTTTCCTCGTGTTATTTAAGCAAACCCTTACTATCTGTACCCAGTGAGCCTTGTCTAGCTTATTCATCAGCCGTATGTCAATCATTTTTGTTTAGCTTGGATAATACTGCAATGGCTCGACAGTTTGCATAATAGATGTAAGTTAAGGTCTACCTAACAAACACCGGCTACACAATCGTCAAATCCAAACTTCTGAAAGGTTCTCGTGAACAACTCACTCCACTCACAGCAAACCACGACGTTACACTCAGTTGTAGAACTAGGAAAACGGCCTTCGGCGAATGCCAATTCGGAGACCTAGGCGACCTGTCAGGAAAGCAACCATTAACTATCATCAAATTTATAACAAACTCAGGTTAATTCAGGGAGACCGTTTAGCTAGACCAAAGCTGTATCGGTTTAAATTAACAGATAAAAAAGAATAGATCTTCTGAAGAAAGTTTTGTAAGACTTATCGATTGGTTTCTCGAGTATTAATAAAAAAAAATAGTTAATGCCGACAAAGAGTTATAAATCAATTTTGTAAACCTTATACCTAACTATGTATATGATGTAAATCAACTGGATTCCAATGGTTACATTTAATTAAATCCCTTAAGCTAATCAATTCCACCCATAACTACGCGTGGCTTACAATTTAACTGCTATTAGATACTAAATCGGACGACATCTATTCTCGGGGTGATGAAGTTTTATTAGTAAAATCTGTGATATGTGTAGCATGCTTATAGCAATTCAAAGACCTCCTGAACAATAAATTAATTTCTCGTGTGATTCTAATTAGCGAGAATAGTATTTACCGATGGAATAAGGTCATTAATCAAATTAATATATGATGATGAACAGTAATCGCGAAAGTTGCTAAGAATTCTTAATAATAAAAAAATTAAAAAAAAAATATAAATTGGCTTACATAATATGAGAAGCTTTCGTGAGATAATGCAATACATTGTATCATGTTTAAATAACCAGTACTAAATCTGTGTAGGACTTTAGGACTGACGTCAGAAGGACGCCTTACCAAATTTACTGAGATGTCTTGCGTTGTCACTGGTTGTAATAAGTAAATTCCACTAATAGAATTCGTGCACAGTAAGTAATAGGCCGTTTGATAGCTTGACAATAGTTTGTTTCTATTTTTGGTTTACCGCATTGATTTAGTAAACGATTTGCACCTATTTTTGGCACAACCGAGATAGAATGGTTTTCTTTGGGCTATTTATAGCACTCAAATTACTTGAGTAAATATTTACCCACTTCACTCTGTCAGAAGATTTATCCTTGTGTACAGGAAGAACCTTATAATAAGTTTGTTGTCTAGGTAAAGGTTAGGCAGAAGAATGGCACTGTTTAACAACTTGAATGCTTATAAACAGTTGTTGGTATATGTATGTATCAAACTAACTAAATAAGAATTACCTTATCATTTGATATAAGGTACACAAGCGTAGTTGGTTGAAATGCCTGCCAGCATAGAAACGCCAACACACCAGCAATAGGTCTATTCTGATACCATGTGGATCATATGAGAAATTTTTGTTCTATTTACTCGTTAAACTATTTTCAACTTCTTTATCGTTGTAATAGAAGGCTCCTAAGTAAAGCTTCCTTTTACGCGAGAGAGCTGGACAGAAACAAAAAAGGTGAAAAATAGTTTCTTCCTCTTCTTCATCAATAGAGCTGCTATCATACAAAAGTCAACGAAAAAGGAAGCCTTGGCTATTAGACAGTGCCCAGTGATGATACCTATTGTACTGCCTATATGCAATCCATTCAATCAAAATCAAATTCTTAGAGCGTTTTAGAGCGATCCAGCTTTGGCCAAATTTATTTTGTCGCCAGATACATATGTTGTACTATCAATAGCATCCAGCTTGAATATTCGTTTGCAAATAATTTGGGATTATACTAAGGTACCTTTGTCCGGCAGGATGGATATAGCTCCTATTCTGGCGAGTTCTCTGGCTTTACAATTCTATCCCCCGCCACCCAACACAGGTGAATATTGAACTCTTAAGCCATCTTTGTTACAGACAACCTGCAGCCTAGAGCTACTAAAGAATTTATAGAGGTCGATTCCAAGGATTTGATTGCTGCTTGACTGACCAAAAGATGTGGATGTCTCTAACGGATAACACGTTTTTCTTAAGCCGAGATAAAACTTCTTTTATCGTCATTATTTCCACTTGGAGTATACTGCAATGATTTGGTAGATGAAAGGAGAGCTTAAGATTAAGCCTGTCATCAACTTCGTCCTTAATTTTTTAGCCATCAGTGTAGAAGTGAATCGACTCATCTTCTAAAAATTTCGTCATCGTCATTCTAGAGCTGACTGGAGGGATGGTTCTTGTCGAAATTTAGATGTCGGATGGTGTAGTCCTTGTTTTCGGGAGAGATTTTGAATTTATTTAGAATGGAAGCATGGCCAAATTTTTCTCTTGACAACTGTAAGGTAGCTTAAAGGCGACCGGCTTTACTCGGTACCATTTGCTTAATAAATATATCAGGCGATACCAAGCGAAACATGACGTCCAGTGCCGCAAGGGGAGTTGTACATAGTGCTCCGCTTATGCACAGACCATCTGTGCGGTGGACGTTGCTTAAATAATCGCGATTTATAACTTTTTTCTAATGCTGTCCACCAGACAATCACCCAGTATGTGAGTATCGGTCTAATGACAAGGTCTAATTTATAAGACCTTCAGCATCAATACTGAAAGTACATACTCGTATGTAGCTTCTACTGAAGAATTTTCTAAGACGCATTAAGACCTGGTAAGGTCCCAATCAGCCCTCTTTGGAAAAAAAATATAAAAACAAATACGTTATCTAGTTAGCACTAAAAGTATTTGCATTGAATGGCAACAGGCATGAATGGCAACAGAGATGGAATGAACCTGATAGAGGCAGATGTATTCATAGAGTGAGGTCGTCCTTTGATAACTATAAAGCCCCTGAGCTTGATGACATACATATATCCAGTAATGCTAAGGAAAAGAAGCGATGTCCTAATAAAACCTCTATTAGGAATCTTTAAAGCTTGGCTATCTCATGGATACGTTCAGCAAAATGTCCATCACTGCGGTAAGTCCTGTAAATCTGGCCTTCACGACCTTGTTTATAAGATTGAGAATAGGCTGGATGGAAGGATGTATACTTTGGGTGTGTTTATCGATATTAAGGGCACTTTGGATAATGCAACCTTTGAATCTATATGCAATTCTGCTACAAGGCATGGAGTAGATGAAACCATCTTGCAGATGCAAGAATCAAAAAGAAGGAACACCTTTACAATTCACTTTCTCTAATCGCATTTAGAATTTTTTCCCAAAATTAAGTAAGGGGGAGATACCAAGGGAAATCCTACAATCCTACAATGCTGGCCGATTATTGTTGAAATCTCATACAGATGCTTCTGAGCTGTGTTGAACAAAAATAATTTAAAATATGTTGTCCAAGAATTTTCCCATTAATGGCAGCATCGTATGCAGCAGCATTGTATGGCAGCATTTCAGGAGGGAAATACCTCCCCCTAATGACCGAGCCCTAAAGGCATTAAGTCTTGTGTGAATTTCCATTTTCTTTTCGTAAATATGCATAAATCGCCCCAAGCATGTACACAATGCAGTTGTTGAAGTGGAATTGACATTGAATTTAGTTTAAACATTTTTTTGATGACATAGTCGTACAACTATAGACTGTTAAAGTCGTGGTTTTAATCAGTTTTAACAGTGGAATTGACGTTGAATATTGCTTAAATATTTTTTTAACAACATTGTCGTACAACTATAGACTGCCAAAGTCGTGGCTTTAATCAGTTTCAGTTTGTCCATGACATGTTACGCCAATATCAGCTATGATATCACTAAAACTTGTCTAGTAGTTCTTGACTTTTTCAGATCTGTTGACGCTTAGGTCTAAGTTAGATTCGATCTTATCCTCCGTGGCTCAAATGGTTAGTGCAACAACAACACCTAAAATTTCTTTTACGGCCCCACCTCTCCCGAACGTCTGATAAACATCCGAGAGTAAAACTGTGTTGAAAAAGCTTCTCAAAACAAAACTTGCCCTTCGGATACGGCATTAAACAGTAGGACCCTTCCATTCGTGTAAAGAAAATAACACGCACAACACAATGGCTGTGAGAAGTTAGGTCTGTGTTCCATGGACCGTGTCGCTCCAAAAATTTGTATTCTTTTTTAGATTTGCCTAGAGAAGGCCCATCCACATTGCTTATTTGAGAAATAGGCGAAGGTTTAGAATCCATTTTTGTACTTGCTCCGAATAAGGATCAGCAGACACTATGGGACTGTTACATAGTAAGCTAACGTTTTAAATCCTGCATTTTGAGATAATTGCTGCTGGATGTCAACCCGATGTGGTCAACTCTACTTTACACCAATTTGATGGTGAAGGAGTACTAGTTTTTAGCCGATAACATGATAAACGTCTTTATAATTACAATATAAAGTTTTGAAGGTGATAACTTTCATTTAATCTCTTATTTAAACTAATCATTGTATTCTCCTTCTTATTATTGTATGTACTATGTTGATCACACTGCAATACAGTCTTTATATCTTCAAACGATTATAGTCACCCTTTCGACGCCGCTTTCGGATGGTTATTTACTTTTGGTTATATCTTCACGCACAAAATTTGCTGTGGGCTCTTAGACTAGATTTCTTTCTGCTAATACGAAACCCTTTTGTGACATTTGTAACATTTTCATTTTCCAAATTCGAGTCTTAGTAACACTAACGTGAAACCACTGTGCATATAATTAAATATTATTCAACTTAGATTCGAAAACTTAAGTCCTCTGAATGCGACCCTGCATACAACAAAATCCAATTACAAAATCACTAGTTGACATTCAAACCTACCATATGGATTAGTTTATACGTAATGACGATTGCAATTACTCATTTTTGAGCTTGTACAAGTAGAAGCAACTACCTACTGAGAGCAATCAACGCAACATGGTTACAACTAGCAAGGGTAGTAATTGCAGTGAGTTTACTTTTTGTAATCCTCTTTAAAAGTGGATTATTGTGTGCATATCTTACCATCACCACCATTGATGCATTTACATTTTGACTTCGTAGGTTATATACTAACTTTTATGGTGATTAATTAATTACATCATAACGATTCAATTAAAATGTAGAAACTTGTGTGAAACAAGTTGTGATCTATGGGTTCTTAAAGTAGAAGCAACCCTTAAATTTTTTTTTTTCGAAAATCACCCTTAGAAAATATATAGTTGCCTTAGTATGTGCATAATTGGGAAGAAAACCTATGTAAAATAGTTGATGAAATTAGTGAAATGAAATTCGAAGTAGTGTCACAGACGTACCTATCTTCAATGAGGGTTTCAAGGCGAGTTACTCAGTAGTAGATCTCTAGTTCTTTCCTAATTGGAAAGATGCGATTTCACATCAAATAATTGAAGAGCTGCCTTGGATTTGAAATTCAACATTATTATAGGAAAAAATTCACATACACATAGAACATACGTTACTACCGTGACTCTGTGTAGTGTAGTGTAGTATACGGTCGTATAGAAAGTGATTTTTCTTACTGTGCTTTGAGGACTACGTACATATGTAAGTCTATGGTAGTACTGGGAGTAAGAAGATCTTGAAAGTACTAAATTCAAATTTAACTTGGAGGTCAATTTTTTTTTGTAAATATTTCTTTTTGTTAGAGTGGCAGTTCTTAAAAATGGCTATTGGCATCTGTCACCTATTAGAAGTGGTTTCAGCGAAACAGCCCAACGTCATAATGTACGAGAAACTATGTACATAAATTTCCCACCTAAATCGTGCCATTTAAATCCTGTGAGGTCTATGCTGTAAAAGCATAAATAAATTTTTTAATTCAAGGCCAAGACTTAACACGATTAGTGGGGTTAAGTAGTATGTGCAAATGGCCTTGAAAGTTTCATGAATAAACAAAAACAGGCATGGTTCTTGGGGAATACATTGTACTTAAGAATTAATAAAAAGTGATCTACTTTTGTGATATGACTCGCGATATTCCAACTTCCGGCATTAGCTAGCAAAAGACTCGGAATATTAAAGTTTGAAAAAGGCAGATCAGTAACCAAATTACATCAAACAAATTCTAGTATTTGCATGAAGTTTCGAGATGAGAAAGGATCTCTAGTGTGAACCGAGAAGTATCTACGACTTAAATAAATCCTGCACATGATACAAAAAGGGTTTAGTCTGATTCCATATCTCTCGAAATAAGTATATTACATTTTAATCCAAATACACAGATATGTATATGCATACATATGTTACATAATTATAAAGAATTTCAATTCAATATATATACATATGCATATATGCAACAAATACTAAACAAATTCGCTTGTTTTTAATTAATTATTTGGTTGATGCGCATATTTATGTTCAATTATAGTGCTACAATGAAACAACCGACAGCAGGTATGAACTATGTATTTGATTAACCTTTTCCAGTGAAGTTTATACAATCGGCCTCATCTTTTGCTATTTTCGGTAAATAGTTTTTTACTTAGCAACTACAGGTGCTTAATTAAATATTTATATTTTAAATATAAACCTTTTGCTAAGTTACGTAATTATGTTGGGAAAAAACAGGGTTCTCTGAATTAGAATTGACGTTTGTAACCCATGATCCCATTCCATATTCATTTTAAATTTTCCAAGTAATTTCTTAGTTCACAGTGTTGGCTGAACATTAATTGGTCCGGAGTTACATGTACATAGGTTGAAACAGCAAATGTTAATGTTCGTAAATTATATTAACCCCGATTCTAGTTGTCGCTTATAATTTTGTTGGTCCTCCTTACCGTCTTAAACTTGCGAGCTAGGAATCACTAAAACTTTAAGATTGAATATATTTTCGAATTAACCGATGCGAATAAGCCTATTTGTCATAACTTTTAACAACTCATAGACTTTGCGGTTGAATCTTTCTATCTATAGCTCTACGTACTCAGAAACAAATACGTTTTTCATACCCTATCCTTAGAGTACATTAAGTTTGCTACATACATAGTTTGTAACATAAAGAAATAGTCGAGAAAGGCCTATGAAGTATATATATTCGTGATCAGTATCAATAGCGAAAACTATTAAGCCATGTCCGTCCATCTTTTTGGGCCTTAAGTTTTGAGCTAGGAAAATAAAAATTCATGTCTGGGCTTTTGAGGAACAAATGCAAAATTTTTGAAATCCACGCACTTATTCATAACTCCACTATTTTACATGAAATCGAAAATTTTTGTTAAGACCAAATATGTAGATATTGAGCTTGCCTACAATTCACCAAAACATTGTCTTTAGCCTCGCCCACTTTTTGGGGGAGTTTTAATTAAAAAACAATTTTGTTGAAATTTTTCATGTAAACACTCGAAGTTATCATTGTAATTCGTGAAATAAAACGCAGTATTCCACGCCCATTTTATTAGGGCTGCATAGAAAGGACGATAGGGTATCAAACGATCCGTTCCAACTGGATTGTAGCTTTTCTGTATGATTTTAAAAGAGTTTCGTAGGAGCTTCTTCCTTTGGTAAACTATGCTCCTTATGCCATCAAAGTCGATAACGACCCAAATGAGATTGTTGGTATTCAAACGAAGTTAGACTGAGTGATGATCTAGTTTCTTTAACATCAAACGGATTGTTTAAAATTCACACTATAATATACAGATGTTATTTTTTTTAATCCCCTAAACTCATAGACAATGTTGGCAGGAGCGCTAAAAGTACGAGTATACACATACGGGCGTTAAGAAAAAATAATATATAATATGCGCATTTGACGTTTAAGTTGAATGGAACACACCAATCCATAGAGTTTTAGAATATAACCCAGCAGACGCCTATATGGTAGAACTTCCGATTTTAGTCCCAAAATAAAGCACTAGTTGTACATTATCACGTACGGGACCATAATCAGGTTCATTAACGGTAACCAAACTGGAAATCTATAGACAAATTCACGTCTTATAGGTGATATAGGTCAGTACTCGAGGCTGTTGTTGGGCTCTCCGACTTACAAAGTTTCATTAAAAAAGTGGCTATAAAACTGCAACTAGAAACCAAGTACAAATCAGGCAATCTTGGGGGACACCTGGAAATACTTGATTCAATTTCAAGAAAGGACATGTTGTGTACTATCCCCGATATTATGGTCAGGGAATACTATTTTTGGAAGTTTGTTTGAGGTAGGCTAGACCGTGAAGTCTGTAACAGTTTCATTCGGTTCACCGACGGATAGACGATGGAATTTGAAATTGGAACTGGGATCTTTGGTTCCAACAACAAAGACTGGCAACGTGCCCCATTGTATTCCAAACTGAGGTTCATGTCATTACGATCTGTAGTATACTTAAATCCTGCAAAAGGTATGAAGGGCGCCAGAATACATATCTTCTTCTGCTTAAGGCACTGCCCACGAACTCAGTAGAATTTATGTCAGTTAAGTTCTACAAAGATCGAGGGACACAACCCTCGTTGCCAGAAGCAACGAATCTGCGGACTATCTACAAACCTAAGCCTGGGTCAAAATTCACGTTCTTAGAATAATGGCATCAATTAAGCTAATGCCACAGCGCTGATTAAAACAAAAAAAATACAAATATTTGGCGCGACAGGTCCTCAGCCTAGCTTCTCACATCAATTCGTGGTGTACGTGTTGTATTCTTCACACGAATGAAAGCGTACTTTTGTTTTGAGAAGCATTTTCGTAACAGTTTTACTCTCGAAAGTTTGTTAAACGCTCTGGAGAGGTGGGGCAGTGAAATAACTTTTAGGTGTCGTCTGGAGATCGAACCTACGTAGTCCAAGTGCTAGCCACTTGAACCACTCCCACTGAGCGCTGCTTAATAATTGGCAATATTTACTTCGGTTACCTCATTGGAAAAGTGTCTCCGGGCTTAACCAATCTAAAATACCAATTATTGTGCTTAAGGTGAAATCATTAACTTCGATGAGGAAAATATTAGAAAGCCGTTGGACTTTTTCAAAGTCCGCTTTACCTGAGATACTATTTTTACAAATTAAATCTGTGCTGAGGAAAGAATATGAAACATTCGAATACATTCTCTGTATATTTTTCTGATTTTTATAATAAAGAATTACGTTCGTTAGAGTAGGCTGCCAGCTCAAAACGCCAACACACTTACAGCGCAATAGGTCTATTGTGATACCACATGGATCATAGAAGAAAGTTTCTCTCTACTTACTCGTTGAACCATTTTGAACTTCTGATGAAAGGTAAGAAGTTCTTGATATCTAAGTTTATCAGATCGCCTAAGTAATTATAAGAGAAGGCTAAGTGAAGTGAAGCTCCTTTTGCGGAAGACAGCTGGGAATAAGCAAAGAAGAGAAATGGTTTCATACTTTTCTTCATCCATGCAGCTTCTACAAAAGTCGTTCGCAAAAAGGCCAGCCTTATGGCCTATCAGAAAGTGTTTAGCGATGAAACCTATTGTAGTGCCAATATGCAATCCACTGAGTGTTTTAGAGCGATCCAGCTTTGGGCAAATTTGTTTTCTCGCTAGACATCTCCACTTGTCCACCTAAGATTTGTATTCTCGATAGCCAGCTTGAATTATAATTTGTAAATAGCGATTGGTATACTTAAGGTGCCTTTGTCCGGCAAAATGGGTAAAGTTGTTCCTACTGTGGCGAGTTTATCGGACTTATAGTTCCCTGGAATATTACTATGTTCCAGCACCCAATAAAGCTGAATATTGAACTGCTCAGCCATCTCCATAAGAGACGATCGGCAGTCTGGAACTACTAAAGAAATAATAGAGATCGATTCCAAGAATTTGATAGATGGTCGGTTGTCCGAAAAGATACGGATATCCGTAGCAGATATCTCGTTTTTCAGAAACCAAGGCAAGGCTTCTTTAATTGCCATAATTTAAGTCTGGAACACACTACAATGATGTAGAACGCGGAAGGACGTTACTAGTGATAAGTCCATCACTAAGGACATACTAGTAATAAGTCTATTACAACAACTTTTCACTCGAAACAATCAACTTTGTAGACCCAGTCTCAATCAAATGGACAAGAAGTTTATACAAAACCAAAAGAGGAAGAAAGGCCCAACTGGAGAGGCTTATTGATTAAAACTTGAATTCCCTCTTTCCAAACAGCAAATACATTTTTATTTACTGACAAAACTTATCATACTTTATTTAGTGACTTAGATCAACTAGTTTTGCCTGATTTGAAATTGGTTTCTATAAAGATTCGAATTTCATTTCTACCCCCTTTCCAAAATTGATTAAATTTTTTGGTTTATGCTAAAGTCCACATAAATTCTGACAGGATCAAGAATTAAACCTTTTTTAAGGATTATCCTGTGTGAAACTTGAGCAATTCAGAAGGTTTAGATTGGAGACCTAATTTTGTGTTGAAGTCTTAGTTTGCTGATAGTTTATTTATAGTGTGCACTTTTGTCCACTGATATTTGACTGATGTTTTGGTGCCTACACCATTTGGGAGCTATGATATTACGCTCACTCACTCTATTATTTGTAAACAGGACTTTCTCCTCTTTCTATCTTCTGGATTGACACTGTTTCTGATGTTTTTCTGGATAAAAGAAGGCTTTTTAGTGCGCATGTTACTGTGTCAATTCTTAAGACTAGTTGTTAAATGTTAACAAGTAAATGGCTGCCTTACCGACTGTTCCATTGGGCTTATTTCTGTGCTTATTTCTGGTTGCCAACATACTCAACAATGCGGTTTAACAAAATTTAAATAGATTGTTGTCCTTCCTACAGGTACATGTTCGAAAAAGGTGTTCCACTTTGCTGGGAAAATCAAAATCTACCAAAAAACGGAAACGTTCCAATTGCACTTCTAGAAACTTAAAAGTTGTTGATTGGCGATTTCGAAATAACCATCTGTTTTTTGTTTGTCTTGACAATCTATGCGCATGTCTAATCTTAAGTTGAAATAGATTTTAATGAACTTTGATGCAAAATATCTGGTGTGATCTGTTGTGCTGACTAACAGTCTGATTTGTATCCTATAAGACTATGAAAATTAACTAAAGAAATGATGTGATGTCATCAAATGTTGTTCAGTTCATGCCTTCGTGATGGAATTTCGGGGATCTTATAATCAGCTTATCAATAATAATTGGCTGTTTAATTACAACGACCCTCGTGCCTATTTAATTTATTCCTCTTATTTCCAGATGGTTCTACGAATATTGAAATCCTTTTATTCTATTTGTTCAGTGTCAATTATATGTAAATTCTTAGTAATTCCAAGAAAATAAGAGGATTTTTCCACAAGCCTCAGTAATTTTTTTTAAATCAGGACAAAATAGTATTAAAGCACCCGTTTATTACATAAATTCTATCTAAAATAATGAAATCATTATGAACTACATACTTTCCACTGAATGGGATACTGTCAAGCATTCATAATGTAATACCTGGAAATGGCAGCTGCGGGTTTTTTTTTTTCCTTCTTCTGTCTATTTTCTGCAAATCTATGCATTCGCAATGCATAAAGGGTGCTTTATACCCAGAATAACAATGAAAAATGGAAAAGAATAAAAATAAAGGGCTGTTTCAATGAAAGTCGATAAGTCAGGGTAAAAGACAAGCACGTGACACAGCGCAGGCAGATGCTGTGATACTGTGAGCTATATGACAAAAGTAAAACCTATTCTTTTCAAACTTATTGTATTCTATGGTCAGAAGAAAATCTCAGTAAATAAATTAATAATTCATCCTCAACTGTCCTCAATCGTAATCACCATAAAATAACCCACAACCTCTGCCCTAATTCCCAATAATATTCCACTTCGACAATCTTTACTTGTCTACCTCCTTGGGTACGAAATTCTCTCTGTTTCCCGTAAAAATTTATTATGAAATAACTTCGTCAACATTTTCACATCGTCGAACTGAACTTACTCTTCAGAAATTCACCCCACCTCCAGGAGAGAACTTTTCTCCACCCGTTACCGACACGGCGTTGTCCCGAAAAAAAAATTAAATTACCAAAATAAATTATTCATAATCTCGTGAAATACAAAGAAAATTAATCGTTCAGATCGTAAGGAGTTGGTAAAATAAAAAAAAAAGTAAAAAAAAAAAACGAGGAAAGTGTTCAGGAAACATGAATAAATCAGGGTTGACGGGAGAACGGTAGGCAGCTGCAAATAAAATGTAACTCGGTATTGTGTAATAAAGATACAACCATATAACCTTCTTCATATGAAATATTAAATTCCAAAATAATATGATATCCTTACATTCGAAGGGATGGAAATTCATCCGTGGACATGGTCCCCGATTTCAAGGACCAACGAACTACCTTGAGAAGTGTGGGTGTGCATCTTATAAGAAATTAAGTAAATTTTTCCCGGCGAATATTTGAGAGAGATACGTATGTTTGAGAAAGAAAAAAAAAACTTACCCTTGAAGGCAAACTGAGAGTATTCGTAGATATTCCTGAGGTAATTACAGCTCAGAAACTCCCTTCAGTAATGATGATCAATAGTGCAGCATTTCTAAAGACCATGCCCTTGAGAGTATTTATCTAAAAATCACTCAACAGACCTATACAGATGTTGTAGATACACTTTGAAAAATGGAAAACGCTTTTATACACTTTTTAACACTTCTTTCACGTTTTTATTATTTTTTTTTTTTTCTTTATTTTTATCTGTGTTACAATTTTTCTATTTTGTTGTGATGTCGCGTGTTATTTGCTTGAGTAATTTATCAAGGAAGCACACACACGTTTTCGACGTTCGGTTAATTTTATTAATTAAATTGAATTACTGTTGACAGAGCGTTGTATGGTGCTGCTGGGAGAGAAAAAAAAAATCTGATTGCAAGCCGAAAGGAGAGGAATTAGACAAGCATCTTAAGACCGAAATTAAAGTTGTAGATGTGAGTTATGGAAGAACGAACGATCTGGAGCACTTGAGGAAAATGGTGAAAATGAAGAAATAGGAAAAATCAACGAGGTTTACCTCAAAGATACACGTTTTACTTTTTTGCACTTATTGCCGGCTTTGCTGCTTCTTCGTGAGTTTAACCTTCAGAATGGATTTTTTTTTTCTTTTTCTTTTCTTAACATGACACACTCTTTTGGAATTGGAAGAACTTGGAGAGAGAGATAGGTTTGTCGATACACAAGGAAGAACCACAAATTGACGATGACGATGATGATGGTGGTGATGATGACCAAACAGCTGGGCTTGAAAACGCGACTCAAACACCACGAAGAAGGAATCCTCAACTTTTGTATATTTTTGTGTGAATTTTTTTATTTTTTTTACCTTTTTTTATTTAACCACACTTTTTTTTCGTAACTTTAAAGATACAAAAGTAGCTGTAAACTGCAATTTTCGTTCTCTTTGCACTACTAATTGAGAAGAAGAAGATATTATAACTTCTGTTGTGTGCAAAAAAAAAGCAAACACATACACCACACCGGAGCGCACCTAACGTCTAAATATTGTTCTAAGTTGTTCTGTTCTGGTAGCGTCCGTTCGAGATACTAAAATGGATTTTTTTTGGACGATGTCGCTCTGAAAGTTGATAGAATGTTTTCTTTTTTTTTTTTTGCTTTTTGCTTCTATCTTTTTTTTTTATGAGTTGTTGTTCGTTTTTGTTCTCAGTGTCGCTGCTTTTTTTTTTTAAGTTCTTCCGTGGGTTTTGTGCTGCTGTTGTATGTTGCACAGATACACAATTGGACAATATAGCCAGCAGCAGGAAGGTGATATAATAATGGTTGGAAATGGAATAGTGTTGGGGGATTTTTGGATTTCTGGTTGCCTTTTGGTTGAGGGTGTTTCATCGGTTGGTGGTGCATTTATTGGGAGAAGAAGGAATAAATGTTAGAGCGCAGGTTTTTGTGGAGTTGAACAGGGAAAGAATAAAGTCTCTCATTGGACGCGCTCTCTTTCGTTCTCTCTGAGAAATTGATTGAGAAAGCATGAGCGAATAAACGAAAGCTTTTGATTATTGAATGAAATTTCATGTATAGAGCAGAGACAGGGTATTTTTTTCTTTGCCTTGATTGAGTCACATGGGTATATGGAATGTGCTGTCTAACTAAAGAAGGTGTATTTGGATGGACTTGAGATATGACGTTGGCAATGAGGGTAATTCCTTGGGTAATTGAATAATGAACAAGGTTAGGGATTTGGAGAAGGTGATTTTTACCGGCAAATGGCCGGAAGAAAAATTTTTTTTAAATTAAAGTATCTATTTCACTCTAAAGATACTCCTATTGTTTAATTACTATTTTGAAAAATTATTATGAAATCCATTCCTTTTGGTTCAACAAAACGGAGCCTAACAATGTTGTATGCTAACATCTCAATTTGTTTCTTATGATAAAGATTGATGCCTATGTACATAGTATGTATATATATGTATGTATGTGTGTATATATGTGCGTATACCATAATTCTAATTGGAAATATTTATGACAGAGTTTGACCGAACACAAAATGTGTAGCTCAAAATGGGGCTTATTGGCACGGACTTCAAATTGAATGAATTCGATGAAAATGTTTAAGAAAATTTCTCATTCCAAAAATGTTTTATACGTACCATACCTATTATTTCGTTCTCTCTTCTATTTTCAGGTACGTACACTTCATCATTATCTACAATTTTATATGGATTTGTCATTAGTGTCGTAGTACATACATATGTATGTAGGTATGCATTTATTTTTTATTTTTTTGATTCACCTTCATTTGAAGTAACCATACATAGTTGTCTGTGTGCGAAATTAACCTTTAATGAGTTAAACATACATATTTTGAAAAGTCTTGGAATCAACCCATCCTTTAACACAGTTGCGAATAAGAAATTTAGGACTTTGCAGATTTCTGCCATGCCATATTCTAGAATTCGGCTGATATGTATTTCATCTGCTCCCGGAATTTGTCCTTTTTGTAAAAACTGTGTGCCTTGTTTTTTCCTATTTAATGATAAATGCCTTCGAAACCACATTTTCAAAACCTTATATAATGTGTACTTTATACTTCGTTTGAGCCACCGACCTTGATAAACCTCAGTAGAACTTTAGATTCTACATATGTTCCAAGCCTCTAATGGACTGACCGAGTCCAGCACCAGGTGGAGTAATTATTTCCTTGCGACTTTTATATCTACAAAGAACGTGTTCTGGGGTCTCCTTTTGCTCTCCTCATAGCCACATTCATAAGTATACATATATGACATTTTTTGCAGATGGTGTGAAATTGAAATTGAATTAAAATTCTGTCAGCTGGTACCTTAAAACAAGGGGAAGGACCATCAAGTGAACGACAAATCCATATTATTTCCTTCAAAACCTTCAAGGGTGGTAACCTTGTTCATTCATTTTAAGCGTATAGGATTTAAGGATCAATACGGGCATTGCTGCTTAACTATCTGAATTATACTGCCAGATATAGGGTTGTGAGACTAAACCTTGCTCCTATATCAGCCATTGTACACGTTTTCTGTGCCCCAGTGACGCCCTGATGGCTGGACGATTGAGTCTATTCACCTATTTTTGCGTTTTTAATCCATTAATTGTTTTATGCTACATTATGCATTATGCTACAAGAAATCATGTTAGGTTTCAGTCCCCAGGTTTTTTTTTTGTAGAGCCGTTGGCAAGTTGGCCTTGTTGGTAGGCTTATTCTGGTACCTACCGGTGGTGTTAAGAATTTCTTCAAGACTCCAAGGCATTTCGCTTCTTTGAACAGAGACAGATCAATGGAGATTTTTTCCAGTATTACTTGTATGAAAACATCATCTGCCTAGCCCTTTACTCGTAGGTATCCCTATTTCATACTTATCACCATTTAGTTTTCAAGTCAGTTTCAAAAACTCTGCTTGCTGACGGGTGCTTGAAAGGGTTTTGTTTTTTCCTAGGTTCTAGGGTCATATTTACTGGTCTCCCACCTGTAAGTACTTTAAGTATAAATGAAACAATGATTGCTAGTTCCAAGCACCTCATGTGTGAGACTGATCTTTGGCCGAGTTCTCTTGCAGTTGAATAAACGTGAAAACCTGCCGCCTTCGCGAGTTCTGTAATATTTTGCAAGTTCAAACGCCGAGATATATAACTTCACTTGAATAAAATAAAGTGGTGCCTTTGATGATAATAGGCCCTAGATTGACCAGTCCCTTGATGGGTAGTCCTTCTCTGCTGCACCATTCTAAAATGTATAGTAAAACGCCTTGCATGATACTAGAAATGATCGTGTTGTGCTTACATGTAATAAAAATCGCTAAGTTACTCGCATAACTAATGGCGATATAGCCCGATCTCTCTCTCTCGCTGTAGATTGACTAGAAGATTGCGATAAATAGTGACCACAGAAGGGGAGAAAGGACTTTTTCTTGAGGACAACCCCTAACTGCGGTCACAAACACTGACACTCCTCCAGAGGAGGAAGCAATAATTCGACCTTCAAGCATGGCCCTTATCCATTGGTTCGTCGAATCCTCGATATCTCTGCTACTAATTGCTCTTACTATTGAGTCGTAGCCACTGTTATCAAATGTGCCCTCAATGTCAACAAATGAACACAGAGCTATTTCCTTGAAGCAAAGAGTTCCTTCTATCTTCTTCACAAGATAAAGCAGAGCACCTTCTGTGGATTTACCTTTCCTGTATGCAAACTGACTTGAGTGCAGAGGAATAATAAAGGTCTATAAGATTTAGGCAGCTTGCTTGGTTTGGGAATGAAAATTACATCAACCTATCTCCAGGTAGTCGGAATGGAACCCCAGTTGTAGCTGACTCTAAAAAAAGCAATAAAAAAGCAAAAGTTCGATTACATTCTGTAAAAGCACCGGAAAAATGCCATTACCGTCGGCGGCTTTGAATGGTTTGAAGGAGCCTACACCCCATTTAACCTTATCCGAACTGAAAATTTTACCAGATTTACAATTTACTCTACTAGCAATGCAGACCCTATGTATGATCAGATGCGTTCCGGTACGTGTGGAGTGGGAAATGAACCTGAAGTACGGTTCTAAGAGTATCCATACGGTCCGACGCGTAGGTGGCATCGGTCTTTTTAAGTAAACCCACACAATTTGGATGATCTCTAACGAGTGCCTTATAGATTCTTACTGGTACTGGCATGTCAGCAATGTTTTCGCACCATTTCCTCCATGTAGCAAGTTTAGATCGTCTCAATTCTAAATTGCAAGAGCGAAGCTATATATATTCGTCCTAACTCTTCGTGCGCTTAGCAAAGTTGAAGAGTTTTCTTACTTTCTTCCTAATTTTGGCAAGCTGGTCATTCCACCAGCGAACCTTATGTTTACACAGACTGGTCTTAGGGACACAACTGTCGTGATAGGAAGTAAGCAACTGTTCAATTGGTATACTACTTCATCTAGATCCCCTGTGGACTTGATAGATGCAACAAGCATATCTAATTAAGAGAGGACAAGCCCCCGATACAGATTTCAGTCCGTGAACTTGGGAACTTGTGACAAGGTCTCGTTTGCTCTAGATGCCATTTTTCCAGGTTTCTTCAACTGTGACTGTTCAATGAAATGGTCATAATCGCTCACCCAAATAATGAAGGGGGTTTTTCTTTTCTTTTGTCGATATAGTCTATCGATGACACCCATCGATTTCAATCGCACATCTTTCATTTGATATAGATATTCGAATGCTTCCAACACACTCGTCAATCAGTCAAATTGAGGAGAATACCATTTCTACACATAGACATCACCATGTCACCGACCCTTTTCCACACCATTTAGCAGGTAAAAGTATGTATCCAAAAATCCCGCCCCAATTCATATGCCCTACTAACCTCCAGTGAAAGCCCTATCATGCACCCATTCCCATAACCTTTCAATGACGGATAATACAAACCATTTAGCATATAACCTCCAATTTTCATCCATCTGTTTCACTAGTTCACCTCTCCGTCGAATAAAACAAAACGAAAATTATCATCTACGAATCTTTCTTCCAGCTCTAGTGGGTTGGTTCCACATGCACTGTGTGGAAAAAAAAAACTCCAATTCCATAGAATATATGTACAAACAAGCTCAAGTCAATAAGTCGTTCAACTAATTGATTGATTCAATTAAACGCTTTCTACCCCCGACAATTCTGACGTCGCCTTCAAAGACATTTCCAATCAAATTCCCACCATCAGCTCCCACCAGAACTTTGCCTCAATCGTTTATCGCATGATTGTGTCACTTTGAGATTTATAATTCATCTATCTATCTCGTGGTGGGGGAATAGTAGCTCTGCGGTGCTTTAGCGAATTGCAAAACGAGACTTGATGGTGCGTTACAGATGCAAATTAACATTTGCATGCAATAACCTTATCAAAGAGTGATGAATTGGGAGTACTTCTTTTTTGTTGCTCTATCGTATCAACCAACCCTTGGAGGGCGTTGTTGTGTCACATGGTGAGAAGAAAGAGTTCAAGTCGGTCTTAAAATTTACGAAGAACACACAAAGTACTGAGAATGTTGATTGGCAATTATTGGCCATGACAATGCTGATGATGATTCTGATGTTGACATTCGAGATGACCATAAAAAAATATCCAGGGGTGGTGCGAGGGTTGCTAGAGTATCTAAGAGAGAGCTCTAATTCACAGCAGTAGAGATATTTCTGCGATCCAATTAGAAATTGAATTTAATACGAATTAGGTTGTGAAATTGAATAATTTATCTGTATCTGAGCCTTCGCTCTGGGCACTGTGAAACGCGGTGCTGAACCTGTCTCTGTCTCTAGCTCGATATTGACTCCCACAGCAAAAAATAATGACATTTGCCGATTTCCGTGATTGCTATGCTCTATTCTCTATTGGCAGCAATCTATTTTCAATTAGCAATGCGTGGCGTGATTATACACACAATAAAGACGTTGAAATGCACACACAGAACATCTGTTCGTAGCAGAGGGTTGTTTGATCATCTGTTATTTCTTGACGTTGTTGGAGGCAGTGCGACAGGGTGGAATGGCTTCACTTTATATATTCTTTATTCATATTTTTATTTAACAAATTATGTGCTTCATGGGTCAATTGAATATGAACCAGTTGGTTGATATGAAATGCGTGTGCATACATAATATTAACCGCAAAGGATCTACTTGCGGCCTAGCCTGACCGGCGGCAGTATTTAATTTTTTTTTTCTTTTTTCAACGGAAAACAATAAATTTTTGCACGAGTTTGTCTTTTGGGGGGCATTTTGTGGTCGGTGGCTGATGTCACGCTATATTGTGCATTCACGCAAGCAGTCCAGAAATGCTTGCCAGCAGCGGCTTGAAGTGGAATCTTCTTTGAAGAATGGAGCTTTTTTTTCTGTTCTTGTGGGCTACCATAATAATTGATAATGGGAATTTCGGTTTTTGCCTGTCAAAACGATCTGTCATCTGTTAGTAGTTATTGACGCCGCAAATGAAACAAGAGAATTCGGAGGCTAAAGGTGATTGAAAAGGAACAAGTTTGTCAAAATAAAATTATGTGATGTGGCGTAGTGAGAATGACAGTGACATTTTAATTATTCATTTCCGCTTGTCATTCTGATGCAAAACATTTACGATAGCTTAGCAATGACAATGGGGTACTTAAATAGAATAGTAGTAGAGCTACTAAGCCTAAGACCCAACCTTGTTCTTACACTGTAAGAGCTATGTTTAATTTTAGCTTGTCACCGATGTCAGGCACATAGCTACCAGATCTTGAAGCCAAACATCTTGATATCTTGGTATAATTTTTTTAAATGGATATTGAGTGTCAACATAAAGACAGAAACTCAAAGACTATCTAGCTAGAACATTGATGAGTTTTATTTAGCTTTTCGACCCAAATCCGTTGATACACTCTTCTTCTTAAAATCCGAGTCACTTTCATCACCCGATCGTGTTCGAATACGGCAACACTTTTGATAAATAGATTCTGTTATATGACACGTTGTCCAAGGGATTTTCCGTGTGAGCATTCCGTTGTCATTTTTACTTGCACCTATACCTATAGGGCAAGTATTGGTTTCGTGAAAAATTTCGAACTCGAGATTTTAATCCAACTTGACATTACTATGATGGAGAAACCCAAAAAAGTGGGTCCGCCAATTCCGTCTGTCTGTCTGTCTGTCTGTCTGTATATTCGACTGGAGCCTAAACGGGTGGACGGATTTGCTTCAAACTTCATATCTGGGGTCTGTGGGATAATCCCTAGAGGCAAAATTGAAATTTTCATTCTAACCTCAAAATTAAGGGTACTTTACTTAAGGCCGATTTCACTAAAAATAGATTTTCTCGAAAACGGCTCTAACGATTTTGATAACATTTCATATGTGAGTTAGTTTGGACATATGCTACTAGGTGGCATACCACGTTTTGCGCGAAAAATGCGTATAACGGTAATTTTACGAATTGGGTGTATATCAGCCATTTCTTCAGCAATTGGGCTTAAAATTAATATTTGAGGTGGGTATGACAAATGCAAAGACATAACGTACCAAGTTTTGAAACTGAAACGCCCACTTTCCAAAAATTTTACTTTTTCAAAATTTTTACTAGAAATCAGAAAAAAAAGTTAAAACATAGTTCATAAGCTTTAAAAATCTCTATAATTCACCTTAACATCATATATGGCCACTTTGGAATGGCGTTTTTACAAAAAACTTGAATTTCAGTACTTATACGATTATAAACTTATAGCATTAAGGTGCGAGTACGTACGACCCAGTCGTGCACTTTATTTTTTATTGGATATAATGTTGATATGTCCTGACGGTTTTTTTGTACAAAGCTGTGTAACCGAAATGCGATTAGGCCAAAAAATACTTGTGGAACGACGAGGCAATACTTCCTAAAGTGCGGTTCACTCGAACTCTGCTCACGTACTTCTGCTTATTATAGCGTCCCTGGTAGCAATCTTCCATATGTTTGGACATGCACATATTTCTTTAGCGTAGTTTAATTATTACTTGGTTAGTATTTGTTTGAGATTGATTACGAATCAGTGATTCTGTGCGTCATGGAACTGGAAAATCAAAAATTCTATTGTGAACAAACACCTTGACTTGGGAAGAAACTCAACGAGTCGTTTGTCTCAGTATTACTGGTGCACTAAGAACCTCTTCTACTGCACCGCTACAAACCATGCTCCATTTACCAATTGACATCCTCAGCAAACAACTCGCTGCCTAGTCAGCAATAAGACTTAGAAGCTCCAAACAATGGAAGGAGCAAAACACTGGATGTGGCTGAATATTATCGATGCATCGTCATCTTCCACAGGTCACCGACGACCTGCTCACTGAACACAACTTCACAATGGGCTACAAATTCTCAATACCAAATAGAACTGAATGGGCACACTGTGATGTCCTGTAACAAGAATCGCTGCCAATTTTAACGGATGAGTCCAAAACCGAGGATAGAATCGGTGCTGAAGTCTTCTTAGTCCTCTCTCTCTCTTTTAACCAACCTTCCAAACTATTGCAGCGTTTGACAAGCCGAAGTCACTGCCATTCGTCAAGTAGCTGACTGACTGAGGGTTAATGCAGTATTAGCATCGGAAATTTTCATATACAGCGATAGCTGGGCAGCTATCAAATCCCCTGCATCCAGCACATTGAGATCCAAGGCAATAAAAGACTGTCGTGTATATCTTAACGCGATAGTTGCACAGTACAACCTCATCCTTTGCTGGGTACCAGGTCACTGCAACATACCAGGGAATTGTGAGACTGACGAACTGGCTAGACAAGACTCCTCGGGTTTTAATCTGTCTTCTGCTAAATACGTTTTCAACGCCGACACGGTGAGTAAGGCCAATTATTGACGGCCAATGCAATACCGCTAGGATGCTCCCGGCCGACTCTAAATAATACAAGGTCCAGTGGACTCCTAAAACATAGGAGAGGAATCCTCTCCAAAATTGTTTGTACCCTCACCGGACACTGTGCTATAGAAAGACATGCTACAATGACTTCTGTAGAACCTTTTTTTTTTACGTGGGAAAGTGGGAAGGAACTCAGTAATAATGTGGGAATTCCACCCACTAAACCCACCTCTCCTTCTACCCCTGATACTCGCTGCAATGCCGTCAAGCATTTCATCGCGAGGTGGGACTTCAGCCTTATGTGCTCGGCTGATTCAAGTTGGCAGCCTGCTGCGCTGCGTTTCGTTATTGCTCCTGTCTTCGCTGCTCTTTTAAAATTGTTGTCACAATGTCGCTAACTGCGTCCCAAGCCTCTTCCCTGCTCATCATTTGTCTGGTGAAGTTATCTGGGGTTAAATCCTCGCCCAATTGATTTACCACCGGATGCCGTTCTACGTAATATCGTGGGCAGTGGAACATGATGTGTTCCGCATCCTCCACTGCTTTCGTGCACGTTGGACAAAAGGTGTTGCCGTCGTGTCCAAATCTATGCAGGTAGGCTCTGAAGCATCCATGACCAGTAAACATCTGGGTCAGGTAGAAATTCAGCTTCCCATGCTTCTTATTAATCCAGGCGTCTAGTGACACCATCTCTCATGCCATTTTTCTAGACTTATCCTTGGTGGAACTTCAGTATTACTTTGAATCGTTGCTGTTGCCGTTGTCCTGCTGGCACGGTATTTCCTTTGCGCTTTTTTACCAAGAAGTTCTATTGGTACTATGCCAGCTACTACATATGCAGCATCGTAGGAAGTTGTTTGGAAGACGCTGCATACTCTCAACGCATTAGTTCTGTATGCTGCCTCAATCTTCTTTCTCAATCTGGTTTTCATGACACCAGCCCATATTTGGTGGCCGTAGAGCATTATTGATGTGACAACTCTCGCTAAGAGAACTTCTTCTTCTTATGTTTCGGTTCCCTGATATTCGGAATTATCCTTGAGGGGGCAGCCGTTGCCTTTGCTGCCTTTTCAGCTGAATGTTGCAGGTGCTGCTTGTAAGTTAGCCTTGCATCTAAGGTAATACCAAGGTACTTCAGCTCTGGTTTGGAAGCTACGACGTGATCGCTCACGGTTACTCTTATAGTCTCCATGACTCGCCTGCTGCTGATGAGCACTACTTCAGTCTTTTCTTCTGTAAGTTGTAGGCCCATGCGTAGTAGTCAGTCCTGGATCATCCCGATAGCTTCATTGTAGTCATGCTCCAACTCCTCAAGGTGCTATGTCATCGGTGAAGCCAATTATTTTCGAATACCTCGGGGTTCCAAGTCTAAGGATGTCATAATACATTAGCTTCCACAGTAGCGGACCTAACACCGAGCTTGAGGAACGCCGCCTGTGAGGTTATAATGCCTCGTTCCATGGTCGGTGTCGTAGAGCAGTATTCTATTTCTAAAATAGTCTGCAGGTATTTTGGTACTCTCTTGGCGGTAAGTGCTCGCAGGATGTTTCTCCAGTTTGCGGTGTTGAAGGCGTGCTTGACATCCAGCGTGATGATTGCACAGTACTGTTTGCTCCCGCCCTTCCATCGTCTTCCTTCTATGGTTTTTGTCACGGTATTCACAACTTCGTCGATAGCGTCGATCGTCGACCGTGTCTTACGGAAACCATACTGGTGAGCTGCAAGGCCTCCCGCCTCATCGATTGCACTCTCCAATCTATCACTGATGATGCGCTCCAGTATTTTTCCCATGGTGTCTTCTGTAGAAGCTGTACGGACAAAGAGGAAGAAGAGACCATTAGTCACTTCCTATCCAGGAAGACTACATTAGGTGAATATCTGTTCAATGATCTAAACTAAACGATCTCAGCAACGCCTGCACGGCTAAGATCAGCTCTTTCATACAAAGGAGTGAATGGCACCCAGAGTAAGAGGGTGACCCACACACCTAACACATCGGCAGTACAATGGACTTTCTTCTGGTCTAAGTGCATCGTCATCAAGGGCTGGTTTCAGTCTTAAAGTCTATTTGTCACAATTGGCACCATGATGTCTGCAATTTATATCAAGTAATGCCTTACCAAAAGGCTTTTGGCTTTTAGCCGACACCACCCACACATCATCTAAAGTTTTGGCGAGAGTTAGCCAGCTGCCACTACGAAAAAAAAAAAGTAATGGAACGAATTGGCCCCAACTTCAGCCACTTGAAAAATATTGGGCAGATATTAAATACAAATTCAAGAAAAATTCTGGAATTCTTAGAAATATCAACTCAACCCTAACCGCTCGTTTTGAATCCAGTCGTTTTTGCATGCTCTTGTCGTAACGAGCGCATTCCAATAGATTCGCTAAGTCGACAGTAGTTTGCAGTTTTTATCGAAATCTATCTTTGATCTGAGATAGGCTAATGACTTAACAACAGCAGAGTTGTTCTTTTGTCCTCGACAGTAGCATCAGATGCATCGTTGAAATCATGTCTTTAGTTTCATCCTCGCTGACGTTAAGCGAGGATTGTAGTAACAGCTTTTACAGTGGCTTGGGAAAATGTGCGATGATGCTGATATCGTATCCCTAGCTCAATAGCAGATGGACTTTTGGAATATAGAATATCTATTAAAAAAGTTGGCCTTCTTGCTGAACAATACGCAGCATAACCGCATAATTTTATAGACTGGATCTCGTATTTGACAAAATATAAGATCGCTTTCTTATAGATGCGACAGGTTTTGCCCACCTATTCTAATGGCCAGTTACCAAGGCCATCGATTTTGTTTTATTGCAAGTTGTTTTTAGATACGCCAGTCCTCTTTCAAGGACTTTTTCATCGACGGAAGTAGGGTTTTCTTCTTGCTCTATCAACTCTCATATTTTGAAGAGTCAGATACTATTAAGCCAGCACTCATTTTATTGCTTTACTTCTAAAGTCTCCGAATTTTGTTATGTCATGAAACTCTTTCATGTCCTTGATTTTCCAGGACAGCTATCTTCCTCTGCTTTTACAATTTTTTAGATCATTTCAGGATGAATTTCAACATCCTTTCCCGGAATTATTTTACATTTTCCACACCGTTTTTATGTCAAAATACATAAAATAATACCCCAATCGAAACCCCCGCAGGTGAAACAATTCTATTGGATTCCACTCGGTTGTTATTGGTGGTCATTTGAAATCAATTACCCCACACCGTACATGAAGGACAAAATTGCTGGTCGTAGGGCAGACAGAATTCTCACAAATGCAGCTACAACAAAAAACAAGCACAAATATGCGTTAATAAAGTTATACACGTCCGAAACCAACCGAAATGTCAACCCGACCAACGGACGTAACAATTATCACCGAAATATAAATTCATTTACGTTGGGA
Source organism: Xylota sylvarum (assembly GCA_905220385.1). Lineage (NCBI taxonomy): Eukaryota > Metazoa > Arthropoda > Insecta > Diptera > Syrphidae > Xylota > Xylota sylvarum. The sequence goes on along the minus strand of LR999957.1, from coordinate 100,279,084 downwards.
AGTTCGAGTATTTTATTTTATTTTATTTTATTTTTTTTTATGACTTTAAATGTATTTATTTTCATTGCTGTAAATCGTTCAACGTTGATGCTGGTTTGAGGCTCTGTTGCATAGGGTTTTTGAATCAATTGAACAGGGGGGGGGGTATGGTATTGGTTGTACTCGTAGTTGCATTTAATTTTAATATAACTCAAATTGAATTATAGTGGCACGCGGTTTTCTATTTATTCAGGAATTTGAAAGGAATTGATGTGTGGGTATGGTTATGTATTTGGGATTCGATGAGGTCGTGGCTTAGAATTTTTTCGAAAATATTCGTTTTGTGGAGGTTTTCTTTTTTACAAATGTGCAGATAGACAGTGGTTGTACAAACTAATTGTATTGTGGACTTCTTTGTTGTCTGTTTTTACGGAGCATTCACTAGATTTACTTGCTACTTATGCGATCTAGCTCAGTTTTAATTGGCTTTTCCATGTCATCTCTTGTTACTTACATATGTATCTCCCGTTTGCAGAATTTAACTTATAGACAGTCGCTTTGGGTTCTTTTAAATAGTATATGCATACATGCATATGTATAAGGTCATCCAACTTCTTTTCCTAACTCGTGAGTCCTTGCAATGTCCCTTGGTAGGATCTGTTCAGAACTTTAAAGGTTAGTTCTTTGTGTAAAAGTGAAAGTTCGATTCAAATACCCATACTAGTCTAACTGGCCCAGATGCGATAAATACATATTTATTGTCCTTGTCCATTTATTTAGGAAATGGTTGCTACTTCTCTTAATCGTTCAGAGCAGAGTCAGCTGCTTTATTGCAAAGACCTCTGCGGATAAAGTGGAACGCCAAGTGAAATATTTGTTCGAAGAGTGACTTAGACCGAAACCACTGTTCGATGGCCATAAGTTCCTCCACTCATAAGAATAAGTATCAATATTCTAAGTCGCTTCAGTAAGTGCAGCAGTTCTACTAACGTCATTGACGAAACTTTAAAAGCAAGAATGGAGTTAGGCCTTCTCGTCTTCTGTACAATCGATGATGGCAATGAATCATACTTATTGGATTGGCATTGGGCATTCGTAAATTTCACTGACTCTGTGGTTCTACTATCTATCCTATACGTCACAACCGACCGACGGCACTTCATGGCTCTTATAGATTCTAAAGCAAAATGAAAATGTAAATTTCCCACTCTTAATCAATCCGAGAACATTACACTATTGATGACCCTATCCACCCTACAGCTGCTGGAGAAATCACAGTAGAATCACAACGATCGCCTGTTCATTTCCCACAACCATTCCAAATCGATATATCACTCATTTAGCATCTTTTCCCTGCAATCAAAAACCAATTTCCAATTCTCGCATCTGTGTGGCACTTTACTGCCTATATTGCCTCCTTTCACCGTATACAACACAATGCGTATTGGTATGTGTGTTTGTGTATTTTTGTGTGTGTATTTGGTAATTACGCACTTCAACCTATCATGTGATGTTCTAATTGCGTAATTGAACTTAAATTGTTTGTTTTCCAGTGTCACTATCGGGTTCGGGTTACACACCATTACCGCTTCTAATTGGTCAGAAAAAAGGGAATTAAATTTCAATTTTCAGGGCTTCCGCGGTGTTTGTTCTTCTTTGATTTAAAACTATAATCATCGAGAGTGTGTGGTTATTAATTGACAATTCAAGAGTCAGCCAATGACCTGGAGAGACTTTCCCACCCTTGGTTAAGACGTGTATCCTTCTTATTGCCCGTCTAGACGGTATGTTACGAAACTGAAGAGTGTGAATCATGGTCTTGCAAGAATTTCACTCTTTGTGTGTAGCTTTAGCTTGATTATTCATTATTTGACATTTTGCGTTGCCTCGCAACATAAACAACCCCTCTTTAATGTTGCAGTGTTGGTGTCGCCACGGCGCCCCCAATTCCTAATGGCTGACTGTTAGTTGGTTCAACATGTGAGGGCTAGCTGAATCCTATTAAGCGCTTTGAAGCCATTTCGTTTTAGCCTTTTATTTTTTTGTGTGCAATCTTCGGTTTTTTTTTTTGTAAACTGCCTTTTCAAGTATCAAAGTGGATGGCGTTTCCGCTTGGCAACAAATTGCTTTCACACCAAGAGTAGGTACTTCTACTCATATGATACGTTAGAGCTGCTTTCCGACACAACTGTCGGTGTTAGTGTTGGCGGTGGATTTAGGTTGGATGGATATTTGGAATTGTTTTTGTTGTTTTTTTGGTGGAGTATTGATTTTTTGCGAAAAGGAAATAAAGTAAATAAGTTAACAGGGGTTGTTTGGCCCCATATCCTGTAGTGGCAATCATTCAGTTGAAGAGCTACGAATTGGGCGAACTGAGTGGCTTCATTTGGGTGTTTCGGGCAAATAGGGTGAAATGTTTGACCGTTTCGTTAAAAATTGCTTCTTTTGCCATTAGTCGAGGGGGAAACGTGTATAAGTGGAAGTTTGATGTTAAATAAGCTGAAGGTACATATGTATCTAGGACGCAATTAAAAAGGGCAAAAGCGAAATTTTTTAGACGAATGAGATTAAATAAGCTTGTGCACACCACTGACAGTGAGCTCTTTTTTTAAACATATTGAGACTATGTATTCGAGTCCATATCATTCTTCAACTGTCCATGAAGCTTCTGTTTCCCTTATCCGTTTCGTAAAAGTCCCATTCTTCTCCGCCATACAGCAAGTCTACGATTATTAACGTCTTATACAGCATTATCCTCTGAAAGTTCGTGTCCCTGGTGTTGTTATTTATGTAAATTTGTACGATTATCTCGACAGGGATGTTAAAAAATAGCATAACAGCACATAACCTGTCTAAAACCTTTCTTGATATCAAAAGTGTTGGTAAAGTCATCACTCTGCATAGACGAGCGATAATGTCAAAATAAGACGTTACCTCTCTGCAAATCCTATCCTATGCGCACATAATTTGTATGAATTTGATTCTCCCAAGATACTCCATAATGTGAGTATTTCGTGGATTGTGGACTTCCTTGGCCTTAACCCACAATTTCGTGGGCCAATCTACTTTTTACAAAGGCTTTTGGCCATACAATATGACTTAGAAGGAGTTTAGAAGATTGATGCTGTCCTATCTTCACAATCGGGCAAACATTATTATTATTATTTGAAGAAGGGCTATGTGCACTTTTATCATTTTACACATTTTATACATTTTTTTTTATCTATTGTGCCCTTTACTACATAACACCGTGGAGAGGTAGGTGCCCTCATTAGAGGTCCCCTCGCATTAAAATTCCTTTCGGAATCATTTTAGAATCATGTACTCTTACTGGAACACCTCTCTAATCCAGTTTCCTTTAAGAACCTAAGGAAGAGAGTTGGCTCTAGTGATGGTATTCCATTATCTGATACTTTTACAAATTTTTCAGCCTTTTGTAGGTCAGTAACCCACAAGATCCCAGCACATGTTCTGAGATTTCACTGAACACATTGCAGAATCTGAAGAGATCTTCTTCAGATATATACCTAGTTTCCTTGAGTTGGCAATGCTCCGGTAGAATACGAAGCTTTTTCTTGCAGAAGTTGTTTGGCTTGCCTCATGCACTGAGCGTTATTTCAGGTCCTTGCTGCCCTGTTTTCGCTCTCTAGTTTCCTGAATTTTTCTTTGAGGGTATGATCTCCTATTCCGCACAATGTTTCTCGACCGTCGAAGGTTACTGATGCTCCCTTTCTTGCTAGGGAGTCGGCCACTTCATTACACTCTTTTCCCACACAAGGCCACGTATCCAATAGAGGCTCCCCTTGTTTCTTCTACTTAGTTCATTAAGTTTTTGCTGTCATTCTCACATAAGTTTAGACTTAATGGAATCAAGTGCCATGATAGCAGATTGGTCATCTGACATTAGCTATATCACAGTTGGCGAAGTTCTGTCAAGATCGATTTGGACATATCTATCTATGGCATAGATTTCAGTCTAAAAGATGCTGGTACTTTAGCCCATGGATTCAGAGTATTTGCTTCTAGTGCCGAGTATTCCTGTTCCAGTTCCTTCATCAGTTCTTGACCCATCTGTGTACCACTTTGTTGTGTGATTGCTCAGTTGGAGATTGTGGATTCATTGCTTTAACTCTTTTTGTTTTTGTTTTTTTTTTTTTCGTTTTGTGGAAACGTTAGTTCTGTTCGTTGGGCATACTTTCATCTGATCATACTTTACAAATCCTTTAAAAAACGAAGCACGTTTGTAAACCTATCCGCACTAGGAGTCCAATTAATTTCGCTTTGGTTTGAATATTGCGGCATTCTATTCAGCTGTCATGCATTTCTTTGAAATTTGAGTTACAGTTTGGGATAGGTTAAGCATAAGTTGCATGTTTCATCTCGAAGCGCATTAGAAGCACACATGTTTCACATCCTATAGGGCGTCCGAAATTTTAAATAGGTACAGGAGCCACGTGGAAACACAGATGACATGCCCTATTAGCAACTGACTAAGATAAAAATCAAGGCTCAAGGACATACTTATGTGTGTACATAAGTGCAATCGAGTTATGGACTTATTTCCCGATGAAGTGGACTGTGTGATCTTATGTCTCACCTAACTTGCCTACCAAATTCTTATGACAGTCGTAAAGAAGCAGCGAAGCGAAGCGATAGCGGACTCATCGTTGAATTGATTTTGCTTATTTATCTTCCCAAACATTTTGTGGACTTACATACATGTCCTATCTTTGACAGAAAAATTCTGGACTTACGTCCCACTGAACTGAGATATACATAAGTCCTTTATGAACTTATGTCCCTGCGCCAAAAATCGACTGCTCAGTGAAACCAGTTCGCTTCCATCATCCAATTAGTAGGATCATCTTCCCTTTGCGGACTGCTCTAATCTCTGCTATCAGAGGACGTTTAAATGTCATGTCTCGATCGTTGAGTCTCAGGGCTGTTTCATAAAATGTATTGTGCGACACTACATACATATATACGGCATTTATGAACTGTTGAAAGCGTTTTTCGAATCTTGTACAGCGGTCATTGAGAATATCCCATTAGACCATCTGCCATCGCTTATTACATTTTATGACATCACGTCAATCATCATTTTCGTATCTGACAGATTTACAGAGATTGTGAACGCCATAAGCACTTAGTAGAGATACTTTTATTTAGAGATGGGCATTGTAAACGATTAAATTTTAATGTGGTTTTAATGTGGTCAGTGGTATCTTGATCGTGATGTTCACATATTTCGTTTGAATGCCTTAAGTGGTTATTATCAATCTACAGCGATAGTTAATGCCGGAACCTATTAAGGATTTTTGTATTTCTAAACTTTTGTCGACAACGTTTTCTTTTACCCCGTGTATGTAGACTTGAGTTCCTACTACACTTTTCTTAATCAGAACTTCAAGAAACTAATCACATAAATGGTTGACAGGATAAAAAAAAAGGCTAAATTATCTAATTGGACATCTTTCGAATTATGAGGTTTTTGTCCTTTTCCTAGACCGCCCCTTAAATTCTCCCCCAAAAGCTAAATGCGTCATAAAACGACTGCTAACACTCCAACCCCCGTAACTAACATCATAAGTGGTACTTCTTATTGCTAAGATACTACCCGCCACAAGGACATAATGGCATTGAACTTGTGAAGCCTCATTGTATAATGTTTTGCCACTTTGTTTCCAAGTCAATAAACGTGGCGATGACTAATTCACGTGCGGCGGTGTTTGAGGGATGTTTTATACAAAAAGTCGCTCGGAGTCATCGAGAGCAATGTCCTTTTCAATCATGGCACGGCACACAGGAGCTTCTTTTGATGGATTCATGAATCATTCCATTTTGCCGGATGGTTGATTATTTTTTTTTTACGGCTGTCGTTAAATTCGAGTGGGCACGTTTATTCAAGTGGGGGATTCATAAAAACAACTAGAAATTGGGGAAATTTTTCTCCCACACTTAATCAATGGAGAAGTTACCAAGACAACCGCACACAAATCCCATGCTTATCGTCCTCTGCTAAGTATTTACCTTCAAAGTAGATACAATCCAATTATTTTCACAAGAATCTTCGTCTCCTTGGACGAAAACTCTTATCGTCTTCCTGTTAAATCTCCTTCTCAGCACTTTTACTTTCTTTTGTTCATTTATAAGCCGGATACGGCTTTCATAGATAAATACAATACTAAATTCTTGGTCCCACCTGGTCCACCACTGTTGTTCAATGAGCCGATTGGTTATGAAAAATTCATGAAGGACTTCACAGAATTCTCAGCGCCAATTAGCCGTCCATCAAAAAAAAAACCAACACAGAAAAGGATGAACCACCACTTGAGTGAATTCATTCGTCCAGCCACTGAGACTGTGATTTTCTGAAAATAGAATTGACATTGCTGCCCACTGCAACCAAACCGAGTGTAGCCAAACCGAGTAACCCCAACGCCACACACAACGAAAAAGAATGTTTTCCTTCTCCCTCCCTATGGTAACATTATACCGAATGCAGGGTAAACTCTTTGGTATGTGCCATATGCCATTTGCCGCTACGTTGTCCTGGGTTGCTGCAAGTCAGATACTGTAAAGGATACCTCAATTATTTGAAATTACTCCAGAGGATGCGATACAAGGTGGCCGGCGTTGGGCGATGGGCGGCGGCGTCACGTGAATGGGATCGTCTGATTACATCTCTCTCTCTGTGCATAGAAGGAGCAAAAGAAAGCGATGGTCAGCAGTATCCACGGTGGTAAGGGACACCGCAACATTGCGGTGGCTGGTGGTCTGGAAAAATTCCAGGAACGAACTCACAACACACATGATTACGTATGGCACTAACAAGGCTAAACGGTGTTGTGTCGGTGAGAATGGCTTGCATAACAAGATCGTTAAGTATCCTGTATACATCTCATAGGACACAGCGTCAGCTTTGAATAAGTAAATTATCTGCAAATTAGTGCGTATACATTCATATAACCAGAACCTTATGCACAGAGTTAATTGAGTCTTAATAAGCTGATGGAAATTATAAACTCATCGCCGGTGGTGAAGGAGCGCATCCCACCTCCTCACATCCTAAAACAATTTTAATTGGTAATTGGATTATGCTGGTATCTACCAAAAAAAAAAAAAAGGAAAGACAATTGTATTGAAATAAAAGGATACCACTCGCCGGCAATTGCTTAAGTCAATGGGGCTGTTCCATCCACCGCCAGACATTTGTTTCTGTAATTTAATGAAACTTCAACGTGTGGGTGGGTAAATTGGAAACGGTTAAGGTTCTCGCAAATACAAGAGAGGGTGTCCTTTCGATTTGAAAAGGTGATTTAATTAATAGCCTTATCGAGGGTGGGTTGCTAGACATTGGTTGGGGCTATTGTGCCAGATTGATTTGGGGACAAGAGAATGGCATTTACTTTGCATTGTTTGGCATTTTGTTGGAACTAATCCTGTTCGAGGAAATACCTTTTTCTATTAAGTCTAACAAAAAAAAAGGGTGAACTTGTTTTGTGTAATATTTATTTAAGCTAAAGGATTTGTGATCCAGACAATTTGTGAACCATTTCGAGCGCTTTACCCTTCGAAGTCAGAGATGATTTTTGAAGGGTTGACGCTCTCTCGGGACAGGTTTAATTTGATAGGAGGAGAACATAAGCTGGACCTGGAGATCAAGTTCAAATTTTGAAAGAAACTTTCGCAGTAAGGGTTTGTTAGGGCACATTTAAGAGTGGTGTATGTACTTAATAATTCTTGAAGCTTTATCTCTTTACTGTAAACCTATGGCGTTTTGCTTTCTGAACTCATTACTAATATCTTTGATTTTTGCTCACTTGTTCTGTGTCACGTTTGCCTATATTGACCCACTTCTCTGCCGGATTGGGTAAATGGATTCCATTGTGTTTGACAACAGACACTTCTATGACCAATCAGAGACAACACTTCCTGCACATAGAACCTCACGAATTACCACCAAGAAAACCAGTAGTAGAAGTATTCAGTCTTTTCAGACCCCACTGTGTACTTAAAAATAATCAAACACCTTACCGTTGTGTAAGGCGTTGCAATTAGCATAGACTACTCGTAGGTAGTCTTGAAAAGTGGCCATTAGTCTTTTGGAAATATCTTTCCTGTATGGAATCAAGGTATTCTTTGAATCGATCCAGAACTATGTTAGCTATTATCTTGGAAACCACAGAAAGGAGACAAATACCACTTCAATTTCCGTACTATGTTAGGTTTCCTTTCTTTGGGAGTGTGGTATTCATTGTTTTATCCAACACTTTTGAGAAGCTTTCGCTGCTTGGTAAAACTCTGTAGGAATGCCATTAAGCCCCACTGCTTTATTTTTCTGAAAAGCTTAGATCGTGATTACGATCAGTGTTACTGGGAGAAGTGATGCGAATTCGGGTATTTGTTGCTCCGGATAGCTACGGTATCGTAGCGAAAACCTCACGTCATCTTCTGAGCTGATCCTTATCCAATGTCAGCAAGTAACCACCCAGATTCCAGGATATTGTTTGTAACTCTAACCAACTATAAGTTCTTGTGTGATTCTATAAACTATCATACTGTCGCTTCTATTTGCTGCTTCCGCTTTGAGTCAAGTACGCTTTTCGATCTGTTTCCAAGTCTCTGCAGATAACCATGTGCTGTGATTTTTCTCCATTATACCGACAAGCCCTTCTGATTCTGCTGCAAAAACCTTTTCCACAGTTCTTCAGGGTTCGTCTATGCTCGTTTGTGCAGATCTGCTGTTCATTCCGGATCCTTCGACGAGATGGTCCCTAAATTATTAACGCACAGCAGGACTCCGAAGCCTGTGGTTATTGTACCTGGAAATGCCTTTCGGATGGATGCCGTACAGACATAGACATGAGCTATGTTAAGATAGTGATCATGCCACTTTTAAAACGTCGGCTGGTCAATCTAGTTTGATGTTCGCTTCAGTTGACAGAGCTCAACTTGGTACGAACTGGCTATCTTCTTCCGTTGCGTCATTGGTAAGGGCGTAACACTGAATCGTAGTAATTTTTCTTACTCTGCTCTGAAATCTTACCGCCATTATCCTCTCACTAGGGTGTGTCCATGCTATGAGGCTTTTGCGTGCCACTGGAGTCAGCAGCAACCACACATAGTGTTTCTGAATATTCTGTCCTATTTGGAATAGTAGCGTAGTTCCGCTTGATGCAGAAGTTAGCAAGCAAGTCATTTAATCGCTTGCTGAACCCACTGCTTAGAGCCAGAGAGTTTGAAGCCTGAGTTGAAACCTTGTACCTTATAGTAGCGACTTTGCAAGTTTTTGTCCACCAATAGGTATAACAACCAACAAATTGCATTTATCCTTGGATTTAGTGGAGTTTGAAGTAGCCTGTTTTGTAAGGAGTGACTGAACTAAGGGCATCCTCGGGTTGTAAATTAAAGCTGAAGCATTTGGTGCTGTATCAGTAGATCTAACAAGTTGATATGTATGTATGTTGGGACTCGCATATGGAGAAGACGGGGGGAAGTTCAGACTGATAAAACGAATGTCTAGTCTTAGGAAAATATTCGCCATTTTCCAATCATATCTCGAAAAGAAATAAGAAGATGTATTCTCTTTCTAAGTTGGGTTCTGACTTCCCTCCAAGGCAAGGCTGTTCTGTTAGAAGCAAGAACTTTGAGAAAACCTTTTCAAGTGGTATCGATTCTTTGTTACCTTCTTTATTTGTTCCCAGCTATTAAAGCGTTTCTCTCGACAAGGGCGAGTTGAGCTTCCCTGTTAGAACTATTTGTATTTATGTAAAGGTATGTTATTGCCTTCGAAAAATGTGGAAGGGGTTCGTCTCTGTTTGTGTCCAAATTAATCCTTCAAAACAAATGGTTTCTGTTGAAATATGTATACGCGCAGATATGTATGTACATATGTATCCTCTTGTTGCCAATTTCAACAACATTACAAATGACTCGACGTGGGCTATTGATACCCTTGACCAATCCGCCTGAGTAAATGTAAAACATGTCGCCACTTGAACCAAACACGTTTCTGACCTTAGGTGTAAGTTATGTACCTTTTCTTTTCTACCATTCGTATCTAATTTCTAGAAATCACTTATAACTTGAAAGCTGTTGTCGTACACACAATAAAACAATAAAAACGTTCAATTTCCTTAATTGAATCACAAAACTGTCAAAAGATATTAATTAAGGAAAAATCGCTCAGCAATAAATTGTATCCAATTCAAACAATGAACGGATTACTGGCCTCAAACACAAAACAAAATGACTAAATTAATACCTGAGCATAGGATTCCCCAACCACCTCCTAACGCAACCCCACCACTGTGTTCCTTAACAATACCAAAGTAAATACAACACCCACCGGAAAGATTATCCCTCAGAAACACTTAGGAAGTTCCTAGAAACAAGCCATCAACTTTGGTGTATTTCTTGCGTGTGTGTTCCACAGTCAGGAAATGGCCTCCTCGAGTAATACGAACGACTTTCTCGTCACTAACGTTTCATCTCTGATGATCCCTCACCCAATGCTTAACTCACAACGTGTTGTGTGTGCTGCTACTGCTGCTGCTGCTACTTCTACTTCTATTGCTGCCCCACATTTATTGCGTACTCAACGGGTGTGTGCAATTGTGTGTAGATCTATTTGCACAGCAGTGACTATGGGCCACCTTGGTGCTGCTCAGGTTCAAGGTTGCTCATCTCGAATATAAAACCCAACCTCACCCAATCTCCGCAGGCATGTGCTGCAGAAAAGTCCAACTTTTGTTGTTGTTTGCTGCACGCACTTGGGGGTGTTCATTATCTCTTGATATTATGGGTGTGTGCGGGTATGTGTGCGCTCAAGAGGGTACCTAATCACCCTAGAGAGAGTATCATCATCTCTACATCAAGCCTCTAGTGTGATTTTTTTTTTTTTATCCGCAAATGATACGGATTTTTCTCGGAGGATTTTTCACGCAATAATGACGGCGGCGTATTAGCGTAGGGCGAGGGAAAGCTTCTCAGTACTTTCAATCGATTTTTTAGACGACATTGGAAGGAAAAGTTTTTTGTAGGGCTTTTATGCAGCCACAGTGTTGCCTATTGGTATGGAAGAGGAAGGAAACTTGGTTGAAGAACGGTTGTCGAAAGTTGTAATTACAGGTTAGGTACTACTTACATAGATATCGACGTTGAGATAATCGATAACTTTTTGGTTGGGTCTTTACTTAGTTGAACTTTGATTGCGAATATCGTGGCTCAAAGTCTACTGGGTTGGAGTACGTACAAAGCCGAAAATTCAATGTTGCAAAAAAACAACGTCTCAATACTATCCATCAGATAAGGAGTAGCAGTGTAATGAGGATGTCATCATCAGCCTTCAACCATCCATGCTTCAGTGCTAGGTTTTTTTTTATCAAAATAGTAGAACCAAGTTGGACTTATTTTTTTCTTATTATTTAGATGCGAACTGTTTTGCTCAATTCTTGATATCTGCTAGACGTACCTTTCATTTGTTGAAGAGGGCGTCTTAAGGTGTAAGGTTCCAACTAGTTCTTGTCCCGTGACATACGATTAGGATCACGCTCATATTAGGATCTTAAACACCACGCTACCACTTACCCATTCCATCGAGGAGTACAAGTAAATGCAGTAAAGTCAAAGAAAAATCTAAAGTGGAAGCTATTAGCTGAAAGGTATTCTTACATCAATCGTAAGCATACGTAGTTGTTAGAAATATTCCTAATAGATCATAAAAATCCAAAGGACAATCTGCAGATCAGTCACCCCTTTAATGCAGATAATGCTCAGGTTCTTAATAGAAGTAAGCGGGCTGAGGAAGAGGAACTGGCCTTCTAAACTGATAACTCTAAAATGAATGGATATCGGTACAAGAGACTTCAGTAGTTAGCCATTCCTGGCAGTGGGTACGTTGGGTCTGTCAGACTCGGGCATTTTCTTTTCGATCTGTAAAGATCTTTCAGAGAGGCAAACGTCGACTCTGACCATTTGCTTTTTGCAGCTAAATTCAAAGCTGGACTATCCAACGAGAAAAAGTTGCTAACCGCTCAGAAAAAGAAATTCAACGTCAACAATCTGTGGAACCAGTATCGCAACATCATGATGAATGCGTGTGTCGGAAAATGGTAGCGCAAAACAATTGGGCAGGGGGAGAAGAGTATCGAGCCAGAAGAAGGGAGAAGAAGAAGATCCTGCGTAAGAAGAAAAGAGCCCACGAAGTCTCCCAGCTCAAGGAGTAACGCGATAGGAACAACATTCGAATGTTTTTATAGGAAAGCCAAGCAACTGGCTTCAAGCCCGGAACGGAGGCTCTTCGAAACAGTGAAGGAAACCTAGTCACCGAAGCATCACTTCCAGCAGCTACTTAATGGCCATCAGATAGAGAGACTGGTGGGGCAAGAAGACAACCTGCATCCAGTCAATGAAGAAGCCATTCCTTCTCGCAGTTTTGAAGACGTTGGCTCAGCTAACAAAAGGCTGAAGAACAACAAGACCGCCGGCTTTAATGTTCTACCAGCAGAAGCACTATCTTTAACAAATCTGTCCAGCTGCTGGGATACGTAGATGACATTGACATCATTAGTCGCTTTCAGCGCGCCGTTTTAGAGAATTTTACAGCAATTGAAGTGCAGGCAAAATAAGTTGGACTTGAAGTGAATGAGGACTGTGCAGATAGTGCAGACTGTGCGGACTGTAGGAATATGGTAGACACTGACTGACCTCAATCTAGCTATGTCCAGTGTTGTAACTGTTACTGCGCATCAATTGTGCTAATTTTACTTCCTAGTGGTAACCATCGAATACTGGTTGGTGTCCATCTGGACACTTAACTTTATCTAGGTTACATCGATATATTCGGAATTATTCAGGCCGATAAAAATTTCAAAGAATAAGTCAGGTTTTTGGAAAAGAGATGGTCCCGGATGAGCCGGGTGACTTCGTTCGTGAATGCGATGCGTCCGATGCAAGCGATGATATTCTCATCTGTGGTGAATTTTTGCGATCAAACTGCTGGTAACAAATACGCACGTTGCGATGTTGTCGATAATTAATGAGCTGTGGAGGTTTTTATAAGTGAAATGCGAACGGGAAAAGCTTTGTGGATACGAAATACAGTCGGACGCATCGAATCGTATTTGGACACTTAATACGTTATGTGCAGGAGTTTGACGTAAAAAGTTATTTATTTCATCGCCTGCATCGGACGAATCAATGTATCCATTCACATTGGATACAGCGTAAGGATGCTGAAAACATCTACATATACATACCATAATACCAAATGATTTTGACCTTCACCCGTCTCTTTCTACTAATAAAACAAAGTCTATTAAAGAATTACTATACATGTGCCTCTTGTTCAACGCCAGAGAAGAAAATCTATTTTGAGAAGGATAGTATGGTGGTATGGCATAACTGATTGGAAAATTTCATTTTAAAAGCTTTCCAAAGTTTTCTCCTCTATTCTATCGTCCACTATGTTTACAACCCACAAAACCACCACGTGGTTCCTCTCCGGAAAAATCAATACTGGGAAAATAGTGGCGTCTTTTCCTTCCAACTGTCAAATTCTCCATTTTGTCATGATCGCGCAACTGTGAAACTCATGTTACGAATGTCATCACAAAACGTAATACCTATAAATAGGACCTGGGGTGAAAGTATTCGACGAAAACACCGGATTTCCACCTTTTCGCTGTCAGTTTTCCGACAGCGCACCAACAATACAGAACACGTAATTCTAGTTGAAAACGGGACGGAAAGTGACGAATTAACCAAGAAGAAGAAGCTGAGTACCCTAGAAATTGTGTCAAGAGTGAAAAATCGATGTAAAAATCTCTCGAAAAAATCTACTTCCGATAAATGTGTTAAGTGATAAGTGCTTGTTTTGTAATAATCATCAACACCACACCCTGGATATTGGGTCACCAAAAAAGTCAACCTTTTGGAAAATGCTAGAAAAATGTTTTCACTCGGTGAAAAGTTGATGTCACGCATTTGCCTCATTGTGGCCGCATTTTTTCTACTCCACCTAATTTGTATACCGCCTCAGCTAGTAAGAGCTACTCCCGAAGATGATGCGTAAGTAGGGGTTTGGAATGATTGAACCCTAATAGGGATAAAATGAATGTGTCAGCTTGGAGAGTTTTTGAAAAAAATTTCTGCTTTTCCGTGTTTTTTTTTTTACTTGATTGCTCACTCGAGCGTTTTCGGGGTGGAATTGAAAAGTTTGCTATAAATAGCTAATAAAAGATGGTGGATGATGGGATGGTGAGAAGAAAACAAAAAAGTGGATACGGTGAAGGGATATTTCTGATTAGTTTGGGATATTTATATCGGGGGAGAATACGATTGTAAACAATATTTTGGGAAATTTCTTTTCAGGTTTTATTTTGATCGCTTATTCGTGGGGTGTTCTGGTTAGAGGTGAAAAGGACTTGTTTACAAACACAAATTATTGTTTACCACCGGTTGCGCATGTTTTGCTATTTCCCTTATTTTGCACCTTTCTCGGTCATACGTCGCGTGCGTCAGATTTTCAGCGAGACCTGTTTTAAGACGAGGTGCTAATAGCAGGTGGTTGACAATTTATTTTTAATTATACGACATTTTTTTATACTACCTGATTTTTAAGTTTTGATGACATGGTTTTGACTTGACATGGTTTTTCAAGGTTTCTTTTTGAAGCTATTGTAGATGGATACTATTTATAGGTGAGAAGAGGAAACGATTTTAATAAACGTTTGGCGATTAAATAAAAATAAATTTAATTAATTGCCAGTGAAATGAGATTCATTCTTTGAAAATCTTTTGATGTTAAATTGTTGCGACGACTCATTTTCTGGATGAGTAACCGAAATGAAAACTGTTTATTTTTTTAAAATATGTATATTTATTATTAGACAGACATATGTAAGTATATTGAAATCAGATTGGGCGCTAAAGAACCGTCGATTTCCGAGTAGATAATTTTGGGGATTAAGTAACTTAGTGGGACGCCATTGTTATTGGTTATTGCCGACTAATGGCTAATCCCTCAGTTTTTATGTACCTACTGTAGTCGGAGATCAATTATTCCCTCCATTAACGACGACACGAGTCTCAACTCCACAAACCTCAAGTCCACTATTCGAATGCGAATATGAAGTTCATAATTTACTTACCCCTTTACTTCGGTGGACCTGGTCCTCAACCAACAAGTCTCTCGAATTAACGCGATCTTTGGCTAGCTCCCTCCAGTTGCACACTACAAGTAAGTTGAGATCTTTTTCCACTTATGCGCGCCACCTATGACGAGGTTCATCTACTGCTTCCTCTACTGCGTTATCCCTCCGGGTTGAATTCGAAGACTCTTCGGGCCGGAGCGTTGATGTCCATTCACTCTACAGGCCTTACAAGGCTTTGTTACACAATTGCCTTTTTAGATCAAAGAAACAGCAAGTTTAACTCTTTGTTTGATTTCTGATGCGATGTTGTCCGAATTTATAGCGGAGCAGAGGTAAACAAAGTCGCTAACTACCTCAAAGTTATAAGTCGTTTTTCTTTTTTAGTTCAGAGCAGAGCCTGAGTTGTCAAAAAAAATGTTTGTGTTTCTTTTTTAGTTCAGAGCGCTTAGAGCACTCGATTCGTGTTTCTTTTTTCGTTTAGAGCGTGCTCAGAGCGCGCTCTATCAGCTCAGCATGAATTGATTGAGCATCCTGAGCAAAATCCGAGCACAGTGAATTTGACGTTTGACAGGGGGTAAAGCAATGAGAAAACGAAATCGAAAACAATTGAAATGGAGTTCGAGGCTTTGTTTTTAATTAATTATTAGTAGTTAATAATTAAATGAAAACTTTATTTGTGTATAAACGCTATTTTAGTGTTTAAGAAGACAAAAAGCATGAATGGTCGATTAATTTTGCAGTCATATGACAGGTACTGCTCAATCGTGTTTCTTAAATATATCAGAGCGTTTAGAGCGTGCTCCGTTCAGAGCGCGCTCGACATGTTCAGGCTCTGTTCAGAGCTCTGTTCTGAACTAAAAAAGAAAAACGCCTATAGCTATATATTATGACGTTCTGTCCAATTCATCGATGATGTGTGACCCTTCTTGTTGACAGCATATACTTGGTTTTGCCCTCATTCACAAATAAACCCATTTTTGCCACTTCTGTTCCAATACTTGCAAACGCACCAGTGACAACTCGCTGTGTTCTGCCGATGATGTCAATGTTATCAGCGTATGCAAGTAGTTGCACAGGCTATTGGAAAATTGTGCCTTTGGTGTTGGGTAGCGAGTCTCAAATATGATGTTGAAAAAGTCATATGACAGCGCATCACCTTGCTTGAATCCTTTTTCTCGGTGAGATTGTTTCCGAACTTTATGGAGTATCGAGCGTTCTCCATCGTCATTCTGCACAATCGGACGAGTTTAGCAGGGATGCCAAAACTAGACATGGCTCTGTATATGTAACTCGTCTCTATAAATGGTGTCATATGCGGCCTTAAAATTGATAAAAAGATGGTACCGATCTTCTTGAGTTTTCTCCAGGATCTGCCGTAGTGTGAATATTTGTTCGGTTGTGGACTTACCGGGACTAAAAATACACTGATAGGGGTCAATTAGCTCGTTGACAAATGGTTTCAGGCGCTCATGCAGTACGGCCTGTATGCAAAGAAGAGTAATGCATCTATAGTTGGCGCATATTAGGGGGTCTCTTTTCTTATGGATGAGGCAATGCTGAGGTTCCATTCATCAGATATAAGTTCCTCCGACCAATTCTTGGAAATGAATTGGTGTATGCTCTCCACCAAGTCACCCCCGCTGCCTTAAAAAGCTCGGCTGATAGGCCGTCCGATCCAGCAGCCTTATTGGTGTTGAGTTTTGATATTGCTATCCTCACGTCATTCTAGTCGGGTGAACGAAAGTCTTGGTTTTTCAGCGTCAAGGTTGAATGGTTCGTTGTGCCTGATATCGAAATTTAGGTTGTCGTCGCCGTTTAACAGTCTGCAGAAGTGGTTTTTCCATATCCTCAGCACCGACTGTGGCCCAACTACAAGGTCTCATTGTTCATTTATACAGGTGTCTGTAGAACGCGACAAAGCGACAAGACTCGAGCTCGAGCGTTCTTTTTATCTTTTCCTCTTTTGTTTATAGAGCTCACGACCTTCTGTGCAGAGCAGCTTTGTAGGCGAGTTTTTTTGCTGCATGTGCTTGGCGGCATTCGTCATCAAATCTGGAGTTTCGTGGGAGTGGTCAGTGAAAATCCAGCACATCAGTTGTGGCGTTTCTGATGGTTTCTTGGCAACGATGCCACTGTTCTTCAGCACTTGATGCTGGATGCATATGACTTCTAAAGATGTTGAGAGATACGCGATCGGCAAAGATTCTGGCGGTTTGTTACGATTGCAGCCGTTCAACGTTAAATCTCCTCACAGTATTTTTCCGTTTTTGTGGCGTTTCAGATATCCGTAGGTGTACCTTGGCTGCAACTAGGTAGTGGTCCGAGCCTATGTCGGCCGATCGGAACTGATCGCAACATGATCAATTTGGTTGACGGTTTGATGATCTGGTAACCGCCATGTTCCCTTATGAATGTTGAGGTGAAGAAATCGTGTTCTAGCTATAGTAACATTACGTCCGTAACATTACGAGTTAGATTAGGTTAGGTGAGGTTATATAGGGTTTAAGTTCATCATAAGCACTAGCCACTACACATCGGGATCCCTAGCGAACCTTCACGGTTAGAAACCTAAACCAATTCGGCCATACATTTAATTTCCCTACAGAATCTAAACATGGCCTCAATTTTAATCAATGAACCATCCTCTAAATAGTTGAAAAGTATCTTCAGAAGAATGGGTTGACATTCACAGAGTAGATGAGTAATATCCTCTGCGACATTTAGGTTATCACAATAGCTGCATGTGTCCGTGTTCGTTAAACCTACTCTCATGGCGTGTTTCCTCATAAGACAATGTCCAGAGAGTATCGCTATGACTATTCTTAACTCTGATCTGCTGAAATGTATTAAGTCTTCAAATTTCTGATCTAACTCAAAAGGCCTTAGAAATCTCGTGCCCTTCTAAGTTTGAATATCTTCTGTCGGCCATTTTGATGATATTATTGCAAACAATTCTCTAAACCGGTGAGCTCTACTCCTTTTTTGGCTATTGTACGGCAACTCCTGACAGCCTGACTATCGATATAGATGGCGATATTCTTGTTGGATATTCCATCTCAAGTAGTAGCTTTGAGTACGGCCAGAATCTCTACCTGGAACACACCGTATGTGTCCGAAAGTCTATATTTTTCGAATATGTATAAGCCTGACCCCGTACCCTCAATAGTTTTGAAATCATCCATGTAAATTGAAATTTCGTTTTCGATCGAAATTGTGTTCCTTTGCCAATCTTCCCTTTCAAGGTACATTACTTTGTAGGGTGCGTCGAAGTCGAGTTTACCAAGGCTTTCAACAATCTCAAAGTTAACAAATACTTTTTTTCAAATTACTTATTTTTTCTATTTCAGAATCGGTAAATGGGCGGAAAAGTTTGGCGAGGAACTGTGGGAACTGGCCAAAAAGATGACAAAATCTCCGGAAATCAAAGCCGTAAGTTTAATTCTCTAACTACATTCCTTTTTTTTATTTTATTGAAGACATTACAATTTCTTTTAGAAATACAAAGAGTACAACGCCCGTGTGGAACGTAAAAACGGTACTGCGCTCATAAAGTCCATCGTCAAAAACGTCGGCCGCATGTTATCACGTAAAATGGACGCAGTCAAATGCATTCTCAAACAAGCCGAATCAGTTTCAGAACAATTTATCTTCAACGAAACCTACGCCATGAGTGACTTTCAGTACTACTCCAGTAAATATTCCACCTACAATGGCCGACGGGCACAGGAACTTCTCGAAAGTATTCTTGAAAATGAAGGAATGTACTTGAATATGTCGCTCAATCAAGATACGCATTTCTACAATATCTCCGTCGATACGTCACACAGTTCCGTCCACGTGCCAACGAATGTTTACGACAAAGGTAAGTCTGACTATATGTTCCTTTTATTAGAGGAAGAGCGGTAAAAGCTTGATATGTGTTTTATTGTTTTAAAGATCCCGATGTAATAAAATCCATCATGTGGTCCGAAGCTCTCGATTCTGTTTTCGTCAAGAACTACCAATCCGATCCGGCTCTATCGTGGCAATATTTTGGTTCTGATACCGGTATTCTTCGTCACTATCCGGCGCTACAATGGGAGGACGATACAAAAACAGATGACGCGGACACATATGACTGTCGCAAGAGATCATGGTACATTGAAACTGCCACATGTTCGAAGGACATTGTCATTCTATTGGATAATTCGGGTTCGATGACCGGGTTTCGGAATCACGTTGCCAAATTTACAATACGCAGCATTTTGGATACATTTTCGAATAACGACTTTTTTACGATATTCAATTACTCGAAAACCGTCGATGATATTATACCGTGTTTCAAGGGCGCCCTAGTTCAGGCAACCCCAGAAAACATTCAAGCTTTTAACGACGCTATAGCGGATATGGCGCCAGAGGGATATGCGAACCTAACCAACGCCTATGAGAAAGCTTTTCAACTTCTTAAAAAGGTAAATCTTAGAATGTTTGTCTTTAGTCTGACTTACACGTTCTTGTTGTTGCATTTTAGTATTATGTGGAAAGGCGCTGCAATGAGACGTCAACTTGCAACCAGGCTATAATGCTAGTCACTGATGGCGTTGCTGGTAATACGACGGAAATTTTTGAGAAATATAATTGGGGTACCGGAGAGAATGAAACGTCCCGAATGCGGGTTCGAATATTTACGTATCTACTGGGGAAAGAGGTGACAAAAGTTCGCGAGATTCAATGGATGGCGTGTTTAAACCGAGGCTATTACTCACATGTACAAACGCTAGATGAGGTACACGAGGAAGTGTTGAAATACGTGGACGTAATAGCTACGCCACTGGTCTTGCAAGATGAGAAACATCCACCAACGTGGACACACTCTTTTGCCGACAAGACGGTAAATGATGTAAGATCGTGTAAGCGGGGGTCTTGATGGGTTAATTAGACTTGGTTTGGCTTTACAGTATCAACAGGAAGACAACGGGCAGCTGAGGCTGATGATAGCCGTAGGAGTGCCGGCTTTCGATCGAACGTGGCAAGATAAAAATTCAACTAAGCGAGCCAGACTACTGGGTGTGGCGGGAACTGATGTTCCAGTGGACGATATTGACAAGCTTACGCTCCCCTATAAGGTGAGTGTTACACTGTCACGTTATATTGAAAGTTTTAAATAATTTTAAGTGTTTTCCTCTCCCAACAGTTAGGGGTCAATGGCTACTCATTCGTCGTCAGTAACAACGGCTACGTCATCTTTCATCCTGATCTCCGACCGACGGTAAGATACCATACGTAGTTATTTTATTCCTAATCCAAATATCCTTCCAGCAAGGAGGCATCCTAAACGAGAACTACAACAGCATTGATCTCACCGAAGTGGAACATCTTTACGAAGACAATGAGCCTCGACGTCCAGGCGACAAAATTCTCGATTTACGTCGCAGCATGGTCCTTCACGAGACTGGCAAATACACAGATATAACAGTTAAGTTCCACTACGATAAGATGCGTCGCGTCTCTGAAGAAAACCAGGACTACTACTATGAACCTCTACCGAACACACCATTCTCCTTAGGATTGGTTGTACCTAGCCAGTATGGCAAGACGTGGATTAAAGTCGGTGAAGAGGTCAAGAAGAATGTCCACATGGGATTAAATATCTCAGATTTCTTTTCGGGAGACAATTGGAAAATTCACCCAGATTGGTAAGAAGTCATACACCACCACCGGGCCTATGTAAGCCATTTACCTAATACTTGAAAATTCAGGGTTTATTGTAAGTACCACTACCTAGAGGGTCATGAATTTAAAACTCCAGAAGAAGAGCTGCGTCACTTTTTATGGAAAATGGTGTTAAAAGACTGGAAATGGTCAGAACAGTATGAAACAGATGCCAGTGACGAGGATGAAGATGATGAACGTAAGTTTACTGGCCAAAATTTAATCGTCTCTAGAATCTGTCTTTTTTTAGCTAACTGCGGTCGCAAGACACTGAATGACGATGCCTACTACTGCAACAGAGAACTCGTTCAATTGCTTATTTTCGAAGCCAAAGTAACCAATTCTAGCTATGGAGTGTGGAAGTTTGCCGATGCAGAAGAGCAGGCATTGATTGAACGCTACAATGCGACTCTACGATTTGTGGCTACCATGAGTGGTTTCACTCGATGGCAATTCATCTATGGTGAGGTGGAAGTTGACACAGATTTTGAGTTTGGCGACTATCACACAACAGCGATTGATGAAACGTGGTATAAAAGTGCGATCCTTCAGCACAAGATCGATCCAGATGGCTTTGTGTATTCAGTACCGCATGCAAATGATCCTCCTGAGGACTCGGACTTAAAGGTTACTGCATCACATGCGATATTCCCCAGAGATGGCGGAATGGAGGCACCAGCTTGTGTCGTCGGATTTCAGTTCTCGCATGCATTCATGTTGGACCGGTTCGCTAATATCACATCAGAGGAGAATGTAAGTCTTTAGCCCATCATAGAATATTTTAAATCATTAAATTTATTTCTTAGTGCAACGGCTGTGTAAAGACTTGCAATACTGACGAACATGAGTGCTACGTAGTGGACAATAATGCCTACGTGGTCCTTTCTGAGAATCTCAATGATACGGGAAGATTCTTTGGTGAAATCGAAGGCGCTGTCATGGATGCTATGGTCGAAAAGAACATCTTTAAGAGCATCGACGTCTACGACTACCAGGCTTTGTGTAAGGAAGATGTAGAGAGCTCCAGTAATGCACACTCATTGCTGCACGTAAGTCTAAAGGTTGTCATGTTGGGGAATATTTCTAATTTTTATATATTTGCAGCCTATGCGCCTTCTAAATCTTGGCATCAAATGGTTAGTAACAGAGGTCTTCTGGTACTGGAGTCGAATTCAAATGTGGGCTGATGGCATGCCATGTATGTTCTTCTAACTTCCCTACAATTCTGGCTTTCAATTGTTTCCTTTTTCAGTTTATGATGACGATGATGATGATGATTACGATGGTGACATAGCAATGCAAATGCCTGGCTCTCGTAAGACCGCCAAACTTCTCGAAGGGGGTGAGGAGGAAAAAGTCTTTCCAGCACCACCACCAGAGCCAAAGTACGATCACTGCGATATGAAGTCGACACTGTACATCCTACAGGAAGACACTTTGCACTTTAGCAATGCTCTGCAAGCGAATTTCTCAAGACCTTTCCATTTGAAACGCATACCCAAGTCGAATCTTATCCTAGTCGTAGTAAAGGTAATGTATTCAACAGAACCAAGAAGGTCTACCACACAGCCAACTCGAATTGAATACGATATCGAATTCCCCTGCTACAAATTGAATATGAGTTTCCTGGATCGGCGAAGAATCGAAGAGTGCTACACAGAACATCCAGCGGTAAGGATATCTCCTACTCTTTAGAAATGAAAGTAAACGTTTATTATCCTTTCAGGAAGAAGAATACACCTATTGCGGTGATGCGACATCAATTCGCTTGGACATCATTAGTTTATTCAGCAACTTTGCCATTCTTATTGGAATGCATTACCTCTCGCAGATAGTAAACCATATAGTGGCTTAAAAACAAACTCAAAATCCCACCCTGATATTATAGGCTATCAGCATTTTTGTACCTCTTTTTTTCTCTCTCTCTCTCTCCCAAAAATTGCCAAGAAATGTTAAGACAATTTTCTTTTTCTCATATAGGACCCGGTGCCTACTTTAGATAACTTTTTACTGACTTTAGATGATACAGCAACTTACGGAAAGTCTGTATCAAAGGGTTTCAAGTCATTTCAGCTGAACCATTCGATTGTTAATCCTTTTTACGGTATAGTGATAATTATGCGCACTTATTAAACAAAAACAAAAACAAAAAACATATTCATACACCATTTATACATACATACATACATATATTTAGAACAAATTGTTATCTTGTTAGGTACTCATGGAGTTAGGGTTTTTGTTCCTTTTTTACATTTAATCTCTTGCACATACAAAAACATTACACACGTCCATCCCATTTGTTATGATGAAGACAATGATATATTTCAAAAGTGGTTGCCTTTATTTAATATTTAATATTAAAATTATTTTTCGAGTGTTTAATGGATGTTTTTAGTAAAAATAAAACAAAAATCTAATTCAAAAAAAAGAATTACATTGTATTATACATAACCTAGACTAAGCTCCACTTTGATAGCTGGCTTCAGAAGGTATAAGAAAAAGCCTGAGGTAGGTATAGGTTTTTTATTTTTGCAGGATTTTAGAATGGGATCTACTAAGAATTTCCATCACCAGAATGAAGGCCTTTAGCTGTTGTAAAGAAGAATTCCTAACAAATAACGTGAAGTTCTCAAGCGACAACTTTAGAAGAGGACAAGCACAACCGTATTGATAAACTCGTATATTTTCTTCATAACCAACACAAACCTACGAAAGAAGATACATAATTAGTATGTATGTAGGTATGTATCTACATAAGCTACAAAGAAGCGTAGTTCGGGATCAATCGACTAACCTATATAGACGATATGTAACTGGCAATGTAGTTTTTAAGCCATGATCAACAACAGAGTTCAGCTGCGTCTAAAGATAGAATTGAATAGCTTGCACATGGACCGTAATTGACGACCAATATATGTACCTACATAGACATACCTATGTTATGTACATACATATGTCCTTTCAAGCAACTAACAGCTAAAGTGTGGAAAATTTGTTTGTGTTCAATACTTTGGTAAGAATAAAACCCTGCACCACATTTCAAGTCTCAGAACAGATCAGACTTCAATAAAGTTCTAGAATCTAAACACTCCAGTTTGTTTTATTTGAAACTCCTTCAACTAGCACCTAGGTAGGCTCCAGGGCACAGCCATATTTTTACTCTGCCACAATTTGGGTAAATCCTCTTTACAAAACAATGAAATACTGCTAAAAAGAACAACCCAATGACGTCACACATGATAATCGACAAAAAAAATTAAACAAAATTGTTATTGAAGCACCAGGTAAGCAGAAATGTCAGTAGGCATACTAACTTGCATTTGCGCGCCAAAATCAAAATATACCAGAGCAGCCTTAGATATGCAATGAAAATTTTTGACAAGAGCTGTCAGAAAGTGTTGTCACGCACTCACAGATATGCAGCACCTACAAATTTTTGGGTCAAAAGGAGCATGCTCTGCTCCCTAATATGCAATGGAAATCTTGGAACCTGAAGAAGGTATGCCACGATCCCATAGATATGCATCAAAAAATGTTGACAAAGTACTTATGTCACGCTCTAAGTGATGCAATATAATTTGTTTTTGTTCTAGACTCGGCATAAAGGCAAAAAAAAGTGTGTAGGTACCTACTAAAATTTCTGGGCGACTAGTGTTTCAGAAATATTTGTCCCAAGGTTTTTCCTATTTTTTTTTTTGTATGAGTGGTGCAATTGCACTTCAGTGATTACGCTATTCTATGTGTAGTATAAGCGTCTTCGGGAAGGGGGACTGCGAATGTTTCATTTTGTTTGATTTGGCGTTAAAAGAATGAATAACACAGGTTCTACCCTGCGTTACGTTATAAGGGGTGTACAAAAGCTAAAATGCTAGATAACGTGGGGCTGTTTGTAGTAGCAACAGTGTAGCTTACCTAATAGAGGGAAGGGTAACGTGTAATGAAGCTCACATAATTGTCGATTTATCGGTGTATATAGTTGTCGATGAAGTTGCTAACTGGAACATTATTAGTTTACCAAAACCCCGGATGTGCTATTGCTGTAGAGTTAGTAAGGAGACTTTCCTAATCGCAAGCCTTCATCTAGACATGGAGTGGAACAATTTTATAGTAACAGACATGTTTTTTATTGTAAAATTCGGAAAAAATTACAATTATCATCTTCACAGTTGTTTTCGATTACGTTAAACATAAATATTTGTAACCGATACTTGTAACTTTATAAAACTTATATAAAAACTGTTATAAAAGAAAAAAAAAAAACGAAAAATACTGATGTAGGAAGAGCACTTTAAGTGATGATGTGTACTGTGCAGAGATGCACTGAGATTCGATTTAATCGCTTGCGGTGGAGAGAACTGCCTTAAAATACTCACTGTCCAACTCTTCGATATCTTTCTTGAATTGTTCAACTAGTTTCGTAAGATCCCCTTCGTTTATATCGGCGTTATTACCCGACGATAGGTTGTCAATCGCCGTTTCTATTTTATTGATCAATTCCTCATCCTTTTTGGTGCGTTTCTGGGCACTCTCATCTTCAAACTCATGGTAGACGTTCTGAGCCATCTGTGCAGGAAACAAAGACATAGTAAATCAAACTTAAAAAATGACGCCTACACACCTTTACAACAGAATCTGGAAAGTTGGCCAATTTGGCAACCTGAATACCAAAACTCTTCTCCATCACACCCGGACGTACTTGATACAGCAGCGTAAAGTTCTCATCGTCAGCTAGCGCAGCCATGTGACAGTTCTTTACTGTGGAACAAGTGTCTGCTAAGTTAGTGATTTCATGGAAATGTGTGGCAAATAGTGTAAAGCATCGAGTTTCCTTGGCAAGATGCCTAAAAATAAATGGAAAATTCATAAATCCATAAAGAAAATGTTGGGAGATGCAATACTCACTCAGCGATCGACCACGCAATGCCACAGCCCTCATATGTCGACGTTCCTCGTCCCAGCTCATCGATGATCACTAACGATTTATCAGTTGCAGTCTAGAAAAAACACTGTACTTATACTTAATGTCCTCACAAAGGGGCCTGTAACTCACCCTTATAATTCCCGATGTTTCAATCATCTCCACCATAAATGTACTCAAACCCTTGATGATATTATCACTTGCTCCGACGCGCCCTAGAATGGAATCAACCATCGAAATTGTTGCCTGCGAACAGGGTATAAAGGATCCGACGTGTGCCATTAGAACCGCTGTACCAACAGATCGTATGTAGGTACTCTTGCCGCCCATATTAGGACCCGTAATGATAAACATGTTGCATTCATCTAAAATGCATAACAATTGTAAATTGATTTAAGAATTCGGAATATATTTATCCGACTCACCTTTCTTAAACTCCACATCATTTGAAATAAATGTGATATTCTCCTGCAGCTCGAGACATGGATGTCGTATGTCTTTCAGTACCAAAATTCCAGATCCCTCTTCCAGAATCTTTGGTCGAACATATGGCGTCGGTGCAGTGTGCGCAGCTACAGCGAAACTCACCAAACAGTCTAACTGTGCAATTTGGTTATTCAGTGAAGTCAAAGGCGCCGAATAACCTTTGGCCACCTTAATGACCTCTTCGACTATCGATTTCTGTTGCTCCTCATATTGCTCACGAATTTCGCCAAACTCCTGACTATATTCACTCAACTTATCCGATGTGAATCGCACTCCTCCCTTGATGACATCAAGAACTTTGTATGTCTTCGACTTTCTTAAGACTGAGTCATCTTTGAGAGCAATCCTAAAGTGATATCCCAGATGAGAAACACTCTCCAGCTTCACAAATTGTCCCCTTTCTAGATCGAGATCATCGCCAGCTTTCGATAGAAGTTTATCCATTTTCTCATGCAAACGATCCATACGATCCTTCATTTCCTGCAGATTATCATCGAACGATGCTTTCACTAGATATTCACCATTTTCGACAACGTCCAAGTCTATGACTTGTTCCACCATCTGTTTCAAGCCTGAGAGATCTCCCAATGTGCTCTTCATTGGATCACAAATCACATTCGTCACGGTGGAGTTCTCCAGCGACAGTAAAGCAGCAACAAGACGCGGAGCTCTTAGTATTACTTGGTAGATTCGAAAGAGATCCTGTAGGCTAGCTTTCTTACGCATAAGCTTCTTGGTTAGCATTAAAATGTCTGGAATTCGTTTCAAGTAATCCTCATGGATTGAAGTCATTATTGTGGGGCTCTCCACTAGACACTGCACCACATCGTGGCGATCATTGAGAACTTCTCTGCTGCGCAGTGGCTGTTTAACCCATTGTGCCATTAAGCGGTGACCCTGTGCGGTACGACAGTGATCTAGAACTCCCAAAATACTTTGCCAACGGAAGGACGGCGACGTAATCTGTGTTCCAGACTTTGGAAGAATATTTAAAGCTGAAACTGCTGCGGCGTCCAAATGCACGTACCGGTTCAAATTCAGAGTTTTTAGCTCATAGTGTCCCAGATTGCCAGGATCGGAAACTAAACTCAGATAGTTAATTGCCGCTCTGAGGGATTCCATGGCTAGTTCCAGCTTAATCTCAGACAGAGTTGATGCATCTTCCTGTTGTCCCTTGGCAAATCTCAGCAGCCTATTCAAATCCTGAAGCAAGTCCGATTTTTCGCCAGAAGTCTTTTTAGAAGACGAGACCATTACTCCGTTCCGATCCATTAGAGTCTTTATAGCTGCATACTGAAAGAAAACATAGACAAATAATGACATGTTAAACCAACGTACAGCAACGAACTAACCTCTCCATCAACACTAGGTAAAAGACACTCCTTTGGCCCCAACAAAACCACAGTTGCTTCGAGCTCTGTGAAAAAATCATCATCAACAAACTCTGTGACCAGGAACAAGCAATCATTCTGTTCAACCGAGACCAGCCCAATTTTCTTTTGTGCTCCTTCCATACGACATTGCAATGAAACAATCCCAGTGCCGACGAGAACCTCCTTGTTGGAGAAGAGTAAATCTTCGAATTGTATCAAATTTCCTGGTGAACCACGGAATTCCACTTTCCAATCGGTGGAGCCAGCTTTCTTTACATACACCTCCACGCGGTAGTTTTTGACGAGAAGCAACTCACGGATTATTGTGTCAAAGTTGTTCCTCGATAGCGTGACATATGGAAGTTCATCGGTATCATCACCTGGTGACATAATTTTGATGTGTGCCGTGGATTTGTACATTATTTTCGACACAAGTTCAGCATCTTCAGAGCCGTGGATGGAATAGTAATCCGAGCGATCGAAGAAACGAACTGTCGTCGCGGGTTTCTGCAAGAAAATTGATGAATGAATTAAAAATTCGGTGGAAACCAAAGTATATACTCACATCACCTAACTTTGCAAAATATTTCATAAAGTTTCGCTGCGCATTGACATCTAAAAACGAGAAAAGTATGAAAAGAAGTATGAAATCACGGCTACACTCATATGAACAAAAGAAAAGATTGGCCACAACCAGAGATGCAGCGCCATGCAATGGGCGGTCAAAAAAAAGAGTCAGTGAAGGAATCAACTCACAAGGATGCAGAAATCTAAAGACCCAGATTTACTATTTCCTTTCGTTTGTAATGGCAGGCCCTTGTTGTATTCACAAGGCATAGGAAACTAACAAACCATCTACATATGAAGAAATTCATGGTGAAAGGACCATCTCATCAGGGATTAAGATAGTGTACATATGTAGATACTTAGTTTTGCTTCTGAACACACGCTGACCAAAATTCTAGACCACGTAAGGAATTGGCTTTATTTTCTCTTATCAATGCATCATGTTAGCATTTCGTAAAGGTGTTCTCCATTTCCCACAAGATGAATGTTTAATGGTACCGGGGTTCACATCCTTTCGTTGTCAAACGCGTAGGCGTTTGTAGAAGCACGTATGTATTTCCCACGGGGAAAGGCACAACTCAGATGGATTCAATGCAGATTTGTAACAAAATACGTATGGAACAGATCGTCCGCACTTTAGCCCGCAAAATTTATAAAAACTATATTTTTTTGCGGAAAACATGGTTTTACATTCGGTTTACATATAAACTGAACAAAACTTACCCAAGTTCAACGCATTGATTGGCTTTTGGTTGTCCATGTTTAGCAGTTATAAAATCCAGTGTCTACACTCGTTAAATCTATATAAATTACTCCTTATTACTTTAGAAATTTACAAACAAATATAAAAGAAGTCCATAAACAAAATTCTCGCGCCAGTGAAATAAATTTCAACTTAACTTGACAGTTGCTGTTTCTTTTGATTCATTTCCATGGTGTTCTCTGAAACCATACGTTATACATTACAATTGTGAATGTACCCATTTATGCATAAGGTTACCCCACAATCCACTTTAATCGCAAACCTTTCATTTTGAAAACAAAAAAACAAAATATTTTCAACTTTTCTAAAACGTTATTTTATTAAACATACGTGTATGTAAGTTAAAAATTGGTACTAAAAAAAATTTCATTTAACTATTTGCTACAAATGGTGCCATTAAAGAACAGAAAAAAAAATACTATAATTACCGTACTTTTATTTACTTTTCTACGTATATATATAATATATATTGAATACCACACATTTTTGTTTTATTTTATTAGTTTATTTTTAACATAACATTCAATTAGGTTTACTTTAAATATATACTTTTCTCTCTTATATACAAAAAATAAGGTAATTTGTAGTCAAGATGAAGAAAAGTCTTCGGTTTTTTTGTTTGGGAGCAAGTTCAAAATACCATAATATCTAATACAGGAGTGAGAAATTTGGCCTTTCGTTTTGTAGGTTGTTTTTGTTTTACTTTTCTCGATATTTTCTTAAGTCAAAGAGAGAGTGAGAAGGTTTATAAGAAAAAATATGAAATAATAATAAAATTAATATAAATTTACTTCAACTAAATAGCGGCCCCTGGTGGATGTATAAATCCCCATCGCACTCATCACACAAGTCGGAAAAAAAATACAAATTACTTTACGCGACTTAATTCACTTAAAACTTAACACGAGCATTGATCCTTGTTGGCGAGTGTCTCGTTTGTCAACGAGGTTCGTCCTGGTTGTGATGGTCGATGTTGGACCCCGGATTCTGACGCATTCAGGTCCAAGCGACCCTCTTGAATGTTTTGATAGATCTTTCGAGCTGTTTCAAGAAATGCTTCCTCGACATTTTGACCACTGAAAGCGAAAAATAAACAAAAAAAAAATTACGATTAGGATTGCAGTTAATAACGACAGGTATGGATATAATTATGAAATCTAAACAGATTAATCCCGATTCCCATCATTTTCGTGGCTTGATCGGTATTAAATATCTTGGTCACAACGAAGTGCATCTCTACTGAAAGCTAACACCACGGTACCATGCACAAAGACAATGGAAAACAGGGTAATGCTATGCATCAGATGCAACGCGATGCATCTGTCTAAATGTGTTCATTCATGTAGCTTAGCTTTAAAGGATATTTGATAAAACTTACGTCATAGCGCTAGCTTCAAGGAACATAAGCCCGTTCTCATCGGCGAATTCCTTAGCCTCTTCATATGTAACCTCTCTGGTGCTTTCCAAATCGGACTTATTGCCAATCAAAAAGATTACCGTACTTGGATTGGTGAGATTTCTTGTGTCTGTCAGCCAGCTGCTCAAGTGATTATAGGTCGACCTAAACCGAGAATTTATGAGTAATTTCAACTTATAAGCAATTTTTCTTTTATAAATCCCTACCGTCTTGTAATATCATAAACCATCAACGCACCAGCTGCTCCTCGGTAATATGATCGTGTAACTGCACGAAAACGTTCCTGTCCAGCAGTATCCCAGATTTGTAGTTTGATTTTCTTATCATCTACTTCAATAATGCGAGTACCAAATTCAACGCCTATGGTGTGTGGGCAATTGGCCATAACTAAGAAAAGGTAGAAAAAAATTTATTGCTTTACATCGATACAATGTTGAGTTTCAGTTTAACTTACATTTCTTCTCTGTGAACTGATGCAAGAGACACGATTTCCCTACGCCCATATCACCAATGATGATATACTTGAAGATGTAGTTGTAGTTATACGGCCCAGACGACATGATTGTAACTGCAAGGAGAAAGAGAGACACATTAATATATTGTTATTAGTAAATAGCATCACTTAGAAGTACAATGCTCTAGAACGATGTCGCGTTTCTTTTTAATTTGATTTAGAAATTCCATTCTGCGTGGCAGAAGAGAAGCTGCTGTGCACTTGCACATTTCCAACATTTCTTACGGTCTGGACTATGGAACTGACATAATTTTGCAGAACGAAACGTTATCAGTGTGTAGTGGCGTAAAATATTTAAATTATTCATTAAGCGCTGTACGAGGCTTTTATGATAAGAAATAAAAGTTGAGCCTAATGGAGGGTTGCTTTGTACATATGTATGTACATGTATGATAGTGGATAGTCATTGTCGGAGCGCAGCGCCTTTGATTTTGGTCGCAGCACACAGTGGTTGGTATGGTATCGTATTTTGTAAAACAAACAAGCCAATAAATTGTATTTTATCTATTTATTGAGAACTTTTGACTGACTACACTGTTTGTTTTGTATTTTCCTTATTCAAGTTCCTGTGACGATTTGTTTCTCTTTTTCTGGAAATCTACAATATAATTAGATTGATCGACTCATCAGTTGAGTCGATGAAAGGACGATTGAAATAAATACCAGTTAGGATTTGACTAAGTACTAGGCGAACCAATAAAAATTAATTAAAATAATTGCTCAGCCGACATGAGAGGAAGGAAAACCCTCTGTTTATACAGATAACTAACAAAATAATCATAAATCTACTGCATTACTAAGAAGGCACCACCAGTGTTAAAACATTTCATAATCAATGAATTTCCTCGATTTCCCAGTGAAAAAAAGTAAAATGCGATTAACTTCACTGCATTTGCATATTATGATGGCGGAGTTACTTAGTATCTCTCGAAGCATAACGAACTTGATCGGTGTTTGCCACTTGACATATAAAACGAGGTGACGTTGTTAGAAACTGGTTTACTTCAGCAAAAGTAAAACTGAACTGAGTGCTGCTTGTAATAACTATTCGCGGTACATACTTAGAAAGTTATGTACTACATCTTTCTCTTTTGTTCATCACTGTGGAACTTGTGTATGGATAGCTATTTCGAAGCCGTAGGACAAATTTTGACCGCTGTTGTGGTGCGACACAATGTGGAAGTTAAATCCAATTTTTTAAAGAAAAAGAGTGTTCATATCTCATGTGGATCGACTTCTGCAATTCCACCCAACAAAACAAAGTAACCAAAGGCAGACACATTTTTTTCTCGTCTTCTTTGGCGCAAATGCAATGCTAATAGATTACTTCTCAATATTAAGCCCTGGGTCAAGTATTTAGTGCAACTATTAAGCGAGCGTTCGAGGTTCGATCCCCAGACAACACCTTTCAAGGTCCCACTTCTCGCGAGTGTCTGACAAACACCCAAGAATATAACTGTCATGAAAAAGCTTGAAAAGTAGGCCCCTACCATTTGTTTACAGAATGTTAACACGAGTGATTGTGAGAAATGTAGGCCCAAGTTCATCCCGAACTGTAGCGCCACCTAAATAGGTTGTGAGAAGCTAGTCCCTAAGTCCCGCGGACTTAGCACCAAATATTTGTATGTTTTTTATATTAAGTCCTCAAATTTTGTACATTCTTATGTGGTTAGGTAAGTTTCTTTAAAATACAAATGAGTAACTCTCACTACCTTGCATTTGCTCGAGCGTTGTTGCATAGTAGCTGATTCAAAAATAGACTCCTATTGGTAGTCTTAAATGGCCGATGCATAGAGTGATTGCAAAGTAACCTTTTGTGGCCGGATATTCAGTACATACAAGGTAATTGTATGCTACTCTGCAATTGAACTAAATGATTCGCGATAGTTCTTTATAAAATTAACATTGCAACAGGCTAGTTCATGAGACACAGTTTGTGAAAAGGATGATAAAACACGGTAGAGCAAGAAATATTTCGGTGGTCTTCGAGCTACATATACTTCTGTCTTCTCTTTTATTAGCTTTAGCATACGATTTCGAATCTTGTCTAGAAGATGCTTTGATCTTGGGATGGATGTACATATACCTAATCGCAGCCAGATCAGAGAGGTAAAGTATATCTTAACGACTTCGATGTGGTCATTCCAACATAGTTTTTCATTAATGAAGAGATTTAGGTTTTTCTTTATACTAGTTGTGCTTGGTACTCCGTCTACAGTACCGTTCGACATAGGTGTCTTTAATCTACGCAGCCTACACATTACTGCTTACTATGTACTTCAATATTGGGTATGAAGTAGGAACCACTATCTGTGCAGCTTCTTTATCCGCCAGCAAATTGTTTCCGATAATTGTTTATTTCACATACAATGTTTGTTTTTATCAAATTCAGATTATGTGAGAAGTGACTAATCAACAGCGATTGAATGTAGCACATTATCTATTGCAGAATTTACTGCTTATATGAGTTTGGTCGGTAAACAATATATAACAATACATATGTACATAAGTAGACCCAACAGTCATCAAAAGTCTTAAAAACCTCTGACGCCATATAAAACCCTACACCCTACTTACAAACAAAAAAGACTCATAAAATGCTTCGAGTTCAATCACACTACGACCCAAGACACGACAATAATTACCCAAGATACTACGTACGTTGCATATTAATTAGCACATCTACACAAACTACACCAATGGAGCAACAACGACATTGTGGTATGGTATTGGATCACCACAAGATGGGCGCACTCAGCCATCTCGCGGTTCCGATTCGGTAAATGTCGACATCACTTCAGTACAAAAAAACAATCGTTGATCTTAGCGAACAGATTAGACACATCTGTGTGAAAACCCAAACAATGACTCACTTACGCACCCCTAAAAACATCTGGAAACCCTCATCGTAAATGAATGTGCGATACAAATCAATCAAATCAGGGGTGGAAGTGCAAATAAAAACCGAAATTACTACCTGCTTCGCTCTGACCCAAGCCGAGCCAGCTGCAATAGTTTTGCAATAATGCCATGTATCTCTATTAAATAAATACTATTTTATTTTCTTTACATTTTCCATTGATTTGTCCCCATCGAATGAAAACAAGTCGAAAAAAAAAATGTTGCGTAGAAAAAAAATACTGAACTCACCGATAATTTATACGTTCTCCGGGTAGATTCGAGTTATAAAGTGTGGAAATCGCTGTTCCTTTATATTTTTTTCGGTATTCAATCACTGATAAGCTTGTAGTTTAATATTTATTTATATTTTTTTTTTACGTTGTCGTATCGCTTTTGTTTTGGGAGGATTATTAGTCGGATGTATTACTCATAGAAAGTTTTCGAGATTATTTTAGCCTACGACTGGCATTTTAGAACTTATTTAGTGGTTCAGTAGGTTATTAAATAATTGCCAAGTTGTATTTGAAACGTTTTGTAACTTTGTTTAAAACAAAATGCAGGAAAATTGCTTCTTTTTTTTTTCTTTCTTTTCTATATGCACGACCCGACCGAGGAAGTGAAAATTGTAATTAAATTGTGAACGAGTCACGGTGATTTGAAAACAAATGTATTCCTGGAATGAAATGGAATGAAGAAGATTTATATGAACTGGGATGGAGAAGTGTTCAAAAAATAAACATTTTTGAGACGCTTTTCATAATTATTCGTGTTGTGTGTGATTCTTCACACGATAGGAAGAGGCCTTCAGATTTAGAGTGGACGACCTTTAAAACTTTTGAAGATGCATGACTTGAATCGATCAGCTAATGGTCGATCTTGTTGGAAGTCAATTTATATAGTAAAAGACTGCTGAATGCGTAGGAACTTGTTCAAATAAAAACAGTCTTTACATTAGCCGACGACGCCCAAGGTCGATCATGCTCTGGCAAGAAAGTTGCAATATTTTTCTACCAACAATACAAAGTTTTACTGCTTGCCCGTCAACTGATTTGGATTTTCCCAAGTTAGTAACGAAGAAAATTGCCAAGCAAGTAATTTGACAGCAAAATTTATAAATGAATCCTGAGAGCAACTGAAAGGAACTTGCTTGGGTTCGTCACAGCAAGTACACAAATTTGAATTTGACAGATAGTACATGTAAGCTATTTGCTTATCAGAATTTGTTCGTGTGGCCGCATGTTTAGCCCTAACAGCTCATCGTAATAGGCTCTATACGATCGCTGACCCAAAATTCTGTGATGAGCTGGACTAAGACAATAAAAACAAATCAAAAACACCTTAGAACCCGTCTATGTCTTGCTGAGATCTACAAAATTGAAGTTATTTTTACATATTAATAGATTTCTCGTCTCTCGTGTTTAAATACTGCATAAAACCAAACTAAATGTTAAGGAATTGTTGTTTTGCTTTGCTCCCTTAAGCAAAATAAAATATACAAAACTATATCTCCAAATTTGTCAGCAGCAACAAACAAATATACTGATCTATTGTGAATTATCATATTCAGTACACACAACGAACATCTCCTATTTCTACTTCTGTCACTTCACTCAAATCACTACACGTGCTGACATTTTTATTGTTTACATATTTTCCCAGTTGATATGAATTAATTTTTCGCAAATATCAACGCAAAAATGTTTGTTTCCGATGTAAATGATGTGAAAATCTATAATCTCAGCGCTGGAAAATCTGTTCCAGAAGTAAGTACCCCAAGGCACCTCAGAATATTCTCAAATATTAACTTTTTCCTACATAGTGGCTGACGGACCGTCGAAAGAGATCCCAGTTGATGAAGAAGGTGGACTCTCGGCGTCAAATCGAATTGATTCAAGATTTCGACATGCCCGGTGTGTCCACCTCAATTCGTATGAGTCCAGACAACCAATATATCTTGGCCACCGGTACATACAAACCTCGAGTCAAGTGCTTTGAAGTCTCGAACCTGTCCATCAAGTTTGAGCGCTGTTTTGACTCGGAGGTGACCACATTCGAGGTTCTCAGTGATGATTATAGTAAAATGGTAAAGATACATGTATAATATCCATGTTATCGATATAATCAGGATTGTTTTAGGTCTTCCTCCAATGTGACCGGTATGTGGAGATCCATGCGGCTCATGGAAGGCATTACCGGCTGAGAATACCACGATTTGGCCGAGATATGAAATATCATTCGCCTTCATGTGATTTGTTTATCGTTGGAACGTCAAGTGTAAGTGGTGTCATAAACTAAATTCCGTCAGAAGTATGACTAATGCATTCTTTCAGGACATTTTCCGGTTAAACCTGGAGCGGGGGCAGTTTTTGCAACCCTTTGAATCAGAGGCAAGCTGCTTGAATGCATGTGAAATCAATCCAGAACATCACCTTCTTATGGTTGGCACAAAGGAGGGCACCGTGGAGGCATGGGATCCTAGGGATCGGAGAAAATGTGCAACAGTTGATGTAGCGATGAAGTTTCCTCAAGCAAAGAAGTTTCCATCGGTGAGTTGGTTTGAATCTTTAACTCTTCTTACAATTGATTGATTTTTTACTTAGATCACATCAATGAAATTCAAAAACGGCCTACAAATGGCAGTAGGAACAGCCACTGGGCATGTTCTGCTCTATGACATTCGTTCGCGAGAGCCTTTGTTTGTGAAAGATCACTTAAACAAGTTGCCCATCAAACGATTGAACTTTAATCCAAGTCACCAGGCAGTGTACTCCCTAGACTCTGCAATGCTGAAGGTTTGGGATGAGGCGACCGGCAAGCAAATCGCCTACATAGAGTCAACATCAAATTTCAATGATTTTTGCACGATTCCGGATACAGGAATGTTTTTCCTCGCCCAAGAGGATGTAAAAATGTTAACCTACTACATCCCATCGATGGGGCCAGCTCCTAGATGGTGTTCCTTCTTGGATAACCTTACAGAGGAGATTGAATCAGAGGTCAGTTCAAGTTCAGCTTTTTATTTACTTTTCGACCACATTTCAATGTTTTTTTTTTTGTAGGTCGTGGAAAATATGTACGACGACTATCAGTTCATCACACAGAAAGAGCTTGAAGAGCTCGGATTGGAGCATCTCATTGGAACAAATCTACTCAAGGGCTACATGCACGGGTAAGTTCTTGTAGAAATGACAAATATTCAACTTTCTAACGAAACCCATTCACAGTCACTTCATTGACGTGCGTTTATACAACAAAGCGAAAGCTGTTGTTGAGCCATTTGCCTTTGATCGCTTCCGCAAGGAGAAGATACGTCAGGAGATTGCTACCGAACGTCAAAGTCGTTTGCAGATTAAGAACCATCTTCCCAAAGTCAACCAGGAGCTCGCTCTTAAGATCATCGAAGAACAGGCCAATCCAACTGCCAAGACAAAGAAAGTTCCAAATCTCCTGGAAGATAACCGTTTCAAGGCGATGTTCGAAAACAATGACTTCGCCATCAATAAAAACGCCGAGGAATACAAAATGCTGGCACCTGTTCTTAACCGATTGGAGAAGTCTAAGGTGAAGGAGATAAAGAAAAGAATTGAAGTGGCCAGAGTAGCTGAACTTCATGCAGACGAGGAAAAACCACACGAAGAGTCAGACAATGATGAGGACCTCTTTGGCATCGAGAAGAGTGATAATGATAGTAATGACAAGAGCGAGGAGAGTTCTGAAGATGACGATCCAAGGGAATTTTCTAGACAGATGAAAAAAGCATACAAAGACGTCAAACGGCAAAGATCAGAGGTTGATGTGGAAGATGACGATGATGAGATTATGGAGGAGAAAGCAGTGCATCCTGCAAAAACCAAAATGATATCCGTGGACAATACGCCGAACTTCAAACTCGACAACCTTAAGAAGAAAACCAGTCGCTTAAGTTTACAGGATCGTCTTCGTAAAGAAGAGGCAACCAGCGGGAATGTACAACCTGTCGGAGGTAACCTAGGCAATCGGCAGATGCAATTCGAAACAAAGAAACCATCGCGTGACGCTAAAAAGCGTGAGTTCGAAATGAAAAAGCATCGCGATGAACGCAAAAAGGTTATTCGACCAATTAAGTCACTAAAGCTGAAGAAGGTTAATTTTAAGTAAATAAAGACAGAGAGAGAGAATGTGTATATTTTGTATTGTTAATTGTGGCCAATTGTTGTTACTGTTTTGTTCTTCCTCTGGGTACACTTCGGTTGTCCAATTAATTCACTACTGTCCCAATCCCTCACCCCATGCACTTGGCAATTTAGCGAGCACGCAATCGACAGATGAGGGATGCTGATGCTTTCCGTGTAAACCAATGAAAAAACGAAAAGAACGCCACTTCGTGGAGTGAATTCGAAAAAGACGTAAGCGAGACGATGGGGTCGTATTGTTTGGTGTATACTACGCTTGATCCTTGTGCATTCAGTGGATGCACAATTAACAGAGTATTGTCCGTTTGTGGAATTTTTAAGCGAGCTTTGTGGCATTTTTAAAGGGATGTGTAGTGGTTGCTTTATGCATGGAGGCTGTGGAATTAAATAAATGATAATAATTTACCAGTTGCAATGGGAGATACATCATTTTTCTCTGGTGTAGATTACACACAACTGTAGCAGACAATAGAGTGATAATTACCTTCTCTAAGTGGAATTGTTGAACTGAACCCAATTTATATGCCACTTGGTTTGAAAATTGAGACTGAACTTAAGTATGATGTTTTTTTTTTTGGTTTTCAGTAGAAGTTTTCAACACTAGGGATGTTTGTATTTAAAGATAAATATGATCTTCGATGGTGAGAATTAAATGAACTAACTAAACCTTCCACTGCTACCATCCTGAAAAATATTGAGACAAGTCCCTACATCGTAGAGGAAAGAGCCCTTACAGATAGCCAATAAGGAAGGGATTTCGAAAAGCACGTTCCACGATCGACCATGAAGTCCTCAGTAAGGCTAGAACAGCCGTAGACGAAAATGATGGACGGGTGAAAGCAAACAGTACTTCAACATGATTATACCAGGTTTGCATAAAGAAATACTGATAGAACCGCAAGTGATTCCCCTGGTTACAACAGAAGAAGTAATAATAGATTTGGGTATATAAAAGCGCCTATGCTGGATGGTATTCCTAATATAGTTCTAAAAACTGGGACACTTCGAAACATGAGGGCACCGGATTATATCATCAAAGTAGTCGAGGACTATACAGATGATGGTGCGACGGAATATGCGCTCACTGGAGAGATACAACAAGGCTCCGTTCTGAGTCCCCTTCTATGGAATGTAATGTATGATGGCATTCTAAGACTAGATATACCAGAGGAAGCTAAAGTGATAGGCTTTGCCGATGACATAGCCATAATAGTACTTGCGAAACTATTGGAAGAGGGTCAAATCATCAATGAGTTGGGCTAAAATTAGCTGAATACAAAACAGAAGCGGTACTGATCAGCAGCAGAAAGAAAAAACAAACCATTACACTTATAGTAGGAAGGCATGAGATAACATTCAAATCGGCCATCAAATACCTAGGCGTTATGATTGATTCCAAGCTCTCCTTTAAGAAGCATCTGGAGAATAAGAAGCTCAAACGAATTATACCAAATATCGGAGGGCCAAGACACAGTCGTAGGCTACTACTAGCTAGTGGTGGCCAGTATGGTCGGGAGTCATGAATGCAATGTCTAATAGGTGCCAAATTGGAGGGATAAACCGACTATGTGCACTGAGAGAGAGCAGGGCTTGCAATCTATGTCATTGCAGGAATAACACCAATAGACGAAAGAACTTCAAAGAAAATATGAGACGAGGTGGCAATGAGCAGTTCGAGAGAATGGCACTAACGTTGGAACCTGTTAACCAAAGTCCGATGGACCTATCGTCTTATTCCTACCTTTGAAACCTGGAGAGGTAGGATTTTATTTAACAAAGGTTTTCAGCACGTAGACTCCTCAATCCGCCAGTGCTGCGCAGATACAAAGGAAGATGTGGAGCACGTGTTCTTTCAGTGCCCACGGTTCCACGCTCAACGAGAGATAGTAATAGAAGAACTGCGGGGAACACCGACACCAGAAAATCTAGTGGCGTACATGCTAGAGCCAACTTGTACGTAGAGCTGAGACCCCTGGAACGGGAAACAACCGAGCAACGCAAGAAAACGACAGGGCGAGCGATAGTAACGCCAATTTACCAAGGGTGAACAAATGCGAGCTCGCGTATTGAAATTAAGTGCATTTGATCAGGGCATTGTTGTAATGCACTTGCTCGCGCTTGTAATTTTTTGTTACATAACCGCACTGGATTGATTAAATGTAATTAATTAAAAAGCGCGAATTCGGGCTTGTATTACTCGCTTGTATTACATAACCATAGCCTCATAATGTTGAATAGTTCAAGAAGCATGTTTTGCTATACAAAGGTAGGATTATCCATCCTTTTTAAACGGGTGATCAGTTTATTGATCTATACCCAAGAATGCCAGATCCCTCCAAGAATCGTTTGATCAAATCGCTTCAAGAATGAATGAGCCGAATAAACTATAACAACGTTTAGCTTTGGAAATATGTAAATAAAGTAAAAAATCATCAAAATAGAAACCAGTTCCATTGCAGAACTTAAATAATTACAAAAGGTTTTATTTTGGTCCCAACTGTTGACAGGTTTTCATCAAAGATACTTCATCACTTGCTTATTTATCTCATTTACATTTTTATACTTACATTACAAAGAGATACCATCTTCTAATAAAAATTACCCGCGTAAGATAAACCCAAATCTTATCGTAGACAAACGAAATATTCCCTACTAAATTAATCGCTTTCCGTAAACTGAACAAAGACACAATGTAAACATCCCATCGAACAATGAAAAAGGCACCTTACTCTC
Organism: Xylota sylvarum; assembly: GCA_905220385.1. Lineage (NCBI taxonomy): Eukaryota > Metazoa > Arthropoda > Insecta > Diptera > Syrphidae > Xylota > Xylota sylvarum. Next base: position 100,238,409 of record LR999957.1, on the reverse strand, counting down.
TGGAGTAGGTTTTGAAACAGTTTTCAAAATTAGACTCTCTCTGAAACAATCGAAACGTCATCTGTTTCCCGTTCAAAGTCAAAATTAAAAGTTAAAACCTCGAAATAGCTCAAGAAACGGTCTTCAAGATAGTCCCATCAGTGAAGGGTGCTGGCAAACAAAAATCCGCGTGGTACAGAGCAGTGTGCCAAACGCACAACAGCCGGCTGCAGTTCCGTTAATTTTCGTGGTTCGGAGTGGAAATTCTTGTTTTTTTTTTTTTTTTTTATTTTTTCATTTGTTTACCCATCACCCAAGTTGCTATCACCATCAAAATCATCACATCTCCAGCGCTCTCCTGGGTTCTTATCGCGACCAAGAATTGATAAGCGGATCAACTTCGTTGAAAGATAAGTTTTCTATTTGATTGCAACTTTGATGTGAGTTCCGGGGGAAAGTGCGAGGGTACAGCAATTAGTTGATGTTTCGTGTGCAACTGGGAAACTAAATTTTCAATAATAATTCAAGAACGCGTCCGCTTGTTTCGTGAAAATAAAAAAAAAAAATTATATCGAGGACAATAGTGTGTGTGGATCTCATTATCAAAAGAAATTTCAAGGCTAACAAAATTCCAAGTTACAGACGGTTGACACCCAACATGGTTAAAAAGGAGAAAATACCAATTGTTATGTAAGTAAAATATCTTTTTTTGATTTATCATTCTATCTAATAATAATATGTTGGCATAGTACAATCAATATTCAAAGTGTTAAGAAATAGAAAAGCATGTGTATCTGATGCTATAAGTTTGTTTGTTGTTAAACATTTCTGAAGGTAACACCTTGTCACCATGAAAGTTTATTAATTTCTAGAGAGATCTTGAAAATATCTTCCGGGATTTATATAAAATCTTTTAAATAGATAAGACGTAATACACCAGTTCGGAAAGAGTGCAGAATCTTTGCTAGTTTACAATGCACCCGATACCAATTATTTTGGAATACTATGACATTGTATTCTAATTTGAATAGTAGATACATACATATGTACAATGTATATTGTTGAGTTATCATTTGCTAGTGATGAGTACAAAGAATTATTATCTGAAAAATGATATATACCATTGTTTACCATGAATGGTTTGTGGAGACACCGTCCATTTCGGATATAACCGAATTGAACCAAGATCTAACCTGAGTTTATATGAAGGAACGCATTAAATATGAGTTCAGCTCCTGTTATGGAATAGGGGAATAGGATTATAATAATAAGCTAGAGTGCACTTGAATTGAAACCTCTAGACCAGATAGTTTGTCCATAAAGAAGCTACATTTGCCCCTCCTTTAGATGATGTAGTGATTATAGTTTAGACTGAATTCCTAGAATTCCATTAAGTGATACTTTGGAAATTGTTCTGACAGGTCTTACAGAATAGGCGTTCAGTAACTTTAAGGAAGTACATACAAAATGTAAGTTCCATCCATCTGCATAAATTGTTCGAATATTTAAGCGGGGAAATATGGTTTAAAGGATACGGTTAGGGTCTGCATTAGGACCTAACTAATGCAGCTGAACAGGTATCTTATATGAGGAACATCCCTTCATTGACTTGTGGGAACCATTAAAATGTGTGTAAAGATTGAGGAATACAACATGGTCTCCCTTCTTAGACATTGAAGGTGCCTTCAACAAGGTCAAAAACGAAGTTGTAACGACTGAACTCAATAAGCCAATGATTCGAAATTTCTCTCTACTGCTAGATTGAACAAATGCTAAGTAGTAGAGATCTCTGTGAAGACAGTGAGTTGCTCGATTAATAGGTTTATGTGCAAAAGTACTCCTTAAGAGTAATATCATCCTGGACAATATGCGCATGCAAATGTCTAGCTTAGCCATAGTTGTCTCAATCACAAGAGAACTGATCAATTGGCTTAGCTCTTAGCAAGCCCGTTAGAGGAACGAACATAGCTGGTCTTGGGATAAACTCCTTGAAAAGAGATTTAGTAGTGCTTATTGTGTTGACTCTTAATAGTAAAGTTTTAGAATTCAAAGACAAAGAAAGCAAATGTCTAGGTTTAATTTTGGGAAGGAAATTCTACTGAAATCGTGACATTTGAAAACGCATCAGGAAGGTCTCAGGCTCATTGTTCGAAATCGTGCCTTCAACTTCAAATTGTTTATTGAAAGCATAGAGCGATTGTAAGACAATTTCGTTAAATTTTCTAGCACTGTCCACATTAAGAAAAACGAAAGGGCTTGAACGACCTAGCAATCAACATCAGAGCAGCTTTGTGTCCAGTTCAAACTGATCCATTAATTGAGGCGCTCTTGTATCCATTTTGCTTGTACCTCATCATATCTCCTTTAAAAAGATAACCAAGGTGCATACCTATAGATTACCCAATATAAATAATCTCCTAGGTTATTTGTTAAGGCCACGAGTACGGGAGAATCCTAATCTACCCTGCAATAAGGGCTCTGAGTTTGATAAAGTGTTTCAATGTTTTATTAATAGCAATACCACGTCAAAGACGTCAACACTGTCATGACAAACAAGCATTCTAAAATCAAACAACTTTCCAGGAAGCTGCAGATGAAAGAGCCATGAAAAAGAGTCTACAAAGCAAATATTTGTTGCGTTAGAATATAAAAAAGAGCCTTGAGTCCGCCTTACTCTTCGTTCGACCTCGAACGACCTAGTACAACAACATTCAAGAATGAGCTTAATATACACCAAGGATTCGATAGCAAATTGTAAAATGACTCGGGTTCAGACTAAATGGCGCACAATAGAAAAGCTATTGCTTCAAAGTATCTATAAAAACTCAAGGCAGCCATGGCCAACATAGTAGGTACTCACACTTACTCCATGCAAAAGCAAACTACAATTTCAAATATAGAGTGCTTTGAGTTCCTCCACACCTGCCCTATTCGCACAGTTTTTTTTTTCTCCTTCAGTAATATATGCTAAACAGTTCCTCATTTATATTCAATCAACAAACCATAGACTCTATCATTCAACAGCAAACTCACCCGCTTAAAAATGATATCCTTGTATCATGTCTCCCTAATAAATTCCTCGTAAATACTCTCTGGCACACACCTGTGAATTTAAATGTGAGTACGACAACGAACACGGTTATATCCTTAAACTTATTTACATTTATTTGTTCTTCTCCTGCGTCGCTGCTTTTTTTTTCTTCACACACAAAATATGTTATTCATTCAATTTTGTGTCTCACTCCCTATCGCGTGACAAAGAAGCGAACAGAATGTTACGTATGCAGATGGCGAAGAATTTCTCATCTCACCTCCCACCACCTTCACCACCTACTATTCTCTCTAAGGATAATGACATTCATCTGAGAGATCAAAAGGTAATCGAATTGGCTAAAAGTGATTTTCTCGCTTCGCGCGCTTTGAGTATATTAAACACTAATGTCCTTGTTTAGTATATTTTTTCCGCTTCAATATCCACATAAAGCCTGCCCTCACTCCTATCTACCAACCGCCAATGATTCATGGAAATATTATTCCAGAAGCGGCGACTAGAGTCTTTGAAGGATGAAAGTGGAAGAAAATCAACATATTTTTGCGAATAGTCACATCCCAAAGAGGGAAATCCTGTCAAACATCGCCGTTGACTCTCCTCAGGAAAGTATAAAATTGAATTATTATGACTACACGAGGACACGTCCTTGTTTTTACTCCAACGGAGGTTGTTCGCCAACACATCGAGAAAAAAAAAGAAGAAATCTTCGTTTTTGTCAGAGCCCCCTGCTGCCATCGTAAAATCCGATAATCCTTATTTTATTACACACCTTGAATTGTATGTCTTCTTCGTTGCCATCGAACTGTGCAGGACATCGAGAGATTGGGAGGTTTCTTGGTGTGGTGCCCTTTTGACTGCCGGGAATCGAACACGTATTTTGGGTAAGTTTAAGTCGTTCCCAGATGCTCGTGCCAAATGGTGAATATCCTTATTTTAGGCTTCAATAAACCCTACTATCCTTTGTCAACGCATTGAATAAAGATCTTTCCAAGAGACACAGAGAGAGAGAGAGAAGAAGAGAACGAGGCTACACAGACAAGAGTGGAGAATAAATTATTATTGATATTGACTTCATTTGAATATCTTAAAGGAAAGGATTATGTTGTTGTAAGGCCAAAAAGGACTACCACGACAACGGGGATGACGATTTACGGTGTGATTTCGATTTCATAATTTTATCGAAATATTTCCGGAGGACGAAGACGACGAAGATTTAATCGCTTCCAAGAGGGTCGTTCTTTTGAGAATTATTTTTGTAGAAAATATCGTTCCGATAAATCTTTCTTGGGCCAATTATGATAATTTTTATGAATCGGAAAGCGAAGACCATGGAATGGGCAATAAGAGATAAGAAGTTTATGGCAAAGGGACTGCCGCATAAAATGGATGATAAATGTGTGCTTAAATTGAGGTCCTGAGAATTGATGTGTTGATAAGTCCAATAAATGAAGTGATGCCACAGGAAAAGGGATTTGTGGTCAAATACAACAGCACACGCTGCCAATCTGTATGATCAATTCTTTGATGGCTATAAATATTTACATCTGATTAAATCTGATGAAATTATGTCAAATGTCATCATGTCATCAAATGTCGAAATAGAGAAATGTGTCATCTTTCAAGTAGATTCCCCATCCTCATTCTGCACAGACGAACGCATTTAACAGGGATTTCAAAACTAGACTTGGCTATATACTGCCCTTTTTTATAGATGCTATCAGACGTGGCCTTGAAATCTAAGACGACCATATCTTACTGCCATTCAGATCAACAAGAGATGCCTCGTCTGGGACCATGTGTGCTGAAGCTGATCTAGCCATGCTCGCGTAGGCCTGAGTTTTCGGCTCCACGTATGTATGCGGTCAGACTCAGCATATTGGGGTTAACACAACCAAATGCAACAGACAAAAACCAGAGGACGAAGTTATGGTATCGATATACAACCTGAATTCTGAAAATGTCTTTTTTGACAAAGAGCATGGTGCCTGTAAAAATATGGTTAAACGAAATTATGCCTGTTGAATGAAACGTCAACATTGTTTAGCCGATCCTCAAGTAAGAAGACAATTTAAACAGGTGTACGTCTTTTCATTCCGGATACCCTACGATCAACCAATAGTATCAACGATTAACTTCAGTGGAAACTAAATGTGAAATAACTCTTGCAAATCGCTGCTTCTTTAAGCTAAGAAGGCTCTGGTTTCAATCATCTTAGTCCTACATTATGATCCTGAGCCTTAGATGAAAATATAGTAGTAAAACAACAGAAAATTAGTTTTTTGAGATGGCTGGGGAATGGACACCAGTTCATAGTTCCCTTGAACAGACTAAATAGCTTTCAGACTAAGTTGCTCATTTGAGAATAAGTAAGACATGCACTGAACCCAGAACATACACGAAAGATGCATTTAAAAAGAAATACTGCGTATGACGAAACTAAGGAATGCAAGCAAAATCAGGGCTGCGTTCCGAAGACAACACATTTTTTTTTAAAAACCTAAAAACGTTCATCAAGCCATAAAAACGGATTTGCTTCAAACCTCACACCTAGGGTCTGTGGGTTTACACCTCGAGGCGAAATCGGAATTTTCATTCTAACCTATTTTCTATTTGAATCACTTACGTTCAAGTTCAAAGAAAATTAAACTATTTAGTGTTTGTAATGTATTTAATGAGGTCCCTAGTTTTGGTTAGATTATGAAGGGGTGTATGTTGGAAAAGAACTCATCACATCCACTCGGAGACCTAAAGGTCCATTGTGAATTCCCTTTTTGAAAGTAGAGTGAGACTGAAAAATAAATGTAGACCAAATCCTACCAGTTAGTGGCCGGCATGGGAATCACTTGGTACTCTTGATTAAGTGGATGAGATCCGATACCTGAAAGCCTGCTAACGCTGCAGTGCTGAGAAGTGGCACAGTCGTCCCTAGTTAACCAGGATGAGTTGGCTTCTTTTTCTATTATGCCGTCAATTATGCTATACAAGTTTCCAATCGGTGGAATGTTCATTTCCGACCACATTCTTGCCAAAGCGTCCGTTTTTTCGTTACCTTCTACCTATATATTGCTATGTTCGGGAACTCAGCAGAGTTTGACTGAATGGTGGCTAATGGTGATCATTGCGTCACGAAACTTCGTAACTGCCTTTGATTTGATCGTATTAAATTTAATCGATCTTAGGGCTGTTTGACTGTGAACGAAGATGGTGATATCCGACGGAGGTAGGTGACTGTCTTTTATGCATCTTGCAGTCTTTTCTATTGTTCGTTACCGTGTTAGGAGAATATTGCAGTTTTTTGCGGGTTTTTGGAGTGGTGACATTGTTGGTCCATTTTTTCCAAGACGACAATGTTGCAGTAAATGCAGAGCGCTACTAAAGCCTGATAACCGATTTCTTATGGCCAAAAATTATGGATTTGAACTTGGACGAGTTATGGTTCCAGTAAGATGGGATTTAATGACATTTAGTGGTCAAGCTATACGTGAAATATGGGCCGAAGCCATCGAAAATGAATTCAAAAATTGAATTGACAGGATGGCTTACTGCCAATCCCGCCGATGCAGTCATTTGAATGAAATAACATTCCATAATTAATTAGAAGGTTTATTCTTTTAAAGCAACAATCGTTGCAAAATATTGAACAGTTCATAGCTTTTTAAAGGCCAACCAACAGATGGCCTTCCCTATATTAGCGAATCCCCTTGTAAAGACTGGTCAGCACTTCGGACATTATGTGTCCTATTTCGTATTAGATAAAAGCAGTAGTTAAGACCAAGAAAGTCTTAAACTAAGAAAACTAATATCCCTTGTCTTTGACATGATTTTCTTTTTATCTGAATCCTTTGCACCTTCTCTTAAGCATCTGTTAAAATGTACACAAATATTAAATCTTCCGCATTTTCAAATCTCCATTTACTGCTTCTTGTAAGACGGATTAAGACTTTCCAACTATTCCTTTTTGAATTATAAATCCGGAATGAATAAGAAAAAAAAAATCCTCAAACTAATTTAAACTTTTTTATTAATCATAGAACAGCATACACCTTTCAAAGTTCTATTCCAACTGTAATAAAAGACAGATAGACAGACATTTACTCCCGAAGAGTACACCTCTTCTTCATAAAAAGTACATTTCCTCCTCCTGGCAATGATTGTGAAATCCTTCTTTCGCAACATCTAGTGTACGTTCTCTTTCAATGAGAAGTTTCACAAAAAAAAAAAAAGGATGCAATGAGAAATACCAGGTGATGGTCAAGTTATACTTTTCCTTTACCACTGCGTTTTAAAATATGCAAAGCCTTTTATTGCCTTCTGGATGAGAGATTCTCCATCTTGACAGAGTTTGGTTAAGTATTTACGTTGTTTTTTTCTTTTTCTTCTTTTCATAAAGAAAGGATATGAGAAAAAATATGAATCCCTTAATCTTTTCTGGTGATGTAAAAGTACCTAAGTGTGAAGCTTTAATTGTCACAATCCGCACTTATTAATACCAAGACTAGCCTGTTGAATGTAAGTAAAGTGCAATCATATGTATGTTAGTTCAACAATTAATGGAAAGTATCCAGCATCCTTAAAATCTTATACCAATTTGTTGAAGAGATTTACTTTTTGACTGCTGCGGGGGCTTGAGAAGGAAAGAAAAACAAAGTTTTCCTACGATGCCTTGCATTCGTCAGTAACAAGAAGAAAAAAAGTATCTGAATGTAGGATTTATCGGGTGTAGATGGAGCAAATACCCGTAGGAATTGCAATTCAATAGATTTCACTCGTTTTGGGTTTGAAATAAAGGTATCCTTCTGCGCTGATGGTGGTGTTGGTTCTTACCTAACAATGTAGACACACGTTTTGGATAGATTAATACAATACCAGGAGGAAGGAGGTTAAGGCGAAGTCCATTATGTAATATGGACAGAATAATCGAATTAGATTAGGAATAGGTTAAAAGAGTGACAAAGAGTTGTGCACTGCAGTTGAAAAAGCGAATTCCGGAAAATAACATTTCAGGTATACATAGGTACTACCGCTCTACGAACAAATAAAGGTATCCTTAAGTCTGACAGCACCATATTTTTCCATTACCACATTAAGAACCAACATTATTGACAGCTTTTGACAACAATAGGGAGGCTTCCCCCTACGGCAGGCAACCAAAATTCCAGCCCTTACCTGGTCCTTCTTTCCAAAAAAAAAAAAAAAAAAAGTGAAACTTTCCTTTACATTCCCTTTTGTATACACAGACTTATACAAACAGAGACAAACGGAGGAACAAACGAAAAATCTTTGGGAAAAGTTTTTCCTCGTAAAGTTTATCCGCAAATAACCCCCAGGCAATGATATCGCAACGTCATCATCATCAACAGCAACACCATGGACCAACAATCATCCGGCACCATCTCACATCCTTGAGTACTTCAGGAGAAGACGACGTCTTTCCATTCAAAGATGGATTCATTGCCATCGGGGACCGTGCTTATTGTTGGCTCAATCCAATGGCCACTCCGTCCATCCGCAATCCCATTCTTATACGGTCCTGTGAACATTGTAGTTTACGCTACTGTCTGTCTGTCGGTGTTCATACTACAGAGGGGGGTGGCATTCGTATTGGTAGGCGCTGCTCCCACTATTATCATCATCATCATCAACAGAACCAGCAACAGCAGCAGTAGCAGCATCGTTATCGAAGGATATTCATCTTTTTATTTGCTCCTTTGTGTCGTTCCTTTTCTTTTTATTTCCGTTGTATTGGCTTCTGCCAATATTTGTGGTCCACCCCTCTTAGAAGTGGCAACAATAAGAATTGCTTCAAATTTTTCCTTTCTATTCTTTTTATATTTTTTTCTCCTATGAAAATCGCACACTTTTGTGGTGGTCCTTTGAGTGAAAAATATACATATCGATGGGTATGTATGTACGTCTATAATAAGGATACGGTAAGGAATTCCAGGCGATTCTCCTTCTTTTCTTGTGAAAAATCAAATATCCTGATGATTGTTTGTTTTCCTTTGGGGTTGTCTAACTCTTCAGGAAATTTAGACAAACGAGTCTAAAGTGCAGTGATTGATGGTGAAAAGTCGACTTCCCTTTCTATCTCTCTCTCTCTCTCTCTCTCTGTCTCTGTCTTGTTCGCTCGCTCATACCAGACAAATAGAAGAGCTAGCAAACTTTCATTGTACGCAAAGGACTCTGGAGGATGTAGCCAAGAATACATGGAAAGTCATTCTTCTTTTTTTATACTTTGTTGGTTTCTGCTTTATTCTTCTCCGAGACTAACACTGACCACTGGAGGATTGAGTTGAATTCATCAGGATGTGAAGTGTATGGGGAACAACAAGATTTTTTATTTTTTTTTTTATGGTGGTGGATTGAAGCAGAAAGGATGAGATGGGAAAACTTCCGTCCACAAGTTTATTTTGATTTTAACCTATTGTTCGAGTGAGGAAAACAATATCGCATGAGAATTGCAGAAAAGAAAGAAAAACAATCGCCAGAGTGAATGCAAAAAGGCATAATGATAGTGAGTGAGGAAGGATTGTTTTTTTTTTTTTGGTCTTCAGGGATGGTACTCAAAACTGATGTTAGATTTTTACCCACTTTTATGAACACACAGATTCCGAAAGGTGATAGAACTTCAGAACTGTAAAGCATCTGCAGTCGATTTTTGGTTTGGAAATTTTGAAACACAGGAAGTGGGGGGTCGTTGTTTTGAAGAAGTTTTGTGTTTATGTTAACTTTTCAATTGAATACTTGTTATATGTATTTAAAAAAAAAGAAATACAAAATTGCAGATATATTAATTACTGTATGTACTGTTTCGAAAATTTCTTGCAAACATTCGAACAACGTAGGTTTGGTTTGGTTGAAGTGGCTGCCAGCTCAGAAACGACAAAACACTTAGTCCATGTGATACCACATGGATTCATCCATCATAGGATAAAATTTCTCTCTACTAACTCGTTAAACCATTTTAAACTTCTGATGAAGCGTAATAGGCTCTTGATATCTATGTTTATTAGATCGCCTAGATTATTATAATAGAAGGCTCCCAAATGAAGCTTCCTTCTGCGGGAGAGAGCTGGGCAGAAACAAAGAAGATGAGGAAAGGTTTCATCCTCTTCTACATTCATGTAACTTCTATAAAAGTCGTTCGCTAAAAGGCCCAGCCTTGTGGCATGTTTGCCTATTAGACAGTGTCCAGTGATGACACCTATTGTAGTTAGAGCATTTTAAATCCAGCTTTCACCAAATCTGTTTTGTCGCTAGACACACTTGTCCACTTGTCCATCCACCTTAAATTTGTACTCTTAATAGCATTCAGCTTGAATTTTAGTTTGCAAGTAGAGATTGGTATACCTAAGGTGCCATTGTCCGGCAAAATGGGTAAAGTTGTTCCTAATCTGGCGAGTTCATCGGCCTTACAGTTCCCAGCAATATTACTATGCCCTGGCATCCAACAGAGGTGAATATTGAACTACTCATAGCTACTAGAGTATTTCTAGACATCGATTCCAAGAATTTGAAAGCTGCTTGGCTGTCTGAAAAGGTACTGATATCTCCAGCAGATGCGGGTATCCCTAGCAGATATTACGTTTTCCTTAAGCCAAGATAAGACCTCTTTGTTCGCCATAATTTCCGCCTGGAACACGCTACAATTAAAATGAGAGCTTAAGATTTAGACCGTCTGAGAAAACACTTCCACCCACTCGGTCCTTGTTCAGTGTAGAAGTGAAACGACTCACCTTCTAAAAATGCAAATGCATCATACCAGAGTGATCTGAAAGGGATGTTGACGAATCATCTAGGAAGCAAAAAGCGATTCATATTGAACTTTTCAGAGAAGACACCACAATCCACACTTAACTTCTTTCCCAAGTAATAATATTATCCCACTTATTGCGGGCAGGGATGCTCGTCCGGAAGTTAAAGTTAAATCTCAGTTTTTAGTTGATCATAATGTCTAGTTGATCGAGGTTCGAGGAGTAGGACGAATAAGTAGGACGGTCGAACAGAGATATACATACGCATGAAGCTATCTGAGGTGTACGATCCTTTCAAAAATTGGCCACTAACCGATCAGGCCATATTCATATATAATAGTATAGGACTGATAATGGCAGTGTTGCAGTTTGTATTTTCTGTGAAGAGTGGACTGGTGTTATTAATTAGAAGGGTCCATAACGCAATTTTGTATTTCCTTGAAAAGAGGACTAGTCTGGCGTAAAACGACAGAATTTTACAAATGCGGCGTTCAGGATTGGAAGTTTATCAACATGCCACGGTAACGTTCAGTTAAAACGGTTGGGGTATTATGAAACTGGAACTGACTGTGGCTATGTTTGATTAAGCCTTCCCTCGTCCTACCCAGGCACTAAAACATTCTAAAAGTGAAAACAGTCTATGTAGACTCATTGTGTTCTTCATTGAAGTTTATTCCAGAGATCTTGGTCTGGAGTAAATTTTCCTACACTTGTGCATCCCTTTTGAGAGCTCTTAACCAGCTTGATGTCCTCGAAACCCTGTGAAGGTCAGAAAGAGAAGCATTAGATAGTTCTACAATGTTTTGGAGGTGGTAAATTCCTAGAGTTCTATTCCTCAGATAACAGATTCTTGGAAAGTGGCGAAGAAAATGGGGAGTATCCTTGTGGGCCTCTTCGTCAAAGCAACCTCTGCACAGGTCTTTGTCATTCAGTTTTAATTGCATTCGGTATGACCAGTGAGTACTCTTATCAGTAAGAAGAGGGATCACCTCTCTTTGCAGAATTTTTCGGTTTTGCGATTATCGTATCTTGGTTAAATTTTACAAGTTATCTTACTTGTGGAAAGTCGTTCCCATCTCATGTTTTCTGCCTTAAGAGGCCTCCACCCAAAAAATACGAAAAAAGCGAAAAATGAGCAATCGGTTTACAATGCCATTCAGCGAATCAGTAACCGATTTAAATGGTAGTTATCACAAATTAAAGAATAACTAATAATAAGATTTTTGAAAAACGTTTTTGTTGCTGTAATTGTTTCGCTTTTTTGCATAAAATTGTAAATCGGTTTACAGTTTTACGATAAGATAATGTTATTGGCATAATATGATATTGGGCTCTTTGGAAAGGTAATGAATAGATCTCCAATGTGATCGACCAGAATTTTGAAATTTTTTCTTCTTTTCCGAGATATTAGTGTTTGAAAATTGAGTACGGTGTTGGTGTGCCATGATGTGAATGTATTTGAGGTTCCTATACTTCGTTGCGTAAGTATATATTATGTGTCTACATATATTCATTGAAAACTATTTTTGAACTCTTAAAGAAATGTGTTTCTTCATATGAATATTGGATATAAATTTGATACAATATTTCTAATGAATTGATTGCAATATAAAAGTGACTTAATGTATTTATCCTTCTTTGCGAGAGTCGACAAAGTTAAAGTTAACTTGGTGAGAAGTGTGTTTCCTCTAAAGTGGACACAATCAGAGACGCAATACCTACATGATTTCTGATATTCTCAATATTAGTTAATATGTTTATGTACTTAGATTGCAAATCAGTTCTAAACCCTAACTCCGAAACTGGTAAATAGACAGTTTCAGCATCGTCAAAGTTTGCGTACGGGGAAAGTGATTGAAATGTGAGTGAAATGAGTGAAATGGAGTCCGATTTGCTTCTTGAGGGTTTCAAAATGATTGTCAAAGAAAATGAACTTTAGTACCTGACAATGCTGGAGATAGCAGCTCTTACAAAAAATGGTTAAAAACAATCCGTATGACGGACGACTGATAGCAAAAATTGAGTTCTGCAATCAGTTGATGCTAAATTTTCGTAATAAATTGGAAGCTGTGACTAATGGCTGCAAAACAAGGCTCAGGGCTTGTTTTTATATTTCAATTATGAAAATTAATTTTATAATTCCAATTATGAAAAATGACGGCATTTATGAGTTAATTATTTTGACCTACTAGAAGAGTCGTTATGAATACAACAACCTGGCTGAACATCATAATTCAATCGTTGCCAAACTTTTTTAAAAAGGAAACGTATCAACTCTTAGTAATGGATATTCAAACAGAACAGAGTGTCATTTTACTTTCTCGTACTATGTACTCTTATAATACACAATTATTTTATTACAATATTTTGAGATTATTGCTGGACAACAGATGCATATAGTCCAAGGTTGCATAGAGAAAACTTTTACGAATAATTGAGGTGTTTAAAAAAGAATAACTTATTAACAAAAAGAAGAACAATTTTTAAAATATACCGAAAAGGCAGATTTTTTTTTTAGATTATATTGGACTAATACCTGAAAAAATGTTGGGCCAAACATGACTTCCGATGGAATTATTAAAAAAAAATTACATGGTAGACAAATTAAAAGAAAATCAGTCAAATCGCCAAATTATAGAAAGACCGACTATAGGACAGTCAAACAACAGAAAGTGGATGGAAATTCGCAAAAATATGTTGACTGAATCTATTTTTGGCCTAGTGTTCACGGAAAGATGAACGCTAATGTTGCAAGAGTGCAGCTTCAAGATCAGCTAAGCAAAACTATTTCAAGTTGTGGTATCTTCATAGATAAGAACAGGATACTTATTTTCTGAGAGTATGTCTGGATGGTCTTATTAATAATATTGTTATCGAAATATCTTACTAAATTAGGCGTGGCATACTGCAGTTCTTTTTCACTCTTACAATAATGTCGAAAGTTTGACGATGTTACATGCAACATTTCATTAAAATCAGTTTTAGACGAAAACGCCCCACAAAAGCCACAAGTAATGTATGTATAATGTATATTTATTGTTTAGTTTTTTAACACATTTCAGAAAATTACTATATTAATATTACCTACATATGTATGTAAAGGTAATTTGATGTAAGAAAAAACAGGAAAACCAAACTAATTCCCTGTATGAGTCTATTTTGATAACAGCGATCGGATCAACTGAATTAAAAGAAAGTTAAGGCTTATTACTTATATTGCTTACTTGTTTAAAGAACAAAAATTACGTTACAAACAGAAAACGTTACTACTGTAGTATGCTATAGTTGTTTAATGGTCGAAATAAATAGCCAAAATATAAAATTATTCATAAAATACGAAAATTAAATTTTTCATGTTTTGCTGTGAGGCAAAATTAAAATCCCATACACAATTAAAGCTCGCCCTAATACTAGCAAGGAAAGATATCCATACATTCAGTTATATTGTTGCCCAGCAACGCAAATATAAACAAAAATTAAACTTAGAACTACACCCTCCTATAACCAGTCAGTTTGCCACCAAGGCAAATCCAAATACTGAAAAATATATTTGAATAGAATATTTTCAAACATTTTAATTTCGAAAAAAAAATTGGTTTTTCTCTAAACTATGTGTATGTTCGACTCTGAGTTCGAATTTTTGGGTGGAGGCCTCTTGTTGATCAACTACTATTCATTTGAGGTGGCAGAGTGGAATAAAAATAATTTATAAGCTCGGCCAACTCGTCAGCCGTTTCATTTCCCTTGACACCCATCTGGCTGGGGTGTCAGAATTTATGGTGTGCTGGGAGTCAAGAAGCTTGAGCTCTTCGTGACAGCTCTTAGCAAGTTTCGATTTAATTTCTCATGAATCGTATGTACTTGCACCTTTATACTAAATTATTCGGGATTGAGGTAAAGAGGACGCGTCATTCATTTTTGAGAACGCTACTGTGATAACTTTTATCGGATGTTGTCTGTTATTTAATTAATAAAATCTTTTTATCAAAAAAAAAAAACCTGGTCATCCAATTGCAGAGATTAAAAAAACAAAAGCAGAATTAAAAATTTTATCTAATTCGTTAGAACCGATTTCGAAAAAAACGATTTTTATTGATATGGGCTTACTTATGGTCTTAAATAATATTCTTAATCTTGATGTAGGAATGACCCACAGACCAGAGATATCAGGTTTAAAGCAAATCCGTCCAGCCGTTGAGGCTGCAGTCGTCACAAACAGAGAGAATTGGCCGATCCACTTTTTTTAATTTTTCCATCATAGTAATGTCAATTTTGACATTGTTCGATCTTCCAAGAAACTAAACAGTCAAAAATTTTTGGAATATACATAGGTGGGTGACGCAGTGCATTCAATCAAATATATTTAGGCATCAATTACATTATTTTTGTAGGTCAAGTATTGAATTTTAAAGCACGTTTTGTCTATCAGCTTTACAAAAAAAAAAACTCCCAAATTGAAGGTGAACCTTCAGTTTATGACATAAAGAAAAAAATATATCACAAACAAACAGTTTGCCCCCTTTACCAACCGCTTCCAAACATTTCTCTGGTAAATGTCAAAAAATTCCACCAGCACCAGTACTTGCAAAAAAAAAACTTTGTTTTCTGAAGCGAAAAACATTTTCCTAAATCTTCTCTCTCTCTTTCTTTCGCTGACATTATTAACATTAAATATGTCAACGAGTTAAAGCTCACAGTATTGAAGTTCCAGGGCCCGACCTCTTGTTACCCGGGTTAACTTCCTAAATGCACTTATCTTCTTGCACCCCACACACCGACAACTACGCGAACTGAACGAATTCCTGTTCTACTTTATTTCAAATCTAATTTCGAAATAAATAACAAAAAAAAAAAAAAAGGACGATGAAGAGAAATATCCTCTTTTATGCGCAGCGAATAAAAATGTGAATTTCATTTAACTGCGAAAGTAAACGGAGGCATATCCTATAGTACGTATGCAACCTATTCAAGTTGTGTCACAACTCCATTCTGTAGTATCACCCCACATGACCTACGCGCGCACCAGGCAACATTCCAGACAGACAAGACCTAACCAGGTAAGAATTTGTCCTTGCGAATAAGTTTTTTTCTTTTCTTCGAAATAAACATGAATAAGACTTTATTATAGAGGACCGAACAAGGACTATGCATATGTATGTACATACCTTCTATTCATACTTTATTTTTACTTTACAAATTCAAATTGGAACGGGGGGAGTACTTGTACTCGTAGGTATAGAGTTGCACTGTGTCGTCAAGACACCCGCAGCGAAGCCTAGATATATAGGGCTAAAGAAAAAGGATTTGGTGTCTACTGTCCTCATATTTATTGTTCTTGTGATTTTCTTTGTACATATATGTATGTTCATTTTTACAGGAAAATTTGATTGGAAAAGTTTTATGTCACAGGAAGTCACCCTCCCTGCTAACCACAGGCATCCCCGCATGGTGTCTGATGTACTAAACTAAATATTAAATTTAATAACTCTAAAGTGGACTTTTTTTCTTTATTTTATTTACAGTGATATGAAAAATAACTACGGATCTGCGGCCAATAATAACAATGCAACTCGCAATGAACGAGTTCCTAATTCACCTTCGGTGTTTTACTGTTTACATGGGATGGGCAATAATGTTGAACGTAAGTCTAAATTTAGTTCCGTATTTAAAGGGGAATGCCCTATCTCTAAAGGACATGTATTGTGATTGCTGCAGAGTTACTAATTAAAATTTTTTGGTACTTTAGCTGTGGCTTTGTTATTCTCAAAATGAAATGATTTTAAAAGAACAGGGAGGAGAAAAAGTGAAAATGGTATACAATGGTGGTTCGAGGTTCAATCCCCATTGATCATTTCCTCATTTTTTTAGGAAATATTGCAGAGCACTCACTGATTGACACACCGAACAGGCTCTATTGTACGAGACAAACCATAAATGTTGATCTGATAGGTGAGAATATTTATTCTGTAATGATCAACGTTACTGACCTGATTATTGTAAACATCTATAACTCTCCTAACCCACTCTGAACAATTTATCACCAAAATGCGTGCCAACTAAGCTTATAGGCGATTTCAACAGCGATTACGGTTTGTAAAGGTATGGTTCCAATTGGACATCAACATGCAACGAAACTGTTAAAGGCTAGATTTCTCTCATAGCCACCATTGCCTTGTCATAATTGCAATCCGCATCGTGTGATACTATGTACCTCGACTGCGTTAGAATTTCCCCAGAAGTATCCAATTCTTATCAACGCTCGTGGACCAATCGTCGTGGATTCCCAATGGAAGCAGAGACCACGAATACGTTGATAAAGTTACTCAGGTCTTCTTGCTGAAAAGTAGACATGATATTTGCTTACTCAGCTCGTACGACATGAAGAAATCTTGGAAGGGAAAATGTAGGCAGCTTAGAAAGCCGATACTCCAAATGTCTGGAGTACGTAAGCCAGAGCTGTTGTATTCTGAACATGGTAGGTCTAGTGAAGGATGACTGGAAAAAATTTGCTGATAAACTAAGAGTTGGTTGGTTGGTTGAAATCGGCTCTCGATGGGGATACACTTAGACCAGAAAAGGTCTTACTCTAGGAACCATTTACTCCTTTGTATGACGGATCTAATCTTCGCCGTGCTGGCGTTGTTGAGATCCTTTAGATCATTTAAAAGGTATTCACCTAGTGTAGCCTTTCTGATATTGATATTGGCAAAGGAGGTGACTGATGGTCTCCAATTTCTCTTCATCCCTACAGCTTCTACAGAAGTCCGGTGAGGGCGTTAACTATCTTGGAGAGCGTTTCTCTATTATGTTTTAGGTGTCCCATGGACATAGCTTTGTTCGAAAGTCGGCCAAGGCAGCCTTGCGATATGACATTGGTCGAGTTGTTGTCATCGATGATTGGCCTGATTCACCGTGTCGGCGTTGAACGTCTATAGCATAAGACGTTGGCGCCTCGATGTTGGTGACGCTTATGCTATTTAGATCAGAGGAACCTCGTCTAGCCAGTTCGTTAGCCTCACAATTCCTTGATATGTTACAGTGACCTGGTACCCAGCAGAGGGTGAAGTACTGTCCAACTAATTCATTAAGAGATAGGCAGTAGTCATTCACTGCCTTGGATCTCATTGTGGTCTTATTACTACGAGCAAATTTTTTTTGGAAAATACGCAGCTTGAAGCCATTTAAATCGACAAGATAAGATGGTGAAACCCCCATGAAATCCATCACACTGTGGATCGTATCCCCCCCATGGCTTCTAGTAATCTTCAGGAGTTGCCTAGATCTGATTCATGTTCCAAAATCTTGAACGGAGGTCAACGTTGTTTTTAAAAGGCAGGTAAAAGCTCGCATGCTAATCCCAACCATCTCATCCAGTCTATCATCATTGCTTCTGAAAACTCTGGAGAAACTGATAGACGCTCATATTCACTGCAGTATTATCCCAAACCAACTGTCAGTCTCCAAACATGCGTATAGCAAAGGGAAATCGATAGAAACAGCCCTGTACTCATTAGTGCGCATCATTGAAAACTCTCTAGATTGCAAAGAATATATCATTTAGTAGCATTTTTCGACATCGAAGGAGCTTTTAACAATGGGGCTATTACGCGGGCACTTGCGAGTCACGACGTCAATAGACGCCTTGGTTAAACCACTGTTAACCTCAAAGCTGGAGGCCGTAGTTCGTAAGTAGGGACACTGCCCAAGGTGGGTTGCTCTCTCCTCTTCTTTGGAACCTATTGGTGATTGAACTGTTTCCAATCCTGGAAGACGTAAGCTGTAATGTAGTTCCCTGACGACGTTACTATAGCTATTTCGGGTAAAAATCTTTTGCAAAATGGTCTCTATATAAATGGAAATAAATAGAGACTACAGTCACGTATTACATATTGGCTCTATTTATCCGTAATTAAGGCCTATAGTAGATACCTTTAGATATCTATAGCAAAGGTTATATCTCAGTGATCTATTCTAAGTACTGGACACTCCTCTATTCTTAACGATCATGACTTCCTTCCGGAAGACAACCATTACGTGTTTGTATAACTTCTGTTCGACAATATCTTTGAAACGTGTATCCTAAGAGATTATTGGGACGACGCGACGATCTGAAATACGGAATTCATATGTTTCTTTACGAGGAGGAGGTGTCTTCTCCAACGATCTAAACATAAATATCTATTTCCGTCTTTCCAGTCATTGTAGCATCTTCCAGGCGGACATCATGGTGATATCACATTTTTTACAGATAGTCAAGCCGCGATTAAATCTCTTGAATCTTTCACATTGAAGTTAAAAACTGCCCTAAATTGTTACCGGAACCATGGTTTTGTGCACAATTGCTGCTTTAATTACGTGAAGAAGAACCAGATCTATATCGCAATGTCGTTCGTATGTCCACAAATCAATTCTATCATTTGCTAGCTTTGATCAAGCCGCACATTGAAAAATCGGACACTAACATGCGAGCAAGCATCGATTTCGAGCATCATTCCAGAACTTCTCGAAGCAATATAAAAAGTTCTTGTCGCATCCACCCCTCTTTCTCTCATTCTCATAATTGAACAATGTTTTTTCATTATAAATCCTTATTTTCTATTAAGCAACACGGGTTTCTCAAAGGTAGATCGAAAACCACCAACTTAACAGAATTTGCTTAAAACTATTATCTAATTTGCTTTGCATAGATTCTATCTCTCCGTCTATGCCGATGACATGAATATTTTTAAATTCATATCTTCTACCACCAACTCTCGCTTTTTCCGAAACGACCTTAACAAATTTTAAACTTAATATTTGCAAATATCAATCCATTACATACTCTCGTATGTAACGCCTTCCACCTCCCCATAGGTACTAATTTCTCTCCAACGAACCTGTCCCTTCAGTTTCATCGCTGCGTGATTTAGGTGTCATTTGCGATAGATAGCTTAACTTCCTTTCGCATATTGACAACATTATAAGTAGAGTCAATTCTGCTCTTGGCTGTGTGAAAAGTTTGTCTAAGGAATTTTCAGACCCCAACGTTACTAAATTACTCTATATCACCTTTGTCAGAACCTGTTGTCAGGCTGTCCACATCCGACGTATTGAAGCCATCCAACGCAGGTTTATGCATTTCGCCCTTCGGGGTCTTCCTTGGGTTGATAGTTTCAATAATAGGTATACCTCCCGACTCTGAACGCTTGAAACTGATTAACCTTCAGTCCCTCGAAAATCGGAGCGAAAATGCCGACCTTCTCTTCTTACATCATTTAATAACTGGCCACATTGGTTGTCCCGCCCTTTTTGCATCGATCTCATTTAACACCAATCCCCGTAGCCTTAGATCCATTCCCCTCTTACATCTCAGTATTCACTGCCTGATTGACTTCCACTGCAGCAGAACCACCCTTCGGAATATTCTTCAGTATCGTTCCAATCCCGACTAGCCACTGTCCTGCATTTCTCCTCACTAATTCGAGCTATGCCACTTTCAGGACGACGCCATTTAAGTGGCACAGCAGCCGAAAAGGTCTGCCACTATTCCTAGCTGCCATTGCGGAGCTATCACATGGGCAATTTTGTCTGCCATTTAAATGGCACGAAACTCGGCTGCCATTTGCGGTGCCATCCAAATGACAGAGCAAATGGCGTCACAAAAGTGGCATTCATACAGGCACCATTTAACTGGCAGCTTTGTAACGCAATTTTGACGTCACAGTGCCATTGAAATGGCAGAGAATAATGGCCGTCTAATAGTAGTTTAAAATAGTCACGTAGTGAACCCAGTGATTTGCTTAATTCGCTACGTGATTATGTCGCTTTTCAAGTAATTAGTTGCACACAAAATAAGTCATTACATTATATAATATTTCGAAGTTATTATTTAGTTGTTGAGAATTTTTGTATTGTAGTTTTTGAAATAAACAAATAAACAAGCACGAATAATATTATTATATTTTCTTCCAAGTATATATGTACATAAATGGAGAAATTTATTTGAGATTTATTGTTGATCTTGACCTCATGGAAGTACATATGTAGATATGTACTCACGACGTAGTTACAGTCAAAATATATGAAATCTTTTCAAATGTCAGTTCCTAATTAAAAGTCAAAAATAAGTGAAAAGAAAAAACAATTCAATTCTATTCATGTTTGTCACATGGATTTCCCATCTTTTCACAAGCCACTTCATTGCTAATCTCCTTGAACAAATCTATGCAATGAACACATTTAACTTTTCCCACACAAAACACACCAAAATCAAAACTTTAATTAAAACCACAAACACTTGCATCACTATACACTACACCTCTTCACCTTCAAAGCACTCATTCACTATGAAATGAAGGCTCCTGAAAGCCCAGCAAAAAAGAGAACTCAAAAATCACTCGAAACTCTTGACTAAAATATTAGACATGCAACTTTTCATTCCACCTTTCATCGTTAATCAAAAAATTCACCACAAAACATCCGCCACCATTGCGTCCTTCTATAACTCACCACCACAAGGACCCTCCACCATCTGACTAACATTCTCATTCCCAAAAAAAAAAAAAAAAACAACAAAAGGTCTACACACATATTTGGAACTTTTGGGCAGGACCAGGAAAACGAAGAAAACTTCTTCCATTATATGAGAGAGCAGCATCTCTAGATACATATGAATATGTATGTTCGAAATATTTTTGGTACGAAATATGTAACGCAGAAGAGCCCATTGGCCAGCACTTCAACTCCCAGATGCATAATTCTCATACTCCTAGCCAGAGCGAGCGCTGGTCGTCGCCGCACCGCACCACTTTGACAGAAATATCATAAAATATGAGGATTTTTCGTAGATTTATGAGCCGAAATGAAAGTCGCCCAGGACTTCTCTTTTCGTCCATATGTCCACCACCCACAACGAATGAATTCAGATTAGTTGGAGGTTTTTTTTTTTTTTTTTTTTCAACTTTTTATTATGAATACTCTGAGGGTGAGGGTAACTGGAAGCCATATGTCCTTTGGATGGACGTGTGTAATGAAAGTTTCACACATAGATAGATGGATGGAGAGGGTGTACCTCTGAGTACGTATCATTGGGATGCAATGCGTTAGTAGCTGATAAAAATGCTGCTGCAGCAGTGTTGCACAGTGCAGAATGACATTCAAGGATGACGGATTGTTATTGGGTATAAGGATGAGCTTTCGAGGTCATTACTGTGTTCTTCGGATATAAATAGTTTTTTTTCTGTTCAATTCAGTTTTTTATAAACGATGTGCAGATGCATACATTGGCTTCGTTCCAAAAGCATTTAAATCCTAATGTCTAAAGATGCAGAGATACTTTACTCGTTGCTTAACGAGATGTTACTTCTGCGTACGAAATCATCAACTCTTTACGTCAGTTATTTACTATTTATCGAAATCATGCATTTGTGATTCAAGTCGAGATATAACCTATCAAAAGTCAACTCCCATCTGTATATAAACATCAATATTTGAACTACCCCTTCCATGAATTTCTCAATCCCATCCACTTCTCTGACTATAATTCCATATTTGTTGTACATTGACTCATTGCCAGTTATCTATCAGATAACTTCCCTATCGCAACAGCACCCATATCGTCAAGATACACACCCATCCTCAAACTTAAATGAAACGCATAACCTCTTCCCCCGGAAAGCAAAGGAAGCACGAAGAAGAAATTGTAACAGAAAGTGCCACTTCTAATCTCTAATTCTCTATCTCTTCCTCCGACAAGGATAGTATTCCCACCCCCAGAGTAGTAGATTCAATTTTTAATTAAAGTTCTCAATTGCCAATAACTACGATTGCAAAAGGATATCAGCTTCAAGAATGCTGAACGAATAGGATGAACGGCTATGTGCTAGCAAAAACAGAATGGAGGAAAAAAAAACACTTTAATTCCAATTCCGCACATATTACTGTTGCATAGGATGCGAGGCGAGGCGAGGCCATGCCATAGGGCAACGGCCGGAACTCACAGGATTAAGAATTTCCGCCTTTGCTTCTACTTTGCTCCTCTTTTAATTTGTCCCCCATCAGTGGATGTCACAAATCAATGCACACACAGTGTCTCTCGGTTATTGAGGAGAGGGACGGTCCTGTCCTAGAGCGGTCGTCTTCCAGTCATGCTTATCAGGATATAACACCACAAGAACTCACCGTGCTGCACAAGCAAATTGAATGTCATTCGTCGGAATGTCATTCTTGGCATGGCTATATTACTTCTTCCTTTTTGCAAATGGTTATGTGCATTTGGATGTGTATGTGTGTGTTTTTGTGATTATGTACCCTCTCGTGTCATCGTGTTTGAAATGACCAAAGCAATAAAATAATGTGACGGTCGATAACCGTTAAAGGGATGGCGTCACAGTCGGTTCCAAGGGTGGGAGATAAATTAAAATAGTCGTTCATTTTGGCAGTGCACATTCTGTCAAGCGAACGAAAGAGAAAGAACGTTGAAAGGACTATTTAATGCTTACATAATGCCACTTTAGGCTTGTATGCAATGGAGGACTTCCGTCGTTGGTTATTTGGATCATGATGCATTGTAGTTTTTCGGGTGAGCTGACCGTGTACTGCGCCTTCCGAGAGTCGTAAAATTATTAGTCGTATAGTTAAGGCGAAATTGTTGCAACATTCATAATAACTAGGATTCCCAGGCGTTGGATTGGATTATTCATAATTTTATGTCGAAAGCCAACGCTGACCCAGATTATGTGTGTGATGGATGTGGACTAATCTACAACCGAGTTCTATGCATGGAAAGAGACCTATGACTTTGGTTCTTAGATTTTGGTAGCGTAAACTCTAAAAAGTTGCATGTGGACACATCATACACTTCCATTAAAAAAAAATGTCAAAATTGGCTTTTCTACTGGAAGAAACTTAATGAAAATTGTAAACAATAACTTATATATTTTTTTTTCTATAATTCCTGGAGAATGTGTGCCTTCAAAGGAATTCCTTACTTAAGTACGCTATGATATACTTTTGGGAAGTGTGTGTCTTTCGTGTTCACACAAGCGGAATTAAATGAATAACGATAATAATAGTCCTTCAATGATTTCTACAAAAAGCCTGTTTAATTTAAGAAGGGAATGAAAGAATCATTTAAAGAAAAATTCTTGCGATGAAAGGACAAAGTGAATACTCATCGAAAATTTTAATGGGTTTACACACATGCTAAGGATATGGATGAATGACTATGAAAAACTTGGTTTGGTATAGTATTGGTTTGGGATAGTAGTGCCTGATTGTCTAGAGCAAAAGTTCGTAATTATATTTTTTTTCTATCCTATCACATAGAGAGATCTATTGTGCCATAAAGCCAGCACTAAGTCAGAAGATATTACGCCCTCCGAATTAAGGCAAAATTGCAATACTTGAGAAGGTTTAAAGGCTAATCTGTGTCTAGATAACGGGCGCCCTTAGAACCAACCACTCCTACAGCTGCTCTAGAAACTATGCTATGCTATATCTACTCCGCGTTGATATCTTTGGGAAGCTTATGGCGACTAAAGTAGGATTACGGAAATATGGGAGACGCAAGCATCCTAAACGGCCATAACACTATTCCTAGTAATTCGGATTTCGGACTACATTGTCCCCTATCTGCTTGACTTTAACGTCAAGTATAAAACCTAGGAGAAGTGCTTGGGAATCGGGAGAAATCTGAATCTGAAACGAATCTGCGACAGAGATTTACGCAGACGGACCCAAGATAGCGTTTCGAACAGATGCGGGAGTTTACTCCAGTGCATTGGATATTTGTATCACCACACGATTGCCGAAGTACTATAGTGTGATTCAAGCAGAAATCACAGCAGTTCGTGTAGCCGGGGCATGGTATGGCTTCTACAAAGATAAACAAAGTTCGACAGCCTTGAAATTGCCAATAATTCGATCCAAGCTGGTAAAGCAATGCCAGGAATCTCTTAACGAGATCACTGCTAAGCGCGACGTGTCCATGTGCTGAGTTTCAATCAATTGCAAAGCGGACCAGCTAGTTAAGCAGACTGGAACCTCCCTGACAGTAGGGGGGAACCGTCAGCACCTATTAAGTCAATAAAATTCCAATCAGATACTGAAGCCATTAGAATGGCAAACAGTAGATAGGATATTATCAGCATATGTCTCTCATCTAAACAAATCTTGCCAGAATAGGATTGAAGGAAAAGTACTTGACTTATTTTCGTCATTGCCACTCACGGGGCAATGTCTAGTAGGCAGACATACTAGAAGGTTTCCTTCAAAGACTTCTGTATAAGCTATAGAGACGAGAAAGAAGGGGAAATCCTGACACATCTTCTGCGTACCGGACCTGTCCTTCTTCGAAGATCTTAACGATCTAGCTAAACTTGACTTAAGCTTCGTCACCGGGTCAAACTTCTTCAGTATGAGTTCCCATTTGGAAAGTTTGCATCTAGGTCTCCGGTGCTGGTAATCCGGTTTTTTCATAGTGGTATCACAATGGACCTTCTCTTGCTCTAAGTGTGTCCCTGATGAGCGGGAACAACCACACAACCCTATACAACTATTTGTTTAGGAAATTTTATTTATTTAAAAAATATATCCAACAACGAGATAAGGGAATGTGCAACGCGTTTAGCATCGACGATCGTTCGGCACTCAGCCAGACAGATCAGTATATCATAAAAATTCAAAGTATAACAAGGATAATCAACCCTTTTGCGGATGCGCAAAGCTCCATCTTAAGTGGGGTACATACTGACATGTAAAATGATAGTGTGTAGTTCGGAATGATACCGAGAATGATGGGGCTGCACTAAAATGGTGCCACTGACAGTCTAGGAATACCATTCCAAAATTGATAACTTGCACCCTACTTGAATAGAATTGTCTGTTTTTGCAGCGATCAGACTCGACAAGGCTTATGCTGAAAAAACAAAACAGCAGTACATTTGGGCGATTGCAACAAGCAAATGCATGATCCAACTAGTAGATTGTCGTAAAGGCACCAGGAGTAGGCTGATATACTTTAATGAAACTGCTTAGTTTTATGTTACATCTACATATGTATGTATATACAAGAACGCAGAGAAGGTAATATTCATTACGAATCTGGTAAAAATGAACACCACCTAACAAAACATTTCGTCAAGGGACGAATCTTTCCAGCACTGAGTAAAGCCGGATGTCACGAATTAGGTAAACCCCTTTCGACAGCCTGAGTAAAATCTTAGAGAGTGGCATAAGTGAAAAGATTAGTTAATGGAATGTGAGAGGATACTTTACTTACTTGTCCTGTATCCCCTTGTGGGTCCTATGGCCTCTACAACGCCTGCGCGCCATCGTGTGCGGTTTCAGGCAATGTGCCTCAGCACTCCCCAACTCTTTCCCAATTGCTGTGCTTCCTTCTCAACTGTTCTGCGCCATGCACTTCTGGGACCGCCGCGTATTCTGCCATCCTGAGTAAGCGGGTTCCATTGCATCGCGTGGTTAGCTATGGACCTGTCACCTTTTCGGAGAGTGTGACCAATCCACTGCCACTTTCGTCATTGTATGGTTGCGCCTATAGGTTCATGACCCAATCTCTAATAAAGCTGTTCGTCAGAGATACGGTATGGCCAGAAAATCCTTAAGATGTTGCGTAGGCACCTATTAACGAACGTTTGCAGCTTCCTCGTGGTACCTCTAGGTACCACATACATATAGCAGCATGGATTCAACGTTGGAATGGAACAGTCGTAGCTTGGTGTTTAAGCTAATTGCATTACTACGCCAAATTGCGGTGAGCATCCCAAACTCAGATTTTGCTTTCCCTATTCGGCTGGCTATATCCAGTTCGGTTCCGCCATAAGTTGAGACAATACTCCCAAGGTATTGGAAACTCTCTACTCTCTCAACCGTTTGTCCAGCAATGCATATATGTATGAGTTGATGAGTTCGGTCCTATGCTGATCATTTTTGTTTTTGTCGAGTTAATTTTCAGCCCAACGATGTCAGCTTCCCTCTCCACATTTGCTGTCATTTGGTGAGACAGTAGGCATACATCGTCGGCGTAGTCGAGGTGTTTGAGTTCGGATGTAAGAGTCCATCGAATTCCTCCATTTCCCCTCGATAAAGCCGCATTTAGCACATCGCTTATCACCAATAGAAACAATATTGGTGAAAGAATGTAGCCTTGCCGAAAACCACTTTGGACTTCGAATTCCTCAGACAGCCTTCCTCTGTGCAAAACGTGACATGTGGATCTATCTAGCCTTGATAATAGCTACTAATTTCTCAGAAATTCCTCTTCTGCGCAAGGCAAGTCAAATACATTCCCGATTGACACTATTCGAAATCGATGAACAGCAGGTGTAGTGGTAATCGATATTCAACGCATTGCTCGATGATGATCCGCAGGATGTTGATGTGGTTTACACGAAGGATCCAGAGCGGAAACCTGCTTGTTCAGCGTCGAGTGTGTCTTCGGGGTGTTCTTTGATTCGCTGGAGGATAATTCTAGCTATTACTTTAGCCACAGCAGGTAGCACGCAGATACCTTTTCAGTTTTCGCACTGCAATAGGTTGCCTTTTTTAGGGAGCTTGACGATCATTCCCTTCATCCACTTATCCGGAAAACTCTCGGCTTCCCAGGTTCTCCCAACAAGTGGAAACAGTAGCTCAGCCGATGAAGTTGGCGCAGCTCGAAAAAAGCTCCGCGGGTACGCCATCAAGTCCTACCGCCTTATTGATCTCTTCTTTACTGGGGGTTGAGGTGCGAATTCGGAAATGTCTTACCACGGATACTTCAGTCTGACTTGGGTGCATATTGCTGGCGAATACTCTGTTTAAAACTGAAGCAAATTGCTCCTTCCATCTCTTGAGCTGATCCTCATCCGATATTAGCAACGAACCGTCTAAGCCTTTCACTGGGTGTTGAGTAGAGCTTCGGCCACCTATTAGCTCTTTGGTGATTCTATAAAAGGTTCTGCTGTCGCACCTCGCTGCTGCTTCTTCTGCTTCCGTAGCCAGCGCATTGATGTAATTGCGCTTGTAACGTCGCACGCTACGCTGCACTTCTCTCATCTTCATTCGATATTGGGACTGGACTCTCGATCCTCCCTGCTGCTGGAGTTGCTGCAATTTGAGCTCTTAGCTGTTTTCGTTCGTCGATCCTTCACCAGGTATCCTCAGAAAGTCACGCTCTATGGCTTCCTTGCGAATGTGAGAGGATGTATAGACATGTTGATGTATGTACCGAGTAAGTTGAAAGTATCTTCAACCAATTTTTAATTCGTTAGTCCTAAAGTGACTCGAAAAAGTGACTTTGTCGTGAGTGAACTTTGGTGAATTGAAGGGTAATATTTAGGGCCCTTTCTAGTAAAAATTGATCTCAAGTTCTTCACTATAAATTTTGAAGAAAAATTTGAGGCACTTTTCATTCATGACAAGTTACAATAATAACGCTTTTCCGTAGTGTAGTGCTTTGTCTCCAGACTCAGACAATAAACTTTTTATTAAATTAAATTTAATCAATCTGTCCTTTCTTGAAGCTTGAATATACATGATTTATTATTATTCGGCGATATAAGCCATCAGAGTCATGTTAAAAGGCACTTCTACTCAATCTATTGTGTTACCGAACACCGAATTCATATAAACATTCTATAAAGTAAGACTATGTAATTCGTTTTCCTTTAAAACTTGGAACCGCCAGCAACAATTCAAATTTATATTTAGTTCACCCAAAGGTCATTCGACTGCTACAACGTCAGCTCCGCCTTTTCAATTAACTTTTCTCCTCTAATGATTGCATACCCCATAATCATACAAATCGTTTGCATAAATTAAATTAAAAGGAAATAAACAAATGCAAAACATTAGTTCATGCAGTGATGGTGCATTCAGTTGATTTCAAACTAACCGTCCATAATTCTTCCAATCATCGACAGATGATGCATGTAATATGAGTACAAACCTCATGTGATCACCACCCCGCATATGCAATTTCAACACACCTCCTCTGCTCCGTTTTCGGTTTCATCAACTGTGTCGAATTTGTTTATTATTGTGGAATTTAATTTCATTTCGACATTTTGCACACGTTTCACGGATCCACGTTGTGTGTGTATCAATATTTTTTTTAACTGAAACCCCCAGTAGGTAAGTGGGTTGAGTGCCAACCTCAGTGCAAACCTTTTTTAATCGCTTGACAAATATCCAAGCAACAAAAGTGTCAAACTTCTCTTGTAGAACACATCATCCGTCCGAAAGGATCACCTCTCAGCCCACTCTCATCAAGAACGGATATCCATCCCGGGTTTATACATTTTTATTACTTTTTTACTGCCACTTGACAAAGTACGCAATCGATCGTTAAGCAGTGCGCCCGTCCCTACATTAACACTCGTCTATCTATCTCGGAATTTGCATATCTGTATCTCTAGTCGAGTTGTCAGATGATGAGCATGCCAATGGTGATGTGTTGAAAGCTGGAATCTGTTCTCTATTATCAATGAATAAGTAAACTTTTTTGTTCGTTTTTTTGTTTTGTTACGTGCACGTTACACTACGAGATTACTTTTAATAGGTCTATGATTTGGTTAAATTACCTGTGTGTGTTCACATAGTAGTAGATACATACGTAGGGGCCTTACTCTGGACGGATTTAAGATTCACTTGAAAACTTAAAGAGACAATTGCTCAATTATTTTCCGGGTTTTGAACGAATCGGTTTAGTTGTCGGAAGAAAAACGCTAAACGGTCGTGAATTGTTATTATTATTTATTTATTTTCATTTTTTATAATGAATCGGGCATTTAATTGAATGGAAGACTAATTGTAGCTAAAGTGACATTAGTTTATGAAGTGTAAAAGTGTTGCTCGATTGACTTGTGAAAGTGAACGATATTTTATAGGAGAAAACATGGAGGAGGACGGAGATATGCAGATTGAAATGGATATCAAAGGGTGTAAGTTGGAAAGTTTAAATTGATGTTCACCTAGAAGGGCTGTATCTCTCCTAACAGTTTGCAGATTGTATATTGCAAGTGGAGGTTGGAATAGGTCGTGATAAATACAAACATGTCCTTGAGTGTGTTCGCAGACATATTCAAAACTTTCCCGATTAAGCAGTTTCAGGGATACAAAATGCCTTCTGCTCATTTTTTGTCTTCGTTGGATATTCTACGCGTGTTATTTTGAGTTATTCCCATAGTCATCACGTGCTTTTTTTTAACTCGACAATGTACAGTAAGCCGTGTCCACTTCAAACGAAAAGTTCTGAAAAATAGAAACAATCCGAATCCGGTCTACTACTTATATTTATTTATGTAAGTATGGAATTCGATCTCGTTCATATGACCATCGCGAGTACGTTTGCAGCGATCGATTCTTTGGAGACAATTTTCCACAACTCTTTCACACATATCGGCCGGAACGTTGCCAATTTCGCTTTCGATATTGTTCCTGAGCGCCTCTAACGTTGTTGGCATAAACCAACGATTTTACGTAACCCCATAAAATGAAATCCAACAGCGTTAAATGGCATCAGCGAGGTGGCCATTCAACCGGACTATTTCTCGAGATTAAACGATTACTGAACTTCCCCTTCAATAGATCAATTGTTTGATAGGCTATGTAGCATGTGGCACCATCTCGTTGGAAACACATATTACTGATTGAATTCTGACCAAAAATAGTCTTTCAACATGGCACGTTAGCGAACTCCATTGACCGTAACATGGCGATCATTTTCGTCGACGAAAAAATACGGTCCAATTACATACACCTCCGGCATGAAATCTACACCACACGGTCACCTTTTGTGGATGCAATGCGAGTCTCTTGAAGCACATGTGGGTTTGTTGCTGTCCAATAAGTTATTGAGAAAGTCATTAAGGAGAAAAGGGAGCTTCATCACTGTAGATGAATTTTCGGTGAAATTCAGAATTTTCTTCAAACTTTTGCTGATCAAAAGGCTTCAGTTCTTCAGTTAATTTGATCTAGTAAGAGTGTACACCAATATCTTTAAGCAAACTTCTGGATTGAGAGATTCCCAATTCCTGTGAACGGCATGGAATCGACTGATTTAGCTCATTTTGAACTGAATCGCTTTCGGCTGCGATATTTTCGGTATTTTGACCGGTGTATTGTCTCACTGGCAGAGGAACATTAGTGAATATGTTAACTCGGATTTATCCATAGCATATGTGCATATGTATATACTGACAGTACAGATGATAGTTTTCACCAGGTCGATTAGGTCGTCTAAAAAGCAACACCAAATAAGTTCCCCTCTCAAAAACACTACAGTAGGACACATTTACAGGATGTGAGTAAGTGGTTGATTCTACCTCCTCATGTTTACAGCTTCTGTAGAAATCAGTCAAATCGGTCAGTCTAGTAAACTGTTGCCTGTTAAGGATCAGATGACTAAACTAATTTTTTTTGTTTATTTAGAGAAAGTTCCACACTAACTCTGGCCAGATGTGTGTTGATAAATGATAAGTTTTAATCCCTAAAGGGGAATTGAATCCCACATTCATTATTAATAAACCTCCAATGTAACGGTAAGGATACCAGCTTCCATGAGCCTTTTTCTCAACCTGCGCCCAGACTAATAGCAAAAGCGTTTATCAACCTTCATGTTAGAGACAAAGCAGTTATACCCTTCGTTCTAGCATTACTGAAAGCACCATGTCGAAGGCAGAATACCATTGTGTAGGTAATCGTTCTTTATAAAAGGTGACTCGATTATTTCGACCAACCGCAAATGTGATTGTTAGCTAGCTTTTTCGGAACCTTGGGAAGGAGAAAAGACTTGATTCAATCTCCGGATATTTTTTTAATAAATATAGGCCTTATATAACACACTGAAACTTTTTTGGTTCAAGTGTATCCTACCGTGAGCGGAGGATAGCCACCTGACCTAGGCTTTAGATGTACATACCTATGTTAGCATATAAGTATCCTTTTAGATATACATATGTACCTTCTATCTGATTTTCTCCATTTTCATGTTGGATCTAAGAAGCTTGGAATGAAATGAAAGGCTTCCTGGTTTCGCTGCTATTAGTCAGTTTTATTAGTCAAAAGTCAGTTTTATGCATCTTGTATATTTTCATGTGGTTCTGTCTATGGCTTATGATACTCAGAAATATTTCCTATTGGCAGTATAAAGTGACTCCTTCCAGCTCTCTAGAAGGACCGAGGGTTTTCTTTTAGTCTGATTTTTTGTATATTAGGTTACATAAGTATGTAATGTCGTTTACATTAGGTTAGACAGGAATGTTATTTCGACATTTAAATTGATATTTAGCCAATGATTCCCTAATATAGAATAAAGTCTTCAGATGATGGGTAGCTTAGGATAACGAACGTTAGTCCTGTTTTCACACCATGCGACTTAAGATGTCACGATCAGTTTGGAGTGGAACCTATGTATAACACACACTTTCTTTGGTTTAAATTTGTCTCTATGTTGGTACAGATATACAAAGTGCAGATTCTCGAGTTCTTGGTAATTTTCAAGGCCCTTATAGTCCAACCAATCAAATGTATGATAAGGATTGTGCCTAGTTGTAACTTCAGCATTCTTCAAGTAAACAACAATTCAGAAAACAGATCTTTACTTGAGGAATGTGGAGTGAGATATGTGTATGTATTTACTTGAAGGAAGTTTGAAATTCAAGAGAAAGATATTGAAAGAGCGTAACCAACTACTATTTCTGAGTTCTTGGTGTTGGTGTACCAACGAATTAAGATGTGATTGTTTGGATTTGTTCGTCGTAACCATTACTGTGTAATTTATGCCATTTATGCCAAGGGAATATCTAAAAGAAGAAGGGATAAATGTCGCTCAGTGGTTAATGCGTCGGTCTTTTGAGTGGAATGTTCGCGGGTCGATTCCCAGAAAACAACAAAGTTTTTTCACGGTTCTACCTCTTGCGAATGTATACAAGATTGTAATAGTTTTGAAAAACCTTCTCAAACTAAAGTTGCCCTTGGGACACGGCATTAACTTTTAGGACTTTTGCGACTTAGATATTCCGGCGGATATACAAAGTACAGGTTCTGATATTTCGTAACATTTTGTAGGGCTCAAATAGTCTATATCAAATGTGTGATCAGAACTGTCGGATATGATGACACTAATCTTAGAACAGTGTTTCACGTAATACTTTCCGACCGCAATACATATGTATGTATGTATATTGCACAATGCGTTCCACACTAATATCATACCTCAGCATTTTTCGATGTATTGAAACAGTTTCATAGATATTTATTTCGTTTTAGGTCTCGTCTAAACGAGGATATAGCGACAAAACCTCTATACGCGTTTGAGGTGTTGTACTCCCGCACCTATTTATGTATATCAGTTCATTTCGCATGGGAAGCGACTTAAATTGCGTTTGTTCACCTTGTGTTTTAATTTTACTAATTCTTCAACAACCGTGAATACTCCCATCAATATTATTTATTTGAACCTTCTACTAAATAATGCACTGACAGATGACACTCCAGATGACTAGATTCAAACGCTTCACATCGGGCAAATGAACTCATACAATCGCACGAACACACCCAATTTTATTTCTTCTATACAAACATATACACTTCTTATATACAAATATGTAAATATGTAAATACATTCATAAATATGAGATGAACGCGACTTTAAATAAATAAATAAATATGCCGGAATATAATTAAATAAAGTTATTCAATAGTAAATTTAATTATCACGTAAATTTTGCTTTATTGCTCAATCTCCATACAAAATGCACTGGGGAACTGAACTCACCGAACCACGGTATGTACTCGTATTACGTTGGTCGGAGGCGTAAAAATGATTACGAGATGTTACGCCTTGATCTTGAGCGACGCTTAGGTGTATTACAACTCCGACCCAATCGAAATGCAGTCTGAAGTAATGACAACTGTTTCGGCAGTTATACAAACTGATTCCATCAAACCATGCATCTGTTTTCCAGACAGTGGTGCCTCTCAAGCCTAGCACACTTATGGTTGACAGAAGGAAAGTGTCCCGTAAGAACTCCAATAAGTTATGTAAAGTATTTTTTGGTAAGAGACTTCAAGAATGCCGCTGATTTTTACAGACGTTCGGGAGCATACATTTAGTCTGACTTCAGGACAGCAATTGTATTCGTAAGAAACCCAGTCGTTAATGGAGGCCCTGATCTAGATTTTTCGCAATGCCAGTGTTACCTGGGACTTAGATAAGAGTCAAAGAGTTCAGCCTTGCCACCGAATTCATAGAGTTCTTGCATTCCCGAACGGAACGGGTTATAGGCCTAAGGTACGGTCTGATCTGACTGTCGCTACTCCGACCCCGATACCTAATTTTTGTTAATATTTGGACTTTATTTAAGGCCCTCAAGGCAAGAAAAAAAAAGAGTGAAATATCCCAAATAGCATCAGTTCAGTCTGAACTCATCATTAAAAGCGATTTGTCTAGCAAAGGAGATCTCTGATTGGATTTTATGAAATTTATTGTTGTGAAAGCTCTTCCGCTAACCCATCATAGAATCTATTTTTTTTTTTTGCCGAAATCCCTAAGTTTCAGATAGTGAACACAAAATCCAAACCAGCTTGTGTTTTCCCAACACAAAAACTGTCCGAAAGCTCCAATTAGTAAGCAATTTTCAAATTTCAATTGGAACTGTCAATGGCTAAGTGTAAAAGGAAATTTCATTTTCATTTTTTTTTTAAATCTGCAAATCATTTCTCAATGTCTTCAATATACTTAACATGGTCGGAGAGGTCAAATCCTCAAAAATTTTCCATTTAGGTGGAGGAGAGTAGACTAGTATCCAAATGAATCCAAATAAAACAAACTAAGCAAAACTTCAAATCCTCAATCACTAACTTTAGCTATTAAAACATTTTTGCACATTACACAAGTACACTCTAGGACACAATGTTTAGAGTGCTCGGTCACTTTGACGAAGGTACAGGCATGCGTTAATAAATCATAAGTATTTATTATAAATTCGCAACAAATTTTAAAACAACACAATCTCAGACGATTGAAAGGACAAGAAGTCAGATGTATTCAAAGTATACACGGATGAATCGAACATAGGAGGAGAGGCAGGAGAATCATGACCCAACGATTTAACTCGTTACCCATTCAGAACCATTTAGTTCTTCAAGCAGATGTCCTTGCCATAATTAAATCAGTTGAAATATTGAAATATCGCAGAAGACCCTAGTGAAGGAAGGCAAATTGACATATGCACGGGCAGTATGGCAGGCAGAAGTGGCGTCACACACCAGATGTTAAAATGGCGAGCAATAAGAGAGTCCAAATTCAAACTAAATCTATTCGCCATCCGCAATAAAATTTGCCTCTCATGGGTACTGGGAGGCCTGACCTTAGAACGCCGTCTCTAAGCCAACCCTATCGAGTTCAATCGGAAATTGGTTGGAGATTGATTGGAACCCAACCAAGTTTTACTTTGTTGTGTCTGGCAAAAGACCGTACAGCATCGTAGTATCGTAGTTGGGCGTTAGTGCGCTGTCTAACTATTTCAGAAGATAAATCTTATAGTGCACTATCCCGAGATTGTTATACATTTAGGGATAGTTAGTAGTGACTTACTAGACAGATGGGACAGGTCCCGGAAATGGTATTCGCTGAGACCGTTTTATAACTCCTGCTTAGGATCGGTAATTTGCATAAGGAGTGAACTGGACTAATATTCAAGTTTAGCAGGTTCAAGACTGAAAAGTCTTCTATTCGTAAAATAGTCTAGAATAGTCTTACAGAGACTGATGGAAAGTCCATTTATGGCGTAAAACTCTCTGCATGACGCTGAAGATTGATATGCTAAGTTTACGACTAGTAGCAATTACTAAGCCATCAGCATAGCTAACGCCAATGTAGTCTAAACTGTGCGAGCTTAAGAGTAAAGATATACCGGACCCAGTAAAGACCGACCATCAACCAAAATTGGCCAAGTTAGGAGCTATTAATTCTTCAATACACTTAGAGACTGCTGTTGCAAAAGAGGCTCGCCTGAGTAAGATTCTTGCGAAGGTTCCCAAACAAATGACTTCTATCAAGAATCGTGAGAGAATTGTGATGGTAATTGGACAGACTCTTATAAGAGCAGGTTGGAGACCCTCCTCAAATGTCACTTCCCTGGCTATGTAATTAGAAGGAATTACATCAAATTCACATATGTATATCCCAAAATGCATTTAGGCGATGAGAAAAATCAGTGGACAATCAATTCGTTGCCCCCTATAAATCACCAGGTACTGTCTTAAATGTTGCAAGAAGCAGAAGAATCTATTCCCTCAAACTGGGATTTATGCCATAGTCTTGACAGGACATTAGAGTACAGATTAAAGCCTAATATTTCAGCTAACTATACGGGGATGATTACTTTACTTATCTACTTAGATGGCGCTACAGTTCGGGCTGAACCTGGGCCTCAACCAACAAGCCTATCCAGTTAGCTCGGTTCTTAGTTAACGCCTCAAGTTGCGCACTCCAAGTCGGTCGAGGTCTACTTGTGCTAAGGCTAGGTCTTTCTCTACTGCGTTGTTCTTCCAGGTTAGATTCGATTACTCTATGGGCGGAGCATTTGTGTCCATCCGCTATACATGTCCTAGCTATCGTAGACCACTGATCCACAGTTTTATTTTTTTTTGACTAGGTCGATGACGCTGTACAACACAAAAAGAGGATGGAAATTTTACGAAGAATTTGTCTCTCGAAATAAGGAAGGATATACTTTAGAGTACAAGTTTCAATGCTATAAGCAGGATCACTGTCTTATACAGCGTTTCCTTAGTTGTTCGGGATAGGGTCTTACTACTCAATTGCCTTCTCAGCCCAAAGAAACAGCGATTGGCAAGAGTTATTCTTCTTTTTATTTCCGCCGAGGTGTTATTGTCAGAATTGATAGCAGAGCCAAGGTAGTCCAATTCGCTTACTACCTCAAAGTTATAGCTGTCAGTTGTATTATGCCAATATCGTCGGCATAAGCTAATAGTTGCACAGACTTTTGAAAAATTGTGCCTCCGGTGCTGACTTTTGAGTTTCGCACAATTCTTTCAAGTATGATGTTGAAATCACATATAGCGCAGCGCTTAACCTTGTCTAAACCATTTTTGGACATCTAAGGTCTCGGTGAGGTCGTTACTGACCTTCATGGTTGAGCGAGCGTTTTCCATCATCATCCTGCGCACGCAAATGAATTTGGCAGGACTACCAAAACTGGACATGGTACTGTCCCAATAACTGCTGTGATATGCAGCCTTTAAATCAATAAGAGATGGTGCGTATCGATTTGAATTTCTTGCGTTTTATCTAGGAAAACCACTGGTTACTGTTCAGCAAAGATTCTGGCGGTCTCTTGCGATCGCAACTTTTTAACGTTATACTCGTATCTTCTCACAGTAGTTCTTCTTTATTGTGGCGCTTCACTGCAACAAGGCAGTGATCCGAGTCGATACTGGGGCGATACATGAAATTTGAGAACGCACTTCCCTTGATAGCGTAGTCTATATAATAGAGAAGAAGTTCTGCTTTCCTGACATTGAGTGACCGATTAACAAAGTTGGCAAAGAGTGGTCATCAAAGTTTCACAATTGTGGGCAAATCTGCAATCGGGTCGCAAGTGGTTATCCACTATTTCCTTTCAAATGTTCTGAAATCAATTTTACAGACTTTTTTTTAATTTTTTTGTAAATTTAATAAGTTTGGCTTTGTTCTAATGTATGATACACAAGTTGTTGACTCAGTATTCCACTCAAAGCCACGCATCTGCAATTGAAATCCTTTGAAGTTTTATGCATTCTTTTGAATGCGATCAATCAAATTTAACTTAAAACTTTTTTTTAAGCTACGATATGTAAAACTCTCTAATCTAAAATAATGGTTTTGGAAAATGATCTTAAATAAATTTTAAGACAAACACCTTCAAAACCTCTCTCTCTTGTAATCCGCGTTCCTTTAAAGGCCTGAGTTGTGTATACAATCTCCCGCTCCATAAAACTCCACAATTACAATCCATTTCTCATTTTAACTATAACTGATTCCTTCTATAATTTTGCAAAACATAATGTTCCCTTTGATGTATGGCTCGCACCTTATTCAACAAATACATACATACGTAACAGGAAAATGTCGCACTGTATGCGCCTATATTTTCTAGCTAAAAACACAATTTCCCTCCAGGAGTTCACATAAATTGTCCTAATCAAGGATAATTTCCACAAATTCCGAAACGATTTAGAACGCGTTTTTGAACTTTACAATCATAACCAAGCAATAATCCTTTTACACGCCATAAATTTCATGATTTATACTTTCAGCAAGGATACCGCCATAAAACTGGCACTAATAAATCCAACCAAAGTCACGCGAGGATATTTTTATTTTTTGTTTTTTTTTTCTAAATAAATCAATTCAATTAGGTGCTATTTTGCGAATCAAAGGTGAATATGTACATATGACACGTGGATTGCGGTGTGTGCGCGCCAAAAAAAAAGGACACTTTCAATCGAAATAAATTACACGTTATCCCGTCCCCGCCCCAAAATTCTAGAGACACATTTCTGGAGGCTAAAGGACTTTTCTACGACTGCACACAGAATGGCAATTTTAATCGTCGCGTCCTGAACCCCAAACATTTTTTTTTTTGTCTTCTGTTGGCAGGATTGTTGTCGCAGGGCATTCTTTTCTTTTGTGTCTGCAACTTGCCATAATAAATGATGCAAAAATGCAGAGGAATATAGGCGAATTGTATGCGCATTGTATGTTAATTGTTATCCTGAAATTATTATCCCTCTTGCAAATAAGCAGCAGTACCACTATACAATTACTGCATGGTAGTTAATTATCCACCGAAAAATGGGAATCCAAATGAACTAGGATATTCCTGGAGTTTAATTTTTTTTTTATTTGAGCGCCATTGGGATTAAACAACTCCAAGGATTAAGTAATTTTCGAAATTATCCCGCAGACATATGGATTTAAGAAAATTTCCCCAACTTTGCTTTGTCTTGCTCTTTCTCTCGAAGGATAAGTGGAAGTGGAAACTTTTTAAATTGAATTTTCATATTAGTTTGACATAATTTTTCTCCGAGGCTTGGAAGGAGGAGATATTTTTTCTTGAAACGATGCCAGGATTTTCTGGCGGATTTCTAGGATCAGAGTTTCAATTTGTTTGTTTTTATTTTCTTTTTGTGTTTTTTTTTTGTTCGCTGGAGGAAATTATGTTTGATTAATTATTTTTGGGCTCTTTGTGTGTGTGTGTGTGTGTAGAAATACAAGTTGTTTTATGGATTTTTGGTTTTTTTTTTGTTTAATTCTAGTGCGAGGACATTGCCATCGTCAGAAGTTGGAAGGAGTTGATGTGTCAGCACGAAGGAAACTCATTATAGCGAGTATTTTGTGTGTGTTCTTTATGGTGGCGGAAGTTGTTGGTAAGTTCTTTGGACGGAAGTCCTCTATATTTCGTTTTATGTCTGTATGTATATGATAAGGGAATGTTCCTTGTTAGCGTGTAGTTGCATTGCAATGTTGACTTAATTGTTTTAGAATTAATATATTAGGAGCAAACATTTTGTGACTGGGCACATAGCTTTCGTTTGAAATAACAACTTTATTAATGCTTTGTGTTGCCCTGTAATCAGGGAGCTGCGTTGCGAACAGTGCAAGTAAATATTCGAAAAAGGTACACAACTGACTATCACTGCGCAATCTTTAGTTTTATTGATACTAGGAGTAGGTACTGGAGTATAAACAAATATTTTGTTCAATTTGGAAGCCAATGCCTAGCTTTTGAATACTTTTCTTGTATGACAGATTTCAGGGGATACAAATTGAAGTCATTTTGGATGTTTAAAGGAAGATCGTGAGAGTCGGGAACTTGTAAAAACTTTTTGGTGTTTTCTGAGACTCAAACCTTTTTATTCCTATTATTGTTGGGCAGTTTATTCGTTGGTCCCTGTTCACATTAAATAGAATATTAGATGCGATAAAGTATACATTTTCTGCTGTTTTATTGAGAAATGTCCATCCAGATAGAATTAGATATGGTTAGATCTCTAACTTCTAAACTATAAAAGTTGTGAGAGGCTTGATGAATACATTTTGAGGACCGCGCAGTATCTCTGTCATATGGCGTCTCAGAGCAGGAATTTAATGGGTTATGCCATAGTGAATATTTCTGTCTTCGAATGGGATATTAGCCAATGGCAACCAAAGGATGTCTTGTCGACAAGTGACAGAGTGTAAATTCTCACAGGCGACACTAGAGGCTGTGAATACTGCGTAGCTCCATTTAAAGTAAGAAATAGTGAGTTTGTTATCGAAGAGCATAGTGAGGTAGTAGGAGTAGCGAACTATGAAAGCGTGATGTCAGAGCTGGAGGCGTGCAGATGTTATATCCTCAAATAGGCTCAGAAATGCATTGGGTGTGGGTGGAGGTCATCATATAGCAAACCATTGAATGTGTTTTGGGCTTTCTTACAACAGGAACTTTGCAAGTATCATTTGTTAATCAAATTTTTGTTTAGAACTAATCACGGATCCACGGCGCTCACCAGATAAAACTTCAAATACTTGGGGGTTATTCTCAATAAAAAATTCAAATGCATGCTACTTAATAAAGACTGTGTCACGGGGGCCTCGATCACCCTACATTGTTTTGAAAAGTTCTAGGCCAGAAATAAAACTTACAGCCTCGAGGCGTCTTTGAATATACAAGGGAGTCAATTGATCCATTGGGCAAGAAAGGCAACAGTGGATCGCTCGAGTAGGTTCAAGGATTATCTTTTATCTGTATAACGGGTGATCTAGGAACTACTCTTCAAGCTCCATTGGAGAATGTGCTCTCTAGAACCCTAAAGGACCATAATACGTAGCCTAGTAATATGGTCTTCAATGTCACGTATAAAACCAGAATTTATAGCACTACTGCTTCGAAATCTGGAGAAACTCTGAATGAGTATACGATTAAGATACACAGCAGTCCGAGAAGCCGGGGTCTGGCCTTTAAGTAATGCAATATAATATTCTGTATATACAGTAGATAGTCAAGCAGAGGTAAAAGCATTGAAATTGTCAATAACACGACCTAAGTTGGTAATAATAATAATAATACAACAACGAGATTGGTGTGGGATGTGACGTATTCTTGTGCTGGGTTCAAGGTTATATCGATGTATTGTGCAATTACAAAGCGGACAAACTGGCTAAAGAAGGTGCATTCCATAACCTCCCAAATAATGAAAGGGACTAGTTCTAAGTTTTTATGTTAAGAGAACTAATTAACACGGCTTTCTTCCAGACAATTTCCTTTCTGAGCGCTACCTTATATCTCCATATTCACATTATGATATTCTGATCAATTAACAGGATCAACCGGATTATTCACACTGCGATTGAAAAACACTTTTCTAATATGATTCTGTTTCTGCAGACAAGGTTCAGAATCCGAAGTTGCGAGGAAATTTAAAGTCAAGCGGCTACAACTGCAAGCGATGGCTAAAGGCTAATCAATCATCGAAAACGGCTTATGTAGACAGCATTGAGTAGAGAAAATCAGCGGCACGGTGCAGGGTGTCCCTCGGTAACCACAAAAAACTGTTAATTCGGGCAAGAACACCTGCAAGCACACGCAGCACAACAAGAGGCATAAATGAATTTCTACGTAAACGGAATATAGCTATGTACTAACCAAAAAGTCTGTTAGCACCGTCGCTTATGTCGATGTTGTTGTCATAAAAGTGACAGGAAAGTTCCTGCCCACAACCGTTGATCTTCTACAAACAGCGCTGAATGCTCTGAATAAATGGGCCAAATGCAGAGGACTTGGCCTTAATGAACAAAAAATAGTTATTGGAGCTTCACTCCAAATGTCAGACAAGGCAAAATACCTATGATAGATAGAAAATTGAACTGGAAAAACCATATACTTAAAAGATAGCAAAAAATGGAAGCCAAAACCAGCAATCATCCGCAAGATGTACACCGCCATCGTTAGACCCATCCTCACATACGGCTGCCTAGATTGATGGCCTGTTGCCGCAAAAGCCACAAACCTGAACACCCTTATAAGGATCCAACGTCTAGCGTGTATAGATACAACCAGCGCTATTAGGACAACACATACCGCCGTCTTGGAAGCTATGCTCGGGCTTTGCCCATTTGACCTCTTCACTAAAGAAACAGCAAATAAACCTGAATGTGGAAAAGTAACTAAATCGGACACAGCACCACCACCAAACAGCACCAGTCAAACATTAATGCGCATTCTGACTCCAATCATAAACTTACTTAGATAATATAATAAGCAATAGTTGAATTCCAAAGGTTTATGGACGGAAACCACACATTTTGGATGCATTCCTGAAGTGGCTGTCACCTTAGAAACGCCAATACCCTTATATCAGCAATAGATCCATAATGATACCACATGCATAATAGGAGAAAGACTCGCTCAACCTACTCATTAAACCATTTTCAACTTCTGATGAACCAAAAGAGGCTCTTCCTATCTATCTGCAATAGATCACCTATATCGTTGTAATCGAAGGCTCTCAAAGTGAAGCTTCCTTCTACGGAGAGTACTGGGCAGAAACAAAAAAGCATGCAGCTTCTACAAAAGTCATTCACAAAAAGACCCAACCTTGTAGTATGCTTGCCTATTCGACAGTTCCCAGTGGATGTCACCTATTGTAGGGCTGATATGAAAGAATTCTAATTCTTAAAGCATTTTGGATCCAGATTTGGCCACATTTGTTTTATCACTAGACATGTTGGTTCACATGTCCACCTAAGATTTGTACTTTCGATAGCGTCAGGCTTGAATTTTAGGGTGCATTTGTCACAGTTGGGTACAGTTGTTCCTATTTAGAGGAATTCTTCGGTCTTACAATTCCCTGGAATAGAACCTATGTCCCGGCACCCAACACAATTGAATATTTAACTGCTCAGCCATCTCTGTAACAACCGATCTGCAACCTAGAGCTACTGAAGAATTTATAGAGATCGATTCCAAGGATTTGATTGGTGCTTGGCTGTCTGAAAGATGTGGATATCTTCAACCGATATCACGTTTATCTTAAGCCAAGTTAAGACTTCTATAATCGCCATGATTTCAAATGGCAAGTCACACCGAACCGTTCAGCTAGCTAGCTTGTTTATTGGGTTTAGTAGAAGCTATTTTAGAGTATTTAGCTGATTTTTTAAACAGCTAAAGCACCAGCAAATGATCACCGTGCATCCCTCGCCTTTCAGGATTATCAAGAGTTTGTTAACATCTTTGGAAAGTGCCACTAATGACAGATTTTCTAGTAGGCGTCCCACTCAGCTTGAATTTGATAATCCGACCATTAAGCAGTAGATTAATCAATTCGCAAAGTGAGTTGTCAACCTTCAGGTTTGAAAGGGCATCTACTGTCGTGATGTATTGACATTGTTGAAGGTGCTCTCTATATCCAGGAAGGCAACCATCGTCTACCCTATTTGAAACAGGGACTATTCGATACTACGCACTAGTTTCGCACTAGTCTCCACTGATTTACCTTTGCAATATCGATGCTGCTGACAGTAGTTTCATATCACTATTGTTGCGTGAATGGATATCAATCAGTCTTTCTAATCTTTTTAAGAGGAATGATGACAGACTGAGGCCCAGGTCCACCCCGGACTGTAACGCCACCTAAGTAAGATGATAGACTATTAGATGGGATAAACCAAATTTATACAACTTTTTTAAACCTGTCTGAAGCACCGGCAAGATTATGTCCGATGATTTCTGCAACTCAGCAGGTAATATTCCGTCAGGACCTACGGTGGTGGAGTTTGTTCTGTGAAACCAAGTTTGAGGGGATGGTTATTTGTGCAGATGGTCTGTTGAAAACTATGTTGCTGGGTAGTGTGCCAAGCAATGAATTTAGTGAATTTTCGCTGGAGTTCGTCCAGTACCCATTAGTTATTATATCATAAGGAAGACCGAGGGCTTATTGGATGTGAAGCCTCGGAAGCTTTTTTCTATTTTTTCAGAAAAGAGTCTCCGAGAATATTGCCCATACAGTATG
Organism: Xylota sylvarum; assembly: GCA_905220385.1. Taxonomy (NCBI): domain Eukaryota; kingdom Metazoa; phylum Arthropoda; class Insecta; order Diptera; family Syrphidae; genus Xylota; species Xylota sylvarum. The sequence continues at coordinate 100,194,585 of LR999957.1, read as the reverse complement.
GTGAACGTTTGCGTTACAGCCTATGATAAGACTGGTTTCCTGCCTCCCCGCATCTGCGACAAATCTATCTAGGTTATCCCCAAAAACAGAGTCCATATTATTATGGAACAGATACGACGATACCAAGTAATAGGAGACGCTTGGTGTTTCTATTTCTGCCACTTTTGTATCTCGACCTTTGTAATTAGGGAGTAAGGTTACTTCTAAGGAACCACGGGTGAAATTGTTACTCACTTTCATTGGGAAATAATTTGACTGTAAATATGTGAATTTAATTCCCATTGGAGCAGATTCCTGTGAAGAGATATATATCGTCCAGCTCATTTCAAAACAATGACTCTACTCTACTCTATCAACAGCTTCACTATTTAATTATTCATAAGCTACAAGCTTTATGGATTAAACATTCGAATGGTGTCTGCTCTTATCTCATCGTGCCATTCAAAAGTATCACAACGAGATGTGAAAAAAGCTTGTAAATCAAATTCGATTATAGTACATACTCGTATCATCAATCGACAATAACATTGTTTGATGTTAACGCTAAGCTAAGGCTATTATGCTGATGAAAGGGGTTGAAGATGACGAGGTTAATTTGAGTCCATTCACGTTGAGATGTTTGCTAAACCACTTAAGCTGACATTGTTCAAACGATGCTCGTTATTTGTATGTGAATCGATTGTTAGAGAGGTTGTTCATTTGCATAATTTATTATTTCATTACGCATCGCCAACCCGCCCATTTATACGTCACTGAATAGTTTACTTGCATAATTTGTAGACTGGGAATCGATTATGACTGTGTGTCATAGGACTATATACATATGTAGGTCAACTTAAATATAATTTTCGAACTTAAAATTAAGTTGTGGTAGCCACGAAAAGTATGTAGTTCAAGAGTTAATATCATTTGGGTGAAACTTCGCAATCGATTGCAAGTTGAAGGATGAAAGGACACAATGAAATTTCCACAAGAACTACGAAAACTCCTTCCATTGTCCCCGATTTTCCTAAGGATATTTATCATTCCTCCATGGACATCTGTTCATATGTAAATTTCATAGCACATACCATCCAACAAAATATCCTTGCAAGGGTATTCTTATCGCAGAAATGTAAAGTAGACCGAAAGTAAGAAGGAAACCTCGGATGAGGAGTCCTTTTAAAATACAGTTAAATCCATCTTGGTCAGCGAGTTTGTTCTGAGAGTTGTACTGTGTTCGCATTTCGGGTACTGATTGCAACCGCGCTGTTGTGTTGCATTGTGTATATGTACGTTACGTATACCTATCTATATCTACTTTCGGGATAGCCAAGGCACTTAAAGTAAAAAGTTCTTCTCTAACTCGGATTCTTTTGTGCAAATGGATACCATAAATACTAAGAAAGGGAGAGATAATGGTACAAATGAAGGGGAGTCGCGCACAGGGTGTTGGTTGGTTGCGCAGGAACCTCGTCAATTTCTTCCGGAAATTTGAAATGAAGTGAAAAATGAGAAAGTTTGCATCTGCTGCTTGGAATTTCTTCTTTTTCTTTGTCGCTCTTATCGGGCGAGTAAGTTCTTATTCTGTGCATTTACGTTATCCTTTTTATGAAATTCGCTACGTTTTTGTGCGCTCGAATGCAGATGCTGGTTTGCCATTCAGTACCCAGTGGTAGAAAAGTGTAAATCTATGCTAAAGTGAGTGAGAAAATAAACTTTTTGGTTAACAAGAGTGTTTGTTACCTTCAAAGAATAGAAGGGCTATTGTGCAGTTTGCATCAAGTTAGAAATAATTTGAAAGACGAAATATTGTAGTATCTGAAGTAAGTTACACGCTTTGAAGGCGATAAATGGACTAATGAGTTTTTTTTTGGACCTCAACATGTGCACTTGGCCAAAGTTGGCCTTGACAATGAAGCTATCAGGGGTTTGATGGGTAAACGTATCCACTCACCAAAATAAACGTAATAAAAGTAAACGTAAACCACTCACCAAAATGACAATGGTGAGTGGTTTATAGACTTATGCAAAGACACACACCTTCTCGTAGAGGGTACAAATACAAACGGTGTCATAAAATCAGGTGATCAAGATCAGAACCGATGCAAGCACGGAACGGGATCACTACCTTATGGTAGCTTATATTTGCTTACGAACTTTCAGACGTCTGAAAGAAGGGAAGGCCTCTTCTTGAAGGGAAGGTTATAGGCTATTGATAGACTAAAGAATATCATAGTGCAGCAACAATGTAGTGTCGGTTTCGCTCAAGAAACGGAAGTTATCAGCAGCTTCAAGTCATGAGCTGGAAACCTTTAAAAAATAATGAAAGACCAGTATTCCCACTCTGAATTTTATACACAAGACGTATTGATAATATATAGAACTTGCAAAGTGCATCCAGCAGAGTAAAAAGACAGACAGCGTGCTCTTTGATTTTCTTTTCGAGACTTCAGTGCTTTATTTAGAATTTTTTCGCTCAAAGTGTGGTTCAATTTCCTTTCCTTCGATCGAGTGTATAGTTTTGAGCTGAGTATATACATTTTTTTTTTTATAAAGTAACATACGATACGCAGTCTTATGAAAGCTGTCTCAACGATTGGTTCATGAACTGAAGCAAGATTCGTCTTCCAGAATACACAACGTGTTACAGCTTGTAATGCCAGTTACCTCGCAAATTCCCTAAGCTTACACTGGTAGTATTACTTACATCCCGACTACTTGCAGACAGTGAAACGTAATTTTCATCCCCAAACCAGTCAATAGGCCTAGTGCGCTGCCCTAGAGAAGTCTAACATCATTTGTTCTTTAAACTATGGATATATTCATTGACGTTCATATCACAGGCCGATTAGATTTGTCTACCCATCTGAAGACGATTCGGTTTGTATACTGTCACGGAAAGTACTCTTCATTATCTTGCGAAGTAGATAGAAGTAATATTTTGCTCGAAATAAATAGCTGTGTGTCTTTCTTGACATAGAAAACACATTTGATAACACTGGCTACAACTAGTAGCAGATGTATCGAGGATTCGACCAACCAATGGACTTCTTCTCTGTAGGAGTGTCAGTATCTGTGACCGAAGTTAAGGGTTGTCCGCAAGGAGTAGATCTTTATCCCCTTCTGTGGCCACTAGTCATCGACAATCTTCTAGTCGATCTACAGAGATCAGGCTACATCGCCATTGTTATGCGGATGACTTGGTGATTATTATTACTTGTAAACAAAGAACGACCATTTCTAGCGTCATGCAAGGTGCTTTACTACACCTTTTAGAATGGTGCAGCAGAGAAGGACTATCCATCAATCCTTACAAAATCGTTCTAGTGCCTTTTACAAAGAGAAGGCTGGTCAATATTGGACCTATTACCTTCTTTTACTCCGGTGAGATTAAATATCTCGGCGTAGGCAAACGGTCACTACGGCCATGTGGGCCAGTAGACGTCTTTATGGCAGAACTTGGGGTCTAAGTTCAAAAATGATATATTGGGATATATACAATGATGGTCAAAAATGTGTCAACTAGACAGCCCCGCATAAGGTGGTAACAAGGATCGAAAGTTCACTCCACCACAATGAAATCACGCTACGAGCTTCCATAGACATAGAAGGAGCCTACAACAATGTAAAATCTTTATCTACACAACTAGCATTGGAGCAACAAAACATAGACTCTCAAAACGCTCAAAACGTGATACTTTAACTCAGAACTGGGTGACTGCTAAGTATCTGCACTGGCTTCCTGTTGCCATAATGGCGACGGTTAAGTTCATACCCACCACCATCAAAATACTTCAATTAGCCCTCAATACTCCACACAAATGGGTGGAAAGATGTGGATTAAGCGTTAACCCCTTGAAAACAGAGGTGGCCGTCTTCACTAACAAGAGAACAATCCCATAGATCGGGGAGATTCAACAAGATACCTCTCCAAATCTCAGATAAGGCGAGATACTTGTGTTGTGTACTCGACCATAAGCTGACTTGGAAAGAAAACACCAGAAAGGATAAAGATAGCATCCATAGCTTTCTATACATGCAGCAGAATATTTAGCATAAAATGGGGATCCAACGCCTCCATCATCCACTGGATTTACACAGCCATCGTCAGACCCATCCTATTCTATTGATGTCTAGTCTGGTGACCCGCAGCTGATAAAACCACGTACCGCAGAGCACTGATCAGGATACAAAGTTTAGCATGTAGACGGACTACCAGCGCCATCAGAATCACCCGGACTGCAGCCCTTGAAAAGATAATAGTACTGATCCCATATGACCTACACCGAAAGTAAGCAGCTGCCAAGCGTGCCCTTCGCTTGAAGCAATCAATCCTTTGGAAAGAAGGCGACACGGATCACCGCGAGATGGGCTCACTTGAGTGCCCAGATAGATTATATATCACCATCCCACGACTTCAGCCTAATTGTTAAAACAATATTCCCCTTAAGAGAGGATTGAATGATCGGACGAGTCAAAAACTGACAAGGAAGTAGGCTCTGCCATGTACTCATCTGAGTTCGAAATTGCTCGCTGTGAGATTTTCAAACCACGGCAGAGTGTTCTAAGCGGAAGTATTAGCAATCGTAGAAGCGGCACGGGAACTATCCGTGAAACTGCACTCTAAATACATCGACAGCCAAGCCACCATGAAGGCCATCCCATCCACAGCCATCGACTCCAAACTGGTGAAACGATGTCGTGAAGAACTTACAACACTCATCACAAATTTCGACGTTACCCTCCTTAGAGTTCCAGGACACAGGGAAACGAATGGGCGGACGATTTAGCAAGAAAGGGATCCGAACAGAACCTGACTATGGTCGTTGCCTCTGTTCTATCGCCACTATTTCTTGTTAAAACCAATATAGAGCAAGCCTTCGCAAGACTAGCTAATGACAGATGGAGCAAACCCTCGTCTTGTCGTGTCTACAGAAAGCTCTGACAATGCCAAGACCAAGCAAATTTTAGCTCTTAATAGACCGAACTTACGCTCTCCACAGGGATTATCACCGGTCACAACCTCTTCGCGGTCCAACGGAAATGAATGCGAGTGGACACTGATGACCTCTGCCAAGGTTGTGGCGATACGGATGCAGAAGAGAGAACATCTCACTTTCTATGCGCATGTCCAAGCCTGTACAGAACTAGAAAAACGGCCTCGACGAATGCAATCTCGAAGATCTGGGCAACCAAGAGGCACCATCCTGAAATTTACAACAACATCGGGATGATTCAGAGAGTCCGATTAGCTATACCAAAGCTACAGACCAACTTTTATCTTCATTTTAGGTTATCCACTACATGGGTTCACATTTATTGTGAACAAGAGTAACAAAATTCTTGAACGAAGAACGGCAATCAAGCTTCAAAAGCTTCAGAGAATTGCCTGTTTCGGTATCACTAGTGACATGCATACGTGCCTTACGGAATGATTAGAAGCTGTCGTGGGGTTTCATCCCCACAAATCTTCATTAGGAAGACGGCCGCTAGGTGGGCTATTAAGCTGCAGCTAGAATAAACACCGCTATTACCTTAGGAAACTGGGTAGAATGTCTTGCCGTAATATGACTTGTCATAGAGCATATTCTTTCCAAAATTCAGGGTTTATTCCATTCTAAATGTAGAGATTGGTTCCCTCCGGGCCGTCAATTGTCTTCACATTTCAAGCTCAGACGTTCATCTGTGAACTTCTGTAAATGCGTCCAAGGACATTCATACATACATATAATAATCGGACTGAAAACAGTCCCACCCATAAATTGCTATCTCTTCTATAAATTACAACTGAACGACTATCACATATCACACATTCTACACTTCACATCGAATTATCCGGATGACTTTGCATTTTTTACATAAAGTACATCCTCCGGTGCTCCAATAATTCTAGTGTGTTGCCTAACAAATAACCTATCACACATTTTGAACAGGAAAAATCAGAGAAATTCAAGTAAAAAGTATAAACATCTCAGATTCCCTGCATCGCAAGGACATACACTCGAGTGAACTGCGATTTTCAATACTGAACACTTGAATACCTTCTGCCAAACATAACGAATACGAGTAGTATTTGTGTCCTTTTGTTATGTTTTCTCATTTTTTATGAATGCATTTATTCAGTCAAGAGAAAGGCGAAAAAAAAAAAAAAATATTTCTTTAACATGTCCTTATTTTCTTGCAGGTGGTATCTTATCGAACAGTTTGGCAATAGCAACAGATGCAGCACATCTGTTAACAGATTTTGCTAGTTTCATGATTTCATTGTTTGCCATATGGCTAGCAGGACGACCATCGACTCAGAGGTAAGTGCATAATACCAACAATAACCATACTATGGGAATGAAGGAAGCTCGCACAAGAATCAGAGATTCTACACGTGTCCTTGCTCACGGAAAGTGGGTAGGTATTATTGATCATTACGAGTGTGTGCTACCAAGAACTCTCCTCTTTCTCGTGTATCTGTGTCTGAAGTGGTTTTTATCCTTGCCAAGGATTTTGTCTATACATTCAACTGTGTGTATGAACGTATGTATGTATATCTCAAAATGGGCGATAAAAGTCACTGTGGAAGGATGTGGCGGCGGGAAGATTATGAAATTTTGATTTCCCTTCCCCTTTCCCCCAAAGGATGGTTGCTTGTGATGCTCGGCACTGATGGTGTTTGCTGATTACGATGACGATGGTGGTGATGATGAGATTGGAAATTTTACTCAGTATCGCAGCATCCGTGGTGGGATTTTTCATGCTCCAGAGTGAGGTGGCACAATCGTATTGTTTTCCCCGGCTGTCAATGAATATTTGATGGAAGTTTTCTGAATTCTATTTAGGGCGGGTTGCGGGTTTTCCATTTCGACGTGAAAGTCGAAGACCTATCGCTTTGGCTATGGGAAGTCACGATATGCCTGATTTGTTATGGCCTTGTAATCTAATTTGAGATATTTGCCAACCCGAAAGGTATTCAACAGTTCAGGGCCAAGTGGTAATGGGCGTTTGCATTCAATTGGAATTGATGAATTTTTTTCTCTGGGAATCTTCTCGGAAATTGTTTTGGTGGAGGTTTGCAGAAAAATTTCTCAAGGACGAGTTTTGTAAGACGTATTTTTTTTTTTTTTAAGAAATTGTAAGGAATTTATGAGAGAAACTTTTGACGTTTTTATCCATTGGTGGTGCCAAGGATTTTGGGTGAACAGTTTTAAAACTTTTGCATCATGGGTTGGCTGTATTTAGTAATAGAGGTTGTGAGAGCGCTAAGCTGCCATATCTTCTCATCTTTTGTCAGATAAAACCATATGACAGGTGAAAGATTTATAAGTCTAGGCAAGCGACAACTTGTACAAGTCGATCAGAAAGGCTATGAATCAAAGGTAAAGAGAATGTTTTCTTGAAAGATTCATCGCGGGATTATGTATGTAAGAAAGTTTAGAGGAACTTGTTTTCCAACTTCTCGGTAAAGATTGAAAATTAGACCAATTTAAACCTGCTTACTTTTTGTCAGTAATTGTGCACCGAACCAACAGATTCAAATCCTTTGCGAATCAAAGAAAACTGTTAAGATTTGACCTCTTCTGGCTGAATGCTGTTTCATAGCCTTGAGCTTATAATAAAAATGGTTTTGAATTGCTCCTGTTAGGTAAGTATTTTAAGTCACGTCTCTTACGACTACCTTCTATTGGTCAGTTTATCCATCTCTTCCACTGTTATAATGAATTCAGTCCTGGATACAGTGAAACCCGTCTTTTTACATACGTAACCCAAAGAGCAGCAACCTACGGATGGTTGGAATACCAACGTAACAAAGATAGATCGCCTTAGCCTATTACGCATACTGATAGCCTCATTCACTAGTTAAAGATGAACATTACAGAAGAGCGGAGTTTGACCACACCTTGACTAGTGGAGCAAGTTTGACTCCTTAAAAGGATCTATTATAAAGATCTTTGACTGATCCCCCCCATTTAGTCAATAAATGAAAAATTTAAAGACAATCAACTTCTTTATGTAGACCGTTCTGATCCAAGTGATGCAGAAGGAGTCTCTGAAAATGGCGTTCAAAAAAATGTTTTGATCCAACGCACGCTTTCGATTACTTTCTAGTGGTTGATTTAGGTTAGAGGGGCCTCTCCAAGAAAGGTCCATTATGATGCCATGGATCGCACCATTTGGCTACCCGGGACTAATTAAAACCAACCAGAGCTTTTGAAGCGAAGGAGGCTTTGAACAGTTTGCCTAGGTTGTCAAAGAAGTGAGCTCCTAGATGAAATAATTAAGCCGGGCAAGTACATAGGAGGTGGAGAATGGTTTCTTCCTCCTCCTCGTCCCTACAGCTTCTGTAGAAGTCGTGTGAAAAGAGGCCCAGCCTTTTCACAAGTTAGCCTATCAGGCAGTGTCTAGTAAGAACACCAATAACGTGACTGATCTATGATGTCTTCAACAGGACCAACTCAGCACCACATTTCAGATTAAGCCTGGGCCAAATCTGTCTTGAAATGTTGCAAGTAGAGAGATTTTCCCATCTACAGTTGGTTTTACTAAAAATGTCCAGCTTTAGTTCCGTCGCTTCGGCAGTACACATAGGATCATAACCTGCCTGACGAGCTCGTCAATCTTGAAATTCCCTGCAATGCAATGCCTCTGTGGCCTGGCACCCAGTAAAGGCGAACTGCTCAGTTATCTCCAGAACAGACAAACGGTAGTTTAAAGCGGCCTTTGAAGTCAAGGAGTACGATTCCAGGGATTTGATTGTCCCATGATTGTCAGTAAAAATGCAGCGTATCTCTGACAGATATTGCACTGCATTTTAGCCAGGACAAGGCTTCCTTGATAGCCATGATTTCCACCTGAAAAACGTTACTATGATCTGGAAGGAAGAAAGACATGTTTAGGTTGAGATTATCGGAGAAGACAGCACACCTCGTTAGTCTTGGAGCCGTCCGTGTAGAAGTGGACTGAACTGTCATCAGGAGAGGGAGTACCCATTCACTTTCATCAGGGATGCTCGTGCGGAAGTTTCGGTTAAATAGGAGGGGCGGCGGGGTGTAGTCGGTATCTTTCGGGGTAAAATTATCGAGGAGTGGCCCTTATGATAGCTAGACCACTGTGAGGAGGCTTTGATTCGGACAGCTGCACTAACTTGCCAAGAATATCTTAAGGGTGCAGATGGACCATAATGTCCAACACCGCTGAGGGGGACTCCTTCGTGGTAGGTCGGTATACTGCTATGAAGTCTCTAGCCCGCCAACTTGGTTCTTAATTGATATTCCTCCCCTATACACGTATCGCCTTGACACGGTGTACAACCCAACTGGCTTCACTTTTAATAAAGAAATGCAAGGAAGACAAGCAGATTAAGACTCTTCAGACTATCGCTAGACCAGGGACTATGCCATGTTTTCATAGATATTAAAAAGTAAAATAACATCCAATCGGCACGTAGCACGTAACTTCCTGCCTGACTGATCACCGATAGATAATATCTTAAGCCTGAGCCAAATTATGGAAGATACCAACGAATTTCAAGTCTATACGAGGCCTTTCTAGCCTGGTTTTGAATATTAAGTTTCCAACTGAGTTTTTTTTTATCGAGAATAACTCCCTGGCGTGTTCTGCAAATTACACATTTATTTCTCAATGATTCTTACCAACAAGTGCAGAGCAGTCTCTACGGATTTTCTCTTACGATACGCGTGTTAGGATACCGATATTGTCTAATTTTGCTCTAATGTGGACATCGATCAGCTTTTCCAAAGTCGTGTCTTTATTGGAAGGGACTATAGGTTCATCGGACGGAAGACTTTAGGGGATGCGTGGAGGGTTTACCAGCTTTCGGTAAAAAGACTACTCCAGTATCTAGGGGTATAGCCGAAGTTTAAACAACTCCTAAAAATAATGTGGACTTAACGTATCAAAATCTTACTGTAATTCGGGAGGAAGCTGTGCACTGCCCAATGTATTTTCTTGGGGGTGACGACGTCCTCTGCCACTGTAAATCGGGCTTTCCTATGGTTTCATACAGAATGTTCTGTCCGTGTTTTACTACCAGGAAAATGAGTGTCAATAAGTAGTTCTAAGGTTTCCTTTCTGGACATAGTCCATTTACCATCTGGTTTCTAATGTAACTAGGTTTAGTTGGAGATTTGGATAAGATCTTCCTAATCGGAGATGGATCACTAGTCTTTTCTATATTTTTACAGAAAAGATACCATGAGCCGCTTTGTGATTTCTTCTAACTTAAACTTCCTTAGACTCCTCTTAGAGAGATCCCTCATGCCTAGTAAAGTTTGTTAATTCCCTACGCCAGAGAACCATTGAGAGTTCAAAGATAGCTTTTAAGGAAGAAATACGATGTAGGCACTTCTACCCCGAAATAATTTGCAACCATCGCGCTCCTACTACATATCCTTCAACAATGTTCTTCCAAATATATCAAACAGACATTCTTTGAGCATTTAAATTGAAAACTATTGACAAACCTTGTCATACAACAAATTTTATTTATCTCTTTTCAGGTAAACTTAAAAATCACTTGAAAAACTTTCACATGAAAAACTTATTTCCAAAGGCTTATATACTTATCCTTGTGTGTCCTAAGGGCCAAAGACGACATAAAAAAAGCATAAAAAACCAAACATAACTACATGCGCCAAAGTTTATCCAATAAAAATCAATCCATAAGGACGAAGCAACGAATGTTTCCTTCCGTATCCTTTTTTTTTTTGTGTGTGTGCCATCGGTTACAAATGTATACCTTGAATATAAGTCCTTTTTGCCACTAAAAGAAAAGGAAACTGGCTCTATAGCTATACGTGTACCACGTCCCTTCCCTAGCCCCCCGGTGGAGTGTTACGAAAATAGTTTGTCTTCCAATGAAATATAAATGCTTATCGAAAAGACCGTTCCACTAGGGTGACCAACCAACAACAATAAAAGTAGGAGGCAGCAGGCAGCAAGCACTGTTAAGACATCAACATGGCCATGAGTGCACCTGATGTCTACATTGAAAAATTTGTTCCAACAAAAAACAAAAAAATAAAAAGATTGTAAAACTAAAAAAAAGGACTTTAGCCCTGCAAGTTATTTATTGTTCATTTAGGATATCGAGTGGCAGTAAACTGGTCAGGGCATCCAATAAAAGTTAAAGCCGCCAGTTGAGTTCAAATATAGGACACGGCTATGTGGAGAATGGGAGTTACTTTGTTACAAACCATCATGTCGGCTAATTTTCACTTTACCGACATAAAGTTGTGAAAAGTTGCCACAGCTCCAGGATATCCTCATACATGGATGGAAAAATTTACCCCAAAGCATATCACGAGTAGTGTGCGTGGACCGGTAGCGGAACTGACATTTAATATCACTTCAGGCGAAGCTGATTTGACATTTATGGAAAGGACGAACTTGTGAAGGAGTTATCTTCTTACTCACGTACTATATATGGTTGGAATGTCTTTGTTTGTTTTCGGTTTTTTTACATCACCCTTGTCAATGTCATCAGTGAATAACAACTAAAACAATGTAACATGCATTCAAACGGAGAAGTGACAGATTCTCAGAAGAAAGGTAGGTCAGGTCATGAATCCTGTTATTGACGTTTTATCTAAAGTGATGAGCGATGTACAGATCCAGATTGATTGGCATATTATTTGAAAGTTATACAAAAGAAAAAATGACAGAAATGTGTCATGTGATAGAGCGGGATTATGTTTGACTATGCATAGACTTGGTCTCTTTTCCGCAAGGTAACGTTTTGCCTTGGCTACGATAGTGGTTGGTTACCTATGTACATACGTCCAGAATAATGATGTTCCTGGGCTTGGCTAAGATATTGCACATGGTCCTAGATATGATCTGTGACGGATGCATTAGAACTGGGTTTTCTCTCACAAATGAGATTGCTATCCTTACGGGAGAGAAGTCTATGATCCGCCTGGCTCAGCCAGTGCTGAAGGACTTCCTTGATCTACAATGAAACAGATATTTAGGAGTGATCTCAGATAGAAATCTTACGTCCAATCGATATGGTCGGTCGATCTGGGACTTATCACCGAAAAAAGTCTCGCAGGTATAATAAAACCGTTCAATTCTTTGGTAATGAGTTTTCGCTTAAATATGCATGTGACGACCGTTTATGCCAAACTTCAAGAAGGGGGTTGTTTGAGAAGATTATTGGCCCGGCTCTGAACTAAATGCACAGCCGGACCTGTTTGCAAGTAAGTCCTTTCTCAACACTTAAATCGCTTCAAAAATAAATTGAGAATGAGTTTGATCATAAGGCTGAACTTTTTGACTTTGGATTAGATTGGGATTATGAGAAATAACAGGTCCTCGACATGAGTGGCTTTTTTACGAATTTTATTGTTGGGAGCATGGCTCTCCTTGATACATGCATACTACATGAATGGTCCCCTGTATAAATTTGCTAGGTTTAAGTGATACTACACTTGTAAAAAAAACCCCACGGTACAGCGGAATAATTCTGCCTTTGCTAGTATCAGGTATAACATCATTGGCGGTGATGTCCTTAGTGCTATTATCAATAACTATTTACCACCGAAGCTTTACAAGGACGTCTACAAAAGACAAACAAATTCCAATACAATAGATAAAACAGGATTTGATTTCTGGTAGTACAATTAACCGGTTGTGGCTGATGAAACGAACGCGAACTTGGTCACAAACTTGATTGTTGCATCACGAATAAGAAAGGGTATGAGAAAGCCATAGAGATGAGTGAATTCTAATAGGAACGAGGATAAGTTAGTTGAAACTTGGTTAGAAACTAGTTCCTTGCTAGTTTCAGAAATCCTTTCGATGGCTTTAATCCTAACATTGCGACTCAGAATAAGTTCAACGATTCCCAATTTGAAACATTAGTAGGATTGTCGTATATCCTTGACATATGTATGACTCAATCGTTTTTAATCTGCAGTGGGAAAAACTTTAGGGTCATAATTTACACTAATCCTTTGTTCTCACGGTGGCAGGTCCTTTCGGAAAGTACATTCAACCCAATGTTTAAAACAAGAAAAACTTCAACCGTTCCCAGTCCTTGTCTCTAACCAAGTCAATCCATATATTTACGGAAACTCCATATCCATTTTAAAAAGTCTGAAAACGAATCAACCAAAAACTTTGGTAATTGGCCGACATTAAACTTCAATTGATTTTCGAAAAGTTCCAGCAAACAAATTATATGTGTGTGTGAAATATATCCTCCCCGTCCTCCAGTCACACAGTATGAAACTACACACATTGTTCTGTTCCTTGCTTCTGGGCAGGAAAACACAGTCATTCGGATAGACAGAGCCAGCCAGGCAAACAGGCAGGCAAAAGAAAACGTAATAACAGTTTCGAACCGGAATTCAAATGAATTTTCTCCTACTTTCCAATCTAATAGAGTAATTTACTTAGGAGGGCGTGTACACACTGTACCTATTGCAGAGCAGTGCAGCATTGGTGATATCAAGTAACCACTTCGTACCACTTTAGCACAAAATACCAGCGCAAATGAAGTTGAAAATATCTCCTTTCGGCCTACACTGACACTGGCTGGTGTGGGTGGGTTACCATTACTAGGGATTATGCAACAGTTCAACGAATGCATATAGCCACGCCACGGATACGTATTTATAGATCCAGCGTGCCCGCCGCACGAGCCTTTAGAAAATAAAAATTGAATTTTCAAGTGTGGTGGCGTCGGTCGGCAAAGGATGGAGAATGAAATTTTAACATTCCTAGAAGTGATTCAGGAATATCTGTGTTTGTGGATTACTAACCGAGTTGATTACGATTTTAAAATAATGTTGCCACATTTATTTTTGTTTGGTGTGGTTTGATCTTAATTCGAATATTGCATGGTTGTTGGGATTTGAATAAAACCACCGAGATGGGCTTCATCAAGGCGTCGTCGATTGCAGCAATTTCTGACAAAAGGGGGTAACACCTATTCATGGTAGTCAGTCATGGAAGTCAGCTCGAGTTAAGAAAATTACGAAAAAAAAATATAGTAAAGCTCAAAATGAAAGACGGGCTAGAATTATGTTTAAGTCGGATCGGAAGAGCTAAGTGTGAACAAGAAACAATTACTTTGGAAATAGACACCGATTTGATTGCATCAACACATCTATTTAGTTAAAAAACTTTGCAGATTAGAGATAATCCTGGCTATGGCTCATTAGCAAGACCAATTAGTAGCAGAGGTATCGAGGATTAAAGCAACTAATGAATAAGAGCCATGCTGAAAATTCAATTACTACTTCCTCCTCTGAAGGAGTGTCAGTGTGACCGCAGTTAAGGGTTCTCCCCAGAGGAGGAAGTTCTTTCTCCCCTTCTGTGGTTACATCGGTTATGTGGATGACTTTTATTACTGGTAAACACAGCACGACCATTTTTAATGTCATGCAAGGTGCAGCAGAGAAGGACTATCCATTAATCCTTGCAAAATCGTTCTAGTGCCTTTTACAAAAAGGCGACTGGTCAATCATGGATCTATTGGCATCAAAGGCACCACTGGCGTCAGTCTTGAAAAACGGCTTAGCTGGAGTTCTCATATCAAGTCTGCCATCGAGCGCGGCACTATGGCCATGTCGGCCAGTAGACGCCTTTATTGCAGAACTTGGGATCTAAATCCAAAAATAATACATTGGATATATACAACAATGGTCAATGATGTGTCAATTAGACAGTGGTCAGAATGAGGTCATAAGTAGAAGTAACCTTCAACAATGTTAAATCGGAATCTATATGACTAGCACTGGACCAACAAAACATACACAAATCTCAGACTGGGTTGAATGCATGCTCAAAACGAGGCACTTCAACTTAGAACTGAGTGGCAGCCAAGTACAAGTACCGACCTCCAGAGGCACCCGCAAGGTGGGATCGTATCCGTTCTACTATTGATACTGGTCGCGAATGGAATCTTAAAGAAATTAGAACGAAGTGGGGTCAAAGTTGTCGCATATGCGGCAATGTGGTCATAATGGCGACTGGTAAGTTCATACCCACCATCACCGAAATACTTCAATCTGCCCTCAATACCATACACAAATGCTCGGAAAGATGTGGAATAAGCATTTAGCCCTTGAAAACAGAGGTGGTCCACTATATTACAAGCTTTCGCGAGATTATATAATGAAAGACAGAGCGGACTCTCATCTTGTCATGTCTCAAAAAAAAAACTCTCGACAATGCCGAGGCCAAGCAAGTTTTAGCGCTTAACAGACCCAACTTAGCGCCCTTCACTAGGATTATCACTGGACACTGATGACCTCTGTCGTCTGCCGAGGCTGTATGCGACACGAACACAGAACACATCACATCTCACTTCCTGTGCGAATACCCAAGCCTGTACAGAACTAGGAAAACGGCCCTTGGTGAATACTACCTCAAAGATCTGGGCGACCTGTCAGGAGAGGCACCATTCTGAAATTTATAGCAATATCGGGTTGGTTTAGAGAAGCCGCTTAGCTATCTCAAAGCTACAGACCAACTTTTGTCTTCGATTTAGGTTTTTCACGACAGGGGTTGAAAATGAATCCATTGGTGACTGCATTTGCTGGAGTGCTGACGGCATGTGCCACCCTTCTACCATACCTACCTATACAATGATGGTGAGGGCCATTATCACGTACGCGGCAATCGTTTGGTGGCCTGAAACCAACAATGGCAAATAAGCTTCAGAAACTTCATATAATTGCCTGCCTCGGTATCACAGGTGCCATGCGTACCTGCCCTACTAGATTTAGGGCGTTCACTCCTACAAATCTTTACTAGGAAGTCGGCCGCTAGATGCGTTATTAAGCTGCACCTAGAATATAAGTATAAACCACCTGAAAATTCTTGACTCAATTCCCAAAAGGGACATGTTTTACACTATGTTTGAGATCATGGTCAGGGAGTACTGTTTCGATAGAAATATTGAATCATGCAAACTTGACTAACGTTGTTCGGGCACTGGAGCCTAGAGGTCTGGTCTGGTTTAAAGATGAATCGAAGATGGAATCTGGACTTGGAGATGATGTCTTTGGACCCAACACCAAAAGCTCGATACCTATTCGAATGTGTTCCACGATATTCTAGGCTGAACTCCATGTAATTGAGATCTGCGCAAGGTTAGACATTAGTAAAGGTATTAAGGGTGCTAGGATGTATGTTTTTTCAGATAGCCAGGCAGCACTGTCCGCACTGTCGCCACTATATTAGTTAAGTGGTGCTACGATGCACTACGATCTCTTACCAGACATAACACGGTGAACCTCGAATAGGCCTCTAAAGAATGGCAGGGACCGAATTAGCAGATGAAATAGCTATGGCGTATTTAGAAGATTTAGTATTAGAAAGATGGTGGTCATTGTGGCCAGAAGTATTACAAAAGCTGGCACAAAAAACGGAATGGAGCAATTGAGAACCGGGCTTCATTACCTCAAACAATAAAATCAAAGCGGACAGTTAAACCTTAATATCTCTCTTAAACTCTATTAGCTATAACAATTTGGCAGAGATCCTAATCAATTTTCACGACTCCTTCCAATTATGTATTTAAATTCTCGTTTTTCTTTTCAGACTATCCTTTGGTTGGTATCGAGCAGAAGTAATTGGCGCCCTAGTGTCCGTGCTAATGATTTGGGTTATCACCGCTATATTAGTAGTGCTTGCTATTCGACGTGTAATAACTGGTGAGTTCGAAGTCGATGCCGAAATTATGCTCATCACCTCAGCCTTGGCGATTGTCGTTAACCTAATGTAAGTGTACAACAATTTTTTTATCCATTTAAAGCAAGCAACACAAAAATCATTCTTTAGCCGATTCTTTTATAGCACCTCATTCAAAATCCTAACACGTTCTAGAAACTAGAGAGAAAAAAAAATAGATTGCACTAGCATCCTAAATCTCTCCACATATTCTATCGTTTGAAAAAAAAAAGAAGAAAAAAAAAAACCGGAAGGAAATTCGCGTCATCAGCCCTTTTTGTGATGGTTTCCGGTTCTGTTGATTTTTTGTGTTCGGCTATTGCAGCTCGCTCTGTTTGATTTACGTGACGAGTGCTTATGTGTGCACCTCCTCTATTTTTCATTCAGTGGTGGGGTTACAGAGGCGAAAAAAAAGGAAAAACCGCGGGTTCTGGATAGTTAGACTCGTAAAATATTTTAGAGAGAACTTTTTTTTTGTCCCCCTTCTATCCTGCCAACAGGGTGGTGTGGAATAGTAGATTCAGCAAAGTAAACATTTGAGTGCTTCATCATGTGACAGAGTGGACACAAGGATGGAGTTAGTTTTTCGGTTTTAACTCCTAGGTGGCATGTGGAATGGATTGTGACAGAATGTGACAATGAGGTGGGAGAGAAAACCTTTTTGTTTTCTTTGCTTTTTAGTTTTGGTTTGTGCCAAAATATGCCATTCAATTCATGACCGGGTTTTTTTTTTTTTTTTTAGCTGAAGTGGTGTTTGAAGAGTTTATTGAAATTTTTACTGTCCAGACGTGTCCCTAAGGAATTGGCATGCAAAACCATTTGAAGTGATAAGCAATACGAAATGGTGTTGAGTGCAATGACCTTTGAGGAGAACTACGATATTTATCTATTGGAGTTTTTCGGCAATTTTCTTTAAGTAGACAACCGGTGGTTAATCCAGATTCTGGCTAAGTAAATTTGAAGCTAAATATATAAGTGTCATTGTACTGAGTTCCAAGGGACTAATCTTCTAATATTCAGCCGATAAACTTAACCTATTTTGAAAAAGAAATATTGCTAAGAACCTATTTAAGTTGAGAACTAATCACAACAAATTACGAAAAAACCGAAGCATAGACGTCTCCTTTAGATGCTAGAATGTGGATTAGGATAGTCCGGAGAACCATACTCGCAAGAGTTTAGCATGGCTTCATTAGACACATATGAAGCTCAGGACTATGCAAAGACAAATAAGGGCCACTGATCGTTTGAGATGGATAGAACATTTATGTAGACCAAAAAATCTTTGATTTTGAGCCAGTTAACTAAGATCAGACTAATTGCAGAGGTTTGTGGGTTGAGGTCATCTGAAACTACAGCAGTATCTAAGTTAATAAAAATGTATCTCGAAACAGATCGAAATATGCGAAATACTGCTGTGTGAAAAAGATGTGCTAAGGATATCCTTCATGCAGACCTCTGTCCTATTTAATTCGCTTGATCGATTATTTTTTTCAGATCGATACCCACCACCTTTTTATCGATTTTAAGGAAGCCTGTGACCGAATCTATAGAGAAGAACTATGCAGAGCCAAGTCTAGTTGTGGCATCCCTGCTAAATTCTTCTGGTTTTGCAGGATCACGATGGAGAATGCACGCTGCTCCATCAAGGTCGGAAAAGACCTCACCGAGGCCTTTGATGTCAAAAAAGGGTTAGAACAAGGTGACGCGCTGCGCATGCGATTTCTTCAACATTGTTCTTGAAAGAATTGTGCAGAACTCACATCGAAGCAATGAACAAAACGTCACCCTCGATAGAGATAAATACGATGGTAACACTAGGGCTGATATCAAAAGAAGATTAACTCTTGCCCATCAGTGTCAAAATTCTCTTGCAGGGTCATAAGTCCCCAATGGACTTTTGAGCCACCTGGATGAGTTATAAGTCCACAAACCCATTGTGAACATATAACCCACCCAGGTGGGCCAAAAGTCCATTGTGGACTTATGACCCTGCACCTCTTGAACAACTAAAGTCACCATACATATGTATATGTATGTACAAAATCCAGATCATCCCAGTCCTGCTCTATGGCGCACAGACATGAAATGGATATAGAGTCAAGAATGGACGAGATCGCTCTCGGTTGTTATGAGACTCTGCGGGTGATTTTTCGTCCCGTCTGCATAGACGAAGAATAGAGAAGAAGATGCAACCATGAGTTGAAAGAGCTATATAGCGACATCGAGCTAGCCTGAAAAGTTCAAATACAATGACTAAGATGGCTGGGTCATGTAGAGCAGATGGACAAAAATCCTCCTACACTATCCTCCGGCCCGGAAAGTCTTCGAATCCACCCCAGAGGGACGTTGTAGTAGAGGAAGACCTCGCCTAAGGTGGTGCGCTCAAGTAGAAATGGACCTCAACCAACTTGGTGGCGAAACTGGCTGACTAAAGATCGTGCTGACTAAAGGTCGAAGCTGGCTAAAGAGATAAAAAGGGTTTAGTGTCCAACAATTTTTCTGAGAAACTGCATAAGAATGTGGCTTTCGCAACCCCTTAAAGTAATTCTGTATGATTTTTCATACTAATGACCTAACTGGCTGTTTTATTTTAAGTCCAGACTTCATGAAACCGAGTGGTGTCTAGGAAGCTTTTGAATACTTCTTTGCTTTAGATTTGCTTCTTTGTATTCTTAACCAAAAGAAGTATTTATTCAGCTTAAAAACATCCTCACTTATGTCCCAAATTGAGTATCGTACTACAGATGGTGCGTGACTAAATGGATCCATTTTTGACACTCAACTGCAATTCGTATACTAGCTCCAAGTTTTATCCATTTCTGACACCAAAATATAAGCCTCGTAGTTCTATTTTTCGACAAATTATGTGGAACATTAAGTCCGCTATGCACTATGCTTTTCGAAAAATCTTGCAGAAACCTTGCTAGACATATTATGTGTATACCTAAACTTCCAACCATTTCTGACACTGAACTATAAGCCTTGTTCGAGCCTCATATTCCATTCTTATCACAACAATATATTGTAGCCACAGGTATGTACATTATGTTGGTTAAAACCATTTGGAAGACTTATTTCATAAATTAAAACCAGCTAGCTTGAGGCATACAGCTTTGGACCGCTTTAAGATACTTTGTGAGTTTAAAATACCTCTCCATCATATCTTCGGCTAATTTGACGTCCTTTATTGACTCGTTTTAAAAGCTCCTTTTGTCTTAATCGTTGATAAAGTTCCCTCATTAAACAACTTCGCTTTGTAAATTCCCCACTAAAATGGTTCTAAGCCACCACTAATACACAAAAAAACCCCCGGTATTTTAAATAATCGCCCCCTCCACACACAAAAAAGGACATCAAACAACATTTCGTCACACTAATTGTCGGAATATTTACGAGCGGATGGCGGTAGAACGTTTTGTGTTATCCTTCCTTTTCTTCTTCTTCCTTCTTCATCGTTAGAATTCTTACTGAGGCGAAAACATTTCTCGTCTTTTCGGTGAATGGAAGAAAATGGATATAAATTTTACGACTTGGTATCTCGTGACTTTGTTCCAGAAACAGCATCTCGCATCATCATCAACGTAACTCAACGTGCAGAACACCATTGACGAAACAAGCCAATGCATCCTGATTCATTTGTTCTCTCTCTTTAGCCTTCGAAAACGACTTCTGCTACGTCTTGTGCTTTTATCGATTATCACCACTGAATGGATCCTGGTTGTCCTTAGTTAGTTCGGTCATAGGAACTTCTTCTTCATTTTTTTTACCAGTCCTCCTGCAATATACTCCTATGTTTCATTCTTCGGTTACTTGTTCGTCGGTCATGTCCTGATTTAATTGACAGCCAACATATATCACACGCTTTTAGCTTTTCCAAATGTAACTTGAACTCAGTTAGTTAGAGGTAGGCAAGGACCTTCGAGGATAGTGGCTCTCTATGCCTTTGACGGTGGTTATGCTTGACTCGAGGGAAGGATTTCTTCCTTCTCTCGTTTTTTGTTTTTTTTTTTGTTCCTTGATTTTACGAATACTCAATGTTTGTGTGTTGCAATATGAGATTTATTACTTGAAGGACATACAAGTCACACCAGGCAAACATGTTCCAGACCAAAGCACTAGATTTACACTATGTGTATGGGGCGCACACAGAAAGGACTGAGGAAAATTGTATCCAAGGATATTTAAGTCCTTGTATGTGCGTGCGGCAATGATTCCTTTCTTCGTGCAACACTAACTAACCCAGCCCTACAATGAGAGGGTAAATTAATGGATTGCTTTGGAAGGATGGGTGGGAATTCATTCTCCATATGTTTTTGTCCTTGTGCCGCAAAACCTTTTTGCAACGTTACATTTGAAATTTATAGCAAAAAAAAAAAAGCGCACCAAGTGTATTTTTTGTATTGTTTGTATTGTAGCTGTTGGGTTAGCGAATCCCCAAAGGTTTTAGTCACACAAACACACAAAATATCCTGTCAAAAACAAAAAGGACGACTCCGATGGACATTTGGGAGTTTTTATGGCATATTCCGTTTTGCTTTGTTGTCTCCTGTTTCGGTATCTGCTAATTCCGAGAGACGAATTGTCTAAATAGTAGTTCGAAGGATTCTATTGATATGGGTATTGGAAGTACTCGCTTTGGACTGTGGGGGAACGTTTGGTTTTTTTTTACGACATTTACACCTTTCTTCGAAAACTTTGTTTGACACTTTGGGGTATTTTCCTGGCTGTTGATGGAGTGTGCGGTTTTATAGTTTTTACGATTTTTTTTGCGTCTCCTTTATTTTTAAAGGATGCGGGGGTAAACGAATTTATGGTGATGTAGCAGTATGGTAGATGAAGATAGATTTGTAATATATCTTTGGGCGAAGCAGGTGTGGCTGTGGACTACGGTTTATGAAGACGAATTTGTCCTGCTAGGAGGTCTGTCTCTGTTGATGGGAAATAGAAATTCGTGATTGGTTTAAGGAGGAGTGCCAGAGAGTTTATGCAGGGATTGTCATTGTTGCTGGTAGTTTATGGCTCCACAGAATTGATTTCGTTTTTTAACTACCAGAGTCAGAGCTTTTAACTGACATATGCTGAGTGACATCAGCAAATTTCTTATTTTGTATCATTCAATCTATTTTGTGATCTCATCTCTATTCTAATGACTTGGCACCTAGTGGAGGATTTAAACATTACTGATTCCCAGAACAAAAAAAATAAATTGGAAAAGGATTTTAATGCCTTCCGATACGAATTGTTTGTCGGTGTTTGGTATTTGTATTTTGCACAGCGGTTCTATCCGCCACTGCGAACATGTGTCGTTGTTTTCAATTACAAGGCTCAACACGAACACAACTATGGGCAATGGTTGAATATCCAAGATCGTGCTAGGATGGCCTGAATTGTTAACTGGATATTCTCGGCAATTGACAGACCTATCTTCATTTATTGTATACCAGTCTGACGGGCGGTACTGTACAAGAAAAGCAACATTGCAATACTGGAGAAGGTTCAAGGATTATCCTGTGTCTGTATAACGAGCACCCTTACAACCACTCATACAGCTGCACTAGAAGCTATGCTCCACCTTCTTCCGTTGATATCTTTGGGAAACTGAAGGCGACTAAAGCAACATTACGACTTAGGGAATCCTTGCAACTAGCTTGTACAAATATGGGCCACCCATGTATCATAAATGAGTATAACACTATTCTTAGTAATTCGGACTATAAGTATTGTCCCCTATTTGGACATTAATGTCAAGTATAAAACCAGGATTTCTAACAGAAGTCCTTGGGAATTGTGAAAAATTTTAAATGAATCTGCGATAGAGACTTGCACACACGGAACCAAAAAGCGTCTGGAAGAGGTCCGGGAGTTTACTCCAGGGCACTGGTCGGTGCAGACCGGAACCTCCCTGACTATAGGGGGATCCATTAGCACCTATCAAATCAATAAAATTCCAATTAAATACTGCAGTCATCAGAATGGCAAATAGTAGGTGGAACAATATCAACCCATGTCTCTCATCTCAATGAATCTGGCCTGAGCTGAATTGTAGGAAAACAAGCAGATCTAGCAGATTCTGTAGAAGCTATAGAGACGAGGAAGAGAGGAAACCATGACAAACTATCTGTATATTTGTCCTGCCCTATCGCCATTGAGAAGAAAAACTCTTGGCGAGTTTTTCCTTGAAGATCTTATCGATTTAGAAAAATGGCTTGGATCCATGGCTTTAGATTAAGAGATATAGGTAAAGAATTCATCTAACAGTGCGTAGGGTTGGCAGTCACTATATATTGTATATATTATTCGAGAGATTACGAACCAGACCACAGTGTCGCGTCCCTTTTCGTTTCTCTTCCACGATCCATCTTGGCCCGAGAGTCTCTCTGGATTTCTCCACAGTTCCTCTCTGGCTTCGATTCCTCGTGTCAACGCTAGTAAATATCTGTTTGTCTGCCTTATGTTTTGTTTTTTTTTTCACATTCAAAATAAATAAAAAAAAAACTTATTTAACGTGTTTATAGCATGGGCTTTCAACTGCATCACGGTCATAGCCATGGGCACGCACCAGTAGATACACCAACACCAACTACACCAACCACATCAACCACGACAAATATACAGAAAAACAAAAAGAACTACTCAAACCAAAATGGAGACGCAACTGTAAGCAAGGGATCCTATTTAGCTCCAATGGAAGGTGAAAATTTAAATGTACGGGCTGCATTTATTCATGTCTTGGGAGATGTAGTACAGAGTGTCGGCGTATTTGTGGCCGCATTGCTGATTTATTTCAAACCGGAATGGTCTATTGCGGATCCAATTTGTACGTTCATATTCTCTGTGATAGTTCTAATCACAACGTTTGCCATTATCAGGGACGCAATGGTGGTAAGTAAAAAAATATGGAAAATTAAGCACAAAATCATTTTTGTTTTTATTTTGATAAATAGGTCTTAATGGAGGGCAAACCCCATCACATGGATTATGATGAGGTGATGAACACATTCTTGGCTATAGATGGGGTAAAGCGTGTACATAATTTAAGGATATGGGCGCTGAGTGTTAATAAAATCGCTATGTCGGCTCATCTGGTCATTGGTAAGTTTGAGAACTTAGCTTATGCACTTTTTTAAGTAATTTAAGCAATTTTCCGTCGTAGTTTGGAATGAGAAGATATCCATATGATAGTGCTTTGAAACCTAAGTTCTAGTGTTACGTGGGGATGAAGTATCAGATTAACAGAGGGTAGCCCTTATTGTTGCGTTTGTCTTTGATTCATGAAACTAGAAGAAAAGAATCAATTTATTTGGGATTCGAACCAACATACAAGAGCTTTACTTAACAACTAAGAAGTGCTATAGATTCTGGTGGACTGTAGAAAACCTGGAGAATTTATTCACAATTCAGTTTTGCTTTTCTGTAGTCTTTCAAAACTTTTAGGTCAAGTCTAGGTTAGGGTGGCAGACACACTCAAAAGAGATCCTTTATGATACCATGGACACAGGGACTTGGTTGTAAACCAACCGGAGCTTCTTGTGAAGCGAAAGATACTCACTGTAAGTGAAGAAACGAACCCCTAAATGGAACAGTATTCTTGGGGACGTGGCCGGACAGGTCCATAGGATGTGAAGGATAGTTCTCTCCTTTTTCTCATCGCGGCTTCAGCTTCAGAAGTCTATTTTTAGTACATTGGCCTATCAGACAATGTTCCGTGAGGGCACAGATAACGTAGATGCGATCAGTGATCTGTGATCGCTTTAGCATAATTAACTCAGAATTACATTTCCGATTCAGCTTAGACCAGATCTGATCACCTATGATTGGTCAGCTGAAAGATGTTTACATGTCATTTAGACACAATTCCTAAAGTCGTACCCTTTCTAGTGAGCTCTTTACATTTTTGCTAATTGACGGTTGAACGGTTTTATCAAGAGCTTGCTATCAAACGATTACGCCATATAGTAGCACAGCCAGCGCGTGTGATTTCATGTTACATATGCCAGCCCCAGCCTATAGGGTTCTAGTATATTGGCCTTCTACTTAAACTTCCTATCCAAATTAAGACCCAAGCATTTTGCATTTTCTGTAGGAGTGACCAGTACCATTAATCGTACGAACTTTGTATTTCCTCGTGAAGAGAACAAGCACGGTTTTGTGAAGGTTAACCCCCAATCCGTATTTGAATGCCCATCTGGTAAGCAGAAGGAGAGCATATTGGAAGATTTGCAATAATTCTGCAATAGCAATGTCATCTGCATAGGCATCCTATCCTTTCTCCGTCTACTAGTAGTCCTTTGACTATTAAATTCCATAGAAGAGGAGACAAAACTCCACCTTGAGGTATATCACGACTGGCAAGCTTTCTAGCCGATACCTGTGTGCAAGTAATTGATCAACACTCTGAGGGGTATGTCGACTTTCAGACTTTCAAGTGCGCCATGATTGCATCTAATTGAACATTGTTAGAAGCTTCTTCAGTGTCACGGAGATCTTACAAGGATGTGCACTAGAACCACCGGATCGGAACGAATTTAAAGCAGCCATAGACTTAAATCGTACAAAGAACTATGCCCAGATTGGAACTTAGGAACAATTTGGCAAATCCATAAATAACAACACCGCCTCACCTGTGTCAACTACCGAGGTATGTATAGGCCTTTGAAAAATCGCTCATAAAATTTTATCCGGTGTTAAGTTTGATGTAGGCTTACGTCGACATAATAATGGGGAAACACGAGTGAAATTTTAGGCCTAAAAATCGATGATCCCTTCACTTTACACCAAATTCTGGAGGGTATCCAAAAATTCCAGATTGTTACCCACCACACCTCCGAGACATTCAGTATCACTAGAGGTTTGAGTTAGTGTGACCACGTTGCTTTTATATTGACTTTTCACAAATCAGTACTACATTGACGTTATCGATAGAACGAACCGAACTGTCATTGACGTCTTCGCGAACATCGAAATGAGAGATGACTAAAAAAAATGCCGAAATATAACACCGACCGACGTCTCGGACAGAACTATAGAACTATATATAGGTAGTTGTGGAGTAGTGAAGGATCTCGTCTACTTCAGGGTGGACATTCAACATAGAATAATGCTCACCAGGAGTCCTTTAGCAGGGACGTATCAAGAAGTTTCAAGAAGACGCTCCCCGTCATGCTGGTTGGTACATATGCATAAACTTTGTCAAATTCGAATGAAAACGCTTTTGGAATCTTGAAGGAAAAGAAAACAGGAGATGGGTTCACGACGATCCATAAGAGCTACATATACAGCAACGCCGACCTTGTTGCATACAACGATGAAGGTGGGTTAGTCATGGAGAGCGAAAAAACATTAATGCTGAAGTTCGAAAAATTCTTGATTTCACCACTGAAGGAGTACGTGATAAGATAAGAAGACAACCTTTCTCTTTGATAGGGTGCAGAATTGGAGAATGACCTGGAAACAGCTGAGTCCAAAGAATTATTCATTAAAATCCGAACTGTAGCGTCATCATAAATATGTTCTACTAAGTAATTTCCTGCTCCTTTCTTGATAACGCTAGTGAGGGTTTCTCTTGTGAGGGTACCACCCCTAACCGACGTCACCACTTGTTTAACCAAATCTCCAAAGATAGAGGCTTAAGTGTGTTATTATTATTAAGCTTCTTCTCTATATCATTGCTTCGAAAGATTCGGTCTTAAGTCTCAAATGTAAACCACATCTGACGAGTGTACACCCACATTCACTTTTAAATAACAATCAATGTGTGTGTGTGTATTTTTTTAGGGTAATTGCCCAATAACTTGAAATATATAAATCTTTCATCACAAATTACTAATGACAACAATGACAGCTCATCTCCTACTTAATGTCCCTAAAACATTCATTCGAAATGAATTTTCTTAGAACTCCTCCACCAAACTTTCCTTTGATTACATTTTCATTTCAACAATTAAGCTTTACTCTGCCGCACCATCCCTCACAGAATCCTCTGACAATTTATCTCATAACTTCGGTGACCCTCAACCGCAGAACAAAAAAAAAAAAAAAAAAAAAAACTTTCAGGCTCACAAATCTTTTCCGTGCCGTAAATTCGCTGCTCATTTACGTTCTTACTTCTGCCATTGTCTCTCTATTTCATCAGTAGTACCAGAATACCAGTCCCGCAGAGAGTGAGCGAGATATGGAGAGCAAGGACAATAAAAGGATTCGCAATAAAACTCATCCAGCCTTGCAACGGAGTATAAATTTTATTCCCTGTCTGTTCCAAAGTGTAACTTTACAACTATTTTACGAAAAAAAAAAACAAGTAGCAAGCAAGCACACACCGTTGCTCCCAGGATATTCTTCTATACCCACGCTCCATCTCTTTCTCTACTGATTGTTCTAAACGACAACACCAGTGGTGCAACTTTATTATCGTTAATCTCCCTCTCTCTTTCGCTCTCCCTCGTTCTCTATCTCACTCTTTCAAAACATAGAAAAAAAAAACAACGGCTAAGCAGCATTTGAAAGTCTAATATCGACCCGCCACTCCCACACTAACATTAATTGGCAGAATTAAAAAGAAGCAAACACTAAATTATCCTTGCAACCTCTACAGTCATCCTCCTCTGCTGCCTGGAAAAACTTTGCATTTTATCATCTTCTTCCAGCCAAGTGGGACTTTGTTTTATCTCCAGAATTTTTGATAATCAAGGCGGTCGTCCCTCCACAAGATGCAAAAATATGGGTAGCCTCTGCGCGCCCAGGAAAAAGTTACATCTACCATGGAAATCAATTATTAATAACCTCAAAATGCATTCCTAGGGGTAGTTTCATTGCTATACACATACAGACAAACACACGTACGTCCCGTTTATAGGAAGATTATGACGACGATGATGATGATGATGATGCTGCTGATCGTCACTGGGACCTCGATTCTGCTGATGCTAGCGGGCGGGTAGACATCGAGGTCAAATTATTTTCGTAGTGGGGTTATGCCAGCATCGAAAAAGTTTTGGCGTTGTCGGTGTTTGCTCTTCGGTTACATGGTTCCTAACGACGATGACGTTACGAGGTTATTTTTATTAGAATATTAAATTGTGCTTGGGACACACCACGGTGTCACAGAGGTGGAGAAGACGCAGCTACTGAGTGTCACACATGCTAACATCTAGTAGTCATGTGCCATGCACGATGACTTTGGTGGCTTTTCGTGTGTATGATAAGTCAAAGTGTCCCGGTGGGACTTTAAATTTTAACACTTTTCCCAGAAAGCTTCTGCGTAACGGGTGCACTTGGTTGAAGCAAGTGAGTATGTTCTGTTCAAGGAGTTGCGTTTGCATTTAATTTACAAGTTTTAAAGTGTTTAAGGTGTGATTTGAATATAAATCAAGCTACTAAGAAAGGACATATATTGGCAACCAAGCAAAACGTGCATGATACATAGAACGCATCATTTGAAAGAAATACAGATGCTGAAATTGATTCCGATAGCAAAAAATAGTCCTGATGACTATGCAGCGGAAGGGATTGAAAAAGCATCTCAAAATCATGTTTACCTACGCTAAATGGAGTAATATATTAAAAACACAGCAAGTACCAAAGGATTTATGTATTTATATTTACATATCCTATCAAAATTGCTACGGACTATTTCAATACAAGACTACGAAATTATAGTCGGTGTGCCACAAGGTTCTGTGGTAGGTCCACTGTTGTGGAACAATATGCATAATGGGACTCTTTCTGGTTTCAATACTTATAAATGGCAAGTTAATAAGATCTGGTCATTGGCACTAAAATATTACCGTAATGGAACAGAAGAAGTCATCAAACATAATACATAACAGATATAACACCGGCCATACTGCAGAAGGTGCAATTCTTGGTCTATACTATAGACTAAACTAGTAAAGGCGAGCCAAAAATGTGTTCCTTCGAGAATTGGGGAACAAATTTAAAGCTACCTCAACCCATTAGATCGTTATGAATAATATCGTTTCTTCTTACATGGTAAAGCCAGATCCTATACGACTAGACACAAACCATTCAAGTTGCGAGAGAGATTGTACTCTATCCTTTCTTCGTGATCGAAAGGACATTTGAGACCATGCAATTATGCAATGTGGAACTAATGGTACAGTACGAGTATATCGTATACATTGGTGTACGAACTGCTGAGCTAGATAGTGCTGTGAACGCAGAAAGAAGATGCATGCAATCTTAACACAATCAATTGCACAAGATAACCAACTATGGCATCAACGTTGAAGCTATGCTGTTGAAGTAGTAGTCATCGCTAAAGGAACAATGGTGCAAGGAGCTCCGACGTAATACAAGAATGATGTGATACAGTTGGAATCAGCATAGCTGGTCAAAACAACAATATTATGAGTACAATTCACGAAAGACAGATAAATTAGACTTTGAAGTTAAGTAAATGCTTAGAACTATTTCTAGATAGTAATATCATCTGGAAATATACGGAGCACTGATTCGAAAAATGGATCCTATGACAATAATTACCTATTGCTAAATTAAACTAAATAAAGTCCAAAGAATTACATTTGTATTATGGGACGCATTTACCCAACTGTAGCCATGAACTTACTTGGAGAAATGACTCCTTTGAACGTGCTTGAGAAAAGTCCAAATTAAAAACCCTAATGTTACCAAAAGAAACAATTGTGAGGTACATTCCGGCGAACGAATTTGATGTCCTTCTAAAGTATTCTAGTAAACCATAAGAAAGGTAGCATTACGTATGAATTTACTCAAACCTCAGCAACAAGTACAAGAATCAACAAGTGCGATTCATCCACAGTCTAGAGAAAAGCAATTACACGATAAGGTAACAACAGGTACTCAAAATCCAGGATGTGACTGCAGGACGCCAGCTCATAACTACTATTAGATGGAAAAAAATACTAGGAGTCCACCGAGAACGGACAAAAGAGATATTAGTATCCTAACAGGTGGACTAACTGATTGATAGGCGCGATTAGAAGTTGTCATACATTTACTCTACGAATGTTCATACCTCCTAATCTGTCGCCTCTGACAGAAGAGGAATAGAAAATTTGAAAACCTAGAGAGGAGTAGAAGATCCGAATCTTGTATGTTCCATCAAGGGTTTAGGTTCGTTTGTGAAGCTTACAAAGTATATTTCCCAAAACGAAATGAAGCGAATGGCGAATGATCGCCATATTATCTTTTTCTGATGGGTCCTAAATTAGTAAGATTAGGAAGCTGGCTGTTCCTGTTCACTGCTCCATCAGGAGATTAACGCTTAGGAATATGGAAATTTTCAAAGTAGTCTTCATAGCTTGACTAGTTGAAGGAAACTTTGCGAGTACATCTTGAGTATTCACATGTTTTATGGAATCGTTGCAATACAAATTATGACATCGTGACTCGGTAACATAAGGAAATCAATGCCAAGATTATGATTTCAAGATCAGTGCCAGTTGCATTATCGACGGCCTTGGAACGGAATGCCGAGGAATTACTTTCGCTTACGCAAATGACTGACAAAATGTGTGGTTTGTCATTAAGACCTGACTTTGTATACTAAGGTTTTAGTATCAAGACAATTAAAGAGGAATATGCCTCCTAAACAACGTATACAAAATTCTATCTAGTGTAGTGCTGAAGCGCCTAAAACTATACGTTGGTGAACAAGTGGCGAGTTACTAGTGCGATCTTAGGCCTGAAAAATCGACGATCGACCAGATCTTGAGTCTACTCCAAATTCTGGAGAGGACTCGTGAGTTCCAGATCGATACCCATGATATATTTATCAATTTCAAGGCCGCATATGATAGTAAGCATGTGTAAGAGAACGCTCCTGCTCCGTCACAGTCGGAAAATACGCCACCGAGACCTTCAATACCACTAGAGGATGTGCAGTTTCTTCAACCTGGTACTGGAGAAAATAGTGCGAAATTCCCAGGTCAACAGAACAGACACCATTTCTCACAAATCAGTGCATCTACTTAGTTATGTAATCGACATTGACATCATCGGCAGAACGAAGTGAACGGTCATTAGCGTCTTCACAAACATTGCATCAGAAGCTGCTAAAATGAGTCTGGTTGTGAATGAGAGTAAAACGAAATATACACTGTCTACGAACACCGAGGCACAACACTGAAGTTTCGGCGAAAACGCTAACATCGACGACTATAACTTCGAGGTAGTTAAGGAATTTACATATATACCTAGGCACTGCTATGAACTCTGCCAACGAAATCAAGGCGGAGATCCAATCTGCCACAATGGCATAAATGTGATCAAAAGATTGGAAGACATCGGTAAAGCATTTCACTGCCTTGGAGTCTTCTGTGTGAGACGTCGCTATCTCAATGTCAACGTTACGAAGTCTAGGAAATTCTAAGCCTCATTCCACGTAATCACGGCGGGCTTCATGACGTGACAAATCTCGATCTAGACACATTCTTAGGAACTGTGTATTATTGACAGCAGAATCAGCTGCCGGGAAGCATACCAAATAGATGAAAGAAACATCCCAATCCAAGTTTCATTGTTTTCTAGTGGATTAGGACTGGATTTTAAGGCTGCTTAGTCATCCCATGGTTCTCTCTATTACTGACGATATCTATAAGTTCACCTACATTCCACATCTATCACCGCCAAAAGTCGATAGTTCGTGTTGATCCACATAAACAAGTCTCTTGACTTAGAGATCCTTCGTTTGTAGATATACTAGTGGATCGAATTAGGAAGCAATGTGTCACTAACTCTATTAAACGTGTAAAGGTATTTAAACAGAAAATGTCAATCCATTACTCTACATCACTTTATTTCTTCGCCGAATAATAAGGAATGTCAAAATATTGCCATTTCATTGGTTTGGTCACATCGAACTTGTATTTAATGCATCGTTTGCTGATCATGCCATTCTGATACTCTGAACATTGAAGGGCGGGGTAATTAAGCTTGAAACACGAACCCCTTGCTCCAAAATAAGCCCGACCCACAGAATTTGATGCCATATCGTTGACACTCTGTAGACAGTTCAAAAACATCTGTTCACACTCACATTTCAACCTGTCACAGAAAATACAAGCATTAATATATACTTCTGTATCTCTAAACTAAAGACATCCGATCGAAACTCACCTTGGAAACATATCAGGATTAAACAGGGAATGCAGTGTAGTTCCAGATTCAATTACCTCCGGGCAATGATCATGTGCACGACAGCACTTATCCGTTTCACGGAATCGTCCTAAATCATCGTAATGGCTCGATATATTACCAGGACCACACCACTTGGTACCGGGAACAGTCACTCCAGAATACGGTAGGGGTGGCAGTGCCTGATTGTAGATATCCTCCTCTTCGAAAATGGCGTCTTCTTGAAATGACACCACCATAAGGAGATTTACGCTGATGAATATGGAAATTCCGAAAATAGTCTTCATCGTTTAGCTAGTTGGTGAGAACTAAGTGCGCAGTGTTGGCAGCGAGAAGATTGATAAGCTATTGTGAATGTTTACGTATTTAAGGGCATCGTAGTGACCCAGTTGTGAAAAGAAGAAGATAAGAAAATCAATGCCAAGATTACGATTTCAAGATCAGCGCCAGTTGCATTACAGATGGCATTGGAATGAAATGCCGTTGGGATTACGTGGCTGACGAAACAATATTGTCATTGAGATCAACAATGGTTTTATTACTCCAATTAATTAGTACAGTTTTGTAAGATTTTATTAAGGGAACTAGGGTGTTAAACCGATAGATGATATGTGGAAATGCAGGCGAGAATGTTGGACATGGTGCCTGTTTATATAGGCGATCTGGTACCAGACTGTGCGAGAAAAAGAAAAAGAAAGAAAGGAAAAAACAAAAAATTTCAAAATTCATGCTCGATTCTTTATACCCATGAAAGTGCGCGAACACAACAATGTCTTGAACCAGTCCGCGGAATAGGAGATTACTTCAGAGAAAAATTTTGAAAACTAGATAAATAAAAACAGGGCTAGAACCTGGAATAATGCTCAGGGTATCAGCAAGCCAAGAAACTTCTAGGCTAATATATCAGATGAGGAAAGACCGTCGTTAGGCCTAACCCTCATCCTCAGATTTCTAAGAGAGAGCGCTCTAAAATGATTTTCCCCCGCCAAGGCTAAGCAAGCATGATATACAAGCCTCTCAAAAACAATTGTTATCGGTCAATAATTTGGTAGTTCAACGAATAATCTAATCTTTGAATTGGGGAGCCTAAAGATAGACAAGAATTTTGTAAGTTTATTGGTGAGTCCGACTGCTGACTGTAGAAAAGTGTCATGGAAACCTTCAATGATGTAATAAAAACAATAACGCAATAGCTTTTTAAGGTGTGAAATCAAACGTGAGTGCCGTGGCATAAGTAGTTAGTGCGTTGGACTACGTACAGAGCGAGGGAATCGAGGTTCAATCCCCTGAATCCAAATCAAAATTTCTTTCATGGCCCCACCACGCTGTGATGAAAAAGTTTCTCAGATCAGCCTTCGGAGACGGCATTAAACAGTATGTCCCTTCTATTCGTGTAATGATTGTGAGAAGCTAGGCCTGTTGCTAGGCTATGGACCTGTCACCTTTTCAGAAAGTGTATTCAATCCACTGCCACTTGCATATGTCGTTGTATATTTGTGCCTAATGGTCGATTCTCCGATAAAGCTGTTCATTAAAGATACGGTTTGATCAGAAAATCCTTAAAATATTGCGTAGGCACCTATTAACGAACGTTTGCAGCTTCTTCTTGATATAAGTAGTTACTTTTCAAATACAAATACAAATACAAATTTTTGGCGCAACAGGTCCATGGGACCCAGGGCCTAGCTTCTCACAACCATTCGAGTTGTGCGTGTTATATTCTTTACACGAATGGAAGGGGCATACTGTTTAATGCTGGATCCGAACGGCAATTTTGAGAAGCTTTTTCATGACAGTTTTACTCTCGGATGTTTGTCAGACGCTCGCGAGAGGTGGGGCCGTGAAAGAAATTTTAGGTGTTGTCTGGAGATTGAACCTGGAACCCCTCGCTCCGTAGTCCAACGCACTAACCACTTGAGCCACGGCGCCCACTTTTACTTTTCAAATACCACATCTATATAGCAACACGGACTCAACGTTGGAACGAAACAGTCGTAGCTTGCTAATTCCTCTGTTTCCATTTCCAGCATTTAGCACATCGCTAATCACCAATAAAACAATATTGGTAAAAGGATACTTGCCTCTCCTGCGTAAGGCAAGTCAAAGAAATTTCCAATTGACACTATAAACACCTATGTATGGCAGGTGAGGTGGTGAACCATATTCAACGCACTGCTCGATAATGATCCGAAAGGTGTTGATGTGGTCGACACGGTGGAATCCAGAACAGAAACCTACTTGTTCGGCATTTAGTGTATTTTCGAAGTATTCTTTGATTCGCTCAAGGATAAGTCTATTATCTTAGCAACAGCAGGCAGTACGCAGATACCTCGTGAGTTTTCACACTACATTAGGTTTCCCTTTTTAGGGAGCTTGAAAATCATTCCCTTTTTCTAGTCATCGGGAAAGTTCTCGGCCTGCCAGGATTTCCCAACAAGTGCGTGCAGTAGATCGTCCGATGCAGTTGGCGCTGCTCGAAATAAGTCTGTGAGTATGCCGTCAAGTCACGGTAAAGATCTCATCCCTACTGGGGGGATGTGGTGCGAATTTGGATATTTCTTGCTTCAGAAACCTTAGTTTGACTTGGGTGCATACTGCTAACGAATACATGGTTTAAGACCGTAGCAAAACGCTCCTTCCATCTCTTCAGTTGATCCTCATCCGACATAAGCAAAGAACCGTCTAAGCCTTTCACTGTGCGTTGGGTAGAGCTACGATCACCTATCAGCTCTTTGGTGATTCTGTAAACGGTCCTCCTGTCGCACCTTCTTGCTACTTCTTCTGCTTCGGTAGCCAACGCATTGATGTAATTGCATTTGTCATGCCGTAGGCTACGCTGCACTTCTCTCATTTTCATGCGATATAGGGACACTATATCGGTCCTTCCTGATGCTGTTATGTTGCAGCAATTCGAACCCTAAGTTGTTTTCACTCGTCGATCTCTCTCCAGGTACAATCGGAAAGCCACGTACTCCCTGCGAGCGACCGACAGTTCTTTCTCCACCTGATGTGAGAACCGTTTTCACAGCATACGAATGGTCTTGTATGGTGGTGGGCAGTGAGCTGCTGATTGTTTCCATTCCATGTGCGGGATGGTCCTTTAGTTCTTGGCGCACTGAGGGATCTAAGTCACCACCTTCTAGCTGTTAAACAATTAATTTTATATGTACGACATATAACATACTATCCACCAGGCACAAATAAGGATATCACATGACCTGGTGCCGATTGAGTGTACGCAGTTTTGCTGGTATAAACCAGTTGTAACCAACTTTGAAAGGAATCTTTACAGAGTGTGTGGCAGACATAGTGGTATTTATGCCAAAAATTAGTAAAACTGACTACCATGTGTTGTTCCAGGCCTTTAAATCTGTCTTCCTTCCTGAGGATTGGTCGAGATTTACGGGGGTAAGGTCGCTGTGATGATTTACTCTATCTCTATCGGAGATTAAACATACATGCAAGCGTAAAAAAATCCTGTCAGACAACCCTTCAAATTCTAGTTCCTGGGTCGTCTTCCATAGTGCGACTTTTCGCTGCTTCCGTGATTCTGCTAGACTACATGGGTTATATGAGACTTTAGTATTGTGGATCAAGTTAATCTTGACTGTAGAAGCGCACTTTGGCCACTATGTAATGGCAGGGGAATCAGGGTGCATAGTCCATGGCGGGTGATTTTCTTTGCTTACTCCCAATGCTTCTAAGGTCTATGCTCAACCATAGGCATACGTACATAGTTGGTGTACTTTCTCTCGGGTTATGCCTAAAGACATGATCGATGAAAGATATGCTAGGAGTTGGATATAAGCATATTATCTAAGAACTGAGGTTATTTTCTTTACAAGAAGAATGATTTTAATCGAACTGATTTGATCAATGCTAAAGGGCTTCACTATCTAGATATCCAATTAAACCAAATATTTAGCAGTGGTTTTCAATAGGAAAAACTTATCTAGTCAAGCCGAAGACATGAATTTGGCAAGTCATGGGGCTTTACACGGGAAAAAATCATTTGCATACGTAGGTATGTGACCACCTTCTGCATTAAACTTCAAACACTATTAAACCAATCTATCGTCTTTGGCGAATCGTCTTCGATATTAAACGCACTGGAGTTTTGATAACCCTGCGCGACATTTATCCTACGACCCTGGTTGCATGGATATACCGTCGTATGGAGTGACGCAGGAATTTCGACTCCAGGACTTTTTTTTAGACAGAGCCACAGCCAATATTAGGTTGCAGTTAATATTCATGGATGTCTTCGCAACCAGTCAAGGGTAGTGTTCTATTCCTTCTCATTAGCTAAGTATATGTACATCTACCTTGCAAGTAGAGACCTGATGCCCATGGACTTTATTGTAATGAATAGGCTGAGGGGTGTATCTGCGTCTAGAGTGCCTGTACTTAAGTCTTTGGTTAAACCTTCAACAAGTTTCAAAATAGTTCGAGAATGCAAGAAATCCCTGAATTCGGTTAAACTCGTGGACTGAATGATATATCCAATGAGATTGCTACACAAGGCTCAGGGGATGAGACCCATTTTGCTTTAGCTTAGTATTTCAATGCGCTTGGCTAAAGCAGCACTTCTGTCTGCGATGATAGCAAGGAGGAGGAGATGATACCTAATTTTTTGGATCAGAGGATAGATTTTCAGTGTTGATATCGTAAGCTCTCCACCACAGAAGCGCATTGATTAATTAAAGGTTTTGGTTCCTGGGTCAAGACAAAAGAAGTAAGATTCAATGCATCATTTGGCATCCCTATTACCTAAAAATCTCCTACCAAACACTAAAATATTGAGTGGGATTTTAATCAATCGACTTCGAAAGACTGACATGGAGAAAGGTTTTTAAGTCCAATAAGATCTTCAGATCTGAGTATTTAAAAAGCTATTACATAAACAAAGGACAAACTGCATTAGAACTGTTAAGACTGGATATGAAACTCATAGTAGAATGTGAACTGAATAACGAACTAAAAATACGTAAAACGTCCACGTTCACGTTCAACTTGTCAGCAATTCAAAAGAAAATCCCCGACTAACTACCTTATTTTTTAAAACCGCCCGAGAGCCCTTCCAAATTAAGATCACAACCGTACTTTAAAAATTATCCAACTTCCTTCCATAAAAATTAACCAATTAAGTAAGTGGCCACTTGCTGTTAAAGTAGGTAAACTCTTTCCAAACTGCATGCTTGCATGCTCCAGTCTCTAAAAAGAAAAACAGCAACAATCGAACACGTGCAAGGACATTGTCACATTGTTGCCCTCCTTCTCTCCCGGCTAAAATATCTGCATCCCACTTTTCTGCGCGATATTCTGTCGTTTGTGCACAATTTTGTCCTTGCATATAGACAATACCTACACATACAATCCAACTTTAGCCATTTCATGAGCACAGAGTCCTTTATTTCTTCTTTATTTACTGATTAAGTTATCTGTGGCACTTTTTTTTTGTTTCATTTTTTGTTGGTTTTGCTGCTTCTTCCTCTTCAATGTCCTTGCAGTGTATATATTCTTGTATTTGGATTTTTAAATTGTGTTAAATAATTTTTTTTTTCTTTTCTAGTGCCCGGTGCCGATGCAAAGAAAATCCTGGAACAAGCAACTGCTGCAGTGCATTGTAAATACAATTTCTTTGAGACAACAATTCAGATTGAAGAATTCACGCCAGCAATGGAACATTGCCAACATTGCACTGCACCCATTAGTTAAGTAGGAGTTTTCACTTTTTTTTTTTTCGTTCGCCTAGTTGTATGAGTAGAAAATGGATATCTAGGATAGTTAAGGATCTCCGCGACGCTGCTGTTTTCTGTTTTATTTTTTTCTTTCGTTAAACTCATTGCTATTGCAAGTATCATTCATTTAAACGAATCTAACTTTTATTTTGCTTTGTGTATTGGATTTGCTGGTACATTGCTTTTTAAGAGTTTCCTTTGTAAAATAAAAGGAATGCCGCCTGTAATGCAATCTAGGACCTACTGATTCGGGATTTTGTTGTTTGCGTAATTACAGCGTTTGATCGGAATCTAAACATAAAAAGGTGCTAATTTGAATAAATGAACAAAATCCAGTAACAGTAGCTGCCCATAGGATAGTCACAGAATATCCTTACGTAATTCTAAAAAAATAAAATATAAATGTTTACAGTAAACATTGTAAACATGTGTAGAGGAATTGTTTTATTTGTTTTAGCTTTAGTGGAAGTTAAGTGACTTAGCAGTTCATAGAACGAGTGTACAATGTAAATCATGTAGTATCTCCACTTTTATAAAAAAAAAAACTTCCTTGTACAAGAAGAAGAATCCATCACTTTTTTTTTGTAACATAAACAAAAAAAAAAACTAAAACACTTCGCTAAACAAATAACGAACGACAAATTGAAAACAATTCCCATTTGTTATCCAAAGCCAATGTTTCCTTTATTTTTTGCCACACATCCTTCTTGTTCGCATTGTTAGAAATGAAATTCTTGTCAAACAATCGCTTACCGGTCCCTCCGCCTCCTTTAGCTTACGTAGCATAACAAACTTATATAATACATACTACTTACTTACATATATCCCATTTATGTCATACACACTTTTTCAATTGGGAACATATATCTATCCTTGTTGCCGGGTAGGACCCACTTCTTATTGTACTCGTCGCCATTTCCAACACACACATATACACCTCGAAAAAATATGAACTCGCTTCAGGAGCAATCTTCTTTTCCTTGTTACAGCAGGGAGTAGGGATTATACTAGGATATCGAACTGGAAAATCGCTATCGGGGACAAAAATTGAAAGAAAACGCAACTCGTCAGGTATTATTAGAAGCGAACAGAATGACGAAGACGACAACGCGATATAAAAAGGACCGAACGGAACCGGAAACATTGGAATCGTTAAAGGCATTCGTGCATTTTTCTCTGCATCCTTGCGCATATTTCCTTTCCTTTCCTTTTCCCAAAATGCAACACGTCGACTACGAGGGTAATAATACGCTAACAAAAGGACCCCCTCCCGGTGACGACGACGACTACAGCGTCATGTTCGTGAGGAGTAAGTTAACCTTACATATCCTGAAAAAAAATGAAAAGAATCCATTTAAAGAGGGAGTAATCGCGAAGCGTGGAATAGAAAAAGGATAAACTCCCACATCCTGCAGCTGTTACTTTGGAAAATATATCTCATCTATAAAAGCATGTGTGTGTGTATGTGAAAGGAATGTGTTGCAATTTCTGTTATTTTCTCACAAAGGACACAAATAGAAGTATAAATCTCAACAAAAAAAAATGCAAATCGCATTAAATACATCCTTTGGGGTAATTCTAATTCAAGAATAAGGCTCAGCAGTTTAAATGGAATGTTTTCAGATTGTGGAAGGAATACCACACGCTCCAGCTCTAAACAGCAGCAGGAGTCTTAATGCAACTTAATCACCTGCGATTCCTAACGAGACGTTTCGTACCTACCAAGCGAAATAATAATGTGTCTCATTCTGTGCTACAAGGATGTTGCAACAGGATCAAATTGTCGTCCCAAAATTTGAGGTTTAGAATGAAGCATGAGTGAACTGGTTGTGGAGTTGATATGTGTGCGTGTATGTATCTGGCTGCTTTTTGTCGCCGTCTGTGGAATTCAATCTTATCCTTAGTAGATGTACGAATCCATACACATATCCAAGGCCATGCTATGGAATGGATGTAAAAAATGAATGGTACTTTGTGTTGTTCATTTCTTTAGCTAAACTACACATGTAATCTTATGTAAATCGAGGAGATTTTGGAACGGTTGTACCGCTACTTTCGATGCTTTTGGTGAGGAGTCAGATATTGATTTGGCTCACGGAGAGGTTTTGAAAATTTTCTAATTAGGCACTCACACTTTGGAATTGAAAGCAAGTGATGAATACGAATACGAGACTATCAATTAAGTCATGATAGGTGAAATCTAGTCTAGAGTCTCTTAGTTCATTTAGGTATACTTTAAGGTTTCTTAATGTTTTTGGCCAAGCAAGTCGCATTTGAAAGGAACTTTAATTGTGCTTCGAATATTAACTAACACTTTCTTGACGAACTTTGCCTTTCGGTTAAGTAGGTACAACGTCAGTATCAGTATTATGAAAGTTAGGACCTACTGGAATATGAAGGTCTCAAGAATACCGAACATTTATGTAATTCAATAAAGAAGAGAGTGGAAGGCTGCCGTGTCTCAGGCAAAGACTTTTCACGGGTCGGGTGTTCATTAAGTAAGTTGATTTTGGCTATCGGTCCAGCGCAGGCAAAGGTGGTAAAAGATAGAAAATGAAAGTGGTGATATTTGAGTGCGGGGAGGAGGTAGATCCAATGAAATCAGGCTTACTATTTTTCAACTTAAGACAGCACTAGAATGTCGGCAGTTGAAAGGGGAGGTTTTATAGCATGTTTTGCGAAATACGTAAAAGATTAAGAAAGGAAGAATAACTCCTCATCCAAAAATGCAAACGCTCCCTTGAAATTTCGTGATATTCTTATAACCTAGGAGTGATTGCCAACGACTCCTCGGGAGGTAATACTAGATGGTAATTTTTTTGGAACCGACAGATATTCAGAAAATCTAAATCTCAAACGTAAGACAAACGCATTCTATGAAGAAATAAGAGTCGGCACACTCACCTCTGTTTACCAACTCCTAGTCTCATCTTCACGTGGAGAAGGTCGGGTCCTAAGCACCTAAACTGGAGATTGAGTTCTAACCCGTTTGAAAGGTTTTGGTAGCAGCAGAAAGGGTATTCCCACTCCAGCACTCTTTCCTGCTTCCAGATGGCAGCGGAGCAACTTCTACCATGAACTCAACGGTGGCACAAGGCCTTAGACAAGGAACTCCTTTAACAAACAAATAGACTCGGAGTGAACATGGACTATGAGTTAAGAGTACACTCCAGTGGAAACTATTCCCGTGCATTATAAGGCGGACATTATAGTGAAAAAACCAAGTTACTACATTTATTACACCTGCAACAAGAAGCGACACATGTTGCTGAATTCGTCGTTGCAAATCGACTGCGGTCATTGACTTCAAGTTCATAAGTGATCGCATGGCTGTGATCCGCATCAAGTCTACACTCTACAACATCAGCCTTACATGTACATATGCATGTTTGTGCTCAAGCCCCCACCGAAGAAGCTGAGGACGCTATCAGGGAGAAATTTTATTATCTCCTGGACGAAGCTTGGAGCCTGTCCTGAGTACGAGTCAAAATCGTGATCGTTGACTTCAGTGTGGTAGCTAGAAAGCACATCCTCTACGAAATAACATCAGATAACGGCTTCTGACTTAGCGACCCTATGTCCGCTTGTAATACTGTGATAAAGGGCACTAGGTTTCCACATAAGATAAGTTACACAACAACTTTGCTCTCCACAGATTGTCGAACCTCCAACCAAATCGCCTACGTAATGTACTTATTTACGAGAGGCATGCATCAAACATCTTGGATGTGCGCACCTTCAGGGGGCCAAATTTCGTCTCGAACCATCTTCTGGTTATCGCCAACTTCAGTCATGTCAATACTTGCTACAAACGCACCATCAACAAAGACGTAGCCGAAACTACCATTGCCTACAAAGCACCCCCGAAATCCAATCCATGCTATGATGGAAATTGGAGCACACATCGGAAAACGGTCACAGAATTGGCATATCTACAGGCGGTGCAGAGGAAAACATGAGCAGCGTGGTAAGAGTACAGATCCATGAATGAAAAGAATGTCCTTCTTAGAAAGAAGAGGTCCTACGCAGCTTCCTAGCTCAAGAATATTGAGGCAGCTAATGAGAGTAACCTGATTAGGAATATTTACATGAAAGGCAAACAACTCATATCCGGAACATAAACTCTTCGATATAGTAGACGTAACCTAGTCAGAGATGCGCATGGAATTGCAGGTGAAATAAGGAACACTTCCAGCAGCTACTGACTGAGGATCAAACAGAGAGAGAGTGACACCGCAAGAAGATATCTCACAGTCAGTTGATAA
The DNA here is from genome assembly GCA_905220385.1 of Xylota sylvarum. Classification (NCBI taxonomy): domain Eukaryota; kingdom Metazoa; phylum Arthropoda; class Insecta; order Diptera; family Syrphidae; genus Xylota; species Xylota sylvarum. Next base: position 100,152,767 of record LR999957.1, on the reverse strand, counting down.
AGTAGATCCCACTTCTAGTTTGGAGGAAGTCGGGCATAGCTATTGTGAAGCTAAAGTACAACAAAGTCGCCGGACCCGTCGGAGCTATTCAAATATATTGACAATGTTCTGACTAGGAACGCATTAGATAATTAGAAAAGTATAGGACCACGAATGGAATGTCAGTTCTGTATGCCCCATCTACAAAAAGGCGATCATTTATCGTGTACTACAAAAGTATATCCCTGCTAAATGTTGCACATAAGATCCTTTCCAGAGCACTTGGTGAACGCCTTAAGCCGTTCTGCACCACATCTATCGGCACATTCCAATGTGGCTTCCGGTAGATCGACTATAGACCAAATTTTCAAGTCAACACACCATCTGCTTATGGACTTTAAGGCTGCGTATGACAGCATTCATCGCTTGGAGCTCTACAAAGGTGAGGGGCGAATTCAGGATTCAGGTGTAGTGCAGGTTGTAAGTGTAGTGCGGAACAGTTCCAGACATGCACCGGAATTCAGCAAGAAGATGCTGTCATGAAATTTCTTTAATTTAGTGCTAGATCAGATTAGGTGGCGTTAGGAAGTTCACCTTATTTACTTACTTAGGAGGCGCTACAGTTCGAGGTGAACCTGGACCTCAACTAACAAGCCTCTCCAGTTAGCCCGGTCCTTAGCTAACTGCCTTCAGTTTCGCACTCTAAGTCAGTTGAGGTGTCCTTCTATTTGTGCGCGCCACCTAAGGCGAGGTTTTCTTCTACTGCGTTGTCCCTCAGGGTTTGATTCGAAGACTCTACGGGTCGGAGCCCTGGTGCCATCTCAAACGACTGATACGCATATTCTTTGACCAGGTCGCTGTACAGCTCGTATAGTTCATCTTTGCAGTTCACCTACCTCGGAATAAATGTTAACTATACGCACGACACCTTAGTAGAATTCCAGGGAAGGATCACTCCACCAAGCTGCTGCTACTTTGGTTTGTCAATACACCTAAGTTCAAAATGCCTAACACGAAGGACGAAAGTGATGCCTACAAAACAATAACCCTGCCAGTCCTACTATATAGCGCCGAGTGCTGGACGATAAGCAGGAAAGCGCGGCAGGTCTTGGGGTCCTTCGAAAGAAAAATACTTCGTCTAATATTCATACATATGGGAGGACGCCGAATGGAGGAGAAGATGGAGTCGGTAAAGCCAAAACACGACGACGACCTTGGCTCGACCACATTGAGCGAATGGACGACAACGCTCCAGCCAAGACAAAGAAGACCAAATCTCCGTAATAAGAATCAAGCAATCGGATGCTTTGCCTGGCAAACTGGCAGCAACGTGTTTGGGACTAATAGGGATTGGAGGCCGCAGTGTCTGTTGTCACAGTACGGGAGCCCGATAAGTAGTAAGTAAGTTTCAAAAAAGACGGTATTGGTACCTACTACTGCATTATCATTTGTGAATTTTTCGTTACATGTCTACAAGTTAAAGTCTGACTTTCAAAGCCGGAATTTAAGGATACATGTAATCAAATTTGCTAGAACATAATTTTTCCTCGAACGTCTAACCAAGTTGTCTGGCAAGGATGCTCATTCATCTTTCTAAGAAATTTCTTTCCTGTCTGGCTTGTACAGATTTCAGACTGGTTGTGCAGCAACAAGCATAATACGTCTAAGGTTACCCTAGTGTACCCGCACTGCTTCCGATTTCCTTGACACCCAAAGCGATTTCTCATTTTACACTCACCCATTTCTGTAGCCTTTCTGCACCGTCAGCCTGCAGCCGCATTGTTAATTACTATTATTTATTCCTGTTATCCCTTTGAAAATGTGCAACCTGGTTCGAATATAAGAAGGTCGACCAAAACAACTACATCTATCCTGTTTACTCAAAACAATATCCTTGAGAATTGAAAACGAATTTCGGTTGCCTTCTTCGTAGTTGCTCTTATTATTATTATTATTATTTTTTTTTTTTTGTAATGCTGCTCCTTCTGTTGTTCGGGCCAAAATGAGTATTAATGCGGCTTACAGCGAGCATTACAATGGAAATTCCATTGTAACTTTTTCACAGGGAGCTGCTTGGTTTCCCCTTGGAGTCGTCGTCGGCATCGTCGAGATAGAGCCTAAGGGTAGAGCGAGCGAGTGCTTACACACACAACAAAAAAAAAAAAGAAGGACTTTTTGAATTATGTTTTACTTGATATTTTTGGAATTTAATTTACTGGCGTTTTTGTGTTGTTTGTTTGCTGAATTTTTGGGGTACCGGAGGAGATGGGTGAAAGCCACATTTTATTGGATTTCAATTTGGTGAGTAAGATATGGAGTCTGTGGTCTCGCGTATCTATTTCTATTTTCATTTCCATTACCATTACCAGTTTGATTTTCCGGTTTACTTGAAAGCGAGAGGATACTCTACCGGAAAGTGGAGGCTTCTTTGCTTTTTTTGTAAGGAACTTGTACTACAGAGAGAAACAGATTAGATTAATCTGTTACTTGTTATTCAATTTAATGGAAGTGGCTAATTTTGGGATTTACATTTTGAAGATGATAGCAATTGAAGGATACTTGTGGAACAAGAGAAGAGATTACTTGTGATGTACTGGAGTGATGTTTATTTTAAGACTGTTGCTGTAATTGTATTTGGATACTGATAGAGTGGTGGTCATTCAAATAGACAGGAGATGTACATACGTAGACTACTAAGAGACTTGAGAAGAAGAAACAAATGGTAAGCATGTAGCTTGAGTATGTTCGAGGCGATTTTCGAATACTCTCCCCTTTTATCCGGTTTCTGTAAAACGGATCCTCAAATAAAAATTGTTGAATTTTTGAACAAATACGTTGCATAGTTTAGAATTCAAATGTCTATTCATACTCACGAGCTATAGACGAATGCAATTCGAATTCTACTTATGAGCTATAGTTTCGACTGCCTAGAGTGTCTAGTCTCTACAAACGGAAGCATAATATTTTATCTGAACTACTTCGACATATTCGGCGCTCAGACCGATAAAGATTTCCAAGAATAAGTCAGGATTTTGAAAAAGAGATGGTGACGGATGAGCCTTTACTGTGCCAACGGCAGCGCTGACACCCCCGAAGCGGGTTACTGACATCCGTTTAAAACCGGCCCCTCGTGCTAGGGGTTTCAAAAAAGTGGAACTTGCCCTCCAGGTTGGGGGTTGTACCGTCGAGGTAACTTCCTTACCAAGTAAAAAAACATTAGAGAGAGAGACACAAGCTTCGGATTATGGACGCCCTCACTTAATACCTCGGCGTTCACGGACTATGATATAAGAGAATGCACCTGGAACATACATACCCTATACACTACTGATGCTATTCAAAAACTTGAATCTGTCCTTACGCGGTACAAGGCAGATATTAACGCGATCCAGGAGATACGATGGATAGGATCAGGTATGCAAAAACGGGAAAGTTGCGACATTTATTACAGCTGTCACAAAAGACTGCATAAAATGGAGTCAAAACTCCTAACTTGGAAGATGAATTGTATGCTCTACAAAACTTTGATGCCGCCAGTTCTGCTGTACGGAGCCGAGTATTGGACGATAAGCAGGAAAGCAGAGCAGATATTGAACACTTTCGAGAGAAAAATTCTTCGTAGGATACTCTATAAGCTGTACCAATATGTGGATGTAGTCAAAAAAGCCAAAAAACGTCGAAACACTGGCTCGGCCACACCGATCGAATGGACAATAATGCTCCAGTAAGGAGGATCTTTGAATCACAGCCCACAGGTTCGAAACGACAATGAAGACAAAACATCCGATTTAAGAATCAAGCAATAGCGGATGGCAGAGCGCTTGGTCTAGACATCTGGAAGCAGCGTGCCCGGGATCGAAGAGAGTGGAAGGCTGCTATGTCTCAGCCCGTTAAGTAATTAAGTAGAAAGTACATACCACGATCGACGCCTTTGATAAAGTGAGGATGTAAGCAGTACTGAGTACGACGACAAAAGCACATTCAGGACGGGAAGTAGAAAAACATCATGGAATGACCGTCTTCCAAATGACGGTCTGACTACCGTCGGATAAAGAGAGAAGGCAGTACCACATTAAAGGCGGCATACTTCGTCCGTTACTGTGTTACATTACATTCCAGACCAAGTTCATCAAAGGCAATTAGGTGGATAATGGTTAAAAAATTGTTCAAGTAATCAAATGTCTAGGGAAGTTTGAGCAGTAATACTATAAAACCATCAGGATAATATAAAATTGGGTCTTCAACTGGGTAGGTGGACCATCTGGCTGGGTAGGTTTCGGCCCCTATTTCACCAATAGCTTGACCAATATTGTTCTTGAGTGTCTGAATCTAGAGACGATTTTTCGCATAGCATCGATCTTTAATGGCATCCCACAAAAAAAATTTCCAACAGCATCAAATCGCAGCTCCGTGCAGGCCAAGCAACATCACCAAAATGACTGAATACAAGATTATTGAACTTAGTGTGCAATAAATCGATTGTTGGATGGCTTGTGTGGCACAAAGCCCCATCTTGTTGGAAACATAGGCCGCCCAAGTCCAAACCCTCAATCTCTGGCCATAAAATATCAGTTATCGTGCCTCAGTAGGGTTCTCCATTAACTATAACGTTTCTTTCCATTGTCGTCTTGGAAGAAAAAACTTTCATCACAAACTTCAAGCGTATTTCGATAAGGATCCATTTCGTACCGCGAAAATATAATACTGAGTTTTCGTCAATTTTTTGAGCGCATAAGAGCTGTAACTAACATATGATTCAAAAGGAAACCAACAGATGGCCCACCCTTTATAATTATAACTCCAAAAAGATAATTCCAACTCGCCAAGGATATCAAGAAATAAATTGAAAAGCACATTTTCTGTGAACATTCAGATATCTCCAATCATTCTGTTGAATACATCCCAAAGTTTTTTTTACAAGCATGAATTTCTAGCGCTGATACATACATAGGTATGTACTTCTGAACCTTTACGTTCATATGATGAGTCAAAGTTTTTTAAAAGAAAGAAACACAATACTAAAAGGTTACCTTGTTCAAGGCACGTTAAAATATAATCCAAACAAATTGTGAAAGGTCTTAGATGATCAGTTGGACTCACCTAGAAAGAAAGAAAAGACAAGCATTATATTCAAGTATGAAGTACATCTAAATAAATTTTGAGTTTGCAGGTTTCTAATATAGGCTACTTGGTGACCAATTGAAAAAGTCTTTTAGACTCACAAATAAGGTTAGGTTCAAATAATTATGTATGTCCTTACCACAGATAGAAATCCCGAATATGAAATGTTCCATTTAAAAAGCTTTGTTTATAATAGATACTAGATTGTTTCACGACGAAGGAGCAAGGAACAAATCAAGAAACGTATAAAATCGATTAAAAGTTACAAACGTCAATAAGATACATAGCATCGTTCCTGAGATCATCATTGAGAACACCTTCGCATTTCTGGTTACAAGGGAAGCAGTGACTAAAAGAATAATGTCGAACTTACAAGAACAACTCGCCAAAAGATTAACCTAAAAAGGTTAAGAAGCTCTTTATAGAACAGTCGAGGATATGAAATTTTAGCGTTTTATTGGGTCTCGATGTTAATTAAAGGACTACGCTTTCTATAATACAACATATTGCTCTTTTGTTTCAACATCTTTAAACTGAACAGAGTCCAAGCATACCTACTCAAAGAATTTAGGTGCTGGGCCACCTAGTCATTTTGCCATATCTGGCGATGGATACAAACTCAAAGTAGTAAATGTTTTATTTTGCCATGTTTAAACAAAATTCGACTACATGTTGATATTTTTTTAAAAGTTAAGGTGCCATGGGTAGGTACTTTATACACCTTGCATGTAAAACCTGATAAACACTTCATTAGCTAGTCTACTATTAAAAGGAAGCAATCCACTTAATTGCTTCCACTTGACAAGTCTATTTCTAATTGCAACCTCTAAGGTCATGCAAACCACAATCGACAGATAATTTCCAAAGTCAACTTCATTAAAACATTTATATTTGAATACCTTTGTGTAGGTAGGCTACTTTCAGAAATCACGCAAGCAAGCCCTAATAACTCATAAACAAATTAAAATTTCCTAAACAAATGAGGGACCTCATTGGAACGTTTCTTTCTAGGAATTCTCTAAAATCCCCCACTCCCTACAACAGGCAGCACAGGCAAAAAACACACACCCTCCTAATTTATCAGTTCATTGCATTTTCATTACACAGTTTCCATTAGAACGACATAAAGCAAGTGAACAAGAAAGACATCAGCAGGCTCACTATAAAAATCAAATTCAAATTTTTCCCCATAAATAATAAAAGTAAGCCTCCTCCACCACCCCAACGAAAACGTACGGCGACGAGAACGCGAAGCAATTCCTTAAAATTAAGCAAAAGAGCTGAGTTTTCGGAGAAAAATTCATTTTCGTTTGTAAAGAGTGACAAACAGTAGCTTTGCGCAGGACTAAGAGAAATTTACGCTATTCCGAAAATTCGGTTTCGCCATCCAATCTAACTAGAAGAGAAACTAACACATCATAACACGAAAATATGATTTTTATATCACACTCACACCTGTTTCCTGTTTCCTTTTTTCTATTTTTTTTTTAATGGATGTTGGTGTCACACAAGTGCCTCTCCCATTCGATTAACCCTTCCAGCGTAGTAAAGGTCGTCGTACTTCGCAGTAAACGTGTGAAATAGCTCCTTCAACTTGATGGTGTTTGGGAGGAAATCATCCTAAGAATCCTTCAATATTTGTCGAAGATCCTTGAGTGAGACTTATATTTATTTTTAGTTTCAACTAAAATTCTTATCTATCTTTAGAATGCGCCACACATTCGTGCGTGCGTGCGTCGTATGAGTGGGGTTGGGTGTGTGGGGCATTGGGTCAACCTTGAAATTAATTGGGAAACGCGTTGGGGAATTCGAAAATTTAAATTAAACCAGGGTCAAACGCGCGAATGGAAATGAAATAATTCTGCCAATTTAAACATTTCTCCTTCGTGCCTTGCGTTAGCAATGTATACCACCGAGCGATGTGTGTTCCATAATATGGCCTTGGACTTTGTCTCGTTCGAGATTAAAAAAAAAACCCTGAGTGACCTGCTTTAAAATTTTGATTGGCGAACGGGTTAATTGGATTCCAAAAAAAGAAAACAAGATGGAAATGGAATTTTTAGTACGATGTCGATGTTGGGGGGTGGAATGCTAAAAATTTCATTGATGAAGGATTTTTATCCATTTTTAGAGAATGAATGATAGGACTAGCTAACGATGGCGGACTTTTAGGAAATTAAGAACACAGACACCATCAGAATATTTGAAATAAAATTTCTGGATGACTGGCAGAGTGACCCACTTTAGGAGGGAGTTTTGCATTTCAAAGAGAATCTGAAAGATTGCATTCGATTTTATCTATTTTAAGTTACTACCTAGTTTCGGAGAGCTAGGTGAAATATTAATATATTTTAATATGAGTGGTGGACTAACTAGTATAATAACTAATGACAGTCAACTATCAATTTCTATACTCACACCCCACAACGATGAAACCCGTGTGTCTACTAGAGATGGGGTTTCAACTCATTTGAAAAGTTTTTGGCGGCAACTAATAATAAAGGGGGAAACGATTTCTCATCGCTTAGCCATCCGGTCTTGTTTTAGATGATAGCAGACTAGTTGCATTATGGTGGTATCTGCAGTTCTATTTGTAGTGAACACTTTACCCGAACGTATTTTGCGTATTTGAAAGCTGAAGTCGATAAGAATTTCCAAAACACAATAACCAACCTGTGACAGTTTTACCAAAAGACCAAGCAAATGGCAGCTAGCTTCACAGATAGAACGCAGAGTATACGAGTTACTGTAGGGCACTTACTTATCAATTCACAAGGAATACTTTAAAGAGTCTCACGGTAGGAAGAACCTTTGACCAGAGTTCTATCAGAAGACTAAGCAATTGGCAGATAGCTTCACGGGCAGAACGCAGGCTGTACTATATAAGTAATATAGAGGACTTACTCATCGATGCACAGGAAATACTTAGTAGATGTATTTCAACAGCATTGCTAGAGTGCTGCTGTATGTGTATTATTTTGAGAGTTCTACATAGTGCAAAGTCAGGTGCGAGGTCAACTACCCGCTTACTCAGGTGGTTTACTTGTATCTATCGTTTTTTTAAACACTGATGCTTTAGTAGAGTGCATGGACCAACTCATCATCATCAGTCTGGGAACTCAAAAGCATGCTCAATGACTAGAGTATGACTCTCATAAGGCTCATTAATGTAATGTGTCTCAAATTGTAGAATACATTTTCACACTACAACGGAAGAGCAATGAATTTTAAATCGAGAACACCATAATGATAGAATCGATCGCCTCAAGTTAAACAGGCAGCAGCTGAATTTGTAAGTGACCTACTATGTCGTGTATCTCTGAAGAATACGGGATGTAATGTACGATTTGGAAAGAGTTGCTAAGAAATTTTTCAAATGTACAAAGGTACAAAGACTAAGTATTGGGGAATGGTGATGGATGGAGGTCTAGAAATCTGGAAGCAGCATACCCGTAATCGAAAGGGACATTGTCTACCTGGACTGTACTTACTATCAGTTCTGATAATGACATCACATCGTCAGACATCAGAAACAAAATTAAGAATAACTCTCTTACCAAACGCTCAAGGCCTGGATTCTGTCGAAATCGTTTTGAGACAAATAGTTTCGCTGTCATTTAAGGGGAACCAACGTACTTATGAGAAAAAAGCGATATGGACCTACTTAAACATGTTTAAATTCTTGACTTTCCCAAGCCTTTCTTATGAGAGTCCTTTAGCTGCAAAATGTTTGAAATACGAAAATCGGTAAGCAAAACATCTTCGTCGGGTTAGCCGTAAAGCAAAGGTGTTCTCAACCAGGGATCTCATTGTAAACTTTTTAGCACCACTAGGTAACTAAAGAATCCAAACAGCAACTTAGCGCTCATCCCTTGGCAACTAAGAAGTGCCAACAACCTAAACTCAGAATTCATTTGTCCAATGAAAAAAAGAAGCGAATCGACTCGAAAAAGGAAAGATGGACATTAGCATACTTGGAGTTGATAATGCCTATACAGAGCCCCTCACTGAGAAACTCTATCCAGTGAAGTCAACAATTGCAAAAGCCAACAGGCAGTGGATTTAGTATTGCACTATCTTCATAGAGATACGCTAGACATTTAGGGCATACCAATCCCCACCCGATCTTTGTCAGATGCTTAGGAGAGGTGGGACAGTAAAAAAACGTTGGTGTTGTCTGGGAATCTAACCCCGGACCTCCCTCTCAAAAGTCCGATGTACAAACCATTGAGCCGCGCACTTGAATAGGATTAGTTGCATAAGACACATTAAAACCACCAACGTTTGTTCAAATGTTTTTTAAATCGAATAATGAGTACAACCTCTATTCAAAGAATGTTTTGAATTGTTCATGGGTGTAAGAAATCCGCGTTTCTTTGTAGAATTTTCTGGTAAGCTTTACCCAAACATTTACCACAATACTCAAGTCCAGGGAATGTAGTTACCATGCCATTGACTGACTAAATAAAAAAAAAAAACTCTAATTGGCTAGCGAAGCACCCGCCACCAACTAACAGCTACTTATGTTTTCGGAAACCCTAAAGTCACGCCCGCACCTGCTGTCATCCCAAGTAACATTCTCAACTGAAACTGTCAATTCCCGTCACCATCTTACCACTGAAAAACTTTCAACAAAACCCCTTTGCATGAACATTCTACCAGCACCAGTACATTCTACCATGCCTCTGCAGCTACCCACCGCGACAACAAAACCACTGAACAACACAAAAATCCACACAGAAACCCTCACAAAGGAGCAGCGCAAATAAGCTCATTGCTGCTGCACTTTTGAGTGACTTTTCTGACGAAAATGCATGAACAGTCAACAGGAAAACCGAAAGTATACAACCCTTATTCCACTGCAAAATTACCAGCGCACCCAAAGTAGACAACCGAACGCAAAAAAGGACCAAAGATTGTGGTGTTACTGCCATCAGGAGCAGGTGTCACTTGGTGGAAATTTTTAATCGTCTTGTAATTGTGTCCGAAAATTACCAACTTCTCGACATTTTAGCATTTTTTTTGAAAACAGGATCAACCCCAATTTGTCGCACCTTCTATTTCGTTCACCATTGAAAATAGTCAAAGGCCATTAGGACGACTTCATGGAGCATTACCGCATTTTTTCCCCCAGTTAACAGCCACCCCTAGCCACATGACACAGAAATACCGTTCTGTAGATGCTGGCACCATTTATACAAGAATATGTGAAGGGACACCCTCATTTTGCACAGAGCAAGGACTAGTTCCCCCGCACTTTAGTTCCGTTTTTACATTTGTTTAGAACAACTTGCCTCCAGGGGTGGAGTGCTGTTTGTGTTTTTTTTTTCGCCCTCTCCGCTCTTTAAAGTTAAGAAGTTCACTAGCTGCTATAAGAGAGATGTGTCCTGATTGACATGTGTATGTGCTTCCCATGGAAACTTTAAGTTAACAGAACTCTTGAATCAGAATATGGGTTCGTCGTTGAGCAAGTGTCTATGTCTGTTATATGGGCAGGCCACAAGGTTGAGGTTGGAATAGGTCAGAACCATGGCCATGGGATTATTTAAATATACATATATGTAAGTATAAATTTTTTTATCTTTGGTCTTCCTTCTGTTGTTCGGTTATACAGTGACATTGAATGAAAGGCACCCAGAGAAAGAGAGAGAAAGAAAGGAATTGAAACAGTAGGTCAGTTGGAATGTAAAGTGCCTAAAGGCATAGTCAGTCAGGACCCGTCGTCCGGTCCTAATAAACGATGATGATTCCAACTCCGACTAAGGGAAAAGTTTAAATTTTATTGGTATTGTTTTAACAAGCAAATTGAACGACGTTGGTCAGGACTTAATTGTAAGATGAAAGTTTGAGTGTGGTTTTGATGTCCTGCTTCTTGGAAATTGGAAGGCAAAAGTTTTCACTTCTGGATGATGAGGTTATCTTGGTTTAGTTTCTCTCTCACTGACGAAAGGGAATGGAATGGCCCGCAAAATGGCAATCAGCAGCTAGAGTAGATTGCGGGGAATGTTGGTTTTTGAATACGAAAATCATATATGGAAGGGTTTTGCGGGTTAGGAGATGTCTTAATTTGTTTGAAAACAATGAGAGGGAAAATAATATTGCCTTGGACAATTGGAGTAGTTGTCAAGTTTGGTTGGTCCTTCAGATGTCAAATTAAAAGAGATGTTTTTTTTTTTTTTTTGTTAAGTTTACCCTCTTTTGACTTTTGGCCTTTAAAGTTTAGAAAGACTCTGATTAATTGAAGAAAGGGGGAAGTGGAATCTTTCTAAGCATAGTTAAGCTTAAGAAAAACTTAAGATAGTCGTCTAAATCTCGTGGTATGAAGAGAACACTGTCAGTGCAAGTTTCGCTGGTTTGAAAACTTATGTATTCGAATCGGACACCTGCCATAATAAGATCTTTTAAGGAGATTATTGCAAAAGGTCCAAACAGTGTTGGCGAATATTTGAGAATATATTCATTTTGTAAGTTTTATGGCAATAATTATGTGGCCAAATTGTGGAATACCGGCTTTTTCTTCACCTTTTTGGTTGTCGCAATTGCGTAAGTGCTCAGGTTTTTGTGGCGAATTATAAAATCTGAAGATTTCCATCAAGGGACGATCCCAGACTTGTTCCTGGAGGACATAAAATATTTTATATCAGGAGTATTTAGTTTGAACTCTCAATAACCTTGCTATAAAGATGGCAAGGGGTAATAAAAAATTTTGTAATATCATGACCCTCGTAAAGAACTGATCAACTCAAGTATAGGAACATTGCTGGACTGGTAGGAAAAGGAGAGAGTTGTCATATATTGTCTCGACCGATGGTGAAATTGAGTAGGACATTGCCAGCCGAATCAGTAAAACGATGTCTTGACGAAGCAATGCAATTAGCTTTAAGACCAAACTACGACTCCTCCGGTCCAATGTCGAAACTCGGTCTTAAAAAATAAATTCCATACTCTCTATCTCTATCAGCAGAAAGCTGCAAGCGTTCGTTAACAGGTAACACTACGTCGGAATACTTTTCTGGCCCTACTGTGTATCTAACAAACCTAAAAAAAACCCACAAAAGCCTGTAGTAACAATCAGAGGATTGTTCATGCATTTCACAAACGACACTGCTCCATATATATGCAGATAACTACTCGATACAATGATTTGGTGAAAAACGATTGGGTGGCAAGAAGACACAACCACGAGCTATACCAACTTTAAATGTGTGAAACTGGAGGCAGCTGACTAACAATCGAGCTGGTTGGACAGTAGTAGAAGATCCTACTACAACATGCATCGTTACAGCAACCTCAAACCCAAAATGGGCTCTTGCACAACCAAAACAGAAAAAAGATTGAAAAATGCAAGGACTAAAGGCGTCCAAGTGTGACTAGGGTTTGCAACACCCATAATAATAATGAAAATGCCACAGATCACCACCTACATACCAGTTAATTGATAGATAAAGTGCCATCGAATGCAGAGAGCAAGTTAGCTCCACGAAACTGCATCAGCGCTACACGGTAGCAGGCATATATCTCAAAGCAGCCATCCACTAAAGAAGGCAACAATGCTATACTAAAATATGCAACGAAGACAGGTAGACTTACTGAAGTTCAAAGCCCCCTATATTTTGACTAGCATGGACATGACGCATAGATGAAGACACCACTGTAGTAACTAGGATCCGCATCGTAACCGCAACAGTATTACGTGAGATATCCAATCGAAGATAGGAAACCATTGGCACTCAACTAGAACTCCTACCTTATAGGGACAATTCAGCAAAAGAGCCCTTATCATATCCCCACACCAATACAGCTTTCGAAGTTCCCTGCTTAGTGTTCTTAATGGCTTTTCGCAACTATGGAAAAACCAAACTTTATGCCAGTTAAAAGTATAGCAAAAAAAAAATTAAAAGTGATTCCTTCATGGTCTATATTAACGCTGCCGTTCGTCCTTTGAAAGGCTTCAAGAATTCTTTTAAGAAATTCTGATATCGGATATGATATGTCTAAGTTTTAAATATGTGAAAATTAAATAATACGAATGTTTCAGCAAGTTGGCATCAACAAATAATTTTCCATACAAATTGTTTCTTCTTTTTGATTCTCATCGATTTGAGTAGTTGTCAAGGTCAATTTTTAAGTTAATACATTTGCAGTTTTTATCGATTGGGAAAAACAAAATAATATGATTTAGATCTAGGAGAAGGCGAAAGCACTCTATGACAAACTACGTACATTTAAGCGTGAAAACTTGGAATGCCACAGACAAGACCTTGAACCTTCTAACTACCTGAACTCTGTGTAGGTAAAAGCAGAGCATACAAATGTTGTAGCACATTCGAAATAATTACTATAGAGTGACACATCAATTTGAGTAATATTTCACATAAATTTTATTTTCAAGTTAATGTTTTGGTATTGGTTAGCGTGGGAGTTTCCCAAACACCGCAGTCTTTTTCAGTTTTCACGCACTTGTTACCAGTGAGCGTTTAATAAATATTCGTGAGTACAACTGGTATTAAAAAGGTTCTCAAACCAAAATTCCCCCTCGGACACGTCATTAAAAAGTAGGTCCCTCCCATTTGTTATAATACGCTCAAAATGAATGGTTGTGAGAAGCTATCTTCTGGAACCCGTACAGACCTGTCCCGCTAAATATTTGTATACATTTTTGCATTACTTTCGGTTATTTTATTCCAGAAATTTAAGAATGACATTTGGTTAAAGCATTACACTTAACAAAAAAGGAGGCATTAAAATTTTTTAAAGCGGGTTGAATGTCGATTCACACAAATTTAGTTGATAATCTGATTAAAAATTTCGATGAAGGTGTTTGCATAAATATAAGCCTGGACATTTCTAACCTTCAACTCTCATGTCATCGTTCATAAAAACCACTAAAATCACCCTTAATATGTGTTCTATTTCCAAATTTCCCTTTCCTCCCATTTCATTAGGACAAAAACAATTTTATTCACATCCTTATTGCATTTTTCACAGACCAAAAAATAATTTGATTGCATAAAGTTTTTTGTGTTTTCTTTTAACAAAAAGTAAAAAATAAAAACAAAAAACCTATTTTATATGCTCACCACACATCCTGAGCTGGGAAAGTATACAAATTGAACCACTGAATGTACCTGAAATACCATCATCATCATCGTCATGCAGTGGAATCCGGAATGAGGTTACAAAACAGCATAAAACATATCAAATGTACGAGAGTGAGATTCAAAAAGTTTCAAAACCCTTTCGAGGTAACCTAACCTTACCTAACCCCTTTTCCCCGTCTCTCATGGAATGGAAGGAGGGTGAAAGCGAAAATATTTACCAGATTAGGTCAAGCAAATGAAATGCAGATTAGTTTCGAACGAGTTTCAGTCCCATTGTACTCTGAAAATAAAAAAAAGGATACAAAACGTAAAAAAGGGAGAATCCTCCCTCCCTTTCTAGAAGGTATGAGAGATTATTTTTTTTTACCTCAAAATTACCATGCCAAGCTGCTTGAGTAAGTAACAAGGTCTGGTGGGTACATATTCTTTTACTGGGATGCATTAGTGAAACCAACTGAAACAGGCTTCGGTAGTCAGTTTTCTTTTTGTCGCCAAAAAAAAAGATAAGGCGATTACATTTAGGCTTTCGGGACAGGAAAAATGGATTAAAAAGTATTTTTTCATTCCCAGTGGCGCATCTTTGGGTGACATTTTCACATTCATGGTTGGTTTTTAGGTTTCGGCTAAGCTGCTTGAAAGAAGGGTATTCCCTGATGATAGTGGGTTTCTTGAACTGGTCAGCCCTTGAGGGAGTTGCAAGGATCCCCGGAGATTCGAGAGGGTTTTTCTTATGAAAAACTTTCAAAACTTCAAGGTAAAAGATTGTATTTTTTGAAACAGCTCCATGACATTCTATGTACCTACGTACCAGTGTCACCTAATGAACGAAATTCTATAGTTTTCCACTTCCAATGGCCATGCAATTAAAACTCAACTAAATGTCATTCGAATTGCATATTCAACTCTACGAGTACGTCTATCCAAAAATGTCTCCTTCAGAAAGAACGAAGACACTTAGACAGCCTCAAGCATGTTCCCATTAAAAATTAAACTCTCCAAAGTCCAGATATTAAAACAACAGGGCACACAATAGGGAAACAGGGAGTTTCATAGCGCATCCTTAAGGATATCCCACTCACAGAGAGAAGCACTTTTCTCCGATGCGATTAAGTGAATTAAAAACTTTTCATTTAAAACTCATTCTTCCCAGTGACGAATAATAAATGGAATGGGAGAGGATAAAGTCACCTCGTTCTAGTCTCAGACACTGATCATCTGCAACTATGTATAAAACTGTCTATGTATACTCCTTTAAGTAATCGAATAAATAGTTTCATTTTGTTGTTATCCCAGAGAGGAGTTTTTGTATATTCAAAACATGAATTAACCAAAGGACTCTTCTTATTTTCAAAAGAAAAACAAAAAAAAAAATAACTACTCGTACCTACTTCCAAAGGAGAAAACTGAAAAGTTTCCCTGCAAGAGTGAAGGTTGAATGCAACATCAGGACCGGTACACAGCTTAAGAGTTATTTAACTTTTTAATGTCGGAGGTTGTGTATATGTATGTACGTATGGACGATCATAGAATGGGTGTACTACAGCACTCCAATCAACTTAAGCCGAAATAAAAACGAAGAAAGGACGAACTTGCAAACAAAGGCTAAGGGGGAAAGGGTTAAAATAAAATGTTGCCTGAGCATTATCCTGAATCGCTGCTTGGCCTTAAAATTTATTTTCAAAAATGCATTAATGGAATCTGTAAAATTTTTCGTTATTTCACGAAAAACATTTTAAGTGGGGTGGTAGTTCGCGGGCTTTTATATTGAATAACGCTAAAGGGGACTTTGCTGATGATGACTACAATGACAGTCTAGTTACGCGTACTGTTCTCCTTATAAAAAAACAAGGAGAACCATTTGTGTCAGTCGAATTATTAAAACAGGGTTTAAACAGAGGGGATGGATGCAGAAGGGTGCTAAAAGGTTGTATGGAGGATAAAGTCTGCATTAAATGTCCCGAACAGTAATCGTTGTGAAATATTGAAAAAGCTTAAAAAAGTTTTAATTGTCGATTGCTTTTTATCGAAGCTGCAGGCAAGAGTGGAAAATGCGCAAAGCGCGGGTGATAAGATAAAAGTTGCAGTAGCAGGAAGAAGAGGAAGGTTCGAAATGTTGAATATAATTATGAGGCAAAGTCAAAAATGGAGATTTATTTAATTTACCTAAGACCCAAGGACTGGGAACTGAAAAGGCATTATCAGTTGAAAAAGGCAAGGATTTTTTTTTCCAATTGCATTCGTAGGTAAGGGTTGTTACGCAAATCCTGGATTTGTGCTACTTAAAGTCCAAAGATCAAAGCCAGGTTCTAAGAAAAGATTTGCAATCCTGCATTGTCAAACCACCAACAGATCATCAGCTGTATCACTGGTGGAATTACTATCTTGCTCAATTCCGTAACAAATGTACATAGATACAGTTCAACTCTACTAAATGCACGAAGATATGGAATGAATCTAGGGTCGCTCTCACGTAATACAATGACTGGTATATAGTAAATAGTGGTCCTCATTCTTAACGAGTTTGATAAAACCTACTCACAACGTTTAGGGCTGTATTTTCATTTCTTACGTTCCTCAACTTGTGTACATTTCCGAACGCAATTGACCTGTATTGCTATAGCAGAGTAAAAAGTTTATTTAACAGAATTTTTATACAAATTTAAACAAATAATTTTTCATACCAATTGTTCCTTCTTTTTGATTCTCATCGATTTGAATCATTGTGAATCTGATAAACCACGTACATATAAGCGTGAAATCTTGGAATGTCACAGAAATGATCTTGGAGACTGAACTCTGAGTTGGTGAATATAGACCATACAAATGGTTTAGGAAATTCGAAATAATTTCCAATAGAGTGACACATCACTTTGAGTGACATTTTACACGAATTTTATTTTTTTACTTTTTTTGGTATTGGTGCGCACTGTGGCCTAGCCTAGATAAGGTTAAATGGGCTGCAATCATTTTTGTATTATTAAAGTTTATTTTTTGTTTTTTCTTTTATACCATTTATAATAGAAATTCGTTTTCATTCGGGCAAAAGTAATCACTTTATTAGGGAAAAGCTTTATCTGCATTGACCAAAGCTGGTGAAGTGCTTACATTCTATTTTTTTTGGGCATTTAACATTTAATGTTTGACTATAATTTTGTGTATATTCATCGTGAAAAGCAATCAAGATATTGGCTTTCAAGTGGTCAATAGTTGCAGGTTTATTCCGAACCAGCCATAGTTTCAACAGGATGGCGGTTCGTGGCATTCATCAATGCAAACCATAGATTTATTGAAATCACAGTTTGGTGAGAAGGCGTTTCTCAATATCGACCTATCAATTGGCTTCCGAGATCATGTGATTTGACACCTCTCCACTATTTCCTTTGATCTTTACGAAATCCCTGAAAATTATGAGAATTATATACTGGAACTTTCCAACAATAGGTTGGTTGTACAGATGGTACGATTGCAGAATTTTTAAACAGCAATTACCTTTTCAAATCCCACATCCATTACATCCTTATTAACATTCAGTTCAGCGTCCGCAACGTGAACATACTTAGCCACTTTGGTTCGTAACGGTGATATACGGTTACAGCTAACCTAAGCTACGAGTTCTGTAAACGTTTTTTTTTTTCTCTCTTTTAACACTTCCTTCAAGTTCAAGCGGAATGTGCATCCTCATTTCCCACATTTTCCCCAAAAAACATCTGAATTTTTCCACCTTCAAATTAGTAAGATCCTTCTCAGCTCATTAGCTCATCTTACTCCCCAGTTTAGCATAATACCACAACCACGTTTTGCTCGCCCCGAAACCTATTTATTCCTTTAAGCTTGAATAGATATTTTTCAAATCCTGTTAGCAAATCCCAGTTACCCTCTGACCCAATTACCTTATCTCCTAGATTCAATTAAACTTCCATTGACCTTTCTTTGTGAACACCTTTTTGATCCCACAAGAGAATTTCTTAAAGAATCTTTAACGCACACAGGATCAAATTCTTTCGCTCACCGCATCCTTCCTCCCGCCCCCCCAGAGAATTATTCGCGCTTTATTTGTTCTCTAACAAACCAGATAAAACTGAAATGAAATTACACACCTCCCCGCCGAAACACAACAATTGGATAGCGAGTTAGAGAGCAAAGCGAAAGCGGAAAAAGGAAATCCTTTTTTGTCCGAGTTCATTGTGTGCGTGTGTAAGCAGAACAATCCTTGCGCGCCCTCAACGTAGTAAATGTCAAAAAGGATATTTTTATTACGCAACACAAATTTTTGTTCACCAAAAAAAGGGGAGAACACCAAAAGAAAAACCAAAATAAGATAAGATTTTGTCCTTTTCTTCTGTTCCGGTGTTAAATTCTTGAAGATGTCCTTTTTTTCCTCCTCACATACATACATATAGGTATGTATGTACGATGGTGATAAAACAAGCAAGCCATCACTACAGCATAAGGTGCAATAAAACCAAAAGCATAAACAACAACAGCACGCTAAAGATGAGTAACACAAAGTACATGAAGAGAAGAAATGATGGTCATTGAAAGATAAGCACAAGGATATAAAAAGGATAAAAAGCTATGTCACCGTACTTAATGGTTCGGTTAACAATAATTCAGCAGCAAAAAACACAAACTGCCAAAGAGATGCTTGTCTCTTTTTCTGTATCGAATTCTTGAGGACATGTTGATGATTGTTGAGTCCTGCAGAAAAGGATGGAATACGAAGGGGAAAGGAAAAAAAAAATAACCTGCTACATATGTATGATTGTGGGTGCAATATGGTTTTGATTTATAGTTGGACATCGTTTGTGTTGTCCTGTTCATGTTACTGCTGCTCCTTGTGTGGAATTGTGTAATTGGAATAAATTTTTTTCTTCCGGCTGAGTAATTGGGTTTCGTGTTGATGTGATTGTTGGGTATACTTAGGGGAAGGGCAGTGAATAGATTGCGGTTACAGAGTGGAATTTATGTGGTACTATTTAGAGTACCTATGTATGTACATAGGTATCTATATGTTGATAAAATTGAGGAATTGGGAAATGTGAATCTTTTTAAGACAAAAACAGTCGATATTTTATACAAGGACACCACTCTTTAGAACGATCAGGAAAAATTATCCAAGAGGCCTTGGCTTAAAGTGATAGAAAGTTTTCAAATGTGGGATATTTTAAACCCTGTGGAAACTGACAGAGCTCAAACTGTTGTGACACTGCTTTTGAGTGGCATGCAACAGCAAAAAATTAAAGAAAGTTAGGAAGGATGAAATCGGGCAAAATGGTTGACAGTATATACTTGGTTTTGCCCTCAATTACGTCGATATCGTCGGCGCACGCTAGTAGTTGCACAGACTTTTGGAAGATTGTGCCTTCGGTGCTGGCTTGTGAGTTTCGCACAATTCTTTCAAGTATGATGATAAAGAAGTCACATGACAGCGCGTCACCTTGTCTAAATCCTTTTTTGACATCAAAGGTGTCTGTGAGATCGTTACCGACCTTGATAGAGCAGCGAGAATTCTCTATCGTCATTCTGCACAATCTGACGATGTTTGGAAGGGATGCCAAAACTAGATATGACTCTGTATACTTCGTCTCTAAAGATGCTGTCATATGTGGCCTTAAAATCGATGAAAATATGGTGGGTATAGATTTGGACTTTTTGAGTTTTCTCCAGGATCTGCCGAAGTGTGAAGGTTTCATCAATTGCGGACCTTCTTGGTTCACTTCCTCCAGCTTGCCAGCCAAGGGTGGAATAGCCTGACTAGTTGTGTAATGTCAAGAAAGACAGATTACAACAAACCTAAGTCAAATAAGCTACTTGGCAAATCGAGACCAGATATTGCCAGAATCATAGCCATCATTACAGGCCACTGGCCAGTAGGGGACCATGCGGCCAAGCTTGGTATCCCTTACAGCACCTTTTGTAGAAGCTGCAAAGACACTGACGAGAAAGAATCTCTGCACCACTTCCTTTGCAGCTGTCCGGTCTTAGCGAGGACCAGGCTATATATCCTAGGAAAACCCTTCCTCGTGGACCTCGACCTCGACCTCGACTTCGAGATAGCCGAAAAAAGGATTGGAGAACTAATCCGTTATTTGAACTCCACTGGTTGGGTCTAATTTTTCGCACTACTTTAGACTTTTCCGCACTGGTTTTGCTTCCAAGAACCACCACTCTACCTACCTACCTGGCCCTGAACTGGTTAGAGCTATCCCTATAAAACATTCAACATTATATCGACGGTATCCAAATGACTTAATAAATTGCAAAACATCTATTCTACTTCAGCGAGTAGTATGAGTCTTTTTGAAAGACAATGGTGTGTGTCTCACAAAAGCCCCATTTTGACTATCATTCCAACCATCAAATAAAATCGCCAACGATGCATTTAGTTACCGATTTTTCTATTCAACCTTACCATTATTTTTTCTAGCGTTAGAGCCATCCATTTGTATTATGATTCCCGGGGTCTGTTAAAACCAAATTGTTATCGGTTCGAACCATCGAACGCGACCACATCTCTCCACTGCTGTACAGCCTTTACATATGGGCGACATGAAGTTCCCACAGGATTGCGCGCGATGGAATAGTAGTATTACGAAATTGCTTACTGTAAACCAACTGTGCTGTTGTGGAAATAAACCGACTAAAAGGACTGCACATCCACAGGAAAAAAAAAAAGGAAACCTTGGAACCCAACAAAAGTGCATTCATATTCATTGCCAGCGCTTGCATGGCACTCACACATAACAGGCGACGTTTCTCGTTTTTTGCAGCCTCTCATCGAGGAGGCAACTATGGAATTGATGACAGTGTGGCTTGTTTGCAAGCCATCCACCTCCTCATCCAGGTCCGGGATAACATGGAGTGCCAACGAAAAAGACAAAATTGTATAAAATAACCAACCACTCTGTAAGAAAATACAGAGAAAAAAATACCGCCGACCAAAAAAGGATCACATGACACTCGGCAGAGTCAGAAAAAAGAAACATTTTCTGCTCGAAGTTCATTTTGGGAATTTCTCGTTTCGTCCTTTTTTCTCGTGAAATGTGTTTTTTCCGCGTGAAAGTTGTTTTTTTTTTTTGTTTTGTGTCGTACTGTCGGACTGGCGGCAAGCACCAGAATACAGAACACAGGACACATACCGGACAGGATCATGTCGGATAGAAAATATATTGGGGATTTAAATTTTTTTTTTGGTTGCCTCTCCGGCAACTGCATTCGGGAGGGAGTCCTGTTTGTGCATGCAGTGTATTATTATTTCGTCCTGTGCACTTTTCTGTTTTGCTCTGTAGTTGGGTTGAACCATTTGGATGACCCGACAGTCGAGAATGTACATATGTGTCCAATGGATAGTATCACTTTATATCTGTGGTGGATCTTGTTTTTTTTTCATACATGTGTATGTACATACATACATATGCAGATATATATTTTTTTTTTTATTTCAACTATCCCTGTTGTAACAAACAAACGACGAGTCCTTTCGGAAAAGTTAAAATATAGCAAAATATGTGACCGTTCGCTCTTCGCCTGTCAAAAAGGAGGAGGACGACGGAATAAAAACTAACAAAAATCAGTACTGAAAAAAAAAAACAAGACAGATATAGTGGTATATCCTTTTTAGAATTTTGAGGCGAAATAGGAACGATTCCCGAGGAAAAAAGCAAAGTGTCAGCACGGAATTGAATATACGAGGTCTTCTCTATTGAAAAGCAAATGACATTGAAGAGATGGGAGGATTGTAGATACATACATATGTACGTATATGAATGTGTGGAACACAAGAGAGAAGGCGGATAAAATAGAGGACATTTTTGAAGTATTCAGTGAATGTTGCAATTTGCGGCATATAGGACTTTGATTTTTAGTTTTGTGTGACAGCGGACAGTCAGTTGTGGTACATTTCAATAAGTGTTTCTATTTGATGTATATTTTAAAGAGAGCGGTTTATGAATTGGCTATAGTAAAACATTTGATTGCATTCGAAATAATTCGTGTTCTAAAGTACATGGCTTGGGTTGGGTGCCTTTCCCCGCTCAGCTAGGGACACACTTAGACCAAAAGGAGTTCCATTATTATACCACTACGGGAAAGCCGGATTACTAGCACCGGAACCTACATGAAGACTTCGCAGATGATACAAAAGGCAAGGCAGCTACATATATACTTTTGGTGTGAATCCCTGCCGAAGAAATATGAATCATCATTTAGACATCAAACCAGATTGACCCGGAGACTAACCTTTTTATTAAAGTCGAGTCTAGCTAGATCTTTAAGATCTTCGAAGAAATACTCGCCCAGGGTTTTCCTTCTCAAAGCCGATAGGGGAGGGCAGATACACAGAAAGCGTGTCGTGGTTTCCTCCTCTTCTTCGTATGTACAGCTTCTACAGAGGTCATTAAAGGGAATACCAAGTTATCAGGCATACTATATCTGCCTACCAAACAATCCCATGTGAGGCCGCCAACTATGTATATTTCTTATATTTATCATATTCACGAAAAAGTGTATACTGGTCTTCCTAGAATGCAGCTCTGGTCTATTTTGTTTAGAAGAGAGATATGGTCTGACATTGTTCCACCTACTGTTTGCTGTTTGAGTTTTCTGTATGTCACCGAACTTCGAATTCAGAAACTCAATTGTATGTCCACCGACTTGTTGAAATCACATATAAAGTCAACCCCTCACAATTTATCCCAAAAATAGTTAGCCAACATGGTCCGGTAGCGATCTCCCCTGATTGTGAATATGTTGCTAGCATCATTGAAGAAGTATGGGTCAATGCCCCCCTACAGGGGGATGAGTTTGTGTGGTGGTACTAGGAGGTGGTAATAGTTTGACATTCAGTCCTTCCAAAATTTTATTTTAGATATTTTAGCTGATTTCCTTTTGCTAAGAAACTGTTGTTAGATATCTGATACTAGTATTCTAGATAACAGGTCAACAAGAGATACTTTTTAATCCCTAATTCCATCATTAGGCAATATTTTATTATCATGATGGCTACAAGACAGTATGGCTGTTGGCTGTTGGTACAAAGTCCTTTATTTCTCTATATTTACAAACTCTGCATCAAAATTAATGTACCCTAGTGGCATAGAGTATACAAAAAAGAATTACCATACAACACAGAGCCCATAACTCAACCGCTGTACTCTACTTCCCTAAAAAAAAAAATAATAAAAAGAACTGCATGCATGCATTCATTCTGTACACATTCCGAATACCAGTGAATAGTTCACTTTTTTTTTTTTTTTATTAATCCGTTCTTTTTTGAATGGAGTCCCATGTTTCCATATGGATTATCGCAATTTTTTTCTATGTGTGTTCAAAATATGTGCATATCCGTAGTGGAATAATAAAATATTAGAAACGATGAAGACGAAGAAGAAAAGAAAAGAAAAAATGAACTTCTCCAATTGGTAGGTTATATATCAAGCTATCCTGATGCATGCGCAACCTTCCACCTACATCCTGTTTTTCTTCTTTTGATTCCGGCAACAGTAGTAGTACCACCATCGTGCGAGTACTAGTACATTTTATCCTCGTTCAGTAGCTCAGAGTAGCATGAGGCGGTAAATCATTTGAAGGATAAATGGACAAATATCCTTTGGAGGGAAGTGAACCCTTATTTATACATTATTTACGGATTTTTTTTTGTACTTTCCTGCTTTGCTTTTCCGGAGCTGGGAATTTGTTAATTTTAAGTTTCTTTTTTGAAGATTTTCATCTATGTAAATAGGTTTAGAAGAATATGGTCCGTAGATTTATATGCGGAGGTTTTTTTTAAATGTGAATTCGCGAAGGGGACAGAATGTCCTAACATAGTGCGACTTAGATAGGAATGAGTTATTGTCAAGGAATTTCTTAAAAAAATATGACACACATAATCCTATAGAAGCCCCAGTGTATTTATCCTTTGTTGCAGTAGCTTACGTTGAGCTTTTACTTTGAATGATTGTTTTCTGTGTAAGAACATGCGGAGAGGATGCGCCTACAGCCCAAAAAGTCAAATCTAAAAAAAGTTTTCAAAACCCAGTTCAGTTGTAATGGTAAACCTAATCTGTGGTTTCAGTCCTGTAAAATTCCATAGAATTTGGTGAAATGAATGTCAGGATATCAGCTCACAGACAGACCATTGAAAGTCCTTTAAGTAACTGCGATAACCTCTCTGGACCGTGTTTTACTTTGTGCTTAAGAACTCTTTACCCAACTATAGTGGTTATAATAATTTATGCTATCCCTTAATCCAATATTTTTGACATATGGGGTGGCGGAAGTCTATCCTTTACCTACATCACTCGTCCTACCCTATACCACAGAACTGTCATCCGCATTGTTTACCATCAAACTTCCGCATAATGTTTGCACTCCTTAACAACAGACACACTCTCGTACAGCCTCCTATGTTTCGAAGGCATTTTCTTGCTTCAGGACATTTTGGTTTTGCAACTTTTAAGGAGCGTATTTGTCTTCTTCTTCTTCTCGTTCCTATTCCTCTTTTGTTTTCTTGCTGCATGTGTTTATGCATCAATAGGAATATTTTCTGGCAGTGGCATGCATGCTCTCCTGATGAGATTCCACTTCACTCCTCTGGATAAAATTAGCTTTTTCGAGTGTATCATGCATCTAGTTTGTGATAGTACACATCACATCCCTTTTAGTAGATTATTGTTATCCTTTGGTGGAAAATAACTCCATAGTTCTTTCAAAGAGAAAGACTGTGAGAAGAATTTTTGTTGGTACCTAAGTTGTATATGCTAAAGGAATGTTTTTGGAGATTTTTCTGGTTTAAACATCTCCTTTTTGAGTAAATATGAATAAAGAACAGAAGCCGGAGAGTTTTGAAAGGAAGTTTTTCTTTTTTTTCTACGGCAGAGTACATTTATTGAGGCAACACTGTTGTTGGGATGTGTGTACTATGGTTTTGTAGAGTATGCTGTGGGAAATTTATAAAGACAGAGATGAACATAAAGTTTTGAAATGTTTGGATGGTCTTGGCTTGTTTCGACGTTTCATAGAAAAGTTGGACAGGCAGACGCTTTTTATTTTGAATTTGTTTTCAAAAGTGAGGTCCGAATGGAAAGAGCATTGAAAATCTGTGCTGGTTGGTGTGGAGTTGTATAATTAGAAATCGATTCACATAATTGCCGGAAATATTTAGTTAAACTAACAATAAAACCAAAAGTTTATCACAAGCACTTCGACAAATCAAATGAAAATTTATAAAGTAGCACAATTCGATTGTCTGAGTTATTCAAAGAGTTGAGAATCAACAAGAAGGAACAATTTCAATGAATTTCTTATTTGGTTTTTAAGAGAAAAAAAAAATACATGTAAGGGTAGATATAATGACGGCTGATCGTCTGGAAATTAAAAAAATTAAAAATTAATTTAAAAAACTATTTCTGACAACAGTAGGCTCGAGTAGAAACAGGACAAACAATTTGGTCATTAGACAGCTTTACACACACAAGTATCTGAAGACTAAAAAGGAAGCACAAAAATTCTATCCAACATAAATCTACAAATGGTGGGCTTCAAAATATTCAAAATGTATGATACGGCTACACTCTTCTACTCTAGAAGCTGTACGGCCAAAAAAAAAAACATACTGCGAGAAGCAGAAGGTTTAGGAAAAGTCACTATTATCGCGAATTTTCTAGATCATTGAAGTGAATGGACTGTGGGAGCCGAGAACATCACAAGAATCATGTCATGAAGTTACTGTGATGGAGCTGGTAGACGTATAGTCAACACTTTTAAGCCACATACGCAAAAGGGGAGTAAGTAAAGTAAAGTACTAGTACCATGGAATTTACAAAGCAGGAAAGAACACACGAAGCAATGAAAAGGAGAACCTAATCATTAAAAGGGTAATAGCAGTTCTAATACTCTTAAGATACTAGGAGAAGGACTAAAAGGAAGGAATAAAATAGCAGAATTGCTGAACGTTATTAGGGTAAGCACCGTTAGCCTGGCTTACTGCATGAAACGAAAGCGAACAGTAACCCCAATTACCACCGATGGTACTTACAAGAACGAAACACTCATTGGAAATGGATAGTGTTCTTAAATGTCACCAGTATGTTTTACTACATGCTTGAGAGTTATGTGCACATACAAACTTTCAGATTACAAGACGAGCAAAATTTGTGAGTGTTATTAAAAAAAACTGTTCCATTACGAAATCCCCTTTAAGAAGTACTTCGCACTTCACTCCACAGTATTCTGGAACTGACGTGCCTCAAGATACTTTCCTGAAAATGTTTCCTATACTCCTCTTCAAGCATAACACCTCTCTATGTCTCCTAATCAAATATTCTGCTGTGCATAGCCAATCGTATGCCGTCCACTTTACACCTCATCCAATTTCACATTTACACGCTTCCTGTTTCCCACAATATATTTCTTTACCCAGCTATCCTACATAAGCCTCCTATGTCGAATGCCTTCATTCGGAAAACAAGACCATTGCTCAAATTTAAATTCAAATTCAAATTTAAATGCGTAACATCTCCTCTCGTGCGTAATGAAGTACAAGCACAGGATCAGGCAAAAATATGCTGATGCTATTTACAACTGCGTGTGTCCAGCATCTTGGTCATTTCGAGAACTTCCGACCCTACTTGAAATCCATCATAAATTTACATCTCAGTTCACCTACACCTCCCACCACAATCGGGGCAATCAAAGTCCTCATAAAAGTCTTCCTCTTCTACTCGAAGAATCGTTCAGGCTCTGCTCCTGCAACGACAACGAGATGAGGTGTCAGTGTGAGCTGCAAAGCAGCACCGGATGGTGTTCTAACAAACCAGTGAACAAGCTCCTGGCTTGACCTACAAAGTCTGCCTATAAATAAGTAAACGGCTTAACCTCAAACACCATATTAAACTCCAAGTTTACTTCATCCTCCCGGCAAATATTTTTCGGCAGGATGGTGGACAGTTTTATGGTTTTAATTTTCAACAGGACAATAAAGGGTTTCACTTTTATGTCCCTCGAGCAACAGCAGCAGCAGCTTCCACATACGCACACACATTCCAATATTTCATTGGAATATCCATTTTCCTTGTTGTTCGTGGCAAAGAAAACACATTTGCACAGGACTCGAAACCGATTTCATGGATTAAAAATGTAGAAACCATTTCATGGCTTACTCCGGGTCTGGGGTATCTCATTTTTTCTCGTTCAGTTTTATGGCAGGCAGCGGTTCGTTTGGGAAGAAGAAATATAAGAAGCGGACTACTTCTCTCCTTGACAAGGGTTCCGGGAGGTGGCGTCATTTAAAAGAGGCCTCAGGTTCGCCGACCTTAACTTCTATCTCTCAATTGGAGAATTTGATTGAGGTCCGCATTTTGTGTTGATGGCAATCGGACGGAATAAAACAATTTCCTGCGTCGACAATAAAACCTGAGCAAGTTGGATACGCAGATTGTTAACCTTTTTTTGTTTTTTGTTTTCTTTCCTCTCTGGTTGGATTCTGATTGATGAGTGCGGTCAGTGTGGTTAAGTGGGGGTAAGCATTTGTAAAGTGCTGAACTTGAATCTTGTTTCTAGATGGGCGAAACAAATTCATCATCATTTCGAGGGCTCTGGAGGAATTTGTCGGCGCACAAAGGTTGCTCGGGTATTTATCCTGGGTCGGGCTACATCTGTTGGTTGTAAAATTTATCAAAAACACAAAATCAATCTGAAATTTTATTGTGTATTGCTGGGATTTTATGAGAACTACTTGTGGTTGGAATCTTTTCAAGGGACATCTGTGTAGACTTTCAAGCACTGTCGAATGAAACACATTATTTCTATAAACTCTAAAATCCCAACAAGATCTCCACCGAAACTTTAGAAAATAACTCTTAGGAGCGGTATCACGTTTGTAATTTTTACTTCCAAAGTCGCTATAATGTCGCTTTATGTGTGTACTTATGTCTATGGATCCATTCGATTATATGATCAAAACAGGTTGGGTACACACCATATTCGGTGTGACCAGGGGCCTGTAAAAGGGAACAACAAGCCAACAAGTCAAAAGGTACTTGTTTAGCTATACCTGTACAATAAGTGAAGTTCACAAAACAAAAACCGTAACAATTGTTGAAAAAACGAATCGCTCTCGACTTGTTAAATCACTTGAACAAGTGAGTCTTACGCGATGAGTTGGAGAACCAGCTATAACACTTGTTGTTTTCAATTGCAAAAACGGGGGATTTATTGGCGCAGGGACATTTTTTCTTTTGGGACTTATGTCCTACTTAAGTGGGATGCTGTATGCATTTTCCCCCCTGCAACTCCACTGCTTGGGATCACTGTTGGATTTAGAGTAGGCACAAGGTTGGGTATGTGCAAAGTTTTTTTTAAATCAATGCTAAACGGGGATATAAAGGAACTTTGCATACACCTAACCTCGCATCTACTCCAAATCCAACAGTGACCCCAAGCAGGGGTGTTGCAGGGAGGCAGCATGCGTCCCCAAAACTAATCACCAATTTCAGCAAAAAACCATCAAGGTCGCAGAATAAACTGGTTCACAGCGTCCTTATTTTTCTCAGCAGTCTTCAGAGTAGATGCCTTTATTTTTCGTCTATCTTGAGACATGGAGTTCTGCTTTTGTAGTATACCCACTAGTAATTTAAGATTTCTTCGAAACCCTCAAAAGCTTGTATGTAAAGCCTGTTTTCATGGCCCCCAACTTCTTGCGAAAACTTCGATTGGTCGACTGGAATCAAAAAGATATTTTATCTGCTACTGTCAACTGTGAACTCCCATGAGGCTAAGAATAATAGAAAGATCCTAATCATTTCGGCATACTTCCCATCCATGAATTCCCCCTGCGACAGCCTTAAAACCGACTACGGCCATAAACCTTACCACCGAAACACTGAATAGTTGCCCTCTGAAACTGCTGAGAAAGGTTGACTAAACCATTCCCTACTCCTTACAAAACAAACTCAGATTTAATCTCAAACTAGAGCAGCTTCATCCAGCGAAATCCTCTCGTAGAAGTCACCTTATCAAAGCAATTTCACATCTCACACTCCACACAGCAAATCCTCCCAATCATTATCTCAATAAATAATCACACCCCAAAAAACCTTCTGTTAATCCCCATTTATACCTCAAAGAAGGAAATCTCTTCAATATATTTATCTATCGCCGTTTGGAGAGGTGAAGCAGGAAACTGCAATCATTATCTGGCTCTTAAACTCACCCGCTTCACTTGGCATCCTCCCCAAGAACACAGACACAGTTTTTCCTTATTTATCAATAAATTTTATCCTCAAATAAACTAACTTATCCTTTCGCTTCGATGGCGTTTCCCATTTCCTCTAGGATGGCCTGGAATCCTGCTGTGCGCAGAGTAATAAATAAAAATTATACAATTGCAAGCAGCAGCGGTGGCGGCAATCAGCTTCGAATGCTGCGCTCCACCGTGGGAAGACAAAGCTGAATCTCGAAACTACGGTATACTCCGAAAATAAATGCTGCGCTTTACCAAAAAGGATTCCCATTCTCGTTCCCTTGCGTTCTCTTGATTTCCTCCATCGGATCATTCAAGCGCAATATTTGCAATATTCCCTCTGATTTGTTTGTACTTACATTCATCTCTCGTCGTTCGCAATGCACTTGTGCATCTGTTTGTATCTATTTTTGTTTGTATGTTATCCTAGCGTCTTTACCCAAGGATGTAGTAACGAGAAATATCGGCGAGGAGCGCGTGTGGCGCCCAGTATTTCGATGCACACAATGTGCAACTGCAAAAAAAAAAGGACGAAATGAGCAGTAAGAGCAGGCCAAATGGGAGTAAGAGCTTTGTTATTACTGACATTGATATGTGTACTCAAGAGGACGTTTAGTGGGTACTTTGCGTTGCTACATGCTTGTGTTTGTGATGAGGTCACAATTGTTGCCAACTTTGTTTTTTTTTTTTTCTTAAATACACTAAAATCGCACGATGACGTCTTTGTGCCAAAAAAGGACGAACTCATGGGCACTGGGATACATAAAGGATTGGGTAGGTATAGGTACTCTGGACAAAGTTCTCGTAAAATTTACATCGCGAATGATATTTTGTGTCAAAGTTTTTCTCGACAATAGCTCCGGGGAAGAGGTTGGCGTAAATTTTCAATAATTTCGTTCAAGTGAAGTGAAAAGAGGAAAGGAAAACGAGAAAAAAGTAATATCAGACGACTTTTTTCCTGGAAACTTGTGCTGCATATCGACGCCAGATCGTCCTGCCAGCCAGCCAGCCAAAGTGGAAGTCGAATAATGCAAAGTTTGAGCTTGCATAAAATTTTAACAATTTCCTCTTCAGTTGTTTTTCTCTGTGTGTTGTTGAGTTGTGTTGTCAAAATGCACTGCAGCAAACGAGCTGTTGCTGGCTGAATCCTTGTTGGTGTTTTTTTTTTCTTCGGATAAAGCAACTAGGATTTACTGAGGGGTATGACGTGAACGTGGAAATAGTGTTGTCATGGGGATTTTTACTCATTTTGAGTTTTACATAGAACTTTCAAGGTGCAGCGGAATTATGAGGATTGTGTAGTTTTGGTGGACGGTGATTAAAAATTGGGTCTGTCTATTACATTCACTTACAAGTTTTATCACGCCAGGACAATGAATTGAACCAACTAAGTGTGTTGACATCTAAAGGATTTTCTATTTTTAGTGTAATTTCGCAATACGACCACGAAGTCAACAGCATTTGAATGGTTATCGGTTTCACAAATAGTGTGTTTTACTGTTCTTCACTCAGGAGATAATACAGATAATATTAGACAGGTTAGCTAATAGCGACCTACATTTGCTCCACATATGTAGCTGTTTAGTCCACATTGGATGGGAAATAAATCCACATTTTTAGAGTGAAATTCTTTGCTACTTATAGTTGGATTGACTTAGTACACATTAGAAAGGTGAATTAATTTCCCCCTAGAGGTGGAATAAATTCCCATGTGAATTTCCTGCAAAATATTCGGAAGGCTTTAGATTAATTTCACCCTAGAGGTGGAATAAATTCCCGTGAGTGTATTTCCCTGAACCACCTACTCAAAATTCGGTTATTCGGAAGGCTGACAAAGAGCATAAGGATGAACTAAATGTTATACATGTTTAGTTAGAAACACGTTCATTGCATTGTTGTTTGAAATGTTCAAAGGAGAGATGTCAATCCTCAACAATCTTCTCAGCCCACTATGAGGAAAAGAAGAAAACGTGTGAGTTCCTGAACAAAATGTACAGATACCATGCAACGGCATCTTTATGAGTAATGAAGGAAAGTAGGCTTTCCACAACCGTCAAACATTGACTGAACCATCTCCGTGATGGACTCACGATAAAGATGCATAAACTAATCTGCACAAGTTTGAGGTTGGATGTCTTCAATTGCAAGAGATAGGCAAAGCATTTTCCAATGGGGAAAAGACCACCAGAGATCCACAATTCTGATCTGCGAAGATTCTCTCAATCACAACAACGATACCCCTGCTTCGATGAAGCATGCCAGCAAGCACAGGTGATAAAAAAGGATTCATACAGATCGGCGATGTATATATGTAAGCTCCCCATCGAAAGTTGGCATTTTTTGTTTAGGTCGCGCTGTGTCGGTAACTACGTCCAGATCCACAGTTTTGTGTTTTCATCCTTCGTTCATGTATCCTGTCTAGAGCTACTAAAAAAGGCTTTTTGGATACCATCCAGCATATGTTCCATGAAAGTGAATCTTGAAATTCCAGACTAAAGGTTCAAGATAAAGAAAATTCTACAACACATTTAGCATGGATAATGGAAGACGTGAGAGAAAGAATCCTTTCACAGTTTCCGCATTTATAAAGACTAGAAATTGTGTCATTCCCAGTTTCAGGTTTACCAACCACAGCTGCCAGACTTTGCAAAGCAAGTCCTTTCGTTTTGCATTCCCCTACTGCACACTATTTATTAAGGTCATGCGAGTGCGGAAATGCACTTAACCGCGAACAGGCCACTTGTAGAAGTGCTTATTAAAAATTAACAATTTCTCATGAATTGATTTTTCCACTTAAACCAACGGAGTAGTTATTTACTAACAAATCGCACGACATCGCTGCTACTAGCACCCACTCTTCAAATCCATGTGTAAGTAATTAGAACTTGAGTTTTCAATTCTAATCCGTTGCGTGCTTTGATTTCGAGCTTCGCTGGGTTCTCTCTCTAGTTATCGTGTTTTAAAGGACACACATGCGATAAGAATCAAACTTTAAATCCCTCCAGCCAGTCAAATGAACTCCAAATCGCGTCCGCGACAGTGTTCTGTGTCAATATCGGACAAGGAAAAGCACTTTTCAAGTGGGTTTCGCTCGGGTTTTAGTTTCTTTTTACTCTAAAGTCGTTCGTATAAAAGCGCTGGTGGTATAACGCTTACCCGATTATTTCGAATTAATTACTCAACACCACCAAATGAGAGAGCTACGGCGTGTTCGCCGCTCTGTAATAGGAAACAATTAAACTGAGATTGACAGACTGGTCTGATAGAGTTTCATCAGAGTCCATTGGTCTCTTGGCCTGTGGTGACCAATAGAGAGTATGGTCTTCCAACGGAGCTGGTTTGGAGTGCAAAGTTTGCATGTCGTCGCTGTTGAGATACATCGACTGATTATGTGTCCGATAGAGTGGACAGACATGCAATTTGTTTCACTAGCGCACACGATGGTATTGGGGAGTTGTAAACGTGATGCTTGATGGTAATCGAAATGTGTCCACACAGGAATTCCAACAGGCGAGAGAGGAGGTGCTATTGCGTGCTATTGGCACAAGGATAACGATACTTAGTCATTTTTGTGTATTTTTTTTTTTTTTTTCTTTTTTTTTTTGTGTATTGTTTCGTGAAACTTATTTTGTATTTGGATTGCACTTTACAAAAATGATACGTTTGTGTGAATAATTAATTGACAACGATTAAATGTTATTAATGGACTGTTTTCATAATTTTTCGGAGGTGCTTTGTTGGAAAATTAGAAACGCAAACATAGTAGTAAAGCGTGTACAATTTGGGGTGACATTTGTGTTCGAAAGAAGGGCGGGAGTGTTCAGCGTGATTCAGGGACAGATGTACAGATAAGTTTTTGCTGGTGTCAATGGCGTGTGAGTTCCCATTAGGGGTTCCAATTTTTGTAGAACTGAGACCGTTTTTATATCATATTCTGTTAAGGGGATTAAATATATTGCTGAGTATCATACTGGAGTTTTACAAGAACTGAAAGCAATTATGACTGACTTTTGGCAACTAATATCTAATGAGAGTTTTCTAAGAAGTTGACAGTCAAAAATTAATCTGCTGGTATTCGCTTTTGAATTGAATCAGGAAGACGTACCAAAAGACTGGAAAACTCAAACTA
Organism: Xylota sylvarum; assembly: GCA_905220385.1. Classification (NCBI taxonomy): domain Eukaryota; kingdom Metazoa; phylum Arthropoda; class Insecta; order Diptera; family Syrphidae; genus Xylota; species Xylota sylvarum. Next base: position 100,119,199 of record LR999957.1, on the reverse strand, counting down.
CTTAGAAGCTCTCTACAAGAAATGTTATCGTACTTCACATTGAAACATACCCTCTTTCGTTCATTTGAGTAGTAAAGCAGAGTAACAAAGAGGTCGCGACATTAACCCACGCAGATGTAAGCAAATTCCGCTGATGCTTAGCAAAAAAAAGTGGTCCGTCAATATACCAGGAAGGTCTATGTACCTTTAGTCTCTCTGCTGAGATATAGCAAGAACACTGTTGATAGGTTGTGGCCAATAAAATCTGCACTTTTATTCTGATACTTCTACCTTGCTGACAAAAGCGGAAGAGACCTAAGACTAAGCCATGTGAAGCCCCGTCTGTAATCTTGTACTTTGCTCTTAGAGTCGATAAAAACTATTTTAATAAGATTCACAAGCGTTACTGTTTGCTTCTAGTCAATACTATATGCTTTACTCCCACTGTAAGTCTTAACATCATCCGCCGACAAACCAGGGACTGAGGACACTATGGCCGGTAATATTGGTTTGTCTAAAAAAAAGGAAGCCGAATGCACTTATATCAGAGCACTTTTAAAATTTTGTAGGCGAATAGAAGAGTGGAGCGGAGTCCATAACGCCACACTCAGGACAATACAGACCCATTGGGATAAACAAAGGGAAGAGAAGTCGAGACTCTCCATCTCTTCATCGACTTCAGAGCCGCATATGATACCATTTATCGTCTTGAGCTCTACGAGGTGATGGCCCAATTTAGGTTCCCAGAAAAACTGATCCAGCTGTGCCGCGTGACCCTGGAAAAGACGCAATGCATTGTGAAATTCGAGAACAGTTCCTCCGAACTATTCCTAAAATGTACCGGATGTCAGCAAGAGATGCGCTATCATCTGACTTCTTCAATCTCGTACTGGAACAGATACTGCGCAGGGCAAGTGTTAACACGGAAGGCACTATCTTCAACAAATCTGTCTATATTGCTAGGATATAAGGACGACATCGACATCATCGATCGCTCACAGCGCTCCATCTTAGAGGCTTTTACGGCATTTGTAGAACAGGCGAAACGAGTTGAAGTGAATGAAGATAAAACCAAGTACATGTTTTCAACAAACAAAGAAGCATCTGTCCACGCAATTCAGGCAGAATGTATCTCTCTAAATTAGAGTCCACTTAAACTGTCGTAAAAGTCACTAATATTCTTCGGCAAAGCTCTTAAGATTAAATGTAACCGAACAGTGGTATACTAAGATTTTCCACCTAATGAAACGCACTAGGAATTACCCCAACTCATGTCAATTCCACAAGCTAGCCATGACCGCAAATCACACCATTTAAATGCAAAATCCATTGGCTATTCTGACAAGCTCAAAATGTGTCATTCATCCTAAACATATCAAAAGCCAAACCACCAGTCTCTGACAGACTTTAAAGTACTTCAATCAATGGCAAACATCCGAAAGTCAAATAACCGGCTCTCAATGGGATTATTATACCTAATTTATCTTTTGTGTTTAGCCCCCAAAGCGGATTGATGCCTGTTTATGATTTTGACATCTCGTTTTGGATTTTAATCAAAATCCGAAATGTCAATAAACTGACGGTCAAAGAGGGTGTTATCCCATAGTGGCACACACATACATATGTACGTAACCTATTCATACTCGTACATATGCTAACAAAGTATAAATCAGAAAAATATGTTAAACAGCCTATGAACGCACTTTATTCATTCATCACTTTGGACATAAATTCTGGCAAAGGACACACAGGATTTGTGGAAATTAAATAGACAGAGAGAGAGTGACAGAGAGAATTTGATGTTAAGTGTATCTTCTGTGGTAAAAGTTGGCAGAAGGCAACTCTTGTAATCTTCTTGTGTCCTAAATTATTTGCCAACCAATCACATGATTTCTGTGCCATAAATCAGGATGTATTGGATTCATTTCATGGGTTGAGTCATCTTAATCAATGAGTAGATGAGGGCAGAGTGGTTGTTTATACCTGGGTTCAGATACATTCATATCAAATTGGGTCCATTACAATACCAAGTGGAGTATTGACGTTCTCAAAGTAAATAGGCCTACCTGGACCTCAACGCTGGACAGTGAACTTAACCGCAATAAAAGCATAAAAAAGCAACCGAACGGAGTGCGAAAACTAGAGAGGTACATATCTGCGACTTACCCGCAGTTGCTAAGATAACGGCTACGTAATAATCTTAATAATCATTAATCTAATAATCATTAATTGATTGATTATCAACGCCTATAGCCTATAAGCCAAAAGCCTTAAACCTTTAACCACAAACCACAAGATCAGTAACCTAAGGATCATCAAAACACAAGCCCTATTAACTATTAGCCAATAGCCAATAGCCAATAGCCAATAGCCAATAGCCATAAGCCAATAGCCAATAGCCATAAGCCATAAGCCATAAGCCATAAGCCATAAGCCATAAGCCATAAGCCATAAGCCATAAGCCATAAGCCATAAGCCATAAGCGATAGGCCATAAGCCATAAGCCATAAGCTATAAGCCTTTAGGCATAAACTTATTTCAGAGCGGATTTTTCAGAGCACTTTTAAAAATTTTTTTTGGTGTTCTTTCAAAAATCTTCTAGTCTTAACATTAAGAATAAATTCAAGCCAAAACTGAATTAAACTGAATGGTAAAAGGAGTTTCATGACTATTCCGTGACTATTCTTAAAAGAGCTGAGTACTGCTATAGGTATATAGTTTAAAGAAAAGGGATATGTAGCACTTGTTGGAGACTCTAGTGTTTATAGGACGATTTCGATTCCAGGCGGATGATACTTTATCGCGTTGATTGGCGTCGGGAGGCATCTGTGTAATCTGCCTAACTTTTGCATATGTATACACATACATATGTTAGTGTAGAAAAGTATAAAACCATGGCCTGTAGTCATAGGAGTTCCAATATCGTACAATGACTTTGATGACTGAAATATGCAGACCAAAGGTCATCTTATTCAGACCAGTAGTAAATACAAAATAATTAGTTATGAAAAAGTTCAGAAGATGAAAAATTTGATAAGTTTTTACCCAATAAACCAATATTGTGCCATTTAGTCATCATTTGCTAATGATGTGCCTTTAGAGTTTGTGTTATACTGCAATATCTTCACTTTTCTATCTATTACTATAGTCAGTTGACTGATTATATCACATCCCGTCAAGTAACAGATTAGTCAAAAACTTACAAAGATGATGTTGCATTCTTTAAAAACTTATCCCATTAACCCAACAACACCGTTTTGTTTGTGTCGAAACTAAAACTAAATCCTTTTTCTTGTCGAGTATATTGAGTATCCGCCTCTAGGCTTCCTAGTCTGTAATCAAAGTTTATCGCTAATTTAAATGAGAAAATCCCACAGCCCTCTAGAAATTCAGAATAGTCAGCGTGTGTAAGTTTGAAAGGAAGCCAGTTGCAGCACTAAGTGAAAACGTGTGATAGCAGCCATCATGTCCTCACACATTCTCATGTAGATCACTCTGCGTAAATTAGAAGTTGGACAAAGTGTTTTTGAAATTCGAATGAATGGAAGTAAGTAGTATGTAGGATGAACTTTGATGAACATATAACCAGAATCCAAATGTACATACATACGTATGTATCTATCTACTTGGTGGAAGTAAACGTTGACAGTAACTTAAGGAAATAATGGAGAGATGACTTTGTGGCAGGACTTTGTGATATAAATAAGCATAGCTCCGATAAAGTTACATATTTGAGGGCATAAAGTCACCATTGCGCGTGGTTAAGATAATTATTCTCGATAGAATCATCAACACGGCTGACCTAAGATGATGCGACTTAGGAGAGCATAGGGTTGCAAAGGTCTTGTGACCATGATGAGCTCAGGTGTACATATGTATTAGTAACACATGTCAATGGAAACCATGATTATTCAAATATGTCTGCTGCATCTTTACTTCACCAGGTATATATGTATGTATGGAGGCTAAAACTACGCTTTGATTAAAGTTGACAGGACGTTTGTAACTAGACCCATGCGGTCATGCGGTCATTCGACTGACTTTTTAGTGCAATACCCTAAGACCGTGTGAAAGTACATGATGACTTGTACACCTAATGTCGTAAACTTCGTGTAACAAAGTAAGAAAACTCCCAAGGACATTTATATTTTCAGTACAAAGGCAGAGTTGAACTTATTATTTTGCTTCCTAACTATTAATTGAGTATAAGACTTCAAATGTAATGTCTCTAATGTTCTAAATCTGTAGTTAGTGTGAATTTTTCAAACAAACATTGCATCGTCATATTTATAAAAAGAAAAAAAAAACGCCCGGAAGTGTTCCAATCATCAGCAAACCGACACAAATACGACTTTATTTTTAATTTAAATTATTTGCATGACAGAAACTAGGAAAAGAAAACCTCGTCCCATTTTGCCCACATGCCAGTTTAATTCGATAAAATTGTCTGAATAACTCCAGTCGACGTTGTCCTGACCTGATTTCTCTCTGTTTAGCAAAACACAGAAACACACACACACACATTCAAACGAACGCAGTGACAGTCGAAGAGGGAACACGCTCGTTGCTTGGAGAGAAAAACTTTTTGATCAAAAACCCATAAATTACGCTCCAATTCAAGTTGTACACTCTGAACTGACGACGACAAACTAACACACATACATATGTATGTATATATAGAAAAAGAACGATTTTTTTTCTGTGCACTGAGTCCTATATCATTTCCTCTGCCTCTTCTACTTTGACTATGATTCAGTCCGGCATAACATACGCAGAAAAGTCAAACAAAATTCCAGAGCAACCAATTGTCGAATCCAGGACGCTTTATGTCGATATTAGGCGTTTCTCTTCCTGCTGCACTTTAGCAATCTAAAATATCCTAAATTTGCTGTGCTAGTCTCTTTCGGTTTGTTTTCAAATGCGCGTTTTGTTTGGCTGTCGCACATGGGGGGCACATTGCATCCTTTTTTTAGTCCCTTCGTGAATTTATGAATTTATTGCAAATGAGTGGTCAAAAAGTTGTACCATATATGCATGTACTATGTGTGTGCGGTGGTACTCTGTTGGTGACAGGAGGAGCGCTACAGAATATTTCAGACAGAGCTAGAGGGAAGGACAACCATCGGGGTAATAATTTATATTTTTCTCATTTGATATGCAAAAGTTTTTGTTAGTTCATGGAGAGGTTTATTTTTAGGCGCGCGCGCGAGCATCAACAAAAAAAAAGTGTAATAAAGTGTACGCAATTATTCATAAATTTCACAGTCAATTGTTTCGAAAATGTGTTTGCATATTTTTGAATACACAGATACAGTTGGAGTTGTGTTTTTTTTACGATTGTTTTTTTTTGCAATACCATTGGAGGGCAAATAATGCAAATGGGTTATAAACATCCTGTATGGGGGAAAATGACTTTTGTTTACTAGCGGATTTATTTTAAAAAAAACAATCCTTTGTTAGATATGAATTGGGAATGAGATACTCATTCGAAATTCATTTATTGTCATTCAACGTAAGCTGATGTCAAAGAACTCGTTAGGTCTTTAAAAAGTTGATGAAATTATTTATTTGTAGAGGATTTGAATATTAACGGTGGACTAACACAAGGTTACGCACACCATCCTACTTGTTTTTTTTTAGAATCGTTAAAGGAAATATTTTTCATGTCTATATCTCAACATTTAGATACGGATAGTTGAAGATCAAACCCTGGACAATCATACGGATTTGATCCCTACCAAAGATGACCTGTGGATGTACACAGCCATTATGATTCTAAAATGGACTGCAGAGTCGGCTCAGGTGTCTTCTCTAACCTGAACACATATATAGAAGTCTTTTCGTCTCCCAGTTTCCGCTAGTGTTTTCTAAGTGGAGCTTCTTGCGATTCGAGAAGCTTGCCGTTTGGTAAACAACCAAGCTACAATCAAAGCCACATCCTCAAAACTGATAGAGCAATGACGATTTGAAATCAATCACTTAAGTATCCACTCAACAATTACACTCATCTGGGTCCCAGGGCACAGTAATTATGAGGGTATTGGGAAAGCCAAGCGAAGTTCGAACGGCTCACTAGCGGAAAGAGTCGCTATTCCTCTAGATGCCGTTAAAGGCAATATAAGTTCTCAGTTCCTCTAGCTTGCCAATTATGGGTGGAACAACCTAGTTCCATATTAAAAAAGACATAGATTGTTTACAACAAACGAGTTGCTTGGTAAATCAAGACCAGATATTGCCAGAATTGTAGCCATTATCATAGGCACTAATCAATCGGGGATCATGTGGCCAAACTTGGTATTCCTCACAATACCTTCTGTAAAGGCTGCAAGGATACTTATGAGAAAGAATCTCTACATCACTTCCCTTGCAGTTGACCGGTTCTAGCAAGGACCAGGCAACACACCCTAGGAAAACCCTTCTTCGTAGATTCCTTCGACGAGATACCTGAAAAAGGATTGGAGAACTAATACTTGGACTTCATCGGCTAGGTCTAAGCACATTATTTAGGTTTGCACGAGTTCGTGGTAACAATAAATCGCACCGTAGTGCTAATTGGGTTTTGTCCTGAAGAACCACCACTCTACTTACCTACCTAATACGTGACGAATGTAGACACTACTTACTGCTCCTTATCGGGAGTCACAAGAACAAATGGGGTCAACGAATTAAGGATCCGTATGTTGGACACATCCATGAAGACTGCTAATGAGCCTAACATTTCAGTTCTTGTGGAACAGAAAACAGTTTGCATTTTACGAGCTCTTTATCGGCAGCAACCAGTATCATCTTTGTTTTTTTTCTGATCTCGGCGGCAAACTGCGAAAGGGCACCAACTTTTCGAAAGGTGGGTAATGCCGAAAGGTGAATGGTCGCCAAAGCTATAAGATGGAGTATCTGAGCTGACGAGAAGTCACTTGAGAGTATAAGATAAGACGTTTTGATTCCTTAAGTTGCGCCATAGCACAGACTGCAGTCCCTACCTTTCAAAAAGGGAAAATGGGGACCAGATATGTCCTGGCAACTTCACAAGTACATCATACTGCGAGCCGTCAAAACACCCAACAGCAGGAGGCCTTTAAAGTGCTGAGCGAAGTGGCCAGCTACTTTGGATTACCACAAAGAATGGTCACTGATAGAGGAACCGCTGTCAGGGAGTCTCCAGCAAATTTAGTTAGTTAAGCAGTACTAACTCATCATCCTGCGAGCTCTCGTCTACAAAAATGTGTAGGACTACGTGCATAATATTATGGCAGAATTATTGTTGTTTGGTTGGGGTTGGTTAGTCGGCAGTGGTTAGTGGTAATGTGTTCAGTCATTCATTGGTAGGTTGATGGCTCAAGTCCTAATCATAACCACAAAATTTTTCTGATACAAATACAAATATTTAAAGCGACAAGTCCGTATAAGACCCAGAGCCTAGCTTTGTTCAACCTTTCATCTTTGCTCAACACCATTTTCTGGATGTTATAGTCTTCACACGAATGGAATGAACGCCACCCATTAAAACTTAATACACCTAAGTTCCAAAGTACTACAATCTCCAATCTTGTCTTTTCCTCTTTTCCAGAATTATAGCGGTATACATGCGCAACTCTTTGAAGAAGTGACACAGAGGCCATAATTGTGTAGGTGCTTGGTTTTTAAACCGGAGTTAGGGTAGTAAATATATATGCAACAACATCTCAGGAATATAATTGGCAAGGTAGCAAAGATAGTGGCTGGTCGCAAATATGGACTGGTACTATGAGGATAAAATCCAATACTAGAAAGAAAAGGGAAAACTAAAACTACCCTGACATAATTTGCAGGATGTTTTTTTCCTTATTTGGAAGATGGTTGGGCAAATGCTTACTAGTTCCTAGAAATATCCACGATGCGACGATCTACAAAGTTTTTGAAAAGTTTAGACATACGAGTACCTTTACACCAAACAGTTGAGAAATCTGTCAATCCCACAAGTCTCCAATCAACACTTGAGATATGTTTTACACATTTTTTTAAAAGTGAGTTCCTTATAACCTTTGGGATTAGAAATTTTATCTCTCTGCGTGTGGTCAGGTTACAATACGGTACAATAATTTGTCACCCCCATTATAAAGAAACACATACATATCATTCATTCAGTTATAAGTAGAAAGAGAAAGGAGTAAAATATAGAGCCCCTCTTGCAGCGATTAACATCCATCTCTTAATCATTGGGCCCACAAAAAAAAAATGTTTATTACCACAACCGCTCATTTAACATTTCGCTTTTATCTGTGCGATAATGTTCACTGAAATATCTTGGCAAAGCACAAAAATATCTTTAATAACATTACCCACACACACACACATACACGAACACAAACACATACCCTTCGAATCCAGAGACTAAATCGAAAGCATGCCGCATACCGCGTAGGAGTAATAAATTATTGTTCCCTAATAAAAGCGAAAGCATAAAACATTCATATTTCCGAATAAAATTGATTACCCCCCAAAGTAAGGGTATTTATTTCGGCGAAAGTAAAATACAAATGACTTACAGGACCTCCACCTCCTTTTTATGCCACCGAACGGGAATTGTTGTACGAAACAATCGTTTGTATATTATGCGGTTATTCGTTACCCACCCAACCACAGACACCAACGCCCCCTACTGCTACGTGGCAAAAAGTCGTACGTAAAACATGCGTGCCAAGTTGATATCCTTTACAGCCAACAGCACACAGTCATAGCTAGAGAGCTAGGAGAGGCAGACTTTTATTGCACTTTCTGTGTGGTATACTCCTCGACAGAAGGAGAATTTATGATTTTATTATCAAATACACACACTCACACACAACAAAGATACGTTATATTGTAAGTCATTATATTGAAAGAAATAAAAAAAAAAAAAAATGAGGAAGGATCTAACACCCCAACAATACAGGAATACCACATCCCTTCACCCACTGAAGAATCCTAAAATGCAAACGATAACAGTAATCGTGATTATGTTTACATTTCACATCTGGCAAGGGGGTGATAAAATTACCACGTCTATTGCTCTTCTACACAAGGATGGTATCCGGGAGGACGAAACTTTGAATATTCATATCGAAATCGATTCGACTTAATGGCAGCACAGATGACACTAATCGCCTTAATGATCTTGTTCCAAATCGAAATCGGCAAATCAGAACCACGATCTTTATGAATCCTCTGACGTGGTTGGAATTATACATAACCGTCTCGAAGTCCTTTTTCAATCAATTAAACCCACTTTGTCCTACATTCAACTGACAGAAAAATCCATTACAATCACCATAATTTGTCATGCAAATTTAATAACCCAAAGAATAAAACTAGAGCACAAAACAAATGCCTAAGTAAAGCAACGTAGAAAAAGGACGAACGAATTAAAGCAAACAAAAAAAAAAAGAAGTGAATGCAAACAAAATTAATTTAGATCATCTCAAGTTGTACAGCATAACGAAATTACCCTCTTCAAGTTGAACAAAAAAAAAAAAACTGCATCTCCTTACACATCCGCCGCGAGCCGCCACCGTTGGCAGGACTTTTTTTTCACGACCCTACCATACCGTTGACAGTGAAAATTGGCTAAGAAAAATCGCAAATATACACAGCAATTTTCACTAGAAGCTAAAGAGAAACTGGAAACTGTCCATCTTAATTTGATTCTTGTTTTTTTTTCCTTCTTCTTCTCCTTCTTAACATCAACCCAAGTAAAGGAAGAGAGAAACGAACGAAGGGGGAAGAAAATAAACTACAAACTTTCTACAGTAGCTTGCCGAACAAAGTGAACTTTTCCATTAGGCACAGGTTAGGTCAAGTTCCTTCATCGCAAGTACATTTCATTCGCATACCTCCTCTGCAATTTATTTAGATGTTGATTCCAATAGGGAGGACATTGTCTCCTTTTTCTCTTACCCAACTGGTTTTCCCTCTCTCTATCCTGAACATAAATCGGTGCGGAATTGCGGTTCTCAAAATTAAATTATCTTCATGAAGAAATAACGCTTCTGGCGATTTATTCCTTTACAGTTTCCATCTGACACATGGATATGTCCGCAAGGACATTTCGGTTTCTATGACATGCGAATGACTTGCATTCATATGCATATAGGCAGACAAAAAGGAGGACACAATTAGTTCAGAGAATGTCCCCCCCCTTCAGGGGGAATTACGACCCATTTCAGTTTTAAAGCAAATTGACAGAGTCGATGTATCTATTGAATGAGAATGTCGATCAAAGGAAAAGATATCCCTTTGGAGATGGTTATTTGTGTGTAATGATCTTTCTTTTGAGTTTAGTATTAGTTTCAGAGACCTCAGGCGCGAAATAGTTTGTCAGGTATGCAGGTTGGCATAGCAATCTCAGCTAAAAGACACATTCGAAGTTTATCGAATTGGAGTTCTTCTTACTTGGATGTAGTTGAGATACTCTTAGCCTTTGTGTCATCAAGTCAATTGAAAAACTGGCTTTTTTACGAACTTTAACATGTTGTAGGATAAGTCAACTACTTATGTACTTAGCTCTTGGTTCGGAAGATTGTTGTAGATCTGACTAAGTTAAGGCATACCTACTAGCACTGTGTCAAGTTCCAATGAACAGACAAATTGGAATTTTGGTTGAGTCAGAATCCAACTTGAGTGGCATTAAGCCAATTGCATCTGAATAGGAATAGGGAGATTCAGGACAATTTATTGGTTTATAGTATTAAAAGTAGTGCGCAAGAATTCATTTGAAGAATTCATTTTGAAGACCTGTAGTTGTAAAAAAATTGTTGATAACCCAACGATATTGTATGGCAACAGATTTCGCAGGAGACTAAGGTATTTTAAAAGGTATATAGAAAAACCTAACCCTTTCATACAAATCCAAGGTTAAGGTAGGAAGACCTCTCTGATGGATGAAAGAACGAGCTGAAGGCTTTACCTCCGCACTGCTATGATTTTTATTTTAAATGAGATGTTCCAGATGCAACGTATTCTTAGGCGACGATTTGATAACAACAGAGGCATCAAGTTCCTACTTGATTTTATCAAATCTGATGTCGAAGTTAAAGGCGGAGAAACTCAAAATGTTGGTCAGGAACTACAATTTGCTTCTTCTAACTTAAAAGTCAACCTATGTACATCGTTGCAATACCCAAACCAGGATAACTAGCCTACAGGATTGACAGTGACTGGTTATTTTAAGCAGATGTTACAAGATTCGTGCCTAATTTAAACCGAAATCAATAAAGTCGATGCCGTGGTAAAAGCTGGTTTTTGAAAAGACGACAGCTGAACTCACCGGCTTCAATAATAGACTCAAGATTGACATGTTTATAGACATCACTACTGAGAACGACTCAGTGTGGCATACTAGAATAAAATCTACTAACTCCTCAAAGTGGTGACTGATCAACATTGTACTGAGTAGCCGCTCACTTGCGAATATTCCTCAACAATAACGTTTGCAAATTTTTACAACAGATTCAGTTTTGTCTTTGCTTCTCTTTAACTTGCATGTCCACGATATGTTGCCTATACAGCAACAGAATCACAATTTAATCAGATGGCAATTCACTGGGGGATTACTTCAAGAAATGAAATTTAATACCCAGCAATTGATTGTATTGAATATTATCACAATATCGCGGCGAAACCCAAAATTGTTAACAACTTTCTCTAAAAAATTGGCATCTAACTTCTGGAGATCATCACAAAAGAAAATGGACAGCCTACTAGACCACAGTATAGTAAGAATGCCATGAGGGTAATGGCACGAGAGGATATTATCTTTTTCACCGGTAGTCACCCTTCGAACACGGCCCATTTGGGTACTGATGACTACCGAGTCGATTCCGTATGTGTAAATGAGCAGCACGCTGTACTTGAAGCTGAAAACTTGTGTTCGAAAACGTTAAGATTGTTTAAGACCAATTTAGCTTCAATATCTACATAAATGAGCTTGTACGTGAAGTCTACCCAGTGGAACGTGAACAATCTGTCACAGAGATCTCCGCCGGACTCTGTATTTGCAATCTCTGTACAGCAATCCATATCACCACAAAATAAGAACTGTTTTGCCCACTATATGGTCACATTTGTCTGCCGCAGCGAATAAGTGGCAGTCGCTCGATAAGCCCTGTCGATTTATACATGCCCCGTGTCAATATCCAAGGTGTTACCTCATTTGTATAATGTTTAACCGTTGTCTATTATTCCTTTTGGGTACTAACACTCTTTGTTTTGCATTATCCATTTGCTTACAGTCAGCAAGAAGTCCCTATTACTGAGGACTGGTTTGCTGGATTCATGTAAGGTGTTTTTGAATGGGGTGAGGCAAATGTGCTATCTGCTGAAGGCTGGCAAAAAACAGGCTGTTCTTTCGTGTCTCAACAATTATTGGACAGTGATCTTATATCTAGAAGACATGAAAGAGGTGTTTTTTCCATTCTTTAAGCTGTTGCTTAAGAGTTTGAAGAAGGAGCTATTAGCTTCCTCCTTGTTCATCGTATTAAAGGGAAAACACCTAACCTACTGGCGTCTCTACCTACCTGACAGTACCCAATGTGAGCGCCAACTAAATACGTTAAATCTCAAATAGTTTAAATACCAGACATGGCAAGATCTGTTTAGACGGTAAACACTTACTGATATTGTTCAACTTGTTTGTCATTCCATTTGCTGCAGTGTCTAAATGGAACATTATCGATACTATAGGAACAGAGGGTCCCTCCTAGTTCTGAGGCAGGTAACATATCGGATCCTCTTCAGCTTTCAAATTACTCGGAATATGGCTGTGACTTGGAACTTAGCTCAATGCTACGTCCTATTCGATAGCTTTTTGTTAAGAGATTCGCGGAGTTACCTAACAAACTTGGATCGAATTGTTGGCGATTCCAAGGCGCTGCAACCACGCTGACCACAGCTTTCGTGACTGCAGGCTGAATTAATTCACAACGATCCGGCAATAAGTAGGATCCATCTAGGCAGTATATCTCTGTAGCAGACCCATTCAAAATTTCTATGGGTTCCAAGTCCGCAGAACGAAGAATATAGTCCAAATTACTAGAAATACTATTATGGCCGCTTAGAATACTATCGTGGCCTATATTAGCATGGGCGAGAATTCCCTAAAGATGTCATCGGTATGCAAGTGAAGAGTTGTTTCTTCTAGTGCAGGACGCCAATCATCCATGCGCAGAAAAACCTTTAGAACCTCCTTGATCGAAGTTATATTACTTTTCTTACCTAGTGTCGTCTACCAAACTAGTTCTGCGTAGATTAAGACGGGTCTGGGGAATCGTGTCATAAGATGACTTGAAACTGAAAGCCCCGTGTTGGGAACAGGACTCTTCTACAGGTTAAAGAATGCAATCCATCAATATAAAGGAAGGGTAGCATAAGGAAATAATTGTTTTCCAAAGATCTCTGAATGATTTCTAATGCAGGAAAGTTTCATCCATAAGGGTTTACTCTCCAAATTTCTGCGTATGTTGACTGCGTATGTCAGTCAGTCTTGCAAGGTCTTCAGAAGAAAGGACGATAGGTGGATTGCACGAAAGTCCTTAGGGCATGGGTTGCAGGCCACATTGACCCTCCTTCACGATCTAGCTTTGTGTAACGATCATTAAAGACTTCGTCAATCCTCCATTAACGAAAGATGCGCCGTGGCTTTTGAAGTAACAAACAGTAGTAGTTATCATAACAAGCGTCATAATTTGCTTGTTGAAAAACCGCAAGCAAATTGCTTTCGAAATTAAGATTTAAACAACCAAAAGCATGAATAATTTAAATGCATTCTCCGGATAGCATCGTAAAATCATGTCACGACTATACTTTTGCCATACCCCTCCGCCTCCACCAACCTCCACGACCCCTCCCAAACGAGCAATAAATTAATTCAATAAATTCAAATTAATAACTAACATCCAAAGCGCCACCTTTACAGACGCGCAAATCATCCAACATTCCCGGACACCATCCAACGGTTATAAATAAAGGCCACACAGTCGTGCTAAGGGAAGTGGAACCCATTCTCTGCGCCCGCCATTCAGTACTTTTAATGCGTAAAACAAGAGCAATTGAGGGAGCATAAACTTTGCTTTACTACCCTCGCAAGTGTGTGTCAGAATTTATTACGGGGGTGGTCGGGTCTGGTCGGGTCACCCTTCACCGTTGATCTCTCTTGCAACTTTTGACTTGGTCGGTTAGTAGGCGGCCTCCCATTCATTCTCATCCGGTTTGTCTCATGCTTTGCTTTGCTTGTCTTGCCATTCACTCTCAGTCAGTCACTCAGTTTTCGCGCACGCTTTCGCCCTTCACGTTCGACCCCTATTTGTGTGTCTGATTAAGTGGAGAGTTGGACACAAGCACACACCAACACACACGGGGAGCAACAACAGCGCGCGGAATCTTTGATGCTTTATTATGATGATAAAGGTGCACATTATATGTCCATAATTATACCGAAGGGTGGGACGCCTCCAGCGCACCCACCCACACACACACACACACAGCTATACGCCAGGGTAGACATTTTAGCATAAAACCCTTTTTATAAATTACACCCAATGAATTGTTACTTTGTGCGATGGAAATATTACCTGTCCGAGCGTTTTGCCCTTGTTTATGTCCTTTTTTTGGTCCTCGTAGCGGAGGGTTGGGTAATTTATTGACCTCCACACACCTGACACCGGCGACGATCTGCAATTTGGAACATCAATAATAAGCTGGAAGGGTAATTGCTGTCCAATGAAGTGGAAGATTGGTAAATGATGGAAAATGTTATCAGATTTTTCTCCTTCTCCTCCGCGATGGGTTTTAGGTGACAGTGCAATTTGTATCTACATAGGGAGTTGTTTTTCGAGTGCGGTTCCCCGAACAGATTCACAAAAAAATGTCAGAACCCACTTATGCAGCACTTATGTTTACCGTGCCATAAGAACATGTTGGCGTGTTATAACTACGCCTTAAAACTAATTTGCATTGAAACAAATATTACTCTTCCATTTGCCTTCATTTTGTCTCACGACTCTGAGTGTTTCTTGGAAGCCTCTCCTTCTCCTAGCAACAGAGGGTAGATATCGCTATCATTTTCTTACTAAGAAGATCTCATTAAACCATCCAGTGATATTACTTCGGAGAAATTGTAATCATCTCATTCCTTGAAAAAGAATAAATAAATTTTCGGGAGTCCTACGTGCAGAATGGCACACAAGGATATCGAATGAACCGCAAATGGTGGGGGCTTTTAAGTACAATTTAAAGTGACATGCGAGTGTTTTTAGTGAATTTACTTGGAAAAGCTTTTCCATTGCAATTAAAGTAGTTCAGTTGATTTAATGAAGAATGACGTACCATGACCTGGATTCGAAATAATAAAACAAAAAAATGTGGGAAAAAAGATTTAGAATGGTCGTCTGTTAAAATGATTCAGAAAACTGTACTGGACTACTTTGGAATAGAATCGGTAATCTCAAGCATTCACCTCTCAATGTGGTCCATTGTACTTTGGTTTAGGTTAGGTTAGGTGGCTATCCTCCGTTCACGAAAGGATACACTTGGACCAGGAAAGATCTATTGTGTTACCACAATGTTCGTTTTCATTACTCTTGGAATCAATTTGATTTTTGGACGATATCCAAATCGCCAATATCTTCAAGTTCCTCGAAGAAGACTTTACCCAGAATATGCTTTCTTGGTAAGGATAACGCAGGGCAGTTGCAGATAAGGTGAAATGGCGACTTTTTCTCTTCTTCACACATACAACAGCGACATAAACCCTTAGCCGGAATTCCAAGTATGAAGACGTTCTTACCTAACGCACAATGACCCGTCAGTAGTTCAACTAGGGTACCTATGCGTGGTTAGCTGATGAGTAGCAGACTTGATGTCTTACGTCTGCTCAACTGTGGACACATCTGCCTAGTATGGTTACATGTATCAAGAATACGTCATCTTAGATTTGCCTGATGCAGAGCGCTAAAGCAGAGATATTGTATCTCGCCATTTAAATGGATAGATGAAACTCCCCTTTAGCAGTCGAGAGTTCATGTTTAGTACTAGCTTTAGCTAGTTCGACTGCTTCGCAATTTCCTGGGACCGGACGTCTGAGTGACCAGGAACGTATCACGGAGTGAGATTACAATTATTCCAGTGCTACTCGACGAGTCAACGTGTTTTGGATTTTTGGACTACATCCACATTTTGGTATAGCAAGGATTGGCGATCTGCAGGACATAGCTGATGCTCTCTTTGCAGGTTGTACGGAAACATCTTCAAATCTTTCAGCAAAATTCGCTGTAAAGACTGTCTATTGACGGGCCAAATGCATGGCTCATGGTCTGGTTGACATATGTATGCAGCCACATCAGCTGTATTTTCGAATGGCTGCTCCGGGGTTGTCTGCTACTATCCCGTGTTAAGACTATCTCTTCGAAGCGAATAGCTAAAAGTCGCAGTATTTGGTCAGTTGGTGCCACCCGAAGAATGAATTGACGACGAAATTCACATTGTCAAAAATATTGACAATTATTTCACGTTATTTAAGAGTATAGCGATCCATGGTCTCTCAACGCATATTCTCCTTCCGTTTCAGTCACAAATGTAAGGACGCGACGATATACAACACCATTTTCAAAAATGATTACATTCAAAACCATATTTTCCAAAAAAGTGTATTCATGTACTCATATCAGAGCAGTAAGTACATTTCTAAATTGCAATTAAATTAAACCTCGAGGATTTTCTTACAACATTTCTTATATTGCATTCAACTCAATTGATTTACTTAACAGGATTAAATTGCAAACGTATAAGAACCCCATACCGTACAACCAACAAACACCCTCAAAAGCCAACGAATGAGGTTTCTTTCTTCCTTCTCTGATCAATTTGGTCAATTTTCCGAAAGGATTCGATCTCAATTTTTGGAACATATTATCCTTCTGCTTGAATCGACAAGTCGTGTTTGCCATTTCAAGTTGCAGGACTCCACCAGCCCGCTGGCGATAATTCAACCAAAGACACTCCATTGGTATAAAATCGAACGAACGAGGACGACGATGATTGTCATTCTCTACATTTAAGGACATTAATTGAATCATCCTTCCTTTTTTCGTAGATATGTGAGTGGCACACACATCACCGTAAGGACATATTTTTACGGACACAATCGAAAAATGAATGTTGTGTCATTCATTTTCATTCTTATCACATTTACAACCCAACAGAAAAAAAAAATAGAAGACAGACGACACTGTGTGCAATTTCAAAATGCGACTAGTACAGTGTGTCTAACCAAATGGAAAATGATTGCAATCGCAAGCGGGCACAACACAAATCCCAAGCCACACAAAAACCGAGCAAGGAATAGTTGTCAATTCAACCAAACTTAACCACCCACAATAGAGTAAACAATACCTTCGCATAATGGCAGGAAAAAAGAAGATAAAAACTAAAATCCAAATACATACAAACTTGCTGCAAAACCACCCGATCAAGGACCACTGGCACAAGGACTCTGGCCTGAGAAACCCACAGAAAATCGCATCGAATTGTCGAAAAAGAATTCCGCACATACAAACGAAGTATACGAAGGCGGGGGAGGGGTTTGAAACTACAATTTGCAGCAATGCAATGAACGAGCAATGAACAGCGACGTCGACAATAAGGACAATAACAACATGAAAAGGACGAGAAAAAAAGGAAATAGTAAAAAAAATGCTGAACAGCAAAGCTCAAAGGCTGCACATCGAGTTCCAAAAAAAAAGCGGAAGGGTTCTTCCTTCTTCTTGTTGCCGCCTGTTTTTTTTAACCATTTTGTAGCAATCATAGCAAAAAAAAAAAGGATAAAGGATACGTCTAACAATTGCACCTGGGTGCTACGGACGGATTTTCGAACTAGGTATGGGCGTCACACTGGTGCTGGTGGTGGCCGTGGAAGTTGATAACATTTCTATGCGCTCATAGGATATTTAACACAAAGTTGTTGCCACTTGAAAATAAAGACAAGAATTAGGTTTCTGATTTTTTTTTCTTTTTTTTTTGATTTTTTGTTTTGTGCCCTTTTTGTGTGAAGCCGGAGGATGTAATGCAATAAATATTTACTTGCGAGGAGTCCGTTTTTTGTATGTATTTGGTTCGCTTTCGACTTCATAGATGGAAGTTCATGTGCGGTTGGATTGGTTGGCTGGTACTTCGTTCTGTTGAAAAACAAACGTCAGAATAAAAAAAACAGGAAAAAGGAACGAAAAACTAAATCCTTGACTTTATTTTGCAGTTAGTTAATTTTTTTTTTGATACAAAAGTAGCACTGTGCTACATATAGATGCAAGTTCTCAAAGGAAAATAGAGGTAAACAACATAGATGAATTGTACCTAATACCTATAGGAAGGATGCATGGTAAACCGTGTATCTCTAATTATCAAAACAGGATCATAGCATTTCTGACACTTAACTACATAAACAGCAGGATTATTTTTATCTTTTAATAAGTAAGGATTCATGAAAGAAGGCGAATAGCATACCTATTTCCGAACCAAATAAACAAAAACACTAACATCGGTTTTTTCACATGTTTGCTCATCTGAGGCCTATCTTTACACTGAATACCATGTAAAGTAAGAAGCTGATGGTATTGGTGTTTTGTGGATTGTGTTCTACTCAATAAAGTATTGTTTGTTTCCAATTTCCCCTGATATCGGATATCGCAAGGCAGCGCACTTCTAACAGTTACTACATTTTTATATCAATGCAGTCTTGTCCATACTAGAGGTAATTGGCTTCACTTCGACCACCAAGAAAAGTCATAAGAGTATGCAATCCTGTAAACCAGATCTGAGAGATACTCTGGATTTCCAAGACTCTCCAGCCACCGTCCTTCAGTTTCGGATACGAGCGCCATCTAAAGTGAAGTTTTCTACTTGGTTGTGCCTCTGAATGAGATAGAAAGCTCTTCAGCCGATATTGCTGAAGTGTCAATCATTTTTTAGGCTAAGGATGGTACAGGCTTAAGGTTAGGCGAATGAAAGAACAGAGCTCAAATGTCTTAGCTTAACCAGCGAACAAAACAACAAATAACGAGATCAGAAACCCACGATAGCTTTCTATTATAACAAAAGGATGTTGGATTCTTACGTTTAGTTGTTTGGTGCAAAAAGTCAATAATTTCCAGAAAATTTCTTACCCATGCACAAAATGTCAAGAATTAATTACAGGTTACCTCAATCAAGGTGCCAGAGATCTACAGAGATACATGGGTAGGTAACAGAGTTAACATGAAATATCGATCCTGATCATAAATGCATTTGTGAGCTGTCAGCTACTAGTTTGATAATGCAGGATATCTGGACATTTTCAGTTTAAATTTTAAGACCTTTTTGTTGGAGGAGTGGTGCTCAGTCACCGATGTCCTCCATCCATTCATCCTTAAACCTAATAAAAGAAGAAATAAGAACGATACTACTCTGAGTGCATTCACAAGATCTCCCTTAAGATCCATAGGCAGTTAGGTTAGTCTACCATTAGTCTACTTAGGTTAGGTTAGGTTAGGTAAATGGGTGCCTTGTGACAGTGTCACTGCGCACTTAGACCACAGTTCGGGTCCATTGTGCCCAATCATTTAACCCCGGAAACCTATAAAGTCCGCTATTGGAACCACCCAGATAATGATATGAATCTAAGGAGGTCCGTCAGCTCTACGTTACCTAAGTCCTCCAAATCCGAGAAGAAGTAACTACCAAGAGTCCTCATTCTTTTGATGGATAGGGCAGGACAGTTGTACAGCAGGTGACGAACTGACTCAATTTCTTCTTCGTCCCTGCAGTTTCTACAGAAGTCATTATGTAGTACACCAAGTCGCTCCGCGTGGACGCCAATGGCACAATGACCAGTAATTATCCCTGAAACGACCCGTACTTTATAACGACTCAGTTTCACCAGAGAAGTTGATCTCTTCTTGCTGATGCCCGGCCATAGGGCCCTGGCTGTTGCGCATGTTTCCAGATGAATCCAGCGACTATTTGCTCTACCGATGGCTTCATCTTCTATTTTCTTCCGTAAGGAACTGATTAGGGTTACTATAAAAGGGAGGGCGCGCGATAAGTGCAGCGCCGATCCTTTCCTAGCAAGTTCGTCAGCCCTTTCGTTTCCTACGATATCCATATGCCCTGGCACCCAACAGATGGTCACCGCATTAGCTCTAGATATCTCATTCACGAGCGATTTGCAGATCTTCACAAGCCTTGATCTGATTATAGCGGAGTCCAGAGCCTTAACGGCTGCCTGGCTGTCTACATACACAGTAATCGTTCTGCCAACGATATTGCTCTCATCTATAATCTTAGCAGCCTGTATGATGGCTGTGACTTCGGCCTGAAAGACGCTGCAATCATTATTTATTCTAAAGGAGTTGTTTGTTCCTAGGGCTTCACAATAAACTCCGGCTCCCGTGCCAACGTTCATCTTAGAACCATCGGTATAGAACGCCAACTCCTTCTTCTTCATGGTTCTTCTGTGCTTCCAGTACACTCTATCAGGAATTCTTATAGCGAATCTCTTTTCAAATGCTAGCGTGGAAGTCATGTGATCAGGTTCTGACAAACAGCTGGTAGATCCCCATAGGGAGAAAATTGAGACATGGCCGTACAGGCTCGATGCCCACATTCGGACTTTCCTCAGTCTTACAGCGGTTTTAGCCGACAGACTGCCACAGTATATGTCAAGCGGAATAAAACTAAGCATGGTTTCCATTGCCGCTGTTGGTGTTGTCTTCATTGATCGCATGACTCCAATGCACGCTGCCCTCTGGATTTTGAGGTTAGAAAGCTGGTATTGCTTCTCCAGTACCGTCCACCATACCAGTGAACCATATGTAAGAATGGGTCTTACGACCGCCGTGTCTATTTAAGAGGATATTTTTACTTTTATTGCCCCAAAGGAGTCTAGCACTCGTTACAGAAGGTGGTTTACGTCACATTGAGCCTCTTACTCAAGGCGCTATAAACAAAACCAAAATCACATGGTCAACAGGGTTCACCTTATGGAAGTAGAGGGCTGTAAACACGATACAAGTTGGTAAAACAATACCGCGGATCTATTAACGAGATCGCTGTCAATATAACCCTGTGTTGGGTTCCAGGCCACAGGAATATTTCAGTCAATTGCTAAGCGGATAAGCTAGCTAAAGAACTAAAATTCATAACGTCCCTGCTAATAGAGAGGAACCGCCGGCCCCTATCAAAACGATGAAGTTCCAATTAGATACCGTAGCCATCAGAATGCCAAAGAGTAGGTGGAATAACATCAGCACATGTCTCTATTTTAAACAAATCTGGCCAGAACTGGATTGTAGGAAAACCAAAAGACTTACCTCCGTTAATAGGACAATTCTAAGAAAGTAAGTAAGTAATTCTAAGTAAGAAATGTCAGAAGGCTTGGTGCTCCCTTTAACGATTTCTGTAGAAGCCATAGAGACGAAGAATGGGATGAAGCCATGTTACACCTTCTGTGTTCCTGTCCTGGCATATCAGCTTTGGGAAGGAAAAGCCTTGGCGAATACTTCTTTGCTAGATTCGACTTAAGCAAAATAAAAAACCTTTGTCTCTGGGTCAAACTGGTTTATTGCCTAAACTGCGAATCATATATCTTTGGCATGTGTTCACAACGAAACTGGTTGCCCTGCCTCTTGTTTCATATGAGAAGTCTACATGTAGGTTCAGGTGCTGGTAGTCCGATAACTTTAGGGATCGACAAGAGAACACTTTACATTACAATAATACCTTAAGACCTTTCAGTCTCTAGTAGATTCGCTCAAAACAGAATTATTCCAATCGTATCTACATGAGTACAAATACGAAAAAAATCTATAAATCCTGCGATGCATGGACTGTCATATAAAATAAAGGAATAGTGCGGCTTATCCAGGGTATTCTACGTTTTCCTTTCCGGCTAAAATGTAAAATCTAAATCAACGTCAGGGACATAGAGAAAATTGAGTCCTTTGTTTAGAAAAAATATCCAGTGAATAGGCAGAATTTTACTTTTATTTTTTTTAGAGGTTCTAACTGCATAGCTACATATGAGTAGAATTGACATACACATCTATTTACGATGCCTAAAATGAGAAGATGTACCAAGTAGTATGTATGTACACAGCAACTTTAAGTGCAATACTGACATCTTTGAACTTTAAAACTTGATTCAGTTCCACTTCAACGTTGCCCACTACGACTAGATTTTTCATCATTCATCTCTTGTTGCATTTCCTCGTTAGCTAAATAATAAAATTAATTTTATCCTACAACAGTTTCATGCTACTTCACCCACTACCACTAGGATCCTGCGCTAGTTGGAGAGTATTAAATTTTAATACCAAGATTGATTACCCTTGGTGCCGCTTTCTCTACCAGGTACCCCTAGCAAGTAAATTTTTCTCTCTCCATCTCAACTTAAAACCAACATCATATCCTGTATATGATTCCTTGTGAACATACACACGTACATATGTACATGCAATATACTTTGCAGATATTTTTGCTAGAAAATTTCATTACTTTTGCCCAATAAGGAAGCGGGGGAAAGGATGCTAGGTGAATATAGTGCAATTCAGTAAGGAATTATAAATTATGACATATTTTTCTCTCTCCTTCTCAAGGCTATAATACAGGCAAATCCTTGGTAGTCCTAGGAACATACCTTCTGTGAAACATTTCCTTATGTCAATTTGCTAAGCGATACATGTAGTCCATGTGCAAAAGGATGAGTGTGTGTATATGCCGGGATAACTAGTCTCATAAATGACAAATATGCTGATGCAACCAACACACGCAGGGATATCTGAAGGATACAAACGACAAGGCGGAAAGTAGTTACTCCTCTCACCCGATAGTGGTATCAAAATTAATTAACTGTAATCAAATTATCCTGTTCACATGCAAGAAGAGAGACAGGAGACAGCTAGACAGATAAGATAGATGCGCCGGCAGACGGTCGGGTTGGTAGACATATCATTTTGATGTATACGAGTGTGTATGGTTAAGATATGAACAACAGATGGATGTAGGATGTATGCCAAATTTTATCGACAATGCACAATTGAATATTGTGAAGGGGTTTTCACTTTATATTGAAGAAAGGATAAGAACCCGAATTTAAAGTTTAAGTGAAGCCTGGCAGAATGAGTGCTCAAAGGTTTATGTTTTCAGAGCTCCATTGACTTTTGAAGATTATTCCATACGTTCATGTTGAGGATGTTTTCAGATATCCCAAGACATAGCGTGGCACCGATAAAATACTACCAAATAGGTTTCATCAAAGGGTTACCATCTGCCCATGAAGAGTAGCAATTACATTATACCTACTAGTCAGCAATGTGAGGACAAAGATACCGATGGAATGGAGTGAACTATCTAGGTATACTTATACTCATACTATACTGCAACACCAACATTATGTAAGTACCACGAAGTTCGTTCCGCCACCGACCATTAACATCAAGAGCTTAGGCATATGGATCGCAAGTCTGTCATATGATGAACACTTACACAACTGGGTCTGTAAAGCCGCGCACGAGCATTATCTTTCAACAAGGATTATACTGGAAATGTGAGGTCTTTTCTTAAGGTTGTAACTTCAAAGGTCATCCAGAAGAAAATCTAAGAAGTCCAAATATATGTATGTATACTAATATATGTCGCCTATGACAGCATTCATAGAGACGAGCTATACAGAGCCATGTTTTTAAAGAAAGATAACTACCTTATCTATCCAGTATCAGATGCCGAGGTGACACTGATGTTCGTAGGACCAAAATCGTCTTTAGGCTGCCGACACAAAGAGAGAACAATTCAGGAATGACACAAGCAGGGAAGGAGGCAGAAACCAAAGCGGACGCCAGCGCCAGACGAACCTGGTGGATAGGACGACCCACTGAAAGTAGGCCTCAACGGAGCAGGTGCTAAGTTGTACCCACGATTTGTAGCCCAAAGTTTTAAGTCTTCTGAGGCCAGAAAGATGCCTGAGAAACGAAACAAAGATCTTTCATCAATTCCAGGAGAACAAAGGTACCTAAAGAACAGGAGGGATACCATCGACCCCTTGAGAAAGTATTTGTGAAGCGTTCAAAAACTGTCAGCAGCGTGAACACGGCGGTATCCAGGACCATTGTGAGCAAAAGTAGGAGCAAAGTGGGACTTGGTATCAGTTACTTCATATACCGAAAGAGGTAGCCGTAGATTTTAAAAGCACGCTCCATTTTAAAGGCAAATATTTCAGGCTAAGCTCACTACTAGTATATTACCTAAATGAGCAAGCGCCTGTTAAACGTAGAGGCGCACCCGTAGCGGGTGTGCAATTGACAGTGTTTTGGAAGAATGAAATTTCAAACACCCAGACCATCACCGTCTTCCTTGCAAGAAGTTCTAGGCTAGACTAGACAAAAATGGTAAAACTGATTGAGGACTAGAACGCAGGCCTTAAATCCTCTTTGTGGAAAACAATGAAATATCAAGAAGACAGATCGCGATCAAGAATAATCGTTCCTTATCAACGACCAATTGGCGCAGGCTATCAGCAAGAAAGGCCACACATTACACAATCCGATTCAGGCTATAGATCTATAAATGGGGTAAAGAAACGGACTGGTCCGGACAATGTCTCACTAAAATGGGACATGAGTGGACTAGTTAAACAACTGTGCACACTATGGACTAGTTAAACTTCGAATGTACAGATATATCCAAATCGTCCTTCGAAACTGGGGCAAGTATGTATATCTCACAGGGTGAGATATTCGGAGTCTCTGGAAACATTCGCTAGCGTTATCCAACCAGAGGTTCACACAGTCGAAGATGTGTTTAATTCAACCCCGACAAAAGATGTTGCCGTCAAGATATCACCATACAGTCAGGCAGCAATTTATTCACTGTATTCGTACATTATTAGATCAAGGCTGGTATGAGAGGACCACGTAGGAGTAGAGGAAAATCAACCAGCTGACGAACTAGCAAGGAACGGCTCGGAAACCATATTCTTAGCACTGGAACTTATCTCCAGGCTAGGACGCCATAAAATACAGGAAATGTGTCAAACTTTGGGATGACATCTCCCAGATACAACCAGAAAAAGGGTAATAAATGTGTCTAAGCTTAAGTAAAATTCATCTGTGATTTCTAACAGTCATGTTGACGGACCACTGCAGGCGCATCTCAGGAAAATGAGGTAAAATCAAGTACAGGCTTTCAATAAGAAGGGACACTGAACACCAACACATTAGAAACAGTCGTCCTTGCTACACATTTAACTTTGAGGTATTAAGGGACTTTGTCTACCATGGCTCGGATTACCGGATGAAGATATCTTCGTTCGTTTCAAAAGAAACACTCTACGAACTAAGCAACGATTAATAATATGAGCTAAATAGCAATGTGGACCTAGTCGAAAAATTGTGGATCAGTCGTTGCAGGTGGTGAAGTCATGTAAAGAAACATTCGAACCCGAAGAGTCTTTAAATCCAACACTGAGGAACAAAGTAGTCGAAGGAGATCTAGCCTTATGTGATGCGCACTACATAGAATGTAGAATAAATCCGAGTATGCAATCGGAGTTACCTAAGAATCAGCCTAATTGGAGAGGTTTGTTGGTTGAGGGTTAAAGTTACCTCGAACTGTAGTGCCATCTACATACTTAAGAACGTAAGGTGAAGCATGCCGGTGGGATGCAATGATAATGCATGTAATGGTAATGGACATACGTCATACGGAACGCAAAAATAGAGGAATCGTACATAAAACTCTAAGAGCTCACATAACGAAAATGGAATGACTTGCATAGGCTTTAATCCACAACGATACGCTGCGCATTCTTTGGCACTTCCCAGGTATCTGTCACTTGAGATTTACCTTAGATTATGTTTTATCTAAGGCGTTCAACTTGCTGGTAAATTCCAAGAAATATAAAACCTTGCTTTAGACTAGATGATGGTTTGGAATACAGAATAAAGAGATGAAGGAACTATTCCGCAAATTATGTGGGTTTTCCTTAGTTTTTTCGTCTACTTTACCCAGATATTTAGGAATGTGCACATGAGTTGGTAACAAGGATCCCTAAAATTACATCGTTTAACTAACCTCAACCCATTACTGGTACTTCTTTAATTTAAAACTTTCAACATCATTATACAGCCAAAACTTTCCCCATAAAATCTACCCTCAATCACATTCCAGCACATTGTTGCATAGTCAATGTCCCGCTCCTTCGATGACTTTTCAACTCCTTAAGACAGCGAGCGCCCACCCATTTTAAAGTTTAATTGAGTTCAACTGAGATTTCACTCAATCCTGCACACGCCATCCGAAAATCTTCAATTTTCTATAGAGCTTCTTTCGGATAAGGTCAAGCAAATGAAATGTAGATTAGTCCACCCACCACAGACCACACAGGCTACTAAGCTAGCTGAAACCTCCTCCTGGTGACATGAAAGAGAAGATTAATTTCTCTCAAATAAAAAAAAAAAAAAATAAAAATTGAAATCCACCCTCCTCTTGGCAATGATTGGATTTCTGGTGAAACTGAATATTCAATGCAACCAGGCAGACAGACCATATCGTCGCGTCGGTCGGTGAGAACAAAGGGAGCCAGAACTAAGCTTGTTGCGATGTGGCCAATGCTGTCATCCATAGTGTTTGATAGAAGGATTCCGCGATTCGGAGCCCTCATGCCATGTCTTGCGTGCGCCAAAAAGCATTTTGTCGTCGATAACTCACCAGCAGCCTTCGCAGTCGTTGACTCTTTAGCTGTTGCTGTGCGCTAAAATCCCACAGACAGGATGCAATTTAGACACATAGCGGACGAGAGCACTGCAATGGATATTCATTCTGCCAAATGTGGCACTCTTATGTGGTTGGTTGGTCAGGACTTGTGATGGACAGAGGATGAATTTTAAGTTGATCCTTGTGGCACAAGGATATTGTGTGTTGTGGCTGCGTGTGGGTTTTTTTTTTTTTTTTTTTTATTTTGGCATCTCTAGAGAGCAATCATTTTAATTTTCAAATCATTGGAAATGGATTGCGTAAAGTGGATCCGTTGTAGTCATCTCAAAAAAAAAAAAAAATATCCGCCTAAGTGGATGACGTTTCTCGGTTCAGGCGAGTCGGGTCTCCGACCGAAATGATGATGGCGCGAGAGATTATTGAATAGGCCACGAGTGGAACTGTTTTAGATGATGGATTGATTTGAAATTCTTTTTTTCCTTTTCGCCGATTGAATTGCAAATAAATAGAGAGGGATTGATTTTAAAACGCTTCGCGGTGTTTTCAAGTTGCGAGGGCTTCGAATTTGGTCTAGTGGTTTTGAATGGTGTTATAAAATAGTCATCATGCCTGGCTTCTAAGTGACTAGGATTAGTCGTTTTTGGAATATAAATGATTTTCGTTTGATGAATGAATAAATCTAGACCGAACGAAAGTGTTATTCAATCAGCGGCCCTCTATCAAATATAGTTCTACAAATGATGGAAGTACTTTAGCATCTGTTATATTGACTTTCAATCAATATTTGGGGCACCAATTTAAAATCGTTCAACAGGCTTAAGAAAAATCTACTTGGACTTGTGTCTTCTTATCGCTTGAAGCAACTCCGTCTAATACATATGTACACATCTCCAATAATTCATTTATGCAATCACCAAAACGAATTCAAAATTAACAAAAATGCAAATGCTTGTTTCGAACACATGCTTCTAAAGTTCACTTTCTACCTGTAATGAGTCTAGGACTTCGGGTGCTAAGAAGAGCGTTAAGGCCAGTACAGCTGAATACAGGAGATGCAGGTCTGTCTTTCACAACCTCAAACGACTTAAGAGGAAAAAGGCGCAGGAGTAATTCGGATGACAATGACTCGAGAATTTTGAGCTGTGGTCCAGGCAAGTTGAGGAGTGGATGAGGCACCCCAAAGAGTGCCCTTTTACGAGACGAGACAAGGAAGGAATTTCCATCTAAGAGGAAACGATCTCAGGACGATGTTCCAGCCACTTCAAAGAAGACTAGGGGCACCGTTTCGATAACCAAGAAGCCTCTCAATCAACTGATGAAAGATCATCTGTTCATGACGATAATTGATCGTGCCCAAGAAGAAGGATAAACCGAGAGCACTGGAGAGTTCTGGAATGTAAGCTGAATCTCTGCCTCCTTTCTCTGTGCAAAATAAACCCATGCAAAACTATTCCAATATTCAAGGATATAGGATGGCAACATGGAGATTGAAAACTAATCCTTTGTGACGACGATTGTGCACTTGAATTTATTAAGTCCGTCGTTGCCGCCCTAGGTGAACTGTGGATGGTAAGCTTAAAACCTTGAAAAGTGATAATATCCTACACAGAATAAGGACCCGCACCTGGTACCCAAGGAGCTTAGCGAACCTTAGTATATTCTGCTTCGAAGACAGAATCGTGAAATGGAAAGTAGTCAAGTCGGAGGTAGGGAAGGATGCCAGAGTCTCGAATTCCTCTTAAAGGTAGGGATAATCAGTTTAGATACTGTTTGAAGACTACACCTGGCTCGCAGCCTGCTGTTTCGTTATCATTCCTAAAAAAGCAGAATACCGACAACCCGTCTTCTAATTTATGATACTACTGTACTGAGTTCGACATCTCTGATCATGCGAATGATAAAGATAAACCTATATTCTCCACCTACAAAAAAGTGGGAACGACATAGTCTTTATCCAGAAAACATGGATTGGATTAGAACCTTCTGTTGGCATCTTCACAGTGGCAAATCTTTAAGTCCCCGGTAATTTATATAGATCACATCGACGTACATGGCTACGGCTATATCGGGCCCATTCCGTCAACTAATATTCGTCTGGTGATCAGGGTTGCGGCAAGGACAAATAAAACAATAATGCTTGGATGCGGCATTTATGAAAAAAGTGAGTGTCTTATTGATTTTTTATTGAAATTTATCTCATTATTTGCAACAAGGATAATGGTCCTACCTTCATTACTAGAATCAAACAGGAGGCATTAGATATTACTTTAGTTACTAACACTCCCAAAATATTAGTGGAACAGAACTTTTGTTTCAATCTTCCGATGGTTCCGTATCGGAACCACAGAAATATAAACTGGAATAAGCATAATAAAACATGAAACTAGAATCAATCGCTGACTTAGAATCCTTGATGGCCAAAGTGACTGGTGCCATGAACGAATCTTTTTCTAAGTTGTGCCACTAAACATGAGCCCTCGACTGTTGATAGGGAGTTTCATCTACCAATTGAAATGGCACGATACAATATATCTAGCTAAGGTCTGCATCAGACAAAAATAATATGTCCACAGATGAGAAACAAGACAAGAAGTCTGCCACTCATCAGCAGATCACGCATAGACATCCCGGTGGGACTATTAATGGGTCATTGTGCGTTATGTAGGCATAGCTTGATACTTGAAATTCCTGGGTGAATACTTCTTCGAGGAACTTGAAGATACATAATGTATTGCCGATTCGGATATCAATAAAATCTGGAAGCCCGTCCAATAATCACAAAAGTATCCAAGAGTCGAAGTCCGAGTGTATCCTACCGTAGGATAGGATACCTCCTCTCACCTAACCTAAACCTTGCACGGGAATGAAACTTGTTTATGTCAAGTCGTACAAGAAAACTTTAAAAAAAATTATATTTTGTCTCTACCCTGGTTAAGTTTTGTTCTGTTCGTATATTGGATAAAGTCATAAAGTTATGATTGGAATATGTATTTACATACATACATATTAACATAAGGATATCCCTGAAACATATCAAAATCGAACATTACTTCAAGCACACAATTGAATTAGACAGCTTATTTTACGTCTAACAAGACAACCAATCCTTCCACTATTTACGTCAGAAATGTTTAAAGCACTTAAGCTATCTGAAATGAAGGCATAACTTCAAACAAAGAACATAGGTAGCACTCAGCCAGTTAACTATGCCATCCCTGACTGTGTAATCATAAATAATTCCACTTAAGGACTGACTACATCCGATACCATCCAATCCAATTCACATGCAATACAACGCCGAAGAAAACAAAAACAGATAGATACATACATACATATGTACGTATGTATGTTTTTATATACAAAAACACCGCCAGGATGAAGGATAATATCCATAAATACCAAAGTAAAACTGTTTTTGAACGTTTGTGTGGCACACACATAACGTACATCAACTACAATGTGTCTGTTTGTCTGTCTGGCTGTTTCTGTCGTTTAACATGCAATGTGATCTGCTCGTTCCTCGTCAGTGCGGTCGATGATTGGAGTAATATTGCACACATGCCCCAATGACAGTGGGAAGGCGACCAACCTTTGACTTGATTTTCTATCTTTTACGTCCCACTGTGTGTGAGGTTGATGGATCTATTGAGTCTGTGCATACGCGCGCTCGTCAATAAAAGACGAATATGTGAATCCTTTACATTTGTTCGTTAAGTTAAAAAGTAAAAAACATCCAACTTATGAATATTATTGCGGCAGGTGATGCAATAAATCAATCCGCCAGAGATATCATCCTGCGGGTGTTAAAAACGAAGTTGCACAAATTGCTTGTTATGCTCATGCGGACTATGAAACAGGTGAGATTTTTGAAAATACATGCTCTTGTCGATAGCTTTATTTAAAGTTGGGTTATCGTCCATTTTGGGGGAAGAAAATGTGGTGTTCTTCAATAGAACACTTACCTACTTAGCTAACTTCAAATGTGTCATACTTCACACACTGCAACACTTAGCTGTGCGTAAAATAGTCAAACTCTGATGAGTTAGGCATCTACGAAATTAAGACCGCGTTAATGTCTAAAATTGAATAATTGAATGCACAGCCTGCTGTACACAGGCACAGTAAGAAGACAGCAGGACTCACTACCAGATGTTAGGAATAAGTATCAACATGGACATGGCACTGGTGTCCATCAGATAGCCCAACAGAACAAACAACTACAAGCAGTCTGTTACGAACTACCGCGGTAACATTAGTTAGGACAGTGACGTCTCTTCAACGAAACCCGAGACATTTCCGACGCATCTGTATCTGATGAGAGTCACGGCAAAGAAGATACACTCTTAAGCTAAAAAATACAGCTTCAAAAAATTATTTGGGGTAATTCTAACGACTACTACCCCGGCCATAAGGCATAAAGCCAAAGGAAGGTTATAGCGCCAAACTGGAGTCTCCAGGCCCGGATTAGTTGCTAGATATACATACATACACGGCGTACTATTCTAGCGGACGGTACTGGACAAGAAAAGCAAGATTGCAATGCTTCAGAAGGTTAAAAGACTATCCTGCGTCTGCCCTTAGAAACACCCCTACAGTTGCACTAGAAACTATGTTTCATCTTCTTTCCGTTGATATCTTTGGGAAGCTGATGGTGGCTAAAGCTGTATATATTAGAGAATCCTTGTAGCTGACTCGTGGAAATCTGGGCGACGCAAGCATTCGGATTATATTGTCCCCTATCTGGACTTTAACGTCAAATTAAAACCAGAATTCCTAGCAGAAGTGCATAAGAATCGGAAGAAATTTTAAACGAATCTGCTACAGAGATTTACAAAGGCGAATCCAAGACATAGTCTGGAACAGGTGCGGGATTCTATTCTAGTGCATCGGACCACTGTAGTTTATTTCAAGAAGAAGTCACAGCGGTCCGAGACTCCGCAACCTGGGGCTTCCAATTAACCAGCAGAGTGCAGATTTATTGTTTTCTATTTAGACACTGCAGCAGGGACAATCGCCAATAATTCGATCCAACTTGGTAAAGTAATGCCACGGATTTCTTAACGAGATCGATGTCAGGTAGGACATATCCTTGTGCTGGGTTGCAGGCCACAGGGATATTACAGGCAATTGCAAAGCACACACGCAGGGAATAGAATGGCAAACAGTAGGTGGAACAATATCAGCACATGTATCTCTTCTAGACAAATCTGGCCAGAGCGGGATTGTAGGAAATGGAGTAGACTCATTTCCGTCATTATGGCATTCTCACAAGGCACTGTCTGATAGGCAGACATGCCAGAAAGCTTGGTGCAAACTATGGCAAACATTCTATGTACCTATCCTGGCCCATCGGTTTTGAGAAGGAAACCCCTAGGCGAGTTCTTCTTCAAAGATGTCAATGATCTATGAAACTAGACTTAACTTAAGCAAAATAAAAAGCTTTGTCACCAACTGAAACTGGTTTTATGCCTAAGAGGCGAACCATACTTGTTCAGCATGGGTTTACACCGAAACTGGTTGCGCTGATTCCTGTCCCATTTGGGAAGTATCCATGTAGGTCTCCATTGCTGCTAATCCGGTTTTTCCATAGTGATATCACAATTGACCTTCTTTTTGGACTAAGTGTGTCCCTGCTGAGTGGAGACAATCACCCAACCCAACGCAACATCCACTAGATGTACACTGCGACTCATACTCAAATAGAAGGTATAAATCTGATGCTCTCCCTCACAAGGATCCAACATCTAGCTTGTATAGGTACGACCAGCGCTATTAGAGCAATACCGACCGCCAGTATCGAAGTTATACTCGAGCTATGCCCACTTGACATATTCTCCAAAGAAGTAGCGGCAAAAACTGCACTATGCCTCCGACAAACTTCGGACACTGCCAAATGGTCATACGTTGGCGTGCCTTCGCCTACTACCTTATCCATAACAAAGACTTTAGCCTCAACCTCTATTCCTAGTGAAGTGAGGTGGTTACCCCTCCAACCTACCTATCTAAACATCGCAATAGAAATATTCTACAGGATCAGGAACCTTCATGGTCTAAGGCTCTTTGAACTAATTGAAGGCATTCACCAGAACGAAACTACATAAGTCCAATGAGATACGGCAAAATTTTCTTGAATTTGTGGGGAATCTGTAGGGATGTATCGGTCCACATCTCTTTCTCAGATTTCTTAAAGAAACTGGGTTTAAAAAACTAAGCTAGAGTAGTGTAAAATAATGTTATAGGTTTAAAATAACGTGAAAGGAAAAATATTTGTAGAATGTGCATATTTCGTAAAATTAACAGATACGAGCACAGTCTTTAAAATTATACTATAAGCCGTTTCTCTTAATCTCCGCAAAGTTAAACAGGAAGTCCGACGGCCTCGATGGCTTCCATTAATGAACACGACACAAAATGCATTTACACATTCGATTGCTCTTCAAAATACACAGATTCTGATCGAAATTAATTAATTCCTTTACAAAAGACACACGCATTATCTAGGGTCTGTCTGCCCATAGTGATTTCACGGCTCACCGGAAGCCGCACACACACACAATGCGCCAGCTATTTCCTAGAATTTCAACTAAAATACATTAGCTAATCAAATATAAAATTCAATCTGTGTGTGCGCGTACAGTACTAGCAAATCACGTACTCCATACGCACAAATGGTGTTTTTTGCTTAACTGTTTTTTTTTTAATTAAATTTCAGTGAAAATCCTTTGCCAGGAGCACCTGCTCCTTCGGATACAGGAAATTGAAATAAAATAACCAAAACGATTGCTACACGCGGGCTCATAAATAAAATCAATCAATTTTCGAAAATAGCAACTGCAATCGTAACCGCACATTGGATATGTAAATACATTCATATGTACATAGGCACAGATGCACAGATCAACGCACAGTAGCATTCACGAATTCGGATTAGAGTTATGTACACATGCATAATGTGTTAAGGGCGTCCCGGGGGTGGTGTTGGTAAATATTAAATAAAATTTACTGCGGCTAGAAAATATACCTATATACACGTACATTTGTACGGCAACATGAACTTAAATGCCACCTCATAAAATTGAAATTAATGGGAGCGCGTGTAAAATTCATGGGGTGGGGGGGAGGGCGAGTGTACTAGGTATAGAAAACAACGCATCCTTGCCGCATTTACATAATGATGATGACATCAAATTAATTTATAAAATGATGTGCGTGCGGACATGAGTCCATCCTAAATGGAATCCTTTTGATTTTATGTTTCCGGTGTGCCGGCTTATAAAAGGATTGCATTGGCGTTAACCGAAATTTAGACAACTGTTTGGATGGATTACCTTTGAAAAAGGATTTTATCTGCATTAATTTTCAACGATCTATCAGTACCACTTTTCGCTGATAAAACCATTGAGATACATACTTTGAAACCGATGTGACAGAAAATGGTTAAAAAAATAAACACTCACACGACAGTTATCACATCGTCTCCGAAGAAGCCCTGATGACAGATACAATTTCGCATGCCCTAACTCGTTGCGGGGGTGAAAACTGTCACCAGAGTTGACAAATTCCAATTTTTCTTAAGAAATAGAAGCCAAAGCGAATTTCACGCAATTTGGGTTTATTTTTGAATGTCAACAGTGGTACGAGGAGAGACATTTTAAAAAAGGAGTGCTGACATCTTACAGATTTCAGCCACCACTGTGATTTTAATTTCTGTCATCTCACGCAATACTGACTTGGGTGGTGCAGGGAATGTGGATGTACTTAATCTTATTAACCCATGACAGAAGTGTCTCGCCAAATGTTGTGCTCCGTTTGAAGGTATAGGACAATTTTCAAGGTGATTGCCAGATGAACGCTTGATAATCCTTCAACACAAAGGCTTGGATGGATCCGAACCGGTTCATGAACTTGTGATTGATCTAGGTTGTCGTAAACATAGCTGAGTCCTAAAAGGCAGCAGGGAAGGATGGCATACTACCTATCTTTCTTCAGAAGGGGCTAAAGATTCTTACTTTTATTTAGGGCTACACACCAACCCTATTGGAGGAAATAAATCTGGAAAGACCGTAGTATAGCCAAAGGCATACAAGCCAAATAATTATCATTTTTACTAAAAACTTTAGAAATTATTTGTAAAGAATACATCAGATCAAACCTACCCACCTCTTCTCTGAGGTTCAACCACAACGCTTATACCAAAGGGCAGTCCGAGGAAACAGCTCTCACAGAAGTAGTTCACACTATCGAAGATACCCTCATACAAAGAAGAATACAAAGAAGCGACTCTCGACGTCTTTCTGAATATAGAGGGAGTCTTCGGAAACATCAAGTTAAAGGGGTATTATGGAAGCCCTCTCTACGTAAAACAAGAGGAAGGTATTAAACAACAAATTTAAAGATACATTGAACACATGCTATCCAACTGGATAATAAGAGCTGATATATGTAATGAAAGTGGGAAACTAAAGGTCATAATGGGACCCCTCAAGGGGAATTTCTTTCACCCCTACTGTGGATACTGGTATTTGATCTACATCTGAATACACAGGGTGAGGTCATGAAGTCGGGACGGCACATCACGCAAAGTTGAGCGAACTGCTGCGTTCTGGCTGTTAACCCTTTAAAGACCGACATTGTACTCTTTCCGAGAAGATACAAGTTAAACGACTTTTCAGCACCGATTTTAGAAGGTGTAAAATTGGACCTATAAAACGGGGCAAAGAATGTTGGGATCATCCTGAACAACAAGTTAATTTGGAGAAGAAACGGGGCAAAGAATGTTGGGATCATCCTGAACAACAAGTTAATTTGGAGAAGAAATCTAGAAAGCAGAATTACGAAAGGCAGAAGGGCGTACTAGATATGCAGTAGGCCTTTTGATAAAACTGACATTTGAAACTGAAGGAAGTCTATTGGATCTACACTGGCATTGTCAGGGCCATCATACTCTATGGAGTGTTTGTAAGGTGGTCGATAGTAGAGAAGAAATACGGCCTTTCAATACTATCGAACATCCAACGTATGGCTTGCCTAGGAATTACATGCTCCCAATACAGTACCACCAGAACAGCCATGGAGACAATCTTGAACTTACTCCCTATAGACCTAGTGCTGAAAAGATCCGTCAGACTTGCTGCTTTTAGACTCAAAACCTTGGGACATTTCAATGAACAGGTCGCAATGAGGCAAGACTATCTGATAGGAGGTACAGGGTGCATCTGGACTCATGAGGGATCCGAGCTACCGTTAAGTAAGGAATACCATTTCTATACAAGATATGTAGTTCGATTTCCCAAACGCGAAGAATAGCAACAGTGCCTAACACTACTTCTCAATCACGCAGTCCATCTGGAACAATTCCTGACTGTCTTTTAAGCAGAGGTTTTTGCTATGTTGAAGGATGCGAAACTATTCTGCAAGGAAATGCAAGAAAATGCAAGGAAAAACCTAATATCTTGGCAGCGTTCGTCCAGGCCAACCTGATTTGGGTTCCTGGTCACTAGAATATACCAGGGAACAAAGCTGCGGATGAACTAGTGAGCAAAGGTGCGGGAAATATTAATAGGACCACGGTTACAACCTTGGGAGTAGCCTAAATGTTTTTAAAACCGCATACAGTAACTCTTTCGCAAAATCCCACGAAAACATGTGGAAAGGTCTGCAAACCTGTAAAGCTGCCAAAGCCATGACTGGATAGAAGACAATTACTACAGATCCTCATCGGTCTTAATATCGAAGACATCAACCTGAGCAACCATTCCTACAGACTGGGACTCGTGACATATAGCACTTGCTCGGGATGCTAGAAAGAAGAAGAAAGCCTCGAGCACTTAGTCTGTGAATGCCCTGCATTAGGGACGCTAAGTTACGAACATCTGGGAAGACAGTTTCGGAAAGATCGTGGAGTTTCTCAAACCATCCTTCACTTACATCCCCGTTTAACTTTTCTTTACCACAAAATCTCCAAAGAGGGTAACACATCGGGTCCAATCGGTGGTCTACGTGATGAGGATATCCTCATCCTCCCAAATCAACCAACCAACCAAACACAACCGAATTCAGATGGTCCATCGATAGGCTTAAAGATTTAAAGATTTTTTTTGATGCGCTGGAGGGGTGAAATTCTTTAAAAATACTCGGTTGCTCATGCTACTGCATGTTTACGTGGCTAAAACACCCCCCAACCCTGTCTTCTTGCGACCATTTTCTCGGCCACCATAATGAAATTGCTGACTCGGGTACAGACTGGCACTGCACAGAAGGGAACCAGAGCCTACTGAAGTACGTTACGAACAAAAAAGAAAGGATTAACACAGGCTTCTCAGAAGAAAGGAAATGGTTTTGGTTGATTTCATATAGAACCCGATCTAAAGGCCATTGAGTGGAAGAACTCAAAAGCATAATCATTTCATACTTGCTCTGTGACGCAGAGGCATGGATTTTGATAAAAGGGATAGTGTAGGATAGTGTTTCCAATAAGATAAGGCCATTTGGAATATTTCAAAAGATAAAGTACATACAGAATTGGATTTCCAAATCCAAGATCATGAATGCGTTAGGTGCGTAATGGTTTTTAAAGTTTAAAGTGGAGTACGTCAGAGTTGCATACTATCACCGCTATTGTTTTTGCTGCACATTAGCATTGTATGAAGGGAGCATTTCCCCACTTTCACATCGAATAATGGACCTTTATCTGATGACTCAAAATCTAGATGCTGAGGCAGGATTTTATAGGCATTACAATACAAGGAGAAAGTGGCAATGGATTAGATGCACCATTTGTGAGATATGTCATCATGCATTGAAATCCGCTTACCGAGGGAGGCACAACTGTGGGACGCTCTAGGCAAACGTGGCACTGACCAGTTGAGGAGAAATCAAGGTCTTTGGGACTGAGTTGAAGACAGCTCAAACGCGTTGCAGTAGTTCGCGTTGCAGTTGGTTTCTACTGTTTATTGGTGATGTGCATCGGATTGAATGAAGAAATTTGCTGGGCGCTTACAACTTACTTCAAACACCAGATCTCTACCAAATGGCAACAAACAAGAACATAAATCTATTTCACGAATACGGTCTGCGACTGAACTTTCCTTGACGAAGAAAATCATTAAATATTTTAGATATCCGGATTACCATAATACTTCACTCTGCAGATCCCAGTCCTCTGCAAAGAGTCACCCAAGTCGTTTAATCCTGATTAAATCTCCTTCACACATTGGCATTATCCCGATTCAATCTCCAATAAATCTTGCCCTCGACAATCAAGAGTCAACCCATCAAATAAAACAGAATCCCAAGGATATCCCTTATGATTCCCAAGAATTCATTCAATCAATTTTTTTTTTCTCTTAAATCACATCATCCTCGGGAGCCTTGAAAAATCTCAACGAAACCAACGAAAAAAAATAAAGGAAGAAATCCTCATCATCATTCCCATCGAATAGCAATTTAAAAATTGTCCACTTACCATTTGATGTACATACATATATGTATGTCATGGTAACATATCCAACCACTAGCATTGACAGAAAAATGACCCCATCCTCCGACGCTTGCTTTTGAAAAACAAACACATACATAGACACACTAACAGATTCATGTACAACCCAGAAAGTCGGGGCAATGGATCATCCTTCGATATCGATTGAAGCTAAGGTCACCTCCACTTCCCTCTTAAATTCAATTTGGAATCCTTTTTTGAGAGGAAAAAGGGAAAAAAAAACTAGGCCAAGCATTGATAAAACTTTCGGCCAGCAGCAGGATGAGGAGGAAAACAACGGTGTCTCTCTGGCAAAGATACATCGACAAGGACATTCAAATGAAAGGCTATGTTCGGGCTTAAAGTCAACGTTAAAGTTTCCGGGATGCATAAAAATTTACGGACACGTTCGTCGAATTAGGAGATAACTCAATTTATCTACGGCAACGAAACGGGGAGCAGGTATTTCGGCAGCCACACCCACCCCTCTTCCCCTGGGGCGCAACTGAAATTGCCGAATGAAGAAAGATTACCAATTTCTTCGGAAGGCTGGAGCGTTTTCCTTGATTATCCTCGCTCTCTCTCTCTTTGGAAACCATAGGCGTGCTGCTGCTACCACCTCCGCCCCCAAATAAAAATTGATAATAATTCCGATTTTCCTCGAGACAAAAGATGGAATTTTGCCCGCGAGACCAATAAAATCGAATTGACAAGCTCCACAGCGCGCTACTACTGCGTTGGATGTGCCTGCCTCTAGATGGGTGTATGTGTGCCTGTGCGTGGTGGTTTGCTTCGTTCACAGGACACTTTGCTGCTGCAAGCTGTCCCGGATAAAATTAATAGACTTTCGCTTCACGTTTACATTTGGTTGAATGGATAAATGGTTCCGGGTGGCAGATGGGCCGAGGTGATTTTGGACAACGATGACTGACCAAAATCCGTGTATGTGGGCGTGCGTGTGTATGTGCTGGAGAGAGGATATGAATGCTGTGTGGGTTATAATGACTTTTTGTTTTGTTTTTCGATACACACATCTTCTCGTCGTCGTCGAGTCGATGGGTAAGGATAATAACGTTGTTTCGAGTCTCCATGTATGCCGGATTATTCGCCATCTTTCACTAATATAACATCTTGTTGTGACACATTTTAATTGCAAAGGAGTGATGGGGGCGAGCGGGAAGATATGATTTCCAATTGGAAAGTAATATCGCCCCCATTAAACTTGACCACTATTGACAAATGAAAAAGATATTATTTGGGGAATTGCGTGACAGTGTTGGCCCACATGTGTCAAGGAGTTTCTTGAGGTAAAGTTTTGTCAAACAGGAATGTATCTGTATCTTCCGGAAAAGTGACAATCATTTTGATTTATTCTTCATTTCTTTGGAATTATGACAATAATTTGGAAACGTGGTTCAATCAATTTTCGGATAGATACTCTGACTTGCATTACTGGCTTTGGTAGGTTTCTCACTAATATAAATTTGTGGCAGAGTATACATATGTCCAGGAAAATAAATCCTCGATTTATCCTCCACCTGATTTTGTCTTTTTCTCACTAAAGAACTTTCTCTTGCCCCAGGCAGCTGACGAATTCCCCAGATTGGGTCAATTGTAGCATCTGCAGCTGCTTCAACGTATTTGAATCCCAGGTCTATTGGGGGATCTCCAATACTAAGCCAGGGTGTTGGAAAAGAGATGGTGGCGGATGAACCCTTAATGGGCTAACGGCAGCGCTCATATTCCCCAAGCGGGAGGTTGTGCTTCGGGGTAACTTCTCTACCACGAAAAAACACTCTATTTCCGAAACAATCACAAGATTTAGAAAAGGACGATGTTCGGATCTGCACACGGAATTTTGGAACATGAACAGGCCACGTGTAGCCGAACAATTACCAGACGCCCTAGACTGCTATAAGGCAGATATTCCGATCATCCAGGAAGTGCGATGGGATGGACCGGACAAAAGAAGTATGAAACATACAGAAAAGCTACAATCTGTTTGGGATTGATCGTTTGATACCCTATCCTCCTTTCTATGCAGCCCTAATAAAAAGGGCGTGGCATACTGCATGTTTGTCGATTCTGTCGATTGTCGACAACGATAACTTCGAACGTTTGAGGATG
Organism: Xylota sylvarum; assembly: GCA_905220385.1. Lineage (NCBI taxonomy): Eukaryota > Metazoa > Arthropoda > Insecta > Diptera > Syrphidae > Xylota > Xylota sylvarum. Next base: position 100,078,869 of record LR999957.1, on the reverse strand, counting down.
TTGCATGGATTTCGATTTCATCAAAATCGGTTTTTTTTAATGAAAACGCCCCCAACAAGTGGGCGTGGCTAAAGACAATGTATGAGTGAATGGTAGACATAATCTGAAGCCATAGTCGATGGACCCAAGTAATTCCGTAATTTTGGGTTTAGGTTAAGGTTAGAGTAACTGTCACCATTAGACCAGTAAAGGTCCATTGTGATGCCATCGATCGCACCATTTGACTATTCGGAACTAATTAAACCAACATGAGCTTTTAATAGAGTATAGGAGGCTCATGACCCCAAATGACGCTTAAGTTGTCAAAGAACGGAGCTCCTAGATGCAGTAGTCTTTTTTGGGACAGATCTGGGCACATGCATAGGAGGTGGAGAATGGTTTCTTCCTCCTCATCATCCCTACAGCTACTGCAGAAGTCATTTCAAAAAAAGCCCAGTCTTTTGGGATACTGGCCTATCACACAGTATCCAGTAAGAAAACCGACAACGTGGCTGATCTGCGATCGCTTAAAAAAAAACCAACTCGGCACAACGTTTCAGATCAAGCCTAGGACAGATCTGCTTCGAAATGTTACAGGTAGATACATTTTTCCAATTACAGTTGATTTTGCTAAAAGCGTCCAGCTTTAGTATGGATTTACAAGTAGCGAGGGGCATACCCAGGTTCCTCCATTTCGGTAGAAGCCTTTGGATCGTACCCTGTTTGGTGGGTCCGCCAGTCTTGCAGTCTGTCTCTGTGGTCTGGCACCTAGAATAGGTGAGTGTTGTACTACTCAGTTATCTCCAAAAGACACAAATGGCAGTTTAAAGTGACATTGGATGCGAAGGAGCACGATTCTAGGGATTTGATTGCCGCTTGACTGTCAGTGAAAATGTTAATATCCCTGATACATATGGCATATTGTTTGAGGGAAGTTCCAATCAAATAAGAGGGTCGACGAAATGTAGTCGCTGATTTCTAGGGTCATGATAGATAGACCACTGTAATGAGGCTTTGAGTCGAATAGCTACATCAGCAGCCAACTGCTTGTCAAGAATATACATACACAAGAGTAGAAGGTGGAACAAAATGTCCAGGGATAATTTTTCAGTGCACCACTGATGCATACACCTTACATTCATGCAACACTTTGCACCTTAGATAAAATATTTAGGTGAAGAGCCGGCTACCAGATTATCACGCCATACATTAGTATAGGCCTGATTACAGACACGTACATCTAGTGTATGATATGAGGTTGAAAATCCTAGCTCTTACCTTTGTTCTTTTTACAGGAGTATAGTGCCACAGTTGCTTCTTTACGCGTTCAAGTAGATTGAGTTCAATTTCCTATCCAATATGAGACGCAATTATTTGCATTTTCTTTAAAGGAGAGACTGGTGCCATTAATCGTAGGAGGGACAATAAGGGAAACTTTATATTTTCTCGTAAATAGGAAAAGTTCTGTTTTGGGGGAATTCACCCTTAGTTTGCGTTTTGATGCCAAATTAGTAGGCCATAGCGGTGCAGTTAACTACTAAATTCCACAAAAGAGGAGACAGGACACCACCCTGGGGTATTCCGCAACTAACAAGTCTTCTGGCCGATGTGCCGGCCATCTGCGTCCGGATAATCCTGCGTATGAGCAATTGATTGGTTAATATTACAAGCGAATAGTTGACTTTTAGACTTGATTTGATTTGACATTGTTAAAGGCTTCAATGTCCAAGAACGGGACCATGTTGGATTACTAGATGCTGAATGATGCGCACGAACGAGTGCAGGGTCATCTCGAATGATTTAGATAGACTAATGGTCTAGCGTAGGCGGGTACCTTTCTAGTGCATTCAACCCCGATCCACAACCAGACATGATGGCCTTAAGTCAAAGGAGCACTATGAGCTCTGATTGTTGAAGCTCAGCAGAATTAATACCATCCGGCACTGGGGACTTGAATGATTTGAAACTGCGCATGGCCCAAAGGATATTTCCTGTAGTAACTATTTTCAGGAGCTGCTGCAAGGAGAGAAAGTGATTTCGAATACAGGTACAGATACCATGAAAATATGGCTATTTTAATAATTTCAACAGCTTAACACACAACTACATCTGATGTAGACCCAACATACATACTTGCAAGATATTCCACAAACCCGCACAAAATTTCATACGGAATTGATTATTGCCATCGTGATTGCTGCAGGAAACCACAGAAAATGCTCTGAATAGTATTAATTTAAGTATATGTAATTAATTATGTATTAAGCCCTCGAAATAACCACATCATCATCAAAAGACTGTATAATTGGATACCAAATATTAAATTCATAAAGGAGCAATTTTAATTCACATTTTTAATATTTCCCCACTTTTTTACTCGATGCAACTATTACATCAGCAGAAAAAAAAAATCTGTTAATAAATAAGTTCGTGGTTATATAGAATTGCAGGGATTTCCATTAGTACCGGAACTGATTTTCAGTAATATTTGTTATTTATTTTTATTTTTTGCTTTTTATCAATAAAACTTTCCAATAAATAATTCCAAAAATAACACCTTCAATTTAGCACTACCAGTGCAATGGCCACAAATGTGTTTTGATTGCACTTTAAATCAAAAAAAAAAAAACAACAATAAAATAAATATCCGTTTCAAAGGGTTTTCATCAACAAGGATAGTGTGAAGTTTTTTTTTTTAACTTCATCTAGGATGTGATTTGTACCTGTGCTAATGGTTTTACGATGTTGAACCGCGTGGTAGCTTATTATTATTTGAGGTCAGACATTTTTTTTTCTATGAAAATCTGATAGAAAAATATAAAGGACACAACTAATGATCTTCGAATGGGCATTTTGTCTTAAAATTAAAGTATAATCCACTGAAGGACCATCGTTAAGAAATCGAAATATCGATTTGCTGGAATATTTCCTTAACTATGTATAGGATTTCCATTATTCAAAACGTCTTACATCTACTCCAATTCAAGAAAAAAAGGAAGCCAACACACCCTTATCCTTTTTATAACACTTGATTGAACAGATATTAGGGATCCACTTACATATACAAAAAGGAGTTATTGACTCGAATTATATTTGCTTTAAATAGAACGAGAACAACACCAAAAGTGATGACTAAAGAATCCGAAAATACGATTTCAATACAAGAGAAAAAAAAAGGATACAGAAAAGGTAGGCAAATTAAATGTGTATCTTGACGAGCTTATACATATGGCACGTGTTGCAGCAACTCATTCGATTTGGTTTTATGTTTATTTATTTTTTTCCAACCCCAAATCAACAGCAACCCATCTGACATGAATTTGATAAAAGTTATGTTGTTCCCTTCAATATATGCTGTTGTCCAGTAAATACAAATAGCAGAGGGTACTGTGCCAATGTCATGTTAAGGCGGGTCGTAGGTGGTTGACAGTTTATGCTTCATTACACTATTCTTCGATAGATTCCATGTAAAGTAATGAAGCTGAATGTTTCCTTTAAAGGGAGTTAGATTATCACAACTCTTTTGATGGTTCGAGGAATACGCTTCAATTTCTCAGCCGCAGCAGCACATTTTTACTGATGAGTAGACCCGATAATTGAAAAATCATTGTCGACATTAGAAGCCTGTTTGATAAATATAGACGAAAGAAATGATCCGTTCACATGATTATAAATTTGGTAGGGGAATCAGTAAGCTCTAGTCTACCATTAAAGACTAGACCAACCAAACGAAACAAGAAGAGCTACATCATCCAAGGAGTAATCAATACCCTAGCTTACTGGGTAATTTTTTTCGGTAAAATAGTAACCCTACTGAACCTATATCACCTGCCAATGGAATAGAAAGTCCAAAACTGTCACCTTATATGGTGAGTACGACGACTAATACAACCCAATACAACCTTGATACATTATTAACCCATATTGATACATTCCTCCTCCCAAGGCTAGAAGACGGTCTGGTCTACAACTGACGACGATTAAATTTTACACAAAAACATGAAGGGCACAAGTTTCGGTTGGAAAATACGTTTACCATTGCAAAGATCATTGGTTTTACAGATTACCAAAATTAAAAATAACGTGTGCGTGCACCTAGATGCACTTCTATTTAGAACTACATCCTTTTTTAGTACGATCCGCTGTAGACTATTGTAGACTATTGTAGCTCAGTGTTTAGTATGTCGAAATCCTATTATTATTATTTGAGAATGGGGTATATTGCACTGTGACCTGTTGGTCTATTGTGCCCCCAGCTAACACCTTGGGGAGGTACATATCCTCATTAGAGTCGCCCTCGTTTTTGGATTCCTTTCGGAATTATTTCGAGGGTAAAGCACTCTTACTACGCATTGGCGGAAGAAGTATATCCTAGAGCTCTCTCTCTAATCCAGTTTCCTTTAAGAATCTAAGGATAATTGGTACTTGCCCAAGTATTTCAGTCTTTTGTGGGTCAATGCTCACAAGATCCCAGCACATGTTCCGGGATTTCGCTGGACTCATTGCAGAATCTACAGAGTCCTTCTTCAGATATACCTAGTTTCCTTAGGTGCTCATTGAGTTCACAATGCTCCGTTAGGAAGCCCGTTAGGATACGAAGGTTATTCTTGCTCATACTGATGCAAGTGTGGAATCTTTTTCGGTTGTATTGCCCTAGAAGTTTCTTGGCTTGCCTCATTCCATGAGCGTTGTTCCAGGTTCTTGCCCGGTTTTCCCTTTCTTGATCCCTGAATTGTTCTTTAAGTGTACGATCCCCTATTCCGCAGAATGGTTCAAGACCTATGAAAGATTCTGATGCTCCTTTTCTTGCTAGTGAGTCGGCCATTTCATTACCCTCTATTCCCACATGACCAGGTATCCAACAGAGGGTCACTTTGTTTCTACTGCCTAGTTCATTAAGTTTTTGCAGGCATTGCCACACAAGTTTGGACTTAATGATGTAGGAGTCAAGTGCCATGATAGCAGCTTGGCAATCTGACAATATAGTTATATCACAGTTGACATGGTTTCTATCAAAATTGATTTGGACACATCTATCAATGGCATAGATTTCAGCCTGAAAGATGCTGGTACTTTTGCCCATGGATTCAGAGTATTTGGTTCTGGGCCCAAATATCCCTGCTCCAGTTCTTTCATGAGTTCTTGATCCATCTGTGTACCACTTTGTTGTATGATTGCTCAGTTTGTATGTCGGAATCCTAAGCGAGAGGAGAGGTATAACATCAAGGTTCTTTCGCGGTCCTACCTCTTGCAAGAGTTTGGCAAACATTCGGGAGTATAACTGTCATGGAAAAGTTTTTCGAAACAAAAAACACTGTCAGTAGATCCCTTCCATTCGTGTAAGAATATAACATGCCCAAGACGAATGTAAGGCAGTGGGACGTGTAAGGACTTTCGGCGTCAAACATGTTTTTGGTATATTACGACACTAGTGCAATGGCAATGCAGACTGACGCATATGCCAGTCTTTTCGCAGTTAATCGAACTTAATGGCTATGCCTTATGTTGTCAAGTATACGTGGAAGCAACGGACTATATGTATGTGTTTGTGGCAATGGCCAAGTTCTTCGTAAGGATTCTCTCAATTATTATTACGCTTTGAAAATAGTTTAAGAATATAAGAACTTTGTGGATTTGGGCGCAAGATTCAAATCGTTCAACTTTTGCTTAGGTACCTGCGAATCAGATTTCATATCAGATTGACAAGACTTAGAGTACGATAACTAGACCTGCATTATATCCATTCGCGATCTCTTTAAAGATTTCCATTGAAAATTGACTTTCTTCCGATCATAATTGTGTGTGGTATGAGTTTTTATTGCTCTCGATTTTTTGACTGAAAGTAAAGAAAATGCTGGTAATATCGTTGATGATATGATATAAGATGAAGTAGAAATAGCATCCATAGGTTTCTCAAAGCTGTCATTATATTTGCTATGGTCATACCGCGCTGCTGGTCTGTAAGCCCTTTTAAGTTAATCAGCGAGGATATCACGGAATTCATATCAAAAAACATCAACATTCGACACCCATTGAACATCTACTAGTCCCACCGGAGAGTTTGGAATAATATAAGATGTTGGCCTACATATTTATAAAATTGAGGCTAATTTTTGTTTGTACGTAAACAAACAAAACTGTCGCATCTGAGGCTCGGGCAACCCAAGAGAAATAGTGGAACAACCTCTCCATCTACAACGAGTGACAATTTCTGTGCGGCTTTTGGGCTTGGGGTGTCATTGGGCCATTTTACTATTTCAGTTAATGGATTGCGATACTGAACGAAGTTGACTTTTTTTTTGCCTGAAATTGATACTATGGACGTGGACGACGTTTATTTTTAGCAGGACCAGGTCACATGCCACTCAGCTGGTGAAACAATGGCTCTATCGCGTAACAAATTTATTGGGTGTGTGAGTTCTCGAAATGGAGACTTCAATTGGCCTCCGAGATCACTTTAACACTTTTAAGCTTCTTCCTTTGAAGCTCCTGCAACGATTCATAAACTAAAAGAACATATCAGAGTAATTATTTGTAAAATACAGAGGATGACTATTTGTAGTCAGAATCAAGGCGGACAGTTGAGAGATATTATATTCGATTTATTAATCTCGGTGTTTTTTCTTTAGACTGACGTAAAAATGTTGCGTTTTTCTGTTCATTTAAAATGACACTTCTTGTTGGATGACCCTATAATATGTAAATTGTAAACCTAAAACCAAGGAATCCGTTTTTTAAAATCAAACCCAATGCGGCGGTACAATACTGAAAGCCACTCTACTCAATTTGATCCTTTGAGCTCGGGTCCCACCCATTTCAATTTTGTTTCTATTTTGTACTATCTTTCCCAGCTCGTCATATTGTTTTCTGCATCCTACTAATTGATTGGAGCTTAACAACGATCGACCAATTACTCTACTTATAGTTTGTCACTAGTTAGCGCATCTTATCCAATTAATTTGTTATGTATTACTGTCCTTATGTTGGATATATATATCTGTATATCTATACTAAGTTCACCCCTGATATCGTAGAACTGCTATTTCCTTGTCACCCTAATCAAAAGCCAGTAAACCAAGTATCACCGATTAGGTTTAACTGGCTAAACTTATTTCCCGTGTCACAAAAATATTCACAATATCTGCCAAAACCTAAAACACTGCAGCTAATATGCGACATCACCCTCTTCGTACATATCTGTTACTTGCGAATAATAGCAGATAGGAAATTATCCAACAAACACCCTACTAAGGGGGTGACTCTTGGTGAAAAAAAAAAAAAGGGATTACACATTTCTTCACCCAACCCACCCTCCTTTAAGAACGTGCAAACGAAACTGACATAAGCGGCAACAGTACCGAATAGAATACGTTCCTTTGACGAAGACGGTAAGGAAGAACAGCAGCAAGCACAAGTTTTTAGGACTTTATAATGAAATGCAAATCGTTAGCTGAGGATATACAAATAAAAATGACATTAAGGGTAACATCAGTGGGTTGTAGCAGTAGCTGTGTGCTGGAACGTTAAGGGGCGACTTTTCTCGCCTGGACTTTGGCAACAAAAGTATTTTTCTTTCAATGTAATTGGGGGGTGTGAGAGGTTTATGATTTTGCAAGGAATAATAAAAATTAGGATAAAGCAGACGACGCGACGGCGATGTCTCGCTAATGACCTCCCCATCGTTTGTTTTTCTGTGTGTGCGCCCGATTTGGTTGTAATTTTCTTGCATGCGAATCAGGATTATGAATTTTTATGATTTTACTTGAGGAAGTTTGATGGGGAGAGAATGGATGTTGTTCGGAAAATTTTATAAGAATGTTATAAATGTAATTGAAGACTAATGTGCAATGGGTGATTCCAAATCTAAACGTGGTACACGATCGTGGCTGTTGAGAGGGGGATATTTTTTGAACTGAAATAATTAGGACAATGATGGTTGATATGTATGTACTCAAAAATGAGTTTGGAAATAACTCTTTATTTATCGGATCCGGCGATCATCGCTACGCATATATATAAATATTGAATTAAACTCATTGGTTTCTTTTTTTTTTTTTTTTGAAATTTAGGTAAAAATCACAAATTACGACTTTCCCTTGATTATCTGGGTGAAATAGGCAACTAAGAACAAAAGGGTTGAACCGAAAGACCTACAATCGGATGATCTAAAACATAGGCAACTTTGTTGCAAGATATGTGGCATTTGGCAGCCAATGAGGTGTTTATGGATGAAAGAGAGACTCTTTGCTTGAAAATCCCTATCCAGAAAAATTTTCGATTTTGTCCAGGTCCCGAAATTTAGGTAAAAATCACAAATTACGGCTTTCCCTTGATTATCTGGGTGAAATAGGCAACAAAGAATAAAAGGGTTGAATCAAAAGACCTACAATGGGATGATCTAAAACATAGGCAACTTCGTTGCAAGATATGTGGCATTTGGCAGCCAATGAGGTATTTATGGATGAAAGAGAGACTCTTTGCTTGAAAATCAATATCCAGAAAAATTTTCGATTTTGTCCAGGTCCCAAAATTTAGGTAAAAATCACAAATTACGGCTTTCCCTTGATTATTTGGGTGAAATAGGCAACTAAAAACAAAAGGGTTGAACCGAAAGACCTACAATCGGATGATCTAAAACATAGGCAACTTCGTTGCAAGATATGTGGCATTTGGCAGCCAATGAGGTATTTATGGATGAAAGAGAGACTCTTTGCTTGAAAATCAATATCCAGAAAAATTTTCGATTTTGTCCAGGTCCCAAAATTTAGGTAAAAATCACAAATTACGGCTTTCCCTTGATTATTTGGGTGAAATAGGCAACTAAGAACAAAAGGGTTGAACCGAAAGACCTACAATCGGATGATCTAAAACATGGGCAACTTTGTTGCAAGATATGTGGCATTTGGCAGCCACTGAGATAGTTATGGATGAAAGAGAGACTCTTTGCTTGAAAATCCCTATCCAGAAAAATTTTCGATTTTGTCCACGTCCCAAAATTTAGGTAAAAATCACAAATTACGGCTTTCCCTTGATTATTTGGGTGAAATAGGCAACTAAGAACAAAAGGGTTGAACCGAAAGACCTACAATCGGATGATCTAAAACATAGGCAACTTCGTTGCAAGATATGTGGCATTTGGCAGCCACTGAGATAGTTATGGATGAAAGAGAGACTCTTTGCTTGAAAATCCCTATCCAGAAAAATTTTCGATTTTGTCCACGTCCCAAAATTTAGGTAAAAATCACAAATTACGGCTTTCCCTTGATTATTTGGGTGAAATAGGCAACTAAGAACAAAAGGGTTGAACCGAAAGACCTACAATCGGATGATCTAAAACATAGGCAACTTCGTTGCAAGATATGTGGCATTTGGCAGCCACTGAGATAGTTATGGATGAAAGAGAGACTCTTTGCTTGAAAATCCCTATCCAGAAAAATTTTCGATTTTGTCCACGTATCAAAATTTAGGTAAAAATCACAAATTACGGCTTTCCCTTGATTATTTGGGTGAAATAGGCAACTAAGAATAAAAGGGTTGAACCAAAAGACCTACAATCGGATGATCTAAAACATAGGCAACTTCGTTGCAAGATATGTGGCATTTCGCAGCCACTGAGATAGTTATGGATGAAAGAGAGACTCTTTGCTTGAAAATCCCTATCCAGAAAAATTTTCGATTTTGTCCAGGTCCCAAAATTTAGGTAAAAATCACAAATTACGGCTTTCCCTTGATTATTTGGGTGAAATAGGCAACTAAGAATAAAAGGGTTGAACCAAAAGACGAACAATCGGATGATCTAAAACATAGGCAACTTCGTTGCAAGATATGTGGCATTTCGCAGCCACTGAGATAGTTATGGATGAAAGAGAGACTCTTTGCTTGAAAATCAATATCCAGAAAAATTTTCGATTTTGTCCAGGTCCCAAAATTTAGGTAAAAATCACAAATTACGGCTTTCCCTTGATTATTTGGGTGAAATAGGCAACTAAGAACAAAAGGGTTGAACCAAAAGTCCTACAATCGGATGATCTAAAACATAGGCAACTTCGTTGCAAGATATGTGGCATTTCGCAGCCACTGAGATAGTTATGGATGAAAGAGAGACTCTTTGCTTGAAAATCCCTATCCAGAAAAATTTTCGATTTTGTCCAGGTCCCAAAATTTAGGTAAAAATCACAAATTACGGCTTTCCCTTGATTATTTGGGTGAAATAGGCAACTAAGAATAAAAGGGTTGAACCAAAAGTCCTACAATCGGATGATCTAAAACATAGGCAACTTCGTTGCAAGATATGTGGCATTTCGCAGCCACTGAGATAGTTATGGATGAAAGAGAGACTCTTTGCTTGAAAATCCCTATCCAGAAAAATTTTCGATTTTTTCCAGGTCGCAAAATTTAGGTAAAAATTACAAATTACGGCTTTCCCTTGATTATTTGGGTGAAATAGGCAACTAAGAACAAAAGGGTTGAACCGAAAGACCTACAATCGGATGATCTAAAACATAGGCAACTTCATTGCAATATATGTGGCATTTGGCACCCACTGAGATAGTTATGGATGAAAGAGAGACTCTTTGCTTGAAAATCCCTATCCAGAAAAATTTTCGATTTTGTCCAGGTCCCAAAATTTAGGTAAAAATCACAAATTACGGCTTTCCCTTGATTATTTGGGTGAAATAGGCAACTAAGAATAAAAGGGTTGAACCAAAAGTCCTACAATCGGATGATCTAAAACATAGGCAACTTCGTTGCAAGATATGTGGCATTTCGCAGCCACTGAGATAGTTATGGATGAAAGAGAGACTCTTTGCTTGAAAATCCCTATCCAGAAAAATTTTCGATTTTGTCCAGGTCCCAAAATTTAGGTAAAAATCACAAATTACGGCTTTCCCTTGATTATTTGGGTGAAATAGGCAACTAAGAATAAAAGGGTTGAACCAAAAGTCCTACAATCGGATGATCTAAAACATAGGCAACTTCGTTGCAAGATATGTGGCATTTCGCAGCCACTGAGGTATTTATGGATGAAAGAGAGACTCTTTGCTTGAAAATCAATATCCAGAAAAATTTTCGATTTTGTCCAGGTCCCGAAATTTAGGTAAAAATCACAAATCACGGCTTTCCCTTGATTATCTGGGTGAAATAGGCAACAAAGTATAAAAGGGTTGAACCAAAAGATCTACAATCGGGTGATCTAAAACATAGGCAACTTCGTTGCAAGATATGTGGCATTTGGCAGCCACTGAGGTAGTTATGGATGAAAGAGAGACTCTTTGCTTGAAAATCAATATCCAGAAAAATTTTCGATTTTGTCCAGGTCCCAAAATTTAGGTAAAAATCACAAATTACGGCTTTCCCTTGATTATTTGGGTGAAATAGGCAACTAAGAATAAAAGGGTTGAACCAAAAGTCCTACAATCGGATGATCTAAAACATAGGCAACTTCGTTGCAAGATATGTGGCATTTCGCAGCCACTAAGATAGTTATGGATGAAAGAGAGACTCTTTGCTTGAAAATCCCTATCCAGAAAAATTTTCGATTTTGTCCAGGTCCCAAAATTTAGGTAAAAATCACAAATTACGGCTTTCCCTTGATTATTTGGGTGAAATAGGCAACTAAGAATAAAAGGGTTGAACCAAAAGTCCTACAATCGGATGATCTAAAACATAGGCAACTTCGTTGCAAGATATGTGGCATTTCGCAGCCACTGAGATAGTTATGGATGAAAGAGAGACTCTTTGCTTGAAAATCCCTATCCAGAAAAATTTTCGATTTTGTCCAGGTCCCAAAATTTAGGTAAAAATCACAAATTACGGCTTTCCCTTGATTATCTGGGTGAAATAGGCAACAAAGAATAAAAGGGTTGAACCGAAAGACCTACAATCGGATGATCTAAAACATAGGCAACTTCGTTGCAAGATATGTGGCATTTGGCAGCCAATGAGGTATTTATGGATGAAAGAGAGACTCTTTGCTTGAAAATCAATATCCAGAAAAATTTTCGATTTTGTCCAGGTCCCGAAATTTAGGTAAAAATCACAAATCACGGCTTTCCCTTGATTATCTGGGTGAAATAGGCAACTAAGAACAAAAGGGTTGAACCAAAAGACCTACAATCGGATGATCTAAAACATAGGCAACTTCGTTGCAAGATATGTGGCATTTGGCAGCCAATGAGGTATTTATGGATGAAAGAGAGACTCTTTGCTTGAAAATCAATATCCAGAAAAATTTTCGATTTTGTCCAGGTCCCAAAATTTAGGTAAAAATCACAAATTACGGCTTTCCCTTGATTATTTGGGTGAAATAGGCAACTAAGAACAAAAGGGTTGAACCAAAAGACCTACAATCGGATGATCTAAAACATAGGCAACTTCGTTGCAAGATATGTGGCATTTGGCAGCCAATGAGGTATTTATGGATGAAAGAGAGACTCTTTGCTTGAAAATCAATATCCAGAAAAATTTTCGATTTTTTTTAGGTCCCAAAATTTAGGTAAAAATCACAAATTACGGCTTTCCCTTGATTATCTGGGTGAAATAGGCAACAAAGAATAAAAGGGTTGAACCGAAAGACCTACAATCGGATGATCTAAAACATAGGCAACTTCGTTGCAAGATATGTGGCATTTGGCAGCCAATGAGTTATTTATGGATGAAAGAGAGACTCTTTGCTTGAAAATCAATATCCAGAAAAATTTTCGATTTTGTCCAGGTCCCAAAATTTAGGTAAAAATCACAAATTACGGCTTTCCCTTGATTATTTGGGTGAAATAGGCAACTAAGAACAAAAGGGTTGAACCAAAAGACCTACAATCGGATGATCTAAAACATAGGCAACTTCGTTGCAAGATATGTGGCATTTGGCAGCCAATGAGGTATTTATGGATGAAAGAGAGACTCTTTGCTTGAAAATCAATATCCAGAAAAATTTTCGATTTTGTCCAGGTCCCAAAATTTAGGTAAAAATCACAAATTACGGCTTTCCCTTGATTATCTGGGTGAAATAGGCAACAAAGAATAAAAGGGTTGAACCGAAAGACCTACAATCGGATGATCTAAAACATAGGCAACTTCGTTGCAAGATATGTGGCATTTGGCAGCCAATGAGGTATTTATGGATGAAAGAGAGACTCTTTGCTTGAAAATCAATATCCAGAAAAATTTTCGATTTTGTCCAGGTCCCGAAATTTAGGTAAAAATCACAAATTACGGCTTTCCCTTGATTATTTGGGTGAAATAGGCAACTAAGAACAAAAGGGTTGAACCAAAAGACCTACAATCGGATGATCTAAAACATAGGCAACTTCGTTGCAAGATATGTGGCATTTGGCAGCCACTGAGGTAGTTATGGATGAAAGAGAGACTCTTTGCTTGAAAATCAATATCCAGAAAAATTTTCGATTTTGTCCAGGTCCCAAAATTTAGGTAAAAATCACAAATTACGGCTTTCCCTTGATTATTTGGGTGAAATAGGCAACTAAGAACAAAAGGGTTGAACCAAAAGACCTACAATCGGATGATCTAAAACATAGGCAACTTCGTTGCAAGATATGTGGCATTTGGCAGCCAATGAGGTATTTATGGATGAAAGAGAGACTCTTTGCTTGAAAATCAATATCCAGAAAAATTTTCGATTTTGTCCAGGTCCCAAAATTTAGGTAAAAATCACAAATTACGGCTTTCCCTTGATTATCTGGGTGAAATAGGCAACAAAGAATAAAAGGGTTGAACCGAAAGACCTACAATCGGATGATCTAAAACATAGGCAACTTCGTTGCAAGATATGTGGCATTTGGCAGCCAATGAGTTATTTATGGATGAAAGAGAGACTCTTTGCTTGAAAATCAATATCCAGAAAAATTTTCGATTTTGTCCAGGTCCCGAAATTTAGGTAAAAATCACAAATCACGGCTTTCCCTTGATTATCTGGGTGAAATAGGCAACAAAGTATAAAAGGGTTGAACCGAAAGACCTACAATCGGATGATCTAAAACATAGGCAACTTCGTTGCAAGATATGTGGCATTTGGCAGCCAATGAGGTATTTATGGATGAAAGAGAGACTCTTTGCTTGAAAATCAATATCCAGAAAAATTTTCGATTTTGTCCAGGTCCCAAAATTTAGGTAAAAATCACAAATTACGGCTTTCCCTTGATTATTTGGGTGAAATAGGCAACTAAGAACAAAAGGGTTGAACCAAAAGACCTACAATCGGATGATCTAAAACATAGGCAACTTCGTTGCAAGATATGTGGCATTTGGCAGCCAATGAGGTATTTATGGATGAAAGAGAGACTCTTTGCTTGAAAATCAATATCCAGAAAAATTTTCGATTTTGTCCAGGTCCCGAAATTTAGGTAAAAATCACAAATTACGGCTTTCCCTTGATTATCTGGGTGAAATAGGCAACAAAGAATAAAAGGGTTGAACCGAAAGACCTACAATCGGATGATCTAAAACATAGGCAACTTCGTTGCAAGATATGTGGCATTTGGCAGCCAATGAGGTATTTATGGATGAAAGAGAGACTCTTTGCTTGAAAATCAATATCCAGAAAAATTTTCGATTTTGTCCAGGTCCCAAAATTTAGGTAAAAATCACAAATTACGGCTTTCCCTTGATTATTTGGGTGAAATAGGCAACTAAGAACAAAAGGGTTGAACCAAAAGACCTACAATCGGATGATCTAAAACATAGGCAACTTCGTTGCAAGATATGTGGCATTTGGCAGCCACTGAGGTAGTTATGGATGAAAGAGAGACTCTTTGCTTGAAAATCAATATCCAGAAAAATTTTCGATTTTGTCCAGGTCCCGAAATTTAGGTAAAAATCACAAATTACGGCTTTCCCTTGATTATTTGGGTGAAATAGGCAACTAAGAACAAAAGGGTTGAACCAAAAGACCTACAATCGGATGATCTAAAACATAGGCAACTTCGTTGCAAGATATGTGGCATTTGGCAGCCAATGAGGTATTTATGGATGAAAGAGAGACTCTTTGCTTGAAAATCAATATCCAGAAAAATTTTCGATTTTGTCCAGGTCCCAAAATTTAGGTAAAAATCTCAAATTACGGGTTTCCCTTGATTATCTGGGTGAAATAGGCAACAAAGAATAAAAGGGTTGAACCGAAAGACCTACAATCGGATGATCTAAAACATAGGCAACTTCGTTGCAAGATATGTGGCATTTGGCAGCCACTGAAATCCCTATCCAGAAAAATTTTCGATTTTTTTTAGGTCCCGAAATTTAGGTAAAAATCACAAATTACGACTTTCCCTTGATTATTTGGGTGAAATAGGCAACTAAGAATAAAAGGGTTGAACCAAAAGACCTACAATCGGATGATCTAAAACATAGGCAACTTCGTTGCAAGATATGTGGCATTTGGCAGCCAATGAGGTATTTATGGATGAAAGAGAGACTCTTTGCTTGAAAATCAATATCCAGAAAAATTTTCGATTTTGTCCAGGTCCCAAAATTTAGGTAAAAATCACAAATTACGGCTTTCCCTTGATTATTTGGGTGAAATAGGCAACTAAGAACAAAAGGGTTGAACCAAAAGACCTACAATCGGATGATCTAAAACATAGGCAACTTCGTTGCAAGATATGTGGCATTTGGCAGCCAATGAGGTATTTATGGATGAAAGAGAGACTCTTTGCTTGAAAATCAATATCCAGAAAAATTTTCGATTTTGTCCAGGTCCCAAAATTTAGGTAAAAATCACAAATTACGGCTTTCCCTTGATTATCTGGGTGAAATAGGCAACAAAGAATAAAAGGGTTGAACCGAAAGACCTACAATCGGATGATCTAAAACATAGGCAACTTCGTTGCAAGATATGTGGCATTTGGCAGCCAATGAGTTATTTATGGATGAAAGAGAGACTCTTTGCTTGAAAATCAATATCCAGAAAAATTTTCGATTTTGTCCAGGTCCCGAAATTTAGGTAAAAATCACAAATCACGGCTTTCCCTTGATTATCTGGGTGAAATAGGCAACAAAGTATAAAAGGGTTGAACCGAAAGACCTACAATCGGGTGATCTAAAACATAGGCAACTTCGTTGCAAGATATGTGGCATTTGGCAGCCACTGAGGTAGTTATGGATGAAAGAGAGACTCTTTGCTTGAAAATCCCTATCCAGAAAAATTTTCGATTTTGTCCAGGTCCCAAAATTTAGGTAAAAATCACAAATTATGGCTTTCCCTTGATTATCTGGGTGAAATAGGCAACAAAGAATAAAAGGGTTGAACCGAAAGACCTACAATCGGATGATCTAAAACATAGGCAACTTCGTTGCAAGATATGTGGCATTTGGCAGCCAATGAGGTATTTATGGATGAAAGAGAGACTCTTTGCTTGAAAATCAATATCCAGAAAAATTTTCGATTTTGTCCAGGTCCCGAAATTTAGGTCAAAATCACAAATCACGGCTTTCCCTTGATTATCTGGGTGAAATAGGCAACAAAGTATAAAAGGGTTGAAGCAAAAGACCTACAATCGGGTGATCTAAAACATAGGCAACTTCGTTGCAAGATATGTGGCATTTGGCAGCCACTGAGGTAGTTATGGATGAAAGAGAGACTCTTTGCTTGAAAATCAATATCCAGAAAAATTTTCGATTTTGTCCAGGTCCCAAAATTTAGGTAAAAATCACAAATTACGGCTTTCCCTTGATTATTTGGGTGAAATAGGCAACTAAGAACAAAAGGGTTGAACCAAAAGACCTACAATCGGATGATCTAAAACATAGGCAACTTCGTTGCAAGATATGTGGCATTTGGCAGCCAATGAGGTATTTATGGATGAAAGAGAGACTCTTTGCTTGAAAATCAATATCCAGAAAAATTTTCGATTTTGTCCAGGTCCCAAAATTTAGGTAAAAATCACAAATTACGGCTTTCCCTTGATTATTTGGGTGAAATAGGCAACTAAGAATAAAAGGGTTGAACCAAAAGTCCTACAATCGGATGATCTAAAACATAGGCAACTTCGTTGCAAGATATGTGGCATTTGGCAGCCAATGAGGTATTTATGGATGAAAGAGAGACTCTTTGCTTGAAAATCAATATCCAGAAAAATTTTCGATTTTGTCCAGGTCCCGAAATTTAGGTCAAAATCACAAATTACGGCTTTCCCTTGATTATCTGGGTGAAATAGGCAACAAAGAATAAAAGGGTTGAACCGAAAGACCTACAATCGGATGATCTAAAACATAGGCAACTTCGTTGCAAGATATGTGGCATTTGGCAGCCAATGAGGTATTTATGGATGAAAGAGAGACTCTTTGCTTGAAAATCAATATCCAGAAAAATTTTCGATTTTGTCCAGGTCCCGAAATTTAGGTAAAAATCACAAATCACGGCTTTCCCTTGATTATCTGGGTGAAATAGGCAACAAAGTATAAAAGGGTTGAAGCAAAAGACCTACAATCGGGTGATCTAAAACATAGGCAACTTCGTTGCAAGATATGTGGCATTTGGCAGCCACTGAGGTAGTTATGGATGAAAGAGAGACTCTTTGCTTGAAAATCAATATCCAGAAAAATTTTCGATTTTGTCCAGGTCCCAAAATTTAGGTAAAAATCACAAATTACGGCTTTCCCTTGATTATTTGGGTGAAATAGGCAACTAAGAACAAAAGGGTTGAACCAAAAGACCTACAATCGGATGATCTAAAACATAGGCAACTTCGTTGCAAGATATGTGGCATTTGGCAGCCAATGAGGTATTTATGGATGAAAGAGAGACTCTTTGCTTGAAAATCAATATCCAGAAAAATTTTCGATTTTGTCCAGGTCCCAAAATTTAGGTAAAAATCACAAATTACGGCTTTCCCTTGATTATTTGGGTGAAATAGGCAACTAAGAACAAAAGGGTTGAACCAAAAGACCTACAATCGGATGATCTAAAACATAGGCAACTTCGTTGCAAGATATGTGGCATTTGGCAGCCAATGAGGTATTTATGGATGAAAGAGAGACTCTTTGCTTGAAAATCAATATCCAGAAAAATTTTCGATTTTGTCCAGGTCCCGAAATTTAGGTCAAAATCACAAATTACGGCTTTCCCTTGATTATCTGGGTGAAATAGGCAACAAAGAATAAAAGGGTTGAACCGAAAGACCTACAATCGGATGATCTAAAACATAGGCAACTTCGTTGCAAGATATGTGGCATTTGGCAGCCAATGAGGTAGTTATGGATGAAAGAGAGACTCTTTGCTTGAAAATCAATATCCAGAAAAATTTTCGATTTTGTCCAGGTCCCGAAATTTAGGTAAAAATCACAAATCACGGCTTTCCCTTGATTATCTGGGTGAAATAGGCAACAAAGTATAAAAGGGTTGAACCAAAAGACCTACAATCGGGTGATCTAAAACATAGGCAACTTCGTTGCAAGATATGTGGCATTTGGCAGCCACTGAGGTAGTTATGGATGAAAGAGAGACTCTTTGCTTGAAAATCCCTATCCAGAAAAATTTTCGATTTTGTCCAGGTCCCAAAATTTAGGTAAAAATCACAAATTATGGCTTTCCCTTGATTATCTGGGTGAAATAGGCAACAAAGTATAAAAGGGTTGAAGCAAAAGACCTACAATCGGGTGATCTAAAACATAGGCAACTTCGTTGCAAGATATGTGGCATTTGGCAGCCACTGAGGTAGTTATGGATGAAAGAGAGACTCTTTGCTTGAAAATCAATATCCAGAAAAATTTTCGATTTTTTCCAGGTCGCAAAATTTAGGTAAAAATTACAAATTACGGCTTTCCCTTGATTATTTGGGTGAAATAGGCAACTAAGAACAAAAGGGTTGAACTAAAAGACCTACAATCGGATGATCTAAAACATAGGCAACTTCGTTGCAAGATATGTGGCATTTGGCAGCCAATGAGGTATTTATGGATGAAAGAGAGACTCTTTGCTTGAAAATCAATATCCAGAAAAATTTTCGATTTTGTCCAGGTCCCAAAATTTAGGTAAAAATCACAAATTACGGCTTTCCCTTGATTATTTGGGTGAAATAGGCAACTAAGAATAAAAGGGTTGAACCAAAAGACCTACAATCGGATGATCTAAAACATAGGCAACTTCGTTGCAAGATATGTGGCATTTCGCAGCCGCTGAGATAGTTATGGATGAAAGAGAGACTCTTTGCTTGAAAATCAATATCCAGAAAAATTTTCGATTTTGTCCAGGTCCCAAAATTTAGGTAAAAATCACAAATTACGGCTTTCCCTTGATTATTTGGGTGAAATAGGCAACTAAGAACAAAAGGGTTGAACCAAAAGTCCTACAATCGGATGATCTAAAACATAGGCAACTTCGTTGCAAGATATGTGGCATTTCGCAGCCACTGAGATAGTTATGGATGAAAGAGAGACTCTTTGCTTGAAAATCCCTATCCAGAAAAATTTTCGATTTTGTCCAGGTCCCAAAATTTAGGTAAAAATCACAAATTACGGCTTTCCCTTGATTATTTGGGTGAAATAGGCAACTAAGAATAAAAGGGTTGAACCAAAAGTCCTACAATCGGATGATCTAAAACATAGGCAACTTCGTTGCAAGATATGTGGCATTTCGCAGCCACTGAGATAGTTATGGATGAAAGAGAGACTCTTTGCTTGAAAATCCCTATCCAGAAAAATTTTCGATTTTTTCCAGGTCGCAAAATTTAGGTAAAAATTACAAATTACGGCTTTCCCTTGATTATTTGGGTGAAATAGGCAACTAAGAACAAAAGGGTTGAACCGAAAGACCTACAATCGGATGATCTAAAACATAGGCAACTTCATTGCAATATATGTGGCATTTGGCACCCACTGAGATAGTTATGGATGAAAGAGAGACTCTTTGCTTGAAAATCCCTATCCAGAAAAATTTTCGATTTTGTCCAGGTCCCAAAATTTAGGTAAAAATCACAAATTACGGCTTTCCCTTGATTATTTGGGTGAAATAGGCAACTAAGAATAAAAGGGTTGAACCAAAAGACCTACAATCGGATGATCTAAAACATAGGCAACTTCGTTGCAAGATATGTGGCATTTCGCAGCCACTGAGATAGTTATGGATGAAAGAGAGACTCTTTGCTTGAAAATCCCTATCCAGAAAAATTTTCGATTTTGTCCAGGTCCCAAAATTTAGGTAAAAATCACAAATTACGGCTTTCCCTTGATTATTTGGGTTAAATAGGCAACTAAGAATAAAAGGGTTGAACCAAAAGTCCTACAATCGGATGATCTAAAACATAGGCAACTTCGTTGCAAGATATGTGGCATTTCGCAGCCACTGAGATAGTTATGGATGAAAGAGAGACTCTTTGCTTGAAAATCCCTATCCAGAAAAATTTTCGATTTTGTCCAGGTCCCAAAATTTAGGTAAAAATCACAAATTACGGCTTTCCCTTGATTATTTGGGTGAAATAGGCAACTAAGAATAAAAGGGTTGAACCAAAAGTCCTACAATCGGATGATCTAAAACATAGGCAACTTCGTTGCAAGATATGTGGCATTTCGCAGCCACTGAGATAGTTATGGATGAAAGAGAGACTCTTTGCTTGAAAATCCCTATCCAGAAAAATTTTCGATTTTGTCCAGGTCCCGAAATTTAGGTAAAAATCACAAATTACGGCTTTCCCTTGATTATCTGGGTGAAATAGGCAACAAAGAATAAAAGGGTTGAACCGAAAGACCTACAATCGGATGATCTAAAACATAGGCAACTTCGTTGCAAGATATGTGGCATTTGGCAGCCAATGAGGTATTTATGGATGAAAGAGAGACTCTTTGCTTGAAAATCAATATCCAGAAAAATTTTCGATTTTGTCCAGGTCCCGAAATTTAGGTAAAAATCACAAATCACGGCTTTCCCTTGATTATCTGGGTGAAATAGGCAACAAAGTATAAAAGGGTTGAACCAAAAGATCTACAATCGGGTGATCTAAAACATAGGCAACTTCGTTGCAAGATATGTGGCATTTGGCAGCCACTGAGGTAGTTATGGATGAAAGAGAGACTCTTTGCTTGAAAATCAATATCCAGAAAAATTTTCGATTTTGTCCAGGTCCCAAAATTTAGGTAAAAATCACAAATTACGGCTTTCCCTTGATTATTTGGGTGAAATAGGCAACTAAGAACAAAAGGGTTGAACCGAAAGACCTACAATCGGATGATCTAAAACATAGGCAACTTCGTTGCAAGATATGTGGCATTTGGCAGCCAATGAGGTATTTATGGATGAAAGAGAGACTCTTTGCTTGAAAATCAATATCCAGAAAAATTTTCGATTTTGTCCAGGTCCCAAAATTTAGGTAAAAATCACAAATTACGGCTTTCCCTTGATTATCTGGGTGAAATAGGCAACAAAGAATAAAAGGGTTGAACCGAAAGACCTACAATCGGATGATCTAAAACATAGGCAACTTCGTTGCAAGATATGTGGCATTTGGCAGCCAATGAGTTATTTATGGATGAAAGAGAGACTCTTTGCTTGAAAATCAATATCCAGAAAAATTTTCGATTTTGTCCAGGTCCCGAAATTTAGGTAAAAATCACAAATCACGGCTTTCCCTTGATTATCTGGGTGAAATAGGCAACAAAGTATAAAAGGGTTGAACCGAAAGACCTACAATCGGGTGATCTAAAACATAGGCAACTTCGTTGCAAGATATGTGGCATTTGGCAGCCACTGAGGTAGTTATGGATGAAAGAGAGACTCTTTGCTTGAAAATCCCTATCCAGAAAAATTTTCGATTTTGTCCAGGTCCCAAAATTTAGGTAAAAATCACAAATTATGGCTTTCCCTTGATTATCTGGGTGAAATAGGCAACAAAGAATAAAAGGGTTGAACCGAAAGACCTACAATCGGATGATCTAAAACATAGGCAACTTCGTTGCAAGATATGTGGCATTTGGCAGCCAATGAGGTATTTATGGATGAAAGAGAGACTCTTTGCTTGAAAATCCCTATCCAGAAAAATTTTCGATTTTGTCCAGGTCCCAAAATTTAGGTAAAAATCACAAATTACGGCTTTCCCTTGATTATCTGGGTGAAATAGGCAACAAAGAATAAAAGGGTTGAACCGAAAGACCTACAATCGGATGATCTAAAACATAGGCAACTTCGTTGCAAGATATGTGGCATTTCGCAGCCAATGAGGTATTTATGGATGAAAGAGAGACTCTTTGCTTGAAAATCCCTATCCAGAAAAATTTTCGATTTTGTCCAGGTCCCGAAATTTAGGTAAAAATCACAAATCACGGCTTTCCCTTGATTATCTGGGTGAAATAGGCAACAAAGTATAAAAGGGTTGAACCAAAAGACCTACAATCGGATGATCTAAAACATAGGCAACTTCGTTGCAAGATATGTGGCATTTGGCAGCCAATGAGGTATTTATGGATGAAAGAGAGACTCTTTGCTTGAAAATCCCTATCCAGAAAAATTTTCGATTTTGTCCAGGTCCCAAAATTTAGGTAAAAATCACAAATTACGGCTTTCCCTTGATTATTTGGGTGAAATAGGCAACAAAGTATAAAAGGGTTGAACCAAAAGACCTACAATCGGATGATCTAAAACATAGGCAACTTCGTTGCAAGATATGTGGCATTTGGCAGCCAATGAGGTATTTATGGATGAAAGAGAGACTCTTTGCTTGAAAATCCCTATCCAGAAAAATTTTCGATTTTGTCCACGTCCCAAAATTTAGGTAAAAATCACAAATTACGGCTTTCCCTTGATTATTTGGGTGAAATAGGCAACTAAGAACAAAAGGGTTGAACCGAAAGACCTACAATCGGATGATCTAAAACATAGGCAACTTCGTTGCAAGATATGTGGCATTTGGCAGCCACTGAGATAGTTATGGATGAAAGAGAGACTCTTTGCTTGAAAATCAATATCCAGAAAAATTTTCGATTTTGTCCAGGTCCCAAAATTTAGGTAAAAATCACAAATTACGGCTTTCCCTTGATTATCTGGGTGAAATAGGCAACAAAGAATAAAAGGGTTGAACCGAAAGACCTACAATCGGATGATCTAAAACATAGGCAACTTCGTTGCAAGATATGTGGCATTTGGCAGCCAATGAGGTATTTATGGATGAAAGAGAGACTCTTTGCTTGAAAATCAATATCCAGAAAAATTTTCGATTTTGTCCAGGTCCCGAAATTTAGGTAAAAATCACAAATCACGGCTTTCCCTTGATTATCTGGGTGAAATAGGCAACAAAGTATAAAAGGGTTGAACCAAAAGACCTACAATCGGGTGATCTAAAACATAGGCAACTTCGTTGCAAGATATGTGGCATTTGGCAGCCACTGAGGTAGTTATGGATGAAAGAGAGACTCTTTGCTTGAAAATCCCTATCCAGAAAAATTTTCGATTTTGTCCAGGTCCCAAAATTTAGGTAAAAATCACAAATTATGGCTTTCCCTTGATTATCTGGGTGAAATAGGCAACAAAGTATAAAAGGGTTGAAGCAAAAGACCTACAATCGGGTGATCTAAAACATAGGCAACTTCGTTGCAAGATATGTGGCATTTGGCAGCCAATGAGGTATTTATGGATGAAAGAGAGACTCTTTGCTTGAAAATCCCTATCCAGAAAAATTTTCGATTTTGTCCACGTCCCAAAATTTAGGTAAAAATCACAAATTACGGCTTTCCCTTGATTATTTGGGTGAAATAGGCAACTAAGAACAAAAGGGTTGAACCAAAAGACCTACAATCGGATGATCTAAAACATAGGCAACTTCGTTGCAAGATATGTGGCATTTGGCAGCCAATGAGGTATTTATGGATGAAAGAGAGACTCTTTGCTTGAAAATCAATATCCAGAAAAATTTTCGATTTTGTCCAGGTCCCGAAATTTAGGTCAAAATCACAAATTACGGCTTTCCCTTGATTATCTGGGTGAAATAGGCAACAAAGAATAAAAGGGTTGAACCGAAAGACCTACAATCGGATGATCTAAAACATAGGCAACTTCGTTGCAAGATATGTGGCATTTGGCAGCCAATGAGGTAGTTATGGATGAAAGAGAGACTCTTTGCTTGAAAATCAATATCCAGAAAAATTTTCGATTTTGTCCAGGTCCCGAAATTTAGGTAAAAATCACAAATTACGGCTTTCCCTTGATTATCTGGGTGAAATAGGCAACAAAGTATAAAAGGGTTGAACCAAAAGACCTACAATCGGGTGATCTAAAACATAGGCAACTTCGTTGCAAGATATGTGGCATTTGGCAGCCACTGAGGTAGTTATGGATGAAAGAGAGACTCTTTGCTTGAAAATCCCTATCCAGAAAAATTTTCGATTTTGTCCAGGTCCCAAAATTTAGGTAAAAATCACAAATTATGGCTTTCCCTTGATTATCTGGGTGAAATAGGCAACAAAGTATAAAAGGGTTGAAGCAAAAGACCTACAATCGGGTGATCTAAAACATAGGCAACTTCGTTGCAAGATATGTGGCATTTGGCAGCCACTGAGGTAGTTATGGATTAAAGAGAGACTCTTTGCTTGAAAATCAATATCCAGAAAAATTTTCGATTTTGTCCAGGTAACGAAATTTAGGTAAAAATCACAAATTACGGCTTTCCCTTGATTATCTGGGTGAAATAGGCAACTAAGAATAAAAGGGTTGAACCAAAAGACCTACAATCGGATGATCTAAAACATAGGCAACTTCGTTGCAAGATATGTGGCATTTGGCAGCCACTGAGGTAGTTATGGATGAAAGAGAGACTCTTTGCTTGAAAATCAATATCCAGAAAAATTTTCGATTTTGTTCAGGTCCCGAAATTTAGGTAAAAATCACAAATCACGGCTTTCCCTTGATTATCTGGGTGAAATAGGCAACAAAGTATAAAAGGGTTGAACCAAAAGACCTACAATCGGGTGATCTAAAACATAGGCAACTTCGTTGCAAGATATGTGGCATTTGGCAGCCACTGAGGTAGTTATGGATGAAAGAGAGACTCTTTGCTTGAAAATCCCTATCCAGAAAAATTTTCGATTTTGTCCAGGTCCCAAAATTTAGGTAAAAATCACAAATTATGGCTTTCCCTTGATTATCTGGGTGAAATAGGCAACAAAGAATAAAAGGGTTGAACCGAAAGACCTACAATCGGATGATCTAAAACATAGGCAACTTCGTTGCAAGATATGTAGCATTTGGCAGCCAATGAGGTATTTATGGATGAAAGAGAGACTCTTTGCTTGAAAATCAATATCCAGAAAAATTTTCGATTTTGTCCAGGTCCCAAAATTTAGGTAAAAATCACAAATTACGGCTTTCCCTTGATTATTTGGGTGAAATAGGCAACTAAGAACAAAAGGGTTGAACTAAAAGACCTACAATCGGATGATCTAAAACATAGGCAACTTCGTTGCAAGATATGTGGCATTTGGCAGCCAATGAGGTATTTATGGATGAAAGAGAGACTCTTTGCTTGAAAATCAATATCCAGAAAAATTTTCGATTTTGTCCAGGTCCCGAAATTTAGGTAAAAATCACAAATTACGGCTTTCCCTTGATTATCTGGGTGAAATAGGCAACAAAGAATAAAAGGGTTGAACCGAAAGACCTACAATCGGATGATCTAAAACATAGGCAACTTCGTTGCAAGATATGTGGCATTTGGCAGCCAATGAGGTATTTATGGATGAAAGAGAGACTCTTTGCTTGAAAATCAATATCCAGAAAAATTTTCGATTTTGTCCAGGTCCCAAAATTTAGGTAAAAATCACAAATTACGGCTTTCCCTTGATTATTTGGGTGAAATAGGCAACTAAGAACAAAAGGGTTGAACTAAAAGACCTACAATCGGATGATCTAAAACATAGGCAACTTCGTTGCAAGATATGTGGCATTTGGCAGCCAATGAGGTATTTATGGATGAAAGAGAGACTCTTTGCTTGAAAATCAATATCCAGAAAAATTTTCGATTTTGTCCAGGTCCCGAAATTTAGGTAAAAATCACAAATTACGGCTTTCCCTTGATTATCTGGGTGAAATAGGCAACAAAGAATAAAAGGGTTGAACCGAAAGACCTACAAGCGGATGATCTAAAACATAGGCAACTTCGTTGCAAGATATGTGGCATTTGGCAGCCAATGAGGTATTTATGGATGAAAGAGAGACTCTTTGCTTGAAAATCAATATCCAGAAAAATTTTCGATTTTGTCCAGGTCCCGAAATTTAGGTAAAAATCACAAATCACGGCTTTCCCTTGATTATCTGGGTGAAATAGGCAACAAAGTATAAAAGGGTTGAACCAAAAGACCTACAATCGGGTGATCTAAAACATAGGCAACTTCGTTGCAAGATATGTGGCATTTGGCAGCCACTGAGGTAGTTATGGATGAAAGAGAGACTCTTTGCTTGAAAATCAATATCCAGAAAAATTTTCGATTTTGTGAAGGTAACGAAATTTAGGTAAAAATCACAAATTACGGCTTTCCCTTGATTATCTGGGTGAAATAGGCAACAAAGAATAAAAGGGTTGAACCGAAAGACCTACAATCGGATGATCTAAAACATAGGCAACTTCGTTGCAAGATATGTGGCATTTGGCAGCCAATGAGGTATTTATGGATGAAAGAGAGACTCTTTGCTTGAAAATCAATATCCAGAAAAATTTTCGATTTTGTCGAGGTCCCGAAATTTAGGTAAAAATCTCAAATTACGGGTTTCCCTTGATTATCTGGGTGAAATAGGCAACTAAGAATAAAAGGGTTGAAGCAGAAGACCTACAATCGGATGATCTAAAACATAGGCAACTTCGTTGCAAGATATGTGGCATTTGACAGCCAATGAGGTATTTATGGATGGAAGAGAGACTCTTTGCTTAAAAATCCCTATCCAGAAAAATTTTCGATTTTTTTTAGGTCCCGAAATTTAGGTAAAAATCACAAATTACGACTTTCCCTTGATTATTTGTTTGAAATAGGCAACAAAGTATAAAAGGGTGGAACCAAAAGACCTACAATCGGATGATCTAAAACATAGGCAGCTTCGTTGCGAGATATGTGGCATTTGGCAGCCAATGAGGTATTTATGGATGGAAGAGAGACTCTTTGCTTAAAAATCCCTATCCAGAAAAATTTTCGATTTTTTTTAGGTCCCGAAATTTAGGTAAAAATCACAAATTACGACTTTCCCTTGATTATTTGTTTGAAATAGGCAACAAAGTATAAAAGGGTGGAACCAAAAGACCTACAATCGGATGATCTAATACATAGGCAACTTCGTTGCAAGATATGTGGCATTTGGCAGCCAATGAGGTAGTTATGGATGAAAGAGAGACTCTTTGCTTAAAAATCCCTATCCAGAAAAATTTTCGATTTTGTCCAGGTCCCAAAATTTAGGTAAAAATCACAAATTACGGGTTTCCCTTGATTATTTGGGTGACATAGGCTAAGAACAAAAGGGTTGAAACAAAAGACCTACAATCGGATGATCTAATACATAGGCAACTTCGTTGCAAGATATGTGGCATTTGGCAGCCAATGAGGTAGTTATGGATGAAAGAGAGACTCTTTGCTTAAAAATCCCTATCCAGAAAAATTTTCGATTTTTTCCAGGTCCCGAAATTTAGGTAAAAATCACAAATTACGGCTTTCCCTTGATTATCTGGGTGAAATAGGCAACAAAGAATAAAAGGGTTGAACCGAAAGACCTACAATCGGATGATCTAATACATAGGCAACTTCGTTGCAAGATATGTGGCATTTGGCAGCCAATGAGGTAGTTATGGATGAAAGAGAGACTCTTTGCTTAAAAATCCCTATCCAGAAAAATTTTCGATTTTGTCCAGGTCCCGAAATTTAGGTAAAAATCACAAATTACGGCTTTCCCTTGATTATTTGGGTGAAATAGGCAACAAAGAATAAAAGGGTTGAACCGAAAGACCTACAATCGGATGATCTAATACATAGGCAACTTCGTTGCAAGATATGTGGCATTTGGCAGCCAATGAGGTAGTTATGGATGAAAGAGAGACTCTTTGCTTAAAAATCCCTATCCAGAAAAATTTTCGATTTTGTCCAGGTCCCGAAATTTAGGTAAAAATCACAAATTACGGCTTTCCCTTGATTATCTGGGTGAAATAGGCAACAAAGAATAAAAGGGTTGAACCGAAAGACCTACAATCGGATGATCTAATACATAGGCAACTTCGTTGCAAGATATGTGGCATTTGGCAGCCAATGAGGTAGTTATGGATGAAAGAGAGACTCTTTGCTTAAAAATCCCTATCCAGAAAAATTTTCGATTTTGTCCAGGTCCCGAAATTTAGGTAAAAATCACAAATTACGGCTTTCCCTTGATTATCTGGGTGAAATAGGCAACAAAGAATAAAAGGGTTGAACCGAAAGACCTACAATCGGATGATCTAATACATAGGCAACTTCGTTGCAAGATATGTGGCATTTGGCAGCCAATGAGGTAGTTATGGATGAAAGAGAGACTCTTTGCTCCCTATCCAGAAAAATTTTCGATTTTTTCCAGGTCCCGAAATTTAGGAAAAAATCACAAATTACGGCTTTCCCTTGATTATCTGGGTGAAATAGGCAACAAAGAATAAAAGGGTTGAACCGAAAGACCTACAATCGGATGATCTAATACATAGGCAACTTCGTTGCAAGATATGTGGCATTTGGCAGCCAA
Organism: Xylota sylvarum; assembly: GCA_905220385.1. Classification (NCBI taxonomy): domain Eukaryota; kingdom Metazoa; phylum Arthropoda; class Insecta; order Diptera; family Syrphidae; genus Xylota; species Xylota sylvarum. The sequence continues at coordinate 100,050,218 of LR999957.1, read as the reverse complement.
TGAGGTAGTTATGGATGAAAGAGAGACTCTTTGCTTAAAAATCCCTATCCAGAAAAATTTTCGATTTTTTCCAGGTCCCGAAATTTAGGTAAAAATCACAAATTACGGCTTTCCCTTGATTATCTGGGTGAAATAGGCAACAAAGAATAAAAGGGTTGAACCGAAAGACCTACAATCGGATGATCTAATACATAGGCAACTTCGTTGCAAGATATGTGGCATTTGGCAGCCAATGAGGTAGTTATGGATGAAAGAGAGACTCTTTGCTTAAAAATCCCTATCCAGAAAAATTTTCGATTTTTTCCAGGTCCCGAAATTTAGGTAAAAATCACAAATTACGGCTTTCCCTTGATTATCTGGGTGAAATAGGCAACAAAGAATAAAAGGGTTGAACCGAAAGACCTACAATCGGATGATCTAAAACATAGGCAACTTCGTTGCAAGATATGTGGCATTTGGCAGCCAATGAGGTAGTTATGGATGAAAGAGAGACTCTTTGCTTAAAAATCCCTATCCAGAAAAATTTTCGATTTTTTCCAGGTCCCGAAATTTAGGTAAAAATCACAAATCACGGCTTTCAGTTGATTATCTGGGTGAAATAGGCAACAAAGTATAAAAGGGTTGAACCAAAAGACCTACAATCGGGTGATCTAAAACATAGGCAACTTCGTTGCAAGATATGTGGTATTTGGCAGCCACTGAGGTAGTTATGGATGAAAGAGAGACTCTTTGCTTGAAAATCAATATCCAGAAAAATTTTCGATTTTGTCCAGGTCCCAAAATTTAGGTAAAAATCACAAATTATGGCTTTCCCTTGATTATCTGGGTGAAATAGGCAACAAAGAATAAAAGGGTTGAACCGAAAGACCTACAATCGGATGATCTAAAACATAGGCAACTTCGTTGCAAGATATGTGGCATTTGGCAGCCAATGAGGTATTTATGGATGAAAGAGAGACTCTTTGCTTGAAAATCAATATCCAGAAAAATTTTCGATTTTGTCCAGGTCCCGAAATTTAGGTAAAAATCACAAATTACGGCTTTCTCTTGATTATTTGAGTGACATAGGCAACTAAGAACAAAAGGGTTGAAACAAAAGACCTACAATCGGATGATCTAATACATAGGCAACTTCGTTGCAAGATATGTGGCATTTGGCAGCCAATGAGGTAGTTATGGATGAAAGAGAGACTCTTTGCTTGAAAATCCCTATCCAGAAAAATTTTCGATTTTGTCCAGGTCCCAAAATTTAGGTAAAAATCACAAATTATGGCTTTCCCTTGATTATCTGGGTGAAATAGGCAACAAAGAATAAAAGGGTTGAACCGAAAGACCTACAATCGGATGATCTAAAACATAGGCAACTTCGTTGCAAGATATGTGGCATTTGGCAGCCAATGAGGTATTTATGGATGAAAGAGAGACTCTTTGCTTGAAAATCAATATCCAGAAAAATTTTCGATTTTGTCCAGGTCCCGAAATTTAGGTAAAAATCACAAATCACGGCTTTCCCTTGATTATCTGGGTGAAATAGGCAACAAAGTATAAAAGGGTTGAACCAAAAGACCTACAATCGGGTGATCTAAAACATAGGCAACTTCGTTGCAAGATATGTGGCATTTGGCAGCCACTGAGGTAGTTATGGATGAAAGAGAGACTCTTTGCTTGAAAATCAATATCCAGAAAAATTTTCGATTTTGTCCAGGTAACGAAATTTAGGTAAAAATCACAAATTACGGCTTTCCCTTGATTATCTGGGTGAAATAGGCAACTAAGAATAAAAGGGTTGAACCAAAAGACCTACAATCGGATGATCTAAAACATAGGCAACTTCGTTGCAAGATATGTGGCATTTGGCAGCCAATGAGGTATTTATGGATGAAAGAGAGACTCTTTGCTTGAAAATCAATATCCAGAAAAATTTTCGATTTTGTCCAGGTCCCGAAATTTAGGTAAAAATCACAAATTACGGCTTTCTCTTGATTATTTGAGTGACATAGGCAACTAAGAACAAAAGGGTTGAACCAAAAGACCTACAATCGGATGATCTAAAACATAGGCAACTTCGTTGCAAGATATGTGGCATTTGGCAGCCAATGAGGTATTTATGGATGAAAGAGAGACTCTTTGCTTGAAAATCAATATCCAGAAAAATTTTCGATTTTGTCCAGGTCCCAAAATTTAGGTAAAAATCACAAATTACGGCTTTCCCTTGATTATTTGGGTGAAATAGGCAACTAAGAACAAAAGGGTTGAACCAAAAGACCTACAATCGGATGATCTAAAACATAGGCAACTTCGTTGCAAGATATGTGGCATTTGGCAGCCAATGAGGTATTTATGGATGAAAGAGAGACTCTTTGCTTGAAAATCAATATCCAGAAAAATTTTCGATTTTTTTTAGGTCCCAAAATTTAGGTAAAAATCACAAATTACGGCTTTCCCTTGATTATCTGGGTGAAATAGGCAACAAAGAATAAAAGGGTTGAACCGAAAGACCTACAATCGGATGATCTAATACATAGGCAACTTCGTTGCAAGATATGTGGCATTTGGCAGCCAATGAGGTAGTTATGGATGAAAGAGAGACTCTTTGCTTGAAAATCCGTATCCAGAAAAATTTTCGATTTTGTCCAGGTCCCAAAATTTAGGTAAAAATCACAAATTATGGCTTTCCCTTGATTATCTGGGTGAAATAGGCAACAAAGAATAAAAGGGTTGAACCGAAAGACCTACAATCGGATGATCTAAAACATAGGCAACTTCGTTGCAAGATATGTGGCATTTGGCAGCCAATGAGGTATTTATGGATGAAAGAGAGACTCTTTGCTTGAAAATCAATATCCAGAAAAATTTTCGATTTTGTCCAGGTCCCGAAATTTAGGTAAAAATCACAAATTACGGCTTTCCCTTGATTATCTGGGTGAAATAGGCAACAAAGTATAAAAGGGTTGAACCAAAAGACCTACAATCGGATGATCTAAAACATAGGCAACTTCGTTGCAAGATATGTGGCATTTGGCAGCCAATGAGGTATTTATGGATGAAAGAGAGACTCTTTGCTTGAAAATCAATATCCAGAAAAATTTTCGATTTTGTCCAGGTCCCAAAATTTAGGTAAAAATCACAAATTATGGCTTTCCCTTGATTATCTGGGTGAAATAGGCAACTAAGAATAAAAGGGTTGAACCAAAAGACCTACAATCGGATGATCTAAAACATAGGCAACTTCGTTGCAAGATATGTGGCATTTGGCAGCCAATGAGGTATTTATGGATGAAAGAGAGACTCTTTGCTTGAAAATCAATATCCAGAAAAATTTTCGATTTTGTCGAGGTCCCGAAATTTAGGTAAAAATCTCAAATTACGGGTTTCCCTTGATTATCTGGGTGAAATAGGCAACTAAGAATAAAAGGGTTGAACCGAAAGACCTACAATCGGATGATCTAAAACATAGGCAACTTCGTTGCAAGATATGTGGCATTTGGCAGCCAATGAGGTAGTTATGGATGAAAGAGAGACTCTTTGCTTGAAAATCAATATCCAGAAAAATTTTCGATTTTGTCGAGGTCCCGAAATTTAGGTAAAAATCTCAAATTACGGGTTTCTCTTGATTATTTGGGTGAAATAGGCAACTAAGAATAAAAGGGTTGAACCAAAAGACCTACAATCGGATGATCTAAAACATAGGCAACTTCGTTGCAAGATATGTGGCATTTGGCAGCCAATGAGGTAGTTATGGATGAAAGAGAGACTCTTTGCTTGAAAATCCCTATCCAGAAAAATTTTCGATTTTGTCCAGGTCCCAAAATTTAGGTAAAAATCACAAATTATGGCTTTCCCTTGATTATCTGGGTGAAATAGGCAAGAAAGGATAAAAGGGTTGAACCGAAAGACCTACAATCGGATGATCTAAAACATAGGCAACTTCGTTGCAAGATATGTGGCATTTGGCAGCCAATGAGGTATTTATGGATGAAAGAGAGACTCTTTGCTTGAAAATCAATATCCAGAAAAATTTTCGATTTTGTCCAGGTCCCAAAATTTAGGTAAAAATCACAAATTATGGCTTTCCCTTGATTATCTGGGTGAAATAGGCAACAAAGAATAAAAGGGTTGAACCGAAAGACCTACAATCGGATGATCTAAAACATAGGCAACTTCGTTGCAAGATATGTGGCATTTGGCAGCCAATGAGGTATTTATGGATGAAAGAGAGACTCTTTGCTTGAAAATCAATATCCAGAAAAATTTTCGATTTTGTCCAGGTCCCGAAATTTAGGTAAAAATCACAAATTACGGCTTTCCCTTGATTATCTGGGTGAAATAGGCAACAAAGTATAAAAGGGTTGAACCAAAAGACCTACAATCGGATGATCTAAAACATAGGCAACTTCGTTGCAAGATATGTGGCATTTGGCAGCCAATGAGGTATTTATGGATGAAAGAGAGACTCTTTGCTTGAAAATCAATATCCAGAAAAATTTTCGATTTTGTCGAGGTCCCGAAATTTAGGTAAAAATCTCAAATTACGGGTTTCCCTTGATTATCTGGGTGAAATAGGCAACTAAGAATAAAAGGGTTGAACCGAAAGACCTACAATCGGATGATCTAAAACATAGGCAACTTCGTTGCAAGATATGTGGCATTTGGCAGCCAATGAGGTATTTATGGATGAAAGAGAGACTCTTTGCTTGAAAATCAATATCCAGAAAAATTTTCGATTTTGTCGAGGTCCCGAAATTTAGGTAAAAATCTCAAATTACGGGTTTCCCTTGATTATCTGGGTGAAATAGGCAACTAAGAATAAAAGGGTTGAACCAAAAGACCTACAATCGGATGCTCTAAAACATAGGCAACTTCGTTGCAAGATATGTGGCATTTGGCAGCCAATGAGGTAGTTATGGATGAAAGAGAGACTCTTTGCTTGAAAATCCCTATCCAGAAAAATTTTCGATTTTGTCCAGGTCCCAAAATTTAGGTAAAAATCACAAATTATGGCTTTCCCTTGATTATCTGGGTGAAATAGGCAAGAAAGGATAAAAGGGTTGAACCGAAAGACCTACAATCGGATGATCTAAAACATAGGCAACTTCGTTGCAAGATATGTGGCATTTGGCAGCCAATGAGGTATTTATGGATGAAAGAGAGACTCTTTGCTTGAAAATCAATATCCAGAAAAATTTTCGATTTTGTCCAGGTCCCGAAATTTAGGTAAAAATCACAAATTACGGCTTTCCCTTGATTATCTGGGTGAAATAGGCAACAAAGTATAAAAGGGTTGAACCAAAAGACCTACAATCGGATGATCTAAAACATAGGCAACTTCGTTGCAAGATATGTGGCATTTGGCAGCCAATGAGGTAGTTATGGATGAAAGAGAGACTCTTTGCTTGAAAATCAATATCCAGAAAAATTTTCGATTTTGTCCAGGTCCCAAAATTTAGGTAAAAATCACAAATTATGGCTTTCCCTTGATTATCTGGGTGAAATAGGCAACTAAGAATAAAAGGGTTGAACCAAAAGACCTACAATCGGATGATCTAAAACATAGGCAACTTCGTTGCAAGATATGTGGCATTTGGCAGCCAATGAGGTATTTATGGATGAAAGAGAGACTCTTTGCTTGAAAATCAATATCCAGAAAAATTTTCGATTTTGTCGAGGTCCCGAAATTTAGGTAAAAATCTCAAATTACGGGTTTCCCTTGATTATCTGGGTGAAATAGGCAACAAAGAATAAAAGGGTTGAACCGAAAGACCTACAATCGGATGATCTAAAACATAGGCAACTTCGTTGCAAGATATGTGGCATTTGGCAGCCAATGAGGTATTTATGGATGAAAGAGAGACTCTTTGCTTGAAAATCAATATCCAGAAAAATTTTCGATTTTGTCGAGGTCCCGAAATTTAGGTAAAAATCTCAAATTACGGGTTTCCCTTGATTATCTGGGTGAAATAGGCAACTAAGAATAAAAGGGTTGAACCAAAAGACCTACAATCGGATGATCTAAAACATAGGCAACTTCGTTGCAAGATATGTGGCATTTGGCAGCCAATGAGGTAGTTATGGATGAAAGAGAGACTCTTTGCTTGAAAATCCCTATCCAGAAAAATTTTCGATTTTGTCCAGGTCCCAAAATTTAGGTAAAAATCACAAATTATGGCTTTCCCTTGATTATCTGGGTGAAATAGGCAAGAAAGGATAAAAGGGTTGAACCGAAAGACCTACAATCGGATGATCTAAAACATAGGCAACTTCGTTGCAAGATATGTGGCATTTGGCAGCCACTGAGGTAGTTATGGATGAAAGAGAGACTCTTTGCTTGAAAATCAATATCCAGAAAAATTTTCGATTTTGTCCAGGTAACGAAATTTAGGTAAAAATCACAAATTACGGCTTTCCCTTGATTATCTGGGTGAAATAGGCAACTAAGAATAAAAGGGTTGAACCAAAAGACCTACAATCGGATGATCTAAAACATAGGCAACTTCGTTGCAAGATATGTGGCATTTGGCAGCCAATGAGGTATTTATGGATGAAAGAGAGACTCTTTGCTTGAAAATCAATATCCAGAAAAATTTTCGATTTTGTCGAGGTCCCGAAATTTAGGTAAAAATCTCAAATTACGGGTTTCCCTTGATTATCTGGGTGAAATAGGCAACTAAGAATAAAAGGGTTGAACCAAAAGACCTACAATCGGATGATCTAAAACATAGGCAACTTCGTTGCAAGATATGTGGCATTTGGCAGCCAATGAGGTATTTATGGATGAAAGAGAGACTCTTTGCTTGAAAATCAATATCCAGAAAAATTTTCGATTTTGTCGAGGTCCCGAAATTTAGGTAAAAATCTCAAATTACGGGTTTCCCTTGATTATCTGGGTGAAATAGGCAACTAAGAATAAAAGGGTTGAACCGAAAGACCTACAATCGGATGATCTAAAACATAGGCAACTTCGTTGCAAGATATGTGGCATTTGGCAGCCAATGAGGTATTTATGGATGAAAGAGAGACTCTTTGCTTGAAAATCAATATCCAGAAAAATTTTCGATTTTGTCGAGGTCCCGAAATTTAGGTAAAAATCTCAAATTACGGGTTTCCCTTGATTATCTGGGTGAAATAGGCAACTAAGAATAAAAGGGTTGAACCAAAAGACCTACAATCGGATGATCTAAAACATAGGCAACTTCGTTGCAAGATATGTGGCATTTGGCAGCCAATGAGGTAGTTATGGATGAAAGAGAGACTCTTTGCTTGAAAATCCCTATCCAGAAAAATTTTCGATTTTGTCCAGGTCCCAAAATTTAGGTAAAAATCACAAATTATGGCTTTCCCTTGATTATCTGGGTGAAATAGGCAACAAAGAATAAAAGGGTTGAACCGAAAGACCTACAATCGGATGATCTAAAACATAGGCAACTTCGTTGCAAGATATGTGGCATTTGGCAGCCACTGAGGTAGTTATGGATGAAAGAGAGACTCTTTGCTTGAAAATCAATATCCAGAAAAATTTTCGATTTTGTCCAGGTAACGAAATTTAGGTAAAAATCACAAATTACGGCTTTCCCTTGATTATCTGGGTGAAATAGGCAACTAAGAATAAAAGGGTTGAACCAAAAGACCTACAATCGGATGATCTAAAACATAGGCAACTTCGTTGCAAGATATGTGGCATTTGGCAGCCAATGAGGTATTTATGGATGAAAGAGAGACTCTTTGCTTGAAAATCAATATCCAGAAAAATTTTCGATTTTGTCGAGGTCCCGAAATTTAGGTAAAAATCTCAAATTACGGGTTTCCCTTGATTATCTGGGTGAAATAGGCAACTAAGAATAAAAGGGTTGAACCAAAAGACCTACAATCGGATGATCTAAAACATAGGCAACTTCGTTGCAAGATATGTGGCATTTGGCAGCCAATGAGGTATTTATGGATGAAAGAGAGACTCTTTGCTTGAAAATCAATATCCAGAAAAATTTTCGATTTTGTCGAGGTCCCGAAATTTAGGTAAAAATCTCAAATTACGGGTTTCCCTTGATTATCTGGGTGAAATAGGCAACTAAGAATAAAAGGGTTGAACCAAAAGACCTACAATCGGATGATCTAAAACATAGGCAACTTCGTTGCAAGATATGTGGCATTTGGCAGCCAATGAGGTATTTATGGATGAAAGAGAGACTCTTTGCTTGAAAATCAATATCCAGAAAAATTTTCAATTTTGTCCAGGTCCCAAAATTTAGGTAAAAACCACAAATTACGGGTTTCTCTTGATTATTTGGGTGAAATAGGCAACTAAGAATAAAAGGGTTGAAGCAGAAGACCTACAATCGGATGATCTAAAACATAGGCAACTTCGTTGCAAGATATGTGGCATTTGACAGCCAATGAGGTATTTATGGATGGAAGAGAGACTCTTTGGTTAAAAATCCCTATCCAGAAAAATTTTCGATTTTTTCCAGGTCTCGAAATTTAGGTAAAAATCACAAATTACGGCTTTCCCTTGATTATCTGGGTGAAATAGGCAACAAAGAATAAAAGGGTTGAACCAAAAGACCTACAATCGGATGATCTAAAACAGAGGCAACTTCGTTGCAAGATATGTGGCATTTGGCAGCCAATGAGGTAGTTATGGATGAAAGAGAGACTCTTTGCTTAAAAATCCCTATCCAGAAAAATTTTCGATTTTTTCCAGGTCCCGAAATTTAGGTAAAAATCACAAATTACGGCTTTCCCTTGATTATCTGGGCGAAATAGGCAACAAAGAATAAAAGGGTTGAACCTAAAGACCTACAATCGGATGATCTAATACATAGGCAACTTCGTTGCAAGATATGTGGCATTTGGCAGCCAATGAGGTAGTTATGGATGAAAGAGAGACTCTTTGCTTAAAAATACCTATCCAGAAAAATTTTCGATTTTGTCCAGGTAACGAAATTTAGGTAAAAATCACAAATTACGGCTTTCTCTTGATTATTTGAGTGACATAGGCAACTAAGAATAAAAGGGTTGAAGCAAAAGACCTACAATCGGATGATCTAATACATAGGCAACTTCGTTGCAAGATATGTGGCATTTGGCAGCCAATGAGGTAGTTATGGATGAAAGAGAGACTCTTTGCTTGAAAATCCCTATCCAGAAAAATTTTCGATTTTTTCCAGGTCCCGAAATTTAGGTAAAAATCACAAATTACGGCTTTCCCTTGATTATCTGGGTGAAATAGGCAACAAAGAATAAAAGGGTTGAACCGAAAGACCTACAATCGGATGATCTAAAACATAGGCAACTTCGTTGCAAGATATGTGGCATTTGGCAGCCAATGAGGTAGTTATGGATGAAAGAGAGACTCTTTGCTTAAAAATCCCTATCCAGAAAAATTTTCGACTTTTTCCAGGTCCCGAAATTTAGGTAAAAATCACAAATTACGGCTTTCCCTTGATTATCTGGGTGAAATAGGCAACAAAGAATAAAAGGGTTGAACCGAAAGACCTACAATCGGATGATCTAAAACATAGGCAACTTCGTTGCAAGATATGTGGCATTTGGCAGCCAATGATTTAGTTATGGATGAAAGAGAGACTCTTTGCTTAAAAGTCCCTATCCAGAAAAATTTTCGATTTTTTCCAGGTCCCGAAATTTAGGTAAAAATCACAAATTACGGCTTTCCCTTGATTATCTGGGTGAAATAGGCAACAAAGAATAAAAGGGTTGAACCAAAAGACCCACAATCGGATGATCTAAAACATAGGCAACTTCGTTGCAAGATATGTGGCATTTGGCAGCCAATGAGGTAGTTATGGATGAAAGAGAGACTCTTTGCTTAAAAATCCCTATCCAGAAAAATTTTCGATTTTTTCCAGGTCCCGAAATTTAGGTAAAAATCACAAATTACGGCTTTCCCTTGATTATCTGGGTGAAATAGGCAACAAAGAATAAAAGGGTTGAACCGAAAGACCTACAATCGGATGATCTAAAACATAGGCAACTTCGTTGCGAGATATGTGGCATTTGGCAGCCACTGAAATCCCTATCCAGAAAAATTTTCGATTTTTTTTAGGTCCCGAAATTTAGGTAAAAATCACAAATTACGGCTTTCCCTTGATTATCTGGGTGAAATAGGCAACAAAGAATAAAAGGGTTGAACCGAAAGACCTACAATCGGATGATCTAAAACATAGGCAACTTCGTTGCAAGATATGTGGCATTTGGCAGCCAATGAGGTAGTTATGGATGAAAGAGAGACTCTTTGCTTAAAAATCCCTATCCAGAAAAATTTTCGATTTTGTCCAGGTAACGAAATTTAGGTAAAAATCACAAATTACGGCTTTCTCTTGATTATTTGAGTGACATAGGCAACTAAGAATAAAAGGGTTGAAGCAAAAGACCTACAATCGGATGATCTAATACATAGGCAACTTCGTTGCAAGATATGTGGCATTTGGCAGCCAATGAGGTAGTTATGGATGAAAGAGAGACTCTTTGCTTGAAAATCCCTATCCAGAAAAATTTTCGATTTTTTCCAGGTCCCGAAATTTAGGTAAAAATCACAAATTACGGCTTTCCCTTGATTATCTGGGTAAAATAGGCAACAAAGAATAAAAGGGTTGAACCGAAAGACCTACAATCGGATGATCTAAAACATAGGCAACTTCGTTGCGAGATATGTGGCATTTGGCAGCCACTGAAATCCCTATCCAGAAAAATTTTCGATTTTTTTTAGGTCCCGAAATTTAGGTAAAAATCACAAATTACGACTTTCCCTTGATTATTTGGGTGAAATAGGCAACTAAGAATAAAAGGGTTGAACCAAAAGACCTACAATCGGATGATCTAAAACATAGGCAACTTCGTTGCAAGATATGTGGCATTTGGCAGCCAATGAGGTAGTTATGGATGAAAGAGAGACTCTTTGCTTAAAAATCCCTATTCAGAAAAATTTTCGATTTTTTCCAGGTCCCGAAATTTAGGTAAAAATCACAAATTACGGCTTTCCCTTGATTATCTGGGTAAAATAGGCAACAAAGAATAAAAGGGTTGAACCGAAAGACCTACAATCGGATGATCTAAAACATAGGCAACTTCGTTGCGAGATATGTGGCATTTGGCAGCCACTGAAATCCCTATCCAGAAAAATTTTCGATTTTGTCCAGATCCCAAAATTTAGGTAAAAATCACAAATTACGGCTTTCCCTTGATTATCTGGGTGAAATAGGCAACAAAGAATAAAAGGGTTGAACCGAAAGACCTACAATCGGATGATCTAAAACATAGGCAACTTCGTTGCAAGATATGTGGCATTTGGCAGCCAATGATTTAGTTATGGATGAAAGAGAGACTCTTTGCTTAAAAATCCCTATCCAGAAAAATTTTCGATTTTTTCCAGGTCCCGAAATTTAGGTAAAAATCACAAATTACGGCTTTCCCTTGATTATCTGGGTGAAATAGGCAACAAAGAATAAAAGGGTTGAACCGAAAGACCTACAATCGGATGATCTAAAACATAGGCAACTTCGTTGCGAGATATGTGGCATTTGGCAGCCACTGAAATCCCTATCCAGAAAAATTTTCGATTTTGTCCAGATCCCAAAATTTAGGTAAAAATCACAAATTACGGCTTTCCCTTGATTATCTGGGTGAAATAGGCAACAAAGAATAAAAGGGTTGAACCAAAAGACCTACAATCGGATGATCTAAAACATAGGCAACTTCGTTGCAAGATATGTGGCATTTGGCAGCCAATGAGGTAGTTATGGATGAAAGAGAGACTCTTTGCTTAAAAATCCCTATTCAGAAAAATTTTCGATTTTTTCCAGGTCCCGAAATTTAGGTAAAAATCACAAATTACGGCTTTCCCTTGATTATCTGGGTGAAATAGGCAACAAAGAATAAAAGGGTTGAACCAAAAGACCTACAATCGGATGATCTAAAACATAGGCAACTTCGTTGCAAGATATGTGGCATTTGGCAGCCAATGAGGTAGTTATGGATGAAAGAGAGACTCTTTGCTTAAAAATCCCTATCCAGAAAAATTTTCGATTTTGTCCAGGTCCCGAAATTTAGGTAAAAATCACAAATTACGGCTTTCCCTTGATTATCTGGGTGAAATAGGCAACAAAGAATAAAAGGGTTGAACCGAAAGACCTACAATCGGATGATCTAAAACATAGGCAACTTCGTTGCGAGATATGTGGCATTTGGCAGCCACTGAAATCCCTATCCAGAAAAATTTTCGATTTTGTCCAGATCCCAAAATTTAGGTAAAAATCACAAATTACGGCTTTCCCTTGATTATCTGGGTGAAATAGGCAACAAAGAATAAAAGGGTTGAAACAAAAGACCTACAATCGGATGATCTAAAACATAGGCAACTTCGTTGCAAGATATGTGGCATTTGGCAGCCAATGAGGTAGTTATGGATGAAAGAGAGACTCTTTGCTTAAAAATCCCTATCCAGAAAAATTTTCGATTTTTTCCAGGTCCCGAAATTTAGGTAGAAATCACAAATTACGGCTTTCCCTTGATTATCTGGGTGAAATAGGCAACAAAGAATAAAAGGGTTGAACCGAAAGACCTACAATCGGATGATCTAAAACATAGGCAACTTCGTTGCGAGATATGTGGCATTTGGCAGCCACTGAAATCCCTATCCAGAAAAATTTTCGATTTTGTCCAGATCCCAAAATTTAGGTAAAAATCACAAATTACGGCTTTCCCTTGATTATCTGGGTGAAATAAGCAACAAAGAATAAAAGGGTTGAACCAAAAGACCTACAATCGGATGATCTAAAACATAGGCAACTTCGTTGCAAGATATGTGGCATTTGGCAGCCAATGAGGTAGTTATGGATGAAAGAGAGACTCTTTGCTTAAAAATCCCTATCCAGAAAAATTTTCGATTTTTTCCAGGTCCCGAAATTTAGGTAAAAATCACAAATTACGGCTTTCCCTTGATTATCTGGGTGAAATAGGCAACAAAGAATAAAAGGGTTGAAGCAAAAGACCTACAATCGGATGATCTAATACATAGGCAACTTCGTTGCAAGATATGTGGCATTTGGCAGCCAATGAGGTAGTTATGGATGAAAGAGAGACTCTTTGCTTGAAAATCCCTATCCAGAAAAATTTTCGATTTTGTCCAGATCCCAAAATTTAGGTAAAAATCACAAATTACGGCTTTCCCTTGATTATCTGGGTGAAATAGGCAACAAAGAATAAAAGGGTTGAACCAAAAGACCTACAATCGGATGATCTAAAACATAGGCAACTTCGTTGCAAGATATGTGGCATTTGGCAGCCAATGAGGTAGTTATGGATGAAAGAGAGACTCTTTGCTTAAAAATCCCTATTCAGAAAAATTTTCGATTTTTTCCAGGTCCCGAAATTTAGGTAAAAATCACAAATTACGGCTTTCCCTTGATTATCTGGGTGAAATAGGCAACAAAGAATAAAAGGGTTGAACCAAAAGACCTACAATCGGATGATCTAAAACATAGGCAACTTCGTTGCAAGATATGTGGCATTTGGCAGCCAATGAGGTAGTTATGGATGAAAGAGAGACTCTTTGCTTAAAAATCCCTATCCAGAAAAATTTTCGATTTTTTCCAGGTCCCGAAATTTAGGTAAAAATCACAAATTACGGCTTTCCCTTGATTATCTGGGTGAAATAGGCAACAAAGAATAAAAGGGTTGAACCGAAAGACCTACAATCGGATGATCTAAAACATAGGCAACTTCGTTGCGAGATATGTGGCATTTGGCAGCCACTGAAATCCCTATCCAGAAAAATTTTCGATTTTGTCCAGATCCCAAAATTTAGGTAAAAATCACAAATTACGGCTTTCCCTTGATTATCTGGGTGAAATAGGCAACAAAGAATAAAAGGGTTGAAACAAAAGACCTACAATCGGATGATCTAAAACATAGGCAACTTCGTTGCAAGATATGTGGCATTTGGCAGCCAATGAGGTAGTTATGGATGAAAGAGAGACTCTTTGCTTAAAAATCCCTATCCAGAAAAATTTTCGATTTTTTCCAGGTCCCGAAATTTAGGTAAAAATCACAAATTACGGCTTTCCCTTGATTATCTGGGTGAAATAGGCAACAAAGAATAAAAGGGTTGAACCGAAAGACCTACAATCGGATGATCTAAAACATAGGCAACTTCGTTGCGAGATATGTGGCATTTGGCAGCCACTGAAATCCCTATCCAGAAAAATTTTCGATTTTGTCCAGGTCCCAAAATTTAGGTAAAAATCACAAATTACGGCTTTCCCTTGATTATCTGGGTGAAATAAGCAACAAAGAATAAAAGGGTTGAACCAAAAGACCTACAATCGGATGATCTAAAACATAGGCAACTTCGTTGCAAGATATGTGGCATTTGGCAGCCAATGAGGTAGTTATGGATGAAAGAGAGACTCTTTGCTTAAAAATCCCTATCCAGAAAAATTTTCGATTTTTTCCAGGTCCCGAAATTTAGGTAAAAATCACAAATTACGGCTTTCCCTTGATTATCTGGGTGAAATAGGCAACAAAGAATAAAAGGGTTGAAGCAAAAGACCTACAATCGGATGATCTAATACATAGGCAACTTCGTTGCAAGATATGTGGCATTTGGCAGCCAATGAGGTAGTTATGGATGAAAGAGAGACTCTTTGCTTGAAAATCCCTATCCAGAAAAATTTTCGATTTTTTCCAGGTCCCGAAATTTAGGTAAAAATCACAAATTACGGCTTTCCCTTGATTATCTGGGTGAAATAAGCAACAAAGAATAAAAGGGTTGAACCAAAAGACCTACAATCGGATGATCTAAAACATAGGCAACTTCGTTGCAAGATATGTGGCATTTGGCAGCCAATGAGGTAGTTATGGATGAAAGAGAGACTCTTTGCTTAAAAATCCCTATCCAGAAAAATTTTCGATTTTTTCCAGGTCCCGAAATTTAGGTAAAAATCACAAATTACGGCTTTCCCTTGATTATCTGGGTGAAATAGGCAACAAAGAATAAAAGGGTTGAACCGAAAGACCTACAATCGGATGATCTAAAACATAGGCAACTTCGTTGCAAGATATGTGGCATTTGGCAGCCAATGGTTTAGTTATGGATGAAAGAGAGACTCTTTGCTTAAAAATCCCTATCCAGAAAAATTTTCGATTTTGTCGAGGTCCCGAAATTTAGGTAAAAATCTCAAATTACGGGTTTCCCTTGATTATCTGGGTGAAATAAGCAACAAAGAATAAAAGGGTTGAACCAAAAGACCTACAATCGGATGATCTAAAACATAGGCAACTTCGTTGCAAGATATGTGGCATTTGGCAGCCAATGAGGTAGTTATGGATGAAAGAGAGACTCTTTGCTTAAAAATCCCTATCCAGAAAAATTTTCGATTTTTTCCAGGTCCCGAAATTTAGGTAAAAATCTCAAATTACGGGTTTCCCTTGATTATCTGGGTGAAATAAGCAACAAAGAATAAAAGGGTTGAACCAAAAGACCTACAATCGGATGATCTAAAACATAGGCAACTTCGTTGCAAGATATGTGGCATTTGGCAGCCAATGAGGTAGTTATGGATGAAAGAGAGACTCTTTGCTTAAAAATCCCTATCCAGAAAAATTTTCGATTTTGTCGAGGTCCCGAAATTTAGGTAAAAATCTCAAATTACGGGTTTCCCTTGATTATCTGGGTGAAATAAGCAACAAAGAATAAAAGGGTTGAACCAAAAGACCTACAATCGGATGATCTAAAACATAGGCAACTTCGTTGCAAGATATGTGGCATTTGGCAGCCAATGAGGTAGTTATGGATGAAAGAGAGACTCTTTGCTTAAAAATCCCTATCCAGAAAAATTTTCGATTTTTTCCAGGTCCCGAAATTTAGGTAAAAATCACAAATTACGGCTTTCCCTTGATTATCTGGGTGAAATAGACAACAAAGAATAAAAGGGTTGAACCAAAAGACCTACAATCGGATGATCTAAAACATAGGCAACTTCGTTGCAAGATATGTGGCATTTGGCAGCCAATGAGGTAGTTATGGATGAAAGAGAGACTCTTCGCTTAAAAATCCCTATCCAGAAAAATTTTCGATTTTTTCCAGGTCCCGAAATTTAGGTAAAAATCTCAAATTACGGGTTTCCCTTGATTATCTGGGTGAAATAAGCAACAAAGAATAAAAGGGTTGAACCAAAAGACCTACAATCGGATGATCTAAAACATAGGCAACTTCGTTGCAAGATATGTGGCATTTGGCAGCCAATGAGGTAGTTATGGATGAAAGAGAGACTCTTTGCTTAAAAGCCCTATCCAGAAAAATATTCGATTTTTTCCAGGTCCCGAAATTTAGGTAAAAATCACAAATTACGGCTTTCCCTTGATTATCTGGGTGAAATAGGCAACAAAGAATAAAAGGGTTGAACCAAAAGACCTACAATCGGATGATCTAAAACATAGGCAACTTCGTTGCAAGATATGTGGCATTTGGCAGCCAATGAGGTAGTTATGGATGAAAGAGAGACTCTTCGCTTAAAAATCCCTATCCAGAAAAATTTTCGATTTTTTCCAGGTCCCGAAATTTAGGTAAAAATCTCAAATTACGGGTTTCCCTTGATTATCTGGGTGAAATAGGCAACAAAGAATAAAAGGGTTGAACCGAAAGACCTACAATCGGATGATCTAAAACATAGGCAACTTCGTTGCAAGATATGTGGCATTTGGCAGCCAATGAGGTAGTTATGGATGAAAGAGAGACTCTTTGCTTAAAAGTCCCTATCCAGAAAAATATTCGATTTTTTCCAGGTCCCGAAATTTAGGTAAAAATCACAAATTACGGCTTTCCCTTGATTATCTGGGTGAAATAGGCAACAAAGAATAAAAGGGTTGAAGCAAAAGACCTACTATCGGATGATCTAAAACATAGGCAACTTCGTTGCAAGATATGTGGCATTTGGCAGCCAATGAGGTAGTTATGGATGAAAGAGAGACTCTTTGCTTAAAAATCTCTATCCAGAAAAATTTCCGATTTTGTCCAGGTAACGAAATTAAGGTAAAAATCACAAATTACGGGTTTCTCTTGATTATTTGGGTGACATAGGCAACTAAGAATAAAAGGGTTGAACCAAAAGACCTACAATCGGATGATCTAAAACATAGGCAACTTCGTTGCAAGATATGTGGCATTTGGCAGCCAATGAGGTAGTTATGGATGAAAGAGAGACTCTTCGCTTAAAAATCCCTATCCAGAAAAATTTTCGATTTTTTCCAGGTCCCGAAATTTAGGTAAAAATCTCAAATTACGGGTTTCCCTTGATTATCTGGGTGAAATAAGCAACAAAGAATAAAAGGGTTGAACCAAAAGACCTACAATCGGATGATCTAAAACATAGGCAACTTCGTTGCAAGATATGTGGCATTTGGCAGCCAATGAGGTAGTTATGGATGAAAGAGAGACTCTTTGCTTAAAAATCTCTATCCAGAAAAATTTCCGATTTTGTCCAGGTAACGAAATTAAGGTAAAAATCACAAATTACGGGTTTCTCTTGATTATTTGGGTGACATAGGCAACTAAGAATAAAAGGGTTGAACCAAAAGACCTACAATCGGATGATCTAAAACATAGGCAACTTCGTTGCAAGATATGTGGCATTTGGCAGCCAATGAGGTAGTTATGGATGAAAGAGAGACTCTTCGCTTAAAAATCCCTATCCAGAAAAATTTTCGATTTTTTCCAGGTCCCGAAATTTAGGTAAAAATCTCAAATTACGGGTTTCCCTTGATTATCTGGGTGAAATAAGCAACAAAGAATAAAAGGGTTGAACCAAAAGACCTACAATCGGATGATCTAAAACATAGGCAACTTCGTTGCAAGATATGTGGCATTTGGCAGCCAATGAGGTAGTTATGGATGAAAGAGAGACTCTTTGCTTAAAAATCCCTATCCAGAAAAATTTTCGATTTTTTCCAGGTCCCGAAATTTAGGTAAAAATCACAAATTACGGCTTTCCCTTGATTATCTGGGTGAAATAGACAACAAAGAATAAAAGGGTTGAACCAAAAGACCTACAATCGGATGATCTAAAACATAGGCAACTTCGTTGCAATATATGTGGCATTTGGCAGCCAATGAGGTAGTTATGGATGAAAGAGAGACTCTTCGCTTAAAAATCCCTATCCAGAAAAATTTTCGATTTTTTCCAGGTCCCGAAATTTAGGTAAAAATCTCAAATTACGGGTTTCCCTTGATTATCTGGGTGAAATAAGCAACAAAGAATAAAAGGGTTGAACCAAAAGACCTACAATCGGATGATCTAAAACATAGGCAACTTCGTTGCAATATATGTGGCATTTGGCAGCCAATGAGGTAGTTATGGATGAAAGAGAGACTCTTCGCTTAAAAATCCCTATCCAGAAAAATTTTCGATTTTATCCAGGTCCCGAAATTTAGGTAAAAATCACAAATTACGGCTTTCCCTTGATTATCTGGGTGAAATAGGCAACAAAGAATAAAAGGGTTGAACCAAAAGACCTACTATCGGATGATCTAAAACATAGGCAACTTCGTTGCAAGATATGTGGCATTTGGCAGCCAATTAGGTTGTTATGGATGAAAGAGAGACTCTTTGCTTAAAAATCCCTATCCAGAAAAATTTTCGATTTTGTCCAGGTCCCAGAATTTAGGTAAAAATCACAAATTACGGCTTTCCCTTGATTATCTGGGTGAAATAGGCAACTAAGAATAAAAGGGTTGAACCAAAAGACCTATAATCGGATGATCTAAAACATAGGCAACTTCGTTACAAGATATGTGGCATTTGGCAGCCAATGACGTATTTATGGATGAAAGCGAGACTCTTTGCTTAAAAATCTCTATCCAGAAAAATTTTCGATTTTATCCAGGTCCCGAAATTTAGGTAAAAATCACAAATTACGGCTTTCCCTTGATTATCTGGGTGAAATAGGCAACAAAGAATAAAAGGGTTGAACCAAAAGACCTACTATCGGATGATCTAAAACATAGGCAACTTCGTTGCAAGATATGTGGCATTTGGCAGCCAATGAGGTAGTTATGGATGAAAGAGAGACTCTTTGCTTAAAAATCCCTATCCAGAAAAATTTTCGATTTTATCCAGGTCCCGAAATTTAGGTAAAAATCACAAATTACGGCTTTCCCTTGATTATCTGGGTGAAATAGGCAACAAAGAATAAAAGGGTTGAACCAAAAGACCTACTATCGGATGATCTAAAACATACGCAACTTCGTTGCAAGATATGTGGCATTTGGCAGCCAATTAGGTTGTTATGGATGAAAGAGAGACTCTTTGCTTAAAAATCCCTATCCAGAAAAATTTTCGATTTTATCCAGGTCCCGAAATTTAGGTAAAAATCACAAATTACGGCTTTCCCTTGATTATCTGGGTGAAATAGGCAACAAAGTATAAAAGGGTTGAACCAAAAGACCTACTATCGGATGATCTAAAACATAGGCAACTTCGTTGCAAGATATGTGGCATTTGGCAGCCAATGAGGTAGTTATGGATGAAAGAGAGACTCTTTGCTTAAAAATCTCTATCCAGAAAAATTTCCGATTTTGTCCAGGTAACGAAATTAAGGTAAAAATCACAAATTACGGCTTTCCCTTGATTATCTGGGTGAAATAGGCAACAAAGAATAAAAGGGTTGAACCGAAAGACCTACAATCGGATGATCTAAAACATACGCAACTTCGTTGCAAGATATGTGGCATTTGGCAGCCAATGAGGTAGTTATGGATGAAAGAGAGACTCTTTGCTTAAAAATCCCTATCCAGAAAAATTTTCGATTTTGTACAGGTCCCAGAATTTAGGTAAAAATCACAAATTACGGCTTTCCCTTGATTATCTGGGTGAAATAGGCAACAAAGTATAAAAGGGTTGAACCAAAAGACCTACTATCGGATGATCTAAAACATAGGCAATTTCGTTGCAAGATATGTGGCATTTGGGAGCCAATGACGTATTTATGGATGAAAGCGAGACTCTTTGCTTAAAAATCTCTATCCAGAAAAATTTTCGATTTTGTCCAGGTAACGAAATTTAGGTAAAAATCACAAATTACGGCTTTCTCTTGATTATTTGGGTGACATAGGCAACTAAGAATAAAAGGGTTGAAGCAAAAGACCTACAATCGGATGATCTAAAACATAGGCAACTTCGTTGCAAGATATGTGGCATTTGGCAGCCAATGAGGTAGTTATGGATGAAAGAGAGACTCTTTGCTTAAAAATCCCTATCCAGAAAAATTTTCGACTTTTTCCAGTTCCCAAAATTTAGGTAAAAATCTCAAATTACGGGTTTCCCTTGATTATCTGGGTGAAATAAGCAACAAAGAATAAAAGGGTTGAACCAAAAGACCTACAATCGGATGATCTAAAACATAGGCAACTTCGTTGCAAGATATGTGGCATTTGGCAGCCAACGAGGTAGTTATGGATGAAAGAGAGACTCTTTGCTTAAAAATCCCTATCCAGAAAAATTTTCGATTTTTTCCAGGTCCCGAAATTTAGGTAAAAATCACAAATTACGGCTTTCCCTTGATTATCTGGGTGAAATAGGCAACAAAGAATAAAAGGGTTGAACCAAAAGACCCACAATCGGATGATCTAAAACATAGGCAACTTCGTTGCAAGATATGTGGCATTTGGCAGCCAATGAGGTAGTTATGGATGAAAGAGAGACTCTTTGCTTGAAAATCCCTATCCAGAAAAATTTTCGATTTTTTCCAGGTCCCAAAATTTAGGTAAAAATCACAAATTACGGGTTTCTCTTGATTATTTGGGTGACATAGGCAACTAAGAATAAAAGGGTTGAAGCAAAAGACCTACAATCGGATGATCTAAAACATAGGCAACTTCGTTGCAAGATATGTGGCATTTGGCAGCCAATGAGGTAGTTATGGATGAAAGAGAGACTCTTTGCTTAAAAATCTCTATCCAGAAAAATTTTCGATTTTGTCCAGGTAACGAAATTTAGGTAAAAATCACAAATTACGGGTTTCTCTTGATTATTTGGGTGACATAGGCAACTAAGAATAAAAGGGTTGAAGCAAAAGACCTACAATCGGATGATCTAAAACATAGGCAACTTCGTTACAAGATATGTGGCATTTGGGAGCCAATGACGTATTTATGGATGAAAGCGAGACTCTTTGCTTAAAAATCTCTATCCAGAAAAATGTTCGATTTTGTCCAGGTCCCAAAATTTAGGTAAAAATCACAAATTACGGGTTTCTCTTGATTATTTGGGTGACATAGGCAACTAAGAATAAAAGGGTTGAAGCAAAAGACCTACAATCGGATGATCTAAAACATAGGCAACTTCGTTACAAGATATGTGGCATTTGGGAGCCAATGACGTATTTATGGATGAAAGCGAGGCTCTTTGCTTAAAAATCTCTATCCAGAAAAATTTTCGATTTTGTCCAGGTAACGAAATTTAGGTAAAAATCACAAATTACGGGTTTCTCTTGATTATTTGGGTGACATAGGCAACTAAGAATAAAAGGGTTGAAGCAAAAGACCTACAATCGGATGATCTAAAACATAGGCAACTTCGTTACAAGATATGTGGCATTTGGGAGCCAATGACGTATTTATGGATGAAAGCGAGACTCTTTGCTTAAAAATCTCTATCCAGAAAAATTTTCGATTTTTTCCAGGTAACGAAATTTAGGTAAAAATCACAAATTACGGGTTTCTCTTGATTATTTGGGTGACATAGGCAACTAAGAATAAAAGGGTTGAAGCAAAAGACCTACAATCGGATGATCTAAAACATAGGCAACTTCGTTACAAGATATGTGGCATTTGGGAGCCAATGACGTATTTATGGATGAAAGCGAGGCTCTTTGCTTAAAAATCTCTATCCAGAAAAATTTTCGATTTTGTCCAGGTAACGAAATTTAGGTAAAAATCACAAATTACGGGTTTCTCTTGATTATTTGGGTGACATAGGCAACTAAGAATAAAAGGGTTGAAGCAAAAGACCTACAATCGGATGATCTAAAACATAGGCAACTTCGTTACAAGATATGTGGCATTTGGGAGCCAATGACGTATTTATGGATGAAAGCGAGACTCTTTGCTTAAAAATCTCTATCCAGAAAAATTTTCGATTTTTTCCAGGTCCCGAAAATTAGGTAAAAATCACAAATTACGCCTTTTTCTTGATTATTTGGGTGAAATAGGCAACTAAGAATAAAAGGGTTGAAGCAAAAGACCTACAATCGGATGATCTAAAACATAGGCAACTTCGTTACAAGATATGTGGCATTTGGGAGCCAATGACGTATTTATGGATGAAAGCGAGACTCTTTGCTTAAAAATCTCTATCCAGAAAAATTTTCGATTTTGTCCAGGTAACGAAATTTAGGTAAAAATCACAAATTACGGGTTTCTCTTGATTATTTGGGTGACATAGGCAACTAAGAATAAAAGGGTTGAAGCAAAAGACCTACAATCGGATGATCTAAAACATAGGCAACTTCGTTGCAAGATATGTGGCATTTGGCAGCCAATGAGGTAGTTATGGAGACTCTTTGCTTAAAAATCTCTATCCAGAAAAATTTTCGATTTTTTCCAGGTAACGAAATTTAGGTAAAAATCACAAATTACGGGTTTCTCTTGATTATTTGGGTGACATAGGCAACTAAGAATAAAAGGGTTGAAGCAAAAGACCTACAATCGGATGATCTAAAACATAGGCAACTTCGTTACAAGATATGTGGCATTTGGCAGCCAATGAGGTAGTTATGGATGAAAGAGAGACTCTTCGCTTTAAAATCCCTATCCAGAAAAATTTTCGATTTTTTCCAGGTCCCAAAATTTAGGTAAAAATCTCAAATTACGGGTTTCCCTTGATTATCTGGGTGAAATAAGCAACAAAGAATAAAAGGGTTGAACCTAAAGACCTACAATCGGATGATCTAAAACATAGGCAACTTCGTTGCAAGATATGTGGCATTTGGCAGCCAATGAGGTAGTTATGGATGAAAGAGAGACTCTTCGCTTAAAAATCCCTATCCAGAAAAATTTTCGATTTTTTCCAGGTCCCGAAATTTAGGTAAAAATCTCAAATTACGGGTTTCCCTTGATTATCTGGGTGAAATAAGCAACAAAGAATAAAAGGGTTGAACCGAAAGACCTACAATCGGATGATCTAAAACATAGGCAACTTCGTTACAAGATATGTGGCATTTGGCAGCCAATGAGGTAGTTATGGATGAAAGAGAGACTCTTCGCTTAAAAATCCCTATCCAGAAAAATTTTCGATTTTTTCCAGGTCCCGAAATTTAGGTAAAAATCACAAATTACGGCTTTCCCTTGATTATCTGGGTGAAATAGGCAACAAAGAATAAAAGGGTTGAACCAAAAGACCTACAATCGGATGATCTAAAACATAGGCAACTTCGTTGCAAGATATGTGGCATTTGGGAGCCAATGACGTATTTATGGATGAAAGCGAGACTCTTTGCTTAAAAATCTCTATCCAGAAAAATTTTCGATTTTGTCCAGGTAACGAAATTTAGGTAAAAATCACAAATTACGGGTTTCTCTTGATTATTTGGGTGACATAGGCAACTAAGAACAAAAGGGTTGAACCGAAAGACCTACAATCGGATGATCTAAAACATAGGCAACTTCGTTGCAAGATATGTGGCATTTGGCAGCCAATGAGGTAGTTATGGATGAAAGAGAGACTCTTTGCTTAAAAATCCCTATCCAGAAAAATTTTCGACTTTTTCCAGGTCCCAAAATTTAGGTAAAAATCTCAAATTACGGGTTTCCCTTGATTATCTGGGTGAAATAAGCAACAAAGAATAAAAGGGTTGAAACAAAAGACCTACAATCGGATGATCTAAAACATAGGCAACTTCGTTGCAAGATATGTGGCATTTGGCAGCCAATGAGGTAGTTATGGATGAAAGAGAGACTCTTTGCTTAAAAATCCCTATCCAGAAAAATTTTCGATTTTGTCCAGGTCCCAAAATTTAGGTAAAAATCACAAATTACGGCTTTCCCTTGATTATCTGGGTGAAATAGGCAACAAAGAATAAAAGGGTTGAACCGAAAGACCTACAATCGGATGATCTAAAACATAGGCAACTTCGTTGCAAGATATGTGGCATTTGGCAGCCAATGAGGTAGTTATGGATGAAAGAGAGACTCTTTGCTTAAAAATCCCTATCCAGAAAAATTTTCGATTTTGTCCAGGTCCCGAAATTTAGGTAAAAACCACAAATTACGGGTTTCCCTTGATTATCTGGGTGAAATAGGCAACTAAGAATAAAAGGGTTGAAGCAAAAGACCTACAATCGGATGATCTAAAACATAGGCAACTTCGTTACAAGATATGTGGCATTTGGGAGCCAATGACGTATTTATGGATGAAAGAGAGACTCTTTGCTTAAAAATCCCTATCCAGAAAAATTTTCGATTTTGTCCAGGTCCCAAAATTTAGGTAAAAACCACAAATTACGGGTTTCCCTTGATTATCTGGGTGAAATAGGCAACTAAGAATAAAAGGGTTGAAGCAAAAGACCTACAATCGGATGATCTAAAACATAGGCAACTTCGTTACAAGATATGTGGCATTTGGGAGCCAATGACGTATTTATGGATGAAAGCGAGACTCTTTGCTTAAAAATCTCTATCCAGAAAAATTTTCGATTTTTTCCAGGTCCCGAAATTTAGGTAAAAATCTCAAATTACGGGTTTCCCTTGATTATCTGGGTGAAATAAGCAACAAAGAATAAAAGGGTTGAAACAAAAGACCTACAATCGGATGATCTAAAACATAGGCAACTTCGTTGCAAGATATGTGGCATTTGGCAGCCAATGAGGTAGTTATGGATGAAAGAGAGACTCTTTGCTTAAAAATCCCTATCCAGAAAAATTTTCGATTTTGTCCAGGTCCCAAAATTTAGGTAAAAATCACAAATTACGGCTTTCCCTTGATTATCTGGGTGAAATAGGCAACAAAGAATAAAAGGGTTGAACCGAAAGACCTACAATCGGATGATCTAAAACATAGGCAACTTCGTTGCAAGATATGTGGCATTTGGCAGCCAATGAGGTAGTTATGGATGAAAGAGAGACTCTTTGCTTAAAAATCCCTATCCAGAAAAATTTTCGATTTTGTCCAGGTCCCGAAATTTAGGTAAAAACCACAAATTACGGGTTTCCCTTGATTATCTGGGTGAAATAGGCAACTAAGAATAAAAGGGTTGAAGCAAAAGACCTACAATCGGATGATCTAAAACATAGGCAACTTCGTTACAAGATATGTGGCATTTGGGAGCCAATGACGTATTTATGGATGAAAGAGAGACTCTTTGCTTAAAAATCCCTATCCAGAAAAATTTTCGATTTTGTCCAGGTCCCAAAATTTAGGTAAAAACCACAAATTACGGGTTTCCCTTGATTATCTGGGTGAAATAGGCAACTAAGAATAAAAGGGTTGAACCAAAAGACCTACAATCGGATGATCTAAAACATAGGCAACTTCGTTACAAGATATGTGGCATTTGGGAGCCAATGACGTATTTATGGATGAAAGCGAGACTCTTTGCTTAAAAATCTCTATCCAGAAAAATTTTCGATTTTGTCCAGGTAACGAAATTTAGGTAAAAATCACAAATTACGGGTTTCTCTTGATTATTTGGGTGACATAGGCAACTAAGAATAAAAGGGTTGAAGCAAAAGACCTACAATCGGATGATCTAAAACATAGGCAACTTCGTTGCAAGATATGTGGCATTTGGCAGCCAATGAGGTAGTTATGGACGAAAGAGAGACTCTTTGCTTAAAAATCCCTATCCAGAAAAATTTTCGATTTTGTCCAGGTCCCAAAATTTAGGTAAAAATCACAAATTACGGCTTTCCCTTGATTATCTGGGTGAAATAGGCAACAAAGAATAAAAGGGTTGAACCGAAAGACCTACAATCGGATGATCTAAAACATAGGC
This sequence comes from Xylota sylvarum, assembly GCA_905220385.1. Lineage (NCBI taxonomy): Eukaryota > Metazoa > Arthropoda > Insecta > Diptera > Syrphidae > Xylota > Xylota sylvarum. Next base: position 100,024,223 of record LR999957.1, on the reverse strand, counting down.
AACTTCGTTGCAAGATATGTGGCATTTGGCAGCCAATGAGGTAGTTATGGATGAAAGAGAGACTCTTTGCTTAAAAATCCCTATCCAGAAAAATTTTCGATTTTTTCCAGGTCCCAAAATTTAGGTAAAAACCACAAATTACGGGTTTCCCTTGATTATCTGGGTGAAATAGGCAACTAAGAATAAAAGGGTTGAAGCAAAAGACCTACAATCGGATGATCTAAAACATAGGCAACTTCGTTACAAGATATGTGGCATTTGGGAGCCAATGACGTATTTATGGATGAAAGAGAGACTCTTTGCTTAAAAATCCCTATCCAGAAAAATTTTCGATTTTGTCCAGGTCCCAAAATTTAGGTAAAAACCACAAATTACGGGTTTCCCTTGATTATCTGGGTGAAATAGGCAACTAAGAATAAAAGGGTTGAAGCAAAAGACCTACAATCGGATGATCTAAAACATAGGCAACTTCGTTACAAGATATGTGGCATTTGGGAGCCAATGACGTATTTATGGATGAAAGCGAGACTCTTTGCTTAAAAATCTCTATCCAGAAAAATGTTCGATTTTGTCCAGGTCCCAAAATTTAGGTAAAAATCACAAATTACGGGTTTCTCTTGATTATTTGGGTGACATAGGCAACTAAGAATAAAAGGGTTGAAGCAAAAGACCTACAATCGGATGATCTAAAACATAGGCAACTTCGTTGCAAGATATGTGGCATTTGGCAGCCAATGAGGTAGTTATGGACGAAAGAGAGACTCTTTGCTTAAAAATCCCTATCCAGAAAAATTTTCGATTTTGTCCAGGTCCCAAAATTTAGGTAAAAATCACAAATTACGGCTTTCCCTTGATTATCTGGGTGAAATAGGCAACAAAGAATAAAAGGGTTGAACCGAAAGACCTACAATCGGATGATCTAAAACATAGGCAACTTCGTTGCAAGATATGTGGCATTTGGCAGCCAATGAGGTAGTTATGGATGAAAGAGAGACTCTTCGCTTAAAAATCCCTATCCAGAAAAATTTTCGATTTTTTCCAGGTCCCGAAATTTAGGTAAAAATCTCAAATTACGGCTTTTTCTTGATTATTTGGGTGAAATAGGCAACTAAGAATAAAAGGGTTGAAGCAAAAGACCTACAATCGGATGATCTAAAACATAGGCAACTTCGTTACAAGATATGTGGCATTTGGGAGCCAATGACGTATTTATGGATGAAAGCGAGACTCTTTGCTTAAAAATCTCTATCCAGAAAAATTTTCGATTTTGTCCAGGTAACGAAATTTAGGTAAAAATCACAAATTACGGCTTTTTCTTGATTATCTGTTTGAAATAGGCAACAAAGTATAAAAGGGTTGAACCAAAAGACCTACTATCGGATGATCTAAAACATAGGCAACTTCGTTGCAAGATATGTGGCATTTGGCAGCCAATGAGGTAGTTATGGATGGAAGAGAGACTCTTTGCTTAAAAATCTCTATCCAGAAAAATTTTCGATTTTTTCCAGGTCCCGAAAATTAGGTAAAAATCACAAATTACGCCTTTTTCTTGATTATTTGGGTGAAATAGGCAACTAAGAATAAAAGGGTTGAAGCAAAAGACCTACAATCGGATGATCTAAAACATAGGCAACTTCGTTACAAGATATGTGGCATTTGGGAGCCAATGACGTATTTATGGATGAAAGCGAGACTCTTTGCTTAAAAATCTCTATCCAGAAAAATGTTCGATTTTGTCCAGGTCCCAAAATTTAGGTAAAAATCACAAATTACGGGTTTCTCTTGATTATTTGGGTGACATAGGCAACTAAGAATAAAAGGGTTGAAGCAAAAGACCTACAATCGGATGATCTAAAACATAGGCAACTTCGTTGCAAGATATGTGGCATTTGGCAGCCAATGAGGTAGTTATGGAGACTCTTTGCTTAAAAATCTCTATCCAGAAAAATTTTCGATTTTTTCCAGGTAACGAAATTTAGGTAAAAATCACAAATTACGGGTTTCTCTTGATTATTTGGGTGACATAGGCAACTAAGAATAAAAGGGTTGAAGCAAAAGACCTACAATCGGATGATCTAAAACATAGGCAACTTCGTTACAAGATATGTGGCATTTGGCAGCCAATGAGGTAGTTATGGATGAAAGAGAGACTCTTCGCTTTAAAATCCCTATCCAGAAAAATTTTCGATTTTTTCCAGGTCCCAAAATTTAGGTAAAAATCTCAAATTACGGGTTTCCCTTGATTATCTGGGTGAAATAAGCAACAAAGAATAAAAGGGTTGAACCTAAAGACCTACAATCGGATGATCTAAAACATAGGCAACTTCGTTGCAAGATATGTGGCATTTGGCAGCCAATGAGGTAGTTATGGATGAAAGAGAGACTCTTCGCTTAAAAATCCCTATCCAGAAAAATTTTCGATTTTTTCCAGGTCCCGAAATTTAGGTAAAAATCTCAAATTACGGGTTTCCCTTGATTATCTGGGTGAAATAAGCAACAAAGAATAAAAGGGTTGAACCGAAAGACCTACACTCGGATGATCTAAAACATAGGCAACTTCGTTACAAGATATGTGGCATTTGGCAGCCAATGAGGTAGTTATGAATGAAAGAGAGACTCTTCGCTTAAAAATCCCTATCCAGAAAAATTTTCGATTTTTTCCAGGTCCCGAAATTTAGGTAAAAATCACAAATTACGGCTTTCCCTTGATTATCTGGGTGAAATAGGCAACAAAGAATAAAAGGGTTGAACCAAAAGACCTACAATCGGATGATCTAAAACATAGGCAACTTCGTTGCAAGATATGTGGCATTTGGGAGCCAATGACGTATTTATGGATGAAAGCGAGACTCTTTGCTTAAAAATCTCTATCCAGAAAAATTTTCGATTTTGTCCAGGTAACGAAATTTAGGTAAAAATCACAAATTACGGGTTTCTCTTGATTATTTGGGTGACATAGGCAACTAAGAACAAAAGGGTTGAACCGAAAGACCTACAATCGGATGATCTAAAACATAGGCAACTTCGTTGCAAGATATGTGGCATTTGGCAGCCAATGAGGTAGTTATGGATGAAAGAGAGACTCTTTGCTTAAAAATCTCTATCCAGAAAAATTTTCGACTTTTTCCAGGTCCCAAAATTTAGGTAAAAATCTCAAATTACGGGTTTCCCTTGATTATCTGGGTGAAATAAGCAACAAAGAATAAAAGGGTTGAACCAAAAGACCTACAATCGGATGATCTAAAACATAGGCAACTTCGTTGCAAGATATGTGGCATTTGGCAGCCAATGAGGTAGTTATGGATGAAAGAGAGACTCTTCGCTTAAAAATCCCTATCCAGAAAAATTTTCGATTTTTTCCAGGTCCCGAAATTTAGGTAAAAATCTCAAATTACGGGTTTCCCTTGATTATCTGGGTGAAATAAGCAACAAAGAATAAAAGGGTTGAAACAAAAGACCTACAATCGGATGATCTAAAACATAGGCAACTTCGTTGCAAGATATGTGGCATTTGGCAGCCAATGAGGTAGTTATGGATGAAAGAGAGACTCTTTGCTTAAAAATCCCTATCCAGAAAAATTTTCGATTTTGTCCAGGTCCCGAAATTTAGGTAAAAATCACAAATTACGGCTTTCCCTTGATTATCTGGGTGAAATAGGCAACAAAGAATAAAAGGGTTGAACCGAAAGACCTACAATCGGATGATCTAAAACATAGGCAACTTCGTTGCAAGATATGTGGCATTTGGCAGCCAATGAGGTAGTTATGGATGAAAGAGAGACTCTTTGCTTAAAAATCCCTATCCAGAAAAATTTTCGATTTTGTCCAGGTCCCAAAATTTAGGTAAAAACCACAAATTACGGGTTTCCCTTGATTATCTGGGTGAAATAGGCAACTAAGAATAAAAGGGTTGAAGCAAAAGACCTACAATCGGATGATCTAAAACATAGGCAACTTCGTTACAAGATATGTGGCATTTGGGAGCCAATGACGTATTTATGGATGAAAGAGAGACTCTTTGCTTAAAAATCCCTATCCAGAAAAATTTTCGATTTTGTCCAGGTCCCAAAATTTAGGTAAAAACCACAAATTACGGGTTTCCCTTGATTATCTGGGTGAAATAGGCAACAAGAATAAAAGGGTTGAAGCAAAAGACCTACAATCGGATGATCTAAAACATAGGCAACTTCGTTACAAGATATGTGGCATTTGGGAGCCAATGACGTATTTATGGATGAAAGCGAGACTCTTTGCTTAAAAATCTCTATCCAGAAAAATTTTCGATTTTGTCCAGGTAACGAAATTTAGGTAAAAATCACAAATTACGGGTTTCTCTTGATTATTTGGGTGACATAGGCAACTAAGAATAAAAGGGTTGAAGCAAAAGACCTACAATCGGATGATCTAAAACATAGGCAACTTCGTTGCAAGATATGTGGCATTTGGCAGCCAATGAGGTAGTTATGGATGAAAGAGAGACTCTTTGCTTAAAAATCCCTATCCAGAAAAATTTTCGACTTTTTCCAGGTCCCAAAATTTAGGTAAAAATCACAAATTACGGCTTTCCCTTGATTATCTGTTTGAAATAGGCAACAAAGTATAAAAGGGTTGAACCAAATACCTACAATCGGATGATCTAAAACATAGGCAACTTCGTTACAAGATATGTGGCATTTGGGAGCCAATGACGTATTTATGGATGAAAGCGAGACTCTTTGCTTAAAAATCTCTATCCAGAAAAATTTTCGATTTTGTCCAGGTAACGAAATTAAGGTAAAAATCACAAATTACGGGTTTCTCTTGATTATTTGGGTGACATAGGCAACTAAGAATAAAAGGGTTGAAGCAAAAGACCTACAATCGGATGATCTAAAACATAGGCAACTTCGTTGCAAGATATGTGGCATTTGGCAGCCAATGAGGTAGTTATGGACGAAAGAGAGACTCTTTGCTTAAAAATCCCTATCCAGAAAAATTTTCGATTTTGTCCAGGTCCCAAAATTTAGGTAAAAATCACAAATTACGGGTTTCCCTTGATTATCTGTTTGAAATAGGCAACAAAGTATAAAAGGGTTGAACCAAAAGACCTACTATCGGATGATCTAAAACATAGGCAACTTCGTTGCAAGATATGTGGCATTTGGCAGCCAATGAGGTAGTTATGGATGGAAGAGAGACTCTTTGCTTAAAAATCCCTATCCAGAAAAATTTTCGATTTTGTCCAGGTCCCAAAATTTAGGTAAAAATCACAAATTACGGCTTTCCCTTGATTATCTGTTTGAAATAGGCAACAAAGTATAAAAGGGTTGAACCAAAAGACCTACTATCGGATGATCTAAAACATAGGCAACTTCGTTGCAAGATATGTGGCATTTGGCAGCCAATGAGGTAGTTATGGATGAAAGCGAGACTCTTTGCTTAAAAATCTCTATCCAGAAAAATTTTCGATTTTGTCCAGGTAACGAAATTTAGGTAAAAATCACAAATTACGGCTTTCTCTTGATTATTTGGGTGACATAGGCAACTAAGAATAAAAGGGTTGAATCAAAAGACCTACAATCGGATGATCTAAAACATAGGCAACTTCGTTACAAGATATGTGGCATTTGGGAGCCAATGACGTATTTATGGATGAAAGCGAGACTCTTTGCTTAAAAATCTCTATCCAGAAAAATTTTCGATTTTGTCCAGGTAACGAAATTTAGGTAAAAACCACAAATTACGGGTTTCCCTTGATTATCTGGGTGAAATAGGCAACTAAGAACAAAAGGGTTGAACCGAAAGACCTACAATCGGATGATCTAAAACATAGGCAACTTTGTTGCAAGATATGTGGCATTTGGGAGCCAATGACGTATTTATGGATGAAAGCGAGACTCTTTGCTTAAAAATCTCTATCCAGTAAAATTTTCGATTTTTTCCAGGTCCCGAAATTTAGGTAAAAATCACAAATTACGGCTTTCTCTTGATTATTTGGGTGAAATAGGCAACTAAGAATAAAAGGGTTGGAGCAAAAGACCTACAATCGGATGATCTAAAACATAGGCATTTGACAGCCAATGAGGTATTTATGGATGGAAGATAGACTCTTTGCTTGAAAATCCCTATCCAGAAAAATTTTCGATTTTTTCCAGGTCCCAAAATTTAGGTAAAAATCACAAATTACGGGTTTCTCTTGATTATTTGGGTGAAATAGGCAACTAAGAATAAAAGGGTTGAACTAAAAGACCTACAATCGGATGATCTAAAACATAGGCAACTTCGTTGCAAGATATGTGGCATTTGGCAGCCAATGACGTATTTATGGATGAAAGCGAGACTCTTTGCTTAAAAATCTCTATCCAGTAAAATTTTCGATTTTTTCCAGGTCCTGAAATTTAGGTAAAAATCACAAATTACGGCTTTCTCTTGATTATTTGGGTGAAATAGGCAACTAAGAATAAAAGGGTTGAAGCAAAAGACCTACAATCGGATGATCTAAAACATAGGCATTTGACAGCCAATGAGGTATTTATGGATGGAAGATAGACTCTTTGCTTGAAAATCCCTATCCAGAAAAATTTTCGATTTTTTCCAGGTCCCAAAATTTAGGTAAAAATCACAAATTACGGGTTTCTCTTGATTATTTGGGTGAAATAGGCAACTAAGAATAAAAGGGTTGAACCAAAAGACCTACAATCGGATGATCTAAAACATAGGCAACTTCGTTGCAAGATATGTGGCATTTGGCAGCCAATGAGGTATTTATGGATGAAAGAGGGACTCTTTGCTTAAAAATCCCTATCCAGAAAAATTTTCGATTTTGTCGAGGTCCCGAAATTTAGGTAAAAATCACAAATTACGGCTTTCCCTTGAGTATTTGGGTGAAATAGGCAACAAAGAATAAAAATGTTGAACCGAAAGACCTACAATCGGATGATCTAAAACATAGGCAACTTCGTTGCAAGATATGTGACATTTGGCAGCCAATGAGGTATTTATGAATGAAAGAGATACTCTTTGCTTAAAAATCCCTATCCAGAAAAATTTTCGATTTTGTCCAGGTCCCGAAATTTAGGTAAAAATCACAAATTACGGGTTTCCCTTGATTATTTTGGTGAAATAGGCAACAAAGAATAAAAGGGTTGAACCAAAAGACCTACAATCGGATGATCTAAAACATAGGCAACTTCGTTGCAAGATATGTGGCATTTGGCAGCCAATGAGGTAGTTATGGATGAAAGAGAGACTCTTTGCTTAAAAATCCCTATCCAGAAAAATTTTCGATTTTGTCCAGGTCCCAAAATTTAGGTAAAAACCACAAATTACGGGTTTCCCTTGATTATTTGGGTGAAATAGGCAACTAAGAATAAAAGGGTTGAAGCAGAAGACCTACAATCGGATGATCTAAAACATAGGCAACTTCGTTACAAGATATGTGGCATTTGGCAGCCAATGAGGTAGTTATGGATGAAAGAGAGACTCTTTGCTTAAAAATCCCTATCCAGAAAAATTTTCGATTTTGTCCAGGTCCCAAAATTTAGGTAAAAACCACAAATTACGGGTTTCCCTTGATTATTTGGGTGAAATAGGCAACTAAGAATAAAAGGGTTGAAGCAAAAGACCTACAATCGGATGATCTAAAACATAGGCATTTGACAGCCAATGAGGTATTTATGGATGGAAGATAGACTCTTTGCTTGAAAATCCCTATCCAGAAAAATTTTCGATTTTTTCCAGGTCCCAAAATTTAGGTAAAAACCACAAATTACGGGTTTCTCTTGATTATGTGGGTGAAATAGGCAACTAAGAATAAAAGGGTTGAACCGAAAGACCTACAATCGGATGATCTAAAACATAGGCAACTTCGTTGCAAGATATGTGGCATTTGGCAGCCAATGAGGTAGTTATGGATGAAAGAGAGACTCTTTGCTTGAAAATCCCTATCCAGAAAAATTTTCGATTTTGTCGAGGTCCCGAAATTTAGGTAAAAATCTCAAATTACGGGTTTCCCTTGATTATCTGGGTGAAATAGGCAACAAAGAATAAAAGGGTTGAACCAAAAGACCTACAATCGGATCATCTAAAACATAGGCAACTTCGTTGCAAGATATGTGGCATTTGGCAGCCAATGAGGTAGTTATGGATGAAAGAGAGACTCTTTGCTTAAAAATCTCTATCCAGTAAAATTTTCGATTTTTTCCAGGTCCCAAAATTTAGGTAAAAACCACAAATTACGGGTTTCTCTTGATTATTTGGGTGAAATAGGCAACTAAGAATAAAAGGGTTGAAGTAAAAGACCTACAATCGGATGATCTAAAACATAGGCAACTTCGTTGCAAGATATGTGGCATTTGGCAGCTAATGAGGTAGTTATGGATGAAAGAGAGACTCTTTGCTTAAAAATCTCTATCCAGTAAAATTTTCGATTTTTTCCAGGTCCCAAAATTTAGGTAAAAACCACAAATTACGGGTTTCTCTTGATTATTTGGGTGAAATAGGCAACAAAGAATAAAAGGGTTGAAGTAAAAGACCTACAATCGGATGATCTAAAACATAGGCAACTTCGTTGCAAGATATGTGGCATTTGGCAGCCAATGAGGTAGTTATGGATGAAAGAGAGACTCTTTGCTTAAAAATCTCTATCCAGTAAAATTTTCGATTTTTTCCAGGTCCCAAAATTTAGGTAAAAACCACAAATTACGGGTTTCTCTTGATTATGTGGGTGAAATAGGCAACTAAGAATAAAAGGGTTGAACTGAAAGACCTACAATCGGATGATCTAAAACATAGGCAACTTCGTTGCAAGATATGTGGCATTTGGCAGCCAATGAGGTAGTTATGGATGAAAGAGAGACTCTTTGCTTGAAAATCCCTATCCAGAAAAATTTTCGATTTTTTCCAGGTCCCGAAATTTAGGTAAAAATCACAAATTACGAGTTTCCCTTGATTATCTGGGTGAAATAGGCAACTAAGAATAAAAGGGTTCAACCAAAAGACCTACAATCGGATGATCTAAAACATAGGCAACTTCGTTGCAAGATATGTGGCATTTGGCAGCCAATGAGGTAGTTATGGATGAAAGAGAGACTCTTTGCTTAAAAATCCCTATCCAGAAAAATTTTCGATTTTGTCCAGGTCCCAAAATTTAGGTAAAAACCACAAATTACGGGTTTCCCTTGATTATCTGGGTGAAATAGGCAACTAAGAATAAAAGGGTTGAACCAAAAGACCTACAATCGGATGATCTAAAACATAGGCAACTTCGTTACAAGATATGTGGCATTTGGCAGCCAATGACGTATTTATGGATGAAAGCGAGACTCTTTGCTTAAAAATCTCTATCCAGTAAAATTTTCGATTTTGTCCAGGTCCCAAAATTTAGGTAAAAACCACAAATTACGGGTTTCCCTTGATTATCTGGGTGAAATAGGCAACAAAGAATAAAAGGGTTGAACCAAAAGACCTACAATCGGATCATCTAAAACATAGGCAACTTCGTTGCAAGATATGTGGCATTTGGCAGCTAATGAGGTAGTTATGGATGAAAGAGAGACTCTTTGCTTAAAAATCCCTATCCAGAAAAATTTTCGATTTTGTCCAGGTCCCGAAATTTAGGTAAAAATCACAAATTACGGGTTTCCCTTGATTATCTGGGTGAAATAGGCAACTAAGAATAAAAGGGTTGAACCAAAAGACCTACAATCGGATGATCTAAAACATAGGCAACTTCGTTACAAGATATGTGGCATTTGGCAGCCAATGACGTATTTATGGATGAAAGCGAGACTCTTTGCTTAAAAATCTCTATCCAGTAAAATTTTCGATTTTTTCCAGGTCCCAAAATTTAGGTAAAAACCACAAATTACGGGTTTCTCTTGATTATGTGGGTGAAATAGGCAACTAAGAATAAAAGGGTTGAACCGAAAGACCTACAATCGGATGATCTAAAACATAGGCAACTTCGTTGCAAGATATGTGGCATTTGGCAGCCAATGAGGTAGTTATGGATGAAAGAGAGACTCTTTGCTTAAAAATCCCTATCCAGAAAAATTTTCGATTTTGTCCAGGTCCCAAAATTTAGGTAAAAACCACAAATTACGGGTTTCCCTTGATTATCTGGGTGAAATAGGCAACTAAGAATAAAAGGGTTGAACCAAAAGACCTATAATCGGATGATCTAAAACATAGGCAACTTCGTTACAAGATATGTGGCATTTGGCAGCCAATGACGTATTTATGGATGAAAGCGAGACTCTTTGCTTAAAAATCTCTATCCAGTAAAATTTTCGATTTTTTCCAGGTCCCAAAATTTAGGTAAAAATCACAAATTACGGCTTTCCCTTGATTATTTGGGTGAAATAGGCAACTAAGAACAAAAGGGTTGAACCGAAAGACCTACAATCGGATGATCTAAAACATAGGCAACTTTGTTGCAAGATATGTGGCATTTGGGAGCCAATGACGTATTTATGGATGAAAGCGAGACTCTTTGCTTAAAAATCTCTATCCAGTAAAATTTTCGATTTTGTCCAGGTCCCAAAATTTAGGTAAAAATCACAAATTACGGCTTTCCCTTGATTATTTGGGTGAAATAGGCAACTAAGAACAAAAGGGTTGAACCGAAAGACCTACAATCGGATGATCTAAAACATAGGCAACTTTGTTGCAAGATATGTGGCATTTGGGAGCCAATGACGTATTTATGGATGAAAGCGAGACTCTTTGCTTAAAAATCTCTATCCAGTAAAATTTTCGATTTTGTCCAGGTCCCAAAATTTAGGTAAAAACCACAAATTACGGGTTTCCCTTGATTATTTTGGTGAAATAGGCAACAAAGAATAAAAGGGTTGAACCAAAAGACCTACAATCGGATGATCTAAAACATAGGCAACTTCGTTACAAGATATGTGGCATTTGGCAGCCAATGACGTATTTATGGATGAAAGCGAGACTCTTTGCTTAAAAATCTCTATCCAGTAAAATTTTCGATTTTTTCCAGGTCCCAAAATTTAGGTAAAAATCACAAATTACGGCTTTCCCTTGATTATTTGGGTGAAATAGGCAACTAAGAACAAAAGGGTTGAACCGAAAGACCTACAATCGGATGATCTAAAACATAGGCAACTTTGTTGCAAGATATGTGGCATTTGGGAGCCAATGACGTATTTATGGATGAAAGCGAGACTCTTTGCTTAAAAATCTCTATCCAGTAAAATTTTCGATTTTGTCCAGGTCCCAAAATTTAGGTAAAAATCACAAATTACGGGTTTCCCTTGATTATTTTGGTGAAATAGGCAACAAAGAATAAAAGGGTTGAACCAAAAGACCTACAATCGGATGATCTAAAACATAGGCAACTTCGTTACAAGATATGTGGCATTTGGCAGCCAATGACGTATTTATGGATGAAAGCGAGACTCTTTGCTTAAAAATCTCTATCCAGTAAAATTTTCGATTTTTTCCAGGTCCCAAAATTTAGGTAAAAATCACAAATTACGGCTTTCCCTTGATTATTTGGGTGAAATAGGCAACTAAGAACAAAAGGGTTGAACCGAAAGACCTACAATCGGATGATCTAAAACATAGGCAACTTTGTTGCAAGATATGTGGCATTTGGGAGCCAATGACGTATTTATGGATGAAAGCGAGACTCTTTGCTTAAAAATCTCTATCCAGTAAAATTTCCGATTTTTTCCAGGTCCCAAAATTTAAGTAAAAACCACAAATTACGGGTTTCTCTTGATTATTTGGGTGAAATAGGCAACTAAGAATAAAAGGGTTGAAGCAAAAGACCTACAATCGGATGATCTAAAACATAGGCAACTTCGTTGCAAGATATGTGGCATTTGGCAGCTAATGAGGTAGTTATGGATGAAAGAGAGACTCTTTGCTTAAAAATCCCTATCCAGAAAAATTTTCGATTTTTTCCAGGTCCCAAAATTTAGGTAAAAATCACAAACTACGGGTTTCTCTTGATTATTTGGGTGACATAGGCAACTAAGAATAAAAGGGTTGAACCAAAAGACCTACTATCGGATGATCTAAAACATAGGCAACTTCGTTGCAAGATATGTGGCATTTGGCAGCCAATGAGGTAGTTATGGATGAAAGAGAGACTCTTTGCTTGAAAATCCCTATCCAGAAAAATTTTCGATTTTGTCGAGGTCCCGAAATTTAGGTAAAAATCTCAAATTACGGGTTTCCCTTGATTATCTGGGTGAAATAGGCAACAAAGAATAAAAGGGTTGAACCAAAAGACCTACAATCGGATCATCTAAAACATAGGCAACTTCGTTGCAAGATATGTGGCATTTGGCAGCCAATGAGGTAGTTATGGATGAAAGAGAGACTCTTTGCTTAAAAATCCCTATCCAGAAAAATTTTCGATTTTGTCCAGGTCCCAAAATTTAGGTAAAAATCACAAATTACGGCTTTCCCTTGATTATTTGGGTGAAATAGGCAACTAAGAACAAAAGGGTTGAACCGAAAGACCTACAATCGGATGAACTAAAACATAGGCAACTTTGTTGCAAGATATGTGGCATTTGGGAGCCAATGACGTATTTATGGATGAAAGCGAGACTCTTTGCTTAAAAATCTCTATCCAGTAAAATTTCCGATTTTTTCCAGGTCCCAAAATTTAGGTAAAAATCACAAATTACGGGTTTCCCTTGATTATTTGGGTGAAATAGGCAACTAAGAACAAAAGGGTTGAACCGAAAGACCTACAATCGGATGATCTAAAACATAGGCAACTTTGTTGCAAGATATGTGGCATTTGGCAGCCAATGAGGTAGTTATGGATGAAAGAGAGACTCTTTGCTTGAAAATCCCTATCCAGAAAAATTTTCGATTTTGTCGAGGTCCCGAAATTTAGGTAGAAATCTCAAATTACGGGTTTCCCTTGATTATCTGGGTGAAATAGGCAACAAAGAATAAAAGGGTTGAACCGAAAGACCTACAATCGGATCATCTAAAACATAGGCAACTTCGTTGCAAGATATGTGGCATTTGGCAGCCAATGAGGTAGTTATGGATGAAAGAGAGACTCTTTGCTTGAAAATCCCTATCCAGAAAAATTTTCGATTTTGTCCAGGTCCCAAAATTTAGGTAAAAATCAGAAATTACGGCTTTCCCTTGATTATTTGGGTGAAATAGGCAACTAAGAACAAAAGGGTTGAACCGAAAGACCTACAATCGGATGATCTAAAACATAGGCAACTTTGTTGCAAGATATGTGGCATTTGGGAGCCAATGACGTATTTATGGATGAAAGCGAGACTCTTTGCTTAAAAATCTCTATCCAGTAAAATTTCCGATTTTTTCCAGGTCCCAAAATTTAGGTAAAAATCACAAATTACGGGTTTCCCTTGATTATTTTGGTGAAATAGGCAACAAAGAATAAAAGGGTTGAACCAAAAGACCTACAATCGGATGATCTAAAACATAGGCATTTGACAGCCAATGAGGTATTTATGGATGGAAGAGAGACTCTTTGCTTGAAAATCCCTATCCAGAAAAATTTTCGATTTTGTCCAGGTCCCAAAATTTAGGTAAAAACCACAAATTACGGGTTTCTCTTGCTTATTTGGGTGAAATAGGCAACTAAGAATAAAAGGGTTGAACCAAAAGACCTACAATCGGATGATCTAAAACATAGGCAACTTCGTTGCAAGATATGTGGCATTTGGCAGCCAATGAGGTAGTTATGGATGAAAGAGAGACTCTTTGCTTAAAAATCCCTATCCAGAAAAATTTTCGATTTTGTCGAGGTCCCGAAATTTGGGTAAAAATCACAAATTACGGGTTTCCCTTGATTATTTTGGTGAAATAGGCAACAAAGAATAAAAGGGTTGAACCAAAAGACCTACAATCGGATGATCTAAAACATAGGCATTTGACAGCCAATGACGTATTTATGGATGAAAGCGAGACTCTTTGCTTAAAAATCTCTATCCAGTAAAATTTCCGATTTTTTCCAGGTCCCAAAATTTAGGTAAAAATCTCAAATTACGGGTTTCCCTTGATTATCTGGGTGAAATAGGCAACAAAGAATAAAAGGGTTGAACCAAAAGACCTACAATCGGATCATCTAAAACATAGGCAACTTCGTTGCAAGATATGTGGCATTTGGCAGCCAATGAGGTAGTTATGGATGAAAGAGAGACTCTTTGCTTAAAAATCCCTATCCAGAAAAATTTTCGATTTTGTCGAGGTCCCGAAATTTGGGTAAAAATCACAAATTACGGCTTTCCCTTGATTATTTTGGTGAAATAGGCAACAAAGAATAAAAGGGTTGAACTAAAAGACCTACAATCGGATGATCTAAAACATAGGCAACTTCGTTGCAAGATATGTGGCATTTGGCAGCCAATGAGGTAGTTATGGATGAAAGAGAGACTCTTTGCTTAAAAATCCCTATCCAGAAAAATTTTCGATTTTGTCGAGGTCCCGAAATTTGGGTAAAAATCACAAATTACGGGTTTCCCTTGATTATTTTGGTGAAATAGGCAACAAAGAATAAAAGGGTTGAACCAAAAGACCTACAATCGGATGATCTAAAACATAGGCATTTGACAGCCAATGACGTATTTATGGATGAAAGCGAGACTCTTTGCTTAAAAATCTCTATCCAGTAAAATTTCCGATTTTTTCCAGGTCCCAAAATTTAGGTAAAAATCTCAAATTACGGGTTTCCCTTGATTATCTGGGTGAAATAGGCAACAAAGAATAAAAGGGTTGAACCAAAAGACCTACAATCGGATCATCTAAAACATAGGCAACTTCGTTGCAAGATATGTGGCATTTGGCAGCCAATGAGGTAGTTATGGATGAAAGAGAGACTCTTTGCTTAAAAATCCCTATCCAGAAAAATTTTCGATTTTGTCGAGGTCCCGAAATTTGGGTAAAAATCACAAATTACGGGTTTCCCTTGATTATTTTGGTGAAATAGGCAACAAAGAATAAAAGGGTTGAACCAAAAGACCTACAATCGGATGATCTAAAACATAGGCAACTTCGTTGCAAGATATGTGGCATTTGGCAGCCAATGAGGTAGTTATGGATGAAAGAGAGACTCTTTGCTTAAAAATTCAATATCCAGAAAAATTTTCGATTTTGTCCAGGTCCCAAAATTTAGGTAAAAACCACAAATTACGGGTTTCTCTTGATTATTTGGGTGAAATAGGCAACTAAGAATAAAAGGGTTGAAGTAAAAGACCTACAATCGGATGATCTAAAACATAGGCAACTTCGTTGCAAGATATGTGGCATTTGGCAGCTAATGAGGTAGTTATGGATGAAAGAGAGACTCTTTGCTTAAAAATTCAATATCCAGAAAAATTTTCGATTTTGTCCAGGTCCCAAAATTTAGGTAAAAACCACAAATTACGGGTTTCTCTTGATTATTTGGGTGAAATAGGCAACTAAGAATAAAAGGGTTGAACCAAAAGACCTACAATCGGATGATCTAAAACATAGGCAACTTCGTTACAAGATATGTGGCATTTGGCAGCCAATGAGGTATTTATGGATGAAAGCGAGACTCTTTGCTTAAAAATCTCTATTCAGTAAAATTTTCGATTTTTTCCAGGTCCCAAAATTTAGGTAAAAATCACAAATTACGGGTTTCTCTTGATTATTTGGGTGACATAGGCAACTAAGAATAAAAGGGTTGAACCGAAAGACCTACAATCGGATGATCTAAAACATAGGCAACTTCGTTACAAGATATGTGGCATTTGGCAGCCAATGAGGTATTTATTAATGAAAGCGAGACTCTTTGCTTAAAAATCTCTATCCAGTAAAATTTTCGATTTTTTCCAGGTCCCGAAATTTAGGTAAAAATCACAAATTACGGCTTTCCCTTGATTATCTGGGTGAAATAGGCAACAAAGAATAAAAGGGTTGAACCAAAAGACCTACTATCGGATGATCTAAAACATAGGCAACTTCGTTGCAAGATATGTGGCATTTGGCAGCCAATGAGGTAGTTATGGATGAAAGAGAGACTCTTTGCTTAAAAATCCCTATCCAGAAAAATTTTCGATTTTTTCCCGGTCCCAAAATTTAGGTAAAAATCACAAATTACGGGTTTCACTTGATTATTTGGGTGAAATAGGCAACTAAGAATAAAAGGGTTGAACCAAAAGACCTACAATCGGATGATCTAAAACATAGGCAACTTCGTTACAAGATATGTGGCATTTGGCAGCCAATGAGGTAGTTATGGATGAAAGAGAGACTCTTTGCTTGAAAATCCCTATCCAGAAAAATTTTCGATTTTTTCCCGGTCCCAAAATTTAGGTAAAAATCACAAATTACGGGTTTCACTTGATTATTTGGGTGAAATAGGCAACTAAGAATAAAAGGGTTGAACCAAAAGACCTACAATCGGATGATCTAAAACATAGGCAACTTCGTTACAAGATATGTGGCATTTGGGAGCCAATGACGTATTTATGGATGAAAGCGAGACTCTTTGCTTAAAAATCTCTATCCAGAAAAATTTTCGATTTTTTCCAGGTCCCGAAAATTAGGTAAAAATCACAAATTACGCCTTTTTCTTGATTATTTGGGTGAAATAGGCAACTAAGAATAAAAGGGTTAAACCAAAAGACCTACTATCATATGATCTAAAACATAGGCAACTTCGTTGCAAGATATGTGGCATTTGGCAGCCAATGAGGTAGTTATGGATGAAAGAGAGACTCTTTGCTTAAAAATCCCTATCCAGAAAAATTTTCGATTTTGTCCAGGTCCCAAAATTTAGGTAAAAACCACAAATTACGGGTTTCTCTTGATTATTTGGGTGAAATAGGCAACTAAGAATAAAAGGGTTGAAGTAAAAGACCTACAATCGGATGATCTAAAACATAGGCAACTTCGTTGCAAGATATGTGGCATTTGGCAGCTAATGAGGTAGTTATGGATGAAAGAGAGACTCTTTGCTTAAAAATCTCTATCCAGTAAAATTTCCGATTTTTTCCAGGTCCCAAAATTTAGGTAAAAATCTCAAATTACGGGTTTCCCTTGATTATCTGGGTGAAATAGGCAACAAAGAATAAAAGGGTTGAACCAAAAGACCTACAATCGGATCATCTAAAACATAGGCAACTTCGTTGCAAGATATGTGGCATTTGGCAGCCAATGAGGTAGTTATGGATGAAAGAGAGACTCTTTGCTTAAAAATCCCTATCCAGAAAAATTTTCGATTTTGTCCAGGTCCCAAAATTTAGGTAAAAATCTCAAATTACGGGTTTCCCTTGATTATCTGGGTGAAATAGGCAACAAAGAATAAAAGGGTTGAACCAAAAGACCTACAATCGGATCATCTAAAACATAGGCAACTTCGTTGCAAGATATGTGGCATTTGGCAGCCAATGAGGTAGTTATGGATGAAAGAGAGACTCTTTGCTTAAAAATCCCTATCCAGAAAAATTTTCGATTTTGTCCAGGTCCCAAAATTTAGGTAAAAATCTCAAATTACGGGTTTCCCTTGATTATCTGGGTGAAATAGGCAACAAAGAATAAAAGGGTTGAACCAAAAGACCTACAATCGGATCATCTAAAACATAGGCAACTTCGTTGCAAGATATGTGGCATTTGGCAGCCAATGAGGTAGTTATGGATGAAAGAGAGACTCTTTGCTTAAAAATCCCTATTCAGAAAAATTTTCGATTTTGTCCAGGTCCCAAAATTTAGGTAAAAACCACAAATTACGGGTTTCTCTTGATTATTTGGGTGAAATAGGCAACTAAGAATAAAAGGGTTGAAGTAAAAGACCTACAATCGGATGATCTAAAACATAGGCAACTTCGTTGCAAGATATGTGGCATTTGGCAGCTAATGAGGTAGTTATGGATGAAAGAGAGACTCTTTGCTTAAAAATCTCTATTCAGTAAAATTTTCGATTTTTTCCAGGTCCCAAAATTTAGGTAAAAATCTCAAATTACGGGTTTCCCTTGATTATCTGGGTGAAATAGGCAACAAAGAATAAAAGGGTTGAACCAAAAGACCTACAATCGGATCATCTAAAACATAGGCAACTTCGTTGCAAGATATGTGGCATTTGGCAGCCAATGAGGTAGTTATGGATGAAAGAGAGACTCTTTGCTTAAAAATCCCTATCCAGAAAAATTTTCGATTTTGTCCAGGTCCCAAAATTTAGGTAAAAACCACAAATTACGGGTTTCTCTTGATTATTTGGGTGAAATAGGCAACTAAGAATAAAAGGGTTGAAGTAAAAGACCTACAATCGGATGATCTAAAACATAGGCAACTTCGTTGCAAGATATGTGGCATTTGGCAGCTAATGAGGTAGTTATGGATGAAAGAGAGACTCTTTGCTTAAAAATCTCTATTCAGTAAAATTTTCGATTTTTCCAGGTCCCAAAATTTAGGTAAAAACCACAAATTACGGGTTTCTCTTGCTTATTTGGGTGAAATAGGCAACTAAGAATAAAAGGGTTGAACCAAAAGACCTACAATCGGATGATCTAAAACATAGGCAACTTCGTTACAAGATATGTGGCATTTGGCAGCCAATGAGGTATTTATGGATGAAAGCGAGACTCTTTGCTTAAAAATCTCTATTCAGTAAAATTTTCGATTTTTTCCAGGTCCCAAAATTTAGGTAAAAATCACAAATTACGGGTTTCTCTTGATTATTTGGGTGACATAGGCAACTAAGAATAAAAGGGTTGAACCGAAAGACCTACAATCGGATGATCTAAAACATAGGCAACTTCGTTACAAGATATGTGGCATTTGGCAGCCAATGAGGTATTTATTAATGAAAGCGAGACTCTTTGCTTAAAAATCTCTATCCAGTAAAATTTTCGATTTTTTCCAGGTCCCGAAATTTAGGTAAAAATCACAAATTACGGCTTTCCCTTGATTATCTGGGTGAAATAGGCAACAAAGAATAAAAGGGTTGAACCGAAAGACCTACAATCGGATGATCTAAAACATAGGCAACTTCGTTACAAGATATGTGGCATTTGGGAGCCAATGACGTATTTATGGATGAAAGCGAGACTCTTTGCTTAAAAATCTCTATCCAGAAAAATTTTCGATTTTTTCCAGGTCCCAAAATTTAGGTAAAAATCACAAATTACGGCTTTCCCTTGATTATCTGGGTGAAATAGGCAACAAAGAATAAAAGGGTTAAACCAAAAGACCTACTATCATATGATCTAAAACATAGGCAACTTCGTTGCAAGATATGTGGCATTTGGCAGCCAATGAGGTAGTTATGGATGAAAGAGAGACTCTTTGCTTAAAAATCTCTATCCAGAAAAATTTTCGATTTTTTCCAGGTCCCGAAATTTAGGTAAAAATCACAAATTACGGCTTTCCCTTGATTATCTGGGTGAAATAGGCAACAAAGAATAAAAGGGTTGAACCGAAAGACCTACAATCGGATGATCTAAAACATAGGCAACTTCGTTACAAGATATGTGGCATTTGGCAGCCAATGAGGTAGTTATGGATGAAAGAGAGACTCTTTGCTTGAAAATCCCTATCCAGAAAAATTTTCGATTTTTTCCCGGTCCCAAAATTTAGATAAAAATCACAAATTACGGGTTTCACTTGATTATTTGGGTGAAATAGGCAACTAAGAATAAAAGGGTTGAACCAAAAGACCTACAATCGGATGATCTAAAACATAGGCAACTTCGTTGCAAGATATGTGGCATTTGGCAGCCAATGAGGTAGTTATGGATGAAAGAGAGACTCTTTGCTTAAAAATCTCTATCCAGAAAAATTTTCGATTTTTTCCAGGTCCCGAAATTTAGGTAAAAATCACAAATTACGGCTTTCCCTTGATTATCTGGGTGAAATAGGCAACAAAGAATAAAAGGGTTGAACCAAAAGACCTACTATCGGATGATCTAAAACATAGGCAACTTCGTTGCAAGATATGTGGCATTTGGCAGCCAATGAGGTAGTTATGGATGAAAGAGAGACTCTTTGCTTAAAAATCTCTATCCAGAAAAATTTTCGATTTTTTCCAGGTCCCGAAATTTAGGTAAAAATCACAAATTACGGCTTTCCCTTGATTATCTGGGTGAAATAGGCAACAAAGAATAAAAGGGTTGAACCGAAAGACCTACAATCGGATGATCTAAAACATAGGCAACTTCGTTACAAGATATGTGGCATTTGGCAGCCAATGAGGTAGTTATGGATGAAAGAGAGACTCTTTGCTTGAAAATCCCTATCCAGAAAAATTTTCGATTTTTTCCCGGTCCCAAAATTTAGGTAAAAATCACAAATTACGGGTTTCACTTGATTATTTGGGTGAAATAGGCAACTAAGAATAAAAGGGTTGAACCAAAAGACCTACAATCGGATGATCTAAAACATAGGCAACTTCGTTACAAGATATGTGGCATTTGGGAGCCAATGACGTATTTATGGATGAAAGCGAGACTCTTTGCTTAAAAATCTCTATCCAGAAAAATTTTCGATTTTTTCCAGGTCCCGAAAATTAGGTAAAAATCACAAATTACGCCTTTTTCTTGATTATTTGGGTGAAATAGGCAACTAAGAATAAAAGGGTTGAACCGAAAGACCTACAATCGGATGATCTAAAACATAGGCAACTTCGTTACAAGATATGTGGCATTTGGGAGCCAATGACGTATGTATGGATGAAAGCGAGACTCTTTGCTTAAAAATCTCTATCCAGAAAAATTTTCGATTTTTTCCAGGTCCCAAAATTTAGGTAAAAATCACAAATTACGGCTTTCCCTTGATTATCTGGGTGAAATAGGCAACAAAGAATAAAAGGGTTGAACCAAAAGACCTACTATCATATGATCTAAAACATAGGCAACTTCGTTGCAAGATATGTGGCATTTGGCAGCCAATGAGGTAGTTATGGATGAAAGAGAGACTCTTTGCTTAAAAATCTCTATCCAGAAAAATTTTCGATTTTTTCCAGGTCCCGAAATTTAGGTAAAAATCACAAATTACGGCTTTCCCTTGATTATCTGGGTGAAATAGGCAACAAAGAATAAAAGGGTTGAACCGAAAGACCTACAATCGGATGATCTAAAACATAGGCAACTTCGTTACAAGATATGTGGCATTTGGCAGCCAATGAGGTAGTTATGGATGAAAGAGAGACTCTTTGCTTGAAAATCCCTATCCAGAAAAATTTTCGATTTTTTCCCGGTCCCAAAATTTAGGTAAAAATCACAAATTACGGGTTTCACTTGATTATTTGGGTGAAATAGGCAACTAAGAATAAAAGGGTTGAACCAAAAGACCTACAATCGGATGATCTAAAACATAGGCAACTTCGTTGCAAGATATGTGGCATTTGGCAGCCAATGAGGTAGTTATGGATGAAAGAGAGACTCTTTGCTTAAAAATCTCTATCCAGTAAAATTTTCGATTTTTTCCAGGTCCCGAAATTTAGGTAAAAATCACAAATTACGGCTTTCCCTTGATTATCTGGGTGAAATAGGCAACAAAGAATAAAAGGGTTGAACCGAAAGACCTACAATCGGATGATCTAAAACATAGGCAACTTCGTTACAAGATATGTGGCATTTGGCAGCCAATGAGGTAGTTGTGGATGAAAGAGAGACTCTTTGCTTAAAAATCTCTATCCAGAAAAATTTTCGATTTTTTCCAGGTCCCGAAATTTAGGTAAAAATCACAAATTACGGCTTTCCCTTGATTATCTGGGTGAAATAGGCAACAAAGAATAAAAGGGTTGAACCGAAAGACCTACAATCGGATGATCTAAAACATAGGCAACTTCGTTACAAGATATGTGGCATTTGGCAGCCAATGAGGTAGTTATGGATGAAAGAGAGACTCTTTGCTTGAAAATCCCTATCCAGAAAAATTTTCGATTTTTTCCCGGTCCCAAAATTTAGGTAAAAATCACAAATTACGGGTTTCACTTGATTATTTGGGTGAAATAGGCAACTAAGAATAAAAGGGTTGAACCAAAAGACCTACAATCGGATGATCTAAAACATAGGCAACTTCGTTACAAGATATGTGGCATTTGGGAGCCGATGACGTATTTATGGATGAAAGCGAGACTCTTTGCTTAAAAATCTCTATCCAGAAAAATTTTCGATTTTTTCCAGGTCCCGAAAATTAGGTAAAAATCACAAATTACGCCTTTTTCTTGATTATTTGGGTGAAATAGGCAACTAAGAATAAAAGGGTTGAAGCAAAAGACCTACAATCGGATGATCTAAAACATAGGCAACTTCGTTGCAAGATATGTGGCATTTGGCAGCCAATGAGGTAGTTATGGATGAAAGAGAGACTCTTTGCTTAAAAATCTCTATCCAGAAAAATTTTCGATTTTTTCCAGGTCCCGAAATTTAGGTAAAAATCACAAATTACGGCTTTCCCTTGATTATCTGGGTGAAATAGGCAACAAAGAATAAAAGGGTTGAACCGAAAGACCTACAATCGGATGATCTAAAACATAGGCAACTTCGTTACAAGATATGTGGCATTTGGCAGCCAATGAGGTAGTTATGGATGAAAGAGAGACTCTTTGCTTAAAAATCTCTATCCAGAAAAATTTTCGATTTTTTCCAGGTCCCGAAATTTAGGTAAAAATCACAAATTACGGCTTTCCCTTGATTATCTGGGTGAAATAGGCAACAAAGAATAAAAGGGTTGAACCGAAAGACCTACAATCGGATGATCTAAAACATAGGCAACTTCGTTACAAGATATGTGGCATTTGGCAGCCAATGAGGTAGTTATGGATGAAAGAGAGACTCTTTGCTTGAAAATCCCTATCCAGAAAAATTTTCGATTTTTTCCCGGTCCCAAAATTTAGATAAAAATCACAAATTACGGGTTTCACTTGATTATTTGGGTGAAATAGGCAACTAAAAATAAAAGGGTTGAACCAAAAGACCTACAATCGGATGATCTAAAACATAGGCAACTTCGTTACAAGATATGTGGCATTTGGGAGCCAATGACGTATTTATGGATGAAAGCGAGACTCTTTGCTTAAAAATCTCTATCCAGAAAAATTTTCGATTTTTTCCAGGTCCCGAAAATTAGGTAAAAATCACAAATTACGCCTTTTTCTTGATTATTTGGGTGAAATAGGCAACTAAGAATAAAAGGGTTGAAGCAAAAGACCTACAATCGGATGATCTAAAACATAGGCAACTTCGTTGCAAGATATGTGGCATTTGGCAGCCAATGAGGTAGTTATGGATGAAAGAGAGACTCTTTGCTTGAAAATCCCTATCCAGAAAAATTTTCGATTTTTTCCCGGTCCCAAAATTTAGGTAAAAATCACAAATTACGGGTTTCACTTGATTATTTGGGTGAAATAGGCAACTAAGAATAAAAGGGTTGAACCAAAAGACCTACAATCGGATGATCTAAAACATAGGCAACTTCGTTACAAGATATGTGGCATTTGGGAGCCAATGACGTATTTATGGATGAAAGCGAGACTCTGCTTAAAAATCTCTATCCAGAAAAATTTTCGATTTTTTCCAGGTCCCGAAAATTAGGTAAAAATCACAAATTACGGCTTTCCCTTGATTATCTGGGTGAAATAGGCAACAAAGAATAAAAGGGTTGAACCGAAAGACCTACAATCGGATGATCTAAAACATAGGCAACTTCGTTACAAGATATGTGGCATTTGGCAGCCAATGAGGTAGTTATGGATGAAAGAGAGACTCTTTGCTTGAAAATCCCTATCCAGAAAAATTTTCGATTTTTTCCCGGTCCCAAAATTTAGGTAAAAATCACAAATTACGGGTTTCACTTGATTATTTGGGTGAAATAGGCAACTAAGAATAAAAGGGTTGAACCAAAAGACCTACAATCGGATGATCTAAAACATAGGCAACTTCGTTACAAGATATGTGGCATTTGGGAGCCAATGACGTATTTATGGATGAAAGCGAGACTCTTTGCTTAAAAATCTCTATCCAGAAAAATTTTCGATTTTTTCCAGGTCCCAAAATTTAGGTAAAAATCACAAATTACGGCTTTCCCTTGATTATCTGGGTGAAATAGGCAACAAAGAATAAAAGGGTTGAACCAAAAGACCTACTATCGGATGATCTAAAACATAGGCAACTTCGTTACAAGATATGTGGCATTTGGCAGCCAATGAGGTAGTTATGGATGAAAGAGAGACTCTTTGCTTGAAAATCCCTATCCAGAAAAATTTTCGATTTTTTCCAGGTCCCAAAATTTAGGTAAAAATCACAAATTACGGGTTTCACTTGATTATTTGGGTGAAATAGGCAACTAAGAATAAAAGGGTTGAACCAAAAGACCTACAATCGGATGATCTAAAACATAGGCATTTGACAGCCAATGAGGTATTTATGGATGGAAGGGAGACTCTTTGGCATTTGGGAGCCAATGACGTATTTATGGATGAAAGCGAGACTCTTTGCTTAAAAATCTCTATCCAGTAAAATTTTCGATTTTTTCCAGGTCCCAAAATTTAGGTAAAAATCACAAAATAACGGGTTTCACTTGATTATTTGGGTGAAATAGGCAACTAAGAATAATAGGGTTGAACCAAAAGACCTACAATCGGATGATCTAAAACATAGGCAACTTCGTTGCAAGATATGTGGCATTTGGCAGCCAATGAGGTATTTATGAATGAAAGAGAGATTCTTTGCTTGAAAATCCCTATCCAGAAAAATTTTCGATTTTGGCGAGGTCCCGAAATTTAGGTAAAAATCACAAATTACGGCTTTCCCTTGATTATCTGGGTGAAATAGGCACACAATTACGGCTTTCCCTTGATTATTTGGGTGAAATAGGCAACTAAGAATGAAAGGGTTGAACCAAAAGACCTACAATCGGATGATCTAAAACTTAGGCAAACATTGACATAAGTTAAAAAAAGAAATCTGTGGCTTTACGTCCCAGCTAACCTATATATGTACACAGACGACTGTCTACCAAATTCTTACGACAATCGTTAAGGTGCAGCGATAACGGAGTTAGCTGTGGAGTAATTTTGCTTGATTATCATCTGAAAAATTGTGAACTTGTGTCTTATCTTCGACGAAAAAATAATTCAGGACTTCACTCAGCTGTAATAGAGGTCAGATTTTTTTCGGTTTTTCATATCCATCGTTTTGTTTTTTTTTTTTGTTGGATGTAGTAGTAGTAGTATCTCTACATATTGCGCCTTTCTAAGAGAATGAAATTCAAAGACGAAGGTCCTTACTTTGAATATAATTCGGTCGATGATCAAACAACATTTTCTCAAGGCCCTTACATTTATTTCCTGGTGATGTTTATGTTTCATGTCGAAGGAACCCCAACCTGAGTTAAGGACTATAAATTATAATTTAATTCATAGGAACATAAATTACAGCCTTAAAGTCGACCAATTTCACAGAATTCCCGCTTCCTCTAAGAAGACACAATTCCGAAACACCCCATAATAGTCTTGTCTCACGGTCTAACACTTTGTCGGACAAAAATCACTAATAAATCATTTCCTGTGTTCATTTAAATGAACTACCCATTAATCGTCTTCGATTTTCTTCACTTCAGTCAGTTAACATGGCCCCCTCGCCGCTGTGATGGCCTCTCATAAATAGCTCTTCAAGCGAAGGACATATAAAAATTGTATCTTCGAACGATTATTCATCGTAATTGGACTCTAGCAGCAGACGCATCCTTGTTCGATGTCCATCAATGTGTACACATAACCAACTAACTAACGAACGAACCAAGTCCATCAATCAATCAACTATTAAATCAGACTTTTTTTTTTCTCTTCTCTATTTATTTCCTTTCGTTAGCCTATTTACGGTAGCAATCCTTGGTCCTTGTTTTCTTTTTGCTCATTTTGTCGTTTGCTTCTTCGTCGTTGGCGTTGTGTAGTTGTATCTTGTTCCCGCCAATCATTCTTACAAACAAATGTAATGAGCAGTAAATAACCGCACGCACGCACATACTCGCACAATCAAAGTCCTTGGCGAGCGAGGGCGTTCAATGTCCTGCGTTTGTTCAATTTTATTGAGTGGACATTATTTGTTTTGCTATTGTGTATTTGAGTGTGTGTCTGTTCTTGTAACTGCCATGATAAATGAGCAACAGTGGTTGAGAGGAAGTTTCCGGTCTATAAGTGCCGGTTGGAGATTTGTGCAAATATCCTGTGAGAGCCGGCTAGAGTGTGTAACATCTCTCTCACTGTTTGTGGGTGTGAAGTTGAAGGCATTCATTTTCAAGTTCGCAGATAATTATCCTTCAATTTATTCAATTGAATGAGACGAGCGGTAAGTGAGAGAAACGGTTTTTCTTTCCGCAAATTACTGAGGAGGAAAATGTTACGTATACGCCCTCGGTTGGCGTTGTTGTGAAGCGCTGTTAAGTGCCGACGCTTGTTAAGCAAATTGAGTGAAAGATAGAAACCTGTAATGATGCATTAAGTATACACTTTGTTGTGTACTTGTATGTTTGTATATATATATATATATATATGTATGTATGTGTGTAGTATGATACTATTGAGTAAACATACATTAATTTGACTTTGAGGAAGATTGACGTGGACATGATTAGTTGCTATAAATGCTGACGATCGAAATGTTGCCGCAAATTTGCGGCTTTAATGACACGAACTGAGCGACGAAGAGATCAAAATCATTCTCTCAAGGATATCCTGGTGTCACATTTAATTGCAGTGGTAATACCATCTAATGAGAGTGATACGCTAATCTCGATGGCAAAATGCATTGCCTTCGGATGACAGTGCGGATAGAGGTTGTCAATTTGCTGAGATGGTAGGGTTTTGATGAATTTATTGATTGAGTGATTCATGAATGGCATCCTAATACCATTTTCTCTCAAAATAATCCTTCTACACCTTTATGGAAAAAATAATTTCACTTCATTCAACCAGATGATACTTAATTTATGACGCTCTCCTTATCCCCACGAAATGAATCTATTTGCACATTATATCCCTCATCCCATTCAGCATTAAAACTTTTCAATAAATTATTAAAAGGGGAGCAGGAGGATGCCCGCCGTATGACAATTTTCAAATTGACATCGAGCATCGAGCAAATTAATTCAACCGCGATGAATTTAAATGAGTGCACAGAACACTATGCCCTCCTTTTGATAGGGAGAACAGGACAAAACCGCACAAAAATCATTTCACACTACGTTTGTGTCAGCTGCGCAGCACGCGACTTCCCTCTGTGGTTTATCAATCTGCACTCGCTGTGGGTTCAATATGTTGATGCAGGGTAATCACCGAAGCCGAGGTTTGTTATTTTTCCAATCACCCCCTGGCGCGTGGGACATGCAACGTAAGTGAGGTTAGGAAAACAGGTGTCAAGGTTTATTTGTTTGTTTATAAAATTCCATAATTAGAATATTATTTCAATAATATTGTCACAAATAGGCAGAAAGGTAATTATGAGATACGCATACGTAATGGTGGTTTAGAGTGCGGGTAACATTTGGATGTGCCTGTGAGAGGTATTTCGCTTGGCTTTATTTTAAAGTTGACTCTGAGCTATGGTTTAGTGGGAATATATGTACATTCGAGGCACATTAAGGAATTTATTGACCTGGTATGTAGAAGGGTTGTAGATGAAGCGATTACTTATCCTTTAGTTCTAAGCCAAATATGATTCAATTCATTATTCTTTAACCATAGAGTCATAGACAGGTACACTACATAGTATACTATTCATTCTGCTCTTCGATAAGCAATTGTGCATATAGATTGTCTTCTGTTCTATAATGCAAATTTTTATGAGCAACCGTAAATGAGGACTTTCTGCATTCGCCTCTATAAACACAGATTAGAAATTATAGTATTAGTAGGTATAACATAAGAAGTAAAAGGCTTCAAAACTCCGTAATACAAGTTGAAAAAGCTAGCGCAAGCAAATGCGTGTCAGAATTTTTTTTACACTTCACAGATACTTATCTCTAACTTCAAACTACCATAAGCTCCTATACTCCGAGTGGGCACTGAGGATGCTGTAGCCATAAGCTATGCCTTCTCAGTTACATACAGTGATAGAAGGAATGGAAACAACGAATTGTCCTCTCAAATCGACTTTGGCTAGGATACTTTGTGAGAAGATACAGTATGCATCCTCTGGATGCTCATAACATAAGGGACGCGTGCTGATCCTTTCCATGTACATATATATATCCATTTGCCTACAACCAATAATGCAAGTAGTACAAGAAGTGTGCTGCATTGATCGTCGGCAAAAAGATTTGCGACTGAAAAAGGCTATTTGTCTTCACGGCAGGACTTGTGGATTGATATCTGAGACGATCTGCTTTTGGATAGAGTCATTACCAACGCAATGTTAACCAGCGCGTATTCAGAATAGTGGCCTAAAAAATCACCATACAAATCTGTAAGTTAAAACCTAGGTACAGTTGAATTTACCGCGCCGTCTAATCTAAACATCTGAGTCAGTTCAAATGTACCTGTGAATAGCAGTGAGTGATTATCCATAAAGCAAAGCTTATCATCTTGAAGTGCAAAAGAAAGCTATACGGAATACTCCAACACAGCCTTAATCCTAAAAACCCAAGACCGCTTTAAATTCTTCAGAAGTACAGTTCTACTGACCACACCAAATAGAGGAGTGAAGGTCATTGTAATTTTACCTAATTCCCAAATCTGACATCTAGATAGTTTGAAAGGTGCAGGGACATAAGTTCACGAGACATTAAGTCCATATCGGATTTGAATAGCCCTTAAATGATGCATGTTAGGATTTAAGCTCATCAATATACTCGAAGATCTTACATCCACGAACTATATTGCCAAAGCTACGATCCCCAGATATCAAACTTAAAAAAAAAAAAAATAAAAATACCGGCTGTGAGTACTTGGGTGTAGGAACTGCCTGTTGCTTACTCGTTGGTTCCCTGTTCCGTTGGCTCCTAGCAGAGCCCACTCTAAAATAATACAGTGGAAGGACGACAGTCTCACTGATCATTATGCCAATCTCATGAGCCTAGGGCAAGCGAAGTTTATCATTGAGAAATGGTTGGGTTTTTTATTTGCTACAATCAAGAGCAGAATCAACACCCATATCAGCGTTATACTAGCGCCTTTTTCGAGAGAAAAAAGTAAGCTTCTTTCTACCTATTCTATTTTATCACACAGGCCAGAAATTGTCTTCAACTTGCAATAGTCTTCATTCCACGACGGTGGGTGGAATCCATTTCTCTTACGCAAAACACACATTTCCACATCAGCCTCTGTGAAACTTTAAAACCTCATCACCGCAAGAACTACATATTTACCAAACCCATCTTCCGCAAAAGTCCAATTCCCGTTGGCAATTATATTTACCCACCAATTTAACCCCAAAATGACAATAATGACAGTCAAATAGTCCCCGAGCTGGGTTGACCAACAAAAGATATTCAATCTACGGAAGCACACAAGCCGTAACACATCCTGACACCATCAATAGGACATTCATTACTCAAAACTGTCAAAAATATTCACAGACAGACCTACCACACCACATATCATACTACACACACTCTTCACTCTAAGGGTATCCCATGTGGCAATGTCCAACAATGGAAAAAAAAGTAGACAAAATCAGCTGACACTCTTGGCTAACAACAATGACAACAAGTGTCAACTGCGATCATTACGATTTGATTATTCTCAGGAGGAGATTTAATTTCTGCTCCGTAAAATTCTATTTGCCACCACCGTTCCATATCTAGGATTCCTTTGTTTTCCAAACTTCCAGTAAATTGATTGTCCTGCTGTCCCTTACCTCAACTGATTATATGTCCTTCATGCCCCCTTCTCTGTGTCCAGACAAAAAAGCAAAAAAAAAAAACAAATTGCTCAAGGAGAAACAAGAAAAAAAAAACAAAGGAAACTGGCAACTTTTCGGACCAAACAAAACCAAAGGACTTTGTCGCCATCACCATCATCATCACCGTCACAGGACTATTTGGAGCTTTATCTGTTTTTGTGACATTTTACTTAAGTACGGTATATTGATTTTCATGCTTGACATGTTACGGTATTCTGCTGCAAATGTGGACAACTGGTGAAGTGGGTGGTGCTGGTTTCTACTGGTGGTGCTACTACTAAATGCAGTCAAATGGAAAAAGGATATTAGCTGGGAGCAGAGACTGAATGAAAGCAACACAAAAAAAAAAATGAAAGAAATCTCAAAAAGATATCGGTAATGTGGAACTGGAGATGGAGGTCGATAAATAGGAGAAAACGGACTGTGAAATGTGATTTTGACACATATAATTTAATTCCTGGAAAAGGACATTCGAGTCATCAACTTACCTCACAGATGTGTCCTGTTTTGGTTTGTATAAATAAAAGGCGTGCAGCTGTAATGGGGATATGCAAATTTAGTATTTTCGAGTATGATTTGTGGCACATTTACTGGCACTTTCAGAAGCAATTTGTCTAGAAGTGTGTCCTTACGAAAATGAAGTATGACAGGTGAATATGTGATTACTAAGTGATAAGTAGGGTCAAGGAAGCTGGCTTTAGAAAAATGTAGTCAAGATCAAAATATCTTGGCGAAGGGAGCCATAGTATCAAGAAAGTATGCACAAGCTTCTATGACAGGAAATAAGAAATGAAATCGTGTCCACAAGTCAATGGTATTGTCGGATGGTCTAATAGTAAGCAACTACCGCAGGAAAATAATTCCGACAAATGGTATCTTACCTAGTATGGCGCTACGGAGGCTACATTCACAAGATATGATAAGTGTATGACGGAATATCCAATTCCCAATTCCAATACTGAAAAATTCGCAATGGTATCGCTATGTACATATCTGATGGTCAATGTGTAGTTGACGAACCTGGAATTGGGTAACACTGTCACAAGGGTTTAAACCAAGCAGATCATGATACGCGCTTAAGATATGAAGGATCAAAATTACAACGAAATCTCATATACATACGTAGGTATACCTTGAACCATAAACAACATCAAAAAAAAACTTAGAAGTCTGGAGGACAGTGTGAAATAAAGTTCACGACTGGGTCGTACGTACTTGCACCTTAATGCTATAAGTTTACAATCGTTTAAACACTGAAATTCAAGTTTTTTTTTGTAAAAATGCCATCAAAAAGTGGGCGTGGCCATATATGATGTTAGTGTGAACTATAGAGATTTTCAAAGCCTATGAATTATGTTTTAACAATTTTTTTCGATTTCTAGTAAAAATTTTGAAAAAGTAAAATTTTTTAAAAGTAGGCGTGGCAGTTCCAAAACTTGGTATGTTATATTTTTGCATTTATTATACCCACCTCATATATTGATTTTAAGCCCAATCGCTGAAGAAATAGACGAGAAACAGCCAATTTGTAAAATTACCGTTATACGCATTTTTCACGCAAAACGTTGTATGCCATCTAATAGCATATGCCCAAACTAACTCACGTATGAAATTTTATCAAAATCGTTAGAGCCGTTTTCGAGAAAATCCATTTTTAGTGAAATCGGCCTTAAGTAAAGTACCCTTAATTTTGAGGTTAGAATGAAAATTTCAATTTTGCCTCTAGGGATTATCCCACAGACCCCAAATATGAAGTTTGAAGCAAATCCGTCCAGCCGTTTAGGCTGCAGTCGAATAGACAGACAGACCGACAGACAGACAGACAGACAGACAGACAGACAGACAGACAGACAGACAGACATCCAGACAGACAGACAGACGGAATTGGCGGACCCACTTTTTTGGACTTCTCCATCATAGTAATGTCAAGTTTGATTAAAATCTCGAGTTCGAAATTTTTCACGAAACCAATACTTGCCCTATAGGTATAGGTGCAAGTAAAAACGCAATGATACTATTGTTGTCACTAATAACTTTTAACTAGAGCCCAATGAAAACTACGGTATCAAGAGACGTTAAATCTACAAATATGTACCTAAGGGCAGAAAAGGACGAGCTACTTATTTAAAATGTTTCCGTCATTCCCAGTATGGGACCATGTCTTTTGCTGAGCAACAAGAAGAATCCCCTCTATTCGGCGAAAAACTCCTCAAAAATGAAGGTGAAGACGCGAATTTGGCGACCTATCCAACATGAATATGAAAGAGGTTAAGCCGTAAGGAGATTCTGGGATCCGATTTATTGAATGTCCTGCTGAACAGGGTTCCAAACTCTCTTGTTCTCGCGAGGAGGGATGTAAGGAATATTCGGTGATTTCTTTGGACTGGAACCTTAACCACCATGCTTATTAGTCTTCGTTGTCGACAAGGAACAAATATAAATATCGCATGCATGAATCCATCAAACCCATCAGAATCCAGTCCCAAAGACCAGTCACAAAGCAAAAAACACTCGTTTTAAATATTTGCTTTCAAGCGACGACTGCTACAAGAACATGAGTTTGACATGTCAGCAAGCACAAATAGAAAAACAAAACACAAAGTCAAAAGGAACCATTTGACTGAGTCAACCCTATGAAAACAAACTGAGGATAGAAATGTCTAAGTCAAAATCCAACAAGACTATTAAACCTGACAGCTTGAAAGCGTAGCTATTCCAAGTAACTTGAGACAACTTCATACAGAACATTCACAATTTCCAATTGGTCAGACGAGTGCATGCCTGTTAATGAAATTTCAGCATCCATTCCGAGGAGACCCCGTTGAGCAACAATTACAAAGGTATCGGTCGGTAAACGTCTGACACGTCAACAACCAGATTGGTTGTTTCTCCTATCGGCGAAAATAAAAAAAAAACAGTGCTAACAAACTAGGATTGGTGTTAATATCCCCAGAATTAGAATGACATTCGAAGATTTTACACCAAGCTAAATGCAAATTTTAAAACACATACTATTACAACTGTAGGGATGTGGTTAAGAAAGTAGATTCCTCGAAAATAGTGAACTTTTTTTTTTTTTGAGATCGCTGGAAGGAAAAATCATCTAAAAGACGTTGCAGAGGCGTATACGCGAGGGACCCTTCTTTGAGAGAGTGAGAGACTTTAACCCTCTAAAAAACCTCCCGAAGACTGGCTTACGCCTGTCTACAAGGGATCACAACTAGTCGTTCGACTAATCAGCAATTTATTTTTGATTTGTATTCATAATAGAAAAATTAAATGGAAAAGCCGCCGTTTGTCGGATTTCTGAACTGTTTTGTTTGGAAGTGTTAATTTCTTAAATTATTATTTAGTCTTACTTTGTTTTATAACCCTAGCTTCCTACTATAAATCAAAAGGGTTTACTCTTTCTAATCTCCTGATTAAATTCTCAGTATTTAGTAGTTGTGTTACTTCTAATTTAATGTGGTTGAGAAGCCTAACTCAAAAATTATATTCCAATACTAACCTCGGAGTTGTCATGCAGTCTTCTCTCAATAAACTGAAAAGCTAAACTGAAAGCTGTGGCCTTTTCGTTAATCCAACGAAGACTGAGCTGGTCCTTTTCACAAGAAAACATAAACTACCTGACTTTAATCTCCCAAAGTTAAGAGGCACTCCCCTCATCCTCTTAAATAGTGCCACCTATCTAGGCCTAAAGTTTGACCGCAAGCTTCTTTGGAGAGAAAACATAGTCGAACGGGCCAGGAAATCCCCGGTTGCCCTATAAATATGCAAAAAGGCAATAGGTAACACTTACAGTCCACAACCAAACACTATGCACTGGCTGTACACTACGGTAATAAAACCGATCATTATGTATTGAGTATTGGTCTGGTGGCCCACCCTGCAGAAGAAGTCCAACCTCATAATGTTGGAAATGATCAAACGAGTTGCATGTCCCAGTATTACTGATGCACTGAGAACCTATCTCACCGCAGCGCTTCAAACCATGCTCAACTTACTCCCCATCGACATCGTCAGCAAACGACTGGCTACCTGGTCAGCAATATGGCTGAGAAGCTCTAAACAATGAAAGGAGCAACACATTGGACATGTCAGAATATTACTGATGCTTCATCATCTTCCACAAGTCACCGACCACCTGCCCACAATTTCTCAATACCAGATAGAACTGAATGGACACAACGGAATGTCCTATACCACGAATCACTGTCAATTTTCATGGATGGTTCCAAAACCGAGTACGGTATCGGTGCTGGAGTCTTCTCCGACGACCTGGATATTCACCTCTCCTTTAACCTTTCAAACTATTGCCTTTTTCAAGCCGAAGTCACCGCCATTCGTCAATCAGCTGACTGGCTGCCGGTTAACGCAGTATCAGCATTGAATATTATTATATACATCAGGCAGCCATCAAATCCCTTGCATTCAGCAAAACGAGATCCAAGGCAGTGTAAGACTGCCGCGTATATCTTAACGATATATCTGGATAGTATAACCTCACCCTTTTCTCGGTGCCAGGTCACTGTGATATACCAGAGAACTGTGAAGCTGACGAACTACCCAGACAAGGTTCCTCTGGTCTTAACAGCAAAAATATCACCGACATCAAGGCGCCTATGTCTTATGTTAAATACCTCATCAACGCTGACGCGGAGAAGGAGGCCAACCATCGATGGCAGCAACTCGACCAATGTCACACCACTAAGCTACTGTGGCCGACTTTAAATAAAACCAGGTCCATTGGACTCCTAAAACATAGGATAGGAACCCTCTCCAAAAGATAGTTAACACCCTCACTGGACACTGTGCTATAGGAAGATATGCTCAAAGATTGGGCATCCCCTACAACGACTTCTGTAGAAGCTGTATGGATGAAGAGGAAGAGGAGACCATCAGTCTGCTCCTGTGCACGAGCCCTGCGCTCACCAATACTAGAAAGGCTACATTAGGCGAATACCTTTTTCAATGATCTAAATGATCGCAACAACGCCTGCACAACTAAGATTAGCTCCTTCATACAAAGGAGTGAATAAAACCAGGTCCATTGGACTCCTAAAACATAGGATAGGAACCCTCTCCAAAAGATAGTTAACACCCTCACTGGACACTGTGCTATAGGAAGATATGCTCAAAGATTGGGCATCCCCTACAACGACTTCTGTAGAAGCTGTATGGATGAAGAGGAAGAGGAGACCATCAGTCTGCTCCTGTGCACGAGCCCTGCGCTCACCAATACTAGAAAGGCTACATTAGGCGAATACCTTTTTCAATGATCTAAATGATCGCAACAACGCCTGCACAACTAAGATTAGCTCCTTCATACAAAGGAGTGGATGGTTCCCAGAGTAAAAGCGTGATGCACCCACTTTACACATCGGCAGCACAATGGACCTCCTCTGGTCTAAGTGCATTTTCCGACTTTTCATAAAAATTATGCGATTTTCTATTAATATAAAATGACACCTCTTATTGGATGAACCTATATTATACATACGTATAGTGAAGATTGTGTTTCACTGACTTTCGAAGGAGAGATGAGTTCTAACCAAGGACTAGACTCTCCATTTCCTCTTCCATGAAATACAGAAATATAGTTACGATTACGAACCAACTACAAACCACGAACACAGATGACTTTACTGTAGACGCCTACAGCAATTATAAATACCTCTTGCCAGAGGTGCGCACGGAAGGTCGTTAAAAACTTAACGTTTTTCAACGATTTGCACTTGGAACTCTTCGCTCAGTCAAACGTTACAGACAAGGTAAAAATTCAGAAGTCTTGAATATTGAGGCAAAAGCAAGATAGTGATGACTAAATTCAAGTACATGATATTAATGATATTAAAAGGACGCTAAACAGTGACGATTTGGACAGAATATCACACAGGACTGCCATAACTTTGCGTTGACCCAATTTGTAGGAGCAGTAGACAGTACAGCAAATGTAGTGCGAAACTGAAAACAAAAAGGTAGAAATCAGACTAACTGCAAAGGTTTGTCAGTGGAGGCCCAAAAAAAGCGCCACCTTAGTAAGAAGGAAAGTACTATCGGGATATCCGTTTAAATAAGAGAAATGAAGAACAACAGAAATATTAAATGTAACCCTCTTCCGTATCCATAATTTGAACAAATCTTTTTAACATAATGTACTCCAATCATACGAAATTATCATATGGCGATAATAAAATAATGTTTCAAGTTCTACAATACGACTGTAATGAGTTTTTTTCAAAAGTCAGCTAGGAACGCATCTCCCACCCCTATTCACTAACCCGCAAAATAATCATAAAACAACCATGTAACCCGCCGTTTCCCACCCGAGACAGTAAAAAAGTTGCACGCGCATCAAGTAATAGTTGAAGACAACGTACGCTGCTTTCTCCCGTGTTCAACACAAAAATGAGAATTCAAAACAAAAAATGCAAAGACACGAAGAGTAACACCAGAAAAACGAACGAAAAAACAATCTGGGAATGCAAAAAACCCATCATATCGTAGAGCTTTGCTTTCCGATGCGTCCAAGGGTGAATATACAACGACAGAGACAGAGCGGGTAGATGCTGCCAACCATCCATCCAGCAGAGATAAGGGTTCCCAGAGAGAAAGAGAGAAATTTTTAATTAGAAAACTTTCTGTACACACTAAATACTCCTCACCGCCCCATCCCTTTTCGCCGCAGTCAGTGTGAGCTTAATTTACACAATTTTCCTCGATTCGGTGCCAGGGGTTAACAGATTTCCGTACATCTTAATCTGTTTTTTCTAGCACCCACCCAACCGTCACCTCAATGAAAATCCTTTGAGTATCTTTTGGGGGGAGGGGGAAGGGGGACATTTTTTGCAAAATTAATTAAACTATTTCAAAAAGCAGTTAAGTGGCGTGGTGACAACATGCGTTGGATGTTTGGGCTGCGCCATTGTCAGATGGAACAGGACATCAAAAGGATTTTCGTTATGCAGATTCCTGGGAATATAAATTTGAAGAATTTTCCATGTTTAATTGTGTTCAGACGATGGCTGATGAATTGTGACGGATTGTGTTTGTGTGTGTCTGCCACAAGGACATTCGACATTGAAGTGTCGAAATGGGGGTCGAATTTAATCTTTTTGTTTTTTTTTTTTTTAGAGAACTATTGATGGTTTTGGGTAATCACTTTTGGAAGATTGAAGTACTACTTTGTTGCCACTAATTGAATAGTCTGCGGGACAATCTAGGGGTGTAGTCTGTATAGTCAAGGTTGACTGTTTTTAAATTACTTTAAGTTGAAGGCTGGCTGCGGGTTGAACTTTTGGGGTCGTAGGGTAAGGATTTTGTGCTTTTTCGTGTCTGGATTATAATTGTTCTTGGCAACACGTTCATATCTCTCATCGGAGGGATAATTGCCTCGTAAAGTTTTATTACAAAAGTCTTCATGCTGAGATATATGACTTTTAGAATCAGGAGCAGGATTTTAAGGGACGTCCTTAGAGGACTTTTGTATTTGTATTGAAAAACAGCAGCAGAATGACTTTAGAAAATTGCAATAAGTAAAGATATACATATGTATATGGGCCCTGTCGATTGGGAACACGGAATAAATAAAGCTGGCATGTGGTTGGCCAGGAAAAGAGACACATTTTCGGACTTTAAGTTAGTTTTGGTTATTTTGTAACAGTCTGAAATAGTCATCAGCTTTGTAGTACTGGCACTTTGGTACTTCATCAGCTGTCGAAAATGACAGCTACCAGTGGATTATTGAAAACTCAACAAGGAAGGGTAGGACCTACAGATACCTTCTTAAAATTTCTTGTGGAAAGGTCTTTTGGGGGAAAAAATGTTAGAGTCTACAAAACATTACTCCTGAATGCATTTAGAGGACACCAACTTCAATAATTGAAGTCCCTTTCTGGCTGAAGAAATTTTCTAGGGGATCTTTAAAAATATACTATTATATACTATTGCAATCGTCATTTATAAATGTGTACACAAATAAGGTTTAGAACAACCAATCTGTGGAACTAGTTTCGCTATATCATCAAAATCATCTTGATATGATGATAAATGAATGATGAATGATGAACATGCAAGCGTTGCAACACAAAACAAGGCAGTGAGAAAAGAATATCGAGCTAGAAGAAATGAGAAGAAGGAGAAAATACGTTAAAAGAAGAAGGCACAAGTTGTCTCCTTGCTCAAGGATATCGAAGAGACCCTTGATAGGTACAACATCTGGATGTTTTTATAGGAAAGCCAAGTAACTGGCAGCTGGCTTCAAGACCGGAACGCAGGCTCTTCGAAACAGTGAAGGAAACCTAGTCACCGAAGCAGCAGTTCCAGCAGCTACTTAATAGCCATTAGGTGGAGAGACTGGTGGGGCAAGAAGAGAACTCGCATCCAGTCAATGAAGAAGCCATTCCTTCTCGCAGTTGGGAAGACGTTGGCTCAGCTATCAAAAAGCTGAGGAACAACAAGACCGCCGGCTCTAATGTTTTACCAGCAGAGCTTTTCAAACGTGGTGCTGATGCTATGGTACGGTGCATACACCAAATCGGCAACCAATTATGGGAGGGTAAAGCCATGCCCAATGACTGGACTATCATCACTACATTCCCCTTGTTAAGAAAGGCGAGCCTATGTCTTGTAAGAATTATTTCCTGCTTAATGTGGCATATAAGGTCCTATCCAACGTACTGTGTGAACGTCTGAAGCATTTCTCCAGTACATTAATAGACACGTACCAGTTATGATTCTGGTCCGGGAGATCGACGATCGACCAAATTTTCATACTAAGGCAGATCCTCGAAAACACTAACGAATTTCAAGTTGAGACTCACCAGCTCTTCATCGACTCCAAAGCCGCATATGTTAGCGATGGCCGAATTCGGGATCTCAATTCAGTTCGTCCAAAGTATTCCAAATATGGACAGGATTTCACAAGGAGACACGATATCATGTGACTTTTCAAATCTCGTGCTGAAACAGATAGCATGCAGGGCAGGTGTTAACACGGAAGGCACTATCTTCAACAAATCTGTCCAGCTGCTGGGATACGCAGACGACATCGACATCATCGGTCGCCCCCAGCGCGTGGTCATAGAGGCTTTAACGACAATTGAAGAACAGGCGAAACGAGTTGGCGTTGAAGTGAATGACGACAAAATCAAGTACAAGTTGTCAACAAACAAAGAAGCATATGTCCACCGCATAGGACAAAACGTCACTGTTGACAACAAGGGCAACGAGAGAACACAACATTAACTTTGAAGTGGTTAAGGAGTTTACCTACCTCGGAGCGAAGACTTACCCTAGTAAACCGCTGCTATTTCGGTTTGGCAAAACAAATGCGCTCAAAATTTCCTAACTAGGGAGACGAATTCATGCTCTGCAAAACTTTGATCCTACCAGTTCTGCTATATGGAGTCGAGTGCTGGACGATAAGAAGGAAAGCAGAGCAAATATTGAACAAGTTCTTCGTTGAATATTCGGTCCTATATGCGAGGAAGACGAATGGAGAAGAAGATGAAACCGTGAACTCTATGAGCTATACCAAGATGTGGATGCAGTACACACAGCCAAAACACACTAGTACACATAGACTGCACTGTCTCGGCCACATCGAGCGTATGAGCAATAATGCTCCAGAAAGGAGAATTTTCGAATCACAGCCCCCAGTTTCGAAACGACAAGTAAGACCGAACCTCCGTTTTAAGGATCTAGCTATCGCGAGTGGCAGAGCCCTTGGTCGAGACACCTGGAATCTATCTTCTATCTTTTGCAACAGGGTTACTAGGAACCAAAGCTGATAAAATCTTTATCCAAATGACTTGAATCTAAGATGTACATAGGTACACCTTTTATCTGAAAAACCTGCCTTTGCTATTGAGTATTTTTAGTTCCACTGATAATTTCTTTACGTAAGGATATTGGATATTGGCAGTCTATCGCCATAGAAGCATTTAGATTCACTACCAGGACATCTGGTAATCACTGATTACACTACACCCAAACTGAGTTTCAGTAAATGCTTCAACGTTGGTTTCCCGCCAAGGCGAATTGGGATAGTAAATAGGTGACCCAAGTTCCAGTTTCGACTGTATCACCCCCAAACTTAGTAAAACAGTGTAAGGAGCAACTCGCATAGTAAAATAGAGACAAACCAGCATGCTGACTATTCTCTTCAAAAGGTAGAGAGGAATAGACGGATATGGGGATAGGGATAAGACGATAGGTACATATGTAGTCTCACTTACTTTCTAGTAAAGGAAGACAAAAAGTGGAACAGATTCCAGAACTAATTTAAGCTCTAAAACATTATAAGCTTCTCTACTGGTTCAATGAATAAAACCGTCAAAGTTAGGGCGAGGAAAGTATTCAATATCGCACGGTCCCCCCACACATGACTGAAAAACTAGATTAAAACAGACATATCTCGTGGAAAAGCTGCAAAGATGCACACGACATTAATAGATTTGTCGGAGAACTCAGTCAGCTACATATGCCTACAAAACGCAAACAAAGAGGAGCATATGTGTTAACTCCATCTTAATCTATCTAAACTCGAGGTATGTTGCCTTTGAAGACTTTTTTTCTTGCCTTTCCATGTCGTAGTACATATATTTCGATAATTGGACCTATTTTACGAAATGCAATACCGCTTATGGATAACGTTCCTAAGATGTGTCCTGGATACTACGAAAGGATTAAATGACTTCCAACTGTCATCCACTACCAACATAATCCCAAACCTTAGTCCAATCGGCAAATACTACAAATGTTGCAAATGTATCTAAACATGTTTCGACGTTCCACAAACACATTCCACTTGCCTCTGGTCTTCTTGTACTCTCTCTCAACTGTTCCTGCGTACTAAAAACTTCATAGAACATAGAGTACGTGTGTATGAGACTTTCCCACAATCTCCGGCAACACCTAGCCGCAAGGACTACGACAACTTTTCGGAGTAAAGGTAGGTTCGCTCAAACACTTAAGAGAACCCACTCTCTCGCGCGCTCGCGAAAT
The DNA here is from genome assembly GCA_905220385.1 of Xylota sylvarum. Lineage (NCBI taxonomy): Eukaryota > Metazoa > Arthropoda > Insecta > Diptera > Syrphidae > Xylota > Xylota sylvarum. The sequence continues at coordinate 99,983,403 of LR999957.1, read as the reverse complement.
CGATTTACTACATTTGTAGTATAAAATGCGACAAATTCTCTAGAAAAAATTCAGTACTATAACGGTTTTAGTCGGTGAAACATAATTATCCTTCCACACGTCGTGTATGGCTTATCGCACTAAGTGTTGTCCTGTGCGCCCTTAGACAAGAAAAAAAAAAGAAGAATTTAATCAACACACACAGTACTCTGTGTCTGTGACTTGATTCGGTTTCGTTCGGTTAGCGGTGTGTAACATAATCAAGTGCAGCTCAAGGATACAACAAGGATTAACAAAAGTGGCGTGTTAATAAAACTTTTGGAGGCATTTTTTCGGTATTTTTTATTTTTTTTGTTTATCTCCTACAAATCGGTATCATTGTACAAATCAAATCAGCCATTCAAGGAGAAGAAAAATAAAACCGAAGCACAACAAGAAATCCTTCCAATAACTTCACCCACTCGTGTATTTATTTATTTATGCCGCATTAAGTTTTCCTCCTTTTTTCGACTGTGTATTTGCCTTTTTGTATTTTTTGTGTGTGCTCGTCGGCGGTTAAGAGGGTATTTCGAACCATTTCGTGCTTCTAACCAAAGCTAAGCGAAGAAGAAAAAAAAAAGGTAGAAGAAAACAGGAGAGCAAACTTCCGCCAAATGGAACGTTGTTTGAATAAATTATAATGAGTGTTGGATTATTGTTATTCTACTACCCGTGGCAGATTTTAATTTCACTAAATTTGTGGGCACCAAGAAAGTGAAGTGTTAAAACGTTACAATACCCGTTTTCAAGGATTTCGATAAGTTTGTTTTTTTTTTTTGTTGTTTGCTTGTTTTTATCTGATTTATAACAGACGTATCCTTTTGTAGTAGAGTGCTCCGTCGACGGCAATGACGTTAATTAAGAGGCCATTCTGTCCTTCTGCTGGTATTCCTGTCATTTTCGGAATGTTCGTTAATTGCAAATGAAATGAGAGTTGCCTGCTAATAATAATAATTGATAAGTGAAAACGAAATGATGGATTATTGTTAATTAAAAGCCAAAAGCATTTCATCGTCATATGTGTATGTGGTGTGTGTCCTTGTGCAGTGTATGCTCGTGCAAAAGAATATAGTGTAAATATGAAAGGATAATACTTATTATAGTGGCTTTCGTTACAGTGGCACATGTTAAATTTTTTAAAATTGGATGGATAAATTTAAAGGATTAAAACGGGTTTGATATACTTTGCTGAAATACTACATAGATAGGAAAAAACAAAAAGGATAAGGTACACACTAGATTCAAGGCGTCAGTCAGCATCCAGTTGTCGTTGGTGATAGATTGGCAATAATTCGGAATATCCAATGAAAATCTTTAACGTAATGGAGGTGTTCCTTGTTGCTAATCACTTGATGTAAGTCTATTCAAGTTTACTCAGTATCTACCCCTTTATATGTACATATGTCAACCATTTTAACTAAACAAGCTTTATTTAAACTCTTACCTTACCTGTTTTAAATTAAAATGCAGCTATTTTCATATTGATGAGTCAGTTGAAAATATGCCTGAGTAGAGTTAATATCTATGGTTATAAGGACATTCCATGGGACTGTAAGTACTAAGGTACTAGTCTGTGAAACTACTAGTGAAACGATTAGATTCCATTTAAAAACTTAAGTGATACAAAAATATAGTGTCAGATGGATCAGTCTCTCTTTTACGATAATGCAGACTACCCTAAATCTAAAAAGGGAAAACAGGCTAGTCTCAGTAGGTATAGGCAATCGAAAAGGATCACAGCTACAGTAGGGGCATTGTTTATTATAACGATATGGAAGAAAAATGTGAGAAGATGAGACAGTAAATCAACTTCGACACATTTATCCCGTCCTAGATATTGGAACATGGAAATGTCTAGGTGTGTGACTACTTCTTTCAAGTCTAGGTGGTTATAGGTTATTTGATTTTATGGTAGGTAGGAGGTAAAGAAACTCCAATTATCACTTTTATACCACAACTTTTGTTGAATGATTGTTTGAGGATGTTGAAAAAAATCCGATGTATGTCAGTGGAGTTTAGAAAAAGGATGAGTTATCTAATTCTTTTAACAGATATCTATTTGAGTTCATCGTAAAAGATTTACGCACTGGATGGGGTCTAGTCGTCGCTAATGCCGGATATACTCGTATATATACAGAGAACTAGAAATTCCTTCTCGTTGTCTGTGAAGCTACATACGAAAGTTCGGCTGCATGGTCTCATATTGATCAGTGGCATGTGTTTTTATGTAACTATGATTCTTGTAATATCCGATCTTGATCTGTTTATTAGCTTATTTACATTTCATAAATGGGGAATATCGCTCATACATACACCATAGTTAGTAAGCCAAAGTCAACCGAAGTTTAGTAGCTTTAAAAAGGGATGGTGTATATTGCCCTTAACGAGTCTTCATGGGATTTTTTTCTGATAGAGACTCTCCTGCTCGTTCGTCATTCTCAAATTTACTGTGATGGTCATTATTGATTTGCGGACATTTAAGAGGATCAACTTTCTTATTTATTCTGTTAAACTTTCAAGAAAGTACGGATGTATCAAAAATGCAAGTTTTCTGGTATAAGAAAACATTTAAAGCACCAAATTGCATCACTTCAATGCTTAGCTCCTTACTGGCCCCACTTTGCTCCACTAATTGTAATCAAAGTTTGGGTATTTAGTGCATCTTGATAAAAGAAAATTTTTAAATTATAGTTTATGTCCTTTTCATTCTCAATCGGTTTTACTAGCTTACATCTGCCGCTTTGTGCCTAGTTGAAATAAATAGGATAAATAGGATAGGAAGTCATGAATAATCATCTTGAGTATTTTTTTGTTTAATAATACTCTACGCTTAACTAGATTCTTTTTATTGAAAGAAATTTGTTCTTGTGTAGGTTTATGAAACAAAGCTGTGGACAAAACAATTTTATATTTAAATAAAATACAGAATACATAAGATATCGAGCTGAAATTTATTCCAGGTGTAGTATAGTACACATGTTAAATTTAAGTATGGAACTCGATCTCGTTCTTATAACTACCATACATTTGCAGCGATCGATTCAGCCAATTTTCCACCACTCTCCCACACATATCGACCCGAATGTCGGAGATTTCGCATTCGATATTGTTTCTTAGCTCTTCTAACGTTGTTGGCATAAAACAACGACTTAAGTTAACCCCATTGAGAGAAATCCAACGACCAACGAACCATTTCTCGATATTGCACGATTACTGAACTTTCCCTTGAATAGATCAATGTTCGATTAACTGTTTGGCATGTGGCACCATCTAGTTGGAACCGCATATCACTATTGTCAAGTCCATCCAATTTTGGCCAAAAATAATCTTCCAACATGGCACGATAGCGAACTCCATTGACCGTAACATGGCGATCATTTTCAGCGACGAAAAAATACGTTCCAATCACATCTCTAGCATGAATTCTACACCATCCGGCCACTTTTTGTGGATACACTGGAGTCTCTTGAAACACATGTGGGTTTGTTGCTGTCCAATAATGCATATTTTGCTTATTGAAAACTTTTGCAGAGCCCAATCGGAGAAGTTTCGGCGCTGCAACTGATCAAGAGGCTTCAGTTCTTGATTTAATTTGGTTTTGTAAGGTTGTAAGCCAAGATCTTTACTTAAAATTCGCTGCAATGTGGACTGATACATTCCCAATTCATGTGAACGGCGTAGAATCGACTTATTTGCCTCATTTTTTTGGTACTTCGACCGGTGCGTTGTCTCACTGGCACAGAAACATGCAATAGTGAATATGTTAACTAGAATTTATCCACTATAGTACTTACAACCTATCTGGTGGGATAATTATCACGACCAAAGCGATTTGGTGTAAGCGCTCTTAAGATTGCGACCACTGACTTCGTAATAATGTCCAAACGTTGCTCGTTCGTGATAAAAATCACCATCATAAAAAAAACTAAGGGACGTTTATATAAAAATACAATTTTTTTATGTCCCTATTTAAAAACCCTTTATGTAGGTTGTAAAGGATCACCCAACAAGAGGTGTCATTTTAAATTTCGCGTCACTGTTGAATTGTCAACAACTATTATTGCTATGATTTTTAATAAGTTAAAAATAGGAGGCTTTTAAATATGAATCGATACACACTCGCACAACGTGTAGACATATTGCAAACCCATTACAAAAACCGTGAAAATATCCCGAAAATGTTTCGTAAAATTAAGAACAGAAACAATGGGTCTGTTCGGAGGCAATTCCCTGGACATGTGATTTTTCGAAATGGATAGCGGATAAAAATGTTCCAATATTTTTATTTGGGCGCGATATCAAACAATCATTTTGTGCAACAGTTCTATGAAGAACACAATTTGGATTATTGCTGACCAAAATCCGATTTAGGTAAACATCATACACCGCAGTACAGAAATATGCAAATAGGGCCTTAGTAAATTGCCGGGCATGGCGAAATATGAAGTAAAATAAAAATCACCTCATAATAGTATAAATGGTCTAGATACTATGCAGAGTCTGTAAGGCAATTATGTTGCAGTTCAGACACCACGAGTTGGAAGGGTGCTCTGCATTTAATTGCATGCAGATGCAGAAAGAAAGTGATATTATTACCGAGAGTGCAGAACAATTTTATTTATTACCTACGGCTGATAGAAGAAATTGTTAACAAAAGTGTCGAAACTATACGAGAATATATTGCCAAACTATAACCGAATTAACACAAGAATTATCTTTGAACTCTTTATGATCTTTATTGGTCTAAACAGAGCATCTGGATGTCTTTCGAAAATTTTTAAATATAAAAATGAATCCAAATCTCAGAAGCACTTAGACCGACGAGCACCGACTCCGGCAGTTGTTAGAAGAACTTAAATTTCATTAATTTCTCTCACATGGTTTAGTGGTTATGTTTACTGTTGTCCCCCGGACTCAAACCTCTACAAATCAGTTCACAAGAAAACACACTATCCACTAAACCATGGCCAGATGGTAACTAAATGGACAATAATCTTATTGGACTGCTGATTAAGATCAATAGCACTTCTTGGTTAAGATCTAGTCGTTTTCGACCTCATTATGGTTGGGGTACAACAAATATTTGCTTTCATACTCTGGAACCATTTATCGTCTCGTTAAGTAAAAAGTTTGACATAATCCCAATCAAGTTTTGATTCTGCCTTGAAGGCTTTAAGGCCTTTGAGTGTGGGTTTTGTCTTTCTCCTCATAAATTGTTTTAAATTGTCATAAATAGTGGTAGAACGTACATCTCCTTGAAAGATGTAAAGTTACCTAAACAATGTCCGCTTTAACTTAAATTTGTTGGGGACAATTGCTTCTTATATGCATGGTATCACGGATCTCGTAATATATGAATCCTTAAAATCACAAGCTTTGAGGTCTAGTAGTCTTAGTCCACTTATCATAAGGCTTGGGAGAAGCACAGGATGTTTTTCCATTGAAAAAGCAGTTTATGTACCACCTTGTGTTTGAATCTCCAAGAAATGAAGGTAACTTATTATAAGTGTAGGAAACAATTTATATAGTCATGAAAGAGTTAGAAATTCCTCAAAAACGACAAATACAACTCAATTGACTTTTACTTTCAACTTTTTTCCCTTCATTTCGGTTGGCGCTCTTTCAACAACACTCATGCGACATATAAACCAACACTACTAATCTAATTTCCTAATTTTATTCAAAAAAAATAAATCCCACGTGTAAGAAAAACTAACCTTTAATTTATGCCACCCAAAACACCATTAAATTGCCGAAAACAAAAAGGAAAAAATTACAACTAAAACTTGGTGGTTTGCGTGCTTCATTCTGAAGTTATAAAAAAAAAAAAACGCTAAGTAGTACAGTATTCCAAGGACTTTTGTCAAAGAAAAATTAAATTGTATATGTCGCAGTTTGCTTTAACAACAACAAGTCCTTCAAAGTAGAAATATGACGAATTAGAAGCAAATAAAGAGTTATACTTGGTTGGAAAATTATCATGCGAGGATCGGTATGCAAGGTCGTTTATAGAGAAAGTGCGACGTATTAAAACCTTGAAATGAGGAGCCTCTGAGTACCAACATTTATCAAAGGGAACCTGTGAAATGAAATTACTAAAACACGAAAGTTTTCCGAAGTATGAGAAATAGAGGAATATATGTATTTGTGTATGTACATATCTCCCAGATATTTCATGACAATCCTTAAATTAAGTTTCAATATCTCAACATCATTCTGACATTACTATTTCGAAAATTTTTATCGAACGTAAAACTAGCTGCAGTTTATCTTCTCTACCGGACCAAGTTGACTGGCTATTTTTGTAATGAAATGGAAGATGACTTGTAGTATATGTGGTTTCAATACAACGATGCCACATGACACACAGATACTCAAACATTCGAATTATTGAAGTTTAAATTCGGTGATTGTGTTATCTTCAGAAATGGACCAGTCCACAAGCCACCTCGTTTGTGTCATTTGACGCCTCTGTACTTTTTTCCTTGGAGATATGTGAAGTGAATGCCTTATGCCAATAAGCCAGAAACTTTCGAAGACAAATTACCGGTATATGGGAGATATAAGAACGAGTCGAGGAACATTGAAACGTGAAGGATATTTAAATGATGTTGTATTTCATAAGTAACGTCATCTATGGAACTTTAATACGAAATATATTTTATTTTATTATCTCAAACAAAAGCTGTTTAAATAAAAGAAAAACCTTATAGACATCTTGAAGATAGTTTGAGTTGAAAATAATTTCAAAAATATGTTCAATGAATATTAGGTATTTGAAAATATGTATGAAGTAGGGGAATAAGTTAAAAAAAAATATATATATATGACAATCTCACCATACAGAATCGACAGTAATGTATTCCACTTACCTGTAAAAAAATAACAACATTATTGCATTAATAAGATATAAATTAAACGAGTTACAGTTTTCTTTCTATGTTCTTAAAATAATACATATAATAAAAATCATCATCTAAAAAGAGGTGTCATTTTAAATTTCGCACCATTGTTGAACTGTAAACATTCAGCTATCATTGTAATGAGTTTTGATATTTCTACCTATCCTTTTTACCTTTTTACCTAGGAAGTTATTAAATGTATATCGATAGACAGTCGCACAACGTGTTGAAATAGTGAAAATTCACTACAAAAACGGGAAAAATATCGCGGAAACGTTTCGTTAAATCCGTATTGTTTTTGGTCATTATCAAGCGCCTTCTCCCACATCTGTAATGAATTTAATCGAAAATTTAAACGTCTCGTCAGATGAAGGATGTGAAAACTCCATCCCGTGTTCGTCCAGCAAGGTCACCTAAAAATATAGCCGCTGTAGCTGAGAGTGTGACTGAAAATGTGAATCCATTTCGAGAATATCACATGAATTGGACCGCTTTTGACATAAAGATCTTGGCACAAGAACTGAAGCCCGCAGACCACACACAATGTACAATGTACGTAAACAAACAAAACTATCGTATCTGGGGCTCCGAAATAGTGGTACAACCTCTCCATCAGAGTTTTAAAAGAATTAAATTTTTTGGGAAGTTAATACTATTGAGTTCATCAAGAAATGATTTGAAGTCTTTTTTTCTGAAAAAGATTTGGATTTAAAAAACGTAAATCACCATTATTTTGAATTATTTATGCACTCAATTTTAAGCCACCGCTGATTTGAAATCATTTTGGAAGTCAATTGAATTCACTAGATGTAAGTTCAAGTCTGTAGTGAATTCACATATTTCGTTGAAGTCAGTAGTGAATTCACTTGAAACCAGTTGAAGTCAGTGATTTCTATTGAAATAATTTTAATTCATTTATATGTACGAACGTATCGATTGACGATGTTTAGATTGAGTCTCGTCTGCTTCGTTGAACAATTTGACCCTCTTCTAATTTGTTAAGACATCAGAATCACCTTCAAGCGAACAATATTCACGCTTCAAATACCACGGAATCTTTACTACCTCAAAATTTGCATCTCGTCCACAAAGGTTTTATAATAATCAGACATCAAAATCAATATGTTCCACCCCCTTAATTCAAGTGAATTAAAATTATTGCAGTTGAATTCACTGACTTCAACCGATTTCAAGTGAAATCACTACTGACTTCAACAAAATATGTGAATTCACCACTGACTTCAACTTAATTGCTCCATTTAAAAATTTGAATTGTTTTTTATGAATTCTGTGAATGTATTCCCAAAAGAATGCATGCTTTTACAACTCTGCTCTCCATCCACAACGAGTGACATTTTGATGCTGTTTTTGGATTGGCGGACTCATTGGGCTTTTTTTTATGATAGTTTTACTCTCGGATGCTTGTCAGACGCTCGCGAGAGGTGGGGCCGTGAAAGAAATTTTAGGTGTTGTTTGGGGATTGAACCTGGAACCCCTCGCTCCGTAGTCCAATGCACTAACCACTCGAGCCACGGCGCTACAAGCAATCAGTTCAAGCAATTTAACTCTTTAACACTACGGACATATTACCTAGATCATAGAAAGCATGCCTACATGGATCCTTAGGAAACATCTCTGTCTATCAACAAGCACTTTGAGGTACTCGCCAAGGATTTGTGGAAATGAAAAATTCAAGTTTAGCAAAAATTCATACAGTGGACCTATGGGAAGCCCACTACAGACCAGCAACTGCTCGGCCAACTGAGACTATTTGCAAATAATCCATCCGTGGGCAAGTTTGTCGTTGAGTTGAACGAATTCTACAAGTCAGTAGAAAAATTAAATAAATATGATTTTTTTGGTTTCTATTTATGGTTTTTTCAATCAGTTAGAGAGTATGTAGCGAAATCAACAATCAATAATGTAGAGTGCGGTTCAATTGAATAGCATGAATGGGCTCTTTAAAACCATTAAAAGCCCTTTTAGTTCCAGTGATTTTACAAAAGGTAGTCAAACTCATTCTAATAGGATTGGTCTCCGGGATTCTTCCCGACCACCCGGAGACAGATAAATGAGATATTTATCCTCAAGTGAGGCAAACGGTGTAGTGAGCTGCCTAGATCCAAAAACCTACATCATTTGTTCACAAAACCATAGAGAGACTCATTGACATTCATATTAGACGCCGGTTAGGTCTATCCACCCCTTCGCACTCGAGTCAATTTGCGTACAGAAAAGACAAGTAACCGGAAGGTGCTCTCCAGCATCTCGACATAAAGATAGAAGATGCACGATAGTGGCTATGATTCGCTAGCAAAACAATCAGGAGCAGAGATATCGACACGTTGGAAACTCAAATAATTACTTCCTCCTCCCGTGAAGTGTCAGTGTCTGTTACCGCAATTTAAGTCTGCTTCCAAGAATGTTTCTCTCTCCTCTTAAGTGGTCACTGTTATTGTCATTGGCAATCTTCTATTTTTGTTTTATTTTTTATAAATGACTGGAAACTCAAACTTTAGCCAGCCCACTGGGAAAGTGCCCCAGGGTTTAAACAGTCCAAATGATCAATCAAGCATTACAAGGAAATCCTTAACTTAGCTAATGAGCTTTTCAACAGTGCACTGCGGTTTGAGGTATTTTTATAATCTAATCTGTCGCCATAGACAAAATATCTGTTTTGTTTGGAGGAGGACGAATCATCTGAACCCATTTCTTGTGAATGGCTGGTACTATAGTCAAGATGGGGAGTTGAAAAACTCTTCTACTACTAATCTTCATTAGGGACGTGGTACATCTATTAAATTATACAATGGATAATCTATTCAGGTCACCGTGTACCAGCCATATGGACACTAATTCAAAAAAACTTATGTATATGTAAAAAAAATGTCTGTATGATTGTCTGTTATACAAATCTACAGTTTTAGTCCTATTGTAATAAAATTTTGCACACTGACAGTTTAAAAACATGAAGAAAGTAGCTGCTTACATTTCCGCCCACTTTTTTTTAGTAATTTTTTAGGAAACTAGAAAACATTTATTTAGCATATACGCAGACATTCACATATTCTATAAATCGTCCACACAATATGTATGGCCACGCCCATTTTTTGAGGGCGTTTTAATTCAAAAATCAATTTTCATCGATTTTCTTAAAAGGATTTGGGTTTTCGCTATGTACGTACGTTCATATCTACTTATTCATACTAAGCACTTTCAAAACATGTGAGTGAAGTTGGGAGGGTCAGTTAGTATAAAATAAAGTAAACTACGAACGATTTTATCACAACGAAGAAGACAGTTCACAGACTGCTCTTTGTGTTTTGTAAGAAAATGATTACAATCAGATGGCCAATCAGTTTTTTGTCTATAGCGGGCTAACAAGGCCCTACAGATATACATATATAAGTCATTTCATTTAATTAAAAATGAGTTCCAGTGAATGTTGATAGTTCATGTTAGAGTTTTCCAATATAAACCATGTTTGCCTGAGCAAAGTTGTTGAAAAACTATTTGAAAGTCATTAGTCATTTATTTAAAAAAAACTATTTAACTATTTTTTTTTTTTTTTTAAATAAAAATTCAACTTCAATTTTTAATTCATTTTACCATTTTCGATGATTGCCCTTTCCACAAAGTTTTATTTAAATTATTTATCGAATCTGTATGACACACGCAAAGATTCTCAAAAATCGTTTCAGACTTATACACATTGCGCAACATCTTTTCCGATTTCACAAGAATATAGGAACCACACACCGCTCGTTGAAGCACTTGAGTATGCTAAACGAAACACCCTGCTATGGTAATGGTATTCACCATATCTAAAAATCAATATACAAGTGTGTATTCAAAAGATCATAATGGCATTACCAACAAATCCCCACAAGGAGAACAAGACGAAAGCATTATATTTTTGCAATTTTTTATTTCATGAAGAAACCAAGGTATCTGTGGCAATTGCATGCATGTATGTATGTACGAGTATCTATGAACAAGCGTGTGGAAATTTTTTTTTTAAATCTGCATTTTTGTTGTCAGATTTTTTTTTTGTTTTGAATTAAGTATGTGGAAGCACCTCCATACATATGTATAGAAATTATGAATCGCATGAACCTTATAATTTATTATCGCATAATACCTTTGGCCTCCAATGAGTAGAAACGGAGCGTGCTTAGTGAACCAGACAATAGACCCATAAAAGTAGGAATGCACACAGAAAAGAAAGATTAAAGTTAAGAGGCTTTTCCTTTTATTCTGGTGACAGTTTGGTATTGATTTTTTATTGTCGCAATGACTGCTTGGAAATTTTTAAACCTAGACAAATTAATGGAGCTCTGTATTTTTCTTTTAATGGGTAATTTTCTGTTCATATTTGCATCATGAATTCTTTCAAAAATTATTTTTTTTCATGGTGCCCTCAGTGAAAGGCATGGTGGTTATGATCTATAAGGCTAGCTTCAGCCTTGTTTGTTTTGTTGAGAGGGGTTTCTTTTTCCCAGTTGATCTTGTACCTACAGTTTGTCTCGGCTTAAAGATAGTTTTTTTGAGAATGAGTGGTTTTAGGTTAGGTTGGGTTAGGTTATACACTATGGGCTCTAGTGCTCTATGAGTTCATCATAGTGAGCCCTTTGTGATCACTAGGGAACCTTCACGGTCTGAAATCGAAATTCCTAAATATGGTCTCCGTTTTGTTCAAGGAACCAGCCTCCTCTAAATTTCTGAACAATTATCTTCCGAGGTACTTTATCCTACTACGAGCAATGGCTTGACATTCACTGAGTAGATGAGTGATATCATCAGCGACGTGTAAGCCAATACCACAATACCTTCATGTATCCATGTTCGTTAAATCTAATCTCTTAGAAAGCTTCCTCAAAAGGCAATGACCAGAGAGTATCACTGTTGATATTCTTAACTTTCATCTGTTGAGTTTTTTTCAATTTTCCTTATTTTTTTCGATTTAACTCAGGTCACCAGGCCTTTGAAACCCTTTTTCCTTTTAAGTTTGACCACCTTAGGTCGGCCGTATTGATGATTTCATCGCGATTACTTTTCTGGGCCATGACCATTGGTGGTCTAATGCCTTTAATGATATAATTTGGTGAGAGTTCTACTCCTTCTATGGTACTCAACATAATCTGATATGGTTCTGCGAACATAATGCCTTGGGCATTGTGAGGCAACTCCTGATTATTTCAGATTTAGTAATTAAAGACTATAACGCCTTCAGCGCAGTCTGACTATCAATGTAGAAAGCGATATTCGTGTTGGATAACGATCCCATATCAAATAGTTCTGCAGTACCTTAAATACACTTCATGTTTCCGGATGTCTCAGAGTCTCAGATATATGCCTGACCCTGTACCGTCACTAGTTTTTCTATGCAACTTTTTTTCTATCCCAATCTTCCTTGATCAGGGTACATTACTTCGTAGGGTATGTCGAAGTAAGGTATACCAAGACTTTTATCCGTTTTATCAGGGATGTTGGAGAATAATCCCTACAAAATAGATTTATGTCCTACATAGCAGGTTTTAAAGAGTCCTGCGCTAGTGAAACGAAGCGCACTGCTTGTTATTTTATTTGTATGTATATGCAGTGGTAAAAGATACATAAACGCCTTGGGTGCAACCTTGAGCGTAGAGCACCAGTGATGGCAATGGAGGCTATTGTTTGTCGCCAGGTATCGGGTGTGTTCTCCTTAATCAGCCTTCTACCATGATCTATAACCAAAGCATCATTAGTAGTCTCAAGCCCCATTTTTTCGCTTTGTCTTGCTGCGAATGAAGAGAACATTGTGAGTGTTATTGTTGCATGATGAAAAGAATTTCCCCGGACGAGTATAAAAAAAAATCAGCGATTATTTTGCTGTATCTTAGCACAAAGATTGCAGACAACTTGCTGGCATCCTCGATGCGAATAGATCACTTTGTTTGTATCTTGATATGTCAGTTCTAATATTGTAAGAATTAGGATAGTTACAAGTACGTAGATACATCACAAGAATGGTTCAATGCATCCCAATGCACCTAAAAAGAAATCGTGATGCATCTAATTCAGTCTGTCTGAATGATATTCCACATTGTTCCACTAAACAAACAATACGTGACACCTATAAGTATATTACTGAATTTAGTGAGTTCAGTTATCATTGCATACTTTTTGGTAGTGGAATTTTGCTTACCGATTTGGTTGATTTTTTTAAAAAGACATTACGTTTAAAGTAGAACTGGTGGTAAAGATGAAGGAAGAGTTCACCTATCTAACCCGCAATTCCTCCCCCTATTATATAAAACAAACAAAACACCCTTAAGACAAATTATGGGGCATCCCTTTGAAAAATGTCTCCATCATTTTTTATTACGTTAAATTTACATCCATAACAAACTGCGACATCATTAAATCCAGTACAGAATGATAAAGAGAAAACAGGGAGAACCTTGTAACCTAAGATTAACGTAAAAACCGCACGCCGCCGCCCTTTCGAAAATTGTTCGTTTCCATTATTTCCGTGGGAGATGTGTCTAAGGCATAATCAGTGATTTTAATGGAGAGAGCTTGTGGCTTCTATGCTGCTTGTATATTCTTTTACGTTTCTTGTTATTTCATTATTTTTTTTTTTTCTCTCATTTAGCAAGGCACGAGGATGGATTATTGTTATTTCGAATTAACTTTGAAATTTTTCATTTAGAGAAGGAGGCACGTACTTTTTATTTAGCAAATTACACACCAGATATTTAAATTTAAATGAAAATGAATATTTTTGGAATTGGAATAGAGTTTAATGGATTTAATTATGCAAATCGATTTTTTTGTGGGTTGATTGTGGAAAAAAAATCCAACGCTGGCAAATTGATGGAAACTGGCATGGAGTTTGGCAAATAATAAATTAATTACGATAGATTTAATGTTGTAATTGAGAGATTGTTTTTGTTTTTTTGTTTTTGTAATATTTGGAATGCTGTTTGGGTATTCTAATGAAATTGTTTAATGAGGGGAAGCTAATAATAAATGTGATCAGTTATTTATAACAGATTTAATTAAATAAATGAGATTGTATTTAGATGGGCTTTAGAATCCGACTCAATTTGGGCAAAAATACAAAATAAAGATGAAACTTAATTAGCTGTATACATATTTTAATCTCATTTTAACCAAATTTCATAATGATGATGAGTTTAGGAATCCGATGAACCATGATAGGGTTAACAAAGTGGTAGACCATTTGTGCTTAAAAGCGGGTTAGTGTATTTTACTCGTCATGATTACGATTCGTGTGGACTGCGTGGTTGACCAACGATTACAGATACTGTGGCAGATGTTGTAGCTAAGCACGCCATTTCTAATTCTCAATTGGGTAAATTAGGCAAATGAGCTGGGATTATCCCCCGTTAACTAAAACGAGTAAAATGTAGAATGAAAAAAATTACGAAAATCAATTTTATGAATCTTGTATGCAAAAATCGTGAATGGGACAAAATCTAGAAAGTAAAAAAATCTCGAAACAAAATTTCTTTCGAGATTTTTCAGACTAATGAAAACGGCTCTGATATGCAAACTTTGTAATTTTTGATTGAAAATAATAAAAGTTTAACACGTTTTCATAACAAAAGCGAAACATACACAAAGGTGTTACCTTAGGTCCCACCTAACCAGTGTACATAGCCTCCTGCCTACCAACTTCTGACGACGATCGTTGAGGAGGAGTGAAGTAATTTTGCTAGATTATCTTTCCAAAAATTGTGCAATTATGTCCCATCTTCGACGAAAAAAAATCTCGAATTAGTCCCGATGGGGTGGGACGTAAGTCTATAACTCAATTGTGGACTTACATATGTATGTCTCACTGAACTGGGACTTACATATGTTAATTGAGCTGCGGCATCGGCGTTGGTTTTAGGTGGGGCACAAATTTATAAAAAATATGTTAATTGATAGATTTTTGTCATTCGAGATCACTATTTTCTAGATTTTTACTTTCTACATTTAATCCATAGCTATATCCCAGGCAATATACCAATTTCATTTCAAGAATTTTCAAAACTCCGAGTAACGAGTTACTCACACTAGTATAGAGAGAGAGATGTCGGGATAATCAATAGACTATAAATCATCATTGAGCAGTGCGATGGGTATCGATCATTAACTTCGAAAACATTGCCTTGCGCTGGAGAGGTGTCCTCCATAAATTGATAGCACTTTAATGTTACGTTTTGCATAGAGGAAGGCTGTTTGATGAGTTCTACATCCGAGGTGGGGTACAACAAGTCTCCACTTTTTTGCTTTTACCAAATGTTCAGGTTGTTTTAACTGAGCATGTTATCCACGTATGCCGATCGATCATCTTTTAGGTTATGATCAACATTATCTAGATGGCTTGAGAAATTCCTAAAGTATTATTGGGAAACAAGATTACATTTGGAAGGTCTACAGTTTAGCTATACTGTAGTAGGAGGTAACAGGATTAAATTCTTTCCCTTCTTTCCGTTGTGGGTTCTAGATACAAGTTCCTTAAGTGTGTGATTGTATAGAGTGGGCCGATTATTATTTCCTTCGAATGACTGCTTCGGCTGGCCCAACCAACCAACCCAATTTTTCAAAACATGTTCGATGGTTTCGGCCCCTATTTAACGCATAGAGAAGAATATTCTTTTTGAGTGCCTGAAACGTCTCTGAATTGTTCATATATGAACGATATTTAATGGCATCCCACAAAAAAAGTCAAAAGGCATCAAATCGCAGCTCCGTGACGGCCAAGCAACATCACCAAAACGACTGATTACACTATTATTGAACCTAGTGTGGAATAAATCGATTGCTGAGCGGCTTGTGTGGCACGTAGCCTCTTGCTGGAACCATAGCTCGCCCAAGTCCAAATTCTCAATTTCTGGCCATAAAAAATGCCTCGGTAGCGGTCTCCATTAACTGCAAGGTTTCTTTCATTATCGTCTTGGAAGAAAAATGTGCTAATAATGCCACCATTCTCAAAACCACAGAAAACAGTCACGTTCGGGATGCATTGGCTTCTCTATGATTACGTGTAGGTTTTCCGAGCCTCAAATACGGCAATTTTGCTTCTCTACGTAGCCGCGGAAATGGAAATGCGCCTCACCTGAAAGATGATTTTTGGAGCAAAATTGTCGTGAATATCGAGCTGCTCTAAAGCGCGAAAAGAGAAGCGAAAACGAAGCAGGTGGTCATTTTACTTCAATTCCTGAGTCAATTGAACCTGGTAGTTAATAATCATAGATTTGTATGCAAAATTCTCCTCCGGCTAGTGCGACTGATGTTTAGTTGCTTAGATCCTTGGCGGTTTTTGAGGTTCTCGGGCTTAGGCGCACGCTTTCGGCAACAGCCGGAATATTCTCCGCACACGACGAACTCGGAAATATGTTCTGTTATCAATCTTGCAGTCTCATGAACTTTAATCACAAACTTGCGTACACTAGCTGCAGTTGGTGCATTATTTCTTTTTAAAATTCGCATTATTTGGGCATCACAGCATTTTCGAAGTAACTTTCAAATATTTCACAGCATTCTCCAAGCGTAAATCGATCTATTTCGATCCGCGAAAATTTTGACATTGACATACCTCGAAAATATAATACTGAGTTTCTGTCAATTTTTTGAGCGCATAAGACCCAGTGTTAAAATGACATACATATATGGCTCTTATGCGCTCAAAAAATTGACAGAAACTCAGTATTATATTTTCGAGGTATGTCAATAATTCAAAAAGAAACCAACAGATGGCCAGATGGATCACTTAAATTTGTCAGAATGTATCTACATATTGAAAGAACATTAAATCAGCGGCATTACTTTAAAAAAAACATGAGGATGTTTAACTACTATGAATTTAACAATAGTGAAGTCTGACAGTGACATTGCGATTTGAAATAAAACCGTGAAGGTTGAACATATTTACGCATATTTTTCAGAACCATAAAATATCCTCTTGCCTAGTCATCTTTTCGAATAACATTAATAAAGTAAGGTAGTAGTATCAGTATGTACTTGGTAAACGACACTTTTTTGACATAAACAAAGTATATTCGTAGTTGAGGGTGAACGAAAAAACCATAGCATGCTTTCTGATAATTTATATGTATACCTAGTAATTAATAATTTTGTTAATTTATATCGCATCAACATGTGACACATGCAAATATGCAGTGGAATACAGTGAGCATAGAAAATGTTGCATACATTTTGGCTGCAGAGTTTTCTATCATATTAAAAGATGCCACTGAGATCAGGTACCTATGTACATAAAGGAGAGAACGCACCTTAAAAAATACGTATGTTGTGAATGATGCAATTTTGAGTCTAATAGCGGTGTGCATTTTCTTAGACCTGATGAAGTACTAATGTCAAATATTAGCGAAACCCTGTCTGCCGAAATACAAATAGATTTATTCATAAGGTATCTGGTTTATGAATGTATGAATGTATAACTTCGATGTTAGAGGCTACTATAGGTAGGAATCTAATAGAAATTTAATAAATAAATGTCAAAATATTGAATAAGTGAACTGAAATTTCCATTTAAGAGGGTTAATATGGGGCCAACAACAGCCTTATAACAATCAATTTTCCAAAATTTTTTTAACATTCATGATCTGCCACCTAAAGAAAAATATACCCCTATAGCTTGACCTTCCTAGAGCACACATAGATATCAAAAAGATTCACCATCCACTCATTTCCCCAAAAAAATGGAACCCAATTCAAGCACTCAGCAGGAAGTTATACATCTTCATCTCCTTCATGGTTGTACTATGCCTATCGATTGGTAATAAATTAATTTTTGAAATACGGTCCCCGATATATTTCTCCCATTGGGATAATAATTCTTAGATTTTCACGTTTTATACGCTTTTCTTCGCACACACATTCACATGGTCTATGCGGCAGATTCCCTCCAAGATATATGACCAAATAAAAGAGTATCCCCACATGAATAACCCAGAAAAAGTGCTTGTTGGCTGTCTGTCCCGATCACGTGCCAGGCAGTCTCGGGGACCGAAAATTAATTTTCATTGCCACAACCAACAGGTTTTTTTGGCAAACAAAAAAAAAAAAAAACACAAACACCACAACAAACGAATGTAGGCGGACGCCAATTTTCCAATTTTCCCAAATTGCCTGATATTTTACGTTTTTTTCTTCCTACTCCCCCTTTACAGTTGGAGAGAAAAAAAAAACTCCCTAACACGCACTCAATAAAGCGGCGAGACTTATTTATTTATCTCTCTTGTCGGAAAAAAGGTGTCCTCCTGTGACTTTGGTTTACCTCTTCGATTTTGAAAAAGGGTTATGGACGGAATATTTAATATCCATGACGACGTGTACGAGAGGGTCTGGCCTCCGAGTGAGTTCGATTTCGATTGGACTTGTGGATTGTGAGTAAGGCTTTTGCCAAGATGGAAGTGCTGTGTAAATATAGTATTCTGGGACTTAACAGCGGAAACCCGCAAATACACTCAAAGAGTTAAAGAGGATTGTGAATTTTGATTTCCATGGAAAAAGATATTCTCTTTGCTGTAGTTGTGGTGGTGGGTAGGTTTTTTCAAATGGGGGTGGTAGATTTCCTGACAAATTGGCCAATTTGAGAATTGTTCAGTAAATTGGGTCAATGGGGATCGTTTTACCGGTTGAAATGTAAAAGTTTCCCTTGAAGGGGTTTGGCTTTATTTAATTTGGCGCACAATTAGATTCCTTTATAAGATTTAACAAATGTTGATTACTTAATTCGGAAACAAAGTTTAAAGTGCAGAGAAATTGGTAAAGTTTTTTTCATTAAAGACAAATTAATTTTCCAAGGATGATGGTCGTGTATGTACATATATATTCGACAGAATAGGGATTATATTCACCAATAGACACTGCCACAATGAAATCAAATCAAATCTAATTTAATGGATTTTTTTTGTAGCTGGTGCTGTGTGGGTTTTAAGACTAGACCCAATAAAGTTGTATCCAAGTTGTGCTAATTTTTTTCAGATACTCTTGGGAATAAAAATGCATACTTGGAATGTAAGTAAGTGGTTTTTGAAGAATAAATAAAAACCACTAGCTTGTTTGAATGATGAAATATTGAAAAAGAGGCAACTGGGTCAGGTTTCATAAAATATGATAAGTTCAGATGTGATATCATATATTTTATTTAAGTAAATGAAGCAACTAATGTAGAAGCTTTTTAAAACCAAATATATATAGTGTCATTCAACAACAGATGCCATTTTAATTCAATAGAAAAGCTCTGCATATTTATGAAAAGTGGTGATATTGTGGAAAACTAATTAGAAACACACACTTATTGGAAATAAGGGATACCCAACAAAGTACTAGTTTTAACTCATCGAAAACAGAATCCAAAGTATAAAATTTAATTTCCTATTATTTTTTTTTTTAATTGTTTTTGTTTTTTTATATCCTGTTTCTAATTTCACATAAAAATAGACTACACCTTACTTTTTTTCGAATATGTGGCTATTTATGGCATAATTCTTTATTCTTTATTTTTAAATGTAAGTAATAATGTTTCTATAAATAATTTTTATAAATTAGGATAAATAATTTTTCGTAAAGAAAGTGTGTGTTTCTAATTAATTTTCCACCACTGTATATTCACCTAAAGAACAAACTCTAAAGTTAGAAATGAAATATATTATCAGGCAAATGTCCGCCTCGGCTATGCCTCCAAACAGTCATTCTTTTCCTAAAATTTCGCAAACAATAGCTCTGATATTTTCTTTTAGTACATGAATCGTTGGTGGAGCTTATAGACTTTAATTTTAATATATGTAGTTCCAAAGGAAAAAGTCTAAGGGTGTTAGATCGCATAATCTCGGCCGCCAATTTAAGTCTCCATTTTGAGAAATCACAAGTCGAGAAAATTTGTCACGTAATAGAGCCAATTTTTCACCAGCTTTGTGTCGCGTGGGGCGCGATATTTTCACCATATTTATAGATAATTTACACTATTTCAAAACGTTGCACGAGAATGTATCGATCCATAATTAATAGCCTCCTAGCTTGAACCAACCTATCAAAAGTCATCGGAATGATAGTTGACAGTTCAATAATGGCGCCGGATTTCAAATGACACCTCTTGTTGAATGACCCTTTATATACATATGTACATATACATATGTACCTGTAGTAGTTATGTAGTTCCGGCGCCGTTTTTTTTTGTTTTATCATTAGTTGGTTAAAAAATTGTGAAACTAGTGACTGAATGCATTTCAGAATGTGCTAGTATAGGTTATAGGGGCGAAAAACTCCACCTTTTCACGTTTATGTCCTTGTAGACCCATTGTTATGATCAATACAGGGTTGGTCCATAGACCATTTCATAGAGATTCTAAAGTCTATTGAGCCTTTGAAGTCGTTTTAATTGGACTCTGATGAGTGGAACTAATTTAATAAAATATGCTAACTCAGGATCTTTTTGCCTAGGGCTAGATTCCAACACAACTTTTTTTTCAACAGAAGTTTGGAATACTACTATTAGGTTCTACTACTCTGGTTCATATATCACGGAAACGTTTACCAATATTGGTAAATTGGAAATTGGAAAACAAGGCTCAATAGGGTCAGAACCAGGAAATTTTGTTAGAACTACAAATTTTGAATTTGTACTAGGACTACAAGAGGTTGGAAGACCTGAACTATACAGAAACTCTAAACTCTAAACAACAGGCAGACAGGAAAAGTGCCTTCCTATTTTATTAAAATCTACTCACTTTAAGTGAATCTAGAATTAGGTATCCAATTTTTGTGTGACTAATGTGTGACACCTCGATTACCCTCTAAGGAGTGAACTTCCTTTGACAGTTTTTATTTTATCCACAAGTACTATGTAAATAAACTTCTCTGTGATATTAAAAAACGATTTATTACGCTACTCCATCCCCTGTGTTAATGATTCAATTTAATTTTCATTCCAAAAAAAAAAAAAAAAAACTTCACAAAACTGAAAATCATTTAACGTTTCTACAGTGAATAATGAATAAGAATCTTCTTCTTTTATCTCAAAATAATTTATCATCATCACCGGAGACAAAAAAAAAAAACATTAAGAACAACAAACTCCGGCAAAAACCATACCGAACGCATTTATATCATTTAATATCCCTGGGCACCTTCTAATCCACAAGACCTCCACCTCTAGCGAAAAGAAACTTTGAGGGCTTTTGGGGTCTTGAGTATGCTGAGAGTATATTTATGTTAAGAGTAATATATACATTTTTTTAACATAATCACTTAAACATTAAATTGCTTTCTTCACACACATACACACACACTCACGCGCCTCATAGTCCTCCGACTCAACTCGCTTTATAATTTTCAATTAACGTAATGCAATAAAGAAACCTTCCCCTCCCCGTTCACACCCATAACTCTCATCATACCGACACCCACTTTCCTGCAATTTGATTTGATTGTTCTTCTTAAAGCCGCATAATTAAGCTGAGTGAAAAATATTAAAACAAGAAAAATAAACACAAGAGGCAGCGAGAGATACACTCCTTCTCGTTGTTGTGCCTCAAAAAAAAAATAAAAACGACTGTGGGTAAGGACTCTTGAATGATTAAATTCATTAAGAGGATTAAGAATGCAATGGCAATAATAAAAATAATGACAATAAGAGTGTCACTATAACAACTGATGAATCATTCAATTGGAAATATTGAAACAGGATATTGATTGTTATTTGCTGATCTGGAAAAATGCAGCAGAGTCGGTAGGAGTAAAGGTCCTTGTGAACACTTAAAATACTAGGGCGAGAAATGTCGAGTAACTTGGAAATAGGTACAATAGTTTCCGGTTAAAGTAGTTGCTAATGATGATTAGAAACATGTTCACTGACTTTTGAAGGACTTATTCGTAAATGAACTTTTTCAAAAAGTTAACTTGTAGAAAACGGATACGTTTCATCAAGTAGGGCATTTCTACTCAGAAAACAAAGTGGCAATAGTGAAGCATGTACATTTATACACTTAGATATGTATATACGTACTCATCATTACCCGGTTCGATGGATCAAAAGTGGATAGAGAGCATTATGTTGTACTTGAGTTTTGAAATGAAGAAGCTGTATAAATTCGTAGTTTTGAAGAAATAAAATAATTTTTTTAGCATACCCCAGGGATTCAGTCTTTCACCCATACTTTTTCAAATTAATGAGCTGTTACAGTCCACAAATAAGGTAATAGAAGGGGCAGACCTGAAAGATGACTATCAATTCAGAAGAAGGGAAGAAAATCCTGCGTAAAAAGAAGAGCTGCCGAGCAGGTCTCCCAGCTCAAGAATATCGAAGAACAAACGAAACGAGTTAGCCCTGAAGTAAAGTAGCATGTGTACGTCACTGTCGACTACAGAAACTTTGAAGCAAGTAAGGAAAATAATACTCAACCATTGGAGACTCGGTGAAGACTTACTTAAAAAACTGCTGCAACTTGAATTTGACGACACAAGGTTCGATACTGCTAACTTGGAGGCAAAATGCATGCTCTATTGATCCTGCCAATTCTGCTATATAGAGCTGAGTGCTGCACGATAGGCAGGAGAACAGTGCAGACATTGAACAATTTCGAGAAAAATTTCTTCGTCGAAAATTTAGTACTGTATGCGGATGTACTCTAAAACGCCAAAAGACTGGCTTGGCCACAATGAGCTAGTGGACAATAATGATCCAGCAAAGAGGATCTTTAAATCGCAGTCCCAAGTTCGACACAACAAGGAAGATCGAACCTCCGTTTTAAAGATCAAGCTAGTTAAGTAAGTAAATACACTCATAAAACGAAAAGATTTAGTAGTAGAAGAGTACTACAGATACTCTGAAAAATTGAATCACATATTTAAATTCACGCGAACGAACATATGCATACGTACAAATGTATAAAAATAACTTTTGTTATAGAAAGAGTAAGCGGACTTCCACAAGACTCACAAGGGCACAGCATAAACATTATGGGTTCTCTCCCTTTTGTATACGTAGGGTCCGCCATCTTTTCTGCACCGCTGGGCATATCCAAATCAGTTCGCATCCCGAACCATAGCAGTCGTAGCAGTGACAATATCCAGACAATAGTGACTCTTAAGTTAAACATTGTTCCAAGGCATTCCGAAACTTTTAAAATATAAATGTTACATGCATATTATTTGGGTACAATTTTCAAAAACTTCAGACGCTCTTCTACAGTCTTCTAGATGCGGTTTGAATGAATTTAAATGAAGCGCAATGACTGTTCCTGATAGGCTCACAAATTGTGCTAACATAACAATACAGCAAATTTGCATAGTCCCCATTATATTAAACAAAAGATTCGAGATCTACATCCTGAGATGTATCTTAAAGGCAAAAGGCAAAACCTCAGCTTCACAAAGAGTCTTTAAACTAATCACCTTGTTGGTTGCGTGGTTTTCAACCATTCGAAGCAACAATCTGCGATACTCAAGCTCAACATTTGCGAACTTCCTACATTGACATTGTCGTTGCGGTTTCCTATGAGTAATCACATTACAAAAAGCGCCTTTTCCCGCCAAGTACCTCCCTTCTAAATGCAATCAACTGTTTACCTTAAATTCAACCACAAAGTTCTTTCACGAGCCGTTGCGATACACACATATACAGTCTACCAGGGTAAAGTAAAATAAAAATAAAATCGAAATCAAAAAAATCACCACTGCGCGTTAGTCGAGGGCGACAGGGTGAGAACAAATAAACCCAAGAGCCCTAAATCAATGCCAACATTACTGTGCCTGGTTGAATGTGCTTTCCGGATAGCAAAAACGGAGGTGGTATCCCGGCAGCATAGCTGTTGGCCTTTAAGCCCTTTGTAATGCTTTCCAATGACAGTTTACGTTATTGGATTATATGTGGCAACAGATTTTGTGCTATAATGTGCGGTTAAGAGAGCAAAAGGTAAATTCAGAGCTCTCTTCAACCGTCACAACAGCATACACACGCGAAGTGTGAAGGCAGCGCGATGAAAGCGATTAGAGCCTGAAGGGACCTTCTGTGCCGGGGATTTTATTCTTGGTGAGTTACACGATGGAACAAATTTTCGTAAAAGCCTCTTAATGAGGCGTACAAACAATGCGACCGTGAAAGCGGTGGTTGAGATTCTAGGGAATCAACAGCCAACGCCCGCCGGTGATGAAGGTTGTACGACGAATGTCGGATAGGTTAACACATTTTAAATTCGTTCCGGTGACAGTGTAATTTTTCATCGTTTCACTTTGGGACAGTAGCAGTTGATGATGAGTGACATCAGGAAAAGAAACCACTGCAGGTTAATCAACATAAATTTTACAGCTGATGGAGTTTTTTTCTTTCGTTTTGCAATAATTTTAATTAAGATTACAATTCTTGTAACAATGGAGGGGGTATATGTAAGCCTATTTGTAATGTTAGGTAGACTAACAGACTCGAAGAACTATAACGAATGTGAAAACATTGCCCTCGTTTGAGATGCAACATGCAATTTGATATTAATGATACTGTTTCTTTGTCTGATGGGTTTCTGCAGAATTTAAGGTACCTTCACAACTTGCCGTGTTATAATTTACAAGCATTTAATTCGATCTACAAAAAAAAAGTATCGGCCCAAGTATTAGACTCTGATAAATTTTGCTGGATTATGATTATGAAAGAATGGGGAATATTTTGTAGGTTTACTTATGTATAGTCTTTTCATAGAGGAGATGGACCTATAGTGCTGGAAGAGCTCTTTGAGATGCTGTAAGTGCATGTTTATTTGACTTTTTAATATCTGTGTTCTAAAATCTTCTGCAACAATACGCATAAGTAAATATACATAGACCACGTAACATCAGAGATGATGAAACAACTGTCAAAGTCGTGTTGAAACAGCGAAGTAGTTCTCGTAACTAATATGAAATAGAAAAGTAGTTGATTAATAGCCGTCGGTGGAGACGGATATTTTTTTTTTTATTAAATTAAAATATGAACAGTAACTGTGGGGATTCCCAAATCAATACAATTGATCGTCAGCATCATGTTCATTCAAAATTCCTCCGTAGTAGGAAAAAACTTTTTACTGCATTAGATAAACCTATAATTAACAATTTCTAAATATCCCACTAAGCACGTAACCAAAAAGAAAACTATGGATTATAGCATTGGAATATCGGCTCGATATATTAGTATTAATTTAGAGTTGGAATAGCCTGTGCATTGGTGAAATGTATTTACGAAATATATGTCTACTTGTGGCAATTATTTTTACTCTTATTGTGACAATCGGATGCCTTTGTTCGAGTATAAATATTGAATTTGAAGAACCTTTGTCCGAATCTGAACCAATCACTGAAAATAATTTCTACGATGTAAACGAAGAAAAAGATTTTCAACAAGCTCCAGATTATTTATATTTAGAGCCCAACACTTTTAAAATATTGGTGTAACTGATGTAAATAAATATTTAAATAAATAAAGAGTAAAATGAATGACTTTCTTATGGATTCTCATTTTTACTTGCACCTGTAACAATAGGGCAAGTATTGGTTTCATGAAAAATTTCAACTGTAATCAAACTTGACATTACTATAATAGAGAAGTCCAAAAAAGTGGGTCAATTCCATCTGTCTGTGTGCCTGTCTGTCGGTCTGTCTGACTGTCTGTCTGTCTGTATATTCGACTGCAGCCTAAACGGCTGAACGGAATTGCGTCAAACTTCATATTTGGAGACGTATGATCCCGCCCAAAACAATCGAACCAAGTACAATAGATAGATACCTAGATAGACAGTTCATGAGAAAATGGGTTGTTGGGAAGCTGCTCCACATGATTTGTCTGTATATCCAGTATATCCACAAACATCAGCATCAGTGTAGTGTAAAGCCTGAGAAATGAAATTATGTACCTGAAATGGTGTCACTTACCGAATCACAAAGAAACTAGTAGTCGGTCAGAGTTTCATACATTATCTTTTCAAAAGTGTGAGTGAGTTTCTTCTTGCTGATCAGAATGTATAGGTAGACATAAAAGCAGCAGGTTATCTGTGTTTTAAGTCACTGGGATGAGAATGTTTGTATATCGAACTCATATGTACTGTCTGACGTATCTACACAGCTGGTAACAAACATTTAAACTGCAATCACAGCACTAAAGTGATAGAACTCGATGACATTTCGTCATAAGGAGGCATCGGAGAGAAAACATTTAACCGAAGAGTGAAAAAAGAGGTGAAAAGGTAGTTATTGAAATATCTGCGACCATCATGCCGGTGTCATTCGAAACCAAACTCAATATTCTTCGGCATCCACTATAAAAATATCTTTGCAGATTACCACAGTGTTTCTCCGCTCCACTTGGTGTTTATCGACTTTAAGAAGGCTTTTGACAGTGTAAAGCACTTTCTGGGATGCTTAGCACAAAAGTGTAGTAGTCTAATGATTTTAGAATACAAATTGACGTACCACAAGGCTGTATACTTTCACCACTATTATGCTATATGGTAGTAACCATTTAAGTTTTTCAGTTAACTCTGAATGACACTGACTGTAAAAAACAGAAGCATGCAATGGATATTGAACGGAATCCACTTCCTCAAGCTGGTAGAAGACTCAGTAGTCATAGGCAAACAATGTACTGAACGGACGACGGCCGAACAAAATCAGGTACCTATACCACAGGAAGGTTAACTAATCAATACAAGGACTTATTTCATAAAAATTTAGTAACTGGAGAAAATTAATTCGTCCGGAATCAAAAGCTTAGTAACTACATACATATGTATGTATGTGGAAAAACAAAATCTGTTTCTAACGTTTAGCCAATAGACTAGGAATAAATTCTCAACCGATATCGACCGTCAAGCAGACCTATATCTCCAAAACTGTCGTTATCGACTTTCTTTTTAGGGAAATGGGCAAGTTTATGCAAGGGAGGCTCTGATCGACATGATTCGATATGTTATGGGCACATGCTGATTGGATTCTAGATCCTAAAATTATCATTCTTAGACGTATAGTGGATACTTGACGAGATTTTTTCAATAAATTAGTTAACCTTTCCCCAATTCCTTTACTTACAACATACACCAAGTAGTAAAAATAAACGAATTTAGTTTTGCCTCCTACTAGAATATTTCTAATAGGCTCTACGAAGGTTGGGGCTTCACAAAATTCTATTCGAAATCACTACCCTATTGTACTTTATACTTGTAGAAACGCGACTACAATAAACCATGTGCATACTGCTGTATATTAGTAGACATCAGGTTGGTATCTGGCAGTATATACTAAAAGATAAGCTTGATTCACTTGATTTAGCAAATATATCTCTGATAGCAAATAACTGGATTAAATAGAAGTGGCTTTGACTTTCTGAGTGTCTGTTTATAAAATCACAATGGACCCTAGTCTAAGTAAGTGATTTTGGGCAGTCATCTAACCTAGCTTACAAATGCCACTACTAACAATATACCACCTAAAATTTTCATTCTAAAATTATACCAGCTATCTGCGCTTTCAACTCAGATACATGAGTAGGTCTAGATATTAAAAATCTCATTAGCAACTGGGTTTTTTTTTTTTTTGTAAAAATTTAAAAACATTAACTACTCTCAACAACAATAAAAAAACGGATAACTCTGAAAATGCACCAACAGCTATACGTGGGTATTTATGTATTGTTAAAAGTTTCTAAAGCATTTTTTTCCATTTACTTATCTATTGTACAAACACGTATTCAGTGAAAAACCAGTGAGAATTTTTTCAAATCACTCTCATTCAATCACGCCATCAGTATCATGTTGTATCTCAATAATTAAACAATTTGTTTGGTTATACACTTTTTTGATTTACTAATTAGAAATGCATCACTTGACAATCTAGCAAATGATTTACCTACATTCAACTTACATTAACTAGCTAATGGCAGTCAGTACAATTTGTGCAATGTACCTGGAAATACCTTTATTTCTCTTTGTGGCAATAATTTATACATTTATAACAACGATTGAGTGTGCTCCAATAATTTGTGAATTTGAACATTCAGATGGTCTTGAGCTAACTACAAATATACCAAAAGATGAAGAAAATTTTACGAAATATTCAGATGAAGTTGGACTTAGTGCATATAACCCATACAACGATGAACTGGATGCAGATAGAGTGCAAGAACCTCTAATGTTGAATACCGACACGCTTAAAATATTAATGTAACTGAACATATGTAAATATAAATAAAATGTTACAAGACAGATAACCATTTTGGTTTGTTTTTTTTTTAACCATAGAGTTAAATTCATTTTTAATTCATAATTTAAAGGGGAGACCATTTGCTTTACTTGTTGATTCTCATTTATTTAAGGCACAACCATTTGCATTATTTCAATGAAAATGATGTGCGATCTAACTTCAAACATTTTCACCGTCTCTATATACATATATGTATCTACTAGTTCATCGTCCTCGTTCAAATCTAAATTTCCGACGCGACATAGTCTAGATCCTCTTTGAAATTACTTCTAAATCGTCGTCTACCATACTTCTTTCACTATTTAGTTTTTTAACACTCCATCTAAAACTTATCCCGATGTAGATAGCAATTTATTTCGCATCTTATCTTCTCGGCTTAAATGCTATATACCTACATGTGTATGTACATAGTTCTCCACCGCATTGTAGAGATACTCCCCTCAAAACACTCTCATTCAGAAATTATTCATACATTTTAAGACTTCATCTTCCCGGTTTTGCAATTTATCCTCCTATCTTGTATATTTTTTTTTTTTATTTTTTTATTATCATAGCTATGAATTTGATATGCCGTAGGAGATAAAAATGTTCATTCTTGTGCATCGTCACCATCGAAAAATTTCTCTCACATTCCTTTCTTCCATATTTGACGAGGGCTAAAATTGAGGCCACTATTTGCAAGAGGACATCATCGTCATACTCATGAAGAATTTTCATAGACATATGTGATTGATAAAAATGTTATATACATCCTTTCTCATCCAACATCCAACTCTCCATTGCTCTCCTCAATCCAACATTCTTTCGGTGGTTGGGTAACATTTTAGCTTGATATGGAGGCCCATTTATATTTTGATGTCCCATTAGGCTTCGCATCAAACATTTACCACGACGAATGGATGTGATGCGTTGTCGCATAGACCGTGGATTTATATTGTACTCATTCCATTTGATGCATTATGTACGTGAGATGTTAAAGGAAGCAGACAATTTTCACCGCAAAAGAATAATAAACAAGGAAAAGAAAAAAATTCACATACTTGTATACCTACACGAGTAAAAGAGGAAATAGAAAAAGTATTGAAGCCCGGTGAGGAGGTGACTGACTGAAGAGGGCACTACAAATGCTCGGCTTAAGATATTTCTGTTTAAAGTCGTAGTATCTACATTAAGAAAAAAATATTTAGGAAATGTACCTACCACGGATTACCTGTCTCCGTACTTAGATTTGAAGAGACAATTCGCAATCTCCTTCCCGAGCAGAGAATGGAAAAGAGATCAGCTTACGAATACAATACATGGGTACGTGTATTGACAGATGGTGTTGACAAATGGATCAAAGATGGATGTAGGCGTAGGATGAGGTATAATTTTTGAACCGGTGGGCATAGCCAAATTAGTTCGCCTCCCGAACCACAGCAGTGTTTTCCAAGCGGAGGACATAGTATTCCCCAGGATGGTATTACAATTTTTATGGATAACCAGACAGCAATTAAAGCAATTTCTTCTATCGAAATAAAATCCAATTCAATCTAATCCAATTTTGAAGCGTTCTCGTGTAGAGCTTAAGATTCTTTGAACACACATTGTACTGTGCTGGATCCCTGGATATGGAAATATACCAGGTAATGAAAAGGCCAGGAATAGGAATCCACATCAGAACAAGCCGACACCTCGGTGTTCATCCCGTCTTGTACACAGAAGTTTGAAGTAGGGATTAAGTCCCGAAGGGAGTGTTATTTTAGACAGTCGTTCCTAGGCACTTGTGTAATCACAAGTATATGGCTTAGTTTCTATAAGAGCTGGGATTCAAAACGCCTCTATTGAGGAACTACACTTTTCTATTTGCATTTCTACATGAATCTTTTCAAAGGCACAAACTTCAGGCTTGGTCTACTAGAATCTAAATTTTGTTCTGAAAATCAAGATCATTCTTGCTGATGCTTTGTTCCGAGTGGAATATCAAAATCAACGTTATCATGAGTAGATAAGTACATGCTTAACCGATCTGTCCAAATGTCCCACATTTATGGAACTAGTCTGATACCTTCATGAATAGCTAGCTGTTTTAAATTCTAGATGATTGTGAAATATCTGGCAAAGATCAACACTTCATTATTGCGTCCAAAGGCTGATACCATTGAAAGATTTATTCTACCATTCGATTCCGAATATCCACTCAGCAGTCTAATACTCAGTAACCATCTTGCCCACAAGATTTACATTAAAGTAAATCCATCGCCCATTCCAAACCTGATCCTTGCAGCTTAAAGAGACTCAATTTCAACTCGCAAAAGTCAATAAAACCCAAACGCACGATGAGACGTGAAGGTGGATAATTTAAATGGGACTCACCTTGACGCTACTTCGTCAAAAGACTTTTTTTTAGAACTTTTTCCTCTTAACTGGAAAAAAAGGATAATCTGCTTACTCAAGCAAATTAAAATAAAATTTTTTCTCACCAAACAATAACCAAGAAACCCACATCCTGGAATAACAAAAAGCAAACAAACTTTCTTTTCGCCCACAGAGTAGGGTTCACTCATTAGACTAATGACATTCGTAATACTCCTCTAATCGTCCTGTCAACATTAAATGAAAGCAAACACACCAACAAATGGAGAACAACTTTTACATCCTTTTTCTCTGGCGATGGTGGCGGCACCGCACACAACCAAGTCTCTAAGGCTCTCTAAGACTGGCTAATTAATTTGTTGAAAACATTAAGCTCTTCATTCACATATGCTTAAGTGTGTACTACCATGGGTGTGTGGTATGCGCAGTAGAACGGGGGCCAGAAAAAAATTAACCAACATATCTTCAATTTCCTATTATGGCATGTTAATTCAATTTCAATTGGCCTCTGGGTTGGTCATCATTCCTTCAACTATACCCACATCCACACACACACACAGTGCCCAGCACGTACATTACGTTCCAAGCCTTGATTCAATGCCCAATGTGCGCTAAATAAATAAAAGCTTTTAACGGCTCGGAATTAATGATGACCGTACTTCTATCCTAGTTAAGGATTCAATGCACATGAATAAAACATACAAAGGACGACGACGCCAACGAAGCGAGACAAGCAAATACTTTAGTGCTGTCATCAATGCGATCGGGTTGTATATTTGATTGTGTTTAGGTATCTTGGCCAAAACTTTACCCATCCAAATCGGACAGCGCGTGGTGGTGATTAACGTGAATTATTGAGTGTGAATTATAATTATTGTGCAAATTCCTGGACTGAACTGGGCGGTATCCATAGGTCTAATCTAGGAAGTCAAAGTAAAAAGTTTGATCAAGAAATTATTGTGTGCACTCTAGTGAAAGGAAAATAATTGTATCCTTTTCTTTTTTGTTGTTTCCCACAGTGAATGCATGAATAACAGTCGTGTCGGGGTTGACAAAAAGTCGAAAACAGTGTTTAGATTGATGGGTAATTACATCGTAGTAGTTTTGTTATTGTTGTCAATCTGTGAAGGGAATGGACAAAAAGGATTTGAATGAGCACTAAGTACTCGAAAGGCGTATTATATTTGTGGTGTCAATTTGATATAATTTGGGCGTGACGAAGAGTATTAATCAGTTGTTTGTTTGATTTAAGTATAACTACTATATAGTAAACACAGAGTTTCGGCCAGTCTGGTGGCCCGCAGCAGATAAGACCACGTACCTCAGAGCTCCGACCGGGATACAAAGATTAGCATGTATAAGAGCGTCATCAGAACCATACCAACTGCAGCGCTTTAAAGCATTTTTACGGACGGAATTACTCGCTCAGTGTGCCAAGCGGAGGTATTAGCAATCGCAGAAGCGGCACGAGAACTATCCGCGAAACTACACTTAAGAAAGTCAGTGAGTAGAATATATCTAGATTGGCGTGAAGAAGAGTATGATTGTTCATGTCAACACTGGCAGTAATATTATACTATTTTGGCTAAGTACTACTGTGTTGTAAGTTGTTTTTAGCCAAAATGTTCTCGGAAACACTTTGCAGATGCATGCAGATACATTGTGATGGTTACCTTTCCAAGCTACGCATAGCGTGACATTGTTCTTGAAATCATCAGCTATACAATTCATATTCTTTCATATTTGTGCCATTTCATCAAAAAAAAAATCGGCCCTACCAGCGAACCTTGCGGAACTCCACTGTCTATCTGATATGACTTTACTCCGTCATTGGCGTCATATGTCGATATAATCCCGTGCCTCTATTCGTCTAATTGATCCTAGAATGTTGTCTTCATTAGCACAGTCAATACCATTCTAAACACGTCATTATAATAGCTTTTATAAAGAGCCTTATAATAGCTTTTCTTCTCCATCTAGCTTAATCTTTAAGACGGATAGATACACCTAAGTTCGTTTTAATAGTGAAACAACAGTGAAGAGAAATTCATAAATTCTGTATAGTACTTCTGATTCTCGCTAATAATTATCTCTGAGCAGCTCAGCTTAGATACTTCATCTAATACGCGGTTCTAGTCAATACGGAAGTCATCGATTATCTTTGGAATTTCTCATTAACTCCTCTACTCCACCTTCTTCTTTATGATTAATAACATCGAACCTTATCCAATCATAGACGTCCATATCCGGATACTCCTACCTAGAAGAGCACACATAAAACTATTCAATTTACTCCCACAAATGCTTACGCATTGCATTAAGGAGTTCTTTTGACTAAGACCAAGGGTTTTCCACGTAATCCCAGTAACGCATTTGTCTTCTATTTCCCTGGAGCGTACAACTTCTCCAATATCCAATGTTATTATATCTTTTCTGCTTTACCTCATGTTTCATAAGGAAAAATTATTTCGTGTATAATATAGCCAGAAGCTGAGCGAAGAGCCAAGAAACCAACGAAGAAGGTGAAGGAATATGTTACCAGTGTGCGCTGCATCATAATTATATCTTTCTTCTTCTTCAATTTGACCCAATTAGTTCCTTTTTTTTTTCTTCTTTTTGCTTTCAAGAGAGAGATCGCGGAAAAGGGAAAATTTAAAAGTACACTTTGTTTTCTCGTAAATTAATAAAGTTATACGCGCTTGGTCTCAATTATTTTCATGCTATCGATGCATATGAAGGGAGCAATTTACGCAAAGAGGAAGTTGAAGACAGGTTGAGTATCCTTGTGATGAAAAGTTTATATAAAGAAGAAAATTTATAGGAACTTAATCTTCGCAAGAACTTGTTCATTAAAAGAAAGTGCTAACTTCAAAGGGGATATTATGTAATACTCGTACGTGAGTTGTGCTTAACCAAGAAATTGGTGGCACTTTTGTACAGTGATCTTTGGTGAAAAGAAATAACCTTGTATGATACATATCCAGTTGGAATAGATGGATGTAGAAAATGTATCTTTAAGCTATACGGTGAACTGGTCTTTGATGTATTGTAGGGAATTTTTATTTTATTGCGGTCTCAGGTTTAATTGACTGTTTACGATGCGATTAGGATGTAGGCAAGAAGAAGCAGTTAAATTTGGGGTGGAATTCGATAATGGATGTCTTCTGCTCGTAAAATGATGCAGGAATCGAAACGATGACCTTGAGACACAGGCAATCCAAGGAAAATTCCTTTAAGAAGAGCATAGACATGAAATTTATTATAGTCCTACCACTGAAGAGATGATTTGGGGAGATTTTGCAAAAGGTAAACAGTGAGCAAAATGTTTGCATCTGCTGTCTCTCTTAGTGGAAGGCTTTGTGCCATTCTAGGAAGTCAACATAGCATTTATTCGTGTATATGGGTGACAATTGTACTAGCTAACAGCTAGTGGATGAAGTTTTTGAAATTTTTGCAATTTTTTCAAGAATTTCTAAATTAAACAAATTGAGTCGAACTTATAAAACAAGGGCAACTTATATCTAGAAATGGTGTAAAGCAAAACTTTACTAGCGCAGGCTAGTTTAGATTTTCAGACAATGGTTGTCATGGTAAGAATACTAAACTGGCTACATACTTAAGAAGGAGCCTGATAAAAATCATAAAAACGTTCTTATTTATATAAGAACGCTTCCAGAAGTCTTTAAACCACTGAGTAAGAAAACTTAGAGCGTGTTTTATTCAGTTAATAGTCAATGATTAAAAAAAAAGTTACATGTCGCAGATTCTAAGCTATTTACGCAATAAAATGACTAATTAAGCACATACTCGTCGAAGTTAAGTAAATCCTGACTATTAGAAGAAAATGCTTACAATGCAGTGCGTTTGCAGATATATACTGTGCTTCATAAGATGGTTTTTTGGCACCATAGTGGAAACCAACTATTTAAATCATCTTGCAGGTGGAAAACTTAGGGAGAAGACGTTCACAATGGTGAAGTAATTTTGCGTGATGATCTTCCCAAAAATTGTCCACTTACATATACATATGTATCTCATCTTCGACAAAAAAAAATTCTAGACTTATGCCTCGATGGGTTGCGACATATGTAAGTCCATAACTCAATTATGGACTTATGTCCCTCCGCCAAAATTGCAATATTAAGAATTTCCGGAATAGCTTTGATCGCATCTAGAAAGGACTTCTGTGGGAATTTTTGAATGAATACAGGATTTACAGATTGCATCGAAGTATGCATAGAAGTGAATAAACGTTTACATCTTTTGAGTAATCCAAGGCATTTATCTACTGCAGCAGTAATCTAATGATTTCAGCAAATGTCTGGGATAACTTGACATAACATTCTTCAATACATTGCATATTCTAGGTCCAGAGCCAGTAGTCAGTACTGAATTAAGTTCAAATTACTGATAGAATCAATATTAGTGGAGTTGTTAAAGAGCAAATAAGAGCTAAGTGTAGGAGGAAGAATTATCTTATACGCAGCTCGATCAGACTCTGTGACAACATCAGTGTTTTTCAAACGGAAGTTCAAGTAGTGACAACAGTCGCTGATCTACTCTCAATGATGAGCATTCCACGGGAGGATATGACCATATTCATTGATATACAGGCGGTTAAAAAAGCAATAACTACCGTAGAAATAGAATCGAAACTTGTTAAGAGCTGTCGCGAACAGCTCAAGGCTTCTGGCTCGCAGCACAACGTGATACTCTGATTGGTCCTCGGCCACAGGGATGTCTTGGGAAACGAAATGGTTGACAAGAGTCGATAAATCAATTTGTATTCTACTGTGCCAAGTCAAAAGACTAATGGATCAACAAATTAAGGCAACAAACACCAGATGGGAATAACTCCTCAGAAAATATCTCCTTAACTTTGACTAAGATACGATAAAAACAAAACCAAGAAACTTTTGCAAAAAGAGAGGGGATCCCTCTTCTTACTTATAAGCGTAATGGCTGGTCCCAACCTATTAAGAAATCACACTATGAACTCAATAACGACGACCTGTTCAGAAGAGACCCACGAGGATTCTCCCCATTACCTTTGCGACTGCTCAAGCCTCTGTCACAGGAGAAATAGAACTCTAGGGAGTCACTAATATAGGGATATTGTGGAACTATCTAATGCTTCTGTCTATGATCTTTACAAACTTTCGAAGACATCAGGGTGGCTGAAAGCATTTAGGTAACAGGGATCCAATAGTGAAGGAATGGGCATCACAATAGGTCTACATAGTCTAACTACATCGCGATCTACACTCGCAACCGAATCTTGGGCAGGTGGTGGAGACCAAACCCTAGAATACTTCTGTCTATTATAAGTATGGGAACGTAGTCTGGTCGCAAGTTGCAGATAAAGCAACTAATCTTAAGGAAATGAATAAAATACTGAGCTAGCTTGTACAACCAGCGCGATGAGAACAATGCCAACAGCTGGGTTGGACATAATTCATAGCATGGTACTGCTAGACTTGTACACAGAAGAGTCTACAGCCGAGATTGGCTTGAGGATTAACCAATTAGTGGGGCATACATAGATTCTAAAGAACCTCGTAGGCGAAGACGTAAACAGCGACTACACGCCACTATACCCCGACTTTGAAAAACCATTCTCCAGTACTATTCCAAGTAGAGACGAATGAGAAACCAAAAAATCAACATAAGACAAATTTATATTTATCTGCACAGACAGGTCAAAAATGGATGTAGAAACGGTAGGTATATTCTCCATGCAATAGCTCGATCAAATTTCCTTACTACAGCGGAGGTCCTGGCAGTGACAAATGCAGCCATTATGGTATCAATTATTGACAATACCACAGGATAATATCACCATTTTTATTGACAGTCAGACGGCCATTAAAGTAATTTTTGCTACAGAAATCAAGTCTAAACCAGTTCGACGCTGTCGCGAATAAGGTTTCTGTCTAGGTCCTTAGTCACAAGGATATAAGCGGGAATGAGATAGCTGACGAACTTGCAAGAAAAGGGTCTGCAGTTGCCCAAAATCAAGCACTTCAATGGATCAAGCTTCAACTTTCTAACCGAACGTATCGAACGTAAAATCCCACTGACAGTCAACAATATGTGGAAATCGCTTACCACAAGTGATATATCAAGGAAGCTCTGATCACGATACAGCAAAGCCGGAACCAACAAACTCCTACAAAATGACATAAAAACGCTGTCGATGTAGATAGGTCCTAATCTTTTAAGGAATCGTATAATGAAACTTAAACTCAACGATAACAACATATGTAGAGGATGTGATAATGAAGAGGTTCACGAGAATATACATACATAGCTCATTACCTGTGTTACTGCCCAAGCCTATGTCAATTAAGGAACAGAACACTAGGAAGATATTACTTCCAGGACTTCCAAGAACTATCTGTTGTCTATACCCTACATTTTTTCCAAATTTTGGAGGACATCACAATGATCAGAGAAAGTAACTATGAGAAGCCCCGTATAGGCATCACAATGAATCCAGAAGAACCTAAGTGTGATAAGGTGAAGCCTTACTCCACTTATCATCCCACCTACCTACCTATCTGAACTAACGCAGGCTCTTCTTTATTATTCTCCAAAATACAGATAAACTAAAAAACTATCATTGTTTTTTGTATCTTTCAACAGAAAAGACTACGAAGGTATTACACAATGTGCTGGTAGTACCAGTATGTTAAGAAGGAGATGATACCGCGATACATTGCTGCGATTATCCTGCGTTTGCCCCTACAAGACGCTAAATTTATAAAGCTGATGTGCTGATAACATAAGCTGAAGCATTTACTCGTATTTCTTAGGAAGGCGTCAGGTTACTTTGCACTAGGCCGATACAGATATAGATATATACATATATATAGATACATTTCCTATGTGCCCTCACGCGAGGTGCTAAACAAGTCGCAATGTTTACCTATTCAAAAAAGGTTCTGAAATACCTATGCATCTTCGTCAAACCAATTTATAATCTCCATCTAGCCACATTGTTTGCCGGTGATTTTTCGATTATGAGTTTCCAGACGATTGACCCTTCGGAGGCGTATACGCAACAAAAAACCAAATGACAGGCTTCTAATTAAACATTTCGTCGGTCTACCTCTACCCAGTAGTGCGTGAGTAACTAGGTAACTCCCGGGCGTCTTAATTTCCAGGCTTGAGAGAGCCTTTTCCAGAGGGGTAGATGGCCGGTAGGCGGCAATGGCCTGTCGAGGGTTGATAATGTTAATGTTGTTGTTATTGATTGCGTTGTTAATTTGTGGCAACAATTGCGATGATTTATTACCCATGGGTCGCACTCAATAGTAATGGTGTGGGTGGTGTACAAGAATGAAATAACTAATTGTAATTTTATCCTTGTCTTTCTTTTTTCCTTTGCTTAGGGGTAGCAGCTAGGTTCTGCTTGTGACAGGTAGAAGAACTTAATGAGGGTAGTAAGTCCTAGGCTGGAGGGCACACTGTCATGTTGAGGGACAGACATATTCTTTTGTATGTGCTAGAAATATGTTTATTCATTACCCACACCCTTCGTTGGCTGACATGTTATGATTAATTTGTGTGTGTTAAGGATATTAGCACAAGAAGAATGCTATAAAAGGACAATTAGTGAGAATATGTTGGCCTGTGGAGCGGTCTGTTTGTTCTCTTTTTCATGAGAGACAATGACCTTGAGGAAAAATTGGAGAGGCACATCATATATGTAAAAAATATATCTAATGATA
This sequence comes from Xylota sylvarum, assembly GCA_905220385.1. NCBI lineage: Eukaryota > Metazoa > Arthropoda > Insecta > Diptera > Syrphidae > Xylota > Xylota sylvarum. The sequence goes on along the minus strand of LR999957.1, from coordinate 99,945,152 downwards.
TCCTTATTTACATGTAAGACGTCACTCAAGTAGGTACCTACCTCCCTTAGCGGGAAACTGTCAAGTAATCATTACGAATCGATTTGGAAAACTTTTTTTTGCATTCGCTCTGTGGAGAACACAAAATAAAACGAAGGGAAATACGAAAAGGAAATTGCTCCTTTTTACAAAGCCTACTCCTCATTTCCATTTTTAAGTAATTTTTCTCGTTCTTTTTTATATTTTTCTTTCGATGGTTTGATGACTTCCTTGTATTTCTTTTGAAATATTTTTTATTACCCTCTGTTGTTTTGCATACGTTTTTTTTTTATTCAACTTTCAAGGACTATTACTTGAGAACGCACGAGCACATGATGTTATATTTGTATTTCAATTATTTATAAAAAAAAAAATACGAATATTGCAATCTGAATACAGAGACCTTAACGTGAAAACATAGGAGGCTGGCTACGCGTATCAGTAGAAGTTTACAGTGGGAAAGCCTACCATTAACAAAAAAAAAAATTCCAAGGAAATGGAAATGTCTTCCGGTTTCGTTTGAAAATGTTGACGTATCTCTCCTCCGCGTTTTTTTTTTTTTTTGTCGTATAATTTACCATAAAAAGAAAGTGCCTACATGACTTCGTGGAGGACTAAATAATAACAGAAAAATATCACAGCTCGTTAGTAGGCAAATTGACTATTATTTTTGCAACTGATTGGAACTTGGGTTATCTTTGGTGGAATCACAAAGTATGTTTTAATAAGATTTCAGGACGCGATATGGACACACTCTGCCAAGTTTATTATCCCAACAAAGTTCACCGATGGGGAAGAAAGAAAAGGAATTCTAATAAAACCCAGCATGTAGTCTATTACTAGGTTTTATGCGAACCGGACGAGAGTCTGTTTCTTGTTCGCTGGTTTGTTACCATAAACTTTCAGAGAATGTATCGCAAATATCCCTTCGCGCCCGTATTGTGTAAGAAGTAGTCCCGGTATGGGGATGGGTTTAGTGTTGTGACTATACCGATCCGGGTGGGCTGACGTACTTTATGAAAATGGAGCTCCAAAGTCCACACATGTATCGCGTACTATACTCTTACTAAAGGGGGAAAATTTAGGTGACCCTAATGCATGAGAGTAGGTTTGTTTTGTGTTTTATTTTTTTGCCACGTGAAGGGAACACAAATGGAGGTAGGTGTAGAGAGAAAATCGAGGAAAAATTCGGTTATTTGAAAGGCACACAAAAGTTGACTTAGCTGGTTCTTTATTTGGCAGCGATAGAAAGGCTTTTGGTAGTAAAATCAATTTTTTATTTGACGCTGAAACGTATGATTACTTGAAGGTTATTATGGCAAAGTTTGCCACTGTTACTTGCTAGATGCATTAGGTTTGAGTAGAGTTTAGTTAATGAGGTTTACGCTTATCTCAGAAAGAAATTATCACGATCACTTAAGTGTAGAATAATAAAAGAAAAATTCAAAAGACTATAAACATATTTTAAACTTTAGTGGAACGCCAAACCACATCAATGACTTTCACATGAGACAATCAAAGTAGTTACGATTAACAAGGAGCAATTTGAAGTCGTGTGTTTTAAGCGGACACTTTCATAGACGGATTTTAGAAATTTTAAAGGATATTACGGGATGCAGGCGTCTCATTGCGTAGCTTTTTTTAAAAAAGCAAAGACAATTGAGATGCTGAACAAAGTGTGAATGTGAAAGTGACACCGGCCGGGGTTAATGTCCTAATTAGGAATACCTAGTTAATTTTACACTTGTTTTTCGAAGTAGTTCCTAGTCAAAGTATCAGATGTATGATATTTTGTATGAAACGTAATTTTTTCAATCTAATAGACTTACTCATATCTACCAAGAATCTGTGAACTATTTCGTCGCTATAGGTCATTTGCATAGAAAAACTATTTTTAACAAGAAACAAACAACAACTATATTCAGATGTTGGTTATAAATTCACACAGCTTTTAAGGTAAGTTATCAATCATAAATCTATTGTAAGATTGCATTGAAAAACTAACTAATTTCTTCAAACTTTAATTTTGCCTGCGCATCACTATGGGTTTTGACCCAAATGCATTGTGAATCAGCAAATATTCCTATATGCAAGCTCACAATGATGATATGATAACGCATTATGGTCCGAAATGCATTGTGAACTAGCACGATGCAAATGACATTTGTTATTGTGACTGGTTTTTGTTTCAGATTTAAAATATATTTCGTGAATATTCGGTTATCACCAACTTCACAATTGTTTAGCAAATGATTAATTATACAAGTTGCAATTAATTTGTTACAAATTTGTTGCACATTATTTCAGATTTACAAAATAGAAATTGTACGCATCGTATAACTTTCCAAAACGTCATGATTCACAATGCAACTCAATACAGCGTGAATGCAAGGTGCAGTCACAATGCGCATTTTGTTTCAATTTTGAAGAACAGCCTACTTATTGACGTGATTTAAACAAAAAAGTCCAGCAACGGGTATTTCTCCTAAAAGGTTTAAGAACTGTCTTCTTCGCAGAAAGTACTGGATAAATAGTATGACGTGAGACACCTACTGAAGTTTCTGCTAACTTGGGTCATTGATCGTTTTAGTACTAAATTATTGGTTGAAATTATGAGTGGCCTACTAGTTTGTTGACAGAACGTACTTGAGAAAGCTTACAATGTGAGACACCGACTGAAGTTTCGTCGGGCTTACGAAGCTCTAGACTAGATTGTAGAGGAAAATCCTCACATCGCTTCTCTTTCTTCTTCTTAGAGTTGCAGAGAACCGAGCGAAAACCAATCGTCATCACAAATGAAACTGAAGGTGAAAGTGTACAGTCAGCACTTTAAAGAAAGAAAACTCTAAGCACTTTAGATTAACCAAAGACTTGACGGTTATAAAAGTACCTACATATAGGTATTTTATCACATTGGCCTAAAAAGGACCGTTCACATGTTAAGGCTGGGAGTGCTGCGGTTAAAATCGAAATGGATCAGGTTTAAGTTAAGTTTCCGCAGCACATTGGAGATTGGTTCAGAGCCATGTAAGGTGCGATGGGCCGGAAGATAGAACAAACGGGGGTATCGTAAGTTACGTGGGTTAGTGTTGAAGAAAATCAAATTGTAAAGAGATGCGCGATCGATGGATCCTGAGAGCAGTCGATGAATGAAAAGAATATCTGCAACATCTCTACGTTTCTCAAGTGAATTCAGATTGATAAGGTTAAGACGGTCTTGATAGGGAGGCAGGATAAGTGAGTTGTTCCAAGAAAGACCTCGAAGGGCAAACCGAAGAAAACGACGTTGAATGTTCTCGATTCTTGACACATGTACTTGCTGATAGGAGGACCACGCTTGACTGGCGTATTCAAATAAAGGACGAACAAAGGTAATGTAGAGGGATCTAGTCACGTAAGAGTCAGAGAATTCCTTAGACCACCATTTAATAAAGCCAAGAGATGAGTTAGCTTTCAAGATTATCTCATCAATATGGAAGTTTAGCTCCCTATCGTACAATATTCCAAGGTCGCGAAGAGATTGAACGATAGATATAGGCTGACCGTTCTAAGCAATTTTTGGAGCACCAATGCGAAAAACTGTCAAGGTCCTGTTGAAGGAGACAGTAGTCCTGAGATGGAGAGATGGTTTTAAAAAATTTGGTATCATCAGCGTAGAGAGAAAGGGAGGAGTGTTTTATAATCCTATAGACATCGTTTATGGTTAGAATGAAGAAAAGGGGGCCAAGATGGCTGCCTTATGGAACACCAGAGGTGGCCGAAACAGTAGCCTATAGGACGGATCTGAAGCGAACACTATAAAAACGGTCTCTCAGGTAAGAAAATATCCATTTTAACAATATAGGTTCGAAACCGAGGGCAGACAATTTGAAAAGCATCAGGTTATGAGATATCTTATCACAAGCTTTACTGAAATCAGTTGCAATGACGTCTACTTCCTTGCCGTTCTCTAAGGCAGAGAGGGCAAATGACACGAATTCGACGAGGTATGTCGTAGTTGATCTACCTTTCAGAAACCCATGTTGGTTAGGGGAAAGAGACTTGCACTGAAAGCTTAAGACTTCCTATAAAATACTTTTGAAGAGTTTGGGTATATGGAAAAGTTTAGCAATTGGACGATAATTTGTTACTTAGTTCTTTGAGCCCTTTTTGTGAATCGGGGTTATGTAAGAGGTTTTCCAAATCTGAGGAAACTCTCCAACTATCATGGGTCAAAATGGCGTGATCGGGCACGATCGCTTGGTAAATCTTGAAAGATTTCACTTATTAATGCTGTAGGCTGAACGTCAAAAACAGTACAGGGACATGCCATGCACCGTATCATCGCCCCGTATAGGAAAGCCGCCTTCCTCATATCGCTGAGTTTGTACACATAGTGCACCCGCAACTACGCACATACATATGTATGTATATAATAAACTAGCTTTTTTTTATATGTTATCAAGTTAAAAAACTAGCGAGTCTCTCCATTGAGTTAACGCATAAATTGTGACACAACTTCCTGGAGTCATTGCAATACGATAGTTGCCTATGATTATGACAAGGAACTGAGGATCAAAAAGAGCACAATCTAGAATGAGCACAAGTTTGCAAGAAATAGTGTTACATAATAGGAAACTATTGATAATGGAAAAACCTATTGGGCCTGGGCAAATCCTTCAAACTACCATCAAATATAAAAGCTCGAAGTGACGAGAACACCTTTTGCTCTAGATGGCAAATCATGGCTGGACTAATCCCACTAAGGAGCTTGTCTTTTTTTTAAAGTTGAAAGTCGAAAAGCTGAAAGTTGTAAAAGTGTCAAAGTAAAAAGTAAGATAAATGATACCAGAAAAACGTATTTGATTAAAATGAGTGCTTCCTAATGCTTCTCGAAGGCCACACGGCTAAGTACACTTGATCTTTGGACCATGGTATTACTAAACTCTGTATATAATAAAATTTTTAGCAATGAAAGAAACAATTACCAATGACAACAACGTCCAGAATATATTTATGCTAATTACTCTAGTGTGCCTCATTTTCGTGAAAATTGTTATTGCATTCAGAGTTACTGCCTCCATAAGTTTATAATTATTAAATTCAATTATTATGACGAATAAGTTAGGAAATATTTTAATACTCGATAGTAAAAAATGGCTCTAAACTTAGTTTTAAAACTATCTTCGCCGATACACAAGAAAAACTCAATTATTAGCCCGTATCCTAAAGTATTTCTAAAAGCAAATAAAAAAAGTTCATGGCAGCATAAAAAAAAACTGCATTAAAAACCTTTCGTTTTTTTTTATTTTACGTTTATGATCTTTTATCCTTTTGAAACTATTCCTGCGGCTCGTACTTTCATCGCCACTAAAAACACAGAAAAAGTGCTCAATTATGGTTCGGTCCATCGTAAAAAAAACAACTTTTATCTCGTTTCTAACAATCAAAACTTGATAATCCGAACCCTAATCCAATCACTTAACTTTTAAATTGACTTGTAAATGAATGATCAGGCTAACAGTGAAATAACCCCTTCGTCGTCATCATGAAGAGTACTTACATACATATATGTTTATCCTCCAACAAAGGACATAAAATATTAACCATGTGATCAAAAATATTATTACATTCAGGTGAAATGATTGCCATGTTCTACGCCACCACCATCCACCTATGCATGTATGTATCTACATGAGGGTTCTAACGCTTAAAACATCTCCCATCGCCCAGTGTAAAATCCACACGAAGGCTTTGCCCTTCTGGTGTGTTTGTTCGAATAGGGCGAGTGAGTAGCAGAAGTAGCAGCACTAGCGAGTGCATGTGTTTAGCTGTGTTTTGAGTGTACACCAACTTCCAACCCTTTGGAATAATTCATTAGGCAATTCTCATGAATAAACACCAAATGCGGATAATTTAACAGCACACCACCACTACAACTATGGCGGAACAAATTCGCCTCTCTATGCTGCTATGGGCTGCATGGAGTAGGTATAACTCGTGACCCGTGAAAGTGGGTGGAATGCTTGTGGTATAATTTTGTATGGAAAATTGAAGCGCACGGATATTTGGGATTTTAGCTCGTTTGACATGGCTTGGCATACCACAACGAAACGATGTCAAATGGCCATCAAAATGTTGCATCACTCAATTGACAGGCAGTCACTGGGAGATGGTGGGTGGTTTGGCCTTAATAAAATGTCCATGTCATTAGCCTGAAGGACCATATCGGTAACATTCATTACGACGACGAATATATGTGTCTACCGATTGGTTGTGAACGAGAAGTGTCCTTGACCGAAGCTCGAAGTAATGTATTGTCTGTGTGTATTTGTATGATTGGGGGGATCAGAAGCCAAGGATAATTGCTCTCAAGGGTGTCCTACAGGCGACATTATATTACATTAATGTTGACTTGTTTTTTCTATTCTCGTCACAGCACTTATCGATTGGGTGGTGCCGTGTATGTAAGTAATTCACGTCTCCCCTGATGACAGTAGTGTAGGTGCAGATGATATTAGTTTTCTTTGAGCGAAAGTTGAATTAGCATACCAATTTCAAAGCAACAGCCTAAATATCTTTTTACATTCTAACGATCTACTTTCGTTTACAAAGTACCAAAACACCAAGTGCCTACCTCAGTCTAGATACACAAAGCTAACTAGTACAAATGAACCATTTTTCGCACAACTCAACAGTAGTATACCGCCCGCCACCGAATGCAACTGTATACTCAACTCCATTAAGGGCCTAATCATACAAAACATGCTACAGAAAGAATTCCAAAGAGGAAAACTGAAAGAAAGGATAATTCATCCACATTCAGAGCTGTTGCGCATACCCATTATGTAAATTTCACTAATAACACCATCTCACTTTGCAAGAAAAGCTCAAATTGTATAAATTTCAATGCGCGCCCCATCCTGCTGCTCCTTAAATACTAAAGAAGAACCAACGAGACGAAGGGCGCAAAGGAGCGAAAAATAAAAATAGTTACACGAAACAGGTAGGCCATTCGTCCTATTCAAATCAGAAGGAGTACTACGAGAAAAGGAGATGTTTTTTTTTCCGTTTTTTTTTTTAGGGAATGATCCTTGCGTATTTTTGGTTATTTCCTTCTTTAGTGTATCCTAGTCGACCCGACCCGACCTTTTGAATTAAATAAAAATGTTCTTTCCTCCCGAGAGAGAGGCATAGTACAAACATTCATGGTGCCGAGAAGCAGAGATGATATCACCCCCAAACGAATGTAAGAAGATCCTTTATATCCTCTTCAAATTTGAAAACCAAATTCTTTCTCGCGAAGAATATACACAGTATATGCACCATCTGAACCATGCGGTTTGTCTAAGAATAAAGAAATAAGTAGAAGAATAAAATACACAACATATGCAAATGTATCCTTTATTTATCCTTAAATTCTCCAGTCACATGAGAACTTTGTGTGTGTGTGTGTGCCTGTCTATCCAGGTATGGGAGGCACTCTTCAATTGGATTGCAATAGATGGTGAGTCAGTTGGAAAAAAAGAAACGAGAAATCTCAAATGTTGAGCAGAAGAAGGACTCCAAGGAAATTTGCATTCAATTCCTAAATGTAAGTTTTCTCCAGATGTCTGTTTCTGGAAGGATCTCATACTCCTCCTATATGTGAATTTTCATTGCCTAACTTGGGCGAAAAAAAAAAATAACAAAAGTTCATCATTATTCCAATATTTCTTAAAGCTCATTCATACGGACGTATTTTTTGTTCGTCTCTGGCCTTGTAAGGATTTTAAAAATTCAAGGAATGGTACAACCATGATACATGGCCAGAGAAGGAAGCTGAGAGTTTGCAACGAGATTTCTTTTCTTTAAATTTATTGAAGATTTATTCTTACGGAAATTGTTTGAAGAAGAAAGTTTTGATTTTGTAAGATTGGTTTGAGGAATCATTAAAAATCGAGTCGCAATAAGTAGAGGAGGTATCCTATGCGATGTATTCTTTACGATAAAGTTAAAAAATTAAATAATTGGAGGGCATTCTGGCTTCAAGCCAGAAACACAGGCTCTTCGAAATAGAGAAGGAAGCTACTTGATGGGCATCAGGTATAGAGAGTGATAGGACAAGTACAGAATCCGTTCCAGTCAATAAAGAAGCTATCAAAAAGCTGAAACATAACAAGCCCACTAGCTGTGATGGTCTACCAGCGGATCTTTCAAACATGGTGGTGATGTTTTCGTAGGCGATCAAGAAAAGTGATCCTATGTCTTGTAGAACTATCGGGGCATATTGCTTCTTAATGTTGCAAATTCTTAAGATCATATCCAGTACTATGTGAATGTCTTAAGCCTTTCAGCAACACACTAATCGGCATCTACTAGTGTGGCTTCCGGTCTGCGAAATCCTGGAAAAGGTAAACGAATTTCGAGTTGCGAATGACCTTTTCTTTATCGACTTAAAACCCGCATATGATAGCATTTAACGGCTTGAATTCTACAAGGCGATGACCGAATTCGGGACTCCGGCAAACCTGGTTTAGCTGTGGCGCCTGGCCGGAAACAGCTCCTCCGAAGTATTCCAAACTTCTACGCGATTTAGTCAAGGAGATGCGCTATCATGTGACTTCTTCAAACTTGTGCTGGAACAGATAGTGCGCAGTGCAGGTGTGAACACGGAAGGCACTATCTTCAACAAATCTGTCCAGCTGCTGAGATACGCAGACGACATTCACATCATCGGAAGCTTTTTACATAGAAGCTTTTACGGCAATTGAAGAAGAGGCGAAACGAGTTGGCTTTGAAGTGAATGAGGACAAAACCAAGTACATGTTGTCAACCAACAAAGAAACATCTGTCCACCGCCTAGGTCAAAACGTCTCTATTGGTAAAAGTAGCTTCGAAGTGGTTAAGGAGTTTACCTATTTCGGAGCAAATATCAACTCCACGAATGACTTCTTAGTGAAGATTCGACGAAGACTTACCCTAGGAAACCGCTGCTTCTTCGGTTTGGCGAAACAAATGGGGTCGAAATTCCTAACTTGGAAGACGAAATGTATGCTCTACAAAATTTTATCCTGCCAGTTCTGCTGTATGGAGCCGAGTGTTGAATGATAAGCTGAATAAGTGTTGAAATGTACCAAGATGTGGATGTAGTCCAAAAAGCCAAAACATGTCGACTATCCTGGCTCAGCTACATCGAGCGAATGGGCAATAATTCTCCAGCAAAGAGGATCTTCGAATCTCAGCCTCCAGGTTCGAGACGACAAGGAAGACTGAACCTTCGTTTTTACGATCAAGGTATCGTAGATGCCAGAGCGCTTGGTTTAGACGACTGGAAGCAGCCCGTTAAATAAACTAATTAAGAATTCATTTCATTTCGGAAAATGGATATAATTAGATGAAGAATATATGATGAACCTGTAAAACTGTAATTTTTGCTGAGAAAAACATTCCAACGACAAAACTAAGGCAGACGAAAAACTAGAACTAAAAAAGGTGTTTGGTATCGAAAGACTAATATAAAGAGGTGTGTATGTTGATATATTCTTACCGTTCAAAGACGCTCGAATAGTTAGAACATTACACCAAAATTAAAAGGAAGCTATTGACACCGAACAAGAAAACAACTGCCAATGAAGCGATGTACTAATGCTAGTGATCAACACCAAAAATAAGGGATCGATTCACTCTTACACACATAAGTCACACTGCATTTCGCTCACGACAAAACTGCAGTTCCCTAATCATATTTCTTTTCACAAGGGACATGAGAAAGTTTTCAACTCATACGGAATTAATCATTCATAAATGACCCCACAAGTAAGTAATAATAAGCTTTAGAACGACCCGCCGCAGGGGTCCACATTCGCCCCATTCCTTTTCAAACTGTATACGATCAACAGGGAAAATTCTTCAAGAAGTCTCTATACGCAGATGACTTAGTTTTAACCGCACAGCATGGAAATGCGAATGCCGTTTACGACGTACTCACTTAAGTCCTTGGTAGGTAATTACCTTAAAAAATGGGGATTTATCGCCAGTTACGTATGTACATATATTGAATGCAAAATTTCCTCCTGCTTTCGATTAAATCCATTTAAGTTCTACTCATAACTATGATATATGTATGCATGTACATATGTACATACAAAACAGTAAGTTTTCCATCTTGACATCAAATCAACATTAATTAAGCTTTTATATAATAGACCATCAAATCGCCCAACAAACTGCATTAGCTTAATACCCAAAACACATATGCAATCCAAAAACATACATCAACATCCTATAAACGAAATTAGTAATTATCCTTAGATTCCTTTATGCAAAAGTCCGTAAATTCCTTGAGAAATTATCCACAATCTCTACACTAAATCTAGGAAGTAATCATCTCTCTCTCGCTCCCCGTACAGGTTGTATACGGATACATGCGTTCATAATTTAATCCAAGAAATTTATTGAAAATCAATTAAAGGCTTTCCGCTATCCTCAAGCCTTTACATAAATATCCACTCAAATGTCAATCCGTCTCAAACTTGTATACAATAATTACATATCCATCTTAGGAAGAGGAAATTTGTATAAGCACCACCCATCCATCTGCATAGGACAAGTTTACATTCAACATCATTCCCTTGTTCCTACCTACGACGAACATGTCAGAGTTTCGTTAGCCGGAAACAATAATTCTCGACTTAAGTTTGCTACTCTCTACTAGAGAATTCCATCATAATCATCCAAAAATGCCGCCAGATATTGCAGGCACATATCCTGAAGGATATCTACGAGTATATACCACAAAACTACAGCCAGCATCCAAGGTAGTGGCAAAAGCAAAAGCAGCTTTACAATTTCCTAATGACAAACTGAACGCTGCTCTCACACTCCCAAAGTTAGTGCTCCTCCCAGCAGGCACTAGCCGAGTAATGTCCGGGACAAGAAAGTTATGGGATAAATTTTACCTGGCAACTGTATGAAGTATGTATACACATCCGGTTGCTGGGTTTCGGGTGGGGGATATGGATGTGGATCATTTTGGGGCCAACTCAGGAAACGGAAAGGGTTTTAGGGGGCCCAAAGTTATTGTAGTGGAAAATAATTATGTTTTTACGCTGACATTTCCTATGTGTTGTACACACAGAGGCAGATTATTTGCTTATGGAAAGTACGTCCGGGAGAGTAGTGGATAATTTTCCAAACAGAAAAGTTCATTAAAAAGTCACTACAAATGGATTTTTATTACCCGGTGTGTACAGAGGGGCGAGGAAAATTGGACGTCGGCACTTTATCTGACAATGAGTGAGGTTAAAATGGGATATATATTATGAATTTCAAATGGAGTTTCACTGGGTATAGTCCTATTCAGACTATTACAAATTACTTTATTTGAGTATGAATTTATGCATGTATATAGGTATGTATAGAATTGATTAGACAGGCAACGAAGCAGAAGTTTTGTAACTATAATGGAGCTTCGCTGTGTTGACTATCATAATTCATATTCTTTGGAAGAACTTTATATAATGCAACTGCTGAAGTTACATAATGTTGAAAGAACTCACTTTCAATCACTTACCTACCTAACCGCTGTGCCGTATCCTTGCCAATGTATATAAGATCATATCTAACATACGAAGAGAACCGCTAAAGCCTTTCTGCAAGCACTGATCGGACTAGCAAGCTCGGCAGAATAGAACAAATTTACTCAACCATGGGATGGTAATCATCGCTGAATTCGAAATTAGGGCAAAAGGATATCCGCTAACATCTAATACAGTGCCATTGGGAAGGTACATATCACCTACAATAGGCACTTTCGTTAACAATTTCATCCAGTTCCTGGGTAACGCAGCCCATAGAGGCTTTAAAGCCAATTGCTAAACACTAAAGTGAATAAAATCAACACTAAGTACAGCCAGTGTGCAGGAAGTGCAGCCATACATAGGCCAGACTAGGCCCATTTTGATACCACAGGATCTAGTATTCTCAATCTACCCGTTAAACTAACAGGAGCTGAATATAGATCGTTGGAAGCGGCTAATGCTTATGTTTGCGAGTTCGCCGAGGTTTACGAAGAATTATTCTCTTAGGTGGGCGCCGGGAATCAAGTGGTTAGTGCTTAGGACTAAGGAGCGAGGAGGTTCGATACCCAGATAACACCTAAAATTTCATTAACTATCATGAAAAAGCTGTGAGAGGCTAGACCCTGGGTTCCATGGATCTGCCGTGTCAAAAATTTGTATTTTTCCAGTGAAGAGAGCTTGGCAGGTGCATAGGAACTGAAGAAAAGTCTCTTCCCCTTTCGCATCCATGCAGCTTCTCCAGAAATCGTTTGCTGAGAGACACCTACTATTGCCCCGTAATGACACCTACTATTGTATTAATTAATGATCTCTTTAGTCCTATTAGACTGTTGAAGCGTTTGATATCCAGCGTGGGCTAGATCTGTTTCGTGATGGAACACGTGGTGCAATTCCACCATCTACGGTTGGTAGTCTTTATTGGATTTTTTGTGATTAAGAGTTTGCTAGTAGCGGGACGAATGTAAAGATTCTCCTTTTTCGGTAGAATCAACAAAGTTGTCCCATGGTCATGCATTTACATGGAATATCTGTATGGACCGTCACATTTTTTGTTAAAAAGGAGCTTGGGAAGGGATGTATTCTAGTTTATTTAGTATAGACGAGTGATCATAGGAAAATTCTGGATCTCGTGTTACTGAAACGTATCACAAAACTCTTATCGGGGATGGAACACTTCCGGAAAAGAAGATTGGTGATATAATCATCTTTACGGATGGGTCCATGATAGATGGCAGAGCGGAGGTAGGTACATATCTTCTCAGAAGAACTGGAACTAGCCTGTCATATTAGTCTGGGGAAATATACCTCGAGTCTATTAAGCCGAGATGATTGCTCTGTTGATTAGACGCATGGAGCAAACGGATATCAATACGTAACTGGCATTGGAATGTGCTCATAAACTCAATGAGTGGTCATCTTGAAATGAGATATCGCTGCTCTGGATGAGAAGGCACGTAGGGACTGAAGGCAACGAAAAGGCTGATTCCCCAGCAAAGCAAGGGTCAACCTCGAAGCTCTCTGGTCCGGAACCATTTGCTGCAATTGGTAGAGGGATGGTACAGCATCTAATTAGCGACTGGGTCGCGACGGAACACCAAAAAAGGTGTTCAATCGTGGAAAGTTGAAGGCAGGCGAAAATTGCTATTAAAATGCCGATTGGCACCACTCACAGAGAAGGGCGAAGAACACGAAAATGGGTGGTAGCGTTATCTACAGGTAATGGGAATTTCGGGTATCACCTAAAGAAGATGGAGGAAGACGTGACGGCGCTAGCTAACAGAAGAAGGAAGATCCTTGGGAGCCACTGAGTAGTTTCCCAGAGGATGTACCAGATTTCTGTTAAACAGATGCTAGCGTTGACGCAAGGAATCAAAGCCTGAGAGGGAGTGGGAGAAATACAGAGAGACTCTCGGGCTAAGATGGATCGTGGAAGAGAGACGAAAATGGACCTACCACTGTGGTCTGGTTCGAAATCTCTGATAATATATATATATATAAACGAGTGATCAGTTTGGAATTGGCATATATGCTGCCACTTCAACAAATATCTGACGGTAGCATGTGGAACAATATGTCCATAGCCGTAGTTTGAGTGGTCCTCAGGCTTCCACTAATGCAGAGGCATGCCGTTCTTTGCGGACGACTAAGGTGAATAGTAAAAGTGGATGGTTTTATCCAGCATAGTCCACCAGACGTGATAAGGGATACAAAGAGTCAATATGTAATTCGTGCCTGAAGTCCCCATTTGATTCCGTAGTACCGTGGTTGCTTTCTTAACTCGATCCAGGATGTTAGGTTTTTAGCTTAGTTTAATGTCTAGGATGAGGCCTAAGTACTTGGGCGTATTTGTGTCCAGTATTTAGGAATTTTATATTTCCATGTGAGGAGCAGTAGTTCCGTTTTCTGAGGATTGACAAGCAGGCCACATTTTTTAATCCATTTAAAGACCTAAGAGAGGGCATTTGCACCTTTCCCCTTCCAAGATTTGCAGCAGTACGTTCACTATTAGGTTCCAAAAAAGAGGAGACTAGGCTCTTGCCCAGCTTTGAGTTGATGAACCTGTTAGTAAGGAACTAATTCACCAGTGCACCTATCGACGTCTTAATTCGAAGGTTCGAGAGTTGTTGTAGACTTCCTCAATTTTCAGGAACACTACCAAAGTATATTCTTTGTAATCTAAAGATTTTTCAATAGTACTTACTACTGGCCGTTTCATCTAATTTCCCTTTACTAAATGCATGTTAAGAATCTGACAGAAAATACAGATTAACACTGCAGCATGTATGGGTGTTAATTGCTTTAGGGTTTTTAGGAAAATGATAATTTGTTCTCCACAAATACAAGGCCTACAGAGCCTGTCCACCGCCTAGGACAAAACTTTTTGTTGATAATTTCGAGGCAACTATGGAGTTCATATACTATAACTCGATGAATAACACCCTGATAGTGATTCTTCGAATACTTATCTTAGGAGCCAGTATCTATTTTAGTTAAAAGTCAAAAATCTCTTTACTAGGAACACAAAATTAGTTTATATATAAACGAACATAAGACAAATCGTCGTGATACAAGTCAACATGATTCAACTCAGCATAAGGGACAATGAAACATGAAGCTGCGCAGAATTTGTTTTGCAAACGTTTTTCGTATCCCAAGTGAATTATGGTAGAAAAATAAACAGGAAACAATTCGTACCACGATACTGCCTTCTCTCCCGACTTCATTAATTTTTTAAGACCCTTCGATGTGTCAAAAATTAGGTTTTTTGTTAAGTGACAGTCGATTCATATAAGGAAACTTCCAATAACAGGTCATCCAACAAGAGATGTCATAGTCACGCCATTGTTGAACGGTCAACATTCATCTATCACTGCGATGATTTTGATAAGTAATAACTAGGAGGTTATTTAATAAGGACTGATACACACTCACACAATCTTTTGAAATAGTGGAAATTCACTTCCAAAAAGGAGAAAATATCGCGGAAACGTTTCGTAAAATTCGCAATACTTTTGGTCATCGTTAAGCGAATTCTCACACAGTTGTATTAAATTTAATCAATAAATTTAAAGGTTTCAGACAGATTAGTGAACTGAAGATTCCATTGTGTATTCGTCTGCCAATATCGTCGCTGTACCTGAGAGTGTAACATTTTCCATAAAAATCTTGGGCTACGTGACTATTTTTAAGCTGAGCTGAGGCAATCCCTCACTAACGTCAGAATTTGTATTTTAAAAATAGAAATATCACTTTTCATAAAAATTTTGTGTTTTTCTATTTTTTTAAAATGCCACTTCTTATTGGAAGACCCTACAAGAAGTGTATACTAAATGAGACTTATTTAAGAATTAATATGAAATTCAAAATTCAATGCGATCTTAAGGTGGAAAGATTTCAGAAAATGTTTGTACCACTCTCTTGTTCTGAACTGAACATTTGAATATTTGAACTCCATTTGACCAGAAATACAATTCACAGTTTACCCTTTCATCCATCACTATAGGGAGTGTGGGTGTTAACTACTTAATCTAGACTACCACCACCATTACAAAGTTATCCAAGGTCATGCTTTAGAATGAGTTTGCCACGTTTTGCCATCATACAAACATTGTAACTATCAAGGACATAATCAATTTCTTTGGAGACCCATAAACAAGTTGTAAACCAAACCAACCTCTGGACGATATCCTTCACAATAGTTATTTCTGCCCCACGGTCACGTTCGCCATAAACTAAATAAAGTATGTAGCTAGTTTATACTCTGTAAAATATGATCAAATCAAAATTTCTATAGTAACAACACCTCTGCTCCGCATGGATGGCTTATCTGACATTCCACCTTTTTGATGTGGTTCACGAAACCACCTTGGGCCAGTTCTTCCGTTTCTTTTGTTTTCTCCGACAAATCAAATCGTAAAACTCGCAAATCTTTATTGTTAAACACCCCGGGCGTAAAATTTCCATAAAAGATCCAAACAAAGGAGCCAAACTGCACGAAAGGAGGTGTACGCAAAGAAGAGACCACGAGAAGGACGTGAAAGAAATACATTTCTGCTACGGAAAGAAAAATTCAACTTCCACCGAACAATATTGAAACGAATTTTTGAAATAATCTCTTATTTGCATATCTAATATCTAATTTTATTTATTTTTATTCTCCTCGGCTCTAGTCGACGCACGGGATGGGTTCACCCTTCCTCTGCAGCGCTAAAATAACTCAAGGAACTTTCACCCAACAATTTAGCATAACACCATAAAATAGCTTAGCTTTACTCAGAGAATGAGTGGGGGTGCGGCTGGATGGTGTGTGCAGACGGAAAGAAGAGAACAAAAACAAAATACGAAATAGGTTACGCATACGCCCCAGTTTGTACACATACTCGTACACAAAAAACACTTTTAGTACTTCTAAGTGCCAGGGTATTAAATAGAAATATGTGCGATGCCGGGTAGCTATTGTGTGATATACCACTTACACCTGGAAGACGTGAGGGCCTAGGAAAATGTAAATTTGTCTTCTACCTCCACGAACTATGTACACGACTGGGCTATAAAAACATTCAACCAAGGACCCATTATGTGCGTTTTTTGGTAAACGAATGACCTTCACAATGAGCGCCGCTTTATGTACGTGTGTATGCGGGAAGGTGTCAGATATGTATGATTCCCTATGCGTTGTTACGCATAATCCTCATGCCTCCGCTTGGGCTATGTTCGCAGAGGCTTACAACAGTGTTAGCTAGTTATGTTCTATGACCTTCGTGAGAGGGTCGCGTCTATTAAACGTGACAAAATGCTATACATTATACTTGGCGGCAAAGCGGTGCGATTAGGTTCGAGGTATGGGCATAAGCACAGTGGGGTTTTGTTCAACACTGACGTGGAGATATCGACTTACTTGGTACTTTGGGAAAGTCAAGGCAATAACTGAATGGTTATTGGTCTATTGAGCCTTCTAAATTATCAACTGGAAATGTTTATTTGAATTTTTCCTTTGGCACGTGTCTATGGAATGGCTATGATACAAAATGATGGTGTTTTTTGGTTTGGAGTTGGTGTCAAAACGAATTGACAATTATTCCGTTTACTCTTGTCGATGAAATGCAATATATTCAGTTCGGCATGGTAATGAGCTTGGGGAAAGGAAAATACACAGTATACTTAAAATATTGCCTTTCTATCAACCCCAATGAGACATACTGGTGACTAAACGTATATAATCATTCAGAATTTAAATAAGAAAAGCGATTTTGGTAGAAAATGGGCCTAGTCAACAACTGACGAAAGAATATTTTGTAATCTTGACTCTTCAACTGTGTCTAAGGTAGGACTAGACAGTTCCTAACCTACATATATTTGTATTTAACTTATTTCTTCAGAATTAATGTGCAACTTGATCGTTACAACAAATTGTTACAAGGTTTCGAGTTTTGAACATAAAAAAAAAAAATCTGATAGCATTTGAGTGTAAAAGCGAAAATGGTATGTTAACAAATACAGTGAGTACAGAGACATCCAATAAGAGATGTCATTTTGAATTTTGCCCCATTGTTGCACCATCAAGATTCAACTATCATGCGATGTCTTTTGAAAAGTAAGAATTAAGAGGTTGTTGAATATGGATAGATACACACTCGTACAATGTGCTGAAGTAGCGAGTCACTGCAAAAAACGATGAAAATATCCCGGAAACCTTTTGCAAAGTTCGTACTACTTTCGGTCATCAGCAAGTCGGTCTTGACTTACATGTTTACAAGGTCCAGTTGGCACAAGATTTGAAGCCAGCAGACCACGCACACCGTCGCACTTGCGCAGATTGAGTGCTGGAAATGAATGAATAAGATCATAACTTTTACACGAAATTATTCTGAGTGATGAGGTCCATTTCCATTTGTCTGGGTATGTAAATAAACAAAACTGTTCCATTTAGGGCTCCGAAAACTCAAAAGAACAACCTCTTCATCCAATGAGTGACAGTTTGATGCGGTTTTGAGCTGGCGGTGCCATTGGGACATATTTTTTCGAAGATGATGCTGGTGTGACCGTTTCACTGAACGGATTGGGAATGGAATTTAATGGTATGTACGTGCACGACGTTTATTTTCAATAGGACAACGGTGCCACATGCCACTTGCCGCTATACGCACAACCGAGAAATATCCACCCGCATTGAAACCATCTCCAGCCTTCCCATGTCAATCGAGACTAACCTGGCATAATATACAAATTTGTGATTCTCACTTTGCCAACCCAACATAAAAATAAACTCAGAGAAAGACAAAATTACAAAAAAGTAAACGAACACGGAATCAACGAAATTTGCTCACTTTTTAGACTTCAAATGCCAAACGTATACGAGAGCGCTCTCTTCTACGAAAAACTACGAAACTTTTGCGTACTCGAATAGGGTTTCGTGACTTTTCGTAGATTTTCGTGAAAATTCGTTATTTTGGGAGCGTATGCGAACAGACCAGATTTAAATATCAGCAGGGGTCGTTTCGATCAGCTATGTTCCCAAAGATCGAATGTGGTTCTCAAAGCTAATGTAGTATCTTAGGGTTAAGACATACGCTACCTACCTAGTTGCAGAATCTATAAATCAAAAGTTATGCCTGTCTTAATATATTTGAAGTTCTGGATTTTCTAAGGTCGATAAAGCCGAGGGTCAACCAAAGAAGAAACTGCAAGAAAATCGATTGCTCTTGTACGGGCACATAATGTGTAGTATCACAGCAAAAGCCAAGCGTCAAGATTCAGAAGATATATCTAGAATTTACGTAGGAGAAGATCCAACATCATAAGAAATATAACAGCAACGTGTTTTCATTAAGATAGAATCTCTCAAACATACATATGTACATATAAAATATTTATTCACTCACCTTTTGCAATAATTTCGTTCTTGTAGATTGTGGATCGATGAATTTTCTTCGCTAAGGCATATCAAACACAAACACTCTCGCGACAGATATTTAAATAAATTTAAGATTGAAAATGGATATTAATACTAACTTTTAAAATTGAATTAAAAGAAACGAAGTTATAGATGAAAACTAAAGGGGCACATTTAAATTGGTGATTACGAAGACAATAAATATTGACACACTATTCACATCACTTATGAAATAGAGCAGGCATGGGAAAATTAAATATAATATTTATATGTACAAGGAAAAGGGGCACACTTCACTTTATTTCAATTCACTTTTGAACATTTGCTTAGAGAGCTCAGAAAAACAAATTCACTCAAGCCTTGTGCCGCTGTTTTCGATTAGTGAATGCATGTATGCTTGCTTTCCTGCTTTGGACTCGTTGAGTTGCTCGCCAATACAGCTTAGTTTCTTCCTTCTTTATGCTGAAAATTAATAAAATAAAAGGTTTTAGAGCAAAATACAATATTATTTTTTTTTAAATTACAAAATATTCAATGAATGCCTTTGCTGTCTACTGTATCTACTAAGTACAGCAGCTTTTTCTAACTAACTAGCAGGCCCGTTTATTTTAGAAAAGATCTGAACTTCTGTACTTTAAACGCACTTGAATATGTTTTGCCGGGATTCCGAATTTATCCATCACCTTGTAGAGATTCAGACGATCAATACTTATCATATGCGGCTTTAAAGTTGATGAAATGGTGGTGACTATCTACTTGAAATTCGTTGGACTTTTCCAGGATTGGTTTTAGGGTGAAGACCTGTCTGAACGGAAGGTAGGAGACGTTCATACAGTACATTGGATAACATCTTGTATGCGACATTTAACAGGGATATACATAGCTCGATAGTTGGAGCAAGACATAGGATTGCTTTTTATGTAAATAGGACATATCGAGAATATCAATTCTTGTCATCGGCCATACTTGGATGATGATTTGGTGCATACACATTACCAAAAAAAACATCTTAGTATATGTAAAGCTCCACCGGTGACCCATTAAAACCGGGGCCTTGCTGTTCTTTAGCTTTCTCATAGCTGCGGTAACTTCTTCTATGATCAGGTGGGGGTTCTTAATATCACATCACCTTCTCAATTGGAAATTTTGCATTTGTACTTGTAGACTTGTAACTTGTAGACAGCTAGCTGCTCGACCTGAGAACTTCCGGATGTTATTCCTGTTCTGCGGCTCTTCGATACGTTATTGTTTTTTTGCATTTTTTTTATTAAACCTCGAAAAAAGTTGGTTAAACAAAATTTATAACCGTTGAATTTGTCCATATTTCATATTCCTTTTTCTGGGGCATTTGAACCAAAAACAGAAAAAAAACGATTTTGTGGTGAAATTTTCCAGATAACATGAAAGTTGTCGTAATAATTCTGTCAGAAATGCAGAATGCCACAGCCATATTATTATTATTATTAGTTCATGCAAAAGAAGAGGGTTAGAGATCCTGCATTCCTTTTAAAAATCCTGATTAGTACAAACATACAGTTTTTATAGACGTTTTACATCTGTTTGCGGACTTGAATGCTTTCTTAATATCTAAATGCAGTGCTGATGGGTTATCTAAGTTTTGAAGTTGTTCAGTCTTTTTTTTTTTGCCCACAGCTCAGGGCTTATCTTAATTGCCAGTTTGAGAGCTCGATCTGGTGTATCTCCAAGCCTTGCCACTTCTTGTCTCTATATCTGCAAAAGGTATCTTTAAGTTCATCCGATGTACAGACTCTATGGACAATGTACTTTCTCGATGAAATTGAAGTAAGCATGATACTATTGTCCGCGCAAAATATGACAAGCCCTTAATTATCAATATCCGCTGATTTGATAACAGGCTACTAGCAAAGTTTTGATAAACTTCTGTATTTGCTGTAATGAATGGTTAGTTGTAGTTCTTTCAGGCACTTTTTAAAGCACATCTGTAAGTCATTCTAGAAGGTTTTTCCTCGTCAAGAGTGATGTACAAGGCTTCTTGTTGGATGACAAATTAGGTTAGGTTAAAAGTGGCTTTGATAGGTCCATTGTGATACCATCTGGATCATATAATTCTCCATACTTACTTGTAGAACCATATGGAGCTTCTAATGAAGCATGGTTGTCTCGTAATGTCAGTTTAATTAAGATCTTCAAGACCATTAAGGTAAAAAGCCCACAAGTGAAGTTTTCTTTTCTGAGAAAGAGCACAGCAGGTGCAAAGACGATGGAGAATAGTTTTCTCATCCTCTTCTTCCTAGCAGCCTCTGAAAAAATCGTTTGAATCAACCTTGAGCAAACGTACCCAGCAAAGGTGAGTATTAAACTGCTCCACCATTTCTAACAGAAACGATCGGCAATCTAGAGATGCTTTCGAATTGATAAAGAAAACTTCCAGGGATTTCTAGGGATAAGGTGGGGATATACGAGTATTTTAAGCTAGGATAAGACTTCTTTATTCCCTATTAATTCTGCCTGGAACACACTACAATTATGTAAAAGACGAAATGACTGACATCTATTGGAGAAAGTACCTCCACCTACCCCGTCGTTAGTTTTTGATGTGTATCAGTATAAAAGTGAATCGATTTGTCTTCCAAAAAAACATCTTCCTCCCTAAATGACCGGAAAGGCTTGGTTACCTGGAAGTTTTTGTCCATGTTTTCTGAAGCTATATCGAAATTATTTAGAAGCGTTGCCAAATTCTTTACTAGACCACTAAGATATTGCTTTAGAACGAACGCCTGCTCTAATGCCGTTTCCACTGATGTACCTCCCCAGTATGCATGTTAATTCGTAGATAGAATTTATGTATTAATACCGTCGCGTAAATGGATATCAATCAACCATTCTAGTCTTTTTAAAAGGAATGAAAATAGACTAATAGGTTTGAGATCTTTGGAATGTACGTGGTAACATTTACCAGCTTTGGGTATAAAAACCACCCTAACTTCTTTTTGTTCAACGTTATCTCCTGCATTGTTTTATCAATCCATCAGGCCAACTAATATTTAATACCCATACTATGGGTCAAACGAGTCCGCCACTGCGAATTTCTTCCTAGAAAGGTGTGTATGTTATGTCAGATGTCCTTTTCCCTAGTTTAAGGATCCTATACCTACTCATTCAGTAAATATGTATATGCACACAGCTCATACATATTTTGTTTCTACCAGGATATTCTGCGCTGCTTCGTAAGTACTGGTTGGAAGGTCATTATATCGTTATATCTCCTTCAGCAACCTCGACACTTTGTGTAATGCAGGACATTTGCTACTTTCACAGACGCTGGTTAAATCGGTAAACTTTATTTCTTTTAAACTCTGCTTTTTTTTCAAGTCCCACTGTCATTAATTAAGCAGAAATAAAAGGATTCATTTTCACACATGCTGTTATTCCACCTTCACCTATGCACAAGGTTTTACCCTTATTTTCAAAAAAAAAAAGGAAATAAAACCTGAGAATTCATTATAAGCACCCGCATACACAAACGTAACCAAGGAGCAAAAACCCACAAAACCGAATCCTGGGAAAAACGAAAAGCTAAGATCTAAGAGAAAAAAAAATCGCGAGTAATTAAATCCGCAGTACCGCACACGCGTCTGCCTACACCAGAACCAAAAAACCACGAAAAAAAAAGAAAATACACTCACACACGTACTTCCAAACGTATGTATAACAAAAACGTCCTTAAGGACATTTTCACTACGCCGCGCGCTGTTTGTCGTTGGTATTTTTTTTCCATACGTTTTTGGTACGAAACCAGAACGCCAAATGTGTTCATTTGTCATTTGTTGTATGGGATTTCTTTGGTTTTTGTGTGTTGTCCTGTGTGCTATAATTCTTCTGGTCATGTTCGTGACAGGCATTCAAAATGTCATGCAAAATGTAGGCGTCGTCAACATCATTGCCATCGTGCTCGTAGCGACTCGGCGGCTGTTGTCGTTTGTTTTGCTTCATTATGACCGTTGATTTGGGTTTTTTTTTTTTTTGTCTTTTTCATTTAGTCGCCCCTAGCCTTAAGAAAAAAAAATTGGACAGGGGGGATGATTAATATCCATTATGAGTACCTGCGTTTACATTTCATGGGAGGGGAATAATTAACTAAAAAAAAAAAAACTAAACCCTAAACGATGAGATCTTGGAAAAATTATAAAATTTTGACTGACAAGGCTAAAGAGTGGGTGGTTTGCATTCCAATTGGGATTTTATTTAGCCGCCTTTAATTGGATTAAAATATCCCAATGCACTTAAATATTATGACACGCTTTTGTTATGCGCGCTTTGTAGGCGCGCGCATTAAAACCGCTGGATTGGGTTCTTTTTTTTTTGAGGCCAAATGTTGGTCATTTGGTCGGCCAAATGGCTATGCAACCACTGCATATTGTTCTATTCTATTAGTTAAATTGGTATTTTTGGAATTTAATTACAAATCGATTTAAAAGGGTTTAATTTATTTTAAACGCTTTACGGTTGGGCATTTGCAGATTGTATTGTTCGGAATTAATTGTTTAGCCTTTCCGGTCGATTTGTGTTTTTCCAACGGAGGAATGGGTTTGTTTTGTTTGTTCTGGCAAGGGGAGGGCTTGCTTTTTAAATTGTGTTAATAGATTTTGAAAGCGAACAATAATTTGAAATGTTTCTAATGCAATTCTGTGGTGGTATCTGGAGGTGACTAATTGCCATTATTAATGGTGTGTGATAGAAAATCGGTTGGATTTACATAATTGCTTAGTGGCCAAAGGACTTTACTGGGATTTGTGAATGGAAGCTGCCGGGAAAATTTATGGGTTTAGGAACAAAAATTAAAGAGATATAAAATCTATGGGAAAGCTCTTCGACTAAAGAATTTACTTTGAATACGGTATTAATACAATTGTACTTTCTTTGTACAATTGTACTTTGTACAATTTGTACTTTGAACAATTGTACTTTGTACAATTTGTACTTTGAACAATTGTACTTTGTACAATTTGTACTAATCCAGTATAATCCATTTTACTGGAATTTCTTTGACTTTTGGAGAAAGCCGAGAATGCACTTTAGCGATGAGGAGCTTACAGTAGGATGACACTCACCACATCAATACCGAAGATCTGCCACCTGATCCGAGGAAAGGCAAGACAAAAACAAAGAAAATGAAACGAACTATCGTCGCCCTCTCCACAAGTCTAGCACACTAAGATGCTTACCAAAGGAAATTGTCCTGTAAGAAAGTCAATAAGTTGCCTATATTCTTTTCTGTTGAAAGACAGCACTTATTTCTTACAGACATTCGGGAGCATACCTTTAAACTGCCTGTAACCTATAGAGCCAGATACAATTGTGTTCGTAAAAACCTCTTTCGTTAATGGAGACCCTGATCGAGGACGCGGGAAAACCTAACGCAGGTTCATTTCCTGAGAAATCATTCTCGCTGAGCAATTTCATCGGAGATCTCGAAGCACCGAACCCTTGACTAGTTTTGGAACCATTCGTGATGATTCGACTGCAGCCCAATCCAGGCTCAGACTCTGGCCGAAGCCAGCCTTGAACGCAAAGAAAATCGACTAAAAATTCGAACAGCGAAGTTCCGGCGTCATTGCATCAGACGGCATATCCATGGAACCATGGCAGGTTCATAGAATAAGTGTCTCGCAATGTAATCAAAATTTTTGATGCTTTGATAGTACAACCCATGGTAAAAGCAACAATTGTACTAACTCTTTAGTTAAACTTTTGAGTGTTATCAAAGCAAAGACAAAAGGTAATCTATTCCCTTATCCCTTATATTATAACTCTCCGAGAGTCTTCTACTCATGTTAAGGCTCGGAAAGAATAATCCACTTCATCTGAGAAATCAGAGAATAAAAAGTCATGTCTGGAACCTTCTCAAACATTTAATTTTTTTGGCGATCAATTTTCGATCGTTGCAGAGTCTGTAATAAACTTTTTCTGATACCTAGTTTCGTTAGACTTTCTTTCTTGGCCTCGTTAGGAGATAAATTCGGCTACGTAGTCTATTTCTATTAAGATAGTGCATTATTTGATCCTCTTATCTTTTCATCAATTTTGTGCAGATTTCTTTTACGATTATTTATTTTGATTGATTTGTCAAGTTCTTTCGATTCAATTTACATCTTTTTTTGGATTCCTCTTTCCTTCTTTTTATTTGTGGTCTCCTCAACTAAGAGGTTGGTTCCAGAAGCACCTATTTCGTAGACGTTGAACAGGTTTCAAAGGTGACAATAATGCAAAGACGCGCCGATCTACACATTATTTAGCCTCTCGTTCATTCAGACTTGGAGCTAATGCCGTGTAATTATAAGGGCAGCCATCTCAGCTCGATAGATGTGTATTTCCACGACTAACCCTTCCTCAGATCTTTTCCCTGTGTTTGTTCCAGATTTAACTTCTGTGTCTTCTGTTAGGGTCGTGGGACATTAGGCAGCATAGTGGGCGCATTTTTTACGGTAACAAACCTAAACCGTAAACCCATGCATATCCATAAAAATCTCACTTACTTGGTTAGAAGATGCAGATATAGAAGAATACCAAAGAAGTATTTTTTGAGGTATTTCACTCTGCACTCTGGGCTATACCTTGCCATTCATAGAGTAAATGCATGGTGTCCTCTAAGATCTGTATGTCGCTGCAATATCTACTTAGGTATATTCTAACCTAACCTAACCTTAACCTAGCTATAAAAGTATTAGACTAAAGAATTACTTAAACTTGTAGGCGATCTATGACGATATGTACGAATGTATGTATATACGTATCTTCAATCCATTCTTAAGCATACCAATCTGCACAGACATCTCACATCTAAGTAGCAATTTCACTTAAAATAGACACCTCCACAATATACGAAAAAAAAAAAACAAAAGGATCCATCAACTTAATCTACTTCATAGCCAAAGGCAGCACCAACCAATTTCAGTGTCATTCTAAAAAAAGACCACTCCAAGTACCTAAGGTAGCAGTCAAATAAATGCCAATCTGAGTCATCCATCAATGATGAGACGTAAGCACTTTTGAGTCAGCAAGTGAATCATTTTGCTTCGGAGAATAATCCCTCGTGCGATTTTAATTTAATAAGTGTCAGCGCTTTACCCTATAAAAAGATTTACAACGAAGAATCGTCGAATTTCTCATGGAGGGGACAATTGATGAAACAAGGCCACAAGACAGAAAAACTCCTTCCACAAACTTTTTGGGTACTAATCCAATTTTGAGTTTTATGAGCCTTGTTGCGGTGAAGGTTTTTTTTTATTTTTTCTTTTTTTTTTTTGTTCTCCTTCATTATCTTCTTTGGCGATGACAAGATAGGGGCTTTGATTTAAATAGGATGAACGAAGGTAACTGACATTGCAACAAAAGGAAACAGTGTATGCTTTCGATGCGTCAAAGACAACAACCTTTGTCAACTTTAATGAAATAAATATAGTCAGGATATTACAGCATTCACAAATGTCATGTCTACCTTCTTTACAATATCGACGAGTTCTACAGATTTTATTAATAAACGTAGTCGGGGATCATGTTAACAACAGAATAAAGAATGCGATAATGTCATAGTTGAATAGATGTTTTTGAGTAGAATATACTATTCTTACTCATCCCTAGCTGACAAGTTTCACAGACAGCATCTATCTGTCGTCAGTTATAGGATATCCAATAAAAGATGTGCTATTGGAATAATCAAATTTTTAGCCAAGCCTTTAATTGAAGTTCAAAACTTCTTGAAAAACCCTTAGAAACTGTCTTCTCTAAAATTGATCATATGTGCACTAGACACTTCCTTTCGGTCAATCTACTCGTTTCCTAAACCAAGGGATGTAAGTCTTCAATCGACCACATATCATAAATCCTACATACAGAACAACTAAAGTGACGTAATCTCTTGGAAGTTAAGTCCTTGGACTGCAGTAGCACCACGATTGTATCTAGCAACCGGTTACGTGTCAATAGTATTATATCAAAAAAGGTCTCAATGTACAATGTCCTTTTTTCATGCAATAAATATCGAATATCTGTTTCAAACAAATGACCTGTCAGCAGTTAATTCTGTAGCCTCTTGCAAAAGACTTGTAAACTTCCGTGTTTACCTGCCATAATCCCTACACTTAATCCCTAAACACAAATTCGAATACGCCTCCCCGCGTGTGATTAAGTTAAAAGCTCCCCGACTGCAATAAAAATCACGTTTCACTGTCGATTCGCAAAACACTATAAATCGCGACCATTATCACATGAAAAGTCCCGACTTAAATTCTAGAGATAACGTCGCATAAACCTATTATTTACCTTTCGCACCTAACTTGTCCTCTTTGGGCTGTCCTGTGTACTCGTCGCCGCCGTCACCGCCATCGCCGCGTGCCAAACTACAAACCAAACTGCACTTCATTATCGATTCAGTTGTGTACACTTGGGACAGGATCTACTATACTCGCGCTGCCCTTTTAATGCAGTAATTCCATTGCTATTGTAATGTCATGACCGACAACCCCCATCCCTTGTGGTTACTGTCATTCGAAATGTACATATGCATACAGCAGCAACACACACACACACCAATGAGCCGGAATATAACAAAATGCACGGATTATAAATTGAATAGATTCTAATCTTCGGGCTTCAATTGCAAAACATCATTTTGCGTTTATCTCCCCAAATCCCCCAAAACGTTTTAAATGCAATATATATTCACTATTCCTGCCACGACCGCCACCCCCGCAGCCCCGTGTGCATATTTAAAGGTTATCGACTTTAAATATCTCTGTCGGTGAAATTGCATACATTAAACCGATGACATCAAGCCGCATCACATCCCCTCTCTGACCGTGCGTCTCCCGTTTCATAGGCCTTTGTCAATGTGGGAAGAGATTAGGAGGCTTACTATGCGTTTGTGTATATGTGTGTAAATGCACTTTATTGCATACAGATGCATTGAATTCATTAATTCTGATTTCGTCCTTTTTTTCCGAATTTGCATATATTTTTTTTTTTTTTCCCGATACCATGAGGTGTTGCGGAAAAAAATGTTAAGTATACGTCCGAGTGATTGACATGACACAGTGCGGTACGGAAAATCCAGGTTTTAGAAGGTGATGCCAGCTTTGTGTGTCAGTAATTGATTGATTCATTGCTAGTGTCGCGTTGTGGATGTGCGCGAATTTTCAACGTCCAGTCACACAACTATCCATCAAAGCGTTAACAGAGATTGTATTTTGTGAAATTTTCGACGTAAAAGGGACTTTCGGTTTGGTAAATTGGCTTTTAAGTGTGGGGATCACTTTTCCATTTTCATTAGTTTTACAAAAGAAAAAAGCCAGCACTGTAGTTGTGCACTCTGTGATTGATTTTTAGATAACTTCTACCGAAAACATTGTATTTCAGGGCACTGAACAAACAAACTGAGAGACTGTCATCTGATTTCGAAAGAACTTTGACATGATTCGGTTGTGTTGTATTTCTACTGGTGAAAGACCTAGGAATAAGGGGTAGGTAACCTTTCGATGAACTTTCGGAAAGTCAACCCAGCACGACTCTTACCTCTAATGATGAATTTATAGCGAACCATTGTTTCAGCTAACACATTGTCCTTACATCTCGATATTGTCAAGGAGAAATGGAGAGTTAACCAAATTGATCACATTGCAATTGCATTTGACAGATGTCCATTTCAGTTTCATTTGCTTAAGTACCCAGATAAATGGAAATGAGCCTCGTCACTTAGAAAAATTTTGTGTAAAAAATCATGATCTTGTTCGATCATTTCCACCACCCAATCAGCGAAAGTATGATTTGGTGGTTTCAATTCGTGTATTAACTGGACCTTATAAGCATGTAGGCCTAGATCTTTTTTGCAAAATACGGCGGACGCACTTGGATTATCAGTCAAACTCTCAGCAACGATGGCGATATTTACAGCTGACCTCGCCGGACGAACACGATATTTCGACTTTTCACTACACTAACATGTCCGAAACGTTCACATTTATCGATTAAATTCACTATAGCTGTACGAGAAGGCGCTAGATGATGACCGAAGCAGTATAGACTTTGTAAAGAGTTGATGAAGCTGCTTTGAGAGACATGTACTTCCACTTATATTTGGTCTCACCTTAATAGACAAAGACCAAATAATGATAGCAATGACTGGAATATGAAGATTAAATGCACTTCAAAAATCTGGACCACAGAAACTTATAATCCAATCCAAAATGACAACACAGTAGAGACAGACCGCGTCTTTTCGGCGTGGACAAGTATTATAAATCAACGTATGTACATTGATGTACATACGCTAGCTGCACAAATAAAGCTACTATTACACGGTCAACGAAATTAGTTAATGCGTTGACTCTCTGACAGAACTAAAATCCCTTTAGCCTGATACTTCTGTCGTTGAGATGTCAATGAAAAATTAAATGATTCTGTCAATGCTGCATTGTTCCAAGATGTTTGGCAAAACCATAGCATGTAATTTATATTCAGGGTTATGTGCATGTATATCAATCTTCTCATATGAACCATAGATCTAATGATAAACTCAAGCAAAAATTCCTTCAATCATATTCCATGTGACAATCTTAGTTCGATTAGAATGTAACTTTCACTTGCCACAACAGATTGTTAGACATACACCGATTATAGGGTTATGTTTCTAGACCCTTAAACACTCCACTTTATGTACAATTTAAGAAGGTGTGTCACAAATTGTAGTCAATGACCAACCCTTTGTCCTTGTTGCAAACAATTTGAATGTTTCTTCTTATCCTTCCTTTCACCGGTAAACCTTTCCATAAATTTCATCACGGATGAACAATTTCATACATGTGTACCTGCACACATCTGATGTCGTCATATGTAAGTAAAGTACCTATGTTATTGTGCCCCCCACAACCTTTACGTTTAATTTAAAAAAAAAAAAAAAAACCCGCACAGAATCGATAACAAAATGAAATTTATTGGAAAAGTTTTATTGATAAAATCTCATCATCTCATCTCAGAGGAACGTCGTACCCTGACGATCATCCAGCCCGCCTAATGCCATTAGACCATGAAAAACCATTTGAAGGATGAAAACTTTTCTCATCACCTTTGTGTACCCTTCATAACCTCTCTAGACCCCTACACAGTAATTCCCTTTTAGATATGGTATGGCTCTTAGCTCCCCACACATACAAGAAAAAATAAAAAAAAAAAAAAAACCCGGAAAAGAAAAGCCGCAACAAAGCCAAAGAAGAGACAACTAAAATGGAAATTCATCGCATGAGTGAGTTCTTATATTCCCCGTTCACCTTATTTATGGGAAAATAATTGATTTAGGAGGATGATATCGTGCTCGCTTTGGCTTTTTTCCATTCTCCAGTTTTTGCTTTGATTAATTTTGCATAAGCGGGAGCGAAAAAAAAACAAACACCCATGGCTTTTGTTTTACTTCCGATTGAATGCATCTAGATATGAATACATTAATTGGAGCGCTCATGACGACGACACGATATGGCTGGCATGAATGAATTCAAATCGATGAATTGTGGATTGTATTTGTTTTTCTATAGCTTTGACGTCGGTGCGTGTATGTGTGTTGATAGAACTGTTTGTTAGGTTTCAATGATGTATGTCAACATTTGCTTGCTGGCAATTGAATATTGTTGCGATATGTTTTTCTAGCCGAAGTGGAATTATAATGGTCCTGTGGGGAGGAGGAGGAAGATATATCAATATTGGAGATAATGGTTTAGCATACGGATGTAGATTTGATGCCATTGTTTGAATGGAAAGTATGGAAAGTGAAAATCGATTTAAAAACAACATGGAAAGTTTAGTAAATAGAATTTAGTTTTGATTACACTATTTGTAATTTAGAATTTTATCTATATTCTAAAACGTGAAGCTAATACTTTTAGTTGTGTCTACATTCGTCTTGTAATTTATTGGTTTTTTATTGAAAAAAAAAAACAACAATTGGTGGTTGACTTTACGATTTCATCTATGTACCTCCACAATCCTAACAGTAAGTAATAATTAAAAATTGTAGCAACAAACCTTCTCGAATCATAAAATTCACAGCTAAACACCAACCACATTGAAGATAAAATATTGAAGCTATAAAAAAGTGACAAGGGTCACTTTGTCTTTGTGGACATCGTATTGAAGCAAACCATGTTGTATTCGTGTTTTTCTACAGACGTGAGACATACCAAATTTAGCTTCCATGATCCCCGTATGTGTTTTATTAAGTTTAATGTTCTGGAATAGTTATTAGTTGTTACTGATTTTTGTAAAAAAAAAAATGCAAATAATGGCAGAAGAAGTCGCCTCTGCGCTGGTTTTAATTTAGGGTGGCCGGAGCGTGCGCTATGCCGATATTCTGATAAGAAAACCGGAGAAGACGTTAAAAAAGCCATTAAAGGTATAGGGAGACCAACTCCCACAAACCGTGTCAAGGATCAGGTCGCTCCGGAGTAACTACTGCAAGGGATGACCGATATTTGGTGATTCAAAGTCTTCGGAATCGTCTCTAAACAGCAGTTGAGCTGGCTCACAGACTTCGATCTGTTAGAGGGACAGCTGTGAATACTCAAACGGTGAGGATGCGATAAGTAGAGAGTGGCCTGAGAGCAAGAAGACCTGGTCGTGTACCTAGACTCACGGTACAACATAAGCGACGTCGACTAATTTGCTAATTTTCACTAGGATTGGACAGAGGCCGACTGGGGTAGAGTCGTTTCCACTGATGACTCTAAGTTTCGTCTCCGCTCAACAGATAGACTTACCAGAGTGTGGGGATGATAGGATGAGAGATACTCTTCGGCAACAGTTGGCCAGTGGGACATTTTCATGCGCAGAAAAACCAAGCTGTGCATCATGGAAAGATCAGTGACCTCTACGTTTTTTTTCACCAACATTGTGGAGGACTATGTGGTTCTATTCGCACCAGTTATGGAGGAAAACTTCTTGCTGATGCAAGACAATGCTAGACAACACGTCGCCAGGTGCGTTACCAAATATTTGCAAGAAGTGGAAATCGACGTAATGGCTTGGCCTGCGATGAACCCGAACATGAATCTGAAATGAAAAAACTTGTTTTTTTTTACTTGAAGTAATTGCGAAATATAAAGATGCGCACTTTTTTTGTAACTCAGTGTATATACATATGTATGTACTTTACTGGGTCTATCTCAATAATTTCTCTATATTGCGAACTATGGATCAAAATTAATATATGTATGTACTCTTAGGATAGGATATAATTAATAATGTGAAAAAACCAACAGGTCTATCTTTGTGGAAAATCTTCAATGCTGTCCAGCAGACTAACATCTCAATATTTAAAGATAGGGAACAAGTTCATATTTCTTAAAAATAACAATGGTATGAGACTATATCTTAGAGTCACATTTTTTAAATGGATATCATCACTTCGAACACATAAATGATATTATGAAAGTAGTAACACCGAACTTTAAAAGTCCGAAGACCGTCGTAGCTGGAATAAACCCATAGTCTTTCTACGAGTTGATCGTATTGTTTTGGAAAGTATTTGTTTGAAAGGGTTCTTTAAAGAAAGCTCATAACCGAAAGTCCACGTGGTGACTCGGATTTTAAAATGCGGTAGTAACCTTTTATGAATGTATTCTATGTTTTTAGATGGCTCACAAAGATAACCCACAATAACCTTAATTTTCCCTACAGTTCATCCGCATGCTGGTCCACTTTTAGTTTGGTAGACGCGTTCCAAAAAAAAAAAAAAAAATATATGAGAGATTTCTGACTATGTGGAACTCAGTATGTATCTGTTTACACTTACTCTACAATTTGATTCATTTATTATCGTTATAAACTTTTTAAAAGAAATAGAGGTCAATACCTCTGAGCAAAGTTATTATATCAGTATGTCTTCCTAAATTCAGAATCCCAGGCGTACACCATATTATAATGTAAAAGTTCCTTCTGTAATCATTAGCATTCATCCCTGGAACCTAATTTGGTGTCGAAAAAAAAAAGAAAATTTATCAAATGCCCTCTCATAATCCCTAACCAAAAAAAAAAAGAAAATTCGAAAACCTCCCTAGAATTACAAATTCACTTCATTAGTCTCCATGAATGGCATAAAAACAAAATCTCCACGGAGATAATGAGGACATTAGCCACAGACGATTATTAACACCTAAATGGACAATCATTTCAGACATATCATTCAAGTCCATCATCGACCTACGACGATTATAGAGATTTTCCCCACTCAAATCGTCTATAAATAGACGACGCTAATTGGCTGTAGGTACTAAGAGTTCAAGTGCATATCCCACCTGTACAAAAGGCTCAAAGAACTCCAAGCAAACAAACACTCAGCCAGCGTATTCAAAACATTTCAAGGATTTGTGTGAAATTATTAAAGAGAAACGTCATAAGGAAAAAAGTAAAAGCAAACCTTTTCTCGATTAAATGGAGCAATAACGAAGCAATATCTGTCAGAGCCTTTTTGCATATTCTCTCATACTCCACCTGGGCCGCCAAATATCCTTAAACAAATATTTACACCAACAGCAGCAGATATTGAAAATCAATTGCCTATTTCATCGGCATCATCACCCGTCAAAATCTTCTCCACCAAATATTTTATCTGAATTTGAAAATCCTTGCTACAACCAAACACACATAGACACACCATCCTCAAGGCATCTCCTTGCTTGCCTTTATCCTTTGAGCAAATCAATATGAAAGTAATATCGGGGGAAAAAAATTCTAAACTCTGAACATTGCCAACATTTTGATTAACACGTGTTATTCCATTCAAGAGGGGAACAGGCAGAGGGCGGCAAACTGATGAATTTCACTTGCGGTATACGAAAAATCCCCTTCTAACTGTGTACTTTCGCAGGACGAAAATGTGCCTGGTGACGTTGAAAATTACATACACAAGGAAAAAGATTTTTTTTTTTGCGTTCTATGTATGTTTGTAGGTACATATCGCGAACCGCATCATTCTCACGGGTAGGAGATTGAAAGTTCAATCTCGTGGATGAAAGGGTGAGATCTCTCGAATTGGTTTCTGTGCTTGATGTGCTCTAGATTTTTAAATGAGGGAACCGTAGGAGGAATTTCTACTATGCATCTTTCGTCCTGATGGGCGGAATATATTGGAATTTTGTGAAACTTAATATCTTTTAGATGCGAGATAGGAGTGAAAATGAGTGAAATATTGAAATTTATGTATTTCGAAGATTTCTCTTGCTTTGATGTTTTCTCGAATGTGCGCTGTCAAGCTTAAAGTGAAAGGGTGAAGCTTCTTATTTTGCACGAGGAATTCGAATTGATGAATATTGTCTGACGCCAGAGTAGGTGGTACAGTTTGTTTTTTTTTTTTATATTATTAATGGACGTGTGGGTTTAGGTCGATTTTAGTTTTGATGAGTGCCCATTGGATAGAAGAAGAAAATGTAATATACTGAAGCGTTAAAAATTCATTCTTTTTCAAAGTAACATTCGTTGCATAGTCCTTTGTGTCAGTCTTGATTTTAGAAGATGATAACTCACAAATAGAAATGGTCTGTCTACAACAAACGAAAAACAATTACAATGACAACTCATTTCCAAGTGACTTTCAGGTTTAAGTCCCGTAAATACCTTGGATATGGACTAACCAATTTAAGATGAAGTATCTATAACCAGGTATGGATCAGGGTCTAAAATTGTAATACAATTGACTCCTAGAGGTAAGAGACAACTAATTTGTTTGGCGGTAGACCCGAGTAGGGGGTACCTTCTTCTTTATTATACCTCGTGGTAATACTGTCGGCATCATTAATTGCGTGAAGATCAATAGTCCAAAATGACTGCCTTGAAGGAACCTTCAGGTTATTATGATAGGATCTGAAATCGAGCATCTATGTAAGGTGAAACTTACATTGGTGTTCATTTGTGTACATAATCCATAATATAACTAGAAGTTGAAGACAAAGAACTTTCCGCTTGAAAGTTCCAATAATTTGGTGGAATTTTATCCAAGGACCACGAACCTTATGTTCGTATCCGTAGGTGTACGCATTCGGTGAACAAATACAATTAATTTGGCATTGTTCAGAAATACAGCTAATGTAAAAATTTTATCCGACTGATTGACCTATAGTTCGCCAGTAAGATTCTGGATACCCGAGAGAATGATGACAATTTCACAAAGAAAATCGTGCTTGACTAGTTCATATTTTTCAGTAGTAACCATAATAACTAATAACTTGTAGTTTCAAGTGATTGGTATAGTACACATGGATTAATTGAATGAATCAAAATAATTACTTATTTGCTAAAAAACCAAAGCGTGCGAAAACAAAAAAACGAAATCAGCAACTTGGCACTAAAGACTTGGAGACTGTTTTCTATAGGTATGAAACTTCCAAACAAAATATAAAATACATTCTCTAGAATTTAACCCAAGACAGCTTAAGTCCTTTACAAAATCAAAGTAGTTCCCCTTTAGCACAAGCAATTCATTAAAGTGTTCTGTCAGCATACTATGAGGCCTTATTACAACTCACAGCTGGATTTTGGTTTTCTTTGAACTAGTTTCGGTATTTTGCCCCTTACTATGAAATTGCTTCCTGTTCCAAACCTGTCCTTCACTTTGTTCGGCGTCCTTTGATGTTGATGTTG
The DNA here is from genome assembly GCA_905220385.1 of Xylota sylvarum. Taxonomy (NCBI): domain Eukaryota; kingdom Metazoa; phylum Arthropoda; class Insecta; order Diptera; family Syrphidae; genus Xylota; species Xylota sylvarum. Next base: position 99,909,542 of record LR999957.1, on the reverse strand, counting down.
CCAATTTGATTATTTATGCCCCTAGGTCGCCAGTAAGTGTATTGAAGTTCATCGATATTATGCCATTATGCCTGCTTATGGCAGACCCTTTGCGTAGGTTGTTATACCTACCTAAAGAAGGTTACACAAGGAAATCCAATGTACCTAATGTATCTCTATCCTTGATTTGTGTTTTTGTTTTCCCACTAAACCAGTGACATTTCAGAGAGAATTCGGTACCAGCTGCTGAATACCCTCAGAATTCCACTTTACCGCATAAGGACTACGTCTACTTACATTCTCCCAAGGCAAGTATCCCACATCGCAGGTCCTTTGCTGACTATTTATGTAATCAAGAGCAATACACTCTCACTTAAACAGCATATTAACTCACCCACGCACAATTTATTAGCTCATTTCATCACTCACACTTGATTACTGATAAGTTATTGCCCTACCGCCATGCCACTCGAAGAACCACTCACACCCACCCGCAAATCATACACACATAAATAACCAAGGGCGAAAGCGAACTACAACAATTTTAATAATGAGAATATTGAATACGTGAACTATTCACTCGGCAAGAAATTCGCTACCATTTATCCCTTCATTTGGTTTGGCATTCTAGTCACATCACTGGTTATCATTCATTTTATGGCACATACAACAGACACAGATACGCACACACAGTTATAAACTCGCTTGTTCACATATCCTGATTAATAAATCCCTTTATTGGATTAGAGAGAGTAGCAAAAAGGCTTCTGGTGATGCCATAAATATTCCTTAACATTTCCCTTCGATGTTGTTCTCCGCAACCCGCTGTGGCAGAGAGCTCTTTTCGAGGACATCCGTTGATCTGTGTATATTTTTACATGAGTGTATTCCTTTTTTTATTCTGCCTAACAGTTGTATAAAAGCATAATAAACTGAGGAATCCTCTTTAACCCTCCCGCCACGGAGGATGTTCATGTTGTTGTTGTTGCTACTGCTGCTGCTGCCGGTGATGATGATGATGATGATCACAGTGATGGTGATGATGCGAGAGTTACCATTAATCTTATCCGTTTCTATGCACAAAAGGGTATGGATGTGTGTGAATGTGAAGGAGTCATCTATCAAGAGTCCTCGATGAGAAGCCATTTATCTTGTTTTCCAATCATTCGCACAAAATGCTTTCATGCTTTCTCCCATTGGCTTGTGAGTGGCGCTTTTATTCGTAAAATATCCATAAAAGTATTTTTCTCAGTTTATCCTTAATAGATAGTTTTGTTTATATTTTCCAATTGAAAAAAAGGGATAAATACAAGGAGTGTGTATAGAGGTAACCGCCTGCGGTAAGTGAGTTGTAAGAAAATCAATTTGCATTCGACTACAAGGTGTGCTGAAAGTTTATTGGCTTTTAAAATGTATATAGTGAGGTCAGCAGACTTTTGTTGGTTCTTTCATTGCTATTTTATTTTAAAGATAGTAGGTTTATCGTCTTTGGAAATAGGGATGATCTGCAAATCAAAATGTAATTTAAGATATTGTAGATATTTTGAGGTTATCTTAAGCTTTATGAGAACTGACTACGTTCTGCTACTATTCTGAACAACAGCGTCCTTACGAACTGAAGTATCAACTGACATTAGTATCTAAGTTACAATTTTGTCATTGCTGCCACGTCCGCTAAAGATGAAAAACAATAAAAACAATCCAAATATTACTATCTAGACGTTCACGTTTACTAATCGAATTCAAAACGCTACTAACCTTGCTGCTCATACTATTTTGTTTTGGTTAGTTAAAAACATGAGAATCAAAAAGAAGTAATGAACACGAGAAAATTTTAATCTAGGATGTAATAATTATTCTGAGGAAACTAAAATTCGTAGAGACAAGCGCTTTCCGTCTTTCTGCAGAAAAAATTAAGAGCTTTAGAACAAAAATTGTTTAATAATAAAAATAGAAGATAGTACCGAAATATAAATAAATATTTCAGTAACTATGCCACAATGAAATTTTTGATGAATCAGGTCGGATATGAGCATGATAATCAAGAATAGTAGTTGCCGGCAGATAAGAAGAGGAGGAATATACATATCTTACACCGTTAAACGAAATTTAGGGATTTTCTTGAGGCAGTGAAGTCAGTGAGTAAGGACGTATTAGCGAGTGACCCCAGATAATAGCAAAGAATTGCAATAACTTCTAGCCTTTTTTTGGTGAAAGGCATTTGTGGAGTAATTTCTTTCACTTTATGGTAACCACTATCGTCAAGTATATATATGGGCTCATATACAAGTTGAATTTAATTACTGACCTAAGCGAAGACACCTACATTCGAGTGGTTCTCACCTAATTAGATAGTTACAAATATTACAAACGTTATCTAATAGTGTCAAATAATAAGTCAATGTGGGAAAATAAGGAAGGTAATGACAGGCCGATTGGCTTATTTTGTCACTCTCTTACATTACAGAATGTTGAAGAACATCTTGGGAAGACGATAAATCAATTACAGTTGCATACAAGAGTAAACAAGCGCTTAGCATTTGGTATTCCGAAACTCTTTCAGTAAAGTGTATAACTTCCTCGATTGTCCTCTTAAATATTATATAAGAAAACCCCTCTAGAGTCAGGTGTCACCACAAATGTCACCCACCAGACGTTAAAAATGTCATAAAAATCTTCTTTCAACTTGAAACAATCTTAAAAGGATCCTTTATCTACATTTTTATATTCCCATTATCCTTATCCTTGGCCAATTATCCCACAAAATCTAGCGCACCCTTCGACCATCGAATACAAGCCACATAATCCCCAATGAAAATGTCATTTTGTCACGTGCATCAATTTATATTGTGTATCTATCCTATTAAGAGAAATAAAAAAGTCAAAGGCCCCAAAAAAAAGAAAGTTTTTCTCTCCTTTACTATCATACAGGATATAATATTCTTTTTTTTCTACCACCCATGTGAAAATCGCTTTTCATTTCTTCCTTCTCGACTTGCCAGCATGTGCGCGTCGTCCGCACACAGCACACATTAATCATAACAACAAAACTTGCGTTCGACCAATGTCCACAACGAAGACTACACACACTCACAAGCAGGCCAGACTAATAGTGTTAGGTGATATTCCAGAAAGGATACCAGGTGCTTTGTAGAATGTTTCCGAGACAAGAAAAAATAATTTTAATCAAATTTAAGGGATACAACTTTTCCACTTAAATTTTGTTGCTGCCCCCCGCTTGTGTTTTGGTGGTGCTGTGTGTCCAGGATCTCACTATGAAAACTTTTTTACTTTGAGCAATTCGTCTCTATGTCTGCCTGGGATGGGGGATAGGTTCTGTCAACTAAGTGACATACCCACCGACAACAGACGTGGGGTTCCACAATTTTGTTTTTTTTTTTTTTCGTTTGCCTCCTGTGTGATGTAACGAGTAATTGGAGCTCGTTTAGCATTTTAATGAACGGTTTTTGGATTAGATGTTTCCACGAGAAAATATCTTTGTCCTGCTGTTGCTTCTACTTGGACATCATTTTAATCACTCTGACAGGTGGTGAGGTGTCCCATCACAAACAGATGAAAAATATTCGTAGAGGGTTTCGTTTTCGTTTTTGCTTTTTTTTTTTTGTTCAACTTCCTTTGGATGGTTTAATTGCGTCTTTTTTTCTGAGAATTTTCAGACCGCCATTAGTCCCTTAGAGAGTGATGGTGATGAGTCCTTGCTAGCCACAAAATGGATCATTAGATGGGAATAGATGTGGAGGATAGAAGGTTATTTGCTGTGTGTAATTTATTCAAACGTTTCCGCTTGGAATATCAATTTCGATTCGTGTTGGCTAAGATTTGAATAGTAATTTTATTTGTCAGAGAAAATAGTTAGAATTTGAGGTAAAAAAGCTTTTCTTTACTCTTAGATAGTTAGATGTTCGAAAAGTAAATATTTTACACAAAATCATACACCGTCTACAAATATATTCAAAAAGTTATTACTCTGCCCTTCTTTTGTCGGAATTCTTGGAATCGAAATGAGAAGATTCAGCCTGTATAAATACTGAAGTTTCTAAAGTCGTAGGGGCGTACCAACACAATTTGATGGAGTACTTATACTATTCCTAACGAAAAACACGTTCAGTTCCTTAATCAAATTGAAACTGTACAAACTTACATTTTAAATAGCTGGACTCTTTGGGGTTCCGGGGGAAGATTCTCAAATGAAAATCTCATTTCGGTAGCTTGTATCTTTGATGTTATCCTTACGGTTGCGATAGCATAGGTTGAAAAAAGTAACGAGCTAAGATCCAGCCCTGATAACACATTAACCAAACATTTTTTGGAATTGGTCCAGCCTGATCAATCCTGATCAATAGAATCCACAAGATTCCATAACTTCTCAAGCTATATCAATGGGTTTCCACCAGTATGCAGGGTGGACTGTCAATACTTAAGTGCATATAGTACGAAAAAGAGCAGCCAATAAAGGCACCCTATTCCAGATTCCACCATTTACAGTGAAAGGTGCGGAGGTAGTACGAATACGTAGGATCAAACTGTATAAAGTTGTAACCGTTTGTGATTCGAAAACATGAGAATCAACAAAAGGAAACATTTTTATATTTCCAGTACAAAATGTTTTCTACTTCTATTTTCTTAACAACTGACATATGTATACTTGTGAGTCTTTTTGAATAATGTATGTTAATGTTAGGGTAAACCAGATTTAGAAAACTGAAATCAAGAATGCTTTGCGTGAGGACCTATGGAAACATATAAAAGACAAACGACTCTAGCAAGCTGATGAAAATACTCCCTATAACTTAAACACAATCTGGACTTTCTTCACTAAAAAGACTCTAGGTCGTCTGAAAAATATGACACTTAGCTTCTCTCTGAATAATCTAGACTGAACCCGGAAGACTGTAATTTGCTGGAAGGCCAGTGAAAGAGATTTGGGTACAAAAAGGAATCACTGTCGCATAAGTTCACTTCTTTTGAAAATCAAATCAAGATTTTGCAACATAACGCCCATTTTTCGAGTACAAGAGCTAATTTAATCATTTTCTAAATGTTTCATTGTTCTTTGCGTCCAGTGTACCTACTTATTTAAACTAATAATGTTCTCTCATAAGAAATAGCAGCATACAGGACAGGATGCATAACTTCTCCAACAGTGCTACACATCTGAAGCACATGTGTTATCTGTAGGCATGCCAAAATACAATTTCTACTTATAAGGTGTGATTCCTTTCTAACAACTCTACAAATAAAAAACGTTGTTGCTTCATAATTAAGAACACATAGTTAAGGACTCTTTTCATTCAAGTGAATGTAGCTCAACAGATTTTTCTGCTGTTCACATTCGAAATACACGCACATACAAACAAAAATATCTTCTGTATACGTGTATACCAATCAACAGCTACCAAAAATTTTAATTAAAATTATATTCCCTTTGAACTTGCTTTTCGTGATCAAAACGGACTCTTTTCCAGACATCAACATTTTGATTCAACTCGCAGCGTTTACCTTTCGCAAATATTCCTTTGAATATTTAAAAAAATAAATAAAAATGGACAACCTTGGAATACTAACATGCCACGCACCTTAAATGTCTAAAAAAAAAAACAATAACAGTGACGAAAAAAAGGCAAAACACTTTTAAATGTATAAAGAAGCACAGGATCTATAAATATTTCATTGCATGCATACGACTCATTCCCTGAGGCTTTTGTCAATTCCAGTATTTGACTTTCTTTATATTCTACGGCCTGTCAGTCGGTATATGTTTACGACCTCGATGCGTCACTGGGGGAGGCTTTATTTTTTTTAGTTTTTTAACATATGTGTCCCAGTTTTCTGTGTCTGGCCATTGTTTACTTAGGATGGATTAAAAATAAAATAAAGTGCACGATTGGGTCGTATGTAGTTGCAGGCTTATGCCTTACAAACTTTACAGGATACACATTCAAGATTTACTGCTCTTATGTATGAGGCCTAATAAAGTAGGCGTTGTACTCTGCAAGTTTTAATAGAATTATAACGATAACATTCAATTGGTGGTGCGAGGTGTGACCCCACAGTCCGCATATAGAAAGTTTAAAGCAATTTCGTTCAGTCATTTAGGCTGCATTCGAGCACACAGACAATCAGAAAGACGGAATAGTAATGTCAAGTTTGATTAAAACCTTGAGTACAAAATTAATCAGGAAACCAATACTTCGCCTTTAGTTATAGGTCGAAGTAAAAGTTCAGAATGTCGTCAGAGGTTAGTACATTTGTTTTGCTATTTTATTTATGTACTCTGTTCTTTTTTTACAGTGACTTTAAGGATCTAATGGATCTAGGGATTAAATTTATTAAACTACTTTACTTTGGCGAAACAGAGGATATTTTAGTGTGAATTTAATAGAATTGACATTCTGTTGATACAAGGTTCATTAGGATGTCGAAACACTTACAGCGGTCCTTAAACCTTTTTCAAATTTTAAGTTAGTAACAAGTGAATTTCTATTTCAAAAACTTTAGTTTTAAGAAAATTATACCAGACGGTTAATCATCTGACTAACGCATGGACTCTTTTGCCTTTCAATGTGTAATTCAATCAGAAACAGTAGCTGTATTTCCGTTAGGATTTTTGTTTTATATTTTATGCATATGCATTTCAATATCCAGCACCTGAAAATATACCATGAAAACAGTTTTTATTGCATACCCTATGGGGACCCTACAAGGGTTTTCCCTGGCCATAGTGAACAAAACTTTACAGGTAGCCTTATAGTTTGTGCAAGAACAACCGACTGGTATTCATTAAACATTATTTAAATGTTGACATTATAAAATTTATATCGTAATGTCAACGACAGCCAAAAACATAAACGCTTTTTGCCTGGATAAAAAGGAATTTCGAGATTTTTAATAGAAAGTTTTATGACGTCAGTCATGAACCAAGTCAATCATTCTAAAAGTCACATCGGCAATAGAATAGAAATAGATTTTAATGAATTGCGACCCACGTTTTGATGCTTAGTTGATTCCATAATGCTGTACATCTAGTTCTTTTCTCGGAATAAATTGTCTTCCGTTTAATGCCTTAACATTTTTTATTCTTGTGAAAGCTAGCAACCTGGATAGATATTGTTTTATTTTGAGGACAATCAACCCGAGGATTGATGGAAGATATCAAATATATCAAATGACACGCATAAAAAAGGGCATCAATTTGATTTTCTTGTTTTTTTTTTTTTCTGCTAATAATTTGTTTCCCTCTTGTAATTCATTTTCTCAACTCGAAATCATTCATGCATTATCCTTTTTTTTTAACTCAACAACCCAACGCTCCTCAATTACATCCAATTGAATTCCATTGAAGGGATATACACAAAGTTAGAGAGGCGAGAGAGTAGGGAAAAGAAAAGTATTTCAAACGAATTGAATGGGAAAAACGATGAAAAATGAAAAAGGAGGTCCTTTCGCATTTCACAAATGGAAAGACAATTCCTCAGCGACTTAAGTAACTTTTTCCTTTTCTCTTTCTTTTCTTCTTTTTTTTTGTTTTTTTTTTCTCTTATTTTTCCTCACGTATTTCTCTTGTTTTATATCATTTTTGCACAGATATTGTATTACTGTTGCTGGTTGTTTTACGTTTTATTTTTAAAAATCGTTTTGCTTCCTTTTCAAGGATTCATAGTTGAACATTCGATGGAATTGCCATTTTGATGGAGCGAATTTATTTTGCAGCAAATTGCTGCCCGGGTTTTATATTATTTACAGAAAAATTTTCTTCTGTTTTTCTTAAGTGCACAAATGGATGGCGGCATGGGGTAATGGAGGGTCTGACAATAAACATTTGTGTCAAGTGAAAAACAAAAGCACTAAAGTGTAGTGAAAGTAAGTCCGGAGAGACGTTGTAAAATTGAAGGATTTATGGAGAAAAAAGAAAATATATAGAAAAGGTAAATGAATGACAGAACCAAGTGATAGTCGCCATCAAATAAACATAAAGTGCAGGAATACCATGCAAATGTCGAGTGTGCGCTGATTGAAATGCTTTGGAGAATTTCATTTTGTTTGACAGTTTTTTTAATTTAGGTCATGGCCAAATATTGCATTTTCAACATTCGAGAGAGGTCCTGACATCTATTAATAACTTTCTCTAGCTACTTGGAGCTCAAAGCCAAGTTGACATTTTCTTTATTTTCGCTCTCTTTAAAGTTTCAGAGGAACTGTAGAAACTGAATGGTAACGCTCCTTGAATGGAAATCATTCCATACAAAGGCGTCTTTTCAATTCAATGGGAAGTGCTGATGCATCATTCGACGAAGTTAGAAAGTACGCCAAAGACCAGTGCAGTTGAGTAAAACCAATAGCATTACCAAACAAAGAGTCCAGATAAATCCTATTTATAACCAAAAACCCCCATAATACATCGTTCCCTATCACAAACACATCACAACGCGCCTCATATTTTATTTTGTAAATTAATTGCCACACCATTAGAAATCAATTCTCTGGCAATAAACAATTTATGTTGGCCTTCGTCGAAACGAAAAAGACGATCGCATATAAAAGTAAAAGAAAATAACGAATGAAGCGATTTTCTTTAATAGATACGAGTCATTTTATTACCATTCCATTTGCCGCCGTTATGCATGTTTTAATGTCCTTACTCTGGGTTTTCACATGTCTGCAGCGGGAAGTTCACTCTATCACGCGCCCATTACTGCGGGTGATTTCGTTAAATGGCACCTTCCTACGGGTGAATACACACGCACACACACACATTTCGTGATATATCCTTAATGATTGCGTGAAAGTGAAATTGCATAGAAGCACGACACATTTGTATCCATATGCTGCCGGTGGCATCGGCCAACTGATTTGTGAAGGCAAAAAAGAAGAATCCGCCACGAGCTTCATATAACCAAAGTGGTATCTCACCCACATAGGCTTTCTTAAAGAGACATCACGTGCTTATGCGGATGATTAGCTGCGATAAATTCTCACGAAAAAGTTTTCTGTCAAAATGGGTAGAAAATAGATGGTCTGAGTAGGAATTCAACTGTGTGCGACAAATAAGTTAAATAATAATAGTCCTTATGCATGGAGGGGTATTATCTGTTAGTATTTGTCATTTTATGCCAGATGTTGGATTGGGAAGGCTGCCAAGTACTGAATGGGAATCAATAAAGTTCTGTGGAAAGATGCGTTTGTAAGTGAAGGATTTTTGAGTTCTTGGGTTTTTTGTGCGTGACCGTGTGTTGTTAAAAATATTTCTAATTTGTGTTCCAAAAAGACTTTAGGTAGGTGACAAAGCTAGGCTTCTAAATTTAAGTTCTATTTCCATAACACTGTCTATTTGTATTACTATAACTTCAGGTTTAGAGCCCGGAGTCGAAAAATTCGGTTCCTGCTGTTGTAGTTCGTGCTAACAACTCTTGCAGGTTAAAGTTACTAAGTACGCAAGTTGTAGAACTTGCTTATATCTCCACCTCAGTACTTAACCGTCTTACTTCAAAATTATCGTAAAATTTGTTAGGAGAAACAAAATAGCACGTTCTGTGGATAAGCTTATCCAACTGACGCATTAAATTGGCAAGGCCACAAAAGTGATTAGTTAAGCTAACTTCTATCAACAACGAAGCGCAAGAGCTGCCAAATCTGAAAAGAACTTTGTTTAACCAAGGCTATGAGGCTGAACAAGAACTGGAAAAAGTACACGACAACCCTAAAACAGTAGAGAAAGGAGATTAAACTTGACAGAAACAGAAGAAGAGTTACCAAGATCTGCGCCTATCCCTAATAAGTATGGTGTTAGGCATTATTCTTTTTTTTTTACATGAATTTTTAAACATGATCTGTGACAAAACAATGTAACTGAAATGTAATCAATTTAAATAGAAACCAATTTTAATGCCTGTGCGTCCCTGAGAACTTTGGAATGAGTTGATTTTCATGTCAAAATTAGGAAATGACGCATAAATATCCCCTTAACAGATAAGGCCAATATGTACACCTAATTTTCTTTCTTTAAAGACTTGTGAATCTCCACATTAAAGACTGAGAGTGGTTAGCAGGTTTACTGAAGAAGCGTGACCATGCTAACACCTCACAATGATAAAAATATCTAAAGAAAAAGCTAACGTGCTTGTAAGGTCAACGAACTCGTCAGAAAAAGGCAGGTCTAATTATAATTGAGAGAATGACTTGATCTTGAGAAAAATCTAGGTTTAACCTAGACCCCAGACGCAATATTGGAATACTTATGCTCAAGCGAACGATAATCAGCTCCGTTACTGGACACTACCTGATAGGCTACACACCTTGGGTAGCTTGGCAGTAATGAGAGATCCGTGGTATTATAATGGACTCCCTTTTGCTCTAGGTGTGACTTTAGACTTAAACCCAACCTAACATAGGTTTATCGCTCGATAGTCCAATACACTTACCACTAAGTCACAGTGCCCACCGGTATGGCATCATCATACATGTCATATATGACAGAGTGGTCATTATTGTTATATGTACAAAACTCGTCTGGAGCGTCTCATTGACCCTTTGTTAACAAGCGGCTTACTCATGGTATTCGTAATTTAAATGAGAGTGAGATTTTTTTCGTGATTGATTAACATATGTAAGTCGAATTCAACGGCTACCCATTTCTCACGAAATACTGATATAACTGAGTATTCAGCCATATCTCTGAGGGGGTTTCTAGTATTTATGAAACAGCTCTTCTAATATACTCTAGAGTTCATCTATTCTTTAATACCTAGGCTGTGAAGTTCCAGCGGATAACGTACATTTATCGAGCTTAACCCTGCTACTGGGGTGGAAAAAACAAACAGCGGAACATAAAAGTATCCAAACGAAAAATTAATTTGCTTGATATCTGATGAGTGTTCATTGCTTAGATGATTACCTTAGACTTATGTAAATTGAAACTAGAACATTACAGAAAGCAGGTGCTAGATGTCTCGAATTATTTAAAAGGTGTAAAAGGTGTTACACTTGGTTCTAATCTATACAGTTAATATTTTATAGATATTTTCCGGATGTACTATACGATTGTGGAATAATTTTCCTTCTTTTTGATTCTCAAGTGTTCGAATGGGTTCTTTGTGAACTTTCAACTAAAAAATTAAAAACCATCTTTTAGTCAAGGAAATGAGTTAAATAGTTTTTTTTTTATATATGAATAAAATAATGTGTCCTCGAGAATGACATTAATATATGTAGGTAAAAGCGAATACTTTAGACTCTTTGTAATACGTAGAGTAAACTTCCAAGTACTCAATCAAATCGATGTATGTAAGTAATCAAATTTTGCTCAAACCAATATTTTCTGATAAATATTCTTGGTCAACCTCCGACCAGATTTTGCAATTTCCTTACAATAGATTGAACCCTGTTACCAGTCGCACAATATCATGCTGATGTTAGCGAACAATATTAGTTTTCAGTTGCTAGCCACAGTCATATCCTCTGTCGACTTCAACCAAAACCAAACCAAATACGATCTCACTCGCCGATATTCCCATAATCCAATAGCTTTTAAAATAACCACGAAAACAAAAACTCATCCATCGAACCCACACACAGACAATCTAACTAACTATATATCCATTTCTAATTCCAGGATGGAAAATCATCGACCAAACCTCATCATAATTTCAATATCGATGCTGTATTGGTTTAAATCCTCAGTGGATTGTTGGAAATTTGATGCACGTTTTGCGGCTGGCGGTGGCGGTGGTCCTGGTGGTACTGGCGCCGGTGGTGGTCCCGCCACTAATCCAACGGCCACTGGTGCTGCTGCTGGCGCTCATGGACAAACGTCGACCGGTGGTCATAGTGCAGGTGCTGCAGGTAGCAATGGACCCACGGGCTCATCTGGAAGTGGTAATCCTCAACCGCCATCACCGCCCCACCCGGGGATAACAATGTTAAATGTAAATCAACAGGATATGCTGTATGCATGTCCGCTGAATAGTATGTGCCAATGTGCCGGTTTGCCAAATGAAACATCAACTTTGATTGAGATTAATTGCAATGAGGTTGCACTCTATAAATTTCCCGGTAAGTAAATGTTGTTAAGGTTTTTTTTTTTATTTTTTTTTTGTTGCTGTCATATGTATGTATAGATGTATTTTTAATGTACCTGGATGCGTATATACATACGTAGTTCCTTATGCAGCGGTTAGTGGTAGTGGCGCCTAGGCAATTATTTCGCATAATGTATTTTTAATGAGAGTGAGACCATGGTCGGAACATTGCCACAATATTAATGCATGCAAAGGACATGAAATCCTATTTGGTACACCCTCACACTATGATAATTATGATGATGATGATGATGATGATGATGACGATGATGGTGGTAGAAGTGGTGGCGGTCTCGTTATGCGGTTCGCTGTGAATGTGCAATCGGTTGGTTAAAATAAAATAAACAAGATGCAGAGATATGTTCCACAGGAAAGTTCGGTTCGGCGGCATTGCAATAAATCACAAGGGGCAATAAATTTCTCACAGGATCTCGCGCCACACTCTAGGGGAACGGATGATGCGATATAATCCTTGAAGTACTGCATACAAATCGGGGATTATGCTGGCTAAAGGTTGTTTGCCAGCGAGTATTAATTGCTCGTTGTAATTTATTGCAATACAGAATGAGAGGCGTGACCACGTTTGCCTTAATTTTTTCTTGTTACAAATGTGTACTTATTGGATATCTTTATTCGTTATGTAAGTTTAAATTTCAACAGTTTATTAATGAGTCATTTGGAGAGGGAATTGTGATTTTAAGCTAGGATAAGCGATTAATCTATCGGCTTATACTACTGTCTCTTATGATGACTGTGCATAGAATAGCATTATGTCTATCCTATCTATAATCAGTAACTAGGTAATCATTAATGCAATTGATGTCTAATAATTTACATAGAGCTTTGGTTGAGTTTTTAAACATTTTGGTATAAGTAAGTGGGCTTCACTGTCAGCAATCTTAACGACTCTAGGTTAACTAATGTTTTAAGGGCCAAAGATCTGAAAATAGTTGACATGCTCTACAAAATATTTTGTAGAAGACCCTTATTTACGACTCGTATTGAACTTATCTATTTGCTTTGCATACAATTTTCAATTTCGCCTGTACAAAGATGCAGCATAATCTCAGCTACCACATATTGGATCTCGGTCGTTAGCTCACAGATTTATTGTGATGAGTCCATAAAAGAATCTAGGAACAGGGACTAAAAATGCCCGTTTTAATAAACTTCAAAATCCTATCCTCCAGGAAGTTGTATCTGACATTTGCAAGGCTACTGCCTAAATGACAAAGTCAGACAATTAGTCAAATAAATATGCAAGAAATTATTAAACATCTGTTCAAAGGCTGCCCGCAAATGCATCTGATACTCCGCACACATGACAAACCAAGGACGAATTACATTTTTTTAACACGTTAACTCAGGAAAAGAATGGACTGCCCCTCACTCGAAATGTTCCACTTCTCCGTCTGAATTTCTCTTAACAAACAAAATTCCTGATAAATTTCTCCTCTGCTCTGCGTTTCGCTTTTAATTTTCATTAAATTTCCCTCATTCTATCATCTCTGGCCTTTCGTGGGGAATGAAAACATCAAAAACCTGTCAACTGCAACAATACAATTTCTGTTGGCGCGCACGTATTTTTGTGTAGTCCTTTGTGTAGCGCATTTCTCATCCCCCGAAGGATCGCATTTCACCTTCGTCAAATTGTTTCCCCGAGTCCTTCTTACTTACTCTTTTCTGTTCTCATAATCATTTACATTCATAGGTAACAAAAGAAAAGCGAATCCTTCTTCAAGGAAGGCAAAGCAAAAATGATACTTTTTTTTCTTGTATGTAATGCGAAACAGGTTTTAAAAAACAACACACAAACAAACTCACGCAAAAGTAAAGCTCACAAAATGTGCTTAACAAGGAGGATGATTTAAATATTTAAAAAAAAAAAAAAGAAGAATTTATACGAAATAACAATCAGACAGTGTAGTAGGTCCCTTAAAAAATCATACAAAATCCAACAAAAAACAACAACACGAAGAAGAACAACAACAATCGCAACAAAATGAGGAAAAGTCCTTGGCTTAAAATGTATTTAAGCCAACTTAGCATAGGAGAAGGAGAACCAAGTCCTTTGTATATTTTAAAATTTGTTTTTTTCTTTTTTTTTTCAGGGATCCTTTAGATCCTTGCTTACCCGCCCGTTCTCATAAATGGAGGGTTAACAACAGAGAGTGAAAAAAATTTATAAAAACCATTTAAACTGCTTGGCTTAATTTAGGGGTTCGTGATGCATCTGCATATATTTCAGTTTCGTTGTTTCTGTCCTGACAGAAAGAGAGATAGAGAGAGAGAGAGAGTGAGAAAAGGAGAGAATATTGCACAAACGGACAATCGTTGTGCAACGTAAGTGGGTACTTAGCATTAGCATGAAACATTGTTACTCTCTACCAAAAGGATGCGCTGCCACTGGTTTGTAGCTGTTTGTTTGAGTGCCTACCATCTGGGGGAAGGGATATGGCTCTTCATCTAGAAAAGCGGATTTTTTTTTTATGTGTGCTCCTTTAAAGACAACTATGTGTGCACATTAACTTTTCTTTTGGTCGTTAACTTTATTCAAGGACATGGGCCAAGCTTTAGAGACAATGGCTAATGCTGGTGGAATGTGATTTTTACAATTTGCTAGTATTTAGCGGATGTGTCCTTGGTCAGTTGCCAACAGACCGGGAAGAGGACATTTTAAGGTCTGAATTATGTAATAACGTTGCACTTGATATTGGTGGTGTACTTGACTTTAAGGAAAGGATATATCATTTTATCTCTTGGTTAAATGAGAAAGGGAAGGTTGGTTACAATATGAGCTTTGAAATGTATAACTATCTGCTTGTGGAGTGATGAGAGGATATTCTTGGGACACCACTAAAATCGAGAATAGATAATGCTGCTGAGTAGGGTACAACATCTGAGAATGGTGTGATGTGGGGATTAACCATATTTAGGAAAGTCCGCAGGGTAATAACCCAGAAAGGCGTTCTCTGACCAAGTCTCTCAATTTTCAGTCAAAGACTGAAGACTAGTATAATAAGTCGTAGTACTATGGATCTACAGTTGAATTTCTGGGAAACTACAACCAGAAAAGAAATACAACCTGCCTTAGCTTAAGCAATCACTGACTGCCGATTCTAATAGGCATATTAGCGGGCCATTGTGGGCTTTCGGAGCATCTCAGAAAACTGGGTATGGTAGAGTATAGAATGTGATGTACCCACTATTAGAATTACCAAATGGATTTGCAAAATGCTCATTCCATTGCTCATAAAAGAACCCCTCAGAGTAGCATTATATCCTCTCTTCTAGAGAAGAATCTAGAGATTTAAGTCATTTATAGCATACTTAGGAAACTAACTAACGCAGGTAGGCGTAGGTGTCACTGAGTATGCGGATGACGTAGTAAGTGTCGTTCAAGCAAAATTTCTAAACGTATTAAGTGAAATGATAGAATCAGCTATTAACAGTCTTGGGAAATGGGCTAGAGATTGTGGACTTCACATCAACTCGCACAAAACAGAGGTAGTACTGTTCAGCAGAAAATACAAAATACCACCCTATAAAATGCCGAAGCTGACTGGGGTGATTGTTCAAGATATCTTGGCTTTGTTCTGGATAGGAAACTAGACTGGAAACTTAACATACAGGAAAGAGTCCCTAATGCTTCATTTGCAAGAGAACAGCGAGGAAGAAGTCGTACCTGAAACCTGCAACGATGCACTGGCTATATATTATGGTAGTCAGACCCATCCACGTAAAGAAGAATTCACGGGATACATTGGCCAAGTTATACAAAACAGTCTGCATTTCCATTACTAGTGATCTGTGCACTACACCCATGAGTGCACTCGCGATATTTCTGTATCTTTTACCACTTGACCTACAAATAAAACTGCAGGCGGGTAGTAGTGCGCTTCGGCTCACTAACATAGAGCTCTTTAAGTCCAAGAATGTCGGACATAGCTACATTCTTAGGGAATCACTTTCCCACATCCCTGACGAATCGGATGAAATCCTTGGTACCCTAAACTTGGATACGCTGTATAAAGAAATATAACCGGGAAGGTAGGATTGGCAGGAAACAAAGTGAGTTTGCAATTTACACAGATGGTTCCAAAACCAGTGACGGTACAGGCTCAGATATATACTCCAGCGACATAAACCTGCAAGTGGCTCTGAGACATTCGGACACATGCAATGTGTTCCAAGCAGAGGTTTTACCTGTGCTTAAAGCTGCGGAACCACTAGAGATGGGGTCAATATCTGACAAGAATATCGACATCTACATTGATAGTCAGGCAGAGTTTAGGGCCTTAGAATCCAAAATCATAAAGTCTGAATTAGTCAGGAATTGCCCCAGAATGCTCAGGGCTGAGGAAACGAAAAGGACGACGTACTAACCAAGAAAAGATCAGACCTTCCACAAAGCAATACAGTCAGACGAGTAAAACCACTAATATGCCTGACTAAGAAGATTATTCTCAATAGGATCATCAATATGGCTGACCTAAAAAGGTTCAACCTAGGGTGTCGTAAGGCCTTGTGGCCTATGTTAGATCGGAAAAAAAATGGAGAAAAATGAAACTAAGCAGGTCGCGGTTAAAAATTGCGGTAGGGATTCTCTCAGCTCATTGCCTTCTGAGGAGGCATGCCATAAGATACGGCCATATGCAGATAGTGCAGTGACCTTCACATTTCAGGGGCCATCACACATCTACTCTGTGAATGCCAAGGCTTGGAGTAGATTTAAACATCTAAGAAAGTACTTCTTAGACAACTTAGAGAAAATTGGATCCGCGAACCAAATTTTTGAAATAGTAAAGTTTTGTAGGGAGATCAAATGCATGGAAGAGATGGTTTAGGTTTAGGTTTGTTACCCTAATGGTTCTCTAGGGATCGCGATGGGTCCACTATGATGCCTAGTGTTTTGAGAAAAACTCATAACCCTACACTACCTACCTACTTACCTTGGAATACCATAAGGTGAATTACTTAAAACAGTCCAACACAACATCATTAATCGGTCTAAGTTACTATCGACTGAATATGAAATTTGTCGTTGCAACGTATTTATCCCAACCTCTCTCAAATACCTTTGAAATACGAAATTTTATTCAAGATACATATATTATAAGCATTAAAGTTTTCATTATCTTGATATGAGAGAACATACCTACATTAGAACATACCTAAGTGCAATGACTTAGTGGCAAAAGAGCTTTCTCTGTGAAAGGAAACAATGTTTATGGTTTTTTTTAAACTTTAAAGTATTTGTATGTTCTTTAAATTAAAAAAGTATTTGGGAGTACATAATTAACTCAAATATCTCACAAAAAAATTCAATTCAAATGAATACATTTTCATTTAAGTTTTTTAAGCTACAAAGCTAAACTTTTTGCGAAATGTCAATCCCACAGTTTTAAATATCATTCCGTATCCCCTAATACTATGAACCTTATATGAATGACACAAATGCATCTCATGCATTCTATTATACGTAAATTAAATAAATAAAGAAAAAACATATAAATATTTAAAAAAAGAAAAACAATCACAGCATACAAATCCTTGTACAGCCCGCCAGATGCGACAGGAGGGGATTGAGGTGGGTTAAATAAAACACTTTTATCCCACCACTCGGTATATAGAAAAAAATAGAAAAAAAAAACCTCTCTAACGGATATGGTGTATGTAGCTTTCAAAACTACAAATACAATGCAAACATATAGGTAGGTATATGTATGTATATCCTAGCACTCGTTGCGCGTAAATAAAATATTTGACGTGAAAATGCTTTCAATAGAAAAACGTTATTTTCCTCGGGTATTTCGAAATTTGTTATACATTTCGATTGTGTCGTTGGGTGTTTCATCCCTTGACGCAATCCGGAAAGCAAACGAAAAAAAAACAAAAAACAAAACGTCCCACCCGCCAATACCAAGGATAATGAATATCATTGCCTCAAGCATATCGTTGTCCGGCAAAATGTGGAATTGTTTTATAATTTATTTATATTTTCCAATACGAATAACACTACTACTGTGGGAAAATAGAATTACCAGTAAAATGGTCAGAATTACTTTTCAATTCTGCGGCAGCTAAACTCGGATGAGTGGCAGTTGAAACGTGATTGTACGGGAATGGATATCCATTGTGAATTTATGATAAATAACTCTACGAATGGATGTAATTACATTTTGAATTATTTAAGTTTTTAAACTATGTTACAATCACTTGTTATATTATTCATGTGTCAAAAACGCTATAGGCCTTATGCATAATATATAATATTTTGTGTAAGTATAATTTAATTTTTATTTTAGAAGGTTTAGTTTCATATTTATTTAGTATATGCACACACACATATGAATGTATGAGACAAAAACAATATCACATTTTTCAAGCGAAGAAGTTCAACAAAAAGTACATTTTTAAGTGTAGAGTTAACACCTAACCTTAACCTAACCTAACACAGTCAGCCTGCCTGAAGAGAAGAGGCACTTGTCGTTCACTCGTTGGCCCTGGGTCTTGTTGTAAATGTGAAATTTATAGATAGCGTGCCTACTAGGCCCAAATTTTAATTTGACTCTCAGGGCAATCCCGGACATTTATTAAAGTTTAGTACAAGCACAAACTTAAATTCTGGACTTAAAACTAACAAAGTTCCTTAAAACTATAATAATGAACTAAGGATGCGAGCATTGGCTCGAGAAATGTAGGCGAAATAAATGGATTTCTAAAGGGAAAGTTTGTAAAGGTGAAAGTCAAAGAGAAAGTGAATATCGTTGACTTAACGTACCATTCTAGACATTGGCTTCTGGTACCCGTAATTAGTCTTGTGGGTATTGATTCGAAAGGTGTATAGGTCTTAGATTAGTATTAGGAGAGGTAAGATGAAGTAGAGAGTATGTCGACAACTTAACGGCGAACAGAGAGAGGCTATGGGGTTATAAGTTTCAGTCGATCTGAGTACGAGGGTAAGTTTAGGGTATCAATCCAAGGAAGTTTCCTTTAAAGCAAATCGAATAAACCTGCGCTGTACAGCTTCTACCCTAAGAATATGGGTGGTGTAATAAAGCTACCAAACTTGACTGGCATAATCAAGGAGATGCCGAACAGAGATTATGTTAAGGGATTTAGGGACATAAGAATTGTAGAATTCCTAATGTTATCGATATGTGAAACTAAGTTATCCCTCACAGATAACACCTCTGTTCTGCATTTCAGTTACTAAGGGAACGGGTTCATAGAAGTATGTTATTGCTTGACACTTATTGACATTGTGCTCAAGGAAATTGATAGGGCACACAGTAGAAAATATATCCAAGTCTTCCTGCAGTAAAAGAGGAGGACGATATATTTCTAAAGATCCTTAATATCATCTGCGTAAATGGAAAAATTTGAAATTACAATGATATAATCAGTATCATTAATTCTCAAAATAATAAAGAACCAAGATGATTTCCTTGCGATACTCCAGAGAAGGCTTTTATTGTGACGGATAACATGGACTGAACCAGGGCATTGTAAAGAGGATTGAATGCACGTAATAAATCTTGGCTGAAAGCTGAAAGCCAAAAGCCTTTAATTTAATAAGAATAATTTTTTCGAAGGTTTTGCTGAAATCCGTGGCGATCACATCTACGTCGTACCTGACATTGATCTCGGTAAGGGCTTCGCGGCATTGCTTTACCAACTTGGATAAAATTATTGGCAATTCCAAGGGTGTTGTCGCTACTTGAATGTGAATATAGAAACTAAAAGTGCTGCACTCTATCGAGCTAATCGAAAGCCAGATCGCGGCTTCATGGAATGCTGTGACCTTTGCTTGAAATACACTATAGTGGTCACGTAGTCCTGTGCTGATACAAATGTCCAGTACACTGGAGTAAACTCTCGCACCTGTTCCAGATGCTGCGCTTTCGGCATCCCTCTGTGTAAATCTCTGTTGCAGTTTCGTTTAACATGTCTCCCGAATTCCAAGGGCTTCTGCTAGGAAGTCTTGACGTTAAAGTCCAAATAGGAGAAATTATAGTCTGAATTACTAGGAATAGTCCATATTAGTAGTGTATTTTCGCCATCAGTTTCCCAAAGATATCAACGGGAAGAAAGTGGAGCATAGCTTTGAGTCCAAATTTAGGAGTGCTTCTAAGGGCGCCCGTTATACAAACGCAGAATAATCAAGTATTGCAATGTAGTTGTTCTTGTCCAGTGGGGTCCATTAGACTAGTACTCCGTACATAAAGATGAGTCCATATACATATATCCAGTGAATAGTCCGTTGCTGGAAACCCCAGTTTGGGGCTATAACTTTCCTACATGAATAAATGGCAATCGAGGTCTTCCTACCACGATCTTGGTTATTCAGTTTCCAGCTAAATTTTTATCAAGATATATTCCCAAATATCTGCAGTGATCTACAAATCGCAATTCGATGCACTTGAGTTTTGGGTTGTTTTGTATTTTCAAAACTTTCAAGTTTTGTATTTCAAATCTTCAGACTCCAGCGGGTCTCTAATTCGAAGAAGTAACTTTCCTGAAAGTGCTATCGCAATGCTGTCCACATAGGCTATGACACTGAGTCCCTCTTTACCCAAAATTAGGAGTATCTCACTCACTATCTTGAGTCACAGTACGGATGATAATACTCCACCAAGGTACCCCCTGTACACCGATCTTTTGGTTAGACAGCACCCCAGCTCAGCATGGATAAGTCTACTTTTAAATATTTACTCGATCCAATAGCAAAGATAGTTCTTTCAAATCAATCAATATCGCCCCTCAGCGACACTAGCCTCTAAAGCGGCAATGATATCTTAATCTGGTTGATGACTCCAATAGAATTCACTTGGTCAACTGGGTGTAATCGGCACTATCCTACCACTGAAGGCTACATCGAGAGCCCAATAGCTACATATGTATGTACATATATTATAGACCTGTCTCGGATAAAATCTTCACGCCTTACATGATAATGTAACCAGTCACTAAGAATGTTTAACAGCCTTGCTAATTTTTGTAAAAAGAAAGAGAAAAAACTGTTTGGTGTAAAGCCTTTCTGAACTGAAGGGCGAGGCTATGTCTTATATTTTTTGCATACATCAAAATTTTGCTTAAAAAGTAATTCTTCCTATAAAAAATAATAAATAGATTCCTGGACGTAGCTCCTATCGGTCTACAAGGACGACTTAACGACTTCTAAAACAACTCCATCAAGCATCCTAAATGCTTAGGTTTTACGACAAATATAACAATATCACGTTCTCAATTTGTTTTATAACTTCTCTCACTCTCTCTTCAATGTGCATTTGAAGTCCTTTATTGGGACGTTGCCTCGTAAAAACCCGCACAACGAATATCTAGAGAAAACATTAAACAAAGATTTCACCTTCCACTTTATGGACTCGAATGGCAACATTTTCTGTCATTTCTTTATTTTTTATGCAGTCATGCCTTGCTGTTTTATGGGGCATGACAGCAGCAGAAAAAAAAACAAAAAAAACCTGTTTGACAACATAATTGGACAAACAAAAAAAAAAGTCAGACAAA
The DNA here is from genome assembly GCA_905220385.1 of Xylota sylvarum. Classification (NCBI taxonomy): domain Eukaryota; kingdom Metazoa; phylum Arthropoda; class Insecta; order Diptera; family Syrphidae; genus Xylota; species Xylota sylvarum. The sequence goes on along the minus strand of LR999957.1, from coordinate 99,887,934 downwards.
AAAAAAACAAAAAAGGAGTCAGAAGACAATTTAAAAAAGAAGAAATTAATTAATGACATTTCATTAAATAAAAATGTCACCTAACCTGACTGCTTAACCCACAACCACAACATCCTCACTAATAATAATCTTCTAATTATCTTGCACACCTCACCTAGGGTGTAGTAAAATTTATATCCTGCGTTTGTCATGTGCCATCACAGCCCCTCTATTAATTTACTGTGCGGTTTTAACATGAAGCCTAAGAGAAATATTTATGACCTTAAATTAAGTGATTACGTCAAACACAATGACACTAAAGCGTACATTGTCATTCTTTATCGCATGTTGAAGGTATAAAAAGAAAAAAAAAACGAAAATGAAATGTCAGGGAAAATTGGGACGATGAAGGTGATAATCTGCTCTTAACCTTAAAAAGAGGAGATAGTCTAATCAAGCATGTTTCCGGAGTTGGAATTTGCTTTGTTAAGGATGGGTAGTGCAGCTCAGAGAGATTTAAGATCGTTTATTCTTGTGAACGGATTTCTTTTAAGGAATGTTTATGTTTCTCCTATTATTTATAATGTAGGTAATACTTCCGCCTTTGTAACTCAAACTAGGCAGAAGGTACTAGATCTCACAGTAGAGAGCCACAGCCTCAGTAGATTTGTTAGGGATTGGATTATATCGAGTCCATATGTCACATGACCATCACAGGATCCTAACTTTTGACTTAGATAATACGTCTATTACAATCAACACAGTTAGAAAGCCGAGGAAAACTAACTGGGATGCCTCTGAATCGTCCCTTGAAAATAATCTGGAGCATATTGATATAAGGAGAGCTTCAGCTCACAATCTAGAACTAGGACTCACTGCAGAGGACATAACACGACCCATCAAAGCTGCGTTTGAAACTAGCTACCTAGTTAACAGAAATGTAAGAGGGAATAAGATTCCATTGGCACAAGTTTGCCAAGCCTCCGATCTAAAACGAGTAAACTGTTTCACGCACCGAAGCGTACTAGATACTGACAGAGCTACAGAATGGCGCTAACTTCCTATAACAACGAAAAAAGGAAAGCTAAACGAGAAAGCTTTAAGAAGTTCTGTGAGACAATCGCAAGTACTGCGGCCAGATTGCACAAGGCGCTAGCAAAAATGGGAGGAATACCACCGTGTCTAAGAAAACCGGATAGCAGCTTCACCGATAATGAAGAACAGAACATACGACTTCTATTAGAAACTCATTTTCCTGGCTGTCTTCCGAGCCCAGATTCACAGATAATAGCAGCAGGATCCACATACCGAGATTTCGGAGAGAAGACTGGAAAATAGCAACAGAAATCTTTTTTAGAGAGTGCTTAGAATGGGCAACTGGCTCCTTTCAGTATTTCACGTCACCAGGGGAGGGTGGAATTACAAAAATCCTATTACAGACGCCCAGGTAACGCCTAAAAATTTCTTTCACGGCCCCATCTCTGGCGAGCGTCTGACAAACATCCTAGAGTAAAACTGTCGTGAAAAAGCTCTTCAAAACACAAATTACCTCTCGGACACGGCATTAAAACAATAGGTTTCTTCCATTTGTGTAAAGAATATAACAAGCACAACACAAATGGTTGTGAAAAGGTAGGCCCTGTCGCGACAAAATTTATATATATATTTTTTTTTTAGTCTGGCGCTGGGCTATATACCGAACCAGTGGCGACGGGTGAAGGTAGTGTTCATTCATGGGGAAGAGAGACCCAAGTCTACCGAAGTCAGACTTGGTCAGTCAGTCACAGACTACTCAGCCTAACATCGTTTCTTCTCAAAACGATGGAAAAAGCTGTTTACAAGAGTATGTACTACGTACATACATCTACCCTTAACCACCGTCAGCATGTCTGCAGAGCGGGCAGATCCACATAGACTGCTCTGTACCAGCTGACTGAGACTATTCAAAGCGCTCTTGAAGTGAAAGTGATAGTACTGTGTGCCTTCCTGTACATCGAAGGACCATTCGATAGCACATCGCATGAAGCAATTTTACGAGCTGTAGATAGAAAGGGGGTAAAGAACACAGTATCGAAGTGGATGTATGATCTTCTGAGCCCGAAACCCGAAAGCAAGCAATTTCGGGTTTAGATGAGTATATGCCAGAGCCTACTCCTCCGTCAGTTTTTGACCCGTCCGTGAACATCTTGATATTATTCGTGTTGATGGTTTATCCAATCCTTTCTTAAGGAGATGATTGTTTTAATAGAAAAACCCCTAAAATCCCCCCATGTTCATGCTGCATGACTATCTTTATGTCAATTTAATCTTCCTTCCGCATAACGATGCCTATTTTCACAACTAGCAATTCTCATTAAGAAAACTTTAATAACAAACACCCCTTAAGTGGTCCAAATTTAGTACAACTTTTCAAATTGAACCCTAATTAGCACCTTCTCAGCTATACCAGCAACAGTACCATCATTTCTCTTTTCCCTACCACAAGCACAGCAATGCTAGATAATAACAAAACAAAAAAACAAAAAAACAACTTTTTGAAACATTTTTGTAATAAAATTAATTTTACAATTAAAAAAGCAGATCCATAAACATACAAACATGTAGCCACATGCTTTTCCAGGAAAAAGTGTTTCTCGCCTTCGAGTTGTTGCAACTCGGATGGGGATATCCAACACTAGCTCCATATATGACATACACCATCCAGTCGTATGGCATACATAGGGCGACACAGTTGTACTCGGGAATGTTACCCATACGCCTCAGTCTACAAGTGCCTGGGGCGCACTCTAATTATATTTGTGCAACTTTTATTTTTTTTTTTTTTTGCCCCACATACGAGTACGACGATGAGGACTAGGACGAGGACGAGGACGACGACGACGACGGTTACAGCAACGACAACGGTATTCGGTATTAATTAACACATGCTCAGCGAATTGTAATTTTATTGTTTCTTCGTGTATGGCAGCAGCCTGACTCTGTAGGTATTTGTGTCGGTCTGTGTATGTTTCTATGCAAATGCTGTTGATTTTTCCCCAAAGCATAACTTAAACATGATTTGAGGTTGTGTTCAGAGTTGGGAAGCATTTCTCGTTTTTTTTTTTTTCCTTTTTTTATTTTTGCAGAGTTGAAGAGGAGGAGAGAGGCAGAATGCATGTAACACTTTAATAGCCCAAGGGATGTTATGGATCCATTAGGATGTGTTAACATACCATAATGCCTTGTTAGAGCCGCTGGTTAATCAATGCTGGAGTTATGAAAGTAAAATGCTATTGAAACCCGCCGCTCTTTGCCTGAATTAGGTATGGGAAAACATGCAAATCATCGAGGGCATCGGTAAAGTGAATGTTCGGTAATGAAGGGAAATTAAGCAGTCGATGTCGAATATGATTCTTCTAGTTCGATGATTTGCGTCCGATTTTCATCGTCCATTTTATCCACTAACTCTATGCAGCTTTTGATGCAGTGATATGTACATAAACACCCTCCTATCCCTCATAAAGTAGCCGTGCCGTGAAGTTTTTAAGTGGGTGTCGTGGATCCAGTGGTTAGTGTGTCGGACTACTGAGACAGATGTTAGAGGTTTGATTCTCGAACAACATTACAGTTTTGTTTTTCGGTCCCACTTTTCGTGAGCGTCTGACAAACATTAGAGAGTATAACAGTCAACACACGAAACACAATTGGTTGTGATAAGTTAGCCCCAGAGTTTTATACGCTCTTTTCGTGCCAAAACATTAATATTTATTTTTCCTCAAAACATTGATTACATTTCGTTAAGAACATTCTAAAAAGTAGGCGTGGCATTCACCATCTGCACCAAAAAATGCACGAGTTCATGAATAACCCTAAAAAAGATAAGCGAGGACAAGACTTGTAATTGTAAATAATAAAATGTGGTTTAAGATGGCTTTGAGGGTTCTTACCTTAAGCGTTTGATGAATCCTCCTACTTTAAAATAGGTGGGCAATATTCACGATATGCTCATGATGTAATGTTTGTAAAGGATTTGCTATGTTCTCACATTTAAATTCATGCTCTTTTATCTCTTATTCCAATTTATGCTTCTGAAAGACCAAACAAACAACGGCCTAAATGAGCCTTTTACTATAAGTTAGGAATATAATCTCTTTCAATAAAGTTTGGAATGTTGTTGACTTATCTTATTCGTTGGGAAGTTTCAAAAACGCTGTCTATAAATTGTATTCTTAATGTTACGAATTAACGATAAAGGGGTCCGAACAGAACCTGACAATGGTTGTTACCTCTGTTCTACCGCCCTAAGTTCTTGTTAAATCTAACATCAAACACGTCTTCTTAAGACTAGTTAGTCTTCAGAAAGCAAAACACGACAAACTAAACAGATTCTACCACTGTATAGACCCAACTTAGCGCTCTTCACGGGGATTATTACCAGCCACAACCTCCTGCCGGCTTACAGAAGAAGAATGCGTCTAAACACAGACGACAGAGGATGCGTAGAAGAAACCACATATCAATTCCTAATCCTAAGCGAATGCCGAAGCCTAAGCAGAACTAGGAAAACGGTCCTTGGCGAATACCACTTCGGTGATCTGGGCGACCTGTGAAAAAAGCCACCATTAACCATCATAAAATTTATTGCAATTTCGGATTGGTTCAGGGAGGCCGCTTAGCTGTATCAAAGCCACCATCAAACTTTTGTTTTTGCCGTCCAAGTGTTGTTGAGATCGTTTAGATCATTAAAAAGGTATTCGCCTAATGTAGCTAGCCTTCCTAGTATTCGCGAGTGCAGGGCACGTGCACAGGAGGTGACTGATGGTCTCCTCTTCCTCTTCATTCAGAAGTCGTTGTAGAGGATGCCCAATATTTGAGCATGTCTTCCCATAGCACAGTGTCCAATGAGGGTGTTAACTATCTTAGAGATGGTGCCTCTCCTATGTTTAAGGACTCCAATGGACCTGGTTTTATTTAAAGTCGGCCAAAGCAGCCTAGCGTGTGACATTGGTCGAGTTGATGCCATCGATGATTGGCCCCATTCTCCGCGTCGGTGTTAATAAGCTATTTAACATAAGACGTAGGCGCCTTGTTGTCGGTGACATTTATGCTGTTAAGACCAGAGGAGCCTCGTCTATCTAGTTAGTCAGCCTCACAGTTCCCTGGTATGTAACAGTAACCTGGTACCCAGCAAAGGGTGAGGTTGTACTGTCCAACTATCTCGTTAAGAGATACGCGCCAGTCTTTCACTGCCTTGGATCTCATTATGCTGGATACAAGGGATTTGATGGCTGCCTGACTGCCCATGTATATGACAATATTCAATGCTGATATTGCATTAACCGCCAGCCAGTCAGCTGCTTGACGAATGGCAGTGACTTCGGCTTGAAAAACGCTGCAATAGTTTGGAAAGTTAAAGGAGAGGTGGATATCCAAGTCTTCGGAGAAGACTCTAGCACTGACTCCGTCCTCGATTTTAGACCTATCCGTGAAAATTGACAGCTATTCGTGGTACAGGACATCCCTTTGTGTTCTGTCTGGTATTGAGAAATTGTAGCCCATGTTGACGTTGTATTCAGTGGGCAGGTGTTCGGTGACCTATGGAAGATGACGATGCATCAGTAATATTTTGGCATGTCCAATATGTTGCTCCTACCATTGTTTAGAGCTATTCTTATTGCTGAGCAGGCGGCCAGTTGTTTGCTGATGATGCCGATTGGGAGTAAGTGGAGCATGGTTTGAAGTGCTGCAGTGGGAGAGGTTCTCAGTGCACCAGTAATACTGACACATGCAACTCGTTGGATCTTTTCAAATATAATTAGGTTGGACTTCTTCTTTAGGGCGGGCCACCAGACCAATTCTCCATACATGATCAGTTTTAATACCGTAGTGTATAGCCAGTGCATAATGTTTGGTTGTAGGCCCCAAGTGTAGCCCATTTTTAAGTCACTGCACTACGGGGGTTAAAAGTGATTCAAGTGTTAGCTGCAGCCACACCTTCTAACTACTTACATACCTATCTATGTTTTATATTTACAGATACATCTGTTCATTTAACTTTGATTGTATATTATTCGTAGTTCTTTCTTTTTGTAAAGCTATGCTCGTAGATGATTAAATAAATAAATACTTTGAGACTGCCCATGGGGAAGAGTTGCCTCTGCTCTTCGAAAGTCTTTATTTAATCGACAATCTACTAGTTAGTCTCAAGGAATTAAGCTACTTAGCGATGCTGAAGCTGATGCTGATGACCTAGAAACTTGCCACGAGAACCTTAGGGACCAATAAAGCAGAATTCTGGTTTTAATCCCAGAAAACTTTATTGAACTCTAGAGTGATTCAACAGATTAGGGCATGGGCATGGGCATAAGTGCATGTTTATTTTCATTTAAGCGAGGTGTTGAGTTTCCTAATGTGATTGCACCATCCACGCAATACATTTTTATATCAACTATCGGTGTCATATATTGGGCGCGGCTTACTTCTGTTGACAGAAGTCACTACCTCGACCGCAAAAAAACAAAATGTACCAAGCAATTCCAACCTCGTTAAACATATTCTAGTACTAATAAAAGCAAACTACAGCAATAAACAAGTACTGACGTTCTTTTAACGACTTCCTTAATTGACCTTGCCAACCAAAAATTTCGCTATCAAAAGACACGAAAGCCGTCCATTTACAACACCCCCCTTTCCGCTCCACTAATAATGAAAGCAAAACGTTTTAAATAAAACCAAAAAAAAAATAAAAACTACCGCCGAGTCCTCAGAATCGTACCAACTGACCTCACTCAACGCACTTAAAATGCAAAGGATTATTCCGAAATGTCCACAAACGCAAAGGCGACCCACATACAATTACCATCAAGCCGATTAGCTTGCCCATGCATATTTAAGTCCTTTAGAATCACAAGCCCTCTTTTTTTTACAACTCTTTATTCGCCAAACTGGTCGGTTTTGCTTCTGTCCTCTTCGACTTGGTAACCCGCTCACGCCCACAATCTTTCATCAGAATTTCATAATTTTGTTATGACAATGGGTGGTCTCCGGAAATGTCAAAATGCGAAATCTAAAAATAAGCAGCACCAAACCACATTTTACCATAAAGCCGCTTGTAGCAAAAAAAAAAAAGAGGAATGTAAAAGGACTGTGACATAGCCATACCACAGCTAAGCACTTCCTTCAACACAAGGGGGCACACAGGCGGTTAAAGTAAAAATGTAAAATCCCGCTGTGAATGTACAAATAGCCTAAAGCCGGAAGAACCTCCTTTCAATTTTTGTTTTTTTTTTTTTTTGTTTTGATGAATAAAAATAAAACACCACCCCGGCAAGTAGAGTGCGACTAAAAAAAAGGACACGAGCAAAATGGGTAGCAAATAAAAACCGGACTGCTCGTTGGATACCCCTATAATAATAACCATGAGAGGGTGGCTTGTCACAGAAACCACTACTCCCAACTGAGCACAAATGAATTGCTGCGATCCAAAAGGAAACTTACCGTCTATACGCACAACAAAAGTAAAAAAAAAAAACTCCAAAGGATACATAAGGGCACACGAAACTTGTTGATGGCGTACGTACGTTGCTGGTCTCTACACTAAGTCCTGACTAAGCCCCACGTTGACAACAACTGCTTTTGACCAAATCAAAAAGGACACCGCATGATGTCGTCGCAAGATATCGTTGTGTGTGGAGAAGGACAATATTATGATACTTTTACGCAGACCCACCACTCAAAGGAAGTAAAGAACATCAAATGGATTTAGCGGCCGGACTGGACCTCAAACAGCAGTTGTTTGAAACCCTCGTGCAACATTACTTTTTGTGGAATTTTTTTCTTGTTTCTATTCACCCTCTTCGCTTCAAAAGGATGACAGTAATAAAGGACATTAAAATGAATTTGCTAGGATACTTTTTAATAAAGTTGTTATTTCTTTTTTTCTTTTTTCTTTTTTTTGTGTAAGCAACGTGTTGGGTGGTTGGTATGGTCATAATGGTGGAACATGGTGATAGCGAAATGGCTAAATAGAGTTGTTAAAAGAAAAGCAAAAAGAAAAAAATCAAAGTTTAACGCTAGGCAGGCGTATTTAATGGAATCACCCGCAGTTAAGTCGCAGAAGGTTTAGCAATTGACCATCCACTACGAATAGCAAGAAACAAAATAAATTGATTGGGATGGTTCACATGATACTGGCTCATTTAAGGGGTAGAATGTCCAAAGTTTCCATAGTTTTTGGTGGCCTGGGATTTGAAGTTTTAACTAAGGCACATATTTCTTCTACTTTCCGAGTCGTTTTGCTTTCCCTTAACAGCCAGCTATGTTACTGACGGTCATCGTGGAGCCAAAATTTACTCAAGAGATGCATACAGCCTTGTCTTAGTCTATAATTGCTATCTTTCAGATGAAAACTTTGCGACATAATCTTAAAAAAAACAAACAGATGGTAAATCCTATGTTAAAGGTTGGTCTGTGAGGTCGGTGGTGCGTACGGTGGAAAAAGGCTCTCCACTATAAAGAATACACTCTAGAATGAAGATTCTGATTTCACCTGGAGGTGTGAAATCACAAATCCACAGATCCACAGATCCCAGATATAGAGTTTAAAGCAGTTGAACTCGCAGGCAGATAGACAGATTGGAGTTGTCATGTCTGAATAAAATCTCGATCTCGATATTTATCGGGAAATACGTATAACTATGTTATCAGTCGATGCAAAGGCACAGATAAATATAGAATTAGTTAGCTGATGAGCCAACTTGAACTTTTTGTCGAAAGCCAACAACAGACTGAATTTGTTAAAGAACCATCTCTAAGCTCTAAGTAAACTAGATTGGTTTCCTAAATATACATTGCTTCTTTCACTGTGGCTTGTACGTAGTTAGGTAGTTGATTTGAAATCTAAAGAGACTGTATCATCACTTACATGCATTGTTTTCCTTACATGAATGGAAAGCTGATGTACCCCGGATTTAAAGTGGAAATATATCAGACATGCAACTACATTACAACACAAAATTTTTATTCAATCTCTGCACTTTTGTCAGTAATGCAGTGAAGAATAAATACAAGTTGATATGCCCCATACAATCATATCTAGTTCACTCACAAGGACAACATGAGTGTAATAAAAACTCCTCACTTCCATCTGCGAAAGAAAAATAACCCAGCGTCCGCTACTTAAAACATAATTCGCATTTCTCTGAGTATTCCTTGGAAACTAAAGCATCCACACCACAAACCAAAAATCTGTTCTCTACTCTGTAATGCGAGGATAACTCCGTACAACATAAAATAACACAACATTCACGATCCCAGTGGAATGCAGCAATGCAGCAGCAGCAGTTGAAAACAAACCAAACAGAGAATAAAAGACAGAACACCCAAGGATATGTGTTCGCTTTGATATAAACCATGAATTATGTTCTCCTCCTCAAAGTTTGCTGATACTGAGAATTCCTGACCCACCTCAACACTACCTTGGTCATAGCCATCATTGCCAAAAAGGATTGCCACTTCACATAAAAGACGAAGAATAGAAAAAACAGAAAAACCACCTCGAAACCAAAAAAATACCCTTCTCCATTAAATTTCGCTCGCTATGTCAGAAAAGGTATTTTTTTTTTTTAATTTGTTCAATTTTATTTTTCAAAGAAAAACGTGTTTCCTTTTTTTCTCGTATCCTTGATTCTTGCTCACTGATTCTCTGAGTTTCACTCACACCATCCCTGGGAGTCTTTAGCACGTCTGCTAATTGGCAAACTTTAATTTTGCCAGTTCTAATTTCTTCCACCCTTTCAGCCAACCTCAGTTTCTAACCGTTCGTCGAATTTCAATTTGCTGAGTTTGCTCCTTTTTTTTTTTTTTTTGTTACAGTTGAGGGACTGCCGTTTGCAAGAAACAACGGTCCGAAGAACCTCAATTTCTGTTCGTTTTCAATTTGAATGCTCATTTTGATGGTCCGAATGGGGGTTTTCCGGTTTTAATTGTATTTTTAGTGCGTTCCGCTTTTGTCTTTTACCTAACATAATTTGTATCCTTTTTTTTTTGCTCAACTGAAAGAGAAAAGACTGACACAGAGAGAGTACAAAAAAAAAGGGTTCAAGCACCTAAAATAACAGGACACAATGAATTTTTCTTCTCATCGAGAGGGCGATGGGTTGTTTCAATTTTGGAGGACCTAGTTTCAAAAACGAGTTTGTATACTTATGTATGTGTGTATGGGTTGGTGTTTTTTTTTTTTTGTGAGTCCTTTGAGATTTTAATTGGTATCATGCCGGGTGGCAAGCAAAGAAAAGAATATTTTCATTAGAGAGAAATAATTGAAATTTAGCAGGTGTGGTTAGGATGCCTACGTTATCTTTGTTAAAAGAACCTTTGGAAAGCAGTACTTGAGTTTTTTAGTTTAATTTGAAAGTGTCCTTGAAAAATTCCGAAGGGATGCATATGATGGAAATTATACTTCTGCTACAAATTGTAGCATACCATTTACCAAATCTAGCCGTAGAATATTTTATCAGAACATTTTTAAGCCAAAAGTAGGCGTGATATTCGTAATAATATTTTAACATCTTATGCTTTTCCAATGTAATAATTCTGGTAATGTAACGGATAGAAAGTCTTCGCCAGACTGTTGTTAAGGTTATCTGTGTTTCAGTACTTGGCTGTGGCGTATGTGTCTTTCTACAGTGTTTGTCCAAGTAATCGGTGGTATTCCAATATTCTGAGGAATAACTCGAATTTAAGCACCCGATCGAGGTTCAAAAACCAATTATACCAGACGCAATGTTTTTTTGTTTTCTTTCTTGAAAAAGTTTTTCAGAAATACGAAGATAAAGACTACTCTCAACAACCTGAAGAAATGTGCGAAGATGAATGTCCGAAGAAAACACATTGATACCACCCCATCACTATGTTTTTTGGTAATAGCTGTTCAACTATATATAGATCAGGTATAAAGAACAATTGATAAAATAAAAAAAATCCTTAGAAGAGAAAAAAAAAATGTTCTACCATGTTTCTTGATGTTACACAAGCTTTTGACAAGGTTTGACCTAAAGCTGCTTAAATATCTCGCAAAATAATGTCATACATTCTAGAGTCTTACATAATGCAGAGATCATTTCGAATAAAGTATGAAGATGAGTGCTCTATATCAAAATATTTAAATCTGGAGTATCTCAAGGTAGTGTATTAGAACCAGTTCTGTTCCTTTCATAAACAAACGACCTACCACGAAATGTAGAAACTACTGCTGAAACATTTGACGACGATACTGCTGTCCTTGCTGTATGGTGCCTAATGAACCCTGATCTACATAGAGATCTAAGAACAAGGGCTCTCCATTAATACAGAAAATTCAGACCTTATCATCTTCACAAGGAAGTTGAGAGATCCGAAATTTCAGTTCTGGGCACTTTTCGGATCAGAGCAACAGGTGGCTGAAAAGGTTAAGTATCTGGGTGTACATCTAGATGCTGGACTAACTTGGAACTTGCATGTAGAAGAGAAAATCAGAACTAAAGTAGACTAAGGTGGAGAATCTCGCCGAGGTCAGTTATAGTTAGACCGATTATCACATAAGCATCAGTTGTATGGTGGCCAAAAGCCTCCCAGAAAATTGTAAACCAGCAGTTAAATTGGGTCCAACGTCTGGCATGTTTAGCGATCGCGGGTGCAATACGAACGACACAAACAAGCGCAATGGAAGTGGTCCTGGGTATTCTACCGCTGGACTTATTTATAAAGAAAGCGGCGGCTTCGACGGCACTTCGTCTGCACCGGGATATCAACTGGCACTGGCGCGGTACTATCTATGGTCATAGGAAAATCCTGGATCTCGTGAAAAATGAGATTAGGGAGTTGAATATGCCCATGGATGGAATAAAGACAATGCGTATTACCTCAGTCTATCAAACCGAGATGATTGCTCTGTTGCATGCGTTGGATCACCTGAAAGAGGGTCAGGTTGCGGGTATAAACATTGCTATAGCACTGGACAACACTGGTAATTAGACGCATGGAGCTAATAGATATCAATACATCACTAGCATTGGAATATGTTCAAAGCAAGGGTCAACTTCAAAGCTCTCTGGCTCGGAACCATTTCGGCGGAACACTAAAAAAGGTGGTAAACCGTGGAAGTTTGCACGCAGGCGAAAACGGCTATTAAAATGCCGATTGGCACCACTCACAGAGAAGTTCTAAGCTTAGGGCGAAAAATACTGAAATGGGTGGTAGCGTTATCTACAGGTCATGGAAATTTCGGGTATCACCTAAAGAAGATGGGTATTCTGGAGGATGACACCTATGAACTATGCCTGGAGAAAGTCGGGACGACCGGCAGCACATATATTTTGTCAATGTCCGGCGCTAGCTGGTAGAAGAAGGGAGGTCCTGGGATGAACCAGATTTCTGTTAAACAGATGCTAGCGTTGACACGAGGAATCAAAGCCAGAGAGGAACCGTGGAGAAATCCAGGGAGACTCTTTGGCTAATATGGATCGTGGAAGAAAGACGAAAAGGGACCCAACATTGTGGTCTGGTTTGTAATCTCTCGAATAACAGTAAGCGTTCTTAAAGTTGCGACCACTAACTCAGAATTTTGGTAGTAATTTTGAATAATTTCCGAACGGTGTTCGTTCGTGAACTTCACCATGATAAAAACGTAAACCTAGACTAACATTTCGACATTGGCAGATCATAAAAAAGTTGAAGGGCGCGTTTGTATTTGAAATTGTTATGTCCCTACTGAAAAACTCTCTACACAGAGATATACCCACAAGTGGTGTCTTCTTACCAACATGCGGGCAGAGATATTTGAAACTCTCAATTTGCCGTATGAGTTCATGTCCGAACTTTAACTGGAGTCGAATTGACTCCACTGGTTACGATTCCGATTCGGTCTTGTTTCGGCTAATTATTAGTCCGTGAGACTCTAGCTATTCTACTCAAGTTATTTCTGCAGGAGTGTGGAATCGGATGACAAAAGAGCGACATCATCATTAAAAGGAGAGTCTTGGAGTAGATCACCTTAATCATATTTTCCAGAACCTTTGTGGACCAACATATGTAAGTATCAGCCACCCTAAAACTGTTGGTACACAATCGAAAACTTTTTCAAAATCTATTAAGATACTAGGTTAGGTCAATATAACTTGCAAACCATTCAGTTGATTTTATGTAGTTCAATATGTCGTATTCACTGGATATTTCTTCAAGGTCTTGACAGAACTGTAGTCCGATAAATTTGTATCTGAGGTGGATGAGACCTGTACAATACAAAGACAGTGGGTTGTGTCGTCCTTCTTGACTTCGTAATTTTTACATCTTCGACATAAGTTTTTTACATTGTCCTTACTAACCCAGTCTTACGAGCGGCCATTATGATTTCTATGACCTCCGCTTGGAAAACGCTACTTTAGTTCGGGAGGTGAACTAGTTTTGATATAACTAACTATTCTGGATCTTTGGTCCATCCATGTACACAAAGATGGATTGTGTATTAGTTAACATACTATTTTCCCATTCATTCATGCTCAAACATAAGCTATTTTAATTTACAAAAAATTATATAGGACGCTCTTACCTAAGAAGCCTTTAAAAACCCGAATCTTATGGATTTTTTATCCACTTATGCTAATCCGAATATGCCCATAGACCGAAAGAATTTGATCTCACTAGTTTGGCCCATATTCTGTACATATCCTAGGTAAATAAACAACAATATATAGATATACTAACTAACACCTAACACCAATTAATTTGACAACAAAACTATCTTAAAATTTGGCATTCAATCGCACTTAACTTACATTCGAAGCTAGCCGTTTTCAATCCAGGATCCCCTTAATGTTGATAACTCTTCTAATCCGTATACTTAATTCCAATATGTGCTATTTAAACCTCATGAATTCCCTGCCTTAGTTTAGGGAAATTCAAAGAGAGTTCCCTCATGTTTTAAGTTCTGAGAATTTATTACTATACACATCATAGTCGTGTGTAGATGCTTTATATGGAAACCATTGTCAAAACAATATTTTATTTATGAAACATCTTTTGCAGTGGTTGCTAGTACATATATGTCATCATCTGACACCTTTCTTAAGGTACCTTCAACATTGTAATAATCTTTTTTTAAGACGAAAAATATCTCCAACATGCTTATCCGTCGTCATCAAACCAAACCCCATCTAATCATCAAGAAAACAAAAGCCTCATCCTAAATATTCAATTCCCTGTCATGTAAGCTCCTGTACCTTCAAGAAATTACCAATTCATGGAGAGTGCCGATGGGGGGATGGAAACTATCCAGAGCACAATCGTTCTTGGCAATAATGAAGAGTTGAATAAATATGTAACAATCATCTAGTCAACCTAGATTGTGCCGTTACATAAGAATCTCTAGAACTGGAGACTATTTTTTTTTCCTGTAAAAAAGGAGACACACAAACAAACCGAGAAAGAAAATCATTCGCATATGCATGAGCCAACTATGGTTCGAATGCATTATTCATGCTATAGGTATCTACTTTCTTTACTCTAGTAAAGTTTTCGTATCTTTTTCATCACATCAAGAGAGACGATGCAAATATGTGTAGGAGAGAATATACCTGACCTTCTTTTCAAAATAAAGATTTATACATACTATACATATGTATATACTCTTAAGTATTATCGAAATGAATGAATCGAGTGAAATCGAATCGAATGAATTGAATCCTTTCGTGGCAGTGAGTGTCGTCGTCTGACAGGATATTCGCATGCACACAGTCACAGCAGGAAAGAAAAAGATGACAAAATGACAAGAAAAACATTTAATCGAATCATTCTTTTGAAAATCCGTATCCTTATTTAGTTTTCGTCTTGTCTTCTCCTCTTGATTTTGAATTTGATCCTTTAATTTCTGCCACCCTGTACGCAATTGTATTGGGTCCTTCCTGACTGTAGAACACAGTCTTCCGATTAACACAAATTCAATCAACAAATGAGATTTCCTTTTGGCAAATTGATTTTATCTGGAATTCCGATGAGAAGAGAAAAAGGACACTCATACGATGAATACGTGTGAATGTGTTATCATCACAGCAAAGCAAGTATAGTTACACACGCACATGCATTCCAAAATTATCAAGGGATATATCAAAGTGAATAATTGAGATGTGCCATATGTCCGTAAGGAAGGATGGTCCTTATTGAACCATATGTAAGTGTGGAGAGATGCAAATTGAAATCTGAATTTGCTTTAAATACAATGGATTTCGGAAGAACAAGGACTAACTTTTGGGTATATTTTTCGGTCGAACGACAAACTAAAATTTTTGAGTAGAACTGCGTATGTATGTACATGTGTAAACGTGTAAAATGCTTTGGGAATATGGGATCTACTTAAAGCTGGGGTCTGCATTTGGGGTATAAAGAAACTCCGTAATTTGCTACAAAAGTCGAAAGGAATTTAAAGTAAAGAGAGCTGTTGAAGCAAAATTTTAAAAGGAATGACCAAAGAAACAGTGACAGCAAGCACTTAACTTAAAGGGATTCATTCGGTTTAGTGAATGACAAAGGTAAGGCAGAAGGGATAAAAGTAGCAATCTCGGTGCTACTGGTGAAAAAAAATGTAAGCCTTTGATCCAGCTAACTGAAGTGTTCACAAGCCAAAAGAAAATTAATGTAGAGCTAAAGAAAAGACATGGATATCTGTAAAAAGTGTACACTTAAGGCGTGAGGCAAAAAGAATTCAAAAAATAAGTGCAAAGTTTGGTTCAGTTGGACAAACGAATAAATTATCCTTTGGCGTATTTGCAATACTTGGATGATATTCTTCAAAGACTTCAAATAGTAGTTTTAAGCCAGACTTGGTGAGAACAATAGCATTTGAAATACATTTCAAGGATTAATTTGTCTCAGAACTTTCTATCCACACACACATACGTGAGTATATCGCAATAAGATGTCGAATTCAAAGGTTGAAGGAAGCACATTTTAAAGCTAGGCTTACATAGATAATAAGTGGATGACAACATGTATCTTTACAGGTAGTTGTTTAGTAATCTAAGTGAAGCCATTCCCAAGGATTTCGAATTAGTGGTCTACAACTGAGAAACGAATTAACTAAGCTAGGCTTAGACTTGAAATAGGATCTCAATTCATTAAATTGTTTGTTCCAACAATGAAAATAGAAGGCATTTGTATATGATACTTTAAGCCCAGCTTTGAAGTAAAACAAAGAGTTCCAATGTTCCACATGTTCGATAATAATGTAATTTTTTTATGTAGATACCATTCCCTCCACTATCGAAAGTGGACTCTTCTGCATGATCTCATTTCCAACACAATTTATTACTGAAAAAATCGAGCCTATGAGCAGCTTTGCTTAGACAACCATCAAGCTGTGATGCAGACATCGTGAGAGCGAACCTAGCAATGGTTTTGTTAGTGAAAAACAGCCTTGTTGTAATATTTGTTCTTCGAATGGAAATCTTTTGCTGCATGTATCCAAAAGGAGCAACGAAATTCGACTGAATTCAATAACTTTTTCAAAAGAGGTTTATTCGTACATTTATAATGGTTTGGTTTGGTTCAAGTGGCTTCTAGCTTAGAAATGCCAACCGACTTAGACCAGTAAAATATCCATTGTGATACCACGTGGATCATAGGAGAAAGTTTCTCTCTACATACTCGTTAAACCATTTTGAACTTCTGATGAAGCGTAAGAGGTTCTTGATATCCATGCTTATGCAATCGCCTGTATCGTTGTAATAAAAGGTTCCTAAGCTTCCTTTTACGGCAGAAACAAAGAAGGTGCGGAATATTTTGTTCCTCTTTCTTAACCATGCAGCTTCTACAAAAGTTCTAAAACAGGTCCAGCCTTGTAGCATGCTTGCCTATTAGACAGTGTTCAGTGATAACACCTATTGTAGTTCCGACATACCAATATCAATCAAGTTCTTAGACGGTTTTAAATCCAGCTTTTCCCAAATTTGTTTTATCGCTACACATGTTGGTGCACTTGTTCACTTAAGATTAGTACTCTCGATAGTATCCAGTTTGAATTTTAGTTCACAAGTAGCAATTGGTATACCAAGTAGCGACTGGTATACCTAAGATGCCTTTGGCAGAATAGATATAGTTGTTAATATTCTGGCGGGTTCATCGGGTTTCTTTAGAATCTTTCTATACCCCGGCTTCCAACGCAAATGAATATTGAACTGCTCATCCATCCCCGTAAGAAATGATCCGCAATCTAGAGCATCCGTCCAGAACAATCGGTGATATAATTAAATAGCACTATTCCAAGGATCTAAAATAAAGCCTACGAGTTTAGGTAGGTAGGTAGGTCCATTCCCAAAACTTAATCCATGTCAGAAGTTGCCCTCCTAAACCATCTGGTTTTCGCGATGAATTTTAGGGTGGTCTTAGGTGGCGTGTTAGCTAGTTCGTTGAGGTCGTTGATAGATACCTTTCCCAGGGTCGAGTATCTGTTGAGGCTTTGGCATTCGCAGAGGAAATGTGTAGTGTCTTTCTCTACTTCTGGGTCACCACTGCCCCTGCATAGATCTGTGGTGCTGATTCTCATTCTTCTGAGGTGAGCCGCCATTAAATTGTGGCCTGTGATAATACCTATGAGGAGACTCAGCTGTGGTCTATTCAGCGATAGAAGTTCTCTAGTCCTTCTTCTGTTATATTGGGCCCAAAGCCTTCTCGAAACGCGACATGAGGAGAGTGTTTTCCACCTTATGTTGGCCATGTTGAGAAAGTCCAGGGTGATTTTGGACATAAGGAGGCTAATCGGGGTTAGGAGTGAGTGATCTACTGCTAGGTCTTTTGATTCTGATCTTTTTCTCGGTAACTCATCAGCCATTTCATTCCCGTGGAGCCCATGTGTCCCGGAATCCAGTATAGCGTGATTTGGTGCTTTGAGCTGACGGATTTGAGTTCCTCTTTGCATCACTTGACCAATTTAGAGTTTCTTTAAATGGCTGCTTGACTGTCTATATAGAATTCGATATGTACATACGTTCTTATTTAGAGTGGATAGGTCAGGTTTTAGGTCAGGATCATTAGCTCCATCTAGCAGTTTATAATAAGCTTCTGTATGTTCAACTGGTAGATTGAGAGCAGTGGATCCTGTTGTATCACAATGGTCCTATTCTGTCAATTGAGACTTACCTAACCTAAAGTACAAACTCTGAGGTTAGTAATGGAAAACAATATCTGCCAAATGTCCGCCTCGGCTGTGCCTACAAATAGTCATTCTTTTGATGAATTTATCAAATTTTCATTACGATTTCGCATAATTGCGACTGTTTTTCGCGAATAACAGTTCAAATATTTTCTTTTAGTGCATGAATCGTTGATGAAACATTAGCTTAGACTTTATCTTTAACATGACCCCAAAGGAAAAAGTCTACTGGTGTTAAATCTCGCGATCTCGGCGACCAATTAAAGTCTCCATTCAAAAGATCACACATCCAAAAAATTTGTCCTGCCATAGAGCCATTCATCAACTTTGTGGCATGTCCCCCTTAAAATAGACGAAAAAAGGGCAGGCAATATCGTTTAATTACACAATCCATTCACTGAAATGGTCACACCAGGATCGTTTTCGAAAAATATCACCCAATAGCACTGCCAGCCCAAAAACTATACCAAATTGTTACTCGTTATGGATAGAGAGGTTGTTCCATTAGTTTTCTTCCGTTTTCGGAGCCCATACCGTACAAAGATTTTGAGTTAACCGTAACGTTTTCAAAAAAAAAATAAAATATTTGGTTTATATTTTTTTCAAAACCACGTAAAGCCTTTCATCCAACTTTGACTTGTAAATCCCCATAAACTACAACCCACAGACTTATAATATACACTTTTCGGCTTGCAACTTTATACCTGTTGTTCCATACAAAGTTCCTACACTACACCGTTGATTATGACAACTGAATGTGCCTCGAATTAAATCCTGTGTTACACGAATATTACACCAGAAGATTTGCGATGATTTACAATCCAAAGGCGGAATACTGGATCTTGGAACTTTTTACGATCTCATGTGTGCGCTCATTCCGTAAAGAACACTTTACGACTTTTCGAGTCATTTTATGTGCGCTCACAAAATCATTGGATTTATGCTAGGAAGTGCGGCACCATGCAACAGACATTGTTGTGGACAGTTCGTTTAAATTTCCATTTAGAGCAAACGCGTACATATGTATGTAGTTTTGAGACAAAAGGGCCTTTCTACAAAAAAAAAATGAAGGAAGACGACTATCAAATGCCGCGGAAGTTAATTCGTTACGAACATATCCTTAAAGCAAACTTCTCCGAGGATGAAAAACAAGCATATCCCAGTGTACGCGGAAGGATATGAACAAGGGATTTCCTGTTTCATGTACATACATAGGTGTAAACAACGATTTTACGCTCCATGTTTATTCAAGAAAATTATGACTACATAAATATTTTTATAGGGATTTTGTAAAGGAAAGTCGCTGCGAACGACACGAGGTCCTTGAAGCAAATGCTGCATTGTTTTCAAATGGCTTTAATGCCTTTAATACTTTTGGCATTTAGGACCGCAAGTTGTGCATAGAATCAGGGTGAAGGTCAACGTGCAGATAGCTTGGCAATGTTAACCATACAACAGGAATCGAATATGTATTGAAAGTCAGCAAATCTAGGTACAGATGGAATACAGATTGCAAGTATCTGGAGGATAAGTATTACACAGTCTATGCCACCACCCTTACTAAATTGAACAGATGTCTATATCTTCGAGAGCATTGCAAGTTGAGCCTTATGATCAGACCGTCGCGTCGGTCCTCGACTTCAACAATAGATCATACGTTTAGAATACTTCTGCCAATCTCCATTTGTGGTTAATGCAAATGCTAACATGAGTGATTAATTGTATAAGAGTACCATGCTTGCTTCATTCGACGTCGTTTCATGTGAATCTATTATCCTGTGGAAAAGTTCACTTAGTCTAGATGTTTGATTTTTTACAACTAATTCTATACGAATATCGGGTCGCTAGTCACTACAGTTCTCTCACAAGTCATTATGGATAGCGAGCCATTAGGCATGCAATCAGTTTGGTTAGTTTACCATCGCTGCGAAGGGCTCGATAGAGTGTCAGTTCTTCCTATCGAGAGCTTTGCGAAAATTGTCGCATTACATACAGAAATCTTGGGTCCTTTGCACGTATGTACTTATTTCTTCAAAGACAGACATTTCTAGAACAGAATCAGCATCATTAGGAAGCTCGGTTCATGACCCAATGTCTGCACCGCGTTCTACAAATAATAGAAAAACAAGAACAAGGTACCTACTTAGTCTGATTTTGAAGAAAACGTTGTTTAACTGGAACGAGCTGTCATTTTCATGACTGGGAATTGTATATAAAAAAATTCACTTGAATTCGTCATGAGGACCAAAAGTATTGCTGATATTTTATACCCAAAAGTCGATATCTTTCATTTGCCTTCAGAAGCCTTCTTTTGTTGTGAATTCAAAAAGTTTCCTGGATTTGTCAGGAATTTAAGAGGAGTTCGATTCATGTATAAATATATGTAGATTTTAAAGATCCCTGGAGCCTGGTGTGTAATTCAAAGAAGTGTTGTAAGCCAATGAACTGAGTTTGCGATCCTTGTTTTGCAAGGTAATCTATTAATTTAATGCATTCTTCACAAAAATATCAAGGTGAAAAGGAAAGACTGATTTTGTTGAAGACAGTAAGATTTTTTTAAGAAATTTAGGCTTTTAAAACTGACCTTATCGTATTTAGTTTACAGAGTAAAACTCGGGGCTAACCTGGGATTTAACCAACAAGATCTTCCAGCTACCGTCCTTCTACTTGTACAGTGCTGTCGAAGACGAAATCTTTGTATACTGCGCTGTCACCCAGAGTTAGATTCGGAGACTTTGCGGAGCAGATCGTTAATGTGAATTCATTCCATGTGCCCGAGTCGTCTACAGCTTTCTTAGCTCAACTTCCGCCAGCAAATATTTGACCGAATATCTTACAATTAACATTTCTCTCAAAACCATCTTTCTGCGATAGATTCCATGCTTCAGGGGCACAGAAGTTTAAACTAATAGTTAGGCAACATCTGGAGGATAGGCCATCTCCGCATTGTAGGCCCCGCAGATATAGAGAAGGCAGTAGGCTTATGAAAAAGTTTGTCCGGTCAGGAAGACGGCAAAAAGATCTCAACCTCCTTGGTGGAACAAAGAGGTATACGCCAAGAGGAAGCAGGCTAGACATTTTTACAACAGGGTTAAAGTGGTAGAAGATGAAATCACATGGGAGGAATATGAATAGTGCAAGAAAGAAACAAATACCTGATTAGGCAATCGAAAAGGAAATCCTGGAAGCTATTCTGCGAATCGATCGCAGACACTACTAAAGCTTCTAGACTCCGCAAAATGCTGGCAAAAGACGCGGCAGTTCTCAGCTTCATTAGAAAGTCGGACGGACCGTGGGCAGAAAGTAGTGAGGAAGTTTTAGAAACATTAGTCAAAGCTCACTTCCCAGGAAGTGGCTCACCAATTGCTTCGACAAATAATATATATTCTGACAATAGAGGAAGAGTTAAATCATCTCATCACATGGAAGAAGCTACGTTGGGCTATAATGTCTTTCGCTTCTTTCAAAGATCCGGGCCCTCACGGCATTCTGCCGGCTATGCTGCAGAAGGCTCCAGCGAAAGTTATAAGCAGGATCAAGGAAATCTTTATACTACTTTACTTAACGGGCTCCCGACCCGTGAAGAGTCTCTGCCTGAGACACAGCAGCCTTCCACTCTCTTCGATCCCGGGCACGCTGCTTCCAGTTATCTAGACCAAGCGCTCTGGCATCCGCGATAGCTTGATCCTTAAAACGGAGGTTCGGTCTTCCTTGTCTTCTCGAACCTGGGGGCTGTGATTCGAAGATCCTCTTTGCTGGAGCATTATTGTCCATTCGCTCGATGTGGCCGAGCCAGTGTAGTCGACGTGTTTTGGCTTTTTGGACTACATCCACATCCTGGTACAGCTCATAGAGTTCGCGGTTATATCTTCTCCTCCATTCGCCCTCCTCGCATACGGGACCGAATATCCGACGAAGAATTTTTCTTTCGAAAGTGTTCAGTATTTGCTCTGCTTTCCTGCTTATCGTCCAGCACTCGGCTCCATACAGCAGAACTGGCAGGATCAAAGTTTTGTAGAGCATACATTTCGTCTTTCGAGTTAGGAGTTTTGACCCCATTTGTTTCGCCAAACCGAAGTAGCAGCGGTTTCCTAGGGTAAGTCTTCGTCGAATCTCCACTAAGTTGTCATTCGTGGAGTTGATATTTACTCCGAGGTAGGTAAACTCCTTAACCACTTCGAAGTTACTGTTGCCAACAGTGACGTTTTGTCCTAGGCGGTGGACAGATGCTTCTTTGTTTGTTGACAACATGTATTTGGTTTTGTCCTCATTCACTTCAAGGCCAACACGTTTCGCCTCTTCTTCAATTGCCGTAAAAGCCTCTAACACGGCGCGCTGGGAGCGACCGATGATGTCGATGTCGTCTGCGTATCCCAGCAACTGGACAGATTTGTTGAAGATAGTGCCTTCCGTGTTTACACCTGCCCTGCGCACTATCTGTTCCAGCACAAGATTGAAGAAGTCACATGATAGCGCATCCCCTTGCCGAAATCCGGTGCATGTTTGGAATAGTTCAGAGGAACTGTTGCCGAATTGCACGTTGCACCGCGTGTTATCCAGCGTCACGCGGCACAGCTGGATCAGTTTAGCCGGGATCCCGAATTCGGCCATCGCCTTGTAGAGCTCAAGACGATGAATGCTATCATATGCGGCTTTAAAGTCGATGAAGAGATGGTGAGTCTCGACTTGAAATTCGTTGGTCTTTTCCAGGATTTGCCTTAGTGTGAAAATTTGGTCGATCGTCGATCTGCCGGGCCGGAAGCCACACTGGTACGTGCCGATTAGTGTGCTGCAGAAAGGCTTCAGACGTTCACACAGTACGTTGGATAGGATCTTATATGCGACATTAAGCAGGGATATGCCTCGGTAGTTCTTACAAGACATAGGATCGCCTTTCTTGAAGATGGGGCATATAGAGCTGATAGTCCAGTCATCGGGCATGACTTCATCCACCCACACTTGGTTGATGACTTGGTGCATGCACCCCACCAAAGCATCACCACCATGTTTGAAAAGCTCTGCTGGTAGACCATCAGAGCCGGCGGCCTTGTTGTTCTTCAGCTTTTTGATAGCTGAGCCGACCTCTTCAAAACTAGGAGGGGGAATGGATTCTTCATTGACTGGATGCGGGTTCTCTTCTTGCCCTATCACTCTCTCTACCTGCCCATTAAGTAGCTGCTGGAAATGCTGCTTAAATACATCTACTATTCCCTGTGCTTCGGTGACTAGGTTTCCTTCACTGTTTCGAAGAGCCTGCGTTCCGGGCTTGAAGCCAGCTGCCAGTTGCTTGGCTTTCCTGAAAAACATCCGGATGTTGTTCCTATCGCGGGACTCTTCGATATCCTTGAGCTGGGAGGCTGCGTGGGCCCTTTTCTTCTTACGCAGTATCTTCTTCTCCTCCCTTCTTCTGGTTCGATACTCTTCTCTCGCTGCCCTTGTTTTGCGTTGCAGCGCTTGCAAGTGTGCATTTTCTGTCACCTTTTTCCGGCGTACGCATTCATCATCATACCAAGGGCTCTTTTTGGGTGGTGGCTGGTAGCCTATGGTGGTCTCTGCTACCCCTTTGATGATGTCGCGATACTGGTTCCACAGATTGTTGGCGTTTGTGGATGGTGAATGCACAGCGGAGAGTCTCTCACTCAGGCGCTCCCTGTAGGCTCTGGCTACTCCAGACGTGCTAAGGCTTCCAACGTTGAATTTCTTTTTCTGGGCGGTCTGCAGCTTCTTCTCATTGGATAGTCGAGCTCTGAACTTAGCTGCAACAAGAAAATGGTCAGAGTCGACGTTTGCCCCTCTGAACGTTTGCACATTCAGAATGTTGGATGCGTGCCTCGCATCTATTAGCACGTGGTCGATTTGGTTGGCGGTTCGACCATCTGGAGAGCGCCAGGTTGCTGTGTGGATTCGTAGTCTTGGAAACCTAGTGCTACTTATCACCGTATTACGAGCTGCTGCAAAATCGATTAGCCGGAAGCCGTTGTCTGTTGTCGTGTCGTGGAGGCTGTGCTTTCCAACTAATCCGCCGAAGATGTTTTCCTTACCGATTTTGGCATTGAAGTCCCCGAGTATGATTTTGACATCATACTCCGGACAGGCTCCGTAGGCTCCGTCCAGGAGGTCATAAAACTCCTCCTTGATAGAGTCTTCAGCTTCGTCGGTAGGGGCGTGTGCACATATTATGCTGATGTTTTGAAATGTAGCCTTGATGCGGATCACAGCCAGGCGATCGCTGATCGGCTTAAAGTCAATTATCATTGAGCGTAGCCGATTTCCCACGACGAATCCGCATCCTAACATGTGCAGTCTTTTGTGGCAGCTGTAATAAATGTCGCAATTTTTCCGTTTTTGCATACCTGATCCTATCCATCGTATCTCCTGGATCGCGGTAATATCTGCCTTGTACCGCGTGAGGACAGATTCAAGTTTTTGAATAGCACCAGGAGTGTACAGTGTACGTACATTCCAGGTGCATACTCTTATATCATAGTCCGTGTACGTTCCGGGTCGTGGTATTAAATGAGGGGGTCCATTATCCGAGGCTTGTGTCTCTCTCATAACTAAATTTTTTTACGTGGTAAGGAAGTTACCCCGACGGCACAACCCCCAACCTGGAGGGCCAGTTCCAAGGAAATCTTTATAAGTTGTCTAATGTTAGTTTACATACATACCTATGGTATGGAGGGAAATGCGGATGGTATTTATACCCAAAGCAGGTAAACCAAGCCACACTTCAGCGAAAAACTATGGACCCATTAGTCTTTCGTCATTTCTCCTCAAGACACTGGAGAGGCTTCTTGACATTCATATAAAAAGCAAGCTCAGCACGCATACTGAAAGGGTAAATCGTTAGAAACATTTCTACAGTTCTACTAGCAGCCATCAGCATAAGGAAGTCGCACTACCTGCCTTTTTAGATATTGAACGGACTTTCAATAACGTGAGATGGGAGGCAATTAAAAGTGCTCTGGAAAGGATAAATGTCGAGCATAGCATTACCAATAGGCTCAGAATGCTCTCTTCATCTTCAAGAGGACAACGGAAAATAAGTGGGACCAGAAACCGACAATAATGCACTGGCTATACATTATTGTAGTGTGACCCATTCTAACATATGAGGCTCTTCTTTGGTGGAAGGCCACGATCAAATAGAACACAAGGGATATGTTGACCAAGCTACAAAAAACAGCCTGCATTTTACAGTGCAATTCGTCTCACTAACGCAGGGTTCTTCAAATCTAGCTATATCGGACATAGCTCTATTCTTCAAGCATCATTCCCCAACATTCCTGACGAAACGGATGAAAGTATTGGTACACTCGACTTCGATGCACCCTATGAAGTAATGTACCCAGATAAGGAAGATTGGCAAAGGAAGGAAGTTTCGATCGAAAACGAAATCTCACTTTATACGGATGGTTCCAAAACTAGCGAGGGTAGGGGGTCAGGAGTATATTCGAGAGATATAGACCTACATGGGGATCTGAAACTTCCGGACACATGCAGTATCTTCCAGGCAGAGGCTCTGGATGTATTCAAAGCTGCAGAACTACTTGAGATGGGATCAATATCCAACAAGAACATCGCCATCTACATACATTGATAGTCAGGCTGCGCTGAAAGCTCTAGAGTCCTACTTCATTAAATCTGAACTAGTCAGGAATTGATGTAACAAACGATTCATTTTGGGTCGATTTTGAACGAACCATCTTGGACCGGATGTCCCCTCATTCAAGCTCCGCAATCTGAGACATCCAATGGACACGAGATCCGAGATCAAGCGTTTTGATACAAAGAAGCGTAGAAGTAACCCATAAAATATTTATCTATGGCTACATTCGGGTGGATAAGCAAGCACACATTTTGTGATGCTTGGAGCTTGATAATTATAATATTTGCTTTGACCAAGGCTTAGACGACTTCGTCTAAGATCACATTTCGGTATTTAACTAAGTTTTAGAGTTCGACATGCGGTCAATTAATAGTGATTACTATAAATATAACAAGGCTCAAGTTTATTCTCTTAGTAAATGGTACTATCACTGTTCCATTTCATTGTCGCATGAAGCGCTTCTCTATATCTTCACATACATCCCGTTCACCAATGCTATTCTTGAATTGCTATACATTTTCCCCTTTAATCACATTCTTTGTCCTTAAACGGTTGAACATTTCTACCGGTGCGAAGTAGAGAAGGATACACATGTCTCCACCCACCCATATTTGACTTAAGAGATTAATTTTGAAATTGCTTTTTATTGATCAGCCAAGAATACCGGGCACAAGTAGACGATATAAAAGAAAGTATAGAGAAAAAGAATAAAGTGTACGAATGGGTCGTATGTACTTGCATTTTTATGTTAAAGGTTTATGAATTCTTTTATTATTGAAATCCATCCGAAACAAAGTCCTGAAATCATTATGAAATTACATCCATTTTGTTATGCATGGGGCCTAGTAGTGTGGTATTTAACATTTTTCAGTCTTTCTTCGCGATAACTTTTAACTGATGTTATCTGAGAAGTTTCATTATAAAACGTTTTTGTTTTTATATGCGATAAAAGTGGGCGTGGCACTATGCAATATTCAGGCGAGTTACTGTACCGGTTGGCATTAATTTTTTTTTTTGAAATTCTAGTCAAAATACTGAAATGTTTAAAAGTTTTCATGGCATGGTTCGATATTTGGGATACATCCTTGCATATGTCATATCCTATCCGCCAAATTTTACACGAAACCAATACTTGCCCTATAGGTGGTATGGGTGCACGTAAAAACGGACTCTCCATCCAAAGGATATCGGTGTTAAAGATTGTGATTTATTGTTTGGCATATAATCCTTTTTCACAAGTGCTACCCAAACAAATAAAACGACGATTACAGGAGTAAAGAGGAAGAAGAAAAAATTCAAGTGTTTTCCCATTCTCGTTCGAAAGAAAACTTTCCTTGTTACTCTATGGACTTGACTGTACCTATATACATATGTATGTAATTTGTCCGCGAAGAAGCCGTTTAAGACTTCGTAAATAAATCGCATAAAATTAATTTCATCACATTGGCTTGGTTATGGCATATAATGGTTGACAGCTATAAGGACATTCGATAACATTGTCATTGGTCATGCTTGACAGGGTTGTGGCGTATAGTAAGAAATGGAGAGAGAGAGAGAATGAACAAGAGGAAAAAAAAATCAATGGATGGCTTTAAGTCGTCGCACCATTAACTTCGCTTGATGATGATAAACAAAAGGTTGCAGGGTCTTCTGGCAAAGATCTTCACTTTTGTGGTGGAAGAGGACAAATTTGGTGTTTTTTTTCCCCTTTCCTCTACTCGTAGATAATATCACATTTTATTGGATCTGAGTTTAAATGACTTATAGGTGATGGCAGTTTTAGTGGTCAATGAACTGCTATCCAATTATTGTTGTAATGACACTGTTAACACAATCAAGAGCTAGATAAAAATCGCAATCAAAGGATCAATAGGGGGAGTTATAGCTAATGGTTGTTACGTGTCTACAATCCCCATTGAAAGAAAGGACCAGAGCATAAAAGACACATGATTCAATAGATTACTTAAAAGACTGTTTTACATTTTTAATATCTTTGCAATCCGCAAGAATTCCCCGCCAAGTAATCAATTTAATATCCGATCTTTGAAATAATTCATATCATCTTCTACATTTACACCAAATGGCAGACGACAGACAGATAAGTACACCTATTTCGAATCCATTAAGTATCTCATCTTTACGCAGAACACAACCATTCAGAGCCCTACTCAGATCGATATATAAATGTATGTACGTATTCAAGTATGTACTTTAAAATGAATTGAATGCATTCGGGCATTAAAGCGAGAAATCAAATATTGATACAAGGATATAGCCCCAGCCAATACATTAGAAGTGATATTTTAATGCTTCGAATGCTTTTCGTCCTTCACTATTCGCTATTGGTTATGACTGAGTGAATCATTTCCAAACCAAACGTCGATACGGGTAAATACACTTCAGAGATACACACGCATGACATTCGAAAGGTAATATGAAAGAAAATCGAAAAAATCTGCGAAGGATTATGTTATATGTATGCAGAGTGGGAGGAGGGAGGATTTCAAATGAATAAGCAACGAGAATAGAAAATCCCAGCAAATATCTTGGATAATATTGATTTACCTACTTAACCTTCATTTGGTTCTCAATTTTCGGACGAAATTTATCTATTATTTAAAGGATATGGATGTCTGTGAGGTACGTGCTACGGTTCCATGTAGCATGGGTCTGAAGAAGGAACTTATTATTAAGTAACGTCGAAGAGATTCCATTATACAATCGCAGGACAAAAGTTCAAAATAGATTTGAAGTTGTTATGTCAAAAACGTTTCAAGCTATCTGTTGAAAGGTCAAAGCATTTCATCGAGGGACATATTTATCCACTCAGTACCCTTGACTTAATACCCTCAGGCTTTAATACAAAGTTCATTGCACTTGAAAGCCAAACACTTTCAACTTTTCAATAGACAGTTATTGCACCATATCCCTTTAAGGAAAAATAAAGGCTTCATATCCCCATCCTCATTCAGTCATGCAAAGCAAATGTTTGAACTATAAATTGATTTTTCATCACGCTTTCTCCCTCCCCGCTACCAGAACAAATATATACCAGTCATTGGTGGCGGCATACGTGTACCAGCCAAACTGTCACATTACTACTTTCTTTGTCACAAAAAGTTTATAAAAGTTTCGACGAAAACAAAAAAGAATTCACAAAATAGAGCACTTTACAGACACAGACTAGAAAAACAAAGAAAATCAAAATCAACCCAATGACATCAGTTCTAGCAGTCTGCTTGACTAACATACTCACTTAGCCAAAGCGAATGTACAATAGAACGACGAACATGGAGTAAACTTTGTTATCCTTTTGACCCAAATTACATCCTCAACTTTTGGTTATATACACACATGATATTCGCGGCAATTAAAAGTACATAATTGTACAAGTAAGAGTGTAGATTACAACTTAGAAACACACGCATCCCTTTGGAAAGGATAATTTCACTCTCACGTACGCACTGATGCAACAAACTACGTCCTCCACGCAAACAAGATTAATTATCTCGAGGGCAATTAATGGCATGGACACACACATACACATGCACAAAGAGATTAGAAAATAAATCCCTTGTAAGATACACGAGATTTTACGAGGATGCATATGCAAAACCACATCGTTGTCGTGTAACCAATGTCAAGCCTTAAGTATCTTCACCTATTTTTCTTCGTTTTCTATCTTTCTCTCTTTGGTATGCTGCTAGTGCTTTGCTTACCCATGCCTATGCATAAAATTCTGAAACAGGACACCCAGTCAGCATGCAAATTACTGTTAGCGAAGTGAACCAACATCGGTTTAGGTATACTGTAGCGCACAGTCGAGAAGAAGCTCTCCATATACGACGGAGAATTAGCAAACATTCAGTGACAGTGGGGCAGGATACCCAGAAGAATGTCTAAGGACAAAAGTTTCACTTGAAAAAAAAATGGAAAAGCAAAAACAAAAAAAAACAACGGCGACTATGTACAACCTTGCACATCGGAATGTGTGACACAGTAGTGTTGCCCTGAAGGCAGATGGCATACCAGAGTGTAACGTTGCATGCGATTCTCAGGATCAACATGGTACTAGATATGTGTATCCTTGCGTCGTTGTGGTTGTTATAATGGACATGTGTGTGTGTATTTGCCTTGTACTTCTCCGCCGGTCGTTCTGTTGGAATCCTGTTTCTCCCGTTTTTTTTTTTTTTTTTATTTTGTTTACCCTTTTACACCACACTCACTCAAACACTCACCAAGTATGTACTTGCTCTCTGGCCACCCGCTTGATCCACTTTACTGGATAACGCGAATTTAGGTGACTACCACTACCGCCACCGCCGTCGTCGTTACCGCGTAACTGAAGTATGTAAGACCACGGATTAGAGCAAAAGGGAGGAATGCAGCCACTGCAGCAGTGTATCTGCATAATGTGACGGTCTTTTAGTCCGCTAAAGCGCGTATGTTCTTTTACGATTATCGTGTGTTCTGTGTGTTCGTAGAGTTATTAACCTTTCATGTTGGATATAAGCAATTAAAAGTAATAACAGCCCGCAGGGTGAGATAAACGTATACACATTTAACGAGCGGCTTGGTTTGGCTTTTAAACTTTTTAACGCCAAACGCCGCCGTCGTTTACAATAGCTGCGGGACAAGTTTCATCGAGTGTAGTCTCTCCGAAACTGGTGATGCTACTAAGTGGCACTAGAGGAGAATATGTATGTATGTACATGTAGCTGCGGATGCATTATAGTGATAGTGCAGTGAAAAGACCCATGTTCACAAGAATGTATATAGTTCAGAGAGGAGGTAATTGCTTCACAATGCACAAGTACTGTACCATTCTTCTGTAGGCTCCAGATAAGCCAAAAATCAGACTGTTTTTTGAACCACATTTTCTGACGATCCCTTTACAAGAATCTTCGCCGGAGCTAAACCTTGAAAAGAACTAGAAGGAGTTACGAAACATTGTTAATTCCAAGATTTACACACATAAGCCGTATGTAAGCTCATTCACCTGTCATACTCTACAGACATCTTCCTGGAAACTTGCGCACGTCCAGCGAATCCCCAAAAAGGATAAATGGTACCAAAGTATTCAGCCCTAACACTGAGTAAATGGTCGCGTAAGTAAGTAGCGTATTCTCATCTTTAAGGATTAAGGATTTTTTTTAAGTAATTGATAAATACAAATTGTATCCGTATACTGTAGAATACACTTGAACCAAAAAACATCCATTGTGTTGCCACAAAAGCCGATCACTGCCATTACTCTTGGAACCATTTTGATTTTTGGACGAGCTTCCAGATTTTATTCATATCCAAATCGGAAATATCTTAAAGCTCCTTAAGGAACTATTCTTCCAGAATCTGGTTTCTTGATAAGGATAACGCAGGCCAGCTGCAGACAAGGTGATATGGTAATTCGTCCTCTTCCATACAGCTGCATCAGAAGTCGTTGGCCGGAATTTCAAGCCTAAAGGAGTGCCTGCCTAACGCACAATGATTCGTCATTAGTCCGACCAGGGTGCATATGCGTGGTGTGCTGATGAGTTGTCTTGCATCTTCTCCACTGTGGACACATCTGCAGAGCATGATTGGACGTATCACGTACGCCATATTTGCCTGATACAGAGCTAATGCAGCGATATTGTATTTCGATGGGTAGATGAAGCCCCCCTTTTGTAGTCGAGAGCTCCTGCTTGCTGCCACGTTTAGCAAGTCCGTCTGCTTCGCAATTTCCTGGGACGTTTGAGTGACCAGAAACCCAGCACAAAGTGAGATTACATTTCTTCGACATCTCATTCAGACATGATGCGGCATTATTATAGATGCACGACATACCAATTTAGAGACGACGTACATCAAATGAGTCTACATACAAGTATCCTAACGAATCTAGGACTTTCGATTCGAGAAAGTCTTGCCCAAAACCTGATTCCACCATGAAAGTTAGTAACATCCACAAAAAATCATCCCCTTTCATGACTCCTTCTTGTCGGAACAACTATTCAATTAAAAATATCTTCAACCTAGCAGCATCACGTTAAAAGTTTAACCTAAACTCAGCCACAAAATGACCACACTTAAAAACAATGTACATGTGGACACCTCAAGAACCGAAGTCCCCACTGTTATGACGGTTTAAGCTAAACGAATCACATCAGTGTAAAATCCATTTAACTACGTATTTAAAGTGACTCACTGACAAGTGTCTCCCAATAAAATACACCCACAAATTTATGTCAATCTACTTAAATATGTTGACCCCTAAACTGTCCCCAGTTTATTAGGGTCCATTTGCATCTGGCAAACAGTTAAAAGTCATTTATCACTCAAAGCCATAAATCAACAATGCGTACAGTCCAAAAAAAATTTCATTCTTCCACTTTCACCCTCTTAACCCATATGTGTGTATCTCTGCATCTTTGTACCTAGAATACCCCCAATAAAATATTTTGCAGATTGAAAACAAAACCAAAAGACGACAATGGGTTATCCCGAATCTGTGGATGCCTAATGTCCGCCCGTCAGCCGTCCAATTGTCGACGTCAACTGCTGACCAGTTTTCTAGTCCATTTCACTTTTTTTTTCTCTCATTTAGTGGAACATTTTTAAACCAGATCACATGTTACCCGTCTGCCATGTTGCCATCGGAGCTGTGTGACTATCCTCCTGCAGTCTCTATATGTATCTCTATCTCTGCCTGTCTCCCGGCGGCGCATCATCGTTATTGTTGACCAATGCAATGCTGCGACCGACTTACCAGCCCACTACCGCCTGATGATGCTGCAATTCGATGACAGAGGCCATGGCAGTTGTTTCAGCTGTCCATTGGTTAATTTGGCATTTACGTTTAGATTTTATATACCGCTTCTGTTGCCATGGCGAAATTACTCTCCTCACACACAGATACAACAGAGATACATTCGCTCCTCTGTGACTTCTCTGGATCTGTGAAGTCCACTTGAAATTCCGTGATATTTTAGTCTAATTGAAAATAGATGAGGTCGAGAGGAGGCAATGAATCCAACATGCATTCGCTTTGCTCTGCGACAACACCGACTGGCAGATAGATACACTAAGAACGTTTACGTCATTTTCTGTGTACTTTAGTTAATTGGTTTAATTGGAGGATTTTTCCCCCGAAGAGGGCGACTGCTCAGCCTCCTTGGGCTCTATTGTGGGTTAAGTTGATGGCAAATCACAAGGAGACCGCTGGTAAATTTCATCAGATACACTACATAACAAGGAATCTAAATCTAAATTTTCGACCAGCAACACATGGCCGCCGCTGCCTGTTCTCTTTCCACAGGATTTTGCATTTTGAATTGAAAAGGATTGTCGGGCGCAATGGAAATACCATAGTGTGGCTGGAAAATGTGAATACCCTCGGTTATGGTCGATGGATGGAATTTATTTTCGAGCTTTTCGAGAAGTGAAATTCCATGTTGGCCGTCACACAGGGGCAGACGAAAATAGTCAAATAGATAGAGTGAGCGAGAGAGGTAACGATGGTGTTACACTGCACGTTTATCACTGCACAAAGCTAATTAGGCTGTTGTCGTCCTCCCTTACTCATCGTGGATTTGTATGTTTACGAAAAAAGCATTTGAAGTGGCCAGCGGCATTGGCGGCAGCGTCAGGGGTTGCGCTGTTGTTGCTGCTGTCCGAGATACGTCGAGCGAAAAAGGATTTGTTACTTTTAATCTCGCCAGGGATGGATAGATTAACTCTTATGCTTTTCGCAACATAATTTTATAACGCGAGTAAGTACAGTAAGTATTCATTAATTAGATGAGGAAAGTGGTAAACTTCAAAAATACGATGACAGATGGAGTTTTGGGGTATACAAGGCCGAATAGTGTACATACTATGCTAAGTAATAGAAACAATGAGGTTCCTTTAATTGGTGTATGGAAATGTGAAGAATTAGATAGCTTACTCCCTTTTTGAGAAAGAAAGTGGCTCAGATAACAGCAAACGTTTTTTCACGACCCCATTTGTCGTGAGCGTCAGACAAACATCCGAGAGTACTCGGCACATTTGTGTTGGTAGCCTGCTGCATTTCGCTTCTTCCCTGTTCATCATCTGTCTGGTGATGTTCTCTGGGGTTAGGTTTTCACCCAGTTTGTTCACAAGTAGGTGCCGTTCTTGATGATATTGTGGATAATGGAACATAATATGTTCCGCATCTTCCACTGCTTCCGTGCACGTTCGACAATACGGGGTGTCGTCGTGTCCAAACCTATACTGGTAGGCTCTGAAGCATATATGGCCAGTAAACATATGGGTCAAGCAGAAAATCAGCTCCCCATGCTTCCTATTAATCCAAGGGTCTATTTTAGGAATGAAACTCTGCGTCCACCTGCCTTTATAAGAGTGATAGCATCTCTCCTGGCATTCTTTCAGAATTGTCCTTGTTGGTACCTCAGTATTACTTCGACTCGTAGCGTTGTCCTGCTGACGCGGTATTTTCGTTGCACTTCTTTAGCAAAAAGATGTATTGATACCAAGTTATTCAGAAGGTCCTGCATATTCATTGATTTTGTAAGCTCCCTCAGTCTTCTTCCTGTACGATTTCGCCTTCATGACACCAGCCGATATTTTGGAGTCGTAGAGCATTATCGATGCGCCAACTCTTGTTAAGAGCATTCTCTTTCAGTGTTTTGGTCCGTCGATATTTGGCATAATCCTTCCCATGGCAGCCGTTGCATTTGCTGCCTTTTTAGCCGTATGCTGTAGGTGTTGTTTAAACGTTAGCCTTGCATCTAAAGTAATGCCAAGGTATTTGAACTCTGGTTTGGAAATTACAACATGATCGCCCACTGTTACTTTTATAGTCTCTATGACTCGTCTGCTACTGATGAGCACTACTTCTGTCTTTTCTTCTGTCATGCTCAACCAGTTTAGTCACTACAGTGGTTGCTATGTCGTCGGCGAAGCCAATTGACCAGGAAGATCTCGGGATTCCAACTCTGAGGACACTATCATGCATTAGATTCGACAGTAGCGGACCTAGTACGGAGCCTTGTAGAACGACATTTGTGGCTTTATACGTTCCATCGTAGGTTCGTAGAGCAGTATCCTATGTTTTAAAAAGTCCGTCATTATCTTTTGTTCACATTTCGGTATAAAAAGCTTTTGAAGTAAATGGTATATGGACTCGAGTCCTTAAACAAGTAGTTAAAGCAAGCCCTAAAATATTTACCGATGCACATTACAATCCATCATCTCACCGCCCATGATTCCAGGATGTAATGGGAAAAAAGTGTTTTCCAGGCTTTAGTGCTGGGAGTAGTCGAAGCTTATCGCATTTTGAAAGACAACCCTGTACCTATCCGAAACATTGCCATCTTTATTCACAGCCAGGCTGCCGTCAAGGCCGCAACATCAAATAAGATATCTTCCAAGCTGGTGGAACAGTGTAAAGAGGGACTCGCTTCACTAGGTCATCACTTCAAGATCAGTCTCTACTCATTGCCGGGGTACAGTAACATAGAGGCGAATGAACCGGCTGATGAGCTGGAGAGGCGTGGTTCACCCCACGACAGGTCCGTCATGAACTATATTCACATCTATTAGACAGGTTGTACGGGCAGTGGATTTGTGTCATATGAAGGCAAATGTGGTCCAACTACAACTGATCAACTTCACAAGATCTACAAAACAGGACGCGGGCAGACATTGCAACGATCATAGCAATCAGTATAGTTGACTGGCTCATAGGAACACACACGTCGAGACTATGCATGTAGGACTATGGTATGTAGGCAAAACTTTCTTTGACAAACTTAACGAAATGTCGAAGAAAAAGATCAACGAAATGTCACAGAATGGCTGTCGACGGTTTCTGCTGCCATATTCTAGCACAAGCACATTGACAATCACCCAGTTAACCTCCTTTAGGGACGTGAGCTAAGCATGTTAAGTTTTGAATAACAAAGATCCTTCTTGAATCTTATCTTACGTTCAGTCTATTATCGAAAACCAAGTATATAAAGTCTTCGAATCACACCCGGAGGGACAACGCAGCAGAGGAAGACCTCGCCTTAGGTGGCGCGCACAAGTTGAAGGGGACCTGAACAAGCTTGGAGTGCGCAACTGGAGGCAGTTAGCTAAGGACCGAGCTAACTGGAGAGGCTTGTTAGTTGAGGCCCAGGTTCACCCCGAACTGTAGCGCCACCTAAGTAAGTAAGTAAGTATATAAAGCCACTTCTATCTAAGTAGTTTCCATCAAAGTACCATCACTACAAGTGCAATCAAATAAAATCCAAATTGATAAACAGACACAAAAGGACTATACCATATCCTCTCTATCTGTATCTATAAACTATAACAATAAACAATCCGATAAATAATTTCTCTCTTGTTTCAATTTTCTTTGCAGAATTCGTGCACAGTTCTGTGCGCTACATCGAAATGTCACACACTCATTTGCAGAGTGTCGACGATGAAACATTCCAAGGACTTCGGTTGAAAACGCTCAAATTGATTGACAATGAATTGCAGGATATATCAGATCGAAGTTTCAGGTAAGTGAGTCCTTATTATTCTATCACACCTGCATTGTTGTCCTTGTTTATCTGATAGCAAAAAAAAAAAAACACATATGAATTGAAATGGCAATCTATCTAGATATAGACAATATATCCTTATCCCTGTGTACATCAAGTCTGTCTGTGCTCTATTATTGCGATCTATGTACATATGTATGTATGTATATATATAAGAAAAGTCATTTTGTTAGTGTGCACACGTTTGCATATCTAATGTGGCATCGTGCGAGAATGTTGAAAGCGTAAACATTGCTCATAGTCAATAAAAGTGTAGAGGACTTGGTCATGTCCTGCTAGTCATGATGTGTTTGTTTCTTTGCTCACAAAAGGACGAATTAAATGGACCATAGGCAAGGCGTACTGTATGACTTCTCAGGGGATGGGTATTACAGTCGTCGTCATTTTTTTTTTCCTCTTTAGCTGAACATTATATCCTCCTTCGTATCTAGTCCTCTTTATCTTTGACACGTCGTAGTTGTGTGTAGGTGGCGGGTGTCAGTTGGACATAATTTATTAAAAGAAAACTCTGTGGAAAGCGGATAGAGGTTGGCAGAATGAAAATTACGTCTAGACTCCTGCCTTCGCGGTGTTGCTGATGTTGTGTGTTAAGTCAAGTATGTAGGAGGGGCATAGGTAATATTTTTTGCCTGACGAATGACAACTATACACATAGTGATGGTGCTGATGATACTCATCCTGAATGACAAGTTTTCAAACTCTTGGTTCACTTTTTGTGTGAGTGGGTTCTATCTTGGAGAGTGGAACTCTGCACGTTTACACAAATGTGGGTCTTTGGAACGTATACTGTGCGTACGTGTGCTAGCTGCTTTTCCTTTCTAAAACCTACTTCTATTTATTTTTACAAATAAGTGTATCGTGCAATAAGAAATGCGTAACTTGGATTGGACTTCAGGGGAAAGAAAACCACTTAACCTACCTGGTCAAGCACTGAATACAGTATTTGTTAAGTGACATCATATGGAGGTAAGGATGTAGACTATTTTTTGTTTAATACAAAAGTTCCCACGCGATGTTTGTTTAGCAGAATGCTTTCATGCGTCGCATACGTAGTCCTTACACTAGAGGGGCACAGCTGATTTTTGATCAGAAAAATCCCATGGAAATAAGCTAAAGTGCAGGCATATCTATTTTGTATTTGCTTTTCAGTCTGAAATGAAGCAGACTGATCTCAATAAGTTAGATTTGATGCTAATGCAAACATAAAACGTATTAACAACTCCTCCCATAAGTATACCACTGAAAGCAATAAAACCAAATTCCATAGCATAGTTTTTAGCGGCAGAGTTTTTATTAATTCGAAAAAGGGGAAGGAGTTTAAAAATGCAGTTTAAATGTACAAAGGGAAGTTTTTCTTTACGGTTGACTAACCGAATTTTCTGCGATGATGTGCGATAGAGGTTCAATTAGAAGGTTCTGGATATTTGTCTAATGTTCCACGAGGAAATTTGATAGACATTCACACGGTTGCACGGTGGTCATAGAGGTGGTCAGCTGGGAATCATTACAGTCTGTTGATTGGAGTATCTGACATGGTAGTATGATTGACATTGAATTTCTTACCACCTAAATAACGATTACAGATTCGATGTTAGCACGAGAGAAATTACTAGTCTCTGTATACTGTGGAGAAAATATAGACAATGTTTGGTCAAACTACAAATATGAGAACGCTACATGTACATGCAATTTGAAGTTGCGGATGTATATGAATTGAAACCGCATTAAAGTCTACCAGGGTTGCTTGTTATCCCTGCAGGATTTTCTGCACAGTATCTCTTAAAGAGATGTACGTATGCATTTAAAGTTAAAGCTATCTTAGTAAGTATCTGAACTATTCATGTAAATAAATATAGACGCTCTCCTGGTACCTGTTGATTGGCAATATACCTGGAAAATATTTTCAAAATTTCGTAAATATTCCCAGAACAATCTTTACCAATAAGAGTGTCAATTTACACTGCCTTTCGATTGACCTGACAATAGAACAACAATCGATCAAATAGATATGAAAACATTTCAATTATTTATTCCAAACCTGTCAATATTTCATGTGGTTGTCTTAAAATACCTAATGCCCCCCCGTGGTACAGCTTCATTATCAAAACCCCTCAGGAAATGCCTGATTCATTGTTTATTCCAATAAATTTTTGCACCGCGGCAATTTGGTAAAATGCCTTTGGGTTAAATTTTCACGTCGGCATGTTTCCTGAAAACTGCCTGAATGCAAAATCCTACCCTTTTTGGTTAGTTTTCATCGAAAAAAGAAAAAAAAATTCACAAAATTTACAAATCGATCCGTTCAACCGCAACACCCGATAGACCATTGACCATCACCATCAACAATGGTATATGATGATCCAACAGAATGGGCGCTGAATAGTGAACCATATCCAACCATCTAGGAAAACGATGTCGATAAGAACGATGATGATGATGATGCTCCAATAAGGGATGAGAATGAAAAAAAAATTTTATAAAATGCCGAGATTCTTATTGCCTTCTTCTATCCCTCATCTAATGAGAACCAAATGAAAAACCAAAGAAAAAGGATAACACAGTCAATTGTGGTTGGAAATTCAAGAGGAAAACTACTACGAACCGACACAATAGAAGATATATTGGATGGTGGCTACGGATGAAGGACGAACGAAATCGATTGAACCTAGCTGCTGGAAATAAAAACATCCTTCCACCAAAAATTTTCAAAACGGAACCCATTTGATGATGGTTATTACCATCATAGTTCCAGCTATTTGGGCTGACTGTTATTATTGTTATTTCAGTGATGATAGTAGGGGGGTAATGAACGAAAGCTATAACACAGAAGGTGGTGCACAAACTGCTGCTCCAACCGGATGAGAGCTTGTCGAGTTTGGACAAATTTTGTTGTAGCAACATACAGTTCATTGTGGTACTGGTATCCTGCTGCTACTGTTGTTGCAGCTTTTCAGCCGGACAATTCAATCATTGAATGTTTGGCTTCCACTTGAATGAGAATTGAATAGATTCCGGGTATATCGGGAAGGGGAAGACTAGTCGTCTGTCTGACTTTGTCCAAAAGACAGTGGTTCTGTGCAGTAGTTGGTCAAATTTTGTGGACAGCATTAAAGGAGAGAATTGTGTTGATCATTTGTAAAGAGGTATAAATATTGTGGTTGCACGAACGAGGAGTATGCTTTGAAACAACAAATGGAAGACTCACATTGGTATAGGAATTGTGCAATAGTTAGTGGTTATTAATTATATGTTTTATGCATTTAGGCATTCCTAAATATATGGTAGAGGTACGAGTAGGTGTCACAGAATCCCTTTAATGTCTTAGAACTGGAAATAGTCAATTTAAGGATTATAGAAAATCTTATAAGAATATTCTAATAAGTAGATCTGCCTATTGCTTCAATGAACTGTCACTGCCGAACTTTATTGATATCTAGATCAAGAATTTTCTATGGGTGGACAATAGCAAAAATTTCTTCCTAAAGATATAGACTTCGATATTCAATTAGAAAGTGGAGAAATGCCTAGAACTTAGACTGTCTCGCATCTCGCATATTTCTTGAAGACTTCTATCTCGAATAATCCAAGAGGCAAACTAGCTGTCATCTGTTAACATTTCAGGGATCTATCCTAACATTACTGACTACTGGTTGAAGACGGCTAATAGACAGACGTATGTCTCGAAAATCCCGAAGCTCTCAGCGACACACATATGGTTCATGGTTACATTAAACAATATACCCCTTCCATTCGTAAGATGAACATAACACGCACAACACGACTGATTATGAGAAGCTAGGCCGTGGATCATATACGAACCTATCGCGCCAATCATCCCTTTCTCTTTGGGAAGGCGATAGCGGCTAAAGCATTGCCGCTTAACGAATCCTTGCTAATGGCTTGTGTAGATGGGCCATAACACTTTCCGGACCTCTGTCTTGTATTTCAAGCAGAAGTCACAGCGCTATTTTTTTTTCTACATAAATAATCAAGCTGCGATAACAGCCTTGGAATCGCCACTAGTTCGATCCAAGTTGGTAAAGCAATGCTGCGGACTTCTTAACGAGATCGCTGGTACGACGTATCGCTGTACTGGGTTCCAGGCCACAAGGATATTCCAGGAAAATGCAAAGAGGACGACCTAGCTAAGGAGGGTGTAGAGCGGAACCTCCTTGACAATAGGAAGCGTGTATTAATCGATAAAATTCCAATTAGATGCCGCTACCATTAGAATGTCAAACAGTAGGTGGAACAATATCAGCACATGTGTCTCTTCTAAAAAAATTTAGCCAGAGCTGGATTGTAGGAGAACTAATAGACTTATTTCCGTAAATAGGACAAATCTAAGAAACACAGTGCTTGGTAAGCAGTTATGATTAAGACTTGGTGCTCCTTTCAATGATTTCTGTAGAAGGTGTAGAGATGAGGAAGAAGAGGAAACCATGCTACATCTTCTGTATGCCTACCCTTCGCTTTTGTGAAGGAAAACCCTAGGCGAGTACTTCTTCAAAGATCCTAAAAATCTAGCTAGACTTCACTTAAACAAATCAAACAGCTTTGTCACCAGGTTAAACTAGTTTAATGCCTGAACAGCGAACCACACTTCTTCGGCATGGATTCACACCGAAACTGGTTTCCCTGCCTCCTGTCTCATATGGAAAGTCTCCATGTAAAATGTAAGTCTTCGGTGCTGGTAATCCGGACCTTTTTTTGTCTACTTATTTCCCTGCTGAGCGGGGATAACCACCAAACCCAACCCAAGCCCAAACCAATCACCCCCTATTGTGAAACCCGACGGATCTGAGATTCACTTCACGTGAACTTTGCATAGCTACGCCAAAGACTTCTTTTCCAAAGGAATCATCCCATCAGGCAGTTTGAATCTATATATAAATATAATCCAAAGGACTTCATCTCTGAAATAAGATTTGTTGTGAATGGTGTGGTTGTGTTGATTGACAGAACAACTATGGAACAACTGGGGAAGAGAGTATCCAAACGCAAATCAAAGAATTCCCTAATGAATGACTGCTTTTGGGCTTTCCTCTATGATTTGAGGATTTATCTGTAGACTTCCCAATATAGAGAGTTCATGGACTTCATTGAACAACCTGGCCTGGAGTTTGCAAGAACAGCCTTAGGCTTCGCCCACCACCATGTTGGTCTGTGGTTGCCTGTAATCCTATTTACAGAACATGAATTCGAAATATATTTTTGAAGAGCGCTTGTCATACAATACTTATGACGACATTTGGTAGCGTGTTATTAACCACATTATTATCTTTAAAAAATGCTCCCCCAATGCACTACAGATTTTTAGAATAAATCTATAAAATACACTGAGGCGTAATTAAAACCTTTCAAAACTACCTAAATGTGCTATTAATGGATCCTACGAAACAACAGCGCAATTTCCCGCTCACAGCCAATTTTGAATTATAAAAATTCTATTAAACAAAACAAACTTTTTGCGCTAATAACAACTTCCTTTCGACAGTGGAGAGAAAAAAAGGGAAAATTTCCTGTTTGTTAATTATCCCGCATACATAAAAACTCCATCAGGACTTTTAATTATCACCATCAACATTATCGTCATTAATAGTTGCAGCAGTAGTATAGAGAAACAGAAAGAGATAAAGAGAAACACCGCCATGATGCAAATCATCATTAGTTGTGTGTTGCAAGGATAAATTGTTATGCAACAACACCAGGATCCCACGCTGTCTCCCCATGGGGGATTAAAAAACGAAAACGAAAACGAAAAAAAAAATGGCACAATATAACACTACTGCATAACGACAATACGCCACATACCGGAGGAGAGAGAAACTGCGAGAGAATTTAACACAGAAAACGAGAAAAAAAAGAAAAAAAAAATGTCGTCCTTTTTTTATATTTGTGTGGTGACATTGTCCTGTGCATTCATCACGCAATCACAAAGTAAGACTTTGTTTACCCGCACTCATTCGTGCACACACAAGCAAATGTGGAACAAATAATTATTATTGTGTCCTTGGACCCTGGTGCAACTTTGTTATATGTATGTATTCTCTTCTCTCGGTTTGATGTTGACGAGAATGTTGATGACAAAAATTCGCACAAAAATAAAGGATAATGTGAAAAACTCAGGGCAGGACAGGCACAGGACAGGGAAATGGAATTCAGAGAGGTGAATGCCGTATGGAAAGTAAACTAGGCCGGCACTACGGTTCGCAGACTATGAAAACAAAGCCAAAAATTAACACATTCAAACTGAGTGTAGTAAGTATGAACGGCGAAAGGAAGGCGAACAATGTTGGTATCAACCACTGTCGTCGCTGTGCATAGAGAGCCTCAGGCATGGACATTCAAGTCGCATGTATGTATGTATGTATGCCGTTCATAGGAAAACACTAGCGAGGCGCTAGTCATTGGGTCACCACTAAAGGCGATCTTAAAGACGTTCTTAAATTTTTTATTAGTTGTAGAGCTTAGCAAGAAAAAACAGATGCATTCAGGCCTAAGTAGACGAAACACTTTATCGGGGACCAGGAATGACGAATTGCCGATCAAATAGGAAACGGCATAGATGGATGCCAAAAAGTTCAAAAAGGACTGACAAA
Source organism: Xylota sylvarum (assembly GCA_905220385.1). Classification (NCBI taxonomy): domain Eukaryota; kingdom Metazoa; phylum Arthropoda; class Insecta; order Diptera; family Syrphidae; genus Xylota; species Xylota sylvarum. The sequence goes on along the minus strand of LR999957.1, from coordinate 99,845,028 downwards.
AGATACGCACAAGTTCTCGTGGGTGTATGCAAAATGGTGATAGACGCAGCATAATTGAACATTGCAGGTTGACAATGGTAACTAATTCACAAATTACGCTCAGAGCCACATAAAGAACCATGTACAGGTGCTGTGTCAAACCGATGACGGTGTGATCAAAAGATTCATCATTACGAAGGAAACGCTCGGGAAAGCCCTCTCAGGTGCTAATAAAAGCTCAGTTGATGACAGACGAATAGGAAGTATGTATATTCATATCAACTGCCACTAGAGTTGTGAGTGTTTTTTCATAAGGTTAAATTACTCCAAACGGAAAAAGGAAAAAAGTCCTAAAAAATATGAAATATCACCTCAATTCAAAAGAAGTTTGAATCCTTTTTTGTTGTGGATTTCCATGTACATTTTTGAAGGCATTTGTCATTTTCAGTTCGGAAAAATTATTCTTCATTAGGACCATATATTATGTAACCACTCGTAACACACTTCTCAGGTAGCTCTCCAATTGTTAGCACCACTAACCTAACTTCCGGGTAACCATCCCTTCCAGATCGTTCTGAGAGGAAGAGGTGTTTATGGAAGACAAGTCGATTTGCTTCTATACCGATGGATCAAAACTGACGACGGGATAGGTGGAGGTGTTTTCTCTGATAGACTTAATCTCAATCCCACTTTTCGTCTTCCTAATCATTGTAGCGTGTTCGAAGCGGAATTAGTGTCGATTAAAGAGCTCTTATCTTGGCTCAAGAAAAACGTGATATTCACTAAGGATATCAGCATCTTTTCAGATAGCCAAACATCTATAAAGTCATAGGCATTTTTTTCAAGTTTTTCAGTCCCGGTCTATAGGGATATTCCAGGGAACCGTAAGCTTGATGAACTCACCAGATACGGAATAATAAAACCAATTGTACAATACAATACTTAAACTAAAGCGGTATGCTTTTGAGAGAGCAAACAAGTAGCATACCGTATTTAGCGACATAACAGATTTGGCCAAAGCTAGATCTAAAACGCTTTAAGATTTTGATCGCTCTTAAAAGATTGCATAATAGCACTTTAATAGTCATCACTGAACACAGTCTAATAGGAAAGGAAGCAACTAGTCTTAGTGTACATTCAAAAGAAGAAAGTATTATCCACCTTATCAGCATCTGTCCTGCACCTGAGAGCTTTCTACTTTAATGATTTTGGCGATCTTAATAAAACCGAGTCTGCTACGCTCCATTAGAAGCTCAAATTGGTTCGACGAGTAGGTATGGGAAATTATAGGTACCCATGTACATATGTATATGATCTAGGTGGAAGAGAGTGAGAAGCAAATACCGTCGGGATGTCCTGAAACAGAAATGTAAACTCTTCTTTGAATTACTGACAAATCTTCTTTGGAATAAAAGAACTACCAAACTCAGTGCGGTTTAATGCTTCTTTTATTGGCTCCCCTAGCAAAGGTTGTGACAAGCTAGGCCCTGGATCCCATGGACCTCTTGCGCCAAATACTGACCTTCTGTTGGATACATGACCATGTGCTCATAGTGGTTAATAAAATGGCCGACACCCTAGCAAGAAAGGGAGCATCCGTTACATTCATAGGTCCTAAACCATTCTGCGAAATAGGCGATCGCACCCTTAAAGAAAAATTTAGCAAACTAGAGGAGGAAAACAGGTCTAGAACCTGGAATAACGCTCATGGCATAAGGCAAGCCAAGAATCTTCTAGAGCAACATAACCAAAAAAAATTCGAGGCATGCATCAACATGAGCAAAAATAACCTTAACAACACTTAAAAGAGTTGTATCCTTTCCCTGCTGTCCTACATACTTATATCTGTAATATAGTCTAGATGGAGAAGACTTTGGGCGAATAGAGAGGCTAACGTATCATAACGACGGAAGCATAGTAAATAGTCGAAGTGGTGCTGTACTAAATGCTGATAGATAAATCAGATAAGTGCGAAGTGCATTTTGGAAATATCCGACGACAATAGAAAATAGGGTACAGATGTTCATAGGGTGGTGCTTATGAACGTCGAATATCTATCAAGGAGTTAGTGGCCAGAATTCAAATCGTACAAAGAAGTCTGCATCTGTATGCAGCAATGCAAAGGACAGATAATATCCTCCTTTATCCAAGCAATAACATTACATCACAAACGCTCCATTAAACTCCAAAAGGTAATCGAAAACCTGCCGCTTCAGGCTAAACTTGGCACGAAAGTATATAGTAGATGATAAACTACGAGGATAACAGAATTCACGCAACGACGTTTGCAGAAAAGCTTCAAATAAAGGATGCTCTAATGGGAGATCAGAATAATAGTAACTAAAGAAAAATATAAGTTTTTAAGCAATCCATTGGTTATTCGAGTTCTAGCTGCATATGCACCCACCGCTCCTACATACGGAAAATGATCTACAGACTGTCTTCATCATTCCAGAATTATTATCAACCAAATACGAGTCCTGAAACGAGTTAAAAAAAAGCCATAATTTCATTTTAACTCATCTAAAATCGAGAATCATGAACTCCATTTGAAAGATCATGTCCTGTGACAATTAGACTGTACAGGCATCCGTTTGAGTTTCCAAGTAATACTGAGTAGACAGTACAGTCATTAACTAATTTGATTCTGTTGGTGAGATCCCAAAATCATTTGCTGATAATATGTACATAGTTTTTGAATTTTTCCCCACAAGAGGAAACATGAGTTCTTTACAGACCTCAATAGGTGCCGTGAAATAACGCCGAGGGAAGTAAGGCCGAATTTCAAAATTAGGCTTTATTTCACATTATGAAAGCGAAATAAGGCCGACTTTTGATAAAGCGAAATAAAGCCGAACATTGTTTGTGAAATAAGGCCGAAGCAAATGTTTCCACTTTGATAAAGCGACATTAAACCAATTTGGGTTTATGTCACTTATATGCATAATTAGTGCAATATGTATAGGGGGCTCCTGCTTCGAGTCACTGTTGGATTTGGGATAGGTGCAAGGTTGGTATATTCAAAGTTACATGGATATAAAGCAACTATGCATACAGCCAACCTCGCACCTACTCTAAATCAAACAGTGATCCCAAGCAGGGGGGTTGCAGGGGGCAGCATCCTTTTTACTATGGGGAGTTTGAGAAAATAATAGTTAGAAATGCGTGTATAAATTCAAAGCGTAATAAGGCCGACTCGGATTTATTTCTCTTTGTCAAAGTGAAATAGGACCGAACATTGAAATTTGGCTTTATTTCACTTTCATAATGTGAAACATTATGCCTGAAACGGCCTTATTTCTCTCAGCGTTAGTTCACGGTACCACTGCAATCCAGCCACAAAGATCGATCTTCAGTTGACTACTACGCCGAATATTTAACATGGGTAAAAAAAAAACTGTGTAAAGTTTCGAACTTCCATTATCGTGAGACGATTGTCAAACATATAATCCCCAGAGGAGGATTCAGCCTTAAGTCATTGGCTCGCCCACAATTGTACTCGGCAATAATATCTAACATTCGATGGAGTCTGTGCTGCTTAAGTAATTAATTAGTCATCTACTGGGATACGTTTGCTAAAACGCTTAAAAACGTCTACGTATACTGTATTTAAAAGCAAATGATCTAGCACGCTACCTTGAGGAACGCCATCTGTAATGTAGTTCTGTTTTGTTGTACTATTTCAAAAAGAGCATTACCTTGAAACCATTTTGATGTTCTGTGCTCGCAGACTTGTATCCTAGTCTGTTGTATTAAAGAACTTTTTGATGTCATCAAAATAGCATTCATTGTCCCCAAAAATGTCTAAATAAATAAAATTTTGGGCGCGACAGGTTCATGGGACCCAATTCCTAGATTCTCACAACCATTCATGTTGTACATGTTATATTCTTCACACGTATGGAAGGGGCCTACTTTTGAATGCCGTATCCGAAGGGTAATTTTTGTTTTGAGAAGATTTTGAAAGATGACAGTTTTACTCTTGGACGTTTGTCAGACACTCGTGAGAGGTGGGACCGTGAAAGAACTTTTAGGTGTTGTCTGAGGATTGAGCCTGGTACTCCTCGCTCCATACTCCAACGCACTAACCACTTGAACCACGGCGCCCAAAAATGTCTACACTTCTAAAACAGACACTGTCAACAACCGAGGAGGAACGAGAAGTGACTGGTTTTTTTCTTGACATCAGGTATTTCAGAGTTTTCCGTGCTAATCTGGAATATTGAGAGTCGGTTAGAAGTGGGCCAGGCAAGTCTAGGGATGAGTTCTCCGTTCAGACATGGTAACGTTTATCCGTCTCTCTTCCAAAGTTTGTGCTACAAAATACTCTATTATATTAAAGGTATGATGTATGTATATATGTATTATGTACATATTAAGTTAGCTGTCCCACTTTCGACAAGATTCTCTGGCTCTGCATTTTATTAAAGGAAATATTAAAGAATTGCTTCCACTTCTGTCATTCCAAAAATAGCAAACCATTTCAAACACGATGTAAAGCTACTTAGGCTTAATCTTTAAATATCCTCACCCCGTTTTCTCATTCAATATGGTCATTCCAATCATGACTACAGCCAGCTTAAGGCTTAACCCTCTTGAGTTCGAAATCATTTGTAAGTCCACTCAAGAAGGACCTACATTTATTCAAGTACCATTGAATTACACGTACGACAATCATCCAGATTAATGCCATCCGTGTTTCGTTCACCGCCTCTGCATAAGGATATCCTCATGCAATAGTCCCACCGCCCGGACTCCCAACAAATAGAATTAAGGATAGCAACCCACCTCCTCTTCCCCCAAAAAAAACTATTCCAAACCCATTAAGATATTTGATCCGCATTCCACACTACTTATAGCATGTCATTCGAAACGAAAGAGCAGCAAAAGCAAAATTCCTTCCTTCCTTCCTTCGTAAGGAAAAGAAAAAAAGCAGAAAAAAAAATATACAAACTTTCTTCTTCTCTCGGAAAGAATCCATTAAAAACTCTAACCAATTACAGTTTGTGTAATCATGCACGAAAATGCCTCTCGTCATTCGATGAAATGTCCTTCGCCCCCATCCCCCAAATAGAAAAACCTGCCCAAAGTGAAAAAAAAACTCAATCACAGGCAGCAAAAACCAGTCACCCATAAATATCACAGAAAACTCCAAACTCTGAATTTTCACTCGCCCCCTGACCCCACGCCAAACTCCCGTTCTCACTCTGCAATTCTAAAAACTAAGCGAAAAATTCCTTTGAATTTAATATTATGTCACTTGGATGAGTTTTTCATTCCCTTTTACCTTTTCATCTCTTCTTCGACTGAACCACGCCCCCCACCCACACCCAGATTGAACGGCAAACTAGGTGACTGGGAAGGAAAAATGCAAAATAAAACCGTTCGCCAACTTCTTTTCCGTATTTTTTTTATTTTTTTTGTGCAGCGTAACTTACCGCAACCACACATGGAATTTACATAAAACCAATTAGAGGGACGCTTTGCGCCATCGTCCCAGCAAAAAAGAAAGGAAAACCAGGATCCCCTTGGTGGTGGTAACTGCTGCCAACATCATCAATGTTGTGACATGGCGAAAAAATTCATAGGCATGTGTTCGGGGCAGGCACGTACACATAGCTACATACAGACAAGAAGTGTACGGTATGCACGACCCTCTTAAACACTTCTTTTTTTTTATATATACCAAAAAGGACCTCTATCTATACGACGACGACGATGACGACGACTGACAATAACAACACTGCTCCATGTGGACGAAAGTGGAAGAATTTTGTTCACTTGAGGGTATTCCGACACTAAAACCCGGGCAAATATAGGACTCTCCGGTGGAATGATGCATCCATCCTCCATGCCCTTTTATCCTTGTGAATTTCGTGCGAAGTATCAAGTACGCGCGGCTGGAAAACAAAGTTTTTTCAAACACATTTCCCCACAGCCCATGCCCATCCATCCATCTGCAGCAACGAAAATTCCCATTTAGGCAACAGCACCAGCAGTAGATATATTCACACAAAGGACATAAAGGATGTGAAAAATTTGCAACACTATGTGCGGTCTTCACGAGTCCTCCTAGAGGTACAAATAGGTATGCATATGTGTGGGCAAAGTGTCACACGACGTCATGTTTTCCTCCTTTTGTTTCGCCGACTTTCTGTCAACTTTCCTCATGTGGTTTTTGAAGTGCGGTGTTTACCGAGCCTGAATGATGAGATACTCCTGAGAGAGATTCAGCAGTCTATTTGGGCTATGACTGGGGCTTTTACCTGGAAAATTGAATAACCGCTACGTGTCGGAAAAGGACTTGCTAAAGGTAGACTGCGGTCCGGTTTCTAGGCAAGCTATGCAATTGGAATTAACTTGGCATTTTGCGTGCTAATGCGTTTTGGGAGTACATTTCCTGTCAGACGGAAACGATTATGGTCACGATGTTTCATAGATGTTAGCTGTTGCATTAGGTTAGTTTACAACAAAAAAAAATAGGCTATGCTCTCAATGTGCGTATAGCAGGACATGCAGAATAAATTGCTGAAATGTTGGTATCTTTAGGAGAACACACAAATTTAAAACGCAAATGCTTGAGTTGTGGAGAGCATTTTGAGACAGGAACCCCTCAAAACGAGATATGCATACGTATCTAGGTTGAAGGCTATTTATGTAATCCAGTCAATGTCCCCAAAATAAAACTCAGTTCTCGATATATCCAACAAGCATCCAGTAGGAAATCATGTCAACGTTTCGTCATACTATGACAAAGATTCAGCAAGGGACTTCGACTACCTTGGCTCTGTTATCAAATCTGAAAACAACACCGCAGTAGTAGTATGGCCCTATCCCGAATAACTAAGGTGATTCTGTATAAGACCTTGATCATTCCAGTCCTGCTTTATGGCGCTGAATCTTGAACTCTATCGAAAGCGGATGAAGATAACCTTGGTCGCTTCGAGAAAAAGATTCTTCGTAAAATTTTCGGTTCCGTCTGTGTTGATAGGCTTTGGAGGAGGAGATTCAATGAAGAACTATACGAACTGTACAGCAACATCGACCTAGTCAGTCGTTTGAAATGGCTAGGATATGTAGAACAAATGGACGCAAATTCTCCGCTCCGTAGAGTCTTCGAATCTAGAAACTTAAGACTTAGCTTTTCTTTCTCCAAACTTTTTCCGACAAAATCAAATCAAATTATTTTTTAATTGATCAAATTACTTACTTCTCAAGAATGCAGTGTATTATGAGATTCAACAGAGAAAACTTTTTTCTAATTTCAGTACAATGACACACTCCCTAATGACGCTGGATATATCTGGAAACAAGATGCAACACATTCCTTTAGACGCCCTCCAGAGGTTGCATTCGCTAACACGTTTAGTTGCACAACGGTAAGTACGACACACTATTATATCTTAGTTTTCCTTTTCCACATTCCTACCAAACACTTTATACTTTTTCAGAAACCACATAACAACCCTTGATGGCAATTGGGAGAGTCTCTTCGATACGCTGCGAAGTCTGCATCTGTCTGGCAATGAAATCACTGAAGTTGCATTGAATTCACACGAAGATGGCAGGGGAGTTAATGCATCATCACATTACCCACTGGCCGTTCAAGGTATGCAGACGTCCGCATCCTCATCGACAACAACATCGCTAAATTCCATTGCCAACGGACTGTCTCACAATCACATAGTACGTCCGTTCTCAAGGCTTCAGAAACTACTCTGGCTTGACTTGAGCAACAATCGAATCTACCACATTGGAACGAATTTTCTACCACGCAGCCTGGTGACTATAGACTTGTCATCCAACCTGCTTAGTAGTTTCCCGCAGCAGCTGTTCGAGCATCTCTTTGGTTTGAGAATTGTATCCTTGCGGGACAATCTCATACGAACGGTTCAGACTAAGGAGACTGTGAGGCTCGTTCGAATGCATTTGGAAAAGCTGGACTTGGGCATGAACCTCATTGAGACAATTGAAAGTGATTGGTTCCAGAACAACTACAGTGACATCCATGTGAGGGCTTTGAATCTGGAGAAAAACTTTGTTCGACATCTGCCGCCAGCAGCGTTTAAAGGAATTGGAATAGTGCATTTAGTTTTAGCATTCAATGCCATTGAAAGGATTCATGTGAATGCCTTTGAAGGAATCACTGACACCCTAGAGTATCTGGATCTCGAGAGAAATGAATTGCGGGCAGTCCCAGGAGCAATTAAGTCCCTCCGTAAATTGAAATACCTTTACCTAACCTCCAATAGCATCTGCCACTTGTCGAATCTTCCCGAATTCACTGGAAACCTTCGCGTATTAAGCCTAAGCGGAAACAACTTCTCAGCGATCCCAGTCAATGCTCTGCGGAACTTTACAGAACTATCCTACTTGAACATGGGCTATAACACAATTAACGAAATTCCAGAGAACATCTTCTCCTCCTGGGGCACCCAACTGCAAACGATTCTTCTAAGAAACAATAAAATTACTCATCTCCACCTCGGCTCCTTCAATGGTCTAGAGCAGATCAAGGAGATCAGCTTGAGCTTCAACGACATTACAATCACAAACCCCTATGTCTTTGAAAATGTGTCGCAAACTCTAAAAATTCTCGAGCTATCATTCGCTGTATTCCCTGCCAGAAGTCTTGAATCTATAGATCCATTGGAGGCATTGAGCCCTCTCAGCGAACTCATGTGGCTTGGTTTGGACAACAACAACCTAAAGACCCTCTCTAATGAATCATTTGCTGCCATGAAGGAACTGAGCTACATAAACCTTGGCTTCAACCAACTCAAACAGATTCCACAGGGACTTTTCATTCCCGAGGTTCATCGGCATCTCGTAGAAATAGATCTCTCCTACAACTCCATCGACAAACTTCCATCGCGGGCCTTCTATAATCTGGGTGACCTCCAGACCATCAATCTTCAATCCAACAAAATCCGTTTAATGGAAAAACACGCCTTCCATAACTTAGAGTTCCTGCGATCCATTGACATGTCCTTTAATCGATTGAAGAATATCTCGCATGGCGCCCTAAGCTTCATGCCAAGCCTCGCCAGTCTGGATCTAATGCACAACTCCCTCTGTTCATTATCGTTGAAAATGTTCCACTACGTGTCGAATGCCTCAACTCCGTTGCGCCTCAACGTAAGTCACAACCTGATCGCGACATTCGACGATGAACTGAGCTCCTACATGTACATCTACCATCTCGATGTCAGCCATAATCTTATCGCAAACAGCCTTAGCTTTAGTAATCTCGGCAATACACTGCGCATCCTTAATCTTAAGAACAACGAACTTACATCGCTGGGAAACCACGCATTTGGAGATCTAGAATTCCTAGAAGTGCTCAATCTATCTACCAACAACATAAGTTCCCTTCGTCGAAGGAGTTTTCAAGGCCTCAACAGTCTTCAAGAGTTGGATCTAAGCTTCAATCGTCTTGATCAACTTCAAGTCGAGCAGTTTTCGAATCTTAGAAAACTGCGGATTCTTCGAATACGAAACAACCGTTTGCGGGCTCTACCTCGCGAAGTCTTCATGAACACCCGACTGGAGTATCTGGATATCTCGGAAAATTTCTTAACAGTCTGGCCAGTTCCGGCATTCTCCGACGTTGGATTCACCCTGCGAAGCATTCAATTCGTCGCTAACACCTTGGAATACCTCGACTCGAGTATGTTCATCAATTCACAGTTCTTGTTCGATCTGAACCTCTCACAAAACAAGATCACAGTGTTGCCTGATAACACGTTTACGTTCCTAACCAATCTCACCAACTTGGATCTCAGCTTTAATCCTCTGGTGACTAGTAATCTACGAGAGGTTTTTATCCACACGCCTCGCGTTCGACGTTTGAATATCCAAGGAATGGGTCTGTATGTTTTACCTCCTCTGAACCTGCCCTTCCTATCTGAATTGGATGTCAGTGGGAATCATCTGCAAGAAATCTCCTCTCTGCATGCTATGAGGATGTTAAGGTACCTCGACATGTCCCGCAACAAGGTTAACAACGTTAGCAGCGTCGTGGACCATCTGCCTGCATCACTGAGGGTCCTTGACTTTGCCCACAATCCCATTCGACGAATCACTGTCCATGACATGATCGCTTTGAGGCACCTCAGCGAGTTAAACATTCTAGACGTAAAGGTAACAAATCCTATTGGATTCTCAAAACTTAAAAGCCTCCGGCGGTTGCACATGACTTCTGCGGCGAATTTGGGAGAAGTCGTCTCGCGCATACCTGGTCTGCAAGAGCTACGAATTCATGTCGTGGAACCAAACATCGGTGGCCCTCTACTGGGAAAGCTTCTCAATAACACCAAACTCAACGTAGTCGAGTTGTATGGAAGCAATGTGCAAACGATCAGCAGTGATGCCCTCGATGGCCTGGCCCGAAGCCATAAACTCACGGTTCGGATACGAAATACGAAAATTTCTGATCTTCCACCGGGGATATTCTACACGCTGCGATCTGTTCCGGATCTATCGATAGATATATCGGATAATCGGATAAACGCACTGGCGGCAGATAGTTTTTATCCAAATAAGACATACTGGGATACAGTGGGGACAAGGAGCATCATGGGTGGTCTAGATACATCGAACAATCCATTGGAATGCGAATGTGGGCTTGTGTGGTTCGGACACTGGCTCCGGAGATGGCTTAGAGAATCGGCACAGATACGAGTCATACCAAAGGACGACATGAGACGGATGGTGCAGGTGAGTTTTTTTTTTTTACTAAAATACCTTTGTAAAGTGTAAACCCTGACTCGAAGTCAGGAATAGAGGCCTGCAGCTAGTCAAGGCTGACTCCTCTGACTCCTTCAGAAATAGATAAGAAACACAGTACCATAAAATGAAGTATGTGCAGCTTAGGTTTGAAGAAATTTCAGGTTTTGATGACCAAGCACGAAAGTATGGCTCGTGTTGTACATTAAAATTTTTCTTTTCAACAAAGAGGCAAAAACCACTAAGTGAAGACTTAAGCCTTCGGCAAATTGATTGCCTGTCGTCCTCTGCCAATTCAATCGCGTTTTTAGTTCCTAGTTTGACTATATCATTGCACAAACGGAAAATAAAAGGCCGAGATTCACTAGCACATTTTAAACTCAAACTGACAAGGTTTCAACAGTAGTCAGGATACAAACCTTATAAATCTAGGTTATTCTTCATTCTACGTTGGGAAAGCTAAGTTTTTTGATAGTAGAACTACTTTATGTATCTATCCAAAACTATTGAGGATTTGTTTGAAGCTAAAGTTAACTCTCAATTGTGGATGATACAAAAATCTCAAGGTTTAGGATAGAACATCGAGAAGTCAAAGAAGTCTGTTTGAAATATTTAGACATTTCTGAAACAGGCGCATTCTCACACCAGAAGACTAACTCTTTTATTGACATTTGGACCAATATTTACAGGTCCGCCATTCCCTAAAATCAAAATACTGGACATAAATGAACGACACAGCTTTTCAGGCAGTAGTAACTTTATAGAAATAATGATAGAAAGTATATAGCCATGACTCAAACCTCAGTACTGTATTTAAAATCCACCCAAAGTCAGAACCAATATATGTAGGTCCCGAATAGACACTGACTAAATAATTTTCTTAAAAAGACAGCATTCACATAGATCTAAGCTTCTTACACCAATAGTTTTGAGATACTATTTCAAAGGACTGAAGCCAGAGGCTAGGCTAATGCCACAGTTATATAAAATTAACGATAACCCGCTCCATCATTTTAGACGTAATAATTACAGCAGGGTGGGTTGACCATTTAAAACTTTTGACCTTTTTTATATAAAGAATCTGCCTCTACTTCAAAAACAGTAAGCAATGCAGCCAAGACTGTAGAATGTAAACCTAGAGTATGCATACACTGTCATATGAAACCTTGGAGTTTTTAGCCTCTATATCTCTATACAAGGCGAGTTTCTAGTTCAAAATTACGCAATTGGATGAAGTAGCCAAGAATGCAAGTCAACTTTGTTTACTACTTCTGGATCGTCTAGATTGGGAAGAACCTACAACTTTTGTTCCTTTCCATTTACTAAGGGTGGAAATGAGTTAAGCTAATATTTGAACCATTTTAAATCGAACTCCAACCTACCACAGACAAAAGCCAGTACCCCCATTTAACTACAATTTTCTTCAAAATCTAGCACTAAGCCCTTATCAAACTTCCCTTCTCTCTTTCATAGCGTGCTCGAGCGAATACCTGCCACGATCCAACCACCGGTAAGAAATTGCCAATACTGGAGATATTCCCCGAAGACTTGCTATGCCAAGCAAGTGCACTAAGTAGTTCCAGTGAAAAACTATTTCTACTCTCATTCGCTGCTACAGTGCTGCCTATATTCATGGTATCACTCCGTTTTTTCTCATAATTGTAAATAAAACAAAAAACTATTATTTTTCTTTTTTAAATTGGAGATACTGTAACATAAGATGCATTGAGAAAAAGGCTGTAATATACACTACCCATTCATAAATTGGAGTGATATTGTAAAAAACAAAACCATAAACGATTAAATTAATAAAACAGAAGACATGTCCTAAGGAGATACCATACAATTGGTTACTTGTAAATAACTTTGTAAATATTAAATTAAATAATAAAAAAAAAACAAAAAACACCACGAAACAAATAATACTAATAATATACATATATACATATAATTGAAGACACTGTAGTTAATTAAAGTAGCCGAATACACTTGATTAAGAAATTAAAAATAAATTTAAAGGGCCATGATTCCTACATCACTTTTCATTAAAAAAATAAAATAAAATAAAATGCAAAATAATAAAATGAAGAGAAAAAGTAGCGCATTGTAAATATCTACACAAAAAAAAAATATAGTTGCTAAAATTAGTAAAAAAAAAAAAATAAAATAAAATTGCATTATACACAAGGAATATCATAATATGCTGATTTCTTATTAGTTTAAATTCTTGTTTTAATAGCAAAACGTTAAGTGCACTGAATAAGTAAGTAGAAATATAATATTTAGAAAAAACAAACAAAAATGGGTCTTCTTACTACCGATAAGGGGATATCGTAAAAATTATTATAATTTAGTAAAACTTCTATTTTACTCATTTTTTTTTTGTGTAAGTAATCCATACAACTGATGAGCAATAAGTTGATGTACTGGCATTTATGTTGGTCGGAGGATAAATATAAACTACCAATAAATACATACATACATGCTGTTAACAAGTTTTCACCACCCTTAGCAAAAAGTGATACCTAGGACACCATTTAATGACGCAAGTTGTTGTTCAGCTTAACGGTAGTGGGACAGCGAGGTAAGTTTCTAATTGTAAAGCGATAAAACCTTTTTGGATGATTTGATTTATAATGTCACTGTTTAACACACGCATACACATATTTGGCGCTACAGGTCCGTATGGGACCCAGGACCTATGTACATATGTAGGTTCTTACAACCTTCCGTGTCTTACTATCTTTATATGAATGGAAGGGGCCTACTGTTTAATGCCTTGGTAATATTTTATCTGAGAACCTTTTTCATGACAATTATTCTCTAGGACGTTTTTTTTTGTGTTGTGTGGTGATCGAACCTCGAATCAGTTGCTCCTTAGTCCAACGCACTAACCAATTGGGCCTTGGCGTATACTGTTTTATTGCAACTAATAAATTTGTTAGTCAAGCAGTCTTTTTGACATTATTTATCAACTGTTGTTATTTTCTCACTAGATTCCCCATAACTTAGAGACACGAATCTTCTTTGGTCTAAGATTGAGAGGACATTTTCCTCCATCAGTTACATTTTCGGACAGCTTCCCTTTGGGAGTCAATACCTTAAAGTTCCGTGTAGAGATATAGAGTTTCGTATGGTTCTTTGCAGATCCTGTACCTCACGTTTCAAACTCCAAACGTAACATTCTCAAGTACTGACAGAGCTTACAATGTCGCATGAAAAAACCCATGACTAATCCAAGTTTATTCTTTCTTAAGTTGATGTACCACACTGCAGCAAATGTAGCCACACTTAGGCCAGAATAGACCTATAATGATGCTTCAGGATCAAGTATTCTCAACCTAACCGTAGAACCATCCTGGAGGAGAATAATGCTTATGTTAGCGAGTTCGCCTGATGCTCCTCACTATGGAAGATGCTGAAAAATTTTACTCTCGATTTGTCTATGTCCCATTATATGGCATCCATTCTTTACCGATTCAGTGTTGCGGTGCTTGTTCATGTCATCTTTGGAAGCAGCATATAGATTCGTAGTTGGTGAGCGATTCTTAGTCCCTTATTCTTGTTTTTCTTATTTTCCTCTTATATATATTATATTGCCTCGCTCTGAGGCGTAACACCATTGACATCATCAGACTTATGTCCCCGACATAATTAATTGGGGACAGCCTGTGACGCGAATTTTGCTTGGCATTATCTCGGCAGTAGGTAGTCGTCTCTAGCAAATCTGATATCCATTCCGAAATCACACAATGTTTCTTTGATGGCTAGTTTAATCAATGTAAAAGTCTCCTTCTACATGCAGAAAGGCACAGAATTTTTTTGAACCCTAATGCGCTCTTAAAGGGTTCATAAGCTCAGACAGATCATACTGATCCAGTACTGGGTGAACTTTTTAAAATGTTGAATTTATGTTTTTTTAGAAACTCTTACAAAGTATGTTCAAGCAAAATCGAAGGAAACGTACAATTAAATAAGATGTTAACCTTAGGTTTCCTTCAAAATCTTTGGTTCGAAGGATGTGGACTATTGTGAGATAAAGTAGAAAGATATGAAACTAGTTTGTAATCTGACCATAATGACTTCAACATTCCTAAAAAAATTGTAAAGAGGTGAAGACAACTGGGTGAATTCCAAAATGTATCAGATGCGTGATACATACAAAATCATAGGTTCCAAAAGTTAAATGAAAAAGTTTTGGCAAAGTCGCAAGTTTTTAAACGCTATCGATGCGCATCAACTGAGTAAACTATGCATCGATAATTTTTTCGATGCTTTCATTTGACATTCAAATCACTCATTTAAATTGATTTTTAAAGTTTCGTCATAATTAATTTTTTTAATTTTGGCAATTGCCTGCTTTGTATAAACTACGTTCCGAAACATCAAACTTGTGCAGTGTAAAATGTATACAAATTATCGAAGTTGAGTTGGAGATGCGCATCGAAACTATTTTTTACATTTTGGAACTCAGCCAACCTCACCTACTTTTTGGAGACATTTTTATGCTGCAAAATTCTAGGTTTGATCTGTTTTAAAATTGTATTTACAGTAAATGGAATTAGGCGTTTTATTCAAAATATCAAAAATCCTGAAAAAATTACAGCCACGCTTTTAATTAAAAGTATTAGGAAATGAATCGTTTAATTCCAGAATGCTTTAGTGGTTTCGATGTGCAATTACAGCCAGCTTTCAAACTTCTAATTTTCAGTTTGTTTCACACGTGAAGTACATCTGTGTGTATTGTTTTATGCGTTTCATTTTGAAATGTGGAAAACATTCAACTAACAAGTCGTTTGAGTGCCTATATGATCGTTTTTCATAAAGGCTTGGGTACCATCGTCTGTGAACCATTCGAGAGTAAAATCTCAAAGCTGATGTAGTACCAACTCTTATACCTTTCTAGAATCTTTAGAAGATTCATATCTAAGGTATGTAAATGTTCAAGTACAGGATTAGTGCTTTAAGACTTTTGAGAAAAAAAAACCGATCGGATGCTTTTCTTTTGTGTTTTTCCTACTGTCACTATAAATCGATATCGGACATATAATTGCCTGGTTTTTTATTTAAAATATCTATCTAGGAGCTTAGTAAACAGCGAGAATTTAGTAAAAGCAGCTATCCGCAACCAACACTGTATGTATTAAAATACTGTTGCGACGTTTTCTGATAATCGGCAGTTTTGTTTAACTCATTGCGAACTTTTTTATCTTCGGCATTGAAAGGAAAAAATCAACAAAATAAATCGCCCCAATCTATTAACACGTTTCTTTTCATTTCACAGGGTTTGGTAATTCTCATATTTTCCAAAAAATATGTACATACATTGTACCTAAACATAACTTTACACCAATCTCTCCATACATTGGCGAATTGACATACACTATTGTTGGGATAATTCGCTCATCCCTTTTCACTACCAGTGAATAAATTTTGTTTACCTCCTTATTTGTTTATTTCTAATCTCACTTAAATTTTTTTTTATTAAGTAAAACCCTTTCGTTACTGCGGGCGTTAATCACCCCTTTAAGAGGGAATGATTGATTGCCTTGATATATGATGGTGCTTTTTAATGGATATCTTATGAAAGATTATGTCCGCATGCCCCAAGTCTATACTTGAAAAAGTAAGTTATCAAAATGATTCCTTAGATTATTCATACTGTATCTAAGGCTTTTAGTATGAAAGTGAAGCCAAAAATTGAAAAATAGCAGCTCCTAGCTTTACAGCTAGTGTTTTCCTCAAAATTATTTTTCGCCCCTTTTACAGTGTGAGCATGAATGACTATCTTTACAACACAATGCAATCTATTGCTTTTAACCACTACCAAATTAAAAAGAAAATTTTAATTCATTATTGGCGTAGTCAATTAAAATTTAGTTGAAACTCTAACATATTTTTTATTTTTAAATACTACGATCAGAAAAGCAATAGTATGTTAAGTGGACAATAGGGTGATGCATGTCATTTACATTTTATTCTGCAAATAAGGAGATCACTGAACCAAGAACACCCAAAAACTTGATTTGCGAATTTGCTATAAGATTTAAAGAATACATTCTAAACTACGGTGGTAAGGTTACATGCTTTATAAACTATGCAACATCGAAACAATGCATGTTCAGCATTTCTACTGGTTCACCTTGAGAAATTGGCACCCAGAATAAGGGTCTTAGTCTTATGAGTTAGATTTTTCTAGAAATCGTGCACAACAATACCTTCCCAAATGCCAGACTTGATGCGTAAATGAGAGTATTTCTGTACCGCTCCTGATATCTTGTGAAGGGATCTCATAATGAAGACCATAAATTAAATTGATAATTTATAAAGGTAGTAGTATATCGTAATTGATCATGATCAAGATATTTTCTTATTGAAATCAATGAATGTTCGGTTTGAGACAAGTTTTCAACTTCAGACGCACAAAAATAGTTTCTTGAATCTAGCTGGCAACTTATCTTACTAGGTTCCTCGACAATTTTTGCAGATATCTCTTAAAGAAAAAAATTTGTTCCTAAGATAGTTTAAAAAACCTAATTCCCTTACAATTCCTTGAAAGTTAGCTACTTTGTTCTTTTTTTTTCGACCATTTCTATAATTCAGTTATTTGTTTGCTTTTACTCCGAGTACAATACACAGCCAATACTTTCTTTTGTTCAAGTTAAACTCAGTAGTCCAAAAACCTTTCAATTCCACATCACTCTTTAAGCGAAACTCTCTCCTTATTTATCAACGCTCATCAGCTATACAATTTACGATACTTGTATGTATTTCTTTTGAACTGACCCCATTCAATTAAATCCGTCTATAGATAGCTTCTTACACAAAGTGTAATAGATCATAAAACAAAAAAAGAGAAAACATAAAACATTTCCAGTTAAAAAAAAAAAGAAAAATATTTAAAAAAAAAAAGACAATCGTGATATTAATTGTAGAACTGCAATTTGTCAGAAAACAAATACATACATAAAAAAAAAAAAAATCAAATATGCTCCACAAGAATAAACAATTTTTCTACTAAGTTTTATACCTAAGTTTTATATTTAATTTTAACTTTCAAAATGAAAACGTATTACACCAAACAATTTTTGTAACCGAGTATACATTGTAAATTAGTTAAGCAAAAAAGATATAAGAGAACAACAACTACTATTATTACAAAAAAAAAAAGAAAAAGAAAATAAGAATTAATTTAAGGAAACGAATTCCTTAAGAAAATCTTCAATAGTTAAATAGCCCACTATTAATTATAAAAAATAAGAAAAACGATTGAAATTTAAAAAAAAAAATATTTGTTTACTTGACAAATAAAAAGACCTATATATGAATTAAAAAAAAAAAAGAAATGCAATTAATTTAAAGTAAATCTTAGAAAATGAAAAAAAAAATATAGAAGTATGATTATAAAATTTAAAAAAAATAATAATTTTTAACAAAGAGAAAAACAATAAAACGTAAAAATTAACAAAATTAATTAAACATTGTATTTTTTTTTTATTATTTACTCGTACCAGGTTGGAAGCATTTTGGAAGATTTTAGATATCCGGGAAGAGCCTGTCATGATTATCTTTTGTAGAAATAATACAATAGACTCTGAACCTTAAAAGAATAAAGCATGTCTTAGGAGTTGTTGGTTTTTAAAGAACTTCCACGCAGAGTTGCTGCTCAAAAATTTCAGAAAGTCACAGTGGAAGAAGAAGTTGCAACAATAACAAATAACACCACAATTTGAACTTTGTCATAAAAGCTACATATATATCCCGCTGGTCATAATGCCCGAGTTTGCTTCACCCGACGAACACACTCACTACGGGCAAGTGCGTTACACTCTTCTCATTCATATTAACTGTGGTAAGATATTAAGAGAGTAAGTAAAGATCTTTTGTATCTACTCTATCATATCTTTGGCAAAAATACTTCACTTCAAACTCTCTCTAATCCAATTTTATAGTTAGATCGATAAACACCAGATCCCTTTTCAGACGAGTTCTAGTATCGCAGTTTAGATTAGAGTCTAAGGTTTTTCTGGTGTGCTTATATTTCTGTCTGATCCTTTACAACTATCTCTCATTTATTTTTACAGAATACAGGATACAGTGAACAGCAGGTGGTACCATAGCACACTAATCTATAAAAACTGTTGGAGCTGGTTAGTGATTGTTATTCCTATTTCTTTACGTGTGGTGTCAGAGGGCATGCTCATTAAGTTCTTTATCAGTCTATGAACATTTAGCACATATTTTGAGATGAAATTTGAAGCACGTAGAATGTCTATAGATGTCTTCCAAAGAAGAATGCTCTCCAGGTGGGGAGATTCTTATCCAAATGGTATTCCTCTACTACTCGACCCTCTATAAATATTTTTGGTTCAAGCAAATAATGTATTCCGTAGAAAGTATGCTACAAAAATTCATACACACTCCCGCATTGCCATCGAACTTGAACAAAGAGATCGGTCTCGTAAGAGCAAAAAACTTAACCGTCTCGGCAGTTTGCCATTCACAAGATGTGCTTGCACGTTAGCCTACGAGTTCTCGGCAAAAACGCAAATGGAGTTCTTCAATAATGTCCTATATCTATAATTGATTTAAACAAAATTTCAATAAAACATTAAGAAAATAGTCGATCTTTTCATAAGGATGCTAGCCTACTGAAACTGCCATTCCGAGCCTAGTATGAAAAATCTAAAAATGATTTGATGCTAAACAAACCACTGTCTGCGTCTGCATTTATATAAAGGAAGCCCTTGTTAGTAGTTAATACGAAGCAATGCACAATTTGTTAGTCTAGTTCCTAAAACTGTAAAACAAATCTGGTTTCAGCCGATTTTGTCAGGGAAAAATTCGAGATCATATCGAAAACGCTACAGGGTGCCCTTAACCTTGTCCAGAAAAAAATTTTTTTTTTGTATGCTTTCTAGAAGAAGCAATACAAACAACTAGGCACCCCATTGAACTGTCCAGAAAAGCGAAGTTCCCTCGACACAAAATAATTACCTGCAACTCGAACCCAAATAAAGGGGATTCACCCTCATTAAATTTTTCATCAAATCAGTATGACAAGCGGTTTAACAACCCACCCAACCCAAGTAAATTTGCTTTCACGCCCATTAGTGTTAACCCCACTATTACCGATAAGGCACTTATTAGCCCTGAGCCCTGTTTTGCGGTATCTACCACCATCATTCCAAAATAACACAATGGGAGATCGGCGGCCTCGTTGAATACTTAAACAACCTTAAGGACGTAGGCCATGCGAAAAAGTTCATCAACCCTAACCAAAGTAAAACCAACAAATTACTTGAAGTCGGCAAGGAAGACCTAAAATCCTAACAAATCACCTGACAAAACACTCGTCTAAGATACCATACCTGCATGAAAGGATTAATCTACTCAACCTAACTGCTGGTTAGCCATTCAGTTAGCAAAATAAGATATTTTATGTCGCCGTGCATAGATATTTAGAGCACAAGTTCTAGTATAGTAGACGATAGAATAGAAAGATGGAGTTCCACAAGGCTGCTTTATTTCTCCTACACTTTACAGAAAAGTGCCCAATGAGAAAAAATACTTTGTTAGCAGCGACAAAACCGTCATATATTCGGATTACCGGATTATCAACTCATTGACCACATTAAACTCTGCCCTCATAACATATATATGTATCTATACAAGACCTTGAAAGTAAAATTATATCTCTAGATCAACGAGGAACTGGTATTGCGTCTCCCTAAGCTTATGTGAGCTATTCCGGCAAAAACCCTAAAGTTCTGAATTTAACCGCGGTTTAAGACAGGAGGAGGACAAGTTCACCAAAGTCATTTCCAGCTGGTTTGAGAATGAAAAGAGGTTTAGAATGTTCATTACAGTTGTATTTGTAAGCCAGTCATGTTACTGATAATAAATCTTTCGTCAAGCACATGAAATGGACCCCAAGTCCGACGAAAGATAGAAAGTAGGTAATAATTGTTTCGTCTTCTTTATAGCAGCACACGCAGAGAATGTAAGGTATGACAATGCCGACACTTATTTCGGATAATCGTGATAGTAGACGTTAATGCAATATTAAATGCGATTATCAACCCTTCAATGTTTTGAAAAACCAATAGGACCGACGGATTACTGGGACTTTATAGCAAGTCAGCAAGTTTGTCATTTTCATGACAAGAAGTGGTTTCAGCATGTACATATCTGTATGTATCCACACTGATACTTACGGACTGTAATTTTAGAACTGATAATGTAAGTATTAAGCCCTGAGCTGTAAATCCTTCAAACAAACAATTTATTCATCCTAAGCAATATTACTCTATACTTCAAGGTCAGTAAACACTCAGCAGACCATTAATGTGATTCAAGACTTGACTTTTTCTCAACAAAAATCTGTCTATCTATGTATGTATGTATATCCCTTTGGTGTCCTTAAAACCACGAACCTCCTATTATTTGCAGATTATTATTATTCGAGCCCACAATCTGTCCGCAAACACAAAAGGTGCCGTTTACACTGTCACCATCTTTCTTCAAAACAAAACAAAAAAAAAAAAAAAACATATCCTTCAGTCAACGACAACCATCCTCTACCACTGCCACTCAATTTTTATCCTCGCGGGGTAATTTAACTCCATAAAAGAAAACGAAAGAAAAAAAAAATATGTACTTAAAAGAAAGAAAAAAAAAAGAATAGAGGAAAAATCTCTTCCGTTTACTCTTTCTCATACTCCTTGATCCTTTTATCCCTCTTGTCACTGGAATACCATTTGAGAGGACAATGTCGCATCCTTGTTCTCGCTCATTGCCCCTAAGGCTACACAGCAACGACGACGGCGGCAGTCGTAGTGCTACGACCAGTGTTATGTCCTGATTTTGAAATCGCCTAGGCGTCTGGCTGAATGTTTTATTTTCAGACTCCTTCCCGGGTGCTTCCGTCATTCAGGATCTACGTAGAATTATCTAATTGTTTTAATATGAATGATTTCCTATAGGGATGTTTCCCTTTCCATTCTTGCAAAAGTCACCTTTTTCTTTGAGTTATGTCCTTTCTGTTAGAACAATCGAAAGAGGATGGATAGAGCAAAGGACTGAAACTGAATTGCCTCCGGGGATATAACAATGTCAAACATATAATGAATCCTTGCAGAGAGCAAACAATTTTCTATCGTTCTTAGTCGGCTGGAAAATCTGTAAGGGCTCAAAGGTTAATGATGAAAACAATAGTTATTTAATGTCCTTTTCACGTTGCGGACATGTAGCAGGTGAGTCCTATGTAACAAATTTAACATAGTTTTGAATAAAAAACAAAATCGATTTTTCTTGTACAGTCTGATATTTGACAAAGTTTGAAAGCCTTTAGAGCTTAGTATTCCATTAATAGGAAGGAGGTAGCAACTGTACCCGAAACTGATTGATTATTTCCACAGAGAATGCTAAGGATATTATAATGCGCTTTCAGTGAGAGCCAAATTGTCTGTTCCCTAGAGACAACGACGACCAACAGAAGCACCAAATTGAATTTTTTAGTTGCTGCAGAAACGGCCACTGTTCCCCCATGATACCGGAAAAAATAAAAACCCTTTTCAATCCTCCCTCAACTGTAATTAGAACTTCTATGACATTTGCACGCACTCCAACGAGGGGAGTCCGTTTGTTTCATTCACAAAAAAAAAAAAAAAACATTTCTAGGACTTCTCTCCAAAAATCAACCTCATTTTAGGTTTTTTTTTTTTTTTTTAAATTGATTCCGCAACAAGGATTCTGTTCACCACGATGAACGAAAAAAAAAAAAACATATCCCACCCATCCTTTCGACGAAATTTATGTGGTTTCCCACAGCAGAAGAATAATATTTTTCGATATCCCTTACGGATATGTGTTCAGATGAGGGTGAGCTTTTGCTGCTACTATTTTCCATAAAAGGACTAAGAGTATCATTTAAAGGATTACGGTTTTGTTTCCCCCTTTCCCTCCCTACACACATATATTGTATGCAAAGAACATCCCATGTGAATACGACGTATACGTTACGTATGTAAGTATGGGGGGCTACTTTGCACTTTTGGATATTACTTACGGGAGCAAAGGACGATACGTATTCCTTATCCTTATGGTAATGTGGATAAAGGTTTTCTTTTGCATTTCGTGTGGAATTCAGGAAACACGAATCCACTAAACCTTTGCGGTGTGGAGGGGAAAGCGGTACAAGCGAAACTCTCAGGTTAAAGAGCAAAATGCTGATACACAATTAGGATACCTTTTCGTTTTGTTTATTTTGGTTGTTTACAAAGGATTGGAGCAGTTTTCCAGACCTTGGTTTACATAAGTTCTTTAACGGATTATGAATGGTTGAATTACCTGTAGAATTGGATAATTAAAGGATATGGAGAACACGCGCTTAAGGTTCTAATAGCGTCGGACACATTTCAAATGACATCAGGTGTATCCCTTTGAAAGCTGCCTTCTTTTACCTGTTTCTGCTACAAGGATTGCAATCGACTAATACGTTCAACTCCATGCTAAAGTAAGCAAAGACATTTCTATCTAGAATGTTTTTAAATAGTCTGTTCTTTCCACTTTATCTTCGAGGATAGTCAGTTCAAAGTTGTTATTAAGGCATAGCTATTGCTAGAAGGATCATTTGGAAGGAGAGTGAATACTTCTAATATCTACCCACCATGTTAACTGGCGAAGACGGAGGGACCTTAGCACGCCAGACTCTTCCAACTCAGGCGATATAGGTTGGAGTTTTGGGGTTTAAGAGAAGTAAGATGGTTAGATGCAGGCAAGTACAAGCCTAGTGTCCTTATACTGCATAAAGATGAGAGCAGGTACAGCGCAGCGAAAGACTTGACAACTGCATCAACCTTTGTATATAGACGTGGAGGAAGTAGTAAGAAGGCAGCGAGCGATAGTAGAACCGTCTACAAAATAACTAAAGTTCTGTCAGGTGCCCATAGATTGAATCATAATGGACTGAAAGGCTTCGAAAGTTGTTTGCTTATTTTGAATGCTAAGGCTTCCAAGGGCGCCAAGGAAACCAGTGGGACCAAGGAACGCAACGCTAACAGAAAATATAGCCAAGTGAACAGAATGAAAAAAAAGCTTTAGCCCAGCTTTGGAGTATAGCCACTCTCTTCCTTTTTTTGAGTGAACCAGATGGCTTCCGGGGAATAACGAATAAAAACGTTGATAGGCAACATTTCTCTGGACAAGCTTTGCGCCTGATTGTTCATCCCTCTTTTTCTCAACATTGACTATGACGCTCCTGAAACAAATATTATCAAAGGGACCTTCAAGCAGAGCAACAAAATCGATTTTATCCTTTGATAATGAAGACCGCTCAAAAAATTCACTGATGTCTGGTCTGGTTAAGACAATAACAAAGCCAAAAAAACTATTCAATTAAGCAAACATAGATGGAAAAGCTGGAAGCCGAAAAGAATACAAACATAGGTCATGGAACCTCTTTGGTTGTGAACACACGGCGGGCGCTTTGACGAACCAAAGCCTAGACAAAGTAATTTCGGTTAGTAGCCCTAGAAATCCCTAACCCTGCATGTTTAGAGAAAGTTTTAATTGGACCACACCACTTAGTTCCTCAATCCCTCAAAAACGCACTATAGGACGAACCCACCACCTTCATTCAACACCACCTTTCTGCTGGCTTCTCTACATCACACATGCGTTACCTCTCTTCTTCAACAAAAGCCTTTATGCTCGGAAGCGTTAGTTTTCCCAAGTGAACCTCCAACTTCGATCCCACTTATCTGCCTCCTACCTACCTACATATGTACAACTCATAAGAGTTGTGTGTAGATACAACCACAAAGCATTTTCAAATTTCAAAACGCAACCACTGGCCCCGTTAAAACCAAATCATCTTCCATCCAAAGCACTTCCTTTCGAATCAGTTTCACACAACCATGAAAGCTCCATTCACTCCACACTAGCATTACACTGTCCAGTCGTATTCGACTGCACTCTACACTACTGGCTGAACGAACGAACCATCCTCTTCAGATTGCGTGTCAATTTGATAATTGCTAGTTAAAATGAAGCCAGGACCTGCTCAGAATGTACCACCTCTTCAACGAGAAATTTTTAACTCAGACGGTGTTGTATATCATGCTATCGCAATACTCTGACAGTGTTATTATTCCCCCTTTGGCATGTTGCCCAATTTGCACTACCATTGTCTACACCAGGAGGCTATGTGTATACAACCACAGAGAGATCCTTTCAAGTTGGCCGGGCTGAGATTTTTCCTTCATCATCAGCATTCTTGTTCTATTACCCAAGATCAGGTTTCCTGCACAAAAGGATGAGAGTTCTTTCCATCAGTTACCAACGGCTGTACCTCCACCTTTCAGTAGTTTTAAAGACAAGATTACCCGCTGGCGAGTTTGGGGATTTGGATTTAAAATCCAACCAGGTAGGTACGTAGTTCTGCAGCTCGCCATGCGGGTGTGCGGTTGTATCCTTTGGCCTCGCTTTTTGAAATATTACTACACACAATTCCCATTTCGATGAACGCTATGTTACTACTCTTGCAGGATGATGATGGTGGTGGCATGGGGTTGGAATTTCATTTCGACGAAGGAGAACCAGCAGTAGTTCACTTACTTTAATAATACGGGATAATAGAGGGACGCCTTTAAAAAAAAAACCCCGCCGGTCGGTGGTAGGATGAGTATCATCGAGCAACGGCACAAACCGGAAGGTGAACCCTTTTAAGGAAATGATATACAAAACACTTGGCTGTGGAAAATCTATGGGGAACTTCCGATCGAAATTAATGGGCAGCCGCCACTTTGAAAGCCGGCTATTCGCCATTCGTTGGGCGAATTAATGCATTCGCATTGGGTTTGGATGAATTGCAACGCTTAGGCGATAGTGTGTGTCTGGTCGGATGGGACCTGTAGGCTTGGAATGATTTTTTAATGTTTCCTGCTGCAGGAAGTGAAATGTTACAAATGATTGCTTGTACTTTTCTCACAAAAAAAAAGAACGAAAGCCTAAAACAAGGAAATATCGGTAGCATTCTGGACTTTAGATAAAATTGGTTCGCTCTTCAATTATATCACCCGCAGTCATCTGGCATATGTAAGTGTATCGCTCTCCAAAACAATTGCGAAACTAATACTTTGCGGATAAGGACAAAAATTGCGGAAAGCTTACCTCACAAGCTCAAGATCGACCTGGCGCTAGTACCAAACCGTATTGTTAATATGTCCAAAACTAGATCTGACATAGAACACACGAGGTCCACTAAAGAACAAAAATTAAGATCCCATAAAGATCACTCACAAGCTTTCACCATATCGAAGTGGAAAATGCCATAGTTAGCTGCAAATCAGGAAAAACTGCAGGACTTGACGGAATCTACCCTGAATTTATAAAAAAATTTCGACACACAGCAAGGTCTGGTTGTGTAAACTGTTCAACAACATCCTATCTTCTGGAAGCTTAGAGGTACCGGCCAATCGCCATCCTATGTGTCTGCTATTAAATCCTGGAGCACAGTATCTACAACTGGATTGAAGGGGTCATAAACGAAAATATTCCTGGTGAACAGGCTGGTTTTCGTAAAGGACGTAGCTGCACGTTTCAGGTTTCAGCCCTAACAACACTTATCAAAGAAGGTTTCGAAGAAAGAATCAAAATAGGTGCGCCGTGTTCGTAGATTCAACTACTGGGTACGATAGTGTCTGGCCAACTGGTATGATCCATTAACTCCTGAAAGGTGTACGTTCCAAAAAATTGCAGATCTCGTCAAGAACCTGCTCAGCAACCCCACTTTAAAGTATTTACCAATAATAAGGCGAGCCAACCCGGCAGCTTAGTAACGGATTACCACAAGGATCAGACCTAGCACCACTCTTATTTAAATTACATATCCATGACTTGTCACACACGGAATCCATCAAATTCGGGTACCCAAAGGCAACATATGTACACAATTAAGGATAGGCTCACAAGAGATTTAGAAGTTCTTACCACATATGGATTATAAAAACTGTAGGCTTACATCTAGTGCGACCAAAACGAGATCAACCACTTTTCACCTAACCAACGATCCCACATCCCACCAGAAGTTGAGTTTAACGGCTCCATTGGTCAGCACAATAAGTAGGCAAAATATCTCAAGATTACAGTGGATAGGACTCTGTCATGTCGAAAGACCGTTGCAAAACTCAAAACGAGAAAAAATCTGATCCAAACCTAACATCTATCTCCTGCGGAGCCTGACCTGGTACACTGCGTGCAGCAGTCCTTAGACTGGTATAGATTCAATAACTTGAATGACATCAAATTCTTCAATGACTTCCGATGACTTCAAAGACTTCAAGTGAATGCAAATGACTTCAAGGTGACTTCAATGAATATAGACCATTCAAAATGATTGCATTCACTTTGACTTCAAAAATTATGATTGCAGAAAATGTTTGCTATATTATGACTTCAGAATGAATGGTGATTTATTTTTCTAAGTTAAAGTCATTATAGAAGTCATTGCATTGAAACAAATCCACATGAAGTCAAATGAGTTAAATGACAAAACGATTGCACTCTTTTACAGTTCTGTCGTCTCCTTAATAAATACAATGAGCTACCCTTACGAACGTCGACAACAGAGTGCAGCAATATGTTGTTCCAGGTGGAGTACCATACGGGACAGTACTAGCACCACTATTGGATGAATCATTTTTGGATGAATCAGTGCAAAGCTTACTGGTCTTACAAAGACAGTCGAATGCAAAGTAGGTGAGTTCGCCTGTCAAAAGTGCAATCAAGAGTCCCAGTCCCAGTCAAAACTATGGAGCAAGATAAACTGTCTGGAACGTACCATTTTCTATCACCCCAGTGATGCCAAATTTTTCTTAGTGGCACAGTAAAGAAAATTATTGTAGACAGCAAGTGTGAGAAACATTTTTTCACACATCACATATGGAACGCTACTGCAAATTTAGCAACGTCTGTTATGAATGAACTTCGTCAAGTAGATAGGAATAGAAGGAGATTTGAAGGAAAATCTAATTCCCACCCCGAGATATACATAATACCTTACAGTTCAACTCGAAAAACAGGAGAGGTAGTTTCAGTTGCTAAAAATCCCACACTCTTATAACTCAAAAAAAAAAAACCAAAACTAGAGAACTCGCAGGCTGAACACCTCTAAATAGCATACCATTAAGGATTAAAGCCTCCTGCAAATTGTTTATTTCGCAAATCCCCACATCGCACTGCTCACAAACCACCTATTGTTCAATTACCATACTGCAATCATGTATCATCATGTACAACACAACGTTTCCCTCTATCGTGCATCGCATACATATTCCGCATTCCAGCTCCTATCGCCTCCGTTCAACCTCTCTAATTAAAGATCCATTAGGTAGTCACAAGTCACAACTCCCTACTATGCAAGGATAATAAATCTCTTTGAAGGTATATTAAACCACTTCATGATGTACGTCACCACGACTTCGCACTCCATTACCCTCGAGTATGTAGCAATGCCAATGTACCTCACTACATTACATTCCTTCGGCCCAACAGAACCCCTCCTATCAATGCTGAGATCTACGACCCCATGTGCATTGCATGTAACGCACAAAATTATGCGGCAGGAAGCCACCAAGTCCACCAGTACACCAAGTTCATCAATCACCAGCTTTGAGTCAGGTGAAACTCTCTCGGGAAGCAGGATACACACACACATACTCAGGAAGCAAGTAAATCGACGAAGGAAAAGGAATTAGGACAAGAAGCATACCCCAAGTACAAACGCATGATCCGGCGGCAGCAGCGCCAATGACCAAAGATGGTGTTGGTAATTATGCAAGGACTTGAAGTTGGATAACATGTGAATTGTGTGCTTGTGTGCCTTTGTTTTTCCCCCTATAGGAAGAATCCTTTTCTTCATCTACTGGCGAATCAATTAAAATTTCCTTCCACTTCCTTGCCACTAATCTCTGGGACAATGATGACGATGGTTTGCCATCATCGTCGTCATCATCCTTATGCCGAGTGGTTTAAGCACAGAGAGCGAAGCAGAGAGGAAAACTTAATTTTCCTGTCCATCAAACTTTTTGCTGATGGCAAGTGCTGAAGCGGAGGAGGCATCACAACGCTTAAGGATCAAAATCCTGTTGATTTGGATTTGTAACGCCTCTGCATTTAATCTTCGAAATTAATTCCACAATCGTTTCCCTGGAGAGAAGAGAAGAAACGACCTTCTCTGCACGTGTCTCCCAGGAAAATTTCTGTAGGAATTAACTTTTATTGAAAATTTCACCTGCAGGACGAAAATATATATCCTTGAATGCACCCACACTGCACTGCGCTATATATAGAGTAATCAACTTCAGACTTGTAAAATGAATGGCTTGTCCACGGCCCACCAATGCCTCGAAATAATTTTTGGCCGCACATCCCTCTTAATACAAGGGATTAACCCGCTTTCCAGTCCTTGAGTATTTTTAATCGAAAATATACGCCAGTTAATGTTAAAAATGAGATTAACAATGCTAAGCGTTGTTAAGCCGATTACGGAGGCTGATGCCATGTAATTAAGTGACAAGCGGGGGTGGCATAATTTACAATAAGTATAGTAGAGAGCCGAAGCACTCACCAGCCAGTGGGTTGGGTAAGGCAACAAATTTTTGAGAGAAATTAGGTGTAAAATGTGATTTAGATTAACAACTACGGGCTGAGAGTGAGAGATCTAGCTCATCAGATGTATCTTCAGTCCCACAGGCTATATATACTATGTGGTGAGGCTGTTGCCTATGACACCGGTTAATTGGATAAGTTATTATAATTACATTCTCAGTGCTGGAATGATGGAATGTTATACGTTCAAGGATTAATTCCTGTCAAGTATCTAGGGGAGATAAATGTTTCAGATACTTCCAGGTCTATTTCAGTTAATAGCATTTAAAGAGTTAAATCCACACACATAGACTATGTAATAAGAAGAAAAAATTAGTCAGTGATACATGAAATGATTTCTTTTTTCAAAATTGACTTATATTCCTTCATGAGAACACTTTAAAAAATACTCTATCTACAAGTTTTCGAAGACTTTTAGAAGACTAGTTTTGTAAAAAAAAAAAAAAGTGGGGTCTGCCAATATTTGTTACACAATTGCACTGGTCAAGGACATGTTTTTCTTTATCCTCTGATATTTGTCAGACTTTAGTAAGCGGTGGGTGAGTTTCTAAGATTCAAACCTTGAACCCCGGTTTCGTCAAAGGAAACCTAATAGTCTGATAAGAACATTTTTAATAAAAATATTAAAAAAAAATTAGGCGCATCGTTGGAGCTTTCAATTAAATGTACTACCTAGGATTCCAAGAAGGTAAAGGATGGAATTTCATGTCAAATGAGAAAGAGAATATTATCCTAGACCCTAAGCCAAAATGGGATTGTCATGTAGTAAAACTGATGCAACAATTGACATTGTTCAAGATTGTTAACATCCTCGAGAGATGAGCATTAGACTGACAATTAGGAGACTAGGGAATATGTTTAAAAATGAACTGAATGACAAACACAGAAGATAGCAGTACAGTGCAGTATCGATGATAGGTAAAGACCGGCTTTTTTCAGGAAAATGTAGTCAATCGGGACGGAAATTGGTCAGCTCAACCAACGAGAACCGACAAATCTATTACCCAAATGTTGCATCAAGTCTATTTCAGTTTCCTAGTCTATGAGATGACCATCCTTAGTTGTAGCTCACTACATGGGAGGTACCCAAGAAGAACATACGCTGTTGAGGTTCTCTTAACAGATTTAGGTACATAGGCACATAGTATACGAAGTCATAAAAGACTCAGAAAACTGTCGGAGGTGCTAGGACCTATAAGGCGATACTAACAGGACATAAGTCAAGTAAGTCAAGTAGGTACCACATCGTCTAAATGGATTTACATTGATCTTAGTGCCCCCATCCTTTTCTGCACGACCGAGATGTGTGTCCTTTTCACAAAAAAAAAATATCATTTCCTGTATCCAAAGCCCAATAATAGATGCAGTTGAACTGAACATTGAAATTAAACATCGATGGTCGCATTAAGAAAAGGTGTATAGCCTTCTACGCATGCGAAAGAACGTTCAGCAACCCATCATGACATGGGAATCTTTAGTATGGTGAAGGACACTCGAGAAGTGATATCATATGTTAAGTCTCATCAGAATCCAGTGAACAACCCGCAGCGGGATCTTGGAATTCGTGAGAACAGTATTCACAGCGCTAATGGAGTCCACGTTAGTCCCATTCCGCTGTAAATCTACTGCTCCAGTTCGACGGCTAAAACATCGCCTGATGCAGGTGCTGAAGATTATCAGTTTCTTCTTCAGAATTCCTGACAATATTCGCAATATCGTCGGAAGGTATACTATATATGTACATAGACAATTAGGTTAGACAATGTAGTCAAGGGGCTAGACTGTGTAGTAATTAGATCAAGGATAGTGAGGATCTGTAAGCCATATATTTGGTAAAATATGTAGAGCCAATAAGATGAGTTTATACTGTGTCAGCCTTAGCCTGTGTAATGCTCCGGCATCATTATTAAGCATTATGCCATTGGTACTCGTGTGAAACGTATTGGGGTATTTTACAACAGTTACTGCAGAGATGAGGAAGATATTGCGTATGCTCGTCATCTGTTGTACGACTGTTCTGTCCTCACCAACAGGGGAAAGAGGACTTTTGACGTTAAGTTCTTTAGGCAACCGGAGGACCAACATAAAACTGAGCTAAGAGAACTACCGAGATTATTCATAGATTCCCTGGATAATAAGAATGGGCGCACTAATCGAAGTCATAGGGCTCATAAGTATATAATTACGTACCTATCTACGTATCTATCCATCACCTCGAACCTTAAGTTGGTTGAATACGGAATGCTGGCAAAACTAACCCAGCTGTATCGCGTAAACTACTAACATGCACGGTTAAACGCATTTTGGAACTAGCTTCTCAAAACTTTTCCACACGTTTGTTAAGAAGATGCACTGTCATGCGACGCCCTATTCTATAAAGAGAAAGAGATTGAAGTCAGCTGTGAATATTAATCGTCAACTGAACTTGGCAGTCTGCACCAAAACAGTGCGAAGGAGATTGGAGAGACACTAAAGAAGTCCCACTTATTACTAAAAGGCATCAGAAGAATCGTATCCAATTCGTCATCTGTAATGTATAGGCTTATAGATAGAATGATTCCTTAATCCGTTGAAAAATAAATTTGTTGAGATCGGATGGCAAGACGACCAGAGAATGCAGTTTTCCATCCCCAGAACAATAGCAAAAGTATCAAACGTGGAGACGGAAGTATCATGGTTTGGAGATGTTTTCGTGATAGGACCAATATTTTGAATCAAAGAGACCATGGTCCAGCATTTGTTTGTAAAATATACCCTCATGTGTTGAGTGGAAGATGCCACTAAAGTGGAATTTTATGCATGACAACGAACCGAAGTATACGTCGGAAAAAGTAAACAGGAGGCTGGAAGAACATAACATCGATCTCATGCACTCGACTTCCTAATCTCCAAGTTTTGGTTGGGTTGGGTGATTGTCCCCGCTCAGCATGGATACACTCAGATCAAAAGGAGATCCACTGTGATACCAGTATGGATAAACCCGATTACCAGCACCGGAAACTTACATGGAGACTTCCCAAGTGAGACAGAAGGCAGGGCAACCAATTTCGGTGTGAACCCATGCCGAAGAAGTATGCTTGACGGTTTGGGCACTAAACTAGTTTGACCCGGTGACTAAGCTTTTTTTTTGCTTAAGTCAAGTCTAGCTAGATTGTTAAGATTTTTGAAGAATTACTCGCCTACGGTTTTGCTTCTCAAAACCGATAGGTGACGCTAGGTACACAGAAGATACGTCATGGTTTCCTCCAGTTCCTACAGAAATCGTTGAAGGGAACACCCAGCCAGAAGGCTGCCTACCAGATCTAAAAGAGCGCCAACTATCATTCTTTTTTCTATTGTCGAAAATAAGTCTACTGGTTTTCCAACAATCCAGCTCTGGCCAGATTTATTGAGAAGAGGGGCATATGCTGATATTGTTTCACCTAGTGTTCACTATTCTGATGGCTGCGGTATCCAATTGGAATTTTATCGATTTAATGGGTGCCGACGGTTCCTCCCTATTGTCAGGGAGGTTCCGGTCTGTACTCTATTTAGTTAGCTCTTCCGCTTTGCAATTGGATTTTCTTGAATTTCCCTGTAGCCTGCAACCCAGCACAGGGTTTTACCAACTTGGATCGAATTATTGGCGATTCCAAGGCTTTGATCGTTGTTTGACTATATATGTATATATTAAGAAAATAATAGCGCTGCACTCTTTCGAGTTAATTGAAAGCTAGGCCATGGCTACTGCGAGTTCTGATTGAAATGCACTACAGTGTTCCGGCAGCCGTGTGGTGATACAAAAACTGGAGTAGACTCTCGCACCTGTTCCGGACTCTGTCTTGAATCCATCTGTGTAAGTCTTTGTCGCAGATTCGTTTAAAATTTCCCTCGATCTCTAAACATTTCTGCTAGAAATCCTGGTTTTATACTTGACATTTAAGTCCAGATAGAAGACATTATATTCCGAATTACTAGTAGTCTAATAGTGGCCCTTATTTCGATGAGCCAGTTGCAAGGATTCCCTAAGCCGTAATGATGCATTAGCCGTCATCAGCTTCCCAAAAATATGAAGCAGGGAGAAAGTGGAACATAATTTCCAGCGCAGCTAAGAACGCAAAAAAAAACATACCGTAATTCCCTAAAATCCCAAAAAATAAAGAAGAGTTGTGGACCAGAATCCAAGCCATACTGACGGGCACTTGGTCGAGACTACTTATTAATGAATTACTAACATTTCGTATAATGATTCTATTATTTTGTCCTTAACTGTATGTATGTAAATATGTTTAAAATTTAAAATCCAATAAATACTCACAATAAAACCAATCATTTCAGCAACATACCTGTTAAGAGAAAGAAAAAACATAATTAACAAATATCCAGCTGAAATGTCATTTTCAAACATAAATATGCCTTAAGCCCCCCCAATCAGCTTAATATTCTCCATAAACAAGGCAAAGGATAATCCATCCCTTATTTGTAACCATAAGTCGAGTGCTTTATCAAGAACCGCACTCGCTCAGCATGAAATCATATGTACATACATATGCATGTATATATATAGGTTACCCATATAAACCTAATGAGACATTTCACTTTAAAAAGGACTTCAAAGACATATACCTTATCCCATTACTTGTAAGCTCCTTTTACTTGGTAATACCGCAAAACTTATTCGCCTGCATACAAAGCCACACACACACACACTCCACAGCCAGTTACTTCCTTACTCACGCAGCATGCATTCCACTTCCAGTTCACCTGTCTCTGACAGAAAATTCCAAAAAGGAAAATCCCAACCCATACGTCTCTACCCCAATATATAAGGCATTACCATTTACAAGGACAGTGCGCACCACATTCCTTTTCAAAACACCCACAACAACATGTTGTTGTTAACTGCAAGAAGTTCAGTTCTCCTCATCATCCTTTCAAAAGTGCACATAAATCCCTTCAACTCCACATTTGTGTGTGCCTGTTACGTTTTGATTGACACACAACAAAACAATTGCAGGCAGAGTCGACTAAAGTCCTGCTCCTTGTTGTTGGTTTCCTCCTTCTCTTTTTTTTGTTTTGACTTTACGAAATGACTGACTCCCTTTTGAGTTTCAGCCAACGAAGCAATTTCGAGCCACTATTAATAACTGTCATATTACGTTAGAGTGGCAAATTAATTTCCTTCAAAAAAAAAAGCAAAAATAGAAACATAGAAGAAAACCCAACGTCGAAAGGACACAGGAACAATGATGGAAGGGAAACAATAATCCTGAATGCAATTTCCGTTTCATAATGAATTATAGTCATTCATGAAATGCTGCTGAAGAAATGCGGCGGCCACTATTGACGGTCACTTTCTTCATGAATTATTAGTCTATAGTTGGGTAGGTGTCCTGCGTCAAGGACGTCAAGGACGTCAATAGAAAATTAGGTGCGTGCAATGGGCAGGAGATGGCTGTGGTAGAAAATACTACTTCTAGAAGGCACATGAGTACTCTAATTGAAATAACTTTGGTTTTGGTAGGTAAAACGCAGCAGAGGATTCATTAAGGAGTCCGTAATTGATTCCCTTTGTGTGGTTAAATTGCGTGTTTACATCCAGACTGGGTGAATTATATACATACTTGCGCCCGAGTGTAATTGATTGTAATTTACCGCACGACTTCGAGCACGATTGCGATGATGATGATGGTAATTATATCGGCGATATTATCCGGAAGGATAATATCAAATGTTTCACCCCAAGGCGGAGATGTTTGCATGAAAATTCCACAACGTGGACAGCACTTGAAATAGGATTACGCGAGTTAAAGGTTCTGCTTTTGGGGTGAAAATTTTAGGAATGTCTACCATTAAATCTGCAAGTTTACAATTTTTAGTTGACGCAGGCATTCCAGGAGAGAATCCCAACAAACAACGGAATACTAAGCACTGCCAAGCCAAGAGACGAAGAACAACCCTCCTAAAGGCTTGCACAGTCCTAGACGTGGAACTAGTAAACAGCGGAAATAATCTAACGACAAGCTGCAACTTATGTTTGGGGAAAGTGGTAGATATAATCATCCATCACCACTGTGTATCGAGTATGTGCATTAAGCACTAGCTGTACATTCCACACTACTTCTAGCGATGCACCCTACGTGGTAGCGAGAATGCTTTCAATAGATTGACAATACTACCATTAGTATTAGGCAAGCGAAAACCCAAAATAAAAACGTGGACCAGCGGACAAACTAACCCAAACAATCACGACAGTGTGCGATGCAGGGATGCCCAGGAGTTTTACTAGTAAAATGAGTGAACCTTGCTATTGGTGGAACGACTCTCAGGGCAAAATGCTTCTAGGCCCGTTGTAGATCTCAGTATTCTTAGGGAAGGCCAGAGACATTTAGATACCTTCAGATTGGTGAGACGTGACATTAAATAGGCCATCAAAAAGACCTTCAAACATCTGTGCAACGAAGCAAACCCAGACCTATAGGGCCAGCATATACGATGGTGATGAAGAAGCTAAGGAGCAGTAGGTCCCCACAAATATCCAGCCCAACAATGCTGAGAAGAATAGAAGAGCATCTATTCTCTCATAGACCGTCTATTCTGTGGATCTTCACGAGGGAGACCAGTATGTACCGAATTCGGCCAATCACATCGGATGGATCGCACAAAGCATGTAGGAGTAAAGGCGACAACAAAAGCGCCTGAACCCGGCGGCATTCCAAATATAGCGATCAAAGCAGCCGTCAAAAAGAGACCTGACCTTTTTATACCAATGATGCAAAGATGCCTTGAGGAGAGGATCTTCCCTGAAGCATGGAAACTCCCAAGGGAAGCAACCCAGCAGGAGAACATTTGGCATATCGGCCAATATGACTGCTAACAATCGAAAAGACCCTAGAACATATCACCATATAGACCACCAATATGGTTTTAGAAAATCCGCGTTCTACTGTCGATGCCATAAAAAACGTAGTAGATACAGCAGCTGAAGCAATACTGGGAAAAGGATGGCGAGATGGCACAAAGAAATACTGCGCAGTAGTAACGCTCGAAATGGCTTTAATTCTGCGAACTGGTCGTACATTAGGAGATCTCTGACCTGAATGGATACACCACATTACATCGTGAAGATAATCCTTAACTACTTCACTAACAGGAAGCTCAGGTACCAGATCGACGATGGCTTTAAATATTACAATGTTGCCGCAGGAGTCCTATAAGGGTCAGTCCTTAGACATCTTCTGTGGTACATAATGTGTAACGGAGTTCTGCGATTAACGCTACCACAAGGAGTTTATAGTCAATATTATTGTGCTTACCGTGGCCCAACACAATGTATAGTCCGCCACGGATGAAGCGATCGCCAGAATCAAAAAAGAGGCTGCGGTAATAACTATCCGAAAGACAGTGAAATAGGCAAACTTCTGGGTTGGGAGCCAATCAATCAGCTCTAGATTGGCGTTTCTTAGATGTAATGCTCGACAACCGACAGAACCTATGTTATAGCGGGTATGGTCCCTATCGACATTCTCAGAAAGGTGAAGAATGCTCACATGGAGAGGAAAACGCGAAGCATGCAATTCTCAAGTGCAGATGCTTCACAGGGGTAAGAAAGGACCAGAGCTCCTAGTAAGCCATATGACAATGTCAGGGGAGATCTGTTCTTCTGTAACGAGCACACAAGTTAAGAGAACTGGGAAGATTAAGAAGTGGTGAAACAACAGATAGAGAACACATGACATAAGTTGCATCCCTGCGACACAATTTCTCTAAACCTTACCTAATTAACGTCCAAAGTCTTTCAAAAGGTATTCAATGTCTAAGATATAAAGTTCCAAAGTGTAACGACGAGCATTACTTCTTTTTAGATCTAGAAGAACGTATCATTTTTACTTCCTCTCATCCAGGATACAAAAACAGAGGACAATTTTCTACAATGTAAACCCTCACTGTAATTCCATCATAGTATCTCATCTATGTATTTTACTCCCTCGTACCCTCGTACCCAATGCACTCTCATTAAATTCATTAAGAATTCATTAATTAGCTTCATTTCTCTCCGAGATCGAGTGGCGGCGGCATCGTTGGTGGCACCTCTCTACAGCTGTTCCTGTTTATCTAGGCTCTCAATGACAAAGTAATGTACATATATCCTCGCACGCTCTCCGCAACCCCATACACACACAGGCATATATGGACACATTGTACTAAGCAAACTGTTTTTTTGCGCTGCTACTTTGCAAACATGAAATAGAGCCGGGTCATGAGCCTTATAATGTGAAGCTAAAAAGGACACGTCAAACTTTGCATTTCCCTCTCCCTCGATGGGGAAAACTAACAGACAAAAAAAAAAAAAGGACAACCACCACACAAGCAATCTTCATTACAGAGAGAGAAGAACTTGCTCCAAATGAGGGGATGTACTCTCGAACGAACGGCGGGGTGGTAAACATTCCTAATTACAACCCCTCATTAATTTTTAATAATTTCATAATTTCCACTCATTCGATGTGAGTGGGGTGGGGGGTGGTTGTTGAATGAAGGGATTGCGGTAACAGGTTTTAGTTTTTTTTTTTTTTTTTAACGTTAGTAGGGGTTGTGTGTATCCCTGTCGTAATTTGATCATCAACCCTCACCTATGAGAATGGCAACTGGTATGACGATGGACTTTGGATGGTATCACTTAAAATTTTATAACAAAATCTCATTTAGTATTAATTGGATGGTGGTGCTGTACACATATGGTTTTTGTCTTTATCTGCACTTTGATTGGAACGAGGGATGGCATAAATAGTGGTGAAGTGTAGAGGATGTTACGGAATAACGAAAAACCAATTTGAAATTCAATTTGTAAGTAATTTTGTAAGGTGAAGGGAGAAAATCTCTCTGAACGGAACAAAGATGTGCATCTGGGTTAAGTGCAATAAATACATGTCAAAGTACTTCATTTTATTTGAATATGTATCTTTCTGTGATAATCGTTTTGAATGAATGTTACGTAAATATCCGAAAAGATTCTTAGAAGATATCTGCTGATAGTAAAATAAATCCTCAGGTCCTAGGACATCACTCTCTATGTAGTATCCATAGGTATTTCTCGAGATGTGTCGTAATCGAAATCAAGATTTTTTGTTTTATTCTCATTTATTTGTTCAAAGGTCCCAGACTATACAGTACCCTAGAAAGCATAGGGAGGATACAAAGTTAGATAAAGTTAAAATGCCATCACCATGCAGAAGCACTTTAAATAGTAATTCCTGTAAAAGTTACTTCCTCAGACAATATACCACAGATGACATCAGTATAGAGTGAAAAAAAAAGAATAGGCCACAAAATGGTGCGTTGAGGAACACCTGCTGAGGTTTGAAATCCATTTAATATTTTAGAGCCACCTCTACAGCTTTAGGTGACATTCAATTTCTATAGAGACCTTAATTTTTTGATAGAAACTTGCTTTGTAATGCCTGTCTATTGACGGTGTCGAAATTATCAACCAGCGAATAATTGTATGCATAATCAACTGTTGAAAATGTTTTTGAAAACAAGATTGATGTAAAGAGGTTATCCGTCTAACTACATCCGAGTCTCTAAGCGACTATCATTCGAAATTGGTTGTTAAGTGCTGGTAGAGTCGGTCTATTTCCAACTTTGTAAAACGTTGGTCCAAGGAGTTATCGAACCCATACATAACCTTTCACTTTACATAACCTTTGTAAAACTCATCCTCGAAGATGCTAGTCAGGTTTGAACCTCTCAATACGCTGTCCGTATCGAACGTGTTGAAGCTGTCCGCGATATTCCTTATACAATCTGCTTTCCTACTCTGAAGGTTTGAAAATGATTAATCTTAAGTCTATCGAAAATCGTCATGAAATCGCCTAGTTACTGTTCTTTCATTACCTAATTGCTGGTCACATTGATAAGGCGGCGCTTTTTAGGTATAGAATGTTTTATTGGCAGACTGCATATGGAGCCACACTTAGGCCATTAAAGGTTCATTGTGGTACCACATGGACCTGAGATTTTCAATTGATACTACCCAGGAACCAGCAGAAGCTTAATATAAAGCACTGGATGATATCGCCCAAATTGTTGAAGAAGTACGCACCTAAGTGGCATCTTCTAACAGCGGAGAGAGCCTGACATACACTGAGAAGTAGAAGTATAGCTTCCTCTTCTTCTTCTTCCATGTATCTTCTACAAAAGTCATTTGCGAGGAGGCCCAGTCTAATGGCGTGCCTACAAATAATGCAGTGACCTGTAATACCACCTACTATGATTCCTATGACCGACATGTTCTGTCTAATCAGACAGTTGCAACGTTTTCAATCCAGCTTGGGCCAGATCCCTCTAACAAGGAGGCACGTCTGCCCATCTACGATTAGTTAAACTCAGAGAATTGAACTTAAGCAGCAGTTAGACTGTAGCGATACCGCTCTTATCTGATGAAATTGATAAGGTTGTACCCTGCCTAGCGAGTTTGACGGCCATACAATTCACTGTGTCCCGACATGCGAATGAT
Organism: Xylota sylvarum; assembly: GCA_905220385.1. NCBI lineage: Eukaryota > Metazoa > Arthropoda > Insecta > Diptera > Syrphidae > Xylota > Xylota sylvarum. Next base: position 99,805,151 of record LR999957.1, on the reverse strand, counting down.
GTGAATGTTGAATTGTTTGGCCATCTCGTTAAGAGACAGGCGACAATTTAGTGCAATTTTTTAATTAAATGTAAAAAAGATTTCAGAGATTATATGATGGCTTGACTGTTTGTAAAAATGATGATATTCCGATTGGATACCACACTATACATATATCGTCCATAACAAGGCTTCCTTAAACGATATTGGAAAAGAAGCACTCCTCCTACTCCCGATTTTGTTTTTTATTCGTCCATAAGAAAACATATGGATCCCGTGGTTTGAAGCGAGAGATCTTCCTCCCAATTCTGTCTTAAGGTGATACACGTTTCGACGTTCTTGTCCAACAAAAGTTGTGGAAGTTGGAAGGGATGGTTCTTAGTGCACCACTTATATGAGGAGTGTCCCAACGTACGAATCTTGGAACTACGTCGTCAGCCAGCTTTGAGTAAATAACTTTGTTTGTTAACAGTTGGTTAACCACGATTCGGAAGTGACCGGGTAAAAGTCCTAGGTTAAACGTTGTTAAAAGCTCCTTCCTTGCCGAGAAGTTCTGCCAGAGTGCATGCTTTGCAGTCTAAAGACTTTTTCAAAAATGCCCACCAACGAGTGCAGGCCCATCTCTACCGATTTCTCTTTGTTATAAGCATGTTGGGAGACTGACAGTAGGTTTGGGATAACACAGTTTCTTTAGAGTTTTCAAAAGTAATGATCATAGACTTATGGATCTATGGAGATATTTGGGATTAATATGCGAGCATTTACCTGTCTTCGGTATAAAACCACGTTGATATCTATCCAAGATTTTGGAATATAGACCAAATCCAGGCAACTCCTGAAGATTACTACCAGCCAGCGGATTTTTATTTCATTAAGTATTATACCATCTGGTCATACCAATTTAAATGGTTTGAATCTGCGTACTGCAGTTCTTAGTAATAAGATAAGATTAATGAAGCTGCATGGCACAGATGTTGTAGGCATTTCAGTAAGATTCACCATGTCATTGTGTCAGCTAGGGAAGCTAAAATCCATTAACAACTCCAACTCAAGGCATTCTATACTGGAAGTGGTCCAAGAGTCATTCGGTCGCAACAGATGACCAGGGATCTTGGAGAAGAAAGCTAGGACCATTTCTGAGACTTGATGCCTCAGAGGTCACTTCTATTTTACCACAAGAGTCTCCAAAATTTACGTTGGACATTCCTTAAGTTGTTTTTGTAAATTCTAAATGCATCTTCGTACATGGTCGAAGATTGAAAGTCACGAGATTGTTTAGCCCGGATGAAAAGCCGTCTACAGTGATTCCGAAGGATTCTTGTCTCATGTCTTCCCGCAAGAGGTTTCGGTTTACCTGTAGTTTTCTTGATTGCGCAGGAGATTGACATTACATGATTAAGGGCGCCAGTTAAATCCTCCCCAGCACCAATGACTGTAACCTAAGGTCCATACTCTCTTTCGCCTCAGTAATCATCGCACTTATTATGGTTGTAATGCACTATTGTCCAGAATGTTACATTTGGCTAACAATATGAAAAACACGGTGGGCTTCCAATGCAGCAGACTCACCCTTCTCCAACTCCAATTTCATCTAGCTATGTCTAAATTTTCCCCCCCTGTCATACATTTCCTCACCTGCTCACCGCTCGACCATTTCGTTGTTCCATTTAAATTCTTAGATGCTGCAGATACTTCTGTTCTTTTATATTACAACAAGTTTTTTGCAAGCATGTCCCGATGTTACGAAAATCGATTCACTAAAACTAGTTCATCTGCTGATATTTCCTTTGTAAAATATGGTATGCCACACGGTTCCATGTTGAAACCTCTATTGGTTCTCAAACAAATTTTATTCATTTTTGCCCCAGTCTTAGAAGTATATTTCCATCAATCCTTTTTCAATTACAGATTTAACTTTATTTTCGATGTTAAAGCGATCCAGCGTGTCTATAAATTAAGTTGATGCCTTAGTTTCCTGCACCTTTATTATAGAGTTTCAACAAAAAAAAGTAGCTGCCCTCAATTTTATTCGGAGTCAGTACAATGTACCACTGTAACATGTTTCCAACGCATTTTTTTCGTTCCTTTATTATTGAACATTGACTCCCCTGATGGTCAAAGAGGCTTTCGCGAGTATGGTTGCAACAAAAAGGATACACAAATATTTGTTCTCTGGTTTTGTGTTGCAATTTTAATTAATATTTAGTAGAATTGGATACATTCATTCGTCCGATACAGCCATTTTGCGGGGATGTGTCTTTTTTTGCTTCCCTTTCGTATATCCTTTTTTCTAGGCCATTTTGTGTGAGATATGTGTTGGTATTTTTTTTTTTTTTGCACCTCGTAAATTCCAAATGCCATTACCATGCCAACACACAGCAGTGTCCATCTATCTAGGAGAGGATGTTTTAGTTTTTTTTTTTTTTTTCTTTTTAGTATTTGTCTAGAGTCCTGCATACAACAAAGCGCGAATAAAACAAACTTGTGCCCAAAGCGCAGCAGCATTTTGTTTCGATGCAAGTGTTGATATTTACCTGTCTCCCCTATGGTTTTACGGTTCTCTTCGTTTTTATTTTTTCTATTTTGCAATACGAGGTGGCAGTAAATGATAAACCACATATTCAAGGGGCCGAAAAACGTATTTACATATAGAGGAACACAAACGTCGTCCTAGAGTGCAAAAGGACTACGAAACGGTGTTGACTAACACGCCAGCAATGAACAATGAAAATGTGCACAGCGATGTTGTGCAGGAAGCATTTAGCGCAGCGCAATGGGGTTATCCTTTGATCTAAACGAGTGTGCTAATGGATAGAGGTAAAAGGATGTTTGCGCGTTCAACGATGACGGCGGCAACTATCGTCAGTATATGTATGTTGAATGGTTGCTTTATGAGTCATCTTAAATGGTAATGAATAGAGGAATTAATTTCAAATGGATTTTGACAATTTTTTTTTCTTTTTTTGATGGGGGTATGGAAAGGATCTGATGGGGTTTTTTTATACGTACTTTATTTGAGTACAGTCTGGTGAAATAGGTGGTTTTTAAGACAAAATTGTATGTAAGACTTGCATAGATACCGGAATTTACTTGAAGGGGCTTACATTGGCTAGAACAACTTTATTTTAATGGTTCGATAGGATGAGATCATTGAATAAGATGTTTGTTGCCACCAAATGTAAAGAATTGAGAAATTTGGTTTCACTTTTCGGGAAGCTATTATCAAATCATAAGTCGCCCCCTATTTTAAAACTTCCACTGGTAGTCATTGAGGTATATTTCATCCTACTCTGTATAGTTGAAAAATTTTAGTTGGAAGTTAGGAAGAATTGCCTATTTCAGGAACGTATCAGGCAATTACTGTTGAACAGTATCTCCGTTTCAATACTTTTAAAAAATATTGTGACTTAGAAGTCATCTGCAGCGAAGAATAAGTCTGTTAAATCCAAACTACCTCTTCCTGATCCCTTCTTTGTCGTGGTGGAGATCCTTACTCTACTTCCCGTTAACTGACATCGCCCAAGGTAAGGTACGACGCGCCGAGACCTGCATGGCTGAAGGGGGGACTCTGTCGCTAGCGCACACTTTGAATACCTGGGGACCTTGAGTTTTATCCCAATTTCCCTTGCCTGTATACAGGAGGTGAGTGCAGGTGGACATCTTCCCCCTTAATTGTGGGACCCAAATGTCAAAAAATAAAAATATTTCCGAAGCGAAGAGTGTAAATGGATCGAGCACTCCTATCGCGATAAAAACCGATTCAAAAGATAGGATAGAGGAAGCTCTGCTTCATGTTTCGGATGGGGAAAGCATCGATACAGTTGACATTAACCTGGAAAGCCTCTTTCTAGACTCTAGCCACAGCTGTTCCATTCGAAACTCATCATTTCCTAACTCGTCAACTAGTTCCAAGCGGTCTAAGAACTGCAAGTTGACCATTAAGAGATTAGGGACAAAGAAGTGGGACGAACAATCTGAGCCGGAGAGGATGATACACCATAATTCTCGGGCCTACTTGCAGGAATTGTCATTGTCATTGTCGGAGGCAGTAGACCTGAGCGTGGATGGGACCACCCAAGTCCGCGACAAGCCATCGCCAGTAAGGACAAGAGGTTACCTCATCGGCCAATCCAGAGTGATCATCCGTTTCGGGTAATCTGCCATCACCATCAGACTATGACTGGGTCAATGCATCCATTGAGGAAGGAGGTGTTTCTGAAGGCAGATGCAGGACTGATTGACCACTCCAACGCGACCAGCCAATACTACTCACGGGGCAGGGAAACTGTGAATCCTGCTACTCACTGGATAGAGCTCGCAAATACGCTAAAACCTGTAGACTGACGAATGCAGGCCGAAAGGAAATAGGACTATCAGTGGGGAGGCGAGAAGCCATTTGCTGCTCACCTTAATCACTGTGAGACTTCGGCAAACAACCAACTCGAACCCGCCTGGGCCCGAATCGGTTGCTTGCTCCTACAAGACGGACCTAAATAAGTTAAGTTAAGACACAGAACACAGACCATGATGAGGAGCGAATGCCATTTGCAGTCTACCTTAATCACAGACGTACCCATGCCACGTACCTACAGTTGGTTAGGGTAAAGTTTCACAGCCCAAACCCAGTCAGACTGAGTGCTATTTCGAGGTTGTAGAGGACTACCCAAAAACCAGCGCAGGCAAGTCTAGGATGAAAATAGAAAGTCATCCACCTCATCTGAACTTATTGAACGCCGTTCCAAAAGACTTTTGATACCCGCTGCAATTGCCAGTTGTTAAAAGCATTGATCCTTTGTACATACATATCTTTATGTACGCATGTATATATTAGCACCACCAATACTCTTTCCTGCTTCTTGTTTGAAATTCTCATTTCATTCACTATTTGACAGAGCAATCTACGAGTAAACACATCTAGAATTACCAATTTCAGAATAATGGAAAAAATATAAAAATATATAAACTTAAGTGCTACTTTTCATTTTTGGCTGGAAAAGTGCCTCTGCAAAGAACTCTGGCATTTCCATGCGTTTCTGACATTTTCAGAGTTTCAAGCATTTCACAGTTTTGTTTTCGTTTTATTCCCACCGATTTATTGTGCTGGCAATCAACTACAGCTAGGTCATGCCAGTCTCTTTTGCTCTTCCCACTAGCAAAGCACTTACATCACCAAGTACTAATAAAATTGTTTATGTTGTACCTTTCGGGTTCTCCGAGAGAATAATGTCCTGATGCAATGGTTTTCCAAAAAATAAAAATAACTTTTTTGCTGACTAAAGAATGTGATTTATATTCCCACTCTTCCCCTTTTTTCTTTCTGTGAGTGTGTGTGCGTTGTGCCACTGCCACATAAAATTAATGACGGCAACGAACCCTCTAAATGGTTCAAAATCCTTTCATCACTTATTACACACACACATTCGGTCAAGGATCGATCCTTCCGATGTGCATCGTTTTGTCGACTGATTAAAGTTACTCTCCCTAGTGTCTGTAATTTGATACAGGACAACGAAAGGCATCACGTTTCTAATATCAAGTTGGGATAGTGTAGCCCAAACAAGGTACTTGAAGTCTCACATCCTGATGGCCGAACAAGAAACAGAGAGAGAGAGAGAGAGACAGTGAGTTTTTCTTTGGGGGGGAATTATTTGCAGGTCCTTAATGTTTACACATGTTTCTACTACTATTCATCTGTTAGTGTGGGAGGCCAAATATGTTCCCAGAATGAGTGGAGATTGTGTAGTGATGCTACATCATGGCGTAAAGTACCCTAGAGGCATCATTTCGAATTATGAGACAAGAGATACACATGACAGAAGGAGGAGTAGCAAGCTGGGGACACCAGTTTGGCCAAAAAGGATATTTTCCACTTGACGTAGTGGTGTTGTTTACCATTTGTTTTCTTCTTTTTCTTCTTTTTTCTTGTTTTTGTTATTATTTCTTTTCTTTTTTTCCTCCCACCGGTCGTAGTACTCCTATCGATGTGAATAACGAAATGGGAGAAGAAAGTCGAGAACGGTATAATGGTGTTTTTATTTGGAAGTCTGCTGTTCTCCATTTGTTGTCGAGGTGGAGTTAAACTATGCGGGTGCTATGAGATATGGGGGTGCATATATATTTCCCTTCATCGCAACCAGTGCTTTGAATTCCGAGTACACAACGCTTTTTGGATAAAGTGCGACAAAATAAAAATAGTTAGGTCCTTGCTTTGGATTGCCTAAAGTAGTTTGGAGACTAAAGACAGTACATTCCTAGACCGAAGTATGCAAGATCCTATTACAAATTCCACGGAACAACAACGCCGCAGAACTCACAGATCATTTGGATCAAAACTTTTATGAAGTAAATTAAAGAGAACGAGCCCAGGGGAGGTCCCCTCTTAGAATAGTATGTGAAAATAGGAAATAGGATTCAACATCTCCACCCCAGCTTAGGGCAGACCAACCTTTTCGAGACAAAGACCTTGGTGCCCTTAAGATTTTAGTGGGACTGTCATGCACTGGTAACTACAATACTCTCAAACAACGTTTGAGGGTAAATCCAAACCGAATAGTATAGGTATAGAGATAGTAAGTGTACCTTACCTCCGGATACAGCACTGACTAAAGCCCAAAAAGATAGAGGTTAAACGGAAACATTAGAGCCATCAAACATGTGATGGGCAAAGACAGCCACCGCAAGCGTTTTGTGAACTTCTGCAATACCAATCATCTTGTTATTAGAGGCACTACGTTCAAGCACAAAATTAGTTATATTTCAACTGATAGGCAACGCCCGTCCAACCGGTGGTTTAGAAATTGTCTCTTAGACATCCCCAGCAAGCGGAGTGTAGTTATCGGAATGGTAAGGTATCACCATTTCTTGGATACCTTCGTTCTGCATCCCTTCAAAGCAAATACTCCAACGTGATTCGGATTTCCAATTACATATGTATAATACCAATAGGCTTCGGGGTCACATGGCGTCCTACCATTTTAAGCACCACCTCATTGAAGGAGCCGAAACTATCAGCAGCTTAGTGCCAGCGAACCTAAAGCAGTAACTAGCGCAGTTTTATCGGTACAAGGCAGACGAGTCATAGAACATGGCTATCTGTGATACCTGGATATGGATCGAGGAAGGTACAGCACTTTAAGCTTAAATTGAAGCATTTTCAACAACATAGAGAGGAGAGCTTATCCCATGATGTATAAAGAACTGCAGCTTACTGTGAGATGCGAAAAACAAAGCCCTTGCTGGATAAACACAGGAGGCATCTAGGACATGCGATAGCAGGACTGCCTATAGAATCAAAAAGGAGATAATGAGTGATCACATTTCCACTCGTACAGAGATTGGCTTGTATTGGCACCACAAATGCCATGAGAACCACCAACTACTGCAGGACCGGAGGCTATCCTCAATCTGCTTCCGCTGAATAACTTCGTGCAAATCTCAACAGCTACTGGTGCCCTAAGAATAGGTCAGATAGTTGGAGATAAAATACAACGAGTCATTCTATGATCCTGAAAATTATTTAAGAAATGTACCCTACACGGATGACCTGACTCTGTACCTACATGGTTTCTAGAACCATAGCAGTGCTTTCCAAGCGGAGTTCTTACCAGTGACAATAGCCGCCCGTCAGACTGCGTTGAAGACAATACCATTGGAAGGTATCAATTAAAATGATTTCTGTTATAGAAATAAAATCCGAGCTTGTGAAGTGCGGTCGTGAAGAACTTAAGGTTCTTGGATCACAGCACAACGTTGCACTCTGCTGGGTCCCTGGACATGAAAATATACCAGGTAATGAGAAGGCCTAATGTGAGCGCAGTGGGCGCCGTGGCTCAAGTGGTTAGTGTGTTGGACTACGGAGCGAGGGGTTCCAGGTTCAATCTCCAGACAACACCTAAAATTTCTTTCACGGGCCCACCTCTCGCGAGCGTCTGACAAACATCCGAGAGTAAAACTGTCATGAAAAAGCTTCTCAAAATTGCCGTTCGGATCCGACATTAAACAGTAGGCCCCTTCCATTCGTGTAAAGAACATAACACGCACAACTCGAATGGTTGTGAGAAGCTAGGCCCTGGGTCCCATGGACCTGTTGCGCCAAAAATTTGTACGAAATGGCTAGAAGAGCGTCAGTTCTCATCCCACCTTGCACATTGAGGATCGAAGCAGAGGTTAAGTCCCGAAGGGAGGTTAACATCAGATGGTCCTCCTTAGATACGTCTGTTATCACAAAAAGTATATGGCCTTGTTTTGACAAGAATAGGATCGACAGAACTATGTGAAAGGATAGCAAATTCTTATCTACCCTGAAAATCCCTACATGAAATAAATTAAGACTAACGACTTACATATATCGTGAATGTGGAGATGAGGTAGTCAATGAGGATACAACAGACTTTATCTGTCACTGTCCAGTTCTTACTTTTTAGGGCGACACTTCTTCTGTTACCTAGAAGAATTATCCCGCAGATCAGTCAATGACATCTTAAACTACATCAAATACTGGACGGTTTGCTAGTTCAAAGGAATCATATTTGTAGAACTAGGGTTAACCAATGAGTAAGGGACATCTCTCCCCTATGGATCTGAACAATAGATCTGTATTGACCGGAATGTTTGGTGTGGATCTCTTCCATTCGCCTACCACTCAACATCTAGTGAAGAGTGAGAATGGTACCCTGCTTACTTCGGAATCAAATGAGATATCCGTGGCGATGAATCTCCGATTACACATTGGACCTCCCGGCTGAACATTTAGCATTGCTGGTCACCATGTCGAGAAAGTTAATAGCTTACTTTACTTAAGGAGCGTTGTCTTGGGTGATGCCGGTACCGAGCTCGATGTGGGCAGCAGAATTGGGAAACCAAAAGCTTTGTTCGGTATGTTATCCAAAATCTAAAACAATGTTATCAGATTAAGAACCTATCGACATCACAATAAAATAAAGGAAGTGGCAGTGGATAAGCAAAACGTGAGGAAAACCGAAGCTGAATGAAGAGTGAGCCGCGCTAAGCAAACTTGGCGAAGGACAATTGAGGACAAAAGTAAGGTCTCTGGGAATAAGTGGGGGAGAGCAAACACTTCACAGAGACCCCATGCCCACGCACAAGGAATTACGGAAACATAAGTTTGGCTTTACAAAAACCCATTTTACAGCCGAAAGAAACATCTTATAGTAAGAAATCCCACCATATATATATAAGCCATCGCCAACATACGATTGAGTCCTCAAATATTCTTATCCACCATTTACAGACAGAAATCAATCAACATCCTGTCTACCCAGGGGCGATAATGAAATAAACATTTTCTTCCTATTCTTCCTGTCAGCACTATGCAATATCCTGTCTGTCTGTCTGGCTAAGGCGTAATCAATAAATCGCCATACTATCTCCCGCTTTTTTTTTTTTAATGTCCTTTTAAAAGCACCCACCAATATGGAAAGACCATCATAAAAAAAAAAACAAAAAAAGAAAAAACATAAAACACCCATCAACCCGTCGATCACATCCGTGAACATCCTGTCGACATTCGGCTGCTGAAAGCTAAGTGAACTCACTTTCCCACTCACATAAGGTCCTGGCCTGGCCTGGCTTACGAAAACTTGCACTCACTTTTCCTTCGGTTAGCTTCCTCCAAACGGTAATATGATGAAAATGACTTCATGTTCGTAGCGATAATTGCAATCTAATTACAAGCAATTTCCGGCAGCCAACGAGAAAGAGAGCTTGAGCGAGCGATGGTGCTGCACCAGGAAATAACCGTCTGGCGAGAATTTCTTTTTCTCTACTATGAGTACTACTACTGCTGCCGGGATAATTTTCGCTACTAGCGTACTCCCGATTTTATTATTCTCCGTAGTCCTGGCTGCCCTGGGGGTGATATTCTTTTTATTCTCGTTTTTATTTCATTCGCGCTTATCCTCCCACACTCTTTTTACAATTTTTGTAATTTAAAAAAATTACTCCTTAGATGCATTTCCTTTTCGGTTGGTTGAAGGATGTTTTATTTTCCTGTTTTACCGCACATCGGAAAAAGGACATTAAAGTTAATGCTAAATTTTTTCATTTCTTTTTTTTTTTTCATTTTTGCTCATTTTCATTGCTTTACTCTGGTGTGCAGTCTTTGATGTCATCCGTTCATAAGCTGATATCCTGCGACGTGATGTGTATTATATTCGAAGACAAGCAGTGTCAATGGATTGATGATGATGTCCTGTTGATGAGGATGGATGCGTAAGTGAATGTGTTGCTCGTAAGTTTATTTGCGCAAAAAAGGGTGAATGTTAATGGATTCTTTTTCATGGCTGCAGTTGAAACTAAGTATGTATACAGACTCGGCACTTAAATTATCCCCATCCAGCGATGAACTTTTGAAACGATACTTTACAAACACTCATTCTTTTGTTGTAAGTTGTAAAAGTTTGATTTTGAGATATAAACCTTATTATACTCAATTGCAATCTCGTTCAAAAGTGATAGCATGTCAGCCAGTCTTTAGAGCTGAAAATTTTTGTTTTTTCATTCAGCTGAGTATATGCTACAAGCTCTCAGAGAGATTACTGTTCAACCAATTCGAGCTAAGGATCCCAGTTAAGCAGGGGGTTAGATTTCCGAAGAGGGAAAGAAAATTGTCGTACACCTCCCCCCGATCAGGTGCTCTAACGATTTTGATGCCATAAACTATATGATTTCCAATCGCTTGACTTATTGCGGTAATCCTAGAAAACTCGGCAATGACATACCGCAGGGATCAGTATTAGCTCCCTTACTATTCAACCTCTACATCGATGTACATCACCATGACAGAAAGACAGGAGACAGAAGAAGAGTATTAAGTAAATCCAAAATCTCACAAGTCCACATGAAAAGTAAAATTAATTTCCACAAAAAAGTGGGATTATTTCCCACTTGAGGTCAAGTTAATTTCCATGTGAAGTAAATTCCCATGAAATTATTTCCCTTCGCCGTGAAAAGTATTTTATAAAACCACAAAACCATGTCTATACTACGATTATATCAAATCTTGTAATATGATTGATTATGTTCCTAAAAATTAAGGAATTATGTCCGAAAAATTGATGAGGAGGGTGGGAAGTAGTGGACCCCTAGACCCGGTTTCCATTACCAATGCACCACTTAAGGAAGAAATTACAGATGAACTGAATTTTCGGTACATCTACAACAACTGGTTGAATGATGCTGTATTTCCTGGCCAATTGAAGAAACAAAGGTTTCTGATAATACCCAAGGAGGTCCATCGTCCTACCACACTCTAGCACCCTACGAATTGAACGGTGGAACGGTGGTGGTTCTGAGGGAAGAATCCTACTATGACCAAAAATTAATTGAATTTCATTTAGAAAACAGCCTAGACCCCCAAAACTCACCCAGAAACCCTAGAATAAGCTAACTGGGACCTATTTGGTAGGGAGATAACGATGCAGAGCAAACACTTACAAAAAGGTGTTATGAAAGGACCTACCGACATTAATCAGAGAGTCGAAATGATGAATTCAAAGAGGCGTATGATAAAATATACCCAATAAGAAAAGACAAAACTAAGTTATCACCTCCATAGTGGACTAAAGAACTAGCTAGCCAAAAGAATGAACACCGATGAAGACTGGAAGCAAAACAAGGACAGTCAAAGGAATTTAAAAACAAGACACAGAGAGCAAAACGCCGTTCATATCAACACTTCTGAAATGAAGTCATGAAATCATAGGTAGAACCGAATCAGCAAGACTAAGGAAAGTCCTCTCAGGAGAACCAACACTTCTAGGTTCTTTCAATTAACCTGGAAACTGGACTGTATCCTGCTCAGACTCCTTAAGACTTTTGTTGAACACGCACTTTCCGGGGTGTACAACACAAAGAAGAAACAACACGATAAATAAAAGTACTAGGATAATGTAACCTGGGCCTTCAGATCGGTTTCTCTTTTCAAGTTAACCGGATTGTATGGTATTTATCAGATCATGTTACAAAAAATTGGAACTACAATCACTCCTTTACTTTGGGAACTATTCTTCAGTAGCCTTAAAGAGAGATACATACCAAAAACAGAACATGGAAGCAGCTTAAGATGATCTTCATACCACACACATAGCCACACTATCCAATAAGACCAATAAGTCTTACCTCCTTCGTCCTGAAAACCTTCGAACGGTTACCAGACATAAAGATTCAAAGCATGCTTCACCCTGGAGACCTATTTCTAGCACAGCATACTTACAGGACTAGTAAAACCTTGGAGACAGCGCTGTATTGTATGATTTGCGCAATTGAGAGAACTCTGAAGGACAAGGAGTGCACACTAGCCGCTTTCCTGGAGATAGAAGGAGCTTTCAACATTGTCAGTTAGAGTATGTGCCTCTAGAAGCACACCTCAAGGCGGTCGCAGCTACCCTTTGCTATGCATACTCGTTCTCAACGCAACACTCATACAATTAGAAACGGTGAAATCAAAGTCACAGTCTACGTACGCAGATGATGTGGTACTGCTAGCAACAGTCAAATTCCTTCCAACTGTAAGTCAGCAAATTAAAATAGCTCCAAAGATCTTGGACACCTGGACTAGAAAATGAAGATTGGCAGTAAGTTCGTCCCCAAAATACCGCAGTTTGAAATTCCCTCTGTTGGAGGAATTCCTCTCAGCAGACCCCCAAATTAAAGGCCATCACGGAAATACAAAGGCTAGCGTCCAGTGCAATGAGAAGAACACCAACCTGTACCCTGACCCGTAGCAAGCCGACCGCACGGTGAACATCCCTTCTTGGCACGAAACAGGAAGTGAAGCTCTAATGAAAGCAAAGAATAGACGGAGTTCTCTTAACACATGTACTACAACAAAAAATTCAATAAAGGAAGAACTGACAGACAAAAAGATACAAAAAGAAAGGAAATCCCTATTTACCCTTATACCACATGAGGAACCAATGATTGACGATTGGCCAATGAAGATCTCTGTAGAAGCTGCAAAAGTCCACGAAGATACTATCCACTTCTTGTGCCAATTCTCAAACCCTCAGCCCCCTCATAAACAAATTCCTCCTTCTTCCAGGACCCCGGCAAATTGTTCGACAAACCGGTGAGCGACATCTGATAGAACACTTGATCTTAGCTACTATATGTAATGGAATGCTCCATGAGCTAAGGGATACACCTTTTCTCCCTACGGACATCATAATCGGTCTATACTGACCTGAGTACAGTTAAAGGGGGGTTATATCTGATTTCAGCTAACCCACCTCTTATCTACTTTAAGTGAAACCAGTTAAGATCTTAGCACACATCCCTGTGGTACTCCATTCTAAATACTGAAATTGGTAGAGGTTTTGAAAAACCAGAGAGCTATGGCAAACTATCGGAACTAGAAAATAGTTTTCCTAGACCGACGTCGACTGTTAATGTCACAGTAGTGTTAGTGTCACATTAGTAACAAATAAAGAAGAAGACGAGAATTATCTCCAATACAGAGAAGCATGTATGTACATATAAGCTACTACTTAGACAGGCCATTTCAGTACTCGAAGGCTTCAAATGGAGGAAAAACCGATAGTCACGTTCTACACTCGGTGGCGTATACGTAACTTTTTTTTTAATCAAACGCTGATTCACACTGTTTTCTAACAGTTTTAAGTTTTTTTAAAAAAATCTAATAAATCAATTCAACCATTCTGCACAGAAATATCGGTTAATAAGGTACGTGTTCAATGTGATGCAAACCATTGCCGAAGAAAGGAAAACTAATTTTCCAATCGATTCGTGACGCGTTTTTATCTGAATTTCCGAAATCATTTCTTCTGCTTCAGTTCAATGCTTTTCAGTTTTATTGACTTGGATTATTTCGTTCAGTTCCGTTTAAGAAAAAAAAATAAAACTTCCCCATTGCTGTTAGTCTAATGCACTTTACTTCAAAAGAAAACTTTCCAAAAGCAGTTTTAAGGTTTACACAGATTTTTCTCCAAGCCCCTCTCAGTATCGAGTTATTACTCATTGTCTGTCTGTCCATTCATTTGCCTCTGAACGAAGAAAGAAGTGGTCGCCAATTGCAGTGCAAAAAAGGAACAAAACCTAACAGAAGCAGAATTAAGGACTTTCTAGAATTTCCTTATGAAAGCCAAAAAAAAGAATATTCCCCGATAGTTTCTCTCCAGTTTAGTGGTGGAAAACTTCTTCAATGCTTCGCATACAAAACTCATTCCGTGTGCACTGGTCACCGGCATCATAAAAAAAAAATTCTACGAATGCCGAGTAAGGACCAACTCCCGAGACACACAAATTTATGTGATTTACGGCCACTTGTCTACCTGTAGGTGAGCAAATTCGTGTAAATTATCGAAACTATGGCCTGACTCCTGATGCAGGAAAAGAAGTTGTACACCGTGTATTGTGTCGTCCTTTTGCTAGCTGTTCCCTTGTGGAACAAGACCAGAGTTTTACCCTCACACATACAAACAATTCGATTGTTCGATTTGGTATCCACCGCTAGAGGAGGGCGGTGGTGGAGTGGTTTCTCTGTATTGGATTTCTACGGTTTCTGCAGTTTAATTTATTGGCTCAGCCGATAGCCAACGGCGTCAGGAATCCCTTTTGCGCACATTGAGGTGGTAGAGCGGTGCTAGAGTGCTTAGTCAATGAATTCATCGGGATGTCCTGCGATAGTTACCCACCACACCAATGTTGTAGTACAACTTTTTCTTCGACTTGCTGAAGCTCTAACGATGATGGTGGCAGCTGTTATCGGAGTCTTCCAGAACAGAATGGAACCAAGAAAATAAAGGAAAAGGGAACGAAGGGAACAATTTCGAAGCAACTCCGTGACCAATAAAGAATAAATCTTTCCCGAAGTGTGTTCTACAATTGTAATGGGTCTGGTTCGTATTGAACTTTTGTACCTGAGTTATTCGCTGGCTGTACTAGTGGATAATGGGGCTAAAAAGTTAATGAACGTGGTTGTCCCTAAAATTTATCAATAATGTCCTGAGAATTTTTTAGTTCGAAGCTAGTTAAATGAAATTCAATCTTGGCATGGTTGATAGGCTTTTGTCTTCTTTTTTCAGAAGTACATCATGCCATCGAAAATGGGCAAAGGCTCTTCAAGCTATTAAGATTCAATCTGTAAGCCAGATGGGCCTTGGTGACGGTACCTTGAAGCCCTCGAAGTCAGGTAGACAACCCTCTACAGGCTGATATCCATCCCTCTACTCTGTAAAAGTGAAATGATTGACCTAGACAGGAGAAGGCAATAGACCTGCTCAAACTTTAAAAGCTATTCATTCATCAACTACAGTCGATGACTAATGACTACAAAAGGGGAGAAGGAGTCCTTTCTTCTTGGGGACAACCCTTAACAGCGGTCACAGATACTGACACAAGTAATAATTCGACTTTAAAGCACGGTTGAACCCTCAATACCTCTGCTACTAATTGCTCTTTCTATTGAGCCATAGCCAGTGTTATAGAATGCGCCCTCCATGTTAAGTATGGCAGACAGAGAAATTTTACGGAAACGAAGTGTTCCTTCTATCTTCCTCACACGATAATGAAGAGCACCTTCCATGGGTTTACATCTCCTGCATGTAAAGTGACTTGAGTGCAAAGGAACCTCAATGAGTCTCGCCATAGTTTTGAAAATGAATGATCTTAGACTCATAGATCTATATTTAGTCAGCGTACTAGACCTACATATTGTCTAGTTTAAGGTTGAAGATTACATTTACCTGTCTCCAGGTAGTCGGGCTGTAATACCATACATTGTAGTTCGCTCTAAATAAAACAATCATACACGGGAAGATGAGATCAGTTATCGTCTCTGGAAGCGCTGCAAAAAGACCATCACCGTTGGGGCTTTGAATGGTTTGAAGGAGCCTACCGTCCATTTAATCTCATACGGTTAGTCTGTAGTCAGATGCGTTAGGAAACGTATGAAAGGAAATGAATCTCGCATTAAATTAGACCAAGTACCTCAGGGATCTGATCAGGATTTAAGGAAGTGTCCGAACAGGACCTGACAATGATCGTTAGTACAAGTCACTACTGGATTGCAACAATGAGAAAGAAATAGTTTTTCGTTTCCTCTGCGGATGTCCGGGTCTAGGCAGGATCGGACATCGCACACTAGGTAAAACCGTCCTCGATAACCTTATAGAAATCTTAAAGAAAGAGATTAGCAAAATAATAAGCTTACAAAACGTCACAGGATGGACGGAAGAACTTCGCTCTCTTCTCTGAGTTTTGACTTTAAAATGGAGCAAAAGCGTTAATAAGGTTTCACCGTGAGACAACAACCAGTTCCTCCTATCTACCTGCCTACCTTAATAGGCTTCCTAACAGGACAGCATTCTTTCAAGCATTTTGCAATGAGATCTGCAGGTTTCCGGATAACATTGTAGGATCTTGCGGAGCACTAATCCGAAAAATAATGTAAGGCACGAGACAGATCAGAAAAAATAGTTCCAAAAGCTACAAATTCTTATAAGCCTTTAGAAAGTTCTGAAATCACTGTTCCTGAAGAAACCAAGAAAGATCGTTTTGAACAAAAGACCACCCAAAAAGTAAACCAGTCTACAAAAAGGACCAAACAATTCAGCTAAGTCTTTACTAGAACAAGATTAAGTACTACTTTCCTGTTATCAACGAGGCAAAAAACGAACCCCTTAAGCAGAGTCAAAGGCTGTGTGGATCACAGCTTCAAAAATCACTTAGAACAGCTGGATAGGACTCAAACATTTATTAATCGAATTGAACGTCGATGGTACCAACCGACTTAAGAAGAAATCTTATATTGTCATATTCTTGAAAGAAGCTGATATAATGGCTCTACCTAGGACCAGACCACGATTATGCTTGAAGCATGAGGACCGCCGTAATATCAAGCGCTATGCTAGGCTAGAATAGAACAATGGAATATAAACAAATGCATTGGTAATGGTATGATTTAATCCTGCACTAGCACCTTAAAAAATATCTGCAACCACTTCAGTTCATTTATTTTCGAGCCCGACTCCAACCACGTGTATTACCCATTCAACACTGCCGCTAATCCGAAGATTCCTATTCCTCTCCTATGACCAAGCAAAGTTTTCTACAATTACCAGGTGTGCGCCATTTGGGCGAATAATAATCGTTCGAATGGCACAAGCCAGTAAGTCACCATATACATACATACATACATCTCTCCACATACCCAGAATCTATTCAAGGACCGTTCCAGGATTACCCACCCATACCACCCACTCGACCGTGTGCAAAGTAATTCCGTTGAGTCATTAGGCGAAAAAGATTTACTAACTTCTGATTCGTAATTTAGAGAATTAGTTCCGATTTTCTTCCCGATTTGAACTGCAAGGATTTGGTTTCGGTTGTTCTTATTCTTCCTCGAAGAGAGCACTCCCCTACACCCCAGCCACCACCGTGCGCGACTGGTCGGTCTTCTTTTTCACACCATTAATTCCAGTCGAGATGCCGATGATGCTCATCTCCGTTTCTCGGTAAAATTTATGGGTGTTCGGGCGAAATGTCAGCGATAAATCTGCTGCCGCCGCTCTACCGCTGGAAGGCTCCTTGTAATATTTATTCAGCAAAGTGACAATTGAGCATCCTGGATGGAATAAACAATTCCTGTGCCTTTCCGTTTGTCTGTCTGTTTGTTTGTTGTTTGCTGTTGTTCTTTTCGAAGGCGGCGGGGGGGGCGCCCGCCACTCTCGCCATTGAGTGGGTGTCGTCAGATAGATGTGTAGAGCTGCACACTCTGTTTAAGGATCGACCCCGGTCGGTGGTGGGTAAGGTGATGGCAGTGTAATGGTGATGATGCTGGTGATATGGTTCGAAAGAATTGCTGCGGCATCCTGGCATCACCTACTTAAATTTAATTGGAAAATTTTGTTTCAAGTAATTGGCGGCACAAGAGGAGGCACACTCGGCAGGAACATGTATAACATTTGAAAGAGTGATGAGATTAGGAATTTATTGTTTGCAAAAGTTGTTTATTGGACTCACGAGACTCGTTATGGGTGTGTGATTTGGTTTTGCAGCCATGGCCTGGGCTGGGTGTAGGAAATAAATATCCGTTCTCAGGAGGTGGTTTCTTTACTACGGAAGAAGAAGGAATTTATGTTAGCTCTTTTAATAGCCGGGATATAACAATAACAATTTGTTTTTGTTAATTTCCGTCTGCTCTGATCTGTACTGGAAGGAGGATCTTAATTTTTGTGTGATCTATGGGGGCACTGATGTGACAAAAGAGGAATTGCTTAGAGAAAAGAATCCTTTTTGCATATCTCATTGGAAATTTGATGTTTAGGTTAGAATATAAGAGGATAAGTAACAAGGAAAGTGTTGGCTAAAGTTCAAAATTAGAGATATTAGAGGTGTCAGACAATTAGGATAGGATCCACATACTTCGAATCATTATAAACTGTGCGAAGCAATGGAGTTAGCCTCCATACATAACAACCATAACATAGCACTCATATTCTTCGCGAAGAACATAAGGAAAGAAGCTTCCATATCCCTGGAACTCCCTGCAAAATATCAGACTCAATAATAGGGTGCTACTCTACGACGTAGACGATGGAAGAGTACAGCATAACATTACAGGCCGAGTCCCTCAAGGCTCCGTGCTAGGTCCCTTGCTGTGACACTTTATGTATTACAACGTGCTTAAGCTAAGTATTCCAGTGTGGTTCAAAATAATTCACCTTGCTGATGACATTGTCAATGTGTTAGTGTTTTGGTGGGTCCTCCACTTTGTACCTACTGGATTGATATTTACTAACGAAGGAACGATGGCAGTCGAACCTGCCCAAGCACCACTGAGTAAACTTTTACACGCATGTGAAAGGCGAGCCATCTTTTGTGAACCTAATTGGCAATAACATACATCACAAATGTCTAGCGGAGGAATTCCAAAGATGGAATCAAAGATGTCGTTCAGACCCACACTTGCAGATGCCTTATCTGAGTTACTTCCGACACATTCGAAGCCCAGGTCAATAAGGATCTTTTAAAGCTATGGTAGAATCTTGAAAAAGAGATAGTGGAGTTCAGCAGAGTACGCATTGCCGAAAACGTTTACTTGTATCGGTGTATTCAGCCTTTACCTAGGTGTTTCTTTCGAGAACCTTCCCCTCTAGGTCAGAGATTTTTGGTGGGATTAACCTCCCTAGCATGGAAAAAAATCAATGATTAGGTTAGGTTAGGTTAATGGGTTGACGGGAGAAGAGAAACTTGCATCCGTCGCACTTAGATTAATGTAGATGCACTGTGATGCCCCTTGGGGGTTATACCTTCCATACTATAGAACCTATGAAAAACTTATGGATCTTGAAGCCATCCCGAGACGATTATGAATTTATACAAATCTTTTAAAGACTTCTCGGAAAGTTCTTCTAAATCTTGGAAGAAATGTCTTCCCAGAATTTTGTTTCTGATTTGACAGAGTGCTGAGCAGTGACATAGGAAGTGTGGAGTATCCTCATGCAATTCGTCGTCACCACAGCCTCTGCAATGATTACAAGATATCCAATAGCCTCGGATAAAACAGACCGCGTGCTGCTGAACAATTAGAAGAGGCCCTGGACAAAAAATGCGACGAAAAGAATATAAAAATCTGTAAAAACTACGTTACCGACAATAGAAGCAGGGTTTATTTGGTTGCGGGTTTTTATTGGAGCCAGACTAAGGTAAGAAATTTTAAGATTCAAACATGTGAACACATCCCCACCAAACAGAAAGATAACGATACAAAAGTCAGCTTCTAGGAGTTTGATGCTGAGAATGTGTAAAGATTACTTCTGCAGACTGTGTAATGGTGTTGATGGCCGAGACCCTTCTAAAACCTGGACGATGATAACCAATATTTCCAACTACCCAATCTCGATGAAGTTGAGTTGGCGACAGCGTAATAGAAATCCTATAAAACTATTTCAGCTGATAGCCAGAATGCCGAACTATTGAAAGATCGGGTTATGACTTGGTAAGGAGCAAGCAACGATTAGTCTCTCAAATATGATTGGACGAAAGTATGCGCGATATTTAAAACCAAAGCATGGTTTGTCTGATCCTCAAAAAAGAAGATCCTCTAAACTGCTCGAAGTATAACGGAATAACTCTCCTAAACTTCGCTTACAAGAACTTCTTCGCAGAACTGCAGCCCTGAGATCAAACGAAGATTTACTCTTGCCAATGGCTGCCTCATTGGAGTAAGAAGGCAATTGATTGGAAAAACTATCTCTTGTAATCCTGTGCAAAGCCCTGATCATCCCAGTCCAGAGGTAATTGGAAGAGGCTATCACCGTGAGAGATATCTACTGCTATGTACATATATATAAGCAAACAGATGGTAAAATCTAATGACTGTATATAGCGCCCCAAAGAAAGAGTAAAGGTAGACCAGCAACAGAATTCATAAATGCTTGACGGTAGTGCTAACAGCAGGGAAGGTGGGTTTTGTAGGTTGAATTCTGTTGCTATTCAGGATATAGCCCGGTTTAATGGTCAAGTGAATTGTAGAAAATTTCAAGGCGATTGTATAAATTTTGTCAAATATTTCTCAACATTTTGTCAAAATTTTAATGAAAGCACTTGTAGCGCGGCAAATTCAAATTAAAAGTGCAGCCATCAAAATGCTACAAGTCTACAAGTCTGTAACTACAAGTTAAAAATTATTTGCGAAGAACTACGAGTCTGCGGCTATACTTCACAATTAAGCAATCTAAGCATTTCCCGTTCTTCTTCTTTCTTTCTTTCTTTCTTTCTTTCTTTGTGACATTGAATTTACTTACACCCTATCGTAGTGGCGGTCCAATGTTTCTTAGCTAATTCTAAATTTTTTATTAAATTTATGATATGTTATGATATCAAAATTGATACGCTCTTTAAAAATTCGTGGTTCTCGTATACGATCGTCTTTGTAGTTACTATCACTGCTTGAAATAATTTTTATTTTAAACTTCTTAACTACACGTTGTCTAAGTACTAAATTCTAACCGCGAATAAGCCCAATTTTTCCAGTACGTTATTTTATTAGTCTCTCTACTCTTGTAAGAAATTCACTTGTAGCTACAAGTCCGTCGCTAATAATTTTTTGCGCAAATACTTTTATGACACAGAAAAGCTCGCCGCAGTTGTAAATTCACTTGTAGTTACAGGCCTGGCATACTCTTGTAGTTATTAGTGAATTGGCATTCTTTATGAAACAAAAATTTGCACATAATTTACAAGTTACAAGTGAATTCACAAATAATTATTAGTGTTGTAGTTTTATGAAATAGGCCCCTGTTCCAAAATTTCGTACGCTATATCATTGCCATAGGGGTATTAGTTGTAGTATTTCCAGTGAAAATAAGGTTCTGCAACAACTATGAGGAAGAAGAAGGAGACCTGGATTATTTCCGCTGCCCTGCTCAACTACAGTGAAGCTGAACTTCTTTGAGCTTGCCTGATCACTCAACAATACTTTCTCCCATCACCCTCATACCCATACTCCTTACTTCATGCTCTTGAACAAGCAGCTTCCTAATCGAGTGGAACACAATGGAAGCTGACTTCGAAACTACCTGCGAATAAAAAAATAAGTAACACCCTATCAAGAGCCCTATACAGCTTATGTGACGAAGCTCATAGATTCCGTTCGATGATATATTCGGAGTATAAAAAGGCTGAATGATTAGACGAAACTTATCAGTTTACAAATGTTCCATCAAGTAGGTACCATGTACTGTATATATGTATATACACTTTATAAGTAGTGTCATTTTACTGCGAACTGCATGTGCGCAGGACATAACGAGCTCAAAGAACTCATGAGAATCCCCGGGTGATAAACTTACCAGATCGTTAAGAGATTTTTTTTGAGTGGGTCAGACTACTAAGCGAGGTGTTTGAATTTCAATTCCCAGACAATACCAAAGTTCAGTCTCTTCCGAACGTCTGACAAACAGCCGAGGGTATAACTGACATAAAAAAGTTTCTCAAACAAAAATTCCCCTTCGTACACGGTATTAAATAGAAAGCCGCTGCCATTCATGTAAAGAATATAACATTCACAACATGAATGGTGGTGAAAAGCTAGTCCCTGGTTCCCGTTGACTTGTCGGCCAAAATATTTGTAATTTTTTTGAAAAGGGAGAGGATAGCCAATTCTAAGTAAAATGATCATTATTAAACAATACATAGTTCTAAATCTAAATCATTGGAAATCTCTTAAGCCTTCTTTAGGTAGATATTTCGTGACATGAGACCTTAAGAATTTCTGGCTGGTGGGACACGTTTAAAGGAATAAGTAATAGCTTGACATTTGTTGACATTAAGTTCAAGGAATTTTTTTGTGAACATGTTTAAAAGGTGTCTAAAAATGTTCATGTCATGATTACAAGATAACAATCAATGGTCCAAGATAGGTACCTTGAAAAACTTCAGAATTGGACATAATGGGGTCGGACAAAGAAAATCTAAAGAGGACTTTGTATTGTCGTTCTTTAAGGAAAGATTTTGGTGAAGGCTTTTCTTGTACTCTTTTACTTCATTAGGTATCAATATCTCATAATTTTTCTTTCTTTGCCACATAAGAGTCTTTTTTCATACTGCCTCGCCGTATATTTCTATTTGACAGCTCAACTTCTTCTTCAAATCGAAAGAGATGACAGCCACCGACGTCCACCTGATATCGATTTTTATATAACCCCGCTACAAGGACATCAGCAAGCAGAGGAAATAACTAGAGAAATATTGAACATCATCTTGTTCACTGTAGAAGCAAAAATATAGACGTACATACTATTTTAGTCACTAAATCCTGCTTCAAAACTCCGCTTTAACGAATAAAAGGTATATGTTACGGCTACCACAAGGGTCAGTGTTAATGCAAATACTATGAAATATTATACGGCTGAGGACAGGTAAATTGTGATGATATGATGGATGGAAGTTTTTTTCCTTCAAGCTAAAATGAACAATATGCCTGAGTCAAAATAACACTACCGATGGCGGGACAAGGTCGTACGGGATCCAGGGCCTAGCTTTTCACAGCCCTTCCGGGCCCAGCATTTTGATGGCAGTTATACCCATGTTTAGCAGATACTAACAACTGAACTACATGAACCTTAAGCACATGATGGATGGATGGATTACCCTTCGATAACCTAAAAAACATACATATAGGTACTTCCGCATTGTAGGGTTTTTTGTTCGATCAGAATGCTGTCTGCCAACCACTCCACGACTATGTATAACCCGCAAACCTTACACTAACATTTTAAGTAGTTCAATTAATTTCCACATCAGAAATTCACACCCATTCCATTCCATTCTAATCCCATCATCAGAGTTAATGGAATATCTCTGCATTTTGCGATATGACATTTATCGCTTTGAGAGACATACAGTACATATACGACATCCCCCTCACGTAACACATAACACGCTATAAATCCCCATTACACATGCCGCCGTCGGTACCCTACCGCACCTAAGGCTAAATACCTACCAAAGTACATACATATACAATATGCAAGGACAACATCCACCAGTTCATCTTCCCGAAATCAAGTGTCAGCCGACATACTCGTATATTGATCCTAATTATCCAAACGGATTAGCGTAATTGGCAACAAGAACTATCTGTAGCACTGCTGCAGCTGCTAATAAATCTCTGCAAGCATTTCTCTCGGGTGGTAGACAAATATGGCCGTAGGCAAAGAACTGTAAGGATGGAAAGCGATGCTCGCGATGCATCCTTGTTAACTGGGCGAAATAAATTTTACAGCGGTGGAGTGAGAGAGTTCACTAAAGAGAAAGCATGTGTGTGTGTGCAAGCTCACGTGAAATAGCACAAATTTCGTTCGAAATGATAGTGGTGGCGACGGCGGTGGTGGTGGTGGTGGTGCATACTTTAGTTGAATAGAGGAAAGCAGCGGAAGTGTTCTTATTAGATCCAGGGAACTCAAATAGAAGTGGACGTTTGAAAGGGCGGAGGAAATGATTTCAATTTCGCGGTTTTGAGAATGAGACTGTGGGGTCATTTGTTGTCAGGATTTATGGATAGTGTTATGCATTCACAATATGGATATAATGTGTCCTTTAAAACAGAACATTATTGAGTTCCTACTACAGAAACAATGTTTGGAAATTTTACCAAAAGATCTAAATAACGTGTCAAAGCAATAAGACCCGAACAGAGACCTGCGGAGTTGAACAAGGATATCTTGTAGTTGAGTCAGTGTTGAGTTCTGCGGACTGTTAAACGGCAACGACGACCCAAATTCCGCTGTCAGGCAGAACGAACCATTCAACCTGGACGACGACGACCAAGACATCTGTCCACCCGATCAGAATGAAGTGAGGATAGCAATATCCAAACTAAAGTCCAACAACACTGCTATACCCAACGGAGAGTTACACCTCACAATCGCTGTTTCTTTGGCCAAGAAGGCAATAGAGTAGAAAGGCATTGTCAAGATACACTAAGAAAAATTATTATATAGGTACGACCCTTTTCAACCCATTCCAGCTGTATAGTGCTGAAACATGAGGAGGATATTTAACAGCGAACTCTACGAGCTGTACAGCGACATCGACCTGGTCACAAAAGTACTCATCAGTCGTCTAAGATGGCTAGAAAATGTAGAACCAAATCCGACCCGGAGGAAAATAGCAGTAGAGAAAGACCTCGTCTTAGGTGGCACGCATAAGTGCAAGAGAACCTCAACCAACTTGAAGTGTCCAACTGGACGGCAGTTAGCCAAAGACCGTGCTTACTAGAGAGGCTTATTGGTTGAGGCCCAGGTCCACCCCGGACTAACGCGCCACCTACATATGTAAGTAACTGAGTAATGAAGCAAAAAACTGGAAACAGTTTTGGAATATAAAACAGATATGGGAATCTAGCCAAACATACATATATGTGCACACAAAATTTTAAACTCAACTTATGTACCTGTAATGACGTTACGATTTTCTATTCGTTCTATAGTTCTATAGTTCCAGATACTAGACAACCTTCGAGGATGTGTAAGAAAAATCGCTCGATACTCTCTACCTATTACCAATCAGAAATTTGTTGTCTGAAAAGAAGATATACAAAGAGGAAGAAATGAAGTACCACAGAGTTCCACTTTCACCCCACTATTACTAACCTCAAGTTAATTTAAATTCCTTTCGAATCCTTTCGGAAATAACAACCTTTCATTATTTCTTACTAAACCACCCCACAGTGCAATTCGTCCTTTCTGTGGCATGCACATCACAGTGAACCTCACAAAATCAATGAACTATTAACAATATCCTTGTAGCGGATGTGCAATTAATTACATCACCCTCATCATCGGCAACACTCATGACCGTCCGCACACAGTCGCCACCACACCAAACCGATATTGAAAATGCTAATTGGTATCGATAGAGGTTCCCTGCTCATTTCCCTGGGATACGGTGACGTATGAGAATAACCAAAGTACTGTATTTTCGAATGGAAACAATTTAAATGAACCTGCTGCTCCTTTACAAGGAATTGCTGAACTGCGATTTCGATACTTTCCTTTTAACTCAACAATCATGTTACACAATCCAGAAATCAAAATAACGTGCTTCGGCACATCCACCTGGTCGAGGATAGGTTCCGAATAGGTAAGAGAAATTGAGGTCTTTGTATCAAAATTACGTAACCTTACGGCAGTCATCGGAACGGAACGTAATCGCCTTTGATTTTCCAGGAAATCTATTTCGGCGACCCTCCCTCTCGCCAGAGTAACAATTTCCAATCGTTTTACCACTCGTTTGTGAAACTAGAGTAATCAGTTTTCCAGATGAGGAAATTTTTCGCACACGAGATCCTTACGGTTTTGTAATTATATACCGTGCTCCTCTTTGTAATCTCAATCGATAATGTTCCGCAAAGCAACAGAACATAAGAAAGAAGAAATATATATGTACGTAAGAGCTACTTTATTGGTTGAGTGCATCTGCAAATGAAGGATCCTTTTACACTCGCAGACATAGTCACAAGTTAAAAGTAGGTACTCCAAATAACATTAAGGACATGTTTGATTTCTCGCTCCGAGGGCGCCGCCGCTTGCCTCTCATGACATCCTTTCGAATAATTGCTAAAAAAAAAAAAAAAAAACATAAAATCAGAACCAAGTACTGCTCCACACAACATGTCCTTTATTGGATTTATGCGGCAAAACAAATGTTTGATTTTTTGACTTTCTTTGAGGAATTTTTATGAAGCCAAATAGGACCCAAACGAGGACGGCGACGTCGGCAAAGATAAGGACGAGGACGAGGATGAGCACACTCACATCACACTATTTTTATATTCAAGAGACATATTGCATGAAGAGAGAAATCGTTTGCTGTTTGGTTTGTTTAATAAACTTGCTGTATGTCCTTTCATAGACGTGACGCTTTGATGGGGTTCAAGAGGTGTTTTTCGTTTTTTTTTTTTTTTGTGGTTTTTTTTTTTACTGTCATCTCTGAACGAGATCACGAAGAGGGAGGGGTGAGAAATAAATAAAATGAAATGTATTTTCCAGTGAAGAAGACTCACGTAAAGGATGCTCTTGAGTGGTTGTTATAGCCATTTCCATCGGATAAAGCAAAACGATTTTTCAAATTATACATATGACTGGAAAGTTTTTGAAATATTCGTAAGAGCGTAAAACACGAAATACAATTTCTTGCATTTTTTGTAACCCAAACAAACCTTTCCATTTAACTCTCATGACAATGATATTGTATGAATCACGTTACGACACACTATCTACCCAGTGATTTCGAAGATTCTAGATATATTTTCGGTGAAGGACAAACCTGTTGAAAAACGCACTTCTAAAGACAACCATTGACCATTGAGTAAAATTCAGCAAGTCTTGAAAATTTAAAATTTAGTTACGAAGTCGGAAAAGGATGATTTCGCTGTTGAGGACCTCGGCAAACAAAACAAGGACAGCGACCTTCGAATGGAATGTTAGGACCCTTAACAACCCTGTGCAGCCGTACAATTAACAGAGTCCCTAGACTGCTACAATACAGACGTCACTGCCATCCAGGAAATGCAATGAGATGGGCCGGGCTAAAGGAAGATGAAAACCGGTGACGTATACTATGGTGATTGTTATAGGGAGAAGAAGCAGAGCTTATTCGGATGTGGATTCGTCATACGCGGCAGAATTAGGCAAGAAGTCTTTAGCTTTCGATACGTGAGCAAGCATCCTATGACAATCCGTATCAATGCTAAATTCGCGAAACTTAAGCCTAATATGCCCACGTGCCCCCAGGGAACACAAGGACGAAGCCACTAAAGAATGTTTCTACGGACTTCTCCAAAAAACATATGAACAATGTCCTAAGCATGACGTAAAATTCGTGCTAGACGATTTTAACCCCAAGATTTGAAGGGAGTATTCCGGATCTCTATACCTTCGGAGCAGCTGACTTCGACTCAGATCACCACCTTGTTCCAGATATCCCAAACGCTAAAACAGAGAAGAATTATTGTGAGAAGATTTAACGTCGAAAAGCTGCAAAAGCAAGAGATCGCCAGAATCTCCTCCGAACGTGTATCCCGAAGTTTTACCAACAAATAATAAGAACGTGTCAAGCCTGTAGAGATGACGAAGGAAACCTAGTAGTAGAAGCAACGAAGACCAACACGCCAATCTAGACGATAATAGCCAATACTTCCGTCCACCTGAACAAAACGAAGTGAGGACAGCACTATCCAAGCTTAAATCCAACAACGCTGCTGGACCGGACTGCTTACCATCCGAACTGTTCAAAGCAGCTAGAAATTGCCTGGTAGACAGCATGCACCAACTCATTTCTAACATTTCGTCAGACGAGTATATGCCTGATGAATGAAATCTCAGCATCACTTGCCCGGTTCACAAGAAAAGAGACCCTTAATTGCACCAACTACAGAGGTATTAGTCTCCTCAACATCACCCACAAGATCTTATCTGCTAAACCCATCGTTAGCAATCTGATTGACCCCTATCAGTGTGGTCCAAAATTGATCAAATCTTTAAACTTCGGCAGATTCTGAAGAAACTCAAGGAGTACAAATCGATATCTACCACCTTTTCATATGACAGAATTTATAGAGACGAGCCATATAGAGACATGTCTACTTTTGGCATCCCTGCCAAACTCGTCAGATTGTGCAGAATGACAATGGAGAATTCTTCCTGCTCCATCAAGGTCGCTAACGATCTCACCGAGACATTTGATGTCATAAAATGATTTAGACGCTGTCAAGTGATTTCTTTAACATCACACTTAAAAGAATTGTGCGAAACTCACAAGCCAATACCGAAGGCACAATTCTTCAAGTCTGTGCAACTAGATTCGACACTATGCTGCCGGAAATGGCACTTTGTCCATCCCAGAGTTCCAAATTCCGTAAACTCAAACAAGATTTGATGTGATATACAACGAGCTTACAGTATCAGCACTCACCACATTAGCATCGAATATCTGCCACCTGGTCCGAGGAAAAACAGGACAATAACAAAGAAACTGATCCGAAGTATCGTCGCCGTTTTCACAAGCGTCGCAGACAGTGGTGTCACTTAAGCCTAGCACACTTAGATGCTTGGTAAAAAAAAGTGTCTTTTTTTGCTGAGGAACAGTAAGACGGGAGCATACGTTTAGTTTACCTGCATTCTGGAGAGTCGTGCAACCTGACCTAAGTCGCGGGAAGAATCAACGCTAGTTTAGGGTCTGAAAAGTTCTCCTCTGAGTGTTGCTCAGCGATCCCAGTGTGACCTGGGTCACAGACAAGATTAATAGAGTTCAGGCGACCAAATTCAAAGAGTTCTTGAATTCCCGAATTATTTTAGAACAGGTTACAGGGTTGAGCAAGGCCTTAGGCGCAGTTTGACTATCGCTACAGACACTCCAACCCCGCTTAACAATATAGTAGGCAGCCATTAGGATAGCATAGATATCCACAATACCAATGTCGCATCTACCCCATTTTGTCTAGTCGAGTCACCACGCAATCAAAAGTGGCATTCTCGAAAGCGCCGTCTATGTCGATGATGTCCATGGTGATGCCCATGGCGTATTCTTTCCTATCGAGCGCGCATTCAATTCTAGCAACTAGGTTTTGAAGCGCAGTCTCACAGGATGCATGTTGCATCTGAGATAGAGGGTGCACCCTTAGTCCAGACCTACGCACGTGAATCTCGACTAGTCTCTCCAAGTTTTTCAGCAAGAAGGAAGACAGACTTATGGATCTGAAACTCTTAGCGAGGGAATAGTCATCTCTCCCAATTTTTGGTATAAAAGCCACTCGAACCGTACGTCAAGGTATAGGAATATATGCCAGTGCCTGACACGCAATGAAGACTCTATTTAGAGTTGGCAGCTGAGCTTCGATGTACAATAAAAACTCCTGCCTAATATATCAGCTGCTTTTTTGGCACCATTGGAGTCACATTAAAGAACTT
This sequence comes from Xylota sylvarum, assembly GCA_905220385.1. Lineage (NCBI taxonomy): Eukaryota > Metazoa > Arthropoda > Insecta > Diptera > Syrphidae > Xylota > Xylota sylvarum. The sequence continues at coordinate 99,775,719 of LR999957.1, read as the reverse complement.
ACCAATCACAATTAAGCAACCTACATTCCAGACAGACACATTCTAGTAGTATTTGGAGCGACAAATTGTAAGTGTGATGGTGGATTGTAAAAATCATACGACTAACGACATCTTTTAGACTTCTGAAGGGATATAGATACGAAAAAATTCTACATCAACCGGTCCCGGGGCTAAATAGGACACTTGAAACAAGGACAGTGTCCTCAGGGGGACTCCTTGCGCCATCTGCAGCTAAGCAGACGTACATCATTTGTCTACCCAATTTGTTTATAATCTCCTCCCTGTCTGTTGAAAGGTCCTTCCCCAAGCTTTTTCCTTATCCTTCAGATAATCGCTATTGGATGTCAAATACACATTCCGGCCTAAGTTCATACAGCCTGGAATGAGTACACATTTTAATGACAGTGGGGAAAATCCAGGGCACCCCCCTAGAGGTGTACGTTAGAGGCGGCAGAGGTGATGCGTGCACGCAATAACAAATTAGTCCTTATTATTTGCAAACCATTGCGTTTCCCTTGCCAAATTCACCTCTCCGTGTGTCATTTCTACATCCACATCCATAATGACACATCTAATTATTTTTATGTCACACAGACGATAATAGATACACAAGCACAAATGATTCGCAAACAAACGCGAACGCCTTCAAATGCATTATACCCTTCACGCACTTGCTGACAAGAATACTAAAAGGAAACAAACGGAAAAATAAAACAAGAAAAACAACCAACGTTGAAGACGGTGATGAAGCAGAAGAAGGCAAAGAAGAAGAAAAACATAAATCCAAACAAACTTTGAAGGATTTATTGTCCTTTAATTTGCTTTGTCTACATCGATTAATGGGGAGCGATAGCAGGCAAATAACGAGTCAAAGAGTCAAGCCAAGAGGTGGAGGTAGAGGATGGCTAGAGACTACCGATTGCAGGTTAAGAAGACTTTTGATGGTTGATCGGATGTAAGAGGGCCGTTTGCCTATAAGCACCCTCAAGAGCAAGCATTCACAACAACAAAGAACCGACGAAGTACCCTTCAATTTCAAGTAATTTAAATGCAAATTCTACTCTCTATTGTTTTACCGTTGTTAAGACTAGGCGGACGACGATGATGACGATGAATGAAGAACGAAGAAGCTCAAAAACAAATATATAAAACGTTAGGGGCCGAATGGGAGGCGGCAGTGGAGTACATAATCCAAAAAGCCGCAAAATTGGGAGGGATGTTTCAGATTTTTCCAACAGATAGGGGAGACGACTGTTCAAGACCCCCTCTGATGGCAACTGCGATACTTTCGTCTTGGGTGACATTTTTGTTTTGATTGTAACACAACACTCCTGCTAACGTGATAGCCCTACTCAAGGAGACTCATTCACTGTTGGCCTTTGATGACCCAAGATGTTTCGTTTTAGAAAATATGTACGTGGGGCGAATTATTTTCGTTACGAACAGACACAGTGGTGAGGAAAAATTTCATTTTATCCCACGAGGGTGGACACTCATTGGTGTCATGGAGACGATTATCCAGGCTTGCGATGGATCGCAGGTAGGTAGTGAAGAAGGTGTCTACATTGAACTTAAATTGAAGTAATTCCTTATAAGTCGGAGACCTTGCTTCAAAAAGAGACAATGACAATCTTGAAGGTTACAGATAGGCATAGTATGCAGTAGAGTTCGGGGAGCACTCAATTCATAGACTAAACAAATACCCAATTCATTAAAATTGGGTTCAGTACAAGCATAGTGATTCGGTTTAACGATCTTACACAAATTTTATTGGTGTTAATAAGTTGGGTGACTATCCCCGCTCAGCAGGGACACACTTAGACACAAAGAAGGTCAGTTGTGATACCACTATGGAATACCCAGATTACCAGCGTTCCGGTGCTACTAGCAGACTTTCCAAATGGGACAAGAGGCAGGGCAACCAGTTTCGCTGTGAACCCATGCCGAAGAAATATTCGCTGTTCAACCTTTAAACCAGTTTGACTCGGAGAAAAAGTTTTTTCTTTTACATAAGTCAAGTCTAATCTTTGAAGAAGTACTCCTCTAGCGTTTTTCTTCTTAAAACCGATAGGGCAGGACACAGAAGATGTGTCATAGTTTCCTCCTCTTCCTCGTCTCTACTCCTTCTACTGAAATCGTTGACTTTGGAATTGTGTGGAATATCCCTAGGTATCAGCACAAGGATACATCGTTCTGATCTCGTTCTAATCTCGTTCTAATCTCGTAAAGAGATTCGCGGCATTGGTTCTAAGGGCCCTCGTTATCCAGACGCAGGTTAGCCCTTCGCAAGTATTGCAATATTGCTTTTCTTCTTCAGTGCCATACATCAGACTAGTACACCATACATAAGGATAGGTATGACGATTGCGGGGTATATCTATTGAACAATCTGAAGCTGAAGACAACGGGCCCATAGCCTTCCTACAAGAAAAAATCGGTTAAAAACTAATTCAGTTTTAGACGGATTAACACCGGGACCGACTCCATCAGGGGTCTATTTCATAAAACTACAACACTAATTATTATTTGTGAATTCACTTGTAACTTGTAAATTATGTGCAAATTTTTGTTTCATAAAGAATGCCAATTCACTAATAACTGCAAGTATGCCAGACCTGTAAATAAATACAAGAGAATTTACAACTGCGGCGAGCTTTTCTGTTTCATAAAAGTATTTGCGCAAAATATTATTAGCGACGGACTTGTAACTACAAATGAATTTCTTACAAGAGTATAGAGACTAATAAAATCACGTACTGTGATCGCTTAACTGTGAAGTATAGCCGCAGACTCGTAGTTCTTCGCAAATAATTTTTAACTTGTAGTTACAGACTTGTAGCATTTTGATCCCTACACTTATAATTTGAATTTGCCGCGCTACAAATGCTGAAAAATGATAATGGAACACAAAACTACAACTCCATACTTTATTCGTGCTTGTAGTTACAAGTTTACAAGTAAAACACTTGTAGTTTTATGAAATAGGCCCCAGGTCTCTAACTATAGGAAGCAGAAACTTCCTAATTTCGCTATCAAATTGTCATCCGCATAGACTATGACAGTGAATCCCACTTTTCCCAAGATTAGAAGTATCTCATTCACTACCATGAGCCAAAGAAGTGGTGATAATACTCCGCCATGATCGACACCTTTGTACACCGACCTTTTGATTAGACAGCTCCTCAACTGAGAAAGGATATGCCTGCTTTCAAGCATTTGTCCTAACCAATAGCTTCCTTTGACCGTGAGACAAGTACCCCTCTTCTTCGACCAAAGATAGTTAAAGGTATTTCTCCCAACAAAGCTGTGATTATGAGAACTAAAACTTAACCAAAGTTCTGCTAGAATTTTCTTCAACTTCACTGTACAATCGAACGTGTGCGCTTGGGAATCTTTTTTAAAATTCCTTAGGCACGTCCATGTTGTGTCGCCTATCCTCTTGTAAAACACGCTGTTTGTGACTTCAGAAGTTTCCCTTCTTCCTATATCTTAATTTTTTTTTTTTTTACATTTTTGCTCGTTTACTTCTTTGGATGGCTGGCATTCTTCCAGCAACCATCCTCTCCATCATACATTTATCTACCACAGAAACCGTTACTTAAGGGATAGAACAAAACCCCCACATACACAAGTTGCGTGTTGAACGCAAGTTAAGCCGGTGTTTAATATGTGTTCAAAGGCTTAATTGATTTTGCCTTATATTACCCAGAGGCTCGTTATTTGTCCCCCTCCCTCCTACTAGCTCCAGACGCTCGATCTTACACCGTCCCGCCCTTGTATGGTTCTCATCTATCAAACTACTTTCAGACTACATGCTCGTTTCGCTTTCCCCAGTCTGATAGTTACGACGAGTGGCTTTTTGCCTGCTTCTTAACCTCCTTTCTTGGCCACAATATACCTTCAAGGACTAAAAATAAATCCTTGATATGTATGTATGTTTGTACTCAAATTTTGTTATTGGGTTGTATGCAAAGGAGGTGGTAGTACTAGTCTTCCATCAGAAGGACGACAACAAAAATCACTAAAAGTGTTTACTACACACAAAAAAAAAAAAAAAACAACCAAACGCCAAAGAGTTTGGTAGCTTTATACAAAGCAAACAAGAAGTCCTTTTGCCTTTCACATGGGAGTGTGTGTGCGTGTGTATTTTGGGTGGGACATGATTCGGACGGGTTTTCTTTTCATTCTATTGTTGGGCGCCTGTTTACCTTCGGCGGAGAGGTACCTATGTGTGCATGGATATATGCGAAAATTGCCTTAGAGAAAGAAAGGAAAAAGGGTTTTTCTTTCCATACATACATATGTATGTACTCGCATGAGCATGCAATTGAATGTGAAGTAGAAGCCTATTAAATAGGCAGAGTGTGTCGTTTTGTTCTTCAGTGATAACATTCAAACTGAAATGGATTTTTGAAAATAGAGGCAATTTGGTAGTATTGACGAGTGCCTCCTACGATGAAGTATCTTAATGGATGCAAGTAGTGGTCAAATAAAGGAAGTTTTTCATTGCCTTTTAACGGGATACAGGTCAATATTGATTTTGATGTAAGTTTAGAGTGGAATCTCAATAGGAATTGTGAACTTCGAACTATGGATGTTGGAGAGTGTATTGCCAGTACTAACAGCTCAATAAAATAAACAACCTTACATCTCTTGAAACACTTGACTCCGATCCGTATCGAACTGGGAGAAATACACGTTTAAGTGGCGAAGAGCCGTGAAAGTACCACAGATAGATCAGAAGATTGTATCACTTCTAGCAGGATAATGCCAGTCAGTAGCCAAACCATCAGAAACTCAGCCTGACATCTAAGGCTTTTAAACCGCTTAAACAATAAAAGTCGCTGTAAGCAGTCAAGACATCTGTCAGGATATTAATAGTGCTCTCCAAAACACATTCAACAGTCAACGCTAAACAAAACGTTGTCCAAGTCCAATGAAATCATAAAACAACAAAAACAGGAAGTAGGGCGCGATGAACTACTAATTCCCTTCAGAAGTTAATCACCAGTAAGGCGATAGTAATAAGTAAAGACCTCAAAACCAATCATCAACAACTTTCGAATAATGTCTAACATCACGATCAACTTCAAGAAACATTGAGCAACGGACTGCGATAGGACGGTTCGAATAAAAGTAGTGCTATCAAGGATGAAGCTCGAAGAGCCCATATCCAGTATAAGGATCTTCCTGTGTAGCTTTACAAAAAGAGATCGATGGCACCTACACGTCGAACCGCATGGAGACACTTGGAACCTTACATCAGGTTCATTTCCCAGGTTCACCTACTCGTGTACTCCACACGTACCCGAACGCATCTGACCATGCGTCTGGTCTGTATAGACGTAGAGTAAATAGTTTATTCGGTAAAATTGTCAGTCCGAATAAGGTTAAATGGGCTGTAGACTCCTTCAACTCATTCAAAGAACCTGGAGTTGATAGTATATTTCCGGCGCTTTTACAGAAGGTAATTGATCTCATCCTCCAGGATGTGATTGCTGTATTTAGAGCCAGCTACAACTGGGGTTACATCCTGATTACCTGGAGACAGGTAAATGTAATCTTTATCCGAAGCACTAACCACTGCGACACACCAGACGAAGAACTCCTTTGAAAAATTTCGATCTACATATGTATGCATTTAAAATTAAAGTTGGTAACTCGGTAACTCATTATGCTATACACCCATTTATGAAGCAAAATTCATCACAGGAAACCTCACATTGTGGGAAACAGCAGTTTTCCTTTAAAGTGTCATTTTTATAATTAATTTCAGTACACACTCACATCTCCCACGTAACCAAACCAAGGACACCATATCGACCCTAAATCTACTTATGTAAGAGTAGTAGGTAAAATTTCTTTGCTTCAAAAGCTAATCCTTTTTCTTCGGCATATGAAGGAAAAGTCCTTAAATTTTACGAAGAAATATAATTCCAGTGCGTGCCCTAAAGTCATACATTCATACATACAATGTATCCATGCGTGGTTGTGTGTCAAAAGTCCGTTTTGGGTAGTTGAGTTCCACACAACCTTCCACCCACACCCACCCACAAACACACTTAAAATATCCTGTATAATGCTCAAGGATTACCGCACTTAGTTACGGCAACTAATTGAAGTAATTACAACACACGAACCATTTACCAAATCCGAGAGACACATCCGAGAGAGCATAACGTTCCGAAGAATACACAGGGCATAACAGCACCAGCACCATCAGCAACAGCAGTACACACTCTACACATGTGACTTGGTCAGGGGAGTAGCTATTAAAATAAGGATTTCAGGTTGTCCCTGGCGGATGGGGTGATACAAAATGGGCGAAGCACCATCTGTACATATATACATACGACTCTTATGTGTGTTAAGTAACACCACCATTACACAAGTGGAAGGCGAGAAATTATGATGATGATGTGGATGCTGGGCTCTCACACCAAAGATACTAGGTGGTACAGGAGAATAGAAAGAGAAATTGAGGCGACTGAAACAATGGGCATTGGTGAGGTCCTTAGATGCAAATAATCAAGTTAGTTTGGCCCCGATTGGGATTTACCACCACAATATCCTTATCAGCAATTTATGGTGAGTGCGTGTAATAGATCTTGTGGCGGCTGTAATTTATACATGAAGAGGTGTAGACTCATGGTGCCCTAGATAATGATTCTTACTGATGCTGATGATGGTCGAGGTGTGGAGATGATTGTGTGTATGTGACGGAATGCACAGGGGAACACAAACCATTTGGGGTTATTGCGGCATCCGACAATGGTTTAATTAGAAATTAGTTCTTAAAGAGTTCAAGAAAGTCCTTGGAAGAGAAATTAGAGATTTGGAAATTATAAAGAAGATTAGAATTATATAAGAAACGAAGAGAAAAATTAAACTCGTGCAGACATAGATGAGAACATATGCCAACATATCACATCAGCATTAGGCGATAGAATCAAGGCACAGGAGGAGTTATATAGATATAATCCAAAAATAAGTAGGACCAATACGATCATTCGACTTTCCTTGTCGAATATATGTGGTTCTACTCTCTTTTGCCGCACATTCCATGAATAATTGCAAAATCTATCGATCGTCAGGTTCTGTGTCAAGTCATGATAGCAAAATTTTACATACATTAGTACAAATGATGCAAAAACAAACCCTGATGGAGTAGGACCAAATGAACAAATGAATAATTTCCACAATCCTTTTCGTGTGCTGCTATTCACCTTGCTACCCTTGCTATAACTGCACGGAAGATACCTTCAGTTCTCGCTCTTTCTTTGGGTTGAGAAGGTATTTGAGTAGTAAAGCCCTATCCCGAACAACTAAGTAGGCTCTGTATAAGACCTTGATCATCCCAACTCTGCGAAGAGAAAGATTCTTCGTAAAACGTTCGATCTTGTTTGCGTTGACGGGCTTTGGAGATGGACGAACTATAGAGCTGTACAGCGACATAAAAAATTTAAGCGTTATATTGCTTTTCCTGTCATAACTACTTATACTCGAAACTCGCATGTTTCTTTGACAACTACTCATTTTCTAAGTTCCATCACTGCTACAAACAAAAAAGCGAACGCCCCTCTTCCTCTTCCTTCCAGCATCCTGAGAAGCACTGCTAATGCAACTAGCGCATTGGTTTTGAAACCTGACACTAGCTTTATGAGCAGCTGCAATCCCTATGCCAACAGGGTTGGTAAATGGGCATCTGAAACGCCAGCGGCAAGGACAGTGGTTACATTACCTGGTCCAAACTGAAGTTCAGGAAGTGAGACGCGAGGGTTTAATCCCCAACCTAATACAAGGCACATTTTCAGTGACAGCTAGCCGTTCGAGTTCGCACCAAGCTGTTCCCCCCTCTCCGAATAAACTTCATCCTCTTCTCAATTCCCTCTCTGTGGCTGTTCGTACGGCCTCGACCTCATGGAAGATCCCCCCCCTTCAAGATCTCATATCCTGGATCGACGGCTGTCTTTAAAGCGAATGCACCCTATCCAATCCATCCCGGAGCAAGAGAGGACGCAGAAGCACAAGCTAGGCATATAAGCGTGTTCAGCATCAGTGGGTCACCGAGAATTTTTTCCGTTGTTGGTGCTAAATACCATGGTTCAACTGTTTCCCTTAGATATTTTTGGCAAGCAATAGGCTGCTAGTGCGGCTATCTGATTAAAAGCCTCCTCTGTGGTCTAGCTATCACGAGACTATTTCTCGATCATTGATCTCCTTAACCAACCACCACCAACCCTGTTATTTGACCGAAATATCCGCACGGGTATCTCGGACGGAAGTGAATGGGTCACTGCTCCCTCTCCTGAGGACAGTGTCAGTGTGGTGTCTTCTCCAATATCTTAGCATCACTTTCCGCCTCCCTGATCAGTGTAGCGTTTTTCAGGCGGTGTTCTTACGTAACACTAGACCTATAACGAACAATAAGGTAGTAACTAGGAAAAATCCAGTATATGAACTGGAACCAAACCCCAATCGGAGATCACAATGGGACCACAAGGATCTAAAACTGACCCTTCGCTCAAAAGGCCGCTATATCTGACTCATAGATTCTCACACAGCTCTGTTAGGTAGGTCAATCATACCAAAACCTTCGGTTTAGCACTTTGGAACCCAGATATTCTAAAACTCTCACAAATGCGATATTTAATCAATTCATTAACCAATCAAGTATCTTGGTATGTTATCACTAAGCAGAAGTGAGATACTAATCAGCGGTGCTGTCATGAATGAGATTGTGCGGTGGTGTGTGACCTGTTTGGTAGATCTCGCTTGTTATTTTTTGATTGATTCTTATTTATCGAATGTATCAGGGAAAAATAAATAACATTAATATTTACGGGGTAAAGAGAACCTGATGTCATCAGTACCTAATTGATAAGTATTTAAATGAATGACCAACACCACCTGGTGTTTGTACATCTTTGACTTTATTGGCATTTCTCGGAACCAGATTCCATACTAGAGAGGTACACACTAATTATTTAAATTAATTTATTTATTAATGGCATAAAATTTATATGTCAATTAGGTTAATTGCATAAAAAAACAATCCACACATTATAAGGTTTAACTGCGCGCTTACTACTGTCAGGACAATCATCCAAAGGGGCAAGTCAAACTCCAATGGAATGGAATGCGTGCACAATATCCATTCCATGTCATCATTACGTGGAATGGAGATTGTGCAGCTTATGTAATATACACGCATTCTGGACGCGTTTATAGCTTCGCTCCGAACCAAGTTAATGAGCCGGAATTAACCAATAACATGGGATAACCGTCGTTTGTCAGTGTTTACTTTAACTATTTTAAATGTTTTGTTTGTCTGTGGCATTCGATTTCAATCATAGTTATAGCAAAAAGGGATTTTCATTTAAATTCACAAATAAATGCGATTAATAGTGGACGGAGTATTTTTCGAGGCAGTTTAACACTCAGTACAATAAAATCAAAATCTCATTTGGTTTACAAGTCAGCATGTAGTAACAGAATCGCTTCTTCTACAATCATAAGAATTCGTTTATTTCATAGCTTCATATGTCGACTTACGTCCCTGAAAATACACACCATACACTTAAACCAAAGACGCATCTAAAAGCCCTCCATCCATGAAACATATTTACCTTAGAAGTCTGATTAAATTAATTATACAACCTGCTTACTTAGCTAACCCACAGCAAAGCTAAACAATTCGTCCTTTGAATTGGCCGATTAATAGTCCACAAGAGCTCCAACATATTATCCTGGCCGACATCCTACATAACTCCTAAATGGATAAACTAATCGTCTCACCATGACAAGGTCTAATTTGTCAAATAACATGACCAAAGCATGCCTTTATGTATATGTCCATGGGGTAGTATACCTGTGTGTAGGTCGATATCTCCAAGAATTGTCTTCAATTACCCATGCATATTAACCAGCAATTAAGTTGGAACACCTATTTGCTGCGCGTTAAGATATTCGATTATCCCTGAGACCAGTTACCACAATAATATCAATTGCATGTTTATGGGCGAATACAAAACTTTGAGACTCAAACATCGATTTGTTTGAGGTTGACAGATCATCCTTAAAGAGGTTCAACCATCATTATCTTCTCTCCAACACTGTGATTGATTCAAGGAATCCTGGTGTATGAATTTGAACCTGCACCAAGATACACAATCACCACAAAGATGTGTGTGCGGCTGAGGCCAAATATTCAGATATAATTCCAATTAATATTAATAGAAAGCATCCTTGAAGAGCAAAACAGAAAACCTTTTTGGGCCAATTAACCACCTGTGTTATGTATTTGAGGGAACCGATTATATTGCAATCGCTCTTAAATGCACCTGTGCACTCTAGCAACAGTGTCCTTCAATGGACAACGACCAGAAAGAAGAGGTAACTGGAATGTACACTATATACGTACATAAGTGCAATATATAGGTTGTATCCACCTAGCTTTACTCCTTCTACCTTTTTTTTTTTTTTTTGTTCTGCTGTTGTCCTGACAGCGAAGGGTAGACCATGGGAACTATGAATACAAAATGTTATGGACAAAATTTTGCTCTTCGTAGAGAAGTTTCCCATTTTGTACTCGAACGTGTGTATGTCCAGGTATTGAAAGGATAAAAGCAATTTTCAGAGCTACACTGAGAAAAATTATTGAAACTTTTTTTCTCAAATAGTCGATAGGTCATAGAAATTAGTTTAAAATTGTTACCAAGTCATAAACCTTTGTAGAAAATAGTATGGGTCCACAAAAATTTATTAAAGAAAAACATTAATGCTTACTTGAAGCTTCTGAGGCACTAAACCTTCTGGTTACAGTACGAGCTAAGAAAAAATTTGGATGCTTTTAACTCAAATTTGTACTGTGTATGTTGTTGACCATCGACCGCATCTAGACTTTAATAAATTTTCTATGAAGCAGATACAACAATGGACCTACGGTTACGACAAGCACTTTCCACAAAAGCAAGTGAGAAAAAGAACGTTCCTTTCAATCTTATTTATACCTATGAACATTCTCCGATCATACTTCGTAACTTGAAGGCTCTACTTTTTGTCCTTAAAAGTGAATACAAAAAATAGAGGAGTAAGAACCTTGTGCGTGTATGGTGCATGTTTTCGAATAACAAAACTTCAATTTGGGATCAGGAAGATAAGAGGCGCTCTGGTAGGAACTAGGCCTGCTGTCATAAATATCAAATAGGAAGGACATACATAAAAGGGCAAGGCAGATGTTTTCGAAGTAGAAAAAAAGAGTTGGAACCTTACTGGTAGCCACGTCTCTTTTTTTAAAAAAATTCTTCTATTTGGAAGGTTAGACCTCACCAAAGATAGTGCTGTTCCCAACTTTATCAAGAAATACGATGTTTTGAGCGGCATAAAGCAGTGAGGAAGTATTGGAGACCCTAGTCGAGACTTACTTTGCAGGGAGAAATACACCAGTGGTTTCTGTACCAAATGGATACTCAGATAATAGTTTGTCAATAGAGGAGGCGGTAGTGAATCTTGTTACAAGGCAGAACTTGTGTTGGGCTATCATGTCATTTGCACTATTCAAAACGACAGGCTCTGACGGTATACTACCAGCTATGTTTCACAAAGCCCCAATAAAGGAGAAATTTTCAAACATTTTTTAAGGTTAGGCGTGGATGGTAGTGAGGGTCATTTACTTACCCAAAGCAGGTAAACCAAGTCACACCCAAGCGAGAGACTACAGAAAGGCAGTACTATACCACTTGAAAGGCTTCTAAATATCATCATATCCTCAGTAAGTGCTCCAAAGGCAGTTTATCAAACCTTAGCAGGCGTATTTTAAGGACAAATCAGTGGTTTCCACTAGTATTACATGAGATAGGAGGTAAAATTGAAACGAGCCCTCGCTATAAGGGATTTGCACTAGCTGCTTTCTTAGACCTAGAAAGCACTTTCAATAACGTAAACGGAGGAGACCGTCAAACGCGCCCTGGAAAATTTGAATTTCGAGCATAAAATCACCAATTGGATCTGCAGAATGCTCATTACAAGGAACATAAATTCCACTCTCGGATATAGTTCAATTAGGAAATCTGTCTCTAAAGGAGCCTTTCAGGGAGGCACTATGTATATCCCTTCACTGGGTTCGAGTCATTGACTGTAGGTAGACTTTAAGAACTAACTAATACGGGAGTAAGCATCACTGCGTATACGAATGTCGTAGTTACTTTAGTTCAAGGAAAATTTTTAAACACATTATATGTGAAACGATGAAATCAGCCTCGTAAATGGACTAGCTAGTGTAGACTTCACATTGACGCTAGATAAATCTGGTACTCTTCAGCAAAAGATACAAGATACCACCCTTTCAAATGCCGAAACTAGGTGGGGTGGCGCTATCGCTTAGGTTAGGTTTAGGTTGTATAGGGTTATGAGTTCATCATAAAACGCTAGGCACCATAGTGGTGGGGAGCTATCCCTTTCGGATCGCTTAAAATTTCTTGAGTCCGCAAGCCCTATAATGATCTCTTCATTTGCAAGAGGACAGCGCTGAAAAAGTGGGACTTGACCAACAAAAAAAAATGACAGGCAAGTAATAATAGTCTTCTAGGGTAAAATTGAGGCCATGATCGAGGAGTGGCGCTTACGAAAGCTAGACCACTGTGAGGAGGCTTTGAGTCGGATAGCCAAACTCGCAGCTTGCTTGTAAATAATTTTACCCTGGTAGATACCGACTACACCCGCCGACCCTGTTATTTGATCGAAATTTCCGTACGGGAATGATCATCCCTATTCTGAGGACAGCTCAGTTCACTTTTACACAGACGGATCCAAGATTAATGATGGGATTTGTTGCAGTATCGTCTCCGACAAGCTCAACCTAAGCCTCCCTTTCCGCCTCCCAGATCATAGTTGCGTTTTCCAGCCGAAAATCATGGCGATCAAGGGAGCCTTGTCCTGGCTGAAATGTAATGCAATACCTGTCAGGGATGCTAGCATTTTCACTGATTGTCAAGTGGCAACCAAATCCGTAAAATCGTGCTCATTCAATTCAAAGGCAATATTTCGAGACAGATCTGGCATAGGCTTGATCTGAAACGTAGTGGCGAGTTGGTCTTGTTGCTTGGTCTGATTGCTTCAATCACAGATCAGCCACGTTATCGGTGTTCTTACTGGACACTGTCTAATAGGCTAACATGCCATAACCATGGGCGTTTTTCCACATGAGTTCTGTAGAAGCTGAAGGGATGAGGTAGACGAAAAAACTATTCTCCACCACTTATGTACCTGCCCAGCTCTGTCCCAAAAAAGAATAGTCCATCTAGAAGTTCCGTTCTTTGACAACCTAGATGAACAAATGATGCGATCCATGGCATCACAATGGACCTTTATTGGCCTACGTGTGCCTGCGCATCTAAATGCTTACTCTGCCAGGGTAAGGAAGTTGCTGACCACGTCACAGGAAATATAAGATGCCCAGTCTATCAAAAGGCCGTAATGAAACTGCGGCAAATATGAAAATATAATTAGTGGACCATATAGGCAACACAATAACGATGGACCGCTTCAAGTAAAGGCCAATGGACATATAGCCTTATAACACTTCTTGAGACATGGACAAGCCGGAAACATGGTGAAGTTGACGTCCACACAACGCAGTTACTAAGTGGGCATGGATGTTTCGGGCGCATCTGTACAGATTCAAGCACGATAACTCCCCCTTTTGTCAGTATTGCATGCAAACTCAGGAAAATGTGGACCATGTATTCTTTCACTGTCCTCAATTCGAAAACGGGGGACAACCGCTGAGAAATAAAGTAGAAGAAATGCCAACTTCCGAGAATGTAGTTCAATATATGACACAATCGCAGGAGATGTGGAGTGCTGTTAGTGTAACATCGAACGAGAAAGGTGACAGAGTGAAGAAAATGACCGCACGACGAAATGCCAATACGGCGGTACCGTAGGGTAAAAACGACAAAGAGGGGAGGTGTCTTTTAGTCTGTTACTGAGTACGGGATCGGTTTCGTGTTTTAAACATTCTTTGCCTGCTTTTCGAAAAATAAAAAAATACAGTGAATTGGACACACTTTCTAAAAGGTGAGAAATCCGTAACCACGCCTTGCAATGGAACCCACTAACTCAGGATGGCAGAATACGCGGCGGTCCTATAACCATATGGCGCAGTACAGATGAGAAAGAAGCACGATCATTTGGAAAGGGGGAGCTTAGGCCCGATACCGACACGATGGCACGTAGGCGTTGTAGAGGCCCTAGGACCCACAAGGGGATTAAGGACATAAGTATATAAGTGTGAGATTACCAAAAGCCTACGATATGGCAATGGACCGAAACTATCCAAAGAATATTGGCTCTTAGTGCTCAAACAGAAAACAAAAACTAACCTAATCTACAAGTAGATACAGTTATTGTGCTCAGAGCTAACCATTTACCAGAGTTATAAAAGAATTAAATCTTTTGGGAAATTAATTCATCTAGAAATGATTTGAAGTCTTTTTCTGAAAAAGATTGGGATTTAAAAAACGTAATTTACCATTCTTTTGAAATTCGTTTTTATGTACGAACGTATCTGTTTTGAAATTTTGAAAATTTCTTCACAAAAAATAATGTTTTCTTTATGTAAAATCATTAGATGATGTTTAGATTAAGTCTCATCTGCTTGGTTGAACAAGCAAAATCACGTTCAAATTAGCAAGTTTCAAATACCACGGTGTCTTTACTACCTCAAAATTTGCATCTCGTCCACAAAGGTTTTATAATCAGACTTCAAAATCAATATGATCCACCCCCTCCATTCAAGTGAATTAAAATTATTGCAGTTGAATTCACTGATTTCAACCGATTTCAACCGATTTCAATTCACTACTGAAATACGTGAATTCATTACTGACTTCAACTTACATCTAGTGAATTCAATTGACTTCCAAAATGATTTCAATTTAGTGATTGATAAAAATTTAATGCATAAATCACTGACTTCAAAAGAATGGTGAATTAAAGTTTTTAAATCCCAATCTTTTTTGAATTTGATTGCTGCATTCAACAATTTTAATTCCTTTTTATGAATTCTATGAATGCATTCTTTTACAACATTTTTAACAAAAATTTTAAATTCAAGATACCACACTCAGAAACGATTCATCAAATTAAAAAAGTAGTCCTTTTCTTTTATTCCATTCTTTTAGCGATTTCACAGAACAAACCCCTACGCAAAGCTGTCTAGCGGAGACCTGTCCTTGCCCACAACAATCTCATTATAAACATTTTCATGGAAAAATTTATATAAAATTAAGAAGATTATTTAAATATAAACTTTACTAAAGTCAATTACGTACATATGTATGCAGTGAGCAGCTCGGGACTTTTTTCTGGTCTTTAATTTGCTCTCTTTGACGATGCAGTGGGCGTGTAAAACGCACAATCAAAACCGAAATTGCAGCCAACTTTACTCTGGTGTTTACCGTTTCATCCACTGTAAAGTGAAGTGCAGGTGCAGGTAGTGAAAAACCCTTTTTTTTTTTGCTTACTGTTGTCCAAGTTTGATTCTCATAGCTATTGTTGATACTTTTTTTTTTTTTTCTTATTGTTTGCAGAAAGTGTGCTACGCTCGTTTTGGGATTTGATGCGGAAATCCTTTTGGTTGGGCGAAGGTTTCCTTTTAATTTGTTTGTTTGTTGTTGTTTTTATTTTATTTTCTTCAAAAAGGAAATTCAGTGTAAGACTTGGTTGCGCGGAAATTTCTTTGAGAGTTAACGTATTCGTTGGTTGACTTAATTAGGTTCAATAATTTCTTTGTGTTTTAAAAGTAGGAAGTAGGACTGCTTCAGTAAGCAGTATCAGCAGAGGATTTGAAAAGGGATGGTTGGTGAGGTGAAGCAACCGTGTTTAAGGAATTCCTGACCGCAAAATTGTAACAAATTATTAAGCACTACTTACAGTCGTTGGTTGTAGGGAAGAAGAGAGTGATCCAGGCGACAGCTAATGAAATCTCAATATGAAATCAACGAGTTCCAGTCAGACCGAACTATTAGTGTTATCCCTATATAAGCTCCTTCGACATATTAGGATATGCCACGATAGTTCTTACAAGACATAGGATCGTCTTTGTTGAAAATCCAGGATCCATACTTGGTTGAAGGTTTGGTGCATGCGACCTACCAAAGCATTACCACCATGATGGGTAGTCTTGTTGTTCTTCAGCTTTCTGATAGCTGAGACAACCTCTTCAAAACTGGAAGGGGAATGACTTCTTCATTGTCTGGATGCCTGTTCTCTTCCTGACCTACTACTCTCTCTACTTGATGCCCATTCCCCAATAGCTGCTGGAAATGCAACTTGAACAAATCTACTAATTCCTGTCCTTCGGTGACTAGGTGTCCTTCACTGTTTCGAAGAGCCTGCGTTCTCGGCTTGAAGTCAGCTGCCAGTTGCTAGACTTTCCCCAAAAAAAAAAAAACAGAAAGCAACCCACTTAATAATCTAGTACAACTCTGCGACTGTAAGGAACTCACTTAACTACTATATAAATCCTATAAGCCCGGTATCTGCTCCAAAGTAAATCCTTCATTTCAACTATAGTTCGCACAGCATACATAAATCCTCAGCTTTCGTAGCCTGTCAACCAATCTATTGGCCACAGTTCGAAATAAACGTAAATTCAACTCTGAAGAACCACTGCATTATACTCAATTTAAAATTAACCTCCATCTTAATGGCGCTACAACGCTTTGGTTAGTAATTACTTCTGCTAATCACTGTGTCCTTAATCCTTTATTTCCTCTAGAAGAGGAAGAAGAGAAAAAAAAAGAGATTTAATGCGGGAAATATGGAAATCCTTACGCAAAAGTAATAACTCCTGGCGCGCGGAAAGTAAAATCTAATTTATTGCGGAAATGAAAGTCTCCCCTCAAACCGAACAGGAATACAAAAGACAACCGCCAACAATCTTGTCATGTCCATCAACAATTACACCTCTCGTCGGATGATTAAAAAAAATAAATGTTCCCGCCTTCATCCTTCAATTAGCTTAATCCTGCGTACTCTTGCTACACTGATTACCTGTCTTTTTTTTTTTTGTCCTCCTACCACCCTTGAAAACACGCCTTGTTTTACTAAATCACATTCAATTTAAGGATTAATATGATTGAATTGTTTTCTGGCTCAACAGTACATCCAGGTGTGGGCAAAATTGTGTTTTATCCTTTTCCTTTTCATCGGCACATCTGATTGTATTGACAGAAAGGACATTGAAGCGGTTAATGAATGGATAAAAGTAAAATCTTTCGGTCTTTTGAATATTAATTAGAAACTGAATATCCTTAGAGAAACGCCCTTTAAAGAAACTAACTAATTTAAGGAGCAATTTGAGAGAGATAGACTGCTATGTATGTAGAGCAAATGCACAAGTTTGCACAAGGAAGAAAAAAAGTTTATTTTTGTTTCGTTTTCTTGTAAAACACTTAAAATAACCATGGCGGCCGGCGGTAGAACATTTATTCAAATTCGTATGCCCTTTGCTATGGAATGCCAGCAGCAGTAGGATGCAGGACGAAAATTCTCATTGGAATGGAGAATGTACGCTCGCCTGCATTCGAATGCATAATTAAGAAGGGAAAGACAACGGATACGACGACAACGACGACGTTGAAGAGGAGTTAGTCATGTCAGCTTTTGGAATAATTGCGGCTCATAAGGATTCTGCTGGCCATTTAATTACCATGTGTAGGATAGAGATGGGTGTGCATGCAAAACGATGCAATGACGTACCAGGAAATAATTAGCAAAGTTTTACCTGGAAATACATTCCATATGAGACAGATAGAGTAAGTTCAAAACTTAACTCAAAGATTATGAGTGGAATCCTGGTGCAGTTATGTTATATCAAAGGAAAATGGATATTTGAAATTAACTCTAACCACTGCGTTATTTGCTAATAAGTTTCGGAGCCATTTGGTGACTGTAATCCGAGAAGGAGCAGCCTACATAGCTTTCAATGTACAAAATAAATGGTAGCGCTATCATACTATACAAACATATGTACATTAGGGGATGTAGTAGGGTAAAGAGATCAAGACAGACTTGTATAACCCTCCGGCAGAAGAAACAAACTTTAGAATGAATTTAACTGAAGACGTCCAACGAAGTGGATTAAGACCTGTGACTGCATCAGCATCTGTAATGGTAGTTGCTTGTTCATAGGACCTTTCCTTACCATTTAGAGATGGCAATGACCGAGTGAGGAGGAGGTTTGTAAGGAACTGTAGTTTACTTTTTTATGAAATTTCTTGGACTTGGGAGGAGGAGTTCTCTACCGTTGACTGGATTTCTTCTTCAAAGATGTTGAGGAACGCTGCTGAGTATATTAGGCTCAGTCTCAGCTTATTGATGATGACTGGAAGGTGAAGCAAACCCTCAGATAATCTTCGTGTGTAAAACTGGTCAGTAACTGGTTTTAAAAAATTTGAGTCATTGCTGTAACTCCACAACTGCTTGTTGCGTTATTTAATGAGTTTAGTGAATTAATTTTCGGCTTCTCAGCTTTAAGGCCCTATCTTGGATATGCTGAAGAATTCCTAAGTTAATATACCACACCGCAACCTGAACTCTATGAAAACATGGTACACTTGTTTTTGTACAGAAGTCATTGATTTACTTACATAGTAAGTGCCATGTCCGGCAATTAGGGCAATTATTGTTTCAGAAGCTGTGTCGTGACTGTTATATTCTCGGATGCTTTTCAGAAACTTGTGATAGGTAGGACCTTGAATTAAAAAAAACGGACCTGGATTTGAACCCCAAATTGTTCTTAAAAACCATTTCCCTGGATAAGGCAAGCAGGATGAACATACCCAAGGTCTCTTAGGAAAGAGACTGAAAATAACAACAGATACATACAAACAGATGTATCTGTTGTTGAGGAATAAAATGGACATTTTTCTAATGTGGATGAACTCCTGACCAGCCTGAGCATGTACTGAGAGCATCTGTCAAGCCGAAGCATACACTATGTACACGAGTAGATCAATCGAAATTAATGTTGCAACTGTGACATGTTAAATAGTCAAGCAGTCATCAAGGCACTCACTTCTAATGTTCTTAGGTCTGAACTTGTGTAGAAATGCCTGCGGAAACTGAACGAAATACCAAGGAATGTAGGATACCAAAAAAAAAATCTGGAGACTGC
Organism: Xylota sylvarum; assembly: GCA_905220385.1. Classification (NCBI taxonomy): domain Eukaryota; kingdom Metazoa; phylum Arthropoda; class Insecta; order Diptera; family Syrphidae; genus Xylota; species Xylota sylvarum. The sequence continues at coordinate 99,756,536 of LR999957.1, read as the reverse complement.
AGAGTGAAAACAGGACAATAATTCGGAGAAATTTTCACAGCCTGACGTAAGATAAGAAACCAAGAAAGATGCAAAACCCAATGTATCGTAAGAGAATTCCTAACTTGACACTGTAAACTCAGGGTACAGCCAAGCAAATTAGGTATACCAGGTGAAGGCCTTTATAAATTCTACAATGAGTCCGGTGAGGCATGCATAGTATTTGGGGAAAAAATATATCATATGAGGCGATGTCGACCCCAGAGAAGTTGGATTAGAGTGGGTACCCTAGGGTAGGTACTCTTGGGTGAAGTATCCTTGCCACGAGTCTTTTAAAAAAATGAGGCTATGTCGATCTCTGAGAAGTTTGATTAGGGTGTGTATCCTAGGGTGGGTACTATTGTGTGAGCTATTCTTGCCACGGGATTTTGAAATAAAATGAGGCTATGTCGACCCCAAAGAAGTTTGATTCGAGGGGTGGGTGCCCTAAGGTGGAGTTACCTTGCCACGAGGCTTTTAAAAAAATGAGGCACAGGTCTACAACTGCACAATTTGTGTTGGACTATGTTGCGGCTGCATTTGATGTAAATTTATCGTCTTTGATTCGATACGAAACTGTGACTAGGGCACATAACTACTTTGTTTTTAGTCGAGTTCCGCAATAAAGAGCCCACTTTATGTGCATCCTGACATTCGGAATCCAAAATTATAAAAATACTTCGAAGTCACTTTTGAACCTGTCTGTTGAGCCCCTCGCTGCAAGAGATTTTAGAATCTCTTATGAGTTCGAGACATTCCACCTAAAGGTGAATGAGAGGTTCAAAAAACTGACTTAGCTGAGATGCAGGTTGAGTTGTGTCACTCTAGCCTTCCCGAGAAACAGGTCAATGGCGACCAATACTCTGATTCGGAGGATTGCAACGCCATAGAAGTAGAGCTGTCCATACCAACTAGCAGGAAAGCTCCGGTTCACACAGATTAATCTTCATGATGCAAAGCCGTTTGTGCTAATTTGTTGCTACAAGAAGATGGTGAACCTGCAGACAGTACATTCTGTAGAAAACCATAAGAGAGTCCAATTTACAGTGCAAGAGGACGTTGTTACCCCCAAGAAAATACGGCTTCCTCTCGTACAAATCCCCTGGTCCCAATGGTATCTTACCAGTGAAATTACAGCAAGATTGTGATACTTTAAGTCCTTTGCTACAAATTAACTTTAGGAGTTATTTAAACCACCCTAGATCTTGGAGGAGGGCCAAACTAGCCTTCATACCGAAAGTCGGTAAGACTTCCCACTGGTCGATTAGAACAAATGTAGATAGTAATCTCCTATCGGTATCCCAACACGCGCATCGCAAGGAAAAATCAATAAAAACTGCCCGGCACTCGTTGGTAGGTATCATTACAAAATCTTTTGAGAACAAGGATTTCACCGTAGTCCGTGACATCGAGGGAATAAAGTCAAGACAGAAGCTATATCTGCTACTCTTCTTGTCTTGAAGGTTTACAAATATCGTTGCTATTGGATCGAGCAAATGCTTAAAAGCAAGCTTATCCATGCTGAGTTGTGTTGCTGTCTAACCAGAAGTTCGGTGTACATGGATAGCCTCCAGGACGGAATATTATCACTACTTTTCTGGCTCATGGTAGTGCATGAGATAATCATGATCTTGGCCTCGATTGTCCTTTATTCATGTAGTAAGACTATGGGCGCAAACTGGGGTCTCCAGCCCCGGATTGTTCACTGGATATACACGGCAGTCGTCGAACCAATCCTTATGTACGAAGTAATAGTCTGGTGGACAAGCAATGTAATATTACAATTCTCGAGAAGGGTCGAAGGCAATCCTGCGACTGCATAACGGGTGCACTTAAAATTACTCCTACAGCTGCACTATAAATTATGTTCCACCTTCTTATCGTTGATATCTTTGGAAAGATGATGGCAGCTAAAGCAGTATTACATCTTAGGGAATCCTTGCAACTAGCTCGTAAAAACATAGGCCACGCCAACATCCTAAACTGCCATAACACTATTGCTAGTAATTCGTACCACATTGTCCCCTATTTGGACTTTAACGTCAAGTACTATCACCAGGATTCCTAGCAGAAGTGCTTGAGAATCGTAGGAAATTTTAAGCAAGTGCAGGAGTTTACTCCAGTGCACTGGTTATTTGTATCACCACACGACTACCGCACAACTGCAATTTATTTTAAACAAAAGTCACAGTAGTCCGTGATGTCGGACCCTGGCTTTCAATTAACTCGATAGAGTGCAAGGCTATTGTTTTCTACATACTAAATAGTAAACCGATAAAAGCCTTGGAATCGCCAATAATTCGATCCAAAATGGTAATGCAATACCGCGGATCTCTTAAAGAGATCCTGTGTTCCAAGACACAGGGTTATTCCCGGCAAATGCAAAGCGGACGAGCTAGCTAAGGATGATGCAGACCGGAACCTTCCTAACAATATGGGGGAAGGGTCAGCGTCAAATGGATAATATTTCAATTAGATACCGCAACCATCATAATGGCAAACAGTAGGTGGAACAATATCAGCACATGGCTCTCTTCTACACAAATATGTTCAGAGCTTGATTGCAGGAAAAACAGTAGACTTATTTTCATCAATAAAACAAATCAAAGAAAGACAGTTGGCGCCCTCACAGGGCAGGACATTCCAGAAGGCTTGGTGATCCATCCACATCGAAGATTCCAAAAATTTGGGATAAAGCCCTTCCTATTGAGAGTTGTGCAACTAATTTTTTTCTAAAGCGAGAGTCCTTAACATCACCATTCACGAGAGTCTGACCAACATCCGAGAGTTTTAACAGTCAATGAAACAGCTTTCCTTCCGTTCGTATGAGGAACATAACACACACAACATGATTGGATGTTATAAGCTATATCCTTAGTCGTCTGTCCCGTCCCGTACCTGTCGCGTCGAATAAACTTGATTGAGAAAACTAAATATAAAATGGAATACCAAACACAATGGCACGCTAATAAGTAACAATGGCATGACTAATTGCTATGCACCAAATCCTTGGAAACCCTTTCGATTCCCTCGCCACCAATGATTCGATTCTTACGTGCTATTGACTACTCGTTATTAAAACAAACCTCTGACAGCATGTCATGCTAAAATACACATTTCTCGTCAAACAAAACGGTACCTAGTTGCACCCCTTGTTGTGATAACGTCCACTTATATTGTACTTGCGGGTTCATTGGTGGGTTGTCCGCCCATAGGGGACAAATAACTCTAAAAGGCTTTTACAGCACACAAGGATAGACATAATCTTAAAATTCCATGAATAAATTATGCTCTCCTATTTAAGGGACACAACTCTATCGAGCCAATATTTCTAATGAAAAAACTCGGGGCGAATTCAATTGCGTTTCGCGAGTCGCCGGAAGCATGACTGACTTCCAACTATTTATTCTCATCCTGTGTGTGTTACCAGATCACGAAGCAGGCACCCTCAATCGAATGCTAGACTACTGGCAGCCAAATAACGTCTATGTCATCTTAAATTCCACCACTATAAGTGAGGATGTCATCGGTGGAATGGCATATCCCCGTTTCGTGAGTGTGCGAGGTGATTTCTCGAGTTTTATCCAACAGAACCCAATTCAAAGCGTATTTCCGGATAACTTTGTGCTCGTACTGTTCACCGATGACAGTAGTTGTCGGAGCGTGATTCCAATTTTACGGGATCAGCTGTCGCAGAAGATTATTGTCAGGCGATCAAAAGTCGTTATCGTTGCACCTTCGATGCGAAGAAAACTTATCGAAGCGATGTTCCGCGACCTGTGGCAGCAATTGGGAGTATTGAATGTGTTTTTCTTGGCGGATGATTCATTCGTATTTGGCTATAACCCATTTACTAATGATTTTCTTATTCAGCATCCGGCTTCAGAGTACAAGCGTCTTATTTCAGTTGATCGGGCGGCTAATTTTTACGGAGCGCGAATTGCTGTCCCTCAGATCGAAGCATATCCTGGAGCTCAAAACATCACCTGGCACAATCGCTCGATACTGGTTGGTGAATATATCTACATCAGGCGTCCATTCGCGGAATATTTCAATGCCACTCTGGATGTGTATGTCCCGAAAGTCATCGACTTTGGTTTCGAGTTCTTTCGAAATGCTACTTCGTCGGTGGTACATCCAGGAATCGGAGAGGAACTCGTCCAAGGCCGTGGAAATCTCACCCTGATGCCTCGTGTTTATGCAACCTCAAACTACTTTGACTTTCTGTCGCCACTCTACATCCGCGAATGCAACCTAATGATACCAAAATCGGGTCGAATTCCACAGTACACAGTTGTGGTTTCAGTAGCCTGCAGCTGGGTGGGTCTCTCCAGCATTGTCATATTCATATCAATTGTTTTATTTACAGTGATTATGAAGCGCATTCTCTGCACCGAACTCAGTATAACGCAGTTTGTCTTTGAGTTAGCTGCTGTCTTCATTGGCCAGTCGTTTAACTTTCGCATCAAGACGCTGTCAATGAGAGTCACCATCGTTTGCTGGCTCATGACCTGCATCTCTCTGGGAACTCTGTTTAATGCAGAAATTGTGACGAGTTTTTTAACACCGATGTTTGTTAAGGACTTGGATTATCCTTTTGATGCAATACAAGGGGAAGGATTCAGTGTTTACACATTTGATGATTTCGTCTACTATTTGAGAGGGTAAAATTGATGGTAAAGCTATTGCAGTTCATCAACTAATGAGGACTATTTCTAGGAACTCAAAGGAGCTATTTCCCTCGGAGGAAGTATTTCAGATGCTGCTTAGGAAATTGCGAGGAGTGCCACGGGATGAGTTCTTTTACCGAGTGCTACATCCTAATGGCAGAGACATGTTTATGGTGATCGCCATGGCAGATAATTTGTTGGAGAAGACAAAGTATTTGACAGAGCAGACCTATTCGTATCATAAAACGAAACCATTTTGTAAGTATTGAGAGAGGGTTCATTAGATGTGTTGATTATCAAGACCCTTTCTACTGACTTGGAGGATAATCCTTCATCATTCAGGCTAAATGTCATGTAGGGATACATAGTACACTAACCTAATACTTTCTATCTAGTGCAACAATCTATCTAGAGGAAATCTACTCAAGAGTTACGCAGTGTTCTGATTTGTCTAAAAAATCAATAAAATTTTTACACTTAGGCGAATCTTGGAAAAGGCCAACGAATTCAAAGCAAATGATAGCATTAATCGCCTTGAGATCTACAAGGCGATGGTCGAATTCGAGATCCCGACAAAATTGAACTATGTAGCTGTGCCGCGTGTCCAATTTGCAATTCGCATACAATTCCTCCGAACTATTTCAAACATGTACCGGTGAGGAGATGCTCTATCATATGACTTCTTCAATCTCGTACTGGAATAGATAGTGTGCAGATCAGGTATTAACACGGAAGGCAATATCTTCAACAAACAGCAGAATCTTATGGTTCGTATGATAAACCACATATTCGTACATAAGTCTGCATTGATTATGAATGGTAGCTTCCTGACCTAACCTACAAATCATATACTCCTAGAAAAGAGAGTTATCCGACTATTCAATCATAATAAACAAATGTCCTAAACTTGCACTGTGTATAAGCATTAAGTTCAAAAGTGATATACTGGTATCTTAAGTCAATAAATGACAAACAACTTAGGAACCTTCATCTCTACTACCTGACAGTATACATAGTAGCAGGAACACCACTCTAATCCTAAACAAGGGGGACACCCTAACATTGAATTTAAAGTCAAAGTTATTGAAACTGTGTTGCTTTCTCAAAGAATGTTCTCCAAGAGAGAAGCAAAAGAATCTCAACATTGCATCTTTGTACATAGATACCGCCTTGTATACATCTACCCAACTCTTAACCTTTTTTACAATCATTAAACTATCTAACTTCAGATTGATTTACAGCAATTTCATTAACGAAACACAAATTTTCAAAAAACCTTCAAAAATTCATTAAAACCTCCAAAGGCCAACTTTAATCAACCATTACGAACCGCATCTGCCATACCACGAACTCTCTACAAACTATACGACCCCGTGTCGCAAACACTTCCAATCTTCCAACCTTTCAAACTATCCTGCTCCCCGTCTCTTGTTTTTCCCGAAATTTAACTATCATTTACGGAACCGAAAAATCCAATTGACTTCCGCAAACACCACCGATTCAGCTTTTAGTTGAATTTTCAATTACACCGTTCAGAATCAAAAAGGATTTGCTTCACCGTGGGCTGCCTGCTGCCTGCTGCCTGCGTCTCCCTTTCTGTATAACTTTTAATTAAAAACCAACAAAATAAACTTTCGCACTTTTTTTTTTCTCTCCCTACCTCTCTTTCTCTTTCTGTGTGTCTTTCTATTTTGATAATCCCTTCACTCTCGCATTCTCTTTTCAGTTATCAGCCTTACAGCGAACATTGTTCCCCGCGGCTCTATCATCTACAATCACTACAATGACTTTAACTATCGCATTTTCGAGGCTGGTCTAGTGCAGCATTGGAAAAGTCTTGAACTACTTTACGAAATAAAGTTTGGCAGTGGCAACGAGGCGCAGGAAAAGTCCATAGCCATCGAGGATTTGTATTCTGCTTTTCTGGTGCTCATCCTTGGATACGCTTTTGCAGTTACCGCATTCGCTGTAGAGAAAGTTTACCATTTCTTCTCTTTAAATGGATCTGTGTGAGAGACGCCATCTATTGGTAATCAATCGTGTGAATTAATTTAGAAACTCCTTGAGGAAATACATACACTAAAGTGGGAGTTGGCAAAACCGAACCGATGTCGTTTTAATTAAATCATCCTTAGTTGCAGAGGTGGAGCAATGCGCTTTCACATGTTCTTCAAGAAATTAATTGAATTGATGCCAACTTCAGGTGGACGCGAAAGGGTGAGGTTTTAATGATGTCTCCCCTAGGTAGAGGCGGAGAGGCAACACGTCTCTCATCGGGAAATGGTCGTAACTAGATTCAATCATCGACGACGACGGCGACGACGGCGACGACGACAACGGTTGGGAAAGTAAACAGCTTGTTATGTGGTGAAGGTCCTTTCCTGTGCTCAACCAACACGAGGAACGTGACCCTACCATACCTTCGTCTTGGATCTACCCGAGACACATAATAAAATGAAATTTAATTACAGAGTTGTAAAAATGGCTATGTTACGGCCACCTGGCAGTAACATTTCAGGAAACCACTAGCGCACCAACTCCGTCGGGATGAGAAGATGTCGCCTTGTAAGTTTACTTGGATGCTTTCTACTTTGCGAAGCTTCTTCATTTTCCACACGAAGTGCTCGAAATTAATCCTTTTCTGGCATTTGTTTTCGCCGGCATTTTTTTTTTTTTTTTTCGTTTTCTCGAGCACTTTCCGGGATACTCGTATAATGAAGCCACAGGGAGACGAGGACGACGACGAAGGAAAAACAGCGAAGAATTTAAGGATGTTGCAACTTTTAATGAGGTCGACATTAGAAAAATTTTCCAGTGCATACAGGGTTACTCCTGTATGTGACACCGCCACAGTAGCAGTAGCAGTAGCAGCAGCCCGACTAACAAACGGTAAAGCTGTTAGTGGAGTATGCTGTGTGTTATATTGTCCTGTGTGCAGGAAGTCAGCTATATGTACATAGCTGTGTGCATGAGGTTGTGTCGTCTAATTAACTTTATCTTAGCCTCCGACAAAAGAGGAAACATCCTTTCGCGCGTTCGGTGTGCGCATTTCTTATTCCATGTCTTCTCGGGCTTCTTTTGCATTCTTTTTGCGATGAATGTTTACTTAGCGATGTCCTTTCCGTGAGCTGTTTCTCTTGAAACTCGAATTGAATGCAGCAGCAGCAGCACCACCACCACCACCACCAGCAGCAAGTTTGTTAGCCTTGCAACATTGGTGCAGGGTTTTTCTTTTCTTCTTCGCCGTAATTAACATGACTTCGCGCAAAGAAAACTAAGAATGAGGAAGTGAAACGGGATGAAATTGAAATTTATGCGGCAGGATTAATTCGACTAAGCCTTTTCGCTCGCGTAGACGTGGAAGTGTTAAGATCTGACAAGGATGTGACAGTGGAATGTTTCTTGGTTGAAATACAGTCAAAGCATGTTGCGGAAACGTTTACTCAAGTGGGAGATGGTGGAGTTTCGAAAAAAATACACAATTGCGCCGCTTTTGTGTTATGATCCCAAGAGGGAGAAAAGGATTCATTAAGGAAATCTAATTTGAAAAATTGGCCACGACATTTGAAAGCAATTACTGTGATGTTAATAAATTGCGAGCGGTTTGCCGGTTTGCCTGTTACTAGTTTAGAGTAAGGACGTGTTAGAGAGTAAGGAAAGGATTAGGGATTAGTCAGAGTCTGGTAGTTAGAGTTTAAAGACATCAATGCCCAGTTTTCCCAAACAGGACAGTTGTTAATACCACCATCGAATGAGATAAAGAACAACCCAGCGGGTGATTGCTGGTCAAGGCAATTCATCAGAAGATGAAAATGGCATTTTGCTTCAGTTCTAAACTCTCCAGGCATCAACAGTATGATCCTGAATTTTAACGAGCCTGGTTCCGGATAGAATGTCATTGTGTTTGCTTGCCTCCTGCAGATGTGAAAGGAATAGATGTCTTTTAGAGAAAAGCCGCCTTGGGACTGAGTGTTATGTGTAGTCAAATTTGCTTAAGCGATGCAATTACTTTCCTAAAATTAGTGAGGTTTTAATAATATTTCCGCAAAGGACAGGCAATACGTCTTTCATCGGGAAATGGTCGTAACTGGTTTCAATAATCGACGACGACAACAACGGTTTACAGACTGCTTGCAATTTTAGAAACAGAGTACATTGCCATTCAGAAAAGGCTAGTGGATGGTCCGAGCTGGTGACTGCCTCTGAAAACAGAAAGAGTGTTTGCCTGGTTCTGGACTTATTGTCAGGGTAGCAAGGATTAAGAGGAATCGACGAATGAGTACTCTTATATTCAAAAAGCAGTTCTACATCTTTAACGTCGCGCCTCGATACCGACCTACTGAGGAATGCATCTGGGGAGAAAAAGGCGTTAAGCCGCACCCACTCGTGACAGATTGAGAAAAGATTCTTAGACCATTATCAATAGAAAAGTCACATTTTAAATAACTGCTGAATCGGCAGCTTTATGCAGTCGTATACTCATACTAAAAAGACGAACTTGTGGCTCGCCCAGTTGGTAGTCGCCCGATCAACACACCATCATCTAATTGGATCACGTTTCAAATGTCGCAAAAAATTCTTTTGGTATTCTTGATGTCCGGACGTTCCAAGGAGTAGGCATAGATTCACTTTCAGGACATAACATAGTTGAAGCCTTTTAACGATTGCGAGTTTCCCGGCCTACATTAAACTCAAGAAATATTGCCATCGCATGTCCGGAAATTACGAACATCAATCGAGGTGATGCATTTCATGTATGTAGTAGGTTTCCGTCGACTACCCAGTTCGACTAAGAGTGCAGCAAAACAGGGAGCGTAAAATTCATAGAAGAATGAAACACCATTCCGCATACGAGGACGACAACCTAAACACCACTGCAAGGCAGATGAACCATTCAACCTAGACAAACGTGTTGGGTTTACCTTTGCCTGCCCGACTGCACCTCGTGAAGAAGTTTTGTGCAGTTTTAACATCCCCTCTCAACCCATCCATTAAAAGTGTATCAAAAATGAAATCCTAACGCCCAACAAGTCAACCCAAAAGATTTCGAAATGAAGTGAATAAAGAGACATTCAATACCAAGATTAGGCGAAAATATGTACATATGTATGTACCAACAGCGTACATATGAAGGAACGGTTCCACATAGTACTTAAAGGCGCTCTATCACTTAGCAGGAACGACACCAGGATATGTTAACTGCCGGTGACGCTATAAGTGAGGAGTAGAGTTCTACTATCATCAAGCAACCAAACCCAAGCTGTAGACTAGCAAAGACCCTTAACATTCACAATTCGTACAGAATCTCACAAAAGTCAAGCACCTTGGCGATACCAGCTCAGAGAATCACTCTTGCTAACACCTGGTTTTGGAACTAAAAAGGCAAAGCAGTCTGACGAACGGATAGGGTGACTGTATACAAGATCCTGATCATTTGCGTCCTCCTCTATGGCGCAGACTGTAATTTTGTTTAAATTCGAATGTGGTTTGTCGTCATGTTTGAATATAACCAATTCGTGTTTGAATCATGTGTGGGCAACGTGGCTCAGTGATTAGTGTGTCGGACTAAGGAGGGAGAGATTCGATGTTCAATCCCCAGAAAATACCTAAAATTTCTTTCACAGTCCCACCTCTCTCGAGCGTCTGACAAACATCCAAGAGTAAAACTGCCATGAAATAAAAACTTGCCCTTCAGACACGGCATTAAGCAGTAGGCCCCTTTCATTCGCGTAAAGAATATAACACGCACAACACGAATGGTTGTGGACCTGTCGCGCCAAAAAGTTCTATTTGTACCTATTTGGCGAATTCAAGTCGATACCTCGGTATACCTAAGGCATTAACATCGACATATGTATACATATTTTGTAGTCACTTCCCCTTCATTTTATACAAATGCTTTCAACTGTGCGCAAGTTACTGATCAGGAAATGATTTAGGCTGCATTACTTCCAATTGGTCAAATATCGAAAAAAGCTCAGGGGGCAAGGAGCAAAAATTTTAACAAATATCAGGACAATTATTGCAGAAAATTTTCTCGTCAAAATGTACACACTTATGTATGTATGTACATATGTAGATAAATCGTGACGCAATTCTACAGAATCCTACTAAACAATCGAAATCTTAGGCTGATGTCCGACGGAAAAAGTAAGTGAACGTACATGGACGTACATACATATGTAATTTTGTATATAGCCAACGAACATTTTTCAACTTACAAATAAACCGTTACTCACATCTCGTTGGAAATTGCATTTTTACAATGATCTCCACCACCCAGAGCAGAAAAACAGCGCACACACACATACACTTCACCATTCAGGCACTCGTGACTCGACGCGAAACCCCAACCGAAAAAAAATGCAACGACGCACGTGGCCTACGAACATTCGAAACCGACGAAGAAAACGAACGCCGTTTATTCTATGCATGAAAGAGAGAGACAAAAAACACTGTAGCCCTGTAAAAAAAATTCTCCTTTACTTTACACACACACACTTTTTACTTAATTCCATCTAACACATACAGGCAAATTCTGCAGTCTGAAAAATAAGAGAAGAGCACACGGATTCGGATCGGAGGGGTTTTACGATTCTAAGCCGCACATACAATTACCGAACTACTCGCACTTTACAACACTTCACCGACTACTGAAGCTTCGCCCACAAACTGCCTTCAATTTATACCCTAAGAGTGGGACCATCTGTGAAGACTTGCAGAATGACCCCCATTAGAATGGGAGTAATGAACTTTTTACATCGTAAAGATCGATGAACTCTTCTAATAGATCAGTGCTTCCATTGAATAGAATAATTTTTTTGCGTACTTACGGGTTATTTTTTTTAATTTTCTCGCTAATTTTTTAAAAGTTTAAAAATATCTAAAACGTTAGTCTAAAAATATTGAAAAATTATACGATACTTGCACGAGACTAGTTATTTAATCATCAATTCAACTCAAAAACTTAATTTTTTACAATTTTTTTTAGTTCAAAGCATTCGTACAGAAAACTAAAATCTTCTACATTTTGCATTTTTCTCATCCGATTCTATAACCTAGGTTGTGTTTCTTTTTTTAACAGGTAGCCCGAACCCCGTGTTCATTTTTCATCAAGAAACATCCTCGGTGGTGAACAGTTACTTAAGGCCGCTATAGACTCTAAAATATGGTTTCATTTACATGGTCTCACTAACTATGTTTTAGCTCATGTTGATCGTCTGCGGGCTGGTACGCATACCAATTTTTTCACTAAAAATTTGGTTGAGTTTTATGTTGGTGATACTAAGTTCGACTGTCTGCGCACTGGTCTGTCAACATTTACTAAAACAAGTCATTAGGATCGTGCTGTGATCATTTCAAATAAAATGCACGACGTAGGGTTGTATGTACTTGAGCCTCAATGCTATAAGTTTCTTAAACGCACTGAAATTAAAGTCTTGTTCTTTTTACGCATGAGTTCCAATAAAGTGGATGTGACATTCTTGCACTTTTGATGGAATTGATATCATCGATCTGATGAGATCTGAGAGATTACACAGATTCTTCGTTTTTTTTTTGTAAAAACGCCCTAAAAAGTGGGTGTGGTCATATATGTTATTCAGGTGAATTATAGGCTTCGGCTTTTTTTCGATTGCTAGTAAAAACTTTGAAAAAGTTCAATTTTTTAAAAGTCTGCGTGGCAGTTCTAAAATTTGGTACTTTCGCAATTGTCATATCCGCTTCAGATATTAGCGCAATCGCTGTTTTATCGAAAGATTGTGTTCAGCGGTGGAACTCACAGCAAACAAAACAATTAACTTATTAAAGGAAACATTTAACAAACTTTTAATTTGGCATAAAGCACTTGTAAATTGGTCTCCAAGATCTTGTGATTTGACGCCTCTTGTTTATTTGCTTTGTGGGTACGTAAGGTCGCTAGTCTACGCTGATAAACTTAGAACAATGCATTGGGAACCAACATTATTCATTCTATTGAGGAAAAGTGGCAACAAATGCTTGTAAAAGTGGAATGTATTCTTTCGATATGTTTTATTCAAAATCAAAGTTACTACCGGATTATAAAATACCTTTCAGGTGCAAGTAAAAACGATGAATTCGGAATTCAGATTTTGACAAATGAAGAGATATATTGAATTTATTTCGAGTGAATTGGTCTTATCGTCTGCGGGTTTTTAATGAAACCATGTTTTATCGTTTACAGGCTGCTTTACATCGAATTCAATCACTGCCAAAAACTTGAAATGATCCTGATAACTTCTTATTCTTATGTATAGGTATGCTTGTACTTTTCACGTCTGACGTTTTAAAAGAATGTGCAGAGGAACAGATAATTTCTCAAAATGTCGTAATAAAACTTTTTAAATATAATACCAGATACTACCTTCGGATTCGATTATAAGAAGCACAACTGAAAAAGTATTGATTTTATTGAGTATGGGAACACTGATTTACTGCATGTGCTGCAATGAACAAAGCAACTCAGCAGATGCACTCTCAAAGTCAAAACGAAAGAAAATAGATCGAAGATCGTCATCCTTTTCTCGCTGTCATCTGCAAAAAATTTATCTCTCCGCTGGCAGACAAAAGAAAATTAATCTCTACAACCTTGAAGCTTTTGCCTACTGCGCAGTAATAAAATTCAGTGCGCAATCTGAAAAGAAAATACCGAACCGTTTGTTTTATTTCTCGCAAGGAAAAGTCAGTGTTGTGTTGTGTGAATAGTGTAGTTTTACAATAAAAATAAGGACAATTGTTTCCTTTTTTGTGTTTCTTTTCGGGTCATTGCTTGTGTCGAAATAAGTGGCAGTGTGTGTTTGTGTTGGATGCATCTGTGGCGAATGTATGTACATATGTTCCTGTTGTTCTGAAGAGAGAACAACGAAGTCTGCTGCAAATAACGGTGAGTGTTTTCGTTGTTGAAAATTACTTCTCCTTTTTGTTGGCCATATTGGAATATTTCGGAAAAAATTACTTCAGAATTAATATTCTTATGGAAATGCGCATTCCCTTATTTTCTTTGCTATTTCTGCTCCGTTTGGACTCCTTAGCTTATTTTTTTTGTTCCTTGTGTATATACATACATATGTATGTATAATTGATAAAATTACAAAGGTACATACATATGTACATACTTAGGTGTTGTACGTTATATTTATTATTTAATTTGGCTCTAATAGCATTTCTTTACTCAAGTGTAAGTGCATTACATAGTTTATTGTTCACAGCCCTTAGGAGTTTGTGAAGTCAAAAATAGTAAGCTCTGTCTTCCTGAAGGTAACCTGTCGTTTTTCGAGCCTCGCTTAACTCTGAGGTTGCTCCTCTAGCACATTTAATGTATGCTAAAGCGTCGCTCATGATACTTCTGACCTCTAGATGCTTCCATATATGTATGTAGATACAGTTCTGGCCAGTTCTTTGACTTTAAAGTTCCATGGAATATCACTATGCCCCGGCAGTTGGGTGCCATCTCCATGAGAAACGATCGGAAATCTAGAGCTACTAAAGAATTAATAGAGGTCGATTTTAAGGATTTGATAGCTGCTTGGCTATCCGAATAGATGCGGATATCCCTAGCAGTTATCACGTTTTCCTTAAGCCAAGATAAGACTTCTTTCATCGTCATAATTTCCGCTTGGAACACGATACAATGATTTGGAAGGCAGAATGAGAGCTTAAGATTAAGACTGTCGTATAAAACACCTAACCCAACTCCGTTTTTAAGCCATAAGTGAAGAAGCGAATCGACTCATCTTCTAAAAGTGTTTCTTCATTCCAGAGTGATTTGGAAGGGATGGCGACAACGAAGTTTTTAGCAAAATTTAGACGTGGGTTGGTGTCCGTGTTTTCGGGAAAGATTCTGAAATTATTCAGAATGGTGGCGTGGCCAAACTCTTTTCATGACCACTGTAGGGTAGCTTTGAGGCGAACGACTGCACTTGCTGCCATTTGCTTGCTAAATATATCCAGGTATCAGGTGAAACATGATGTCCAGTGCCGCAGAGGTAATTGCGCGTAGAGCTCCGCTAATACACAGACAAGTTGAACGCTGGAGCTTACTTAGATAGTCGCAGTTTATAGCTTTTTGTAAGGCTGCACAGCAAACAATCACCTCGTATGTGAGTATCGGTCTAATGGCCGAGATGTAGAGCCAGTGAGTTATACGTGGTTGTAGACCTCATCTATTTGCAATTGTTAAAGGCACCTTCTATACACAGGAAGGCAACCACCGTGTACTCGTCATGAAACAGGCAATATTCGATACTGCGCACTAGTGAGTGCGGGTACTTTGCCATCAGGTCCCGCTGATTTGAATGGTTTGAAGCTTTGAATAGCCCAATGTAGTTTGTTCTGTGTAATCAGGCTGGCTGCGTAGTTGACAACACTTTCAGTCTTCGCCAAAGGAGCCAAAAATTCTTTATTGATGACAATAAGTGCACACCTAAAAAGAACCTTAGGTTCGTTCAGCTTAGCGACTTTCCAGTTGTGCAGTTGTGCGTCGGAAGTTCGGGATTGCTCCTTTTTAGAATCGTTAGAATCGTCTCCGTGTTGGAGGGTTCGGCTGAGATCCAGGTGCGAGTTCTCTGCCTACTTGGGATATCCTTCCTCGCAACAACCTTTAGCACCTAGCCATACCTCCCCTAATTTAGCTATATCCTGTTTGTAGAGGTCATAAGACCTTTGATCTTCACAGTTGATCAGCTTCACGTGGCCTTGATTCCATCCGCCATCGCAACATCTGAGAGGAGCACCTGAGTTTTCCTTCATGATCTCCAAGAAAACTAAGACCAGTTTAGCTGGAATGATTTTCCATTCCTCTAGAGCGATGGATCCATCCGCATTGCTTTTTTCGATGACCGCCAAGACTATTTTGTCCTTGAGGACATCGCTGTAGGACTTCCTTATTATATTAACATTAATCTCGGTATTCTGGGAAGTAGAACTCGTTGGCTATTTAGAATGGTCACTAAGACAAGGGTTCCATTGTTACCTTATCCTTTGCTGAAGGGTTCACAGATTACAAGCATCTAGGTGAAAAGTACTTAAAGACAAGGTCAACTCTAAATTTTGTTAAATTATAAAGAACACTCCTTAAATTTTTAAGCACTCGACTGGTTTGTCAGATTATTTTCTTTTCTACAGAAATACAAAAATCTAAACCAACCAACCTTCGGTCCCTTATTTTTTTTTAAGATAAACCTAATTGAATTAATTTGGATCCGTTTCTTCATTAGTACTCAATGCAGAGATTCATTACCACCTCCTTGCCTACCTCTATTCGAAAAGAAAAAGAATTTACAAAACAATTAGTAACAACTTGTTCTTGATGGCATGTACCATCTACCTTTGCTCTGTACCTACATAAGTACATACATATGTACATTCTAGCGTGTTCCGTTTGACCGGGCGGCATATTCCCCTAGTTCCGGGAACTCGGTCCTTCCCCTTGATTATTTTTTCTAAGTTTGTTTTTTTTTTTTTTGGGCCAACACAAGATGAATAATTTCCATGAAAAATTACAGAAATAAATGTAAAGCCGGACGCAACACAGAGCCTTCGAGAGAAGAAGAAAAAAAATAAATCCCCAGGACATTTTAATAATTCAGGATAATTACATGAATTGTTTTTTGTTTTTGCTTTCCCCTGACTTGCCCCCGATTTCTTTCGACGGTTTTTCCTTTTCCCTCTTCTGCTTGTGCTTGTATACAGCAGCACGAGTACTTTGTGCTACAGCTGAAGTTCCAGCTCCTTTAATTGCCTGAAATTAGGGATAAGATATATTTTTTTTTCCGTTCCTTGTATCGAGATTCAGAAAAGCCTGGCGAAAATACAACGAGACGGTTCATCCTCTTTGTCGATTTGTTTGTTAGTCTGGCTATATAAAACTGTACAAAATGTTGGGTGAGAGGGAAAAAAAACCAAAATATAATAATTACAACCTCAAGGAGGGGGAGTACAAGGGCAGAGTAAACACCATAGTTGCGATTTAAATTCAATCGGTAAAGTTTGCCAGAAACTTTTAAATTAAGATGCAGTGTTAGATCTGAGTTAATTGGAGGCGAACGAGAGCCTCAAGATGAGTAGAGGTGAGATTTGAAACTTTGATTGAAACACATTAATGGAGAGGTACACCTCACACAAAGGGGGAAGCTCTAAAGGGAAAGTTTTGTGTGAAATAGTCAATAGCACTTCGGTTGGTAATAAACGGTGTGATTTAATTAACTTCATTGGTCCTGTCGTGAGAAACCATAGACATACACCAATGTTTAACTCGGGTAAGAGTTTTCAACTATGAAACAGCTTGTAGAGGTGTTCATACAGATAGTTTTTGTATTCTGTTTTTGAGCGAGCGTGGTTCTTGTTCGTATCCTTGACAGTTTTTTGTACAACATTGGCGAGGGTGGGTAGTCCACAGGAGTCTTGGCATTAGGAAGCATTTGCCATTTCATTGTCTGTAAGGAATGCGATCAACTCGGTTTGTACTGATTAGTTTTATACTAGTTTCGTTAGTATTTCATTAACCTTGATGGCTTGCAGGGAGAATCTGCAGTCTGAGGGAATATAAATGTTCTCATTTGTTGTAAATCTCTATATACATTCTCTGAGTAATAGTTCTAAAGCAAGGACTTCCGCTTGGGATACGGAGTTATACATCTACTCATACCACGTAGTATCTATGAATTTTTTTATATGTACTCCAGCACCGACTTCATCACTTGTTTTGGAACCAGCGGTATGTATTAATGCAACAAGGAAGTTCTTATGAAGTTGAATTCTGACAGACAATTGTCTGATGGTCCTTCGAAGCAGTTAATTTTTTTTTAATTCCAGGATAATGTCTATGGACTTTGGAGTTAGAATCATTTATGGCGAGGAGTACGAAGATGTTTTTCTTTATCTAAAACTGAAGAAAAAGTAAGTCAAGGATAACTCTCAGTGCTGAAGTTGGAGTAGTTCTCACGGCGTCATCTGTGCGTACACATCTTTGAAGTTTGTTAAGCCTGTCTTGTGTAGGCTGTTGGTTAGTTTTTGTAACCGTGTCAAGCATTGACAAGCTATCAAATTCCTCAATATCAGCTTGTTAGTTTTCGGCTGTAGAGTATGAAAAATCAAAGAGCTTACGTAGAAGTTTATCCAGGGTAGAAGAAAACAAAACAAAAGTAGGGATCCTATCTGGACCTGAACATTTGTTACTGTTGAGATCTGTTAGGGCTCAAACTACTGAGCGGCTTCGGAAAAATATTTGTCCTAAAGAATATTGAACCTGATTCAGTAAAGGTGGTGGTCGAGAAGCATCTGGCAATGTGGAGTCAATGATCGTTATGGACAAGAGCTGGTTTAAACGATGAGGCGGAGAATCTTTGATTCTTTTGGGGAAAGACCAAAAATATTTACTGCCCTTAGGACATTGCAGTATTTTTTACCTGACTTTGTGATCTCGTAGGAATTTCGTACGCTTTAAAATTGAGTTGCAGTCATTTCCAGTCCTTTTATAGAGGCTTCGGGTTTTCTCGATTTTGGAGCTATAACGCAAGAGCCTCTTCCTTCTTCCGGACGGATTGAACCAGAGTTCTTACTTTGGTTTGATACTAACGGTTTTACTAGGGATGTAGCCGCGCATTTCAAGTAAATCCAAATATGCGATCAGTAGCGGCATTTACATCTCTATCGAGAAAGTATAGAGACCAGTTAAAAGCCCTGAAGATCAAATTAAAGCCGCTTTAATCGGCATTCTCGTATTTACAAATTGTTTTTGTGGGGTATATTCTCTTAACTGAGTGCTGATAGGAGTAGGAAATTTTAGCTGACACTAGACAATGATCCGATTTCCCCAGGGGAGCAGAAACTGTGATTGAATACTTGTCTGAAAAGAAGAGAGGTTAAAACAGGTCTAGAGTGACGATGTCAACGTCGGGAATGTGCGAGGCATTGGCCACAAGATGAATAAGGTGGTTTAATTCAACGAAGATAACGATCTTCAGGTGTTGGTCCAGCAACAACTATTTTAGTTTTGGGATACCGGGATAAAATACAAGTTGTTGAATTAAAAATTTGTCGAGTTGTTGAGATGTAAATTTTTTTTCCTGAACCGGAACTTTGATACAAAAGACAGAAGTGAATAGTTTGATCTAGAGAAACTGGAAAAGTGGATCATCTGAGCTACCATAGAGCCCGATACCTCTGCCAGTGTATACTCTGCTATTGCGAATTCACTGGGATCAGTGTCGTCGTTAAGGTGGGTTTTACTTAGTGCCATTACTGCTGGTTTGTGCATGAAAATGTGGGTAGCAACAGCAAAGACGTTGACCCATAGCCCACGAATATACTTGAAGGTATCTAACATACCTGTAGGTGGTAGGTTAGCCGCAAGGTTGCCTTAAGACTTCGCATGTTTGTGTTTGACTGGGGTAATGAGAGGAACTCCCTCTGTTATCATTGAAGTCTCGTTCTGCTCTCCTTCCTTTGATGCGTTTCTGTATTAAAATGAAGACAAAATGGTGGTGCTTGGACGTCGAATTAATGTCAGTGAGAATCCAAAGAGTTGTAAGTGGGAAAATCCTTTACATACTGAGCTATCAGCAAGGGATACTTGACAAATACCTTTAAAATCACAGATCAGGGTATTGTTAGCCTTAACCGCTCAGAGCAGCATAACAATCATTGATTTAAGTCGATATTTAAAAGGGCTGATAGTTTTACAAATGACTTGGGAATCTTAGTAGGTTTTGTCACGGTATTAGTTCCTTAAGCAAAGTATTTTCAGAACAACCGAAAGGATTGTAGAAATCATAGTATCGTAGAGCAAATGCCAACAGTAATCTTGCAATACATTATTTGGCACAACATCTAACATGTAGTTTAGCGTATAAACTATACAATAAGTGTTTTTTATTTATTTATTTATTTAATTATTAAAAATTACAATACAATTACAATTTATCTATCGCTAGGTTTCTTAATAAAAAAACACAAACACTTAACTACTTATCTAGATTGTCTTCAAAGTAAATATAGAAAGAGCTTAGCCTAGATCTTATGATGAAGCTTACATTCTCTACAACGCTTTGTCCCCAAGTCGATCTAAGATTACTTAATCAGACAAACTACTGTAAACTTAACTAAAGTGCATGCATCTGAAAGTAACCTCGGAACAAAATGGACAAAGCAAACCTTACGATACTGTATTCATCTAAAATAAAGTCCCTTCTTGTCGTTAGACAGTCACATGTATCCCACTTTTGACCACCGCCTCGGATGGTGTTGTAAATCGTCTTCCCTCTGGTGGGGATTTTATAGCCGTCATCGGTCGAAACGTTCGAATACCCGAATTCGATCTTACCGGTAGAAGGGTGACAAGTCTGGGCATTTCCGTTGTAGTTGTGGTTATCAGGGGTACTTGGGATGATTTGAGCATCTCTTCGTATTTGTTGGGATCGATAACTTCGACTTCGGCTTCGCCTTCTATGATCTCGGGAAGGAGAATTGGATCCAACGGTCTAAAGGTAGGCGTAAGCAAATCTCGAATCTGTACCTGGGAGTAGTCGAGACTGGTTGGGGTTGTCACCGTGGATGTGGTAGTTGGTGCCGTTGGTGTTGTAGTCGAGGCAGGTGTTGTCGTAATCAGTTTAATCTTGGTGTCGTTCTTATGGGTTATCTTGAGTTTATTGTGAGAGAATGGTGGAATTTTTGTTGGCATACTAGAGGTAATTCCAAGTTTAGACGCAAGTGTGTCAAAAATCAGTGAAATATCTTGAATATTAGTAGCGTTGTTGATGCGAGTCTTGATATCATTGAGAGTTAAATTTTCGGTTTTTTCAATGTCTTCTGAAACCCAAGCTTGTAGAGTTTTATTGAAGACTCGTCTCATGGATCCCGTGTGGCCGTATGTATTGGGAGAGCTACCATTCACAAACTCCCATTTGGATTGACTCGGGAAGAGCACAGAGTCGTCCATAATTCCAGCTGGTTTTGATGGCCTTGAGGGTCGAATGCGATTTCGTTTTGTTGTCGGTGACCTGGTTGTTGTTGTCGTCGACGTTGTTGTCGTTGAGCTTGTGGATGTCGTGGAGCTAGTTGAAGGCGATGAGGCAGTGGTTGTCGTGCCTCGATTTCTTTGCAAAATTATCTCCTTGAGATTCATAAAGTTCGGTTTCTCTCCGGAGTCGGGTTCAATGCGGGATACGAGTTTTAGTTCAGTTAGGGCAGTGCTGTTCTTTTCTTCGTTGGGTAGGTTGAGTAGGTCCATTAGAAATTCACCAATCTGATGAGTTATTTCGGATGATTTTGAACCATTCTCTGGTTTGGCTGAGTACTGAGCAATGGGAGTTGTTGATGATGTAGAAGATGCAGATGATGTGGTCGATGTAGTCAAAGTTGTTGCCATTGTCGTTGTGGCCGATTCATTGTCATGCTTTTTCACAATAACTCCACCGCCTAGATGTTCAAACTTTTCGTCACCAGCCTCAATTGCGAATGGAATCTTGCCATTTGTGCCAAGAGTTGGATTTAGAGGCTTAAATTCTGGAATCACGACGTCATCGATCAGAGGAACTGGCAATGGATGCGGCTTGACATGTGCTGCCCCAAGAGGTTCAATTCCATCGATTCCCGGCATGAAAACGGGTCCACTGTAGCCATGATAGTAGACCAAGTCCTGGGCGCTGGTATCTTCGCGATTCTCTGGCTTATTAAAGTTTGGTTTGCTGAAGAATCCAGATGGATAAGGCTCATGTGGCGATGGAGCTTGACTAATTGGAGGTTTTATTGGTTCATCGGGAACAGTTGCCCCATTCGATGCTTCAGTTTGTGTAGTTGTTTGTGATGGCGGTTCACCATTATCCGATCCAGGACCTCTAATTGGTTTCCAAGGTTGAGTATCCAGGACTGGAGCCGATGTGAAAAGACTTGCATCAAGTTTTGGTACCACCACTGTGGTCGTCGATGGACTGTTTACTACTGGATACGTCGGGGGGAGAGGTGTTGTTGTTGTGGTTGTAGTGGTTGTTGTGCTGGCAGTTGTTGGCTTTGGAGTGGTTGTAGTTGTTGTGGTGGTAGTTGTGGTTGTCGAAGTTGAAGTAGATGTTGAACTTACTGTTGTTGGCTCATCGACTGCTACTGGTTTAGCAGATACCTTGTCAATAGTTGGTTTCTTAGGTTTAACTCTCAGCGAGTAAGGTGTCACGGTTTTGGGAATGGTAGTGTAAGCCTTTGTGGGTGAAGCCTTCTTTCGTGTAATATCGGCATCTGTCTTGGTGATCTCAAATGATCCTTCAAAAGATCCCTGGATAACTGGGGCATTTTCGACATCAATATCGGGTTCATCATCTAGAGTGTGTGGCTTTGAAAGCTTTGTTTTTGGAGCGAAGGTTGGCAGAGTTTTAAGCGTTGGCTTTTCAAGTATTCCTCCCTTCTTCAGGAGACGTTTTTCTAACTGGGTCTGACTTGTCGGAGCGAGTTGCTGAAAGATAAAAATAAAAATGTAGAAAGTTGTCCACAAACATAATAAAATCACTTACGGTATCCCTAGAGAGGGATGCAGACTTAACCAATTGCTCATCAAGAATTCGTTTAACCTCTACAGACTCGGCGTCTATCCTCAATGATCGGTAGAGAGACTTCAAAGCGGTGGTTTCAAGGAACAGGGATTCTTTAATGTACTCTTCGACACTGTGAATGTTTCTACAAAAGGAAAAAATTTTAGCTTGGGCAAGTATTAGATATTATTATCTGAACTTACTGTGGCAACTTTCTCACATCCAGATACGTCCTGAAGTTCACCCTTATCAATGGCCCATCTCCAAAGCCCGCAACATCGACACGAATCGGCTGCAGTCCATTATCTGTCAAACTTCTCTCAACGAACCTCTTGTAAAATTCAATTTTTTGCTTGTAGGTCGTAGTGTGATTGTATTTTAGACCAGTGGTGAATAGATCACCTTTCGCAATACGAAATGATCCTTCAAAACCAATGACAGCTAAACAAAAAGATATAAGTAACCGAAAATAGGAACTCAACTCAAACTGAACTTACTATCTTCCAAGTTCGACTTTAACGAGCTAAAGTAGAATGCAAGACCTGCAATCGAAATAACCGCAAGCAAGACAATGAATGCCGCTGTCGATAGGATAATCGAGAAGGATTTGGTTTTACTATGCGGATGATGGGGTTTCGCTGAGAAAGTTGATGGTGCTAGGTTTCTTCCATCTCTCCACATACCCCATGTGCTGTAAGCTCCGCCGCCATAATGGCTGCCTAGGCTGTGTTCATTTGTGAATGATGGTTGCTTGTTCATGTGATAGTAGGCACCAAGAGTTGAACGCCTCCCAAGCGTATTTTGGTAGGAATAGTCGTTTGTCTGGAATAAGAAAAATATAATAATGGAGATTGTAAGACTTTTTTTTTTTTTTTAAATATCTTATATTAAAGTATATACATATAACAGCAAATTAAGTTAAATATTTCTAATATCGTAGATACATATGTTCTTCTACTACTACTTTCCAACAAAAAGCCAAATCTAAACATGCTAAGAGCAAGAACTACATTCTCACTTGCACTTACTAGTGAATACATACTCGTACACCATAGAAAAGTCGCATAGTAAGTTCTTCCTTCCTGTTACACCACCTTATTGCATAAACAGTCTTCTTAGAATAATTTATGGACATACATTAACCGCAACCAGTCACGGATATGATAACAAGAATCATAAAAATGAAAATAAAACAAAACAAATGGTTTTAGATGCCAAAGCGAACTGAGTCGAGAAGAGCATCCTAAGCCACATTCAATGGACTCACGGTCAACGTCATAGACATTGGCTCCACCTTAGTCGGAGACGACCGCGACGTTCGTTCGATGAACTCAAAGATTCTTTCTTAGTCAGTGATGGAGTGTTACTGATCTGTAATTATCCAGCAGACGCAGTTCGTGTTTCACACATGAATCTCGGCAGCACGACTACGATCATGATGATCATCTTGTTGGATTCTAATTTGCTCACGGTCGCATTCGTATTGTAGAGTGGTTGGCAATTTATAACGTGATTGAGTTGAATGTTAAGGTCAGTTTTGTAATATCTGACGGATGGGAATCAAAAGCATAATAGGGGGAAGTTTTTTTTTCATGGGAATGGAGGATGCAATTTATTTTAAGGGTTGAGGCAATTCATGTAACTCTGAGAACAGAGAAGGCCTTTTAAAAGAAAGGAATGTTTACACGAATTATGATTTGTAACTTTACCTTAACGCATCTTCTATAAAGTGTTTATATTCAAATACAAAAACTTTTTGCTTTTTTCTTGGACGCACTCGGAGAAGTTTCAGTGTAGTCGCCTTGAAGTTTGGTAACAAAAGCCAATATAAAACCCCTTCCACTATCTAACTGACGAATAAGCTGGGAACAGTCTAATCATAGCAGTGTAGAGCGAAAAATCTTTTTCGGCGATAACTCCTCATAAATTTCCGAAATCACTTACACTGCCTTGAATGTCTGTCTTCGACTTCGTTTTTTAACGAGGTTTTTTTATCCAAATTTGGATAGTGATTCTACATGACTACAATCCTCTTTCTCGTGAAGAGAAAAACCTTCATTTTGAGAAGATTGACGAAAAGCAACTTGGGAGTGCACTAATCGTGAATCATATCCAGGGCTTTTTAGCGTAGACGTTTGAACTGCTGGAACTGCTGAAAGTATTTAAAAGAAAACAACCAGCATACATTATACCAAACCGTAGGTGTACACAACCTAATGCACAATCTTAGCAGAATGTTACGAGGTCAAGCCCACATGGGACCTAGATACCTATGGGAATATATCCCTCTATTTTCCCGGCTGAACTCCATGCCATTGAGATCTTCGCTAGGATAAACCTTAGTAAATATATTAAGGGTGTGAGGATAAATATCTTTTCAGATAGCCAGGCAGCACTTAAAGCGCTGTCCACCAATTTAATGGACTCTATATCAGTTAAATGCTGTTACGATGCACTACAATCTCTTGCCAGACATAACAGAGTCAAACTCGGTTGGATCCCTGGTCATCAAGGAATTGCAAGCAATGAATATGAAGATGAACTAGCTAAGGCTGGCTCAGAATCTGGATTCATAGGACCTGAACCCTACTATGGTGTCAACAGAACTGCCGTCACAGCACTGATTAACGATTGGGAACACAAACTTCGTCTGGGCCATTGGGAAAATTTCTCGGGGCTGAGACAATCAAAGCGATTAATCAGACCTTATTCCTACAAGGATATCTTTAACCTAAACAAGGATAGTATAAGAAAGCTGGTAAGCTCACAAGCTTAATAAGTTCAATCCGTATCCAGAAACGGAATGTAGGTTCTGCTCGGAAGATGATGAATTTTCTGAGCACAATCTCTGTGAATGCCTAACATTACATTGGTTAAGAAGGCGTATTTTCCATAAAGAAATATGTTCGTCATTGAAGTTGAGAAATTCTGCTGCAGTGTCAGCCACAGAGACAAGGGTCTACAAAAAAAAACCTCAAAATATTTTAACATTTTTGACATTTTGTTTTACTGACCATCAAATTTACCAAATGAGTAGCTTAAAAGCTGTAACCTTTAAACAGATTTCTGACTACATACTTCTTTCTCAGCACAATTTGAAGATAAACAATTATTCTTATACCTACCTAGAACGTAAGTAAACATTATTTCGCTAAGAGTAACGTTTTGTATAAGATGACATTGTCAATCATTGTCCAAGAATTTTTCCCACTAAATCGAGAAATACCATTGAACACGACCCGAAATAATTGTGGTAATAGTATACAACCTTATGGTACGCCACTTTGTGCATCCTTTATCTTCGATGCACGATGCCGAAGCTATTCCAAAGTTGTAATTCCAATACCCAGCTCCTTTTATAGAAAGATTACTGACGGTAGCCACTCGGACGTCTGTTATACCTCACAAACATTTTTTTTTCCAATAAAAAACAATCTAATAACTCCCTCCGACCCATTTACTAATTCAATAATCAAATCTCTACAAATGACACACGAAACCAATGGATTATGTCGCCATAAGCACTCTTCCGTTATTAGGTACAGCACATAATTTCCTTCCTTCCTAAGCCCAACTTCGGCGGTCGCATGTCGTTTACCCATCTTTGCAGCCAAACCATGATATCCCAAACCGAATTTAATGTAAACGATCCGTTCTAATCACATGATGACAGTTGCGGCAACGACAGCAACATCATTCTAACAATGGCCTTCTCTCAACAGTGTGCGTGTATATCATTCATCTCTTGGTGGTGCTTGGTAAGTGCTCGCACATGTCACACTATCAGATATACTACTTGTATCTATGATAGTTTAAAAACCACCAGCCACCGTTACAACATTCTGTGGTGTGTCACATAATTAAACGTCAGACTGTCAGACACAGTGACACACTGGTCGACTCAATTAGAAGCAATTCAAAGAAAACAACAAAATCAAAAAAAAAAAAAGGTAAAGATACGCCAAATGAGAAAAACATAAATTATTACCTGGGCCAGATTTGGTCACCGTTACTCTGGTTATTTTTGGGCAGAAAGATACCGTCTGGAGAAAAAGAAGGGAAGAAGCAATTTCAAAAAAATACGAAAAGGTGAATGCACCATGTTTTCTTTTGCGTTGTCTTCACACAACTTTGTCGTTTCATTGTCACGTCAAAATACCATTGGACAGCAGCAGGTGATTCACCTGCTCTGCCAAAGAGAGTTTCGCAAGAGAAGAAGGGCAGTGATTGTGCTTGTGCCTACCTATCTTAAGAGACAGAGAGAGAGGAGAAGGCACATGTGTACATAGGTGGTAGTGGTACACCATTTAATTTTTTTTTTTTTACATTTTCTTTGGAGACTTTTCCTAATATGGCTGTTCCTAGAATGCAACGCGTTTTGCTTGGTGTTCCTTTCAGATTCATTCGCATGAATTATTCAACACGGTAGATAGATACGTAGATGGAGAAAAAATAAAATAAACCGTCGGAGATTGTGCCTCCTTCCTCTGTTTGTTGTTTGTGTCTAGATGTAGATGCGTTTTTGTTATTCCGGTAGAATTTATTTTTGTTTTCTGTTTTCGTTTGCTTTTATTTTTTCATTATTTTCCATAGTATGTTCCTATGTACACGTACATACATTTATATGTACCTATGTATGTATCTAGCTTTTGGCTTTTCGAGAATACAAAGTGAGATGACATTACATTTTAGACAGATTAAGCGGCTTACACTTGACTGTTGGGCGTCGACTACATAAATGGGAATTACTTAATGAAAAGTTTTGAGATTAGATGTAGGTGGTCTTAATTCGACGAAAATGTATTCCATCGTAACTTGTAGAACTCCATGTGTACCTATTTACGGAGGTGCGGGAAATGTATGGGTATGACGATAATTCTGAAGTATGATATGTTCTGTTACTCTAGACTTGGAGTAGAGTCAACAAATTTGAGCTCCTAAGAGCTTAGAAGTGCTAAAATACCACCTACATACATACATATGTAGCACAAGTAAATTTCGTTCACCTTATGATAATTGCTCTTTGTTTATTTGGTGAGTTTGTCTTCGAGGAAGACTGACCTTATTCCATTTACGATGGTCAACAATACCCAGATCATATTTATTAACGGGTTTTGTTCTAGATGTTTCGTAAAGACCTGTTGGTCTTCATATTTGTAAACCCAGTGGTAAAACCAAAAATAAGAAGTGAATGGTGGTTTATTTTGCAAGTTTCCTGACTTACAAAAATTTTAGCGGGTGCAAGCTTGGTACGAAAGGACCAAGGTCACGATAGCGATATTAAAGCAGAAATCTAATGAAGCTGCTGGAGGCTTGACTGCCGAGCTATTCAAAGCAGTGGGGGATAACTTGGTAATTACCACGCACCAACTCATTTGCAAAATATGATCGGACGAAAGTATGCCCTATGAATGAAACCTCAGCATTGTTTGCCAGATCCTCAAGAAAGGAGACCCTCTAAACTGCGCCAACTAGAGACGAATTTGTCTCTTCAAGGTCAGCTACAAGATCTTATCTACTATTCTGTATGAACGCTTAAAACCTTTTGTCAGAAATCTGATTGATCCATATCAGTGTTGTTTTAGGCCAGGAAAGTCTACCATCGACCAAATTTTCACACTACGACAGAGCTTGAAAAAAAAACGCAGGAATTTAAAATCGATACTCACCACCTTTTTATCGACTTTAAGACCTTTTTATCGATTTCAAAGCCGCCTATGACAGCATCTATAGAGAAGAGCTATAAAGAGCTATGTCTAGTTTTGACATCTCTGCCAAATTCGTCCGGTTGTGCAGGCTGCTCCATCAAGGTCGAGAGAGACCTCACCGAGACTTTTGATGTCACAAAAGGTTTCAGACAAGGCGACATGCTGTCGTACGATTTCTTTAACATCGTTCTTGAAAGAGTTGTGCAGAGCTCATACGCCAACATCAGAGGCACAATCTTTCAAAAGTCCGTACAACTGCTCGCATGTGCCGATGACATTGACATAATCGGAAGAACGAAGGGTGATGTCAGTAGTGCTTTTGTCCACATTGAGACGAACGCAACTGAAATGGGTTTAATACTTAACGAGAGCATAACAAAGTATATGCTGTCAACAAAAAAGGGCATATAACATCGATGTCTCGGACAGAACGTCACCCTCGACAGATATAACTTTGAGGTAGTTAAGGACTTTGTTTACCTAGGATCCGCTAAAAAAATTAGACAATGACACCAGCTCTGAGATCAAACGAGAATTAACACTTGCCAATCGCTGCTTCTTTGGGTTAAGAAGGCAACTGTATAGCAAAGCCCTTTCTTGAACAATCAAAGTAACCCTATATAAAATTCTGATCATCCCAGTCTTGCTCTACGGCGCAGAGGCCGTATACATTATGTCAAGAATGGATGATGCCGCTCTTGGTTGTTATGAGATAAAAATACTTCCGGTAATTTTTGGTCCCGTCTACATAGCCGGAAAGTGGAGTAGAAGATACAATCATGAGCTGTACGAGCTATATAGCAACATCGACCTCCTAACCAGAAGAGTTCGAACACAACGACGGTTGGGTCATGTAGAGCGGATGGACTACAATGCTCCGATCGGGAGAATCTTGGAATCCACCCCTGAGTGACACCGCAGTAGAGGAAGACCTCAACTAAGGTGGCGCACTCAAGTGGAAAGGAACCTCAAACAACTTGGTGTTCGAAACTGGAACCAACTGGTACCTGAAGAGGATTGTTGGTTGAGCCGCCAGGTCCACCCCAGACTGTAGCGTCACCTAAGTAAGTAAGTATTGAGTGGATGGTCAATCTGAAGGCTATGACTTCACCGCCTTGTTCCTGACGTACATATTTCCAAAATTAATGTCTCTGATAGCATTCTGTGTACGGATTGCTTGGAGAAAAATGAAAAATGTCGAATCCTTCCAAACAGTATACCTCTTCCATCTTTTGGTATTTTTAGTATCGCGTTATCGCAACCACACGGTCGAGATGGGTCGATAACACGTATTTTGTCACTATTCTCCAAAAAGTATTCTCCAGTCTCAGCCTATTATACTAGTAAATAGTAGCATGGAAGATGGACTTGCTACCAATGAATGTAATATATGTGCATTTTTCGACTTTATATGCATATGTATGTATGTTCAATAGAAAATCGTTGCTGTAATGTTTTGAGATAAGCGTAATAGACAACCCTGTTACTCCAGTCGCAAGTAGCAATCACTGTTACACCATACACTATCACAAAGAAGTAACAGTTTTGATCTATCTTAAGTATAATTGCACCTCCGCACTATGATGATTGTGGTCTTTTTGTCCACCACCCAAACTATAAAGAAATTCGTATAGCTTCCTTCCAAATAACTGGCACAAGTTTGACGTAGGAGGTGAGGGACTCCTGAATTGTTGCATTTTCTAAGCACTATGGCGGGATAGTCAGTTAAAATGTGTTCAGTAGACACTAACGCTCCTGGAGCACTTTGATTTAAAGATTGGTCAAAGGTGTTGGGTACACCCCATTTTGATGTTTATAACTGATGTCCTCAGCACTGACCACATCTCAAGACAAATATTTTTGTTATTTTCATTAGAAACTAAACTTTTAATGCACCTCTAACCAAAGACCAATTTGAGCTTGAAAAATCTTCTTCTGGCTCTTATCCAGCAGGACCATCAAGGATTTCATTTAGTAAAATTAGACTACCTGTCGAATGTAAAGAAATTCGATAATTTCAAGCTATTTTGGAAGTCTTTTCAAGAATGTATATGTATAGATGTTTCGCCCCATCCGCTTCTACAATATAGACCACAAACATTAGGATAAATGTATCTCCGTTTGGAGTAATGTTTGCCTAGCCAGTAGCGAAGTCTATGTTGCCATATTTCCCGAATACATCAGCGCTATATCGCTATCTATGGTGTACGATAATCATCATGTACTGTTACCTTCACTCCAGTACAAGTTGTGGCGGGAAATATTTATTTTTAAACCGAAGGTAGCTCTGAGTGCGCACCCTTTATGTTCATGAAATTGTCTGGAGCAGAGCCAGGTCTACTGGGTCAAGCACCCAAGCAACTGGGACAGAGTTTAGCGTAATTTATTAACGTCAAAAAATGACTGGGATTGATATGATGGGACGATTCTCAAGTATTGTCGAAGATTTCCTCCTTCTAGTAAAGTAAAAGGAACTTGGTTTTATGTAAATTAGCTGACCACTACTTTCTAGCACATCGGACATATCGGATACTGCACAGAGTCGTTAGGCTAAATAATTTCATTTTCACCTGCGTTGAGTGCACGGGAGTGTGGAGCTTCTACAGGGAACTGCACGACTGTTAATCTAACACCTTTATCATCATTTCGTTTAAAAAACTATTACCCATTGAAAATTAGGCTTACACTTTTATTTAATAATTTATCTTTTCATTTTTCAGGTGAGTCCAGCTTATTACACTTTGATTAAAAACATTTCCCATATGTAAGGTAATTTTTTAAAATTATGTATTTTTCTAGAATCTTTCGCTTCGTCATATCTATTTTAGTTAGATTAAAATGATTTATTACTTATCAGTTATTATTACCATCTAATCATAAATTTATATACATAAGTTTGTGCTTAAATAAATATTGCTATATTTTTTTGTCAAGATTGACTTGGACGTATCTGTCAATGGCATGTATTTCAGCCTGGAAGATGCTGGTACTTTTGTTCATATTCTTGCACTAAACACTCCTGCATCTGTTCCTTCATCAGTTCCTCACTAACCTGTATAACATTTAATGGTGTAGCTGCTAAGTCTATAAGTTGTGGATACATCGCTCCAGTCTTTCTTGTTGCTGAACTTTGTTAGGAAATTGAATCTTCTGATGGTGTCATCCCTTGGTATTGCTCGGAGGGGAAGTTTTTTAAAAGGTATATCGAATTCTAATAATCCTATGCACATCTTCCTTTAAGTTCCCTCTTTTTCCATTCTTAGGAGCATTTTATTTGCAGTCAACCGTAAGGTGTTAGGGAGTAAATTGCAGAAACACCCCCATGGCTGGGGTTGGGCAGATTCTCATTGCCCCAGTTATGCATATGCATGTCTGTCTTTGTACTTTGTTGAGTAACTCCCATTTTAGACTAGCCCACGCAGTAGCTCCTTAGGTGATCAAATACAAATACAAATTTTTGGCGCGACAGGTCCATGGGACCCAGAGCCTAGCTTCTCACAACCACTCGTGCTGTGCGTGTTATATTCTTCACACGAATGGAAGGGGCCTACTGTTTAATGCCGGATCCGAACGGCAGTTTTTTGTTTTTTGTTTTGAGAAGCTTTTTCATGACAGTTTTACTCTCGGATGTTTGTCAGACGCTCGCGAGAAGTGGGCCATGAAAGAAATTTTAGGTGTTGTTTGGGGATTGAACCTGGAACCCCTCGCTCCGTAGTCCAACGCACTAACCACTTGAGCCACGGCGCCCACCTTAGGTGATCATTGGTCTCAAAATAGCAATATGTGTATACGTCCATCTTAGGATGTGTGGTCTGCATCCCAAGACTTCCCAGCTAGACTCCTGCATATAATAAGAGCACGGATGAGCTCACTTCAGATCTCATCCGTGTAATTTTTCCATCGGAGTTTACTATCCAGCCCTAAGCTCAGAAAGGTTTCCTTTTATCTAGCATCTGCTGTACGTCTCATTCTCTGTCCCTTTTTTATTACTTTGAGTTGTATATTTTTTTTTTTTTTGTGTTAAAAGATAATTAAGGTGATGGGCCTCAGAATAGCGTTAGGAAGCACTACGACCTCATAGACATCTTTTGTGCTGTGTACTGTACGACTACCTGAAATCAAGTTCATGAATGAAGCTTAGGATTGTTTGGGGTGAAAAGGAGGTGATGTCAGAAGGCGAGGTAAAGCCTTTGTCTAAGTGTTTGAGACTAGTCCTAGGCGAGGCATTCACATAAAATACGTTCGGCAGTGTCCTCAAAGCATAGTCGGCACGTGTCCGATTGGCTAATACTTACTTTCTTGAGAGGATATTTGAGAGATCATTGACTAGATAGAAAATCCGTCAAGATCTTAGCGTTATATTTGTTTATTGACAGAAATACACGAATTTTTTGGCATATCTCAAGCCAGTTTGTGAGTTCTAGTAAGAGAGCTTTTCGTTTTGTTCCCACTGATTTAGCTTTAACTTTATCTAGCTGGCAGGTGGACCACATAGAGGTTCAGGGCCAATATATGGAGATTGGGTACCGCATTATTGGCAGGGATACCTATATGTTCTGGGACCCATATTAATATGATCTTATTGTATACAGCTAACTGTAGGAAGGTTTGAAGACAGCTGCTTGGCTATACGAAAAATTTTTTACATGTGATCTTCGGAGGTTTCTTCTGATACATTCTCTGGTACAGAGCTCGCTAGCGAAAACTACTTGGAAGATAGAAGTGGATGGTTCTAACGACGCAGACAATTTGTAGTTGGACTCGAAAAATCAGACTCCTACATTATTTGATATTTTTAAACCGTGAGTGCACCTTTCAGATTGAGGTATCAATTAAGGAACTTGATGATTATCCCAAAATTGATTGATGTAAGTCCAATGAATTACCTTTGGTTTTAATACCAAGTCTAGAGCAGGTCCAGAAAGCTTAAGTTGTATTTTCAGTGGTTCTGGCCAGATGAGATATCCCATTATGTTAATGGTTTTTTCTTTCTTTAGAGAAATGCAGTAGTGCACCATTTAGAGTTAATGTCTGGAGGTTTAAGTTTCTCCTCTTGGTGAATGGTATAATGATGGTTTTAGTTGGCTTAACTTTTAGCCCTTATGTTTGGCACTTGTCATTAATTTTGTTTAGGACAGTTTGCATTTGTGCAAAAATACTTGATTCGTCTTTGCCCCTTACTGTTATGACTAAGTCCTCTGTATAGACTTGAGTTATAAATTCAAAATTCAATTTACTACAATGGACCACAGTAGAGGGGGCAAGACACCAACTTGAGGGCAAGTGTCAGTACTTTTATCGGAAATCAAGAATTGTCCAAACTTGGCAGATATGCTTCTGCTGTGAAGCGATCACAAAGATCTTGGTTTGAAGGTTGAGGATGAATGGGCTCAATGATTTTGCCAATGGATCCATTGTTTTATCGAAAAATTGTATTCAGCGATAAGGCTCATTTTTGGCTCAATGGTTATGTCCATAAGCAAATTTGTCGCATTTGGAACAACAACAATCCACATGAGATTGTCGAAATCTCGTTATATTCCCAAAAATTCACAGTTTGGTGCGGTCTGTGGGCTAGTGAAGTCATCGGACTATATTTTTTTAAAAAAATTAGGCTAATCAGCGTATTATAGTCAACGGTATTCGCTATAGAGCCATGATTAATGACTTTTTCGTTCCCCTATTGAATGGCATGAATGTGGAAGAGATGTGGTTCCAATAGGATGGCGCTACGAGCCATGCAGCAAACGAAACAATCAACTTATTGAAGAAAACATTCGATGAACGCATAATTTCGCGTAATGGACCTGTAAGCTGGCCTCTAAGATATTGTGATTTGATGCCTCTCGATTATTTTCTTTGGGGATACGTACGGTCGCTAGACTACGCTGACAAACGAACAGACCCATTGGAAGCCAACAGTATTCGTGTTATTAAGGACATATGGCCACAAATGCTTGTCGGATGACATTCATCAGCCGTGGTGTGTTTAAAAATTAATTGCAGAATGTATTCTCTCGTTTGAACACAAACAAGTGACTATTTAATGAAATTTCATGTGTTTTGTTCAAAATCAAACTTAGTTTTGGCTTCAAAAATACCCTTTATGTACCGCTAATATGGATTTTGAGGGGGCTTCAGACATCTTGAATAGTCAAGCACGCCCAGTGCCATTTCCTATATATTTTCACAGAATTCATGTGGCGGAAATGAAAATCTCACAATTCGAACATGATTCGTGTTTCCAACTTAAAGCAATCAATCAAATTTTCCGATCCCTATCCTAGAAACGTACATACTATGTATCTATGTACCTTCCCAGTGTCTATCTTAACCCAGTCACCATTAACATTCATTAAAAATGCAAGGAAAAAAAATTTATAACGCACAATTGAATTTTCCCACACTCCTTAACACACAGTAGGTACCAAAAAGTAGAATAATTTTAGTTCGACTCCCTACTGTAAGTGCTACGTAAACGTAAATTCTTTGCCAAACAAGTCCCACACGTCATGCGTGAATAATTAATCATCATGCGAAAAGTTTTTCGCAAGCACTTGCTAAAAACAGAAAAGTTGCAGGAAAAAACCGAAAAACAACGTAAATTCGCCGCGCGTCTGCTACAGTTACAATTCCGTATCTAAGAAATACTCTCTTATAGATAGAGGTGCTTAAACGAAAATGTGTGTCTCATCCGGCACCACACCGTATCGTCGTCGTAGTCGTCGTCGACATTGTCGGTTATTGAACCTTGATTCAACCAGAAGTGAAAAGAAGTAAAGAATGTTGATGGCGCATCTCTTCTCTAGGTTATGCCATCATCATCATCCATAGTCACGTTGAGGAGTTAGGTACTTTAAAGAATCAGCTTAATGTGCGTTCTAAAAGGCACATACACATGCGATGTGTGGATGTAATTATTTCGACAGTTTTTCCATGTTTTTTTTTTGGCTAATGTTACATAAGTAGAATTCTATGGGAAATTACTTTTATTTCTGCTAAGTTTGGTCATTTAGGGGGTATTCACAGCGAGGAACTTTTTTCTGGAATTAAGTAATCGAGTTATATAAGTCAGGACGTATGTAGGTACATTATGAATGTTTGTGTAGTGTATGGTGAACAATTTTTGAGGAATAAACTGAATTGAAGTTGTATCGTTGGTTGGGAGAAATTCTGAGAATCGGATACTTTCAGTTACATCGTTAGGTGACTAAAATCTTCCAATTGAATCCTTACGTCATAACATGGGGATGTTGCTTTTGTTGGTTTCTGCTTTCTTTAATATAAATTAGTCGCATGTTCAAACAGTATCTATTGTCTGTAGGTGGACATTTCTCCGACTTAATTACTTACCGGGCTCCCGACCAGTGAAGAGACTCTGTCTGAGACACGACCGACTACCACTCTGTTTGATGAAGGGCACTCCGCTTTCAGTTGCCTAGACCAAGCGCTCTGACATCCGCGATAGCTTGATCCTTAAAAACGGAAGATCGGTCTTCCTTGTCGTCTCGAACCTGGGGACTCTGATTCGTGCTGGAGCATAGTTATACATTCACTCGATATGACCGAGCCAGTGTAGTCGACGTGTTTTTGCTTTTTTTGGACTACATCCACATCTTGGTAGAACTCATAGAGTTCGGGGTTGTATCTTCTCCTTCATGCGCATACTGGACCTAATATTCGATGAAGAATTTTTCTCTCCAAGGTATTCAAAATTTGCTCTGTTTCCTAGCTTATCATCCAGCACTCGGCTCCAGATAGCATAACTCTCAGGATCAATGTTTTGTAGAGCATGCATTTCGTCTTCCAAGTTAGTCTTCCCCAAATCTCCATTAAGGTATCATTTGTGGAGTTGATATTTACTCCGAGGTAGGTAAACTCCTTAACCACTTCGAAGTTACTGTTGCCGACAGTGATGTTTTGTCCTAAGCGGCAGACAGATGCTTATCCTTATTATTATAGTGGGCGCCGTGGCTCAAGAGGTTAGTGCATTGGACTACGGAGCGAGAGGTTCGAGGTTACAGCTTCGCCACTTGCGAACTTTTGACAAACATCCGAGAGTATATCATAATTAAATTCTAGTGCGAAATACCTCGGCACTATTTTAGAACCGAAACTTAGTTTAAAGCTCAATATATCATAGAACAGCGGGTAACGAACGCAAGTGTACCTTTCTATGCCTGCAATAAAACTTTAGCCAAAGATGACCCCATGCAGGTCCATTTCAAACTGAATAACGGCAAGCAGCAACATTTTTAAAACTTCTCTCATCAGAATATGAGAATCGATGTGTCTGTTTATTTTACTGACATCCTGTCAGTTTGGTAAAATATACAAATATCCCCAACTAAACTAAAGATTCAACTGACATGCGATCAATTTGTCCCTACTGCTACGCTAACTCGTAATCCCCAGTTTCAAGTGAATAAAAATGCAATAGAAGAGCATTATTAAGACATTCAAACATTTCACTTTATTTGGAAGGAAACGAAAGCGAGTAAATTGGCAGGGTGGTTCCACCCCAAATGAAAGGGACTCCTCGAAGTAGAAGGAATTTATTGCGTGAAGCTCTGACGTTTATCAAGTTAAAGGGAGAATCCTTAGTGAAAAATTCCCATGCGCGCTGTAGCTGTACAGGTTAAACAATTGACTATCATCCAACATGGAAGAGATCGTGGATAACTTCAATTGTTCTAAGGGAACATATAATTTTCTCTCAATAAAAGAATACAGCTTGAGTCTGTGTGTGTGTGATATGTTTTGTAAGGTCAGGCACGATTTTTTTTTTTTTTTCTCCAGAATCGGTCAGGGGTAACAATTTAGTTGGATAGTTGTGAATGCACTCCACTGATCCCTGGATGATTTTTCTTTTGTGGTCTTTTAAAAGCATTACATTGTTATGCTCTACTTCACAGATATACATACATATATGCACATACATACAGACATTTGTGAGTATAACCATCTGGGGAGAAGGTTCTTCTGTTCAAGCTCCTTAAGTCGGCACAGTGATTTCGATCGTAACGTTGTTCTAATGAGTTCGTATGCAAATGAGAAGGGAACTGTTGTTTGTTTGTTTGGAGACAAAAGTTCTTTTTCTTTTTCCTTGTTTTTTTTTTTTTTTTTTGATTTGTGAGTGTAATTTAAATGATAAAGTGAAGGTTCGTGTGACCATAGGCGAAGGTAATTGTGATATAGGTCAGTAAACTTTTCGAGAAAAAAAAACTTAATTTACTTCCAATTGGATAGTAGAATTGGTAGCGTATAGCGTATCATTTATAGTTTAGTAGAATTACTTTCCCATGTGAATTTAGATTGCCCACTTTCTTAAGTTTTTTACCACAATTTTTATGATGAAAAGATTAAAAGTGAAACGTTAAACAGGTAAACAGTCAGGGTTTCACTAGGTTCTGCGATTTTTTCATTGCATCCTCAAGTAAGTACTATACTAAATTACCTTGGACTTAGTTGTCTTCGTAGAACAGTCTTTAAGCGTTAATTTCCTGGATTCTCGTCTAATAAGGGGTGGGATCCCATCTGGACCTGGAGATTTGTTATTGTTGAGATCTTTTAAGACTCGAGCTACTAAGCAGGTTCGGAAAAATATTTGTTCTAAGGCATACTGAACCTGTGGTAGAGAAGTATCAAACGTAACAAACAAAGCTGCTAACAGATTGGTTTTGTCTTGGGAGTCAGTGATATTTCAATCGTTGTGGACAAGAGCTGGGATGGACGATGAGGCAGTGCCTTTGATTCTTTTTGTATGTCAAACCATTGCAGAAAAATTATGCGCTTTTGAAGATAAGTTTCAATGTATGCTTTTGAAATGTTTCAATGTATCTCCGGGAACTCAAGCGAAAATTTATTGTAGGTAATTTAAATCATCGTTGTATCCCATTCCGTTCAGGCGAGTACTTTCGGGTACTTGTGATTCCCAATGACTCGTCTTAACAAGTATATAGATGAGCTGTTGTAATAAGGATACCTGAGACCATTTTTTGTTAAAAAAAGGAGTGTTATTAAATTTAGCTGACACATCCTAAATTTGATAAGTCTTTATTTTATAGGGATAGAGGTTAAAAAAAGTGAGTTCCGCTCAGCATCTAGTCGTTGAATGGGACACTATTATTAGCTCATATTGACTAAGCTACCCAGTAAATCAATAGTCAGCAATTCGCTGCATTTCTCGTTTGATTCGTCGTGATTTTTGGATGAGATTAAGACAAAGCTTTTAGAACATTTCTTTTCCAAAATTTAGTAAAACCAAACACCTACTTAGTTTGGTAAAAAATTAACACAAACCAAAATAAATACATACTTATATGTATATGTATGTATGTATGGAATACATTTCAAATCCTTCGAAAAAAAGAAAAAGCAAAAAAGAAAAACTCACAAGTCCTTAAAAAACTTTGCAACCTGAAACTTTAATTTAACGAAAAAGCGCTTCAGCAAGACCAAATAAAACTCTCATCATAGCGTAATTGAATTTCAAAAGAACAAAACATAAAAAATAAAGAGAATCCTGATAAAAATGAAAAGCTTTAGCTTTTTTCGTCCCAAATTGAATGAAAAAAAAATTACAAAAGGATATAACAATTGAAAACAAAAAAAATAAAGCGAAGTTGCACTTGGCCCCATGTTACTCCGGACTCTGCCTACCTTACTACCATCCTTCTTTATGTAATTACATTCAACCCTAACCTCCGGGAGGTCCTTGACGAGGGAAAGTAATATCGTCTGCAGCACAAAAAAAAAAAAAAAAACGAAATAAAAAATAAAAGAAAAAAAAAATGAGAACTATACTCAGTGCTGCAATTGAAAAAGCTTGACGAGGAGACCAACCCGACGACTCGGTCGTGGTTCTAATAACCTTTAATGCACCTGACCACCAACCCTTGTCGCTGGCCGACGCGCCATCATCCACTGATTTGCCACTTCAGGATAGAAAGTGGCAATTTTCTATTGGAAGCAATTTTTTCCCCTGTTCGTCCTTCTTGCTGTATCTTTACTTTTCCTGTGCTCCGCAATAATTTAATATTCCCTTAAGTTCTCCACTCTCCACTTGAATTCGTGCACTCTCAGTCGCCGGCACTAATGTATTCGCAATAAGTGCTTCTTTCTGCTATCGCTGTCCGTACC
Source organism: Xylota sylvarum (assembly GCA_905220385.1). Lineage (NCBI taxonomy): Eukaryota > Metazoa > Arthropoda > Insecta > Diptera > Syrphidae > Xylota > Xylota sylvarum. Next base: position 99,717,464 of record LR999957.1, on the reverse strand, counting down.
CCCTAGCCCCCTCTCCACTATAATGGCGATGGGGTTGAAAAGGATTCAAAAAATTGGTCCGCTAGGTCATGGTTCGGGACTCGCTATCATAGAATCTCTTTAAAAACTCATGTTGCACCTGGAATTTTTCGTTTTCTTCATCTTCTTCTTATATATTTTTTTTTTTTAATTGAATTACTGAAGTTTGTGCTTGGCATACTGAGCACTACCAGGCCACATGTCTTATCCTTTCGGTTGCAGAGAAGCACAGCAGAATAGCAAAAAAAAAATGGAGAAACGTGTGAATTGAAAGAAAATCTGCGTCTAGTTCGTGCCATATTCTGGTAGAATTTTCGTTTCGTTAAATCCTTTGATGTGTTCTCCAGAAAGTTGCCAAAGGATTTTTCGTCCTTTCGCTTTAGTTTTGTTTTTATGATGTGGTTTTATGCAGGCGAAAATAAGTTCGTCTATCGATTTCCTTAGTCAGTGTCACTTTTAGAATTTAATATTCCTTTCCGGCCTTTGTGCAAAGGATATTACAAGGAAATCTATTTTCTTTTTTTTTTGGAATTTTGGTTAAGAGTTTTATCGGGAGAAAATCCCATCGCTGATATGTACTCGTATAAAGGAAATGAACAAAGTTAAAGTTTGCAAAAGGTTGAGGGATAAATGTTTTTTTTTGTTTTTTGTTTGCGCTATGATGCAATTGAGGATAGTCGTCGTCAAGGAGTCTTTGGTTACATACACTGCATACCTGTGCTTTCGTGTTTCTTTCAACTGGAGCTTGTGTTTATGGTGACAGAGACATCAGATTAGTAATAGTAAATTAGTAGTAATTCTTTCGAATGTCCTGTTTTAAGCAATTTTTACACGTTTTTGACAACTTGAGTTCTCCCCTTTTCGACTTGTCTCCGATCTGGTATGCATTATTTATTATGTTTCGTCTCGCGGAAACCAATGAAATTCACTTAATTCACTCCAATCCAGGATGTAGACAAGTCGGGATTTTATTCCCTTTTTTTCGGTGCATAGTTGGCAAATGCATACATTGCAGGCAGTGAACTTGCCGCATCACCGCCACTACTACTATTTACCCTTGCTATCGTGACAACCTGAAGGCAGTACAAAAATGCCAAAGTGAAGTTGACTCTTGCCGGATTGCATCTTTGCCTGAACCGCATTTTTTTTTTTTTTTTTTAGTTTTTTACAAAGCGACAACAATAGTCTCTGTATGACCTAGGAAAGGTGAAGGAGAAAATCCATTCCATTCCATAAAAAAAAGCGCTGCAGGAATTTCCTATTTCAGTCGTCTCTGATATGACGTTGTTACGGAGGAGAGAAGACCATAGGATGCAGACAGAAAACCCTTTCAGTCGGTAGAATGACATAAATTTAATATGCAGCGCTTTAACATTTTACAGGTTTTGGTAGAGTAATGGAGTTTTACTTGCAGTTTTTCCTCTATTTTTCATTTTATATGCATTTTTGGTGAAATTAAAATTGAAAATGCATAAAGTAAGTCCTTGACTTCTGTCATGGTGTGAGATTGGCTGACAAGGCTGATTTCGGTTTAGTTGAACTTGTTTAAAAAAGGAAACAGAATAAAATTTTAGTAATCCACAAGCATTGCAAACTAGAGCTAGAATTTTTTAAAATTTTACATTTTAAAGTCAAAACGTTGCTAAGTAATATTTAAACTATCGAAAACGAATTGAACTATTGGATGATATCCCATTCCTCATCCTCGAACTTGTTTGATTTTATTTTAAATTCAACAACTATTAAAAATTTGTGTGACACTCCTCAGGACCCCTTCGGTGAATGGAAACGATAATTTTTGAAAAAAGAGACTGCAATAGTTCAAAAGTTGATAAATTCTGACGAAGCGGTGGCTGACATGTTGGAATTAAACATTCGGGATGGTGTTTACCAAGTGATAATACCGGGATGGGCATTTAGAATTTATTTAGTTAATACCAAAAATTAAACCAAAAACAATTTCAAAAATCCGATAGATCCCGCTCAACGGAAAATATTGCAGCTTTTTGCAGGTTTTTGGAGTGGCGGAATTATTGGCCCATTTTTCTTCCAAGACGACAATGGAATACACATTACAGTCAATGGAGAGGGCTACCGAGGCATGGTAACCGACTTTTTATGGCCAGAAATTATGGATTTTGACTTGGGCGAGCTATGGTTCCACAAAACTGGGGCTACGTGACATATAAACCGTCCAACAATCGATTTATTGCACGCTAAGTTCAATAATCGTGTTATGAGTCTTTTTTGTGATGTTGCTTGGCCAGCACAGAGCTGCGATTTGAGGCCGTTGGACTGTTTTATGGGGTGCCATTAAAGATCGATGCTATGTGTATAATCCCGAGTCGATTCAGGCATTTAAGAACAATATCGATCAAGCTATTTGGGAAATATGGGCCGAAACCATTGAAGCTGCATTGACAGATTGGGTTGACAGGATGGTCTGCGAAGCGAAGCCAGCCAAGGCAGTCATTTGAATCGGATAATATTCCATAATTACTAGAAAGGTTTACTCTTTTCAATAAAGCAACAATTGTTGAACAGTATTTTTTCATAGTCTTTTTGAAAGAAACCAACAGATGTTCTACTTTTCGGGCTATTTTCATGAATCGCTCATTCTTTTTCTGGTCTAATGTCCAACACAGTCTGTTGTAAGTTTAAATTTTGATTTTGAAATTTTAATTTTGAAATTTTGATTTGTCTTTCCTTCTTTTATTTTTTCTACTTCTGTTCCTGTTCCTATATTGTCTGGGGTCGGGTATCCTACCCTCCTGGTCTTGTAGGCTCATTTAAGGCATCCTCTGTCATATCACGTTTGATTATGTTTAGCCATGTTGCTTTGTTCGACCTTTTGATTTTGTCCTTCTTCGATTTTAAGAGCCTTCTGTATGACGACATGAGAGCCTTCTTTTCTTGAAATAAGACCGTACCATCCGCACTACTCTAAACGACCCCTTATATGGGTATTTCTTATTTTGTCCATAAGTTTGACACCACTGAACCATTTCAGTATTCGAATTTCTGCTGTGTGAAGCTTTTGCTCATGAGTACTTAGTATAACCTAGCATTCAGAGTCATACATCAATACTAGCTATACTATCGTCTTATAGACTTTGCCCTTGATTGTGAGCGACATATTCCGATGCCACTGACCACCATTTGAGCCAGCCTGAGTTTATGCCATGAGTGACATCTCTAGTTATATACGACACCAAGTATTTGAAGCCATTTGTTTTGGTGATAGGTTCTTCTTTAATGTACATTGTGGTCGTAGGGCCAATGACCTCAGGTTGGCTAAAGGGGCACTAAAGATATTCAGTTTTTCAGTGTTGAATGCCGATCTCGCTTTAGCTCTGCTCTATCGTCACCTATAAAAACTATGTCATCTGGGTACAAAACGTTCCTTAGGAGTTCTTTCTGTTTATCTGAGGAAGGGACTAAGTGCTCAACCTTGGTGAACTCTAGCTTTTACGGGAAATCTGTTTGTGACTCCATATATGGTCCTTACTGCAGCAGAGCATAGTAGATACATGTCCTCTATCAACCTTTTGTACTCCTCCAGGGCATTTTGCGGTTTTACAGCTCACAGTCTCAGAGCATATAAGTTCACTTGGGACCCTGTCGAACGTTCTAGGTCTATAAAAACTATGTAAATATGTTGCTTCTTATGTTGAAACTTCTCAGTGATAACTCTTACCGCTTGTATAGCATCTACATATAGGAAAAACACCTTTCACGAAACCCCACTGATTTTTGGTAATGGTAGCTATACATATATGTCAGTCTTTAACACAGAACTCTGTCCCATATTTTTAGGATAAGGGCTGGATATAGATAGGTTCACCTGGGATGACTTTGCATACTCCTAAACGCTTTAGTTTTTGGTGATCGTATAGTATGAAGTCAGTGTGCTTGACATCCGCTTTTGTACGTTATGAGGTTTTCATTTTTCTTCGCGAAGATTGCTATGTGAAAATGAAACCGCCAGCTTTAAAGTATCTTCCTCTTCTTTGTTGTAAGACCCATAGCAATAGCCTCCATGCCAACTTTTTTATAGCACTTGTATAACTTCTATAAAGAATTAAAACCAAGGTTTGGGCATATTTTTTACCTGCAACATGTTAGAGTTTACCTAGACACTCTAGGTACTCTAGATTCACAATGATTGATTCCACTTAGCTGACTCTAATGAACTAAAATACAATTCTGGTCACAAATACTGTTCGAGCTGGACTTAAGCTAAAGCTAAACGTACTTAAAGATACCGTAACCAGTTCATGCAAAAATGCTTCGTGGATTTTCAATAAATACTGAAAACACTAAATCTGAATTCAGGCAATTCCCAAGATTAGGCATCATATGCCGATCACCAAAATTTAAGAGAAAATCTACATTTAATCAAGTTTAATCCCTCAATTATAAATAAGTTGCTTTAATATGTACTCCTTAAACGACATCTGTCTGTCGCTTTCTCCTATTTTCAAAGTGTCTACACAGCTTCCGGGTTTCAATGTGTTCGCAAACGTACAATGACTAGCTCCAAACAATAGTAGCTAATATTATCATACTTCCAAGTCAAATAATGAAGACATCCCTTCATCCTATCTCAATACGTATTCATTCACGAATCCAATTCGTTCGCATTCCACCTCTAATGTCAGACAAAATCACTGCATCATGAGCATTTGGTGTGAAACATTACTTGGCTAACGTCACATCATTAGAGAAAATCCTTGGTACGAACTTTTTCCATCCATCTATGGCAGGTAGATGCAAGCATCCACAACCTACAGGTTCATTAAACCAGAAGAAAAGAAATCAGAATGTTACGCTTATGTTCCCTGCCATCTCTTTTTCCACGTCTTTGCCATTTTCTTGTGCCCACTTATCTCATCCGCAAAACAAATTACATAACGAATCCCCTTGTGCAGTAAGTCAGCCGGGCCAACAAGGTATCTCTCTATTACTTTTCCCAAACGCCCGACATTCCACACAGACGAACCGTCAAAATAAATAATTTCCTGAAATTCTCGAAATCCTTATTCGTCTTCCTTCACTTCTTTCACACAATCCTTCTCCTCTTCAAGACTAACAAACACAGAACGGCATGGAGATCTCATTACGTTGAGGTTGAGGAGGAGTTATTTTCTTTTTGCGATTCATTCTGAGAAGTCCTTCCCCTCCTTGGTTGGTTGCTATGGAATCTACCACGAGAAGTTGTATACCCTTGGTTGTGTCGCGCGTCGTAAGGGTGCTTAGGGAGTGTTGCATGAAGATGAAATCACCTAGATAAGTAACAAAGAGTTCGAGAGAAAGGCGAAAATAATGAACAACGGAATAGGGCGAGAGGAAAGAGCAAAATGAAAATGAATCCCGAAACTAGAACCAGAACCAGAAGGTATCAGTGCCTCGTCCCGACACAGCACATCTGGTCGAAGTGATTGTGCAGGCGCGGCGAAGCGATGCCGGTCTGATGGTGATGGAGGAGATTGAACCCTGGGAGCGTACGTACTTTGTAGTCGTTCCATTCTGGATAGTACAGTGGGGAGTTGTTATTCTAGGACATACAGGAATGCGGTATGATTGGATTTTTGTTCGGTTACTTTTGAAAAGAGCGTAAAGTGTTATGTGACCATGGAGTATTAATGAGTTTTGCGCTGGTGTCGTTTAGGTAGAATTCAATGGCAAGAGGTACTTATTCAGACACTTCCTTGTCATAAAAGCAAACACAACCAGAAACTGATCGGTATCGTGCAACAGTTTTATTTGCACTCGCCCAATCACCTGAATACATACACGGCTCAGACGCTCTCATAATAGTACTCGTTGACATAGAGAACATTCTTTGGAGTCGGGAAACGTAGTACTTGTAAACACTGACCCAGGCAGTAAACATGAAACAATTGTATTTGAAAAGTCAAACAATAGCTGATGCCCTGCAGTCGTCGGAAAGACAATACATTTCCATGCTTGCGCAAGTGCATAATCAAGCTATTATTGGCGGAACCTATGCCCAGCTGCGTCCAAAGAATTTTTTCTAGCAAATTTTCTATCCCATTTCTCATATAAAAGACGGCACAAACCCATCATCAGTCAGTTTGAAATCATCTTACTTTTTTCGAAGGAAGCGAGATCAACAGCAACCATGAAACTTGCACCAATCCTCATCCTTTGCCTGGCCCTTGGTATCCAACAAACCAGATCTGAACCTATTATTCTTGACTTAATCGGCCCCGGAATCCAAACTGCTAGTGGCATTGCTCAAGGCGCAATTGGTACAGCCAGTGGTCTTGCTCAAGGCGCAATTGGTACAGCCGGAAGTATTGCTCAAGGCGCAATTGGTACAGCCAGTGGTCTTGCTCAAGGCGCAATTGGCACAGCCAGTGGTCTTGCTCAAGGCGCTCTTGGTGCCGCCGGTGGTATTGCACGAGACGCTATTGGTACAGTCAATAGCATTGGTAAAGGAGTTTCTGTAGTCGGGTCAGGCATTTTGTCAAATATAGCCAACGTAGCTTCAACTGCCACTAAGGAAATTGGCAGCAAAGTAAATGACATCCAGAGCAGGGTTCTCAAACGTGCTCTCACTCACGCTCAGAATACGCTTCAAAACGTACAAGACGCTGCAAAGGGCGCTTTACAAGCAACTGAAATTGCCAGCACTCAGGTGAAAAACGGCATCACTGAGTTGGAAAGCAGACAGCAAGAATCCATTGAACAATGGTCTAACAGCGCTAAGAACAAGTTGGCCAACTCTAGCGAAGAAGTTCAACAACAAGGAGAAGATCTTATTGAAGGTTTTGCTGATCAACGAATTGAAGATTTAAAGAAATGTTCAGATAAAATCATCAGCCAATTGGAGAATCTTCAAGAAAAAGCTAACGCTACTGCTGAACGTTATCGTGAACCAATGAATAATCTCATTGCAGAAGTTGGAAAAGCCGCAAACCTCAAAGCAAATGATTTCAAAGGACAAGCCAGTTTTGCAGCTGATATTCGTAAGAGTTTGGCGCCTCTGTCTTCGCTTCCAGGAAAAATGCTTGAATTGAAGGGTCAAATCGTCAAGGCTGGTTTCCAGAATCTTCAAAAATCTGCTTGTGTTACCTCGGCTTTGTCTAAATTCCGTAAAGAAGCTCGCCGCGTTGATGGGGAAATCGAGAAATTGGTAGAAGAAGATAAGAAGACTCAAAAGAGTGCAGAAGAGGAACCAAAATCTGAGGAACCATCGTCTGATGATACACCAGTTGAAGAAGAAAAAGCAGAGGAACCATCATCTGCTGAACCATCATCTGATGAACCAGCATCTGATGAGCCATCATCTGATGATAAACCAGCTGAAGAAGAAAAAGCAGAGGAACCATCATCTGATGAACCAGCCAAATCTGATGGAGCTGCCGATTCTGATGTACCATCAGAAGATGCATCAGCTATTGGCATTGAGGAATAAATTCATCTGTTTTTATTCGATCTTTGCACTCTATTCTGGCCTAATGTACACTGTTAAATCATTTTGTAAATTTGTAATCAAACTTTGAATATTTTACGTAAATAAATGATCGTTGCTAAAATACTTTTTTTTAATGGCAAAATAGTAGAAGTGGATCTACTTGTTTCTAGATCGTTTTGGAACCTTTTACGATCCGTCTTAAAAAGAAAAATGTTATGGAAATTACTACATTCAACCGTCACACATGTTTGTACAAAACTGGTGACAATCTGTTGAAAGAAAATCGATCGCACTAATTGCACGATGCAGTATGATCTTGTACTAGAATCAAGAGGTCTGCACCAATAATTATTAAATTCACTATAGCCATGCGAGAAGAAGCTTGATGATGACCAAAAGGAGTACGAACTTTTTCGAGATGTTTCTGGGATATTTAGGAATTGTTACATACATACTTGTATCCACCGACTCGTGTACAGATCCAAGAACTACGTTTCCAAGAATCTTTCAAGATACATATTACAAGATCACCCAAAAATTGTTCTTCTTTTCATTTTAACGTTGCTGAGTTCATGGAAAAATTTCTGATCTTCTCAGGAAAAAATTTTGAACAGACGCCAGGAATTGGTCACATCAAAGCCTTTGAAATAGCTACATAAGTTTTGTGGTCCTGTAGAGTACCAACAATTTGAAGATCATATTGGCGGAAGAGTCGAGATCAGCATCTCGGTTCAACATATCAATGAAAGTCGTAAGAACGTTTTCACATCTATCTGAAGAAAAATAGTTCATCATGCCTCAGTAGTAAAGAAATTTGAGCTTTTCTGATGCTACAAGTTTTTGTTGTGCCATCTAGGACAGTAGTTCCTGCTTAAACAATAAATTAAGCGTTCGATCAACGTTTAAGTTTGTGGTATGTACCAGGAACACTGAAGCTTATATCTTTTTAAGAGAAAATCCCACCTCAATATAACTTGTATCATATCTATTTATATACAGACAGACATAATTAATTTAAAATAAAAAATACTTAAAATACTCACCATAGCTCTGCAAGTTGATGATCTATAAATGTCACTTCCACCGGATAAACTTTGAAAGTATTTCTTTGTGCCGTACACTGTATCCATAGTGTCAGCAGCTTAAGACGTCTACAAATTTTAATTCACTTCTGTCCTCTTTTGTTTCTCTCTCTCTCTCTCTTTTATTTTGAGTATTAAAATAGAAATTGGCTAAACTTCCTCACTTTAGTATAAATTCATTTGCAAATTATTTTGATATCTATCGTCCTTCAAAAGGACACAAACAAACAAATATACTGTCATTTACGAAATATTTGTATATCTCAACGTACACCACTCATCTCAATGGAATATCAAACTTTAAACGAGCCAAACAGCAAACTTTTCCCTTTCAATAGCGTTCCGCTTGAACAGTAGTCACTCACACTCAAGCGAGAGTTGAGATAATTTTCAAAATCCTTTTCCTTGATTTTCCGGTATGAAAAATTCACGCGGCTCTCTGGCTCCACCAATTAAGAATTCCAAGTTGCTCCAAGAATGGCTCTTGCGTTTATTGAAACAGCCAAAGTCACAGCCACATGCAGTTTTCTGGAATTACTCGCTCTCGGTGAAAATTTTTCGTCCAACCAGTGAAGATAAAAAAAAAGAAACCGGACTATCCTGTTCTTTCTGCTTTTCGTTGTTTTCTTCTAGATTGGTGATGAAGAATCTCCACAAACTAACCAAATCGACTACTGTTGCTGGCGCTAATAGTCTGGTCTCTCTGCAATTATTCTGCAAAAAAAAAAGAAGAAAAACAAATGAAATTTCCGAATGCAAAAGATGGGAAAGTAAATAAGAAAATATTTTTATTAGATACATACATACAAACTTGAAGGGGGAGGGGCGGCTTACACATCTGATAGGTAAAGATGAAAAAAAAAAAAACACTAAACGGGTTGTCGTATCTACTGTTTTCTTTATTTTATTTTCTCGCCTTGTTTGTGTATCGTTTTTAGTTTTTAATCTGTAGATTGACATTTGTTACATGGTAGTTGGTATTTTTTTTTATGGCCTTGTAATTAGTTGAGTTAGTAAATAAATTTATTCAATTAATGTCGTAAAAGAAGTCATTAAAAAGAAAACAACCAACGGAAACACATCGTTCCTATGTATATACTTTCTTTTTGGGAATGGCAAAAGTAAGAGTTGGAAAATAACCCAAGTTGACCCCTATTTTCGAAAATAAATGATTTTCCTTTAGACTTACAAGGTAGCCTTAGGTAGATGAGGGACCCTTGACACCAGTCAATGTCTTTTGTAAAAGAACAATCGTTTCTATCGTATAAGGAATCTCTACAGAAAGCGTCAATCTATGATATGAAGCAGAGCTCCTACTGAACACTATGTATGCACTATTTTGTGCATGTCCTGCCGGCTGAATTGAACGATTTCAGCTATAAAATGAATTCTAACTAAAATGAGTTATAACAATAAGTACATTAAAAAAGGAGTACGAACGGATATGTTTTCAATTTACCCACAATAGACATAAATACAAATTTTTATCGCGACAGGTTCATGGGACAGTTTTATAACGACTCAGTTTCACCAGAAAATTTAATATCTTCTTGCTGATGCCCAGCCATAGGGCCCTGGCTGTTGCGCATGTTTCCAGATGAACCCAGCGACTATTTGCTCGACCGATGGCTTCATCCTCTATTTTCTTCCGTAAGAAACTGATTGGGGTTACTACAAAAGGGAGGGCCCGCGATAGGTGCAGCGCCGACCCTTTCCTAGCAAATTCGTCAGCCCTTTCGTTTCCTAAGATATTCATATGCCCTATCACCCAGCTCTTTAACTGTAGATATCTCGTTTAAGAGCGATTTGCAGTTCTTCACAAGCCTTGATCTGATTATAGCGGAGTCTAGAGCCTTAACGGCTGCCTTGCTGTCACACAGAACATACACAGTAATCGTTCTGCCAACGATATTGCTCTCACTTATAATCTTAGTAGCCTGTATGATGGCTGTGATCTCGGCCTGAAAGACGCTGCAATCATCATTTATTCTAAAGGAATTGTTTATTCCTAGGACTTCACAATAAACTCCGGCTCCCGTGTCAACGTTCATCTTAGAACCGTCGGTTTAGAACGCCAGCTCCTTCTTCTTCATGGTTCTTCAGCGCTTTCAGTACATTCTGTCAGGAATTCTTACAGCGAATCTCCTTTCAAATGCTAGCGTGGGGGTCATGTGATCAGTTTCTGACAATCAGCTGGTAGTTCCCCATCGGAACAAAGTTGAAGCATGGCCGTACAGGCTCGATGACCACATTGGGCCTTCCCGCAGTCTCACACTGATTTTAGCCGCCAGACTGCCACAGTATATGTCAAGCGGAATGAAACTAAGCATGGTTTCCATTGCCGCTGTTGGTGTTAACGTCATTGATCCCATGACTCCAATGCACGCTGGCCTCTGGATTTTAGTGAGGCTAGAAAGCTGGTATTACTTCTCCAGTACCGTTCACCATACCAATGAACCATATGTAAGAATGGGTCTTACGACCGCCGTGTATATCCAGTACACCACAGCTGGCCTAAAACCCCACGTGTTAAAGAATGCCTTTTTGCTTGTTTTTTTGACGCGTTCAGCAGTGTTATCCTTCCAATTTAGTTTGGAATCTAAAATTACACCCAGGTATCGCGCTGAACCTGAGATACTTAGTTCAGTACCACTGATACTTGGGGGTCTGAGGGCAGGAATTGATCTCTTCCTAGCGAAGAGAACTACCTCCGTCTTTGAAGGGTTCACTCCTAGCCCATTGCTGCTAACCCAATTCTCCACTAGTTGTAGTGCGAGATTGAGTCTTTCCCTTAGGACTGAAGGGAATTTCCCCGAGACCAGGATAACCATGTTGTCGGCATAGGCCGTCACGTTGAAGTTTTCCTGCAACATTACCAAGATCTCATCCACTGCAAGGAGCCATATTAGAGGGGATAAGACTCCTTCTTGGGGAGTTCCTCTGCAGACGCTTCTCCTGATAGTTACATCTCCTTGCGATGAAGATATGACTCTCGGTTGTAGCATTTGAGCAATCCAATTGGAGAGATCGATGCTCAGCCGAGCTCTGTGTAAGCTGCCCAGGATCGCATCCGTGTCTAGGAACGCCCCAAGAGTGAATTCCTTGAAATGGAGGGATCTTTCTGTACTTGATACGACCCTGTGTACGAATGTATCTACCGACCTACCGCGCATGTATGCATGTTGTGATTCACCATCTTGTTGGAACCATATATCACTGAAGTCAAGTCCACCCAATTTTGGCCAAAAAAAAGTTTTCCAACATGCCTCGATAGCGATCTGCATTGACCATAACATGACGATCATTTTCATCAAGGTCCAATCACAACTTCGGCATGAAATCCACGCCACTCGGTCATTTTGTGGATACAATGAAGTCATATGTTGGTTTATTGCTGTTTGTTGTTTAATGCATATTTTGCTTATGGACGAACCCATTAAGCCAAAAATAAGCCTTATCGCCGAAGATGATTTTTCGATAAAATTCAGGATTTTCTTGAAACTTTTACAGAGCCCAATCGAAGAAGTTTCGACATTTCAAATGATCAAAAGGCTTGAGTTCTTGAATTAATTTGATTTGTAAGATCTTTATGCAAAATTCGCCACAATGTGAACTGAGAGATTCTCAATTCCTGTGAACAATGTGGAATCGACTGATTTGGCTCATTTCGATCTGAAGAACTTACGGCTGCGATATTTTCGGAACTTCGACCAACAAAATCAGTCAGACAGAAGGACATTCAGAAAGTCGAACTATCAACGATCGACGGAAAAAGTTGTTGAAGCAAAAGTTCAATGATTGAACGAAATCGTTCATTGTGAATGAATGAACTTTTAGCTACTATCGAATAAGTTGATAGTTCTTATTCGATAATTCCCATCACTACCAAATACATCTGTGGGTCTATAAGTTTTTCCACAGTTTTAGAACGATGTTCCTGTTTACCCCACAGATCCTGGGTCACAATTCGAGGCGATATAAGAATTTTCGTTCTAATCTCAAAATTAAGGGTATCTATACTTTATTTAGGGCAGATATCGATTTTTTCGAAAATTTCTAAATCGATTTTGATAAAATTTCATATTTGGGTTAGTTTGGATATACACTATCAGATGGCATACCACGTTTTTCCCGAAAAATGCGTATAAAGTCACTTTTGAAATTGGCTATTTATTCGGCGATTCGACGGATGAGCAGGCACTTTTTTTTATCATGCAAGCATCCTGTAGGGTTTATTCGAGCAGCTGATATGTGTCCTTAGATTAAAGCACTAAATCATTTTTGAAATAAACTGTGTTCACTTAGTACTCGTATGTACATACATTTGTATGTATGAATGTTATTCATGCTGAGTAAGAGATAAACGTACATACATATGTGAAGTGGTCTTAAGTGGTCGTTTTTTGGAATACATATTGGGAAACAGGACGTGCCTATATTAGATTACATCCATATAGAGTATTGCCTCTTGATGCACATAAAGCTGTCGAAGGCTTTGTATAATGAAACTAGTTCCTCACATATTTCTGAAAAGGCGAACTGTCATGTAGATAAAACCACCATTTACTATCCTATGTGTCCCTATAAAAGGTGAATATCTTCGTCCTGAAACTATCGCCTTTTTCGTTTTTAAGCCATTCAGGACAGCTTGGCTTCAGGGCCTTTTGTCAACAAAAGGTTCGTTTGGTACCGAAGAAACATCTCTTCAATGGATTATAAACTACCTTATGTATCGTTCAATTCAAGTTGTTTTAGACGGAATTTAAGTCTGTAATTCATCATAAGCTAGTGCTGTTTAAGCTTCCATTTGGCCTCCGACTATTTTTATTTTTGTAAATGGGCAATACATTATTTTGCTGACGATGGTATTTTAATTTCACTTTCAGATTCATGTCTCTGATATCCGGAATTCTAGGTTCTATTAGGCTAGTTATGTCCCAATCTTTAACAACCCGAAGTCTTCTTCCATCGCTTCACCACTATCTAAAACTTCTGTTTCCTTGTATATATGCTATACGATAATCTGCGTTGGAATGATCGATGTCTCCAAAAACACTACTTACCAGTTGTACTTCAGAGCCTCTAATCTGGGTACATTTGTAAGAGATGTGCATTTATTCGGAAAGTACGTTGTATCTTAGTGAGGACTCAAAACCATTAATTAAAATAAATAGAAGATAGACGAATAGCGGAGCCCCTCCTTGTTATACTATCTTTTTCACAATCAGTGCTAATGCTAATCACCATCTTCGGATGTCTTAAGAAATACCTGGATTCTTTTCTTCTAATTATAATCCGCAAGCATTGAAGGTCAGTGTGCAAAAATATCTTCTATTTTCTTCCTAATGGCCATACGTTGTCCTTACACTAAGAAGATATACTTTAAGCCCTAGTGACTATTCCTAGACCTAGACTATTCACCTACTTTACTCATTCGCATTATCAGCCTCAAATTTTATAAAAGCCTCCAATATATGCACAGTGTACTCATCCAATAACCAGCTCTCTTAAGTGGGACAAAATAAACAATTATGAATATATTTTATTCATCTATCATTAACGCAATATCTTCTAATCTATTTTTACGACTCCCCAAACACTGTTTTTCTTAAGGAATGAGGCCAAGAAGACAATATCGCCTTTAATCTCTTCCAACACATTTGTCTACAACAGCAGGCCTTTACAAAGCATTTTTTCTTTAAATCAATTAATTTTCATAACTTTTACTTTTGAACGTGTCGTCGTCGCCTCGGACTGTGTCCACCGAAGCCCACTCTTTGTCTCTGTTCTCAAACAAGTTCTTCCACCAAAGTGAATCCATTGCTGGAGGTACCATCTACCAGAAGCATCGTCATTCAGAGAAATTTAAGAAAAAAAAAAAAAAAGTATCTATCGCCACTCCCATTTACATAACTTTCAGATGTGGACAAATGGAATGTAATGAATTTGTTGTGTGCGATAAGGCGACTTGGAAGAGTCGTTTTCTTTGAAAACAAGTCCATAGATGCACAGAAAAGTGGCAGTAGCTGTGATTCTGGTGCTGGCGGGAGTCAATTACCGCACAAAAGTGTGAATCACCTAGCGTAGCTCTTCGTATTGAACCTCATTTCTTGAATTTGGGTCAGTGCTTCGTCAATAATGACGATGTTGATGATGATGAGGTTTGGCTTGAAAGTGCGCATGAAGGAAGCACGCCAACAACCCACACGGTCCGCCACCATCAAAAGAAGTGGAAGATTGCGCGATTGATTAGGTTGTAGTGCTCAATCATAGCCAAGAAAGATGGACAGTAGAGAAATTGAGAGGTGATGGATATTCCCACGGCATGAGAAGTGGAACTTTGTGCTGTGTTATGGAAATTTATAACCTCTGTGTAGAAGTTGAAGTTGTTAACTTTGAAGATGGGAGTTGGCGATGTGTATTCTTTAAGAGTTCTTTTGATTATCTTATGACTGGCATATTGACCTACATATGTATACAAAATGAATGGCCAAAAATTCTTTAGTTAAAAAAAAAAAATAAGAAGAAATTCGCTTCTGGTCATTTGAAGGGGATTTCTCCCTTTTTGATTTATTATGGAACGCCTTTGGGGCGAGATGTAATGAAAATGGATTTGAAAAGATTCAACAAGCTAGGAAGATTATCTACGATCGCAAGAGAAGTTATTTAGTTGCAAACATAGCCGAAGGCATCAGTTTGAATGACTTTCATGTACTCAGCTAAGACAACACCCTAGGGATTATTTGATAGTTCTCTGGAATTGTAGTCGAAGATTTAATAAAGTGGAAAGTTGGACTTGAAATTAGGGTTACAACTCTTGCATATACTTCTTAGCAACGTTAACCTTAATTTTTGTGAGAATGAGCATTCAGTACGTACCACATTCATACTTACAACAAGGTTCAGGCTTTAGTCAATATTATTTTACTTAAACATTACGTCCGTGGCCCCATCTTCAGTCATGTGTTATAAAACCTAGATTTCCTTCACATGTTGCTTACATAAAAGAGGTAATTGTCTTAGAGTTCATCGCCATATTATATAGTCCTCGATGAAGATAGCAATTCATCGAAAATAATCTCTGATTTAAAACTTCGGCTATGAACTTCAATTGGTTCCAAATAACATTATGGTTTCACAATCAATTTGTGACACTTTCATGAAGTATCTTCTGCGTAATTCGATTAATTACTTTCGATTTCATGTTCTTTAATAACTATCACGGCGCATTACCCCGTCATTGTCATCAAATTGAATTTAGAAGAAAGTCATGGTTTGACTGAGAAAAGTAGTGGCACCCGGAAATCAATTTTTGAATGTAATGTTTGTCTATCATGTAATCATTGCGTTATTATCGTTAAATCTTACTTTTCATTGGTTTTTTTTTTCAAGATCAGTATTCTACTACTAACTTACTTCATCATAAAAGTACGCAAAATCGCAGCTACCGTGTTAGCTACGTTTGCTGACGATACTACCATTTTTATTTTGGCAATGGGCAATACAATTGCAGAGACAACTAAAAATTAGAAGAAGCATTGAATAGGACAAATGAATGGACAAAGATAAGGATTTAGCGAATCGCTTTTAAAGAGACCAAATCCGTAATCCAATCGCAAATGAGGCAAAATATCTTGCAAAGTTGACATGAAATTCGGACGTAAAAAAGAAATTCCCAGCTTATCATGAAGATTACGAATTATCGAGTTCAGGTATCCGCTACATCTACTTCTTCATCGACTTTGAAAATGTTTTCGACATCTTGAACAGAGATGCTATCTGGATAGCCATGGGTGGGAGAGGTATCCCGTAAAAACTTATAGCTATAATTAAGGCTACTTACGAGGGTTATGCACAATGGTAAGGTGCCAGATGACTTGAAGTCCATAATGGAGTACGCCAGGGCAGCATACTTTCACCATTGTTATTCTTGGTGGTCATCAGTGATGTACTTCGGGCAGCACTAATTATAGGAAACCAAGGATATTTTACCTCAAACCTCATACACCTGGACTACGCTGGCGATGTTTGGCTCATTTCACGTGAAATAATGGACCATACACCAAATGGATCAAAATGTGCAAGCAGAGGCAAACAAAGTGTGGTTTAAGATAAATGTGGGAAAAACAAAGTCCCTGAGCATTTAAAACTACGACGCTCAACTCAATATTATCGGACAACATGACGAGAAAGTCGAAAACTTTCTATATCTAGGAACCATCATTTCGTTGGACGGTGGCATCGATCTCGACGTGGGCAGCAGAATTGGAAAAGCTAAAGCTGCGTTTGGAATGCTTTTGAAAATCTGAAAAGTTAATGTTTACAGCACAAAAACTAAGCTAGGGCTGTTCAATTCTAATATAGAATCAGTACTTTTATATGGGTGTAGTACTTGGAAGGTTACCAACACTCAATCGAAGGCTGCAAACCTTCCTAAATAGATGGTCAAACCGTATCTCCAACGAATAGTTTTATCTGAGAACGGGTCAAGAACCTCTAGACATCACCATATGGAGCAGAAAGTGGTAATAGATTGTTCACATCTTAGGGGCATGAAAAAGGCTCTATTACGAAATATGCCATGTAGTGGAATCCATTCACCCAGTGAGGCAGAAGAGTGGGGAGGCCTAGGAAAATATAACGAAGATCTGGGAAAGAGCTGTAGTGAGTTAAAACCCGAAAAAGATAGCGCGCAGGCGTAGTTGATGCCCTATCCCCCTCAAGAGGAAACATCATTTGAGTAAGCAAGTAAGTCTATACAGGACCAAACCATTCGATTTATCACAATAAAGACAAGCCGTAAGTAAGGACTTTCGATACATCTACGCCCAAGTATCTACATACATACATACATACATATGTATATATAGTAATTCCTTGAATTTTATTTGAAGGTGTACATGATCCGATACAAGTATGTACTCAACAATTCGCGCCATTAGAAGATGTTCCGAAAGTGTTTTTTTTAATTTTAAATTTACAAATGCTCCTTGAGGCGTTAAACTTTTCCAGAAATATTTTTTGGCTATTTACGTAGGTAGGGAAAAATTAGGTAGCTATGTAAGTACCAGAAATAATTTCCCTCAAACCATGTCATAAAAGTTTAACTACATCTGTTGACCCAGCCTTCAAGTGCGCATTTATTGAATTCCTATTTATAGAATGCGGAATTTCACGCCTACTTTTTATAGTTGTAAACAAAAACAAAAACCGGATACATATCTATATAGAAAATTACTACGACAATTTTCCTCACAAATTTATCAAATATCGCGTCCAATACACAATACATCGCCATGTATGTGTATCTCTATATCTCTGCATCTATTTTGTTGTGGAAATCATTTGTAGATTGAGAAGAAGAAGCATACAACAAAAAAAAAAGTTGTTTTTCTATCTTCTGGGCGAAACAAATAAATGAAATGGAAAGTTTTACGACGACGACGACCAAAAGATACTCTTTTGAGATACTTTACACTCTATAGTAGGTTGTACTATACATATGTGAACTTATATGTATGTAGCTCTTACAAATGAAAGTAAAATTCAATTTTTATTTCAATTAACGGTATTTTTTTTTCTGCTTCTCATTTAATTATTTATATTATTTGGAAAATTTGAAATTCTTGGAAAGTTTTCTGTTTGCCCTACCACCATAGGTGAGTGTGTGTAATTGTTATCTTCGGACCGGTCTTGTTGATTTATTACATTTTGTTTGGTGAATAAAGTGTGCAATAGATTTAATTTCCATTCAATTGAAGGTATTTTTTTTTTGTATTATTTGTTTGGTTTTGTAAATTAATTTCAAAAAAAAAAAAAAAAAAACAACTTCATCGAGGTAAACATGACATGTACATACATAGTTTTTGGTTGGTTTTTAGCTGTCTGTGCTCTAGCTACTGGTTGTTTGAGTTGAATTAATTTTATTTACCATTATGGTTTGGCATGCAAAATGATTTCGCATAATTAGCTGTGTGTCAAATAAATCAGGACTCCTGTGAGGACATACATAGGAAAGCCATTTCGTTTTAAGTGGCAGACTACACTGGATTGCACTCGATTGGGGATAAATTTAAACGAATAAATTTTAAATATATTCATGTATGTATGTATGCTGGGTAGATTTTTGATTCAGTGAGTGTTGTTTTTGTAAGAGGTACATATCTGTGGTGGTTGGAATTGGATATGATGTAACAGGCAATATGTTGAATATTTAGTAATGTTAAAGGAAGATAGGCGAATGAAAGAAATTTAATTGCATCATATTCCTGTTGGTATATATACATATGTATAGTATATGTAGGCACATACATATGTAGGTTATGTAAGTCCCCAGTTTCTCTTATTATCTTAAAGTCGTTATCCTTGTCCAGTCTTTTCGCGTTGCCTATATTTTCCACTTGTGTTGGTAATATTTTTACTTCCCTGTTTTTTTGTATTACATAGGATTAAAAACACACAACATTGTTATGAAGAATGGTCATATATTAATTTTAATCTAATGCACTAACGCTGAGATTAGTAATGAAATACAATATTTGCAAATATCTGCCTCGGTTCTGGCTAGAAATAGTAATTTTCTTAATGTTTCTTTTTGCATATTCGGAAATAAAACCTCTGAAATTTTCTCTTAGTACATGAATGCTTGGTTGAGCATTGGCGAGGACTGTATTTATAACATAGTCCAAAAAGAAAAAGTCTGATATTTTACATCGCGCGATCTCGGTGGCCAATTGAAGTCTCCAATTCAAGAAATCACACGTCGTTTCTTGTAGTGAGCCCATCAAGGGCGGCATGACTGTCCTCGTACTTTTCTTTTGCAATTTGAAAATTATCATCTATTACCATGCATATTTCCGCGACCTGTTGTCCAACAATACTTATTTGGTTTATACTTTCATATTCCTATGTAGTAGCCATATGCTCAATCATTGTCTAGAGAACATATCCCGCAAAAGTTTAACTCTCAGAAAATCAAAAAAAAAAATTATGGGTCATAGCGCATAACCTTATGGTATTCCATTTTAAATTGACCTAGAAAAAATATTAACAATGAATTAGTACACACGAAATGTACACATCTCCACTAAAAGTGCAAACAACAACTCTTTTGTACCCATTTGCCAAACATTCTTAAACTCAAAAGATATACAAACAAACAAAAAAAAAACACAAAAATACTAGGACAGGCTCTGGCAAAAATTACATTTCTGACCTCGAAACCTCAAAGGAAAGCCATTGTAGGGCACTGGATGTTTGCGGCTAGCTACAGCTGTCTTCTGTCATCGTCATTGTAAAGCGAACTAGCCGCGCGACGACGACAGCCGACAATCGTGACCACAGCACTGAAGCTGGCATCACTACGTGACATGAATTTTGTGGCAAAAAGCCGCAACAAAAGAGACATTCGTGAGCAGCACACAAAAGTGCAGTACAGAGTTCTTACCCATTTGTGGTTTTGTCTTACACTCCCCCACATCTATGTTAAAGCAAATTTTCGGTTCAAGTTCATACAAGGCGTGGTACTGCTGTTTCTGCTTCTGTTGCTGCTAATACTCACAAACAAGGTTAATTGCAATCCGTCAAATGCATTTAATATACACACTTTTCACTTTGCAAATAGTTTACCCCACCCGTATCTGTAGCTACTCATCCGCGTATCTGTCTGTAGTTTACTTCCTCTGAACCAATTGAGTAAATAGATTTCGCTAAAATGAATAAACAGAAATGCGAGGAGAGCAATACAAAATGTGTATCTTAATCGGCTTAGCGTATTAAACTAGTTCTGTGTGGTGCGGCTAAGTCTCGTCAGAAGTGTTATTCACGGGGATAGACCTGACAATTCGATGCGAGTACTCGTTGTTTTGCCATTTTGTCAGTTCAAAGATATCGTGTGTTTGGTAAGTGAAATCTTAAAGATCTCCGTCTCGATTCCGTTTAATGATGACAGATGGATTGGTAACATAGAAAAACTTGGCCAAAACACCGCACATGTATAGGAAGTACGTACATGACAGATCAGAGTCGCGTTTAATGTACTTATGTGTGTGCGTTCAGAGAAAGTGAGACTGATAATTATGATGGTGGATTTAAAGTATCAAAATGGGTTTATAAGTGGAATGCAATTTTGATTTTTAAATTATTTATTTCGACTTTTATTTGTACAAGTTTTGTACAAGTTTTTGTTTTTTTTTTGTTTGTCTCTGTTTTTTGCATTCACTGACCAAACGAGATAACATTTAGATTAAAGATTAAGTTATGAGAAGTATACTTTGAAAATGGATCTGATAAGGAAGACATTTTAGAAATCAAGTGTAATTAATTTAGAAATTAGCCTTTGAGATTAAAGTGGGTCAGTGGTGAAAGAGGTTAGTCTTGGATGAAAGTGAAACTGTGTAAGGAGTTTATCGTGATTGAAAATTTGTTCTGATTTGGCAGATCGAGGCTAGACCGCTATAAGCTGACACTAAATGTGGCTTGTTAGGAGATGTTTAGAATGGTTTAATTATTTCGCGAGGAGAAGAGAAAATATTAGTAGAAATATGAACAGCATCATAGATTTAAAAATTAATTTTGAGAAAACGCAAAGTATTGTTAATATACTTTGTCCAAGACAAACGCCAATTCTCGATTCTGATAGTTGATGGCATTTGTGTCTTATGCGAAGCAAGTCGTTCTGTCTATTTTAAAATCTATCTTTGGCGTATATTCTTTGGAACTCGTAATCGGTTGATTTGATATAACAAAGGAATTGCTATGCTGACTGGTATATACATTTGTAACTATTTCTTAAGGACGTACATATATCAACTTATTTATCATCTTACAAAAATGGTTAGCATTTCTATTTTAGGACATGAGAGTTCAAAGCCCATAAGTTCCATGAGTTAATGGCTATAAAAGATGGTTCAAGAATTTGATCGTATCTTCGCTTTAAAAACAAGGCCTAGAAATAGGAAATAGTGAATTTTGAATAGTCCGACCATAATTCTGCTGCATGCCGTTCCCACTTTGTTTAAAAATATTTTCGAGTTCTTGTATCGTAAAGTTTCACAAAACACATAATCCTTGGTGGTTCTCTAAGAATCTAAATAGGGCCATTTACCGGTTCCGGACTTAATGTAATATCTGATCCCTCTTTTGCAAGAGTGAAGAGAAAGGTAAACCCCATTCCTTTGATAAAGAATTATTCTTACATTCCAAAAAAATCTATGAATGAAAGTTTCGAGTAGCTAGATAGTGATCGATATTGTTCCTGAGCTACTTCTTAGCTTGTTGGAATAAACCAACCATTACCCCATATAAAGGAATCCAAAGGCGTTAAATCGCATGAGCGAGGTGGCCATTCGATAGAACCATTTGTCGAGATTACACAATTACCGAACTTCTCCTTTATTAGATCAATTTTTTAACCAGGTATATGGCATGTGGCACCATTTTGTTGGAACCACATATCACTGATGTCAAGTCCATCCAATTCTGGACAAAAATAGTCTTCCAGCATGGCACGTAGCGTAACATGGTGATCATTTGCATCGAGAAAAAAATATGGTTCAATCACACCTCCTCCGGCATAAAATCAACGCCAAACGGTCACTTTTGTGGATACAATGGAGTCTCTTGTGGAACATGTGGGATTGCGGCTGTCCAATAATGCATATTTTGCTTATTGACAAAGCCATTAAGCCAAGAATGAGCTTCATCGCTGAAGATGATTTTTCGATCAAATTCAGGATTTTCTTCAAACTATTGCTGAGCCCGATCGGAGAAGTTTCGGCGCTTCAAATGATCAAAATGTTTCAGTTCTTGAGTTAATTTGATCTTGCAATAGTGTAGGCCAAGATCTTTACGCAAAATTTGCCACAATGTGGACTGAGAGATTTCAAATTCCTATGAACAATGTGGAATCGACTGATTTGGCTCATTTTGAACTGAAGAACTTATGACTGCGATATTTTTGGTTCTTTGACCGCTGACACAGGAACATTCAATAGTGTAAACATATGTTGCACAGTCTGTCTGGTGGTGGTCCCTTTTCAACCTAGTGAATACCAATCTACGCTCTCAATACAACAGATTCTGTAAATATTGGTCTCATTGCTTTGAAAGCCGTTCTGATGTTTACTTAAGGAGTATCTGTTTAAAACTGCATACTTCTTAAAGGCTGATAGGACCAAAACGTTTCTTAAATGTATAGTTTCTAACCTAGGTATGGAGAAAGCTTTCACGTCGCTTGAAGTCTATGACCTAAGGCATATTAATCCTTGTCCGAAACTTAGCACCGCCACTTTCCAGCATTATTGAATGCTCATATTACTGACCGTATGTACATATATGGTCAATATGGTCAAGGACCGGGTTTATTTATGGTTCTCAAAGGATGTTAGAGACTATCTGATCGTTTCATGAAACTAGAACAAAACTAGAACCAGAAACAAGATCTGAGATCTCACCCAATGCTCTTCGCTTATGATAGGTCCATCGTGAGCAATCTGGTTTGGAAGTAAGAAATTTCGACCTTTCGAAATGAATCCAGTGCTGATGTTCTGAAAGTTGTTCAAGGTTTAAGCTTACTAATATTATATTTTTTATGGGTGGATCAAAACCAAATACAAATTTTCCCTATTAATCTGTGTAGTAAAATCGATATTCATTTTTCCTATTTTTTACTTCGTCGATAAAAGTTGGATAAAATAAAAAAGTGAGTCCTACTTGTTCTTTTGAAAAAGAGATTATATGCAGGTATCGGTACATTCAATGTTCTTTATACAAAGCTCTTGATACTATTTTGCAAAAAAATACAAGGGCATTAATCTCCAAGTAGTCTTGCATTGTTGGTTTCTTTATTATACCAAGCCTCAGCAAAAATTAACGACAGATAAATCCTGGTTACTCACTCGTGATAGTTGCCTGATTATCTGAAAACATCTATATCCAACTAAGCTAAACTATATTTTTGTGCACTCTATCCTAAAGTGTGAGTTAATCTTCTCATTTGCTTTGTGGTCACTTCATCTAAACCAAATACGAATCCACTTATAAATAACTACCTCACTCAACCAATGTCGCAAAGAAAGTCTATAGACTTTTCTCTTCTTTTTATTTTAAATCTGATTCAACCAGAGCTCATTCAAAATGACTGTCAATTTGGGTAATTTAAACAAGATTGACTTGCTTTACGTTCCACCTTCTGTATACCTACCATCGATAGTATCAAAGTACTAAACTTCACTTGATTAAAAAACAAGCAACAACCGTGTACTCCGAGTATCTGTGTAATCAAGTTCATACCCGATTTGCATAGTTACGCATCAACGCACGCCTTGGGCGCACTTTGTCAATATTTCCCATCCAAGGAAGAGACGTCTTTCATTTGAACTTAACCAACGTGAACTTAATCATTATTGGATTTTGTCCCCCTGGATAGTCATCAAGGAAGTCAAGGCGATAAAATCTCTCTCTCTCTCTCTCTCTCTTTCTTTCTTCTGCTCTTAACTCATTGCCGGGAGTTCTTAATTCTTCCCGAGGTAAAGATTTTCATTTTCGAGGTGGTGATGGTAACGTTCCACTACGCGTACTACACTGCTCCGCATCCATCTCAACAAACTCGATTTTGTACAGATTTTTTCTTGTTGTAGTCGAATATTTTACCGCCACGCCACGCCACATTTTTGTATCGAAGACAGAAAAAGTAATTGAGATGTTGATGATACTGAAATATAAGATGGGCACAGTGTACTGCGCGTCTAATGAGAATTAATTCTTCCGGGCGTGTGGTTCTTTTTTTTTTGTCCGCCTTTTTTGTTTTCTTGAAATCCTTTATTTTACTTGTGTCTTGGAAAGGCACAAGCCTTGCGGCATTTTAAAGTCATCCAGACAAAGTGTAAACAATGTCAGTGAATTAATTAAATTTTATTTTGGTTGAATCTTTTGTTAAAGTTTGAAAAAAAAATTTTCCTTAGAACAACGTGCATGTCTGATGGATTATGGCAGAGGATAAATGTATACATTTAAATTTAATTTTAAAGTTGAAGCGATTATGGGCGTTGATGCGTTGATTCGTTTGCGTAACTTTTACAAAAAAAAAAACAAAAAAACAAATATTTAGCGCAACAGGTCCATGGGACCCAGGGCCTAGCTTCTCCCAACCATTCGTGTTGTGCGTGTTATATTCTTTACCTTCTTTTCCTTTAATGGAAGGAACCTACTGTTAAACGCTGTTTCAATTTTTTATTTGAGAACCTTTTTCACGTCAGTTTTATTCTCGGATGTTTGTCAGACTCTCGCGAGAGGTGGGGCTGTGAAAGAAATTTTAGGTGTTGTCTGGGGATTGAACTTCAAACCCCACGCTATGGAGTCCAACGCACTATCCACTTGAGCCAGGGTGCCCTGCGTTACCTTTAGGACATTTAATACTACAATATTTATAAAGAGAAATGTATAAACCAAAGCGTCATTACATATAGTAGTGTTGTCGAACTTGATTGGTACATTTGCTAGGGGCCATGTATGTAGTAAACCTTGTCTAGTATGAGGTCGTAACTGCATAGATCTCCTTCAAGGTTCTCCAAATTTGTTCTTAAATACATAAATATTGATTCAGGTATTTAAAGAAGACTTAGATTGTGAACAGTGAACTGTCAACAATAAAAGAAATTCAATGTCTACGATTCAGACAAAAGCTCACAGTGGACTTAGAGGCTGTAAGACTTGCAAACCGCAATGGTGGTTCCCATGAAGATGACCTGTGCTGGTCGGGAAATCAAGTATGTACCTACTAGAGTTATTGATAAACCTGAGTAATTTCGTGAGTGTCCATAGTGTTAGTTCTGGATAAAATAATGTGATTTAGAATTTTGAGTTACAGAAACTAATTTGCTTTCGAAACGGATACGCCTTGAAATTGAACGAAGAAAGATGTTTTGATCTGAGAGAATACCAATCTACAACGAGTAACAATGTGCTGTTCTACTTCGAAGACACATTCGGAGGTCCAAGAGTATTAAGTATAGTGCTGATTATAACCTAGAAGGTCCTTATTGTGATATAAGTCGTACGGCCCAGTCTATAATGTGTCAAGGTACAATTGAAGCATTGTATTCTGATGTGAAACTGGAAGAACCAAATAGGGAGCAAAGGATGCAGATACATTTTTACTTAAAGAACCAATTCATTGGCGACCGAAGTCATGGTACCCTTGCGAGCGTACAGTTGCAAATTTTTGGAGTGTCAATCATTCTGTGTTCTGTCTTATGTCAACCGAATCACATAAGAAGAATGAGGACTGAAGAGTATATTGGATCAGTTCAAGAGACTTTTGAAGAAGATCCAAATTTATCGGTTAGGCGTCGTTCACATCAGCTTGGTTTTTGTCCGTTCACTTTATTTTATGTTTACAGTCGTATAAGATGATGCGTAGACATGTTTCAAGTTCTAGAACCTAATTGGTATTAATATATTAATTTTCGTCGTCTTATAATTAATAACTAACTCGACTAAAATATCTGGCAGGCACCTTGTCTGCATTTCCTCTCGATAATTTTAGGAACGATATTTTCGTATATCTTTGTTTACTTTGTCTTCCTTAACAAGGTCGAATCTAGTTTCTAATTTCGGATTGAATTGATTAATATTTTTGACATGACCTTTACCATCATGCCTCAGTAGTTACTGAGCGGGAGGTTCGATTCCCAGACAAATTTTTGTAAAGTTTTTTTCACGGTCCCAGAAACATCCGAGAGTATAACTGTCATAAAAAAGCTTCTCGAACAAAAATTGTCCTTTGTCATTGTCATTGATTTTCAACCAATTCTTTCAGTTTTTTAATTTGTTTATTTTAACAAATGCACACTAAAAAGTACAAAAACTCAACCCGAAAGCAAAGGGTATGATTAACATCTCCGACTACGTTCAGACTCCAACCATAGAAATCCAATAACTCAAACCCCAACCCTTCATTTTTTAACTTACTTGGTGACTATCCATGAGAGTGCTTACTAGAAGATTCTAGTTTGTAAGTAATTTTTAGTAAATATTCGTATCTCATATCTGTTCTCCTGGTAAATGTCAAAAGCAATTTAATTTAAAAAGATGGTTACGAATATTAAACAAAATCTTTGAGTCCATGATACGTGCTTTCATAATGCATCTCGTTGCCCTGTGTGTTACATAAATCTCTGCAAACGATAATTCCAGTTCCCATCAAGGTTCATTGCTACTTTAATAGATTCAATCCACACCCCACGCAGATACAAAACTAAGTTAATCAGTTTAGTGCAAATATGTATGTACATATGTACATATTTAAAGCCTTTTTTTTTTAGCACAAACGAAAGCAAAACTGATAACATTGCATAAGTTCTCGGCTAATAGCAGTCATTAGTATTTGATTTAAAATTTTAAAACTTAAAGTCAATAGCACAATAATTTATTCAATTATATAAAATTGTTTTGTTAATTAAAAATCATCTGTCATTCCCTTGAATTCTTATGTAAATCAATTTGCTTAAGACTATATTATAATAAAAATCAATTTATTATCTATCAGTGTACAGTATATGTTAATGTATCTAACGGACGTAATAGTAATTCCATTATTCATTATCCGATTTGATCTAATCTGTTCTAAGAGGCATAGGTACAGTAGAAAACTAGGTCGATTGAAAAATTATATATAGCGCCATCTATGTATGTACACATGCGAGATAATAAATTTAAGATAAAAGAAATATAGAGCGAAGATTAATGAGGAAAAGTTAAACGAGGTAGTGCATGAGAAAACGCATTTTAGGTTACATGTCAAGTTCTGAAAGAAAATAATTAAGATGAACTTTTAGTTTTGGAGGTCAAATGGTGTTGAATCTATGCGCAATGAAAAGAAATGAAAAAGAAAAATGGTGGGGTTTGCACACTTGGTTATGGATAGATGTAACCACCTACCCTCGTTGAAAATTAATCGGTCAGTAAGGTAAAAAAAAAGCAATGATTTACTGTAAGCCTAGTTTGTAAGGGGTGCCAAAAAATGCAACCTATCCACCTTAGCATAGAGTCCAAGTAATTCCTCCTAGGGTCGACATTCTAAACGAGACCCGTAGGAAAAAAGTATAAAAATCCCGTATATACATATGCTAGCGTCATGGTTCGACCACCGTTCTCTCCCGCTTTTCTTCCGTAGTAAATCTTTCCAATACACTTGTTTGTCTGACTTTACTGCTGTCCTATTCATCATTGCACCTTCGCCAGAGTAACCGTCATAAAAATATCAAACAAAACGACTTCACAAATCAAACAGTCATCCCGTAGATACATGTGTATGATCTCCTTTATGCTATTCCATCTAACACGGCATAACCCTGAATAACATAAAAATAAAAAATATACAGAACATCTTTAAGGAAAAGTAGAGAGAAAGAGAAAAATAACCGTTTTGCCGTTAATCTATTGTTTTTACGTCCAAAAGATACATATATAGAAGCCAGGTCTTTGCTTATCCCCATGCACCTCGTCGTGATGCATCATAATATTCTGCCATAAGCGTCATTAGTGTTCACCATCGTTGCTCATTGTAACGACTTCGTGTCAGATATGAATTTTTTTTTCTCTCCTTCTTTCATTTCTGGAATTTCGTTCGGGAAGATTAGATAAAAAAGAAAAAAGAAAAAAAAAAGAGAAGAAACGTGGTCGGTTGGTTTGGTTTGGCTGAAATGAGATTATTATAGGAATCAAATCGCGACTCAATCGACGGACGGACGATGCTCAGACTACTGATCGATGAAGCACATGGAAATTGAGTTTATGAGATGTTGTGGTGTTAGATGTTCTCTGATCTGGATTAATGTGACCTTTTGATGGAGTTGCGGCTAGAAATTGGTATAACCATAAATCTTAATTGTGCGGAAATGCTTGAAGTTGATTCATTTTATAGAAGTAACTCTTTTCAGGTCAAATGTCTCGCTTGGAGTTTCTTTTTATATGTATTTTATGATTTGTTATTCGTAGATCTGTCAAATCAAATTTTGCATAAAGCCTGCTATAGACAAGTAACTGATTGGAGAACTGCTTAACAAACTTGTTGCAATCATTTGCCTACAGGTCTTCTTTGTTGTGATGGAATCGTTCGCAGTTTAATTTTATTTCATATTTTTTGAATTAGTATTCCTATTGCTGCCACAGCGACCTACATAGAGTATCTATTATGTCAAAGGGTGGAATTAATCAAATAGAGGTACCACCTTCCTTATGAAAATTAGTTTGCAGCAGAGTTTTTCAAGCACCAAGCACCACATTATGGCTATGTCGGACATTCTTAGAGAATGGTTTCAGATGATTCGTCCTCCTCCAAACAAAACAGGCATTTTGTCTCTGGGCATAGATTTAAGTGTTAAGATTGGTTATTGGAAAGCACTCCACATAATTTAAGGATTTCTTTGTAATGCTTGATTGATCAGCCCGGGACAATTTCCCAGTGGGGTGCCCAAAGTTTGTGTTTCCAGTCATTGATCAGACTAGAAAATTGTCGATAACTGATTAAAATTTCATCCTTGCGGGCAGATTTAAACTGGAATAACAGACATCGACACTCTACGGGAAAGGAAGTAATTATTCAACTTTCTACATGTCCCTTATCCCTTGGTTGGTCAAATCTTCGACATCTCTGCTACTGATTGCTCTTGCTAACGAGTCGTATTATCGAACGCGGTCTTGCTATCTAAAAAGGCAATTAAAGCAAATTTCTTGGAACGAAGTACATCTTCTCTCTTCTTGGCGACATACAGGATAGCATTTTCCGTTGACTTGTCTTTCCTGTACGCAAACTGAATCGAATGCAGAGTGGTAGATAGACCTAACCGACCTCTAATATGAATGTTAATGTGTCTCTCTATGGGAATACATGATATTGGGGGCATCACTTAGGGATACAAATTACATTTATCTGTCTCCAGGTGATCGGAAAGTACAGATCCCGAATTGTACTTACTTACGTACATAGGTGGCCCTACAGTTCGGTGTGAACCTGGGCCTCAACCAACAAGCCTGCGGGTTTCATTCGAAGACTCTACGGGTTGGAGCACTGGAGTCCATTCGCTTTATGTTATGTCCCAGCCATCGACGACGAATGCGCCGTTTTTTGTCTATGTCGGTGTCACCGTACAGCTTGTATAGTTCGTCGTTAAATCTCCTCCTCCAACGCCCGTTAATGCAAACGAGACCGAATAATTTACGAAGTATCTTTTTGTCGAAACGACTGAGGATATCTTCATCCGCTTCATCCGTTTAATTTCTGCTGAGACATTATTATCAGAGTTTATAGCAGCTACCTCAAATTAAACAAATTCCCTTACTACCCTGTCCCTTCTTATTGATAGCATATACTCGTACTTGGTTTGCCCCCGTTTAACGCTAAACCCATTTTGGCAGCTTCAATACCTTCAAACAGTGAGGTGACAGCCCGCTGAGTTGTTCTACCATTTATGTCGATATCGTCTGCGTACGCTAGTAGTTGCACAGACTTTTGAAAGATTGTGTCTCCGGTCTTGGCTTGTACAATTTTTCAAGTATGATGTTAAGGAAGACACATGACAGAGGGTCACTTTGTCTATATCCTTTTTTGACATCAAAGGTCTCGGTGAAATCGTTGATGGAGCAGCGAAAATTCTCCATCGTCTTCCGCACAATCTGATGAGTTTGACAGGGATGTCAAAACTAGACATAGCTCATCTCTATAAATCCTGTCAAATGCGGCCTTGAAATCGACGAAAAGATAGTGGGCATCGATTTGGACTTCTCGAGTTTTTTCCAGGATCAGTCGAAGTGTGAAAATTTGATCGATTGTGGCCTTTCCTGGTCTGAAACCGCAATGATAGGGGCCAATCAGGTTGTTGACGAAGGGTTTCCGACGTTCACACATGATGGCAGATAGGATCTTGTACCCGACCTTGAGGAGACTGATACACTCAGTAATTGGTGCAATCGAGTGGGTCTCCTTTCTTGTGGATCGCACCAAAAGGTGCTTAGATTCCATTCATCAGGCTTACACTCATCTGACCAAACTTTGCAAATGAGTTGATGTATGCTCTCTACCAGGTCACTTCCAGGTGCTTTGAATAGCTCGGTTGGTAAGCCGTCAGGTCCGGGGGCCTTATTGGATTTAAGCTTGGATATTGCTATCCTCACTTGATTTTTGTCAGATAGACGGAATTTTGACTATCAACGTCTAGATTGAATGGTTCATTCTGCCTGACAAGGGTCGGATTTTTCGGATTCATTAACCTGCTTCGGGGATATGAGCGCTGCTATTGGCCTATTAAGGGTTCATCAAGCACCAACTCTATTCAAAGTAGTCCACATAGGCCATGCATTTGAAAACCTCTTATTGTAAATGACTCGTTTATTCGCAAGCTCTAAAGTAGTCGAAAGAGAGCTCCTACCCGGGTAATTCCTTGTACACTGGTAGTTAAGCATTTTTGTGAACCTTACTCAGAGGCAATTGGCACTTTCCAGTCTAAGAAGGCATTAGTAATGGCTTCTATTTTGACGATGTAGACGTTTATTATTTAAATGTTTATACAGAACCTGTGTTGCATACAAATTTTGAAAAATCCGAAACGCTTATTTCTTTTTTTTGAAGAAGAAGAAGCTTCCTAATTTTACAAAACGCCTTTCGGACATACATGCAAAGAATATACACGCACAACACAAATGGTTGTGAGGAGTGAGGCCCTGGGTCTCATGGACCTGTCGCGCCAAATTTGTGTATTTGTACTCTTTTTTTTAACTCTGTTTTGTATTAACAATTGTTATGATTTACGTAGTACTCCCAAACGGAAGGAGCTACGAAATCAATTATATTTAATAATCATGTATGGTACTGATTTTTTTTTATTTACTTTAACTGCATAGTTCTATTTTAATTTCTATCACCGTTACGTATTACACAATGCCCTCCATTGTACAACTCGTACAGTGTGGTACCCCACGCTTAACAAACAGAATGCCACCATAACCACATTTAAGCCATAATTTTGCCTTCATGTAACGTCTTTATTTCTACTTAAGGTACCTCTTCTGTTACCACGAAGATGACGTTATAAATAGCAAAGAAAATAGTAAAATAAAAATAAGGAACATTTTTTGCAATTTTCCCCACAATCATGATTTTAAAATGATCACTTTGAAGCAAAAACCATCTGAGAGGCAACTTGAAGTCGCATCGAAGAACTCCTAACCACTTGGTGCTTGATGGAAATGATGATGATGACGACGATGATGATTGGGAGGTACACCGATGCCCAGCTTCATGCAAATTACACGCGGCGGTGACCTTATTTTATCTGTTTTTTTTTTTCTTTTTGCTATCAATTTGCATATATGCTAAGCCCCCCTGCTTATGTATGTTTCTCTCGAAGAAATTGCCCGAAGAATTACGCGCTGCATTATAACCATCTGTGTGCGCACATGAGTAATTCAAGCAGAAACCAATTGCTGATTCTATTTATACTCTGAGCCTGGTTTATGGCGTTTCTTTTGCGTTATTCTTATTGTTTTGCTTGCTGTTTTTCTTCAATCGTGATTGAGGACGCGCCCCGCGCTCCAATTGGTGTCGATGGTTCTTGATTTCAGAATCAATTTCAATTTGTCGGAGTAAGGTGTTGGCCGAGATGGTAGTTTGTCTTTTTTTTTCGAAAAGGACTGGCAGTGATCTCTTGTTTAATTGGCATCTATTAAAATCGAATTTGCGGAGAATAAATGAAAATTTATTACAAACGGAAATGGAGCTGTCAGAATTTCACTTTTTCGTTTCGTGTTTTGAGTTTAAAATTTCGAATTTGTGTCAAAATATTATCAGAACATTCACCCCGTGGGGAGACCCATATTGGTTTTAGAAAGCACCAGCGAACGTCTTGGATGATTGATTGATGATTTTGTGGTGTTGTTGTTTGAAATCGAAATGAAGCAATTTCACTTGAGTAATTATTTTTGGCTTTGGTTAAATTCGATTCGAAACTTTTAATTAATGTCTTGCAGTGAAGGTCATTGCCATTATAAATCATGTTGGAGGACCAAGTTTTAAATGATTGGATTTTTTTTTTTTTTTTTTTTGTAGACGCAAAGGATCTCATTAATGTAAGGGAATACTGCTCGATTCCGTTTAATTTATTATACTTTTTACTCGATTGAACAATTTTACTCTTTCTTATGGTGTACAAAGGTTTTACCCATCTCTTCCGTGAGTTATCTTTCACTGTCCTCCGTCGTGTATTTTTTCAATGAAGTGCGATGGAACCTTTTATCTGACATTTCTCGTATCTTATACGCCCTATGACGGGCTTTACGTAAGGTCGGGTTTCAGTATCTGTCTTTGTCCTTAAAAAAATCTTGAGTAAAATAAGTAAGGCATAATTGTCTATAGGGTGACAAAATTGAGTCGAACGGCATGGGCTAGCCAAGGAGTGTAGAGGTGTTTACTAAAAAGGAAGTAACATCCCTAAATGAACCACTATTGCATTGTACAGACATGCTGATCTTTCCGCCTTAACTAAATAATTCAAAAAATAGACCTTACAACTTTAGAAAGGCTGTTCACCAGACGATCAGATCAAGCACCATTCTAAACCGAATTCGTTGGAAGAGGGCAGAGCTACCGTCTCCTTATTGATACGTTCTTGTATGATAGGCATAGTTTATGTCCAAACCTAAATAAAGATCTGTGAAAATACAATTGGTTTCATTCAGTTTAAGGTAGATTTTCTGATTGCTAAATGCAATGTACATCATCAATTCCTAAAGCAGGGATAATAACGATAAATAATAATCTTTCTCTCTTTCACTTTCTTTGTAGTTGTCCTAGCGATGACTCGAAATATGTAACAAAAAGATTGAAGAACTCATCCTCTAACTGGCCTCGACAATCTGTGTTTAGCATATCTCTTAAAAGAACCAAGCAATTCTCTATTACAACCGGTTAACACGAGTTTGTGGTATCAAAGAGGTGAACAATAGCTCTAATTGGGTTTTCTTATAAACTGTCGCCTCTACACTACCTAGTTACATTCATATACATACATATGTACATATATAATAACTGAGATGAAGACTGTCTTCTCCATAAATTTCTAAATATTAATTACGCATAAAAGTATACACTTTGCAAGAGTTGAACATTCACTTTAATTCAAATGTCGTTCTTGTTGATTCTCATCGAATTGAATGAATTCGATGAATATATTTATTTCTATAAAATTATTATATTGGCTAAGCTCTTAGAATGTTT
The DNA here is from genome assembly GCA_905220385.1 of Xylota sylvarum. Taxonomy (NCBI): domain Eukaryota; kingdom Metazoa; phylum Arthropoda; class Insecta; order Diptera; family Syrphidae; genus Xylota; species Xylota sylvarum. The sequence goes on along the minus strand of LR999957.1, from coordinate 99,683,650 downwards.
TTTTTACACTGTAATCAAGTTTTATTCAGTGTCTCAGTTTACATCCAGCAATAATAAATAATTTGCATGCATAAAATTATTCAGTGTCTAAAAAAGTACTTTTGGTCAAATAGCTATGCATTCCATTTCAATTCCCTAAGGATGCATGGTATTATTTCATTCAGCCATATCAAGAAATTCTATCGAACACACATAACCACTAAACACCATCACGCCCAACCACATACATACATATTACATTCCTCCAGGGGGAATTCCTTACGCTCAATTACAAACACATGTTCTCGATCTAGAATCCGAGATGGACAAAACGTGTCATAGCCCTAAGGAGTTTTGTTCACCTCTCTTCTCGTTCTAAAATCTAAAATGCAAATCAATCATTTCCAACCATCCACCGACAACATACCGACCCTATTCGCTACACCGACGACAAGTAGATAACTTGATTAATTATCCGCAGCGAAAGCGGTTGACTGCGTTTAACCACCACTGAGAGTTGTGACAGAGTTCATAAGTCACCGTGTGTACAACATGGAATAAGAAACATCAGTGTCGTTCATGGGAAATGATTGTCTTTCCCAAAAATGCCCACCACCCCCCGCAGTGACATCAAAAACCGGATTGAAAGCTCCGATGAGACACAAGTCTTGTATGTACATAAAAATTTAAAAAAAAAAAAACCTTGAACTGGGCCATGCGAACATGGGACTTCTACCTTTCGAAGAACCATAATGTCATTAACCAACACTTTTTGTTCCTTTTCTGCCACTTGTTCGCGCTTAATTACCCTAAGCGGCAAAAAGTGTTGAATTGTGTACACAAAAACTTACACACTTTAGCGTGTTTAATCTTGTGAGCTTGTGAGCTTGCAAGCTTCTTCGCTTTAATCGTCTTAAGAATTCTTCTCCTTTGAAGATCGATTGTATGATGCCATTAGCGTGGTCTCCGCAAATAATTGTTAGGCATTATTGTCCAAAAACAGATACACCAGTGGGCAGTAAAAGATACACATCTCTAACGGATAGATACTAAGAGATTGCGAGGAAATCAATTGTCAACAATTTTGACACTAATCCCCAGTGGCAAAATTCGTGTTCCACACAGTAATTAACCCTCTCCCACCTTCCATCGAGGTGATTCAGAAAAGAAAAACGAAAGAATTTAGTCGGTGAAATGTGAAAGTGACCGAAAAGAAACAAAACGCTTGCGCGCCCAATCATTGCCGAGGGTTAAGCATGAATCAAAAGGCAGGCATGCGCGATATGCAAACGTCGATATGAGTCGAACCGACTCACACAATGGACGTATTCTTGGGATGAAAGTAGTTGAACACGTGTGGTCGAGAGGAGCCGGTATGATTGGCTTTGGTGGAGTTGTTTTATGACTCAAGTTTCGAGGAATTTAAATGAAAATGAGTTTTAGGTTAGATTGGGTAATAAAATGAGTTTTTTTTTTCGTTTTTCGTTACTGTTAGGAATTCTTTATTTTTTCAGAGCTGCTTTTTCCTATTAAAACAAAATAAAAGCTTTCTTTTTGTGAACACTTGCGTTTTTTTTAATTAAATTTCTTTACGTTTTTTTTTTTTAAAGAAACTAGTGATACCCTCCACCGGGACCTCACATCGCGAAAATGTTTAATTTAGTGCATAGGCAATCTGAACTGGCATTCCAATGAGATGGAATTCCATTTTCTCTACTTTGACATGAATATATAAAAATTTCCAATTAAACTTTGTAAGCGAACCGTGAATACCGAATTGTTTATCCATTTTGGTGGTGCAACTGCAAATTAAACAATGTTACCTCTTGTTGATTCTCACACATTTAATTGTGTGATTTTAATGCGATATCTGGTTTTGCATCTTTTGTATAATTATGTTTACTTTAATCAAAGATGTATGTTTAGTTTTACTTACACAATCCGATCTGAGTACTTTTCAGTCTTTCACGGTCCAGTCATAGAATTGTTTCCATGAATCTATGCCCTATGTTATTCGTTCAATGTAAAAATGTACTGTTTGCGATGTACAATCGAAACTTAACTTGATCAAACCAACAAAATATCGACAAAGCCAAGCCTTTATGATCTTAGGTAGTAGAGAAAACTTTATATAGGAAAAAACATGGCGTCCTGAACAACATATTTCGTTGTCTATTTAAAGCTTTATTTCGTAGCTAGTTATAGTTGTATCTGTGTGGTGTGACAGTCGCTTATTTCTTATTTCTCCACTCTGGTAGAAGAAAAATAGTTGGTGTGTGAATGGAACATCAAAAGTATGGGAAAATATGTATGCTATTGACTACAACTCGAATTCATACATATGTATATTCTGGAGGATGTTTGCTTTTATCAACAATCTGCGGTAGCACATACTTGTTTTTATAATTTTCTACGGGTAAGGAAATCCTTCCAATTGTTGTAAGCTTATTTAGAGCGCGTTGTTATGTCTCTAACTAAAGGTATTGTATTAAACATCGTGTTCTTGGTCCAATATCCAGAAATCGAAGATGTTGATCTAAAACATTTCAGAAATGGCAACATGTTGTGTATGTTACGATGAGTAGATGACGTCGTAGATCGTTACTACATGATAAGTGATTAAGCTTTGAAATACTCTGCTGGGGTAAGTATTTCTAGAAGTCTTACCTCAAAAGCAGAACGCTGCCTAAACGTTTAAGGATCGCCTTTTCCAAAAATTCAGTTTCAACACAATTCAATTCGAAAAAATCGGTTAAGTGAAACTATGATTAATTGTAATTGCAGCGTTTTTCAAACCGTAGTTACACTTCGATGTTAAAAGAAAGCAATATTGTCATAAAGGACATTATTGTAGACATTCACATTTCAACAGCCAGGTGGCCTTAAGAGTTAATAAGATTAGCTTAGTAATATCTTAAACGCAAAGTTTTGGTTGTAAAAGGGCACCATATTCTGCAACATATTACTGAAACTCCAAAGGACACAATGTGAATGTCTAATATTCAAGACCTATGTGCTATGTAGGACCACATTGAACTAGTTCTAGACTACTTTTTGAACACCCTGCTCTATTTTTAAAGCGTAGTTTATACATATAGGTATATGCTTTCCATTTGTTCAATGGCTTTGTTATGTTTTCTCATCAAAATTGCACATTTTATTAATCCTAAGATACTGGCGTATGCCTCGATTAAAAGGTAACAAATCTATAAACTCCCTTTAAAATTATAGTTCTCAAGATGCAACGCCCCTTCCATGTTGCTATCCCTTACCAAAAATATAATATGTATGCACACTCATCTTCACACATTCCAAGCATAAATCCAATTTTTCATCCCACAATACCTACCAGCAGCAGCAGCAGCAGTAACGCAAGAAGGAACGTGCAGATTCATTTAAGTTGCTTCAACTATGTATCTGTAAGGATAGTGTGAAAAATATCCACATTTCGACAAAGTGCACGAAATCCTTCCTGTTCACGAATTCTAACCATTCATTCGCTCTGTCTCTCTCTTTCTTGATTTCAGTCTTGCTTGGTGAATTTTTTTTTATCGCACCTTCATTCTTGGGCACCATGGCAATTTATCAATTCGTTGAACCTTCTTAGATCGTGTGTCTGTGTGTATGTGTGTGTGTGTTTATATGTGAGGTGACTATAATCACTGTAAACCTCGCCCATATCCTCGCAGAGAAACAGGATCAAGAGTGCAGGCAAAATATTCTCTATAGAGATACATAAAGAGGATATGGATACACAGGATATAGATGCTTCCTTGCACCATAATCATTCATGGATAATCCGCTTGATTAGAGCAGTGTGATGGTGCTACTGCCACTGCTGCTGGTTCTAATGTTAAGTGATGAATGGTGAGTACTTACACTTGATGGTAAATTGCAGTTGAGATCCTTTTCTCTTACGGAAGTATCCTGTTGCTGCTGTTGCTTTTCTTCCCCTTTTTCACTCTACATTTATTTTTGTTCACACGTCACTATGTGGTTTGGTATTTTTTTTTATTTATTTTTTTTGCTATAAACTAACTTCTTAGGATCAAACGGACATGTAGAGAAAAAAAAATGTTTGCACTTTCAAACTTTGCCCGTCTTTCACCAGTATATCTCGTAGATACTTTTTCAAGGAAAAAAGAGAAAAAAAAACTTTTATTCTTCAACTAAATACTCAAAAGCACTAGAGCATGTGTTTTGCAAAAACACCAACCAGAAACAGAAATACACAGAGGGATACAAGGAAAAAGGGATACAAATAAACAAAGCGAGACCCGCTCACAAGGACCGAAAATGATAAATCGGTTTGCAATATTCTTGTAGAGATAGATGCACGGATGCAAGTTCAACTTCAATAGTTCCGATATTCGATGTGTTCGTAACCAAACCGATTGGATTCCTCCAGTACTGGCTAAACGAAAGAAATTCTTTGAGGTCTTCTTGCGGTCGAAGACTTCTGCAAACTATTTACACTTTGGTTTGGTCCGTAGGAAAGATCATGGCCATGAAAGAACCGGATACGTTTGGAGAAACAAAAAGAAGAAATGTGTTTTTTTTTTCTTTTCTTCTTCTTTGTACACGAAGAAAGGTATGGTTGGTAACCCAACAAACAGACGATAATGTTGGAGATGACGATGGTGGTAAGGTGATAATGAAGAAACAGTGGAGAGTAAGAGAACTCTTATGTAGAAGCATTCGAAGTAGTCACGTAGATTTTTCTCTATGGCGGAATGAATGGAGCATAAAAGAGATAAAAATATGTGATCACGTATGATTTTAGTTTTTAAGAGAATCTACGAGGGCATTAAAAAAAGAGACTTATGGATACCAAAACTTCAGAGTCAACTGATTTTTGGTTGATTGAATTGATGACTTGATTCATTCGAAATCAATAGGGTTACGATATTGGATATTATTGGAATGTTAATACGTATTTGAGACCTGACCTTCACTTAGAGGAGCCAATTACAAATAGTGCAGAGAGTGGTCCAATCTTTTTACGCAAATGGTTCTTCACACCTTACATTCGATATGAATACCGACTTTCTTCTCCCAAAATGTACATATATGTTAGGTTGGAAATTTGAAGACACTTATTTACTTCGGTCCTGTATCGTAGGGTATCTGCCATGCATCTCAGTCTGACTCCATGCTGTCTTTTGCTCTAGTCAAGATGGGTTCCATGGAAACCGGCATTCCCACAAATACGGTTAATATATTCTTTGATCAATGCTTTCTTTTTTACGTTCAAAGAAATACTGCCAGCTTAACATTACGAGATGTCCATTAATAATTGGAGTTAACTTCAGACCTGCTTTAGGTCCGAACGCTCTAATCTTGGTACACATTTCGAGGAAGCGTTCTTGCGTTGACAAAGAATTCGGAAAGAAAACAAAGATTTTTAACTACCTTTTCATATACATACATACATATGTACTTTGCAGAATAACCACTTTCTCATTCGTACTGGGGAAGTTTTTCTAATCCTTTTCTGACTCTGAATAGAAGTGACTCTGCTGTCGATATAGCACTATGTCAATGTGGTGTGCTTATAATATAGATGCTCACCTTCATAATATTGCTTGCATGAAGCAGTATCTTCAAATCATTTCACCATACTAAACCCCACATAACCTGGAGTCCCCTGACATGAGGTAGTGTTAGTATACATACATATTTGTGAACATTTCCCAGCATTCTAACACCTTGTGCTTCTATGTGACATAAATTTACTCGTATGTGAGTTATTCTTTTTATTTTCATTTCAATTTAAGGACAAATTAAAAATAAAGTAGAAAAAAAAGAAAAACTAGTGGAAACATACAAAACTATAAGTACTTCCGCCATGATTAGCATGAAAGACGAACGCACACTGATGTTGATGTCCTTCCATTCGTTGATATCCCTTTTTTTGTGCAATATTTAAAATTTTTAATTCTTCCCTTCTAAGGATTAAGTACAGTTGTCCCAATGTTTTATTTGGTTTTTTTTTTTCGGGGAAATAAGTAATGTCCGACTCATGTGTTGGAAGGCTTCTCGAAAACTGCCTGGTCTTTCTGTGTGAAATGTTTTTTTTATTTTGCACGAATCTTAAGCTTCTTAGAACGCTACGAGTTTTAAAGCCGTTAATTGAAAAACAGAAGGAAAATTAGAAACGTAATCGGAAAAACAATGGGAACTTAAATGGGGCTATGATTCTCACGATGTTTACCCAGTGATATCAGTTTGGTAAATATTTGATTCCGTTCCTGAAAGTGAAACGGAAATTACATACAAGAGAATTTTATGTGTTTTTCCTAGAAACAAGAAAAGTGAGAAAAGAAGAAAAAGAACATTAAAACCCATAGCTCATCAACTTAAGTTGAATGGTATGCGCGCAAGGTTAAAGGGAATGTATTCAAATCTCTTTGGTAAACAATAATGATATGTATTCGCTGTCAAAATTCTGACACATGTCGAGGTAAGGAAATGTAGAACGAGAAAATTTATCATGAGGAATTATGAAAAATAATAATTGAAGTAAGCAATGGAGGCAAACATGAATCATTAGCAAAATTTTATAATAACAGTTTGTCAGGGAAGATTTTTAACATGTTATTCGGTCAAGAGGGATGGAATATTAAAGCGATTTCAAGGAAGGAGGGACTCTCATCTTTGGTCATAAAACGAAAGAGGATCGTGACGCCAGATTGCCTAGGTTGTCAAAAAAGGAAGCACCTGGAGTTGGGCATGTGCGTAGGAGGTGGAGAATGGTTTTCTCCCCCTTTGCATCATTACAGCTTCTGCAGAAGTCTTGTAAAAAAAAACCCCAGGCATTTGGCATGTTCGTCTATCAGACAGTGCCCAGTAATGATCTGTAATCGCGTCAACAAAACCAATTCGGCACTACGTTTCAGACCAATCCTAGGCCAGATTTCGAAATGTTGTAAGAACAGAAATTTTCCAATCTACGGTTGGTTTTGCTAATGGCGTTCAGCTTTAGTAAGAGATTACAAGTAGCGAAAGGCATACCCAGACTTCCCCATTTCGGCACAATCTTATGGGTCACACTTTTCTGGTGTGTAGATCCTTTGGTTCCAGCTTAGTTATTTCAAATACTTAAAAACTAAGCAATGTACGGAATATTACCATTGTCACATAGTAGGTACATGAAAGATCCTTCATGGATTAGTTACCAAACACATTTTCTTCAAAACCACACTTAGCAGCGGCATGCGGTCGTTTGAATTCGCAGCATCTGTTATTAAGTAAGTACTTACTTACTTATGTGGCACTACAGTTCGCGGTAAACCTGGGTCTCAACCAGCAAGGCTCTCTAGGTAACCCGGTCCTTAGCTTACAGGATATCTTCATCCAGTGCAAAGAAACAGCGATTGGCAAGAGTTATGTTTCGTTTAATTTCTGCTAAGATGTTATTATCAGAGTTTATAGCAGAGCACAGGAAGATAACGTCCCTTACTACCTCAAAGTTATAGCTGTCGATTGCGACATTTTGTTCAATTCGTCGATATTGTGCGTCTATTCTTGTTGACAGGATATACTTCATTTTGCTTCGGTTACGGCCAACAACTCGCTGAGTTCTACCAATTATGTCAATATCGTCAGCGTACGCTAGTAGTGGTACAGACTTTTGAAAGATTGTGCCTCCTTTTTTCACATCAAAGGTCTCATTGAGGTAGTTACAGAAATTGATGGTGCAGCGAGGATTCTCCATCGGCATTCTGCACAAATATACAAGTTTGGCAGGACTGCCAAAACTAGACATGGCTTTGTATAACTCGTCTCTATGAATGCTGTTATATGCGTCCATAAAATCGATGAAATTATTGTGGGTATCGATTTGGACTTCTTAAGTTTTCTCCAGGATCTGCTGAACTGTGAAGATTTCATCAATTATGGACTTTCCTGGTCTGAAACCACACTGATAGAAACCACTCTGATAAATCAGGTTGTTGTCGAAGGGTTTCAGACGTTCGAATTGGTTGGCAGATAGGATCTTGTACGCGATGTTGATGTCTCTATAACTGGCGCAATTGATGGGGTCTTCTTTCTTGTGGATCGTGAAAACGGTGCTGAGATTCCATTCATCAGACATACATACACTCATTTGAAAAAATCTCAGAAATGAGTTGGTGTATGCTCTCTACCAAGTCATTTCCATCTGCTTTGAACATGTAGAGTGGTAGGCTTCAGATCCAGCAGACTTGTTTATTGAAACTTTGATCAGGTGGACGGAAGTTCTGGCTATCATCCTCTAGATTGAATGGTTTATTCTGTCTGACAGCGAGATGTTGGTCTTCGTGGGCATTATACGGTCTGCAGAAGAAATTTTTTCTTATTCTCAGCACCGACTGTGCCTCTACCAGGAGGTTTCCTTCTTCATCTGTACAATCTTTTGTATGGGTCTTGTCGGCTTGACACGTTCTTTTTCTCAGGGGTTTCTTGGTGGTGTTCGAGCAAAACCCCAGTTTCAAACACTAATACTGTAACGTTATCCAAAACGAATTTTTGTTTCGAAATAAATCCACATCTTGGTACTGCTAGTAGTGTCCCTTCCGTCTTTGGATATAGGGCCAATTCTTTTGACAAGCAAATTTTCTCGAAGGATTTTGTCAATTATTTCGCATAATTATAATTATATTTTTAGGTACATTTATATTGTCACAGCTCTTTGAGATATTTTATTCAATAGCATTCCAAAAGCTAGTAGCCATTACCATTGGTCGAATTCACGGACGACCATCGTTAAAATTTCAACCAAAGCTCAATCTGCGAAAAATACTTCTAAAAACCACTGCCATTCAACACATTACCGTTGAAGATATACACAATAATTAATTCCGTTTGAAATTTCCTGCAAAAATATTCACTTAAACTCCTGCTGGTCCTATCCCTCCTGGACCGACCAAGCGTTTTCACTGACCACATTTTAATTATCTCTCATTTATATTAATTTTTTCTGTCCATCTGTTTGATCTCATTCATTCTTAATAAAATATTTTAATAAATTCCTATGAGGAATAAAGGATACGAGTTCTTTTTATTCGCGACACCATTTTCTCTTGCACGTACATATTTTAATTAAGCTTGGCGCGGTGTAAACACCACTTCTCCTGAGTCCTGATACATTCCGGATGTTGGTGCTTTTCCCTGCTATTTGTGTGTTGATATTGTTGAATTTTTCCTTATATACATATATATACATATGTATATTTTTTTATTCTGCTGAGTACCATGTGAAATCCTGCTTAATATTAAGAGTCAGAAATGGAATGCATGTATGTATGTTAAGTGTTCATTTCGACGCTGTTTCTGTTTCGTACAACAGAGGGAAGGATACAAAAAAAATTCACAGTCTCGGATAGACGTGTGCATTCACTTTCTACAACTCTTACCGATTGATCACATACTCGTAGTGTATTATTTAATATATTAAGTCTCTACCAATCACTCAATTCTAAAACCTAAAGGTTTACTTTATACCAACATTTTTTTATTAAAGAATTGGAAAGGGTGATCAATTACAATGTATTACTTCTCATCACCATGTTATAACCTGTAAAATGTCTATATTTCTAGATAGAAATATACATTTTTAATCTTTTAACAAACTACATCCATCTATTACCGATTCCTTACATAATGATTACTGATGCACTCCACCTAAAGCCAGATACTTCCTATTCAAAATTAAAAGGTGACTATAATTATACTACCCTAAGTGTATCCATATTTTGCATCAAAAATTAACACACAGAGAATACCTAGCAAGATATTAAAAGATAAATAAAAGGAAATATTAAAAGGACCCTCATGTTGATATCACTGTGTTCATCGCAGTAGCTGTGGTTGGCCTGTCGTTATATCTTTTTGTCGGAACTTAAATTATTTCAATTTATTGTACTCGCAGTATGCATGTCTTTATACGATTGCCGATGAGGATGCGCTCGATAAATAAGCACAGAAGAATGCCATAAGAGGGACCCACTGCAATGAGGCTCCTTATTATAATTTACAACACTGTTGATCAGCTATATCACATGAAATAACCGCAAACATTGACGCCTGAGAATGTTCATATAAAATAATTGGAACTGGAATTGATTTTTGTATATACTGTATCAGATTAAGAATGAAAGGATGAGGGATATACAATTCCAAAGCGGACGGGTGCTTTATGATTTACCCAATTTGAGTAGGTAACGTGTGCGCTTTGAGAGAGATGGATGAATTTTTTTCTTAATGCTAGCATCCAAGATCTGATATGTCACTGATCTTATTGGGAATCGGAATATCAAATTGCCAAAACTATCTGTGTCTGTCGGAATAAAATTTTATGACCACATTACCTAGTCTACATTAATTGCACGATTCCTCATTAGTTCGGAAGTACGTCATACGTACCGCAATCAAATGTACATAACAATCTTGTTATCTCCAGATGGTCGCATGACTGGCGAACCAGATATATAAAGGATTCAACCTCTACCATTAGCTCAACCAGACCTACCGTACTTTCCTGCAACAAATGATGTCACATCTAAAGCTAATGGACAGGGAGTGGCTAGTTCAATCACCTATGATATGAAATCGACTCTTACTGCTAGCCATAGGGTTTAACTACCACCCTAGCATCAGCAGCAACAGCAGCTAACTAATACCTTCCTTCAGCTCTACCGGGTAAAGTCTATTGATAATACTATAATATCATCCATTGCCACTACCGACGCCGTAAGTTAGTACGTCACATTGTTTGACTTAGCCCCCCTAACGTCGTAAGTAGTGCCCTTGACTGCGAGCCGAAATAATTTTCTGTAAAGTAAGTCTTCACCAGAATACTGATGACCTTCGTTTTCGACTATGTAAAAGTTGTTAAGAAATAAACTACTTATCCCTAGATCAACTTGTGAACTCCACTCGTTTTGAACTCCTTTCCCAAGTGGAAGTTGGCCTGCTCGTCGCATTCAAATCATTAACACCTTGAGAAATATTCGATACGTCGAATGTAGTTGATGTAGTGTACTATGTACACTTTAGATAGCGCTACAGTCACTAGTGAACATTAGCTTCAAACAATTCCACTGAGTAGTGACTTTGATTTTAAACTGAAATTAACAACTTCGGAAACCTTTTTGACATACGCCATCATAACCTCTTTGACTTTTAAGACTTCTCAAAGAAGGATTCCAGTTCTTTTAGTGTTCTCTGCAGATGTTGTAATCTTTAAATCCGAATGGGTTTTTTGATTACTATCACCAGTTACACCGAAGTCCGCTTTGGGTTCTTTCAGATGCGATAGTGTTCGGTGAAAGTCTAATTAGATTCTTAACTTATTTGTCCTTAATTCTGCTACAGAATTTAAAAAAAAAATATTGTTGGATTAATATCGCACAGATACTTATACGTTAGGGGTCAATTTCCAATTAAAGAAACAACATTATCTGTCTGGACACGCATATAATCCTTTCCAGTCACTTTTTTTACCATTCAGCTGTGAAAAAAAGAAAAAAAAAAAACTCAAAATAACCGAATCAGCGAACAGATGAAGTTCCTGGCTTCGAAATCGAAATCATTGGAAATAATTTTTCCAATTTAAGGACTTTTTTCTTCCGTCTGTTTCTGTGAAAATGGAAATGACAGTCATACAAATTGAAAGCGGGTTCATTTTTTCCGCGTGAGTTCCACAATTTGCCTTAGGGGATGTGAAAGTGGTTTAAGTGGCTTCAGGTGGGCGCATCGGACTCATCTCCATCTCTATCCTTGCAACCAGCATGGTTGCAATTTTCCAACTTCCTCACACTCCAAAACTGATTGACTATTAATCATTTCACTGCAAATGCATTGCATTCCAAGTGAGGAAGAGTTGACCGAGTTTTGGAAGGATCCCACTGAATACATCCAGATGCGATTCAGGATATGATTTTTATTGAATTTACTGCTTTGGTAATCAGTTGAAGTGAATTGTGACAATTTATTAATTGATTTGGTTTTTTTTTTTTGCTGCTTTTATCCCATCATCATTCATAATCAGAAAAATTTATTAATTTTTGAGTGCATGCGGTCCTTAAAGTGCGTGGGGTAGAGACAAATAAAATCCATACATATATTCACAGTTTTGTATGTAAAATGGATGGAAATATTATTTTTTTTGTGTAAGCTTCAAGTGGATGTGGCTGTGGTTTTCGGTTTTTTTCGCATGCCTGCTATAGCCTCATGTGGTTGTAGGTGGGGTTGTGTTTGCCAACTTTCAGCATTAATAAGTTTTCGAGTAGATAATAAAATAAATTTTCCCAATGAAAATAAAAAAAAAATATTTTGAAAATTAAGCGTTTATAAAATAGTTTTCGTAAATATATATATTTTATAATTCATTGTATTAGTAAATGCTGGTAAACTGTAATACCTGCGGACTAAGGGAAAAGGAACATTTCAGTGAATGACCCGAGGGTAGGTGTAAATCTTCTATAGGCAATATGAGAATAGTAAGTGCGAGCTCATAGTTGTGTCAGATTTTTACTGACTTAAAACACCACGATATAAATTTTTAGATACTGCTAGTAAGATATAACTTATCAAGAAATTTTTCTATTACGAAATAAAAACTTTTCTCAGGTTACTTTCCAGTGAAAGATTCTGCATATTCCACAATTTAGACACGGTTAATCCTTACCTCACTAAGTCGAAAGGTTTCATTCTTTCTAGTGGGCCAATGAATTCTATGGCTTCGGTTTCTATGCTTTCGCGCGAATGTTCTGCTTTCAGCTTCGATTGTAGGAATTCCGAGAATCCCATGGATATCGTCGTTCCTAGCTTGGACAATTTCTCTAAGCAATTTATTTTTAAAATATTGGCATTTGTTTTCTTGGTACAACCCCAAAGTTATATACCGTAGGTCTACACCGGTTTTAGCACTTGCTTGAATATAAGCAGTTTGTTCTTAGTACTGTGCTGGGAATGTTTTTCGAGTAACCAGTACATGTCTCTATATTTGCTTTCCAGTTCTTTACATTTCTTTCTCATTTTCACATGCGAATCCCATTTCAGTTTTGCGTTGAGGGTCGTTCCTAGGTATTTGGCTTCGTTTGTAAAAGGTATTTGGGTCAAGTTTAGAAAAATTGGCAAGTCATTAGTTTTCTTATATGTAGCTGAAGTTTACCCAACCAGATCTAGTTTCGTTGAGGGCGAACCGCTCAATCACAGTCACTCGTTCAATCATTTACTTTATTCAGTGCGTTTTGGAGTTTTGCAGTCATTTCTTCGATTGTTTGACCTACTGCTAGGATGCTGTGTGCCATCTTATTTCGGTATATCACGAGTATATAACATATAGAAAAGCGGCCCAAGAACACTTCCTTGAGGTACTCTGTCCGAAATCTCTTTGAGCGTTCGTTTCCATAACTAACACGGAAGAGTCTATTCCTGAGATATGATTCTAGGATATCGTAAGGCATACGGAGAGAATGTCGTAATTTGCGTTTTATGCCATCGTGTCACACCTTATTAAAGGCTTGCAAGGCGTCAAGGAATATGCTTGAGCATATCTTTTTTCTTCAAGTTTCTTACTTCTTGATTCTTGACTTTATTGATTACATCAGTAACCGTTTAAAGGTTTCTACCAGGCGGCAAAAATGTCCGCTTTTTCTTCACCTTCTCTTGGCCATTCATTTTGATTTATTTTTGGTACGATACTTAAAATCCTTAATAGTCTTCTTCAACAAATTGCACAAAAAATTTAAAAGTGCTTGTGTTGTGCGCTTTGTTTTGGCCTTGACCAATTCTTTTATTTCCGAGGGATATCGTAAATTGTATTTGTCCGGCGTTTTCTTTGGATTAGGTGTTGCTTGAGTCATTGCTGATCCATTGTACGAGCGGGAAGAAACTCCTTTTCAATGAAATTGTTTCGTCTTTTTACGAAAACCGACTATATGCTCCAGTAATGAGGTCCTTAATACGAGAAATGCTACAGATCAGCTTCAATAGCTCTCCATGCAACTTCAGCATCGTCGCTATTTCCTTTATGCTGTGTTCATCACTAAAATAGTTATTGTGCTCAAATTGTGGCATAACCGGCTGTAGACTGCTCTGTGGAGTGACATTAATGTTTCCTCTCGGAACCCTTCTCTGGTTTGGTCATCTTCACGCTCGATCAACTAATAAAGTTTGGGCTTCCAACTCACCATATCCTCGACACTCAGCTCCATTCCACAACCACTAGCTACTTCCAGCCACTCTTTGTACCATCCCGTCTTATTTTGTATTGTTTGTAGAGCTGCTATCTTTGGTAGCAAAGTGATAATATCCATCTATGTAGGCATACAATGGTAACGCACTACTCCTCGCGATATAAAGAATCTTCATCAAAAGGAGATCTGCGAATTGAGAGGTACATACCTGCCGCGTCTCTGTCTCTAGATAAACGCTTCTTTTAGTTAAAATCTGGATCTGGTGCATGCAGTAAAGGAAAGTCTCAGAGTTTGGTCTCGTAGGTATGTTGGAGGGGTAACTGCATCTACAGGAGTGTAGCCTCACTAGGATCCCAACGAATCCATTGCGTTCCTCGCTGTGGGACACCTGAAGCAATGAACAATACAATTAGTCCTACAATCAGTGTACAGTTGGCGTGTTTGCCAGTTTGTTTAAGTCGTTGAAAGATACTTTTCCGAGGATTATGTCCTTGGTTCTGTTGAGGCTTGGGGATTTGTAAAGGAAATTTGTTGAGTCTTCCTTTACATCTGCATAGATCTATGGTGCGGATTCTCATTCTTCTAAAATGGGCTACTATTGAGTTGTGGCGGCTGTGAGAATACCTATGAAGAAAGTTAGTTGTGGTTTTTTTGGTGACAGAAGTTCCCTAGTTGTTTTTTGTTATATAGGGCTCATAGTTTTTTGAAGACAGGGCATCAGGCTAATGTAAGCCGCCTTTCGTTGCTGCTCAGAATTAAACGATTAAATCTGAGTCTTGTCTAGCTAACATATTGGCCATTTCACTACCGTGGAAGCCCGTATATCCCAGAAGCCAGCGTAGCGCTATGCTTCGTGTTTACGGATTTAAGTTCCTCCTTGGACTGCTTGACCAGTTTTGATTAGGTTGTGACTCAAGCGATGGCTTGACTATCTGCAGGTCTCGGTTATTACATATATTCCCGTTTGGCCCAGTTGTTCAGAGCGTTTAGCGCTTTTTGTAGCAGATCAGCGATCGTGGGCAGGAACTTATCAATCACTAGTATGACGACATCTTCGGCTTAAACAATGGCCCTAATCCAGTTTTGGGTTTCGTTAATCACTAGGTTCCACTCCAATTTGGGGTGTTCCACAAAAAGTCACAGTTTGTGCCCAGCTCAGATCTATTGTCTATCCAGACATTCTATCCAGTCTGCGAAGGGTTCACGTACGTCAGGTCTAGCACTTTTCTAAGTGATTTCAAGTTTATATTGTTGAAGGCCCGTTTAATTTCCAAGAGCGCTGCTTGTGTAAATTCTTTTTGGTGGAGCGACCTTTCGATTTTGATAATCTCTTGTAGTCCTGTCTCCACCAAGTGGCCCTTCATATAAGCATATTGGGCAGGTGAAGCGTCCTTTGAGATTGATTTGGAGGTATCTGATATTCTTTTGAAGGTTTTGAGCAGGAAAGATGATAGACTGATCGGTCTAAAATCTTTCGCTGTGGTGTGACAGGAATTTACCTCTTTGAGGATAAAAATTTGGTCTTAGGGAGCAGTCGGTTTCCTTTACCAAGTTTGAGTCTTTGACTGGGCTTATGGTATTCGATTAAGTTGAGGACATTGGCTATTTCACTAAGTTCGAGAAATACCCAGTATTGCGACTGGTGATGCCCATCTTACGTGTAATTTATTTATGACTTTTTCGCATCCAGTTTTCGGAAACAGACAAACTGGATTTATGAATTCTGAGAAACTGAGAAACTTTTAGAAGACACTGATTTAAGAGTTGTAGGAAGTTCCGAAGATATTAATCATATCTCATTCCTCTTTCCCACTTTAACACTTTAACACCTCATTGCATCTGGAATTGCATACCCTTTCCATCCAAGTAGAAGTGTATTTCTAAGTAAAACTCAAATACCCAAACAAAAAGTTTTCTAAGTACAATCAAACAAAGTCGACAGTGGCACTTTAACGCACATTTAAACTGTCATGCCACATGAAGGAAGGAGCGAACGAGCGATTGCCTCCACCAAATGGGACTTCGACTCTACGAGTATAATGCAGACGAATATTCGAACAAATAAAACATATAAAAACCCAACTACCGATATTTACTTACCGTTAATGTGGTTGAATAGCGGAACGATAGTACGAACATATGTATGCATGTGTTGTGCACTGAGTACAAGCAGCACAAGTGTTTGTTTTGCATCCTTCCTGCTGGCATCCTTCGTCTTGTGTGCGATGATTGTGCCGATGCCACAGTTGTTTGTTCGCCGCCCTTTAACTTATACCGTCGTTGACAACACCGCGCGCCGCCATCGCCGCCTTCGCTGACAATGACATTTCCTACTCGTGATAACTTTTCAGATTCGTCGGAGTCTTTACCCTGCATCCGGTGGCCCACCCAGTTTATTTGTTCCTGACGAAGTTAAAAACTGCAAGAGGTTCTTCATTCCCTCATTTAAGTGCAGTCTCAGGTGTGTATGCATGATTGCCTGTTAGAGTGCATACATGCGGTTGGCAATTGGATCGTCTCCTTTCCCTATTCAAAAAACCGGGATGCAAGGAAAGCAGAACCTTCGTTTTCCGCCTATATTTGCATTGCATTACGTGAGCGGGTTTCGGAAAACAGTTTGTGTTCCTGTCAAAGGTAAAAGTTATACTTGTCAACGAAGAAGCGGTGGCAGGATACACGATACAAAATGGATGCAAAGACTTAGAATAAGGATATTTTGAAAAGAGCAGCGAACTTTGGTGGATTGACTGACAGGATGTGCAAGACGTAATTTTATTTTCCACTTTTGTGTCATGTTTCCATGTTTGCATTAATATTTTATGCTGAGATCCTTTTCTGTGTAGTTCGATAGAAATCCATGTAAATTGGTTCTGGTTAGTGTGGGTGTTGGGTTTAATATATGTATGTACGTAGTAAATCGATATTGTAATTTTGCTATAAATTTAAAATTAATGTGATTGAGAGTCGTAGAGGATGTAAAGTTGTAGGAGTAGCACCCTAAGGAGAGTTTAATGCTATTTTTGAGCCCAAGATTTCAAATCAATTCAGATGGGATTTTCTTTCGCAGAGTTTATTTTAACGCAGACAGCTTAAATGTTTTGACAAACAAATTGTTTTTCAGACTGTTTTGCGTTTTTAATAAAATCATCCCTAAGTACAAACAGTGGGCGTCTAAATATTGTAATTCTTGAGATTGTTTCCTGAGGTCTCCAAACCGTCTGCCGTATTGGTATCTGTATATCAGTGTTTAAAGTTTGGATGTAAGTGTTGGGTATATCAGTCTAATCACTGGTTTTTGTACGTTCTCGAGTAAATTTAAACATTGTATTGAAACCGAGGCCCAGTCTTACTTTCGCTGTTGAATGTGACGCCAAGAATATGCACAGTTTCCTTGGATGCGATTATTTGATTATGCATTTGAAGCCGAGATACCTACAGAAGATGTTTTTATTTGCAAAATGTAGTCGATTGAGTTTTTGCCAGACCCACTAGGTTCGCAAAACCCAATCAACCACCTTTCATTCTCGTATGTTGGTGATTATATATTGTATAGCTCAGAATATCCTTATTGAGCATGAGGGGCAAAATAAATAAATAAAAAAGCAAGTCCTATTCGAATGGCATTTACGGAAATCATGCTGCTAGTCGCTTCTTTAATCTTCCTTTTATGTCCTTTTTCATCGTTCTAGAAAAATGCACTGATTTACACGAAGCTTAGTCTTGTCTTTAGACGTCCATATTTGTAGATACTTTTGCCGTTGTGTGTCGGTGGCTTTATTTGCAGCGGATCAAAATATGAATTACCTGAAAACATGCACATAATATGTAAGACAAAAAATCGGCATCCTCTTTCCCTAAATGAAGGTTAAGAATAGCGATAACGATTCTTTCAGATCATTGCCTTCTAAGGAAGCATGCTATGAGATTAGGATTATCAAATACAGATATTTGTAGATACTGAAACGACTTACACATTCAGAAGATATTACACGTCTACTCTTTGAATGCCAAGGCATAGCCCGATGTAGATTGAAATACCTTGGATAATAATACTTCTTTGATAGCCCAGAGGAAGTTGGGTCTTCGAACCAAATCAGTGAGATAATAAAATTCTGAAGGGATATCAAATGCAAATGAAAAATGATTTATCTTTAGGTTTATCACTTTTATTTTCACCAGTATGTTCTCTGGTGTCTTATGATGAACTCATAACCTTACAATACATACCTATACATATAGGAATGGTTTCCGATTAAACTAAAAAGATGCTTGCCATCTGGTCTTCCCCAAGCCAGTCACATCGATCCTCTCTTGTTTTACCGTCCTATCAATTAATCTTGTATTGCTTGAAGATAGGAGAATGATTGCTAAAGTTGTTTTTCTTTATAAAATGCTTACTAATGATATTGGGAATTCTAAACTGCTCATCCTCACTTAACGGGTGACTACTAGAATTTTTACAACGCTTACGTTGGATATTACGTAATGACTATTCATTCTATGCTTAATAATGTTTATGTATTTATTATTAATACAATTTGGTTTGTATAGAGTTTTCTTTCTAGTAGTTCTGCTACTAAGTTTATAAAACTAATTGTACTTTGGTGTCTAAAATATAATAAAAACAAGTTGATTATCTAGGTATAGTTCAACTCCACTTTAGGGATAGATGGTCAAATAGATGGTTTTGTGCTCCTCGTTTGGTGATCGATGAATGTATCACACATACATCGAGAATATCGGGTCCCATCGATACCTTCTCTTATTTGAGTCTAAGCTAAGACTAACAGATACGACTCCTTTCTCCGTAGATGCTGATCGCTGCAGCTTTAAGTTGCTAAATTATATGCCTCTTATATGCTACAACAGCGTTTCAAAGTTATTATTTGTGTTTATAGTCCTTTCGTTTTCAAGTCAAAGTCTTTGGTGCAGATTATTTTTTAGATGTTCCAGATCTGAGTGAATCGTGCGTGAAAATCAGAGTGGCAAGCGATTTTATATCCATAATATTTTATCCCAACACAGTTCAAGCATCAAAACGCGAGATGTGGTGGTATCTTGCCTGGCAACAATGAAATGGGTTTCTGTTTACCACATGTCGATAAATTTTAGTAATCTAGGTATAAACTTCTTATCTATCTTTTTTAAAAAGAGTCCTTAGCAAGCAATAGTTGGTTTTACCCAAAGCGTGTTGATATTCCAATGTAAATTGCCTTCCAACTATGTTATGTATGTGCATATGTAGTAAGTACTTCCTCGTGATCATTGCATAGTTTTTGGTGTTTTTTACATTACCTGTCTTTTAGCAGGGGAATTGTCATCTCTTCCAGGATCATATGCGAACAGAAAGCTACATACATATGTACATAGCTATTCGACTAGATTTGTTTTTTATTGTTTTTTTTTTTTTTTTTGCTAGTTTTGATCTTGCTTGGGTATTTTATTTTCCCAGTACTTTTGCAGTTATAAATGGTATAATTTTAGGGGTTCCGATAAATCAGTCGAGAGATGCTGAGCCTATTTACTGAGTCAATGTTCTGACTTTCAGGCAGACCCAAGACGACTAAGAAATATTAGAAAATTCAAGGTGTACCTTTCGTCAATTGTAAGGTAATAGATTTTTATTTGAGCGGCTGAGCACCACATTGCAGTACGAAATGCTTTTATGTGTCGGGCAATTTGCCCGATCATTTGACTCGGAAAACTTCGTGCCTTTTTTGTTAAAGCAAGACGTTTACGGAGAGAAATACTGTCCGGATAAGCTGCTTGTAGACAATACATTTGTAAATTGTAGATATTCATTTGTAACAAAAATCCAGGTTAGGAGGGAATCTATTCCTACTTGCTCCTCTGATAGCTATTGTGATTTTACTTGAATTACGACACTCCTAGTCTTCGGCAGTCTTTTTTCTTTCGTAGAAAGGTGGAAATCTTTTAAAGATGAAACTGGTCCCGTACTCAGTAACAGTGTGAGATTTCCACACACTAAATCCACCTCTACTTCTACCTGGTCCTAGTCTTCGCGGCACTGCCTTCAAGCATCGCGAGAGGGGATTTCAGCCTTAGATACTCGGTTCATTCGTGTTGGTAGCGTGCTGCGCTGCATTTGGTTGACGCTCCTGTCTTCATTGCTCTTTCATAACGCTTGTCACAGTGTCGCCTGAGGCTAACCGCTTCCCAAGCATCTTCTCTGCTCATCATCTGTTTGGTGAAGTTGTCTGGTTTTAAGTCCTCGCCTAGTTGGTTTACCAACAGATGCCGTTCTACGTAATCTTGTGAAAAATGGAACATGGTGTTTTCCGCATCCTCTACTGCTTCCATGCACGTTCAGAGGCTGGTGGGCTCTGAAGCATCCATGGCCAGCAAGCATCTGGGTCAGGGAGAAATTCAGTATCCCCATTTATCAATCTCAGAGTGACACCATATGTCCTGCCATTCTTCCAGGCTTCTCCTTGGTGGTACTTCAGTATTACTTCGACTGGTCGCTGTTGCCATTGTGCCGCTGGCACTATATTTCTGTTGCGTTTCTTTTGCTACCATGACAGCCACTATACATGTCGCATCGTAGGAATTTGCTCAGAATGCGCTGCATACTCTCAACGCGTTGGTTCTGTATCTCAGTTTTCTTTCTGTGTGATTACGTCGTCATGGCACCAGTTCATATTTGGGAGCAGAGAGCATTATTGACGCGGCAACTCTCGCTAAGAGAAATCTCTTTTTGTGTTTCGGTATTTGGCATAATTCTTGCCAGGGAAGCCTTTGCCTTTCTTGCCTTTTCACCTGCATGCTGCAGATGCTGCTTAAAAGTTAGCCTTGCATCTGCTGCTGATGAGCACTACTTCGGTCTTTTCTTCAGCAAGTTGGAGGCCCATGGGTTCTAAACAGTCCTGAATCGACCCGATAGATTCATTATAGTCACGCTCCAACTGCTTGAGGAGTTTGTACAGTACAACGATTGATATGTCATCGGCGTGACCAATTATTTTCGAAGACTTCGGGATTTCTAGGCAGTCTTAGTGGACATCCGAGGTTGGTAAGCTAATTGTTTTCTATTCATCGGATCATAAATAAAAACCGACATTTTCGTCCGATCCCTTTATTTCTTATTTCTTTGAAAGACCTCTCTTGCTTGAATAAGGTTACAGTTGCAGTAGCCATACAGTTCAAGTAGTGATTAAGATCTGTTCTTTAGTGTATCTAGGGTTTCTTAAACTTGTGTCTTTGAGGGAAACCATCAGTCAAGTTTTATATTATGATTTCACGTGGAGGCTGCATAAAATATGGAAAAGGGAGATCGAGTACCTTTTGGTTGAATATCATTTAAAAAATAGAAGTATATTCCTTATTTGAAACCACAACAATGTTAGTACAGACAAATTCAATAGTCCTTGTACAATAAGTTCAAAAAGCTCAAGAAATAGATAAAGTTATAATAATATGTAGTACTCGTGAAGTACGATCCTTCGTAAGTCTTGAAGGGTAGGACTCTACAGTTTCTTACTTCAAAGTTTGTATTGATTACGAGTTGATACATGTCTACTCAAAAAGATCTTTAAATGAACAAACTTGAAGTCCAGAGGCCAACAGGACGTGTATACTTACGCATGTATTATTACCTTGTCTATATAAGTTTCCATACCCACCAAATAATATTTCACCAAATAAAACAAAAAAAGAATTTATTTCTTCTTTTCATTTTCGTGAATTCGTTTGTATAAATTTTATTACATAGCTATCTGTCTCCCTTGTGGTTTTCCAATTACAACATTTATTCTGCTTAATTTTAACGTGCTTTTCTTATTATACTGTTTTTTCAGTTTATATTGTTTTAAACTTAAAAAGAAAAATAAATAATTACATCTTCAAAAAGGACATTCCAGTTGGTGTCCACAGAGCAAGAATATATCTGTAGCACAAGTGAAATGTCCCTTCCCAAGAGCTGCAACGTACTGTATGTATTGTGCTTTTGTCCACGTGAACCTCGAGGCACATTTCGCCTCCAATTTTGCACGCGTGATGACAAATTTGTGTATGTCTCTACTAAAAATTAAAAATAAAAACAAAAAAATAATATTTAAATTTATTTTTTCGCATCTGTACGGATGTAGGGGGCTTCAGTTTGTGTTTATGTTTTTCTTCTTTTTTTTTATATTTTATTCCTCATTATATCCTTTATCTATCGCTTCGAGAATAAAACGTAACGTGTGTCCCGCATGCGGCACCCAACCGAACCAACCAGCACTAGATTGCTGCTGTTGTCTGCTCTTGGTAGTTACTTTTTTACTGGAAGCATCTCCCGTTGGCGCATCGGTATCAACAAAATCGGAATCGTCCGATAGGGACCGTCCACCGCCGAGATAGTCAATGTAGTCGTAGTCGCTTACCAAGGGATTAACTTTGGAGTAATAAATTGCCGCAAATGTTGAATAAATAATTAAAATCGCCGTTCCAACCTGCAACAGCAGCCGTCGTTGTACCAGTAGCAAGGATATGCAAGGAGGTTATGTTGTGTTGTTTCCAGTATCGGTGCCATCGTCGTTGCGTCCAAGTGTGCATTTTATAGCAATCGAAAGAGACCCCCAAAAAAAATAAAAAACGAAATAAAGGACATGTATGAATAAAAATGGAAAATTGTAGAATTTATGGTATTAAAATAAAGGATGTCACAGCACATTCCATATTAAGGAGACTAAAATTTATTGGTGTAATAAAAAGAAAAAATAATGTCGTTGCCTGCACCGGTTATAGTCTCAAGTTTTGCTGTTGCAATTTTAAAGGATTTTTTTTTTTTTTTACTCTGTGGAACAAAGACCCAGGATGACTGGGCAATTGATGAATTTGTACCCCATCCAATCGATTCGAGGTATTAAAATTGGATTCCAATGGGAAATTCCATGGAGCATTTGTCGAAGTTTTCCTTCGGGTTAATTCCTTACGAAACACAGGAATAACCCAGTGAATGGGATGAACATAAGGGTGGTGTGAGCTGAGGAATGTAAAGAATATGTGTACTGGACAGGAGACTCACTTGGAGCAGCAGGATTAATTCAGATCAATTACAACAAAGCGAAATTTCTAAATGATATCTACCTTACATATCTCTGTGTTACAGAGAATACCAGAGACGGGAAGTAATTTTAGACAATATCCGTGCACCAACAGTAATAACCTAAGGGAGGATAGCTATCGGGTGTTCAATCTCAAGTCCTTCTCGGAGTACAGATGAGCAAGGTGTGTCTCAAAGTTGAGCCTCCTGAGTTGTATAGAATAATGAACTAAATGACTATAAAATTTGTAAGGATATCTTATATCACAGAACGTAAGACTATGTCTGCCATAAGGTATACGATTAAAGTTATTACTAAATCCATGACTACGCTTGTAACTATTAGTATAACTAAATTCTTGGATTTACAACTAAATCAATATGTTTGCTGCGCACTACGATATGGAAAATTTTGCAAAAATAAACCCTTTGCCAGGATTGATATCCTACTTAGGATGACTTGCTATTTTTTGGACATAACAGCAAATATTGCAATTAAAATGTGATAGAAATTTAAATGTTTATTTCCTCATTCAGGCGCGCTACCATCATCTGCCGCTCATTACTACGTGGCTTCCTAGTGCGCATACCTGACATGAAAATCCGATTCGATGAAATATTAATTTAATGCAGGCAAACAGAAGCAGACTGCCACACGAGTATCCTTTTAGTAAAATAAAAAAATTCCAAGTTATACACTATTAAAAAACAAAAGAATTCCTCAAAAAATTGCTATGGAAAATTGATTGACTTTTTTTTTCATTTTTGTTCCACCATTATTTACCCCACGGAAGCACCTGCATTTGCGTGATCCTACCGCCAGGTCATGCTCAGGATGTGTACAAAATGCATGATTGCGGCGTGTGTAGTGCATCACGCAAGAGAGGACCAGACATTTTCACTGATTTCCGATGAATTTTCATTGGAAAAAAAAAAATACTCCCTGCGATGAACGATGGAAAATGAAAAACTTTTCCTGCAACCAAAACAGAAAAAAAAGAAAAGTTGATAGGAAGCGCAGCAGGCAGTAGGTAGATGGAAAACTTTTCGAATTTTTTCGAACTCCTCTGAACTGAAATCCAATTTGGGGGAAAACGAATTAATTGTAAGTTAATACTTTGAGTAATGGTCCTTTGTTTGGTGTATTTATCTCAAACTGAGAAGTGGAATTGTGCAAATGGGCTGCAATGGGCGGGACAGAATAATAATAAAAAAACAAAAAACAAACAGAATCACAAAAAAGTGGAAATACCTGTTAATTGGGGTCATGGGGATAACGAAGCCGTTGCGATATGCCGCATACTGAGTTGTTGGGGCCTGGCCTTACATCTATACGGCGCGTAAACCGGGTACCAATTATTGTTCAATGGGTATTGTTTGGCAGGAAATTGGCTACACAAAAATACGCGCTGTGGATGATGTTGATGATGATGGAGTGTCTGTGCAGAGGGTATTCGTGGAATAGGTATGAATCGCAGCATTGTAAGGTTCAATGATCTCTTTGGACGGTCGATGATCTGGACTTATACAGGGATTCAGTAGCATGTTTGGTTTGCTTTGTTTGCATTGGCACTGGGGTAGATGACATTTTTTGGGTGAAATAGGTTAAACACGGTCCCTCCACTTGTAGTGCCAGGTAATGTTAAGTATGCTTAATCGTATGTATGTAGTTTACTACAGCCCTTTTACACTAAGGCTAATCAAGAACTTTACTCTCAAAGAAGGTCTTCTTTATTTCTGACTAGGTTATGTGGCATATTGTAGTCGGTGTCTTTTAGAATGAAAGGGTGTATGGTACATATAGGTACAAACTGGGGTCTCTACCCACTTAAAACCTCTCCTACAGCTGCACTAGAAACTACTCTCCATCTTTTTCCCGTTGATATCTTTAGGAAGCAGATGGCAGCTAAAGCAATATTACGGCCTAAGGAACCCTTGCAACTGACTCGGGGAAATATGGGCCACGGAAGGATTATAAACGGCGATAGCACCACATTATCCCCTATCTGGACTTTAACGTCAAGTATAAAACCAGGATTCCCAGGAGAAGTCCTTGAGAATCAAGAGAAATTTCAAAGTAATCTGCGACAGAGATCCAAGAGGTCTATTGAAGTGGATATTTGTATTACCATACGACTGCCGGACCACTGTAGTGTATTTCAAACTGAAGTCACAGCAGTTCGTGAAGTCGCTTTCGATTCGATAGAGTACTGCGCTTTTGTTTTCTACATATATAGATAGTCAAGCTGGGATTAAAGCCTGGGAATCTGCAATAACTCGATTCAATTTGGTAAAGCAATGCAATCTCTTAACGAGATCGCTGTCAGGTGCGATGTGTCCCTGTGCTAAGTTCTAGGTCATAGGGATATTTCAGGCAATTGTAAATTCCATACGATTTGGTTAAGAAGTGTGCAGACCGGAACTTTCTTGACAATAGGGGTAACCGTCAGCACCTATTTTAAAAATTCCAATTAGATATTGCAATTAGAATTGCAAACAGTACGTGGAACAATATGAGGACATGTCTCTCTTCTATACAAATCTGGCCAAAGCTGGATTCTAGGAAAACCAGTAGACTTATTTCCGTCAATAGGACAAATTTCAAAAAGTAGTTAAAGATTGAAATTATAACACATATTGCATCCCCAGGTTTGTTATCCTAGACTTGTCTTGTTTACATCGCACTGACTAGTTATTGGCAATGCTCCGGATATTCTCTTGAATTTAATAGTGTCGTATACAATTTGATCTTAATGTTAAACTACTAGATGAATGTAATAGAGCATGCATGTTTAAAAATTCACTCAAGTTTTTATTGACACCTGGCTCTGTCAAAGTTGAATCGATATGAATTAATTAATTGAATTCTACTGTCCTTTTCAAACAGCAAGACAAAGGTTGAAGTTAAATTGAAATCTGTTGCAAACAAATAATAATCACTCACACACAGTAGTACAATTGCTGTGCCGTTTATGCCCTACAAATTGCCTTAAATTTACATCTACTGCATCAATACTCTTCTGCATTGATGACTGGATTCTAGGGTTTACTGAATAAATTAACAAAAGCATTTCAATTCATTCGTTCCCATCAATTTATACCCGTAGGAGGGATAACCAGATGAAATCCAGAAAATCACATATTCAAAAGTTACTCCAGAAAAAAAAAAAAAAATTGTGTACCAAACAACCGCAACATCCCGGAAATAATCACAGCGAGTTGTCCTACCCATTCAGTCTACACAAACCAGTTCCGGGACAGTATTGAACTGAATCCAAACAACTTCTGTTTGACCATATGTCTACGTCTGTTTATTGGTTTCTCCCTGTGCCAGCCCCGGGATCAAGGTATCTATAATGATTTCTGGACATTAACTTTTCGGTAGACCAAAATGCACAGTGAAATCCTGGTACTAGTCAAGCTTCGCAAAGCCCCAGCAAGCCAATTGGCTTTTCAATATTTCACGGAATTATTCATTAGATGCCGATGCCGATGCCAATGCACCACCATCACGACTACTACTACAATCACTATCAATGTGCAAGAGGATTACGTGTATCAGTAGGAAGATGGACTGTGTACACTCCACCTCAATGCGTTGTGTTCTCTATTTCGCATGCACAGGGATTCATTTGAATGCAAGCGGATTACAAATGCAATACTGACTGGCTATGGATAGAGTTGTTGAAAACCAGATCTTACCTGAAATACGGCCCAGAATTTATAGGAACCCTCGGTGATTACGAAATCATAGTAACCTTTTAGGGGATCACCCTTAATGTAACGTCCTTCCGCTACAGCGGTGGAAGAGGATGAATCCGTTTCAGATGATTCTAAATCTGGTTCCGATTCCGTTATTCCGGAGTCTTCCGTGGATGGTGAACTTTCCGCTGAAGGAGGTGTTGTTACGTGGGATGGTGTCTCCTTATTGTCGTTGACAATTTCATGCAACGATGACCGACGTGAACGTTGTTCGTCCTTTCCTTGTGTGGTATCATCCTGTTGCTCTTCCTCTTCCTCGGCGGGTGTAATTGGTGCCTTGGTGGTTTTAGGTCTTTTTGTATTTGGTTGCTTTTTGTTGGTGGTTGAGGGTTCTTGTTTGTTAGGTTTAATAAGTGCAATTCGTGTGGATTCATTCATATTTTTAAGATCTTCGGGGAATATACCTTCACCGTTTTTGCGATAATGGTCTTCGACTGTTTTCCAAGCGGAGTTCATTGCCCTGAACATGTCGTAGAAGATTTTTGCCTTTTGTACATAACCCATTATACCACTGCCAATTGATTCTTCTTCCTTCTGTTGGGGTTGACGATACTGTGGGCGTTGTGGACGATTCGGACGATTAGGACGATGTGGTCTAGAAAGAGAGAAATTAATGTAAATTAGAAAATGGTACTTTGGTTAAACGGTACGTGAATATTTTAAAATCAATTTGAATTGCACTAAATGAACTAAAAGACTTTTTAATGTAATAAAAGTGTCAAATAAATTCAATGAGTTGCAAAAGGAGTGATACAGTTGAGGTGTATGTTAAAAGGGTTTGAATCATGCAAAAGTTAAATGAGTCAAATTAGTTGTATGAGTCGTCTGTAAGAGTCCAATGAATGTATAAAAGATTCACTCCGAGCTTACAAGACTTTCAAAAACGGTCATCCTATCTTTTTATCAATTGGAATCTAAGGTAACAATGTGATACTTATTTATTGAAATTTTGTACTGAGTTGCTGATATACGCGTAGTCTTTTAATTGTTTGTACAATCTTCTGCTTTAAGACTTCGATGACCTATTTTAAGGAGGCAATTACAGTGATAAAATCCTTCTTATGCATGCATT
This sequence comes from Xylota sylvarum, assembly GCA_905220385.1. Taxonomy (NCBI): domain Eukaryota; kingdom Metazoa; phylum Arthropoda; class Insecta; order Diptera; family Syrphidae; genus Xylota; species Xylota sylvarum. The sequence goes on along the minus strand of LR999957.1, from coordinate 99,655,605 downwards.
ATCGATTTCCAGGACAAATATAAAATGCACAATCTTACATTACATTATGTCATGATGCTTGTTTGTATGAAAATCCAAATCCCTGAAAAATATCTCAAGGCTGTATGTCAAGTTTCATACAACCTCTTTCACAATTCCCATTCCTATTAGCACAGCAATTCCCTTTGCCTACAATGATTCCATGCACACTCGAATGCTATGTGCCATACAGTGTACAACTGCTATCGCAGTGACATTCATTGCATATGCAATGGTTAGTCAGAGTAAAAAGGATCACCTCGCAACCACTACTGCTATAACAACTGACAGCACAGGATGTTTATTGCGCGATTCGAATTCAACGACACGATGCGCTACTCGTCGTTGTTGTCGTGGCGCTTGTGTAACCCTTTCAGTTACTTAAAACAACAATTATTCCGGATCGAGACCGAAACAGAAACCGGGGCCAAAAATGTGTGCGCGTCGAAGAAAGTTGTATCCTTGTGTAATCCTTCAAACATCTCCGTTGCCTCTCGCCACCACTCATTCCCTCTGTGTGTCTGCTGTGGTTTGGGGAGCAGAGGATTTTCCACCAGCACATTTGTGCATAGAAGCGAAAAATTTCTTCGTCGAATTTCCACCAGCTGCAGTAGCAGGGAATGAAAAACCATCACTACCACGACTGCCTCTGCCTCTGTGGAGTGAAAATGGCTTAAAACTCATTCACTTGGCAATTTTGCTTGATAATTTGATGATGCGATCATTGGTATCGTGCTCCTACTGCTGCTGTTTCTACATTCACCGGGATGATGATGATGATGATGGCGACGATGATGATGATAATGGAAGGTAGATGCAAAGATTCCAAGCAAGTGGTATATAGACTGTCACGGGGGAAGGTGTTACGGAGAGTATTCCCTGTAATGTAGGCCATCCTCATTAGCAAGTACGCGTCGGAGGAGCAGATTGACAGGGAGGTACTACGCGAATTTTCTTGGCAACAATCATCATAAGGAAAATGTAAATTCTCTTTTGGTTTTATGAATTTTCGTAATTCTCTCGGCAAAAACGTCTGCTTGAGTTGCTACTCACAATATGGGGATAAGACTTATTGGGGGGGAATGCTGACGAATAGCGGGAGGTCCTTGTGGTGCGTGTGGTTTGTGTGTTCGCAAGGAGAAGTGTAAATTTCTCTAGGTGTGTGTATTTTCATTTGTTCGACCACATGTTTGTTATGCTTGGGAAAATTCAAACCGAATGGAGTTTGAGTTAGCGGCATCTCCCACCGGTCGGTGGCGCCTGACAAATGTGCATTGCAAGCAAGTTACGAGATGAATGGTTGTAATCCGGTATGAAGAGAGGAAATAAAGGAATTTCTAATTCTGTACTGCGTTCTTCTAGAATTGAATTGTGGTTAAGCATTTATTTATTTTTTTTAGAGGAATATATCCTGGAATAGGATTGTTGAAGGTAGAAGAAAAAAATGGAACTTTATTATGCGGAAATGTTTTCAGCTCTGTAATTCTTAACAAAATTCATACGATAACGTATTACTTGAGATTGAGACGCAGAATGTGGTATAACAGTTCTGAAGAAGGAAATATTTGATTTCATACATACATACATACATATGTTGACATTTTTTTTAAGAATACAACTAAAGTCGATGACATCCTGAAGATGTTAAGTATAATGTAAAAGATCTTAAACAACCATCATTCAAAGAATGATGTTAATTTGTACAAATTAATCGCTCTATTTTTGTCATGTCATTTTAAAATAGAAATGAAACTCGCATATCTCCTGTCTTTGAGAAAAGTCTCAATTTACTCGTTTTTACTCATAAGATACATTTGCTCGCGAGTAAAAAAAAAGAACATATGTAAATGGTAAATCAACCACTGCGTATCTGAATCAATCGCTATTTTAGTTTGTAGACAAATATTTACCTAGTATTTAGAGAATCTATCTAACATAGACTTATTTTTAAAATTTTTTTGATTCCAGATTCGCAAATTGTCATAAACATCAATACCATCCACAACATCAACATGCAAAACTGCAAGCATAGTCAAGACAGGATTTAATGTAGGTAAGTGAAATTTGTATTCTTTATCTAATAATAACTTAGTAATAATATCTTGACTTCATAATTAATATAGTCTTCATTCTATATACTTTAAACATTATCAAATTAAGTACAAGTTTTTACATTTGACTGTTATAATTGGTTCGTAGACATTCGTTAAAATATCACAGTTTTACCTTGAGTATTTGACCAAAATCCTAAGTAAAATACATATTACAGAAAGTTGTCACTACATTCCTCTACAAAAAAAAAAACAACTCTCCCCGGATACTATTCAACACTGTGTTCTCAAAATAATTAGGTAAATGACTTGACCTAGTTCCACAAGGTATTCATCCATTTCTTCGTTGTCATTTGTACTCCCGTCAAACCCAAATCCCAATTATCCCTTATCAGAAAATTGGTACACTTATCTCTCAGACATTTGAGGTCTTCAAAAAGGTAAAACTTCGTATGAATTTTAATTAACGAATCCTCCGAATGTGGTCGGCAGCCTAAAGAACACATGCAGTGCCAAAACCACTGGATACATTTCATACATTCAAAGCAAAATGTGCTTAACCTAGAAAATCCCCATTTATCAAGAGTCTAACCTCAACTTTTTACCTACCCAGATCCACTTTGTAATAATGCTTGAAATGCTATTATGCCTTTTCTTCAAAAGAAAAAAAAAATCACACTCCGTATTTTATTTTAAGAGAACAAGGTTTTACATTTAGATTATTACAATGTTAACCCAATGTTCCTGTTCACATGTTTTTTTGTGAGGGAAATTTACCTAAATTAAATTCTAATACATATATTGGAAACAGGTAAGGTATATTCCATTTTCTTTTTCTCATTAACGATTGAAGGTTTCTTGGTGGTTATTTAAGAAATATTTTAGGAAAGCTCCTCGAATTTCATACGCCTCCTCCCAATTAGGGGGTTTCCAATTAGATGTTTCCCAGAAATTTTGTATCCAAGCAGAGTTCTGAAATGCAATTCATTTTCGAAACTTTTCATTTGACTGAAATTTAAATCATACATATATTGTCACTACAACATGACGCTCTTGGGAAGGTATATATCACTATTCACTACTTAAAAACCATACTATTGCAATGCAGAAGAGTTCCTGAGCAGTAGGCAAATTCATTTGAAACACTGGCGAGCATTAGCTTAAAGCCACTTACATTATTTTGTTATTACTTTAGTTTATTTTAAATTTTTAAAATTTAGTTCGTAGAAGTTTTCTTAAACAAAATAGAATAAGGTGAACAGAAATGACTAAATCGAGATGAAATTCAAAACTTTAATGTTATTTAAAAAGCTAATATTATGCTATTTATTTGTGTCGATTTTTGTTATTTCTTGAATTCGAATAGTTGTAAAACAAAATAGAATTTCAAAAATTATACTGTTTCTAATCGAATTTCCAACAGTGTACACAAATTCAAGCAGGAGAACCAAATAGGAATGTGTGTCATTTATTATTTTGTATGGCATCGTTAAAATTAATTAATTTCCAGATGTGAAGTGAAATGCAGACGCATTTTCAAATGTTGAGAGAAAGAATATCTAAGGTAACACTAACTGAGAATGAACGTTAGCATATTTTACTGAGGAAATTGAGGCATAAAAGGCGGCAATTTGTAAAATTTTTAGTGCCTTTTATGGATTCTAAGCAAATATTTCTTGATTTGAATTTGCTTTCTGTTAGGATATGTAGATTTATTAAAAGGGGATTTCTGTTAATGTGCGACATGACAAGTGCAGAGGCTTACCTAACTTATATTGTCTGGTTTCATCTGTAGGTTTTATGGAATACCATTTTTGTGCTACATATATAGTACAAAATGGCTTCAGACCCAGCTTCAGATATCTTGTGTTTACAGATATTCATTCTTGATTCATGTATATATTTGAAAAGCAGTTTTTACGAAATATTTAAGTCTTAATTTTTGAAAACTTCTTCTTCAAATGTTCTTTCTTGCTTATAGTTTTAGTAGAGTGTGGGCCATCTGTTGTTTTTGAATCATATGTGATTTTGACAGCTGTGTGACTGACAGCTGTCATGCGCTCTAAAAATTGGCAGAAACTCAATATTATATTTTCGCGATACGAAATGGATCAATTTATGTTTGAACAACGTTGGAAAATATTGCAAAAATACTTCCAAACTGGATGCTGTGTAACCGAAACAGTGCAAATTTCGAAAGACACTTCGGTCGAAGTAATGCACCAACTGCAACTGGTGTACGCAAGTTTGTGAAAGTTCGTGAGACTGGTTTGCTGATTGATAACCGATCATTTTCCCATGCTTGTCCTGTTACGGAATAAGTAAATATTAAAATACACTCCCTGAGCATTTCATTCTGAAAGTATTTATTTTCAAAACAGGTTTTTTAAAAATAGGTATTTCTAATGAGACCATCTATTCAATTACATGCGTCGGAAAGGTAGATTCTTCATTGATCTACTGTCAAAATTAAATGACATTTGCACGATTAGAAGCGGAGTTATTGCGTCCGAAGTGACAATGACAGTATGTTTTGTATCATCAGTACAAAAATGAGCATAGACCAAAAACTGCACAGAATGAAACATTCGAAGGACAATATCAAAGAGGCAAAAAGGGATAAAAACTTCCTTTACAACATTGTGACTGGTGATAAAACGTTTTCAAAATAAACCCTTAACCAAACGTCAAAGTGGCCAAAGTGGTCTTGTTTGGAGAAGTCAAAAGTGAAGATAATGTGAATTTGATTTTACGATTCCAACGGCATCGTATTCGTCGTCTACCAGAATATCGCGCAGAAGAAGGTTGGCATTTGTTGCACAATAATGTGGCATCTCATAGATCGATACTTGTGACCGAATTTTTGACAAAAAATCGTATTTTAACTATCGCCTACTCCCCGTAATCGTTTGATTTGGCAACGTTCGACTTTTAGTTTTTCGAAAAAAACGCATTTGCCGATGAAAGGAAAGCGTTTTATGAACGTAGAAGTCATCTAAAATGCTTGTAACAACATCCTGAACGACATCCCGGCCGACGATCTAAAACACTAATTCGACATGCTTTTGGACTGTGCAAACCGTGATATTTAGTCGGAAGGGGACTATTTTGAATAAAATAAATCGATTTTGGGACAAACATTTTTTATTGTTCTTATTTTTAAAAAGTCCTGTTTACTTTGGTTTGCCTTTCCCTTTCCCAAGTTTCAAGTTTCTCTCAGGTTTCTAAAACAGGAAACATTCCGTAAAGATCTAGAAAATACGGAGGGTGAGTGATCACAATGGCAAATAATAAGTTATTAATCCGCATTTTTACAAAAAAAAACTCTCTGCTCTTGGTGGATTACAGATGTGGATCGACAGGTTAAAGGAAAACCTGTCGATCCACATTTGATGAAAACTTAAGCTTAGTTTAGCTTTAGGTTGGCTCAGAATATATGTATATGTATGTAGATGGTAAGCAAGTCGGAATTTGTAATTTCGCTACAGCCAGAGTCCATTCTTATTTTACTTACCACCTTAAAGCAGCCCAAGGCTGATAAGTGTACTTTAATTCCGAAGCCAATTTTACTCTCACCATGCTTTCTTAAAGTAGATTTTCTGCTTTATCTTATCGTCATATTCATAACTCAATCACGTAAAAGGATTCTTAAATCTGATGAACATAATCTAGGTGGCAAATAAATTGCTCAAACGTCAAATAAATTATCCCTACATATCGCCGCTTCATCCGCATCTCCTCCCTGCTGACTATAAATTCTTCAAAAAGAAACATTCTCTTCATTTTTCCTGGGGAAAAATTAAAAGCGAATGCGAACAACATGAATTTTTGATCCAATCTACATTACTCCTGATAATCGTGTATCAGGATAATATTTTTCTTAAAGTTCTCCAGACGAAAAAAACAAGTAAAAAGAAGAAAATTCACCTCACGACCGAAAGCAAGAAATCAATTGCCTTAAGGTGTTTATCCTGTCAGAGGCGCGCACCTCTGTCATTCATACACACTCCATTCGTTCACCCACGACACAGACACATAATCTTTTCGTCTATAAATTGTTTGCCCTTTTTTTTTTATTTATTAATGGACGCAAGGATATGCCAGGATAAAACGTTACGCATCCATTGAATTTCAATAAGCCGCACGTTAAAAAATTGAAAAAGAAAAAAAAAAACAAATTCTCTCCGACCCCAAATATAACGGTGCAAAGGATATAAGTAAATAAAGTGAACGAGCCTGAAAAATATAACAACAAAGGAAAATAAACTCAAACCGCTATAATCCACCTTTCGTTTCACTTAAGCATAACAGGATCAACGTAAAGAAAGGAGCACACCAAGACTGTTATACGCCAATAAAATTATTATATTCTCCATTTACAATGAGCTCTGTGGTGCGTGTGTGTGTTGTACTACCAACCAAATACCGATCACCTGTGGGGGTGGTTGTACACAAAAAAAAAAAAAGAAAAGAAAAAAGAATATTGGATATTAAGGACGAATTTTGTTTTTTCATCTGTGAGAATGGTGTTGAGTAACCTTTTGTTGTCAGATGGGGGAACGTTTTCAAAAAAACAACTCATGACAACAAAAAAAAAAAAGAAGTTATTTGCACGTCGTTTCAGGATGCAAAGGGAGTACTCTACTCTACATACCCACACGTATTTCCAACTCGATTGATGCCAAGGATTACAAGACGATGCGGTATTGTATGGCACATTTTTGCCTTTTACACGCTTCATCCGCATCCAGAATGTGGGTGGGCGGCAAGCAGGTGGCTGGTGGATTGGTTCAAGATGAAAGATTCTTTTAAATACCACGTACACACTCCTTCGGGGTAGATGGTTTAATCCCGACATTCTTCGCGTGTGTATTCAGGCATCCCGCCGCCCACCATTGCATGACACTTAGCGCAAAAGTCCTTCTTATCCTGAAGGTTTTTGTTTACTTCTCTTTTTTTTTTTTCTTCTTTTTCTTTCGTGTAACTTGCTTCTTCTGTTGGTATGTTAATATCTTGGTGGTTTCGCAAGGACTTTCATCATCATTGAAGGATAATAGGGAATTGAGTATAACGGTATTATTATTTAGGATTTGTTTACCAGCGAACACTACCAATATACGGTAAACATGAAAGTTTTTCCTTTCGAACTTTTTGGGATGTTTACTGCGGTAGTGGAAGTGAACAAATAAAAGTTCTTTTGGGGAATTCAGAGAGATACATGAATGTAGGTTTTTGTGTGTGCACAAAGAAAATCAATTTCATTCGAAACAATGACCTTCCAAAGTAGTTATTTGGCTTTATATCCACCCCTTCAATGGTTAAATCTATTTTAATGCCTTCATGCCGTATGATGTCAAAATCTCCAACTGAATTGACTTTCTACACTTAATTATCAAAGTGCAACAAAGCCTGCCAATCTTATTGCTCTTTCCTGCCTTCCACACTCTATTACCAATAATCTCAAATTACATGCCAATTAAAAGGCATTTCAAGCTCAGCATTTCTCAGTTCGACACACATTGCCATCACCCAACCCGAATGGGATATCGTTTATGGTGTGTAACTGATTTTCATCCTTGCTGTTGCCTGTTTCTAATCGAAATAAACAAAGCAGGATACGTGTGTACATGTGTTGTTGAAATTCGATCCGAATTGTGTCGCACATCAGTCGCACAAAGCATATCTCAAATTGATTTTCCACTAACACGCCCCAACTTCTCCTCCTCCTCATCTTCATCCTTACCATCTGTATCTCCAAATTGGTGCAAATTGTATTTTTTTTTTTTTTTTTTGCCAGAAAAAAAAAGCACAGTTGGCAAGTGAACAAGGACTTGAGTAGAGTATGGATGCAAATGCATCACACCATCTTCGGCGTAGCTCACCTGAATAGTATAAAGTTTAGAGGAGCATCTGGAGTGTTTACCACCATCATGCCAGCTTTTATCCCATACGATATCTCTCCGTCAGATGTGAAATGCCAATTATAGCGTTTCTGACGTGCATACGAATTAGGCGTGTGCATATGTACTTTCATACATACTTAATTTGTGTATACATATGCACATACATATGGATATGTATGTATGTGCAGTAATAATTGCTGATGCATCAAGTCAAAATTTTCAGGCGAGATATCGCTTTCTGATTGACTGTATGTTCAAGTGCGATAATGTTAATAATAATCGTAATGTGTTGGAGGGAAATATAATCGTTTTCCAAACGACTTTCAGTTGAATAAGTCAAGGATACTTGAAAGTAAACACTTCACTGCAACGAGTAGTTCAGTTACTTTAAGGCGTGCATACACTCGGAAAAATGATTTGAAGAAATGATCGCGATTTAATGGTACGTAATAGAATTAAGTAAGTTTAACGAAACTTATTTCAAACGACCTTTATCCTTAATTTTCTTAATTCTAATTGTAAGGGCATATTCCAATAAGAGTTGTTGAAGAATGTACTACATACAAGTGGTTCGAGTAACTTATATTTGATAGGTTTTTCTCACATAGTTCAGTAACACTGTTTGCCTCGCCCGGGCTCGAACCTATACAGTTCGGGTCAAAAGCAAACATACTAACCATATTCATACATAATTGGGACATGTGCCTAAAAAATACTTGCTACTGTAATTGTCTTCCCAACATGATTAGGGTTTCCGGTGAAGTTTAAATCAAAACTACCTTCAGATAAGGTGGTCTATTGATAGCTAGTCTCTTCGTTATTTCGATAATAATAAACCCAGTCTAAATCTAGAATATGGCTTTAACTGTATTCCTCACACAATGAACCATAATGAGGTTGTGGTTAAATTACCATAGAACCATAACGAGGTTTTAAACCTCTATTTTCTGCATGGTTTCCAAACTTAAAGATTTGCGTCATTGTCATGCTATTAGCCTAAACCTTCAAACAAAATTTCTCTCGACTCACTCCTATCGTGCAACCGTTCTGATCTGAGATTTCTTTCACCGATTCGAGTCAAATTCACTCCGCATAACCAACGTGGGATTCGTCGGATACGCTTCCTTACCAACTGGTATTTTTGATTAGGAAGTGTTCTAGTGACAGCTTGTTCGAAAGGTTTTTGTGATTTGTGAAAATTTCAGAACTTAAATTTTTAGTGGAAGAATAAAAATATCTAAGAATGACGACACCTTCACCTCCCTTCAGAATTTGGGTATCTGGAACATCCGTTGAAGATAACTATTCATTTTCAATTGAATCATCACATTAGGTGGTTTAAATCCACGGAAAGTCCAGAGAAGTTTTTTCTCTTAAATAAGACTGCTGTTTGGGTTTATTGATGGAAAACGTGTAACTCTGGAACAACCGGGGAGATAGTATCCGCCAGCAGTTCAAGGGATTCCCTACTGAATGGTATACTTAACTATACTATATGCTTTAAGGATCTGCCCCAGAAATCCCAAGTAGAGAGTTCCCTGGCTTTGAATAAACGACTGGAGTTGGCGCGAATAGTTACGGGCAATACCAAGTTGATCATTGTTTGGCCCTAATCATGGTTATAGAATACAAATTTGTAAATTTGTAATGTAGTGGCCCAGTCAATTTCCCTGATACTACCAGAAAAAAATTATTCTGTTTTTTTTTCTAGTTTCTCCATAAATTTTCGACTCATCCGCTCGGCTTTCTTAACTAACTTTTGTAATGTGGGAGGCAGACTGCCAATATCGATACCATGGTATGAATACCTTAGTATAGTGAATACTATGACCACTGGCAGACTGCACGTTCATTTTTGTAGTATACTTTGACGTTTATGCTTGAATTTTTTATTTCAATGTAACGTCATTGATTCGATTGCTTTTGAAACTTCCTGTGAAGAAATAAATTTCAATGAAATGTTTTCAGTTTAAACACCCAATTTTGTTTTTTCTCGGATCTAGTATACTATTGAAACAGTTTAGATAAAATGGTGTACTCTTTAAATTCATTTTTCAAACTTGAGGATATACCTACTTCTTCATTGTAAAAAAGCTACGAAGAATCACCAACAGAGCGAAAGTGGCGCTGCAGTCAATAAGAACGTGGTATACCACCAAAAAATTACGAGTTTTAATACCAGGTTTGTTTCGTGGTATACTAGCTTTTAACGCAGTGCTGGGGACAGACACGTGATATAGAACATGGTATTGCTGTACCATGGTATCAATACTAGCAGTCTGCTAGTCCTACCCGATTAAATGCGCCCAGAAGTGCGTATATTGTCGCTGCTTACAACTGGAAAAATTATATGGTTATTTCTGAGAATTGAACCAAGAACCAGTTTGTATACGACCATTTTAGAGTCGTGCACTTACCACTCTACTCCATGATATGAACTAAGAAAATGGTGTTACTAATTCCTGGTAGAAGAACTAAATTTGAGACTCCTAATCCCTGAATTCTCTCAAATTCGTTTAATTAGCCTATCAGCCATTTTGAACTCTGAAAACTCATTTTTGTAGACCTTGATCTCAATTTCACCCAGCTTAGGAGAGGCTAAAAAATTAATTTCTTCATATGAAATTTCTATTAGAATGCATAATTTTATTTTGCCGTTGAACAGAACAGAACTCTTAAGAGGTGTTTCTCTCCATATAAATATCTAGCGCTTAAGTGGACATCTGTCAAAAAATTGATCCAGTTTATCTTCGGTATCTTCTGCGAATGGTAGCGTTGTCTTTATATGTATACATGGAGAACTCACGCATAGTGCGCAAAAATGGCTACACTTGGTCCATTTTAAACAAATCACTCATTTGCTGAATAGAAATGCCCGAAATGGAAAACCATTCCAATATCTTTAAGTCAGTGTAAAGAGACAACTTTCTTATATCCCTTACTACACTGTGCCAAAATTTTTCTCTCAGTGTGTTTCACCTCCTAGTTATGGCTAATTCACATGCATCGCTCCACCACTCACTTAAGTGGATAGTATTCAATCTATTTCCTTCTTTTTTTATTCACTATTCCCGCCTCTGTTCACATCGCCTGCTTGTTAGTAGTTAACAAGGGGTGTTGCCTAACCTCCTCTTAATCCCCACCACTGTAGGATTTCAGATAAGGATAAGAAGTGTTTATGGGTATTCAGTGCAAAACCCCACTCTCTGCCATTCACAAAGCGTTAATATACTCTTTGGAGTAGATGCTCGACTGAATTGACGAGGAGGCAATGGTTGCGAGGGTGTGGCACATCAGCCCTCAATGAATACAGATGAGAGCTTCTAATGCCTCTAAACATCAAAACATGTGGATTTATTTGCCTCAATTTATGACTCAAGTGCGTTTTGTCTGAGTTTGTATGGGTGTCTATGTGTGTGTGTGTATGAGAAAAAACCGTGAGTACTCCTAATAAAGAGGATAAAGGAGCGCAAAAAAAAGCGCTTAGTCTTGGTGGATTTCATTAACCCTTTTGAATTCGGAGATAATTATAATGGTTGATGATAAGCTGCTGATGTACGCTGATGGTTGACAGCAGTAGCAGCAGGAGGTGGCTGCTCCTTATCTGGTTAGGTGCACATTGATGAAATACTCGTTGGGCGGTATATGTTCATGGTTCCATATGAATACCATCTTAAGTTTATTTCCACTTAATTTGTGAGTAGATTGCTCGTAATTAAATGGATAATAAGCTGAAAGCACTGAGACGGTTCGCATAGAGGGAAAGATCGTATCGCGCTAGTAATTGACAGTTTTGAAAAAGACCAGGAATCCTCTTGTGAATGTCAGCAAGGATTAGATACAGAGGCATAGAGGAGGTTATAGTGAGTAAGTTTTTCTATAAAAAGAGACAGGAGTGCGAGTAGTTATATTGAAGATATGATGATTTCATTTTGACAAATAATAATGTTCACTGGGATTAGCTTAGAGCTGCGTTCATAATATACCTACCATTCATTGGTATTGTATTGTTTTCTACAGATTTATGAAAGAGTTGAAAGGGTTTGGGTTGAATTTATTAAGTGGTATTTATTATGTCGGCATACTTGAAGCAAAACTGCAAAAATGAGTAAAACCATCCAAATAGAAGTGTGTGAGGATACATTTAACCTTACTTTGGGTTCATTATGAAACCACACGTAATTATTTAACCTATAAATATACTTATATTATAAAGGTTAAGGTTGGAATGACAAAAAGGATCAATAAGTTTTCCACTGCCCATCTTCTCTGAACTTCCGAGAAAATGTCATTCTAGATGTTGATGGTATCGGATTTCAATAGCACATTGATAGATCTATTGTGTCCTCTCAACTATTGCTCAAATTGATACTCGAGTTAATGGAAATTCTTTAGTCAAGTAGTTTTGATAAGCCAAAATATCAGAAGCGGATCTAGCGAAGGCAGATCCATCTCTGAAACAAATGTGCTCCCAGATGTTTTTTTCCTCTGTGAGTTAGTGCTTGGAAATTCCGTTGTACCAAATATAAATTGACACTCATTTTTTCTATAAATCTTCTGTTTGGAATCTAAAAAACCTATTTACTTTCGTAAACCAAAGTTACCCACGTTAATTTTGTGTCCTTAAAGTGGCCTTTGAAGTTTGAAGTTAAAATTATGACTACAAATATAAAAAGTACTGAAAACATCATCTCTATGAATAGAAAGATCCTTGTATTGTTCCTGCGACCATGCGTATATTTTGGACAAATTATGATCATTGTTTCGAAAAACCTGGTTTCCATTGAAAAGGTCACAATAGGTAACATACTAATTTTTCTAACAAATAGAACATCTCTTTATGTCCTGTGAATAGAACGTCGAATTCTAACATTTCTTTTAAGTTTTTAGTTTTATTCGTCATTTTCAAAACTAGCGTTGCAATTGTTATAAAAAGAAAAAAAAACTTACCTGTGTTCCGTCTCTTCTTCTGATTCATCTCCCTCCAGTGGTTCCTTTTGCTGATTCAATGGTTTCGCTGTCGTTGCAGAGTACTTTTGTCGATAGTAATCATCTGACTGTTCTTGTTCCTCGCCACTATTATATCCACCACCTCGACTTGGATAGAATTGTCTGCCTTCAAAACGTCCCGCTTCATAGTCCTCATATGAAACGGAACCCTCGCCAGCGGGGCCAGTATATTCACTTGAGTCGCCCTGTTCCCTGGATTCGTAAACATCACTGAATAAAGGAGAATCATCATCTGTCACCGTACGACTTTCAGATTGCACAACAACCGGTGCCTGTTCCTCATAAGTACCCCAATTAGTGGTAATAACTTTGCTACCTCCTGTCGCTGGTGGTGCAACTTCTCTACGAAATCGTAGTCCTTCCCCACTATCAGACTCAGATGAAACATTGCTGTCATTGTTATTGTCATCATTATCCTTATGATGGAGATAGAATTCACCTCCTTTGTGAATAGCAGCATTGTTATCCGAACTCGGTTGTTCCACGGGTCTTAACAAAAATTTCAACAAGGGACCTTCCTTGGACAAGGACTCATCTGAAAGCGATGAACTTTTACTGTTTATCGATAACGATTCAGATCCGGCACTAACTTCTTCTGAGGATGGAGATGATTCCACAATGGTTAGCGTTGTTATTAAGTAAAAACCAAGAAGCGCCGTCAGCAAGAGGATGGATGTCCTTGGATGGTGATTTGTTTTGTTGTGTGACATATTTAAGGATTAAAACCTTTCGATTGAATTATTGATTGTACTTTGGCTTAATGCGATCACTGTTTAAACTATTTGAACTTTTTATTTTGTTATGTTTAATTGTTCCTGCGAGGATAATTTTTAATTCCTTTCGATTTCTGTATAAGAGTTTAATTTCGCTTTCTTGCACCACTCTTCTCTTGACAGACACTTATCACACAATCACTTTTTGAAACTAACTTATTCAGATCAAATTCGATTTATTTATGAATCGGATCAAATGGCCTGGATGCTACCACACCATCGTATGAGATTTTTAATACTTTTTATCAAAGTGAGACACAATCGTTGACTGATGCGATCTTTCTTGTCATCAACACGCTAAGAACTCATCATGAACTTGGCCATCGACATGGTCATGGAATAATGGCTCATATATTTGTGTACCGTCAGAGGTAGGGGAAGATCGTGCTATATTAATTAGAGCCTTTTGCTGTTCGTTTGTCGTGGACTACATTTGAGTGTGAGTCTATGGATAACGGTTGATATGAATATATCCCAAAATGAGTACGACGTACTGATCTACATTCTATTTCATTCGAAACAATGAATCAAATGCGTTCCATTTAGTGGTGGTTATGTTTTTATTTCATTATGTTGATATTTTCCCGTTGAGACTGCCTTTAATTAAATTTGATTAACTTAGGAGGTATTGGTTGACCCAGATTAATTGCTAATTAACTAAATTCCATAGGAAATCAGAAATTATCTATAATAATTGAAATAATTGAATCTAAATTTAATCTAAGAATATTTGCATTTTCACCGAACCGTTCAATATACAATGGCAGGTAATCGCTGGTAAACTCTGTTTGGTATCACACTATGATGTTCTTTACTTAAGTGCCATAAAGAGTCATTTTAAGAATTCTAAACACTTTTTCCAGCGAAAGTACGTACGAGTGTTAATATTTACTTTGGCGTTCGTTGAATTTTTTATTACACTTTTCGTAAGCCGTAAGCCAAGTCTACTTTGGTTGTGTAGAACGTTTCTTTAGGGTATGCGTTTGGAATTCTTGTTCAATTACTTTTTAGTGTATAAGTACATAATGTACACCATCATTGGGCTTTGGAATAATCAATATTTTCTCTGTATGTATTTCAAAATCTAACAGCTTACTTGCGTAATCGAAGTGTATCACCTTTTCTTTTCTCAAAGCTGAGAATATGTCCAATGCCCCAGTATAACCTTTTGTAGTTAAGTTAACTTTTTATCCAAAATATAAGAAAGATATACGAGCACATATGTATGTATGTACATAATGACCACCTTCTACCGAAAGAGAGAATCATTTAAAGAATTGGAAGGATATAGGAGCGGTTCGCAGCAAGCTTTTGTTTTCTAAAACTCCAATCAGTGTGCCCATTCACCACAGAAGGTCTTTCTCAAGAAATAGTGAAAGCAATATTCTCATACCACCAGAGGACTCTTTGTTTTTGAAAACTACAATTGTCCTGTCAATCTGCATGTTTCTTCATCATACAGCACGTGTTCTTAAGAAGCAATCAATTCCAGTAGGTAATTACTTCCGCCAAACTCTTTTGCACTTAATCCACTAGTCGCCTTACTTTCTCCATCACAAGTCAAAGAAAAGAGAAACCCTATAACATTTGTATGAGTACAGTAGCATTAGGTCAACCATAGGTGATAATTAGCGCGCCGACACACGCGTGCCTAAGCCACCACATATGCAACTTCATCGTCGACCCAATCTCGACCTGGTAATCTAATACCAAGCATTACAATGCAGTATAGGCATACCTTTTGAAACACAGTACAGGAGGCAGAGGCAATCCAATCGTATTCATTGTGTACAATGTCCGTTGAAGTTGCCTCGAGCCCTTTTTGATTTGGCCAGCCTTCAACTGGTCATTCTATGTACATACTGAAGTAAAATGAAGTAAAAAAGAGAAGAACAACTTTTTAATAACGGAACACCTTCACTTTGAATAGGATTAATTTTCAACCAGATAAGCAATCATATCCTAGTTTATGGAATATGATTGGAAGGGTATACCCGTTCTCTAGGCACAGAGATTGACTGAAAAAGTGGAAAACAGCGAGATGGATCTCGTCTAGATTAGGAAAATTTATTTTCCCTTCATCCTGTAGCCAGTCGGGACGAACAAGCATTTTTTTTTTCGTAAAACTTACATTTTTTCCAATATCCTTCGCGCTGAATAGAGCGTAAAGGGGCAGATAACTTTGCCATCAGTAGGTTTATCCTGGTGGGCACATTTAGAAGGGAGAAACTTCGAAAATGTAAAACGATTTGGAGTATTGTGCTCTGTGGTAACTTGTTTTTTTTTCGTTTTGTTTCGTTTCCAGTTAGGGGAGCTTTTAGGATGTTTACAAGAAAGGTGTTCTTTAAACTAGAATGGAATACAATAAGGATCAAAGTATGAAGGTACGTCTAAATTTAGAGAATCGAACGGAGGACACTTGTAGATTTCGGAAGTCGTACTTAACATAAAGAGTAGACCTGTATATTTGTTCACTCATAACATTAGGTTCAGCCCTGATGCTTAGAAGAATCACCTCAGTTTCTTCCGCAACCGCCAATCCAACCAAAGTAAGCCATTATCGAAACACCCTTTTTATCGTACTATGTATCTCTTATTTCAACTGGACAGTTACGATAATGGCAAGATTGTCAATCAAAAACATCATCGTACAGAATCTTCAACAGCAATGGACCTAGCACATAACCCTGTGGCACGCGGATAGTGATTTCTTTGTCTAAAGTACTCCTCGAAGATCCTATGACCTATGTCTACGAATGCTTGCCGAAATGTGGCTGTAATTTGCTCTTCCCTGTTTGTTTATTTTGTAGTTTCTTTATTTAGCTCAATAAAGTCACAGGCAATGCGTAGTTTTTTTTCTTTTTTCGTTTCGAATGTGAATTTCTTTAAGTAAGTTCCCACCTAAATTGTTCGAGTAACACAAACTTAAAGCCTTTTTTAATGCAGGTTGTCAACAATGTCACTCCTGTCGGTTTTGCTTCTTCATTCCGTCGCTTACAGCAAGCTTATTTTCTCTCTAGTGTAATGCTGCTGTCTCATCCAGTTTCCGCAGCAGTTGTGGGTATCATGATGGGCACCGATTGGGCATTACCTGTTCAGTATTTAAGTAATTGTAAGTATTTAAGTAAAATAGAAATTTTGTTCTCTATTCCTAGAGAGCCAAATTTCCATGCTAGGGATCAGTCTGTTTGTCCACTTGCCTTTGTCAGATTGTTAGAGTGCTAGGTGTTGGAAATTATCGCCTTTAGCATAGTCAATTATTTTTAATGACCTCGAGGTTCTCAATCGAAGAAAGTCATATAGCAAGTTTCAATGTAACAAAACTAGTACAGAACCTTTCGAAATGGCCTCTGTTTTACAACAGTACTCAATTTCTGAAATAGTTCCTCATAATCCTGTTCAGATAGTGCAACACTCTTTTGTCCGGGTTGCTGAATGCATTTTTCATTTTCCCTCTTCTATCGTCCCCAATCTGTCGCTTATGATACAATCCAGTGTTTTACTACTTAAGTACATTGAAGTCTATGGGATGATGAATCCTGCAAGAGATGCATTCCTTCTCGTAGAAGGACCACTGATAATTATCATTCAAGCTATCTACCCACAGCGTTTACGGTACACGTAAATCTTATACAAACACCGGGTTGTTGAACATCAAATAGTAGTTGTCTTGAGGTAAATATTGGATCATTTTGCACAACCTATCATTATAATTAAAGTCTCAGGATGTAACTGAGCAGCAAATAAATAAATACATTTTTTCGAAGACTAACACAAGTTTTCGCACTATTTTCATCAGCTGCGGTATTTTGATTCATCTGCTGTGGTCTTTGGTGAATCTAAGATTTGAAATTACTTTCATACGAATATTATTTAGTCCATTGTACTCCCCAGCTCAAGAAACTCAGATTTTATTCGTTTCTCCCGCATGCTTCTGAGAGTGGGTTTGCTCTTTCCCGTCCGAAATAGAACCTACACTGTTCGCGTCACAAGCAAACGCAGTAACCACTACACTACGCAGTTACCACCACCAAAGATCGGTATGAATTCCATACATCCATCCATCCCCAAACTTCAATCTAAGCTTACATAGACTTGTTCGATAGTACAATTGACAAGTAACTCTACGCATTATAACTGGAGAAACTGAGCAACACGCTACTAAAGATTGAATTGCACACAACTAGTACAGTAACATTGCCCTCCAGCCTTCTTGTAGCCATCTGAACATGGTTACCAATCTGCTGCTGCCTGTTCTGTACTCCAAATAACCCGAACGACAGCGATGATGATACTATCTTTCTCCAAAAAGGACAAATCGATTTGAATTTTCCAAAGAGAGGGTAAAAAACAAAAAACTTCTTTTTTCCAGTAACAGGGCAACTCAGTCCATCTATGCAACCATACACTCTGTAGCCACTCTGGATCTGGTCCGTAGAAAAACTTCCGTTCCTTTTTTGCTTTGTGTCCTTTCTCACCCTGCACATAGTGAATGATTTCGATTTTAATTCATGCTATACCCGTCCCGATTTTTTGCTGTCGTTGTAAGTTGAAACTGTGATTCCATCCATCAGTAACTCCACCTATGACCACTCAGTCACAGGATGTAGGATACTCTGGATGGTTTTCACCCTGTTTGCATGGGTGTGGGTGTGTGTGGGCGAATTCGAAACCACCAGGAATGTCTGGGAATGCAGATTGAATTTTAATTGAACATCCGAGGGATAAACTGTTTGTACCCGAGTGTGGAGAGACAAAAAGGGCAAACATATATATGTAGATTCAGGAATATACTCTCAGACAGATGTGTGGAGAATTTGTTTAGTAAATGAATTTATTCTTTGTGGAGGTGAGGTGCAAATTTGTTTTTTTTTCTCTCTCTGGAGTAAAGGCAGAAGGATGAGATATTTACTTATGTGCAAAATTGTTGTTAAAAGGTATTTGAAAAAGGTGAGACCTATCTGGCACTTTCTTGCAATGCTCTTTCATCAAATAGGACATCAAATCATGAACCAAAATGTAATGACTTTTGGATGGGAATTAATTTGAACAGTAGGGATAAATATTAATCGGACATCAATGTTTTATGTGGGATCTTCTATAAACCGGCATTCAAATTTGAATCCATAAGCCGACTGAGGACGATTAATTTGTGGTGATTGAAGGTTGACCACCTTCAACGGTTTCAAGTTTTAGTTAGGAATATTACTCTACACTCTTCTTATGCAGCCACTTTCAAAAATCAAAGCTGACTTTTTCTTAGAGTTAGAGTTTTTATTATTAATTAATGCATTACCGCGACACTCAATTATCACACTAACTAAATACTCAACTACAGCACAAGGAGGAAAAGAGAATTTTTTAAAAGAAGGAAAGGGTATTTTGAATGAACAAAACTGTACTGATTTTGAAAAGTGTCCTAATTTGAAAAGTATCTATGCGAAGCAAAAATAGGCCCTACACACTATGAGCTAGCTATCGTATAGTATACATATGTCTTTGTACACTGAGGGAATCCAATACGAAATGATTAAGCCTCGGGAAGTTGTAATTTATAGTTGGAAATACTCGTAGATAAACGAAATGTTTCCCTAAATGCTGAATGAAAATCTACCAAGGACTCTAATTCCATTTAGATTATTTGGATCATTGCAATAGACAGAAAATATTCTTCTTCCTGTTTCATTGCTCCCTACTGTGTTTGTGTAGTTCATTTTTGAATTTCACATTGCGATACTTGCTCAAAAATGCGATATCTCTTTCGTATACCAAACTCGAAGTAAGCACACAAATGCTGCATATGTGAGTCCTTCCACATGCAATTGGTATCGTCATCCAGCAGAGGATTCTTAAGGGTGCAATTATTTGCTGCAACGATGCGAATGATAACTTATTGGATAAACAAAATTAAAATACCCAGGATATTACCGTAGATACTAGGACGATGCTCTGGGCTTGGTTGGTTAGCAGAATGTATCCTATGTGAGTGTGTGATACTCTGATTCCTTCCTCATTTATTTATTTATCCCTTCATGCAGATCTGGGCAGAGGGTGTGTGGAACGGATAGTACCTACTAGTGAATTTTGATTTCTGTTTTCAATCTTTTGGGGATTGGGCCCAAACATTGCGGTCAAGCAGAGATAATACGCATCAGATAGTTCATTTCCCCCGTCTCCCACAAAATTGCACAAATAGGATGAGTGGTCAAAATAGCAAATATGTAGTTCAATAGTACTATCGGATAAGGTTGTACAGTAGTTCCCACAAATATTCAGAAGCAAACAAAACTCGTCTGTAGGGCATTTGCATTTCCAACCTTCTGATTGGATTTAGTTTTGAGGTTGCCTATCTTTTTTTTAGAAGAGTTCCTCTGGTGCCACTAGTTTATTTGTTTGTAATTCTGATTTGTTGATATTTAGTCCCAAAAGGGGACCGCGTGCACCGACCTGCAATTAATTTACGCCAAATAAAAGTTACACAAAGTCATTTAGATATCAATCTGTTTAAAGTTTCGTGTGGTTCTGTGGTTTTATAGAAAAGTGTAGAGCACTGTAGAGGGGAGGGTTTGTGCCTATTTTTCAAGATAATTGAAAAACTTTTTAATTAGAATTCAGAAAATGATTTTTCGTTTGGTGAATTGCGGATTGTAGTGGATGGAAACAAGAAAAAAATTGTGTTGTATTGTATTCGGGTCGACCTAAAACACTGGGGTGAAGGGATTTTTTGTGTTCCTATTGTCGAGGGAACGAGTGGCAATAAAATTAACGAAAATGAGGGTAAATAATGTCGAAAGGGTTGTTGAGTGAATAATGTTGTTTTGAATGAAAGTTCATTCATTGTATTCGGTTTCATGGGTCAGTTTTGGGGTTTGTTAGTAGAGCTTTTTTTTTTTTAATAATTTGTAATTTCAATACCATTTATGGGTGTTTATATGGATGGTTTACAATCATGAAAGGGTCAGTCGGTGGAGTAGTTAGTACTTAATTAGCTGGTCTCTAAAGGATGGCAATGAATTTAAATTCTTAAGCAATGAAGTAATACAGTGGAATATTACTTGACCTTAAGTCCAAGTGATTTAAATATTTGTAACTTTGAAGGCTTTATAAAGCATATTGAGTTAGGCTCGATTAATGCTAATACATTTCAGTAACTGCATATATGTGATCTGACCAATAACTGTGCTTATGCGAAAAACTTCATAATATCGGGGAGGTATCGGGCTCCAACAACGCCTGTGAGTTTCATATCTCCTCAATTCATATTTGATGACCTAGTTTCCTAGTTTCCTTCTCAATTGTTCTGCGCCGTATTTTCTTGTGTCATCCACTTTTCTACTGGTTCAGTTAAACAGGTTCCACTACATGTAATAATTATTTGGCGCCTTACCCATTCTCGTTCCAGATTGGTAGCCCTTAAACATTGCTTTGCCATATTTTTAATAGCTTCGGTCTATCTTTTCTGATTCAGCTGCTTACAATCGATTTGGTGTCGCCATCCATTACACTTTTAGGATAAAAAATAAGTTTGGCAGTTTATTCTATACTACTGAAAGGCTCAGGACTTTTGCCTTGAATATTTGTTTTCTGCCTTTTTCTGTTTTCGTCAGTTTCATAAGAATTTTCATATTGTATTAATATGGCATCCAATTCATCTAAGCTCTTCACCTGGGTAAGATTGTCGGTAAGGACTGTCAGATAAGGTTTACATTTTTATCATGGTGAAGTTTACAAACCAGCAGCGTTTGAATTCTTAAAAATTACTACCGAAGTATGAATGAACCAAATCAGAACCTGAAGCTCTTCGCGACAGCTACCTACAAGCTTCGATTTTATTTCAGTGGCTGTTAATGAAGTAGATAATATCAGCGTGTGGTAATGCTCTCGTTGCAAACTGTTTAGCAGCTGTTGTCACTGCCAGGACCTTAGCTTCCATTTTTCTCTACTGGGAAAGTAAGTGACGAATGGTCTTGTAAAGTCAAGACGGGGGGTTATGTAGTCTGTGCATATTATATTGCCCGCATATTTCTGTAGCATCTGTGCTTGCCCTATCAGACTGGGTTTCCAGCTTCCAGTTTGGCTTATTCTAAGGGCAATACTTGCGGCGGATTCTTGTACAAAGAGGCACCAGTGGCGCCAATGCAGGCCATTATTTGAATTTTTGTCATAATCTTAAGGTTGGTGGCTTTTTTCGTCGCTTGCCACCAGACCAAGTTGCATTAATTTTGCGTAAAGATCTTAGCCCACACCCTTACATGATCAAATTAACTAGAGCTTGATCATGTGAAGCGCCCAAACTTCTCCGTTTGCGCTCCGCAAAAATTGAAGAAAATCCTGAATTTCATCGAAAAATCATCTTCAGCGATGAAGCTCATTTTTGGCTTAATGGCTTTGTCAAGTAAAATTTGCATTATTGGACAACAACAAACCCACAAGTAAGCCATGACTGTATCTTTTCGTCGATGAAAATGATTGCCATGTTACGGTCAATGGAGTTCCTATCGTGCCATGTTGGAAGACTATTTTTGGCCAAAATTGGATGGAGTTGACCTCTTGAAGGCGAAGTTCGGAATACGTTAAGTCGTTGCTTTATGTCAACAAGTAAACAATATTATAGGATCTCAGGAGCAATATCGAAAGTGGAATTTTCAACGTTCAATATGTGTAGAAGTGGTGGAAAATTACCTCCAAAGAATCGATCGTTGCAAACGTGCTCGATCGAATTCCATACTTAAATTAAACATGTATACTATACCTGGAATAAATTTCAGACCGATATCTCTATTATTATGTATTTTATTTAAATACAAAATTGTTATGTCCTTAACGAAAAACCCTTTATTTCGGGTCGTGCTGTCACGATGACTGCTTTTTCGGCTTGTAAAGTCAATGCTTTGATGTGATTACGTGTACGGTGTAGGTACCATTAGCCCTACGCTCAAATTCCTCTCTTTTTACGCTGTTCTATGGTGTGGGAATCCATTGCCGTATTTTTTCATGGCTCCACCTCTCGCGAACGTTTGATATACATTCGAGAGTAAAACTGTCTTGAAAAATTGACTCGAAACGAAAATTGTACTCCGGACACGGTATTAAACAGAAGGCTCATTTCGGCGTTCTTATACGAGAAGATATGGTAACCAAATCAATGGCTTTAATACCACCTTGGCCATCGAAGAGGAGTGCAACATTTTTTCGGGCAGCGCACTCTGTCCAGTATCTTCACCTGAAAGACTCTGACAAAATCTAGAAATCTGTGGAGCATTTAATATCAAAAATCAGACCGTTCGGTGGCGTCATTCGATGGAAACGAATATTGCGGATGCAAAAAGAGCATCTAACAAAGGTATCTTATAGCATTTATTGAGCTCTGACCACCATAATAATGACTTTCTCTCTGCGTCCCAACATGCGTACCACAAAGGCAAATCAGTCGACACAGCCTTGCACTCGTTAGTGCGCATCATTGACAAATCACTGAGTTTCAAGATATTTATCATGGTCGCGTGTCTGGACTTTGAGGGGGCCTTTAACAATGTCAAATCTATATCTATCATAGATGCACTTGCAAGCCTGACAGTCTATTCTTCGCTTGTAGTATTGATCAATCAATTGCTCACACGCAGGATTATCAATTCGCAGCTGGGCGGCGCATCGGCTAGAAGACTTGTTAGTTGCAGAACTCCTCGGGGTGGCGTTCGGTCCCCTCTTCTGTGGAATCCTAGTGGTCAAGGTGCTGCAATTGTACCTAGAAAGGACTGGATGCAGAGTGGTTGCCTATGCAGATGACATTGCTATCGCCGCCTCCGGGAAATACCCTAATGATCTCAGGAAAATCCTCCAATGTGCTTTCCTACGGCTTACCAGATGGACCTGAAAATGCGGACTAGAGGTTAACAAAACAGAATTGGTCCTGTTTACGAGGAAATATAAAGTTACCCTTATTGAACTCCTACGATTTATGGCACCAGTCTCTCGTTTAAAGATATAGTATTTGGGTCTCATTTTGGATAGGAAAGCGGGAAAGAAATTCTACTTAAATGCGTAAAGAAAGCAACTGAGTGTCTATACTCCTGTAAGGTTACAGGTAGAAGCTGGGGTTTTCAAACTCATATCATACGCTAGTTGTACATACGTGTCCATTACCAGGCCTATACTATTGTATGTCGTGTTCGTCTGGTGGCCCGCTCTTTATAGGGCCACTCACCTCAATCTTCTATCTAATGATCTCCTATGCAAAGATCGGCATGTTTATGTATCATTAGTGCACTGAGAACTTCTTCTCAAGCGGTCCTGGACATTATGCTCCACCTGCTTCACTTAGACGGGCTCGCCAGACGGGGTACGACCAATAGCATCATGCCGAATTGGCGGAACCTTAGTATGCCCCTCGCTACTTGTAAAATCTTACCAAAGCTGAACCCTTTCAACAAAACCAAATGTAGATAGGAAAATCTCTCTGCTTGCAACATTTCAAGACAGATCTCGCCCAGGCTTGATCTGAAACGTAGTGCTGACTTGATCCTGTTATCGGTTATCGGTGTTCTTACTAAACTAGGCTGGTCCTCTTTTCACTCGACTTGGAGGAGGATGAATTCATTTTTCAGTTCATATGTACATCTCCAGCTCTATCGCAAAAACACTACTCACTATTTCTTTGACAACATAGGCGGACATTTGTCAGCTCAAAGCTCTGATCGGTTTTAATTAGTCCTGGCTTTTCGTGTCACGATTTATCCTTAATAAGATGTACGTTAGAAGGTTGTTAAACAGCCGTAATAACTTTGATACGAACTTGTTTTTCTGGGACTCCGTCCTAAACAAATACTTTCTGTAATAAATCTGTAATAAATTCATTCTCGCATTTGGAGATTTTATTTAGGGAAATGCGAGTATAAAGGTCTCCAAAACTAATTGTTTCTGTACAAGATTAACCCTTAATCATTTCCTTTCCGGTGCTGTTTATTCGCATGGACATGTGGATTCTGTCCTTAACGGTCGTAAAGGCAAATTGAATTTGCTCAATAGGCTCGCTTTTCTTCTCTCTCTCTGAAATGGGCTATTTAAAGCTTTTCCACTCCACTAGATTCCATACCCGTTCTCGATAAATCCAAATCGAGTAAAAAACTATAACCGAAGTTGACGAATTGAAACGCAAAACTTTGAACAAACTTAAATGAGATTAAATCTGTTTTCCACCGCAAAGTTTCGTAAATTTATATTTAAATAATACCAATCTTACTTCCCACACAAAAAAGGATGCAAAAAGTCAAACCAAAATCAATTAAATAACCGAAACAGTCTAAAACCAGAAAGTACAACTTACCATTAGTCCCACACCACCCGGTTTGAGCTCTCTAAGCCTCGCCAACCCCTGCGCCCCATTCGTGTTCATTCGTTATTTTCAACTTTAACTGGAAACACAACAGAAAGTCAAATACGAATGACTGCCAGGGAACGAGTGCCTGCCTATACAACATTCTCTAATTCAAAAGCTTATAATGATTTTAAATTTTAATCCGTCGATATTCCCTTCATCACTCCTAGATCCAAATGCCAGTCGTCAGCCTCTTTCCACTCCATTTGTAAATTTAAGAGGCACGAAAAAAGGAACCCACCTATTACGTTCAAAGGAAGAAGCTACAGCCAAACCGAGTGATAAAGTGGAACACTTTAGTCAGACAAAACGTCTGACATCATTATCCCGTTTGTATATCCGGATAATCCTTTTCCTGTTTTCTCATACCCGTGCTCGTGTGATTTCTAAGAAAAGATATGCAAATTTTGTTTGCCAACTTAAACAGGCAAAATAATGTGTACAACGACACGGGGGATGTGACAGGAAGAAAGGATTTCGTGACACACACGCACTTGCCTTCACACAGGAAAATTTTTGTTTCCATCTACACATGTATAGTCATAGTGGCCTAAATTCCATTCATCTATCTACCTTAGAAGGTTTTAGAACACTCATACATTCCTCCTGGGAGCTAATTCAAAAATCATGTCGCGTTTGGTTTGTCTTGTGGCATACACGGTCCAAATGATTAGTTCAAACACCACAGCTCGTTCTCTCCGAGCATAGATTCCGGTGCGCTCTGTTCTTGCCCTGTCTAACAGTATTCATTGAATTTTTTTTATTGCTTTATTATTGATGGACCGCTAATTTGTAAAGCATTTTTGATTGGTGATACATGCCGTATTGAAATTTGATGACTCTATCGAAGACAGGTGACAGATGAATAGAACGAGTGATTAGAAGTGAGATGAGCGTTAACATGTGTCGCATTAGTGGGCCAATTGATACGGTCCGACTTTTTTGTTTTAATTTGGAAGAACTGTAGAAACAAGTTAATTAATTAAAAGAATGGTTAAATATTTGTTCTTTATGCGACATTAAGAGTGTACTGTTTATTGTGTTGGCACCATAATCGTATGTGAATACAACGGAATTCTTATGGTTTGATAATAGCTATCTAAGTTTATTTGCTGAAAATGAATCACAACCCAATTTTAATTAGTCTGTAAAATTTAATTTCTGTTTAGCAGTGGTTGGAGTAGTAGTTTGTACTTATGTACATATGTATGTACTTAGGTGTGCTCAGGCGATTTCATCGATTGTTGTTTCTTGACTACATACATTGTCTTACTGCTGTTTATGGTGATTTTGATCATCATCGGTGTTTTGTTGTAAGAAATCCTTTGCCTTTGTACTCTAAGAATACAGACAGTTTTTAAAACACCAATTACATTGTATTATGTCCTATTTCCTCTCAAAGGTTGATCCCGTAGCTCCCGTATTATACCTAAGCGCCAATATGTAATAGATCTCGGTCTAGTGGCTTTTCGGCCTTCCTAGGTTGATGTTGAGAAAGCCTTCCAGTACCCTTTACAATAACTAATTCGACATATTCGAAGCACTTACTGGGCCGAAGCGGGCTATTGACATAATTTTAAAACCGCCCGCTCGTCCTAGGGGTTTAAAAAAATGGAACTGGCCCCAGGTGGTTGGTTGTGACGTCGGGGTAACTTCCTTACTACGTACAACGTACTGTGTGAACGTCTGAAGCCTTTTGCAGTACACTAATCGACACGGTCCAGTGTGATTTCCGGCCCGGAAAATCAATGAGCGACCAAATTTTCTAAAGCGATGGCCGAATTCGGAATCCTAGCTAAACTGATCCAGCTGTGTCGCGTGACTCTGGAAAACATGTGCAATGTGCAATTCGAAAACAGTTCTTGAAACGAAAAAGGCCTTGAAGTGAATGAGGACAGAACCAAGTACATGTTGGCATCTGTAAAGCGCCTAGGATAAAACGTCACTGTTGGCAACAGTAACTTCGAAGTGGTTAAATATCAACTTCACGAATGACACCTTGGTGTAGATTCGACGAAGATTTACCCTAGGAAACCGCTGCCATGTCGTTAAGTAAGTAATTATTTAATCGAAGACCCCACTCCCGTTCAAGGAAACTCAAACAAATATTGTTCCCTTGACACTATCGAACACCTTTTCACACTCATGCCGATGAACACTGGGTGAAATGGCTATCAGTATTCAAAGCACTATTCAATGATCAACACAGGATGACCCACAGTGGACCTCTTCGTCATCACCTCAGCTTTTGCAGAAATCGTTGAACTCCATTTTCGGAGTATGACTCCGTTGGCAATGGTATAGTGAATAGTGTGTTTGCTCGAGCCCGGCCGGGGAACTGCACAACATGGCCATCTAATCATGTGAGAGATACGAATAAAATCAAAGTAGCTCGAACCACCAAAAAGAAAATCGGCCTGGTAGTACAATGGACTGAATCGGAGTCTGAGTGCTCCGATGGCGCATTTCCTGTGATTATTTCAGTTAGAATGCGAATAGAGGATCGATTAAATGCCAAATTTCGGCCACAACGTACAAGAAGTGGCACAGTCCTCCCTAGATGACTAGGATTAGTTGGCCTCTTTCTCTATTATGTCGTCTATTTTGGTGTACAATTTTGCAATCGGTGGCAGTATGGATGTGTCCGCTTCACTGAAATTAATTTTCCATTCTTGCCAGAGCATCCGCCTTTTCGTCAGTTTCAATATTGTTTGGGAACCCAGCAGAATTTGAATGATGATCACTGCGTCGCGGCATTTCCTAATTGCCTGTGAGTTGATTGTATTAGATTTAATCGAATTTAAAGCTGCTTGACTATCAACGTATGATATATCCAACGGTGGAAGGTGGTTATCTTCTACGTATCTTGCAGGCTTTTCTATTGCCAGGATTTCAACTTGGAATACACTACACCCTTCTGGTACCCTAAAAGATTCCTGCTTTTGTAGAGCTTATCTCAATTTTTGAGCCATCCGAAGCTTTCGAAATTATATTTTCTGCCCATTATATTTATTGTGTTTAATATAACCCCAAGTCGATAGGTGGTCCGTTTCTACAGGTTGAATTCTCTCACTCTGAGAGCACATGAAGGTCAATGACTCACTTTAGGTTTTTTTGAAAAAATGACAATAGAATAATTGGTCTATAATAATCGTTAGCGGTAGAGTGGTTGTAACCACCCTTACCTCTCTCCATTCACTAAGCATATACTCTGTATGTACACCGCTTGAGAAGATGTTAACGAGGTGGGGTACAAACGTGTTCAGAAACTGTTGCAGCATTACTGGTATGTGTCAGGTCCTGCAGATTTCAGAACATCAATCTAATATAATACTGTAAACGCTCGATATAGTGGACTAGTGAAAACCGGGCTTGTTCACTTTAGCAGATATAGTCCTGAAACTTTGGTGAGTGGTCCTCCACTAAACTCTCAGTCAGTTTAAACAAATACTTTTACTCAATTTACAAATCCTAATGCACTATTGAACATCCTTGTCTAACACTCAAGACAAACTCTGCAACTATAGAATTTCATAACTTCCATAGAGATCACAGTGACTAGTATTCTAGAACACACCACAAAAAATTTTTTCATGGTCCTCTCACGAATATTTGGCCAAGCCTTCTTTGGAAATCAGAATTTAGCTGCAGGTCCTTCCACTGCACTGGTGCGAGAAATATTACACTCACAACGCAAGTGATTACGGAGAGTTTGGGTCTGTTTGTAAATAATTATAGGTTTTCAGGTTATGTGAATGGTTGCTGACATTTAATATAAGGGGACAGTAGCTATAGCCAGTCAACAGTCGTTGGTGTGGAAAAGCCGTAAATTGTATGTTTCTGTCCATAATATTCCAATTTAATCCCGTTGTTATTTAATTAA
The DNA here is from genome assembly GCA_905220385.1 of Xylota sylvarum. Taxonomy (NCBI): domain Eukaryota; kingdom Metazoa; phylum Arthropoda; class Insecta; order Diptera; family Syrphidae; genus Xylota; species Xylota sylvarum. Next base: position 99,626,593 of record LR999957.1, on the reverse strand, counting down.
ATGCTCTGATTAAAATCCAATTCATTGTCAAAACATCAATCTGGGTCCATCGTAGCTTGTTATTCCTATTTGCACACGCCCATATTGAAACATGAATTCTGAATTCAGCAAATTAAATAATTATATTTTAAAAGTCAAAATAAAAACTTTTGTTGATCGGATCACCTCGGTTTCCCATAATTTCATTTCTCCCCTCACACACGTTTTTTTTTTCTCCCTGAGGTTCATTCAATTATTAAAATACGCATGCAGAAGTTTTTCAATTTTCCAGACAACGTTTGTAAATTTTTCATTTTAACCAGTTCGACGATGTGAACGAGACTTTATGCACTCTCACACGCACCGTGCCACAGAAAATATTAAAATAGTCCAGAGGAAAACAAAAACAAACAACTTCAGCTGCAGCTGCAGCAGCGCTCTCCACTTCGTTTCGTTTCGAATTGAGCGATTGTGGCCAATTCCATAAACATTGAAACCAAGAGCCTTCATTAAAAAAAAAGCACAACTAGTGCTCCGACTCACACACGACCACAAACAAACCACTACGTCCACATACAACATTCAACACACCGCAGAGCAGCAGTTGAAATTTCATCTTCAACCATCGCACTTCAACTCCCCCTCTCTCAGTTGGTCTACATTTTTCTTCCACCCCCACTTTATCATTCGGTTCGACGCTTCCTCACCACCTCCACCCCTTGTCTACGGTCCATTTTCGCCTTCCGTGGTGCATGGTTCACTTGTGGTGCTGTTTGGAGAACTCTAGCGAGTGGTTGTAGCTTTGACGCAAAAGAGGAGCACCTACCGAGTGCCATGTAGTATCAGATAAGGGGATGAATTGTATGGGATAACATACCCTTATAGTTTCTAGTGGTTGGTGGGTTAATCGCCAATACTGTAATGCTACCGCGTTACCACTACTATACTCAATGTGGTACAATAGAATTGACAAGAAGTTGGTTCGTTCTTTTTCAACAAAATAGGATCCGTCTCAAATTTTGCTTTAATGTTGAAACTTGGTTGGATAACACAGAAATTAATCCCCGGGCACGCTGCTTCCAGTTGTCTAAGCCTACTGCTCCGGCATTCCCGAACGCTTGGACTTTTCAATGAAGTTTTGGTATTCCTTGTCCACTGAGAATGATGCATTCTTTTCCATTCTACCGATATGGCCGACGTGATTTGGATCCTTGGACTACATTCACATCTTGGTACACTTTGTAGTGTTCTTGGTTGTATCGGAACTAAATATTCAAATTTTGGAGTAAAACGATTTGACACAATTTGTTTCTCCAAAACAAACTTGTCTTGACTCAGACTTGCTGGAAATTGGTCTAAGGATATAAAGAGACGAGAGAAGAGTTTTTCTGGTAAATAAATTGAAGATATCTTCTGTTGTCATTGTTTCTAGCATCTTGCGCTATGGCTATTACTTCTCTAGGACACCTAGGACCTTATTAACGCTAAAGTCAATGGTAAACTTACAGATACAGTTCCCTAGTTAGGTTGCCAAAAGTTAGTGATGAGAATATGTGAGAGCACCAGCGTTCTCACGATAGCTTCTTACTATCAACTCCACCACTTTGGTGGTTGCTGAGTGCCTAGTACCTCGACTGGAGATTGGGTAACCAACCCCTTTCGAAGGTCGTTGGTGATAGCAGACGAGAGAGGGAGAAGAGTGCTTTCTCATTAAAGTACTTCCTACCCTGTGTGAGGTTCTGTCCAATTCATCGATATTGTGTGTCCCTTCTTGTTGACAATATATACTTTGTTTTGCCTTCGTTTAACGCTCAACCTATTTTGGCAGATTCCGTTTCAATACTAGCGAACAGCGAGGTGACTACCATTTATGTCAATATCGTCGGCGTACACCAGTAGTTGCACACACTTTTTAAAGATTGTGCCTCCTGTGTTGGCTTGCGAGTTTTGCACAATTCTTTTAAGTATGATGTTAAAGAAGTCACATAACAGCGCGTCACCTTGTCTAAATCCTTTTTTGACATCAAAGGTCTCGGTGAGATCATTACCGACCTTGATGGAGAAGTGATAATTCTCCATCGTCATTCTTCACAATCTGACAGGGGTCTCCTTTCTTGTGAATCGAGCAAACGGTGCTGAGATTCCATTCATCAGGCATACACTCATCTGACCAAATTTCAAAAATGAGTTGGTGTATGATCTCTACCAGGTCATTTGTAGCTTCTTTGAACAACTCGGCTGGTAAGCCGTCAGGTCCATCAGCCTTGTACTTAAGTTTGGATATTTCTTTCCTCACTTCGTTTTGGTCAGGTAGACGGAAGTTTTGGCTATCTTCGTCTAGATTGAATGGTTTATTCTGCCTGACAGCGGGATGTTGATTTTCGTCGCCTTTATACAGTCTGCAGAAGATGTCTTTCCATATTCTCAGCACCGACTGTGACTCTACTACGAGGTTTCCTTCTTCATCTCTACACGCTTCTGTACGGGTCTTGTTGGCTTGACATGTTCGTTTTACGTGTTGGTAAAACTTCCATACATTGTTTGGGATATCTGCATTCCCATAACCCGCTTCAGGGATACGAGCGTGGCCGTTGGTCCATTAAGGGTTCATTCGCCACCAACTTTTTTCCAAAACCCTGGCTCAGTATTGGAGATCCCTAAAGGCCTGGGATTCAAATATGTCGAAGCAGTTCATATAGGTATAGCACTAATAATTCGACCTGAGTGGACCTGTTAAACGCCACCGTTGATATATATTCGCATCAATACCCTTTGGCCACTAGGGTAGGTAAGTGGAAGTTAATGGAAATTAAAAACTCGTGGATGTTGAAGTTGACTTATTCCAGGTACCTGCATCTGATATGTCCAATATTCTTCGCTGGCGCTGTTAGAAGTCAATTTTATCTGACATTTCTCAACTTACTTTGCTTGTTCCACCTACTGTTACCCTGTTGATGTCAGAATCATATTCGATATCGTTTCATCCCATCTGCAACTACATATTTCGCATAAGCACGAATGTGTTCCTTCATCTGCATCGTTGTACCCATTAGAACGATTACCATGAGAATGTGGCGAGATACTTTAAGAGCAAGTGCCCAAAAGCTTTTTGCTTTCAACGATTCCTACCCTGAGAGGTTACCCCAGTGCTTACCGTCATACTCCTTTCGTTTAGCGAAAGGAACTACAGCGTTATACATATACAATACTATACCTACATGTGCATACCTCCCACAGACAAGTTCTCATTCAATCTCTTGCAATTATGAAACAAACTGGGGTAAAATGTGTTTTGGAACTGAGTAGAGATTTAATTTCTCCCAAAAGAGTTGAATTCCTGATTACGGGGTAATCAAGTTTTTTTTTTATTATTAGTTCTCTGGTCGTCTTGTATGTTGGTCATATTATGTGTGATTATTTGCATGCGAGTCCCTCTGCTGTATTTTGTATCTCAATATTGTGGATTCTTCTTAGCCTTATTCCTGTTTGTGGGTTCTCGGTAAATTGGGTGGGTAATGATCTAAGCTCAGTGCCTTAGTTTCGAAACAATCATGCAAAATGATTGTAAATTGGGAGTAAGAAACTTTATTGCTGTGAAAAAGACTCAAATATTTCGAAGCTGAATAATATTTGCAGAGAAGGAACATCATGAATGCAGTTTTGCTTCGGCAGCAAGTACATTTGTATGTACATATGTATGTATGTATATGTATTTGCGTTTTCCAATTAAGATGGTTTTGAACCCAAAAATGACTTACTGTTCATTTGGGAGCAATTTCCTCTATTTGACGAGAAATAAAATTAGATTTGTTTGGAAATGGTATGCATTGAAACGTCTGTACAGTCGTACAGCAACATTCACATGTACTCCAATCAAGTTATCGAAATCGACTCTAAACGATCATCGAAAGACGGAGCAAAGTGCTGTAAAGCGTTTTTCATTGAAAGGACCCCATTTAAGTTATTCTTTCAGAAAACCGCTCGTGTTTGGGTTATGGAAAGAAACAAATTATTTCGGTTTAAAGTACAATCGGTAACATTGGTTATGGAATACAACATGTCCTCTACGAAAATGCGGTAATATACTAAGTGACATAAGTGACTTTAAACATTTGACTTTATTGCACTTTTGTCTTGATTGACTTAAGGTGACTTAAGATATACAGCTGCACAAGGAACTATGATCCAACTTCTTTGCTCCAACGTTGATATCTTTGTGAAGCTGATAGCCGCTAAAGCAGTATTACAGGGTAAGGAATACTTGCAACTGGCTCGTGAAAATATGGGCCATGCAAGCATCCTAAACGGACATAACACTACTCCTAGTAATTCGGACTACATTATCCCCTATTTAGACTTTAACGTCAAGTATAAAACCAGGTTTCCTAGCAGAAGTGCTTGGGAATCGTCAAAATTTTTAAACGAATCTGCCATACAAATTAACGCAGACGGATCCAAGGTAGCATCTGGAAGAGTTGCGAGAGCCTACTCCAGTAAACTGAATATTTGTATGACCATATGACTGTCGAACCATTTTAGTGCATTTCAAGCAGTTCGTAAAATCGGAACCTAGCTTTCGATTCGATAGAGTTCTTATTGGAATCGCCAATAACTCGATCAAAGGTGCTAAAGCAATGCCACGGATCTCTTAACTAGATCGCTGACAGGTGAGGCGTATTATTAATTACTATTAATTCGATAAAATTCCAATTAGATACCGCAACTAGTAGAATTGCAATGTGTAGGTGGATCAGTAAGTCTCATTTCCAATAGGACAAATCTAAGAAAGATAGTTGGCACCCTTACAGGCCACTATTTGGTAGGCAGACTTGATGCTCCCTTCAACGATATCTTTAGAAGCTGTAAAGATGAGCAAGTCTAGGAAACCACTACTCATCTTCTGTCTACCTGTCCGGCTCTATCGATTTTCAGAAGGAAAACCCTAGGCAGGTCCTTCTTCGAAGATCTTAATGATCTAGTTAGACTAGTTAGTTATCTAGATAGACTAGACTTAAACGGTGACCCATTCTTCATCGGCATTGGTTCACATCACACCGGAACTGGTTGCCCTGCCTCCTGTCCTATTTGTGTAGTTTCCATGTAGGTCACCGGTGCTGATAATCCGGTTCTTCTTAGTGGTATCACAATAGACTTTCTTTTAGTCTAAGTGTCACCCTTCTGAGCGTGGACAACCACTCAACCCAATCCAACCTAAGGCCGAACCAATTGGTTGCACTAGACCAAATGTGGAACGGGAATAGAGCAGCTCTTATTTGTAACGAATAGTGAAATGTCAAATTAGTCTTGTGTCATATTGCTTTCTGAAAGTGTTATAATGTCAAATTTCGATATTTGGTCTTATATTACGGCACCCGAAAACGTCTGCACGAGTGAATGCGCTGAATCCAATTTTCTATGACTTTTTCTTGTAGGTCAATCATGATGGATTTGAATATTTCATAGCTCTTCCTATAGTTCCTGTTTAGAAAGCTGCCAATCTGATATCTGTGAGGGAGTTACAGATGATTAATATAAAGGGTTTTCCAATAGGCACCTAACATTTTATTTGATTACAAACGCCTCCTTAAACTTTTTTTTATGATCTGTCAATATCAAAACGTCAGTCAAGATTTACATTTTTATCATGATGAAGTTAATTAACAAGCAACGTTTGGAAATTATTAAAAATAAGAGCACTTACTCCAACTTTGCGTCATAATAATCGTCCCATTCGAGTCAACATATGCACTATTGAATGTTCCTGTGGCATGAAACAGTGAAACGGTTCAAAATGAGCCAAATCTCTCAGTCAACATTGTGGTGAATTTTGCGTAAAGATCTTGGCCTGCGCCCTTACAATATCAAATTAATTCCAGAACTAAAGCCTCTTGATCATTTGAAGCATCGAAACTCCTCCTATTGTGCTCTGCAAAAGTTTGAGGAAGGCTTTGTCAAGTAAAATGTGCATTATTGGACAGCAACAAAACCCACATGTGCTTCAAGAGAGGAAATTATGCCAAATGCACTTTTTTATTGAAGGTACTCATTTTAACTCACCTTTCTTGATCATGTGAAATCTTTCGTCGTATTTAGATTAAGACTTGAAAAACAACGAAATAATTGGTTAACCATGACTGAGGATAATATTTTCAAGGGGAAACCTACAATAATAATCGAATTGAAAATCTTAGATGCTGTCCTTATTCTGCAAAGAATGTCTCCTTTCTATATACATACATACCAGTATTGGCCTTAACCTACTTAATTGAGAGAACAACATCTTTTCAATGTTTTTTCACACTTTATTGTTTACTGTCAAGCAGCCGTCTTAATAAATAAACCATTTACTACACCCGCAGTCAATTAATTAACACCCACAACATCGCCCAGCTTCAGGCATATAACATACCACACATACGGAAAACCGCAATCAAAAGATTTTCACCACATTACCAAGTGTATGTAAGTACATACCTATGTATGTATAAATGTTGGCTTGGGCACCCTGTTTTTGTGCCGAGAGTTCTTTGTTTTAATGTCACACAATTAACAGTAAATTGTCAATAATTTATTTATCCCCAATCGATTTAATGTGCGTAATCGTTCGTAACAGTGTTATTAATTAGGCACTCGGAACGGATTGTCATTTGCTTTCACCAACCATTCCAACCACCACCAGCACTTGACTGAACCGCCCTTAACTGTCACAGCAAATACCAGAACCACCGCGTGCCGGATTATGAGCCATACAAACAATTTTAACGAGAGAATTGTGTACACATTTGTGCCTGTATTCGTCATTGTTTATTCAAAAGGCGAAACAATTAAAATGTTGGCATGTAATTTAAATTACTAGTTACCACAGCGCGTACGCCATACCTACCACCGCAACACCTTTCTCTTGGATGTTTTACACCCCCAAGCCGCAAGGCATCGTAAGTATTATGGCGCGGAGAGGCGGGCACAGACAGTTGCGTTCAACTCGTTCGTTGTTCTGTGTTAATTTTAAGTATAAACTGTCAAACGCTATCTTAATCAATTAGTATGGGTGTGTAATTAGTGACAAAGCGTAGCTGTCAACGCAAAGATCATAATTTGATTTGGAAATTTCATGCGTGGACTAGCACATTTGGTCGTTGGTAGCGTTCGTTCTTTCACACACGATTCGGGTCGAATCGTGAGTGAAAATGCTTTCGTTCTAATTTGATTTTGAATATTTTTTTTATTTTATTTTTTATTGGTGAAACAAATGTTGGTCATAAAAATAGAAATGATCTTATCAAGAGGTGGTTGAGCAGATATATGCAGCATAAACTAGCTTGCATAGGTCCTGAGTAATTGCTTTCACTTTTTTTCTGAATGAAAGTTAGATACTTAAACTTAAAACTTGAAATTTAATGATGAAAACAGTATAATCCTTTAATTTTAAAAATATGGCATACTTTGCGTACAACAGTCAAACATCTTGCAAATGAATTAAGTCATTTAGACTAGAATTTGTTGGTCCAATGTATCAATTTCTACTACAAGTCGATGGAAAGATGGAATATCATTCAACTACATTTAGCATTGTGACAATGATTCGTTGATCTAAACAGTGGGAGGCGTATTATGAGAACCTATACATAACCTACGTTATAAAGGTGGCTGTCCCATTTGTCCCTTCAGACAGATCTTTATAACTCCATTAATGTGGGATTCCGGAAATGCATGGTGACTTTCCTAAACTATACCGAGTTCTGAGTTGATTGTAGAGTGTTTTTGGAGTACTATCTTTCTAGCTCTGTGTCTACGTACCTCGCCGAAACCTCTACATTCAGTTCAAGAGGGCTCCCAAGCACTTGTGGCATATAATTTGGAAGAATGCTTAATCCTACATTTTCGTTCATTTTCGAACCATTTTAAGATTTCGTCTTCGGTTGAACTCTCTCTTTCTTGAGTTCCATTTTTATTGACGACTTGGCTGAAACTGGGATATATGTATATAGTATTAGACTTGAGCTTACAGTTGTTGAAGGAAGTAAGCGAGTATGTTGACTGCTAAAATTTGCAACATCGCTTCTATTTCGTTCACCGCTATGTTCGAGAAGTGTTCTTCAGAAAGCCCGAATGTTTTAAAGGCTAGCTGCTTTCCTTTCATCCACAATTCCTCCTTTTCCTTCATAGGTACTTTGAACGCCTTTCCGCGTTTGATAGGTTTATTAGTCGTAACACCAAATGGTGTTGTGCTTTTCCAGCTTTTAGTTAAAGTCTTTTAAACGCTTTACATAGTATTGTCTCCATGTACTACAGATAAATCCTGTTTACTAATATTAAGAATTTCTTCCTTATGAGCACTCTATAGGTTTTGTCATTTTGTTTTGCAAATTACGTTGGGTGCTTCACTGGGCTAGAAGCTAGGCATTGAAGATAACTGATTCCTGTCAAGTTCCAGCAGTTTCGATTTTTTGTACTTTGACATTGATTTTCCTCTTCAAAATCCTCTAGATTGTAGAGAAATACATTTGTATGTTTGTGGAATGTAAATACTAATGAAATATTATTCTACGCAGCGCATTGGCTCACTGAAAAAAATTCTTTTTTAATTAGAAACTGGCCTGTCTAGTTCCTATCGGTTTGAACTCAAAATTATGTAGGTATACATATGTATCTATCGGTTTGATCTCTTAATTCTGTAGGTGTATGTATTTATCTGTTTATTTATATGTGCACAAGTCCCACTGAAGCTGTTTGTGATTTTTTGTGACCCAAAGATCAAGTTTCCAGCATTTACATATACAAAACTCGTCCATAAACAGACTCGAACAGATTAAGCTCATCTCCCCTTATCGTTGTGAAATGTTTTTCGAAATGACTATAAATTCTGTTTGCATGACATTTATTTATATGGCCGCATAACTAGAAACAAAAATAACCACACAGGACATGCTAGCTGCAGGCAAATAACAAAATCGTGTGAACAAATGAAAATAAATTATTTAAATATAAAAACAAACAATAAAATTATAAAAAAATAACAATACGCCCTCCCCCTTTCCCCCTCAAAACAAAAAAAAAAGAAACAATACAAACCGTATGTTCAATTGAATAAATTGAATAAATAGTCCATAATTTTATTTGAAGCTGCATAAATTATCCTCGTTCCTCTTGCATATGCAAACACAAGTTTAAACCATATTCCATGGAACCACTTCCTGGCGGAGTCCTTGAGAGTATGTGCGGCCACATGGGCGAACAAGTCCCCTTACACCTACACCGATGCGCTCAGCAATTCAGCAATTTTCGCGGTTGACATTTATTACTAATGTAAAAGTTTTACCGCAAAACCAACATCACCAGTAGTATACCTACAACACAGTTCTACAGAAAACCGGGTCCCTCGGGAGCGGTGCATACAGTACACATGTATTTTTATACGAAAGCCACCATCCAAGCCGATTTAAAAATTTAAAAAAAATGTTTTTTTAAGTGCACTTTCATACATATGTACATATATGTGTGGGAAGCCGGAGAGGATGCTACTTTATGAGAGCACAAAAGTTGCTGCAAATACTGGCGAGGAGCATCCTTTCAATTTGTATATTAAAATGAGAAGTCCTCCTGTGTATGCTGTGTGCTGTGTGTTGTCGCTGTGATGTCTCTCAATTGACAACACACAGCATCAGTGGGTACTCAGTGCGACGAGGATACTTCAATTTATTGTTTAAAGTTCGAAAAAGAAATGATTTCAATTAATTATAAAAATTGTAATCGAGAGCTTTTGAGTTGTTAAAAGGGAGGTTCTGTTTTAAAATTGCAATCCATTACCTGCCTGAATTCAGCTTTATTGTAAGATAATAAGGAAGAGTTCGCATAAAGCGTTATTTGAATGTTTGAGTTGTTCTCCATTAAAAGCGAGCAATGAAAACGAATGAAATGAAAGACCACCTAGGGTAAACCTACATGCTCTTAATGAGTCTCAGTATAACTTTAGGTTCTAGGTTCTGAATTTCTACTGGACTGACGGCTCCTCTGCTGCAAATTTTACTTTCTGACAGTTTTGGCAGCTTCCATTCCGTTTCAATACCAGCGAACGCACCAGTGACATCAATATCGGTGGTGTACGTTAGTAGTTGCATAGACTTTTGAAAGATTGTGCCTCCGGTGTTGGCTTGTGAGTTCACACAATTCTTTCAAGTATGATGATCACATGAGCGTGTCACATTGTCTAAATCCTCTTTTGACATCAAAGATTCCATTCATCAGACATACACTCGTCTACATGGAAATGAGTTAGTTAGAATAGTTCGGCTTATAAAACTTCAGGTCCTGCAGCCTTGCTGAATCTAAGTTTAGATATTGCTATCCTAGCTTCGTTTTGGGTAAGTGCAGGATATTGGTCTTTGTCGCCGTTATACAGTCTGGAGAAGAAATTTTTTCATATTCTAAGGACCGACTATGACTATACTAAAAACGTTTCCTACAGGCTTCTGTATGAGTCTTGCTACCTTGACACGTTCTTTTTACCTTTTGGTAAATAACAATCTCCAATCGCGCGCTTCTCGTAGTCTTTTTCTTTCTTTTTGAGAAGCCGATGTACAGTTCGTCTCTTCTGGTCGTAGAGGTCATGAGCAGTCCTCGTCCTTTGTTGCAGCGCCGCTTGTATTACTCTTGTTTAGCTGCATGTGCTTGCCGGTATTCTTTGTCAAACCAGGGGTTTCTTGGTCATGGTCGGGCGAAAACCAGAAAATCAGTTGCTGCACTTCTGATGGGACGTTGGCAGCGTTACCACTGGTATTAGACACTTGATGCTGGTAGCTTAGGAGTCGTTGAGAGATTTTGGATTCGGAAATTGCAACTTCTTAACGTTATATATTCTCACAGTAGTTCTTCTTTTGCTCTCCGGCAAATATTAGTATCTGAGAGTTTTATTTTGTCCAGACGTATTTTGTGTTTTCTTGGAGTGTTAAATGGTACCCCAAAACAAGCGCCTCTTCTCGTCAGTCAGTCAGCATGTTCATTACTTTCGAAATCTTCATATCGTGGAATCCATGCTGCGGTATTCTTGTTCAAGAATGCAAGATTTTCGAAGAGATTGACAGTTCTTCTAGCCGTACAACTTAACTTATTTGCTAAAATTGTAGAACAAGCGACAAAAAGGAATGAAAAGTGTTAGAGACTTAGAGACAAGAACACCTCTTATTGTCAACGAGATGTCGCTACACCCCATAAAGTACCAGCAATCATTATTCGCTATCTGCGACATTCATCCCAATTAGACGAAACAATTCATTATTTTGGATACTCAAACAGACCCGTTCTGTTGTACTAGAAGTACCAGGAAGCAAATCCCATTTTAAATTTTGCAGTGCAAGAATGCTGCGGGTTTCTTACAGACGACCAAGAGCTTTTTATGACAGTTTTACTCTGAGATGTTTGTCAAAAAAAAACTTGATGTTGGCTGTGAATTGTTTAATAGTAACTCTATAACTTTATCACGAAGCCCAAGACGTTCTGTGTCAAAATTTATCGTTGTCAACCCTACTCCGTTGAAGGTGTGAGATTCTTTTAGAGTGTACGTAGTTTTCAAAAGCAGCAAATTTATCGGCCACCTTTTTGGGAGGCAGATTGAAAATCTCGTGGTATCGAATATAAAAGTTGCTGAGACAGATTACTTCACGGATGAGTTTAGCAGGGATGCTAAAACTAAACATGGCGGAAAACAGCTCATCTCCATTCACGCTTTCATACGCGGCCTTAAAATCGATAAATAGATTATTGGTATCGATCTGGAACTCTTGGGTATTCTCCAGGATTTGTCGGCTTATTTAGGCCTTAATCCGCACTGGTAAAATTTTGTACGTAAAAATGTAAAAACTTTAAAGCTGTTTAGGTTTTTCCGAGTGAATAGCAGAAGGGTTCGTATTTGCTACAAGCTCGCTTTTGCCGAGATGAAAGTTTTACTTCATCTGCGCCACCAATTTTTGTGCACTGTTTCTTTAGGCCTAATTTTATTTCCAGATAAAACCACCAGTAAAAAGGGCTTCAGTAGAACGACTCCCATCAAAGGTATGCAGATTCCTATAAGAGCAAGACAAAAGTCACCTTTGTACCAAGAATCAACGAGTTATGGTTTTATCTCCTCTTCTGATTATCCTTGTAGTCAAACACATATGTATGTATATTAATATTAAGTAAAATTATCTGCTTTAATACCATCCAATGCTCTTAACGGCTTAAGTGCACACACAATCATATCCTTTCCACCAACACACACCAACAAATCCTCTGCAAATTGCAATTACTTGACGTCTTAAGTTTTACATACTGTGAACATTTATTAAATCTCGCGCTCAAATAATTAATTTTTTTTTTCGCAGCTGATAATTAAATCTCTGCACCTCATAATTATTAATAATTAATTCACTCACCATGTATTCAACCGGCACCCGGTAGTGGTTCGTCTACCCGTATCCGGTCAGAAAGGATATCCAACTGATTAATTGCTGTGTGTTTACCCAACAAGCCCGTACCACAGCTCACTAATTAACTTGTGTTTCTACCCTCTGACACATATTGTTGAGGTTACATAACATAATGTAATCCAATCGAATAAAAGCAACAATTAAACTGAAATTATAAATAAATTGCGGATTCCGTTTCGAATGTGGTGGTGGAGCAAAAAAAAAAGCAGAATAAAAAATCCGACTCAAAGAAAATCCTAGTAATTTCCCAACACACACATGAGCGGGATACCGACCAACGACGACACAGTTGAATCACGTAGGTCATCCTTTACGTGATCAAGCTTCCCACCTACGATGTGGAATCATTGGCGAAGGCAGTATTTAATTACGTTCCAGTGTGGTACGGTGTGGTTTGGTCCTCATCGGTTCATTTAAATACACAGCAACTCAATTCTCAACCCGGAGACAATGCGAAGTCATCTGCTTGATGGGTGGGAGAGTTTTTTTTTTTTTGTTTTTGTTTCCCTACCAAGAGATACTAGTGGAAGGAAGTGTGTTTGTATACTCAAGGATTAACTCGATTTGTGCAGATAATTAAGTGGTCAAGTCACAGAGATAGAGAGTTCATCGATTTCCATAGCATTTCCATTGCTATGGGCGTCAGCGTCATCACATGAGCTGTGTTAGATCTGTTGGGGATTATTCAAGGAAATTGATTAAAAATCTGTGAGATTACGTGAGATTAAGCGAGAACGAGGATAGATCTCAATCTTGAAATGGACACTAATTGGCTCAGCTTTTCTCAGAGTTCATTTGAAATTCTACAGTCAAAGGAGTAGAATTAATTGATTTCTGTTGAATGCCATTGGATTTATGTTCTTCTTGAGAAGCTTTCGAAGCATAGGGTATTAACTTTTGAGCTTATAAATCTTATTTGTGTTTCAAATTTGATGATCTACCTTGCAGCTGGACTTTGTGTGTGCATAAAAGAATTCATGACCAAAAGTTGAAGCACTTTCACTTAAAGTATTTTCTAATTTTATAGAACAGTCGGATAGAATTCTAGAAAAAATATTTTTATGTAAGCGGTCTTGTCATTTCTCTGCAAAGAAAGGTGTGGATCAACTGGTACCGTCCTCTCATTTGTTACAGTCTGACCTTTTTCTATTCGTTTTTATTGTACTCTTTCTGGAATAGCTATTGCGTCATGTTTTTATGAATGTTGTAGAAATCCTGCTATAATTCGGTTTATGCGGCAGTTCTTCGAAAGTGCACCACACTTTGCAAACTAATTTCCGCATTCATCACATCATTGCTTGAGCTGACTTACTACTTAAAGAGTTCGTCTGTGACCATGGTTCCCGCTTTGGTAAATTTTATATCGATTTGGAAACCTTTTTGAACAAGAGGTCATAGATACACTTAAGACAAGCCTTGGAGCTATTAGGTCATAGAAACGCTTAAACTTGTCTTTGAGCTAAAAGGCCATAGACATACTTAAAAATGCTTTTTAGCTATAAACCTATCAACACGCTTAAAACTGTTTCTGAGCTATGAGATCATAGGCACGCTTAAACTTGCCTCTGAACTATGCACTTAAAACTTACTTTTGAACCATTTTTTTTTCGCATGGCAACCAGGTCTGTGAAGTTTTTCAAACGGTAATGCTCTGACAGGCATTATTTCATGCATATCGTGGTCTAACGTCAGTTTGCGTTGTTTTCTGGCTCAGGTTTCACTATTCTTGACTTTGGGTGTTAAAGCATTTCAGTTGGGGTAGGGCTGGTCCTGGGCCTGGGTTTGCTGGAAGTTTGCTTCTATTTTCGCGCACCTGCGTGTCCATCTGGGCAGGATGAGTGGACTGTACGGATTAGAGCATTGATATTCATCTTCTCTGACCAGTTCCACGTGTCGTGCAACATTTATAGCTACATCGGCTCGTCATGAGGTCTCTTAACAGAGACAACTCAGTTGGTAAGAGATCTACGGGACTAGCTATGTATGACTTTTCAAAACTTCTCGTAGCAGCTTATCTACCGACATCCATTTTGAATACGCTACTGTAGAAGGTTAGTCTTTTTACATGTATCTTGCAGATTCTTCCAGCTATTTCTGTCAGTAGTTCTGATAGTATGATAGTGACAGTGATAGATAAAATCAGTTTCTGTCTGTGCTATTGGCACAAGAATTGATTTTCTCAGTTGGAATACTGTTTCCTCACCGTGCTGTTGCTGTAAAGACTCAGTGGAGTAAGGCATGCAATACGGCTTGAAACCCGCGTCCCCGATGTATGCTGTCTTTTGCATCTTGCTAAGGTTTGATAGATTTTATTGTCGAGCTGTATGTTAAAATAGGTTATAACAGAGAAGAAAGGTACGTACTTCCCTGCGATTATCGATGTTCTCCTTCCAATTCAGTTTAAAGATCAGGATCACGCCCAACTATCGTGTTGATCTTAGAATGATCGTTTTTAGTAAAGAAATCATTGAAGACATTTCTCGTCCAAGGAGTCATAAGTGTGGTTATATCAAACATAGTTTTTTATATATATATATAGTTTTTTACACTTGGCTTATTGTCGACACTGAAATATCAGCAGGTATCTACTGATTTACGTTTAATGTGTATAGAGAGTCATTGGTAATCATAGTCAATGATTAGTGGTAACAATCTGAAAAAAAGCTATCCTATCGTTTACAGAGTAGTATGCAGAATTGATAGATCATTTTATGACATTTATGCTCATTACAAGGCCAAGCGTTGCTCATGCGAGCCAGTCCATTGGATCATCATTTATCTTGACGTAAGATGTCAACCTTACAAAAACTAAAAGAATAACATTGTTATCTATAGTATCATCTCTTATTTAACTCCCTCCAATACTCAAATAACCAATAAAGCCGATGTACCTACTCCAGTGTACGATCTGTATACATATTTCACCATGACAAGTATCTTATTGCCTTCGCTTCAATGGATATGATGTAATTCCATTCATCAATTTGAATAGGCTCACTGTTGCAGAAACAGAAATCTCGTCTTTCCAATTATCCGTGAAATGCCTTAACTGGCCAAATGCTCATTACATCTAATTCTCGCACTTCATTCAACAGCATTCCTATTAACAAACCAATTCCACCCCTCTGCTCACTTCTTTTTCTGCTCGAGTAGTAACAACCTTCAAAAAAGGCCATCATTACGCCACAAGTAAAAGTACAAAAGTTGGTACTTTTCAAACCCAAAAAAAGGTAAACACATTCACCCCAGAATTTCACCCAACAACTCTCATCGCCAGTCAGACCAAAAGCATCTCATCATCTCATCCACCTCCCTTGGTTCTAATTGGTTAATCAAATAAAATGGCCATCAAAAATAAATTAACTCCTCGCGCTACTCAAAGAATTTTCTACTGACCTAATTCTGGTCAGGAAGCCGATATAAAGAGAGAACTGTATCGACGAATTTGATTGTCTTTCAATCGGCCCCAGCCAACCCCCGGACCACTATGTGCCAAATCGATAATCAAATAACGTTGATAAATAATTAATTTCGATCTCATTCCGCTGGATTCTACATGTACAACATGATGGAGGGGACGGGTAGATGTTCACTGGGTCAATCGACACGTCGAAGAAGTAGATCTGCATCCAGATTCCATTCACCCACAATTAACACCTTCTGCTGTCTGTGTTTGTACGTGTATAGTGTGTATATCGGTAATTGGTAGGTCAATCCAATCGGTCTGCACAGAGAAAATAAGAATACGAGCATCCGACGCTAGAAAGATACACACATATGTATGTAAGTATGCGAAGGGTTGCTAATTATTTTCCTTTAGATACATTATCTCTCGCTCTAGCTCTTTAGCTACTGGACCACAATCGATAACTATTTAGCATTGATTTAGTTATAAAATCTGGGCCAGAAGCGTGTTTATTTATGTGCCATACACAAATACCATCGTAAATTTTGTGTTCTAGACACCACGCCACAGTGGTGGGGATATTTAGTGCTTGGGGAAAACAAAAATTGTATTGCTTCGTAACGGCGGAACTTGAAGAAAAAGTGCTGTAAATGTCCACCAAGAAGTTATTTATTATTGTCGTATAGATTTAGTAAGGTGGAACAAGCCACAATGATAAGTTTGGGTCGATAACAAAAGAACACAAAACGTAGAATAAGAATAAGGAAAGCAAAAGGACATTTTAGTTATTTCTTTTTATTTGTTTCTCGGTCTTATTGCATGTGAATTATAAGATAACGAAAAAGTGAAATTATTCGGAGATACTTTATTAGAGAGGGTTTTGTTTTATAACAACCATGATACCAAGAGTTTGTGTTTTAAGTTTGCTCCTGCTGAGTGTTGGGAGTTATGAAATGGAAAGTTACTCCCAAGTGGCTACGTCGGGCTCAGGACAAAACGATGGTCCGAAGGTGTTTAAGGCTTTGAATATGGATCTGATTTTTCCAAAGACGTAAGTTTTTATGGACAATAGTGAAATGTGTAAACTTATTACTTAAATTCTTTGTCTGAATACAATCTTTCTCTGCAGTATATTTAGACTGTACTTTTCAATGCTTTTCGATTGGTCTTTAACTTTGAATCTGTGAATAGGAACGATGAAGATTGAAGTTGTTGTGTCTACTAAACTTTTAAAGTTTTCCAAGAATCGACTTGGTCACCGTACTTGATTTCAGAGAAGCTCATTTTCACACACTCCTGTTTTAGTCTTTAGTCGGCTTTCTTCATCTTTCGACAATGAAAATTCTGAGAAATGCTAGTATGCTAG
This sequence comes from Xylota sylvarum, assembly GCA_905220385.1. Classification (NCBI taxonomy): domain Eukaryota; kingdom Metazoa; phylum Arthropoda; class Insecta; order Diptera; family Syrphidae; genus Xylota; species Xylota sylvarum. The sequence continues at coordinate 99,609,378 of LR999957.1, read as the reverse complement.
CATTTGGTTTATTTATTTTTTGTTCATATTCCTCTCAATATTGATTGGTCAATGTTTTCTGAGCAATTCAAGTATTCAAGTTCATTTTCATCTACAATAGATAATAAAAGATAATCAAATGGTCTCTGCTATATCGAAAGTAAAGACAAAATCATGCAATCAAACAATCAAGGCATTTTTAAAGGATTTATTCATAGTCTATGTTTTATCCTATACGTTCCAAAGACAATTTTTTCCATATCTCTTTTAGTTTCATTCTTTATTTTACACAATTTTATTTATTTATTTTTTTTGTACAGCTTCAACTCGAGTGAAAATGTCATCTCAACAACGCAAACACCAGGACCCCAACCGGTGACAGAAGCCGTTGAATCTTTATCATCTACCGCAGACGAACAATTTACACCTGAGCGCAGTTCATCACAAACATCAGCACCGCCATCACCACCAGAACCAGAACCGGCAGTACCAGCAAATCATTACCCCCCAACTTTTGTCAACCAGGACAATCATGCTGACGAATCAGAGGAAAGTGATGCTATATTACCACCATCGGCTACTGGACGTGCTGTTGACTATCGTCCAGCTTATCCCTTCTCTCAGCTATTAACACCGAACAGTAAAGGTTACAGGCCATCAGCACAGCCATATCCATTGCGCTCACGACCAGTACCCAGGCCCAGTACTACTGCACAACGTGTTGTTTATCCAAGCTATCAAGCGTCGAGGATACCCAGCCGGGCTGAAATTGATAAACTAAGCGGAAAAGGTAATAATCAGTCGTTGTTGTTGTTGTTGTTGTTGTGCCCATCAGATATATTGTTGTGTGAGGCTTACTGAATGGACGGATTCAGTTTTATTTTATTTATTTATTTTTTTTTTAAACTTGTAATGAATTAGTCTAGGATTTTTTTTGTTAACGGGGTGCATGGGTTTTAAGTTTTTACTTATATGGAGTTTGATACAAGATGCCTTTCCGCTAATTGTAAAAATGAGGTTGTGGTGCTATTTTTGAAATAACTTAAATCAAGATCCTGTCCTTAAGTTCCATGCTTAAATTTGTCTTGTTAAAGCCTAACCAGTCTTTGTAATGGCTTCCTAAACCCACAAGGTTAATCAAAACCGGTATATCCCTTTTTTCGCTTCGCATATGCATTGTGTGTATGTACTTCGCTCGTTCTTACAGGACGTAGGATAGCCCAGTTTTACTACTGAATTTCTTCAGTGTGATAACATAAAACTCGACTCAAATTGGTTGGCCTCCATCCAATTATTAGTACGATCTTTGTGTTAAACAGGATGATTCATTTGAACTCAACCACATAGAGTCATACACGTACAAACTTTCATCGTGAAGAAAGTGTATTTTTTTAAGCCACATAATGTTGATCGAAGCCCTTTACATTTCTACCTCAACAAGCCGAACTATCTATTCTAATAAGTAATATTCTTGATTTTATTTTTATTTTTAATTAGGATCAACAAAAGCTTTGGAAACGCTTTTCAAACACACTTTAACATCTCTACTCTATTCCCTTCTACTAACTGTCTATTATAAGTCCTAATCTTTCCTTATTCCTTTCGAGTCAAAAAAGTTTGACAAGCTCTCTACTAAAAAAAAAAAAACCAAATTCCAATTTTTTTATAATTTTATGTTTAGGCCAATACCACCCTGACCGATCCAATCCCATCGATGCTGTTGTGTCCAAGCCCCCCCAGTCCTACCCTACCGGACAGTACCCGAACCCAGCGCAATCATATGAACCTATAGATTCCCTACCAACGAAAATTTACTCCAGTAATTCTTTACCAATAGCGGCTATCCTAGCTGCAAAATATCAAGACGACAGAAAATCTGTTAGTCTAAACGACAAGAAGGACATATCTGAAGTTGACAGAGTTGATGATAACGAAGTCATGAATTATGGTCGCGCTTTTAATTTGCCCGAATCATCAGTGCTCAGTAAGTTGCTAGAAGCATTTGGAGAGGCTCAAGCAGCAGAAGGACGTGTCAAGAAATACAGTTATTTCTACATTGCGGAAGCATTTTGGTATGGTCCGCTGTACTTTTCAGTATATCTTAGTTTTTACATTTTATGGTTGATCTATAAGTCCATAACTCATCATGTGGTAAGCTTTATTAAAATAGGTCGCCCTTGACTAGGTTAGGTTGAATACATGTGTGTCTTTTTCAGTCCATGCTTCCCGATCAATACAAGGAGCGAGTCAGAAGCTTTGCTGATATAGACCAACGGGAAGTTAGAAAGATGCTTGATAAATTAACCATTACTGTTATGAATGGTATCGAGAGATTCAAAGAGAACTACATAGACTGATGCATAAATGGAATAAAGTGAATTTTGAAAACCGAAAAAAGACTGTCTTATACTTGTATCCTTAAGAGATCACGGTTGGTCACGGTTGGGCATCAGGCGGGGGGTTGGGTTAGAGGCTTGTATCGGTCGTAGGTTCGAATGATTGTCTGTTTCCCTTTTATAAGTGTTTGCCATCATTTTTATACGACTGTGTCATCAACTTTTTATAACCTGTGTTTCGTTTCTCCTCATTTTAGGACAATTCTCGGACCGATTCACCCCAGGCGAAGCTGTTGCATCCAGCGCCTTTAAGCAAACTCAATCCAACCGCAAGCCCTCAATCTCCCGCCCAGTTGGACAGCCTTCAAACAAAGTGTCATCATTCGTGCCAACCAAAGATCTTTATACTTTTCCACCAAACTTGAACTCTAGATACCCTTCACCGTCGGATATAAAACAAGCGTCTCCATCAGATACTGTTACCAGTTATCTGCCACCAGCAGCGGGTCCCTTAGATACTAGCAAATTTGTCGGTCCTATTAATCCGGACTTAGTGCCGGACAGTAAAGCTCCAGCTCCAGGTGGTGGATATCAGTATAACCCACCTCAAACACCATTAGGTCCTAACCTTTCTGGTGGAGGTGGATACCACTATGACGCACCTCCAGCACCATTAGGTCCTAGCTTACAAATGAATAATGATCAATCTCCTCCGCCTCCAATGGATGATGGTAGAATGATGGATGTAGGACCACCGGCACCACCAGCTGATGTTGACGATATGATGGACGATTCACCACCACCAGACGATCATGATCATGACCATGACCATGATCACCATGACTACCCACATGACATCGGTGGTTATTCAGATGACAAAGAGTATCCCACACCACCACCTGGCTATATGGAAGAACACGACGACCACGACCACGACCACGACTTCCACCACCATCATCATCATCCCGATATTGACTTCTCTCATGGCCCATACTTCCATGATCACCACCACGACTACGATCATCATTATCCCGACGTAGTTTATGACGACTACCATGATCATCACTTCCATGATCACCACCCGGAACCAGAAATTACGACAATGGCTCCTCCACCGCCACCACCGCCAGCACCAGAGCAACCTCGTGTGAAGAAATACAGTTACTTCTACATTGGTCGCAAATTATGGTATATTCCACTGTATTTCACACTATGGTTCACCTTTTACATTCTATGGTTGATCCTGAAATCCATTGCTAGACATAAGGTAAGCTGAGACAGGCAGGCTCGAGTCTTTGGGTACATTTGTATTTTCTTTTTTTAGGTAAATCTTCCCAATCACTACGTATCACGTAGAAGTATTGAAGACTTAAGCCATCGTGAAGCCAGGGAGGCTATTGATAAGCTTACCGCTAAGGTAATGGATGGAATCGAGACGTTTAAGCTGAAGTATATAGGCTAAAATTGAGATTTTTTATAGAATAAATGAAAATAAGCATAGGAAACGCTGTTTGTGGATTTATATCATTCAAGTGGAGAAGCAATTTGACACCAACATCTCTGGTTATTGCTGTCATCTAGTCAAAGGAACACAGGTCAGATGTGTTGAAGTTATGTAGCGTTGCTTGTCAGTAGTTAGATATGTGGTATATGTGGTAAATAGTGATGCCTTCTGGGACTTGGGGCCTTTGTTGGATGTATATATGACGCTCTAATGTACAAAAGGTTAGGATCTCTCCGTCAGTCGATCTTGTTAAGCAACTAGTAATCAATTGGCCGAAACGAACAAACTGTTAAGGTCTACCTGGTAGCAAATCCGAGTTCTAAGCGTTATTGGAGTGATAAGAGTGATAGATAAGACTGACATCAGGGTTTCGTAAGTAATAATTCATGATGATTGGGGTAGAACCTGTAGTCGATCGTTAGATTGAGAACACTAGCTTCGGCTGAGATACCATTTATACAAGCTTAATCTCTGCAGTCAGAGACAGAGTTCCAATTTTCTCTGCAAAAGGAGTAAGTTTCTAAGCTCATTCGAGATACTTACTATGTTATACGAGCATAGATGTACAAAAGGCATTAAGACTGAGCCAAGTAAGGCCTTAATTTAGGTATAATGGAAACAACGATTTTGAACTGAACACATGAGGGCTGACGTGTGTAGTATTCTGTTACCTGAGAAGTAAGAGTGAAATCTTGCTGAAATGGCTTTGAGGCCAATGCCATATTCGCCCCCATCCCGTTAAAACCATGGCAGGCCTCTAACTACGCTGACAGTTCTAAAAGCGCAGCATGCTCTTAGCAATGCGATTCTGTGCGCTGCGTTCATTTGCCTCATGTATGATTTGACATCCGTCAGTGCTGCCCATATGAGATACGCGTTCATAAGCATCAACTTGCTCACCGTTGCTGGCAGATTTCTAATTGGCTGCCTGCGTACTCCAATATTTGACATTATCCTGGACAGTGCCGCTAGTACCCGGGAGGCTTTTTCGCCTGCGAGCATCATTTCCTTTTTTAAGTTGAGTCTGTGGTCCAGCAGCATTCCCAGGTATCTAATGTGAGGACTGGACTCGATTCTACTCTTTTTCCAGCTGCTAACTAACATTACTTCTGTCTTGTGGCCTGTCAATTCCAGGTCTGATGTCTGGTGTCTGTAGTCAGGAGGTCTCTGATGACGTGGCCATATTTCTCAAACATTTCTTCCAGCGTTTTTGCCACAACAACTATTGCAATACTTCGGTATTCTCAGGATTCCATCGTACATTATGTTCCACATCAATGGACCAAGCACTGACCCTTGAGGAACTCTTCCCATAATGTTGTACTTCTTTGGCGCTTCTTCTGTGGCGTAATGAAGGGTCCTGTCTTTAAAGTAGCTGGCAATTATTTTCACCAGATCTGCCTCTATTGCTTTTATTGTGCTTTGCTTCTTTCTGAAGTTATACTGTTTGTTGAAGAGCCCATGGTTTCCTTTAGTGCATCCCTCTAGTCTATTTTCGCTTCCGCTGGTGTTTCTTGGAAGAGCATCGGATATTTCATCTTTCAGTGGGAATAGGGTGCTAATAATCAGGCACATCAAGTTCGAGCATGTCAGTGCAGCTACCGCGAATTTTTTTAATTTTTTCATTATTAGTTGATAAGTGCTTCCCATGGATTTCGCTGCAGTTTATCCCTAAGTGCCTGGAAAGATTCGCGTTTGCTATTATTTATCAGCTTATTGCTGTTTTCTTCTTGTTTGGAATTGTTCTCGCAGAATTTAATGGTCCCCTACATATGTCTCTACGTCTGGCTCTCTGTTGCCGTCTACGTATTCCGAGACAATACACAGGTTTCCTGTCTTGTCCTTTCCCCTTACGTGGTATGGCAGCATCATATCCTCGCAATAAGGACCCCCGTCGCTTCTTTGTTTATGGTATATCCATAATGTCTAGCATGTATTCAAGCATTTCATTGTCTGCGTTATTTATTTTCCACCCCAACTTTTGTACTAACCTCTTTTTCGAAGATGATGGCCTGGTGGTCGATGTGCATGTATAGGTCTGAGGCATGCCATTTTATATCCCTCGAACTTGACCTACTGGCAAATGTCAGATCGATGATGGAATCTGCTCTACCGTATGCATTACTGTTTGCGTGATGGGGTAACACTAGATCGCGGTCCATACATTGAAATGTCCGTCTACAATCACCGTTTGTCCAAGTAGATCCTCAGCGGCTTCGAAGTGGTGAATAATGAGTTACCACGCCGTCCATCAACAAGTCAGTAAAATCATATTTTGCATCATTCAATAAGTGTTTCTTTCTATTCTCTCTTACAGCTTCATCCACATCGTGAATATGTAAATATGTAGAACACATATGTAAGCCTCTCGCATCATTGTACTTTTCCCCAATTATTTCCATAAAGATGATAGACATACATTACATGTTGCTTACTTAGGTGGCGCTACAGTTCTGGATGAACCTGGACCTCAACCAACAAACTTCTCCAGTTAGCCGGGTCCTTAGCTAACTGCCTCCAGTTATATGATATCGGTGTCTCTAATAAGACCACGTCCATCAAGGTAACTCTCCTTTAAAAATAACTTTTTTGTTTTTTTCTTTTTGCAGGAAATAAAGAGCCTTTCATTTGCGTCCTTACCTATCAACATCACCCCAGCCTGAACACCTACTACATCGACATCCAATCCTTAAAAAAAATCCAACCATATTCGACCAAGGAACTCCAAATGTTTTTCGCTAACACAGCAGATATTATTTATTTAATTTAGTGTACTCAAAAATAATAATAAAATGCTAAAAATTAACCAATTTAACCTAAAAATGTTGTTTTTGCTTTATTTCGATTTAACCCTGTGCTCAAAATAGAAAATAAACTCCCACTTTCTAAAGGTACACTTTGGCGCTTAAAATCAAAGAACACCCTGTAACCCACATTCCGGTGTTTATTTCATACACCTAGCTTATTTAGAACCGAAAATATCACCACCAATCAAATTCCATCGCGAATTTTCATATAACACCAGGCCAACAGAAATTTTCAGAAAGCAGCAGGTATACTGACACCCCAGAGCTACCCAAACTGTGCTATAAGATATCGCCTGTTACACACATGTCAAATGGTTATTACATCCAACTTTTTTGTTTGTGAATAGATTTTAACGTTTAAGGTGTCATATTGAAGGGCATTTTTTAAAGAATAAATCAGAATCTATGCACGACATGTATAAACATCTATATATGGGGAATTTTTGTGTAGAATTATGTGTAAATGTAAAAGCAAACTACAAGTTGTGAGTGGTTTCAAGCTACTCGCCGGCCAGATAAAGAGAAAACTGTAGATATAACAAGACTAACAAGAATCCAAGATGTGGTCTGTCTTCTACATATGAAATGATGAAAAACTACAAATTTGATGACAAAAGATCATTTTAAAGTAAAAAATTCCGATTATTTTATTTTTTAAAGCTTTACTTCCTTATTATACACGCGCATTTAAGCAATTAATACGTTGTTATGAGATAGGACACTTAAGGACCGACACATACGCACTATCTATAAAAAAAATCTCTTCGCATGCGGCAATTCAACACCTCAAAGGTTATCCACGAATAGAAATTCCATCCTCTTTCAATTGTTGGAGCTTCGGCAGTGTTGTGGGCGTGAATCGCAGGCCCGATGCTTCCATTTCAGCTAATTCCTTTTTATGTACTCGTTTCATATGAATCCGCTTGTTCGAGCCGTCGGCAAATGTTCGCTCACAGAAATTGCACGAATAAGGTTTGATGCCACTGTGGACAATCAAATGTTTCTTCAGCGCTGTTACTCGTTTGTAAGAATTCCCACACATGGGACACTGGTGAGGTTTCCGATCCGAATGTTTAATCATATGCAGTCGCAATCCCCGCAGTGTTGTAGACTGACTATGACATACTGTACAGATATAAGGCGTGTCGCTGTGAATGTCCATATGGATCTGCAAAGAAAAAGAAGTGTTTGAAGAAAGGCAAATGCATACATTCATATGTATATATGTATAAATATATGTCTGTCGAAGGCTACTCACAAGTAAATTCGTTTTCGTTTGGAATCGTCGATCGCACTTCGAACACTCATATGGGAATTCACCCGTATGACTAATTTGATGAGCCTTAAGACTACTAATGGCCTTGAATACAGCTCCACACTCCTCGCAGACGAATTTGCGCTCCCCATCGTCCATGTGAATCGTACGAACGTGCGCCTTTAACGTCTGCTTATTGGAATAGATTTTGCCACAAATATCACACGGCACGGGTTTGTTAAAATCCGGATCATCGTGTAGTCTCATGTGTCTCTCGTAAGATTCCTTTTGCATAAACTTTCGCGTGCAACGTTCACAGGGATATTTCGATTCAATGACAATTTTATGCGTCAATCGCAGATGTAAACGTAGGTATCGCTCTTTGGTAAACCGCTTGTGACAAATGTTGCACTCCTCTGGATTGTCCAGCGGATTTTCAATCGAAAACTCCACCGAATGCTCGTACTCATCGGCTACTGAGGACTTTTTTTCTTTTTTAATCGATTTCTCCGCCTCAAGTCGTTCTTTTTTGTTTTCTTTAAAGCGTTTCCTAACTTTCTTCGTTTTTTTCTTTGAAACATTTTTCTCGGCAGCTACCTCATTTAATGGTATGTTATCATCATCCGAACTGAAGCTGTGATTACTTGGCGCAGCTAGGGGACTACCAAAGTCTCCACTTGCCTCAGATTTGATTGACTTGACTGAGTCCACGCGTTCACTTCGTGCAGCGGCCTTTTCCTTTTCTAAATTCGTCTCCAAATCCACCAGGAACAGTTGGGTTTTCTCTGACACGTCTCTAAATTTTAGGAAATTCAGAAGATATGTATTACACAGTGAGCATATCTCCGTTGGAATAGTGTCATATTCGGATATCTAAAATCAGAGTCAATTCTAAATATAATAAGTACAGATTAGTGTTTTGTGCTTACCGAAATACTCAAACTATTCTTTATAACATCGCTCAGGACTATATCGTCTTCGGTTTTTATGAAGACATTGAATGAACATTTCCGCTCTTCACCGCACAGTCGGCAGAGATTTTGGAGTGTCTTATCCATCGTTGAAAAGTGGTTTTGAAATTCTGTCCTATTGGATTTCGTGAAGTTCTGTAGGCCTCTATTTTTAGACAAAATAAAAGATCGCGGTTGGAATGTTGTTCAACAAATTTCTTGTCTGATGCAGCTGCGGGGAATAAACAAATGAAATGTCAAAAACTGGAAGCATAGTAATGCCAAGTTGCAAAAATAACTACGTAGGTTACCACGTTTATATGACCGGATTGAAAATGGATTGAGTTTCAACCCAAGTTTTCGCTGTAACCGGATTGAGGGATTGAGTTAGAATCGAATCGATAGAGGATTGAGTTTGACACTTCTACTGTGCGCGTAGTTGAGTATGCCAAACACCCTTATCTTTTTTCTCTATCTGTCAAACTCAATCTTTCGATCCGCGTTTACATGCAAAAACTCAAAGCGATCGCAGAAAATTTTGTGATCGGATCTAGTCAATCCACCTTCAATCCAATCTGCGTTTACATGGCACTCAATCCGAATTGAATCCGGATTCAATCCACCATATAAACGTGGTAATTACAAAAGTTGTACCTACAGGTATTATTGTTATTATTTGGTAAGAAAGTAAATAGATTTATTCTTCTAAAAATGATATTATTTGATCGTGAAGATCGCCTTATCATTATGAGTACATGGAAATAATTTGAACGTCTAACCGTCTAAGATACATATGTAAAGAAGTCACCCGCTAGACAGTGCCATTTTTGCAGTGCGACCAAACTCGTTCCTTAATAACGTAAGGAGAACTGGAGGTGAATATGTAATTTTTTTGACAATTTGTTTGTTGGGGGTAGATAAAATTAACATTTGTTTCTTGGAATAAGTTTAGCAAAAAAATGCATCAACGATTCAAAAATTGGTGCAGATTATGTGCAAAAACCGAAGGCTGCACAAAGGATATTCTAGTTCAAGACGATACAATTCCAGATCTTCGTTTAACTATCGAAAACCATTTCTCATTACAGGTTTGTTGTTTTAATAAGATGTTTCCAATTCATTTAAAACCTAAAGAAGTCTTCTTCTAGATTGAGTCAGCCGACGAAGCACCCACAACAATATGTGATGAATGTTACGAATATCTACTAAAACTTATCGAATTCGAAGGAATTGTGCTTAACTCACAGTCAGCATTTGAATGCGATACAATAATAGAAGACATCGATGATAACAGCTGTGGTATTAAAATCGACATCGCCTCGTTTTTTGAAGTTGAGGAAGCAATAGATAATCCATCGGACGAAACCATACAACTCGACTTTCCATGTACTTGTTGTGAAAAAAGTTTCCGTTCAGAGAATGGGCTCTATGGTCATATGAAATCACACGCCAGCTCGAAATTGTCTTGTGATATTTGCGGTGCTAGTTTTAGGAAATCATTCTCTCTACGTAGTCATCGAAAGCTGGTCCATTCGAATATCCGCCCATTCATCTGTGATGAATGCGGGCGGGCTTTTAAGCGTTCCGGTGATTTAACTCGTCACAAGGAATTCCATCGGGATGATACACCATTCGCCTGTAAAATCTGTGATAAAAAATTCAAAAGCAAACTAGTTGCTAAGGTAAATAAACGATCTATTTTTGCAGAAGTAAGTGCAAGGCTTTTTTTCATTTCTAGATGCATGAGAAAAATCATACGGCTGAGAGGTACAAATGCAGCATCTGCGGGCAGGAACTAAAGACAAAACATACGCTTCGAGGACACTTACAAACGCATACCGATGAAATGCGATTCGATTGTAAATACTGTAGTAAAAAATTTCGTTACAAGAAAAATTTAAATTGCCATTTGTTGACACATACGGGATTACAGCCGTATATCTGTGCTTTTTGCAATCAGGCGTTTTCGCTGCGGTGGAACTGTAGAACACATCAGAAAAAAATCCATCCGGTGCAGCTGGCGCAGTATGAGGAGGAGGGAAAGTCAACAGTCATTACCAATCTCATCAAGCAGAAGTTTGCGTAAGTTTTTAGAAGATATTCGCAAAATTAAATAAAGTTGATTTTTTTTATTGTATCCAGGTGTGGACGAAGACAAGCCAGGGAATCAATTGATGGCTTAGAAGATGACGTAGCTTCGTAGTTTAAGACAATAAATGAAAATCCCTGCAAATATATGTATTTATTTGCGTTTCGCAGAATACAAGTTAGTTTCAATTAAGTTTTGGTCGCCTCTGTCTAGCAGATCCTGCTCTCATCTCCATGCGGTGAAGCTCAGATGCCTAGTACACCTGCATGTTTTTCTTTCACCTTTGGAAGGTTTTAGCAAAAGTAAATGAGAAACGGGGGAAAGGGTTTTACTATTTAGATACTCCTTCCTGTTTCCAGATAGCTTCTGTACACGGCGGAAGGAAATTCCTCGATAGTCAATAACAATGACGTCCACAGTCAAGTAGACTCATTTGAACATCCTGTAACATCCTGCGATGTAATCGAAGTAGAGTCCCGCATGGCTGGAGTCCAAAGGGATTGAGCATTGATTGACTATATCCCAAAAAATGTGATCCTGTCTTGCGCCAACTATCGACGCATATTCTTCATCAATATCGCTTATAAGATCCCATCCATCAAACTTGACTATTCTGCGCTAAATTTAATCACAATTCACAGTGATTCACAATGAGAATACCTGATGAAGCACATTTCAGAAACATCCGATGTCTATTAACAATTGTTCAGACTTCTGCAACAAGACGACACTATATCCCATTTCCCAATGAAAAAATCGAGGTCTTCACTTTGAAATAAAAAATATTTATTTATTATAATTACACACACACTCCTGGTCACGCTTAGGCAATGAACTCGTATGGAATTGGAGCCAATGCAATTGGTTCCTCCAATTTCTTCACAAAGTGCGACTTCTTTGGTGGTGTTGGCTGACGCTTCAGATTCACCCACACTTTCTTCACCTTGGCTTCCTTAAGGAGACGTTCGTTTTCCTTGACGCGACGCAAAAAATCTTCACGGCACTTGGAGTGGTGGACATGTTCAATACGAACATTGATCCTCTTGGGGATGATGCGTCCGCGAACGCGTTTATTTACGATCACACCGACAGCATGGGGAGTCACGTTGTATACACGACCTGTCTTGCCGTGATAGGCTTTGTAGGGCATACCCTTTTGCACGGCTCCGTGTCCCTTGATGTCAACGATGTCGCCATTTTTGAAGACACGCATATAGGTAGACAGTGGAATGACACCGTGCTTGCGGAAGGGACGAGAGAACATGTCCCTGGTGCCGCGACGATAACCCTTTGAGTTGGTCATGTTGATTTATAATCCCTGATGAAGGAAAAACACAATTCAAGTTGGAAATTGTTTTATTTCAAATGGAAAATTGATAAAATTCACTAACCTCGTACAAAATGACGTCCACGCGGTAACGAAATTGGGAAAAAAGAAAGATGGCGATGTGAGAGTTACCATACAGAAAAATTTTTTTTTTTCTTGTTGCAAATTTTCGAAGATAGGGAGGAATGCCAGGGATGGTTACTGTACGTTTAACATTTTTCTTAAAATAAGCAATCAAAATTGTCAACTGTTTTCGAAATAATGGCTTTTTTTTGGAATTCAAGATACGACTTGCATTAGCAAAGTTTTAAGTTTTTTCTGAAAAACGGTTTTGAGAGCTACCGGCAATTGATCTGCAAAATAAGCAATGTTGACAAAAGAAAATAGATTATAAACTAAATTATTGAAGTTTGGATAATTACGCTGGGTGGTCGTTTAAAGACCTTTGTTGGTGATATCTCGAATATTCCGTTTTTTCTTATTTATGGCACTTTTCAAATGCATATGCAATGTGTATGTTTATTTTTAAAACAATTAATTTTTGCCTTAGTAACGACGACATATAAATGTTTATTGTAACACATGTATTTGGCAACCCCAAACCATACGTTTTCCTTTTGTGTTCTACATAACTAATTACAAAAAATAGAACCTTGTCAAAGTGATTAATTTTTGGACTTAATTACATTGAATGAATAAAAGTCATTAAGAATAAAATTCGAAAATAAGTTTCCACTACCACCAGGTTTACAATACACTCATCAGTAAAATGCAGCCAACTTCACATCAAATGCAATTTTGACATTTAATCCCAAACAGGGTAGTGAAAAATATTATTACGATATATATAAACTCTTATCTTACGCATAATATCCCATTTTACGACTATAATTTCTCAAATTCATGCGGCGGATTAAAGTATGTTTAATTAAAATTCAGTAATCTATGCGAAAATCCCGTCAATTGTGTGTAGAGACACTTTTAAAAGTGACATCTCCCAACTTTTTTTTTCGTATGGCTGTAAACCTATAAACAGATCGATTGTCTCTAACAAATCTAAAAATGGTTAAACTTTGGAAGCGTTGGTGTCGTCTCTGCGCTCGAGAAGACCCTACCAACACCAACATTAATGTATACGTTAAGAACGAGGAGGTATCGCCGCTCTCCGATATCATAAACAAGTGTTTTTCAATAAACGTAAGGGAGGGGGAAGATTCATTTGACCTAGGGGATGAAAGTAATATTTACCTATTTTTAGATCAACCAAAATGATGACTGGCCTCAGACGATCTGCACAAGATGCCATCAGCTTGTCACAACAATAATAACCTTCGCCCAGAGAACATCCAAGGTACAGGCGATGTTTGGTGAACTATTCAATAGTCTGGAGGAATTAGACGCCAGTCAATTGAAGGTGCAGTATGAGCTGCATGAATTGGGCGATGTGGAGTTGGACCTTAAGTTGTTCGCCAATAGTCCGGCTGTGCAACTCTTTGAATCAAAACCAAGCATGACGTCTGACATGAACGAGCAGATGATCGATCTGGATGAACTGGAGTACATCGACGAGGAGATGTTAAATCCCACCAATATAAAAACAGAATCGGTGGAAGATGATATTGCCATTGAAGTGCGCGAAGAAGAATGGAAGGACCACTTGATTTCGGCAGATGAAGAATCGGATGTGTACACCTCGCCGAAGAGCGAAGCAGATTCGGATGAATTTGACGAACAACCAAAGAAAAAGACCAGAGGCAGACCAAAAAAATACGTCTTCCCAAAGGTCAAGAGGGAGAAAAGCATGTTCACTTGTGCCGAATGCCAAAAGGCATTCTCACGATACCGAAACTACCGGCATCATATGGAAGCGAAGCATGGAGTGTTACTAGATCCACTTCTGTTTTCATGTACAAACTGTGATAAGTCGTTTACAACGTCTAGACGATTGCAGGATCATGCAAACACCCATTTACCTCTGGATCAGAAATTGACAATCCCTTGTCCGTACTGCGAAAAGAAGTTTTCCAAAGCCGAAGTGGTGCAGGCACACATTCGTGCGGTGCACTTGGGCGAGAAGCCCTTTGTGTGTGAGGAGTGCGGTAAAACATATAAAACCTTTGGATCATTGAAGGAGCACAAGCTCACGCATATCGACGAGTGGCAATTCAAGTGTACCTTTTGCGAGAAAAAGTTCAAAAGCAAACCTAGACTAAAGGTGAATTTGTTATCTTTCCATCAGCAAGTATTTATTAAACAATTTCTTTCAGACACACGAAGACACACATAACGAGACCAATTATATCTGCACCACTTGTGGCTTACAACTGAATACACGGCGCACGCTGAGAATGCACATGGTTGTGCACTCCGATCAGAAGCGTCACAAATGCGATTATTGCGGCAACGAGTACAAACGTGCCAAGGCCTTAAAGAATCACCTTATTCTGCATACTGGACTCAAACCATACACATGCAATTTCTGCGAGAAAACTTTCGCGAACGGTTCCAATTGCCGCAGTCACAAAAAGAAAACGCATCCCATTGAGCTAGCCGCCATGGAGGCAGCCGGGAAAAAGAGTATAACCACAAACATTCCCAAGTTGGAGCAATTGCGGGCGGTGTAAGTAGAAGCTGTCGCTAACTCCCATTTACGTATTATTTATGTATGCTTCGAGCTCTTCCAGAACTTCAAACAAAGCTGTGCTGATTGAACCATATGATCGGGATCAAGATTTCGGCGAAGGTATCACAGTTGTATCAATACGTGACGATGCAGAATCTGTGAGAGAGCAGGACTCACCGACGGAAGAAAGCATCAGTCAACAGGATTCGGATTTAGTACACGCGGTATTTGGGCCGATGTCGGCGAGCTAAAGGTTAACAAATGAATATTTAATTTATGCCGTTTCGAAATTCATTTAAAAATGAATGCGTTTTTATCTAAAAGTAGTGTTTTAGAATATCTGATTAAGTGCGAGTACACATTATTAATAGTATTGATTAAAATAAAGTACATTATACAAATGTAAAGAAACCCAAAATAGTTGTTTTTTTTTTTTTTTAAATAGATTAATAGATTAGGTGGCGACAGTTGTATGTGGGATAAGTTCAAGTGGTAGCACTTGAAAATGCAATTTTGTTTATCTTCTACGTATTTATGTATGTTTACGAGTCCCGTGGTTATTTTAGTCATTCGGTAGGTAATTGGTGGCGAGTTTTATACAGTAAAAGGGTAGACCCATAATTCCTTCCAGGAATGTTCTTTCTAAATATGTATTATAATAGGGGTAACATTGCACATCCAAATAGAAGATGTGAATCCACTTTAAGAGCAGAATAGGATACTTTCTGAGAAGGTATGCTTCTTATATTTCGATCTTTCTGATTGCAAAAAAACAACGATGGGAAAAATGGGTTTGTGTTTTGATTTGCGGTCGAACTCACCGAAGTAGCAAATCCTTGGTTACATGTCCAATGCGGTGATTTGAAAATATAGGATTTGTTTCCCACTAACAAATAGTGGGCAAAATTTAAAAATGTTTCGTTAAAACCACTATTTGTGAAGAAGGCACAACTATGGCATTTACCTCTGCATTATTTTGCTGGTTTGCGAAATTCTTGTTAGAGGTAGAGGGATGTCACTTTAGCCATAAAAGGCATTGTAGAGACCTTTGACGCCTAATGGGTCTTTAAAATCACTTCGCAAAGACGGCGCAGTTGGAAAAAACATTTTAAGAAACCTTTTTTTTAGAGCAAATATTATACTTAATTATTGTAAATACACATTGTAAATTGAAAAGTACATATATGAAATACTAATAAAATATTACTGCTACTATATACTTTATGGAATGGAACGAGCTACTGCAAAGAAGTGGGAAACAATAGATTAGAAACCAATTTAATTACAAATTTTGATTTATTCTCGTTTGTCCAATCCATATAAAATAAATTTTCATTTAGAACGCTTTCGTAAGAACATGATAGTATTAGAAATAAGTGATTCAGTTGTGGCGGCGTTTCGGATACTTTCATTAGGATTTTTTGCAAGTTGGGTACGGCCTTTTGACTCCCAGGAAAGAGAATTTTTAAGAGAGATTTTTTCAATTTTGTGATTACGTCGGTTCTGGTAAAGTAAAATCCAGCCGACTTCAGAATCTTTTTTCCTTAAATCGTAGATTTAGTTTTGGTGGGGACATATTATAGGTACGCAAAAGTGAAACCAAAAATCAGACATACCCTCACATTGTATTTCCTTCCTAACAACCGGAGCCTCTCAACTGTTGCGTGCCCCGCTGCAAATTCCGATCTAAGCTGCCATCTGTCAAACTGTAAATGTCAAAATATTTCAAATAGGAAAAAAAAAAATTGTTTTTCGAAATGTTTGGTCTTTGTAAAACTTTTCCCTACGATTTTCCATAAATATTCATTCATTCAACATCCGCATACACATAAAATTCGTTCATCATTGTAAGTACGAAGTCGCATTTGTCAAAATTTCTGTGTAAAACTCTCCCATATATTTCATGTTCACATCGTAGACAAAATAAATTCTCATCGCCCGCCCTCACCACACCACGGCGCACATCATAATGTCCATCAAAATAGATCGCGCCTCGATTCAGAAACTTGGCCATGAAACCCAAGAAATTCGCCTCCGCACACTTGAGCAAATAGAAAATAAAGTCGCACGTGCTCTAACATACAACGAACGCATCGATTTCCGTCCAGGCGAGTTAATCAAGTATTTAATTCGATGGTTTGCCTTTCAACCAGTGCAAGCCAAGGACATAGTGTTGAATTTGATTATGCGGATACTGAAGAGCACATACAGACAGGAGGCCATCGACTATTTGGGAGAAGAGCGACTGAAGAAAGAGTTGGGAAAAGTGAAAATTCTGGTCAAGAGCACACCCGAAGTGCAGCTAGTTGGGGATATTTTAAACGTCCTCGAAAGCAATAATGGTGAAGTCATAGAGATAAGTGACTCGCTCAGCATCTCTGATAGTTCTGATAGTCCGACAGTAGGAGAGTTGGACACTGACAGGCAAGGAGATGCAGTGGAGTATGAAATTGCGTGGTCAAAGGCTTCAGTGCCAGACTATAACTCGCTGAAGGTGATCAGTGAGATTCTGAAGACGAGAAACTGTCCACAGGATTTACATAATGCATTGCAGCACTTGCAGATCACTATAGATGACTATCCAGCGGAGTACTTTCTGCAGCCGCCGCATATTTTCCAGAATTTGCTCGATTTGTTTGAATCTGATGAGTGCGCCTTCGAGGATTTGTCAGAAACTTTTATATGCTTCAGTAAATCGCTACTGGGACGTTTGAGAACAAGAAGAAAAGCAGTAGCGTTTTTTTCTATGAAAGCAGAAGGTGTTCCGGTAAAATCTCAGATCTGTGTGTCGATAGTCTGCACGCGCTTATTGGAACTGTGCATGAGTTACCTTAAATATAATCTGTTCAACATGGAGAAAGGTATTTTCAATGTATTCCGCTTGATAATGGAAGTGTTCCGCATTATTGAAACGCTTCCTAAAGACGAGTCTCCTTCGATCGAGACCATATTTGATGAACTCTGTGTAATAGTCAAAAATCTACGGTCCTCCTTCGATGGAGATGATTTTCCCGCTATGAACCGTGTTAAATATCTTCTTGTTCTGTTCACCATGCGAAAGATTTTGGGGAACGAAAAGTACAGTAGTATTGAACCTGGTAATGAGCTAAAGATCGCTCTTTTGGATTTACCGCTGTCCAAAATGCTTCCGGAACAGTACGCCCAGATTATGAAAGTTTTTGAAGAAAGTCTTGAAAAGGATCTGCAAACTTTATTGAAATCACCAGATAAACTTCAATACGTTGTGGATATATTAAAGAATCCGAAGATTTCTGACGAATACGTACTGCAGAATAGTTCGGCAATATTGGAAACATTCGCCATGCACGAAAGCATGGAACTGGTAGAAAAAATCTGGAAAAGCATTTTAAACTCCGTCCGTCTATATGCCGGCAATGCCGAGCTGAGAAAAAAAGTCGATCAAGTCCTGTTTCAGCTGTTCTCGCATCACAGCCTGAAAGTAAAAACGTTCGCGTATAACGAAACATCAAATGCCATGAAAAGGTATTTTGCGTGCCTATTAAATGGGGAAAATGCATTCGCCGGTGTAAACAACCTGAAGTTAGTCGAGGAAAAAATTCTTGGAGTACCTCTTACCGCCGAACTCTTGACCGAAGTCGCTACCACTGGAACTCAAGACAACGTCCTTCAGAAATCATCAGAAGACATCATCTTTCTTCCCATGAAAGGACGCCCAATACTCGGAGAGAGTTGGTTCAAGATCGTAGACATTATTTTGCCCAACATTCCACTATATCAGTGTCTAACGAAATCAGAGAAGATATCAAACGGTGTTCTACAACTTTTAGACCCAGATGCAGGATCTCTTCCACCGTTGGACATTCTCCAGGGTAATTTACGATTTCTCTATCACCCTGATGCCCACATTCGTTCAGAAGCCTTATCACGCGTAGTTTACATTCTAACATCTCGTCCAGATGCTGGTTATTTTCTTCCAAATGTAATGGAAATCAGTGACATCATTCCAAATGATTGTTGCCTCATGCAGGTATCACGTGATATTGATCGCATTTTTTGTGGAGGTTTTTATGAGTCATCCATTGTTCCAAATCTAATGCAACTCTTATTGGCACCAGACGTTGAACCTCTCATTCGAAAGACTGTTCTCATGCAACTGAACGTAGTCGGCCAAGAAGAAGCGTTTAATCGAGTAATTTTCGAAGAAGGTGGGTGGATAGTTTGCCTGCGATCGCTAGAAGGAGCCTTACAAAAGCAATCTCATACTGACTACCCCGACTCAGTGCTTCCCATTGTAGGGATTCTGTCGAAGTTGCTATTTTGCGATGCACAATTCCGCCAGGAACTTTCGAAGGAGGAGAACGTTTTGATACTCCTCATTCGCTGCGTGTTTCTCTATGTAAACGATATTGCACTGAAGCAGGACGCTTCTCTCTGCTTGTTTCTACTACTGTTTAGTTCTTTTGTCATTGGAACGAAATACCTTAGCGTGCCTAGCGTTTTGCAGAATCTTCAATTGCCAGTCAAGTGCCAGTCATCAGCGACCGTAAATGGTAAAAAAGCTCCACTAGAAAAGCTGTATCTCGCCGAAGAAACTTCAACTGATTCCAAAGCCACAAAACGTTTTATTCGTATGACTGTCGCTGACCTCTGGTTCAAAGGAGGATTGGAGAAAGCCCGATTTTGCACAGAATACGCTCCTAGTCTCACAAAAACTGACCTTCGCCTCATCAAATCCACCTCGATGTCAGAAAATGTTGCAAAGTTTTTGAAATTCGCATCGAATGCGACGGAGCATGAAAACATTGTACATAGCATTACATCAATGCGGTTGATTCAGCTGCTTAGCGGAGGCAACACTATGAGCACCGAGTCAGTGACAAAGACGTTTCGAAAATTTATACTCAATCCCAGTCAATTGATCTTATTAGAGAATGTAGTGGAGCTGTTCTCGACTTTGGTGCAGGTGAACAATCAGGACATCATTACTTGGCTGATTTCCACGCTGCGAGAGGAACAGGCTCCTCTGCTGCATCTCTTAAGCAACGGAACGTAAGTAGATCTCAGAAAAATTAAAATTCGTTTTCCTTGATTGATTTCTTTAGAGATACAACGCTGAGTCTTCATCGAAAAGTTTGCGCTCTCCTATCAGAAGTC
This sequence comes from Xylota sylvarum, assembly GCA_905220385.1. Classification (NCBI taxonomy): domain Eukaryota; kingdom Metazoa; phylum Arthropoda; class Insecta; order Diptera; family Syrphidae; genus Xylota; species Xylota sylvarum. Next base: position 99,589,372 of record LR999957.1, on the reverse strand, counting down.
TTTCAAAGAGCGCCGTCAAATCTTCAGCCAACACATTTGGAACTCGACATATTTGAAGCATTGATGTCCATAACCGAAGTGTACTTTACCAAACGCGACTTAGATCGAACCCGATGTGTACTTGGCGTGCTGCAAGTTCTCTCCGGTCGAAGGTCACTACAGAAACTTCTAAGCCGAAAGCAAGTCTACACCACGTGCAAGAAACTCTTCCTCTTCACTATTGCCTTGAAATCGTTCACACAGACTGGATCCGATTTGCAAAAGAACGCATTGTTGATTATATCGAGCTTGTCGGCGACAATACCGGACTTTCAATTGAATGGAACCTACTTAAAATATTTGTCAGGGTTAGGAGGCCATAACGACTACCAAGTGCGGACACTGGCGTGGTGTATACTTGCTAGGATCGCTAAAAGTGAAGAAGGAGCCGAAAGTCTCATAATAGAATTGGCTTTCCTTCCCGGCGGCTTTCGGGCGTGTTGTTTGAGCACCCTTCTGGACACAACAGAAGTAGCTATGGTGAGGCAACTGGCTGGGTTACTCTTTGCCGATTTGCTTAAAAATGTCACGCAGTTTGATCAGGTGCATGAGATCCTGCAGAAACATGATTTTTTCCGGATTGCTTATGAATCTCTGAGGCACTTCTTTTCCGGAGAATTATTGACCCCAGGCGAGCGAAAAGAGATTACTACCTGCGATATAGTGCGCTCCTACTGCATGATTTGCATTCGATTGATTGAACTGAAGCCAATATTTTGCGTAGAATTGTGTGAACAACCGATGATGTTAAAACTATATCAACTGGTGAAGCAACCTCCAGCGCAACAGGAGCCACAAAAATCATTCGTTTCGATGGTAGGTGAAGTATGCAACCTTTACTCCCGCTTCAGTCGAAATCATATAGCTTTCCTACAAATGACGCTTTGTCGAGATCATGATTTCCTCAGTTATTTGTGCACATTCTTGAGCACATCGCACCCACAACAGTACCTTATGAGCATGCTGAATCTCCTAATGGTCCTCTCTAAGGATCAAACTGGTTTCCAGTACATTTGCGAGAGTTTTGCGGTAAACTCTCAGAAAATCGTTAACCTAGTCACGGTGTCCTTGGATACATCTTTGTCCAGGTCTCTGCTTCAACCCACGTGTTTGGCTTTTATCACCTTTTTGCTCATCAAGTGTCAACAAAGAGATACAGAACACGAGTGCTTCAGTGACACGCTAGAGACAACACTAATGCAACCAGTGCAGCTGAAATATGCAGCTCAGGTGCTATTTCTTCAAATGAACAAACTTCTGGCGTATAATTTCCCGGAGAATTTATCAAAGTTTGACATTGCCCCCAGTGCATCAAAAGTACTCGTCTGTGAAGCTATAGCGGTTCTGCTGAAGACATCAGATAAAGCTCGGCTAACTGCAAAGAACATCAAATTTCTGGACCGGATTCTGCTTATATTCAACGGGTTTCTAGAGAGCATCAATGTGCCGTGTACCACATTCGTTCGACGGTATGGTGAAGCCAAAAAACTGGCTATAATCAATCACTTGACGCTTCTGTATGGAATCATCTTAAATTGGTTCTCCGCCGATGTACTCACAGATGAACTACAGGTGGTGGAATTATCCAAGATTCTCATTCAAACGTGGCCATGGCATAATCATTCAAATGAGCTTCGAGTTTTGTATCTGAAAACTCTTGCTTTCCTGAGTGAGAAATCCGTTCCCGTGTGTCGACAATTCTCTGTTCCAGTTGCAAGCAACACCAGTACAATTCTGCAGATGCTTCTCAAGCTGCTCACGACAGAGACAAACAAAGTAAAGTGCATTGACTCTACATCGGTGTCACTTATAAAAATCGGCCTCCGTACTGTTATGAATTGTTGTTCCTGCCAAGAAGGTCGACTAGCTCTCATCAAGCTTCACGCATTGGACACCTTTGATTCGGTTCATCCATTTAATCCAAAATCTCCAAAATCCAAGAGCGACATTCTCGTAGCGTGGCTATCTTTTTGGGAACTATTCTCTCGCTATCCAGAAGGTGCCACTAGCCGTAACCTGATTGGCCTCTGTACGGTCATCAACAAGTGCCATGATCCATCGCTCCGATTGATCGGATTAAAAATTCTTCGCAATATGACATTCCTACCGAACAATCGTACAACCTTGCTTGCCTCTGCTGATTTTCTCTACACTGTCAATAACATCATCACGAATAGTGAGTGTTACGCTGAACGGCTGGTAGTCTGCACGGCGGTTTGGAGATTAATATCTGGAGGAGCAAAATATGCTGCAACAATACGCAATACAAAGATGGCGAAGAAGTTAAGCGCGATACTCGAGGATTTGAGTGGCGGTGAAATGGAGCATACAGCAGCCCGAAGCCAAGCCAAGGATTTGGCAAATGTTATCGAGATCATATTGAGAATTTTAAATAGTTAACGATTACTATTTTTGTATTCAAATATTTTATACACTTGTTTAATTTTTTGTCAATGTCAATCTGCTAGGTTATGTTTTGATTTTAAAAATTTTATTTGATTTTTAAAGAAACAATTATTCGATATTTTTCTACACAGAATATATGGTTAAGATAAAAGAACAATAAGATGATGAATCGAATAAAAACAAAAATATTTCATTGTTAAATGCAATCTTTCACTTCAAATTCTAAAGCCACATAATTTTGTAACGGAGTAAGTATTCGTCAAGACAACCTCCTTGTCCAGATTATAACCTAAGAAGAAATGCGACTGCGTTGGGTCATTCAGCAGGATAACCCAAAACATTCTTCTAAATGCTTAAAAAGTGAAAAAAAAAAAAAATTGTTTGCCGTCAGACTTAAACCCGATTGAGGATTTGTGGGTTATTTTAAAAAGGAGGCTCGCGCAAAAGTGCACACTTCAACAAGCCTCCTTTTCAGCTTTGTAGAATGTATAAAAACGAAAAATCCGGTTAGTTTTGCACAACCAAAATAGTGCTTATTTATAACTAGTTTTGGATTATCTTTGTTTCGTTTATAAATAAATTATTATTATTATAAGTTTATTGACATGTAATAAATTGCATATAAATAGATAAGCGCTAGCTACCAGAGCTTTCGGCTTTAGACAAAAAAGATATGGTGAAGATCTCTTTGAACTTCTTAGGGAAATTTCTGAAAAAATTATTAAAGTCTGTACCTACATCAAATTTTTTTAGTAGTTCAACTAGAAGATAAGATTTAAGTTTGTCCAAATAAATTAGTTATTTAATTAGGAGTATAAAAAAATTTTTTTGAACAAAAAACCAACATATATATACACACCATGAACGAAAAAGTCCAGAATGTTTTCCTGAATATTTACTTACATACATTTATACACATGTATGTACATATAAAAAAAACCTAAGAATGTTCTCCATAACATACTTAAATTTTATCAAAACTGAGGAGGGAGCCTCTTTTCTAAACATATTGTACCGAAATACCACTTAATTGGAACCACTGCAGCAATAACTCTCAAAGACAGAATGTAATGACATATGTAAATACATACATACACACATATATGTATACATATGTACATACTTAAGTACATACATATGTGCATGCATCACCCACTTACATCAATACATATCTATTTAGTAACAGTCATTCAGAAAGCTGAAAATTTCGATTTAATAAGAAGCATGTAGCTTGCTTACATCCGTCCTAATTATTATTTGTCTCTAGTGAAGACCTTTGAGATCTACTTAATGTGAATGAAACTACATACAGTATGCAAGGTTCCCATTTCAGCGATTGTTGAACCACACCATAGCTACACTTCTCACAAACTACAATTATTTCTTTCTCTTAATGCATTTATCTTTGTTTACTTGCTGCCGGAAGTTTTTAGGACATTTCTGATGCAACGTGACTTTCGAGAAGCTATTGAACCTTCGAATTATTACGAAATCCTTTCTCTTGTCTCCATATTTTTATTCCTTTTACATCATTCTGGCGCCAAAATATAATAAAACCGCCCCATGTTCCACATTTAATTGATATATCAATGGAGCTAGATCGTAAGACCCCAACATGTCAACAATTCAGCCAGGGTACCACACGATCTATTGTATTGTCTGTCAATCCACCACATTTCTAACGCCCATTTGATCTACAATCCGCTGCTGCAATTCTAACGCGCTTCACCTTACATGTCTTCTTCTCTTTTTAGAATAATTCTGCATTTACTCCAGAATGAACGGCGTGCAGAAGAGGATAGAAAAGTATTTAGAGGGTACCTGCTGCATGTACTATGATGACTACTATTTCCCCCGATGTGTAGCATTGGGAGTTGGGTTGGTGTTACTGCCGTGACTGTAGTTGGTTTATTTTTGTATTCTGTTTTGTTCTTCTTCACATTTACGTTAGAATACTGAAGACTCTCTAATAGAAAACTCAATAGACAGGTGAATGTTGTTGGTGTTGCTGCTTCTGTAATGGAAATTCTCTGGAATGGAAAAGCGTTAACAGCTACAAATGAAAATCCGCCGATGATCTTTGATTCATTTTAAAATTTGCACTTGAAGTGATCTGTTGTGTTAAGTTTTCTTCGTGTCCTTAATAATTCGGGAAGCATTGCAGTTGCATGTAATGCACTGAGATTCGAGTTATTTAAATACGGTGAACTTGATATAAAAGAAAATTGTGTAAAATATACATAAATACATACATATGTAGATAAATATTTCATGTGATTTGTGAAGTGTTCTTGATTTAAGAATAAAGTGAATATAAAAGATAATCTAGTTCGTGCTCTAAAAATGAACCATTTCAAATTAAGTTGGATAAAAAGACTGATACTGTTTGGATCATTTATGGTAAGTAACATGTCTGGATTTTTTTTTTTTTTTGATGAGTTGCAAATTGCAATCACGGTGAATATTGAAAGGCTATTCCCAAATTTATTCTAACCAATGTTAAACTTCGAACTGCCGATTATTGAGTCAATTAATAACAACTTCCTCGACATCCTGGATCTCGAAGACCAAATAGGGAATGGAGCCCGCAGCTGCATAACTTTAGCTATGGCCCCGGATAGGGGTAGATCTTACATATTAAAGCCCATCGAATAGCCCAAATTTTCATCCTTTCCCTTTGCAAATACAGCTATTGTTTACAACTTTTTTATCATGAGGTTCGCTTATTTTCAATGACAATGTTTGTTTCACAAGGAATGTCGTAACTACTCTATCCATTATCCATGGCTATGTACATACTTTGTTCTTTGTACGCTTACATATTTTTAGGGATTCCGAATCCTATTGCTGTCGCTCATTCGTCCGTTCGAGCCCCTTTAACTTCAAAAATATAGAATTCATCTCTCTAAGTGATGTATTTTTATAAATTCCCCTTATTTTGGATGGCTTCAAACAAACGAAGCAAGTTAAGACTTGTTTGCTTTAATGTTAACATATCGATGAGAAGATCTATTCTATGCCAAAAATATTTTATTTTTTACATCCCACTTAAATAAGACAAAAATGTCTCCGCCAAACGTCTGTCATATCCTATCACATTTTAATGACCATAAACATTTTAAAAGCAAAAATATAGCACTCAAAAATATTACGAAACTTTCATTATGATAGAGCTGAGGAATATTCGAGTGCCAAACTACCTGCTATGAATAACCAGAAATTATTTTGAAAACAGAACCCTCTTCTGCGACACGGACGAAAGGGTCGAAAAGATATAAAATTACAGGAGGGGTTCCACAGGGATGAGTTCTAGGGCCTTCACTGTGCAACATTATGTATGACGTAGTATTCCACGTAAGCGGAGACCAAGAGGAGTGGACATAATCAGATACGCCGATGACATCGCGGTGGTGGTAGTAGGTAAAACTCTACAGGAGGTGAAGCAAAATTCCATATGATATGGTTTCGCTCAAGAAGTCTGGATTTAGCGAACCACAAAACTGAAGCTGTCCTCAAGAACGTTGAGCGCTTTGTAATACAGGTAGGAGAACACTCTATCGAGTCAAAGTCCTACATAAAGTATCGAGGTGCTTGGCCATAGGCTCAATTTTAAAGAGCACATTAGCGGTATTGGTTATAGAGCTCTAGAACAAGAGATAGGCAATGAAATAATCCCAAGGAAACTAATCGATCATGCTATCAACTAGAAAAGCATGGGACAACGCCAACAGTATCATTGCAAGCATCATGCAGGAACTACGGCAGGAAAATCAAACACCGAAAGCTCAAGAGGAAGAAAACACTGGATCATAAGAAGGAGAAGACATGATGTCAAAACTTGACCCTATGAAGGACCACGCGCCGTCAAAATGTACCAACACGTCATCTATTTTTTTATTCTAATATCTTAACTGTTTCAACTCACCAGTTTCAACTAACCTCGGTCTCCTCTACTGATTCTTGGATGACTATAATGCTTGTAGTTCCTTCAAAGAGAACGCGTTTTTAGATCTGATTACATAAGGTCCTAATGCTTATATTCGTATTAACCAAAGGCGTATTTGCGTGTTATTTTTCTTTTAGGAAGAGATCGCTTTAAACCGTATCATCCGCCCAACATATGAAACGTCTTTCGCCTATTTATTTTGTGTATTTTATTTCATATAAGGGTCAGTTAAATTTCCAAAAATGTTACAAATCACTTTCTATTGAGTCAAAAATCAAAATCGTCATACATACATATGTACATACATATGTACATATGGCGACCTTAACCCCTTTTTCCACTCTCGTTAAACGAGGTCAACGAGGCATTTTTGTACAATGTTAAATGAGTATCATCAACTCAAAACTCAGTACAAATGTAGTCATTAAGCACAATTACCCCCAATTTGAATTAATCTTCTTCCAACGGAAAGCTGAAAATGAGGAAAAACTATAACAAAATCACATGACAGGTATTTATCAACATTTACATAATCTGCACACTTCCCAAGTCTTGTTCACATTTTTACAAGATTCTACAATACTCAGTCACCAAATCAACAATACCAAGTGCGGCTTTCATCGTTTTGTCACATTGCGACAGTTCCTTATTTTCTTATTTTCCTCCGCCCCATCAATTATCTAAAGAATTTCTCTCTTCGCATCCCAACCGTAAAATCAGCTCCAGTGACCCATTTCGAATCTCAAGACCACCTGAAGGCAACGCAGATTCTATTATCCCGCTCGCACAGTAAGTCAAAACAACACAAGGTAAACCGGGCGCAAAACCGCAATAAGACATTCAACCGAAATAAAAAGTCAACATGGCACACTCTGCATGGCACACTAACCAATCCACCACCCATCATCATCGTCTCCCCGAGCCAATCTACCGATGGTTAACCATCAAGTTGAACAAGTTCAAAGCCATTTTACTATTTGCTAGTATAATTTGGATGTGGAAAACTAACTTTTAAAGCAATTTAACAGTTCTCTCCATAAAATGCTGTTTGGCTTACATCGTCTGACAGAGAGATAGCACTTGGAGACTGTAGAATGTCGATATACATATACTATATACATACATGTACATAATGTAAATGACATCTTGTGCGTTTTGGAAGTAATAGCCGTAAGAGCACAACGAAAATGTCACCACCTTATTGATATGTAAATACATAGCAATTAGCTAATATGTAGGTACTACCAGAACTAAAAAAAATACTCCATTAGAACACGAACGTAAGGGAAAAGTAATAAAAAAAAACTCGTACCATGGAAAGTGGTATTCCTTTGCTCGAAGACACCACTAGCATGTGTGTTGAGAGGAGAATATTTCTCAAAGGGAAATCTAATTTTACCTTTTGCGGAAGTTCATCTACTCGTATGCCGTCGATTCGTTCCGATCAGCTTTATAATCCATTTGCGAATCACATTTGTGTATCTGCTTTGGAATTGGCATCAGGTGTGGGGAGAATCGAAAGGTTAATTACAAGCGGACATAAGGTCACTAAGAAGTTTGAAATAAGCTCGTATTTGGGGTGGAGTTAGGACATCGTTATATGTAGGTACATATAATTCAATAAATTTCATTCATAGCTATACAACCAATACCGCTAATTTGATTACAGCACCTTTCACCCATTGGATACTCTCCACTGTAATTTGTTACCATAATATCCAAGTACTCCCATTAAAGAAGTGCAACCGCTTTTTAGCACACCATAAGATTCATTGTGGAATCTCTCTTATATGGATTAGAAGGGAGATGAATTTGCAGGAGATACAGATAGAGTTCACTGACTACAACATTGACGAGTGTTCATGATTACAGCCCTCGGCGGAACAGCAATGTTATTCCACTTTTTCTGGTTCACTTACTTCGATGAAATTGAATGTTAGGAAGCGTGATAGTTCGTCTTAGAACTGGTTAAGTTTGCTCTAATTTTGGGTTTTGAATATGGGGGCAAGTAGAGCATGATTGTGTTGTAGGTACTTTTAGAAGAGAATTTTAACAAAAATATGTAAGTGCATTCACTTGACATTCGATTGAAGTATACGTACGTGCATATGTACATATGGGTACTACGTGAGTACCTGATCAGCTCGTATAATTCGTCGTTCGGAATAGGGTCATTACTTTTCTATTGATTTCTCCGCTCAGAAACAAATATTTTAAAGAGTTATTATTTGTTTCATTTTTAATGACATGTTTTTGCAAGATTTTTTTTAATTACACTTCCAACTCTAAATTCAATCTCATCTCAATCAGTTTGCACGGTCCAATATTTCTACCTCAAATAACTTACCCAAACCGTACTCCCTGACCAAGACGTCGCGGATAGTGCAAAACATGTCCCTTTTGGGAATTGACTCGAGAGTTTTTAAGTGTCCCACGTGGTCACCTGGATTATATTTGTATTCTTGCTGGAGTTTAATAGGGCATCTAGCGGCTGTGATCGTAATTAAGATTTATAGCGGTGAAAGCCCAACACAGCTTCTAATGCTACCGTAAGGCAGGTATGCATTTCACCTGTGATACTGGAACAGGCAATACTTTGAACCTTCCGATGTTTAGCTGCGATCATTGTATACGTTTACTAACCCACATAGCCCTATTGGCACACTCGCAGCCGAACTTAAAATGAGAATTAAGCCGTTTATGAAGGATGACGCTGAGATAATTAAACTCACTGGAATAGACTAATGTGATGCCATTGATGGTGGTGTGTTCTAGTAGAAAGACCAATCTTCATTTTGTAAGAGGCACTAGAATGGTTTTGCAAGGAATGATCGATAGTCCTCCGCGTGTAGTAATGCACTTTGGATGAAAATATAAATGGTCGTGCTGTGTTTACCATTAATAAATATCCTCAAGTTATCCGCATAACCAATGTAGTGTGATCTCTGTACATCGTCTGGTAAATTGTTCACGACTAGTGAGTACAGAAGGGGAGAAAGGGATCCTCCTTATTGACAACCCTTAACAGCGGTCAGACATTGGCACTCCTCCGGTAGCTGAATTGGTTGGTCGAATCCTTGAACCTCTGCTACCAAAGTAGATAAAGCTGTCTCAAATATCCCACTGGGTCAGTATGATCGATTTGTTGATGTTGGGTGTCTTTTGTTGTGGATAGGACATGTTCGGTTTGCCCAAGCTCAGGATTCAATTATTAGTTAGTTAGTCCGTCCACAACGCCTAATATTGCAAAGGAGCTCAATACAAAACAAAGTAAAGACTTTAAGTTTCATCGTCATGTTAGCATTTGTGTCTGTGTACATAGAACAAAACCATTACCCCTATTTCGCTTTTAAAACCGTAAATTAACATAATTATTCACTTATTTACTAAACCAAACAGAGAAAACCCATCGTGATTGCAGTTAATAGAATTTTCTTCAAGCCCCACAAGGAACTCTTCTGATGTTCTTCAATTTTAATTGAGCCCCGCATTAATTGCATGGTCATTAAGTCTTCTGTTACACTGTTCGACAATGGATTTCAAGATATCTGATTGATGACCATAGTGATGAACAATGCCAATAACTGTTACCCAAACATCATGCAATTATACAGAACGCTCTCATACCACACATCGTGTACCACAAGTCGATGATGGCTTGAGATACTACGAGAAGTATGTATTCTTATGTCATCTCTATTCTGACAGGTAAAATAACAAGAGCAAGAGACAAGAAACTAATTCAATGACATCTCTATGTCCGAGAATTACATGCATCAGTGCAACAGTAGTATAAGACAATAAATTGCCGCCAAACAGGTGGCGAAAAGGGAGAAGTTTTTTCTTTTTCTTCCCTAGCCGGTCTAATTCCGATGTTCTCAGAGTAGTTTATAACTGACCGCTTCCTCTCCGTTATGCAACTTAATTCGCGATTTTGTTGTTGTTGCATCATTTCCACTTGGGTGCCAATGTCCAGTATCGCATATCGGTTTCAGCAAGAAGTAAAAAACATACCAACGAGTTGTTGACTTAGATCCGTAAAATGGAACACGACTTCGAAATTTTTCTATTTCTTACTTGTAGCCAACTTAACGCTCTTGTCATCGATTGAATTGTTTAATGCAATGCAATTAAGCAGCGATGCAGAGCAGCTTGAGTTATTCTATTCTTCTTTTTCTCCATCCAACCAACTGACCAAGGAGTAATTAATAAAACAAAAAGAAAGAAAAATAACATATTAAACTTATAATTATGACATTAAAACTGTGGATTATGATTTGCATTTTTTTCACTAATTGACACATAAACCAGACACCAGAGAAAGAGATAGAGAATTGCAAATATACTCAACAGAGATACCGTTTGAATGCAACTGATGTGCATCGATGCGACGACCGACAACAATGTGCAAGGGGTGTTAGAAGGTGGTGCGCGGTTCGATTAAGGTTTCTTCTAACTCGAGACTATAAAACATTTTTTTACGGGAGCATTGACGATTGTAAATAAAGAAGCGAATATACATATGTACATATTTTGCAAAAATGTTTAATGCTAACTGCATCAATGACCATGAGAGAATCGTAGTATGCAATTGTAGCGGGACTTCGGAACACTGACCTAATTCAGCCGGCTGGACATGTGGGGAGTTATTTCGATCAGTAGTGTGTGATGATGATGATGATGATAAGAGGGGGCCGATTTAATTGACTTTTTAAGTTTTAAGCCAACGGAGAATACCAAGATTTATGGAGCAACACAATGTTGAAGTGGAAAACTGAGTGGCATTCACGCGAATAAGAGTGTATGTAGCTGATAGTTCGTAGTCACGAAAGTTTAAATTCTTGGGAGGTAGCAACATCACTTGTCGTACGAAGAGTGGTAATGTCTTATACAACATCAAGAGCATTAAATTGAAAGCTAACACGCTACTCTATGTTGATTATTTTGAATACTGCCATATACCAGCGAACCTGCTATTAATTTATGTATAAATGTCTAGGCCAGTAAGGATACAATACAACAAAATATCGGATGACAGCACCGATTTATTTAAGAGTCACATCGGTGTTCATTTGGTCCTTATACCTACATACATACGTACATATGTACATACATATACTATGCATATTTTCGATCGAACCAAACCTCGATCCAAACCTGTATGTTTGACCCTACTAAATTTAGGCACGTCCCATGATTTGAAAACTGGGTGCGTGGTACTTAACCTATTGAAACATGTGTGTCCACTCGTACGTATGTATGGATGTCATGTATAATACACCGTATCATACCTATATATTAAGTACACACATACCTGATCTATGCTACTCAGCTAATATTTAAGACAATTATCATTACCTTTCCTTTCTCTTTCTTTTTATTTAACCGAAGTAGAAAACTCAACATATGTATGTAATTCCAGTTCCATTCACTTGTTACTAACTACGAAAAAAAAATGTCACCAATGCTTCCAATTAGGTTCCCTCAGCCTATTCAAGTCCCAAACTGATTAGAATATTTATCTTCCGCTCCTCGCACTCTAATTCCAAATCAGGTCAAAACTAATGTCTCAATAGAGAACAATCTCTATAGCCATGCGCGTCTCTGTGGACATTTTCTTTTGAAAATCTTACCCAGCACCAAATTCTATGGACTGAACACTGAACACTCAATTAATTGCATTGTCCCCACAAGCAAACTCAGCAGCAGTCGCAGCAGCATATCTTTTCGTTCTGCCTCAACTGGTCGGAAAAAAAAGAAACACAAATCCCGTTCTGGTCAATAACCAATTCTATAGATTAATCCAGATCAGATCCAGCGTAGAGTACCTACTAATTTCCGGAAGAGAATGGCAACATGACGATTCTTTTCGGGCGCATTAAACTGTCTCCCACTCCTCTCGTGGTTTTGACCGCTCTCTGTATACTTTCACCAATTCTTTCCTTATTTTTAGTTAAGGTTTAGTGATAAATGAATATCGCGTCCTGAATATCAGATTTTAAAGATATGTATACTTTGATGTAGTAGCTCATAGTGGAGCACTGTTTTTTACTGAATCACGTAGTGATAAAAACAAAAGGAACAAAAAAAAAATTGTATAACTAACGTGATGTAATGTTCTTGTATCTTAATGCATTCATTCTTTCATTGCAGGCAATCATTGGATGCAGCAGAGCTCAAGATTACGATGGTGAGTAGTAGAATCGTATCTGTGGGGAAAGATGTGAGATGTAACACTGAAACTAATTAACGGTAGCATGGTCATGCATTCTCCATAACACTTTGTTTCTCTTTGAATTTAATTATCACACGCATCTGGGTATATCTTACAGTTGGTGACATACAGTGCTCATTCTCAACGGCTCCGGGGTCAAGTGTTGATGATTCGATAACGGCGCGGTTAAAGCGGCCCGCTGGTTTTAAAGGAGCGCCCCTGTTCGCTGATGATCGAAGTGTGAACCCGGAGACAGATCGCAACTGTGCGATCAAGCAAGATCTTAATGATCCGGCAGAGTTGGCTTATAATTTAAAAATTACGGACTTTAGTAGATGTGGCGTACTAAAGAGGAATGTGAGTTGAAAATGTGCGCCAAGAATTGAATGGATAATTGAAATTAAAATAATGTATTTCTAGGGGTTTGTCCATGTACGAATATGGTTTCCACAGTTCCCTGGTGTTGTGATGCAGTCCGATCAAGAATTGATAATAATGTGTAAGCCACCGGAACCCACTGTAATCGAAAACAAGGCAGCGGGATTCGCCGGAAGTTTGTAAGTTACTTAAAGTAATTCGGTTAAGTTTAGAGTATGTGCAGATAGATTCGAACTTGTCTATCTTATTTCAAATCAATAGAACAATGGCAGTCATAAGCACGTTAGACTCACGCCTTAAAAGGTTTAAGAAGCTAGACCAGGTTTTTTCCGAAGGATAATTTTGGCCAACTGCCAAAAGAGATAAGTTAGATATCCATTACACCCTTATTGGATAGTATTATATCACAATGTTGAAATAATGTCGGAGGTGTCACGGGGATGAGGAAATAACTGAATATGCTCGTCTTTAGTTTTGCAGATGTGAACTGAAGTGCAGTGCCTCAATATAATACGTTCTGGTATTCATGTACTTATGTTTAGAAACACAATTATGGACATATTCGTTATATTCCTTTAGTCTATGTGATCAAGTGGGCGCCGTGGCTCAAGTGAAAAAGAAAAAGCTTCTCAAAATAAAAAAATTACCCTTCAGACTTCCATTCGTGTAAAGAATATAACAAGCACAACACGAGTAGTTGTGAGGTCCCATGGACCTGTTGCGCCAAGTATTTTTTTTTTTCTATGCAGGTAGTCTAATCAGTTACATTGCAAGACACCTATGTATTTGCATATCTCTCTGGTCACCAGTTGACGTTCACATATTTTTTTGTTATTTTTGAGATGAAAGTTTAAATCATTTAACTTCTACTTGGGGTCACTCTAATCGATCGTTCATGTTTGACCTACATACTTGCCTGCTGCAATTAACTTAAACATTTTTTTTTCAGTCCACATGGAGCCCGAGTATCTGGTGTAGTTGAAGAAACCCCTGGCCGTCTTGAATACGAAGTTGCACTCTACAAGGAAGCGCCACCAATAGCTCGCATTAGTGGAACCAATACACCAGTCAGTACGACGAAAGATCCACCAGCATCCAGTGAGCTGCCTGTCGATCAAGCCGTACCGATTGGTACAAAACTTCAGCTCCGTGCACGGATCAGCGCTCAATCGGTTTGGAAATATGTCAAACTCATGGAAGTTACTGTTTCACCAGATCCTGATGATCCACACGCAATGGGAGCAGTATCCCTTGTTCGCGATGGATGCAGGAATCGAGATTTCGCAACAATCATCCCTCATCAACCGGCTCGTTATCGTGACCGACACAATGAAGTTTTCCTCGACTTTGAAGCATTCCTGTTAAGCTCAATGAAAGAACGAGCCACACTGTGGATCCATTCACAGATTAAAGCCTGCATGGATCCTAGTGACTGTCAGCCAGATTTCTGTATGGATATCTATGAGCCATCTGGCCATGGAAGGAGAAAAAGAACACTTGACAATCAGTCCAATAGGACAGAATTCACACGATTTAAGGAGAATATCGAGTATACAGTGATAATGCCAGGAGAAATTGGAATGACACCTGAACAGGAAACATGTAGAAATGTTTTGGTAGTTGCTGGATTCCTGGGATTGTTGCTATCAATTGCAGTAACTTTTGTACGTTTTTCAAGCAACCCACAGACTTTGTTCTTTTGTAACAGGATTGCCCTTGCAATTTCTGCATTTTTGTATGATAATCGTCCATTTCGACGGTAATGCAGCTGAAAGAACAAAGTCTGTATCCATGATTATGTATTGTATTTTATAAGATTATGCGTAAATGATTTTGACGGGGTTTTCTTTTTAGATATGCACATTAGCAGCTCGTTTACAAATGGAGCAAAAGATTAAAATGAATCAAATGGGACCGGGTTATACATCCGGATACGCGGCACGTACAATGGTCCAGTAGGTTAAAAAGAAACAAAAGCAACGAATTTAGTAGTATAAGTTGAAAAGTCCATCTTTTTAGAAATTTGTGGAACTTATTTTATAGAAATTTAATATAGTCTCTCAATTCAATACGGACTAATAGGCATTTACATACACACATACTTATATGACAAATCTTAGACTTAATTCCTTTCAAATTAGTAAATTTATTATATTTTAAGATTATTTAAGAATAAAGATAATGACTAAGAATTGAATAAATGTGACTGATAGTGATGTTAATGGTTTAGTTTATTTAAGTCATATTTCCATAACAAATAAATGAATAAAAGATTAGAAAAAGAACAAAAAATTGATAAATCAAGCGAATATCAAAAAACACTTTCGAGATACTTGGAAGGAATACATTACAATCACATCAGAATCATTTTCTGATTTCAAAAGATTCATGTAGACAAATCTGTTACCTAAAATGTTTTGAATTTAAAAAAATGGTGGTATTCATAAGTTCAATATCTGCATGTTTATATTTAAAATATAAGTATTGTAGTAGAAAAAAAAGAAAAAACAAGCTTACATATATGTATAGAGCAGATTTTTATTTCTTTTTTTTTTTTAAATGTTACCAACTTATTTTGCTGACTGCACTAATTATGCGCAATTCGCTAAAAAGTGTAAGTTAAGGGTTCAATGAGAGAAGTAACCGCTTAACTCTTGTTGAGCCGTTCGAGACTGCTTGATATGCAACAACTGACAGAGGAAATCATAAGTTGAATTGCTAAAAACATATTCCCAAGTATGTGCTTGTGCAACTTGGGACAAATGGTCCATTGAACGTTTTAAAAAAGAAGAAAGGCTTCTGCTGGATGACTCTCTGATGATGAAAGAAGTTCGCTTACCTATTGCGAATACTACTGCCAATCAGGTCAGGCAGAGGGTTTGCGCAGATCCGAGTATCCAACTTCACGTCTGCACTCAAACTCAGCATACGCTCATCGTTATTTCATTTTCAAATAGCTTTCCACCATGCACCATGAATTTGTGATAATGCGATTTTGCCCATATTGGGGTCATTCTAACGAAAAATTCTTTGTCGAATATTTAGGCTAACATGCAAGGAGACCGAACGGTGTAAAATTGCAGCCCCCAACTTTATGAGTTGTTTTAAACTAAAAAGCCAAAACACATCAACCACACTGCCTCACCCACATCGAGTGGAAATCCATGAACACATTCAACACACTTCCTTACCATCAAATGATTTTTTACCGATGAGTTTGAGAAGAACTGGATTTTCTTTCATTTATATATTTTTTTTTGTTTTGTGTCTAACATTTCTAGATGTCAAACACGTAGGCGGTGTTTACTTAGAATTTGTTCCATATTTCTTGTTTTTATAGAAAAAATACATTCCCACACAATGGGTGAAACAGATCATAAATATAGTATACTACTTCCTACTTACAATGAGAAGGATAATCTACCCATAATCATTTGGTTAATTGTGAAATACATGCAAGAAAGGTGCCCCAATTAGTAATCAATCACTCAGCACTCCTTATCACTAACAATTTTCTTCTGTTGCAGTAAGTTCAATTATGAAATTATAGTAATTGATGACGGTAGCCCCGATGGAACCTTAGACGTGGCCAAGGATTTACAAAAGATCTATGGGGAGGACAAAATTCTATTGCGACCAAGAGCATCGAAACTCGGTCTCGGTACAGCGTATATTCATGGAATCAAACATGCAACAGGAGACTTTATTGTGATAATTGATGCCGATCTTAGTCATCATGTAAGTTATTAATGTCTTGTCACTCGCGGGAACTTAATAAGTTCTGCTTTCAGCCTAAATTCATTCCAGAATTTATTAAGCTTCAACAAGCCAACGACTTGGATATCGTTTCTGGGACACGTTATGAAGGCAATGGCGGAGTCTATGGTTGGGATTTTAAAAGGAAGCTAATATCGCGTGGAGCCAATTTCTTATCACAGCTGTTATTACGTCCAAAAGCATCGGACTTAACAGGTTCCTTCCGTTTATACAAGAAACATGTTTTGGAAAAATGCATTGCTAGCTGTGTGTCCAAGGGATATGTTTTCCAAATGGAAATGCTTGTACGAGCCAGACAGCATAACTTTACAATTGGAGAGATCCCAATAACGTTTGTCGATCGTGTTTATGGGCAATCAAAATTAGGCGGCACCGAAATTATTCAGTTTGCTAAAAACTTGCTTTATTTGTTTGCAACGACATGAAGAGGTGATAGAGCAATAAAATGTAATATGGAGATAAAAGATGGTTTTTAATTTTAATTAAAAAAAAAAATAAATAATTGTGTCATGAGGTTAAAGGTTTTCTTGTCGAGACGTTGATATTATGCGCCTACTTCTTCTGTCAATGCTTGGAATTGAACGACACTCAAAATGTAGTTGGATTTTATATTTACGAAGTCTGAATACATTTCAGATTATTCACTGATATGGATTAGCCACACACTTTGTTATAGCGATCATGGAAGCTACGTACATACTTACATATGTATGTAGATATGTATATTTGTAAAGAAGTTAAAAAAAAGCACAGAAGTGAAAGCTGGTAGATAGACCGGAGTGAAATAAGCAGACTTAACAGCTACCAGTAGCTTGGACGTATCGCCAGCTAAATCGGCAAAGGCCACATTTGGGATTCAAAGGATCAAAAAATACAATAATACCATGCAATTGTTAAAAAAAACGATTTTTCCGCTACACCTTGCAATGCTGATGTAAGGCTTATATCGCCACTTGCCAGACATTGTACAATAATACCTATTCTGCCAGGTAAAACTACCTTAGGTATACTAATTGTTATATGCAAACTTAAATTAAAGCTGATTGCTTTAGAGAGATCAAATTTCAGGTGGACAAGCGGCTTAACTTGTCTAGTGACAAAACAAATTAGGTCAAAGCTGAGTCTGAAACGCTCTTAGAATTTGATGTCTCTTAACAAATTCAATATTAGCACTATAATTGGTGTCATCACTGGACACAGTTTAATAGGAAAGTACGCAACTATACTTTATGTACATTCAAACGATTTTCCAGAAGCTGCAAGGGTGAAGAGAAAGAAGTAACTATTCTCTACCTTCTTTGCACCTGCCCTCCTCTCAGAAAAGAAAACCTGACTTTGGAGCTTTCTGCTCTAAAAAAATCAAATAAAGCGGACCTATCACTGGTCTAATTGTGCTATGGCTTGCTGTAATGGTCTCCCCGAGCTATAATAGCACAATATAACAAGTTATCAGTTGGCAGCTAGTGGAGACAGCGGGTTTAGCTGGTAGCCACGTCAATCTAACCTAATCTAAATAAGGTTGCACTTTCAAGCTCCCTTTCCGAGACATTCGTGTGTCGCAGGGCAAAATCGCACCATGTAAAAGTGCTCAAACGATTATAGAGTTTAACGAACATCCGACGGATTTGCTGAACGAACGGTATATATAATGATTTTTTACCATACATCGGCGGTCGTACATTTCGCAAATGCAACAGTCCTATACATAGATAATTACGCAATCCAATCCAATCCATTAACCAGGGATGTCCAAATATGGGACTAGAATAGTAGAAGACAAGGTACAGTAATAGGGGTCAATTCCCGACCTGTGAAGAATTGATTGGAAGTAGGAAGTATGTAGCGCTGATACCCCTGCCCTGATAGACTTAAATAATTTCAGAAACAAAAAAAAAGATTTACATACCAGTTTGCCCACATGAACGATAAGAACGCTAAACTTTGACGACGTTAGTGTTTACATGTGCCGGATTTTCTCGATCATTGCACATTAATTCACTCAATCTGCAGTACCATCATAACGATCCTTAAGGGACAAAATACTAGGAATAGTCCTCCATTATCCGACAGATTCGGGAACTATCAATAGTAAATATTGACCATAGGCTGGCAGATGTAGAGTTATTTCAACGTCAATATTAGTTTTATCTGAGGTGGGTTTTTATTTTTGGCATTACCTTCTTCACATTTAATTACAGCAATACGTTCCCTTCACTTTTAAACGCAATATTCTATGATCTTAAGCAAAATTTCAACCGCTTGCGAAATTTTATGTGCTTCCATCTTAACACCCTTCACGACCCACATGTCAGTGCTGCCAGTCTCCTGCGTCACGTCATTACACAAAAATACAAAAGCGAAATTGCAACAAAACGTCAATTTTCCAAATATTCTCCGATGGTAGTGTAAACTCTGGAACGAAAAATCCACAAAATAGCACAAATTTTGTTCAACATATCTTCACATAGTCGTAGAGACACCAAAACATGTGAGTAACTAAAATTATATAAATTTTTAAGAAAGAAATTGACATTACATTCCACAAAACAATAGCAAGCAAAACCCCCACAGTACAACTAACCAAACATGTCAGTGGACGACTTCCTGAAAGGTCTTCCTTGTCACAATGCGAGCAATTTCTCGCTTTTCAATACTGAGAACGGTATTCGCACATCGCAAAAGCGTCCATCTGTTTACCTACCCACTGAAGATTATCCAGCCGAACAGATCATCGTCCTAGAGAAACGTTGCATCCTACTACGTTATCTGACTCAACAATGGGACAAGAAAACAGTGCCCAGGAAGCGTGACCACTCAGCAGAAGGAGCGAATAATGCCAACAGCAGCTGTAAGAAGCGTCCGCGCATGGAACCAATTGAAATGAATTGAAGAGACTTTCTATTTCTCTAATCGTTATTTCTTTCCGTACTCTTGTGTATCTTCTTTTTATATCCGTTCATATGATTTGTAACATAATGGAATACATTTAAACATATTTCTAATTTTATACTTCGAATGTCGATTGATAGATGCAAGCATTGAGCGCATTTAAATTTTGTTTATTTTCGAGTAAACTTCACAACACCAATAACAAAATATATATGTATCTATTCAACTCAGACAAATGAAGCTGTAACTGTAAATTGAATAAAAAAGTGTTTTTATTTTGTTTAGTTATTAAAATTCGAAGTCTTAACTAAGAAGGTTGGCTGGTTGAGAGGTTTTCTGAATCCGTCCGGACCTACACTTTGTGTATAGCCTCGCTATTCTCATTGGGAGACGGCCTTGGAATAAGTTTCTGTTCCGTCTGTTGCTTTGTGATTCCATCCTAACCTTAATATTGCTTCAATGGTTTACAGTGGGAGGCGACCTTGAGTCAGCTATTCTACTTGTAGCATCTTTTCCACGCACTCGTACAGCAGTAATAGAAATAGGACTGAAATCCGAAGAAGATACATCACTTAGAAGCCAAATGTATAATATGTAGTAACAAAAGCCAAGATTTCTGCGTTCAAGACCGTGCAACCTACCTACCTACCTAAACATCACAATTAAAATAAAAGCCAGAAGTAACAAGAGCAATACCTTGTATTTCCTCTCCTTAATTCGTTTACACAATTATTGCATGATAAATAATATTTAATGATGTCCCAAGTCTTTTGGATCTGGTTTGCCGTACTGTTTCTCCCACATAGCCACATACTCCTTCTTGCGTTGCTCACGCCGAGCAAAGTATTCCGGATACTGTGCCTTCTCCAATGGATGCCAGTAATCCAAGACCCAGTCGGGTGGAATGACTTCACGTTCAAAGGCACAGCCTCCAGGACTATTGGCAACTGAAAGATGGAACGATTATATCGCAAGGGTCTATACTATGGCCACAATTCTTACACTTCTTCGGTTGAAAGTGCTGAGTCTCAAAAAGTTCCTGTTCCCCAGCGGCCAGAACTTTTGCTGCTTCAGCCATATCAGTTATGTTGCGATTCTTATCGAAGCGATTGCGAAGCAGGACTGCTCGGTACCGGAAAATATGTCTGTTGATGTTTTAGAAAAGAAAATAAGTTACATAAGCACAAAAGCTATTGGTTCGTGAAAACTTTACCTGCGATCGTACCACGCTTCAAGATTACGCACCGAACGTTTGTAGAGACTGCATACTTGTCGGGCATGCGACAATATTCCTGTTGGAACAGACATGGTCAGTTCGCGGCAGTAGAGGATTCCAGAAAAATAAAATACTCTTCTCGGAAAAAAAAATATTTGATGCAGTGTAGGGATTTGACAGCAGATGTCAACACGGGTTAATTTATGAAAGCGAAGTGCTTGTCAGTGTATGGATATGACTTAAACTGAATTGTCATATGTATATATCGTAAGTAATGGAAAATAGTCGTGGAAAGTCGTGGAAAAAGGTTTTCGCGGTTTTGAAAATATGTTCTAACTGCATAAAACGTTTTTTTAATGAACATCAAAGCAATAGTTTAATGCTTTGCTAACTAAAGTATTGTTAGGCGGAGGATTCGATCTATTGGGATTTGGTAAGTATCCATAATTTTTAGGACAAACAAAATGCTGCCTGTTCATTTTACAATTAGCTTACATTACCTCGAAAAGTTGCAAATAATTAAAGCTACTATTAGACGGCCATTGTTCTCTGCCATTTAAATGGCAGTGTGACGTCAAAACTGCATCACAAAGCTCGTCTTATTACCACTTTTGTGACGCCATTTGATCTGCCATTTAAATGACACTGCAAATGACAGTCTAGTTTTCTGCCATTCAAATGGCAAATGAATCCTAAATCGCGCAGCGATGAGACTGAAGGGACAGGTTCGTTGGAGAGGTGGAAGGCGTTTACGGAAGTATGTAAGGATTGACATTTGCTAATATTAAGTCTAAAATTAAGGTTGTCTTGAAGAAAGTGAGAGTTGGTGGTAGAAGATATGAATTTAAAAATTTTTATGTCATGGTTATAGACGGAGATAGGAGTTTTCGATAATGCGGTCGACCGATGTGGAACATCTGATGTGGCCATAAAGTTGTTAGAGACAAATGATCTAAATAAACCTCGTACTACCGATGTTCAAAGTAAGATTGGATCCATTTGATAAAACCGGGTGAAAAAACGAGGGCTTTCAACTTAAGAGTAATAATTGAGTGAGAGATTTTATCAAATGCTTTACTGAATTCAGTGGCTATTACATCGTTTTCGCAACCATCTTCAAGTTATCTGCCGAGGCTATTAATTATGCCACTGATTTGATGGAGGCCAGAGTTGGAGAGACAATCTGTGAAAAGGATTTCTTTGCCTGAGGTTGCATTTGAAGGAACAAAAAGAGATTCATCCTCAGATTGAACCCGGTGGAGATGAGGAAGAAAAATCCCCTAAGACTAGGACATTATCACAAGGGTCCGTAGCATCAAAAAGAGGGTCTGTGGCATCTATAGCTGGTATACAGTGGTATACGATGTTTTATAAAGTTCAGAGTCGTAACGGTTGTGTATAGCCAGGAGTATATCGCTATTAGAAAATTCATCGCTTTTCTCAAGACAGTAAATGGCAATATCTGCCATTTCCGTGTGGACGTAAAACAAAAAATGGCAGGAAATATATCTCCTTGCTTTCTAAACTATTCACTTTAGAAGAGTTTAAAAAAAAGCTCTGATAATAGAGATCACCAGATGTCATTCCCTTTATTTTTGGATGGCTTTAGCATGAACAAAATATTATTCAAATTTGTAAATTGAACAAAACTGTTGCTTTCTTGTTTTCTAAACTACGTACATATCCTAGAAGAGTATAATAAAATTCTGGTAATAGTCATCTACATATCTACATATGTATATTTAAAGGCAAATGGGATTTTTTGTAAGGTGATTTAAATTTTTTGCCAGACAACCATGATCAAACAAAAAAGTAAAACGTATGTAAAACGTATGCAAGCGATCCTCTAAATAACGAAATATTAGCAAAAACGGTTGAAAAGTTTAGAAGTTTTTTGAGAAACCGACTAGGCAATGTAAATAGTCTGTTCTCATGCGAACAATTTTTTTCCGACCACTGGGGAAAGTCGGTTATGAAAATATTCAAACATCTGATCCAAACACCATTAAATTACTGTGCCTTCGCCTCAAAATCCAAGTTTTCTCTCCAATTTAATTAATATCGTATCCAACTGTTTTCCGAACACTCACTAAAGCCATGAAACCAACGCCTAATCGCAGCTACGATATAACACATCCATCCCCTATATGGATCTCAGTCGCTCTCTTCGCAACATACGTTCCCCAGCCGCACTATCTATCTCATGTCGAAACAAAAAACGGAAAAAAGACCGAAATCGAACGAAGAAGAGAAAAATATTTTTTTCCCACTCTCTCTTTCATCGCCTGGTATAGCAGTAGCAGCACATTCATATTTTTTCCCATTTCTGGCAATATCGACGGCAGCGCGGAGTGAGTGTCCGCCCTTTAGTCGGCCATTTTTTAATCTTGTTTACACAAATTCTCCGCAAGCAAGCGTTATTTTTCTTCAAATTGTGCAAAAATCCATTGAAAAATTATTCTAATACGAAGAAAAATGTCCTCCAATTCACCACCGAACTCGGACACCGAAGATAGCCGGTAAGTTTTGTGCTAAGAGTCTTAAAAGTATGAGAATAAAAAGTGTATAGAAAAAAAAAAAAATTGTCGCCATCGAATGAATGAAAAAAAATATCCCCTTCAATCATCGCCGTAGCGGATCACCATCAAAATGGAGTCGTAATCCGTTGCAGCTTACATTACTTGGCGTCGGCAGCGTTGGCAAGCGTAAAAGTGCTTTTCTTCCATACCGGCCTCAAGTCAGCTCCTCGGCTACCGTAACCACCACCGCTTCCACCTCCACTTTCGCCCCCAATACCATCACTTCGAACACTACTACTACTACGTCTAAGTCCACAGTTCTAACGAATCTTCAGCGTGGTAATACAGCGGCTACGTTCTGCCCCAGCGATATCCAGTTGAGCTTCCACGAGCGTGCCGGGCAAGGTGAACTCTCCGACGAACAAGTGAAAGTCGCCGCCGCATCGAAAACAATCGACATCACGGACAAAAATGGCTTCACCGCACTCCATTGGGCGTGTTTCTATGGTCAAGTAGCAACGGTAGGCCAAATACTTGCCACCGGGGCGGTAGATGTGGGTAAATTGGCACCGGATATGGTGTCACCGCTATTGTTGGCGGCAGCCGGTGGTCATCATGAAGTTGTACGACTGCTGCTGCAGCATGGAGCCGACGCTAGACATGCGGATATTGTTGGCAACACAGCACTTATGTATGCCGCCGCTGGCAATCATCCCCATACCTGCAACGAGCTGCTTTCTAAGGATCCCGATCTAACTGCAACCAACGAGCATGGAGATACCGCTTACAGTTTAGCCATGGAAAACGGTGCCAACTTATCGCAGGCCGTGTTAGAGCATTACTTGACTGCCTTGCTTTCCATATAAAATAAATAGAATACATATAAATTATGCTAAATAAAAAATGTCCACCAAAAACGAAAAAAGAAGCTGACAAAAAGGAATAAAAAAAATCTTTCATCGCCTATACTACTACTGGCAAATTTTACTACAACTACTACTACGAATACTACACGCAGCGGCAAACGGCAGTCGATAGATAGTGTGTGTATAAGCGCAAACAAAATAGGAGAAAATAATGAATAAACGAAAGAAAACCGATAGAATGAAGATGGATTGTTGGTTGGTAGATGAAGAAGAAGAGAGGCAGAGTGGTTGAATGTGTGCTATGGGGTGGTAGGGTAGGGTAGGCTGGTAGGATGTGGAAGGAGGAGGGCGAACGGCGCTGCTGCATTCCATTCGAAATTCTTTACTTTGCTACGATGTGTTGATGTTGGTTACTACTGGTGGATGGAATGGATAGAGATGGGCGGCATAGCATACTTCGAAAAAGGAAGAAGAGAAGGAGGAATAATGGCGCTGGTGCGTAGCGGTGGTCACGTAAACGGAATTAATACAGGTGAGAGATACAAACAGAAATAAGAATGAAAAAAGAGTAGAACATGTAAATAAAAACGGCAGTTGTTGGAGGGGGTGAGAATGAATAAGTGAATTTTGTTGAGGGGTAGGAACAAACAAAATACGAAAAGCGGTGTTAACTGATGCAAGGGATGCGTAAATTCCCAGTGGAATGGAAAAAAAATCCCCAAAGTTAAATAGAATTATGTATGTGCATATGCATGTACATATATACATATGTATACATATATATGTACATTTCCTATATAATAGCTTTTCTCACCAGAAATATGTATGTTTCGAGCTAGGGTTTTTGTAATTTTTTCATATTTAAAATTATTTGATTAAGTTCTTATTAGTGAATATTTTTCTTTGTTGTATTATAATTACTACATGCCTGTCTTTATACAGTCATACATACATATGTATGTATGTATGATTGTACATATGTATTTTTGAATTTTACTAATTTCATATTGGCATACATAAGTCTCTAAAGATCTACTTGTTAATATCCTTTCAAATTCAGAAAATGACTAGCAATTTTAAGCATACATACATAGATTCTCTTTGGAATCCATATTGTGTGTACATACTATAGGTTTAGTAGGTATACAAATGTACATTGTATGTACATACATACATATGTAATATGTAGTCATTTTGTACTTCAAGTTACGTCCATTTTTTAGTCATTTTTTTTTTTCCTTAACCTGAAAATAGAAACGTTTTATGTACATAAGTATTTCAATGTGTCTTGCAAAATTAAAAACTTCAAAACTACATACAGTAGACGCCTGATATAGTGAACTAATGAAAACCGGGGCTGTTCACTGTAGCGAGTTTGTTCATTGTAACGAGCGGGGATTCCTTATAGCAAATTTCGTGAAAGTGTGAATGTTTTTTCATACAAAATATCGAAAATATAATGTTATTAAATTTTTTCTGTGCGATTGCTAAAAAACGAATCAATATTAAAAAGATTAATTTATTTTGTTTATTAGAAAACAATATTTTGATCAGAGCTACGCAAACAGCGAATTACTCCCGAAAATTTCGTCAGGGTCGAGCTATTTGAAAATACAATAAGTGGTAAAGAGTTTCATACCTATTTGAAGACGTCAGTCAGGTCATTATTATGTATTTATTTATTAAAAAAAAACAAGTACAAATGTACGTACAATAATGGAAGTGTTTGTTGATAACAAAATCACTTATATTCTCTTCCTTAGATTGTTTGTTCATGCACATATTCATTCATTTATTACTTGAAACTCCATTTATATTTCTCCGTAATAACCTAATAAAATCCATTGATCAATGATTTAACCGATTACACACAAACAAATAGTACCTACTCTCTTAAGCTTCACTTTATTGCTTTATTGCACCCATAAGCCATCAAAGCCGGCACATATCGTATTCTCACCTCCTTCGTAGGTACTCAACCAACTACAATATACCTAACTGTATACTCATTTACTGCTACTCGTCATCGAATTCCCAACATTCCACTAAACAACAAGCACATGAATGAGTTGCCCATCATCAATGCATAACAGGTGAAATCATACAAAAAATAAAACAAGAAAAAAGGCGGCAAACAAGCAACGACTTTGATAATACAAGTACAGTAAATCTCTTCGCGCATTTCCTTTTTCAACTCGCTCAGTTCAATGACTGAATGTTGTTGAAAAGTTCAAAGGGATTTTTTGCGTTTCTCTTAAGCTCACACATTTTTCCGACTCATTGTCATTTATTAGACGATCATCCGAGAATCGAGGGCAATAGTTAAAAGTTTTTTTTTTCTCAATCCCAATAAAACATGGGAAATTTCCCCATTACACCTCCGAACACTGACATCGGCTATACACCGCCATGATAGTATCTGGTGAGGGGTATCCAATACGAAAAATGTGGAATTAGGTTTATTCATATGTATTTTATTTTCTGCAACTTATTTTTTTATCTCCTTCATTTCTCTATTCCTCAAAATTATTTCTTTTACTCTATTGGTAATACTGTTAGTTCTCTCTGGCGCCCATTCAAAACGAAGAGTTCAAGCGAGCTTGATTGCACATCGGTGTTATATTTTTCAGTTACACAAAACAAAATGAACGCGTTTTTCTCGGAATCTTTCCTCTGGAATTTCTCCAAATTCTAAGAAACACACACCACACGCTAGCTATACACATAAACGGTTGGAATACGCATGAAATACAGACGATCAGAGCGACAGACAGACAACACTTGTGCAGGTTTTGTCTTCCATTTCCTGTCCGTTCGTCGTTTTTTTTTCTTTTTGAATGCCAAAAGGAGGAAAAAAAAAACAAAAAAAAAATGGCGATAGATTTCGTTAAAAGAGCAGAGGAACGCAAAAGCGTAAAAAACGATGCTGCGCAACGTTGGTATTGCTTTCTATTTTTCGTTTTGCACATACTTTCCTACAGTTCAAAGTCACCCTCCAATCGAGAGGAAACAGAAACTGAGAAAAAAAGGGAATCCATAAAATATGTGTGGAATGAGTAGAATATTAATAAAAAAAAAAAAAAAAGAAGATAGATGCGCAGAAGGGAAGGAATGAGAGAATAAACACCTAATCACACACGGATGCACAGATACAGTACGTGTGTTATAAATGTGTTTGTGGTATACACTTTTTGTCGTCTCTTTTTTGGTTCAACGCCCTTGGTGTGGTGTGTCGTCTCTTGTCTCTTTGAAAAATTTTATAATGTGCTGCGGTGCGCATTGTTATTTTCCCCACATTGCGTTTGCCATCACCGCCGTTTTCTGTGGAACGTGTGTGGGTTCTAATTGAAAATTGTGTAGATCTAGTTTTATCTCGCTCTGTCATCAATTACATTTTTGTTTTTGTTTTGTTTGAATGCCGTGCGGTGTTTCTTTTTTTGGCGGGCGTTTCTTTTTTTTCGTCTTGGTTTAGATTTGTCGTCCATTTTGCGCTCTTGCGTCGTGTGGATTTTGTCCGTACTCTCTCCGTGTGGATGTGGACTGTGTGGCCTGAGTGAGGGAAATTTTCATTTTAGTAAAAATTGTTTTTCTTATTAATAAAACTGCCATGAGCGGGGCATGGTGGTGAATTAAATTTCTGCGATTATTGCGTCATTATATTTTTACTGTTCTGTTTTTATTTTTTCTCTCATTTATTCCTTCGTTCCTCATACATATTTTGAATATTTTTGTGATATTGTGGCGGTGTTTTATCAGAAAAAAAAAACAGAAAAAAACGAAAAGTTGAAAAAAAAAATTTAAAACAAATCCTCGTTCATCATACATATCCATACATACATATGTACCTACATATGTAGATTTGAAAAGGCGTGTTAACCGAAAGAGGAAAAGAGAACGAACGGTTGAAAAGAGGATTCGACGAAGAGCGGTGGTGTGTAGTGTATTTTAGTAGTAAAGAAGAAGGTCCATTTTACGATATTATTTTGTGTTTGCTGCTTTTCGCTTGCTACATACATACTATAGTTGACTTCTATACAAAAAGAGCGAAACAACTGCTTCATTCGGAGATTCGAGTTGTATTTTCCGCACACATTTTTCTTCGTTTTGCCGAAAGAATTCCGCATTTGTTTTATTTTTATTTAGTTTGTTAGCCTTCTTCGTGTGTCTCTTTTTCATTGGAATTTTGTTTTGATTGAAAAATATATTTCGCTGTTTGGTATTGGCTAGTGTTATGTGTTGTATGGTGTATAAATGAAAAAGTGACGCGCCTGTTTTTACAGAGTTTTCATTCTCTCTGAAGTAAAAAAGGACGCTGTGAATTTTTTTCTCCTCATTTAGAAAATCTTTGCTTCATTTGGTGGAGAAAATTATATAACATTGAATAAAAATAGTTAAATTGGTTAGTGTGTTCCATAGACAAATCTTTGAAATAAAGTGAAATACATTTTTTTTTTCTTTTTGTAAGAGACATATCTGATGCGTTGATGAGATACTACATTCAATTCTTTTTTTTTTTCCATTACACACCTCTTTCGGCGTTTTCGGTATACAAATTTTTTTCTTGTGCAGAGTATAACAGTTTTGGTGTGTAGAGAGAGTTCAACAGTTTGGCGTGGTTCTATAAAACATTGAACTTTAAAAAAAGTAGAAATAGAAATAAATTAAATTACTTGTAGTAGTAGTTACCTTAATATCCCCTGAATATCTCGGTGAGATTGTTTTTGTTGGTTATATCTTTCCTCAACCAAAGTACCTACGCCCTTTTCAACTATGTGCACTATGCGCTGTTTCGTGTACCTTTTACTCCCGAAAGGGGAAGCCCCCATTTCATTCTTAAAATTAATTTCTCCGTTTCTTTTCTTTTTTTTGTAATTTCGAAAAGAGTAAGCCTACGTGATTCAATTGTAATCAACAAACGTAAACAAAAAAAAAAAAAAAATTGTATGTACCTACTATCAATTCAGAACCTGTTGTTGAACAAGTTTGCACATAAACTCTCTGAAAAAGGATTTATATCAATATATTTTTCTACTGGTTGATTATGTTGGTTCGATGGTATTGGGAAAGTGTCTGCCATTAGGAAAGAAAAGAATGTTGTTGATGTATATATTTACATACATACATACATACATACATACATACATATGTAGACTGTTCTAATATTTTACTGCAAAAATATTTTATTCAAAAATGGCGGAGCTGTCCTTCAATTATTAGAAGGAATGTGTTGAATGGTGTACACAGTATTTCCATCACTGAGCATCATTAATACACTTCTTATTCAGCTTCTCAGAACCATCTGTCCTGAAGAAACTTGCTTGTGGCTGATAGAATCTATGTAATCCTATACTTATTCTAAATAAAATCACTTGAGATTACAGTAATCTTTTTCTACATTGCTGAAGGTGTTTTTTTTAATTTAGCCCTTCCTATCCTCTGTATTTATTCTCAATATTTGTCATAGTAAGGTAGTCAAAGTGCTACCTCTAAGAGTTCGTTAGTTCAATTCCGCCAAATTGTATACATAAATGGAATGCCTCAAAACCCTTGTCAGCATTCTTGGAAAGCAAAGGCTTCGAGATGGTGATGTTTACCTCTGATTGTTTTGCTATAGGCTTTGCTATGATTATCACATCCGCTTACGCTCATTGTTATATTGTGCTTTATTTTATTTAGTTGTATATTTGTATGTAAAACTATATCTTCCCGCAGATAAACAGGACACTTAAGACTATGAATCATTCAATTCTATGACTGGCTGTTGCACTCATTAATTTTCTTGGTAAACGTGATTCACGAGTGGAAATTTATGTGAGTATCTTATGTTGGGCATAATGGCAACACATATAGAGCAATGGCCCAAGTTTTCTGTTATTTTTCTTTTTAGATCCCATTTTCCTATCACATAACAAACCATTAAGATTTGATGTTATTCCCTGCATCGCATAAACAACTGATGCAACTTCGCATAGAATATGTGTAAATTTTAAAAATTGGCCACGCATATTGTGTGGATTGTTATTATTCTCCATCATCTTTGATATCACTGGCACCGAATTAAATCAACATCAAGGCGCCGTTTTACTAATACATAAATAAAGCGATAAGACCCCTGACCGCCAGTGTCACACATCCATTCAAAATATGGAATCGTAGCAAGTAAAATTATAAAAAAAAAACTGCAAAACAATAAGTGTGTACATACATACCTTGAATATATTGTGTTCACTGCACTCTCGTATTGATTGTTGTTTACAAAAAAAAAAAAAAAAATCACATTTCATTCCCAAACATGAATGGGAATATTCCGAAACGCATGTCATTACAAAGTCTGAATCAATATTTCGTGAGTTTCATATTTAACATTGATATGAAGAAAGAGATCTGAATAATACGCAAGGCAAAGATTAATTTACTTTTATTAAATGTTTTTTCTACGTCTCTGTTGCTAGTCGTGAAATGAGAGATTATCATATTTCATCTCTAGCACTGATGATAGAAGTTTTTTTTTTTTAATTTACTATGTTATTTAGTCACTGGTCTATTGACATTGCTCAATTTGACCTGTCTCTTAAATAACAAGTAAATTATACGTCGAAGCCGTCTTGGTTTGGTTTGTACATATATTCTAATTTCTTACAAAGCAAACGAAGGGGGGACATCGAAAATTGTCACATTCTTCAGAGTGGCTGCGACATGGTAAAATTTGTATTTGTAACGCATATCACAGCCAGCTTTGAGGAGCGTGACGTTTTTCTATAATCAGCTACATATTACTATGACAGAAGTGTGCACCACGGTGAGATTAGAAAATGTAGTAGTAGCACCAAATTTAGTTGGTTGTCAAAGCCTCACAAAGTGACTGTGAAATGGTTAACGTTAGAACGCATATCACAGCCAGCTTTGATGAGCTTGGTTGATCAAATTATTCCACAAAAAATAAAAATAAAAATAAAATAACCGCGTGTCACACATGCGTACAACTATAAGTATGTAATTTTAATAAGTGTCAAGTTGTTTTTCAGGTCAGTGGAAAAGAAAAGCACATCATAAATGTTGCTTATCTAAGCCTCATCAAGTGGTTGTGATATGGATACCTAACGCATATCACAGCCAGCTTTGATGAGCTAGGATAACCAACGGAAGACAACTACAAGATATTCAAGAACTCAACAAGTGTTTTATTTGTCTTATATTAAATTTAAGGAAAAATTGAATGTTTGTGATCACTTTTACGCCATAAGCACTTTTTGTTGTCTTTTTTTCCCTATAGAAACAATCTACATCTGGTGGAGGAGACGACACATATTTGCCGACTTTAATTGTTAAATAATACTGAAAATATTGTTATACTAATTTTTAAGTAATATCAAATATACTTTTGTTATAGTTTGCTTTAAAATTACTTAAATAAATTTATAAATATTACTACATGCATATGTATGTATGTACATACGTACATCCTTGTTCTTTTTCGTCGTTTATTGACCTATTCACACAGTACATCTTATTTTTTAAACGAAGATTGTGCCAGAGTTGTGAGCCTTAACTAAAAGAGTACTCAACAACTTGACAGAATAGGACCTGGGATGCCGAGGAAAAACACAGGAAAAATCCTATCTAATCGTTTCATAACAAACAAGAAGTAACCCACCCTTATGGTTGTCAAAAGTAAAAAGAAGAGGAAGAAATGGGAACATACATACACCGATTTGCTAAGTATTAGACAATTTAGTCTAAAAAAATATTCTAGCTAAATTGATTAATCCATTACTCAAAAACTTGAAAAATGTAAAACCTAACAACCAAGAAAACTATTACGTCAAACCACGTTGAAGAATGTAATTTAGTGCAAGACATGCAATATAGGTACATACATATGTATGTATATCAGATACAGACGTATCTGATCTATCGTAGTACTACCCAGCGGGAAAAATAGTAAGCGCTTGCAGAGCATGCAGTGTGTAAGCGCTTACTCTTCATAACTAAAGTAAGCTTATAAGCACTTAGTATAATTTGCATAGAATGAAAGACATTGCTTACAAAGAGATTCTTTTAGACGCTTATGGGAAGCACTCCGATATATGTATATAGGACGCGACTATTTTCCATGCTGCTACAAAGAACTAGTGGCTAAGCTTACTTTTAATAACCGGAGGGAGCTTTTTGTAAGCACATACCTAGTACACATTGTATTGAATGCAGTTACAACATTTATCGGTGAAACCCGACGGCAGTTGCAACATTTATCGTTATGAATTAAGTTCTGTTCACATAAGATCAGTATTGAAGTGATTTTTGTGCATAGATCGTGTTGTTTTATTGCATTTTTCAAAAAAAGTGAAATGTGTTTATTGTTGTTTTAACTTTTAATATAATAAATAAGTGATAAAAAAATTGAAAATGTTTTTATTTAAATTTAAACTTTAATTATAGTCCTTCCCTTTGCTTCAACTGCAGTTTCACAATATGTTAAGAGTTAGTGGTTTGCTTTGCCTTCTACTGAAGTGCTTCGAAATCTAGTCAAAAGCGCTTACATTTGCCTTCTGCAGCGCTTCATACAGATCTTGACGTAAGTGCTTACTCCTGCCTTCTCAAGAAACGCTGAAGTAGTGCTTCACAGTAACCTGTAAGTGCTTACGCCTGCGGAAATCATATAGTAAAAAGGAAGTAGAAGCTTCTTTGTATGTGCTTACAAAGCCCATCTGAAGCGCTTTTTTTGAAGCTGGATATGTACATTCATATGTGCTCATAAGTTTTCATAGAACTACGTATGTATGTATATGTATTATCGGCATAGCTAAGCAAAATTGTCTTGAAAACATCCTAGAACGCTGCAATATTTTGCGTTGTGTTATCGGCGTTTTATTTTTCACCTGAACGCCAGTTGATCATTTTTACCTCTTCTTGTTTTAGGCTAAAAGTTCTTTCACATGTTTTAGGCTAAAATTTCTTTTACAGTTTTGCTTTAAATTAATACAAATTGATTGGTCACAGTAAAAACACATCAATCAAGCACTTTGTCATACATTTTTTAATTTATCAATGTGTACATACGCTCATGCTATACAATTTCAATTATGTACTTACATAATGTATGTAGTTCCAAACTTTTTGTATTGCAGTCCCTAGAGGGCCATAAATGGTTAGTATTAAACCTCCCAGTGTTGCTATTTTCAGAAAAATGTTCACATTCACGCATGAATCACAGTCCATTGGAGAAATTTTCTTAAAAACGACTGTATCGAAACCATAGAGTAAGCTTACAATGGCCATCGTAAAAGTTGCTATTCCTAGGATGCCGTGAAGAGTTTTATTAAAGATTGGTTGTACACATTCTTTCATCTTCACTGAGAGTAGAGCTGTTAATCCAAAAAGCAAACTAAGACCACAGAGAATCAAAGTTGCTATACCTAGTAAATGAGAACATTTGTATGTACTATGTAAAACTACAGACAATTCAATTTTTAAATTGAATTCTTACCCAACTTTCCGTGCAAAGTGGTGAAATGAACTGTGTCTATTCTCATTCGTATTGCAATTCCAACGATACCCATTATCGATCCAATCAATTGTAAGACAATGTGAAGCCCGATCTTTCCAGTTCGACAACAGCCATAAATTGAAGAGTTTCCCTTATAGTAGCAAATGAGTCCTTCCGCCATTAAACAGTTGAACTACTAAAATAGTTTGGTCATATGTACCTCCAGTTATTAAAGGAACTCACTCCAATCGTACAGAATAATGCATGCCACGGCACTTCGTTAAATGATATTCTTCGCAGGCACAACCAACTAACGTAGACAGTTACAAAACCGATTAACATTCGATGAATAATCCCGAGGAAAAACTCAAATCTTTGAAAACTGGTTATTCGATCGTTCAATTTTGAGGTATCCATTCTGGTAGACTAAAAATCAAATGTGACTTTATGAAAGGTTCGTAGAAGCCTGATAATGACTTCATGATTTCAAACTCTTCCTGAGATGATAATTGTTATTTAATTTATTTTTTTATCTATTACATATAAGTGCATTGGCAAATAAATAATGATAAATACAATAGGTGTGTAATCTGTTATTTAATCAAAAGGTAGTGTTGCTGGTGGTGTAGTTCTGAAACCGTATTTAGTGCAATCGAGATTTTAACACTCAAATAGAGTATAATTGGTCAATTAACTAAAGCACTATCTAAGCAAAAGCCGTTTTTAAGCACTCTTTTAATATTGTGATTCTTGTAATGTGAGAAATTATTCTAAATATGTAGCACATTTATTCCACAGTGACAACAAAGGTCCAAAACAGCTGAGTACCAATGAAACCAACGTTATCACTTCAATCATATACCGAAAGTCATGCGTCACGTTACGGCTAAAACCTCCAGTCTGATATCCATAGAATTGAGCAACAAGTGCAATCACAAACGTTGCAATACCCAGTAAGTTGTGCACAGATTTATTTAATAAAGGTGAAAGAATTTTTTTCATACTAGTCGAGAACAAAGCACTTAGGCCTGATAACATACTTAAAGCGCAGAGAATCATTGCTGCAAAGCCTATGAAGAGAATGCATTATTGACAACCGTCTATGAAGTCTGTTAGGAGATTTACCTAAATTTCCATGAAGTGTAACAAAATGAACTTCCACATTGCACATTTTATAAATTGCTCCAGCAATACCGATAGCTCCACCTAGAGCTTGTAGAACCCAATGAATGGTTGTCCTCGTTTTTCTTTTGTACGAAAATAGGAACGTGTTACCACTATAATGTGACATTAAACCTTCAGCCATTAGGAACGAAAACTAAAATAACAAATATTTCAGTTTGCTTAAGAACTTTTAAGATTACGAGCTTAATCACCCCTATTGTGCACAGCCATGCATGTAGCGCTGTTCCTTTTAATCCTACGCGCAGACACGTCCAACTAAGGTAGATGGTTACAAATCCAATTAGAAATTGGTTGATACCGTTTATTAAATATTCCACTTGACGCCATCGACTCGTAGGATGATTGACCTCTACGTCAACTACGATCTTTTCTCTGAACAATTCTGTCGCCATTAGGAATATGTATGCTACCACCGAACCGACCGACGTTAAGACTGATTTTTTTTCCGGTTGTCTGTAGGATTTATTGGCATTCCCAGTACTAGATATGTATTCTATTTATCTGTCTTATCATTTTGCAACTAGATAAGACTAAGATTGATCGAGTACGTTTTGAAGTACGGGTGGCTTATATCGATTTTAGGAGAAAGTCCTTAGAGCTTAATGTTTTAATAAAAGTTAGATCATTTTGATGAGAGTTGCACTATAGTCATGATTGGTGGTTTTGATAAAACGACTAAGTCTACAGTGCCAATAATCGAAATATTTTGCTGTCGACAAAGTCACAGAGTCTATTGCAGGTTTTTTTTCAAATTGTAACCATTTACATAAGTGAAAACAATTTTTAATGTGTACAATAGTATTATTTTTATTGGACACTTAAGTCGTTGTCATCGTTATACGTTATCACTTGCCAATTAACTAAAACTAACTTATTCACTCTTTAAGTTCTTTTTACCGCTTTTAGGTCAGAAATTCCGACAAATATTGAGACACTTTGCACACAGTGATTGTAAAGGTCCCCAACAGCTTAACACTAACGACAACAGAGTTACGACTTGCATCATGTATCGGAAATCATCTTCAACTTTTCTCCTAAAAAATCCTGTCTCATATCCATAGTATTGTGTAACAAGAGCTAGTACAAACGCTGAAACACCCAGTAAATTGTGAACGGTTTTGTTAAGCAAGGGTTGAAGAATGTGCCTTAGTGTCTGGGAGTAGAGGGCACTTAGTCCAGAAAGCATACTCACTGCACAAAGAATCATCGCTGAAAAGCCTACAGGGAAGAGTTTCTCTAAAAAATTTAAACCAACAAGGTAATTGCAAGACTGTACCTAATTTTCCATGAATTGTCGTAAAGTGAACTTCTTTCTCAGCCATTTTAACTATTCCACCAGCAATTCCAAGGGAACCACCTAGAGCCTGTAATATCCAATGAACATTCGTCTTAGTTTTTCTGGTATAGAAGAATAAGAAGTTGTTTCCATTATAGTGCGTCATCACACCCTCGGCCATGAGAAAATGGAACTGAAATGAGAACAAACAAATTACTATTTTCGAGTTGTTTAAAAATTTAGAACTAACTTACCCCTATAGTGCAAAGCCAAGCATGCATTGCAGTCTTTTTAAGACTCAACCGCAGGCACATCCAACTCAGATAGATTGTTACAAATCCAATCAGAATATGATTTATCATATTTATCACAAATTCTAGTCGGAGCCATCTATTTCTAGTGCGGTTAGGGTCTTGATCAGGCATGTTTTTGTTTTTAATCGGTGCTGACTCTAAGAGGAACGTATTGTTACTCCTCTGGCTGATGGAAGAGTCACTGCTGTTCACAAATTGTGGAGATTGGCCAATGCCATTCACAGTTTTAGTTTCCATTTGTCTGCCTTATCGTTTTACTATTAGATAACGTTTGCGTGACCCGATCTGTCGTCGCTTGATTTGGGATTATATGTA
Source organism: Xylota sylvarum (assembly GCA_905220385.1). Lineage (NCBI taxonomy): Eukaryota > Metazoa > Arthropoda > Insecta > Diptera > Syrphidae > Xylota > Xylota sylvarum. The sequence continues at coordinate 99,552,545 of LR999957.1, read as the reverse complement.
GTTGAAGTGTAGAGGTAATCTGTTCTGATATTGGAAAAAGTTTGTTAAAACTTTTACAAATGATAACGATTTAGCGGGGTATAGAATATTTTTTTTTATAGAAGAGAGATTGTATTATTAGAGTACATTTCTGGCTAGACGGTTTGTTTATCTACACTCTTGGACATAACTATAAATCTTGAAGAAGTTTTATTCGGAATTAAATGAATTTATTTTTTGTTTTGTTTAATGGCTACAATATCTGAAATCGTATTATAGTCAGCAGAAAATAAAACTTATTTACATCATCATCTAACATGCATAGACTTAAGTTGTTTTATCTTTGTGCTCTGTAAATCATTTTTTTGCACTTATCCAATCCTTGTTTTAGCAAAACAAATTGGATAGTTGCGCATTATCGTGCTTCAAATCCAAAGTCCACTCCGTCAACCAAAGTGGATTTATTTTTATCTATCGATACGAATGTTCATTTATTGCATTAATTTTAAAACAACTACATACTTAAGCAATGAATTTTCCACTTTACTAATTTTCCGCTATAAACAAATTAAAAAATAAAAAATAGCTATAATCAGATTACTGGACACTGATTTGTAGTAAATTGTACGTGTGACGGTGGGGTATTAAAAAAAAAAAACTCAAGGGTTTTCTAAGTTCGTGGGGTATCAGTTAGGCAATTATAAATCGTGAGTAGGCGACACTACGTGACTCTTGTAATATAAACCATTTATCAATCGTTTAATCCCTAACTGATTTATGAAGATAATAATGGAATTTTGCGATATTTTGTTTTATCAATCAAGGGTTTATACATACATATATGAATTATAACTCATCTTGTGAAACAATTAGTTAGAACTACATAATTTCGATGATAAATTATTTTAAATACAATTTGTTACTGCACCTATATAATTTGACAACTGTTTTGTTATTAATTTTTTGAGAACTAGATTTAATCTAATGACAAAAAAGTCATCCACCTCAGTCATTATAAGCTCAAAAAATAGTTAAAGCTTATAAACGGAGAACTAAGAATCTGACTGAGAATAATGTAAAAGAAACACGATCTGACTGAGAATAATGTAAAAGAAACACGATCTACCTAGAAATTGGCAACAAATTCTCAGATAAACTTGCAATATCACGCTTAAAATATTCAGTTGGTGTTGCAATTCAAATCCGCATACCATGGCTCAGCCCCGGCAGTTGGTTGGTTAGAACTTCGAGCGGAATAAATATAATTGACAGATAATAGGGGACTAAGAATCCATCCTAGCTGTTTAACACGTAAGAGTCTATTCGTTAGGTAAGTTTTTATAATATTATATAAGGGCTCAGGGAGAACTTACTGTAGTTTGCACTTCAAACTTTCGTGCCACACCTTGTCAAAGCCTAATTAGATTGGTTAGTCTGTACACACTTGGTCACTTGTAGAAAACTTACTTATGAATGCGAACTGATGATGGGGTATAACACATGTTTCTTCTGTTTGGGCCACGATGCCCACAACTGACTGCAATCGCTTCAGTAATCAATACAAAACGAAAAAAAACTAATTTTTGGTGCGTCAGGTCCATGGTTCCCAGAGCCTAACTTCTCACAACAATTCGTACTGCGCGTGTTATATTCTTTACACGAATGGAAGGGGCCTACTGTTTAATGCCGTATCCGAATGGCAGTTTTTGTTTTGCGAAGCTTATTCATGATAATTTTACTCTTGGATGTTTGTCAGACGCTTGCGAGAGGTGGGGCCGTGAAACTAATTTTAGGTTTTGTCTGGGGATTGAACCTCGAACCCGCCGTAGTCCAACGCACTAACCACTTGAGCCACAGAGCCCACTCATATCCTCTCAATAACTTTGGATATAATTGAAAGAAATGAAATAGGTCTGCATGATTTTGTTCATATGACGGTTTTCCTGTCTTTGAGACCATAATAAATTCTGGGGCTTTTCTTTGACTCGGACTTCTAATCTAAGCGCAGCGATTATAATATAAAATGATGCTGTGATAACCTTTCTTGTGATTAAGTCATATCCAGGAGATTTTTAGGTTTCAGTTTTTGTTATTTCTTGTTTAAGTTCATTTACCTTTACAGTTCTTGTTGTGTAATTCTAAAGCGCTTATCTATCGAACAGTTTAAAAGTTTCTTCTTAAAGTCGCTTACCCTTTGTCATATCGGTAGTGTTTGGCTTTGGAGATTTTTAATGTTTTTAATTTTCCCGCTGTGAAGCTATCATTGTAAGTTTAATTTACTCGATTTTAAAAATCTTTAATCCTCAACAAATTACCCAACCGATTCACGTGTGCTTTATGTTGCGGAGCGTGGGTTAGTTGCCATATTTTACTGGCACTCCTCTGCTATGAACATTTATTTTATTTCTGTTAGGTATTTGAGTGCCTGATTGCTTAGCGTTTTCCTTTGATGTGAAGTATTCTAAGTTAAGCACAAAATGAATTTATTAAAAAGATGAAAAAATTACTTAAACCGATTTTTCGTCGAAAAGCCCTTTACATTCGATTACTTTTTTTTTTACAATTCTTGTCATTTTAGTTCAGTTTTTGAATTGTTGCCTGTGGTATATTGCTCTAGCAATCCAATCTATTCAAGCAAAGCTTTCATCTAGCAAAGCTTTATAGGGTTTAAATCTGGTGACTGTGGCGACCATATCATGATTTGTAAGATTTCTTCATTTCTCTCTGTTTCTGGTAGTCTTGACACAGTCTTGACGTTTGTATAGGGTCGTTGTCCTGTTGAAATATGAATCCTCCGCCAATTAATCTTTGTCCAGAGGTCAAGCGTTTTCTTCCAATATTATTTTGTATGACTCCTTATACATCTTTCCAACCACTCGACCAGATCTCCCACTCCACTTGAAGAGAAACATCCCCAGGCCATAACAGAACCACCTCCATGCTTGACGGTAGTATGGTAGCATCTTTTCTTCAGCGCTGCGTCGAACGAAACTCTGTTTTGTGCCAAATATCTCGAATTTGGATTCATCGCTCCATAAAGCTATGCTGAAATCTTCTTCAGTCTAGTCTTTATGCTTTTTGGCCCATTCTAACTTTTTCTGCTTGTTTTATGGTCGCAGCAGAGGTTTTCGAATAGCAACTCGTCTAAATAGTCTAGCATGTCTTAATCTTCGTTTGACTGTTGTCAAGGACATACTCTTTACTGAGAAGCAACTTTCCGCAGCGATTTGGCTTCTTTAAGATGGGTGATGATTGCAGATCGTTTCTCGACTTTCCCATTTTTATCGAGTTGTGTACTCAAGACGTGAAGAATCTCAAATAAATTCTTATGACTACAAAGTGTGGCTTGGTGACCCTTACAATGCAGGTCGACAATTATTGGGATTTGAGAATCCATTTGATGTATGTAAGGAGTCATAAACAAGTGTTGAATCAACAACCAAAAGCAAAAATTAAGAAAACCTAATCACTTCTTAACCACTAAAACGGCTTTACCCGCACTTGTAATCAGAACGCCTACTGTTCAAAAACGTGGGTGCAAAATTCGACTTTTATTATCTGAATGTGTTGTGTTATTGTTTAGACAGAAAATTAATGTAAAAGAACCCAATGTAATTTATAGAATTTAATCTCGTTGCATGAATAAAGTTATTTGTCTAGGTAGGCCTCAAACTTTTTGCCTGCAGTGTAGATAAACAAGTTTTTGAAAATTCTAAAACTTTTGACTTGTTTCTATCAACACGGTTAAGACAAACAGCAAAGCACCAACAATTTTTTTAAGAATATGAGAGATCCTGCAAAAGACTCGAGATACCTATTTCAAAGCTTCACATGACTGTGTGAGATGTCTAGTTTTGACGTCCCTGCTGAGTTCGTACGCCTAAGCAATCGAGAGGGCTTACTACACCGTTAAGGTAAAAAATAATCACCAATCCAAAGCACTAACCACTGAACCACGACGTCCACAATGAATCTCAAACCCAGTGATTCATTGTGGACGTCGTGGCTCAGTGGTTAGTGCTTTGGATTCCTGTGAAGGTTCGAGATTTGATTCCCAGACAACACCAAAAAGTTCTTTCACGGTACCTGCCGGTAGTGTTTGACAAACATCCGAGAGTATGACTGTAAAGTCTCAAACAAAAATTGCTCTTCCAATACATCATTAAGAAGTAGGTCCCCTCCATTTGTGTGAAGGATGTACATACATACATATGCATGTACAGCGTTTTGAAACAATTTTATCAAGATCATTTTTGGAAAGGTTGTGAAAATCTCTACCTCCAAAATTAGGGACGATCTTACACAAGTGAGTCCAGCTGCATATGCATACGCTGATGAGATAGATATTAAGGAAAGAAAATGGCAAGCTGTCCAATTCGCGAATATCAAGAATCAATATATAGTAATGGTAGCCGAGGACGTTATGTATTTGGTGTCAATGAAAGAATGACAATGTAACAATGACACCAATCAAGAAGCCAACAGAAAGATATTTTTGATCAGCAGCCTAGTCTTTGGGCTGAGAAGAAAATTGAAATTGTGAAGTCTCACTTACGATTAAGAAAACCGTATATATATCTACATATGTACATAGGACCCTGATTCTTTATTCTGCTCTAAGATGCAGAGGTAGGACTTTACCAAAAGCGGATCAGGAGATCCTTGGCTACCTGATTCTTCTTCGTAGACATTTACTTGCTTATCTTAATGCGTTCAACTTAAAAATTGTATCATCAACCAATTGCTCAATTTGCTTTACTTATCAGAATGGAAGGTCTGTCGTACTGTGCAAATTATGTATAATATGTATATTGTATGACCTATTTGTTTATGTAATGAGAACATGAATCTTCGATTGTAACCTTCCGCTATACACATATGAAAAAGGACACCTTGCAGTTACTCGTAAAAAGGGAACTTTTGCCATTATAAGTGCGACGTTAATAATTTTGTAAGTGACTCACGGAAAGAATCCAGAGGTATAAGATATACCTAATATATGACAGTCTTATTTCATTTGTGCGTCACATTGCTTTAAAAATGTCAGGGTTTTTCTTTTTGTCTTCAATATTACTGATAGTGAAAATATGACTCTTCCTTTTAGTAGAGTAGGGTACACTTCAAAATGATTTAATTGTGCGATTAAATTGAAGTACCTTTGAACGTGATTTACTGTCGCCACCTCATCATCTAGTATTAGCTTATTTAAGCCTATTAGGACACTTCACATTTTTGTTTATAGCCTTTAATAAAATACCCTATAATTAGAAAATAGAAACCATGGTAACATTGTTGTACTATCTTTACAAACCAGTCTTAAGTAGTAACGAACGAATACTTGACAGTTTTTTTTCTCATTTAGGGGGTTTTTAAAAACTAATAGCAAACATAATAATGAGGTTGTAGTATAAAAATTTCCCCTAAGGTAACCAACAATACAAAATAAACAACATTCTAAATTTGTCCAGCCGTACTTAGATTAAATTTCATTGTGTGCACAAATGTGTTACTATACTCATTCAAGCATCCAGTCCTTATTACTTCACTATTGGTATCAGATTCAAAACTTACTTTATTTACTTCACTTGAATTGAACACAAAGAAAGTCGCTTGAAACAGGTGCGAAACAGAATTTTAGTATTAACCGCAAACCGATCACGACCCCAAACTGATTGACACTGAACACCGAGTTCATTTAAGCTAGAAGAATCCGCCCTCGATTTGTGTAAGCTCATTGCGCACAAATTGCAAATATACCCCAGTTCGTCAAGCTTTTTCTCAGTGCTCATTACAATTGTTGGATGGGAGATGCCTGCTTTATCTGTGTAGGGGGAAACCCATCTGATCTTATACACCGGCATGCATTTTGTTTTGTGTAAACAATATACAGCCACTGGTGGTTGCAAGAATAGTTTTAATGCTTTATGCCGAACTGATTTGCATTGATCTACAGCATATACCTCAGTGCTGTACTTTACTCTAAGCTCTTAAGCTTACAGCTTTCTACTGATCTTGTCTGTCGCACGCCCTCATCACGTTTTTAATTTATGGATACGTTCGGCTTGTTTTTGTTTCAAGTGGGCATGTAGCATAGGCGGCACGTATAGGTTATCACGTATCGTTTTCGAAGACTGATATCTCAAATGTTCTTTGACTAATTAACGAATATAGCGCGTTCTCAACGAACACAGGTAATGAGTGATTAAAATTTATATTTATCTCTGGGTTTACGTATGGAGGGTATTTTTAGATTGAGACACGATCAAATGGTGATAGTCCCTCACATTCATCATTTTTATTTTTTGATAAGAAATTTGTAAATAAATATCACTACAAAGTGCCGTTTGTATTGTAGTAAAATTTTGTTAGTCTTATTTTATGTGGAAGGTATTCCGATTATGTTACGTACATACATACAAACACTTTGGATGACTTGAAGGCCCACCTTATCTGAGGAATACTAGGCTCCCGCAGATATGCCGAAAAAAGTTAAGTTCAGTTAATTTGTTCAACTCCCGGGTATGTGCCCCTGAAAGTTTTCATTTCTGTATTTAACTAATTGAGTTCGAAACGTATAATAACTTGTGTCATATCTCCGGGTGTTTAGACTTTAATTTTGTCCAGTTTTGTTTAGCTGGCGTTTACAATCTTTGTGTGCGCTTGTCATAAGCGTGTACATTAACTTTGTTACATAGTCAGTAATATCTTCTAAATGGGTAGGCCATCTTTTGGTTTATTTTTGAATCATATGTTGTTTTGACTCTGACAGAAACTCAGTACTCAGTAGTAATGGTTCCAATTATGCTTGAACAACGTTGAGAAATATTGCAAAATTACTTCCAAAGTAGATTCTCTGTTGCTGAAACAGTGCAAATTTTGAAAAGAAATTTAGGTCGAAATAATGCACCAAGTCCGCAAGTTTGTGATAAAAGTTCGTGAGACTGGTTCGATGATTGATAATCGAACATATTCCCATGTTCGTCCTGTGTACTCAATGGAGAATATTGCGGGTTTTTGCAGGTTTTTTGTGTGGCGGCATTATTGGCCCATTTTTCTTTCAAAACCACAATGGAAGAACCGTTACAGTTAATGGAGAGCGCTACCGAGGCTTGATAACCGATTTTTTATGGCCAGAAATTGAAATTTTGGCCAAGCTATATGTGAAAGATGATTTTTCGATTTTCTTAAAACTTCAAATGATCAAGACGCTTCAGTTCTTGAGTTGACATGATCAAATGATGTAAGGGTGTAGGCCAAGATCTTTACGCAAAATTCGCCACACTGTGGTCTGAGAGATTTCCAATCCTTGTGAACTGCGTGAAATCGACTGATTTGGCTCATTTTGAACTGAAGCAGTTACGGCTGCGATATTTTCGAAACTTCGACCGGTGCGTTGTCTCACTGGCACAGAAACATTCAATAGTGAATATGTTAACTCGAATTTATCCACTATTGCTCGCGCAGCCTATCTGCTGGGACGATTATTACGACCGAACATTTTAGTAAGCGCTCTTAAAGTTGCGACCACCGAGTCAGTATTTCGGTAGTAATTTTTAATAATTTTTAAACGTTGCAGAACTTCATCATGATAAAAATGTAAACCTTGGCTGACGTTTTGGCATTGACAGATCGTAAAAAAGTTTAAGGGTGCGTTTGTATTAAAATACAAAATTGGTATGTCCCTTTTGAAAAAGCTTTTATATACCCAGCACTATCATAAATACTGTTACTGGTCTAAATAGGTCTCAAAAAATAAAGACGAAAGATATTAAGTTAATTTTTCCACAAATGCTTATTGCCTTATCTGAAATTTGAAAAAATCACCTCCAAGCCCTTATACAGGCTTAGAGACGAGTTGGCCATTCGCCAATCGCAGTATGCTCAATTTGCATTGGAAAACTGTCGACTACGACTCTCTCTCTTTGGTTAAGTTTTATCGAGTCCAGGTTTGGGTGTGTTTTAGTACAAACGATGCCCTCTAATACGGACCTTAGCTTGCAATCCAAGTGACTAAGACTCGGAGTTGCTGATAGCCAATATTTGATGCTTATAAAGGGTGAAACATTTTTTGTGAGCCGAGCCTAGGTAGTTTTGCCTTATGGGCGGGAGTAGATTCCTATTGGAATGTCCACGGCTTGTTTGAGAAGACGGACTGATTGAGCGGTTCCGCCAACATTTTCAAAACAGTTTCCTAGTAGACTACTTGTAAAGTTTTTGTTCCCTTTTCAAAAAAATCGCATTTTCTGACATTTTCATATGATACTCCCCACCAGACCATGCAGGGTGATTCCTTTCTGTACCCTTAGAACAAGCTAAATAGTTTATTTAGATAACCGGGCATAAAATCTATCATTTTGAATATTACAAATGCTACCGTAGAGGAACGGTAACAATTTTTTCATCCGTAAAGAGAATTCGGCGGTATTCAACACCAGCGTGATCAGCTAACAGTCGCTTTGATTTTTCTTTCCTTTTCTCCATAAGCGCGATAATCAACAAATGCCCAATATATGTATTTTTTGTATGCCCCCAAAACGTAAGTCTTGCTAACTTCTTTCCGTTCTTTGTCTGTTTTTTTATATCACCAGTATCCACAAATTATTTAATGGCCTGACAGGAAAATATACAGCTGATTACTAGTGGCTGCAGCATTTTACAGATTAGGCCTTTTTCCATACCGCACTTATGAAGAGCAATAACGCCAATCCTGTTTTCCCTGTCGTTTCAATCAATGCTGAAAACTTGACGATTCTTAATTTAAATTTGCGTGCGAATAGATCAAATATGAAATCATAAATGGCACAAGTCAACACAAGAATCTAGGTAATAGTAGAGGCTGTAGAGAACCTTTCAAAGTTGTAACAGTGTTTATGAAAGTACTAGGTAGTTACTACATGCAGTTGGATGTGAACCTGGGTCTCAACCAACAAGCCTCTCCAGTTATCCCGATCCTTTACTCTGCCTCCTTTAACTGCCTCCAGTTGTGCACTTCAAGTCGGAGGTAGTTAGGCATCTAATTGTGTGCGTCTCCTAAGACTAATTCGTTGTCCCTCCGGGTTGGATTCGAAAAGTATGCGGGCTAGTGTATGTACACACATACTTGAAATATACTTATGTGTTTTAGTTATAAGTTGTATTGAGCGTTCCTAATGAAGCACCCCTCACATAACTGAAGTTTTCATGATTCACTAATATAACACCACTTCATTCGTAAACAGAAGTAAAATTGAGAAGAAAAGTTGTAGGAATTTGCATCTGTCTGGCGGGGTATACCAAAAGTACACCAAAAGCTCGGTCATTCCGTTGTGACGTTTTACATTACATACAATCTTGTGATTCTCGGAATTACGCTGCAATCGGGTTGCCATTTAAACAAATTAATTTGCTTAGAATATTTTCTTTCTTAGTAAATGCATCTGACAAACGATAATGTTATCAAGCTTTCTGTGATGTACTTTGGTGGTACAGATTAAGATGGTTGAAATGCAACTATCTATGCATACATATATCTACATATATGTACATATGTATGTACATGTGTATATATTGTGCAAAATGTTAAAAACTGAGTGTAATCAAGTTCAAGGTTGAACCTTTTATTGTCAAATTTTGGCACACATTCTTTCTTATCACTAGACAGAAGACATAAATAGATAAGATGAACACTTATCTAGTTCAGTATAAAAATTAAATATCTGCATATGTATATAGATAGATATTCGTTACTGCATATGCAGGTGGTTGCCTTAAAGTCGTTGACATCGCTTTCGCCATTTGTTTTTTTTAAATTAAATTAAGTCATAAGCGTGAACGATTACAATGACTAATTTTAAGAGTGTTCAGATTTTGATTGAGTAGGAGCCTGCAGGGGAAAAACACGTGTGGTGCTGTCTGCAAAGTTTACTATGGACGATCAGTTTAAAAACAAATATGGTCGCACTTCTTTGTAATGTTCAGGTATTAAAATTGTTTTTTTTTTGTTGTTGAATACCAGTTAGCATGAAAGCTTATTTGTGGTAGATCAGCTGACTGAAAAGCACTATTGTTTACATCAATTATGTCGTGGATTTATTAAAGTGGTTGAATTGATGATTATTAGTCAGACGATCGTTTAAAGCACATTTCTGATAGCTACAAGTATAAACTCACATATTGTGGATGGAAGTTATAGTATCGATGAAAGGTTACGGCCGTTAAAAATTGTAAATATTTGAAATTTTTGTTAAAGTTCAAACAATGCAACCTACGCTAAATAGCATGGAATGCATCGTTTATGATGGCGTAATGTTAAAGAAAAGAATTTGTAGTTCAGGTTGAAATCCATCTTGATCTATTTTGAAATAATTTAAAATCTTTGGATTAGTTCTTGCTCCATGAGATCGTTTTCTCTATTAATCTCACTCTTCTTATTAAAATTGACTTTTCACAAACAGTTTTTCAAAAACATTAAAACTCAGTTGCATTTTTTCGACGTTTTTGAACTAAGCCATAGTTAAAGTATTTTATAATAAGAAACTACACCTTAAATATGTATTTCAATAAATTCTATATTTGAAATATATTGACTTATAAAATAATTAATAAATACTTCATACATTTGCAACCAACATGAGATACAATATTGAAAACAAACAGCTTAGAACCTATACTAACTTAAAATTGTAATTAAAATGTTTTTTATTGGTGCAAATATTGTTAGAACCACAGTGGCTATTGTTAAAAACTGAATCATAACTTTGAAATCATAGTCGACTTTTCGTTTAAAGAATCCAGTCTCATAGCCATAGTATTGGGTTATCATTCCCAAGACAAATGTCGTTACACCCAGGAAGCTGTGTAAAGTTTTGTTGAAAAGTGGTGGGTAATATTGTTGAATTTCGGTGGAATATAAAGCACCAAGACCGGCAAGCATATTGACGGCACATATCACTGTCGCAGCAAGTCCTGAAATTAAAGAAAATATGGAGTGAGTTAAAATTTGGTCACACATATGTACAAGGCAAGTCAAGGCGTCTACTATCTCTTGACAATATTCTTAAAATGTTAGATTCTTATCTGTACTTGATAGAATGGTTTGTCAAAATTATCACGGTAATTTTATAGAAATTTTCGTTTTTCAATTGAGTTTTAAAAAAAGTTCTGATTTTGTAGTGCCAATGGAAAGTGTAATTCAGTTCTACGTACATCGTTGGAATAATTAAATAATTAAATATATATAAATAATTAAAAAAGCATTTCACATTTAATAAATAAATTTTTATAATTATTTAGAAATCAGTAGAAACTAGTTCATGATTGCGGATTTAAGAGATTTGCCACCAAGCTAATTTCATTGCCACAATTAGTGATTTTCGGTCTTAACAAGTCTTAACAAGTTCATTGCACCGTTTTTAAATTGTTTAGCTAGTATATACTTGCAAGGCGTTACGTACAATCAGTTTTGTTCTTTGAAACTTTAAATCAGCGTTTTTATAATATCAAATCCTTCTTCATTCTTAAACCATGAATAAGTACCTAACAGAGCCTGAACAGAGCGGAAACACATTGAAACTATTTAGAAAGCTCTAATTTGCTATGGCTGCTTCGTCAGTTTCTTCTGAACCTGTGGCAGGCTCAGGTGTTAACTAAAAAATGTATAGGTATACCCCCCATTTTTACACAGCTCAGGCTCTGGTCTGAATTAAAAGTAGCTTGTGTTTTTGTCGGGCTCTGATATCTCTAATCTAAAAAGAGTCACTTAACTATGACTGTTCTGTTTTGAACTGAAAAAGAAAACATACAGCGAAGCTATATTCCAACGAAAATGGATCGTATGATATCCTATCCTCCTTCCTATGCAGCACTTATAGAGGTTTGAATTGCATGTAGAAGTGGGAGTGGCCAAAATTGATGTAATTGTGAATTGCAGACTATCTGAATATCTAAATATTTGGTCTCCATAACATTTTTCTATTTCATTTAAAATAGTGTAGCTTTGAAAAGTAGATGTTGCAGTAAGTGGATTTTAAAAATATTTAGACTTGAACTGCTTCTCTTTCTTAGAAGCCCAGATGCCCTCGGTCCCATGGTTCCAAAATTTGTATTTTGTCTTTCTTTTTAGCTCATAATTTAAGGCTCAAAAACTGGTGACACACGCACTGACAGACGGACGGACATGGCTTAATCGATTTCGCTATTGATATTGATCCCGAATATACATGCATATGTATATACTTATATATACTTTATAGGGTCTGTCTCTATGTTACAAGGTGCACATTAAAACGTTATAAATAAATAGTGCTAATAGCAGTAAATAGTGCTGAGTGCAAATGAATGATTGCAAAAAGCGAGACCTTGGATCCAACATGAGCGAGTTTTACTAAAATATTTATTTATCTATGTACATAGGTAGGTACATAAATATTTTGTGGTCAATGAGTCTGATATTTTTTTTTGTAAATGAGCTTATTATCTAATTACGCTATAAGTATTAAAGCCTGTTTGTCAAGATAATGAATGGCAAACGCACCATACCGTAAAGTCAACTTGTTAGAAAAATGTTGAATAGAAAGACAACGGGCTTTTACGAAGTGAGCAATTTCAGTTAACAATAGTTTTCGCACTGCTTTATGTACATGTACAATATAAAAAATTTCATGAAAAACATTCTCGTGGAGATCACAATGTCAACGATCAAGTTTGTAGTTTTTAGCATTGCCCAGCATTGTGTCTAGTTTTGTATAATTTAGCATGTTTTAATATTTATGAAAACGTCTCTAAAAATATATCAACTTTGTACTTACCAACTTTTCCATGGATTGTGGTGAAATGTTTTTTCTTTCCAAGAATTTTCTGTACACTCCCAATGATTCCGAATGTACCGCCAACTGCCTGTAGTACCCAATGAATTGTAGCCTTAGTCTCATGACTAAATGGGTGCGTTAGGATATTCCCTTGATAATAAGTCATTACACCTTCAGCCATCAAAAAGCAAAACTGTAATAAAAAAAAGTTTAATTGATTAAAAAGTCAACATTTAATGCTAACCTATCTCAACTTACACCAATTGTACAAAACCATGCATGAAAAGCTGTCTTCACGAATTTCATTTTAATACACACCCAACTCATGTACACGGCAACAAAGCTGATAAACATTTGATTCATAATGTTCACTAAAAATGCAACAATTTGAGAAGTACTAACTCCAGATGTCTGCAGTGCTGCTGCAGCAGCTATATCACATGTGTCAGACATGGTCACGATCGGATTAAGATCAATTTGCAATGCAAATGTTAACACTTCACTTTCTGATTTTATTTCACTATCTATGGTGGTAGAACATATTTGATCGTATTACTGCTGGAAAGAAGAAAAAACGATTATATCACGTTAATGGAAGTGATTAAATGTAATTTGATTAGATACTTGTTCATAAAATCGAGCATGAGGTTCGAAATTACAGAATGAATGACAAATAGCAACAGTAGGTTTTATGGAAATTTTTTTTTAATATAATCCTCCCACTTGAAGAAGAAGTTTATGCAATCAAACGTTTACAAAATGTTCTTTTACCACGTATTTCCAAAGGAAATGTTTCAACCTTATGATAACAGATAATAAGTTAGGAATGTAAATAGCAATCGTACGTAAGTAAAATTTTGCTGTCAATGATTAAATAAACTATTTTAATGCACTATAACATAAGATAACTCACTCACGTCTAGACTTGATCAGAATTTCCACATGACTAAAAATACGAGCAATAATAACTGAAAGGAATCAACAGCAGTGGTAGATACTAGATAGTTGTTTGAACTTGTAAATCCCCATCAGACGGAAGAATTCTCCGTAATTCTGGCGGGAGTAGTAGCTTTTTTGGTAAGCTTTCTTTCATTCATTTCATAGGTTGTTGTTATATTGTTCGGCTGATGATAACACAGTGATATGTTGCTGCTTTACACACTATTTAGAATATATTTTGTTTTGTTTGATTTACAACATGAGACATCATGGTCGATTGATCTACCTTTAAAGTATTTGAATATATATACTTTCGCTGAACTACTAATTAAAACAAAAATTTTCGTGATAGAAATGACACAATAGTTTAGCAGAGTGAGATGTGCTATAATTGTGTAATGAAATTTATGTTGTTCCACTCAATAGTTGTCTTCTTAAAATAAAGCACAGACATTCGAAAAGAACTGATACAGGAACAGCAAATCTTTATATAATTATGCACTTAAAAACCAGAAAGATACACAGTATTGCGGATAGTTGAAATTAAAAGATTATGATTCCCTTTTGGGTACCTGTTTCTAGCTAAATTCTTATTTGATTCTTTTACTGTAGGGTACTATAAGATTCGTTCCAAACAAGCGACAGCTTTCTATTAATTTAAAAAGCTCATTCATTACATTGGTATAGTCCGGTTTTATTTTTGGTCGGTTTTTTTTTTATTCAAAATAAAATGAATCAGCAGCAAAAATTACCACGTTTTTGTGACGTAGTCATCAATTAGTCGCCACAGATAGTGAGTATCGCAGAGGGTTCAAGAGCAAGTTTTGGTGGATTTCCCTCGTTATAGATGAATGAGTTGTATACATGTTCTGGTTTTGTGACTTTCTTGGTCAATGTAATGTTTGATGTTGCTGTTTCTTTATTATTAAAGTGAAAAATATTATTTTTTTAGTAGGTACTTGGAATTTTTGTATAATAATAGATATATTATTAGAAAGGCTAGTGAAGGCTCCCTAAAATTCATTGTGTTAAGTGGTCAAAAACATACATAGATACATACATATGTATGTATGATATTTATGGAATCTTGTCTCACACCTGTTGGTTAGTTTATTGTTATAGATACATTTGTAAGTCATGTAAACTAAAGAAATGTCTTAATTATTAATTGCCTTATTGAGAAATGGATAAATTATTATGTAGTTTGTACAAAATGTTCACTTTAACTCTGACCCTTTCACGGCTTAAACGCCGATCTTCGCATTTATGCACTATGTACTATCCAAGCAAAAGTTAGCATATGACTAAATGTATTTGCAATGAACGTTCGCAACATATCCACTATCAACATGTTGCTATTGTTTTCACCTAAACATTATACATACCCCTAAAAGTATGAAATGATCTGTGTATTCATCTATGAAATTGATTTCTGGATCTATTCACAGTAAAAGATCAAACAATTCAAATTACTTTGCTCTATCCACCCACAAAAGATACCCCACCAGCTGCAATATTTTTAACTGATAAGCCTTTCAAATGCGCTACGCACCATCGTATATCGAATATTAGAATAGAATTTACATGATCTGCAAAACTTTTAAAATCAGATTGCTACGCATTTCATGTGTTAGATACTCGTATCAGTTGTGCACCACTCTCTGTGCCGATTAGTGTTGCTGGTACTGAGAAGGCATTGTATCTACCAACAATTCGATTACTGGTAGCGTGGGGAAGCCAATTTGAATTGCTTTGAATCTAGTTTGCTACTCGTCGATAATGTTTATCGTGAGGGGGAACTAAGTGCTTGTAATCATCTCGAAGAGAACTCGTGTGCACCTAGTGGATAGAGGTGATCTCTTAATTTGTCGCTTGTCACGTGGGAAAGTGGGTGTTTTTGAAGTGAATTGTTTGTTTTGATTGTAACCAGGGCAGACGTTGACAACATGAAGTATCTAAGGTTGGTAGATGTTTTTATTACATGTATTAAGTTGTGCAATACAAGTGAAGGTAGTACGAAAGCTGTAAGTCTAATAGTGGAATATGAGATAAATCATCATGATGAACAGCCTTGTGCATACATATGTTTGCGTACAATTATTCTTTGCTAATGAAGACAAATCAGCATGAAATTTATTATTCTTTTTATTAGCGCCAATTAAATATAATGTAAACTGATAATGTAATAACTATTGACTGCATTTTTGATGTATTCCTTTTGGCGTCACCAAAGAAGTGATTAACACCTACATATGTACATATGTATATATAGTCACCATTTATTCATTGCTATAATTGCATGTGAGCTTATCATAATTAAAATCTATGCAAATTCATGCCAGATGCACCCATTCATTGGTGAGAGCTTCTTACCGGGGAATTTTCCGTTCAAATTTGTTACAAAATGAGCGGGAAACTTTTTCTGCAACATTAGTTTCGAATGCGAATTTTGAACTTTTGAGTATTTTTCGTGTGTTACGCTCTAATTAAGCAGAAAAATTTAATTAACAGACTTATTGTCGGAGCTTCCGAGTATTTCAGTTGATGACAGACGTGTAAAACTATTTAAACACCACGCCTACGATTTGTTTATTTATTATAAAAAAAAGAAGAAAAACGTTAAAATAAACTCGAAAGAGGTTTATTGGACTGTACACAATTGGGGTGTTTCGGTAAATGGCTATCGGCAAACCATTAAATCTTATAGTCAGCAAAATAGTGTTTATTTTAGGATGTGTATTTTATTGACATGATTCATTTCAAATATTTTCTCTTTTATTTTTTTTTAGCTTTTTCATTTGTTTTTTGCATTTCTGTACATATGGGTATGGTCAAGAGTCTCCGTTTTATGCAAATAGTACTTCAGTAATTGACACAGTCCAGGCATTAGTAAATGCATCGAATTCGAACACACTTGTATCGGAAACAACTGAACACGATGATGATGAAGAGACAGAAGGAGGAGAAAAACCATACTATGATTATGGTGAAGACTATGATGAAGAAACTACTTCGAAAAATCAAACGTCAGGTGTAGTCTATAGTTGGGTCAAATGGCCAAAATGGAATAAATGCTCGCGACCCTGTGGTGGAGGGGTTCAAACTCGAATTCGAAGTTGCCTTGAAAAGTAAGATGTTACGTTTTCTAGGATTGAAAAATATCATGACAATATTTTAGAAAGCTGACAGGAACTGAATTGGTGATCACTGAATTCTATCCAGGTACTGATGGCCGTAAGGGATGTTTTGGAGTGTTAAAAAAGTTTCGAATGTGCAATCAAAAGGTTTGGTATAAATATTTTGTCAACTAGGTCAATAGAAAAAAAATCTTTACAGGCTTGTGCCAAAGTGGAAGATTTTCGAAATCAACAATGCGCTACTTATAATAAAATCCCCTACAAGGGTAAGCTTTATGAATGGGAAGGATACACGAAAGGTGAGATCTACGAGCATATAGTTTTGAACTTAATTCCATGTATTTGTAACTTGAATCTTTTCGCATTCCCTTGGAATTTTCATACAAAAACGTCATTTCAAGTAGGTAATCCTTTTAATTGCATATTTTTATGATAGTTTCTACTTCAATTCCTTAAAGTCGAATTTATTTCGAAGTTCAGTCGAAATTCGAGTGGAATGGAAATGGATTCATATTATAGAATTATAACAGTAGGAATTAATAGAAAACTGATCAGTTTTTAAAACCAGCATTTCATAAATTTTTTCCTTTGCTTCTTTCTCTTATCAGAGCATCATGAATGTGAACTCAATTGTAAACCAGTTGATCTAAATTACTATACAACCCTCAGTAAATGGGTTATCGATGGGACCCCTTGTTCAAAGCCATCCGTTTACTATACGCACTCTTACCACGGACGTGCAGTATGCGTCGAAGGAATTTGTAAGGTGAGTAAAAAATATTAATCATCCTCAACATCACGTTGGCAAGATCTCACCAATCTCACTAATGGTATTTTAAACGGGCGACAATCAGTTCAATTAAGTTAATCAGACCGTAAACATGTGGTTGAAGGATGTGCGGCTCTTTTGACAGGATCATTTTGTGAACGATAATCGCAGTAAATGAAGATGATGATGCTGATCGTACGGTAGGTTCAAGAGATCACTGATCGATCATAGGGTGATTTATTTGAGAATATGTTGAGGGTGGAACCTAGTGCCTTTTTGAATCGATCCGTAAAGGAATTTGAAAGCGATAATAGCTCCAAACAATATATGTACATACATACAATAAACTGCAAATCGCAATCGATAAATCCTGCTGTTGAATCGCTTGTGTTACATTTTCTCTCCAAAAATTTTAATGTGTCATCCATTCATTGGAATTAATTCCTTTCCTCTGGCTCACGAACGATCGATTACGTTCGATTATCCTTAATTTTCTACCCTAATATGGTTTAACTTGGCTCGATAAATAGCCTTTAGATTCCATTACATGCCTCTGTGGAACCATGTTATTCATGTAGAAAATGTGATTATGTGCGGAAATTATCAAGAAATTTTCTTTAAATACAATTTCGTGCAACAAAATTTCAAGATCACCACGGCACCATTTCGAACACATGATCGTGATCTTCATCAGATTGATGACATTGTGATTAACTTAAATTTGATAGTAAAATCTTTCTCTCATTTATGTAAAAAATAAACAGACAAAACAGAGGAAGAAAAAAAAAACAAAAAATACTTTCAGATAGATTGTACTTTATTTTTTGTCTGTATCTATCGGTTGGGTTGGCTATTTTGAAATGTATCCACAGATTGATGATGGTGGTGGAAGATGTTCAACATTTTGTGGTCCATACGTTTGTGATTTGTCAACCTATCAACAGATACTAGATCGCCTCGATTCGATTCAGTGGATAGTGTAGCACTTGAGTTTGTTCTCGTCGTCTCTAATGTTGCTGAAGGCTAATTTTTCAGTTCAGTGTCATCTGCAACGATCGCGATAGATACATTGCGTGTTGATAATTGTTCGAGTACGGAACGAGTTCGCGAGTATCGAGAGGAAGAATTTTGTGTTACGTCTTGTATTTATCTTTCCTTTTTGGTTTTTCTTTGAATAAATTTTCGCTCGAGGATAATTTATGTTGAACGGTATTTGATCAATTGTGACTGTAATTCGTAGAAGATTACTAGTAATTGGTCGTGTGGATAGTTAAAAAGAGTGATACGATCTGAACAGTGTACTTTGTAAACGTTTAGAGAGGATACGGTTTGGAGCATACGTATGGAAATATTTGAAGATAATTTTCTTGGGAATTTTATTGAGTGCAATTGTGAAGGGAAGTGAAAGAACTAATTTTGAGCTGATGTTGAAATTTTTTTTGCGTACATTAATGTTTTAATATGTTTCTATGTATCTTATACGTAGTAACGGATATCTTGTTAGGATGGAAATTTAAACCGGAATTTTAACGTCAATATTCTAAGGAGAATTTATCATGTATTAACACGTCGCCCTCATCGAATATTTGACCTGTATGGGTTCTTACCCTTACTATATTCACTTAAAAATATTTCGTGCTTTAGATATTCGGTTGATCAATACGATTTCAAATGTCTGCTAACAATCTAGCCACATGCCACAGCGCCTTACAGACTTAGACTATCCTACTGCAGTTACTTTCTTTTTTCTATTTAAAAATCAATCAAAACTAATGTCTCGCTATTTACAAGCATTTTGCAGTCCATTTCTTTGAAAAAATTAAAACGAAACCAATTACACCTTTAAGACCTCATCGTCTAAAATCTTTACTCCGTGCACACCTTCTATCCGACACATTTCTGCATTGCACATAACTAATTCCTTTTAAATTTCCCCCCATCACCCATTCAATTAATCAATGATTACACCTTCGACACTAGACAAACAAACGGTGAGACAAAAACTAATGCCGCGTAATCAGCAAACGTCCATCAAAATTGCAGATTAACACGAAATTGCATGCAGCAAACGCATTTGAACGCACTTTCAACACGATAAGACAGATTACCTGCTGCAACCTCGCATGCAACATGTATACGCGGCCTGCGAAATGCATCTCACACGGGCAATGAAGGGCAAGAAACATTCAATCTCCAGCTAGATGTTGCATAATTTATGCACGTTAATTGCATAATTTTCGGCGATATTTACCTTTCTAATCGAAATCAATGCAAAATTGTGTAACTTAGGCGAGAGATAGCGACTGAGTGAGTTGTTGAATGCGAAGATGACAACAACGGTGAATGATGAGGTTTATTAATTAATGCACTCGATTAAAAAAAAGAAGAGTTTTTGTTTTTGTTTTGTCTCTATCGAAGGTAAATGTTTTAATATTTTTTTGTTGATCGTTATAAAATATGTAATGTGTTGGGAAATTGTTGTTCGAATATGTTTAACATATGTGATTGGTTTGACCATTCAGTGAATATTCGTATATTTTAACATTCATATGTTAAGAGTAATCTTGTGGTATTACAAACTAAGGAGTAAGATGAGTTTAAAAAAGAAAAACCTCTTTTGTTTAATATTTTTTTTTATGAAAGTTGAATTTATTTTGAAAAATTAACATTTATTTCATTGCTGTTAACTGCTGCCTGCGGCTATTAGTTTATTAAAAAGATATAACAATTATGGATGTTGTAAAGTCAATAAAATATCAATTCAAATGCTTAGGGCTTGACACGTGGTATGACTTGACGGTGGAAGTAGAGAGCAGAGTTTGATCCATGATATTAGTGTTACAACATTGAATTTCATAAGTTTTACAGCTTTATTAGAGGCTGAGACACTTTCAATACCATACTTCCAAACTTGCTAAAAATTGAGAAAGGACATAACGTCAGATTGGCAGTGCCATCTGCTGGATTCTTTATTAAAATTGCTATAAAAAATCTATTTAATACAATTTAATTTAAATAGCTGTCGCGACTGACTCGGTTGAAGCCCTATTTCGATGTTCTTTTTCACGAATAGCTCGATTATCATTGTGCTTAAGTGCCTGAATCGATTCTAGATTGTCACCATAGCATCGATCTGCGCCGAGTCCAAGGAACATCACTAAAATGGCTCATTTTAAAAATATTGAGTTTAATTCGCAAAAGATCGATTGTTGGACAGCTTGTATGGTACGTAGCATAGTCTTGCTGGAACCAAAGATCGTCAAGATAATTTTCTCAGTTTCTGGCCAAACCAATTGCACTTTGTAAACACATAATCTGAGGTCCTTATGCATAATTCTACTCAGGGTAGTGCCGCTAATCTTCAGTTGTTGAGCAATCAGCAATATTCTCATCCGCGTTTGAGTACACAGGCCGAACAGGAGAATAACTTGTGTTATCAATAATTAAAAAAATGTACAATGAACTGTGTTAACCAGTTTGCCGCTATACATATTTAACTCCAGAAGGTAGGTTTCGCTTAAATCTCTCGCTCATGTTAATATCACACTACGTCCAATTACCTTTGCAACGTCGCCCAAACATCTACCGCAAAAGCGGTGTGGGGGTTAGGTTCGAGCAAGTGTAGTCACACTTAGGCCAGAATAGGAAGGCGGAAGGAGATCTTGCAGTTTAGATCTTGGACGATCTGATCACCTGTTTCCGTCCTTTACCCGTCTGTATAGAGGCATACGGATCCACTGCGAGACCCTATATCAGGTGTAATCAGCGTCTTTTGGGATTAATTCTAGTTTATTTAGTATAGACGAGTGACCAGTTTGCAGACTGGTTCACAAAAGAATTGCTTCTATACGAATAGTCGCATTTGCTGCCACTTGTTTGCAATAGATTTCGAGTGGAAGCTTGTGGAACAGTTTGCTCATAGCTGCAGAAGGAGTGGTCCTCAGGGCTCCATTAATGCAGATACATGCCGTTCTTTGCACACGACTAAGGAAGTTGTAGTGGATGGCTGTATCCAGCGCAGTCCAACAGACGAACAGACGGACGGGGGTCATTTCCCAATAAACTGCATTGGTCCTTTTGCATCAAAGTAAACATTTTTAAAGGCTGCTACTAAAACTGGACAACTGAGAACCATTTCCTCTGCGTTATTTGTCATAATATAGCATTGCCTGGCCTTAGATACATATACATTACATACATACATATGTATGCAGTAAATAGGTGCTATTTGACTTAAAAGTATCCAAACAGTGGTTTAGTTGGTAAGCCTGTTCTTCGATCTTAGATCAACTTTATTTAAAACATGAAAACACTGATACACCATTTATTGCTAATGGAAATGCAAATTTAGTAAGGGTTTACTTTCAGAGGTATTCAATACTGAAAGTAAGATGGATGTCAGCTTCGTTTTGCTAAAGCAATCGAAAATATTCCAAGGACCAAAAAGAGAAAGCTACGATCCTCCAACTTCGTTCTCTTAGATCAGTTACATAAGCATCCGCCGCCTCATCCTCCTATTCTTCTATTAGTTCTTTAATTTTTCGAGTGACAATTCGTCCAGGTGATAATCTGTCTCACCACTGTGACGTATAATAAAATGCGTGTCCCAACGCCATTGTAAACCATGACTACCAGCCCACTATAAAAATAGTAGGTCTTGCATAAATACTAAACAATTTTGTCTACCACTGTAATGACGAGGACATATTAGTTTTAACTTTTGATTTAAAGAATTTTGGGTTAAATTTACATAAGTACCCTTGCTATTAAAACCGGAACTTCTCTGCCACCATTTGTGCTATCAGGGTTGGTATTGAGGACTTTTCACTTTTAAATTTCTTATTGTTGTATCGAAATTCGTTTGGCGTTCTAAGTTTTCGTCTTCTTATTCTCAAATCTTCAATATTATTCTGTGTCTCAAGTAATTGCAAACTTGTTTACTCACATTTTATCCATCACTTCATCTCGTTGAATATTTTTCATAATCAGTTTCATTATTTTTCATTTCCAACAATTTTATCAAAAGCACTCATCAGACGGATATCAACACGCATTCCTGCGTAATGGAACGCCCACCAACATGTCTTGAAGTAACAATTTAGAAAATGTATCTAATATCTAATTAAATACTCCCGCACTATCCATCATATTTTTGCAAAATTTCAATTTCCTCTGACGCTATTTATAGTCCCACGAACAATTTCATTGCATTTATCTAATTTTTTTTTTCTTTGCAATATTGAAAACAAATTAAAAACATACAGCTTTCTAAATAAGAACAATATGTAATGGCGCATGGCTCATGGCGCCATCCATATGCGTAATAAATTAATCCTCATCATAGAAAACACTTACTTTTAGTACTTAAAAGATTTATTGGCAGTTTCTAATTTTTTCCCCAAGAAATGCTTTAAAAAAATGGACAACAAAATAATAATTTGTTAAACCATTTGACAATGTTAAAAAAAAAATGTTTAAAAAGAAATATTTTGTGTTAAGCTTGGCTATTTTTGAAAATGTTCTTTATCTCAATATGATGTTAAGCAGTGACAGATGCGAAGTAAAGATATTGTTTATTTTTCTGTTTATAGAAATCAATTATAGGTGACACAATACTTTGCAGAATATTAATTAGCTTTAAAGAACACAGGACAAAGGTTAGTTTTCGATAGATTTGGAGCATTAGCAATGAAGTGGATTGTGTTTGTCGAGATATTTTATTGGATTTTTATGATCCCAAGATATAATTGAAGTGGGATGAATGTCACATCCGCTAATATGACTTTATATATTTTTTTTACCATAAATAACGACAAATGACATTTATTTGATGGTTTTTAGTTTGATTGTTGTGACACCATTTTAGAAAATGAATTAATCGCTAATTATACCAGCCGGGTTGAAAGGTGACCGATGCTCGTTTTTTTAAAAGAAAAATTTAATTAGGAGGATTGTCGTAAAAGAATCAGTGTAGGTAGAAAGGAACATTAAAGTTTTTATGTTATTTTTCGTGAAGACGAAACAAGTGCGTCGTGCGTCAAAGAAGAAATGTTATAAAACATGAAAACCTTATTTTTCCTAAATACTGAAAGTACATATGTATCTTGAATGAGGCTTTTGCTTTTTTATTATTGTAGTTTTTACAAGCTTCGTTATTTTTGGCTATTTTTATCGATTTATGCAAATATTCGAACAATAATTTTGCTTCGAAATCTAACTCAGGTAACTATTCTCGGTGCATAACTCTCATAGGATCCTGAATGATATTCAGTGACATCATATCCATAAACTTCAAATACTATTCTTAAACTGTTTCTTGATTATATTTTCGATAAATTTGGTGATCTAAGGTGGTATTTCGTACACTCACTTCCCTTTGAATAAATAGATTTTTGAAAGATGCTTCGAATGTTTAAAAATCAGATCTAATGCCCAAAATTATGATTCATTCATCGTACAACTTATCTCAATTTCATTCATTTCGTAGTTAAATGACTAACTTTGTTTCATATTTGCAAAACGAATAAAAACAAGTTTAAAAATAGCAATCTACAAGTACTTGCTATTAAACAAAGCAATAAATTGGAATTAGTTTCAATGGCAACCTGATGTTAATGATCAATAACAAATCCTTTTGATCTCTATTTCATGTGAACAAGGTGAACCACAGGCTTAACAAAAATTTGATAGGCATTCTTTAGTCCGTTTTAGATCTTTGCCACAGTTTTCCCATCGTAAAATATCAAACTAGACGTCTTCAAAATTTATCGCTCTACTACAAATTATTACCACCCTCGAAGTAATTAAATAATTATCCATCCGAACCACACAATGTCAATAAAACTCCTCCTACTACATTGTTGTTCTTTTTGTTTGTGAATAATGTGCGAACACGCACAAATTGACAGACGACATTCGTCGCCAAAGCGGTCGAGCATGAAGATCAAGACATCTTTGCGCAGCAACAAATTTTCATTGCCGTCCATCAGGAAAAATAAAATAATTCAATGGATCGTGTTGGTGGTCGTACTACTATTTGGCCAAAGGCGATTCGGGGGAAGCAGAAGCAGCTCACTCATAAATGCCAATACCAGAGCGCGATTCTGGCCAAAAGCCAGAAAAAGAATATGTTCCTCTGGACACACATGTCTCTGTTTATGACCATTGCCGGGGTAGGCAGGTGGCTTTCTCGAGATGGAGCAGCTAGATTTTCCATAGTTTCATTTCCTGACCACATTCCCGTATTGGACATTCGAAACGACGGAATCAATCGGTTAACCGCAAAATTAATTTCCAATCCAAACGAACGAAAACTAATAAATTGCTATTCAGATACAGAGATACTGAGCGAAAAAGAAGTATCTTATTTGTGTGTGTCGCATGTTGCACGGTTGCGGGAGAGATAAGGTAATTTCGATTTATTTGAATTGCGGTAGTGTATCTACATAACTATATAAGTTGTCCATATAGTGCCATGTAGGGCGCTACGGGTTGTTAATGATGGTGATTTACGAGCGCGCATTCAATTAGCTCCGAGACTCAAATTTTCTTATCTTATATGTATGTTGCGTAGGGATAATTAAGTCGCAATAATGTTGCAAGTGACTGGAAGAGTGTGATATGATGATGTCATTTGTTTGGGAATTTAGTACTCTCACTCGTGCAAGGGTTCTAGAAAATTGTTTGAAGTTTTTGTTTGCCCTTTCCTTGGAGATATACATACATGCATTCATGTCTATATAGTTAAACGCGACTGCTTGTACATCCGCGACTTAATGCACAAACACTTGTAAAGCGAACTGAAGTGGATTTAAATGTTCTAGTAGGCACTATTTCCAGTCGATTTACTGGCGGTTTTCTGGCCATTTGACTTGTTGGCAGCATGCGTTGCATAGCAGTGCAACATGACCCACATTATGTCGTCGATTGTTAATGGGTTTAAAAATATCTTTTGTGTGCACTTTAGAAAGATGTTGCACAAGTGCTTTTTGAGTCAAGTTGACAATAATTCTCTGGTAAAAGTGGGTAATTAGGCTTTGATTACACTGTCAATTGCACTCAATAAATGTCAGAGGGTTGAACGCATCTATTAATGGGATTCCCAACAAACCTTAGGTAACTTGATGCAAAATAAAAAAGGAGACATAAATTATGTTCGTCGCTGTGAAAATCTTGCTGTTGGTGTTTTTGGTGAGCCTCGTTAAACGTTTTTTTTTCAAACTGAGGTCTAATGTACATCTCTTCGTGTCATCTAGGCAGTTCATAAGAGCGGAGCAATTCGTGGAGCAACAACAAACGATGTGAAGACAAGATGTGGATCGGTTTTATGTCGACCAGTTTCGGAGATATTTGGTAAAGCGACCTTGCCGCATGGGTACTTTTATATTACGACAATCGGAAGTGGTGCAACGAATATCACTGTAAAGCAAATGGCAGCTAGTGAAAATCGATTGGGTGAGTGTAAATACATTTTTTTTTGTTGATCACCAGTGGTCGCTGCTACTACTGGAGTGGGTGCGCTTAATCCTGGCACGGCTTACATCATGGTGTCGTGCTTTTGTTTTCGGGAAGAGTAAAAATAATTTCGGAACAAATTAGAAAACACCGAGAACCGCTTTCATTATACAAGAAATAATGACTTCAGATACGACTGTATAATGACGAAGATCGACCATTTATTTGCTTCCTCAATTTTTTCCGGCACTGTTATTAATAAAATTGTTTTGAAATAATTCACTTTGTAGTATTTCCAATCCAAACCTTTATTGGTGTTTTGGTTATAAGCTAGTGAATGTTGCCCATGTAAAATAACTACTGTTATTGGATTTAAACCAAAAATTAGCAACAAGAAAATATTCGTAATAGGTATATATACGAGTAAACCTAGCTCATCCAGCCCGCTTTTCACAAACTTCCAATATAATCCTAAAATATTTATGGTATCAGGTATTCACCAAATGTTGGTGTCGGTATTTGAGAATTAAAGGTCAAATAACTAAAATCCCTTGTCGTGCATTTAGGTAAGTCTCTTTTAGACTTAGCACTTTATGCCCTCCGCTTTTCGATTCCAGCCATCCGATCGGTGGACAACAAATTCCTTATAAATGGAAACAACCACGTTTCGGAAAGTGGCACCTATGAATACAATGGGGATGCGTATGACTATGACAAAGATCTACAAACTGTTGAGGCTAAGGGTCCCATCACAAAATCCATCGATGTTTTGGTAATAAAATTTTTTTTTTTTTTTTTTTATTCGATAAATGTTTGAATCTTTCTTTACAGCTCTTAGTACGGGGAATAAACCCCGGCATCAAGTATGACTACAACATGCCTATCGCTACAGCTGGGATCTCTGATTCTGAAGAAACCGAAACTCACTGGAATGAACTGGGTGTTCCTTTAGACGATGTAGAAGACAACAAAATCCCCGAAACTAATGAAGTTCAACAAGCTAAAGCCAAAGATCGTAAACGGAGAAAGTTTACATGGAAGGTGCTAGGTTTCGGACCGTGCAACCGATCATGTGGCGCTGGTGTACGTTCACCGATCTTTCGGTGCATTAGGGATTCTCCAACTCGCTTCTATACCCCACGGAGGTGTATGTTTGCTGAAAAGCCTGTTTTTTCTGAGGATATCTACAAGTGTAATCTGCAACTGTGTCCAGCTTACTGGCAAACAGAGGAATATGGTGAATGTGTTTGTACTGATGGCGTTGGAGTACACAGTCGCACGGTGCAATGTGTTCAAGAGCAAGCATCTGGTGTTGTAGAATTGGTTGATAATGCCAAGTGCTCGGATAATAAACCTATTGAAAGTGAAAGTTGTGATTGTCCGAAGAAAATTCGAAGGAAGATCTACGCCCAGAGATCCGACAAATCGGCGAGAATCTACTCTAGACTTATTGGATCTTCTGCTAATGTATACAATTCATTCAATCAAACCTTAGGCCTTCGTAAGGGATTCAGGGATGATCGTGATAAGTCTGGAGTTTGGTTAATGTCCGAGTGGAATGAACAATGTTCAGCGGAATGTGGATCAGGATTAGAACATCGTTCAATATACTGCGATCGTACTGCTCCTTATACGGATTTGTGCGATTTGAGGATCACCCCAGAAATGTCACGCCCATGTGATCGGAGTAGAAAGTGCACGGAGGGAGTTTGGTTTACTGCACCATGGAGCAACTGCACAGGAGATTGTTTTAATTTGATGAGAAAGAGGTCAGTTCTTTGCATTGTTGACGGAATTGTGGTTGAAGATGAGGAATGTAATCCGAAGGATAAGCCATCGGAAACAAAGAATTGCACTCATCGTGAGGTGGGTTACTGTGGACCCAAGTGGCATTATTCCGAGTGGTCCGAGGTAAGTTTTTTTTTATATTTGGTCATGATTACAACGACTGACTGTTTATATTTCAGTGTTCTCGCTCTTGTGGTGAGGGTATCCAGAGACGTTACGCCAAGTGCTTAGAATTTGACTGGAAAGAGAACTCACTGCAGGAATCAAATAGTTGCAAATATATCGAGCGTCTACCGGTCTATGGCACATGCAACACACACAAGTGTGATGGTAATTTATTGCTTTCTATGCGAAAACACAACTTGATTTGAAATTAAATTTTTTTTCTAGAAATCGACTCTCATGCGGATTCTCTTCAAAATGACCTTGCTACATCGTCTTGCACAGACGAGTTTCCCAGTTGCAAAAGAATAAATAAATCGAGACTTTGCAAGGTGCACTATTATCAGAAGAATTGTTGCCTTACATGCGGCGATCACTAGCTGTAAGGATAGATTTAATTACGTCCACATATTTGGAGCATTGATTTCATAAGAATGCCATAAAAAGTTTGTTAAGATTCATAGTTATTAGCGAAGGAAGCAATTCCAGCGATTTCATCTACTAAACTAAGTTATAAGTGAGTGCTTTCTTGCTCTGTTATTTTATTTATTTTTTAAATATCCTATATTCATACATTACGTTTATAAAAATCACTATATTTTCTTCGATAAACGAAATGTACATTTGTAGTTCTAGAGTAGACTTTGTTTGCATTATTTAAAATTGTCTTAAAACCTCTGATGTCCCACTCCATCAACGACTTCTATCACAAATGCATATTGCATTCCCTCTTAACCAGGAAACTACATCGCCATTCAACCGATGACAGATATCCCCAAAGATATAATCAGATTAAAGCCTCCACTGTCCACATCTAATAAAATTCATAGGCTATTAGTGGTCGAATAAATCATTCACCAATTTCGCGTGCATCGTTCATCAGGTTGGTTCATTGCACACACGCACTGTTTGACTCTTTATCGGTCCATTGTTGGTCATAGAAACTGAGTTCGCAGATAAACGAGATAAGCGATTTCACCAGACGCATTGTCGATTGTATGTGCGCCCGTCCTCTCCTATAATTTTGCAAATGCAATTGCAGGCGATTTAGACAAAGTCACAAGTCCGCGTTTCAGTACCTTCAATAGCAGTTAACCCCAATGACCCAGAAAGAGAGTATTTGCAGGCATTAGAGTCAAATAAAAATAAATTCAGACCAACAATATGAAAGGTAAACAATCATCCTCGTGGCCCTTTTGCGAGTGCATCGTTGAGTTTAGAAATAAATATATGGGTGACTGGTTGGACATGGACAATGGGATGTACCAGCCAGAAAAGGTTTTGGGTGGTTTTATTTTTTGCTTTAACTTTATGCAAAATTGTTGAAAGTTGTTAAAGTTAAAAGTTAATAGATAAGCAGTTTGTGTGAAATTATTTTACTGGTTTCCTTGAGCTTGTATAAGATTGTAAGTGAAGTTTGTTGATTTCGTAACCCATTGCTAACTGTATTGGTTCCAAACGACAAAGGATAAACCAAAATGAAGGAATGTGGAGTCTGAGATTTGGCAAAGAGATTTCCCAAAAGTGCTGTAGACAAACCAGCTAAAGACGACTCGGTTTAGAGCGTACGCCGATACATTTCTAAGATTTGGTCAGGCGGGTATATAAAAAAATGTAATGTACAAGACTTTATCTATCAGCTACATTGTATGAATGCTTTGTCAACAATCTGATTGAGCTCTATCAGAGTGATCAGTATTGTGATTAATTGGACAGAACGTCACAATGGATAGTTATAATTTTTAGGTAGTACGGGACTTATGTCTACTTCGTCTTTGCTATCATTTCTGAAAACAACTACTTAGCAGATTCAACAACTCTAATCCAGATTTCGGACGGATAACGGAGTAACCAACTTGAAGTGTGTAACTCGAAGCAGTTAGCTAAGGACGGGGCTAACTGGGTTCATCCCAAACTGTACCACGACTTAAGGAAATAAGTAGTTATTGAATTTTTCAAGGCCGGAACGTATATGAAATGAAAAGATCGGACGCAGCAAAGAAAGGCGGAGCAGAATCATCACACTTCAATATCAATAAAATCAATTCTAGATAAGCACTTCGTTAGAACCCGCAAGGTAGTCGAAGATTATGCGCTAAACTTATTACATGAATCATTGATGTCGCAATTTGTCGCAATATTCTTGCAACTACATTTTTAGGAAAGGTTCAAATAGGGTAAGATCCAGAAACTTCGTGAATAACAGGGGAACAGGATTGACATTAATCTTTTAAATGCTACGTAGCATCTTTTATCGTTCGGAAGTCGTGTAACCTGGACCCTTCTAACTCATATGTTATTTTTTTTTCCTAACGGGTGAAGAGGACAAAACATTTGAAACATTTGTAGAGTTACTGTACGGAGGTGAGTTAGAAGACGTTATGGTATACGTTTGGAGAAGATGCCTTAACATATGTAAATACTAACAAACGCTTTACAATAAAGCGTAAACAGAAACTAGTTGAAAACAAAATAAATTTTGAAATAATTGACAAATAATTGTAGTTTTATTTAATTCCATATTTTGGTGAAGTTCTTGTTAACAGAGATACCATAAATGAAAACTTCTACTAATCAAAGCAAAAAAATTAGAGTCACATGAACTCAATGGGCTTTGGAAGCTATGATATGTCGAGGCAATTGTACATTCATGCTTGGGCTTTACAGATATCTACCCGAAGAACGTTAGTAAACTATATCCTATCAGCAGACGTATCGTATCTAGCAACATAATTCAATTTCCATCAAATTGGATTTTCCCAAACAAATTGCATATTTATAGGCATCTACAAATACTTTTGCATTTTTTATTACCACGATATATTCAGCCCTATTCACAATTACAAAATTTCCCTTTCATTCGAGACACAATCAAATGCTGCTAAACAAGCAAGCAACTTCTTTCAAACAGAATTCATTCTTCATTCTACGCACACAAATTGTTGTTTTTCACATGATATGAGATGAGCTTTGCACCACCAGCAAAGTGTTAACTGGGGAGCACGCACCATATGGATTTCTGGTTGGAACCTCTATGCTCCACCACCATCTCATGGTATCATCCTCTCTCTCAAGGTTTATTATTACTGCTGCTCTCTCTGTGAACAGATCTAGCGCCATTGACTGTTTCTGGACTGGGGGAGCACTGATTTTCGCTTTTTCCAGAATATCAAATGGTGTTTGGGTTGCTCGGTGGTTGTTGTGGTGGCTTCAGTCCCTCGTGGATTTTTGGCGGTTGGTAGTGTTTAGTATTGTGTGTGCGCGGCGCTCTGGAGTAGTGTTTTGAGCGTGAGTTTTCCTTGAGGTTTTTTAGTTGAATTTTGCGTACGGTGGTGTTAAGATCGACTTTCCCGGATATCGCTGATTAACAGTATTAATAATTTGAATATAATTTTTTTTTTTGTTATACGTTATTTTTAAAAAGGTGTGCAAATAAAAAGAATAACAGTGCTTGTGGAAGTTTAATATAATTTGTAACAATTAATATTTAGATAATTACTTACATACATAATATGAAAGTGTGACTAATGTTGAGCAAAGTGACTTCATGTGCCGCCTTAAACGACGCTATGCCAATAAATAAATAGTTCAACAGATTGAAATTGATTTTTTTGTTGTGTTTTTTTTTTTTTGGAGGAGGCATTTAGCGTTGTTTTTTTTATCGCTACTCGAAAATTAAACTTGAGTTTAAAAAAAAAAAAAAAAAACTTTAAGTGGATTGTGGAGGGATTTCGGAAGGAATTTCAATGAAAATAAATTGTGCTGCTCTTGGTGATAAGAACTCTGAGCTACTGGTAACCATTTGGAAATAATAAAGAAGAATGGCGTTTATTTGGAATGGATTTTTAGCAAATTTCAGCACTATTTCATCACGATTTCGCAACTAAAAAAAAGGATCTACATATATTTTTAAATCAAATAACGATGAATTTTATTTTTTAGTATTTAGGGTTGTATGATTTTGTTTTGTCGGTTGTATAAATTGTTTAAACGCAATATAACCCTTGGCTTTATTTTGGAAATAAAAATGTACTTAACTAAATATTTGCAAATATGTACATACATAGTACATACGTATTTGAAGTGACCGATTAATTCAATATGTACATACATATGTATATCCTGAACAATAAAAACCGTCATTACTTCCCGAGATAACCAGACCGAACAGATATTTCCAATTTAATGATTTTGTGCCCTGTGAGTGTACATTTGGCGGACCTGGTAAATAAACCCAATCTTTTGTAATGGGTACAGAGTCTCTATGAATGGTTTAGGTTAGGTTAGATAGTGTAGGGTTATGAGGCTTTGATATTTCTCATCTCATAGCATCTTTCCTCAGAAGGTAATGACCAGAGAGTATAAGTACCTATCGCTATTTTTATCCGTGATCTGCTTAGTTTAATAATTTGTCTGCCCTATCAAGAATAAACCTCTTAGCGACGCAGATGTTTTCAATTGTGTCACTTTGTGGGAGCTCTGCTCTTTTTTTGGCCAGAACGCCAGCCCTTTCGTTGGCCTCTATATCGCAGTATTTAGGAACCCAGCATAATCTGACACGATTCTGCGTAAATAATGCTCTGAGCATTGTGCGACATTAGATTAAATTTAATAAATAAAAATTCAGTTTCTTGGAGTATGTTTATTCAATCAGCTGTGAAAATTTCTTAAAAAAAACTTTATACATTCTTTAGATCATGTTCTACCTTGGTATCTGTAGTTAGGGCATATGTCTGCTATTTGCATCCAACGAGTTAAATGGTCGGAGATTCAATGGTACTACCAGATCTTCTATTAAAATAATCAGTCGTCTCCGTGACTATGCTGTCGAGTTAGCGTAGAGAATATTTTGGATTCAAAGTTTGTTTCCTTAAAATGTGGAAATAAGTTCTGGTCGAACTTGAGAACATAATAAGAGTAAGTTCTGTGGAAATGTGAGACTTCTTTTTGCTTCAAGTACTCATCTCATATCATATTATAATTCAATTACATAGTTTAGCTAATGATACGGTAGTAAGAGCGTTTTTCTTTATTGGAAGTTTTTATTAGAAATTCTTCATTTCATGACTGTGTTTTGATCGTATTTCGGAAGATGTGCGGTGCTTGCGATCATGTGTGTGTATCATCACCAACACTAAAGATCTTATTATTTGTTGACTATACCAGGTCATTAATATGGAGTGGCACTTCAGTGTTTACAGCAAGTGTATTTAAAGGTGTCCCATCGACGTTCCATCCGTCCTTTTTAGTAGTTCATAAGGAGCTAGCTTGCTTAAAGTGAGTGTTGTGAGTTGAAAAGATCTCTAGTTAAGCGGGGTCTTAATATATTTTTCGAGATATATGAATATTTCTGGATATACATACACAATAGCTCTTTGAACAATAATGAATAATTAAAAATGACTTTCTTGATTCTTATCAATGTTCCATAGATCCTTCTTGTTACAGAAACCAATGAGTATCCACTTTTGGCTTACATTGTTTTGAGGTAAAAAATTGTTTACCTGTTTACCATAATCAAAACCTCTTAAGACAGTTCTTATTAAAAGAACTTTCGCTGGAAATTGAGCCTCGGGTAAAGTTTGTTATTATTTCGCACTGCCAAAACATGTTATTGAAATTATTACCTCTGGCTCAGTTATGTAACATAAGTCTATCATATGAAGAACTACACATAATTTTACTTTCCATCCATCGAAACCCCTTCAGAAATTTGTCAACTTCAAAGCTCCACACTTCTATTGACGTAGACAATAATGATTGGATAAAGAATAAAATACAGAGACGACAACAAAAAAAGTCAACAATTCTTACCCAATTACCACTACTACACGCGGTAAGAGTATCAAATTACCAACATACTCCTGAGGCCAATCGTTTTTTTTTTTTTTCATTATATGTACATAAAGCGCGTATATTGATCCACGACCTATTGTTTGCCTGGTAGCGCAAAACTTGCAGCATCACGCCGAATTTATCCGCATGCCTCTGTTCCCCTTAGGTTAAGACTTCAAGTACTCTACATTGAACTTCATAAGGCCGTCTAAGCCCAACTCAGTTTTTCGCTCATTTGTACCGATCTCTGTCGCATGCCGGAAAATCACTTTTGATCTTTCAATTGGAATTGACTTGTGCGTTATGCGTTGTGGTTGTAGACGTATCCACCTTCGCTTCCGCTCCCTTTTTCATTGGGTTGAAGTTCAAAATTTTAATTACTGTGCCGAGGAATTTCCATGTTTCCAAAGCTCTATGTAAATATTTGCATACCTATAAGTGGGATCCAAACATTCTATGCGCGACAAAATTACCTAGAACCGCTGAGGCCTCTCCACCGAATACATAACAATATACTCACAAGTGATGCTCTAAAGCACCCAAAATTCCAAGCACCCATCTCAAAACATGCCAAATCGTGCACACAGACCATTATGAGTAGAAAAAAAAAAATTATTTTATCAACCTTTAATCAGATTAAGATCGCGAGTACGCACACAGCGCTCATGGTTCGATCGTTGCTCGTATCTATCTCTCATTACAACCAAACCGATCGTTATCTACGATCTACAATTAAACACAGGAGGAGTAGATAAAAAAGAAAAAAAAAAAAAAATGAGAGGAAAATCCATGCCAGGCATGGCGTTTTCCCCAGCAAGGGAGAGAGGGGCAAATTATTAGTTCCTGCATCCAATGGCGTGCTGTTGATGGTGATGCTTCTCTGTAGGATGTTTGACATCAAGTGCAATTACTTTCTTGGTTAGGTTTGGCGTTTGTGTTTGCTGTTTAAAGATCTTTCAAGGTCAGAAAAAGGTAAAATTGAAATCAAGTTCAGTCTTCATTTGCATGCTGGACCGTTGCTTTTCTCCATCGTATCGCAAGTCCAATCCATCCATCGAACATGTGGTCCGATACCATGTTGCTGATGATGATGGTGATGGTGATGGTGATGGCATCTGTGGGCAAGATATCTCTTTTATTCTTCGGTTCTTCTGGCTTCGGAGTCTCGGTTTTTTTGATGAAGGGTGTAATTAAAGTCAGGAGGTATTTGTTTTGTAGTTGTAGTTGCTTTATCTGTTTTTCTTTGTTTTTCTCTGGTGTCTCTTCGTGTGTCTTGTTCAATGTTATTAGTTTTGATTTGAGGAGATGAATTGCAGCTGATTGACGGGTGATTGGTTGTGACAAGGTGTAGGGTTCTTGTTGCGCACTGCATGGGTTGTGTGTGTTATTGCTAAATAGGTGTTGGGTTTACATTAGTCCATGTCGTGTTACACATGTGAGTTGGATTGATTGTGGGTTTTGTTTTATTTTAGTATGGAGGCGAATAAGTAAATTTAGTTCTCTGCGACGGAAGTTGTTAGTTTTTAAACTCGAATATGAGTCACTTTGATGATTAGATCTGATCCACTTAAGTAGTTCTGCAAGATACGCTTCCAGGATCACTTATCCACCTGCGGGTTTATACTTATGATTGTTTTACTCTGGCTGGTGGATTCACTAAGAATTTTCAAACCTGTCTATCAAGAAGTGTCGTGTGGGGTCTTCTATTATACTAACCTTGATAAGCATATTTCCAGCCAGTTTTAGGTGTTTTATTAAGTCTTTTCTGACAAGTACCTACTAATGTTTGTCAGTTTATCAAAAGCATCTCATGACGAACTACCAAATCATGGTTCATGACTCTCATATGAATGCAGTTGTTTGCTCTTAAAAAGGTTGTAAAGGGTGTTTTTTTAAGCCACTTTGATTTTGATACTGAATACATTCTGTAATTAATTTTTAAACACAACTTCGGGTATATGCCCACTACGGCTGGATCTAATGAATGTAATCCGAGAATCAAAGTTTTCTATCACTGATTCAAGCATTTTTGGAGTACAAATAATGTTGGTTTCCAATGCGTCGATTGTTGTTAGTTTATCAGCGTAGACTAGCGACTTCACGTATCTGCAAAGAAAGTAATCAAGAGGCGTCCAATCACAAGATCTTGGAGGCCAATTTACAAGTCCATTGCATGAAATGGCACGTATGGCTTTAACCACATCTCTTCCACATTCATGCCATTCCATCGGGGACCGATAAAGTTATTAATCATGTCTCTATAGCGAATACCGTTGACCGTAACAAGCTTATTAGAATCATATAAAATGGTCCGATGACCCCATCAGCCCACAGACCACACCAAACTGTGTATTTCTCCAACTGCGACGATTTTGCAGTTGACATACCCATTAAGCCTAAAATTAGCTTCATCCCTTAACACAATTTTTCGATAAAACAGCAGATCCACTGCCAGTTGATTTTGGGCCCATTCACCGAAATTTCGACGCGAAAGATGGCTTCAATTCTTGTAGGAGCATGGACTTGTAAGCCTTCCAAGATCTTTGCTCAAAATTTTCCATAAAGTATGGAAAAACACCAAGCTGTTGTGAACGACGTCAAATCGATAAAATTGGATCTTCTTCAACATTCTTCTGAACGGATGCAATATGCTCTTCAGTACGCACTCTTCTTATGTGTCTCGGTGCCACTGCATCTGACAAAGAATATGTTGTGCGAAAACGGTCAACAATACGGCAAATGAGTGGTCTCAGATGGTCGATTATGTCGGGTGTAATATGGTGCAAGTGCTCTATAAGTTTGGTGCTCAAAAACATAATTTTGAAACAAAATTTCTAAAATTTGGTAACGTTGTTGAAGTTTGTGTCATTGCGATAAAATTACAAAAACTACTTAATAAAAATGACACTAATAGTTTGCAATTTGACAATTGGTTTGACAGATATAACTGCCTGAAGTTAGTACTGGGTTACAAAAACGTTACGTTTGCAGTCCTTGTTCATTTGATTAATTTAAACTTCTGCCTTCATAGACCTTCAAGTGAATTGATGAAAGAAAGAAGTCCTCCAGCACCTAATTCCCTACGCAGAATGTAGAGAAACAAAAAATGCAAAACCTGGCGCAGATGGAGTTTAGAAAATTTCTGTCGTTTAACAGCAACTGACCCTCTTTATAACACATTTACTAGTTTCTTTCAAAACATCTCTTAAATGAAATCACTTCAAAAGCTTTATTTCAATGGCCTTTAGGTCGAAGATGTGGATGTGCTGCCCGTTATCAAAGGAGTGGTCAATGAAGTAGTCTTTTGTTTTGGTTTCTAAATCCTTGTATCAATATTCAGCCTAAACCACAGAACTGGGATTTGTTTGCAACTCGTTTCTTATGGTCCACCTTTCCCGTCTTCGCGAATTCATATTTATTTTTTTTTAAGTTAAAGTGGGCGTCGTGGCCGTGTATTTGTTTTGTTCTTCTGTGCAAGTGTTCGGCATAAAGTTGTTTACCTGTCCGTTACCTTCAGCTTCCACCTAGTAATGATAAACTTCTTTAAGCTACTTTTGGGATATGATTTGACTACGGATTCATTCTTAAGGTACAGATGTATGTGGAGTTACATTGGTGTTGTGGATGGCGTGCTTTCCTGTGAACCGAACTACTTAGATTCGAGTCCGGGCGGGAAACAGCAAACACAGCCATGTGAGAGAAACGACTGAAATCTAAGTTTTTCCATCCACTGCACCAAAAAAGTGAATTTTTCTGGAAGTACAATGCACCAAATGGGAGTCTGAGTTCTTCTTGGACTTGGATTTCCTTTTATATAAAAAAATCCACATCTTTGAAGATTTAATGCCAACAACTCTGTATCATGGTCAGACTGTCCATATCATTTGCCAATAGTATTACACCTGGCAGGCGTGTGAGTCCGGCACATATCACACACTGTACCCAATTCTATTACCGACAATCTTATTTCATATAAGTTTGATGCTAAGCTGTTTCTTTGTTTACAAAAGAATTGTCTAATGAAAAGTTTGTCACATCATAGAGTTAAATTTGCCTAATTCCTTGCAGAAAACATTGTTCACTTAATCCATACTCTAAGATTGAGCTGATGCTGAAATTCTTATGATGAACTGTAGCTTTCATTTGCGTCTCAAAATCAGATACTCTATCTCTGTTAAGTCCGGTTAACTCGACTATCGCCAAACTAAACCAAACAAGCCATTTATTCCAAACCATACTTCTCCAAGCTAAATCATTAATGCTTACGGCCTAAAAAAAAACCTTCTGTGGTCATAAGCACAAAAATATCCATCTACTCAAAACGGAAACCAATTATACAATACTTATGTACATTCTACGCTCCAAAATGGTCATAGGTAATTAATTGATCTTTTCCAAACCTAATATCGGACATGCGTCCAAGGAATACCATAAACAGAAGTCAACAGATGGGAAAAGTTATCGAAGGAGAATCTTCTTCGATTATATGGAAAATTGTAATAAAATTTCATGAAAACCAATAAAATTTATGTCGAAGCTAATCCGTATAAATGTATGTAAGTACCTGGTCAAGATCACTGGTGATCGCCACCTCGGCAGCTAGATAAGCAAATTAGTCGTAGAGTTGTTGATGTATTCCTGCTGGGTTTTACGTAGTCTGACCATCAATTATATACCGAAAGAGAGAGTGACCAGAGGGGGTTTACAATTGGAAAAGATTGCCCTTGGCGGGAAAACATATCGACAGCAAAGTCATTCATCTTTGGCTCATTATGGGCTTAGGAATTTGTCGGCCCTCTTAACAAGAAGAGGCGGAATTGATTGATGAAGTCTCACTTCGTCGAGAGCATCTAATGAGATCTATTTAACTCATCATCGTCTGAGAGGCACCCTTCTATGTCTAGTTGATCTTGCTGTCTAACCCTGTTTGCCGATCTAATTAAATTGTCAAACTTGAGTAACAAAAGTGCGGGCGGATGTTTAACGATCATTTTCTTCATCAAGCGTTATATGTATATAAGAGGGTAATCAGTTCCAGTAAAATGTCTAAAATTAAAGCTCAACTGGCTGAGAAGAAGATCACTTTATGTTCTCTAGGTTAGATCCACGATTTGCATGAAGGTCTCCGAATACAACATTTTGTAACTTCAAATGCATCTGTTATTCAGTTTTGAAAGAGAGACGATGACGACGTTAAGTCAATCCCGTTACGGACGATTGCAATTTCGTAAAAAAAAAGAAAATAGAGAATTCTATGTGGGGCCACCGGAACGATCTTCAACATTAGAAATGAGGATCGACGTCGATTTATGATCGCGATTGGACTCCCTTACATGCCGATCGGTATGTCGTCAGCATTGGCACAGTTGCACATATGTTTCATACAAATAATCTAGTTGCAGAAAACAAAAAATAATAATACCCAAAGTCGTAGATCACCGATCGACATTTTTTTTCGGACCGGGAGCAGATCTAAGTTTTAGGGGAGTGTCAGCGTTCTTTTTGTTATTTTTGGCGACTTGTTTGTTTTTTTTTTTCGGTTGAGATGATGTCAAGTTTTAGCGATACATATAGAAAAATGTTGTTTTTAAATGTTTTTTTTTTTTTTTGATTAAATGGATCATCAAGCGGGAATGTTTGGAGAAATTGAACTGGGTCAGGGACTTTCGGTACACTTTAGATTCGCCACGAAATTTACTTCCCCAATGGATAAATATTGGATAGTTTATTGTTTATATGCATGCGAAAGTGCTTAGGATGTCGTTACACTCTGGT
Source organism: Xylota sylvarum (assembly GCA_905220385.1). Lineage (NCBI taxonomy): Eukaryota > Metazoa > Arthropoda > Insecta > Diptera > Syrphidae > Xylota > Xylota sylvarum. Next base: position 99,512,922 of record LR999957.1, on the reverse strand, counting down.
GATTTTCGATAGGATGGGAGGGAAATAGATCAGACTACAGTGGGACTTTTGGGAGATGAATGGGTTTTGCTGATTAGTTAATTAATTGTTTGAAAATTCTCTCTCTGTAAATTGATAGTTTACGTTTGGTCCAGTATTTGATCATGGAGTGAATTTATTTCCCAGACATTGTTAGTTTATTTTTAGAGCTGACGTTGGGCTGGATTAGTCATTCTAATAAAGGAGGATTGGTCTAGTCTAGGCTATTGTTTCGGTTCGTCGAAATACTATTGCAACGTAATTTGTTGCAATTCTCTATTTAGTGATATAGATTTCTTTAGTAAGTTTCTATTTGAAAACTGTGAAATGTATTCTATTTTGCGTACCAACTCATAACTACATATACTACATACATATGTATGCACAAATCTATGTGTGGTTGTACACTCTAGTGCCCCTTTTAAATCGATTTGAATAAATAGGTCAAAATGCGTACCCCCCAAACCCGTTTACCTACAGCAAAGTGAAAAATTTAACACAACCTCTGGCCACAATTTGACTGGGACAATTTTCTAATCTTTGTTTCAGAATGATGCAAGATCTACCCTCTATAATAATTAGTCAATATTTCATTTTATTACTTGGGAAAATGATTTCCTACATTTACGACCTCGTCTAAGTTCAGAAAACAATTCCCCCCTCTCGTGACCAGATGTGATTACAACGAGTATTGCGCAGAGATCATCCATCCCCAAGGCATATGACAACTTATTGAGGTGTCAACTATCTAATAAAAATCCAAGACCAAGAGGTTACCAGTTTGCTGCGGATGTTCTTATCTGCAGAAGTATCCCCACTACCACAGTGTTTAACTCATTTTTACGAGCGCAATAAAAGGAAAGCTAAATACTCGCGTGTGATGGAATACGAAATAAATCTCATTCATGGGATTTCATCTATTTTTAATTAGTGAACCAATAGCAAATACAGTGAAGTGATAAAGAACGAACTAAATAAGAAAAACAAAGCGGAGGAGGAATAAAAAAAAAAATAAATAATTTTTATGAATGAAATTTACTGACGATCATCTAGGCCGGACAACATGATGCTCTTAATCAGGTAAGTGAGCCTACATTACAATATGGGTCGATTTTATTGTTATCATTTGAGTCTCCATTAAGTCATCATCATAAATTAATTATCCACCCCATGCATTGCGGGTACACCCCCAAATTTTTAATTTGTGGTGAATTATGTTGTGTGTGCTCATTCAATTGGGTTTAATTGAACGAAAATTTGATGCTAAAAGTTTTTTTTTTTAATTTTTTTTGTTTTTCTCTCGGGGGGTGGGGGGTATAAATGGTGATGCGCGGATCTATTTGAAAGTCATTTAAAGCTGCGTTAATGGTCATAGAATGTAGTAAAATTTTAGTTTATGACTGATGGGATTGAGACAATCCAAAAAATACATACATACAAGTTTGTATTTATAAAGCTTGGCATGATGTGGTATGGCGCCATTGGCGAAATATGCTCGGAATTCGGCCAGTCGGGTGTATGTATGGTTTCAAAAATATGATTTAAGTTTACGAGTGTAAATCAGTAATTTAATACTCATTTAAGGGGTTAGTTTAATGGACTTTTGCGTTAGAAAATTCAAGATTTCTAAGTTCAATTTTATGTCGTTTACGAGTAGGAAGTGTTGTGGCGCAAGACCTTTTAATGTCAAGTAGAGTTTATGTTGCATGTCATCTGGACCAACTTAATGCCCTGTTGAAAACCATATTTGATTTTATTTTAAAGAAAAAATCATGATTCGGTATGCTAGAAATAAGGAGTTCTAACATACAACAGCTGTGATCAATGATTACACGTGTCAGGGTGTGAAATAATGGTAGCTGACTGTAAGCCGATACTCATATAGTTCGGAGGCTTATTCTGCGTCTAATATGTAAAGGGTGGGCCATCTGTTGGTTTCTTTTTGAATCATATGTTATTTTGACACTGACAGCTGTTATGCGCTTAAAAAATTTACGGAAACTCAGTATTATATTTTCGCGGTATGAAATGGATCGATTTACACTTGAACAATTTTGGGAAATAGTACAAATTTACTTCTAAAGTGTATGCTGTGTTGCCAAAACAGCACGAATTTTTAAAAGAAATTTCGATCGAAATAGTGCACCAACTGCGGCTGGTGTACGCATGTTTGAAAAGAAAGTTCGTGAGACTGGTTTGATTGATAACTAAACATATTCCCGTGCTCGTCCTGTGCGCTTAACGGAGAATATTGCAGCTGTTTGGTATGATTTTTGGAGTGACTCAAGAACAATATTGGTCAAACTATTCGTAAAATAGGGACATCGAAAATGTATTGAAAAATTGGGTTGACAGGATGGCCTACAGCCAAGCCAGCCGAGGCATTCATTTCAATGAAATAATATTTAATAAATAATGGGAAAGTTTACTCTTTTTAATAAAGCAACAATCGTAGAAAAATATTGAACAGTGTTTTTAAAGCATTTTTTAAACAGATGGAATCTGGGAAAGAATCGGAGAAGTCGAAATTGATATCCACCATCTTTTTATCGATTTCAAGGCCGCGTATGACAGCATTTATAGAGGCGAGCTATACAAAGCCATGTCTAGTTTTGTAGTTTTGGCATCCCTGCTAAACTTATTCGTCTGTGCAGGATGACGATGGAGAACGCTCGCTGCTCCATCAAGTTCGGTAACGACATCACCGAGACCTTTGATGTCAACAAAGGATTTAGACAAGGAGACGCGTTGTCATGTGACCGGTGCGTTGGCTGGTATTGCATTGCAACCAAAACTGCCAAAATGGGTTTAGTGGTAAACGAGGGAAAAACCAAGTACATATGTATATGTATGTGGATTCTTTGTAAAATTTTAGGTTACATTTGCATTGACGGGCTTTATAGGTGGAGCTATGTATATTAGTGGGAGAACTATACTATAAGTTGTTGTTTTTCTATTCCCCTTTTACCTGGAAGTGTTTGACTGTCGTAGCCATCTGGACAGCCTGCTTTATATTGAGGTATTGGATTGCTATGAAGCACACGTTAAGCTTTTTAGCACATCTGGCTAGAAGACACTGCATAAGCTTGGTAAACTAATATACTTATAAAAGACTTGGCGTTAAACAATTGACGTGGAGTGTACAGGCATATGTATGTATGTACTTCCTGCTAGTAGTGAAATGTATCAGATCTGTCTTGCTAGGTTTCACAATAACATCACAACTAAGTGCTTCAGCTTTTTTAGAGACCTTTCCATAATCTCACCTATTGCGTTTTATAAAATTCTCTCAAGCAAGATGGGCCTATGTATAACACTACTTCAGGATGTTCGAAATGGAGATTGTAAGTTTGTAATTGTGACCCGAAATGTGCAAGTTTGAGCTCGGGAAGCAACAGCATCCTAAATATGAGAAAAACATCTTAAAGAATTGCCATCTGTCATTAACTTGAAAAATGTTAAATTCTCAGTCTACTTTGGGATTCAATACTAATACCAGATTCTAGGTATTAGAATCTGAAGACTGAAAGTCTTCGTTAAGATTGTACGTACATTTGTTTAGATGGATATAGGCACGGGGACTGACTGTTTAGTGTTTCCGACTATAAGTGGTAGGTGTTCAGATTCGGATTGTAGCTAAAACACGCACAGATTTAGTCAAGAACTGAATCTAGAATACAAAATTAGTAAGGCTTTGGTTTGGTTTGATTGAAGTGGCTGCCAGCTCAGAAACGCTAACACATTCAGACCAGCAATATTTCCATTGTGATACCACATGGATCATAGTACAAAGTTCCTCTCTACCTACTTGTTAAACCATTTTGAACTTCTGAAGAAGTGTAAGAGGCTCTTGATATCTATGTTTATCAGATCGCCTAAATCATTATAATAAAAGGGTCCTAAGTGAAGCTTCCTTCTGCGGGAGAGATCTGGGTTGAAACAAAGGAGGTTTCATCCTCTTCTTCAGCCTCCATTCAGCTTCTACAAAAGGGGTTCGCAAAAATGCCCAGTCTTGTAGTATGCTTTCCTATTAGACAGTGTCCAGTGATTACACTTATTGTAGTGCAGATATGCAACCTGTTGAGAGAATTCAAATTCTTAGAGCGTTTTAAATCCAGGTTTGGCCAAATTTATTTTGTCGCATGACAGTGTGACATATGGTGATCCACTTGTCCAACTAAGATTTGTACTCCCGATAGCATCGCCAATAAGACTGTACATATATCTTATTGTTTTTTAAAGCCAATATATGTATTGATTGTTTTAAGAAGTACTTTCGTGACTGTTTTACTGTTGGATGTTTGTGAGACCCTCGCGACTGGTGAGGCCGTGGAAAAACTTTTTGGTGTTTTCTGGGATTCGAACCACGAACCGCCATCTCAGTAGTCCGATGTATTAACCACTGAACCACGGCGGCGCCCACTTTACGCATTGTCTCCGCGAATTTTTCATTATTTTTGTAGTGCATTTTCTCACTTTCTGCGAGTTGCTCAGTTTCTTCAACTGTTTAAATTATACTTGACAGCTGTCAAAGAATGACAGCTTTAAGTTTGAAAAAATGAAAGCTTTGCATTAAGAGTTATTGCTATTGATATGATTATAGCTACTGATAGGTATTAAAAGATTTTACCTCTAAAACATTACAGTCGAAATCTCTTAAATATTTTTAATGATCATATGAAATTCTTGCAACAACAATACAAGCATTGTCGACAACGTGCCTTGAAAGTAGGTTTTCTGTTACAAATTGATGGAACTTCCACGGCATAAATGATGTGTAAGCGACTAATAAAAAAAAAAAATTAAGAACATAACTTTTGTGACATGTTTAGTAAAATAACAATAAACATTCCATGGTCCATTCGTCTTATGTTTATCATGCTCAAGTAAACATCATTAAAAGTTAACTGGATATTAAATTTCTTTATGCCGGCCCTAATAGTTCGAGTGAAGTCAGCAAAAGTTCATCACAACAATTATCAATTTGACCAAAGCAGTAAAATTCGAAACTTCCTCTCGTGCCCTCGCTCTTTAAAATACCCATCCCCACCAATTGATTCAATTGACTCAACAAACAAAAAAAAAATGTATATAAAAATCTAAAGAGTTTTAAACGATTTTTTTTTTTTAAATAGTTCTCCATGTGCTCCACTTTTCTATGAATCACGAACTTTTGAAACCGCATGTGTGAGATGCGCCTCAATCGAACACCCTCTTCCTCGACGAATGGTGGACACCATAGAGTTGGTGATTCTTTGAAGAGATATAGCCGAAAATCTCATAATTCAATTAGATCCCGGCAAACCCATAAATTAATTTCAAACAGGGAAACGATAGAGCAATGAGTTTTCAATTCGCCATCCCATCCCAATACGAGTGTTTGCCTTCGTTATCACAACACATCAATGACCCTTTTTTCCCTGAGGCACATTGGCAGATGCGAAATGAATAAAAATGCAAATTTTGAGGAAAAAGAAGAAAAAAAAATAGGAAAACAAACCATACCTCCTTTTGCTCCAACTGTAAAAAGGGACTTATCCAAGATATTGAATTACCATTTCGGTTAATCATCAAAACCACAAATCAAATGATCACAATGAAGAAGCGGTGAAAAGGGTGCAGCAGCTGCAGAACGAGGAGGAGGAACTAGACGCGGTTTGGTAGATGGAGTGTGGCAAGTGCACAGTCGTACAAGACCTTATCTTGTCAGTTTGTCACACTCTCTGTACCGTACGTGAACGGTTGAGACCATGACCAAAATACCCGATCTTGCCGTGGTCTCCATGGAAGTAAAGTTGCGTAATAGAGTAATGACGGTTTGTGGAATTTATAATTTGGTTTTTACGCTTCAAGGGATGATTCGCAGAAGCTGTGCGGTATGGTTTTTATGGATGTACAATGTTGCTTAGAAGTATGGATTTCAAACTCCAGTGGTATGGCAGTTAAAAACGATTAAAAGTGAAATCTAATGTGCACAGAGTGCGATCAAGAAACGCGGTTTTGGCTGTAATGGCTAGACTGTAATGGGATAAGCTATCCAATGAGGGAAGTTTATTTTGACGAAGTTTGAAAATATTACATCAGAATGCAAAGCCGTATAAAATGCTCTCAATGCAGACAGAATAATGAGACCATTGTGGTTTCACATGACAGACAGATAAGGGATAAAACCACAAGGAGTTAAGAATTCTTTGTGTGACAGTGAAAGCTAGCACAAGTGGATCTAACTATAAATATTTGCTGCATGTGTCTCTTAACTCTTACATTGATTGAGTTTGATTTTTCAGAATCCACGCCCACAAACACAATCTAGAAATGGTTGATCATCTTTCATCGTTTCACATTTCTGGGATGCAACATGTTCTAAGGACAATTTTCTTTTAATAAGTATGCAATACTTTTTGATATTGTGTTAATGGAATCCTTGAAGAAAGAACCATCCAGACAAGCTAAGAACCTGAAACTTTGCATATTCAACTAAATGTGCCTCGGAGAGGAACTATATAGTCAAAATTACTTTTAGATGCATAGTATACGAACAAATAACTTTGTAAACAAAAATTGTTCCTCTCAACTAAATCTTAGACTAATATCTTCTTTCGAGTTATACGGCAATTTCGACAGTAGTTTGGTTTCTATATTGTCATTGAACTCACTGATCTTTGATGACCTCGGTTTTACTTACTTATTTAGGTGGTGCTACAGTCCGGGGTGGATCTGGGCCTCAACCAACAAGCATCTTCAGTTAGCGCGATCTATGGCTAACTGCCTCCAGTTGCGCATTCAAGTTGGTTGATGACCTCTTTCAATTATGCGTGCCACCTAAGGCGAGGTCTTCCTCTACTGCGAATACTCTTCGGGCTAGAGCGTTGAGGTCCATTCGTTCTATATGTCCTAGCCATCTTAGACGACTGATGCATGCTTTTCTGACCAGGTCGATGTCGCTGTACAGCTCGTAGAGTTCGCTGTTAAAACACCTCCTCCAAATCCCATCAACGTAAAGGGGACCGAAAACCTCAAAGAATTTTACTTTCAAAACGACCAAGGATATTTTCATTCGCACTCATTAACGACCATGCTACTGCGCCATACAACAGGACTAGGATGATGAGGGTCTTATATAGAGTCTCCTTAGTGTTTCTTGACAAGGCCTTATTACTCAATTGCCTTTCCAGACCAAAGAAACAGCGATTGGTAAGTGTAACTCTTCGTTTGATCTCTGATGTGATGTTGTCAGAGGTTATAGCGGAGCCGAGGTAGGCAAAGTCCCTAACTATCTCAAAGTTATAGCTATCTATAGTGACGTTCTATTAACAGCAGGTACTGGTTTTGCCCTCTTTTACCGCTAAACCCATTTTTGCCGCTTCTGTTCCAATACTTGCAAACACATCAGTGACAGCTCGCTGTCAATGTCATCAGCGTATACTTGCATACACTCTTGAAAAATTGTGGCTCTGGAAAAAGTCACGTGACAGTGCATCACCTTTGTCTGAATTCATTTCTCACATCAAAGGTCTCGGTGAGATTGTTTAAGACTTTTATGGAGCAGCGAGCGTTCTGCATCGTCATTCTGCACAATATGACAAGTTTGGCTCTGTATAGCTCGTCTCTATAAATGCTGTCATATGCGGCCTTAAAATCAATAAAAAGATGTTAAGTATCGACCTGGACTTCTTGGGTTTTCTTCAGGATCTGCAATAGTGTGAATATTTTGTGGAAGGCACCCAAATAGACGTTGCTTCTGTTTTCTGCAGCAATCATCGTAGTATATGTTGCAGTTTTTCATCGTTCTTTTGCTCGACCCATCCCACCGCTCTTCCTAGATGGCGGTGATATCTGCATTATAGCAGTCAAGGGGCTCCTTTAATTGTTCGGCTGCACGTGGCTTGTTCATGGCCCGAACATTCCACGTGCAGATCCGAAAGTGCGTCGTTGCCCTTTTTTGTTTTGCAGCGTCATCAACAGTGAACCCGTCCATTACCAAGGCTTGTGGTTGTTGCGGTGTTTTTCAGGGAAGTTACCCCGACGCACAACCCCCAACCTGGAGGACCATTTATCTTTTATATCTTTTATCTAGAACGAGGAGTCGGATCTTCTGAAATCAATAACCCGCTTCGGGGGTATGAGCGCTGCCGTTGGTCCATTAAGGATTCATCCGTCACCATCTCTTTTTTAATACCCTGGCTCAGTCTTGGAGATCCCTATAGACCTGGGATTCAAATATGTCGAAGCAGCTCATCGAGGGTGAACGCTAATAGTGCGGCCTGACTGAAACTGTAGATGCCACCGTCGATTCCATCTAGGGAATTCGTCCGCTGCCGCCTAGAGCAAGACGAACTGCTTTAATGAGAAAGCACTCCTCCCTCTCTCTAGTCTTCTGCCATTTAATTAGTGAGTTAATTACTCAATCTCCAGTCAAGGTACTTGCCACCAGCAGCTACCAATGCGGAGGTGTAGAGTAGGAGTTAATAGTGAGAGGCTAACGTGTTGGTAAACTTGCAGTCTTTTGAGAGAGTTGCGACAGCTCTGTTTGTTTCTCTAGTTCACGGTGTTGACTGCATTTTCGTGTTCTAGTCTAATTGTTGCCCGATCTTAGCTAAACTTTATACCCGCTTAATTTTTCTTTCCGCCCTTTGTGTTAGAATGGGTCTTAACCTTGGTATATATATGCTTGTACATTCATTAGAAATATCATTTGTGGTCTTGGATTTCTCTTAACAGAAGAACACAATCCTTCTGTTAAGAGAAACCTACTTTTTTTGGACACTTTTTCAAGAACTCTAAGTTCAGAGATTTCGAATGCCTATTTGGTATCATTTCGAATCGACTTCCTCGTAAAACATTCATAGGTACATATGTACACAGATCTAGTTGCAAACAATCACTAAAACATATTATGTAAGTTCCTGACAAAGACGACACATTCCAAATGAACATAAAACTCTGCTCCTCGTTACTGCTATCTCACTTTACTCACAGTTCCATGTGCATCACTAGCAATAAATTTCTGGCCTAAGTACATCGAACTATTTCTAAATTTCTATCGGAACTCCGAAAGCTTTCATCAGATACTTAGCAATGCCTCTCGGAGTTCAATATAAAACACGAAAAAAGTGCTGCTCACACAAAGGCCTGAATGCAACGATTCTAAGTGCGGATTCCACATACAAAAGTGACGAAAGAAAAACGATGATGATAGTCCAATAGTTTGCTTTGAATATATCACAGCCCAGCCCACCACCACACAGGGTATTTGGGTCGCCGGTGGCCCATTTCTCACAGAAAAATGATTCAAAGTGATTCGCATTGAACTAAAGGTTCTAGATTGCTGTTTGTTTTCATCTCTTCTTCTCTGTGTTTTATATGTTTTTTATTGTCGATCCACTTCGATGACGATCATGTTGACGACTCTACTCTGACTCTGACTCCGACACTGACAACTCTTCCGCCGATCGACGCAGTCTTATCAGTTATACGCGCAATTGTGTAACAATTTTGTTCTAATGTGTGATCTTGTATGTTCTATGACACTATGTGTAGTACTAGACAACATTGCTACATCGTTATAGATATTTGTGTTTTTTTTTTTTTTTGCTAGTTTAGGAGAGTTATCGAATTTTAAAGATCTTCCAACCAACTTAATTGAAAGATTTTTAGCAAAATAATTTTTGAAATTCAGTCGTATCTACATATGTACATAATACATACAGATGTATGTATGTAGATGAAGTGACATTGATCCAAGAACGCTGTATCTGTGTTCGAGGAAGCATGTGCCACTTTGGGGGGCGTTGAATTTTCGATATTTTTATGATCATAGTCTCGATGAACAAATTTTCGAGAATTAGTCAGAGGGCAGAGGACTTGAAATTGAAGAAGAATTTAAGATATCGCAATTTGTCAGCAATTGACAGATGGTGTCTGGTGAAATTGTTTAATTTGGCGTTCTGGCGATCATAAGTGGACTAGGTTTTGCAGAAAATGCTTGCAAATTTAATTGTCTTTTCGGGGGGCACTAATGGATGACGAGGTCATGCACGGGGAAGTGATAATTATGACTAAGATTGTTCGCGCTATCTTTGAAGCTTTGCTTTATTGAGCTTTACTTTTGAGTAGAATGAAGGACAGATCGGCTTTAATAGCGAATGGAGTTAAATTGGTGAAGACTTCGTTGAAGGTCATAAAATGGATATTTGACCTAAGTTTTGTGACACTTTTAAGGGAATTGTGCGTCATCAATGCCTGCATGTTAAGATTTCTACAATGGGATTCAGATCTCTTTTACTCATTTATAGCGCTCTTCATTCTTGCTTGACCGTCTTGCCTATAGTTTGCTTGAGGCAACTTACTACTCTATCATCTTATGAAAGTGGACTCCATTGTATGGTGTATTTGGTAATGAAATATTTTTCGTGGCGCAATGTATGACCAATCGACTCCTACATTATTTACGACCCAATCTCATATATGTCTAGCTTTTCATTAGAGACGCTGTTCGATTAGGTTAAAAATTATAGACAATCATAGGAATGATACTAATGCTTGCAGTTTTCGAATGGCAGATGCGAATCTGGAATCTTCCAGGTAATACAGACTCAACATTGGTGTGGAATGGTCTGTATACGGAATGTAGTTCTGGCTTGCATCGATTCCGATGGTACCAACGACCGAGACTATACTTTTTAAGTACCTAAATAGTTTTGCCTTTCTACCTGTTGGCCAGCAGATTTCGTGAGCCTGAATGCCTTCACCATGTTTATTCTTAGCCCTTGCGGTTCAATCAATGCTTCAGTTTCCAGACTGTGCGCCATATGATGCAAGTTCATTAAACTATGCAAAGGAAATAAACTTTATTATGCCATGTACGCCATGAAGCATGAAGAATTGTGGCGATAATATATAAAGCTTTGTCACAGTCCGCTTTGTACTACAAAGTCACCATTGTGATTTATACTGTCGAAGGCTTTCGATGTCGATGACAGGTGAATCTGTATTCGACGCAATGTTCTACAACAATCCGCAAGGTGTTGATGCAGGATGATTGCGAAATTTTGTTTTTTGGGAACCGCAGGAAGTGCCTTTACAGGAACCGCTTAGATTTTTCACTGTTGCGGTGTTGTTTGGAACTCTGACCATATACCATTCCTTTGTAGTTCTCTAAACCGTACTTATTGTCAAGTATAATATTTGCTACTTTGTTAGGTTGTGCGGCTAGGGCGTTAATACTGTTACACTGTGGCACCAGCTTAATTATACGTGTTGCTGATGAGACAATTTTTTTTTATAGCACAGTGATCGTCCGTGGTAGTCTCTCTGTGGATAGCTATGACAATCCGGTCTGCCCCAAATGCCAACATTTTTTTTACAACACAGTGATCGTCCATGGTAGTTTGAATATAGTTTCAGCTCGTTTTGGGTCCTTCGACAATATGATCACTTAATTGTTGGTATCATTCAGATTTCGGCCTTGGTCAAATTGATTGGTAACCACCTTAGTCCTTTGATATTCATCTTTATACTTCATGACGTTGATTGTATCATCAGATTCTTGTTTATCCGTGTATGTATGACTTGGAAACTTTAGTCATGTACTACAGCTACCGAACCATCCTGGCTGCAGGATGAGTTAACTAGTTTTTCGACAAATTCTCAAATATCGACATGTTCCTGAAATCATCTTTTATTACGTTCTAGATCCAATTTCTATTGTGACAGTCTTGCCACTTCTTTCTTTTCATTGAACGATGTGTGTGCTATTTGCATTTTGTACGGATACCGCGGATACAGATAGTTTAGGAGTACACAGATAAGTAGTTTTGGATGGTAGCGAGTAATGAGTAATGGATCAATGATGCTCCGCCAATAGATCACTTATTCTGTTGGGTATTCCTGTTCTGCCTTAGAATCCTTAATCTGCTGCAGTATGTAGTTGAATAGTGTCTATCATAATCTGATAATCTCGTGCTATCCCCATATCGTCCTTTGTATGCATATTTGTATGCATATCGAGGAGACTTCTAAAAAGCCCACAAATGGCAAAATAGACAATTTGGTGGTTAGTTGCAAGTCAGCTGACAGTTATCTAATTTTCTGGTGAAACTTGTTTTTAAACATGGTGCCACTTATGACAAGCATTGCAGAAATCTATAAATCTTTCATCGTTTTCATTTCAGTTGCGGAGTTCGTGCTTCCCGATACACTTTGCTCTTTTTTATCGCTGCCTGTTTGGCAATTCAAAGCCCCCATCCCTATAGCCAACTCTTCGCTTGGTGTCGAGTTAGTGGACCGCAGGAGGTCTCCTTCTCATCAACAGGCGAAAGTTCCATCACAAATACCAAGAAATTAGGTTTTTGCATGGTATGGTGTTAGCATCAACTACATTTTAATCTCTGGACGTTTGGTTTTTTTTTTTTTAGAATCAAACAGTAAAGTATTGTGCAATAATTTGTAAGAATCTAGGATTTTGAGGTCCTCGTTTGCTAAGTCTGAGCACCTACATACATATGTATATATGTATGTATATGTATAGCATAAGGTCACCAACGTGTGATTATTTGTTATTTGAGACATAATGTCGGTAGCGAACGGTATTCTACAAGACAGGATATTTGCCTAGACTAGAAACTCTTGGCTGATACTATTGTAATTTCGGCCTAAATAATTAAAACTTTATAAATAGCTGTTAGACTACCACAAAGGGTAAAGCAAGCACTGCAAGCACTGCAAGCACTTGAACCTATTACTATTGACTCGAACTAGGTTAGTAGTTTCTTCATCAATCGCATTACTGATTACTGCGACAGAAAACAACATTTTCATATTATCTAAATGATCGTAATATACATTTTGTACAGTAACAATTCCGCAGAAATCGAGTTTCTTTTACCAGACCAACATGAACAACACTAGGTATCCACTACTCGTAATTCTTGCCATAAACTCATATTTCTTGAACTTAAAAAAACAAAACATGCAAGCAATAACTGATACACCTAACAGCTGGAACAGGCTTGGTTGGTTGATTTGTTGAAACAAGTCCTCGATGAGGACATTATGCTGCCGATGTGTAAGGTGGGTGGATCACTCTCTTACCATGGGAAGCATTTATTCCTTTGTATGAACGTACTAATGGTCGTCTGACTGTCGATGTATATGGCAATATTCGAGGCTGGTACTGGATTAACCGCCAGTGAGTCAGCTACTTAACGAATGGCAGTGACTTCGGCTTGAAAAACGCTGCAATAGTTTGCAAGGTTAATGGATAGGTTGATATCCAGCTATTCTGGTAAGACCAGAACTGACACCGTCACAGCTTTAGGACTCATCCCTAAAAATTGATAACGATTCTGGGAACAGGCTGAGACAGTCTATTTTTATGCAGTGCAAAATTTAGTCACTTACGCAGTGGTTTGTTGGTCGTCACTTCCTGAGATGAAATAATCGCACAAAAATGATGTAAATAATTGTATCCCATTTTTTTTCAATTACACCCAGCATATACAATTTCAGTTAAAGCATTGGTCCTCCAGGAATCTTAGCAAGTATAATCTTTTTCTACAAAAGTTTTAAGCAATTTTTTTTTTAAAAGAGTTGGCAGGTTACACACGTTTTTACTTGATTCGTGCTCTCAAGCTCATTTCTAATGATCAAATGTTTTTTCACTGATAAGCCTCCAGCTTGTTAGTTTGACGCATTGTTTTATATTGATCTTTTTCTAAACTAATATTTTGTTTATTTTCAGAACACTTCTGATCATTTTCGCATTCCACACATTATCAACATATGCTGATCTGTCAACCATTGAGAGAATAAAGGTAAGTTATACATATGTATCTACATATGTACTTATTGTTACGAATTGCCAAATATTATCCGTTTTAAGAGCTTTTATGTGTATCGTATCGAATTTGTCTAACACTTGACTAATATTTACCTTCATAAACGGAACAAATATGCCCGAAGAAGCAACACAAAAAAGGAAAAAATACAAATGAGACTTTGTTCTAAGATACAATAGATGTCAGAGTTGGGGGAGTGGCGGCTTCTTATCAATGCTGCAGTCACAAGAAGTCGGTACTCACAAATGAATGGTACCCGCAAAGAAGATTTTGAAATAGTGTTCAAGTTGTTTGACTGAAAAAGTGGCGGTCGGAGTTGACTACAAGTTAAAAAGATACAAACAAAAGGAAGCAGTAAAAGTAGAACTTTTCTAGGGGTACCCTAAGAGATATACTATCCACGCACTCGTGTCAGATGAAGCGATATGATAATAGGGTGCAAGTATGACAGAATTAATTGTATATACCGAACCGAGTAGCTCAGAGCACACATAATGAAACAATATTTAAAGAGTGCAATTGTTTGTATGAGATAGACCAAAAATTGAGCAACTACTTTGTTGAGTACCCAATTTATGATATTGCAGCTTCAAAATCTCTCGCGTTATCTCGTTTATCTTGATAGCCTAATTAGTTTGTTTATTGAGGGGAAAATATACACCCCATTTTATTTACAAGCCTAAAAGTTTTCTAATTGTATTGTTAATTGTTTTCTACACAATTTCCGACCTAATTGACTGGCAGAGGGTGTGTGTTCGTTGACCTAGTTTCTAGACGTTAAATGATGCAAGGCGATACGTGTGTGCAAATCAGTAGATTTGGGTCAAAACTCAGTCAGAATGGGATGAGCTAAGAGCCAAATACTGCACCTTCAAGTTTCGACCACAATTTTCAGTGTCGGTCGACCTTATTCCAGTTGATCATTGATGCTTGAACATGTCGAATGTAGTAGGGAATTTATTGCACAAGTCCAAGTGGTGGGATAACGATGTAATAATTAACCACCAAAACACATCTCGAACAATACTATAGCGACCTTGTGCGAGTATCTATGTATCTGGAACACATAATGTGTCTAGAAAGCAATCAAACATCGAAAAATCTACAATAGCGATTGTTACGCTTCACTAGAAGGGGGAATTTATGTCTTTCCATAATCTAACAAGATACATTTTCGATTCTCTCTTTTTCTCTAGAAACATCAAGAATGGTTACGGCAACGCGGCCTATTGAAACCTTTACCATCGAGAAAATCTTCATCTATCGATGATCTTTGGAAGATCAAAGAACCAACGAGAAACCAATGGCAGAAGACCAACAATGAAGTTGATGATCCACGACATAATGATGTTTATCCGGAGAATGAAACAACAACAACAAAAATCTCCTCCACAACATTGAGTTCTACGACTCAGCTACAGATCCCAACAACTACCACACGATTTCCGGTCACAACGACCGCAGCTATAACTAGCACCACTGATCGGCGGCCAACAACCACATCAACAACGACAACAACAACAGAATCGACAACGAGTACAAATATTCCAACCCCTACATCATTCGAAGAGTCTACGACACCTACGACTACAACCCTTCGACCAAAGCCAAAGCCGAAAGCATATCCACGTTGGAGTACATGGAGTCAATGGAGTGCATGCTCGCGTACCTGTGGCGGTGGTGTGATGTGGCAGCAGAGAAAGTGTATTTCTAAGTGAGTTAAACTTTTTATTTGTATACATGACGAATCAATAGACCACCCAATTGGCACACCCTGGTGCGGCGGGTAATTGGTTTTATGGGCCACTCGCATGGGAACTATGACTATGACTGTTAACAGGTGTCACTCGACATGCATTGAAATCACTTATAATACCTTGGTTCCTTTACAGTAAGTGCTTAGCCTGAATTTTGCATAGTTGCAGGCTTTCGTCTGTGATAAGGTTAATTGTTAATTGTGGAATGTGTGGCGTAAAAGTGAAAAGTATAAAGAAAAATTATTCATTTTGGGTCAAGAGGATAATATAGAAGTATAGGGCTTGGTATCATGAATAATTCTGCTGCGATAGGCGCTATGTACTATGAATCTGAGAGGGTTAGTGTGCTAAATGATTGTTTAGTCATACTACCTCACACGGCTACTATGAAGCATTACTCTATTACTATGTCGACGGGTTTTAGGATACCTTGCTTTATTTAGGTTTCCACTTTGGGTCAGATTAAGTCTCTATTTCTCTCATCTAGGCGACGAAACTATTTTCTTTTTCTTGTCATCATAGGAGACATCACACTGGAGAACTCAGGTGCATTTTTGTCAAAATGGTTTCACTGATGAACAGCTTGTGATATCAGCGCCGAAGATCTGACACCTGATACAAGCAAAAAGCAGGACATTTTCAAATGACATATTGAGATATAAATGAAAGCATCGTAGACCATAGTGCCTGTTAAGTCTACCACACTGAGATGCTTAGCAAGGACACCAATAAGTTGTTTGCAGTCTTCTCTACTGACAGACATCCAAGAGCATTTTTTTAGTCTGCCCTTATCCTGGATAGCCATGCTACACATAAATATGTTCGTTTGAAACCCTGACACTTTTTCAAAGTTTTCTATTTTCTGTGTCGTCTCGAAACTGGGGGCTGTGATTCGAAAATCATATTTGTTGGAGCATTATTGTTCATTCGCTCGATGTGGACGAGCGAGTGTAGTCGACGTGTTTTGGCTTTTGGACTACATCTACATCTTGTGTACAGCTCGTAGAGTTCGCGGTTGTATGTTCTCCTCTGTATCTTCTCCAGCTCCATATAACAAGAATTCGTTTTCCTAGTTAGGAATTTTGAACCCATTTGTTTCGGAAAACCTAAGTAGCAGCGGTTTCCTAGAGTAAGCCCTCCTCGAGTCTTTACTAAGATGTTATTCGCAGAGTTGATATTTACTCCGAGGTAGGTGAACTCCTTAACTACTTCAAAGTTACTGTTGTTTGTCGACAACTTGTACTCGGGTTTGTCCTCATTTACTTCAAGACCAACTCGTTTCCTGGTCGCCTGGTCTTTAATTGCCGTAAAAGCCGTTAAGACGGCGCGGTGGGAGCGACCGATGATGTCGATGTCACCTGCGTATTCTAGCATCTCGACAGATTTGTTAAAGATAGTGCCTTCCGTGTTAACGCCTGCCCTGCACACACAGTCACATGATAGCGCATCTTCTACCCAAAATCCAGTACGCATGTGGAATAGTTCGGAGGAACTATTTCCGAATTGCTCCTTGCACCGTATATTTTTAGCATCACGCGGCACAGCTGGATCAGTTTAGCCGGGATCCTGAATTCGGCCATCGTCTTGTAGAGCTCAAGGCGATGAACCCTATCGTCAGCTACCGGCTTTGAAATCTATGAAGGGATGCTGATGTCTTTTCCAGGATCTGCCTTAGTGTGAAAATATGGACGATCGTCGATTTGCCGGGCCGGGCAAACTTTCACACAGTACGTTGGATAGGATCTAATACGGATATGCCTCGATAGATTTAACAAGGCCTTTCTTGAAGACGGGGCTTACACAGCTGATAGTTCAGTCATCCGGCATGCCTTCTTCTACCTATACTTGGTTAATGATTTCGTGCATGCACCTTACCAAAGCATCATCGCATCATCATGGTATGGCTTCTTCACTGACTGGATGAGGATTCTCCTCTTGCACTATCAATCTTTTTACCTGATCCCTCTTAAGTTGTTGCTGGAAATGCTGCTTAAACACATCTACTATTCCTTGTGCTTCGGTAACTAAGTTTCCTTCACTGTTTTGAAGAGCCTGCGTTCCGCGCTTGAATCCAGCTGCCTGTTACTTGGCTTTCCTAAAAAAAACATTTGGATGTTATTCCTATCGGGGATCTTTGATAGCCTTGAGCTGGGAGCCTGGAGAATGGGTTATTTTCTTTTTTTACACAGGATCTTCTCCCTTCTTCTGGCTCGAAACTCTTCTCTCGCTACCCTTGTTCTGTGCTGCAGAGCTTCTATGTGAACATGTCTGTCACCTTTTACCGGCGTACGCATTCATCATCATATCAAGGATTCTTTTTGGGTAGTGGCTGGTAGCCTATGGTAGTCTCGGTTACTTTTTTGATTATGCAAAATCGATTAGCCGAAAGCCGTTGTCTGTTGTCGTGTCGTGGAGGCTGTGCTTTCCGACTAATCAGTCGAAGAAGTTTTCCTTACCGATTTTGGCTTTGAAGTCCCCAAGTATGGTTTGGACATCATACCCGACAGACTACGTAGGCTCCAACCACGAGGTCATAAAACTCCTCCTTGATGGAGTCTTCAGCTTAGTCGATAGTACCGTGTGCACATATTATGCTGAGGTTTTGGAATGTTACCTTGTTGCGGATCACGGTCAGGCGATCGCTGATTAAAAGGCTTAAAGTCAATTATCATTGAGCGTAGTCGATTTCCCACGACGAATCCGCATCCTAACATATGCAGTCTTTTGTGAAACCTGTAATATACTATGTATGCCGTTTTTGCATACATTATCATATCCATCGTATATCCTGGATCGCGGTAGTATCTGCCTTTTACCGCGTGAGGACAGATTTACGTTTCTGTGTAGCACCAGGAGTGTAAAGTGTACGTTTGTTCTAGTTGCAAACTCCCAATGCATAGT
This sequence comes from Xylota sylvarum, assembly GCA_905220385.1. Taxonomy (NCBI): domain Eukaryota; kingdom Metazoa; phylum Arthropoda; class Insecta; order Diptera; family Syrphidae; genus Xylota; species Xylota sylvarum. Next base: position 99,494,408 of record LR999957.1, on the reverse strand, counting down.
CCGTGAATGTTCCGGTTCGTGATATTAAATGAGGGGGTCCATTGTTATCCAACCTAGAGGTCCAGTTCCATTTTTTGAAACCCCTGGGACGAGGGACGGGTTTAAACCGATGTCAGTAACCCGCTTAGGGTATGGGAGCGCTTCCGTTGGCCCAATAAGGACTAATCCGCCACCATCTCCTTTCCGAAAAACCAGACTTTTTCTTGAAAATCTTTATCAGCCTGAGCTCCGAATTGAAGTGCTTTTTCTTCTGTTTGATCCTATGACGCCAACGTTGACTCCATCGAGAGAGTTCGTCTGCTGTCGTGTTTATATTCTTGTTCAACACTCGCTCTTATAAATTCAGTAAGTCGGGTCCGGATGGACACCAAGCAGTACCCGATGGCTACAACTAGGAGGTAAAATAAACACAATTGATGTGCAGTAACAGACTACCCCATTCCTACAGCATCTAGCCTGATATATATCTTTCCTAATGTAATGCAAATTTTGGACATTTCCCACTGAATCCTGTAGTGAAAAGCATACGCTTTTATCACACATCAGAAGCTAGTTACTTTGAAATTGCATTTATTAGGGTCCAAACACAAACTCCTTTTAGTATGCTAATAAATCTTTTATGTGACATTTCGCCTAAGAAATTTATGTTGCAGTTGAACTTCCTATTGCGCGCACATTAACCTCCACCCATCCATTTCTAATGTCAGTCGTTTAAGTCACAAAACACTCACAACATTCAGCACACAACAATAATAAACATAATTTCCATCACTCCTTTAAATGCACTTTCAACACATCACCATATGTTGGCGCTCTGTCCAAGTTAACCATCTCGCCCCGCGCTTAGTTCCTAAAATCATAAATTCCATGCTTAATTTGTTCATTTCAATGCGTCGACACGATTCCTTGATACTCTCTGCTCACAATAATGAGTTATGCCCTTCTGCTCCTCCTACATACATACGAGTACTTGTCTATTGCACCCTCTCTCTGTGTCAAATTGCATGACGAATTGTGTCAAATTGGATGCGAGGCCAAAAGTAATTAACAACTAAATAGCCAATGATGTCTAACGATGGCGCCCCCAAATCGCTTAGTGCGGCGAATTCGCAAATTGCTGTCGCTAGTATGTCATCGGTGATGATGAGTCAAAACTTTGATCTGAAATTGTGTGTGTTGTCCGATAATTCCAGGCGCCCGACAACTGGCAAGCGCTACATCAGCAACGATTGCATTGGCATCTATCGACGTTATCATCTTTGCAATGAGCAAGTGAGTTTTAGATTGATTTTCATCCAAGTGGCGACGATGTATCTAATTGTATCTTTATCCTAATTTAGACCTGTCCTTCAGCGGATGATGATTTCCGTCAGCAGCAATGCTCTGGTTTCAACGATGTTGACTTTCAGGGAAGAAAGTATGTGTGGGAGCCATATATCAAAGGTGAGTAAGTTGTCACGTCATACAGGCCAGGTTTCAAAGAGTTTTTTTTTTTGTTTTAATTTACAGATGATGCTGAATGCGAGTTGAACTGCAAGCCAATGGGAATGAAATATTTTGCTACGCTGAATAACACTGTCATAGATGGCACTGCGTGCTTCCGTCCAGCAGAGTACTATCGCTCAAACTATCGCGGACGTGCGATATGCGTTGGTGGCATTTGTAAGGTAAGAAGCACGTAATTTCTTCTTGTGTTAGTGGCAGAGCCACAACGAATGCATGTCATGGAGGAGTGCATGATTGATGATTACGTCATTGATAGGGTCTTAGCCGGTAAAAACCGCACTAATTAATGTGGTCTATGTCTGGGTTCTTTCGTGTGCAATCATTTTCGGATCAGAATTGAATGAAAATGCGATTTGGAATTAAAGGTTTTGTGGGAAAAGATATTCTCTGTTCGATAGACGGTCGGTCGGTGTGATGCGTGTCGATGAGATCCGGAAGAAAAGGGGTTTTTGTGTGTTGGATTTCGTGGTGAAAGACCTGTGACCTTTGGTTCTGTTGGAAAAAGTTCTTGCATTCTCTCTTGAGAGTAGAGTTGGATGGAGACAATTACCTTGCTAACGAGGTTGATAGTAAGTCACTGAGGGAAAAAGAATGGAAAAGAAAAAAACGTCTTTTAACGCGTTCTTAGTGGATCGATAGACTTTGATGAATTATTTCAATTACTGACCGCTTTATTGGAGGTTATAGATAGGTGTAAGTAGGTCATTCGGTTGTTGAATTGATGTGTCTATAATGTATATTGGACGATATTTTTTCAAGCAAAGAATGATTTTATGAAAACGAATTGACACCATACGGGAAAATATCTTTAAAACGTTATCCTTTCAGTTAAAGAAAGAATTTAAGAGCTTTCTATGCTGTAGGAGGAAGCTGTCGGTAATATTCTTTCAGTAGAAATCTTCTACTATTTCTGGTGAAATGGTAGGTAAGACAAATCGCTTCTTTTCACAGTGAAGTATCTGGTGCAGTTATAATGTTCTAAGTAATATAGCATACTCTCTATGTAGGGTGAGTAAATTCTGTAGATACATATGTCGTCACATGAGGCACTGCTCTAGCTATCTACATATTATTGATTCAGGGAGGTACAAGTACTAGGGTCTTTGTTTCTGTATTTGGATTCGATTTCTATCTTCCTTGATTGTGATCATAGGAAAGTAGGTTTGTCAGAGGACATCGTCAAGAAATATTATTGTAGAAGCATCTAAATGGTATTACCAACGTCCCGTGAACATCCGAGATCATATCGGTCATTAGCAAGTTCAATTCAGCCCTTCGAAAACAACATGCAAGTGCAGGTCTTTTCCATTCCTTTGGGCCATGAGCAGTTTCAAACCATACAAGTCCCCAGGGACAGATGGTACTATTCCGGTTGAGCTTCAGCAATCAGAAGACATAGTGTTCTCTTGGTTTAAATCCATCATGCCTGGTTATCTGAATCTGGTCTACATTCTCAAATTATGGACCGAGGTTGAAGTTGTCTTCCTACCCAAAGCAGGAAAATGCTCAAACGTGGAACCTATTTTTCCGACCTATCTGCCTATCGTCTTTTGTACTGAAAACACTAGAAAGACTGATTGATCCACCTACGTCAGAGCTTTAGTCTATCTATGTGTCCTAGCATGCGTACTACAAAGGCAACTCAGGTGAGACAGCCTTGAACTCGTTAGTACGCATCATTGAAAAATCACTGAGGATTAAGGAATTTACCATGGTCGCGTTCCTGGACATCAAGGGGGCCTTTCAAAATGTCAGATCTACGTCAATCTAGGAAGCTGCACTTGCTCCATTGCTCATACACAGGATTATCAATTCACAGCAGGGCGGTTCATCAGCTAGAAGACTTGTTAATTGCGGAACTCCTTAAGGTGTCGTTTTGTCCCTTCTTCTGTGGAATCTATTGGTCAATGGGCTGCTATTAGACATAGAAAGGACTGGCTGCCTATAAAGATGACATTGCTATCGCCGCCAACTCCGGAACACACCCTGATACTTTCAGGGAAATCCTTCAATGTGCTTTCCTACGGCCTAGCATATGGGCCTCGAAATGCGGGATACGGGTTAACCCCTTCAAAACAGAACTTGTCCTCTTCACAAAGAAATATAAAATTCCTCTTAGAGACCATCTGTCTCTCCTTCAAAAATAATGCTCAATATGTACTTGGGTCTCATTTTGGATTGGAAGCTAAACTGGAAAGGCAATCTACTTGAATGCATGAAGAAGGCAACTGTGGCTTTATACTTCTACAAAAAGGTCATAGGTAGGAGCTGGGGTTTTTAACCTCATATCATACGTGTCTGTTTTTAGGCCTATACTACTGCATGGTGTGATCGTCTCAATCTCCAATCTGACCGAAGTGAATGGGTCACTGCTCCCTCTCTTTAGAACTGTTCATGCCATTTCTACACGGTCGGGACCAAGACTGATGAGGGGGTGGGTTGTGGTGTCTTTTCCAAAAAGCTCAATCTGTGCATCTTTTTGCGCCTCCTAGATCATTGTAGCGTTTTTCAGGTGGAAATCATGGCGATCAAGGAAGCATTGTCCTGACTGAAATGTAATATCTGTCTAGCAATCAAATTTCTGGAATCATGCTCCTTCACTTAAAAGGTCGGTTTAAACTGTCGTCTGTTTCTTTTGGAAATGATTGAGCCGTTCAAAATTCACCGATGCTGGGAGCCAGGCCACAGGTCATTGCAGGGACAGCGTACTTTTTTAAATTATAGGGAAAACACTCTGTTTCCCAGATTTTCTTCTGAAGTGGTTACAAAAGTTCTGCTGATATTGCTGGCACTATTCCCGAAAGCTCTGCATGAAGTCCTTTCACCTTGTTTTTTTTAGTGGTAAGAAGTGGTGTGAATTTCTGTGTCAAGATTTTAATTCGACACTAGTTCATTCATTTGGCTTTGGAACGTACAATAGATAAGAGATAAGATGAAAGGTTGACTAACTGCCAACTGATCAATTTGGTAGAATGTTGTTAGTTGACACCCAGTTTCTAGGCAGGTTTTATGCTTAAACATGGTCCCATCTATGACAAGGCAATTCATGTTGCAGCAATCTACAAATTGTTCACCATTGTCATTGCGTTGCTGTCGCTACCTATCATTATCTTAAAGTCTCTCGTGTCGCAATGACGATATCTCCACTTGGTGTCGCTTTGTATTCGCCGCTATTGGTTGTAGAAGTTGTCATTTTCGTCCTCCGTCGAAGAGTAGTCAGAAAGTTGAAGGACTTCCGCCGTATTTTTTCAATTTCTATCATACATTGGCGTGCTTAGAAAAAAAAGGCGTATATCGTACAAACTATAAAACAACCTTTATAATAATGAACTCGTAAGTGTTCGGGTGCCATCTAGTAAAAACTGAGTATTTGCTAATTCAGTGCAAATCGAAGGGTAAATCAATAGAAGCTGTTTGAATCAAGTATTAGATCTGTTTTGGCATTTTAGAAAGGTGGTAGGTCTTATAGAATTAATAGGTTGAGCAAAAAATTTAACACGCATAGCACGCAGGACTTTATGAGACTTTATCGTCAATTGTTTATTTTTAATCATATTCCCCATTCCCCCAAGCAACCGATTAGTGATTGATCCTACTTCAAAAATTGGAACAATTTGCTATTAATGAACTAGTTTCTGCTATAAGAACTCAAGAAGATTAGATTACTCATTTTAGATTACTTTTGAATTACTTCAACGGATCAATCTAATTTGGTTCTAAAGATGAATTTTCCAGATTGCAGCACGAAAACATCTTTTAATTCTCTACCTACTTTTCATTAGATTATATCTTATACTGCATACTTCTTGGCTGCTGATAAAAAAAACTCCACCCACTAAATAACTACTCAATCGCAAAGCACTCAATGAGCTTTCGAAAACTTTATCTGTGACATTCGCCCAAAATGATCGGAATTCGTATCTGTCGCAGCTGATCTTACTACAATATGCATACATATGTACATGCAGCGCACTTTTCATGTACGTACATTACACGTGGATAGTGGATACGAATCACGAACTGGAAGCAAACAAGTGATATTTCCCAGGCGAACCATTTGAACCAGGAAGTTCTATATTAGGCCTCTCCAACTTAATTGATTAAAGATGCGTTCGCTTAAATGGATAAATTGTAGAGATCTTTTGATGCAAAGTTTGCCATTCTAAAAACGAACCAGACTCCTGTCTGTTTATGCAATACATACACTGACAGAGAAATCAACGAATCATGTCAAGTTGACATGAACACTTGCGTACAACTCTGTGGTCTGTCGAACTGTCATCATCGGGAATAGGCAAAATAGAAGATTATTTTTTACAGAAAATATAAATGTCCCCCGAATAACTTAATCCCACAGACGGGCGCCTCATATTACACGTTACGCGTAGTGCGTAGTGTGCAAAATATGGACCAATGCGCCTTCCTCACCACAATCACGTCAGTCAGACATCACACATTAGGTCGGATCACTGGATTGGTCTCGATATGGATTGTTTTCATTTTCAATGCGTCGCGGCGTGCGGCTACCCTTTGGGCAATTTGATCCTTCGATCTTATTGATCTGATACAAAAAAAAAACGAACTAAAGTGTGTAGATCAATTCTTCGCCTTTGCACTGGTGATCTGTTCCCAATTTACCTCAATTTTGATCGAGTGGCGGTAATTACTTAATTGCTGTGGTCGTACAGTTGCACTTGCGATTCGACAACACGATGAGGGTCTGTACAACCCTCGATCGAAAGTGAATCAAATGGGTTGTTGTTTTCGGATTAGATTGCTGCTGCTTGAATGGTTTGCGCGACGAGGCGATGTTTCAAGGAAGTTGCTCCATTGTAACGCAGCAGACAAACATTTTGTGGTTCGCGGTGAGTGCTGCTCCATAGTGATGACGGCTTGCGGTATGGTGTAATTAATTAATCAAGCAGAATGTGATGACTCCGCAGATATTTCATCTATATGCGTACATCCCTCTTTTCATCTCTCGTGTGGCATAATAAAATCTGGAACATCAACACTGTGGGTCGTGCGGGCGTGCGTCGAGTCCAAGTTAATTATGAAAGTGATTTCGTTAGCGATCGTCCGTTAGCTGTAGGGAAGACCCACTTGAATGGATGATGTGTTGTGATCGTTGCGACAATTGATGAGGTGACAATTTAATTGAAAGCGATACTATCGTCGGAAGGGTGTAAAAGGTTGTACGTAATTGATCGGAGAGTAATTAAATGTGTGCGTTTGAGTTCTATTTCTTTTTTTTTTGGTTGTGTGATAAATTGACACTCAATTGACAATAGATTGTTGCCAATTGATGGTGAATTATAGAATTTATGATGTACGGAGGTTATGTGGTTGATTAGGTTTTTGGCATAAGTGTCTGTGCAAAGAAAAATGATGACTCGAATGGAATGATGCCTAGAGCGTGCTCATAGAAGATCACTGAGTCAAAAGTGATCGATTGAGGGTATAATGAAAACCTCCGGGCTGTTTCATAATTGATGTGATTTTCTAGAATATGGTGGGCGGTAATAATTTATTTTATGCTAACCACCAGTCTATTAGGTCAAACGGTAGTGTAAAATTAATGATCGTAAACCATACCTTTTTTTGCTATTTGTTTGATCATGTTCGACGACTTTGATCAATTTGCGAAATTTAAAACATATTGTGTTTCAGTATACACCTTAGGTTACCGAAAGTTGTATCTGGGAGGATTTAACTCTAGGTTTCTGTATAATATTGTGCACATCGAAATGATCACGAGTATCTGTAGTGAATGAGATGGGAATAACTGTCAAAGGACAAGCTAATTTAACACCTCTTAAGCTATTTGTCCTAATTTCTAAGACTTGAACGATGAGGACCAATTGGTTTCTGGGGCACAAAAATACTCAAACATTAAAAGAATGGAATCTAATGCAAATTTAACCCATTTGCTGCACAAATAGAATCAAGAACGTAACCTACTTTGCCTTCTTTTTTTTTAAGATCTCCAATCAATTAATTTCAATCCGTACAAGAACATTGCTTATTTTTCAAAATCCTTCTCTTTATCCTTTTCCTCTTTATTCAATCTTACGTAAAATTAATTCAATTTGAGTATCTCCCTACATCCTATGGAAGCATTCACAGCCATTTTCAATCCTAACTCCGCACACGATCGCTTCGAAGAGTGACTTACGGCTCGACGATAAGAAGTTCATTTGGGCGTACTCCCGCACTAAAGTATGCTGCGTGACATTCACACTGACATTTAATGTTCCTTTTTATTGTGTGCGTGCGTGTGGGATTCACCTCCTTTTATCGAGGCGAATAAATAAGATGTTACTCTGGCTCAGCCAGACATTTCAGAAGTTTCGCGATAGGATTCAGAAGTTTATTAGGTAGGTGAATGAGTCAGTTAGGATGGTTGTACGGTTTTGTCCAGCTTCCTTGTGGTATACATACGTGTGAGTGAAAAGTTGGAATGTGCAATGTTATTTGGAAGAGGTGGATAACCTTGTGGAATGGAAACAACATGCTTCACTTCCTTGTAGTTCAGTCGTAGTAGAATCTTATGGGGTATTATGAATGTTCTACGTCAAAATTTTGCACATAATAGATACTAAGAGTCAGCATCAATCTTTTGTCTTTACATGTCAAAATTTTTTTAAAGATCGGTAGTGATCGGGGATTTGTATCGATCGACAGTAGTCAGAAACAATCTACACCAGTTCTACGCCAAAACCTTCCTAAGATCAACAGTGATTACGCATATCTTATCGGGATATTAGTTGACTAACATATTAAAACCTTTCAACGATCAACGGTGATCGTTTCAATCTTCTGATTTCTTTCTAGCAGATGTTAATATAAAATAGTTGAAAGGTCTGAAACCTGCATACAATACATAAGTATAAAAACAATCTACCTTCCATGTCAAAGTATTTCGAGGATCGACGGTGAATGCATTGAATCGATCGATCGGTTGATAAATGATTGTCTGACAATAGTTTCGCTGTGTTTAAGTAGTAGGATGTGGCTTACACTATACAATGAAAGCACTAATAACTTCTAGTGCAAATCAGATTAGATTCTATTTCTCTCCGTTTCGATGACCTCATCTGGAAAGTTTGTTCCGCAACATTGAAAACATAAGACAGCTTTTTTATTCTAGGGACTTCCTTCTCAGTCTTCTGACATTCCTCAGTGGCTCCATATCTGTATGGAGTACAGTCACCTTCCCTCTTTACGAACAAACGATGTACAAATTGTTTCTCTATTCCATTTTTGCAACATGAAATCATTTGAGCTAATGCAAAACATGTGTTCACGGGGGGGCCAACCCATAATTCTATGTGCCGCAACCGCACTATATAATCGATCTTTAGTTACATACATAGTTGAGTAAATTATACTCAAATTCAAATGAAAAATAAATAAACTTAACAGTGGTTTTATCTTTGTTTGAATATCTTCTCATAATCTCCCCCTAGCTCCGGTTTCTTTAAGAAACAAAACGCAGCATTTCTCACCCCCGAAATCAAACCGAAAGCAACACAAACGTAGAGAACAACCGAAAATTTATTTGCCAACATCCGAGATACCACTACGACAACAAAATCATCACCATCACCATCCACCAGCGCGTATAGCATAACCACCTCCCCAGCTAGACTCTAGATAGCTATGCTCTAGCCTTAGAATACGATGTTTGTTTTAGCATATAGGGGGATACCGTACCGATACACACAATCAACGGTCGTAACAAAACCAAACCGTCCATTGGGACCATCCACCAGTCTGAGTTAAAGTGTTCATCAAGTCGAATCGGTCGGCGATTTTTTCGACTTGAATCAGTTCATGCTGCTCATGTTGTTGTTGTTTTATTGGTCGGGTCGATTGTGATAGAATTTTTGGAATTTGCATTTTCGATTTGCAATTTATTGGTGGCGGCAGCCGCACGGCTAGTAGTCAATCGTGCGTCCGTTTCTCGGGCGGATATCATCAATATTTTTTTTTTTTTTGTTCATCGTTCTCCTCATCTCTATCGTGCGCGGTGCTAATTGATTTATGATAGAGTTGTGTGTGCGCGAACTAAGTATCTGAGAAGTAGTAGAAGAAGAAGAAGAAAAAGTAGAGGCATAGATACGCCATAAGCAATTAGTGTTGGAGATTTCGTGAACGGTGACTGTTGCCTAGCCCACTAAGAGGCAGTTTAAGGAAAGGCGATCGGTAATCGAATTAGTTGACAATTTTGTTGATCAAGTGCGCACAGTGTTTATTGGGGGTCATTTGGGGTGGAAGTGATCTTTGGAAAGAAGGTGATAAATTGAAGTTATAGTGCAGGATATTCGGTTAAGAACTTTGTGAGATTTTGATGATATTCGTACAAGTTAGGTATAAGAAATATATGATACTTAGACATTTCCTATTTGTGACAGGAATTTCTGGGGGATTAAGGATGTACACAAATGAATTTGAATCAGAATCTTTTTTTGAAAAAAAAAACTTTCCCTGTATTTTGACGGTTGTCTAAAGTCTTTTTTATTGAAGTGATACTTCACGATTAGTTTACCAATCAGTTGGGCGCTAATTTGATCGAAAAAGTGATGTTGTAAAATAGGAACTTTCTTTTGCAGAACTGAGTTTAAGGGGACCGTTCACAGGATCCATTCGTCTGATTATCCTATTAGCTTCTAAATTGTAAACGTAACGATCAGGGCAAAGTATGTGAATGAAAAAATGTCAATGGAATCGTGATTAGAGACAACTTTTAAATTTATTATGACAAATAAGCGAGAGTTTGGCTGTGTTCCAAAATGTGAAAAAAAAAATTGTTTCGATGCAGTAACATTATTCTTTTGATGCAGATACGCAATTCCGATAATTTGTATACATTTTACACTGCAAAAGTTTGATGTTACGATACGTAGTTTATACAAAGCCGGCAATTGCCAAAATTAAAATGACATACTTTGAATTAAAAATAAATTTAAATCAACGAATTGAATGCCAAATGAAAGCATCAAAAAAATTATCGATGCATAGTTTGCTTAGTTAATGCGCATCGATAACGTTTAGGATACATTTAGAAACTTGTTACTTTGTCAAAACTTTATCATTTGACTTTTGGAACTTATATGACTTTGCATCTATGACGCATCTGATACATTTTCGAACTCACCCTACGATATTTTAAATACTTTGCGAAATAAAACATTTGGTATTCTTGCAACCAATGTTTAATTTATACAAAAGTTCACAAAAGAAGTGATTCAAAAAGAAATATAAATTATGGAAACTGTTCCAAATTGATTCTCAAGTGTACAAAAGTTATAGCTTTTATTTTTGAGGACCTATCTCAAGACAATCGTACTTACACTGGGATGTTTTTTAAGAACTCGAATCTTGAACTCTTTACTTGTCCGTCGGACGTACTAACCACGACTCCCACTATCCAGGACTTTCGGAAGAACAGAAGTGTCGATTAATTTTGTTCATTTAACATTTTGTTTTAGTACAAATTCGTTATAACTTCATTTTTTTTTAAATTTCGTCTGTTTGATTGTAAACTTTCAGTTGGCATTTTCCTAATTAACTTTAATGCAAGGTCTTAAGTCTTTGATGTTTTCAGAAACATTTGAACGGGACTTAACTAAATTACCCCCTTTGCAGGCTATCTACTGTAGACGTAAAATACATTTTTGAAGCTGATCCTTTTTTCTACGATTTTGTTTTTTTCCTACTTTGTTTTCTCTTTCTATGGAAAACAACTTTAGCCAGAAGTTTCAGCTCGCAGTTACCCAACGGAGAGTTTCTGATCATACGAATTGGATCCAGGATAAACGATTTTCGATGTTGCACGGAGAATATCGCTTATCATTACCAGGGATAACAGTGCTGATATGTTATAATGCTAGTGTTCTGTATTTAAATTAAGACTTGTAAGACATTGTGCAAGCCTAATGGTTAACTAGTTCTAAATAGGGCTTAAGGTTCTATTTTCCTCGTTTTCTTTGGGATGATCGAGATCAGAGCTGACAAATATGTGTCTGCATTTGATAATTTAATCTTGTGCTTAACCTAGGTTTCATTGAAATCGTTTTCCTTAAGCTCTTGAGGTTGGTCCAGTGATCAGTGATTCATGGACTTTCTCTTGGTTCAGCTAGGCGACAGGCACCTCTTTCGACCAGACATCTAATTTGTTCTTTTTTCTCGAAACGTTCATGTACAGGGCAGGGAAGCATAACTTTTTCGTGGATATGTGAATTCTTGAAGAGAGACTTTCTGAAGAGATATATGTATACGGTGGGCCATCTGTTGGTTTCTTTTTAAAAAGGCTATAAAAAAAAACACTGTCAACACAATTTTCCAATACATTTTCGATGGTTTCGGTCCCTATTTCACGACTAGATTGAGCAATATTGTTCTTGAGTGCCTGAATAGTCTCTGAATTGTTTGCATAGTTTCGAACTTCAATGGGATCTCACAAAAGAAAGTCGAACTGCATCAAACCGCTGCTTCTTGCCGGCCAAGGAACATCACCAAAACCACCGATTACACGATTATTGAACTTAGTGTGCAGTATATCGATTGTTAGACAGTAGCCTTGCTGGAACCATATGTCAATGGATTGTAAAAATGCAATATTTCTATCTTCCTACGCAGAAGTGCTAGAAATAACGTTCATCGCTATAATGCACAATTTTCTTGACCAAATTGTTCCGAATTTCAGCCTTAGCATTAGTCATTTGAAAAAGTAAAAGCTAATCTTCCCACAAGTGTATTCTATCCATTCTTCCTTAGCCAGAACTATCTATGTAAAAATTCAAACCCCTGCTATGAAAAATGTAACTTTTTTTTACAAAATTTGTGGGGGAGAATAGTTAGTGCAGAGCTGTTATTAAGGGCAGTTTACATTTTAAGTTGTAGTTAGTAATTTTTTTAAGGAAATTGTTTTTGAATTGATTTTTTTTTAGCTGATTTATAGTGGCAATGCAAAAAAAATTCATCGTTTCCAGGAAGAAATATGTTGGTTAGGAGGTCTATTGTGCCTAATATTGTTGTTGAGTACCTGAATCCTCTCTGGACTGTTCGCATAGCATCGGTCTTTAATAGCGCCCACAAAAAAAAGTCCAATGACGTGAAATTGCAGCTCCATGCCAGCCAAGCAACATCACCATCACCGACTGATTACACGATTATTGGACTTGGTGTGCAGTAAATCGATTGTTGGACGGTTTGTGTGGTATGTAGCCCCATCTTGCTAAAACCATAGCTCGCCCAAGTCCAAATCCTCAATTTCTGGTCATAGAAAATCGGTTATCATACCTCGGTAGCGCTCTCCATTGACTATAACGTGTGTTCCATTGTCGTCTTGGAAGAAAAATGAGCTGCAATATTCTCCGTTGAGTTCACAGGATGAACACGGGAATATGAACGCTTATGTTCAATCAGCAAACCAGTCTCACGAGCTTTCACCACAAACTTCCGTACTTCAGCTGCAGTTGGTGCATTATTTCGACCGAAATTTTTTTTCAAAACTCGCACTATTTCAGCAACATAGCATCCACTTTGGAAGTAATTTTGCAATATTTTCTAACGTTGTTCAAGCGTAAATCGATCCATTTCAGACCGCGAAAATATAATACTGAGTTTTTGTCAATTTTTTGAGCGCGTAAAAGCTGTCAATGTCAAAATAACATATGATTTAAAAAGAAACCAACAGGTGGCCCAACCTAGAATATGCATTAAAAATGGCATAGGTACCCATTCCTGAGTGTTCGGTTATAGCGTTTGGTTTGTAGGTTGGCTTCTAGCCTCATAGTGCTGAATTTGTGGAACTCAATAGTTCTCTGATTTACCTTCATTTATCTTTTAGTCATCAGTGTATATCGCTATTTATTTTGCCAGAAAGATGAAGGCCGTAAAGAAGCTGCTTATAATGCATCTGCCTGCAAATGTCTTGGGTAATTCTGTAATATCCCTTTAATTATTACAGTTGACTAGTGCTACTGCTTTTCTCCAACAATGTTTGACCTAATTTGAGAAAATAAAACAACTTGTCCGATAATGTGTCTGTGCATAAAGCGAAAGTCTTAAATTGCCTATCAAGTTGATAACATGTAATAATTTAAAAATAACTAAAAAAAAAAATGCCTAAATTCCTTCGTCTCTCGTGTCAAAACATCTGCATGTGACTTATCTAATCTTTTGCAATAAACACTAAAACCATCAACACATTCTTTAGCGGCATCATAAAAATTGCTAGTTGCGATAAGAAGCAACCAATTGCGCGAATCACTGCAAATATAATATTTTTTTTTCTAAACATAATTATAAGTGAACTTCATCTATTAAAAAACAAAAAGAAAAAAAATAAAAAGAAAAGAAATCTAATCAAGGTTCAAATATTTATTTTTAAAGATTATTTCACTGACACATACTTTCAGAGTGAACAAGTAAATACATTTCCTGGTTGGTAAACGTAAATTGCATTTTTGAAGGTTGTTCGATGTATGAGATACCAGTGCTTTGAATATTTTTTGTTCAAGCAAACATGTTGATCTTTTTTTTCACACTTTTTATAGGCATGACCTCCACAATACATCCTCATCATCTCTTTGATGATTGATCTCAGTTCGGACCGACACCATATGTGTCAAAATGAAAGCGTCCTTTGAAGCAAGCAGATTTTTCTTTTTGTTACGAGACCACCTTCTTTCATATTTATGAACGTCTGTGGTCTAATAAAAAAGTCCCACTAGAAATTATTATTCATCGATGTGAACAATAACAAATGAGGCAAAAAAGTTCCATGTTATGTTTTTATGATCGTTTAATTGGTAAATCGTTTCAAATCAACTGCTAAACGATCGTATCCTATTCTTGGCGGGGGAGGGAAGCACTATTGAAAAGTATGTCGTTTAACATGGCGTCTCGGTTGTGGTTTTAATTAAAAATGCTAAAGAACTCTATGTTGTGGGTGAATTTTCGAGGCAATCTATTTACAGAAGTTCGAATGCTTTGGAGTTGTTGTAAATTTGACGAGATTTTTTTTTCATAAAGTGTTAAAGCCGGCATTAGATCTCTATCTTAGAATAGTTTAAACTTTAATGGCTGTTTTATTTGTGCTACACCTCGGTATTCGAAAATTTTAAACACGAGCCGTTTAGAATGGTTGTATATTTAGATAATTTATTGAATTTGTTTTTCTTTTGCGGTCAAAGAAATTTATGACCGAAGATTTAGTGGTCTTTTGCGGCGATTAAATTAGAAACCTCGCATAGGAATGAGTCTTAATTATGTTTGACTTGAGTCTGTGGTCACACGCACTCGACTTAATCACTTCAAACAGTAAACGTTTAATACTTTGCAAGAATTATTTTGATTTTACTTTAATTCGGATTTTTGAGATTATATGTTAGGAGCTTACGTATTTATTTAGGTGACGCTCCAGTCCGGGGTGGACCAGGGCCTCAACCAATAAGCCTCTCCATTGGTTAAGATTCTATTCCATTTCTGCGCACCACCTTAGGCAAGGTCTTCAACTACTGCATTGTGTTGAATTCGAAGACTTTTCGGACCGTTGATGTCCATTCGGTCTACATGTCATAGCGATTTTAGACGACTAATGAGTACTTTCCTGATCAGGTCGATGTCGCTGTTAAATATCCAACTCCAAGTCCCGTCAACGCAAACGGAACCGAAAATTATTCGAAGAATTTTGCGTTCAAAACGACCAAGGATATCTTCATCCGCCTTCGTTAACGTCCATGACTTTGCGCTATACAGCAGGACTGGGATGATGAGGGTTTTATATAGAGTCTCCTTAGTGTTTCTTGACAAGGCCTCGTTACTCAATTGCCTTCTTAGACCAAAGAAACAGAGATTGGCAAGTGTAACTGATGTTGTTGTTTGGTAGACAAAGTCCCTGACTACTTCAAAGTTACAGCTGTCGATTGTGACGTTCTGTTGAATTCGTCGATGTTGTGTGTCTCTTCTTGTTGACTGTTAATCGTTGTATACTTGGTTTTGTTCTCGTTTACCGCTGAACCCAGTCTCCTTTCTTGTGGATGAGGCATACACTCATCTGACTAAATCTTAGAAATGAGTCGGTGTATCCTCTCTACCAGGTTATTTCCAGCTGCTTTGAACAACTCGGCTGGTAAGCTGTCAGGTCCAGCAGTCTTGTTGGATTTAAGCTTGGATATTGCTATCCTCACTTCGTTTTGATCAGGTGGATGGAAGTTTTGGCTGTCATCATCTATATTGAATGGTTCATTCTGCCTGACAGCGAGATGTTGGTCTTCGTCGCTGTTATACAGTCTGCAGAGGAAGTTTTACCATATTCTCAGCACCGACTGTGACGAAGTTCCCTTCTTCATCTTACTGGCTTGACACGTTCCTTTTACCTTTTGGTGAAACTTCCAAACATTGTTCCTGGAGTAGAACCTCTCTAATTCCTCGATCGCGCGCTTCTCTTGCTCTTTCTTTTTCCTCCGGAGAAGCCGATGTTCCTTTCTCTTCTTTTGTTTATATAGCTCACGAGCTGCTCTCGTCCTCTTGTGCAGCGTGGCTTCATAGACGAGTTGTTTGGCTGCATGTGCTTGCCGGCAATCTTCATCAAACCAGGGGTTTCGACGAGGTGGTCGGGTGAAACCCAGCACATTAGTTGCGGCGTTGAGCAATTTAATTGACAGTTTCATGTTAAGGTGAGGAAACCGTGTGCTAGCTATAGTAACATTACGTCCCTCAGCAAATCAATTAGCCTAAGCCCGTTTCCAGGCGTGGTATCGTGTAGGCTATGATTTCCAATGGTGCTACCAACGATGTCGTCCTTTTCTATTTCGGCGTTAAAATCACCTAGGACGATTTTAACGTCATATTCAGGACATTGTTTATATCTCTTGTTATAGCAGTGTAGGGTCTTCGCTAATTGTTCGGCTGTACGTGCCCTGCTCATGATCCAAACATGCCACATGCAGATCCGTTGTCCTTTTTTTGTTTTGCAGGGTCGTCAACAGTGAATACGTCCTTTTCGAGGCTTGTAGTTATATCAGAACTAGAGTGTTTTTCCGTGATAGGGAAGTTACCTCGACAGAGAGGACAAGTTTCCTAGGATGGGGGCCAGATCTTCCGGAGTCAGTAACTCACTTCGGGAATAAGCGCGCTGCCGTTGCGAAGCAGCTCATATAGTGATAACACTAATAGTTCGGCCTGACTGGTACTGTAGACGCCACCGTTGATTCCATTAAGGGAATTCGTCCGCTGCCGCCTGGAGCAAGAGGAAGTGCTTTAGAGATAAAACACTCCTCCTCTTCTCTAGTTTGCTGCCACCAACGACATTATAAAAGGGGTTGGTTACCCAATCTCCAGTCGCGGTACTAGGCACCCAGCGCTCAGATAAAGATAAAGAGGTCTTTTAGGTCATTTTGTTTCAGTCCTCGCAACTTCATAAAGAAGGACATACTGCCGGTGACTATAGGACAAGGATACTGCAGGTGACATACAGATTAAATCTATTTATTTTTTCTCTAGATCTTTTGCAAGAGTCTTGTGAAATAGGCATTACTACCAGCACAGTGGAGTACGTCATGGTTTACTAGTTCCTTTGGAATGAGTGAGTCTCGACATTCAATTCCCAGACAATACCAAAGTTTTGGGTTTGTCGTTGGTCGCAGGCATACCTTATCTTGCTAATGACTACAAGCAGAATAGGTCAACCGCCCTGTATCACAACTAGTTTCTCCTTCCAATTCAATCTTCAATTACCCAAGCCTTCATTGAACTTCTCCGTTTATTTACGGTTTGAAAACTGGGAATGATCTTTTCTTAGCAAAACGACCAATCTTTGTCTTCGAAGAATCAACTCCCAGACCTCGGATACTGACAGGCTGACCTGACAAAGCGACATCAATCGATACACATTTCATATTGTCATGTTGTGAATATGATTGATAGTTATCCTGTTGTAAATGTCTATCGAACTTTCGAATATTTTGTCCAGAAACCATGAGAGTTTGATTGATCTTTAGTTCGATGCTGATCAGTTTTAAAAAGACCTGTTTTTAAAAAACGTTGCGGTGTTTTTTTGGTAGATTCCAAAAACTTCTGATTGAAATAAGCTTGCAACTAAATATCAACTTTCTATCTTAAAATATATGTATACCAAATGTGAACTGTTTGTACTTTCCTGACCAAGGACATGTCATTTAATTTAATTTCATATTTTCTAGGCTTTAAATCATAGCTTTTGTATAGTTTAACAAACTCGATAAGAAAACATATTATGGCAAAATTACTAATTTAAGAACAATTCGTACCAAGTCTAGTCACACCTATCATTTAAATAGGCTACCAACTTCCGCAGCTACTGTCCACTAAAACCACTCAATTACCTCACATTTTTCCCACGCTATAAGCATTTTAACCTTAAATTCTATTTTAAAATTTTGTTTTTACTTACTAACATTTATGTAAACACTTGCCACACGTTTCATACTTTTAAGATCCAAAAGTACATTATACCTCTTACGTCACACCCACCGATCGCGCTTCGATCGCATTTCAAATTTCAATTGACTAGTGACACTAATTGAACAATAATTGGACTTTTAAATGATTAGAGTATTTTTTGTACTTTCAATTTGGTTTCTGTTTCGTTTTCAAACAAAATTCACAAACAACCAGCTTCTGAATTGAATTTGCAAGTAAATTGAAAATTTTGTGTATTCTTCTCTTTTGTATGCCTATTCGTTAAGTAAATAAAGATATACAATACTACAATATATCAATACAGTAGAATTTGACGGAATTCAATTTAGAACTGAAAACAAAAGGAAAAAAAAAATAGAGCATTAAGCAGTAGATTTCGACCATGAAGTCATCAGAATGGAATTTTTACTCGAACCTTGTTTAGTGGGGTTCTAGGAAGAGCCCGACCATCCGGTGGAGATACGATCAGTAGCAAAGATCACTAGATCGAATAAAACTTCCAAATTCAGAGATAAATAAACAAAAATATGTACATAGACAGGATGATTGGTTAAAGTGGGACCAGATGTGTGATGTCTAATCTGGTGTTAAATGTAAAAGGTCCACAGCGATCATACCCACATTAAATGGTGAACAAGATTACTGTCCAAAATTGATCTCTTACAGTCACGATCCCTGTCAAATTTATCCTAACTATGGTCTAAGTGTAGTAAGAATTGAAATTGCTTATGAAGTGATCATGTGAATAGAGCACGATTACTGATCATCATCGTAAGGGATTGATTAAGCGTATTAGATATGATCACATGATCGAATGTAAAAAAAACTTGCTATATATCAAACGTTCGTAACATTGATCGTAATGATTATGCCCAAAAGTAACCATCAAATTCGATAAACAATTTGACTGTAAATCTATTTTCCACTTTGTTATTTGATGATTGTTCCACTTTTGCTCTAAATCGATCATCATGACCATAAATTCCAATCGAAATAAATTAAATAAACATTGTGTATCTCCGTCCAAACCAAATACAGTCTCCGTAGATTAATATCAATTAGCTAAAACGAATTTTCATTTTTTTCTTTTATTTTTATTTTGCCTGTCATCTTAATTTGGAAAGATCAATAGGGTCTGATGAAAGATCTTAAGTGATCGACTGCAGGAGAACTTAGATAATTTGCATGCAAATGGCATGTTTTTTTTTTGTCTCCACTTAAACCGTGTCACCGCAATTAACCAAATCGAATTCGGCTTTTTGCCGTTTATAGATCATCATCATTTCCACGCTGATCGTAAACCGCTAACACTCCAATTAGATAGCCATAAAATGTCACGAAGTAGAAATAATTGTTAGCGCCTTCTGATAACAGATTTGGTTTTACGATCGATTTCAAAACAAAAAAAGAAAAAAACATTTTTGTGTGGGCCGATAAATAATTATTATTAATTTTTTGAAACGATCGCAGACAAATGGATCTCCACCGAAAAGTAAGGCTTTCCAATGTCGATTGAAAGTAAGAGCAGAGGTTGATGGGTTTAGTATACAGGTGTCTGTTCTTAATAGTTCAGTGATCAGACGATTATATATTTTGTTGTATGATCAAAGAACCTACCATAACCTTGCTCGTGATCGAGTAGATCAGGATTTATTGTTTGCTTAGATTCGAATAGTTTCATTATGATTACAGTAAACTGTTTGCTGAATTTTATGATAGCAAATATCTTCTGTCTATTTTTGCTGTGTTTGTCTAGACTCAATGTATCTATTTGCAAAATTATTGAGTAAATAGCGAAAAACTTTGTATGGTTGAAATTTTGCAGGTATTTTTGAGTGGATTATGAAATTTGGTAAATATTTACAGAAGAAGAAGAATGGGGCAGTTGAGTCAGTAGTGTTGGGTGAGGTGGTATTCACTTGAAGCACCAAACACTTGTAGACGATTATTGGGAGTTAATATTTGTTCAGATTTAAGTAAACAGAAATAACTTAATCATTTTCTGATCATTTCTGATTGATATTCGGTTGATCCTTGTAGTAGGTACTTGCTTTTGTACTTAGGAGTCGAGTTGTTTTCTTTTTTGTCTTATAGTTAAAAACTAGGTCTTTTGTTTTCTGTAGTAATTTCAGAAGATTGATAGAACTACCCGGTTAAACATACATATGAATCCTTGAAAATATTCGATACCTTATTAAAGACAAAACTCCCAGGACTCGAATTAGAATCGGAATTGGCAATTGGCAATTCCTTTCATTTCATTGCAACGTCTACAATACATACGCAACAACAGTACGAAACAGCAATTCCAGGTTAATATCGGGGTGCATCATGTTGGTGTCGTTAGTCTTTTGCTCTTTTTATATTTATAATCACACGTAATCCCGACTATTTTTGCGAACGCTACGGGATTTAACCGATTTTGAGGGAACAGTCTACGGTTTCCAACTTCCAAATCTAAGCTGGATTTTACAATGTCTACTTTATAAATGTCTAAAAATCATTAACTTCTACCGCAGTGTATAAATTTAGTTGGTGGTGGGCTTTTCGGGCCGAAAGCCACTTTAACATGCACCAATAAGGTTCCAGTCAAACGATTTTTATTGCTATCATAATGCTGCATATAAGATCTTGTAAGTGACGATGGGAAGACTGATATTGGGTTGATCTTCTGTCTGTCCCTTCTAGCTGAAAGCATATACTTGGTGTTGCTCTAATTCACAACTAAACCCATTTTTGCCGCTTCTGTTCCAATACTTGCAAACGCACCAGTGACAGCTCGATGTGTTCTGCCGATGATGCCAATGTCATCAGCGTAAGCAAGTAATTGCACAGACTTTTGGAAAACTGTGCCTCTGGTGCTGGCCTGAAAGTTTCGCACTATTTTCTCAAGCATGATGAAAAACTCACATGAAAGCGCAGCACCTTCTCTGAATCCTTTTTTGACACCAAAGGTCTCGGTGAGATTGTTTCAGACCTTTATGGAGCAGCAAGTGTTCTCCATCGTCATCTTGCACAATCTGCCGAAACTAGACATGGCTCTGTGTAGCTCGTCTTTATAAATGCTGTCATATGCGGCTTTAAAATCGATAAAAGTTTGGGTTTTTACCAGGATCTGCCGCAGTGTGAATTTCTGATCGGTTGTAGACTTATCGGGCGTAAAACCGGACTGATATGGGCCAATCAGTTCGTTGACAAATGGTTTCAGACGCAGTATGGCCGACAGGAAACTGATGCTCTCCACCAAGTCATCCACCGCTGCCTTAAATAGCTCAGCTGATAGGCCATCCGGTCTAGCAGCCTTGTTGGACTTGAGTTTGGATGCTATGGATTGCTATCCTCACTTCATTCTGGTCGGGCGGACGCAAGTCTTGATTTTCATCGTCCAGCTTAAATGGTTTTTTCTGCCTGACAGTGGAGTTTGGATCGTCGTCGCTGTTTAACAGTCTGCTAAAGTGATTTTCCATATCCTCAGCACCGACTGAGACTCAATTACAAGGTTTCCTTGTTCAATTCTACAGGTCTCTGTTAGGGTCTTGTTGCCTTGACACGTTATTTTTACCTTTTGGCAGAACTTCCGAACATTGTTTCTGGAGTAGAACCTCGTTAAATCCTCGATCGCGCGCTTATCGTGCTCTTTAATTTTGCTTTGGAGAAGCCGATGGTCATCCCTCCTCTATTGTTCGTAGAGTTCACGTGACGCTCTAGTCTTCTTGTGCAGAGCCGCTCCGTAGCGAGTTGTTTTGTCGCAGTTTTGCTTCCCGGCATCAAACCAGGGGCTTCGTGGGAGTGGTCGGGTGAAATCCAGCACATTAGTTTCGGTGCTTCTGATGGCTTCTTGGCAATGATGTCACTGGTCTTCAGCACTTGATGTTGGCTGCATAGAACTTCTCGAGAGGTTGAGGGATACGCGATCGGCAAAGATTCTGGCGGTGTATTGTGATTGCAGTCATTTAACGTTAAATCTCCTCACATTATTTTTCCTTTGTTGTGGCGTCTGAGATGTCCATAGACGTACCTTGGCTGCAACTATGTAGGTAGTGGTCTGAGTCTATGTACGTTGGTCGCTTGAAATGTTCGGATATCTAGAATACTGGAAGAGTGTCTTACGTCAATCGCAACATGATCAATTTGGTTGAGGGTTTGATGATCTGGTGGCCGCCATGTTCCCTTATCAATGTTGAGGTGAGGAAACCGTGTGCTTGCTTTAGTAACATTACGTCCCGCAGAAAAGTCAATTAGCATAAGTCCGCTTCCAGACGTGGTGTCATGTAGGCTGTGCCTTACAATGGTCCAAAGATGTCCTCCGTTTCTATTTCGGCGTTAAAACCACCTAGGACGATTTTAACGTCATACTTTGGACATTGCTCATATGTCTTGTCGAGGAGCTCGTAGAAACCCTCTTTAGTAGCATCATCTCTTTTCTCTGTTTATAATTCAAACATTCCACGTGCAGATGCGAAGGTCGTTATCCGTTTTTCGTTTTGCAGGTTCGTCAACAGTAAATCCGTCTTTTTCCGGAGCTTGTAGTTGTTGCAGAACTTCAGTGTTTTTTCGTAGTAGGGAAGTTATTCCGACGCACAACTCATAACCTGGAGGATCAGTTCCCTTTTATACACATAGGACGATGGCTAGATCTTCCGGAGTCAGTAACTCACTTCGGGGACATGATAGTTGCCGTTGGCCATGTGTTTTGATATACATACATATGTATGCTCATCGCTACCCTTTGGCCATTATAGACACATTTAAAGGTCAGATTTAAACTGAAGTGCATTCTTTGCATGTCTTTCGAAATCAATCTAAACCCCGGAAATGGCCCCAAACCTGTGTTGCATAACATCTGTTATCCCTCATCAAAGGACTTTGCTTACACCTCAAAATAAATCATAAAATTTCCTCCTACATCGCTTTTTGCTAACAATGTGTATAACTACCTCATTTTGCTGTACAATACGCAGTGTAATAACTGTCCTCACTTATTCACACCTAATTCTCATTTGCATTGTTTATTTATTACGCACATTATGCATTCGCGTTGCATATCAAATTTCACCTCTTTTAATCGTCATTCATCAACCGGAAAGCCGAAAGCTAAGCTAAACGCCGCACCGCGCGCCGCTGCTGTCTCGTGATTTATTTATTGATCCTCTCAATGGGGTGCTGACATCGTGGTGTGCGCAGCTTGTTGCACATAGTGCTGAGACATCGTTCCGACATTGCTCACTGTGACAGGTGGATCGGTGAAGCGGTGGCTACCTACCGATTTCGGATTCTCCCCTGATAGATGCTACACGGATGATGTGGCGGCTTAGCTAAACGGCCACCGTCATCAGTTGACAGCGTAAATGACTCAACCGATTTAGTATTGACACAAATTAATCGGGAAAAATTGCATTGCAACGCGATTTAATATCGATTTCCATTTTAATTTATTTGTTGTTGCGTTTTTTTTCTACAGAAAGAGGGGCGTCTAGCTAGTAAAGAGCTGGAAATATGAGCAAAAAAAAAAAAAAAAACAAAAATGTAAAGAAGCAGTGCGCGGTGACAAATCTAATTGCCGGGCAATGCTGATTGTGGCCCAGTTTCCAAGAGAAAAGCACTTTATCGGAGGCGATGTGCATTTGCATACTCGCGAGGATTTTGTTTTGGATTCATTTTTGTGTTTCGCTTTTCTTTATGGTTTGTGTTTATTGATTTAATGTGCGCCTATGTATATAGACGGGTTGAGTGGATTGTTTGTACAGATTGCTTGTTGGCAATTTGTTAGTATGCTAACATAATAGTCGTAAATCGGTTTTACGAGATGTGTGAAGTGATTTGCGGGCCGTTAATTGATTTGATGGGTTCGGAATTGTGGTAATGATGCGACAATGAAGTCTTTGTTGTTTGCTATCAGTTATCCTTTGAATTTTTGCACATACATATGTACATATGTTGACCCCTTTTTGAATCGTTTGTTCATGTTTGGCTCTCCTACCTAAACTTGAAATGTTTTCATTAATATCTTCGGTGTTTGACATTTGAGCTTGATGCGTTTTGGCATCGGCATGTGCGTAATTTGTTAATTACCGAAAAGATCTTGATTGCACCTATCATCTGTGTCGTGATATAAATCCAGCAAAAACTTTAATGACCGCGGTATTGTTCACGTAGGAATATCCTTAAATAGATTCTACAGTATCGGATCTAATATACAGCCTTGCGGAACGCCGTCTATATCGTTGTACTGCCTAGTTCCATTGTCGATGTCGCATAATAACTTCTTTTTTTTAAATAGTCCGTCATAACCTTCAGGCAGACGGTAAAGCCATTTTCATTGATTATTTGTTTGAAACTTTCTAATAATAATGAAGTATACATAAATGAAAATCTATTTAATCTAAAACCTAATCTAAATATAATCTTAACCTTTAGTGCGTTCTGTGTTCCCCAAAGATTAGCGGCGTAGACTTAGTGTGTGGTGGTGAGTTTGGAACTCGACTTTTTACCAAAAATTTCTGTTGCATGGACAGAGTCCGATCAAAGTTTTCTGCTGAATCGTCCGGCTTCTCTCGTAGCTCGTGTGTTTTAAAAGTTTATAGTATGAATAAATAGATATGACAGTATGTACATAGCGCCAATTCTTGTCATACTACAATATTCTACAATACTTTTAATTCAATAATTTCAAGTTTTTACGTCAGATTAAACAGATCAACTCGTCATCCCGACGAAAACCCGCTAAAACCCTCAAATGGACTTAGTCTAAATCCTCTCCCATGATTCTCTATCCGTGAATGCATGTGCATAATATATTACAGTCATCAGCTGATTGAATTTCCGGGAACTCCTTTTTATTTTATTCAGTGAAATCTATCCCAGAATTGCAAAAAGTAATTCATCTCTACACGATTGCTGTTCACGTCAATTGATTCATCTTATTGCACTGAATTCAATGCTGCAATTAGATATTGTCATAGTCCTTTAATTTAAGAGTTATATCGTACTTTTAACTTGCATTTTCGAATAATAACGAATAACAACAAAAAAAATTCACTGGTAGTCAATTTTTGACACCAAGACGGCTGAGCCCATGCATTCCCGTCGCTTAAAGAATGTGTACGTGAGCTCTCATTTGATTTGCGTGGAAACACCTATACATGCGACGGGGAAAAAGAGATATTTTCTGGTGCATTTCATCCGTACGATCCTCGAGTTCAAAAAAGAGACTCCCTAAGTATATAATCTGAAGTCTAGAGGTTTCTGAGAAACTGTGATTACAACCATTTATTGTAATCTAAGCGGTTTCCATTTTATGCTATGTTCCTAACAAACCGAAACCTCGAGGTTTCGATGAACTTTAACCTCGAAAGCTGTTCCCACCAATTTGAAATCATTTCAAATGTCAATAAGTGTCAATCTGAATGTCAATCTGAAGTCATTTCTAATGTCAATTATGAACTGGCTGAAAGAGCAATTGTCAACAATTTTAGTTTTTTATATTATTTTCTTTGCACTTACTAAAAAAATATATTTGTTGTGTAATTGTAATATTTCTTTTAAAAATATTACCTCTTTGTCCGATTTAAAATGAAAATAAAAACGAAAAAAATTGTGACATCGACAATTGACAATAAAAGAACACCAAAATAAACCAAAGTTCAAGCTATAGGTTTGTTCGGTTTGATAGCCTCTTACAGATGGATAAACTCAAAAGGATCTCAACTAGGTTTCATTGAAATCACGGGATTTCGAAAGCTTGGAAATGTATGGGAGAACCTTCAAAGATTTGGCAAAATTTGTTGAAATCTTCGTACGTACGTAGTATTATAGTATCATTTGTACATAAATCTAGAAGTATAGTATCATTGCAAATTTATATACAATGATAGCATTTAAGATTGATTTCGTTTTGCTCAAGACAAACATATAAGGATTGTGGGCAAAAATTTGCCTGTTGACTGTCACATATGACGATTCTTATACTACAGCAACTAGTTCCAATAAGATTTTGTCCAACATTAAGGTTCAACATAGTGTTCTACTTATCTACATATTCCGGTTGATTAGTTGTTTGTTTAATAGATTTCAAACTTAAATTTTGTGAATTTGTTTAAGAATGCTACTAGTTATACTATGTATTGTTTCGGGGTAAAGCCGATCTGTTTTTACCGAGTTTTCTTTGGGTTGGTGCAATTTTCTTTGGATTAATTCTGGGGCGACTGTGATTGTCTTGTTAGTGTTTTAACGAGAAAGAATATGTGTTTTGTCAGTCTGCTTTTACGTTGTAGTTATAGAAATAAACTTTACTCCTTTACATCAGTGAAGCTAAAGTATCCTCTGAAAATTTCTGGTATCCAAGGGACGTTATAATTTTTAGTGCTTTGCAGCGTTATATGGATTGTACCTAGGTACCTATCGGGTCCTAATTGATCATGGTCCCATGGACCATGGTTATAATTATTATTTGCAAAAATAGTATTTTTCACTATTGTGCTCCTGGTTGTATGTACCTGGGTTAGGTGTGTTCATTAATTAGAGTTCGCATCGCACTTGAGCGGTTTTAACTTGAGCATATTCTTAACAAGAATATTTTTCACCCTTGAGTACATTCTCTGAGTCTATTTCTCTGATAATCAAGTCTGTGGTCGGCATAACATTGCCTGCTATCTGGTACTTGCCCAAATTTCTCAAATTGTTTTTTCTTAAAACTGCATCTAAGAGTTCGGTTGCCCTTGGCGTGTGTTGGTGCATAACCCTCTATTTGCACGCCGGCCTGAAAGATGCTCGTAAATTTGCCCATGGACTCGGAATGTTTTTTTCTTAATTTGAACACTCCTGCCTTAGTTTTGGGTCCATCTGCATTTCATTTATTTGTGTTCTTGCTCATTCTAGGCTCCTCTTCTCCACTCTTCTACGTGTTTTATACAGTTCTATGTAGATGTACTTCTAGCTACTTTAAAGATGTTTCTTTCTTTTCAAAGTAGAGTCGATAGTTTATTAAACCACAAATAGGTTCCTTTCTTATTTGTCCTTTGATTAAAGGGTTAAAAAGTATATAGTATATACGATATCTAAACTAGATGTCTGCCTACTATGATACATTGTCTAAGGGACAAAATTAAAGAATGCATTGATGTAGTCATAAGTGATAATAGTGCGGATAATCCTGAAAGTTACGCAGCAAAAGAAGATGAAAAAATACCGTCATCATCTGCCTCTTCTCCATTCAATTGGTGCATTAAGGAAAATCATAATTCTTTCATATATTTACCATGTCTCATTCTATTTAAGATTATCTTTTCTGTGGTTACGCTTATAGAAAAAATAACCATAAACTGCAAATCAGCCCCAAAGCTAAAGTAGACAATTTCAATTCCTTCTTAGTCAAACAACTCATAAATCCCAATAGATACTCTACTTCAAACCCAACTCGTGGTCTTCAAACTCACACATCTTCAATGAGCCCTACTGAAAATTACCTTGCATTATTCGACGTACTATTCACTACATATTCCAACCCGTAACACACCGTTTATCTTATCTTTAACCATCATTGACTTGAAACTGCAGTCAGTAGGTATCGTAGTAAAGCTACTATGCATCCATATCCAGAATTTTCATCTTCCTTAAACCACCCCAGTGCGACTTGTTTCTTGCTTCCACGATGCTCGAACCTCACGAAAGTGAGAACTCAAAAGATTTTTGACTTTATCTAAACATGTTTATCTTCCACGAAAGATACTTCCTGTGTTTGGGATTACAACGGTGTGATGTGTTTCTTTCTACAAATACTTGTATCTGTCAAACTGTTACAATTACACCATACTGTGAGTACACTATTCTTATCGTCGGGGCACGTATCTTTTTTATTCTGTTTGCAGATTTATTTTCCTTACTATCTGAAGGTTATATGTATGATGTACATAGGTGATTTCTTCATGAGAATTAATTCCATGAAAACTGTTAATTTTAATCGAATTTAAATTGTTCATTGTTAGGGTTAAGTGGAAAATCTAACACGTTGTACATATATTGAACAGTTTTATTGACAAAAATGAAAATTTATTGCGCCGTCTAGTTTGAGATTTAAAAAAAAAAAAAAACTGGAATTGAATTGATTTTTAATTTATCGGACAATTACGTGAACTATTTGTACTTAAGTGCAAGATGATTGGAATAATGAATAAAATGATTGCAGTGCTGCTGGTAAGAATATCCCAGGGTCAAGAGATCACTTAAATTTAAAATAACACCCATCATGAGCTTGAGATTGACGATGTTTGGTTGTTTTTTTTTTTTTTTTGTATTTTCAGGCAATTCACACTAGTGGAGTAATCACTGGTCTTTCAGCCAACAGTGGAACAGTTAGCTGTGGGGGATTGATCTGCCGATCGATAACGGGTATTTTCACAAGAAATCCCTTGCCAGAGGATGCGTATGTCCATGTGGCATCAATCCCAGCTGGAGCTTCGAATATATCTATAACTGAGCTGAAGAATAGCATAAATTTGTTAGGTAACGATCGTTAGACATTCCTATCAACCAGAATACTGAATGTTCTGTTATTACAGTGCTACGAACTACGGATCAGAAGTATCTCTTTAATGGAGATAATACTGAGTCCCCAAATGGAGCTTATGATGCTGCTGGAGCAGTTTTTGATTATCGACGGATTGATGGGTTGCAAGACGGCGAGGGAGTCACTGAGTGGATTACGTGTACTGGTCCAATTCGGGAAATGTTGGAACTTATGGTGAGTTTTATCCTTTGTCCGCTCTAAACACGAATGATCGTGTCAACGATCTCTTGGTGAAGCCATCTTGATTCTCGAAATCTTTTCTAATAACATTCCCTTTCACAGGTTTACTCCAGAGACGTCAATCCCGGTATAAAATACGAATACCTCCTCCCTATCGGTTCTGACTCCGAAGAAAATGAAGTTTCCGTCGAAAGTGACATGAATCTAAAATCAGGCAACGAAGATTCAAGCCCTGGTCGTCCAATGCGTAAACGAAAATTCAATTGGAAAGTTGTCGGCTTCAGCCCATGCAGTAAGTCTTGTGGCGGTGGTACTCAAACCCCAGTCATCCGTTGTGTTCGTGAGAATCCGATTCGATACTTCTCTCAACGTCGCTGCAGTCATTCCGACAAACCCGTGCTCAATGAAAATTTACTTCGTTGTAATACCCAACCCTGTCCAGCCTTCTGGAGGTTAGACGAATGGGGTGAATGTAAATGCACCCAAGGTGAGGGCATTCGAGAACGTGATGTTAGCTGTGTACAAGAGTTAGCCAGTGGTATTGTCATCCAAGTAAATAACGTCGCCTGTCTAGAAGAAGAACCTCCAGCAAAGAAATCATGTGATTGTCCAAAGATTACCAACAGACGCCGGAATCATCACCGTCATAGAAATTTCAATGGACGGCTGCAGAACTCTATAGCTGGGAACTCTACACGACGTGTGACTCCGGATAAGGACAAGGCGGGAAGTTGGCTTATGTCTGATTGGAATAATTACTGCTCGGCATCATGTGGGCCAGGTGTGGAATATCGTTCGATCTTCTGTGATCGATCCAAACCAAATACAGACAGATGTGACTCGAGATTTACCCCAGACACGGCGAGACCTTGTGAAAAGGAAGTAGATTGTGTTACTGGTGATTGGTTTACGGGACCATGGACAAACTGCAGTGGAAGTTGTTTTAATCTGACGAAGACCAGACAAGTTCTTTGCATACAGAATCAGTTGATTGTGGACGATGAGGATTGTAAGATAGAGGATAGACCGGAGTCAACCACGAAGTGCAAGTTGAATGATGTGGAGTATTGTACACCAAGGTGGCATTATTCAGTGTGGAGTGAGGTAAGTTCAATTGTAAGAATTGTTAGCTAGAAGTGGTTATGACAGATTTTATGCACGAAACTCAATTCTTTTCATTTCTTACTGAGTAAAGGAAAAGGCCGGAGAGACTTCTGGAAATCTTCGTAGATTTAGGTCTGACACGCTTGTTAGAAATAGGCAGAGAAGGAGAAAAATTCGTAGACTTCCTCGTCGACTAGGTTGTTAGCTGATGAAAGTTTTGGTTGGGCCGTCATCAGGTTTGCGGTTCGAAAGTTTTTGACATTGTTGAAGGGTCCTTCAATGTCTAAAAATACAGCAAGTGTGTATTCTTTGTCCTTTAATGACTTTTCTATTGTGTTGACGACCTCGTCTAATGCAGTTTCCACACTTTCACCTTTAATATACTTGTGTTGCGCTAAGGAGATGCGCTACGAATGTAGATGATCATTATTTTTCGAAGGTTTTCAACAAGAACGATGTTAAACTAATAGATCTAAAGTCGCAGTGGTGTAGCTCGGTTTGCCAGCTTTTGCAAAGGATTGTGTCCAGGCGCCATTGATATCTTTAAGATATTCTGGTGTAGCAGGTTCTTTAGAAAGGATTTTTCTAAGTCTAACTGATTCCTCAGTGCTTTCTATGGTCGTGCACTGCTTACGGCACTCTTGAATTTTCTTCAAGCAGTTTTATAAAGGGCCCAGTCACTTAGTGAATTGGTGAACTTTGGCGCACTAAAGGGGACCCTAGTTTTCTTCCTGATCTAGAAGACACATTTAGTCCACCATGATGGAGATTTTCTAGTCTTTATCGTCCGTAAAGACAGACTACTAAACGGGAGTTGGAGGTTCGATTCCCAGGCAACACTAAAAAGTCCTTTCACGGTACCACCTCTAGTGAGTGCCTGACAAACATCCGAGAGTATAGATGTGATGAGAAAAACGTCTCATATAAAAATTCCTCTTCGAACATGTCATTAAAAAGTAGGCCCCTTCCATTCCATTCCAATGACACATTTTAATTTTTTCGTTCATATGTAGGGTGAGCCATCGTTGGTTTAAAAAAAAAAAAAAAGACAAAAAGACACTGTTCAATAACCTTCCGATTAATAATGGAACCGCCTTGGCTGGGTTGACAGTAGGCCATCCTGTCAACGCAATTTGTTAATACATTTTGGTTGGTTTCGTCCCCTATTTCACGAATAGCTTGACTAATATTGTTCTTTCTTGTTCACCTCACAAAAAAAAAGTCCAACGGCGTCAAATCGCATCTCAGTGCTGGCCAACCTCTCCAAAATGACTGATTACACAGTTATTGAACTTAGTGTGCAATAAATCGATTGTTGGAAGGCTTGTGTAGGATGTAGCCCCATCTAAGTAGATCCATAGCTCATCCAAGTCCCAATCCTCAATTTCTGGCCATAAAAATCGGTTATCGTACCTCGATAACGCTCTCCCTTGACTGTACGGTTCTTCCATTGTCGTCTTGGAAGAACCATTAATGCCCCCACTCCAAAAACCTGCAAAAAGCTGCAATATTCTCCGCTAAACGCACAGGACGAACACAAAAGTATGTTCGGTTATCAATCAGCAAACCAGAGTCAAGAACTTTCATCACAAACTTGCGTACAACACCTGCAGCTTGGTGGATTATTTCGACCGAAATTTCTTTTCAAAATTCGCACTGTTTCGACATCCATCCACTTTGGAAATAACTTTGCAATATTTTCCCAAGTTGTTTAAGCTTAAATCGATCCATTTCGTACTGTGAAAATATAATAGTTAGTTTTGTAAGCCCATAAGAGCTGTCAGTGTCAAAACAAAATATGGTTCAAAAAGAAACCAACAGGTGGCTCACCTTTTACATATGTTGGCAACTTACTGCAAGGTGGTTAAACTGTGAATGTATTGTTAAGGTTCTCGATTGTAGATCAAATGTTCTTCATATCCTATAAGAATGACCTGGTTAACATCCGTGTTATATACATATACCTATACTTTTGTCATACGAATGGAAGAGGTCCACACTTTTAAAATTGCCAGACGTTCGTGAAAGGTGAGTTGATGTCCCGAAAGTAAAGTTGTTGTAGCAAATAATGTGCATACAATTGGCATCATTGTGACACAATAGAATAGTGTAATGAAGTGCAGGTTAATTTTGTGATTATAAAGTGAGTGTGCATTTTTGTTATAAGTAGATACACTTTAAATAGCAAGTCAAACCCTCAGTCAAGAATGAAACATGAAGCGAAATTAGTTAAAAGAAGAAACCCTGCGGCACAAATCCACATTGAAAAACACTTTTCCAAGAACATTATTCTTTTCATTTTAGTGCACAAAAAGCTGTGATGGAGGAACTCAACGCCGCAACGTAAAATGTCTCGAATTCGATGAAATCGAAAACACACTGAAGGAGTCTACAAAGTGTCGTTACTCGAAACGGGAACCGATCTATCGTAGCTGCAACTCAAACAAGTGCAGTGGTGAGTTTAATTTGAAAACTTTCGCAAGAAAGAAGAACCCATCTTTACAAATTTCGTGAAATTCCCAGAACCCCGAGTGGATCTTATACAGAATGACATAGCGCCAACTTGCGTTGATGAGTTCAACAACTGCCATCTGGCGGTGAAGGCGAAACTTTGTAGCTACGAATATTATCAACAGAATTGTTGTTATTCATGTGGAGCGGAAGCAGCTTGATTGGTACAGATGCAATAGGATCTTTATTTTTATTTTTTTTTATTTAATTTAATGTTATTTCCATTTTTTATTGTTAAACAAAAGTGAAAAAAAATATATATATATATATTTATGTTAAGCACTGAGTAGAAAAAGAAAACGAGGTAGAAGAGGAGGTTTTTTTCTTCATAATTCTGCAGACACATAAAGTGTCCTCAGTTTTCTGTGATTTAACAAAACAATTGAAATCGATTTTTGGTTTAATTTCTCATTTACGAAGCTAACGACTAAATTTTAAATGCAAATCTATTAAATTCGAACGAATAAGTTCCTGTTTTGATCCTTAAATTGACACCCACTTCTTCCTCTTGCGAAATATCATACAAAAAAAAATATATTTATTAAAGTTGCACTATAAGCTAAATTCTTAAATGTAAAAACTATACTTAAGTATTATTATAAGAAAATAAAATATAAAATAAAGAAGTAATGATGATAATTTATATATGTATGTATTTCTAGGTTTAAAAATATTTTTGTTAAGGTTTTTCTATATATTGTTTTTTTTTTTCTTATAATTGTATTGTCTTATTGCACATTACTTACCTACGATGTTAAGTTTTAAGTAAACATTAGTCAAAGTTTATGTTCTGTGTCACTTAAAAATCTCCCTAATCCTTCAGGCTTTCCTTACCCGCACCATGTAAATTTGAACTAGCCGCCCATACGTAATAATATTATTCCAACACACAGAGAGAAACTATTTTATCAATTTTCGAAATATTCCTGTTATTAATAAATATTAACAATTTTTTTACAAAAAAAAAACAAGTCCTTGGAAATTTTATTTCCTGTTGACCCATAATACGGAGTTTGTCTGGTTAAAAATTCACCTTATTTTCTGTGTATTCTGTGTAGGGCGTCTATTGTTTACCGATAGTCATCAGTGAATAACGAAGTAGTAGCGCCTATAAAAGGCACTTGGCGACGAGAGAGTCATTCAAAATCAATACAACCTTCGTTATGGCATTTTGGGAGCGAGGAAAAATCACAAAAGTTGCACCAATACTCAATCCACATCAGAAGCAATTTCTTGAGGATGAAATACGGTACAGGGATAAACTGGATGTGTTGGCGAAGAAGGATGGAAGTTTATCAGATATGTACGTGCGACAGGAAGAGGCCCCGGATGATCCCAAGCTACTGGACAAACATGACTCATTCTATCAAACCACTGCAAGTTTGCTTGTTCTTTTTCAAATAATGGGCGTGATGCCGCTTCATCGTAATCCTCCAGTGCCTGGTACGCCTAGGACAGGGTATTCCTGGACTTCTAAGCAGTTCTTTTGGGCTTTGTTCATCTACTCGTTGGAGACGGTGATTGTAGTATTGGTCTTGAAGGCGAGAGTTATTCAGTTTATTAACAATTCGGATAAGCGTTTCGATGAGGCGATTTATAATGTGATTTTCATAAGCTTGCTATTTACGCATTTCTTATTGCCGGTAGCTTCTTGGCGGCATGGTCCACAGGTAGCTGTATTCAAGAATATGTGGACTAACTATCAGTTGAAGTTTCTGAAAGTGACTGGAACGGCGATTGTGTTTCCTAATTTGTACCCACTGACCTGGGGATTGTGCATCTTTTCGTGGACACTAAGCATTGCAGTGAACTTGTCGCAGTATTACTTACAGCCGGACTTTGAGTTTTGGTACACTGTGGCTTACTATCCAATCATTGCGATGTTGAATTGTTTCTGTAGTTTGTGGTAAGTGTATTGTGGTTGTTTAAAAGTGGTTTGTTCTAGAAAATGCAGGAGAGAATAGACAGAAGAAGTGCTTCATCGTGGTCGTGGGTGCCATGCAAGACGTGTGTAAATATGTACACATTGTGGGGAAATACATAATTTCGACAGGATACAGACAGTGAATTGGAAAGATTGACTACCGAAGTGTAAAATCGTGTACTTCTTGGTATAAGCAGATTCTTTATCTGGATTTGGATGGACATTCAAATACGTAAATTCATTGTGTGTTCAAAGCCCAACTAATAGTCCTGTTTTTACTGGAATTGACGATGAATTTTTCGTTATTCCTACCATGCTTTCCACAAATGTACGTCAACTATGGTTGTCAGATTGCAAATATAACTCCTTTTGAGTTGACAATTCTCTTAGTTTACAAATTTCTAGAGCTCCCCACTTGTTTCCTGGCAGAAACAGAAACCACATTTCATTGAAATTTCCACGTCTTGCTTTCTTTTCAGGTACATCAACTGTACAGCGTTTGGAACCGCCAGCAAAGCCCTAGCCGAATTCCTTCAAGAAACTCTACAAAGCGAGAAACCAGCCCAAAAACTTACCGAATACCGTCATTTATGGGTGGATCTCAGTCATATGATGCAACATTTTGGTAAGTTCCCATCAATATTATCCTTTCTCTTCCATTAATGATCATATCCCACGCCCAGGTGGTGCGTATTCCAACATGTATGGAATCTATTGTTTGGTAATCTTCTTTACCACCATAATTGCAACTTATGGGTCGTTTAGTGAGATTATTGACCATGGGGCTACGTATAAGGAGGTCGGACTCTTTGTCATAGTTTTCTACTGCTTGGGACTGCTGTACATAATTTGTAACGAAGCCCATCATGCATCACTCAGAGTTGGCTTGGATTTCCAAACCAAACTCTTGAATGTGAATCTAACAGCTGTTGATGCAGCCACACAAAAAGAAGTTGAAATGTTTTTGGTAGCAATAGCAAAGAATCCACCAATTATGAATTTGGATGGATATGCGAATATAAATCGCGAATTGATTACTTCGGTAAGTAATTCTATATTTCATCGAATCTTTGTATGAATGTTTTCTTTTACAGAATGTTTCATTTATGGCGACGTATTTGGTTGTATTGCTGCAGTTTAAGATTACGGAACAACGTGGACTACGATTGCAGCAAGTATAAGCATTCATCTTTCGACAGTAAGAAGTGGAGCTGGTATCGCCATCTGTACTGTACTAAATAAAAATGGGGTTCCTCGCTACAGGTTTGAAGATATGAATAAATTCAAGTAGTGCATGCTTAAACTTTTTATAGTAGTTTTAGTGGTGGTGGTATTGGATATGCATTTAGGTGTAGAAATCATGAATCTAGGTGGCACGTGTATCAGTTGAGGGACAAATTCTTCTTTCGTTTTCCTTCGGTTTGGACATTTGCTTAAAAGCTTTTTTGGTCATGCATTTGGAGTGAGACCAAGAAGGTAAGAAAATTACTCGAAAGCACTTAAAGGATCAACTGAGTTAGCTCTTAACTGCGTGTGGGCAAACTGATGACTGAATCTGAACTGAATCCTTAATCGTTTGCAATACATTACAATAATGTACAGCATT
Source organism: Xylota sylvarum (assembly GCA_905220385.1). NCBI lineage: Eukaryota > Metazoa > Arthropoda > Insecta > Diptera > Syrphidae > Xylota > Xylota sylvarum. Next base: position 99,458,540 of record LR999957.1, on the reverse strand, counting down.
TGCTGTTCTGTGTTCACGTACTACTTCCTACGTACTACGTACTAGTAATAGTTTCGAGTTAGAAAATAATATCCATTTCTCAAGAACATACATTACTTTATTCAAATATTTAGATCTTCTGCTCCAAGTACAAAATAAACGTGCGAATCTGCATTGGTTCCATGATGATAATGAATTTATCATCATCGTCCTTAAGATCTAACTTATCGAAGTCCAGATGGATCTTCAAATGTGACAATTCCTCGGAACGTAGTTTGTTCAACTGCAATCTTTCGGCTCCTCGCCTGATCCTATTCGATAAAGTAGCAAATTCATTGGAATACTCAGTTACAGTTAACGGCTTCTTAGCCGATTGCAGACGAATGTTCACATAGGATTTCGATAACTTAGAGTATGCATCATATTCTGTTGTTTCCGGATCTGGTAGGAACTCCATACGGCGAGACTCAGCTAACCACTCATTCCCATCGAGGGTAGTCTCTTGAATATCTACGATGTCAAGTTCCCTTAGAACGTCTTTTAAGTAGAATGTAACAGTCTTTGAGTATTCTGGATCTTCGTCCTTTTCTAAAATGTGTTCGAAGCGAATGAGGATTTCATTTTCATGCCACGGCTCGAAAGTCATCAAGTTGATATTTTGTGGCAGGGACAGCGTTAAGCCAGTGAACTGTAGAAGAGGAACAATGTACTACTAAACGGAAACTTTTTATCAAGGTCTACTTACAATGTTAGTGTAATTCATTCTCCACTCGTTGTAAGGGAATTGTGCGGCATCATTGAAGAACTTCCAAGTTGGTAGCAACTTTTGTAGCTGAGTGAATCTTTCGCGTGCCCTACTGGTTGGGGATTCCTTATTTTGTGTGGATCCAAAAAAGAGATAGTGATGTCCACGAGCTACTAAACCAAGTCCGTAGGCTGTCTCATTCAGAGACTCTTCAACTCCAAAGGCATCGTCATGCAACAATCGACGGTGAACCATAAGCTCAAGCGAACCGTCAGATAAGCTAGATCCTCCTTGTGCTCGATCAACTAGAATAGCCATTCGTGCATCATCATCTTCCAAAGCAATCTTTGTCGTAATTGGATAGTAGTTGCCTGCAACCTCCTCCAGCAACTTTACATTCCAAGTATCGCGGTGATTGCGTTTTCTTTTTATCATCTCCCGACCATTGGAGTCAGTATAGAATATACCATCAGACTTGATGTCCGAGTTAAATCGGCTGATGACTTCCTTGCCGATGCCATCCGCAATGGGGATAGGGCCGACAAGCCATTCGAACTCGGCAAACTTTTCCTTGTTGTACACTCTGATCACCTGAGTGATCCAGTCGTTAAAGATCTGGTGTACCTCTTCCACAAGAGGTCCGCGGATTACCTTAATCTCAGCATTGGTTGTTAGTACTCTAACAGTGTTGTTATCGGGTCGGAAGATATAGGCTCCAGATGAGCGGTTGCGGAACTCACGATTATTTCCAAGCGCAGCTTCATAGTAAAGGAACTCTTGGGAGATTTGTCGATTTACTCCGTCGGATGCGACAGAAGTAAGAAACCCGTTGGTATCGAATGTCAGCTCTATGTATTCATTACCAATTGTGGTCAGGCTTGAACGTTTTGCCATTTTAACTTCTGGCGGCATCCGGAATGGTTGCGTTTTGCTTATGTAGTATGACTTGTAGCCAAGTGGAGGCAGTTCACTTGCCAGGAACACGAGCTCGTATTTCGCATTTGAGTTTCGGAATTTTAATTTGTTGATGGCATCCGGAATGGGGACAAGTTGAGATTCAATTGAGACTTCTGTTGGAAGAATGAAAATTAAATTGATGTTCTAGCTTGTCTTGGTTTCAACTTACCTCTGTAGTCAGATACTTCATAACTCTCTCCAGATACAGGGACCCTGACATATTCAAAAGTTGAGTGTGACAAGGGATTGTACAGAGTCAAAATGAAGACATCACTTTTCTCCGAGACGTCACAGATACTAATGTTCAGCAGATCACAGTTATGGAATTCGAATTTATAGTCCCGCTTTTTGGGATCCTTTGCATCTGGTGGGGCATCCTCCCCAGTAGTTATCCGATTCAATGCTGCTTTAGTATTTGTTGCACAGGCTCTAATACCAACGTTCAATCTCTTTGCATAATCGAAAGCGACTTTCTGCTTCTCGGTACCGGTGACAGCGTCATGATGCTGCATGATACCCATAGTTTCTCGCATAAATGAAAGATGAGGCTCCATCTCTCCCAACTTGCTTGGAGACAGGGCTGTCAGTTGCTTGCAAACTTGAAGAAAGTGATTGCCAACTCGCTCGTATCGCTTCAGAGTAGGTCGCGAAGTAAAGTAACCAGTCCAGTAAGCATGGGGATCCGAGGCATACGGGAAGAAATCATCGTCCTTTGTTGGCCAGGTTATACCGGCATTGTGCAGGGCTTTCAGATAACACGATGGAGTAGAGTAGATAAGATTGATATCTGATCCATTTGCTTGACGTTCATTGCCGTATCTATCGAAGATAAATTCGTTAATAATAAGATATTCCTTCGATGGTAGAACACAAGCTCATTGTTAGGTGGTGCATGCAGAATAAAGCGTGACAGACTCACTTAATTAACTTATCAAGATTTTTGAACCACGAATTGGCATTCTGGTAATGGAAATCTTCCCCCATAGTTATCAAGACATTTTCGGTCCGATAGTTTTCAGCCATCTTTTCAACATATTTAAAGAACTCATCCACCTAAGGTAAGAGAGAAAACAAATTAAATTTCCTTTGCAATGCACCCCCTAAAGCTGAGAATTGTCGTTCCAATGAGGCGCCCACCTAATGAGCTTTTCCAAATTTTTGAAATAAACATTTGCATCCTGGTAGGTAAAATCTCCACCCATAGTGAGAATTATGTTCTTAGTCCGATAGTACTTTCGCTGACCGTTGATAAAGTCGAAGAACTCATCTACCTATACTTAATCTAGGATTTCAAGGTTTAGGAAACTATATTGTAATACTTACTCTGCGTTTAACATTGTTGTCAGGGCTATGTTTGCCATCGATAATCGGTTCATCAGCACAGAGAATATCAAAACAAAAACCTGGTGGAGGCTGGTACTGATTGTACAGGGCGCCGGTGAACAGATGAGCAGCTTCACCTGCCAGAATGTAGACCGTGAGACATATCCCAAAACGCAAACTGTTTCTGTGGTCTTACCTAAATTTGCACTTGCTCTCCAAATCATTTCGGCCTTTTGTTCCAATAAACGTTCTGTTTTATCCTGATAATCTAATCGACCGAAGAATAGTCCATCAAAACCCATTTGAGCGAAGATTGATGCCATTTCACGGGAGTGTCCAAATGGATCGATTTGCCAACCAATCCGTGGACGACCGCACTCACCAAAGGTATCATTCAGACGTCTTTATTAACAGAATGTTTACTGTCTATAGATACATTATTTGTAATACCCTTCTTACCTCAATCCCCATGAAAACTGATCAATAATACTTTGATAATGAGTCGTGGCCTCGTCATTCATACTCCATGCGCCACCAATGAACTCCAAGCGTCCTTCATTAACAAGCTGTTTAACTTGTTGCTGCAATTCGGATGTCTGTTCGCTCCACCATTTGAAAAAGAATGCTGACTCAACGTAGATAAACCTACAAGAGAGAGAGTTAGGACGGAAGTCTTTCTGAGACGAAGCTACTTATGTACCTCTTTTGAGGATCTCTGATTAGCTCCTGAACGACTGAGTCGAGAATGTATTGAACTCCAGCTTTTTGAATTAGTGTTTGACTGCCATAGTAGTACTGGTCGACGGTTTTAAGCCAACCGACATCGTCATGAGTATGCGCTACTAAGTGAACATTCAGCATGTTGTGTTTAATTGGATGGCAACTCTGTAAGAAATGCATATTCATTGATAGTAAATGATAATAAATCTGATTCTGTTCTGAGATTCTAACGCAAATTATGGGAAAATTTGACATTACTCGAACTGAAGGAGATCCTTGCCAAGCAGAATCTCCCCACAACAGAAAACAAAAATGAATTGATGGTTAAATTACAAAAAAACATGTGCGATCCTCAGTAGTCTATTGTACGCACACTTGCACTCAGAGGATCAGTTGCGGAATTACTACAAACCATTCCTGAAGGCAAACAATGCAACTATGACAATCTGGTAAAAGCTGTTAAGATGCGGTTTGGGGAGGACCATATGCAGCAAATCTATTGGGTCCCAATGCTCCAGCTTTTCTGGGCAGAAACTAGTTGTTGAAACCAACGCCCCAAGAACCATCATCCTAGTCTCTCAAATAAACGATCGGTAATACCAAGTGCATGGCCACCAACGACACCGGCGCTACGGCCTCCATTATAAGAGATTTCGTCTGAAGCTCTTGGCTACACAACACCAGCTGCTACTGCCTGAAGACTGCAACATGTGAATCTGCGAAGGTATATGGGGAAGATCGTCTGACGATACATAGTGCAGGATTGGCCTTTTCTCACGCCTTTCTGGTAGTCGACATTTGTGACGAGTGCATTTATTGGATGTACTGAGTACATTTATGCAAGTACTGAGGTATCGAAACGAACACTGCACATCTCAGGACATTAATTACTAAGGACCAAGTCTTACCGCCTTCATCAGAAACTATAATTTAGATAAAGTTGGATGCTTAACCTGGGACCTACCGATTCTATCTATTCGAGCCAGACTCGGAAAGAGATTTCCAAAACTACGTTATAGAAAAAATTTTAGTGGAGCCAAAGAACATCATGGTTCCTTGAAGAACTACAGCGCAAAAATAAAGTAAGAGAGGTGCTTGGTAAATGTGCACCGACCTCCGCGGTCTCAAGGATAACTAAAAGATAATCCGCAAAGCCTGCCTCATCAGGCCGATTTGGAGAAATAAGAGAAGCTGTACTCAAAGATTGTGAACTGGATCAGAAGTAGCACATCTCGGCGGGAAACCTAATCTGTGAGTTTGCTGATATATTGGCTTCATAGGATGGGGAAGAGTGTGGTCGGACACATTTAGTAAAACATTGCATAGATACTGGGGATGCCCGACCAATTCGTCAGCCTGTTCGAGGACTCCCATCGGCGAAGCAGACGGAAGTTGCAGGGATGGTGTCAACGATCGAGTCGGAAGGGCTGATTGGACTAGTCAAGAAGTAAGATTGCAACACCCGATTCTGCGTAGACTATCGAAGGCTCAATGGATAACTACCCCTTGCCACGAATCGACGACGCATTAGACACACTATTAGGAGCTCAATGGTTTTCCACACTCGACTTGAAGAGCGGCTACTGACACATCCCATTCCATCCAGAAGACCGAGAGACCTGCTTTCACTGCAGGAAATGTGATGCAGCACTTCATAGTACTGCCATTCGGATTGAAGTTTTCAGCTCCCTAAAAGCTGTAAAAATTACGTAATTTCATTATTTTCACTGAATGCTTTTATATTCGTTCCATTCTTCAACATCCACCACAGTGGAAATATATTCATATATTTAAATGTATGCGTTCTTATCGGCTTAAACCCAAGAACGTGATTCTAATGAAAATTTAAGTAAATAGACCATAAAGTTGCACTAAAAGATTTCCAAATAACATTTTCGAATGTAGTGTCGGCATTAAAGTAGCCCACTCTCTTCAGGTATTTAAGTTGTGAAAGTGTTTACTCTTTCAGTAAACCCGTGAAGTAGGTCAAGTGTCAGTTTATCTTCAGTAGGGTGTTCTAGTTAAACCTAATCTAATCAAGGTTTCAAAAGATTTATTGATACGATGGTCCCTGCTGTTCAAACTTCTACAAATTCATATAACCACAACACAAAGAGGTCAATAGCCGCAATTGACAGAGTATTTGCAGTAAACCGCTGGCCTCAAGTGATAATAATATTTTATCAACGCACGTCCTGCTAAGTTTTAATTTAACTTAATTAAGCTGTCATTGTACACCCGATCACGACTATACTATATTAAAGCCAGCCACCTTTCTTATCGCTGCTGTGACTTCATCAGCCGGTTCAGTAAAAATAAACACATATGCAATTATTACACGACTTAAGAAAAATCCAAAAATAGATCAGCTCAGCTCTCGGCCATAACTTACCTCGTATCCACATTTATTTTCCAAGTATCCAGATGTACTTCTCAGTTCATCAGGAGGCCGTGCCGTGACGCACAATGCAGTGGCCAGTAGCCAAACCAAATTCCCATATTTCCAATTCATTTGTTATGAACGATCACTTATTTTTATGTATCTAGAACAAAAACACTGGTTTAAACGAAAAGAAAACGTCCGTACAATACGAGAACTGAATTCAAACTGAAATACGAATTTGAAATGCCCGGCTTACGTTAACTGCGGCGACGACTTGAGAGTTACGAGTATATAGATTTATCAGTGAATTGCTTCTCTCGTGTGGGCTGGCTATCAGTGGATTTTTGTTTACATAGGCTACTCGGGTTGTCCCGCTGGCCGCACACCTCCGCAAACATGATTAGTTTGTCCCTTGGTGTTTTTGATGCGCTGGACAAAGCGGCGGCGGCGGCGTCTAGTTGTTGACAGTAGATAATCCGCGAATTGCAGCCGCCCGCCGCGTCGTGCGTGTATATATTTTGCTTGTTTATCTGGTTTTTTTTTGGACCATAGCATGAGTAAAACCAAATCGTGCGCAGTTTGGTGAAACTATTTAAGCAGGCGACGGAAAAGAAAACACACGACTAATAAATAAATACATACATACATACATACATATGTAAGTAAGAACGAGATTGGAGATAAGTTTTGTGAGACAAGGGCAATGTCAAGTAGGAAGTATTGCAAAAAAAGGGGGTGAACTAGAAAATGGATTTGAAATTTTAATTATTCGAAGTATGCGAAGTATACATTTCGAGAGATAATAATTCAATATGTCACAAGGAAAACTATGTGGGTCCACCCCACCCATATTTGTATGAACATATTACAAGCAACTCATAATTATATTTTTTCACAAACGCATCGTGACTTTAGAAAACTTAATATTAGAGTTGACAGTCTAGGTGTAAAGTATTCCTCCACCTCATTATTCAAAGTTGTAACTTGTAATCCAGTTCAATTATTCCAAAATGAATTTACACAATTTAAAAATTTTATATAATAAAGTTTGGGCCATCTGTTGGTTTCTTTTAAAAAAAGTTATGAAAAAAACAATGTTCAATATTTTTTAATGATGGTTGCTTTATTGAAAAGAGTAAACCTCCCGATTAGTTATGAAATATTATTTCTTTCAAATGACTCCTTTGGTTGGCTTGGCAGTAAGTCACAATTAATGTGCAGCCCCTTGCAAAACGCCGTGAAATTGCTGACATCATTTTCATTCATCAGCTCCTCGTGGGTAGCATTGACAGCCCTTCTCTGCTTCAAATGATATCTTTCAACGCCAATCCACGCAATCTTAGATCCATGCCCTTGTTTCGCCTTAAAAGTCATCGTACGAACTACGGCCGTAATGAACCAATGACTAGAATGCTGCGTTTGGCAAACTCCATGCAATGCTTCCTTGATTTCCATTGCAGTAAAGCTACGCTTCGTAACTCCCTTCTTTCCTCCTCCTCCTCTCCTTCCCATCTTTAATGTCTCTTCTCTTCTCTCCCTAGATCTTAAGTTAGTTTTTAAGTTTAGAATGTTTAAGTTCCTAGCTTGTATTAAGTTAATAAAGAGCCGGTAGAGCCGGCGTCAATTCAATTCAATTCAATTCAAAGTCATCCTGTCAACCCAATTTTTCAATACATATTCGATGGCTTCGGTTCCTTTTTCAAAACGACTGATTACACGATTATTAATGATTATTAGTGTGCAATAAATCGACGGCTTGTGTGGCACTAGCCTCATCTTGCTTGCCCAAGTCCAAATCTTCAATTTCTAGGCATAAAAATACGGTTATTATGTCTCGGTAGCACTCTTCATTGACTGTAACGTTTCTTCAATTGTCATTCTACACAATATTATCAATCAGCAAACCAGTCTCAAGAATTTTCATCACAAACTTGTACACCAGCTGCAATTGGTGTGTTATTTCGACCGAAATTTCTTTTCAAAATTCGAACTTTTTCGGCAACTCAGCATCCACTTTGGAAGTAACTTTTGAACATTTCCCAACGTTGCTCAATCGTAAATCGATCCATTTTATACCTCCAAAATACACTGAGTTACAAGAAAAGTGGCACACCTTGATGCTTCGGAATTACTTCAAGTAAATTGGAAAAAAAAGGTTTTTTTTTTTAATACAGTTTTGTTTATTACTATAAAAATAAGTAATTCATGTAAAAAAAAAAAACTAAAAAAGGAAATAAGACGTAATTAACGAAAATGGACAAAAACTTTATAAATTAACATTTTACATTTTTATTATTATTTTTTTTAATGAGTCCTTGTTCCTGTAATAGTGTGTATTGTCTTACCAAACATCTAACAAACCAGATATTTGCCGAGGCATACATTGGATTACATTTTTTACGATGGTATCGTCCAAATTGTCCCATTCCTCGATTAGATCTCAGGCCGCTGAGTGTCTCTGGAAGGGCAGGTCGTATGCCAATCTTTTTCTCCAGCAGGTCCCAAACGTGTTCAATGGGATTCATGTCCGAGCTCATCGCAGGCCAAGCTATCACGTCGATTTCCACTTCTTGCAAATATTCCAGGTGCGTTACCGAATATAACAACGTGTTGTCTCGCAATGTTTTCTTCATAAATGATGCGAATAGAACAACATATTCCTCCACAATGTTGGTGATATAATACGTAGAGGTCACTGATCCTTCCATGATGCAAAGCTCGGTTTTTCCGCGCATGAAAATTTCTGCCCTCACCACGACGGAACCGCTCCAGAAATTTTCCCGCTGGGTAACTGTTGCCGAAGAGTATCTCTCATGTTATCATCCCCCACACTCTGCTACGTCCATCTGTTGAGCGGAGACGAAACCTGGAGTCATCAGTGGAAAGGACTTTATCCCAGTCGGCCTCTGTCCAATCCTAGTGAAGATTAGCAAATTCAAGTCGACTTCGCTTATGTTGTACCGTGAGTCTCGGCAGGTCTTCTTGCTCTCAGGCCATTTTCTACTAATCGCCTCCCCACCGTTTGAGCATTCACAGCTGTCCCTCTGACAGTTCGAAGTCTATGAACTGCTGTTTAGAGACGATTCCGAAGACTTTGAATCACAAAATATCGGTCATCCCTTGCAGTAGTTACTCCGGGGCGACCTGATCCTTGACGCCGTTTGTAGGAGTTGAACTCCCTGTACCTTTAATGGCTTTTTTAACGTCTTCTTCGGTTTTCTGATCATAATATCGGCATAGCGCACGTTTCGCCCACCCTCAACTAAAGCCAGCGCACAGGCGACTTCTTCTGCCATTATTTGCATATTTTTTTTTTTTACAAAAATCAGTAACAACTAATAACTAATCAAATTAAAACAAGTCCAGAACAAGAAACTTAATAAAACACATACGGGGATCATGGAAACTAAATTTGGTATGTCTCAAGTCTGTAGGAAAACACGAATACAACACGGCTTTCTTCAATACGATGTGCATATCACAAAGAAAATTAAAAGAAATTATGCAAACTAGCAAATAAATAAACCATTAAACCAGTAACCCACTAAAAACAAATAAAGCTCGGTAAAAACATAGCGGCATATTACCAAAATGATAACAACATACGAAAAAGTATCACTGCGCCACTTTTTTTGTAACTCAGTGTATAATATTGAGTTTCTGTCAATTTTTTGAGCACCTAAGAGCTGTCAGTGTCCAAATAACATATGGTTCAAAAAGAAACCAATGTATGGACCACAATTTATATAAAAGTATATCCTTAACTTGTGTGTGGTCTTAATAATAAAAAATATGTATAATAGCATTATGTACTCGTAATAATAAATTCTTTTTCTCTTAAGCTCCATCTAGACGCCAACATTCAACAAGGATTCTCCTACAGAAATCACTTAACTATCACCACTTCCATTCTCTACTGTTTATACAAAGTTAGCAAACCAGCGTTTCATCACCAGAGTCATCAATGAGACATTCTACCAAGAAAGCATTCAAAATAAGTTCATCCCTCTTATTCAGGCCATTTGACACAACACTGAAGGATTCTAAATGTTTCCAAGATATCCACGATCAACCAGGTAAAGTTGTACATGTGTACTCTGTTCATTACTAAAGTTATTTTCTTTACAGAAAAACGCAGCAGTCTTCAGTAGTCCTTTTGTGAATTTAATATTTTCAATCATAACCTATGACGTTTGAAGTTACTGCACCTACATACATACCTGTCACTGCGACTTGCCGCTCATTATAATCACATTTTAGAATTAACGCTAACAATACCGAACATAGATAGCCGTTCATCTAATGCAATCAACTAATCAGCAAAATATCTACAATCTTCTTTTTCAACGCTCCAAGCACCTCTGAATTCAATACCTTTGCCCAACCAGAGGTGGACACCGATTCCCGCTGACAGCAACAATGTCCATCAAGAATTAGAGCAAGAATTTCAAGCATACCAATGTTTTCGTTTATTTATAATAAACAAAGACCACTTATCTAATAATAAAACAATAAAAAATAAACTACACCCCGTAAACCTACATTTTGGTTTTTGTTTCATTTGTATCATCATCTAGAAGATTTCGGCTTCCTACGATTTTCTTTTATTACAACTCTAACGCACCATGTAAAAAGACCACCCTGTAAATGAACATAAAAGTAGGTGAAAATAAACTACACACTGTAAAAAAACATTTTGGTCTTGGTTTCATTTCGATAGTCCAACTATATCCGAAGATATCGGTCGCCCCACTCTCATTCAATGACAAAATATTATTTTTTCGCATCAAATTTTCGTAAAACACCAGGCCACCAGAAATCCCCAGAAAGTTGTAGGTATACCAACCCTCCTGGTGCACCCATTTTCAGTTGCATGCAATTGTCCGTTGCGTCCTAAATTCAGTGCTGATTTATTTTCGTGATAACTTTCTTGTTTGTTGACGGATTTTCATGATTCAGGTATCAAATTAAAGGAAATTTTCCGTAGAATAAAATGATTAATGATAGCGAATTAGTATCACTAAGAGGGCTTAATGGAAAAATACTGAATTTTGTGAGAAAAATTGCTGGGTAATATATGTACAAATAAATCACTTTACGGGCTGAGTCTTGGAAACAAATACCCTACTCCTATTTTTATTTAAGTAGATTCGATGATTACTTGCAAAGATTTTGCTATATATGAAATCCTTCATATAATTACAGAGTTTTATTGACGACGTGTCATAGCTATTCACTTTACATACGTAATAGATCGATTGTGTATAGTCTCCCACATTTAAAATACATTTCTGTACAACTAAACCAATAATATGAACTTGTACTCAATAAAATGTGGACAAAGAGTAAGTTACATCTCTTAACCAATATGTTGGTCTTTGTTTCATGTCGATCGTTCTCCCCGATACGAATATACGAGTAGTTCCCCATTCGTCATCATCACCAAGAAAAAAGTACGTATTTTTCGGTTGCGACACCAGGCCATCAGAAATCATCAAGAATTAGCAGGTATACCAATCCTCTAATTCTCCTATTATGCGCTATCTGCTTTGAACTAAATTTTATGTTGATTTCTTTTTACTGTCATTTTTTTATTTACTGACGGATCTCAATGATTTAGGTATCAATTTCAAGAAATTCGATTATATTGATTTATATGTATTTATTTTTTTGATTTCACTTAGCCTTTTGTGGATTGGTGGGAAATAATAAATTAAAAAAGAAAATTGATTAGATCTAATCTGTAAAGATCTCAATGTTTGTGGCTCCCCCATGACTGTCATCTTGTTCATATTATTGACCTATTGGGTTCAGCAAACATGAAAGCCTCTTTTAGACGATTAGTTTCAGTACAGTTGGCAGTTTACTTATCAGTTCAGTTGAAAAAAGTAATGCAGTTAAAGGTCAGTTCAGCATTCACTTGGCTGTTGATTTTCGTCGAACGTTAGAAGATATACGTAATGCACGAACAAAGACTTATTGCAATATCTATAGTTTTGTTGTAAAAAAAACCCTAAAAAAATGAAATAAATAGATCAAGGATTGTATTTAAGATCACTTCTTTTGAGCTGAGAAACACGTAAATTTTTTTAATTTCTTTTTCGCTAAATTAGGACTATTGTTTGAATATTTGATATGACATCTTCGCGTACTAAACTATGGGTGAAGTATCGGTACAAAAGCACCAAGCATTCAAAATGTGGTCGATGCTCTATCAAGGAATTCAAATTGATCTAGCACCTACATACATCAATACTCGTATATGCATGCTTGATGCTGAACAGAACCTAATATATTAAAAAAAAGTTGCCGAACCTCCCTAAAGATTTAAGGATCCTTCTGAGCTCTTAAGAACTGCTCCAACATTTTCCTATCAGAGTATCTTACTTACTTACTTACTTAGGTGGTGCTACAGTTCGGGGTGAACCTGGGCCTCAACTAACAAGCCTCTCCAGTTAGCTCGGTCCTTAGCTAACTGCCTCCAGTTGCGTACTCCAAGCTTGTTCAGGTCCCCTTCAACTTGTGCGCGCCACCTAAGGCGAGGTCTTCCTCTGCTGCGTTGTCCCTCCAGGTGTGATTCGAAGACTCTTCGGGCCGGAGCACTGTTGTCCATTCGCTCTACATGTCCTAGCCATCTTAAACGACTAATGCGCAGTTTTTTGACTAGGTCGATGTCGCTGTACAGCTCGTATAGTTCGTCGTTGAATCTTCTCCTCCAAAGCCCGTCAACGCAAACGGGACCGAATATTTTTTTATCAGAGTATCACACAATCGAAAAAATTCGTCGAATTCAACCTCGACAGTGGATATCACGAAACAGAGCGATACTGACAGAAAGCCGGATCAGAGTCTAAGCTTAGATTGGTGCTGTAGTCCGATTTTCGCGGATGAATTCAAAACTAAACCCTGTCCGGTGCTGATATCTTCGTGGAGAGCGACAATATAAGACTTCACAACTCACTTGTGAATTAGGCAAGTATGCCACATATGCATATGGACTGTATTGCAAATAATAGATGGAGTGTCTACGTCTTTAGCGATAGTCAGGTGGCGCTTAAAATCTTTCGTAATACCTTAACCAGTTTTTCGGTGTCATTGGTCAGGGTCTCCACTAATGATTGGATGTCTTACGAACGTGACTCAGATTGAGTGTAGGCAGACTAAATGCAGACTCTCGAACATCTATAAGAAATCAGTAGTATTCTTGTTGTCCTTCAGCCGAAAAGACTACTTTTGTATCTCAATGTGTTAGGCTTGAGTGGCAGTACTGTCTGGGTCATTTGTAGAGGAGCGATGATATTTCGGACATTTTCTTTGTGATTGTCTTGCCTTGGCTCGTATCAGGTGGCAGATCTTTGGTGCTGATACGGTCAGTGCTGGTAAGGAAAGATCTTCACCACTGAAGCTCCTTCTCGGCCTCGAAGGTAGAACGTAAAATTGGTAAAACTAGGTCTTGCGTCAGGCCGCAATTAAACCATTAGATTTGGGCTGGTTCATGGGCGCTTGAACAAGATCAACAGACAAGGCCACAATGACAAAGTCACTCATTACTGGGTATCAGGACTAGAAGGAAATTAAACAGTCGACGAAATAGTAAGGAACGGCTCGAAAAGAAAGGGCAAAGAAATTACAACTAGAAAAAGGTATAAAACCTATCTTATCAGGTAAAAACCATTATCTCATTGTTTAACCTCTTCGTGGGTTATCTGAAAAAAAAAAACACAGAAATTCTAATACGGCCCTTTAAAAACCACCGCCAACTGTATTTAATCGGAATTGAGAACTTACTTGAAACTTATTTACAAAATCAGTTTAATTGACAGCTGAACTGAAAACTGATAGGAAATCCATAAGTTTCAGTTTCAGTGAAGCGTTTCGGTTTCGGCATTTCTGTTTCACTGAAAGCTTAACTGAAATCTTAACTGAAACTGAAACGATCACATAAATGGGGTTTAAGATTATTGCTATTTTCAGCGGCAGCATCTTGAACATCTGAGCAGTCCTAAGTATGCCATTAATGGACAGATGTTTGGAATGTAAATACTTACAACTTTAGAAATGGCAGTCCACCAGGTGATTACACCATACAAAAGTATAGATCTAACTTTGTATACATAGAGTCAAGATTTAGATGAATGAATTTAAATAACTCAATTAATCCTTAGAAATATGATATTTTGACCTCCCATCAGAGGCGCTGTTAGTACATATTGCAAAAGGATTCCAAAACTCCATTTGTTATAGACGGACTATCCTCTAGAACTCTCTGTTATGCAATATGTTTCCAGAAGATTTCGACCGCCCGCAATTCAAGAGCAGAATCAATAGCCATATGCTAACATATTTGAGCGTTATCCCAGCATTACAGACTCGACTTTCCCTAGAGAAGTTTACAAAAATGTATCTCCGATACATGAAACCCATCCTCTTCTATGTAGAATCTATGCTCCGTGATAAAGAAATTTGTATACCATTTTACTTACATAAAAGTCAGAACCTGACTATTCATCCACCTGCCCTTTGAAGTTACATGAATAGAGGATTTTACTCTCTTACTGTCTTACTGTACTTATGCTTTCACACGCTGATATCATGCATAGAATGCTTCACTAATCTTATCTGATCTGCCCAAGACCGGCTCCTTAGCTCCAATTAATTTTAATTTCAATTATGTTGATAGCAATCTTGATCACCACATTAAGCACCAGTCATTGCCATTTATTCCATGATTCATAACCCGGTAGAAAATTAATTCCAAAAATGTATCTTTTAAAAAATACATGCGCTAGTCAATAACATACTTATCTCACTGCTTCTCAAGAAACCTATCTTAAATCTTTCAAAACTTCCAAGCGATAAGACAACCCTCTAGAACTATATTGAAGCTAAGTCTCCATCATGCGGTTTGAGTGATTATTCAGCCTTTTTATCGGAGCGTTCCAAGCGAATAGAGTCCAGTCGTTGGTTAGTACCAGCCGCGAATACACAAATTCATAGAATTGGTGAGCTCCACATAAAACAAGTCGTCAACTGAAAACGAAATAAAAACAATAAAACTGTGATAATGGTGGAAAGGGTGCTTACACCCCTTACGGTGCTCTTGAGTGCGATAATATTTGCTACTGGAATAACAAATACTGAAGCAGTTTGTGGCTATAAGGTAAACTACACTTTGAAGTGGTTGATGATTAGATTGTTTTACAAGTGTTTTGGTTTTCATTCGTGCACGTGGTGCGCCGAGTTCAGAGTTCGCATTCCATTACACCGGTGTTGTCTACTTTTTTTTTTTACAAAAATTAAGTTCCAACAGATAAAGTGTAGACTAAATCTCTTAAACAGAAGGTATATGTGGACATAGGTTCATTTTACACTACTTACCGGTCACCTCTATTGCGAACCTTGAACCAGGCGGCCAACACCCATCCATATCATTGATTTATGGAATAGATCTCATCAGTGCACCTCAAAGACCCCCTTTGTTCGATTATCATTATCAAAATGAATTAATTACTTTATCTAATCTTGATTATAATAAATATAATTAAAACTACCCTTTCCACTAGGCATGTCCCGCAGCACCAACGAATAAGATAAACGTTCACCTAGTTCCACATTCCCACGACGATGTTGGCTGGCTGAAAACCGTTGACCAATACTACTATGGCAGTAAGACTGGCATTCAACGGGCTGGAGTTCAATACATTTTGGACTCTGTAGTGGCAGAACTTCAAAAGGATACCGCTAGAAGGTAGATTATCTCATCTTTCGAATCCAATGAAAGTTCCTCATGCAAATTAACTATCTTCGAAGGTTCATTTATGTGGAATCGGCTTTCTTCTTTAAATGGTGGAATGAACAATCTGCTGATACTCAAAAGGCTGTGAAAAAGTTGGTCGATGATGGACGCCTTGAATTCGCTGGCGGTGCATGGAGCATGAACGATGAGGCAGCTGTCCACTACCAGAGCGTTATCGATCAGTTTACCATCGGTCTTAAGTAAGAACATTGATGATGTAAGCATTTAAGCATTTTCTAACCTCTTTTTGATTGCAGGAAACTTTCTGAGACCTTCGGTGTTTGCGGTCGTCCTCGAGTAGGTTGGCAAATCGATCCATTTGGTCATTCTAGGGAAATGGCTTCAATATTCGCTCAGATGGGATTTGATGGAGAGTTCTTTGCTCGCATGGACTGGGTGGAGAAGGGCTTGAGACTGAAGAATGTAACAGCTGAGATGGTCTGGAAAGCTAGTGGCAGCTTGGGTAAAGAAAACAATACAACCAATCTTGGCGGACTAATCATATTTCTACCTCTAGGTGAAAGTGCGGAATTATTCACGGGACTCCTCTATAATCACTATTCGGCTCCACCGGGCTTTTGCTTTGACACTCTCTGTCAGGATGAACCAATTATCGATGGGAAGAGTACAGAAAACAATGTCAACGCCAGGGTAGATGCCTTCCTCAGCTATATTACCAACATGACGGCACTTTATAGAACGAATAATTTACTGATTCCGATGGGAGATGATTTTAATTACCAAAGCGCTGCCATGAACTTCAAGAACATGGATAAGCTGATTAAGTAAGCACGACTTTCGCGTCCATCTAGTACTGTTTTTATTTCGATTCTTCATAGGTACGTCAACGAACGCCAATTATTTGGTTCGAAAATAAATATTTTCTATTCCACACCATCGTGCTACCTTAAGTCGCTGTATGACAGTTTGGTAACCTGGCCCAATAAAACCGAAGACTTCTTCCCCTACTCAACCGATTGGCATACCTACTGGACTGGTTACTATAGCTCCCGCCCTACACAAAAGCGTTTTGAACGTGAAGGAAATCATTTCCTCCAAGTTTGCAAACAATTGTCCAGCTTAGCAAACTTGACTGGTGCTGCTCCTAAGTCAAACTTGGATAATCTTCGTGAAGTTATGGGAATCATGCAGCATCATGACGCTATCACTGGTACCGAAAAGCAAAGAGTCGCTTATGATTACGATCAACTTCTTGATGGAGCCGTTACTGGATGTGAAGCCAACACCAAGCAAGCTTTACAGAAGCTGACTAACCTAACCCGTGGAGAGTTCGAGAGCTGCCATCTATTGAACATCAGTGTTTGTGCCCTTTCAGCGAAAACTGGAACATTTGTGGTGACATTGTTCAATCCACTTGGCCATGAGACTGAGCAATATGTGCGAGTTCCAGTTATCCAGGCTACGTATATCGTCACGGATAAAGCAGGCAAAACTATCCCTTCGCAATTGGTAGCTGTGGCTGACCCTGTATTAAAACTTCCTTATCGTCAAAAGGACACCACGCACGAACTTGTGTTTGAGGCTAGGGTGAAAAAACTTGAGTCATTCTATGTGCGCCGAATTCCAAATCCTCGGACTGCTGATCGAAGAGTTCCAACATGGTTCCAACGGTCTAAGGGAGTGCAAAGAGATGCACCCCCTTATAATATTGTCGAAGCTGACATTCCAACACCTCGAGCAACCTATACTATTGTCGAAAACGCTGTAAGACATTGAAAACCATATTCATTCATTTTTTACTTCTATGCATACTTTCAGAACGTCCGTTTGAATTTCAGTTCCACGGGACAACTTATTGCTGTCCAAATGAACGGTGTTAACCAAGAAGTTCGTCAAGACTTCTTCTACTATCGTGGCGCTCGTGGCAATAATGCAGAATTTAAAAATCGTTCCTCTGGAGCCTATATTTTCCGACCAAATGGCAGTGAGATCCTTGTTGCATCACAAGTACAACTGACAGTTATTCGCGGCAATCTTGTCCAAGAAGTTCACCAGAAGTTCAACGATTGGATCAGTCAAGTCATAAGGATATACAATGGTATCAATAACGTTGAATTTGAATGGCTGGTTGGACCAATTCCCATTGCTGATGGATTTGGCAAGGAAGTCATAACTCGTTTCTCCAGTCCGATTGCTTCGAAGGGCGTGTTTTTCACTGATTCTAATGGACGAGAGATGCTCAAAAGGGTTCGCAACCAACGAGAGTATTTTGTAGCCAATCTTACGGAGAAAATTTCCGGCAACTATTACCCCATTACGGCAAAGATAGCCATTGAGGATGATAAGAGTCGCATTGCTGTACTCAACGACCGTGCCCAGGGCGGGTCAAGCGTAAACAATGGTTCAGTAGAACTCATGTTACATCGCAGATTGCTGAATGATGACGCCTTTGGTGTGGGAGAAGCCCTTAATGAGACTGCTTACGGACAGGGGTTGATTGCTCGAGGTAAATACTATCTCGTTGCCAGTCCGATCAGGACAAAGTTTACCCCAATCGAACGACAAATGCAGCTTGAGATACTCCTGCCTTTCTGGAAATTCTTCTCCTCCAACGCAACCGACACCAATGTGAAACCACCAGCTCTACCAACCTTCAATTCATTGCCATCCAGCATCCATCTGCTGACTCTGGAACCTTGGTCCGATACTGAGATTCTTCTTCGTCTTGAGAACTTCTTAGATGCCACAGAGGTAGGCAATGTTACATTCAATCTTCGTGCCATTTTCGACGAACTCGCTGGTTCCAAGATCTCCGAAACAACTCTCGATGGTTCTATGCCTCTTGGCGACATGAAGCGGTTCAAATTCTTCCAATTCGGCAGTATTGTCAAGAAGGACACATACATCAAGTCCAAGCAAACTCCACTAAACGCTGTCAAAAAAGACAAGGATACTTTGTTTAGTGTGACCTTTGAACCAATGCAAATTAGAACATTCATCATTAAGAAATGATAACAGACTCTTAGATTGATTTTAATTTAACAAATCTTACGGTTTTTCCATATATGTATAAATAAAAATATTTTGAGCGTTTTAAAATTCTTCTAAAGAACTTTGTGTAAAAGCTAAGGCAACTTGGTTTCATTTAAATTTCTATTGAGCTAAAAATCAGCATCCCATCCGGACATATCATCAGGCGGTACCTCTGGATCTGTGGGGAACTTATCGAAGTAGGTTGTGTCTGTTGGGTGGCAAACTGGTCGCACAAATGGTGGGATTAGCAATTGACTAGCTAAACCATCCCAATCGAAGCCAAGGAACCATCTAAACATGAAAATTGTTTGGTTATAGGAAGTCGACGACTTTATCAATTGTCAAGACTTACTTGTGTTTCTTAATATCCTGTATACCGCCTTTTTGGTAGCCCAGGCGCTCGGCTGGAACATCACGACAGAGCTTCTTAATCAACTGTATTGCTGAACGGGACATGTGCTTGGGAAAGTTAATCATATCGATGCCCTTTAAAATGATGTTGTAGGTCTTCATTGGATCGTTGGCTGTAAATGGTGGGCTGAGGAGGAAAATCATTAGAAAATGTTAGATTGGCAGGATTTCATAACTTACGTTCCATTTAGAAGCTCATGAATGAGTATCCCTAAAGCCCAATAATCCACCGCTCTGTCGTGACCCTTATTTAGAATGATTTCTGGCGCTACATACTCGGGAGTGCCACAGAATGTCCAAGTCTTACTGCTGTTTCCAATGTACTTCGCAAAACCGAAGTCAACCTGCAACAAATTTCATTATAAGATGCGCCTTTGAAGGGAATATTTACCTTGAGGACTTACCAGCTTAACATAACCTTTTTCGTCTAGCATCAAGTTCTCTGGCTTTAGATCCCGATAGATAATACCTCTCGCGTGAAGGTATTCAAAAGCCTGCAGGACACAACCTATTATAAATTGCGTTGCATTCTCATCGAAGCTTCCACGATCGCGAAGCATGGTCCACACCTCCCCGCCCATACAGGCTTCAAGCAGCATGTAAAGGTATTTGGAATCTCGGAACGTGCGATATAGTCGGCAAATAAATGGCGTATTGCAGGTAAGCATAATAGTCCGTTCGCTGAAGACATGCTCTTCTTGACGGGTATCGAGTATATGCTTCTTTTTAAGGCATTTCAAGGCAAAGGTCTCGACACAGTTCTCTCGGTAGGCTTTGACAAGTTCGACTCTGCCAAATCCTCCGATGCCCAGCGTTGCCACGACCTCCATATCAGTTAGTTTCATATCAGGGAATTCTGCAAAAAAAAAGAAAGAGTAGTAAGTAAGTTATAAGGATCAGTCGATAGGTAGAGTTTCTACGTACCTTGTTTAACATTGGCTCCAAAGATCTCCTTGGTTTGGTTATACTTCATCGCCAAAACACGATTTTCATCGCCATAGTTCTTCTCCTTAAGTTCACAGAGGTCCCCAATGAGATGGGTAAACGAGTCTCTATCTAATGTAAGGCATTCGACTCCAGGCGCTAGGGCGATGATATTCGCCGTTCGCTTGTCTTCGTTGATCAGAGCCTGCTCACCAAAGTAGTCGCCCCTTTGTAGCGTTCGGATCTCCTTCTCTTCGCTAGATGGACCGATTTTCTGCGTCACTTGGACACAACCTTGGCTAATGAGGAAAAATGTGTCACCACTGGCACCTTGCCGAATGATATACGTTCCAGCTGGATAGAATTCCTAGGATTAAAGTGAGTTAGATCTCGTTTATGGCACAAATTTGCAACTACTTACCACCTCTAGAACGTCGGCAATTTTGGCCAGTACATCACTACTGAGATTCTTGAGTAAAGGCACTGATTTCAGGAAGTTCACACTGTCTTCAATTCTCTGCATTCCGGTACGCACCATAATCTGTTGGAAGACACGTCGATCCAAAACCCATACCCTAGCCTTCGAGAGCACTCGAATCGAAGCTGTCCTCGTACAATTGTAGAGTATGGCCAACTCTCCGAACGCCTTACCGGGACCCATAATGCCCAGAACCTTGCCAGCTTTCACAACCTCGAACTCTCCATCTGCAGAGACATATAAATGGGCACCAGCTTCACCCTCCCGTATCACATATTCGCCTTGGGCAACTTCAAGGTTATACATAGATTCGACTAGTTCTCGAACTTGAGACGAATCTATGTTCTTGAGGAAGTCATTGTCCATTATGGCATCTTTTATGAGTTGCTTGGATCTGTAATGAATAAAGTTTTTGAATTGCTGGGCTTGTGCTGGGCTTTTCTATCGCTTACCTAAAATCCTTGTCAAACTTCGGAATAGGAACATTTATCGATTGTTGGACACTCGTTGAATCACAGCTCTCGCCAGATACACCCTGCTTCTTGAGCACTGGTGCCGTAGTTGTATGATGGCCCTTACTCGCTATCATCGGTTTAACTTTGTCTTCACCTTCGGCAACCAGTGCACAGGTTGCATGGGTGTCCTGGCTGACAGAGACTTGTGAATTGCCATTTGTGATTGGTGTCGTTCTGTCTTGGATTTCTGGAGAACATCTTTCATTGCTACTGGTCACTTCGGGACACTGCTGTTGGCCCGGCATACAGCGTGTGGTCTGAAGGCTTTGCAGAAGGTCATCGTTTTTGATTGGTAAATGATTGGTGGTCTGTTGGAGGACGCTCTAAAAATTAGAGAAAAAGTGTTATTTTTGCAACATACATATGTATCTCATGGTAAAGGGTAAGCCAAACTGTCATCACGTTAACTTGGACCGGTAAGGTCTTTTCCAAATCGGTTTACACCGAATTTGTAAATAAACTAACACAGATTATGTATCTTAATCTGGATTTATCCACTTCACGTTTCGAATTTCCTCAGTAACCCCCCAGGTGAATACACCTTAACTTGCACACAAGTCCAAGAAGCTTGCAAAATTGATAAAATCGATCAACAAATTAACAATCAGACAGAGTTTGACTACCGATCATCATGGGAGTCTTAATGATCGAAACTATTCCGTAACCCAACACAATTCGTGCATATCTAAATGAACGAGTAAACAAACTGGCAGAACAAAAGAATAAAAATTTATACAAGCATGTTGTTGCGAGCTTCTCAAGATCGAAATCGTTCTAAAAATAACCACGGCTTACCTTCAACTTGTGTATCTCCCGTCTCAGCTTCATAATCTCTGAGTCCCGACATTTAAGTACATCCTTAAGGGATACGATTTCCCCTTGGAGATACTTGATTTTCGCATCTCGGTCATCCATGGTTGGTTTTAAATCCGATTCCATAGGATGTCTAGCTTTGGGTGGTGACTTCGGCGATGATCCCTGTGGCGGTGAGTCTGTATCGTCATAACCCTTCTGTGATGCCGACGATGATGTAATCGAGATTTTTGATGAATTTCGAATGATTATAGAAGTTTTACGTATCTAAAGAGAGTGAGAACAGTGTCATTGGAAGGATTGCTGGACGAAATGCACTTACCTGATCGATGACATTCGAGTCTTGCAAGATTTTCGAAGTTTTTCGAATGAGATTTGAGGGCGCAGATGGTATTGGTCCTAGGATACCGGATTCTTGGAAATATTTCTGTGCTGCGTTAAAGCTCTCGTCGTCTTTTTTCAAATGTGTTGGACTCGGCGGTAGAGGACATTTTAGCTCTGTGGGTTTCGTTGGACACCGAAGATCAGTGGAGTTTTCAGAGTCGGACGTGGAACCGGATTCAAATTCTTCACTCCGTTTGAGAAGTCTTCTGCGATGCTGTAGACTTCGTGTAGATAAAGGCGTCAACGGCCTATCATCTAGTTCCTTTCGCACGTCCTTTGGCGAGTGCTTTGGAGAGATTTTCACCAAAATATCGGGATGTACCGCCACATCCAACACTGCAAACTGCCCAATATTTGGAGATGACGAACGCTTGGGGTGCTTAATTTCAACTTTTCCACTGCGGGTGGTTATTGTCTGAACTGCACTATACCGTACACCCAGGTTGTCCTTTGTGGGATTCTTATTCTCGTCGGTGAATATAAAATCTGTATCTGGATGAGAATACGACTGAAACAGGCGCTTGATTTTGCGTTGATCTTTACTGCCACTAGTTGGGGAAGAGATTCTCGGTACACGTTCGCCGTGTAACTGCTGTTGACTACAACTGATGTCGACGGGGCTACTCGAGCTCGTGACAATCTCCATTGAGAGCTGTGGCCCCCCATCAACACTGCTATCATGCGACAAACCAGTCGTTGATGTATTTGTGTTAGGCGTAGAGACTGTCGACGACGTCGACTGGCTGTAGTTGTGACAAAGCTTCGAATTTGTCATTTCTATGCCACCATCATCCATCAGTGGGGTTAGTGGTAGATGTAAACCCACACTGACAGGCGATGGGGGGCTACAACTACACTTAGCGAAGAGACTTCCACATGTATGACTCTTGCGGAATTTCGAGCGAAAATTCATCGCTCGCTTTGCGCCAAGTGTACTTATCGCCGGACCAACACTACCAAAGTCCTTTTCGTCCCTTTCATTGGCATCGTCGTAATCGTTGTCTATCTTCTCGATGCGATGACGATCGATTTGGACTTTTATCAAGTGTTCGCCTCTCGGTTGCGTGCAATTGAAACCATCACTATTCGCCCTAACCAGGCTGTGCACCTCACGTTTGGGGGATTTCTGTGCTTGTATTGGACTCTTCTCCATTTGACTGAATGCCTTTTGAAATGTTTGCGTTTTACTTGTTGTTTTGATTATAATTCCATCATTCTGCGATTGTATGTGTTGAGCTAGAAGAGGGCGAAACGGAATAGTAAAAGATTGACTTAATCAATTATCATATCAGAAAGATGAGACGAGGTGGATGCTTTTATTTGTTTTGATACACCATTAATTGGCATTTGTGCTTTAAGCGGAAATGTAAGAGCCTGTAATATACATGGAGAATATTATTCTATTTGTTGTTCATTCATTCATTATATAGATGTGCGCAAAAAAAAAAAAAAAACGAGTAGGTATACAAGTGGACAGACAAACAAAGAAAAAGTTTCCCTTCGCGAGTCTTGTGATAAACGTGCTAATGGGTGTTTCTCACGCGATAGTTCGCCCTTGCTTGGATTAGTCGCTCAAAATCAATTGATTTCTAATGAAAAGGTCGAAAAATATGTGGACTTTCCCTGACCACCCCAAGGTCATTGGTGTAGCTATTGGCTAAAGTTCCATTTATGAAGGGTGAAGGATGAAGGGATGATAAATTTTGGTGGAGGTTTATGCAGGTCAGTGAATGAAATGGGTTAACCAGGGATGATTTGTGGTTTATAGTATAGGTAGGTATTTTATATTATGAAAATGAAGAAGCCAGAATTTATGGCTTTTGATGGTCTATTTAGGGCGCGAAGGTGGGTGGATTTTGTTATGTTGTATAGTTGCTTGGAAATCGAATAGCTTTTAGGCTCTTTGCGGCGAAAGGTTAACGTAGTAATCAGTGAGTTACTAGAAAACCCATTTTCTTTACTCGTGTGTTGTATTTCGTCGAAAGTGGTAATCAGTCTCGTCATCATTTTAATCATTGTGGTTGGTATTTTGTCATTATTTGTAGTTAGTTTTCCATCTTTGGTTCCTAATGGTGATCTGTGATTGCTAGTTCGTAGTACCTAAATGGTTTGTTAGTTTTAGTATTTAGCAGCTCGTTTCTCAAATTATTGCTATAGTTGCTACTACATTAGCACAGAACTCCACTTGCCCTAATGGTAATACCGTTCATGACTTGTATCAGTTGCAACCACAACAAATATTCACTTTATGTGTAGTCCTTGAAATAAATGCCATCCTTCTAAAATAGAACCCAATATAATCGGATAGAGTATATACTTAGTTTCGAATAATGCCCTTTGAGTTTCATCACAACTCAATAAAGTGCACGTACTTCCCCTCAATCAAAGATAGAGAGCTTGATTGCTCCATTTATCTGTGCGATTATCAGCTATGCCCGTTCTTATCAATGATGATGACTAGGTGGCTTATTGCTCACCACAGCGGAACGTTTAGTAAACAACATTTTATTTTCGTACACACTATGACCTAGTAAATAAGTTTAACTGCCCCATTACGTGACCTGTTACCCTCTTGAAAACTATGCTTTTGTTTATATTTCCTGATTACTGTCAACGAACTTTGAACTTTGGCGGGACAATTTACATAACCGCAAGCATAAATCTTCCGTGGAATGTTACTGGCCCACGCAATCCGTCCTCGTTTGGAAATGTCAAGCTGGGACAATTGCTCACTTTTATTGTGGACTCATCTAATTGTGTAGAGCACTCGCGTTTAAAGGCAGTTAATACGGCCAGTGCATGATGGCTTAGCTTTTGTGTATATTATGTAGTATCTTATCAAATTCAATTAGGAAATATTTATTACTGCTTTACATAGGCTCATCATAAGCGCAGAGAATGTCAGACAGTTTATTGTGTTATGAGTAGATTATGACACATGGCTTTGACATTCATTGGGGTTGTGAATTATTTTTGAAAATATTTAAAAAGAGTATCTGACAGCAGAGTGTTAGGCAGGTGACTGGCACGTGCTTTGGAGTTGGATAATTGCTATTTTTTTTATGGGTAGCCAAGTGGAATCGATTAGTTGAGTTTTTTTTTTATGAGATTTGAGTGGTGATAATGACCGTAACGAAGTTGAACTCTACAAGAGGTCATCATGCGTAGGTCAATGTGCCTATACATGCACAGGTACGTGCACAGTATTAAAAAGTGATTATAATCTTCATTATCTAGACGAGAATTAAGTTATCGATCTGGTATGGATTTTTTTCACAACTAAAAAGCTCTTAATAGTCTGTGTCATGCTTAAGTTAGACATAAATGATGACAGTATCATGAAGCATTGTTAATTTAGATTTGTATCTCTTACAGCAACAAGAATATTCCTGCAATAAATGTATAAAATGACTTTTGATATCACGTGTGGAGTTGAGGGTTTATCAATGATAACTGTGAATGGCTGTCATATCTTCGGTTTCTGACTCAATATGATACACGACTAGCTTGGCTGACATTATTTGTAACCAAAATTTTTAGTTACTAATAAGATTGTTAATATAAGACTTAGTTCGTAAATATTTAAGAAAACACACAAAAAGACGGTGTGGCTCAATATGATGTGTGAGCAAATTATAGAGAAGGATATTTATTATCATTTCCTTATGTACATATTTTTGAATTTCTCACAACTTTTCTCTGAAACAATTTTTCCTATATGCAACCGTTTTTGAGGAAGAAAGACCCAAACATTTTGAAAGATCATCCTGCATTTAATGACTCGGAACCTTGCATATTTCCGATTTCCATGAATATCTCCTTTATTTTTGAAGTTATCAATATCACGAACATCAATAAAAACCTAAGATAAACGCCAAAATCTAAGAAAACCGTCACGAAATTTATGATTTCACAGAGTGACATGAATTTCGCCAAAAAGTCTTCTCAGTTTCGTTTAGATTTTACTTCATTTTTTGGCTTTGAAAGTGTCAATTTATGCATTTTCTGAAAAACACATAATTTATGTAAAATTTTACAAAAAATTGATTTTAACAGTTCGGGTACTAAATCTATTGTATTTTGCTGTAATTTAAAATATTAAAGATTTGTACTTTTGACGTCATGGCGATACATTTTACTTGTGACATTGAAGATTTATTGGAAGAAAATAATACAGAATTTCAGTTTATAAAAAATTATTCAAAATAGTGATTTGTAAGTGCTGAACACCATTTTCATTGCGTTTTAATGGAAAGGATTGGTAAAGGAGATGGGAATTGAAAACAATAGCAGCGCGTGTGTTAATAACTCAGCTAGAAGCTAGTGGTCCCAGGAGTAGACTGTCTGTGGGTGCACAATGGATCTCTTTCTGGTCTAAGCGCATAGCAGACTGTAGTGTTCTAGTCTTAATTACGCCTAGTACATGTCAATGATTGCTGTCTTGCCTGCTGAGAGTCGCTATGAATCTCTTCGATTTTATAATGTCAGCCTAAATTGGAGGAGTTCATACTTCCGAAATGGAAGTCCCGACTGACACAGAATAAGCAAGTTCAAGTGCCTCCTGAGTATTGTCTTCCAATTTTCTCGGAGATTTCATTTCGCGTCAACGCAGTGGGAGTTAGATCCCTAGATGTAGAAGATTTTAGATTCTCGGATTGTTTTGGATTTCGATAAAGGGAGGAGCAAAGTCGTAAGTGCTGCCTAACCAGGGTGAAATATTTACATGAAATGTATGTAGTACACATCTTAAATTTAAGTACTGAATTCGATCTCTTTCATTTGACCACTGCCACGTTTGCAGTGATCGAGCCAATTTTCCACCACTCTTCCACGCATTTCGGCCGGAACGTTGGCAATTTCGCATTCGATATTGTTCCTGAGCTCCTCTAACGTTATTGGCTTGTTGGAATAAACCAACGACCAAACGTAACCCCATAAAAAGATATCCAATGGCGTTAAATCCCATGAGCGAGGTGGTCATTCAATCGTACCATTTGAACATCGAGATTACACGATTACCGAACTTCCCCTTCAATAGATTAATTGTTTGACCAGCTTTATGGCATGTGGCACCATCTTGCTGGAACCACATATCAGTGATGTCAAGTCCATCCAAAAATAGTCTTCCAACATGGCACGATAGCGAACTCCATTGACATGGCAACATGGCGATCATCTTCATGGATGAAAAAATACCAATCATACCTCCGGCATGAAATTTACAAATTTACACCACATGTTGACTTTTTTTTTGGATGCAATGGAGTCTCTTAAAGAACATGTGAGTTTGTTGCTATCCAATAATGTATATTTTGCTTATTGACAAAGTCATTAACCCAAAAATGAGCTTCATGGCTGAAGATTATTTTTCGATAAAATTCTGGATTTTCTTCAAACTTTTGCTGAGGCCAATCGGAGAAGTTTTCCGCCGTTCAAATGATCACGAGACTTCAGTTTTTGAGTTAATTTGATCTTTTAAGAGTGCAGGCTAAGATCTTTACGAGAAATTCGTCACGATGATAGATGAAATGTATCTTAACTTGCATTCTGACAGATGGACATTAGATTGGTGATGCAAATGTATAATTTTTATATTGAATTAGTGATGCAAATTTTAGTACAAAAATTAGGAAAATAATATCGGGAAAGGGCCCTCCATTCAACAAAGGTCGCATAAGCCAAAGGATATGCCTAGTCAATGCATAGATATTAGATCTATTGAGAGTATATAACTGAGACTCAACTTTTATTCAATATAGACGTGATAGGTAGGCAGGCCGGTTGCCATAACCTATCGGCCATAATCCACAAGAAGAATCCGATGTCTGTTTCCTATTTCGCACTACTATTGCATATTATATAGTATATTGCAGGATCTCAGGTATTTTCTTCGTGGTAGGGATGTTGTATTGTTAGTAGACAGTGCGTTCTCAGATGTGATATACGTATGTAAGTCTCAACCAGTCTTTTCATCCTTTTTAACAGAACGGAGGTCCGCTAGTCTGGTCTGAAAGTTTTCGTTTTTTTTTAACCATTCATTAGTACCAATCTACTGTAACAAGGCTAGTAATATTCCAGATGATCTCGAGATATAACTTTTAGTGTGAACAATCATGCGGCTATGCTATGCATCGATCTACTACTAATTTATGCAATCAGTTCATTACCTTCGTTGAAGAAGTCGTCTTGCACTAATACAGAATTCTTTCTAAACTTAGCCTAAGTAAACTAAGTTTACTCTGAGGGTAAAACCTTCCTTCGATCTTTGAAAAATTAAGTCGAATTAACATTTCGTCCGAAACTTTCAGTCCATGTAAGTAGCTTCATAAAAGGGAATTGTACAATACCTTTCCCTCACTACTATTATTAATGAGGTTTATCATGCAGCAGAAGGAGCGATCTACCGATTTAGAATTTTGATAATCATGTTGTGTTTTGAAAAGTCAAGTGCCATTGTTGTGGAGATCCGAAAACCGAAATTCTCTCCAGTGTTTTTAGACGAAAGGAGGTTAAGTCCATGCTTTAATTCCACGACAGCTCTTTGTTTTAAGGCTTTTACAACTTGTTTGTTTTATCTAGACGATGTGATCTGAAGCAAATCACGCGTACTAAGTAGGTGGTCGAAGAGCTTATCGTGTATCCAAACTATTGTTCAGCAGTTTGATCTAGTCTAACGTCAGTCAAATATTACTTTTAGTTAATAAATTCTGATACCAAAATACCCAATAAGTCACGTTGAGTAATATCGATAAAATCAATCACAAATTCTTACCTGCTTCGGTTCGAATCTCATTCGTCATGTAATGATACAGTATACCCACACTTAATTGCAACAATTATCAATCTCATAATTCTCATACTAAATAGCTCTGACAGACAGATATTTTTCTTCATTCTCTGTCACAAAGTTCAAGTGGCGCAATTATGACTAGCATCTCACTTCGCATTAATCATTCTTCATGCCATTTTGAGACATTTTAAGCGCCTTTCAACCGAGACTTTTTCTCCAGAGTCATGCGAATGCAAAGTATCTTTCAAGTACACATACAAACGTCTGCACGTGGAGTTTTGTGGATTTGAATTTCAAAACTCTTGCATTATCATTTAAATGCATTCACCTTTACCGTCAATGTTATTCAACGTAAGGGTTACAAATCTGTTTAATATGTTAACCCTGGAATCTAAAGTAGTCTGGAATATGGCGTTGTCGTCGCACAGAGCATACTGAAAACGAACAGCAAACATCCTGTGGTTAAAAATAGTCACAATTTTAACCCTCTGTCAACAGATATTCGTTCTTTTTGTTTCATTCCTTCTGTTCGCCTTTTTTGTTTGCTAGATAACACAAAAAAAAGAAACAAAAAAAAAAAACGCGATCTCTTTGGTAGATTTTTGGATTTTGTTTTTATGGAGCTATTTTGAGACTGTCTTTTGTGAATGTACTTATACACTTTTATTTACTGTCAACAACAACTGAAAACCTTTCTCAAGGTTATCGCGGAATCTTCCAATACAGTCGAGGACACAGTGAACTGTCAATAGATTGCCAGAATTCATTTTGGATGCGATTTTAATTTGAAAGCCCTAGTCTCGAGTTCTGAAGTGTGATTTTGTTACACTTGTCAGCTGTTTTCGAGTGGTTGTTGCGTACCAGATAAGGTTGTGTCCAATTGGATGGGGATCGCGGCGATAGGGAGATAAAGATAAGCAAAAGTGGAAAGTAAACAATTAAAAGGTTACTTAGTGATGTGAGAATAATATTGTAGAACGAATTGGAGTTTAACTAGAAAGTATAGATAGTGACACTCCCACTTTTATTTACAAATACAAATTGCTACCGTTGTTCCATAACAAATTTGAACTTTTGGGGCTAGGCATCTTTGACACTTGTTTATCACATTCGATGGGAGATTGTGGATGTTTTTTGTTCGCTCGCTAGTCACGCGTCTTTTAACCTCGATTCGCTATCAAAATTCTGTGCCAACATTTTTCAAGGTTCTTTTATTACTTGAACTCTTCACATGATCTTAAGCCAGAGATTGTTGATATTTCAAACTAAACATGCTTTTAAGTTGGATTTTTGGAGCACAGTACTTATGTATGTATGTATGTATCTAAAAAAAACTTTTGATTTTCTTGCCACGGGATTTCTTTCGTCGTAGTGTATACCCCTCAACCCTCGTTGACATTTGCCACTTAATTTCTTGCCATGACATTATCGCAAGTGATTTTTCTATTTTTCATGACATTTTCATTGACAGGCTGTGTTTGTGAATTATCATGTTTGTTTGTAGGTTTGTGTATGCTTTGTTCTTTACCCTTAGATAAGCAAATAAACAACAGCTGACAGTTGAGAATGTTGCGTCCCGCCGCCTGGGTTTATGGTGAATTATCATGTCAAGGAGTTTTTTTTTTAAATTCCGGACATTTTGATGATAAGCGGGTTAGAAAAAAATTGCCGATTTAATCTTTCTTCGGGAAAACGATTATCTGAAGTCTAGGATGATATTTCCAAGTTGCTAACAAAGGATATCATTCTGAGAAGTTGTATTAAATTTCGTATTGTCAAAGGATTTCTAGTCAAAGACCTGGTTCTCCAGATTGGGGGTTGTGCTTCGGGCTAACTGCTTGGCCCTGGGAAAAATGTCTGTCAAGAAGCAAGCACAAGTTTTGAAAATCGAAGACTTTATTGTTGATGATGAAAGCGAACGAGAAAAAAACAACGAAGTTTGGATCTGCATGTGAGATGAGATTCCTTAGACTACTTTACGTAGACATAACTGCCATCCAGAATATGTAAAGAGATGGACTGGCCAGAAAGAGAATGAAGAACTGTGTTAATTGCGGTCACTGGTGTAAAAAGAAGAATTAGAAAACTCTGGAAACATGAGCGAGCTTCAAGACTGAATTCCCCAACATTAACTTAATATTTGCTCACGCCCCTCACGGAGGACACGGATTACGCCACTAAAGAGAGATGTTGGAGATGTTGCCTAGTTTGATTTCAATGCCACGATGTAAAATGAGGACAGCTATGAATCTTTAGTAGGACAGTTGGTAAGCGTGGCCTACACGACACTATGTCTGGCAATCGATCTTAGTTAATTCACTTTGCGACGGTGTTTTCGCACTCCAGATCAACCAAATTGATCATCAAATTCCGATTCTGGGGATGACTTGTTAGAGAGGATACACCAAATCATGTCCACGATTTAGTTAGAATGCACGATGGAATTTCAGTAAGAATCGGGTAAACGAAATTCATAAGGAGATACATATGTACGTACCTTACATACATATTTTTTTTTATAATTTAGTTGTACTCAAGGGGTTAATTACAAGCAGGTAACAGTGCCTTTCGTCTCACTAACGCAGGGCTCTTCAAAACTAGATATAGTACGTATCTCTATTCTTAAGGGGTCATTTCCCTACATCCCTGACGAAGCGGATGAAATTCTTGGTACAATCGGCTTCGACACATACTACGAAGTAATGTACCCTGATACGGAGGATAGGTAAGTGAAAAATGTTTCGATCGAAAACGAAATTGCAATTTATACGGATGGTTCCAAAACTAGATGAGATATTCGAAAGATGTAGACCTGAGACTTCCGGACAGATATAATATGTTCCAGGGAAAAGTTTTGGCCGTACTTAAGGCTGTGGAACTACTTGATATGGGATCAATATCCAACAAGGCTGCACTAAAGGCGATAGAGTCCTACATCACTAAATCGAAACGAACAAGTCAGGAGTTGTTGCGCAATGCTCAGGGTGTTATGTTCGCAGAGCCAAGTCAGATTATGTTGGGTTCCTGGACATTGTGATATAGAGGATAACGACGTACTAGCCAAAAAAAGAGCAATGCTTCCGGTAAATGATATAATTGAAGGCATAAAACCACCAATGGGTGTGGCTAAGAGAATTATTCTTGATACGGCGTACTCCAAGTACGTTGGAAATGAATCGAAAGATACATAGATACCCCAACTGTCAACTATACGTTTATTGATTTTAAGGTCGCCTATGACAGCATTTATATAGACTATCTATACAGAGCACGAGATGATGAAAAGATAAAAATTTATTAGTCAGCCAATTTTCAGCTGCCTTGTGATAAATTCACGACTTTCTTTGACATAATCGCGTGACAGCAATCACACAGCTAAAACGTTTCAACGCTGATCTCCACTGGGAAACGTAAAAAAACTTTTACATCTTTGAGTTTCGGATGTTTTCTTTTATTGAGAAAATATTTATGATCGCTTTTAGCATCAGGCAAATGTTCAAAGTTCGCCAACGATTGTTTCTTTTCTATAATTTTACTTTAGACACATCAATAAGTCTTCTTAATATCTCCTAGCTTTCACATCTTCCGCCATAAATCCTTGAGCGAGGGGTTAGCAAAAAAAGTGATTTTTTTTTTTTTTTTATCTAGAACAACCTATAGCCTTTGTGCATACTTCAGTTGCTTTGATGAAGCACGGAGTAGGGTAATAAATAATTTTTTTTATAACTATTTATAAATTCATGTTTTTTCGTTTGAATCTATTAATAGAATGGAAAAAAGAAATTCACGTTTTTTTATTGCATCATTCAGCGATAAGATATTAGATATTAGATTATTTCGCTGATATATTTGGCAAGTCAATTGCTCCGTGTGTCAAAAATGGCATAGGTCTGGAATGCTTTGAATTTTTGTTTTGTTGCTTTTTTTTTCTCTCCACTATTACTGTCTATCTCGGGATTTAATTTAAACACGCCAAACGGTACGCAACGCATGCTGTTGTGACGTGTGATTGTCAATCAGTTTTTCTGAAGATTAGTGGAAATTTTTATTGTTTTTTCGGTTCATTTTTGTTGCCTGTTGGGTGGTGAATTTTTTTGAAATTAAGAATTTTTGAATGGGGTTTGAGTGGTTTTTGTTTTGTGTTGTTTTTTGTTTTTTTTTTTGCTCATTTAAGCTAAATTGACTTTTTTGTTAAAAATTATTTATGTGGCGTCTATGAGTTACGTGCTTGTATGTTCTCTAGTTTTTTTTAAATAAATATTTCGACTAAAATGATCGATAATGTGGCAAAATAAATTAAAATTCTTTAGACACTTTATGTCTAAATTTATGAAGAGAAAAACTGTCTCGCATTTATCGGGGGTTGAAAGAAGATTTCGTTTTGATCGTCGGAGGCGGGGCAGGAGAACTAATATTCCATTTCCTGACGAACTTCAATAATTTGGCTTTTCTTATTTATAAATCATTCATCTCTGCATTTTATTATGATATTCTTGTTATATTTTAATATTTTTCTATTTTTAAATAGTTGAATGTATTAATTTTTTATTTTTTTTTATTATTGTGTTGGCGCGTATGCTTTTTTCAATTTCTTTAGGTCTATAATTTGTCGTTTCAATGTCGCGTGTGTGATCTGTTGTGACCTTAAAGAAAATGAGAAAAAATATGGAGGCGATGGTAGATGTCAAGCTGTTATGGGATTTGGAGAATATTCTACTTAAGAAGTAGATAGGGATTAAGAACTTCTGAGTCATAGTTGAGATTGAAGTATATTTGGTACACTTCTGTGAAGCTATTACGTTTCCTATTGTCTATCTAACTTCGAAGAGTTTAAAGTAAACTGATCAGCATTCGAGGACTGGCCGAATATTGCGAATAAACTTTTAAAGGTGGCAGTTTTCAACTCGATATTTTATTAGAAAACCGTTCGTGAAATAGCGAATAAGCAGCGATTTGGATTTGGTTTGGTTACAGTGGCTGCCAGCTCAGAAACGCCAACACACTTAGACTAGCAATAGGACCGGGCAAAAGAAGGATGAAAAACTATGACATACATATACTACGGTGATTGCTACAAAGAAACAAAGTAGGGTCTATTTGGGTGCAGATTTGTTGTAAGCGGCAGACTTCGGCATGAAATCTTGAGCATTAGACACGTCAGTGAACGCCTTATAACAATCCGCATCAAGGCTAAATTTGTTAACATTAGCCTGATATGCGCTCATGCCTCCATAGAAAAAAGAGACGATGCTACACCAAAAAGGGTTTCTACGAACTCCTCGACAGGACATATGTATGAGAAAGAGCAAGACATCTACGTAGCTAGCACACGGTTTCTTCACCTCAACATTCATAAGGGGACATGGTGGTCACCAGATCATCAAACTAAATTGATCATGTGCGCGATCGACGTAAGGCACTCCTCCAGTAATTTAGATCTCCGAACTTTCCGAGCGGCCCACATAGACTCGAACTACTGCCTAGTTGTAGCCAAGGTACGTCCACGGATATCTCAAATGCCACAACAACGGGAAAATACTGAGGACATTTGACGTTGAACGGTTGCAATCACAACACACCGTCAGAATCTTTACCGATCGTGAATCCCTCAAACCTCTCGAGAAGTCCTATACAGCCAGCATCAAGTTCTGAAGACCAGTCGCATCGTTGCCAAAAATCCATCAGAAACCTCGCAATTGATGTGCTAGGTAGCAACCGACTACCCCCACGAAATCCATGGTTTGATGAAGAGTGACGGGAAGCACATGCAGCAAAACAACTCGCCTCTGAAGCGGGACGACGATCAGGAGGACGATAGCGGCTTATGAGGTCTACGAACAAAAGAGGATGGAAAAACATCAGCTTCGAGAGGAAAAAGAAAGACCACTAGAAGCGGGCGATCGAGGAATTAGAGAAGTTCTACTCCAGAACAATATTCGGAGGTTTTACCAAAAGGTATAAAGATCATGCAGATCATGAAACCTTGTTAGAGTTGGTGCTGAGGATATCGAAAAACCACTTCTGCAGACTGTTAAAAGACGACGACCACGCAAATTCCGCTGTCAAACAGAACTAACCATTTAACCTGGACGATGAAAACAAAGACTACCGACTTTCTGCGGAACGGTCTATCAGGCAGCAGGGGGGATTACTTGGTGGAGAGCATATAAACATCGTTTGGCCGATCCCAAAGAAAGGGGACCCTCTTAACTGCGCCAACTATAGAGGCATCATCAGGTTTCTTTAACATTGCATAACAAGATCTTGTCGGCCATACTGTGTGAGTGCCTGAAACCATTTGCCAACGAACTGATTGTCCCCTATCAGTCCGGTTTTAGACCGGGTAAGATAACGAAGGTGGATGAAGGCATCCTTGGTCGTTTTGAACGCAAAATTCTTCGGATGATTTTCGGTCCTGTTTGCGTTGACGGAACTTGGAGGAGCAGATTTAACAGCGAACTTAACGAGCTGTACAGCGACATTGAAGTTAGTCCTTATAGACTAGTCGGGATGGGTTATAGTGTTGACCTAGCGATCATTATTGTCACATTTTTTAGTTTACTCCAATCTAGTGAAATACATTTGTCGGCACCTCTCCGGTAGATCTGGGAGTTCTAGTGCCAAAGTGATAGTTTCTTAACGACTGAGAATTACTTGTCTTTCAACGCTACATATGCAACGAGTCTGCGAAACCTATGTTTGATACCCTCCGGTGGCGTCCATATGGCATTTGCTACAGCGCTTCTTAACAATTGGAAACTCTAATTTCCTTAATGCATTGGAGAAAGTTTAGGGCATTAGCCAATTTAAAAGATTCCTAATTCCTGTAAGGAAATCCTTAACCGAAACAACGAAGGTTTCATTAGGAAGCAGTTTAAAGAACTGGGACATCAATAGTTGAAAAATTACGCAATGACTGCATGGATAGTACCAAAATATTAGAAAGTTTTGCTATCACATGGTCCATGGCTGAACTAAATCAGGCCTTTCACGACTTTAAGTAGAACTTCGAAAGCTTACTTCGTCAAAAATCTGAGATGTTTGCTTGCTTGTTACTGTGCTAAAATGGCAGCTGAGATATAAAATTTAGAACAGGTAAATAAGTTAGGTGCTGTCTAAGGAAACTGGTTCAACCAGACGACATCGCAATTTTAGATAAGTCAAAGTTATTTTCGCCACAAATTCACCTACAACGACCTTTAAATACCATAACTGTTTGATCTCTCTAATTTCTAAGTCATTGTATGCTTAACTCCTTAAATGTTATGATCTTGTTTTTTGAGATAAAGCCATGAAATTCTGTCACTCAAATTTTTTACATCTTGACAATTTTCCAAGAATTAAATAAAATCAAATTTACACTTCAACAAGTTCGCCCCTTGTTTAACGCGCACAAGTGACGATCGTGCCTTCAAATGTTTACCTACCCCTTTTATTAAGAGCGTCTATGTAAACAATACTAAATTCGTTAGCAAAGTTTAGCCAAATAAACAAAAAAAAAAAGAAAAAGACTTGACTCCAAATATCACGCCTGGATCTAGTCTATTTAAGGCTCAATCGTACAAATGTTCTAAAACATACAAAGTGACTCTGTAAATAGCGCAGATTACTAACTAAATGTATCTACGAGTATGTATCTCAGTTCGTTATCATTTTTTTCTTTCGTAATTTTTTCTCTCTCTTCTGATAAGATACTATATTTCACAGATACAATCTTCACTTAAAATTTTAATTATGGTAATCGCGTAGCGAAGATATAATGGAATAATAATAGGGATGGCGGATTGAGTAGCGTTAATTGATATTAATTATGATCGCCAACGAAAAAATTTTATTTTAATCGTGTGAATGAAAGTCTAAAGAAAAAAAAAGACATCGTAGGTGGTGACTAAACGCAGCATTTTCGGGGAAAATTCTGACGAAAATTCCATTCATTGACATATGTAAATTAATGTGGGAGTTTTATCTATTATGTAGGGCTTACAGGGCGTAAATATTGTTTGAGGTGCGAGTGGAAAGTCAAGGACAGGATTCTCATTGATAACTAGTCAGTCGAGTAGTGGTGTCTATTTTGGGCCTCTCCCCTTCGGTTTATTCAAAAATTGATGAGTAATGAGTAGAGTGACGACATGACAACATGAATATGCGGCATTTAAAACATTTTTGTTTCAAATGTATCTCTCATTGACGTATAAAAAAAAACTTTTACTTATGACGCAGGTATAAAAGACAAAGCCACCTTGGCTGTCATCCAATTATATACTCGTTTATGCGCCAATTGAAAATATCGGAAAACAATTTCCATAATATATTCATTTGAGACCTTAAATTACCCCTAATTAGCGCATCGATACGAGTACAACAAGATAGCTCATCTTAGCCCCTTCAGAACCCCTTCTCGAGAGTATCTACTAATTGATTTCTTATCTAAAAGGTGAGAGATGGTTTTGTTTTTTTTTTTTAATTTGCTAATTCGAGGATGGGAATATTTCACAAGATCAGTGTAACTTACACATTGGGGTGATCGTTTTTGTTTACTTGGTGGAACCAAGATAACAAGTCTCAGGGTTTAAGCTGTGCAAAGGGATTACGAATATACAGGCTGAACTTGAAAATTGTTTTGCATGTGAGTATTTTACGTTAAGTTATTGGAAGTTTTGTTTGCTTTTTTAATACTAAGTAATTATGAAGGATATTTGCTTTTGACGTGGGAGATAAAAAATAATTAATTTGCATGCGGAGGCAGGGGAACATATTAATCGAAAGCGACATTGTTAAATTCGGGATGCTGTATACCGAATTTAATAGAGATTTCGGGGTGAGGAAGTACGTCAAGAAAATTTGGATACAACATTTTTTTTTTTAATGAGCATTTGTATATAAAATTGTATACTCCGGATTAATTAAAACTCTTGACATCTACTGACGCCAGTTCGCCTAGCTTGTTAAAGAAGTGGGCTTCTAGATGCAGTAGTCTTGGAGTGAAGCTGGTGACGTGGAGGTGGAGAATGGTTTCTTTCTCTTCCTCTTCCTCGTCCCTTACAGTTTCTGAAGAAGTCGTGTGAAAGAGGCGAAGTCTTTTGGCATATTGGCCCATCAGACAGTGCCCAGTTAGAACACCGATAACGTGGCTGATCTAAGATCGCTTCAACAGGACTAATACCGCACTACTTTTCAGATTAAGCCTGGGACAGATCTGTTTCGAAATATTGCAAATGGAGAGTTCTTCCAGTCTAGAGAGTCTTTCCTATCCAGCTTTAATAAAAGTTTACAAGTAACGAGGGGCATACCCAGGTTCCGCCACTTAGGCAGAATCCTATGAGTCGTTCTCTGTTTGACAAGCTCGTCAGCTTTACAATTCCCTACGATGTCTCAGGAGCCTAACACCCAGCAAAGAAGAATGTTGTACTGCTCAGTCATCTCCAGAAAATATAAAAGGCACTTTAATGCGACCCTTGAAGTGAAGGATCCCGATTCGAGGGACTTGCTCACCACTTGACTGTCAGTGAAAATGCTAATATCACTGACAAATATTGCATTACATTTCAGCCAGGATAAGGCTTCCTAGATCACGATCATTTCCGCCTGAAAAACGCTATAATTATCTGGGAGCTTATCGGAGAAGACAGCGCAGCCCACGCCCTCGTCAGTCTTGGAGCCGTCCGTGTAGAAGTGAACTGAACTGTAACCAGGAGATTCAGCAGTGACCCATTCACTTCAGTCAAGGATTCTCGTGCGGAAGTTTCGGTCAAATAATAGGGTCGACGGGGTGTAGTCGGTGTCTTCTAGGGTAAAATTGAGGAGATCAATGATCGAGGAGTGGCCTTTATGACAGCTAGACCATTGTGAGGATGGTTTGACTTGGATAGCCGCACTCGCAGCCAAGTGCGCCATAATGTCTAGCGCCACTGAAGGAGAAATTCTCAGTGCACCACTGATGCATATACATGCTGATCTTTGCACCTTAGATAGGAGATTGAGGTGAGTAGCCCTGGTTAAAGCCGGCCACCAGACGATCACGCCATGCAGTAGTATAGGCTTGTTAACGGACACGTACATCCAACATATGATATGAGATTGAAAACCCTAGCTCATACCTATGGCCTTTTTACAGGAGTATAGAGCCACAGTACATTGGCTCGCTGAAATAATTTGGCTTTCCAGTTTCGCTTCCTCTCCAACATGAGACCCAATTGCTAAACCGTAGGAGAGCACATTGGAGGATTTCCCTGAAAGTATCAGGGTGTTTGCCGGTGGCGGCGATAGCAATGTCATCTGCATTGGCAACCACTTCACATCTAGTCCTTTCTTTATCCTATAGCATCCCGTTGACCA
The DNA here is from genome assembly GCA_905220385.1 of Xylota sylvarum. Taxonomy (NCBI): domain Eukaryota; kingdom Metazoa; phylum Arthropoda; class Insecta; order Diptera; family Syrphidae; genus Xylota; species Xylota sylvarum. The sequence goes on along the minus strand of LR999957.1, from coordinate 99,418,993 downwards.
CTAGATTCAACAGAAGAACGGACAGAATGCCACCCTGAGGAGTTCCGCAGCTAACAAGTTTTGTACCCGATGCGACGTCCTTTGGTTCCACGTGTGAGCATTTTCCTGCTGTGGGTATAGTTTGGATAGTTTGGGAATGTAGACCAGATTCAGACAACCAGATAAGATAGCTTTAAGCCAAGGGAACACTACATATGTCTTCTGATTGCTGAAGATCAGCCAGAATGATACCATCTGGCACTGGGGACTTGTATGGTTTGAAACTGCGCATACCCCAAAGGATGTTTTTAGTTGTAATTATTATTGTGAAGTTGCTGCATGGTGTAGAAAAGGTGGTTTCAAATTGAGGTACAGCAACTGAGGAGCTACTAGGAAAATGTGTGTCCTGCGTGGCTGCATTAGTTGGCTGGATATAGAGGGATTTTTGAGAACATTTTCTGTAGACTTGAGGCTTCGGAGGACTCTTCTATGCTTACGCAGAAGAGTCTCCAGGAATGTAATACGCGCATGATGTTGCCATACTTTCTGTCGGGTCAATGGCTACAGACTGTCTGTGCTAATGCGCAGATAGACATGGTCGATGAATGGTGCACTAGGCATGGGCTTCAATCCTTTGGAAAGTGATGTTGTTCTTTTCACGATCTTCACGACAAGAAGGATTGTGACTAGCTAGTGCTAAAAGGTGTCACTATCCAGGTCTCCAATGAAGCGATATATCTAGGAGTGATGGATAAGAAACTTCTTTGGACAAAACATGTTAAGTCAAGACATTCAAGGCGCTCTCAGTTTTCTGACAGTCTAAGCGTGGTTTTGACAAGCCATGGGGCTTATCACCGAAAAACGTCGTCTGGATCTATACGGCTATGTTAAGACCTTTTCTAGCTCATGCGTCCTTGTTGGTGGAGAGGGCTTTCGCATAAGTATGTGACTGCCTTCTGCACGAAACAACCTGTCTCGGATGCACGGGAGCTTTCCCCAGTACGCCTAGCTCTGTTCTAGATGCTCTGCTTAATTTACCTTCCCTTTATACTTTCATCATGGGCTACACTATCAAAGCAATCTACCGTCTTAGACGGGGTGGCTTTTGTTGTCATCCACACTGAAGTTTCGATGACCTTGCGCGACACTTATCCTACGACCCTGGTTCCATGAATATGCCGTATGATGCAATGAAACTGGAACTTCGGCTGCTGTGAATATTTAGAGTCAACTTTCTGAACGCAAGGAAAGTTCCGGACTGGTTTCGGCTAGAGTCTAAGCCTAAACTAGTCAAGGGTCCGGTGCTGGTGTCTTCGTGGAGACTGACAACACTAGACGTCACTACTCGTTAGGAAGTAAGCCGCTGTTTATCGTTTATCAAGCGGATGTCTATGCTATCCTAATGGCTGTCGACTATAGAATAGGTGGCTGGGTCGGAGTATCTGTATCTGTAGGGATTGTTAGTCTATTTAAGGTCTTGCTCAACCATGTAACCCGTTCCAAAATAGTTAGAGAATGTAAGAACTCTTTGAATTCGGTCACAAGGCTGAACGTTTTGACTCTTGTTAGGGTTCCAGCTCACACTGGGATTGTGGAAAATGAGATCTCCGATGAGATTGCTAACCAAGGCTGAGAGGATGATTTCTTAGGACTTGAATGCGTTGGGTCTTCCCGCGTACTCGGTCAGGGTCTCCATTGACAATTGGGTTTTCTACAACCACAATTGCGTGTGGCACGGCTCTCTAGGATGCAAGCAGACTCAACGTATGCTCCCGAACGTCTGTAAGAAATCAGCGGCATTCTTGCTGTCTCTCAGCAGAAAGGACTGTAGATAACTTATTGGCGTTCCGAGACAATTTCCTTTTGTCAAGCATCGTAGGGTACTAGGCTTAAAAGACACCACTGTCTGCGTCGCTTGTGGAAAGGGGACGATATTTCCAATCATTTCCTTTATTATTGTCCTGCCTTCGCTCTGATCAGCTGGCAGATCTTCAGTGCTGATGTGGTGAGTACTGTGCTCTTCATAGCTGAAATGTATTCTCGGCTCTCCGAAAGTCGAAGAAATTCCTGTAAAATGGGTAATGGGATTTTGCTCCTAGTAAGTAGTATAATGGACCAGTTGCGTCTGATTGCTCCAGGGTACGCCAAAGCGGTGTTGCCCCAAAAAACTATTCAAGGGCAAACGTGAAAAACGACATGAAAGAAATTGATTATTATTTGATTTATCTTCCAAAGAAATGCTAATGAAATGCTATGAAATGCTATGCTATTCTTATGACCAAGAGCAATGTATTTATATTGTAAGATATAGGTTAAAGGATTGGAAAAATTTTGTCTCTCGTGGTATAAAAAAAATTAATTGATTTTTTTATCAAGAGTAATTAGAATAAACTTTTACCAATAAACTTGACTTGGCGACAGACCTTGCTATAACCATTAGCTCGTTCTTCATCATTATTTATGACCCAAATTTTGTTTGCGTCCAATCAAAACGCGATGATATCTTTGCCAGTATATGTACATTAAGTGAAAACAAAACTATCGTCCTCATTAGGCGCAACATCAATGATAATGTAAACATCAACAAAACAAGTAGAAAACTGACCATAGTTGTCGACTTTTGACAGCAGTCCTACTAATTGCACATAAACTCAATTAGATCCATTTTAGGGCACCCAAGAGTACGATATCCTGACCTATCAATGAATCATTATTCAAAACAGAAACAACTGACAAAAAACAGCCACGTCAAGGTTTCCACTGTCATTAACCTAATCTTGAGCTATTCTGGAACAAAAAATTTACACATTAATAAACCATCTACTGTTTAACCTATTTGGTTGTGCGCCGAAAATAATAAAAACAAAAAATAATAAATAAATAAAAAATAGAAAAATCTATGTACATTTATATATATTTCTCTGTATACAGAGACAATTTATGATTATTATTATAATGTGTATCTTCTTAAGGCACTCCATAACTACTATCTGGCTACTATCTGATTATTCATCTTTATTGGCTTTGGAGCTGTTTGTGGTCGTATGAGGAGTATGAAGAGTTTTTTTAACTTTTCAGACGCGATACAAACTTTATTCATGTGTCAAAAGTTGTATAAAAATAAATCTGCTAGACAAATTTTTCGGTCTGCCAAGATATTTGCACTTTCAGCTCTGATTGGTATGGTTTTGGTAACTCTAACTACATACATACATATATTATTCGATTGCAATAAAGATCCAAGTCACGTCTGTATGACATCCATCGGGAAGTAATAAATAGGTAATATAAATTTTAGACTGATGGTATTACAAAAAAAAATATATCCAGCTTTTTGGCAATAAATACATAGACAAACATTTGCGCATAGCACTGTGTTTTGGTAGTTGCTATTGTAAATAGAGAAAGTTTGTTTGTTAGTTAGCCGACGCATGTACAAATGTACATACATATGTGTTTTATATATATTTTACAGATATAAAATTTAACACCTCGAAGTTTAAATAGATTCATTGTGATCGACGATCGCAGACAAAATTTACTTAGCTTACTCGAGCGATAAGTTTATGAACACGATTTATCATAGAAGTACAATCGATGAAATTAAGACAAGCTTTGAACGGTTGTTTAACAACAAAATTGACGAGTTAATTCTTTAATTTGTTTGCCATTAAGATATTTTGATTTACACCTTCTTTCCAATTACCGAGTTTTTTTTTTTTTTTTCTGAAATTTCTTAGTAAGATGTATAGGTGTAAACTTAATTTACAGGCGACTAAGCAAGGTCAAGTGTAATGATGGTTTTTGGAATATTTTGCTCCAAAATTAATAATGCTGTAAAAAGAACTTGATGTAAATATCTACAACCACCTACGTGTAAAAAAACAAACTAAATATTAAGTCAATCATAGGTTCAGCTGAGGGAAAATTGAATCATAAAAAACGGAATTTAAAGATGTATGGGCCATATCCTGGGTAAAGATTTGGTTATGTATGGTTAAATAAGTGTTTAAGGCTAGACTGCACTTAAACATTAGCCACCATAATGGACTCCATTAGGCTTTTAGTGTTTGAAAAAGTCTGGCAAGAGCTTCCAGAAACGGTGCATACCGAACGAATAATTGAGTAAAATATGTCAAAGAGCCTATAAGATATGTAGAAATCCAAGTCTCTGTGGAAGTGGAAATGTAACTTTACGAAGCATAGTGGCGGTAGAATGTTAACTGTGTATCAAGACACATTCATTGTAGCCAAAATGTATGCGGCCAACTACCACACGCAGACAAATATCGGCGTCCTCTACAATCCCAATATCTTAATTAATAAAGCTCTCGAATACTTCTATATCGAGAGTTTCAACTGTCTTTCACAATTCGTGCCATTTTTACCCAAAAAGAATTCTCGTATAGTAAAGAGCTACGCTCATTTCATAACAAAAAAAAAAAAAACAAGCTCTGGCACACTTATTTCAGATCTCGTTCCGACACTGATTTTCTATCCTATCACATTGCCTACACTCAATTTTCTCAGCTCTGTCAGTCTCTCTAACTTAATTTAATTTAAATCGAATGCATTGCAGGGTAATTCGCGCCTGAAATGGGCTACCTAGGTTTTATCTGTGACAGAGAACTTAGTTTCTGTTTACGTATCGATGAAGTCCGTCCACTGCTACGCCTACGTTCATAATTTCAATGTTTTAGACTTTACTATTAAGACCAAATATTTATATAATTAGATTCCCTACAATTCATCCATACATTATTTTTTTGCACGCCCACTTTTTGGGGGCGTTTTCATTATAAAACCGAGTTTGATTAAATTTTTTATGTAACATTTTCAAGTCTTCGAAATTATCGTTGTAATTCGAAATAAATTGCAGTAACTTTACTAGAACTATATAGAAAGGAGGATAGTGTATCAAGTGATCTATTCCAAATGGATTGTAGCTTTTCTGTATTTATTTATTTTGCGAGTGATAGTCCCAAAAATGTCTACAAAGCTTTCAGTAACAGTAGCCGTCTACAGTCTACAGTCTACACAACAAACACAGAGAGCAATACACTGCGGAATTTTCATTTGGAGACGAGTGTCAAAGGTTAGTTGCTTTATTTTTTTATTATTTGTTTTTTTATTTTTTAATGGATTTACTGTAAAATTTATTTCATAATCATTTGGGGAAAATACTAGCACGTAATTTATTTAACAATTTATTTGAGACGTTTGTTGTTCTAAAACGCTACGTATCTATGAGTTATAGTCTTCGTTTTAGTAAATTTTTGTTTCGATTGTTAACTTTGTTTAATGTCTTGACAATCGCACCTTGTTAGTAAGTGGTGGTGTGGCTGACATTTATTTATTTATTGTATAGATGAATTTGAAGTTATTTGATTTAAGGGATTGCATTGTATAATGTCAGAAGATTAGGGCTGTATACACACATATATGTCAATCCGTTTGGGGTAATAGAGTGTTCTAAATGGGTGCATACTATCTTGCCAGTGTTGAGGTTGATGCAGATTTTACTTATTTAAGGAGAACCTTTGCTTTTCCGATGTTTGTTGATACCATACTTGTATAGTTGGAGACTGAAATCCTCTTGGAAGCTATAATACCAATAATTAATTTAGTATTGGGTCTTTAACAAGGCATTGTGATGTCTGTCAAAGGAAATGGAGGATATTTTCGTAAAAATAAAACGTTGGCTATTTATGGTAATTTGCATAACTTAACAAAGTTGTTGTTATGTTGTCAACTTCTTGGTGAAAATTATCCTCTAGTTGCTTGAAAATCTAGAGATTTTGGGCATAATTATTGCCTGTCAAATAACTCCAAGAAAATAAGTCTAGTTTCTAGAAAATAGTAAAATCGAGCTATCTCACAAGCTACACAACATTGCCCAATTGTATAAACTACACGTTTTAAAATGTCGAAGACCTAACCCACATTTGTCAAAAAACTCTTCTTAAACTTACCGTTTACAAAAAATAAGGTTCTTTAAGTTTCCTCGAAAAGTAATACAAAAATTAAATTAAATGTTGGTAGATGTTTCCGTAGAAGATTGGTCGCAACTTAAATTCATTCATATATACATACATATACGGAAAAATTAGTATACATGGAACCAATGAGTATATATGTAATATTCCGATCTTCATCGAGAGGGCTACATAATATCTGTATGTAGGTGAGAATCTGGAAACCTAATACCTGCTCATTTTTTTTTTGATGTAGTCAAGGCCCTTAAAACTAAATTGTTCTAGTATGCAAATTTTCTTGACATCTCATTTCAGTTGACAGCTACTAGACCTAAGTTAATGTGGAGTCATTAAAGTGTATAGGAAAGTCAGAAATTCTGCCGCCAATCATCTGTATCTGTTAACTGCTCATGCCGCATTCGTATAAATCAGGGAGAGTTCTTGGAATTTAATGCTGTTCGGTAATAAATACTAAATCAATTGTTTGTCAAGGCTTTGAATTCGTGTTGTGAATAGATAAAGATAGTACGAGCATGTTGCAATAGTTGTGTGCGGTCGGGGAAAAGTTTTTGGGTAATTACACCAGAAATCTGACTTATCTAAAATATAAAGAAAAAAATGGGAATTAGGTAAGTAAATGTCGCCTAGTTTGATTATGCCTATCAGGTCGAAAAAATATCTAAGTTTATTTCAATTATACAAAAATAGCATGGTTTCAACATTGGAATGAAGTTCTCGTTCATAGATTCCATTGCTTGTGTCTGATGCCGGTGGTTGCTTCATAAGTAGAGTGGTTACACTCTAAGGACGAGAGCCGGAAAAAACAATGCCATTGGACCATCTCTTCTTGATACGGAAACTCTCAAAACGAGTTTAGGAGTAAACGGTTGCAAATTAAAATGTACAAACAAGAATGGATACCCAATAATGACGTATCAGAACTTAGGTTTGTTATCACAACAGTATGTCATTATACATCAGCTTTGCGATGACAATTGAGTAGTACAGTCCTATCGCCTGTGTAAGACCTTACTTACCCTAGTTCCACTTTATGGCCTCTCGTCGGGCATTTCAAGAGATAAATTCCCAGTAAGATATTTGCCACCGTTTGCATTGATGAGTTTAAAGGTTCAAAAACTTCGCATTATTGGTTCTAGATGGTTAGAACTATAGAGCCACCAATCGACACTAATGCTTCGCTAAGTTTTCGAATCTAAACAATGAACTGAGGAAGATCTCGCCTTAAGAGGTACGCATAAGTAGAAGAGGACCTTAATCAAGTACCGAATGCAGACTATGCTTATACGTTTCAGCTGATGCGTTCTCAGCAATAAAAACAATATTAGCAATACAGCCCTTGCTTACTTGTTTACATGTGAAGTAACGATCGGTATTTAAGGCATTGTATACGCTCAATAATGATGCATGCAGTATGCAGATAGGTCTTAATTACGTATCATTTTCTTTCCTATGAAACTTGACGATCGGTGTCTTCTTCTACTTACTTAGGTAAGTTCTCAACCACCAATACTGTCTCTAGCAGCATTCCAATATTGTTGGAATTGTTTTTAAGACTTCAGTGCTTTGTTCGTAGTACTGGTTTCATCCTTGTTGAAAGGTTTGGTGCTCTTTGGGGAATTGTTACCTCTGGGATTTCACATATCACTATGAATAGGCAGTTTCAAAACCTTAGCAAAACTTAAACTTTAAGCTGGTCCTGGTATCTGTATCGTTTAATCTGATCCTCTAAAGTAATACTACCACTTTAACGAGTTTTGTCTACTAGAACATGTCCACAAACTTTTGGGATTTTAAGTATCAGTGTATCTTTTGATCTTGTAATCTAGGAATTTCACTTATCAATTTGTAGTTTAAATTCACTAGCACCATCCGATGAGCCAACAGATGGAGATATGACATTAAGCAAGCAGCTTAGACACTCGAAAGGCAATATTCCTGATTCTGAAGTGCATACTGCAAGCACTTCTTAGGTACATGTTTTTCATGGTGTCAGCAACGCTTTACATTTCGATTGTTCCATTTAATGCGAATTGGCCTCAGGTCATATTGAATACTTTATATGTGTTCACCATAACCTTCCTTACCATAACCCTGAAAAAAAATTGTGGGTGTTTTTTTTGTAGTTTTTGTTGGGATTGAACCTCGAAGTTTGCATTCATTTTTAATTTAGAAATACAAATACTATTTGTGGATAAAGAGTTTTGCTGAGGCATTCATCACAGATACCTGCATTGAATATTAAAATCATTTAGTATGTTCAAGATCTGTGGATCTGTGGAAGACGATACATGATTCAAATCGAGAAAAGAGTATGTAAACAACGCTCATCGTTCTACACTGCCGAAGACAGTGTCCAGTGGTACCAGAATGTTGTTGAAATACAAATTTAACAAAAGTCCTCAGAATTATTTCAGAAGCCCAAGAAAAAAGATAAGATTTGAAGAAATTATGCAATAGATAGCTTATACGTAGATAGATAGATTAGAATTTGGACAACCTTTCCACGCTATAGTGATTATAGAGCTGCTGCAGACTCCAATTTAGTGACTAACTGGATTCTATTTTAATTTTTACATAAACATAACTTAAGAGATTATGTAAATTCATTTAGAATATGCAATATTTCGTTTGATAAAGCACCAGAGAACACGTCTTATAAAAATAGACAGGACAGAAGATTTGATTTGACTGAATTTAATTAATATTTTCCAATGTGGATATGCCATTTAATAGAACTTAATTTCAAACATTTGTGGTTGCTAATTGCCCACATTAAATTAACCAGTGGCATCATTCGTATAGAACTATCAATTTTACAATGTAAACAGTCATAAAACACTTTGCTAGTATGTATGTACTTTATAGACTGGTTATTTAATCAAATGAGAAACTAAGTTGTCATGAGAAAATAAATAAAATCTTAAACTATGTGTTTACAAAACACATCCATCCCTATAGTTGGCTCACCTGCAACTTCCATGACGTGTTCGTTTTATATCTTTAGCCAAATAAATATAAATAAAAAAAAAAGTACTTTTTCTAATCGCACAGCAGCTAAGCAGCTCACTATAGGCGCACTAATTTAAAACTTAAACACGTGAAATTTAAGAGAAAAAAAATATCATTATCACTGTTAAATACTCGAGGTTTTCTTTCTTCCACCTTCGCGATATGCTTTGATTCTAATCAGATAACTATCACTGTCGTCCTTACAGTGCACTGTGGACACCTTCACATGAGAGTAATGGACGGGCTTATCAGCGTCGCCCTCAATACGAATGGTACGCCTTCGAGAGTACAAGATCTGTTGTTTATTTACACGATCGACACGTTCCTCAATAATCACCACATTTAAGTCAAGCATGACCACCACGAAAAACCAGTTGCGGAATGCAAATTTCCCAAATAATCGCCGAAAATTTCCCAAAACTTGTCCCAAAACGTGCCCCAAGACGTAAAACAACTCGATGAAGAATATCTAATTTGATTCGATAATTCCTCTCTCAATCAAAGGTGTGCCGGGTCAGTATATAAATAAATCACTGTCAACACTACCACTACTTAGCGCGGGCATCAAATTGGTCTTCACGTTAAAACAAAAAAAAAACAAAAGCAAAATAAATACGTATACTAGGTCACTTTCGTCTTCACACAACGGCGGCGGCGGCGATGTAGACAAAAGGTAGACGATGCTAGTCACGCTCAAATTTTATTACTCTATGGCCAAGGAGGTTTCGGTGAATCTTTTGACCACGAACAAGCCACAGAAAGACGCAACTCCGACGAGGTGGCACATTTAATTGACGCGATATTCAGCTAGTTATTCTCTCCACCACCATGGCCGCCCTTAAACCAAGTGCCATCTGCCTGTACTGTGGTAGAGTAGCATACACAACACTAAGCCTATACTATCTCTGGAGAACAACAGATTGTGTAGCGAATGCGGTACTACGAATGCGTCTGCCTTATTAGCCGTCTGTTGTGGAACTGATCTATGCCGGCGACATATAGAGCGCTAATCGTTGGGAAAAGCTCTGGTCGTTGTCACCCACCACCACCGAGTATGTATAGCGAAGCGACTCACATGTGATAAAAGACAATTTCTCACACCCATTCTCGATTCAACCTGGCAGCACTGTCGTCCATACACCCTCTACGTGCGGCGAGCTTTGTAAAGTGTGTACATACATATGTATGTATCTCAGTGTGTCGTCCGGTTAATAAACTGCTTGGGGGATGCCTATAGTCTTCATAGAGATAGTGGTGGTTTATGTACTCCCCTGTAAACGAAACGAATGCTTGGGGGGTCATTCGGTAGCACATGAGTATCTATCGGACCAAAGTCTTTTGTTTACAATTTTTTCGTTCGGTGTAAATTGATTAGCCTCTGTCACTAGATGGCAATAAATGCATTCGGTTCTAGGGAGTATATCTATTGGAATTGAATTTATGATGGTGAATAAAAGTTTTGAAAATTTATCGGCAAGGGTGGGTGGGCTTACTACAGGTACTGAGTTATTTTTACATGAAGGGAGTTTTTGATTTTTCTGTCGTTTATATTTGTAATTGGATGAAGGTATTATTGGATTGGTTTGCAGTTGGAAATGGAATACTAGGTTAGTTCTCAACGGATGGTAGTTTTATCGACGTTTTCGTTTTTTTTTTGTCTATTTTTGGTTCGTTCATTCAATGGAGTATGGTTTATAAAGGGAATATTCAAGGACACATGTAGACTGATTTAATTCAGTCTCAATGACGTAATATGTACTTTCAACGAATTGATATGAGCGATCAAAGTGATTGATGTATCCGTTTGATAGGAAATAAAGTCAAAATATATATTCACTGCTTAAGGTGTCAGCGAACGTGTCTCATAAAAAAGATAGTGCGAATGTTTTATTGGCTTGATAAGATCACACAATGATGCAACTTAAGCAAATATTTTTTTTGTTATTAATTAGTTTTGCGGAAAATGCATAAAGAAAATAGTCCTTCCTACTACGGCACAGCCGTTAGCTATTTTCTACACCAAAATAAGATTTCTATCCAACTTGAGTATGTACAGCCAGATATGATTAAACCAGATATAACTGACGATAAGAAGTTATTTCTTTTTATGACGCTTACTCTTCTATTGTCTTAGATGGTTTGTTTATCAGGAGTAGCACTTGTTGTTGGTGGCCGTATTATCAATGATATTTTTAGTTTATTGTGAATTCATTTCTTAGGGTAGTATCTTTATATATCATATATGTTACTACGAAATTGTGGGCCAGAAAGAAAGGCCTTTAGTTACTCAGGTTATGTTAAGTGGCAATCCTACGTGGTATATAGTATTACAATTACCCTAGGGACCATACTCATTTTTGAAATAATCAATAATATCTAAAAGTTCCTTAACAAAAGAATTCTTCTACGCTTTGTTTTTTTTTCTGACGTTAATGTTTGGTTCAAAGACCAAAATACTAAGAAGGCAAGTAGTGCGGTAATCCTTCTTTTAGGCGGTTAAGAACATTCTCGCGGTAGCCATAGTGGGTAAGTCTAAATAGGACGGCAGTATTTTCTATCAAAAAGAATGGCTCATTAAGGGGAACGTTGGCACTTATGAGTACATCATGACCTATAAAAAACCCACTTCCTACGTTCGAGATCGCTGGTTTCAGCCAACTTCGATTTGAGGTTTTGATAAAGTTTGGCGCAAAGTTAAACTCAAGTTAGTAGATTGGTATAATATTTCCAACAGCTCAAGCGCGGCCCAACAAAGGCTCACATTCTGGTGTTCCAAAACTCGGAGCTGCCATACAAGCAATTTCTGCCCTGTTTTGTTGTCGGTGGAAACTAGACTAGCGATAGGTAAAGTGAATCGTTTTCTCTTTCAAATTTATCTACTATACGTCTGCGATTACTCAATTAGTCATACCGATTTTTATGGATGAAAACCTATTGAAGCCGGTAAGAGCATTGATATACTGAGTACATGTGTCATTTCTTTTTCTTTTTTTCCTCATTTAGTGCTATACCCATTTTTCTCGTCAGAGATAGACGCTAGATTTTTACTAATAAGTCGATTCCATCAGTCTAAGCAGTCTAAGCAGGCTAAGCAAGCTTTAGAATTCTTTTATCGATGGGTATTCATTTGAAACTCCGGGCTTTCGTGCCAGATCTGCTACTATTTATTTATGTGTCGATGGCTTAGAACCGCACTAATTTGTGATTTTGAGCGTTTATATAACACAGTAGGGAAGATAATAGTTGGTTCATTTTAAAGGTTTATCTATTTTAGAGATTTGGACAGACTCTGAAATTCATCCATCGGTGCTTTGAATAAATGGATAGTTAAACTCCAGCAATTGCGCGCTTCTCAGGCTCTTTCTTTTCGTTCAACGAAGCAGATGTTCTTCCCGTCTTTTCTGCTCGTAGAGCTCACGAGTAGCTCTCTCCTGTCTTTGCAGTGCCGGCCGCTGTACATATGTATATGCCTTTTGTTTAGTTGCATTTGTATTCTTCGTCAAAACAGGGATTCCTTGGTGGTGGTCGCAATATCCAGCCTGTGATGTTTGGGATATCCTTATTCATTCCTTTGGATGAGTCGATGCTAGCTGCTGGGAAGGTTCGGACATCCAGAATACTAGAGGCATGCCTTGCGTCAATCACAATGTGATCAATTTGGTGGACCGTTTGATGATCAGGTAACCGCCAGTAGATTCACATGTTGATATTGAAATGCTTGCTAGAGTGACGTTACGCCCCTCCGCCGCAAAGTCAATAAGCCTAAGTCTGTTGCCAGACGTGGTGTCGTGTAGGTTATGTTTGCCAACTATCCTACGAAAGATGTCCTCCTTTCCTATATTGGCGTTAAAATCGCCTAGTATGATTTTGACGTCATACTTAGGACATTGTGGGCGCCGTGGCTCAAGTGGTTAGTGCGTTGGCGAGCATCTGACAAACATCTGAGAGTAAAAATGTCATGAAAAAGTTTCTCAAAAACAAAAAAATTGCTCTTCGGATACGACCCTAAACAGTAGGCCCCTTCCATTCATATAAAGAATACAGCACGCACAACATGTTGTGAAAAGCTAGAGTCTATGTACCAGTCGCACCAAAATTTGTAATTTTTTTTGTACTTAGGACATTACTCATATGGTTTGTCGAGAAGCTCGTAGAAATATTGTTTGGTTGCATCGTCTTCGTCCTCTGCGGGAGCATGAGTTCATATAAGGCCTATGTTCGTGAATTTAGCCTTGATGCCAATCGTCATAAGACACTCGCTTACATGTCAAAAGCTCAAGGCTTCTAGCCTAGGTCTGCCGCATATGACGAATCCACATTCGAATAAGCGCTGCTTCTGCTCCCTATAACAACCCCATTAGTAAATGTCACAGGTTTTTATCCTCCTTTTGCCCTGCCCATCCCATCCCACTCTCTGGATGGCGGTGATGTCTGCATAATAACAGTCTAGGGCCTCTGCTAATTGTTCGGCTGCGGCCTGTTAAGAGTTCGAACATTCCACTTGCAGTTCCGAATGTCGTTGTTCAGGTTTCGTTTGTTGGTGTCATCCTTATCCGAGGCTCGTTGTTGCTTCATAATTATTGTTTTCTTCCGTGGCAGGGAAGTTAAAGTAAATTTCCGGAGTCAATAAACCTCTTCGGGGATACTAGCCCTGCCGTTGGTCTATTAAGAGTTCATCCCCCACCAACTCATTTATTAGACCCTGGCCCACTATTTAAGATCGCTGATCGACCTGGTATTCAAATATGTCGAACCAGCTCATATAGACATAACACTAATAGTTCGACCTGACACCGTTGATTCCATCTAAGAGGAAGTGCTTTAATAAGAAAATCCTCCTCCCCCCTCTCTCGACAACTACCACTCTTTGGTGCCTTACATAAATAAAAAAACAAATATTTTGCTTCAACAGGTCTATTCAGAGCCCAAGGCTTTTCCTAGCTTCTCACAGCTATTGTGCTTTTTATAGTTTTTGTATACATTGAGAGGACATTCAATTTAATCCGATAATGTGTCCACCTTTTGATAAATGTTAAAAGTGTGTTCGATGTTTTCTAGGATTTGAACCTTGCACTTTTCCGACGTAAATCATCACTATGAGCCCAACGCTAGTTATTAGTTATTAATGCAAAACACTGTGACACACATAAATGTACTATTAGAGCTAATAAATATTGAAACCAAACAACCTGAGTTTGAAAGGATTATAGCACTCTATTTCCTTTCGCTTCTTTTCTTCCAGTTTATGCTACACGATTCCAAGACCTTGGCTTCAAATGTTAACTCAAGACATAACATTTAATGTTTGACATATCATTTAACAAAAATTAGAAGAAAATCCTTAAACTTATTAGTCCGCACAAAAACTTACCAACCACTGTTAATTGTATCTGACATCACTTACACTTTTATCTTATTATTCTGTCTTCGTAATTTAGGTCAATATTATTCCAAATTAATTCAGTAAACGTTTAGCTACTTAGTTCTCTATTAACAACGGTAATAAAAAAAACCCGACTTCGCGATTCATATTACCACCGGAAAATCATTAATTTCAAATATCCACCGCACTATGGCTGAAAACTACGCTGCAGCGTTCTTCACAAAACTAAAAACAACTGTAGCCACTTCATTTGGAAAAACCATTGTGCACTACAAATGATTTGCATAATGTACAGCGTAACGTAAAGTCCTAACAAAAAAATAAACAACCACTCGAAAACATCGAACTATTTATTGCAATTCCAATTACCGTCAGGGGCGCGGACCAAAATACACTTGAACTCGCGCACAACGAAGACAATCACAGCGATGACGACACGACGACGACAAAAATCTAATCATCGACCTGACAACGACCTAAACCGACTGACTATGGAGGGGAACGAGGTACCCTTGCAGTGCCGGAGAAGGCATTTGAATTGCCGCATTGATTTGCAGCGTCAGACATTCAAAGTCAACCGCTACAAAGGTGTCAGCGTATTTTGGCTTACAATGCACACCACAAAGGGCTAAAATTAGACCACAGGAAGTTAGTACAAATTTACATTTGGAGCTGACCTAAGGCATAATCAATGCTCCGCGTGTGATTCAATTGGATTAAGGAATGAGTGGGTTGCCTTGGTACTGTAAAATCTATCCTAATTGTCGTCAACTGTCAACGTGAAGGGTTGAGAGTGCAGTGCTTACCATCACGTGGGTATGGGGTTTACACTTTGCAAGTTTGAGCTAAAAATACCAAACCACACACAAAAATGCTATTTTTACAAGGTTCCCTCACTGTGTACACGTCGAAACTCCTCCTGAACTTTGCATTGGATACGAGTATAACGCCAAACTCAATTTTCTATGCAGAAAATAAATAGAAAAATACCTAAAACCCGGTCAGGCGTTCAGCAACCCTTAAGGTGGTGAGCAGCCGAAACCCACCTCTTGCTCTGCCATAGCTAAACATAGCCTTCGTAGCTTCAACGACTCTTTTAAGCGACTGACTGCAAAATAGTTTTTAGTCACGCAAGAACTCGACGGGTTGGAATAAACGTGTTTCAGTTTGTTTCCTTTTTTTGCTAAAGTTCCATCCACCTAGTTTAGGACTTTTACGGTGGCCCAAGTTGAAACTCATTCCGGTAAATTGGCACTGAATTGAATGAATTTCTGGAATTCAAACGATAGAAACTAAGGGCAGAAAAAAAAAGGAGCAAAACAAAGAAAATAATATCGGACATGTCCTTGGGCTGATGTATGCGAGTGACCTTCATTTGGGTTTTGCACGGACGACACGGACATTTTGGGGGGAAATTATAATTCAAATGGCGCGGAATGGAGTATAACTTTTTTTTTTGTTTTTGAGTTTTGAATAAACGGAATGTTTCGTTCCATTTTGAGGGAAATGAGGACAGCTTAGACGTTGTAATGTGACAATAATGAACAGGAAGTATTTTGTTAAATTGTGGACATGTGGGTCAGGACGATATGGTAAACTTTTTCAGGTGAAAAAGTTGATGTGGAATTTTTTGCTTTACATTATATTGATGACCTTCTTTGGTAATATGAAATCGAAGTCATTTTTGTGGATTTCGATGAGTGGTTATGCGAATAAATACTAAGATTCGCATTTTACTTCAAAGTGGCATTTAAGTTCAAAATTTTCGGTGGAACCGGGGTTAGTAGGTCGAAAACTCCGATAACTTTCTACACGGCAGGACTTCTCGCGACCATTGGAATAATATCTGAGTATCATGTTGTCATTAGAAGGTCTTCAAAAACCCTGACTCTCGGATACGGCATTAGACTGTAGGACCACATAATGATTGGGAGAATTCAAGCCTTAACCCTAAATAAACTTTGTCTGATTTTTCGAAATCGTAAACCCTAGGTACCCCCTACACACGGGATATGCGAAGTTCTGCCTAAAGACCCATCAGTTGTGAGATTCTGTGATATCTTAGGAGCAATGTCAACTTCTGGATAGACTTAATTCATGATCCGTCTGTTTCTTCGTAGAATACAAACTTGTTTGGCCATTTCATAGCAATTACCAATTCATAAGCATGGCCGGTTGAGTCCTCTACTTACTTACTTACTTAGGTAGCACTACAGTCAGGTGTGCACCTGGGCCTCAACCAAGAAACCTCTCCAGTCAGCTACCTCCGATGAAGAAATCGCATCACAGCGCGTCGCCTTGTCTTATTCCTTTTTTACGTCAAAGGTCTCTGTGAGATCTTTTCCTACCTTGATGGAGATCGTGCATTCCAGACGAGATTGGGAGGCTCTGTATAGCTCTTCTCTATAGATGTTCTCATAGGCGGCCTAAAAATCGATAAAAAGGTGGTGAGTATCGATTTGAAATTCCTGGGTTTTTTTTCAGGATCTGGCGTAGTGTGAAAATTTGGTCGATGGTGGACTTCCTTGACTAAAACCACACTGATGTGGACCAATCAGATTACTGATAAAAGGTTGGTTTTAAGCATTCACACAATAGGAGATAAGATCTTATAGACGATGTTGAGAAGTCTTATTCCTCTATAGTTGCCGCAGTTTAGAGGGTCTCCTTCTTTCGGGCATACTTTGGTCCGACTATATTTTGCAAAAGAGTTGGTGCAAGCTCCGTGCTATGTCATCACTCGCTGCTTTTAATAGCTCCTGGCTGACGAGCTCATTAGCCCCAGCAGCTTTATTGGAATTCAGCTTAGATATCGCTATCCTAACTTTATTCAGGTAGGGTGGACGGAAATATTAATTATAATTGTCTAGGTTCAATGGTTCATTCTGCCAGTGTAATTTTGGTCATCGTCGCCGTTTACCGTCTGCAGACTTGATGATCTTTCCATATCTTCAACATCGACTGCGATTCTAAAACTAGGTTTCCTTGTTCGTCCTTGTAGGCTTCGGTTCTGGCTTTGTAGCCTTGACATGTTCTTTTTACCTTCTGAAGGTACAAAATGAAAGACGGGTATGTGGTTGGTATATCCCTACGTGGCATCCTAAATATTTCAGACTGAAATCCATGCTATCAAGATTTCCGTTCATGGATGGACTTTTTCTTTAATACTCGTGTGCTATGTTTGACATGAGAAGCAACGAAATAATTGGTTTCCAATAGATATTATGGGATTCCTGCTCTAGAGGTTACCAGGTTACTTGATGTTTCGACCAATAAAAAACATCATTGCTTGTCCGAAAGCTTTTAGCCTTTTAGCTCGATATTGACACTAACGCACGGTGATAGGATTTTAACAGCCAGATTCCGGACTATGTAGAGTACGTCGCGTCACCATTCTACAGTGTTACGCCCCAACGGATGGCTTGGCGGAGGAAGAAAAGGATACCTTCTACAACCTGTTGGGTCCGGTTTTTAATGTCATTGTCATTGTGATGGAGGACCTGAATGCCAAGGCAGGCAACGACAACGAAGGGCAACGAAGTTATGGGAAGACATGGCCTGTGCAACCACAATGACAACGAAGAAAGATTCGTTGATTTTTGTAACGTAAATCGCCTTGTCATGGGTGGCACTGTGTTTGAGACATGCCTGCCTTAAATTTATCTGGGTGTCAACTGACAGGCAAGCGATCTTCAACTAAATTGACTATTTTGCCATCAGTCGTCATTTTAGAAGTAATCTCCTAGACGTTCGAAACAGATGTGGAGCAGAGATGGGCTTGGGACGTGATCACCATCTTATGATACCAACGGTCCAATTCCGGACTGCTGCCGTTCGAAGATCAAACGATTAAACAATAACGATCGATTTAGTGATCCCTCAGTGCACCAAGAACTAAAGCAACATCTCTCATGTGGTGTCGAAACAATCAGCAGCTTACTGCCCGCCACCATCCAAAACCATTGGTATGTTGTGAAAACGGTTCTCACATCAGGTGTAGAAAGAACTATTGCAGGGAAAACTTAGGCCGTGGCTTTCCGAGGTTACCTGGAGGAATATCGACGAACGAAAACAATTTAGAGTTCGAATTGCAGCAACTCCAACAGCAGGGAGGACCAAGCTAGAGTCCCTATATCGCATGATGATGAGAAAAGTACAGCCTTGCGGCATGATAGGTGCAATTACATCAATGCGTTGGTTAGTGAACCAGAAGAAGCAGCAAAAAGATGCGACAGCACAACCATTTACAGAATCACCAAAGAGCTGATGAGATAAGGTGGTCGCCACTCTACGAAGATACACTAGATGCCGAATAAGCAGGTTTTCGTTTGGGATCTTCCTGTGTCGACCACATCAACACCTTTCGGATCATCATCGAACCGTGCGTTGAATATCGTTCACCACTTTACCTGCTATTCATTAATTTTGAAAAGGTGCTTGATTGTGTCAATCGGGAATTTATTTGGGGTGCCTTGTGCAGGAGGGGTATTCCAGATAAACTAATAGCAATTATCGACGATATATGCGATGGGTCTACATGTCACGTTGTGCATAGAGGAAGGATGTCTGAGGAGTTAGAAGTTCAAAGTGGGGTTCGACAAGGCTGTATCCTCTCACCAATATTATTTTTATTGGTTATTAGTGATGTGCTAAATGCTGCGAAGAACATTGTCAGAAACCGCACACGATGTCACGTAGGCGTTGTGAAGGCCCTTGAGAACAAGGGGATACAGGACATATGTACATAAGTAAGTAAAGCAACCAGAAATCCCCAATTCCAACTTAAACTTGTTGCGAAATACATAAACATGCACAATACAAATCGCCATCGCCCCAACAAATGCTCCATATACTCTCAGTCCTCCTTGAAGACACGTGTCATCTGTCGACTCAGCCCATTAAAATGCAAATTACAAACAAAAATTCATAAGAAATTCCTCCAAATGGATTTTTAACACCATTACGCTAACAACTGCACTCAAAAGTCTAATATTTGCCAGTTATGACAGTATCGGATCACTATCTGTTTACTATAGTTAAAAAAATAAATACAGTGACAGTCTGTACAGTAATCTGCCGCCGCTGTTGTCAAAACATAAAATTTGTTGTGGAAGCTTCAAGTCGAACTACAGATTTGGTAAAACAGCTAAAACCGAAAACAAACCTGGCCACAAATTAATGCATCGTTCGTATGCGACTCGTGATTTTAAGTTTCAAAGGAAAGCAAACCAACAGTCATGGAGGAATTATAAAATGTGAATCGACTTGAATACGTCATATGCCTACCGCTGGACATTATATGTAGACAATTTTGATTTTATTTGTTTACCGCGGGGGTGTTGTTCTTTCGGAACCATGACAATTACAATTTATGGCGTCGCTAATTGAAAAGAAGCAGACATGTATTGTTTTATCTGAAAATTTGGATTTCAGATGAAATTTTTGTTATTTTGTTGCAATAGTGGATAATATTGACTATGAATGAATCGTAGAACGTGGAGTAATAAAACTCTACGATTTTACTTTCATGGGAATTTGATGCCTTTAAGCCAGTAATGGGTCGGACGTGATCTCCATTAATAGTGCAGAACTATAAATTATTCAAGTCATGGTTAGATATATGTATGTATGTCCATGACGAAGGGGACTACTATTTCTGAAAAAAAAAAAAAAAATCATCGAATGACCTTTGATTAGCCTACAAGAGTACACCAATATAATAAATTTACTATTTGGTTGTGTGGGTGTCCGGTTTCTGGTTGATGTGGCATTTGTTGTGCGAATTTATTCGGTAAATCTGGAATGAGGTCACTTAATCTTTTTTTGGGACTGGTTTTTTATTTAAATCAAACGAGAGTTGCTTCGTTTGGGTTGGGTTAGGTTATGTACCTAAGAGTGGAAAACACACTTAGACCAAAATAGGTCCATTGTTATATAACAAGAATCTCGGTATTTTAATAACTTACTGGCAATATCAGCCGGAAGTTGATATAAAACCTGAAGCTATTTACTGTCAATGTACTATACCAAGTCAATATTTTTGTCGAAGAAGGTGTTGTTTTCTTATAATGGAGAGAGTTAGACCGTTACAGAAAAATTTGAAAAATTTTGTGTTTTCATGATCATCATCATCTTCTACAAAAATCATTTGTGATTATGCTTAGCCTTTTTATTATGTGGGTCGGACTACTCCAGCTTATTGGTTAGTGGATCGGACCACTCAGCTGAAGGTTCGAGATTCGAATCGCAGAGAACACCAAACGTTTTTTCTCGGCTTCACCTCTCG
This sequence comes from Xylota sylvarum, assembly GCA_905220385.1. Classification (NCBI taxonomy): domain Eukaryota; kingdom Metazoa; phylum Arthropoda; class Insecta; order Diptera; family Syrphidae; genus Xylota; species Xylota sylvarum. Next base: position 99,398,340 of record LR999957.1, on the reverse strand, counting down.
TGAGCAGCTGATAAAGATCCGAGTGTAAAACTGTCATGAAGAAGCTTTTTAAAAAACCAATATCGACCTTCGGGCACGAATGGTTATGAGGAGCTAGGCCCTGGGTCCCATTGAGCTGTCACCCCAATAATTAGTATTTGTATGTGATGAGGTGGGTAGGGATTCGGATAAATACTGTATTACATGTGGATATCAAACTATATTTATTGGACTTTCAAGATAAATCGAGATAGGCTTATTGCTTTGAGATTTTTGGGGTTAACTCGAAAACTTTGTGCTAGAAAAATTCATATCTAAAGTTGGTTAAATTTTGAGGTGTACATTACCATCCAGTCATGTTGACTTAAATAGTTTGAGGTAGCCCGGTGAATTTTACTCATTATTTGATATAACATGACATGATAAGGTGCTTTAGGTTAGTCTAAAGCAGTATTTTGTAGGACTCGTTCCTGGCTTTATAGTAGATAAGTAGCTCAGATTGTGTATCCATTCAGAAATCAACGAATTCTGCACTGAAAAGGTTCAATGCTTAATACTTTCGGTCGATATTTTCACAAAAGAATATCCAAAATTTATGTTTCAGCAGTCTTTTCCTTTGGTTCATAAACGGGTTGCTTAAATTTTTGTAGTAAAACAACCTTGACTCGGCCACATCGACCGATTGGACGATAATGATACAGTCAAGAGGATCTTCAAATCCCAGCCCCGACAAGTCGAGACGATAAGTTTAACCCCGTTTACTTGCGCAGAAGAAAGACTCTTGTATATGTATCTAGTTGTCAGAAGTACTGCTTAACTTTTGGAAGCATTGACACTACAATTTTCTGTCAAGTTGCTACGTGGGGCCTATTTCATAAAACTACAAGTGTTGTACTCGTAAATTTGTAACTACAAGCACAAATAAAGTATGGAGTTGTAATTTTGTGTTCCATAAACATTTTTCAGCACTTGTAGCGCGTTAAATTCAAATTATAAGTGTAGCGATCAAAATGCTACAAGTATTAAAGTTTGTAACTACAAGTTAAAAATTATTTGCAAAGAATTACGAGTCTGCGGCTATACTTCACACTTAAGCGATCACAGTATGTGATTTTATTAGTCTCTCTACTCTTGTAAGAAATTCACTTAAAGTTACAAGTACGTCGCTAATAATTTTTTGCGCAAATACTTTTATGAAACAGAAAAGCTCGCCGCAGTTGTAAATTCACTTGTAGTTACAGGCCTGGCATACTTGTAGTTATAAGTGAATTGACATTCTTTATGAAACAAAAATTTGCACATAATTTACAAGTTACAAGTCCATTCACAAATAATAATTAGTGTTGTAGTTTTATGAAATAGGCCCCTGCTCATGCTACCACCTTGAAACTGACTAATAAAATTCAGAGAGTGACTTAATGATTTTGTTCTGCAACCAAGTAGCCATTGTTTCTAGAGTTTTATTGAAAGCTGTTCTTTAAGAAAGGCTTCTGAGAGAAAGGCTCATTGAATACTACTTCACCATGAACCATGAACCCTTTTTTCTTTATGTAACAAGGAATACTGATTTCGGAGAAACCGACCCCTTGTCATAGTAGTATAAAAAGGGAACTAGCCCCTCAGTTACTCGAGAATCGGATAAGGACGATCCTACTGATGACGACCACAGCAAACGAAACAGGGATAACGACCTGAAACCCCTGGTTTGACAATGAGTGTCGGCAAGCAAATTGAAGCTAAGGAGGCATACAAAGTGGCACTGCAAAGAAGGACGAGGACTGTTCTTGAGCTCTACGAGTAGAAGAGACGTAAAAAGCATCGGCTACTTCGAAAGACGAAAAATGAGCACGAGAAGTGCTCGATCGAGGAATTAGAGAGGTTCAACTCCAAGAATGATGTAAGGAAGTTTTACCAAAAGGTAAAAAGAACATGTCAAGCCACTAAGACCCCTACGGAAGCCTGTAGAGTTGACGAAGGCAATCTCTTAATAGAGCCACAGTCGGTGGTCAGAATATGGAAAAACTTCTTCTGCAGGCTGTATAATGGTGATGAATACCAACATCCCGCTGTCAAGCAGAATGAACCATTTAATCGCCATGCTGATAGTCAAAAATTCCATCCACCTGACCAAAACGAAATGATGATAGCAATATCCGAGCTTAAGTCCAACGAGGCTGACCTGACGGCTTACCAGCCGAGCTATTCAAAATAGCTGAAAATGACTTGGTAGAGAGCATACACGAACGCATTTCCAAGATTTGGTCAGATGAGTGTACGCCTGATGAATGGAACCGTTAGCCCGATCCATAAGAAAGGAGACCCCTCAAATGCGTCAATTACAGCATCGGATATAAGATCTTATCTACCATCCTGTGTGAATGTTTGAAACCCTTCGTCAACCTTCGTCAATCCTATCAGTGTGGTTTCAGACCAGGAAAGTCCTTAATCGAGCCATGTCTAGTTTGCCAAACTCGTTCGTCTGTGCAGGATGAAGGTGGAGAACGCTCGCTGCACCATCAAGGATGGGAACAATCTCACCGAGACGTTTGATGTCAAAAAAGTATTTAGACAAGGTGACGGGCTGTCATGTGACTTCTTTAACATCATACATGAAAGAATTGTGCGGAACTCACAAGCCAACACCGAATGCACAATCTTTTAAAAGTCGGTGAGTACTAGCGTACGTTGACGATATTGTCATAATTCGTAGAACTAAGCGGGCTATCGCTAGTACTGAAACGGAAGCTGCCAAAATGGGTTTAACGGCAAACGAGGACAAAACCAATTATATACTGTCAACAAGAAGGGACACACATCAACGAATTGGACAAAATGTCACAATCGACAGCTTCGTCTACCTCGGCGAATAAAGCAAAGAATAACTCTTACCAATAGCTGTTTCTTTGAGCTGAGAAGTCATTTAAGTAGTACAGCCCTATCCCGAAGAACTAACGAGACTCTACATAAGACTTTGATTATGACAGACCTGCTTTAAGGCTCTAAAGCTTGGACTCTATCTAAAGCGGATGAAGTCGCTTCGAGAGAAAGATTTTTCGTAAAATGCTCGGTCCCGTTCACGTTGACTGGCTTTGGAGGAGAAGATTCAATGACAAACTGTACGAGTTGTACAGCGACATCGACCTATTCGAAAAATTGCTCATTAGTCGTTTGAGTTAGCTAGGACGAGGATGAATTGAAATGTTCCGGTCCCAGAGTCTTCGAGTCAAACCCCGAGGGACAATGCCTTAGGTTGCGTACAGAAGTAAATATAAGGGTACCTCAACATGGACATGGATTGTGCAACTGGAGGCAGTTAGCTTACGACCGGGCTAACTGAAGAAGCTTGTTGGTTAAGGCCTAGGTTCACGCCTATATTACAACTGTAGTGCCACCTAAGTAAGTAAGGAAGAGAAAACTAGATATCAGCCTGTACTGCCTGCTGTAGCTAATAAGGTCGTGGAGCGAAAATATCATACAATATCTGATTTTGCGATACAAGAATGCTAAGAGAATGCTGCATTCTTTCACCAGTTTTGTTATTATTGATGATTGTCGATATGATGCAACTCAGACATCTCTCATAGAAATATGGAGCTCCGCCAAATGACAGCACGTGTGGAGAAAGAGGCAGGTGTGTCGTAAGGCTGTTAATTAATTTGGTGAAAAGTAAATTTATCAGCCTTGAAACGAACTCATCTGCTCTTTACTCAACTCTCTAACAAACTTCTTTACCAGTGAAAGGGTCAGGAATCTATAGACACAACCATTCGACGATGGAAGTGTTAGTGGGTTTGTCGTATGTTCTAAAAAGTTGACAGTCCCATAGTCAATCCCTTTAATCCATAACGATCGAGGACCTATCAGACCAAGGAGAACATGGGGCAGAACAGTCGTGATGATGACTTGATGACGAGATGAGAGCAGAGATCCATAGCTACAAACCATAGGACACACAAGGCGATACATGATAAAAGTGATACATATATCGAATTTTAATAGTTCCTCCATAATATAGATGATATGAAATAAATCAGACATAAAGGTATTTCGAAGCAAATACCAAGAGACATTTGCACTCATTTTTACAGTGTCCTTCAAAATAAATAAATAATATTGTTTGCGATACTTACTCCGGTATTGTAGCATACTAGCGTTAGCTGTAGCGCTTTATAAAGAAAACACTTTCTTTTAACTAAATTGTCTATAATGCATGAGGTTTGAATATAAATACACAAAATCTCTTACAACATTCTTATCTTCTAACCACTAAATTAAACTTTTTAAGGCGGCACCGGTGATTTGATCCTGATGATGTTGTATTTCAGCTCCGATGAAAGCGTGTAAACAAGAAAACGGAATCATTAATTTTCTATCTCCCAGTAAAACAAAACAGATTTTATATATATTAAATTAAATATATTTAGAATCATTTCCTATATCTAAAATAAAAAATTAATAAAACTAAATTCATTTAACTATTAGTTTAAATTTCTTTCATTTTTATTTTTATCAAGAAAAATTTTATTGAATTTTTTTGAAATATTCATTACTCATTCTTTTTGTTTTTTGTTTTTTTGTATTTATAATATTTATAATTATTGTAATTATAATCTCATTCTTTTATTTAATAACTAATTTTGAAATTACTACTAAATTAATTTTTATTTGTTTTTTTTTCTTTTATAAGTAAATTACAAATTACATTTCATTTAAATCATGTAATTGATGATTTCCTTTTTTTATTTGTTTACTCATACATACATACTTTCATATATTTTTATTCTTTAAAAAAAGTCTTTGTGCTGTTTTCATTATATTTAAATTTTTTCATATATATAATTATTTTTTTATTATAATAATAATTGGAATTATTATAATTTGTCTAATTTTCTTTTTTTTTATTTTTCAATTTAATGTAAGTAGGTCTTTTTTTATTTTGTAATTCTAGACGATTTATTTCTATTCACAAATTTTTTCCATTTAATTTATTTAGCTACATTTCATCATTTAGTATATTTTTGTTTTTATTAATTAGTTGTTTTCGCTAATGTTATCATTTAAATTATTTTGTTTTTTTTTCTAATTGTGAGCGTGTGTCTGTGAATTCGAATTTTATTCTCTTAAAATTTAATGCTTTCTATGCTTAATCTAATCGAATGGAAAAAACGTATTTATAATATGTATATATTTATATGTCTTTTAAAATGTATTTTTTTTTTTTGTAATCATCAGTATTAAGAAATTCTGTATTCGATTTTCGGTAAGTGATTGAATGATAAATGAATTTTGTAGAGGAAAAAGGCTGAGAGTCATTATTATTTTTTTTACACTTAATTTAAATGTTATTGTGTGATGTTCTGTAAAAAATCGTTTTTCAAAATAACTAATAATGATGTAAGAATTTTTTTTATATATTTGGTTATTGTAGTATATTTATTATTATTACAGTTAATTTTCTACAAATATTTCTTTCAACCTTTGGAGATTTGTCGTTCTTAAGTGTTACGTTACGTTGAGATTCATTTTCTTCAAAAAAATTTTTTTATTGTTTTTCTTATGTTGAAAATTCTATGAAACTTTTTTTGTTTTAAATATTTATTTTATAGGTTATCTATTTCCAGTCAGTTTTTTTTTTGTTATAGTATTCAATTTATGTATATTTATTTTTCTATTATTTTGTTTATCTTTGTTTTGTAGTATATTTTATTTTCACTTTATTTATTGACATGTTGTGCTGAATTTAGCGTAAAAAAATTAATTTAGTTAAACTAATCCTTATAGATTACTGATTTTATTTGTGTTTTTGTTTTCTTCTTGGTAAAAATTCTGTGAGTGATTGAATGAATCTATTTTTAGTGAATTTTGAAATATATCTTTTCTGTTTAATGAATTATATCAAATCGCTTGGCTATAATGCTTCTATTTGGTTTTCTTTTGTTTTTTTTTTTTTGAAAGTGTGAATGGTGAAAGCCTTTCCAAAAAAATACTTTTTTTTTTTTAGCTCAGAGAACGAGATTGAAACTTATGTTTTCTTTGTAATATAATAAGTGTTTCATTGCAAAAATTTTTTTGAAAAAATAATTTCTAAACTAACGTTCCTATAGTTAAACTAAAGCATTTTTTTTATAAGTTAGGCTCTGCGCGATGGAGATTCTATGGAGGTGGACTATTTTGTTTTGCTATTCCACTTCCAGAGAAAATTAAGCTATAAAATATATACTGACTTCTTATATTTGATTTCATATATAACTACTATTTTCAGTTAATGTAAAAATACACCAGTTGTAAAAAATATAACATTTTTGTTGAACCTAAAAACAGTTTAAATTAATGTCGAAAGTTTGATGATAACTTACTTACCCACAATGATGGTATGTTTGAAATTTTTGAATCATAACTTTTATCAAATGAAAGAGTAGTTGCTTTTATTTATATAAAATTTTACAAAAGAAAAGTTGGGTCGAGTGGGTACACATATTTATTCCAACAGTTTCTATTTTTCCGAATTAATTTTATTAAGGCCATGCTTCCTAAGTAGTTAGCCCAGTATCATTGAGTTTTCACTTCAGTATTCTTTTTAATGACGAAATAACACTATTTGTCACAACAGGCCCGTATGTGACTCAGAGCCTTCCTTCTTTGAATTCATGTAGAGGACCTAAAGTGTATTACTGTATCGAAGAAGCAATTTTTGGTTTTCATTGTTGTTATACTCTTATCGTATGTAAGACGTTTGTGAGTATCTTTCGTATTGTATGGCTATCGAACCTTGGGAGATACAGGAAAACGGTTTCTGTACAGAGATTTTGAATTTTACTTGTACCAATATCAAACGAGGAGAGTTCTGTAATACTGCGAACGATATGCGGAAACATAAACTTTGAATTAGTTAAATTCTAATCAACAACATAAGTCCTTCTACGATTTCCGGTAGTACGGCAACACACATCTTTTCCTTGTTCTTTTTCTGCAATAAATCTCATTCCAATTGATAAAAATTACGATTCACACTCTAAAATGTGATGAACCATGCATAAGAAACATGATTAAAGAAAGAGTTTTTGTGACTGACGGTGAATACATGCAGTAAGATGTTAAAAAATGTTAAAATTAACTAAAGAAAAAAAATTTCATATAAAATGACCAATTTGAAATAGAGAAGATGTTTTTAAAGATTTAAGGATTCGACTTCATGCGTTCATAATATTATATGTATAAGGAAAGACAATGTGCAAAATGTTGAGAAGAAAAAAATTCATTTTCAAAATGTGTACTTGTTGTTTTTTTTTTTTGTTTAAGTTTTATTACTATCTAGCCGTCTTTTTATTTTTACTTATTTTAATAACAAAATGCAAACAAATTATTGTAGAAAAAAGTGCAAGTGATAGTTATGAAATATATATTTAAAAAAAAAAAACAAATATTATAGTAAATATATTTTTGGTTTTTCTTAGATTTTGTTTGTATATTTCTTTTATACATACTTTAAAAAATCCGTTTTTTGGTAATTGATGCGCTGGAAAGGATTTTCTTTGTATTCAGTTCGTCGCTTTTACTATAAAAAAATTTTATAATGGACGTTGACAAACTGCGCAACATCAGAATTTTATCGTAAAAATCTTTTTTTTTTGTTTTTAGTTTTGTTTTCGATTTGCTTAAAACAATTGTCTTTCTATGATTGTTTTACGGCTTTGAATATACTAATTAATTTATTATTTATAAATGACCCATTGCACTATATGGGGGAAATAATTAAAGGTATATATTTCTTTCAAAATAGGTAAAAGGATTTATGGCCATTTTAAGTTGTGAAATTCTATTAAAGTAAAATTATAATAAATGTAATGCTATTGAAAATAATGTTTTATTTTTTCAATTTTTATGAGTGAAAGAAGATGTTAAACTTAAGTAAAATTAAAGAAAAAGTATGTAAATGAAGGAGCATTATCTTTCAGAACTGGGTAATACGTTCGGTTTGAATATAAGTGAATGATAATCGTAATGTTGTTATGATTGTGTGAGGTTTATGAGTTTGAGTTGATTTTATTTTTTTGATTATTAATGGTTTAAATTTTCGCTACAAATAATATGGTTTTAAGATATGAAAATCAATATTTAGAAACGAATTGTTATATTTAAACTTTAGGAAAGAGGCTGAATTCTTTTGATATTTGTGATGCTGATGAATGCTTGAAATTTGCCTTTCTAACCCGAAACGAATTTTTTTGAACAACTCGGTACTATGGAGGCTAAGATGGTCTTGTAAGATAAAATTTATTAGTCCAAGTTGGTTCAGCAATTTCGTTGGTAAAGTTGGCTATAAAAAATTCAATGAACACGAATTAATTTGAAGTTTTTTTTTTCTAGGGCTCTTAGAGACTTCATTAACATTGCTCATTGTTTTGCAATTTTTCCTCGCATTTCAAGTGACAATTGTCTTTTGCCGAAAAGTTTAAATAAAAAAAAAAACTTTCAAGTCTTTCAGCCTCTTCACATTTTATAACAACTTAAATTCTTAATTATAGATCTCCATCCCACTCCATAGAAAATCAACAATCGTGCCTAAAATAGCCCTAATAAGTGAATATTGCTAGAATGCAATTTTTAAAATTTTAGTTCTTAATTAGATTTAATAGAAAAGTGAAGAAGAAGATTTTGTTTTTTTTTTGTTTTTCATACGAATTACTGAAAATTTTAAATAATTTATTTATATTTTCTATTCAACCAACACAGAAATAAAAACTATATTTTACAGAATATACCTACCACGAAGTGTGTGTTGGTTGAATATAATGTAAAATTCTCTGCCTTTGTGTATAACACAAAGACGAAATTCAATTTAAATTTAATCATTATTCAATTCAATTTAAATTTATTTTTACTACTAAAAACTTTCGCTTTCAACTAACAATTAAATTTAATTAAATATTTTCTCTGTTAATTTTTAGTTTAATAAAAATTAATTTTGACCCCAATGCACCTATATATTAAAATTTTATTTACTTTTTATTTCTTTTGTTTTAAACGATATTGTTTTATATTTTGTTTTTTTTTTCACTTTATATATTATTTTATTTCTTTAAAATTTATCTTTAAAATATATATCACAGTCATGCTGCTGATAATAGTATTGGTTTTAAAATTTTTGTTTAAAATAAATTTTGTTTAAAAAATCATTTCTTTTCGTCATTTAAATAGGATTTAAATTTAAGGGTTTTGTTTTAAAAGGGAACTGAAAGGAAGTAAAAAGGAAAATTGTATTTTTTTTAAGTAAAAATTAAATACGCTTTATTTTCTCGTATTTCAATTTCAATTTCGATTTTGTTTTTGGTTTACTTTAAATTTCGAATAAAAATTACAATTTTTTCTTTATAACTATTTAAGTAGGGGGAGAGAAGATTTCATTTTTAAAATTTTGTTTATATATATATATATAATTTTCATTAATGTTAATAATTTTTATTAATTTTTCATTAATGCAACTAGATGAGGAAAAGTGTACGATTTTTTCTTTATTTTATTTTCATTTAAATTTTTATTAAATGTATTGCCTTCTTTTACCATTATATATGCTATGAATTTAAATAGTAATATTATTTTTAATGATTAATGATATTTTGTTTTTTTTTTTATTTTTTAATGCAAAATTTTATTTTTGCTATAATACTATCGCTAAGAATAAAGAAAAAACTGTTTTTATTTTCTATCCTTGTAGATCATCGATAAAAAATAAAAACAATTTTTTTTTTTGTAAGTTCTATCGTTGCGATTTGTGTACTCTTATTAATTTAGAATTATGGCTTTTTCGTTTTCATATATAAGAAAAATGTTTTCTTTTCGAAAAAATTAAGAAAATTTTTTAAATTAAAAAATGTAATCAATATATATTTTTTATTTTTAATTAATTTACCTATGTTTGTTGCGAATTTTGTTTACTAATTTAGTTACTGAGTTAATGAATGGGATGTTTTACCTTTTTTTGCGGTTTGGTTTTGGTGTGAGATATGATTTGTGGGGGAGGGTATGTGTTTTCAGTGGAACTATGTATGTATATATAAATTTATTAGCTAGTACTCACTTTTATATATTAAATTTATCGTTTTTGGGCGAGAAAAACGAGGAAATTGATTTTGTTTTGTTTTGGTTTTTAAATTATAAGGATAATGGAAAGAACTAGTATAATACACAGTAGGATTTCTTTTAGAAATTCTTGTTCTCTAAGGTTCACAATGGTCATTCTGTGCTATCATGTATGGGTTTTGAGTTTCTTTTTTATTGGTTGTTATAATATTTTTTTATATTCAAAGAAAATTCTGATTTATCTATCGCACAAGATTTACAATGAATAGACAAATAGACTGTAACTGAAAAATATAAAATCTTTTGAAAGTGTGGGAGTTTTTATTTTTCATTCGATTTTTAGATTTTTTTCGGTTTATTATGTTTGGTGTAAGGATGTTTTTTAAGTTTAAATATTTAGCTTTATTTTTAGTATTTATTTTTCTTTTTTTTTCTTTGGGGGATGAATGTGTTTGTTGCGTGTTTCGTTATTAAATACTAAAAATGCTGTTTTGGGTGACTAAATGATCTCTTGTTGGACATGTTGTGATAAATATCTTAACGTAGTTAAAAAATAATAATAAAAAAAAAATATTTAAACTAAGTGATGGTTGAAGAAAGATTGTTGTTAACTATTCAACACCGACAAAATTCCAACAATAAATCGAATAACCACTTTTTATCGAAATTGTATCAACACGCAGATATTATTGCTCGCAACCAACTCTTTTTCGTTTACATGACAAATATTTTTTTTCGAAATCTTTCACTATTTTCATTTTTTTTTTGTTATTACCTATTAGTTTACCTACATCCTTTTTGTTTTAGATCTATCGAGTTAAATTATTTTACAAAATGTCTTACTCCTTGCGTTACCATTTGCTTGGGTTATTTCTATTGGTTTTGTAGTTTAGTTTAGAGAGTAAGATTAAGTTGTTGTTTATTATTATTGTGTGTTATTTTTAATGTAAGGTGTAGTATTGTTCTTATTGTTTATGTTTTTCAAAAGTTGGTTTGTTATTTTTTTTTTTACCTGTTTTCCTCACTCTAAGTGTAGTTTTGTAGCTTCTTTTGTTTTTATTCGTAAAATTTGACTAGCTTCTACTACTATTTGCAATTTTATTTATTGTTATTGTAAAAAAAATTAAAACGGCAGTAAAATTCGCGGAAACCTTTTTTTCCGAAAAATATGTTTCATAAGAGGAAAAAACGTGTTATTGGCTCTATTCAAATGTTCACTGTGAATAGGTGGTGGATGTCAGAAATAAGAGGGATAGTATCAGGGCTTTATTTATTTAATTTGGATCGAGCTTGATTTGGATTCAAATTGTAATGACTCGAAACAAAAGAGCTCTAGGTTTGAGAATGTATTATAGAAGGAAGTTGGCGTCCATTTAAATTAAAGCAAACTTATAAAATAGGACTAAGAAGCTTGTCAATGATTTCTTGCTTTAAAAGCTTTGATGCTAAGATACTATCGAGTGTTAAATTTCAGCAGGCCTATCTAAGAACACTTAGCGAATATATCAAGCAATTCATTGGGAGGTAAGCATGTAGAAAAGACTTCTTCCAATACTTTTAAAAACGACATTCATTGCTAAACAGGGAAGTTTATGGATCGTTAAAAAAAATAAATACATACTTTGAGCCAATATTAATCAAAATGTAATGATAAAGACGCCTAAGAAAGCACCAGTGCTGTGCGAGTATTGAATTGATTTTTCATATTTTATTTGTTTCCCTAGATATAAATATTTATTTTTTATTTCTAATTTGGTACCTAAAATTTTTCGGTTTGTAATTAAAACTTTAACTATTTACAAATTATTTTTTATTAATCGACCTTCTCGTGTTATTTATTTTCACTTAGTGTTTAATAGCGCCTTGCTTTTATATTTTGTTTTCTGTTGAATGAAAGTTGTGTTGTTTTCTTTTTTTTCTTATATTTTTTTTTTGTAGTTTTTCTGAATATTTTTTTTTCGATTTTTTTTGCGATTTTTTTTCATATATATTTTTTTTGCGAATTAATAAAAAATATTTCTTTCGGTACAAAATGAAAATAGTGTTAAGTGTGTTGTAATTTGTGTATTCTGTGTGATTTTTTTTGTCTGATTATATTTTTTTTAGTTTTATTTAGTGGAAGAGGGTTGTATTTTTTTATTTATACGTTTTTTTTGTTTAAATTAATTTAATTAATATTTTTTTTGTTAAATTTTTGCTGTTGAAAAATTTATTTTGTTTGGGTTTTTTTTTTGTTTTCATTTAAAAAGTTTCGATATTAATTTAATAATTAACAAATTGATTTTATGATAAAACCAATAACAATAACCTCTCTCATATGGCTACGAGACAATAATATGTGGTGCTGAAAGTAATACAGCTATTGTGGCTAATATTGTGAACATTGTGAATATGATAAGGCACAGTCTGTCAACGACCATAGCTGCGAATTTCCAATCATTGGCAATGTCATTGTCCTCGTCTTCTTTACGGAGCTGTTGTTGTTTTTTGTTTTTTTTTATAGTTTATTTAATTTTGTTATATACGATTTTGATTTTATTATGATTTATATCAAAAAAAAGAAAAGAAATGGAGAAAGAAAAAAACAAAATCGATTTTTTGGTAATTTTGCTTTTAAAGATTTGTTTGGTATCTATAAGTTATGTATGTTATGGGGGGAGATCTGGGAGATGGCATGCATAAAGTTTTAGACTATGTTCTGACATAAATAAAGCAGTCATTTATTGTAAGGATAGATAAGACATTCAAAGATGGAAGTTTGGAATTTAAAAATAAAAGAAGTACTTGCGATTACAAACTTTAATGAAAATATCTTTTGGTTTAAGGAATCAAACTTGTGTACAAGGTGGCTATTGTAATTTGCATCTAAGAAAATGGTAGACGATCGAACTCACCTGATCTGTTATGAAACGGATTTCTTTCAGAATCAACCCTAGTTCATATTCCGTTGAGGATTTCATACATGTGTGATGCGTGACGGCGTCCGGCATTCGTGTGCTGCCGATCGGTCCGATGCTACCGTCATCACCTTGACTGAAATTTTTTCGAAATATTTTCAATTAGGCTTAGGATTTTGTATAGGATTAGACGCATTTGTTTCCATTAGTTAATTATCCTTACCCGTATACAGTTCTATAAAATGCAGTATTATGTGGCAGTGTTCCCCCTGGAGTCATTGGTCTGCAATTGTGCCGAAAATCATCATCGATATCCAGCACATTTGCGAGTAACGATTTTGAGGATCTATAAAAGAGAGACATGAACATATTTTAGTAATCTTAAATGAAGCCAAGTATACCTCTCTTTGAGTTCCACATCGGAAAGTATTTGGTGTTTTCTTTCGGATGATGTATCAGAACACGGTGTTGGTGGAAATTCCAGTATTAATGGTCTACCGGGTCGACTCATTCGTAGAATCCATGGTAGCCAGCATAAGAATATGAGTCGTATCTGTTAAGGATAAAGAAAGTATTCGAATAGTCCTTATAATTAAAATGAAATACAAGTGAACATTCAATTAGAACAAAAGTAATATCCAAAAAGTCATTTATCATATCTGTCCGCACGGAAGGATGCTTTGAATTATGTTCAAAGGGTCAATGTGCCGATTGGTGTTAGTTTTTCTAGGTTAACGATGGGATGAGATCATCCATTATTCCTTCTAGGAAGTGTAAGATAAATCATGCGAATTTGTAAAATTGGAATATTCCATTTTCGAATTATGAATGAAAATTGAAAATTGGTCGTGAGGGCTTCACTGCAGGAAGAATGAGTTATATATCATTTTTTATTTGATGTGCCTTTTGGCGTAAAAAAGTATTTCGCTTTGTGAAGAAGTTGATTTATACTCGTATATGCGTATCCTTCGTGTGATGTGGAAGTAGTTTTTGTTTTAAAGCTGATTATGCTTTTGATATCCATTTCGCTTGTACATATGTAGACACATACATAGTCATCTAGCTAGTTTAAACGTTGCTTTACACTGTAAGCAATACACTTTATCCGGTAGAAAAATTATGATTTTCATGAAATGTAATCACCTATCGCACGTCGTTCGTGCTGAAATCATGATAAATTGCCATTACGTTCGAGGAGTACTTTTCTAATAATTTCCCAAACTGTCAAAACCACACGGAAAAACAATTTAATTCAACCTGCAACAGTTGCACCAATGTTTTAGCAGCGAAAAATCCACCATCCACCGTACGCCATTGACATAAATCAATCTTTTTTCCGCTACGGTTCCCTTGCGCTCCATTTCACTTGTTAGGATACGCCGACGTTGCTCAACATATTGCATTTTTCACACTTGTTCTGACCCATTTATCAACGACAATTGCAATGAGACGTACATATGTATGCACGCACGTATGTATAATAAATTCTCTATCGTTGGACACACAAACAAAAAAAAAAATTATAAAGAAGGACATTCCGCATTTGTATTGCAAGGAATTGAGATTAATAATCTTATATTGATCCTGTTCAGTTTGGTCTCTCAATATTCGAATATAAATATTAATTTGTGAAATGAAAATATGTGATTTGGAATTATTTTTTGCTTTTTAGTAAATTGATATCCCCTTTTGCATAGAATTCGGCATCAGATCAATATTATTTATCCTACGGGGAACGGTGCAGGTCATACATTGAAATCAAATCCGGTATCGAATTGAATAGGGAAACAAGAAGCTAATCCATTAGATAGAGGAACGCGCAAGTATCACATTCATGCATGTAGGAGTTCATGTACATGTTAACTGAATTGATAGTTATGAATAAAGGATTGCAGTTCATATAAAATAGTGTTTTTTTTTTTTGAGTAGTTTTGTTCGGATGGGACGAGATTATCCAATTACTGCATTCTGTTACGGATATTTTTCTGATATTAAATTTCTAATATACATGGAATGATAAGGATTCAGCACACACAATGCATGTGCATCCTGGTTATGGTTTGAGGTTGGTTGGTTGGTTATGAAGGAAAGAAGATTTCTTCTGGGTCTTTGGATGCGATTCGATTTCTCAAAAGGACAAAGGAGACTGAAGGGATTTGCATATGAATATGAGTACGTTTATTTGCCAATTGATCGCTCATGTGAAGAGTTATTGCATACAGAACGCTCACATTTCACAAATAATATTATGCGCATACATATCCTGGTTGGGGGATGTCAAATCTCCTGAAGTGATGTAGTGGTATACTTGTTTTTTCGCTGCAGGATTTCCACCAATATAACTTGGTTCGATGCATCATCGTCGTCGTCTTTACCTGGGGGGATCTGTTTGCTTTTGTTGATATATTTGCGTGATGATGGTGAACGGCGGTGCTTGGCACGATTGTGTCCTAGAGTCAGACGTGAATTTTTAACGCTGCTGTTGTTATGGTTTCCCCCAATGGTGGTTGATTGGTTTGTGGGTTTAAGCCATTTAAATTGTCATTGACCTGGGCGGTATATGGTGGGTGGTTTGCCAATCGATTGTAAGTATATGTACTTATAGTGAGAGGAGAGTATACAATTGGAGTAAATAGCAGCGAATTAGTCGACTTCAAGGAGCTTAAATTAATGCGTTTTGCTTTCTTTTTCAACATTTGACTATTACTTAAAATCTTTAGGAGATAGAATTTTGGGTGTAGATACGGTGCTTGTGTAAATAACGTAGTGATACAAATAGTAAATGTAAGTGCTTTCGAAAGAACTGTTCAGAACGATATGAGTCTAAAACGCTATCCTTCGGGTTGATCTCAAAGATTATGCAGGCGGCAGCATTAGTTTTCATCCAAATTTTGCGTATATATGTATGGATATGTTGGAAAAAGATGATGGCGGATAAACCCTTAACGGGCTAACGGCAGCGCTCATACCCCATAAGCGGGTTACTGATTCCAGAAGATCCGGCTCCTCGTTCTAGTGGTATAAAAGAGAACTGGTCCTCCAGGTTGTGCGTCGGGTTAACATCCCTATGAAGTAAAAGCAACTTTGTTCCGAAACAACTGCAAGTCTCAGAAAAGGACGAATGCACTGTTGATGAACCTGGAAAACAAAAAAGTAGAACGACGTTCGGGACTGCACATGGAATGTTCGGAACATGAACATGCAACCGAACAATTAGCGGAGGCCATAGACTGCATATCTACGTAAGGTAGATATCACCGCCATTCAGGAAGTGCGGTGGTGAGAATATGGAAAAACTACTTCTGCAGACGGCGACGACGATCCAAATTCCGCTGTCAGGCAAAACGAACCATTAAACCTGGTCGATAAAAAACAAATCTTCCGTCCACCCGACCAGAAAGAAGTGAGGATAGCAATATCCAATCTCAAATCCAACAACTGCTGGACCGGAGTTATTTAAGGCAGCGGGAGATGACTTTGTGGAGAGCGTTAACCAGCTCATTTCCAAGATTTGGTATTCCTGTTGAATGGAATCTCAGCATCGTTTGTCCAATCCACAAGAAAGGAGATCCTATAAATTGCGCCAACTATAAAGGCATTAGTCTCCTTAACATTGCATAGAAGCACATATAATGTCGGCCATACTGCGCCTGAAACCATTTGTCAACGAGCTGATTGGCCCCTGTCAGTGTGGTTTCAGGCCCGGTAAGTTCACAATCGACCAAATAATCATACTACGGCAGATCCCAGAGAAAACCCAAGAAGTCCAGATCGACAGTTAGCATCCTTTTATCAATTTTAAGGCCGCATATGACAGTGACGAGTTATATAGAGTCATTTCTAGTTTCGGCATCCCTGCCAAACTTGTCAGATTGTGCAGAATGACGATGGAGAACGCTCGCTGCTCCATAAAGGTCAGATATAATCTCACTAAGACCTTTGATGTCAAAAAAGGATTCAGACAAGATATCATACTTGAGCAAATTGTGCGAAACTTGCAAGCCAACAGCAGAAGCACAATTTTCCAAAAGTCTGTGCAATTACTTACATACGCGGGTGACACACAGCGAGCTGTCACTGTTGCATTTGCAAGTATTGGAACAGAAGCGGCAAAAATTGGTTTAGTTGTGAATGAGAGCAAAACCAAGTATGTATATGCTGTCAACAAGAAGGGACACACAACATGGACGAATCGAACAGAACCTCTCAATAGATAGTTATAACTTTGAGTTAGTTAGGGACTCTGACAACAGCATCACATCAGAAATCAAACGAAGAGCTATGCTGCTGTCTTCTTGGTCTAAGAAGGCAATTGAGTAACAAGGTACACCTTGCCAAGAAACACTAAGGAGACTTTGTATAAAACGCTAATCATCCAATGTCGATATCGTCTTATCCTCGCTCGTTTTGAGACAATAATTTTTCGTAAGATATTCGGTTCCGTTTGTATTGACGAACTGTAGAGAAGGAGATTCAACGACGAACTATACAAGCTGTAGAGTAATATCGATCTAGTCAAAAATTACATCAACAACCTTGGAGTGCACAACTTTTAAGCAGTTTGGTAAGGACCGGGCTAACTGTGGAGGCTTGTAGCAGTAAGTAAATAGCATTCAGTTGACCAAAAATTTGTTGCTCTAAAAGTTTTGGACACTGATTTTCAATAATTGTAGTTGCCAAAGCGGCAATATGTAGTGTGACTTTGGATGTTCAATTTGACTATTGCTTTCAGCTACGTTACTTTCTTGATACTATCATGTTCTGGCTAGAGGGAGGTCGAAAAGATTGAATAGAGTTTGGATGATTGGCTGTGTTATACGATGGTGTCAGCAAAGTTCCATTTTCTTTCGATTCTGCAATGAGTTTTTACAGTGGAGGGTACTAATTAGCGCGGTATATTTATTCTACCTCCTACTACGGAAAGAGACCTGCATCCGACTAAAAGATTTTTTCATTCGCGGTAGCTGTATCTATACCAGTTTTTGGAGGTGTCCATTTCTTTGTATGAAAATAAAATAAGTCACCCTGTTAAATGCTCTTTCTCCATTTTTTGCATTCAGTCAAATCTATTAAGACTCAGGTTGTCGTTTAGTACAACCCGAAAATTCCCAACAAAAGATTGCAGATAACTAAAGGACTGATTGTTTGAACGCTGCTCATGTTGTCGCCTATGGATTGCTCTGTTTCTCCTTTCCTACGAGCTTAACACTTTAGCATCAGGCGACATGGCACATTAACATGTACACATTTTTTTTTTGTTCATTTCCGTCATGTGTAAATAACCCTATTCATATTAAAATTCAGCCAATTACTACCAATAAAATCTTCACCAACAACCGTAATCATCCGTTGAAAGGCTGGAAGTGCAGCGACAGTACCACAATCCCACTTCCGGAACAACTTAAATTTTTAATAATTTCCCAGGTTGCAGGCTACACATTCGATGATTTCCACTTCCACGCCCTCTCTCCAACCTTATTGTTGTGTGTTTTTGACACCAACCCGTATACACAATTAATATTCAATGTCTTGTTAACCCCCTTCCCAAACGCAGTTAATAATAAAAAATTAAAAAGGATTTACTGTTAAAAAAAAAAAAAAATAAAAATAAGGACTCACCCATTCGGACATTTCATGAGTATTAGCGTTTCGATGATGATAATTTAATATTAATATCGTTGACACAACGGATGACGCTACCATAAACATTATGCAATTGAAATATGTACCTATACACAGGGAATAATAAAGAAAAAATAAAAATTAATAAAAGTCCTTTAATGAAATTAAATTGTGTCCTTTTGTTTTTTATTTACCTAAAAGTGGAACAGCATCGGATGTCGCGGGCATCGTTTCTGCTACCATATTAAGGAAGACAGTAAGTGAGAGAAGAATTGTTACACCTGGAAAAGAAATAAATAAAATATGAATTCGTTGCACTATGCAGGAGGATTTAATATTTATCCTGTGGCGCACATATCGCACACTTGAAAGTGCATCGGAACTAGGTCACAGGCAATTAGTAAGTTAGCACAACTGCTGAGTCATGCATAATCATCTGGAGAGTCAAGGTTTATACTCGTATAAGGCTAATGCAGCACCGAAATCGTAATTGGAGCAATTACTCACATAATTACAGCCACAGGGGTTAGTAAGTGCATGGTAGAGGCAATATCTGTGGCGGTATAGAGGAAGGTTTTGCATATTATTGTTGCACTCCTTTCTGTGGATAAACTTGAGAAGGCATTACCTGGGTTGATAGTAGTTTTGGGGCCAAAACAGTCAGGGGTATATAGCTTAATGCACACGTAAGGAGGGACATCTTGGAATGACCTGCTTTATTATAAATAGCTTAAGGTTGCTGGATTGAAAGCGAGTAGGAGTGACACTAACTTGTGAGTAGTTTTAGATGGTTTCGTTTAAGGTTTGAGAGATTGTACCAGTTACGTTGCTTTCCTTTTCTTTCATAGTAGATAGACTTCTTAGATGTATAAAATTATTCTTTACTTGGTCGTGGTATAGTTACTTGCTGCGATGCAAGTACACCGGTCATCTTGACTGTCCCAGACGGATAGCAAAAATACCAGCTTACGTACTCACGTCGAAAGCTGTATGCAATCCAGTTGTCTTCTTCACTAGTGGTAAAGACAATTTGCGAGCCGGACCGAAAGAAGACTGATACTTCTGGCACGACAAGACAAAACTTCTCACGCGAGAGGGGTACATCGACTCTCTTTCAGCTAGGTGCTTGCAGTCCCGTGCATCATGGCTTAGATTCCTCCGTGAATAGCTTTAGGACGGTTGATGTGGTAGATGGTCACGGGTTGGGACTAGTCTATCCATCTGACAAGAGAAACGACTCCTATACGCACAGGATGAACACCTTGTGTAATCTCAGGCGAAACGTTGCCACGTTCATTAAGAGGTTGAAAATGCGATTCGAAATCCTTTACGGACGAGGATAGGGCGGCTCTATATAGAGCCCACCTCACGCTAAAAACTTAGGAGGTCCACGTCACAAAACAAGACTAAGAACAGAAGATTGGTTGCAGTCTGCTGTGGACAGATTCGACGACTCCACCAACATGCGGATGCAATAAAAAAGCCAAGATGGCGGTTCAAACCACGAATGGTCTACAAGTGGCGATTGTATATTACAATAATTCTGATCGCTGACTTAGCAGTGATCAATGGAAATTGGTGGAATTGCGCGGAATTGACGTAGTCAACGATGCGATATTCAAGAACCGCTGACAGCTGACCACCTATAAAGGCTTTAAAATCCTGCTCTGCGTCAATGAGCTCATATTAAGCTGGCTTAAATCTTTTGTGGCACACACTCTGTCCAAGTAGAGAGGAATAGAAAAACCAAGCACAGTAGCTACAGAAGTTTATACTGATGGGTCTAAAATGGACATCGGTGTAGGAGCAGGTATGTCTTTTAATGCTGTAGACATATCTAAATCAGTCAGACTCCCGAACTATAGTAGCGTTTTCCAATCGGAGGTCCTAGCACTGACAATAGCTGTCCGTAAGACTGCGATAAAGGCAATATCGTGATTGTAAGTGAGCATATTACCTTTCTTATCGACAGTCAGGCAGCGATAAGAGCGATATCTGCTGCAGAAGGTTCTTGGAACACAGCATAAGGTAAAACTCTGCTGGATCCCCGGTTATGTAGGTATACCAGGGAATGCAAGGGCTGATGAACTGGTTAGGAAAAAGTCGCCACTGGACCTGGAGTAAGCCGGCTACACGGTGAACTTCTCGTCTAGCACACTAAGACAGGAAGCGGGATATAAAGCTCTAATGAAAACAAATAAGCAAACAAAAAGTCTTCGTAAACACTTGCAAGAATTATAGCAAGAGATGAGCCTTGCATTGATTGGAGGTTGAGAGTACCTACCCAAATTAATGCAAGACCAGATATTCTCGCAATAAGGATAATGAGCAACATAACCATAGAACGCGAACCATTGTCTAGCATAAGATTTAGCACAATCCGTGAAAATAAGTTAAGTCTGGGAGAACTTTCAATCTCAATGTCAATTCTACAGTAAGTTCAGTGACTCTTTGGATCACAGAGGTGAGTACAGAGCTCTTAAATTTGATTCCGATAAGAAATATTAGGCGAGAGGAACTCAGAACTATCCAAGACACAAGTACTATACTTAATAGAGGTCACATACCAAAATACCCTTTTACAAATAATAAGGTATGATTTCTCAATGAACTGCATTACATGATTAGTCCTTTAGACTGGAATAAATTACTTAGATCAGTATGTCTAAAAGTCAAGGGTTGTGGTCGAAAAATACTTCAGCGAAACTCTAAACAAATTCTCACCACTTAAACTGCCTTTCATTCCGGATTAGTTTTTTTTGTTTTTTATCTCAAGCCATTGTGAACAACAGTGTGCCTGTATTGTCAGCTTATAGTGTCTGCAGCGAATCCTTATAAAAAAGTCATGCCGAGCAGACGGATACTATTCCACTTCCCTTCTCGACTTGAATGGCAGTGTTCTACTTTTTACCACCACTCTAAATGTTTTGCATTCGCTTTCATTTTACAAAAAAAAAGCAACACCAACTCGAATTTGATTTCAGTTTAAAAATGCATCACAAGAAACTTTTGTCCATGCCGTCAATACATGGTTGCATTTTATTATGCTTGCTCATTCCAAATGCATCGGCATTCGACGAAAATAAGAAAACCTTTTGCATTTTTGATGCAGCAACCTAGTCCTCCCTCTGTTTATTTGTTTATTCTATTTTCGACAATTTTATTACCTTCCACTCTGCTGAATGGAGCATTAGAGGACGACAAGACAACAAAAATAAGACCAACCGAGGATATGTGCCTTTGGAATGCTCAATAATGTTCTGCTGATTGTACGCGAAGTGCAAATATTGACAAGTTTTCGCCTTCGGAAAATGTTCCACAAAATGCAGGTTGTCCTTCGCTTTGCAGATCTCACAGGACAAGGACTGAAATACACTCTACTAGGATGCGATTTCTTGTTTATTTAGCTTTAAATGAAACTTTAAATTGCTTACACAAGCGAGTATAATTGTCATGGAGTCATCGTATATCCTTTTAACTAATTAAATGCGAAAACAACTTGTAAAAGTGAAAAATAATTTCTTTCTCTCTTTTCCTGTTTGTTGAATGTGTGCAGCACTACCCCCGGGGGGTAGTAGTGCAAATTTATCGATGAAATGCATCAGCAGAAAATTTTAACGCAGGAATTGTCTGCCACGTAGTGATTCCAGTATTTTACCTCGTATCCTTGCTATGGCACGGAATTTCAATGAACGTATGTATGTATAGCACAATCTTTGCCTTTCAATTGCTGCATTAAATTGGCTGCAGGAATGCAATTGCCAATTTAAACTGCTTAAGTACTGCATACACTTAACGTAGCCCGGGGTAAGAAGGATAATAATCGATGAAGTGACTTATTTTTTTTTTTGCTGAAATAGATCCGCACAAATAGTTGGGAAGAAAAAGTAGCTACTCATTCTGTTTTTCATCGTTTCTCAATCAGGAAGGAGGTTTGCTTTCGGGAAGATAAAACTTTTCGGGTAAACTTTTGCAAATGCAAGTTTCAATAAAACCAAAAGGAAACAAAAAATGAAAAAAAAAAAAAACTTAAACCAACTAATTTGGTAAAAGTGGATAAGTTTAGGGAAAGCAAAAAAAAAAAACAATGAGGAATTTTCCAAAAGTTTCTTCTCAAATGCAACGAGTTCAATTAGCAATTGGCAGAGCAGTAAGAAAGTGCTTTAGCGTAAAACGGATAATGTCTATTTACAAACCTAATGATAATTTCTCTCCCGAATCTGGTGGCAGTGTGAATCCCAGCAATGCCATTGATGCAATTAGAACACACGGAATAATTAAATTAAAAAAATAATATAACGTTCGTCGACGAATAATGATGGCGAATGTAATATCGATATACGGTTCCGGGCAGCAGTTGTAGTAGATTTCGTTACGTTTGCCAGGAACACCTGTGAAAGAAAATTAAAAAAAAAAAAGGATTTAGAAATTAATATAATATATAATAGATATTGCTCCTACTCCTGGAAATTGCAACGATAATAATTGAATCGAAAGGAAGTTTGAATTATAATTGGAGATGGGATATCTTTCCAGTTTTCTTAAAATCTACAAGTCGTACCATATTATGTATATGTATATGTTGATGAAATATAGACGCATTGAATCAAACTTCTAAATACAAATAGTCAACTAGGTCAGGAGTGAAAGAAATAAAATAAAGCGGTTTCCCCTAAAGCCATTTTCTTGACTCTTGCTATTTGTTTATTAGTTTACTGACCACGTGCGCCATCTTCAATATTAATCGTGTCCTCAGGATCAGGATTGATTTTTAGTGTTGAGTGTTATCTGTTTACCTGTACCAGCAGACGTACCAATTAATTTTATCTGCGTGCCAAGATCAATAAGCGCTGTTATACGTTGTCCCTTAACTGCCGGATTATTAATGTTTTGTAGTACTTCTAGTATAAATATCTCCATCTCCTCTTCTATCAACAGTGGTTGCTTGGTATCGTCCCTATACCAGTACTTTGTCCACCCTCCACTCTTGCTCTCGTGAAGCAAGTGTTCAAAGATCGACGCACTACTAGCCGAATTCTGGAGCACTTTGGTAATACACCGGAAGGCCATGTGAAGCTGATCGATAATCTTCAATAAATGCGATAATTTTTTTTTTTATGGTCAGGTGCTAAGCTTGCGAGATCCACCTGGATCCCAACTGAAACTTCATACTCGGATAGGATCTTAGCGATCTTGAAAACCAGCAATCCTTAAGGTCCTTAAGCCTAAGGGACTTTATATATGTGCACTTACTGCAATCAATAAGGAATTTTTGGCTTCTTTTGGCGAAGACTGGAGGTCTTTTTACTATGACTTTGAGCCCATCACCATTAACGTATACAAGAAGGACGTAGAGTCTGATTTCAGCAAACTGCTCCCAAATGTTTGTTGGATGCTGGGGCACCCCTTGTTGCTGGACAAGGGTACCTTAGGTATATCAACTGCTACTTGCAAACTAAAATTCACCCTAGATGCTAACATATCTTAGCTAGACGAGTGGACCAACATGTCCAGCGACAAAACACATTTGGTCAAAGTTGGATTTAAAACGCTCTAAGAATTTGATTTCTCTCAACAGCTTGTGTATCGGCACTACAATCGATTTCATGACTGGACACTGTCGCCTCTATGCATGTTGGACACCATGGGGAAAATACTGAAGCGCATCATAAGTGACAGATTGGAGAGTGCAATCGATGAGGCGGGAGGCCTTGCAGCTCACCAGTATGATTTCCGTAAGACACGATCTACGAACGACGCTATCGACGAAGTCGTGAATACCGAGACAAAAGTCATAGAAGGAAGACACCGCAAACTGGAGAAACAGAATACCTGTAGAAGATAATGATGAACTATTTTAGAAATAGAATACTGCTCTACGATACCTCAAGACTCCGTACTATGTCTGCTACTGTGGAACCTAATGTATGATGACATCCTCAGACTTGGAACCCCGAGGTCTTCGAAAATAATTGACTTCGCCGTTGAGATAGCAATCGTTGTAGTGAACAAACACCTTGAGGACTGGCTAGTACGCATGCGCCTACAATTGGCAGAAGAAAAGACTGAAATAGTGCTCATCAGCAGCAGGCGAGTCATGGAAACTATAAGAGTAACAGTGGGCGATCACGTCGTAGCTTCCAAACCAGAGCTGAAGTACCTTGGCATTACATTAGATGCAAGGCTAACTTATAAACAGCACCTGCAACATGCAGCTGAAAATGCAGCAAAGGCAACGGCTGCCCCATCAAGGATAATGCCGAATATCGGGGGATCGAAACATAAGAAGAGATTACTCTTAGCAATAATAATGCTCTACGGCTTCCAAATATGGACTGGTGCCATGAAAACAAAATCATACAGAAAGATGACTGAGGCAGTCTACAGAACCAACACGTTGAGAGTATGCAGCGCCTTCCGAACAACTTCCTACAACGCGGCATGTGTAGTGGATGGCATGGTACCAATAGACCTTCTTGCTAAAGAAGCGCAACAGAAATACCGTGCCAGCAGGACAACGGCAATAGCAACGATTCGAAGTAATACTGAAGTACCACCAAGGACAAGTCTGGAAGAATGGCAGGAGAGATGGTGTCACTACGACAAAGGCAGGTGGACGCAGAGATTGATACCAAATATAGACGCTTGGATTTATAGGAAGCATGGGAAGTTCAAAATGTAAAAGAGTTTGGTTTAACTTTCTCCTAGGATCTAGGATGTGGTATAAAAATGGACCTATTTCAAGTGTATTGGCGGTTCTGAGCCAACCGAATGGGATGAGTGTTTTATTTTGTTTGATTTATGTTGCCCTTGCGAACATTTACAATAATCTCCTGTCTTTGGCATTTGTCCTATCCCGAGTGAAACCGTCTTGCACTTAAGTGTCAGAAGTTTTTATTATGGTTTGTTAGGTTAGTGTAGGCAGCATGGCTTTGCTATTTATGAGTATTAAGCTTATATTACTCGGTCAACGAAATCAGTCAACGCGTTGACTCTCTGACGTCACACAAAAATTCGTCAACGTACCGTCAACGGTCAACGTGTCAACGCAACGATCACACGAATGACGAGAGATAGTCAATGCATTGACCCAAAAATTCGAGTCAATGTTGCAGTTAACGCAGCCGTCAACGCACTGAAGGCGTTTTACGTTGACGATCACACAATGGGATTGATTTAGGACAAATTTTCACGTCATTTTGACGTCAGAGTGTTAACGCATTGACTGATTTCGTTGACCGTATAATAGTTGCTTGGGAATACTGTAAGACCTATTCGGTCTCTGATTTTGAAACTCCTTAAATCGGATAATCTATCAAACATTCACAAGATGGAGCGGATATTCATAAAATTTATTCCGCGGATATAAGCGAACTGCAATCTCCTTCATAAGTCACTCAGTTGTGCATTGTTTAACTGAATAAATATATTTTCCCTAACTCTAAGAACCAACAGATTTAAGTCAAACGGAAAGTATCCTGCACGACACAAGACTCGACTGAAACAGATTACCATTTTGCTATGAATTGGCACACAACCCAACAATGATGAGGATGAGCCACAAATTTTATGCAGTTTCAAATTGCTCCGGCATGACCCGCTCATAATTGCTGTTTATTAAATTCGCCATAAACTAAACTTGAACTCTCCGGAAAAACTTCGGCAAGAAGCGCAGTGCATAAAATTAAATTCATTAAATAACTTTGCTGCAGCGCGCAAAAGTTTCGAAAGAAATTCCATTTTTTTTTATTTTTTATCGGTCGGCCCCACCCTGTGGTGCATGCATGCAAGGGAGCATAATAAAGCTAAAATGTTCATGTCTTCATTTTCATAAACGACTTTCAACAAACAACAAACATTACTTCCACGATGTAGTGTGGTCTCCTCGCAAAGCCTTTTTCTAGGGTACACCACACTTAATTTAACTTAACCTTAGCTTATAATTTAAAGTGGGAGTGTGTGTGTGTGTGTATGCTGGAGGACTAAGAAAAGTTCACAAGAATCTGCAATTCTTTTGTCTTAAAATGCCGATGTACACAGAGTGGGAGGAGACCAGAAACCCTTGAGTACAGCTAAATGGAACGTTATAGTGAACTTAAGAGGCGATTCTGGACTATAAGTGCCTTTAAATTTTGGTTCCTTTTTGTTTGTTTTTTTTGTTTTTTTTTTTTTTGGGGTAAACGAAGAATGCAATGCAATTAGCAAATTAAAAGGCAAAACAAGAGTACAATGCAGAAAGCATGAAACTCTTAGGATATCTTGTCCCAAAACAACTTGCCTAAGTTTAAGTGCTGCCAGACAATGACATTCACAAGACCAAGCTGGCATCTTAAACTTCCTTTTTTTTTTTTTTTTCATTTGGTGCAGTTGTCTAGTCGTTGTATAAAATCCATTTGTGTGTGTGCCAAGTTGTTCAAAAATTTTAGTTGTTATTTAAAGATGCAAGGGATGGGGGTGGTTCTTAAATATGCAAAGAAGCACTACGGGAGATCATAAGCAGATGCTGTTGGTGAGTGGTGGACATGCTGTTTCTTATTTTTTCGTGAAGTAAATTTCTATGTTATTATTTTCATAACTAGAATTTTAAGAAAACAATAAGGTACCTCCACCCACTGCTGCTGTGAATCTGTTCTGAAAGCAATTTAATTAAGTCACGAAGTGCTGCAGATTTAGCTGACTTGCATGCAAATGTTGACAATATTTGGTTTACGTTTGAAATCGATTTATCTATTTCGGGGCGGGCGGAAGGTAGAGATCTTACAAATGCAAATCCTATTGACAAAAGGATTTGCGAGAGAACTTCTTCGTCATTGTGATGCTCAAAATAGCAGTGGAATAAGTGAATTTGTGAAATTTTAACTTATTCAGCAGGTATACAGGTATACCTAGTGAGCAACGATGAAGACAAGTGCAGTCAGGTGACTGATAGTTCCTGTAGGGCGAGACGCCGTTACCTAAGAACGGATGACAGAAAGAAGATTTGAATTCTATAGTATATCCTTTCGAGTGGCACTAATTTGACTGAACAATTGTTTGTAATTTTCATCAATCGATACGAAGGGCGAAGATGGAGGCGAACTTTTTGAATTGGAAACTAAGGATAAGAGGAGGCGGATGGTTTTATTTTTTTGTGGAATTTTTGACAGATTCTCGTTTAGTTTGCAAAAGTTTATCTTACATTTGAATGGGGGTTGCATTACATGATTCCGATTGACTCTGTTAAATTGGAAGAGTTATCGGGGATCCTTTTTCATTTGATAAGTTTGAAAATAGGTGACATATTTTCGCGATGGGTAGTTTGAATTTGCAAGTGACCTGGGTGTATGTTCAGTGGATAGTGGCTATGACCAGTGGGAGGCTTGAATTGGCTAAATTGGCAGAGAAGCCATATTATGGTATCTGAAACATTTTGGTAAATTTTTTTTTCTTTCTTCATCTACTAGTCCCTGCATTTCGGTGTAGGAAACTGTTTCAAAGAGCCTGCGTTCCGGATTTGATGCCAGCTGCCAGTTGCTTTGACTTAGGGACTCTTCGATTTCCTTCAGCTTGGAGACTGCGTAGACACTTTTCTTATTACGCAGGTTCTTCTTCTTCTGGCTAGATACACTTACATACCTTGCTGCCGTCATTCTGTCCATTTGTCCATTGTGTCCATTTTCTGTTACCTTTTTCCAGCTGGTGGTGGTTGATAGCCTACGGTGGTCATGGCTACTTCTTTGATGATATCGCTATTCTGGTACCTCATATTGTTGCCATTTGTCAAAAGTAAATGCACGGCAGAGAGTCTTCCACTATAGCTACTCTCGTGCTAAGGTTTCCAAGGTTGAATTTATTTTTCTGAACGGTTTGCAACTACAGCTATAGTCGAACTCTCCTAGATACGGTTTTGGTTGTTAGTTTTTTAAACAGAGTTTCAACTTAGACTTAATTATTATTCATGTTACTTATTTTTATATTCCCGGGTGTTTGTCAAACGTTCATTTTTTTCGAACTAATAAAGTCGGACGTTGAACCTTTGTTCAATAGCTGGACGTACTAATAACTGAACTACAATTATCACACTGTTTATGAATAGTTATTACCGGCAACCTTAATATCTACAAGAGTACATATAAGCATACATATTAACTAATTCAAAAGTAAGTCAACTGTGAAGACCAATACCATGCTTTAAAATGTTTAAAGTGTAGCTCAATGGAGTGCCTTTCAATATACAACCAATTATCTAACCAAAATATCGACTCAGATGGCCTGCGAAGAAAATATCAAGCAACGCCATAAGATGCAAACCTCTGCAATAATTGGGTGGGAAAGGAGACGTGGGCAAAGTACACGTTAAAATATTTATTAAACACACTACTCGTACATCCTTAAAGAAAGCATCAATTTTATCCCTCCATCACTATCACCTGATCCAGATATTTCCAACATCAACATCCTCAACCGAGTCACGACCGACCCACTTGGTTAAGTGCTAAATTGGCCATATGAGAGCGAGAAGTGATCCTTCCGTGATGCACCACCCAACACAGACCGTCATCTATCCACCTATTAGTTCTCAATCTCAAACAGGAAAGTGGAAAATCTACCATCCACCATACATCGTACGGTGGTATGTACATACATACATACATGATACTTGTTGCAATTTCCAACAAATTAATTTTTATGAACCCCAAGCACAGGGGAACATACTACA
Source organism: Xylota sylvarum (assembly GCA_905220385.1). Classification (NCBI taxonomy): domain Eukaryota; kingdom Metazoa; phylum Arthropoda; class Insecta; order Diptera; family Syrphidae; genus Xylota; species Xylota sylvarum. Next base: position 99,369,063 of record LR999957.1, on the reverse strand, counting down.
TATACATATACATACATATATTGGTATACATACCCAGCAGCTCCCATTCACCATTGAGCACGTAACTACTGATATCTCCTCCGGTCTCATCTTGCAATTGTAAATCCAGCTACACACCACGCATGAGATACAGCAACAGCATACAAGTAAATTGACATAAAAAAAAAACAACAAGAAAGGAAAAGAGAAGAAAAGAGACGATAAAAATAAAGGATAATACTGTACACCAACGCAAAGGCAATGGCAATGGTAATAGCAAAGGCAAAGTCCAAACCTGAAAGCCATCATAGGTCCAGCTGCCGAATTTCATTTCGCATCGTTGGTCATCGAACGGAAACCATGTTATGTCGATTTTGCATGTCGATTTGAATATGCCAGGCGGCACATACAGACACGATCCGTTGCTGCGTACAACAACATTCGTTTGATATGTCCCATCGAAACCTTCGTCCGCACTATTATACATCAGGACATCCGGTTTCCATATCCGATGTGGTGGTATACGTAAATCCTTCACACCGCCGTAGTCTGATGTGTTCCATCTAAGATTCATATCGTTCCATTCCTGCTCGGTCCATCGGAACGCCCCCGCAGCCACATCAGATCATATATTGTACACATTTTTGTCGTCGTAGTCGTCGTCGTAGTCGTCAGCATCGTCATCATCGTCGTTGTTGTTGTTGTTGGGTTTTTGTGTTTGCATATGTTCCACACAGGAAGGTTCGAAGGGTTGAAGGATGTGTTTTTTGTTCGTGTTTTATCGTTCGTTGATTTCCATATTCGATGATGTTTGAGGTTGTTGTGTTTTTATTTATTTATTTATTATTATTATTTTTTTTTTTTTCGGTGTGTGTTGTCGTTGTGATAAATGATGACATGGAAATACACACGGGAGAGATGCAAATATTAAAAAGAGGGAGAAATATCAAATAAAAAAGGCATATTCCTGGATAAAAGGATGCTAAAAAAGGATAACTGGGTATGTTTATTATTTCATGTCCATGATTTATTAATTTTCTGTTGCTGTGAGTTTTTGGAGGGTTTGTTCCTCATCTTTTTCTGTTTTGTGTTTGGCATTCACAGTGTTACTACTGCCTTAACTAGGATATTTTTGGTTTATGGTTTTTTGCTCGCGCCGAGGGTTATGGCAATGGGGAATTGTGGTTTGTGCGAGGTATATACATAGGGAACCGTGACACTTACCAGTTTTAGCCAGACATTCGTGACGAGCAATTGGTTTTTTTCATCCTGTAAACGAGAAAAAAAAGAGGTTATTTTTTAATACCAAAATTTAGTGTACAATTTTATGGGAACAGATAGGATAAGCAATAGAATATGCAATCTATCAATTTAATTATAAATTGCACTTTGGCTCGAGGGTATAGAAAATGTTTTTGTGTTTCACATGATTGTACAAAAAAAAAGTTACGTATACGACATAGTGTAACAAAATATTTGGAAATTTGACATCAATCCTTTGGGACTTAATTAGAACTAACTGGATGATTTTGATATGCTTTTTGTTAGCATATAGACCTATAAACTATGGTGTAGTTTAAATGACTAATGCGAGGCTTGGCCAAAGGAAAGGATGACAAATAACTCTAATAGGTCAATCGTATGTAAAGAGTTTTTCAATAAGGACATAACAATTTTATATTTAAAAAAGTACAGAATAATTGAGATTCGAGGTATACTTAAATTTTATAACTGTACTTATTAAATTACTTTATACTTATAAAGTACTTATATAAGTACTTATAAGTGTACTTATTAAATTTAAGTATGTAATTCGATCGCTTTCATATCACCACCACGAGCACGTTTGCAGCTATTGATTCTTAGGAGCCAATTTTCCACCACTCTTCCACACAATTTGACCGGAATGTTGGCCATTTCGGGTTCGATATTGTTCCTGAGCTCTTGAACACGACTTGACTTGACTTACCCCATCAAAAAAAAATCCAATGGCGTTAAATCGAACGAGCGAGGTGGCCATTTAACCGGACCATTTTTCCAGATTACGCGATTACCGAACTTCTCCTCCTATTGATCAAATAATCCATCAGCTATATGACATATGGCACAATCTTGTTGGAACCACATATCACTGATGTCAAGTCTGGCCAAAAATAGTCTTCCACTATTGCACGATAGTAACATAGTCCATTGACCGTAACACGGCGATCATTTTCATTGACGAAAGAATACGGTCCAATCACACCTCCCGGTATGAGATCTACATGTGGGTTTTTGTTGCTGTCCAGTAATGCATATTTTACTTCTTGCCAAAGCCATTAAGCCAAAAATGAGCTTTATCGCTGAAAACGATTTTTAGATGAAATTCAGGATTTTCTTGCAGAGGCCAATCGGAGAAGTTTCGGAGCTTCAAAAGATCAAGAGGCTTCAGTTCTTGAGTTTGATTTGATGTTGTAAGGGTTTAGGTGAAGATATTTATGCAAAATTCACCACAATGTTGGCTGAGAGATTCCCAATTCCGGTAGAATAGACTGATTTGGCTCATTTTGAACTGATGAATACTATACTATAGCCCGCACAGTCTATCTGGTGGGACGATTATTACGATCGGAAATAAGCGCTCTTAAAATTGCGACCACTGGCTAAGAATTTCGAAAGTAATATTAAAGGACGTCCCACCGGCCCAACATACCTACATATATCTGATCTGTAGGGACAGCGCTACACTAAGTGATTACAATCATCGAGAAATCGCTCCACCAAAAATAATTTATATTAGCAGCATTGCTGGACATTGAAGAAGCTTTAAACAGTGTAAACATGAAATCAGTCAGAACAGCACTAGATCAGACGCACGTGAATCGTATCTTATCAGATTTTATAGAATGTATGCTGAATATATGAAACATTATGTTTGAACTGGGTAGAAGCCAAGCACATGCGATGGCCTCGCGTGGTACCCCCCAATTAGGACAGCACTCACTGCCGCCCTTGAAGCCATGCTCTTCACCAAAGAGGTATCGGCAAAAAGCGGTCTACACCTCCAAAAAATTATATATGATGTGGAAAACCAACCGAATTGGACACAGCACAATCACTAAGTGGTCCAACGTCAACGGGCCTTCTGACAAGCTTACCCCTCCCCCCCCACGGACTTCAGCCTCAACCAAATTTCCCTCTAGAGAGAGCTGGATAAATGTTGAGCTCATTAGCCCCGCCGCCATATCTATCTTCACGCATGGGTTTAAAACGGACGGAGGTAAGGGCTCAGGAATATTCTCAGAGCTAGCATTTATTGGCCGGTCTATAAAACTTCCCAACCACTCAAGTGTGTTCCAAGCGAAAATATACAAAAAGGAACTCAAAGCTCTTAGGCATAGCATCACGCTTTACTAAATTCTGGGACATATGTGCTTCTGCGGGAATGAAATATTATCGGCCATATCGGCTAGCGAGAAAAAAAATCAGAATCGAATGACCTAACAACAGATCACTCGGTCCTAATGCCCATCAGTCTTCTCGTGTCCAAGTCACCTAAACTTTCACAGCATGGTGAATGTAAGGTGGAGTACACTTTTCTCATGCCGAGATTCCAGAAAATATTGGGCCCAATACGACAAAAAAGACTAGAGAATTCTATCGCTAAACAGACCACAGCTGACTCTTCCCATAGGTGTCCTTCCAGGCCTCACTCAGGACCACAGACAGAGCCAGTGGGTGGTGAAGAAAGACACAACACATTTCTTCGGCGAAAGAAGAAATAAGCCTCAACAGAACCAGATACTTAACCCTGGGAGAAATATCTTTCAACGACCTCAGCAAACCACCCTTAAATTCATTATTAAAACGGGAGGAGGGCCGCTCTCGTCATGGATTGAGTATTGGACTGATTGTTTTGTTCACTATTTTCAGGTATTCCACACAGTAGATCACAATGGATCCGTTGAGATCCGAGTCAGGCTGCATCACCGTTGAAGTATTGATATTCTGCATTAAATTTTAAGCACCGCTGTTGACTTTTCATGTCGCTTCCTTACCATAAAAGATCATTAAGTCTATCTCATAAGAATGTTCATTGGCAAGTTGTTCTGAATGAACTGCAGCAGGTTTATTATTTTTTTAATACTAAGCCCGGTCTACATTTTTTCAACATACAAGATCGATTACAAAAAAATTCCATTTCAATACGACCAGACTATAAACTCAAACACTCAACTTGAGTTGTTTTTATTAAATCGCCCTATTTATTCATAGCGAGTGCTTCTCAAGACGTGCACTTCACGATGTATGATTATCTGAAGTAACATCAGCCACCAGTGATAAATGACACAGGGATGACTTATTTAAAACCCCCACATAAAGGCTAAACTACATAATATTTAACTTTATTCATAACCTACATTCTGAAGGAATGTACATACACATATACCATTCACCACATGAATCATTGAAATGAAAACTGGAATAGAGGAGAAAAAAAAGGAGTTCCAAGGAAAGCAAAAAAGCATACCAACCATACAAACCAACTGCGGAACTGACCTAATTTCCCTAACGGAAAAGTCGTCTAATGCATTCTCAGAAGGGTGAAAGGATACGTTTTTTCTTTCACTTGATCATCGACGAGGAGCTAGATAGCAAAGGATATACCTACCAATATCAACGAGAGATATAGGAAATGAAGAGAGCCCACAAAAATTATATCCGCATTACAGAGTCGATTGCGGATTTTTTACGACTGTCGATGAGTATACCGAAGTTGATGTTACTACAGTCATGCATGTGTGCAGATAATGTCCTTGATATGCGTGTGTGTTTTTTTTTTTTTTTTTGGCAGACATTATGTATATTTTTCCTCAAAGTTTATAAGACTATAAGTATTTTGCTGTGGAAGATTATAGTCTTGAGTTTGGGTTTTTAATAGAAACACTTTGAAATAAATTCCATGCAAGTCGTGAAATTGACATCGTAAAGAGCAGACGATGTGGTGTAAATGGGTATCAGTGGCTTTAGGAAGGAGGGTATGGTCTAAACTTTGTTAAATAATACACAAATTACTAAGTAGTTGCTCAATTGATCAATTTGATGGAGATTAAAAAATCTATGAAAAGCTGAAACTGCGCTGGATGTTATTTATGTCCCGGATTTAGGGTGTCTACTTTTAAAAAAGTGTTCTGGCTTTCGAATTCTTTTATTAAAGATAATTATTTTTTGAATGATATTAGGACTGAATATAGAATAGCAAGATCGTGGGTTATTGAATTATTGCAATATCAATCCATTCTCCTAAGGGGCTGGCTTATATGGCGAAAAGGTTTGTCGAAGCCCGGATTCTAAGTCGCTGTTGGTCTTAAACTCTTTCACGTACTGATAGTTAAAACTTGCATAGGTTAGGTTAGGTTAGGTTAAAGTGGCTGCCAGCTATCATCAGCACACTTAGATGAGTGATAGGTCTATTGTGATACTAGCGGGATCATATATTTTTCCATATCTTCTCATGAAACCAATTGGAGCTTGTAAGGAAGCGTAGTAGAATCCTAATATCGGTTTTAATAAGATCTCCAAGATCATTAGATATGGTAGAATGCTCCCAAGTGAAGTTTTCTTTTCTAAGACAGAGCAGGGTAGGTACAAAGAAGGTGGACAACACGAATGGTGAGAAGCTAGATCCTGGTTCCCATGGACTTGTCGCGCCAAATACTTGTATTTTTTTTTCTGTCCAGTGGTGCAGAGCGTGTAGTAGCGCTCCACTTATGTACAAACAAGCTAATCGTTGGACTTTTCTTAGATTATAACGGTTTATGGCTTTATCTAAGGGAGTTCATAAGACGTAAGTATCATACGTAAGTATCAGTCTTATGACTGAGAAGTAAAGTCAGTGAGTTATACGAGGTTCCAAACTTTATTAGTTACCAGATTGGTCTTGAAGCTTTTAGTGTTCCAATTATTTAAGCACTGTCAACACTAAAATAATGTTGTCATATTCACCTAAAGTTTAGAACAGTTTTTCCTACTACTACATATAAGAGATGAAAGATATTTAGACTCTTTAACAATTTTCTAGTACTGTCCTCTTTCGATCTGATGAAGATCACCGGCTACCAAACTTGTATGTTGACTAGATGATAAATTCGAGCTCAGTTTGAAACTAAGGCTAATTATAGACTTCAGGTATGGTACTTTCTCCTAACGAAGTAAGACTGATGGCAAGTCATCCGTGTGGTAATTTTTTTTTTGAAAACAGAATAGCTACCTAGATTCAGCGTGAGACCATTTACTTTTGCTCAGCTAAGGATAGCAGTGAGATCTTGAGATTGACTCTCGAAACAAGGTCTTCAACACAAGACCAATAGGTCTCGATGAATAGTTTTGGATGTCGTCGACATACAGATGAAAAGAAACATTGTTACAGGCCATAGGTAGGGACCCAGAATGGAACCCTGGGGTACTCTCAATAGTGGGTACTTAGGTTCTGAGATAGCCAACCTCTGAGTTCTGTCAAACAAATAGTCTTGATAAAGACGGGCAGCACAATCACTGAACCCATAGTAAGACACAAGTTTCAGAAATCAAACACCTTGGATAAATCCAGCAAAAACAAAATCGTTATATAATTCTTATCGAATTGGAGGCTTATGTCATCAAGTATCTTCACGACTTCGAGCATCTTCATCTTCATTATGAAACAACTATGATCAACCTTGAAACCAGACTGATATAGTGACAGAAGACTTTCTGTTTCAAGGTGATGAACCATCTGCCATGCAAGTATTTTCTACAAGACCTTTGACAGACAGGGTAGGAAACCTATCGGCCGATAATCACTTGGTAGGGATGGATTTCCGTTTATGGCAACTGGGGAATTATGGCCTCTTTCCAAGAAAGAGAAATCGTTGATGATGTTGTACAATAATTTAAAATGTGCGTAAGTGGACTTTAAAGGTAAGGAATGATAAATTTCAAAAACTGAAGGTGTATGCCATCTTCCCCAACAGCATTTGATCTGAGACACTTAATGATGTCCACAACCTTATGCTCCGTAACAGCCGTGAAGTGAGCTAATTTCCCCCAAGCAAAGTGGGAACTGCATTGCTAGGTATAAAGTTGGATTGGCTAACAGTGTTGGCTAGGAAATGATCATTAAGAATTTTAGGATCAATTGGGCCATCCAATTTTTCCCTCTTGCCAACGCCAATATTTCGAAAATTTGTCCACAGTTTCTTTGAGGAAAGCTGTCCACTCAGTTAAGATGGATAGAAGCTTCTTTAAGCTGGTCAGATCACATAGGTTGATTGATTTCGCGTTTGGCATCGGGTGGGCCATATGTTGGTTTGCTTTATACAAATAACATAAAAAACACTGTTCAATATTTTTCAACAATTTCATTTTTTCAATTGTTTTGGTCCCTATTTCACAAATAGCTTGACCAATATTGTAGTTGAGCGCCTGGATCATGGCTGGATTGCTCGCATAGCATCGATGTTTAATGACACTCCACAAAAAAAAGTCTAGCTCTGTAGCGACCAAGCAACATCACCAAAATGACGGATTACATTAGTGCGCAATAAATCGATTGTTGGACGGCTTGTGTGCCACGTAGCCCCATATTGCTGGAACCATAGCGCGCCCAAGTCCAAATCCTCAATTTGTACATTCGGTTATCTTGCCCCGATAACGCTCTCCATTGACTAAAACCTATCTTTCGTTGTCTTCTTCAAAGAAAAGTAACACCAAAAACAAAACCAAAAAGTTACACGTTCAGGATATTCTCCGTTGAGTGCACAGGACGAACACGGGTATATGTTCGGTTATCAATCAGTAAACCAATCTCACGAACTTTCATCACAACCTTGCGTACACCAGCTGCAATTGTTGCATTATTTCGACCGAAATTTCTTTTCAAAATTCGCAATGTATCGGCAACAGCATCCACTTTGGAAATAACTTTGCAATATTTCCTCAACGTTGTTCAAGCATATAACTCTATCCTATCTGTCCATTCCGTGTTAAAAACGTGATGAATTTTAATTTTAATTTGCATGAAAGGACCAAATATGAAACCACAAACGGCGCAAGTCAACAACAAGAATCCGGATAATAGTAGAGGCTGTAGAGAACCTATAAAAGTTGCAACAGTATCTAGAAAGTATAACGTATGTACACCAGAAGTTGGTACTATGACTGTCACTTCAACAGTCTTTGTCTGAAATCTTAATTAAACTGTCTCAAACAATTTTATTAGCTTGGCATGATTCTTCCCAGATTGCAGATTTCTGTTTTACTTCTGAAAAGGAAATATGCTCCTATGACTTCCTCTTGCATATAGCACTGGATTCCCTTTAGCTTAGCTCTACGTAGTAAATTTGAAATTTAAATTTCAATGAAACGTAGTCTAAATTCATTAAGGAAATAAAAGATGAAAAGAGGATAATTTCTCCTAATCACTGCCCTAACAAAGTTAACTTCAAGAACGACACATCCATTCATAGAACTATGCACACAACTCCATCTCCCATTGAAAGTCATTCGCAAAAGTATTGCTTTAGACAACTTCTCAAGCGCGCTACCAATTAAGTGTCACATCAAACAGTTTTCAAATTCAATCTGTCTCCCGACAAAGCTGTCAACGCCAAACGCTACTACCCCCCCTTCACATTCTACTTTGGACAAATTTAATATTTCACTGGGACACTCTCTTAAATCACTTTCAACCCATTGCCTCACTCATCCTTGCCTTAGCCAAGGATAGTCTAACCAGATTATGTCAAATCTATCAATTTGCTGCTAACTGCATCACATAGCTAAAAAGCCAAAATGCCACCGGCTGTCGGTTCAATAAACGACAAATTGTGTTTGGATGCTGCATCCATTAAAAGTGCGATGGTGCTTAATGGGGAATGGGACATGACACTCGTTTTATAGTCGTCCTGCAGAGCCATGCCATATATAGAACAGAGATAAAATAAAAAAAAAAAAAAATTGTTGGCAACAAGATGTTACAGAATAGGAGACCGTTATAAAAATATGAAGGCACAGCCAACAAAAAGTATCTCCCCAGCTTTTCCCATTAATATTCTCATATGTATGATGAAGATGATTCGAGGCGTGGTGTTTCACGCCGGTCTTAATGCGTCTCAAATGTCTCATCGTCATAGCAGCAATTTGGCGACAAATTGCAATATTTATGAAATTCATATGGAAATATCCGCGCAGGAAACGTACTAAATGAATGAAAGTCAAATGAATTTTAAATAAGCGAAACTGTGAGCGGATTACGACCGAACCGAACCGAACGGAACCGACCCCCACAAGTCTGTCAATCTCTCAGAGGTCATGACTGTGAGTTCATAGAACTCTGCTTACGCTTCAGCCACACATCTATCGATACTAATTTCCAAGTATAATTTCATTTTACCCCCACATAAGCGTGTTGCTTGAAAATTCCATAACTCATCCTGCAAATACACACACATATACATACATATGTGGAAATCCTTTTCTCTAGGGAATGCAGTTTTGAATATTTTGGAAGAGCCAGGAAGTCAACCCTTCCTCGTTTGGCCCATAAATCCATCCACCTCAGACAAAGTACAGTGTTCTCTTGTTCTGTGTGCCGTGTGCACCGGAAAGCCAACGATCCAACACACGGCACGTTGTTGGAAGAACCCCCTTAAGATTCATTTATCATAGGAACTTTAAGTAGAATTAAACCCTATCGCATGTTAGCGGGAAATTTAAATGAATTTTAAGGCGGCAAAGCAGTTGGGTGGCTCCAAGGTTCTCTCTAACCCAACAGAGTTGCTATGTTGTCCTTGTTTGGATGTTTGGATGTTTGTCTGTTTCTGGTTTTGATGTTGTGTTTCATTCATTACACTTGCTTCTGTAGTGATTCCAGGGAGGTTTTTCGAATTCAATTTTCCCATTCTATCATTTCTGAGCAGATAGCTGCCGCATAAGATTGTGGGGGTTACCATAGAGGAAACCAGGAAGGTAAAGAAAACAAAATGTCGGCAGCAGAGAGTGGCGGTTATATGTCAAACACTTAAGGATCATTTAATTGGGGAAAGCTATTAGGTGTTGCCATATAAAATTTTGGTTTTGCTTTCTGTTAAAACTACTGCTGATTAGTCTATCAAGTAAAATTATGGATCTGTGTATGTATGATAATTTGGAATTGGGTTGAGTGAAGTAGGTTAGAGTCTTGACAGAGTTTCAAAAGTACATACATCTATCTATAACTCTTCTGTAAGCGAAAGATGATCTTTAGTCTTGCCTTCAGAAAAAATTTAAATTATTCCAAAAAAGGAAATAAAAATCCTAGTATGCACGTGAAGCACACGATGAGAGAGAAAACAGGAAACGTATTAAATCCCTTATCCTACTCATTGGCGTTTTAGTTGAAAGAACATGTTGAGTGAGAACAATTGCATTACATTATTCCGCGAGCATTTAACAAACATCCGAGAGTATAACAGTTATATAAATAAACTTTTTCAAACAAAAATCCTCATATTTCTGGGCAATAAATGGCTAGTGTATACCTCTAGCAATCTAAAACAGTCATTTATACAAATTTTCGAATAATTTTGACGATATACAAAAGTTGGTAGCTGATGTTGTAACTCTGGTCGATATATCCACCTAACATACGGGTATGTCACAGATCCAGATTCTATAGCATTTGAGAACTTAATCATCTTTCTGATTCTATACGTTTTATGTTTTACTTCAGGTTACTTTCGGAGGACGGTACATATACCTAATGTGCATTGTCTGAATTTGTCTAATGACCTTACACTACAATTTTTGGAATTTTTTGTAGTTCTTGTGTTCTGGTCTGATTGCACTTTAGCCATATCCATCTGAAAATTTCATTATTCTGCAATCTACGCACTTGGGAAGTGCTTTCACGGAAGATTATTTTACGAATAATCAGTCAAAGTCAAAGTCATATTCGTTCCTAGGGTTTTCGAGAGCAATACTCTGATTCTTTGAGACCTGGCTATACTACGATATGAATACCAGGAGGTATGGAGGCAACTTTGAAATCTTTTGAGGCAGTTCCTCTTACGTAACTTTGAGCCGTTACATATGGGATGATTGTAAATTTTCAGGACCAATCTATGCGAGCCTGTTGCGATAGATGTATCAAATTGCCATCGTTGCTGTGAAGGTACAGCACTGATAGTTTTAAAAGACTAGAGCGATTCAGAAACTGGTTGATTTTTAGTAGAAATAAGAATGTGGGCCTTGGACTACTGAGCGAGGAGTTCGAGGTTCTATCCGCACACGACACCAACAAGTTTTTTCACTGCCACATCTCTCGCGAGTGCCTGAGAAACATCCGAAAGTTTATCTGTCATGAAAAGAGCTTCTCAAACAAAAATTGCTCTTAGGACACCGCATTAAACCGTACGCCCCTTCCATTCGTGTAAAGTATATAACACTCACTACACGAATGGTTGTAAAAAGCTAGGCCCTGGGTCCCATACGGACCTGTCGGACCAAATATTTATATTTGTAACAATGTCCTTCAATTTTTTGGTACTTTTACAAGATTTGATTTTATTTCTGCAGCAGATATCGCTCTTATCGCTGCCTGGCTGTCGATGAAAAAGGTAATATTCTCACTTGGCATTACCTTCATCGCAGTCTCACGGGCAGCTATTGTCACTGCTAGGAGCTCTGTTTGGAAAATGCTTCTGTAGTTCGGGAGTTGGACTGATTTAGATATGCCTAGCGCATCAGAACATATACCTGCTCCTATCCATACTTCTGAATCCAATTGATTTATCCTTAGGGCGTTTGTGATTGCCGGTTATTGTATTGAGAATGATCTCGACTCCTTTGTACTTTCGTGATAGCCTTTTGGTTGGTGGCATTGCTGGTGGCTTGCCATCATACAAGGTTTCCATAGATAAGTATGGACCTTGCAATAGCCTTATACATTCACAGGCTGATTTTGGGACTTGGCCACCACGAATTTCCGAAAATTCTACTACACGAGTAGAGAAGGTTATCGTGGCTTTCTTAATTCGTTCCCTTTTTCGTTTTTTTTTTTTGGATTTACTGCCAATTCGGATTTTCTGGTCCAGGTGTCCAACATCTTTGGGGCTCCTTCAATTTACTCACTATGAGTTGGAAGAAATTTTCCTATTGCAAGCAGTTCCGCATCATCTGCGTAGACTATGACCTCGGTTTTGCTGTTTCTAGGTTTTAGGAGTGTTTCGTTGAGAACGAGAATTCATAGTAAAGGGAACATGATTCCACCACTGCACTGAAGGCATACACTTCTATCCGGGTTCCTCCTAGTTCAGTTTTAATATCCCTTTTCTAGCATACTCACTATGCAGTTGATTAGGATATTGTTTACGTTGAGATTTATCAGTGTCCTACACACCGCCTCTGTTCTGACATTTTTTAAGGCTCTTCCTTAGTATGTATGTATTCTTTTCATTAAACAAAACGACGCAAGTGTGTTTCAAGCGGAAGTACATATATGCAATTACCAAAGTCTACCGATACCTATGCAGTCTGAACAGCAACAATCCTATAGACATCTACATAAACAGCCAAGCAACCGACCTTCATAACATTTTGCATGTAACATCCTCAAATGCTCGCAGTTATCGTAGTAATTCAATAAAAAATGCAGTATGCCACTCCCACTTTATTAGGACTGATGGAAAGGAAGAAGGTTGGGATATCAAACAATCCATTCCAGACGGATTGTAGCTTTTCTGTGCGTTTTTCTAGCTATCTACCACCACTACCTACGTCTACGAGAAGAGGAAAAAAAAAAAAAATAGATCACTCGCCTCTCAAACTTTTCACCAACCTTGAACTTGACTCATAAAATCAGAATGCAAATTCAGCTCAGCTGCTAGCGCAGTGTCATTTCAACCTTCGTGGTGAATAATTGTTTATTTTAGCTAGTAGTGCGGTCGTTCGTTAATTGTTCGTTGTTAGAGTGTTGTCCCTTTCCTTCTCTTGTGTTTTAAATGGCAAGGGCACTGCCTTATTTTCTTTCTTCCAAATTAGTGCAAGCATTTCTTGTGTTCCTTGGTTAAATTTGTTTCAAGTTATGTTTCATTCTATAAAATAAAAATAAAAGGTCTGTGAGTGTCAACAAAAAAAAGGTTTCATGTGCAAATGCTGTGTTTTTGTTTTCTTCATGTCTATGTCCAGTCCAGTGAAAAAGAAAAAGTGTTGGCAGCCCTTTGCCTCGAAAACTGAAAGCCTTGTGCATCTCTCCATCGGTTATCGGTTCGCGTTCGGTAGTGATTGTAATTTTATGTTATGATAAGAATGAATAAGTATGTGTGTTAAATTGGACAATGAAATGGATCGAATGGGGTGAGTGGTTTCTTCTTATTTTGTATTCCATTTTATGAAGTTTTTTTCTTTTTACTTTTGCATTTCCCTTTGCCACCCTACCTGGAGTCATCCCGTCTTGCACGGAAAACCCTTGAGTTTATATCTTGGTTTTTTACGTGTTTTGTTTTCAGTCAATTTATCGGCTATTGGTGATTTTCTCAGACTTCCTTGTATGTAGATTTTTGTTCTGATTTTTCTGATGATCTTTAAGTACCATCTGCAACATACAACATTTAACATATATCCAACTCGTTGGTTGGCTTCCGAGCTTGAGAAAAAGTAGGTTTTAATTCACGTCGATCTTAGCCACATTGTTGCCAGTTAACTAAACCTAAAGCTTTGGTATTTGCTTTGGTATCTTGCAATTGGAGTTTGGTCTGTCTAGTCATATCGAACTTCAGGCTTTGATTCACCTGAAGTTTTCTTTACCGAAATATTGTTGTGTATTTGCTCGATATGGCCTACACAATGTAGGCGACGTGTTTTGGGATTCTGGCTTGAATAGATAATATGGTTTGGGATCATAATTATCTTCTTCTCCGTTTGTCCATGTCATATGCATTACAACTCCGCTTTTTATCCAGAATTCGACTTGTAGTCACAATTTGTCACAATTGACTAGACACATTGGGCACATCCAATGATGTCGATCAACGTTATCCAGCAGCTGATTCATTGCAAACATTGCCTGACGTGTTGACTTCTGTCCAACGCACCATCAATGCCAGCACTCAATTAAAGAAATAACATAATAGCTCATTTTTCAAGCAGATACTGACAGACAGACGGCACTTAGTCGGCGCTATGGTTTGTAGTAAATTTGGGTCTCTGCAACCTACAAGAGTCTCTATTTTTTTTTGTGTAGACCCTTGCCCATATGCTTGACACTGCGACTTAAAAAGAGCTATTGTATCAATTAGGGTATGTTTAAACCAAGAATAATATCATCTCCCTATTGAAGGATAGTACATCCTTAGCAGCAGAATTTCTCAACTCCGCTAACGAACACTTTTCTTTATGAAAAATGCTGGGCATTCACAGGGAATGTGTTCAGAAGATTTAGTGGTCAGGTTCTAACGCAGATTCTGAGCCAACCCTAGCTAGTTCATTTGCAGATTCGTTGCCTGCAATTCCTTCATAACCAGGGACCCAACCGAGTTTCACACTGCAAAAGATTGTGTATCGTAGCACCATTTATCTCATATAGAGTCGTAAAATAGACGACAGCGCTTTGAGTTCTGTTTCGCTATCTGAAAAGATATAATATGTATATCCTAGTACCCTTAATAACTTTACCAAGGTTTATCCTATCGCAGATCTCGATCGCATTGAGTTCAGCCTGGAAAACCGTGGGACACATTCTCATAGGTATCTAGACTTTGGTGTTGGGTCTAAAGGCGCCAGCTCCAGCTCCAGTTTCTATCTTCGATCCGTATGTGATCCAGACCAGATGGAACATCATTTCTACTTCAATTAACCCACCAAAATAGTAGGTTACTGGCCATGATGTCGGGGATAGTGCAAAACATGTCCTTTTTGGAAATTGAGTCAAGAATTTTCTGGTGTCCCACTTTATCACTTGGTTGATACTTGCATTCTAGCTGCGGCTTAATAGCGCATCTAGCGACCGTCTTCCTAATGAAAGAAAGAAAGAAAGTCCAACAACAGCTTCTAATGCTGCCGTAGGACAGGTACGCATGGCACCCGTAATACCGAGACAAGCAATTTTCTAGAGCTTCTGAAGCTTAGTTGCCGTTGTCTGTTCAAGAACTTTCGATCACCAGATGATGGCCGCATACGTGACAGTGCGGCTTACCATCATTGTTTACGTCCAATGTATCATTTTTAAATGTATACCACAAATTCTGCCGTAAAGGCGTCTATTAGCCCAAATGGCCCTGCTGGAGCATTCGATGGCGGATTTGACATGAGAATTCCAGCTAAGCCGTTTGTCAAGGATGACGTTGAGATATTTACCCTAAAGTGGTGCTTTTGATGATGATAGGTCCTAGATTGACCAGTCCTCTTTTTGTAAAGAGCATGAATATGGTTTTACAAGGATTGATGGATAGTCCTTCTCTGCTGCACCATTCTAACAAGTTTATTTAAGCATGTTGCATTACACTATAAATGGTCGTGCTGTGTTTACCACACATATGTAGCAAAAAATAAAGAAGAGCCTGATTTCTGTAGATCGACTAGAAGATTATCGATGAGTAGTGACCACAGAAGGGGAGAAAGGACTCCTCTATGGGGACAGCTTTTAACTGCGGTCACTGACACTCCGTCAGAGGAGGAAGTAATCGTTCGACTTTCAGGAATGGCCTTTATGCATTGTTTAGTCAAATCCGCGATACCTCTGCTACTAATTGCTCTTGCTATTGAGTCGTTATCGAATGCGCCCTCAATGCCAAATAATGCACAAATACTTCTAGCTTCTTCACAAGATGGTGCAGAGTTCACCCTCTGTGGATTTTACTTTTTCTGTATGCAAACTCACTTGAGTGCAGAGGGATAGGCAAGTCTAGCCTCTCCATGGATTTGAGAGCAAATGGTATTCGTCTTATAGGTCTTAAAGAATTAGGCAACTGACGAGAGCTATTTGCTGGTTTGAAGATAAAGATTACATTTACCTGTCTCCAGGTAGTCGGGATGTAACCCCAGTCTCGCCAGTTAGCCCCTTAATCTTAGCAAACTACTTGCACACTGCAACTCTGTTGAAGTCAACTTTTATTTCTATATGCCACCTAAAGCGTGGTTTTCCTCTTCTGTATTGTTTCTACGAGTTGAATTCGAAGACTTTACGGCCGGAGCATAGGTGTCCTTTTGTTCTATATGACCTAGCTAACTGATGCGCACTTTTTTTTGACAACTTCGATGCCTGTAGTATAATTTGTCATTGAATTGTCTTCTTCAAAGCTTGTCGACAAAAACGAAACCGAATATCCTACGTAGAATTTTTCTCTCGAAACGACTGAAAATATCTTCTTCCTTTCCTCATAGCGTCCGTGCTGTAGTATCAATAATAATAAGACTCGGGTGGTTAAGTTCTTGTCTGGCAACACTGACGTTCACTGTCGCCACAAAAAAAAAGGCAAAACTCCGTCCATAGGTATGTATGTGTACAACCTGTTTCAGAAATTAACAGGCATAAACAGTCTTCCGTCCTAATGAACATGAAAAAGTACAAGCTTACACACGTGTTCACACACTCTAATCTTTAGCCCCAACTACAACCCTCCATCACTACCCGCCCATCCTGTCTTGAACAATCGTAGTCGTATTAGCACACAGCAACCTCTCAATTGAGGTTAGGTTGACAGTGTATCTCTCGAATTCCTGCTCCTTTCATTCTCTGTCATGCCCTATGTTTCCCTTATTTTTCCTCCTCTAGTAGTCGTCGTCACATACCCAAACATTTCCGAGGGTAGAATGCAAATAGATTGACATTATCTGTTTGTCAGTGCGAATTGTATGCATACTCATACTCGTACCTTCCCTTGGAACGAATGTCAGATGCAGCCTCATCTTATTCTTGCCTGCCGATCCTGTGGTGGCGTTGTCTCGTGTGCGTCGTTTTTTCTGACGTGGTGTCGCGTTGTTGCAGGTTTAACAGGAACATGAGGTAGATTTTTTCGGTGAAGGTATAATTAAAATGTATTCTCACACCGTTACGTTACGTACGTGTGCGAATCATTTCATTTCATTTCGCGTTTTCTTCTACTCCACGGATATTCATGCAACAGTTGGATGCTGCACGGGGTTTGTGTTGTGTGTATGCCTTGCAATAAGAGTAGAAAAGAAGGGAAGAAAAAAAAAGCAACCCCGCCCCACAATAGCTCTCCAACAAACGCCGTAAGGAATCGCTTTTAATTTGCGAATGTATGTCAATGAACTTCTTCCCGTTCTCCCCAAAGGAGGCACATGGGACTCTCGGGCTCGGCACGGTTGCGAGTTGCGTTGCGACTGACTATTCAACTCGCATTCGTCGCGGCAGGAGTGTGAAATTGATACTCGTGTGAAAATGCTGTTAAATTTTCAGGCGTGTGCTTTCTTTTTTCCCTGCCGCCGTCACGATGCGAAACTTTTGCGGAAAAGTTGCAATAAAGTTGGAAGAAAAGTTGAGTATTTAGTGTGTGGCGGTTGGTGGTTGGTGGTTGGCGGGACAAGAAAGGATTTAAGGAAATTTATAAATGGCTTAGGGTTTTTCTTTGGAAGTGGGAAAATATTTTTGTTTCCCTAATGAAATTAAATTAAGGAAAAACTTGCGATTTTTGAATTGCAGGCGGGTGGCCTTAATGAAGGAAACGCTATCGTTCCTGCGCGCTGGTCGAGGTGGATGCTCTTGTTTGTTCAAGGAACCTAAATTGAATAGAATTTCCTGAATTATGCAAGAGCAGGTGAGATTTATATTCGTGTATGGGTTGGTTTCATAAACTTATAATTGGGGTGCAAATGTGAATGGGAGTTTTAAGAGTAATTAGCCTTAGCAAATGAATAGGTTTTTGCTTATATTTGAGAAATTGCATTTCTACCACCATTAGGAGAATATGTGCGTAAAAGGGGGTTTCCAAACATGGAACTTTAAACATCTTTAAAATTAAATTAAAAGATATTGGTTCGTAAGTTAACCTATCCTTTTAGTTTTCTATATTTTTGGATTGAGATACATTGAAACTACTTTGAGTGTAAGCTGATATTAGTTGAAGAATGTCATCGAAGAGGATGGGTATAGCAGTGGAAATGTTATAAAAAGTGGTGGATTAAGGCCGGAAAATTGGTGACATACGTCCATGGCTCAATCGTCTTCGCAATTGATATCTATGTATCTCGATTATTTCTCTATATTACAAACTACATACGTATGTGGTTGGTTGCATTTCAGATTTATTTGACACCAGGGTTGCCGCTGAAAAATTTCAGAAAGTCGCCCAGAGTATAAAAAGTGTTCCCACTGAATTATTTGGAGAAATAAAGCACACCAATACTATATAGTCATGAAAATATAGTTTTAAATCATATTAACAGAAGCAATTAAGGAATAAATAAATACAAACTATAAGATATGCATACAGGCAGCACTACCAGTATTTATTCTTTTCTTAAGTAATTACTGATATGATACAGATATTTTACCCGGCGATCACACGAGTAAGTTCTGGCAAAGGAAATTCCAATATACTGGCACTTTTTTACGAACATATAGAAACTTTTGCTACTTGCCCGTCAAATGCTATGGAATTTCCCAAACCAGTAGCAAAGTTATAAAAGAATGAATTCTTTCGGAAATCCATTCGCAGAATTCATAAAAAAACTTCAAATTTTTGATTGGATCAATCAAGTTCAAAAAAGACAGCGATTTAAAAAAAACCTTAATTCACCATTCTTTTAAAGTCAGTGATTAATGCATTTAATTTTTGGCAATCACTGAAGTTGAAGTCAGTAGTGAATTCACTTGAAGTCATTGAATTCAACTGCAATAATTTTAACTCACTTGATTTAAGGCGGTGGATCATGTTCATATTGATGTCTGATTATGAGATATTGTGGACGAGATTCTACCGAATTTAGAGGTATGTAGTAAAGATACGGTGGTGTTTGAAACTTGAAGGAGATTTTGATGTCTTAACAAAACAGAAGAGGTTGAAATTGCTTAACCAAGCTGACGAGACTCAACATCGTCTAATGATTTACATAACAAAAACTTTATATTTTGCGAAAAATTTTTCAAGGTTTTGAGACAGATACATACTTTTGCACATATAAATGAATTTCAATAATTTCAATTGAATTCACTGACTTCAACTGATTTCAAGTGAATTTACTACTGACTTCAATGAAATATGTGAATTCGATTAACTTCCAAAATGATTTCAATTCAGTGTTTGTTAAATGTTGAATGCATTAATCACTGACTTCAAAAGAATGGCGAATTACGTTTTTTAAATCCCAATCTTTTTTAGAAAAAAGACTTCAAATCATTTCTAGATGAATTCAATAGACTTAACCTCCCAAAAGATTTAATTATTTTACAACTCTGGCCCAGCAAGCCAAGCAAGTAGTTTGGCAGCACAATTTATAAATGAATCCTGAGAAAAGTATCCCAAAAGTCGCCAAGAAAATAGTGAAATAGTGTCCAAATTCGACGTTTTCCAAAAAAGTAGCCGCCTGGTGTCCCGGACGCTAAAAAGTCACCAAATGGCGACTTTAGTCGCCTAACGGCAACCCTGTTTGACATCATTGTACGGGGTACACATTACTGATCCGAAATCATTCACCGCCTCGTTCAATTGGGTCTAAATTTTCGTAGACATGTTAACATTAAATGAAATTTTGTGCAACAGTCGCCACATACTTTAGACTTAAAAGGAGATATTTAACGTAGATACACAAACATTAGTCCAAAGACGGATGTCTCTGTTTCGAAAACCACTTGCGTTTCTATGTCAATTCTTCGGGTACAGTATGTGATCCCTATATATCCAATAAGTCGTTTTGATACTTTTTGCCAAGAATACTGGCTTTGCCTATAGCTCAGAGCTATGGTTAGGTATAGAGTGTAACCCACGTTCTTTCTCTGAAAAGCTTATCGATTTCCTGAGCTTATCGGGATTTTTACAGTGCTAAATGGAACTATGGTACTTTTACTAGGATGAACATTCACTTTTGAACTAGTCTGGATTTAAGTTTAATGTAAGCCTAGGTGATATCCCAGATTGATTCTTCGATTTTTTTTTGGCGCGACAAATCATTGGGTCCCAAGGCCTAGTTTCTTACAGTCATTCGTGTTGTGCCTGTTATATTCTTTACATGAATGAAAGGGGCCTACTGCTTAATGCCGTATTCGAAGAGCAATTTTTTTTTGTTTTGAGAAATTTTTTTCATAACAGTTTTACGCTCTCTCAGACGCTCGCGAGGGGTGGGGCCGTAAAAGAAATTTTAAGTGATGTCTGGGGATTGAACCCGGAACTCTTTGCTATGTAGTTTAACGCACTAACCACTTGAGTCACGGTGCCCACCTTCCTTCCCTTCCATTAAAGATAAAAACACATTTCTCCCCTAATGTGGTAAAAATTCTTGGGGGTAGACTTCATCTTCGGAGCAATATCACGCAGCTAGGACCAAGGCCATGGATTGTAGCTACATAATGCAGTTTTTTCTTTCCTGTCCTGATTGCACTTTTAATATTCATGTCACAAAGCTTTTGAAATTCTTGATGTGAGCTTCTAAACACACTGAATCAGTCACAGTACATAGTTGGGTTCCCGAGTATATTGAATTCTCACGTATCTAATACATCTATCAGTGATTTAAATACAAAGGACGCAAGATTGATCGATCCATTGATTCTTAGCGACAAAGGGATCTACCAGTCGTATATTATTACTGCACAACCAACCCCAGTATATCAATGTCTCACGTCACATTTGAAACTTTTATAGTTTTCCTCTATAGACTAGGTCAGGTTAGAGATGAAAAAGAAACTATCTAATTTGAAACCTAATAGACGTAATACTTACTTAGTGAGTCTTAGCAGCTTTTGAGTTTGTTTATAGATTTGTCTAGGGCAGGCCACCAAATATATTAGTATGGGTCTCACCTTGGTTGTAGATTTTCTTGTTCTAATTTCGAAACATTTTTTAGATGCATCAGAACAGCTTGACACTTGATGCATCAGAACAGCGACACTTTATTCCATGATCGGGAAGAATTATCCAACAGACCAATCAATGGCATTTTGAACCATGTACATCATATCAACTGGATGATTTGCTAGTTCATAGGAACCATATTTGTAGAACTAGGGTTAACCAATGAGCAAGGGAAATCTCTTCCTTATGGTTATCACAATGGGTCACTCGCCTACCCACGTACCTAACATTTGAGGCTTTTTTGGTACTCCTAATGAGTTGGGAGCACAAAATTTCTTCTAGGTCTTTAGGTTATCTTTACAATTATAGACGATTTGTGGATTGTATCTCCTTTCGAAAAGTATTAGTTCGGTTTTGGAATCATTGATATCTGAAAAACTTTAATTGGATATGGGGCGTTATTGTAATTTCAATACCAGAATCCATGCTTTCAGCTACGCATTCAGTTAGACTCCCTATCTTGTGAATCAAGACAATCATGCCCATTCTCTTTTCATCGAGGGAGACAGACAAAAAGTGACCAAATCATTATAAGCATCAAGTATGCCGGTAAGTCCTGCCTTCTTATTTATTTTAATTATTTCTAAGGTAACTCTAATCTCATCTTTACCGAATTTTGAGCATTACATAAGGAATAAGGATATCTAGAGACTCACACAAGCTTAATTTTAATGAAGTGATCATATCCTCATTCTTACTTGCAGAAATCGTTGGGCTTTTTTCCATTGCCATGCTCTAGTCCATCTTTTTACTTCGAAACCAACCTTCTATTCATTGGAGGACATTGCCATCCACATCCTCGTTTCATATGGTGCTAAAGATGTAGAAAACCACTTTGTAAAACCACTTTCAAAAGGAACTTAGACGTTTGTGCACCAAAGAATCAAACAAACTACACATGCAGCAAAAAGTCCTACAAAACTGGTATCAAGCATTCACAAACATCCTTTTAGAGATTTCTAGACGCACGCTCCAAAAACTTTGCGAAAAATCGTATAATTAACTCAAACAAGCAACGCCATACCAACGAAAATCCCAAGTCACCTTGACCTGTGAAGTGCGGCACATACGATTTGTGGTTAATTCCACCACAACCACTCAAAAATTATTCGAAACGGTTATGTCATAACACAACTGTAAAGAAATTGCCACTTGCTTTCGTACAGACACTCGAGGACCATCAACAACACCGTTTAAAATCCTACAATAAGCACCAATTCACTCAGTAACATGTCCTTATTTCTAATTTTCAACATTATGCGCGATAAAATCCTTGATTTCACCACTCGCATATGTATGTTCATATGTGCAGAGCTTAACCTCTTTGCCACACATAACGTCCTCATGATATAATCCTCTTCCAACCAAGATGCTGATGATGATCATCGTCTAACCCCCATGTCTTATTGTTGCACTCTGTTGCCAGAAAGCCAACTTGTCTTGTTGCATTTTTGGTTCTTCTAGTGTTTGTTTTTTTTTTTTTTTTGTGCGAGTTAAGGATTCTGTCAGCTAAAGGATACAATGACGACGCCCAACGTGATTCATGTATTAAAACGAATTTCCTTAGCGATTATGACGGGAATAGCGGCGGCGGATGTTGAAAGGATACAGCATAAGGAGCAGCTTCTTCTCGAGATAAACCCACATCAGCTCAAGGGGTTGCATTCACTCACCATTGTTTTGCACTAAACAGAAAGATTAGTCACTTTTGCGCTCACTTTCTAAAGTATGAGAATGTGGATCAAAAGTTCTTAAGTGCGGTGATTAACTTGGGTGCATCCAATTTTGTGCAGTTCCGGTTGAGGGTGTGAGCCTGTGTGTAGGTGGCAGGAAGGATATACATCTGCACATCTTCTTGGGAAGAAAATTGAAAATTAAATTTTGATGCACTTTCCGTTGCAGAGCACAGAGAACATAACGGCACGGGCAACCATCACTAACAGCAGAATCAAAGGCATTAGTAAAAGGATCAAAGGATTCTGTGGAATAGGGTTGAGGGTTAAGGAATCCATTTTGTTAACAAATCCCTGAAAGTAGCTCGGTGTGTGTGTGTGTGACAATGCCCGAAGGACTGTGCGCTAAGTAAATTTACATCCCTACCATCCCGCCCCCATCCTGTATAATCCAGAGAGAGATCCTACTGACACCAAATTGTTAGGTATGTAGGTTATGTTGGGTATCGCCTTTGTCGCAGTAGCAGCAACAGCAACGCTAATATCACCTCTCCTTTACACAGAGTATGACCCAGTTCTTCTCAGCAGGTCACAAACACACACATACACACACATACACACTAACGTATCACATTGAATCCTTCTCTCGCTACGTTGTCCCCTGGGAAAGACCCTTCGTGTGGTGCGCATTCACTGTGCGAGTGTGTTATTTACATTTGAACCCTTTTATTGCGATAGCCAGGTTTGGAATCCTGTAAGTATACGCTGGTAATGGAAGACGTGACGTGGGAACTGGGTAAATGGGATATGCATGCAAATCCTGGTGAGTATCCTGGCACCCTGAAGCAACTGCTGGGCAATAGATCACACGAAGAAATAAAAAATACTTCCACACTATAAGGAGTATACACAATATTCACACACACACACAGCCAAATTCACAGCAAATGAATGCACTTTTATGAGTAGTTGAGCAAGGAAAATGGATTCCCATTCTCAGTGATTCTGTTTACACTCTTGAACTCGGTACAGTGTGTTGGTGGGTGTGTTTCTCCGGGACGAGCAAGAAAGTGAACCTGTTACATACATACCGCATACCTGACTGATAATTTTCACTTTGAATGCAAATCTAAGAGTCACCCAATGTTTGCAGGGAGCACCGACTGTCAATAGCTCTGGCAGGACCAGCAAATAGATGTAGATGTCCTGATTTTATGGGTTACAACTCGAGCGTGCATGCTGGCATATGCTATGATAAATTATCGTGTTGTTTACTCTCGGGAATGGATCACTGGAGCATATCCTTTTTATAGGGCAGTTAACTTCGAGAGTATGACCTGACTTTGGGTGTTAAGATTGGTTTAAAAATTGGAGTTAACATTCAATTGACTTTAATTTTTGCCAGGAAGATGAATTAAAAATGAAAATGAAAGTTTAGGTGAGTCTAGGATGTCTTCTTGGTTGGTTGGTCGAGTTTATCTTAAAAAAAAAAGGAGACGCTAGCGAAGCTGTAGAGACAGGGGGAAATTGCTGGTGTATAGGTGGGTGGACTATAAGTAATAGAGCAATGGATTGTAGTCATAATGTGTTGACCACGTATTGTATATTTGGACACCTCCTAGATCAGAGCTACTTCCTATCTTATGGCTAAATTGCTATGCTTTGACAGAGTGTTTCCGCTTGAGATACTGACGGTCTGTTTATATAGAAAGCGAGCGTTATCTTATCTTTAGCTTTCGTTAAAGTTTTTCCCACAAAAATTCACAAAGGATGTTAATATCAATCAAAAAATGGTGGTTGTTCGAAAGTGATCGCAATTTACTGTAGGTAATACCTACCTATGTGGGGACTGTTGTGAGGCTAGTGTGCCCAAGTCAGGCATTGGGCTAACCGTTGGGATGTAACTTGTGTGGATAACCGTCGAAGGGATATGCTCCAGATTTTGTCATTTTGTGTAGATTACGAAATCTCCAAAATTCAGATCCCCAAACCAAAATCCCCAAGTCCGTATCCCCTTTTATAGATAGAAGTTCACGCAGTTACGAGCAAACATGCAACCTATCTGCAAAGGCATCCAAATGTTGTCTGCAGTTCTTCGAAACATTTTCCACTGTACTATCTGTTATATTTAGGCAGACACTTGGCTTCGATGGAACAATACCCACAGAAAAAGAAATGAAAGTCCTAAGAGCTTCTCTTCGATTAGATGCAACAAAAATGACGTCGATTTTGAGAATTAACTCTACACTATTGGTATCGCTTTTTTCGGAACAACCTTTAGAGACATATTGCCACTGATAACAAACTATTGAATTTTCATAACTATCATGGATATGGATATGGATCTACTCCATAATATGTTTAGTTTCAAGGCAATACCGGCACTTATGACAGTATTTCAGGCAACCAGCTTCTTAAGTTTTCCATACTTCGGTTAAGCATTAATCCACGGAAAATGTTCCAGAAAAAGTGGGTTGTATCTTCATTGACTTCCTTATTTCCACATCCACGACATAAATCTTCTTCCGTTAGTCTTAGGTTTGTTATGTGGTTCCGCAGAGCGTCCTTTTGCACAAGTCTGTCGGTCCTACTCTTTTCGAAGCAAGGCCATATTGTGATGACACAAATGTTTAAGAGGACCATCTGATGTTAGTCTCCCTTCGGGCCTTAATTCCTGCTCCGAGCTTCAGTGAGCAAGGCGGGATGAGCACCAGCCTTCTCGTTATCTAGAATATTTTCATGTCCAGGGACCAAGTAGAGCACAACCTTGTGCTGTATTCCAATAACCTTAAGCTCTTCACGACAGCACTTCACAAGCTTGGATTTTATTTTGATAACAGAAATCGCTTTTAATGCTGCCTGGCTATCGATGAAAGAGGTTATACTCTCCTGAAGTATTACCTTCAACGCAGTCTCACGGTCGACTATTGTCACTGCTAGGACCTCCGCATGGAAAACACTGTTATGGTTCGGGAGGCGGACTGATTTTGATATACCCAGAGGTTCAGAAAAAATACCTCAGCCTACCCCTTTTTGTAAACTGACAGCTTTTCCATTCTGCTCGGGGACAACCTTGTGAAGGGTCTCTTGAAATCTAGGTATGGCGTGAGTTAGTCCATGATAAGAACAATTACTAGATATTTATTCAGGATCATAGAATGACCCATTGTATTTTATCTCCAACTATTTGACTGACTTATTCTTAGGCCGCTAATAACTGCCGAGGCTTAAACGAAGATATCCAGTGGAAATAGATTTTCTACTTACTGCGCTTGATCTGACAATGTTAAATGCTCCTACAATGTCTAAGAATGCAGCTAAAGTGTATTCTTTATCTTTTGACGATTTCTCGATTGACCTAACCACACTGTGCAGAGTCGCTCGATACTTTTTCCTTTGGCATGTTCGGCCGTGGGTGTGCATATCCTCGGGGCGTAGTTTACTGCGAATATAAATGTCGGCTAGTCTCTCAATAGTTTTTAGTATAAAGGAGGTAAGGCTGTTTGGCCTGAAGTCTTTTGCGGTGGAATGGCTTGAGTTACCAGTTTTGAGTATAAATATCACCTTGACCTCTCTCCATGTTCGTGGGATATGTTTTTATATTAGACTACTAGTAAATAGTTCCTTGAGTACCGGAATCTTACCGGAATAATCGTACTCACGGTGCACTGTAGCATGATCGGGATGTTACCGTCCAGTACTACCAATCTGAGATCAAATCCGCTGGTAATTTATATTCTGCGCTCATATTAACTCTGGTGCTGTCGACAGATTGGGTTTCACTTCCTGTGAAGTGCGTACTTATCAGTAACCTCAGTGAATCTGGGTAAGATTCAGTCCAATTTCAGTCGGGATCTATGAGTGAGCCTATAGCCGTAGTTTGTCTGGAGATGATCTTTCTTAGTCTCGCAGATTTTGTTGTTTCCTTAATGTCGTCGCAAAAGTGCTGCCATAAGCGGCGCTTAACTTTCTTTGACTGACCTTATACTGATCCCAGTCTGTGTGTGATTTAGTCCTCTTGGCCACATTAAGGGGGTTTCTGGTAACTCTCCTAATGTCTGCCAGCTCTTTACTCCACCATAGCCCTGATTTTTTTTTATCTTCTTTTTGGTTTTTTGGACAGGGTAGGTTGAAAGCCTCTTTGAAGACAGTATGTGAGTACCCGGTTGTCTTTGTTTGCAGGACTCTCACATAAAGTAGCTCAGTTACCACTTAGTATAGTGCTTGAGTATTTATGCCGTAAAACTCGTTAAACTCTTATGAAGGTGGCTTGGCTACTACCTACACAAAACTCTCTTCTCGAACTTCGATTGCAGACCAAAGCTCAAAACCTCAATCGTAATCACAATCGAATCATCTCTTACGGGTACCGAATCCTACTGTTGTCTACCTAACAGCCATCGAAATCTAAAGTCTTTGACTTACCAATCTCGATCCTCGATTTCGTCTCGAAGATGAACAAACTGACTTGGGATTCGATATAACTTTACCCCTACTACTATGTACTCTAAATGCTTTTAGAATTTTCAGCTTTGAAATTTGTTTCGCACCAACGTTTGTTCAGGTTTATGTATATTTTGGTAGAGGCCTACTATAAAAATGCTTGTATTTTACAGCTGCACTCAGCATCTATCGTTTGGAGCAAAAGGATTAACTACACACAAACTATAATTTTTGAACATTCACATACCCATGCATATGTACATACCTCATCCTCTCAGATATCATCAATTCAAAAACCAAAAGTACCATGTACATATTTGGTATCAACTTTAAGAAGTTTTTCAAGTTTCAAATCTACCCTCACACGTTATCCTTTTGGTTGAAACCACATAATGGTGTGTAACTATGTGGTAAGGGTATTTGCAGCCGGACATTTCCGCAGCAAATTTTTGCTGGCGAGCAAACGAGTGCTGCTTGTGTGCAGATTCGAATCGTAGGCACACAAGCAAACGTCCTACTATTTTCCATTATTGTACGAATCCTAAAAACGGATATGCGGCATAGGAACCGCAATATTTGGTCTGTGTGCAGTACAAGCCCTTGTTTGCATGTCTGTTGGCAGCAGCAGCAGCATGTACACAAGTGAATGCATATTTTTCAACATCGGCAACCAAACAACAGCCACTGGCATGTACCCTTCTAATTTTTATTTTAATTTAATTCGTCCTGCAGAAAAAGGAATAAACAAGAAAAAAAAAAAAAACAATAATAATAATGGGAAACGACTGCTGCTGTTGCATGCATCAAGCACCACCCAAAACGACGAGAAGAGAAATCTCAAATTCCAATTACTCTACAATTTTTATCTCATCGTCCTTTAGTTACGTATACATACATACATA
The DNA here is from genome assembly GCA_905220385.1 of Xylota sylvarum. NCBI lineage: Eukaryota > Metazoa > Arthropoda > Insecta > Diptera > Syrphidae > Xylota > Xylota sylvarum. The sequence continues at coordinate 99,341,040 of LR999957.1, read as the reverse complement.
TGTATGTATGTATGTACTATATGTGGTGTAGTTCTCATGGAACATGTTTATCTTTTCGTTCTTTCGTTCGTTGGCAGTTTCGTGTGTTTTTCTTCGTTTTGGAATGAAAGTGGATATGGCAAATAAATTAGAAGATCCTTTTGGTGTTGTTTAAGTGCAACAAAGTGAGGAGAAATGTGGAGTGGAAATGATGATATGATGATGGTTAAGATGAGTGTGAGATTGAATGAAATAGGAGTACCTACTCTTGGTGGAAATTTGCTCATTCGAAAGAGCTCAAGGAGCCAAGAAGCTTGTATTACAAATGACTATGTGTTTGGCTGTGTGTGTGTATGCTTGCAATAGAATAGCAGAAATATATTAGATTGCTTTTGGCTTCACATGAGTCAGTTTTAATTGACTGCATTTTATCACGTCGTGCGTCGTTGTCGTTCACTGCTTGCGATTCTGAGAGTAAATGATTTTCATGTACTATCATGCTGACTACATGACTTTAATGAATTGCCCCCAAACTTAATGTCCCTTTTGGTGTCTTATATTTACAAGTCTCTTCCGACTCTTAAAATTTAATTCAGATTTATTATTCATCATGATGTCAACGACTGATGGCGTTCATAAAGAGTGTAGTACCTACCCAAGATAGAAGTAGAAATGGGATAAAAAGCCCCCCAACGATTAAGTTCTCAATGGACCCAATAAACTTGGAAAATACCCGTCTGAGTAACCTTCTACCCTCTAGTCGCCTAGCAAATTCATTGTACATAATATAATTAAAACTATAAACCTCATGCCCTGCATAAATCCTAAATATTAAGGACGAAACACAGAAAAAAATGCCTTAAATTCCTCATCCTTTAATGTTGTTTCCTGCAGACAGATGAAACAAAAAACAAAAAAAAAAAACAAATACCCTTCACAGGATATAACGTCAACAGTCAGTCGAACGAACTTGTCATTTATCTCTTTGCCTTTTCTCTCTATCTCTTTCATTCTCTGATTCCAATATTTGAACAAAAGATGAGAGTTGATGATGGCGCGGCGGTTTCGAAATAAACTTCAACCCTACCCTACACTTGTAGAGGCAGAAACAGCCTTATGGTGAAACAAGGAAGTCCTTTAATGAGTTTCCCCTCAATCTAATATTCTTTGTCGGCTTTGCATTCACCCCCCCTAACTAGACAGTTGTCCATCTTTTCCTTGTTGAAGTTTAAGATTCATTTTAATCGACTTTTCTTTGTCCCGCACTAAGGATAATGAGGAGTTATCATTTAAAGTTTCCGGGTGTAGGACGAGGAAATGAAATGGGAATTTATTATCCTTGCATTTGGTTGCAAGTTTTTTTTTTTGTTTTTGTAATACTTACGACATCGATTATCTGCATCAGTGTTAATCCAAAGCTTAATTGTAATGGATCCGATTCGTTAAGCACCGGTCGTTCGAGAGTGTTATATGGATCTAGTAGATCGTGTAAGAGTTTCTTTTCATGATATCCTGCTATACAAACTGTAATGAGAAGGAAACAAATTCAATGAAATTAGTTAAGTTGTGGTTTGGTGTATATTAAATAGAAGGAAGTAAAGTTTGGAATGAAAACACACAGGAAATGCAGGGTGTTACCATTCTAAAAAGGGTGTTCAGCATGAATAAAGGAAATTGGTAATGAACAAGGTATAATTGCGAATGTTAGACAAAATATTAAAAACATGAGGATATATGCAACAAAATTTCTGATTGTGTTGCAAATGACTGCAAATACATTTTTTTTTTGATTTAATAAGTACCTATCCATTTGGTGTTCCTACGGTGGTCCCAAAGGAAACCTGTTAGCATTCGTATTCTATTTTTGTTGGGATATTGAATTCAATGGAACTTTTTTGTCTTGCTTAAGAAGTCCTAAGCCTCAAACCTTAAAAGTATCTTCAAACCTTGGTCCTGCAATGGTTTAGGCCCTGAAAACTGTGGCCCCTTTGTCCCAGAAATAATAAGAGCTACCTTGGTATTTCTGTCCAGTTCATAGGTAGGAAGGTAGAAGAGTTGGCTGCATGTGCAGCTAAAACTCGGATCACTAATGAATCCATTGTGAACCCCTGTCGCGGAGTAACTTAAAAGAAGACCATAAAAAGATTGTGGCTTTGATATAGCTAAACTTCCCTGAACTAATCCGAAGTCAATGGTGACTTTATGGAAAGGTCGCCTAGGTCTCTGAAATGGTATTTGCCGAGACCTGTTTTTTTTTTTACTTGTGCACAGGCTTGGGAATTCGAATAGGAAGTGAGATGTCCTCTCTTCTGCATTTGTATCACTACAGCTTCTGCAGTTTCAACGTGTTTTGTCCAGAGTTTTCTGGAGACACATCAAGATGAGAGTGGGCTCTATCTGTCATTGACTAGTATCACGAAGGTTTGTTCTATGTTAAATCTGCCAAATGATAGTGGCGGTAAATTAGAGGTAACGGCCATTGTCAGGTCCGGTTTGGATCCTTTTTTTTTGATAATTCGTCCGCCAGTTTATTCCCTAGGATACTGGTGTGTCGTGCAACTCAAAGACGTGTAACTTCTTGGTTTACTGAGAGTGCTGTGAGTTCTTCATGGCATCGTTTCACAAGTTCGGATTTGACGACCGTGAATGGCGAGTTAACTGTCAATGTACGTGTCGAGACGAGTGTATGCCAGTGCTTGGGATCTCTATAAGATCATTCTTAGGAAACTTAAGTTAGAGGTTAAGAAATCACAAAGGGCCTCTTGAAGTATCTTCTGTGAAAATATAGAAAAGACTAGTGATACATCCCGGATGAGGAAGGTCTTATCCAAATCTCCAATGATTCCTAACTACATTAAGAAACCAGATGGCAACTGGACTATGTCCAGCAAGGAAACTTTAGAGCTTCTTATGGACACCCATTTTCCCGGTAGCAAAACAGAGACAGTGCACTCTGTAGAAAACCAAATGAGAGCCCAATTTACAGTACCAGAGGATGTTGTCACCTCCAAGAAAATATAGTGGCGAATGAACAGCTTCATCCCGTACAAATCCTTAAAATTACAGCAAAGTTTTGATACTTTAAGTCTTTAGCTCAACATTATCTTTAGGAGTTATTTAAATTTCAGCTACACCCCTAGATCCTGGAGGAGGGCCAAAGTAGTATTTATATCGAAAGCCGGTAAGACCATCCACGCATCCCCTAAAGACTTCCGTCTGTTCAGCTTATCGTCCTTTCTATTAAAGACTTTGGAAAGGCTGATCGACGCGCGCATTAGAACAAAATTAGACAGTAATCTCAAGGGAAAATCGGTAGATACTGTCCTGCACTCGTTGGTATAAATCATTGAGAAAAAAATTAGAACAACGATTGCACTAAGGTGTCCTTCCTTGATATTGAAGGAGATTTTAACAATGTCAAAACAGAAGCTATATCTAGTGCACTTCTTGACTTGAAGGTTGATAACCATGTTTGGTATTGGATCGAGCAAATGCTTAAAACCAGACTTATTCAACTTGAGCTGGGGTCGGTGTACAGGGATACTCACCCGGACGGAGTATTCTATCATTACTATTGTGGCTCATGGTAGTGAATGAGATACTCCTAATCTAGGGTAAAAAATGGTTCAGTGTCATAGCTTAGGCAGACAACATTGCGATAGCGATATCAGTGAAGATCTTTCTTACAGTTAGAGACCTGATGGAGTCTGTTTTAAATAAACTCACAAAATGAACGAATAGTGCCGGTCTCGGAGTTAATTCGTCCAAGACTGAACTAGTATTCTTTACAAGAAGGTATAAAATACCATAAATGTATATCTCCTCTAAGACTCAGAGGTATTGATTTGCAATCCTCAGATCAAGCCAGATACTTGGGAAGTTATTTTCGATAAAAAACTCAGTTGGAAACTGAATGTTTATGACCGCGCTAGGAAGGCCTCGATTGCCCTCTATTCATGTAGGAAGGCCTTAGGCCCAAACTGTGATCTCCAACCCCGGATTGTTCACTGTATTTACACGGCCGTCGTCAGACTCATCCTTATGTACGGAGTACTAGTCTGTGGCGAAACACTGCAATACTTCAGAAGGTGCCTTAGAACAACAGAAGTCACAGGAGTCCGTGAAGACTTGGCTTTCGATTAACTCGATAGAGTGCAGCGCTATTGTCTTCCACTTATGTAGATAGTCAAGCTGCGATAAAAGCCTTGGAAATTTTTGTAATTTGATCCAAGTTAGTAAAGTAATGCCGCGGATTCCTTTCTTGTCTCTTTTCTAAACAAATCTAACCACAGCTGGATAGTAGGAAAACCAGCAAATTTATTTTCCTTAATAGGACAAATCTGGGAAAGATAGTCAGTGCCCTCACAGGGCACTGCCTGGTATGCAGACATGCTAGAAGGCTTGATGCTCCCTTTACCAATTTCTGCAGAACCTGCAATTCTGAAGCTGAAACGATCTAGCTAGACTAGACTTAGGCAAAGTAAATAGCTTTGTCACCGGATCGAACTGGTTTAATGTCTTAACGGCGAACCATACTTCTTCATCATGAATTTTCAACGATACTGGGACCTCCTGTCGCATTTTGAAGTCTCCATGTAGGTCTTCGGTACTGGTTACTCGGTGTTTTTATAGTGGCATCACAATGAACCTTCTTTTTGGTCCAGGTGTATCCCTGCTAAGCGGGGACAACCACCCAACTAAACCCAACCACACTTGATTGTGAAAATATCATGAAATGGGGGTGAGTTCCAAAATGTATCAGATGCATCATAGATGCAAAGTCATAAGTTGCAAAAGTCAAATGAGAAAGTTTTGACAAAGTTTCAAGTTTCTAAATTTATTCTGAACGTTATCGATGAGCATCAACTGAGCAAACTATGCATCGATAATTTTTTCGATGCTTTCATTTGACATTCAAATCACTCATTTAAATTTATTTTTAATTCAAAGTTGTCATTTTAATTTGGAAATTGCCTGTTTTGTATAAACTACGTTCCGAAACATCAAACTTGTGCAGTGTCAAATGTATACAAATTATCGAAGTTGCGTTGCAGATGCGCATCAAAAGAATAGTACTACCGCATCGAAAGTATTTTTTTTTACATTTTGGAACTCAGCCATGCTCATTAAAAATTATGTTTTAACCATTTATCGCTAACAAAAGTGTGAACAACAACTAGAAATAGGTAGTCGTCTTCGTTGTTTTCCAACGCGGTAAGATATTTATTAAAAAGTGTAAGGCTAGTGCATAATCGTGTAAAGCTTTCTTGTACTCTCCACGAAATAATTTAGGATTAGATGAGTAGAGCCGTATTTTTTATGACTTAACTATTCGTATCGCCATGGTATGGTACAATTTTTGAAAGCTGACTTTGCTACGATGGTTTTGATGATGCAATGTTTTTCACTTTCATCATCTGACTGGACAATGGGCCAGATTTATCAGATGCTATGTACATACCTTTTAATCTAACAGCCAGCAAATGTCAATGCTCTTCTAAATATTATATACATATTTACATACATATGTAGGTATAGTTTCGGTGTACCTCTGGCTTCAACTGCCTTAATGACTCTTCTGACTTTTTTGTTTGGATAAGTCTGCTGTTATATACACACGAGTCAGTTTACTTTAAGATATAAATAGGAGCAAGACCGCTTTTTATCTCAGAGCAATATTTTTAGACGACTTTTTCAAAGTACGTTTCATAATTCGTATTCAATCCTTACTGGATCGCAGTGCATTGTTGTCATTCATTACTGATTTGTCACTGTCATTACTATTTTAAACTCTTTGGCCTCTACATTTGAAGTCATTCCTGTCTATCCCTCCGTATCTAGAATGGAGTACTGTAATGAATTTGTGGTAAGTCTCGTCTGTATCTGATAGTTATTCACGATTGAAGTGTGATCATGAATGATTGGTACTCCAAAAAGTAATTTTCAATATTAAACGTTTAATTTTCTGTCATTTGGCTTTCATGACAGATTGTAGTGTCAATTAAAAAAAAAAAACTCCCAACGACAGTCTGCAACCTAAAAATTTACCATGCATGTCAGAATCAACCTTCACGGTGACGGCTTCATTAAGTTCCTGGCCTACTTTTCGGCCTCCTTCCAATTTTATAAATATATTCGAAATATTTAAAACTTTTTTTTTTGACAAAAATCGACTGTCAAATCGATTTCACTTGCTTTCAATTTTTGAACAGTAAAAAAGCATTTTCCACTTCCCCTTTTGTGACACCACATTGAAAAGACATCTTTAGCCTTCAATTTTCCTAGCAGCAGGTGGAGTACTCACTCCAACCAGCCCCATCCAAATGGAGGCCAATCGAGCAAGGGCGACAGAACGATAGAAGATTTAGAGGTTCACAAAATGGGAAAGGCATTTTGGCGTGTGTTGTGTTTGCCGTCATCGCAGCGTTCTCTGTCAATTTTTTCACATTTCAATTTGATTTATTTCGACTTGCTCTATGCAAACACAAACACTTATAGACACACACAAACTTATACATACTACATACATAGGTGATTTCCTGCTCCGGAATGCTTGGTGTCCTCAATATGCTCCGACGTGCTGTAAAATTTATTCGAAACGGAAGTATTGCTGTCGTTGATTTTGCGGATTTTTGCTTCTTTTACTGTGCCTCGACTTTCAACACTTCCTCCACACACACTGACCTGTTTTGCCCGCAAAATTTCCAACAACAAGTCAGGCCAGGAACACATTACCAGAGAGAGTACTTTCCACTCTCTTAGAAGAACAAGGGAATGATGAATGGTCAACTGTGTATGTGTTGTGTACTGTATGCTGTGTGCGGTAGCTACTGCTCAAAGGATGAAAGTGGTCTAATGACAGATCCCATTTAAAGGTGCATTTGGTGTGTGTAATGCAAATGAAAGGAAAATAATGGAAGAATGGTCTGGTGGTTTTGAGAAAGGATCTCTGCTTGACCTGAGAAATTTACGACCATTGCAGGGTGCAATTTATTATTTTATTCGTGCTCCTTGTGCTTTTTTTTTCTTTTGCATTGGAGTCCCGAGGAAAGACTTTGAAAAGAAGTGCGAAAGAAATACAAAAAGAATGTCAGATAAAAAATATTGCCTTATTCAAGTTCCGGACAACTGCAGGATAACCAGAAACAATTTGGTTACAAAAAGAAAAAAGAAAGAACATTGTGATCTTCTCTGTTTTGCGGCTGACCTTAGGGGTGAAGGAGAGTTTGTGGAAGAAATTGCATTTCGGTGGTTAAAGTGAAGTTAAAAAGTATTTAAACTACCAGACATAGCAAGAGAGGTAATTTTTTTTTTTGCGGTGGTGCGGTCATCTTTTGCAATTCAAGAGGTGAATAGGACTACCATTAGTAGCTAGGAAGAGGAATGCCACCAAGAGTTATGGTTCTGGAAAGCGTTTAAAAGTTACTACTTCCTTTCGAGTGTGAATAGATGGTTTCGAAGGGGGAAACGTCCTCTGACGAATAATATGCAATTTCAGTAATGTCCCGTTTTTATGAATTTCGTGGGAGTTGAGATGTGGTCATAACCGGGCCTAATACAAAATTACAAGTTTGACGTTTATATACATATGTATGGTGTTTTATGTACTTAGCTTTTTTCTATTTTAGTTTCGCGTCTAGTGTCTTCCCCAGATATTTATCTTCATTTGCCAAGTTATTGAAAATGGTTGCATTGTATATTTTTCTGTATGAGAAGTTAAGATGCGTTAATTTGGTCGCGTTAGTGCGTTGGACTACGGAGCAATCCCCAAACAACAAAAAAGCTTCTCCAAACAAAAATTGCCCTTCGGATACGGCATTAAACAGCAGGCCCTTTCCATTCATGTAAAGAATATAATACGCATAACACGAATGGTTGTGAGAAGCTAGACCCTGGGTCCCATGGACCTGTAGCGCCAAAAATGTGTACCTTTAGGAACTATGCCCCCAAAGTTTTGGTAAGAAGATTTTATTCAAAGCTCTTGGAAGTTTTTAGTTGCTTACTCAATTGAACTTTTTGTTGTCAAAATAGACGTATCATCCGCGAAAGTAGCTACTAAGGTTCCTTCAGTTTGAATGTACAACAAATATAAAGTAGGACCAAGTACACTTCCTTGCGGAACTTCGTTGGCGATTTTCTTGAACATGGAATATTCAGTTCTGTGTTAAACATGAAATAATCCGTTTCCAAAGTGGGATTCTAAGATCTTATACATACATATGTGTACATACGTGAGTAAGTGTTCCAGAAGAACCCGTCTTAGCTTGTACTTCAAGATATCGTATCAAACCTTGTCGAAGACCTGAGAGACGTCAAGAAGAGCGCTAGAGCGAATTTTTCCCCACCTCGAGGGATTTTTCGATTTCATCGGTTATTCTAGAAATCTAGTCAATTGTACGGCATTCTGAATAGCTTCAATAAATTTAGGGTACCGACTACTAAGTTTTACTTCTACGATGGTGTTTTTGGCGAGACATATGAGATAATATTTTTTTCGCATAATTTTTAAAGGCGTCTCAGTTAGTTTTATTTGTTAGTTAATCGAGGCGCATCTTCTATTTTCGTTAGTCGGTAACTTATTGTCAAAATTACCGGTTAGTGATATGATTTTGAAAATTTGTAGACATTTGATTTTAACAAGCACTGAAGGTCTTTGCATAATAATGTCGATTTCAGACGTTGTATTCATGAAGTGTTCAATGCAGTCTTTCATGAATAAGGATGATCTGGCTCTTACTTGAGATTCCTTTGTCAAATGGGTTTCAGAGATCAAGAATATGTCAGTGTTGTTATTCGGCAAGAATATCTCTACTTCTAGTTCCTAGTGTTCTGTTTCTCAGTTGACATAGGCTTAGGCAGTTTATACTCGTGAACCTCTTCGTCACCACACCCTCTATATATGTTGTCATCGTTGGGTTTAAGTTTCATTGTGTGGTTCCTTAGACCAGACTCTTGCATGTACGAGTCCAGTGATAGCATGTTAAGGATTGTTTCAAGCCCAGTTGTAGGCTGGTTGTGCCTATACATGCTAGCCTCTGTATTTTAGTAATTGTCTGAAGATTAGTTGTTTTGTCTACAGCTCGCCACCAGACTACGTACCCATAGATGAGTATTGGTCTTACAATAACCGTATACATTCAGAGAATTATCGTAAGGTTTGGTCCCCACCTTCTGTCGAAGATTCAAGTGTGTGTTACAAGTGTGGAATGCGATCGCTGCATTTTTAACTCTTTCATTAAGTATGACTCCTAAATACTTTACACTAAAAGATATCTTTAGGGGTACTCCCTCAATACCTAGTAGTTTGAATTGCGGTATATTTAGTCCACAATGCTTTGTTCACGTGTTAAGTGTCTTTAATGAATTTTTTAACAGTTCACTGATAGTGGGTAAGAATTTTCCTCTTGCCAGCAAAACAACATCGGCTGCATAGGCAACAGGAAGGTTACTGTTTCCAAATTTCAGAAGTATTTCGTTGATGACTAGAATCCATAACAAGGCCTTCTTGTACTAACCCGAAATTGTTATGAATTTTAAGATGGTTAATGGTGATTTCCTGACAGGCCGTCGAGGTCTCCGAAGTGGTATTAATCGAGGCCCGTTTTTCGAGTTCTGAACAGGTTTAAGCATTTGCATAGGAAGTGAGATGTGTTCTCTTCTGCATCTGTATCGGCTGTCTGAAGAGTTCGTCGGTAGGGCACCGGGATGGTAATAATCCCCATGGAGGACGCTTAGCCCAAGAATTTGTTTGGTTCTTGCTTCGTCGTGGTTTGTCCAGAGTTTTCTAGAGACACCACAAGATCAGAGTGCCTGCTTATTTAAGGCACACCTTTCTGATAAATGGTTACCGGGACATTTTATACATTTTGGTCCTTTATGGCAATACGACTATGTGTGATTAAAACCTTAAGAGCGTTTGTATTGAGGTATCGATATAGTATTGGTACACATAGGATTGATTATAACTTCAACTTAATGATGAGATAACTTTGCGTTTTCTTTTGCGAAAGTGTATTCTTTAGAGCCTGGTGTTCTTCTTTTAATGAATCCACTTCTGACTAGAATATTATTATTAAGAGCTTTTATTTCGTATAAAAAAAATTAATTAGATAAATGGGTTGATCTGCTGCTGTTCTTCAAAAGTGGTTGTCAAATTGCTGAATATCGTTTGTCTATCGTATGTCATATATTCTGACATAGCTCTGGTCTATCTTCCATCAGTCAATCTGTACATATGACCCACTTCAATTTGTTAGCATCAGTGAACTCTGTTCTTTGTCTGATAGTCTCATTGTATACCCGATCTGAGTAGGTACCTACATACAAGTCCTACGATACTTTATGATTCTCTGTCAATCGTCTCAGTACTTTATACATAAATTCTATATCCAGTCTGTTGAGTTGCATGTGCAGATGCATGGCTTAACTTATTGGTTGCTTGTTTAAGTTCGTTGTTTGCTTTTATTCGTATCCAAAGGATGTCCTTGAAGTTACTGTGTAACATACTGCCTGACAGAGTTCATCCTATAACTTTTCTTCTGATTTCTTGCCGTGTGAACACATTTAATTGAATCAAATATTCCAACTTCGTATCAACGGTTAAACAAGCTTCAGATATTGTCATGACATTGGTATTCTACAAAAAACAAAAAAAAAAAAATAAACACTACAGATACCACCCAGCCCACTCGGATGTGAAGACAAAAGACATAGAAACCCTTCAACTCCAGAGTCCTCCTCTTTAGAGACAAAGTGTATTCTTCTCTCAACTAAAATACACAGATATATCCACTTCGCTTGTGTAATCACTTTCTGTCTTTCTATTGTTGCAATTAAATCCTTTCCCACCCCCCCAATTCCTACCCATCTCATCCTACTTATCCCTATGTGTGTGTGTGTGTCTACTTTGTGTGTTGTTCACTTTGGTATCATCCTCTTCCACCTTAATTAACTTGACAATTTAAATTCCGAAATATTTTACCAAGCTTCCAACGAAAACATCTCTCTGTCTAAACAAAGGGGCTTACACACATACATACATATGTGTGTATATATTTATGTATCCATGTATATGCATGCAGGGATATACTATCGTTTCATGATGGGAAGGGAAAAAAATTCTCTGCACTCTAGATAAACAATTTTTTTTTTGTGTTTTTTTGTTTCGTTTTTTCGTTGTCGTTGTCGTTGTCCTCTTCTCTAAACGAATACAAGAGATACTTTCGTTAAACCACAAAGTTCTCTCTACATTCCCTCTCTTATCATAGTGCCACTTGATCCTGTACTAAATAAGGACATAAGAACATGCTCGCCATTCCGAACGCAAACATGTTGATAATCTAAAGCAGAATCCACCATCATCCTCCATCCGGTATATCCTTTTTCCCTGTAACGTGTCGGTTAGGGGTTGGTTAAACTGCATCTTCTACGAGTGCCACCACCAAGTTATGAGTGTAGGTAAGGTACCTACAGAGAAGAAACAAAAAAAAAAAAAAAGTGCAGCCTCGCTGCTTGTTCATTTATAAAATCGTAATCGATTTTTCACCTACTATCACACTTCCCCCGCACACACCCTTTAAAGAGGATAAACAATTTTCACAATGGAGCACACAATAATTTTCACCGTGGAAAAGGATAACTCTTCGGCTCGTTGTTGTTGTTCTTTTTGTTGTTACTGTTTTGGGTGGTGTTTGTTGTATCACGTGTGTATTGTGCACCTTCTTTACCTTCGAAGTTTTTCATTGTCTTACAAAAACGAACCAGAAATGGAAAAAAAAAACAAAAAAACAAAAAAATGGGGAAAGAATGTTGCTCTGCTGCTGATGCTCGGGCTTCTTGGTCTCCTTGGGGAAATTTATTTTTCACCTTAGCACCGTTTACTTTAACTTACTTCGTGCAATTATTTTACCCTTATAATCGTTTGGAGAGATATATTGAAGCACTTTTTTTTTCTTTCTTGTTGTTGTTGTTGTTTTGTTGTTAGTGTGCAGTTTTAACTGATTTTACTTAGTGATTGCGGGTGGGCTTTGTCTTGGGTGGTGGCAGCACGAATAGGGCGATGTAATAAATTTTAATGAAGAAATTCACCCAGCTATTATATGTACGTATGTATATGTGGTTTTCAATAGGAAATTGTTTAGAGGATAGGATATCGGAGAGAAACAGTGGGGGGTATTCTATTTAGTTTTTGATCTGTAATGAGTTTCATGTCGATTGTTGTAGGACGTACAAATAAATAAATCTTGGGGATGATTTATTGGAAGGGGCGGATGGATGGAAATTAAGAAATCGCAATTAAGATGTTTTAGCGTGATATGAATAGACTTGTGGTTTTGATGTGGAAATGGAATAATTGAATGATGTCTGGAAGGAGATTTGTCGGCAAATATGTGGGTCTTTTGCTAAAATCGACGTCTAATCAGATTGTGTGATTTGAAACAGGCGTTTCAGAGAAAACAAGGAACACATCAGAGTTGTTGAAGTGTATCAAAAGCCACAACAATTAAATGGTATTAGGGGGAGTATCTGCAGTGATGTTTTCATGTTATATTGCAACAAATTCTGTGGAAGCGAATTAATTGAACAAGAGAATTTCTCTTAGTGAAGGAATACTGTTGTGTTTTCATTCATCGAGAGCATTTTTTGCATTTCATTAGTGTTATCAGCTCGGGAGTATAAGAAGGATGTTACACCATTAGAACATGATACGCAGTATGATACCTATACATAATGAAAGGGCTGCTTGTCGCGAAGGAGGAATATGGAAGCAACATATTACGCTGATTTTTCGTTCATAAAGTCACCTACTTTTGCAAAATTAATATATCTGAATTGATTTTGTACTAATTTCGTGCTATGACGTCCTTTACATTTCACATTCTTCGCCCTAAGCTTAGAACCTCTTTGTGAGTTGTACCAATCGGCATTTTAATAGCCATTTTCGCCTGCCTGCAACCTTCCACGATTGACCACCTTCTCTTCCGCCGCGGCCCAGTTGCTAATCAGGCGTTCTACCATCCCTCTGCCAATTGCAGTGAATGGTTTTGGACCAGAGAGCTCCAAACTTGACCCTTGCTTTGTTAGAGAGTCCGCCTTTTCGTTCCCCTAAGTCCCTACGTGCCCTCCACCCAGAGCAGCGTCATCTCATTTCGAGATGAGCACTCATTGAGCTTATGAGCACATTCCAATGCCACTGAAGTATTGATATCTGTCTAGTCCATGCGTCTAATCACTGATTGATTGTCCAGTGCTATGGTAACGTTCCTACCCTCGACCTGACCCTCTTTCAGGTCATCCAACGCATGCAAGAGAGCAATCATCTCGGCTTGATAGACTGAGGTATATTTCCCCAGACTAATATGACAGGCTAGTTCCAGTTCTTCTGAGAAGATACCTGCCCCCGCTCTGCCATCCATCATGGACTCATCCGTAAAGATGATTATATCACCAATCTTCTTTTTCGGAAGTCCAATGAGAGTTTTGTAACACGCACTCTCTTTATTTCATCCATGGGCATATTCAACTCCCTAATCTCGTTTTTCACGAGATCCAGGATTTTCCTATGACCGTAGATAGTACCGCGACAGTGCCAGTTGGCATCCCGGTAAAGAAGAAATACCTGTAACCTACCTCTTCGAGCACTGGCATGCTGTACCTAGTTGTCCAAACCAAATGGTCTGTCATTTGCGATAACTTGATCCTTAAAACGGAGGTTCGATTTTTTTTGAACCTGCATTTTGTCTTCCGAGTTAGGAGTTTTCAACCCATTTGTTTCGTCAAATCGAAGTAGTAGCCACTTCTCCACTACGTTGTCATTTATGGAGTTGATATTTACTTCGGTGTAGGTAAACTCCTTAACAACTTCGAAGCTAATGCTGCCATCAGTGACGCCTTGTGGAGCTCAAGATAAGGACCCGACCATGAAATCACACCAATTGAAGTTGGAGCGGTCATCCAAAGAATTTAGAAGTAAGGAAAAACTTAGAAGGCTCTAAAATATGTAAGTTGACTGGCGATGAAGGTGACTTGGCCTCAGGAGGCTAGTGACTGGTTCCAGTCCCACCATAACTATAGAGACCTTAAGTTAAGGTCACACACTATGAAGCTATGGAAGCCAGTTGTGTGTGGACTCATGCAAGAAACTTCTACCACAGATGCGCTACAGGGTGTCTCAATAGAAGTCAGAAAGTATAGAGGCAAAAAACAAAACCTGTAGTTTCTATTGACTTGAAGAAGCTTATACTCAACATGCCGCGACTTCGCTACGCTGATCGAAGGTATGTATGAGTCTTTGACTGCCTTTGTTATACCCACCTTGGACTACCTTTGTTATACATACCTTCATATGTATATTGGTAGGATCATTTCAAGGTCCCGTACTGATCCTACTTTTCAAAATAATCATTAACTACATGACCTCTAAAATCCAAAAGTAAATACCCTGAGCCCTCTTGGACGCCACACAACACGACCCACAACAACATGACTGAGAAACGTGGAAAGTTAGTTGAGAAGGAACAACCTGGAGACAAGAATTACCCAGGATAGATGAACCTAGCGATTGAGGACAAGGAAAGCCCTCATTTCGAGGAAATCTCAAGGTACAAGAAGGATAAGACTACCTTTACTGCCTTACCATAATCCTTACTGGAAAATTTTTGTTGAAGGTTTAACTCTAAGTCTACCCACAATTCTTGCAACTCCTAAAATACCTTTTAAGCTGAGTTACATCGTGTTCATTGGTGTGGAAAGTAATACTGGTGTGGAAAGTAATACCTGCATGTATTACTTTCCACATTATGGCAATTAAACAATAGTAGGATCCATTCCTCTTTGTCTATAAGCCTTCCAAAGCTGCCTATGTTTTCAACGTGATTGATTGGCCAAATTGCTGTATAATCACAAAATGCAAGTTCATTGATGCATAAGCGCACGAATTTCTCCACTTTTCACCCCGAAGAGCAACTTAATGCTAATGCTGTGTACATTACACTAAGCCCGCCATTAACAACCACTCATTTGGTCTGTGATTACTTTTTCATCCCTTTTCCGCTGCGGACCATAGTGGTTCTATGATGAGCTCCATGCCATTACATCACCAGAACGTTGTTCACCCATTTATCGTATCTTGCTACTGCTACTGCTTATAATCCATCACGCAGGCAAAAATTTTGTTAACAATTTAAATTAAAATTTGTAACCATAGCCAGCCACTGCGACTGCTATTTTTAGATCGCTCTCCATCCGCAGCCCGCCTGTTGAAATATTCAGCGAAATGACCCACAACTAAACCGTAAATATACTGCTGCAGCGATACGCCACCCGAAAAGAGTGGCTGACATCCCAGGAGAAAGGACCTTTACCACCTATCAGCACAACCCCGAGCACACCGTCAAGTGCTTTAAAATAATAGCTGCGGTCTAGGAATGAAGTGCGGTGGTCAGGGGATTTTTTTTGTTGTGTTTGTATGCTCTCTCCTGTCGTCCACAATATTCACAATTAATATTCAGTGAGACTGGCTTAGGGGGCGGGGGAAAGGACCAACACACGCACACATGTCGATAGAATGCAAATAAATGCGCGGTCGAATGAGCATCAGAAGAATGCCAGCTACCCTAGTTACCAACGCGTCGAGCCTAAAATAAACGCAAAATGAACACCGTTGACCTACTCGCGTACCCACTGGACACTGGTGACGGCGCGGCGGTGTGGGTAATGGCGGATTGTTCAATTTACAGCAACCACAGTTGTGGATAATTTAGTTAGCAGATGGGGTTGCAACCCTTGTAGATTTTATAAAAGCAAAAAAAAAACAAATTGAATATAAAAATTACACACCAGTGCACCTTACTCCGCTTTCAAGGACCTTCCTACGTTCAGTTCATGTCCGGTAACTGAAAACAATCAGATTCGTTATCCTGAATGATAGAACTTTCGTCCATGATATGCATTTTGGAGAGAAATCAAATTCAGCCTGAGAAAAACGAAAAACGCGAAACGCATCCAGTCAGCAGCTAACGGCAAAAGAACGAACGGTCCAGGGTGTTACAAAAATCAATAAAAAATGCTTTTAATTCAACTCCAGTCTGTTTGAGTTCGCGTGTTTTTTTCTCTCTGCTCCTTGGAGAGTGGGGATGTAATTTGTGTGTGTCTGCGGGGGTGATGTGGTTTTCCCATCCCTCTCCGTTTTAGGTTGTTTTTGTTCTTGTTTTTCATCATCTGCCCATGGAACAGATGCCGTTTCCAAATTTAGACTCAATAGCTTTCGAAAAGATTCGGCTTTTTGGGGGAAAGAATGTAAAGGACTTCCTGGAATGAGGAGAGCAAAGGATGGTGGTATTTTTTTTTTCGCAAAGTAATTGGAACGTTTATTGGTTTTTTCTACTGTAGATGCATTCATTTAAAGTGGAATTTCACAAAAAAGAAAAAAGTACAGAGACTGAGTTATTTTCGAATTGAATTGCAATTTGTTGTAAAAGGATTTTTTGTTTGTTGCTGGTTCGAGTTCACTTGAACCCTGTAGCCATATCAAAGAAAATCAATCGAGTGTTTTGGTACGGTAGGCTTAATATGGATTTTTTTTATTGACCACGGAATGCAATTGCCCTACATATTCGTTTGACCTCTTATGGGTATATCTTCAGAAATTTACATTATAATTGGTTCAACTTAAGAAAATTGGCTTGAATTGAAACAGAACTCAGTCCTTAAGCTCTAAAGCTTTACCAGGACTAAATCGTGCATGGGAAATCATGGCTTGGGAAAGTAATGAGTCTGCTGCAGAATTCATAGAAAAAAGCTGTCAGGTGCATCTATCTAAAGACCTTTGCCTAAAAGATGTATAATCCATTCCACATTGTAGAGCAGATTATTCCTTTCTTTTGGATCGGACAAACGGTGCTGAAATTCTATTCATCCATTCGTCTGTCCTTTTCAGCCCATTTGAATAGCTTGGACTATTCATAAGATAAGACTGGTCTTATCGAATTTAAGCATAGACATCACTATCCTCACTTTATTTTGGTTATGTGAACAAATGTTTTGGCATCTTGATTGAACGGACTATTCTATCTAACAAAGGGATGTCGGTATTCTTCGGCATCATACAGTCTGCAGAAGAAGTTTTTCCATATTCTCATCACCGACTGTGACTCTACTACATATAGGGTTTCCTTATTTATCTCTGTAGGCTTCTGTACGGGTATTGCATTGACATCTTCTCTTTACCTTTTAGTAAAACCTCCGTACATTGTCTTTTGAGTACAATATCTTAATATCCTCGATCGTGCTCAATTTTTCTTTTTTTTTTAGAGAAGTCGATATTTTTCCTGTCTCCTGTGCTCATGCAGCTCGTGTCCTTCTTTACAGTGACGCTTTACATACCCCTTGCTTAGCTGTCATTTGCCAAAATTTTTTGTCAAACTAAGAGTTTTTTGGTGGTGGTTCGGTGAAACCTAGCAAATCAGTTTTGGCGCATCTGATGGCATGTTGGCAGTGTTGGAACTGATCACACAGTAATTCTTCTTTCTAAGTCGGCCATTGCTCATATGTTTTGTCGGAGAGTTCATAGAAACACTTGTTCTCCATTGGCACAGTGCCCTGTTAACCAAAATCCAAGCTTCTTATCATGGATTGCAAGCTTTTTAAAGTAATCCGTCAATACAGGTTGTATTGGACGGATATATTTCTACCTCATTCTCAACTAATGATGGTGTACCCCAGGGATCAGACCTTTCTCCGACCCTGTTTTTAATAATTATTAACGACCTTCTGTCTCTCACTCGCCATCCAATCCATTTCTTTGTGGATGACAGTACTATTAAATTCTTTAATGACTCCACTGCAAAGACCCAGAGCTGTGGAGTCTCACGGCAGGGAATGTATACCGAACTCACCTCCGATATTGCTGCAATAATCAAGTGAGGGTCCAAAACCTGAGTTGAGTTCAATTCGTTAAAAATCCAGTCCTGTCTCAAGTCCCTGAAGCGGGATACTAATGTTGCCAAACTAAATATGAATGGAGTACATATTGAGGAATCTAATGGCATGGCCTTCGCTGGAATCATCAGATTTCTGAAGGTTAGGTTAGGCTAGGTGCCTCGGATTCCTTAAGAGTAGTAAACTTCTTTTCAGTCTTGCAGACTTGGCTACTACGAGTATCTATAAAGCTCATATTCGTCCGAAACTGGAAGAGAACAAGCTCTCGCAACTTGTTTGAGTTTATTGGATAGTATCCACTCTTAGGCATGTAGAGTGATCGGTGACCTGTCAATTTGCATCCAAATCCTTTAGCTAGGGCATCATGGTAATGTTGGATACTTACTAGTCCTGTACCCATAGTTCCACCACAGTTGCTCGGATGATATCTATGGTTGTGTCCCGCCTAACCGTCAGTTTAATCGTACTACACGAGCGACTTCTCCCATATATCCTTATCTTTTAAGACTTATTTTTTGTTACATAGTGATATTGAGCGGCTCGTTCTTTAGCCACTCAACACGTATGTGGAATGACTTGGCTTCTTCAATATTTCTAACAAAATATGATTTGCAAAGATCTTAACTTTAAACTTCTAAGTTCCTTATATCCATTCCATCCACTCCGTCACTGGGCTTATAACTTTAAAGGACTTTAATCCTAAAAGATGGTGGAGGGTGTCGTGGCTCAAGTGGTTAGTGCGTTGGACTACGGAGCAAGGGGTTCCAGGTTCAATCCCCAGACAACACCTAAAATTTCTTTCACGGCCCCACCTCTCGCGAGCGTCTGACAAACATCCGAGAGTAAAACTGTCATGAAAAAGCTTCTCAAAATTGCCGTTCGGATCCGGCATTAAACAGTAGGGCCCTTCCATTCATGTGAAGAATATAATACGCACAACACGAATGGTTGTGAGAAGCTAGGCCCTGGGTCCCATGGACCTGTTGCGCCAAAAATTTGTATTTGTATTTGTAATCCTAAAAGATGAAGTTTATTAAAAAAAAAAAATACCACTCAACCCTCAACCGTTTGCTTACAGAAGACTAGCGGCAGCCTTGTGCCTATGCTACTGTTACTACCATGGCAAATGGATCAAAGAATTCTATGGAATAATTCCTAGAAACACGACAGTAGGGCGACCAACCAGGCATCAGCTAGAGCTTATCAACTCAATGTCAAACTGACAGAATGATATAAAGTTTCCAATTTGCAACTAATTCAAACTAAGCATCTGCTAACATCTTGAGACATTATATGAGCGTTATAGGTTAACCTGTTCTCACAAGAGATTGTGTGCCAAATTGGCAGCTTATCTAATGAAAAATACATATTTAATTATCCATCCTTCCTCATTGAATATTACCTCAACCAAGCTACGATCTATCTATACCTCCGATCTGTGTATATGTATCTAGAATACTAAAGTGAAAAACATCCACTGAATGCAGTGGTCATCATTCAGATGCAAACTCAGCGAAACATCCTTAATTCGTGTATCGTTTTAAAGTTCCGCTCACAAAGTTTAACCTCCGCCCTACGTAAAGTTAGATAAAATCCCTCTTCAACTGAAACTAAAACAAAAACCACAATCCCCTCATTATGCATAGTTTTATCCTTTTATTCCTCGCGTAAGTGGCCCGCTTCATTCGCAAAATTTATAACCCACCGTGCCAAGAGAAACTATTTTCCTACTTGCTCCTTACAAAAAAAATATATATATATATATATATATATATATAATTTCACAAAGGATATATGTACATGCACCCGAATGCTGATCCTTTAACAGGAAATTCACACATGAACACAGTAGCCGGGCAAATTATATTTTTTTTTCTTATTTCTGCAGTTGTTGGACGCTAGCCAATTTTTTCTTTTGTATAGAGACGACGACGAATTAAATTAACACCCTCTACATAATTGCAGAAGGAAAAAACGAAAAACGAAAAAGGAACAGAAAGGATCTACTGTAGTAAATGCAATTCTGGTGCAAAGTACACTTTTGTAATGATATTCCAATGAAAAAGACTCGACAACAATTAGTACTTTGGAATTGAAGGAACGTCGCACGTCGTTCTTTTTTAATGCATTTCTTGCCTTTGGGATTTGTATGCAGGGACTACAATGGAGAGCCAGGGTGTTTACAAGGTTTGCCTTAGGATCCGTACTCTGAAGACGACGAGGAGGATGTGGAGAAGGAGGAGGGTTGACGGGACGACCCGGCAGTATGCCACTTGTGAGTTTATTCACCAGAACATATTGCAGGAGAGAAGTTTTTATTTTAAAAATTACTGTTGCTTCGTCCTTTTTTTGTTTGTAAGTGTAACTTCGTTAGAGGCACAAATGACACAGATGCTTTTACTTTATCTAAAGAAGAGAGCAGGAGTTTCTCTTTTGCATTCCTAAGATATTTAATTTGATTTTTTATTTTTTTTTTGCTGTTGCCTCTTCTGTTTACTTTTTGCTGCAGGAAGCTGGCAAAGGGAATTTTTGGAAGAGGTTTCCCCCATGGATTACTGAACTTTGACCATGCAGTGCGGCTACAATCTGCAATATGGGATACTTTGATTCGTTCCTTACTTTTAGGGTTTGTTGGGTGTGGTCACTGCATAGGAAGGCTGTGAAAGTTATTTTTTCTGCTTTGCTGGATTTAATTTTGGGAATGGCTACAATGAACAGTAGTTGTTTTGAAGTGTTTTCTTTTATTTTTTATGTTACAGCGGGCAGCGACCTTTTGATAAATCAGGCAACGAAAGAAGGAGCAATGGCAGGATGGAAGAAGGAGAAGGATGGTTTGAAAACTTGAAGGTTTTCGGTTGGTAGATTGAATAGAAATGGGAGTACTATGCAATTCTGAAAGATTTATACGGGTTCACTATGATTTTCTGGTTCTAAAAGGTTCTAATATTTTGTCAGTATTTGAAATTGGTTGTCTTCTAAGATGAACGATATTTGATGTCTGAAAAGATATATATCCTAGCGCCCTTAATAGCTTAACTAAGGTTTTTCCTAGCGCAGATACCAATGGCATGGAGTTCACCCCAGAAAACCGTGAGACATATTCCGATAGGTATCGAGACTTTGGTGGTAGGTGGACAGCTCCAACTCTAGTTTCCATCTATGATCCGTCTGTGAACCATATCAGACCTCAGGATGCAGTCCCGGGGCACCATTAGACCAGTTTGCTCGGCCTAATATTTTTACTTCAAATAACCAACCGAAACAGTACTACCTGACCTTGATGTCGGGGATAATGCAAAAAATATCCTTTTTGGGAATTGAGTCAAAAATGTTCCGGTGTCCCGCTTCATCTAGTTGCAGTTTAATAGCGCATGTAGCGGCCATCTTCCTAATGAAGATTTGTAGGGGAGAAAGTTCAACAACAGCTTCTAATGTTTGCTGTAGGGCAGGTAGGCATGGCGCCCGCAATACTGAGACAGGCAATACTCTAGATGTTTTGAAGCTTATTTGTGGTTGTCCGTTCAAGAACTTTTACCCACCAAACGATGGCCTCGTACGTGATAATGGCCCTCACCATCATTGTATACATCCAGTGCATCATTTTTGGATTTAGGCCCCAAGTTCTGCTGACTCACATGGTCCTAGTGGTGTACTCGATGGCGGACTTAATATGATAATTCCAGCTAAGTTGTTTGTCAAGGATGACGGCAAGATATTTAACTTCACTGGAATAAACTAAAGTGGTACCTATGATGGTTATAGGTCATAGATTGACCAGTCTTTTTTGGCAAGGATTGATGGATAGTGCTTCTCTGTTGCACCATTCTAACAATTGTAGTAAAGCACCTTGCATGACACTAGACCATTTCTGTACTGTGTTTACCACTAATAAAGTCCGAAGTAACCAATGGCGATGTAGCCTGATCTCTTTAGATCGACTAAAAGATTGTCAATGACTAGTCACCACTGAAGGGGAAAAAGGATTTCTCCCTATGGACAGCTCTTAACTGAGGTCACAGACACTGACACTTCCACAGAGGAGGAAGTAATAATCCATCTTCGATACTTCCGGTACTAATCGCTCTTGCTATTGAGTCGTAGCCAGTGTTATCAATGCGCCCTCAATGTCAGAGAATACAGATAGAGTTATTTCCTTGGAGCGAAAAGTTCCTTCTATCATCTTCACTCGAAATTGAAGAGCACCATCTATGAATTTACCATTCCTGCATGCAAACTGACTTGAGTGCAGAGATATAGACTGGTTTGTTGATAAAGATTACATTTACCTGTCTCTAGCTAGTCGGAATGTAACATTAGTTGTAGATGACTCTAAATAAAGTAACTATACTCGGCAGGATGACATCAATTACCTTCTGTAAAAACCACCGCCAGGGGCTTTAACTGGTTTGATGGAGCCTACAATCCATCTATTTCTTGCTCTTTTTCGCAGTGTTCGGAGTATGGTAAGGTTAGTGGCCGGATGGTAAACGACTAGCAAAGGCCTCGTAGGAGCAACATCTCCTGATTATTCGGTTCGATAAGTAACGAGAAAGAACCACTGCAGCCGAAAACGTAGCAGCTCTGTTAGTAAGATCAACTCCCACCTCCTCGTGGTGCCATCTGGGGATTTCTTCGGAAATTGCGAACGGGAGAGGACGAATGGCGACTCTCCTGCGCCATATAACAGGACGCGTGTCGGTTGGTCTGGGGCCCAGCGAGCCTCAACCGTAAAAATAAAAATTGCTCCGAAACGGAAACATACGCCTCGAATACGGACGGATAATTTGATGACGACCTTTGGCCGAGGTTAGTGGCGCGTTTTAGTTGACTTTATGATGGCTATTAACATAGATTCGAAAATGGCCTGACTATCTTTGAAAATAATTACTCTTAATGTAAGTAAATTAATTTACTGTATAGACGCTCTCACTTTCTTTAATTTCAGTATGTCTATAGCTTATCATCGCCAATCGGATTGATATGTTCATGTTAAAACATAATAGACCTGTATCCAGGCAAATGGTTTAATGGGTTCTAAAGAACCTTTTCTTGCACTCCTGAGGACTTAGTTATGAAGATTGGCTTTTGTCGGCCTGACTAACGCTCCCTAAGAAGCGTC
Source organism: Xylota sylvarum (assembly GCA_905220385.1). Lineage (NCBI taxonomy): Eukaryota > Metazoa > Arthropoda > Insecta > Diptera > Syrphidae > Xylota > Xylota sylvarum. Next base: position 99,318,005 of record LR999957.1, on the reverse strand, counting down.
GTCTTGCTTCTCGCAGGGTTTGACATCTTCCAATAAAAATGTAGCACATCCTCTCTCTCTGCTAGGTTGCATATGATATACTACATATGATGGGTAGTCTTTCAATATATTGCATAAAGATTAGTTCCAGAAGTTGTTCGCGCTACTTGAACATCATAGACACTTCTTCAATACTATCTTCGTTCCGAAAGTATTTAGTAGCTGTTTGAAAGATTGTGACATAGTCGCCTGTCAGTTGCCCTGTAGAGTGAGTCTCCGACTTCCCTTTCGCAGCCCTTGCTGAGATATTCGTCTAATAGAGAGTAAGTTTATCCAAATCCGTCCACTCACCATACCATCTAGTTTTGGTACATATGGCCTTATAATGGTTGCCTTGGGTAGCCTTTCATTTGTAATCCTCATTAATTTTAAAATATAGTCCACTTAAAGCTTCACCGTTTCAGATAGATTTGATACGTATCGGTTTCTATCATACCTATATAGTATCTCCCTGCGCTGCATGACACAAAATTGTCTCAGACACAAAAAATTATATTTCTTTATAAGAGAACCTGACTCTAATGTTTTTAAAGATCATCATCCTAGATTTATCCAAATTCAGGCTCAACAAGTGACAATATTCCGACAACCGGCTAATCTTTATTTGTAACAATTTCGGAAAGTTTGCCAGTAAACACTATGTCATCTGTAAACACGTACTCAACGTATATCCTTGCCTTACTCGAAGGTAGGCAGAGTAGATCAGATCGTTTCTACAACGAGAATATCGTTCGAAGCTGAAATATTTGAGGATCATCGACCTGAGCCATATTTAACCAACAACTTTGCACTTTAGAAAATATTTTGAAATCTTTTTAAACTTTCTCACACAATGTGAAGTCTGATTACTGAAAGAAGGCTTTGGTGGAATGATTAATTTAAAGAAACTTTGCAAAGTGCTAAGTGAAAATTTGCAAAGTTATTTAGTGGATTTTTATCGCAGTTGTAATCATTTGGCTCAGATAACTGATAGAAAGCTTCGGTGGAATGTTTAATTTTTTTAAAAAATATTGCAAAGTGCTAAGTGAAAAATAGTAAAGTTATTTAGTGGGTTTTTAATGGTAGTTGTAATCACATGGCTCAGAAGAGATGTGCAGATAGTAAAATATATGCAAATATTCTAAACTAAGTCGACCAGATATTGTAGAAGGCTACATGTGAACTCGACATTTGTATTTCAAGATATTTGCAGTTGTTTCAAGGTTCCCTAAGTCTCCTTTTGGATACCAGGCCTAAAATCACAAAATGCTCCAATGCATCAAGTGGTAGTGTCAGTATCTCTAGAAATAATGTTTCGCATCTTCCCAGTTACCAGTTGAGCTGTAACTCCATCGCAAGTAAAGTTAAAAATAAATTTCTGCCATCTGTCCAAGAGTCCATGAGAATTTTCAAAATTACTACCGAAATCCATAACAAAATGTCCCCTTTTCAATGGCTTTCAACCCTTTCTCTAATACCCAGGCATGCACGCCTTTGCCTGAACCAATCGCCCTTTTCTATTTCACCGCTTCATCACTTTCACTTCGTTAGATTAATGGTAAACAAAATTAGAAGTTCCATTCCTGTTTCGCTGTCTGTTTTGAAATTGCCTCACAACATGAATGCTGATTGTTTGAACCCGGGCACTGCTGTGCCGTGCCCCCACCCACGTCCTCTGAGGCAATGTAAATTTTTTAATTGACCACTTTCTTTATCGAATAATTAAGCATCCTCATGGGGGTGAGTGGCAACAGTAGTAAATATTCGCCTTTGGGAGTGGAAGGCCTAATTTCAAATTACTGCAGTGTGTTGGAACATGACCAGGTCCACAACCAACCAACTCACTATGTGTGTGTGTGTGTGTGTGTGTATGTGTGTGTCGAGCTCTAGACAAACAACACCTGATACAATAAAACTCTCACTAACCATCACGTACCGAATACCCGCAGTCCCGAATAATTAGAGAGGAGCAACCACACCACACAAAGAGAGGCCATTGCCACCATGGTATCATGTAGGCAACCGACACATCGACATCGACAACGACAACGACGACGACGTCAAAGGAAATCCCAAGTAGCCCATGCTGCTAGAGAAATTCTCGGATCCTTTTGCTCCCTCTGTGTTGCCTTCGCCTGGCTAGGAGGCAGGGGGTAAAACCTCAATTGGACGTGATGTGTTTGTGAAAGAAAAATATGCACACTCCTGGGGATTATGTGTGTCCGATTCGAGCAGGCGGAATGTATCTGTTCTCTGCTATTATTTTTTGGGAGATGTTACATTTCCACATCTCGGTGTTGTTGTCACCCCCTGAAAGTTCTGTATAGCATGAATGAATGGGTTTTAAAAATAAAAAAAAAAAAAAAACAAAAATAGGGGGTGATGTTATTTTTTCGGTTTTTTCGTTCTTTTTGCTCCGTGAAAGGTTTATGGTTGAAATTTTCTTGAATCATTATCCTATGCAAAGTAGGATAATGGGGGCGGACTCCTTTCCCATTTATTTGTTCCTTCCTCCATTCTCGCTCCTTCATTGCCCCGTTGCTATTGCTATTGCTACTGTTTTTTTTGTTAAACGTGCGATTTTAAAATTTCATTTCATTTCGAAAAAAAACAGTCGCTAGATCCCTGCCTTGAGTGTGAATACGTGCTTCCGGAACGAAAATAGTTTAGGTAAAATGTGGACGGCCTACACCACCACCACCACCATCTTGATTGCTTGTCATTACTCTTCTCGGTTACAAGACAATAGAATCAAATGGAAATAGTTTTTGTTTCATATTACTCGTACATCGTTGTTATTCGATTCCCAACGATAGCAGATTGCAAATCCTGATAGCGGGGCGAACTGATGGTAGAGCAGCAAACAAATAATATCCATTGGACACAAACATGTTCTTCAATTGAAGATTAGAAAATCAGTGAAACAAACAATTGTTCTCATTCTCCTTGTCGTCGTTGTCGTCGTCGTCGTTGTAGCAAGGCCCTTGAAAACAAAACCAAACTTTCTATTACATCCTCTCTGGGATTACGATATTCCTGCAGATCTACGAGTAAGTATGAGTAGAGTGGCAAGGAGCAGGCAAAAACGTTGTCGGTTAGAGTTGGTAATGTCAAAGTTGCCCCCCCGCTTATAATAATTTATCGACAGAAAGCAATCCACCCAACGCCCAAAATCAATCGACCCGAAAACTTTATCCAGTGACTTCTCAAATTATCACGAACTAAATTGAAGACATCACGGGCGAGAGGACGACGACGGTTGGCGGCGTTGGTGGTGGTTGGCAGCGTAGTACTTTCCTAGGATGACTTTCATTCAGTCTTTGGGTGTTATTCAGATCAACTCCAAAAGACATCCCCCATATCGCTGCCATGAATCGATTTTCACAAATAACACACACATACATATACACAACTCAAGAGGCTCACGTTTTTCATTGCTTTCGAATGATTTTTTTTTTCTGTTATTTTTCGGGATTTTTTCTTTTCCTGTGCTCTCCTTTTATGGGGCGCGTAAAAGAAGTTAAATAGGAAAAAAAAAAAATTATATGTTCGAGCTCACTGTATCCTGTTGGCGGAGGAGACAGGACAGGCCCCCTTTCCATTGCCGCAAATTAATGATTTATGTGATACTCGCGTGCGCGTTGTGCTCATAAAGGAAGTGTGGCGTCAGTTGGGCAGCATATGACTGCTTAAAAATTTGTTTTCGGTGAACCACATACGTGACAAATGTTTCGCCCCAAAATCTCCATTTTTCATTTTTGGCAATAAAAACGAGGACATTTTCCAATTTGAAACTTTTTCCTATGACCTTTTGCGGCGAACGAGCACATGACATGTGTCCAAGTGTTTTGAAGTAGTGCTGGCAACATGCTGCCAGCGGGCATAGATTCATTTTTGCATTAAGCAACAGAAACACGGTGGCGCTAGCATAATAAGCAAACCAGCTCCACAGGTTAAAGAGACGAAGTCAATGGCTTAGCTAGAGGCACTGTGTATACTCTGGTTCAACACGGGTTTAGTAGCCTAAGGACTTGCTGTCATTTGTGCCTGACTACTGTTTGTGCAGTCAAGTGGATGTATGTATATGAGAATGAGAAAGTGTTTACGATTTACTTTTACACAGCTAGTGTTACAAATAAAAACACACTGCAAAGGACAATGGCACGGTTGACGAGTGCGACACAAGATAAGTGCACAATGAGACAGGTTTAGGATTATAATGAGACTCGGGGAAGTGTGCATCAGCAATTGGATAATTTATTTCTCTTTAGAGTGCTTAAACAGGTTGATGGTCCTTTAAAAGTAGAGTCTGAGTCATTAGCTTTCAAACCAGAAGGGTGGTATGTTTTATTTATCCACTTTATTTCAGACAAAGTCTTTTGGCCTTTAGAGTACCCTCTGGCCTCTGGGTACATTTAAATGTTCACAGATAGTCCTCTAGACGTTTTTTTCTTTATACGAAAATTATTTCACATCAAAGGTCGAATGGATGGATTTGGTAACTTGTCTTAAAAAACTTTGTTATGTCTTAAAATTAGTCAAGAAAGTGTTCCAAAAAATTTGGGTGTAGATTTGAAGTGGTGACAAAAAATAATATATCCTATCGTTGATTACTTGCAATGGAGTGCTGTCTTATAGTATATGACAAATATTTTAACAAGAAAGGAGAACCTCTCAATTGCGCCAATTACAGAGGAATCGCGTAAAAAATCGAAAACGAAAAACGTCTGAAATCCTTCGTCAACAACCGGATTGGCGTCTGTCAGTGTGGTTGCAGACCAGAAAAGTCCGCAGTCGATCAAATTTACACATTCAGCAGATCCTGGAGAAAACTCAAGAAATTCAAATCGATACCCACCATCTCTTCTTCAATTTTAAGGCTGCATATGACAGCATTCACAAAGACGAACTATACAGCGCCATGTCTAAAATTGGCATCCCTACCAAACTCGGTCGTTTGTACAGAATGATGATGGAAAACGCTCGCTGCTCCATCAAGGTCTGAAACGATCTCACCGAGAGGTTTAATGTCAAAAAGGGTTATAGACAATGAGACGCATGACGCGGTGAAGTCCTATGATTTCTCTAACATCATACTTGAAAGAAACTCACAAGCCAACACCGGAGCCACAATCCATCGAAGTCTGTGCAACTATTAGCGTACGCAACGATATTGACATAATTGGCAGAACTCAGCGAGCTGTCACTGGTGCATTCGCTTGAAACGGAAGCTGTCAAAATAGGTTTGCCGGTAAAAGAGGGCAAAACCAAGTGGGAGCTTATCGGAATCCCGTTTTCCGAAAATCGGGAAAAAAGCTTTAAAATCCCGTCGTTTAAAATACTGTCTTCTAAAATCTCGATGTAATATAATCCCGCTTTTTAAAAGCCCGTTTAATCCCGGTAAGCCCGGTTCTTCGAATACCACGTATATAATGATTTCAAGTGCATAGTCCATATTTCGCATGGATTTCAAAAAAAATTTGCATATACCCAAGTTCGCACCAACCAAATCGAACAGTGACCGCAAGCAGGGGGTCATACGTATGAAAAGCGGGTTTATTGGAAACAAGATTATGAAAAGCTGGATTTTAAAAAACAACATTTTAGAGAGCGTGATATCGTACTCAACCCAAACCAAGTATATGCTGTCAACAAGAAGGGACACACAACATCGACGAATTGGGCAGAACGTCATAATAGACAGCTATAACTTTGAGGTTGTTAAGGACTTTGTCTGCCTCGGTGCTGCTATAAACTCTGATAATAACAACTCTTGTCTTGTCTTTGTAGGTCAAGAGGTAAAACATAACCCAAAAAACTAATACAAATGTGTGGCGAAACACTTGGACACTTTTTGCTTTCTATGCATCTGGAAAACACTTCATCAAAAAAAAACTGATTAAAAGCTACCTACGAAAGTAGGCGTGGCAGTCGATATAATAAATGCATTATTGCCCATTAAAGGTTGCTACACAAGTACTTACTACAAATCAGTTTTCTGTCACAAATGAAACTTCTTCATAAAGTTTTACGAAATTTTTGTTCAATACCGCAATATGTTCTGAATATTGTTAGGCTAGGGTCCCTAAAGCTGTAATAAATAAACATGGCTAATTTCACTTGGCTGTTGGAACTGAGGATTTATAAAATGTACATTGTCGTCAAATGAGTTACGAAAGGAATGTGAGTGACCTCGAGATTGTTCTCCAATCATGCCAATAGGAAGGCGTTCAAATTTTGTAAATACATATGTATTAACTTTAGAATGCCTCTAAATGATTGCTTTGTATGTAGACCTGTAAAATTCAAGTACAAGTACCAGTACAAGTACAATTGCCCTGTATTTTTTTGTAAGTACAAGTACAATCCCTTGGTACTTGTACTTAAAAAATTCAAATACCAGTACCAGGACTTGTACTGGTGCAAGTACCAGTATCTTTCAAAGTACTTGAAAATATTATCTTAAGTACTTAAATACTTAGGAATTGTACTTAAGTCTTTTTTTAATTCCTTTTAATTATTTTTTAAAAAAGACTTAAATATACATACATATGTAGTTCCTAAGTATTTAAGTACTTAAGTCCTGGTACTGGTATTTGAATTTTTTAAGCACAAAAAGTAAGTACTTGTACTTAAAAAAAACACAGGAACAAGGTAATTGTACTTAAGTTATACTTAAGTACCATAATACTTCGTTACTTTACAGGTATGTTTGTATGCATGGTAAATATGTAGATCTAGTGCGTTATATTGAAAAAGAGTATGTTTGCGCCTGCTCACGGTCGTATACCGTCTAATATCAGAATCCTTTCAAAGTTAAATTGGACTACTTTCATAATTTAGTACGTATTACTTGTGAACTCAACTTCGTAGACATACACCTCAGACATATTTAATGCAGGAAAACGAAAAAAAAAACCCTTACGATCTTTGTGAATCTTTAAACTGAAACTTGTTGTTTTATTGGTTTGTGTCTTGGATATTTCATCACAAAATCGATGTTGTTATACATAGCTTTAGTTTTTTAAAAGGAAACTCCCATCAACCCGACCGACAGTGTAAAATGCACTCATATCCTCTAATTGTCGTACAAAGTTAAGACGAAAATTCATACGCACCATTAAGTGTGATTAATTGCATGGCAGAGCTCTTAATTCGCTCTAAGGGGGGAGAAATAGGAGGATTAAGCAAATCAGCGCCGACTGAGCGAATATTTAAAAAAAGTGTCGGTGGAGGAGGTACTTTGCCTTCTTTAGGTAGATAATGATAAATAAAAAGAATCTTATACAGCGAGGAGTGAGTGAATGATAGAGAGGAATTGCAGTGAAACTGTAACGATAGGATTACTCTGAGGCACTTCCTATAGAGCTGTGCTATGTGAAATCTTATAATCTCTCAATATAGTTGAAGGAAAATCTTATACTACTTACATTTAGCAGATAAATTCAAGTAGATTAATAAAAATATCCATGAGTATTTATTAAGTCCGTAAATCCCTCGCTGTATCCGTACCAGTGGCGGCAGTGTTGTTGTAGCAGCTAAGGCAACAACTCTTATCGCTGATACAGAAGCTGGTATTAAACATTTGCTCCAGGATCTCCGAGGCGATGATACACATACCGCTGACGCTGCTGCTGCTGCTGCTGTGGTTGATATTCTAGATGAAGATGGCGTTGAAACTGTTGTTATTGTTGTTGGTGTAACTGTGGTTGTTGTTGTTGTTGATATTGTAGGTGAATTGTGCGAGACTTTTCGTCGTCGTCTTCGCGTTTGACGTTTACATTCGTGCAGTCTTTCGTTTGAACAACAACTCACCCAATCATCAACTACTGTTAAACTATGTCCCGACCCGCTATGCTCCTTCTTTTGAATATAGTATTTGCTATCGTTGTATGTTGAATTGCCCTCCTCGCTGCTCCTTGGAATTGGAATTTGCTGTTGTTGTTGTTCTTGTTGTTGCTGTTGCTGTTGTTGCTGTGGTGGTTGTTGTTGTTGATTGTTTACTATTACACTAGTTTTACTATTACAAATACGGTTGTAATTATTATTGCTATTACTTAATACTGTGGTATTGTGCAAATTCTTATTGTTGCTGTTGTTTTTGCTAATACAACTATGGCTAGTGTTGCTGCTACTTTTATTGGCCCTACTTCGGTTACTACTCCCGCTGATGTTGAGTAGTGTATCCTCGAAGGTTTTTCTCCGCTTAGTGTAGTCACTGTAGTTGTTGTTGTTGATGTTTTTAAAGTTGATGTCATTGAAATTGTTATTACTGCTACTGTTGCTGGTTGTTGATGTGAAATATTTTTCTAAATTGGAAGTGGTAGTTGTTGCTGGGGTGTTGTAACTATTTTTACTGCTGTTGCCGTTGCTGGTATTTGAAAATTTTAATAGTACATCGTCATCGTCGGGCAACACCATATTTTCATGTGTATGTGTTGAAGTATTAGTTATGACATGAACTACTATTAATTTGTTTTGTGGCGATATGGTATTGTATGGTATTTTGTTTTTTTTTTTTTTTCTTTTTGTTTTCTTGTTTCTATAAAGTTCTGTGCTGAGTTTTGAGGATAATTCCGTTCGCACAAGCGACTCTAAATATGTGTATCACCAAGGCATCTTGGTATTGCGAGTTATTTTGGCGTATTCGTATCCAGAAGCTGAGATTATTTCGTTCGTTTCTTTGTTTGTTATACTATACGGTTGTCAAAAATGAATTATTTGCTAAAAATTTGTGCATAATTGACTGGCGATAGTGAAGTTCATCCTAGGGATCAGTAAAATCTCTGAGTATAACTAACGCCATTTTTTTTTGTTTTTTTTGTTTTTTTTTGTAAATATTTGTGTCAGTAAATTCCCTTCATTCGGCCTATTGACAGGTTTCGACTTGTTCTGAAATGAGAAGATAAAAAGTATTTTGGTTAAAAATTGGGAATACATACATACATAAATAGATGTAATATGAGTAAGTTTGAATATATTATTTTGTTGCTCTAAAAAAAAAAAAATTGGAGTCGCGTTGGGCGCTACTTTTCAGTCGAAAGTAAAAAGATTGAGCCAGAAAATATTTCAACATGTTGCTTATCTCATAATAATTTGCACTGACCTAGTAATTCATTAGACAACAAAAAATAAACAAAAAATGTTAATATCATTTTCATACGCTTTTAGTTGCACAGACTTTTGAAAGATTGTTCTCGCGGTGTTGGCTTTCTTTCAAGTATGATATTAAAGAAGTCACATGACAGTTCGTATTCTTCTTCTTAGGTGGCGCTACAGTTCGGAGTGAATCTCGGCCTCCGTCACCTTGTTAAAATCCTTTTTGGACATCAATGATGCGAATGACTTAGGCAGGGATGATTTGGACTTCTTGTTTTTTGTCCAGGATCTGTCGAAGTGTGAAGATTTGATCGACTGTGGGCTTTCCTGGCCTGAAACTACACTAATAGGGGTCAATCAGGTTATTGACAATGGGTTTCAGACGTTCACATAATATGGCAGATGGGATCTTGCACGCGATGTGTAGGAGATTGATACCTCGGTAGTTGGCGCAATTCAGAAGGTGTCATTTCTTGTCGATTGGGCAAATGATGCTAAGATTCCATTCATCAAGCATACACTCGTCTGACCAAATCTTAGAAATGAGTTGGTGTATGCGCTCTAGCAGATTCGTTAGACGCTCGAGAGAAGTAGGAAAATTTTAGGTGTTCACTTTAGACATATTGTGAGACAAATAGGATGTTGGACTGATTGATATCTCTATAGATGTCAGTTACCGATCTTTCTCTACATTCGCCTATATTTCGGAAGAAGCTTCTTCCCTTGCTCCTTGCGTGTTAGAGGTTTCGGCAATGTAAGATGAGTTATATGTCATAGTGGACTACGTCGTTCCTCAACCAAAACAGAGGTATTTTTAAGCTATGTTTTGTTTCATATAACAATGCAGAGTATTGGTGTTGTAAGAGTAGACAGGGATTTCCTTTTCATCGATCTTACTTTAATCCGAGTCATTATGGAATTTTTAAAAAAGTGCAACATAGGTATTGTTAGTGTCTATTATTACCTTTTTTTCCTGCATTAGGTCTGAATGTGTAAGGCATGATCTTGGCAAAGTACGACAACTAATTTTGTAACTAAATAAGCGAGAAAGTCATGGGACTCAGCCCTTTCTAAACCCGGATTAATCTCGGGTTTTTCGTCAATATTTTACAAAGTTTTGGATAAAGATGACACTACCATTGAATATAACTTTTAGGTAATTTTTGTAGCCTAGCGAGTAGAAGCGGTCTTAATTTTGATAAAGTTCGGTTAGTCTTGTCTAAACTGATAAGTCTGAAAAGTCTATGTATTACTAATTATTGTATGAAGCTTTGAATACGTTACAAGGACTATTCGCCGCTGAACATACCTATTACTCACCAAGATTCGCTGATAATTAAATGGTAGACAACTGTCCTTTCTCGGTTGAAAGAAATGCTTTCATACGACTTTTCTACGATTTTTTGGAACGGATTGCATATTTGTACCAAAAAGGATCTCTTAGTTTGCTTTTATGTATTTTGGTTACTGCAGTGTCTGCCCATTAATTCTAAATGTCAATATCTTAGCTGATCAGCAACTACGTGGTTGATCTGATGGCTAAATATGGAACCACATAAGCATGGCGATTGGTAATGCAATTATCGGGGAATCGATCGCATTTGGCATAGAAACTTTGATATCGTTGATTATATTTGCAAATAAATGTTCTATTAGAATCTAAACTTCAACATCCTTAATAGAATTCCTTTTCTTACCGTCATTCTAAGTGGTTTGTCAGAATAGAGTCAAGGACTGTGTTTACAGAAGCCTGACCTGTGTAACTATGTATTTATTATTTATCCCATCCATTTTATTGCTTCGAATTTCATTCACTTTACGTAACCCTCCTGCCCAGTCTCACTGAATTGATAAATTAGTTTCTTGAACAAAAGTTCTCACCATGAATTGATCACAATCCTTGCGTCGTGTTAATTAAGTTTGGCAGCCTTCCTTTAAATCTATTATCCAAATCCTCGCTTTCATTCCAAAAATTGCATGCTTATCCTACTTACGAGCAGAACCACTCGTCATCAATATATTATACAAAATCCCATCACTAAGCGCTTCATGTTCGCTGTTTTAATCCTTCGATTTATTTTCGTTTCATTTGGGGCACTTCATTCCGTTCACACTATTTCATTGTTCTCCTCTTTCAATTAAAAGGAGAAACGAACATGCAATGCCTTCAGCCTTAGCATTTGCCAGATCCATATGGTCGTCCTTTCGTTCTGTAAGTGTTCTAATTACTTTATCCATTATCCTAGCGTGCTCTAGCACTTGTTCGACTGCATACTCAATTAGAATATGTAAATTTTCCGCTCCATTATTTTAAGCTCAAAAAAAAAAAAAGGAATGTTTCGTCCTTTCAGTTTTCTTTGTTTGCTGTGATAAGCTACTGCACTGTAAAATATGCAATGAAATTGAAAAGTTTATTATCTCGACGATAGTACCTCGGATTGGGGAATCAAATTTATGTATTTGGTAGGAAAATGGGAAATCCCGATAATTTGATAATTTAAATTGGTCAGTTGTGGAGGAAAGTTTGTCCCTCCTTTTTGTACTCCAACTCCTTTTGCAGCCCTTTTGTCAATTTCTTGAACTTATTCTGCCAATTTAAAGAACTTCAAAATGTATTCACCCTTCGTTGGTTTAAGAGGAAAAAATGCAAATAGGACTTCGATATCTAGGATATATTTTCTTCTCCTGTTTTCCTAACTCATCCCTTCTTTACATCGTTTCCTTGTTTGACAATTTTTTTTTTTTTTTCGTTTTTTTTTTTTTTTATTGCTCACTTAATGTAACTAAAGGGCAATACACAGTAGAAGAAGCGCCAGCTAGTATCAGCAGGAGGGTGAATTTAGGGAATTTAGTTAAATGTCCGCACACTGTGATTTGGGAGGAGAAAAAAAAAACCAAAAAAAAAAGGAAAGAGAAACAGAAAAAAGATTTTCGCGATTCTCTGCCTGTGTCGGTCTGCTGTATATAGAATTTTCTGATTCGTTTTCCTTCATTTTTTATGAAATGTTTTGATCGTTAGGAATATTAAATTGAATCACATCCCCACACACATAGACAGAGTGTGTGGTTGGGGAATAGTGATGGTATCGTGGAAAGTGGGTTAATTTCGAGTGATAAAAATAACGTATCCGAAAAAATTAAGTTATGAATAAATAATACGAAGGAAGGAAGAGAAAAATAAAATAATTTCGCGAATAACCAAAATAATCAGTACTCGGTGGTGATGATTTGTTTTTAATGTTATTGCCCAGACCCGCATGGCATTGTTTATAAATTTTGGATATACTAAGCGTTGCGGATGAAGAATCCGATGGGGAATGTTTCTCCGTTTGGAAAATGTCCGGGGATTATACTCGTTTTAGGGCAAATAAGTACTTATATGTTTTGGTAAGGATATTGAGTTAAACAGTTTCTCTGTCTCTGTTTAATTGAGGCGAAATTAGTAACCAATGTCAATTGAAAAACTTCTTATTTGATACTTGCATATTTCACTACTGTCGGTTTCATTATGCAGGTTTAGTGATACCACTTAACCAATATTCGGCGATTCAATTGCAGGAAGGTATATCGAAGACAATGTTGCTACTGCACACTTGTTTGAATCTCTCAAAAGTTGGTCCTGAAGGCAATCACAAGCTAAAGTGATTTACCCATCTCAAACCTTCTCTCGATTTCGACCTTCTCAAAATGCAACCAGAGGCTTTGCGTTCCACATTTCCATTTCTCTATTGGAATTGAAGTTAGAAAGGCTCTTTAGCTACTGAGTGTTGTGCTTGGACATCGTAGGAAGGTAGGAAGGTAGGAACTATAGGAGTACCTTGTACCGAATCACCCTGTGGGTAGATACATGGTAATTAGTCTTAAGCACAGTTTCAACTTTCAACATTTAGCTAGTCCACAAGCGGGCCCGATTTAGATAGATTTTCTCGCTCTTTGGATGCGATGCATTTCTCTTTCATTTGTGATTCTTTCTAGTACTAGGTGTAGAGGTGTAGCTCTAGTGCTGCTGTCAAGTTCTCACAGCTTCAGTCTTTGCACTTTATCTAAGGATATCCTCGTTTTGCCGTCATGCCCACTTATTACTACAGCTTCTACCTATACATGTTCTAACGAATTTCAATTCTTCAATTCAAACGAAGAATTTAGTATCTACTAAATACTATGCCAGTGCAGTTTTCCAATACATTCTGGATGAAGCTTGTTAAGTGATAAACCGCAGTTTCTGTGGATCTATGTATGTACCTAACAATGGCATACCAAAAAGTTTGTCCGGTAAGGAAGACGGCCAAGAGATCTCATCCTCCGTGGCGGAACATGTAGATAAACTCCAAGAGAAAGCAGGTCAGATATTTTTATAACAGGGCTAAAGTGGTAGAGAATGATATCACATGGAAGGAATATAAAAAGTGCAAGAGAGAATTCAAATATATGATCAAGCAATCTAGAAGGAAATATTGGAGGCTATTCTGTGAATCGATTGCAGACACAAGTTAAGCTCTTAGACTCCGCAAAATGATGACAAAAGATGCAGCAGTACCCAGCTTCAAGCGGGAGTAGTAGTAGTAGTTTTAAAAACATTGGTCGAAGCTCGTTTTCTAGGAAGTGGCACCCCACACTGTTTCGACACTTAATGCGCATTTTGATAACGTCAGCTTGTCAATAGAGGAAGAGGTAGATCATCTCGTCACATGGAAGAAAATGCGAATTTTGCCAGCTATGTTGCAGAAGGCTCCAGCAAATATTATAAACAGGATCAGGGAAATTTTTATAAATTGTCTAAGGTTAGGCTACGTACCTATGGTATGAAGAAAAGTGCGGGTAGTATTTATACCCAAAGCAGGTAGACCAGACCACACTTCTGCGACGGGCTATAGACCCACTAGTCTCTCGTAATTTTTCCTCAAGGTACTTGAAAGGCTTTTCGACATTTATATAAGAAGCAAATGTTGCAATGGATATATATATGTAAAGCTCAGTACGCATATTTAAAGGGTAAATCGGTAGAAACAGCTCTACATAAAGTAGTAGGCAAATAAGAAAGCAGCCTTCAACATAAGGAATTCGCACTAGCTGCTTTTCTAGATATTAAAGAGGCTAGTCATGCTCGTCACGAAAAATATCAATTCCACTCTTGCACATACATATGTAGTTCAATATCTCGGACATAGTTCAATAAGGAAAGTGGTTTCTAGAGACACTCCTCACGGAGAGGTTATCTCTCCCCTTCGCTGGGTTATTGTCATAGACGACATACTTAAGTATCTATGCAACGCAGGGTTAAGTGTCAGGGAAAATTCTTAGATACATTAAAAGGCCTGAAATTGGGCTGAAAAGTGTGAAATTCATATCAATCGGGGAAAAAACAGAACTAGTACTATTTAGCAGGAAATACAAAATACCACCCTTCAAATTGACTAGGCTTGCTGGATCTTTCAATCTCAGATCGCGGTTGATATCTTGGTACGGTACTAGATAGAAGGCTAAACTGGAAACTCAACGTTCAAGAAAGAGTCCATAAGACCTACAATGCTTTCTTCATTTGCAAGGACAGCGGAAAAAAGTGGGGCTTGAAACTGGCAATGATACATTGGCTTCACATTATGATAATCAGACCCATTCTTACATATGAGGCTCTTGTTTGATGGAAGGTTACGATTAAGAAGAATACATGGGATATGTTGACCAGGGTATAAAGAACAGTCTAGATTGCTATCACTGGTGCTCTACGCACTACGCTCATGACTGCATTCGGGGCATTTATGTGTCTTTTTTGGTTTCTGAACTCTTTAAAACTAGCTATATGGGACATAGCTCTATTCTTAAGGGATCATTCCCCAAAATCGCTGACGAAGCGGATAAAAGCCTTGATACACTTAGCTTTCGACACACCCTACTTTTACCCTGAGGTGGAGGATTGGCAAAGGAAAAAAGGTTGGATCGAAACCGAATTTTAAATTTTAAACAAATGGTTCCAAAACTAGTGAGGGTAGTAGACCTACATGTGACTCTGAGACTTCCGGAGGCATGCAGTGTGTTCCAAGAAGAGGTGTCAAGATACATGTCAAGAATATCGCCAACATTTCGGTAGAGCTCGTATAGTTGGTGGTTACATCTTCTGCTCCAATCATCAAATATTTGATGAAGAATTTTTCGCTAGAATAATCTTTTTTTGTTTATCGTCTAGAACTCGGCAGCGTACAGCAGAATTGACAGGATCTAACCGCACAATTTATCTTTCGTCGTTTGCTTTGTCAGTCATCCGCTCTTCTTCATTTAGGTGTCATTCATGGAGCTGATATTTACTCCAAAGTAAGTAGACTCTTGAACACCTTAAAGTTTGGATCATCAAAAGGAGCGCTATGACCTAGGCGATGGACAGAAGCATCTTTGTTTGTTTCAAACCCCTACAAGAGCACAGTGGTAGTGACTTGTTGAAGATATTGCCATATTCCCTGCTGATCCTTGCGTTACATACTTAAAATCCATACAAAAATTGTATCAATATCTCGTTGGTGCCTTACAGGTGGTGACTCAACCGAATTACTCGCAGCTTATGTAGCCATATCGTCTGCAAATGTGGCTTCTCCTTGTAAAACATCTCAAGTGAATATTAAGCATTAAACATTAAGCAATATGCTATTTTTTTAAGGTAGTATACAGCATACAAAGATATTTTTTCTGTTCTTGATCCTAGCAAGTAATTGGTATAGAGAAAAAATAGAAGAGGTCTAAGAATGGATGCCCGCGGAACCCCGACGTTTCTTTATACATTTTGAGTTTTATACATTCGATTTTCGATTTCTAGTCACTTTCTGGATGAACTTTATTTAAACGTAAATATAAATCAACCTAGACGTTGTGTCAAAACAAAAGCTGCACCTACTCGTACTGTTCTCTAACAAATAAATTTCGTTTTCCTTTGATTTCTTTGATAGATCCTCATACGAGATGAACGATAAAATTGCCACAATCCCAGTAGGGGCAAAAAAAAAATATTATAATTCTTTCCTATTCATCAGATTCATTCATCACAGTTCTAACCTCACATCTCACTAACTAAAAAGATATAAACAAACTAAAGTAAAAAAAAAAAAAAGAAAAGAAAATCAAAGCAACGAATATGAAAACGCAACAAAAATCATTGAAACAAATTAGATCTCAGGCAAAGAAGCGTGAGAAGAAACAAAAATACAGAGAAAAGAAAAAATGCAAAAAAAAAAAAAAATACATAAAAAGGAAAGAAATCATTATCCCTGAATTAATTTCACCCACTAACCTCATTTCATCCCGTGGGACGGCTGCTGCTGCAGCAATAAAACAAAATAACACACACTCGCATCTACACGAAATGATGAAAACGAAATCTTATAGGCATATCAAACGCCGACCGACTAACACACACACTCATACACATACACGTAGCTAGATACAGTGTGTGCGAGTTTCACTCGCTCATCGCAGGAGATGAATGAAATAAATAATGAGAGGAGCGCAAAAAGGCTGGCAAAAAGGATACACTCATGGCGTGTTACTTCGAAAAACGAAAAAATGTGGACGATTGCTGAAGCTGCGCTACTGCTCTACATTACTTGCGCGCCGTACATGGGCCTGAGCATATTCCATTCATTCATCCCCAGGACTTGATTGTCAGCCTGCCTGCTGTGTGTTTGGATATGACTGTGTGTATATGACGGTGTGTACACTGTGAGTATTATTTCAACCAAAAACAAAACTCTCCAGGGTGGTGACTGGTGCCTGCTACTCACACCCACTCTCAATCGTGAACCCAGTATTGTGCTGACAGTAGAAAAAAAAAATAAAAAATATCGATATGTAAGGCAGTCACGCACACATACACATATACTATGTCACCCACAAATGTGTGTGTGCGTGCATTCAAATATTCTCTGTGTTAGATAACGAGGCACGAAGAATGATATCCTTTTTCGCACAAAAATTCCTGAAGAATGTTTTGTGAGCGATTCGAGTTGAGTTGTGTGGATAGATACTTTGGATTAAATGGGATGGAATGCATGTTGAAATTCTGGCCATTAAAAAGGGTTCACCAGGCGCTCCAATGAATAGACGTACTCTGTGGTGTGAAAGAAATGAAGTAAACGGTCAGATGGTCATCGCGCATCCCTTCCATCATCCATTATGTCCATTTAGCCAGGCAAAATATATTTATAACTTTCAGATAACAGTAACACACATTCAGAACGATAGAATGAGCAAGCAAGAACGAGAGATAGTGGTATGGGAATGTCCTTGTGAGATGCATTCTCTTTTGTTTAGCTTTAGCTCCCAGCACCAGTTAGTTTCTGTGGCACATTATGATCGAGGACGTAGGATATTATTGATTGCACAGAGGCATAGGAACTTTATCCCCTGTTTTTACTTTGTTATAGATGGTGGGTGCTGAAATGGCCGATGGTGTCCACTTTTAGGGCGCGCAATGGGAGTGAACATGATGGTGGACCATCACCTCCAGCATCGTCACATTGTTGACATTCCGATAGGATAGTGTTGTGTATTTGCGTTGCTTTTCGCACAGGGTTGTATTTTCATATCAGCTATGGGATTTCTTAATTGGTAATTTGAGGATGGAAACAAGAACGATTAAGGGCAAATACTTGGGGAAATTAATTATATCTTGCGGATCGGTCCTGGGGTGAAGAATGACTGTATGCTTTTGCATGCTCCTAATATGGACATTAAATTTGCTCTCTCCTCCATGTATGACCACTTTAGTTCATAAGATTAAAGCACTTACAAAAGGTCAGTTAGATTTGTATCTATAGTGTGGTTTATCTTATTTGGAGTAGTGGTGCCGAAAATAGTGTCAAAAAAAATAATCAGATATTAGAAATTGACTTTGTAGCCAGTGCTGCTTTAGATTTTGATATCCAGACTTTCCTAGAATAGGTACACTCTCTAATCTAGTTTTCTATAAGAATCTGAGGACAAAAGTTGGCTTAAGTGATGATATTTCGTCATCTGATAATTGGTGCTTATCCAGATATTTCATTCTTTTGTGGGTAAGTGCCCCATAGGATCCCAGCATATGTTTTGGGATTTCACTGGACTCATCGCAGAATCTATAGAGACCTTCTTCAGCTATACGTAGTTTCCTTAGGTGTTCCTTAAGTCTACAATGCCCCGGTAGGAAGAGCGCTGAGATACGAAGGTTATTCTTGGTCATGCTGATGCATGCTTCAAATCTTTTTCGGTTTTTAGCAGTATATGCCAGGCAGTTAATGCCATGGCTTGTCAATTTCTCAAGAAACATCCACTACATCACTCCACATTAAGGGAGATAGAACTCCACTTTCTGGGCTCTTTGTGAGTCTCCGCTGGTCTTGCACTCAGAAGTTCATGTATTCACTGTGATACTGTGGTATTCACCCCTTTTCTATCTGGACTACAGCTTCGATGTCCAAAAAGGCCCACAGTACTATCTCTTACATTCAAGAGCATTTTGAAAAATCTCAGTTAGCTGGCACAGATATCTTTCTGTGGATCTTCCTGCTCTGTATGCATGCTGATGAGGAGATGTTCACAGCTTCTTCCATCGTTTTGAGAAGGAACGATGTTAGACCCCATTTTCGGAATGAATAATACCTTCGCCCTTCTTCACTGGTTTGCTTTATAGCCCAATGACAGATTGCTTTTTAATATCATTGCCAGATTTGCTAGTAATTTGCCTTGCCTCTTTTGTAATAGGATTGGTGTAACTCCATCCACCCTTGGTGACGTCAAAGAACTGAAATAAGCCAATTGCCCATTCTAAGCGCCTTTTGTAAAAGATTTCGGTCGTTATTTTTCAGTCCTCTTCAGAGGTCTTGTTATATTGATCCTGCTCCTAAGATCCGTGCTCGAAAAAATCGAGATCTATGTCCCTCATCTTTGATGAAGCTGGCTCAAAACTGATCATCGTACCTATCTCTCACCCGAAAGTTGTCGAAATACATAGAGAGGTTCTTCATCCATACCAAGTTTAGACTTGTTTTCAAAGAAGCTATGCAGTCATGAAAAGGAGGAAAATATGTCCGTCCAATATTCAACACTATTCTAAAGAAGTTTACTGCATCTATGACCACTTTTTTTTAAATTTCCTCGACCAATTATGAATATTAGAAGAATTTGTATCTTTCGCTGCATTTTTGGTTCATTTAGGGTTAAGTTAGTTGGTTGGTTAGTTGGTTAGTTTAGGGTTAAGTGATACGAGTAGATGTGTGGAATCTTAATGAACATTTTATGGTGTCTATATTCAAAACCTATCCCCCCTATGAACTTACCAAGAAGTCCGTGCAACTAAGAGGGCTAAGAGAAGTTTGAACTTCTCAATCTGTGTGAATGTGTAAGAACAAGCGCATACCCACAGTAACTTATTAATTTTGCAATCAGAACAGCTTTAGTCAAGCTTAATCTGCCTCACGGGCTACGGTATGATAGTTATATAATGAAATAATTGAAACCAAGAAGACTTGGTGCTCCTCTTCAACGATTTCTGAGACGAGGAAACACATCTGTTGCGTATCTGTTCTGCTCTATCGGTTCATCGAAAGATCTAGTTAAACTTGACTTAAGCAACATGAAAAACTTTGTCACCGGGTCAAACTGGTTTAATGCCTAAATTGACTCACCCCAAAACTTGTTGTTCTGCAATCTGTCCCATATGGGAAGTTTCCATGCAGGTCTTCGGTGCTGGTAACCCGGGAAGATTCAAAAGTATAACAAACAATTTTTCAGCAAAGGCTTCTTAGCTTTTGGTTGCTTTGGTCTAAATGGCAAAGTCATATGGTTAAGAACAAGGAGTCGCCCATCACCATTCATGGTTAGAGGAAATAACTCAGCTATGGGGATATGGAGAGACTGAGTGAAGGAAATAATCACTATACCCTAATCTAGTGCCATCAAAGCAATCGAATTAATTCATAGTAGGTACTGAAGGCAGTCTCATTTCAAATTATTTATGATGGAAATTAAATCCATTTCTATCGTCTATGATTAGTTTGTTCTACTCAAATAGCTTCCTTACAATATCTCCTTCCATCCAAAGCTTCCATTCAACTGTGGAACATTGTTACCGTTCTTGCCAACAGCAGTTGTCCATTACTTTACATGAATCTCTACAAGCCAAAGGAAAACTGATTTTCCGCAACAGTTCTTTGACTTTGACTTTCGGGGAAACGGACGCGGACGGGGTAAAAAGAAAAGAAAAAAAAAATCTAAATATGACCGCACAACCAATTTCAATAAAGCCAAACTATCATCCGCATCCGGAAAAATCCTGCTCATCCTACATGCCTTTCCGTTGACAACTTTACGACCTTTATGACTATTTTGCAAGAATGCATTACTAGAGCCAGCCTCCCACAAAAAAAAAAAAGGATCTAAAGCGTAATGACCGTAAAATATGCTGACATTCGAACACAGTTCTGAATAGCGGCGCGGCGATATGAAGGCAACTTTATATGGAGGTTGGGATGTGACTATGCGTAAGGCTTTAACTGCCAAATGTCCTTGCGAGCTATTTGGAGCAAAAATTTAAATTTTCAACTCTTTTGCCATGGTTGCTATCCTCTGCGTTGCTCTGCGGATGATGATGATGATGTTATGTGCCTGCCTGCCATCAATAGTGCTTCCTAGAGGGAAGCTCGAGTGTAAGCCCTCCCTTAGAGAAGCCATTTTCTTGTTTTTTTTTTTTTATTTTTTGTTTTTCTTCTTTCGTCGTTTACTCTGCACGGAGAAAAATACCATTTCCATTTGCAAAAGAAAAGTTGACGTTTTGGAGCGGAAAAGTGTTACATTTTCGAGGGCCTTCTTTTGACGGAGAGAGGCAGAGAGCACAAAGCAGTGTGCGGGAACTTTGTGCAGCGGCGGCGGATCTAATTATCGGTGTTACTTTTGCGAGGCCCGGTTTTCTCTCTTTGCTCTGCTCTAAGTCCTATGGATATGGTGGTAGTAGTAGTTTTTTAATTAAATTACATTGAGATGGGAAATTTCAAGGGTTGTTTGAAGCTTAATTTTTCTTCTCCATCAAGAGTGACAATTTCATTTGTTTTTATCTTTTTTTTTCGTCCCATTAAGAGGCTAACCAGGCTGGGGGACTGTCGAAAAAAAAAGAAAAAATGGGTTAAAGTCCCGGAAGGGATACATAATTGGCTCAAATACCTTTGACAAACAAAAAATATACAGAATTTCATAGTTTCACACCCATGCGTCCTTTGTGCTCGGATTTTTTTTTTTAATTTTATATGGCTAACCGGGTTAGAAAAATAGAATAGAAGCTGCACATAGAACAAGGATTGCGAAGCACATCCCAGTCCCTTTGTGTTTGGCGGAGACAAAGAGTGGAATATGCTCTGGAGCTTTAGTTTGACATATTTTTTTTTTAACGGCGACGAGTTTAGGATTATTCCCCCTCTTTCCACGCCTGGACGCAATCTGTGTAGGTACTCTGCCTGCTGCTGGTGTTGTTAACCCCGTATGAAGGGCAAATTCACGTTTCCTGGCTTTATATGTGAGCGCGCGTCAAATCTAATTGATAGTGATGAGGTACAAAGGGATTAATCGATATGTAGTGTTGTAGTTTGGTTGCAACTATGTGTTTGGCTTGGTATTTTTTTTTTTTTTTTTTGTATGGAGTTTAATCCTTTTATCTTTATGGAAGGGATTTGTAGCAGCCAGGACTGTATGGGTGGAGTGCGAAAGAATCGCCTGGCCTTAGCACTAAGAGGGAGCCGAACGTAATTGAATTTTATCTGACAGCATAGGGGATTTTATCAAATGAAAAGGGAGGTCTGTGTGAAATAGGTTAGATAGAACAGCGTTGAAGTCAATGAAGCTTTTGAATTGATTTGTGAATGGTGTCGTTGTGATAATTTAATTGCTCCAATGTGGTCAGGTCAGGCGATATTTTTGTTTTGAATCCGAAAATGTGTTGTGGGTTTAAAATCTATCCAATTTGCAACTGGTTTCAATTTCTAAAGTGATGTAATTTTAGTCAATAACTAAGTTCTTTTGGAATGCTAAGGATACAAACTGAATTAAGTACTTTACAAGGTTTTCTTTTCCTTTTAGAATACTTCAAGAATTGGAGCATTTTTTCGAGCATAGAATGTCATCGTTATAAATCTGGAAAGCCTGGGGTAAGTCATAGTTTAAATACGAAACTATTTAGTATTCCATCGAATTCAAGTATTATATGATATACTGCTTATGAAACAAGATACATATGTAAAGGTTTTTTATTTTTTCATATCCTAGAGTAGACACTGTTGCACTAACTTTAAAAATAAAATCTTCTCCTTTTCGCTTAAAAGGGATTGCCTGCTGTACCTACTAGTAAATTGCAAATTGGAAGTTGATAGTAAAAAAGTTTCCGTCCAAAACTGTAGCCTCCCTACCAAATTGTATCGAATGGCATGGTTAGGTTATGAAGAGGTGTGTGATGGAAACGAACTCAACACGTTCACTCGGAGACCTAAAGGTTAATTGTGAATCCACTTTTCGAAAGTAGAATGAGACTGAAAAATAAAACTAAACCAAAATCTATCGTGTTTCTGGCTGTCTTCGGAACCAGTTTATATTTTAAAGAATTGGAGAAGATTCGTAATCAGAAAGTCTGTTAACCCTGTGGTGCTTGCAAAGAACCTGGATCGGTGTCGTTCTTGCAAAGCGGGGCAGAGGTAAAGTAGATGTTGGATTGACTCCACCTCTTCTTCATCTCCATTTACGGAGAGTTACTCCAATGGCACAGTGTCCTGTGATTATTCCAGTTGGGGTGCGGATGGAAGATCGATTTAGTACCAGAAGGCATTTTGTTTTCTTTTTATCTAATTTCGGTCAAAACGTACGAGAGGTGCCACAGTCCTGAATACATAACCAGGTTGAGTTGGTCTCTTCCTCTATTACGCCGTCAGTTATGGTTTGCAATTTACCAATCGGTGGCAGTATGGATGTATCCGCTTCACTAATAATCATTTCTGATCCCATTCTGGTTAATACATCTCTCGATGGACTCTTACATCCGAACTCAAACACCTCGACTACGCCGACGATGTATGCCTACTGTCTCACAGAATAATGGACCTTCACCAAATGACAGCAAATGTGGAGAGGGAAGCTGACATCGTTGGGCTGAAAATTAACTCGGCAAAAACAAAAATGATCAGCCTAGGACCGAACTCATCAACTCATATGTGCATTTCTGGACAAACAATTGAGAGAGTAGAGAGTTTCCAATACCTTGGGAGTATTGTCCCAACTGATGGCGGAACCGAACTGAATATAGCCAGCCTAGTAGGGAAAGCAAAATCTGCGTTTGGGATGCTATCCACAATTTGGCGTAGTAATGCAATTAGCTTAACACCAAGCTACGACTGTTCCGTTCCAACGTTGAATCCGTGGTGCTATATGGATGTAGTACTTCGAGAGTGACCACTACTATCACGAGGAAGCTGCAAACGTTCGTCAATAGGTGCCTACGCAAAAACTTAAGGATTTTCTGACCACACCGTATCTCTAACTAACAGCTTTATCAGAGAACGGGTCATGAACCAATAGGCGCAACCATACAACGATGAAAGTGGCAGTGGATTGGTCACACTCTCCGAAAAGGTGACAGGTCCATAGATAACGACGCGATGTAATGGAACCCGCTTACTCAAGTCGCTCGTCAAGCCGATTTGATACAAAATTTGATGAGTGTGAACGCACCTATTGCAAGGATTTCAGGTAATCTAAAAGATTCCTGTTTTTGCTGCTATTCCGAGTAAAAACCTGTTCCCGTACCTATCTTCATTTTTGAGCCATCTGTGTAGACTGTGGTCCTAAAATCGAAATATATACTATTGGATTCATACCATGCCTGACTTGGGAATAGGATCGGGATATCAAAGTTAAAGTCATAATATGGGACTATATAGTCTGATGTGGCTCTGAAGCTTTCGGTGTTATATTTTCTGCCCATTGCCTTTATTCTGTTTAACATTACCGCATCTACATACATAGGTGGTCCGTTTCTACAGATTGGATTCTGTCAATGTGAGAGCTTCTTTTGTGGCTGGCTGAACCCTTAATGAACAAGTCCAGGGGAAGGTTTTAAACTCCTCTGGTTATGAACTTTCTAGAGTTCTTTCATATAGCACTTTGCACCAGTTGCTCTCCACCCGATTAAGGACCCGTATGAGATGATAGGTCTAGTAATTGCTTTGTACATCAGTGAATTCGGCGCGGTTGCAATCCCCACCTTCACCTATAGGTCCCCTTACAGGGATGCTCTCATTCCATTCTTTGTCATTGCTTTAGCATTCCTTTTCCAACATGACTTGAAATCTTCAGTGGCGTGGAGATATTTCGCCTCAAATGAGAGATTTATTGTGGTGCCATCTAGCTTTAGTAATGTAAAGTCGAGTATCTTTCTCTTCCTAGTGTACAAAACAAGTTCAGTTTTCTGAGGTTTAACCCGCAAACCGATCTGTTTTACCCACACAGATGGCTCTTTGAGAATAGATTCCATTAGCTCGCTGATTGTTGGCAAGAATTTGCCTTTAATCAATATAACTAAGTCGTTAGTGAAGATTCTTAGGATTCTGTTGACGGTAAGTAGCCAAGGCAGTGGAGAGAGGACTTCTCCTTGTAGGTTGCCTCTTGTTGTCATTTTTCTTATAGAACTTGCACCGGTAGCTGAGTTGATGATCCTGCAGTTAAGAATGTTTTCGACTCAGTTCCCAGATGAACCTGTTTACTTTTAAATCTTCCAGGGTTTTTGTTTTGTTTGTTGGTATTTACTCCTTTATCCTTCAAAGTAAACTAAAACCATTTCTATCACACTTAAGGAATATTCAACATTCTACTGCACCAAGGTCGGTCCTTTATTAATTTTAAGTGATTTCTCTCCAAGGCAACGCACGCATTCAACAGAGTCGCTTTCCCTTTTACAAGTATTACTACCCCACTTACTAGTACATCACTCCGAGCATAAAAATTCAAAACTCTTTAAATTTCAGACAAAGAAAAAAAAAAACGAATCAATAAATGGGCTTCTGTTCCCCGTCTAAGCCCGGCCCGCATTGTGTGTATGTGCCCAACCTCATTTTCATACTTTGATTGATTTCATGTGTCACCCATTCTCTGTTGCATGCAACAGCTTGCTGAACAACCATGATGATAGAAATCGTTATGAATGCAAAATAAAAGGTGGATGGTAGTATGATTGATGTTGACACTCGGGTAGTGAATGGGAACACGATATCCGTGTCAAGATTTTCCGTGACAATGTGCAACCACTAAACGGTGCCCATTTTCCTCCCAGTCGAGTCGCTCGCTCGCTCGGTTTGGTTCACCTATATTTTCTAAGCTTTTGCATAATCATGACATAAATTATTATCAGCCATCCCTTTAATTAGTGATGGGTTAGTGGTGGGTGGATTGGGTCGAGATGGTTGGCTCTGGGCGGAATGCATTGCTCGGGAAAAAAAAATAATACGAAATGCCCAAACAAGTGGTTTGCAACCGCCGCAGTCATTTCGCCTGCCTCCTTGCACCTTTCCATTCCTTCTTTCCTCTATACACTGTTTAAGCTTTTGTTGCCTCTCAAAAGCCTTTGAAATGTCCTCGTCGACAAGTGGGGGGGTGTATTTTCTTCCATTTTTAAAATTCCTTTTTTGCAGACGTCGTCGTCGTCTGTCGGCTTGGTCCTACAACTCATCGTCGTCGTCCTTTATGGAGAGGGAAAAAGCGAGTGGGAGAGAACGAGAGAACGGATATGAGGGTGTTAATTGTTAAACATTTCTCGTCAGTTTTTTTTTTCGCCTTTCCTCTACATTTCAACATGTGGTTGCCGCATAATATAACAAAGGAAAATTTTGTATTCAACAAATGGCATGAAGGGGAGAGCAAGGATGTTTTATGGCGGGTGGGTGGTTGGATAGATGCCGCTTTTTGATTAAGTATTGTAGGTGGGTGCGATGCATTGTTTTGTTAAATTGTGTGAGCGGAGGGGGTGTGGGGGCGGGTGTCCTGTATCGGGATCAATAAACTTATAGAATGTGTATCGAGTGCAAGAGGAGTGCTTTGTGTCGGTTAAATTATGAATAAATTCAACGTATAATCGGGTTATAGCGGATGCCTGTTGTCAGCGTATCTACACATGTGTGTAGATTTTGCCAGAGGGTTGTAGCTGCATTGAACGATATTAAATCGATTAAAAATACAACAAGCAATTTAATTTTTTGTTATAGTACCAATTTAGAGTTTATCTATAATATGATTAGAATAGCTAACAATTACATGTTTGACTGACTGATCATGTTTGTAATTTTTGTTTTCCTTTTTCTGCGAGTTTTTACATAAGCCGGCAAGGTTTTAAAACGGAACAGTCTGCTTAGTATTAATAATACTAATAGTGGGCGCCGTAGCTCAAGTGGTTAGTGTGTTGGACTACGAAGCAAGGGGTTCGTGGTTCAATCCACAGGAAGCACCTAAAATTTCTTTCATGGTCCCATCTTTCGCGAAAGTCTGACAAACGTCCGGGAGTATAACTGCCTTGAATAAGTTTCTCAAATTGTCCTTCGGAAAATACATTAATCAGTAGGTCCTTTCTATTCGTGTAATGAATATAATACTCACAACATGAATGGTTGTATGAAGCTAGACCCTGGGTCCTATAATACCCAGGTGTATAAGTATCGCTCATCGATGGATTTTTTTTAGAGAACCAGAAGAGGTACACTGCACACTGGAGAACCATTTGAATACTTTGAGAATGTTAATGCTTATACCCTTTCTAAATTCTGTTGCTGACCTCAGAAGTGTGGACAGTATGTGGATGGATTTTTTACCTTCCTTCCCGTACACCACCTCACTGTAGAGTACCGTATTCTAAAAGGAACTAGTAGCGACCAAGGAGATTTCATTCTATATCTACAAACAAATATTACCATTTTACTGGTTGCTAAGCTATATCTATAAAATATCTGAACTATAGCTCTCTTGGATGGCCCAGTAATTTAGGATCCACTTATGCTGGACTGATGATATTCGCTACCTGAAAGATTCTGCCCTAAGGGAGTAATCTTGACATATTTCTCGCTACACGCAAACAATTATTTAGACTAAAGGCAATAAAAGAGACCATTTAGGCGGAAACACTAAACATGCTACGCTGAATCAAAAATGTTCTAGTTGACTCCTTTCTTTGAAAAGACTGCATGGCACTATAATAATAGTTGTCATTGCGGTTTCTGTTCTTGTCTGGCCCTCTTTTTAGCAATTTATGTAGGGGAGCTGGCGAATGCTATCGGTAACTCTTTATTAGAAGCTCAAACTAGGTCTAAAGGAGAAGACTGCTCTGCTGTATCTAGGCTTAATTACAACAAAAATGGCGCAAATTTTCTCCAAAATTCCCCACAGTTCTAGATTGAACTACAATATGTAAACAATCGCAATGGGACGAGAAGTTTATTGATCTCGTGACTTCAGAAGTCTCGAACTTCTCCTATATGAGAATGGAGAATTTGAAATCATTTAGGCGGAACGTTTAGTCAGGTAATTAGACAGGTCGAAGTGGTATCTTCAACGTTCCACGATAAGGCTTTTTAGCCATTTTGTTGTAAAAAAAAACTTAGAAGAAGGGAGCGAAAATCTTCAACAACCATTTAGGAAACTGACTAGCTCGCTAAACTCTTGCTCCAAGGTTTTGTTAAGGGTGTCAAAGAAGGTTTCGCCTAGTATGCGATGTCTGACTCTGGCTAGAGTTGGGACACCTGCAGAGGAGATGAAACACTTTTTTTTTGCTCTCATTGTTGCAGCTGCGATAATCCTATGTTCTGGAACAGTTCTATGTGGGCCACGTCTGTCTTGATGTGACATAATTATTCCTTATCTGATGTTAGAGTCTGTTAGAAGTACTAGAGGTTTTTTCATTTGACAGTTCCAAAGGGGAAGTGAACACATTTTGCGAGGGACCTGTCGTGGGCGAAGCCTCACCATCTCATCAGGCCGTTCCATGTTATTGCGTCCCGGCACCCAGAGGAGACTGATCTTGAAGCGATGCTGTAGTGAGACGAGTTCCTCATTACACTGTTCCACCACCTTAGAACCTATTGATGACTTTGTTCATAGTTGGGCCTTGTTGGATGGATGTTGAAGGTATGGTAGACCCTTAATGGCAGCCTTGCTGTCAATAATGATGACAATATTTTGGATAGATATACGGTTGTCTTTGAAAATGCAACAAGCTTCGAGTACTTCCAGCATTTTAGCCTGAAAAACATTGAATGAATCTGGGAGACGGTATGACTCAGATCTCAGGAGCATGTCCGGGAAAATTCGAGCACCTACCCTGCAGTCCATTTTTGAATCATCTGTATAAATTGTTGTTTCATAAGCCTCATGTCTACCATAAAGTCTTTCCTAAAATTTAGTTTGGGGATTGTGTAGTCGGTTAAAGGCGTTGCCAAATCCCTAGGTAACAAATCCAGATTGTTGCTATGTACGGTTTAGCATACAACAACACCCTTCTTCAATATGAAGATCGGGTCATATAAGGTGCAGTAAAACATTCAGGGCTTCGGTTGAATATGATTCTGTTGATAATGATCATGGCACCTGTAGTGGCTGTAGCCGTTGTTCTTTGCACTTTGTTTAGTTGTCTAATGTTTCTTTATCAACGCAGGCCACCAAACCGTATGAGATGATAAGTGAACCGTAGGAGGATTAGACCATCTTCGGTCGAGGTCTCCCACATTCTTACTGAATGTTTTACTGCAGGAGTAAATGGTTACACTGAATTTTTTAACTCGCTTCTCTATATTAAGCTTCCAGCTAAGTTTTGAATCGAGTACAACGTCTAGGTACTTTCCGCTGGAGGATGAGAACATAAAATACCGTGAAGGTCGATATTTTCGTTTTTGTGGTAAAACGCATTGATTCAGTTTTGTTTATAGTGAGTCCACAGCTAATAGCCTTTTGTGCTTACTTTCTTCAAAGCACCTGCCATGATCTCACAGAGAACCGAAGGAAACAATCCCGACACTAACACTCTTCTGCCTCCAGTTTGTGCATTCCAGTAACAAAGTTTTTCTTTCTGTTCCCAGTGATCTAATTCCATCTTTATCTGTATAACAGGTAGACCACATAAGGGTTCGGGGCCAATAAATGGAGAACTCACAAGTTCTGGCAAGTTCGTCCGTAGCTTCATTGCCAGGAATGCCTATATATCCTGGGACCCATGTTAATGTGATTTTAATGTGTACAACTTAGACTAAATGTCAAAGGACATTAGAGGTTTAAGAGCTGCTTGGCTATCTTATAAAATGTTTATGTTTTCGTAAGTTTTTTTTTGATGTACAGAGCTCGACAGCAAAAACCTCTGTTTGGAAGTTGAGTACCTACCCTAATTCGCAGACAATTTGTAGTTGACGTTGGAAATTCTATCTCCTACCCTGTACCATTCAGATGGAGGTATCAATTGAGGGCCTTAACGATTATCTCAATAACTGCGATTGGGATGACAACTTTGAAGAGGGGATAGATATCGACTCTTTTTGGCATGAAGTCCACAGATGATATGTGCAACTAGGTTGATGGTTTTATTCAAATACCCAATACGTGACTTGTTTTTCATCCCACTGATTCAAAATAGAAAAGTTTGTACAGTAAAGTAATACCTTCTCCGGAATGAACTATTTCTAGAAGGCTAGGACGCCATGTAATGCCTCTAGAGTATATGTGTATACTCTGACTTAATACCTTTGTTTTTGGTATGAATTACCTGCGACACTCCCCTAGATTTCAGGCCTGGGTAAGCCATTACTCTTTACTAATTGAATATGCCTGATCGTTATACTTTGAGTCTACACATTCCCTAATCTCAATGATCCAACCAAGAAAAAAAGGTGAGCCTTTAACGTTGCTATAAACTAACCAAATAAATAAGCAACCCTTTCCTAGTTATCCATTAGAACCGCATACTTATTTCGCCCTACTTTGAGAAAATAAAACTCCGATAAAGAGGTCATTTGAAGTTTTCTTTCGAATTAACAAAACATAAACAGCCCAATTCTCTTTACTTGGCAAATTTTCCAACATATTGCGCGCTCCAAACAAGCAGCCTAACCATCCATTCTTTCAAGGAGTCTCCCTCAAGAAAACCAAACAAACATAGTCCCACTCCTATCCTTCCATTGTCAAACAAACAAAAATTCTCCTTTCCCTAATGTTTACTTACAGTTTTCGTCGTTGCTCAAAACCTGAACATTGCAATCATTCTTCCACCAAGAACTAATATTTAAAATTCAACGAAAACAAATTGCCCTCATCCTTCTCCCAGATCCTTCCTATAGTTTGACCCATATTCCAATTTCCATTGCGCTGCTGGTTGAAAAAAAAAAGCAAAAAAAAAAAAAACAGAGAAAGAAAAATGAACGAATTTAATTTTCTCTCTCTTCACATATCCTTCAAATGCATTCCCACAGGATAATAATACTGAAGATTGAGAGGAAAAACAAATTTTTCCCCTTTTCACCGTGTACATTGGTCGTCGCCGCAAGGATATTCTCTGACAAAAAATAAAAAAAAAACTCTGGCACCGCGTTCATCCCGAGACAGCACCTGCTTGCTCAAAGAGTATCCAATCCACAAAAAAGAAAGGCACACCCGCCTGTGTTTGGCTGCAACACAAATATCACATTATCCTTTATTTCTGCACTTTATTGTTGCACCATCAAATAACACAATGAGCAGAATGTAATATGTTGTTCGTAGTACGTCGTTCCGGAAGTTCACTTCAATTTTCCATTTTAGACGGAAATAATTTCGAGGAAGAGCAAAAATGGAAGAACACACGCCAACGAATCCTGTAAGGACAATTGAAAATATACGTTTGACTTGCGGTGGAAAATTGAATGCGAATTTAATTTTATTACTTCCGATATATCCGAGTTTTTTTTTTTCTATTTTTTAGTCCCCCCTTTTCGTGTCGAGTCATTCACTTCGTGTGGAAGGAATCCTTGCTTGTTAATTGAATGAGCTTTTGAGTTTATCCTGCTGCTGTCTTTTAGGAAGGATATTTTGTTTGTTTTTAGAGTTTTTCTGAAAACTGCATTAAGTGTTTGTGGTGTTGTCGGTGCAAATGTCATGACAGTTTTGCTAAACGCGAGGGAAATTTAATTGACCTCAATTTTAAGGTTGAACGGCACAACAGGCACAGTGTGTCGTCCTGTCGTCATTCGGTATGTATGTATGTGTATTGCATGCCTAGTTAATTTATTGGACTAATGAAAGGACTTATCTGCATAACCAATTCGTGTTTTTTTTTTTACGCTTCAATTTTTGTTTAAAAAAAAAAAAACAAAAATGTTTACCACAGGCTGTGTAGTGGTTGTGCACTGGCAAGGATATGGGTAAATAAATGGGTCAAAGATACTATCACAGCGGCTATAATTAATGTTTAATACATGTGGCATGCCTTCCTTATAGCGGGGGGCCAGCACGATAAATTCTGCGTGTGAAATATTCCAAAGGATATGTGAAATTAATGAGATCCGAGAGGCGGCTCTGTGTTTCTGTGTGTGTGGTGCGCTCACTTTTTCGTTGGTCGTAATTCATTATTTATCATTTTTACTGCGAGAAAATCAATTTTAATCTTTCGGTTAAGAGTGGAAAAACAAGCGCAAAAATTAAAAGAATGGGTAAACTTCACTTATCCTTTGTGAGAATATTAATATTCTCCTCTCGCGCTTCCTGCACTTTACTTTGTTGGCTAAAGAGTACTTGTCAAAGAGGATTACTACTTAATGTATGCTCTCTCACCTATGTCTACTTATCATCATTATGCTCATCATCGCGTTGTTGTCAGTCTTGAGTTCGTGTGTTGCCTGTGTGTGCGCCGGCGGGAATGAGGGCGGGCTGGGGGCAGAAAGAAAAACTTGATCCTTGACATCCTGTTTTGTTGTCGTGTTCGGATGGTGTTTTGCAATCTTTTACTTTTTGCTGTGTGTAAAAAAAAAAATAAATAAAAATCCTTGCATACACAACACACGCCGTTGACTGGCTGAAAGGATACAACTCTTAAAAGGCTTAATTGTTATTTTACATATCCTATTCTGTCGAGGGCCGATGAAGACAGCAGAGAAGAGAAATCGCCCGCTTACTCTTACAATGGCTGAATGTGCATTTCCATTAAATGTATTAAGTGCTTTTGTAGATTACAGTGTCAAAAATTCGAATTGACAGTACTAATTAGTTAGTTGTGTGTGTGTTGGCTGCTAATGCTAGTGTGAGTAGGCGAACAACGATGGTAGACAAAGTTTTTAAACGTATGTCAATTAAGATAATGCATTACTGTCAGAATTCATTTATAGACACACACACACGAGCACACTCTCGGTAGTTTGACTAACTCGTTTACAAAGGTTGGTAGGAGTTTATAATTTTAACTTGTAATAGTTGCGCGTAAGTTTCTCAAAATCAATTACCTACCGACGAGTGGTTTGATTACTGTTGTTAGGCTGGAAAGTTTCTTTATTTTGATTATTATTTGTCGGCTCGGACTTGTGTTGAGGTTGGAGTGTCATTGCATGTGATTTGTGAAACTTGTGAGTCCATACAATGCAAAATTAGATGATGAAATGTGTAGTTTAATTTCTTCCAATTTTCATCTTGATCGCTGCCACAATATTGTGGTCATCACTCCCACTCATCACGCCCCCTCTATCTGATCAGCTCTAACCACCGTTCGAGTAGATTCCAAAGCGTTCAACAAGACAGATCTTTCTTACTTGCTTAGGTGGCGCTGCTGTCCGGGGTAGTTCTGGGCCTCAGTCAACAAGCCTCTCCATTTAGCGCGATCTTTGGCTAATTGCCTCCAGTTGCGCACTTCGGTTGGTTGAGTTCCTCTTCCACTTGTGCGTGCCACCTAAGGCGAGGTCTTCTTCTACTCCGTTGTTCTTCCGGGTTGGATTCAAAGACTCTTCGGGCTGAAACTGTGATGTCCATTTGCTCTACATGTCCTAGCCGTCTTAGACGACTGATGCATACTTTTCTGACCAGGTTGACGTCGCTGTACAGCTCGTAGAGTTCGCTGTTAAATCTCCTACTCCAAATCCTGTGAACGGTCGCGGTGAGATTTTTTTCGACCTTTATGAATCTGACAAGTTTGGCAGGGATGCTCTGCATAGTTCGTCTTTACAAATGCTGTCATATGCGGCCTGAAAATCGATAAAGAGATGAAATGTATCGATTTGGACTTCTTAAGTTTTCTCCAGGATCTATCGTAGTGTGCATATTTGGTCGATTGTGGACTTACCAATAATTGTGGTCCAATAAGCTCGTTGACAAATTGTTTCAGGCGCTCACACATTACGGCTGACAAGATCTTGTATGCAATGTTAAGGAGACTGATGCCTATATAGTTGGTGCAGTTTAGAGGGTCTCCTTTCTTGTGGATCGACCAAACGATGCAGAAGTTTCATTCATTAGGCGTACTTTCTTGGAAAAATCTTGGAAATGAGTTGGTGTATGCTTTCCACAAAGTCGTTTCCCCCTGCCTTAAAAAGCTCGGCTGGTAGACCGTCCGGTCACATGAGTTTGGATATTGCTATCGTTACTTCATTCTGGTCGGGTGAACGGAAGTCTTGCGTTTCATCGTCTAGGTTGAATGGTACGTTCTGCCTGACAGCAAAATTTGAATCGTTTAACAATCTGCAAAAGTGGTTTTACCATATCCTCAGCACCGAGTGTGGCTCAACTACAAGGTTTCCTTGTTTATCTATTCGGGTCCTATTGCCTTGACATGTTCTTTTTACCTTTTGGTAAAACTTCCGCACATTGTTCGAGTAAAACCTCTCTAATTTCACGATCGAGCTTCTTATGATCTTTCTTTTTCCTCCGGAGAAGACGATATTCTTCCCTCGTCGTTTGTTCCTAAACCTCAAGAACCGCTCTAGTCCTCCTGTGCAGCACCGCTTCGTAGGCGAATTGTGTTGCTGCATGTACTTGCCGGCATTCTTCATCAAACCAGCACATCAGTTGCGGCGTTTTTACGGCCTCTTGGCAACGATGCCACCGGTCTTCAGCACTTGATGCTGGCTTCTTCTTCTCAAGAGGTTGTGATATCCGTAATCGTACCTTGGCTTCAACCAGGTAGTGGTCTAAGTTTATGTTGCCCGCTCGGAATGTTCAGACATCTAAAATACTACATATAGGAGTGCCTTACGTTGATCGCAACATGATCAATTTGGTTGACGGTTTAATGATCTGGTGAGCGCCATGTTCCTTTATGAATGTTGAGGTGAGGAAACCGTATGCTAGCTGTAGTAACATAACGTCCCGCAGCAGTTATTGACTAACTATCGAAGTCTGTCTTCAGTCGTTGTTTCGTGTAGGTCATGCGTTCCAATGGTGCTAGGATGATTTTAACATCATACTAAAGACATTGCTTATCAAGGTCACAGTCTTTCCTAGCATTATCTCTTTCCTTTGTTGGGCGTAAGCACATGTCAGACTAATGTTGGTGAATTTAGCCTTGATGCGGATTATTATAAGACGTTCACTGACGTTCCTAAAGCTATAGACTTCATGCCGAAATCTGCCTCTTACAACAAATCTTCATCCAAATAGATGCTGCGCCCGTTCTCCATAGCCATCACAGTAGTATATGTCACAGTTTTTCATCCTTATTTTGCCCATCCCATCGTACTTCCCAAATGGCGGTGATATCTGCCTTATAACAGTCTAGGGCCTCTGCTAATTATTCGCCTGCACGTGGCCTGCTCATGGTCCGAATATGCCACGTGGAGATCCTAACGTCGTAATCCTTTTTTTCATTTTGCTGGTTTGTCAACAATGATCCGTCCGTTGCCGAGCCTTGTACTTGTTTCGGAACTATTGTTGTTCGTACGTGGTAGGGAAGTTACACCGGCGCACAATCCCCAACCTGGAAGACCCACAAGATAGATCTGAACGTTTTTAATCTTCGACCTTATCGGGAAGTACTGAATTGATTGATTATTAGCTTACTTGCAATATCACGGGGTAACTAGAAAAATGCGGAGAGACGATAGGATAGAATTTTCCGGTATAGTGGTTTGAAAACCGAATATGTTCTGTAATGTCATGTCACAGCTACTATGTACCTCCTGGAGCCAGTTCACTTGCTTCAAAAATGGACAAAGGAAATTGAGTTATATTGACTTGCATACCTGACCACAAAAACCATCTGGTCAATGACATTGACAACCAATTACTCCTCGTTAGAGGGTTCTATTGATTGCAGTTCCAAACTGCAGTGCAACACCATTTCATTTCTTCTCTTCAGGGGGATTTTCTAACCATCCAACATATTCCTACTCTTTTTTTTTTATTTGTTCCTAACTTGGCATCGTACCAATTATTAATTACATCCACTGGCCAAAGTTTTCACACACATGTGGTCCGAAAAAAAAACTTCAAGACGTAAGGAACCAACTAAGTAAGCAAAGATATGTCTAGGTACATAGTAGACCACCATATCTAACTTTCCCAAGCTGACATTTTCCATTTAAAGTTCAATTCAACAAAAATTCCTAATTAATTGACTCTCGGCACCGTTTACTGGGTACCAAACCAAAGCGTTCATTAGTAGCACGTGAACAAATAATTCCAGTGCCAACTCTTTCATTCCGCACCACACGCCAACCGTAAAAATTAACCTTTCAACGAGTTATCTCTCTCTTGCTCTCGTCGTCGCTTTAGATTCAGAGTGATGGTAAAAGCCCGGCCGTGGAACAACCTTGTCCCAGCATTTGTACTGTGAATTATTTAAACACCACGAAAGTGGACCAAGTTTGCACAGTGAGTTATAGGACACCTTTTACTGCATCGAAATGTCATTCCTTTTAACTTGGGTGGGGCTCTTCATCAGTACGTATCTACCCTTGATGCATAGTAAAGGCACAGTCGCTTAATTATTCAGAAGCTTCGAGAGATAGAACTAAGTGAGGCCACTAATTACACTCTTAATTAGGCCCTGGAGACATTCACTTGTGTCAACCAAAAAAAAAAAAGGAAAAAAGTTCAAAATGCGATCGTGGTCAGGATGACCTTGTTAGACCACACAAAGTGATTGCCATCAGGTGTGAAAGAAGCTGATGTGGCCAAAACTATCATGCATATACGTATGTACATACGTACTGTATGGCCGTTTGTGTTTCCGTTCACTTGTTCAAGCGTTTGTTTCTCTAGTGTAACCAACCTGGCGGTGAGCCAAGGATTTCCATACTCCTTGCATTTCTTGGTTAGTTTTTCCTGCAGAAAACAGCAAAAAAAAAAAACAATCTATTGTGTGTCCTGGTACACTAAAAAGGATAAATGTTTCAGTTCAAATGTTCTGGCATTCTCTTTGGTCTGGAAAGAAGATCCTCTTATTCTCTCGATATACAACCTCTAAATTAAGTGGTTGTGAGGTTTAAAGGATTCTTTTTGTTTTTTTTTTTTTGTTTTTCTACAGATCCTTGTTGTTTATTTATTCTGACACGAGTCTGGTGTCCATGGCAAGTTGTTTGTTTAAAAAAAAAATAAAAACTTTCAAATTTGCATTGCATACGCCGAAGAGAAAAGAGTAAATATGTGGGATGGTGTGGTATTTTTTTGTGAGCCATTGGGGCTGAAAAAAGCGAACGATATTCGTCTACTGTAACATAATGTGGTTGAAGATGGGTTATATTTTTTATTCTCCATGCAGAGTATAAGCCATGGCTAAATGTGGCTTTTATACACATGCTGTGGCTTAATAAGTGAGTCATACGAGTGTATTAAATAATTGATTGCGAATGAAGGTGAATTGAATCGATGAATCCATGAGATGTGCAAGGGTAGTTCGTGTACTACTTTCATACCCCATTCCATAGGTTGAGTTTTTGAGGATGGTACTTCAAATTTGGTACACTAGAAAACCCACGGATATTTTCGTGTTTTATTATGAATTGCATTATCTTAAAACCTGTACCTACGTTGGGCGGTACATATATAAAGATGTCCTGGAAAGGTTTAACTTTTATTTATTTTCGAACACAATCTACAGTGGGTGCCGTGGCTCAGTGACTAGTGCATCGAGAACTTCTTCATCATACGAATATCATGTGTCGTCCTCGAACTTTATACAAATTATTTTGCTGGGTAATCATAAATTTTAGTTAGGAAAGTTAGAGTCCTTGATTTTGGTGGTCTTTTTATATTCAAACAAGAAATTGATTGTCGAATCATCTCTTGTAAGGTTTAACAATAAAATGCTGTCTTAAATCTTTTAAACAGTAATCAGGGGGAGAATCGCCGAATAAACAAAATTTTAGCGAGGTCGGCTAAGCACAAAATTGTTTACCTCTCAAGGATTTTTAATTTGGAGGCTACTATACCACAGCCCTCTACATTGGAGGTTATGCCGTCGGAGTAACTTCCTTAAAACAAAAAAAAAAAAGTGGAGAGGGACACACCAGCCTCGGATAACAACAGAACCCCTCATTTAATATCACGACCCGGAACGTTCATGGACTATGAATTGAGAGTATGCACCTGGAACGTACGTACACTGAGTGTACACTGGTGCTACTTAAAAACTTGCGATCCAGGAGATACGATGGATAGGATCAGGTAACAATTGAGACTAAACAATTGAGACATTTCTTATAGCTGCCACAAAACACTGCACATGTTAGGATGCGGATTCATCGTAGGAAATCAGTTGCGTTCAATGATAATTGACTTTAAGCCGATAAGCGATCGTCTAGCTGTGATCTGCATCAAGGCAATATTCCAAAATATCAGCATAAAATGTGCACACGCCCTTACCAAAGAAGCTGAAGACTCTATCAAGGAGAAGTTTTATGACCTCCTGGTCATCATACCTACGACTTCAATGCCAAAGTCGGTAAGGAAAACACCTTCGATGGATTAGTCGGATAGCATAGCTTCCACTACACGACAACAGACAACGGCTTATGGCTAATCTATTTTGCAGTAGTTCGTAATACGTACTAAGTAGCCCAACGTTTCCAAGACTACGAAGCTACACAGCAACCTGGAGTTCTCCAGACATAGTCGAATCGCCAACCAAATCGACCACGTGCTAATAGTAGATGCGGAGCAAGCATCCAAAATGCTGAATATTCAAACTTTCAGAGAGGCAAACGTCGACGCTGACCATTTTCTTGTTGCAGCGAAATTCAGAGCTTGACTATCCAACGAGAAGAAGCTACAAATCGCCCAGAAAAAGAAATTCAACGTTTGAAGCCTTAGCACGACTGAAGTAGTCAGAGCATACAGAGAGCGCCTGAACGAGGGACTCTCCGCTGTGCATTCACCATCCACAAACGCCAACAATCTGTGGAACCAGTATCGTGACATCATCAAAGGGGTAGCAGAGACCACCATAGGCTACCAACCACCACTAAAAAAGAGCCCTTGGCATGATGATGATTGCGACGCCGGAAAAAAGCGACAGAAAATACCCACATTACAAGCGCTGCAGCGCAAAACAAGGCAGCGAGAGCAGAGTATCGAGCCAGAAGAAGGGAGGAGAAGAAGATCCTGTGTAAAACAAAAGGGGACACGCAGTCAGCTCAAGGATAGCGAAGAGTCCCGCGAAGAATCGAGGCATATCACTGCTTAATGTCGCATATAAGATCCTAACCAACGTACTGTGTGAACGTCTTAAGCCTTTCTGCAGCACACTAATCGGCACGTACCAGTGTGGCTTTCGGACTGACAGATCGACGATTGACCAAATTTCTACACTAAGGCAGATCCTGGAAAGACTAACGAATTTTAAGTTGAGACTCACCATCTCTTCATCGACTTCAAAGCCGCATATTCATTCGCATTCATCGTCTTGAGCTCTACAAGGGGAAGGCCGACGTCGGGATCCCGGCTAATTTGATCCAGCTGTGCCGCGTGATGCTGGAAAACACGCGGTGCAAAATGAAATTCGGAAACAGTTCCTTCGAACTATTCCAAACATGTACCGAATTTCGGCAAGGAGATGCGCTATCATGTGACTTCTTCAATCTCACACTGGAATAGATAGTACGCAGAGCAGGTGTTAACACGGAAAGCACTATCTTCAACAGATATGTCCAGCTGCTGGGATACGCAGACGACATTGACAACATTGACATCATCCGTCGCTTCCAGCGCGCCGTCTTAGAGACTTTTACGGCAATTGAAGAACAAGCGAAACGAGTTGGTCTTGAAGTGAAAGAGGACAAAACCAAGTACATGTTATCAACAAACAAAAAAGGATCTTTCCACCACCTAGGACAAAACGTGTAATAATTGGCAACAGTAACTTTGAAGGGGTTAATGAGTTTACCTACCCTGGAGTAAATATTAACTCCACGAATGACACTTTAATGGAGATTCGACGAAGACTTACCCTAGGAAACCGCTAACTTAAAAGACGAAATGCAGGCTCTACAAAACTTTGATCCTGTCAGGTGTGCTATATGGAGTCGAGTGGACGATAAGCAGGAAAGTAGAGTAGATATTGAACACTTTTAAGAGAAAAATTCTTCGTCGAATATTTAATCCCGTATGCAAGGAGGGCGAATGGAGGAGAAGATACAACTACAAACTCTATGAGTTGTAGCAGGATGTGGATGTAGTCCAAAAAGCCAAAACATGTCGACTATACTCGCTCAGCCACATTGAGCAATTGGACAATAATGCTCCAGCAAAGAATAACTTCGAACCATAACCGCAAGATTTGAGACGACAAGAAAGACCGAACCTCCATTTGAAAGGTCAAGCTATCGCTTGGATGCCAGAGCGCTTCGTCTAGACAACTGGAAATAGCGTACCCAAGATCAAAGAAAGTGGAAGACAGCCGTGTCTCAGGCAGAGACTCACCATGGGTCGGGAGCCAGTTCAGTAAAAAAAGTAAGTATTCCACACAATGGCAACGATTTCTGACATTGTTTTTGAGACTTAAGGTTTTTCCTCATTGTTTGTATTGTTTTGTATATCTTCAGTGCACCACAGCCAGTTGAAAATGACTATCCATTCCCACAGTTATCCTTTACTAGTACCTATGGCAGCAAAAAAGAATTCACACCCCCGTACACTCTGTGAGCAGGAAAATTAACACCTTTTCATGGCAAACACTCTCGCAATCAATTATACGGTAACAGGCAAAATGCCACGAATCCCCAAACTGAAAAAGAGTCCTTAAAGTATTACCACCATGTATCTAGTTTTTCCGAAAATCATAGCTAGTCGCTAAGATTCATTTTATTTTCACACACAAAAAAAAAAAGAAAAACAGATTCCTTAAAGGTAGAGAGAGAGAACGAGAGCGACACGACAGAGAGTTCCAATCAGTTATCCACATTTATCTTCTGTCAATGACTGGAAATGTAGTTGTCAAAGCTCGCCTACACGAAGTAGCGTAAGCGAGAGAGAGACGAAGAAAAACTGAAACTGTGTGCGTGAATGGTCCCAGGATACTGTACTGACTTACTTGATTCATTCATTCACCCACTCACATTCTGGAATTTACTTGCTCTGTGCTCGCTGTGCTCTCCATAAATTTTCATGCCAGGAACAGGACTTGATGTCTTTTACCCGCATACGAGTATTTGCATTTGCGCGAGTGTATTTGTGTTGCTGGCATATTACACAGACGACGGCGACGACGACGACGGTGGAAATGGGAAAAAAATGGTCCTTTACGATTATTGGGGCAAAAATTAATTGAAAATGTTGGTCAATTACGCTACAAATGTTCTGGAATGACGATAGGCGAAGGATGCGAACGGAAAATGGAATTTGTTTTGCCGCCCTACATAATCCTTCAGCTCGCACTTACTCAGTATACATACTATATCGTTTTTCTTGTTTTGATTTTTTTCCCGTTACCACCCTTTGGGGTAATTTCAAAGGATTACGAGATGTAACCTTTAGCGTGCTGTCTTGCCCCCATCCATCAATCTCTTCAAATGACACATCACGGCTATCTGTGTATATTTCCATCTCTGTAGTGGTGTATGTGTGTTCGTTTTTCCAAAGAAAATCCACACAGCAAAATGAAACTTTCTGCATTCGGACAAATCCTGTAGTGTATATCAAACTTTTTGTTGCGTAGGCCTTTAATCCCAAACTTATTAGCATATCCGAGGCAGCAAAAAGAAAGAACAAATCAGTACGGTTTCAGGGTGTACTACAAGAAAGAAAAAAAAAACACACACACCACCAGCAGTATGTATAATGCACTCTGTCAGAAAATGAGGGTGTGTCCTTTTTTACTGAAGTGAAATAGGTCAAAAGCAGGTGTCGCCGTACAGGGATATACACGCATACTCCTGCAGTCGTGCATCTTTACTTTTCATTATCATTTTGGGGGCAGCGGAGTACAGTGCAAACACCACACACACACACACACACAGATCAACTGGTGGTTTAGGTTGGGTAAGGTAATACCGTGTTCATTGTAATCAAAGGATTCATAAAAGAAGCTCATATTTATAAAGGCAGCAGCATTAAAAAAAAAAAAAAAACGAGAAAGAGAAAAACCAGGTCCTTTATGGATGCTGTCGCCTGCTCGGGGGTGCCAATAAACAAAGGTGGGCTTAATGAGGTTTTCAAACCACTTGAAGTGCCACTGGAGATCGTTGATTTTGATGATGTGAGTGCCCCCACACATACCAGCAGCAATTGCACAAATACTCGCATAGAGTGCTGTTTCTTAAGCTGGGAATTGTACCTGCTGGATTTCCCGTATTTAGGTCAGCCTATATATTTTTTTTTCTCCTCCAAGTTTCGAATGCAATTCTGGTATGTAAAATATTATAGGTACCCTGTGCCATAATTCAATTAATAGGGGAAAGGATGAGTGGTTAACCCTTTTTATTGGTAAATTTATGAAATGCCAACAACATGGAAGGGTGGCAAACTTTGTAATCTATGCCAATCTTTATGCTTCACTGGTCGATTTGATGGTGCGTAAAAGATATTGCAACCGGGGTCGACCAAAGGCTTTAATTGACTGTTAGTAAGTGAATAACCCTTGTAGCTATTGATTGTTGGGGATGCGAATGGGAATTGGTTGATATTGCGATTACTGGTTGGAAGAGAATTGTCATCTATATGGGTCATATGTATGTACCGCAAGGGAGGATACAGTGACCAGTTGCTTATTGTTTTGCTAGAGATATGTTTCTATAAACATGCGTTTTGCGTGAGCATTTCAGATGGACCATGCGACAAGTGGATCATCTATTGTATTGGGTCATGAGGTTAGTTAGTGAATGATTGGGAGGAATGAAGAAAAATGTGTCACCAAAGATATCAACTAAGGCTTATGTCGTGTAATTACATGCATATATACATCATTTTATCGTCCATGGTCTATGGAGAACATAGAAATTAATCCTCAAACGTACAACAATTCATCCCAAGACAGTGTAATCTTTGAATAGTTTAGTCTCTTCCATCGTGACCAAAAATAAATTCTCCTTTCATAATTGATTTTATTATTTAATAAGTTTTTAATCTTCTTTTTCTCTTTTTAGGTAAGTCGTGATTCTTCGAAATATATGTATACTCTTTGAACAATTTATCTGTAAGTAATTTTACATTTTAAGTAATTTTTCAAAATTGGTGTTCCACAACGAAGACATATTTCACCCATATTGATTTTTTTGCTATGATCTGTGATAACAATATTTTGAATATCAAAGCCGTTTAGTACATAGTATGTTGTTATTTATTCCCAGTGAGGCAAGACGGTGTTGGTGTTTAATTAGAACTGTGGAAGCTGTTTAAGGAACAACTTATACAACTCAGATTTCACTGAGTGAGACGTTAGTGGTTTAATTACCTTCCAAGGTTTACCATAGTGTAAATCTCAAAAGTAATGTTCATTCTCGTGTCATACAGAGTTACGAACTATTTAGAGGAATTTAATATTTTGTGATCATAGGGATAAACTTACATTTTACTTTTGATGAGAAGAGGTTGAGAGATTTGCCAATTTTGTTTGTTTGTCTGTTGCCCATTACCAAGAAGGTCATAACCAAAGGAAGGGTATCTTTTGTGGACTTGCTTAATGACCTAAGTACAGGGCAGTAGACTGCCATTTAGCTTTCTTGTAACACGAATAGCTACAAATCTTTCGAGCGGTATAAAGTTGAAGTATGTGAGACCAATAGGTCCGTATGACTTACATCAGCAGCTCCCTACGTCTGTTCCTTGGCTTTCGTCAAAGATTACAGTTAAATCTCGCCGGATCAATGTTTGCGATTAGTTGAAACTGTCTATTTGGCTTTTAGGTTAAGTTAGAAGTCTTTTAGATTAGAGTACATTTTGTAAGAATTTAGTAGATCTAGGATTCAGTCACGTTTGTGTTTCTTTCAAGAGTGAAATATATGAATAATATAGAACCTTCGGACGGATCACAAATTGTTGTGAATAGCAGCTAAAAAAATTCCAAAGACTAACCTTTCTTAAAACAGAGAGACTCGAGTCTCGGACTGAATCTGCCTAAGACTGAATTAGTATTGTTCACAAGAAGGTATTAAATGCCATGTACATATATTTCTTCCAAAACTGGAGGGCAATGGCGATTTGCAGATCACACTAGATATTTGAGGGTTATTCTCGACAAATACGGTCTCTATTGCCGTTTATTCATGTAGGAGGGCTATTGGGGTCTCTAGCCCCGGATTGTTCACTGTATATACACGACAGTCGTCGGACACATCCTTATGTATGTGTACTAGTCTGGTGAACGACACCGGATAAGAAATGCAATAATCGAGAAGGTTCAAAACCTTTTCTTTGTCTGCATTACGGGTATCCTTAGAACCACTCCTACATCTGCAGTAGCAACTATGCAACACCTTCTTGCCGTTGATATCTTTGGGCAGATAATTGGCAACTAAAGCTGCATTATGGCTTAGGGCATTCTTGCAACTGACTTGTGCAAATACGGGCCACGCAAACACTATTAAACGGCCATAACACTATTTCTAGTAATTTTCCAGTACACTTAAGTAAGTATTTCTGTCAATAGAACGAATTTAAGAAAGATAGTTAGCACTATCTGGTTGACAGACATGCCAGACGGTTTGGTCCCTTAAACGATTTCTGTAGAAGCTGTAGAGAAGAGGAAGTGGAGAAAACCATGACACATCTTCTGTGTACCTGTTCCGCTCTATCGGTTTTGAGAAGAAAACCCTACGCGAGTACTTCTTCGAAGATCTTAACGATCTAGCCAGACTTGACTAAGCAACATAATAAGCGTTGTCTTCGGGTCAATCTGGGTTAATGCCTAGAATGTGAACCATCTTCAGCACTGATTCAAACCGGAACTGATTGCCTTGCCTTTTGTCCCATATGGGAAATTTTCATTTTGGTTTCAGTACTGGTAATCCAGTTTTTCCTTAATGGACCTTCTT
Organism: Xylota sylvarum; assembly: GCA_905220385.1. Classification (NCBI taxonomy): domain Eukaryota; kingdom Metazoa; phylum Arthropoda; class Insecta; order Diptera; family Syrphidae; genus Xylota; species Xylota sylvarum. The sequence continues at coordinate 99,273,453 of LR999957.1, read as the reverse complement.
TTGGTCTAAGTGTGTACCTGCTGAGCGGGGATATCCACCCATCTCAACTCCAGCTCAATCAAAAACACCAGGGGCCTATATCATAGATCTACAAGTGTTGTACTTGTAGCTACAAGCATAAATAAAGTATAGAATTGTAGTATTGTGTTCCATAAACATTTTGAGCACTTGTAGCGCGACGTATTCAAATTATAAGTTTAGCGAATGAAGTGCTACAGGTCTGCAAATCTGTAACTACAAGTACAAAATTATTTGCGAACAATTAGATTGTCAAAAATTCACCTGTAGTTACAAGTCCGTCACTAATGAATTTATGGAATAGAAAAGTCGTAAATGTAAATTCCCTTGCCTGGAAGGATTGCAGTTATTAGTCAGTTGGCATTCTTTATGAAACAAAAATTTAGTCGAAATTTACAAGTTACAAGTGAGTTCACAAATAAATATTAGTGTTGTAGTTTTATGATATAGAACCCAGACGTGAAATTTTGTTACAAAAATTTGCAGACACAGAGAAAAGACTACTTCTATTATTCTTGTTTAGTAATGCTCAAAAAATTGAACGAAAACCTGTTTTTCTCAGGTAGTAACAAACTATGAACAACTGACTTTCTTAAAGCTCCGCCTTGAGTGTGCTGAAACTGACATAAATAAAAGTTTACCATCCATTCTCGAGAATCAACCGGAACTCAACATCTTCACAGAGAAGAGGAAAACGCTTGAATTTCCTATTTCCAAATGTTTCTACTGTCATTTCATCTAATTGGAAGTCATTTCAAATTCCGTCCCTCCCGCTGACGTCCTGCTAACCCCGCCAAGAAGGAGGCGAACAAAAATTTAAATGTTCAAAATTCTGATGACCTACACAGAAAACGAGACAAGCGATATTTCCCTTTGCGTATTTTAAGACATATTCTCTCAAACCCTCATCATTTTTTTTTTTTTTTGGTGCTTGTGTATTTTTTTTTTTAATTTTTTTTTTCTGCGCTTCACATTTTGTAGGTTACCACCCGTCATCTAAAATAAGAAGACAAACTAAAAAGAATAAGGAAAAAGGACCATCGTCTTTCTTATAAGACACACATTCACAGCAAACCTTAAGTCCTTTCCTAATATCCATTCCCCATACTGCGAACGCCATCGCCATCGCCATCGCCATCGCCATCGCCAACACCACCCACATTAGTCCATGAAGAAAAGAAAACGTGAAAACTTCCACACGAAAAAAGGGATAATACAAGTGGAGTATAAACAAAATAACAGTTTCTATTTTCAGTGCTGTGAATGTTCGTCGTTCTCTCGTTCACATGACTTTGTCCTGTCAGTATAACAGAACAGGGATATCCTTGCGTGTGTTTTCCTGTGTGTGTTACAAGCGATAGGAATGGGAAAAAGTAAGAATTGAGAGCAAAAACGCGGACTGAGAGAAGGCAAGAGGGACTAAGATAACAGTGATGTGCGTGCGTTTGTTACCCCGCAATTGATAACCATTCCGCTACAAGATGGGTCGAAAGGATATTTGGGGGAGTAAAGTACATGTACACAAGTAACACTACTACGACCACGAACGTCAAACAAAAACGAAACAGCGTGGGATGTTGCCCAAGGACATGGATGGATCCTTTCTCTCTGCTATTTTCCATTTTTTCGTTATTCCTTCTCTTCTGATATTTTGTATTTTCTGCTCCAGGATGGGGTATAGTAAATATGGTAAAGTTTAAGGTCCGTCAGATAATTAGAATAAAAGCACAAAATGAGGACTGCGAAAAAAAAATCGAACAACGGATTTATAATTTTGTTTCGGTTTCGGTTTCGGTTTCCCTTCTCTGTCAAGGGCTCGCTCGTAAGGACTTTCGTGTTCGTTTTCAATTGTTTCTTTCTCATCGTCTCTGTCCATATGCTTTTGCAGTGTCCTTTATGTGTATTCTTTTGTGCGCCTCCTCTGGGCTCATCAATTTCTTCATTGTCTAAAATATAGGTTAATATTAACTGTAGAATGTCCTTTTTGATCCTTTTTCTTCCACGATTCCAGTGTTTGAAGAGACGAGAGAAAAAAAAACATTCCATTCCAGTCCATCTTTGTTATCCCGGATGGAAAGCGAGGTGTGTATGTGTGTTTCTCTCGTTATTGTTTTTTTTTTTTCCTCCAAATGGAGCTATGAGAACAGGCATAAGGACGAGCGAATTTATGTGCACGCACGCACACACATACACAGAGGGAGTCCCACTGGAATGGAGTTTTCGGTTAGAATTCTAATTTTTCTTTTTCTGCATTCGAACATTTGAATACCCAGCATTGTGTATCTAGATCTATGTACATATGTGTGCTGAGCGGGTGGGTGAGACTGTGGTTGGCTTTCCAATTGACGAAAGCTGAAGGTCTGGAATTCTGGATGACTGGATATTGGATGCTGGATGCTGGATGCTGGATTCTGTTGAGCATGATGATGGTTTCTCGATCCAGTTTTTGGAATTATGTTGCTGTGCGTGTGTGTGTGTGTAGATTGATGTAGATTCATGTACACGCATTTACGCATGACCCATTTATTTTGTATCTCAGGAGTGAGAGTGGGATTCTTCTATGGGAATATTTTTTTTCTACTTTTTTTCGATTCCTTTTTTTTTCCTTTTGAAGCGATGACGGTGACGATGAAGGAGGATTGAACGGTGAAGTTTATGTCGAGGAGGAGGTAGTTTTAAGCGCAGAGCACATTTTTGTGAATTGTCTTTAAGAATGGAGAGATTGGTGTTTTTTTTTCTTTTTTTTTTGTTACTTAGTAGGGATGTAGAACACAGGGATGAAAATGAGATTTTTTTTGTCTCAAATGGGGTGAACCCATTTTGATTTTATTTATACTTTGACAGGAGTAGGTCTACATACATAGGTACTGCAGTTTATTTTAAAGGAACTAGGTACTTTGAAATCTAATCACTTAAAGGTTATCGGGGAATAATGCGCCACTTAAATGACAGCTAATAGAATTTATACATATATTCGAGAACCACCTAAAGGAAATATAGGGTTTTAGTTAATACTTGGGCTCATGTGGAACGAATGGGATTTGTTTGACAAACATTCCAAACAACTGAGGAGCTGATAGTCCTGCCAAATGGGGTACGGATGGTTTTGCTGAAAATGAGAATCTTGTCATGACTCGCTATGTGCAAAGAAGTGTTTTCGATAGACCTAATCAAATTGGAGCAATCATGGTAGGAAAATGGCATCAAGTGTCAGACAAATATGTATCGCATAGGATTAAATTTGATCTAGGTGTCGACTTGCTTTGAAAACAATGCAATAGATACCATGACAGTGCACTGTCTGCAATATTGGAAGAATAGTAAAATAGTATAGCATATTTTCAAATGATTTCTATAGAATTTGTGTCATGGAAAAAAAGAGAACAGACAACTCGAGATACTTGTCCAGAGATCCTTATTCAAAACATGTTTACTTATGAACTAGGTGTCTTCTGGAACCTTTATTATATTCTTCTTAAGCACCAACTAACCAACTGATTTTAACTGATTTAATTAATGAGTAAGGATTCCCAACAGCTTTTGGTATCAGAAGGCATTTATATTGACCTAATTGTATTTTTTCTTAGAATAGTCACTCAAATCCAACCAACATAACTATCCATTCAGCAAGCATACACTTATGCAATATAGACAGAAGATCTTTGTTTGCATAGGAACGACATATTTTGCCTTAGTTTGTTGTTTAGCCCATGTTGTTATTATTGGCCCATTAAATAGACAAATGTTTACTCCTTGCTTTGTGCTTGTACCTAAGGCTGACGTGTTAGCCAGACAGGGTACGGTCTATAGGATCCAGACAAAGTGACAGAACCTGAGTATGCCACTCACTACTTGTAAACTCTTACTAAAGCTAAACGCTTTCAGCAAAATCCACCGAAAATGGGGAACATCTCTATACTTGCAACATTTCGAGACAGATCTGGCCCAGACTTTATCTGAAACGTAGTGCTGAGTTGGTCCTGTTGAAGCGATCACACATCGACCACGTTATCGGTGTTTTTACTGGACTGTCTGATATGCCAACATGACAAAAGACATGGAGGAGGAGGAGGAAAGCATTCTCCACCTCCTATATACGTGCCCAAGTCTGTCCAAAAACGGCTACTCCATCTAGGAGTTCACTTCTTTGACAACCTAGGCGCACAGGCGTCTGTAGGCGTCATGAGTCTCCTTCGCTTTATCAAAAGTTCCGGTTAGTTTTAATTAGTCCCGAGTAGCCAAATGGTGCAATCCATGGCCCCACAATTGAAATTTATTGGTCTGCTCATTTTGGCAGACAGCCGATCTAACCTAAACCTAAACCTTCTATCCAAGGTGGAAAGTCTGTCATTGGATTTACGAAAATGTTCACTTTTCAAAACTTGCTGACAAGTTAGATGACAGGAGGCATGTCAAGTTAGATGTGGGCCTTCTACATTTGCGCACGCAACTGATGTTTAGGGCTTTTTTACCACGTTGTCACTCTAAAGCCTTGACTCCAGCGGTATCTATTCGCCTACATATCCCAGCCATTTTTATCGATATATTCGAATTTGTTTGTATAGGTCGATGTCTCTGTAAATTCTATTATTATATATGTATTTTTCCTCAAGGATTTCCTCGCCCATATTTAATGAAGAAAGGCACGCCTTTAAGTCATATCAAGGTCTTATCAAGAGTTTTCTAAATCGTTCGTAAAAGGGTCTTACTTCTCGATTGCCTCTATTGATTTTGCAGCTGAACTTAGGTAGACAAAGTCCTTTTATTTCACTTGTCTATCTCATTTACAACTAGATCCATTTTTGCTCCTTCTTTCTCTTGTATTCGGCGGAGATGAAGTCAATGTCATCAGTGTATGCAAGTAACTTTTGAAACATCGTACCATTAGTGTTGGCATTAGAATCTCGCACAATTTTTTCAAAAACAATTTTGAAAACAATATTTTTACATCGAATATCTTACTTTGTCATCCTTCATGCAAATAATAGATAAAACTTGTCATTTTATATCCTTTAAAATGGAAAGCCTTACTTCAACTACCAAGAACAATGGAGAATATGTTTCTTCAGTTAGTTTGGTTGTTCATGCTACGTGTATATTTTGCAAACTCTCACAATTGGAAATAGAATTTATATTTAAATATCGAAGTATTTATATTTAAATTCGAAGTATTGAAGCTTTAAAATGGCAAAATATTTCTCAAAAACAGCAGAATAAATGCACTAAAGATGCTTTTTGAGTTGTACCACTATTTTCATCGAATACAATATTCTAGTAAGTATATCAGAACGTCTTGTGAAGATTAGCGTCGGTCTTGTTTTTTTTTTCATATACATAGATATAAAAAAAAAATGTATATGTACATACCTCAATCGACTGATTCAACTTATATCAAACATTTGTAGAAAGACATAATTTGAACAGCCAATCAATATCACCTTAAATTAGAAACTGGAACACAGCAGGGTTGTGACCATTTCCCCATATTCTTTAATATCTATGAAGAACTCGAAGTTAAACTAGTTCTATTGGAAGTCCTAAGAGAAAAAAACAAAATTTGTTTTTAAAATAACAATTCTGTATCATACAAGTCATTTGATATGTAATTCATTTTCAATTTAAAATAGAGCTGGGACTCTTGAGTCCACGATTCTGGCTTCATTAGGAGCACACCCTATCATTGAAAATATCGAGCAAATAAATATATTTTGTAGAATATCTCCTCAGAAGTATCTACATTATCTTGAACCACTTTTAGCTGTTTATACAAATTTGTTTGGATTTTTTTTTTCGTATTTTAAACCGACAGCAATAACCACCCTACGATAACCCCCTCCCCCTCAATAGAAGTGACAATTCCATTACCAAAATCCTTGTTGAAAAGTCATGCATTATTTTGTAACCCCAACTTTCGTCGCATAACGAAAAGTGCGAACTCAATATGAATACTAAATGAACCCACTTGGACACAAATCATGAAAACGATGACAAGCTTGCGGTATATATGCTGTACAAGTTGTATGTAAATATTTATTTAAAATATTAAAAATATGTTTTTCAGTTATTTTTATTTATTTATCAGGCTAGAGACAATGTGTTCCACAGTGCTACGTGACATCGATGGCATTTGTTTGACTGTCGTGATGCTTAAAAATACCAAAAAAGTTATGTAAAAAAGAAATAGGAGTGATATTTGGTGTTTGCTTTTGACAATTTTATTCTACTTGATTTGAAACTGAAACTGACAGTGTAGAATGTATATGAAAGTTATATTGTACGTATGTATAAATTTTAAATAAATTAAGCCTTTGTTCGATGGGTGCTTCGTAAACCGAGGGATATTCTGTTTGTAATCGAGGCATGGGTGTAATGCAAATGCATTTTATACCATACCTGTCAACACTTGACAATGTTTTGTTTTCATTGAATGTTCATAGTTAAGTTTTGATAAATAAAATTCTGAAGTATTTTATAAATCAACAATTGAGTGTAAAAGTACATGTACTTGAGTCTAGTGCAGATGAATCAGAACCAAAAGCTTAGTGGTTTTGAAACTCAAGTTAATCTCATCAATATTAACTATAAGACTAATATGGTACAGAGGACTCTTCATAGTAACCCTTATATAAACCAGCTCTTTTTCCAAGTATTCGCAGAAAAGTACGTAGAGTTGGTGAGGGATTTGTTGGTTAGTAAGATATTGTTGCTTCAATATCACAAACGAGTTTCTAATTAAAAAAAATATTCACTTGTGAATTGCTCATGAGCATGTAGTACGTATTTTAAATGTTCACATAATTCCTAAATCGTGAATAAGTGAAGGCCGTATTTTTCTTCTTTGTAATCAGCACTAATAAAAAGGGCTATTAAGTAAATCGAATTAAAATTCCTTTCAGCTAAGATGTTATTTCTTGGCCTAAATAATAGTGGAGTATGGACGGATGTATATAGATCAATTAGGTATTGATAGGGATAGGAACTCAAACTGTGTCTTAAATTTTGAGTCAAGCTAAGTATAGTATATATCCATAGGCATATGTATGTATGCTTGTACATAAAATTCATAACCAGGATTTGTCGGTCTTTCTTTCTGTAACCTATATTCATTGAAACCATTGAACCAATAATTATGATTTTCTGTTAAATTAACAAAATTTCGGACATAAACTTATGACATACATAAGTTTATATTTCACAAAGCTACGATTATTAAAAAAAAGTTATGAAAGAAACGTTTACATACTTCTTTTACGGCTAACAATATGAACACTTAAAAATGTTAAACCTGTGTATATATAAACACATCCTTTATACTACGACTATTGGGATCAGTAGGATTTTTTATTTTTCGCTTATTTGGGAACGATTCGGTTCGAAGGACCAAATGTTGGAATGCAAAACAGTTCTGACTAACTACTCTAAGCAGAAGAAATGAAGGCTAAAGTACTTCCTAAGGGATTACCATCTACAATCCATATAATTCCGAGAGTATGCCTTACTTGGATGAAGGTTAATTTATGAAGGAACGAAATTTAAATGGGTGGGAAGGATGGGCCTCGGTTCGATCTAGTGTCATCCAAAATATATAATAAAAGGTGGCAGTAAGCTAGATCTAGCTAAGACTGTCCCGATTCCATTATGAACACCTTTTTCAAATTTTTTAGGCGTCTAAGTATATGTATATGTACATATGTAGTAGCTACTGGTAGGGACTTTTTGTTTTATATTCGTTCAGTTGGTGTCACTCTATCATATGCTTTCGACCTTGGAGTTTCAGTATTTGGCACAATATTAAACTGTAATATTTAGCATGATGTTTATCTGCATAATGACGTTTGAGTTGGTACGGGAATCAATCTAGAAAACGACTTTTCCGAACACTTTTAATAGCTCTACTTGTGAAATCTACGAGTATCTGTCAACATGTTCTGCTCGGACAGTTCGGCAGTAATAAGTGCTGTCATAAACCCTATTTCGAAATCGTGACTAATAAGGAAGTGCAAAATTAAATTGAATTCACCTTCCAGCCGTAACAAAATCCGTTTCCCGTAGGGAGACCCGGTAGGGTTTTTCTCTTAGTGAGACATAAAGGCATACCGGACAATGAAAGGTAGATGAATTGGCAAGAAAAATAGCACGTAATAGAGAACTGAAGCCTAGAAAGGCAATAGGGATTCCCTTGATTACCATAAACCATAAAACCATAATCAATACGCAGATACGACAGGAGTTCAACATCTACTGGCGAATCTAGATACGTGCAAAGTGGCCAGTTCTGTAATAAAGGAAGTGACTAAGAACACAACAAAATGAGCTTTAAACTCAAGCAAAATAATTGTGAGACTGATGGTAGGACTCGTAACAGGCCACATCAATCTCAAAAAACTATACTTTAGACTCAAACTATCAAACAACAATCTGTGGCAACTGTGAGGAGGAGAAGGCTTTCACTGCCACTGTCCTGCAACAGCGAGGTTAAAACAAAAGATACTATGGTCCCCAGCGATATCAGATCTAACATACCTTAGAAAGATAGGATTCGGTGACATAATAGAATTTGTCAGGCGAACAAGATGCCTTACCGATTACTATAGGATATAGTGCATTTTACACTCCCATGATCCCAACACCTATATCCCCTCCCAATACAATTCCCACAACATAATAACTACTCCTGACAGTTAAATAAACGAGGGAAACACAACAGGCCCAATGGAGGCCTAAGTGAAGAGCCGCCAAAACCTGTACCTTTACAACTAATTATATTTCAAAATACCTCATATTATATACATAACCGTGTATATTTAATGAATGTCAGTTTGTTAAGTTTTTTCTCAAAAAATATGTCACTCACAATGGATTGTTTATTTCATACCACATCCCCAAGGACCCAGTAAAACCAGCGACAAAAAAAATCAAAATATTCATTTTCACAAAAACTTAATATTATGAAGTCTTCGTTTCATTACATTTAGTTTTGAAAATATGGGCTTGGGTATAACGTTGAAAGCAATGAAGTGACAAGTCTGATTTCCATTAAAGTTGGATGTTAAAACATTGTTATTCAACGTGACTTATCGTGTCTCTTCATGACTAATTTAAGTGTGCTGGTATTTTTGGGACACTTTTCTGGGACACTTGCTGATCATCATAATTGATTCGAATATCAGAATTACAAATATTTGAGGAATGTGCACCTTTTAAAACTAAGTTTTTTTTTCTTTAGATAACAAGATAACTTTAGGTAACAAATCAAAAATAAATCAAACAACGTCTTAACTACCAACAAAGCTTCTAGTCTTGTCCTATCTTACAGTGTTATTGGTATGATTCATTAAAATACTCCTTCATCTTTAAATCGATAGACTTAATACGAGACATAGAGAAGAGCTATAATTCGAACGGATTACTCTGCATTAACCCTAATAGAGTGGGTTCAATAATTTTGGATTGAGATGTTATAATAACTTCGAACGTATGTAGATGGTAGCTACAAAATATCATCAAAATCAGTTTTTAATGTAAATGTCCTAAAAAAAGGGCGTGGCTATAGATAATTTGAGTTCCAAAATATTTGGCCGTAATAACTTTTTTGAATTTCTAGTAAAAATATGAAGGTTTTGAATAGTAGGGGCCCAGATGTGAAATTTCGTACTCCTAGCTGAAAATCTAGGTCCCAAAAAGTGATGACAGACAGATAGACGGGTGGACAGACATGGCTTAATCGACTTTGCTTTTAATACTGTTCACGAATATACGTAGATACATATGTACGTATATACTTTCTAAATCATTTCTCTCTTTATACAAACTGTGTATCAAACTTAATATACCCTTACGAGCTTCTTATGATGAACAAATCATATAAGGGCAATTGCTTGTCCAGTAGTTAAAGTCATTAAAATATTAACTCTGGTCTTAACTCTGCAGTCCAATTTTTATTGGGCATGATTCAGCAGCTTAGAGGTAGAAAATTTAAGATATAATCGATGGGTTATGAAGTAACTTAGCACACATATGGACTTTCAAAGTTGGACTTAAGTAGAGCTTAGGTTAAGACGGCATAAATCACGAGCTCGGCCTAATGGGAATATAAAAGTAAACTTTAACTGGTGATGGTCTTAAGTCTGTTTCTACTTCTAGTAGTAATCACTGTTTGGCTTGATATATTTTTCAAACTCTTTATTCACAGCTAGCTGTGAGACATGTTAACCCAAATCCTCTTTATGAAAACATTATTCTTACAAAACACAAATGTAGCAGAATATTCTTTGCTAGACTTCTCCCGGTTCATGTTTATTGAACCCTTTTAACAGATCTATACAAACTGCGCAACTGTGAAAAGTTAATAGCTCGCTTAACCAAGCGAAACCATACTTCAAAGTATCAATAAAATGTTGACAGGTTTGTAAAGAATCTTATTAGAGTGGGTGGTCAGCTGTTTACAAAAAATAGTTAACAAATTATTTCTCCATGTAGAAAAAAAACATATGTGTGTATGTATGTATGTACTTACATTTTTTTAAGGGTCGCTCCATATCCAGTACAATCGTTTTGTCTTCAAATAGCGCTGCTTATGTCGCGATATTCACAACGATTTACAAATTAGAAATATGGAAATATGAAAACGGTCCGCTAACTACGAAAATTAATTTTTAACTTTACTCGTTTCCCTAAAAATCTATTTTCTAAGGATTCAAGGATTACTTGTTGTTATCTATTTTCTATATAATAGAAAATGTTAATCTATATTGATGTATCTTTTCGTCACAATTTTCGAAAACTTTTTTATATACAAATTTTTAATTTTTTTTTTATTTTACAAATTTTATACATTAAACGATAACGACGAAATGCACAGGTAATTTACTCTGTTGCCTAGTTTTATAAAATTTAAAGGACTCTTTTGTGTGTTTTAGAATTTCCAATCGTGGTGAATAAATTTTCGACTGAAGAACGAAATAACGAAATAAAAACTCAAAAAACGTTTCTTGACTCTAACACTTGTTAGCTTGTGCCACTTATGAATTTCTTTTCATACAACGGATACAACGAATACACACTCATTTCGCAAGTTTTCTTTATTTTTGCTTTTCTCGATTTCGTCTTGGTATCCTTAAACTTTTCTTTTTTTTTTTCTTTTATTCCAGCGAAGTCTCACATCGTTTTCGCTTTCACTTTTTTATTTTCTCGAAATGTTAAAAAATCATCATTTGATTTTGATTATTAATTTTCCAACGAAAAACTAAAACTAAGGGTTCTACATGATGGTTTTCAAAATTTTCCAACTCTCTTCTGTTCACCATACCCAAAGCACCTGTTATACTGTTTGTTGTCCTTGAGAAGAAATAATAAAAAAAAAGATAAACGAGATGAATACACAAATTAAAAACCAAAAACAAAAAAAAAAACGGCACTGCAAAATTTAATCCGAATTTTATTAGAATTTTTGCCAGAAAAAAAAAAGGACTTGGTGTTTTTTTTTAACGGTTCTATATTTTGCTGCTGGTCCTTTTAGCTACTGCTGGTGTATACAAACGCACGCAAACATTCACACGCACACACATCTACACAGGCAGGAAAACTTCAATTGCTGGTGGTTCCCGTAATTCCCTGCTTTCTTTGAGAGTAGATACCGCAGAAAAGAAAGGCAAAAGGAGAAACTTTCTCGTCCTGGGAAAATTTCAAATTTCGACAAATTTTCCAACAGTTCATGTACATTTGTTTTAATATCGTTTTGAAAATGTTCACGTTTTCCACGAATCACTTATAAAAAAAAAAAAAAATTCATTAGGTTGCTGCTCCTTTTTAGCCATTTTCACTTGAGAGGTCCTCACAATGATGGTGGCGAAGGTGGTTATGGTAATGGTGATAATTTTATGGAACACCACTGTTGCTGGCTGCTGCAATCAACATATGTGCGATAAAAAAAAAAAAAACCGAATTAAATAGCTACGCAGCAGAAAAGGATTTAAAAGCACTTTGAGGCACTGCTCTGGGAAGTACCTTTCAGTCGCGTGTTGTAAAATACTTTCTTTTTTTCTTGTTGTTTAATAACTTTCACTGAAATGTGTGTATATTATATTTAGAATTTTCTTTTTTCTTTTTTTTTTTTGTGAAGTATATGTATTTTATGATGATGGTGAAAATAGGAGGAAAAGGCAACAAACAGCACAACCCGAAACCGGAACACCAACTAGAGGCAGGCAAATTTGAGAAATTCCCAATTGCCTGAGATTTTCTTGGCCTGGCTAAAACCAGATACGGATACAAGAGCTGCTGGAGAGAGTGGAGTCTGTGTGTAAAGTTGTGAGCAGAAAATACTGAATACTGAGTGCTGAGAGAAAGCTTCTGGAATTTGAAAATCGAACTTTAAGGGGAAATTTTCTCACAGTACATTTGTCGAGGTATATTTTGAAACTTTTTTTGTTGGAACTTCTGTATCTTTCTTTATGTGGGCGATATGGTTTGTTCGATTGGTTTTGAATAAATGAGCAAATTTAAAACTAAGCCGGGTTTATATTACGTTTATACATTCAGTAAAAAATACAGAGATCACTTGTTTTTAGTCTAATGGCGTGGTTTCTTTCACTCCCCAAAACCGAAAGGAGTAAGAGATATATTTTGTGGACCTTGGAGTGCATCCGCTCTAGATTTAGACATATGATTCTGAGCTGTGTTATGGGACTTGAGGTTCTCAAAAGATGAGACTTTTTAGAGAATCCCCTCAACTAGGTCTGATAGGTAGGTCTTAATCATGGGGATGGCTTCATCTTTTAGTGCTCCTATTATGGAAATGCCTCTGGTATTCTTTTCCGATCTTCTTTATTCAATGGAGTTATTTACTATATATGTACATATGTATATGTAGTAGTTGTACATAGTATCCTTCACATTTCGTATAACAGTCGATGACAACATATGGTTAAGGATGGTATCTCAGAGTATTGCTTCTTCCAGTACTTTTAGGTTTTTACGTGGTGTATATCAAACCTATCAGTTTAGAGGGCTCGATAACAGCCGTTCCTGGTTCACCCCTGATATCGATTGGTATATTGTGGACAAGTACCATCTCCATTGCTGTGCAGTCATATTTTGAGCACTTTTGTTCAGCATTGAGCTGGGTACGTGCATAGGAGGTGGAGAATGGTTTCTTCCTCCTCCTCATCACTATACCTTCTGTAGAAGGCATGTGAAAGAGGCCTTTTGGCATGTCGGTCTATCAGACAATGTCCAGTAAGAATACGTATGACGTGCCTGTGATGTGAAGATAGATTTTCCCATCTACAGTTGGGTTTTGCTAACATTGTTTTAGTAAGCTTAAGTTAGAGTTCACATGCAGCGAGGGGTGGCGTAGTTGTCAGTCTTCAATTTCCTGCTCATCCATCTCCAGACGAGACAAACAACAGATCAGATCAAGATTCCAGGGATTGGATTGACACTTGACTGTCAGTCAAAATGTTAATATCACTGACAGATATTGCATTACATTTTTTCCAGGACAAAGTATCCTTGATTTCCGATTGAAAAATAATGATCTGGGAGGCGAAAAAAGTTACTCAGATTGAGCTTAAAGACACCACATACATATACATATGTATATATGGAGGATTGGACTATTTGTTTATTACAATATGTGTTGAATCTCATCGCCTTAGAGACAGAATAACAACAGATAATGTTGTTATTCCTTCTATTTAAATGTTAAGTGATGGCTGTGAATAATGTGCGAAAATTTCACGAAATGTAACATATTTATGAAGGAATTGATTATTTTGCCAATTTAATTAGGTGGGTATAGTGCAAATATAACAAAACTAATTTACTTGACTTGAGTATTACATTTAGAATCTCCACTGTGCTAAGGCCCGTAACATATGCATTCACATCATAGTCTCGTTTTTTTTTTCTCTCATTCCAATTCCACGTCCTATCTCAACTTAATATTCCATTGGAAACCGACACCAGTTTACATCTCTGGAATTCTCCCGATTTTCCTCTCATTTGTCATACACTCCTTTTTCTCAACCATCAGGATCGTGGAAATTCGGGAATTTCCGCCCCATAAACATCTATGCGTGCGCATTACTCTCACAGGATATTAGCTAAAAAATTTCCCGATTAGAATCTGAACGAGAAAAAAAACCTCCCCACACAGGATTAAAACAGTAAAATGAACGAAAACAAATATGTCCCCTCACACATTCACAAAGTAAAACTTCATTTTGGTCACAAGAGAATCCGCTGAATTCTCCTGAGAACTTCAGCGCCAAATGAAAGGACGTTAAAAGCTTACTTCAGAGCGGAAAAGGGATATATTACAATTTATTTCACATTGATATCTAGGAGCCTATAAGAGGTGGTGTTGGTTGGTACATTATGGTGGAATGAGAGCAACGATAGGAAATTTCCATTTTTGATTATCAAATTAAATTTTTTTTTTTCTTCTTTCCTTGCGAATGTTTATTGTTAAGGGTCTTTGAATAAACTGGTGACAAAGGGTGGGGGAGTTTATGGAAAATTGGCTAATGTTGATGAATGCGGCAAACAAGGATACAGGACCTAAATTGAATTGAATTTTCAGGGCATATAACACATTTTTGTAAATGGTGTGCTCATATACCAGTTAACATAACATCCTTAAGGGTAAAGTGTTTTCCAAGGGACAATTTAAGATTCAATTCATTACCTCGAAATTGGCCAGGTTGTGTTCGGATTGCAAGAAGGATGCAGCAGCTGCAAAGGTGCACTGTGATACAGAGTGTAGGGATTGCGGATGGGAACAATAAATAGGTTAGCACAGGTAATGGAGTTTGGTTGACTGGTTTAGTTGAAAATCAAGTTTTACAGCTTGGGGGAGATTTTGCCATTTCTTCTTGTTTTTTTTTTTGGGTATGGAAAAAGAGGGCAGATTATTAAATTTGTATGAGGGGAAAAAAACTCGGCCTATTCAGTAGTACCAAATCATTCTGCAGTGGAGATACTGCAACGACCGGGATTAAATCGTGTCGCTATAATCGAATGTTTTATGTTATAAGAATTTTTTCATACATGAAAGTACATCATACAAAATTCATAAAATATTTGTAGTTTCACGAACAATGAAGAGTCATTTTATTCGGAAACCAGTTCTCTTTAATGTGGTACCAGACAAAAGATAGTATAAAGTGGCGGTCGTCAGTCAGGACTACAAAAAAGACTATAATAGGGTTGAGCTTGATTCAGTTTTTTTTTTAAAACATACATACATACATGCAAGTATTGTTCTATATATCTAAACAAAAAAAAAAATGCTGGAACTGCATAAATATTTAGAGATTGAATGAAAATTTCGATGTGTAGTTTGGATGCAACTTACAAAGTTTTTATGGCGAGCTTTGGCTTTCATTTGATGAGCCTTCGGCCATATAAGGGTTTCTCTTAGCCAAACATGTCATCTTTCAAGATTTGTAACTACTTTTGCCCTTATGCACTGAGACGATATCTTTTACTTTATGATTGCCACTCTCATTCTGACAAGGACTATTAGCATCTTGAATCTGCAGTTTCAATCAGATACCCTTCGTACCATGTGAACTATTACCACTGAAGTAGAGTTTCGAATGTGTATTTGTTTTGATTCTAAAAACTCTACAAACTCATAACCTGAAATCTGCCAAATTTTCTTGGTTTTAGAATTACAGTCTACAAAATCTGCCAACTAGATTTTCGAGATCAATTAAGTATTTGATATTTCTCAGAACTATTCTGTATTTCTTTCTTTGCTGGGAGTTTGAATTCGTTTTCTCTAATACCTCTGAAACATTTTCACGAGGCTTTTCAATATCCTTTAGCTGAAAGGTATTGTAAACCTCCTTCTTTTTATGCAGGATATTATTTGTCGTTATACTCATCTCTCGATACCCATATTTTTTGTTATATCTGTCACTTTCATTGTCTGTATATTTTCATCATTATACCATGGCTATTTTTTGAATTTGGGGCAGTGTGTATTAGGTTGTTGCTATTTGGATGGTCTGTACTGAAATACTGTCCATTTGCATTTGATGATACATCTATATCATTAGAGCAGATCGCAATTTATTTACAAGTCGAACTCTGAAAATCGTTATAATATACGAAAATATTAGATGCAATCAAATATTGCTTTAACTCAGGCACTATTTTACAACAAATCTGCACTCCCACAAGTAATGAATATCACAACTTAAATTGAATTTTTAATATTCGTATCCTTGCCAAAAATACCTCTTCAATTGCATAAATATCTGAAGAACTGCAGACATGAACCTCTACTCTTTGGTGATTACCAAGCGCTTGGTAAGTAATAGACTCCCAAACTATTATGACAATTCCCACACCAAACTAAAACTGCTTAAGACGACATTGATACCAAGACCAAGATAAGATCCTTATAATATAACAATAAAAATTATTTTCATGTCCATTTCTAAGCCACCCTTTGACTTCCAATAATTTATCACCATAAATTTATCATTAGATGAATACGTACGAGAAGATAATAATTTTCCACTGCAAGGAATACCAACAAGTCCATTCTATCTTCAAACCTCACGAACTGTAATGAACAATGAATATCCCATCGACTGCGTACAATGCAACAAAAACTTAGAAAAAACAACCAAAATGTTTCCTCCTACGAAAGACGCTATCTCTGTTGCATCCTTCATCATTTGTTTGGATTAGCGCAACCGCATCCTCTGCTTGCATTACAGATTACATCTTCCCGTCTCTTGAAACTTTCGGAACTCATTATCCACGGAAGTCAGCCAAACATGGTAGGTGATGTTGGAGAGTTATTTTGCTGATATCTTTTAAGAAGTACATCCTCACTGTATTCTGTGCTTTCCTTCCGCTTCCGTTAATATAAGAAGAATTTGTCCTTTTCGTTCCCTTTTTTTATGTTTACCATTCTGTGAAGTCCAACTTGTATTTGTCCCATTTTAAAACTTTTATTTGCAATAATCCTGGACCAGAAATACAGTAGTATTATACATATGTATTACTACTATATTTCCATTCCTTTCCTCTTGTTTTACTGCAGTCAAAATAACCTCGTTTTGCTGATGTCCTTTTTTTTCAAATTTTTTGTCAGTGCTTCTACTTTAACCACAAATTTGTCAGAGCAATGTGGTTCGCTCACATTCTACATCCTTAATATTCATTCATTCATTCAACATCGTCGTCGTGTGCGTCTCTTTGACGCCCATCTTGTGCATGACTTATGTACGAGCCAAATGTCGATTTCTCTCGATTTTCTGTGTCGGTGTCCTTTTAAGGTTTTCGTCTGTGCTTGAACGTGGTATGTATTGCACTACTTAGAACTGACATCAAGGTAGAGAAGGCTCAGTTGCAATAGTAGTCCTTTTTTTCGGGGAACACGAAAGTGGGTCTCAGAAAGATATCGGCGTGGCAAAAGGATATTTTTTTTTGCTTATTCCACAAATTTGCCACATTGAGAGTTTGCATTTCGTATTAGAAAGCTGCTCCAATTTTAGGAATTTTTCTCTGCTATTTTCTTTAAGGTTTTTATGGAATCCTGCTGGGAGGACTAGTGCCAGGAATAGTGGCAATACGAGGTCATTGGTTTTGTATTTTGCTTTTATCTTACAATCGGTTGTAAAATTCAAGTATTATTTCAATAAGGATCAACCAGGCAGAAGAAGAAAAATCTGTTTTTGTTTTATGGTGTATATTTTTCTGGTGATAAAGATCCTTTACAAACAGTTCAAGGAAGAACTCAATTGGATGGTAAAAAATGCTGCAATTGTCGATTGCAGTGCGGATATCCTTGAAGGAGTCATCACTGCGATAGAGGCGGTATTTTTGTTTTTTTCTTTCGTAGATTGTGGACGTGTCGATGAGTTGGAGATTTGAGTTGTGGATACCTTGAAGAATTGGAGTTTGGCATGGAATTGCGAAAAAAAATGTTGTTTTATAAAAGAAAGTATAATTCTATAATTTTTGCAGGAAGGATCAAATAAGATGCACCGACTGGATGAATTTGAAGTTTTCGGTTTGGTTGGACAGTAGAGAGAATTGGTGTGCAAACTCTGGAAATACGTCTAGAGTACAGCTAACACCTATTCATCCGGGATTACATATAATTGTCATTAGAAAGCTTCTCAAACAAAGACATTGCCCTTCGGACACGGCATAAAACAGTAGTCCTCTTCCATTTTCCTGAAATATAAGATACGTTGTGTGTATCTAATTTTTCGAATGGTTGTGAGAATCTTAATACTTTTACGGGTTTCTTAAAATTTTTTAACCTCCTTAGATATACTCTGCTAAACTTCGACCTATATACATATTCGAAATAGCGTTGAACAGTCCTAATAAATTTTAGTTTGCTTAAGTATGTCTACTCTGGACTCAAGAATTACATACATATCCTGGCCAACATTTTTAGCCGTACTTTGATTGTTTCTTTGAGTACTATGTTTGCGATGCTACCAAGTCCCGGTAATTTGCTCTCACTAATGTGTATGTATACATATAGTCCTATAGTATCACCATCTACAAGTGAGGTTTCCTGTTGATGAGGGAATAGTTCTACACCAGAGTTTTGCAGAAACCCTGGTTAAGTGAAAATCGGGGTCTCCCATCTTTTAAACTTCTACATTGCGGGCTATACCCCAAGGACTTTAGTCGCTATGTTACATATTTCTATAAAATATTTTTACTACAGTTTGGTGGCGGTGACTTTTGTCTTACGCGTTTATGTGCGTCCTTAGAGCTCCCGGTTTCTGTAACTCAAAACGGTTTAAATTCCAACAATTTTTCTTTTCCGTTGAACTTTTTCTTGTCATTTCTGGAACGATCTCGTATATGATTCTCTGGTTAGTATGAGTAATGAGTTTTTACTTTATTTTACGTATCGAAAGTTGATGTCAATGATTAAGCAGTTCTTCTCCTACAGAAAGTATTTATATTACCAGCGTTGACAAGCATGTTATCTACGGCTTTAAACGTTAACAGCAATGCCCTTTAACTCACACATTTGATTGTATATGCTGTTTCACAGTGGTTTAGATTGAGCTGAAGGATCTGCATACTTCGATTCTTATCTCTCTTAGGGCAGGCGACCTGTCCAAGTATTTTTTGAAGACTGAGAACATTTACAACTTTTTTTCTGTTCCTTTAAAGGTATCAAGTATGTATGTGATCATGTCCATAATAACTTCATCGCTCGTTCCGCTATGGCTGGACCTTAACGATAAGACGATCGTTACATAGAGTATCGAATCTTGAAAGGCTAGTATGCTTGAATATCAATATAAAAAGGTCTTTTATTCCATCTTCGAGGACTTACATATGTTCTTATGGGGTGGGACATGAATCCATTATGGACTTAAGTTCCTGGCTCTTTATAAACTTTTTTCGCACAAGACTCCGGTCATGGAACGCCACCTCATACAGCCTTTGTTAAGAATTTTACAATTCGCTTTTTTATGAACTCGGATATATTACTTCTACTTATTCAAAGTTCATTCTATTTTCAGTCCAACGATCTAGTTTCAGTCCAAAGTCTAGTGCAATAAAGAACAACAGTGTACTATGTGCTGATCCTTGGTGTACTCTGACTTTGACTCTAAATTTTTCAGAGATGCTTTAGAGATGTTTACTTGGCTCTGAGTGCTTGATGCTGAGACTGGGTTTTCCTCAATTGGTAAAAACTTTACTGGGACATAAGTCAGTGGTAATTTCTCTGATTCGGTGTGCTCAAATCTTTCATTTAATAGTTAGAATCTCATCGTTCTCACCGCGTATAAATTCTGTTCTCTGAAATGATATTGATCTTTTGTGACCTAGCCCGACTTAAACCAGAGCATTTAGTCTCTCTTTGACTGGACCCTTCAAGCTCATTGTTGGTTGTTTTCCGTTTGTTGGTGTTTCACTTCGCATTTAAAGTGTTATCCTTTACAAAGATTTCTAACAAATTAATATCAACGTCCCCGCTTATAATTTACTAAGATTTTATAAAATTTCCCCTAATTCTCCGTAAGGACCCTCCCACTAACGACATCTCTCAGCTTATTTCGACTTCATTGACTACCCTATCGATCTGTTCAACCTCAAAATAGGTATGTCATACAGTTCCGAATAACGTAAACAAACTCGTTTTCAAAAATTTACCGACTGACTTTCCATCATAATTCCCCCCACCCCAACCCATCATTCCTCACATGATTCAAATTGGTCTCTGTTATTGTCGAACAAAACAATATTCATCACATCCACCACAACATCGTTCTACTATCATCCACCTACCACCAGCGCCGCCAAGTTTTTATCACTGCCACTACAACATAAACCCCTCACTTTTTATCAACTTTGCTACAGGACTCTATCCTTCTCCCTTCTTGATCTCCCCCACAGAGAAAATTTCCACCGACAACGAAATGACTTCCATTTATTTCGGCTCATAGAAGCGGAACTCCCTCCTTTACATAGTCCACATCACATCCTTATCGTTGCTTTGCCGTCGAAAATTAATGCATAGGGATCATGAACAAGACTACACACACACACACACACACAAACACAGCCACAGACGTGAAATAAAACTCCCACAACTATTAAAGCTTCTCCAAAGCTTACATAACTTTACAACTCCCGACGTAATCAATCAAAAGGAATAACTATAATTTCCAAAGGACGACGAGGGCGCAGAAAGACATAAAAACGAGAACATAAAAAAAAAAAAAAACTTTCAAATCAAGAATAATTACATTATACGTTACACATCCTTAACAAAACGGATAATATTTGAATGAAACTATAAGAGTATCAGGAGGGCTTCCCTACAACTTCCACCTCCCCCCCACAACAAATCGACTTACTATGCCTCGGCAAATTTCCAAACGAATTGGGAATCCTTTAGTGTATGAAGTACGAAATACGAAGAAGAACAAAAAGAAGGGCGAACCAAAGAAAAAAAAAATACATAAAAAACAAAGTAAAACACTTCAAGGAGGTCCTTATTATGCCGAACATGAAACATGAATCCGTTTTCAATTCTCGTAATAAGCCGCATTACAAATTGTTTCCCATTTTCAATAACCAAAGGAAGAAGGCACAAACAACACAAATAAGGACATTTCAATCCCCCAATGAGTATGTGTGTGCAGGGAATTTCTTTTGAGGAAACAAACTGAAACCAATATAAAAGGGAGACGACAATTTGGTGGTCGTGGAGAGATCCTGGCCTCCCCATTGCAAATGCAAGTTAACCGCCGAAAATGAAGCACTCAACGAAAACTTTGTTTCTCCTTGGCAGGCATCCAATTGATGTCAACCCTCAAGGAATGCATATCCTAGTTTCGAAAGATTTCTTTCGTTTTGTTGGTCCCACCACAGGATTGTTAGCTGGGTATGGGTATGGGCATAGTATATGCCTGATGATAGTTTTGGTACTATTTGGTGTATGCACCCGCATAACGTGCGGCGGCGGGCGGCGGGTGGCGTGCTTTTGTTTGCGGAAATTTATTACTTACATTTTCCATACTGTGCACACATGCATACAATATCGTATCTCTCTCACCCTTAAAGGGATTCAATTTTATTTGTGGAATTATATTTGTTAATACGTGTGTACATCTTCAAGGGGTTTAATTGTTTGCCGGATTGGATTCTCTAAAGAGGCCTATTGATTGCTGTATCAGTGAGTAAATGTATGATTACCGGATAGAGGATTATCCGGGTTGTATTATGGCTCGATTGGATTGTAAGGAGCTTTGAGTTTGTTTACATGAATATTACGTTAAAGGTTGATGAGTGGTGCTAGTGTAAAGAAACCGCAAAATCTGCTTTATGAGGAGATCAACAACCGAAGCATCTGGGTCAGGCTGATTTCAGAATTACCTTCTTTGCAACAAGGTGAATGTTTATTAGGATAATTGCAATTAATTGAAGGAACCACAAAATTGGATAATGTAACTATACATATGTAAGTTCCCAGTTATGTACATACTACATATGTGCAAATGAACAGTCGTCGACTACTCTTCAATTTAAGTTGGCTTTATGGTGGAGTAGTGGTCTCTGGGGGTCACTGTATAAGCTTATATGTATTTAGTTAATTTTATTGCTTTGAACTAATCTTTTTCGTTTTTTCCACTTTTTTCTTGGAATTTGTTAACAATACTTCGCAAGTTCTTCCTAGATCAGTAGCATTTCACTATTATTTCTTAAAGACTGACTGGCTTTTTCCCTTGAAGTGCTGATTAAAATATCTTGAGGTAGAGTTAGACCTGGAGTAAGTTTATAGACTCCTGTTGGTGCGTACCTTTTTGATTTTCACATTCCACAAGTAACTGGCTATTTGTCAATCTAGTCCTTGAGTTGGTTTTAATTTTCATTTACCTTTCCTTTTCTGTGTCTAGGTGTGGTGGTAACTTTGACGGTATGATCAGCGATTTGCGCCGCCTAATAGTATAAACTACAAGTTCATCCAACAAGAGGTGTCATTTTTTTGAGCATTTCCTCTCCTTAACATAGCCCCAAAGGAAAAAGTCTAAGAGTGTTAAATCGCATGATCCCTTTTCGAGAAATGTCCAAGAAATTCGTCATTATTTCACTAGTTGTGTGCCATGTGGCGCCGTTCTGCTAAAAATAAACGTCATCCACGTCCATAGCATCAATTTCAAGCAAAAAACTGTCAGTCAACGTGTCGTTTGGTAATGCAATCCATTCACTAAAACGGAGGCACCAGCATCATTTTTGAAAAAAAATATGGCCCAATGACACCGCCATGCGAAAAACCGCATCAAGCTGTCACTCGTTGTGGATGACACTATATGTCTTGGGTTTTCGGAGCCCCAGAGGCGACAGTTTTGTTTGCAGACATACCCAGACAAATGGAAATGAGCTTCATCATACAAAATACTTTTGTGTAAAAAATCATGATCTTGTGATGGAAATGAATCACACAATCAGCGAAAGTATGGCGAAGTGCGTGATCGGATGGCTTCAATTCTTATGCCAACTAGACTTTATAAGCATGTAGGCTAAGATCTTTATGCAAAGCGGTTGCGGATAGGCCCAATTCTAGTGATCATCTCGATGGACATAATGAACACACCTGGGTTTTCAGTCACACCATCAGCTATGGTGGCGATATTCTCAGCTGACCTTTCCCAACGAAAACAAGTTGGAATCTTCAAATCACTAACCTGTCCGAGACGTTCAAATTTATTGATTAGGCACCAATGGAGCCATTGTGAACCTAAAATGAAGACAAACGTTGGTTTGTAGTCTTGGGATAGCGATTTTGTATTCGCCGAGGATGGTTTTCCTAGTTCTTTATAGGCTTGGGTAGTCGCATAGGGAGTGAGATGTGCTCTCTTCTGTGTCCGTGTCGCCACAGCATCGGCAGGGGTCATCATGACCTAGCGCTTCTAAATTTGCTTGGTTTTGTCATTGTCATGTTCTGTCCAGAGTTTTCTGGAGACACGACAATATGAGAGTGCGGTTCATCTCTCGTTAGTTAGTCTCGTGAAGGCTTACTCTATATTGGAAGGTTAGGGGAGGTAGAACAAAGGGGAGGTAGAATAAAGGTAACGACCAGATCCTGTTCGGAACCCTTTCTTGCTAAAAAAGTCCGCTCGTTTGTTTCGGTGAATGCCGCTGTATCCTGGAACCCAAAGAAGTGTAACTTCATTGACTTCGTTTCACAAGTTTAAATTTGACGACTGCGGATGAGATGGCCTCCATAGCGGCCTGACCGTCGATGTACTTATATGTCTTTCTATATCTTTCTTGAGTGTAGTTTCGTTTTGCAGTTCTCATGTCGCTTCTGTGACTGCTAATACTTCCGCCAGGAACACACTGCCTTGGTTTGGAAGTCTAAGTGAGTGAACAATTTCAGGTTCAGATGAGTATATACCAGACCCCATTGGTTCATCAGTTTTCGACCCGTTTATCCAATCCTCTCTTGAGGGGAAAATTATTTTAACGTTTGGTTTTTTTTAAACAAAGCGCACTTTTTGCAGCTTTTTCCTTTAGGTGTAGGTCTAATGGGATCAGTGTCATTATTGTTTCAACGGCTGCAGTCGGCGTGGTTCTGATGGCACTGGTAGTATCTATACATGCTAAGCTTTGTATCCTGGCCAGAGCCTTAAGATATGTGATTTTACCTACTGCAGACCACCAGACTAAGCACCCAGAATAAAGAATGGGTCGACGATGGCTGTCTACATACAATGGATGATAGCGGGCTTGGGCCTCCATCTCTTACCGAAGATTTTACTGCTTAGAAGGCTATGGATGCCTTATCCTTATCCTTTCTGACGTGTTTTCTTTCCAGTTCAGCTTACGGTCGAGTATACAGCCCAAGTATCTCACCTGATCTGAGATATGGATGGAGGGTTGTGCTGTTGAGTCTGAAGGGCTCGATATATAAGATTTTTTTCTTATTAGTGAAGAGCACCAACTCTGTTTTTAATGAGATAATATTTAATCCACATCTTTCCCCCTTTTGTGAAGGGTATTTTAATTGGAATTGAAGTATTTCGGTGATGGTGGGTATGAACTTATCTATCGCCATTAGAGGAGATAGGACCCCAATTGGCTCAGTGTCCCAGTTCTGAGTTGATGTGTCTCGTCTTGAGCATCCATATGTGTTTGTTTGGCTGAAATGCAACTGCGATACTTACAATTAGTTTGGCACTTTTCAAATAATAAGTTATAATCTTTGAAGTCCAGTCCGCAGATCCTGCCATCACAGTTCCATGGCTCCGGAACTAGGGTTATGTCAATGATTTGTCTTTTGATTGGGTGAGGAGATTGGTGCTGGCAAACCTTCATCATTGGGGCTTTTGTTCGACGTTGGCGTCGCACATTTCCATCAGAAGTCTAATCCTTACCATGTTGATACCGATACGTATCTTATAGCCTCTGGCCGGGAGCATAGCCATCATTACATGGTTAAGCAAATCTCCATCACCTTCTAGTCTTCGCTTGGAAATTCAGAGTTGAGCTTGCGCAGGACTACCTCAAGGTTCTCCTTGAAAATAGATGGACCCGGGATGCTGATCTACGCTCTTGGTCTCAAAGGAAGATCCCGTTTCGGGACAACATTGATCGACATGTCCGGTCCTGACTCCGGAATTTCTAACTCTCTCCTTGAGCCACTTCAGAGTAATCTCATCCGGAACGGAAGCCCTTGATAGAGGTCAGCTGTGTTGTGAATTTTTGATATTTCATGTGAGTGTGTGTCGATCCTGATATAATAACCTCTTATCGACTCCTTTACACGTCTCTGTGTTTTTTAAACTAATTTATCATTCCATTTCTTCCTTAGAAGGCCATGAATTGCAAAACTACTGCAAAATTTTTCTAGAACTTCAGTTTTGGTATTGCGTAGTAAGTAAAAGTTGTTACTATATTCGCTGCTCTAGCAACAAGTCGAAAATATTACCATGACTGTAAAAATTCACAAAATAGTATACACCTTCGTAGTCTTTTTTTAAATAGGGCCAAACTAGATATATGTAAATAGATGTACTAAAATAATGTTTATCTATAAGAGCATCTTTAGCTGAAGCCCGTTTCAAGCTGCGTTTTAGATCGAGTATGATTCTATTGTACCTAGTGTATGTGTCGTTGAGTACAACCAGTACTCATATACTTACCTCACCCAAAGCACCATACCTTACTATTCATGAAAAGAGTTCCTAAATATAATTTTTAATTAGCATCATCCCATGTCTAGCTTGTTAAAATCATTCGGGTTGTTACACAATTTGATCTTGTTTAGCAATTTTATTTATAACTTTGCTGAAAAGCTAAACTATCTTCTTAAGTCCATTTAAGTGAATTTCTTAAGAATTGCATGGTGTTCGTCATTTTAATACGCGTGGTTGCTAGCTATCATGTTTATATCAAACTTGTATCCCGATTTATTTTAAAAAGTGTTTTCATTTTAATCTCGAAAATTATATAATTGTATTCAGTTTTTTCTTTGCTCTCCTGAAAAACTATGCAAACAGACTAAAGATAGTTTACCTTTCCAGCAGAGGTAACTAAATGTTGCACTTCTTTCAACATCTATTCTGTCCTATGCACAGGGATGCTTATGGTCTTATTGTACTTGTTGCTTAACCCAAAGAATATCATGAGGGATTGTTGGCTTTATTTTTAAAACTCCAAGTGGATTTGCAGAAGATTGTCCTTATCTACCCTAATAACACAAAAGCTTTCTCTAAATCACTACATTAAACATTAAACATCAGATCAGATTTTCTGAGAAGACATAATTCAATTTCAATGAATTATACCCAAATCCCTCTGGAATCAGACTACGGATGCATTTACACATTTAATCTACCCAATACCCCAAGTTAGGAAGCTAATTAATCCAAACTTTACTACAAATTCTTACCCAAAAGTTCATTGTTTTCTTGTAAAGTCATTCCAAAAGATTCCGTTCAATACCTAGGAAAAGTATGTCAAATTGTGAAACTCCTCGTTTACATGTTTTCACCCTATCGGCCGCACTAAAGTTTAGTACCATCGTATAATTTAATTAAAACACAGAAATTGCATCGGAAACTCCAACAAAGGATAATAAACGATGAGGTGAAAGAATTCCAATTCGACTCTATCCAAGTTTTATAATTTTCATCATTCACATTCCCCGGGAGTGGCGGAAGGTTGTGTTTTTTTTTTTTTTTTTTGTTGGTTCGAATTTTCACGATCCTTATCTCATCTTTGTGTCCGGAAGAGAGACCTCATCGTTCTGGTTGTGTACATGGGCATAGCATGCTTCCGTAACAGCTGACATGGAAGCCAACCGACAGGCAGGAGTTTTAATGGTTTTTTATTTTCAGTTATTCTATTTTTATCCGAATCCTTATTATAATTTTTCTCGTATCTGTAGTTTTTTTTTTTTTTTTTTTGTTTTTAATTTCAACTATGAAACGCATAGCAGAAAACTATGGTGGAACATTATTTTTCTCTGCCTCTCTTGCATTTTGAATGATAAGAATGACGGAGACGAATGGAGGAGACCATCACAAGGATGGTTCATTCGTTCTAGGTTGTTGCTTATCCGAGTTCTATTAAATTTAGTTTTATGTTTTATAATATGAAACGAATGGATGGTGGGCGTATACACAAGCAACTTTGGCATGTGGATGTAGTAGAAAATATTTCTTGAGCTTATTGTTAACAAACTCGAATGTACCCAACGTAAAGGCGTATGATTTATGAATTCCTAATGTCCAAAATCCATCCTTACAATCATAAACTGGCTAAAGTGAAAGCCAGTTGAGCTTGTAGGACATAAGTAACTGCTCTCCTAGACCAACAATCAGTAGCTGCAATCGAGGGTCTAGCAATATCCCGCTTTTTATAATCCCCCGGGGTAATAGAATGTACTATTTGCAAGTCTGAATACTCGAGGCCAAGAATGTGCCTACGTACTAATCCACACCCTACACTCTTTTACAATTCTCCCCACGGCACTACCATTATGTATTACTTTGTGGGGTTGGTTAGCTTTTTAGGGTCTACTCTGTTGTTCGCTATTTCCTATTCTTTGGCGTTCGATTCTCTTGAGTTCGACCCACGTATGCACTGACTTGGTGCCAACTCTTTTCCGAATACCCGAATAGCCGACGAAGAATTTTTCTTTCGAAAGTGTTCGATATCTGCTATGCTTTCCTGCTTATCGTCTAACACTCGGCTCCATACAGCAGAACTTTCAAGATCAAAGTTTTGTGGAGCTTACATTTCGTCTTTCGAGTTAGGAGTTTTGACCCCATTTGTTTCGCCAAAACGAAGTAGCAGCGGTTTCCTAGGGTAAGTCTTCGTCGAATCTCCACTAAGGTGTCATCCGTGGAGTTGATATTTACTCCGAGGTAGGTAAACTCCTTAACCACTTCGAAGGTACTGTTGCCAACAGTGACGTTTTGTCCTAGGCGATGGACAGATGCTTCTTTGTTTGTTGACAACCTGTACTTGGTTTTGTCCTCATTCGCTTCAAGGCCAACTCGTTTCGCTTGTCCTTCAATTGCCATAAAAGCCTCTAACATCGAGCGCTGTAAGCGACGCGATGATGGCGATGTCGTCTGCGTATCCCAGCAGCTTGACAGATTTGTTACAGATAGTGCCTTCCCTGTTCACATCTGCCCTTCACAAGATTGAAAAAGTCACATGATAGCGCATCTCCTTGCCGAAATCCGGTGCATGTTTGGAATAGTTCAGAGGAACTGTTTCCGAATTGCACGTTGCACCGCGTGTTTTCCATCGTCACGCGGCACAGCTCGATCAATTTAGTCGGGATCCCAAATTCGGTTATGGCCTTGTAGAGCTCAAGATGATGAATGCTATCACATGTGGCTTTAAAGTCGATGAAGAGATGGTGAGTCTCGACTTGAAATTCGTTGGTCTTTTCCAGGATCTGTCTTAGTGTGAAAATTTGGTCGATCGTCGATCTGCCGAGCGGGAAGCCGTACTAGTATGTATGAAAGAAAGGCTACAGCCGTTCACATAGTACGTTGGATAGGACTTTATATGCGACATTAAGCAAGGATATGCCTCGGTAGTTCTTACAAGACATAGGATCGCCTTTCTTAAAGATGGGGCATATAGAGCTGATAGTCCAGTCATCGGGCATGACTTCATCTACCCATACTTGGTTGATGATTTGGTGCATGTACCCTAACAAAGCATCACCACCATGTTTGAAAAGGTCTGCTGGTAGACCTTTAGACTTTAGAGCCGGCGGCCTTGTTGTTCTTCAGCTTTTTGATAGCTGAGCCGACCTCTTCTGGGAGGGGGATGGATTCTTCATTGACTGAATATGGGTTCTCTTCTTGCCCTATCACTCTCTCTATCTGTCCATTAATTAGCTGCTGGAAATGTTGCTTAAATACATCTACTATTCCCTGTACTTCGGTGACTAGTTTTCCTTCACTGTTTGGAAGAGCCTGGGTTCCGGGCTTGAAGCCAGCTGTAGATTACCATAATCCCAATGATATTCAGTATCACCATGTCTGACTGCTGAATACCATAATTGCATAGTAGATATGACCAAACAAACTTGCCCTTGCCCTGAAATTGAGTTATAACTGAGTATCAGCCCTTTAAGGTTACTAAAGCACTCATTGTTGTTAATTTTGTTTCTCGATAAAAGCTCAAATTGCTTAAAATTTTCCACTATAACAGCCTTCATATTGTCAGTATCAGTTGACTCTAGGTCAGTGGATCATCATCCTATCTCAAGTGTTACTTTTATTAGAAAACTTTTCTTGCTCTTTCTGTCATTAATCATCTATCGGTTTCCTCAGTTCAGTCAAATCGAACTCAAAGCAATTCTCCCTTAAAACTTAGTTGCCTCTATCCCAAATGCTGACACCACTGACAACACCAGTTACGGCACTACCACATTTAGGTTAAATGCATTTTAATGTAAAGAACATGGTTCCTCCCTGTTTCTCTTTCAAATGATTCCATTCCAACTCTTCTATGCTATCCTTCTGGTCTACCACCCTCCACCATACCAATAATTACAAATAATTTATAGCCAAAACGAAATTCCGCAAAATTCGATCGAATATCCTCTCCACAAATACTAAACATCGATCAAACATATCGATAACTAAACCTCGTCCAACTACAACACATGGGGATGCTGCACATCGTTCGACAGAGAAACAATTAACTTAGTCACATGCTTGTAGAGATACAAAATATAAAAAAAAAAAAAAATCTGTTATAGAAGTAACAAAACCAAAACTAAGCCATTCCACATCTCATCTAGGTTTCTGGTTAGTCACGTCATTAATATTGTATCATGGCTTCCGAATGCCAATACAGACCTCACGTCCGAATCCTAATTTCTCGTCGTGTACCTACACCCCACAAATTGGACGACAGAATCTGTGCGGAAAAATTCTATCTCTATATCTCTTCAACTGCTATACACTAGCAATTCTGATGAAATATAAATAGAAACCTAAAACCAAGCAGCGGCGAAACATTTACTAGGGTTGACCGAGAATAGTGACCTGGGTAAAAAGGGACTCTCTATAAGTTGGCAAAATGCACCAACACTCTTTGGTGCTGGCTTAGGGTTGCCATTTCATATTTGTTGTGTTGTCTCTATCAGGTGTTGGCAATAATCTTTTGATATAAGTAAATGGTTCCAGGCTTTATTTTACGTGGTATAAACATCAAGGTATACAACCGTCACAGTTTGCATGTGAGGCAAGAACGATGAATGCATGAAATACTTTTTTCAAAGATTTCATGGTGAACAAATAAGTTTTAAGGAACCATTTCATACTATAGCCATTGTGTGTAGATTGGTAAGGGAGATGGTAACTGATCTCTAATCACTGCAAACTATTGAGATTTTTGCCTTTACGTGTCCTAGTAAATATCTTCTTCTTTGAGGTAAACGTTTCTTAAGAAATGACGACTTGTTCGAAGTGTTTTTGTGGCAGTTCCAGTGGCTAAAATACATACATGTATATACTCTGCTGAGTCTTTGTCCTTCCGGATACGTTTTACGTCCTTGTGGTAACCTATTCCATTGATTACACACTATTATTCCTTTGGTAGAGGACTCATTTTCACTTGGAAATCCACCGGACTAAACAGCTGTTGCTGTTGTTGTCCGGAGTAGTTTTGTGTTTCACTCAACATGCCTCTTCGAATTAAACGTGTCACTGAATTTCGAACAGCCAAGCATTTTCTATCATGCGTTGGAAATCTATGCAGACCGACAATTTGCTGAGCGCATAATGATTACGACATCCTTTGAAGCAATAAATCTAATTTAATTGCCTACTCTGTTAATGTGTCTGGCAACCCTTTGACTAGGTGTGTGCATTGGACCCTGGCCAAGAAGAACAAAAAACAAACGAACCTCACAAAAAGAAATAACCACATAAAACCTCCAAAAACATCATCCATACACTCATAGGATACCAGATACCCTTGGTAGTGTTTATTACTCCCCTAGGCCAGTGCCGCCTAGTTGCTCTCTCCCCGTATTGTACCCGTTCAGGAATCCTCTCAGCAGCAAGTCAAATGGTGGCATGAAGAGCACTACTACGGCCGCTCTGGCGTATGTGGAACATTCATTATTTAGTCAATAGAGACAAAGTACGTGAATTGGTGCGGATGGCCACTGCTGTGTGTGTAAAATGCAGTAACATCCTGCTGTTGAAAGCGAACTGGAAAGAGAGAGAGAGAGAGAGAGAGGAATGAACTATGGATAGAGGTATGGATTTTAAGGGTGGTATTTTGAAATTCCACAACGACGGACGGCTGTTTGCCAATACTGCTTTTATTTCAATGCTAGACCAAGTACATATGTATGTACGTAGTACCTGCACCAAACTAGAAATTTAATTTGTTGAAGTTTTCAATTCCATACCTTGGCAAGTTTCTCTGAACTGCGATCAGAGATGCGCTTCCCAATTCCAATTTCAAATGAATATCGCATTAGATTGAATTGAATTTTCACAAAAGAATATTTCCTGGCAATGTAATATGAGGAGACCGTATGCCCAAGGGCTGGGAATGGGGAATATGTAATGCTTTGCCTGAGCTCATATCCTTGACCACCGTCAAAACCGGTATTTAATGAACCAATTGAGCATTCATGTTGTACCAATTTGTGCCTAGGTAATCATAGTGGATTGTAATTATCAATTGTTGAACAAGTAGTGGTTATTCAATTGTTAAATAAAGGGAATGAGGAAGGTGGAAAATTTTATTTGATTGAACTTTGTTTGAGAGCAAGAGAGCTAGGTCATGTCAATGTTTGTATTGGCCAGGAAAATTATATTCATTTACCGTTTAAATGGTTGAGCTGTGTATCGTTATTGATATTAATTGCTTTATGGTGTAGTTTACGTTAATTTGTGATTTAATTTTAAGAATAATTAGCTAAGCGGATTATAATGAATTTTATACTTGGTTAGGATCGGCCCACGATGGGAAGATGCACTTAGACCAGAGTCCATTGTGCTGAAGTTTATACTTACTTCCTTGCTTAGGTGGCACTACAGTGCTGGGTGGACCTGGGCCTCCGGATTGGATTTGAAGACTCTTCGGGCGGAATCGTCGATGTCCATTCGCTCTACATGTCCCAACCATCTTAGACGACTGAAGCGTACTTTTCTGACCAGGTCGATGTCGCTGTACAGCTCGTAGAGTTCGCTTCCTCCTCCAAATCCCTTCAACGCATCGGAAGAATTTTGCATTTAAAACGACTAAGGATATCTTCATTGACTTCCATGCCTCTGCGCCATATAGCAGGACTGGGATGATGAGAGTCTTATATAGAGTCTCCAGAGTGTTTCTTGACAAGGCTTTCTTACTGCATTGCCTACTTAAACCGAGGAAACAGCTATTGGCAAGTGTTACTCATCATTTGATTTCTGATGTGATGTTGTCAGCATTTATAGTTGTATCAAGGTAGACAAATTCCCTAACTACCTCAAAGTTATAGTTACATACATATCCATTGAGACATTCTGTCCGATTCGTCGACGTTGTGTGTCCCTTCTTGTTGACAGCATATTCTTGGTCTTGCCCTCATTCACAACTAAATCCATTTTTGGTGCTTCTGTTTCAATACTTGCAAACGCACCAGCGACAGTTCAGTGTAGTCTGCCGAAGATGTCAATGTACCTCTGGTGTTGGCTTGTATCTCTGGTGTTGGCTTGCGAGCTTCGCACAATTTTCTCAAGTACAATGTAGAAAAAGTCACATGACAGCGCATTACCTTGTCTGAATCCATTATTGACATCAAAGATTTCGGTGAGCTTGTTTCCAGTCTTTATGGATCAGCGAGCATTCTCCATCGTCATTCTGCACGGTGGACGTGTAAAACGCAGCACATTGTAGCTTCTTGGCTACAATGCCACTGCACTCAGCAATTGATGCTGGCTGCATAGGACTTCTGGAGAGGTTGAGGGATACACGATCGGCAAAGATATTCTAGAATGTTTACACTTCTAGAATATTGGAGGAGTACCTTACGTCGATCGCAACATGATCAATTTGGTCGACGGTTTGATGATCTGGTGAACGGCATGTTCCCATATGAATGTTGAGGTGAGAAGAACGTGTGCTATCTATAGTAACATTTCGTCCCGCCGCAGAGTCTATAAGCCTAAGTCCGTTTCCAGAATTGGTGTCGTGTAGGCTACGCTTTCAAATGGTTGAAATCACCTATGACAAATGATTTTATTGTCATACTTAGGATATTACTCAGATGTGTTGTCGAGGTGCTCGTAGAAACACTCTTTGGTAGCATCATCTCTTTCCTCTGTGGAGGCGTTAGTGCATATCAGGCTAATGTTGGCGGATGTAGCCTTGATGTGTATTGTTATAAGGCATCCACTAAAGTGTCTAAAAGTCAAGACTTCATGCCGAAGTCTGCCGCTTACAACAAATCCGCACCCAAATAGACGCTGCTTCTGTTTTCTGTAGCAATCACCGTAGTAGATGGTAGAAGACCAATACTCTAGTGATCCAAATGGACTACAAAATGCGGTAAATCCTCAGAAAACCGAACTGGAAGTATAAAGTTCTCAACTTTGTTCCACCGAAACTTAAGGGCATCCCCCTGGTGCTCACAAATACGGCAAAGTACATAGGCCTAATCGTAGACTGTAAATTAAGCTGGAAACCCAACATCCTGGAGCGAGTTAAGAAAGCCACTACGGCTCTGTACTGCTGTAATAAAGCTCTTGGAAGTAAGTGGAGACTTCAGCCTCGAATTACATATTGACTCTATGTATTTGTTAGCAGGCCCATACTTACTTATGGCATGATCGTCTGGTGGAATGGAATTGGTAAAGTCATACACTACAACCTCCTCAATCGTGTGCAAAGAACGGCATGCGTCTACATTAGTGAAGCCCTGAGGACCACTCCAACTGCAGCTATGAACACACTGTTCTACATGCTTCCGCTCGATATATGTATATTACAAACAAATGCGGCTATTCCCATGAAAGCAATTTTTTTGTGGAGCAGTCTGGGTACTGGCCACTTCAATTCAACCCAAAATACACTGATTACACCCTCTCCCAGTTCTTTTGCAACACAAATTTGGAAACCTTTAGGACTGACTGGGAAGGGCATCCTTCCTTCTGCCTTCCCAATCACTGTAGCGTGTTCCACGCAGAAATAATGGCGATCAAGGAGACCTTGTGATTGCTAAGGTATAATGTAATATCCGTGGCGGTACTCAAGCCATGATTAAATCGCTGGATTTGGGCACCTTCAACTCCAAAGCTGCCCTTAAATTACGCTCATCTCCTAACGAGGTGACAGAACAATTCAATATTTACCTCATTTGAGTACCGAGCCATATTGACATTCCAGAAAATTGAAGGGCCGACGGACCCGCCAGGCATGGGACAACTCTGACAATTCTACCGGAGAAAGAGAATCTCAACATGCCTCTCGCTACGTGTAAACTCTTAGTTAAGCAAAATGAGATTAACGCTACTAACCACATGTCACTGGATCAATCTGGATCTCAAGCACTCCAATAGTGTAATAAGACTAAAGAGCACATTAATAGGTGTCATTACTGCACACTGAGTCATTTTGATGCATGTCCTCAGCCCGGGTCTTCCGTCAAACGACTTCTGCAGAAGCTGCATAGATGAGGAAGACAAAGAGAGTATTCTTCATTTCCTATGCACCTGCCAAGCTCTCTCTACTCGAAGAGCTCTATATCTAGGAGAGTACTTCTTCGACAACCTTGGCGAACTAGCTAACATAAGCATTAGCCACCTCCAGCGCTTTATAATAAGCTCATGTTAGTTCCTGTAATATCACAATATTATCGCTTAAGTGTGACTGCATTTGCTACAGTCTGCTAATCGAACCTAACTCTAGACTTCCGAACCACAGTTGTGTATTCCAAGCGAAAGTTTCAGCAATAGCAGAAGCCACACGGGAATTATCCATGAAGCTGCACTCTATGAAGGTGATCAACGACTTTGTATATGGATAGTCTAGCCGCTATAGAAGCCATCTCATCCAGGGCCGTTATATACAAACATATCAAACGATGCCGTAAAGAATTCAGAACACTCACAGTAAATCACGACGTTACACTCTGGTGGGTCCCAGGGCACGGAAATGACCTAGTGGACGTATTAGCAAGAAAAAAATCGGAACAGGATCTGACAATGGTCGTTACCCCTAGCGCTTGTTAAATCTAACATAGAACAAAACTTCCGGGGACTTGCCAATTAGGGATGGATATGGATTACAATACTAGAACCAGGAATTTCCTAGCCCTTAAAAGAACCCATTGAGCACGGCCGCAACATCCTGGCAGCCCACCGAAGACCGAAAAAGTACACAATTAAACACAGAAGAACTCTGTAGACACAGATGCAGGAGAAAGCACATCTCCCTTTCTATACGAATCCCATACCTTCAGCAAAATCAGGAAAGCGCTTCTAAGCGAATACCACTTCGAAGGCCTGTCAGAAGGTCGACACCTGCCAGAAAAGCCACCATTAAACATCCTAAATTTTATAACAATTTCGGGTTGGTTCAGGGTGGTTGCATAGCTAACTCAAAAGTGCAAAAGAACTTTGTCTTCTTTAGCATACCCTGGCTAATCCCACCGCACTTCATGGATGGCGGTGATATATTCTTTATAGCAGTCTAGGGCCTCCGCTTATTGTTCGGTTGCACGTGACTTGTTTATGGTCCGAATATTCCACGTGCAAATCCGAACGTCGTTGTCCTTTTTTTTTGCTGGGTCGTCAACAGTAAATGTGTTCTTTTTCGAGGCTTGTGATTATTTCGGAACTAAAGTGTTTTTCCGTGGTAGGGAAGTTACCTTTACGCACAACACCCAACCTGGGCGACCAGTTGACTTATATACTCCTAGAGTGAGGGGCCGGATCTTCCGGAGCCAGTAACCCAATCATGGGTTAAAATTCATACCAATTGACAATAAGTCTGGCATCTTTAAAGTAAAAAGTGACAACGAATTCTGACCATTTTTCGAATCTACCGTTTTTTTTATCATTTAGACAGAATAGCCCAAAAATATTATACTCCAAGGAGCAGAGTAACTTTAATAACCCATATGTTGTCTTAGGTTTGTGTATTGTTGTCATACTAACGCCGCCACTGCCTATTAGACATGCACTCCCAGAAGCATCTTAACTCAGAGCCCTGTTTGCTTGGTATTTGCCTATCAATTCACACCCTCGTCTCTTAGCCAGAGTGTGTAAAGTGTAAGAAAACTTTTCGCACAGTTCTACTTCTGAAGTCAGTCGATGAAGATCTATCTCTCGTGGAATACCTATAAATCTTAGCATGCTCCCGAGTTATCTATTTGCATTGTTCTATTTATAGACTAAATTTACTGATAAATATTCTAAGTGTAGTGCATTTCAATAAACTCTATCCACAGAAATCATCAAGTGATAATAAACCTTAGTGAATTTCGAATTGAATTCGACGTGAAACATGAAGTCTGGTGTGGTTTTGTTTATATTATTTCGTTTAGTGTCATCCAGAGTGAATTCTAAAAATCTTACTTTGATCGGCTGTAAATTGAGTGATCTAAAGAATGAGCAATTCCAATCAGCCATAGAGCTGTATGCTCTTCACTGTACTATCCCCGACCTGGAGAATGCAGTTTTTCTCCGACACACCAATCTGACAGTGCTGGAGATCTCAGACAGCAAAATATCTACTCTTCAAGATTATGCCCTAAATGGGTTGAATAGTCTGAAAATGCTGAATCTCGCAAGGAACAATATATCAGAGGTGAAATCTTGGTCCGATTCGGATCTAACACGGGTCTTTTCACTTGACCTGCGGCGAAATGCAATCAAGCACATCTATGCCGAGAGTTTCCGACGTTTTCCAAATCTGCAAAAACTCAATTTGGCGGTAAATATGATCGAAAATATCCCCTACGGTGTGCTTCGCAGCATGCCTCAGTTAAAGTACATAAACATCGGCAAGAACTTTCTCAAACGGATTGACTTGTACGCATTTCGCGGACTGCATAAACTCTCCACACTGGCACTGCATTGCAATGAAATCAAGGAGATCAACTCACAAGCTTTCGACACTAACAACCACTTGAGATCCTTACGTTTGGAGTCCAATGATTTACAGAACCTGGATTTTATGGCCCAGATGAACTTGGCCCGTTTGGTCCATTTGAACTTGAGTAACAATGCTATAAACAGCCTTAGACGGCTGGCTTTCTTAAAGGATTATGAGTTGACAAGTCTGGACGTGAGCTACAATCTGATTGAGGAGATTTACGTTGATACGTTGTCAGGATTAGAATCGTTGGAGGTATGTAAATATTTGATCCATTGCAGGGCAAACAGCCATAAAACACTCTAACGAAGATGATAAGATAATAATCGGAGCGTCTTCCGACATCTATCAGAGAGGTGATAATTGTTGTGCTATAAATAGAGGCTTTGTTGTGTTATAGATCTGCCTCTAATCGGGGCGTTGCATTTGATTTAGCACTGTTTGCCTTAGTTTTGTTTCGTATTAGTGTGGTCTGTGATTTTTTCGTATTAAGTGACAGATGTTTGAAGTTTAGAATGACGCAAACGACTGAATATGTGAATATGTTAATTCTCGGCTTTATTAGTAAGTGGGTGGCTACGAATGTTGCAGGGGTGACTATTTCTATTCAAGTTTAAAGAGCATAATCAATTTGCATTAGCACATTTTGTTTTTCATGGTCACCATTCAAGATGCTTTATAGAGAAGTGATACAAGCCCGATAGTGTACTTATTATCAAAAGTTATTGGAATTGTTAAGTGTTTCCCATGACTTTTTTAAAATACTCAATAACTTTGGAGTAAATGAAGTAATCGGAATCCTTGTAAATATCCCTGTTCTTCGAGGACGCTTCTCCTAGGATGGTAAATAGCTCAAGATGGTCCACTTCTGGTAGTATGTTTCCTGAAAGTGGGTTTCAAGGTTTGCTTGTTCTGCATTCGAAAGGATTTTAATAGAAGGGTGTTCCCGTGATTACCAAATGAAGATGGAAAGAACTGTTTCACCGTTTTTAATTGCATAAGTTAGGTTAGGTACGGGGGTAGACGAGTTTTCTTCTGAATACTTATCTATCTGTTTGTCAGGAAGCTCCAAGACCTTTTTGTCTCGTAGTCGCAGTTCTTGGAAATGATGACAGTCTTAAGACTGATTTTAAATTCCACTACGTTTTCGAAAGCCAGTTGGTTCTACAGATATGACCTCGTAGATAACTACATCGATTCAGTTATAAATTAGACTGCTGAACTTGACGGAATACCAGCCGAACTGTGCAAAGCAGCTGGAGGTGACTTGGTAGACAACATACACCATTCCTCATTGGCTGCCAAATGCCACATATCTTGCAACAAAGTTGCCCATGTCTTAGATCATCCGATTGCAGATCTCTTGGTTCAACCCTTTTATTCTTTGTTGCCTATTTCACCCAGATAATCAAGGGAAAGCCGGAATTTGTGATTTTTACCTAAATTTCGGGACCTGGACAAAATCTAAAATTTTGCTTGATAGGGATTTTCAAGCAACGAGTCTATCTTCTATTTGCTTTTTATACACTGTTCCATGAATTCCTCATTCGCTGCCAAATGCCACATATCTTGCAACAAAGTTGCCCATGTTTTAGATCATCCGATTGTAGGTCTTTTGGTTCAACCCTTTTATTCTTTGTTGCCTATTTCACCCAGATAATCAAGGGAAAGCCGGAATTTGTGATTTTTACCTAAATTTCGGGACCTGGACAAAATCGAAAATTTTGCTTGATAGGGATTTTCAAGCAACGAGTCTATCTTTATTTGCTTTATATACATTGTTCCATGAATTCCTCATTCGCTGCCAAATGCCACATATCTTGCAACAAAGTTGCTCATGTTTTAGATCATCCGATTGTAGGTCTTTTGGTTCAACCCTTTTATTCTTTGTTGCCTATTTCACCCAGTAATCAAGGGAAAGCCGGAATTTGTGATTTTTACCTAAATTTCGGAACCTGGACAAAATCGAAAATTTTGCTGGATAGGGATTTTCAAGCAACGAGTCTATCTTTATTTGCTTTATATACATTGTTCCATGAATTCCTCATTCGCTGCCAAATGCCACATATCTTGCAACAAAGTTGCTCATGTTTTAGATCATCCGATTGTAGGTCTTTCGGTTCAACCCTTTTATTCTTTGTTGCCTATTTCACCCAGTAATCAAGGGAAAGCCGGAATTTGTGATTTTTACCTAAATTTCGGAACCTGGACAAAATCGAAAATTTTGCTGGATAGGGATTTTCAAGCAACGAGTCTATCTTTATTTGCTTTATATACATTGTTCCATGAATTCCTCATTCGCTGCCAAATGCCACATATCTTGCAACAAAGTTGCTCATGTTTTAGATCATCCGATTGTAGGTCTTTTGGTTCAACCCTTTTATTCTTTGTTGCCTATTTCACCCAGTAATCAAGGGAAAGCCGGAATTTGTGATTTTTACCTAAATTTCGGAACCTGGACATAATCTAAAATTTTGCTGGATAGGGATTTTCAAGCAACGAGTCTATCTTTATTTGCTTTATATACATTGTTCCATGAATTCCTCATTCGCTGCCAAATGCCACATATCTTGCAACAAAGTTGCCCATGTTTTAGATCATCCGATTGTAGGTCTTTTGGTTCAACCCTTTTATTCTTTGTTGCCTATTTCACCCAGATAATCAAGGGAAAGCCGGAATTTGTGATTTTTACCTAAATTTCGGGACCTGGACAAAATCGAAAATTTTGCTGGATAGGGATTTTCAAGCAACGAATCTATCTTTATTTGCTTTATATACATTGTTCCATGAATTCCTCATTCGCTGCCAAATGCCACATATCTTGCAACAAAGTTGCCCATGTTTTAGATCATCCGATTGTAGGTCTTTTGGTTCAACCCTTTTATTCTTTGTTGCCTATTTCACCCAGATAATCAAGGGAAAGCCGGAATTTGTGATTTTTACCTAAATTTCGGGACCTGGACAAAATCGAAAATTTTGCTGGATAGGGATTTTCAAGCAACGAGTCTATCTTTATTTGCTTTATATACATTGTTCCATGAATTCCTCATTCGCTGCCAAATGCCACATATCTTGCAACAAAGTTGCTCATGTTTTAGATCATCCGATTGTAGGTCTTTTGGTTCAACCCTTTTATACTTTGTTGCCTATTTCACCCAGTAATCAAGGGAAAGCCGGAATTTGTGATTTTTACCTAAATTTCGGGACCTGGACAAAATCGAAAATTTTGCTGGATAGGGATTTTCAAGCAACGAGTCTATCTTTATTTGCTTTATATACATTGTTCCATGAATTCCTCATTCGCTGCCAAATGCCACATATCTTGCAACAAAGTTGCCCATGTTTTAGATCATCCGATTGTAGGTCTTTTGGTTCAACCCTTTTATTCTTTGTTGCCTATTTCACCCAGATAATCAAGGGAAAGCCGGAATTTGTGATTTTTACCTAAATTTCGGGACCTGGACAAAATCGAAAATTTTGCTTGATAGGGATTTTCAAGCAACGAGTCTATCTTTATTTGCTTTATATACATTGTTCCATGAATTCCTCATTCGCTGCCAAATGCCACATATCTTGCAACAAAGTTGCCCATGTTTTAGATCATCCGATTGTAGGTCTTTCGGTTCAACCCTTTTATTCTTTGTTGCCTATTTCACCCAGTAATCAAGGGAAAGCCGGAATTTGTGATTTTTACCTAAATTTCGGGACCTGGACAAAATCGAAAATTTTGCTTGATAGGGATTTTCAAGCAACGAGTCTATCTTTATTTGCTTTATATACATTGTTCCATGAATTCCTCATTCGCTGCCAAATGCCACATATCTTGCAACAAAGTTGCTCATGTTTTAGATCATCCGATTGTAGGTCTTTTGGTTCAACCCTTTTATTCTTTGTTGCCTATTTCACCCAGTAATCAAGGGAAAGCCGGAATTTGTGATTTTTACCTAAATTTCGGAACCTGGACATAATCTAAAATTTTGCTGGATAGGGATTTTCAAGCAACGAGTGATTTTTACCTAAATTTCGGAACCTGGACATAATCTAAAATTTTGCTGGATAGGGATTTTCAAGCAACGAGTCTATCTTTATTTGCTTTATATACATTGTTCCATGAATTCCTCATTCGCTGCCAAATGCCACATATCTTGCAACAAAGCTGCCCATGTTTTAGATCATCCGATTGTAGGTCTTTTAGTTCAACCCTTTTATTCTTTGTTGCCTATTTCACCCAGATAATCAAGGGAAAGCCGGAATTTGTGATTTTTACCTAAATTTCGGGACCTGGACAAAATCGAAAATTTTGCTGGATAGGGATTTTCAAGCAACGAGTCTATCTTTATTTGCTTTATATACATTGTTCCATGAATTCCTCATTCGCTGCCAAATGCCACATATCTTGCAACAAAGTTGCTCATGTTTTAGATCATCCGATTGTAGGTCTTTTGGTTCAACCCTTTTATTCTTTGTTGCCTATTTCACCCAGTAATCAAGGGAAAGCCGGAATTTGTGATTTTTACCTAAATTTCGGAACCTGGACATAATCTAAAATTTTGCTGGATAGGGATTTTCAAGCAACGAGTCTATCTTTATTTGCTTTATATACATTGTTCCATGAATTCCTCATTCGCTGCCAAATGCCACATATCTTGCAACAAAGTTGCCCATGTTTTAGATCATCCGATTGTAGGTCTTTTGGTTCAACCCTTTTATTGTTTGTTGCCTATTTCAATCAGATAATCAAGGGAAAGCCGGAATTTGTGATTTTTACCTAAATTTCGGGACCTGGACAAAATCGAAAATTTTGCTTGATAGGGATTTTCAAGCAACGAGTCTATCTTTATTTGCTTTATATACATTGTTCCATGAATTCCTCATTCGCTGCCAAATGCCACATATCTTGCAACAAAGTTGCCCATGTTTTAGATCATCCGATTGTAGGTCTTTTGGTTCAACCCTTTTATTGTTTGTTGCCTATTTCACCCAGATAATCAAGGGAAAGCCGGAATTTGTGATTTTTACCTAAATTTCGGAACCTGGACAAAATCGAAAATTTTGCTGGATAGGGATTTTCAAGCAACGAGTCTATCTTTATTTGCTTTATATACATTGTTCCATGAATTCCTCATTCGCTGCCAAATGCCACATATCTTGCAACAAAGTTGCTCATGTTTTAGATCATCCGATTGTAGGTCTTTTGGTTCAACCCTTTTATACTTTGTTGCCTATTTCACCCAGTAATCAAGGGAAAGCCGGAATTTGTGATTTTTACCTAAATTTCGGGACCTGGACAAAATCGAAAATTTTGCTGGATAGGGATTTTCAAGCAACGAGTCTATCTTTATTTGCTTTATATACATTGTTCCATGAATTCCTCATTCGCTGCCAAATGCCACATATCTTGCAACAAAGTTGCCCATGTTTTAGATCATCCGATTGTAGGTCTTTTGGTTCAACCCTTTTATTCTTTGTTGCCTATTTCACCCAGTAATCAAGGGAAAGCCGGAATTTGTGATTTTTACCTAAATTTCGGAACCTGGACAAAATCGAAAATTTTGCTGGATAGGGATTTTCAAGCAACGAGTCTATCTTTATTTGCTTTATATACATTGTTCCATGAATTCCTCATTCGCTGCCAAATGCCACATATCTTGCAACAAAGTTGCCCATGTTTTAGATCATCCGATTGTAGGTCTTTCGGTTCAACCCTTTTATTGTTTGTTGCCTATTTCACCCAGATAATCAAGGGAAAGCCGGAATTTGTGATTTTTACCTAAATTTCGGGACCTGGACAAAATCGAAAATTTTGCTGTATAGGGATTTTCAAGCAACGAGTCTATCTTCTATTTGCTTTTTATACATTGTTCCATGAATTCCTCATTCGCTGCCAAATGCCACATATCTTGCAACAAAGTTGCTCATGTTTTAGATCATCCGATTGTAGGTCTTTCGGTTCAACCCTTTTATACTTTGTTGCCTATTTCACCCAGTAATCAAGGGAAAGCCGGAATTTGTGATTTTTACCTAAATTTCGGGACCTGGACAAAATCGAAAATTTTGCTGGATAGGGATTTTCAAGCAACGAGTCTATCTTTATTTGCTTTATATACATTGTTCCATGAATTCCTCATTCGCTGCCAAATGCCACATATCTTGCAACAAAGTTGCCCATGTTTTAGATCATCCGATTGTAGGACTTTTGGTTCAACCCTTTTATTCTTTGTTGCCTATTTCACCCAGTAATCAAGGGAAAGCCGGAATTTGTGATTTTTACCTAAATTTCGGAACCTGGACAAAATCGAAAATTTTGCTGGATAGGGATTTTCAAGCAACGAGTCTATCTTTATTTGCTTTATATACATTGTTCCATGAATTCCTCATTCGCTGCCAAATGCCACATATCTTGCAACAAAGTTGCCCATGTTTTAGATCATCCGATTGTAGGTCTTTCGGTTCAACCCTTTTATTGTTTGTTGCCTATTTCACCCAGATAATCAAGGGAAAGCCGGAATTTGTGATTTTTACCTAAATTTCGGGACCTGGACAAAATCGAAAATTTTGCTGTATAGGGATTTTCAAGCAACGAGTCTATCTTCTATTTGCTTTTTATACATTGTTCCATGAATTCCTCATTCGCTGCCAAATGCCACATATCTTGCAACAAAGTTGCCCATGTTTTAGATCATCCGATTGTAGGTCTTTTGGTTCAACCCTTTTATTCTTTGTTGCCTATTTCACCCAGATAATCAAGGGAAAGCCGGAATTTGTGATTTTTACCTAACTTTCGGGACCTGGACAAAATCGAAAATTTTGCTGGATAGGGATTTTCAAGCAACGAGTCTATCTTCATTTGCTTTATATACATTGTTCCATGAATTCCTCATTCGCTGCCAAATGCCACATATCTTGCAACAAAGTTGCTCATGTTTTAGATCATCCGATTGTAGGTCTTTCGGTTCAACCCTTTTATTCTTTGTTGCCTATTTCACCCAGTAATCAAGGGAAAGCCGGAATTTGTGATTTTTACCTAAATTTCGGAACCTGGACAAAATCGAAAATTTTGCTGGATAGGGATTTTCAAGCAACGAGTCTATCTTCTATTTGCTTTTTATACATTGTTCCATGAATTCCTCATTCGCTGCCAAATGCCACATATCTTGCAACAAAGTTGCCCATGTTTTAGATCATCCGATTGTAGGTCTTTCGGTTCAACCCTTTTATTCTTTGTTGCCTATTTCACCCAGATAATCAAGGGAAAGCCGGAATTTGTGATTTTTACCTAACTTTCGGAACCTGGACAAAATCGAAAATTTTGCTGGATAGGGATTTTCAAGCAACGAGTCTATCTTTATTTGCTTTATATACATTGTTCCATGAATTCCTCATTCGCTGCCAAATGCCACATATCTTGCAACAAAGTTGCCCAGGTTTTAGATCATCCGATTGTAGGTCTTTTGGTTCAACCCTTTTATTCTTTGTTGCCTATTTCACCCAGATAATCAAGGGAAAGCCGGAATTTGTGATTTTTACCTAAATTTCGGGACCTGGACAAAATCTAAAATTTTGCTGGATAGAGATTTTCAAGCAACGAGTCTATCTTTATTTGCTTTATATACATTGTTCCATGAATTCCTCATTCGCTGCCAAATGCCACACATCTTGCAACAAAGTTGCCCATGTTTTAGATCATCCGATTGTAGGTCTTTCGGTTCAACCCTTTTATTCTTTGTTGCCTATTTCACCCAGATAATCAAGGGAAAGCCGGAATTTGTGATTTTTACCTAAATTTCGGGACCTGGACAAAATCGAAAATTTTGCT
This sequence comes from Xylota sylvarum, assembly GCA_905220385.1. Classification (NCBI taxonomy): domain Eukaryota; kingdom Metazoa; phylum Arthropoda; class Insecta; order Diptera; family Syrphidae; genus Xylota; species Xylota sylvarum. The sequence goes on along the minus strand of LR999957.1, from coordinate 99,228,527 downwards.
TGATAGGGATTTTCAAGCAACGAGTCTATCTTCTATTTGCTTTTTATACATTGTTCCATGAATTCCTCATTTTCTGCCACATGCCACATATCTTGCAACAAGGTTGCCCATGTTTTAGGTCATCCGATTGTAGGTCTTTCGGTTCAACCCTTTTATTCTTTGTTGCCTATTTCACCCAGATAATCAAGGGAAAGCCGGAATTTGTGATTTTTACCTAAATTTCGGGACCTGGACAAAATCTAAAATTTTGCTTGATAGGGATTTTCAAGCAACGAGTCTATCTTCTATTTGCTTTTTATACATTGTTCCATGAATTCCTCATTCGCTGCCAAATGCCACATATCTTGCAACAAAGTTGCCCATGTTTTAGATCATCCGATTGTAGGTCTTTCGGTTCAACCCTTTTATTCTTTGTTGCCTATTTCACCCAGATAATCAAGGGAAAGCCGGAATTTGTGATTTTTACCTAAATTTCGGGACCTGGACAAAATCTAAAATTTTGCTTGATAGGGATTTTCAAGCAACGAGTCTATCTTCTATTTGCTTTTTATACATTGTTCCATGAATTCCTCATTCGCTGCCAAATGCCACATATCTTGCAACAAAGTTGCCCATGTTTTAGATCATCCGATTGTAGGTCTTTTGGTTCAACCCTTTTATTCTTTGTTGCCTATTTCACCCAGATAATCAAGGGAAAGCCGGAATTTGTGATTTTTACCTAAATTTCGGGACCTGGACAAAATCTAAAATTTTGCTTGATAGGGATTTTCAAGCAACGAGTCTATCTTCTATTTGCTTTTTATACATTGTTCCATGAATTCCTCATTCGCTGCCAAATGCCACATATCTTGCAACAAAGTTGCCCATGTTTTAGATCATCCGATTGTAGGTCTTTTGGTTCAACCCTTTTATTCTTTGTTGCCTATTTCACCCAGATAATCAAGGGAAAGCCGGAATTTGTGATTTTGACCTAAATTTCGGGACCTGGACAAAATCTAAAATTTTGCTTGATAGGGATTTTCAAGCAACGAGTCTATCTTCTATTTGCTTTTTATACATTGTTCCATGAATTCCTCATTCGCTGCCAAATGCCACATATCTTCCAACAAAGTTGCCCATGTTTTAGATCATCCGATTGTAGGTCTTTTGGTTCAACCCTTTTATTCTTTGTTGCCTATTTCACCCAGATAATCAAGGGAAAGCCCGAATTTGTGATTTTTACCTAAATTTCGGGACCTGGACAAAATCTAAAATTTTGCTTGATAGGGATTTTCAAGCAACGAGTCTATCTTCTATTTGCTTTTTATACATTGTTCCATGAATTCCTCATTCGCTGCCAAATGCCACATATCTTGCAACAAAGTTGCCCATGTTTTAGATCATCCGATTGTAGATCTTTTGGTTCAACCCTTTTATTCTTTGTTGCCTATTTCACCCAGATAATCAAGGGAAAGCCGGAATTTGTGATTTTTACCTAAATTTCGGGACCTGGACAAAATCGAAAATTTTGCTTGATAGGAATTTTCAAGCAACGAGTCTATCTTCTATTTGCTTTTTATACATTGTTCCATGAATTCCTCATTCGCTGCCAAATGCCACATATCTTGCAACAAAGTTGCCCATGTTTTAGATCATCCGATTGTAGGTCTTTCGGTTCAACCCTTTTATTCTTTGTTGCCTATTTCACCCAGATAATCAAGGGAAAGCCGGAATTTGTGATTTTTACCTAAATTTCGGGACCTGGACAAAATCGAAAATTTTGCTTGATAGGGATTTTCAAGCAACGAGTCTATCTTCTATTTGCTTTTTATACATTGTTCCATGAATTCCTCATTCGCTGCCAAATGCCACATATCTTGCAACAAAGTTGCCCATGTTTTAGATCATCCGATTGTAGATCTTTTGGTTCAACCCTTTTATTCTTTGTTGCCTATTTCACCCAGATAATCAAGGGAAAGCCGGAATTTGTGATTTTTACCTAAATTTCGGGACCTGGACAAAATCGAAAATTTTGCTTGATAGGGATTTTCAAGCAACGAGTCCATCTTCTATTTGCTTTTTATACATTGTTCCATGAATTCCTCATTCGCTGCCAAATGCCACATATCTTGCAACAAAGTTGCCCATGTTTTAGATCATCCGATTGTAGGTCTTTCGGTTCAACCCTTTTATTGTTTGTTGCCTATTTCACCCAGATAATCAAGGGAAAGCCGGAATTTGTGATTTTTACCTAAATTTCGGGACCTGGACAAAATCTAAAATTTTGCTGGATAGGGATTTTCAAGCAACGAGTCTATCTTTATTTGCTTTATATACATTGTTCCATGAATTCCTCATTCGCTGCCAAATGCCACATATCTTGCAACAAAGTTGCCCATGTTTTAGATCATCCGATTGTAGGTCTTTTGGTTCAACCCTTTTATTCTTTGTTGCCTATTTCACCCAGATAATCAAGGGAAAGCCAGAATTTGTGATTTTTACCTAAATTTCGGGACCTGGACAAAATCGAAAATTTTGCTTGATAGGGATTTTCAAGCAACGAGTCTATCTTCTATTTGCTTTTTATACATTGTTCCATGAATTCCTCATTCGCTGCCAAATGCCACATATCTTGCAACAAAGTTGCCCATGTTTTAGATCATCCGATTGTAGGTCTTTTGGTTCAACCCTTTTATTCTTTGTTGCCTATTTCATCCAGATAATCAAGGGAAAGCCGGAATTTGTGATTTTTACCTAAATTTCGGGACCTGGACAAAATCGAAAATTTTGCTTGATAGGGATTTTCAAGCAACGAGTCTATCTTCTATTTGCTTTTTATACATTGTTCCATGAATTCCTCATTCGCTGCCAAATGCCACATATCTTGCAACAAAGTTGCCCATGTTTTAGATCATCCGATTGTAGGTCTTTTGGTTCAACCCTTTTATTGTGTGTTGCCTATGTCAGCCAGATAATCAAGGGAAAGCCGGAATTTGTGATTTTTACCTAAATTTCGGGACCTGGACAAAATCTAAAATTTTGCTGGATAGGGATTTTCAAGCAACGAGTCTATTTTTATTTGCTTTATATACATTGTTCCATGAATTCCTCATTCGCTGCCAAATGCCACATATCTTGCAACAAAGTTGCCCATGTTTTAGATCATCCGATTGTAGGTCTTTTGGTTCAACCCTTTTATTCTTTGTTGCCTATTTCACCCAGATAATCAAGGGAAAGCCGGAATTTGTGATTTTTACCTAAATTTCGGGACCTGGACAAAATCTAAAATTTTGCTGGATAGGGATTTTCAAGCAACGAGTCTATCTTCTATTTGCTTTTTATACATTGTTCCATGAATTCCTCATTCGCTGCCAAATGCCACATATCTTGCAACAAAGTTGCCCATGTTTTAGATCATCCGATTGTATTTCTTTTGGTTCAACCCTTTTATTCTTTGTTGCCTATTTCACCCAGATAATCAAGGGAAAGCCGGAATTTGTGATTTTTACCTAAATTTCGGGACCTGGACAAAATCTAAAATTTTGCTGGATAGGGATTTTCAAGCAACGAGTCTATCTTTATTTGCTTTATATACATTGTTCCATGAATTCCTCATTCGCTGCCAAATGCCACATATCTTGCAACAAAGTTGCCCATGTTTTAGATCATCCGATTGTAGGTCTTTTGGTTCAACCCTTTTATTCTTTGTTGCCTATTTCACCCAGATAATCAAGGGAAAGCTGGAATTTGTGATTTTTACCTAAATTTCGGGACCTGGACAAAATCGAAAATTTTGCTGGATAGGGATTTTCAAGCAACGAGTCTATCTTTATTTGGTTTATATACATTGTTCCATGAATTCCTCATTCGCTGCCAAATGCCACATATCTTGCAACAAAGTTGCCCATGTTTTAGATCATCCGATTGTAGGTCTTTTGGTTCAACCCTTTTATTCTTTGTTGCCTATTTCACCCAGATAATCAAGGGAAAGCCGGAATTTGTGATTTTTACCTAAATTTCGGGACCTGGACAAAATCGAAAATTTTGCTTGATAGGGATTTTCAAGCAACGAGTCTATCTTCTATTTGCTTTTTATACATTGTTCCATGAATTCCTCATTCGCTGCCAAATGCCACATATCTTGCAACAAAGTTGCCCAGGTTTTAGATCATCCGATTGTAGGTCTTTCGGTTCAACCCTTTTATTCTTTGTTGCCTATTTCACCCAGATAATCAAGGGAAAGCCGGAATTTGTGATTTTTACCTAAATTTCGGAACCTGGACAAAATCGAAAATTTTGCTGTATAGGGATTTTCAAGCAACGAGTCTATCTTCTATTTGCTTTTTATACATTGTTCCATGAATTCCTCATTCGCTGCCAAATGCCACATATCTTGCAACAAAGTTGCCCATGTTTTAGATCATCCGATTGTAGGTCTTTTAGTTCAACCCTTTTATTCTTTGTTGCCTATTTCACCCAGATAATCAAGGGAAAGCCGGAATTTGTGATTTTTACCTAAATTTCGGGACCTGGACAAAATCGAAAATTTTGCTTGATAGGGATTTTCAAGCAACGAGTCTATCTTCTATTTGCTTTTTATACATTGTTCCATGAATTCCTCATTCGCTGCCAAATGCCACATATCTTGCAACAAAGTTGCCCATGTTTTAGATCATCCGATTGTAGGTCTTTTGGTTCAACCCTTTTATTCTTTGTTGCCTATTTCATCCAGATAATCAAGGGAAAGCCGGAATTTGTGATTTTTACCTAAATTTCGGGACCTGGACAAAATCGAAAATTTTGCTTGATAGGGATTTTCAAGCAACGAGTCTATCTTCTATTTGCTTTTTATACATTGTTCCATGAATTCCTCATTCGCTGCCAAATGCCACATATCTTGCAACAAAGTTGCCCATGTTTTAGATCATCCGATTGTAGGTCTTTTGGTTCAACCCTTTTATTGTGTGTTGCCTATGTCACCCAGATAATCAAGGGAAAGCCGGAATTTGTGATTTTTACCTAAATTTCGGGACCTGGACAAAATCTAAAATTTTGCTGGATAGGGATTTTCAAGCAACGAGTCTATTTTTATTTGCTTTATATACATTGTTCCATGAATTCCTCATTCGCTGCCAAATGCCACATATCTTGCAACAAAGTTGCCCATGTTTTAGATCATCCGATTGTAGGTCTTTTGGTTCAACCCTTTTATTCTTTGTTGCCTATTTCACCCAGATAATCAAGGGAAAGCCGGAATTTGTGATTTTTACCTAAATTTCGGGACCTGGACAAAATCTAAAATTTTGCTGGATAGGGATTTTCAAGCAACGAGTCTATCTTCTATTTGCTTTTTATACATTGTTCCATGAATTCCTCATTCGCTGCCAAATGCCACATATCTTGCAACAAAGTTGCCCATGTTTTAGATCATCCGATTGTATTTCTTTTGGTTCAACCCTTTTATTCTTTGTTGCCTATTTCACCCAGATAATCAAGGGAAAGCCGGAATTTGTGATTTTTACCTAAATTTCGGGACCTGGACAAAATCTAAAATTTTGCTGGATAGGGATTTTCAAGCAACGAGTCTATCTTTATTTGCTTTATATACATTGTTCCATGAATTCCTCATTCGCTGCCAAATGCCACATATCTTGCAACAAAGTTGCCCATGTTTTAGATCATCCGATTGTAGGTCTTTTGGTTCAACCCTTTTATTCTTTGTTGCCTATTTCACCCAGATAATCAAGGGAAAGCTGGAATTTGTGATTTTTACCTAAATTTCGGGACCTGGACAAAATCGAAAATTTTGCTGGATAGGGATTTTCAAGCAACGAGTCTATCTTTATTTGCTTTATATACATTGTTCCATGAATTCCTCATTCGCTGCCAAATGCCACATATCTTGCAACAAAGTTGCCCATGTTTTAGATCATCCGATTGTAGGTCTTTTGGTTCAACCCTTTTATTCTTTGTTGCCTATTTCACCCAGATAATCAAGGGAAAGCCGGAATTTGTGATTTTTACCTAAATTTCGGGACCTGGACAAAATCGAAAATTTTGCTTGATAGGGATTTTCAAGCAACGAGTCTATCTTCTATTTGCTTTTTATACATTGTTCCATGAATTCCTCATTCGCTGCCAAATGCCACATATCTTGCAACAAAGTTGCCCAGGTTTTAGATCATCCGATTGTAGGTCTTTCGGTTCAACCCTTTTATTCTTTGTTGCCTATTTCACCCAGATAATCAAGGGAAAGCCGGAATTTGTGATTTTTACCTAAATTTCGGAACCTGGACAAAATCGAAAATTTTGCTGTATAGGGATTTTCAAGCAACGAGTCTATCTTCTATTTGCTTTTTATACATTGTTCCATGAATTCCTCATTCGCTGCCAAATGCCACATATCTTGCAACAAAGTTGCCCATGTTTTAGATCATCCGATTGTAGGTCTTTTAGTTCAACCCTTTTATTCTTTGTTGCCTATTTCACCCAGATAATCAAGGGAAAGCCGGAATTTGTGATTTTTACCTAAATTTCGGGACCTGGACAAAATCGAAAATTTTGCTTGATAGGGATTTTCAAGCAACGAGTCTATCTTCTATTTGCTTTTTATACATTGTTCCATGAATTCCTCATTCGCTGCCAAATGCCACATATCTTGCAACAAAGTTGCCCATGTTTTAGATCATCCGATTGTAGGTCTTTCGGTTCAACCCTTTTATTGTTTGTTGCCTATTTCACCCAGATAATCAAGGGAAAGCCGGAATTTGTGATTTTTACCTAAATTTCGGGACCTGGACAAAATCGAAAATTTTGCTGTATAGGGATTTTCAAGCAACGAGTCTATCTTCTATTTGCTTTTTATACATTGTTCCATGAATTCCTCATTCGCTGCCAAATGCCACATATCTTGCAACAAAGTTGCCCATGTTTTAGATCATCCGATTGTAGGTCTTTTGGTTCAACCCTTTTATTCTTTGTTGCCTATTTCACCCAGATAATCAAGGGAAAGCCGGAATTTGTGATTTTTACCTAACTTTCGGGACCTGGACAAAATCGAAAATTTTGCTGGATAGGGATTTTCAAGCAACGAGTCTATCTTCATTTGCTTTATATACATTGTTCCATGAATTCCTCATTCGCTGCCAAATGCCACATATCTTGCAACAAAGTTGCTCATGTTTTAGATCATCCGATTGTAGGTCTTTCGGTTCAACCCTTTTATTCTTTGTTGCCTATTTCACCCAGTAATCAAGGGAAAGCCGGAATTTGTGATTTTTACCTAAATTTCGGAACCTGGACAAAATCGAAAATTTTGCTGGATAGGGATTTTCAAGCAACGAGTCCATCTTCTATTTGCTTTTTATACATTGTTCCATGAATTCCTCATTCGCTGCCAAATGCCACATATCTTGCAACAAAGTTGCCCATGTTTTAGATCATCCGATTGTAGGTCTTTCGGTTCAACCCTTTTATTCTTTGTTGCCTATTTCACCCAGATAATCAAGGGAAAGCCGGAATTTGTGATTTTTACCTAACTTTCGGAACCTGGACAAAATCGAAAATTTTGCTGGATAGGGATTTTCAAGCAACGAGTCTATCTTTATTTGCTTTATATACATTGTTCCATGAATTCCTCATTCGCTGCCAAATGCCACATATCTTGCAACAAAGTTGCCCAGGTTTTAGATCATCCGATTGTAGGTCTTTTGGTTCAACCCTTTTATTCTTTGTTGCCTATTTCACCCAGATAATCAAGGGAAAGCCGGAATTTGTGATTTTTACCTAAATTTCGGGACCTGGACAAAATCTAAAATTTTGCTGGATAGAGATTTTCAAGCAACGAGTCTATCTTTATTTGCTTTATATACATTGTTCCATGAATTCCTCATTCGCTGCCAAATGCCACACATCTTGCAACAAAGTTGCCCATGTTTTAGATCATCCGATTGTAGGTCTTTCGGTTCAACCCTTTTATTCTTTGTTGCCTATTTCACCCAGATAATCAAGGGAAAGCCGGAATTTGTGATTTTTACCTAAATTTCGGGACCTGGACAAAATCGAAAATTTTGCTTGATAGGGATTTTCAAGCAACGAGTCTATCTTCTATTTGCTTTTTATACATTGTTCCATGAATTCCTCATTTTCTGCCACATGCCACATATCTTGCAACAAGGTTGCCCATGTTTTAGGTCATCCGATTGTAGGTCTTTCGGTTCAACCCTTTTATTCTTTGTTGCCTATTTCACCCAGATAATCAAGGGAAAGCCGGAATTTGTGATTTTTACCTAAATTTCGGGACCTGGACAAAATCTAAAATTTTGCTTGATAGGGATTTTCAAGCAACGAGTCTATCTTCTATTTGCTTTTTATACATTGTTCCATGAATTCCTCATTTGCTGCCAAATGCCACATATCTTGCAACAAAGTTGCCCATGTTTTAGATCATCCGATTGTAGGTCTTTTGGTTCAACCCTTTTATTCTTTGTTGCCTATTTCACCCAGATAATCAAGGGAAAGCCGGAATTTGTGATTTTTACCTAAATTTCGGGACCTGGACAAAATCTAAAATTTTGCTTGATAGGGATTTTCAAGCAACGAGTCTATCTTCTATTTGCTTTTTATACATTGTTCCATGAATTCCTCATTCGCTGCCAAATGCCACATATCTTGCAACAAAGTTGCCCATGTTTTAGATCATCCGATTGTAGGTCTTTTGGTTCAACCCTTTTATTCTTTGTTGCCTATTTCACCCAGATAATCAAGGGAAAGCCGGAATTTGTGATTTTGACCTAAATTTCGGGACCTGGACAAAATCTAAAATTTTGCTTGATAGGGATTTTCAAGCAACGAGTCTATCTTCTATTTGCTTTTTATACATTGTTCCATGAATTCCTCATTCGCTGCCAAATGCCACATATCTTCCAACAAAGTTGCCCATGTTTTAGATCATCCGATTGTAGGTCTTTTGGTTCAACCCTTTTATTCTTTGTTGCCTATTTCACCCAGATAATCAAGGGAAAGCCCGAATTTGTGATTTTTACCTAAATTTCGGGACCTGGACAAAATCTAAAATTTTGCTTGATAGGGATTTTCAAGCAACGAGTCTATCTTCTATTTGCTTTTTATACATTGTTCCATGAATTCCTCATTCGCTGCCAAATGCCACATATCTTGCAACAAAGTTGCCCATGTTTTAGATCATCCGATTGTAGATCTTTTGGTTCAACCCTTTTATTCTTTGTTGCCTATTTCACCCAGATAATCAAGGGAAAGCCGGAATTTGTGATTTTTACCTAAATTTCGGGACCTGGACAAAATCGAAAATTTTGCTTGATAGGAATTTTCAAGCAACGAGTCTATCTTCTATTTGCTTTTTATACATTGTTCCATGAATTCCTCATTCGCTGCCAAATGCCACATATCTTGCAACAAAGTTGCCCATGTTTTAGATCATCCGATTGTAGGTCTTTCGGTTCAACCCTTTTATTCTTTGTTGCCTATTTCACCCAGATAATCAAGGGAAAGCCGGAATTTGTGATTTTTACCTAAATTTCGGGACCTGGACAAAATCGAAAATTTTGCTTGATAGGGATTTTCAAGCAACGAGTCTATCTTCTATTTGCTTTTTATACATTGTTCCATGAATTCCTCATTCGCTGCCAAATGCCACATATCTTGCAACAAAGTTGCCCATGTTTTAGATCATCCGATTGTAGATCTTTTGGTTCAACCCTTTTATTCTTTGTTGCCTATTTCACCCAGATAATCAAGGGAAAGCCGGAATTTGTGATTTTTACCTAAATTTCGGGACCTGGACAAAATCGAAAATTTTGCTTGATAGGGATTTTCAAGCAACGAGTCCATCTTCTATTTGCTTTTTATACATTGTTCCATGAATTCCTCATTCGCTGCCAAATGCCACATATCTTGCAACAAAGTTGCCCATGTTTTAGATCATCCGATTGTAGGTCTTTCGGTTCAACCCTTTTATTGTTTGTTGCCTATTTCACCCAGATAATCAAGGGAAAGCCGGAATTTGTGATTTTTACCTAAATTTCGGGACCTGGACAAAATCTAAAATTTTGCTGGATAGGGATTTTCAAGCAACGAGTCTATCTTTATTTGCTTTATATACATTGTTCCATGAATTCCTCATTCGCTGCCAAATGCCACATATCTTGCAACAAAGTTGCCCATGTTTTAGATCATCCGATTGTAGGTCTTTTGGTTCAACCCTTTTATTCTTTGTTGCCTATTTCACCCAGATAATCAAGGGAAAGCCGGAATTTGTGATTTTTACCTAAATTTCGGGACCTGGACAAAATCGAAAATTTTGCTTGATAGGGATTTTCAAGCAACGAGTCTATCTTCTATTTGCTTTTTATACATTGTTCCATGAATTCCTCATTCGCTGCCAAATGCCACATATCTTGCAACAAAGTTGCCCATGTTTTAGATCATCCGATTGTAGGTCTTTTGGTTCAACCCTTTTATTCTTTGTTGCCTATTTCATCCAGATAATCAAGGGAAAGCCGGAATTTGTGATTTTTACCTAAATTTCGGGACCTGGACAAAATCGAAAATTTTGCTTGATAGGGATTTTCAAGCAACGAGTCTATCTTCTATTTGCTTTTTATACATTGTTCCATGAATTCCTCATTCGCTGCCAAATGCCACATATCTTGCAACAAAGTTGCCCATGTTTTAGATCATCCGATTGTAGGTCTTTTGGTTCAACCCTTTTATTCTTTGTTGCCTATTTCACCCAGATAATCAAGGGAAAGCCGGAATTTGTGATTTTTACCTAAATTTCGGGACCTGGACAAAATCTAAAATTTTGCTGGATAGGGATTTTCAAGCAACGAGTCTATCTTCTATTTGCTTTTTATACATTGTTCCATGAATTCCTCATTCGCTGCCAAATGCCACATATCTTGCAACAAAGTTGCCCATGTTTTAGATCATCCGATTGTAGGTCTTTTGGTTCAACCCTTTTATTCTTTGTTGCCTATTTCACCCAGATAATCAAGGGAAAGCCGGAATTTGTGATTTTTACCTAAATTTCGGGACCTGGACAAAATCTAAAATTTTGCTGGATAGGGATTTTCAAGCAACGAGTCTATCTTTATTTGCTTTATATACATTGTTCCATGAATTCCTCATTCGCTGCCAAATGCCACATATCTTGCAACAAAGTTGCCCATGTTTTAGATCATCCGATTGTAGGTCTTTTAGTTCAACCCTTTTATTCTTTGTTGCCTATTTCACCCAGATAATCAAGGGAAAGCCGGAATTTGTGATTTTTACCTAAATTTCGGGACCTGGACAAAATCTAAAATTTTGCTTGATAGGGATTTTCAAGCAACGAGTCTATCTTCTATTTGCTTTTTATACATTGTTCCATGAATTCCTCATTCGCTGCCAAATGCCACATATCTTGCAACAAAGTTGCCCATGTTTTAGATCATCCGATTGTAGGTCTTTTGGTTCAACCCTTTTATTCTTTGTTGCCTATTTCACCCAGATAATCAAGGGAAAGCTGGAATTTGTGATTTTTACCTAAATTTCGGGACCTGGACAAAATCGAAAATTTTGCTGGATAGGGATTTTCAAGCAACGAGTCTATCTTTATTTGCTTTATATACATTGTTCCATGAATTCCTCATTCGCTGCCAAATGCCACATATCTTGCAACAAAGTTGCCCATGTTTTAGATCATCCGATTGTAGGTCTTTTGGTTCAACCCTTTTATTCTTTGTTGCCTATTTCACCCAGATAATCAAGGGAAAGCCGGAATTTGTGATTTTTACCTAAATTTCGGGACCTGGACAAAATCGAAAATTTTGCTTGATAGGGATTTTCAAGCAACGAGTCTATCTTCTATTTGCTTTTTATACATTGTTCCATGAATTCCTCATTCGCTGCCAAATGCCACATATCTTGCAACAAAGTTGCCCAGGTTTTAGATCATCCGATTGTAGGTCTTTCGGTTCAACCCTTTTATTCTTTGTTGCCTATTTCACCCAGATAATCAAGGGAAAGCCGAAATTTGTGATTTTTACCTAAATTTCGGAACCTGGACAAAATCTAAAATTTTGCTTGATAGGGATTTTCAAGCAACGAGTCTATCTTCTATTTGCTTTTTATACATTGTTCCATGAATTCCTCATTCGCTGCCAAATGCCACATATCTTGCAACAAAGTTGCCCATGTTTTAGATCATCCGATTGTAGGTCTTTGGGTTCAACCCTTTTATTCTTTGTTGCCTATTTCACCCAGATAATCAAGGGAAAGCCGAAATTTGTGATTTTTACCTAAATTTCGGAACCTGGACAAAATCTAAAATTTTGCTTGATAGGGATTTTCAAGCAACGAGTCTATCTTCTATTTGCTTTTTATACATTGTTCCATGAATTCCTCATTCGCTGCCAAATGCCACATATCTTGCAACAAAGTTGCCCAGGTATTAGATCATCCGATTGTAGGTCTTTCGGTTCAACCCTTTTATTCTTTGTTGCCTATTTCACCCAGATAATCAAGGGAAAGCCGAAATTTGTGATTTTTACCTAAATTTCGGAACCTGGACAAAATCGAAAATTTTGCTGTATAGGGATTTTCAAACAACGAGTCTATCTTCTATTTGCCTTTTATACACTGTTCCATGAATTCCTCATTCGCTGCCAAATGCCACATATCTTGCAACAAAGTTGCCCATTTTTTAGATCATCCGATTGTAGGTCTTTTGGTTCAACCCTTTTATTCTTTGTTGCCTATTTCACCCAGATAATCAAAGGAAAGCCGGAATTTGTGATTTTTACCTAAATTTCGGGACCTGGACAAAATCGAAAATTTTGCTGGATAGGGATTTTCAAGCAACGAGTCTATCTGTATTTGCTTTATATACATTGTTCCATGAATTCCTCATTCGCTGACAAATGCCACATATCTTGCAACAAAGTTGCCCATGTTTTAGATCATCCGATTGTAGGTCTTTTGGTTCAACCCTTTTATTCTTTGTTGCCTATTTCACCCAGATAATCAAGGGAAAGCCGGAATTTGTGATTTTTACCTAAATTTCGGAACCTGGACAAAATCTAAAATTTTGCTGTATAGGGATTTTCAAACAACGAGTCTATCTTCTATTTGCTTTTTATACATTGTTCCATGAATTCCTCATTCGCTGCCAAATGTCACATATCTTGCAACAAAGTTGCCCATGTTTTAGATTATCCGATTGTAGGTCTTTCGGTTCAACCCTTTTATTCTTTGTTGCCTATTTCACCCAGATAATCAAGGTAAAGCCGGAATTTGTGATTTTTACCTAAATTTCGGGACCTGGACAAAATCTAAAATTTTGCTTGATAATGATTTTCAAGCAACGAGTCTATCTTCTATTTGCTTTTTATACATTGTTCCATGAATTCCTCATTCGCTGCCAAATGCCACATATCTTGCAACAAAGTTGCCCAGGTTTTAGATCATCCGATTGTAGGTCTTTCGGTTCAACCCTTTTATTCTTTGTTGCCTATTTCACCCAGATAATCAAGGGAAAGCCGAAATTTGTGATTTTTACCTAAATTTCGGAACCTGGACAAAATCGAAAATTTTGCTGTATAGGGATTTTTAAGCAACGAGTCTATCTTCTATTTGCTTTTTATACATTGTTCCATGAATTCCTCATTCGCTGCCAAATGCCACATATCTTGCAACAAAGTTGCCCATGTTTTAGATCATCCGATTTTAGGTCTTTTGGTTCAACCCTTTTATTCTTTGTTGCCTATTTCACCCAGATAATCAAGGGAAAGCCGGAATTTGTGATTTTTACCTAAATTTCGGGACCTGGACAAAATCGAAAATTTTGCTTGATAGGGATTTTCAAGCAACGAGTCTATCTTTATTTGCTTTTTATACATTGTTCCATGAATTCCTCATTCGCTGCCAAATGCCACATATCTTGCAACAAAGTTGCCTATGTTTTAGATTATCCGATTGTAGGTCTTTTGGTTCAACCCTTTTATTCTTTGTTGCCTATTTCACCCAGATAATCAAGGGAAAGCCGGAATTTGTGATTTTTACCTAAATTTCGGGACCTGGACAAAATCTAAAATTTTGCTTGATAGGGATTTTCAAGCAACGAGTCTATCTTCTATTTGCTTTTTATACATTGTTCCATGAATTCCTCATTCGCTGCCAAATGCCACATATCTTCCAACAAAGTTGCCCATGTTTTAGATCATCCGATTGTAGGTCTTTTGGTTCAACCCTTTTATTCTTTGTTGCCTATTTCACCCAGATAATCAAGGGAAAGCCGGAATTTGTGATTTTTACCTAAATTTCGGGACCTGGACAAAATCTAAAATTTTGCTTGATAGGGATTTTCAAGCAACGAGTCTATCTTCTATTTGCTTTTTATACATTGTTCCATGAATTCCTCATTCGCTGCCAAATGCCACATATCTTGCAACAAAGTTGCCCATGTTTTAGATCATCCGATTGTAGGTCTTTTGGTTCAACCCTTTTATTCTTTGTTGCCTATTTCACCCAGATAATCAAGGGAAAGCCGGAATTTGTGATTTTTACCTAAATTTCGGGACCTGGACAAAATCTAAAATTTTGCTTGATAATGATTTTCAAGCAACGAGTCTATCTTCTATTTGCTTTTTATACATTGTTCCATGAATTCCTCATTCGCTGCCAAATGCCACATATCTTGCAACAAAGTTGCCCAGGTTTTAGATCATCCGATTGTAGGTCTTTCGGTTCAACCCTTTTATTCTTTGTTGCCTATTTCAGCCAGATAATCAAGGGAAAGCCGAAATTTGTGATTTTTACCTAAATTTCGGAACCTGGACAAAATCGAAAATTTTGCTGTATAGGGATTTTCAAGCAACGAGTCTATCTTCTATTTGCTTTTTATACATTGTTCCATGAATTCCTCATTCGCTGCCAAATGCCACATATCTTGCAACAAAGTTGCCCATGTTTTAGATCATCCGATTTTAGGTCTTTTGGTTCAACCCTTTTATTCTTTGTTGCCTATTTCACCCAGATAATCAAGGGAAAGCCGGAATTTGTGATTTTTACCTAAATTTCGGGACCTGTACAAAATCGAAAATTTTGCTGGATAGGGATTTTCAAGCAACGAGTCTATCTTTCTTTGCTTTTTATACATTGTTCCATGAATTCCTCATTCGCTGCCAAATGCCACATATCTTGCAACAAAGTTGCCCATGTTTTAGATTATCCGATTGTAGGTCTTTTGGTTCAACCCTTTTATTCTTTGTTGCCTATTTCACCCAGATAATCAAGGGAAAGCCGGAATTTGTGATTTTTACCTAAATTTCGGGACCTGGACAAAATCTAAAATTTTGCTTGATAATGATTTTCAAGCAACGAGTCTATCTTCTATTTGCTTTTTATACATTGTTCCATGAATTCCTCATTCGCTGCCAAATGCCACATATCTTGCAACAAAGTTGCCCATGTTTTAGATCATCCGATTTTAGGTCTTTTGGTTCAACCCTTTTATTCTTTGTTGCCTATTTCACCCAGATAATCAAGGGAAAGCCGGAATTTGTGATTTTTACCTAAATTTCGGGACCTGGACAAAATCTAAAATTTTGCTTGATAATGATTTTCAAGCAACGAGTCTATCTTCTATTTGCTTTTTATACATTGTTCCATGAATTCCTCATTCGCTGCCAAATGCCACATATCTTGCAACAAAGTTGCCCAGGTTTTAGATCATCCGATTGTAGGTCTTTCGGTTCAACCCTTTTATTCTTTGTTGCCTATTTCACCCAGATAATCAAGGGAAAGCCGAAATTTGTGATTTTTACCTAAATTTCGGAACCTGGACAAAATCGAAAATTTTGCTGTATAGGGATTTTCAAGCAACGAGTCTATCTTCTATTTGCTTTTTATACATTGTTCCATGAATTCCTCATTCGCTGCCAAATGCCACATATCTTGCAACAAAGTTGCCCATGTTTTAGATCATCCGATTTTAGGTCTTTTGGTTCAACCCTTTTATTCTTTGTTGCCTATTTCACCCAGATAATCAAGGGAAAGCCGGAATTTGTGATTTTTACCTAAATTTCGGGACCTGGACAAAATCTAAAATTTTGCTTGATAATGATTTTCAAGCAACGAGTCTATCTTCTATTTGCTTTTTATACATTGTTCCATGAATTCCTCATTCGCTGCCAAATGCCACATATCTTGCAACAAAGTTGCCCAGGTTTTAGATCATCCGATTGTAGGTCTTTCGGTTCAACCCTTTTATTCTTTGTTGCCTATTTCACCCAGATAATCAAGGGAAAGCCGAAATTTGTGATTTTTACCTAAATTTCGGAACCTGGACAAAATCGAAAATTTTGCTGTATAGGGATTTTCAAGCAACGAGTCTATCTTCTATTTGCTTTTTATACATTGTTCCATGAATTCCTCATTCGCTGCCAAATGCCACATATCTTGCAACAAAGTTGCCCATGTTTTAGATCATCCGATTGTAGGTCTTTTGGTTCAACCCTTTTATTCTTTGTTGCCTATTTCACCCAGATAATCAAGGGAAAGCCGAAATTTGTGATTTTTACCTAAATTTCGGGACCTGGACAAAATCTAAAATTTTGCTTGATAATGATTTTCAAGCAACGAGTCTATCTTCTATTTGCTTTTTATACATTGTTCCATGAATTCCTCATTCGCTGCCAAATGCCACATATCTTGCAACAAAGTTGCCCAGGTTTTAGATCATCCGATTGTAGGTCTTTCGGTTCAACCCTTTTATTCTTTGTTGCCTATTTCACCCAGATAATCAAGGGAAAGCCGAAATTTGTGATTTTTACCTAAATTTCGGAACCTGGACAAAATCGAAAATTTTGCTGTATAGGGATTTTCAAGCAACGAGTCTATCTTCTATTTGCTTTTTATACATTGTTCCATGAATTCCTCATTCGCTGCCAAATGCCACATATCTTGCAACAAAGTTGCCCATGTTTTAGATCATCCGATTGTAGGTCTTTTGGTTCAACCCTTTTATTCTTTGTTGCCTATTTCACCCAGATAATCAAGGGAAAGCCGGAATTTGTGATTTTTACCTAAATTTCGGGACCTGGACAAAATCTAAAATTTTGCTTGATAATGATTTTCAAGCAACGAGTCTATCTTCTATTTGCTTTTTATACATTGTTCCATGAATTCCTCATTCGCTGCCAAATGCCACATATCTTGAAACAAAGTTGCCCAGGTTTTAGATCATCCGATTGTAGGTCTTTCGGTTCAACCCTTTTATTCTTTGTTGCCTATTTCACCCAGATAATCAAGGGAAAGCCGAAATTTGTGATTTTTACCTAAATTTCGGAACCTGGACAAAATCGAAAATTTTGCTGTATAGGGATTTTCAAGCAACGAGTCTATCTTCTATTTGCTTTTTATACATTGTTCCATGAATTCCTCATTCGCTGCCAAATGCCACATATCTTGCAACAAAGTTGCCCATGTTTTAGATCATCCGATTGTAGGTCTTTTGGTTCAACCCTTTTATTCTTTGTTGCCTATTTCACCCAGATAATCAAGGGAAAGCCGGAATTTGTGATTTTTACCTAAATTTCGGGACCTGGACAAAATCTAAAATTTTGCTTGATAATGATTTTCAAGCAACGAGTCTATCTTCTATTTGCTTTTTATACATTGTTCCATGAATTCCTCATTCGCTGCCAAATGCCACATATCTTGCAACAAAGTTGCCCAGGTTTTAGATCATCCGATTGTAGGTCTTTCGGTTCAACCCTTTTATTCTTTGTTGCCTATTTCACCCAGATAATCAAGGGAAAGCCGAAATTTGTGATTTTTACCTAAATTTCGGAACCTGGACAAAATCGAAAATTTTGCTGTATAGGGATTTTCAAGCAACGAGTCTATCTTCTATTTGCTTTTTATACATTGTTCCATGAATTCCTCATTCGCTGCCAAATGCCACATATCTTGCAACAAAGTTGCCCATGTTTTAGATCATCCGATTGTAGGTCTTTTGGTTCAACCCTTTTATTCTTTGTTGCCTATTTCACCCAGATAATCAAGGGAAAGCCGGAATTTGTGATTTTTACCTAAATTTCGGGACCTGGACAAAATCGAAAATTTTGCTGGATAGGGATTTTCAAGCAACGAGTCTATCTTTATTTGCTTTTTATACATTGTTCCATGAATTCCTCATTCGCTGCCAAATGCCACATATCTTGCAACAAAGTTGCCCATGTTTTAGATCATCCGATTTTAGGTCTTTTGGTTCAACCCTTTTATTCTTTGTTGCCTATTTCACCCAGATAATCAAGGGAAAGCCGGAATTTGTGATTTTTACCTAAATTTCGGGACCTGGACAAAATCTAAAATTTTGCTTGATAATGATTTTCAAGCAACGAGTCTATCTTCTATTTGCTTTTTATACATTGTTCCATGAATTCCTCATTCGCTGCCAAATGCCACATATCTTGCAACAAAGTTGCCCAGGTTTTAGATCATCCGATTTTAGGTCTTTTGGTTCAACCCTTTTATTCTTTGTTGCCTATTTCACCCAGATAATCAAGGGAAAGCCGGAATTTGTGATTTTTACCTAAATTTCGGGACCTGGACAAAATCTAAAATTTTGCTTGATAATGATTTTCAAGCAACGAGTCTATCTTCTATTTGCTTTTTATACATTGTTCCATGAATTCCTCATTCGCTGCCAAATGCCACATATCTTGCAACAAAGTTGCCCAGGTTTTAGATCATCCGATTGTAGGTCTTTCGGTTCAACCCTTTTATTCTTTGTTGCCTATTTCACCCAGATAATCAAGGGAAAGCCGAAATTTGTGATTTTTACCTAAATTTCGGAACCTGGACAAAATCGAAAATTTTGCTGTATAGGGATTTTCAAGCAACGAGTCTATCTTCTATTTGCTTTTTATACATTGTTCCATGAATTCCTCATTCGCTGCCAAATGCCACATATCTTGCAACAAAGTTGCCCATGTTTTAGATCATCCGATTGTAGGTCTTTTGGTTCAACCCTTTTATTCTTTGTTGCCTATTTCACCCAGATAATCAAGGGAAAGCCGGAATTTGTGATTTTTACCTAAATTTCGGGACCTGGACAAAATCTAAAATTTTGCTTGATAATGATTTTCAAGCAACGAGTCTATCTTCTATTTGCTTTTTATACATTGTTCCATGAATTCCTCATTCGCTGCCAAATGCCACATATCTTGCAACAAAGTTGCCCATGTTTTAGATCATCCGATTGTAGGTCTTTCGGTTCAACCCTTTTATTCTTTGTTGCCTATTTCACCCAGATAATCAAGGGAAAGCCGAAATTTGTGATTTTTACCTAAATTTCGGAACCTGGACAAAATCGAAAATTTTGCTGTATAGGGATTTTCAAGCAACGAGTCTATCTTCTATTTGCTTTTTATACATTGTTCCATGAATTCCTCATTCGCTGCCAAATGCCACATATCTTGCAACAAAGTTGCCCATGTTTTAGATCATCCGATTGTAGGTCTTTTGGTTCAACCCTTTTATTCTTTGTTGCCTATTTCACCCAGATAATCAAGGGAAAGCCGGAATTTGTGATTTTTACCTAAATTTCGGGACCTGGACAAAATCGAAAATTTTGCTGGATAGGGATTTTCAAGCAACGAGTCTATCTTTATTTGCTTTTTATACATTGTTCCATGAATTCCTCATTCGCTGCCAAATGCCACATATCTTGCAACAAAGTTGCCCATGTTTTAGATCATCCGATTTTAGGTCTTTTGGTTCAACCCTTTTATTCTTTGTTGCCTATTTCACCCAGATAATCAAGGGAAAGCCGGAATTTGTGATTTTTACCTAAATTTCGGGACCTGGACAAAATCTAAAATTTTGCTTGATAATGATTTTCAAGCAACGAGTCTATCTTCTATTTGCTTTTTATACATTGTTCCATGAATTCCTCATTCGCTGCCAAATGCCACATATCTTGCAACAAAGTTGCCCATGTTTTAGATCATCCGATTTTAGGTCTTTTGGTTCAACCCTTTTATTCTTTGTTGCCTATTTCACCCAGATAATCAAGGGAAAGCCGGAATTTGTGATTTTTACCTAAATTTCGGGACCTGGACAAAATCTAAAATTTTGCTTGATAATGATTTTCAAGCAACGAGTCTATCTTCTATTTGCTTTTTATACATTGTTCCATGAATTCCTCATTCGCTGCCAAATGCCACATATCTTGCAACAAAGTTGCCCAGGTTTTAGATCATCCGATTGTAGGTCTTTCGGTTCAACCCTTTTATTCTTTGTTGCCTATTTCACCCAGATAATCAAGGGAAAGCCGAAATTTGTGATTTTTACCTAAATTTCGGAACCTGGACAAAATCGAAAATTTTGCTGTATAGGGATTTTCAAGCAACGAGTCTATCTTCTATTTGCTTTTTATACATTGTTCCATGAATTCCTCATTCGCTGCCAAATGCCACATATCTTGCAACAAAGTTGCCCATGTTTTAGATCATCCGATTGTAGGTCTTTTGGTTCAACCCTTTTATTCTTTGTTGCCTATTTCACCCAGATAATCAAGGGAAAGCCGGAATTTGTGATTTTTACCTAAATTTCGGGACCTGGACAAAATCTAAAATTTTGCTTGATAATGATTTTCAAGCAACGAGTCTATCTTCTATTTGCTTTTTATACATTGTTCCATGAATTCCTCATTCGCTGCCAAATGCCACATATCTTGCAACAAAGTTGCCCAGGTTTTAGATCATCCGATTGTAGGTCTTTCGGTTCAACCCTTTTATTCTTTGTTGCCTATTTCACCCAGATAATCAAGGGAAAGCCGAAATTTGTGATTTTTACCTAAATTTCGGAACCTGGACAAAATCGAAAATTTTGCTGTATAGGGATTTTCAAGCAACGAGTCTATCTTCTATTTGCTTTTTATACATTGTTCCATGAATTCCTCATTCGCTGCCAAATGCCACATATCTTGCAACAAAGTTGCCCATGTTTTAGATCATCCGATTGTAGGTCTTTTGGTTCAACCCTTTTATTCTTTGTTGCCTATTTCACCCAGATAATCAAGGGAAAGCCGGAATTTGTGATTTTTACCTAAATTTCGGGACCTGGACAAAATCGAAAATTTTGCTGGATAGGGATTTTCAAGCAACGAGTCTATCTTTATTTGCTTTTTATACATTGTTCCATGAATTCCTCATTCGCTGCCAAATGCCACATATCTTGCAACAAAGTTGCCCATGTTTTAGATTATCCGATTGTAGGTCTTTTGGTTCAACCCTTTTATTCTTTGTTGCCTATTTCACCCAGATAATCAAGGGAAAGCCGGAATTTGTGATTTTTACCTAAATTTCGGGACCTGGACAAAATCTAAAATTTTGCTTGATAGGGATTTTCAAGCAACGAGTCTATCTTCTATTTGCTTTTTATACATTGTTCCATGAATTCCTCATTCGCTGCCAAATGCCACATATCTTCCAACAAAGTTGCCCATGTTTTAGATCATCCGATTGTAGGTCTTTTGGTTCAACCCTTTTATTCTTTGTTGCCTATTTCACCCAGATAATCAAGGGAAAGCCGAAATTTGTGATTTTTACCTAAATTTCGGAACCTGGACAAAATCGAAAATTTTGCTGTATAGGGATTTTCAAGCAACGAGTCTATCTTCTATTTGCTTTTTATACATTGTTCCATGAATTCCTCATTCGCTGCCAAATGCCACATATCTTCCAACAAAGTTGCCCAGGTTTTAGATCATCCGATTGTAGGTCTTTCGGTTCAACCCTTTTATTCTTTGTTGCCTATTTCACCCAGATAATCAAGGGAAAGCCGAAATTTGTGATTTTTACCTAAATTTCGGAACCTGGACAAAATCGAAAATTTTGCTGTATAGGGATTTTCAAGCAACGAGTCTATCTTCTATTTGCTTTTTATACATTGTTCCATGAATTCCTCATTCGCTGCCAAATGCCACATATCTTCCAACAAAGTTGCCCATGTTTTAGATCATCCGATTGTAGGTCTTTTGGTTCAACCCTTTTATTCTTTGTTGCCTATTTTACCCAGATAATCAAGGGAAAGCCGAAATTTGTGATTTTTACCTAAATTTCGGAACCTGGACAAAATCGAAAATTTTGCTGTATAGGGATTTTCAAGCAACGAGTCTATCTTCTATTTGCTTTTTATACATTGTTCCATGAATTCCTCATTCGCTGCCAAATGCCACATATCTTGCAACAAAGTTGCCCATGTTTTAGATCATCCGATTTTAGGTCTTTTGGTTCAACCCTTTTATTCTTTGTTGCCTATTTCACCCAGATAATCAAGGGAAAGCCGGAATTTGTGATTTTTACCTAAATTTCGGGACCTGGACAGAATCGAAAATTTTGCTGGATAGGGATTTTCAAGCAACGAGTCTATCTTTATTTGCTTTTTATACATTGTTCCATAAATTCCTCATTCGCTGCCAAATGCCACATATCTTGCAACAAAGTTGCCCATGTTTTAGATTATCCGATTGTAGGTCTTTTGGTTCAACCCTTTTATTCTTTGTTGCCTATTTCACCCAGATAATCAAGGGAAAGCCGGAATTTGTGATTTTTACCTAAATTTCGGGACCTGGACAAAATCTAAAATTTTGCTTGATAGGGATTTTCAAGCAACGAGTCTATCTTCTATTTGCTTTTTATACATTGTTCCATGAATTCCTCATTCGCTGCCAAATGCCACATATCTTGCAACAAAGTTGCCCATGTTTTAGATCATCCGATTTTAGGTCTTTTGGTTCAACCCTTTTATTCTTTGTTGCCTATTTCACCCAGATAATCAAGGGAAAGCCGGAATTTGTGATTTTTACCTAAATTTCGGGACCTGGACAAAATCGAAAATTTTGCTGGATAGGGATTTTCAAGCAACGAGTCTATCTTTATTTGCTTTTTATACATTGTTCCATAAATTCCTCATTCGCTGCCAAATGCCACATATCTTGCAACAAAGTTGCCCATGTTTTAGATTATCCGATTGTAGGTCTTTTGGTTCAACCCTTTTATTCTTTGTTGCCTATTTCACCCAGATAATCAAGGGAAAGCCGGAATTTGTGATTTTTACCTAAATTTCGGGACCTGGACAAAATCTAAAATTTTGCTTGATAGGGATTTTCAAGCAACGAGTCTATCTTCTATTTGCTTTTTATACATTGTTCCATGAATTCCTCATTCGCTGCCAAATGCCACATATCTTTCAACAAAGTTGCCCATGTTTTAGATTATCCGATTGTAGGTCTTTTGGTTCAACCCTTTTATTCTTTGTTGCCTATTTCACCCAGATAATCAAGGGAAAGCCGGAATTTGTGATTTTTACCTAAATTTCGGGACCTGGACAAAATCGAAAATTTTGCTGTATAGGGATTTTCAAGCAACGAGTCTATCTTCTATTTGCTTTTTATACATTGTTCCATGAATTCCTCATTCGCTGCCAAATGCCACATATCTTGCAACAAAGTTGCCCATGTTTTAGATCATCCGATTTTAGGTCTTTTGGTTCAACCCTTTTATTCTTTGTTGCCTATTTCACCCAGATAATCAAGGGAAAGCCGGAATTTGTGATTTTTACCTAAATTTCGGGACCTGGACAAAATCGAAAATTTTGCTGGATAGGGATTTTCAAGCAACGAGTCTATCTTCTATTTGCTTTTTATACATTGTTCCATGAATTCCTCATTCGCTGCCAAATGCCACATATCTTGCAACAAAGTTGCCCATGTTTTAGATCATCCGATTTTAGGTCTTTTGGTTCAACCCTTTTATTCTTTGTTGCCTATTTCACCCAGATAATCAAGGGAAAGCCGGAATTTGTGATTTTTACCTAAATTTCGGGACCTGGACAAAATCGAAAATTTTGCTGGATAGGGATTTTCAAGCAACGAGTCTATCTTTATTTGCTTTTTATACATTGTTCCATGAATTCCTCATTCGCTGCCAAATGCCACATATCTTGCAACAAAGTTGCCCATGTTTTAGATTATCCGATTGTAGGTCTTTTGGTTCAACCCTTTTATTCTTTGTTGCCTATTTCACCCAGATAATCAAGGGAAAGCCGGAATTTGTGATTTTTACCTAAATTTCGGGACCTGGACAAAATCTAAAATTTTGCTTGATAGGGATTTTCAAGCAACGAGTCTATCTTCTATTTGCTTTTTATACATTGTTCCATGAATTCCTCATTCGCTGCCAAATGCCACATATCTTGCAACAAAGTTGCCCATGTTTTAGATCATCCGATTGTAGGTCTTTGGGTTCAACCCTTTTATTCTTTGTTGCCTATTTCACCCAGATAATCAAGGGAAAGCCGAAATTTGTGATTTTTACCTAAATTTCGGAACCTGGACAAAATCGAAAATTTTGCTGTATAGGGATTTTCAAGCAACGAGTCTATCTTCTATTTGCTTTTTATACATTGTTCCATGAATTCCTCATTCGCTGCCAAATGCCACATATCTTCCAACAAAGTTGCCCATGTTTTAGATCATCCGATTGTAGGTCTTTTGGTTCAACCCTTTTATTCTTTGTTGCCTATTTCACCCAGATAATCAAGGGAAAGCCGAAATTTGTGATTTTTACCTAAATTTCGGGACCTGGACAAAATCTAAAATTTTGCTTGATAGGGATTTTCAAGCAACGAGTCTATCTTCTATTTGCTTTTTATACATTGTTCCATGAATTCCTCATTCGCTGCCAAATGCCACATATCTTGCAACAAAGTTGCCCATGTTTTAGATCATCCGATTGTAGGTCTTTTGGTTCAAAACTTTTATTCTTTGTTGCCTATTTCACCCAGATAATCAAGGGAAAGCCGAAATTTGTGATTTTTACCTAAATTTCGGGACCTGGACAAAATCGAAAATTTTGCTGGATAGGGATTTTCAAGCAACGAGTCTATCTTTATTTGCTTTTTATACATTGTTCCATGAATTCCTCATTCGCTGCCAAATGCCACATATCTTCCAACAAAGTTGCCCATGTTTTAGATCATCCGATTGTAGGTCTTTTGGTTCAAAACTTTTATTCTTTGTTGCCTATTTCACCCAGATAATCAAGGGAAAGCCGGAATTTGTGATTTTTACCTAAATTTCGGGACCTGGACAAAATCTAAAATTTTGCTTGATAGGGATTTTCAAGCAACGAGTCTATCTTTATTTGCTTTTTATACATTGTTCCATGAATTCCTCATTCGCTGCCAAATGCCACATATCTTCCAACAAAGTTGCCCATGTTTTAGATCATCCGATTGTAGGTCTTTTGGTTCAACCCTTTTATTCTTTGTTGCCTATTTCACCCAGATAATCAAGGGAAAGCCGGAATTTGTGATTTTTACCTAAATTTCGGGACCTGGACAAAATCTAAAATTTTGCTTGATAGGGATTTTCAAGCAACGAGTCTATCTTTATTTGCTTTTTATACATTGTTCCATGAATTCCTCATTCGCTGCCAAATGCCACATATCTTCCAACAAAGTTGCCCATGTTTTAGATCATCCGATTGTAGGTCTTTTGGTTCAACCCTTTTATTCTTTGTTGCCTATTTCACCCAGATAATCAAGGGAAAGCCGGAATTTGTGATTTTTACCTAAATTTCGGGACCTGGACAAAATCTAAAATTTTGCTTGATAATGATTTTCAAGCAACGAGTCTATCTTCTATTTGCTTTTTATACATTGTTCCATGAATTCCTCATTCGCTGCCAAATGCCACATATCTTGCAACAAAGTTGCCCATGTTTTAGATCATCCGATTTTAGGTCTTTTGGTTCAACCCTTTTATTCTTTGTTGCCTATTTCACCCAGATAATCAAGGGAAAGCCGGAATTTGTGATTTTTACCTAAATTTCGGGACCTGGACAAAATCTAAAATTTTGCTTGATAGGGATTTTCAAGCAACGAGTCTATCTTTATTTGCTTTTTATACATTGTTCCATGAATTCCTCATTCGCTGCCAAATGCCACATATCTTGCAACAAAGTTGCCCATGTTTTAGATTATCCGATTGTAGGTCTTTTGGTTCAAAACTTTTATTCTTTGTTGCCTATTTCACCCAGATAATCAAGGGAAAGCCGGAATTTGTGATTTTTACCTAAATTTCGGGACCTGGACAAAATCTAAAATTTTGCTTGATAGGGATTTTCAAGCAACGAGTCTATCTTTATTTGCTTTTTATACATTGTTCCATGAATTCCTCATTCGCTGCCAAATGCCACATATCTTGCAACAAAGTTGCCCATGTTTTAGATTATCCGATTGTAGGTCTTTTGGTTCAACCCTTTTATTCTTTGTTGCCTATTTCACCCAGATAATCAAGGGAAAGCCGGAATTTGTGATTTTTACCTAAATTTCGGGACCTGGACAAAATCTAAAATTTTGCTTGATAGGGATTTTCAAGCAACGAGTCTATCTTCTATTTGCTTTTTATACATTGTTCCATGAATTCCTCATTCGCTGCCAAATGCCACATATCTTGCAACAAAGTTGCCCATGTTTTAGATCATCCGATTGTAGGTCTTTTGGTTCAACCCTTTTATTCTTTGTTGCCTATTTCACCCAGATAATCAAGGGAAAGCCGGAATTTGTGATTTTTACCTAAATTTCGGGACCTGGACAAAATCTAAAATTTTGCTTGATAGGGATTTTCAAGCAACGAGTCTATCTTTATTTGCTTTTTATACATTGTTCCATGAATTCCTCATTCGCTGCCAAATGCCACATATCTTCCAACAAAGTTGCCCATGTTTTAGATCATCCGATTGTAGGTCTTTTGGTTCAACCCTTTTATTCTTTGTTGCCTATTTCACCCAGATAATCAAGGGAAAGCCGAAATTTGTGATTTTTACCTAAATTTCGGAACCTGGACAAAATCGAAAATTTTGCTGGATAGGGATTTTCAAGCAACGAGTCTATCTTTATTTGCTTTTTATACATTGTTCCATGAATTCCTCATTCGCTGCCAAATGCCACATATCTTGCAACAAAGTTGCCCATGTTTTAGATTATCCGATTGTAGGTCTTTTGGTTCAACCCTTTTATTCTTTGTTGCCTATTTCACCCAGATAATCAAGGGAAAGCCGGAATTTGTGATTTTTACCTAAATTTCGGGACCTGGACAAAATCTAAAATTTTGCTTGATAGGGATTTTCAAGCAACGAGTCTATCTTCTATTTGCTTTTTATACATTGTTCCATGAATTCCTCATTCGCTGCCAAATGCCACATATCTTGCAACAAAGTTGCCCATGTTTTAGATCATCCGATTGTAGGTCTTTTGGTTCAACCCTTTTATTCTTTGTTGCCTATTTCACCCAGATAATCAAGGGAAAGCCGGAATTTGTGATTTTTACCTAAATTTCGGGACCTGGACAAAATCTAAAATTTTGCTTGATAGGGATTTTCAAGCAACGAGTCTATCTTCTATTTGCTTTTTATACATTGTTCCATGAATTCCTCATTCGCTGCCAAATGCCACATATCTTCCAACAAAGTTGCCCATGTTTTAGATCATCCGATTGTAGGTCTTTTGGTTCAACCCTTTTATTCTTTGTTGCCTATTTCACCCAGATAATCAAGGGAAAGCCGGAATTTGTGATTTTTACCTAAATTTCGGGACCTGGACAAAATCTAAAATTTTGCTTGATAATGATTTTCAAGCAACGAGTCTATCTTCTACTTGCTTTTTATACATTGTTCCATGAATTCCTCATTTTCTGCCACATGCCACATATCTTGCAACAAAGTTGCCCATGTTTTAGATTATCCGATTGTAGGTCTTTTGGTTCAACCCTTTTATTCTTTGTTGCCTATTTCACCCAGATAATCAAGGGAAAGCCGGAATTTGTGATTTTTACCTAAATTTCGGAACCTGGACAAAATCGAAAATTTTGCTGTATAGGGATTTTCAAGCAACGAGTCTATCTTCTATTTGCTTTTTATACATTGTTCCATGAATTCCTCATTCGCTGCCAAATGCCACATATCTTGCAACAAAGTTGCCCATGTTTTAGATCATCCGATTTTAGGTCTTTTGGTTCAACCCTTTTATTCTTTGTTGCCTATTTCACCCAGATAATCAAGGGAAAGCCGGAATTTGTGATTTTTACCTAAATTTCGGGACCTGGACAAAATCTAAAATTTTGCTTGATAGGGATTTTCAAGCAACGAGTCTATCTTCTATTTGCTTTTTATACATTGTTCCATGAATTCCTCATTCGCTGCCAAATGCCACATATCTTCCAACAAAGTTGCCCATGTTTTAGATCATCCGATTGTAGGTCTTTTGGTTCAACCCTTTTATTCTTTGTTGCCTATTTCACCCAGATAATCAAG
Source organism: Xylota sylvarum (assembly GCA_905220385.1). Classification (NCBI taxonomy): domain Eukaryota; kingdom Metazoa; phylum Arthropoda; class Insecta; order Diptera; family Syrphidae; genus Xylota; species Xylota sylvarum. The sequence continues at coordinate 99,200,145 of LR999957.1, read as the reverse complement.
GGAAAGCCGGAATTTGTGATTTTTACCTAAATTTCGGGACCTGGACAAAATCTAAAATTTTGCTTGATAGGGATTTTCAAGCAACGAGTCTATCTTCTATTTGCTTTTTATACATTGTTCCATGAATTCCTCATTCGCTGCCAAATGCCACATATCTTCCAACAAAGTTGCCCATGTTTTAGATCATCCGATTGTAGGTCTTTTGGTTCAACCCTTTTATTCTTTGTTGCCTATTTCACCCAGATAATCAAGGGAAAGCCGGAATTTGTGATTTTTACCTAAATTTCGGGACCTGGACAAAATCTAAAATTTTGCTTGATAATGATTTTCAAGCAACGAGTCTATCTTCTATTTGCTTTTTATACATTGTTCCATGAATTCCTCATTCGCTGCCAAATGCCACATATCTTGCAACAAAGTTGCCCAGGTTTTAGATCATCCGATTGTAGGTCTTTCGGTTCAACCCTTTTATTCTTTGTTGCCTATTTCACCCAGATAATCAAGGGAAAGCCGAAATTTGTGATTTTTACCTAAATTTCGGAACCTGGACAAAATCGAAAATTTTGCTGTATAGGGATTTTCAAGCAACGAGTCTATCTTCTATTTGCTTTTTATACATTGTTCCATGAATTCCTCATTCGCTGCCAAATGCCACATATCTTCCAACAAAGTTGCCCATGTTTTAGATCATCCGATTGTAGGTCTTTTGGTTCAACCCTTTTATTCTTTGTTGCCTATTTCACCCAGATAATCAAGGGAAAGCCGAAATTTGTGATTTTTACCTAAATTTCGCAACCTGGACAAAATCGAAAATTTTGCTGTATAGGGATTTTCAAGCAACGAGTCTATCTTCTATTTGCTTTTTATACATTGTTCCATGAATTCCTCATTCGCTGCCAAATGCCACATATCTTCCAACAAAGTTGCCCATGTTTTAGATCATCCGATTTTAGGTCTTTTGGTTCAACCCTTTTATTCTTTGTTGCCTATTTCACCCAGATAATCAAGGGAAAGCCGGAATTTGTGATTTTTACCTAAATTTCGGGACCTGGACAAAATCGAAAATTTTGCTGGATAGGGATTTTCAAGCAACGAGTCTATCTTTATTTGCTTTTTATACATTGTTCCATGAATTCCTCATTCGCTGCCAAATGCCACATATCTTGCAACAAAGTTGCCCATGTTTTAGATTATCCGATTGTAGGTCTTTTGGTTCAACCCTTTTATTCTTTGTTGCCTATTTCACCCAGATAATCAAGGGAAAGCCGGAATTTGTGATTTTTACCTAAATTTCGGGACCTGGACAAAATCTAAAATTTTGCTTGATAGGGATTTTCAAGCAACGAGTCTATCTTCTATTTGCTTTTTATACATTGTTCCATGAATTCCTCATTCGCTGCCAAATGCCACATATCTTCCAACAAAGTTGCCCATGTTTTAGATCATCCGATTGTAGGTCTTTTGGTTCAACCCTTTTATTCTTTGTTGCCTATTTCACCCAGATAATCAAGGGAAAGCCGGAATTTGTGATTTTTACCTAAATTTCGGGACCTGGACAAAATCTAAAATTTTGCTTGATAGGGATTTTCAAGCAACGAGTCTATCTTCTATTTGCTTTTTATACATTGTTCCATGAATTCCTCATTCGCTGCCAAATGCCGCATATCTTGCAACAAAGTTGCCCTTGTTTTAGATCATCCGATTGTAGATCTTTTGGTTCAACCCTTTTATTCTTTGTTGCCTATTTCACCCAGATAATCAAGGGAAAGCCGGAATTTGTGACTTTTACCTAAATTTCGGGACCTGGACAAAATCGAAAATTTTGCTTGATAGGGATTTTCAAGCAACGAGTCTATCTTCTATTTGCTTTTTATACATTGTTCCATGAATTCCTCATTCGCTGCCAAATGCCACATATCTTGCAACAAAGTTGCCCATGTTTTAGATCATCCGATTGTAGGTCTTTTGGTTCAACCCTTTTATTCTTTGTTGCCTATTTCACCCAGATAATCAAGGGAAAGCTGGAATTTGTGATTTTCACCTAAATTTCGGGACCTGGACAAAATCGAAAATTTTGCTGTATAGGGATTTTCAAGCAACGAGTCTATCTTCTATTTGCTTTTTATACATTGTTCCATGAATTCCTCATTCGCTGCCAAATGCCACATATCTTGCAACAAAGTTGCCCATGTTTTAGATCATCCGATTGTAGGTCTTTTGGTTCAACCCTTTTATTCTTTGTTGCCTATTTCACCCAGATAATCAAGGGAAAGCCGGAATTTGTGATTTTTACCTAAATTTCGGGACCTGGACAAAATCTAAAATTTTGCTTGATAGGGATTTTCAAGCAACGAGTCTATCTTCTATTTGTTTTTTATACATTGTTCCATGAATTCCTCATTCGCTGCCAAATGCCACATATCTTGCAACAAAGTTGACCATGTTTTAGATCATCCGATTGTAGGTCTTTTGGTTCAACCCTTCTATTCTTTGTTGCCTATTTCACCCAGATAATCAAGGGAAAGCCGGAATTTGTGATTTTTACCTAAATTTCGGGACCTGGACAAAATCGAAAATTTTGCTGTATAGGGATTTTCAAGCAACGAGTCTATCTTCTATTTGTTTTTTATACATTGTTCCATGAATTCCTCATTCGCTGCCAAATGCCACATATCTTGCAACAAAGTTGCCCATGTTTTAGATCATCCGATTGTAGGTCTTTCGGTTCAACCCTTTTATTCTTTGTTGCCTATTTCACCCAGATAATCAAGGGAAAGCCGGAATTTGTGATTTTTACCTAAATCTCGGGACCTGGACAAAATCGAAAATTTTGCTGGATAGGGATTTTCAAGCAACGAGTCTATCTTCTATTTGCTTTTTATACACTGTTCCATGAATTCCTCATTCGCCTCCAAATGCCACATATCTTGCAACAAAGTTGCCCATGTTTTAGATCATCCGATTGTAGGTCTTTAGGTTCAACCCTTTTATTCTTTGTTGCCTATTTCACCCAGATAATCAAGGGAAAGCCGGAATTTGTGATTTTTACCTAAATTTCGGGACCTGGACAAAATCTAAAATTTTGCTGGATAGGGATTTTCAAGCAACGAGTCTATCTTCTATTTGCTTTTTATACACTGTCCCATGAATTCCTCATTCGCTGCCAAATGCCACATATCTTGCAACAAAGTTGACCATGTTTTAGATCATCCGATTGTAGGTCTTTTGGTTCAACCCTTTTATTCTTTGTTGCCTATTTCACCCAGATAATCAAGGGAAAGCCGGAATTTGTGATTTTTACCTAAATTTCGGGACCTGGACAAAATCTAAAATTTTGCTGGATAGGGATTTTCAAGCAACGAGTCTATCTTCTATTTGCTTTTTATAAACTGTTCCATGAATTCCTCATTCGCTGCCAAATGCCACATATCTTGCAACAAAGTTGACCATGTTTTAGATCATCCGATTGTAGGTCTTTTGGTTCAACCCTTTTATTCTTTGTTGCCTATTTCACCCAGATAATCAAGGGAAAGCCGGAATTTGTGATTTTTACCTAAATTTCGGGACCTGGACAAAATCGAAAATTTTGCTGGATAGGGATTTTCAAGCAACGAGTCTATCTTTATTTGCTTTATATACATTGTTCCATGAATTCCTCATTCGCTGCCAAATGCCACATATCTTGCAACAAAGTTGCCCATGTTTTAGATCATCCGATTGTAGGTCTTTTGGTTCAACCCTTTTATTCTTTGTTGCCTATTTCACCCAGATAATCAAGGGAAAGCCGGAATTTGTGATTTTTACCTAAATTTCGGGACCTGGACAAAATCTAAAATTTTGCTTGATAGGGATTTTCAAGCAACGAGTCTATCTTCTACTTGCTTTTTATACATTGTTCCATGAATTCCTCATTTTCTGCCACATGCCACATATCTTGCAACAAGGTTGCCCATGTTTTAGATCATCCGATTGTAGGTCTTTTCATTCAACCCTTTTATTCTTTGTTGCCTATTTCACCCAGATAATCAAGGGAAAGCCGGAATTTGTGATTTTTACCTAAATTTCGGGACCTGGACAAAATTGAAAATTTTGCTGGATAGGGATTTTTAAGCGACGAGTCTATCTTCTATTTGCTTTTTATACATTGTTCCATGAATTCCTCATTCGCTGCCAAATGCCACATATCTTGCAACAAAGTTGCCCATGTTTTAGATCATCCGATTGTAGGTCTTTTGGTTCAACCCTTTTATTCTTTGTTGCCTATTTCACCCAGATAATCAAGGGAAAGCCGGAATTTGTGATTTTTACCTAAATTTCGGGACCTGGACAAAATCTAAAATTTTGCTTGATAGGGATTTTCAAGCAACGAGTCTATCTTCTACTTGCTTTTTATACATTGTTCCATGAATTCCTCATTTTCTGCCACATGCCACATATCTTGCAACAAGGTTGCCCATGTTTTAGATCATCCGATTGTAGGTCTTTTCATTCAACCCTTTTATTCTTTGTTGCCTATTTCACCCAGATAATCAAGGGAAAGCCGGAATTTGTGATTTTTACCTAAATTTCGGGACCTGGACAAAATTGAAAATTTTGCTGGATAGGGATTTTTAAGCAACGAGTCTATCTTCTATTTGCTTTTTATACATTGTTCCATGAATTCCTCATTCGCTGCCAAATGCCACATATCTTGCAACAAAGTTGCCCATGTTTTAGATCATCCGATTGTAGGTCTTTTGGTTCAAACCTTTTATTCTTTGTTGCCTATTTCACCCAGATAATCAAGGGAAAGCCGGAATTTGTGATTTTTACCTAAATTTCGGGACCTGGACAAAATCGAAAATTTTGCTGGATAGGGATTTTCAAGCGACGAGTCTGTCTTCTACTTGCTTTTTATACATTGTTCCATGAATTCCTCATTTTCTGCCACATGCCACATATCTTGCAACAAGGTTGCCCATGTTTTAGATCATCCGATTGTAGGTCTTTTCATTCAACCCTTTTATTCTTTGTTGCCTATTTCACCCAGATAATCAAGGGAAAGCCGGAATTTGTGATTTTTACCTAAATTTCGGGACCTGGACAAAATCGAAAATTTTGCTGGATAGGGATTTTCAAGCAACGAGTCTATCTTTATTTGCTTTATATACATTGTTCCATGAATTCCTCATTCGCTGCCAAATGCCACATATCTTGCAACAAAGTTGCCCATGTTTTAGATCATCCGATTGTAGGTCTTTTGGTTCAACCCTTTTATTCTTTGTTGCCTATTTCACCCAGATAATCAAGGGAAAGCCGGAATTTGTGATTTTTACCTAAATTTCGCGACCTGGACAAAATCGAAAATTTTGCTGGATAGGGATTTTCAAGCAACGAGTCTATCTTCTATTTGCTTTTTATACACTGTTCCATGAATTCCTCATTCGCTGCCAAATGCCACATATCTTGCAACAAAGTTGACCATGTTTTAGATCATCCGATTGTAGGTCTTTTGGTTCAACCCTTTTATTCTTTGTTGCCTATTTCACCCAGATAATCAAGGGAAAGCCGGAATTTGTGATTTTTACCTAAATTTCGGGACCTGGACATAATCTAAAATTTTGCTGGATAGGGATTTTCAAGCAACGAGTCTATCTTTATTTGCTTTATATACATTGTTCCATGAATTCCTCATTCGCTGCCAAATGCCACATATCTTGCAACAAAGTTGCCCATGTTTTAGATCATCCGATTGTAGGTCTTTTGGTTCAACCCTTTTATTCTTTGTTGCCTATTTCACCCAGATAATCAAGGGAAAGCCGGAATTTGTGATTTTTACCTAAATTTCGGGACCTGGACAAAATTGAAAATTTTGCTGGATAGGGATTTTTAAGCGATGAGTCTATCTTTATTTGCTTTATATACATTGTTTCATGAATTCCTCATTCGCTTCCAAATGCCACATATCTTGCAACAAAGTTGCCCATGTTTTAGATCATCCGATTGTAGGTCTTTTGGTTCAACCCTTTTATTCTTTGTTGCCTATTTCACCCAGATAATCAAGGGAAAGCCTGAATTTGTGATTTTTACCTAAATTTCGGGAATTGGACAAAATCGAAAATTTTGCTGTATAGGGATTTTCAAGCAACGAGTCTATCTTCTATTTGCTTTTTATACATTGTTCCATGAATTCCTCATTCGCTGCCAAATGCCACATATCTTGCAACAAAGTTGCCCATGTTTTAGATCATCCGATTGTAGGTCTTTTGGTTCAACCCTTTTATTCTTTGTTCCCTATTTCACCCAGATAATCAAGGGAAAGCCGGAATTTGTGATTTTTACCTAAATTTCGGGACCTGGACAAAATTGAAAATTTTGCTGGATAGGGATTTTCAAGCGACGAGTCTATCTTTATTTGCTTTATATACATTGTTCCATGAATTCCTCATTCGCTGCCAAATGCCACATATCTTGCAACAAAGTTGCCCATGTTTTAGATCATCCGATTGTAGGTCTTTTGGTTCAACCCTTTTATTCTTTGTTCCCTATTTCACCCAGATAATCAAGGGAAAGCCGGAATTTGTGATTTTTACCTAAATTTCGGGACCTGGACAAAATCGAAAATTTTGCTGGATAGGGATTTTCAAGCAACGAGTCTATCTTTATTTGCTTTATATACATTGTTCCATGAATTCCTCATTCGCTGCCAAATGCCACATATCTTGCAACAAAGTTGCCCATGTTTTAGATCATCCGATTGTAGGTCTTTTGGTTCAACCCTTTTATTCTTTGTTGCCTATTTCACCCAGATAATCAAGGGAAAGCCGGAATTTGTGATTTTTACCTAAATTTCGGGACCTGGACAAAATCTAAAATTTTGCTTGATAGGGATTTTCAAGCAACGAGTCTATCTTCTACTTGCTTTTTATACATTGTTCCATGAATTCCTCATTTTCTGCCACATGCCACATATCTTGCAACAAGGTTGCCCATGTTTTAGATCATCCGATTGTAGGTCTTTTCATTCAACCCTTTTATTCTTTGTTGCCTATTTCACCCAGATAATCAAGGGAAAGCCGGAATTTGTGATTTTTACCTAAATTTCGGGACCTGGACATAATCTAAAATTTTGCTGGATAGGGATTTTCAAGCAACGAGTCTATCTTTATTTGCTTTATATACATTGTTCCATGAATTCCTCATTCGCTGCCAAATGCCACATATCTTGCAACAAAGTTGCCCATGTTTTAGATCATCCGATTGTAGGTCTTTTGGTTCAACCCTTTTATTCTTTGTTGCCTATTTCACCCAGATAATCAAGGGAAAGCCGGAATTTGTGATTTTTACCTAAATTTCGGGACCTGGACAAAATTGAAAATTTTGCTGGATAGGGATTTTCAAGCGACGAGTCTATCTTTATTTGCTTTATATACATTGTTCCATGAATTCCTCATTCGCTGCCAAATGCCACATATCTTGCAACAAAGTTGCCCATGTTTTAGATCATCCGATTGTAGGTCTTTTAGTTCAACCCTTTTATTCTTTGTTGCCTATTTCACCCAGATAATCAAGGGAAAGCCGGAATTTGTGATTTTTACCTAAATTTCGGGACCTGGACAAAATCTAAAATTTTGCTTGATAGGGATTTTCAAGCAACGAGTCTATCTTTATTTGCTTTATATACATTGTTCCATGAATTCCTCATTCGCTGCCAAATGCCACATATCTTGCAACAAAGTTGCCCATGTTTTAGATCATCCGATTGTAGGTCTTTTGGTTCAACCCTTTTATTCTTTGTTGCCTATTTCACCCAGATAATCAAGGGAAAGCCGGAATTTGTGATTTTTACCTAAATTTCGGGACCTGGACAAAATCTAAAATTTTGCTTGATAGGGATTTTCAAGCAACGAGTCTATCTTTATTTGCTTTATATACATTGTTCCATGAATTCCTCATTCGCTGCCAAATGCCACATATCTTGCAACAAAGTTGCCCATGTTTTAGATCATCCGATTGTAGGTCTTTTGGTTCAACCCTTTTATTCTTTGTTGCCTATTTCACCCAGATAATCAAGGGAAAGCCGGAATTTGTGATTTTTACCTAAATTTCGGGACCTGGACAAAATCGAAAATTTTGCTGGATAGGGATTTTCAAGCAACGAGTCTATCTTTATTTGCTTTATATACATTGTTCCATGAATTCCTCATTCGCTGCCAAATGCCACATATCTTGCAACAAAGTTGCCCATGTTTTAGATCATCCGATTGTAGGTCTTTTGCTTCAACCCTTTTATTCTTTGTTGCCTATTTCACCCATTTAATCAAGGGAAAGCCGGAATTTGTGATTTTTACCTAAATTTCGGGACCTGGACAAAATCGAAAATTTTGCTGGATAGGGATTTTCAAGCAACGAGTCTATCTTTATTTGCTTTATATACATTGTTCCATGAATTCCTCATTCGCTGCCAAATGCCACATATCTTGCAACAAAGTTGCCCATGTTTTAGATCATCCGATTGTAGGTCTTTTCATTCAACCCTTTTATTCTTTGTTGCCTATTTCACCCAGATAATCAAGGGAAAGCCGGAATTTGTGATTTTTACCTAAATTTCGGGACCTGGACATAATCTAAAATTTTGCTGGATAGGGATTTTCAAGCAACGAGTCTATCTTTATTTGCTTTATATACATTGTTCCATGAATTCCTCATTCGCTGCCAAATGCCACATATCTTGCAACAAAGTTGCCCATGTTTTAGATCATCCGATTGTAGGTCTTTTGGTTCAACCCTTTTATTCTTTGTTGCCTATTTCACCCAGATAATCAAGGGAAAGCCTGAATTTGTGATTTTTAAATAAATTTCGGGACCTGGACAAAATTGAAAATTTTGCTGGATAGGGATTTTCAAGCAACGAGTCTATCTTTATTTGCTTTATATACATTGTTCCATGAATTCCTCATTCGCTGCCAAATGCCACATATCTTGCAACAAAGTTGCCCATGTTTTAGATCATCCGATTGTAGGTCTTTTGGTTCAACCCTTTTATTCTTTGTTGCCTATTTCACCCAGATAATCAAGGGAAAGCCGGAATTTGTGATTTTTACCTAAATTTCGGGACCTGGACAAAATTGAAAATTTTGCTGGATAGGGATTTTCAAGCGACGAGTCTATCTTTATTTGCTTTATATACATTGTTCCATGAATTCCTCATTCGCTGCCAAATGCCACATATCTTGCAACAAAGTTGCCATGTTTTAGATCATCCGATTGTAGGTCTTTTGGTTCAACCCTTTTATTCTTTGTTGCCTATTTCACCCAGATAATCAAGGGAAAGCCGGAATTTGTGATTTTTACCTAAATTTCGGGACCTGGACAAAATCGAAAATTTTGCTGGATAGGGATTTTCAAGCAACGAGTCTATCTTTATTTGCTTTATATACATTGTTCCATGAATTCCTCATTCGCTGCCAAATGCCACATATCTTGCAACAAAGTTGCCCATGTTTTAGATCATCCGATTGTAGGTCTTTAGGTTCAACCCTTTTATTCTTTGTTGCCTATTTCACCCAGATAATCAAGGGAAAGCCGGAATTTGTGATTTTTACCTAAATTTCGGGACCTGGACAAAATCTAAAATTTTGCTTGATAGGGATTTTCAAGCAACGAGTCTATCTTTATTTGCTTTATATACATTGTTCCATGAATTCCTCATTCGCTGCCAAATGCCACATATCTTGCAACAAAGTTGCCCATGTTTTAGATCATCCGATTGTAGGTCTTTTGGTTCAACCCTTTTATTCTTTGTTGCCTATTTCACCCAGATAATCAAGGGAAAGCCGGAATTTGTGATTTTTACCTAAATTTCGGGACCTGGACAAAATCTAAAATTTTGCTTGATAGGGATTTTCAAGCAACGAGTTTATCTTTATTTGCTTTATATACATTGTTCCATGAATTCCTCATTCGCTGCCAAATGCCACATATCTTGCAACAAAGTTGCCCATGTTTTAGATCATCCGATTGTAGGTCTTTTGGTTCAACCCTTTTATTCTTTGTTGCCTATTTCACCCAGATAATCAAGGGAAAGCCGGAATTTGTGATTTTTACCTAAATTTCGGGACCTGGACAAAATCGAAAATTTTGCTGGATAGGGATTTTCAAGCAACGAGTCTATCTTTATTTGCTTTATATACATTGTTCCATGAATTCCTCATTCGCTGCCAAATGCCACATATCTTGCAACAAAGTTGCCCATGTTTTAGATCATCCGATTGTAGGTCTTTTGGTTCAACCCTTTTATTCTTTGTTGCCTATTTCACCCAGATAATCAAGGGAAAGCCGGAATTTGTGATTTTTACCTAAATTTCGGGACCTGGACAAAATCGAAAATTTTGCTGGATAGGGATTTTCAAGCAACGAGTCTATCTTTATTTGCTTTATATACATTGTTCCATGAATTCCTCATTCGCTGCCAAATGCCACATATCTTGCAACAAAGTTGCCCATGTTTTAGATCATCCGATTGTAGGTCTTTTCATTCAACCCTTTTATTCTTTGTTGCCTATTTCACCCAGATAATCAAGGGAAAGCCGGAATTTGTGATTTTTACCTAAATTTCGGGACCTGGACATAATCTAAAATTTTGCTGGATAGGGATTTTCAAGCAACGAGTCTATCTTTATTTGCTTTATATACATTGTTCCATGAATTCCTCATTCGCTGCCAAATGCCACATATCTTGCAACAAAGTTGCCCATGTTTTAGATCATCCGATTGTAGGTCTTTTGGTTCAACCCTTTTATTCTTTGTTGCCTATTTCACCCAGATAATCAAGGGAAAGCCTGAATTTGTGATTTTTAAATAAATTTCGGGACCTGGACAAAATCGAAAATTTTGCTGGATAGGGATTTTCAAGCAACGAGTCTATCTTCTATTTGCTTTTTATACATTGTTCCATGAATTCCTCATTCGCTTCCAAATGCCACATATCTTGCAACAAAGTTGCCCATGTTTTAGATCATCCGATTGTAGGTCTTTTGGTTCAACCCTTTTATTCTTTGTTGCCTATTTCACCCAGATAATCAAGGGAAAGCCGGAATTTGTGATTTTTACCTAAATTTCGGGACCTGGACAAAATTGAAAATTTTGCTGGATAGGGATTTTCAAGCGACGAGTCTATCTTTATTTGCTTTATATACATTGTTCCATGAATTCCTCATTCGCTGCCAAATGCCACATATCTTGCAACAAAGTTGCCCATGTTTTAGATCATCCGATTGTAGGTCTTTTGGTTCAACCCTTTTATTCTTTGTTGCCTATTTCACCCAGATAATCAAGGGAAAGCCGGAATTTGTGATTTTTACCTAAATTTCGGGACCTGGACAAAATCGAAAATTTTGCTGGATAGGGATTTTCAAGCAACGAGTCTATCTTTATTTGCTTTATATACATTGTTCCATGAATTCCTCATTCGCTGCCAAATGCCACATATCTTGCAACAAAGTTGCCCATGTTTTAGATCATCCGATTGTAGGTCTTTTGGTTCAACCCTTTTATTCTTTGTTGCCTATTTCACCCAGATAATCAAGGGAAAGCCGGAATTTGTGATTTTTACCTAAATTTCGGGACCTGGACAAAATCTAAAATTTTGCTTGATAGGGATTTTCAAGCAACGAGTCTATCTTCTACTTGCTTTTTATACATTGTTCCATGAATTCCTCATTTTCTGCCACATGCCACATATCTTGCAACAAGGTTGCCCATGTTTTAGATCATCCGATTGTAGGTCTTTTCATTCAACCCTTTTATTCTTTGTTGCCTATTTCACCCAGATAATCAAGGGAAAGCCGGAATTTGTGATTTTTACCTAAATTTCGGGACCTGGACAAAATCTAAAATTTTGCTGTATAGGGATTTTCAAGCAACGAGTCTATCTTCTATTTGCTTTTTATACATTGTTCCATGAATTCCTCATTCGCTTCCAAATGCCACATATCTTGCAACAAAGTTGCCCATGTTTTAGATCATCCGATTGTAGGTCTTTAGGTTCAACCCTTTTATTCTTTGTTGCCTATTTCACCCAGATAATCAAGGGAAAGCCGGAATTTGTGATTTTTACCTAAATTTCGGGACCTGGACAAAATCGAAAATTTTGCTGGATAGGGATTTTCAAGCAACGAGTCTATCTTTATTTGCTTTATATACATTGTTCCATGAATTCCTCATTCGCTGCCAAATGCCACATATCTTACAACAAAGTTGCCCATGTTTTAGATCATCCGATTGTAGGTCTTTTGGTTCAACCCTTTTATTCTTTGTTGCCTATTTCACCCAGATAATCAAGGGAAAGCCGGAATTTGTGATTTTTACCTAAATTTCGGGACCTGGACATAATCTAAAATTTTGCTGGATAGGGATTTTCAAGCAACGAGTCTATCTTTATTTGCTTTATATACATTGTTCCATGAATTCCTCATTCGCTGCCAAATGCCACATATCTTGCAACAAAGTTGCCATGTTTTAGATCATCCGATTGTAGGTCTTTTGGTTCAACCCTTTTATTCTTTGTTGCCTATTTCACCCAGATAATCAAGGGAAAGCCGGAATTTGTGATTTTTACCTAAATTTCGGGACCTGGACAAAATCTAAAATTTTGCTTGATAGGGATTTTCAAGCAACGAGTCTATCTTTATTTGCTTTATATACATTGTTCCATGAATTCCTCATTCGCTGCCAAATGCCACATATCTTGCAACAAAGTTGCCCATGTTTTAGATCATCCGATTGTAGGTCTTTTGGTTCAACCCTTTTATTCTTTGTTGCCTATTTCACCCAGATAATCAAGGGAAAGCCGGAATTTGTGATTTTTACCTAAATTTCGGGACCTGGACATAATCTAAAATTTTGCTGGATAGGGATTTTCAAGCAACGAGTCTATCTTTATTTGCTTTATATACATTGTTCCATGAATTCCTCATTCGCTGCCACATGCCACATATCTTGCAACAAGGTTGCCCATGTTTTAGATCATCCGATTGTAGGTCTTTTCATTCAACCCTTTTATTCTTTGTTGCCTATTTCACCCAGATAATCAAGGGAAAGCCGGAATTTGTGATTTTTACCTAAATTTCGGGACCTGGACAAAATCGAAAATTTTGCTGGATAGGGATTTTCAAGCAACGAGTCTATCTTTATTTGCTTTATATACATTGTTCCATGAATTCCTCATTCGCTGCCAAATGCCACATATCTTGCAACAAAGTTGCCCATGTTTTAGATCATCCGATTGTAGGTCTTTTGGTTCAACCCTTTTATTCTTTGTTGCCTATTTCACCCAGATAATCAAGGGAAAGCCGGAATTTGTGATTTTTACCTAAATTTCGGGACCTGGACATAATCTAAAATTTTGCTGGATAGGGATTTTCAAGCAACGAGTCTATCTTTATTTGCTTTATATACATTGTTCCATGAATTCCTCATTCGCTGCCACATGCCACATATCTTGCAACAAGGTTGCCCATGTTTTAGATCATCCGATTGTAGGTCTTTTCATTCAACCCTTTTATTCTTTGTTGCCTATTTCACCCAGATAATCAAGGGAAAGCCGGAATTTGTGATTTTTACCTAAATTTCGGGACCTGGACAAAATCGAAAATTTTGCTGTATAGGGATTTTCAAGCAACGAGTCTATCTTCTATTTGCTTTATATACATTGTTCCATGAATTCCTCATTCGCTGCCACATGCCACATATCTTGCAACAAGGTTGCCCATGTTTTAGATCATCCGATTGTAGGTCTTTTCATTCAACCCTTTTATTCTTTGTTGCCTATTTCACCCAGATAATCAAGGGAAAGCCGGAATTTGTGATTTTTACCTAAATTTCGGGACCTGGACAAAATCGAAAATTTTGCTGGATAGGGATTTTCAAGCAACGAGTCTATCTTTATTTGCTTTATATACATTGTTCCATGAATTCCTCATTCGCTGCCACATGCCACATATCTTGCAACAAGGTTGCCCATGTTTTAGATCATCCGATTGTAGGTCTTTTCATTCAACCCTTTTATTCTTTGTTGCCTATTTCACCCAGATAATCAAGGGAAAGCCGGAATTTGTGATTTTTACCTAAATTTCGGGACCTGGACAAAATCGAAAATTTTGCTGGATAGGGATTTTCAAGCAACGAGTCTATCTTTATTTGCTTTATATACATTGTTCCATGAATTCCTCATTCGCTGCCAAATGCCACATATCTTGCAACAAAGTTGCCCATGTTTTAGATCATCCGATTGTAGGTCTTTTGGTTCAACCCTTTTATTCTTTGTTGCCTATTTCACCCAGATAATCAAGGGAAAGCCGGAATTTGTGATTTTTACCTAAATTTCGGGACCTGGACATAATCTAAAATTTTGCTGGATAGGGATTTTCAAGCAACGAGTCTATCTTTATTTGCTTTATATACATTGTTCCATGAATTCCTCATTCGCTTCCAAATGCCACATATCTTGCAACAAAGTTGCCCATGTTTTAGATCATCCGATTGTAGGTCTTTTGGTTCAACCCTTTTATTCTTTGTTGCCTATTTCACCCAGATAATCAAGGGAAAGCCGGAATTTGTGATTTTTACCTAAATTTCGGGACCTGGACATAATCTAAAATTTTGCTGGATAGGGATTTTCTAGCAACGAGTCTATCTTTATTTGCTTTATATACATTGTTCCATGAATTCCTCATTCGCTGCCAAATGCCACATATCTTGCAACAAAGTTGCCCATGTTTTAGATCATCCGATTGTAGGTCTTTTGGTTCAACCCTTTTATTCTTTGTTGCCTATTTCACCCAGATAATCAAGGGAAAGCCGGAATTTGTGATTTTTACCTAAATTTCGGGACCTGGACAAAATCGAAAATTTTGCTGGATAGGGATTTTCAAGCAACGAGTCTATCTTTATTTGCTTTATATACATTGTTCCATGAATTCCTCATTCGCTGCCAAATGCCACATATCTTGCAACAAAGTTGCCCATGTTTTAGATCATCCGATTGTAGGTCTTTTGGTTCAACCCTTTTATTCTTTGTTGCCTATTTCACCCAGATAATCAAGGGAAAGCCGGAATTTGTGATTTTTACCTAAATTTCGGGACCTGGACATAATCTAAAATTTTGCTGGATAGGGATTTTCAAGCAACGAGTCTATCTTTATTTGCTTTATATACATTGTTCCATGAATTCCTCATTCGCTGCCACATGCCACATATCTTGCAACAAGGTTGCCCATGTTTTAGATCATCCGATTGTAGGTCTTTTCATTCAACCCTTTTATTCTTTGTTGCCTATTTCACCCAAATGGGTGATAGGGATTTTTAAGCGACGAGTCTATCTTTATTTGCTTTATATACATTGTTCCATGAATTCCTCATTCGCTTCCAAATGCCACATATCTTGCAACAAAGTTGCCCATGTTTTAGATCATCCGATTGTAGGTCTTTTGGTTCAACCCTTTTATTCTTTGTTGCCTATTTCACCCAGATAATCAAGGGAAAGCCTGAATTTGTGATTTTTACCTAAATTTCGGGACCTGGACAAAATCGAAAATTTTGCTGTATAGGGATTTTCAAGCAACGAGTCTATCTTCTATTTGCTTTTTATACATTGTTCCATGAATTCCTCATTCGCTTCCAAATGCCACATATCTTGCAACAAAGTTGCCCATGTTTTAGATCATCCGATTGTAGGTCTTTTGGTTCAACCCTTTTATTCTTTGTTGCCTATTTCACCCAGATAATCAAGGGAAAGCCGGAATTTGTGATTTTTACCTAAATTTCGGGACCTGGACAAAATTGAAAATTTTGCTGGATAGGGATTTTCAAGCGACGAGTCTATCTTTATTTGCTTTATATACATTGTTCCATGAATTCCTCATTCGCTGCCAAATGCCACATATCTTGCAACAAAGTTGCCCATGTTTTAGATCATCCGATTGTAGGTCTTTTGGTTCAACCCTTTTATTCTTTGTTGCCTATTTCACCCAGATAATCAAGGGAAAGCCGGAATTTGTGATTTTTACCTAAATTTCGGGACCTGGACAAAATTGAAAATTTTGCTGGATAGGGATTTTCAAGCAACGAGTCTATCTTTATTTGCTTTATATACATTGTTCCATGAATTCCTCATTCGCTGCCAAATGCCACATATCTTGCAACAAAGTTGCCCATGTTTTAGATCATCCGATTGTAGGTCTTTTGGTTCAACCCTTTTATTCTTTGTTGCCTATTTCACCCAGATAATCAAGGGAAAGCCGGAATTTGTGATTTTTACCTAAATTTCGGGACCTGGACAAAATTGAAAATTTTGCTGGATAGGGATTTTCAAGCAACGAGTCTATCTTTATTTGCTTTATATACATTGTTCCATGAATTCCTCATTCGCTGCCAAATGCCACATATCTTGCAACAAAGTTGCCCATGTTTTAGATCATCCGATTGTAGGTCTTTTGGTTCAACCCTTTTATTCTTTGTTGCCTATTTCACCCAGATAATCAAGGGAAAGCCGGAATTTGTGATTTTTACCTAAATTTCGGGACCTGGACAAAATTGAAAATTTTGCTGGATAGGGATTTTCAAGCGACGAGTCTGTCTTTATTTGCTTTATATACATTGTTCCATGAATTCCTCATTCGCTGCCAAATGCCACATATCTTGCAACAAAGTTGCCCATGTTTTAGATCATCCGATTGTAGGTCTTTTGGTTCAACCCTTTTATTCTTTGTTGCCTATTTCACCCAGATAATCAAGGGAAAGCCGGAATTTGTGATTTTTACCTAAATTTCGGGACCTGGACAAAATCGAAAATTTTGCTGGATTGGGATTTTCAAGCAACGAGTCTATCTTTATTTGCTTTATATACATTGTTCCATGAATTCCTCATTCGCTGCCAAATGCCACATATCTTGCAACAAAGTTGCCCATGTTTTAGATCATCCGATTGTAGGTCTTTCCGTTCAACCCTTTTATTCTTTGTTGCCTATTTCACCCAGATAATCAAGGGAAAGCCGGAATTTGTGATTTTTACCTAAATTTCGGGACCTGGACAAAATCGAAAATTTTGCTGGATAGGGATTTTCAAGCAACGAGTCTATCTTCTATTTGCTTTATATACATTGTTCCATGAATTCCTCATTCGCTGCCAAATGCCACATATCTTGCAACAAAGTTGCCCATGTTTTAGATCATCCGATTGTAGGTCTTTTGGTTCAACCCTTTTATTCTTTGTTGCCTATATCACCCAGATAATCAAGGGAAAACCGGAATTTGTGATTTTTACCTAAATTTCGGGACCTGGACAAAATCGAAAATTTTGCTGTATAGGGATTTTCAAGCAACGAGTCTATCTTCTATTTGCTTTTTATACATTGTTCCATGAATTCCTCATTCGCTTCCAAATGCCACATATCTTGCAACAAAGTTGCCCATGTTTTAGATCATCCGATTGTAGGTCTTTTGCTTCAACCCTTTTATTCTTTGTTGCCTATTTCACCCAGATAATCAAGGGAAAGCCGGAATTTGTGATTTTTACCTAAATTTCGGGACCTGGACAAAATTGAAAATTTTGCTGGATAGGGATTTTCAAGCAACGAGTCTATCTTCTATTTGCTTTTTATACATTGTTCCATGAATTCCTCATTCGCTGCCAAATGCCACATATCTTGCAACAAAGTTGCCCATGTTTTAGATCATCCGATTGTAGGTCTTTTGGTTCAACCCTTTTATTCTTTGTTGCCTATTTCACCCAGATAATCAAGGGAAAGCCGGAATTTGTGATTTTTACCTAAATTTCGGGACCTGGACAAAATCGAAAATTTTGCTGGATTGGGATTTTCAAGCAACGAGTCTATCTTTATTTGCTTTATATACATTGTTCCATGAATTCCTCATTCGCTGCCAAATGCCACATATCTTGCAACAAAGTTGCCCATGTTTTAGATCATCCGATTGTAGGTCTTTTGGTTCAACCCTTTTATTCTTTGTTGCCTATTTCACCCAGATAATCAAGGGAAAGCCGGAATTTGTGATTTTTACCTAAATTTCGGGACCTGGACAAAATCGAAAATTTTGCTGTATAGGGATTTTCAAGCAACGAGTCTATCTTCTATTTGCTTTTTATACATTGTTCCATAAATTCCTCATTCGCTGCCAAATGCCACATATCTTGCAACAAAGTTGCCCATGTTTTAGATCATCCGATTGTAGGTCTTTTGGTTCAACCCTTTTATTCTTTGTTGTCTATTTCACCCAGATAATCAAGGGAAAGCCGGAATTTGTGATTTTTACCTAAATTTCGGGACCTGGACAAAATCGAAAATTTTGCTGGATTGGGATTTTCAAGCAACGAGTCTATCTTTATTTGCTTTATATACATTGTTCCATGAATTCCTCATTCGCTGCCAAATGCCACATATCTTGCAACAAAGTTGCCCATGTTTTAGATCATCCGATTGTAGGTCTTTTGGTTCAACCCTTTTATTCTTTGTTGCCTATTTCACCCAGATAATCAAGGGAAAGCCGGAATTTGTGATTTTTACCTAAATTTCGGGACCTGGACAAAATTGAAAATTTTGCTGGATAGGGATTTTCAAGCAACGAGTCTATCTTCTATTTGCTTTTTATACATTGTTCCATGAATTCCTCATTTGCTGCCAAATGCCACATATCTTGCAACAAAGTTGCCCATGTTTTAGATCATCCGATTGTAGGTCTTTTGGTTCAACCCTTTTATTCTTTGTTGCCTATTTCACCCAGATAATCAAGGGAAAGCCGGAATTTGTGATTTTTACCTAAATTTCGGGACCTGGACAAAATCGAAAATTTTGCTGGATAGGGATTTTCAAGCAACGAGTCTATCTTTATTTGCTTTATATACATTGTTCCATGAATTCCTCATTCGCTGCCAAATGCCACATATCTTGCAACAAAGTTGCCCATGTTTTAGATCATCCGATTGTAGGTCTTTTGGTTCAACCCTTTTATTCTTTGTTGCCTATTTCACCCAGATAATCAAGGGAAAGCCGGAATTTGTGATTTTTACCTAAATTTCGGGACCTGGACAAAATCGAAAATTTTGCTGTATAGGGATTTTCAAGCAACGAGTCTATCTTCTATTTGCTTTTTATACATTGTTCCATGAATTCCTCATTCGCTTCCAAATGCCACATATCTTGCAACAAAGTTGCCCATGTTTTAGATCATCCGATTGTAGGTCTTTTGGTTCAACCCTTTTATTCTTTGTTGCCTATTTCACCCAGATAATCAAGGGAAAGCCGGAATTTGTGATTTTTACCTAAATTTCGGGACCTGGACAAAATCGAAAATTTTGCTGTATAGGGATTTTCAAGCAACGAGTCTATCTTCTATTTGCTTTTTATACATTGTTCCATGAATTCCTCATTCGCTTCCAAATGCCACATATCTTGCAACAAAGTTGCCCATGTTTTAGATCATCCGATTGTAGGTCTTTTGCTTCAACCCTTTTATTCTTTGTTGCCTATTTCACCCATTTAATCAAGGGAAAGCCGGAATTTGTGATTTTTACCTAAATTTCGGGACCTGGACAAAATCGAAAATTTTGCTGGATAGGGATTTTCAAGCAACGAGTCTATCTTCTATTTGCTTTTTATACATTGTTCCATGAATTCCTCATTCGCTGCCAAATGCCACATATCTTGCAACAAAGTTGCCCATGTTTTAGATCATCCGATTGTAGCTCTTTCGGTTCAACCCTTTTATTCTTTGTTGCCTATTTCACCCAGATAATCAAGGGAAAGCCGGAATTTGTGATTTTTACCTAAATTTCGGGACCTGGACAAAATCGAAAATTTTGCTGGATAGGGATTTTCAAGCAACGAGTCTATCTTCTATTTGCTTTTTATACATTGTTCCATGAAATCCTCATTCGCTTCCAAATGCCACATATCTTGCAACAAAGTTGCCCATGTTTTAGATCATCCGATTGTAGGTCTTTTGGTTCAACCCTTTTATTCTTTGTTGCCTATTTCACCCAGATAATCAAGGGAAAGCCGGAATTTGTGATTTTTACCTAAATTTCGGGACCTGGACAAAATCTAAAATTTTGCTGGATAGGGATTTTCAAGCAACGAGTCTATCTTCTATTTGCTTTTTATACATTGTTCCATGAATTCCTCATTCGCTGCCAAATGCCACATATCTTGCAACAAAGTTGCCCATGTTTTAGATCATCCGATTGTAGGTCTTTCGGTTCAACCCTTTTATTCTTTGTTGCCTATTTCACCCAGATAATCAAGGGAAAGCCGGAATTTGTGATTTTTACCTAAATTTCGGGACCTGGACAAAATCGAAAATTTTGCTGGATAGGGATTTTCAAGCAACGAGTCTATCTTCTATTTGCTTTTTATACATTGTTCCATGAATTCCTCATTCGCTGCCAAATGCCACATATCTTGCAACAAAGTTGCCCATGTTTTAGATCATCCGATTGTAGGTCTTTTGGTTCAACCCTTTTATTCTTTGTTGCCTATTTCACCCAGATAATCAAGGGAAAGCCGGAATTTGTGATTTTTACCTAAATTTCGGGACCTGGACAAAATCGAAAATTTTGCTGGATAGGGATTTTCAAGCAAGGAGTCTATCTTCTATTTGCTTTTTATACATTGTTCCATGAATTCCTCATTCGCTGCCAAATGCCACATATCTTGCAACAAAGTTGCCCATGTTTTAGATCATCCGATTGTAGGTCTTTTGGTTCAACCCTTTTATTCTTTGTTGCCTATATCACCCAGATAATCAAGGGAAAGCCGGAATTTGTGATTTTTACCTAAATTTCGGGACCTGGACAAAATCGAAAATTTTGCTGGATAGGGATTTTCAAGCAACGAGTCTATCTTCTATTTTCTTTTTATACATTGTTCCATAAATTCCTCATTCGCTGCCAAATGCCACATATCTTGCAACAAAGTTGCCCATGTTTTAGATCATCCGATTGTAGGTCTTTTGGTTCAACCCTTTTATCCTTTGTTGCCTATATCACCCAGATAATCAAGGGAAAACCGGAATTTGTGATTTTTACCTAAATTTCGGGACCTGGACAAAATCGAAAATTTTGCTTGATAGGGATTTTCAAGCAACGAGTCTATCTTTATTTGCTTTATATACATTGTTCCATGAATTCCTCAGTCGCTGCCAAACGCCACATATCTTGCAACAAAGTTGCCCATGTTTTAGATCATCCGATTGTAGGTCTTTTGGTTCAACCCTTTTATTCTTTGTTGCCTATTTCACCCAGATAATCAAGGGAAAGCCGGAATTTGTGATTTTTACCTAAATTTCGGGACCTGGACAAAATCTAAAATTTTGCTGGATAGGGATTTTCAAGCAACGAGTCTATCTTCTATTTGCTTTTTATACATTGTTCCATAAATTCCTCATTCGCTGCCAAATGCCACATATCTTGCAACAAAGTTGCCCATGTTTTAGATCATCCGATTGTAGGTCTTTTGGTTCAACCCTTTTATTCTTTGTTGCCTATTTCACCCAGATAATCAAGGGAAAGCCGGAATTTGTGATTTTTACCTAAATTTCGGGACCTGGACAAAATCTAAAATTTTGCTGGATAGGGATTTTCAAGCAACGAGTCTATCTTCTATTTGCTTTTTATACATTGTTCCATGAATTCCTCATTCGCTGCCAAATGCCACATATCTTGCAACAAAGTTGCCCATGTTTTAGATCATCCGATTGTAGGTCTTTTGGTTCAACCCTTTTATTCTTTGTTGCCTATTTCACCCAGATAATCAAGGGAAAGCCGGAATTTGTGATTTTTACCTAAATTTCGGGACCTGGACAAAATCGAAAATTTTGCTGTATAGGGATTTTCAAGCAACGAGTCTATCTTCTATTTGCTTTTTATACATTGTTCCATGAATTCCTCATTCGCTTCCAAATGCCACATATCTTGCAACAAAGTTGCCCATGTTTTAGATCATCCGATTGTAGGTCTTTTGCTTCAACCCTTTTATTCTTTGTTGCCTATTTCACCCATTTAATCAAGGGAAAGCCGGAATTTGTGATTTTTACCTAAATTTCGGGACCTGGACAAAATCGAAAATTTTGCTGGATAGGGATTTTCAAGCAACGAGTCTATCTTCTATTTGCTTTTTATACATTGTTCCATGAATTCCTCATTCGCTGCCAAATGCCACATATCTTGCAACAAAGTTGCCCATGTTTTAGATCATCCGATTGTAGCTCTTTCGGTTCAACCCTTTTATTCTTTGTTGCCTATTTCACCCAGATAATCAAGGGAAAGCCGGAATTTGTGATTTTTACCTAAATTTCGGGACCTGGACAAAATCGAAAATTTTGCTGGATAGGGATTTTCAAGCAACGAGTCTATCTTCTATTTGCTTTTTATACATTGTTCCATGAAATCCTCATTCGCTTCCAAATGCCACATATCTTGCAACAAAGTTGCCCATGTTTTAGATCATCCGATTGTAGGTCTTTTGGTTCAACCCTTTTATTCTTTGTTGCCTATTTCACCCAGATAATCAAGGGAAAGCCGGAATTTGTGATTTTTACCTAAATTTCGGGACCTGGACAAAATCTAAAATTTTGCTGGATAGGGATTTTCAAGCAACGAGTCTATCTTCTATTTGCTTTTTATACATTGTTCCATGAATTCCTCATTCGCTGCCAAATGCCACATATCTTGCAACAAAGTTGCCCATGTTTTAGATCATCCGATTGTAGGTCTTTTGGTTCAACCCTTTTATTCTTTGTTGCCTATTTCACCCAGATAATCAAGGGAAAGCCGGAATTTGTGATTTTTACCTAAATTTCGGGACCTGGACAAAATCGAAAATTTTGCTGGATAGGGATTTTCAAGCAAGGAGTCTATCTTCTATTTGCTTTTTATACATTGTTCCATGAATTCCTCATTCGCTTCCAAATGCCACATATCTTGCAACAAAGTTGCCCATGTTTTAGATCATCCGATTGTAGGTCTTTTGCTTCAACCCTTTTATTCTTTGTTGCCTATTTCACCCATTTAATCAAGGGAAAGCCGGAATTTGTGATTTTTACCTAAATTTCGGGACCTGGACAAAATCGAAAATTTTGCTGGATAGGGATTTTCAAGCAACGAGTCTATCTTCTATTTGCTTTTTATACATTGTTCCATGAATTCCTCATTCGCTGCCAAATGCCACATATCTTGCAACAAAGTTGCCCATGTTTTAGATCATCCGATTGTAGCTCTTTCGGTTCAACCCTTTTATTCTTTGTTGCCTATTTCACCCAGATAATCAAGGGAAAGCCGGAATTTGTGATTTTTACCTAAATTTCGGGACCTGGACAAAATCGAAAATTTTGCTGGATAGGGATTTTCAAGCAACGAGTCTATCTTCTATTTGCTTTTTATACATTGTTCCATGAAATCCTCATTCGCTTCCAAATGCCACATATCTTGCAACAAAGTTGCCCATGTTTTAGATCATCCGATTGTAGGTCTTTTGGTTCAACCCTTTTATTCTTTGTTGCCTATTTCACCCAGATAATCAAGGGAAAGCCGGAATTTGTGATTTTTACCTAAATTTCGGGACCTGGACAAAATCTAAAATTTTGCTGGATAGGGATTTTCAAGCAACGAGTCTATCTTCTATTTGCTTTTTATACATTGTTCCATGAATTCCTCATTCGCTGCCAAATGCCACATATCTTGCAACAAAGTTGCCCATGTTTTAGATCATCCGATTGTAGGTCTTTTGGTTCAACCCTTTTATTCTTTGTTGCCTATTTCACCCAGATAATCAAGGGAAAGCCGGAATTTGTGATTTTTACCTAAATTTCGGGACCTGGACAAAATCGAAAATTTTGCTGGATAGGGATTTTCAAGCAACGAGTCTATCTTCTATTTGCTTTTTATACATTGTTCCATGAATTCCTCATTCGCTGCCAAATGCCACATATCTTGCAACAAAGTTGCCCATGTTTTAGATCATCCGATTGTAGCTCTTTCGGTTCAACCCTTTTATTCTTTGTTGCCTATTTCACCCAGATAATCAAGGGAAAGCCGGAATTTGTGATTTTTACCTAAATTTCGGGACCTGGACAAAATCGAAAATTTTGCTGGATAGGGATTTTCAAGCAACGAGTCTATCTTCTATTTGCTTTTTATACATTGTTCCATGAAATCCTCATTCGCTTCCAAATGCCACATATCTTGCAACAAAGTTGCCCATGTTTTAGATCATCCGATTGTAGGTCTTTTGGTTCAACCCTTTTATTCTTTGTTGCCTATTTCACCCAGATAATCAAGGGAAAGCCGGAATTTGTGATTTTTACCTAAATTTCGGGACCTGGACAAAATCTAAAATTTTGCTGGATAGGGATTTTCAAGCAACGAGTCTATCTTCTATTTGCTTTTTATACATTGTTCCATGAATTCCTCATTCGCTGCCAAATGCCACATATCTTGCAACAAAGTTGCCCATGTTTTAGATCATCCGATTGTAGGTCTTTCGGTTCAACCCTTTTATTCTTTGTTGCCTATTTCACCCAGATAATCAAGGGAAAGCCGGAATTTGTGATTTTTACCTAAATTTCGGGACCTGGACAAAATCGAAAATTTTGCTGGATAGGGATTTTCAAGCAACGAGTCTATCTTCTATTTGCTTTTTATACATTGTTCCATGAATTCCTCATTCGCTGCCAAATGCCACATATCTTGCAACAAAGTTGCCCATGTTTTAGATCATCCGATTGTAGGTCTTTTGGTTCAACCCTTTTATTCTTTGTTGCCTATTTCACCCAGATAATCAAGGGAAAGCCGGAATTTGTGATTTTTACCTAAATTTCGGGACCTGGACAAAATCTAAAATTTTGCTGGATAGGGATTTTCAAGCAACGAGTCTATCTTCTATTTGCTTTTTATACATTGTTCCATGAATTCCTCATTCGCTTCCAAATGCCACATATCTTGCAACAAAGTTGCCCATGTTTTAGATCATCCGATTGTAGGTCTTTTGCTTCAACCCTTTTATTCTTTGTTGCCTATTTCACCCATTTAATCAAGGGAAAGCCGGAATTTGTGATTTTTACCTAAATTTCGGGACCTGGACAAAATCGAAAATTTTGCTGGATAGGGATTTTCAAGCAACGAGTCTATCTTCTATTTGCTTTTTATACATTGTTCCATGAATTCCTCATTCGCTGCCAAATGCCACATATCTTGCAACAAAGTTGCCCATGTTTTAGATCATCCGATTGTAGCTCTTTCGGTTCAACCCTTTTATTCTTTGTTGCCTATTTCACCCAGATAATCAAGGGAAAGCCGGAATTTGTGATTTTTACCTAAATTTCGGGACCTGGACAAAATCGAAAATTTTGCTGGATAGGGATTTTCAAGCAACGAGTCTATCTTCTATTTGCTTTTTATACATTGTTCCATGAAATCCTCATTCGCTTCCAAATGCCACATATCTTGCAACAAAGTTGCCCATGTTTTAGATCATCCGATTGTAGGTCTTTTGGTTCAACCCTTTTATTCTTTGTTGCCTATTTCACCCAGATAATCAAGGGAAAGCCGGAATTTGTGATTTTTACCTAAATTTCGGGACCTGGACAAAATCTAAAATTTTGCTGGATAGGGATTTTCAAGCAACGAGTCTATCTTCTATTTGCTTTTTATACATTGTTCCATGAATTCCTCATTCGCTGCCAAATGCCACATATCTTGCAACAAAGTTGCCCATGTTTTAGATCATCCGATTGTAGGTCTTTCGGTTCAACCCTTTTATTCTTTGTTGCCTATTTCACCCAGATAATCAAGGGAAAGCCGGAATTTGTGATTTTTACCTAAATTTCGGGACCTGGACAAAATCGAAAATTTTGCTGGATAGGGATTTTCAAGCAACGAGTCTATCTTCTATTTGCTTTTTATACATTGTTCCATGAATTCCTCATTCGCTGCCAAATGCCACATATCTTGCAACAAAGTTGCCCATGTTTTAGATCATCCGATTGTAGGTCTTTTGGTTCAACCCTTTTATTCTTTGTTGCCTATTTCACCCAGATAATCAAGGGAAAGCCGGAATTTGTGATTTTTACCTAAATTTCGGGACCTGGACAAAATCGAAAATTTTGCTGGATAGGGATTTTCAAGCAAGGAGTCTATCTTCTATTTGCTTTTTATACATTGTTCCATGAATTCCTCATTCGCTGCCAAATGCCACATATCTTGCAACAAAGTTGCCCATGTTTTAGATCATCCGATTGTAGGTCTTTTGGTTCAACCCTTTTATTCTTTGTTGCCTATATCACCCAGATAATCAAGGGAAAGCCGGAATTTGTGATTTTTACCTAAATTTCGGGACCTGGACAAAATCGAAAATTTTGCTGGATAGGGATTTTCAAGCAACGAGTCTATCTTCTATTTTCTTTTTATACATTGTTCCATAAATTCCTCATTCGCTGCCAAATGCCACATATCTTGCAACAAAGTTGCCCATGTTTTAGATCATCCGATTGTAGGTCTTTTGGTTCAACCCTTTTATCCTTTGTTGCCTATATCACCCAGATAATCAAGGGAAAACCGGAATTTGTGATTTTTACCTAAATTTCGGGACCTGGACAAAATCGAAAATTTTGCTTGATAGGGATTTTCAAGCAACGAGTCTATCTTTATTTGCTTTATATACATTGTTCCATGAATTCCTCAGTCGCTGCCAAACGCCACATATCTTGCAACAAAGTTGCCCATGTTTTAGATCATCCGATTGTAGGTCTTTTGGTTCAACCCTTTTATTCTTTGTTGCCTATTTCACCCAGATAATCAAGGGAAAGCCGGAATTTGTGATTTTTACCTAAATTTCGGGACCTGGACAAAATCTAAAATTTTGCTGGATAGGGATTTTCAAGCAACGAGTCTATCTTCTATTTGCTTTTTATACATTGTTCCATAAATTCCTCATTCGCTGCCAAATGCCACATATCTTGCAACAAAGTTGCCCATGTTTTAGATCATCCGATTGTAGGTCTTTTGGTTCAACCCTTTTATTCTTTGTTGCCTATTTCACCCAGATAATCAAGGGAAAGCCGGAATTTGTGATTTTTACCTAAATTTCGGGACCTGGACAAAATCTAAAATTTTGCTGGATAGGGATTTTCAAGCAACGAGTCTATCTTCTATTTGCTTTTTATACATTGTTCCATGAATTCCTCATTCGCTGCCAAATGCCACATATCTTGCAACAAAGTTGCCCATGTTTTAGATCATCCGATTGTAGGTCTTTTGGTTCAACCCTTTTATTCTTTGTTGCCTATTTCACCCAGATAATCAAGGGAAAGCCGGAATTTGTGATTTTTACCTAAATTTCGGGACCTGGACAAAATCGAAAATTTTGCTGTATAGGGATTTTCAAGCAACGAGTCTATCTTCTATTTGCTTTTTATACATTGTTCCATGAATTCCTCATTCGCTTCCAAATGCCACATATCTTGCAACAAAGTTGCCCATGTTTTAGATCATCCGATTGTAGGTCTTTTGCTTCAACCCTTTTATTCTTTGTTGCCTATTTCACCCATTTAATCAAGGGAAAGCCGGAATTTGTGATTTTTACCTAAATTTCGGGACCTGGACAAAATCGAAAATTTTGCTGGATAGGGATTTTCAAGCAACGAGTCTATCTTCTATTTGCTTTTTATACATTGTTCCATGAATTCCTCATTCGCTGCCAAATGCCACATATCTTGCAACAAAGTTGCCCATGTTTTAGATCATCCGATTGTAGCTCTTTCGGTTCAACCCTTTTATTCTTTGTTGCCTATTTCACCCAGATAATCAAGGGAAAGCCGGAATTTGTGATTTTTACCTAAATTTCGGGACCTGGACAAAATCGAAAATTTTGCTGGATAGGGATTTTCAAGCAACGAGTCTATCTTCTATTTGCTTTTTATACATTGTTCCATGAAATCCTCATTCGCTTCCAAATGCCACATATCTTGCAACAAAGTTGCCCATGTTTTAGATCATCCGATTGTAGGTCTTTTGGTTCAACCCTTTTATTCTTTGTTGCCTATTTCACCCAGATAATCAAGGGAAAGCCGGAATTTGTGATTTTTACCTAAATTTCGGGACCTGGACAAAATCTAAAATTTTGCTGGATAGGGATTTTCAAGCAACGAGTCTATCTTCTATTTGCTTTTTATACATTGTTCCATAAATTCCTCATTCGCTGCCAAATGCCACATATCTTGCAACAAAGTTGCCCATGTTTTAGATCATCCGATTGTAGGTCTTTTGGTTCAACCCTTTTATTCTTTGTTGCCTATTTCACCCAGATAATCAAGGGAAAGCCGGAATTTGTGATTTTTACCTAAATTTCGGGACCTGGACAAAATCGAAAATTTTGCTGGATAGGGATTTTCAAGCAAGGAGTCTATCTTCTATTTGCTTTTTATACATTGTTCCATGAATTCCTCATTCGCTTCCAAATGCCACATATCTTGCAACAAAGTTGCCCATGTTTTAGATCATCCGATTGTAGGTCTTTTGCTTCAACCCTTTTATTCTTTGTTGCCTATTTCACCCATTTAATCAAGGGAAAGCCGGAATTTGTGATTTTTACCTAAATTTCGGGACCTGGACAAAATCGAAAATTTTGCTGGATAGGGATTTTCAAGCAACGAGTCTATCTTCTATTTGCTTTTTATACATTGTTCCATGAATTCCTCATTCGCTGCCAAATGCCACATATCTTGCAACAAAGTTGCCCATGTTTTAGATCATCCGATTGTAGCTCTTTCGGTTCAACCCTTTTATTCTTTGTTGCCTATTTCACCCAGATAATCAAGGGAAAGCCGGAATTTGTGATTTTTACCTAAATTTCGGGACCTGGACAAAATCGAAAATTTTGCTGGATAGGGATTTTCAAGCAACGAGTCTATCTTCTATTTGCTTTTTATACATTGTTCCATGAAATCCTCATTCGCTGCCAAATGCCACATATCTTGCAACAAAGTTGCCCATGTTTTAGATCATCCGATTGTAGGTCTTTTGGTTCAACCCTTTTATTCTTTGTTGCCTATTTCACCCAGATAATCAAGGGAAAGCCGGAATTTGTGATTTTTACCTAAATTTCGGGACCTGGACAAAATCTAAAATTTTGCTGGATAGGGATTTTCAAGCAACGAGTCTATCTTCTATTTGCTTTTTATACATTGTTCCATGAATTCCTCATTCGCTGCCAAATGCCACATATCTTGCAACAAAGTTGCCCATGTTTTAGATCATCCGATTGTAGGTCTTTTGGTTCAACCCTTTTATTCTTTGTTGCCTATTTCACCCAGATAATCAAGGGAAAGCCGGAATTTGTGATTTTTACCTAAATTTCGGGACCTGGACAAAATCGAAAATTTTGCTGGATAGGGATTTTCAAGCAACGAGTCTATCTTCTATTTGCTTTTTATACATTGTTCCATGAATTCCTCATTCGCTGCCAAATGCCACATATCTTGCAACAAAGTTGCCCATGTTTTAGATCATCCGATTGTAGGTCTTTTGGTTCAACCCTTTTATTCTTTGTTGCCTATTTCACCCAGATAATCAAGGGAAAGCCGGAATTTGTGATTTTTACCTAAATTTCGGGACCTGGACAAAATCGAAAATTTTGCTGGATAGGGATTTTCAAGCAAGGAGTCTATCTTCTATTTGCTTTTTATACATTGTTCCATGAATTCCTCATTCGCTGCCAAATGCCACATATCTTGCAACAAAGTTGCCCATGTTTTAGATCATCCGATTGTAGGTCTTTTGGTTCAACCCTTTTATTCTTTGTTGCCTATTTCACCCAGATAATCAAGGGAAAGCCGGAATTTGTGATTTTTACCTAAATTTCGGGACCTGGACAAAATCGAAAATTTTGCTGGATAGGGATTTTCAAGCAACGAGTCTATCTTCTATTTTCTTTTTATACATTGTTCCATGAATTCCTCATTCGCTTCCAAATGCCACATATCTTGCAACAAAGTTGCCCATGTTTTAGATCATCCGATTGTAGGTCTTTTGCTTCAACCCTTTTATTCTTTGTTGCCTATTTCACCCATTTAATCAAGGGAAAGCCGGAATTTGTGATTTTTACCTAAATTTCGGGACCTGGACAAAATCGAAAATTTTGCTGGATAGGGATTTTCAAGCAACGAGTCTATCTTCTATTTGCTTTTTATACATTGTTCCATGAATTCCTCATTCGCTGCCAAATGCCACATATCTTGCAACAAAGTTGCCCATGTTTTAGATCATCCGATTGTAGCTCTTTCGGTTCAACCCTTTTATTCTTTGTTGCCTATTTCACCCAGATAATCAAGGGAAAGCCGGAATTTGTGATTTTTACCTAAATTTCGGGACCTGGACAAAATCGAAAATTTTGCTGGATAGGGATTTTCAAGCAACGAGTCTATCTTCTATTTGCTTTTTATACATTGTTCCATGAAATCCTCATTCGCTTCCAAATGCCACATATCTTGCAACAAAGTTGCCCATGTTTTAGATCATCCGATTGTAGGTCTTTTGGTTCAACCCTTTTATTCTTTGTTGCCTATTTCACCCAGATAATCAAGGGAAAGCCGGAATTTGTGATTTTTACCTAAATTTCGGGACCTGGACAAAATCTAAAATTTTGCTGGATAGGGATTTTCAAGCAACGAGTCTATCTTCTATTTGCTTTTTATACATTGTTCCATGAATTCCTCATTCGCTGCCAAATGCCACATATCTTGCAACAAAGTTGCCCATGTTTTAGATCATCCGATTGTAGGTCTTTTGGTTCAACCCTTTTATTCTTTGTTGCCTATTTCACCCAGATAATCAAGGGAAAGCCGGAATTTGTGATTTTTACCTAAATTTCGGGACCTGGACAAAATCGAAAATTTTGCTGGATAGGGATTTTCAAGCAAGGAGTCTATCTTCTATTTGCTTTTTATACATTGTTCCATGAATTCCTCATTCGCTGCCAAATGCCACATATCTTGCAACAAAGTTGCCCATGTTTTAGATCATCCGATTGTAGGTCTTTAGGTTCAACCCTTTTATTCTTTGTTGCCTATTTCACCCAGATAATCAAGGGAAAGCCGGAATTTGTGATTTTTACCTAAATTTCGGGACCTGGACAAAATCGAAAATTTTGCTGGATAGGGATTTTCAAGCAACGAGTCTATCTTCTATTTGCTTTTTATACATTGTTCCATGAATTCCTCATTCGCTGCCAAATGCCACATATCTTGCAACAAAGTTGCCCATGTTTTAGATCATCCGATTGTAGGTCTTTTGGTTCAACCCTTTTATTCTTTGTTGCCTATTTCACCCAGATAATCAAGGGAAAGCCGGAATTTGTGATTTTTACCTAAATTTCGGGACCTGGACAAAATCGAAAATTTTGCTGGATAGGGATTTTCAAGCAAGGAGTCTATCTTCTATTTGCTTTTTATACATTGTTCCATGAATTCCTCATTCGCTGCCAAATGCCACATATCTTGCAACAAAGTTGCCCATGTTTTAGATCATCCGATTGTAGGTCTTTTGGTTCAACCCTTTTATTCTTTGTTGCCTATTTCACCCAGATAATCAAGGGAAAGCCGGAATTTGTGATTTTTACCTAAATTTCGGGACCTGGACAAAATCGAAAATTTTGCTGGATAGGGATTTTCAAGCAAGGAGTCTATCTTCTATTTGCTTTTTATACATTGTTCCATGAATTCCTCATTCGCTGCCAAATGCCACATATCTTGCAACAAAGTTGCCCATGTTTTAGATCATCCGATTGTAGGTCTTTTGGTTCAACCCTTTTATTCTTTGTTGCCTATTTCACCCAGATAATCAAGGGAAAGCCGGAATTTGTGATTTTTACCTAAATTTCGGGACCTGGACAAAATCGAAAATTTTGCTGGATAGGGATTTTCAAGCAAGGAGTCTATCTTCTATTTGCTTTTTATACATTGTTCCATGAATTCCTCATTCGCTGCCAAATGCCACATATCTTGCAACAAAGTTGCCCATGTTTTAGATCATCCGATTGTAGGTCTTTTAGTTCAACCCTTTTATTCTTTGTTGCCTATATCACCCAGATAATCAAGGGAAAACCGGAATTTGTGATTTTTACCTAAATTTCGGGACCTGGACAAAATCGAAAATTTTGCTTGATAGGGATTTTCAAGCAACGAGTCTATCTTTATTTGCTTTATATACATTGTTCCATGAATTCCTCAGTCGCTGCCAAACGCCACATATCTTGCAACAAAGTTGCCCATGTTTTAGATCATCCGATTGTAGGTCTTTTGGTTCAACCCTTTTATTCTTTGTTGCCTATTTCACCCAGATAATCAAGGGAAAGCCGGAATTTGTGATTTTTACCTAAATTTCGGGACCTGGACAAAATCTAAAATTTTGCTGGATAGGGATTTTCAAGCAACGAGTCTATCTTCTATTTGCTTTTTATACATTGTTCCATAAATTCCTCATTCGCTGCCAAATGCCACATATCTTGCAACAAAGTTGCCCATGTTTTAGATCATCCGATTGTAGGTCTTTTGGTTCAACCCTTTTATTCTTTGTTGCCTATTTCACCCAGATAATCAAGGGAAAGCTGGAATTTGTGATTTTTACCTAAATTTCGGGACCTGGACAAAATCGAAAATTTTGCTGGATAGGGATTTTCAAGCAACGAGTCTATCTTCTATTTGCTTTTTATACATTGTTCCATGAATTCCTCATTCGCTGCCAAATGCCACATATCTTGCAACAAAGTTGCCCATGTTTTAGATCATCCGATTGTAGGTCTTTTGGTTCAACCCTTTTATTCTTTGTTGCCTATCTCACCCAGATAATCAAGGGAAAGCCGGAATTTGTGATTTTTACCTAAATTTCGGGACCTGGACATAATCTAAAATTTTGCTGGATAGGGATTTTCAAGCAACGAGTCTATCTTTATTTGCTTTATATACATTGTTCCATGAATTCCTCATTCGCTGCCAAATGCCACATATCTTGCAACAAAGTTGCCCATGTTTTAGATCATCCGATTGTAGGTCTTTTGGTTCAACCCTTTTATTCTTTGTTGCCTATTTCACCCAGATAATCAAGGGAAAGCCGGAATTTGTGATTTTTACCTAAATTTCGGGACCTGGACAAAATCTAAAATTTTGCTTGATAGGGATTTTCAAGCAACGAGTCTATCTTTATTAGCTTTTTATACATTGTTCCATGAATTCCTCATTCGCTGCCAAATGCCACATATCTTGCAACAAAGTTGCCCATGTTTTAGATCATCCGATTGTAGGTCTTTTGGTTCAACCCTTTTATTCTTTGTTGCCTATTTCACCCAGATAATCAAGGGAAAGCCGGAATTTGTGATTTTTACCTAAATTTCGGGACCTGGACAAAATCTAAAATTTTGCTGGATAGGGATTTTCAAGCAACGAGTCTATCTTCTATTTGCTTTTTATACATTGTTCCATGAATTCCTCATTCGCTGCCAAATGCCACATATCTTGCAACAAAGTTGCCCATGTTTTAGATCATCCGATTGTAGGTCTTTTGGTTCAACCCTTTTATTCTTTGTTGCCTATCTCACCCAGATAATCAAGGGAAAGCCGGAATTTGTGATTTTTACCTAAATTTCGGGACCTGGACAAAATCTAAAATTTTGCTTGATAGGGATTTTCAAGCAACGAGTCTATCTTTATTAGCTTTTTATACATTGTTCCATGAATTCCTCATTCGCTGCCAAATGCCACATATCTTGCAACAAAGTTGCCCATGTTTTAGATCATCCGATTGTAGGTCTTTTGGTTCAACCCTTTTATTCTTTGTTGCCTATTTCACCCAGATAATCAAGGGAAAGCCGGAATTTGTGATTTTTACCTAAATTTCGGGACCTGGACAAAATCTAAAATTTTGCTGGATAGGGATTTTCAAGCAACGAGTCTATCTTCTATTTGCTTTTTATACATTGTTCCATGAATTCCTCATTCGCTGCCAAATGCCACATATCTTGCAACAAAGTTGCCCATGTTTTAGATCATCCGATTGTAGGTCTTTTGGTTCAACCCTTTTATTCTTTGTTGCCTATTTCACCCAGATAATCAAGGGAAAGCCGGAATTTGTGATTTTTACCTAAATTTCGGGACCTGGACAAAATCTAAAATTTTGCTGGATAGGGATTTTCAAGCAACGAGTCTATCTTTATTAGCTTTTTATACATTGTTCCATAAATTCCTCATTCGCTGCCAAATGCCACATATCTTGCAACAAAGTTGCCCATGTTTTAGATCATCCGATTGTAGGTCTTTTGGTTCAACCCTTTTATTCTTTGTTGCCTATATCACCCAGATAATCAAGGGAAAACCGGAATTTGTGATTTTTACCTAAATTTCGGGACCTGGACAAAATCGAAAATTTTGCTTGATAGGGATTTTCAAGCAACGAGTCTATCTTTATTTGCTTTATATACATTGTTCCATGAATTCCTCAGTCGCTGCCAAACGCCACATATCTTGCAACAAAGTTGCCCATGTTTTAGATCATCCGATTGTAGGTCTTTTGGTTCAACCCTTTTATTCTTTGTTGCCTATTTCACCCAGATAATCAAGGGAAAGCCGGAATTTGTGATTTTTACCTAAATTTCGGGACCTGGACAAAATCTAAAATTTTGCTGGATAGGGATTTTCAAGCAACGAGTCTATCTTCTATTTGCTTTTTATACATTGTTCCATGAATTCCTCATTCGCTGCCAAATGCCACATATCTTGCAACAAAGTTGCCCATGTTTTAGATCATCCGATTGTAGGTCTTTTGGTTCAACCCTTTTATTCTTTGTTGCCTATTTCACCCAGATAATCAAGGGAAAGCCGGAATTTGTGATTTTTACCTAAATTTCGGGACCTGGACATAATCTAAAATTTTGCTGGATAGGGATTTTCAAGCAACGAGTCTATCTTTATTTGCTTTATATACATTGTTCCATGAATTCCTCATTCGCTGCCAAATGCCACATATCTTGCAACAAAGTTGCCCATGTTTTAGATCATCCGATTGTAGGTCTTTTGGTTCAACCCTTTTATTCTTTGTTGCCTATTTCACCCAGATAATCAAGGGAAAGCCGGAATTTGTGATTTTTACCTAAATTTCGGGACCTGGACAAAATCTAAAATTTTGCTGTATAGGGATTTTCAAGCAACGAGTCTATCTTTATTAGCTTTTTATACATTGTTCCATGAATTCCTCATTCGCTGCCAAATGCCACATATCTTGCAACAAAGTTGCCCATGTTTTAGATCATCCGATTGTAGGTCTTTTGGTTCAACCCTTTTATTCTTTGTTGCCTATTTCACCCAGATAATCAAGGGAAAGCCGGAATTTGTGATTTTTACCTAAATTTCGGGACCTGGACAAAATCTAAAATTTTGCTGGATAGGGATTTTCAAGCAACGAGTCTATCTTCTATTTGCTTTTTATACATTGTTCCATGAATTCCTCATTCGCTGCCAAATGCCACATATCTTGCAACAAAGTTGCCCATGTTTTAGATCATCCGATTGTAGGTCTTTTGGTTCAACCCTTTTATTCTTTGTTGCCTATCTCACCCAGATAATCAAGGGAAAGCCGGAATTTGTGATTTTTACCTAAATTTCGGGACCTGGACATAATCTAAAATTTTGCTGGATAGGGATTTTCAAGCAACGAGTCTATCTTTATTTGCTTTATATACATTGTTCCATGAATTCCTCATTCGCTGCCAAATGCCACATATCTTGCAACAAAGTTGCCCATGTTTTAGATCATCCGATTGTAGGTCTTTTGGTTCAACCCTTTTATTCTTTGTTGCCTATTTCACCCAGATAATCAAGGGAAAGCTGGAATTTGTGATTTTTACCTAAATTTCGGGACCTGGACAAAATCGAAAATTTTGCTGGATAGGGATTTTCAAGCAACGAGTCTATCTTCTATTTGCTTTTTATACATTGTTCCATAAATTCCTCATTCGCTGCCAAATGCCACATATCTTGCAACAAAGTTGCCCATGTTTTAGATCATCCGATTGTAGGTCTTTTGGTTCAACCCTTTTATTCTTTGTTGCCTATTTCACCCAGATAATCAAGGGAAAGCCGGAATTTGTGATTTTTACCTAAATTTCGCGACCTGGACAAAATCGAAAATTTTGCTGGATAGGGATTTTCAA
The DNA here is from genome assembly GCA_905220385.1 of Xylota sylvarum. Taxonomy (NCBI): domain Eukaryota; kingdom Metazoa; phylum Arthropoda; class Insecta; order Diptera; family Syrphidae; genus Xylota; species Xylota sylvarum. The sequence continues at coordinate 99,163,903 of LR999957.1, read as the reverse complement.
GCAACGAGTCTATCTTCTATTTGCTTTTTATACACTGTTCCATGAATTCCTCATTCGCTGCCAAATGCCACATATCTTGCAACAAAGTTGACCATGTTTTAGATCATCCGATTGTAGGTCTTTTGGTTCAACCCTTTTATTCTTTGTTGCCTATTTCACCCAGATAATCAAGGGAAAGCCGGAATTTGTGATTTTTACCTAAATTTCGGGACCTGGACATAATCTAAAATTTTGCTGGATAGGGATTTTCAAGCAACGAGTCTATCTTTATTTGCTTTATATACATTGTTCCATGAATTCCTCATTCGCTGCCAAATGCCACATATCTTGCAACAAAGTTGCCCATGTTTTAGATCATCCGATTGTAGGTCTTTCGGTTCAACCCTTTTATTCTTTGTTGCCTATTTCACCCAGATAATCAAGGGAAAGCTGGAATTTGTGATTTTTACCTAAATTTCGGGACCTGGACAAAATCTAAAATTTTGCTGTATAGGGATTTTCAAGCAACGAGTCTATCTTTATTAGCTTTTTATACATTGTTATATGAATTCCTCATTCGCTGCCAAATGCCACATATCTTGCAACAAAGTTGCCCATGTTTTAGATCATCCGATTGTAGGTCTTTTGGTTCAACCCCTTTATTCTTTGTTGCCTATTTCACCCAGATAATCAAGGGAAAGCCGGAATTTGTGATTTTTACCTAAATTTCGGGACCTGGACAAAATCTAAAATTTTGCTGGATAGGGATTTTCAAGCAACGAGTCTATCTTCTATTTGCTTTTTATACATTGTTCCATGAATTCCTCATTCGCTGCCAAATGCCACATATCTTGCAACAAAGTTGCCCATGTTTTAGATCATCCGATTGTAGGTCTTTTGGTTCAACCCTTTTATTCTTTGTTGCCTATTTCACCCAGATAATCAAGGGAAAGCCGGAATTTGTGATTTTTACCTAAATTTCGGGACCTGGACATAATCTAAAATTTTGCTGGATAGGGATTTTCAAGCAACGAGTCTATCTTTATTTGCTTTATATACATTGTTCCATGAATTCCTCATTCGCTGCCAAATGCCACATATCTTGCAACAAAGTTGCCCATGTTTTAGATCATCCGATTGTAGGTCTTTTGGTTCAACCCTTTTATTCTTTGTTGCCTATTTCACCCAGATAATCAAGGGAAAGCTGGAATTTGTGATTTTTACCTAAATTTCGGGACCTGGACAAAATCGAAAATTTTGCTGGATAGGGATTTTCAAGCAACGAGTCTATCTTTATTTGCTTTATATACATTGTTCCATGAATTCCTCATTCGCTGCCAAATGCCACATATCTTGCAACAAAGCTGCCCATGTTTTAGATCATCCGATTGTAGGTCTTTTGGTTCAACCCTTTTATTCTTTGTTGCCTATTTCACCCAGATAATCAAGGGAAAGCCGGAATTTGTGATTTTTACCTAAATTTCGGGACCTGGACAAAATCTAAAATTTTGCTTGATAGGGATTTTCAAGCAACGAGTCTATCTTCTATTTGCTTTTTATACATTGTTCCATGAATTCCTCATTCGCTGCCAAATGCCACATATCTTGCAACAAAGTTGCCCATGTTTTAGATCATCCGATTGAAGGTCTTTTGGTTCAACCCTTTTATTCTTTGTTGCCTATTTCACCCAGATAATCAAGGGAAAGCCGGAATTTGTGATTTTTACCTAAATTTCGGGACCTGGACAAAATCTAAAATTTTGCTGGATAGGGATTTTCACGCAACGAGTCTATCTTCTATTTGCTTTATATACATTGTTCCATGAATTCCTCATTCGCTGCCAAATGCCACATATCTTGCAACAAAGTTGCCCATGTTTCAGATCATCCGATTGTAGGTCTTTTGGTTCAACCCTTTTATTCTTTGTTGCCTATATCACCCAGATAATCAAGGGAAAGCCGGAATTTGTGATTTTTACCTAAATTTCGGGACCTGGACAAAATTGAAAATTTTGCTGGATAGGGATTTTCAAGCAACGAGTCTATCTTCTATTTGCTTTTTATACATTGTTCCATGAATTCCTCATTCGCTGCCAAATGCCACATATCTTGCAACAAAGTTGCCCATGTTTTAGATCATCCGATTGTAGGTCTTTTGGTTCAACCCTTTTATTCTTTGTTGCCTATTTCACCCAGATAATCAAGGGAAAGCCGGAATTTGTGATTTTTACCTAAATTTCGGGACCTGGACATAATCTAAAATTTTGCTGGATAGGGATTTTCAAGCAACGAGTCTATCTTCTATTTGCTTTTTATACATTGTTCCATGAATTCCTCATTCGCTGCCAAATGCCACATATCTTGCAACAAAGTTGCCCATGTTTTAGATCATCCGATTGTAGGTCTTTTGCTTCAACCCTTTTATTCTTTGTTGCCTATTTCACCCAGATAATCAAGGGAAAGCCGGAATTTGTGATTTTTACCTAAATTTCGGGACCTGGACAAAATCTAAAATTTTGCTGGATAGGGATTTTCAAGCAACGAGTCTATCTTCTATTTGCTTTTTATACATTGTTCCATGAATTCCTCATTCGCTGCCAAATGCCACATATCTTGCAACAAAGTTGCCCATGTTTTAGATCATCCGATTGTAGGTCTTTTGCTTCAACCCTTTTATTCTTTGTTGCCTATATCACCCAGATAATCAAGGGAAAGCCGGAATTTGTGATTTTTACCTAAATTTCGGGACCTGGACAAAATCAAAAATTTTGCTTGATAGGGATTTTCAGGCAACGAGTCTATCTTCTATTTGCTTTTTATACACTGTTCCATGAATTCCTCATTCGCTGCCAAATGCCACATATCTTGCAACAAAGTTGCCCATGTTTTAGATCATCCGATTGTAGGTCTTTTTGTTCAACCCTTTTATTCTTTGTTGCCTATTTCACCCAGATAATCAAGGGAAAGCCGGAATTTGTGATTTTTACCTAAATTTCGCGACCTGGACAAAATCGAAAATTTTGCTGGATAGGGATTTTCAAGCAACGAGTCTATCTTCTATTTGCTTTTTATACATTGTTCCATGAATTCCTCATTCGCTGCCAAATGCCACATATCTTGCAACAAAGTTGCCCATGTTTTAGATCATCCGATTGTAGGTCTTTTGGTTCAACCCTTTTATTCTTTGTTGCCTATATCACCCAGATAATCAAGGGAAAACCGGAATTTGTGATTTTTACCTAAATTTCGGGACCTGGACAAAATTGAAAATTTTGCTGGATAGGGATTTTCAAGCAACGAGTCTATCTTCTATTTGCTTTTTATACATTGTTCCATGAATTCCTCATTCGCTGCCAAATGCCACATATCTTGCAACAAAGTTGCCCATGTTTTAGATCATCCGATTGTAGGTCTTTTGGTTCAACCCTTTTATTCTTTGTTGCCTATTTCACCCAGATAATCAAGGGAAAGCCGGAATTTGTGATTTTTACCTAAATTTCGCGACCTGGACAAAATCGAAAATTTTGCTGGATAATGATTTTCAAGCAACGAGTCTAACTTCTATTTGCTTCTTATACATTGTTCCATGAATTCCTCATTCGCTGCCAAATGCCACATATCTTGCAACAAAGTTGCCCATGTTTTAGATCATCCGATTGTAGGTCTTTTGGTTCAACCCTTTTATTCTTTGTTGCCTATTTCACCCAGATAATCAAGGGAAAGCCGGAATTTGTGATTTTTACCTAAATTTCGGGACCTGGACAAAATCTAAAATTTTGCTGGATAGGGATTTTCGAGCAACGAGTCTATCTTTATTAGCTTTTTATACATTGTTCCATGAATTCCTCATTCGCTGCCAAATGCCACATATCTTGCAACAAAGTTGCCCATGTTTTAGCTCATCCGATTGTAGGTCTTTTCGTTCAACCCTTTTATTCTTTGTTGCCTATTTCACCCAGATAATCAAGGGAAAGCCGGAATTTGTGATTTTTACCTAAATTTCGGGACCTGGACAAAATCTAAAATTTTGCTGGATAGGGATTTTCAAGCAACGAGTCTATCTTCTATTTGCTTTTTATACATTGTTCCATGAATTCCTCATTCGCTGCCAAATGCCACATATCTTGCAACAAAGTTGCCCATGTTTTAGATCATCCGATTGTAGGTCTTTTGGTTCAACCCTTTTATTCTTTGTTGGCTATCTCACCCAGATAATCAAGGGAAAGCCGGAATTTGTGATTTTTACCTAAATTTCGGGACCTGGACATAATCTAAAATTTTGCTGGATAGGGATTTTCAAGCAACGAGTCTATCTTTATTTGCTTTATATACATTGTTCCATGAATTCCTCATTCGCTGCCAAATGCCACATATCTTGCAACAAAGTTGCCCATGTTTTAGATCATCCGATTGTAGGTCTTTCTATTCAACCCTTTTATTCTTTGTTGCCTATTTCACCCAGATAATCAAGGGAAAGCTGGAATTTGTGATTTTTACCTAAATTTCGGGACCTGGACAAAATCTAAAATTTTGCTGTATAGGGATTTTCAAGCAACGAGTCTATCTTTATTAGCTTTTTATACATTGTTATATGAATTCCTCATTCGCTGCCAAATGCCACATATCTTGCAACAAAGTTGCCCATGTTTTAGATCATCCGATTGTAGGTCTTTTGGTTCAACCCCTTTATTCTTTGTTGCCTATTTCACCCAGATAATCAAGGGAAAGCCGGAATTTGTGATTTTTACCTAAATTTCGGGACCTGGACAAAATCTAAAATTTTGCTGGATAGGGATTTTCAAGCAACGAGTCTATCTTTATTTGCTTTATATACATTGTTCCATGAATTCCTCATTCGCTGCCAAATGCCACATATCTTGCAACAAAGTTGCCCATGTTTTAGATCATCCGATTGTAGGTCTTTTGGTTCAACCCCTTTATTCTTTGTTGCCTATTTCACCCAGATAATCAAGGGAAAGCCGGAATTTGTGATTTTTACCTAAATTTCGGGACCTGGACAAAATCTAAAATTTTGCTGGATAGGGATTTTCAAGCAACGAGTCTATCTTTATTTGCTTTATATACATTGTTCCATGAATTCCTCATTCGCTGCCAAATGCCACATATCTTGCAACAAAGTTGCCCATGTTTTAGATCATCCGATTGTAGGTCTTTCGGTTCAACCCTTTTATTCTTTGTTGCCTATTTCACCCAGATAATCAAGGGAAAGCCGGAATTTGTGATTTTTACCTAAATTTCGCGACCTGGACAAAATCGAAAATTTTGCTGGATAGGGATTTTCAAGCAACGAGTCTATCTTCTATTTGCTTTTTATACATTGTTCCATGAATTCCTCATTCGCTGCCAAATGCCACATATCTTGCAACAAAGTTGCCCATGTTTTAGATCATCCGATTGTAGGTCTTTTGGTTCAACCCTTTTATTCTTTGTTGCCTATTTCACCCAGATAATCAAGGGAAAGCCGGAATTTGTGATTTTTACCTAAATTTCGGGACCTGGACAAAATCTAAAATTTTGCTGGATAGGGATTTTCGAGCAACGAGTCTATCTTTATTAGCTTTTTATACATTGTTCCATGAATTCCTCATTCGCTGCCAAATGCCACATATCTTGCAACAAAGTTGCCCATGTTTTAGCTCATCCGATTGTAGGTCTTTTCGTTCAACCCTTTTATTCTTTGTTGCCTATTTCACCCAGATAATCAAGGGAAAGCCGGAATTTGTGATTTTTACCTAAATTTCGGGACCTGGACAAAATCTAAAATTTTGCTGGATAGGGATTTTCAAGCAACGAGTCTATCTTCTATTTGCTTTTTATACATTGTTCCATGAATTCCTCATTCGCTGCCAAATGCCACATATCTTGCAACAAAGTTGCCCATGTTTTAGATCATCCGATTGTAGGTCTTTTGCTTCAACCCTTTTATTCTTTGTTGCCTATCTCACCCAGATAATCAAGGGAAAGCCGGAATTTGTGATTTTTACCTAAATTTCGGGACCTGGACATAATCTAAAATTTTGCTGGATAGGGATTTTCAAGCAACGAGTCTATCTTTATTTGCTTTATATACATTGTTCCATGAATTCCTCATTCGCTGCCAAATGCCACATATCTTGCAACAAAGTTGCCCATGTTTTAGATCATCCGATTGTAGGTCTTTCGGTTCAACCCTTTTATTCTTTGTTGCCTATTTCACCCAGATAATCAAGGGAAAGCCGGAATTTGTGATTTTTACCTAAATTTCGGGACCTGGACAAAATCGAAAATTTTGCTGGATAGGGATTTTCAAGCAACGAGTCTATCTTTATTTGCTTTATATACATTGTTCCATGAATTCCTCATTCGCTGCCAAATGCCACATATCTTGCAACAAAGTTGCCCATGTTTTAGATCATCCGATTGTAGGTCTTTCGGTTCAACCCTTTTATTCTTTGTTGCCTATTTCACCCAGATAATCAAGGGAAAGCTGGAATTTGTGATTTTTACCTAAATTTCGGGACCTGGACAAAATCTAAAATTTTGCTGTATAGGGATTTTCAAGCAACGAGTCTATCTTTATTAGCTTTTTATACATTGTTATATGAATTCCTCATTCGCTGCCAAATGCCACATATCTTGCAACAAAGTTGCCCATGTTTTAGATCATCCGATTGTAGGTCTTTTGGTTCAACCCCTTTATTCTTTGTTGCCTATTTCACCCAGATAATCAAGGGAAAGCCGGAATTTGTGATTTTTACCTAAATTTCGGGACCTGGACAAAATCTAAAATTTTGCTGGATAGGGATTTTCAAGCAACGAGTCTATCTTCTATTTGCTTTTTATACATTGTTCCATGAATTCCTCATTCGCTGCCAAATGCCACATATCTTGCAACAAAGTTGCCCATGTTTTAGATCATCCGATTGTAGGTCTTTTGGTTCAACCCTTTTATTCTTTGTTGCCTATTTCACCCAGATAATCAAGGGAAAGCCGGAATTTGTGATTTTTACCTAAATTTCGGGACCTGGACATAATCTAAAATTTTGCTGGATAGGGATTTTCAAGCAACGAGTCTATCTTTATTTGCTTTATATACATTGTTCCATGAATTCCTCATTCGCTGCCAAATGCCACATATCTTGCAACAAAGTTGCCCATGTTTTAGATCATCCGATTGTAGGTCTTTTGGTTCAACCCTTTTATTCTTTGTTGCCTATTTCACCCAGATAATCAAGGGAAAGCTGGAATTTGTGATTTTTACCTAAATTTCGGGACCTGGACAAAATCGAAAATTTTGCTGGATAGGGATTTTCAAGCAACGAGTCTATCTTTATTTGCTTTATATACATTGTTCCATGAATTCCTCATTCGCTGCCAAATGCCACATATCTTGCAACAAAGTTGCCCATGTTTTAGATCATCCGATTGTAGGTCTTTCGGTTCAACCCTTTTATTCTTTGTTGCCTATTTCACCCAGATAATCAAGGGAAAGCTGGAATTTGTGATTTTTACCTAAATTTCGGGACCTGGACAAAATCTAAAATTTTGCTGTATAGGGATTTTCAAGCAACGAGTCTATCTTTATTAGCTTTTTATACATTGTTATATGAATTCCTCATTCGCTGCCAAATGCCACATATCTTGCAACAAAGTTGCCCATGTTTTAGATCATCCGATTGTAGGTCTTTTGGTTCAACCCCTTTATTCTTTGTTGCCTATTTCACCCAGATAATCAAGGGAAAGCCGGAATTTGTGATTTTTACCTAAATTTCGGGACCTGGACAAAATCTAAAATTTTGCTGGATAGGGATTTTCAAGCAACGAGTCTATCTTCTATTTGCTTTTTATACATTGTTCCATGAATTCCTCATTCGCTGCCAAATGCCACATATCTTGCAACAAAGTTGCCCATGTTTTAGATCATCCGATTGTAGGTCTTTTGGTTCAACCCTTTTATTCTTTGTTGCCTATTTCACCCAGATAATCAAGGGAAAGCCGGAATTTGTGATTTTTACCTAAATTTCGGGACCTGGACATAATCTAAAATTTTGCTGGATAGGGATTTTCAAGCAACGAGTCTATCTTTATTTGCTTTATATACATTGTTCCATGAATTCCTCATTCGCTGCCAAATGCCACATATCTTGCAACAAAGTTGCCCATGTTTTAGATCATCCGATTGTAGGTCTTTTGGTTCAACCCTTTTATTCTTTGTTGCCTATTTCACCCAGATAATCAAGGGAAAGCTGGAATTTGTGATTTTTACCTAAATTTCGGGAAATGGACAAAATCGAAAATTTTGCTGGATAGGGATTTTCAAGCAACGAGTCTATCTTTATTTGCTTTATATACATTGTTCCATGAATTCCTCATTCGCTGCCAAATGCCACATATCTTGCAACAAAGTTGCCCATGTTTTAGATCATCCGATTGTAGGTCTTTTGGTTCAACCCTTTTATTCTTTGTTGCCTATTTCACCCAGATAATCAAGGGAAAGCCGGAATTTGTGATTTTTACCTAAATTTCGGGACCTGGACAAAATCTAAAATTTTGCTGGATAGGGATTTTCAAGCAACGAGTCTATCTTCTATTTGCTTTTTATACATTGTTCCATGAATTCCTCATTCGCTGCCAAATGCCACATATCTTGCAACAAAGTTGCCCATGTTTTAGATCATCCGATTGAAGGTCTTTTGGTTCAACCCTTTTATTCTTTGTTGCCTATTTCACCCAGATAATCAAGGGAAAGCCGGAATTTGTGATTTTTACCTAAATTTCGGGACCTGGACAAAATCTAAAATTTTGCTGGATAGGGATTTTCACGCAACGAGTCTATCTTCTATTTGCTTTTTATACATTGTTCCATGAATTCCTCATTCGCTGCCAAATGCCACATATCTTGCAACAAAGTTGCCCATGTTTCAGATCATCCGATTGTAGGTCTTTTGGTTCAACCCTTTTATTCTTTGTTGCCTATATCACCCAGATAATCAAGGGAAAGCCGGAATTTGTGATTTTTACCTAAATTTCGGGACCTGGACAAAATTGAAAATTTTGCTGGATAGGGATTTTTAAGCAACGAGTCTATCTTCTATTTGCTTTTTATACATTGTTCCATGAATTCCTCATTCGCTGCCAAATGCCACATATCTTGCAACAAAGTTGCCCATGTTTTAGATCATCCGATTGTAGGTCTTTTGGTTCAACCCTTTTATTCTTTGTTGCCTATTTCACCCAGATAATCAAGGGAAAGCCGGAATTTGTGATTTTTACCTAAATTTCGGGACCTGGACAAAATCTAAAATTTTGCTTGATAGGGATTTTCAAGCAATGAGTCTATCTTCTATTTGCTTTTTATACATTGTTCCATGAATTCCTCATTCACTGCCAAATGCCACATATCTTGCAACAAAGTTGCCCATGTTTTAGATCATCCGATTGTAGGTCTTTTGGTTCAACCCTTTTATTCTTTGTTGCCTATTTCACCCAGATAATCAAGGGAAAGCCGGAATTTGTGATTTTTACCTAAATTTCGGGACCTGGACAAAATCTAAAATTTTGCTGGATAGGGATTTTCAAGCAACGAGTCTATCTTCTATTTGCTTTTTATACATTGTTCCATGAATTCCTCATTCGCTGCCAAATGCCACATATCTTGCAACAAAGTTGCCCATGTTTTAGATCATCCGATTGTAGGTCTTTTGCTTCAACCCTTTTATTCTTTGTTGCCTATTTCACCCAGATAATCAAGGGAAAGCCGAATTTTGTGATTTTTACCTAAATTTCGGGACCTGGACAAAATCAAAAATTTTGCTTGATAGGGATTTTCAGGCAACGAGTCTATCTTCTATTTGCTTTTTATACACTGTTCCATGAATTCCTCATTCGCTGCCAAATGCCACATATCTTGCAACAAAGTTGCCCATGTTTTAGATCATCCGATTGTAGGTCTTTTGGTTCAACCCTTTTATTCTTTGTTGCCTATTTCACCCAGATAATCAAGGGAAAGCCGGAATTTGTGATTTTTACCTAAATTTCGCGACCTGGACAAAATCGAAAATTTTGCTGGATAGGGATTTTCAAGCAACGAGTCTATCTTCTATTTGCTTTTTATACATTGTTCCATGAATTCCTCATTCGCTGCCAAATGCCACATATCTTGCAACAAAGTTGCCCATGTTTTAGATCATCCGATTGTAGGTCTTTTGGTTCAACCCTTTTATTCTTTGTTGCCTATATCACCCAGATAATCAAGGGAAAGCCGGAATTTGTGATTTTTACCTAAATTTCGCGACCTGGACAAAATCGAAAATTTTGCTGGATAGGGATTTTCAAGCAACGAGTCTATCTTCTATTTGCTTTATATACATTGTTCCATGAATTCCTCATTCGCTGCCAAATGCCACATATCTTGCAACAAAGTTGCCCATGTTTTAGATCATCCGATTGTAGGTCTTTTGGTTCAACCCTTTTATTCTTTGTTGCCTATTTCACCCAGATAATCAAGGGAAAGTCGGAATTTGTGATTTTTACCTAAATTTCGCGACCTGGACAAAATCGAAAATTTTGCTGGATAGGGATTTTCAAGCAACGAGTCTATCTTCTATTTGCTTTTTATACATTGTTCCATGAATTCCTCATTCGCTGCCAAATGCCACATATCTTGCAACAAAGTTGCCCATGTTTTAGATCATCCGATTGTAGGTCTTTTGGTTCAACCCTTTTATTCTTTGTTGCCTATTTCACCCAGATAATCAAGGGAAAGCCGGAATTTGTGATTTTTACCTAAATTTCGGGACCTGGACAAAATCTAAAATTTTGCTTGATAGGGATTTTCAAGCAACGAGTCTATCTTCTATTTGCTTTTTATACATTGTTCCATGAATTCCTCATTCGCTGCCAAATGCCACATATCTTGCAACAAAGTTGCCCATGTTTTAGATCATCCGATTGTAGGTCTTTTGGTTCAACCCTTTTATTCTTTGTTGCCTATTTCACCCAGATAATCAAGGGAAAGCCGGAATTTGTGATTTTTACCTAAATTTCGGGACCTGGACAAAATCTAAAATTTTGCTTGATAGGGATTTTCAAGCAACGAGTCTATCTTCTATTTGCTTTTTATACATTGTTCCATGAATTCCTCATTCGCTGCCAAATGCCACATATCTTGCAACAAAGTTGCCCATGTTTTAGATCATCCGATTGTAGGTCTTTTGGTTCAACCCTTTTATTCTTTGTTGCCTATTTCACCCAGATAATCAAGGGAAAGCCGGAATTTGTGATTTTTACCTAAATTTCGGGACCTGGACAAAATCTAAAATTTTGCTTGATAGGGATTTTCAAGCAACGAGTCTATCTTCTATTTGCTTTTTATACATTGTTCCATGAATTCCTCATTCGCTGCCAAATGCCACATATCTTGCAACAAAGCTGCCCATGTTTCAGATCATCCGATTGTAGGTCTTTTGGTTCAACCCTTTTATTCTTTGTTGCCTATATCACCCAGATAATCAAGGGAAAGCCGGAATTTGTGATTTTTACCTAAATTTCGGGACCTGGACAAAATTGAAAATTTTGCTGGATAGGGATTTTTAAGCAACGAGTCTATCTTCTATTTGCTTTTTATACATTGTTCCATGAATTCCTCATTCGCTGCCAAATGCCACATATCTTGCAACAAAGTTGCCCATGTTTTAGATCATCCGATTGTAGGTCTTTTGGTTCAACCCTTTTATTCTTTGTTGCCTATTTCACCCAGATAATCAAGGGAAAGCCGGAATTTGTGATTTTTACCTAAATTTCGGGACCTGGACAAAATCTAAAATTTTGCTTGATAGGGATTTTCAAGCAATGAGTCTATCTTCTATTTGCTTTTTATACATTGTTCCATGAATTCCTCATTCACTGCCAAATGCCACATATCTTGCAACAAAGTTGCCCATGTTTTAGATCATCCGATTGTAGGTCTTTTGGTTCAACCCTTTTATTCTTTGTTGCCTATTTCACCCAGATAATCAAGGGAAAGCCGGAATTTGTGATTTTTACCTAAATTTCGGGACCTGGACAAAATCTAAAATTTTGCTGGATAGGGATTTTCAAGCAACGAGTCTATCTTCTATTTGCTTTTTATACATTGTTCCATGAATTCCTCATTCGCTGCCAAATGCCACATATCTTGCAACAAAGTTGCCCATGTTTTAGATCATCCGATTGTAGGTCTTTTGCTTCAACCCTTTTATTCTTTGTTGCCTATTTCACCCAGATAATCAAGGGCAAGCCGAATTTTGTGATTTTTACCTAAATTTCGGGACCTGGACAAAATCAAAAATTTTGCTTGATAGGGATTTTCAGGCAACGAGTCTATCTTCTATTTGCTTTTTATACACTGTTCCATGAATTCCTCATTCGCTGCCAAATGCCACATATCTTGCAACAAAGTTGCCCATGTTTTAGATCATCCGATTGTAGGTCTTTTGGTTCAACCCTTTTATTCTTTGTTGCCTATTTCACCCAGATAATCAAGGGAAAGCCGGAATTTGTGATTTTTACCTAAATTTCGCGACCTGGACAAAATCGAAAATTTTGCTGGATAGGGATTTTCAAGCAACGAGTCTATCTTCTATTTGCTTTTTATACATTGTTCCATGAATTCCTCATTCGCTGCCAAATGCCACATATCTTGCAACAAAGTTGCCCATGTTTTAGATCATCCGATTGTAGGTCTTTTGGTTCAACCCTTTTATTCTTTGTTGCCTATATCACCCAGATAATCAAGGGAAAGCCGGAATTTGTGATTTTTACCTAAATTTCGCGACCTGGACAAAATCGAAAATTTTGCTGGATAGGGATTTTCAAGCAACGAGTCTATCTTCTATTTGCTTTATATACATTGTTCCATGAATTCCTCATTCGCTGCCAAATGCCACATATCTTGCAACAAAGTTGCCCATGTTTTAGATCATCCGATTGTAGGTCTTTCGGTTCAACCCTTTTATTCTTTGTTGCCTATTTCACCCAGATAATCAAGGGAAAGCCGGAATTTGTGATTTTTACCTAAATTTCGCGACCTGGACAAAATCGAAAATTTTGCTGGATAGGGATTTTCAAGCAACGAGTCTATCTTCTATTTGCTTTTTATACATTGTTCCATGAATTCCTCATTCGCTGCCAAATGCCACATATCTTGCAACAAAGTTGCCCATGTTTTAGATCATCCGATTGTAGGTCTTTTGGTTCAACCCTTTTATTCTTTGTTGCCTATATCACCCAGATAATCAAGGGAAAACCGGAATTTGTGATTTTTACCTAAATTTCGGGACCTGGACAAAATTGAAAATTTTGCTGGATAGGGATTTTCAAGCAACGAGTCTATCTTCTATTTGCTTTTTATACATTGTTCCATGAATTCCTCATTCGCTGCCAAATGCCACATATCTTGCAACAAAGTTGCCCATGTTTTAGATCATCCGATTGTAGGTCTTTTGGTTCAACCCTTTTATTCTTTGTTGCCTATATCACCCAGATAATCAAGGGAAAGCCGGAATTTGTGATTTTTACCTAAATTTCGGGACCTGGACAAAATTGAAAATTTTGCTGGATAGGGATTTTCAAGCAACGAGTCTATCTTCTATTTGCTTTTTATACATTGTTCCATGAATTCCTCATTCGCTGCCAAATGCCACATATCTTGCAACAAAGTTGCCCATGTTTTAGATCATCCGATTGTAGGTCTTTTGGTTCAACCCTTTTATTCTTTGTTGCCTATTTCACCCAGATAATCAAGGGAAAGCTGGAATTTGTGATTTTTACCTAAATTTCGGGACCTGGACAAAATTGAAAATTTTGCTGGATAGGGATTTTCAAGCAACGAGTCTATCTTCTATTTGCTTTTTATACATTGTTCCATGAATTCCTCATTCGCTGCCAAATGCCACATATCTTGCAACAAAGTTGCCCATGTTTTAGATCATCCGATTGTAGGTCTTTTGGTTCAACCCTTTTATTCTTTGTTGCCTATTTCACCCAGATAATCAAGGGAAAGCCGGAATTTGTGATTTTTACCTAAATTTCGGGACCTGGACAAAATCAAAAATTTTGCTTGATAGGGATTTTCAGGCAACGAGTCTATCTTCTATTTGCTTTTTATACACTGTTCCATGAATTCCTCATTCGCTGCCAAATGCCACATATCTTGCAACAAAGTTGCCCATGTTTTAGATCATCCGATTGTAGGTCTTTTGGTTCAACCCTTTTATTCTTTGTTGCCTATATCACCCAGATAATCAAGGGAAAGCCGGAATTTGTGATTTTTACCTAAATTTCGGGACCTGGACAAAATCAAAAATTTTGCTTGATAGGGATTTTCAGGCAACGAGTCTATCTTCTATTTGCTTTTTATACACTGTTCCATGAATTCCTCATTCGCTGCCAAATGCCACATATCTTGCAACAAAGTTGCCCATGTTTTAGATCATTCGATTGTAGGTCTTTTGGTTCAACCCTTTTATTCTTTGTTGCCTATTTCACCCAGATAATCAAGGGAAAGCCGGAATTTGTGATTTTTACCTAAATTTCGCGACCTGGACAAAATCGAAAATTTTGCTGGATAGGGATTTTCAAGCAACGAGTCTATCTTCTATTTGCTTTTTATACATTGTTCCATGAATTCCTCATTCGCTGCCAAATGCCACATATCTTGCAACAAAGTTGCCCATGTTTTAGATCATCCGATTGTAGGTCTTTTGGTTCAACCCTTTTATTCTTTGTTGCCTATTTCACCCAGATAATCAAGGGAAAGCCGGAATTTGTGATTTTTACCTAAATTTCGGGACCTGGACAAAATCTAAAATTTTGCTTGATAGGGATTTTCAAGCAACGAGTCTATCTTCTATTTGCTTTTTATACATTGTTCCATGTATTCCTCATTCGCTGCCAAATGCCACATATCTTGCAACAAAGTTGCCCATGTTTTAGATCATCCGATTGTAGGTCTTTTGGTTCAACCCTTTTATTCTTTGTTGCCTATATCACCCAGATAATCAAGGGAAAACCGGAATTTGTGATTTTTACCTAAATTTCGGGACCTGGACAAAATTGAAAATTTTGCTGGATAGGGATTTTCAAGCAACGAGTCTATCTTCTATTTGCTTTTTATACATTGTTCCATGAATTCCTCATTCGCTGCCAAATGCCACATATCTTGCAACAAAGTTGCCCATGTTTTAGATCATCCGATTGTAGGTCTTTTGGTTCAACCCTTTTATTCTTTGTTGCCTATTTCACCCAGATAATCAAGGGAAAGCCGGAATTTGTGATTTTTACCTAAATTTCGGGACCTGGACAAAATCTAAAATTTTGCTGTATAGGGATTTTCAAGCAACGAGTCTATCTTCTATTTGCTTTTTATACATTGTTCCATGAATTCCTCATTCGCTGCCAAATGCCACATATCTTGCAACAAAGTTGCCCATGTTTTAGATCATCCGATTGTAGGTCTTTTGGTTCAACCCTTTTATTCTTTGTTGCCTATATCACCCAGATAATCAAGGCAAAACCGGAATTTGTGATTTTTACCTAAATTTCGGGACCTGGACAAAATTGAAAATTTTGCTGGATAGGGATTTTCAAGCAACGAGTCTATCTTCTATTTGCTTTTTATACATTGTTCCATGAATTCCTCATTCGCTGCCAAATGCCACATATCTTGCAACAAAGTTGCCCATGTTTTAGATCATCCGATTGTAGGTCTTTTGTTTCAACCCTTTTATTCTTTGTTGCCTATATCACCCAGATAATCAAGGGAAAACCGGAATTTGTGATTTTTACCTAAATTTCGGGACCTGGACAAAATTGAAAATTTTGCTGGATAGGGATTTTCAAGCAACGAGTCTATCTTTATTTGCTTTATATACATTGTTCCATGAATTCCTCATTCGCTGCCAAATGCCACATATCTTGCAACAAAGTTGCCCATGTTTTAGATCATCCGATTGTAGGTCTTTTGGTTCAACCCTTTTATTCTTTGTTGCCTATTTCACCCAGATAATCAAGGGAAAGCTGGAATTTGTGATTTTTACCTAAATTTCGGGACCTGGACAAAATCGAAAATTTTGCTGGATAGGGATTTTCAAGCAACGAGTCTATCTTTATATGCTTTATATATATTGTTCCATGAATTCCTCATTCGCTGCCAAATGCCACATATCTTGCAACAAAGTTGCCCATGTTTTAGATCATCCGATTGTAGGTCTTTTGGTTCAACCCTTTTATTCTTTGTTGCCTATTTCACCCAGATAATCAAGGGAAAGCCGGAATTTGTGATTTTTACCTAAATTTCGGGACCTGGACAAAATCTAAAATTTTGCTTGATAGGGATTTTCAAGCAACGAGTCTATCTTCTATTTGCTTTTTATACATTGTTCCATGAATTCCTCATTCGCTGCCAAATGCCACATATCTTGCAACAAAGTTGCCCATGTTTTAGATCATCCGATTGTAGGTCTTTTGGTTCAACCCTTTTATTCTTTGTTGCCTATTTCACCCAGATAATCAAGGGAAAGCCGGAATTTGTGATTTTTACCTAAATTTCGGGACCTGGACAAAATCTAAAATTTTGCTGTATAGGGATTTTCACGCAACGAGTCTATCTTCTATTTGCTTTTTATACATTGTTCCATGAATTCCTCATTCGCTGCCAAATGCCACATATCTTGCAACAAAGTTGCCCATGTTTTAGATCATCCGATTGTAGGTCTTTTGGTTCAACCCTTTTATTCTTTGTTGCCTATATCACCCAGATAATCAAGGGAAAGCCGGAATTTGTGATTTTTACCTAAATTTCGGGACCTGGACAAAATTGAAAATTTTGCTGGGTAGGGATTTTCAAGCAACGAGTCTATCTTCTATTTGCTTTTTATACATTGTTCCATGAATTCCTCATTCGCTGCCAAATGCCACATATCTTGCAACAAAGTTGCCCATGTTTTAGATCATCCGATTGTAGGTCTTTTGGTTCAACCCTTTTATTCTTTGTTGCCTATTTCACCCAGATAATCAAGGGAAAGCCGGAATTTGTGATTTTTACCTAAATTTCGGGACCTGGACAAAATCTAAAATTTTGCTTGATAGGGATTTTCAAGCAACGAGTCTATCTTCTATTTGCTTTTTATACATTGTTCCATGAATTCCTCATTCGCTGCCAAATGCCACGTATCTTGCAACAAAGTTGCCATGTTTTAGATCATCCGATTGTAGGTCTTTCGGTTCAACCCTTTTATACTTTGTTGCCTATTTCACCCAGATAATCAAGGGAAAGCCGGAATTTGTGATTTTTACCTAAATTTCGGGACCTGGACAAAATCTAAAATTTTGCTGGATAGGGATTTTCAAGCAACGAGTCTATCTTCTATTTGCTTTTTATACATTGTTCCATGAATTCCTCATTCACTGCCAAATGCCACATATCTTGCAACAAAGTTGCCCATGTTTTAGATCATCCGATTGTAGGTCTTTTGGTTCAACCCTTTTATTCTTTGTTGCCTATTTCACCCAGATAATCAAGGGAAAGCCGGAACTTGTGATTTTTACCTAAATTTCGCGACCTGGACAAAATCGAAAATTTTGCTGGATAGGGATTTTCAAGCAACGAGTCTATCTTCTATTTGCTTTTTATACATTGTTCCATGAATTCCTCATTCGCTGCCAAATGCCACATATCTTGCAACAAAGTTGCCCATGTTTTAGATCATCCGATTGTAGGTCTTTTGGTTCAACCCTTTTATTCTTTGTTGCCTATTTCACCCAGATAATCAAGGGAAAGCTGGAATTTGTGATTTTTACCTAAATTTCGGGACCTGGACAAAATCAAAAATTTTGCTTGATAGGGATTTTCAGGCAACGAGTCTATCTTCTATTTGCTTTTTATACACTGTTCCATGAATTCCTCATTCGCTGCCAAATGCCACATATCTTGCAACAAAGTTGCCCATGTTTTAGATCATCCGATTGTAGGTCTTTTGGTTCAACCCTTTTATTCTTTGTTGCCTATTTCACCCAGATAATCAAGGGAAAGCCGGAATTTGTGATTTTTACCTAAATTTCGGGACCTGGACAAAATCAAAAATTTTGCTTGATAGGGATTTTCAGGCAACGAGTCTATCTTCTATTTGCTTTTTATACACTGTTCCATGAATTCCTCATTCGCTGCCAAATGCCACATATCTTGCAACAAAGTTGCCCATGTTTTAGATCATCCGATTGTAGGTCTTTTGGTTCAACCCTTTTATTCTTTGTTGCCTATTTCACCCAGATAATCAAGGGAAAGCCGGAATTTGTGATTTTTACCTAAATTTCGGGACCTGGACAAAATCTAAAATTTTGCTGGATAGGGATTTTCAAGCAACGAGTCTATCTTCTATTTGCTTTTTATACATTGTTCCATGAATTCCTCATTCGCTGCCAAATGCCACATATCTTGCAACAAAGTTGCCCATGTTTTAGATCATCCGATTGTAGGTCTTTTGGTTCAACCCTTTTATACTTTGTTGCCTATTTCACCCAGATAATCAAGGGAAAACCGGAATTTGTGATTTTTACCTAAATTTCGCGACCTGGACAAAATCTAAAATTTTGCTTGATAGGGATTTTCAAGCAACGAGTCTATCTTTATTTGCTTTTTATACATTGTTCCATGAATTCCTCATTCGCTGCCAAATGCCACATATCTTGCAACAAAGTTGCCCATGTTTTAGATCATCCGATTGTAGGTCTTTTGGTTCAACCCTTTTATTCTTTGTTGCCTATTTCACCCAGATAATCAAGGGAAAGCCGGAATTTGTGATTTTTAAATAAATTTCGGGACCTGGACAAAATCTAAAATTTTGCTGGATAGGGATTTTCAAGCAACGAGTCTATCTTCTATTTGCTTTTTATACATTGTTCCATGAATTCCTCATTCGCTGCCAAATGCCACATATCTTGCAACAAAGTTGCCCATGTTTTAGATCATCCGATTGTAGGTCTTTTGGTTCAACCCTTTTATTCTTTGTTGCCTATTTCACCCAGATAATCAAGGGAAAGCCGGAATTTGTGATTTTTACCTAAATTTCGGGACCTGGACAAAATCTAAAATTTTGCTGGATAGGGATTTTCAAGCAACGAGTCTATCTTCTATTTGCTTTTTATACATTGTTCCATGAATTCCTCATTCGCTGCCAAATGCCACATATCTTGCAATAAAGTTGCCCATGTTTTAGATCATCCGATTGTAGGTCTTTTGGTTCAACCCTTTTATTCTTTGTTGCCTATTTCACCCAGATAATCAAGGGAAAACCGGAATTTGTGATTTTTACCTAAATTTCGGGACCTGGGACAAAATTGAAAATTTTGCTGGATAGGGATTTTCAAGCAACGAGTCTATCTTCTATTTGCTTTTTATACATTGTTCCATGAATTCCTCATTCGCTGCCAAATGCCACATATCTTGCAACAAAGTTGCCCATGTTTTAGATCATCCGATTGTAGGTCTTTTGGTTCAACCCTTTTATTCTTTGTTGCCTATATCACCCAGATAATCAAGGGAAAACCGGAATTTGTGATTTTTACCTAAATTTCGGGACCTGGACAAAATCTAAAATTTTGCTGGATAGGGATTTTCAAGCAACGAGTCTATCTTCTATTTGCTTTTTATACATTGTTCCATGAATTCCTCATTCGCTGCCAAATGCCACATATCTTGCAACAAAGTTGCCCATGTTTTAGATCATCCGATTGTAGGTCTTTTGGTTCAACCCTTTTATTCTTTGTTGCCTATTTCACCCAGATAATCAAGGGAAAGCCGGAATTTGTGATTTTTTACCTAAATTTCGGGACCTGGACAAAATCAAAAATTTTGCTTGATAGGGATTTTCAGGCAACGAGTCTATCTTCTATTTGCTTTTTATACACTGTTCCATGAATTCCTCATTCGCTGCCAAAATGCCACATATCTTGCAACAAAGTTGCCCATGTTTTAGATCATCCGATTGTAGGTCTTTTGGTTCAACCCTTTTATTCTTTGTTGCCTATTTCACCCAGATAATCAAGGAAAGCCGGAATTTGTGATTTTTACCTAAATTTCGGGACCTGGACAAAATCAAAAATTTTGCTTGATAGGGATTTTCAGGCAACGAGTCTATCTTCTATTTGCTTTTTATACACTGTTCCATGAATTCCTCATTCGCTGCCAAATGCCACATATCTTGCAACAAAGTTGCCCATGTTTTAGATCATCCGATTGTAGGTCTTTTGGTTCAACCCTTTTATTCTTTGTTGCCTATTTCACCCAGATAATCAAGGGAAAGCCGGAATTTGTGATTTTTTACCTAAATTTCGGGACCTGGACAAAATCTAAAATTTTGCTGGATAGGGATTTTCAAGCAACGAGTCTATCTTCTATTTGCTTTTTATACATTGTTCCATGAATTCCTCATTCGCTGCCAAATGCCACATATCTTGCAACAAAGTTGCCCATGTTTTAGATCATCCGATTGTAGGTCTTTTGGTTCAACCCTTTTATACTTTGTTGCCTATTTCACCCAGATAATCAAGGGAAAACCGGAATTTGTGATTTTTACCTAAATTTCGCGACCTGGACAAAATCTAAAATTTTGCTTGATAGGGATTTTCAAGCAACGAGTCTATCTTTATTTGCTTTTTATACATTGTTCCATGAATTCCTCATTCGCTGCCAAATGCCACATATCTTGCAACAAAGTTGCCCATGTTTTAGATCATCCGATTGTAGGTCTTTTGGTTCAACCCTTTTATTCTTTGTTGCCTATTTCACCCAGATAATCAAGGGAAAGCCGGAATTTGTGATTTTTAATTAAATTTCGGGACCTGGACAAAATCTAAAATTTTGCTGGATAGGGATTTCAAGCAACGAGTCTATCTTCTATTTGCTTTTATACATTGTTCCATGAATTCCTCATTCGCTGCCAAATGCCACATATCTTGCAACAAAGTTGCCCATGTTTTAGATCATCCGATTGTAGGTCTTTTGGTTCAACCCTTTTATTCTTTGTTGCCTATTTCACCCAGATAATCAAGGGAAAGCCGGAACTTGTGATTTTTACCTAAATTTCGCGACCTGGACAAAATCGAAAATTTTGCTGGATAGGGATTTTCAAGCAACGAGTCTATCTTCTATTTGCTTTTTATACATTGTTCCATGAATTCCTCATTCGCTGCCAAATGCCACATATCTTGCAACAAAGTTGCCCATGTTTTAGATCATCCGATTGTAGGTCTTTTTGGTTCAACCCTTTTATTCTTTGTTGCCTATTTCACCCAGATAATCAAGGGAAAGCTGGAATTTGTGATTTTTACCTAAATTTCGGGACCTGGACAAAATCAAAAATTTTGCTTGATAGGGATTTTCAGGCAACGAGTCTATCTTCTATTTGCTTTTTATACACTGTTCCATGAATTCCTCATTCGCTGCCAAATGCCACATATCTTGCAACAAAGTTGCCCATGTTTTAGATCATCCGATTGTAGGTCTTTTGGTTCAACCCTTTTATTCTTTGTTGCCTATTTCACCCAGATAATCAAGGGGAAAGCCGGAATTTGTGATTTTTACCTAAATTTCGGGACCTGGACAAAATCAAAAATTTTGCTTGATAGGGATTTTCAGGCAACGAGTCTATCTTCTATTTGCTTTTTATACACTGTTCCATGAATTCCTCATTCGCTGCCAAATGCCACATATCTTGCAACAAAGTTGCCCATGTTTTAGATCATCCGATTGTAGGTCTTTTGGTTCAACCCTTTTATTCTTTGTTGCCTATTTCACCCAGATAATCAAGGGAAAGCTGGAATTTGTGATTTTTACCTAAATTTCGGGACCTGGACAAAATCTAAAATTTTGCTGGATAGGGATTTTCAAGCAACGAGTCTATCTTCTATTTGCTTTTTATACATTGTTCCATGAATTCCTCATTCGCTGCCAAATGCCACATATCTTGCAACAAAGTTGCCCATGTTTTAGATCATCCGATTGTAGGTCTTTTGGTTCAACCCTTTTATACTTTGTTGCCTATTTCACCCAGATAATCAAGGGAAAACCGGAATTTGTGATTTTTACCTAAATTTCGCGACCTGGACAAAATCTAAAATTTTGCTTGATAGGGATTTTCAAGCAACGAGTCTATCTTTATTTGCTTTTTATACATTGTTCCATGAATTCCTCATTCGCTGCCAAATGCCACATATCTTGCAACAAAGTTGCCCATGTTTTAGATCATCCGATTGTAGGTCTTTTGGTTCAACCCTTTTATTCTTTGTTGCCTATTTCACCCAGATAATCAAGGGAAAGCCGGAATTTGTGATTTTTAAATAAATTTCGGGACCTGGACAAAATCTAAAATTTTGCTGGATAGGGATTTTCAAGCAACGAGTCTATCTTCTATTTGCTTTTTATACATTGTTCCATGAATTCCTCATTCGCTGCCAAATGCCACATATCTTGCAACAAAGTTGCCCATGTTTTAGATCATCCGATTGTAGGTCTTTTGGTTCAACCCTTTTATTCTTTGTTGCCTATTTCACCCAGATAATCAAGGGAAAGCCGGAATTTGTGATTTTTACCTAAATTTCGGGACCTGGACAAAATCTAAAATTTTGCTGGATAGGGATTTTCAAGCAACGAGTCTATCTTCTATTTGCTTTTTATACATTGTTCCATGAATTCCTCATTCGCTGCCAAATGCCACATATCTTGCAACAAAGTTGCCCATGTTTTAGATCATCCGATTGTAGGTCTTTTGGTTCAACCCTTTTATTCTTTGTTGCCTATTTCACCCAGATAATCAAGGGAAAACCGGAATTTGTGATTTTTACCTAAATTTCGGGACCTGGACAAAATTGAAAATTTTGCTGGATAGGGATTTTCAAGCAACGAGTCTATCTTCTATTTGCTTTTTATACATTGTTCCATGAATTCCTCATTCGCTGCCAAATGCCACATATCTTGCAACAAAGTTGCCCATGTTTTAGATCATCCGATTGTAGGTCTTTTGGTTCAACCCTTTTATTCTTTGTTGCCTATATCACCCAGATAATCAAGGGAAAACCGGAATTTGTGATTTTTACCTAAATTTCGGGACCTGGACAAAATCTAAAATTTTGCTGGATAGGGATTTTCAAGCAACGAGTCTATCTTCTATTTGCTTTTTATACATTGTTCCATGAATTCCTCATTCGCTGCCAAATGCCACATATCTTGCAACAAAGTTGCCCATGTTTTAGATCATCCGATTGTAGGTCTTTTGGTTCAACCCTTTTATTCTTTGTTGCCTATTTCACCCAGATAATCAAGGGAAAGCCGGAATTTGTGATTTTTACCAAAATGTCGGGACCTGGACAAAATCTAAAATTTTGCTGGATAGGGATTTTCAAGCAACGAGTCTATCTTCTATTTGCTTTTTATACATTGTTCCATGAATTCCTCATTCGCTGCCAAATGCCACATATCTTGCAACAAAGTTGCCCATGTTTTAGATCATCCGATTGTAGGTCTTTTAGTTCAACCCTTTTATACTTTGTTGCCTATTTCACCCAGATAATCAAGGGAAAACCGGAATTTGTGATTTTTACCTAAATTTCGCGACCTGGACAAAATCTAAAATTTTGCTTGATAGGGATTTTCAAGCAACGAGTCTATCTTTATTTGCTTTTTATACATTGTTCCATGAATTCCTCATTCGCTGCCAAATGCCACATATCTTGCAACAAAGTTGCCCATGTTTTAGATCATCCGATTGTAGGTCTTTTGGTTCAACCCTTTTATTCTTTGTTGCCTATTTCACCCAGATAATCAAGGGAAAGCCGGAATTTGTGATTTTTAAATAAATTTCGGGACCTGGACAAAATCTAAAATTTTGCTGGATAGGGATTTTCAAGCAACGAGTCTATCTTCTATTTGCTTTTTATACATTGTTCCATGAATTCCTCATTCGCTGCCAAATGCCACATATCTTGCAACAAAGTTGCCCATGTTTTAGATCATCCGATTGTAGGTCTTTTGGTTCAACCCTTTTATTCTTTGTTGCCTATTTCACCCAGATAATCAAGGGAAAGCCGGAACTTGTGATTTTTACCTAAATTTCGCGACCTGGACAAAATCGAAAATTTTGCTGGATAGGGATTTTCAAGCAACGAGTCTATCTTCTATTTGCTTTTTATACATTGTTCCATGAATTCCTCATTCGCTGCCAAATGCCACATATCTTGCAACAAAGTTGCCCATGTTTTAGATCATCCGATTGTAGGTCTTTTGGTTCAACCCTTTTATTCTTTGTTGCCTATTTCACCCAGATAATCAAGGGAAAGCTGGAATTTGTGATTTTTACCTAAATTTCGGGACCTGGACAAAATCAAAAATTTTGCTTGATAGGGATTTTCAGGCAACGAGTCTATCTTCTATTTGCTTTTTATACACTGTTCCATGAATTCCTCATTCGCTGCCAAATGCCACATATCTTGCAACAAAGTTGCCCATGTTTTAGATCATCCGATTGTAGGTCTTTTGGTTCAACCCTTTTATACTTTGTTGCCTATTTCACCCAGATAATCAAGGGAAAACCGGAATTTGTGATTTTTACCTAAATTTCGCGACCTGGACAAAATCTAAAATTTTGCTTGATAGGGATTTTCAAGCAACGAGTCTATCTTTATTTGCTTTTTATACACTGTTCCATGAATTCCTCATTCGCTGCCAAATGCCACATATCTTGCAACAAAGTTGCCCATGTTTTAGATCATCCGATTGTAGGTCTTTTGGTTCAACCCTTTTATTCTTTGTTGCCTATTTCACCCAGATAATCAAGGGAAAGCCGGAATTTGTGATTTTTAAATAAATTTCGGGACCTGGACAAAATCTAAAATTTTGCTGGATAGGGATTTTCAAGCAACGAGTCTATCTTCTATTTGCTTTTTATACATTGTTCCATGAATTCCTCATTCGCTGCCAAATGCCACATATCTTGCAACAAAGTTGCCCATGTTTTAGATCATCCGATTGTAGGTCTTTTGGTTCAACCCTTTTATTCTTTGTTGCCTATTTCACCCAGATAATCAAGGGAAAGCCGGAATTTGTGATTTTTACCTAAATTTCGGGACCTGGACAAAATCTAAAATTTTGCTGGATAGGGATTTTCAAGCAACGAGTCTATCTTCTATTTGCTTTTTATACATTGTTCCATGAATTCCTCATTCGCTGCCAAATGCCACATATCTTGCAACAAAGTTGCCCATGTTTTAGATCATCCGATTGTAGGTCTTTTGGTTCAACCCTTTTATTCTTTGTTGCCTATTTCACCCAGATAATCAAGGGAAAACCGGAATTTGTGATTTTTACCTAAATTTCGGGACCTGGACAAAATTGAAAATTTTGCTGGATAGGGATTTTCAAGCAACGAGTCTATCTTCTATTTGCTTTTTATACATTGTTCCATGAATTCCTCATTCGCTGCCAAATGCCACATATCTTGCAACAAAGTTGCCCATGTTTTAGATCATCCGATTGTAGGTCTTTTGGTTCAACCCTTTTATTCTTTGTTGCCTATATCACCCAGATAATCAAGGGAAAACCGGAATTTGTGATTTTTACCTAAATTTCGGGACCTGGACAAAATCTAAAATTTTGCTGGATAGGGATTTTCAAGCAACGAGTCTATCTTCTATTTGCTTTTTATACATTGTTCCATGAATTCCTCATTCGCTGCCAAATGCCACATATCTTGCAACAAAGTTGCCCATGTTTTAGATCATCCGATTGTAGGTCTTTTGGTTCAACCCTTTTATTCTTTGTTGCCTATTTCACCCAGATAATCAAGGGAAAGCTGGAATTTGTGATTTTTACCTAAATTTCGGGACCTGGACAAAATCAAAAATTGTGCTTGATAGGGATTTTCAAGCAACGAGTCTATCTTCTATTTGCTTTTTATACATTGTTCCATGAATTCCTCATTCGCTGCCAAATGCCACATATCTTGCAACAAAGTTGCCCATGTTTTAGATCATCCGATTGTAGGTCTTTTGGTTCAACCCTTTTATTCTTTGTTGCCTATTTCACCCAGATAATCAAGGGAAAGCTGGAATTTGTGATTTTTACCTAAATTTCGGGACCTGGACAAAATCAAAAATTGTGCTTGATAGGGATTTTCAAGCAACGAGTCTATCTTTATTTGCTTTTTATACACTGTTCCATGAATTCCTCATTCGCTGCCAAATGCCACATATCTTGCAACAAAGTTGCCCATGTTTTAGATCATCCGATTGTAGGTCTTTTGGTTCAACCCTTTTATTCTTTGTTGCCTATTTCACCCAGATAATCAAGGGAAAGCCGGAATTTGTGATTTTTAAATAAATTTCGGGACCTGGACAAAATCTAAAATTTTGCTGGATAGGGATTTTCAAGCAACGAGTCTATCTTCTATTTGCTTTTTATACATTGTTCCATGAATTCCTCATTCGCTGCAAAATGCCACATATCTTGCAACAAAGTTGCCCATGTTTTAGATCATCCGATTGTAGGTCTTTTGGTTCAACCCTTTTATTCTTTGTTGCCTATTTCACCCAGATAATCAAGGGAAAGCCGGAATTTGTGATTTTTACCTAAATTTCGGGACCTGGACAAAATCTAAAATTTTGCTGGATAGGGATTTTCAAGCAACGAGTCTATCTTCTATTTGCTTTTTATACATTGTTCCATGAATTCCTCATTCGCTGCCAAATGCCACATATCTTGCAACAAAGTTGCCCATGTTTTAGATCATCCGATTGTAGGTCTTTTGGTTCAACCCTTTTATTCTTTGTTGCCTATTTCACCCAGATAATCAAGGGAAAACCGGAATTTGTGATTTTTACCTAAATTTCGGGACCTGGACAAAATTGAAAATTTTGCTGGATAGGGATTTTCAAGCAACGAGTCTATCTTCTATTTGCTTTTTATACATTGTTCCATGAATTCCTCATTCGCTGCCAAATGCCACATATCTTGCAACAAAGTTGCCCATGTTTTAGATCATCCGATTGTAGGTCTTTTGGTTCAACCCTTTTATTCTTTGTTGCCTATATCACCCAGATAATCAAGGGAAAACCGGAATTTGTGATTTTTACCTAAATTTCGGGACCTGGACAAAATCTAAAATTTTGCTGGATAGGGATTTTCAAGCAACGAGTCTATCTTCTATTTGCTTTTTATACATTGTTCCATGAATTCCTCATTCGCTGCCAAATGCCACATATCTTGCAACAAAGTTGCCCATGTTTTAGATCATCCGATTGTAGGTCTTTTGGTTCAACCCTTTTATTCTTTGTTGCCTATTTCACCCAGATAATCAAGGGAAAGCTGGAATTTGTGATTTTTACCTAAATTTCGGGACCTGGACAAAATCAAAAATTGTGCTTGATAGGGATTTTCATTCAACGAGTCTATCTTCTATTTGCTTTTTATACACTGTTCCATGAATTCCTCATTCGCTGCCAAATGCCACATATCTTGCAACAAAGTTGCCCATGTTTTAGATCATCCGATTGTAGGTCTTTTGGTTCAACCCTTTTATTCTTTGTTGCCTATTTCACCCAGATAATCAAGGGAAAGCCGGAATTTGTGATTTTTACCTAAATTTCGGGACCTGGACAAAATCAAAAATTTTGCTTGATAGGGATTTTCAGGCAACGAGTCTATCTTCTATTTGCTTTTTATACACTGTTCCATGAATTCCTCATTCGCTGCCAAATGCCACATATCTTGCAACAAAGTTGCCCATGTTTTAGATCATCCGATTGTAGGTCTTTTGGTTCAACCCTTTTATTCTTTGTTGCCTATTTCACCCAGATAATCAAGGGAAAGCCGGAATTTGTGATTTTTACCTAAATTTCGGGACCTGGACAAAATCTAAAATTTTGCTGGATAGGGATTTTCAAGCAACGAGTCTATCTTCTATTTGCTTTTTATACATTGTTCCATGAATTCCTCATTCGCTGCCAAATGCCACATATCTTGCAACAAAGTTGCCCATGTTTTAGATCATCCGATTGTAGGTCTTTTGGTTCAACCCTTTTATACTTTGTTGCCTATTTCACCCAGATAATCAAGGGAAAACCGGAATTTGTGATTTTTACCTAAATTTCGCGACCTGGACAAAATCTAAAATTTTGCTTGATAGGGATTTTCAAGCAACGAGTCTATCTTTATTTGCTTTTTATACATTGTTCCATGAATTCCTCATTCGCTGCCAAATGCCACATATCTTGCAACAAAGTTGCCCATGTTTTAGATCATCCGATTGTAGGTCTTTTGGTTCAACCCTTTTATTCTTTGTTGCCTATTTCACCCAGATAATCAAGGGAAAGCCGGAATTTGTGATTTTTAAATAAATTTCGGGACCTGGACAAAATCTAAAATTTTGCTGGATAGGGATTTTCAAGCAACGAGTCTATCTTCTATTTGCTTTTTATACATTGTTCCATGAATTCCTCATTCGCTGCCAAATGCCACATATCTTGCAACAAAGTTGCCCATGTTTTAGATCATCCGATTGTAGGTCTTTTGGTTCAACCCTTTTATTCTTTGTTGCCTATTTCACCCAGATAATCAAGGGAAAGCCGGAACTTGTGATTTTTACCTAAATTTCGCGACCTGGACAAAATCAAAAATTTTGCTTGATAGGGATTTTCAGGCAACGAGTCTATCTTCTATTTGCTTTTTATACACTGTTCCATGAATTCCTCATTCGCTGCCAAATGCCACATATCTTGCAACAAAGTTGCCCATGTTTTAGATCATCCGATTGTAGGTCTTTTGGTTCAACCCTTTTATTCTTTGTTGCCTATTTCACCCAGATAATCAAGGGAAAGCCGGAATTTGTAATTTTTACCTAAATTTCGGGACCTGGACAAAATCAAAAATTTTGCTTGATAGGGATTTTCAGGCAACGAGTCTATCTTCTATTTGCTTTTTATACACTGTTCCATGAATTCCTCATTCGCTGCCAAATGCCACATATCTTGCAACAAAGTTGCCCATGTTTTAGATCATCCGATTGTAGGTCTTTTGGTTCAACCCTTTTATTCTTTGTTGCCTATTTCACCCAGATAATCAAGGGAAAGCCGGAATTTGTGATTTTTACCTAAATTTCGGGACCTGGACAAAATCTAAAATTTTGCTGGATAGGGATTTTCAAGCAACGAGTCTATCTTCTATTTGCTTTTTATACATTGTTCCATGAATTCCTCATTCGCTGCCAAATGCCACATATCTTGCAACAAAGTTGCCCATGTTTTAGATCATCCGATTGTAGGTCTTTTGGTTCAACCCTTTTATACTTTGTTGCCTATTTCACCCAAATAATCAAGGGAAAACCGGAATTTGTGATTTTTACCTAAATTTCGCGACCTGGACAAAATCTAAAATTTTGCTTGATAGGGATTTTCAAGCAACGAGTCTATCTTTATTTGCTTTTTATACATTGTTCCATGAATTCCTCATTCGCTGCCAAATGCCACATATCTTGCAACAAAGTTGCCCATGTTTTAGATCATCCGATTGTAGGTCTTTTGGTTCAACCCTTTTATTCTTTGTTGCCTATTTCACCCAGATAATCAAGGGAAAGCCGGAATTTGTGATTTTTAAATAAATTTCGGGACCTGGACAAAATCTAAAATTTTGCTGGATAGGGATTTTCAAGCAACGAGTCTATCTTCTATTTGCTTTTTATACATTGTTCCATGAATTCCTCATTCGCTGCCAAATGCCACATATCTTGCAACAAAGTTGCCCATGTTTTAGATCATCCGATTGTAGGTCTTTTGGTTCAACCCTTTTATTCTTTGTTGCCTATTTCACCCAGATAATCAAGGGAAAGCCGGAATTTGTGATTTTTACCTAAATTTCGGGACCTGGACAAAATCTAAAATTTTGCTGGATAGGGATTTTCACGCAACGAGTCTATCTTCTATTTGCTTTTTATACATTGTTCCATGAATTCCTCATTCGCTGCCAAATGCCACATATCTTGCAACAAAGTTGCCCATGTTTTAGATCATCCGATTGTAGGTCTTTTGGTTCAACCCTTTTATTCTTTGTTGCCTATTTCACCCAGATAATCAAGGGAAAACCGGAATTTGTGATTTTTACCTAAATTTCGGGACCTGGACAAAATTGAAAATTTTGCTGGATAGGGATTTTCAAGCAACGAGTCTATCTTCTATTTGCTTTTTATACATTGTTCCATGAATTCCTCATTCGCTGCCAAATGCCACATATCTTGCAACAAAGTTGCCCATGTTTTAGATCATCCGATTGTAGGTCTTTTGGTTCAACCCTTTTATTCTTTGTTGCCTATATCACCCAGATAATCAAGGGAAAACCGGAATTTGTGATTTTTACCTAAATTTCGGGACCTGGACAAAATCTAAAATTTTGCTGGATAGGGATTTTCAAGCAACGAGTCTATCTTCTATTTGCTTTTTATACATTGTTCCATGAATTCCTCATTCGCTGCCAAATGCCACATATCTTGCAACAAAGTTGCCCATGTTTTAGATCATCCGATTGTAGGTCTTTTGGTTCAACCCTTTTATTCTTTGTTGCCTATTTCACCCAGATAATCAAGGGAAAGCCGGAATTTGTGATTTTTACCTAAATTTCGGGACCTGGACAAAATCTAAAATTTTGCTGGATAGGGATTTTCAAGCAACGAGTCTATCTTCTATTTGCTTTTTATACATTGTTCCATGAATTCCTCATTCGCTGCCAAATGCCACATATCTTGCAACAAAGTTGCCCATGTTTTAGATCATCCGATTGTAGGTCTTTTGGTTCAACCCTTTTATACTTTGTTGCCTATTTCACCCAGATAATCAAGGGAAAACCGGAATTTGTGATTTTTACCTAAATTTCGCGACCTGGACAAAATCTAAAATTTTGCTTGATAGGGATTTTCAAGCAACGAGTCTATCTTTATTTGCTTTTTATACATTGTTCCATGAATTCCTCATTCGCTGCCAAATGCCACATATCTTGCAACAAAGTTGCCCATGTTTTAGATCATCCGATTGTAGGTCTTTTGGTTCAACCCTTTTATTCTTTGTTGCCTATTTCACCCAGATAATCAAGGGAAAGCCGGAATTTGTGATTTTTAAATAAATTTCGGGACCTGGACAAAATCTAAAATTTTGCTGGATAGGGATTTTCAAGCAACGAGTCTATCTTCTATTTGCTTTTTATACATTGTTCCATGAATTCCTCATTCGCTGCCAAATGCCACATATCTTGCAACAAAGTTGCCCATGTTTTAGATCATCCGATTGTAGGTCTTTTGGTTCAACCCTTTTATTCTTTGTTGCCTATTTCACCCAGATAATCAAGGGAAAGCCGGAACTTGTGATTTTTACCTAAATTTCGCGACCTGGACAAAATCGAAAATTTTGCTGGATAGGGATTTTCAAGCAACGAGTCTATCTTCTATTTGCTTTTTATACATTGTTCCATGAATTCCTCATTCGCTGCCAAATGCCACATATCTTGCAACAAAGTTGCCCATGTTTTAGATCATCCGATTGTAGGTCTTTTGGTTCAACCCTTTTATTCTTTGTTGCCTATTTCACCCAGATAATCAAGGGAAAGCTGGAATTTGTGATTTTTACCTAAATTTCGGGACCTGGACAAAATCAAAAATTTTGCTTGATAGGGATTTTCAGGCAACGAGTCTATCTTCTATTTGCTTTTTATACACTGTTCCATGAATTCCTCATTCGCTGCCAAATGCCACATATCTTGCAACAAAGTTGCCCATGTTTTAGATCATCCGATTGTAGGTCTTTTGGTTCAACCCTTTTATTCTTTGTTGCCTATTTCACCCAGATAATCAAGGGAAAGCCGGAATTTGTGATTTTTACCTAAATTTCGGGACCTGGACAAAATCAAAAATTTTGCTTGATAGGGATTTTCAGGCAACGAGTCTATCTTCTATTTGCTTTTTATACACTGTTCCATGAATTCCTCATTCGCTGCCAAATGCCACATATCTTGCAACAAAGTTGCCCATGTTTTAGATCATCCGATTGTAGGTCTTTTGGTTCAACCCTTTTATTCTTTGTTGCCTATTTCACCCAGATAATCAAGGGAAAGCCGGAATTTGTGATTTTTACCTAAATTTCGGGACCTGGACAAGATCTAAAATTTTGCTGGATAGGGATTTTCAAGCAACGAGTCTATCTTCTATTTGCTTTTTATACATTGTTCCATGAATTCCTCATTCGCTGCCAAATGCCACATATCTTGCAACAAAGTTGCCCATGTTTTAGATCATCCGATTGTAGGTCTTTTGGTTCAACCCTTTTATACTTTGTTGCCTATTTCACCCAGATAATCAAGGGAAAACCGGAATTTGTGATTTTTACCTAAATTTCGCGACCTGGACAAAATCTAAAATTTTGCTTGATAGGGATTTTCAAGCAACGAGTCTATCTTTATTTGCTTTTTATACATTGTTCCATGAATTCCTCATTCGCTGCCAAATGCCACATATCTTGCAACAAAGTTGCCCATGTTTTAGATCATCCGATTGTAGGTCTTTTGGTTCAACCCTTTTATTCTTTGTTGCCTATTTCACCCAGATAATCAAGGGAAAGCCGGAATTTGTGATTTTTAAATAAATTTCGGGACCTGGACAAAATCTAAAATTTTGCTGGATAGGGATTTTCAAGCAACGAGTCTATCTTCTATTTGCTTTTTATACATTGTTCCATGAATTCCTCATTCGCTGCCAAATGCCACATATCTTGCAACAAAGTTGCCCATGTTTTAGATCATCCGATTGTAGGTCTTTTGGTTCAACCGTTTTATTCTTTGTTGCCTATTTCACCCAGATAATCAAGGGAAAGCCGGAATTTGTGATTTTTACCTAAATTTCGGGACCTGGACAAAATCTAAAATTTTGCTGGATAGGGATTTTCAAGCAACGAGTCTATGTTCTATTTGCTTTTTATACATTGTTCCATGAATTCCTCATTCGCTGCCAAATGCCACATATCTTGCAACAAAGTTGCCCATGTTTTAGATCATCCGATTGTAGGTCTTTTGGTTCAACCCTTTTATTCTTTGTTGCCTATTTCACCCAGATAATCAAGGGAAAACCGGAATTTGTGATTTTTACCTAAATTTCGGGACCTGGACAAAATTGAAAATTTTGCTGGATAGGGATTTTCAAGCAACGAGTCTATCTTCTATTTGCTTTTTATACATTGTTCCATGAATTCCTCATTCGCTGCCAAATGCCACATATCTTGCAACAAAGTTGCCCATGTTTTAGATCATCCGATTGTAGGTCTTTTGGTTCAACCCTTTTATTCTTTGTTGCCTATATCACCCAGATAATCAAGGGAAAACCGGAATTTGTGATTTTTACCTAAATTTCGGGACCTGGACAAAATCTAAAATTTTGCTGGATAGGGATTTTCAAGCAACGAGTCTATCTTCTATTTGCTTTTTATACATTGTTCCATGAATTCCTCATTCGCTGCCAAATGCCACATATCTTGCAACAAAGTTGCCCATGTTTTAGATCATCCGATTGTAGGTCTTTTGGTTCAACCCTTTTATTCTTTGTTGCCTATATCACCCAGATAATCAAGGGAAAGCCGGAACTTGTGATTTTTACCTAAATTTCGCGACCTGGACAAAATCTAAAATTTTGCTGGATAGGGATTTTCAAGCAACGAGTCTATCTTCTATTTGCTTTTTATACATTGTTCCATGAATTCCTCATTCGCTGCCAAATGCCACATATCTTGCAACAAAGTTGCCCATGTTTTAGATCATCCGATTGTAGGTCTTTTGGTTCAACCCTTTTATTCTTTGTTGCCTATTTCACCCAGATAATCAAGGGATAGCTGGAATTTGTGATTTTTACCTAAATTTCGGGACCTGGACAAAATCAAAAATTTTGCTTGATAGGGATTTTCAGGCAACGAGTCTATCTTCTATTTGCTTTTTATACACTGTTCCATGAATTCCTCATTCGCTGCCAAATGCCACATATCTTGCAACAAAGTTGCCCATGTTTTAGATCATCCGATTGTAGGTCTTTTGGTTCAACCCTTTTATACTTTGTTGCCTATTTCACCCAGATAATCAAGGGAAAACCGGAATTTGTGATTTTTACCTAAATTTCGGGACCTGGACAAAATCGAAAATTTTGCTTGATAGGGATTTTCAAGCAACGAGTCTATCTTTATTTGCTTTTTATACATTGTTCCATGAATTCCTCATTCGCTGCCAAATGCCACATATCTTGCAACAAAGTTGCCCATGTTTTAGATCATCCGATTGTAAGTCTTTTGGTTCAACCCTTTTATTCTTTGTTGCCTATTTCACCCAGATAATCAAGGGAAAGCCGGAATTTGTGATTTTTACCTAAATTTCGGGACCTGGACAAAATCTAAAATTTTGCTGGATAGGGATTTTCAAGCAACGAGTCTATCTTCTATTTGCTTTTTATACATTGTTCCATGAATTCCTCATTCGCTGCCAAATGCCACATATCTTGCAACAAAGTTGCCCATGTTTTAGATCATCCGATTGTAGGTCTTTTGGTTCAACCCTTTTATTCTTTGTTGCCTATATCACCCAGATAATCAAGGGAAAACCGGAATCTGTGATTTTTACCTAAATTTCGGGACCTGGACAAAATCTAAAATTTTGCTTGATAGGGATTTTCAAGCAACGAGTCTATCTTCTATTTGCTTTTTATACATTGTTCCATGAATTCCTCATTCGCTGCCAAATGCCACATATCTTGCAACAAAGTTGCCCATGTTTTAGATCATCCGATTGTAGGTCTTTTGGTTCAACCCTTTTATTCTTTGTTGCCTATATCACCCAGATAATCAAGGGAAAACCGGAATTTGTGATTTTTACCTAAATTTCGGGACCTGGACAAAATCTAAAATTTTGCTGGATAGGGATTTTCAAGCAACGAGTCTATCTTCTATTTGCTTTTTATACATTGTTCCATGAATTCCTCATTCGCTGCCAAATGCCACATATCTTGCAACAAAGTTGCCCATGTTTTAGATCATCCGATTGTAGGTCTTTTGGTTCAACCCTTTTATTCTTTGTTGCCTATTTCACCCAGATAATCAAGGGAAAGCCGGAATTTGTGATTTTTACCTAAATTTCGGGACCTGGACAAAATCTAAAATTTTGCTTGATAGGGATTTTCAAGCAACGAGTCTATCTTCTATTTGCTTTTTATACATTGTTCCATGAATTCCTCATTCGCTGCCAAATGCCACATATCTTGCAACAAAGTTGCCCATGTTTTAGATCATCCGATTGTAGGTCTTTTGGTTCAACCCTTTTATTCTTTGTTGCCTATATCAAACAGATAATCAAAGGAAAACCGGAATTTGTGATTTTTACCTAAATTTCGGGACCTGGACAAAATCTAAAATTTTGCTGGATAGGGATTTTCAAGCAACGAGTCTATCTTCTATTTGCTTTTTATACATTGTTCCATGAATTCCTCATTCGCTGCCAAATGCCACATATCTTGCAACAAAGTTGCCCATGTTTTAGATCATCCGATTGTAGGTCTTTTGGTTCAACCCTTTTATTCTTTGTTGCCTATATCACCCAGATAATCAAGGGAAAACCGGAATCTGTGATTTTTACCTAAATTTCGGGACCTGGACAAAATCGAAAATTTTGCTTGATAGGGATTTTCAAGCAACGAGTCTATCTTTATTTGCTTTTTATACATTGTTCCATGAATTCCTCATTCGCTGCCAAATGCCACATATCTTGCAACAAAGTTGCCCATGTTTTAGATCATCCGATTGTAAGTCTTTTGGTTCAACCCTTTTATTCTTTGTTGCCTATTTCACCCAGATAATCAAGGGAAAGCCGGAATTTGTGATTTTTACCTAAATTTCGGGACCTGGACAAAATCTAAAATTTTGCTGGATAGGGATTTTCAAGCAACGAGTCTATCTTCTATTTGCTTTTTATACATTGTTCCATGAATTCCTCATTCGCTGCCAAATGCCACATATCTTGCAACAAAGTTGCCCATGTTTTAGATCATCCGATTGTAGGTCTTTTGGTTCAACCCTTTTATTCTTTGTTGCCTATATCACCCAGATAATCAAGGGAAAACCGGAATCTGTGATTTTTACCTAAATTTCGGGACCTGGACAAAATCTAAAATTTTGCTTGATAGGGATTTTCAAGCAACGAGTCTATCTTCTATTTGCTTTTTATACATTGTTCCATGAATTCCTCATTCGCTGCCAAATGCCACATATCTTGCAACAAAGTTGCCCATGTTTTAGATCATCCGATTGTAGGTCTTTTGGTTCAACCCTTTTATTCTTTGTTGCCTATATCACCCAGATAATCAAGGGAAAACCGGAATTTGTGATTTTTACCTAAATTTCGGGACCTGGACAAAATCTAAAATTTTGCTGGATAGGGATTTTCAAGCAACGAGTCTATCTTCTATTTGCTTTTTATACATTGTTCCATGAATTCCTCATTCGCTGCCAAATGCCACATATCTTGCAACAAAGTTGCCCATGTTTTAGATCATCCGATTGTAGGTCTTTTGGTTCAACCCTTTTATTCTTTGTTGCCTATTTCACCCAGATAATCAAGGGAAAGCCGGAATTTGTGATTTTTACCTAAATTTCGGGACCTGGACAAAATCTAAAATTTTGCTGGATAGGGATTTTCAAGCAACGAGTCTATCTTCTATTTGCTTTTTATACATTGTTCCATGAATTCCTCATTCGCTGCCAAATGCCACATATCTTGCAACAAAGTTGCCCATGTTTTAGATCATCCGATTGTAGGTCTTTTGGTTCAACCCTTTTATTCTTTGTTGCCTATATCACCCAGATAATCAAGGGAAAACCGGAATCTGTGATTTTTACCTAAATTTCGGGACCTGGACAAAATCTAAAATTTTGCTTGATAGGGATTTTCAAGCAACGAGTCTATCTTCTATTTGCTTTTTATACATTGTTCCATGAATTCCTCATTCGCTGCCAAATGCCACATATCTTGCAACAAAGTTGCCCATGTTTTAGATCATCCGATTGTAGGTCTTTTGGTTCAACCCTTTTATTCTTTGTTGCCTATATCACCCAGATAATCAAGGGAAAACCGGAATTTGTGATTTTTACCTAAATTTCGGGACCTGGACAAAATCTAAAATTTTGCTGGATAGGGATTTTCAAGCAACGAGTCTATCTTCTATTTGCTTTTTATACATTGTTCCATGAATTCCTCATTCGCTGCCAAATGCCACATATCTTGCAACAAAGTTGCCCATGTTTTAGATCATCCGATTGTAGGTCTTTTGGTTCAACCCTTTTATTCTTTGTTGCCTATTTCACCCAGATAATCAAGGGAAAACCGGAATTTGTGATTTTTACCTAAATTTCGGGACCTGGACAAAATCTAAAATTTTGCTTGATAGGGATTTTCAAGCAACGAGTCTATCTTCTATTTGCTTTTTATACATTGTTCCATGAATTCCTCATTCGCTGCCAAATGCCACATATCTTGCAACAAAGTTGCCCATGTTTTAGATCATCCGATTGTAGGTCTTTTGGTTCAACCCTTTTATTCTTTGTTGCCTATATCAAACAGATAATCAAAGGAAAACCGGAATTTGTGATTTTTACCTAAATTTCGGGACCTGGACAAAATCTAAAATTTTGCTGGATAGGGATTTTCAAGCAACGAGTCTATCTTCTATTTGCTTTTTATACATTGTTCCATGAATTCCTCATTCGCTGCCAAATGCCACATATCTTGCAACAAAGTTGCCCATGTTTTAGATCATCCGATTGTAGGTCTTTTGGTTCAACCCTTTTATTCTTTGTTGCCTATATCACCCAGATAATCAAGGGAAAACCGGAATCTGTGATTTTTACCTAAATTTCGGGACCTGGACAAAATCGAAAATTTTGCTTGATAGGGATTTTCAAGCAACGAGTCTATCTTTATTTGCTTTTTATACATTGTTCCATGAATTCCTCATTCGCTGCCAAATGCCACATATCTTGCAACAAAGTTGCCCATGTTTTAGATCATCCGATTGTAAGTCTTTTGGTTCAACCCTTTTATTCTTTGTTGCCTATTTCACCCAGATAATCAAGGGAAAGCCGGAATTTGTGATTTTTACCTAAATTTCGGGACCTGGACAAAATCTAAAATTTTGCTGGATAGGGATTTTCAAGCAACGAGTCTATCTTCTATTTGCTTTTTATACATTGTTCCATGAATTCCTCATTCGCTGCCAAATGCCACATATCTTGCAACAAAGTTGCCCATGTTTTAGATCATCCGATTGTAGGTCTTTTGGTTCAACCCTTTTATTCTTTGTTGCCTATATCACCCAGATAATCAAGGGAAAACCGGAATCTGTGATTTTTACCTAAATTTCGGGACCTGGACAAAATCTAAAATTTTGCTTGATAGGGATTTTCAAGCAACGAGTCTATCTTCTATTTGCTTTTTATACATTGTTCCATGAATTCCTCATTCGCTGCCAAATGCCACATATCTTGCAACAAAGTTGCCCATGTTTTAGATCATCCGATTGTAGGTCTTTTGGTTCAACCCTTTTATTCTTTGTTGCCTATATCACCCAGATAATCAAGGGAAAACCGGAATTTGTGATTTTTACCTAAATTTCGGGACCTGGACAAAATCTAAAATTTTGCTGGATAGGGATTTTCAAGCAACGAGTCTATCTTCTATTTGCTTTTTATACATTGTTCCATGAATTCCTCATTCGCTGCCAAATGCCACATATCTTGCAACAAAGTTGCCCATGTTTTAGATCATCCGATTGTAGGTCTTTTGGTTCAACCCTTTTATTCTTTGTTGCCTATTTCACCCAGATAATCAAGGGAAAGCCGGAATTTGTGATTTTTACCTAAATTTCGGGACCTGGACAAAATCAAAAATTTTGCTTGATAGGGATTTTCAAGCAACGAGTCTATCTTCTATTTGCTTTTTATACATTGTTCCATGAATTCCTCATTCGCTGCCAAATGCCACATATCTTGCAACAAAGTTGCCCATGTTTTAGATCATCCGATTGTAGGTCTTTTGGTTCAACCCTTTTATTCTTTGTTGCCTATATCAAACAGATAATCAAAGGAAAACCGGAATTTGTGATTTTTACCTAAATTTCGGGACCTGGACAAAATCGAAAATTTTGCTTGATAGGGATTTTCAAGCAACGAGTCTATCTTCTATTTGCTTTTTATACATTGTTCCATGAATTCCTCATTCGCTGCCAAATGCCACATATCTTGCAACAAAGTTGCCCATGTTTTAGATCATCCGATTGTAGGTCTTTTGGTTCAACCCTTTTATTCTTTGTTGCCTATTTCACCCAGATAATCAAGGGAAAGCCGGAATTTGTGATTTTTACCTAAATTTCGGGACCTGGACAAAATCTAAAATTTTGCTTGATAGGGATTTTCAAGCAACGAGTCTATCTTCTATTTGCTTTTTATACACTGTTCCATGAATTCCTCATTCGCTGCCAAATGCCACATATCTTGCAACAAAGTTGCCCATGTTTTAGATCATCCGATTGTAGGTCTTTTGGTTCAACCCTTTTATTCTTTGTTGCCTATATCAAACAGATAATCAAAGGAAAACCGGAATTTGTGATTTTTACCTAAATTTCGGGACCTGGACAAAATCGAAAATTTTGCTTGATAGGGATTTTCAAGCAACGAGTCTATCTTCTATTTGCTTTTTATACATTGTTCCATGAATTCCTCATTCGCTGCCAAATGCCACATATCTTGCAACAAAGTTGCCCATGTTTTAGATCATCCGATTGTAGGTCTTTTGGTTCAACCCTTTTATTCTTTGTTGCCTATTTCACCCAGATAATCAAGGGAAAGCCGGAATTTGTGATTTTTAAATAAATTTCGGGACCTGGACAAAATCGAAAATTTTGCTTGATAGGGATTTTCAAGCAACGAGTCTATCTTTATTTGCTTTTTATACATTGTTCCATGAATTCCTCATTCGCTGCCAAATGCCACATATCTTGCAACAAAGTTGCCCATGTTTTAGATCATCCGATTGTAGGTCTTTTGGTTCAACCCTTTTATTCTTTGTTGCCTATTTCACCCAGATAATCAAGGGAAAGCCGGAATTTGTGATTTTTACCTAAATTTCGGGACCTGGACAAAATCTAAAATTTTGCTTGATAGGGATTTTCAAGCAACGAGTCTATCTTCTATTTGCTTTTTATACATTGTTCCATGAATTCCTCATTCGCTGCCAAATGCCACATATCTTGCAACAAAGTTGCCCATGTTTTAGATCATCCGATTGTAGGTCTTTTGGTTCAACCCTTTTATTCTTTGTTGCCTATATCAAACAGATAATCAAAGGAAAACCGGAATTTGTGATTTTTACCTAAATTTCGGGACCTGGACAAAATCTAAAATTTTGCTGGATAGGGATTTTCAAGCAACGAGTCTATCTTCTATTTGCTTTTTATACATTGTTCCATGAATTCCTCATTCGCTGCCAAATGCCACATATCTTGCAACAAAGTTGCCCATGTTTTAGATCATCCGATTGTAGGTCTTTTGGTTCAACCCTTTTATTCTTTGTTGCCTATATCACCCAGATAATCAAGGGAAAACCGGAATTTGTGATTTTTACCTAAATTTCGGGACCTGGACAAAATCTAAAATTTTGCTGGATAGGGATTTTCAAGCA
Source organism: Xylota sylvarum (assembly GCA_905220385.1). Lineage (NCBI taxonomy): Eukaryota > Metazoa > Arthropoda > Insecta > Diptera > Syrphidae > Xylota > Xylota sylvarum. The sequence continues at coordinate 99,123,108 of LR999957.1, read as the reverse complement.
ACGAGTCTATCTTCTATTTGCTTTTTATACATTGTTCCATGAATTCCTCATTCGCTGCCAAATGCCACATATCTTGCAACAAAGTTGCCCATGTTTTAGATCATCCGATTGTAGGTCTTTTGGTTCAACCCTTTTATTCTTTGTTGCCTATTTCACCCAGATAATCAAGGGAAAGCCGGAATTTGTGATTTTTACCTAAATTTCGGGACCTGGACAAAATCTAAAATTTTGCTTGATAGGGATTTTCAAGCAACGAGTCTATCTTCTATTTGCTTTTTATACATTGTTCCATGAATTCCTCATTCGCTGCCAAATGCCACATATCTTGCAACAAAGTTGCCCATGTTTTAGATCATCCGATTGTAGGTCTTTTGGTTCAACCCTTTTATTCTTTGTTGCCTATATCACCCAGATAATCAAGGGAAAACCGGAATTTGTGATTTTTACCTAAATTTCGGGACCTGGACAAAATTGAAAATTTTGCTGGATAGGGATTTTCAAGCAACGAGTCTATCTTCTATTTGCTTTTTATACATTGTTCCATGAATTCCTCATTCGCTGCCAAATGCCACATATCTTGCAACAAAGTTGCCCATGTTTTAGATCATCCGATTGTAGGTCTTTTGGTTCAACCCTTTTATTCTTTGTTGCCTATTTCACCCAGATAATCAAGGGAAAGCCGGAATTTGTGATTTTTACCTAAATTTCGGGACCTGGACAAAATCTAAAATTTTGCTTGATAGGGATTTTCAAGCAACGAGTCTATCTTCTATTTGCTTTTTATACATTGTTCCATGAATTCCTCATTCGCTGCCAAATGCCACATATCTTGCAACAAAGTTGCCCATGTTTTAGATCATCCGATTGTAGGTCTTTTGGTTCAACCCTTTTATTCTTTGTTGCCTATATCACCCAGATAATCAAGGGAAAGCCGGAATTTGTGATTTTTACCTAAATTTCGCGACCTGGACAAAATCGAAAATTTTGCTGGATAGGGATTTTCAAGCAACGAGTCTATCTTCTATTTGCTTTATATACATTGTTCCATGAATTCCTCATTCGCTGCCAAATGCCACATATCTTGCAACAAAGTTGCCCATGTTTTAGATCATCCGATTGTAGGTCTTTTGGTTCAACCCTTTTATTCTTTGTTGCCTATATCACCCAGATAATCAAGGGAAAACCGGAATTTGTGATTTTTACCTAAATTTCGGGACCTGGACAAAATTGAAAATTTTACTGGATAGGGATTTTCAAGCAACGAGTCTATCTTCTATTTGCTTTTTATACATTGTTCCATGAATTCCTCATTCGCTGCCAAATGCCACATATCTTGCAACAAAGTTGCCCATGTTTTAGATCATCCGATTGTAGGTCTTTTGGTTCAACCCTTTTATTCTTTGTTGCCTATATCACCCAGATAATCAAGGGAAAGCCGGAATTTGTGATTTTTACCTAAATTTCGCGACCTGGACAAAATCGAAAATTTTGCTGGATAGGGATTTTCAAGCAACGAGTCTATCTTCTATTTGCTTTATATACATTGTTCCATGAATTCCTCATTCGCTGCCAAATGCCACATATCTTGCAACAAAGTTGCCCATGTTTTAGATCATCCGATTGTAGGTCTTTTGGTTCAACCCTTTTATTCTTTGTTGCCTATATCACCCAGATAATCAAGGGAAAACCGGAATTTGTGATTTTTACCTAAATTTCGGGACCTGGACAAAATTGAAAATTTTGCTGGATAGGGATTTTCAAGCAACGAGTCTATCTTCTATTTGCGTTTTATACATTGTTCCATGAATTCCTCATTCGCTGCCAAATGCCACATATCTTGCAACAAAGTTGCCCATGTTTTAGATCATCCGATTGTAGGTCTTTTGGTTCAACCCTTTTATTCTTTGTTGCCTATATCACCCAGATAATCAAGGGAAAGCCGGAATTTGTGATTTTTACCTAAATTTCGCGACCTGGACAAAATCGAAAATTTTGCTGGATAGGGATTTTCAAGCAACGAGTCTATCTTCTATTTGCTTTATATACATTGTTCCATGAATTCCTCATTCGCTGCCAAATGCCACATATCTTGCAACAAAGTTGCCCATGTTTTAGATCATCCGATTGTAGGTCTTTTGGTTCAACCCTTTTATTCTTTGTTGCCTATATCACCCAGATAATCAAGGGAAAACCGGAATTTGTGATTTTTACCTAAATTTCGGGACCTGGACAAAATTGAAAATTTTGCTGGATAGGGATTTTCAAGCAACGAGTCTATCTTCTATTTGCTTTTTATACATTGTTCCATGAATTCCTCATTCGCTGCCAAATGCCACATATCTTGCAACAAAGTTGCCCATGTTTTAGATCATCCGATTGTAGGTCTTTTGGTTCAACCCTTTTATTCTTTGTTGCCTATATCACCCAGATAATCAAGGGAAAGCCGGAATTTGTGATTTTTACCTAAATTTCGCGACCTGGACAAAATCGAAAATTTTGCTGGATACGGATTTTCAAGCAACGAGTCTATCTTCTATTTGCTTTATATACATTGTTCCATGAATTCCTCATTCGCTGCCAAATGCCACATATCTTGCAACAAAGTTGCCCATGTTTTAGATCATCCGATTGTAGGTCTTTTGGTTCAACCCTTTTATTCTTTGTTGCCTATATCACCCAGATAATCAAGGGAAAACCGGAATTTGTGATTTTTACCTAAATTTCGGGACCTGGATAAAATTGAAAATTTTGCTGGATAGGGATTTTCAAGCAACGAGTCTATCTTCTATTTGCTTTTTATACATTGTTCCATGAATTCCTCATTCGCTGCCAAATGCCACATATCTTGCAACAAAGTTGCCCATGTTTTAGATCATCCGATTGTAGGTCTTTTGGTTCAACCCTTTTATTCTTTGTTGCCTATATCACCCAGATAATCAAGGGAAAGCCGGAATTTGTGATTTTTACCTAAATTTCGCGACCTGGACAAAATCGAAAATTTTGCTGGATAGGGATTTTCAAGCAACGAGTCTATCTTCTATTTGCTTTATATACATTGTTCCATGAATTCCTCATTCGCTGCCAAATGCCACATATCTTGCAACAAAGTTGCCCATGTTTTAGATCATCCGATTGTAGGTCTTTTGGTTCAACCCTTTTATTCTTTGTTGCCTATATCACCCAGATAATCAAGGGAAAACCGGAATTTGTGATTTTTACCTAAATTTCGGGACCTGGACAAAATTGAAAATTTTGCTGGATAGGGATTTTCAAGCAACGAGTCTATCTTCTATTTGCTTTTTATACATTGTTCCATGAATTCCTCATTCGCTGCCAAATGCCACATATCTTGCAACAAAGTTGCCCATGTTTTAGATCATCCGATTGTAGGTCTTTTGGTTCAACCCTTTTATTCTTTGTTGCCTATATCACCCAGATAATCAAGGGAAAGCCGGAATTTGTGATTTTTACCTAAATTTCGCGACCTGGACAAAATCGAAAATTTTGCTGGATAGGGATTTTCAAGCAACGAGTCTATCTTCTATTTGCTTTATATACATTGTTCCATGAATTCCTCATTCGCTGCCAAATGCCACATATCTTGCAACAAAGTTGCCCATGTTTTAGATCATCCGATTGTAGGTCTTTTGGTTCAACCCTTTTATTCTTTGTTGCCTATATCACCCAGATAATCAAGGGAAAACCGGAATTTGTGATTTTTACCTAAATTTCGGGACCTGGACAAAATTGAAAATTTTGCTGGATAGGGATTTTCAAGCAACGAGTCTATCTTCTATTTGCTTTTTATACATTGTTCCATGAATTCCTCATTCGCTGCCAAATGCCACATATCGTGCAACAAAGTTGCCCATGTTTTAGATCATCCGATTGTAGGTCTTTTGGTTCAACCCTTTTATTCTTTGTTGCCTATATCACCCAGATAATCAAGGGAAAGCCGGAATTTGTGATTTTTACCTAAATTTCGCGACCTGGACAAAATCGAAAATTTTGCTGGATAGGGATTTTCAAGCAACGAGTCTATCTTCTATTTGCTTTATATACATTGTTCCATGAATTCCTCATTCGCTGCCAAATGCCACATATCTTGCAACAAAGTTGCCCATGTTTTAGATCATCCGATTGTAGGTCTTTCGGTTCAACCCTTTTATTCTTTGTTGCCTATATCACCCAGATAATCAAGGGAAAACCGGAATTTGTGATTTTTACCTAAATTTCGGGACCTGGACAAAATTGAAAATTTTGCTGGATAGGGATTTTCAAGCAACGAGTCTATCTTCTATTTGCTTTTTATACATTGTTCCATGAATTCCTCATTCGCTGCCAAATGCCACATATCTTGCAACAAAGTTGCCCATGTTTTAGATCATCCGATTGTAGGTCTTTTGGTTCAACCCTTTTATTCTTTGTTGCCTATATCACCCAGATAATCAAGGGAAAGCCGGAATTTGTGATTTTTACCTAAATTTCGCGACCTGGACAAAATCGAAAATTTTGCTGGATAGGGATTTTCAAGCAACGAGTCTATCTTCTATTTGCTTTATATACATTGTTCCATGAATTCCTCATTCGCTGCCAAATGCCACATATCTTGCAACAAAGTTGCCCATGTTTTAGATCATCCGATTGTAGGTCTTTTGGTTCAACCCTTTTATTCTTTGTTGCCTATATCACCCAGATAATCAAGGGAAAACCGGAATTTGTGATTTTTACCTAAATTTCGGGACCTGGACAAAATTGAAAATTTTGCTGGATAGGGATTTTCAAGCAACGAGTCTATCTTCTATTTGCTTTTTATACATTGTTCCATGAATTCCTCATTCGCTGCCAAATGCCACATATCTTGCAACAAAGTTGCCCATGTTTTAGATCATCCGATTGTAGGTCTTTTGGTTCAACCCTTTTATTCTTTGTTGCCTATATCACCCAGATAATCAAGGGAAAGCCGGAATTTGTGATTTTTACCTAAATTTCGCGACCTGGACAAAATCGAAAATTTTGCTGGATAGGGATTTTCAAGCAACGAGTCTATCTTCTATTTGCTTTATATACATTGTTCCATGAATTCCTCATTCGCTGCCAAATGCCACATATCTTGCAACAAAGTTGCCCATGTTTTAGATCATCCGATTGTAGGTCTTTTGGTTCAACCCTTTTATTCTTTGTTGCCTATTTCACCCAGATAATCAAGGGAAAGCCGGAATTTGTGATTTTTACCTAAATTTCGGGACCTGGACAAAATCTAAAATTTTGCTTGATAGGGATTTTCAAGCAACGAGTCTATCTTCTATTTGTTTTTTATACATTGTTCCATGAATTCCTCATTCGCTGCCAAATGCCACATATCTTGCAACAAAGTTGCCCATGTTTTAGATCATCCGATTGTAGGTCTTTTGGTTCAACCCTTTTATTCTTTGTTGCCTATATCACCCAGATAATCAAGGGAAAGCCGGAATTTGTGATTTTTACCTAAATTTCGCGACCTGGACAAAATCGAAAATTTTGCTGGATAGGGATTTTCAAGCAACGAGTCTATCTTCTATTTGCTTTATATACATTGTTCCATGAATTCCTCATTCGCTGCCAAATGCCACATATCTTGCAACAAAGTTGCCCATGTTTTAGATCATCCGATTGTAGGTCTTTTGGTTCAACCCTTTTATTCTTTGTTGCCTATATCACCCAGATAATCAAGGGAAAACCGGAATTTGTGATTTTTACCTAAATTTCGGGACCTGGACAAAATTGAAAATTTTGCTGGATAGGGATTTTCAAGCAACGAGTCTATCTTCTATTTGCTTTTTATACATTGTTCCATGAATTCCTCATTCGCTGCCAAATGCCACATATCTTGCAACAAAGTTGCCCATGTTTTAGATCATCCGATTGTAGGTCTTTTGGTTCAACCCTTTTATTCTTTGTTGCCTATATCACCCAGATAATCAAGGGAAAGCCGGAATTTGTGATTTTTACCTAAATTTCGCGACCTGGACAAAATCGAAAATTTTGCTGGATAGGGATTTTCAAGCAACGAGTCTATCTTCTATTTGCTTTATATACATTGTTCCATGAATTCCTCATTCGCTGCCAAATGCCACATATCTTGCAACAAAGTTGCCCATGTTTTAGATCATCCGATTGTAGGTCTTTTGGTTCAACCCTTTTATTCTTTGTTGCCTATTTCACCCAGATAATCAAGGGAAAGCCGGAATTTGTGATTTTTACCTAAATTTCGGGACCTGGACAAAATCTAAAATTTTGCTTGATAGGGATTTTCAAGCAACGAGTCTATCTTCTATTTGCTTTTTATACATTGTTCCATGAATTCCTCATTCGCTGCCAAATGCCACATATCTTGCAACAAAGTTGCCCATGTTTTAGATCACCCGATTGTAGGTCTTTTGTTTCAACCCTTTTATTCTTTGTTGCCTATATCACCCAGATAATCAAGGGAAAACCGGAATTTGTGATTTTTACCTAAATTTCGGGACCTGGACAAAATTGAAAATTTTGCTGGATAGGGATTTTCAAGCAACGAGTCTATCTTCTATTTGCTTTTTATACATTGTTCCATGAATTCCTCATTCGCTGCCAAATGCCACATATCTTGCAACAAAGTTGCCCATGTTTTAGATCATCCGATTGTAGGTCTTTTGGTTCAACCCTTTTATTCTTTGTTGCCTATATCACCCAGATAATCAAGGGAAAGCCGGAATTTGTGATTTTTACCTAAATTTCGCGACCTGGACAAAATCGAAAATTTTGCTGGATAGGGATTTTCAAGCAACGAGTCTATCTTCTATTTGCTTTATATACATTGTTCCATGAATTCCTCATTCGCTGCCAAATGCCACATATCTTGCAACAAAGTTGCCCATGTTTTAGATCATCCGATTGTAGGTCTTTTGGTTCAACCCTTTTATTCTTTGTTGCCTATTTCACCCAGATAATCAAGGGAAAGCCGGAATTTGTGATTTTTACCTAAATTTCGCGACCTGGACAAAATCGAAAATTTTGCTGGATAGGGATTTTCAAGCAACGAGTCTATCTTCTATTTGCTTTTTATACATTGTTCCATGAATTCCTCATTCGCTGCCAAATGCCACATATCTTGCAACAAAGTTGCCCATGGTTTAGATCATCCGATTGTAGGTCTTTTGGTTCAACCCTTTTATTCTTTGTTGCCTATTTCACCCAGATAATCAAGGGAAAGCCGGAACTTGTGATTTTTACCTAAATTTCGCGACCTGGACAAAATCTAAAATTTTGCTTGATAGGGATTTTCAAGCAACGAGTCTATCTTCTATTTGCTTTTTATACATTGTTCCATGAATTCCTCATTCGCTGCCAAATGCCACATATCTTGCAACAAAGTTGCCCATGTTTTAGATCATCCGATTGTAGGTCTTTTGGTTCAACCCTTTTATTCTTTGTTGCCTATATCACCCAGATAATCAAGGGAAAACCGGAATTTGTGATTTTTACCTAAATTTCGGGACCTGGACAAAATTGAAAATTTTGCTGGATAGGGATTTTCAAGCAACGAGTCTATCTTTATTTGCTTTATATACATTGTTCCATGAATTCCTCATTCGCTGCCAAATGCCACATATCTTGCAACAAAGTTGCCCATGTTTTAGATCATCCGATTGTAGGTCTTTTGGTTCAACCCTTTTATTCTTTGTTGCCTATATCACCCAGATAATCAAGGGAAAACCGGAATTTGTGATTTTTACCTAAATTTCGGGACCTGGACAAAATCTAAAATTTTGCTGGATAGGGATTTTCAAGCAACGAGTCTATCTTCTATTTGCTTTTTATACATTGTTCCATGAATTCCTCATTCGCTGCCAAATGCCACATATCTTGCAACAAAGTTGCCCATGTTTTAGATCATCCGATTGTAGGTCTTTTGGTTCAACCCTTTTATTCTTTGTTGCCTATTTCACCCAGATAATCAAGGGAAAGCCGGAATTTGTGATTTTTACCTAAATTTCGGGACCTGGACAAAATCTAAAATTTTGCTTGATAGGGATTTTCAAGCAACGATTCTATCTTCTATTTGCTTTTTATACATTGTTCCATGAATTCCTCATTCGCTGCCAAATGCCACATATCTTGCAACAAAGTTGCCCATGTTTTAGATCATCCGATTGTAGGTCTTTTGGTTCAACCCTTTTATTCTTTGTTGCCTATATCACCCAGATAATCAAGGGAAAACCGGAATTTGTGATTTTTACCTAAATTTCGGGACCTGGACAAAATCGAAAATTTTGCTTGATAGGGATTTTCAAGCAACGAGTCTATCTTTATTTGCTTTTTATACATTGTTCCATGAATTCCTCATTCGCTGCCAAATGCCACATATCTTGCAACAAAGTTGCCCATGTTTTAGATCATCCGATTGTAGGTCTTTTGGTTCAACCCTTTTATTCTTTGTTGCCTATTTCACCCAGATAATCAAGGGAAAGCCGGAATTTGTGATTTTTACCTAAATTTCGGGACCTGGACAAAATCTAAAATTTTGCTGGATAGGGATTTTCAAGCAACGAGTCTATCTTCTATTTGCTTTTTATACATTGTTCCATGAATTCCTCATTCGCTGCCAAATGCCACATATCTTGCAACAAAGTTGCCCATGTTTTAGATCATCCGATTGTAGGTCTTTTGGTTCAACCCTTTTATTCTTTGTTGCCTATTTCACCCAGATAATCAAGGGAAAGCCGGAATTTGTGATTTTTACCTAAATTTCGGGACCTGGACAAAATCTAAAATTTTGCTGGATAGGGATTTTCAAGCAACGAGTCTATCTTCTATTTGCTTTTTATACATTGTTCCATGAATTCCTCATTCGCTGCCAAATGCCACATATCTTGCAACAAAGTTGCCCATGTTTTAGATCATCCGATTGTAGGTCTTTTGTTTCAACCCTTTTATTCTTTGTTGCCTATATCACCCAGATAATCAAGGGAAAGCCGGAATTTGTGATTTTTACCTAAATTTCGGGACCTGGACAAAATCAAAAATTTTGCTTGATAGGGATTTTCAGGCAACGAGTCTATCTTCTATTTGCTTTTTATACACTGTTCCATGAATTCCTCATTCGCTGCCAAATGCCACATATCTTGCAACAAAGTTGCCATGTTTTAGATCATCCGATTGTAGGTCTTTTGGTTCAACCCTTTTATTCTTTGTTGCCTATTTCACCCAGATAATCAAGGGAAAGCCGGAATTTGTGATTTTTACCTAAATTTCGGGACCTGGACAAAATCGAAAATTTTGCTGGATAGGGATTTTCAAGCAACGAGTCTATCTTCTATTTGCTTTTTATACATTGTTCCATGAATTCCTCATTCGCTGCCAAATGCCACATATCTTGCAACAAAGTTGCCCATGTTTTAGATCATCCGATTGTAGGTCTTTTGGTTCAACCCTTTTATTCTTTGTTGCCTATTTCACCCAGATAATCAAGGGAAAGCCGGAATTTATGACTTTTACCTAAATTTCGGGACCTGGACAAAATCGAAAATTTTGCTTGATAGGGATTTTCAAGCAACGAGTCTATCTTTATTTGCTTTATATACATTGTTCCATGAATTCCTCATTCGCTGCCAAATGCCACATATCTTGCAACAAAGTTGCCATGTTTTAGATCATCCGATTGTAGGTCTTTTGGTTCAACCCTTTTATTCTTTGTTGCCTATTTCACCCAGATAATCAAGGGAAAGCCGGAATTTGTGATTTTTACCTAAATTTCGGGACCTGGACAAAATCAAAAATTTTGCTTGATAGGGATTTTCAGGCAACGAGTCTATCTTCTATTTGCTTTTTATACACTGTTCCATGAATTCCTCATTCGCTGCCAAATGCCACATATCTTGCAACAAAGTTGCCATGTTTTAGATTATCCGATTGTAGGTCTTTTGGTTCAACCCTTTTATACTTTGTTGCCTATTTCACCCAGATAATCAAGGGAAAGCCGGAATTTATGATTTTTACCTAAATTTCGCGACCTGGACAAAATCGAAAATTTTGCTGGATAGGGATTTTCAAGCAACGAGTCTATCTTCTATTTGCTTTTTATACATTGTTCCATGAATTCCTCATTCGCTGCCAAATGCCACATATCTTGCAACAAAGTTGCCCATGTTTTAGATCATCCGATTGTAGGTCTTTTGTTTCAACCCTTTTATTCTTTGTTGCCTATTTCACCCAGATAATCAAGGGAAAGCCGGAACTTGTGATTTTTACCTAAATTTCGGGACCTGGACAAAATCTAAAATTTTGCTGGATAGGGATTTTCAAGCAACGAGTCTATCTTCTATTTGCTTTTTATACATTGTTCCATGAATTCCTCATTCGCTGCCAAATGCCACATATCTTGCAACAAAGTTGCCATGTTTTAGATTATCCGATTGTAGGTCTTTTGGTTCAACCCTTTTATTCTTTGTTGCCTATTTCACCCAGATAATCAAGGGAAAGCCGGAATTTATGATTTTTACCTAAATTTCGCGACCTGGACAAAATCGAAAATTTTGCTGGATAGGGATTTTCAAGCAACGAGTCTATCTTCTATTTGCTTTTTATACATTGTTCCATGAATTCCTCATTCGCTGCCAAATGCCACATATCTTGCAACAAAGTTGCCCATGTTTTAGATCATCCGATTGTAGGTCTTTTGGTTCAACCCTTTTATTCTTTGTTGCCTATTTCACCCAGATAATCAAGGGAAAGCCGGAATTTGTGATTTTTACCTAAATTTCGGGACCTGGACAAAATCTAAAATTTTGCTTGATAGGGATTTTCAAGCAACGAGTCTATCTTCTATTTGCTTTTTATACATTGTTCCATGAATTCCTCATTCGCTGCCAAATGCCACATATCTTGCAACAAAGTTGCCCATGTTTTAGATCATCCGATTGTAGGTCTTTTGGTTCAACCCTTTTATTCTTTGTTGCCTATATCACCCAGATAATCAAGGGAAAACCGGAATTTGTGATTTTTACCTAAATTTCGGGACCTGGACAAAATCGAAAATTTTGCTTGATAGGGATTTTCAAGCAACGAGTCTATCTTTATTTGCTTTTTATACATTGTTCCATGAATTCCTCATTCGCTGCCAAATGCCACATATCTTGCAACAAAGTTGCCCATGTTTTAGATCATCCGATTGTAGGTCTTTTGGTTCAACCCTTTTATTCTTTGTTGCCTATTTCACCCAGATAATCAAGGGAAAGCCGGAATTTGTGATTTTTACCTAAATTTCGGGACCTGGACAAAATCTAAAATTTTGCTGGATAGGGATTTTCAAGCAACGAGTCTATCTTCTATTTGCTTTTTATACATTGTTCCATGAATTCCTCATTCGCTGCCAAATGCCACATATCTTGCAACAAAGTTGCCCATGTTTTAGATCATCCGATTGTAGGTCTTTTGGTTCAACCCTTTTATTCTTTGTTGCCTATTTCACCCAGATAATCAAGGGAAAGCCGGAATTTGTGATTTTTACCTAAATTTCGGGACCTGGACAAAATCTAAAATTTTGCTGGATAGGGATTTTCAAGCAACGAGTCTATCTTCTATTTGCTTTTTATACATTGTTCCATGAATTCCTCATTCGCTGCCAAATGCCACATATCTTGCAACAAAGTTGCCCATGTTTTAGATCATCCGATTGTAGGTCTTTTGGTTCAACCCTTTTATTCTTTGTTGCCTATTTCACCCAGATAATCAAGGGAAAGCCGGAATTTGTGATTTTTACCTAAATTTCGGGACCTGGACAAAATCTAAAATTTTGCTGGATAGGGATTTTCAAGCAACGAGTCTATCTTCTATTTGCTTTTTATACATTGTTCCATGAATTCCTCATTCGCTGCCAAATGCCACATATCTTGCAACAAAGTTGCCCATGTTTTAGATCATCCGATTGTAGGTCTTTTGGTTCAACCCTTTTATTCTTTGTTGCCTATTTCACCCAGATAATCAAGGGAAAGCCGGAATTTGTGATTTTTACCTAAATTTCGGGACCTGGACAAAATCTAAAATTTTGCTGGATAGGGATTTTCAAGCAACGAGTCTATCTTCTATTTGCTTTTTATACATTGTTCCATGAATTCCTCATTCGCTGCCAAATGCCACATATCTTGCAACAAAGTTGCCCATGTTTTAGATCATCCGATTGTAGGTCTTTTGGTTCAACCCTTTTATTCTTTGTTGCCTATTTCACCCAGATAATCAAGGGAAAGCCGGAATTTGTGATTTTTACCTAAATTTCGGGACCTGGACAAAATCTAAAATTTTGCTGGATAGGGATTTTCAAGCAACGAGTCTATCTTCTATTTGCTTTTTATACATTGTTCCATGAATTCCTCATTCGCTGCCAAATGCCACATATCTTGCAACAAAGTTGCCCATGTTTTAGATCATCCGATTGTAGGTCTTTTGGTTCAACCCTTTTATTCTTTGTTGCCTATTTCACCCAGATAATCAAGGGAAAGCCGGAATTTGTGATTTTTACCTAAATTTCGGGACCTGGACAAAATCGAAAATTTTGCTGGATAGGGATTTTCAAGCAACGAGTCTATCTTCTATTTGCTTTTTATACATTGTTCCATGAATTCCTCATTCGCTGCCAAATGCCACATATCTTGCAACAAAGTTGCCCATGTTTTAGATCATCCGATTGTAGGTCTTTTGGTTCAACCCTTTTATTCTTTGTTGCCTATTTCACCCAGATAATCAAGGGAAAGCCGGAATTTGTGATTTTTACCTAAATTTCGGGACCTGGACAAAATCAAAAATTTTGCTTGATAGGGATTTTCAGGCAACGAGTCTATCTTCTATTTGCTTTTTATACACTGTTCCATGAATTCCTCATTCGCTGCCAAATGCCACATATCTTGCAACAAAGTTGCCATGTTTTAGATCATCCGATTGTAGGTCTTTTGGTTCAACCCTTTTATACTTTGTTGCCTATTTCACCCAGATAATCAAGGGAAAGCCGGAATTTATGATTTTTACCTAAATTTCGGGACCTGGACAAAATCGAAAATTTTGCTTGATAGGGATTTTCAAGCAACGAGTCTATCTTTATTTGCTTTATATACATTGTTCCATGAATTCCTCATTCGCTGCCAAATGCCACATATCTTGCAACAAAGTTGCCCATGTTTTAGATCATCCGATTGTAGGTCTTTCGGTTCAACCCTTTTATTCTTTGTTGCCTATTTCACCCAGATAATCAAGGGAAAGCTGGAATTTGTGATTTTTACCTAAATTTCGGGACCTGGACAAAATCGAAAATTTTGCTGGATAGGGATTTTCAAGCAACGAGTCTAACTTTATTTGCTTTATATACATTGTTCCATGAATTCCTCATTCGCTGCCAAATGCCACATATCTTGCAACAAAGTTGCCCATGTTTTAGATCATCCGATTGTAGGTCTTTCGGTTCAACCCTTTTATTCTTTGTTGCCTATTTCACCCAGATAATCAAGGGAAAGCCGGAATTTGTGATTTTTACCTAAATTTCGGGACCTGGACAAAATCAAAAATTTTGCTTGATAGGGATTTTCAGGCAACGAGTCTATCTTCTATTTGCTTTTTATACACTGTTCCATGAATTCCTCATTCGCTGCCAAATGCCACATATCTTGCAACAAAGTTGCACATGTTTTAGATCATCCGATTGTAGGTCTTTTGGTTCAACCCTTTTATACTTTGTTGCCTATTTCACCCAGATAATCAAGGGAAAACCGGAATTTGTGATTTTTACCTAAATTTCGGGACCTGGACAAAATCGAAAATTTTGCTTGATAGGGATTTTCAAGCAACGAGTCTATCTTTATTTGCTTTTTATACATTGTTCCATGAATTCCTCATTCGCTGCCAAATGCCACATATCTTGCAACAAAGTTGCCCATGTTTTAGATCATCCGATTGTAGGTCTTTTGGTTTAACCCTTTTATTCTTTGTTGCCTATTTCACCCAGATAATCAAGGGAAAGCCGGAATTTGTGATTTTTACCTAAATTTCGGGACCTGGACAAAATCTAAAATTTTGCTGGATAGGGATTTTCAAGCAACGAGTCTATCTTCTATTTGCTTTTTATACATTGTTCCATGAATTCCTCATTCGCTGCCAAATGCCACATATCTTGCAACAAAGTTGCCCATGTTTTAGATCATCCGATTGTAGGTCTTTTGGTTCAACCCTTTTATTCTTTGTTGCCTATTTCACCCAGATAATCAAGGGAAAGCCGGAATTTGTGATTTTTACCTAAATTTCGGGACCTGGACAAAATCTAAAATTTTGCTGGATAGGGATTTTCAAGCAACGAGTCTATCTTCTATTTGCTTTTTATACATTGTTCCATGAATTCCTCATTCGCTGCCAAATGCCACATATCTTGCAACAAAGTTGCCCATGTTTTAGATCATCCGATTGTAGGTCTTTTGGTTCAACCCTTTTATTCTTTGTTGCCTATTTCACCCAGATAATCAAGGGAAAGCTGGAATTTGTGATTTTTACCTAAATTTCGGGACCTGGACAAAATCGAAAATTTTGCTTGATAGGGATTTTCAAGCAACGAGTCTATCTTTATTTGCTTTATATACATTGTTCCATGAATTCCTCATTCGCTGCCAAATGCCACATATCTTGCAACAAAGTTGCCATGTTTTAGATCATCCGATTGTAGGTCTTTTGGTTCAACCCTTTTATTCTTTGTTGCCTATTTCACCCAGATAATCAAGGGAAAGCCGGAATTTGTGATTTTTACCTAAATTTCGGGACCTGGACAAAATCAAAAATTTTGCTTGATAGGGATTTTCAGGCAACGAGTCTATCTTCTATTTGCTTTTTATACACTGTTCCATCAATTCCTCATTCGCTGCCAAATGCCACATATCTTGCAACAAAGTTGCACATGTTTTAGATCATCCGATTGTAGGTCTTTTGGTTTAACCCTTTTATTCTTTGTTGCCTATTTCACCCAGATAATCAAGGGAAAGCCGGAATTTGTGATTTTTACCTAAATTTCGGGACCTGGACAAAATCTAAAATTTTGCTTGATAGGGATTTTCAAGCAACGAGTCTATCTTTATTTGCTTTTTATACATTGTTCCATGAATTCCTCATTCGCTGCCAAATGCCACATATCTTGCAACAAAGTTGCCCATGTTTTAGATCATCCGATTGTAGGTCTTTTGGTTTAACCCTTTTATTCTTTGTTGCCTATTTCACCCAGATAATCAAGGGAAAGCCGGAATTTGTGATTTTTACCTAAATTTCGGGACCTGGACAAAATCTAAAATTTTGCTGGATAGGGATTTTCAAGCAACGAGTCTATCTTCTATTTGCTTTTTATACATTGTTCCATGAATTCCTCATTCGCTGCCAAATGCCACATATCTTGCAACAAAGTTGCCCATGTTTTAGATCATCCGATTGTAGGTCTTTTGGTTCAACCCTTTTATTCTTTGTTGCCTATTTCACCCAGATAATCAAGGGAAAGCCGGAATTTGTGATTTTTACCTAAATTTCGCGACCTGGACAAAATCGAAAATTTTGCTGGATAGGGATTTTCAAGCAACGAGTCTATCTTCTATTTGCTTTTTATACATTGTTCCATGAATTCCTCATTCGCTGCCAAATGCCACATATCTTGCAACAAAGTTGCCCATGTTTTAGATCATCCGATTGTAGGTCTTTTGGTTCAACCCTTTTATTCTTTGTTGCCTATTTCACCCAGATAATCAAGGGAAAGCCGGAATTTGTGATTTTTACCTAAATTTCGGGACCTGGACAAAATCGAAAATTTTGCTTGATAGGGATTTTCAAGCAACGAGTCTATCTTCTATTTGCTTTTTATACATTGTTCCATGAATTCCTCATTCGCTGCCAAATGCCACATATCTTGCAACAAAGTTGCCCATGTTTTAGATCATCCGATTGTAGGTCTTTTGGTTCAACCCTTTTATTCTTTGTTGCCTATTTCACCCAGATAATCAAGGGAAAGCCGGAATTTGTGATTTTTACCTAAATTTCGGGACCTGGACAAAATCGAAAATTTTGCTTGATAGGGATTTTCAAGCAACGAGTCTATCTTCTATTTGCTTTTTATACATTGTTCCATGAATTCCTCATTCGCTGCCAAATGCCACATATCTTGCAACAAAGTTGCCATGTTTTAGATCATCCGATTGTAGGTCTTTCGGTTCAACCCTTTTATACTTTGTTGCCTATTTCACCCAGATAATCAAGGGAAAGCCGGAATTTATGATTTTTACCTAAATTTCGGGACCTGGACAAAATCTAAAATTTTGCTGGATAGGGATTTTCAAGCAACGAGTCTATCTTCTATTTGCTTTTTATACACTGTTCCATGAATACCACATATCTTGCAACAAAGTTGCCCATGTTTTAGATCATCCGATTGTAGGTCTTTTGGTTCAACCCTTTTATACTTTGTTGCCTATTTCACCCAGATAATCAAGGGAAAGCCGGAATTTGTGATTTTTACCTAAATTTCGGGACCTGGACAAAATCGAAAATTTTGCTTGATAGGGATTTTCAAGCAACGAGTCTATCTTTATTTGCTTTATATACATTGTTCCATGAATTCCTCATTCGCTGCCAAATGCCACATATCTTGCAACAAAGTTGCCCATGTTTTAGATCATCCGATTGTAGGTCTTTTGGTTCAACCCTTTTATTCTTTGTTGCCTATTTCACCCAGATAATCAAGGGAAAGCCGGAATTTGTGATTTTTACCTAAATTTCGGGACCTGGACAAAATCTAAAATTTTGCTGGATAGGGATTTTCAAGCAACGAGTCTATCTTTATTTGCTTTATATACATTGTTCCATGAATTCCTCATTCGCTGCCAAATGCCACATATCTTGCAACAAAGTTGCCCATGTTTTAGATCATCCGATTGTAGGTCTTTTGGTTCAACCCTTTTATTCTTTGTTGCCTATTTCACCCAGATAATCAAGGGAAAGCCGGAATTTGTGATTTTTACCTAAATTTCGGGACCTGGACAAAATCGAAAATTTTGCTGGATAGGGATTTTCAAGCAACGAGTCTATCTTCTATTTGCTTTTTATACATTGTTCCATGAATTCCTCATTCGCTGCCAAATGCCACATATCTTGCAACAAAGTTGCCCATGTTTTAGATCATCCGATTGTAGGTCTTTCGGTTCAACCCTTTTATTCTTTGTTGCCTATTTCACCCAGATAATCAAGGGAAAGCCGGAATTTGTGATTTTTACCTAAATTTCGGGACCTGGACAAAATTGAAAATTTTGCTGGATAGGGATTTTCAAGCAACGAGTCTATCTTCTATTTGCTTTTTATACATTGTTCCATGAATTCCTCATTCGCTGCCAAATGCCACATATCTTGCAACAAAGTTGCCCATGTTTTAGATCATCCGATTGTAGGTCTTTTGGTTCAACCCTTTTATTCTTTGTTGCCTATTTCACCCAGATAATCAAGGGAAAGCCGGAATTTGTGATTTTTACCTAAATTTCGGGACCTGGACAAAATCTAAAATTTTGCTGGATAGGGATTTTCAAGCAACGAGTCTATCTTTATTTGCTTTATATACATTGTTCCATGAATTCCGCATTCGCCTCCAAATGCCACATATCTTGCAACAAAGTTGCCCATGTTTTAAATCATCCGATTGTAGGTCTTTCGGTTCAACCCTTTTATTCTTTGTTGCCTATTTCACCCAGATAATCAAGGGAAAGCCGGAATTTGTGATTTTTACCTAAATTTCGGGACCTGGACAAAATTGAAAATTTTGCTGGATAGGGATTTTCAAGCAACGAGTCTATCTTCTATTTGCTTTTTATACATTGTTCCATGAATTCCTCATTCGCTGCCAAATGCCACATATCTTGCAACAAAGTTGCCATGTTTTAGATCATCCGATTGTAGGTCTTTTGGTTCAACCCTTTTATTCTTTGTTGCCTATTTCACCCAGATAATCAAGGGAAAGCCGGAATTTGTGATTTTTACCTAAATTTCGGGACCTGGACAAAATCTAAAATTTTGCTTGATAGGGATTTTCAGGCAACGAGTCTATCTTCTATTTGCTTTTTATACACTGTTCCATGAATTCCTCATTCGCTGCCAAATGCCACATATCTTGCAACAAAGTTGCCCATGTTTTAGATCATCCGATTGTAAGTCTTTTGGTTCAACCCTTTTATTCTTTGTTGCCTATTTCACCCAGATAATCAAGGGAAAGCCGGAATTTGTGATTTTTACCTAAATTTCGGGACCTGGACAAAATCTAAAATTTTGCTTGATAGGTATGCCAAATGCCACATATCTTGCAACAAAGTTGCCATGTTTTAGATCATCCGATTGTAGGTCTTTTGGTTCAACCCTTTTATTCTTTGTTGCCTATTTCACCCAGATAATCAAGGGAAAGCCGGAATTTGTGATTATACCCTATCCTAAGGGCATATTAAGTTTGACACATAGTTTGTAACATAGAGAAATAATCGAGATAGATCCTATAAAGTATATATATTCGTGATCAGCATCAATAGCGAAATCGATTGAGCGATGACCGTCCGTCCGTCCGTCCGTCCGTCCGTCCGTCCGTCCGTCCGTCCGTCCGTCCGTCCGTATGTCACCGCTTTTTGGGCCTTAAATTTTGAGCTAGGACGATGAAATTTCATATCTGGGCTTCTGAGAAAAAGATACAGTACAAGTGTAAAAATTTTTGAAATCCGCCCACTGCCACGCCCACTTTTTCATAACTTCACTAAATTATATGAAACCGAAAAATTTTGTTAAGACCAAATATTTAGGCATTTAGATTCCCTACAATCCACCCATATAAAAGTTTTGGCCACGCCCACTTTTTGGGGGCGTTTTCATCACAAAACCGAGTTTTGGGCCTTCAATTATTAACTAGGACGCTGAAATTTCATATCTGGGCTTCCAAGAAAAAGATACAGTACAAGTGTAAATTTTTTTTACATCCGCCCACTGCCACGCCTACTTTTTTATAACTTCACTAAATTATATGAAACCGAAAAATTTTGTTAAGACCAAATATTTAGGTATACAGATTCCCTACAATTCACCCATAGAACAGTTTTGGTCACGCCCACTTTTTGGGGGCGTTTTCATCAAAAAACCGATTTTGATAAAATTTTACATGTCACATCCTCAAACGTTCGAGGTTATAGCCATATTTGAGTACAAAATGCAATTTGGTCACGCGCACTTTATAGAGAGGAGGATAGGGTATCATACGATCCGTTCCAGACGGATTGTAGCTTTTCTGTATGTTTTTTACCTAAATTTCGCGACCTGGACAAAATCGAAAATTTTGCTGGATAGGGATTTTCAAGCAACGAGTCTATCTTCTATTTGCTTTTTATACACTGTTCCATGAATTCCTCATTCGCTGCCAAATGCCACATATCTTGCAACAAAGTTGCCCATGTTTTAGATCATCCGATTGTAGGTCTTTTGGTTCAACCCTTTTATACTTTGTTGCCTATTTCACCCAGATAATCAAGGGAAAGCCGGAATTTGTGATTTTTACCTAAATTTCGGGACCTGGACAAAATCTAAAATTTTGCTTGATAGGGATTTTCAAGCAACGAGTCTATCTCTATTTGCTTTTTATACATTGTTCCATGAATTCCTCATTCGCTGCCAAATGCCACATATCTTGCAACAAAGTTGCCCATGTTTTAGATCATCCGATTGTAGGTCTTTTGGTTCAACCCTTTTATTCTTTGTTGCCTATTTCACCCAGATAATCAAGGGAAAGCCGGAATTTGTGATTTTTACCTAAATTTCGGGACCTGGACAAAATCGAAAATTTTGCTGGATAGGGATTTTCAAGCAACGAGTCTATCTTCTATTTGCTTTTTATACATTGTTCCATGAATTCCTCATTCGCTGCCAAATGCCACATATCTTGCAACAAAGTTGCCCATGTTTTAGATCATCCGATTGTAGGTCTTTTGGTTCAACACTTTTATTCTTTGTTGCCTATTTCACCCAGATAATCAAGGGAAAGCCGGAATTTGTGATTTTTACCTAAATTTCGGGACCTGGACAAAATCTAAAATTTTGCTGGATAGGGATTTTCAAGCAACGAGTCTATCTTCTATTTGCTTTTTATACACTGTTCCATGAATACCTCATTCGCTGCCAAATGCCACATATCTTGCAACAAAGTTGCCCATGTTTTAGATCATCCGATTGTAGGTCTTTTGATTCAACCCTTTTATTCTTTGTTACCTATTTCACCCAGATAATCAAGGGAAAGCCGGAATTTGTGATTTTTACCTAAATTTCGGAACCTGGACAAAATCGAAAATTTTGCTGGATAATGATTTTCAAGCAACGAGTCTAACTTCTATTTGCTTTTTATACATTGTTCCATGAATTCCTCATTCGCCTCCAAATGCCACATATCTTGCAACAAAGTTGCCCATGTTTTAGATCATCCGATTGTAGGTCTTTTGGTTCAACCCTTTTATTCTTTGTTGCCTATTTCACCCAGATAATCAAGGGAAAGCCGGAATTTGTGATTTTTACCTAAATTTCGGGACCTGGACAAAATCTAAAATTTTGCTGGATAGGGATTTTCAAGCAACGAGTCTATCTTTATTTGCTTTATATACATTGTTCCATGAATTCCTCATTCGCTGCCAAATGCCACATATCTTGCAACAAAGTTGCCCATGTTTTAGATCATCCGATTGTAGGTCTTTTGGTTCAACCCTTTTATTCTTTGTTGCCTATTTCACCCAGATAATCAAGGGAAAGCCGGAATTTGTGATTTTTACCTAAATTTCGGGACCTGGACAAAATCGAAAATTTTGCTGGATAGGGATTTTCAAGCAACGAGTCTATCTTTATTTGCTTTATATACATTGTTCCATGAATTCCTCATTCGCCTCCAAATGCCACATATCGTGCAACAAAGTTGCCCATGTTTTAGATCATCCGATTGTAAGTCTTTCGGTTCAACCCTTTTATTCTTTGTTGCCTATTTCACCCAGATAATCAAGGGAAAGCCGGAATTTGTGATTTTTACCTAAATTTCGGGACCTGGACAAAATCTAAAATTTTGCTGGATAGGGATTTTCAAGCAACGAGTCTATCTTCTATTTGCTTTTTATACACTGTTCCATGAATACCTCATTCGCTGCCAAATGCCACATATCTTGCAACAAAGTTGCCCATGTTTTAGATCATCCGATTGTAGGTCTTTTGTTTCAACCCTTTTATTCTTTGTTACCTATTTCACCCAGATAATAAAGGGAAAGCCGGAATTTGTGATTTTTACCTAAATTTCGGGACCTGGACAAAATCGAAAATTTTGCTGGATAGGGATTTTCAAGCAACGAGTCTATCTTTATTTGCTTTATATACATTGTTCCATGAATTCCTCATTCGCCTCCAAATGCCACATATCGTGCAACAAAGTTGCCCATGTTTTAGATCATCCGATTGTAAGTCTTTCGGTTCAACCCTTTTATTCTTTGTTGCCTATTTCACCCAGATAATCAAGGGAAAGCCGGAATTTGTGATTTTTACCTAAATTTCGGAACCTGGACAAAATCGAAAATTTTGCTGGATAATGATTTTCAAGCAACGAGTCTAACTTCTATTTGCTTTTTATACATTGTTCCATGAATTCCTCATTCGCCTCCAAATGCCACATATCTTGCAACAAAGTTGCCCATGTTTTAGATCATCCGATTGTAGGTCTTTTGGTTCAACCCTTTTATTCTTTGTTGCCTATTTCACCCAGATAATCAAGGGAAAGCCGGAATTTGTGATTTTTACCTAAATTTCGGGACCTGGACAAAATCGAAAATTTTGCTGGATAATGATTTTCAAGCAACGAGTCTAACTTCTATTTGCTTTTTATACATTGTTCCATGAATTCCTCATTCGCTGCCAAATGCCACATATCTTGCAACAAAGTTGCCCATGTTTTAGATCATCCGATTGTAGGTCTTTTGGTTCAACCCTTTTATTCTTTGTTGCCTATTTCACCCAGATAATCAAGGGAAAGCCGGAATTTGTGATTTTTACCTAAATTTCGGGACTTGGACAAAATCGAAAATTTTGCTGGATAGGGATTTTCAAGCAACGAGTCTATCTTCTATTTGCTTTTTATACATTGTTCCATGAATTCCTCAATCGCTGCCAAATTCCACATATCTTGCAACAAAGTTGCCCATGTTTTAGATCATCCGATTGTAAGTCTTTTGGTTCAACCCTTTTATTCTTTGTTGCCTATATCACCCAGATAATCAAGGGAAAGCCGGAATTTGTGATTTTTACCTAAATTTCGGAACCTGAACAAAATCGAAAATTTTGCTGGATAATGATTTTCAAGCAACGAGTCTAACTTCTATTTGCTTTTTATACATTGTTCCATGAATTCCTCATTCGCTGCCAAATGCCACATATCTTGCAACAAAGTTGCCCATGTTTTAGATCATCCGATTGTAGGTCTTTTGGTTCAACCCTTTTATTCTTTGTTGCCTATTTCACCCAGATAATCAAGGGAAAGCCGGAATTTGTGATTTTTACCTAAATTTCGGAACCTGGACAAAATCGAAAATTTTGCTATATAATGATTTTCAAGCAACGAGTCTAACTTCTATTTGCTTTTTATACATTGTTCCATGAATTCCTCATTCGCTGCCAAATGCCACATATCTTGCAACAAAGTTGCCCATGTTTTAGATCATCCGATTGTAGGTCTTTTGGTTCAACCCTTTTATTCTTTGTTGCCTATTTCACCCAGATAATCAAGGGAAAGCCGGAATTTGTGATTTTTACCTAAATTTCGGGACCTGGACAAAATCGAAAATTTTGCTTGATAGGGATTTTCAAGCAACGAGTCTATCTTCTATTTGCTTTTTATACACTGTTCCATGAATTCCTCATTCGCTGCCAAATGCCACATATCTTGCAACAAAGTTGCCCATGTTTTAGATCATCCGATTGTAGGTCTTTTGGTTCAACCCTTTTGTACTTTGTTGCCTATTTCACCCAGATAATCAAGGGAAAGCCGGAATTTGTGATTTTTACCTAAATTTCGGGACCTGGACAAAATCGAAAATTTTGCTGGATAGGGATTTTCAAGCAACGAGTCTATCTTTATTTGCTTTATATACATTGTTCCATGAATTCCTTATTCGCCTCCAAATGCCACATATCTTGCAACAAAGTTGCCCATGTTTTAGATCATCCGATTGTAAGTCTTTTGGTTCAACCCTTTTATTCTTTGTTGCCTATATCACCCAGATAATCAAGGGAAAGCCGGAATTTGTGATTTTTACCTAAATTTCGGAACCTGAACAAAATCGAAAATTTTGCTGGATAATGATTTTCAAGCAACGAGTCTAACTTCTATTTGCTTTTTATACATTGTTCCATGAATTCCTCATTCGCCTCCAAATGCCACATATCTTGCAACAAAGTTGCCCATGTTTTAGATCATCCGATTGTAGGTCTTTTGGTTCAACCCTTTTATTCTTTGTTGCCTATTTCACCCAGATAATCAAGGGAAAGCCGGAATTTGTGATTTTTACCTAAATTTCGGGACCTGGACAAAATCGAAAATTTTGCTGGATAATGATTTTCAAGCAACGAGTCTAACTTCTATTTGCTTTTTATACATTGTTCCATGAATTCCTCATTCGCTGCCAAATGCCACATATCTTGCAACAAAGTTGCCCATGTTTTAGATCATCCGATTGTAGGTCTTTTGGTTCAACCCTTTTATTCTTTGTTGCCTATTTCACCCAGATAATCAAGGGAAAGCCGGAATTTGTGATTTTTACCTAAATTTCGGGACCTGGACAAAATCGAAAATTTTGCTGGATTGGGATTTTCAAGCAACGAGTCTATCTTTATTTGCTTTATATACATTGTTCCATGAATTCCTCATTCGCTGCCAAATGCCACATATCTTGCAACAAAGTTGCCCATGTTTTAGATCATCCGATTGTAGGTCTTTTGGTTCAACCCTTTTATTCTTTGTTGCCTATTTCACCCAGATAATCAAGGGAAAGCCGGAATTTGTGATTTTTACCTAAATTTCGGGACCTGGACAAAATTGAAAATTTTGCTGGATAGGGATTTTCAAGCAACGAGTCTATCTTCTATTTGCTTTTTATACATTGTTCCATGAATTCCTCATTTGCTGCCAAATGCCACATATCTTGCAACAAAGTTGCCCATGTTTTAGATCATCCGATTGTAGGTCTTTTGGTTCAACCCTTTTATTCTTTGTTGCCTATTTCACCCAGATAATCAAGGGAAAGCCGGAATTTGTGATTTTTACCTAAATTTCGGGACCTGGACAAAATCGAAAATTTTGCTGGATAATGATTTTCAAGCAACGAGTCTAACTTCTATTTGCTTTTTATACATTGTTCCATGAATTCCTCATTCGCTGCCAAATGCCACATATCTTGCAACAAAGTTGCCCATGTTTTAGATCATCCGATTGTAGGTCTTTTGGTTCAACCCTTTTATTCTTTGTTGCCTATTTCACCCAGATAATCAAGGGAAAGCCGGAATTTGTGATTTTTACCTAAATTTCGGGACTTGGACAAAATCGAAAATTTTGCTGGATAGGGATTTTCAAGCAACGAGTCTATCTTCTATTTGCTTTTTATACATTGTTCCATGAATTCCTCAATCGCTGCCAAATTCCACATATCTTGCAACAAAGTTGCCCATGTTTTAGATCATCCGATTGTAAGTCTTTTGGTTCAACCCTTTTATTCTTTGTTGCCTATATCACCCAGATAATCAAGGGAAAGCCGGAATTTGTGATTTTTACCTAAATTTCGGAACCTGAACAAAATCGAAAATTTTGCTGGATAATGATTTTCAAGCAACGAGTCTAACTTCTATTTGCTTTTTATACATTGTTCCATGAATTCCTCATTCGCTGCCAAATGCCACATATCTTGCAACAAAGTTGCCCATGTTTTAGATCATCCGATTGTAGGTCTTTTGGTTCAACCCTTTTATTCTTTGTTGCCTATTTCACCCAGATAATCAAGGGAAAGCCGGAATTTGTGATTTTTACCTAAATTTCGGAACCTGGACAAAATCGAAAATTTTGCTGGATAATGGTTTTCAAGCAACGAGTCTAACTTCTATTTGCTTTTTATACATTGTTCCATGAATTCCTCATTCGCTGCCAAATGCCACATATCTTGCAACAAAGTTGCCCATGTTTTAGATCATCCGATTGTAGGTCTTTTGGTTCAACCCTTTTATTCTTTGTTGCCTATTTCACCCAGATAATCAAGGGAAAGCCGGAATTTGTGATTTTTACCTAAATTTCGGGACCTGGACAAAATCGAAAATTTTGCTTGATAGGGATTTTCAAGCAACGAGTCTATCTTCTATTTGCTTTTTATACACTGTTCCATGAATTCCTCATTCGCTGCCAAATGCCACATATCTTGCAACAAAGTTGCCCATGTTTTAGATCATCCGATTGTAGGTCTTTTGGTTCAACCCTTTTGTACTTTGTTGCCTATTTCACCCAGATAATCAAGGGAAAGCCGGAATTTGTGATTTTTACCTAAATTTCGGGACCTGGACAAAATCGAAAATTTTGCTGGATAGGGATTTTCAAGCAACGAGTCTATCTTTATTTGCTTTATATACATTGTTCCATGAATTCCTTATTCGCCTCCAAATGCCACATATCTTGCAACAAAGTTGCCCATGTTTTAGATCATCCGATTGTAAGTCTTTTGGTTCAACCCTTTTATTCTTTGTTGCCTATATCACCCAGATAATCAAGGGAAAGCCGGAATTTGTGATTTTTACCTAAATTTCGGAACCTGAACAAAATCGAAAATTTTGCTGGATAATGATTTTCAAGCAACGAGTCTAACTTCTATTTGCTTTTTATACATTGTTCCATGAATTCCTCATTCGCCTCCAAATGCCACATATCTTGCAACAAAGTTGCCCATGTTTTAGATCATCCGATTGTAGGTCTTTTGGTTCAACCCTTTTATTCTTTGTTGCCTATTTCACCCAGATAATCAAGGGAAAGCCGGAATTTGTGATTTTTACCTAAATTTCGGGACCTGGACAAAATCGAAAATTTTGCTGGATAATGATTTTCAAGCAACGAGTCTAACTTCTATTTGCTTTTTATACATTGTTCCATGAATTCCTCATTCGCTGCCAAATGCCACATATCTTGCAACAAAGTTGCCCATGTTTTAGATCATCCGATTGTAGGTCTTTTGGTTCAACCCTTTTATTCTTTGTTGCCTATTTCACCCAGATAATCAAGGGAAAGCCGGAATTTGTGATTTTTACCTAAATTTCGGAACCTGGACAAAATCGAAAATTTTGCTGGATAGGGATTTTCAAGCAACGAGTCTATCTTCTATTTGCTTTTTATACACT
Source organism: Xylota sylvarum (assembly GCA_905220385.1). NCBI lineage: Eukaryota > Metazoa > Arthropoda > Insecta > Diptera > Syrphidae > Xylota > Xylota sylvarum. Next base: position 99,096,624 of record LR999957.1, on the reverse strand, counting down.
GTTCCATGAATTCCTCATTCGCTGCCAAATGCCACATATCTTGCAACAGAGTTGCCCATGTTTTAGATCATCCGATTGTAGGTCTTTTGGTTCAACCCTTTTGTACTTTGTTGCCTATTTCACCCAGATAATCAAGGGAAAGCCGGAATTTGTGATTTTTACCTAAATTTCGGGACCTGGACAAAATCGAAAATTTTGCTGGATAGGGATTTTCAAGCAACGAGTCTATCTTCTATTTGCTTTTTATACACTGTTCCATGAATTCCTCATTCGCTGCCAAATGCCACATATCTTGCAACAAAGTTGCCCATGTTTTAGATCATCCGATTGTAGGTCTTTTGGTTCAACCCTTTTATTCTTTGTTGCCTATTTCACCCAGATAATCAAGGAAAAGCCGGAATTTGTGATTTTTACCTAAATTTCGGGACCTGGACAAAATCGAAAATTTTGCTGGATAGGGATTTTCAAGCAACGAGTCTATCTTCTATTTGCTTTTTATACATTGTTCCATGAATTCCTCATTCGCTGCCAAATGCCACATATCTTGCAACAAAGTTGCCCATGTTTTAGATCATCCGATTGTAGGTCTTTTGGTTCAACCCTTTTATTCTTTGTTGCCTATTTCACCCAGATAATCAAGGGAAAGCCGGAATTTGTGATTTTTACCTAAATTTCGGGACCTGGACAAAATCGAAAATTTTGCTGGATAGGGATTTTCAAGCAACGAGTCTATCTTCTATTTGCTTTTTATACATTGTTCCATGAATTCCTCATTCGCTGCCAAATGCCACATATCTTGCAACAAAGTTGCCCATGTTTTAGATCATCCGATTGTAGGTCTTTTGGTTCAACCCTTTTATTCTTTGTTGCCTATTTCACCCAGATAATCAAGGGAAAGCCGGAATTTGTGATTTTTACCTAAATTTCGGGACTTGGACAAAATCGAAAATTTTGCTGGATAGGGATTTTCAAGCAACGAGTCTATCTTCTATTTGCTTTTTATACACTGTTCCATGAATTCCTCATTCGCTGCCAAATGCCACATATCTTGCAACAAAGTTGCCCATGTTTTAGATCATCCGATTGTAGGTCTTTTGGTTCAACCCTTTTGTACTTTGTTGCCTATTTCACCCAGATAATCAAGGGAAAGCCGGAATTTGTGATTTTTACCTAAATTTCGGGACCTGGACAAAATCGAAAATTTTGCTGGATAGGGATTTTCAAGCAACGAGTCTATCTTCTATTTGCTTTTTATACACTGTTCCATGAATTCCTCATTCGCTGCCAAATGCCACATATCTTGCAACAAAGTTGCCCATGTTTTAGATCATCCGATTGTAGGTCTTTTGCTTCAACCCTTTTATTCTTTGTTGCCTATTTCACCCAGATAGTCAAGGGAAAGCCGGAATTTGTGATTTTTACCTAAATTTCGGAACCTGGACAAAATCGAAAATTTTGCTGGATAGGGATTTTCAAGCAACGAGTCTATCTTTATTTGCTTTATATACATTGTTCCATGAATTCCTCATTCGCCTCCAAATGCCACATATCTTGCAACAAAGTTGCCCATGTTTTAGATCATCCGATTGTAGGTCTTTTGGTTCAACCCTTTTATTCTTTGTTGCCTATTTCACCCAGATAATCAAGGGAAAGCCGGAATTTGTGATTTTTACCTAAATTTCGGGACCTGGACAAAATCTAAAATTTTGCTGGATAGGGATTTTCAAGCAACGAGTCTATCTTTATTTGCTTTATATACATTGTTCCATGAATTCCTCATTCGCTGCCAAATGCCACATATCTTGCAACAGAGTTGCCCATGTTTTAGATCATCCGATTGTAGGTCTTTTGGTTCAACCCTTTTGTACTTTGTTGCCTATTTCACCCAGATAATCAAGGGAAAGCCGGAATTTGTGATTTTTACCTAAATTTCGGGACCTGGACAAAATCTAAAATTTTGCTGGATAGGGATTTTCAAGCAACGAGTCTATCTTTATTTGCTTTATATACATTGTTCCATGAATTCCTCATTCGCCTCCAAATGCCACATATCTTGCAACAAAGTTGCCCATGTTTTAGATCATCCGATTGTAGGTCTTTTGGTTCAACCCTTTTATTCTTTGTTGCCTATTTCACCCAGATAATCAAGGGAAAGCCGGAATTTGTGATTTTTACCTAAATTTCGGAACCTGGACAAAATCGAAAATTTTGCTGGATAGGGATTTTCAAGCAACGAGTCTATCTTTATTTGCTTTATATACATTGTTCCATGAATTCCTCATTCGCCTCCAAATGCCACATATCTTGCAACAAAGTTGCCCATGTTTTAGATCATCCGATTGTAGGTCTTTTGGTTCAACCCTTTTATTCTTTGTTGCCTATTTCACCCAGATAATCAAGGGAAAGCCGGAATTTGTGATTTTTACCTAAATTTCGGGACCTGGACAAAATCTAAAATTTTGCTGGATAGGGATTTTCAAGCAACGAGTCTATCTTCTATTTGCTTTTTATACACTGTTCCATGAATTCCTCATTCGCTGCCAAATGCCACATATCTTGCAACAGAGTTGCCCATGTTTTAGATCATCCGATTGTAGGTCTTTTGGTTCAACCCTTTTGTACTTTGTTGCCTATTTCACCCAGATAATCAAGGGAAAGCCGGAATTTGTGATTTTTACCTAAATTTCGGGACCTGGACAAAATCTAAAATTTTGCTGGATAGGGATTTTCAAGCAACGAGTCTATCTTTATTTGCTTTATATACATTGTTCCATGAATACCTCATTCGCTGCGAAATGCCACATATCTTGCAACAAAGTTGCCCATGTTTTAGATCATCCGATTGTAGGTCTTTTGGTTCAACCCTTTTATTCTTTGTTGCCTATTTCACCCAGATAATCAAGGGAAAGCCGGAATTTGTGATTTTTACCTAAATTTCGGAACCTGGACAAAATCGAAAATTTTGCTGGATAATGATTTTCAAGCAACGAGTCTAACTTCTATTTGCTTCTTATACATTGTTCCATGAATTCCTCATTCGCCTCCAAATGCCACATATCTTGCAACAAAGTTGCCCATGTTTTAGATCATCCGATTGTAGGTCTTTTGGTTCAACCCTTTTATTCTTTGTTGCCTATTTCACCCAGATAATCAAGGAAAAGCCGGAATTTGTGATTTTTACCTAAATTTCGGAACCTGGACAAAATCGAAAATTTTGCTGGATAATGATTTTCAAGCAACGAGTCTAACTTCTATTTGCTTCTTATACATTGTTCCATGAATTCCTCATTCGCCTCCAAATGCCACATATCTTGCAACAAAGTTGCCCATGTTTTAGATCATCCGATTGTAGGTCTTTTGGTTCAACCCTTTTATTCTTTGTTGCCTATTTCACCCAGATAATCAAGGGAAAGCCGGAATTTGTGATTTTGACCTAAATTTCGGAACCTGGACAAAATCGAAAATTTTGCTGGATAATGATTTTCAAGCAACGAGTCTAACTTCTATTTGCTTTTTATACATTGTTCCATGAATTCCTCATTCGCCTCCAAATGCCACATATCTTGCAACAAAGTTGCCCATGTTTTAGATCATCCGATTGTAGGTCTTTTGGTTCAACCCTTTTATTCTTTGTTGCCTATTTCACCCAGATAATCAAGGGAAAGCCGGAATTTGTGATTTTTACCTAAATTTCGGAACCTGGACAAAATCGAAAATTTTGCTGGATAATGATTTTCAAGCAACGAGTCTAACTTCTATTTGCTTTTTATACATTGTTCCATGAATTCCTCATTCGCCTCCAAATGCCACATATCTTGCAACAAAGTTGCCCATGTTTTAGATCATCCGATTGTAGGTCTTTTGCTTCAACCCTTTTATTCTTTGTTGCCTATTTCACCCAGATAGTCAAGGGAAAGCCGGAATTTGTGATTTTTACCTAAATTTCGGAACCTGGACAAAATCGAAAATTTTGCTGGATAGGGATTTTCAAGCAACGAGTCTATCTTTATTTGCTTTATATACATTGTTCCATGAATTCCTCATTCGCCTCCAAATGCCACATATCTTGCAACAAAGTTGCCCATGTTTTAGATCATCCGATTGTAGGTCTTTTGGTTCAACCCTTTTATTCTTTGTTGCCTATTTCACCCAGATAATCAAGGGAAAGCCGGAATTTGTGATTTTTACCTAAATTTCGGAACCTGGACAAAATCGAAAATTTTGCTGGATAATGATTTTCAAGCAACGAGTCTAACTTCTATTTGCTTCTTATACATTGTTCCATGAATTCCTCATTCGCCTCCAAATGCCACATATCTTGCAACAAAGTTGCCCATGTTTTAGATCATCCGATTGTAGGTCTTTTGGTTCAACCCTTTTATTCTTTGTTGCCTATTTCACCCAGATAATCAAGGGAAAGCCGGAATTTGTGATTTTTACCTAAATTTCGGAACCTGGACAAAATCGAAAATTTTGCTGGATAATGATTTTCAAGCAACGAGTCTAACTTCTATTTGCTTTTTATACATTGTTCCATGAATTCCTCATTCGCCTCCAAATGCCACATATCTTGCAACAAAGTTGCCCATGTTTTAGATCATCCGATTGTAAGTCTTTTGGTTCAACCCTTTTATTCTTTGTTGCCTATTTCACCCAAATAATCAAGGGAAAGCCGGAATTTGTGATTTTTACCTAAATTTCGGGACCTGGACAAAATCTAAAATTTTGCTGGATAGGGATTTTCAAGCAACGAGTCTATCTTCTATTTGCTTTTTATACACTGTTGCATGAATTCCTCATTCGCCTCCAAATGCCACATATCTTGCAACAAAGTTGCCCATGTTTTAGATCATCCGATTGTAAGTCTTTTGGTTCAACCCTTTTATTCTTTGTTGCCTATTTCACCCAAATAATCAAGGGAAAGCCGGAATTTGTGATTTTTACCTAAATTTCGGGACCTGGACAAAATCTAAAATTTTGCTGGATAGGGATTTTTAAGCAACGAGTCTATCTTCTATTTGCTTTTTATACATTGTTCCATGAATTCCTCATTCGCTGCCAAATGCCACATATCTTGCAACAAAGTTGCCCATGTTTTAGATCATCCGATTGTAGTTCTTTTGGTTCAACCCTTTTATTCTTTGTTGCCTATTTCACCCAGATAATCAAGGGAAAGCCGGAATTTGTGATTTTTACCTAAATTTCGGGGCCTGGACAAAATCTAAAATTTTGCTGGATAGGGATTTTCAAGCAACGAGTCTATCTTCTATTTGCTTTTTATACACTGTTCCATGAATTCCTCATTCGCTGCCAACTGCCAAAATATCTTGCAACAAAGTTGCCCATGTTTTAGATCATCCGATTGTAAGTCTTTTGGTTCAACCCTTTTATTCTTTGTTGCCTATTTCACCTAGATAATCAAGGGAAAGCCGGAATTTGTGATTTTTACCTAAATTTCGGGACCTGGACAAAATCTAAAATTTTGAGGGATAGGGATTTTCAAGCAACGAGTCTATCTTCTATTTGCTTTTTATACACTGTTCCATGAATACCTCATTCGCTGCGAAATGCCACATATCTTGCAACAAAGTTGCCCATGTTTTAGATCATCCGATTGTAAGTCTTTTGGTTCAACCCTTTTATTCTTTGTTGCCTATTTCACCCAGATAATCAAGGGAAAGCCGGAATTTGTGATTTTTACCTAAATTTCGGGACCTGGACAAAATCTAAAATTTTGCTGGATAGGGATTTTCAAGCAACGAGTCTATCTTTATTTGCTTTATATACATTGTTCCATGAATTCCTCATTCGCCTCCAAATGCCACATATCTTGCAACAAAGTTGCCCATGTTTTAGATCATCCGATTGTAAGTCTTTTGGTTCAACCCTTTTATTCTTTGTTGCCTATTTCACCCAAATAATCAAGGGAAAGCCGGAATTTGTGATTTTTACCTAAATTTCGGGACCTGGACAAAATATAAAATTTTGCTGGATAGGGATTTTCAAGCAACGAGTCTATCTTCTATTTGCTTTTTATACACTGTTCCATGAATTCCTCATTCGCCTCCAAATGCCACATATCTTGCAACAAAGTTGCCCATGTTTTAGATCATCCGATTGTAGGTCTTTTGGTTCAACCCTTTTATTCTTTGTTGCCTATTTCACCCAAATAATCAAGGGAAAGCCGGAATTTGTGATTTTTACCTAAATTTCGGGACCTGGACAAAATCTAAAATTTTGCTGGATAGGGATTTTCAAGCAACGAGTCTATCTTCTATTTGCTTTTTATACATTGTTCCATGAATTCCTCATTCGCTGCCAAATGCCACATATCTTGCAACAAAGTTGCCCATGTTTTAGATCATCCGATTGTAGGTCTTTCGGTTCAACCCTTTTATTCTTTGTTGCCTATTTCACCCAGATAATCAAGGGAAAGCCGGAATTTGTGATTTTTACCTAAATTTCGGGACCTGGACAAAATTGAAAATTTTGCTGGATAGGGATTTTCAAGCAACGAGTCTATCTTCTATTTGCTTTTTATACATTGTTCCATGAATTCCTCATTCGCTGCCAAATGCCACATATCTTGCAACAAAGTTGCCCATGTTTTAGATCATCCGATTGTAGGTCTTTTGCTTCAACCCTTTTATTCTTTGTTGCCTATTTCACCCAGATAATCAAGGGAAAGCCGGAATTTGTGATTTTTACCTAAATTTCGGGACCTGGACAAAATCTAAAATTTTGCTTGATAGGGATTTTCAAGCAACGAGTCTATCTTCTATTTGCTTTTTATACATTGTTCCATGAATTCCTCATTCGCTGCCAAATGCCACATATCTTGCAACAAAGTTGCCCATGTTTTAGATCATCCGATTGTAGGTCTTTTGGTTCAACCCTTTTATTCTTTGTTGCCTATTTCACCCAGATAATCAAGGGAAAGCCGGAATTTGTGATTTTTACCTAAATTTCGGGACCTGGACAAAATCTAAAATTTTGCTGGATAGGGATTTTCAAGCAACGAGTCTATCTTCTATTTGCTTTTTATACACTGTTCCATGAATACCTCATTCGCTGCGAAATGCCACATATCTTGCAACAAAGTTGCCCATGTTTTAGATCATCCGATTGTAGGTCTTTTGGTTCAACCCTTTTATTCTTTGTTGCCTATTTCACCCAGATAATCAAGGGAAAGCCGGAATTTGTGATTTTTACCTAAATTTCGGGACCTGGACAAAATCGAAAATTTTGCTGGATAGGGATTTTCAAGCAACGAGTCTATCTTCTATTTGCTTTTTATACATTGTTCCATGAATTCCTCATTCGCTGCCAAATGCCACATATCTTGCAACAAAGTTGCCCATGTTTTAGATCATCCGATTGTAGGTCTTTTGGTTCAACCCTTTTATTCTTTGTTGCCTATTTCACCCAGATAATCAAGGTAAAGCCGGAATTTGTGATTTTTACCTAAATTTCGGGACCTGGACAAAATCGAAAATTTTGCTGGATAGGGATTTTCAAGCAACGAGTCTATCTTCTATTTGCTTTTTATACACTGTTCCATGAATTCCTCATTCGCTGCCAACTGCCAAAATATCTTGCAACAAAGTTGCCCATGTTTTAGATCATCCGATTGTAGGTCTTTTGGTTCAACCCTTTTATTCTTTGTTGCCTATTTCACCCAGATAATCAAGGGAAAGCCGGAATTTGTGATTTTTACCTAAATTTCGGGACCTGGACGAAATCTAAAATTTTGCTTGATAGGGATTTTCAAGCAACGAGTCTAACTTCTATTTGCTTTTTATACATTGTTCCATGAATTCCTCATTCGCCTCCAAATGCCACATATCTTGCAACAAAGTTGCCCATGTTTTAGATCATCCGATTGTAAGTCTTTTGGTTCAACCCTTTTATTCTTTGTTGCCTATTTCACCCAGATAATCAAGGGAAAGCCGGAATTTGTGATTTTTACCTAAATTTCGGAACCTGAACAAAATCGAAAATTTTGCTGGATAATGATTTTCAAGCAACGAGTCTAACTTCTATTTGCTTTTTATACATTGTTCCATGAATTCCTCATTCGCTGCCAAATGCCACATATCTTGCAACAAAGTTGCCCATGTTTTAGATCATCCGATTGTAGGTCTTTTGGTTCAACCCTTTTATTCTTTGTTGCCTATTTCACCCAGATAATCAAGGGAAAGCCGGAATTTGTGATTTTTACCTAAATTTCGGAACCTGGACAAAATCGAAAATTTTGCTGGATAATGATTTTCAAGCAACGAGTCTAACTTCTATTTGCTTTTTATACATTGTTCCATGAATTCCTCATTCGCTGCCAAATGCCACATATCTTGCAACAAAGTTGCCCATGTTTTAGATCATCCGATTGTAGGTCTTTTGGTTTAACTCTTTTATTCTTTGTTGCCTATTTCACCCAGATAATCAAGGGAAAGTCGGAATTTGTGATTTTTTACGATTTATTTGGTCTTGTGTAGATTTTATTTTCAACTTAGCTTAGCTGTTGGATAAGCCTTGCCAAGTCTCAGTTAAAAACTTTGTTAAACGTTCTACCTTACTTGTTTGATTCGTTTGCTTTTTTCAGAAGAATGTACAGCTTTTAAAGAGGACCACTACTTATCGTTTCGTTATCTGAGTTGAAACTTTAAAACATAATATTTGTGGGATGTGCCCCATCTATCGATACATTTCACATGACACTATCTTCTTTGTTGCTTTCGAATGCTGTTCTTGCGTTAAAACTTCGTTGGCGTAAGTCAATTAAAACCACCCATAGTTACCCGTTTTTTCTCCGCTCTTAGCTTAAAATCTTGGTATTTAAATTCCATTAAATTCTTAACATCACTCAACTCTATTACCCCCGATTCGCATTAGTTATAAAAAACAATCTTTGACCTCCATCACTACAAGTTTTTTTCTTCCCTTCGGTTTCCATTACAGATGTTCAACGCGAGCCATAATCAAATCCACACGATTTCCGCGAAAAGTTTCCTCGAGCTTACCAGTCTGACTCATCTTGATATCTCTGCGAATAATTTAACCCGTCTACCGGCGAACATTTTCAACACCACCCAACACCTACGCTACATCAACATGTCCGACAACGCACTGGACCACCTAGATTGCAATCATTTCCTTCAAGTGGAACAGCTCCAGCTGCTGGATCTCTCTATCAACCATCTACATCGGGATAATTTCATTGAAGGACTGCTGGGGCACCACCACTCACAGTCGGTTCAACTGGACCTGAGCAACAACATGTACAGTGTCCTCAATTTGTCGGTGCTCTATGAATTTGCGAAAGTGGATTTGTCAGGTAATTTATGGGACTGCAAATGGCTAATCCAGGAGATGATTCGTGGCCCGGCTACTATACATTTCGGCCGGAATTACACGGTGAAGGATAAAGGGGATGTTCTGAGTGTACCCGGTGTAGATTGTTATGATGGAGAGACCAAAAGGAGTATTATAATACTGATTGGTGGCTGGAATGCGGCGGGCGAACAAGTCCAGGTCAGTTGGTTTGTTTTTATTTTTTTTTTTTGTTGGTTTGTTTCTTGTGCATGCTTGTAGTTTGTTTGTAGAGTACGATGTCAACGATTTTATGGTCAAATATGCGTTTCAAACGATTCGACGATAAAGAGCTTGCAATTTGGATACTGATGGCAGTGATAGTTGGATTTGTATCTGTAAGGGCTATACAGATGGTACTAGCTCGTTGGGTATTTAAGACGAATCGAAAAGAAAAGGAAGCAATGACAGAAAAGGAACTGGAAAGGGTGGAAATGGTGTCGTATCTAGACGAAACTGTATCTGTTGCATCAACTTTTGAGGAGGAAAACGATGAAAGGGACACGAAGACTAAAAAGTAAAAGTGGTCTAAAATGTAGCTTAATCTTTAATTTTTATCTTTATTTAAAGAACATTTACAAATCATCACCATTAAATTAAGCGTTTAAGTTCCCTTGTAGAAGTTTTCAATTACATTCGCATATTTTTCTATAACAATGTTTCGACGAAGCTTTAGAGTTGGTCCTGAAAAGACAAACAGACAATGTTTCAATGTTTATTTATAAAATTTATAATAAGTCCTTCCATTATCATAAGGACAAAATAAAAAAGAAACTCGCACATTACCCCATTCTGTCTATAGTGCAGACACTGACTGATATATGTTTGCATGGATATGCATTCATTAGGTCAATACAATGACCCAGCTACGAGTTGTTGAAATGGCAATGACCCGGTTTGTCCGAGGACCAACAAATATCAATAATTTCTCTTAAGAGCAAACACTTAAAAGGAATTGGCACCGACTCCAGTGCATCCATAATAAACACACACACACACACACTGTCTACACACACATTTCATGCAAATCCATTCCCAGTCGTGTACTCAACTCACCCAGTTCCCCAGTTGGTATCGAGAAATCATGCGGTAAAATGGAAAATTTCTGCACTCTCTGTGCATTTGAGATGGCATTTGCATTCGCCCGACCGATGCCCTCCTGAATTGACTGCAACACTTTTGGACATGGCCCAGCTTCCAAGATCTCCGTAAGTGTAATGTATGGTAGTCCAAGGGATTTCATCCATTGAAGCGATTCAGCTTGTAATGTATCGCATGGTCTTCCACTATCTTGGTCAACATCAGTCTGAAAGGTTTATTGTTTATTTATTTCTATGTACTTTCGAAATGGGACACAACCTTACCTTGATAGTAACTAGCACTGTGAGGAATTTACGTTTATCTCCGATGACCATTGCATTACTTAGGCCGGGCAGTTCCAGCCTTATAAGATTTTCTATCCTAACTGGAGGAATGTTTTCGCCACCAGATGTAACAAGTAGTTCCTTTAGGCGACCGCTTATGTGGAGTCGACCTTTGGAGTCAAAGTATCCAATATCACCAGTGTGAAACCATCCATCCTCCGTGATAGTTTCTTTGGTTTTCTCTGGTTCATGCAGGTATCCCATGAAAATCATTCGGCTTCGAACACAAAGCTGAATAGAGAGAAAGCAACCGCAATCAATGAAACGATTGTCAAGGAGGTACCTCGACTTAAAACCTTACCTCACCATTTCCATTTTCGTCAGTGTTATTCAGTCTTAATTGAATATTGGTTAGTGGTTTCCCAGAACTCTCAAAATCGTCCAAGTCCCAAACTACAGTCACCATACCACTACATTCTGAAATGCCATAAATTTCCGACACCTTAATGTCATAACCAAGAAAGAATTTCTTCAACTCTATATCCACCGGTGCAGCGCCAGTAAAGTATGTTGTACATCGGCTGAATCCTAGAGCAGTCAGGGCTTTTCGACTTATCTTAGCTGCAAGCCAATACATCCAGTTGCTTATTGATGTACTGTCAACCCCTACTATTGCTGGGTGATAGCTTTTGACCGTGCTCCTTGCGGTAGACAGAATGAATTGAAATACCCAAGGCAGCTCACGTTCTGCTGCCAACAGTTTGGCCTGAATTTTCTCATAGATCCTCGGTACCGCAAAGAATCTAGTGGGTTGGGCTTTGATAATTGTTTTTAGGAGAGATCCTTTAAGTGCATCTCGATCAGCAAAATAAATACAAGCACCCATCACAAGTCCCATGAAAAAGTCCAATGTCTGCGCTCCAACATGATTCATCGGTAAATAGCTAACACCAACCTCGTGTCCATAGTTGATATCTGGCATAGTCTCGACCATGCTGATTGCAAATCTGATGATGTTGTCATGGCTTATCATCACTCCCTTTGGCATTCCAACTGTCCCGGACTGGAAAATTATTGTTAAATTTTCAAGTTGATCAATAACTTAAAGCTTACCGTGTAAATGAGTGTAATGCACTCATTGGCGACGATATTTTTGAGTCTCTCTTCCACTTCCGATTCCAAACTCTCGTCACTTAATCCAATCGCCATCATCTGAGACCAACTATAGTAACCTTCCTCGGAATCCACAAAGTCTTCATACGGCCCTTGCATTTGAATGATCGACTTGAGATTTGGAAGACGATGCCTTACCGATCGAACTTTGGCCATTTGTGCCGAGTCATCCACAACACAGATCGTAGCACTGGAACTATTCAAAATATGATAAGTCGCCTCTGCAGAATTCGTTACGTATATTCCAGCGGATACACCGCCAACAAATATGGTCGCCATTTGAGTGAAAAACCATTCGGGCCTACTGATGGCTAGGATACCACATGAAGTTCTCGGTTTTAGTCCCAATTTGATGAATGCCCGTGCAATTTGTCTAGTCTTATTCCAATAGTCATTATATGTCAGTGTTATCCAGTTCTTGTCCACATCTTGAGACACCAATGCAGGGTGGTCTCCGTACTTTTTCACTGTCGATTCGAACAGTTGAGGCAACGTGATGGGCTGGCGGTCAAGATCAAAACTTCGGATTTTCACCGGCTCATCAAGAGAGAAGCTGGTGTAAGACGAAGCAGCTTTACAGTTTTCAAAGTCTGTCATTATGTACAGAGTAGTTGTCAGTGCTGAAAAGTATAAAACAAAAATGTCCAATCAAATTAGTTATGGCGGGAAGTTAATAATGGCATCAAAAGTCAATTTGCGGCTGAAAGCATTCGTTTGTGATTTTTGTTCATAATTAAATTTTAACCATGTCCTGATGATATGATTGAGGATGCACTCCATTTAATTTACTCCAAAGTGGATGGAAAAAAAAAAAGAACAAAAAACGTAAAACGTGGCAATAATATTGAATATTGAAAAATATTGCAATTTAAACTGCCTTTCACAGCAATAATTAATTGATTTAATGCAGAGAGGATGTGTGCAACAGGAAGTTGTATGGAATTGGAGGCATATTTTGTGCTGCGTTTGAGCTATGGTTTCTGGTTACAAACTTTATCAGTGGCACACATTTCAATTTCTACGGCTTTCATACACTGGGTTAAGAGGTGAAAAGTATTTTTGATTTCACTTTTTTTCGAAATGAAATACGTACATAAGCAAATAAAAGTAAATTAAAATCCATTAAATTTGTTGAAAAAGTAGTTCTAGGTTCGATCCCCAGGCAATACCTAAAATTTCTTTTATCCGATATTTGATATCAACATGAAGGTCAAATCTTGAGAAGTAAGTGGCCTAAAATGCTAATGGATTTGGTTTTGGTTTTTTTGGATCCATTCATTCAAGAAGCTTTCTCATAACAGTTTTACTCTTGGATATTTGTCAGACACTCGCAAGAGGTGGGGCCGTGATTTAAATTTTAGGTGTTGTCTGGAGATTGAGTCTCAAACCCCTCGCTCCGTAGTTTAACGCACTAACCACTTGAGCCACGACGTACAGCGTACATTACCGAGAATATTTGATTGAAGATCTTAATATTAGTAGATTCCTTGTATCCGATCCATAGTTCTCAAGACGTGTTCTTTGACATTGGTAGTCACTTATTCTCGATTTTTTTCTTCTCCGTAAAAATACCAAATGTCTCCGACTATCGATTAATTGAACAAACGTCTCTTCTACTCTAACTACTAACTTCTACTCCAAGGAATGCCTTTCAAAGTAAAGTGTTCGTTGGTTTTTTTTTAAGGTACGTCTTACCGAAAAGTGGAACTATTCTGCATTTTTCTTTTAAACAATCCTAAGAAACACCGCAGTTGAGCGTCTACCAATTAGCTCCGATTCTAATAAAATCGAATGGTATGTCTTTTATTGAAACCAACATGAAAAATGCGTCATTCTCGACATATGCGAATAAATAACATTCAAAATCAGCATGAACAATGCAAAAAATACTTTGCCCTCCCTTATCTTTGTTCTACTTCTACTGGACTTAATACCAAATTTGACCCGCAAGATTGGACTCAACGACTTAAGTTAAAACCTATGGGAGACAGAAAAATATCGGAGTCCACAGACACGTTTGAAAGGAACCTCTCTTGGTTTTATTTTCCACAAACAAACAGTTAAATTTCGCTCTTTTAATTGCTTCATTGTAATTCTTGAAATTTTAAAATACATCGATTCGCGGGCAATTTTTAGAATTTTAAACGTCGTCCTTCACCTCCCACATCATAACCATTATCACAAACTGCATTCCTGTTCACAATTATTCCAAATCATAGTCGCTATAGGTAAACACGTTTTAAACTTCTCAATGTTCTTAGAACATGTTACTTATTTTTTTAAATAAACAAGGGAAATAGAAAAACCGAGTTTTTTGTCCATATTTTATTTTGAGTATTTTGATTGTGTTATGAATCAGACGGAATGGACATTCTTCATTACTTTACTTAATTTAATTGAGATATACGAACCTGTTCCACACTCGATTAAAAAAAATATCGCAAAACAACTACGGAGTAAATTAAAACGCAATCAAAAAAAAAAATCACCACTATCACTGAACTATGACAAACAATGTATTGCATAAATTGAATTCACAAAATTTGGATGTAGAAAAATAAATTTGATGCAATCTAATCTACTATGTAGTCCAAACACAATAGTAGATGTGAACCTCAACGTTTTTAAATAGTGACTGTCATACAAAATTTCAGATTCAATGCATATTCTTAAAATACTAGTCTTCAATTCCAGTTGTTATTAACGATTATTAAAACCAGTATTCACCGTAATAAAATTAAAACAATAATTAGTTATAATGTTTGTTTTGAAAAAACTAATAAAATGTATTTTTATGCAACAAAAACATTTCCACTTCTTCGTTGCTAATTTATTCCAAGTCTTTAATGTAATATGGATCAATCTGTACTTGCATGCAGTAGGTACCGACTATTCGTAGAATAAAAACATAACAACACCTCAAGAGCAGTCTTCAGCGATGGTCTAGTCAAGAAACTATTTTTCTTTTTGCGTCATTTGCAAATAAGAAGTCTGACCGCCTAATTGTGGAAAAATCACCAAAAACCGGCTGGATCACTGATCCCACCCTAGTTAAACCTAATCATAAATATTTAAATAATAATATATTTTTAGCTGCTGTACATTGGGTTCTCTAAACGTTCCGTTTTCGATAAGAATTTTACTATTTAATGCCAGACCTATGTATTAATTATGCTTGCTAATTATGTTTTATATAGCAGAGCAAGATTGTATTGTGTGTCATGATCTTTGACAGAAGATAATCACGTCAGTGAAAGAATCAAATATTAAAAAAATATAAAAACTTAATAAAAGCAATTATGATAATGCTCGAGTGGCAGCTGGTTGCTCTCAAATTCAACTTTGACCTAATACCAGCATTACTCGGTTAATGTAAACAACGAAAGCTGCGGAAATGATAGTCGGATTGACTTTTAGGTGCGAGTTATCAACGGACAAGGGGAACAAAGCATAACACAAATGCGGCCTGTGCAGCTAAAGATACACTTCTCAATGAAAACATACCTGCCCATTGAATGCAAATGACAAGACGCGAAGTATTTATCAAAAGGTTTTAGTTAAAGGCTTTAAAATCTAAGTTTCCCAGATGCCTATATTGTATACTATTAGTATCCCAGAAAACATACATTAAACTCATCACATGTTGAAGGTTTTCGAGTGACATTCTTGACATTAAGGTGATCGAATAGTCACATATATTCGAAGTATAATAATCGAAGTCAAGAGTACTGTCATCAACGAAAAAATTAATTGGATTGCGACTTGTGAGAGAGAGAGAGAGTAATTAATAAATAAAAGAAAAAGGTTCTGTGAGAGCATGGAGCCCTGTGGCACACCATCGTTATTAAAAAGAGGTCAATTGACATCAAAATCAATACGGTTTACATGGCATAATTCGTCATCGATATGGGTAAGAATTTATCAACAACATGACGTTGAAGCTTACTAACGAGGACAATACTGAATGGTGTATATCAAGAGCAACTACTCTGCACTAACCGTATTGATGAATGCACTGGTTCTACTTTTTCAGCAAGAATGATATGGGTTTGTACTTCAGTCACAACAATTTTCTTACTTTCGCTCGACAGTATTCAAAAACATCGTCGATTTAAAGGAACTAATTTTATACAAAAACAATTGCTCTTGTCCTTCCGCACAAAATTGGAACGAGTATTGTATGAGGTTGAGGTAGCCACCTGTAACCTAGCTACCTACCTTCTGAGAAAATACATACATACGAGTATGATCAGTCAATATTTTGATTCAACTTAAAGCACCCGAAAGGAAGAAAGTATTTCAGACTGGACAATTCTATCTACATATGTATATATGTATCAAGTAACAAAGTGCATCTGAATTTCTCGGTTTCTCAAGTGAACTATATTCCACTTTCACTATTAAATTCATCATTTTGAACTCAGCCAAGAAAATGTTTCCATAAGTTCTGAAGGATTTCAAAAATACCCTTCGACTGTAGATAGTCAAAGTTTAAAAGAACTTAAGTCGATTGTAATTTAAATCGTCGCTGCATTCACTCCAGGTTAGTATTTATAAAATAACACGTTAGTATCACAAATCCTTTTGAGATGTCCTCAGCAAATGTAACATACCTTAATTAACAAGAAATATTTAAAATCTTTTCTTTTTAGACAATTACACTTCCAACGAATTTCTAAGGATGTAATCCTTTTTAAATAACAACCAAGCACTATACAATGTCACGCGATGAAGGTTTACAATTAAATGATCGGAAACACCGCCTACTGACCGCTGCTTGTCATGTAACTTTACAAGCGACGTCAACGGTTGCGGAATAATTGGATCAAAAAGGTATTTTTTGTTGTTAATCTTATTGTTTATGAGTAATAGCAGTAACGACGATAATTACTACATTAATCACTTGTAAATTAACTTTTGTAAACCTAACTATGTTTTTATTTTATGTTTTTCATTCACATTTGACCCTAAGTAGGGAATCTACATACATAACTACTATGTATTAAACAGCTATACCATATTTTTTTGGTGCTGGGTTACCGGAGATACAAGGCCAGTATTTAATTAGAAAAACCTTTGTGAAAAAATGCAGAAAATTTTAGAAAAATTTAACGAGATTTGAGTATTTTTTTTTGGAATAAATAGCCAAATTGCGAATGAACGTAATTCAGCATTTTTTGAAAAAGAAAATTTGAAGTTTTTTCTTTCGACGGAGGGGGTAATGAAAACCAGATGTAGTTAGACCTATACTAGTTCCTCTCTCAAAACAAGGAGGCAGCCATCTAGGCTATTGTGTGCTATTAAAAACCTTTCTACTGTCACAACTCTTTCCTATTAACCCAGTACTGGACTTCAAGTGCACTTTTCGTTTCTTTATATCCAACTCTAAATATTTACATACATACTATATGTCCATATGAACAATCTCTTGAGTTATTTGTAGTCCCCACAACTAGTGCTGACCGATCACAAGAAGATATGCCCCTCTTTTTTATTTCTAAAAAATTCCAGTTCCATTCTTTCAGGACACTCTCTAAGCGCAAACAAAATTCGTCTTCATACAGTTTAGTTGACCGTTATAGGACTAAAAGATCAAAGGATCATTGGAGGTAAGAAAAATCAAAGCTTTTGGTAACACGTATTACTTTTCCTTCAAGTGAGTCACCAATATTTAAAGAATAAATCATATCAAATGGATTAGAAGATAAACATGCAGCGCTTTTCCCCTCTGTTTCGATCCATTATTATTAATAACCTAATAGATGACCTTAACATATTCGAACGTTACGCAGATGACCTAGCCATAATCACAGTAAATGTGGTACAAACACAAGGAATTCAAAAATGGAAACTTCAATCCACATTGTCCTTCTTGGACAATCAACTTTGATTTGTCAAGCAAAAGTATATGCAATATGTAACTCTGTGCCTTAAAGATTTACCTCAAAGCATTAATCTCTAACTATTTTGATTCTACACTAGTATGGAACTATCTCAAATTTTTCACACGGCTTTTAGGTTTTAATATCTTTCTTTTCTGGGTATCTGGACCAGCTATCAAAACTTTGTATTTTATTTCAATGCCCTGCCGTTGCTTGCTTCAGACTAGGAATACCTTTAGCAGATCGCTTTGTTTTACTAACATCTAACACCAGCACTAAGTGATGAGTCTGTGGAAGCATTTCATATGTTTGGGCTGCTTATAAGAGTGGGCCATCTATTGGTTTCTTTTTGAATCATATGTTATTTTGACACTGACAGGTCTTATGCGTTCAAAATATTGACAGAAACTCAATTCTATTTTCGCGGTACGAAATGGATCGATTTACGATTGAACAACGTTGGGAAATATTGCAAAGATACTTCGAAGGAGGATGTTGTGTTGCCTAAACAGAGCGAATTTTGGAAGAAATTTCGGTCGAAATAATGCACCAACTACAGCTGGTGTACTCCAGTATGTGATGAAAGTTCGTGAGACTCGTTTGCTGATTGATAACCGAACATATTCCTGTGTTCGTCATGGACACTCAACGGAGAATATTGCAGCTTTTTGCAGGTTTTTGTAGTGGCGGCATTATTGGTCCATTTTTATTTCAATACTACAATCGAAGAAACGTAACAGTCAGTGAAGAGCGCTACCGATGCGTGATAACCGATTTTTTATGGACAGAAATTGAGGATTTGGACTTGGGCGAGCTATGGTTCCAGCAAGATGGGGCTATATGCACAAGCCATCCAAGAATGAATTTATTGCAGACTAACCTACAATAGTCGTGTAATCAGGCGTTTGTAATGGTAATGGTGCTTGGAAGGCACGTTGGACTTTTTTTGTGGGTTGGCAGTGAAGCTCGATACTATGCGAACAATCCAGAGACGATCCAGGCATTCAAGAACAATATTGGTCACGCTATTCGTGAAATAGTGGCCAAAACCGTCGAAAATATGTTAAAATTGACTTGGCCTACTGCCTGTCGAGGAAGTCATTTCAATGCAATCGGAAGGTTTACTCTTTTCAATAAAGCTACAATCGTGGAAAAATATTGAAGTGTTTTTTATAGCAGGCCCGCCCTATATTAAACGCGCTACGACACAAACCTGATAGTGCTATAAAGGCTCGATCGATATCTCAAATCATTTAACCAAATTCTTCCCTACGTTTCTTTACAGAAAACCCAAATTCAAACCCCATTCAGTATAGAAATAGAATAAAATGCTTGCAATTTATTTTATGCTCATTTAAATTTTTCTTTTCTTTTCGTTTCAGAGCCTTTGCAGTCATGAATCGGACTTCCCAACAAAAACCATATAGGATTCTATGTACCTATGAACATCTAGCGATTCTTTAGAGAAATGCAACAAACCGCTGTGATTACCTTCAAAACACAGAAGCTACGAACCTTCTTCATTGTAAAATTAAATTCCAGTCGGCTTTTGTACGAATGAGGTTAAAACAGACATGGATTGAAGACTATTGAAGCAACAACCTGTGATCGAAGTAGAAAAACATAATTCTATTTACCTATTTATATTTATTGCGGAATAAGTTTTTCTTATTTAAAAACGAATATTAAAAACCAATAACAACTTCATTAGAAAACATTTTAAAGTGCTTATTTGTTTTGTCTCAATTCAACATAAAAAGCCGTTTAAAACACGTTCGCTGACATGTGCACCATCGGTGGTCACACTTTTTACTCCCTGAGAGGCCGTGTGTACCACCGGTGGTCATAAGTTGAGTTTTTTTCTGCATGGTCTGTTGTTATTTATTTGTTTCTACTTTTCTTACAATCAATAGCTGCGAATTAAAATCAAAAACATAAAGCGGCACAAGAGGAGAAACCACGAAAATATTTGAAACCACAGCACCGGTGTGCCATTTGACCCGCCAATAGTTACACCCATAAAACGCGACAAACACATAAAACAAAAAAACACGACACTGTTTATTAATATTTTTAAACGAAAAAAATAAACTTGGCACCCTGGTTAAGAAAAAAATTTTGTACTACGGCAGCGAACGTGTTAAGAAGCTGTGGTATCTGCACACCATGTCGATACGGCAGTCTACATCGGCATTTAATGATTGCGACCTATGATACATCAAGTACAAACACAAACCAAATCTAACAACATATTAGCTTCATACAAAAGAAAGTCACCTGAGCAAATTCTCCCTTCCTAATTCAGTAAAGAAAAACCCGCAAATATTTCGCTATCATCTGTCTTCCATTACAATGAAATATTAATATAATCATGTTGATCAGAAAATTTCCTTTAATTTGACACCTGAAACGTCAAAATCCATCAACAAACAAAAAAGTTATGTCCAAAATAAATTCATGCTAAAATCAATATATAGCGTCGGATTCTCAGCAGCACATTTTGGGTGTCTGTGGAGAGTGGGTGTACTTGCTATTTTCTGAGGAACTTCTGTTGGCCTGGTGTTTTACGAAAAAATGCTGATTTTTGTAATTTTTTTCATACCGAGGTGACGTCATTTTGTGCAATCGATATCTTTGGATTTAGGAAGGCTAGCGACATGAGATGAAGGGCAAAATGCATAACAGAGGGTGTAGTTCATTTTGGAAGTATTATTCTAGAGTACATGGTGCCCCATAGTTTTGGGTGGATATTGAGTGTCTGTGCCTTTCGCATGGCAATCTATGCAAATGAAACAAAGACGAAAATTTAGCTTATGTATTTTATTTTGAGCACAATCTTTATGTACAGGGTTGTTAACAATTTGACAAGAAAGTAAATAAACTTATTGTGTTGTTTGGTCGAATTCGAGCGCCATGTATGTAGGTGGAGAGTTGTGCGGATTTGTCTTCAGAGGTGTAGAACGAAGATTGCCTTAACCATGCGTTGTGTGCATAAGTAGGAAAAAATAGTTTTGTCCTTGTGGTGCTTGTGTGGATGAAATAAAATTTGTGTGGCAGTGGTCTCTCAAATTTGAATGTAAACAGATGACTGTGGATGCTTGGCTGTGTGGCTTTGTTAAATCCTGTGAATGGGTAAGTAAAATTGGTGTTGTAGGTAGTTGGTGAAGGTAGATCATAGGAGTAAAAAGTCAAGTTGCTTCAATTTCACTGTAAAAAGAAAAACTTTAGTAAGGGATTATGATAATTACCTTGAAGAGCTTGGTTATAGGCGTTATAGAACTGCTAGCTGTAAAGGGATGTAGCATCTTATCTTCTGGAGAAAGTGGATGGCAATGGCTTTGTTTATGCAATGTGATGTATCATTACAGCTTTTAATCAATTTCGATGAAATCTGAAAAAAGGTTGTAGGCACTTTAATGTCGGAAAAATTTAGATCATGAAGTAATTTTATAGCTTTTCAGATAAGACAGTAAGCAATTATCTAGACAGAGAGAGTTAGTTATTGAATGACATAAATATAAATCATACAGCTCTTGGGGAGGAGATTATTTGATCACCTCTTCTGTGGGGATTTTGCGTTTTGGTAAATAAATAGAAAAACTGTAGTGACGGTGCTGTTTTCTCAGACAAACAATGTTTAGCAAAATGAACTGCTTCAACAAAAAATAAAACATCCATCCGGTGTACCAATTTAAACATTTGGCTAAACGTTGGCTAAACATAGCAATATGCTAATCAACAAGTATGAAGAATAATTTCGCTGATTAAAGTACCAGAAATTCATAGCTGCAAATGGCGCTTATTTCCATTTGTTTATCGACGGGCGTATTCATTATTCAAGACGCAATACTACATAAATAACTGATAAACGACCAGATTGGTATTACCGCAAAAGCGGAACAAGTTAAGGTTGAATTTTGAGGGCGGCTGCGTCTTCTGAGCTTTTACTGTAGATATTTAGAACCATATTCTGGAATCGTTACGAGAGTACGAGGCTAAATTATCAAAAGAGAGATTCATCATTTCAAACACAGAATATAATTACACGATACCTACTATTGAAACCACGAAAGAATTTAAATCAAAAGCAGAGTTCTAAAAGGGTCGGTATCTGCCATCATCTTGGCATCACCTTGGCGAGTTAAGGGTTTTACAGATGACATAGCTGGTAGTGGTTGTAGAATATCTACAGAACAAAATGTCACTTCTACATTATCAGACAATGGTCTTTGGTTGTTCACTTCTGTAGGATTGGAATTGGCAGAAAATAAAATGAAAGATATTCCTATTAGAAGTATATAGACGAGTGAAACCACCACGCTTGGTGTTGGTAAACATAACCTAGTTTTCAAACCGAAGATGCGATATAAATGTTAAGAGAGTTTGAAGTACCTTGGCATAGTCTTGGCCTATGGTGGCAACGATCTTGTTACCAGATGTGGTTACCAGAATTAGGAATCAAAAGGACAATTCAATATGCTGTGAACTATCTGGAAGAACAATATTTCTAGCTTAAAATGAAATCCTTGGCAACTGGGTTTGTATTATGCTTAAGAGATTCTCGTCGAACCGTAGTTAAAACAAAATGGTACATATAATAGTAGAAATACATTGACACAACAACAGCCAACAGCAACTTCAACAGCAGAGGCAAATAGACAGATTCTGTGATGTAAAACACATTAGCACAGCGAAATTTGACATTCTGGGAACATTTTTCCTGGATTGGACAGAAATATCAAATGATATCAGGTTAGTACGATTGAAAATTTCGACGCAAAGTTGGCTGCATTTGGACACCAACAGCCAATTTAGGATTAGGCCTAACGTTGAAGTTACTGTTGCTGTTATCAATGTGTTTCTACTGTAATACTTCTGGGAACCTGTAGACGCAGTACAACAAAGAAGCAGTGGATTGGTCAAAACTTGTGGGGAGTAGATAGTTCCACTGTTAAGTACATATGTCATACGCTTAACCAAGCGCCCTAAACAGACGTTGGAAACGTGTGGGGAATAAATTCAAGGGAACTGAACGTTTTACAAACTCAAATGCGCCGTCCTATTTGAATTTATAAAACGTTAAGTTAAGCGTTGTTGACATACTTTCTGACAGAAGCCTGAAAGGACTTGAGTAAGTAAGTAATCGCTGGCAGACAATGACGTCGGACCACAGAGCCATCTCATTTGATGTTCGATACGGATCTAAAAGGAAAAAAGATGGGAAATATGTCAGGATTCCCAGGAACATGGACAAAGTAAAATATCAGGAAATGTTACGGGATAAACTGAATGGGAGAGTACCCAAAATACGGAAAACCACTTAGGGTGTAGAGTCTCAGCTGAAGCATTTACAATCAATTGTTAAAAATGCATACCAAGAGGCGTATACACCTACTTTGGTAGATGCAAAGGACCCCACGCCTTGGTGGTGTAGGGAACTTGAAATTCTAAAGAAGGATGTGAGGAGAGCCTTTAATCAGGCCATGAGAAGGGATAATTCTGAATCATGGGATGAGTATAAGGTAAAGAAGAAAAAGCTAAAAGCAACTCTGCGGCGACGTAAAAGGGAGTCGTGGAGTGAATTTTGCTCGAATATGAGGAGCACAGCTGAGGTCAATAGACTGCTGAAAATTGTCCCCAGCGATCCAGTTTTCAAAATCGGACTTATGCGTGATAGAACGGGGGAGATTGTTGAGACACTGGAATATACAAATGAGGTCCTTATGTAAATACACTTTCCGGGAAGCCTTAAGTCAGATCAGCCCTGGGCTCTAAGGAAACAAGGAGCAAACAGGATGGATAGGGCAGAAGCGAAACGGATAGTTACTCCAGAAGCAGTCAGTGGGGCGATAGAAACGTTTTCCCCTTACAAGACAGCAGGACTGGATGATATTTTTCAAGCTTTAATGCAATGCGGTGCAGATCTCATTCTACCAAGGCTTAGGGCTATATAAGTGACATGCCTAACAATAGGGTAAACACTAATAACATGGAGAGAAGCAAATGTGGTGTTTCTTCCAAAATCAGAAGAAAAGCTGGCAGGTCTACGGAAACAGTGCTTCAGCAGGTGGTACACATTGTGGAAGAGGAGATACATACCGGAGGCATTGCAATGAGTATAATAATGGACATTGAAGGTGCCTTCGGCGAAATATGCTTCGAAAGTCTGAGAGTAACCTTAGAAGAACGCAAGGTTACCCCATTGGTGGTGAGCTGAGTGGATAATATACGATAAATATTCAGACGGGAACTTTCAGACTTAGAGGAAGTGTTAGCAGAGGTTGCCCGCAGGGACGAGTTTTATCACCTACTCTGTGGAATATAACTGTGGACTCTCTTCTGAGAAGACATCAAGAGACTGGCATTCAGACTGTGGGATATGCTGATGATATATGTAGCAATAATAACAAGACGCAAATTCATAAAAATCAGAGCCGATATTATGAGAAATTAGCATTGGTGTCAGGAACAAGGGCTCTCCATCAATGCGGAGATCCCATCATCTTCACAAGGAAGAGAAGAGATCTGGAATTTCAGCACTTGACACTTCGGATCGAAGCTAGGAAGGTTAGGTTTCTGGATGTATAACTAAATGCGGCGGCATCGATGGCACTTCGTCAGCACCGGGATGCCAACTGGCACACGGGTCATAGGTAAATTTTGGATCTCGTGAAAAACGAAAATGGCTATTAATTGGTCTGGTTCGCTATCTAATAATATATGCATACTTATAAAAGTAATCGCTGGTTTTAATGACAAGTAAGGGCTTAAGACCATTGGCATTTTTGATGGAACGTACATTATGGATGTGTACATATGTATGTATGTATATGTGTATTTTTCTTTGCTTAGATCTGAAAGCATAGAATAGGAACTACGACAGTTAAATAAAAATATAAAATGATAGCGTAAAGGCCATAGTTTCTGCCTTAGGAATCAACATAATAAATTCCAGAAAAGTAAAAGTTGTTGTGCCACTTTACTACGGATAAGCAACACAACTTAAATTGAAAATTGATTGTTCGATGGAAATGACTACATAAACCATTTTAGCATTAAAACTTTCATTAGTTATACCTGTCAAGTTAATCAATCTATTCAATGGTTATACGAAACAACAAGTTCACATGTAGAAATTAAAATGACATTCAGAAACCATTATTAAAAAATAACTCAAAAGGCGACAAGTTTTACAAACGCAAAATGCCCTAAGTTCCGCTGAAAGTACCAGGCGAGCAGAATAGAGATGACCCCCACAAATAATGCAGATACTAATCGCTTCATGAAATTCTCATTCAAATAGATATGGATACGGCACATGCCTTCTTCATTCACAACACCGTCTCTGCACACATAAAGAACAACTGCACTCAAAGTCAGAGTATGTATGTATATGTACATATACGTTAAGAGAGTATTTACACACATTTCTCGGCTCCTCCCACTTTCACTTGGTGTAAACAACTTGAAGCTTTGCTTTGCCATCACTTTCGCGGAACGAAAGCTAACCTTGTGCCGATACTGGGCGCCTGGTAAAATGAGTGACGTTCATATGTGGGAAAATATTTTTTGATTACCAACACTGACTGCTGTGACGTTGGCGGCGAGGGTGGTTACCTTCCTGTGCCGTCTGGGATCCTGATGTAGTTTAAATATTTTGAGTCCAACGTCTGTACGAAGTGACGACGTGGAAAAGAGAAAGTTTACGAAATTCTCCAATTTAAATTGTTTCACGTGTCTGCTTTCGAAGAGAAATGTAGTTCGTGTGCAAAGGGAGGGCGACGCAACTGGCTGTTTTCTAGTGAGCTTTACACACTGTACAAAACTATGAATCTCAATTACCAGGCGCACAGAGCATACTGCTAGTCATGGAAATGCATGGTATGTAGTGTTATAGGCGGGTGGAGTGGGTTGTTATTTTGCATACAAGTTTGGGTTCTCGTTAGAAATCTGGGAGGGAGTGACTGGAATGTGTATTATGAGTGTAATCTGTTATCTGGTGACGTTGTTGGTTGGTTGGAGTGGTGGCTCGTGGCACATTGCTCCTACTCGTCACTCGTCAGCGATACGATGCAATGGGGTAATAAAATTCAATTTCAAAGGTCAGGGCGCATGTTTACGTAGTAGGTATACTCGGAAGAATTGTGAGTTACACATTGATGATTTGGTCAAAGTGGGAATGAGTTGATAGAAAGGTATTTATATTAGCAGACAGGTAGTAGGTAGATGAGTTTTTTTTATTTAGAGAGATAAAATAATTTATGATTTATTTCAATACACAAACATACATATGTAATATGCAAATATATGTACATATGTATGTATACATCAGGGATGAGTCTTGACTATTGATCTCATTAAAGTGGTGATTGATACAGCACTGAGCAGTACATCCTGGATCCTGGATCAATCCCGGAGGTCCCAATTGGAAGCAATAGTTTTTGAAAAACTGGCGCATTCTAAACACCAAAACATATAATCACTATTATTTGAACACAAAATAAAAGAACAATCGAGAGTTTAAAAAAACTCGGGCAGATATGGGCGATTTCAATTATATACTACCAGGGAACATATTCTGGAAGCCCAAAGGTTTAGGAGATTGCCAATTTATATTAAGGCAATTGTGGAAGACTTTTATCTGTTATAAAGACTTTTATCTGGTAAAGAGGTGAACAGCTCAAAAGAGATAAGATCTAAGATGAGATTCAAGGCTAACGTTAAAAGAATACCCTGGAGTATGTACAAATAATAAAGCCTAGCGAAAGAGTGGCTGCTTTCCTAAATGCAGCACTGCCTGCTTTGTGCATCAGCAACCATTCCTAAATGCAAACTCAAAATATGGCACAACGCATTACGTTTCTTAATGCATTGTGAATGAATACACTGCGCAAACAAAATCAAACAGCGCATCGTGAACTAACACGATACAAATGGTATTTGTTATTGCTATCCTTTTTGGATTAGCTTTAAAATATATTTCGTGAATATTCGGTTGTCACCAGCACCACAATTGTTTAGGAAATGATTAATTATCTCAGTTGCAATTAATTTATTACACATTGTTCCAGGTTTTCAAAAAATAAATTGTGTGCATCGCATAACATTCCTAAACGTCATAATTCACAACGCAACAGAATGCGCATCGCATTCTGAAAGTATCGTGTGTTTGTGTCACAATGAGCATTTTGATTGATTTTAGGAAAGCAGCCAGTGCTTTCCGTCTACGAATTATGCCTAATATTAGAGAATCGAGGTAAGCCCAGTGACTTCTTTAAGGCTAAGCTCTCATACCGATATGTAATGACTTTATTTCTGGGAAGGTTAAGTCGCACAGATTACAATGATAATGCATTTCAGATTATCGCATTGGTCCTACCTTATTCACTACGGACCTTAGCAAAATTATGTCAAAATATGACAAGAAATAATTGAACTGGAGGAAAGGAAAGGAAGAATGCGTTGCGAAAGAGAAAAAGGACGATCAATGGTAGTTGGTTTTAGTGGTTGGAGATTGTCCTTTCGGAGAATGTCTTCGATAAGACAAGACCTATCATGATATCCGATCAGAAAGGAATTATCTCTGATTCGTACGAAATCGTAGAATTTCCTATCATGGTATCCTTTAAGACATTCATATCGGAGATATTCTTCTGAATAGAAAGGGGATGATGTATCTACAACGTCGCGCAACGACCGAAGTTCTCCGATGGATATTCGTCGCGAAGAAATTTTCCGATTTTTCATGGGATTAATACATTTACTCTGTACGATGGTGTCATGCGTTGCAACCGGAATTTTCTTGTGATTCGTAACTTTTTCTGAACGGATACCATGATAGGGCTGATCATCATGTCGGAGAACTTTGAAGAAAAAATCACAGCAACTGACAGTAAAAATGCAATACATCACAGGTAGCCGTTGTGCGACGTTGTACATCATCGTCTTTCGGAGAACGTTTTGGATATGAGTGTCGACGATATGAAGTTTTATAATTTCGTACGATTCCGAGAAAGTTTGCCATTACTCTACAACGGGTATGTGCTATTGAGTACTGTTTCTATTAATGAATAGATTCCCCGTGACTCGATTACATCTATCCTGCACCACTGCCATTACTTGAATTTAGTTATGTTGTCACTATTGTCTTCATCATGTTTGGCTCGTGTTTTCTATTGGTTTCTATCCATCTTCTTATGAACTTGTTCTTCAGAGATACGAGTAGCATAGTACATTTTCATATGTCGAGTACGGCTTCTATCAGTGAACTTAAGTTCTTTCCAAACCTTGTCCAATACCTACTGTAATTCTCAACCATATCACGGTATCCGATCGGAATATAATAGGGTGTTGACTTCTCAACAAGTATCAGTAAATGTTTACAAAAAAATAAGCTTTCGGATGCACAGAGACGAATGGCTCCACATATCTGCTCCGTCATTCTTCCTATTATGGTATTCGTTTTGAAAATGTTCCGAATCGTATTAAAATTCCGATTGCAACTAATCCATTATGGTATCCGTTCTAATATAGAGATTTCTCACACGTATAGATGTTTTATCCCCAGGAAAAAAATCGGTAAATTTCTACGCGACGAATATCTGTCGGAGAACTTCGGAGAAAATATCATAACTGACAGACAAACATGCAATGCATCGCAGGTAGCCACTGTGTGACACTCACCCCAATTCTTCAAGTCGAATGCCAGTCGTATTTTCTCTCGTATTTAGAATCGCATCAAAATTGAATTCCTATTCTTTGGTTTGTATGCGATGCATACATTTTAGAAAAAAACAAGGTGTATGATTGAAGTTATGCAAACATGTGTTCGTGTACATACGAGTTTGCTCCTGAAATTCGTCTTTGTAATAACTACATACATACGACTGTAGTCGGAATTCGAATATCGTATACGAGTTGAAAAATTGGGGTGAATGCACATTATGCTCTCTCGGAGAATGTCTCCGATATCATACAGTATCGATACGCATACCGTGATATGAAATTCTACAATTCGGAAAAAATCCGTCCCGATACGATATTATCATGGTATTCAATCGGAACGGAATCAACTCTATCATGGCATCCAATCGGAACCGAATTTTCTCTTAGTAGTACGAAATCGTAGAACTTCATATCATGGTATCCATTCCGACACTCTCAGACTTATCATGGTATCCATTCCAAAAAAGTTACGAATCGTATGAATCGGAGAATATTCCTTTCCGATCAGATACCATGATAGGGCTGGGTGACATGCACTGTATTCGGAATGTTCTTACGATTCGTAGCATTTTCAGAACGGATATCATGAAGGGGCTGAGTAAAATATAGACGGGTAAATACAAATAGTTCTGTAGTACGTTCTACATCTAACACTACCCAGAACTTAGCACAAATTAATAAATTATATACAAACTACTGGAAGATTGCAGAATGATAGAAAGCTACAATAAATACTTTCTAACCTTTCACAATTTGCTGAAGTTATACCTCTTGAACTGTCCGCGAATCTACTACATGTGGAATTCTGTTTGCAGTCCAACTTCGATCTTCAGTTTCTTGAAGTTTAGCAAACCCTAAAAATTTAATCTATGTGCAGTGCCTCAACAAATATTGAATTAAAATTTTCATACATACATATGATGTTTATTGTAGAAATACTCTTGACCTGTAGATATTATTCTGTTACCTTCTTCGTTTTTCAATAATCGCTATCATTGGGTCTGTTCATTCTCTTTTGAAAAGATTCCTGTCAATTCTCTTGTGTATCTTGAATATCATACATTATCAGGGGCTTTGACTCTTCATCTTAACATAAATAAATAACAAACTCCAACATAACTTACTTTTACATACAATTTGAATAAAATTAAGTAAATCCTCTGTATTTTATTTACAAAAAAGAAGAAGGAGAATAAGAAACAAACTAGTTCACCTTCTTCTCTGCAATCAATATAATCCTTAAAAGCTACAAAACAAAACAAAAAAAAAATAAACTAATTTACTCGACTTAGTTCTTCTTAGTTCTTCACGGCGTGCAAGCAGCAAATGCACATTTTTTTTTACTTCCTTTACATATTGCATGTATGTTTAGAGGTATATTAACTTATACAAAAGGTACATAAAATGTCTTCAATTGCTTTCGGTTTCCTTGGTTTCTTTCTTTTTTCTTTTTGTTAGGCTTATAACAACAAAAATAATTATTATATGTAAATTCACAGTGTAAATAGTCTAAGTACGTACTCTAATTTTCCTAGATTTAAGTATTATTCTTTTTTTTATATAAATTCCTCCGTTTCATTCATTTAATTTGCTATCTATTTTGTGTGGTTTTCTTTTTTTCTTTTTTTTTTAACTTATAATGTATACAACAAATAAAATTAATTATAACAGAAAAAAAAAAAAAAAAAAATAGGAAAATGTTTAGTTCAAATGTCACAAATGTTTGTGGATAGGCGGTTTAGTAGAGGGCTTCGATAGTAGCCTCGTACATTTGATTGACAACGTTACGTTTCACTTTGAGGGTTGGTCCTGAGTAGAGTGAAAGAAAAATTCTTTAGTAAGACAACCAAAAGGTAAAGATGTACAGCGAGACTTACCTAACTCTCCTGTTGGAATGGAGAAATCGTGCGGCAAGATAGTGAATTTCTGCACTTTTTGTGCGTTGGAAATTGAGAACTTATTGGCACGCTTAATACCGTCTTCGATGGATTTGAAGACTTTCGGGCAGGGACCGGCTTTAAGGATTTGTGAGAGAGTCGTGTGTTCAACTCCTAGACTTTTAACCCATTCGAGGGACTCGTGTGAGAGTTCATCTAATGGCGCCCCCGTATCTTTGTCCATCTCAGTCTGTAAATACAAGTTGAGTTCTTAAAATGTTCACTGCACTGCAATTTTTGAAGCAGACTTTACCTTAATGGTTACCAAAATAGTGAGGTACTTCCTCTTCTCACCAACCAAGAATGCATTGCTGATGGCGGGGAGCTCCTTCTTTACCAGGTTTTCAATGTGAACTGGTGGAATATTTTCACCTCCAGCAGTGATGATAATTTCTTTAGAACGCCCGGTAATGTAAACGTATCCCTTATCGTCAATGTAGCCAACGTCACCGGAGTGCAACCAACCATCATCGTCCAAAGCTTCCTCTGTTTTTTCCTTGTTGTTAATGTATCCCATGAAGACATGACGACCACGAACGCAAATCTACCAAAAATAATCATAGATTTAGTCACATATAGAGCTTTTTTTTCATGTATTGTTACCTCTCCATGGCCCTTTTCGTCCTTATTGATAATTTTGGTCTCACAACCACTCAGTGTCTTGCCAATGGAATCTAGATGAGTGCTATCTGATGAGCACAGACTGTGACAGCCTGATGTCTCAGACATTCCAAATCCATCGAGAATTTTCAAATCCAAGCTGAGGAAATACTTTTTGGTTTCAGGTGACATTGGCGCTGCAGCACTAACCAAAGTCTGGCATCGATCGAAGCCTAAGGCCAGCTTAACCTTCGACATGATCAATGACTTCGCAATCTTATAACGAATACCTCCAGAGCCCTTTCTATAAAAGAAAAAAATAAAATTTAATTCGTTTGTTAACTTTGTTGTTACTTCGTTGTATTTACCCTCCATCTTTATCCTCCAGATAATGTTTTAGGGTAACACCCTTAGCCCAACTAGCTAGCATTGTCTTAAAGCTGCCATTTGATGAAGCGACCGCAATCATACGCTCTTGGAATTTTTCATACACACGCGGAACACCCATAAATCTGGTGGGTCGAGCATCTTGTAGTGACTTAACAAGTGTACCTTTCAAAGCATCTTTGTCAGCAAAATAGATAGTGCCAGCGATTGTGAGAATAATGTAGATATCGACAGTTTGAGCAGCCACATGACTCAGAGGCAGATACGAGACCAACACTTCATTTCCAGGCACAACGTGGTTCAGTGATTTTATAATAGTACGACAGTCGAAGGCAATGTTATCGTGATTTAACATAACACCCTTGGGCATGCCAACTGTTCCGGACTGCAAATGTGAAGAAATACATAGATGAGTTAAAGATCGATAAGACAGATGTTTATCTTGTAACTTACAGTGTAGACCAAGCAACAGCACTCGTTGATTCCAATGCTTTCTAGGCGACGTTTGTACTCGTCTTCGACATCTACAATGGCCATGTCTTCGATTTCAGACCACTGAAAGGGGAAATGGAAAACTAAAGTTAGTATTGAGGACTTTTACCATTGAAATCATAGGTTAGGGGTCTTTACGGCCTCACTTCGAAAGAGAAGATATTTCCTTTCTGATTCTTGTTCTTACTGAGCAGAGCTATATTTTCAGCTTGTCTTGTTGAACAAAACTCCCTTACAAATCATAGTTTAGAGTGCCCAAAATCGTGCTCGTACAGAACGGCTGCTTTTTTTCTTTAGATAAGAAGAGAAGTCATTTCTCATTCTGATCCTTTGTTGATGCGTTGTTAATACGAGTTACGATTTTAGCCTGCATTCTTGATTTATCATGAGCAACACCATTTCCATTCCTAAATCTTTTTATCAGGCCTCAGCAAAACCTGAATTCAACGGCATACAAACTTAAAAATCAACATAACAGAAGAAGAAGTTGCTATTCTATCAAATTATCTGACCCCAAAGGTGGTTTGTTTATTTAACTTATATAGAACAACTTTAGGGACAACTGTCAAACTGAGTCTTTTTGACATTAGTCTTGCAAATCATCATGATTTGAACAGGTTGACAGTACGTGCCATACGGCCGAAACCATGGATTTACATAAAAATTTGATGAGAAGCTAATTTTGAGAACTGGACCTGTCAATTGCCCTTCAAGATCGTGCGACTTGACATCTTTCAATAATTTCATGTGGAGCTACCTGAAGTTCATACTGATAAACCAGCAAATGCCCTTTTCGTGTTATTAGTAACAAACGACCAGTATTGCTTGAAAAAGTGACAGGTAATAGGATGGACAGGATACGCTTTGTTAAGCGCAGTCGCAGTCGAATTTCATTACAAAGTAATTTTTTGCGCTATATGTATTTTTTTTTTTCAAGATCGATGGACTTAAAAAATGTATAAAGGAATATGTCTTTAAAAAGATACATCTCTTACAATTGAGTCTTCTCTTCTGAAGCAATCATGTTATACAGTAATTACAAGCAAATTTTAGTGATACCCTAATTTGATCTTTCACTTCTCATAACATTTGTAATCCAAAGAGCACAAGAGGACAAAACAAATTAATCCACAAAGTGCAAATCTAATTTTGTGAACTGAAATGGAACTTCCACAGACATCCCTGTGAAATGATAAAGCTTTACCCCACTAAAAGTGGATCAAGCTATGACCTCCTCGTTCAAACTAAACTCCTCTGAGCGAGAACTAAATGCAAACAAATTTTAATCACCGCCAAAGCATATTTCCCGAACCAAAAGCAAAACCAACTCCATCACAAACTTCCGCTAAAAAAATATCTAAAATTCATATGAAATTCCTTTTGTGCATTGTGTTCCTCCTCCACAACAAAACAGCATTGTGCACCCCACCCACTGACTTTTTGAAATTCCTTTCTATGCAACCAACTCACCCTATAGTATCCATCCTCCTTCTTCATGAACGGCAAATACGGCTCCTGAATTTGTATGGCTGCCTTTAAATTCGGCAGCTTATCCCTAATCTGATGAATCTTCTCCATTTGCTTTGAATCATCCACCACAACAATGTTTGCTTTTGAATCCTGTAGCACATGCAGAACTGCTTCCGCAGAATTTGTCGTATATATTCCAGCAATGATGCCACCGGCATGAATCGCACCAACTGCGGAATAGAACCATTCTGGACAATTGAAGGCGAGCACACCCACCGAGTGATACCGTTCGAGACCCAGTTTTATAAATGCCTTTGCCACTTGGTGAACTTTCTCCTCATATTGTCTGCAAAAAAAAAAGAAGAAAGAAACACCGAAACGAACCGTTAAAAGGAGCAATAAAGCCGGCAGAGAAATAAGCAACTTACTTGTATGTGACAGTGGCGTAATCCTTCTTTGGTGTTTTGTACTTCATGGCTGGATGATCGGGGTAATTATTAGCAGCACGCTTCAACAAGCTGGGAATGGAAATCGGCTCCTCGGCGCCCAGTCCTTCTTTTGCGATTCTCAGTTTCACCGGCTGTGATGGATCTGTGGTCATGTACACATCAGAGGGCTTCACCCAATTCGGGCCAACACGTTCCGATGACATTGTTTACTATTTTCTACGAGAGCTGCTGTAAAGAGAGAACCAACAAAAAAAGTTTAGTAACACATATATCACAAGGCCCAGAGGTGAATACGTTTCACAACACTGTTACATCAATTAGGTAAATTAATAGTCGTAATAAAAAAAAAACAACCCAACCCTGATAATACGAGTGAGATTATTGTTGTACTTCTCAGACTGACATTGCGTCCGATGTATGTACATACATACGAGTAAACAATTCGAACCCTCTGCCCTCGTTGGAAATACATATAAGTGTGCGAGAGGTGAATGACAGCGATTATGTTCCAATGTCCAATGCTAGTCGTGTGGGACTTTAAACTATCAGCTTGTGGCCAAGTGGTAGGCAGGCGACCCGTATCTTAGCTCAACAGATAAGTTTAGTAAGAAAAGTCACCTCATTTGTCAAAAAAAAAAAAAATTCGGTTCGCAGCTTTTGAAGCCCCTCTATTAATAATAAAATTGATAACGGCATTTTTATTAACTTTATGGACGCATAAACTTATTTTGTTTGACGGTGCCACACTTTATCAGCTACGGTAACACTACTAAGCCGACGAATTCAGTTCTATTTCGAGACGGAGAATAGCTTGCGCCAATTCTCCTCGAGTGATGATAAACCTCTTGACATCTCAGTGGAGCACGACGAAAACATGCAATGGGGGGCTGCACAAGACCAAATGACCTTTAAGTGATCCTAGATTAGTTATGTGTCTCTACTTAAGTTTTTTTTCTATTTTCTATTTAATTTGGGAATTTTTGAAATATTTTTGGAACAGATAATCTTCCGCCACTAACTGGGTCTTAATCAAGGACAATATTGTTGTGAGGAGGGATTTCTTCGTATTTTCCCAACAGGCAATTGGATTTTTTTTTTATTGATTGGCTCTCAAAGGTTGGGATCAGATAAGGATTAGATAATCTCAAAGTGTTTTTCCTAAATGTTGTTGAGATTTATTCTACGTTTTTCAAATTGTTAAAACCTTTGATTGATATGAAATGGCGATTATCAGAGAAATCAGTTGATAAAAGGAATTATAATCGAAAGTCACTCAATGAGTGTGAAGGCTTAAAATGGATGAGTTTATGGATTTGTAAGTTGCTAGCGTCATGATGAATACGAAGATTGTTTATCAAGTTGTCGGTAAAAAAGGACTTGAAAACAGGTGGTTGTGAATTTTGTGAAATGAAAACTGCATCATCACTTCCTGATGATAGTGGAAATATGAGTAATGAACTGTCATAGGGAACATATAAGTCTGTATATAACGAGGCCTGCGACACTTGCCTCCTCAAACAATACCGGCGTTTATTTGACTTTTGGCAGATGTCGGTAGAAATTCCTCAGATTTAGCAATGAATTCGAAATCACAGTTCGCGCCATGAGAGGAACTTCATCTTTTTCGAAGAAGACTATGATGGTGACACCAGAGATTGGTTTTTAAACTCCATCGGGACATTGTACAAACGATGTTTGAATCACGTCAGTCATAAAATGAAATTGACAGCCACGGAACAAGAGTTTCAGTCCATAACAAGCATAAAAGTTGAAACGTTGCAAGTTCAAAGTATGACAGAAAGAAAAATGAAACTACTATAGAAAGGCAACTCATTCGTGTTACATATATTCTTTACACGAATAGAAGGGTCCTACTGTTTTAATGCCGTGTCCGAAGGGCAATATTTAATTTGAGAAGCTTTTTATGACAGTTATACCCTCGAATGTTTGTCAGACGCTCACGTGAGTTAGAGCCGTGAAATAAATTTTATGTGTTTTCTGGGAACCTCGAACCCCTCGCTCTGAAGTTCAACGCACTAACCACTTAAACCGCGGTGCGCACCACCTACGAAGGTACATAATATGAAACAAAATTTTACTAAGTTTTCTGAGTCTAATTGAAAAAAGTAGATATCCTCAATAAATTGATTTATACGCAAAAGATCACACCATAGCGACTACGTAATACATCAAAGAGGGCAACACTCCAACAGTTCATTTTGCAAGCATGATTAGCCAAACAATACCATCAATAAATTCGTACTCTTTGAAACCCTAAAGTGACCATGAAGTACTGGATTAACTTAAATTGCGACATGTAGGCCCATATTCACCTCGCCTGTAGCCCTGTAGGATAACATGCAATGGTAAATATGACAGTTCCGAGCTGCGCATGAAACTGTTGAGTCATAATATGTATTCCAAACTCCATTTGGGAGTCATACGACTTTGTTTCTGTTTGATTTCACCCTTTTCTTTCAAATTTTAGTCAACGAACGATGGTGAATGTGAGTGCGTGTCGCGTTATGTACTCACATTCTGATTCACTCATCGACCGCTCACTGAAACGTGCAATAAAAGGACGAAGTTAACCGAAAATATAATCGGATGATTCGTTTATGGCAAAAAAGTTGTGATTCATTTTGTCAAAAAAAATAAACAAAAATATGTACATACGTACATTTACACACATAGGAAGGAAACGTGCAAAGGGGATGATTAGACATAGTCCACACAAAAAAAAAAAAAAATGTATGCTGGTTCAATAAAACAATTTGACCTCATAACTGAAAATTTAAACACTCAGATCTATAGTACATATATTGTAGTCAATGAAACGACTTGAGCTCAACCGGAAATGGTTAAAAAACCAATTGAGATACTTTAGGGTTGATATGACTGATAAGAAGGCTTAACCAGTGGCAATAAAAAACAAGTATCTAGAAGGTGCATGGGCAATATGTACATGTTTTTATAGGTAGACACATATAGTAAATACTTTTCCATTCCCTTTCCCTAATCTCAGATAAAACGTATGCATTGCTGATAGTACTCGTATGTATCTACCTGCACGTGTCTGTAAAATTGTGTGGTGTGCGACTGTTTATTAGATAATCGAAATAAATACGTATCCCTCATACCAATCTTTATGAACTTTAATAACCCTTTTAAAGGAGAGTCGTACAAGTGTAACCGGTGAGAAATTGAAAACAGAATCTGCAAAAGTAGGTACCTGCCTACCTGTCTCTAAAATCATTTTATTGAACTTTCTTTACTCATTTCGTATTAGAAAGACCACCACTCACTTTAGTTTGTACCTACACTAAAAGAGAGTGTGCAAGGCACTTACTCTTCAACAAATTAAGAGAGAAGACGACATAAAAGGGAAATTTTAAAATAAAAAGAAACTTGTACCATGCACATGAAGCTATTTTGATGATTTTGCATTACAAGTACAAACATATGTACATACATATAAAATAGTCATTACTGTACAAACAAAAAAAAAACAGTTCGTTATGGCGCGCATACGAGTAAGAAAACGAAAAGAGAAGACATTTTTTTTTATAAATTGTACCGCTTTCACATTATTTATAACGCGGTGTTGAGGTACATTTACCTACCGTTGTTGTTTATCTGATTCAAATGATGGAGATAAGGTGTGTATGAAAAGTGCAAAACCGTTGAATTAGCCTGGCAAATGAGCAAATATTGGTGGTTTCTTTTTTATCAAATGGTATAACAAATACAATAATAATGATTGTCGCGCCATCTTATCTATCAGAATTAGGGAACACGCCACACAAAAACCTACTAACAACCACCCCTGTTACCGAATAAATACGAACGGAAGATCGACGAACTCTTCCGATGGCAAAAATAAATGTATAGAATGAAAGAAAACAAATGCCAGCGACTACGTCATCATCATCGTATGACACAGTTTCACATTCCAAAAAGGTGCTCGCACCGATCTTCCTGTCGCCTGTCGCATTCTTCCTCAACCAACATGGTAGTTTCGTTTCCCCTTCCACCGGATAAACTGAACCATACCTGTTTTGTTTTTGTCGATATGTACCTACTTGTTGACGTTTTCAACTGACAGAACCCAGCAGATGATATGAACAAATAAGAAAAAAAAGTAAATATTGGAGAACAGATACAAATCGAACAGAAGAAATCTAGATCACTGATCATGATCTGGATCGTGTTCATAATCATTACACACTGGGGCGGCGAGCATATAGAGAAAATGCATTGAAAATCAAACTCACTACTCCTCAGAACGCACACATTCGTGAGTTGGATCCGAAAATAGTAGTCCAACCAAAAAAGATACACCAGCAAGACCATGATAGTCAGGAGACTACGTCGACGACGACGTAACAATCGTATGTCTAAGAGTGGGCAGCATTCTTAGACGCAAGTAGCACGCACAGTTTTCTTTCTTTTCCACAATTTCCATAAAAAAAAAAAAAATGAACAACAAAAACAAAAACCAACCAACTATCAAGCGATCGTATGATCTTTCTTAAGAATTCTCTCAAAAAGCACGTCAGATATTCCGATTTCGTTTCAACAAGAAGGGGTGGAGGCAATCTAAAGAGAGGTGTGTATACTTGCTGCTAGCACATGGATTGCGCGGCGAACTATTTTTCCTTTATATCTACACGTATAGTATTGTGTATTTACCTTATAACGAAGGATAATAATTTAAGGACTTCTCACTCACGACACCGAGAAAGTTTATTTATTTTCTTTTTTTATTTAATTTAACTGCAAATGTATCTTTTTGTTTTGAAAACGTTATTCTTTGCAGAACGCTACCGAAAGCCGAACCAGATTACACCAAAGCCCATCAATGACTGTCGATCTTGTGGCCGGGATTTGTTGAGTAAGTGTATGATGGAGTACGCTGGTTTTTAGATGTTTGTCGGTTTGTAGCGGGCGCGCGACGGGCAGCATATATTTGCCACTCTCTTTCGCTTGCGCCTTTTCTACTTTTCTCTCTCAGTGCGGCCGCCGTTTATCAGTCAGTTTTCGAAGTATTTGCTCTATCTAGCGCTAGCAC
The DNA here is from genome assembly GCA_905220385.1 of Xylota sylvarum. NCBI lineage: Eukaryota > Metazoa > Arthropoda > Insecta > Diptera > Syrphidae > Xylota > Xylota sylvarum. The sequence goes on along the minus strand of LR999957.1, from coordinate 99,057,705 downwards.
CGACACCGATCGTTCGGCAATCGGCAATTGGAGTGGAAGAGAAAAGTTGAGTGAGCTATTTTCGTTTCGTATCTGTTCGCTGTTGCTGTTGGTGGTGCGTATCTTTTGGGAAGAGAATTTTTTTTTATACTGTGAAGTTAAGATAAGGCACGTTGTTATTTTTTATCAATTTTTTTTTTGTTAAGTAAGAGTCTTGCACTTGAGATTAGTTGATCTTTTGGGAGGAGAAGAGGATATGGGATATCCTTGAACGGGTGTTAATTGTTGGAACATACATATGTATGTACATAAGTCAGTGCATCACAAAAAATGTTCACACGATAGGAGGACCTTTATCTGATAGATAACCATTTGGATATGTATGTATGTAGATACAGAAGAATTTTCAAAAATATATTTTGAATGGAAAGAAATTTTCAAGGCTCTTCTGGTATGTACATGAGTTCAAAAATACTTCAGAGAAAGGGCCTTTTAATTTGAAACATTTATGTTTTCGTTGGACAGTGTTTTTTTTTTCCGGTTTTATAAATAATTATTTTTAATTTATTGTTTATTGTTTACACCCTCAAAGTATTTATGTAGGTATTACAGAATCAGTCACACCACGCGCTAAACCATCCGATGTTGCAGTTTTTTGTTTATGCAGCTGCTATGGTGCTTGTAATAAATATAATTCGCATTTGTGATTGCAAAGCGGCAGTGAATTGTTTATTTCAATTACATATTTAGTTGAACTCAATCGATTCAAGTTTTGTTTGGCAACGAAACTTGTTCAATCGCTTTCTCTGATACTGCAAATCAATAGACTATGCATTGAAGGGAATAATGTACCGTAGATACAATTGCATGTGAGAGCAGTAATTTGCGAAAAATTTGCTTGACATTGATGAGTTTAACTGTAGTAATTTATTGAAATTACTGTCGTCCATAGTTCATTATATTGTTGTACACAGGCGTACTAGACTTGTAGATATCGTTGTTTCAAAGTTATTCACACTCACGTAAGAAAAGTAGTTAACAGACGGACAGGTAGTTTTCCCTTATGCAGGTACCATTTCAGTAAAACACGCCACTTAAAGGTCATTCGTGTTTATTTTTCACTTTGTTATTACCTACATATGTATGTACATATGTATATTTTGTAATATATTTTTTTGTTGGTGTTGAGTTCTAAATTGAGTTGTTTTTTGGATGCTCAACAGAAATTAAAAATTTAAAACAAATTTACTTAGAAACAACCACTATAGTCATATCAGTGTTCGAAGTATGTACCTGTCAACAGGTACTAAAATATAAATAGGTATGTATGTAATATGTGTGTACATATGTAGGTATAATGCATTTTAAGAGATTTAACAAACCTTTAAACTGGTTTATGTGTTCCCACTTGTGAGACCGGTCAATTAGTTTTTATAGCAACACAGTGGACCATATGCACACGGTGATAAGGATACATGGTGACCTTAAGCGAGCCATTCTGAGCATTACTAAATAAAGTATGATACTTGTTTCGTACCTACTTATGTATGTATGTATCTGCATAAAATTACTTGATATTTGGGCACTCACGATGAGATAATGTGGGAACATTTTTATAAATTTTTGTTGCTGTCCTTATGAGTAGAAATAATATTGTTGTACAAGTTTACAGAACGTCACATGGAAGGGGTGTCCCAGTAAAAGCGTCGAACGTATATACATACATATACACTTAACGCCAAGGATGCGTACCAAAACAACATTGCGTATGTATGTAGAATTCGTTTATGTTGAGACTAGAGAATGTATGCAAATTTAAAAAAATGCGTTCCAAATGCATATAACAAATTTGATGATTAATATATTTTATTTATTTGGCAGTGGCTTTATTGATTTTCGACATCAAATCTTGATCCTCAAGTGAACTACTTTTTCCTCCTGAATATGATTTATCTTCAGGTCTATCAGTTTCTGGACTGATACTTAATCACTGTGGGCTCTTATTAATATTACTTAGCTCCAGGTCTTGAAAACCATTCACCCCAATCTGTATTTCAAGTAAAGCAAATTTTCTGCACTGCATTCAGGAGTGCTGCCCGCAGTGTTTTCTACATACTCAGGCGGTAATGGTTACCAAATTGCATTCAACGTCGTTTTTTTTATATCACATCGGAGTGGTTTGATGTTCTTCATTGCAACTGCAGTTTTGTACCGCAAAACTCCCAAAGATTGCGTATGTTAGGTTCATCTATACTTTCTAACATCTCGAGAAAAGTTTGGCGTATTAATTTTTTTAAACTCCTTGGTCCGTCTACTGAGTAGTGATTGGGGCAACAAAAAAAAGTTATGTGCATAGGAACAAAAAAAAATTCGTATTTAAATAAAACTCAATAATTGAGATATCGGGCTGCAATTTATTCCACGTATAGTACATACATATGTTCAATCTAAGTATGGCATTCGATCTCGTTTATATGACCACACCGTGAGCACGTTCTCAGCGATCGATTCTTTGGAGTCAATTTTCCACCACTCTTCCACACATATCAACCAGAACGTTGCCAATTTCGCGTTCTATATACCTATGTTGTTCCTGAGCTAATTTAACGTTGTTGAGTTTTTCGCATAAATCAACGACTTAACTTAACCCCGTAAATAGAAATCCAATGGAGTTTAATTGCAGGACCATTTCTCTAGATTACACGATTACCAAACTTTCCCTTTAATAGATCAATTACTTGACCAAAAGGATGTTTGATCTTCTACAATTTTTTTGAAATGCTGCCTTACACTCGTATCGTTTTACAGACAAGGGAATGTTGTAAGTCCAAACTGGACTTGTAAGTCCCTGTTCTAAAATCGAGTCCCCAATCGAAGGGGACTAGCACAAGATATTTCGTAGAACTTTAAGAAATTCTTCATCATCTCATCTCTCTATCGAAATTCTTTCCAACCATCACTTTTGATTTTATTGCGTTTTGTTTGTCAAACGTTAGCCAGAATTGGGACTTCCAAACTGAGAAAATGCGATTAATAATAAAAGGATTGCCAATCCAAATCTCAAATGTATGAAAAATTAAAAAAAATCCTTAAAGTCATAATATACTATAGGATAGGAAACGATAGAAAGCACAAACCTTCAGCCGTTGCTAAGCAATATTAAAATGCAATTAGAAAACAATGTGTATAGCACATACGTGCTGCTAATAAGCAATGTTTTCTTAACACAATATTGTATGTGCATTTTTAAGCAGTTTCACTGATTTACATTAATTAAGGCTAGATTTAGCTGTTTAAGCTTGTCCGAAACATGCACTATGGGACACGGTTTTACTGAGGGTTCATGCATACATTAATTTGCATGCAAATGATGTGAAGAGAGAAAAGAGTAGAACTTTGAGGTAAGTGATCTTAAGACTTGAATTCTTGAATTCTTCTTGAATTTTAATAATACCAACAGGTTCTCTTTTGACAAAAATGTAGTAAAAATAGATCCAATGCAAGTTATGTTTATTTGCATCACTTTGTATTGACTTTGAACATATTATTTTCAATCTCCAAGGATAATGATTTATCCATGAATTTGCAAATGAAGACTGGAAGGTGATGGAAGTGGTAGTGCCCACTGACAACATATTTTTTGAAAAGGGCCAATCCAACTGCGGGTATCGCACTGGGACCTCTACAAAGAAAGCAAAGGTGTTTTCAAGAGAAAAACAAGAGGGTCTCCTGGATTAAGTTCTGCGGTGAAAAAAAAAATTCACTGAAGACGCAGCTAGACTACGGAAAATCCTATCAAAGGTACCCACAGTTCCATGCTTCATCACAAAACCAGATGGATCCTGGACAGAATCATGCTCCAAGATCCTAGAACTTCTCTTTAGGACACATTTTCCAGGGTGCAAAATCCTAACATCCTACACTGTAGAAAGCCCTTATGACAGAACAGCCAACACAAATCAGCTCCTGGGCAAGCAGATTGGAGACGAAAAGAAAATCAACTAGGCAGTTGACTCCATGTCCCCCTTCAAAGCACCCGGCACTGACGATATTTTCACCATGATGCTACAAAGCCTTAAGAAGTGTATCAGTCCACGGTTAGCGAGTATTTTCCACGGATAGCTTAATTACTCATATATTCCTCGACCCTGGAGAGAAGTCAAAGTCATTTTTATATCCAAAGCGAATAAACCCTCACATACTAGCAAAAAAGACTTAAGGCCGATTAGCCTCAACTCGTTCCTACTCAAGACATTTGAAAGGCTAATAGATTTACATATTCGATCCAAACTAAGTGCTAGCGATATGTCCCCAGTCCAACACGTCTATACTAAACGCCGATCTGTTGAGTCAGCCCTACATGAGGTGGTAACAGCGATTCATGCTAGAAATACGTTAATACCCTACAAAAATGGGCGGTAAGTTGCGGATCAAACGTTAACCCTTTGAAAAAAGAGGTGCTCTTCGCCACTAACAAGAAAACAATCCCACAGATCGGGCCCTTCAGACTCAACGGCACACTCCTCCAAATCTCAGATAAGGCGAGATACTTGGGCTGTATACTCGACCGTAAGCCGACTTGGAACGAAAACACGTCAGTAAGGATAAAGAAAGCATCCATCAAATGGAGCAAAATATTTGATGTACACAGCCATCGTCAGGCGCACAGTAGATAAGACCACTGATCTCATTAGACCTACACCTAAAGGAAACAGCTAAAAAGAGTGTTTTTCAGTTGAAGCAATCCAACCTTTGGAAAGAGGGTGACACGGACCACCGTACTATTGCGAGATGGACATACTTGGGTACACAGAGAGATTATATATCACCATTCCACGACTTCACCCTAATCATTAAAATAATCATCCCCTCAAGAGAGGATTGGATTAACAGTAGGCCCATCAAATCGTAGACTAGACACTAATGGCCTCTGCCGAGTCTGTGGCCGGTACAGAACTGGGAAAACGGCCCTCGGGATATATCACTTCGAAGATCTGAGCGACGTGCCAGGAAAGCCACCATAAACCATCCTAAAATTTATAACAATATCGGATTGGTTCAGGGAGGTCGCTTAGCTATCTCAGACCACAGATTTACTTTTTTCAATCATGACACGCAAGCTATTTATGATAGACAACGCTTTAGCAGAGACTACTAAGAAACATGTTCTATTCCCATGTCTAGCACTACTTCTGCGATGCATCTTACATCAGCACTTAACATAATGTTTTTCAAGTCAGCATCGGAAGACATTTCTAAGACTCTATTTTAGACAGCAAAGTCCACAACGCCGCCACCATAACAACGCATGATAAAACCGCAGCCTTACGTTGCCATGAACTATAATTTCTGCAATCTCACATGCTAATAGAACGTGATTATTAGATGCGTACCGAAAATAAGACAGATCAGTGCTTAGAATCAGAAGATCACCACATTAGAAGATAGATTCATTAATTAAATTGAAAAAATAAAAACACTTGATAAAAAAATTCAAAACAAATAGTAAACAAAAATAACACAGTATTTCTAAAAATATCGAGTTTGACGAATTGAAGGTCAAGTTAGTGTAGACCTTTCGCAATAAATTTGTCAAAATAAACATTTGCTTTGCTTTGCCGATTTTAAGTCTATCTTCTCGCGTAAGACGCTGGACCGATTACGTTTGCAGAGACGAGACAATTAATGATATTAATTAAGTTAACAATCCGGGGGTAATAGTCTAAAAGTAAACTGCACGTATAAGTTTATTTTTTTTTTCATAGTTGAAGTACATAAGTTCAAATTAAAATCGATCGTACTTTTACACTATCAGGTGAGATGTTACAAATTGCGACACAATTTGCGCGCTACGAACTCCAGAACAATCAGATGGAATTGAAAATTTCGAAATATGAAAATTAGAATTTATTTTACCAATAAAATTATACAACTAAATATATATAGTGTCAACAGAAAGATATCTTATTACGAATTTCGAGAACAAGATGAAAACATGGCAATTACTCTTTCGGAATCAAGTAAATTGGACGGACAACCTCAATATGATAAGTGAAAAAGTATATGCAGGGTTGGCGCTGAAAAATTTCAAAACGTCAGAAAACGGAGACGGAACAAAAAAGTTTGCATCAATAATTAAAAATGTAAAAATTAAGGACCTTTGAATTTTGTTATGCAAGCTTTATATCCCGCTCGCCGAGTTTACTCTACCCGACCGACATGTGCACGTTCACTCCCAAATCTGCCAGCAAGGGTGTTACACTTTTCTTCATTCACATTAACTGCTTAGCATCAGTATTTTCTTTAGATTTGAACATGAATATCAAAAAAGTTAACTTAACATTCTTGTACTCTATCTTATCCTTGGCAAAAATAATTCACTTCAAACTCTCTCTAATCCACTTTCTCTAAGGAATTTAGAAAGTCCGAAAAGATGATATCCTTTTCGATTACATCCACAACAATACAATATCTCCTTCCACTTGGCATAAGTACTTATATTGCGAAAAATCGGCAAGACTGCGCTCAGATGAAGGCATGTTGGTCCCTGAACATCTAAATCTTACGGCCACATCTTTATTCTAAACGGGTGGGTTAACCCGAAGCTCCGAACGGAAACGGACTCTCTCAATGCAGTTGGAGGTTTAATATTAGATTTAAGGATCTGGCGACTACTGCGATACTGCGAGTCTCGGTATACATTGCTGTGGGGCGAAACATCACTATAGCAAGCACACGGCTTCCTCATTTCAATGTCCACAATGGGACATGGTGGTCTGATCATCGAACGGTCAATCAAATTGATCATATTGCGATCGACGTAAGGCATTCCTCCGGTATTCTGGATGTCCGAACCTTCCGAGCAGCCAACATAGACTCGGATCACAACCTTGTTGCAGCCAAGGTACGAATGTGGATATCCCTAACGCCACAACAAAGAAGAAATAATGTGAGAAGACATAACCTCAAAAAGCTGGAATCGCAAGAGACCGCCAGAACCTTTGCCTTATGCCGCCAGTATCAAATGCCGACGACCAATGGTAACCCGGCCAACATGCCATCAAAAACGTCGTAATTGATGTACTGGGTTTCACCTGACTACCACCATGGTTTAACGAAGAATGCCAGGAAACAAATGTAGCTAAACAAGAGGCATACAAAGCGGCGCTGCATAAAAGGACGACAATGGCAATCGTGAGTTCTACCAGCAAAAGAGACGGTAAGAACATTGGCTTAGTGGCTTCTCCGAACAGATAGAAAGAACGTGTCAGGCCAACAAGATCTACATAAAAGCCTATAGAGATGAAGAAGGAAACCTCGTAGTAGGATCACATTCGGTCTAACAATATGGAATCTTTTGCAGGCTGTATAACGGCGACGACGACCAACCAGGCAGAATGAACCATTCAATACAGACGATGATAGAACAAATTTCCGTCCACTTGATCAAACAGAAGTTAGGATAGCAATATCCAAGTTTAAATCCAACGGGACTGCTGGGTCTGATGGCCTACAGGCCGAGTGGTTCAAAGCAACTTATCTCTAAAATTTGGCCAGACGAATGTATGGGTGATGAATGGAATCTCAGCATCGTTTGTCTGATCCACAAGAAAGGAGATCCCATTACAGAGCTATCAGTCTCCTCAACATCGCGTACAAGATTTCATCTGGCGTACCGTGTTAATGCCTGAAACCTTTCGTCAACACCCTGATCGGCCCCTATCAGACCAGCAAAGTCCATAGTCGATCAAATTTTCACTCTTCGACATATCCTGGATAAAACTTAAGAAGTTCAAATCGATAGCAACCATCTTTTTATTGATTTCAAGGCCTCACATGACAGCATTTATAGACATGAGCTATACAGATCCATGTCTAGTTTTGGCGCCCCCGCCAAACTTGTTCGCCTGTGCAGGATGACGATAGAGAACGCTTGCTGGTATATACAAGGTCGGTAACGATCTCACCGAGACCTTTGAAGTCAAAAAAGGATTTAGACAAGGTGACGCGCTGTCTTATGATTTCTTCAAAAGCATACTTGAAAGGATTGTGCGAAACTCACAAGTCAACACCGGAGGCACAATGTTTCAAAATTCTATGCAACTACTACCGTATGCCGATGATATAGACATTATTGGCTAAACACAGCGGACTGTCACCGGTGCGTTCGCTGGTATAGAAACGGAAGCGGCCAAAATGGGTCTATCGATAAATGAGTGCTAAACCAAGTACATGCTGTCAACACGAAGGGACACACAACATCGACGAATTGGACATAACGTCATTAAAGACAGCTATAACTTTGAGGTAGTAAGTGATTTTATAGACTTCGACTCTGCTGTAAATTCTGATAATAACATCTAAGCATAAATTAAACGAAGAATCTCTATTTCTTTAGGCTGAGAAGTCAATTGAGTCGTAGAGCCCTATCCTGAACAACTCTGCATAAAACCTTGATCATCCCAGTCCTACTTTATGGCGCTGAAGCTTGGAACCTATCTAAAGGGGATGAAGAAGTCATCGGTCGCTTCGAGAGAGAGATTCTTCGTAAAATGTCCGGCCCCGTTTGCGTTGATGGGGTTTGGAGAGGGAGATTCAACGACGAACTCTATACGAGCTGTACAGCGATATCGACCTAGTCAAAAAATTGGGCATTAGTCGTCTTAGATGGCTAGGACATGTAGAGCAAATGAACACCAGTGCTCTGTTACGTAGATTCTTGGAATCTAATTAATCATTTTCGTCATCACTAGATCCACTTGCAAGTGGGGAAGATGAGTCCATATTTTGTAAAGAAATAACTGAAATAGCTCTTGAAAAGAGCATTCTGAATAGCTATGAAGATTTTGATGATATCTAGACCTAGGGTGAGGGAATGTGAAATCCATAATTGAAATCTTAACCATAAATCAAGTAAAAAGGCAAAGCATACGACAAAAACCAAAGTCCACAAACTTCCTACCGATTCGAAACCTCACGTTTGGTATCAAGAAGAACTGCAAGGTTCTTTTATATTGATGTACGTATATCGGCCGGACAATACTACCTATCAGCGATGTGATTAATATAGTAATAAACACAAATCACAAAATACTCTAATCTATGAAATGTCCATTACTAAGAGTATGCAGTTATCAAGCTGTTTTTTTTTTTTGAAAGCGTTCTGACATTCGACGCAACTAACGAAATATCAACAAACACGTTCCACCACCTGATGATGATAATGTACATAAGTCTTCAATTACAATCGATTAAAACAAAGTTCATTTTCGATTGCACACGTAGATTAACAGGAAAAACCGAAAATTGGTCGTCAAACACAGTCGATTGTAGCAGGTACTTGTAGCTACGACTCCAGCGACAGCAATCATTCTTGGCTATTATTTCCAGATCATAAAATGAAAATTAAGTTATATACATTAAACTAGTTCCGTAAAATAATTTATATTTATCGGTGTTTTAATGGCCGGCAATTACGTACATACATTTGTACAATCTGTTACTGGCATTCCTACGCAGTGGCACTGATCGAGTTTTGAACTGTGTATCTACGGTGTGTTTGGGCAAAGAGTTATAACCTTTTCAATCCTAATCTTATCTTCAAATGCAACGCATCATATGTATGAAAAAAAAAGTCCAAATCATATATTTTTTGTTGGTATTTAATTTTCTTCAATTAGCCATTAAGATTAGATAATTTAATTGCGTGAAAGAAAAATAATGAACTGCTGTTGCTGAGAAGGGAAATACTTACATATACTTATGTATGTATGTACAAAGCGATCACCTTATAATTGTTAATTTGTTTCGATTTAATTAAAATAGCCTCGCGGAATGACCCACGATTAGTTTTGCAAAGTGACACCAGACTCTTAAACTCGAATCTCGATCGACATGGAGATAGGTGGTAGGTACATGTTTGTTTATACGAGTAGGCTCTGTGAGTTTGCTTGTCGTCGTGATGAGATACACTATTTCATGAATACTGCTAGAATTTCTGATGCGATAATGTTTGTAGTGAACATAGCTTTGAGATTATCACTTAAAGGGTGTAAAGTTCACATTGTGTCTTTTTTTTTTTTGACTCTACGAGGAATGTAACGTAATATACGGCGAATGTATGTCACACTTACTTGGGTTATATAAGTGGAGCGTGGAGACGAAACAAAAAAGTTATGTTGGGACAGAAAAAAAATGTATCTATGAGTTATTAACAATTAAGTTATGAATTTTTTTTTAATAAAGTTTTATGGGCTTTTAAATACAGAGTACCAACTATTAATACTACTCACGGTCAGTCGTGAGTAAAGACAAATTATACTAGATCGTCAGAGCAGTTCCAAATCAGATGAGTGTTGCGTCTAAAATATGTCTAGACCAGTAGCGTTAATTGACTTGATTTGGAATTTAAAATGAACTAGACCGATAATGGGAATTGTCTTGAAGAACTCCAACTACGAGTATGATGCGATATAGAGTAGGAAAATATATTTTTATATAGTACTGGAGAACTGTGTAATTTGTATAGATGTACAGAGCGAACCGATAACAAGTAGTCCGATTGATAAAAACAACGCAGACAGGTCTTTGGCTAGTTGCTGTCGGGTAATATTTACTCACTACAAGATCCACTAAAGTCGGTGGTCAAGATCGTCTACTGCAATCTTCATGGACAAGTACCCTGTTCTATCGAAACTAGTTGCCAACAAAACTTGCAGACTTCTGTTGAAGGCATCGTCTTTTAACTGACAAAAAAAAACTGTAGCGATGAAAATTTAGGTCCTGAAACTATGATATTTTTTTGAGTTAGAGTACTCGAACAAGTAGTCCTGAATACCGATTATTCCTGACTGTCAGCGCATATCGGAGCTTGACGCATCGATTTTTCTCTTATAGATATAAGAAAACACAATCTAAACTTTTTGTTGCATAAATATTCAGAATAAGTAATGAGTAATGTAAGACAAAGTTATGGAGTTCTTGACAAACTAATCAGCACTTGATTTGTTCGTCATATGCATTTGAATAGCCGCTAAGGAGTATGGAAATATGTATATCAAGATTCTATATAAATAGAATGCATGAGTGGGTGCATCGTGATAGTGATGGGAGACCTCAATATCATGTGTCCACGTAATGGGTGTCCATAGCATTGGAAACCGAAATAAGAATGGCGAGCGGTTATTGTAGTCATTAGAGGCATTCTGTTTGAGCATCGGACCTGCGACAAGATCAGCTGGGTCTCATTTGATAGGTAGAGCACATGAAACCAGATAGACACATCGCTATTAGTTGGCGATTTAGAAGCTGTCTTTACGTCCGCGTGTAGAGCGAGGATAGAACTGATGTGCTGAACACGAAGAAATTTTAAGATTGCGGTATAGTAGGTAACAAGAAATGATTATAGAAGACATCCACCTTAAAAAGTCAAAAAATATAGTTGACTCAATGGCCCACTAGCGTATTGGTCTGGTTATATTTTGCGCACGAATGGAAAAGGCCTACACTTGAATGCTAAAGGGACGCAATTATTGAGTTATGAGGCCCAAAGGGGTGGAGAGCAGCATTAGTAAAATGTTTTCAGCAGGAAAGATGCGTTATTTTCCAAGCAATCAGGTGTAAAGGTTCATATGCGAAGTGTTGTATTTTCTAGTGTCCACCTGTACACAGTTGCATTAGAAAATACATTAGAAATTATTACATTACTTATTGTGGAAAGTATGCTCATATTAATTCGCTTTGTCGTAAGTTTCCCGTATCTGCGGCAAAAGTGGCTGTAGCTCTTCTATTTGGTATGATTTTCGAAGGATCACACATTGGCTCAATACCTTTCCAACGATCATATTGCCAACCACATTTGGATAGCCACCACTTCATACAACCCAATTCCAACTGACGATCCTTTTCCATGTTCAGAAGTAAGCAAAGAACAAATATGTAAATAAATAAGTGAAATAAAATAGGAACTATATGTTTCTTGTTACTTACAAGAAAAGTTTGAAAAAACATATCATTCAAATGTGTAGTTTCCTTGTTCAACTGCTGCTCCGTATCCAAAATATGAAGCAGCATAACACAAACTTGAGTCTGACCCGTGTGCGTTAAAAAAATCTTCCTGTTCAGATCAGAGCCATCGGAAGATATAAGCTTTTATAGCTGACAATTACCAGTCACACTTTACTCTCCTTAGATGTTTGGCGGACCAGTTTTTGCAGATCTTCAGTGGGGAAGAAATAATCCCGATCATCTTCGATAACTTTAAACTATCCGAAACGAGGCGAACGACTCACCTGTTAAATTTAAAATAGGAAGTGAAATCTTGAAACCGTATAGTCGGACTGTAAGACTCTTCCGTCTTGTCCCATAACTTCGAAAATTGTTATTGTTGATAACTAAAGGTCGTGGACCAAGTCGTGGACTTTATTTTATTTGTCCTTCTCAGTTACAAATCATTCATTTTAAAACTACTATCATCACTGCTGGTGCTCATGGTTCTTCACTACCTTTCCATCGGTCATATAGGCAATCACATATGCATGGCCATTTTAAAAAAAAAAAAAAATATTTGATTCAAAATACAAATTTTTGGCGCGACAGGTCCATGGAACCCAGGGCCTAGCTTCTCACAACCATTCGTGTTGTGCGTGTTATATTCTTTGCACGAATGGAAGGGTTCTACTATTTAATGCCGTATCCGAAGGGCAATTTTTGTTTGGAGAAGCTTTTTCATGACAGTTTTACTCTCGGATGTTTGTCAGATGCTCGCGAGAGGTGGGGACGTGAAATAAATTTTAGGTGTTGTCTGGGGATTGAACCTGGAACCCCTCACTCCTTAGTCCAACGCACTAACCACATGAGTCACGGCACCCACTATTATTATTTGATTCGCCTCGGATTTTATTTAAAAATATATTGAAATCTATAGTAATATATTTTCCAGTTTTTTTTTTTAAATATAAAAGTAAAATATTGCAAAAATTAAAAAATTAAAATTCGGCGCGAATCAAACAGTAGTGGCAAAAAAAAAAAATATATTCATCTCTTCGATTTAAACCTCGGGCATGTAGGTTCTTAGCGCGTTTATTTTCAGATTTTGGGTGATTATTCGCACGGCCGAATTATCACGATGACCGCCTATAGATTTTCTGCCATTGATTTTTTTCGATTTCTAGTCAAAATATGGAGATATTTGAAAGTTTACATATTTCATATTTGAAGACAGAGAAACCATTCTTGTTCGGTACCACACCATCCAGGACTACTAATATCTTAAATAGATACATACATGTATAGATACAATCGAAAAATTTTAGGTAGCTTTAAAATGTTGTATGTACCTTATCATAGTTTTTACGAAACGTCTAGATGTAGAAATTTGTAATTCTTGAAATTCTCGAAATTCGAGGTCTATTTGGGATAAAAGGTGTTAATATCGAATTTTTCGTCATTAAAATATGATTAAACAGCCTTAATACAATTATGGTTTATCGGTTTTAAAAACAGTTTTATTTAGTAAATTTGTTCTGAAGGTGAGCAATGGTCAAAAAAAAGTTTATTCATCCAATGTAGACCACAACTAGTAGTCGTGCAGCAGTGACATCTGCTTCTTCGAGAGAAGAAAAAGGAGCATGAGAAGCGCCCAATCGAAAATATTGAGAATTTATACTCCAGCAATAATGTACGATGGTCTTACAAACAGGTAAAAATTACGTGTCAGGTCAACAAGACCCGTACAGAAGCCTGTAGATGAAGAAGGAAACCTCGTAGTAGGATCACAGTCGGTGCTGAGAATATGGAAACATTTCTTCTGAAGACTGTATAATGGCTATGAAGGCCATCGCATTGTCAGGCAGAATGAACCATTCAACATAGACGACGACAGCCAAATTCATCCGTCCACCTGATGAAAACGAAGTTAGGATAGCAATATTCAAGCCTAAATCCAACAAGGCTGCTGGCTCTGATGACCTACAGGCTGAGTTGTTCAAAGCAACTGGAGGTGACTTGGTAGAGAGCATATACCAACTCATCTCTAAAATGTGGTCAGACGTACATACAGGCATATGTATGTACATACATATGCCTGATGAATGGAATCTCAACATCATTTGCCCGATCCACAAGAAAGGAGATCCCCTGAATTGTGCAAATTACAAAGGTACTCCTTAACATCGCGTACAAAATCGTATCTGCCATACTGTGTGAACTCCTAAAACCCTTCGTTAATACCCTGATCGGCACCTGTCAGTTCAGTTGATCAAATTTTCACACTTCGACAAATTCTCGCTAAACCCAAGAAGTCCAAATCGATATCCATTATCATTTTGTCGATTTCAAGGCCGCATATTACAGCATTTATAAAGACGAGCCATACAGAGTCATGTTCAGTTCTGGCATTCCTGCCAAACTCGTTCGCCTGAGCAGGTTGACTATGCAGAACGCTCGCTGCTCCATCAAGATCGATAATGACCTCATCGAAACCATTGATGTCAAAAAAGGAGAAGAATCAACGACGAACTATACGAGCTGTATACCGACTTCGACCTAGTCAAAAAATTGCGCATTAATCGTCTAGGGCTAGAACATAAATGCTCCGGCCCGTAGAGTCTTCCAATCTAATCCAAAGGGATAACGAAGTAGAAGAAGACCTCGTCTTAGGTAACTGGAGGTAGTTAGCAAAGGACTGGGCTAACTGGATGGACTTGTTAGTGGAGGCCCAGGTTTACCCTGTACTGTAGCGTCACCTATGTAAGTAAGTATTGAATATACACACGTATGAATGTATATTGTATAGATATATAGTAGATACTAGCGACTTGCCGCCAACACTTTTGGTTCATCAAAGTAAATATTGTCGCAATCTTGTGCAGTTTCACAACGGACTGAATAATAATACACAGGTGTAATAGTAATAAAAAAATAAAATACTGCATCTGAGGTAAAAGTTTGAATTATGTGTGAACACGTTCGTAGTCTTTTCGCAAAAATGAGCAGCTTATAGAAATAAAAAGGCAAACATAGTAGAAGAGTGATCAAATGTTCATTTAAATACAGAATATGTCTTTTAGAAAAAAAAACACTGTTTTCTTCTAAGACTATTACCGCCAACAAACAACCATGACATGGAATTCTCCTGAATAAATGAGGTTCAACTGGAGTACAACTCATACCGTACAACTGGGGATGTATCCAATTGAACGATTGATCATTCTTAATGTCTATTAGTACAGCATTTTGCATTTAGAAAACGATGCAAAGACTTACGTGTAGATATTTACATTAAGGGAACCTTAAATTTTCCCACCCGCTTAAAAAAACACATTGCTCCTCACAACCATTAGTGTTGTCTGTGTTAAAATCTTAATACGAATAGAAGGGGCATACAGTTTAATGCCATGTCCGAATTCTGACTTCATGCCTGTTTTCATGACTTTCGGATATTTGTCCTGTTCTGTATTCCGATGCGCTAACCATTGAGCAATGCCTATTTTTTACCTATTTTCCGACAATCTCCTAATCAGTCTGCTAACATCGTTATCGATTTTACTGACGACCTAGTGATTGTTACTACATATTTACGAATGTTGCAACAGAGAAGAATTTTTCATCATTCTTTTTTTTTAAAACTGTATTAGTGCATAACATAATCGTATGTTATCGTAGGCAAAAAATTAATTTAAAATTCATAGAGCGCTACAGAGCTTGCAAATACGTAGGGCATTCTGGGCAAGTCCTTGCTTGTATGGCGGAGTCTACCGACTTGTTCTCAACTCACTGATTGTGCATTTTAATGGTTATAAAAGCCGTAGCTATTGCCTAGTTTGCTGTATCCAAGACTATAAGAACTGTACATAAAAGTTGAAGTGCATTCACCAGAGGCTATTTTTTGTTGGTCGATAGTTATCAGTCGGATCGCAGCAATTAAGTTTGACAATCTGTAGAGAATTTCCTATATCGGTATCATAGGTATAACATCAGCACTAGAAACTACCATTCATGATCATATGATGATAGAATGAGAACGGGCCCTAGTATGCATCAGATCTGGTTTAGGATGCACATTGATACTTGATATTGTTTGTATCTTTTCTGAAAGTTAATTAGAGCTGAAAGTATGACGGCCAACTCTTTGAAATTCAATCCAGTGAAGTATTGTTTCGGTGCCTAGCAATATTTTGTTGGACGAAACAAATTCAAACTTGGTTGGTTGACTAGTCGTTCAGTAATTGTAGGCGAGGATGACATATCAACTGACAAATTGACTACAGCAGACTCAGATTCCGCGTTTCGCGTTCAATTGAGCCACAGTCTTCCTCGTCCATTGGGATATGCTCCGACACTTAGGCAATCCAATAAATAAATCAACATTTATTCCTACAAGGAAATTCTTAAACAACCTAAACTTTGAACAACCCAAGGTGCTCAGTCTCCTAAATGGAGAAGGAACAAATTCCACCGCAGTTCTTAACTGAATCCGTTCAATAAACTTTTTCTGCCAACAATCCTACATCTATTCAAAACTTGAACATTTCAAGCAGATTGGTTTATTCCTAGTTTCACACATAAAACTGCATATTTTCTGTTAGCAGGTACGGTTTCATTTGAATTGAAACACAGCCCATCTTCCTCTTCCTTGTGATCCTAAACAAGGTACGACTATGTAACATTTATCGCAGTAGTCATAATTCCTATTGTATGTAAACTTTAACCTTTAAAATCATATAATCGTGCACATTCCATAAAAATATCAGAATCAACTGATCGATTATAAAGAAGCGATAAAATTTCATACGACAACAAGTGCCTTGAAATTATACTCAATGCCGCTTCCGATGGAAAAAATAAAAATACACTTAAGAAGCCTCAATTAGAAATTAGATTAGAACGACGACAGGTGGATTTACCGAAGACCGAAGTCGGATAATGTCTCGTGGTTTCAACTATATTAATTAGAAAAATCCGATATTAAATAACTTGGGAAGTTTTATTTACTGCTATCTAAATTTCAACCGGGAAAATTTAGACTATACTTGATGCATGTCCGTCGAAGAAATTGACCCTTGGATCTGTAGAGGTGATAAAGATAACCAAACGCCTAACTTTAGATAAGGCACAAGTATGTCTTATCTCTTAACGAATGCCTTCTTTAAATTTGTTGGGAAAACTATCGCCAGGCGAATGGTGGCAATGGTTTCCAGTTGTACTGATAAGGCCATATTTTCCCTAATAACTATCGTGATGTTTAGTTTTTGTAAAATGCATTCGAAACTATTTTAATCGTCGACAAAAATTCTTGCTTTGCTCTCAATCGCCAGCACTCAATCATACAGATAATCACTTGTTCCTAGTCCAAAGGTTCACATTTATTGATAATCATTTTTGTTGTCCCCATATTTTGAAGTCTCTTGCACAATACAGCGTATAGTTGGAATACATATGTGTGTACTATATGCATTCAGATTCTATTCTTACATCAGGCCATGTAGTGTATCAACGAAGTTGAATGTCAATGTCAGTTTGCACTTGTTTTGTACTGACGTCTTGGGAGTATGGCTCTGAGATAACCCCGGAGCGCGCAAAAAATTCACAAGAGATAGTACCTGCTTTGTTTGTATCTATCACTCTGGAGAATGCTTTCAACGTCACGTAGTTGGATTTTTTTTTTTTGTACACGAAACGAGCTCTAATCAGAAATGAATTTTCAAAATCAACTGAAAATTCTATCTTATACACGCACCACACATATGACTGGTTCGGGTATACAATCGACGGAGTATGTCTGTGCTAAGTGAAAAGCTCTTAAGCTTTGCCAGGAAATAATGTGACAACTAGGGGCATCACTTGCCAATAGAAAGATGGAGAATATAAATTTTGTTAAATTTTAAAGCACCTGTTGTATTTGTCGTAAAATAACATGCTCGGAAGGAAGGAATAACACATACATACAGACATACATGTCATAAAGTGTCGCTTTAATCTTTTGTGGATGTTTATGGTTCTTTTCCGCTGGAAGATTAAAACATTCTATACACTATGTTACTATTGTAAACTACATATGTCATTATAAAATTAATACATTCAGAGGTGAAAACACTACCTCAAACTTTGTCAAAGTTAAATAAACCACTCCATGAGTTCAGTATACCTAACCAAACACTCTTCGTATCCTGAAATAGGTGTAACTTTTGACACCGACACCTACACACTGTTTCCTGACTGGAATCTTTGAAGGAGTTATTTGCCATAAAAGTTAAAAATTAAGTTCCCACAGTAAAACCACGTTCTTATTGATGTTTCTAGTCATGTTTACGTTCTTTTGATTAAGGAGTGGTGGTAGAGAGCACGCAAGGATAGAAGAGAGAAAAAAAAAATCAATGACCCCATCAATGGTTACGCACGACACCGAGTCACATTAAGCTACCAATCATCGACTTATCGAGCGATAGAGGGGTACAAAAATATATGTATCCTGGCAAATAAGGACATAGGATTACCAGGAATTTCCTGTTATCCAATTCTTGATTGACTTTTATCATCATCATCGTAGAGTTGAAGAAGGTGTAAAAGTGAAAATAATATTTTATCCCTAACTTTGTGTTCCCTATGATTACCGTCATCTAAGGTAGACGTGACTTTTAGGACTGCTGCCATTCAAATAAGAGGGTGGGCTCTAAGGAGTTATGTTTAAAAATAGAACACAAATTGGGACACCCTCAAGATGTTTTTCAGATAATGGAATACATAGTTGAAATATTCAACAGACCAAAGTGTAGAGCAACCGACAGTAGGGCAAGTAAGACAATTACTTATTCATGGGTGACTTGCCTTCTCGAGGTAAGAGGACAATGAGTTTGACATGTTCCAAACAGAATTTCCGGATATTTGGTGTTTTGTAGGATATTTTATGGATGTCTGGGGATGTTACTTTGGGGAATACTCCCACGCTTGGGATGATGATCCGATATTAGAAACTATATATTTATAGGGATATCGTTTGTGTCAACTCGATAGATTTGTGTGCCTTAAATCACATTTAAGATAAAATAAGTCTCCTGTCATAAAAACTAGAGTTTCTTGCAGTGGGTTTACGTTTCACTGTTTTATGCTGTCATAAATTGTTTGGCGGATTAATCGGTACCAAATGAAGTCGACAGACTTTTTTTCTATATTTTTCTGCAATTTGAAGACGTTGAGATTTATTATCATTTCTAATGCACATGTGAGTAGTAAAAGAAATCCATCCTTCATTGCATCCCTGAAGAGCTATGATTGAGAACTTAATAGGACCGTAGTTTACGATAGTTTTATTGCAATTCAATTGCCATGAGCTTACGGCTCGAAGTGGATATAATAAAGATTGAAGGGAACATGATCAAGTTCCCAAATTTTATTGACTATGAGGTCATGATAGTTCGAAGTATTGGAGCATTTAAACTGAAAAGTCAAGATGGTTGTATGAGTCCAATAACCTAATGCAGTTAAAAAGACATGTATACTGAGAAGATTACCTTAACGGTCGTGTCTCATAAATAATTGCAAACCCTCACATGCAGACAGAAATCTACAAAATTGACTACACAGTCAGATCTGAAAAGTAAAATAAGGGATCCGAAGTTTGAGTGACCCTTCCCCTATATATTACAAGTAAGACAGAAAAATTAATGACCTTTTGAACGAAGAGCAGATATGGGAGCTGAAGCGGTAAAAAAAATCGCTGGTTTATTATCTGGAAGAGGTGAATATGCAACGAAACTATCAATGTTTAGCATACATCTTGGCAAGACAACTCCAGGGAGGGAAATCAGATATAGTGATTAATATTAGAAAGAACGTGCTGAATAAAAAACCGAAAAAGGTCCACTGTCCACTGCATGTGGTCATCATCGGTGCGCAATTTCCAGCACTAACTGCAGTGATCGCAGCGCTTCTCAACACCACACGAAGAGAATTGGAGCTCCTTGGTTCAGAGTTCTCGTTTATTTTGGTGAAAGCGATAATTAGCAATAGGATTACGTCGCAATCTCTTCTCGTTGGGTTCAAAATCATAAAGGAACATTTCGTTTTCAGCTATAATGAATGCAATGATATGGAGTACAACAATGATACGCATAACACGATGAGGTTGATGCAAAAATGAAGCAAAATTTACAAATGCAGACACAAATTATAAATTTCAAGAGATATGTACTTGTCGCATGTGAGATTTATTTCCCACATTTTTAGACGTTCATGACAAATATGCACAGAGGCTGGTTGCTAACTGCGATAATTTATGCCAACTATGAAGAAGAGGAGAAAGACCAAAAACACTGCTACTGTCCTGCAGCAACTATACATGTATGTAGGTTAAGACTAAAGATACAGACTGGTGTTCACCGATCCTGGATGTAGTATACCTTAAATAGAAAGGAATTGGTGGTGGTTTGCTAGGATAAAATATACTTGCCCGATTACTACACACCATAGTCTTGGTACTTCCTTTAATGCCAACATTACATTAAAAAACTAGTGCATATAGCTGCCAAAATCCAATGAAGTGAGTACAAAGGGCCCGAAGGCAGGGCTAGGTCTGCGATCGAATGGTCGAAATGGGTTTCCAGTATTAGCAGTTTTGACTAAAATTCTTGCCTCCAAATGACTTCATAGCAAAACTGTATATCTTCTAATTACTTAGGCTGCTACAGAGAGCGACAGCAAAATCTGTATGTCATCAAAGTTATGCAAGAACTTGTGAGCGATCGCTGACATTTTCCTCAAATTCAACAATATCTTAGCACTAACTGTCGACATCAGATCAGAAAGTCATCAAGGATTGTTTGACCGAGCTCCTCGACTAAAATCGAAAAAAAAGTTGACATTCGAAGAACTGTATGCCACAACCTCCGGAAACGAACCAAGACTAAACAACATTGCTGTGCGGCCATTCCAGGAATGACTTACCAGTCACTCATCAAAAAGAATGAATTATACAACGTAAATGATGAAAGTCAACATGCCCATTCTGCAACTAATATGAAGTGAGTGATATCCCCAATCTTATCTAACAAAACATGTGTAGCTGTCAAATCAATTAAAAAATTGCTTGGACGAAAGTAAGTAGCTTAGATAAGGAATCATCAAAGAGGAAAACATTCTAAATATTCCTCGGTCGTATTAGGTATGTAAATTCTAAAAATCCGTCGTCAATGACTTGATTGGTGGAGAACACTGAAAAATTCGACAAGCCTTGTCCAGTTTTTTTAACTCTGACAAACTTATCCAACTGCACAGGATGATGGTAGAGAATGGACATTGCAAGTAAGTAAGGAACTCATGTCACGAAAGGTTTTAGGTAAGGTGAGTTGTTTCCATTTGATTTTTTGGTTGTCTCCGCTTAGCAGGGACGCACTTAGACCAAAAGGGAGGTCTATTGTGATACCACTATGGAAAAACCGGATTACCAGCACCAGAGACCTACATTAAAACTTCCTGGATGGGACAGAAGGCAGGGCAACCCTTTTCGGTGTAGACCTATGCCGGGGATGTGTGGTTCGTTGTTTAATCATTAAACCAGTTTGACCCGGTGACAAAGCTCCTAATCTTGCCTAAGTCTAGTCTAGATAGAACGTTCAGATCTTCGAAGAAGTATTCACCTAAGGTTTTCCTTCTCAAGACCGATAGAGCAGGACAGGTGAACAGAAGATGTGTCATGGTTTCTTCCTCTTCCTCGTCTCTACAGTTTCTACAGAAATCGCTGAAGGGGGCAGTCTTCTAGCATGTCTGCCTACCAGGCAGTGTCCTGTGAGGACCCCAACTATCTGTCTAAGATTTATCCTTTACTGGAAATAAGTCTACTGGTTTTCCTACAATCCAGCTCTGGGCAGATTTGCCTAGTAGTGAGACATGTGCTGATATTGTTCCACCTACTGTTTGCCATTCTTATGTCTGCGGTATCTAATTGGAATTTTATCGATTTTATAGGTGCTGACGATATCTCCCTATTGTCAGGGAGGTCACGGTCTGCACCCTCCTTAGCTAGCTCGTCTGCTCTGCAATTGCCTGGAGTATCCCTATGGCCTGGAACTCAGCACAGCAATACGTCGCACCTGACAGCGATCTCGTTAAGAGATTCGCGGCCTTGCTTTACCAAGTGGTGTCAAGTGAAAAAAAATGTCTAGTATCTAGTGCTGCGAACAAAGTGATTGTTGGACTTTACTTAGATAATTGCGGTTTATGGCTTTATCGAAGGCTACACACTACACAACCGATCTTATGACCGAGATGTAGAGCCAGTGAGTTAAACGAGGTCCCATTCGTTACCAATAGCCTTTTGCAAGAGAAAAGTGTGAAAGCAGTCTTTTTGAGTCTTTCTTGAATGTTGGATTTCCAGCTTATTTCCTCTCCAGGATAACACTTAAATATTTTGCCTCGTATACCAGTCTCGTTTTTTTTTGCGGGTTTACACCCAAACCACATCTGGTTAACGTATTTAAAGCGTTTGTGCAGAGTGCTTAGATGCTTACCTAAACTGTTATACCAGGATTATCAGTAGATTATCAACCATTCAACTTCAAAGAAGAGAGGATAGAACGCCAACTTTTGGGGTACCTCTACTGACAGATGTTCTAGCAGATGACTCAGCAAGATTTGAGTTTCTAATCCGACAATTCAAAGTATTATTCAGATTAATCAAATCGTAAAATGAGCCATCTACTTTTAGACCTGATAGTGCATCAAAATTCGATCACAAACATTGACAGCATTTGTGAAAATGTGGTTAAGGAATTAAACACATCTATTTGATTTAGATCGCAGCAATTACAGGGATTTCGTAGTCCACTATACATTTTCAACATGCTTGCAAAATTCAAATTACACAAGAATTGAAGGTTAGAGACTATCAGTAACGTCTTATGTTGATCCTATGAATGCATGCATGAAAGGTTATGCGTTATGCCATGATGTCATCGAAAACTATGATAACCAATATGCATAGCCAAGATGGCCATGAACGACTAAAAGGAATTCACATAAGGACCTCATTATTCCAATCCTTCGAGAAAAATTCCTGCAATGGACTGTCCAATCAATCCATTTAATTGTACCCAATCTTTTGAAATTTTATAAATATTAAGTTTTAGTAATAAGAATAAGTTTTAAAATGAAAGCTACATACCTTTCACTCTATCAATGCAAATCCAGTCCCTCCGTTTCATTTCAAACATAAATCCAATTTGAGGTGTCCTGAAAAACAAAATTATACAAATAATTTAATTTTATTTTTTTCAGCGCCATAAAAATTATATAACTAAAGCTAACTACAAACTAGGTGGGAAATGTCTACGTAAGATATCGTTAGTAGTATCACATTCCTATCCTTCCAAGCCACAATTCTTCATGACAAATAATAAATTGCAAAAGAAACTTTTACCCCAACTTCTCCCATTTATTTATGCATCTCAGCATTTTGTCCTGGGAAATCAATCAAAACTACCCAAGTTCGAAACTGGGGCAAACTTCACTCAAGGCTCCGACCCTTTTCTCCTCCTGTCCTGACTTCACTTCGTCCAGTTCTTTCTCAAATATTGTTACATTATTCATTCATTAGCACGGTGAACACCCGAAGAAAGGAAAATCAATTAGGATAATATTTACGTGAGGTGTCAATGAACTAGTGTGCCAAGGAACAGAGTGTCCCAAAAACTTATGAGATTATCGATAACGCCATTAAAAGATAATTTGTCCAAGGAATCAATGGTTGTTGACACCTAATTGAATATTTCCCAACAATTAACACCACTGAGTGTCCTTTTTGAAGGGTAAACATGTTGAGATGGTGGGGATTTGTTTTTCTTGGAAATGTGGAATAACTTTTCTCAATATTCTTGAGAGTACAACAATGTTGCGTGCTTTTGTTCCTTTTTTGTGAAATCCTTCGAACGAGTGCTTTGTCACAAACATGCCAGTCACTTCGCTTTTCTATTTTTACTTTTATCCAGTTCGAGTATTATAAACGAAATCGAATAACATAATAAATCAGTATGTACTTGAGGAGAACAGAACATTTCGAGTGTAAATATAATCTTCAACTTTGTGGGACGAATAATTTTAAGAGAAGTTCACTTGGAGTATTTATGGGAATTGTCTTTGACAAGGATCCTCGCCGATGGAAAATATAATGTGAACGTTTGTAATGAATATTTTGTTGCAGTTATGTTAAATAAGTTAGCTATATTGAGTTCGGTAATAGTTACAATATAATATATAAGACACTGTCATATACATATGTATATGTCGACAGTCTCGCCAAAGCTTTGAATGTCATCAATATCTTAGAAATCATGCCGTTTTCCAAAATGTGTAATGCATAGTCACAAGTGAATGCTAGATTTGAAAATACCAGGACAAGATAGTTTCGAGGTTAATAACCAAATCTTACTTCGTTAGAACGCCGAACTATGCTCACTTTAGAATAACACAAAAAATGTCAAACCCTGCGAAAAGAATGACTTCAAAAAGCTACTAGAGCTTAACAAATAAAAATAACGTATTTAAGCCACTAAGATACGATCCAATTGGATATTCCAGGTAAATAGATACTTCACGTCGGTGTAGCTCTTTATCCTTAAAGACGGGACGAAATCAATGAAGAAAGAATAATTATCCAGTGGCTTTAAGAGAAAAGTGATATGGATCGATGACAGGAAAGAGTTGAAAGCTGCCTTTGCAGTTACACTATCGGCAAAGAGAAGCGAAACGAAGGCAAAGAAATGTTTCGAGAAGCACAAGGGCAATTTTAACCAATACGCTGGCTATAGAATCAGAGGAAGAAGTAATAGCAGAACCGTTTACACAATCGCCGGTAATCACCGGATGGTTCTAAATGGTTCTTTATTTATTTTGACTAGGGTTGAGGTTGATAAAGTTGATTGTGTGGTTGGCCAGTTGGTTAGACACACTCAAAATATGACGAGATACTAGTAAAATAGTTTGATCAGTAAGGAGACAACATCCTGTTATAATCGCCGGAGACTTTAACGCATGGGCTACAGACAGGGGTAGCAGATGGACAAATGCTAGAGGTCAGACCTTATTAGAATCATTCTCATGCCTTGAAATTAATTTAGTCGGTATAGGCAACACTAGCACGTTCCGCAAAGGTGCCACTCGGTCATTGACATCACCTTTGCAAGTATCATAGTTCACCGGTTAGGAAACTTAAAATGTAAGCGAACACTATACTCATAGCGACCACCAAGCAGTAATTTCGCATCAAAAAGACAAACTTATCCCAACAAACACCGAAGCGTAGAATTTGAAGAAAAACTCCTTTGGGAAATGATATCTGATAAAGAGCTTTAAGCAAGCCCAGCGGAGGACGCAGTACTATGCTTGACAAGCTACGTCAAAGAGGTGTGCTTTGCTGCAATGCCAAGAAGAATACGGACAAATAGGAGAACCCCAGTCTTTTGGTGAAACAATCATATTGCGGATCTTGGAGCAAAGTGTCTTCAAGCCAGAAGGCCAGAAGGAAGGCCTGACTACGAGGTTAAAAAGGAAGAATATATACAGCTGATGAACGGTATTCAACAGCGTTACGTCTTTGGACCAATACTATGGAATATAATCTACGACGCTATATTGAGACTGAGAGTCCCCGATGGATAGGATTCGCTGACGACATAGCGATAGTAGCTACGGCGTAGCATATACACGAGTTAGAACTGAACGCAAACGAGACCATATCGCATCTATCAATCAATGGCTAGAGTCAATAAGTCAATAAGCTTTGGCAGAGCACAATGTATATTCGGCGCTCTCTCCAGAATGCTGCCGAATGTTGGGAGCCTAAGAAGCACCAGAAGATTAACAATGCTTTACGTATCCCTAGTTTGCTACTGCGAGTTAAACAAAATGAGCTGCGGATAAACAGTGTCTATAGACTAACAGCATTTCGAGTTATATCGGATAAAGCGGCGTACATTATCACGGGTATGATCCCCATAGATACATACACTGGCTGATGAAGCTATAAGAATTCGAAAAGGAAGGACGAAGTACATTGCTTTTAAAGAACCAAGAAGACAAGAAAGGGTAGAACCATGGATCATGTTAGGTCATTGGGAGGTAAACTATCAATTGATACAAGTTTTTGTCAGGACATGTCGGTTATTCTCGATACCGTCAGAGTGCCCTGAATGGTTCCTTTGGGGAAAGACGATGGTTAGGTTTAGTAAGCACAAATCTGACACTACTGTGTAATTTGGAACGCGGTGCCTATAAATGGTTGTGATATAGCTATAATGTCAGATATGTTACTAAGTCTAAACTGAGTAGAAGACACAAGGTGATTCTCTGTTGGATACTTGGCCATGTGGGAATAGAGGGCAATGAAA
This sequence comes from Xylota sylvarum, assembly GCA_905220385.1. Classification (NCBI taxonomy): domain Eukaryota; kingdom Metazoa; phylum Arthropoda; class Insecta; order Diptera; family Syrphidae; genus Xylota; species Xylota sylvarum. Next base: position 99,031,351 of record LR999957.1, on the reverse strand, counting down.
TGGCCGACTCTCTATCAAGAAAGTAATCAGTAATCTTTATAGATCCTCATCCATTCTGCAGAAAAGGATATCACACCCTCAAAGAAGATTTCGGGAAACTAGAGAGGAAAAGCAGGGCTATTACATGCAATAACGCTCAAGGCATGAGCAAGGGCAACATCACCGAAAAAATTCGAAGCATAAATCAGCATGAGCAAGAATAACCTTTGCATACTAACGGGCCTTTGTAGACTTCAAGAGCACCTAAGAAAACTAGGTGTGTCTGAAGAAGGTCTCTGTAGATTCTGCGATGAGTCCAGTGAAATGCCAGAACATGTGTTGGCATTCTGTGGAACATTGACTCACAAAAGACTGAAATATTTGGGCAAGTGGTAATTATTAGATGAGAAAGTACTGTCACTAGAGCCAACTCTCATCCTTAGATTTTTAAAGGAAACTCGATTAGAGAGAGTGCTCTGTTTCTGCCTCCAAGCAGTAGTAAGAGCACATGACCCTCAAACATTATTCCAAAAGAAGTCTTAATGCGAGAGGAACTTTAATGAGAGAACATACCTCTCCAAGATGATAGTATACATATGTATATCCTTTCTTCAAATAATAATTGTGTGCTGCGATTGCCATACTAATCGTTAACAAAAACTAATATTTGGAAAGCAACACTGCTGAACTTGAACAAGATATCACCATCAGTTGGAAAGGGAATATCAGAGTTAAATCAATCTACATATATACATGTACTTTCAAATGACTTTCTGAAGTTTTTCTTAGTTCCAGTTAATGACTACAGGATAGTAGAAAGATCCTTTATTCTCTATGCATACCTCTTGTTTAATGGCACAAGCAACGCTGGGGTAGTTAATTCTAACGAGGCTAGTTGTAAACTCCTTTAGACAATTGTAATTGGCCGCCTGCCATGTCGTCACTCATGGCATCACAATAAAACCAAACGACAGACACTGAACATCCCCTTGAGTCATATAGACACACTGACGAGACAAACAACATCTCACCTCTTCCAACTGAAACAAAGGACTGGTATCATGCACACACCTTTTGCGCATACATTCAATTGCTACAGAAATAACCGCCACAACAACCCTCCAAACTACTTAATTTGCATACACAAAACGCACACATTATCCTTAAAAGCATACGACTATGCAATCACAGTTGTTAAAGTCACAAACGATTATATTTCCAGCGATATCTTGTCGTCGTCGTCTCATATGCAAAAATGAAAGCAATTCAGAAATGTTGTATGAGAGCCACTCAAATAAATCGACGACAAAATATAAGTACCTACCAATAGAAACTATATGTTGCTATCTACTACTACTACAATTGCATGGCATTAACCTAAAGGGGTTGTCACAGAGTCTAGGGCTCAAGAGAGACAAAGTACTTTTAATCTTTTCTCTCGTCGTCTCTGTTTTGAGTTCTTTTCGGAGGAAAACACATCAAAAACTTATCAAGGACTTACGGTTGTTCATTGTGCATAACTCTTTCAGGGTGAAGGGGTAGTCTAAGGGAGAAATATGTTGCATTTGAACTTTGTTTTGGTAGATTAAAGCAGATTGAATTGATTACATACATACATGACGTCTGGCATGGGGTCATGTTCACAATTTGTCATAAATGGAAGCAAAAGTGAAATGAACTGCAACAATGGACAAGTGAATTTTTCGCTTTGGAAATATTGAAAGCGATTCATTCGAGACAGAGGCATTCACTTGGCAATTTTATCCAAAGGTCACCATGTACTCTAACAAGCTAAATTAGGGAAAGCACACATTTTGAAAGAAATGTTATGCCCAAATACGGATGTTCCGGCAACTATTGAGGATGTTCATTGTGGAAGGAAGGATGGTGGATACGTCCAGTTAACTGAACTATTTATTCACCCAAAGTGTCTCTTTATACTTCGAATTATAATAAGAAACAATAACGAACTTTTCATTCCACGTCAGTACAAGATCTGGTCAAGTGCCTTAGGTTATATAAAACTCTTTCAAAACAAAGTCTACCCTCTTCGTGAGTATCCAACAAGAATCCACCCTTCAACACAATCCCTTCAAGTCACTCCAAACATTTAAAAATTTTCCACTCATAAATTCCAAATGGCTTAAAGAAAACCAAACGTACACAATATGCCAAAAAAAAAAGAATCAAACTGTCACCAGTACCTACCATACACTCCTTTGAGAACACCCTAGACATGATTTTCTGCTCCTCCTCCTAGTCATTCTTTTACTTTCTATCCACATCCTTCGACTTATTGATTCCCAATGGGAATCCAATGAAAGAATCAAAAACTAAAATCCTTTCACATGACCGAAGTGGATAATATTGTTTGAACCCTTTCCTAATCGTTTGCAAATACAATTTCGATAAAAAGCTCCATTATCCTATCCAAAGAGCTAAATCCCATAATTTGTGACAGGAGTTTCCAAAGAGTTTCGTATTTTATTTCCCAATGATTCATGGACATCGGTTTTTTTTTCTGCTAAGATATTCAATTAAGATTGCCGATAAGTTAGAGCAAGTGACTGTGGCATGTCCTTTTGGTAGGAATCACAAATATATGATAATAAGGAGCTCAATCCAATTAGGGGGCATAGATAAATCAAATTAGCGTTTTAGATAGAAGTTGTGGATTTAAATTGACTCGTATTCAATCCTGTGTCTAGGGCCAATAAAAATATGAAAATTTTCTGACATTTCAAATTCGTTTTGGCAGTTGATTACCATACAAACTGTTGGCGCACACAATCCATTCGCTGGAAGGTACTCGTATCTATGTATCTGTGAGGTAAACGCGAGTAGCACACCACCACTCCCGCTTTTATTTGGAAGAATGTTAAACAAAATTACCAATATAAGGGAATCCTTTTTAATAGTCTCATAAGCCCAGTGGATTGTGTGATGGCATTGCGTTCTGCTGACTGCTGCATGAGCGGCAGTAAAATGTGACGACTGCCACAGATGCAATCTGCAGTGGGAATTTCGTTTTAATCGTCATTTAATGTTAATTGAATGCAGTGAAATTGAGAAAGGAAGGTCTGGTGATGTCACGCTCATGCTATGAGACTCAAAATAGGATTAGGCGTCTTTGATGACTGCATAGAAGGGAATATACTTGTTGTAATAGATGAGCCCTAAAGGTTGCAATTGTCTGATTGGATTGCCATAAAATAATTGATGTAGACGCCTGCATATTCATACAATGTCCTTCGATTGTAATTAAGCAAATTGTTATGATTATATTCGATTTGGCATTAAAGCATTAAATAATACGAAAGGTAAATTGGTTTTGGTATTGGTAGATTCAAGGAGACACCCACAAATGTTTCATTATAGACGTAGGAGTTGAGAGAACCATCGTTTTATCGACACAGTATGCCTATTGAATATCCCGAGAAGGTAATTTACAACAGATTACTAACAGTAGCAGAAGAGAAAGGAGCTTCTTCAGATCGTCAGGAAGCTTCAGGTGCTTCAGAAAAGCACCATCTACTGTCAATGCCATAAGAAGGAGAAAGATAACTCAGTAGTAACGCTCAAAAACACATTTAACTCCGCGAATTGGTCGTTAATTTGAAGATCACTTGCCACGATGGATACGTCATATTGCTTGCTGCATATGACCAACTATTTCAACAATAGGAAGCTGAGGTACAATACAGATGAAGAAGTAAAATACTACAACGTTCCACGGAATCGGCTGGAATAGTCCTGATCCTTGCTGTCGAGATGCTGAGAATATATGTACAATAGAAGAACTCAGGGCGCCGTGGCTCAAAAGGTTAGTACGTTGGACTACGGAGCGAGGGGTTCGAGGTTCAATCCCCTGAGAAATATTCGAGAGTATACCTGTCATGAAAAGGTTCTCAAATTACCCTTCGGAAACGGCATAAAACAATAAGTACCTTCTATTCGTGTAAAGAATATAACCCGCACAACATGGTCGTGAGAAGCTAGGCCCTGGGTCCCATAGACCTGTCGCACCAAACATTTGTTTTTTTTTTTTAGAAGAACCCAGAGCCAGTAGCATCAAGATGATTAAAGTGGAGGACAAGGCATCAGATGGCTTTGTGGCACTCTCGTTGGGCTATTACAAAAAAAAAAAAGCAGATGAACATACAAACTAAATGGAAAGCACGGGAACTGCAACCACCATCTTACGTAGTTCCTGTCTAGTCACGGGGGTTATCTCAAGTATCTCCACCGATTTGGACATGACAGTTCTCCATTCTGCCCGGAATGTTCAGATGAAAATGAAGACTGTATACTACGGAATGCAGAATTACTTTGGCCCATCTCCGTCGTTACTCCTCGATCACATGTTGCGATCAGAAAAGAATTGGATGGCAGTAGTTTTAGCATCTCTGCAAATCTCGTGCGTCTTAGCTGGAGGACAATGGAGAACGCTTGCTGCTCTATTCAGATCGGGTGTGACCACACCGAGACATTTAGTGTCAATACTAGTCAAACTATTTGCATATGAGAATGACATTGACATCAGTAGTGTATTTGCAAATAAACCATATGTTGTCATGCAGAAAGGACACACCTATCATAGAAGGAATAGCTTGGTCTAATCAACGAACGAATAGTTTACAAAGGCAGAAGTAAAAAAAAGAATAACTCTTACTAACTACTCCTGAGAAGACCATAGAGAATACTTGATTAAGGACAGATCAGCACATCCATGACCGATACGAGAAAACAATTCCATATAGGACGATATGGTCCATGTTCTAGGGCCTTATGACACATTACATTCAAAATGTGGAAATTCACCCTAGACGAAGCAAGAATCCAATGTCACTCGAAAAATGTCGATGGTCTGAAACTAAGTCAATAAGTGATGGAAAGAACGAAGAAGAAGAGCGTACAAATTAACTTCTCCAGGAAAGTTACGTGCCGCGGAGTATTCTTCGACCAAAATTTCAACTGGAAGCCCCATCTATACAGAATTACAGAAAAGCTTATATATTAAATCCACAAATGATTTATTGGACTTACATAGTTATGAACATATGTATATTACGATCGTAACCCCAATCATCATAAAAAACCAAGCCTTTCGATGTAGAACGATAGAGTGCAATCGTCCGGAGCAACCAAGGACCTAACTTAAGTGAAACTTAAAATCCTCGATGAGTCAAAACTTAGTTGTACTACAAAAAAATAGTTTTTTTTTTAGTAAAAATCTCACACTACCCCATAGTGTATTTGCTAAATGGGTAATGACTAACTAACTAATGAGAAAATATTCACGTGCTGGACATCTGACAGAAAATACCTCCACTCATTTCAACAAAAACAACCGTAAAAAAAAAAAAATGTCATAAACAAATGCCCTTCAGCAACATTGTTGTCAGAATGCTAAGGATTGTCACTTTCTTCCCTTGACAGTCAGCTGCTGTTGTCAACTCAACGCCCTTAAAAATTCCAGAAAACATTATAATTAAAAATCAACATTTAATTAAGCAGACCAGAGACACGTCACTATTTGTCGCAACAATCTATGACTAAAGCAAATGCCAACAACACAGATACATTTCGTATTGGCCTCCTGTTACCTTCAACCCCCTTCAAGCCGTCTTCCATTGTATCATAAAGTCTTCTTTTCGGTATTCCCAAGTAGCCACACGGCCACTTGATGGCATCGTCGGTCGAACCATTAAAAAACAATCAAACTTCTATTTTTATCCATCCCTGCACGCTCGCACGCACCGGAATGTCATATTTTCATCGTATTTAACAGAGTGCCTAGCTGTGGTCATAACTCAACACCTCTTCAGAGTTTATGACCTTTTTGGCCGCCGAAAACGGCTGGGCAATTAATTTCGAAATTTGTTGTGCATGCGGTTTCGCTTGCGCGCGATAAACTTGAAGCCCATATTCTCTAGGCAGGGGGACGTTGTTGGGTTGGGTCACATGTCCTAAAGGTAATAACTTGTTCAAGAATTAAATGCAACGCCATAGATTTGCGGATGATTCTTTGTTTCTCAAGCGAAAGTCATAGTGATGGTGGCGCCAGGAATGGTATTCATTTGGCCATCTTAGGAATTGTTCCATTGTGAATTAATTCGCATAAAGATCCCAGACACATTGCCCACAATTGTAATCATGCTAAACAGGGTAAGATGGAAGAAAACACTATTCCCGGTGGAATGTTTCGCTAAAAATTGTTGCCGTTGTGCGGTGAGCTCTCTGCCTTGGTCAGAAGTGCCTCCCATTCAGACGAATATAATTGGTGCAATTCTGTGTTTGTGGCTACCAGACGAAACTAATCAAGCGCTATTGTTGTTGGTTTTGTTATGTATTGTACATGGGGTTGGCTGGGCCAATTGGTAGGAATTCGTTCCGTTCTTGGTCTTTGTGGTATTGTGGTGATATCTGGTCTGTATTTTGTCTCTGTCAATGGGACACTTTCACTAAGGGTTGAACGATGACAACACTCGTAAATATCGATTCGCCTTGGATATTGCTAATTTTGTGGTTCAAGTTGTCGGCGGCTATGTCTTATCAGTATTGGTGGAGTGTGCAGGACTAGAAATGGTCGTTCACAAGTTAATTTCTACGAATTTCGGTAGCTTATCATGGCAATCATATTTCTAGACTATTAAATCGCACAGAGTGTAGACGTCTGGCTATCGTGAACAATCACCATGAACAGAAGCAAGTAAAGGGTGGACAAGCTCATTGTAAAAAGGAGGTTCTGCATTTCAAGTCTTACTCTCACCTTTACATTAGCTTCAGTTGATATTTTAAATTGTTTTGGGGCAGCAAATAGTAACTATGAAGTCCATGGTCAATGGGGACCTTGGACGTGTAAAATTAACTGAGCTGAAAACTGTTATAATGCGTTACAAGGTTGATTTATATCACTGAGATCCAAGAGAAACGTTAGATAAGAGAAAGTTTTGTTAAAAGACCAATATGCTACGTAAGCTGCATATATGTATAAGGATGTGGATTGATCGCTGTAAATTAGCGACAATTAGATTAGTGGATCGGAATCCTGAGATGGAGGTTCGAGGTTCGATTCCCAAACAACACCAACAATTTTTTTACGATCCCATCGTTAAAGGGGGCACCAAGTCTTCTAGCATGACTGCTTACCAGACAGTGTCCTGTGAGAGCGCCAACTCTCTTTCTAGGATTTATCCTATTGCTGGAAATAAGTCTACTAGTTTTCCTACAGTCCAGTTCTGGCCAGATTTGTTTAGAAGTGAGACACGTACTGATAATGTTCCACCTACTGTTTGCCATACTCATGGCTGCGGTATCTAATTGGAATTTTATCGATTATCCCGGTCTGCACCCTCTTTAGCTAGCTCGTCCGCTCTGCAATTGTTTTTAAATATACCTATGGCCCTCTGCTTGAAAAACACTGCAGTGGTCCGGGAGCTGAGTGGCGATGCGAATGTCTAATACACTGGAGTATACTCCCGCACCTGTGCCAGACGCTGTCTTGGATCCGTCTGTGTAAATCTCTATCGCAGATTCGTTTAAAATTTCTCCCGATACCCAAGCACTTCTATATTTGACGTTAAAGTTCAGATAGAGGACAATGTTGTCCGATTTACTAGGAATGGTATTATGGCCGTTTAGGACGCTTGCATGGCCCGTATTTCCAAGAGCCAGTTGCAAATGTTTCCCTAAGCCGTAGTACTGCTTTAACCGCCATCAGCCTCCTAAAGATATCAACAGGAAGAAGATGGAGCATAGTTTCTAGTGCAGGTGTAGGAGTAGTTCAGACGTAGGATAACTTTGAATTTTTCGAGGTATTGTAATGTTGCTTTTCTTGTCTAGTGCCATCCATCAGACTAGTTCTCCGTACATGGGATGGATCTGACGATTGCCATGTATATCCAGTGAACGACTCGGGGCTGGAGACCCCAGTTTGGACCGAGGGCCTTCCGTCGCAAGCATGCATAAGGATCACTTTTTGCAAGCGGTTCATTTAAGAGTTCATGTTTACGATGAATGGAAGCACCAACTATGCCTAAACCCATCTAGGAGTATCTGAAATCAAACGAACATATGCCTAGAGAGCCCTTGGACAAAAATTTCAATTTTACAAATAAACTACGAATATTACTTCCAATGCCGTAGGTTGTCACATGAAGGCTACTCGTGAAATTTTCTCACAGATGTACTTGGCGTAAGTAATTGAAATTTGTAAATGACACGTCTAGCATGTGTTTAATGGGCAATATACATATGTACACACATATGTGTATAGACTAGACAGAGTGTAGAACTGGATAGCGAGTACAAATGTAAATACAAATATTTGACGCGACAAGTCCATAGGACCCAAGGGATACCTTCTCATAACCATTCATGTATCATGTTGTGCGTGTTATATTCTTTACAGGGGTGAAAGGAACCTACTAATTAAAGCCATGTTCGAAGGGCAATTTGTTATTTGAAAAGCTTTTTCATAACAGTTATGCTCTCGGATGGTTGTCAGACCTCGCGAGAGGTGAAATAGTGAAAGAAATTTTTAGGTGTTGTCGAACCGAGAGCGCTTACCTTCAAATAATTAAGAGAAGAATCCTTTCCCTTATGGTAACAGATGCCAAAGCAGCTATATAGTCTGATGATTTCCTATCAACTTAACATGCCAACCTTAAACGAAAATCAGTAGACAGGTTTGAATAAAGTCTCAGACATTGGGGAAAGTTTGTACTAGTTGGACGAAGGATACTGAAGAAAAAATTAAAGAAACTCTATGAGTACTCTATACGTGTAAGGAAACTTGTGTTCATAATCCACTTCATAAATACTGCAATCTTTAGACTCATACTTATATACTTATGGATCAATAGTAAGTATAATGGGGACAAGAGACATAATTAGCTAACTTGACAACCTCGCAAATGGTACGAACACAAAGATAGCACGCATTAGTATAATAGGAGCACCGAATGCAGGGATAAAAGTAATGTTTCCATTATATGCCCGGCAGTCAAAATCAATTAATATAAGAATATGCAACTTTAAGACAACAGGACTAAAATATAACATGAGCGTCTCCAAAATACTATCATTCTCTTGAAATTAAGGACTTACACACACCGCCAGAACAACTCAGGTCCAGCCAGATTTTCGCAGATACTTTGTTAAAAACTAATATAAGTTTATTTACTTTGGAATGAAATAAAAATATCCTTATTCACTTAAGAAAAGATGTGCTTTTAATAGGACATCTTTTATATAAGCCTATGGTAACAAATCATCAAAAATCAAAAATCTGCCAGTAATGCTGTGCTTTTCATTAAAAACTTCAGAGTTTTGTCTCTCATATCGTGTCGCTAAAAAAAAGCGAAATTCCCTCCATTTGCCTTTGTAATTTAGCTTACAAAATTGTTATGCCTTTAAAATATGAGTATTCATTTATTGCAAGTGCTTCCTCATTCAAATTCCCAAAAAAAAATTCTTAAACGATAAGAATATCCCTAACCTACGACAACATGCCAACAAATTACCGAAACTTTCCCACACACAATATGACAAAAAATACACGCAAAACGATTTCCAGGACAAATCACCACGAGTGTTGATAATGTCCTTAAGTATAGCTTTTTTGTCTTGTAAGAAATGAAAAATTGATTTAAGTAAATCTCATGAAATTAAATAAATAGATGACTGACGTCAACTCAAAGCGATTGTCAACCCAAACTGAAATCCTTCAGAATTTGATGGATGGATCAGCTTTATCTTAATGTGAGTAATGGTGGCCCACCTTCCGTATTAAAATTGTACGGAAACTAAGAAAAAAAAAAAAAATCAGCAAAACAATGTGAGTACGAAAGTGTCACACCCAACTCAATGCGGAGAGAGTAGATTAACCTAGGGAAAGGTCAATATTCCCATCATGTCAACCAAATTATGAAAGTTCATCGGACTGCTGCCGGTTCGGGTGATTTGCATAAAATTTAGATATTGGCCGGCTCGTGTTTGGGTATTGTTCATATGACCATGTAAAACATTGCTCCTTTCATTGTTGCTTGTCGCATGGATTGTGGAAGTTCTTTTCCGGCTGCGAATGGTTGATTTTTTTTTTATAGATTTTGAAAGGAAACGCGTGTACAATTCTTTTTTTCGAATTTCTGTTTTATTTTAAATGGAAATTTCGTTTGAAGGAAATATACATAGTATGGGTTGAGAATGTACTTTATTGTTAACGCGCAATGTTAGAGGTATTTTCGAAATGTCGACATATGTTGACAAAGTCAAAGTCATGTACGAAAATCGATATCGGTTGTTATTGTGTGGTTTGAGAGTTATCTTATTGGTATTTACAATGAAATTATACATATCTGTCTAGCATTGAAATCGATTTTAGAAGATGCCATCCTTCTCAAATAAGAAGAGATGTGTGAATCTTATTTCAATTTATCGGATGTTTTTCGAGACATGTAAGCATGACATAAACATAAAGCGTTTCACAAGTATTTTAAGTTCAGAGTCAAACAAATTGCTAGAAATTCGTAAATTCTATTTGATGGAATGGGAATGGGCTTATTGCTAAAACATAACTTATGTGAATGTAATGATTTTTTTACACCCGAAAGCTTAATACAATCATTTAACAGAACGTAGCGAATAGTTTTTTTTTTAAAGACGCGTTATAAAAAAGAAATGCGTGTAAAAAAACTTCTTGCTTGTCAAATAGTTATAAAAACTATTTTGTGGTCTTTGAAGAACTACAGAATATTTCACATCGGCGTCATGCAACTTATAACAAAGGGTTTGTGTATCTTTAATCAATAAGATTGCTTTCAAAATATGACAATTATGTAAACATGGGTACGAATGCACCTACAGTCTCAAAGAAAGGGGTAAGCGAAAATTGAAATTTTGGAAAAATACCTTTACGTTAAAACGTGCAAACAACACGTAAATATTCACGATGACACAATCAGTTTTTCGTCCACAATTCTAACACCAGAAAAAAAAAACAAACTTTTAAATATGTATTTAGGAGGTGACATAGAATAACCTTTTACGAAATAAGGACAAAAACCAGATTTGATCTGGTTTGATTCTAAATCAAAATTTAAATATTAATTTACACTCTATCATATAAATAACAGCTCAATGGAAATAAGGCCAACGTAAGGGTAAAAATAAAGTTTTTATTGAAAAAAAAAACAGTGCAATACTGTCAGATATTCAGGGAGTCATCAAGGTGGGTTATTAGTTACCAGGCAGTGGAGATTTTCCCCCTAAAAGATTTTTTTTGTGTGGGACTTTAATGCACTAAAAACACCCGGGGAACGTATGATTTATGTCATGCTTCCAATTATCGCACCTAGTCGTTAAACTAATAAGCAATATTTTTCAACACTTTAGAGTATACTATACTCTTAAGTCTTAAAGTCTTATAGAGGAGTATACCTACTAGGTATTTTCAATCACCTATTTCCCTAGTTACTAGTTCGAAGGGTTTTATACTTCTCAATCTAACTAAATTGTTATTATTAAGTAGTACAGCTACTACTAGATTGGCGTCATTGCGATGTCTTTTTGCGACCTTCCTGACCTCACCTACCATTTCTACTTTTAGATATCTATGCAGATCAGACATTCATATGTACCATGGCGCATTAACAATATTGCGTAGTACTTTATTTTGAAAGCATTGTAAGTTTGTCTTATATGTGCATCCCCAAAGCTGGAGACCATATGTCCATATCGGCTTTAATATTTGCTTATAAAGCAGTTGTTTGTTGTGTACAGAGAGGCACAAATCTCTCCCTAGGAGCCAATATATTTTTTTATATCGTAAAGAACCAAAAGAATGAAATATTTGTTCAAGTACCACTTATTAGAATCTGCATGATTGTAATTGGAACCCTGTTTTACGACTCACCAACTTGCACCAACGTGGTTTTTTATTCATTCAACTCGATGTAGTATATTCTCTCTCACTGTGGATATTTTTAGGAACCTATACCCTGTGTCACCGCACTTTCTATCGTTTTCCTTTTACTAACTTATTATTGCCTTACAATCCATCTCTGGGTCTATAACTCTAGAGTACTTAGTCATAGTGTTGCTGAACAATGAAGTATATAAGTAAAAAAGACCTTTGTGGCACATGAAATATTTCCAAAGTTCCATAGTGGAAATATCTTTCCAAATTATCAAACATACTTGAAATATAATATAAATCTAAAGGAATGGCAGTTTAGAAAGCCAGAAAATCTAATCGGGCTACTATTTAGATATTATGTAATAGACCTGAAAGCAGAGTAGCCTCGCTTAAGACCTAGGTTTTGACACTAACCATTATCTAAGCTGAAATGCAATAAAGCTGCTAGAACTGATGGCCTGACTGCCGAGCTGTTCACAGCAGCGGCATACACCAGCTCATTTGCAAAATATTGTCGGACGAAAGTATGCCCAATCACTGGAACCTCAGCATTGTTTGGTCGATACTTAAGAAAGGAAACCCTCTAAACTGCGCCAAATATAGAGGAATAAGTCTCTTTAACGTCGCCTACAAGATTTTATATAGTATTCTATGCGAATGCTTAAAACCTTATATCAGCAATTTCATTGGTTCATATCAGTGTGGTTTTAGGCCAGGAAAGTCCACCAAATTTGCATACTACGGCAGAACTTAGAATTTGAAATCGATACTCATCACCTTTTTATCGATTTTAAGACCACCTATGATAGCATCTATAGAGAAGAGCTATAAGAGCTATGTCTAGCTTTGCCATCACTGCAAAAATCGTCCAGTTATGCAAGATGACATCAAGGTTGGGAAAGATGTCAAAAAGGGATTCAGACAAATCGACGCGCTGTCCTGCAATCTCTTGAACATCATTCTTGAAAAAATTGTTCAGAAGTCAGACACGAACATCAGAGGCACAATCTTTCAAAAGTTACTGCAACTGCTGGTATATGCCGATAATATTTATATAATACGTGGAACAAAGCGTTGTCTCAGTAGTGCTTTTGTGAGCATTGAGACAGAGGCGACTAAGATGGGTTTAACGGTTAATGAGGGCAAAACAAAGTATATGCTGTCGACAAAAAAGGACACACAACACCGTCGCGACGCCGCCCGCAGACAGAACATCACCCTCGACAAATATAACTTTGAGGTAGTTAAAGACTACCTAGGATCCGATATAAATTTAAACAATGAAACCAGCGCTGAGATCAAACAAAAATTAATTCTTTCCAGTCACTGCTTCTTTGGGCTAAGAAGACAATTGTGTAGCAAAGCTCTCTGTCGAATAACTAAAGTAAGCCTACATAAGACCATGATCTTTCCAGACCTGCTGTATGGCGCAGATGCATAGACTATGTTGTTGTAGACTCTCGAGTGTTGTGAGAAAAAATACTTTGGGTGATTTTCGGTTCCATCCGGATAGCTGGAGAGTGGATATGAGAATACAATGATGAGCTGTTGAGTTGTTTCTGTTTTAGATCACTGGAATCATAAGAAAATATAGAGATGCATCTTTTATAAATATAGTTACACGTGGATGGCCATTTCCTACTAACTACTTCTGTATCGTAATAATAGACCACGTCGGTTGAAATTAAACTTAAATTGTTTATGGTGTATGAGGCTTAGGTCATACATACATTTTTAAAGTGCAAGTAGAAGTTTAAAAAACGTATTATCTATATTTCATGTAGTGACAGATACAGATTGATTCAGATAAACTCCCATCACAGTAAGAGACCTAAACCTGCAGATGTTGAAAGAATACTTTTCGATTTGCAACACAATTTGTCATCTACAGAGACTTCCATCTATTTTAGTCGCAATACCAAGTATTTTGAATTCATCTCTCTTTGTTGTTGAATAGTATTGATTTCGAAAAGTAATTTCAAAAATACTGCACCACACTGCCTGTTTCTTCCGCATTATTGCGTTCAAATAATTTATAGATAAATATTCCCCGATGCTATATGGAAGCACTGACGCCCTCATTCAACAGATGCCAGTTGTGCATCCATACACCGCAATACATCATGTAAATCACCGCATATGGATCCATTAGTGATTTTATTTTCCAGTTTTCCTTTGTAAAATGTTAATCTCAATATGTAAGTCGAGAGTTCACAAATGCAATGGTAATCAATAATCCCGAGAGATATCATTTTAAAGTGCACTGCCAGACGATTTGTTTATTATCGACGTAGCAGAACTCACGTGATGTATTACCAACTCACATGTGTGTCATCAGGCATAGAGAAATCCTTGTTTATGGGCCGGAAAATCATTTTAGCAGGATCTACCTCATGGGATTCGCTCAATTAATCAGAATTTGTAGGCGTGCGTTGGATCTATTATAGGGTGCAAATTGATGAGGACACTAAAGCTGTTCATTGCTATCATCGATTTTGTATATGTAGTTCTAAATGGAACGAATTCTACATCAGTAAAATGTCCTGCGAAAATGAGAAACTCATTATGGAGACACAATCAAAGTGTGTACGATGAAAATGCCTAAACCGCTGACAATGGTAAATTACTGGAATCAATTAGGACTGCCACCTAACAATGGATAATATTATGAAAGAGATTCCAAATAACTGCTACATGATGTGGTTAGGATGGGACGATTCCAAAAATGTGGTTTGGGATTCAGGATGGAATAAATTCATGAATGGAAAGATTAAAACTCACATTTATACACGAAACTTAAGGAAGCCATATGCATGTACATATGTTTGTAGGCAGAGTCGAGGGGGAATTTTTAGCCCGTTATCTCAATTATTCTATGTTAAATTTAGATACTGAATTGTTATGTCATTTACTTTAGATATAGAACCAGTCCTGCACTTTATTTTTCAAAACATTCCAAAATCATACGTAAACTTCTCCCTTAGGAACCCAAACAACCCACAGCCCACTCGCGTTCTCATAAATTTTTATTATCCCATAAAATCCGACAACAGTAAAAATCCACGGATTTTGCGTTTCTTTGGCGAAAAACAAAAAAAAGGAATGAAAACCTATGAAATCAGCATTTTACACTGTCTGTTCTATATTTGATAATGCCGTGGCTCGCCATATGGTCCCCTCATAAATCCTAGTAAATATTTTCTATTGGCCTTAACAACTTTTCATCTTGAGATTAATGCTCCCTTAAAAGTTTTCTTGATAATAACAATAAATTAATGCAATAAGAAAAATAATATAATAATCCAAACGCAACCACATTCACTTCCTTCTCGTACACTCGCACACATTCTGAAACGATTTCAATATTCTTAAAAGCAACAGAGAAAAAGTTACCCATACGCCCGAGGGTATTCAACATCCCTACTCGATGTGATCTCTGAGGATTTCATCCCAAGAATAGAGAACGAAATTCCGATTTGGCTTGCGAACGAATAAAAAGGAATTCTCTGAAAGGATAACGAGTGTAGTCGAATGTTATCAGATTCTCCAAACGGTAAACATTGATAAGAGACGGAGATTTTTTCATTCCATCCCCCGTCTCGCATGTGTTACATGGGTAAATGTAGGTCAAGGATTTCACCCTCATGCATTTGGTATTGATACGATGTGTATCCTTTTTTACTTAGATTCTTAATTCGCTTTTAATTAAAGTCGTGTCTAAAGGATCATCATAACGACTAGTGTTTGTTACTTTATGGACAATTGTAAATTTTACGAATATACTTCTAAATAAGTTGTTAAAAATAACTTTAAAGTCAACTTAAAAAAAAAAATGGATAAAAATAAAATTCCATTCAGGATGGATAATTGCCGTGAGGATTCGGGACGGAAAAAAGGGAGCACACGCGTTTTATACATCTGTCTTGTGTTATCTACAATTCAAGGAAAATAATTTATGGCAAGTCGTTTTTTTATGGTGTGTTAAAAACCACATAAAATAGAGCCATGAAGCTATTTTACTTACGTGGTCATCTATCCAGTGCGGCGGGTGTTGGGTAGACGAATGAGTTATGTGCTTCATAAGGATAATAAATAAATTTCTTTGAAGCTATCATGAGATGATTTTAGTGGAGCAGTGGAAGCAATTTGAGTTGAGAAAATTTATGATATGAAATTATTGAAAACGATTAGTGATGGATGTTCAAGGGGATATTTGGCGTGGTTATGACTGGAAAGGATATTTATAATGAAGTGGCCTTAGATGCAAGAGACATTGATTCTGACTAGTGCAAATTTTTGTTCCTTGACCGAATTATTATGAATACTGCTGGGATACTAGTAGTGTTGTTAGAAAAATGTGCAAATACTGTCATTATTAAGGAATATGACTATTTGGTAGTTGAAGTTAGGAGCTTATGAGATGAAAAGTATATAAAATTTCATTGAATTTGAATTGATCCTTTCCACTAGTAAAAACTTGTGCCTTGTTAATGAAATATTCTCGTCTTCGATAGAAAGACAATAATCGCTTGAGGGATAATGGGCTAAAGATATTAGTATTAACTACATCAACTACATACCTCGACCACCTGCTAGAAGGAAATATCAGTCTATCATAGAAGGGGTTTCGCAGGTGATGATAGTACTTAAATGAAGAATACTGAGAGAAAAAGGTGTAGGGTCTCACTGGTGTTTCCTGCTCAGAAACAGGAAGAATGTCACGGATTTTTCGGAGCATTTGTGTAGTATGTGTTCCTCCTTGGAAGATACTCATGATTACATTCATTTAAGTTTATTTTCAAAGAAAGTTCTAATGGAAAACGAAAAAGGACTTGGCTTAGTTAAAGATCCTGAGAATTAATGTAATAAAAAGTTCGTAAGATGTTCTCCTCTTCCTAACCCACGATCCCAATTACGCGTCTTATAGAGTTCAATCTCGATCCGAGTTCAGAATCCTAGCACTTTCAAATCATTTTAAAAGTAACTTGGCTTTGACTGCGACAATAACTATTTGGCACTTCTCACGACAAGGTAAAACAACTCACATGAGGCGTGACAATTCCGCGAAGGACAGAAAATACATTGACCACTGGTGAAATGAGGCATTCGTCATACTATCAGCAAAGCTTTGTAATGCAATCATGGGTAAAAGAATATCATGTAGTAATGTGTAGGATTATGGGCAATCAAAGAACCCTCAGCAACATTTGTTAAACATTTTACTAAGTTATTTTCCATAAACGGAGATAGTGAACACCATGAGGATCAACCTAATGCACATCGGACCACGGGGACCAAAAATGCTTTTAAAAAACCAGGGTTTACCCGCACATTTTTGCAAGTAAGAAATATTTTCTTTCAGAGAAAGAAGACGAAGACATGGGGCCTTCTACCAAAAGGAAGACTAAAGGATATTGGACGTCATGGTAAAAGTACTGGAGCGCATCACCAGCGACACACTGTAAACTGAGATCGTTGATATGAATCTCAGAAGGTTGATTCAAACCATCAATGAAGTCATAGGAAAATTCATTGTAGAAAAATAATGAAAGGACCAGTGTAAGCAGTACTGTGCTCATACCCATTCTCCAAGCCTCCATACTGTGTGACCTGCACCTGATGCTTGATATGACATTATTAATCTGAGAACACAGATGTTGGATGTGTTTTAGAAATCTCGAAAATAGGCTGGTGCAATGAGGAAGAAATTCTATAGAAAGTCTTAATATTTTAGTACTTTTGTAAGCCAATGGGCACTTTATCTAAAACAGAAGATTGATTTGTTTGTTGTATTTCAATCTTCTGTTTTAGAGAAAGTGGGTTAGTACTAGGTTTTAAGCAAACTCAAGCGTACTATGGAAGTACTAGAGACAAACTGATAAATTCCCTTTTTCTGAAGAGATTAACTTTAGATTGAGAAGATTGATTAAAAACTTACTGACATGTTATATTCACCAATACGCGCTATTAGATTATTTAGTAAGTATTCGAGCATCATGTACCATACCAGAAAAAGCAGAGCACCGAAAGTCCGTTCTAATGAATTTGCAAGGCAAAAGCTCTTAGAATCGGCACTTTGAAGCAATAAATTACGTGACTAGGGATCTAGAAATCAAGAAACTTTCCCACAAGCTTGATTCCAAAAAATTGTCATCGCAAAGAGATACAATGTATCTTTTGTTAGATCTGAACCAAAACGTACGTAAGTACACAGTAAGTAGTTTTGTACCTTATGCTCTAAAAGGTCCTTCATGTCATAAATTCAACAATCAATGAACAATTTTTACCCGGACAGATCCATTAATGCATCGGACAGTAATATACATGTATGTACCTTCCGATACCATTATACTGAAGGCTGCATTCCGTTCGGAATATTTTTATTTTTAACCTTGTGGATAACTCAAACAATGTATATCCCTGGTACCTAATCGAATGATAGCTAGAAACACGACATTTGGCTATCAAATCGGATAAGCTTAAACTTTCACGTATTTCCGTACTGTCTAAAGTAAAATGTTTTTAGTATAATAATTTAATAGAATACTTAACCGCATTCCTTGTATGCACGCGTATAAATTTAAATCTCACATTTAGTGTGTTAGTCCATTTACTTATTTTGCGTCTGTTTATCGATTTAAATATTTTTCTTTTATTTGTTTCAGACATGCTTTTAAAAAACCTCTCTGGGTACATCTTTTATTTAGGCAAGAAAATAGGCCTACGTCGTTCAGTGCTGCCACTCGGCTTTTAAAGTTTCTATTAAAATTTATAAAATAGAAAAATAGCGAAATTGCGTGTAAATATAAAAGTCAGAATAAAACTAAAGAACAGACAAATGCCATATGTGTTAACATAAAAAAAGCTCATAAAATTTTGAATATTTAAACAAAAGAAGAAAGTAGGGTTACCACATGTACGGTTTGTGTTTCCACTTTTTTTTTCGAAAAATTTCTGCTCAAGAGTTAATATTTAAAAAGAAGAAAAGCAGACTCAACAGTTTCTGTTTAAAATGAAGGCAAATCAATGAATACTCAATAGTCCTTCCAATAAACCAATAAAGCAATTGGGCATACAAATTACGACGCACTAAATAAGGACTTGAAGTGATAACATGATAGAGCATGATTGTATAGTTCACCGTCAAGAAGGTATTAAATAACACGATGAGCCACATTCTAGAATGCAGTGATACTAGCGAGGAATAGTTCTTTTTTTTGATGACAGTTTACTCTCGAATGTTTGCCAGACGTCTGGGGAAGATTTGGTCTAGGTCTGAGTTGCTCTGGCTCTGGATGATAGAGAGAGTGATCATATTGAAAACATAAGTAGAAAGTTTACTGGAAAACGTAAACCACTCGTTAAAAACTTAGTCTTAGAACTTTAGTCTTTACTAAATGTGAAAGTGAAAATTACTGAAAAGGCAATAGTAGGACATACAAGGAGAAAGTGTTTACTCTTCGAAGCATAGCTGATACATATCCATGGGTAATTGATTCAATGTTTGTTCTAAAGAAGCCTACCAAATGGTATCATATCAATATTCTGTGAAGAATCTAGAGGGAAAATCACTCAACCTGTGTAAAACTATTCTCTTGGGTGATGTGCCTAATACTGATGATAAGCACGGTTTCGTTGTGACGTGCTTTGTTAATAGAGGTGGAAATATGCAGTAAACCATCTTAAACTATTCAAATCACCCTGATTAGTGCTTCAAAGTGGTAAACCAAGAATCTGCACTAAGGTGGGTATGTATTCTATGCCTAAACTAGACAAAATTTTGCAATAATCTCTAAAGATTGACCAACTGGTTGATAGAATGGTTGAAAATAACAGCGCAGGAACATAAGTTATGGAACCACCCTATCTATTAAGTGGATAAAATAATGTCAGTAGGTAAGAGCATATGTGTGTATGTTTGTATGCTCTTAATCTGATTTTCAGAGAGGCTTTCCTTCGACGCCTCACTGCACCAATCCACAAAAAGGTCACATCAGTGAACGACAACAACGACAAGACCGATTAATCTTTCATCAGCAGAGGTAAATTGCTTCAAAAGAAGAGCCAAGAATAGACGGGGAAGAAAACATGGAGAAAGAACATGTAACGCGTAAATCAGGGCGGTATACACGAGACGTTATCTTTATACTACAAGCCACTTTGCAGAAGTGGATCGATAAGGGCATCTCCTCTTTATGGCATTCTGTGATAATGCAAAGGGTTTTTCAGTAGTGACATAACAATTTTGTATTTCAATACAAATGCACTTTTAAACTTAAAGGGGCCTACTTAATGCCATGTCCAAAGAGCAATTTTTCATTTGAGAAGCTTATTTAAGACAGTTATACTCTCGAATGTTTGTCAGACACTCGCGAGAGGTGAGGCCATGAAAAAAATTTTAGGTGTTGTCTGGGGATTGAACTTGAACCGCTCGGTTCATAGTCCAACGTGCTTAAGTGGATAAATTCGAGTCAACATACGTTCCTGTGCCAGTGAGACAACGCATCGGTCGAAGTACCGAAAATATCACAGCCGTAAGTGCGTTAGCCAAATCAGTCGATTCCACGCCGTTTACAGGAATTTGCAATCTCTCAGTCTACATTGTGGCGAATTTTGCAATAAAGTCTTGGCCTACATACCTTACAAGATCAAATTAACTCAAGAACTGAAAGATCCCATCGAAAAATCATCTACAGCGATGAAGCTCATTTTTGGCTTAATGGCTTTGTCAATAAGCAAAATCTGCATTACTGGACAGCAACAAACTCATATGTGCTTCAAAAGACTCCATTGCATCCATAAAAAGTGACCATGCGGTGTGGATTTCATGCCGGAGGAGATGTGATTAGACCGTATTTTTTCGTCGCTATCGTGCCATGATGAAAGACTGTTTTTGGGCAGAATTGGATGGACTTGAAATGAGTGATATGTGGTTCCAACTAGATGGTGACGCACGCCACACAGCTGGGGCCTATTTCATAAAACTACAACACTAATAATTATTTGTGAATTCACTTGTAACTTGTAAATTATGTGCAAATTTTTGTTTCATAAAGAATGCAAATTCACTAATAACTACAAGTATGCCGGACCTGTAACTACAAGTGAATTTACAACTGCGGCGAGCTTTTCTGTTTCATAAAAGTATTTGCGCAAAAAATTATTAGCGACGGACTTGTAACTACAAGTGAATTTCTTACAAGAGTAGAGAGACTAATAAAATCACAATGTCACAAAGAAAGAAAGAAAGAAAGAAAGAAGAAGAACGGATAATGATTAGATCGCTTAACTGTGAAGTATTGCCGCAGACGCATAGTTCTTCACAAATAATTTTTAACTTGTTGTTACAGACTTGTAGACTTGTAGCATTTTGATCGCTACACTTATAATTTGAATTTGCCGCGCTACAAGTGCTGAAAAATGTTTATGGAACACAAAATTACAATTCCATACTTTATTTTGTGCTTGTAGTTACAAGTTTACAAGTACAACACACAAATAATTGCTCTATTGAAGGGGAAGTTCGGTTATCATGTATTCTCGAAAAATTAGAATGTGGAGACTACAAACTACATTTTTATCTTTGTAAACAGCTCAGTCAGTTAACAGCAGGCCGTGTAGGAATAATTTGTTGAACTCAAAGAAAAACGTATGACTGTGATGTTCGGGCCGACTAAGGTCGGAATGAACTTTCACATTAACAGGCGACGGAAGAGACTGGACACTTTTGAATACTTGGGGAGCATAGTGACCTACAATGAAAGAATCAAGAAAGAACGTTATGACCCTAACTAAGAAAGGAATATCAGCTTACTACCAAATTAGCTATGTACATACTAGTGAAACTAAAGTCATACAATGCAGTAATGATGCTAATAGCTTTAAACGGGCTCCGAAAGCCTACTTCTATTGATTCGAATACCGAAGAAGAGTCACAGTGAAAACAAGAACAGACGGAATAAAAAACGAACGAATAAGATCAGGAGATGGTATAAAAAAAACAGTTCATAGAATTAAGGAAACATGACTGAAATAAACAAGTAGCTGAAGGGAAGATGGACGGAATTGTACTTGTGAGGACCGAATCCAGGAGATAGAAATGTATCAGAGTAAGACCCACACAAAGATGAGGAGACGATCCCAATACCGGGTTCAGTGGAATTACTTGATACTCCGAGGCTATTCCGAAGTCCAACAGCATATGAGGAATGATAAAAAAGAAGGAGGTTTGGTTTTCATAGCTAGGAGTTGATTGAAATGAACACCTCAGTTATCACGAAAATAATGAATATTTGTCGCAACAAGATCTCATAGAACGCAATTAAATAGACCAAAACATCCTCAGCCTAAATTTACTAAGAAAAACATTGCGGGAATTGCAAAAATAATAAATACCAAAAACATCTGAAAAATTTTATTATTACGCTTCCATTATCCTGGAAATTGTAAATCAAAAACCCTCACTGTCATAAAAACAATAAAGGATGACGACGCCTTTGTAAACAATGTAAACATCATAAACATGATGGAAAATCTTTTCGAAATACGCGCGTATAAGTCATTAAACTCATTTTCTTGAAAATCCCCAAACAAATAAAGAAATTGCTTTAATGATGTTTAATCATCGCGCCACGGATTACCGTGAATATCCATTTTATTTACATACGTACATAGATTTATACGGGAGCATCTTGATGAAGCTTAAAATAGCAAGCTAATGCTCTTGTAGCAAGAACGTCGAGCTAGCGAGCAAAATGAGTGCGCGAGATGAGAAATCTGCTGTGCCAGCAACATGTGTCCGCACTTAAATTACTTTTGAAACTTTTATTGCAATTCATGATGAACAGCAGTGTGTTGTGGGATTAGAAGAGATTTTTGAATTTTTCAAAGTGTATGGAGTGTATAGTAGAATGGATTTAAATTTTCAAAATTTTTAAGTGGATGAGTGCAGTGAGTTGTAATTTCAGTGAGTTGTAAGCTTTGAGATTATTTTGAATGTGTTGAATGATATGAACTATGCAAGTGGTGCGAAATGATCAAGGAGATTGGTGTACCTCGAGTTCGATGGCCTTTTTCAAAGAAGAGTGATTAATGTTTAAAGTGGAGGTATCTAATACGTATAGAATAGGTAGTTACTTCTGATACAGTCGCCGCCAACTGTTTCCCATGGTTTGTCTTTTATTTAATGAGATTTACCTTTACCAGTTTATTTTTCAGCACGTTTGGGATATTAGAACATATGTATATAACATTAGGTATACCTCTAAGGAACATCAAATACCTCACTACTTACTGTGTCCAATTCTGTAATTAACTTACTCCCTAACCTAGGTATGTATATCAATTCACTCGACTACTCTATCATCCCCCTTCCCCCGATGTCGCATGTAATTTCCTCAGAGCCTTTGACATACCTTTTGCCATTTGCAATTCCCTTACAACACTTAGACATAATAAAACTATTCTCACTCAAATGATCACACTATGTAATCTCCACACAGGAAACTTTTACCATTTCCTAGGAAAACAAAGATAGAGATAGAGATCCACGGTGGGAATAAAATAAACGACCCACCAGGACAAACTTGAAGCACTTCCCCTTCTATTGTCATATGCATGAGATTCCTTCCTTCGTGGTCACATTGTGTCGAGTAAGGTGTGATGATAATCACATGTCACACTATCAGCACTGTCGTTATCATCATCTGCGTTGCATCCCTTTTATCCCATTTTATGAATACTAAACAGAGAGTAGATGGGTAGGTGGTTGACAACACTATCCTGATTGCTAAACATAATTATGCTTTAACATAAACGTTGTGCCAGATCGCATTCTGCATACACAATTAGTTAATACTCGAGTGACGCAATGGACGCTTGAAGTAACTGGCCCTCCAGTAGCTATTCAATAGATTAAAGGACACGGAACCAACATCAGTAATGATTAAAAACAAGGGAAAAAGCGCACACACAACTAAAACGGTTTTATTGGTTGCGAGCCACAACCCTCTGATGCCAGATTCCAATTACCTTTTTGCAAGGACACATTGGTTCATAGGATGAACGTGCATTGTTGCATAAGGATGTGTGTGCAGCATAGTATACGAGCAACAAGCGCGAGATGCAATTTTACGGGAGTTCTATTGTTTTTTAGCGTTTTATAGCGCGTTTCTAGTTTATTTCCTTTCTTCTGTGGCGCACGAAGATAAATGCAAAGTGAAGCTATAAAAATGTCAATGGGAAAATGACAGGATAATGGTGGTAATAGTGATAGTGGGTGGTGGTTCGATTTTTAAATTGGATTATCCGTGGACGTTTGAATGGATGCAAATTTCATATATCAATTCGCTACTAGTGATTGCATAAGGATTAAGTAAGGATTATCGGAGAAAATTTTGTTTTTCACAGACCGTTTGACAGTGCAAGGATTAAATGGAAATGAATTAATTAAAGTGAAAGGAAGTTCTGACAGGTGGCTAGATTAAATAGCATTACGTAATGCCCTTAAATTGTTATGGTTACGTACTTAAATTAAATTAGGAAGGAAACTATGTATTTATGTGTTCTCGTTACTTGTACACTACGGGATATTGATTTGAAATGAAGGATGGTAGAGAGAAGTTACATTTGAAAGAAAATTACGTAATTTGTACGAAATTTTTAGTTATTACTATAAAGACTTGAGAAACACATTAATACGAGATTTTTTGTTTTTTTTTTCAGATAAATAGGAACAAAAATCACTGAGGATCGAGGAATTTACCATGGGCATCCTGGGCATTGAAGGGCCTTTAACAATCTCAAATCTACGACAATTAAATGTCTACTTGCAGACTTGAAAGTCGATTCTTCGCTTGCTGGGGCAGACGCAACTGGGCTGTGCATCGGCTAGAAGACTTGTTAGTTACGAAACTCTCAAGGGTGATGACTTGTCCCCTTTCCTGTGGAATCTAGTGGTCAACGGACAGCTATTGGATATAGAGATGACTGGTTGCCTATGCAGATGACATTGCTATCACTAATACTGATAGTCTACTTTTATAGATTCTTACAAGATGGGCCTCAAAATGCAGACTAGAGGTAGCACCCTCAAAACAGAACTTGTCTTCCTTACGAGGAAACATAAAGTTCCCCTTATTGACCCTCCTACGATTTATGGCATCCATTTGCAGCTATATGACTTAAAGCCTCCTCACAGAGGTCTAGCTATCATTAGGATCACTCCTCGATCATTGATCTCCTCAATTTTACCCTAGAAGACACCGACTATACCCCCTTTAACCCTGTTATTTGATCGGAACTTCCGTACGTGCACCCCTGATCGGAGTGATCACTGCTACACTCTACTCGGACAGCACCACGACTGATAAGAGAGTGGGTTGTGGTTTCCTCTCCGACAAGCTCAATCTGAGCATCTCTTTCCACTTGAAAGGAGGAATTCATGGCGATAAAGGAAGCCTTGTCCCAGCTGAACTGTAATACAATATCTGTCAAGGATATTAACATTTTCAAAGACAGTCAAGCCGCAATTAAATCCGTGGAATCGCGTTCCTTCTCTTAAGAGGACGCTTTAAACTGCCGTTTGTATCTTCTGTGGATGACTGAACAGTTTAACATTCACCTTTGGTGGGTGTCAGGGCACAGAGACATTGCAGGAAAATGCAAGGCTGACGAGCTTGTCAGACAGGGTACAACGCTTCTGGACGTTCTTAGCAAAACCGATTGTAGATCGGAAAATCTCCTTACTTGCAACATTTCGAGACAGATCTGGTCAAGGCTTGATCTAAAATATAGTGCCGAGTTGGTTTTATTGAACCGGTCACAGATCAGCCATTGTCTGATAGTCCAACATGCCAAAAGGGTGAGCCTTTTTGCAATGACTTCTGCAGAAGCTGTAGAGATGAGGAGGAGAAGCCAAAGACAGTGCAGGGAGTCAAATGGTGCGATCTATGGCATCACAATGTTTTAATTTATTGGTCTAAGTGTGTTTTCAGTAGTTGAAGTTAACTGGACAATCAATTACTGCCTCGAAAAGCAATAACGTGCTCCTCAGGCAATTTTAGGAGTGTGGTATCCGACATATCATTAAAATTATCCAAACAGAAGCACTACCACAAACATTTTTCACAAGTACTAAATTCTTCTCCATTATGAACTGCATTTACAAAAAAACAAGTGCTAAACGTGTTCAAGTATAAAGAGCTCAAAATGTGTCAAGATTTTATGTACTCCATGCATAATGAGCTCATAACCGCTATAAACTTTCATCATGAAACATATTTCGTGACAAGGTACTTCCTTAGACTTAGAGAAACTACTAACAAGTTGAACTCCAACTTACTCGTATAAGTTTCATATTCTATTCAAAGTATACAAAAGAAGATGTAAGGAACCTTCTGTGAATTGTACATGCTTTCGCTGTGCAGGGGCGAACCACCTTTCTCAGCTCAACGACTCCTTAATTAATAGCAGACTCATTCATACTTTTCAGCTCATTCATCCTGGTGACGTTTTCCTTATGAGCTATTAAAATTCTCTTTTCGCAGAGATTCATCCAAAACATGTACATACGTACCCTCCCATTCATGGCTTCGTCGGTCGGCTCACTTGTTTATCACCACATCAGTCATAAACCCACCCACAATAAAAAGAGTATATAAATACATATATCTTTTTTCAAGGACCCACCAACCGACCACATCAAATATCCTCGTTCGCGATAGATACTCGTATTTTTTTTGCAATTTGACAAAGCAAACAACATTCTCCTTGCACGAGAAAATAGTTTGGTAAACATTTGCGCCACACATTTATTCAGAGTCCTCGTCCTAGTTTCAACTCGTTGCCATACTTCCTGCCATTGCACTTCTTGTTAATTACTTTCCGCTACTTTCAACGGCATTTCGTTTCATTGCGTTTTTAGTCGTTTAGCTATTGCAACCGATCCTTTGCGGACCAATCGGGTCGTGTTCCAGTGGTAACGCCAACAACCACCATCAAACGGATATGAACTTCCATCAAATTAATTTCAGAACATTTTCCTGCGTTCCAGAACTGTGTTGCATCGGCCTCATCATCATGTCCAGCACTTTTCAGTGGCGCAGACAAATAAACAAACAGACAGACTGACTGAAGTGTGTAATAAGGACGAGGATGATGGTGACGTGTCTTTGCTGCAAAGTTTCTGAAGAGAGTGCTCGGATATTACTGGAAGGAGCAATGGAAAACTTTTTCAATGGTTTTGTTTATCAACGAATGATGGTTGGTGGTGGAACTTTTTTTTTTTTTGTTCAGTATAAGATGTCCTTTACAGTAAACTTCTCTCAAAATAATACTCACAGTCGAGAGTGGAAGATGAACCGAGGAGTTATGGAGACCGATGTGCTAAGCGTTTAATGTTTTGAGTTGAATTGAATCTGTTGACTGTTGGAGAAGGATTTAATGGTATAATGCCCTAGGGAACGTATGTTGAAAGCATTCTGTTATTCTTTTAGAAAAGTTCATAGTAATCCCCCAGAGTTAAGTTACCTTTGCTGTTGAGTAGGATTTTATAAATCTTAGAGTGTTTGAAGAAAGTCAAAAGACGAAGTTTTTCTGAACTATATTAAGAGGTATAGATTCTAGAATACAATCGGTCGGTAATCGTCTATGTTGACAAAAATACAATCTTCTATATTGAGAACAGTTTCGGGCTAAATTTTGACTTTGGTCTCAGCTTTTCAATTTAAGATGGTGTTGATTAGTTGCAGTTATAGAAGAAGAGTCAAATAAACTATATAATAATAAAACTGCTGGTCCGGATGTTTAGCAACAAGTTGTTTTCTGTTTAGCAAGACTCTGTGAGGTGGACTCCAACGCTTATACATAGTTCGTCCACAGGAACCAATAAATAATAATAATAATTACACGGGAATTAAGTTTACATTTTGTGGGAAATAAATCCTCATTTCTAGAGTCAAATTGTTTTAACTGAAAGTGAGCAATAGACTTTTCACCGACGATATAATTAGCGGCCATAAACACATGAGATGCTCTACCTCATTAATCATTATTTATATGATTACTGCAATCTATAAAGCAAATCAATTTATTTAGAAAAAATGGCTAAAACGGCATGATACCTGTCGAGTTACAGAAGGCTTAGGACATATAATCGGCAGATAATCTTGCCGGTGCTCTGAAATCTGGTGTATATCTCAAAGATATGTAGTAAAGTTAAAGTTGTCTTCATCCCCAAAGCGGGCAAATGCTCTTACACAAATCCAAAAGATTTCAGACCAATTAGTCTATCATAATGTCCCTTAAAAACCACGATTAATTGATATCCACTTACGCACCAGTATTGCAGGAAACTACTGTCAGCGTACTGCAAAGCAAGTCTGTGGACATGGCAGGACACTCACTAATGCGTAATATCGATTATTCCCTGTGTCACAAGGAATATATGGTTGTCTTTCTGGATGTAGAAGGCATCTTTAAAAATATCAATACATCAACGATAGCAGATGCACTATCAGATCTGAAGGTCGACAGCTTACTTTGTAAATTGATTAATCTACTGCTATATGGTCGGATTATCAATTCCAAGATGGGTGGGACGTCTACTAGGAAGAAGATCTGTCAGCACAGGTACTCCGCAAGGATGTGTTCTATCCCCTTTTCTTTGGAATTTATTGATAATTCTGGAAGGCGAGGGATGTACAGCGATCACTTATGCAGATGATGTTGCTTTAGCTGTCTCAGGCAAGCAACTAATTACTCTAAAAGAACATCTAAAAAACCCTTTAAATAAGCTAGCCAGTTGGGCCGTTCGGTGTTGTTTGAGTGTAAATCCCCCACAAAACTGAACTGGTACTCTTCTCTAGAAAATATTAAATTCTGTTACTCAATCCCTCAGTTTCAGCAGTTTTTTCGACGACTTTGGCAAACTAGTTAACATAAGCATTAGCCGCCTCCAGCGCTTTATATAAACCTTATGCTAGTTCAACGGGTAGTTTGAGGACACTAGATGGAGAGGACTGTGATATCAAAATGGGCCTATTCTGGCACTTGCTGCAGCCTGCCAATCGAACCTATGGTCTATGACCTAGTCGACCCTCCCTCCCTCAATGGTATCAGCTTAACTTTCTCTGACAAAGCAAATTATTTGGGTTTTTAGCTGAATAGGAAGCTAAGCTGGAAGCCTAACATTCAAGAAAGAGTCAAGAAAAAATTGGAAATATATGGGGTCTACAACCTTGAATACCTGACTGGCTCTGCATCTCGGTCATTAGACCGATACTCACACACGGAGTGATTGTTTGGTGCATAGCCTTAGAAAAAGCTATAAATTCTGCGATACTGGACATTATGTTTCATCGGATACCCCTGAATATATTTAGCAAGCAAATGGCAGCAAGTGCAGTTGTTCGCCGCGAAGCACTCTATATAGGTAGTGGTTAAGAAAAGAATTCAGCCAGGTCTCCATTCTGAATAATTTCAAAGTCTTTCCCGAAAACACGGACTATAATATCAGCCCACGTCTAAATTTTGATAAAGACTTCATCGTCACCATTCCTTCCAGATCACTTTGGAATGAAGAAGCACTTCTAGAAGATGACTCGATTCACTTCTACACTGATGGCTCAAAAACCAAAGATAGAGTTGGTGGAGGTGTTTTTTCCGACAGTCTTAAACTTAAGCACTACTTCCGTCTTCCAAAACATTGTGATGTTTTCCAGGCGGAAATTATGGCGCTCTAAGAAAAGCAACTATCAAATTTTTGGAATCGATATCTATAAATTCTCTAGTAGCTCTGGACTACCGATCGTCTCTCACGGACATGGCTGAATAAACTAAAATTCAAACTGGATGTTATAGAGAGTACAAATCTTGACAAAACGAATTCGGCCAAAGCTGAATTTAAAACTTTGAGAATTTGATTTCTCTCAACAGGTTGCATATCGGCACTATAATAGGTGTCATTACTGGACTACTTACTGTCTAATAGGCAAGCATACTACAAGGCTGGACCTTTTTGCGAACGACTTTTGTAGAAGCTGCATGGATGAAGAAGAGGATAAAATAATTCTTCGCCTTCTTTGCTTCTGCCTAGCTTTTTCCCGTAGAAGGAAGCTTCACTTAGGAGCCTTCTATTGTAATGATTCAAGCGATCTGATAAACATACTCGTAGATATCAAGAGCCTCTTACCATTCATCGGAGGTTCAAAGTGGTTTAAGGAGTAGGTAGACGGAAATTTTCTCCTATGATCCATATGGTATCACAATGGACCTATTGCTGGTCTAAAAGTGTGTTGGCGTTTTGGAGCTGGTAGTCACTACAACCAAATCAATTGAACTAATATTACGATGACTCTTGACATGCAAAAACTAAGAGGTTATTAAATATGTATCGATACATATCGCGCAACGTACTGAAGTAGTGAAAATTCACTACACAAGCGGTGAAAATATCTGTGGACTTTCCCAAAATTCGTACTGCTATTGGACATCATCAGGCGCATTCTCGCACAGTTATAGCGAGTTTAGTCGATAAATTTGAACATCTCGGGCAAGTGATGTGAAGACTCCAACTCGTGTTCATCCGTCAGAAACGAAAATATCGCCCTCGTAGCTGAGTGTATGTCTTATAACGCAGATTTGCCATTTTCGAGACCATTACCAAAAATGGGGACTATCCGTAATAACTTTGCCCTGCAATTTGTATATAGATCTTGGCCTACATCAGTTGCTCCCGAGCTCTCGTTTGAACTGGATCACACACTCGACTTTAAATCTCATAACTTTAACAATTGTACATAGAACATTTTGGTTTTATTATTTTATTTATTTCTGTGAATAAGTAAATTTAAGTGAGTTTGTGTTTTTTTTCTTGTGTTCTACTACCTCATACACTATGAAGTCTTTCTGCGTGTCTTTGGTTGCTTTGTGTGCGCTAGCAGCTATAGCTACTGCCACCAAACCCCCGATATTGGATCCAACGTACTCAGTCCGCGGTACTCTACACATTCCATACGCAGACATTTCTGAACACTTTTATACGTGGTATGATAAGCGAACCAGTCGGTTCCGTATCGATTACTATGGAGACTATATGGCGCTGTTACCCCTGTCAAAGATCAATCGGTTTGTGGATCATGCTGGTCTTTCGGAACTGTCGGTACTGTAGAAGGTGCCTACTTCCGAAGCAACGGTGGCAACTTGGAAGATTTCCGTGCCTACCAGTGGATGATGCATGTCGGAGGTATCCCAACCGAGGAAGATTATGGTCCATACCTAGGTCAGGATGGTTTGTGCCACGTAGACAGTATTAATTTGGTTGCCAAGATCTCTGGTTTCGTCAATGTAACATCGAACGATCCAAATGCATTCAAGATTGCTCTGACCAAGAACGGACCACTGTCGGTGGCTATCGATGCATTGCCCAAGAGCTTCAGTTTTTATTCGCATGGTGTATACTGCGAACCCGCAAGAACCGTATAGATCAGTTGGATCATGCGGTCTTGGCTGTCGGCTATGGCAAACTTAATGGCGAGGAATATGTGCTGATTAAGAACTCGTGTTCTACCTGCTGGGGTAATGATGGTAACATTCTAATGTCAACCAAGAACAACAATTGTGGAGTCATGATCACGCCCACGTATGTTGTAATGGCTTAGAGTTACGCTGTGTGCAGCTTTAGGTTTCAAGTTTCGAAGGAATGATTTAGATTAAAATAAAATTATAAAGACTTTCCATAAAAATGTTGCGTTTTTCTATTAATTTAAAAGGACTCCTCTTGTGTAGGGTCAACACATAGAATTTGAATCAGCACCGAAGCTTTTCAATGTTTTTGGGATGGTATGACAATTGCATAAAAATATGTTGCAGACCATAAAATCCTAACATTAGTTAACTCACTAATCCCAGCGAAAATTGTTTGCTGGAAGAGTCTGTATACAGACGGTTCTCAGATTATTTAAATCACAACCCACTTGGCCAATAACTTTCTCAGATTTTCAATAGTAAAAGATACATTCATAAGTCCAACAAATAAATATTAAGCGCAACATACCCAAGATTTTTTTTACAACAATGGAATGGTCATATAGTCTCATCACCGCTTTACAATCTTTATTCTCGGATATTTGCAAGACGTTCGCTAGTGATTGCACCTTGAAAAAAAAACAACTTTTTAAATGAATGTGCGACACAGTCAAAGACTGTTGTGATTCAGTTGCAGTTATTTTGACTAATAAGACTCAGAAAATATCCTGAGACCTTCTGGCTTTTGTAATTCACTTTGGCATTAGACTGGTGCTGACTACTAGCTTCCACTTTATCCTCAAATTTCGTTGAATACGATGGAAATTGGACATATTTATGCTCTTATGGTTATCGCGTCACAATGTCAAACAAACTCATCTCATACTCACCCACAAAACTGCTTTATTCCCCCTCTCACTTTTGATCCAACCCATCTATTTATATCCAAGAGGTAAATGAATACAAATATCAGGTTGTACGAAACAAGACATTGAAATACATCTGAGAAATAACCGAGGAAAATCTTGTAAATTCTTAAGTTTCAATATGTTCATACATAACATGGTCTGTAATAGAAAATTACCCAAAGCAGCAAACTGAAAACTTTCAACGCAGCGTCACGTTCGACAATGTTCTATGCATCGCAGGTGTGGAGATAAACCGAATTTGAGGAAGTTGAAAAAGAGCTACGCGTTTCAAAGAAAATATGTTATCTCCTTGATAGTACTTCGAACTAAATTTCTCCCTCATGCTGCATCTGGCAGCACGTATCAATAAAATGTGCATGTGTACTCGTAGAAACTACAATTCTGTCTTGACTCAGGAATTCATACTTAAAGCATTTAAATATTCCAAAAATTCTTCTGGTCGAGGTACACTGAAACTATCTTATAACTATAACTATCTAATAACTATCTAATAACGTATAACTTATTATTTACATATAACAACTTCAACTACGATACTTTCTTCAGTTCACCCGGTTCTATTGCGAATATGAATAGCTTAACTTAATCGTTAAAATATTCTAAAAATTATTTTTTCGAATTCAAATCGCAATTTGTTTCCTCTTCTCAAATGGATCAAATCGAAGATGAAGTGCTTATGTTCACCATCAACTCTCTACTCAACATCATGACACTGTAATGAAGAGTTTCACAAACTTCAGTTAGTTAGCTTCATTGGCCTTAATCGTAAATATACTCGTAAATCTAACAACTTTCATGTCCGCTCCAGTAATCTTTCATTAATCAGAACCCTTCCACCGGAACAGCACAAACTTTGCTTCGAAATATGAACTGGTTAAAAGAGTGAAGAAACCAAATACTTCAAATTTAAATGTGTCATGAATGTATGTACACACATCTGTATGTATCTTGTACACATACTGTGGGGGTCCTTATCGATTTCTTGATCGTTTTTAAATGTTTTAGTTAAATAAAAAATAGATTCTTCAATCAATCAAAGTCTTGTCCATAATTCTCCCTCATGCATAGCATGCGAAAATCCCTTGATACCTACAAGGTTTGTAAACTTAATGGTTAGTCAATATCCTTGTACTCGTATCCTTAGAGATTTCACTTGGAATAGTCACACGTATTTCTATGAACTACGTGATGTGAAAGGTAAACTCTCGTCTAATTTATCCCCTCAACTAGAATTTCACTTTCAGTTGATTGTGGAGAATACTATAACCTCACTGTGTCGTATGAGTTGTCAATTGTATCGAAAGACACAAACATCAGACACACGAGAGGCCATCAGGGCAGGTGACGGTTCAAGAAACCCACTTAATGAAATGACGTGCAGACGTTTTGGGGAATTGGTCCTTAATAATATCGATGAGTAAGGATTTAGAGATTTAAAACCGACTGGGGGTTTAAAACTGCTCTTTTCGAAGTGAAAGTTTTGCGCTAGCAACATTGCTTCTAGACGAAGTTTTGTGCATGGAATTTTGTTATGAATCGGAATTAAGATACGCGCAACTGTTACCATTTTAACAAAGTTTCACACTGCATTCACATTCCTGAATTGCACTTATTGTGCAATTTACTCAAACGTCATTTAATGGTCTCCCACCTTCAACTACAAGCGCAAGATTAAACAATGCACTTACGTTGCAAAGTTTTTGTTGTCTTTTATCACGTCTTTTAATTTAATGGTTTAATTGCACGTCCTTCCGTGGTGAATGAGATTTTTATGCACACGATTGCACATTGCAAGGCCTCGCCACACAGGACTCGGTAATTCCTTTGCGAGTCCTGGATAAGTGGGTTTCGCTTCAAACCACTGTAGCAAGGGAATGGAGATTGCCCAGGCCACGTATCATGAGGGGTAGCAATTTATAATTATAATTTACAAAAGGTGTTGCGGCATGGAATGGGGTTCTTGGTGTAGATATGACTTTGTTTGCTCTAAAGGACAGTGACTGTGAGATTTATTTTACGAGTTTTCATAGTGGAGTTGGGGTATGGAAAAAGGAATAGAATAATGCACCTGTACCTTTGTTACAGCAAAAAAGTGGCACAAGTGAATGGTAAAAGGGTATAGTGAAATGAAAACAAAGGAATGAACGTATTCAAAGTGTATATTGAATTGTGGATGGGGATATGTGGAGAGTTTCTGGCGGATTAAACTTAAGTGGGAGGCAGCAATACGTGGTCCAGCTCTGCTGGGTTACCGGACACAGTAACTTGAACTGGCTCAAAACAAAATTTCGCACTCCAAAAGACTGCCCTATGGGAGCATTAAAAAAAAAGATGTACTAATCAACACCGCCTAGTCTGGTAGGATGAAGTTCAAAAACTATGTTGTATCCAGCAGCTTATGGCTAATATTGAATGAAAACAGAACCAAGAGCCTACATGCAATGGAGAAACGAAACTACTTTATGAGACTATCGCGGGAAGTCCGAACACCCTCTGAATTGTCCGATGTACTGCCGACTGAGTTCAAATGTGAGTAGACATGAGTCAAAATATTGGTAACAGATGAAGGATCATCCAACAAGAGATGTAATTTTAAATTTCGCGGCACTGTTGAACTGTCAACATTCAACTATCATTGCGATGACTTTGATAAGAAAGGATGTTTTCAATATCGATCCATACATACTCCTCCTCTCGATCATGGAGAAGGGCCAAAGTAGTCTTTATAGCGAAACCCGGTAAGTCTTCCCACGCATCTCCTAAAGACTTCTGTCCGATCAGCCAATCCTCCTTTTTATTGAGGACTTTGGAAAGGCTGATCGACGTCCACATTAGAACAAAATTAGAAAGTAATCTCAAGGGAAAATCGGTAGAGACTACCCTGTATTCGTTGGTAGGAATCATTGAGAATTTTTTTAAGAACAAGGATTTCACTATGGTGTCCTTCCTTGATATTGAAGGAGTTTTAAACAATGTCAGAATATCAGCTATATCTCTTGCACTTCTTGACTTGAAGGTTATCAACTGTCTTTGCTATTGGATCGAGTAAATGCTTAATAGCAGGCCTATCCATGCTGAGCTAGGGTGCTGTCTAATCAGAAGGTCGGTGTACAGGGGTACCCCTCGCAGGGCGGAGTATTATCACCACTATTGTGGCACATGGTAGTGAATGAGATACACGTAGTCTTGGGTAAAGAGGGATTCAGTGTCATAGCCTACGCGGACGACATTGCGATAGGGATATCAGGGAAGTTCTTACAGTTAGTGACTTGATTGAATCTGGTCTGAATAAACTCACAAAGTGGACGGATAGTGTCGGTCTCGGAGTTAATCCGTTCAAGACTGAACTAGTATTATTTACAAGGTATAAAATACCATATATGTATATCTTCTCCAAAACTCAAGGATATTGAGTTGAATTTTGTAAATGACGCCAGATACAAACAAAAAATACAAATATTTGGCGCGACAAGTCTATGGTACCCAACTACTAGCTTCTCACAACCATTCCTGTTGTGCGTTTTATATTCTTTACACGAATAGAAGGACTTATTGTTTAATGCCGTTTCCGAAGGGCAATTTGTGAAACTTTTTCATGACAATTATACTCCCGACTGTTTGTAAGATGGGGTCGTGAAAGAAATTTTAGGTGTTGTATAGTGATTAAACCTCGAATCCCTCGCTTCGCAGTCCAACGCACTAACCACTTGAGTCACGCCGACGCCCACGCCAGATACTTAGGGGTTATTCTTGATAAAAAAAAACTCAGTTGGAAACTGAGTATTCATTACCGTACTAGGAAGACCTCGATTGCCCTCTATTCATGTAGGAAGGCTTTAGGCCCAAAATGGGGTTTCAAACCCCGGATTTTTCACTGGGTATAAACGGCAGCGTTAGACCCATCCTTATGTACGGAGTACTACTCTGGTGGACAGCGCTAGACAAGAAAAGCAACATTATAATGCTTGAAAAAGTTCAAAGTTTATCCTGTGTCCACTAGAAACTATGATCCATCTTCTTCCTGCTTATATCCTCGGGGAGGTGATGGCGGCTAAAACAGCATTACGGCTTAGTGAATCCTTGCAACTGGTTCCTAATAATTCAGGCTATATTATCTAGTATCTGGACTTTAACGTCACGTATAAAACCAGGATTCCTAGCAAAATTGATAGGGAATCGGGAAACGAACGAATCTGCGACAGAGATTTATACAGAAGGATCCAAAACAGCGTCTGGAACAGGTGCGGGAGTTTACTCCAGTGCAGTGGATATTTTTATCACCACTTGACTGCCGGAAGTGTATTTCAAGCAGAAGTCACAGCAGTCCATGAAGCCGCAACCTTTCTTTCGACTAACTCAATAGAGTGCAGCAATTGCAAAGCAGACGAGCTAGCTGAAGAGGGTGCAGACCGGAACCTTTCTGGCAATAGGAGGGATCGTCAGCACCTATTAAATCGATGAAATCCCAAATAGATACCACAGCCATAAGAATGGTAAACAGTAGGTGGAAGAATATCTGTACTTTTCTCTCTTCTAAACAAATCTGGCCAAAACTGGATGGTATCGAAACCAGTAGACTAATTTCGGTCAATAGGATAAATCTGAGAAAGATAGTTGACTTAGGCTTTGTTACCACGTCAAACTGGTTTAACGTCTAAACGGCGAACCATACTTGTTCAGCATTGGTTTACACCGAAACTGGCTGTCTCCTGTCTCATTGGAAAACAAAAAAAGTGTTTCCATACAAGGAACTTATTTTTTTTGAGCACAATAGGAATATCGCTTTCTTTCGAGTAATTGCAGTGCTTTTGCTTTTCCATTTAAAAATAATGTTTGACTGACATACTTAACATCGGGAATTTCAAAAAAAAAATATTGTCCTTCAACGATTTTAGGAGTGACTTTGTACAGCATCTTCAGAATGTTGATGAGACTTAAACGTTAATCCTAAGAAAAGGTTAATCTCTATTTTGGAAGAATCGTCCGAGTTGTATTAAGCCTCCAAGGTCAGCAATATGCTTAAGCGTCATTTTAGATTTTAAAGAAAATTGGTGGGAAAATAAAGTCGATTGCATTTGGAAAGTATGTAGAGCTGTGCAAAAGGTGATTCAGTAATAATACAAGAAAAACGAAAGCCTTTGAGCATTGGGATATTTCAGAAAGAAATACTTTTGCACGTTTAACAAATGCACCCACCATGTATCCATACATACATATGTATGTACCTATTACAAAAAAGTGGAGGCAGACGAATAACTATCACAAACTGAAAACGAAATCGGGTTGTCATGTACTGTTTCAGATGTCACTCATAATCAGTAGATGTTCGTAAATAAGATTCCTTGTCATGTCCTGAAAGTACTTGCTGTTTGGACTATGCACAATTCAGTTTCAATGTTGTTTATAGCACAATTTGCATTTGGTCACTTTGCATTTTTGAAAACTAATCTGGTAACCTCTCCACAACATAGATAATCACCAATACAAATTGAATTCAAAACAAAGTCTTGGGTGTGTACAGGGAATCTAAATAACAACAACAATCGGTAGACTGTGATGTCTCCTAAACGTTTTATGCCATCGAGATAAACAAACAAAGAGCATCGAACGGAAAACTACTTCCTTATTTAAATTCCTTTTCTGAGAGTAAACATATTCTGTCTCCACTTCCTTGTTTTACAGTCCCTCTTCCACCTCGTAAAGTTCCCTGCATTCATAACATTGCAAAGTAGAAAGTTATCTGAATTTAATTTTCAAGTGGAGTACAAGCAAATAAAATAGGGGAACACATATCCACTTCAACTGCACATGCACAAATGTGTACGAGTAGTCTGTAATCCTTTTCAGTATCAGTTATCTGCATCAGAGTCATCCCCCCATACTGTGCATGCTTTCAAACCGACAAAAAGTCATTAGCAATACTAAGCACTAGGAAAGGAGAATGTTTATGTTTTCATTTCAACTAGAACGACTGGTGGATGGTATAAGGCGACACTTGCACTCTAAATCAAATAAAAAGGATTTATGATTCCTTTTAACCATAAATATCCCAATGGAAATGATTTTAAAGCGTATTGCAGCAACTCGCTCTAAAAAAAAGAGAATGTCAACTGGAAAGGATACACCTCCCCTTCCAGATAAATCTCTCGCATTTGTTTATCCTAGACTTGCATGAGTAGCTATTTAAAATCATGTTAAACATACATGGTGTTAATTACCCCATTGCGGGGATAATTAATTAACTCCTGAGACAGTAAAATACACTTGCATATACCACTGGCTCATGGGGGAGCGCGTCTAATCAAATAAATAATTTCGCATAACTATTCCGGCCAGAAAATTGTATCTCCACTACTAGGTACATATAGTGCAGAATAAATTACTCTACGGAATTGTGGCGTCTGTTTGATCACAGATATTTATTTGATGCAGATGGCGTACCATTGAATACCATGCGGGAGCGTGTGACTGTGCTCTGCTGAGGTGTGAATTAAATTCCAGGCGGCGCGATACTAAAACAATTTGGGTCACACCATTGGACGTCTATCGTTGCATAGTGCAGGCAAATGTAATATGCTATTGCTGCCGATCGTGTATGTACACACATGCATGTGTATATCAACGAGTGTGTAACGAATACGCCTGACTGGTGCATGTGACAGGGTTAGCGTGTAGGTGGTGTTTTGATTGCGTTCTTTCACTTTTCATTATGTCAACGTGAGAAATTCGCAGTTGCAATTTGTGGGCTAGGCACTATGTGCATTTGGTGCATCTTTTCGGAACAGGAAAGCGGAAATATGTATGGACATGGAAAGATGACCATCATCACTTGTCCAAAATGATAAATAAAATCAGCACGAACTTTAAAATTGGCTCACGACTTTATATATAAATAAATAGTTTACTTAACAGCAGCATTGCTTACATATGTATGTAGCTTATTGGATCGATGAGGGTTGATGAAGGTGAAGAACGACTATGTATCTCACGTGGGGATGTATCTGGATATGGAGATATAGTTTTGAATGCATTGTTGAACCTCTCCAAGCTAATACAATCTGCGTTTAGGTTTGTCGTTGACCCGCATCCTGTCAATGATGAAGTCATTCCCTCTTCCGGTTTTGAAGAAATGGCTCATGTATCAAAAAGCTTTTCAAATATGTTGGTGATGCTTTGGTAGGGTGCATGCAGCAAATCATCAACCAGGTATGGGTGGATGAAGCCTTGCCCGATAAAGAAAAGGGATCCTATTCTTGTAAGAACTATAGAGGCATATCCCTGCTTAATGTCGCATATGAGATCCTATCCAACGTACTGTGTGAACGTCTGAAGCCTTTCTGCACACTAATTGCCAAGTACCAATGTGGCTTCCGGGTCAACAAATCGACGATAGATCAAATTTTCACACTAAGGCAAATCCTGGAAAAGTTAAATGAATTTCAAGTTGAGACTTACCATCTCTTCATCGATTTCAAAGCCGCATATGGTAGCGTCTTGAATTCTACAAGGCAATGGCCGAATTCAGGATCCAGGAAGAACTGATCCAGCTGTGCCGCTTTACGCTAGGAAATACACAGTGCAATTTGCAATTCGGAAACAGTTCCTCTGAACTATTCCAAACATGTACTGGATTTCGTCAAGGAAATGCGCTGTCATGTCGTCTTGAATCTCATGCTGTAATAGCTACACAAAAAATCAGCCCAACTGCTAGAATACGCAGATGAAATTGACATCATTGGTCATCTCAGCCGTCATAGAGGTTTTTATGACAATAAGTCTCATTAAACTCTCAAGGATACTGCAAGTCTCAGCAAATAACTATCCACACCTGTCCGTATGGACAGAGAGAAGTACACAGTTTGAATTTTTTTTTAATGAATGTCTACTATGCAGGATGCAAGTATACATGATAAAAATAAAAAATGCTTTGGATAAGGCACGGACATGGGGTCCATGGTATTGTCTTGGTTCCTCTTGATACTTTACTGAAAAATTAACAATTTTCAATATCGTCTAGTGTTTTAAATTTAACTTTTAGATTCAAAGTTTAACTTGAGAACATAAGTCAGTAGACAAGATGTAGCAGTAGAATTCCCAATTCACATCTTCAAGAGAACAACTCTAAAACGAGCTACAACATAGCCTTGTCCAAATGTCATTTATTATTTGAGATGCTTTTGTCATGTCACTTACATACACTGTCGGATGTTTCTCAGACGTTTGTAAGCGGTGGAATCGTTTAAAAATGGGGGAAAATTTGATATTGTCTGGAAATCGAACCTCGAATTCTTGCTCAGTAATACGATGTACGACCTACCTGTCGAACTATGATTTTATAGTATTAAGCAGAAAATGACTTTGCAACAAATGTACAACTAGTCATCTGCAAACTATTTTCTTAGAAAGGAGACCCTCTGAGCTGGATCAACTAAAGGGATTTGTATCTTCTAAGCGCCTTTCGAATGAAATATTTGAGGCCTGAAAATCCTAGTTCTAGAATTAAACTTAAGCACCAACTATAGTGAAATTCGTCTCCTTACAAGTTCTCCATAGTTGCTTTCACAAAAAAGATGAACTCAAAATAAACTACGAAAACTCACTCTGTCCGGTGAAACGTTAGAATTTTCAAAAGAAGTCAAACTCTTGGGCATAACTCTAGACGAAAAACTAATCTCACGAAAACGATAGACAAAGCCAGGATCTCCTTATGGACCAGCAAAAGTCTAATTGGTAAGATCTGGGATATAAACCCCAAAATTATGCTGTTGTTTTACACAGCCATAGCTACTAGACCAACTGTCAGATATAAAGCACGGGTATGGTGGCAAAACATGAAGCAAAGGTCTACACAAGACAGGCTCAATAAACGTAATAGACTAGCTTAATGTGACTAGATTAATTACAATAGGTGTGCAATTTCAAAATCAAGATCTTATCACATGTTACCCTAAATGTTATCTTAAAAAGAAAATTAATTTTCCAATCATTTTGCCGAAGGAAAAATAATTAATTCAACCATTCGTACAACTCAGTTTATTAAAATAACTTCAGCACCAATTTAAAATCAATTTACTACACACAACATAGATGATGTTGTTGTCACAATTCCTACTTGACAGCGTGTCTGCATAATTTGCCAATTAATCGACTTCACTGCTTTCCAATGAAAAACAAATCACAACATACGTTGACCAAGTGTCACACAACTGTTCGTTGCCCTATAATTAATGTGAAACTTATATCGTTCTTAATACGATCAAAATGAAATTTGAATAAATGTCACATTTGCTGAGTGAGCATTTCACGTTGACTAACATAACACCTGTCACGGTGGTGTAATTACCCTAATGTAGTGAATTTTAATGAATCCTTTTTTGGGGCAACGAAAACGCTCATAAATCACAAGGGCTAAGTATAGCAATTGGAAAAATTCTAACCTCCTCACTGAGCAGGACTTTTCTTTTAAATGAAACATTTTCCGAGACCAAAATAAGTAAGGATAAGTGCCAGATTGTGAGGTTTTACTTCGTTCCATTTGCCCATTTTATCTACGCCAACAAAAAAAAAAAGTGAAATCTCAGCATTGTTGGGGATGACACTGCTAGTTGTCACACGCACCACCCTCAGTTGGTCCCACTCTGTTTGTTCAATGGAGATACAGAGCATGGAAAAACCGGGGTAAAACATCTGTATCTGTGTTTATTTTTAGATGGAAAACAATATAAAAACAATGTGGAGCGTACAATAACGAGGGATTGATTCCATGGAGAGTCTACTTATGGGGCGGGGATTGAGTTGTCTGCGGGAGTGATAGGTGATTTGGATGATGTTATCGATTGTTGGCAGCGGGGTATTCGGACCGGTTCTATGGTGTAATGGTTAGCACTCTGGACTTTGAATCCAGCGATCCGAGTTCAAATCTCGGTAGAACCTTGTTCTTTTTGGTGCAGGGTTCCAATCGTTTTGTCTTTTTATTTATTTTTTTTTCTTGTTTAAGTTATAAATATTTTGGAACCTTTTCAAATAGACTTTGGAAAATTTCCTCATGGTATAAAAATATGGTCTTTGTAACAAAAACTGGATAAGATTAGAAAAGGTAGTGGAGTTTCTCGGGTAAACTCTAGAAAACAACTTTAACCTAACGAAAGCCATAGACAAAGCCAAGGATCACTCAGGACTGATAGAAGCCTTCTAGGGACTTCATCATTCATACCAAAATGATGCTATGGATGTACCGGGACTTAACAAAACCAATTGTTATAAGCGCAGAATTCGTATGAAACGAACAAATTATCAAACAAGACGATAATAATAAAAAGTAAAAGTAAAAATAAAAAAAAAAAAAACGGAAAGGACTGGAAGAAATCGAAGGAATACTTTTATAAAGTCAAAATTAAATAGAACATAAAATCATTTGACCCATTCAAAGTTCTTGTAAAGATGGAATTTTGCCAGCTTTTCTTTTCTCCAAAAAAGTACATGACGTATGTATAACCTAATCTTAGTACAAGCTATGGCAAACCAGGCATAACATACTGAAAAGTTCAAAAGAAGTCACGGTAAAATTAATAACTAAGTGGCAGGGCAAAAGGTCTACCTATAAGGCTCACTTCTTATTTCCTAAAAGCGATGCACAAAATACTTGATAGATATATCAAAGATAGTCCACTGCATACAAAGGAATCCACTACATAAAAATTAATAGACTAATATCGGAACTCATCACAAGTATTGAGAAATTCCTTAGACATAAAGATATTGCATTGAACAACTTCTTTGATATCGAAGGAGCTTTTGACGACACCGAACATGCCCTGATATGTATGTAGATTCAACCAGAACACAGGAATAACGGGATAAAGCATTTACTTAGCAATAGAAATATCAATGTTACACTAGGCATTGACTGAATCAGAGTCATCTGTGCGAAAGGTTGCTCCAGTATGGTGTTCTCTCCCGTCTGTCATGGTCTATCGAAGTAAATGAGTTGAAATATACTCAGCCATGACAGGTTTTATGTCCAAAGATGCTAATGTCATTGGCTTCCTAATTAGAGGTAAATTCGAAGAAACAAGCTCAGACCATCTCGAGAGGGCA
The DNA here is from genome assembly GCA_905220385.1 of Xylota sylvarum. NCBI lineage: Eukaryota > Metazoa > Arthropoda > Insecta > Diptera > Syrphidae > Xylota > Xylota sylvarum. The sequence continues at coordinate 98,987,902 of LR999957.1, read as the reverse complement.
CTCAACCTTTTTGTTGACCCTAAAACCCAAAAAACAAGCACCATAGTTGCTTTCACAAACAAAGAAAATTAAGACAAGCTGAGAAACCACTCTGCTCGGTGAAGCAATATTGTTTTTAAAAAAAAGTCAAATGTCTTGGTCTAACTTTAGAAGAAAAACTCACTGGAAAGTTTTATAACACGAAAGTCATAGACAAAGCCAGGATCTCCTTATAGTCTAGTAGAAGTCTTGTTGGTAAGAGCTTGGGTATAAACCCAAATCACAACGATAACCAGAACAAATGTCATCTACATATATGGCGCCGAAACGAAACTAAGGCCTACACAGGACAGACTCAACAATCTTTAAAGATTGGTTTATGTATGCACTATATGTGCAATTAAAACGATTCCTAGTTCAGCGTTAGGCTTCTATACCTCCATTTTCAGGTACAGAAAGAAACTGTATATGGTTAATGCCTTCATAGTCATAGCCGAAGATGATTCTTACTCCAACCCAGTCCCTCAGATATTGCCCTGAAATTAAACAATGATGAGGACGACTTGGAATCGAACTATCAGTCAAAACCATATTTCAAGTCTTTGGTGTAGAACTATGAACAGATTCATAGTAAAGCTGCAATGCAAGCCATCAAGGGCTATGAAATAAAATCGAAAGTAGTATGGGATTGCCTCCAACTACTTACATATATATATCATTAGCCAGCACAAACAGATTTAATCTCAACCGGCTGACAAAACACCAACCTATTTCTCTTCACAAATAAGAGAAAATGGAACCCAACTCCAAACATCGAACAAGGGAAGATACCTTTGGTGCATACTACATCTAAAATTGAACTGGAAGGACAATATACTTGAACGCACAAAGAATGCCTCAATAGCTTTTAACATATGCAGCAGAATTTTCAGTAAAATATGGGACTCAAAACAAGTCCCCATCAACTGGATGTACATTGCCATCGTAAGGCCCATCCTCACACACGGCTGATTGGTTTGGTGGGCTGCTGTCGAAAAAACTTCAAATCTGAACACCTTCACAAGGATCCAACGTCTAGAGTGTACAAAATGTGAGGACATAAACCCCGCTTCCATATCCATCTTCACAGATGAGTCAAAATGGATGAAGATACTGGGTCAGAAATATACTCAGAGAAACCACTTGTTAACTTCCCAACCACGCAAGTGTGTTCCAAGCGGAAATATAGGAGGCTTGCCGACACCTATTCTATAAACATCACGACTTCCATCACAGCCAAATCAATTCAGGTTAAGCGATGCAAAGAGGTACTTAAATCCCTAAGCTCGAAGCATAGCATCACGCTCTGCTTGTTCCTGAGACATAAGGGCTTCCACGGCAATAAAATAACCGACGAGTAGCCTAGAAAATGCTCAGAATCAAACGAACCACAAGCAGACCACTCAGTCTTAACGGCCATTAGTATTCTCACGTTCAAAATTGCTATGCACTTTCACAACATGGCCAACGGAAGGTGACGTACACTCACCTCATGCCGCGTCTCTAAAGAAATGCTATGGGCACAATATAACAAAAAAAAATAAAAAATAAAAGATGCTGGAATGGTATTTGAGTTTTACTGGTACAAATGCGTAAGTTACACCACAGTAAGTCCAAACACGAACTTCATTCAGTCCAAATCGTATGAATACGACAAATCTCTTCAGGACCAGAACGTAGTCTCTCACAATTCATGTTGTGCTTGTTATATTCTTCACATGGCTGAAAGGGCTCTATTGTTTAATCCCATATGTCAAAGACACCTTTTGTTTGAGAGTGTTCTTCATGACTCTTGGATGCTTGTCAGAATCTTGTTAAAAGAAAAAAACGTTGGTGTTCCATATGGAACTCCCACTTACATCTCCAACATACAATTCACTGAGCCTTGGTACCCACAAAAAGAATAGTAGCTTAACAAATCAGTATAAAATTCTTACTAAACCAGCACCACACAATTTATGGCCTAAAGTGAAATCATAAGCCCAAATTACCTTCAGAACCTTGTTTTAAGCACGGAAGATGGAAGTAGCCATAAGTGCAGTCATAGTGATTTAAAAATTGTATTATACTCTAGGAAAGTGTTTCTGTAGAACACGTTAGGCAGAGGCCCTCTTTGAATAGACCACACGACTACAAAACTTGACTGAAACACATCATACCGCCTGGATGGGATCACTTAAAAAGCGCTTAACATTTTTTGTTTGCCAAAAATCATCGAATTCAATGTCACAAATAGAAAAATCATAAACAAAACCATTCTAAATTTGAAGCAGAGCCAAAAGGAATAAAGACGAGACAAGGCTAACCACACCCCCGATAAATTCACAACACGAACACGAGTCTCAAGTAACACAACAATCAGGAAAGATACTTTCCATCTAGAAAATTAATTTTTCGCTACATACAAAGTGTAGTCGTTTAAAAATCTCATATTCTGGGGCAGATCCACTGACCACTACTTTATCATTAGATCCCAATCCATCACGTCTGTCTCTCACTCATTTCTAATTGCAGCGACGCGTACGTCTGTCGAATAATATATTCTTTTTTTTTCACATGCATGTGGTCGCCTGACAAAGTGAACATCTCGTATTGTAAATCATACAAAAAGATTCTACGTGTCTGACAAAATTTTCGTTCAGCGAATAAAAATAGATACTTGTATCAAGCGCGTAAATTTCGCGCCCGAATTTATGATTGTTTTCGGTTTTTATTTTTTTGTTTCGCACCTGTCAACTATTTGGCAGTGCGATAACTTTTCTTCGTCGAGGAGCATTAACCTGTCAACACTGTCTAATATTTGAAATTTTAAAAATAACTTTTGTCAAGTTGCTTCTGTCTATCAAAGACGAGAGGAGTGGTTCAAACTTTTACCTGAAAATCAATCGGTAGAGGAATTTGGGCAATTTAATGCTTTATGGTTTATTAGGTTATAGCTGCCAGAAATCCAACAGGTTGTAGAGAGCTTTTTACCCGGTAAAACAGTATCTGCGCATTGTGGGGGAGAGCAGAGCTGCACTGTAGTCTCCAGCAACATGATGCTGAATGCGAAATTGTATCTTAACCACTTTTTCTCAACAAGTTGCAGATGTTTGTTTATAAACAAGTGCGACCCACACACTTTACACGTACTGGTGATTAAATAAAAGGCAAAGTCAGCACCCGATTCCAGCCCAACCACACAAAATTGTCTAGACATTCGCCTTCTTGGCTAATTACGTGTGAACAGCGCACGACTTGTATAAAATGAACAATAAAAGCTAATCCTTGGAGTTCATTAAAGTATCTACAACCATTTCCCCATACCCCCTAATTGTGGGATAGCAATCTTAATTATTCTGAGAACACATATGCATAACATCTTTTTGCCTTTGCGATGGGCTCTCTTCGCTCAATTTTGTTTCCTTCCATTTTCAATTATCCTCAGGCAACTGCGTATCTAATAAACGTACAGGTCCCAAAAGGACTGTTAAACAATTCCTTTATGCATTAGACTGTAAACGTTAATCCATTTACCAGGGGTGATATCAAAGGTTAGCCACATCGTACAAAAGGCATCGAAACGATCTCGAAACAACCCCTAAGGATAAACCTACCCAACGGGGAGGCTAATGATTACCCGCATTTTTTTTTATTACCAGAATACTAGGTACATCAGAGATTGAGGGTCAGAGAAAATTAGGTCAATACCATCTACTCTTAAAATATTTTCGTACATATTTAAAGGAAATTAATTATCCTGCTTGTCGTTCGTAGTTAGGGGAGTAGGAGCTGCATTATAAATCGTCGTCACTCAGAAAATCAACACCCGTTCAACCCGGTTCTAGTGGACTTTATGGTGCTTTAAATTCCATTGCTGTTTACACGATAAATTTCTCCAGTGCACGCGGTGACATAATTTCTAACGACACAGCGTTTGGTTTAGTGGTGTTCTTTTTCTATATCCTGCATAAATAATTTCTCTGTTACCGCAAAAAAATAAACTGGGGACAAAAAGTAAACTCACCCTTCCGGTGAATTGCAATAGGAGTGTACTTCACACGACGAAGACCGGGTGAGTATTCCTTTCCTGTTTAGTTTACAGAGAGGAGTGCCCTGCCTTACCGTGCAGATCTGTGTGCAAGAATTTGGCGTCATTTGTAAACAATTTATGACAGGAAGGGTGCAAGAGTCAAGTCAGCAGCGCGATTCTATTTGGTCACATGAAACCCGTGCTACGTTCAGGAATCTTGTCGCACCTCGCCTGAGTACACCCTCTCAAAGGAGGGCACAAGCAGACGGTAAGCAGTAGCGTCGGCGTCGGTAACAGGAAACGTTTAAGCGAGAATACTCATTCGCCCCTGTTAGCTCTGATAATTTGTATGTGTGGGAGATGTTGTATTTTTTTTTCTCCCTCTATAAGCGATTTCACGTGTCAAAAGTGAATGACCTAGATTTTTCTACGTCATAGCAATTTATCCGCGTGCTAAAGATATTTAAATGGATAGAATGTGAGAAGGTGTAATTTGGGCGCTGAAGCGTTTTATCTTGAGGAGGACTCACAAGAGTGAGTCTCTACTGACAAATCGAAGACTGTCATTGCGGAATTATGTAAAATAAATGAGGAAAGTCGTTACAAAAAAAAAAAAATTATTAATGGAAATGAGGGGGCAGCAACGGAAGAAATAAAAAGTTAATGTGTTTCGAGACACACTCCACCCCGACCACTGTATCTGGCAATGAATTAAGCATTTTATGGAAAATCATAAAACAAAAGGATATCCATTAAACCCTTTATTAATGAGTCAAGTTTGACGGGTCCTAACAATAACACTGAATCAGGAAATTAGTTACCTTTATTACCCTAAAAAATCCCATGTCATCATCATGATTGAAAAATCTCCTAAGTTAGCATGGAGATTAAATTTAAATTCAAAATTGAACATACCTATACTTAGAAAAGTTTGTTCTTTATAAGGGTTAGAGTTGTAAGAGCTTTATTGGTTTGAGTTGAGACAATAAGTACCAGAGATTAAGAACCACTTTGAAAGCCTTACTAATGTCTCACAGAGAGTATCAACGACGGTACTACTAGGAAGGAATTACAAGTCGAAAAGTAGTCGGCTGTTTAGTCGTGTAGGTCAGAAATAAACAGTAAGGAAAGAGTCTTGCAGCTGGAGGCATTCGTGGCTTTCTAAGCATCATACTAACTCTAAACACCACCTTTATCTGTAGCTGTCTAGTGCGGAACACAACGTGCGAAGTCATCAATAACCGATCATAATATGAGACCCTGCATAACAAAGTAAGTTAAAAGCGGACCTCAGTTCAATAGCTATTTTCTTCTGACAATCAGGACGTCTGTACAAACCACAATTCTGCGACATAAAGAAAAAGAACTACCCGGTGGTCGGCATATAGTCCATTTAAGTTCAACACATCAGAGGGAGGTTTCTAGGAGATACTAATCGATTTTTACCCTTGGTATCATATCAACAAACTAAATCCACATCCTGCAAGCACTTAAAAATTCCAACATATCTAACTTGAACTCTCGCTGATGTTAGGGAATGCTACGTCATCGCCGGCATGCCAAAGGACTCTATTCTGAGTCCAAGACCGCATGCTTCTTTTAGTGACACTCATTACGTCAATACGCCTCAATGTAAGTTAGATTATACACAAACTAAGTTCGGGAAGCGTACTGAGTATAATGTGCTACATTGTCTTGTGGGATGTAACTTGACTAGTAGCAAGAATGCTATCAATCGACAAATTGACTGTGGAATTACTATACCTGATGCGAAGGTCATGTAGACTGTAGAATGCCTCCGAGAAATTCAGGTCGAATCATGTGACCCGTGACGAATAAGAATTAGGTCAACGAAGCAGCAGATACATTGGCATGAGAAGGTGTAGCGGAATTTTTCATATGTTGGGTACCGGGTCATATGCATATCCCAGGATGATCTAGGTAGAGGAGGGTCAAATCTAAGGTCCTCACAGGGCTTTCCTGAGGCTACTTCACCGCCTATCACTTTGAACAGGGAAATAGACATTGAATGCAACGAGAAGGAGAATCATACACGTACATATGTGAGTGCTTTAGTTCAGTCGTCGAATACTGAAATTAAGGTTCTCCGGGGTCTTACAATTGGGCACAATGAATTCATTGTTAGTCTAAGTGAGCATTTATTTATCTAACCTAAACTACTTTTGAATGAGTCCTGGAATAGTGTCCACTAACATCAACCCCAAGCTCTTGACATTGAATTTACCAAACAACTCAACTTCTTTAAGGGCAGTTATTCGTCTTGACTTTGATATTCATCGAAACTGATACCGTAATTATTTCTAGATTACCCGAATCAAATTTTCAATAGGTTCTCAATTTACTGGAGATTGCATCCATAAGTTTCACGACTCTCTCACTCTTTTAACCTAAATTTTCTAAGAAAGCTCTTGGATTGACTAGAGGAGGAGTATACGACCTATATCCTCTGCGAATGCGTAAGTTTCAATCGAGGCAGCGCTCGTTAAATTTTTATTTAACAACTCGGGCGAGTAATCCGAAAAGTCACCAAAATCCATTCTTAATTCAAAACCAAGCTTGGAGTGCTTCAGGAAGGCATTTATTTCACAATAGGACTAATTCCCAAGAAAAACTCAGATCCGAGTAAGGTTATACCCAGCCTAACCTACTCTGATCATATTGAGGAAGAATAGCGAATATGCAAATGCTTACTTCATTTGGCATAGGCCAGTTATTTGTTACTATTCATATTGTGTCTAAAATACTTTTAAAAATTCTATAAATGTGTCTCTACTTCTGAGCTTAGACTTAGATATTTAGCGATACTTTCTGTTAACAAATTACAATGTACACATTCCACAATCAAATATATACATATGTAACTATCTTTGTTCTGTCATCAAAACTTTTTTCATAAGATCAAGCCCAGATACTCGTAAACTAGCTTTTATCACTTCAACAACATACACTGCAATCTTGTGGCAGATGTATACTATACATCACAAGTTCAAGGTAACGATATCATTCAGAAACAATAATTTTCAAAGAAAATCTCAACAATAAAACCTCAGTCAGTGCTACATTGTTATAAAAGCAAGGACGAAATAAAAAAGATGTGTTCATCCCTTTGAGTATAACTCTATCTCAAAAACAGTTTTGGAACCATTCACCAGTTAATAAACTTTAAACGATAACTTGCAGTAAGTTACCATTCTTGCCGAAACCAACCGTTAATATCAGTTAACAACTTTTTTTTTTTTTATTACCCAAAACTTATTTAACTATCACAGGAACCAGACTCCCGGAGAAGCAAGCAACTTCATAATGAATTACTTACTGAGTTCAGAAAAGCGGTTTCAACCTCAATTGTTTTCTAAATTGAATTTTTTTAAAACAAAGGAGAGGTAGAGAAGGAGAAAAATGTTTAAAGTTCCACGTACTTCCAAGCGTAGTCAGCGGATTATCCAAGAGCACACACTGTCAGCGTTTTTAATTCATCAATCTGTATTCTTCATATTTTATTGGCGAATAAGTTTTACCATCTTCAACTCGAGCAGCACTATCACTCAGCGCATTGTGCAGTCAAAACAAACAGAAACCAATTTCAGACACAAATAAAATTACTTATCATTTCGCCATATTCGACGTCCTTAAGGACGACTTGAGTTTTTTTTTCTATTTTTTTTTTTTTTTTGGGATAATAAAACGCAAACATAGGATTCTGATTTACGACACAGCGGGGGTGTTAGCAAAATAACTCAACAGTTTTTGTTTACTATGTACCCTGCTGGTGGGATTGCTACCACATATGTATGTATGCTTAAGGAATTTATACGCAAGGCACCGAGTGTATCCTTTCTAAAAGCTCTTTCGCTTCTGAAGTGAGAGATAATGGTGGCTGGGTTGGAATATGTGAAGTGCATTGTATAATTGAGACATTGAGCTCTGTCTCTTTTGGTGTCATTTATGTAAGTTGATATTTCGTTCACATTTCGTTTATTGGAGGAGTTATGATGCTGGAGTATACGTGAGGTGTCAGAATCTCATTTTGTAATTGTCCATAATTTTTTTCTTTATAGAAAATAAAGTTGACAAAGAGGTTGAATGGATTCAGTCTATGTGGCACGTTGTCCCGAAGAGATCTCTGTAGGGAAAAATTCTAAAATGTATCAAACACTTATGGTCATGTGATTTGTGCATCACAATTGCAATTCCATTTAATAAAACAAAGCGAAACCCCTAGAGCTAGTCTAGCTCTACTAGATTTCACTCAATTTATGCTGCAATGCTTTAGCAGAAGACATAAGATAGGGATCTGAGACCGCGTTTATTGATTAGGACGGATCGGGTCATTTATCCTTATACCGTAACAACGAACCCCCTCATTTAATATCATGACTCGGATCATGATCATGACGGACTATAACTTAAGAATATGCACTTGGAACGAACGAGTACTATACACTCCTGGTGATACTTAATAACTTGCATCTGTTCTCAAGCGCTGCAAGGCAGATATTACCGCGATCCAGGAGATACCATGAATAGGATCAGGTATGTAAAAACGGAAAAATTGCGACATCTATCACAAAAGACTGCACATGCTAGGATGCGCTCAATGATAATTGACTTTAATTCACCGATCACCGATCGCCTAGCTGTGATCTCTATCAAGGCAACATTCAAAATCATGACCATAGTATGTGCACATGCTCCTACCGACGAAGCTGAAGACTGTCAAGGAGGAGCTTTATGACCTCCTGTACTGAGCCCACGGAGCCTGTCCAGAAGATGATGTCAAAATTATACTCGGGGATACGATGATAAATAGCACTAGGTTTTCAAGACTACGAATCCACATAGCAACCTGGCGCACTGCAAATGGTCGAACTGCCAACCAAATCGACCACGTGTTACCAGATACGAGGGACGAATCCAAAATTCTGAAAGTACAAACTTTCAGCGGAGCAAACGTCAACTCTGATAATTTTCTTGTTGCAGCCAAACGAGAAGAAGCTCCAATTGCCAACGACAAGCATCTGCGAACTACCCAGAAAGAGACGTTCAACGTTGGAAGCCTTAGCACGACTGGAACAGCCAGAGCCTCCAATTCGCTGTGCATTCACCATCAACTAACGCCAACAATCTATGGAACCAGTATCTAGACATCATAAAAGAAGTAGCCGAGAACAGCATAGTCTACCAGCCAACACCCAATGAATGGATACCCCGGAAAAAGGTGACAGAAAATGCACTCATACAAGTGCTGCAGATCCTGCGAAATAGAAAATTGAGGACGCAGTGTCCCAGCTCAAAGATATTGAAGAATCCGGCGATAGGAACAATGCTTTTTAGAAAAGCCAAGCAACTGGAAGCTGGCTTCGAGGAACGGAGGCTCTTCGAAACAGTGAAGGAAACCTAGTCACCGAAGCGCAGGGAATAGTATATGTATTTTAGCAGCATTTCCAGCAGCTACTTAATTGGCATCAGGTAGAGAGAGTGAAAAGGCAAGAAGAGAGCCCGAAGTTGAAGAGTTCGGCTCAGCTATCAAAAAGTTGAAGAACAACAAGACCGCCGGCTATAATCGTCTACCCATCATGGTGGTGATGCTTTGGTAGGGTGCACGCCCCAAATTATCCACCAAGTATGGGTAGATGAAACCATGCCCGATGAATGGACTATCAGCTCTATATGCCCCATATTCAAGAAAGGCGATCCTATGTCTTGTAAGAATTATCGAGGCATATCCCTGCTAAATGTCGCATATGAGATCCGTACTGTGTGAACGTCTGAAGCCTTTCTATAACGCAGTAATAAGTACGTACCAGTGTGGCTTCCTTCCCGACAGATCGACGATCGACCAAATTTCCACATTAAGGCAGATCCTGGAAAAGACCAACGAATTTCAAGTCGAGACTCACCAGAAGACACTATCGGTCGCTCCCAGCGCCCCATCTTAGCGGCTTATACGGCAATTGAAGGCGAAACGAGTTGGCCTTGATGTAAATGACGACAAAACCAAGTGCATATTGTTAACAAACAAAGAACCATTTGTCCATAGCCTACGACAAAACGTTACTGTTGGCAAGAATAACTTCGAAGTGGTTAAGGATTGTACCTATGTACATATCTCGGAGTAAATATCGTTTTCACGAATGGCACCTTGGTGAAGATTTGACGAAGACTTATCCTAGGAAACCGCTGCTACTTCGGTTTGGCGAAACAAATGGGTTCAAAACTCCTAAGTCGGAAGACGAAATGCATGCTCTACAAAACATTTATCCCTTCCCAGTTCTGATATATGGACCTGAGTGCTGGACGATAAGCGTGAAAGCGGAGCAGATATTGAACACTTCCGAGAGAACAATTCTTCGTCGAATATTCGGTCCCATATGCGAGGAGGGCGGAGAAGATACAACCTCGAACTCTTTAAGCTGGACCAAGATGTGGATGTAGTTCAAAAAGCCAAAACACGTCGACTAGACAAGCTCGGCCACATCGACCGAATGGAGAATAATGCCCCAGCAATGAGGATCTTTGAATCATAGCGCCAAGCTATCGCGGATGCCAGAGCGTTTAGTCTAGATAGCGTCTCCGGGATTGAAGAGAGTGGAAATCTGTCGTATCTCAGACAGAGACTCTTCACGGGTCGGCAGCCCAATAAGTAAGTAGTACTGTGGCTGTGAAAAACAACACTTTATTTCGATTAACAAAACTGCCCTCCAATTATTCGATAAATAGTTTTGATTCTCAGGAAGGATCAATGATTATGGTGGGTATGGAATGATTTAAGTATCCGGCAACCCAAACCAATCAATTAACCTAATCTATAACAGACTCACATAAGTTTAAGTTTATTGTTTTTTTCCAAAATGTCAAACCATCTGCACAAATGGATTGCAACAAACTTCACCCAAAAAAGCTCCCATGTCCCATCAGCATCACAAACAGAGCCTCGCAACATTCGGTAACAACATCGGTAAAAATCACTTGCACTTTATTGGCAACATTACACAAGCACCTGTCGACAACAACAACATCAACTCACACAAGTAGCAACATTCCCACATCAGCCGGCTACGCAAAAGTATCTAAGCACTTCAATCCGAACACCAACCATCATGGGAAAACTCGCACTTTCAACATTATTTTGGGAAGCTTTTCGTCTCGTCTCGTCCACAACGAACATCAGTCGTTCGTCGCCGAAGGAGGAAAACATGATTTTCCCCCGCTCGGCCACATTCAGTCGTTGTCGTGTATTCATCGCATTCGGTTGTAGATACATAGGTGTTTTTGCATAAGCAAATCAGTGTATCTTTATTATTTTGTATTTCTAATTGTCAATTATAATCAAATTGTATCGGGCACACAACGGTTTTTGTTTTTTTTCTATTCGCCAAAGAAGGGTGACTGACCTTCTCCTCGATAATGGTAGTTTACCACTGGATGATGGTTCCAAACCAAAAGTGATTGTGGAAAATTCAAATTCACACAGATACCCTATGCGACGATGCATTGTATCTGTAGGTCAGTTAAGCAGTTCTCATTCAATTTTCAAGCACAGATATTTGGTCATACGAATGCGTTTAGTGAAAATATAGATTGCACTCTCCGAAATATTGGTAGTGAAACATTGTGATTCAAATGATTTTTTGGAAAATAATATTTTTAATTTGAACAATTTTTTTTTTTTTTGCCAACATTTCGGGAGAAAAAAACTCGTTTGCGAGGCTGTGCGTGATGTTGCTGCTGCTGCTGTTGCATCGGATTTGATGCTGTACGCCTTTAACACACTTCTTGTACTTAAAGATGATTAAAGTGAATTACAGTTATATAATAAATATTAAATGATATAATTTTTCTTTGCTGGAATATAGTGAAATTTAATAAAACTCCAACATCGACTGGGAGTAGTGTAAAAAAAAAAAAAAAAAATAAGTAACGCGAATTCAAAAGGCATGATCGGCACTTCAAGGAGATCAAGAATTTTCTGTTCTGCTGTTTCAGCTGATGGTGTATTGCTGGTGCGTACACGAAAAAATCACCACAAAATGAAAAATAATGCTAAAAAAAATTAACTCAAAGTTACACAAACAACAACGACAACAATTCTCCTGCTTTGATTCGATTTTCGATTAAATTTAATTAAAAACAAAAAAAAAACACTAACTCACGACAACAAGAACAAAAAATAAGTAAGCTGCGAATTAGTACCTACATACATAGATTTTTATTATTTTCATAGATACCTCTGCTATCATTTAGTCCTAAGTATTTGTTTATTATGGGAGAATAATAGATATCATTGTGGTTTATTGGGGCCGTGGGTGGTGGGTAATTATTTCTGGATTTTTATTGATTTTGCAGAAAGTATTCTTTTGATATAGAATATTGTTTGATATTGCAGACCGTTTGACCCAATTTTGCGGCAGCTCATGTTCTCTTTTATGCTGAAAACAATTTGTTGTTCTGTGTGTTAAGTTTATGACTTTATACCTTCCAGTCGATGGAAGCTGGAGGATAATAAATCATAATAAGTGTGCTATTTTCCTTTTGAAGCTTTGAGAGCAAAGTTGTTTTTTTGTTCGACTCTAAACAACATGAGATCACGATTTACTGAATGAGAAGAAGAAGAATGTAATCTTGTATTTGTAATTGGTAATGTTTTCTTTTTCTTTGTGTTATGTGCAAATTATTATTACTGAAAGAGGTTGCGAGGCATTTCATCAATTCTCAAATGGGTTTGAGATTTGTATGTGGATCTAATGAATTAAAATGATTAAACATATGTACATATGCCAGGTGTGTAATTAACTTTGTTAGAAATTGATTTGCGCACACATGATGGATATTCGGTTACCCATTTTTAAAAGATTAATAGATCCGCACTGATGAGCACAGACAATGATAAATTGTCTAGTACATATACATTTTGCACTTTTGTTTTTTTTTGTGTTATAGAGTTTTAACTCAGCAAAACTATTGTCGTTTTGTTTACATTTCACTAATTAAAAAAACTAAAACGTGACACGCCCACTTTGCACCGTGAAATATTTTTCAATTACACAAACCGACTTTCTGGTGTTTAACCGATATTTTAAAATTTATATATTACGAGTATGTATTGAATTTGGAATTTTAAGAAGTTTTATTTATTTAATTTTTGATTTTGATTTTGAGAAGTTACAAAAAAAAAAATATACACTAGAGCTACAGTCCGTATCTTCCTTTTTATGCAGTACTAATAAAGTGGGCGTGGCATAATACACCTTTTTTCGAATTACATTACGCTTAACTTTGAAGATTTAAGGATCTTACATGAAATATTTTATAAAAATAGAGTTTTTTAAGGAAAACGCCCTCAAAACGTGGGCGTGGCCAAACTGGAGTATGGACAAATTGTAGGCAATCTGAATATCTAAATATTTGGTCTTAAGAAAATTTTTCAATTTTTGTAAAATATAGTGAAGTTATGAAAAAATGTGCTTGGTAGTGGATTTTAAAAAAATGTACACTTTCACTGCTTCTCCTTCTAGGGTTATTATAGTGCATGGTGATTCATATATATGAATCATTACAGTTTTTTACCAATTTTTACTAAAATACTAATGATTAAAATAAACAGACTGAAAACGGATTTCTGTTTTTGACTCCTGCATATTTCGAAAACACATATTCTTTTTCTCATTTTTGCATGCTTTTGCGTGCATGTGACGTGACTAAGTGAAAAATAAAAAAATCATGCACTAGAGGGTTAAAAGCTCAGATATGAAATTTCATCCCAAATTTAAGGCCCAAAAAGTAGTGGTTTACAGACAGTTGTACGGGCAGACATGACTCAATCATCTTCGCTATTGATACTGGTCATGAATATACATATATTCTTTATTGAGTCTACTATACATGGATTATTTCTCTATATTACAAACTAAGTATCAAACTTAATATACCCTTATGATGGGATATAATTTTATATACATACATATGTATGTATATTTAAAGAATATATGAATGAATAACTAAAATATTTCCCCTTTGTATAATATTTCCAACCATTCAACAGTGTTAGGACTGAACAAATCTGCAACAGTGATATAGTTCCTAAGACCCAAACATAAGTGGATTAGTTTTGTAGAACTTGACTGTGTCTACTTAAAGTGATCTGCAATATCTGACTGAAAGGAAAAAGACTTTTTAAATCTTTTTAAATGGAAAAGCCTGGGATCTATAAGACAATACAATAAGTGCTCAATAATTGTTCACTGAACAACAATGATTTTGCCACATGAACACTGATGTGTAATTCTCATTAAATTTTGGGTGTTGATTCCGAATCTGCATTCAGAAATCTTCCATCATGTACAGATTTTCCGTAATAGAATTTTCCATTTCCATATAATCCACTAACTGCATAAATAGCCCTTAGTTAGAAAGTAGGAAAATATGTTATTTTTTGTTATGCAATTGTTTCAAATATGATCAAAGAGGCATTGTTTTATTATAAATTGCCAATAGTAGTTACTCAAATTAGTTTTGGTCCTGGCAGGAGGCTGGAAACACGTTTATTCGTCATTCTACAATCCTGTAGAATTCCACTTATTTTTGGAAATCTCCAGATTACCAAAATCATCCAAAAACGTAATTTCAATACAAAGCAAAGAAGAAGCATAACACCATTAATAAGTAGAAACTATGAACTATATAACAGGTGATCAGGTTAAGTTTTGGGCCCCTCATAGAGATCAGTTGCTTCTTATAGTAGCTATAAAGTCTTGGCGTTTGGATTTAGAGGTAGATGATGAAACAAACCGTACATGCATGATGAGCATGATATTTTTAAGATTAAAGAAAAAATTCATCCATATTTTTTGTAGAAGTAACTCTAGGAATCCATACAATAAAGTAGCGCGAGCTTAATGACGTGGTATGTGAACCCAATCTTTCTAAGGCTCAAGCTTAGAAAATGCAGTCCAAAAATATTAACAGACTACTATTGCACACTTAAAAGAGGCGTTCCACAAAAGATGATAAGATGATAAATTTTGACTGACGGTGACCGACATGTTAGAAGCCAACAAGTTAAAATTAAACATTTGCAATAGTATTTACCAAGGTCATTTAGAACTAATTTATTTAATACCAATTTGATGTTTAAAATATATTTTTTTTGATTCTGACTCGTTCAGTGACAATGAGAAGCAAAGAAATTAATTAATTCCAAATTTTAGTCCAATTTGTTCGTTTAAGAAATTCGTAAGCCAAGTTGTAGTTATCTAACTGAAAATCCCTCGCACAAACTTCGTTCGAGAGCAAATATTATTAGCCTCGCATTGGTTTGGGACAGGATCTCAGTACCAAGTTATAATTAAGTGACGACTATGGCTTACCTATTTCCTGCAGAACCCGTTTTTTAAATCGATCTTCGTTTGGGTTTCATCACGGATTTTCTTAATGTTCGCTCCACCTTTACCGAAGATGAACTTTCGGAGTTGCTTGAAGATTGCCACTCTTGAATTTCTTTGACTAGCATACAAATATTTCCCCTTTTTAAGAAATTTATATTTATATTTCCCTTATATACACATCTTCTTTTCGAATCATTCTTGTCATCCAATAAGAGGTGTCGTCTTAAATTTCGTGTCATTGTTGAACTGTCAACATTTAACTATCAATGCGATGATTTTTGATAAAAGCAAAATCTAGGAGGTCAGTAAATATGGATCGATACTTCCTCACACAACGTGTTAAAATAGTGAAAATTCACTACAAAAACGTGACAATATCACACAGCTGGTGAAACATTGGCTCTCTTGCGTGACAAATTTTCTGAACGTGTGATTTCTTGCTATGGGGACTTCAATTGGCTGCCGATATCGTGCGATCTAAAACCATTACATTTTTACTTTTGGGGCTATGTCAAAGATAGATTCCACTTTCAAGTTCCATTAACGATTCATGCACTAATATAGAATATCACAACTGTTATTCGCTTTGAATGATTATTTGCAGGCAGAGCCGAGGCGAACATTTTGCAGATATTGTAATCTATTACTAACCTCGGAGTACTTTAATTGTACCTTAGTTTAAAATAAAAATGTTACCATTTTTATAAAAATGTTTTGTTTTTCTATTGATTTAAAATGACACCACTTGTTGAATGACCCTATACATACATATATCCACAAAACTCCCTTGTCCCTGTTAATATGGTTAACTACAGAATGGGGGTTAAGAAGAATAATAGTTCTCTCCTTCCCTTCAATGCTCTATTCTATCTCACAGTCGGTTTATCCTAGACTGTGGCAGGACACCCTGTTCATAAAAGTTACAATCCTTTTGAAATATCAAAATACCAAATAACAAAATATCAACCTACAGCAAGACTTTCTTGGATAAAGCTCATTAAAGGAATTGTTTGATTCATTTTACTTTCATTGCAAACATATGTATATTTATTTTCCACAAAGCAACACCGTTTTCTAAAGGCTTCTCCACAGCTACAAATTCGTTACAAAACCTAACTTGCGTTACAGGATGCTAGAAATGGTGGATATAATCTATCAGCAAATTACTTATTTATTAATAATAACATCAAGATCGGCAGATGGTACTATCCTGTCCAACTATCAGGCAGACAAACAAAAATTATCTGTAGTGATAGACTATGTAGCCCAATTTACTCGAGAGCTGTCCGATTAGATAAAAAGAGATCGAAAGAACTCAATCTAAAAATAAAGAGGGTAAAACGCAGTTCTTGGCGAATTTTTAGTAAAAAGAAATAAATCAGGTAAAAAAAGATGTTCCAACTCTCCTCCTCGTGAAATCAAGATACAAAACAGTTTATGGATATTGTACAACCTCTAGTAGAGAACGAACACCCCAACATTGAATAGAATAGGATACCTTGTCACAGAACGGTTTAAGCCAACAGACGGTTTTACACCTGCTGAGCTACAGTGATGTAGTATCTAGTAGCTAATATGAATAAACTTAGGCCTCTCAACCACGTCAATTTAGAGATGAAACAATTGCAAATACTTCCAATCTGACTAGGAGGTAAAGTTAAGCAACACCTTTTGAACTAGCTAGTCTGTTAAAAAAATCAACTGTTCAAAGAAAAACATGCCCAACAAACTGGCGGTAATTTTTCAAGACAATTATCAGAAAAAAAATTGCTAATTGGTTAAATGACCAAGTGGGATAATAATAAAAGAGCTAGAATAGGATGTGTACTCCGTTTGAGCTTAATCCCATTGGGATAGATACGTCAAAGCTACTCGGTAAGATTAAAAGATAAATTCCGTAAAAAACTGCTTAACTACAGTGATCCTTAATACGACTACCTCATGGAACGAGGTAAAGGTTGGTTTTTTACTTCAGTTGATAAAAGCTGACAACCTACCTGCAAAGATTTAAGACGATTTTAGTAGTGTCTTAAAACTTCCAATACGAACCCAACAAGAAAAAATTAGTTGTAAATGTTGCTATGATAGTACGTCTCACACTGTTTGGTAAAATCAAGCAATGATAACTGCAAAATACAACACGACCTAATCTTAAAGCAACTGGATGGAATTATGCAAAATCAAAATCTATTAGCAGTCATACACTTCAAGAAATTCCTTTTCATTAGGACAGCTCCATTATTGAAGCCTCAAAGCTGAAAAGTGCTGCTCTAAAATTTCGAAAACCTAGACGAAATAGTCAATAAATACGTACTTTACACTTCAACGCAAGTAAAAAAGTCTTTGAATGGAAATGAGCCTAAAGTTCATTAGATACACTGGCATAGTCTAATGAATTTTTGGAAATATTTCCTTAACAAATATGACTGCTCAAACTGCTTCAATAAGCTATAGAAACTAGTAGGCATAAAGTCACCATTTTAATACATTCAAAAATTATTGAAAACCATTCTCTGAAATTTGTCGACGAGCAAAAAATCACAAAAGCCATTGCACTTGAAACTAAAACAATTCAATTCCAGGAAAACCTCGAAACCTGAACATTAACTCTTAGTTCTATCAACTGAAGGTCATATGAGCATTTCCAATTAAAAAACAATTTTTTTTTTACCTCTTTTGTATAATTCTAACTAATTATGACACTTACGATCAAGTATCTACTTTCCAATTCATATGTCAACATCAGTTTCCATTAGTAAAGAATAATTTCATTGTCTTCGGCTTCGGCTTTCAAACACAAATCTTCATCAAGAAGAAAACAAAACAAAAGAAAAAAATTAAAAAAAATTCACTCAACTGAACAACTTTAATCGAATCCAAACGATAAAGATCACCGGTGGTATGATTGATGACTCACGAATTTCGTAGATACTTGACCTGCACTTCAAAATTGTGAACTTTTAAGAGTTAACACTAAAATATATGTACATACATCTATTTTATCTATTCTTCTCTTTTCTCTATTTGTTTTGGAATATTTGTTTGCTTTGTTATATTTATTTAATCAGTTTGATTGAACAAATTAAAAGTTCAACGTGTGTTGTTAAAAGATGAATATTTGCAAGGGAATGTGTAGTGTGTACCCAGTTGTATAGACCCTTTTTTTAATAGTGATGGAAAAGAGACTCGTAGCTGCGGTAAAAATTGCTAGCGTTAAGATTTTTTTTTAATTAAGTGAAGCTCCTTATGAATTGAAATTCATAAGAATGTAGCTGGCAAAACAATTCTTTTGTGGAGAGTGCCAGACTTAATCGCGACATGACATTGCGATTGTAATCGAAGTTTTCATAACTTGACACGGCTCAATATTTCACACCCTCTATTGCATCAACATCTACACATTTTGCTTGAATCTATTCATGGTTGTGTAATTTTGTGGTGATTTTGAGACTTAAGTGATCAAGGAGGGTCTCACTGATAAGTATAGACCATTGAAAGTGCTGCTAATTTTAATGTATATGTAAGGTTTCCATAATTTACAAAATTTAACGATGTTAATTTTGACTTTGTAAATAAAATAAAGTATAAGTTAAAAACGAGCCGAATAAGAAAGAAAATTAAATTTAACTTACATATAGTAAATATCAGTAAATCAACTCACCTTCTTAAAAGTCTTCATTTGAAGCCATAATTTTTATATTAAAAAAAAACACTTAATTTAATTAAACCAACTACCGCAAAGTCGAAAAGATGACGCCACACTTTATTGAAACCTTTTACCGAAAAAACCCATGTGAAGAATGAACTACTAACTCTAACCGGTACAATTTGCATTGACAAATGGAAATCTGGACGGAATCGCACAAAAAAAAAAAAAAACTGACATGACATAGATACATTATTGATGGAAAAGCACAATCACAGGGACAGGGCTTCAAAAAGGAATACAGGGATTTTTTCGCGAGGGAAAGCCTGTGAATCGGTAAGCTACGGAGGAGACACGGTAAAGCCCACTAAGGTAGTTCTACGTTTGGCACTAGAATGCAACACTCCACACTCCACACAATTAGGCAATAAAAGCAATTTCTTTTTCAAATGCTAACCCGTTTCAAATACTAAATTCAAAAGAAACAAACACATCTCGAACATAGAGATAATAGACTTAATAGAGCATATTATTATGGCGAAGGATAGATATGCCTCGATAAATGCACTTAGAAATGCTTACTTTCGTTTTTTCCCGAAAACTACAAACAGCCTCCGAACGTCCTGAAAAGAAAACAACAAAGCATGTATATAAATCAGTTAAATTATTTGTAACAGTAATGTAAATAAAATTAAGAGACACATACATAGTTCTCCGAAATTCTAATACTATCTCTGAATGGTCTGAATGGCATTATTGTATATAATGGGTAAACTTACAGAGCACTCTGTTATAGACCAACAGCCTTTGTAATATTAAAATATGTACTAACAAATCTTGATCACTCACCACTGAATAGCTAAATCTAGTGAGTCTTATAATAATTTACGAACACAAATCCGCTGGTCCAGATGGTATCTCCCATTATTCTGAAGAGGTGTACTTCCATGCTGGCAAAACCACTGCGTAAGGTTTTTCATCTATTCTACTCTTGTGGACTCTTCCCGAGTAGCTGGAAAACAGCATTTGTCCAGCCCGTCCCTAAAAAAGGCGAATTTTCTTCTCCCTCTAACTACCCTAACTTCTAACTACTCCCTCTAACTATCGACCCATACATCCATACCGACTCTCTTTCTTATATTTATAAATGATCTCTTGTCTGCTACTTTATAAACCAATACATTCCTTCGCTGACGACAGTACCCTCAGCTTCTAATATACGTTCCCAGACTCACGTCCCTTCATTATATTCCGATTTTGACAGTATAATTAAATCGGGTATAAACAACAGAGTGGAATTTAATGCTAAACCCTTTCCCATTATCAATGAATGGCACTTGCATCGTCGAAATCAAAAAACTTTTCATTCTCGGTATGTGTGTTAATGACCATCTTCGTTGGAATGACTACATATTCGAATCCGCCAAGAATGCTGCGAAATGTCTAGGATTCCTTAAACCGTGCAAGAAGTTCTTTACCACCTCTGATCTGGCTGTAATATATAAGCCATACATCCGCCCCAAGCTCGAGTATAATGCCCATGTCTGGTTAGGTGCTCCTAAGACCTCTTTGCACCAGCGAATGTAAGCGAATAAACTCGGTCAAATTCGCAAAGTTCCCTAATATCATTCAAAAGTACGCATTTCCTATGTTGTGGGTCGAGTGCACAAAATTTACTCTCGCGAACTTAGCGAATCTAAGCGAGTAAAATGTTCTGTAGTTTCATTTCTATTTTAATCGCGCGACCCACACGAATTCAAGATAAGTTTTTAAGTAGGATTCGTGCTTACTGCTTGGTTGGGTACTGATTTTTGTGCAAAAATGGATTCGGAAAAATTAATCTATGAAGTTAGAAATCGAGCACCGTTATGGGACATGAACAGAAAACACTTTTGCAAAAATGCGAAACTGTGGGATGAAATAGCTGATGATTTAGTTAACTTTTTCTCTATTGTGGGCTCTATATTTGTCAAAATATAGTGAAATGTATCTGGAGTCATTCTATGATATTCAAAAAAAAAATTGCTCATCTTTGATCAACGAATTGTGTAGATTGTGAAATTCTCCACATACCAGTCTTTTCTTAAAAATAAGATTAGTTTCACAACGCTTTTTAATGTATTTGTACTTGAAGAAGCTACTTTCTAACACAAATTGTTCTTCACAAAGCGACTATGACATGGTAAAACTTTTCCAAATAACAACACTTCAAAACACGACTATTTAGCAATACTTCCTGCAGATAAATGTTTCATTCCCACTACTTACGCCTATTTGGATAAATAAATTCGCTTACTTTGCTTGAGTAAACTCGCTTGCATCGGAACTACTCTGTTTGCGCGAATGTGCGCAAGTTTATTCGCTTACATTCGCTAAGTTCGTGCGTGTAAAATTCCCTTGCACCGAAAACCCAGTGCGAGTGATATTCGCTTATATTCGCTGGCATCGGAACCGCAGCCTAACTGTTCTGCACTACTGTTGCACGTCTGGTGCACGACTGGCAGACGGTATCGTAATATCAAGTTTGATTAAAAACATGAGGTCGAAATTTTCCGTGAAACAAACAGATATCCCGAAAAGTTGTTTTTATTCCGAAGTGCAAACCTCGGTTTTCTCAATTTCCAAAGACTTATTAGATTGAAACTTGAAGATAATTTTTCAGGGCGATTAATTATGGAATATTATTTCATTCAAATTTTTCAATACATTTTCGATGCTTTCGTCCCCTATTTCACGAATAACCAGTATTGTTCTTGAGCACCTGAATCGTCTCTAGATTATTCGCATAGCAGCACCCCACAACAAAGTCCATCTAAGCCTAGCAGCCGTTAGTGCATTATTTCGATCGAAATTTATTTTCAAGATTCACACTGTTTCGGCAACACGGCATCCACTTTGGAAGTAACTTAATAATAATAATTGAATATTTCCCAACGCTGTTCAAGCGTAAGTCACATTTTTTTCGTACCGCCAAAGTATAGTACTGAGTTTCTGTCAATTTTTTAAAATCATAAGAGTTGTCATTGTCAAAATAATATATGATTCAAAAAGAAACCAACAGATGGCGCACCCTTTATATATCGCACATGTATGCATTTCAAAAGTAACACAAGTCCAAAAACACAAGATTTGAGTTATTAAAACTGCATTAACTTAGTTTTATTTTTAGTCCTCCAGATGACTATCTTACTCTATATTCTCTAGTACAATGTACGATCGCTGGTATTTTCCAAAATAGTTATTCCCGTTTTCTGAAAAATTAAATTTTTTGAGTTGTATGACTTTAGTAACACATGTGCGATATGTTCAAAATATGTTCAGGTAACAGCCTTAATTAAGTGCAGACTCGGATTCAAACCACTCAATTTCCCTTAAATTGCACACATATTACAAAAATACTATTTTTCTCACTGCCTCTGGATCACAGAATTTTCATTTTCAAAAATAGAGAAAACAAAGCCTTTTCCATTTGCCAGATGTATCCAAGTGGTAACACAATTAATGGATATATGTACCCCACATCAATTTAAAATAATATCGCAATCCCGATGAACTATTCGTTTGTATGTACATCGGTCTAACCACATATCCAACTGATGGTATCAACAACAACCAACCCATAACGAAAAGCATTTGTAAACATTTTGGTTACACAGTTACAATCTCTGCCCACCACAAAACCCCATTTACATTTAAATTCTTTGAAATTTTGTTTGCAAAACTCCAAAAGAGGTCAATTAAAACGGACAAAACCAAATTCCCCTTCAATCAGCACAAGCCCATTATTTGGATTGCCAAAAAAATTGTGACTTCTTGCAAAAAAAAAACAAAAACACAACCTACAAGTGGCGAGTTTATTATAATTTTCCCCATTACTAGACTGATTGATATTCCACCCAACCGTTTAAAACATGCCTGCTGCCACCCAAAACCTCCATGCAGACACCACTCCATTGAATAAAAAAACAGAAAAAAAAAAATTTAAAGGTCTATCTAGTGCCTTTAAATGACGAAAATGCAATCGGAATACGTAAATTTGCAATAACTTTGCGTCGGAGTGTCGTTTTCTTTCAGTCGGTCTTCATTTCCATGAGAAAGTTCATGGGTGTTGTTTGGAAAGAAGGAGTTCATGGCAGTGGATATGGAAGTGAAGTTTAAAACTCCCACGGCTTGGGAATTGCCGACGAACGTGTCCAAATTGAATTGTTATTGCCAACGCAATAAAGTTAATTGTTAATAAAATAATAAAACAACGATAAACATTGGAAATGGCATTCCAATGAATCGAAAATTCAAATGTTATGTACTTACAACCGAAAAGATTTTACTTTATGCCGCTGCCGCCTGGTCGCCTGTAATAGCATCCACTGGTGTGGATCGATCAAGTGGCAGGCAATAATTATATCTTATAATTGATGTGTTGTTAATTACGAGTCGTTTTAATTAGTTTGGGAAGAAATTGCTGGTTTGGCATGAAGTAGCGTTAAAATTACCAGTAATTGGAAGTGATAATTGCGCGTATTGTCTTGTAATGGGAGACTAGTTGCAGACCTGACAATGATAAACCTCGGGATTGAGCAATGCGAAATATAAAATTTTGGTATCAGCAACACCTTTTCTTATAAAATTTGATAATAAAGTGGACTTGACATATTGCATTTTTTTTTCTCGAATTACAATGGTAAGGCACGTTTGTAAAGCTAAACGTAGATCCTGGCGCAGTTTAAATCAGAGTATTGACAATACGTCGCAATCTTCTGGACTACGCAAATTCCTATCCAAAGCACCAACCGTGCCTAGTGTACTCATGAATTTCAATGGATCATGGGTAGAATCTGTTGAAGCAACGTTTAACCTGCTTATAGGCACTCACTTCCCCGGCTGTACGCCTGTCCCTAGCGACGGCCCTGCTCTGGTAAATTTATATTTTATAATTGCTCGCTCACCGTAACCTTCTGAACTTATCAGCGACGTTAAACTGAAATGGGCTGTGACCAGTTTCGAGCCTTTTAAGTTCCGGGACAAATCCAAGCGGCCTTTAGCATAATAGTGCATTACCTGTTCTGTATTCTGAAGGGTTGCCTGGAGGTAGGAACAATGCCGGCCCTGTAGACTGAGGTAAGACTGATCTTTATACCCAAAGTAGGCAAGACCCCGCATACCCACACGAAAGACCTTAGACAAATCAGGCTAACGTCTTTTCTTTTCAAGATTCTGGAAAGAATTCTAAATCTTCACATCAAGACCTCTATTGACAGCACCCTACTATCTACGTAACAATATGCCTGTCAGAAAGGTAAACATGTTAAAACGGGCCTTCATTCTAACCCATCGAAAAATCTCTCACAATCAAGAAATTTCACAGGGAAGACTCAACATTTGCAAAAACCTTGACCGCAAGCTTCTTTGGAGAGAAACCATAGTCCAACGTGCCAGGAAATCACTGGCTGCCGTATACATATCCAAATAGGCAATAGGTTCCACTTGGGACCTACAACCAAACACTATGCAATGGCTTTAGACCTCGATAATAAAACTGGTCATCATGTATGGAGTACAGGTTTTGTGGCCCGTCCTGAAGAATTGCAACCTAACTACAATGGAAAAAACCGCAACGAGTTGCTTGTCTCAGTATTACTTGTGCACTGAGAGGCTCTCCCATTACAGCGCTACAAATCATGGCGCATTTCCTTCCAATTGAAATCGTCAGCAAGAAACTGGCTGCCTACTCAGCAATAAGACTGAGAAGCTGCAAACAATGGAAGAAGCAACATACTGGATATGCAAGAATACTATCGATGCATAATCATCTTCCACATATGGGCTACAAATTCTCAATAACAAACAGAACTGAATGTACACATCGGGATGTGTCAATTTTTATGAATGGAGTCTGGAAACGGAGTCTTCTCAGAAGACTTGGATATCGACCCCTCCTTTAACCTTCCACGAGAGATGCAAATTTTAAGGTAGTAAAAATACCGTGATATCTGAAACGGGAATATTGCTCGTTTGAAGGAGACTTTGATGTATTAACAAAACAAATTGTTCAACCAAGCAGACGAGACTCAATCTAAACATCGTCTAATGATTTTACATAACGAAAAGTTTATTTTTTGTGAAAAAATTTTCAAAATTTTGAAACAGATACATTCGTACATATAAATGAATTCGAATAATTTCAATTGAATTCACTGACTTCAACTGATTTCAACGAAATGTGTGAATTCAGTACTCACTTCAACTTACATCTAGCGAATTAAATTGACTTTCAATATGATTTCAATTCAGTGATTGCTACAAATTGAATGCATTAAGCAGTGACTTCAAAAGAATCTTTCAGAAAAAAAGACTTCAAATCATTTCTAGATGAATTCAATAGAATTAACCTCCCAAAAGATTTAATTCTTTTACAACTCTGATTGTCTGTCAATGTACAGCAGAGGCAGCAATGAAATCCCTTGCATCCAGCACAACGAGATCCAAGACAGTGAAAGACTGCCAGGTATCTTAACGAGATAGTTGGACAGTACAACCTCACCCTTTGCTGGGTACTAGGTCACTGTAACATACCATTTTGAATTGTGACACTGACGAACTGGCTAGACGAGGCTCCGCTGGTTTAAATAGTATAAGCGTTACAGACATCGAGGCGACAACGTCTTATGCTGGATACCTTATCCAATATCTTATCAAAGCCGACGCGGTGAGTTAGGCCAATCATCGATGGTATCAACTCGACCAACACCCCTATGCTGCTCTGGCCAACTCTAAATAAGACCAGGCCCATCGGACTCCTACGAAATAAGAGAGGAACCCTCTCTAAGATTGTTAATGCCATCACCGGACACTGTGCTGTAGGAAAATATGCCGAAATATTGGGCATTCCCTACAACGACTTCTGTATCTGTAGAGATGAAGAGAAAGAGGAGACCATAAATCCACTCCTATACATGTGCCCTGCACTCTCCAAGATCAGAAAGGCTACATTAGGTGAATACCTCTTTAATGATCTAAACGATAGCAGCAACGCCAGCTAAGATTAGCTCCTTCATACAAATGAGTAAATAATTCACAGAGTAAGACCACCTTACATATCGGCAGTACAATGAACCTTCTTCTGGTCTAAGTGCATCGTCATCGAGGGCCGGTTTCGACCTTCCAATGTCAAGTTTGTAATGGCCCTAAGGGTATACCAACAAACGCCTACAGCTATAGGTATACCAAAAGCCCAGATATGAAATTCCATCCTCTTTCCTCAAAATTGTAATCCTAAAAGTTGGTGACATACATATGGATGCACATACGTGCATGGCTTAGCTATTCATACTTATCATTTCTCTATTTAGATACAAATTACGTATGTGTCAACCTTGATATATCCATTAGGACCAATACCCTATACACAGATGCGTTGGCAACATTGGCAAGAAATGTATTTCAAATACGATTTGGAGTTAAGAGATCATACATAGATACGATCATGAGAAAAACGTTATAAAAACAATAACTTTGCTATGTATACTGGCGGTCGTTCGCTTTGTATTAACGGAGCGAAAGAAGAACAATGGAGAAACCTAAATCTTTAAGGCGATTCTTTCTTTCTTTTCATTTTTATTCACTTGTGTACATCTATCGGCTTACATATCGGTGAACAAAGAGGCAAATTTTGCGCTGCACATGTGACAACTTAGTAATACACAAAAGTTGACTCACTTTCCACTGCCACGACAAAGCCCACCGCCAATATATTCGACAGCCCATGGACTTACACATAAATCACCTATGCAACAGCAAAACTCCTCCTACAATAGGTAAAGGACAACACCTATTGTTGAAACCACTTTTGTTTCTCATTATCTCGCATACGTCCAGGAAGTTCAACGTGAACAACATCAATTTTTGCAATTACAACTGACGCGACGGTAGACTCGTTTATGAGACCGTCACGCATCTGACCGCCAGAGAGTACCACTTGACGGCTGTCGTATCATAAATTTCACAACAAAACAAAACAAGATATCGAGGTATACACAAAAACCAAACTTGTCTCATGCCACACGCAGCAGTGTTGTCTCTCAGAGACGACCACGACGACGACAATGATGAACGAGATGATCTCTGTGCTCATAACAAAAGTGCCGAATGTTCGACGGACGGCACACCAAACAAAAAAATCCTCGTTTATCAGTCTGGCACCGAAAATATGGATCCCCTCGGTCAGTTGCTCTTGGCTCTGGCTGAGAGAATGGAAATATTCATTCGCTTGTTCGGACATTTATTGACCAATTTGTGACCCAATTTAGAGAAGTGCGCCTCCGCTGAGTGTCCCGCTTGGAATATTGGTCATAGTTGCGTGGTGGACCACATAACTCTTAGACGCGAACAAGTGGACAATTATTGAGAGATTTCTGTTTTTTTCATACGATTTTATTGGTTTTTGAAAAATGTGCAAAAGTTGCCAGACGTTGTGGTGACCATGGTTCCTCTACGGAGTGTAGAACTGGTTGAAGTGGAAACGAGAGTGTATCTATGGTGATGCGGTTATTAAGACTTTCTGTAGAAGTTTTATTGGGAATCATTTGAAGGACTTTGAATGTGATTAAAGTTAAAAGGAAGAATTTCTGTGAAAAGGGAGGGAATGAGATACACTTCAAAAAAAAAGAAGGAAAATACGATAATGAAACACGACTTGGTGTACGTATTCTTATAGTCTACGTAACACTTTGTAGTATTAATATCCTTAGTAAGCCAACGCAATACAAGGATCTCGACAAAGGTAAAGAGCATGATAGAAACCAGTAGGTCGACTACAGAAGATATGCAAACAAGGAGCAATGTCATACTAATCATTCATTCCCAGAAAAAAACACAACAAATGGCAACAAGTGGTATGCATGTCCTTTTGGATCTATGTCAAACCTACATATATATAACTCAAAAGCACAGTCATACCTTACCCTAAAAAATTAAATAACCAAAAGAATTTGAATGATTAAGTGTCTTGTTTCACAACACCACGCAATATACCACTGAAATCATCTATCTAACCACCGCCAAACCACACCACCATCCAACCCCTACCACGTTTAATTAAATTCAACAATTTATCTTCAAAAATTTATAAATTTGTTCAAATTACTCCAAATTATCCATACAACCCCACATATTCATAAATTCTGCAAAATATCACTTAGCCCTTGCCAGTCTCGTCTAAACGCAATTTATGAACATCATTAACCACAACCCTCATGCAGAACTGAAAGCAAAAACACAGCTCATATCGTCAATCAAATGCAGAAGCAATACTACCCCCCATTATCCCGGGAGGTTGGCGACTCCAATCCAACTCCCCCAATGCGATACATACTCAAAATTGCATTTATGTGCGAGAGCTTAGCTGTTGATAGCTCGTTACAGTTGGAGACAAATTATTATCCATTTGCCGCAGCAGCAGCAGCGCTACTACACCATACACCAGTGGCAGTGTTCTAACAGTGTAGCGACAACAACTGATGTGGGAATTATTTTTGTGGTGATTTGCTAACAATACCCACCGAACAACCCCTTCTCATGTGCAGCCGAACATAATTGCTCTAACCAAGGGAGGACTATACTTAGTCTGGTAGTGTGAAATTCTATATTTATGAGTGGTTTGTTACACAGATATAGTTCTTCGTCCGCAGAGGCTATCGGTTTAAAGACCAACTGAAGATAATTGCTATTGTGTTGGCGTCAATGCACAAAGTAAGTAACTGGAAGTCGCAATTAGGGCTTGTAGTTTGGCGGAGATTTAAAATGAAACAGATGATGTTTGGTTCGAAATTTGAGGAAAATGATTTCCAAGACAAATGGTGATTGGCCTGGAGAAAGATTGTGCTACCATTTGCTTCATAGGATATGATAGATTATACCTACCAAGATTATAGTACTATAGATACTTAGATAAGTTGAAGCTGCCGGAGAATTTACCTATTCTATCTTCTCGTCGGTGATTTCTCCGAAGACGGAGAGAAATCAGACAGAAAATCATTCAAGACTTAGACTTGCTATCACGACAGCTCTGGGGATCTTGGGGCCAAAGAATAGTTAGTCCAGTCCATTGTTTCAAATTGGATGAAAATTCCGATCAGCTGTAGAGGTGTGTCAGGCAAGATGTATCCAAAGCTTCAATTGATGAAAATCTAGGTTTGTTGGAAATGTAAAATGACCTTAACAAAATTAGTGACTGGTGCCAATCAGAAAATCTGGAAGTTAACCCAACGCAAACAGTCATCGTACTATACAGCAAGAGGAGATACTTAAACCTCCAAACACTTACACTAGCTGGTGCACACCTCGATTTCTCAACAGAAACAAAATATCCCGGGTAACCTTAGACAAAAAATTTAATTGGAAACCTCATCTTGATAGAACCACTGAAAAGAAAGCCTTCTGGGCCTGCTTTAGACTTCTCGGCAAAACATGAGTATTAAAATAAAAGATAACTCACTGGACTTACTTCAGCATCAGCACCCCAATAATAACCTACGTATCGCTCGTATGGTGGGAAAAGAATAATCAATCCTGCTGCTGCACCGTGCTACAAAAAGTGCAAGGACTGGTCTATGTACACCAGATCAGAACCGAAGATCTGCTACCTGATCCGAGCAAAGGAAATGATCCAAAGTATCGTCGTCCTCTCTTTAGGCGTCGCAGACATTGGTGTCTCTTAAGCCTAGCGCAATTAGATGCTTGGCAAAAGGAAAGTGTCCCGTAAGAACGCCAATAAGTTGTCTATAGTCTTTTCTGCTGAGAAACAGCAAGCATGCCACTGATTTCTTACAGATGTTCGGGTGCATACGTTTAGTCTGCCTGCATCCTGGAGAGACAATTGTATGCGTACTAAAACCAAACGTCAAAGGAGGCCGTGATTGAGGAGTCAATGTAATCTCACGCAATCCCAGTGTGACCTGGAATCCACACAAGAGTCAAAGAGTTCAGGCTTGTGACCGAATTCAAAGAATTCTTACATTCTCGAACTATTTTGGAACGGGTTACAATATCGAGCAATGCCTTAAGCGCAGCCTGTCGCTACAGATGCAGATATTCAGACCCCGCCACCTATTCTTAACAATATAGCCGGCAGCCATCAGGATACTATACAAAGGCATGTTTGCCTAATGACTACTGAAGTCTAGCGTTGTCGGTCTCCACGAAGACACCACCACTGAACTCCTTGAGTTTTGGGGAAATCCGTGAAGATTCGAGCATCAGTTGTGCATACGTTTCCTACTTTAGGTGCCGTTTCTTCCGTTTTACCCTGTGCAAGATTAAGGAACAGGTGGCAGCGTCGGATCCAAGAAGTTGGTCGGTTCCAGAGTGAAGTGGAGTGCCTTCCGCCGAACCCATCATTTTTCCCCTTCGCTTATAGAAGCGGACTACGTTCAGCGCTTGCATCTTCAGCTGGTTGAGCATATTTGCGCAAACGAAGTATTCTTCCTTCTCCTCTTTCTTTTGCTCTTAGTCCGAAGCCCAACGGAGTGCGCCGCTTCAGCTGCCACGCTATGTTGAAAGAGATTAAGCTTACCAGGCAAAACCTATCCGCCACTTTCTCACCCGTTCCAGTTAATTTTCACGAACCAATCGAAGAGTGTACCGCAGTAACTTTCAGAAACGAGCACTGTGCCCGGACCTGTATCATCGCCTAAACAGACGAAATCCGTAGTATGTATGTTGGTTGGGACTTCCAGAATCCGTACACCGAACGCAGTCGAAAAGACCACGATAGGTTTTCACTTTTGCGGATACCACCAGGAGTATTCAAATCCATAGGTTTGTCCGACATACTTTGTTTGACAAGTTTTACCTCACAGTCAGGACGTGGATATTAGTAGCCTCTTTCGATAGGCATTCCTACCTTGGGTATATTCTAACCCCTATCCGAAGGGGCAAAAAAAAAAAATTCGCCTACTTGCATTCACAAACTGGGTTAGGACCCAAACCACCAATAAATGTATTAATTTCTAAAACAAATAGATACTAGCAACCGCTTAGTTCCTGACGGACTTCTTAACTGGCCATTGCTCACTCAAATACCACCGCAAGAAAATTCGTATTAGCCAATCGGATATGTGCCGACTATGGTTTGATGACACTGAATCTCCCGACAATATTTTATATGAATGTCCTGCCATTGCTGGCTCAAACACTTCCATAAAAGCTTTACCTTGTCTTTTGATGTCACCTCCTCCTCAGCTCAAACAATCCTAAGCCATGAACTTGATTTCAGCTAACAGCCAAAACTACAAAACATCTTTAAGGGGATAGCACAAAAGATCTGTATTAGGTCGCAGTACTTCTTGAGGCTATTTCAAAGCCCATTACTCCAACTAAAAAAAAATGTACTCAGCAAGTAGGCCTATCCTACTTAAACGTGACGAACCTTGTCACTGTCAAGGTTAAGGTCGGTAATGTTGGAAGGACGACGATACATCTGTAGGATTTTACTCGTACCATGCCCAGTGTATGGCGTTCTCAATTGATTCGAGTCCTTTAATCTTAACGCTAAGCGGGCAGTCAACTGTTTCCAATATCGAAAAAGAGCTCTGATTGTTTTACAATGGTATTGTGGAAGAGTGTACCGATTTTTTGATATGCCCTAAAATTCATTCAGAGAAAGGTTTGCTAAAGGCCTGGTATTTAGCTCTAGATGAGGCTAGATACGGGCGTTATCAGAGAACCAGACTAAAGCGATTGGGATTCGCTTACCTAGATATTCGAGTTCGTCGCAGCAATGTACCGCACTTGTTTGGAACTATGCATGAATTTTAGGAGAAGATGAAGAGATTCTCAATGCATCCTTGATGTGGGTTCATGCTATTTGTTGAATTTTTCCAGTTCCTTTCGATTGGAATTTATCTCCAAGGCTATTCACCACACTAGTATAGCACCCAGAACATTTTTTCCGACACCGACGTATGTACATATGTATATTAAGTGTACTGTGTTTGACTGCAGAGCCTTTGTGTCACCCCTGAACGAACAAAAAAATATGCTCAATGCGAATGATCGCAAGAAACTAAGTATTAGATCCTGTTGTTCCAAAGTTTATTTTTTTTATTTCATATCTACGAATCTTGACTGATACTTGAAAAGATGGAAAATGACTTTATTTAGGGAATATAGTTGAATGTAGCACAATCTATACATACAACGTTTAAGATTAGGCTAGGTCGAAGAGGAATTCCAAATTGGAAAGGTAGTACAACCTCTGAAGAGAACTAGATCGACATCGAGCAGTAGTGCCATTTAAAGTACAGAGGCTGCCTTTTGTTATATCAAGAGCTAAATATTAAAACACACCAAAGCAGGTAGATCATTCTACGTAACGAATTTAGTACTGCAAGTCCATCATACACAAATCTAATTATCGAAAATGCCTTTGTTAGGTAAACTATCGGAAGTCCATTGGCAGCTCGTTAAGCCAAATTCGGAAAATTCCTATATACAAGTCATGTACCATTTAAAACCAACCAAAACCGAATAAATCAATAAAAAGTCATCGCTAATGACCACGACTAGGAACACACTGGCCATAACCAAAACAGTGTAGGCCATAATTGTCAAACGTTTCAGTGGTCAGTGGTCTCATCCAGCAATTACAACCACCACCAATGGGAGCAATTTACAATTATTATCCCATTCAAATGGTCACCCAAATGGGCATTGCACGTTCATTCATTCACTCGCATGCTGGTTTATTCCCAGCAGCATGCAACATGTTAATTACAATTAACCCAAACTCTGGTCATTTTTTCCGCACAGCTTCTGTAGTCGCATACTATAGTAATCAACCACAATTAACTATTTCCAAAGTCCGCCAAAGATTGTTGGCCGTCGCGCATTGGAATCAATTAGATTTAAAAAAAAAAAGAGAATTACATTCCAATGCATTGAATGGGTTTAAATAGTCAGCAAACAAGGCTCGATTGCAGTTGCCGGCGCATGTATCCCACTAGCACCCAGTGGCCGAAGTTAATTGCCCAAAATGTCAAATGTGTTGCATGTGTACATGATACTCAATTCAAGTCCTGATGATCTATTACTCGAGCCGATCATATGAGAAATGAATGCGAGAACCGCTCCCATTGGTAGTTAGACTAAATTATGACATCGCTTTAAGCCGCGATGGCGTTCCAAGTCGCCCAAAATTATTGTGTTGATCCGCGGCGAAAGGCACAGTACACAGTCTACATACAATGTCAGACGAGACAAACGTAAATTACGTGTAAGTAATTACAATTGACAACGCTCGAAACATGACTTTTTACGAATTATTGCTGCACCGGCTCCCTTCGACCGGAGCTGGCCAATTTTGGCACACAGCAACAGGCAGCAGTCATAACTTTTCCTCCTGCGAGTAGAGATCACGGGAAAATTCGTAACGCATAGTGAGCGGCTGTGGTGTAGCTGTGGCGACACCGGGATGGTATCTCAAGTGTTGTTTCTTTAGTTTTCTGGTCGCGCTGCCTAATTGTTGACATTTTGATACAGAAAATAAGATAAATGCGTTTGTTCAACTGACAGCGTGCGTTGATGATGTTGAAGAACTTGTTTATCGTTTTGTCTTTTTTTTTTTTTGTTTCCAGTTGGTCAGGCTTGCGAGGGCAATTAGTTCGTTCGGACTTGGACAAACACTAAGGATTACGTTTTGTTTTTTTGTTTTTGTTTAGTGGAGTACATTTGTCGAACATAAATCGTGGTATCAACTAATTGTAAGCTCCTTGCGGTACAAGATTTAAGCTCGATTAGGGGCCCAATTGGGGCCATGATTTTGCAAGTACTGCAAGAGACTCATGGTAATGGTATAATTTTGGTTGGCAATTTATCAACGTATTGGAGTTGACAACGTAACCTGGTTGGAAGCAGATAAGACCTGGCTAATCGGACGCCAAAAATTTTCTCGATCACTGGTCCGAGCTTAAGTGGTCCGGCGAGTAGTAGACAGAAGGTGAATTGTTAATAGGAGCCTGCCACTCAAAAGTATATTAAGCTAAGAATCGTTGGTCCTAGTAAGCTGGCCTTTTCACTGATCATTCTAATATAAAAAAGGTATCTACAGCAACAATGGTCTACATATAATGAAGGGTAATGGAACCAGCGATAAAGATTCAATTTAAACTCAAGTACTTAACTAAGTTATCAACTGCCAAGGGTGTGATCATATCCTTTGTAGAGGTGCAAATGTAGATTACACTACTGAACGCGTCAAAAAAGCAAGCGTAGCTTTCTACTCTTCCAAAAAGGCATTCAGTTACACGTGGGGTCTTAGGCCAGCTGTGGTGTACTGGATATACACGGCGGTCGTAAGACCCATTCTTACATATGGTTCACTGGTATGGTGGACGGTACTGGAGAAGCAATACCAGCTTTCTAACCTCACCAAAATCCAGAGGGCAGCGTGCATCGGAGTTATGGGATCAATGAAGACAACACCGACAGCGGCAATAGAAACCATGCTTAGTTTCATTCCGCTTGACATATACGTTGGCAGTCTGGCAGCTAAAACCGCTGTAAGACTGAGGGAAGGCCGAATGTGGTCATCGAGCCTGTACGGCCATGCCTCAACCTCAACTACCAGCTGTTTGTCAGAAACTGATCACATGCCACGCTAGCATTTGAAAGGAGACTCGCTAAAAGAATTTCTGACAGAATGTACTGGAAGTGCCGAAGAACCATGAAGTAGAAGGAGCTGGTGTTCTATACCGACGGTTTTAAGATGGACGTTGGCACAGGAGGCGGAGTTTATTATGAAGCCCTAGGAATGAACAACTCCTTTAGAATAAACGATGATTGCAGCGTCTTTAAGGCCGAAGTCACAGCCATCATACAGGCTGCTAAGATTATAAGTGAGAGCAATATCGTTGGCAGAACGATTACTGTGTATATAGACAGCCAGGCAGCCGTTAAGACTCTGGACTTCGCTATAATCAGATCAAGGCTTGTGATTATCTAGAGCTAATGCGGTGACCCACTGTTGGATGCCAGGGCATATAGATATCGTAGGAAACGAAAGGGCTGACGAACTTGCTAGGAAAGTGTCGGCGCTGCACTATCGCGGGCCCTCCCTTTTGTAGTAACTCCAATCAGTTTCTTACGGAAGAAAATAGAGGATGAAGCCATCGGTCGAGCAGTTAGTCGCTGGGTTCATCTGGAAACATGCGCAACAGCCATACCCCTGCCCAAAAGCAGGACAATACATGAAGAAAATGATCAAAAGTATCATCACTCTCTCCACAAGCCTCGGAGACAGTGATATCTCTTATGCATAGCACACTAAGATGATTGGCAAAAGGAAAGTATCCCGTAAGAACGCCAATAAATTGTCTACAGTCTTCTCTGCTGGAAGACAGCAAGAATGCTGCCAATGGAAACCCAGAACTAGGACCCGGGAAGGCTCAACACAGGTCAATGTTCTAAGAAATCGTCCTCTGAGCCTAGTTAGCAACCTCCTCGAAGATCTCATTTCCCGCAATCCCAGTGTGAACCAGATAAGAGGCAAAGAGTTCTTGTATTTTCGAACGATTTAGAAATAGGTTACAGCGTAGAGCAAGACTTTAAGCGACGACACAGGGTACTCATATAACTGATCTAAAAAAGCCTTAGTCAGCTGTAAGTACTTTGAAACTATCATTGCGTCAAATAGCTGCAATCGCAAGAGACTAGCGAAAAATGTTCCCCTTAACCTCTAGGGCACATAGTGACTATATGTACATATGTATATGGTGAAATCGCAGTTGACAGATCCGTGACCCGTGTAAACACTTTCTCGATTACGGACAATGTGCTCCATTTGAACAACTTTTTATGTTACCCTAGTTTTAAAGTAGTGCAAGAGAAGGGTTAACTTCTACGACCAATTCTAACAGAGATGGGGTCGCGTAAACCGATGACGTGTCAATCCTAGTACCAGGAATACTTCCTTTCGTGATTAGTGAAATAATGGAAAGGCTTCTTCGGTTGAAAACTCAGTATCAATCTAAAACTGATACCCTTTACCATACCATAATATCGACCTTCACCACTCGGCAGCTGAACAGTCAACTACTTCCTATATCCTGTGCTGAATGCTTAGGAGTCGTCAATTAAAAGTTTACCTGTTTCGATCTTAGATTTTCCACCTCTTTTCGTGAAAAAAAGTGGGGCTAATAGCTCAGACATCATCCCAATGTGAAATTCAAACCAAGAAAATGTTCTGAAGATAAAGTATTTCTGTCTAGGATAAAGCAAGGTGCTTTGATTCGCTATCTGTCGAATATATGCTCGTCAAATTCTATGACAAATTAGTACACAGAATATCCTAAGACAACAGAAAAGCCTTAACCGAAAAGAAGTATTGTTGTGGGCTGTGTTGTATAGAATACTAGCTGACCCTCCTGGATTCACTCGTGTGTTTTAAAAGTGCTTAGCATGAATAAATAGATATGAACGCACATACACATGGCGCCGTGGCTCAAGTGGTTAGTGCGCTGGACTACGGAGCAAGGGGTTCCAGGTTCAATCCCAGACAACACCTAAAATTTATTTCACGGCCCCACCTCTCGCGAGCGTCTGACAAACATCCGAGAGTAAAACTGTCATGAAAAAGCTTCTCAAAATTGCCGTTCGGATCCGGCATTAAACAGTAGGCCCCTTCCATTCATGTGAAGAATATAACACGCACAACACGAATGGTTGTGAGAAGCTAGGCCCTGGGTCTCATGGACCTGTTGCGCCAAAAATTTGTAAATTTGTATTTTGAACGCACATACATAGCAAAAACTCAAATCATTTAAAAAAAATCGACAAAAATGTAATTTTAAAGAAAACCGCTGTAACTACACATGTTGTATAGTATATAGGTGAATGCGTAAAATTTCATTACAATTGGAATAGAACTGTTGTTTTGTATAACAGACAAACATACAGACATTCTTCTTTATATAGGGTGTGCCATCTATTGGTTTCTTTTTGAATCAGATATTATTTTGACACTGACAGCTCTTATGCGCTCAAAAAATTGACAGAAACTCAAAATTATATTTTCGCGGTATGAAATGGATTGATTTATTCTTGAACAACGTCGGGAAATATTGCAAAGTTACTTCCAAAGTCGATGCTGAGTTGCCGCAACAGTATCAGTTTGGGGGAGGCAAAATGAGGCTACGTGCCACTCAAGCCGTCCAACACAATAATCGTGTAAGTAGTGTTTGGTGATGGTGGCCGGCACGGAGCTGCGATTTGGCGCCGTTGGTACCTTTTTTTGTGGGGTGCCATTAAAGATCAATGCTATACGAACAATCCAGAGACGATCCGGGCACTGAAGAAAAATATTTGTCAACCTATTCATGAAATAGGGACTGCAACCATCGAAAATGTATTGAAAAATTGGTTTGTCAGTCGAGGCAGTCATTTGAATGAAATAATGTCCCATAATTAATCGGAAGTTTTACTCTTTTCAATAAAGCAACCATGGTTGAAAAATATTGAAATTTTTTTAAAGAAACCAGTAGATGGCCCACCCTTTAGATTGAAACAATTTAAAACCAAGAGAATAGGGCTATGTAGATAGAGAGTATATATTATACCCTACTGGAGACTCCCTTATGGAAATTATATCACAGTCCCTTAGCACGACAAATCCATTTGCCAAACATATTCTACAACTCCGACCAACCCACAACGACATCATTAAATTGTCTCAAATGATAAACCCCCCGTGTGAGATTGGTAAATAATTTGCCTCTCCACGATCCAAGCACAATAATTCCAATTAAGTCGGTCTCGCCACCGAGAATATTTGCCACACCATGCTACAGAAACTAAAATCCAATTTATGTAAATGCTTTCCTCAAAATGTTCGGCATTATCATTGCGTAAACCGCTTATACCAGGAATAAGATAGGAAGCCCTCCTGCCAGTGGATGGGGCTAGGGCGTACTGCTTCCAGTGCCAAATGAGAGTGTGTGCTCATCAGAGGATGTAACTTTTCACATCATTTTCGTGGTTTTCTCATAGCACTCCCGGGGACGAAGGCGGATTCACATGTTTGCTCCTGCATGCTGCCTGTTAAATGAGTGCGAGGTATTATCGTTATAACATCGACTAAACTGTGATTATTTTGAGAAAAGTAGGTTACTTTGAAGCGATATGAAATTAGATGGGTGGAACCAAGTCGTTGGCAGGAGAATCTAATGGGAGACGACGAAAGAGGAACTTTTTTTTGCCAAACTTCCTGTGTATGATGTGTTTAAGCACAGCAAAAGTTTTAACGCTTAAACCAGATTACACTTGACCAAAGTGTTGGGTGATTCTTAATTAAATAAACAGATAAGTTTTTTTTTTGTCGGTTGTTTATTACCTACAGGTCAAATATTTATTTTAAAATCACTTACCTTACACTTGTATATTTTCATTCTTTACTTAGAAATAGGCCCCGGACAGCGTACAATTAATGCTGACTACAGATTCGGAGGCGAATACTCAATTATAATTAATACAACAGTTGAAAACACGCAGTTTGAAAACACAATTCACCACTTTAAATATAAATTTGAACTAAAAATGCGACGTAATCGTGAAATAAACAATTTTATAGGAAACTTGAAACGAAAACTAATTCAATGCTGCAACCTTTGTTCTGTCACTGACAGATGATCGTCGATACGATAACTTTGAGGAGTCGGTAACGTGGTCGTCGATAAGGTTGAAGTTCTTTTTCGCTTTTATGTTAAATATTTTTTTTTTAAAGAAGGTTTTATTGAATTTATGAAAATACAATAGAATTTCAGCTATCCGCGATTTGCTGGCATGTACCACATTAAAATTCGATCAGTAGTTATTTAATTCGAAAGGAAATGAACAACCATTTGAGATTACTAGACAAACGCGATTACAAAGATTATAAAGACGAAATTCTTTGGCAATACGACAGAAATATCTCTGAGTTCTCAATTTTTGGCATATACACACAATATGTAGCAAAACAGTCATAAGGTACTGTTAAAATTGTGTCGCTGTGTGCATAATTTTCAGTTTCGTAGTAGTTTCTTAAGACAAAGTTACTTTCTATGTTTTGATGATAGAACATAGAATGTAGATATGCACATGTAAGAGGGTATAGGTCGCCCGGCAAATACAAGAAAAATAATCTCACCGCATTAACTCAAATAGCAATCTCCAGCTCGATTCGAATCTGGCGCCAAGCAAATGCATTTACCATGATTAAAGCGAAATCTTTAAGTTGACACAACAATACGACAGATCGTTGCCTTTCTGACGAACAATCTAGCGACAAAGTAAAACGTCACCACACTGTGTGACAACTGCCCCCAATTATTCCGCAGTTTATTCTCTTTGCTGGCCTCCTCCCATTTCGGCAAAAAAAAAATTGCACTATCCATCCAATCTCAATGCACACACTATCCAAGTCAAAGTTTGGCCATAGAGCCCTGAGGCCAGCCCATTATAATTTTAAATTCGTATAGAGTGGCCTGAGTTGAACAAGTTCTATGTGTCAGCCACTTAAGCATCGCAGTCGATTTTCCCCCTTTTTGGTGTTAGCCTAAGAAAACAGATTGGATTTCACAACAGTCTCAGAAACACAAGCTTTTTGGCGGCTTTGTGTGCCCTCAATACCCAGGAGACCCATAGCGAGCCAATCTCTCAATCTGAATCTCAATTGTTTATCTTCGAAGCCTGATTTATGTGAACCTTCTTCTTTCGAAAGCACATTGCGCTCAGAGCGACTTGTGTCAACATTTTTGGTATTTCATTGAATGCTGTCAAAAGATACATCTTTTAATTTATCTCAACTCTTCAGATGACTGCGCGAAATCTTGAAACGTGAATCACCATTTTTTGTTGTCGTTTTTCGGTCATGATAATGCGAGTATATGACGAAGCGACGCCTGATGTGACGTATCCACAGGTGTGTTTAATTAAGAAACTTGTTCTCGATTGATTTGAGCGATCGCATCGGACACGTAACGTACGAATAGAGTGTGTGTGTCTGTTATGGATAGGGGAGGTAAATAGCTGTCTTGTTGCGGTTGTCGCCTTCGCCGTCGCCGTAGTTGTTGGCATCTGAGATTGCATAATGGCGCGAGCATGTGTTTTGTTTTTACTCAAATTTTGTTTTCAATTAAGACAAGGTGTTTGGTTTAAAGCGCGTTCAGGGGATATTTTACGTACACGTTGGTGACAAAGGTGACTTTTTGTCAGATCGATGTCATTTTGTCGTGTTTAAGTTAAATGTTTTGGTTGTAAGCCTAGTCTTGTGAGACATAAACGACAACACTGTTATTTAAATGATATATACACCTTAGCTTACAGAGCCAGGCTTTGAGGACCTCAGAGGCTTGTACTGGTACAGGCTTTTCATGTTTTATTGGTTATTTTGAGCTGGAGACTGAATGCACCCATTATTTCAATTCAATTCAAACTCACATTCATTTTATTTATGTATCTGCAAAAGATTGCATTTGAAAGTTTTTCAAAAAAATAAATTTTGTCAAGTGAGCCTTAAGTTATTTTTACATATTTAAGGTCAAAATTATATAATTAAGATACGTAGACTATACAAGCTACAATTTAAGATTAATTTTTACTCAACAGCTCATACTAAAGTACTTTTTCGTTTACTTTCAGAAAACCATCAACGATGAATGCATCAATCGTGAACAAGGCTATCTCAAAGCATCACTTAACCATGACAGACGACTCAAAAGTCACAAAGCTCTGAAAAACTCCGTTGAGTTATCAATCTAATAACTTCATTCCGAATGCGTCGCTACACCGACTAACAATAACCACAAAAGGAATGGCCTGCCGGAAAACGCGTGCCTGTCGAACGCGTAGCTGGTTTCTTTTAAAGGATTCTGTGATCTTTGTTCTAGTTATGTGCCTACTACAGATACAAATTCAATTGGTAACGACAACGACGACCAGCACCAATAGTGAGACAGACACACCAAATAGTCATGAGCGAAAACAACGTATTGCCCTTACTGGTGCATCAACACCGGCAACAGAAACAACACAGCCTCCATTCAATTGGGTCTACCCAACAATGACCAGTAAAAGTATTAATAGTACTAGTAGTAGTAGTAAAAATTGGAATAGTACTGTACAAACTGTAAAGAGTGTAAAAAGTGTGAATGAGAATGTGATACGTGAGAATGTCATGCTACCGTCATTGGATTCCGAACGTGAGGCTCAGCTTCTTTATGAAAAATCCTTGCAAGAGTATCATGGAAGTAGTAGCAGTAGCACTACTAGTACTATGGCAAATGGTGCTGAGAGAACGTTACACAGTGTCTGTGAACCCTGGGTGTCTAGAAAATGCCATTGCCATGGGCACTTGGAACGGATATCGCTCGGATGTAGAGGGTTAGGTGTACTGGCAGTGCCATTGGATATACCAGCGGAAGTTGGTAATTTGTGAGTACCCATTTGGTTTAACCTTTTTTTTTTTATCTGTATTCATTGTGTACTTTATTTACTTTTATTAAGTGGAGTAAATCGAATACCGTAAGGTGTTTATCTTTTTTTTTTTTTTTGAGTCTCATGGCTGGAGATGTCATAAATTTGAATGCCATTTCTCGTTGGCATCGAAAAACAAACGAAAATCGATTAGGGGATGAATATAAAAGAAATCCTTTAAAATGATATGATCGCATTAAAGCCGGAGCCAAATTTAATCCGGAAGTTGGTCAAGATACTTAGATGACCATTGAATGGATGAACGCTGATCGATTTCCATTTAAATGGGTGTACTCTGTCTGGTTTAGATGGTGGTGCCTGATTGTACTTCTTTTTTTCTCTTCGAATGGTCGTTATAGGAGAAAAAAAGGACCTTTTGTGTAATGAATTGAGTTAACGATTATTTCTGTGAAAGTAGTAAATGTGGATCGGAGGAGCTGGAGTCTTATTGACGCCGGTTTATTCATTGAGTTCAGTTTGTATAAGTTCTTAAATTTAAGTTCTATTAAAGAGTTACTTGTGTTTGTTTAATCTTTTTCTTTATCGGTCTGAATGCTTCGATGAAAAGAAAAAGTTTCATTGTATGTATATATAGTATATAGTTGATTTAGTTGCTGGAGCAAATCAGTGTTGTGGTAATGGTTAGGATTAGTTGGATGGATTAAACGAAGTGGAAATGTTCTTCTTTAGGCCATACCTATTTGGGTGATAATGGACAAAGTTGCCTTCAGAGGAATTTATGTCTTCAACCGAAAAGGTGTCGATAATAGTAAAAAGAAACTTGTTTGTGCCATTTTCTCTAAGGTTCAGCTTTTCATTTGATGCCATAGGGTAACTCCAGCACCCAGAGTTTAAAGTGGATATAGAACCTAGCTCCGGAATTTTCAGTGACTCATAATCAACTCACGGATGACTTCAGTATTTTCCAATCTATATCCTTCCAAAATACCAAAAGAGTATTTGAAGAAAGAATACTCCAAGGGGAATATGACCTTTCCTGAGTGACAACTTTCTCACATTCCAGGGCAGATCGTTGTCATGGATCATTATCATAGTGGTTATAGTGTCATCAATTCGGAGTAGTACTTGAATGCGAATTCTACAGGATTTCAATAAAAAGTACCGCATTCTTATTGGTGCGATGCCTCCATCTTTCCTTTAAGGATTCATTCCACTGTTGGTGCCAGGTTACGATACTACGATTCCTTTCGCATTTTCATTTTTTCAGCGAGTAAGTCGATGGGTAGCATTAAAGATACGACTAGAATAGCATCGTTTGAAACCGTTCGAAATACACTGGCGACCCTAAGTGTGCTGAGAAGATGGACAAATTA
The DNA here is from genome assembly GCA_905220385.1 of Xylota sylvarum. Lineage (NCBI taxonomy): Eukaryota > Metazoa > Arthropoda > Insecta > Diptera > Syrphidae > Xylota > Xylota sylvarum. Next base: position 98,944,984 of record LR999957.1, on the reverse strand, counting down.
AACTTCGCGCACATAAGACTTAACTTTGGCAGTACTTGCCCATATTTTGCCACCATTTGCGGGTCGATAATCACTCCAAGATTTTTAATACCTGGTTGCAAAAATTCGTGCCTTCCGACTCTAAACGATATCGTGTCACTAACTATCCCATTTGTAATAAGCACCGCTTTAGTCTTGTGATCGGCAAATTCCAAACCGGCGTCAATTAGCCAACGACGTACCATTTTAACTGAATCGTTACAGTGGAGTATAACGTCTTCAATTGTTTTTGCTACGACCACCACGGCAATGTCATCCACAAAACCGATGATTGACGCTTTTCTTGGAATCGGCAGGTCTAGAATTACATAGCAGGGGGCCTAGGACCGAGCCTTGTGGAACACCACCATTTATTTAGTAGATCGTAAGTCCCTCGTCAGAGTCATAGAGGAGGACTCTGTTTGGAAAATAGGTCCTTATTTACAGAGATAGTCCGATCTTTCAATCTGGTAAAGACTTCTCAGGGCATTCCCATTTCGCCGAGTTAAAAGCGTTTTGCACATCCAGGGTTATAATAGCACAGTATTTCTTAGTACCACCATTCCAACATCTACCTTTAATAGCTGTTCGTGTTCTTGATACTATCGCGTTTAAGGCGACTACCGTGGAGCATGACTTACCGTATTGGTGCTCTGATAGGCCTCCTACTGTTTCAACAGTTGGCAAAAGCCTATTGTAAGTCATTCATTCAGGGAAGACGCCCTCGTACAGACAGGTGTCTTAACTATTTTTCGGCTCAGTACAGGACACGTTGGTGACTGTACATGTAGGCATTTTAGCCTCATTCTTCTTAGGTGGCGTCGTTAAGTTGATCAAAGAAGTCCTTAAAGCTAAGAGGCTTTCTTCTTTGAACCGTGTTCTCGCTTTTCGATATGCATTTCGATTTGCTGTTCATCGGCGTTCCGGGTTCAGAATTTTTGCGTGCTCAGTGATATGGTGATCTCAGTTCCGCGATTTCTGGGGTCCACCAATATACTGGGGGTCTATGTTTTCCTGTTCCCAGCCTAAACACGGATGTATTACATGTATTGACTAATACCCATGATATCTGCGTTACGTATTCCTTTGCAGTTATGGCTGCAATTAGTTCATCAAGAGTAGTTGCGTTATATTTAGTTCGCTTAAGTATTGTCCGATAAATGCGGATTGATGAACCAATCTTATATATTATATAGTCTGTCTCGATACGTTCGTGACCAGTATCTATATAGTCTGTCTCGGTACCCAAGTGTACTCATCTCGTGTCGCCCGCTTCCTAAAGGGTGGATAGTTTCAAATGTAAGGCACAGTTCGCATCCTTGTCAGTTCCCTGAGGTACTTGCCACTGTTTCCTGCGGGCCACTAGACTATGCTAGAATGGGTCCGGCGATAGCTATATATCCAGTGGATCACGGCGGGCTTGGGCCCCAAATTTTACCAAAGATTTCACTGCCTATTGATGCCTTTATTCCTGATGCCTGATGCCTATTTATCCTTTAGTAACATCTTTTCTTTCCAAGTTAGTTTAGGGTTGAGTGCACAACACAAGAATCTCCCCTTCACTGAGATTTGGAGGGATGTATCGTTGAGTTTCAAGAGCCTAACATCTAGGATTGTACTCTTGTTAGTAAAGACGGCCACCTCTGTTTTCAGGGGGTTAACATTTCATGCACAACTTTCCCCCATTTCTGTAGGGTATTGAGGATTGAAGTAGGTCGGTGATGGTGGAACATCGTACGTATATGCGACAGCTTTAACCCCATTTTCATATAATTTCTTTAAAATTTTGTTGGCTACCAATATCTATTCTAAAGCCCAGTGCATACACTTGGCATTCTCCCAGTTCTGATGTGTCTCATCTTGAGCATGCATTCAACCTAGTCTAAGATTACTGCGTCTACACTTTGTTGGTCTAAATGCTGTTCTTATAGATTCAGATTTTACATAATTGAAGGCTCCTTCTATATATAGGAAGGCCTTTGGCTTACCTTGACTTCTTTCCAGGCTTGAAGAATATATAAGCAATTAAGACACCAGCGAAAAATATTCCATGCTTCTTTAATTTAAAGCAATTTGCGATGGTTTAGAAATACTCTGAATTTATTTCATTCATTCTTACAAAACATACAGAAAAGCTACAATCCGTCTGGCACGGATCGTATAATACCCTATCCTCCTTCCTATGCAGCCCTTATATTGGATTTTGCATTGCATTTGGTACTGAACTTCGACGATGCCTTCGAACGTTTGAGTATGTTGCATGCAAAATTTCATCAAAATCGGTTTTTGGATGAAAACCCCTCAAAAAATGGGCGTGTCCAAAATTGATGTACAGATGAATTGTAGACAATCTGAATACCTAAATATTTGGTCTTAATAAAATTTTTCGGTTTCATACAATTTAGTGAAGTTATGAAAAAGTGGGTGTGGCAGTGGACTAATTTAAAAAAAAATTTACATTTGTACTGCTTCTCCTTCTCAAAAGCCCAGATATGCAATTTCATCCTTCTAGCTCAAAATTTTAGGACAAAAAAGTGATGATACACGGACAGATCCTATCCTAAGGGTATCAAACTTAATACACCCTTAGGTATATTAAGGCACCGTGCCACGGCATTAAACAGTGGGCCGCTTCCATTTGTGTAAAGAATATCACATGTACACCATAAATGGTTGTGAGAAGTCCTGGGTCCCATGGCCCTGTAGCGCCAAATCCATGCATACATACATATGTATATGTATGTATTTTTGGTATTCTAACCAATATCAATACCCAAATTATCATATTTACCAAACACCAAACGCCGGATCACTAACTAATGAATAAAACCCCACCACAGGCGAACTTCTGAATATGGTTAGCCACTTAAATTGTGGTTCGTAAAGTATTTTTGCCACCTAATGGGAAAACCACTACAAAGCCAAATGATAGGTAAGACAAATATGAATAGCTGTATCGTGCCTATAACGACCAATAGAGCGTGGTGCGAAGTGTGAACAACTGCAACACCCCATCAACGGCGCGCGTCCCTACTACTCTGCCATCCATAAGTAGCCATCACCATTGATGATGATGGGTTTTTCCAAAAAGGTGTCAATTCGTACACATATTGGGACGGTTTTTCTGTTTTGAATCTGTCATTCGAGCCGTGGGAAAATGTGATTCCCATGTGCTCCTCCCCAAGAAATCATCACACTTAGTTAGCACTCGCAATGCGCTTAATTAGAATGCATGAGGTAAGGTATTTCTCACAATGCTCAGCGGGCCCGCATCTGTACATATTATCTCAGCAGCGGTTGATTGGTATTTTTTTTTTCTTTTAAATGGCAAATCAACTTTATATTGTTTTATGAATAATTAACAAGCAGCAGCGAGTCGCTCTCGCCGCCGTGTTAATTGGACGATGTGACGCGACGACTATTCATGATGGCATTTGAAAAAATACATACGTACGTGTATATCTGATTAAATATTTTGTACACAGATGGAAGGATGCTGTCTGACCTAATTCGTTTCCTAGATATAAAAAACAAACAAAAAAAAAACGAAAAAAATTATAAACAATATGTCCTTGTGCATGGGGAGACGTAAAGAAGCTGGTATCAGTAGCCAACTTGGAACATGGCCAGCATGCGAAATGAAAATCCTTACAATGTAGAGTGGTTCTCACGTTTTTTTTTTTTTTTGTTTAAATGGCGGTCACATTTGCGGTGAAATGTGATGAAGAGCGTCAAGTTGGGCATAAATTTTCCGAGAAAGGTAATTAATAAAATATACCTCATGCTAGTGATTGATGAATGGTGTTGGGGTAGATAATTAATTTTATACTTGGCAGGAGTCGTGATTAGGTAAAGTTGATTAGGATATCATTTCAGATTTGTGGTAAATAAAAAATAGACAGGGAAGGCAGTTACTCTATATTCGTCCTCAATATTAGTCACCTGCACGCTTATTAAGATTCCATGGCTCATATCAGACATAAATAACTACATTGCCTCGAACTTTCGTAACTCTTCAAGTCCAAGATACAAAACAAAAACCGTGCTGTCACATGCGACAGCAATGTTACCGCAATAGCAAAAGATAATGAATTAAAATTCATTCCATGCGACTGAGTTCAGCTTTTATGTATTCCGCCAAACTTTTGGCGGCTAAATTAATTTTAAAATCTATTCGCCGAATATGAATCACCTGGCCCCTGCCCAGATGTAACTTGCTTTCATATCAGGTCCAAAGAGTACTTATGATTCATAATCAATAAAAAGCATAGTTAACAATGAATCACTAACTATTTCTAAATCAGTAAAAGTCTTCAGAACTAATTAAAACCAGTCTAAGAACCGCATAATTGATTCCAGATTCTTGTTTGATTATTAATTGATAATTAGATTTGCGGCCACCCTGAACCGCAACATAAATATTTGCATAAATGAATGATATGTCCTATAACATAATGTATCTTATAATGTGAACTTTGGCATCGCACGTAGGCATCTGAATCAAAAAATGACTCACTCTCTGTGCATTGATGAAAATGCAGTGATGATGATGAAATCTTTACTAACTTAGTATATTACACATTTAGTTAATAATAACAGCATTCGACGAGTACCGGAAGAAATTTAAAAAGTAAATCCCCTGACAGAAGAAATAATAAAATGTCATCAAACAAGTAACAAGTAAAACGCAAGGGGGCTTGCCTACCGCCCCCTACCTACTCTCAGATACATTATAACCAAGAAATCAAAAAGTCAAATTATGGTATGGTATGGTATGGTATGGAACGGGGGTCTATTGGTCCACTGTGATTCACTATTGATTCTGATACCATATCTAGTTTGGTTAAATTTTGGGTGGTCTTGAGTTAAACCAACCTGTTCTCTTGATGAAATATATCATGTTCCCGAGTGGGACTTGTACCAGATCCTCCAGTTCTCCGACAAATCGGTTTTCTATGTAGCGTAAGCGACTAGTTTGGAGGTTGAGACAGTTTCAGTTTCTTCTATAACAAGATAGCTTCTGCAGTAATTTAGGGATCTGATGCCTAGCCTTGCAGTCATTCCATCTATCAGTCAGTATCTAGTTTTTTTTTTTTAAAGGACAAAAGACTTTTAGTCCTTTTTTCATTCGGCGTTGGTCCGAGGACCAACAGAGTGACTTCAAGGGTAATTCTGTTTATAGTTAGTCGGCATACGGAGACTGCTTTTGATCTAGTCAGCACACTTTCATGTGCGGTTTGACTGTCCACGAAAATTTTGGCCCTACATGGGTTTAGTTTCTTAGTGTTGAAAGATACTACAGTCATCTGGGTGTTTGTATGAATCATAGATAGTGATTCACAGAACATTCCAGCGCCGGTTCTGATGTCCATTATTGACCCGTCAGAGTGGAGCTGGAAGTCCTGTGTACTGGTTGTAGTATTTCTTGTGAAATAGGTAAGGTTCGTACCTTCAGCTAGAATTGTCCTTTAGCGAATCAAACCTCGAAGATACATTAGATGCCGAACAAGCAGATTTCCGTTGTGGATCTTCCTGTGTCGACCACTCATCAACACCTTTCGGTTCATCGAGCAATGCGTTGAATATCGTTGACCACTTCACCTGCTATTCATCGATTTTGAAAAAGCGTTTGAGAGGGTCGATCGAAAAAGTCACATACGATGGGTCCACATGTCAGCTTTGCACAGAGAAAGGATGTCTGAGGTGTTCGAAGTTCAAAGTGAGATTCAGCAAGGTTGTATCCTCTCACCAAATTTGTTTTTATTGGTGATTAGCGATGTGCTAAATACTGCTTTGTCAATAGGAAACAGAGGAGTTCGACGGACTCTTACATCTCAACTCCAACACCTGGACTACGCTGACGATGTCTGTTTACTCTCTTACAGAATAATGGACCTTCACTAAATGATAGCGAATGTTGAGAGGGAAGCAGATGTCGTTATGCTGACAATTAATTCGACAAAATCAAAAACTATCAGCCTGGGATCAAATTCTTCAGGTTATATCTGCATTGATGGACAAACGGTTGAGTGAGTAGATAGTTCCCAATACTTGATATAGTTGGCTGAATCGGCAAAGTAAAGTTTTCATTTGGGATGCTAACCAAAATTTGGAGAAGTAATTCCATTAGCTTAAACACCAAGCTACAACTGTTCCGTTCCAACTTTGAGTCCGCGTTGCTATATGCATGTGGTACTTTGAGAGTAACCGCTACTATCACGAAAAATCTGCAAACATTCGTTAATAGATGCCTGCGCAATATATTAAGGAACCGCTTTATTGGAGAATGGGCCATGATCCAATAGGCACAACTATATAACGCTGGAAGTGGCAGTGGATTGGACACAACCCGAAAGGGTGCTAGCTAACCATATTGAACCCAATAACTCAGGATGACAGGATATGCGGCGGTCCTTTATGCACATGGCGCAGAACAGTAGAGGAGGAAGCACGGTAATTGGGAAAGAGCTGGAGTGAGCTGAAGCACATTGAGGCACATATTTTCCAACGTTGATGAAGCGTAAATCGATCCATTTCGTACCCCGAAAATATAATACTAAGTTTCTGTCAATTTTTTGAATGCATAAGAGCTGTCAGTGTCAAAATAATATATGATTCAAAAAGAAACCAACAGATGGCTCACCCTTTACTACGCAAGTATCAGGTCATCTAATAAGAGGTGTCATTTTAAATTAATAGAAAAATGCAGAAAAGTGGTATTATTTTTATTGCAATCTAAAGGACAAACTCTACGGTTAGTAATGGAATACAATAACTTCCAAATGTTCGCCTCGGTTCTGCCTACACATAGTCTTTCTTCTGATGAAATGCTTTATCATCTTTTCGCATAATTGCGGCTGTATTCCGCGAATAACAGCTTTCATATTTTCTTTTTATGCATAAATCGATGATGGAGTATTGACGAAGATTTTATGCTTAACATAGTCCCAAAGGAAACGTCTAATAGTGTTAAAGTCAGCCATTGTTTCACCAGCTGTGTGGCATGTGAGATGATATTTTCATCGATTTTGTAATGAATTTTCATTTTTTCAACACATTATTCGAGTAAGTAATCTTCTAGTTTTTACTTATCCATAGCCGTCGCAATTATAGTTGAATCTTGACAGTTCAGCAATGACGCGAAATTTAAATGATACCTCTTGCTGGAAGACTCTTTTAAGCAGAGCATACGCATGGAGCATCTAAAGCTAGTTGACTCCATACGCAATGTTAAGTTTTATATCACCTCTGACAGGGAATATTGGTTTAAATGGATCATCACTTGATTCAAGAAATCTGGTATAATTCACTGACTGATCGAAATGAATCTAAAGTTGTCGTTTTTCGATGCAACATTTTCCATTGACAACCTAGGTCAAACTTTGAAAGGTATATTAGGGGCGGCACTGCTTAAGGCACTGATATCTACACTTTGGACTATAACTCCATAAAATGTTGATTCAATTCTATACATATAGAATCTCTTAGCATGGAAAAATTTGGTTGGCCACTTAATAATTTCAGTTCGGAGATGAACTGAATAGCACCGTCCTCATTTCGTGAACCCTTGAGGCTATACTAATTCAAGATATAGGGAAAAAGTTGGCTTTCACAATGCTGGAGGCCCAGAGTGCTTTCTTCTTGTCCGGATGGAAGTGATACTCCTGAGCACATTCTCTGGGTATGTCCTACACTACCCTGACTAAGAAGGCATGTCTTCCACAAACAAATAGGCTATTGGAGTTCAGAAGCATTTCCATCAACGACGTACTTACCTACCTTACCTACATAAAAGAGGTAGTCTCCTAGAATGATTGTACTCCTGTGTCAGGACAGGGTACGTTAAGAAGAAATAAATGAGTTAATTAAAGCTTCAAGAGGAACTAAATGTCCATAACACCATAAATCAAAATCCCCTTAATAATGGGGCGAGAAAACTGTCATTAACAAACTACAACACGTTTCAGCTACCACAACTTCATTAAACATTGTCTCAGAACACAGGAACAGCAATGTCATAAACTTTAATCATTTATTTACACATCAAACTCTAAAGGACTCCTGCTGTTTGCTTTGCACTTAATGCCACCGCTATAAAATAGTCGGTCAATTGCGTTGGTGGAAAGGGAGGACCTTATCAGTTTAAGCACCCATTTTCATGGTTGAATGAAAAAATTAAACATCTCCAATTGAAGGGACACCCATTTTGAATTATGTCAAAGAATCAATTTATCAAAGTTTTTATTAGACTTAAGGACACATCCTGGGAATATTCGTTCTTTTTTTGGAGGATTGTAAATAATCATTCTCATTATTTTTTTTTATTTATTCTTGTCCTATCTGAATACTGCTGATGTCATGTAATTTATGGTATTAATGTCCTTTCTTATTCTTTTCAGAGACTTAGGGAATAATAATCTTACACACTTAGGAGAAAATTCTTTTTATATGGTGCCAAATCTGGAGGAGTTGTAAGTATATCTACTTGTAAGATTTTATTTGTTTCTGTTTTGACATTATATTCTTTTTGCTGAGTAAAAAGACTGTCCCATAAAAACAATGATGTTTGTGTATAAACCTAAACTTCTTGTGGCAGAAGATTGTCATTTCAATTTGGCTAATAAAGTGGAAACAAGATAATGTTATTGCGAATTTTATCCTTTGATTTGTTGGTCGATGACCTTTGAATCTGTTATTTGTTTTTGATTTGATATCGTATTAATATATACTGCGGGCTGTTCTTATGTGAGTTTGAAAACAATATGATGACGCAGCGTCATGAATGTTACACAAGAATTACACAAGAGTTTACATCCGTTTTAGATCGCAGAAATTGCTGCCTCACGATAATATTACATCATTAGTCAGATTAAAATAATCACAACATGCATGATTCACAGAAAATAACTTAAACATTAAGCATTTATATAATCCAGATGCATAACAAAAAAAACAAAACACACCACACATTTAGAAATTAATTTTGTTTAAACGTAACATTTTTATTCACAGGACACTCTCTGACAATAGCCTTTCGAATATTGACCAGAATGCATTTAATGGTTTAGGTAAATTGAAGCGCTTGTCATTGCAAAATTGTGGCCTTAAAGTGATACCGGGTGATTCATTTCAAGGAATTCCAAATTTAATTTCGCTGTAAGTATAGTTTGTACACAATCTATGTAAATCAAAATTTAATTTTCTTAAATTCGTTTATTTTTTTGTTTTTTTTTTTTATATTTTATTTTTGACGCACTTCTTGATGTCATTTCACATATATTCACTTTCAAAATGCATACACGAAATAATTTATTGCACTGTTGCACAACAAAATAAAAACAAAAAAAAAAAAATCAAAATGAATGCGTACGTGTAAGCAGGCAGTTAAATGGCAACTCGTTAGCAAACATGGAAACAGATAGCCTAAGGCATCTGCAAAATCTAAGGACACTACGTTTAGAGGGAAATCTTTTCTACAGGATTCCAACAAATGCTTTGGCTGGACTTCGATCACTTGAAGCACTGTGAGCGAAATGTCCTTGATTTATATGGGTTTTTGTTTTGTTTGTTTTTTTCTTTTTTAAATTATGCATGCATGTCATAGCGCTGCGCACTAACAGATAAACTGAGCAGAATAGCATTGGTTTTAGTTTTTTTTTTGTTTAATTTACAAATTGAATCCAAATATTATAGTTCTGTTCAGTTTTTGAAAATCTAAATTCGACCAGATTGTATTTGAATGAATATAAAATAGAAATTATGTATTTGAATAAGCACTGGTCCACATTGGTTTCCCTGAGGTATGCCATGAATTTTTCACAAAAATTCAAAGCATTCCGACAAAATTCTTTTTTTTTTTTGCTAACATTTGTTTGTTGTGTTATTAATCAATATATCCATGTTTTACTACATTTTTAATTTGACATTTCAGAAAATATTTGGGGGTGATGAATTTTTCAAAGATAAAAGCTATCGAACATCTGTAGAGGAATAATTAGAGTTAGTACGCGAATCAATGTCTTAACTAAACTAAATTGCAACTGAAATAAATTTGAAAATCTTTATTATACCACTAAATGATGAGATAAATAAAAAGATATATGTAGATTGAGGCTAGCTAATTTTAGATATTTGAAGCTGAAGACCAGAACTATTTTTTTTTAAATAATCTTCTTTCGAAGTTTTCCCCGGACAAGAATTTCTATAATCAGGCAACACTGTCCTCTATAAGGTAGTCTGTACTACAGACAGATGCCTTTCAATGTTTACGAAGTGGCTGTTAATAACATTAGCATGAAGGCTCTACCAGTCTACCTATATAGAGACCAACTTAAAGCGGAAATATTTAGACTCATTAAGCAGATATGTACCTAGTACACACGAGAGTTTACTTAGGTAGCCTCGAGGTGATACAACTCCACTACTCATATGCCATAAAGTCTTCGAAGACTTTGTACAACAAATGGCGATAACTTATATATTTACTAGCTTATACCGGTGATCTTGTCTGCTCATTTGAGTCAAAGTTCTAGGTAAGCCCTCAACAATGAAAATAGTATTTATCACAAGAAAACTCAATACCCACATATAAATTTTTTTATTTTGCATGAAAGGATACGACCTGATTCCCCCATAAAACCCCAAAATAAGATTCCAAACTATTGTTGCGATAACAAGAATTATTAAAGGAAAATCTTAACAACACGAATTGAACACGAGACATTAATCAGTCACAACAAATCTAGGCTGACGCTAATTGTCTAATTAAGAACAAAGATTAGCGTTAATTGTATCCAAACTTCTAGAACAAACAACCGAGGGTAAACCAGAAGTTTCTAATTCTATTAATATTTCGGGAGTATGTTGGAAGTGTCCCAGACTGATATTAATAGATGGAGCGTATAGCCCCAGGCATAAGTTTTGCGATCAGACGTGGTATAAATAGTTTATGGAAGTCTGAGCTAGGTCCCGGAAAATAATTATCAAAAAAGTTATCGAAAACTCGAAAGCTTTCGTTGTTTTGTTTGCCGGCGTAGTCCGTAAATGTTGTATACTACCTTAAAACCAAACATGGTATATGTACATGACAAACTCCGCGATGGTAGGTCCATTTTAATCTATAAACTCGATTTGATAGTGGAAAATGCTCATGTAAATATGATATCAAACAATTATTAGAAAGATTCAATCGACAGGTAGCTTTGGGGCGGCATGGTTGTAAGATGAACACCAACGTCAATTCTAGGAGCGGTGCTGAATAGATATTTTTTTGCTAGATCGAGATAGAGTTACTAGTTAGTACCACAGACAACCTGACTATCTTTGCCGTAGAGGTACCAAATGGTACCTCTCTACTGTGTCTATACAAAAAACTCAAGTCGTTCTTTTAGATTAAAGGTAAAGTGCTGCTTTGTAGAGTAGTAAAGAAGTTGTAGCATTGAATAAAGCGGGATAGCCAATCAGGCACCAAGGCGTTGCAATTATGTAACTTCATATAGATCCAAACTGAATACAATATTCAATATCAACACGGCAATGGTGTCCGGAGACATCCATGACCACATGAAAAAACTGATAAACAGAGTCCATATATCTAAACTAAAAATACAAATGCCTAGCTTCTCACAACCATTGTGTTGTGTGTCGAATGGAAAGGACCTACTGTTTAATGCCGTATCCGAAGCTTTTTCATGACAATTTTATTCTCGGATGTTTTGTCAGATGCTTGCAAGAGGTGAGACCGTCAAATAAATTTTAGGTGTTGTCTGGGATTGAATCTCGAACTCCTCGATCCGTAATCCAAAGCCACTTGAGCCACGGCGCCCACTATGTGTATGTATATCTGAAATGTTAACACAGTATTTGTATTGTTTTTTTTGCCGAGTTTCTGCTGAAGATATTTTTGAATTGAGTCCAGTAGTATACTAAACTGATTTGTGATCAAAATTGTACTTAACACATCTGTGCCCTAACCCATCGATATAATACCATCGTTGGCATCCTGCATCCAGGAACACTGATGAAGGTACATACATAAATGAAGAAATAATAAATATAATCTATTATATTTGAACAGAGATCCCAATGGGTCCAGTTTGGTACCTCGTATCTTAGGAAGATTTAGCATTCTGAACTCTATTAAAAAAAAAAGTATCAGAATAAAGTAACATAGGACTGTCAATATAAAACGTTTTGAATTAAAGGGTGGTTAGTTTTATCTGAAGTCTGAACTGAATTTTAGTCGTAGAGTATGTAAAGTACATATGTATGTATGTATGTATGCAGTTCTTCTAAAACCATAACTCTATCTCCAACCCCATTCTTGAAATTGTAATTGTTGACCTACAGCTTGGCAGTTCAAAATATTTAGATCTATATACATACATATAAAGCTTGGGCCATCTGTTGGTTTCTTTTTGAATCATATCTTATTTTGACACTGACAGAATTTATGCGCTCTACAACTGGGAGTATTACGAGTATATTTTCGCGGTACAAAGTGTATCGATTTACACTTCGAACAACGTTATTGCAAGGTTACTTCTAAATTGGATGCTGTGTTACCGACACAGTGCGAATTTTGAAAATAAATGTCATTCGAAATAATGCACCAACTGCAGCTGGTGTACGCAAGTTTATGACAAAAGTATGACCAAAATTATGACAAGGTTTTCAAAATCACCAAATAATTAACCAGGCCGGTATATTCGATACCATGCTATTAAGTACTTACTTGTTTTGATAACACATTCCATAGATTCATTGCACTTTAACGAAGCAAAACAACAAAGTCTTACACAGAAATTCCGCTCATCATTAAAGTACGAAAAGTGCAAAAATTTATAGAAATACAAAACTGGACGCAAGACTCAGAACAATCTTAAAAAATAAAAGTTAAAAATATAGAAACTTTTCCCGCACTATTGCCTTATTTTACAAACATGTCCGACAGGACTGCATCTGGCCACAAAGATTACTTTTTTAATCAACAAACACTGCGTCTTCAGTGAGAGCTGAGCGTTAGCCGCTGATGTGGCCACACGTTTTTCTTTGGATTTAGTTCCTTTTAGACGATAGTGACTTGAAAGGATCGTAGTTCATTTTCGAATGGCTTCTGGCGGCTTTTCCGATAATTCACGCAAGTCGTTGTGTATGTCCCTCCACATTGGAGTATTAGAACGACAGTCACACCGTAAACTAATTACTTGTCTTTGAGGTTCATAGATACATATAAGCTGATGATTCGTCAAAATCATCATACAGAACACAGTAAGCAATGTCATATGAAATAGGAACTTTCAATCAACACACCTTCAATGCTATCCCAGTAAATTCATAAGCTACTTCGAAAAGTTCACCACCTCCTTGGAAAGAAGAATCTTCATCCATTTCATTGCATTCTCTTAATTTTCGCCAACTTTACAGAAATCTTGGAAGTAACCTTTTGACAATAATAACCGATGAAGACTTTCCGACAATGCCTAATCTAATCGTTTTGTAAGTACTAAATACGCAAACCTATCTGTCGAGTTTTAACTAAAATTCTATTCTATTCCATATAGGCTTCTAAAACGGAATCAAATAATGAAAATCTCCTCAGGAGCATTCACCAATATAACAACTTTAAAAGTTCTGTAAGTAATCCAAAACTGAATCCGTACTCAAGCTATTTCTAATCAATTTCTCATGACGAACTATTCTCCAAACTAATGCAAAATACTCGCACAGGACACAGAATATCGAAAATAGATTATGTATCTTGAAGCTAACAGTATGGACCATAAATTTCATCTGTTGTCACCAAAGTTGCTCCATAAAGTCGACAATCAACTTTGATTTTCCATTGCAAACCATTACCCGCCCATTCACCCTGCATCTGAAATTGTATTCAAATTCAGTACACAAAAAATATTGAGATATTTTCTCAAAGAACTAAAGAAAAACTTTAAAATTACCAATAGTACGGGGTCGTTGACATTCTCACCCTACCATCCTCTATTGCATCCGTGGCATTACTGTCATAACTTATGATGCAATCTGGGTGGAGGAGAGGGTGGTGGTGTGCGAGCAATACATTGAATTGTGTGTCCAGTATTTTCGCACCAATGCTGCAGTACACTCTTCCTGTGTCTACTTCATTGTGCATCCTTGCACAATAGATACGAAGATACAGGGCATACAAGCAAAATATAAAATTGCAAACAAGGGTTTTATATTTCTTTCTTTACAACTGTGTCGGAGGAAAATTGATAAACAATGCAAGATACAAACGGAGCACACCAACTTTCCGATGGATAGTGGAAAACATATAATGGAATAAAATTGTAGGAGGAGGTCCTGATGGTAATGTTTTTATTGGAATTTAATTCGAATATTATGTTCTGTTGTCACCAATCGATGTGTAAGGAGCTCAGAAGGAATTTCCTCTAGTTTTTAACTATCAATATTGGAATTTATGATGTGTACCAGAAAATTAGACATTGAGTTATGTGATTTACCATGTTGTAGAATTGACCTTCTGTGTCTCAGGGTGGTAGTTTGTGTCTACTATGTGTTACTTATGAGCAAATTTTTGAACACAAGTCAGTGGTCACTGATTTTGAAGTATCTATGAGTAGATAGCCCCTTCACCTTGACGTAGTAAATTTGTAATTTGGAATATTCTTCCTCGTTTGTTGATGTATAATCGATTTTCTCTTTAATTATTCACAGAGAATTGGATGACAATCTACTAAGCAGTCTACCTGAAGGACTCAACAAGCTGGCACATCTCCAGGAATTGTAAGTACTCGTTCATTTTAGTAGAGAATTCTGGACTCATAAATGTTATATACGAGTATCTGCCATCATTTGAGGACTGTCTTACAATCAGTTTAATCCTGTCTAGACCGGAGATAGATCTTTGAATGATGGAAAGGACAACAAAGCACTTGAACTGATTATTCAATTTCTTTCATCTCATCCTTTAAAGAAAATGACAGAGTTTATGGCCTGTGTATATTCGTTTCTTGCAGCTCCATAATTATCCTGTTTACTTTTGTGAACTGGGATTATCGGATTCAGAATCATATGAGTAATACGGAAATAAAGAATTGTAAATTTTAAGAATCTATAAAAAAAAAGTTTACCACTTTGGTATGTGAAAAAAAAAAAAAAAAATCCATGAAAATATGTAGATGCAAAATGAAAAAAAAAAAAACTTGCTAATAAAGTCACACACCACCAGATTATGTTTGCATAGACCATAACATAACCCATTCTCGACAAATACTATCCGGTCTCACTCGCCATGGTTTGCCAAGAGAATGTTTCACATCCTGTGATATCCTTGTATTCCGGATATATTCACTGTGCTCAGTTGCAACAACACACTCTACCAGCCAACTGCTGTTGCTGTCATTTACTTGCAAATTGTGTTCGCATCGACTGTGATAGTTGGTTTTTTGTTACACTCGACACATACACGCATCTTGATAGAATCATATCGTTGTATCTACATGTATGTATAGCAATGTCCTGATGCAATATGACCCACAAATAAACAGAATTTTCCATTTTGCTTTCAGTTTTTTTTTTCGACCGTATTTGTGTTCTCTATTGAATCAAGGATAAAGGACATATGTATCTGCGTGCGGTTGTGTGTTGTATTAATCGAAATTCTGAGGAATCCAAAAGGATATTGTGTCACATTCCCAAGGATCTGGGTGAAACTTAATAAGTTTTCTTTAACCAAAGATATTTATCAAATTACATAGTTTTTTGCTCGTTCTTGGTCATTTAACCCGGAGTGAAATATAAGTTGTCAATCTAAGGAGAGATTGACATCCTTTTTTAAGAAAAAAATTTCCTAATTGGTTATCCCTTGAGATGAGTCGCTATGCATACAGTACCTACATACGTATATATTTGTGAAATTCTCAGAAAATGAAAAACCTTAAATCCAATCTCACTGTTGTAAATTGTATTCTTACAGTTCCGCATCGAGCAATCGTCTTAAATGGATCAACGAGACAGACCTGCCGAAGAATCTGCACACCATCGATTTTAGAGCGAATCCTCTTACTGGAATCCGTCGTGGAGCTCTTAGTTTTATGCCGCGCCTTCGTAAACTGTAGGTATACAACAAATCAATACTATTCTAGATTATTAATCCATATTTCTATGACTGCTGGGAGAACAATAAGAAATTTCGAGCAGTTGCTCAAAATTATTTCCATTCAAGGATCCTTTCGGACGTTAGAGCTTTGCAAAACTTTCCCGACTTAGATGGATGTTACACACTGGAAGTGTTAAAACTAGATCGGGCTGGTTTAACCGACGTTCCAGGGAACTTGTGTAGACAGATTCCAAGGCTAAAAAGTTTGTAAGTTGAATCCTAAATAATTTTATACATCACAAGTACTGTATGTCTGTTGACTTCGGCACTAGGGAGCTCAAGACAAATGCATTGGAGCGGATCCCATCGCTGGGTAATTGCAGAGAACTACGACTGTTGTAAGTAAAGTGATGAACCCTTTTGAAAATAAGACTATACGGTTATGTAACAGGGACCTATCGAGCAATCGAATTGATGCGTTGGTTGGGAGGCCATTTCAAGGCTTGAAGCAATTACACGATCTACTGTTGTCTTACAACCGAATACAGGCGATACCACAGGATGCCTTTATTGGAGTACCAAGGCTACAGTTATTGTGAGTTCGATTATATATTGAAGACAGCTTATTCTTTATCACTTTTGAACAGAGATCTGGAAGGAAATGAGATTTCATCAATCCACGAGGATGCATTCGCTCAATTTGCGGAGTTGGAGGACCTGAACCTGGGCAATAATATGTTTCCAAATCTACCGCCAAATGGTTTGCATCGTCTTCTTCATTTGAAAACTTTTAATAATCCGAGGCTTAAGGATTTTCCAGCACCGGATACGTTTCCACGAATTCAAACTCTAGTGCTTTCGTATGCTTATCACTGTTGTCCTTTCCTGCCGCTGGTCGCAATGAGTGCGACGAGGAAACCGCCTCTGGTGCAAGAAGCTGTACTATTTCCGTCTGACTCTGAGTTTGATATGAGCCTTTGGAATAGCAGCACGATCGACATTTGGCCGCAGTGGCGTAAGTGACATTAGTTTTCTTCTTCTATACAAACAAAAAAACTAATCATTCATTCTCGCAGATAATCTAAATCTCAGCAAGAAGTTCGGAGCTATAAACGACTTGTGGAGTAATTTCGGTCAAGACTTCAATTATCCGGCTAATCTGCCAGCCTTAGTAGAGGAATACTATGAAGAAGACCAAGCCAATATCCGACCTCTTGGTTCAGATATTACCCCGGGCTCTGTGCAATGCCTTCCGATGCCAGGACCATTTTTGCCCTGTGCTGATCTTTTCGATTGGTGGACACTGCGATGTGGAGTTTGGGTGGTGTTCCTTTTGGCGTTACTGGGAAACGGCACCGTAGTCTTTGTGTTGATCTTTTCCCGTTCAAAAATGGATGTTCCGAGATTCTTAGTGTGTAACCTTGCTGCCGCTGATTTTTTTATGGGCGTATACCTTGGAATCCTGGCTATCGTTGATGCCTCTACATTGGGAGAATTTCGAATGTTTGCGATCCCATGGCAAATGAGTATTGTTTGTCGAGTTGCTGGATTCCTGGCTGTTTTGTCATCGGAACTTTCGGTATATACCCTGGCGGTGATTACCCTAGAAAGGAACTACGCAATCACACATGCAATTCATCTGAATAAACGACTTTCCTTGAAGCAGGCCACCTATATTATGCTCTTTGGGTGGACTTTTGCCCTTGGCATGGCTACCCTCCCGTTGATAGGAGTCTCCGACTATCGCAAATTTGCTGTCTGCCTGCCATTCGAGACAACAACTGGTATAGCTAGCCTTAGCTATGTCATTGGCTTGATGTTTATTAATGGTTGTGCATTTCTCACCCTAATGGGTTGCTACCTAAAGATGTATTGGGCTATAAGAGGTTCTCAAGCATGGAATACCAACGACTCAAGAATTGCCAAACGAATGGCTTTACTTGTGTTCACCGACTTCCTGTGCTGGTCACCAATTGCTTTTTTCTCCATAACTGCCATTTTTGGTCTTCAACTGATCTCCCTGGAGCAGGCGAAAATTTTCACCGTATTCATACTTCCATTGAATTCCTGCTGCAATCCATTCCTCTACGCTATTATGACAAAACAATTCAAAAAAGACTGCGTAATGCTGTGCAAGGCCTTCGAGGAGACACGAGTCACTCGAACGGTCGGTCGCTGTGAGCGTACACCGAAGGAACTACCACCTCTTCTGCCAGCTGCACATCATCCACCGGGATGTCGCTGTCTTCGTATGATGCCCAATGAGATGCCGACTTGGCATAAAATGCCAGTCCAAGCAGAGGGTACGAGTATATGGTCGAGGGCGTGGCAACGCCTACTTTGTGCAAAGAAAAAGAAACGCAAATCGGAGAATAGACGACGAGCAGCTAATGTCGATCCTTATACCTATCAATTCTCCGAGATTAAGAATAAAAAGCAAACCAGAGCTAGCTCTATTTCTAGTGAGAACTTTTGCTCGTCTAGATCGAGCAGTTGGCGCAATGGACCACCATCTGCGCATACATGTGCCATTCCATTGAAGATGATGGAACCGAGCGGACGTCGCCGACACTCAGCGTGGTTGATTACAAGAAAAACATCCCAAGACTCGAATTTATCGAGTTCCAGGAATGACTCATCGGCATCGGCTACCACAGCGAGTACGTCGACGTTTAGGTTGTCCAGATCGAGTGCGGGCAGTACAACTCCTTTGCCTTCGATTATTGGTACGTAGATTCACAGTAGAGACTGGTATAAAATTTAACTAAATGTTAAAAGCATATTTAGGTATCATCAAGCAGACTCATGGCTTTGTAAATGCTCAACTAAACACTTTAAAATATCACATAGTCTCATTGTAGTGTAAATGTATCTAGCCCTTTGTACAAAAACTGGCGGATACTTGGCAAGTTTTGACACATAGCTAGTATTCTCTAGGAGGGAAATACTGTAGAGATCAGTAGCCTTACTATTTTGTAAACGTATCTTTCACACTATGTACATATTTAACAATACTTGTGAGTATCAGCAAATACTCTTAAAATATTTATAATTTAGACTATTTGATAAATTCTCGAATTGTCTACACTTGCCAATACATTTCAAGTACGTACTTGTGAGCAAATATCAAAAAATAAGCACTGACATATTAGTCCATGTTTTCATAAAGTTAAGAGTCGATTATATAGTTAAAGATACAATTTTAGACAATTATAGATACACGTTCTAACTTCCATTTGATTGTTTTTTTAGCTCACAGCAGCAAAGCGAACTCGACCACCTCTAAGCCACGTCTTGTTCGACAAGAGGCCGTTCAAGAGGAAGACGACTCATCACCACCACGTCTAGGTGTTCGGTTTTTACCAACAATACCATCCGCAGCCGATAGCAGTGTAGCACTAGAAGATGACTCAGTACAATCGCAGTCAGGCAGTGCGACAAATTTTTACACCGTTCTACAACAGACCGGTACTACCAAAGCGATGCTCTCTAGTCCCAAGTATCCGGCCAATGAAAGGCCACCGTGAATGGTTTGAAAATATATATGTACATGCTAGGAACGTATATTTGTAGTATTTTTTGCAAGACCGTGATATTTTTTCTTAACTGTTTTTTTTTTTTTTTAATTTTTAAACAACACAACCTACAAGTAAGGAACACATGCGATTTTTTCATTCATATTAAAAATTACTTTAACAAAAGATATAGAGAAAATTATAGATAAAAAAAAAAAACATCCCATGTAGTTGTTAAATTTATAATTAACGTATGTATACATATATATTTATAAAGAAAGAAAAAAAAAAAAAAACAACAAAGCAAAATGTGAAGAAATACAAAGTATAATAATTAGTTTAAGTAAAAAGAGCAGCAGCAGTATTTATTTTAACTCGTCTCCACCAGTGGTAACTGATCATAGTTTGCAGGAAGAACCTGTTCTGTCATATCTGGAGATTCGACCAGACGCACTTGGGGAATTTTCCTATCGTGGTAATGTTTCGAGATTCGCTTAAAGACAAATAGCATGGCTATCAAACACAAGGTGAGTAGCAGGATTATGACGGTGGTGATGGTACGATGGCTGACAACGTGTCTGGAAAGATATAACAGAGAAGTTGATGTAGTAGCATGAATCTAGTCAAGGCTCCTATGCAAAGATGAACAGAATACAAGAGAGTATTCTTTTGGCCTTCCATCCAGGAAATATCTGTAGCCCGGTCGTTGACTACCAACTCTTAAATAACTCGAGAGCCGATTAGGAGGCAATAACATCTGGTTCAAGTCCCCATAATTTACGTTTGAGCAATTAAATCGTCGTGTTTACAAATAAAAAATATAAAAATTATCTGCGGGCACTGGCTTTAGTCTTGCGATAACAGCACAGCACCCTGCCATTGACAACATCTTCATTAGTCAGAGCTTATCAGCAATTAAACTCATAACATATCTGATAGAAATATACATATCTGTGTTCTACTTACTTATATTTTAGATGCATCACATCGTTTAGCGCTGGCAAGCATGTTCTCTTGCCCTCCTCGAAGAACGATCCAGGGGGACATTCACAAACATTAGGTGTCACACAAGTTCCATTGCCGCAAGTACCCCAGCAGGTGGGTCGGCATTTCATCATCGATTCCACGTTTGACAACGACTCCCAGATATAACCCTCGTTGCATTGACAGACGTTCGGTAAGATACACGTACCATTTTCGCAGGGCTGCTCGCATATCGGTCGGCATTCGGTTCGACTGCCGTTTAAAAATTCATATCCATCTAGACACGTGCATGTATCGGGTTGACTGCATTCGGCATTTATGCAGACTTCTGAGCAGACTGGATCACAACTATTTGGCATCGATACATTTCCCACAGCATAACCATCGTTACATATACATCGATTTGGAGCCACACACTTCCCATTCACGCAGCCAGGTCGACACCTTGCTATACATAGGTTTGGAGTTTTCGTATCCTCAAAGCCTGGCCAGCAGTCACAAACATTGGGCTCCACGCACGTTCCACTAATGCAGGCAGGTTGACAGACCGGATCGCAGCTATTCGTGGAGTTCAATCGAAGGCGGTAGCCCTCGTAACATTTACAATTTGAGTTTGCATCACAGACACCGTTCACACACTTTAACTGACACATGGACTCGCATTTTCCAGTGAGATATCGAATTCGATATCCTGGCAGACATTTGCATAGATTAAATCCGATACACTCCCCGAAACCGCAGTCAACATTGCAAGATGGATCACATCGATGGGCTTCAGTCTCATTTTGCTTGAAGCCCCTAAAGCACCGGCATGTATCCGGAGCAACACATATGCCGTTGATGCACGGCTTTGTACACTCGGGGAAACAGTGGTACGGAAGCAGGGGCTGATAACCCTTGTTGCAGGTGCAAACATTGGGACTGGAACAGTATCCATTAGTGCAGCCATTCCGACAAACAGGCTCACAGATTGTGCTGCTTCCATTGCTGAAGACGTACCCCTCATTACATGTACAAGTATCCGGCGCTGTACAAACTCCATTCAAACATTCCTCTCGACATTGTGGAGTGCATCGATGCAAATCAGTTTTGACATATCCATCGTGACATTCACATCGTCCGGGCTCATGACAAAAGCCATTTTCACAGCCATTTGGGCAGGTTGGCTCGCATACAGATCGACTGGCATTTTTAAATCCGAAACCATCGAAGCAGGTGCATTGGTTGGGAGCAGTGCAAAACGCGTTGACGCAGTTGTCCTTACAAATAGGCGCACAAGCTTGAGATACACTATGAGCGAGGTTTGTGTATCCAAGCTTACACACACAAACTTCAGGAGACCGGCAGATTCCATTCAAGCATCCACTGGAACAGACCGGATCGCAATGGGTAAGACTGCCTGGACGAAAAAGATATCCCGACAGGCAACTGCATACATCTGGAGCAGTGCAGACGGCATTCTCGCAGAGGTCTTCACAAATCGGCTCACATACCGAAGTATTCAGATTCCGGATGTATTCATAGTCACAAGAACAGGCATTCGGTGCTATACAATGACTATGCGACCCACAGTCTTGACTGCAAAATGACTCGCAAATTGAAGTGCTGCCGTTACGAAATACGTATCCTGCGTTGCATGTACAAACATCTGGAGCTGTACACTTTCCATTAACACAGGACTCCGTGCAATCTGGTACACAATGAGTTGAATTGCCAACGTTCGTAAATCCCTCCGTGCAAAGGCAGACTCCCGGGTGAATGCACGTGCCATCACCACAATCGTTACAAAGCGGAACACACTCTCTAAAAATGATGCGCGTTAGTGAAGATTTTCAACTCCAGACGGTACTTACTCTGTCCCAATCGCCTTGACATAGCCATCACAACACACTATTTCCATTCCTTGGTAGGTCTAATAAATAGAAATCTGTGATAAGCAAACCTCGTAAATTCTTTAGATACCTACCTCTTTTACAGTTTTATACTTTACTGGATTCTTCACAGGATTCTGAGTGTACATCCTCGTTGACACTAGGCCGTATCGGAATTTAACCTGACTGCAAAAGGTCGAATGTATTGTACAAAATTTTCAATTAAATTTCAATCAAACTTACGGAACCATCTCGGAGCAGGCCAAAGAAGCCGCAATCTGTCCCAAAACTAGCAATGTAGTCCTGAATCCAATCGAACCCATCATAGCTGGTGTATTGATCCGAACTGAACGTGAGCAAATATCGCACTGAAATGAGCAAATAATGCGATTGGTAAAATCGCCCTTATCGGTCTTGATTGCGGTCACGAACGTGGTAGCAATGAACCTCCTTACCATTTAATATCACTTCTCCTGCATTAAGAAATGCTAATGCACTTAATGCAGGGAATCTTCTTATTCTTGTGCTCATACATCATTGTCTATCATCTGAAGTTGATTAATTTTTATTTTAAATGCGCAGAGATAGAAGAACAGCCTTAGTGTGGAAGCATTCGATTGATAAGTGTTTTCGTTTGATGACCGAAAGGACTGTGTTGTGATTAATTTGGTTTGTGCTGTATATAATCAGAGATATCATACCGACGGTCTTGTAAGATATACCTGATTCTCATATTTCATGGTCTTCCTCTATCGTCTGGATCAACAAGAAATCAGTATCTAAATAAAGGCCTTCAACTGATTACAGTCCCTATCTTCGTTTCACAACTGAAATCTTAATTAGACAGTCCTAATAGTTTCGATGCTGTTGTATGCCTAAGTAGCACCACAATCTGTGACGCGTGTAGTGATTGCTGATACTTCGCCTGCATTTGCTGGAAGCAGATGGTAGGCATACAATGCTGTTATCTCAGGCTCTTCATCTACTACAGCTCTTACGCATCGTTTATCCCAGTTCATAGATTCAAGTAGACTCCTTGGTAGTTCGATGGCCCGGTTGCAACTGCCCACTCTAGTATGACAAACTTCTTGGTATGACAAACGTTTTTTTGCTTGATCTGCTCGAAAATACAATCCGCAATTGCTTCCAGTTAGACAAATTGTAACCCCAGACAATCGATGATATTCTCGTTGTGCTTTTGAATTTTTGGATTTCAAAAGAACTATAGTTAGCAAGGGATTGGAAGTGCTTCTGGAGACATGTGGGTTGTCGATGAGCGGGATCACTTCTAATGACAAGGGCTTCTTACAGCTTAGTTCCGGTATTACGAATTTTGTTACAGCATCTTAGCCAGTTCGAGATATGAACATAATAGTGGACGATAGCCGCTGGTGACATATAACCACTAAATATACAGTTTGAAACTTGCTCCTTTGTATGAGTTGGTCCTCATCCGAAGTTTGAATTGTTTTAAACTAATGACCGGTACTTATGTCCGGAGTCTTTGTATGGCTGTGATTTGCAGTTTCATGATTTAATCGATGTTTACTTGAGTTACATGGGGTTGGGTTGGGTTGGGTGTCCCCGCTTAGCAGGGAACAGAAAGCAGGGCAACCATTTCCGGTGTAGACCCATGCCGAAGATGTGTCCTGTGAGGGCGCCAACTATCTTTCTAAGATTTAGCCTATTGCTGGAAATAAGTTTACTGGTTTTCCACGTCTGGCAACGGACTTAGGCTTATTGACTTTTCGGCGGGCGTAATGTCAGTATAGCAAGCACACCTCATCTCAATATCCACAAGAGGAGATGGCGATATACTGATCATCAAACGGTCAATCAAACTGACCACATTGCGATCGACGCAAGGCATGCCTCCAGTATTCTGGATATCCGAACCTTCCGAGCAGCCAACATGGACTCGGATCACTACCTTATTGCAGCCAAGGCACTAATGCCACAACTAAGAAGAACTACTGTGAGAATATTTGACGTCAAAAAGCTGCAATCGCAAGAGATCGCCAGAACCTTCGCCGAACGCGTATCCCGAAATCTCTCAACGACTCCTATGCCGCCAGCATCAAGTGCCCAAGACCAGTGGCAACGCTGCCAACAAGCCATCAGAAGTGCCGCAACTGATGTCCTGGTTTTCACCCGACCAGCACCAAGAAACCCCAGGTTTGACGATGAGTGCCGGCAAGCACATGCAGCTAAACAGGAAGCATACAAAGCGTCCAAAACTTCCGTCCACCTGACCAAAACGAAGTAAGGGTAGCAATATGCAAACTTAAGTCCAACAAGGCTGCTGGACCTGATGGCTTACCAGCCGAGCTGTTCAAAGCAGCTGGAAATGACCTGGTAGAGAGCATACACCAACTCATTTCTAAAATTTGGTCAGATGAGTGTATGCCTGATGAATCGAAACTTAGCACCATTTGCTCGATCCACAAGAAAGGAGATCCCCTCAATTGCGCCAATTATAGAGGTATCAGTCTCCTCAACATCGCGTACAAGATCCTATCTGCCATATTGTGTGAACGTCTGAAACCCTTCGTCAACAACCTGATTGGGCCCTATCAGTGTGGTTTCAGACCAGGAAAGTCCACAATAGATCAAATCTTGACACTTCGGCAGATCCTGGAAAAAACCCAAGAAGTCCAAATCGATACCCACCATCTTTTTATCGATTTCAAGGCCGCATATGACAGCGTTTATAGAGACGAGTTATACAGAGCCATGTCTAGTTTTGGCATCACTGCCAAACTCGTTCGCCTGGATGACGATGGAGGATGACGATGGAGAATTCTCGCTGCTCCATCAAGGTCGGTAACGATCTCACCTAGACCTTTGATGTCAAAAAAGGATTTAGACAAGTTGACGCGCTGTCATGTGATTTTTTTAACATCGTTCTTGAAAGAATTGTGCGAAACTCACAAGGCAACACAGGAGGCACAATCTTTCAAAAGTCTGTGCAAGTACTAGCGTACTCCGACGTTATCGGTATAAATGGGAGAGCTGAGTGGGCTGTCACTGGTGCTTTCGCTAGTATTGAAACGGAAGATGCCAAAATGGGCTTAGCGGTAAACGAGGGCAAAATCAAGTATATGCTGTCAACCAGAGGGGACACGCAACATCGACGAATTGGATAGAACGTCACAATCGACGGCTATAACTTTGAGGTAGTAACGGACTTTGTCTACCTCGGCTCTGCTATCAATTCTGACAATAACACCTAAGCAGAAATAAAACGAAGAATAACTCTTGCCAATCGCTGTTTCTTTGGGCTGAGAAGGCAATTGAGTAGTAAGGACCTATCCCGAACAACTAGGGAGACTCTCTATAAGACCTTGATCATCCCAGTCCTGCTTTATGGCGCTGAAGCTTGGACTTTATCAAAAGTGGATAAAGATATCCTCGGTTGTTTCGAGAGAAAAATTCTTCGTAAAATATTCGGTCCCGTTTGCGTTGACGGGCTTTGGAGAAGAAGATTCAACGACGAACTATGCGAGCTGTACAGCGCCATCGACCTAGTCAAAAAACTGCGCATCAGTCGTTTGAGATGGCTAGGACATGTTGAGCGAATACACACCAGTGCTCCGGCCCGAAGAGTCTTCGAATCACACCCTAAGGGACAACGCAGCAAAGGAAGACCTCGCCTTAGGTGGCGCACACAAGTAGAAGGGGACCTGAATAAGCTTGGAGTGCAGCTCTGGTCAGATTTATTTAGAAGTGAGACATGTACTGATATTGTGAAAAAAAGAAAGAATTGACACAACCTTAAGGGTTGCCATACCCAGTCCCATCACAACTAGCAGAGATCATAACATTCGACTATCATATGTACGTAGGTAGGTGACGACTCGGCTCTCGCTTCGGTTTCAATAATCGATGTCTTCATTGCTTCTGCTTCTTGGTTTGCGAAAATTTTGCCATTTCTGCTTGTAATCCGATGCAAACACTGAATACTGAATACAAACGTTCAGCTCCAGAAATGTCCTCAATAAGAAACCGATCATTCCCAAAAGATCTTATGAATAAATATGGACCTCTCCATCGACTATCTTATTTACGGGAAGTGCTTGTAGTCCGTAGATCGTTTAGGACTAGCACCATATCACCAGAAGACTACTGCATTGGAAGCTTCCTTTTCCAGTCGAAGATCAGCTTCTGGAGTATCTGCAACCGTAAGTACTCTTCTATCGAAGTCCAATCATGCAAAGCCTGCACTGCTTGGTTTTAACCAGTTGATCGCGGGGTATATTCGAAAAATAGATCATGAGTAGAATTGAGTGTCCTTTGTATAGTATACAAATATTGGTTGTCTCCGTACTATGGCATTGACCGAACTGCTTCAAAAATTGTGTGGTTGTAGCGCTCGTGCCTTGACGTTACTGTTGCTATACTTGCGATAGCTCTTGGGCATTTTTGACGTAAACGTCGTTCCACGATTGTTCGATGATTGTCTTCCAGAATTCTGATGTCGTATCTCATTTCAGTTGCTTCTTCTGTTCTTCAAGTTCTCTGAGTATATCTTTCCGAGTGTGCATGTTGTTAATTAGTGAGTCATCACCTAAATTCTAGATAGCTCGGACTACCAGCAGAAAGAAACAATTCACAGCTTAACCGACGATTTAAATTGGAAAATAGAAATACCATAAGCATCTAATGAACTACATACATGTCCCAGTTTCAGACAGTCTGAACCCTAAGAGTATGCAAAATAGATTCCAATTGTGTGTTTTCCAAACTATACTGCATTCCAGACGTCATATACTTCTTATTGCATAACTTCAAAGTAAAGAAAACCGCATCGTCATTGCCTTGGTTATCTAAACAATGCTCACGTCCCGAGACCTCGCACACTCATCGCATTCGCGTCCCTCCCAACCCAAAGGCTTACATCATCACGCATCCAACCGACCAAATTTGAATACAAGTCGTAAAGTTCCGCATATGGAGACAAAGTCGATTCTGATATCGATAAACAAAAAAAAAAAAAAAAAGAAACAAAATAAATGAAAAAAGAACCTCTCCCAAGGTCTTGGTAGTTTATCGACTCACAATGCCTACAGTTCTTATCGACGCGCCGCTACGAGTCTGGCGCTAAAATAGTTCCAGACACTTCCTGCTTTTTGTTCGCCGGGCAAGGGAATCGCAAGCCCTTCGGATTTGTTTTCTAATTTTTGCTTCGATTCCAATCGACCATAGAGGGCGACCCCGTCTAACGTAAAATACAAAAATCAACGGTCTTTGGTGCTGAGAATCTAGAGCGGATGTTCTCACAGCGATAGTACATAATATTTGCAAAAAAAAAAAATAATGTAAATTAAATTTTCAAAACAAAGAACAAGTGCGAAAGAGAGCGTCGAAAGGGGGGTAGATAATGCGCGATTAGCAATTTTATCGCAAACCACTAAGTCATCCAAGGAGTCGTTCGGTCAGTTATAGTTGGACACTGGCATCATGCAAACGCAAATAGGACTTCGAATTCTTCATTGGCTGCTGTGGCTGTTTCTAATTTCGGTGGTGATGGTGGACTCGCAGGAGCAGCAAAAGATCTGCACGAAGAAGAAACAAGTAGCTGTGAAGGTGTCCAAGTTGAATGCTTCAGGTCGACCAGAGATCAAGGTGAGGATAAGAGTTTGAGACAATCGACGTTTTTTCACGGACGACTTTCTGCTTTTGTAGGTTCAGTACAGGACGAAAATTGTGAAGGTGTGCTGCAAGGGATATGGTGGGCCGAAGTGCAATCCAGTATGCGCTGAGGGGTGCGTTAATGGGAAGTGCACATCTCCGAATGTGTGTACCTGTAATGCTGGCTATCGACAGTTCAATCAATTTCGGTAAGAAGCTTCGCTATTCTGGAAAACTCTGCTCATATCTTAATCTTTAGATGCATGCCAGAGTGCGCCATCTGTGAATATGGATATTGTTCGGCACCGGGGATTTGTACTTGCTACTCGTATGCTGAACCGGACGATAAGGGTAGTTGTAGGCCGCTATGTAAGCAGAAATGTGAGAATGGATACTGCGCGAAGCCGAATCAGTGCGCATGCAATGATGGCTATGAAAAGGACGAGGCCGGTGAGTGTCAGCCTGTGTGTCGAAAAATCTGCAAAAATGGATTCTGCTCGGCTCCGGGGAAGTGCAGTTGTCTAGATGGGTATGCGGAGAATAGTGACGGACAGTGCGTGCCGGACTGCCCTGGAGGATGCGGACAGGGAATTTGTATAAATCCCAGACTTTGTTTATGTGACGTGGGCTATGAAGTTGGAAGACATGGAAGCTGTGAGCCAGTTTGTCAGAAAGGGTGTCCCAATGGTATTTGTACTGCACCGGAGGTGTGTTCGTGTAACGAAGGCTATGCCAAGTCTGTGGAGAAAGGTATCTGTGAGCCAGTGTGCCTGGAGGGTTGCATGAATGGTTTTTGCTCCGGTCCAGGGATTTGCACCTGTAACGAGGGTTATAACAAGGTTGGGAATGAATCTTGCATTCCAATGTGTGAAAGTGGTTGCCTCAATGGATATTGCTCTAAGCCGGGCATTTGCACTTGCAGTGAAGGCTACGCTAAGGCTGTGAATGGATCCTGTGAACCAGTGTGCGAGAGTGGTTGTCCCAATGGATATTGCTCTAATCCGGGCGTCTGCACTTGCAGCGAAGGCTACGCTAAGGCTGTGAATGAATCCTGTGAACCAGTGTGCGAGAGTGGCTGTCCCAATGGATATTGCTCTAATCCGGACATCTGCACTTGCAATGAAGGGTACTATAAGGCTTTGAATGAATCCTGTGAACCAGTGTGTAAGAATGGTTGTCCCAATGGATACTGCTCTCAACCTGAAATATGTACCTGCAATGACGGCTACGCTATGGCTGAGAACGAATTTTGTGAACCAGTGTGCGAGAATGGCTGTCCCAATGGATATTGTTCTAATCCGGGCGTTTGCACTTGCAGTGAAGGCTACGCTATGGCTGAGAACGAATCTTGTGAACCAGTATGCGAGAGTGGCTGTCCCAATGGATATTGCTCTAATCCGGGCATCTGCACTTGCATTGAAGGGTACTCTAAGGCTTTGAATGAATCCTGTGAACCAGTATGTAAGAAAGGTTGCCCCAATGGATACTGCTCTCAACCTGAAATATGTACCTGCAATGGCGGCTACGTTATGACTGAGAACGAATCTTGTGAACCAGTGTGCGAGAATGGCTGTCCCAATGGATATTGCTCTAATCCGGACATCTGCACTTGCAATGAAGGGTACTCTAAGGCTTTGAATGAATCCTGTGAACCAGTGTGTAAGAATGGTTGTCCCAATGGATACTGCTCTCAACCTG
Source organism: Xylota sylvarum (assembly GCA_905220385.1). Classification (NCBI taxonomy): domain Eukaryota; kingdom Metazoa; phylum Arthropoda; class Insecta; order Diptera; family Syrphidae; genus Xylota; species Xylota sylvarum. The sequence goes on along the minus strand of LR999957.1, from coordinate 98,915,171 downwards.
AAATATGTACCTGCAATGACGGCTACGCTATGGCTGAGAACGAATTTTGTGAACCAGTGTGCGAGAATGGCTGTCCCAATGGATATTGTTCTAATCCGGGCGTTTGCACTTGCAGTGAAGGCTACGCTATGGCTGAGAACGAATCTTGTGAACCAGTGTGCGAGAGTGGCTGTCTCAATGGATATTGCTCTAATCCGGGCATCTGCACTTGCAATGAAGGGTACTCTAAGGCTTTGAATGAATCCTGTGAACCAGTGTGTAAGAAAGGTTGCCCCAATGGATACTGCTCTCAACCTGAAATATGTACCTGCAATGACGGCTACGCTATGGCTGAGAACGAATCTTGTAAACCAGTGTGCGAGAATGGCTGTCCCAATGGATATTGTTCTAATCCGGGCGTTTGCACTTGCAGTGAAGGCTACGCTATGGCTTTGAATGAATCCTGTCAACCAGTGTGCGAAAGTGGCTGTCCCAATGGATATTGTTCTAATCCAGGCGTCTGCACTTGCAGTGAGGGCTATGCTATGGCTTTGAATGAATCCTGTGAACCAGTGTGTAAGAAAGGTTGCCCCAATGGATACTGCTCTCAACCTGAAATATGTACCTGCAATGACGGCTACGCTATGGCTGAGAACGAATCTTGTGAACCAGTGTGCGAAAATGGTTGTCCCAATGGATACTGTTCGCTTCCCGGGTTTTGCTCATGTAATGAAGGCTACACTAAAAGTATTGATGATGAGTTTTGTGACCCAGTCTGTGAAAACGAGTGTCTCAATGGATATTGTTCCAGTCCCGGAGTATGTACATGCAACAGAGGCTACACCAAGGATCCCACCAATGATCTGTGCGAACCCAAATGTGAACAAAACTGTGTTAATGGCTTTTGTGCAAGTCCAGGTGTCTGTGCATGTAACAAGGGTTATGCTAAATCGACTGTAAATGAGTCATGTGATCCCCAATGTGAAGGCGGCTGCCCCAATGGCTATTGTTCTAGTCCCAACATCTGTTCTTGTGCTGAAGGATATGTCATGTCTTTATTGACAAAAGCCTGCGTACCGTTCTGCGAGAAAGGCTGCCCCAATGGATTTTGTTCGAATCCAGGCACCTGTTCGTGTAATGATGGCTTTGATAAATCCCTGGAAACCGGATCCTGCGAACCAATCTGCAAAGATGGCTGTGTCAACGGCCATTGCGTTCGTCCCGAAATGTGTTTATGCAACGAAGGATACGACTTGTCTTTAGATACAGGGTTTTGTGAACCAATCTGTAAGAATGGATGTCCCAATGGTTATTGCTCTCAACCAGAGTATTGTTCCTGCAATATGGGGTATCTGCACTCAGAGCTCAACAATTCGTGTGAACCTATCTGTGAAGGAGTCTGTGCGAATGGATATTGCTCTGCTCCGAGCGTTTGTACTTGCCACGATGGATACTCGATGTCTCAAGAAAGTGGATCTTGTCAGCCGATATGTGACGAAGAATGTGTTCATGGACGCTGCACCAGTCCTGGTGTGTGTTCCTGCAACAAGGGATATACAAAATCACTTCTTACTGCTGCTTGTGATCCGATTTGTGAAGAGACATGCGTCAACGGTTATTGTTCTGCACCTGGAGAGTGTTCTTGCGATGTCGGATATCGAAAGTCATCCGCAACTGGAATTTGTGAACCCGTGTGCGAACAGGATTGCTCTAATGGAAAATGCACCGCTCCGAACACGTGTATCTGTGCGGAAGGTTATCAATTCTCAGACAATGATCGAATATGCTTACCCATCTGCAACCCAGCGTGTTTAAATGCCGATTGCGTAGGGCCAAACACGTGCCAATGTTGGCTGGGATATGAAGAAACTTCACTGAACCATGAATGCGCACCGAAAACCCCACCTAGTCGTCGAAACCCCAAAACCATTCACTTCAACGACAAATTACACTGTAATGCCGAAAACTGCATCAATGGCACTTGTTCTCAAGACAACTCCTGTTCCTGTCCGGATAAGTATACCCTCCGAGATAGTTTTTGTATCCCAGAAGAACTATGCCCACCCGGCTACAAAGAAACCTCTGGAGATTGTGAGCCAATTTGCTGGACTGGCTGTCCCAATGGTATCTGCGTAGCACCTGATGATTGTGAATGCCTAGACGGGTATGTTCTCGATTTAACCTCCGAATTTCGGAACAGCTGCGTACCGCTATGTAAGCTCAGCGATATAACCGAACCCGCATGCCTTAATGGTGACTGTATTGGACCGAATCAATGTGAGTGTCACCCCGGCTTCCAGTCAAACTCAGAGAATCCACTCCAATGCGATCCGGTTGAGTTGCAATCGATTGTCGTAAGCTCCAATCACCAATGGACCGAACGCCTGCAGTCGATCGTGGTCTGGCCTCTATTGTATGTAATTCCACCTTTACTCCTGTCCCTATGCGTGGTAATACATTGTATTGTTCGAAAAAGGACATATAACGTTGATAAAAGAGGTAAGACTGACACGTTTTTGGTTTCGAAAATGAATTGCTGAATTATGTTCCATTTTCAGAAAAACGCTTTGGACGGGTCCGATATTCAACGAGTCTATCAGAGTCTGTCGAATATGGTTTTTGAAAAAAAAAAAAAATACCTGCGAAATAATTGTGATTGTTATTCTTTTTATTTTTAGTTTAAATAAAAGTCAGTAAATTATTTATGTGGAGTGTTTAAGTTAGTTACTTACAGAATCTGTTGAAAAACCGCATGACATCACGTTGCCTTGTCTGAATCCTTTTTTGACATCAGAAGTCTCGGTTAGGTCTTTCCTGCACCAGTCAGATCATCAGATCCAGCAGTTTTATTGGATTTCTCTTAACATCATCCAGGTCGTGTGGACGGAAATGTCAGAGGGATGGTAGAACACCTAATTAAGAACTGGGCCGCGGCGCAGCACCAGAGAAGGTGGTCAACCGTGGAAGTTTGTAGGCAGGCAAAAATGGCTATTAAAATGCCGATTGGCACCACTCACAGATAAATTCTAAGCTTAGGACGAAGAACACTGAAACGCTACCACCCAGCGTTATCTACAAGTCATGGAAATTTCGGGTATCAGCTAAAGAAGATGGGGCTTCTGGAGGATGACATCTGTGAACTCTGGCTGGACGAAGTCGGGACGGCAGCGCATATATTGTGACAATGTCCGGCGGTAATTAGCAGAAGAAGGGAGGTCCTGGGGAGCTACTGGGTAGAAACCCAGAGGATGAACCAAATTTCTGTTAAACAGATTCTAGCGTTGACACGAGGAATCAAAGCCAAAGAGGAACTGTGGAGAAATCCAGAGAGACTTTCGTGGAAGAGAATAGTGGTCTGTTTCGTAATCACTCGTAATTTGGTAAAATGGCCAAACCTCATACATGCAATAGCATCTATCTATTTCCTCAATCACGCGCTTCTTATGCTCCTTCTTTTTGCTTCTGAGAAGAGAGTGCTCGTGAGCAGCTCTGGTCCTTCGCCTTCTCTCAGCACCGTGCCGCTTTGCATGCCATCAGTTTTTCTACATTTGCTTGCCGGCACTCTTCGTGGAATCAGTTGTTTTGTTGTGTGGGCATCCGTGATCACTTTTTGACCACAGGTCTTCAGTACTTGGTGCTGGCGGCATAGGACACTTTGAGAGATTAAGGGATACTCGATCGGAAAAGGCTCTGGCGATATCTTGTGATTGTAATTGTCCGATATTTCACAGTATTTCCTTGTTTTTGCGATATTCTGGATATCCGCATCCATACCTTACTATAACAAGGTACTGGTCGCCTTTTGGAACGTTCGAACATCCATCATCCTGGAAGAGTGCCTTGCGTTGAACGCAATGTGATCAATCTGGTTCCCGGTTGAATGATCCGGAGATCCCCATGTTCCTTTGTGAATATTGAGATATGGGAATCGCGTGTTAGCTACGACAAGATTAGCTTGAATTCGTTATCGGAGGTGGTGTCGGGCAGGCTATGCTTTCCGAGATTACAACCAAAGATGCCCTCCTTCCTAGCTTCGCTCAGGACAATTTTAACACCATAGCTAGGGCACTGCTCATGCATGTCTAGGAGCTCGTAGAAGCTGTCTTTGGTATCGTCATCTTTCTCCTCTGTGGGCGCACGAGCGCATATCAGGCTAATGTTAACGACTACTGCAACATGTTTCAGGTCTCCCAACTCATTTTCTGTGCTCTGGACACTCTGAGGGCGACTAACTCTTCAACAAGCTTGGTAATGGAACTTACTTCCATGTCTAGAGATTTCTGACCTTTTCTTGTAGAGCTATTTGTCCAGGAAATTCCAAGGATAATAGTATGCAGATTGCGAATGACAGGAAAGAGTTGTACTGGCTTGGGGCTTAACACTTTTTTCTTCTATTAGCACTACAATACTGTGTCATATGCTTTATTGTTTCATCGTTCTCGTTTTCTTAGCTATGTACAGCAATGTTCGCGGCCTAAGGTTAGTAATGCGATTATACTCTACACCTCCGAGTTGGTGGCTGCTCGGTGCCTAGTACCTCGACTGGAGATTGGGTAACCAACTCGTTTGGAAGGCCCCACCTCTCGCGAACCTCTGACAAACATGCGAGAGTAAAACTGTCTTTTCATGAAAAAGCTTCTCAAAATAAAAATTGTTCTTCGGATACTGCATTAAACAGTAGGGACCTTCCATTCGTGTATAGAATATAACACGCACAATACGAATGGTTGTGAAAAACTAGGCCCTGGGGGCCATGGACCTGTCGCGCCAAAAATTGTATTTATATTTATTTAGCATACAGTTTCCTCAGTTCCTAGTTTCCTAAGGCAATCCTGCAGTATTCTAGATATTCGAACATTCCGAGCGGTCAACACTTGGACCACTGCCTAGTTGCAGCTAAGGTACGTCCACCGATACATACAAGATCCTGTTGTCAACGAGCTTATTGGCCCCTATCAGTGCAATTTTAGGCCCGGTCCACATCCGATCAAATATTCACACTATGGCAGATCCTGGAGAAAACTCAAGAAGTCCAAATCGACACTCATCATCATTTTATCGATTTTAAGGCGGCATATGACAGCATTTACAGAGATGAGGTGCCAAACTCATCAGATTGTGCAAAATGACGATGGAGAACGATCGCTGCTCGATAAAGGTTTGAAACAATTCACTGACACCTTCGATGTCAGTAAAGGATTCAGACAGGGTGATGCGCTGTCATGTAACCCTTTCAACATCATACTTGCGAAATTGTGCGAAAAACCCCAAGCCAACACCAGAGGCCCAGTTTTCCAAAAGTTTGTGCAATTACTTACATACGCTGAGAACATTGACATCATCGGCAGAATACAACGAGCTGTCACTGGTGTTTGCAAGTATTGGAATAGAAGTGCCAAAAATAGGTTTAGTTGTGAATGAGAGTAAAACCAAGTATATACTGTCAACAAGAAGGGACACACAACATTGCCGAATCGGACAGAACCTTTCAATAGATAGATAAACTTTGAGGTACTTAGGGACTTTGTCTACCTCGGCTCCGCTATAAATGCTGACAACATCATATCAGAAATCAAACGAAGAGTAACACTTGCCAATCGCTGTTTCCTAGGTTTAAGTGGGCAATGGAGTAACAAAGCCCTGTCAAGAAACACTAAGGAGACTCTATATAACACCCTCATCAACCCAGTTCTGCTGCGCAGAGGCATGATGTTAACGAAGGCGGGTGAACGCAAAATTCTTCGAGCGATTTTTGGTTTTGTTTGCGTTGACGGGATTTGGAGGAGGAGATTTAACAGCGAACTCTACGAGCTGTACAGCGACATCGATCTAGTCAAAAAAGTACGTATCAATCGTCTAAGATAGCTAGGACATGTAGAGCGAGTGGACATCAACGCAGTAGAGGAAGATCTCGCCTTAGGTGAAAGAGTGATCTCAACCAACTTGAAGTGCGCAACTGGAGGTAGTTAGCCAAAGATCGCGCTAACTGGAGAGGCTTTCTGGTTGAGGCCCATGTCCACTCCGAAGTGTAGCGCCACCTAAGTAAGTAAGTAAGAGTCTTACTTATTTATTTAGACATTATTTAAAACACGTCCTTTTTCTTGTTCACATATGGGTCGTTACTTTTTCTTTTTTCCTTGAATTCGGTGCTTACTGGACTGATTTAGATTTACACGTATTGTAGGTATTTCTCTTTCTTTTCGCCTTGAATTCACAAGTTTATTGGATAGAAGACTGACAGATACCAAAATCATGTGCTAATCTGTGTGAATGGCTGTTAACGTTAGTACCATAATTTTTTTTTAAAACCCTTTAAACCAGTTCTTGTTTGAACTCAAAACTTTATTTGATTCATTTTTCAGGCCTTATCTTACTATAACCTAATACTCGTACGTACTCAGCATGACATCAGATTACACAGTAGGGCCGATCATTATTTTTGTACCGAACTGTCCCACGGTGCTTTTCTATAACAAAATAAATATTATGAAAAATTGCACGTGTTTGTTTTTTTATTTTGATTGTGCTTACCTAGTTTGTCTACGTTATAGCTGTCCCGATGTATCTTCCTTAAGGCGTACAACCCAAGTGCTGCCATAAGTAACAGAATCAAAAGCCCCAAAATCAAATAAAGCAAATAGCTATACCAGTATTGAAATTTTTCAGGCACCTCAGCAGATACAGTAGGTACACATTCAAATCGGTTTCCTGGTTTATGAACAAATCCCTGCAGGCACTGGCATTTATTGACTGCAATACATGTACCATTTATGCAGCCTTCCTCGCCATCGACGCCATTACACGTCGGAAGGCATATGTGAGCCGACGAAGGATTCAATTGTGCTATATATCCTTCATAGCATTCACAGCGGTTTGGAAGTATGCAAAAGCTATTGACACACTCTTTGTCACATTGCGGAATACACTCGGTTCCAGATTTGAGCACATAGCCCTCATTGCATTGACAGGGTTGGTCGTTAGAACAAAAGCCATTTTTGCAAGTAGCCTCGCAAGGGAATACGCAGTCATTTTCATCATTTAGTATCAAACCATCGGGGCACTCACAAACATTGTTCACACAGGTTCCTGTCCAGCAATTAGGACAATTTGTTGTTTGTTGTGTTGTCGAAATGCTGGTGGACGATTCACTTGTAGTTGATTCACTTGTAGATGATTCGCTTGTAGGGAATAAAGTCGATTCCATAACTGCGAAAGCTTCCATTTTTGCAGAACGCTGACAAACGTGTTTCTCAACACAATCGCCAACTTTACAGCTTTGACAGATGCACATCGCATCGACTTTTATGAGTCCTTCGCGGCATCTACTAATCCCGAAGTCAAATAAGCTCAAACCAACTGTAGTCATCTTCTCTTCTAACGTTTGCTTTGTTGAAGTCTGCGTTGTTGATGTATGTACATAACGTGCTGTTGTTGTACCTTCTACATCCAACTTTTCTTGACATGATCCTGTAGAGCTATTGTACACATAATCCGGCCAACACTGGCAAACGCCTTCAACCAAGCAATCGCCAAATTTACAGCCAGACTGACAATCAGGCATACACAATCCATCGACTTTTGCAAAGCCCTGATGACAAGCGCAGCTATTCGGTCCCACACATTCGCCATTTTTACACTCTGACTTACACCAAGGCTGACAGACGTCAGAGGCATTTCCGAAAAATCCATATTTGCAAATACACACTTCCGGTGCTGAACAATAGGCATTACCGCCACACGCCTGATTACAAATTGGCTCACAACGATTGGTCTCGGAATTCATTTGATAACCTGAATTGCATTCGCACCTATCCGGTGCCGCACAAAAGCCATTTGTGCATTTGTCACGACAAATTGCCTTACATGCGTCTTCGATGCGTACATACTTCGGGTTGCACTCACATACACCCAAATCCGTGCAAAGTCCATTCTCACAATTTCCACAGTCCAGACGACAGCTAAAGGCAAAAGAATTCAAATTATTACGCTCTCGGCGGCAGTTGATTTTAAAAATACTTACAAGCCGTCCTGTAGGTGGTATCCTGCGTGACATTCACACTTGTTTGGCTTTACACACTCTGCCAACTTAGGGCAACCATCTGGACATGTTGCAATGCAAGTGCGGCTCAATTCATCAAAAAAGTAACCCTCACAGCAGACGCGCTCTTGTTTGGTCTGTGGAACACGTTGATTCTGTACGTAGGTTTCTAATTTCGGTTGAGCAGGTTGCCAAAATGATGTCCTAACCATAACTGTTCTCGAATAGATCTTGGAAACCTCAATGTAGGTTGTGACATCCCGGACACACCATTGCGCTTCGGATAAGCGAAAGCCAATCAATGCGCAGACTATGATAACGACACACTTCATGTTGTTACAGTTAAATACAAAAGCTGACTAAACAACGAGAGCTAGAAGAAGAAAGTGCTTACGCACACAGAAGTCGAAGATTGCCTTTCAAGCCTTGTAGGGTAGAAGTTTCGTGAGGGGTTTTGATCGAGCATAGCATACATACATTTTCATACGCCCTGTATCCACGAGTAGTCTTCTGTATATTTTCTTTTTGCCATTTCCGTAATGGGATACATTTTCAAATATAAATAGAAGCACAGCCCAGCTTCGTTAGATTTTGTCTTAAGTGACTAAAGACAACCAAGTCCATAGGTAAAGTATACCGGTATAGGGTATACCAGTTCCAAAATTTCCACGGATACATTCACCCAGCATTTTTATTTACACTTCTCATAACCTCTGATAAAAACAAAAAAAAATAACTCCAGATGACCGCTAAAGTCAAGACTTGTTAATGTCTTATCGCATAAGTAGTTTTAGCGCAGAAAGCTTTTCGTTTTTTTTTTTCTTTAATCTGGACATTCTGGGGAATTTTTGTCACTCACGTAGTACCGACGGGATAACCATAATCATGAAGTTTTTGCTTGGACTAACTGATAAAATATTTTGTAAGTTGTTAGATTCATCCATCGACGATCTAGGAAAGGATACGCTATGTTGTTGGACGTCTCATTGGTGGAGCTTACGTGACTCATATTTGTGACATATGTACATATGTACATATGAGTTACCATGCCGAATAGTAGAAACGATACAAAAATGGCGCTTGATATATCTTCTGTATCTGTCAGTTAATCCTGCTAGCGGACGGTATCGTACCTTGGTCAGATTGTGTTTTGGTACCAAAAAGCTATAAATATAATCTGAATCTAAGCTTGGGCATGCTTGTATGTATGTACCTTGAGCCCGTACAAAGGATGCCAAACAAAAAGCAAATGGCAAATGGATTCTGGGTCAAGTTATAGTAGACTAATGATGACTTCACGTGAGAAAGTTTATTTTATGACAGTATGGGTATTGCTCCATTCCAAATCTATTCATGCATACACCAAGAAAATGCAAAGAAGGATGTGGAAATAATTTCTGTGAAAAACCAGTTGAATTGCTCCTGGCTCATTAAAAATTCGCCAGGGGATGTGGGTTTACTTTGATAACTCAATCGCGACATTTCTTGCTACATATCGGAAGCCTTCGCGATAACCAAAATCTGTTGAACAAGTTGGGTAAGTAAGTATGTAAGTATAAATTCCACACCATTTTTGCATTTTAAATATCTGCATTTGCGTGTGCGAAAAAACAATCTTATCTGCCTTGCGCTGTTTCCTTTAGCTGCTGGGTTAGATAAAGGTATGACTAACTTAGAATTCGGCTATTTAAACAAATGTATTCATTGAAGGGCAGTCATTTCATGGTCACACGTTGTGTCCCAAAAGTCGCAAAATATGGACAAAGCTATAGTTTTCTTTATTTTCGTCGCTTTGTTTGCATTCGAAACCGCTGAAGCTTGCAAGCCAGCTACGTGTGTTAAGAAGGTACTCCATGGCAAAGAGATAGAGGAGTGTACCTGTCCAACAGGTCAAATCATGGCTTTAAATCAAGGAAAATACCAGTAAGTTCAAAGTTTTTTGTTTAGAAGAAATCTGACTTAAGTTTGGAATTTTTCCCTCGCTCTAGTTGCTTTGAACCTTGCAGTACATGTCCCAATGGTTTCTGTCACGAGAACAAATGTCACTGTTTTCCAAATCACTACCCCGATCCCAATGGTATATGTAACCCAATTTGTAAAAACTGCATCCATGGATGGTGTTCTTCTCCGTTTAAGTGCAACTGTCATCCTGGCTACGAAGGACCGGATTGTAAGCCGGTATGTCATGGTGGATGTCAAAATGGATACTGTTCGCAACCAGGTAAATGTTCCTGTAGTCCTGGATATCGGCTTGTATCAACAAACAAATGCGAGCCAGTCTGTTCGAATGGGTGTCAAAATGGTTACTGTAGCGGCCCAGAGATGTGTACGTGCAATGCTGGTTTCGTCAAAGGTTCGAACAGTGTATGCGAACCGGATTGTATTGGAATCTGTGAAAATGGTTACTGTTCTTCACCTGGTGTTTGTTCCTGCAATCAAGGTTATAAATTGGCTTCAGCCAGACGGTGTGAACCGATTTGTGATGCTGGTTGTATAAATGGAATTTGTTCGACACCCGGAATGTGCACCTGTAACACTGGATATGTCAAGTCTTGGGGCAACAAATGCGACCCTGTGTGCCGTGATTGTGCCAATGGAGTGTGTACAGCTCCTGGCGTATGTTCATGTAACGTAGGATATATCAAATCTTCGACTAATACCTGTGAACCTATTTGTGCCAAAGGCTGTGCTAATGGCGCCTGCGTTGCTCCGGATACGTGCACGTGCAATACTGGTTTCGTCAAAGGTTCGAACAGTGTATGCGAACCGGATTGTATTGGAATCTGTGAAAATGGTTACTGTTCTTCACCTGGTGTTTGTTCCTGCAATCAAGGTTATAAATTGGCTTCAGCCAGACGGTGTGAACCGATTTGTGATGCTGGTTGTATAAATGGAATTTGTTCGACACCCGGAATGTGCACCTGTAACACTGGATATGTCAAGTCTTGGGGCAACAAATGCGACCCTGTGTGCCGTGATTGTGCCAATGGAGTGTGTACAGCTCCTGGCGTATGTTCATGTAACGTAGGATATATCAAATCTTCGACTAATACCTGTGAACCTGCTTGTTCCAATGGCTGTGCTAATGGCGCCTGCGTTGCTCCGGAAAAGTGTACGTGCGACAGTGGTTATGCTGAGTCTTCCAGCGGACGCTGCGAACCGGTTTGCTCAAATAATTGTGTCAATGGATTATGTACTGGTGTGGATGTTTGCACTTGCAACCAAGGATATGTAGAGTTGTCTACCAGTATTTGTGGTCCATACTGCCAAAAGCAGTGCCAAAATGGATTTTGTTCATCTCCCGAGGTGTGCTCATGTCATCAGGGATTTAGTATGTCTGTCAGTGGTGATTGTGTGCCATATTGTGCAGATGGATGTGTTAATGGTGTTTGCACAGACCCGGATGTGTGTACATGTAATCAGGGGTACCTGAAAGGAATCAATGGTATTTGTGAGCCTACATGCAATAGTGGATGTCTTAATGGAGTTTGCGTATCTGCAAGTAGGTGTTTGTGTAACCCAGGGTACGCACTGTCTTCGAATGGAAATTGCGAACCGACTTGTACCGGGGGTTGCCCGAATGGAGAGTGCATAGCGCCAGAGACATGCGATTTCTTGTATTCAATTAAAGGGGATGTCAACTCAGATTATCTTCAGTATTAAAATCTATTTATTGTTAAATAAAGTTGAAAACTTTTTTTTTAATAATTTTCAGTCAGTTCTGTAATGATTTTGTATATTCTATCTATTTGTTGGATGGTGTGGTTTACGTCAGTGTTGTCTCTTGGCGAAGTATGACAGTTGTGTAATCGTGGTTAAGATAGTATTTTTGTTTTTTTTTTAAGGCTAGTACCTTTGTAGAAAAGAACTGGGTTCCTCGTCTAAAAGTTGAAGAACAGTCAGAAGGCAGTTACTCTTGTAACCTTTAATTCGTTCGCCAGGGTCACTGGTTTCATTAGCTTAACATCAAACAATACGAATGCCTCCTACATTGATGAGTTGAGAAACGATCAACTTTGATGTCTATCTATAGAGGTAGCCTAGGTAGGGATGTGAGTGGGTTAATGAGGATAGTAAGGCTCCATTTCATCATACTTAAGTCCTGGTTTGGTCCCGTTGAGTTTAAGTTGCTAAGTGTAAGTAAGTAAGTGCACCTTACTACATTGAGAGCATTTTTCTTTCATTTTGTAAGAGTTTGTTGGTTCGTGGCCAAGAACTTCCTTGAAATATTACATGCGATAAGCGATTTCCACCTACTGTTGGCTGTCATTAGGATATCATGTTCAATTCGTTCCCTGAGGTTGGATTCGTTGAAGTGCTTGATTTTGGTCCATTGCAGATAGTTTTCTTGCAAGTTCATTAATCCATCAGAGAATAATGTATATGGTGCTGTGAGCCAAGATCCTTGAGTTCTTCGCGATAACTACGGACTAGTTTGGACTTGATTTCTGTAACAAAAATTGCTTTAATAGCCTGACAGTTAATATAAATGGTGAGATCTGGATATATGGAGACTAAGGATAAAACTAAGGATTTCCAGCTAGTGATTTGATTGGAGAAAAGGTATCTATCGCTCAGTTTATTTTCTAGTCGATTATAATCCCCTTCTGGAACTGTTGATTCTTTTATCAGCGGGTACATCCTGGGAAGTATGCATGTAACAGAAGGCGCAGGGTTTCTGAGTAGGTGTCCAGACTTCATGGATATCCTAAGGATAGATAGATGTAGGGGGTTCTTTGGAAAGGATTTTTCTAAGCCCAGTTGATTCCTTAGTGCTTTCTATGGCTGTGCAGAAGATATGTCAGGAGGTGGATTCAGCATTGTTTACTGCACTCTTGAGTTGGCTTATAAAGATCACAGTCACTGTGTGAATTGGTGGATTTTGCCGAATTAATGAGGGCCCTAGTTTTCTTTAGTCCACCATGGTTGAGATTTTTTATACTTTAAGCGCTCCTTTCGTACGCTTTCTGTATGGTTTCGCTTAGCCTTCCGTAGTCGCATGGATTTCATTGGGGTTCCTAATGGCTGCTGTAGCAGTATCTCTGTCTTTTTCCCTACTTCCCTATAAAACAGTTCCCAGCTTGTATTTCTAGAGTTCCTATATTCGAGGGACGGGAAGCGTTGTTGTTAATAAGAAATTCAATCAACTTGTGGTCCGAAAAGGACGCTTCCGTAGACACTTTCCATTGACTAACATAAAGGAAGAGTGAGTTACTAAGAAGGGTGATATCTAATACATCTCGTCTATTCCTGGTTATAAAAGTGGGTTCATTGGCTATGTGAGCTAACACCAAGTTATGTTCAGTTAGATTCAGATTCAGATTCACCCCGGCTATTTGTATCTGTAGTACCGCATTGTGTATGATGGGAGCTTACGTCGTAGCCCAAGATGAGATTCCATTGGTTAATTCAGATGGTGTGGCATATCTATCGCACTTAGCTACTGTCTGGTCATTGCCTGTGTAGGTAGATAAGTCAAAAAGGTCAATCTGTGTCTTAGCTATAATACATGCCATGGTGCAACCGTATTTGCTACGAACATTGGTCAGCTGTCCAAAGAGTGGAATTACTCACTCTGCCTTCAGGATAGCATCATTTACGCCATCAAGAGCACACAGCTCAATTAACTTCCATTGGTAGTTAGTCAGTCTTCGGTCTGGATTGCCAAGGTCAGCTACTGCGACCCGAAAACCTACTCCAACCTCATCCGCATATTTATACTTTTTGTCTGCCTACATCAAGAGAAGAGTGTGTCATCTATCCAACCACTTTAGAACGTCCCGGAGATGACTCAGACTCCGGACTTATCTTTCTCCGAGCCAATTGCTGGACGCACGGAATAGAAGTGAGGAACAATTGACCTCTATTCCTCGCTGCGGTCAATCTCTCGCCAGTTCTTCCAGACGTATGCGAGCTAATGCTATGACTACCTAGCTTCACTGAGATGATAACAATTCTAGAATAGCCAGTAACTTGCTCAGACTCGGACGTATTCTTGCCTGGCCCAGTCCGTGGTTCAGTAAGCTTGGCCTTATTTAAGGTGGAAGGCAAATGGCATTCCTTCATTTGTTTAGCCGAACCTTTTGTTCCACCTTGGTTCTATCTCCTGACTTTGCACCTTTCCCGCTTTGCTTCTTTGGTCGATTCCATAGCTGTGGTACCTACTGGGATTCTTTTTATAATGGTATAGTCATGACTAGTGATAAAAAAAAATACCCGGTAAATACCCTCGCAGGGTATACGACGATAAAAGAGAAAAAAACGAGATCAATTGCAAAACAAAAAACCCAAGTACGAAAAGATAAGAACGATAGTGTGAAAATGTGTACAATTTATTTTCTTGATGTTACCGTCTGAGTGCCTTCAATCCAAAAAAGGCGCTCAATGTTTCGTCGCCATTCAGTTGGTGGCGTAGGTCCAGATGTAACATTTGCTTGGGAAAAACGTCAATAAGATTAAGATTAGGAGTGCTCAAGAGAGGAAGCTATGGACAGACCGCGAAATTCAAGCAAGATATATCCTTTAAGTACTGTGTCGTGGCAAAAACGAAGTACTGTGTCGTGGTTACGCTAAACGTTAGGAATGCCTTCAACCGGGTATTTACCCATTTATAAATACCTACCGGGTGGGTAAAGAAAAACTTATCCATCCAAAGTCCTGACCCAGTCCTCGTATATGCTTCTGTACATATGTATGTATATCGCTAGCTTTCGCGATAACTAAAATCTGTTGAACAAGTTGCGGATGCAAAGTGCTGACCACCGCTTATTTTAAATTCCACACCATTTCCAAACAGTCTTATCTGCCATGCGCTGTTTCCTTTAGCTGCTGGGTTAGATAAAGATATGACTAACTTGAAATCCGGCTATTTAAACAAATGTATGTATTAAAGGAAAGTCATTTAATTGTCACACGTTGTGTCCCAAAAGTCGCAAAGTATGGACAAAGCTATAGTTTTCTTTATTTTCTTCACTGTGTTTGCATCCGAGACCGCTGAAGCTTGCAGGCCGGCTACGTGTGCTACGAGGAGACTCCATGGCAAAGAGGTAAAGGAGTGTACCTGTCCAATAGGTCAAATCATGGCCTTACATGAAAACGAATACCAGTAAGTTTCAAGTTTGAAAGTGATGTGAGTAGAAATATGAGTTAAATTTGGAATTTTCCCCTCGCCAGTTGCTTTGATCCTTGCAGCGGGTGTCGCAATGGTTTCTGTCACGAGGACAGATGTTACTGTTTTCCAAATCACGGCCGCGATCCCAATGGTATATGTAACCCAATTTGTAAAAACTGTATCCATGGATGGTGTTCTTCTCCGTTTAAGTGCAACTGTCATCCTGGCTACGAAGGACCGGATTGTAAGCCGGTATGTCATGGTGGATGTCAAAATGGATACTGTTCGCAACCAGGTAAATGCTCCTGTAATCCTGGATATCGGCTTGTATCGGCAAACAAATGCAAGCCAGTCTGTTCGAATGGGTGTCAAAATGGTTACTGTAGCGGCCCGGAGATGTGTACGTGCAATACTGGTTTCGTCAAAGTTTCCAACAGTGTATGCGAACCGGACTGTAATGGAATCTGTGAAAATGGTTACTGTTCTTCACCTGGTGTTTGTTCCTGCAATCAAGGCTTTAAACCGGTTTCTGCCAGACGGTGTGAACCGATTTGTGATCCTGGTTGTATAAATGGAATTTGTTCGACACCCGGAATGTGCACCTGTAACACTGGATATGCCAGGTCTTCGCCCAACAAATGCCATCCTGTGTGCCATGATTGTGCCAATGGAGTATGTACAGCTCCTGGCGTGTGTTCATGTAACGTAGGATATATCAAATCTTCGACTAATACCTGTGAACCTATTTGTTCCCAAGGCTGTGCTAACGGCGCCTGCGTTGCTCCGAACAAGTGCACGTGCAATACTGGTTTCGTCAAAGTTTCCAACAGTGTATGCGAACCGGACTGTAATGGAATCTGTGAAAATGGTTACTGTTCTTCACCTGGAGTTTGTTCCTGCAATCAAGGTTATAAATTGGCTTCAGCTAGACGGTGTGAACCGATTTGTGATCCTGGTTGTATAAATGGAATTTGTTCGACACCCGGAATGTGCACCTGTTTTGCTGGATATGCCAGGTCTTCGCCCAACAAATGCCATCCGGTATGCCATGATTGTGCCAATGGAGCATGTACAGCTCCTGGCGTATGTTCATGTAACGTAGGATATATCAAATCTTCGACTAATACCTGTGAAGCTATTTGTTCCCAAGGCTGTGCTAACGGCGCCTGCGTTGCTCCGAACAAGTGCACGTGCAATACTGGTTTCGTCAAAGTTTCCAACAGTGTATGCGAACCGGACTGTAATGGAATCTGTGAAAATGGTTACTGTTCTTCACCTGGTGTTTGTTCCTGCAATCAAGGCTTTAAACCGGTTTCTGCCAGACGGTGTGAACCGATTTGTGATCCTGGTTGTATAAATGGAATTTGTTCGACACCCGGAATGTGCACCTGTAACACTGGATATGCCAGGTCTTCGCCCAACAAATGCCATCCTGTGTGCCATGATTGTGCCAATGGAGTATGTACAGCTCCTGGCGTGTGTTCATGTAACGTAGGATATATCAAATCTTCGACTAATACCTGTGAACCTATTTGTTCCCAAGGCTGTGCTAACGGCGCCTGCGTTGCTCCGGACAAGTGCACGTGCAATACTGGTTTCGTCAAAGTTTCCAACAGTGTATGCGAACCGGACTGTAATGGAATCTGTGAAAATGGTTACTGTTCTTCACCTGGAGTTTGTTCCTGCAATCAAGGTTATAAATTGGCTTCAGCTAGACGGTGTGAACCGATTTGTGATCCTGGTTGTATAAATGGAATTTGTTCGACACCCGGAATGTGCACCTGTTTTGCTGGATATGCCAGGTCTTCGCCCAACAAATGCCATCCGGTATGCCATGATTGTGCCAATGGAGTGTGTACAGCTCCTGGCGTATGTTCATGTAACGTAGGATATATCAAATCTTCGACTAATACCTGTGAACCTATTTGTTCCCAAGGCTGTGCTAACGGCGCCTGCGTTGCTCCGGAAAGGTGTAGGTGCGACAGTGGTTATGCTGAGTCTTCCCGTGGGCTCTGCGAACCGGTCTGCTCAAATAATTGTGTCAACGGATTATGTACTGGTGTGGATGTTTGCACTTGCAACCAAGGATATGTAAAGTTGCCTTCGGGTATTTGTGGTCCACACTGCCAAAAGCAATGTCGAAATGGATTTTGTTCATATCCCGGGGTGTGCTCATGCAATAAAGGATTTTTTATGTCTCTCAGTGGTAATTGTATGCCGTATTGTGTAAATGGATGCCTTAATGGTATCTGCACAGAACCAGATGTGTGTACATGTAATCAAGGATATATAAGGAAGGCAATTAATGGTATTTGTGAGCCTGTGTGTAATAGTGGATGTCCCAATGGCGTTTGTATATCTCCTAATACGTGTTCGTGTGACCCAGGGTACGCACTGTCTTTAAATAGAAACTGCGCACCAATTTGTACCGGGGGTTGTCCGAATGCAAAGTGCACAGCGCCAGAAATTTGCTCTTGCGATGAAGATTATATAAAAGGTCCAACTGGCTTATGCGATATCACGCGTTCAATTAAAGGGTCTAGTAATACAGATGCTCTTCCATTTTGAAATTTATTTATTGTTAAATAAAGTTAAAAACCTCGTTTCTGTATTGATTTTGTGTATTCTGCATATTTGTTGGAGGGTGTGGTATATTAGTATTTAAAGAAAGTATTTTCAAAGTATGAGTACCTAGTACCTTCATAAAAAGAACTGAGACCTGGACCATCGAAGACTGCTCGGTCGCCAGAGTCCCTGATCCCTAACATTGAACAATACAAATGACTTCTTGATTGCTAGGACTGAGAAAGGATTAGATTAGACAGAGTTCTTCTAACGTCTACCAATTGAAACTTCACATTGAAATCATGTTCGGTTTCAAAGAACTGGTCTGCAAAACCCAATCAGAGGAGTTTGAGAAGGATACCAAAGCTAGATATAGGTTTGTATAGCTCATCTCTATAGATGCTGTGGCCTTAAAATCGATGATAAGGTGGTGAGTATCGTTTTGAAATTCCTGGGTTTTTTCTTAGATCTGCCGTAGTGTGAAAATTTGGTCTTTAGCGGACTTTCATGGCTTAAAACCACACTGATATGGATCAATCAGCATGTTGACAGAGGGTTTTAATCGTTCACACAATATATCAGATAAGATCTGGACGTTTGAGAAGACCTATTTCGCAGTTTGGACTACCTCATTTCCTGACGATCAGGTAAACAATGCTAAAGTCAGGTCATCAGCACCAGCACCTTTATTAGATTTTTGCTTAGATATCGTTATCTCAACTTCATTAAGGTCAGGTGAACAGAAATGTTGATTACGAGTATTATCGTCCAGATTAAATGGTTCATTCTCCGTGGCAGCGGGATTTTGGTCATCGTCGCGTCGCGTTCTACAACTAGGTTTCCTTGCTGTTCAAGGCTCGTCTATGCTCCTGGTACTAAGCTAAAGATCGTTGCGACTTCTTTGGTGAGGTGGTTCCTAAAATGTTGGCGTTTCTATACCTTAGAAACCTAAGCAAGTCGGTGTAGTTGTTTCGAACGGATACATTACATTGTAAGTTGAAGCCGAGCAAATCTCGTGGCAGGTCTTTTGCTCAGAGATGGTGCCTCCAATAACAAGACGATTGGTGTTGCAGTAGTTCACGAAACAAGGTTTGGTTATATACACTTACAGCGACAGTACGAGAGTATCTGTGAGCATCTGTTAAGTCAATTTATTAATTTGATAAGCGTGATGACAAATAAGTGTAAAATGTGGTTTTTTCCCTTGAGATGTTGATATTATTAAATTCCATGTTAGATAGGTCAGTAATTTGTTTTTGTTTCCTTCTTGCTGTAACCGCTGGGAGTATTCTCCGAAGCTGCATGTGGAATACGAGTTTATACTATAATTATATTCCTATTATACAAATAAAAGCAAATATTAAAGACGTAAATAGAAATGAAAAAAAATTCTAATAAATATTTAACAATCAAATCAAAAGAAAACCCCTCTGCAATTAAATCGGCATTAGCTTTCAAACGAATGAGTTAATCATTTAATTGTTTTATAAGTGAATTATCCAAGATATCTTAGTTCTCTAAAAATGTATCCGTCAGTTATAATGATATATGTAGGTCTCAACTGACTCATAGGGGCACAAATATGGTAGACAACTTGATAAAATTCGACTAAAATAGTTAATATGACACTGTTTGGTTGTCCTTTCCAAATACAAGCGTCATTCATGGTGTTATGTTCTTCTAAAGTTGCGGTTTTCAAGAGCAATGTTCTAGGACCTGTATTCATGTAGTGATATCTTCGTTGACGTTTATGAATAAATGCGTCATAATTTTGCCAATTGTGTATTGGATCATAGAACTTGTTTATTTTATAGATTGCGTCATTAAACCGCACGATCTTGGTGGTCAATTGATGTAAGCTCTACGTGAGATGGCACATTTCTAATATGTGACAAGTTGGTCAAAGTCCAAATCGATAAGATTGAAAACAACACATCAGAGGCGAAGTTCTGCCACTTGATACGATTAAAGGTAGAACAATAACAACGGAAGTGTTCCGAAGTAACGTCACACATTGCCACAAGCGTCTTACTCAATATTACGTTATTTATGACGCTTGGCATGACAAGCAATTTTTGCTCCGGAAACACAGGAAAAATGTAGCTGTTTGTTTATAGAGGTCCATAAGCATTCGTTAGCAAAAGATTTTGACCAAGGAAAACCCCAACCGACTTAATTTGGCTATCGCTACACATATTCCTTACAATATTCTCGTAGTTATAGAACAAATCTTAGTCTTATGTTATCGTCTTCTGAGAAGATTAGAATACGGTCCATTCCTGGTTCAGACAGAAGCATTTGACTCAAAATTTGATTCAGGTTGAACATGGGCCTCTCCAGTTAGCCCAGTCCATAGTTAACTGCCTCCAGTTGCGCACTCCAAGCCCGTTGAGATCGCCTTCTACTTGTGCACGTCACCTAAGGCGAGGCGTTGTCCCTCCGGTTTTGATTTGAAAACACTAGGGGCTGGTGCCCGTTCTCTCTACATGTTCTAGCCATTTCAATTGAGTGATGCGTAGTTTTTTGACTAAGTCGATGTCGCTTTACAGCTCGTATAGTTCTCCTTCTCCATAGCCCGTCAACGCAAACGGGACCGAATATTTTAGGAGAAGAATTTTTCTCTTGAAACAACCGTCCATCAGTCAGCGTCATAAAGGAGAACTTGGATGATCAAGGTCTTATATGGTGTCTCCTTAGTTGTTTGGGATAGGGCCTTACTACTCAATTGCCTCACAGCAAAGAATAGCGATTGGCAAGAGTTATTATTCGTTTTATTTCTGCTCAGGTAGTGTTTTCAAAAATAGTTCGTCTCTATAGACGCTGTCATATGCGGCCTTAAAATCGATGAAAAGATGGTGAGTATCAATTTGGGCTTCTTGATTCTTCTCCAGGATCTGCCGAAGTGTGAAGATTTGATCGATTGTTGAATTTCCTGGTCTGCGAACACACTGATAGGGGCCAATCAGGTTGTAGACGAATGTTTTCCGACTTGCACACAATATGGCAGATAGGAGCTTGTACGTGATGTTTAGGAGACGGATACCTCTTTAATTGGCCCAATTGAGGGAGTCTCATTTCTTGTGTGTCGGGCAAACGATGCTGAGATTTCATTTATCAGCCATACACTCATCTGATCATATCTCAAAAATGAATTGATGTATGTATGTATACTCTCTACCAAAACATTATAGCTGCTATGAATACCTCGATTGGTAGGCCGTCAGTTCCAGCAGCCTCGCTGGATTTAAGCTTGGAGCCTCACTTCAGTTTGGTCAAGTGGACGGAAGTCTTGGCTATCATCGTTTAGATTGAATGGTTCTTTATTCTGCTTTCGGAGAAGCCGATATTCTTTCCGTCCCTTCTGCTCATAGAGCTCACGTCCCGGACTTCTTTACAGCGCCGCTTTGTATGCAATAATATTCTCGTAGTTATCAGCTATTAGTATAGAATAAATCTTGGTCTTATGTTATCGTCTTCTGACAAAATTCGAATACGGTCCATTCCTGGCTAAGACAGAAGCATTTGACTGCTTCCCGTCCCTTCTGCTCATAGACCTCACGAACAGCCCTTGTCGTTCTTTGCAGGGCCGCTTTGTATGCCTCTTCTTTAGCTGCAATTGCTTGTCAGCATTCTTCGCTAAACCATGGGTTCCTTGGTGATGGTGGAGTGAAACCCAGTACATCACTTGCGGAGTTTCTGATGCCATTGGTCTTCGGCATTTGGTGCTGGCGGCATAGGAGTTTAGTAGCATATTTAGGACATTGCTCTTAAGTTTTGTCGAGGAGCTCGTAGAAACATTCTTTGGTGCTGTGGTCCTTGTCCTCTGTGGGGGAATGATTGCATATTAGGCTTATATTGACGAATTTAGCCTAGATGCGGATTGACATAAGACCGTGTCGAAAGCTCAAGACAAAGGTTAAGTCTGCTGCGTATGACAAGTCCGCACCCGAATAAGCGCTGTTCTCGTAGTTTTTCATCCTTCTTTTGCCCGGCAATTCCCATCGCACTTCCTGGGTAGTGGTGATGTCTGCATTACAGCAGTCTAGGGCCTCTGCGAGTTGTTCGGCTGCACGCGGCCTGTTAACAGTCTGAACATTTCACGTGCAGATCCAAAAGTCGTTGTCCTAGTTTCGTTTGCCGGGTTTAGCAACAGTAAGATCATCCTTTTCCGAAGCCATTGGTTGCATCCCAATTATTACTTTTTTTCGTGATAGGAAATTTTTAATGTATAGGGGACTAGGGATCGGATTCTCCGGAGTTAGTAACCCGCCTCAGGGATATGAGTACTGCCGTTGGTCCATTAAGTGTTCATCAGCACCAACACCCTGACTTAGTATTGGAGATCCCTATAGACCTGGTATTCAAATATGTTGAAGCAGCTCATATAGGGATAACACTGATAGCTCAACCTGAGTGGTACTGTAGACGCCACCGTTGATTCCATCTAGAGAATTAGGTCGTTGGAGAAGTGGCTTAGTAAGAAATCCTCCCCCCTCTCGTTCGCTGCCACCAACAAGCTTTCAAAGGGGTTTGTTACCCAATCTCCAGTCGAGGTACTAGGCACCCAGCAGCCACCAACATGGAGGTGCAGAGTAGGAGCTGATAGTGAGAGGCTAGCGTTAGAGCGCTAGCGTCCACGAGACACTATTTTAAAGTTGTCAGATTTCGTTGTCATACCTTTACCTATAGGATTATTTATCAACGACTGTCTATCTTCTGCATTTCGGCAAAAAGATACACCTTTTCTTTCTCACCTTTTGTTCATTCGTCGTAGTTTTTCTGATTGGTGGCAGTCTTCAGGGCTTTCCAAAGCGAGTAGTTTGTGTTTTTTTTTTTTAACTGTCAAGCCTACAAGATAAGCAGTGGTCTCGTGGTCAGTGATCTGAGGAATTAAAATTTTCATATTCATATGGAATTTTATTTTTTTTTGCCAGATTTTAACTCAAGCTTGCGTAATTTGTCAATTATGACGTTGTTTATCTTTGTTTGGTCCTCAAGTTTAGTGAGAATTATACAGAATTAAACCGTGTTGATCATATTGCCTACTACACGAATAGGTTTGCTGAGTAAGTGTATTTTCATCTCGGTAGTATTCCAGAATCTCTTGAGTGCACTATAAATAGATTCCTCCGAAGTCACTCATACGCGTGTTTTACACCGGATATGCGGATAACTTATCATTGTGGAATCTCCATTTGGAGCTACATATGCATATCTATAAAATTTATATTAATTCCGCAAACTCTTCGCACTTCGTTCGACACCAGAAATTGTGTTTGGTCATAAAGCTATTTAAAGAAAAACCATTTTATTACGAAATAAGATTGTGGTCATTCACTTTATTCTCCAGAATCCAACTGATAAACTGCAAACGCTTAAGATATTCGAATAGCTTAATTCTCTGAATTTTGTAAGCATACAGCTGCATATCTTTTGGGAAAATTCATTAATAATTGTAATCAGAGCCCCTGCTTCTACTATGACATCCTTTACTGTCATTCACTTTTGATTAGATTGATAGCATTGTTGGAATAAGAAGGTTCGATATAGTTGTATTCTTAGATTATGATTAACAATCCCTTATTAGCGCGCATCATTTAAGATACGCGCGACACAATGAATAATACATATGTAGCCAGGTACTTTAAACCTGACTAATTCGTTGGAAATTCATGACATTTAGTCATCATGACTGAGGCATAAACTTTATTCATAATGTGGTTTAGAAGAAAGAAAAATACCCTGAGCTGCGCTATCATCATTAACATACGGTGCTCGCTTATAACGTGCGCTTAGTTAAGGTGGTTCCCGGTTTCAATTTTTCTTCATAAAGACCACGCGCCATAGCGTTTATGTTATCTACTCGTATTGAAACTACTATTTGCGTTTACAAAAAAACCAGTTTATACAACTTTATACTCTAGCCTTGTGTTTGCTAATGTTTTGCAATATATCACTATTGATTATCTTCTTTTTTTTTTGTTGAACAGTTTGGCTCACTATTGATGCTATAGGATGTCCTTTATTCTGCGATATATTGCCTATATTGGGATCTAGAAACAGTCTCACTATTTACTCAAGTATATCAAAAAAAAAGAACAAATATTAGGTGCAACAAGTTCGTTGCACACAAGGGTCTAACTTCTTACAACCGTGCTTATTGTGGATGTTATATGTACTTATGCTTCACACGAATGAAAGGGACTTACTATGTATGTATTTAATTACTAGTAGTCTGAAGGGAAGTATGAGAGAATTATAGAGAATCTTAACGCCTTTAAATTTTGTCTTAGTAATTTTTTTCAATTTCCAAGTTTGAAAAATTGGTCCGTAATATCTTTCAATTAGGGAGTCGGACAGAATCCCAAAAAACAAAATGTCGAAAATATACCCAACCTCGCACCTACTCTAAATCCAACAGTGACTCCAAGAAGGGGGGTTACAGAAGCGACATGTCCCCCATATATATTCCACTGTTTATGCACAAATCGAATTGTGAACTTATGACCTTTGGACTTATGACCCTGCGCCAAAAAGAATTAGATACTTTGTTACATTTTTATATTTCGTACCCAACCCAATTTTTCGGGATTGGCACCCCAACCCTTTCAATTATCATATATGTAGGTATTCCGCAAATATTCAGCCCTATAATGGTATCCGTTCCGAAAAAGTTACGAATCATAAGAAAAATCTGGTTGCAACGCATGGAACCATCATGGTATCCGTTTTCGTATTTGGAATTTGGTATGTCTTTATTTCTTTTTGTATCAGCTGTCAAATTTCCTTACGGAATATCCCATTTGATTGGGACTGTAAGCCAACAGAAGTTAACGAAAACTTGACGAAACCAAGCATAATCCCATTATGGTCATGCAGTACTATTTCAATGTAGTAAGGCATTTCCTTAAGCTGGCCGTAAGCTCACCGAAGTCTATTATGGTTGACCATATATGTAGTTGTGACCCTCGATACGGTTTAGATACCTGTCTATTCGTGGGCACATGGTATTTAAACTCACCTCTCTCTAACAAACTCAGTTCCAGGATATCTAATAATTGCAGCAAAAGTCAATTTCACTATGCGATCGATAACAAAAATTCGTTTGCAATCTCATTTTATTTCTTGATATCTTATAGTTCTAACTTACGTTGTAATCTTTTACTATTAAAAAATATATGTATGTATACAATATAAAAATATATATCTAAAAATAAATAATATAACAGTATAAAAATAAATAATATTTTGTATTGAACTCTATGTATTTATTATCACTACATTTCCTTTCCTGCCGATTGTGTCTTCGTTAAAACTAAATTCTGCCATTGTATAGCCATTTGTGGGTTTAGCCAACTCATTATTTATATTTGTTGCAGGATTATTGCTAGAAAAAACGTAATTCGTTTCATCTAAAAAATAAAATATTTAAGAACCAAAAAAAAAAAAACACAAACACCTCAGCAATATTATTTTTACTTACGTTCACCGTCCATGCGAGTCGTCAAAGCATATCTGGATCGTCTAATAATGATGTAAAAACTCACTGCTATTCCCGCTGCTAATATGGATATTCCCAGGAAAATCCACAACCACTTTAGCGATCCTTCGTCAACAGCATCAGGGGCGACACATTCAAACAACTCATTCTTTCGCATCACTGTATCGCTATCGCAATGGCACTGATTGTATCCAACACAAGTTCCACGAATGCATCCGTAGATTTTTCCATTACACATTGGCTTACACTGAAGTGATTCCGAATCAAATGTATATCCATCGGTACACTCGCACATATTAGGTGCGATACATTGACCACTTCCACAGGACTTAAAGCACATGGGTTCACAGTTTCCTTCGGCAGTTAGATTATAGCCAATTGGACAAACACAGAAGACGTCCAACATGCAGGTTCCCAGATGACATGGTCCACACTTGCTTTCACTTGTAATGAATGGAACAGTAGTAGTAGTCGTAGACGTCGACGTCGACGTTTGTGGGATAATTACATTTTCATCTCGAACACAAGTTTCAGATTCATCGGATAACACATAGCCCAGTGAACAAGCACAGCGATTGGGAAGATAGCATATGCCACCCTCACCACAAGGGGGATCGCAGGACGGGCTGATCGGCACTGTCTTCTGAGTTGAGATGAGTGCGACTGGCACATTTTCGTCTGCCACACAATCTCCATGTTCCGATTGCTTATAGCCCGTATCACAAGAGCAATGATTGGGAGCATTGCATTGGCCATTACCACAGGGTGGATTGCAGATCGGCCTACATTTAAGCGGCAGGACACCTGGTTTACCGATATTTTCGTATCCTTCGCAGCACACAGGTATTTGAGCTGTATGATTTCTTGGCTGAAACGAGAAAGATAAAGGAATTAGTATGCACACATTTCTGTACAATTATTGTTTTACTTACATCTTTTTTCAGGGTTTGATTTATGTTCATTGCATATGCTGTATAATTAATAACACTTTCCTTATAACATATTTTTCCATAGGTAAGGTTCAAAAGACTTAAAGTTATCGCCAGTAAAATGGTACAAACAATTAAATTCGACATTGTGTTGTGATTTTTTTAAGTGCTGTGAACTCTTTGGATGCTGTGAACTCTTTGAATGTTTAAATTGAACTAGCGTATGCATTTGAACGTCGCGTGAGAAGTACTACACATTAGCTTTCCCCAGTGTTGTTGATGTAACTATGATCGTGTACCAGAATGATACTTTTTTTTTTTGTTCAACAACATTTTATATTAAATGCGTGTTTACTAAACTTTAAGAAATTCTTGAAAATATTTTAGACAGAGACGCTAACCAGTATACTGATCGTAATACATGTACCTACTACTTTTCGGTAGCAAACAAACCCTATATGTATTATATTTGCTACTATATTCAACTGGAATTATCTAATTTAGTACTTTTCGTTGTCGGATGCTACAAACATGGGATAACCCTCACCTCTCTCCGGCAACGAACGGCACAGATACTAGGACTAGTATTAACCACTATAGTGGTGGCTAATTTAATTTTCGATTCTTATTAAATTGATCATTCCTAACATCCTAGACTTAACTACATATGTTAACTTAACTTGCTAACTTAATTCTTATACTATGACTTTTGACTTAAAATAATTACTTATTACTGAATAAACATATGTATGTATATAATTTAAATTACGTATGTAATTATGTTCGTACTGAAAAACTGAGAATTTAATTACTTTTTCTTTTGCTTTTTCGGCAACACTTGTGGTTGTTGTAGGAAAAAAGCACTAATTAGACCGGTCAGACGGCTTCGTCAAATGAAAACATTCCAAATGGGGGATTTTCAGTTGCTCACGGTGACGTATTTTATTGAATGAATGGGGAATTCTCTATAATTTGCTATAGTATAGACATATTGAACGTGTTAGACAACACCCACTGAGTAAAGTTTTATGCAGTACTGCGGCTACAATTATTGCATAAATTATGTGTTAATGGGGAATGGAGAGGCTGCCTGCCTTCTTGCCTGCCTACCTGCCTGCTTGCCTGCCTACCTATCTGTCTGATTGCCTGCTTGCCGGCCTGCCTAAGTCATGGTCAAGTTGAGCTTAGAGAAAAAACAAATTTCCATTGGATTGAATGTACTGATAGTGTCGCATGATTTAAATATATACTAATAAAATTATTAGAAATACTAACAATAAAATGTTGTGAGAATGAAAGATAAATAAATACATATATAGAATCCATATTTGCCAAAATAATCAGACATGTTCCTACATAACATATAAGAAAAGACACATACTACATATGTACATGTATGTAAAGGATTTTTCAGTAGGGATATAACAATTTTGTATTTTTATACAAACGCAGCCTTAAATTCAGAACATCAGTACAAGG
This sequence comes from Xylota sylvarum, assembly GCA_905220385.1. Classification (NCBI taxonomy): domain Eukaryota; kingdom Metazoa; phylum Arthropoda; class Insecta; order Diptera; family Syrphidae; genus Xylota; species Xylota sylvarum. The sequence continues at coordinate 98,887,569 of LR999957.1, read as the reverse complement.
TATACATTTTTATCATGGTGAAGTTCACGAACGAGCAACGTTCGGAAATTATAACAAACTACTACCAACATTCAGCGTCTCCAAAAGTCATCTGCAAACTGCTTCGAAGTAAGCCAGTTATGTCTAAGAACCCTGATATCGTGGCTAAACACAGTGAATAGTTTAGATCCATTCGATGATCCCAACAGAAAGTGGTTTGGAGTGAGTGCCTCTTTGTTTTCGCTGACTAAAGGTATAAGTCAACGGTCGTGAGTTTACGATGAATTCGGCTTCTATTAGCATGCTTCTTAGATGATCCGCACCATCCTTTCCCAACTGCCCCCCATATGTGAGGAACCTGCTGGGACGAACTTCCACTTGGTGTTAGTTGTAGTGAAGGTTTCTATTCCTCGTCTTGCTATGAAGTTACGAATGGAAAGAATGCAGGAGTCTGTTGTCATCGTATGGGCGATTTCCATGTGAACTGCCCTTACGGTCAAGCAGGTAAGAAGAACTCCCCATCTTTTGTCCGTTCTTCTACCAACAGTTACATACAATGGACCGAAGTAGTCGATGCCGACCTGTGGCGTTTTTGCAGGTTTGACAGTATTTTCTGACTGCTCTACAAGCAGCGCGCATATAAGCAATATGGTACCTCTGACGAAGCTCGTTGATAACCGTTTCTTGGTTTTGATGATTGTACCGGCGGCGGCGGTGGTAGTCCGTGATGATTAGAGTGGTGATCCGGTGCGCTCTGGGAAGATTATTTTGCTGCCTTACACTTAGTCCGGCTTCTCTAGGCAAACGAGTTCTTCCATCTGATCGAATTATACCGTTCTCATCCAGAAAGGAACACAGGTTAAAAAGGGGGATTCGTTTGCAAATCTAATATCTACTTCTGATACTCGCTGTGCTATTTTTAGCAGTTTCTGCTTGCTGAAGCTCTGTTTGCGTTAATAATCTTCTCGCCTTATACGGTGTCTTTTGCCTTCTCATAACATATCGGGCTCTCCATCTGAGAACGTAGGCTGTACTTCTAAGTAATAGATTCCAGTTTGAGTTGTCGTTAATACGCAGTTCACTTCCATGCTGCATTGTGCGGAGATGAACATTGACAAACTGAGTTTTTAGTTCTTCAAGGGTGGAGTTATCTGGTAGCGTATTCTGCGGCCAGTTTTCCGGAGGTGACTTGAGGAATTCGGGACCGGTAAACCAACGACTTGAAACATTAAAATCGGGACGTTTCTGCCATTTTGTGGCCTCGTCGGCTACATTCAATTTTGTAGGAATCCATCGCCACTCAGATACTTCAGTTGAGTCCAATATCTCGCTTACGCGGTAGGTAACAAATAGCCGGTACCTTTGGTGATCTGAACGGATTTAACATAGAACATTCCTAGAGTCCGACCAGAGGAGTTTTTTGTGAAATCTTAATAGTATACGACTCAGCGATACTCCTTGCAAGTTGTGCACCAAGTACGGCTGCTTGTAGCTCAAACCGTGGAATGAACATAGACTTTAGCGGGGCTGCCCTTGTTTTTGGACCAATTAAAGTACATTCTATGCAATGATTTTCACTGTTTCTAATGTATGCCATGCCGTGTGAGATATAACATACGAATTTTTAGCTTTTCCAGTTCTGGTAAGTAACGTACCCATCTTCTATTTCTATTTTTCATGTTCAGCGTCTTTAATTTCTACATCCCAGTCAATTTTAGACCGCCAAACTTCCTGCAGAAGTATCTTAATGTACATCAGAAAGTGTGCTAGTAGGCCCAAAGGATCAAAGATGGTCATTAGGGTTCTAAGTACCTCACGTTTTGTAGGGCGTCGAGAGCCAAAGAGAAAGGCAACGCGGTTGGATTGAGCAGTGACTTTGTACGTAAAGCAGTCCGAAGATGTACACCACCACATACCAAGAACCTTCTCTGTACCCAATTCAATATCCGCGTTCAAGCTAATTTTTTCTGTTGGTTGAGAACTAAGTGCTTTAAGTACTGCTTGTGAGTTTGAAATCCAGTTCCTTATATGGAAACCCGCGTGTTTGTGTATGAGTCGAATTTCTTGGGCTGGCTTGATCGCCTTGGCTTCTGTAGGTAAGCTATCTATCAAGTCGCCCTTTGCTTAGCAAAGTGTTCAGCATTGGTGTTCTTTACGAACTGCTGATGGAACATTTCTATCTTTTTCTCTTGGAACTTTAGAATTACTGTTGTTAACGATATGAGTTGATCGAGACCTTTAAGCAATACCGAGTTGAGTGAAACACCTTGCACAGTAGCCGCTGCATCCCAAACCAGCCTCAGTTTTCCTGGCTTATTTGGATTTTGCATGGGAAATATCGGCAGGTACCACGACTTATGATTTTTTTCACGGATTTCTGTTGCTGAAAGCTTCCTCGTGTAACTCTTTGACACGTACTCATCTATTTTCCTATTAAGGTCCTCGCATCCGTACATTTCATTATCGGTAAAACCGATTCCATGTACAATCCATCCAAGACGGGTTCCTTAGAACCTCCCTCTTTAAGTCTCAATGGAAGTTGGAAGTTGACATTGTTGAGCGACGCACCTTTACTGCAAGCTTCAATCGAGAGCCCCTTTAGGTGATCTTACTTTCTTTGCAGTTCGCATGGTTTTAGAGACTGGAATGGTAGTTGCAGGTTCTCAACTGTATGCACGTACGTAAGAGTGTACCTCTGTGCGTTAGGAGCTGTAGAAGAGATCTCGGGCCTAAGAATTACTTGGAATTACCCTCGTTCCTGGAAGTGTTCCCAGTCCACCTTATGCATAAAGGTTACGACGTTCCGTTCACTTGTAGCTGTCTTGCAATCTCTTCGTCCATCAACGTTAGGGATGAACCATCGTCCAAGAATGCAAGTGTATGTAGCTAAATTCCTTTGCCGTAGAGGACCACCGGGACTATGCGGAATAAAATGGTATTACTGTTCGGAAGTGTGGAATTTATGTTGTTTTGCGAGTGCAGTCCGATGGTTCCGGTGTTTAGCTGGTACTTGGTAGGATCTTTTTGATGGTTTTCACATGTTAACAATGTAGCTTCATCGTTGTGCTTTTGTGTATTACTACGAATTTGCGTACGATAGTTGTGGAGTAGTCTATGGTGTTTAAAAGCACAGTCTTGTATTCTACACACCGTTGTTGAGTTAGATTTATTGCTTTGCTGGCAAAGTCGTTGGTCATGTGATTGGGCTGGTATGGCATTTTGGTTGCAGCGCAGAGTTGTTGGGACAAACTCATATCCCCGGCATTCATCACCTCTATCGATTGCAAGGGATTCCAAGACGTTATCCCTAACCAGCCACTGACGATTAATGTGGATGTGTTTGCTTCTTCTTGTTTAACCTCACCGTCACTCTTTGAATCATGAATACGCTCTAACACTGCTTACTTCCTGGACAAATACTCGGCATCTCTCCTTTTCTGTCGCTTCAATTTCACGCTTTTCTTCCATCGCCCTCTCTTCCCCTAGATTTTGCAGCTCCAGTTAAACGCGTCGTGTAAAGGAAGCCTTGCATGATCTGAAGCCGAGTGACGTTGTTTGTCAACAGTGTCTGCGTCCCTTTGATCGTATGCACTACTAGAAATGAAGGATGATAACATTGGATGAACAAGTTTATTAACTTGGGAGGAAACAATTGGAGCCGAGCTGATTCCCTTCGTAGTCAATATCCTAGTTGTAGTGACCATATTGGATGACCTATTGGACACAATAATGTGAGAGTCTAATTCGAAATTAATGTTTGCGACCGAACTCAGAACATCACCATCACCGTCTGCACCTAGGTCGGCAATTGTTGCTCTTTGTCCATCACTCGGTACATTTATTGTAGCCGAATCGCTAACTGCAGCGGCTGGTACTGGAACGCATCGATCGCACTGCACCATGTTTCCAGAGCTGTTTGGCTTGTCACAGGAACGGCAATCGTATCCCTCTAGTGACTTCATCTACTGATTTTCGATTGGTGATCTCGTGAGTTTCCTCGATAGAGCAAATGGCGGGGGTCTCTATGGTATTCCCTTTTTTGGCATCATTATGGTGACTCATTAAAACGATTCTGATTACATTGTTTTGTAAAGTGTTGCGTAACGAGACCGTCTGTGCACCCCAGACTCCGTTGTTACAATAAAAGGCGGATTTGGAGCTGGTGGTTACAAAACCTATATTTGTTAAATTAAAATTCAATTAATATTTTAGGATATGTCCATATGTACATTTGTTCGTCCACTTTCAATGTCTCCAATGTTAGTTTATAAGTTAGTATCTACGTATATATGTAAGAGCACATTTCTTCTTCGCCGGCCAAGAGAAAATGAGTAGCTTTATAAAAAAAAGGGCGGCAGGACCGTTTTTCTCTTGACGTTTCCTTAGACAATTAGCTTTTATTAAGGACGTTAGCAACATTCTTTTATGCCCTGTTTACGCTTGGTGTGCAGGGCTCTTTCATAATACTGGGGATTGAACCTCGAACTCGAACCCTCCGTAGTTCAACTAACCACTTGAGCCACGGCTCACACGCCTTACATACTGGTGACAATACTCCGATCGTTTTTTCCATCGGGTCCTTGTAGCTGCCTATTCTTATATAAAAAGGTCTAGTGAGAGTGGATTTGTGTTGTTCTCATTGCTCCGGCAGTACAAATGCGCGCTAAATACCTTTCTATTCGTGGGCACATGATATTCGAACTCACCTCTCTCTAACTAACTCAGTTCCAGGATTGCAGCAAAAGTACTTACTCAGAAATCGATTTCACTATGCGATCGATAACAAAAATTCGTTTGCAATCTCATTTTATTTCTTGATATCTTATAGTTCTAACTTACATTGTAATCGTTTACTATCAAAAAATATATGTATGTATACAATATAAAAATATATATCTAAAAATAAATAATATAACAGTATAAAAATAAATAATATTTTGTATTGAACTCTATGTATTTATTATCACTACATTTCCTTTCCTGCCGATTGTGTCTTCGTTAAAACTAAAACCTGCCATTGTATAGCCATTTGTGTGTTTAGCCACCTCATTGTTTACATTTGTTGCAGGATTATTGCTAGAAAAAATGTAATTCGTTTCATCTAAAAAATAAAATATTTAAGAACCAAAAAAAAAAAACAACACTTTGTACTTACGTTCACTGTCCATGCGGTTCGCCAAAACATATCTGGATCGTCTAATAATGATGTAAAAACTCACTGCTATTCCCGCTGCTAATATGGATATTCCCAGGAAAATCCACAACCACTTTAGCGATCCTTCGTCAACAGCATCAGGGGCGACACATTCAAACAACTCATTCTTTCGAATCACTGTATCGCTATCGCAATGGCACTGATTGTATCCAACACAAGTTCCACGAATGCATCCGTAGATTTTTCCATTACACATTGGCTTACACTGAAGTGATTCCGAATCAAATGTATATCCATCGGTACACTCGCACATATTAGGTGCGATACATCGACCACTTCCACAGGACTTAAAGCACATGGGTTCACAGTTTCCTTCGGCAGTTAGATTATAGCCAATTGGACAAACACAGAAGACGTCCAACATGCAGGTTCCCAGATGACATGGTCCACACTTGCTTTCACTTGTAATGAATGGAACAGTAGTAGTAGTCGTAGACGTCGACGTCGACGTTTGTGGGATAATTACATTTTCATCTCGAACACAAGTTTCAGATTCATCGGATAACACATAGCCCAGTGAACAAGCACAGCGATTGGGAAGATAGCATATGCCACCCTCACCACAAGGGGGATCGCAGGACGGGCTGATCGGCACTGTCTTCTGAGTTGAGATGAGTGCGACTGGCACATTTTCGTCTGCCACACAATCTCCATGCTCCGATTGCTTATAGCCCGTATCACAAGAGCAATGATTGGGAGCATTGCATTGGCCATTACCACAAAGTGGATTGCAGATCGGCCTACATTTAAGCGGCAGGACACCTGGTTTACCGATATTTTCGTATCCTTCGCAGCACACAGGTATTTGAGCTGTATGATTTCTTGGCTGAAACGAGAAAGATAAAGGAATTAGTATGCACACATTTCTGTACAATTATTGTTTTACTTACATCTTTTTTCAGGGTTTGATTTATGTTCATTGCATATGCTGTATAATTAATAACACTTTCCTTATAACATATTTTTCCATAGGTAAGGTTCAAAAGACTTAAAGTTATCGCCAGTAAAATGGTACAAACAATTAAATTCGACATTGTGTTGTGATTTTTTTAAGTGTTGTGAACTCTTTGGTTGTTGTAAACTCTTTGGATGCTGTGAACTCTTTGAATGTTTAAATTGAACTAGCGTATTTATTTGAACGTCTCGTGAGAAGTACTACACATTAGCTTTCCCCAGTGTTGTTGATGTAACTATGATCGTGTACCAGAATGATACTTTTTTTTTTTGTTCAACAACATTTTATATTAAATGCGTGTTTACTAAACTTTAAGAAATTCTTGAAAATATTTTAGACAGAGACGCTAACCAGTATACTGATCGTAATACATGTACCTACTACTTTTCGGTAGCAAACAAACCCTATATGTATTATATTTGCTACTATATTCAACTGGAATTATCTAATTTAGTACTTTTCGTTGTCGGATGCTACAAACATGGGATAACCCTCACCTCTCTCCGGCAACGAACGGCACAGATACTAGGACTAGTATTAACCACTATAGTGGTGGCTAATTTAATTTTCGATTCTTATTAAATTGATCATTCCTAACATCCTAGACTTAACTACATATGTTAACTTAACTTGCTAACTTAATTCTTATACTATGACTTTTGACTTAAAATAATTACTTATTACTGAATAAACATATGTATGTATATAATTTAAATTACGTATGTAATTATGTTCGTACTGAAAAACTGAGAATTTAATTACTTTTTCTTTTGCTTTTTCGGCAACACTTGTGGTTGTTGTAGGAAAAAAGCACTAATTAGACCGGTCAGACGGCTTCGTCAAAAGAAAACATTCCAAATGGGGGATTTTCAGTTGCTCACGGTGACGTATTTTATTGAATGAATGGGGAATTCTCTATAATTTGCTATAGTATAGACATATTGAACGTGTTAGACAACACCCACTGAGTAAAGTTTTATGCAGTACTGCGGCTACAATTATTGCATAAATTATGTGTTAATGGGGAATGGAGAGGCCGGCTGCATGTATGCCTGCCTGAGTCATGGTCAAGTTGAGCTTTAAGAGTGCTTAATACAATTTTCGGTTGTAATAATTGTCCCACAAGACAGGCTGGCATGCACTATGGAATATTCCCGTGCCAGTGAGACAACGCACCGGTCGAAGTACCGACAATATTGAAGCAATAAGAGATTCAGTTCGAAATGGGAATCTCTCAGTCCACATTGTGGCGAATTTTAGGTAAAGATCTTGGCCTGAACCCCTTAAAAGATCAAATTAACTCAAGCATAGAAGCATCTTGATCATTTGAAGCGCCGCAACTTCTCCGAATGGGCTCTGCAAAAGTTTGAAGCAAATCCTTAATTTTATCTAACAATCATCTCATGAAGCTCATTTCTAGCTTAATGGCTTTGTCAATAAGTAAAATATGTGTTATTGGACAGCAACAAACCCACATGTGCCTGCTCTCCATTGCATCACATATGGATTTCATGTCAGAGATGTGATTCGAACGAATTTTTCCGTCGATGAAAATGATCGCCATATTAAGGTCAATGGGGTTCGCTATGGAACGTGTCATGTTGGAAGACTATTTTTTTCCAGAATTGGATGGATGTTACGTTAGTGATATGCGGTTCCAACAAGATGGTGCCACATGCCACACAGCTGGTCAAACAATTGATCTATTGAAGGGGGAAGTTTGGTTATCGTGGAATCTCAAAAATTAATTCCGGTCTAATGGGAAGAGCATTCTGCTTCCATTTGCCTGATTCGAGCCTCAGTGTCTAAAGCGGGATGACGACTTGCTTTGATGTGGAACCTTTTCAAGCCTATTTGTCGGAAGAGACTTATCTTATACTGTGATCTAAGAACCTTAAGCTATTCTCGATAGCACTTTATAAGCTTCGATTTTATTTCTCAAGCTGATATCGCTTTTAACGCTGTCAGGCTGTTGATGATAAAGGTAATATCCTCTTATGGTATTGGCTTCATTACAGTCTCACCGACAGATTTTGGGACTTGGGCTCCACGTTTTTCCGAAAATTCTACTACACGAGTGGAAGTCTTAATTCTGGTGGCTTTCTTATTTCTTTCCTAGCCCTAGTCCCAGGTATTAAGCATTGCGAGAGGTTTTGAGGGGAATTCTTTTAAACAGCGGTATTTTCCTCTTATTTGTGAACAGTACCACTTTGGTTTTTTGCATTTGCATTTCCTGTTCCAGATGTTTAATATCTTTAGGGCTTCTTCAATTTGCTCACTGAGAGTTGGAAGAAATTTGTCTGTTACTATCAGTACCACATCAGCTTGAGGGCAAAGCTTGCTGCTACTGCTATTGAAAGAAAAAACAATTTATTTATTTTTACACATGTTATACACAATTCCAGCAACTAAATCAATTAATTCAATTAAATAAATTAATAAAATTAAATTAGTTTCTTTGAGCAATTTCTCATAGTCCATCTATTTGACCTATGCAGGTATGTAGTATGTATGCAATAGCATTTGCGAATAAAATATTCGTCATGACTGTTTCTTAAAAAGTTGATGAAGGAGTTCATTAGATCCACTTATATCCGTCATGCACTGTTTTTAGAAATTTATCCCCTTTGCAGTTGAGAAGAGATTATTTTTAGTTAGAAAAAGAAACTGAATTTGTCTTTGTCGGAGGTCAAGACCTGCTATAAAATGCTCCACTCCCCTAGTAAGCTTTTCTAGGAAAATCCTTTTAAAATTCTAAGAAAATTGAACATAATTCAGCTAAAAAATTGACTGGCCCGATGTAAACAATCGAAAGTGGGATTGTCTTTCAGTGTTATTGGCTTTAACATGAATCAGAGAGTTAACGTCAACGAAACCCAAACGAGTCAAGAGAGTCAAACCAGACAGTAGGTGTTGAAACCCAAAGCACGTGAACAAAATCTCCTCCTCCGTTGATAAACCCAATAGACTAGAGTCTAAAAGATATCCATACATATGTATGTATGTAGGTTATTCTGTATCTTATTATCATAGTGTCTGGCCTCATGTCATCTCATTTAATATTATTTCTCATTAGACTAGAGTCTAAAAGATATCCATACATATGTATGTATGTAGGTTATTCTGTATCTTATTATCATAGTGTCTGGCCTCATGTCATCTCATTTAATATTATTTCTCATTAGACTAGAGTCTAAAAGATATCCATACATATGTATGTATGTAGGTTATTCTGTATCTTATTATCATAGTGTCTGGCCTCATGTCATCTCATTTAATATTATTTCCATTCTCTTTTGTGTTTTTTTTTTTTTTTTATTGTTAGTTGTTGTCATTTTTGATTCTTCTCTGATACCTACTTACAGTTGACTCATTGGGAAGAATTAATGAGCAGAGGGAAACAACGTGAGAATACATAGTATGATAAACTATTACGTAAATAACAATTATAGCAGGTATTTCGGCTCAAAAGGCCCACTTATGGCCAGAGACCTAATTTCACACAACCATTTGTGATGTGCGTATTATATTTTTTGCACAAATGGAAAAGTCTTGCCGTATGCGAAAAGCATTCTTAGAACATTTATTACTCTTTAAGAGTGAACTTGGTGTAAATGTAATGTGTGGAGTGAATGGATATTGGTACATTGTCTAGACATGACATTTGTAAAAAATTATGCCACCCTTACATAGATTAAGAAAATCCTTACTCGAAAAAAATACTTGAAATAGTAACCGAATGACAAAACTACGAACAAAAGCTGCTGATGTAGTGAGGGCACCAACCATGATGTGTTGAACAAATCATAGATGGCGCGCCTTTAGGGGTCAAAACAATCTCTACAAGTACTAAAATCGCGAAGTGAATCGACTCATCTTCTAAAAGTGCTTCTTCATTCCAGAGTAATCTGAAAGGGATGCTGACGATGAAGTTCATATCAAATTTCGACGTGGAGTGGTGTAGTCCATGTTTTTGGGAAAGATTTTGAAATTATTCAGAATGGAGACGTGGCCAAGTTGTTTCCTTGATCACTGTAGGGTAACTTTGAGTCGAACGGCCGGACTTGCTGTCATTTGCTTGTTAAATATATCCGGGAGTATCAGATGAAACATGATGTCCAGTGCCGCAGAGGGGGTTAGAGCACCGCTTATGCTAAGATAAGTTGTACATTGGACCTTATTTAGATAGTCGCGGTTTATACCTTTTTCTAAGGCTGTCCACCAAACAGCCAAATAAGAATTCACGCCAATACCACGTAGTAGGAGCCACCAAGTGTTTCCATTTTTGCCGCAGTTGTATCACGATCGCTGTAATTAGGAAGTAGGGTTACTTTTCACTAGTATATACGATCTTGGTTTACCTTTGCCGTGCGCATACAAGGCGTAGTATATCGGAGTCCTGAGTTCACATACCAAGTTATTCACAAGCCAACGTTCTTGGACCAAGACGATATATTCCCTGTCCTTCGAGAGATGGTGGAGAGTAATCTGAACTAACTGCAGCATTGTGGCTACAATTAGGCAGGTAAACCTCCACTAGAGTGGAATTTAGAGCCTGAGGACGATTCCATTAGTATGTCATCTCTCAAAAGCGGCTGCAATTTATTGAAATTATCATCCGTCTTCACTTTCGATAGTTTGTCTGCATCGACTAGCGACGGATTCTGTTCAGAGAATGACGCTAGGGAGTCATTGCTCTCCAGAGTTCAAAAGGAGATGAATGACTCCAGGCCAATGGATGCAGGAGTTAGTTCTAATGGATGGGGGCACTGTGCCCAAATCAGACGCTTCGTCTTTCTTATAGACCTTGATGGTAATAGGGTTAAACCCATGGTAGACAACACCTCCAGTATTTGCCAAAGGAGCCTAAGATTCGGTATGGATGACAATAAGTGCACATCTATACAGATCCATAGGCTCGGCCAGCTTAGCGACTTTCCAGTTGTATGTCGAAAGTTCGGGATTGCTTGTTTTCATGATCGTTAAAATCGTATCCGTGTCGGAGGGTTCGGCTGGGATTCAGGTTAAAGTTCTCGGCCTACTTGGGAGCTTTGCGCTAGGCCATACTTCCCCTAATTTGCCTATAACCAGTTTATAGAGGTCGTATGATCGTTGATCTTCGCAGGCGATCAACTTTACGTAACCTTGATGTCATCCGCCATCACAACTTCTGGAAGGCGGACTTGGGTTTTACTTCATGATCTCCAGGAAAACTAAGACCAGTATAGCTGGAATGATCTTCCATCTCTCTGGAGCGACAGATCCATCCGCATCGCTTTTATCGATAACCGCCAGGGCATTTTTGTCCTTGAAGACATCGGTGTAGAACTTCGATATAACTTTGGGAGGCCTGGAGATACTGGTGTTATGTACCCTGGTGTTATGATCGCTGGCAATCTTTTTAGGCCTTTTTAGTAGACGGGATAGGAAGGATGAGAAAGAAAGGATTGGGATTCACTGCATGACATTAAAACGATGAATTAGTCATCATCACCTATCGTAGATGCCTACAAACTATTCAATATTAAAATTCAACGTATGCTCTTGTTTTGCATGAGGCCTATTAAAGTGTGCACATTTAATGTAATTACTACGATATTGTTACCAAAAGATTCATCTGCTGGATACTTTAAGTGAAGAACTGAAACTGGGCCCAAACTAGACACCCGGTGAACTTGAAAGAACCGATTATTGGTACACGAGAAGGAATCTTTTTACATCCTTATACTTATATAATATTAGAGCCGGCTAACAATTAATGTATGAAATATTTCTTTAAACCAAAGTCTGTGAGTTCTACAACATTTCGTTCGGTGTACACAAACCCACGTAAAGTTAAATTGATTCCTCCTCCGCTAGCGATCTACCTTAAACCATGTCCTCAGCCGTATAAGGTGGAACTGGCAACATAATCGATATACTGTTCCACAACCCCCACCGTCAGCTCAACAGTAGCAGCAGCAATGGATATATTGGTAATGCAACCGCCATTAAGAGCACGATACAAGAAAAACAACAACATGAAACCAAAGTCCAAGAATAATTACAAACCAACAACCAATAATGACTTGGTGCTCGTCATTATCAGCATCAGGTTTTGTTCACCTTTGCTGCGGTATTTTTGAAAAACCGCCCGCCATGTGACATCACCCTATGCGCATATGTTACCGGCGCACTCGCTATAGCAGCCGCAAAAACAAAATAAAATGCGAGTACTTGCACGTTAATGCTATAAGCTTACAATCTTACAAGTACTGAAGTTCAAGTCGTGTTCTTCTTACACATGAAGCCTAATAAAGTAGGCGTGGAATTCTGCATTTAAATGGAATTGATAATATCAAACTGATAACATATGTATAGTTGTTGGTATATTTTTCATATACATATGTCACATCCATATACATTCGAAGTTATCGTTCTATTTCGAAAAAATAAATCCAGTGTGCCACGCCCACTTTGTTGGGGCTGATAGAAAGGAAGAAGGATAAGGTATAGCTTTTCTGTATGTGTTCATTATTTTTTTTGTGTTTTTATCTTATTGTGAAACTTTTTTTTTTTGGTTGCATAATATTTTATTTTACTTTTGTCTCTTTTGTGAACTTTTCCCATAGACTTTTGTTTCCACCTTTATCAATTGCATCTATAATTGCTGCAATTTATATGGCAGTGCGAGCAGGATAGTGAACGTTTACGATAGTTTTTTTTATTTTATCATTTGTTAAATGCAGTGGATATCAGTGTTGTCGTAGCATTTTCTAAATAGTACTTTAAGGAGTTCTTTTAATTTGTTTTAGTGCTTTTATTTATTAATTTTAATTTTTAGTTATTTTTGGCGATTTAGTTTTGCTCTGGAACGGGTGGAGGGGAGGGAAGAAAGGTTTATGTTTCCATTATGGACAACATGTTTAATGGGCTCTCAGAACCTCTAAGCGAGAGGCAAAAGTTTCGGATGGCACAGACGAATCTGACTCCATACTACCAGACGCAACTAGACCTTAGTAGCGGACTTAGTTGCTTTAGGTAGAAGGTTGGAGTTGGTACGGGCTAATATCGACTTTGCTTCACTTCATTCCCAGCGTTCTCGTGGCTTATTGGAACCCGACTTGGTTTGTATAGGAGTCGAGGTGGTTGCGGTGGTTGCAAGCCGAAACCGTCAACCTGTCGATGGTTGAGGTGTTTTATTCAATCAAAAGGGTCATCTCTCTAATACATGTTCTCCTCTTAGGCGTTGTAGACACATCGATTATAGAAAAATCAGGTAGTCATGATCAAGAAGGAGGACGTGTCCTACAGATTCTGCGTCGACTATAGGAAACTAAATAAAGTTACCCTCTCCCATAAATTTCAGACAAGCTCAGGGATACCAAGTTTTTGTCCAAGTTTTTGTCTTTGCTAGACATTAAGTGAGTGTAATGGCATATCCTTGTGGAGGAGAAATGCAGGCCCTAGACAGCTTTTACAGTGCCAAGTCGGCGACACTTTCAGTTCAAAAGAATGCCATTCGGTTTGCATAGTGCACCGGTAACATGGCAAATATTCATAGACACTGTGTTTGGGGCTGATTTGAAACTGCACATGTTTGCGGGTTTGGACGATATAATTATCATTCCAACGACACCTGGAAATACTGAAAGAAGTTTTTTGTTTTTTGTGTGTGTTGCAGGTTTGAAAGGGAGTAGGGAGAAGTGTTATTTTTTTGGGTCGTCTTCAAAGTTTTTACGGTATGTAGTGGATCGCCATGGCTTACAAGTGGATTCAGAGAATGTCGAGAGCACGTTGAGGGTGCCTGCACCAGGAAAGAATGTTAGGGAGGTTAGGAGTTTCCTTATGATATCCGGATACAGGAAACTTCGCACTTTTGGTAAAACCGTTGACCGACTGAAGAAGAGCAGTAGGTTCATCTGGTCTGAGGAGAGCGAGGTGAGTTTTCAAAAGGCAAAGGAGTGCCTGCTGACTGCTCCTATTCTGACTTGTCCAGATTAGGAGCAGTCACGCTTCAGACTACTGAATCAGACATTTGATGATGAGAAAAAAGTAGGTTCAATCGGCAGCTGATTTAATAATTTATTAGAAGGTTTCCTCCGGGATGAAACCGGGAAACTAAGAACATGGCATGTCAAGAACCTTAAGCCATGCAACCGTGACCACGAGCCACACTAGCCAATAAGTCGCGTCAGACCAACCGGGCGGCGTCAACCTGTACTGATAGCATTAAGCTCTGTGATGTACAAGAGCGATTGTGACGTCGGTCGGCAGTTGTGTTGTCTCTGTAGTATACATGAACTATTGTTGTGTCGTTTACCTGGGGTAATCCAGTTTCGAATTTTTGTTTTAACCCCGATTTTTGTTCGAAAGCCAACTCCTTTCTTTTAGGAGGTGAGGGTGGGATTTGTTGCGTGCGAATTACACATATAATTCCTTTTCCACTGCATCCTTCCCATTCGTACCCATCCGCCGTTTGCCTTGTCTTTTCTCTTGTTTGCTGTTGTCCTCCGAGAGCTGTTGGTTAACTGGGTTGTCTTTCAACCCAGTGCTTACTCTTTTCCATATGCTCGAAGGGGATGACAAAGCAAGTATTCCAAGGCCCGATGGGTAGTCTGAAGCAAGAAGAGCCAGGCAGACCAGTCATCCTGAACATATCAATTCCGAGAGAATCCACCAAGAGGTTAAAAAAATCCTTCACCAACCACGAGCCCACGCTGTACTATACTGTTTGTTTGCGTGATGACACCATCATTACTTTTAGAAAACCCTATCCTTCAAAAGGAAACTATTATGTAAAGGATAGCTCCCGATTCCTTGGGTATACTTTTTGCCCTTAATGTCTGCACGATAGTTTACTCAATAGACTCCTTTCACTCTAGGTCCTTCAAATAGTCTTTTAGTAGTCTGAAGAGTGAATGCGAACATAAACAGTCGAAACGAACAGAACTACGTGAGAGTGAGAACTTGAAGCTGTGAGATAGGAACTCTGGATGTAACGCTCTTTATTCTTTCAGCTGAGTTCCTCCTTTCAGCACTCTCCCCCAGCCAGGAAGACAGGCACAAGTTTTGAAGGAATAGATTCCCCATTTCAAGTTAAAGGATAAGCTGAGTATTGTGTGATTCTAGTTGTAGATAGATTTGTAGGTCTTGTTCTGTTAACCTGTTGGTAAAGCTTTCGTATATTATTCCTGGAGTGCAATCTCTCAATATCTTCGATCACGCGCTTCTCGTGCTCTATTTCGCTTTTTTCGGAGAAGCCGATGTTCTTCGCGTCTCTTCTGCTCGTAGAGCTGATAAGCAGCCCTCGTCCTTCTTTGTAGCGCCAGCTGCTTTGTATGCCTCTTGTTTAGCTACATGTGCTTTCTGGTAATCTTCGTCAAACCAGGAGTTACTTGGTCGTGGTCGGGCGAAACTCAGCACATCAGTTGCGGCACTTTCGATAGCAGTGTTGCCGTTGGACTTCGGCAATTGATTCTGGCGTTGAGAGATTTCGGGATACGCATTCTATGAAGATTCTGGCGATCTCTAGCGCTTTCAGGTTTTCGACTTCTTTTAGCATTCGTAGCTTGGCTGCAACAATGTAGTTATCCGAGTCGATGTTAGCTCCTCGGAAGTTTCGGATATCTAGAATACTGGAGGCATACTTGTGTTGATCGCAATGTGGTTTGAATTTATATGAACGTTTCATGATCAGGAGACCGCCATCCATGTCCCCTTGTGGATAACGAGATGAAGAACACTATTAAATGCAAAGACAGAAGAAATCACATCTTAATTCCTATGCGAATGCACCAGCCTTTGCAGAACCAGAAAAGTGACGTGAAAGCTAACTTTGACCATCCTAAGATTTATACCAATCTTGGGTTGGTTATGAGAAGCCGCTTAGTTATCTCAAAGCCACGAAAAAAAAAATAATAATAATTAAACAAATAAAAAATCATAACACAAAATACATAAAATACACAACCTTTTTGTATATATGTTTGTACATATATTGTCGATATTTACATTGTACGCATATACACCTTAACCAACTCAGCTTAACTACGACTAAAGGTAGCCAGCACTAAAAAATATATTTTTACTTCTATGTAAAATACCACATAAATTAGATCTGTTCGTCGTCTTGACGGCTTCCCATTCGACCATAGTTCCATAATCCGCTGATCGAGCTTCGTCGCTTCTGCCAAATCCATAGAATCACTCCTACTCCTAAAACTAATCCTAAGAATGATACAATTAACAGAGTCAACGACATGGATGAATCCTCATCTTTTGCAACTTGTTTTGATAGCTGTTGATTTGTACGAACTGTAGACGATGTCTCCCTCACCACTGAACATTTATATACCTGTGACTGGCACACTAAGAAACCCTCATAGCATTGACATTGTTTAAAGTTGATACATTCCGAGAGAACATCAATGGAATCGGAATCATCTCCATCGCACAATTGTAGGCAGTGGTGGCCACTTCCTTCCGTTTTATTCTTTTGCCATACAAACTTTGACCAGCATTCACAATCGTCAGGATCCGCTAAAATGGCATCACCCGCCCAAACACATGCGGTACCATTGTTTAGAAACCCTGGTGCACACACACACATTCCCTTTTCATTGCACTCGCCATAAACACATGTTGCCTCGGAGCATTGTAAATGACAGGAACTCCCATTTGTTTGCTCATAATGCGGCCAGCATGAGCAGTTGTTTGGTGCTATACAATCGCCATGTTGACACTCCGGGTCACATTTTGGAACACAGACAGAGCTGGCCTTTCCGACAGATCGTTGATAACCATCTCTGCAAATGCAAGCGTTATCTGATGCGGAACATTCTTCATTTGTGGCACAGGATCGGTTGCAGGGAGGTGCTAGATCTTTATTTTCTACAGTTGTCGTCGGAATGTACTCTTGTGTCATTACACATTTCGAGCCAGAAACATTATGGTATCCGGCATTACAGATACATTGGCCGTTTTCAGAACACTGTGAGTTTTCGGGACACGGCGGTTCACATTTACGCACACAGGTGGCATTGGCATTTCCGGGACTCCGTTGGAAACCACTCTTGCAGATGCAAACATTATCTAAAGCTGAACATTCCTCATTTGTCCCACAGGAACCGTTGCAGGGTGGTTCGGTACCTGTATTTTCCACAGTTGTCATTGGAATGTACTCTTCTGTCGTTGGCTGGTTTGATACACATCGCGAACCAGATACTTTGTAGTATCCGGCATTACAGATACATTGGCCGCTTTCCGAACACTGCGAGTTTTCGGGACACGACGGTTCACATTTTCGCACACACGCGGCACTGGCAATTTCGGAACTCCGTTGAAAACCACTCTTGCAAGTGCAAGCATTATCTAAAGCTGAACATTCTTCATTAGTCCCACAGGAACCGTTGCAGGGCGGTCCTTGATCTTTATTTTCTACCACTGTTGTCGCAATGTATGCCTCTGTAGTTATTTCGTTTGCCACACAATCCGAGCCAAACAATTTGTATCCGTCGTCACAGCTACATATATTGGGCAGAGTGCAATGCGAATTAGCCGGGCATGGACTACTACAAACCGATTCACAACCAAATTTTGGATAGCCCACGTACTGATATCCTGGATCACAGCAGCCAAATATGCGTCTACTGCGTATCCTAATCTAAGGCGCAAAAAAATTTAATTAATTCATGCCCATCTAGCCCATTATATGAAAAGTATCTTACCCTAGACCTTTTTCGGGGCGTATAATGAAATCTATGGCTAAACCAGATATCTGGTGAGTCAAACCGTTCCGTTTTATAATCATACACCGTGTACGTTTCGTATCGTATACAAGAACTAAGTTCACCGTAAGCCGAACAAATCCCTAAAAGGGATACAATCGCCAGAAGGACACTTCGTATGGTCTTATTGCGTGATAGCATGTTTCCGTTTAACGTTGAGTTAGAGACTAAATAAGTATGACAAATCATTATTGTCGGACCCAAACAACGTCTCAGAGCTTTGTTTTTATTCGCTTAAGTATCCGGTTGAGATAAGCCGTGCTTTGTTGGTAAATACGCAAACAGAAAACCGCGATAAATCTTGCCGACTTTTTTAAGTTCAGATAAAATGTGGACTTGCTCAGATTAAATGAAAAATTTCTTCATTCGTCGGCGAACAAGAATGTTTCGAGTCGTTGAAGTATGAATCTATTTATAAGCAGCTATATTCGATTGAGATTTTGAAGAAAACGGAACAGTGTGGTAGTATTGTGCAAACCTCATATATGAAAGTGAGTACGTTCCTTATAGCACAGTATCTGAACTATACTAACGAACTTAATTCTTTCTGGAAGATACTGATAGTCAACTTACATATCCCTTCCTCTCTTACGAGACTGCACACCTTCGCGTGGAGTAAAGGCCAATTAGAGGTCAAAGACTATTGGGATTCATTCCCTAGACCAAGATGAAGTCAATCCCAATCCTTCCTTTCTCATCCTTCCTTTCCCGTCTACTAAAAAGCCCTAAAAAGATTGCCAGGAACAAGCAGCGATTCCACGTCAAACCATCAGCGATCATTGCAGGAATCCGGATCGAATTAAAAAAAAAAAAGAGTACCTTGGCTCTTTTTTAACACCAGTATCTCCAAGCCTCCCAAAGTTATATCGAAGTTCTACAGCGAAATCTTCAAGGACAAAATAGTCCTGGCTGTCATCAATAAAAGCGATGAAGATGGATCTATGGCTCCAGAGAGATGGAAGATCATTCAAGCTAAACTGGTCTTAGTTTTCCTGTAGATCATGAAGTAAAACCCAGGTCCTCCTTCCAGATGTTGCGATGGCGGATGACATCAAGGTTACGTAAAGTTGATCGCCTGCGAAGATCAACGATCATACGACCTCTACAAATTGACTATAGGCAAATTAGGGGAAGAATTTCTAGGTGCTAAGCTGAACATTGTTGCGAGGGAAGATATCCCCAGTAGGCCGAGAACTTGAACCTGGATCCCAGCCGAACTCTTCAACACGGATACGATTTTAACGATCCTGAAAACCAGCAATCCCGAATTTCCGCCACACAACTGGAAAGTTGCTAAGCTGGGCGAGCCTAAGGATTTGTATAGATGTGCACTTAGTTTCATCCATACTGAATCTTTGGGTCCTTTGGCAAATACTGGAGATGTTGCCTACCACGGGTTTAACCCATTTACCATCAAGATGTATAAGAAAGACGAAGCGTCTGATTTGGGCACACTTCAATTACCTGGAGCCTTTCATCTCTTTTCCAACTCTGGAGAGCGATGACTCCCTAGCTTCATTCCCTGAACAGAATCCTTCTCTAGTCGATGCAAACAAACTGTGTGGAAGTGAAGACGGATGATAATTTCAATAAATTGCAGCCGCTTTTGAGAGAGGACATACTAATGGAATCATCCTCAGGCTCAAAAGCACTAAATTCTACTGTGGTGGAGGTTTACCTGCCTAATTGTAGCTCCAAGGCTGCAGTTAGTCCAGATTATTCTCCACCACTCCATTACGGCATCGGCTGGCCTTCTTCTCCGTCTCTCAAAGGACAGGGAAGATATCGTCTTGGTCTAAGAACGTTGGGTTGTGAATAACTTGGTATGTGGACTCAGGACTCCGAAATACTACGCATTGTATGCGCACGGCGAAGGTAAACCAAGATCGTGTATACTAGTGAAATGTAACCCTACTCCCTAATTACAGCGATCGAGACACAACTGTGGCAAAAATAGGCACATTTGGTGGCTCTTACTACGTGGTATTGTCTCATTTGTCGGTTTGGTGTTCATTTTAGAAAAAGGTATAAACCCCGACTATCTAAGTAAGGTCCAGCGTACAGCTTGTCTGTGTATAAGCGATGATCTACTCACAGCTTCCTCTGCGGCACTGGATATTATGTTTCATCTGATACCCCTGGATATGCATATTTAACAAGCAAATGACAATAAGTGCGGCTGTTCGCCTCGAAGCTACCTTACAGTGATCAAGGAAACAACTTGGCCACGTCTCCATTCTGAATAATTTCAAAATTTTGTCCAAAATCACGGACTACATCACTCCACGTCTAAATTTTGATAAGAACTTCATCGTCAGCATCCCTTTCAGATTACTCTGGAATGAAGAAGCTCTCTTAGAAGATGAGTCGATTCACTTCTACACTGACGCTTCAAAAACGAAAGACGGAGTTTGGGGAGGTGTTTTTTCAGACAGTTTTAATCCCCTTCCATCTTCCAAATCATTATAGTGTGTTCCAAGCGAAAATTATGGCGATCAAAGAAGTCTTATCTTGGCGTAAGGAAACGTGGTATCTATCAGGGATATCCGCATCTTTTTGGACAGCTAAGCAGCTATTAAATCCTTGGAATCGACCTCTATAAATTCTCTAGTAGCTCTAAACTGCCTATCGTCTCTCACGGAGATAGCTGAGCATTCACATTTGTTGGGTGCCGAGGCGTAGTAATATTCCTGTGAACTGTAAGGATGATGAACTCGCTAGATTAGGAACAAACTTAACCTATTTTGCCGAACAAAGGCACCTTGTTTCTGCTGAGCTCTCTTCCGTAGAAGGAAGCTTCATTTAGGAGCCTTCGATTATGATGATTTAGGCGATCGGATAAACATAGATATCAAGTTTACGCTTCCTCAGAAGTTCAAAATACATCGGAGTATTCTTGTGCTCCGAGTACATCGGTCTACAATATTTTCGTACTTAATCTGAAAGGACATCATAAGAGAAGTAAACCTCGCCTTAGGTATTTCGCATGAGAGAAAGGTGATCTCAACCAAATAGAGCCAGGTATCTAAAGGCAAGGTTAAACAAGGTTGACTTGAAACTGTAGAGTCAGCTGAAACAGTAGAGTCAGCTGAAACAGTAGAGTCAACTAAGGAAATAAGTTAACAATTTATTCTCCATTAGTTATACTGTAGATAATGTCACTAAATAGTACAAACCACTAAAGGCAAACGTTTATTAGAGGTTATACTTTATTCCAGAAAAATTTGGTTCACGGGCGGTGGTAACGTAACGTCAGATAGTCTCCCTGCTATTGCAACGAAAGACTCACTACTAGCTAAAAACTATATTTTGTACAAAAAGGATAAAATTACACTATTTGACGCTCTCTGCGTCTTTATGTTGGTATGCAAGTCATTGTCTTCTCGTGATACTTATATCCCGCGTAGCAGATACATCGATTCTTCGATAAACAAATTCCGTTGTCACATTTCCTGCAAAGAAATACCAAATCAGTCTGGAAAATCACTCAAACCCGACGGCCAACTTACTGATAACAGTCCGACTGACAAACACCATCCTTGAGAGTATAATCCACTTGACATGTACACACGTTGGGCTCAATGCATATGCCGCCAAGTCCACAATCCGGATTACATACCGCTGCACAGCCATTCTCCTTCAATGTATAACCCGTACTGCAACCACAAGTCTCTGGTGCAGTACAATTATGCATCCATCCATTGCAACCCTCGGAACAGATGGGTCGACAAAATTTCTTTGTCTCGTCGAGCTTGTATCCTTGATGGCACTTGCATGTTCCATCTAAATAGCACTGTCCATTCAAGCAACTGATCGGACAACTAAACACACAATCTCCATTGTCATTCTTAACAAAACCGTCGAAGCATTCACACTCATCCGGTCTTACACAGTGTCCATTCATGCAGTTCTCACAGACGGGCAAACAGATTGTTCCACCGGCAAAACCTCTCACCTTATGGGCGCGATATCCAGTGCAACATGTTTCAATGACAGACAAATGCATGGAGGAGCCCATCCGGATCGATTTGGCATACGGATACCTCTTCACAGTGACGGTTCTGAAAAAGCCAGCAAACTTTGGATTGCCTCATGAAGGATTTCGAGAAATCAGAGCGAACTTACGGAACTTCAATGTCGCATTTGTGCGTTGAGTTTTGCGACGGATTGATCGTTTGGTGCAAGTGAGGATGTTGATGGTGAATAGGATGTTGCTGCGGATGTTGGTGCGGTGAGTTCTGTTGTGACTGCTTATTACCGCGTTGTTGCTGGTCCGTCAAAGATGCATCACTTCTGGTGAATGTATACGCCAACAGTACTGACAGACTGACTATAAGCTTCCACACGACGTACATATTGGCAAGAGACTGGTTAGAATTTTGAATAAAACTTGCGGTTTCTTATCTCGACTGTGAAGGCGTCTCTCTTCTTGAATGCCCATTTGTGTTTTCGAAACTTGATGATAAGCCTTTGCGGAGACTTATCAGCTTTGCGTTCGTCATTGTGTTGTGTTTAGTGGTCCAAAGAGATATGCTTCAAGTACAAACTTTTTGTATACATAAGTTCATACATACATATGTATGTCCATATGTCCGTATGTATGTATCTACATACAATGAGTTAAGGTCAAGGAAAATCAAGGACACGAATGATGATGATAAGTGGAAAATATTTTTAGTCTTAATCACCGAGAATGGTGGAATATTTCTAAAGGAAGAAGTAGAAATAGGAATGTAGGCCGCGAGAATGAGACTGTCGCCTACCAAGATAGCGTGGGAGTAGGCAACTGGAATATGGCGCAGCTTTAGATACAAATCGTTGACCCAATGACTTACGAAGGAGTTGTGGTGCAGAAAGTTGAGAATTTTAGTGATTAGAATTCAAGCAGCGTATGAGTCTAGTTGTTGTGCTTTCTTATACATGAACTTGTGCATTTCACGATAAATAGCTATGAATGTACACATTTTAGATTGGCAATCTACGCCGGAAAAATGCCAGGCGTTACAGAAAAAAAAAAGTCTGGGGTTTCCTTAGATCGTCGAAAGTAAAACCTTTCAGTAGCAAAATAGTGATCCAAGATGAATGTTCTTTGTTACGTGTATCTGGTGGTTTTTATTTCAAAAATAATTTTCGTCTTCGGCTTTGGACGACTTTGCACGGAGTCTCAGCGATATACTCAGTTAGAAACAAACTTGGAAACTGTAACAGTTCGGCAAACCTATAGAAATTGGTTTCGTGTAAAAACACATTTAAGTCATGTCGTCAGACCTGTAACGAAAGTAATTGAATTGAACTTTTTATTTGCGTAAAGTAAACTATTCTTTGAATTCTAGATTGTATACAAAACTAAAACAGTGTTCGTATGCTGTAGGGGCTATCGTGGGACATACCCGAACTGCGAGCCGATTTGCTCCCTTGGTTGCTCTAATGGAAGATGCTATGCACCGGAGATTTGCACCTGTAACAATGGCTACGAAATGAATAAAGACAATTACTGTGAACCGGTTTGTTATGGTGGATGTTTCTTCGGGAAGTGCACTGCACCAAACAAGTGCGAATGCAATAGCGGCTACGAACTAAATGCCCTTGGTTCCACTTGTCAGCCAATTTGTTCGGGAGGATGTCATAATGGAAAGTGTATAGCACCAAATAACTGCACATGTGAGCCAGGCTATGAACTGAACGCATATGGTACCGGTTGTAAGCCGAAATGCTCGGAAGGATGTGAAAATGGTTTTTGTGTAGCACCAGATGAATGCTCCTGTTCCTCGGGCTACGAATTGAATGAAATCAATCGCTGTGTTCCAATTTGTGGCAGGGGATGTAATTTCGGAAAATGCGTTGCTCCAGACACATGCGAATGCAATAGTGGGTATCAACGAGGTCCTGGAAATGATTGTGAACCGGTTTGTTTAGACGGATGTCAGAATGGAAGGTGTATTGGGCCAAACGACTGTTTTTGTGAGACTGGCTACAAACTAAACGAACTGGGTACGCATTGTATACCGATTTGTCCGGAAGGGTGTGAAAATGGAGAATGTATTGCACCAAACAAGTGCGATTGTTTCGATGACTATAAACTAAATGCTGTTGGAACCGCTTGTGAACCGATTTGTTCGGGAGGATGTCAGAATGGAATATGTATAGCACCAAACAATTGCTCATGTGGGCCAGGATACGAACTAGACACACTTGGTACACAATGTAAGCCGATTTGCCTTGAAGGGTGTCAGCATGGAGAATGCATCGCACACAACAAGTGTGACTGCGACCAAGGCTACGAAATAAATGCCCGTGGTACCGATTGTGAACCGATGTGCTTAAATGAATGTGAAAATGGATTTTGCTCTGCTCCAGGTGTTTGCACCTGCTCCGAAGGATACGAATTGAAGGGATTCAATCGCTGTCTTCCAGTTTGTGATGGCGGATGTGATTTCGGCATATGCAGCGCTCCAAACGTCTGCGAATGCCAACCTGGTTACAGTCTTTCTTCCTCTGGTACGACCTGTGAGCCAATATGTTCCGAAGGATGTGATCACGGCAGTTGTTTTGGCCCCGAAACGTGTGTTTGCCATAAGGGCTACCTAATGGGACCGGAAAATAAATGCGAACCAGCTTGCAGTCAAGGCTGCATTAATGGTATCTGCTCAGAACCCGAGATATGTACTTGCATGGATGGATATCGAATGCTGGCGAACTCTGTTAATCAATGTGAACCTATTTGTGAACCAAAGTGCCACAACTCCGACTGCTTAAAACCGAATGTGTGCATCTGTTGGATGGGTTACATTCCGATTAATAGCACGTCATGTATTCCACATTGCAACACGAGTTGCTTAAATGGATTTTGCTCTGAGCCGAATAATTGCACCTGTAATGACGGTTACGAGGCACACGACTATGAGCCGAATGTTTGTACGCCTTTTTGCGATAACTGTGACAAAGGTGATTGTGTCTCACCGGGCAACTGCCTATGCTGGCCGGGCTACAAAATGGATGACAATGGGACATGTTACTTGGCCATCCAGGCTACAAACGATATCAGTACGACAGAGGAAGCCACTACATCAGAAAATCCAGTTTCATCAGAGCTGTATACTTCCACATCGTTTGCTACGGATTATTTAGTAACCGAAACAACAGAAGTATCTGAACATTCTACAGAAGACTATTTGTTTAACTGCAGTTGTTGGCATAATTCGTTTGCAAGCTTTAACTCTTCCCATCCCGGGGATTGTGCATCGCATTGTAGAAACAGTACTGAAATAAATTGCATTGATAAGGAGAAATGTATATTTTTCGAGGATCAAAAGGAACTTAGCTGCAATGAAATTATCTACCGATGTGCAGTATTCCACAGTAGACACACTCATCATGGTCCTTTATCGAATTTGATGATTTGGATAATAGCGATACATGTGATAGGCGGCGTTCTTGTATTACTGATGGTGGTGCGTCACTACCGTCACAGAGGGAGTGCCATCATATCTGAGAAAGGTATATGTAAACCGTGTCTGAAGACTTTAAAGTTAGTAGTTGACAATATGTATCATTACAGAAGGACCACAATTCACAGTGCAGTATGCTAAATAAGGCAAAGGAGAGGTGGTCGGGCTGTCACCTGTTTTGGCAGAAAATAAAGTATTTCGGGTCTCTGATCTAAGACCTATATTTATAGATATATATTGTTGTATGTTGAAATATAAAATAAATGACTCCGTTGTTGCAGTCGATTAGGCTGAATTGATTCCGGAGGTTATATTAGGCAGGCTTACCTGTATTTTCTATTTATAGTCAAGGAGCTTATAGAAACAACTTCAAAAATTCACTCATATGTGCTGTCTATGTGCGCTCATTGATGAAAAACGCGCTTCCATGTATCCGCATTGTACTGTCGTCTAGTGCTGATCCGAGTTTGTCTACTTTCTCAATATTTTTCTCTAGACTAAAGTAACTCGTACAATCATATTTTCCTTAATGTAATGCAGACCAGCTGCTTTTAATGTTGTTCAGGGACGGTTTTTCTTTTTTAATTCGCTGGAGGGAAATCCTTTATGGATACTCGGTAGTCCGTGCTACAAGTTATTCTAAACTCCATGCTACTGCATTTTTACGCGACTAAAACACTCCCCCCTAAACCATGTCTTGATTCAGCCCACGGTACCAACGGTCAAGGCATTCCTTCGAAGGGGCAGGTTTTGACACGTCGTTTTCTCCATCTTGGGCTCTTTGGGTTTGGTTTTCTACCCGTAGTTCCTGCATGATAGTTGCAAGGATTCTGTTGGCGGTGTCCTATACTTCCCTCTTTGATAGCATGAACGATATAAGTCTCTTTGGGGTTATTTCATTGTCTATCTCTTATTATAGAGTATTTCTGGCTGTTTCGTTTTGCACTTTGCCTCCACAATGAGGACAGAATGCGATATCATACTTGTTAAGGAATTAGGTAATCTGTCGTTTCTATTGCTGAGTGAACTTTCCTTCAGTCAAGCATCTTGTATAGAGGTTTGAAAACAACTCTGGTTGGGTTTTAATGGCTTCCTTAAGGACGAATCTCGTCTATTACTAGAGCCTTATCGCTTTTCATTGAGCCTGCTGCTTCCGGGACTCCTGCAGTTGTGACGGATTGTATTGGTAGTCTTTGGGAATAGCCTATAATATTCATAATAGTCGGGCATTTTTGTGCTGCGGTGTCATTTTTAGGTCTGTCCATAACTATCTTATAGCAGCTTCCCTACGGGTTAGGTACGAAGCCTTTTCTTAGCGATTGGAAATATTCGGTTTTAGAATTCTTCTCGTATCGCTTTGGAATCTTCTCTTTGTCTTGCTCGCTACTGGTGCCTTCGCATTTAGAGGCAGTCTGCTCTCAACTTAGCGATGCAATCGTCCCACCATTACACCGGAGTTCGCCCATTTTCACTACCTTTGCTTGGCATCCTCGTATGAGGGAAGTTGACACTTATTTGGCCTGTTCTTCAGCACGGCAGAGGCACCTCTGGGAATACTTTTTCAGTTTAACTTTTGTGTCTTTTGGTGCTGGAACCATCTTGGCTTTGTTGTATCTTCATCTTAACGTGTCGGTTATGTACATATATTCGGCAGGTTCTCTGGCGTAAAACTGAAAGCCCTGGTCTAGCCTGGGTACCTTGCTGCCACAGGAGTGAGTATGGTATGTCGTAGTTAATAGTACATATACTAATACAAGAGTAAGCGTCACTGAGTATACGGATTTCAGTGAAATAATAACTTAGTTCAGGGAATTCTTAGTCACATTAAGTGACTAAATGATAGAATTAGCCCTTAACAGTCTCGGTAAATGGGCTAGAGAGTGTAGATTTCACGTCAACCCGGACAAGACAAATCTAGTACTCTTCAGGAGCAGTTACAAGATACCAACCTTAAAAATGCAGAAACTAGCTGGGTTTGGGCTGTCCTTTTTCCATTGCTCAACATATCTTCGTATCGTACTAGATAAAAAGCTAAACTGGAAACTTAATATACAGGAAATAGTTGACAAGCCCTATAATGCTGTCTTCATTCGCAAGGGGTCAGCGGGTTAGGGGGGTCTAAAACTAACAATAATGATTGGTTGATTGGTTTAAACTGGCGCTGGATAAGGATGTACTTACTCCATGAGAAGGTCATTTGTGCTGGCGATGTGTAAGGTGGTGGGTGGCACCCTATTACTTTGGGAACCATTAACACCTTTGTATGAAGGAGCTAATCTTATCCGTGCAAGCATTGCTGAGATCATTTACCTAGAGTAGACTTTCTGATGTTGGCGAGTGCATTGCCCGTCCTTCCTCTTCATCCCTACAGCTCCTACAGAAATCGTTGCAAGGAATGCCTAGTCTTTGAGCATGTCTTCCTATAGCATAGTGTTCCTTGAAGAGTGTTCCTCTCTTACGTTTTAGGAGTCCAATGGACCTAGTTATATTTAAAGTCGGCCAGAGCAATCTAGTGATATTGCATTAGTCGAGTTGATGCCATCGATGATTGGTCTCACTGACCGCATCGGCATTGATAAGGTATTTAACATAAGACGTTGGAGCCTCGATGTCGGTGACGCTTATACTATTTAAACAAGACGAGCCTCGTCTAGCCAGTTCGTCAGCCTCACAATTCCCTGGTATGTTACAGTGACTTGGTAACCAGCAAGGGTGGGGCTTTATTGTCCAACTATCTTGTTAATAGATACCCTGCAGTCTTTCGCTGCCTTGGATCACGTTGTGCTGGATTCAAGGGATTTAATGGCTGTCTTACTGTCGATGCATCATATACATATGACAATATCCGATGCTGATACTGCATTAACCGCCAGCCAGTCAACTGCTTGACGAATGGCAGTGAAAACACTACAATAGTTTGGAAGGTTAAAGGAGAGGTGGATGTCCAAATCCTCTGAGAAGACTCCAGCACCGACTACGTCCTCGGTCTTGGACCCGTCCGTAAAAATTGACAGCGTGTCCATTCAGTTTTGTTTGGTATTCAGAATTTGTCCACAATTAACTTTTGACCCACCTTGGTGAGTTATAAGTCCACAAACCAATTGTGAACTTATAACCCACCCAGATGGGTCAAAAGTCTACACAAAAAAATTTTGTGGACTATTGACGCATCGATTGTGGTCTTATGGCTTAGTAAGGTGGACCCGTCCCAAAGGATTGTAGCTTTTCTGTATGTTTTTTTGTAGACCGTTGCACTTTAATTCATAGATACGTATGAAAGTCCACAATGCATAAACAGTGGAATATATATGGGGGCATGCTGCCCCCCTGCAACCCCCCTTTTTGGGAACACTATTGGATTTGGATTAGGTGCGAGGTTGGGTATGTGCAAAGTTTCTTTAAATCCATGCGAAACAGACTAAACATGGTTATAAAGTAACTTTGGATACACCCAACCTCGCACCTACTCTAAACCCATACCTCGGTTTGTTATACAAATGCTGTCCGCTGCGTTACACGAATTTCATCTATTTTTTTTTTGTTCTTATGCAAATTGTGCATTTATGACTAAGCATATTCAAATGTGGATGTACGATCCGGTGAAATGTGTAATTATAACCCACTTTAATGGACCATAGCTCCGAAATCGATTTGTGGACTTATACCTCACCCATGTGGTATAATAGTCCATTGCGGACTTTTGGCCTGTGAACTTATGATCCTGCACCGTTACTATCAATAGTGGGTTTGATGTAAAAATCTAGAATTCTTTCCAGAATTTTGAGAAGAATAGACGTTAAGCTGATTGGTCTAAGATCTTTCGTGAAGGTATGGGGGGTATTGCCTGCTTTGGGTATAAAGATCACTCTTACCTTGGCGGTCGGCATTGTTCCAATCGGAATACAGGATATTTTATGCACTATAATGCTGAAGGTGCTCTGTGTAGGTACTATGCCCACGGCGGCACTCGACATACAATATACTTACTGTTCAAGAAAGGATTAGAGCTTCCATAAAGTGGTACAATTAAAGGCATAAAACCATCAATCTGCGCTGCCAAAAGAATTATTCAACATGGCTGACCTGAGATGGTTCAACTTAAAAAGGCATAGGGTGTCTAAGGGTTGTGTAGCAGTGTTAGATCGAAAAAAATCTGGGAAACATGCTTTGAGATTGGGATTATCAAATGTGGATATACATATATGTATGTATGTAGATACTTCAACCTACACGTTTCGGAGGACTTTACACATCTAGTCTGTGAATGCCAAGGCATAGCACGGAGTAGACTGGAATGCCTTTGAAAATACTTCTTTGATAACCTAGAGGAAGTTGACTCTTCGAACCAAATCAGTGAGATATTCAAATTTTGTAGTTATGTCACCGTTCAGGTTTTCTATGGATTCACTATGGTGCCTAGTGCTTTATGATAAACTCATAACCCTGCACTACCTAATCAAACCTATCCTATGGTATGTCGTTTATCGCGTCGATATGTCGCGTCGTATGTTGAATTATAGTTAGTTATCCTCCGCTAAAGAGGGAGGTGATACATATCGCTTCAATCGATAGATTGGTTTCTTTATTGAATTTTAACAGATATGTACATACTTTGGGGAGATCTGATACTGGTATACCAAATGCCCTGGCATACTTTCTGGCTTACCGGTAACGACTACACATAGGTATATATAGTGGGATTATCTACGTACTTACTCATATATTAACATACATCAATCAATGACCATGAATATAATCGATCACGTAGCATCTTACTGAGACTGGAATTCACTAGAAGATGATTAAATAAACAACAATTCATAGTAAATACAGAAAAATCACAATTATGTCTCGCACTGTATCTCTTCGCTTTTCATTCGAGATTATCAGTCCAATGACGATGTTAGAAAGCGATACAATGAGTTATTTTGCGGATTGATAATGTCCTAGTTCTGTATAATCCGCTATCTCACCAAACATGACCTCAAGGCAAAGATTTTGGAAAAAAATCGTTTTTTTTTTTCGGTTGTTGTTCTGTTTTGTTATTTTGTTTGTTGTTTTCAAGCCTCTATCTTACAGTTTCAAATAAATTCTTTGCGGGTCTCAGAGTATTTTCGTGATCTTACGTAATGGCGATAAGGTAATGGTTGTGGGCAGTAGAACTGCAGCTGTGGCAGGTTTATGCGCTTGGTTTTCGTTTTTATCAAATGCATCCAGATGTCTGAGTTTCAAGCTCTGAATCCCTTGGGAAAGAACTTTCTATATGAAAACAAGAGAAAAAAACGTTAGCTAACTGCCCGCCCACTAGGAATGCCTTGAAGTGATTCACAGAGAACAGTGTTGATTCGATTTAGCTTCGACTTGGGGGCTATTTGCGTTAGTTTACTAGAAGCGTTCGTCGCGAGAACATTGATATTTTATTAAGTAAGAGGATGAAGTATTTATTTGTTGTACTGGCAGCAGCCGTGCTGCCATGTATGGTACTTGGTCAATTCAAAACTAGACAGCCTATATCGTCGGGCAACCTAGTTCAAGGTTCTAATTCCACGAATTCGTATCAACCCCGGTACAACCAGTCTTCGTTATATCCGCCATTGTATCAGCCACCTATTCAAAGTGGTCCGGTTTACGTAGACAAGACTGCAGAGTTTTTGAATACAACCCGTTCTAATATGGCTTCAGGAATTTGTTTCACTGAAGTTCCGTAAGTACAGCGATAGGTTGTTGATATCGCAAAGTAGTAGATACTTAAACTTCCTTTTGTAGAACTGCATCGTTGGTACATAATCTCAACGCAGTACCGAGTGGCAATGGCTCCACACCGTCAATGAGCCGAATTCAAATTTGCTGTGATGGTTACGAACGCAATCCGTATGTGTTCCGCAAGTGTGATCCAATCTGTAAGGATGACTGCCCGAATGGAATTTGCACTGCTCCAAATACATGCGTCTGTCTTCCGGGAAATATTCGTGACTATGAAGAGAACTGTGTACCTACCTGTCCAATTGGTTGCCGCAATGGTTTATGTCAACCCGATGGATCGTGTGTTTGTAAGCCCGGATATATCTTGGACATGACTACAAAGCAGTTTTGTAAGCCGCACTGCAGCCGTGGATGTGACTTTGGCAGTTGTGTTGCTCCAGATACGTGTCGATGTCTTCCCAATTACGAACTCTCTTCAACGGGAGTTTGCCAACCAAAGTGTGAAAATTGTCAGCATGGAACTTGTACCGCACCCGGGCTTTGTAGTTGCGATCGCGGTTATCTTAGGCAGAACAATGTGTGTGAACCGATTTGTACTAAGTAAGTCTACGATAGCTTTTGTTTTTCTATCTAAATGATTATTTTTCTAGTGGATGTAACAAAGGAACTTGCGTCGGTCCGAACACGTGTAGCTGTAAGCCTGGATTTGCTCTGGACAGCAGTGGCTTTAATTGTGTTCCCCACTGTGATAAGCCATGCTTGAATGGCTTTTGTGATGGACACAATGTATGCTCGTGTAATTATGGATACATTCAGGATGAGGTTCAGTCAAATGTGTGT
This sequence comes from Xylota sylvarum, assembly GCA_905220385.1. NCBI lineage: Eukaryota > Metazoa > Arthropoda > Insecta > Diptera > Syrphidae > Xylota > Xylota sylvarum. Next base: position 98,855,661 of record LR999957.1, on the reverse strand, counting down.
AAGGCCCACTGTCCAGCTGGTTGTCCCAATGGATACTGTACCTCGCCAAATTTTTGCATTTGTAAGCCGGGATTCATCAAGAGCGGTGTCAAAGGCCGACAATCTTGCGTGCCATTGTAAGGCAGGGGCTTTTAAGAATTCAATAAAATTTACTCTCTAGAGTTGGTTTATGTTTTTTTTTCGTTCTTATAGCTTGGTTTTACAGATGCAGATATTTAGCGGTCTTTAAATGTGAGACTTTTATTTTCTCTAGTGTATCTCTGAGAGTGCTGCTGATCCTTACAAGAGAGAGAATTGCATTCTATCGAGTAGCAGATCTTTATAAAAACTTGTCAATCATGGTTCAGTTGGATTAGTAAGTGCAGAAGATCTTGCAGAAGATCTTACAGTAGATCGCTGATCTGTTTCAGCTAACCAAGATTTATATGGAGTTGTCGTGTCATATATATGTAGGTCGATTGGTCAATTGGTTTTCTTGGGTAAATAGATCCTGTTTTTCCATCAAACGGCGAAGTGATAAATTTCATGATCTTATGGGACAGCTGGAGAGAAGATCTTCTTGATCAAACTGATCGTGACATCATATGGCTGCAGACTAACATGTTTGGTAAGGATATACTAACTAAATAGGTAATACAGGTGCGATCACTAAATTTTTATGTTAATGGACTTCGTTGAAAGTTAGAGACTGTTATTTTGTTAAAAATACATAACACATGCACTTCTATAGATAAAATTGAATCAATTTCAAAATGACTTGCTCGACTGTTTCGGTACATCTGTCATGTTCAATTCTAATCAGCCTATAGCTTTAATCATTCACAAAACTACCTTATCACTTGAGCATATTTCTCAATTTCAATTCACAAATTAAAACCAGATTCTGGGTCACCCTGCCAGGCGATAAGGAAAAATCTTTCAACCGAATCTTTTCCAAATGCGACATCGGTACGAGTATTTGAATTAAAACATCTGAGGAGTGTAGGTCGTCGGCAAGACAATGTTTTCGCGGTTAAGTGCGCTCTATACGTGTTTCGTTTTGATCGGATTCGGAGCGGTTCTCAGTGAACGAGAGGTTTTCGGCGATATCTTCAGCTCGGGCAGTCGTAGTTTGGCATATACATCAGATAATTATGGGAAACACAAGTGCCTAAAACAAGTGCCGTAAGTGTTCTGTCTTGGTGGTGGGAAGGAGCAGAAAAAAAAAAAACGGCAAACTAATTTGATATTTTTAGGGCGATCCTCTTTCGCGCAGAAAAGAATGAACCAGTGCAAGGCAACGGAACTAGTATACATTTCCATCAAATCGAAGACTGTTGTGAAGGCTACAAGCGGACAAAGTACGATTGGAACCGCTGTGAACCTGATTGTGGAGTAAAGTGTAAGAACGGATTCTGTCGGGCACCTGGTCAATGTGAATGTTTCGATGGTTTCATCGCCAACGATCGGGGCGAGTGTGTGTTTGCGTGTCCTTTGGGATGCGAAAATGGGCGATGTTTTTTGAATGGAACATGTCGCTGTGATCGTGGATACGTTCTGAATCCGAGCAAGGCATTTTGTAGACCTGTTTGCAGAATAGCATGTGGCCATAACCAGGTATGTGTAGGACCGAATAAGTGCGATTGTAAGGAAGGCTATCAATTGACGGCGATCGGATGTCAACCGATTTGCACGCCGGATTGTGGACATGGTCGATGTGTTGCACCGAATCAGTGTGAGTGCTTTGTCGGGTTTTCGATGAGACCACCGAGGACGGTCTGTGAAGCTGAGTGTTATATGTGGGTATGGTACATTTGAAGACTTTACCGAGACTGTGACAGTTTTCTTGTTCTAGGAATTGTGAAAATGGCTTTTGTGACTCTCGGTATCGATGCCTATGTCACGACGGCTACAAATTTGACGAAAATACAACAAGTTGCCTGCCTGACTGTGGGGATAAGTGTGAGAATGGTGTTTGCATGCGGCCTGGAATTTGTCGTTGTTTCGAGGGCTATGAGCTGAAAGGCAACACTTGTGCTCCGATCTGTGAAAAGTAAGTTGAGATGTCAATCTAACATGTTCGCAATAAGATCTCCTTATTCTAGCGGATGTGGCTACTATGGCAAATGTATCTCACCCAACGTCTGTGGTTGTGCGCTATCGTACCAGCAGTGTATGTTTGGAAATTGTGACGCTATCGGTCGGTGTATTTGTAGTGAGGGAATGATTCGTTTCGTGGACAAATGCATAAGGCCAGATCGGGTTGGGACACTGGTCAGCAGCTATGACCAGAGGCAAGTCTACAATCAGCAGCTAAAGTTAGAGTTTCACACATTGATTGGTAGACATTTTGCCGACATTTATTCCTTCTGATGGTGGATTTGAATGATTTTGTTTTGTTTTATCCTTATAAGCTAATAAACTACAATTTTGTAAATACTTAATAGAGACCAACTTTTACATGTGGGATATCTTATGCGTGGCAGGATAGCGTATTTCGTCGTACAAATGACTGTCCATACTGCCCTTCCGCGACTTTGGCACAACTGAATACAGTGACTCTTTGCGGGCGTAGCAATAGGGTGGTTTTACGGCAGCATTATTTGTGGGAGAGTCATAAAATTCGGGACCTTAAATTAAACCTTTTTAAAATCGACTGTAATTGTTCAGTTTTTTCCTCTTACTTACCCTCGGTTTTATTTCGTAACATTTGTGTGAAAGCAGGCAGATCCGGCAGAGGCTTGGTGAATGCTTTCGATCCAATTGAAGTACGGTCACCTTCTATATCGGCCGGATTCGGCCTCGGATGTCGTTTAAAATTGAATTTCTTGTAGATAATTAAAAATCCTAATGCCAATACAACCATAATACACAACAGGATCATCAACAAGATCGTCAACAGTTTCGATTCGTGATCAAGAGATGGTGTGCCGGCTTCAAGTTTCGTTTCATTTGCCTCACCACTTGCCTTCAGCTGTTCTTGTTGCCAGTTCGTTATGACGTGAATAACCTCTGGAGTCTTTGCTGCTCCTCCTGGTTGATGGACAATAATCGATGGCGTTGGATGATCGGGTGGTTTTATTAAAATCAGCTCCTGTAGTGTTTTTGGCGTTGTTACTTCGACAATAGTGTCTGGGACAAGCAAAGTGACAGTTTCGGTTGTGCCAAGATTTTTAGCAATCCGATCGAGATTTTGGGTGATATTCACAATTGTCGAATTTAAGGTTTCGATCATCGATGATGTTACATTTGCAGGTAAGAAGCTTTCATCAACTTGGCACTCGCCGGTTTGTGGATTACATCGATTCGAACTGCATTCACAGGTTTTCTTACACATAATGCCGTGGGTACCTTGAGGACATGGTAATTCACACCTGTAATCATAGGAAAACAAATTATTTCACTGTAAACTAGAGAATCATTTTATTTGCATACATATCACCGGCCCAACCAGAAGTACAGTGACAAATTCCAGATTTATTATCACAAACGGATTGATTGCGACAACGGCAGACGTTCCTACACGCCTCTCCCCATCGATCGTGACGGCATCCTAAATGAAAAAAATAAATATATACATAAACAAAAGATATGTACGTCATAGGTCAACTTACTCTGCGTGCAATGTTTTCCAGTGTAACCTGCATCGCAACTGCATTCATTCGGTGACTGGCAATAACCTCGTCCGCATCCACCACGACAAATAGGCTTACAGATCGTTTCATTAATTGATGTTATCCCAGCATAACCATCGCAGCAATATCGTATCGTACGAGTTTTTGTGACGTTCTGTAAGAGAATAGATACTTTTATTTTACACTTAAACCAATACTAATGAAAAGATACAATACCAAACGGCCTAAGGGTATGCAAGGAAATGTGTGAAAAAATTAAAGAGTGATGCCACTTGTCTTACTTATTGGAAGCGTCTAGTATTCGTGAATTCTACCGTAAAAAAGATATCTACCTCTATGTTGCATGTACATACATATACCGATACTGTGCGAAGGCAGATCTTCTTTGCTTTGATGATATGGAGCGCCACTGTCTATATGCTCTGTTCTCACTTACAGTAGCTAGGTTTCACAAACCTTTAACTATTATTTGCTAGATGATCAGATGCTATTAGCCCAAATAATACATTTAACAATAATTTTAAGAGAAGTTATTTTACTCGGCTATGTTTTCAGTGATTAGGCTTAAATTAACATCTAACTTCAACTATTCTTCGCCATGGTTGCTTAAGTCGCCCAACTCTTCTGCCTGACTGGATGACTAGATTCCACTGCATGGCACATTTCTTAATAAGACCGTTTTCACGCTGTAAGTTGTCACCAATCCATTGTCACTTCCTCCGCCATATGGTGGTATGGTCTATAGGTTCGTTGGAGATGCGGTTCGGCCAAAAATCCCTAAGATGTTTCGTAGGCATCTATTTACGAATGTATGCAGCCTTCGAGAGACTATGTTGGTAACCTTCCAAGTACTACACCCGTATAGTAGTACCGATTCCGCATTAGATCTGAACTGCCTCACCTTTGGATTTTGTGCTGAAAGTATCGCTTTCCAGATTTTTGATAGCATTCCAAACGCAGTTTTAGCTTTTCCGAATCTGCTGCCCACTTCGAGTTCGGTGCCACTGTCGGCCGAGACTGTGCTTCCTAAATATAGAAAGTCTTCTTTTTTCTCGACCTGTTTCCGGCAATGCTGAGTTGAGCGTCGGAGTTTGAAATGCTTAGGGCCTTTGTTTTTTCTGCATTTATACTCGTATTAAGCCCTACTTTGTTTGCCTCAGCTTGCACATTTTGATGGTAATTTTTGTTACTCTGAAATCTGGCCGTAAATATCCGGTCACGGTTACGGTTTCCAAAATATGAGACTGCTTTTTACTGTTGGTGTTATCATCAGTCCTACGCCGGACTGATGCTTCCGGCTAGTTTTCCAGCGTAGAACAAGACAGTACTTTTTGTGGGCGAGTAGTATTCCCTCATCTTATCTCGATCAACGCCAAGACGTCCATACTATATTGTGAGACCCCTCCTTCAAGTTGGAGGAATCTGACATTCTGAGAACCTTCGTCTTATAAGTCGAAGAGGGGCTTAACAGTTTTCAATCTTATAAGCGCTGAAAATCAAGTCTTCCTCTTTTTATATAGGCCTAATAAAGTGTGCGTAGAGAGAGATTTTTAATTCTAAAAACTAAAAGCCTGTAGAAATGAAGAAGGAAACCTCGTAGTCGAGTCACACTCGGTGCTGAGAATATGAAAAAATTTCTTCTGCAGACTGTATAACGGCTGCGAAGACCAACATCCCGCTGCCAGGCAGAATGAACCATTCAACATAGACGATGATAGCCAAAACTTTCATCCACCTAACCAAAGCGAAGTGAGGATAGCAATACCCAATCTTAAGTCCAACAAGGCTGCGCGGTGTTTAAAGCAGCTGGAAATGACCTGTTAGAGAGCATACACCAACTCACTTCTAAAATTTGATCAGATAACTATATTCCTGATGAATGAAATCTCAGCACCGTTTGCCCGATCCATAAGACATCCCATCAGTTGCGCCAATTACAGAGGTATCAGCATCCTCAACATCGCGTACATCTGAAACCCTTCGTCAACAACCTGATTGGGCTCTATCAGTGTGGTTTCAGACTAGAAAAGTACACAATCGATCTAATCTTCACACTTCGGCAGATCCTGGAAAAAACTCAAGACGTCCAAACGATACCCACCATCTTTTTATCGATTTTAAGGCCGCATATGACAGCATCTATAGAGACGAGCTATACAGAGCCATGTCTAGTTTTGGCCTGTGCAGGATGACGATGGAGATCAAGGTCAGTAACGATCTCACCGAGACCTTTGATGACAAAGAAGGAATCAGACAAGGTGAAACTCACATACGAGCTATATGAGCTGTACGAGCTATACAGCGACATCGATCTGGTCAAAAAATTGCGCATCAGTCATTTAAGATGGCTAGGAGATGTAAAGCGGATGGAGACAAATGATTCGACCCGTAGAGTCTTCGAATTCAACCCGGAGGGACAACGCAGTAGAGGAAGACATTGCCTTCGGTGGTGCGCATAAGTAGAAGGGGACCTAAACAAACTTGGAGTGCGCAACTGGAGGCAGTTAGCTAAGAATCGGGAGATGCTTGTTAGTGGAGGCCCAAGTTCACCCCGAACTGTAGCGCCACCTAAGTAAGTAAGTAAGTTATGAAACGTGATCTTTTAGTGAGTTGTAGGTCTGTGACTTTAATTTTACTTACCTCAGTGAATACATTTGCAAGACTACCTTTAAATTTTGTGTGATTACCCACCAGGGATACCTTCATACTGTCTGAGACTGAAAGACAGCAAAAACAGAACTTCAAATACCATGAGACTTAATTGGTTAGAAGGATGAAAGTGGCCATTAAGTTTAAGTTCCCACTAAGTTAGGTGCGGGACTAATCATTAAACCTTTTCCTAATCTAGTATTGTCCAGAGTATACTGATATTGCAATGGTTTGTAAATATGTCTACTAGTGTAAATGAGAAAGTACTGCTACTTTAAAATATACAATTGTGTCCCCTGAACTATTGCTCAATTCGATAAGATACTCCAGATGAAGCAGAATACCAATTGAATAATGTGTTGCTTACTTCCTATCACGACAGCTGTGTTCATAAAACCAGTCTGTGCAAACGAAAGGTTCCTTGGTGAAATGACCAGCTTGCCAAACTTAGGAAGAAAGTTAGAAAACTCTTCAACGCTGCTAAAAGCACGAAGAGTTGGGACGAATACAGGTTCGCTCTTGCAGAATACAACTCAGAACTGAGACGATCTAAACGTACCACATGGAGGAAATGCTGCGAAAACATTGCAGACATTGCAGTAGCGGCACGAAACCACAAGGCACTTGTGAAAGATCATGTTAATTGTGTAGGTTTACTAAAAAAGTCCGATGGTACCTACACGAGGGACCGTATGGATGCTATTAGAACCTTACTTCAGGTTCACATTCCAGGTTCGTCTACTTGTGTATTTCACACGTACCCGAACGCACCTGACCATAGGGTCTGCATCGCTAGTAGAGTAAATAGTTTATCCGGTAAAATTTTTAGTCCCGATAAGGTCAACTGGGCTGTAGGGTACTTCAAACCATTTAAGGCCCCCGGCAGTGATGGTATGTTCCCGGCACTTTTGCAGAAAGTAATTGATCATCTTGCCGGGTTTGATTGTTTATTTAGAGCCAGCTACAATTGGGGTTACATCCCGACAACCTGGAGACAGATAAATGTAATCTTTATCCCCAAAACAGGCAATAGGCCTTGTGAGCTGCCTAAATCTTATAGACCTATAAGTCTAATATCATTTGTCCTCAAAACAATTGAGGTTCATATTCGAGGTTGGCTAGATTTGTCTACTCCTCTGCACTCAAGTAAATTTGTATGCAGAAAAGGAAAATCAACAGAAGGTGCTCTTGACAATCTTGTGAAGAAGATAGTGGGAACTATACGTTCCAAGGAAATATCTGTGTGTGCCTTTTTTGACATTGAGGGCGCATTCGATAACACTAGCTAGAGTAGTCCTTTCCCCCCTTCTATGGTCACTTGTCATCGACAATCTCCTTGTCGATCTTCAGAGATTAGGCTACATCGCATCGCCATTGGTTATGCAGATGACTTGGCAAATTTTTTTCACAGGTAAACACAGTACGACTATTTTTAGTGTCATGCAATGTGCGTTATTATACGTGTTAGAATGGTGCAGCAGAGAACGATTATCCATCAATCCTTGTAAAACCGTTCCAGTGTCTTTTACAAAAAGAAGACTGGTCAATCTAGGACCTATCACGATCAAAGGCACCACTTTAGTCTATTCCAATGAGGTTAAATATCTCGGTATCACCCTTGATAAACGGCTTAGCTGGAATTCTCATATCAAGTCCGTCATTAAGAACGCAACTAGGGCCATGTGGGCCAGTAGACGACTATACGATAGAACTAGGGGTCTAAGTCCAAAAATGATACATTGGTTGTATACAATGATAGTGATCAGCGGAGCTGAGGAACTCTGCGGCTAAGGACTTGCTATCCTTCATAAGGGAGGTGAAACGTCTTTTGGCTTAGTAATACCCTTTGATACAATAGATCTTCCCAGGTCTCAGTGTCAGCCATATGGGCAAGGGTCTTTATTAAAAAAAAAAAAAAAAAAACTCCAGTTACAGTAGCTCCTCCGCATTGTTGAACAGAAATGTATCAAGTGAATCCAATGAACGCAGGTCCGTCTTTGTATGAAAATAGGTGATTTCTGTTTTTGTACTTCTTCAAAGTCTATCGTCTTTGAGAACATGCCAGTTGTAATGTCAAGCTTTGCTTACCTTATGTAGTTAAGGCTTTTAACCCTTTGGGGGGCATAGGACGTCAACAATGCCTGCGTGATATCTTGTTCGGATTTCTGCAACGTGTTTGAGCTACCTCCAGCTCATTCCCAGATAGCTAGATTCTTGCCTAGGACATCCCGCTGTTCTGCTTGGTTGTGTGAGCGTATTCCACTGCAGGGCGTATTTGGCATGCCACTGCCACTTTTTCCTCTGTATAATTATGTCTACAGGTTCTCGGCTCGTTCTCCGATAAAGTTATTCATTCGAGATACTATTGGGCCAAAAAATCCTCAAGACGATTCTTAGACATTTGTTTACAGAGGTTTGCAGCTTGCGTGTAGTAGTGGTGTCCACCTTCCAAGTACTGCACCCATAAAGCAGTACTGATACACTTGATGGATCGGAATAGTCGCAGCTTGGTTCTTAAGCTGATAACATTGCTTCTCCAGATTTGCTTTTCCGATTCTACTGCGCACATCCAGTTCGTTACCATCCCGGTTAGCCGTAGTTAGTCCGTCAATGTTGCATGGACTGAAAACCATCGTACGTAGCCTTGATAATAGCTATGAGTTTTATTGCCTGTACAAGGCCAACCAAATAGCATCCCACTTCAAACTGTCGAAAGCCTTCTCGAAATTGATAAATAGTAGATGTAGCGGAGACCTACATACATATATTCAGTTCAGTTCCAACAATCCATCAAATTTTCCTTTTTCAGAAGCTTGATGATTATCCCCCTTGTACAGTGCTGTCAAGAAGAGCTTAAGGTTCTTAGAACACAGCATAAGGTAACACTCTTTCGACTCTTTCGAGGCTAGGTTCGGAATCTACGGTAAAACAAGTCGACATCCCGCTTTGCACACTGCTCGAAGCCGAGATTAAGGTCCTAAGGAACGGAAGATGGTCCTCTCTAGACACTTGTGTGATCACAAGAAGAATATGATCTTGTTGCGATAATAGAAGGAGCGACAGGATTATGTAAATGGATAGGAAATCCCTTTCTACCCTAATAAGAGTCATCACGGTATCACATAAAAAAATAAGACTAACGAAAGAAAACTTATTTTGTGAATATGGAAATGAGGAAGTCAACGAGGATGCAACCCAGTTTATCTGTAAAAAGATGGTGTATATCGATTTGGATTTCTTTAATTTTCGGATTGTGGGCTTCCTTGGCTTGAAATCACTCTGTTAGAGACCACTCAGGTTGTTGACGAAGAGTTTCAGACGTCCACACAATATGGCAGACAAGATGTTGTACGGAGACTAATGCATCTGTAAATGGTTGTTCAATGTTTTAGCTGTTTCCCAATTTTCTGGGGATGGTTGCTATATTATTAACCATGTACGTAATGCATATGCATACGGTCTAATGAACATACAATTTCTTTGGGTACGTACTTCCTTACTTTTTAAGAGCAACGGCAATACCTATAAAGTAGTACGCACTACTCAATTCTTCCTTGTCTACATGCCAATACTTGCCACATATGAACGATCCGTTCCACTAAACTCACGACCAACTATAAATGCAATTCATTGCAAAACCTTCCTTTCACTCATAAATTCGCATCTAATTATTTCACATTAACGCATACCTCAAATTAAAGCAGAAAAATTCAATAGAATTTCCTCTACCAACAGGCCTTTTCCAGATGGTCACACACTTGTTTGACCAGGAAGGAACCCATTCCTCTAAAATCCAACCACTCCGCCAAACAAAAGGCAACAATCAGATTGTTGGTCCAGCACAATTACGCAGGGAGACGTACATATAATCCATGTCTGGTATCTACAATGCGCAACAGTGTGCGATGGTTTTGTTTCAAGTATCCAAGTAGCAGAGCCCAACAAGGAAACGAATCAGAGAGACAATTAGCTTTAATCCAATGCAGCAATAAACGCAACTACCACCCATTCGGTCCACTTTTATTCGCAACATGCTAAAAGAAAAGGAGAGTACGTACAGATGCATAAGTCCGTAGGCGGGGTCGAGTGAATGGATTGCACTTGCACGGTTATAACAAATCGGCTTATCACAGCCGCATGGTGCCCATGAGAATAGTGTGAACTATGGATGGACTGTGGACTTTGGCTAACTATTTCCTATAATGGCAAATAGAAAGGGAATTGAGCAGAGCTTAGTAACTAATTGAGCGAAATTTGTAAAAATGTATGAGGGGTTCTTAAAATCACTGAAGATCTTCAATGAACGAAGGATCAGTCTGAATGTATAGTTCTATTTTATCCTAGGACCGTAATTAAACAAAACAAAACAAATGAATTGATTGAAGTTTTTGGAACTTGTTACTGATTTTTGAGAATTCGATTCGCTAACTAACAAAATTTTTACAAAAGTTTCGAAAAGTATCTGCATGGTAATATGACTGACTTTGATGATCTTCGATCTACAAAGCAAAGGTTTGTCGTGGCTTGCAGTAGTATAATTAAATTTGAGAATAGGCGAAAGTTGCCAGGTATGTACATGTATGATGATCTATCAAAATGTTTGAAGATCTTCAGTGATTTTTGAGGATCAGTATCGATTGATAAGACACTGATCGTTAAAAATCATCACAAGACTTTGTAGTCCAAATGGAGATCATAACGTATCTTACATGGTTTATAAGAAATCCGTCAAAGTTATGATGATATATATAAATTTTTGATGATCTTTGCTGATCTTTGCTGATCTTAACTTGAATCTTGTGGACCGAAATTTATTCAGAAAACCAGAGGGCACGATCAGCATAAAACAAAAAGTAGACCACACTTAAGTCTAACAAAACTACCTAACAGTATCTATTAGTGTTTGTAAAGATTTCTGAAGATCACTTCATCATTTCTCTTGACATTCTAAATATCTCTTCCTCTTACAGTACTGCAAATTAAAATTTCCTGCGACCCAATGCGATCACATTTCTCATTCAATTGATCGCTGTTCTCAAATGTGTAATAACACATCTAACTAAACTTGTTGATCTCTTATAAATCGAGCGCAATAAGAACAAAATGATTAATCACATCTACACAAGAGTGCAAACTATATAATATATGCTCTCCTCGAAGGCAATTCTTGGCGATTAATTCATTTAAAGAAGGGGAATAACAACGTGCTGACCGTCATGTCATCATGTCATGACTCCACACAGATCGGTTCGGATCTCTGTGCCTACTACGAGTATGATGATCATCTTGAAGGGTCACAACGAAGATCGATTACTTGAAGTTGTGTGTAGGCAAAGACCTAGGGTGGGTGTTAAGTGAAACAAAATCTTTGTCTCAATTAGATTAAAACGTAAACAAAGCCACACACTGAAACAGAATTAACGCACACCCCGGATATTGACCAATCCATGTAGTAACGGTGCTCTACATTTTTTTATTTTCCCAGACTTTGTTGCCTATAAACATACATAGACTGGATAATGTATCGAGCGAACGTATGAGTTTTTGCTGCTTTTGCTGTCATTATCCAAACTGTCCAATTGGACCAGTTCCAGTTTCTTGCGATCTCGACTCAGCGGTAGCATTTCAAATTTTATTTCTGTGCAACTTCCGTTTGGCAAAAATGAACGTGAACAGTGGAACAGAGAGGACCTCAGTGAGTTGCATAACCGGAAAATATAACTTTAGTAATGGCCTGTCAATGGTAAGAGCTTTAGAGGACTTCCGGTGTTTTTATTCCGATCGCGGGAGATACATTTCTTGTAAGAATTTTCCAAGTGGGATCGTGTATGTATGCAGATCATGCGATGAATTACATATGTAGGCAATCAACTCGCAAGTGGAATGGAATGGTTAAGGTATCTGGTGATTTCCCTTAACTGATTTGTGACGGAGAACTAGAATTGGGTATGTAATTATTGCGAATTTGATGCAATTAGATAGTTAAGATACTAAGAAGATACCTCTTAAAATATTTACTTTGGAATGCCTTGAATTCTAATAGCGACTATCTTTTGTTATATATGTAGTTAAATCCTAAATAGTGAGATATTGCAGTTACACCTACTATAATCAATAAAGACAGCATCAATAACCCTAGGAATCTCTCAGTAGATACAAGAAATCCATTCACTACTTAAAAGGTAATGAAATTTCGATTCAGGTCCGAATGGATTAAATAACTTTGAGATCATCTATCCCGGGAAGATTTTTGATAACAAGCGTTTAACAAAGTTACAGCTCTTAGATTTTCTACAAAGAAAAGGGTTTTTTCAATAAAGAATCCACAAATATAGACAATCCACTAATATGTTACAGTTCTTAGATTTTCTACAGAGATAAGGGTATTTTAATAAGGACATAACAATTTTGTATTTGAATAAAACACAGAATAATTAAGATATCTTCCACACATATTGGTATTGTTCCTGAGCTGCTGTAACGTTGTTTACTTGTTAGCATAAGCCAACGACTTATCGTAACCGCATAAAAATCCAACGGTGGTAAATCCCATGAGCAAGATGGACATTTTACCGAAATATTGGTCGAAATAACACGATTACCGAACTTCCCCTTCAGTAGATCCAATGTTTGACCATTTGTGTGGCTTGTGGCACCATCTTGTTGGAACCACATATCACTGATGTCAACACCATCCAATTCTGGCTGAAAATAGTCTTCCAACATAGCATGATAGCGAACTCCATTGACCGTAACAAGGCGATCATTTCATCGACGAAAAACACAGTCCAATCACATCTTCATACCATACAGTCACTTTTTTGTGGATGCAATGAAGTCTCTTGAAGCACATATGGATTTGTTGCTGTCCAATACTCTATTATTTACTTATTTACAAACCCATTAAGCCAAAAAATGACCGTCATCGCTGGAGATGATTTATCTATGAAATTCAGGATTTTCTTCAAACTTTTGCAGGGTCCATTCGGAGAAGTTTCGTCACATCAAATAATCAAGAGGCTTCAGTTCTTACTTTAATATGATCTTGGCCCTACCGTCCATCTGACCAAAACGAAGTGAGAATAGCAATATCCAAGCAATATCAAGGCTGCTGAACCTGACGGCATATCAGCCGAACTGGTCAAAGCATACACCAAAGCATTTGTAAAATTTGGTCAGATGAGTGTATGCCTAATCAACAGAATATCCGTACCGTTTGTCCTATCCACAAGAAAGGAGACCTCTTTAATTGCGCCAATTAAAGAGGTACCAGTCTCCTCCTTTCGTCAACAACCTGATTAGCCCCTATCAGTGTGGTTTCAGACCAGAAGAGTTCACAGTCGATCAAATCGTCACACTTCGGCATATCCTGGAGAAAACTTAAGATGTCCAAATCGATACTTACCATTTTTTCATGGATTTTAAGGCCGCATATGACTGTATCTATAGAGACGAGCTATACAGAGCCATGTCTAATTTTGGTGTCAGACTGTTCAGAATGACGATGGAGAATTCTCGCTGCTCCATTAAGGCCGGTAACGATCTCATCGAGACCTTTGATGTCAAAATAGGATTTAGACAAAGTGACGCGCTGTCATGTGACTTCTTTAATACCATAATTGAAAGAATTGTTCGAAACTCACAAGGCAACACAGGAGGAACAATCTTTCAAAAGTCTGTGATAGTACTAGCGTACGCCGACGATATCGGCATAAATGGGAGAACTCAGCGGACTGTCACTGGTGAGTTCGCTAGTATTGAAACGGAAGCTGCCAAAACGGGTTTAGCGGTAAGCGGGGGCAAAACTAAGTATATGTTGTCAACCAAAAAGGACACTCAACATCGACGAATTGGACAGAACGTCACAATCGACAGCTATAACTTTGAGGTAGTAAGGGACTTTGCCTATCTCGGCTTTGCTATCAATTCTGACAATAATATCTCAGCATAAATAAAACGAAGAATAACTCTTGCCAATCGCTGTTTCTTTGGGCTGAGAAGGCAATTGAGTAGTAAGGCCCTATCCCGAACAACTAAGGAGACTCTATATAAGATCTTGATCATCCCAGTCCTGCTTTATGGCGCTGAAGCTTGGACTTTATCAAAAGCGGATAAAGATATCCTCGGTCGTTTCGAGAGAAAAATTCTTCGTAAAATTTTATAACAATAACTTATTCATGATTTGTACTCAATTATTACTGGTTGATAGTCTCTTAGTTCAGTAAACCTATTCTTCCAAAAATAATTGCTAGCTAATCTCTTACAAGGTATTCATTCATACCTTCCACTTAATCCTAACTTTGTTATTAGCCTTTTAATTTTGCTAGTTCCTCGTGGTTAATACTTGAGTATGAGTTATAAAATTTACAACTCAATTGGCACTAATTCCAACTAACACAAAACAGCTAACCCACATTTTCACGCTTAGATCGACGCTGGAATCAGTTAAGTTGGGTCTTAAGTGCCCGAGCATGGTAAAAGTAAAACGAAAAACCCTTAAGGGAAATAAACAATCAGTGGGCCAAGGTCAGTACTATCTACATCTAATTCATATTATTTTATTCATGTTTCAATACAGAGATACATTCACTCTCATTTAAATTTCTACGCTCGAATGGCACTCAAACAATCTCAATTACACAATCTTATTTTCCTCTAACACCCAGACTTCCTTGAGCAACTCTGAACCATATCACGCTCATAAGCCACCGACTAAATTGAAATTGACACTAATTACCCTATGCCGCCGCCGTCAAAATAACGAAATCTCTTTCACAGTGTTCAAATCATCCATCTACAGAGCCAGCGTCTCACAAGAGTTACATAACACGATGTGTACCATGCCACCGCATACCGGGAATCTCCACCCCAGTGAAAGAATTTGATACCACATCGAGATCATAAAAGGCTTCCTGAAATACGAAGCCGAATTTCAATGAAGAAAATTTCTTCACCACCGTCGCGTCAGTTGCACAGCATCATCTAGTCTGGCATTACCAATTTTCAATCCAATTTCCATTTTCACTTTCATTTTGGGGCACAGACAGAGGGGGATTGCATGTTTGGATTGATGGTGCTGGTCATGTGGGACGATTGGTAGGATAGGAGAGAATCAAGTCTTCAGTCAGGTGCGTAATCCATAGAGTCAGACGATAATAATTTCCGAATAACTATCAGCAATCAATCAATCATGTTCCTGTACAGGAACAGGGTTACTTATGTAGGTGGCGCTACAGTTCGGGGTGATCCTAGGCCTCAACAGTACCACTCTTATTTTTCAGAAATATCCTTTGATTTCACATGAAATACAATCATTACATTGTTTGCTTTCTAGTCCACACTCTCGTTGCCCATATTGATTACGACCCATATACAGAGCTAAACCGCGGCCCGTTCCGTAAACCGTAAACTGCTTTGGCGCCCCGGTTTTGGGATTCAATTATATAAAACTTATTTTCATCCATCACCTCAGGGTGCTGTGCCGTGGTAAAGAAGGAAATTGCAAGTAGTAAACAGAAAAACTGGATTGGTGAAATTATAAACACGTTCAGAAATATAGGTGCAACAAAAAGTTGTGTAGCCTCCTAATGGGAACGAGGTGAACAGACAAAAATAAAATAAAACAAATTCATCATTTAGAGGCTCGAAAACGTTTTAATCGAATCATAGATTATGTTAATGGTTTTATGCATGAGACACAAGCTGTTAATTCCGCAATATCGATAAAGATGCAATTAATGTTGACAACGTTTTGAAGTCTAAGAAGATGAAGGATATAAGGGCTGGAAAGTTTTGGTCGTTCGAATTTGAAGTAATTAGACAAAGTTAAGTTTGTTGCTGATGTATACGAGCGAAATTATGGCTCCAATCCCGTGTGATGAAGCATCGGTTGCGAGTTTGGGCCTATCCGGAACCACTTTGCATCTTTACATAAAGATCTTGGCCTACATCCTTATAAGATCCAGTTGGCACGACGAACTTTCGCTGATTCAGTGATGGAAATGAATGAACAAGATCATTTCCATTTGTCTGCATACGTAAACAAACAAAATTGTTGCACCTGGGGCTCCAAAAATCCAAGATATGTAATGGAACAACCTCTCCTTCGATAACGAGTGACAGTTTGGTGCGGTTTTTACCCGAGCGGTGTCATTGGGCCATTTTTGTTCGAAAATGATGACAATGGCTCTATTTAGTACCGAAATACTTTCTACACCAATGCCCTACTATCGATTCATAGTTTGGTTTGGTTTGACTGAAGTGGCTGCCAGCTCAGAAATGGAAATCCACTTAGACCAGCAATAGATCCATTGTGATGCCACATGGATCATAAGACAAAGCTTCTCTCTACCGACTTGTTAAACCAATTTGAACTTCTGATAAAGCGTAAAAGGCTCTTGATATCCATGTTTATCAGATCGCTTAAATCATTATAATAGAAGGCTCCTAAGTGAATCTTCCTTCACGCATGTGGAGCCGCTGACAGTAGTTTCATATCGACACTGGTGCTTAAGTGAATATCAATCAATCATGGTTTAAGAGGAATCATGATAGGTTAGGTTAGGCTCGATTGGTAGGCTTAGACTTAGACCAGAATAGGCCCATTGTGATACCATAGGATCTAGTGTCCTCAAACTACCCGTTGAACCAGCATGGGCTAATGCTTATGTTAGCTAGTTCGCCAAGGTTGTCGAAGAAGTACTCCCCTAAATACAGTTTCCTTCGAGTTGAGAGAGCTTGACGGGTGCATAATGGGTGAATAATAGTCTCTTTCCCTTTCTCATCCATGCAACTAACCTAGAGGCATGCATCCCAATGACGCAGTGTCCCTTAATCACACCTACTATTATGCTGATGAAGGATTTCTTTAGTCTTATTAGACTATTGGAGCGCTAGAGATACAGGTTAGGCCACATTTGTTTCATGACAGTTTGACCACCTACGGTTAGTATCGTTAGTCGCATTTTGCTTAATTAAGAATTTACACGTAGCGAGAGGCATGTAGAGATTCTCCTTCTCTGGTAGAATCGACAGAGTTGTGCCATGCCTGGCGAGTTCGTCGGCCATGCAATTTTCGGGAATGTTTCTATGGCCCAGCACCCAAATGAGTTGAATTTTCAATTGTTCTACTATATCGTTAAGAGATAAGCGGCAATTAAGGGCAGCTTTGGAATTGAAAGTGACCGAATCCAGGGATTTAATCGCGGGTTGACAATCGGTTAAAATTGTGATATCCCTCGCGGATATTACATCGTACCTTAGTCACGACAGGGCCTCCTTGATCGCCATTATTTTCGCTGGGGACACGCTACAGTGATGGGGAAGGCGAAAAGAGATCTTGCAGTTTATATCTTGGGAGAAAACACCTCCCCCAACACTTGCTTCTGTCTTGGACCCGTCTGTATAGAGGCAAACGGATTCACTGCGAGACCCTTTATCCTCCTTTCAGTCAGTCCTGAAGGGTGTATAGGTTTTAAATTTTTTTGTGTATTTTGGGATGCATTCTAGTTAGTTTATTTAGAATAGACGAGCGGCCAGTACGGAAACTGGTCCACAAAAGAATTGCTTTCATGCGAATAGATGCATTTGTTGCCATTCGTTTGCAATAGATATGGAGCGGAAGCAAATGGAACGGTGTCTAGGTATTTTAGTCGATTTAGAGAGATCATCTGCATAGGCCACTACCTTGCACCCTTCACCTTCCAGGATTAAAAGCAATTAATTCACCACTATGTTCCAAAGAAGAGGGGAGATCACACCTCCTTGTAGTGTACCCGTACTTACGAAATTCCGAACTGATACCTCGTCCAGTTTTGAGCTGTGCGTTTCACTAGTGCGCCAATCGATGTCTTAGTTCCAAGGTTGGACAGTGTGCCTATAATTGCCTCTGGTTCGACGTTGTATATACTTTGCAATCTAAAATTTGTTCAATAATCCTAAGTAATGAGTGTAGTGTCATTTCAACAGATTTGCCTTTACTACATGCATCTTGTGAAGCTGGTAAAAGATTTGGATTAACACTTTAGCGTATATGGGTATCTATTAAGTTTTCTAGGGTTTTCAGGAGAAATGATGATAAGATTATGGGTCTAAGATCTTTGGCGTTAACAATGGAATGATGGTAGACTAATTGGTCTGAAATCTTTCGGATTTGTATGACAACATTTGCCCGCTTTTGGGGATGAATACAACTTTAACCATACCTCCATATCTTTGGGATATACATATACTTCTTAGATTTAGATAATTTTTAAAGATTGTCTCGATCACCGGCAAGATTATGTCCGATGTCTTCTGCAACTCGGCAGGTGTTATGCTGTCAGGGCCCGCTTATTTGTATGGTTTGAAGCTATGAATTGCTCAATGCAGTTTGCTCTGTGTAATAGGTTTGAGGGGATGGTTATCTGTGCAGATGGACTATTTAAGACCATGTTGCTAACCACTTGGGAACTACCTGGGAAATGAGTGTCAAGCAGTAAATTTAGCGAGTCATAGCTGGAAGTCGCTCATTTATTGGATTTGAAGAGAGAATTTTTTTTATGCTAGAAGCTTCAAAGGAATCTTATATTTTATCTTAGAAGAGTATCCAAGAATTACGTTTGATTTTTCTTAATTCTTTTTTGTATATATTTAAGGATGCCTTACACAAGTCCCAGTCTAGCGTATCTAAAAGAAAATAGCAGAGCTGTTATTCGCGAAATATATCCACAATTATGGGTAAACGTGATGAAAAATTTCATCAAAAGAGTGACTAGTTATAGACAGAGCGAAAAAAGATATTTGGCAGATATTGATCATCAAGAGATACTTGAAGATACGCCTCTGACAAATCTATTTTAGTAAATTGTTTTCCTCCTTGGAGTTTATGAAACAAGTCTTTCATTCTTGGGGGTGAATGTCTATTCACGTTAAAGTCACTTTGGGACAGCTCATCTACTAGTTTCTACCCTTCTTAGAATTTCTAAGCCATAAGGCGTTCTATCTCAGCCTATACTCCAGACTTTAGTGCAAAAGGCAGCACTCGGTATTGCATATATTTTGGTTGACAAGGGTTTTTTAATATTAAGTGTGCAACAAATTTCTTACTGCATTCAAGTCTACTATTGAAAGTATCTTCATATTTCTCGCAGCACAATTTTGCCTGTAGTTTGTCTGTAGTTAAAAAAATTCTTTTAGTAAAATATTCTTGAAACTGGAGTGCATCGAACCAGTCTAGGATCACAATGTTACTTCCATTGGAGCTATTTGTTATCAGGAGCGTTAATCGTGGTGACACGTTGTTTCCTTGACCACCAACTTCTACATCAATAGTTCCTCGTATAGGGACATCGGTACCACATACTTGTCTTCTTAGCGGCCCTTAGCCTTGTAAGCGTGTCCGGCTCTTGGACCTATCATGCGATTGTGACCGAAATCTGCTTGATTGTCTACCTCTCTGACTGCCTGCTTAACTACCACTACCACCACTCATGCAAACTCTACTTAAATGATCTTTTCTATGGCATATGTCACATATCGATTCTAAAAAACGACATTGACTCCGTTCATGGTCAATTCCGCAATTCATGCATGATTTTCATTAAAAACAATTATCAGAATTTAACTTACTCTAATTACTGACACGTGAAACAGTCGTCGCGATTAAAAGTGGATTTTTGACTCGTATTACGTATTTGATTTCATAATGTTGGGCGCTATTTGTGTTTCTTCGAAGGCTGTTGCGATGGTTTATACTTCTTCCAATGACGGGTTCTTCTTTTGTATCGCCGCTATTCGGACTTAATCGTGAGATGTGTTAAAGGTAGTCATGTCACGAATCATATATTCAGCGTATGTCTTGATGCAGCTATCATTAGTGCAGGTAAATTCGTTATGTCTTGTTAGCCCTTTTCTGATCCGCAATACACTCTCTGTACGATTGGCTCGTTTCCATTTGGTGTCGTAAAAAATTGCAACTTGATGCCAGCACGTGTATATTTTGTTGAAAATGTTTTGTTAATTTGCCTGTTACGTCTTTAACCTCTTCTATCCGTAGGTATCATGTAATGATGTACATCTGTAATTCATTTTCTCGACATTATTGCGAGCAATGCCCAAATGGCTGAAGGTATCACATAGTATATTGAAAACATTAGTGAAATAAATTTTTGTGGTAACACTGTTAAAATCATAAAACCTCGAGTTCCGCAATGGCCCAAAGTCATATTGGTAATCATTTAGTTTTTTGCCCTTTTTTATACATAGTTACTGCGTATATATAAACTTTTGTAAATACTATGTGAAAGGGCTGTTTTTATGATACCTTCGGACATACGCCTAAGCATACTGTTTTCGTTTGTGTCTTGAGAAATATTTGATAGTATTCGACTCTCATGTTTCCGATTTGGACATACATGGAGAATATGACGAAGAGATTGCGCAGAAACATTATGAAATGTCATTGGAGTCAGAAGGTGAGAAAACTAATATTCCTTTGAGTCAGTTGGAAGGCAGATATCTAAACTATGATTTTTGCGAGAGGCACTAAAACTGAAATGATTGGTACTCTGAACATTTTTGAAACTGTTTGAAAACTTGTTCAAGACGCACAGCATTTAATCTAAAAATCAGCTGACTTACTGACAATTGTTAGGAAAGTAGAATAGATTTTTGACACTATCTAGAAAAGGATACTTTCGCGGATACTTCTATAAGAACTATCTTCTAGGGTCTTGTATAGGTTGTATAGCTTAGATTTAAAACAATTAGACTTATCTGCTATAGTAGGCTAACCAGTAAAACGTCACACTATTATTTTTGCCCAGGTCTCTTAGTTTTTTAAGGTATTCCAAGTTCTCAGTTGCGACCAATCCAAGGTGGAAATCTAGTTCCTTGATGGCTCTTATCGAAATTGATTTCTCATATCTATGGCATAGATTACGACGTGATAGGTATTGGTACAAGGATGTGAAGTGTTACGTTCTTGGTTCAAACACTCCATCACCAGTTCCCTCCTTAGTTCTTGACGTATACCACTTTATACACTGTGTCCACCTTATCGCTGAATCGTATAACGAAATCCTTTTCAAAGTTAAATTTCTTGACACTGTTAACCCCCGGAATTACTTGAAGCGACGTTTTGGAGGAGTACATCGACATTACATTTGCTGATCACTTCTTCTGTTTAATATGTTATTTTGGCCTTCTTAAGATCGTTTAACTTGCGCTTTTCCCAACCAACGGGTATTAAGAAGTTAGGGTCAGAAGCATTTGTATACTAGGCGTTGGACAAGATCTGTTTGCCCCAGTTGTGTAGTGGCAACCCAATCTATGCACTTTGTTTAGTGTTGAGTCTTGACAGGATAATTGTATGCTAAGCACATTCTTTCTTAGTTACTTAGCTACAGCCTTTAAAATTATCTTGATCAAGAAACGATGTTAAGTTGAATTCCATAGTACTGGTTGCATTTTCACCTACAATGAATATCTCCACTTGTTATGTACCCCAGAACTCGACTATTTTTAGTTGTCTCGAACAAGTATGATGCTAGTGTTTAATTTCTATAGAGATTGTATCAAAGTTTGTTGGTTAAATCTAAGTTGCTTTGTTGAACTCTTTGCTAGTTATCATGACTAGAATTACAATTGCTTCGTTACTGGATTCAGTCCCCTTAAATCGACTTCACTGTGCTAGAAAATGAAGATAGTTTTGTCACTAGTTGATGGCTAATGTTTCGGACTAGAAGATAATTGAGAACTCGAGCGTATGGCAACCACTGGACAGGTTTTGATAGTTTCCTAGTCATCTCTTTGGGGATGACTGTGGAATAGTTTCGCATTCTACATTGATTGAAAATATAGTCATATTCAAACTAATATTGAAACTCAATCTCTCCACCTCGAAAATCGGGGAATTGTGTAAAGAAGAACTATCCTTGTAAGGTTATCCGACTCTGGTGGGTACCAGTAATGAGAATGAAAGAACTAACGAGTTAGCTAGCCATTGATGAATTACGGCGTTAATCTGCGTTTGGTTGGGACCCTTCAATAAGGAAATTCTTCCCACTTCGAGAAGTCATTTCTTATTACATTCAAATATTCACTTTCTATTCCATGATCGAATTTGTTCCTTGAACTCATCAAAGTCCAGACATGAGTGGAGTTTAAATAATGACTTCCTTACCGGCTCTTCAACAATTTCCCTTACCTCTGTTTAACCTGAGTAGTTTACTAGTCTACCAGTTCTAGGAGCTGAGGATAAAGCTTTTGAACTAAATTTTTAGAAATAATTGTGTCTCGTCCATAACTTTTAATCTATGGAATCAGCTTGATAAAAATAAATTGTACTTAAGTATATCAGCGAGTATCTAAGAGTTTTTATGATTAAGTAGATAATATCTTTTGCATCCTCTGTTCATCTAGAACGAGTTCCTGACTGGCTTCGATGAGTTCTTAACCAACATGACGTTTTAAAAAAAGTTATGATCTCCGTAGCAAAATACACAAATATTTCATAAGCCATAGATCGGTGGTTCGCACAAAACTGATAGTTTTGCACCCATTCGTGTAAACCATGTTGTTGTTTCTCCTACAAAAGAGACATACAGTTTAATACTGTATCTGAAAGGTACAGTTATACTATCAAGTGGGTTATGAATCATAGTTAGCGCTATGAAAAATACATATACCCACAATGTCAATGATATCGGATTATCCTCAAGACAACAAACCTTTAGAGATATAAACTCGTTTTAAATTTAATTTGGAAATTCATTCCAACCTGAAACTACTACTTCCTTCCATAACATACAAACAAGTTCAACTAACGATATCAATATAATCACTTGCATTACTTTTTCCCACATTAATCTAGTGAGTGCTGTCGAAGATAAAGACATTTATGCTACACGCCGCCGCCGGCGGCAATGGCAATTCGAATCGATTACAGATGAATTCACTTAGTTCAGCACGATAAATTACCACGCATTCCCCAGATCACAGGTGCACACTTTTACTCAAAAAAAAGGCCATCAATACAGTAAAGGATAATAGCACTCGCTTAGTCCCGTTCACTATTTCTATTTATGTCAACTCACTTCCTGTCCAGATCAACTTTGTAGTCAAAAGCAAAGCAAACGATCGCACACCAAACGATGCATAACTCACTCGACATCCCACTTAATCGCAATTTCTTGCTGATTTCGCTCTGCGGAATCTTAAAACACATCCATAACACATCCACACTATTGCAGATACAATCGCACCGCTAACATCCATTTATCTTCTCACACTACTTACCTCCAACTTGATAACTTCCCGAAATTCGGTTTTATAATTCGAACACCTCGGCGGAAATTCCAGACACCAATTCGATGTACGCACTCGAACCTGTTGCATCGATGGTGTTTGTATCTGTTCGATGTAGGTCTCTTCGCGCGTACAGATGTGATTGCTGATCGTTAGGGTGGTATTCACCCCATTTACCGAGGTAAGGGTCGTAACGCTCGCGTGATTCACGTTAACACTATTCGACTCGAGACAGGTGGTCCGGGGTATTAACCCCAATACTAGTACTATAAACATTGTTAAGAGTATCTGCAATGCCATTTTCGTTGCTTGCATCTTTCCGTCGATGAGAAGATAATTTTATTTAAGCGGATTCTCGAGTTTGATCGGTCAGGCGGAACAGCGATAACTGAACGGTTCTGAAACTCTCCCCCAAAACTCCCCAGATACAAATTAGTTGACATTACTGACAACGTGCTGTATATGTCTTACTCTCTCTCATTTGGATGTCAATTTGTTTGTTGTTTTTTATTATGTCTGACTTCAACTCAGTCTCATTTGCAATGACGATGTCCTTAGTGGGAAGACCTTACTCCAAGTTTTTGTTGTTGTTGTTGTGGCTGAGATAATGTTTTGTTTTGTTGAAAGGCCCTCGCATACTCTGTACGCAACAGTGCGCGTTGTGCATGCGGTAATTGAATGAGCTATGTAGTCAGTCGATTGACCCTCATTATGTGATGATGAGCAGTGGTGGTGTAAATTGTTAGTTTTTCGGGGGTTAATTGAGTGACAAATGGACTATAATTCTAGAAGTGGAAACACGAAACAAGATTGTATTTCTATTCTGTAATTCTACAAACTGTCTAAGTTTTTTTTACAGTTCAAGAGACTTAGCACTTTATATAGTTTTTCTAGGTGATTGTTGATTATTTACAATCAAGAGGTTCAGTAGCTAGAATGCAACCAGTCAAGATGGTTGTTACTACACTTCTTGGAAAATTATTTCTTCTCAGTTGGAACTGATTTTTAGAGAGTCTGGCTGTATCGGATGAAATCCACTCTCAGTCTATCTCTATTTAATATATCATAGGCTGCAATGCTTAGCGATTACAGAAACTTCAATTCGATTTCGTAAATACAAGCTTTTTAACATTTTATCTAGAAGCTCATAGCTTACATTCAAATACAGTCTTCATTGAAGACTTACTGTCTATTCGTTCTAGGTGATCGTCCCTCCGTAGTCATATTTCGTTTATGACTTTTTTTCCAAACCAATGTGGCAGTGGTATAGTTTACTTAACCTTTGCCTTGAATAGCCTTTTTTGGAAGGTGGAAATCTTTTAAAGACGAAACTGAGCCCGTACTCAGTAACAGTGTGGGATTTCCATCCACTAAACCCACCTCCCCTTCTACTCCTGGTCCTCGATGCACTGCCATCAAGCATTTCATCGCGAGGGGGGACTTCAGTCTTATGTGCTTGGCTCATTCAAGTTGGCAGCCTGCTGCGCTGCTTTTTGTTGCTACTCCTGACTTCGCTGCTCTTTCATAATTGTAGTCACAGTGTCGTTAACTGCGTCCCAAGCCTCTTCTCTGCTCATCGTCTGTCTGGTGAATTTGTCTGGGGTTAAATCCTCGCCCAATTGGTTTACCAGCAGGTGCCGTTCTACGTTGTATCGTGGGCAGTGGAACATGATGGGTTCCGTATCCTCTACTGCTTCCGTGCACGTTGGACAATAGGGTTTGTCGTCGTGTCCAAATCTATGCAGGTAAGGTCTGAAGCATCCATGGCCAGTAAGCATCTAGACCAGGTAGAAAATCAGCTCCCCATGCTTCCTATTAATCCAGTCGTTTACATATTGGGTATCAATCTCTGTGTCCAAATGCCTTTGTCAGAGTGACACCATCTCTCCTGCCATTATTCCAGACTTGTCCTTATTGGTACTTCAGTATTACTTCGAATCTTTCCTTTTGTCATTGTCCTACTGACACGGTATTTCTGTTGCGCTTCTTTGGCAAGAAGGTCTATCGTAGGAAGTTGTTCGAAAGGCGCTGCATACTCTCGGCGCGTTGTTTCTATAGGCTGCCTCAGTTTTCTTTCTGTATGATTTTGTTTTCATAGCACTAGCCCATATTTGGGCTTATGTTTCGGTTCCCCGATATTCGGTATTATCCTTGATAGGGCAGCCGTTGGCTTTGGTGCCTTTTCAACTGCATGCTGCAGGTGCTGCTTAAAGGTTAGCCTTGCATCTAAGGTAATGGCTAAATGCATCTGGTTTGGAAGCTACGACATGATCGCCCACGGTTGCTCTTATAGTCTCCATGACTCGCCTGCAGTCTTTTATTCTGCAAGTTGTAGACCTATGCGTACTAGCCAGTCCTGGATCATCCCAATAGCTTCATTGCAGTCATGCTCCAACTCCTCAAAGGTTTGTTCACTACAACCATTGCTATGTCATCGAAGCCTTTTTTGCTCTGTCTCTGTGTCTCTGTTTGGCTTCTGTCTGGTCTCTGTCTGGCTTACGCTGAAATTTGAAATACGTTTACCATAGTACAAAGAAACTTCTGCGAAATGCCTAATTAAGCTGCGTATCCTTCAGCATCAAACGACAATAGATCAATGTTTCAAAATCTCAGGTGTAGACCTCATACTGATATCAGTAAGTAGATGATAAAATGCGTATCTTCAGCAATGGGCTCCATAGGATCAATGAGTTAGGAAACTAAGATTTAGCACTTGTGCTGTAGCTCTCGGAAACCGTGGATCTGAGATTAGTGCGTCGGACTATTGAGCGGGAGGTTTGTGGATCAATCCCTAAAAACACGGTCCTATCTCTTGCCTAGTCTGACAAACTTCCGAGAATGCAAATGTCATGAAATAGCGGATGCGGCAGTAGGTCCTTCCATTCGTAAGAAGAATATTACTAGACCTTGGATCCCGTATCTAAAGCACTGTCGCGCCAAATATTTGTATTTTTTTTTTATATTTGTAGCTCTCTACATGATGATGTTACGACTTTGAAATCGATAAGTACTTACATACATAAGTAGAAAACTGAATATCTTCCAATTATAAACAAGTGCAAGTGCATATCGATCCTTATTAAATAACCCCCTTGACAAAAATCATCGCAATGATAGTTGAATTCTAACAGTTCAAGAGCAGCATGAGATTTAAAATGACACCTCTTGTTGGATGACCCCATAGATGGTGGTTGATAACCGACTTTGAAATCGCAAATTAGATGGTACTTTTAACTGAAATTTGTTTGTCGGGACTATACCTCTATACAAACTGCAGATAGACGGAAACTTACATAATGTATCTTTCACAGTATCTTCAGAGAATCTAATGCCTGTAACCATCTTAAGAATTATATCGAAAGAAATTCGATACTGTATCCGCGTACCAGAACTCTCAATCTAAGTATCTGATACTATCAAAGGAATTTACTTCCGCATGCCTCAAGTTGCCCCCATCTAAACGCACTTCACTGTGTATGCTTCCCTCAAGTTCATTTAGAATTCACTTTCACGTACAAATTGTCTTGTTGTTGTACCACACACTGACACTATTTACTCTCGTGATAGAGCCAAATCACGCGCGCGTTCACTCATATACACAATATCCCATTCTCAAAGGGGGGAATTCTATCTGAGAAACACTTTTTGAATGAAAATTAACAACAAACAACAACCACGACTCTCGGATATACACGAAAGAGGGAGTCTCTTTATATACGAGTGTATGTCTCAGCAATGAGACCCAGTTGCATACTTACATATATTCCGAACAAATTGAATTAAATCGAATTAAATCGTTTATGACAAGCAAACCGCCTACCAACTGCTCACCACCCCCAGCCCACTTAAAGATCTGATCAAAACGAGACGCCGCGTCGCGTCGTACACAATACGCAGCGAATCGGTTTAATTAAATTGCGGATAAGGAGAAGCAATGTATTGCAATCTAAATTTTATTACACATACTCTTAAATATAACTTAGAATAACGATGAAGATTAGAAGAATGCCAGATAGGTCAGTTCTAGGGGTGGAGTTGTAAAATCCTCCGAAGACCTGCAAATTTGCTGTTTCAATGCTACGTTTGCAATAGTCTCCATCGTAGCTCCAACCAACGTACTCTTGATTTCGAATGTTCTCCAATCGAAGCCACTCAGTTAGGGGTTCAAAGTATTCGCGAAGAGCTGATCCGTCCAAGCGACCCTCACCGAGAACTTCATCGAGAACCTCTTGCCAGGGTTGCGAAGATCCTTTTTCCATTAGCCGTCTAGATGGAAATTAAAAGAGAGGAAGTTATGTACATACGTAAAGTGTCCCAATGGATGTTCAGTAAACTTACTTTAAGAGATTTCCGGCTTCTGGCTGCCGGTAGATGTCACACTTGTGCAGAGGTTTGTTCGGATCTGATGGGTCATATTGCTTCGAAACCTTACACATAGCTCGATAGATTTGAAATTGGAGAACTGTCGACACGAAGTATCTGTAAGAAAAAAAATGTTTTTATGTTACAACATATCTGTGTACAGTCAAGCGAAACATCGGTTTGTGTAACATTCGCAGTCGCAACGATGTAGGTGTATCTTTGGGCTTTCTCGAAACTATTTCAATGCCACTGACCCTTGGAATGATATAATTTTTTTCTTTGTACTCATTTTGTTGTTAGCCAAGGTCAGGAAATGTATTTACAAATCGCAAATTGCCTCATTTACTGATTTTGCAAAAAGTATTTGGATAAAATCTAGTCACTGGGTAGGAAGGCAACATCGATGACTTTCGTAAATGGAACTGCAGTTGGATTCGAGGAATTCCAACGGAAGTAGCATACTCTACAATGTATTTGCGTTGCATAGATTAGGGTCTCAAATGTCTATCTAAGGACGAATGAAATTCCATCGTGTGTCCATCACATTTGCCTTCCGTCGTGTGATCAGTGTCAAGGCACTCTGTTTATGGGCAATAGCTAATTCCAGGCGACGAAAGTCGATGACGACGTGACGAAATTTTTTTCTACACCCAACTAACGCACGTGATGGGTGGGGTGGGTAACATCTCCCGGCCATGTGTGAAGGCTCGAACAGGAAACTCATCGAATTGTCAACGGCATTTGTCACAAAAGCAAACACTTGACCATAACCGTGATAATGATAATCGAATAAAGTGACTACTAGTTCCGAGTTGAAGTTATGGCCAATTGCCAGTTAACACGGGAAGCGAGTGTGTATGTGTAGTACACAAAACGTGACGTTGATAAAAAATGCACAACAAGTGAGTAGGTTTTTACTACTCGCTACCTATTTTAGAGGGCAAGGTGGTTCGGTAGTATAGTGTGTGCAAATGTCGACGGATTTCACCCTCACTCTCTCTTTCGTTTGGTCGGGTTGCTACGTTATCGGAACTGGGTTTGTTTTGGTCACATATTCACCTGTTCGCGCCTATGGAGCCAAAAGAATTATATTGCGTAAGATTGGCAACGCGCTTTCTTCTTACAAAACATTCTGAGATACGTGACTCGGTGGTTACATCACTTTTGTATCTATGGTATTCTACTTTGTTTGATATTTAGTCTGCATACACGCTTCCATCTGGATGTTACATGTGCCAGCCAAATAGGAATACCACTTCTTATTTTAGTGACAGTTGCTCTGAGGCAGATCGAGAGACACTTCGATGTAATGGAGATCCGTACGATTGGCAGTTGATCAGATGAACATCCATCAACACACACACACGCGCACACATGGATCGCGGTTGTCGTTACTTTATTAATCTGAATTACATCTCGTTAAGCGTGTTGTTTTTTAACAGATCGACAGGTGGCTTCAGGTTGTATGCTTGTGATGGCTGCAGATACAATATATCTGCCCATGCAGTGTGTTGGATAAGAGTTTGAGGCTACGTAATTGTTAAGTGTTAAACAAGTTGATTGGGAATCTGATGCATTCGTTTCCATTTGGAGGCACTTGATTGCAATGCGTATCCAAATCTAATTTCTGAGAATCCCATGAGTAAAAAATTAACTTTTTCGAAAAATATGTCAATTAGCTCTACAAAACGGTATACCACCTTACTCACAAGTGGTAAATATATAGAGTGTTATATCATCGTTAAGGACCAATTTGGGCTACCAACTAAACTTTAAAGAACGCTTAAATGAAAGGAAAACCTTGAGTAGAATATGAAGACTCTGTGCGATCACCCATAGGAATTCTAGAGATTTTATGGCTATGGCAAGGAATTTGAAGTAGGCTTACGAAAATGGAACTAAATGGCCATCAGGGAGAGCAATTAAGAAACAACAAAATTGAATAGAAATTAAACATAAAAAGAATTTTTAATTAATTAATAACAGTACATTTAATTTAGGTGGTGGCTTTTTCTAGCAATTCACTACAATTGTATCCTACTCTTCGTAACGTAATTCCTTCTTCTTTGGCCAGAAAGCAGAAACCTGCTTATTTTGCATCGAGTGTGGCTTCAAGGTGTGGACATTGCAAGGATCAGACAAATAAGTCACAAAAGAAAGAATCTTTTATAACTGTGCGAGCACCAGTTATAAAAGATTCTTTCTTTTGTATCCAGAAGATCATACTATTCATTTACTCATCGGGAAATTGCTTTACCGCTGAAGCTGTATCTATAAGTGGATATACCTAGAAATATATCTTGCAGTTTTGGTGCAATATAGTTGCCGATGAGTACTATAAAATCTTTTAATTTTTTTTTGACGCCCAAAGGTTTTATTATTAGGGTGCATTCCATTCAGTTTAACTGAATACCTGGCATGGTAGTATATGTACCCATATTGTACATACTAAAATCTGCTAAAGACTACTACCAACCTGCGATTGGTTATTGAATGTACATTAATACTTACTTAACGGGCTCCCGACGCTGCTTCCAGTTATCTAGACCAAGCGCTCTGGTATCTGCGATAGCTTGATCCTTAAAATGGAGGTTCGGTCTTCCTTGTCGTCTCGAAACGGTAGGCTGTGATTCGAAGATCCTCTTTGCTGGAGCATTATTGCCCATTCACTCGATGTGGCCGAGCCAGTGTGGTCGACGTGTTTTTTGGACTAAATCCACATCTTCGTACAGCTCATTGAGTTCGCGGTTGTATCTTCTCCTCCATTCGCCCTCCTCGCATATGTTACCGAATATCCAACGAAGAATCTTTCTCTCGAAAGTGTTCAATATCTGCTCTGCTTTCCTGCTTATCGTCCAACACTCGGCTCCATACAGCAGAACTGACAGGATCAAAGTTTTGTAGAGCATACATTTCGTCTTCCGAGTTAGGAGTTTTGACTCCATTTGTTTCGCCAAATCGAAGTAGCAGCGGTTTCCTAGGGTAAGTCTTCGTCGAGTCTCCACTAAGGTGTCATTCGTGGAGTTGATGTTTACTCCGAGATAGGTAAACTCCTTAACCACTTCGAAGTTACTATTGCCAACAGGGACGTTTTGTCCCAGACGGTGGACAGATGCTTCTTTGTTTGTTGACAAAATGTACTTGGTTTTATTCTCATTCATTTCAAGGCCAACTCGTTTCGTCTGTTCTTCAATTGCCGTAAAAGCCTCTAACATGGCGCGCTGGGAGCGACCGATGATGTCGATGTCGTCTGCGTATCGCAGCAGCTGGACAGATTTGTTAAAGATAGTGCTTTCCGTGTTTACACCTGCCCTACGCACTATCTGTTCCAGCACAAGATTGAAGAAGTCACATAAAGCGCATCTCCTTGCCGAAATCCGAATGCATGTTTGGAATAGTTTGGAGGAACTGTTTCCGAATTGCACGTTGCACCGCGTGTTTTTCAGCGTCACATGGCACAGCTGGATCAGTTTAGCCGGGATCCCGAATTCGTACATCGCCTTGTAGAGCTCAAGACAATGAATGCTATCATATGCGGCTTTGAAGTCGATGAAGAGATGGTGAGTCTCGACTTGCAATTCGTTGGTCTTTTCCAGGATTTGCCTTAGTGTGAAAATTTGGTCGATCGTCGATCTGCCGGGCCGGAAGCCACACTGGTACGTGCCGATAAGTGTGGTGCAGAAAGGCTTCAGACGGTCACACAGTACTTTGGATAGGAACTTATATTCGACATTAAGCAGGGATATGGCTCGGTAGTTCTTACAAGACATAGGATCGCCTTTCTTGAAAATGGGACATATAGAGCTGATAGTCCAGTCATCGGCCATGACTTCATCCACCCATACTTGGTTGATGACTTGGTGCATGCACCCTACCAAAGCATCACTACCATGTTTGAAAAGCTCTGCAGGTAGACCATCAGAGCCGGTGGCATTGTTGTTCTTCAGCTTTTTGATAGCTGAGCCGACCTCTTCACAACTATGAGGGGGGATGGATTCTTCATTGACTGGATGCGGGTTCTCTACTTGCCCTATCACTCTCTCTACCTGCCCATAAAGTAGCTGCTGGAAATGCTGCTCAAACACATCTACTATTCCCTATTCCCTCTGCTTCGGTGACCAGGTTTCCTTCACTGTTTCGAAGAGCCTGCGTTCCGGGCTTGAATCCAGCTGCCAGTTGCTTGGCTTTCCTAAAAAACATCCGAATGTTGTTCCTATCGCGGAACTCTTCGATATCCATGAGCTGGGAGACTGCATGGGCCCTTTTCTTCTTGTGCAGGATCATCTTCAGGTACGTTACGTAAGTGTAACATGTCATGTCAGCACTACGGCTATTATCATCTTGCACTATAGACTGCCTTGGGCCAGAATTTGAGCCATGATTGGATTATTGTCCAATTTGGTAATGATATTTTTTTTAACGACTGAAACTACATAGGTATGCAAATCGATAATTCAATGAGATTCTTACCCACTATACCCACTTGACTTTTACCTCATGGCTCTGCCATCAACCATTTACACTGTTGCTTCTCTGTTCTTTGTTCGATATTATTATGGCAACAGTTTCGCTTATTGAATCCCAGCTTTACTGAAATTGTAGCATCTGTCTGGTTATATCAAACAGGGTGATAGCTTCGGCCGATTTATCATTCAATCTATACCTTTCAGTTTGGCAATCTGGGTATTAGAATATGCGGTGGCAACAGTAGCCGGGGAGAAACGATTACCACTAGAAATAACAATGGTCAAAGTATGGCTCTATACTAGACATAGGTTAGGTTAGGTAAATGGGTGCCTTGTGACAGTGTCACTGCTCACTTAGACCATGAATCTCAGGAGGTCCGTCAGCTCTACGTTACCCAAGTCCTCCAAATCCGAAAAGAAGTAACTGCCAAGAGTCCTCATTCTTCTGACGGATAGGGCAGGACAGTCGCACAGCAGGTGACGAACTGACTCAATTTCTTCTTCGTCACCGCATTAGCTCTCAAGAGCGATTTGCAGATCTTCACAAGCCTTGATCTGATTATAGCGGAGTCCAGAGCCTTATCGGCTGTCTGGCTGTCTATATATACAGCAATCGTTCTGCCAACGTCTGTATGATGGCTGTGAAAGCTACGTTTGCTTTTCTGACGCGTTCAGCGGTGTTATCCTTCCAATTTAGTTTGGAATCTAGAATTACACCCAGGTATCGGGCTGAACCTGAGATACTTAGTACAGTACCACTGATACTTGGGGATCCGAAGACCGGAATTGATCTCTTCCTAGTGAAGGTTCCTAGTCTTTGAAGGGTTCACTCCTAGCCCTTTGCTGCTAACCCAATTCTCCACTAGTTGTAGTGCGAGATTGAGTCTTTTGCTTAGGACTGAATGGAATTTCCCCGAGACCAGAATAACCACGTCGTCGGCATAGCCCGTTACGTTAAAGCCGTTTTCCTTCAATAATACCAAGATCTCATCCACCACAAGGAGCCATATTAGAGGGGATAAGACTCCTCCTATACTAGACATACTCCACTGTCGACTGCAAAGTCATCTGATACCTTGCAGAACGTGACACTTTGATAGCATCTCTGTACAAACCCATTAAAGCCTTTTAAAATACGAAGAACAGTAGATGCAGAGGAGACCTGAACTTGACACATTGCTTAATGATGATGATCTAGACGGACTAGAACTATCTTAGCTTTTATCTTGGCTGTGGATGGGAGAATGCATATTCCTCTCCGGTTCCCACATCCCATCAAATTATCCTTCTTTGGAAGCTTGATGCTCACCCATCTTTACCACTTCATTTTATCATGAGAATTGCTCTAAAAATGGGCGTCTGGAGTAGCTCGGCATGGATACCATCAACGCCTTCCGCTTTATTTTTTGGTTTTTTCTTTTTGAGGGATAAGAAAAGATATTTTCCCAGTCCTATTCGACTTTCTGCTGTTGTGGAGAGAACGGCATGCGGAAATGAATTGAGTTGTAGACTCTTTTCTTTTCTCACCTTAACAGCTCCAGAAAAAGTTGGCTCGTAGGGCTTTACAGTAAAACGAAGCTCCTCTAACATCAGCTTTGAAGTCATACTACTTGGAAAGCAGGTTGCTCTTTGTTTTCGAGTTCTTGGTCCTTCATAAAGATATCGGTCAAGAAGTCTGATAGTGAGTTTTCTGTTAACAAAGAGTGTAAAGGTCTGAGAATCCAACTCTTTTTCCTGATACCTATAGATCTACGGTCCCTTGCAATCCATTTCCATAATTCTGTCTAAAAGAAACTGCACAGAATGGATGCCTTTCAGTCTTGAACCTCACATGACTGCTAGCTTGACCACAACCAATAAATTGTAGTACGTATTCACTAAAGCCAATAATCATCACTCCTTCGGAGTATACATACATATATTACTCTGTTTTTCAACATACCCAACCTATAGTCAATCTATCTGAACATCATTCGAAACGTGACAGCTACCATAAATACCAAGTATAATGCATTTCAACACTCGAAAATACGTCTTAAAGTCGATTGCCTCCAGCAATTCACAATAGTCATCGGCCGAGTTGATGTCGTGAAGTTCAACATGCAAATAATGCCTGCGGCTCCACCCTCCATGGCTTTGCATTTCCTCTCAACAACACAGTGGTGGCCTCTTAGCACCTATTTTATAACAACACCCAAACCGCTGACACACCCCTAAACTCGAATAATTTCATTTTCAATTTCCAACTTACAACTTACAACAAAACCAACTACAACTAGCGATTGAGATCGCGACCTACATGTCGCCGTTTCGTCGTATAAGAAGATACAAAGAACGAACAAAAAAAAAAACCTCCATCTTTTGCATTCAACTTAGACCACCATCATCATTATCGACGGCCATCCTGAGATGGAAAGAGAAACCCTACTGCGAGTACTGAAATGCTAAAAGGTCATCAATTATCCACTTCTTCTACGACTTGGTGTACCGTGCCGCGCGCGTTCGGCTTCGAAATGCCAAAGACATTTGTGTTGTGTCATTGTGGAGCCGAGGGGATTGTTTACTTTAGTTTTTTGCATACATCCATACATATGTAGCATGGTTAAACAATTTTCCCAGCTCAAAAAAAGTCACTATTATGGCGGCAAAGGAGGATCTGCAGAAGCATTCAAACGAGGGTATTAGGTAACCGACAAAACATGGCCCAAGATGTTGGCCAAACCTAATTGGTGGCTTTTGAGGAAGTGCATGTAAAAAAACAAAACGGGGTCCATATGAACTTTTCTAATCTACATATAGATACATACATAAATGTCAGGGTAGATAAATTACATTTTATTGTTTCCCTTTTTTATTTCTCAGGCTTAATTATAGAACCAGTCGTCCTTGGAACAGGTGCACGTTAATCGGTGTGCTTGTGTATGAAATACTTTTTGTATTTACGACAATTAGATAAAATCCAACGTACACTTGGTACAGTTTCCACACTCGCGCTCTAGATTTTCTAAACGAGAATTAAGTTTTCATTCACTTTGGCCGAGTGACCGCGCAACAAAATGGTATGGGAAACTGGCTTACTTAGCTGCGCGATTGAAGTCAGGCGGTACACCAATGTGCATATGAGTCAGGTGGTAGGGTAAAACTGGAGCATAGATACGGTGGAATGTGCGCTTTGAGGTGATAGATACTGACGAGGATAAAGTAGATACTCTTAGAGGGAAGACGACTTCCCTACTCATAGTAAATATTGCGCAATAAAAGTATATGAATGCGCATTGAAACTGGCTAACAGCAACCATCGACCTTAAAGGTCGTTACTCGTTACTCGTATGAAGAAACTCCACAACGTCGTCGCACAGCTCGTTTAACAAGAAGTCACTTGCCAAGGACATCGCAGAAGAACAAAAAAAAACTTTGTTTCAATTACGCAGCTACAATTAAATCATACACAAGTCGGCCAGAATGTATTTTATTTGGTGAGCGTGCTTTGAAGCAATTGATCGTGTTAAACAAAGGTCTTCTCGCTCGTTACTGCGGTAATAATTATTTTATTATTGTCTTAAACAAATTAACTATACCACTACACATTGCACATTACAAATTTATGCAATAACATCGGGTTTAATTATGATGAAAATGTGGTAATTGCAGTAATTGGATTCCATTCCGCTATCGTTAGCCGGATGGAAAAATATACAAACTTATTCTTGCCCTCCAAGAATAACCATCCATTGAGACCAGATCAAGGATCATTTCCGTCGTCGTAGTCGTCGTCGTCGTCTTAGAGAGCATGGTACCGGTCGTCACCGATCGCTTGGTTTCGATTGATCGCACCACTTTCTAATCTACCCTGAGACACCTGGAATTGAGAGTGTGTATTACAAAACGAACGACCTACCTATACCTACCAGTAGTGTGGATAAATGGCGCAATAAAGTGTTGCAGAGAAGTCAAGGTCTTGCATGGGGCCGACCTCTGTAATGTATGCAAGTTACGAGTGTGT
This sequence comes from Xylota sylvarum, assembly GCA_905220385.1. Classification (NCBI taxonomy): domain Eukaryota; kingdom Metazoa; phylum Arthropoda; class Insecta; order Diptera; family Syrphidae; genus Xylota; species Xylota sylvarum. Next base: position 98,819,281 of record LR999957.1, on the reverse strand, counting down.
TTTACACACTTGGGGAGACAAGTTTTAGTTCAACGCGCGTTCATATGGAGTGAATGTGTGTGACAAATCTCGAATGAAGGCGGATTTAAAATCCTGATTTCTGAGTCACTACCGGGAAATGACGTATAGAATGGTTGGTTGTATAAATGGGACGATATCGGGATCAGTGATCATTCGAATTTTGCGTAATGTAATATTATGCAATGAAAAGGGCGAACTAAACCGACACGTAGTGAAAGTAATATCACGCAAGTTCGGGTTAAATATCTCACCTCTTGTTTGCACCTGGATATTACTCGTATCATAATATGTTGTATTATGTAGTAGATTGGATTAAGCCGATAATTGTTGCAATCAACGATTTAAGTGTTATGCAAGTGAATCATGTAGTCAGGACCACCAGTATTTAATTGTCTCAGCATACGATGCAACAAACTAGTAATCATGTAATTTATCGTTCTATTACTTCAGATACTTTCTCTTCTTGGTTAAAGAGAATAAATTTATTACTTACTATTTATTAGAAAAACACTACCACCTCTTGTTGTCTGTAGTGACATCCATACTATCACCGTTTCCAATCTACTCAAGTCAAAAAAAAAATAAGTCAGTCTAAGAAAAAGTTTAGAGGTATGTTAGTTAAACAGTATGGGTGAAGAACCATTACCTCGCTTCTAAGTCCTCAGGTTGCCTATTGTGTATCTATTACGGAAGAATTTATCTACGAATCTAGTTGTTTGAATTGAGGAAATTTACAGTAGATACAAAGAAGTAAACACTTTAAAATGGTGAAAAGAAGTCTGAACGCAAATAACAGGAAAATCAAGCAACTTGGATGTAAACGCGACACTCTTTCAAAATAACAAAGAAAACCTAGTCATTAGGAACGAAAGGAATCGTAGATATACTAAGGCCGGACTTACAGTAAATGCTTGATAGATTGTAATGTACCTACCTATTGTAGATTGAATCATATCCCGTGACATGATTTGACGGAAAACTTTGACCAGTAAAAGATCTCTTGTACCATAGTGTACTTTTGCTCATTCTACTCTAGATCCAGGTCATCAAAGACTCTTGCAATTAACTGGCTTCATTGGTTGTGAGAATCTAGGCCCTGGGTCCCATGGACCTGTTGCACCAAATTTTTGTATTTGACGTATCAGACTCACTTTCGCCTAATATTCGTTTAAAGGACTTTAAGTCTTAACACAGTTTTTAACGCAGCCGCCTTTTTTTTTTGATCTTTTGATCAAGAAATTCCTTGTCTTAAGCGATTTGAAAAGCTTATCTTGTGGTTCAGGTCCAACGATCTGAAATTGGAAGTTGAAGCTTGCCAGTAGTTCAGCAGTTCGCTTGGTCGTGATACTCTTATGATCAGAGAACAGCTACTAGTTGAAATTTCTTTCTTTAAATTTAAAACTTTGGTAAGTGGCAAGTTTTCTTCAGAGACGATTCGAAGAAAGTATTTCAGTATTTTCCTTGATTAAGCTTCTTTCAAGAGATCATAGGTAGGTAGGTAGAGTGGCGATTTTTAGAAAGAACCCAATTAGAGCTAGGCTGCGCCATTTTGTTACCACACAAACTCATGTGAAAAAAGGCTTCGCTGATATGAAATTAGACCTAACCCGTAGAGTTCAAATAACTGATTAGTTCTCGAATCCTTTTGTCAGCTATCTCGTCGAGGTCCACAAAGAAGGGTCTTCCTAGAATATTTTGCCTGGTCCTTGCTAGGGCCGGACATCTGCAATGGAAGTGATGTAGAGATTCCTTCTCATTGATATCCCTGCAGCTTTTATAGAAGGTGTTGTGAGGAATACCAAGCTTGGCCTAATGGTCCCCTATTGGCCAGTGACCTGTAATGATAGCTACAATTCTGGTCTTGATTTACCAAGTAGCTCGTTTGATTTAGGTTTGTGGTAATCAGGCCATGTCTTTCTTGATATTACACAACTAGTCATTCTTTTCCACTCTTGATTGGCAAGCTGTAGGAAGTGATAATGTATATTACCCTTAACGACACCTAGCGGAATATCGAATCTTTCGATCCTGGCCAATCCTTGCCTGGCCAGCTCGACAGCGCGCTCATTACCCTCATAGTTACTGTACCCTGGGACCCAGACGAGTGTAGTTGTTGAGTGGACACTTATGTGATTCATTTCAAACCGACATTGCTCTACCAGTTTTGTGGATATGGTGACCGCATCAATGGCTTTGATAGCAGCTTGGCTATCTGAAAAAATAGCGATGTTTTGTCTGGATATAGGCAGATCGTTTAGCAAACAGCAGGCTTCTCGAATCGCAAGAAGCTCCGCTTGGAAAACACTAGCAGAGTCAGGGACACGAAAGGACTTCGATATATTTAGTTGGTCAGAGAAGATACCTAAATCGACTCCCTAGTCCATCTTTGAACCATCCGTATATATACCTATATCATAGTCATTATTAATGCGTCCGTTTTCCCATTCTTCTCTAGTAGTCAGTTTGACTGAAAAAGATTTACTAAAATTGAAGGTTGGTATTCTGTAGTCAGTTGAAGACGAAACTAATTCTCTCGGAATCATTTCCAAGATCCTACAGTGTCCATATGGCTTAGCAGTCCAGCACTCAGATTCCCTAAGCCGGACAGCGCTACATGTAGCTGAGTTTTTTATATGAGGTTCAAGAGGAGTCAGGTGCAGTATCACACATTAGAGCATCTGTTGGACAGGACCTCAAGTCTCGTGTGATGCCTACACACGCTGATCTCTGTACTTTTTTAAGTTTTTCGATAATGTATTTCTTGCTCAGGGCAGGCCACCAAACGATGGCGCCGTAGGTAAGAATGGGACGCAAAACGGCTGTGTACATTTTTTACCGAAACTTTTATTGCAGGCATAGAAAGCTACACTTGATTTCTTTACCCGCTGTTCTATATTAAGCTTCCAACTAAGTTTCGGGTCGAGTATCGTGCCAAGGTATTTTGCACTGGAAGATAAAGAGAGTGACTGACCATTAAGTTTGGGGGAGTGAACTCAGGTACTTTAGTTTTGGTGGTAAATAGCATCATTTCGATCTTTTCTGGATTAACACCGAGGCCATTGCTCGTGGACCACGAGTGTACCTTATCCAGAGCACTTTCCATGAGTTGGCTTATCGTGGAGAGAAACTTTCCTGACACCAGTATAACCACGTCATCTGCGTACGCAACCATCTTAACCCCCTCTCTATCAAGTCGCACTAAAATCATAGTTAGTCCATTTTGAAGATAAGAAGATATCCCAGGTTAGAGACACCAAGGAAGTTAGAACTTCCCATAACAGGAACAAGTAATAACGATCGCGTAAGGCTTCAACTGATAAAATGAACGCAATGTGATTGCACGTGTTCTTGGAAGTGGATACTTTAAAGAGTCGCCAACGAGCTCATAAAGTCCGACCAAAATGTTAAAATATTGAACACACGTTGATTTGCGGATTACAATGTTCTAAGCAACTCAGTGTTCAGTAATGCGCAAAATCACGATCACTGCCAGTGTGGTACTCTCATAAATCACTTCATTGCGAGGAAGGCATTTGTCATGATAAAAGTCTTCCTCTGTCTAAATGGAATCAATGTCTCTGTGCCTGTAAGAATTTAACCAACAATATCGTCAGGACTTTGTGGCTTACTGAGTTTATTTATCTGTCACGAATTGGGTTACGTAGAAGGGCTTACATCTGCGTTTTATAGAGGCATTCCAATATTCTCCCTTTTCCATTATATTTTGCCTTTTTTTCCGGATGTCCCTTACACTGTTGAAGTTGCTACGACCATCAAGACACCCATGCTACAATGTCGGTCTTTCTATCAGATTTTTACTGAATATGATTATGTGTCCACGATTGTGATATCTGAAAATTAAACATTTCAAATCCACTGTACATCACGTACCACATTAGTGGCCCCAGCACCGATTCCGTCTGTATATCGAGACTAGAATTCTTTAACTAAAGTAGTCCATTATTATTTTGGTAGTAGGTGTCCGAACATTGTTAATTGACTGTCCAAGGAACGAGAGGATCTACACCAGATAGTGTGTATGAACTGCTATTGCTATTAGTCTAACCCCACAAGTTAGCAACTCTTCTTCTTATCATCAAAGCATTATAGGCTGCAGAATCTACCAAAGGATGTAGAACGGTTTTTCATCGAAAGATTCGGTTTTCCTTCCCAGCTCTGGATCATACATTAGTTTTACCTTTCACTTTCATGCTTCATTTTCTCTTGATGTACATTGAGTTCGCCTACGGATCGCTGTTTGTAAGACTCTTACAACTTTATTTCCCCTCTGACATTTCTGAATGCGGTAGTCCACATAATATTGTCCACTTGTCTACAGAAGGTCTCTCCTATGGCAATAATTCATTACGTTGATGATAGTTAGAGCAACATCCCTTTCACCAATATACCTACTTCCCCGACAGGCATAATCGATTCAAAAATCAAGACAAATATTTTACCCATGGACAACACGGATGTCGGGAGTTCGACTTACATATTTTCTAGCCAGTTACTAAGTTACGAGGCCAAACTTTCGCTATCTATTCCACAGTTAGCCCACTTCCACTTAAGGCAATATGTACACTGCATAAAGTACTTCACCTACTTAGCCACGACTCAGACTCACTGCAACACCTTAGGTTCCATGGCTGCACAAATAAACACGCCTGTGTACTACAAATCATGATTATCCACCACCAGTCACGACCGGAATGTATATCTCTTTGGTTATGCAAAAGGATACCACCCGAGAGGTTTCCGTCAACAAGCTTGCCACTCACTGTGAGTCCGTTTCGTACATTGGAACCTGATGAATCATAGAATTCTGGCTTCAATCAGAGACAAATACATGATCTATGCGCCCCATGGCCAGTTCCGCTTTTTCGCAATAATGCCTGAATCTTATGCCCGATTAGATAGATGCAAAGTTTCAATGCCGTTGTCATAAACTTTATTTATAACTCTTTAATGAGCACAGAGGTTGTTTGAGTGGCTCTACTAAGTGTCGCCATTAAAATGCAAATTAGGACAATCCTCTGTGACTTATGTAAGACCTCTTGTTGGAATCTTGATTGTTGCACCAATTAATCCAATTTAAATGCCAGATACTTTGCCAATAAAGACAACTTCTTTGTCCGTCCGGCTTCGACAAAATAATTATGCCACAGTGTGGTGTGTTGTAGTGTGTGGTGCGTTGCATGCAGCAACTCGAATCGCTATCCAGATCAATCAAATCGCAGTGGATTACCTGAAATTGCATGAAATCTACTCTCGTGTTAAATAATAAATCACAAAGCCAGTCAATTGTAGGTAATTAAACAATTTTATTCTTTTTCGTTAAGAAACACCTAGAGAGTTGGGACACATTTCACGAATATTACCATCACGACCCCTTGCGTAATTGGATCAGGGCCAGGCGCACTCTCTGTGTGCTGTGCGGCACGATCGTGTAACACTAACAAAGCATTTTTGCCTTCCGCCAATTGGGCAGGTTTTACCAACCCCATGTGGTGCCATACGGTTCACTGGCCAGCAGCACCTTGGTGACACGTTCGTGAAATGTCGGACAACTAGGTGTACCCGGCCACTATATCTTATCTGACATTTGTGAGCTGTGCGCAAGCTGCAATTGCCGTAATCAATTAACACCTTGTTAAGACGCCGATTGTGACCATCTTTGCGGGTTGATTGATTAAATCACTGCAGCACGCTCGATGAGTGTGGATTATCTAATATCGATGAGTATCTATGATTGGAAGCTTGCTCTGCCGCATTTGGGGAAGTGTGCTGATGTACAGTCAAAGAGTTCCGGGTGTTGATGAAAATGGCATGACATGGGAGCGTGCAAGCTTTTAAGGTGACCCAATAACTTAGATCTTCTTATAGAGAAAATAGAAACATTTTCGAGAAATGCTACGAATGTTATTATCTAACTTGAGGATAGTACTGGGTTGCGGTATGTGTTGGATAACGAATTGTCGGGTTTTCACGCCAAATCTACTTATAATCAGATTGTTGGGAAGAAATCCATTAGTAGTGCGTTGGTCTAGATTAAGGCGACTCTGTCTACGCTGAATGACATTTCTTCTCTATAGGTTCTCCTATGTTTGCAGATGTTCTTAAGACTCGCTTCCATTATCATTTTCAGGTACTTTACAGTGATTTGCGATGAATTAACTACTACCGTCATGTATTTAAAGTGCTGGACTAGAATGTATCTACAACACTAGATTATGTATATTCATCTCGGCCCACACGCTGCTCAATGCTTTGACGGATCTGCCTATCCTCCCCAAAAGCAGATTTTTGCGACTATCCCAGACAAAATGTAGAGCCATTTCATTCCGCTGTCTTAGGTAACACAGTCCGGAGCTTCTTATAGCAATGCTTTGCAGATGCTCCCTTAAGGTACTAGAGCCAGTGGTGAGATCTTCCAAAGTTTTTAGAACTGACTATGGTATAGAGACTGGACACCGAATCCGGCAAGTACCTTCATTGCCAGGGATACCTATATGTCGTCCTGGGACTCATGTTAATGCGATTTTAATGTCTACAGCTAGCTGTTGGAGAATTTGAAGACAATTCCAAACTACCTTAGACTCAAAGTCAAAAGACTACCCAGACTGCTGGGTATCTGACAAAATATTTACACGTCGTCTTCGGCAAACCAAAAACCTCTGCTTGGAAGATAGAAGTAAATAGAGTGTCCTAATGACGCCGAAAATTTGTAGTTGAGGTCGAAAATTCTGGCTTCTAGCCCATTTGTCATTTTTGAACCATCAGTGTACCATTTGATTGAGTTAACAACTGAGGGATTTGGGGATTATGCTAATTATTAAGGGGCGATATAGATTGCTTCTTTGCGCCATGAAGTCCGATGTGCATACTACCGGTGATGATAGTAGCGAAATTCTTTCACAGATCTTCATATGTCCAACTAGATTGGTGGTTATCTTATTGGATAAAATGTGAAACTTAAGGGCTCTTGCCGCAGCAGTTTTCATAGCAGTTAGAGGTGAGAGGTCTTGAAGGACTTCCAACGCGGCAGTCGGTCAGGATAGTCTTTGCATATTTTGTAGGCCAGAGCGGGAAGATGCTTGATTAACATTTTTCACCATACGAGCTATGGGTAAGCTATTATTGGAGTGATGATGGTGAGGTAATTCCAGTGCTTTATCTTTGGTTTTAGTCCGCAATTTTTCTATAAAGTGTTGAACAGGCCGAGAAGGCTTGAGTCGTCTTTTCAGTAGTTCTGTCCAAATGCGGTTTTCAGTTAAGTTTTCCCGAGATATCTGCAAAGATTTTTCTTTGCCACTTACTATTATGACTAAGTCATCTGCATAGCCTTCAATTAGAAATGCGGAATTGTTTAGGTCATTAAGAAGAGTATCTACAACGTTGGCGCATGTGACATGTGAGTCAATGCCTTTGGAATAATATATACATACATATGGTTATTCAGGATAAATCTATGGCTATTGTTAGCTGAAGATCAAAATGTATTAAATGTACCAAAGAAGTAATTTGTAAGGGTTTTAAGTTTGAAATTTTAAATGTTGTCCGTCAACGTACAGAAGCGGTTTTACTGAAGGAAAAGTAAGTACAAACGTATAAGTTAATTATACCCTGTTCACCGAAAACGCCCACCAGCAGTAGAACTACTTTTTACAAGTGAACTGCAATCACTTAACTCGTTTTATTTCATTTCTCATTCCCCATAACACCATGGGTCAGTCAAGCCTTGATACTATGATGCATATACTTTATCTAAGCACTTTAAGAGCGGTCTGACTGACGACCACTGGAGGATCGTATGTGTATCTGTTTACATAATACCTCACGGGTTACATGTGAATGTATCTTTTACAACACGCAACACCCTACTATCATGGATACACGTGCCCTGCGATGTTGCAAGATTGTTTTAGTTGTTCTCAAAGTCGAAATACCACCGCACCCACATACATATGTACATATCTAACCCCGACATTTAGTTATCAACAAAATAGCACGCATGTATCGCTAATAAAAAAAAAAAAAACCAAAAACGAAATGGGATTTCCCCAAGTTCTTCCGCCTACAATCTTTTATGCAAACCATTTAATTAACTTCATTAACTCGTCACAAGTGTCGAAACATATATTCATCCACCAGTTTATTTATTTATGGCTATCGAAAGTGATCTCCTTTAGCATTTAGCTGAAAGTAAATTGAAGATAATTAAATATACCGAACCGGCTTCTATGGATTTATTAGTATCAGCGTCAGCAATTCTAATAAATGCCCTTGATAAGCCTAGAAGACTCGTTAAAATCGACTCGAAATGAAAAAAAAAAAAACAACAACAACCAAATCTCAATTAACTGATTATCACTCAAACAAAATTTACGATCGAAAAGAAGACAATATCCGGGTTTCGAATGTCATGCCATACTATATGTACGTACATAAGTATAAATTATAAAAGTCAAACTCTCCTTCAACGGCCGTTGCCGTTGCCGATACCGATACCGATACTGATACCCATATGACCAAGACAATTCCCGGAAAATCAAAGCGAATTTTCCACTCCCATGTCATGGAAATCTCTCGACCATACCACAGACAGTACGCCCCGGACAGAGACTAACTCAAGACCCCGTGCGCACACAAAAAGCCTGGCAAATAGCATCTATTAAACTGTAGTACCCGCGCAGTTTATAGGTAAATGTGTCAACTTTCTGCTCGGCTGAGACCATTTACATCATTTTACATACATTCATTACGCGCAGACATGTATTCAGTTCCAATTCAGTGCGATATTGCACCAGATGTATCCGAATGCACCAAGTCTTGTTTGCAGTGGTCTCAAAATCAATTCAGTTTTGCATCCACTGCCAGCTGTCGTCGTCACCACCACCAGCAGGCACTACCACATTGCAATCCATTGCACAATTGCGTATCTTTTCGAGTTGTTTAAGGTAATTATAGCGTTTTGTCGGTAAAACGGACTCCTTTTGCCGCTGCTGTTGTTGTGGTAGATAAAAAGATACATCTAATACTAACTTGTGGTCAATGAAATGGGTTTTTCGAATGCAGAGCTCGGTGATTTATTGGTCGCGACATTTGTTGTCTTTTCTTGATTTATTTTTTTTTTGTTTCGCTTTTTTGTGGTTCTACCATGGGCTTTTGAGTTTCACGGATTATTAACTCCACGGGTGATGGAAATTAAATCATATCTAACCATAAGCGCAGCATCTTCTGAATTAACACAATAAAAACACATCACCCTCAATTGATTATACAATCCATAGCCTGCGATCTGTTCAGTTTTTTTTAATAGTTATTTATATAATTAATTTTATTTTTAGTCTTATTTGATATTGAATTTCGGATTGAAATAAATTTGCAGTTATTAGAGGGAGGTGCAACTTGTTTGGCATTAATCTGTATTTCTGTATCTTTTGGTTTGTTTTTGGGACCGTGGGTCACACAAAAATAATTTGCATTGGAAATTAGGATTCACATAAAATATATTGACTACCCCAAATGAAACGTTAATTGATACATTTGAGCTTTGTTGTAAGCAGCTTATGATCGCTTTTATAGTTTAGACCGGAAATTTGGTTACCGGAACTACGCTCATATGAGAGGCAATTTAGTAAGTGCTAATTGTTGTACGGCATTGGAGGATTGCTCGTGACTTAGTTAGCAGGGTTGAGGACAAGTGTTGTTAGGTAATTGGTAGGTTCGACGTACTATAAAATTTTTATAAAAACTTAAATTGTTATTTTACACATTTGCGTCTCTATTTTAACATATGTATCTAAACGTATGATTTATTTAAAGGGCTTTATAAATCACGTTTATGAGAAATTGTGTGTCTATTGGGAAGACTCTACTGTGTACATTGAAAACCAGGATCCAGTGATCCAAAAACGTCATGATAATGGTTATGTTGGGTGAGTTGGAGATATCATGTTGTTAGGGCCTAGGTAACCACAAAGGGGGAATCATTCTTACTGCGTCGTATCGGCGAAGATTGATCCACAAAAAATTAGAAAATTTACAACACACACATTATTAAGTTTCTGAGTTTCCTAGCTCCAAGTGCCAACAGAATGCTTTGAACGGGGGTTTGAGTTTGTCGTACCACTTTCAAGAATATCTACCTTTCATCAGCTAGTCTAAATGTCTTTGATTCGATCCGTGAGCGTTATAGAAAAATCACGTCTAACACTCATTATTCATAAGCCGTCAGGAATGTATAATAGTTGTTTGGCTTGAATATTTACGCCATCTACTGGTGGGATGGAATTAGGCACTGTCTTCTATCCGATATAAGGCGAAGGCTGTAATAAAACGAAGGAGGCTCGTGACGCCTAATGACGTCAGATCACCTAGGTTGTCAAAGAAGAAAGCTCCGGTAATGTAGTAGTCTTTTTTGGGATAGAACTGGGCACATGAATAAGAAGTGGAGAATTGTTTCTTCCTTGTCCTCATCCCTATAGATTCTGCAGAAGTCAAGTGAAAAGAAGCCTATCAGATAGTGTCGAGTAAGAACACCGATAACTTGGCTGATCTGCAATCTTTTTTCAAATTAAATCCAGATCTGCCTTGAAATGTTAGAAATGGTCAGATTTTTTAATCAGAGGTTTTGCTAAAAGCGTTCGGCTTTAGTAAGAATTTACAAGTAGTGAGGGGCATACCCAGGATCCGTCATTTCGGCGGAATTCTTTGGATCGCATCCTGTCTAGCGAACTCGTCAGCCTTACAATAGCTCAGAATATTTCCATTGCCTGGCACCCAGTATAGGTGAATGTTGAACTGCTTAGTCATCTCCAGAAGAGAAACGGCAATTTAAAGCGGCATTCGAAGTGAAGGAGCACAATTCCAAAAATTAGATTGCCGCTTGACTGTCAGTGAAAATGCATTTATCCCTGACAGATATTGCATTACATTTCAGAAAGGACAAGGCTTTCTTGATCGTCTGCTACAATGATCTGAGAGGCGAAAAGGGATGCTCGGATTGAGTTTTTCGGCGAAGACACCACAGCTCATCTCCTCATCTTGATACCGTCCGTGTAGTAGTGGACTAAACTGTCCTTAGAAGAAGGAGCACCCATTCATTACGGTCAGTGATGCTCGTATGGAAGTTCCAGTCAAATAATAGAGTCGGTGGGGTGTAGTCGATGGCAAAGATTGCGGAGTAGGCCTCATGACAGCTAGACCACTGTAAGGAGGTTTTAAGCCGGATAATCGTATTAGTAGCCAACTACTTGGCAAAAATATCTTAGGCGAGGAGGTGGAAAATAATGTCTAGCGCCGCTGAGGGATAAGTTCTCAGTGCACCTACGCATGCACATCTTTGCACCTTCAATAGAAGATTGAAGTGGGTAGCTATTAAGAGTCAGTTATCAGATGATCATGCCATACATACATACATAGCTCTTAACAGTTCCTTACTTTATGCGTTCAAGTAGATTGGCTTTCCAGTTGACTTTCCTATCCACTTTTGCATTATCTTTAAAGAAGAGCCTAATTCAATTAAACGTGGGACGGTCAATAAGGGCAACTTTATATTTCCTCGCAAAGGAGTCGAGTTCTGTTTTGCCGGTTGACCTTAGTCCGCATTTTGAGACCCATCTGGTAGGCCATATGAGAGCACATTGGAGGATTTCCCTGAGAGTATCAGGGTGGTTTCCGGAGGAGACGATATCAAGGTCATCCGCATAGGCAAGCTCTCTCCAATCAGTCCTTTCTATGTCCAACAGCATTTCGTTGACCACTGGATTTCACAGAAAAAGGGACAAGACACCACCCTGGGGCCTTTCACAATGTGAGCAATTGATTGATCAATACTCTAAGCCAAGAATCGACTTTTAGGCTTGCAAGTGCAAACCTCTTCAGTAAGCCCGGTTCTTAGCTAACTGTCTCCAGTTGATCACTCCAAGTCGGTTAAGATCCCCTGCTACTTGTACGCACCACCTAAGGCGAGCTCTTCCTTTACTGCGTTGTCTCTCCGGGCCTGATTCAAAGAATCTGCGGGCCGAAGCGTTAGTGTCCGCGACTAATGCGCAGTTTTTTAACTGGGTCTTTGTCGCTGTATAACTTGTATAGTTTGTTGTTGAAACTCCCCCTCCAATGTCCTCCAAAGATACGAGTTCATGCTTCAGCATCATAAAGTAGGACTGGGATGATCAAGGTCTTATATAGAATCTCCTTAGTTGTTCGGGATAGGGACTTATTCAGCCCAAGGAAGCAGTGATTGGTAGGAGTTATTCTTCCTGTTATTGTACCCTACTGCCTCAAAGTTACAGCTGTCTATTGTGACGTTCCATACGAGGAAGAATCCATCTTTCGAAATTATTCAAAATCTGCTATGCTTTCCTAAGTATATTTGGACTGTATAATATGTTTCGTAAGATCAGCACTCTGTAGAGCATCTGTTTTGTCCACTGAGGTACCATTATTAAACCCAGTTGTTCGTCATCTAATCTAGAAAAGTGACATTTAATCCGATGTGGTGGACAGAAGTTTCTTAGTTCATTGACAACATCTTCTTACTTTATGATCTTGTTACGCTTCATCATCAGTTGCTATGGCACATTGGTCGTCCCGATGATGTACTTGTGAAAGATACTTATTACCATCGTTGTTGATAGGTACCAAGTCTACGATCTGCTTCAGTCCAAGGACGAAAAAGAACGCCACTACTTGCTAAAATTCGCTACATGGTTACGGAATAGTCTAATTAGAGCTGTTTCCAAATTGTACACAACAATGTGAGTTTTTCAGCAGTTTCCGAAAATTAAGAATTCAGTCCTGTCCTCGTAGACCTCACTCTATTCACAAAATTAGCAATTATCTTTTCCAGAATTTGCTATCGTTTTAAAATTTGATTTAATATGAATCTACTGGAATACAATCCGACTCTATATCGATATTTCTTGCAAAATATAAGATCTACTACTTCACTCATACTCAACTAATGACTCGTGCATGCAGATTTGTTGTTGAATAGTGTTTAAAAAAATGCAATCCGTATCAAGCGATTTTCCAAAAAAAGAGAACTCGTTTGTGGTCTTCCGAAGAAACAGAACCTTTCAAATCTCTTTCAAGCCTTCATTCGCTAACCAAACAATTCTGCTTGAATTCATAAGTAATTTCCAGCACTCCGCCCTTTTCAATGCATTCCAATGCCGTACTACCAGCACACAATAGCCCGCGATAAATCTCTCTTAGCATGTCTGAGTATCTATCAATTTGAATACCATTAGCATAAAGACTTCATCAACCTCAGATTATAATAGCCATTGAACAGATAGATATTAGCTACGGCATGTGGTCAGTTTATTTATTAAATTTTTATTTTTTTTTTTGGTTTCCTACCTTCTGTCAGCTGTTATTGTTTACATGTTTATATTTGAAAAATAAAAGAGCAGACAAACCCCTTAAAATCGTTTAGTCAACAACAATTAGCCCCATTTATCGGAGTACAATTGAAAATGTATCTTGAGCCACTTGGCCACTTGGCCACTCGGAAAGTACTGAATAATTTATAACAGTGGCATTAAGTGATAAAGTATATTTGTTTATTTATTTATTTTTAACTACGTGAGTGGATTGAATAATTTATTTTTCGTTGGATTTAGATTCATGAATGAATGAAAGTGGAGAATTGAGATTGATGTCTTGTTTTGGTTTTTTTTTTTTGTTAATAATAGCCAAGATGAAATATAAAAATCATTCAAAAAACTATGATTGATTGTTTGTGCATTTTTCTTTGACAAAATTAAAAAAAAAAAATTTAATTTTGTAAAGCTGTTTATACTCGTAAAGGTAAACGTGATATCAACTTGACCTTACATAGGTGAATGATTATTATAGGAAGATTTTACGATGCGTGAGTAATTTCAAACAAATGGAAGTTAAATGACGATAATTGTTGCAAAATTTTGCAATTGATTATTCAGAAAGTCCAATGAGCTGCCATAAAACTAATCAAGGCGACCGACGGCCGATTGTTTTAATTACCATAAGCTAAAGAGTTGATCGCTTTTTTTTGGTTTGTTTATATTTCTTTTTGACTTTTTATTGGATTCAAGTTTTTTTCTTCTACATTCGCTCTGTCATCTAAAGCGTCTTATATAATAATTTATATTTAGCCGGATTCTGGATTGTTATTTTTTCGGGAAAAGTTGATGAATCATTTGCAGAATCACAGCTTTATGTGGCAGGATATGAATTTGAACCAATTATAAATCAAATAAAATCAGCTTACTCAACCATTTTAGGAACACCACTTATTCAAGCCTAAAATAGCAAATAGGGTACTGATATCGGTAAATCCGGCATCTTGGCCTAAAATGAGCACCTGGCCTTAAAGATTGAGGGCTATGCATCGTAACCGAATACATACGAAGCAACAACAACCGTCGCATGTGGAAGATCTCACTATTGAAAAACCCAGCAAACTAAACAAGGACAATTAACTTCAGATCCTTAATAGGCCGCATGCGACTAAATAATTAGCAGAGGCTCTAGATTACTATAAAGCAGAGATTATCGCGAAAAGAAGATGAGATGAGATTGTCGGGCTAAAAGAAGATGAAAACCGAAGCCGAAGAGGCGCTTATTCGGATACGGATTTATCATACTGGGCAGACTTAGCCAAAAAGTTTTGAACTTTCGACATGTTAGCAAAAGTCTTATGACTACTCGTCACAATCGTGTTAGGCGATCAACTAAATTGATCATATTTGGAGGAAGCTATCCAGGGTATGAGATGGAAAGGAGGTGCAAAGAAATATGAAACCGTAGTAACGCTGGACGTCAAAAAAGCGTTCAACTCTTCAAATTGGGGTCTCATAGTGTACTCACTCAGGTCAAGGATGGTGCCATGGCCATTAATAAAGATTTTGCTCAGCTACTTCGAGAAACGGTTTCTGTTCTACGATACCGATGATGGAGTAAGGCAGTACCACATATCAGGTGGAGTTCCACAAGGATCGGTACTAGGACCCATTCTATGGAACATTATGTACGATACGGTTCTAAGACTTTGAATTCCTAATGAGGCGAAAATCATAGGCTTTGCCGATGACAGCATTTGTGGTGGTAGCGAAACACCTGGAAGAGATAGAGGATATTGCTAATGAATGTATTCGTCAAGTAAAGCGATGGATGTCAGCAGCTGGACTAGAGCTCGCAGAGCACAAAACAGAAGTTGTACTAGTAAGCAGTCGCAAGAAAAGAGAGGCAATCACAATCAAAGTAGGTGATCATGATATAATATCAAAACCAGCTAGGTATCAGATACCTAGGTGTAATGATCGATGCTAGACTTGATTACAAGGAGCACCTTGAAAGAACGTGCAATAAAGCTGCAAAGGTGAGTGCTGCCCTGTCCAGAATAATGACGAATATTGGAGAAACTAGACAACAAAGGAGACTAGTCCTGTCTAGAGTGGTGCAGTCCATCATAATGTATGCCGGACCAATATGGCCAAGGCTGTGACAGTCAAATCGTACGCAAAAAGAATAAACTCAGTCAACCGACTGTGTGCATTGAGGGTTTGCTGTGCATACCGAACAGTATCAGAGGATGCTATATGTGTCATCGCGGAATTGCTACCAGCGGATATCCTGGCCACCGAGCTACAGAGGACCTACGATGCCAAAATTCAGGATCCCCATGCTTCAGTCAGAGATATCCAGCTATAAGAGAAACAACGAAGTATAAGAGCATGGCAAGTGAGATGGACCCATTCTACAAAGGGAAGGTGGACCCATTGACTCATGCCAGATGTCCACAAATCGATGGACCGAGACTACGGAGAAGTAGAATTCTACTTAATCCAGTTCCTAACTGGACTTGGCTGCTTTCGAGCGTACCTGAATAGGCTTGGTATAAAAGAGTCTCCAAATTGTTTAAACTGCGGCGAGTCTACCGAAGATGTATACCACGTATTTTTTCAGTGCCCTCTCTTCAGTGTAGAGAGCAGACTACTTGAGGAAAAAATCGGAGAAAGACCAACTCCCGAGAACTTAGTGGATCATATGCTGACTTCGAGCGAAACATAGGACGCGGTGAAGCAGGTTGCGGCAGTGATCGCGAAGGAGCTTCGACGGTTAGAAACAGTCAGGGAGAGCATCGACGAAAGTCGTCCCCCGACGGGGCCTCTTACGCAACAAAAAACAGCAAACGCTGAACTCAATGTTGAATCAACAAACGGACAAAGAAGAGATTAAATTGCTGACCAGCCCTGCGAAGTAATACCTAACGGTGGTTCCGCGGGGAGAGTGGTTGAAGTGTGTGGGGTGTGTGTTTAGTACGTAGGCGTAATCCTGGAATCGAGTAATCAGATCTGCGAATCGTGCATGCCAGGAACCCGGGTTACTGGTATCTTTAGAAGATTACACATCCGTTGGCTCAACCGAGAAAAAAAAAAATATCATATTGCGATTCACCCAAAGCAAGTCCCCATTATTGTGGATGTACGAACCTTCCCAAGTTACGAATGCGGATATCCCGCCATAACATAGAAGAGTTGCTAGGAGAAAATATAACGTAGAAAAACTGCAATCACAAGAGACCGCCAAAGTCTTCGCCGACTACATATCTCGAAATCTCTTTAAGATAATTATGCCGCCGATAGTAGAAGAGGGATACCTCACCTATATTAGGTGGCGTGCACAAGTAGAAAAGGACTTAGTACTTAGCACGGGTCACTGGCCCATAGAAACACACACGTTCAGAGTAGACATCCCATTCCACGCAAATTGTTGCAGCTGTAATAATGAGAAAGGATAAGGAAACAGTGTCTCATCTTCTCTGCGGGTGTCCGGCTCTATGTACGCCCAGACATCGCATACTGAGCAAAACCCTCTTTGAGAACTCTAACGAAATCAGGGAACTAATCAGTTTCGTAAATACCACGGAGTGGTTGTAGAGGATTTGCGCTCCCTTCTTCTAAGTTTTTACAAAAGTATTGACAATCAAGTGAAGTAAGTTGTGGTGTTAAAATGACAATCAAGTGCTAATTAAGCCGCATTGTGGAATGGTTTAGCTACCACTTCTACCAAGAGCGATCTAACTCAGAGACTTGTTGGTTGAGGCACACATTCACTCAAATACAGACAAATACAATTTTTTGGCGCGTTAGGTCCATGGGACCCAGGACATAGCTTCTCTCAACCATTCGTGTTGTGCCCGTTATATACATACACAACCAGTTGTTCCTAGAAATTACTCCATACTGCTTTAATACCCGCTCTATATTATGTACTCTGATTGCTACATGGCACAAGGATAAAAGAAAAAAAAAAGAAATACATTTTTTGGCCCGACAGGTCCAGGGGACCCAGGGCCTAGCTTCTCACAACCATTCGTGTTGTGTCTGTTATATACTTTACACGAATGGAAGGGCCTACTGTTTGATACCGTATCCGAAGGGCAATTTTCTTGTTTTTGAGAAGCTTTTTCATGACAGTTTTACTCTCGGATGTTTGTCAGACGTTCGCGAGAGGTGGGGCCGTGAAAGAAATTTTAGGTGTTGTCTGTCTAATACTCAGCAATGCCACGCCTACTTTCTTAGGAATGAAGCAAAAAATTAGGCAAAGAGTGGTTATCAATTCGATTGAATTGAATATATCAGAGCTGAACTATTTTATCTTTAGGTAGAATAACCAAAACTATACAACAGGATTCTAAAGAAATCTTTTTCTATTCTCAGGTAAATATGTTACCCTAAATGCCACTTTTTCTTTTTGTTTTTTTTTTTGTATAATTCACGGGCGCTCAAGGGTTAATTGCTACCCTTTTAATGTTAATACAAGGCCCGGGCGTTAGAGAAATTAGGAAGAGAAGATAGGAGATACCGATGAATGTTGGTTTTAAATGTTTGTGGATTACAATGTGAAAGAGGGAAATAGAGCTTGGTAAAGCATTCCACATTCGTGTTGTACGGTTTAGACTTGACGGTACGTACGAAAATAGGCTTGAGGGTATACTGATGAGCATTCAAAGCGTAACGGGTTATGCGAGAAAAGTGTTCAAGGGGCGGAATGCAACTGGCTATTTCGTTGGAGCACTGTTTGTAGCGATAGAATAGGGAAAGGCAAGAGACATTTCTGCGATGTTGGAGCGAGTCAATGGACTCCACTAAGCTTATGTTCCCTATTAGTTTTAACGATCGATTTTGAATTTTTTCTAGCAGGTGCAAAGAGGTCTTAGGAGCACCGGACCAGACATGAGCATTATACTCCACCTTGGGGCGGATGTATGCCTTATACATTGCAGTCAGATCAGATAGAGGGGTAAAGAACTTCATGCACCGTTTGAGGAATCCTAGACATTTCGCAGCATTCCTGGCGGATTCGAATATCTGGTCATTCCAACGCAGATGGTCGTTAACACACATACCGAGAATGGAAAGTTTTTCGGTTTCGACGATACAAGTGCCATTCATTGATAATGGCAAAGGGTTAAGGTTGTCGCTTGAGCGACAGCTGACAGTGAGTCTGGGAACGAATATGAGAAGCTGAGCACGGGCTGGACAAATGCTGTTTTCCATCTACTCGGGAAGAGTCCAGAAGAGTACCTCTTGGAAGAACACCTCTTCAGAATAATGGGTGAGACACCATCTGGACCAGCGGATTTGTTTATGTTAAGATCTTTAAGTACTCTTGGTACTGTACGACTGCGAAAGTGGATTTGTCCCATAGAATATTCGACACGCTCAAATACAGGGAAAGCACAATCTGGGAGTGTGGAGTTCGCAGCGAAAAGGGCTGCAAGCAGATTGGCCTTTTCCAAAGAGCTGACAACTGGGCTGTTATTGTGAACTAGCGTTGGGGTGGAAGTTGAGGCACAATTTTTTTATGTTTTTGACGAACGACCAAACATTTCTACTACCTTTGGGACAGGGTAGAATCTTTTGCCTCAATTTTTGGTCGAAGGAAAATTTTACACGGCGAATTAGAGCATTGCCATAATTTCTGGCTCGTTTAAATATTTTTCGGTTATCCTCTGTTGGGTTGGCCTTAAAAGACCGAAATCTTAACTCCCTCAACCTGATAGCCTCTTTGCTCCTCCTCTACATGTGAGGTAAATCTCTGAGTTTTTCTTCACAACATAGAAGTTTGCGCATGAAGTCGGCCTTCGTTGTATCATATAATTACATTAATTGAATTAAGTAAATTTGACAGTACAATATAAACATATATTTTGGATCAGCTTCTTTGTATTTTGTGCCACTATTGATAGTCAAAAGTATCAAGAAACATATCGTTGAGCTTTTCTTTATGACACTGAACTTAATTTGGTTCTGATTTGTCATCTAACACGGCCATCTATTTTCAATATTGTCCGAAATTGGTTACAATAACGTTTTTAAATATATTGCGTTACAAAATGGAGTTCTAGTGTTTTTTTCTTTCGTAACTACCCCAATTTTGCCATTTCATTTCTGGGTTGGCCTACAGGTACTGTTGTCGTATTGGCTTTTGCATACTATGCATTTACCTTTTCTTATCCTCGTTGTGATTGTTCTAAATAGGGTCTCTGAGCCTATTCTTATTTCGGAGTTGAAAAACTCCCTCTAAGATGGGTTGTAACTGATCCTGATACCTACGTTCTTCCGTATATGCTTCCAATAAAAGTGTCTTAACTCTAACCAATTCCGATAAATACAGGTTTCTTTTAAATATGTCTAAGCTGTTTGCACTTCTCTATTTTATGGTTTTGACAGAGTGTATAGAAGGAAACGAACTCCTCCCGATTACCATCAGAAAAAGTATTGGTAAGCGTAACACCAATACTTTTTCATAACTAACTTTCATAAGCTAACCCACAAGTGAGTACTATGCAATATCAGTTTTTACGCAACCTTATGAGTAACACATCTCACCAAGTAGGTATTTATTTAGATATCCAAAATTTGCCAATATACATATCATCAACATGAACAGTTCTCCCAATTGAATTTTTCCATATACATATATATTTTTCGGTTAATGTTTGTATATTCAAATTTACTTAACCAAAACGCAGCAACGCCCAAAAAGTTGTTTCTTTTTTTTTTTTTTTTGTTTTGTGTCATACCCAAGATGTTAATCTGCAATGACCTTGCTCTGCTTACAATGCATGGTTTTGTGTGTGAGAAAGAATGCATTAATTAACATTAAATTTAGTGTGCATTGTTAATGTTCACATTACGAAAGTTATAATACTGTTAAATGGCTGAACAGGTTGTACTGTTAAACCACTGATCTCTTCCTCTTGTCTTTAATTTGTTGAGTTGCGAAAATTTACTGCGTATTTGGACCTTATCGTCAGTCATCGGTTAAAGTATATTGTTAAACGTGGAAGTATCTTTGTATCCATATCATGGGAAATATGAGTTTGGGGAAGCAAAAATCCAAGAAATTATAATGCAACTAAAGTTTGCATACATAATGTTTTCTCACTACTATAAAAAAAAAACTAAGCTATTTGCTTATTAATTTATTCAATATGTAAAATTAAATCTTTTCATACATTATGTATGTTTAGAATGTCAGATGATCAATATGACTCACCAAAAATAGAATAAAATATTTTTGAGATTCTCATCGCTGTCCTGGTTATTTAATGTAAATTTTTGATCTATATCCAAAATAGGTATCCGACTGCTGCTTTTACTTTTCAGTGTATGTTGCAGCAATAAAGGTCGTTGAGAAAAATTCCTTGTCTAGAGTTAACAAAGAAAACCGCATTGCATGAAGTTCCAACGATCACAAATCTGATGATCACAACTTTTTAACGATCAAAGTTCTAATAAGCAAGACTGTCCCAAAGATCAGTTACATCTGTGACAACCTGTAGTTTTTGTATCTGGAAATTTGAATTCTGGTGATCATATCTCAAATTAGGACAGTGTTGAGGATCACAGCCCTAACGATCATACCGATCAACGATCTAATGTCTGAGAGGTATAACAATCTTCAAGAAATATTGATTTGGGAGCTTTAACTCGGCCTATTTCTTTGTGATGATCATGTCTCTGACATTAAATAATTATTTATGTAGACTATTGCCCATATGACTGAAACTGCTATCTAAAAAGAGTTATTGTAACAATTGGAGTATGTTTACACAAATAGTCGTTCCACCTCCCTAATGAAGGATAGTACGTCCTTAGCAGCAGAATTTCTCAACTGAGCTAAAGAACATATTTCTTTATCGAAAAATACGCCTCCTTAACCAAAGTAATGCTGAGCA
Organism: Xylota sylvarum; assembly: GCA_905220385.1. Classification (NCBI taxonomy): domain Eukaryota; kingdom Metazoa; phylum Arthropoda; class Insecta; order Diptera; family Syrphidae; genus Xylota; species Xylota sylvarum. The sequence goes on along the minus strand of LR999957.1, from coordinate 98,798,016 downwards.
ATCATAGAGAATGTGCTCAAAAGATCCGTCATCTTCCGAGAAGAAACTACATTCCGTTTCTGGGTACAGATAGAGCTGTGAAAAAGCTCACCAGCTTTCTAATACTATCCTTGTCTAGATTAAGGATTTTCTTGTAGGAATAAGGCCTGATTAATCGCTTGGATTGTCTCTGCCCCGAGTCATGTTTGTGTTTCCAATCGTTAATCAGCACTGTGGCGACTGTTGACACCACAGTAGGGTTCAGGTCCTTTGAACACAGATTCCGAGAAAATCCTAACTAATTCACACCTTGATGATCAGCGACCCAACCGAGTTTCATCCTGTTATGTCTGGCGGGAGATTGTAGTGCATCGTAGCAGCATTTAACTGATATAGAGTCCATTAAATTGGACGACAGCGCTTTTAGTGCTGCCTGGCTATCTGAAAAGATATATATCCTAGCCTTTACTAAGGTTTATCCTAGCTCAGATCTCAATGGCATGGAGTCCAGCCAGGAAAACCGTGGAAACCATAAGTATTGCGCCTTTGGTGTTGGGTCCAAATACGACAGCTCGAACTTAAGATTCCAACTTCGATCTGTCTGTAAACCAGACCAGACCTCTAAAACCCAGTGCCGGAACTTTATTAGACCAGTTTGCATGGCCCAATATTTCTACTTCAAATAACCTACTCCCTGACCATGATGTCGGGGATACTGGAAAACGTGTCCTTTTTGGGAACTGAGTAAACAAATTTCAGGTGTTCTGCATGACCACTTGGTTTATACTTGTATTCTATCTGCAGCTTAATTATACTACTACTACAAGCTAGTAAAGTTGTCGAATTTCTTTTTATTGTTGTTCCACATATTCATTCATTTAAATTTTCGTGCTCAAATATTTAGCGCAACACAACTTCTCTAAACCATTCCTGTTGTGCATATCTTTCCCATGAATTAAGTAGATCTACATACATTCTGATGTGCAATTTGTTGCCTATTAGTAAAACTCTTTTATGACAACTATACTCTCAGATGTTTTCTAGACGTTCACAAGATTTGGGATCATGAAAAAAAGCCTTAGTGTTTTCTGAACCTTGAACTCCTGCCCAGTAGTCCAACACTAGGATTGTGTATAAAACTTCATCTTAGTAGTCATATCCTACAAGTAGATTTTAATTATAAGTTAAGTTTGTCGAAGTGCCGTCTTTAAAAAAGTGTGAGGGTTGAAACGAATGTTCATCGCAAAAGATCCTCCTATTATTGGTGAAGAAATGTAATCGGTTAGAAATCAAGAAATCATTTGAAAATTTGACACAAAAAAAAAATAGGAGACAAAACAGAACCTTGAGGAACATCAACTTTTTTTTTGATAAATTACTGACTTTAAACTGTTACATTTAGCTTAAATAGATCAGACATATAATCATCGGTTCCACGCATTTCTTGCAGTAGTCAAACTCTGTTAAATGTCCTAGAATTATAAAGTCCAACATGCTGACTTGTTTCTACTAAAATCGTTCCGCAATTCTACAATCGCATACTTGGATTGGTTAATATATACTGTCTACCATATACGTATGCACTTTCTTTGTGGCAGGTTTTTCAAAAATATTTTTCAATCAGTGATACCATAGCACGAGGAAATAAATGTGTCAACACAATTTTATGACTATTAAAAACAAAAAAAAAAGAACATCATTCTAATAAGAACCTAACTGAGGATTTAACTCTTGTCACTTCACAATCAATTATTTGCGAAAATACTATCAGATCCTTTAGGGATTCACTATAAGAAACTATCTTGCCGCCAAAAATGTTGTATCTTTGTTTTTATATCTACGGATGACAAGCCAAATATCATCGGATTGTCATTTGATCGAACTTTAAAATCCTTCGATTTGAGTTTCATTGGTCACATCACTCAAAAAACTCTGTCACGGTGGTTTGACACTAACTATTGCACTAACATACGATGTAAACTTTTAGAAGAAATTCTTTTCAAATTATGTAGTTCGCGACAACACAATAGCGTGAAAAAGTAAAACAAAATTTCTTCTATAGTATTTTAGTAAAATTTATTTTTAAAAATAAATAAAGAATTATAACTTAATTCACGAGAACTCTGATAGAACAGATGACATAATAAAATTTTAATATTCACTGTCCAGTATTTCCATCGAATGAAAGTAACATTCGCGCCAAGTCAGTGGCACTACCCAACCGGCTATCGGTACAAAAATGGTAAAAAATCCTGGCATACTACATGCCGAAAGCCTCCCTCTCTGTGTGGCGTGTAATTTGCGTGTAGGTCTTCTGCACTCTCAAACGAGCAGCAACCACCAACAAACGAAAGTAAACCCGAAGCTTTGATCTGCAATCGAGTTAACCAACCACCACCGATGACGAAGTCCACATACCATTTTTTTTTTTTTTTTTATTTACTGTCTCAGGTCTGAGACAGGTCGAGAGTCTCAAAGTATTACAGCATAGAGACACTAGACTTTGCCGTGTCGCTTTGTTTGTGCTTGTTTGGCTGTTTGTTGTTTTACCCATCTGGTTTTTTGTAGACTCTCACTCTCTTTCCTACAAAAACATACGCGCGCCGCAACCACCATCGACTATCCACACATAAAGAGGCGGCTCTAGTTTCAGTTTCGATTTCAGTTCCATTGACTTGTGACTCTGTTTAGATTGTTAAATAATTGTTGTTGTTAACCGTTGTCGTCAATCGGGGAACTTTGATGGTATGCAACAAGAAGTTATCGTTTAAGCAGCGACAAAACAGAAGCGGTTAACACAAGCTTCTACTACCATCAGCAAACAGTGGTGGTAGTTGGTTTCATTTCAACCATACCAACCACCAAGGTACATATGCTAAAGCTCCACACAAACTGTGGGTGTATGAGTGTGGTTTTGCACATTTCGGGCTTAGAGCGGCTAATCAATACCACTAGCTATTTGTGGGGAGCTGGTTTAAGTAGGAAAAATTAAGTCAAGTGTTATGCTGCTGCAGAAAAAGAGTATAAAAGCAAAGAACTGACCACACTCAGCATCCAGTCAAAGGTTTGGAATCGAAACGATTCTTATCCTTGTTACTTCGGAAAAACAAAAAAAGGTGCGATTTGAGTCTTTTTTGTCTCTCCTTGTAGAGTTTGTGATTAATTTTATTTTTTTTTTTACTTGTTTCTTTTGTTAATTAAATAACAGCAGCAGAACTTTAGAAAAAAAAATGAAAGTATTTGTGAGTATCTCGATCAAAGTGATATTAAAGTCAAAGAAGAACATTCAATGCAAAAGTGATTTCGTAATCAAAGACAATGTGTATCTTAAGTGAATTCTTAAATGAAAGTGACATTCATTCGATGGAAAAAGTGGGCTAATCTATTCATGGATACACTGGATAACGTTTGAAGTTCAAACAATTGCACTATTTGAATACTAAGAGCGTTATTATGCAACTTATCCGGATCGTTATGCAATTCTTGGATTCGGATGAAAATATGTGGATAGTAGTGTAGAATCTTTAACGGATAATGCTGTCAAGTTATAGAGATGGGGACTAATGATGTTCAAACCATGGTGCAATATACAAAGTTTCGATAAAGTTTTCAGTCAGAAAAGTTAACCTTAAAGTTCTCATAGTCTACGAGTATATATTTTGCTTTATCTTGTGTAGTTTCATTAGAATCACTGATTCGATTTGAATGACGCTGTTCTTATCCTTAACGGACCTACGAATTCAATAAAATAAATAGTTTTTCTCTGCATACTCCGGATAATACAAGATTCTATTCAACATGCTAACACCAAGCAAAATATATCGATTTATAAAAGTAGAAAACCAATTAGTCCTATGACTACATCTGAAGCAGACTCTAAACGAAGGCGGTTGAAACTTGTTCTGAGACAAGATTTTTTCGAAATATGATACCTGCATGAAATTACTGCTATCCAAACATTTATTAAAAGTTCCTATTCAAACTCAAAAACGAAACTTTGACCAGTAGTATGGTCAAGACCAAATCCTTAGATTAAACCGCATTTTACTTTCTTATTCAAAGTACAATCCACTTTGGATAACGTTCAAAATGTTCTCACAAACACTCTATTCGAAATAGTATTGATTCTTAATACCACACCTTAGTGCAATATTATGAATAACATTGTTATTCTCTCACGGATAACCAATCAATATCTTATCCGAAGTCTTAAAACCAACTCGGATAACTATAATTGGCTCTAAAATGCTCAAAACTAAATGTTTTCCTTTGCTAACTTTTCCCACATCAAAATAAACAAAACAAACCGATTCCAAGATCTGGTGTACATGTCCACCCACACTGACCAGTGCATTTGCTACCATTTCTCAATTCCCCCGACGTGATCGGAAAATCAAATTTCCGTCGTCTGGATATTTGCAATGCTTCTCCATACTCGCCGGTTGTCGTTGTTCAGAATTTCACTTTAAACGCGCGCCCAATTCCATATATAGACCCACATGTCAACGTGATCACTTTCGCTGCGACCACTTCGCCATACACGCATCGAACTCAGAATGGAACTTTCGATTTAACATGTTAATCGTTATAATTGCAGATTTGCTTGGCCGCCCTTTTAGTGGCATCGGCATGCGCTAGCGATGTCAAAATCAGCTCAAAGAAGGGCATTCCTCTCGAGAAGAAACTCGACAAGAGAGGACTTCTCAATCTCGGCTATGGCTATGGACATGCCGGTCTTAACACTGGATATATAGGAGGAGGTGGTGGTCTCATCCATGGAGGTGGAATCGTCGGTAGTGGATATGGAAGTGGATTAGGAGGTGGTGGCCTTATCGGCTATGGTGGTGGAAGCGGTCTCGCTCTCGGCGGTGGTGGTGGTGCAATCCTTTTGGGACAACGCGCTGATGTCACCCGCACCGTTACCCTAGTTAAGGGTGTCCCCGTGCCAGTTGCTGTTGATAGACCATACCCAGTAACCGTTGATAGGCCTGTTCCATACCCAGTCAAAGTTGGAGTACCACAGCCCTACGAAGTCATCAAGCATGTACCATACGCCGTAAGAGAGGTAGTTAAAGTACCAGTTCATGTTCCGCAACCCTACCCAGTGGAAAGAAAGGTACCATATGCCGTCCATGTGCCAGTTGATCGTCCATACCCCGTCAAAGTTCCAGTGCCACAACCCTACGAAGTTGTGAAACACGTACCATACCCAGTTAAGGTGCCAGTACCACAACCCTACGCCGTCGACAGGCCAGTACCATATCCAGTCAAAGTAGCAGTCCCAGTCCCACAACCCTACCCAGTAGAAAAGAGAGTACCATATCCCGTCCAAGTCCCAGTTGACCGTCCATACGCAGTCCATGTGCCACAACCCTACCCAGTCGCTGTCGAGAAACCATACCCAGTCGTTGTTGAGAAGCAAGTCAACGTAAAGGTTCCATACGCTGTTGACCGCCCATATCCAGTTCCAGTTGATCGCCCAGTCGCCTATCCAGTTAAGGTACCAGTTCCACAGCCCTACGCCGTCGACCGTCCATACCCAGTTACCGTAGATCGTCCAGTCGCCGTTCCCGTCAAAGTTCCTGTCGATCGTCCATACCCAGTGACCGTAGATCGTCCAGTTCCAGTCGCTGTCGATAGGCCCGTACCAGTACCAGTCGCCGTCGGTGTTGCAGCTGCTCCAGCTGTCGGTATCGCCTACGGAGGTGGTTCCGGACTTGGAGGTATCGGTATTGGAGGCGGTCTCATCAGCGGAGGAGGTCTCATCGGTGGAGGACATGGAGGAGGTCTCATCGGTGGTGGACACGGTGGTGGTTTACTCATCGGCGGAGGTAGCGGCCATGGCATCGGCCTTAGCAGCGGCCTCGGCTACGGCGTCGGACATGGCATCTCATCATACGGACACGGAATCTCATACGGACACAAGAAGTAGATCAAATTAATGCGTGTTTACTAAATAAATTCCACCTGCCCAGTCCCCCTCGAATACACAAAGGCACTGACCAACGCTAAACAAATACTTTATTTAATCGTTTATAGAACTTCTTTTTTTTTGTTTTTAATCGAATCTAGTTTGTAGGTCGAGAAGATGATTCAAAGCAAGACAAATCCCTGGCCATAGTATGTAAGATTCTATTGTAAATTAATTTCAAAAGATTTATTGTTATTTGTTCTTGTTTCAACGGTTTTGAAGTTCTGCTTCACCTAAAGTCCGATAGCGAACATTGTTAATCTGAAATTTAGGTATCGCGGAACTAACTCACCTTTTCCCCCTCCGTTTATATATTTTGAATTTTATTTTGCACAGTGTAATCCCACATGAAAGCGATACGATGCGCGCTCGGATACTCGGAGGCTGACCAAGTTTAGTGATGCTAGCGATGGTGATGATGGGGCTTAGACTGGAATCTCATTGTGATACTCAACGGAATGGATACCTGTAGAGGGATTCTTTATGCGTCGGCCAAGCAACAAGCAACAAGAACATCAGGAACTTGGCAGCCTCCTTATCCGGAATATTGTTTTAATGTTTGCGACTTTTATGTGGGATTATGCAGGACGAAGTATTAAAAAAATAAACTCGTATTTTGCTCTCTATGTACAAAGCAAAAGACAAAAAAAAAACGAAAATTTGAAAGCACTCTACCAACATTAATGTTGAGATAACTTTTGTGTATGTTTTTTATATATATATTATGTAATTTAATTTCTTAAATTAAGAGAAAATGAAAAATAAATAAAAAAATTAAAAAAAAAAAAATCTTTTGATTGTTTTTAATTTAAAAAAACAATGCTACAACCATAGTTTAATGGGTAAATGCTAGCAAAGAATTACATTTATGTAGAAAGTATAGCAGTGTATCTGAGATACTATTTTTTAGTGATTTGTGTAATTCACCATCAGTATTATTTTCCTTTACGTATGATCCTTTATTCCAAATGGAATTCTAATCCCAAAAGGGGAACAGAGTACCTATTAACTCAAATCATGACTAGAGATATAGAGAGGGTATCCAGGTGGGAATTAAGGTTTTCGTACTGCAAAACCGACTTGACTAAGGAAAATCAAAACAAGTTAAAACGAGGCAACGACTGCAATGCCCTTATTCCTAAATTCGTTTCCAAAACAGACTTAAGACCAAAATTGAAGCGAACATTCCTTCAGCATCTCAAAGGCAGTTAAAAAAGTGCCGAATGAAGGCTGGTTTGCTATGACATTAGGGGGCTTCACAGTGATCAAATAAATTTTTCGTCATATTGGTATGATCAATCCTCGTAATGGATTTCACACTATTTTTCATGTACCGGTCCTTTTTCTTCTAAAATTTGACTTGCTAGGAGTGCTACTATCAGCCGACCAATTTTGATGAATATTTTTACCATGTGTACTCAAGAAATCGAAGTTCATGAACCCGCCGGATGGATTTCAAAATAGTGTAGTGATTGGATGAGTTTTATGGGCTTTTTATGACCAAAATTTTAATCCTTTTTTCTTCCAAAGATAAAGCTACTGTAAGTGCTGGTAGGTCGAGTACCTACTAGTACGTCACATCGTACTAGTAAATCAGGTTAGCTACATACATACGTCCCATAGTCAGAAATCGCAATATAGGAATCTCTCATCTTCGTATTTTGGCATTCAATGTAAGATATAACAATTCTTCCTTATGTTTCTGCATCTATTCACAGAAAATTCTGATAATCATCAGGAAAATTGAATTTTATTTCTGTTTGCAAGTTAACAGAAGAAAATTTTGTACGCTTTTGTATGCATTGATCCATTGTTCGTCTAAAATTGTATCTACTGGTCTGCCTGACCTAGTTTTCTTTTCTAGCACACATCTTTCTAGAGAGCCTTCCAACACTTCCGAAACATATCCATTAGCATCTGTTTAACTTGTATGGATGTACATAGATGGAAAATGCATTTGTCTAGACCATCCCCCTGCACATTGCACCTTAGTCACTTCTTTCCAAAGCCTTGGAAGCCCTTATAAACAGACTTAAAAACTTCTCAACGGTCGCTAGTAGGATTATTGCATCCAACAGTCCACTCAAAATCAGACGGTACATCTTACCGAAAAAGGAATTCAACTCTGCATTATTTTGGTGAATGTAAGATTTTGAACTTCAAAGGCATTCGACAGAGTGTAACAAAAACCCTTTCTGAACCCTCTACCGCATTTTTTGTAAAAGTTTTCTTGTCGATTTACTAACATTTTCATATTTTCCGTGTTATCTAAGATTTGAACCGACAAGAATCTCCTATACAGAACTACCACCATATTTCCGTATTTACCACTTTAAGTGAAAACGATTAGTAGACAATTTCCGACATAAGAATTGGACCACCTATCCGACATACTCGATAGTTACACGATTTTCCTAAAATGTTCACTAATTACTCTATTACTTGTTAAGCATCGACAGTATCTATGACTAGTAGTTTGTCTTTCCATGTTTTCATAACATGTTGCAATGCAAGTTCAAATGCAGTCTTGTTCCCATGGCTCTCCTTAAAAAGAAAATCGTACTTGACCTAGCGAAACAAAGTATGATACATATTCGAAACCCCCATTGGGTGTGCCCGTTTTTTGTATGCCATGTACATACGTTTTTGGTTGTTTGCACTTGGTTCACCTTAGAATCTATAATAAAATTTTATCAAGGTGGCTATCAATCTACTTCTGTTGAAGCAACGAACTTTTTTCATGATTTTTTGTCGAGCATGGATCTTTGTGAAAGAATTGGAATTAAATGCAAATCGGATCCGATGTTGAGTATATTATAGTTAAGTTGCTGCTATATTCTAAGAGCTTTCCGTTCACTCGAGTTTGGAGAGTCCAAAATTACCCTTAGATACAAGTACATACTCTTTCGTTTAGTGGACAATAGATTCAGGGTCTTGGATCTATTTGTGAAAAGCACCAATTTGGTTTTGTAGAGACTAAAACCCAAAACCCAGTTTTCTGCTTGTGGAGAAGTTTAAACATAATTGCCTCCATCAGATCTTCAATAATTGGATGGTGTATTGCTAAAATGTTGGGATTATTTAAAGAAACAAATGGGAAAGAGTTCTTGCAGAGGGTTATTCATTTTGCGGTTGGGATTTCTTGTACCTGCCATATGGTATCTGTCAAATCCATCTGTCTCTCATTTTACAATATGGATAGTTTACTAATTCTGTTTTGCGTACCGCTTTCTCGTCTTCATCCCTATGAACTCCAGCTTTCACATCAACCAAAGCCTGCTGACCATAAAATCCACAGGACATACACCGATTAGGTTATGGCAAATCAACAAGTTGTCTATGAGCTGCTTCGACATATTCGAATTCCAGGTCTATAGGGATTTTCAATACTGAGTCAGGGTGTTGGAATAGAGTTGGTGGCGGATGAACCCTTAATGGGCCAAAGGCAGCACTCACATCCCCGAAGCGGGATACTGACTCCGGAATATCCGGCCCCTTGTCCTAGGGGTAAAAAAAGGAACTGGTCCTCCAGGTTGGGGGTTGTGCGTCGGGGTAACTTCCCTACCACGTAAAAAACCAGTAGTTACGACACAACGACAAGCCTCGGATAAGGATGATCCCACTGTTGACGACCCCAGCAAACGAAATAAGGACAACGATCTTCGGATCTGCACGTGGAATGTTCGGACCCTTAACAGGCCGCGTGCAGCCGAACAATTAGCAGAGGCCCTAGACTGCTACAATGCAGATATCACCGCCATCCAGGAAGTGCGGTGGGATGGCCCGGGCAAAAAGAGGATGAAAAACTGTGACGTATACTACGGTGATTGCTATAGGGAACAGAAACAGCGCTTATTTGGATGTGGGTTCGTCATACGCGGCAGACTTAGGCAAGAAGTCTTGAGCTTTCGACACGTGAGCGAGCGTCTTATGACAATCCGCATCAAGGCTAAATTCGCGAACATAAGCCTAATATGCGCTCATGCCCCCACAGAGGACAAGGATGACGCCACCAAAGAAAGTTTCTACGAGCTCCTCGACAAAACATATGAGCAATGTCCTAAGTATGACGTTAAAATCGTCCTAGGCGATTTTAACGCCAAGATAGGAAAGGAGGACATCTTTGGTAGGACGATTGGAAAGCACAGCCTACATGACACCACGTCTGGCAACGGACTTAGGCTTATTGACTTTGCGGCGGGGCGAAATGTCAGTATAGCAAGCACACGGTTTCCTCATCTCAATATCCACAAGGGGACATGGCGATCTCCTGATCATCAAACGGTCAATCAAATTGACCACATTGCGATCGACGCAAGGCATGCCTCCAGTATTCTGGATGTCCGAACCTTCCGAGCAGCCAACATGGACTCGGATCATTTCCTTGTTGCAGCCAAGGTACGAATGCGGATATCCCAAACGCCACAACTAAGAAGAACTACTGTGAGAAGATTTGACGTCGAAAAGCTGCAATCGCAAGAGATCGCCAGAACCTTCACCGAACGCGTATCCCGAAACCTCTCAACTACTACTATGCCGCCAGCATCAAGCGCCGAAGACCAGTGGCAACGCTGCCAACAAGCCATCAGAAGTGCCGCAACTGATGTGCTGGGTTTCACCCGACCATCACCTAGAAACCCCTGGTTTGACGATGAGTGCCGGCAAGCACATGCAGCTAAACAGCAAGCATACAAAGCGGCGCTGCAAAAAAGGACGAGAGCTGCTCGTGAGCTCTACGAGCAGAAGAGACGGGAAGAACATCGGCTTCTCCGAAAGAAGAAAAAAGAGCACGAGAAGCGCGCGATCGAAGATATTGAGAGATTATACTCCAGGAATAATGTACGGAAGTTTTACCAACAGGTAAAAAGAACGTGTCAGGCCAACAAGACCCGTATAGAAGCCTGTAGAGATGAAGAAGGAAACCTCGTAGTAGAGTCACAGTCGGTGCTGAGAATATGGAAAAACTTCTTCTGCAGACTGTATAACGGCGACGAAGACCAACATCCCGCTGTCAGGCAGAATGAACCATTCAACATAGACGATGATAGCCAAAACTTCCGTCCACCTGACCAAAACGAAGTAAGGATAGCAATATCCAAACTTAAGTCCAACAAGGCTGCTGGACCTGACGGCTTACCAGCCGAGCTATTCAAAGCAGCTGGAAATGACCTGGTAGAGAGCATACACCAACTCATTTCTAAAATTTGGTCAGATGAGTGTATGCCTGATGAATGGAATCTCAGCACCGTTTGCCTAATCCACAAGAAAGGAGATCCCCTCAATTGCGCCAATTACAGAGGTATCAGTCTCCTCAACATCGCGTATAAGATCCTATCTGCCATATTGTGTGAACGTCTGAAACCCTTCGTCAACAACCTGATTGGGCCCTATCAGTGTGGTTTCAGACCAGGAAAGTCCACAATCGATCAAATCTTCACACTTCGACAGATCCTGGAAAAAACCCAAGAAGTCCAAATCGATACCCACCATCTTTTTATCGATTTCAAGGCCGCATATGACAGCATTTATAGAGACGAGTTATACAGAGCCATGTCTAGTTTTGGCATCCCTGCCAAACTCGTCAGATTGTGCAGAATGACGATGGAGAATTCTCGCTGCTCCATCAAGGTCGGTAACGATCTCACCGAGACCTTTGATGTCAAAAAAGGTTTTAGACAAGGTGATGCGCTGTCATGTGATTTTTTTAACATCGTTCTTGAAAGAATTGTGCGAAACTCACAAGCCAACACCGGAGGCACAATCTTTCAAAAGTCTGTGCAACTACTAGCGTATGCCGACGATATTGACATTATTGGAAGAACACAGCGGGCTGTCACCGGTGCGTTCGCTAGTATTGAAACAGAAGCGGCCAAAATGGGTTTAACGGTAAACGAGGGCAAAACCAAGTATATGCTGTCAACCAAAAGGGACACGCAACATCGACGAATTGGACAGAACGTCACAATCGACAGCTATAACTTTGAGGTAGTAAGGGACTTTGTCTACCTCGGCTCTGCTATCAATTCTGAAAATAACACCTCAGCAGAAATAAAACGAAGAATAACTCTTGCCAATCGCTGTTTCTTTGGGCTGAGAAGGCAATTGAGTAGTAAGGCCCTATCCCGAACAACTAAGGAGACTCTATATAAGACCTTGATCATCCCAGTCCTGCTTTATGGCGCTGAAGCTTGGACTTTATCAAAAGCGGATGAAGATATCCTCGGTCGTTTCGAGAGAAAAATTCTTCGCAAAATATTCGGTCCCGTTTGCGTTGACGGGCTTTGGAGGAGAAGATTCAACGACGAACTATACGAGCTGTACAGCGACATCGACCTAGTCAAAAAACTGCGCATTAGTCGTTTGAGATGGCTAGGACATGTAGAGCGAATGGACACCAGTGCTCCGGCCCGAAGAGTCTTCGAATCACACCCGGAGGGACAACGCAGCAGAGGAAGACCTCGCCTTAGGTGGCGCGCACAAGTTGAAGGGGACCTGAACAAGCTTGGAGTGCGCAACTGGAGGCAGTTAGCTAAGGACCGAGCTAACTGGAGAGGCTTGTTAGTTGAGGCCCAGGTTCACCCCGAACTGTAGCGCCACCTAAGTAAGTAAGTAAATCAACAAGTTGACGCCGATTGTTCGCACAATGTCTTTTTCAGCGGTGAGCACTACTTCTTTATTTTTTGAAAACGTTTAAGGCGCAATACTTTAATGTAACTAACTTCCACTTCTAATAGGACGGGGCTAACTGCCGTACAACACAGACAAATTCGGCTCTATTAAACGAAAAACTCCTCGGCCGTCAGCATCTATGGAATCAATAAAATTCTAATTGGATATGGCAGCCGTCAGAATGGTAAATAGTGAATGGAATAACATCAGTACATGTCTCTCATCTAAACAAATCTGGACAAAGACAAATTGCAGGAGAACCAGAAAACTTCCATATCTCCGATAGTAGAGAAAAAAAGAGTAATAGTTGGAGCCCTTACTAGTAGGGTTAGGTAGGGCTAGGAGGCTTTGTGCTTCCTTCCACGATTTCTTAGGATGCTGTAAAGATGAGGAAGAGGAAGAAACCATGATCCGACTTCTGTGTATGTGTCTGTCCTGACCTATCGACTTTGAGAATACTTCTTCGAAGATCTTAGTGATCCAACATACTAAAGATCGATGCAATACGAACAGTCCAGAGACGATTCAGCACTCAAATTCGAAAATGTATTGAATAATTCGTTGGACAGGATGACGTACTGCCAAGCCAGTCGAAGCAGTCATTTAAATGAAATAATATTAAATTTTTTAGGCCCTGGATCTCATGGACCTGTCGCGCCAATATTGTAACTAGCTAACTCTCTTTCCAAATTCGAGCCTCTCTATTGAAAGAATAAAACTGAACAGGAAATGTCGCATGCTGGTTCGTCATTCATCTGAAGATTCAATGGCAATCTTAACGCTGAATGAATCGTCCGACCATCTTCCAACCACGTGTGCTTCCTATACAAATTGGAATTTTCAGATATCTCCACCATCCGCCGCTGAAAGTATGCAATTTCGGGTTTACACGATTTTCCGGTAGAAATTTCCAATTTTCGGCTCCGTTTACCGTTTACCTGGTTCAATAGGAATGCAACAAAAAAAATCCCCATGCATATGCCGACTTATTTTTCTTACTATGGATACTGCCAAAATAGGTGTTCCAAAAAACTCAAAATGAAATACTGTAGTCGATCTGGTGAAACTGGTTCTATGTCTATCTGGCAACTAACAATTTACGAGAAGCCTTTAATCTACAGTTCAAACAAATAATCAGTATGTATCTACACACATTTGAGGGCGATATCTAAACATTGGAAGTTCCCCTACCGATGTTTACATTTTACATTGGTTCAACCACTTAAACAAGATCAAGAGATGTATAGTTACACTTAATTTATTACTAAAAAGTCTTTTCTGTCTTTCTGCTTTCATTAAAACCTATAAAACCAAAGGTTTTTAGTAAAGCAGAATGTCACTACTTAAAAGATGGATTCAACAGTATGTAATATGTGCAACAAGTTTCCACGTCCTCCTCTGTAATGTTTCCCTTTGAACTGATAAAACTCGATCAAGCCACACTATGTACTTAACTTTGATTTTTAACTCACTATACCATACAAGATACAAGTCAAACACGACTCTCCCTTGCAGTCCTTTAAATACTCTAGACATTCACACCAGCACATTTGGTCTGCCTCAGTTGAGAGCAACTGCACCAATTATTTTGGCACATGAAGTAGAGGCATAACAATGTTGCTTCACTTTCCTAAACTATGCACTATGTATAACTTGTCTGATTACGATCGATTGATACATTGGCTTTCTCTCAATATGCGGGCCGTGAAGAAAACCACTCTCCAAAGAAGGGTAAATTACTAATCTTTAAATGGACATAAGTGTCGGTATTGATTGGTGGATAATATAATTGAAATGACTTATAAGGCTTTTAACTAATTTGCTATTAAACCTGCTTATCATCCCGGACGACCTTCATTAATTAAATTGTTTAATTAAATTTTCCGGAATTATGACTTGTCTTCGTGTCTCCAGCTAATGGATTAACGAAAACAACTGTGACACGAAAAGCATCTAAAGGATACCAATGAAATAATCCGACCTTGATGCTGCTTTGGAATTTCAAAATTATGAAATAATTAACGTTTGAACTAATTCACGTTCTAACATTTCCGGTTTTAGGCAAGTCAACAAACAGAAAACAATAAACAAACCTGGCGCTTACAACCTTTCAAATTAGCAACCAGTTAAATGGTTTCATATTTTGTTAGGTCTAACCGGACATTCTAATAATTTCGTCCATGGACGGGGACTCCCGTTTCCCCCTAGAAAATATCCATCGTTTATGGAATTCCCAGTATTTTAGTACAAAGCTACAAATTAAATTAAATTTCTACCACACAGATACCAGAAGGTATCTAATTTTGGCGATGATAGACTAGAGATCGACACTAAAATAGAACAAATAAAATATTCATGAATATGGATCAGTCTGGGGGGATAAACCAGGCAAGTAATCTTTATTCCGTAAGTCAATTAGAATATTCATCCTTCATTCTACATAAGAGATTTAGAATAAATGTCATCAGATGCATTTTAAAGCTGGATGCAAAGTGAAGGATTAGTCTAACACGTTTCAAAGACTAACTGATCGAATCATGAATGCCACTTGTCAAACTACAATCTATTTAAAAATTGTTTTATGTTTTTTCCCAAAATGCAGAACTACCGACTTTCAAGAATCATAACAATAAGAAGAAGATCTTAAAAAAAAACACAGACACATTCCTGCGCAAGTGACCTTTAGTTTAAAACGACGAAAACAATAAAGAAATTTGCATGACACTTTTTTTTTCTTTCCTAACAACTTTTGTGGCTGGCAAAAAAGTTTGCTGCTAAACTGCCGACGACGACGAAGACGTCTGAAAATTCCCAAAATGATGTATGAGAACAAAAAGTGTTGTGTAACACCCTTGAGGTGGGATTTACATAAATCATGTGTTCTGTTCAAAGATGTGCTGTATAGAGCACCGAATGTTAATTTGGTTTAATACCACTTTTCCGGGTGGATAAGTATGTATAAACTGAAGATTCTGTTTTTTATTTTTTTTTTGAAATATACATAAAATGTGGATTATTAGGCATTTTTTTGTTTGTTTTAGCTATTTTTCATACAAGAAACAATTAATAGTTAATTCATATGCTATAGAACTAGTTTTTGCGATTGATGCGTACTTTGAGATGACAAAAGCAAATGTGTTATCTTTGACCTTCGTCGTCAAATTAATTTAAACTAAATTATTCCCTTTCTACAGACTATAACTATAGCTAACTATCGGGCAATATAATTTATTGAGGGTGTAGTTGTGTGATGATTTCTATTAACAGGGTGTGATAGAACTGGATTTAAATGACGTAAGGTGATAATAATTAGTCGGTTGGGCTGGTATTGATAGGTAATTAGCATGTAAGCTTAAAGAATACCTAAGTTATAGGAAATTAATTAAGTTGTTTGACCTAATAAAATAGTTACAGAGTGTTCTTAACATGTTATGAATATGCAAAGCGTAAGAATAGGCCTTGAACATAAGAATCAGATACCACATAAATATTGTAGAGTAGTGCCCTTCTCGGTGGGCTTAGGGTTATCCCATTCGTTATTCGATATTATAATCTAACATCTCAAGTATTTCTAGTAAGCTTTTGATAAAGCGAAGAACGCGACGCCAACTGACGCCAGTGCGCCTAGGTGGTCAAAGAAGTGAGCTCCTAGATGAAGAATTGTTTTTTCCTCCTACAGCTTCTGCAGAAGTCATAAAGAGGCCCCGGCTTTTTCTCATGTTGGCCTATCAGGCAATATTCAGTAAGAACACCTATAACGTGGCTGATCTGTGATCTTTTCATCAGGCCCAACTCAACACTACGTTTGAGATCAAGCCTGGTCCAGATCTGTTTCTAAATGTTTCAAGTAGAAAGATTTTCCCATCTACAGTTGCTCTTGTTAAAAGTGTCCAGCTTTAGTAAGAGTTTACAAGTAACAAGGGGCATGCCCGGATTCCTCCACTTCAGCAGGATCCAATAGGTCGTACCCTGTCAACCTTGCAATTCCCTGCAATGTGTCTATGGCCTGGCACCCAGCATAGGTGAATGTTGAACTGCTGAATTATATCCAGAAGAGACAAACGGCAGTTTAAAATGGCCTTTGAAGTAATGGAACACGATTCTAGGGATTTGATTGCCGCTTAACTGTCAGTGAAAATGCTAATATCTCTGACAGATATTGCATACATTTTAGCCAGGATAAGGCCGCGTTCAAGTAGATTTCGATTTCCAGTTTAGCTTCCTATCCAAAATGAGACCGAAGTACTGTGCATTATCCTTAAAGGAGAGACTGGTGCTATTAGTCGTTGGAGGGTCAATAAAGGGAACTTTATATTTCCTTGTAAAGAGAACAAGTTCTGTTTTGAAGGGTTAACCCCTAGTCCAGACATTATTACGGAGGATAAAATCTCCTGCTCTAGAAAAAGCTTGTCCCGCTATAAGTCACCCGGCCTTGATAGCACTATGCCTATTATGCTACAGAAACTGCAAGACATAGCAATTCCCTGGCTACTACCGATTTATAGGAGTAGCTTGTTGTTAAACTATATCCCTCAGTCTTAGAGACGTGTCAAAGTTGTTTTCATACCGAAGGTGGCCCGGCGAGGGCATGAATCCGCGAAGGATTTCAGGCCTATTAGCCTATCTTCCTTTGTACTGAAAACTCTAGAACGAATCCTAGACCTTAACGTCCGTGAAACGAAATTCCAACACACCTACATACCTACCTCAAAGGCCGATCTACTGAGACGGCTCTTCATGAGGTGGTACGTACGGTGGAAAAGGCTCTCCACTATAAAGAATATACTCTTGCTACCTTACTGGACATAGAAGGAGCCTTTAACAACATTCATACTGAAGCTATTCAAGACACTCTCACCGAGTTAGGTGGCCCGCCTTGACCATATCGATAGACTTAAAAAAGTATAGAGATCGGCGTGTATAGGCATCACAGGAGCTTTGAGGTCTTGTCCTACAGATGCTCTAAGTGTGATTCTGCACCTGATTCCCCTTGAATACCATATAAAAGACGGCATGCAGCGCTGTCCGGTTCAGGGAATCTGAGTGCTGGACTGCCAAGCCGTATGGACACTGTAGAATTTTGGAAACGATTCCAAGAGAATTTCGTCTCCAACTGACTATAGAATACCAACCTTCAATTTCTTTAAATCTTTCTCAGTTAAACTACCTTCCAGAGAAGAATGGGAGAATGGAAGCTTTATCAGCGACTATGATAAAGGGATATACGGACGGTTCCAAGATGGACTGCGGAGTGGGCGTTAGAATTCTCTAACCAACTAAATATATCGAAGTCCTTTCGTCTCCCAGATTCTGCTAGTGTTTCAGAAGTGGAACTTTTTGCGATTCGCTAAGCCTGTCGGCTGCTGAGCGATCTCCGCACATCCAGTCACAATATCGCTATCGTTTCAGATAGCCAGGCTGCTATCAAAGCTATTGATGCTATCACCATATCCTCAAAACTGGTAGAGCAATGCCGGTTCAAAATAAATCTTTTAAGTATCCACTCAACAATAACACTCATCTGGGTCCCTGGGCAAATCAACTACATATGAGGGTAATGAGCGCGCTGGCCAGGCGAAGGTCAGCCCTTAACGGTTCTTTAGCGGAAAGAGTCGATATTCCGCTGAGTGCCGTTAAGGCCAAAATACATGATCACTTCCTCCAGCTTGCCAGCCAAGGGTGGAACAGCCTGAATAGTTGTGTAATATCAAGAAAGACATGGCCTGATTACAACAAACCTAAGTCAAATGAGCTACTTGGCAAATCGAGACCAAATATTGCCGGAATCATAGCCATCATTACAGACCACAGGCCAGTAGGGGACCATGCGGCCAAGCTTGGAATCCCTTACAACACCTTTTGTAGAAGCTGCAAAGACACTGACGAGAAAGAATCTCTGCACCACTTCCTTTGCAGCTGTCCGGCCCTAGCGATTACCAGGCTACATATCTTAGGAAAACCCTTCCTCGTGTACCTCGGCGAGAAAGCCGCAAAAAAGGATTGGAGAACTAATCCGTTATTTGAACTCCACTGGTTGGGTCTATTTTTTCGCACTACTTTAGACTTTTTCCGCACGGGTTTTGCTTGTGGTTACAAAACGGCGCACTCTAGCGCTAATTGGGTTCTCCCAAGAACCACCTACCTACCTAACCCCTAGGCCCCATTTTGAGGCCCATCTGATAAGCCATAGGATAACATAATGGGGGATTTCTCTAAGACTGTCAGTATGTTTTGCGGAGGCGACGACAACAATATAATCTGCATAGGCAACCACTTTGCATCCAGTGCTCTCTACGTCCAATTATAGCCCGTTGACAAATAGATTCCACAGAAAAAGTCACAAAACGCCACCCTGAGGAGTTCCCGAACTAATAGGTCTTCTATCCGATGCGCCGCTCAACTACAATTGATAGTCCTTTGTGTAAGCAATTGATTGATCAATACTCCAAACGTAGATCTGACATTGTTAAAGGCCATCTCAATGTCTATGAACGCGACCGTGGTAAATTCCTTGATGCTTAGTGATTTTTCAATGATGCGCAACAGTGAATGTAAAGCTGTCTCGACTGGGAAGCAGGGAGAGTAGTTGGGCTGATGTTCTGGCTTAGGTGGATATCAATCAGTCGTTCTGGTGTCTTCAATAGAAAAAACGATAGGCTGATGGGTCAGAGATCCTTTCATTCTACGTGCTAGCTTGGGATTAAATCAAAGCAGAATTGCACATGTGTATGTCTACATACATATATTCAAGTTCAAATTCAGTTTTAAATCTCAACTCAGTTTGAGTTCCAAGTTCGGGTTCACGTGCAGTTCAAGGTAAACAATTTTCCCATTAGGATCCAGAATATAATTCCACGATTATGTCCAACTCTAATTCCAATTTTAAGCCCCAACCCAACTCCAGATCCAAGTCCAAAGTTTTAGTCGCAGTCGAAATTCAAATCCTTAGTTAAAATCCAAGTTTGGTCAAATTCATTTCCAAGGTAGTATTCAAATCTCAATCCAAATTTAAACTCAAATCTAAACCTAAGTCCATGTCAAAGTTTAGTTTTAAATCCAAACTCAATTCGGGGACCAAATTTAAGCAAAGTGTTTTGAGTCCAATTCCATCTCTATAATCAAATACGGGCGTAAGCACAAGTTCTATTCCATGCCCCTATCCATGTTTCAGTGTAAGTCTAACACCAAGACCAAATCTAGGTATAAACTCAAATCATTTCATCTCCAAATCCATGTTCCAGTTCAAAGTAGAGCGCAATTTCAAATTGAAATTCAATACAACCTTAGTTCCAGATTCAAGTTCAGGAAATATTAGCTTAAGTCTCTGTCAAGTGATAGGTCCATATTCATACTCAGCCGCAAATCATTGCTATTCCAAATTTATATGTAATCCAGATGTTCAATCTAAATATCAATCTAAATCTCTTGTCTGAATAGTATTACTTTATCCGTATCCATATTACCTCTACTGAAGTCCTTTCTGTGCTTACAGAGGAGACTTTTGAATTCTGAACATCACCATAAATTATGATTCCAGGGCAGGGTTTGATAGCAGCTGACTTATGAAATTCCAGCTCCTTCAAAGGGTTGCATAAACGGTAGATACGGTTTTGCAAAATAAGCTTTAGCTTACCAACTAGGTCTCCATTTGATGTGTTGTATTCTCCTATATTTGTAAAACGCATAAATAAGTGAGTGTTCCGATTGTAAGAAGTAAGGATACTACGATCTAGTAAGAAAGTATGATCAGCTATATTGTTGTGCAATTGGAAAACGTTTCGGTGGGGGATCACAGATATTTCTGGTATCATCGCTGACTTCAGCAGTTTTCTATTGTTTAGTCCAAATGTTGCTGGACAGAAGCCGTGGATGTCATCCTCCTCCTCCGCATAGTTGGTGCCAGTTATTATCTTTTCTAATAAAAACAACTTCTGAACGTCTAATTCAATTTTTGCTAAAGAATATTTCTAAACAATGCATGGAAACTTCTATTTTAAATTCTTCAGATCATGTGTAACATTGTGCGAATGAGTGGTGACCAACGTTAAAAAAGCCCCACGTATAATAGAATCATATCGAAGCATAAGCCTCCATAAAACAAAAGTTTTTCACAAGGTCGAACGATCCAATTAAAGACATAAGGTTCTGAATTCGCATAAGTCAGGGTAAAATAATTCCAACCCAATGAGTAGTATCATGTTCAAGTTCGTATAACAAAAGCACTTAATAAAACAATATTATTGGAATCCACTCAAACGTAACCCATAAATTTAGCATTTTAATCCACCCATAAATCCTCTTTTGTCGTAAATTTATTCAAAGTTAATTACTCAAAATTAATTGGTCTGCCTATTAAGAACAATGTTTTCGCTACTGAATCTCATCAATAAACATTTATCTAACAAAAAAAAAAAAAACGTTCACTAAACGAATTGTGTCATAATTTGTCAAGTTTTCAGACTCGAATGACAATCGTAACATATCTGACTTAATTTACCACAATTGTTACAGCAACAAACGATTTTCTTTGTCAAACAAACAAACCACTGTCCATCGCTTGCCGCTCAATTACAGATACCGACCGAGTAAAGTGTAATTTTCTTATTTGCGCACACAATCGGACACCTTAATGACATTAGCACGTCCGATGATTTTCCAAATGATACCCTCCGACATACTGTTTTCAGATAAAACAAAAATTAAATTCAATTAAACTACGACGTCGGAAATTTAAACTCATAGAAGCTCTCATGCTTTGTTTCAGTGTGTTTGCATAACTACACCAACTACTTTGCAGATATGTTGACAGATGATTGCACTGACCGCAATTGTATCCCCTCCCCAAGCATATAATTGTATCATGCTACAGCAAATGGCCAAAAAATTGAACTGACAGATTAAAAAAAAAAAAAAAAAGAGCAACATTGCACAAGTTTCAACATCGATTACAAGATTGAGCAACTAATTGCAATGTAATTGACACACATACGTGCATGACTGATTTCCTGTCATTTTCTTTCCAACCGTCATGAAGCTGTGGATTTTTTTTTTTTTTCTGACTTCTTTTTTGACATCTTTTGAGCTAAACATTTCTACTACCTAATTCGTGATGTCTAAGGTTAAGGTCTCCGTCGTCACAGTATCAACTGTTTTGTAACACTCAAGCAAAGATCAGATAAAGAAAAAGATTGGCAAAGTGCCGAGAATTACCTAAGAGTCGGGGAAAATGTCATGTTCAAGGTCGTTTCGTGATGAGTTAACAACTTGAGTGTGGCGCCCACAGCACTCATCTCTGAAGATGGTCATAAAGCTAATTTATCACCATTAACTGTTAATGGAATGGAGGATGGCCTCTCACTTTTATTTCGAGATGAAGATGTGCGGTTTACCAAGTGCTCTCGTGCGCGCGCGCGCGCACAATGACCCATTGCACACTGACGCTTAACTAGTTTTTTTTTTTTTTTTTGGACGTGATGGTTGTAAAATACCGACGCATGGGTTGAAGAAGTTAAATAGAGATACAAATAACCATGGAGGAATGTTGTTCAAAAGAGAAATGGTTATCAAAACAAAAAGAAGACCGAGAGAAGAAAAGAGTGGAAGAGCTTTTTGTTTGGTAAATATTTTCATTCTCTTTAAGTGTTGGAAAAGTAAAAGTGAAGCAGTTGACTCTTGGACTTTTGAGTCTGCTTTTAGGCAGATGGTTGACGAATATTGATGGGTTTTTTCGAGTACAATAAATACATTTGCTTTTATTTCATTTCTAAACAACTCGATTTCTTCAAATTACCTTTTTAAATAAAGAAAGACAGTCTTTAGTTGACGTGCAAGCTTAATATGAACCTCTTGGTAGATGTAGTCTTTCAAGGTAGTTTAAATTATATTCTTTCTAGAGTACACGTCAGACGATATAATGTATTTTTTAGTAAAATTGCATATTTGTAGAATATCTCAAGAATGAACTTTAGCTTACAACTCTTTATAGCAAGTCTCCATAGACTTGTATCTTCGTAGTGTCTATGTAATTTTTCTTAGCACAGCATAAATCGGGTTTGATTGATTGGGATAATTTGATCTCCTTAAATAAATCTATCTCCATCCTATTTAACAATCAGCAATTTGAAACAAAGTTAGGCCTTACCAATAACGAAACAAAATCAACTTTCCTTACCAGTAAACCATTTCAAATGCTGCACAAATTTAGGATTCCACTTAACGATGTAACCGTCCTTGCACAAACTTCCAAATACTATCAAACCTACATAGAGTATGCTGGTCACGGCAGGTGGTTGATACTGGTGTATCAAAAATATTTCTCAATTCCAGCAAATCCAATCGTCCACTCTCTCAAAATGATATGTACTAGTTCCCTGTTGAGCCTATTCAAGAGTGACTAAAAAAAATACCTCCTCGCTGTGCAAGACTAGAAACAATTTTACACTATATCGTAAATATTTCCACGCACGCCCAATGATTTATCACGATTTTTTTTCCTTTCACATTAAAAAAGTATACATTCGCTTACAAGAATCAGCGTAATCCGTAAAATTGATCGAAATATTGCGACAACATTGGGGTTGGTTGTTTTTTTTTTTTTCTGTGCTCACTCCTCTTCGTATTCTATGTTACGTTTGCTTTTAATAACCTGCGCAGCAGCTTGTTGTGTATACCGTCTATGTTACAGTAATTATGAAATTATACATTCCATAATTGTGCAATGACTTTGTCATTTGAGCATGTTGTTACTGAAGTAGTTAACCGCCGTAAATGGATAGCTTTGAGTGGCTTCCATGGTAAAATTACTGAAAGTGTTGCAAATTTTATGTCTCGCGATGGAGCATTGAAATCGCATTTGCTTACCTAATTGACATTTAAGTCAAATTGTTTCCCCTACAGCCAAGTACCTCTTTGACCAGATGGCATTGTCTATTAATCATGACGAAATGCAGCATGAATTCATTTTAAACTCAACGAACTAAAAGACAAAAAAAAAAACAAAACAAAAGCTATGAGCGACAAACTCAGCCAGTGCAGCAAATCATTGCGCGTTGGTCCACGCCTTTGTCTATCCATTAGCTAATAAACGAAAATCGAAACAGTGAACAAAAATAATCTGAGCAAAACCAGGAAATTAAATGCAAAAGAGTTACATCAGGTGGGCATACAATACCCCCAGGATTGTGTGCCTGGTAAGAGCATTGAATTTAAAGAAAATTATTCTTTATTGGATCGCTCAACTGAAAGTATATTCTGTTAAAAAAAAAAGGAGCACTTGGTTATGTCATCGCAGTATGTGTCTTTTTTTTGTACTGATTCTCCATCAATTTATAACACTGAAGCCATTAGAGCTAGAAGGTGAATTGTAGATACCATGCTGTAGAGTCTTATGTTATGTAGGTCAGTAATCTGCACTTTAATGTATTTAATACAATCTAATCTTGATCTAAACACACACTTGCTAGCTATTTATGAGATGTTGCCTATTAATCATGGATTTACTAGAACGCAATCCATGTTTATATGCATCGTAAAGTCATTTAAGCTAATTTATTGGAATTATCTTGACTGATAGGTACTTTAACTGATAGTCCGAATATCAGAAAATAACGACTGGAAGATATGAATCAAAAGATGCGGAAATGCAAATAAAGATGTTTAGTAGACGATACTCCATCAGTCATAGTGATTTATTCAATGTTTGTTTCCCGTATGAACTCTATATATATTTAAATATCTCTCCGCCTTTGGTAAGATCGAATTAATTTGCAATGAGTAAGCGGACGAGATGAAAAAAAAATTTTTCTGCCAAACAAAAGAGTTGACGTGCAAACTGGATTTCTTATGTACCTACATAATATACTACACCAACGTTGCTTTCAGTGCCTTAACGATTTAGAGCAATTACTAAAAATGGAAAAGCTGCCAAAACATTGCAAAACGTATTTAATCCACACGCTGTATGGACCCCTTTTAAATAACGGACGAACGTCTTATGTAATCCAATTTCCTTCTCATCGTCTTTGTCCAATTCGTGTTTGCACGGCAATATGTATAGGAGCCAAACCGATGTACTCTTCTTATTCTCCTCAACTTCTACAAGTGCCCAGGAATGTGTACACCGACAAGACTGCAGATCGAATGCTTCAGGCTACTATCCTCGTATTAAACTACATTGATTCAAAAATTACAGATTCTCGTTGTTGTTGTTCGTAACAACCTGTTCATGACTAGGTTAACAGAAGTATACACTGCGGCTGTGTGTTTCAATTTAAATGGCTCCCATTTATTTTAAGTGGGTGTTAAATTGTGACCAGCAAATGAATAATCAGTTGGTTGGTTGTAAAAGATGCGATTGCCTTAGTTTGATTGATTGGCGAACTAGTTGCATATTGCATGTCAGTTAAGTTTCCTTGTACTTGCATGTTTCACAATCCAACTTGTGGATTTCGTCATCCATAGAGAAGATGTAATAACTGTTAGATGCACGGCACACACACCCCCAAACTCCCAAGCACTATTATTGTTTCTATTCGCGCCAGATGTCGTGACTCATTTCGCATAAGTCTCATGATTAATGTTGCCAAAGTTGAGCTTGTAAAAATGCATATAATTACCAAATTATGTCATAATACAGTTGTAATTTGTCGGCAGCACCAACAGCAGCCACAACAGTAGTAAAAGATGTGATAGATACCCACTACTGTTGGTGTATGGTTTATAACCACGATGAGAATAAATTTATGATCGCAATTTGAGTTCACTACAACAACGCCCAGATTTTGTCTGTAAGCGCCGTTATTACCATCGTCTGGTACGTTGCGGATGAAAAATTAGCACAAAAGTTAAAAAGGTGACGAATTCGTTATGCAAATGTTGGTGGCGAATGAGACACTTTTGCGAATTGTTGTAAAGTAAAGGTGTTAAATATGACTTATTGATGCCCACGCGTTTTTGTTTTTTTTTGTAAGCAAGGAATGAATTATTGTCGCTTTTTTTCGAGTGTGAGGGATAAGTAGGTTGTTGTATTTGAAATGTATTTCAAGGCTTCTTGCAACTACTTGAGTAATCTTGTGGTTCAAAAGTTAGTGAGTGTGGTTTATCCATTGTATCCATTAATTGTTTCTTTTAGAGGATATGATCCAATAGCGTGTGTACTTTGAACAACTAAACACCTAACGATCTTAGGTTTCAAAAGTTATCAGTTTCTCCTCGAAACCTTTGTCGCAAAATGTTGTGAAACATATATTCCATCGGGTTCACATTCTAAACATTGAAAAAATCGTAAAAGTTATAGTGGTTGGGGTTTGCAAAATCTAGTAAGATCACATTTTGTTTTGTGCCTTAAGAGTAGATAATATTTGAATCACTGGAGGGTCCATAAATTCATCATTCCATTATGTAAGACAACAGGTGACTGGATTGCCTTAATTTCCATAATATGACCAGGCGAGCCACGACTGGCCAGGCAAATTTAAACACTCTTATGTCATCGCTGCGCCACCAATTCCTTTATGCGATTTAGTAGACCAAAATACAATCTCTCTCCTGCACGTTGTCTTTCACTTTTTTTTGAACAATGACTAGTTGTCCGCAATGCATCATTGCACCGTGGACCATTAACGCACGTCTAATCCATAGAAGAAATGTATACCGATCCCATTTCTTTCACCTTATGCATGCTTCGTCCACATGTGTCCACGGTCTGTCCATGCGGCTGGGTCCGCTATTCGACTATAAATGCAGCAAATGAATATTACTTAATCCGTGCTCGTGTGCACGGTAAGAATTAGTAGACTTCACTCGGTCCACTATGATCCATTTTAAGCACGAGACACTGAAATTAATATAAATAAACAAAAAAAGAAACAAAATAAAACAAACGCGATATTATTACCTCTATCGTCGATTGAGTGTTTTGCCTGCTCTTGTTACGTGATTGGAGAATGGTATATCTTATGATCGCTTCCAAAAGGCTGAATAACGATGACGGTGAAGAGTCCAAGTGGTTATAGCTAGTTGAGGAATGGCAACATGGAAGTATGTGGCTTATTGGATTTTGCAACGCGAGCCATTACATTTTATTTTGTTACACACATGTATTTTTTTTTTTTTGTTTTTTAATTATCCATATCGAAATTGGTTAGCGTTAATTTCTTCTTTTTTTTTGGCGAGTGTGATAATTGTATGTGATTTGAAGCAACTGGAGCAAATATTTATGTATAAGATTTTTGCGCTGCGATATATGAAATTTATTTGGTAACCCCAACGGTGAGATAGGAATCTAAATGAATTGCTCACATTACATAAGACATCCATAAAACGATGTAAGACAAAATGAAATTGGCATTATCGGCCAATTATAATCATTGGTCTCAGCCCACTGAGAGTATCTGAACTTTGTAAGTATTTCCTCATTTGATTACAGCATTTAACATAGATGACCTGTGAAAGATTTCTATAATCCATATAGCAAGTCGCACACTCGTTCATAGAGTATAAGGACAGTGTATGGATCTCACACTTTAGTACCTCTTCCTTAAAATGTAAAAATGTTTTTCCGGACAATTTATTGTAGCCCTCTAAGCAGCTTGTGATGAACCATATCCTTTTGTACTTCTTTGAACTGTGGTCTTAACTATAGAAAGATGGTAGTCACAGTCGATTTTGACCGCTCATTTCGTTTGAACTATTTAAACGTTGCGTTACTGTTGTATATGATCCCAAAGTAATTTTTCAGGATTTTTCATAGAGGCATTCTCTACCAATCCATGTCAAACTTGACTATCACGCAGAGTACGATATCACGAATGATTATGGTTAAAATGAACAATCCCATCAACGATATACAAAAGAGTTGACTTGCGAACTGGTCATAAGCTTACTTGATACAAAACTGATTACAAATATTACACTCACCGTCTGACAATGAAATACTAAATGTCTATTGAGAAATTGATATTTCACTTTTCCCTACATCTAAATTGCCACCATGCAATTCATTTCCCAATTAAAGGTAGAGTGTGCTGAGCAAACTGAAAGCCACAACTACCTATCCAACATCCTTTCTAATGTACTCATATCGCATTGCGTTGATCTCTTTAATGGGATGGTATTATACTACATACAAGTATTTACCACCTCTTAGCGACAAAATGCATCACACGTTGCCCTCCGTACGAAAAGACATTTGTATTCAAAATAACATTGTTTGGCCACACATTAACATGACTTACACGAAAGTCTATGTATGTAGGATTTAACACCATTAACGCCTGTTTAACATGCAACTAATGCCATCAAGTATATGAATTATTTTTAAAACACGAATTGTTGGTATCATTATGTCAAATATCATCTCATCTTCCGAATGTCCCTCCCACTGCGTTGTATTTCGGTATGTGCTATATTTGTTATTACGTAACTCTGAAGATTAATCATTTCTCTCCCTCTTTTGCGTTCATTTCTGTAATTGTTTTTGAGTTTAAATTGGCGAATAGTTTGTTAAGTGCTGTCTTTTACTTAAATGATTGAACAGCTACTTTAGTAATGCGGTTTCGGCCAACTGAGTTAGAGGTAAATTACAAGGTACTTATAAATAAAAGTGAGACCATTGGACCGAAACCTTTAAATCAATTCGTTTTGTTAAGCTGATTATCATGCTGACTAGTCTAGACGATTTATTAGGTGGATTTAAAACGGTCATTAAAGGGGAGATGAGACTAATTTTATGATTATTACCTTTTGCGAATTGATTTTATATGCCTAGTAGTTTACCGTTTAATTTATTTATGTTGGTTTAATGGCTAAATAAAGTTTGACGAGCTTTCACATAAAAATTAGATTGATCCGTTGAGGGGAATTCAAAGGGATTTACACTGCAATAATTTCATACATTCCTCAATTAGAGTTGCGAACGCACGCTTACATTATGGAGGTCACTATCAACAATTTAATCGGCATCCAACCAATTATTGATCGTTAAAATGAAAGTACACGCTTATAGAATTCCGAAAGAAATACATCAATTAGGTCTACGGAATCAAAAATAAATTGCACTGCAATGTGTGTTGAGCTTGTTGGCAAGTGTTTGTGTCAGAAATACTCAGATAAGCCTTGGAAGCACCCATTTGACCTTTCTTTGTTTCTAATAATCAGTGGTTAAGCTGCTGAATTCATGCAATTAACTATGTTAAGACTGCGAAAAAAGCATGTTATGTTAGTTTAGGTTCAAAAATCAATCTGTAAAGCGTATAATTGCTTCTAATTAATCATTGCGCATCATTGAGATACGTTTAGAGGAGTTTTTGAAACGATTAATTGCTATGGTAGTGTGAAGGAGATATATACATATGTATATCCTGCAATAGATAATATACTAATCCATTTACTACTTAAACGGCAGCCCTCAATCCGCGTCTATCAGCAAATAAAGAATTGCGCTTCTATATACAAACACTTACGGAAAATAGATGATAATAACTTTAGCCATAAATAACACCCTCTCTACGATAAGCTTCTAATGGAAAGCGTGTACTAAAATTTGTTTCCATTCTACGTCCAATTATTTATATACTTCGTAAACTACAATGTCCCATGAATATTTCGCAGTACATGTACTACTGTCTCGAAGAGATACTTTAGATACTTGAGAATACAATTTTTATTTGATTTTCATTAATCAGTACACACTTTAATGTAAAAAGCTATAGCTAATACACAATTTAATTGATACAGATGAAAATTGTCAGCATAACTAAACCCCTTCCCCAGCATATAGAATAAATTATTTCGCCTGAACTAAAATGTATTTTATGTGACCTGCTTCACTTCAATCATTTATTCTAAAACGTGAACTACAGAAAGCAACAAAAAAAATAATAAATAAATAAACGTGAGTATGCACTACCTTTTCGCTCACCAGACGTGGCCGTCCACGACTAAACACCGAAAAAAAAAATAGCGTTACCTCCAACTTCATCCAAATTCCATCGCAGCACACAAAGAGCGCTTCAAGTAGCCCATTAGTGGCATTTTTGTGGTTTCAACTTAAATACAAGTAACAACAACTTGCCTGCCACCGAAAGATACACTAAAACGAGCGCGAAAAAATGTCTGCAATGGCTAGGAATCTTTAAGTTGTCTCTCAGCCATCTGCCATGGGAATAAATGAATGAATTTCGCTATCTTTTTATATTTGTATCTATTATTTTGTCAAACGATTGCGCAATCTGAACAAAAGCAATGTTGAACTCAATGGTTCATGGGCTAAACCACTGGAGTTGATATAAAATCCTGGAAAATTTCATTACATCTCTTGCCATGGTCAGATGTTGGTAAATTTGTTTTAAAAGAAAAACTCTAGGGCTCACAACAAAGGCACAAGGTGAACTTTAACTCGCCATAAATTACCATTGTGATTTGGAATAGATGTGGCTAGGCTAGGTATTTTTTTTTTTTTTGGTATTTGGTGAAAGGATCAATTATCACCTGCCCAAGAGAGATACCATCAATGTCATATTGTGAAGTTTTATTGCTTAAATATAGTTCCACACACGGAATGATGACCTTAAGTCACGAAGTCAATTTCAATTAAATTCCACAGACTTTGGGAAAACCACTCTTCTATTGCAAATGTTACACTAACCCACTTTTGCCTATAAACATCATTGTCGAAGGAAATATAAGGTTTGTATTTTTTTTTTTTTCTGTAATTACTATTCAGTTGGAATGATGAAAAACATTCCAATTTAATTACTTAATTATTTTTAAAGTTGTTTATGGTTTAATGAGAAATAAAAACCAACATCAGTTTGTGTAAGCGATCGACTGTAGATATTGGCACATAATTCATTTAAACGGATCACAATGCGTAACAATGAGGAACTCGATTCAGTAAAGCAAAGAAAAACTGAATTGACATAGTCTTGCAAAATCAGTGGGGGATATAAGAAAAATTAACACACATGCAGTGTTTAGCTGCATGGACGCAGTCAGATGTAGATTATAGGTTCTTGGTTATCAACCAGTTCCGATTTGTTTTATTAGTTTTCTGCTTCCAACGGTTGTGGTTATTTTTATTTGAGAATACCCGTAGATACTTTTTTGTTTAACCTCTGAATATTTTGCGAAAAAAGGTTACCTTTTGCTGACCGAATAATACCAGAATTACCACAAATGACATAAAAGAGGAATTGAAAAGAATAATATAATAAATGTATAGCCCAGGCTTAGTCTAGCAGTTGATATCAACGAACTTAAAGCAATGATGATATCGAAATTGAAATATTTTGTGTATACATATATCGAGTCTTGTGTGAAGCCTTATCTTCAAGTGTACCTTACGTAAAACTGCTTACTTTTTGACTATAAATTCTACAAAAATATTTGAATGAAGTTAACATTCCAGTTGATTTTTAACTGATACTCTACTCTACATTTCCATTTATATTTCATGCGACATGTCTATGGAACCTAGTGCCTAGCTTTTCACAACCATTTGAACTTTTTAGGTGTTGTTTGAGGGTCGAGCTTTGAAACCCTCGCTCTATAGTTCAACGCACCACCCTTATCCGGAAAGTTAATATCTCTTAAAATGCTGCAATTTCCGCGACCTAATAGATCACATCAAGTCAATGCGTATAACACCAACGCATTTCAATCGTTTTCTCTTTCCTTGATGCGCCTACCCATGTGGAAATCGTACTAAATAAAAATCAATACATCAGAACGCGCTTTTCCAATCGTTAACCGACCATTGCATCAATTTAACTCTTTTTAATTGGTCTGCAGTAGTTCAACACCTCCATTTTATGGTGTAACTTCAATTACAAATCTATTACCCATTCAACCCACCATTTATAGAAGAAACTCGCACTTCGTCTAATGAGCTCCCATTCTTTTTTTTTTTAACAAGACACCGAAAATTTAATTAGAAGTTCCCGCAAAACAAAGCACAAAACCAAAACAAACTTGGAAGACCAAAACAAGAAAAATAAAAAATAGAAAAAGAAGACATAAACCGCAACATTGCAAAGAAACTCCCAAGGTCGTTGTTAAACAATTTCATCAGACGGAATTACCACGATTAAGCTACTAACAATCGAAGATTCCTACAAACAAAAAAAGAAAATCTCCTGTTACCACTTTCCTTACCAGGGCAAGCTCGAGATATAAACACGACAAGTCTGCACGTTGTTGCGTTGGTTGGTACAAGTGAAGAAATGCACACACGAAATGACCATTCAGGGCGAAGATACATTAAAGATTACCAGTGGTGGTAGGTAGCTATTTCGTGATGATGTTGGTCTTTGCAATATGGCAATCTAATCAAACCAAGTGAATTGGTAGTATAATTTTGGAATGTAGGTTACACTACTGTGTAGTTGACTTTTTCCTGCTTCTCGTGCACACTCTGTGTGTGGAATTGCAGAAATGGACAAAACGTATTCGAGGAAGATGGCAATTAATGACCAGGTGCTGAGGAGAGGATACCACAAACTAGTTTGGATACCAAGATTGGTGGTAAAACTGTCTGGTGCAAGATTTGAGTCAAAAATAAACTTGGTTGGAAGTGGGAAATGGAGATTGGTGTGTCTGCCATTAATAAATTGAAATAATTAGGAAATTGATTATGCAGCTGGGAGATTTAATTTGATTTTGGTGTTATACGAGTTGAAGTGGATTTTTTTTTTCTCTTTAAAGTTGATATTGCGTCATGGGAATAGTAAATGTTATAAACGTACGATAAGCACGTTTACGATAAATCAAAAACAGTATTGAGAGGTCAAAGAGTTTTAAGATTTGAGACCTGCAATTTTATACTTGTTTTAGAAATGTCAAACTACTAATAAATCTTACATGACTTGTTAACATTATTTGTTAACATTACAGCTCATCATGAAATGATAGCCACTGTCAGCTAAAGCCTACTGATCCTCTGTATATCACAAACTTTACTCTATAAAGCAATGTTTTCATCATATCATAAGTCAGTTCAAAAGAAAGACAGTAGTAACTCCCAATCTTACCGAAAATTAGTTATAACCTATGTTCTGTCCATCTTATGCGAGTGCCTAAGCCTGCGCAGAACAAAGAATGTGGCACACGGCGAATACCACTTCGGAAACCTGGCAACCTGCCAGGAAAGTCAGAATTGACCATCCTAAAATGTATAACAATCTCGGGTTGATTCAAGGAGACCGCTTAGTTATCCCTAAGCCCCAAACAAAGTGTTGTCTTCTTTTACGTTACTCCTCGACACGAGTTCACAATGGAACCATTGGTGATCCAAGTGCTAGTTGCATATGTTGCCACCTCATCTACCCATTTACTCATCTACCTATCAACTCCTGATGCGAGATTCTGAAGATGTGTACTATATGTTTGATATCGCTGACATGTCCAGCATTTTTCCATGGTTGTGCGTTTTATTCGACGGTCTCTATTTGATGCTTATTTACCGATGACATCCGAAAGTTATTCCGCGAACATAGTAACACTGATCGGCATCAATGATCTAAGTTCACATAAAAGAAAACAAATATTTGGTGCGACAAGTCCATGATCCTTACTTCTCAAAATCATTCGCCATGGCGCCCACATTTTCACAAACTTTATCTATTTTGTGTTGGTAAGCGACCAAGTTGAAGTTGTACCTACTCTTATGTTTGATTGTGGATCCCCGCAGATGTTTGACCATTCCTCATAGTTTGATAGTATTCCTCGTCTTTCTTTGCCACTCGATGTACCTCTAATACCCAAATAGTGTGATTGCCAGAAATGCTTAATAGTGACGGTGGTCGAAGTAAATTCAATGCCCTGATCTTCTTTTCTAGGGATTAAGAGTTTTATGTTTATGTTTTATATTTATTTCCGTGCTCTACTGACTTATGAATATTATAGCATCTCTTGTTTGGCTTCATTGGACACCCAACTCAGCGGTTATTCAAATAAATCGCTTTCAGTTGTTTACTTTGAAAACGTCAACCTGGATAACATTCGCCATATCGGCTAGCATTATAAATATTCAATTCAGTTTATATTATATCATGCAAAAGGTTAACTACCGCCCGAAGCACCAACAGAGATGACGAATCATTGCGATGCGAATCTTCACTGAATATTCAATTCGTCCATTTGCAGTTTTGCATTTTACCATACATACGAGTATGTTATCGTTAAAGCGAGTCTGAATACGGAGTTTAAAGAGAGAACAACTTATATAAGTCGCTTTTGATTAGGCCATTTGAACCCAACCTCTTTATCACAATAAAAGTGAGAGTAAAACTTTAATCTTTTTTTTTTTTGGGAATTCTTTCACTATCCTTTCAAATAGTTACTCCCTATCTCAAGACAATTACCATTTAATGCTGAATGACAAACTCTATGTGTTTCAATTGTTATATGTCCGTTAAGTCTATTTGCAAATTGGCACCCAAGGAAAGCAGCTCTAAACATAAGTAGATAATCAAAACCAAAATGAATAAAAAAAACACTCAAAGTTTATACACGCATGCAAATCAAGTTTGCAGTTCAACTCTTTTGTTTTGTTCAAGTACCGCGACCAATAACCGAAAAGAAAATCCAAACACAGTCGAACGAACGACGCAAATAAAGAAAAAAAGTGTTTGTTTTTGGTAATTATTGCATTAAGTTACATGTGTCTCCCTGTTTTTAACAATTGCATGTTTGGTAAAGTATCTTTTAATTTGTCTTTATTTTATTTTCTTGTCGTTCCCCCTTTCACAGCTGATTTATGTGTCACAGTGTGATTTTAGACGGGTTGCACAATCGACCGATTGTGGTACTACATAATATATTCTACTTATGGTATACTGTCTGTTGAGTTGGTGTTCCGTGTTTAAGATATCTGGACTACATGTTGTATCTACAGCAATCGGTCTGTCAAGGTAGACACAGATAATTGCTCATTGTCTATAAATGGTTTTCTTATTTGTTTCTTTTTTTTTTTTTTGCGTACTGTTGTCGTTGACTTGAAGTCCGTTTCAGCTCCGGAATTTGTTTTTCTTTTTTCCTCTTTTTCATTGTTGGTCATGATTTTCCTCGAAATCACATTTTTCCCCTTAGCTTCCAGGAGATAAATCTTTGAATACTGGACACGTCTTTTCGTGTGCTTTAGCAACAATATAATTTGTTTGGTACATTGTTTAAAGTAAAAAAAAAATGTGTTCCACTTAAGAACACTTGGTGCACGACGAATGAGAAAAAACAAAAAAAAAAAAAGTAAACTTATGAACAAATAATTCGTGTTGCAGTGCATTTTAATGGGGTTTCGTGTACTTCCAGGGTCGCTGGAGATACACGTTGACGCACAAAAAAAAAAGATATCTTTCAACCTCTATTACTGATATTTTAGACATTGCACTGGGAAAAAGGTCATAAATGAGTATCTGTTACATTTTATGATAACATTGTACTTGAGTTTATCTTTTAGATACGATTCATAGCTTGTAATTGCCTTTTATTGTCCACGAATACCTTGATATAATATTTTGCTCATTAATCACTGCAACATTCACTGCTCTATTTTCTAGAGCAAGACTACCAAATTTGGATTTGGACGGAATAAAATTTATTCATTGCTGGCGATGACGACGATTACAAATTGCATCTCATGTTTGATGAGGATCAATCTATAGATAGAAACAAGTAAAACCTGTGTGAAGCTATCTTAAATGGTATGTTTGGGTGGCGGTTAAAGTAGTCACTTAATTTCATTTTGATGTGATTAAGGACTGTTTGGGTTCGGACGTTGAACTGTGTTAAGACTTGTTGGTTCACTTTGAGGTATGTATGGCTTACCAAGTTTGTTGATAAACAAAAATCTGGTTCACTGGGCATGTATTATATGTATATTTATCAAGGAAGTCAAAGTAGAATTAAATGAGTTTATTAATCCAGATTTAACATCCATATTTAGAAAAAAATTAAAGACGTTAGGCTAATGACTTTGACAGACCCAGATGCAAGTCATTTTCAAAACATATTAATGAGGTTGATTGTATGAGAGTTTATCGCTTTTGTGGCAACTTATGTAGTTATTTGACAACTTTTGTTTAGGTTTTGTTTTCTAACCAGGTCCCACGTAGTTGCAAAATCTTAAATTGTTTACTCAACTTGCTTTATATTTCAGTAAAAACTATTTTACAAGATATTTGAGTCGCCGTTTATGAGCGATTTTAACTCCATCTAATGTGATTTGCAGGAATATGTAGCATCCGTCATGTTCAAGGCCAACAATTTACTTAGAAAATGAGTTGGCAGCTTAATTGACCAACTAAGTTAAAAGAAAGTAACGAAGAACTTCGCATGTCATTTTCATAAAGCGATCCTCTATGGCCTGTAACCATATAGTCTCTACTTTTGTACTCTACTCTGATTTTTATAAGGCTAATTTGAGACCCTTAGATGTCAGTCACAATTCTGACTATTCTTTTGCTATATTTCCTTTAAAAGTTTTGCTACCACTACAGTGTCTAAATGTATTATCAGTAAAACTAATGACCTTTGACTTGTCCGATATAGGTATGTTTGTAGCATTCATTACATTAAGGGTACTCCAATGAACCATTGAATCCCATCTCCCATATCACGTAGGTACCCAACTATTTCAAAAGAGCATTAAGACCTTTACGAACTTATTTCCTAAATGGAACTACGAACTTATTTCCTAAATGCTCAAACAAAATCAAGCAACAAGTGAAAGTACCATGGAGGAAGGTAGTAGATTTCGTTTGACGTAATCCAAGGAATGTTGACACTAACTGGTTCACGAAAATATTGATATTTGCATCTGCTTTTTTTATTCCATTTCGCAACGTCTAAAACTAGTAATTTCCAGTCATCGATAACAAGTTGACACAGTTACGTTTTGCGGAAATACAGGCTCTGCGCTACAAACATCGATTAGGAGCTTGTTTTAGTCTCATTCAAACAGGAAACCTATTACGTGTCCTATATTTTATATGCAACGCGACCACTGTCCATCCCATTTTCTTAGTCCATCTTCAACTTAACATATTTTGACAGCGGCACTATTAATAAATTTCACCACATTTTTTTTTTCGCATTACCACTCTTCCAAATTTGACGAAAAAAAAAAAAAATAAAAATAATTAAACGCTCTGTTAATTTTATTTTCACAGTTATCTCACATTTCACTATTTCCTCATTTGCCATTTAATATCTAAGTATCTATGTATGTATCTTTCCCAATTTTCTCTCATGCATCTCCCTCCTTCAATTACACTCCCTGAACTGAAATACTGAAATAACCACCCAAAACCGAAGAATAGATTACATTTCTTCCACACACTGTTGTAAAGTTTATACTTGCAAACCGCATTTGCATTGGTAAATGTATCTTACGAATCGGTCGAGTTATTTACTATACATTCGCACAGTATAATCTAGGAAGCAAAATGTGTAAGGGAAGTTCGAAAAAATGCACTAGATGAGCAACTTTCACGAAGCGTACCGGTGTCTATGAACTGGGATACCGCCTCAAGTCTAGCATCATAAATCCGCCCTTTTATTTACAACCACGCGCGCCGCCGCAAGCGGATAAAGTAGCTGCAACTTCAACTTCAGGATAAATGATTTCTTAGTAATTGGCAATCGATGGAGGATTGTAGTAACGCACACGTGCGTCTCGTCCATGTACATACATATTTGCAGCAACTTTTTCGATTGGCCAACTTGGCAATGAAAGGGAAAGGATTTTCGTGTATACTTTTCTCAACCTCAACGTAATAGCAGCATACTCAGATGCGATTGAGGAAAAAAGAGCCGAAAACTACAGAGTGCGCGCACCCATTAATTTCACCTCACACACATTGCCTGCGCGCCGCCGCCGCAACAACCGCCACAACGACCTTTCGATAATAAAGCCAAGTTAACTGTGGAGGTAGCAAGAAAGAGTTTATTACATCATAAGCGGGTGATGACGGGTGAGACTGTGCGAGAAGAGGGAACGATCTTCGTCGGTCTTTTGTTGACCAGATTGTGGCCGGGGGACTGGACGAGTTGGGAATAACGGTTAAGATCATTTACTGGAGCATGGATACTTTTATGTCTGAATTTGAATTTATTGCTTTTGACGTAAAATGTCTTTTTCGATTCTTCCAGTTGGTTACAGTATCCACGTCTGGAGCGTATCCACGGTAACTGTACGTTAAATTGATGCGAATGTTGAGTAATGGTCGACGTGTTTGTGCTCTTTGTAAAGGACTCGACCCAATTTATTGCGGTAATTGATTTATTTATGTGCAGGTGCTATATCACTTTTATGACTGCCATTTTGAAGTTGTCTTAAACCGGAGAATTGACAGAAATAAATTGGGCAATCGGAAATTTATTTAAAGTGTGGCTATGACATGTTATGTTATGCCGGTTATTACCAGTCTAAGTCCATTAAATTTTTGACTACTTTCTGGCAAAACTTGAGTGGATATGTCGAAAAATGTCTTTGCGACAAAGTACTCATGCATGTGAAGAAATCGAAAGAAAATTTAGTGATGAGCAAAAGTTGGGGGTAAATAGAGCTCTTAGATACATCAGAAACGTGGGTCAAATCAAAGTTCTAATTAGTGCCCGAATGATGACGCTTCCACAGAGGAGTGACATATGTTTAAAAAAAAAATTTTCCTCAAGTGTCTTAATCTGTGAGGAGCCTGTTCTCAGTTGTTTTGAAAGAAAAAAATGTATGCCATACCTGGCATAGATGTGTCATCTATGTATATACTGACATCGACCTAGTCAGAAGAGTTCAAATACGATAAGAGGCAATAGTATACCATACCATATCAACTTGATGTGCAAAACGTCGAGTAAATTGCCTGATCAAGCTGAAAAAGACCCACTTTCCTGAACCACACGTTTCACGTATTACAACAAGTTACTCCAATAAATCATCTGCGAAACTTGAGGCAGTTAGCTAAATAGGGTTATTGGTTGCCCATCAGAGTTACGTTTTTTTTTTTTTTGCTTTTAGTCATAGGCAGGAGGCCCATATTCACCCTGAACTATAGCGCTCCCTAAGTATAGGTAAGTACATACATAAGTGAGTAAGCCACAGCAGGCACACCAACTTTTGTTAACAATGGTAGAAGGTAGACAAAATTTACATTTCTAGTCTTAAATTTAGAGCTACAAAAATCCTGTATCCGCTATCATGGCTATTGACTATCATTAAGTCCAAACTTGTGTGGGAATGCCTGCAAAAACTTAAAGAACTAGGTAGTAGAAACAAGGCGACACTCTGTCGGATACCTGGCCATGTGGGGATAGAGGGTAATGAAATGGCCGGAGCATCAGAATCCTTCATAGATCCTGAACCATTTTGCGGAATAGGGGATCATACCCTCAAAGAAGGATTCAGGAAACAAGAAAGAGTAAACAGGGCAAGAACCTGGAATAACGCTCATGGAATGAGGCAAGCCAAGAAACTTCTAGGGCAATACAACCGAAAAAGATTCGACGAATGTTTCAGCATGAGCAAGAATAACCTTCGTATCCTAACGGGCTTTCTAAGGGGGCATTGTAAACTCAGGGATCACCTAAGGAAACTAGGTAGGTATATGGTCTAAGGATCGCGATGGGTCCACTATAGTGCCTAGAGTCTTATGATAAATTCATATCAACTTTTTTTTATTTGAAACAATCTGGTTTAACAAACCTCCTTTTGTTAAGAGGAAATCCAAATACCACACTTTGATTTTTTCAATTGTACTTACTCTCTAGTAAGTGAATGCCATAAACCTGGGTGCGATATATGTATCCTTACTGCTGTAGTATAGATTAGAAAGGATGAGATTAAGCATAGTCTCTTCCATATTATCGGGTCTTTAAGTCATGGATTAATTTGATTTAATCTAGAATTCGGATACGTCTTACCAAAGTCTCGCAACAGACCATAGTACCATACATTAAAATGGGACTCAAAGACATCGTCAGTTCAAATTAACCAGAGAATATCATAAAGGCGAAAAGGCTGCTTCATCAGTGCAAACGGGTGTGTGGACTAAGGTGGGGAATCTCGCGGAGGTCAGCATACTGGTTGTACACGATGATAGTTAGACCGATTATCACATATACGTCAGTTGTATGGTGGCAGAAAGCCAACCAGGAACACTTCCAGAAAAGATGATTGGTAATATAATCATCTTTACGGATGGGTCCATGATGGATGGGAGAGCTCAGCAGGTATCTTTTCAGAAAAACTGGAACTATCCTGTCATATCAGTCTGGGGAAATATACCTCAGTCTATCAAGCCGAGATCTGCTTTCTGCATGCGTTGCATCACCTGAAAGAGGGTGAGGTTGAGGGTAGAAACGTTACCATAGCACTGGACAATTAATCAGTGATTAGACGCATGGAGCAAACAGATATCATATGCTCTGGGTGCGAGGGCACGTAGGGACTGAGGGGAACGAAAAGGCGGACTCTCTGGCAAAACAGGGTTCAACCTCGGAGCTCTCCGGTCCGGAACCATTCGCTGCACTTGGCAGAGGGATGGTAGAACACCTGATTAGCAACTGGGCGGCGGCGGAACACCAGAGAAGGTGGTCAACCGTAGAAGGTTGCAGACAGGCGAAAATGGTATTAAGATGCAGATTGGCACCACTCACAGAGAAGTTCTAAGCTTAGGGCGAAAAACACTGAAATGGGTGGTAGCGCTATCTACAGGTCATGGAAATTTCGGGTATCACCTAAAGAAGATGGGTCTTCTGGAGGATGACACCTGTGAACTATGCCTGGAGTAAGTCAGTCGGGACGGTAGCGCATACATATATTGTGTCAATGTCCGGCGCTGCCTAGCAGAAGAAGGGACGTCCTGGGCAGCCACTGGGTAGATACCCAGAGGATGAACCAGATTTCTGTTAAACAGATGCTAGCGTTGACACGAGGAATCAAAGCCAGAGAGGAACTGTGAAGAAATCCAGAGAGACTCATGGTCTAAGATGAATCGTGTAAGAGAGACGGGAAGGGATCTAACACTGTGGTTTGGTTCGAAATCTCTCTAAAGTATATACATATACAACCAGAGATGCAGATTATTTTGATAGGATTGAGATGTTGCGGCTCAAGTGGTTAGTGCGTTGGACTACGGAACGAGGTTCGAACCCCAGACAACACCTAAAATTTCAACACGCAAAACAGGAATGGTTGCGAGAAAATAAGCCCTGAGTCCCATGAACCTGCCGCGCCAAAAATTTGTATTTTTTTTTTATTTCGAGATGTTTAAAATTAAAACTACTGTCGATCAAAAAAAAAACTTATGAACATCTCTCCTGCCATGCTTCACGACTTTTTCTGGTAACCTGTATGATTTTCATATTCGTTGAGTTATAACTCCCAGACTTATACAATCGAGTTCCAGAATTGAAAATTGCGTCTGTACTCCGTTGTTAGTGTGCTTCAACCTTTTGTTGGAGTCATTGCTTTAAAGCACAGCAATATATCTAAAATTGTTTATCTCGTACCTAAGTATACTTTTCATGCTTCTTACTTTGAGTACCTAAATTCTTATGTCTTTCTCCAAAAGACTCTAGCAACAATAAAATCTCCTAGAAACATCGACACATATACTGCCTTTTTAGAATCCTACATATGTATGTGCGTCAAAAGATTAGTCATCAGCTACTTTGAAACACTCTTTGAACCTAAGAGCATTGGAATACCATCATTGCAAACTTATTTGCTAGTTTCTTCAGTCAGCTATTCATGAGCTACCAGTTCATGATTACTTTTTTTACATGTAGAGGCCCAGTGTTATAAAATTCTTGTCTCATGACTCTGACGAAATCCCTGCCATGGGTTTGAAAAAATTCTTTTCAATTCAAATAGTATTATATACATTTGTATATTATAAGTAATGCAACTATTATTTGAGTCAACTTTTCACACATGTCTTCCTTCACACCTTGCTTAAGTTTTTTATATACTTTGGGCGAACTCTTATATTAATATACACTTATCACTACACTGTGTTGCATAGGTACCTAAAGATTTCGACAGGATTACTTATGATACCCTCAATGCATTTTTCAATTTCATTAAGAAAAACGAAAATAGATCATCTCCAAATCTTCTCTATGTAACTAGAAACTACATTTGGAGTCCCTCAGGTACCCGGCTTTCATATTAATAATTACTGATGGTGATTCTAACATCTACTTCTTCCACCGCCATCTAGAATCTATTTCATTTTAAACAAGTCCGCTCTGTCTCTCCGTAGCTCTATCCGGTGTTCCTTTGTAACTTAACACTCATTGGGGATAGTTTGAAACCTATCTTTTGAAAGAGATCACTTCTGCTATTTATCTACCCCAATTCAATATCTGTCAAACATCTCACAGTGAAAGGAGGACACAACCCACCACTGCACCTGCAGGATAAATAACTGGAAGTGCGGGATTTCCCATAATTAATCCCATCATAGTAGATGCAAATATGATAGGGTAAATTACATACATCCCCAAATACCGAATAAATTTCGAAATTCAATGAAAAGAATTTTATGGCTAATTAAATCCCCTCCAAGCACATAACACAAAAGTATAGTGTTTTTACCTTTTACTTAATGCTAAAGTTCATCATTCTATAAAATAGATAATAATTTTATGCCATAGTCTAGTTTTACGAACAACAAACCAGACATAATCTTTTTATAGGCAAATGTTAGATATTTTGTTTGTGGGTAAAACCCCGAAGCATCTTGTTTGTCACATGTTTATTCACTTTCATTCTCGATAGAGATAGTGCCGAGGCAGAATAGGATCTTGTCTTAACTGCTGGCACCACATCCATCGAAGGCGGAAATCTTAAAAGGTAATTAATTTATTGATGGTGGAGTTTATTTATTGGCTGTTTGATATTACACATACATAATTTCTGAGTGATACGAGGATCATTTTGCTATTTTTATAATTCAAGGCTAGCCAAGGTGACTCGGTGGGGTGTTGACCTAACACCCGAATATCCCTTTCTAAATAAAATTAACTTTAGAGGTGGTATCTCTTGTTTTATTGAATACAAATTAATATATTTTTTTTTTTAATTGAATAGTAATTATGCTTCCGACCTCTTTTGTTGAGTGTTAAGACAAAACAACAAGAAGACCACTACTGATCGGGTGTGTGTATAGTTTTTTTTTTTGATTTATCGATTAGACCCCAAGTGTGGCGTCACAATGTCAAGACTTTTCAAATAATTTGCCATCAGACAAATTTAATTGGTTACATTGTATTGACATTGTTGTGAACAGGTTGAGTATGGTCTGACAGTGAGCACATCAAAAACATCCATCATTAGAGAAAAGGAAGTGGATAAGCTGTTAGATTACAGCTTTTGTTGCAGCCAACACTAATTATTCATCAAAGCTAATTGATTAATAAAATTGTATAGAGATGGAAATCGGTAAAGGAATGTGGTAGACTGGCGATTGGATCGTTGTTTCTTTTAATTTACTTACATACTTATTTTGCTTCTGGAATTCGTTTTTGTTTCAAATCAGAGATTAAAAAATCTCAAGGTTGAAACATAAAAGCCTCCAGCATATCATTTTATTGTTGTTCAATACTTTGAGAAGGCTACAATGCAGAAGTTAATTTAAAAATATAGAAGATTGCTGGATTCGATTTATGAGAGCTTCAAAATATTTGAGTGCAAACTTATGTATAGTGACGAAGACAATAACGATGAGCATGATGTTGCATGGTGTAGTCAAACCATACTAAACAAATCTTCAAAGATACCATCGGGATTATTTAGTATTGGCTTTAAATATAGGAGCCCATGAGATGAAATTGGTGCTAATTTATATGTACTACATAAGGAGCCTTGTTAATGACTGATACTAGAACTTAAAGGGTCCTTTAAGCCTAGAGTATTATCAACCTAGACGACTTAGAGCCTCCCTGAGTTTCTGATGATGCCGGACATCTACAAGGAAGAAGCTCGAACGTTTTTGCCTCCTTACCAGCAGAACTGATACTCTGTCTTTGAAAACAGGCTTAGCTAGTTAAAAAAGTGCCTTAGGCAAAAATGAACTTTGAAGAATTCGACCAATTTCTAATGCTTTGTCTGATATGACTTCAACGAAAGATAGGGAAATTTAGTACTCCTATCGCAATCATATAACAGCGGACCACTAGACGGCTTCAAACGATTCCGGTCCTGAGAAAGCAGAACATAAGCTGAATATCGCCAGGTTTTCTACAGATAGGGAAGACATCGAAGCAGCGCTTTAAAAACTTGGAATATGAATGCTTTAAGCGTTCCCTGACTAGCTTCGATATACCTATAACAGGAAAGAGTCACATTGTCAATAGCACAGACTAGATTCCGAGAATTTTAGATTTCGAGAATTCCAGGCAATTGCAGAGCGGACGAGCTAGCTAAAAAGCGTACAGACCGGGACCTCCCTGACAATAGAGAGGTACCGTCA
This sequence comes from Xylota sylvarum, assembly GCA_905220385.1. Classification (NCBI taxonomy): domain Eukaryota; kingdom Metazoa; phylum Arthropoda; class Insecta; order Diptera; family Syrphidae; genus Xylota; species Xylota sylvarum. The sequence continues at coordinate 98,753,928 of LR999957.1, read as the reverse complement.
GCACCTATAAAATCGATAAAAATCCAATTAGATACCGCAGCCATGTGTATGGCAAAAAGTAGGTGAAACAATATTAGTACGTGTCTCACTTCTAAACAAATCTGGACAATGCTGGATTGTAGGAAAATTTGTAGACTTATTTCCAGCAGTAGGATACATCTTAGAAAGATAGTTGGCGCCCTCACGGGACACTACCTGGTAGGCAGACAAGCTAGAAGAATTGGTGCGTCCTTCAACGATTTCTGTAGAAATTGTAAAGACGAGGAAGAGGAGGAAACCATAACACATCTTCTGTGAACTTGTCGTGCTCTATCGGTCTTAAGAAGGATAACCTTAGACGAATATTTCAGCGAAGATCTGAACAATCAAGACAGACTAGACTTAGGCAAGGTTAGGAGCTTTGTCACCAGGTCAAACCACACATCTTCGGCATGGATCTACACCGAAAATGGTTACCCTGCCTTCTGTCCCATCTGGTAAGTTTCAATGTAGGTCTCCGGTGATGGTAATCCGGTTTTTCCATAGTGTTTCACAATGGACCTCCGTTTTGGTCTAAGACCACCCAACCCAACCCAATCCTAAGATTACCCCTTGGGAGTGCACATTTTAAATTGTGTTTCAAGATGTTTACGGTTGACGGCCCTCAAACTATGTGATTATCAGTCTATCATATGTACTACAAAGACTAATCGGAGACATTCCGCAATGCCTGAGTAGTTTTCGGTCGATCGTTCTGGTCCATCAAGAGCATCGCAGCAGTGAAAGAAAGTATTGCTACGAGTTGAATAGAAGATTAATGGATTACAACAATTAAATAATTCGAGAGGCTCTTAGCAGTGAAAAACTTATAACTCCAAAAAGTTCACAAAAAAGCCGGGTGGTCATTCTTGTGCTTCTATGGCGGCATTGCTTTACCAACTTGGATCGAATTATTGCCGATTTCAAGGCTTTTATCGCAGCTTGACTATCTATATAGAAAACAATACCTCTGCACTCTATCAAGTTAATTGAAAGCCCGGTTGCGGCTTCACGGACTGCTGAGACTTCTGCTTGAAAAACACTGCAGTAATCAGGCAATCGAGTGGCGATTCGAATATCCAATACACTGGAGTATACTCTTACACCTGTGTCAGACGCTGTCTTCGATTCGTCTGTGTAAATCTCTGTCGCAGATTCGTTTAAAATTTCTCCCGATTTCCAAGCACTTCTGCTAGGAATCCTGGTTCTATATTTGACGTTTAAGTTCAGATAAGGGACAATGTAGTCCGAATTACTATTAATAGTATTATGGTCGTTTAGGATGCTTGCGTGGGCCATATTTCCACGAGCCAGTTGCAACGATTCCTTAAGTGCTGCTTAAACCATCATCAGCCTGACAAAGATATTAACAGGAAGAAGATGGAGCACAGTTTCTAGTGCAGCTGTAGGAGTAGTTCTAAGGGTGCCTGCAAACGCAGGATAACCTTTGAACTGTCTCGAGTATTGCAATGTTGATTTTCTTGTCCAGTGCCGTCCACCAGACTAGTACTCCGTACATAAATATGGCTCTGGCACTACGCTTACTCTAGATTTAATTTGTAGCTAATAATGCTATATATGATGCTATGCATAGGATTGTGAACTCCTGAGTTCAAGAACCTATTGTCGTACTCAATATTTAGGTCTTGATTTCTCTTTGGCCGAACTTTTTTAAGGAAACTAACTTTTTTAGTTATTAATATCTTTTTTAAACCATCTTCCCTTTTTCATAAAGCATTCTCCTATAATGTCAATAAGTAGGTCACTGAGTGGGTAACACCCTACGACAATTCATCGTGTCATTTACCTCTCTACAATAAGTATCTCAAGGGTTATTGTCATTATAAACTGGATTCAAATCGAGATCATTAGTGATGAAAAACATAGTACACTTGACGATCCACTTAATATCACAAAACTAACAAAACCACTCAAAAGAATATGAAAGCTTGCCTGAGGTCAGTTAGCGAAAACATAAACAAATCAATGGTCTATGCATAATCGACAATGTACCTACATAATACTGTCGTATCCACCTACTTTTTATGTGCAAATAATGTGCAAAAATACAGTCCACTTTCATAATGACTTGCAAATGTATTAATCGTTCATTAGGCCAACTCTGAGTAATTATCGGCTATTACACTGACCAGATTTACTTCATTTAACATTCAAGGGTAACATGCACCCAGCATCTGAACCAAAGCGTAAACCCATTTGCAACAAGTTTTAGCAACAAAACATCGACGAAATATGCTCAACCAAATACAAAAACACAAAATTACATTTTTTTTTTTCATTATTTTGGCGTCAACGTTCTCGCCCTGACCTAGACTTTAGTTCTAGTAAACCAAATCTAGTTATCCATACCGTAAGAAAAAAAAACACAGTATCCGGAATCTTATCCGCAACAAAATCCTTTCCCTTTCAATCAGTGGCGACGTAAGAAAATATTATATAACTTGTAACCAAGAATAGGCACACCAGAAGCGTTTGTAACGTAATTACAGCACCATGCATATATGGTCACACACATCAACCACCGCCACCGCCACCACCACCAGGTACCATGGGAGCAAGGGGCTGCAATGTGTTGCAATATGGTTTCAATTTAAAATAAATCATATCGTCAACTAACTATGTATGTTCACCTAAGAATACCATCGGCCGTATGAATACAAACGGGTGGCCAAGAGTGAGACGATGCAGAAGGTGAAGCAACTAGCAAATAGTTTGACATGCATGCGAACTTTTGCTCTTGTTACAGATATCTGCACGGTGCACTATCTACACATGTAGCCACATCGAGTAACCGAACAACTACGACGGAGACGTCGACTACCAGTAACCACCAATGAAAGTGAAATACAACACTACACCATAGCAGAGAGGCATACAAGTGGCAGCAACGGTACGGTGGTCTCTTCAAGAGGCAAATACTACACTCAACATTTTCGCGAGCTTTTTTTCTTCCACCGGCGCCCGACTAACTATTATTAAGTCTTTTCCCTTGGTTTGATTGGTTTTGGTGTTTTATATTTTTATTGTTTCTTTTTCTGTTCGCTTAGTACGATTGAGGTTTGATTGTATTTGTGGTATTTTTTCTTTCGGTGGATGGAGTTACTGAGAGAGTAGCAAAGCGCGCGTCGGTTTTTCAGTTTAATATAAAAGCAGGTGAATACGAAGCAAAGTTATCCAGTATCAGTTTTGGGTTTGTTGGATAAACCAACCCTTACTTTAGTTCTTTTTTAATTTAACCGTTTTGTGTTAAAACCAAACCGAAAGAAAATGAAATCGATGGTAGGTGTTTTAAATCTGCTTGAAGACAATAATAATTTGCAATGAAAGTGAATAAATATTAGTGATGGTGATTACCTAAACAAAAAAAGGACGATTTTCAAGTGACCCAGTGGCAAATAAATCCTTAAATGGACAAAATATACAATAAGTGATCAATTACCACAGAAGAGGATTATTTCAGCTTAACTCTAAGTGAATTTAAATGGGTTTTCATATTTTCATATTTGGAAATATGAAAGAGCTGAACAGCGAACTGCATGTATGGATGTGCGTTATTGGATGACATCTAAATTGCAGTACGCAGAACTTCCAGTGAATTCAAAGTAGATTGAAGTATAAAGAGAGAATTCCTTGAAATTTCTAATAAATTAACTTCGATATCAAACAGTTTTGTTTGCTAGATTTTGGCTTGAGATGTTTCAAATCATTTTCACGTCATCCGTTCTTGCATTGGATACTATAAGACATAAATCTAAAAAAAGTTTAAGTACCTACTCGCTCTCTAATTTTATGTTAAAATTTCCACACACATCTGTCTGCGCCCAATTTACTTTCATAACTTTTTTTTTAATTAATACGAACAATGCATTTTGATTATTCACATCTTACTTGAGATTTCGTTCAGTTCCGGTTGGATAATACCCAACAAAACAAAACTCATTTAAATCAGCAGGGAGGAGAACTGGTCAATACGATTTAAAATGACATTAAAAACAGTTAATATGATATCTGCAATAAATAAATCCCAAAAATATTGCATCATAAGACGACAAGATTTATCACATCTACGGCTCACTAACGATGGCACTGTGTGTCAGCGAGTCATCGTACAAAAGCCAATGAAAGGGTAACTTCATGAATATTGAAATTTCCGTTTTTAATTTGTCCTCCTATTTTATGCAAAATTCTCACGAAATTAAATTATGTCAGAAATCATAATGAAATTAGTGTCAACAGTGAGCTTCCAGTTTCATGGTGTTGTTAACTTGTTTTCTATGAAATTTATGTATGCTGTTTGGTGTAAAGCACTAACAAGTCTTTGAAATGAAAAACAAGAGCAAACCTGATTTCTAAAAAGGGGCAAATATCATAATTTAAAAATTCTTGAAGAACTGGTAAATCAATCAGGTTTCTCTTATAATTCCATGGAAATCGAGATATCGTTATAAAATTACTATTTCGTGGCTCACGCCCAAATGTGAAAGAAAAATTCACCACACCCCCAGTGGCAAGTTTCCAAATAACAATATACATATCTTTAGCTTCGTGACACACAGTCAGTTATGGCAGGATTCCAAAATCGCAGCTTTCCTTACACATGTTGATATTTCAATCAACTTGTTAACAACCTACCTATTTTTGGCAGCGATCCAACTCGTACACTCCCTTTCTACCAGTAGAGAAAGAGGAAACCAACAACCTTAAGCTATTTTCACTTTTATCCATGAAAGAGAATCTGAATCTTAATGAAAACAAAAGTGCTACACAAACGGAAATTATATCTCCACTCTGTAATCCAAAACCACACACACTTGTTCACTTTCTTCAATTTATTACACCTTTTTGCTACGCTCCTCTGCGATCATTGCAGTTTAATACAAGCAAAGAGATGCACCATTGTTTTAGCCATCAGTTTCAGGTCCAATGATCGCTAATCGGCATCTCTTTTAATTTCATTTTTACTTTTAGCTCGTCTTTGGGCTTTTGGCCGCCGTCTTGCTGCTTACCAACGCTGAAGACGTCAAGGAGGAAGCCAAAGCAGTTGCTGTTGAACCTGTAGCTGCTGAGTCTGTCGCCGAAAAGAAACAAGAGAAGCGTGGTATCTTCTCAACCGGATACGGATATGGAGGACTAGGAGGTGGTATCGAACTCGGTGGTCATGGAGGTCATGGTGGTATCCTTACCTCGGGTGGAGATTTAGGTGGCTATGCTGGTGGATACGGTCATGATACTTTGAAAACCATCACACTTGTTAAGAACGTTGCTGTTCCATACCCAGTAGAGAAACACATTCCATACCCAGTTGAAAGACAAGTTCCTTATCCAGTAAAGGTTCATGTTCCACAACCCTACCCAGTTGTCAAGACTGTCCCATATCCAGTCAAGCAAATCATCAAAGTTCCAGTACATATCCCACAACCCTACCCAGTTGAGAAGAAGGTTCCATATCCAGTCCATGTTCCAGTCGATCGTCCAGTTCCATACAAGGTATTGGTACCACAACCCTACCCAGTAGAGAAAACCGTCCATGTTCCAGTCAAGGTTCCAGTCGCTGCTCCATACCCAGTTGAAAGGAAGGTTCCATATCCAGTCAAGGTTCCAGTTCATGTTCCACAACCCTACCCAGTCGAAAGAATTGTCCATGTTCCATACAAGGTTGCTGTTGATCGTCCAGTCCCAGTTCAAGTAATCAAACCATACCCAGTCCCAGTTGAGAAACCAGTACCATACACTGTCATCAAGAAGGTCCCAGTCGCTGTCCATGTTCCATACGATCGTCCAGTTCCAGTTCATGTTGATCGCCCAGTACCAGTTCCAGTTAAGGTTCCAGTTCCAGCACCATACCCAGTTGAGAAGCACATTCCAGTGCCAGTAGAGAGGAGGATACCAGTGCCAGTACATATTCCAGTTGAACGTCCAGTGCCCGTGCACATCGAAAGGCACGTTCCAGTGGCCATTGAAAGGCCCGTACCATACAAGGTACCAGTTGCTGTACCAGTACACTACGAGAGTCATGGAATCTCCGGAAGCGGTATTTCTGGCTACGGACTCGAAGGCCACGGACTTGATCTCCATCATCATTAAACTCAGAATGAAACCTGCAGCACCAGGATTTTATAACAAAGAGCCTTAGACAAGACAGAAAATAATTTTCTAGACACTACATTTCTCTCTACAACTGTACCCTCTCTTTATATCTCTCTATTTAATGAAAATCGTTATTAGCTGTTAGTATGTGATAAATGAAAAATACGTAACCAATCTGTATGGATCACGCTGCTTTAATATGGATCACATGACACTGGAGACGCAGACAGACTGGAGGATGACTTCTCTTCGTTCTCTCTCTCTCTCCTCTTATTAGCCAAAATAAGGAGTTATCTTCGGATAGCTGGTAGAGTGGATGGCGCTTCCAAACATCAGAAGTTGCGAGCATCCACTTCATCTTTAACCTTAACACTTGCCCCAACATAGGTTCAATTTATTATTGTTAAACAAAAACAAAAAAATATAAAAAATATTAAGTAGGCGCGACTATCGATTTTTCATTTTTTTACAAAAGATAATGTAATATTTTTTTATATTATTATTAAATAAATATTTGTAAATAAATTCAGAAAAAAAAAAATCAAACAAAAAACATTTGCTCTTTCTTTGAAAAATATACTTGAGTGTATTTTACTGCACTGCATCATGGTAGACTAAGGAATGTTGTCCATGGATGGCAATCAAACTGTGTTCAAATGACTTGTGAAATTCTTCGTATTCCTCAGATTAATTACAATCATGCGCGAGATATACATCAAAGTATTTCTTGTTCAATTAAAATGGTAAACTTTTCATCGATATGCGCCACAACTGGTCAAGGCCTTGACATTAACAGAAATTAACTGATGGATATCGGAATAGTTTGTATAGTTTTTTGTTTTTTTTTTTTTGTTTTTGGATAATAGTTAGTCGCTGCTGTTTTGTTTGGTTAAAGGCCAACTGGCATCGGTGAAGAACTTTCAAAAAATGTCTTAAGAGGTCGTGCACTTATGCAAATATTGCTTTTATCCGAAAAATATCAGCGGAAAAAGAATAATCTTACAAAAACACTCCTATCTAATCCATTCCCATAAATAAAAAAAATACAAAACATGATTCAATTCAAATGAAGAAGACCCAATTTGATTACCTCGTCTGTTAAAAGTTCAATGATTCTTCCAGCTGACGGACTAAATACATCTTCAAAACTTTCTCTGTTCTTCTTAAAGTCAATCCCATTCAAGTGTCGCAAAAAAAAACAATTGAAATTCTTACTGGGTTCTTGAGACGTATGTGATACGATAAATTACAATTCTTATCTTGATTGCAATTAGGTCCTCTATTTTGATTTTGTTTTTTTTTTTTTTTTGAAAATTGATACAAGGTTAATCACTTTACAGAATCCACCAGTGCAAAACGTTTTATTAATTCACACGCATATCAAAAAATTATCTGATTCCTCTTCTTTGCCATTTTATTGTTTTTTTTTTTATTTCGCACATAGTAGGTAATAATTTTTAGTGACTTAAGTACTCACAGTTTGTGGTTAAGCGGGCAAAGCGCGCATAGTAAACGAACTACAACGTTGCCTATATTTTGGATTATATTTTTTTATTATCCGAACGATCGCCACAAATTCTGAATGTCTTTCCTAAAACTATGCAACTGATTTTAGTAACGGTGTTCTGATCGAGAGACACCTAAAAGATACTACAGGATGTTGTAGTACTTAGAATTTCATTAATCTTGCACATGCATGGGCGCACATTGTTATATACAAATTTCAATTTCTACAGTCTAATGTCGGCAAGATTGAAGCGTTCACTCTATCTGGTCCTTAATTTTGACAGCTATTATAGTACTCGGTATCGTAGATCATTTTTGCAGATTTCGGGTCTAGCCTTACAGCTTAAGTATACTGTTTGTATCGTCAAACCAGAGGCTTCGTTATGGGATCCGAAAGTAACTGACTTTTTGAAAATTCTTATATCATCGGAGCATTGCGAACCCAATAGCTAACTTCGAGATTAAGAAAAAGTATCGGTACACCGATGTGATAGAAATAAATAGCTCAGCTTTATATGCAATAAATATGTGGTCATCCTTGTTTTCGACATTCCATGTATAGACTGTAATACCAAGATAATGTCGTGTATTTTCTGAAAAAGCTTTTAGATTAAGTTTTGTGTCATCTTTGTGTGTCTAAAGTCATCTTTTTTCTACTGGAATACTCGGTATTTTGTAAGTTTTCATTCAACGAGTGGATTTGGTCACATCTTCTGTGATATCATCATCTGTTGGTACCATCAAATGAACACCTACGCCTATATGTAGGTATACATCTGAGCATCTTCTTAAATCTTTTTAAAAAGTAGGACAGATATCTCGATTGGCTGTATGACTGAAGTGAGTGAACTATCATATCAGTTGGAATGAGTTTCCAATTTTTTTATTGTATTACTACTTTATCTTCATGAAACCATCACAGATAAATAGTTTCCCAGTCGCAACAAAAAATTTACACCTTTAGCCAAGCCAGATCAGCCATTTGGCAGTTGTACCAAACTAAACTATTACGGAACTTGAATCGAAGTTGAATGAATGTTTGAATCATTACCACAATGACTTCAAGCAACATGTGAACCGTGACGACTGTAAAGTTTTTCGAAATGAAGCTATTGAAAGCGATGACAAACTAGGTCACCTGCTCAAATACTTGACCCTAACTACTTCATCTCCTCCATTATCAAGAAATTCATGTGAACTCCCTCGCATGACCTTCCTTTCTGTCTAACAATTTGTGTTGCACATATTATAACTTCCGCGGAAGCACTAGTCGCTCAGAAATCGTAGTAAGTATCACCCTTCTCCATAAAGAGTATCTTTTCTTAACTCTGCACTATCTATAGGAATATTAAATCTAAGTTCCACCCACAAATACCCCACTTAACTTCGCTTGATACCCTACCTTTCCTGCAGTTTTTGTTGTAATCAACGTATAGAAGTTTATCCGCAGCACTAGTCGGCCAGGAGTCATAGCAAGTATCACCTTCTGATTTATCTATACGTTTAATCCAAGCTCGTCCTCATACAAACGGAACTTTTTTGTCATTATTTGTGTCTCAAAGCAGGGGTGCTATTGAGGGAATTTCTCATTTCAAGCGAACATTATAAGAAGAACAATTTTTTTTATTGCAATGATAAGAATGTAATAGATTTACAATTTTCTACGAAAATTTTGTGTGAATGTTTTATTAAACATAAAATCTGTTGCCATAGTAGTACGTGAAGTAAAGCTCTGTATATGATGCTGGAGATGGCCATGGCATGTTTATCACAAAAAACATTATATAAGGTATAAGCACAACCAACGGCGAAGTAGATTAATCTATGCAACTTAAAGATTATCGATGACTAGCTAATGACCACCAAAAATGAGCCCTCTAGAACTGTCGTTTCGGTATTATCGAAGTCTAGAAATGCATATAAGGGTATTTTGCAGGAACGGTATGCTAATTCTATCTTTTTAAGAGATCGTGGAGGGCACCGTCGGTGAACTCCTTCGTATATTGACTCGAGTGCCTTCTAAAATGGCCATCAATGAGTATTCCTATAGTTTTAAGGATGAATGATATTCACCTCATACATCTATAGATCACATTTACCTGAGAATGAATGTAACCCCAGTTCCGGTTAGGAAACGATAACCTGGAACTCTCAGACCCAACCTATCCATTGTACTACAAGGATGCAAAATCCATTTTACTGGAATTTCTTCGACTTTCGGGGAAAGACGTGAATGCACTTCAACAATGAGGAACTTACAGTATCAGCATTCATCACATCATCACCAAAGATCTTCCCCCTGATCCGAGCAAAGGCAGGGCAATAACAAGGTAAGTGAACCAAAGTATCGTCACCCTCTCCACAAGCGTCGCACTCAATGGTGCCAATTAAGCCTAGAACACTAAGATGCTTCGCAAAAGGAAAGTGTCCCGTAAGAACCCCAATAAGATGTCTACAGTCTTTTCTGCTAAGAGACAGCAACAATGCCGCCGATTTCTTACAGACGTTCGTGTATGTTCGTGTAGTCTATTTACATCCTGGAGAGCCGTGCAACACACATTTGTGTTCGTGGGAAATCCAATCATCAATTTACCGAAGACACGGGAAGATCCTACTTAGGTTCAGGTCCTGAGAAATCATCCTCTGAGCTTTTCTTAGCAATCTCATCGGGGATCTCATTTCCCGCAATCCCAGTGTGACCAGAAAGCAAAAGAGTTCAGCCTTGCAAACGAATTCAAAGCATTCTTGCATTCTCGAAGAATTTTTGAAAAGGATTAAGCAAGGCCTTAAGCGCAACCTGACTGAAGTGAAGATTTGGATGCATCCTACATCCCAATCCAGTTTCAGATTTAGGTCGAAACCAGTCCTGAAGGCAAGGAAAGTCGACTCTAAATTTGCATACGAGCCGAAGTTCCGGTGCCATTGCATCAGACGGCATTTCCATGAAACCAGGGTCTTAGGATAAGTGTCGCGAAAAGTCATCGAAACTTCAATGCGGAGGATACCAAAAGCCACCTCGTCTAAGACAGTAGATTGCCTTAGCAGTATGATGAAAATATCAAGGGAAGTTAGTATAAATCAAGCAAAACACCTAGAGGAGAGCCAGGCGTACTCGAGAAAGTTCCCGTGCAGCCGAGTCAGTCCATTCTTTAGAGTTTCGTGCAGAAGTAAGTTACATACTTACGCTGAAGCCCCTTCCACTAAACAACTGACTTCGGTGATAACCCCGATGTCTTGCCAAAAACACCCTCACACGCCAGAAAACTGAAAGCGCCTTGGATGCCTTCAACTAGACATGCTTTGCCCGAAGTCTCTTATCCAGGATCTTACTTTAGGTGGCGCTACAGTCCGGGGTGGACCTGGTTCTCAACCAACAAGCCTCTCCAGCCAGCTCGATCTTTAGCTAGCTGCCTCCAGTTTCGCATACCAAGTTGGTTGAGGTCCCTTTCCACTCGAGCGCTCCACCTTAGGCGAGGTGGATTCAAAGATTCTCCGGACCGGAGCATTGTTGTCCATCCGCTCTACGTGACCCAACCATCTTAGTTGTTGTATTCGAACTTTTCTGACTAGGTCGATGTCGCTATATCGCTCATACAGCTCTTGATTGTATCTTCTTCTCCACTCTTCGTCTATGCTGACGGGACCAAAAATCACCCGAAGTATTTTCCTCTTATAACAACCGAGAGCGTCCTCATCCATTCTTGTCATAGTCCATGCCTCTGTGCCATAGAGCAGGACTGGGATGATCAAGGTCTTATATAAGGATACTTTAGTTATTCGAGAGAGGACTTTGCTGCACAATTGCCTTCTTAGCCCAAAGAAGCAGCGATTGGCAAGAGTTCAGTCAGCTCTGGTGCAATTTTCTTTATAGCATTGAATTTATAGCGGATCCTAGATAAACAAAGTCCTTAACTACCTCAAAGTTATATCTGTCGAGGTTGACTGTCTGACCGAGGCACCGGTATTGTGTGACCTTTTTGTTGACAGCATATACTTTGTTTCCCCTCATTAACCGTTAAACCTATCTTATCCACTTCCGTCTCAATGCTCACAAAGGCACTACTGACATCAAGCTTTGTTTTTCCGATTATGTCAATATCATCGGCATATGCGAGCAGTTGTACGGACTTTTGAAAGATTGTGCCACTGATGTTGGCGTGTGAGTTTTGCACAATCCTTTCCAGAACGATGTTGAAAAATTATCCAGGATCACTCCCAGATATTTCACTTCATCGGAGTTCGGGATAGAGACGCCTTTTATCATTGGCTGAGTCAGATCGGACACAATACTCCTTCTCGTGCATGCTTGAGCGCAGACGTTTGAATTATTGAGAGTATGCAACAGAAAATCAACTATCATGGACCATAGAAGTGGATACAGAACGTCACGCCATAACATGTCGATCACAGTCCACATCTACAACCAAAGTTCTATTCAACAGCATTGCCCTGATCCACAATACCAATCCCTCATCTACCACGGGGTAGAGCAGAGTTATACATGCATTCAAAAGTCACTTTGTCAAAAGCGTCCTCTACGTCGATGAAAATGCCAATGGCGTCTTCTTTTCTATCGAGCGCCCATTCAATTCTAGCAACTAGATTTTGAAACGCAGATTCACAGGATTTTCCACGCTGGTATGCATGTTGCATCTCCGGTTTTGTTAAGATAGGGGACGTATCCTCTGTGCAGATCTGCTCACATGAATCTCGACTAGTTTCTCCAAGCTTTTCAGCAAGAAGGAAGACAAACTTATAGGTCTGAAACTCTTGGCGAGGGAGTAGTTATCTCGAAAATTTTTTGGTATAATAGCGACTCGGAACTGTACGCCTAACGTTCTTGCTTACTCTCAATAAAGCAACCAATATCGACAGGAACTAGTATGCGACGCTTTCAGTTAATAACAATTGACTGGAATTGGTTATACATATTACAATATAGGTACAATCCAGATTTAATTTACTTATTCAAATGTTAATTCTGAACAAAATGTGAGAAAAAGATGGTGGTGTCCTTCAACAATATTAATCCGGCTTTTAGTTTGACGCCTTTATGTAAACTTGATGCAAAGTTAAGAAGGACGTTAAAGTGACTAGAATAATAATAAAAAAAGGATGTGCAACATTTTTCCCAGTGCTGCAGTATGAGTGAATCTCTGAATCCTTTGAGAACCGTATTAGAGCATTCATTTCAAAATTAGAACTAGAAGAATAAGGTTTTTTATAAAGAAGAATTACAACAATTTAAGATTTGAATTTTATTAGTCCTATAAGGATCATTCGTAAAAGTGAATCAGCTATCTAAAGTATAGGTCCGTATACGACTCGCCGCGACGGTCACATTATTTCACTGATATTTCTATAGCTCGTCAACACTACTTATAGCACACGTCATTGTTCCTTTTCTTTTCGATCTCTGTTCCACAGTAATCCACTGAACCAGTAGCAACAACTGTTATTGCAGCATATAATAATTAAGAAAAAAAAACATACAGCTATGTATGGTGTTCAGTGTGAGTGTGTGTATAGTTTTCACTATAAAACCGCTAATGCACTTTTGTTATTTTTTTAATACCAGATGCGAAAATGAAAATTACACAATATCCCAACGCCAAACCAGCTCATGTGCTACATATAGTGGTAATAAGGAAGTTTGTTAAGTATTACCACTTTGGCGAGAGTAGAAAATGATACTCGCTCTGCATAGTTTTTTTTTTTTTTTTTTTTTTTAATTTTGAGCGATTCAATGCAAATATTGTTCGCATGGATTCATTCAGACAGAATTTACCTTCCTTTTGCGTTAAGAAAAAATGAAACGCGATAGACTGCGGGTTTGGTGTTAGAGGGTCTTAGACCTCTTGCATTGATCTTGCACTGGAAATGGAAATTCAATATCTTCTCACTCTAATTCACTGTTTTTGCGCACAGACACTTGTTTTTAATTATATCACTGGGCGGGCTGAAGGAGGAGGGGCGACACTTTTCGTTTCGGAGAAGGAGTAGATGAGGAAGTCTCTATCTATAAGATTATATGAATTGAGTTATGTCTGGTTGTCATGGCATGACAGATCCAGTTTGATTACCGGCTTTTGACTGGAATCTGTTTAGACGACAGTCATGTGCTGTGAAGTTGAAGAAATGGGGGGTTTCAAGCGTTTAGGGTTAATTAAATTGCGAACTTTTTATATCGGTTCAGTAGGTTTTAGTGCCGTTTGGTAATTTACCGATTTGGCGAAAATGTATCTAATCAATTTTGATCGCCTTTACATTCCTTTTGTTTTTGTGATGCAAGTATATGACGGTTTTAACTGCATCATTGTTTTATTATTCTTTTATGGCATTTGTTGTCTGTAGTTCATGTTGGAGTCTGAAGTATTCTGTACTATTGTGGTGGCAACACTCATTGTTGATTGTTTACAAGACAGAAGCAAAACAGATGCACCTGTCGGTATCATCTTTTATCTAAAATCATTTCCCATCTCTGTGGCAACTTATGTTTCAAGACTGATGATAGTAATATCCCGCAGTATTTTAAAAACCAGTCTTTAGACTTTTCATTGCGTTTGCCTCCTTAATTGTTGGAATTCATTTACTCTAGAGAATGCCCATTAGTTTGGCATATCTGCCGGTCAATTCCAGATATTGTTGGTAGCAATATCTTAATTTCTTCGGAGAAACATTAACTTAAAATCTTCTTGCTTGCTGGCCAGTCGCTCAGCATAGCCGTTACAAGAATAGCCATAACCTTTTCTTAAGAAAACACTACAATGATTCGGTAGTATTAAAGACAGGCCTGAGCTAAGAGGCCAACAAGTTTAAATTTCTAGAATATTTGAAAATAGTATAATAAGTTAAATTTTTCTAACTGGAGGCACTAGTGTCATATTTTGTATTCTAGTCTTGAAAATAATTCTCGTCCTACAGACTAAAGTTTCTAAGATTTAGTTCCTGCGACAACTCTTTCAGTTGTAACTCTAACTTCATTACTGGTTCTTTCTTATAAATATTCAAAGGATGGATGTGGAGTCTACATACTCATGCTGGCGTCTTAATTCTATTGATAAAAATATTCCAGCTAACTTTTTCTAGTGCTATGCATCATCCATGCATCAGTGACTCAGATTCCCACTGAACTACCTTAATTAATCCTTTTGGAATGGTCATCACCTCTGCGAGTACATTTATCTTTAACCTCTCTGTTCGAAAACGATATTAATATATAGCCAGTCCACCTACATCTCAAGAGACTGTCGTACAATAGGATATACAAGATTTTGGGACCAGTTTCAAGCATACTTTTTTTTGAATTTATTCTTGAACATACATAGCAGAATGATATCTAGTAAGGATAATGGGGTTCTCGTTCCTGCCTGGGTGTCATTTAGTATCACAGCGTTCAGTATGATAGTCACGAACTTTAATCCAAGCCTTGTCCTAAAAGTTTTTTTTTCAATTTTGGAGCTTACCAGAATAGTGTTAAATAACGTTAAGCCAATTAGTACGATTTCATTTTTTTCTTTTATTGCTTAGAACCCCATTTGACTGTTCATATGTTAAAATATCGCACTATACAAATTTGACTTTTTCTGTTGGTTAATTCATTTATCGACAAATCATCTAATCACTTTCTCTTGGATTCTGCAAATAGCCAATCCAATACCAAGTATATTTTAAAATGTTGCTAACCAAACTAGCTAGTATTTTATAGCGTAGATTTAGTGTTTGTTGACTTCCTTGAAGCCTTCCATTATTGTTAGGTAACTTCCCGATTCCAGAGGTTTTTCTCCACATCTTCATAGTATATAGTACATTCCTTACCATAAGGTGATTGTCTGCGGTTTTCAGGTGGCGGCTTTTTTGAATTCAATGGATAAGTCGTCTGTAGCTGTTTTGCTCATGTAATGTATAAATTTTTATGATCTAGTCCAACCTTAACCTTGCATAGCATATGATTGTATGACTGACTATCAAAAGCTGTCTGAAAAACTGTTTCATCATGTCATTGAAGCAATCAATGACGTTTCGTTTCTTATGCATTTAATCTAATCTCTGGTGTCCAAATATCTTAAACTCATGGTCAAAACCTAAATCTAAAACCCTATACACAGTTGAATGACAAAAGATGCACCAAAGGTCAAGGTAACTTCTTACACCATCAAACAAAGAAACCCCATTTAAATCGGTTTAAACGTATGAATAAATAAAGCCTTCTAATGGGATTTCCACCAATTTTCATGAAAATCAGCCCACTCTGTCAAACCATATGCATCTAATGGGCTCATGTCTGCACTGACATCGAGTGTCAATAAAGAAATAAAGGTGCAACATTTACAGAAGTTGTTATTGGTCAACAGCCTCGGCTGCCACTTGTGCATTAACCTTGTCCACTAGCATTTTGATGGGTCCCATAACGTAATAGGGGAAACAATAGGTTTTTAATTTTCATTAATTGGCTCATGTATTTATGCAAATAAAAAGACAAATTATCACCTCGGGTTTCTCCATGCATGCATGCATGCAACTTGTGCAACGACTTTGAAGAATCCTCCTGTCGTCAAGGAAATGACGCACGACACTGACATCTTACATATCGGTCCAATCAATCAAAAGTCACGCGAAACTTTTTCTTCCTCATTTTTCTTCGCATTTTTACTCTTTTCCTTGCACTATTCATTAGTTTCTCTCTTCACAAGACGGTGTCGTAGAATTATGTCAATTTCTTCGTTCAATTAGTAACCCACTGCGCCTAATCTGGCAATAAACCTGGTTGGGATCTTTTTTTGAGTCTGTATGCATGCACTGTTGTTTTTTACAACTGACCTGCTGTAGTTTTGTGGACCATTACATAACCATACAACAAGTTAATACGTCTGCTGGAGTATGATGGTGGTGGTGATGGTGGCTTGCGCGCGCGATGCCTAAACTTGAATGGGGAAACCGTTAACTTTATGAACGGTCTGGTAGCGATACACACTGGATTGCATGATTATGTAAAATGAATACGATCCGTCTACGATTTAGAGTCGCATGGACCCACGGTGGTTGTGTCTTTAATTTGAATTCCGACAGCATTTTATACTGGACATCAAATCAGATCGGGAACATAGTCTTTGGTGGCTTTTTTACGATTGGTTTTTCTTATTTTTGTTAAACAAACAATTTCTTATGAAAGCAGCGTGGAGCGAAGATTTCCTGATTCAGACAGGATATCTAGTAGTTGGATGTAATGTGAAGGAGGTTGTGTAGTCAGGATCTTTTCGATGGAAAGTTGATAAATGATGTGGTTCTTATGCGGAAGCTAAATAGACCAAGGAAAAGGAAAGATAATCAAGGACACAATCCTTGAATAGTCAAGGTTTCTCTCTGTCTTCTCGGTGGTGTTTATGAAGTGAAGAGCATACGATTTTTGTTTATATTCGCATCACGTACTTGGATGTTGGGTTGGGTGTGTTATATTTACTATTACTGTGGAGTTGGGCCATATATCGGTATTCGTTGCTAAACTATACACGGGTTGTTGTGAACTTGACTTATCCATACATGGTATCGAGACGTTTGGATGCTCATAGAACTGTTGTTTGAATCAGTGCAATGGACTACTGATACTGATGATTGTATTCACTTACAGAATGTTGTGCATTTCTCTATTCATAACAGAAAGCCCTTTGCATTTCTTTTGATTCTTGTAGGCAGTCTAGTAAAGGCAAATAAAATTAATTGTGTTTGATCAGTAAAACAAAAGAGTTGACTTGCGAACTTGAAATAATTGCAATATGAATTACCACCTAATGCGTTTGCGTTCCCCTTGGCATATATGTACATATTTATTTGTCTGAACGCAACCTGTTAATATCATCTCCACAGCAGGAAACCGTATGATTTCGAGGTCACACTGTATTCGTATGATCATTAAATGTACAAAAATTTTGAGGTAAAAACCTCATTAAATCTAATTATTAGGTTCACCCAGCAATTGCAATTAGTGTTCATTTATTAACTGTCATTAATCATACGACTAATGAAGTCTGTCAAAAATTTATTTTTAATTTACAATCTTAACCCAATTTATTGGACAAATGCATAGTTTTCCCAAGCAATACAAAAGACATACACGTTGACATTGATTTCTGAACGACAAAAGCCACAACCAGGCCATGTAATCAAATAATGACTTTTCTTATGCTACACTCCAAATTAACCAAAGAAAATTGAATTGATCCGACCTTGAGCTACCTGTGGTAATGACTAAATTTATTTATTGTTTTCTTTTCTTTTCTATCATTTCTTTTTTTACTTCACGATGAGTTGGTCTAATTGATGTGTTAACATAACTTGATTGTCACTCTTCTTGTCGCATACTTTTCGTTTTATTTTTCTTTTAGCGCGCGAAATTTACGTGGGAGGAATTATTAATATTGGTGTCTTCTTCTATGCGATTGTGTGCAATAGTTTGGTGTTATTTTAATTATTCAACACCTACTGTTCACACATTGGGTTAATAACCCTCTATGCGCACGTCAGAGAGTTAGGTACACAGTGTGGAATGTTTGGATAATTAATGCAATGTGTGTGCATGCACCATAGGGCAAACTAACAGTCAGTTGAAAATTTATGGTGTTGAACAGGCTAGACAGTACTACACTAACCTACCCCCCAAAAAAAGTTTGGTAATAATGATAATAATAAAATGTTAACATGAATTAAAACACAATAAGCAATCAGTCATGCGCACTGAAGCACAGTACTCGTCGGTTGAAGTCAAACCAGTGAGGAGAGTCAAAAGTATGTTTTTTTCTTAGAGCAACATGGGGAACTTAATTCTTGTAAATGCGGTAACTATACCATACCTTTTCTATGAGTTGTTGAAGTGCATTAGCAGCATGGCGTTGAGTGGTTGTTGCGTAAAAAGAGTTGGCCACTGATTATCCCTAATTGTTGCAGGAGGGCGATTAGTATACGTTGTATGATTTTGTAGGTTAAACAGATAAGACTTTGGAATTTCTGTGTTGAAGTGTTGAGTAAGAAGTGGGGAGAAAATCACTGACCGTAGGCGACAAAAGAAATCGGATTGAAATTAGAAATTGGTATTGGACCATGAGGGACGTAAATGGCCTAAACAGTTGGCGAAATGAAACTTACCTAACGTTTTTGAAGGGCTAAATGTGTATAGATGTTGAAAATGTTGAAAAGTTGTCATTGTCCTTCAAAACCGAGTTGAAACTAAGTACAAGTATAACCAAAATCAATACCAATATCAAAATAAATGGAGTTGAGTACATTGCATCGAATTTAGCAAAATAACTGAACAGATGAATTATAATTCCCTTGTCCATCTAAATGAATTTTTTTTTATAAGATATGCTTGATGACATTGACGTTAGGTATGAACTGGTCTCCTTTTTGGTGGAGTGCATTCCACTTTATTAACAACATGGTTCTTTAAACTCAAGCATCCAATATAGATGAATTTCCATTCGCTTGTCCATTGTGTTAGGAAACAAGAGAAATTTCAAGTACCCTTCTCTATCGAAAGAGGTTCACTCCACCGGCAAAAAGGAATTATATTAAGCAAAACTGTTCCTCCCAAACCTTTAACCTTATATATTATTTTAGGACAATCTTGGACATGCCCTTTCTAAGGGAACAATACAAAAACAATTTGGCCTACATCTTCAAATACCTTCTTACGCATGAGTTGCTCTTAGATAATGAATTCAAATGACGATCTCTGATCTTCATCGAATACAAATGTTTAACCTCTTCTTTGTGACTGATTAACTTTCACTATCGTTAATTTATTAAATTATTTGACACGGCTTCAACTTGTTTTGCATTTGCATTTATTTTTTTTTTTTGCCAAAATATATCACCAACATGCCCACTATTCAATGGTGCTTCCTAAGTCTTTTGTTTTAACGTGACAGGAAATATTTTTTTATTTTCGCAGCTTCCGCAGATTACCTTTAAAATGCTAATTCTTTTCTTTTCTTCGCCAACAACTTATGGCCTTGTTGTCGATTTTTTTTCTTTTTTTTTTTTCTCGATCTATTTTTCAACGCATTGTTTTACATTGAATCTAGATGATTCTCCATCGGCTTGCTTTTGTAATTCTATAAATTTACAACCTTGCTCCTTAAAATCCAGTCCAATGGTTCAATATTCTCATCTCGCCATCGAACAAAAAACGCACCCAATGCAATCCGACACCCATTGGCACGATGCATCTGTCTATATCTTTGCGTGTACAACATCATATTTCAATCAAACTCAATACGCGTGACCCACTTCTGTCCAAGAAAGCGAACAAAAAAAAAACAAAAAACTAACAACAAACAAATCGTCGCAATGATTGACTACCATCGGTCTGGCTTTTCATCTCCATGCCAAATACAATGTCACATCGTCAATGCGAGACGATTAATGACTGCAGCGTTCAATCATCGATAACACAAGGAAATTAAAAGCACATAACATTAAAACAATTGCAATCTCTGACATAATCACGTTTGTGTTGCGCTGAGGCTTGCGCACAATTGCATTGGATTTATATGAATTGTGTGCAGGAAGAGAAACAAGGAGTGTTAACATAATTTTAGTGATTTTGACCAACGGGCAGCAGTAAATTCTGGAAAAGAAACACCCCCCACAGGTGCATTGGTAGGAGTTAATGATGTAGTAACAATGGTAATCATCACAATTTTGAGTGTTATACCGCACTCACCGAACCAAGCATAAAACGACCTAAATATTATTAGATTAACACACAATCACAGTTAGATGAACAAAATCACTTTTGTTGCATCGAATGCATCGAATCAACAAATACAAACGTCTTTCCAGCACAAGACAATGCTCTCTCTATCGCCTGCTCTTTCTCACTTTCGATCTCTATCAATTGCAATGGTCTTCTCTGCACAAAAGAAGCGCGCTCGTTTGTTTTGGAGGTCTCTGAGCTTTCAATATGTTCATCGTAGTACTCTAGTGTTGGTCTATGTTCGATTGTTGTTAGTGTTTTACATTGGTTTCCAGTTTCGGGGGGGAAGCTTGCAGCAGAGTCGGAGTAATATACTACTCGACTAGTTTGCGCAAAACTCCCCAACTTCAGCACAAATGCAAACGCAAACGATTTAACTATAAAAGTGCTTCCAGATACTGGGTTAGGTATCATTAACCTGTTTACTTTTCAACTATTCGCAACTAGTAGTCTCAGGCGCTTGGGAGAAGTAATATTTAATTTTTTTTTTTTTTTTCTTTTTAATATACTCAGTTTTCTATTCAACTCTTTTATTTTGGACAGAAAAAAATTCGTAATTTTGATTTTACATCCCGGATCCGTTTTGAAGTGGATTACTGATTGAAAATGAAACTGCTGGTAAGTTAAAGTGGAATATGAAAATGATTTTACAAAGGAAAACGAAAGTGGATTAAGCAGAAGAGCAAGTGATGTGAATTGATGTGTGTAGTGTCAATTGGTAACAAGGTACCTAATGAGTTTGTTTTGTTGAAGAAAACTGAATAAAAAGTGAAAATTAAAAAGAAATGCCAGTGAAAATAAGTCAATGAACTTGTTCGAGTCCTGTACACTTGATTAAATGAGTGAAAATTAGTGATGGTTCTGCTTCAAGTAAACATTATCTCTGTTAACTAAACGAAGGACTTGAAATGTCATTCATTCGCAAAGAACTACACTTACTTATTCATATTCAAGGCTTATTATTTACAAGAAATCAAACAAAACTGAACTCTATTTGCCTAAAGATCATTATAGTCCAAATAAAACAATTTTATTGATTCCTAGAAAAATTAGTTCTTCTTCAACAAATTTGACTAACACATCACACACTTCCAGCACTGCCTTTGCATTTATTTGATACCTATATTTAATACCAACGTATGAAATCCTCTTTTATAGAAAACAGCATGTCTCCTAGCCTTAGTGCTAACCTTCGCCTATGCCGAAGAGGAAAAACAACAAGTCGAAGAGCAAAAGGCCGAAGAAACGTCATCTGACTCAGAAGCAGCCGCTTCCGATGATACAACAAAAACCAAACGTGGACTCCATAGCTTCGGGGACTACCATCACAGCTACCCAATTGAGGAAGAGAAAACTCTCACCATCTACAAGAAAATCGGCGTACCAGTGCCAATTACCAAGCACATTCCAGTTCCAGTTGAGAAGCACATCCCATTCCCTGTTAAAGTGAAAGTACCCAAACCATATCCCGTTATCAAGCACATCCCCTATGAAGTCAAGGAAATTATTAAAGTCCCTTATGACGTCCCAGCCCCATATCCCGTCGAAAAGAAAATCCCAGTTGCCGTCCATGTTCCATACGATAATCCCGTTCCAGTAAAGGTCTATGTCCCAGCTCCATACCCAGTTGAGAAGAAAGTCCATGTCCCCGTGAAGGTTCATGTTCCAGCACCATACCCAGTCGAAAAGAAGGTCCCATATCCAGTTAAGGTTCATGTTCCAGTCGACAAACCATACCCAGTTGAGAAAATTGTCCACTACCCAGTCAAAGTACCAGTCGACAAGCCCGTCCCATATCATGTCGACAAACCAGTCCCATACCACGTCGAGAAACCAGTTCCAGTTCCAGTCATCAAAAAGATACCAGTTCCTGTACATGTTAAGGTAGACCGTCCAGTACCAGTCCATGTTGACAAACCAGTCCCATACGAAGTTAAGGTCCATGTCCCAGCTCCCTATCCAGTCATCAAGGAAATTCCAGTTAAAATTGAGAAACACGTTCCATACCCAGTCAAGGTAGCCGTTGAGAAACCATACCCCGTGCACATTGAGAAACACGTACCAGAGTACCATGAAAAGCACATTAGCTACAAAGAACCAGAGTTCTACCATAAGAAATACGAGGGTGGAAGTGAAGAGCAACACAGCTACGAACACCATGAACATGGAGACTACTAGAGGCAAGAAGGAAAGCAGAAGGCAAAAACAAAATACTAGGAGAAGATGAAAGTATTCCAAATAAAACTCAATTATTTTTTTTTTTTTTTTCTATATATGTATAAATGTCAATGGCCTACATTCTGAATGTAGGTCTAAAAGACTTGATCTGATATAATTTTAAGTCAACAGGATGAGATGAGATTTTTTTTTTGTCTAAATAGGAGAACTATTTTTTTATTATTTTAATTTTTGTTTTGTTGTGTATTTTTTTCTAACAACTATTATTCTGAAACTAAACATTGTTAATGTGACGAAGAAAAAATTATACCAAAAGAACCAGGAAAGCAAAATAATAAAAAATTGTATTTTTGTAAAAAAAAAAAAAAAACTTTTGTTTTGAACTGCTATACGATTTGACCATTGTCTGCTACTTCTTGAACAAATAAGAAGAATATCTATAAGCTGCTTCTAATGAAAATAAGACATCTTAAGAAAACTTCATTGCAAAACGTTTAATTGAAAAAAAAAATTGATCAACAATCTGCCTTGATGAATTGAGTATTTAGTAATGGTTACAAGGGCAACTCTGAGATGCAATACCGTAACATTGATTTGATGCAATGTAACGTAAATTGAATATTTTCCTTCAGCTTGTAGACTTGCAAAATGCACAAACATTGAGTTTCGAAATAAACAGCTAAAAACCAAATGTTACAAGTCATTGTAAAATAATGAAGCAAGAAAAAGTCATTAACCAAAGGCTCGGGCACCCAAATTTAGCTTTCAACAATAATATCATAATAAGCATGCCTGATCCAATATTCATTTTGTAATCTAGTGGGACTTTTTTTCTTTCCTCAGAGAAACTGAGAAGGAGATAGAAGGAGATCTACTAGATCTAGATAGAAGGTGGATTACGCTTGCTGAGGCTAAATTAGAATGCATCTTTGCCATCTGTGTTCAGTTGATTCCATTGTATCGTTTACTATGATATGGAGCAGCCACTCTTTTGAAGTGTACCATCTATCTACTGACACATAGGAATACTTTTTTGTCATCCAATAATTTTCCCCATATGTTTCTGACTCATATCGATAGAAAATCCTTAAAATAATTCATAGACAGTGATTCCTAAGCGTTAGGTTAGGTTAGGTACGTGGGTCGGCGGATGGAGGAATCCACAGCGCCACACTCAGGTCAATACAAACTCATTGTGATACCCGTAGGGGAAGGATCTCCCTTGCCCATTTGTTAACCCTTATAATGCGAATCACAAGCCAAGCCAATCTCTGTACCTTCGTAAGAGCCGCTAAGTTGGTGGTCTTGCTTGTGGACTGCCATCATACAAGACATCCATAAGTCAGAATAGGCCTTATAACAGCCGTATACATCCACAGTATAGTTTTGGGTTTTACTCCCCAGGTTTTCCCAAACATTTCTGCTGCATGAATAGAATGCAATAGTGGCTTTCTTGATTCTTTCATTAATATTGGGTCTCCAGTTCAATTTCTTGACGAGTATGAGGCCTAGATATCTGGCCCTGTCCGAGATACTAAGGGGAGTGCCCCCTATGGAAGATACTGTAAACTCAGGAATTTGCCTTTTATTAGTAAATAATACCAGCTCAGTTTTTTTGGGATTGACCGCTAAGCCACAATTCTTGGTCCAGGTGTCCAGAATCATTAGCGCACATTCCAGTTGTTCACTAAGGGCAGGGAGGAATTTGTCCGTAGACATCAATATGACGTCATCTGCATAAGCGATGGTCTGGACCCCAATATACCTGAGTTTTCTAAGTACTTCATTTAGAACAATGACCCATAGTAGTGGGGAGATTACTCCGCCTTGTGGGGTACCTCTAGAGGAATAAGCTTCCAATTTCGTACCCTCGTATTCCGTTATGATATGTCTTTCCTCAAGGAATTCCACAATCCAATTAATCAGGGTATTATGGATATTGAGGTTTGCGAGTGTTCTACGCACTGCGTCCGTTCTTACATTGTTAAATGCTCCTTCAATGTCTAAGAATGCAGCTAAAGTGTATTCCTTATCCTTTAACGATTTCTCGAGCTGTCTCAACACTTCTACCTTTGATGTGGGCTGTGGATATATCCTCTGGGCGTAGCTTGCTGCGAATGTGAAGGTCAGCTAATCTCTCAAAAGTTTTCAGTATAAAGGAGTTAAGGCTGATTGGCCTGAAGTCTTTTGCCGTAGAATGACTTGCTTTACCAGCCTTGGGTATAAATACCACCTTCTCCTCTCTCCATGTTCGAGGGATATGTCTATGTATGAGACTACTTATAAATAGTTCCTTAAGCACCGGAGTAATAGTGTTCACAGTCTTCTGTAGCATAATTGGAATAATTCCATCCAGCCCTGGCGATGTGTGGGGGAAGAATGATCTGATTGCCCACTCAATTCTCTCCTCTGAGATCAAGTCCGCTGGTAGTTCATATTCCCAGTTTGTACTAACTCTAGTGCTATTGACAGTTTGAGTACTGCTTCCTGGGAAGTGCGTACTTATCAGTAATCTTAGTGAGTCTGAACAAGATTCAGTCCAATTATACTATAGTCGTCTTTTGCTTAGAGAGGATTTTCCTCAACCTCGCAGATTCTGTCGTTCCCTTGATTTCGTCGCAAAAATCCTGCCATGAGCGTCGTTTAGCTCTTTGCGTCTCCTAAGCGTTACAGTTAAACTTTTTCAAAATAGGAGTATCACTTCCACAGTGCTGCAGCATGGACACGGAATAGAAATGAAGGATTTTAATGCCAGAAACAGAGTTCCCCAACTACTAAGTTCTCATTGAATGATGAAGGTATTCAAAAAACGGATGAAAGCACTTCTAAGCGCGTTTACGCGTCGAACAGTTTGAACCCCCTGTGACGGTGTATGGGAATAAGTGTCGGCTTTTTTTCTCCTCTTTACTGTGAGGCTTTTCTGTAATTGGGTTCTTGGTACATTTTGACGGTATACTGATTTTTGGTACACACAAAGCTTGCTACACTAACTAAGAGCAACACGAAGCTATAGAAATGTTTTTCTAAATTAAGCATCATTTATGATCACGATCGTACAGGCTTATTTTCTTGTCTGAGTATCCCTATTGGTCTTCATCTGATAATATAGTGTCTTCTAAATCACAATGTAAGGTTTTCCTTTACCATGATCTTGACTTTGAGGTTTTTGCCATGGATGCCATCTACTTTGGCCACAAGTTCATGGTGATCCTAGCAGTTCTCCTCGCTGTTGTGAGAATAGTTTTGTAACAAGTCTTTGGAATATCATACGAAACGTAGACTATGCTGATGTTACAGGTGGATTTTAAAGCTACAATCTCGTCGTTCTATCAGTATATGTCTATATCCTAAATATATATAGATACAGTCTATATATAGATACAGTCTTTTGATCATGTACACTGAGTTTGACTTTTCTTGTTAGCAACTAGAATATGATTTGCATCCATAAGTGGTTGGGATTTCAACTCCCAACTGACTTCATTGCATATTGCTGTATTTATTTGTATCTTTTAGTCTTAAGCGATTTCAAATTTGCACTCTCTTTAGAGGTTGCTATTCTCTTCACGGCTGAGTATATTTTTTTGTGCTGGTGCGAAAAATGTGGACACGGGTCTGCTGTATAGCTCTGCAACATATGTGACATTAACATCGACAAAAGGGTGATGGATATCAAGTAAGAACTCCTAGGTCTTTTCCAAGACTTGCCGCAATATAACTTTTAGGTTGATAATCAATTGTTCAAGCCTGCTACCATGCTAATAAGAATCAATTAGAAGATGAGAAGTTCTTGTACGTAATATTGTAAAAGCTGATGCAGTTATTGTTTACAGGATATACATTGTTGATGATAGGCGAAGCAGTGCAGCCTTAAACCAAATCGTCCCCCGGTATTTGAATTACCTCACCAAAGTTTTTGAGTTAGATACCATACCATCCCACTGTGTTTGCAGATTCTCTAGAATCATTTCTAAAATGGCTTTTTACCCATATTAGCTCTACAACATTATTCTGAGACAGACATTCTGAAAGGAGCGAGAAAGTCCAATCTGCTGTAAAAAATTATTCAAACTAGTAGAGAACTATGACTTGTAGTGGTAGAATTAGGGGTAACCCAAATGCATTCGCCTTTACATTTTTGAAAGATAAAAACACTGTTCTTAATACTTTTTGCTTTTATTTGAGTATTCTTAACAGATACTACGTATTCTACAAGCAGATACTATGAATTAGGTTTTTAAAAAAAATTTCATTTACGTTATAAAGGGTGGGACAACTGCAATATTCTCCGTTGAGCGTACAGGACGAACATGTTCAATTATCAATCAGCAAACCAGTCATACGAACTTTCATCACAAACTTGCTTAAACCAGCTGCAGTTGGTGCATTATTTCGACCGAAATTTCTTTTCAAATTTCGCACTGATTCGGTATTCACTTTGGAAGTAACGTCAAGCGTAAATCGATCCATTTCGTATGGCGAAAGTATAGTACTAAGTTTTTGTCAATTTTTTGAGTATATAAGAGCTGTCAGTGTCAAAAAAACATATGATTCACAAAGAAACCAACAGATGGCCCAACCTTTATATATGTGTGTTATGCTAGTGTTGATTTGTATACAAAGTCTGTACCTCGGACACATAATGATGAGTTAAAAACTGAACCTAATGAATACATTTCCTTGTACAGATCTTATATGACACATTATTAAGAAATATTGACTTTTAATTGTGGTACATATTCTTATAAAATACATGATGAAAGACAGAGGTGTTAATTTAGAGGTAAACACCAGAACCTGTCCTAGTCCTGAGAGTTTTCTCCAATACTTGTAACTCTGCAACCGGGTTGTTGCAAATTTTTTAAATAACCAATGTCAAGTACATTTTTCTTCCCTCAAAATATGGTATAACGTGACACTCTCCTTTCATATGTACGTATGTATGTTAGAATGTAGAATCTGTACCCTCTCATATTTATGTAAGCGATCGCAAAAGCTTGATTTACATATAATTGGTTTCAGTTGTCCTACTGCCATCAATTCAATTTTTATATCAGTCCAATCAATCAATTCCAAATTTGGATATGCACATACATATGTATGTATGTATATATGTACTTGTACGTAGCTTTCCAAAGCAATGCAAGACCACCAAACTCCTTGCACAAAGTAAACGACTTTATTACACAATTCCATTGGTTTTTTTTACCTTACAACGTTCAAATTACAGATATCAAACCGACAAAGTGAAAAACTGCCAAGCAAAGCCATCCCCCTCAGATCCGCAATGGTACAGCCTCCGGGGATAAATTCACCGTGAAGAGTGAGAGAAAATAAAAACTTCCTGTTTGAGAGTACAGACACCATGTTATTTGTGATTATCTAAACCCCAGTCGGTGTGGTGCAGTGTAGAAGATTCGCATTTGTTTGGCATCGCAGCTGCAGATTGTCCCACAACCATCCCACCACCCCTTCAACAATATCGATGTGCAAATAAAAAAGACCATTCATCGCTGTATATACCTACATACATACATATGTAGGACGTGCGCTGCTAACCGATATTATTATGATATTGCATAATGGCAACAACAACAACAATAATAAAAAAAAAAACTCTTGTATCTACTATCTTACTCGATTTGTACGAGTGTACTAGTGTGCAATTGTGGCAAAGACTTGCAATTGTTATTATCTTTTTGACAATAGTCACAGCCTCGCCAATTTGTGTATGAATTGTGCAAAGGTTTCACATGGCTATTACCAGAAAGCCAAACCGACCGACCGACGTCAACACAAACCAACAGAAGAAGAAAAAAATATTATGGTTAACCAATTAAAATGATTAACCATTCGTAGATGCATCTAACCAGTTTTTCCGACTTTCTTAATAATTAAATCAGTATTTTCCAATTTCCAAATAGATCGGACTGAATAATTATGCATTAAGTGGGAGGCGGGGAAAACTGACAAATTAACATATCTCAATGAAAAATCGACACGAAAGTTCATAGTCTTGTTTGGCATAATCAACACAACCATCGTCAGTTGCCCGCTTTCCAGATGTGATTAGTGAAATTATGTAAATGTTTAAGTGAAAATCCACCAAAAATGCCGTAATACAATTAAAGTACACATTTTGGTATAAAATAACAGTTCGTTCCGTTGATGTGTACTACATCTGTCTTGGATCGCGGAAAAGAAGTCTTTTGTTGGTGGTCGGGATTTTGTGTTTTTTGTCAATAGATACATGAACTGAGATTTATTTGATAAAAGATTGTATTGAGTATTGTTGTGGGTACTTACTTTATGTAGGGGATATTGGCCGGAATGTGATACTTGGCTCCGGGGTCAAAATCCTTCTCAGATCGCAAAGTCGGTGGTTTTACACCACCGTATCTTTCTCTGGAAAAAAAGAAAATATATAAATATTAACAATAAGGTATTGAAAGTAAATTTATTAAATTTAGTTGAAGTATTGATATTTCTTATTGATGGGGCTAAGTGGTGGAATTTAGAGGCTTAAAACTCGCATCTTACGACGTTAGTTGAATGATTTAACTGGTTGGCGTTTTTGACCTCCTAGGAAGCGTTCCCATTCTTACCTTCTCAATGCAGTAAATCCAAACACTCTATGAGTTTTCCGCAACACTACATAGGAGTACGAATCTATGATCTGGATAAATAACCTGTAAAAAACCTTGCTGGACTGTAAAAAACCTTTTATAAAATCCCAATGATGTCAAATTAAATATGTTTAAATGGCAAGATTAGACTGAGGTGGACAATAGAAGATTCATTGTTGTACCGCGAATATATCATTAATCAACCACTCGAACCAACAACAAGCTTTTTTTTATGAAGAGCAGGGGCCTATTTCATAAAACTACAAGGGTTGTACTTAAACTTAAACTTGTAACTACAAGCACAAATAAAGTATGGAGTTCTAATTTTGTGTTCCATAAACATTTTTCAGCACTTGTAGCGTGGAAAATTCAAATTATAAGTGTAACGATCAAAATGCTACAAGTATACAAGTCTGTAGCTACAAGTTAAAATTATTTGCGAACAACTACGAGTGTAAGCACTAAATTCTAACCGCGAATAAGTACGTGATTTTATTAGTCTGTGTACTCTTGTAAGAAATTCACTTGTAGTTACAAGTCCGTCGCTAATAATTTTTTCCGCAAATACTTTTATGAAACAGAAAAGCTCGCCTCACTTGTAGTTACAGGCCTGGCATACTTGTAGTTAGTAGTTGGCATTCTTTATGAAACAAAAATTTGCACATAATTTACAAGTTACAAGTGAATTCACAAATAATTACAAGTGTTGTAGTTTTATGAAATAGGCCCCAGGATGCAAATCATCGAAGAGGCAATCTTCTAGATGGTAAAAACTTTTTTGGCCTAATAGATTCAAAGGAAATGGAAGATCGATTATTCTTCTTCCGTGTTGATGTAGTTCCTATGCAGCTGCATTTTCTTATATTTTCTAGTTTAGTTTTCAAAATTAGACGGAAGTACTTTGCATTATCGATGGTGAGTCTGTGAAGCGAACGAAAGAACCCTTCTTCTAGCCCATCTGCAGAGCAAGAGAAAAACGTATTAGAGTTCTTTTTAAATCCCTGAATGCCCTACATTTAAAAAACATTAGTTTCTTTGCATATTATCCTTTCCAGGTTGATGAGAAGCTTGTTCCCCAAGAATCTATTTAACACCACCACCTTGAGTTGCTCCACATTTTAATAGTTTACCGGAATCTCAAGCCTGTTTCTTAAGTGCAATGTAGTACTAGCTTCACTAGAATTAGTTTTTTGTTTTCTCCAACAACACATGACTTAGGGAACTTAGTTTACAGGTGTGCTCTGGATAAGGAACTTAATTTTACTGCTTACTTGCTTTCCATAGTACTACAGTGAAAAAAAGTGGATCAGAACCTCGATCAATTTTTGTTCAACTCACTTAATCCTTAGCTAGCTACAACTAGTTTGATTCAATCATTCAGTTTGTGACCAAAAATCACTCGAGGAATCTTCTCTCAAATCGGCCACAGATCTCCTCAATCACCTTTAAGTGAATGTTTTAGTACTTTAGACGAACATGACTAGTATGAGAGTGACTTTCTTCTTCTCATTTGCTTTATCAGCTCAAGGAAGCTATGGTTGACAAGGGTTTTGATTTATTTACCTATGTACCTATGTACTTTCTATCCGTACAGTTAAGCCTAGGTAGAGGAAATCCTTGACTATATGAAAATGATACCTATTCATTGTGATGTTCTGACCCAACCTTCGATATTATATGTATAACTTATACTTATTTTTTCTTCGTCTCGCCTACAGCCATATTTATTGTCACCTTTCTTGTCTCAACTTTCACGAATGCACCACTGGAAGCTCGCTAAGTTCATGCCAGGATGCTAGCTAATATCACGCGATTAAGCATTTAGCTGGACCGACAACAGACAATGGCTTCCGGCTAATCGATTTCGCGCAGCTCGTAATACGGTGATAAGTAGCACTAGGTTTCCAAGACTACGAATCCACACAGCAACCTGGCGCTCTCCAGATGGTCGAACCGCCAACCAAATCGACCACGTGCGGGGAACGCATCCAACATTCTGAATGTTCAAACTTTCAGAGGGGCAAACTTCGACTCTGACCATTTTCTTGTTGCATCTAAGTTCAGAGCTCGACTATCCAATGAGAAGAAGCTGCAAACCGCCCAGAAAAAGAAATTCAACGTTTCAAGCCTTAGCACGTCTGGAGTAGCCAGAGCCTACAGAGAGCGCCTGAGTGAGAGACTCTCCGCTGTGCATTCACTATCCACAAACAACAACCTGTGGAACCAGTATCGCGACATAATCAAAGGGGAAACAGAGACCACCATAAGCTACCAGCAATCACCCAAAAAGAGCTCTTGGTATGACGATGAATGCGAGCGTCGGAAAAAGGTGACAGAAAATGCTCTCATGCAAGCGCTGCAGCGGAAAACAAGGGCAGCGAGAGAAGGGACGATAAGAAGATCCTGTGCAAGAAGAAAATGGCCCACGCAGTCTCCCAGCTCAAGGATATCGAAGAGTCCCGCGATAGGAACAACATCCGGATGTTTTTTTAGGAAAGCCAAGCAAAGAGAACCCGCACCCATCCCTCCTAGTTTCGAAGAGGTCGGCTCAGCTGTCAAAAAGCTGAAGAACAACAAAGCCGCCAGCTCTGATGGTCTACCAGCAGAGTTTTTCAAACATGGTGGTGATGCTGCGGTAGGGTGCATGCACCAAATCATCAACCAAGTATGAGTGGATGAAGTCATGTCCGATGACTGGACTATCAGCTCTATATACCAAATCTTCAAGAAAGGCGATCCTATATCTTGTAAGAACTACCGAGGCGTAGCCCTGCTTAATGTCGCATATAAGCACACTAATCGGCACGTACCAGTGTGACTTCCGGCCCGACAGATCGACGATCGATCAAATTTTGACACTAAGGCAGATCTTCATCGACTTTAAAGCCGCATATGATAGTATTCATCTTTTTGAGTTCTACAAGGCGATGGCCCCATTCGGGATCCCGGCTAAACTGATCCAGGCGAAAGAACAGTTTACGAAACGGGTTGACCTTGAAGTGAATGAGGACAAAACCAAGTACATGTTGTCAACAAACAAAGAAACATCTGTCCACCGCCTAGGACAGAACGTCACTGTTGGCAGCAGTAACTTCGAAGTGGTTAAGGAGTTTACCTACCTCGGAGTAAATATCAACTCCACGAATGACACCTTAGTGGAGATTCGACGAAGACTTACCCTGGGAAACCTCTGCTACTTCGGTTTGGCGAAACAAATGGGGTCAAAACTCCTAACTCGGAAGACTAAATGTATGCTCTACAAAACTGTGATCCTGCCAGTTCTGCTGTATGGAGCCGAGTGCTGGACGATAAGCAGGAAAGCAGAGCAGATACTGGACACTTTCGAAAGAAAAATTCTTCGTCGGATATTCGGTCCCATATGCGAGGAGGGCGAATAGAGGAGAAGATACAACAGCGAACTCTATGAGCTGTACCAAGATGTGGATGTAGTCCAAAAAGCCAAAACACGTCGACTACACTGGCTCGGCCACATCGAGCGAATGGACAATAATGATCCAGCAAAGAGGATCTTCGAATCACAGCCCCCAGGTTGGATGCGGATGCCAGAGCACTTGGTCTAGACAACTCGAAGCAGCGTGCCCGGGATCGAAGAGAGTAGAAGGCTGCCGTGTCTCAGTCCGGGTCGGGCGTCCGTTAAGTAAGTAAGTACCTTATGCCCCTCATAAGATCTTCTACCAGAGTACTAGTGTAAATGAGGCCTAGGAAAGCAGTCATTGCACAACTCGAGGCATGGTATGACATGCCCTGTGTGTACTTGCCCTGTGGACTTGGAGTTGCAATTTGAAGTTCCAAGTAATTTTTTGGATCCGAAACTTTTTATGGCCTCTTTGCCCATGCTATTGTAATAAGAACCAGCAACTCCGACAATAATAAAGATCTATATATACCTCGAAGCAAAAGATTAACGATATCCTCAGTTACTGTAGAAAAAAAATTAGTAGGACTGCACGCTTCCTCACCGATAGCATCAGGCAAATCTTTAAGGACAAACCTAATCCTATTCCTTTCGCAGTCTACTCATATTTATGAAGAAGTTAGAATATAGGTTTCGCCTGAAGGTCTTTCAGTATCACATCTTTTCTTGAACTTCATTGTTAATTTTTAACTACAAACTCATGGCCAATCATATTTCAAGAACGAATTTATGCTCCTGACCCTTACTTGAATAATATCTTACTGTGCATTGAAGTAGAGATAGTATCCATGCCTCTTCATGGCACTCAAACAATAAATTATATTAATGACTCACCTCAAATCCCAAAAGTGGCAGTTCATGGTGTTCTTCTTCGCTCTCCCACTGAACAAGTCATATCTCCAATTGTCCAGTGCCAATGCAAAAGGCAGAAAAGCCACTTTATCTAGGGCCATTGTAAACAGATAGTTTATGTCGTAGGAATAGTCATCTACGGACCTCTGAATAAGCCCAATGGTCTGCAAGTGCTTCAGTGTTGACACCGATAGACTTATAGCATCTCCAACAGCCTGATGGAAGGCTGAAATTTAACTGACATTTTAGCTGTTAATGGTTTAAGAATTTTTCTAACTAACCTGGATTAGCACCATTCCTGAAGATCTTTGGTTGATGTCTGTACTGTAGGAAGTAGTGAATGTGCGCCATCTCGTGGTGTACACTTATTAGACTTTTCTGATCAATAGTCGCACACATTTTGATTCGGTAATCATGTCGGTTGCAAAAGTCCCACGCAGATGGCTCGCAAAGAACTGGACGATTCAGTGGTTGTTCAAAGATAGAGTTTGCATAAAACTCCGGACCCAAGGCAGTAAAATTTATGGAAGTGAAAAACTCCTCTGCTTGCTGATACATTGCACTTGGAGTGTAGCCAAGTTCAATCATTCTTGGCGTTACGTCAATTATTGTCCGACCAGGATAGGGAACAATGATATCTAAGATGTTTGTCCACGACTGGCCAAACATATTGCCAAGGATGTGAGCAGGAATCGGTGCTAATCGATTGATTCTCTCTGGACCGTAGTACTCTCTAAGCTTGCGTCGTACATAAGCGTGGAAGAGCTCATAGAAGGGACGTATTTCTTCCCAAACTATCTCGAGATCTTCACGAAAACTGCCAGATTCATAAGCCATATACCAGTATTCTCCACCATTGGTAACATCTGTGAAAAGGGAAAACGATTTTAAAAGGATCTAAGGAAGCCGGCGATAAGTGATTTACTGTTGACTGTGCTAATTTCATTCATGACATCAATAAGCTGCTTATAACTATCGCGCATCTCACGTCCAGCAATTCGGTGATATTCAGTCCATGTGTGCTCTAATTCACCCCAGTCTCGACTTCGAGCCATGATCTCTCGAATTTCGGGATGATATCGTAGACCGCACTGAAATGGCCGCTCATAGGCACAAATGGTAGCGTCATTGTACAGAACCAGCATCTCATTGATGAGACGGTTATACTAGAGGATAAGGAAGGGTAAGAGTAAGAGTCTAAGATTTGAGTACAAATTCCCTACCCTTTCCAACTGATCAAATGGCAAACTATTTGGTCCCGCTTCAGACTGCAGCAGCAATTGCCTAAATAACCTTCGATCAAATATCAAATCTCGATTTATTCTTTTTGTCTGCTCTGCCACCACTCGTTGATAATCAGCATACCTTTGCTGAGCGAGGAGCTGAAAGAAAAACCATAAACAATGCCACTAAAAAAACCACAACAAGTCCCTAGACAAATTCAATTCAATGCTAAGCCCTTGGACACGGTACACACGCCTTTGACCGCATTTCATCGGTTAACCACCACATGGTGACATGTAACATACTCGTAGATATATACACCGATTAGATCACTTGCGGAAAATTACAACTGGGAAATTTTCTCATATTATGATCGTGTATCTTGTTCTCACGCGATGAATGTCGAGGAAAGAAGAATTATGTCCTAGTGAACTTACCGCTTCGGTTTGAGTGATCACATTGACGTTTGTTTCAAAATTCCATTGGGCTGCGACATTTGCCGAACACTCCAGTGTTCCTTGATGATCAGTTTCCACTAAGAAGTTGCGTAGTTTCTCCATTTCAATTTGTGATCGACGATCTTGTTCGTAAAGATAACGATCGTCATTGAATCGATCATTAGGGTTGTTACGATCGCCTGAGTTATATCGATCAGTGAGGTTGTAGCGATTATTTGGATAGCGATCCCTATCGTTAGGATATGGATCATTTGGATTGTACGGCCTTCGGGTGGTGAAACGATCCTGATCGTTATTTCTGTCTCGAAAATCTCTATCTCGATCGGAATTGTCTCGACTATAAGGAGTATCTGAAGATCGATTTTGATACATACTAGGATAGTTGTAACCATATCGCTGAAGATCGTCATAGGGTTGTCCATTCTGAAGAAGATGAAATATCATAAAGCTGCACTTTTGGTCTATCTCTTTCTGAAAACTCACCCGGAAATCATCAGCACGATCATCGTTGGTATCGTCTGAATATGGCGGCCCGAATCTATCACTTCGATTGGCATCATAACTTAGTGGACTTCCTCCACCTTTTGGAGTGTAACTATTAAAGATCACATCTGGTCTAGTCAATGGTGTTGTTAATGGTGGCAGATCCAATTGTGGATTTGATCGTGCAAAACATATTTCAATGTACACAAAACTGAATACTAAAACTATTGCAGACATTTTTTTTTTTTTTGAATTTCCCTGAAATACTGAAGATCAAGATCAACGTACAAGATCCCGGACCAGTAGCGCCGGAATTGTTTCCACTTCAAAACTTTAACACGACTACTTCGCGACTGGAAAGAAAGAAGCTAAAAAACAATGGCAATAACTTTAGAATTAGTGATTGTCACGACGACTAGTGGGGGCTGGTAAGCTACATACATATATGCAATTTAGCATATAGTATGTGAAATTATTATCACAACGTTAGATGCGGGTATTGAATAGATGCCGACGGACAGTGGTAATAACCTCAATTTTTTCTCAGTAGCTGTAAAGAAATGCATGCATGTACATATATTTTACTTATGTAAATAGTTTTTAGTTATTTTTTAGAGATAGGGAGTTCCCATAGGGAAACATTTTTAAGTGATAGCAATACGGAGATCTACACGAGGTAGATCGAGTTGTTGCAAATATCTAACAATCTTGAGAGATGTATTTGGTGTGTATCTAAACTATTGCACTAAGTTCAAAAAGCAATTATATCTTGAATTATAGCTGGCGATACTCATCGACAATAAATTTCTGCAGAAATCATTACAGAAATCTAGAATTCAATCGCTTCAGCTCCTGTTTCAAACACAAATCGATCAGACATTGGAATACTTTAAGGGTTCTGTTATCATATGAATTTATAGGTGACAAAAAATATTGCATAATTTTAGGCAATGTAGCACTAAACTTTCAAGCTTCACCGAGTAAAACTAACAAATAAAAATCTCAGTTAAATATCAATTGCATGTCTTACCAACACGACACGCACTCTATAACCTCATGTGCTTGTAGATAATTAAATTTTACACTACCTCTATTCGTGGGATTTGACCATAGTATACGGCGACAACGAGTCGAAGATTCATTTATCTTTTGAAGTGCAGTCTGTAAGGTTGTTGTCACGTAATTTGTTACAAAAACATTTCGTATAAAAAAACGTTGCAACTTCTTCGATTTATTTTTAAATTAATGAAGATCCATTAAGCAATAATGTCTGCAAGGGATTTGGTTGTGTTAAAACTAATATTTAACCATTGGACGGATGAAAAGAAGATAATTATTCAATCAGTCGTATCTCAGTTTAAAATATGTACATGCTCTCCTAATGACCACGATCTAAGTTCTATGGAATAGGTGGTAGAGTTGAGGTATCCGTATTGAACTCTTTCATTCTTGCTTGGTTTTCAAATCATGATGAATTTATGGGGATTAAAATCGGCGTTGAAATTCCGAAATAAGGCTCAGAGGCGGATTTGTCAATACAAGGGCTTCTATTTGCCCAATATTTTGACTAGGTCGATGTCGCTGTATAGCTCGTATAGTTCGTCATTGAATTTCCTCCTTCAAGGCAAATCAACACAACCGGGACCGACAATTTTACGTATGTGACGTTCTGTCCAATTCATTTTGGCAGCTTCCGGTGCAATACTAGCGAACATGACAACCCGCTTTGTTGTACTAATAATGTCAACATCATCGGCATACACTAGTAGTTGCACAGACTTTTGAAAAATTGTGCTTCCGGTGTTGGCTTTTGAGTTTTGAGTTTTGAGTTTAAAATCGATGAAAAGATGGTGGGTATCGATTTAGACTTCTTGGGTTTTTTCTAGGATCTGCCGAAGTCTGAAGATTTGATCGACTTTGGACATTTCTGGTCTGAAACGACACTGATAGGGGCCAATCAGGTTGTTGACCAAGGGTTTCAGACCTTCACACAATATGGCAGATAGGATCTTGTACGCGATGTTGCTGAGACTGATACCTCCTTTCTTGTGGATCGGGCAAACGATGCTGAGATTCCAGTCATCACGCATACACTTATCTGACCATATCTTAAAAATAAGGTGGTGTATGCTCTCTACCAGATCATTTCTAGATGCTTTGAATATTTTCGCTGGTAGGTCGTCAGATCTAGCAGTCTTATTGGACTTAAGATTAGATATTGCTATCCTCACTTCATATTGATGAGATGGAGGGAAGTCTTGGCTATCATAATCTAGTTTGAATGGTTCATTCTGCCTGATAGCACGATGTTGGTCTTTGTCGCCATTATACAATCTACGGAAGAACTGTTTTCCATATTTTCAGCACTAACTGTGACTCTACTAAGATTCCTTCTTTATCTCTATAGCCCCCTGTACGGGTCTTGTCGGCTTGACACGTTCTTTTGACCTATTGGTTCATTACTTCCGGAGTATATTTTCTCAATATCTACGATCGCGTGCTTCTTATCCTCTTTTTCTTCTTTCGCAGAACCCGATGTACTTCCCGTCTCTTTTGCTAATAGAGCTCGCAAGCCGCTCTCGTCCTTCTTTGCAGCACCGTTTTGTATGCTTTTTGGTTAGCTGCATTTGCTTGTCTGCATCGCATCGCATTGGAGGCGATCCGGCGAAATCCAGCACATCAGTTACGGCTTTTCTGATGGCATGGTGGTAGCATTGCAATTGATCTTCGGCACTTGATGCTGGCGGTATAGGAGTCGTTGAAAAATATCGGGATACGCGTTCGGTGAAGATTCTGGCGATCTCTTGCGATTGCAGCTTTTCGACGTTATATATGTTTCTTCTTTGTTGTGGCGTTTGGCTCATTCGCATTTCTACCTTGGCAACAAGTTAGTGATCCGAGTCGATGTTCGCTGCTCGGAAGGTTCGGGCATCCAGTATACTGCAGGCATGTCTTACATCGATCGCAATATCATCAATTTGGTTAAGCGTTTGATAATCAGGAGGCAGCGATGTTGTTATAGTGACGTTTCGCCCTGCAGCGAAGGCAATAAGCCTATGTCCATTTTCGGACGTGGTGTCGCGGAGGCTATGCTTGCCAATCGCCCTACCAAAGATGTCCTCCTTTCAACTCTTGGCGTTAATGTCGCCCAGTACGATGTTAACGTCATATTTAGGACATTGCACTTAAGTTTTGTCAAGGAGCTCGTAGAAACATTCTTCGGTGGCGTTGTCCTTCTGTGGGGGCATAGACACATATAAGGCTTATGTTCTCGAATTTAGCCTTGATTCGGATTGTCATAAGATGTTCGCTCACATGTCGAAAGATCAAGACTTCTTGCCTATGTCTGCCGCGTATGACAAATCCACATATGATTAAGCGTTATTGCTGCTCTTTATAGCAATCACCATAGTATACGTTACAGTTTTTCATCCTCTTTTTTCTCGGCCCATCCCATCGAACTTCCTGGATGGCGGATTTCTGCTTCACAACAGTCTAGGGCCTCTGCTAATTCTTCGGCTGCCCGCGGTGTGTTAAGAGTTCGAACATTGCATGAAGGCCGTTGTTCGTGTTTCAGTTACTAGGGTCGTCAAGAGTGAAGTCATCCTTATACGAGGCTTTAGTAGTTCTTGGAACTACGTATTTGTTGCGTGATCGGGAAGTTACCCTTACGCACTAACAGTAATATTTAATCGAAAGTTTTGGTATGGCTTAATAATTGCCCAAAAATAAGACGTTTCGTTCAAATCGAGACTGAAAAAAGGTGTTTAAACCGATAGAACGTGTCAACAAACAAAGGATCAAAAGAACAGTGAACACCAGAAACAGAGCGTGCGAAAACTTCTCAGCCTTCCTTTTCTATGTGTAGGATGTCCTTGTGCTCAAATCTTATGCTATCCACCACTGACCTGCAAACTTCACTGAAGTCTATTAACCGATTACTAGGGTGGAATCTTCTGTTTTCCTTGGTTTTAAGGCCATGGAGTATAGACATTGGCTTTTGGCAAAGTAGTATCTATGAATTTTTTTTTATCTCAAACAGATCTCTTTAGTTTAGTAGTCTACCATTTTACATATCTTATCCTAAAAAATAATGGCGACAGATGCCCAAAAGTGCTACAGAATCGATTGAATCTTGTTTATTCGAGCTTATTTACAATATTTTTTTGATTTCGATCCACAAAGTTAGGTTACATGCATGTATGGCTGCACTTGCAGTTCGCTCTTTCATTTTTCAAGACGTCCACATGTCTCATTCCCTGAAATATTTTGTTATATAATCATTTCCACTTGTTTTATTGCAGGAACCTCGCTTTGAAAAATTCTACAGCCATCCTTTAATCTAAAAGAGCACTTTGAATATCGAGGCTCTCAGTAAACGCCAGCTCCCGTACCGCTATCCATTTTAGGTCGCTTAATACAGGTAACTACTTCGTCCTCGGTACAGAGCCTTACCTCGTGCCACTCCTCTCTGCTAGGAATTCTGATATTGAATCTCCGATTACATTGAGACTATAGGGTCTCATTGTCATTTGCCAGCTGCCCTGAGTGCAGTTTTAGTTGCCGAGCTACTGAAGTACATATCCAGTGGCGGAAGATACATTATTGTTTCCAAAGCTGCCGTTCATATCTTCACTTCCAAGCAACATGCCCTTTCGATCTTTGTGACGCTGTCATGATTGCATTTCTTCTCGAGAGTTTTTCATGATCCGCTCAAAACGACTTACAACTTTACTTATTTCTTAAATCAAATCACAGTATTTATCTTTAATTTTTTGTCTTAACCATATTTTATTTTAAAGCTTAGAGAATAAATTATTAAACTATTTTACCCTAAAACAAATATACATCTTTTCAATTACAACTAATGAAGGTAGTTGTTTAGTAGTTTGGTTCTAGATTTGGCTACATCAAACGCATTCTACAAAAATAAATAAAATTATCAAATGGGGCTTTGTAAAAGTTTTAAGAATTACTTACGCTTCGACTCTACCCAACCAGTTTCTTCATGATTTACTCGATTTATTGACTCTAGCCAACCATAAAGAGGACTAAAGAACTCTAAGAATCCCGTGACATCCAAATCACTTTCACCTGTCATTGTGTAGAGAACTTCTTTCCAGGATTTTGATGAACCAAGGGACATTGCATTTCTGAAAAAAATTCAATATTAAGGAGAGTTTTGTTAAATTTTATTTTATCTACTCTATATGCACAGAGATAAACTTAAAAAAAATGGATGTGTATGGCCATTTTGTTTTTCCTTATACACTTATGGAACCATTAAGATAAAATGCAAGTATTTGGCGTGAAGGTCTGAACGGGACCCAGAGCCTAGCTACTCCAAAATATTCGTGTTGTGGGTGTTATATTCTTTTTGTGCATCAAAGGACGTACTATTCTATGCCGAGTCAGAAGGGTTATTTTATTTTTTTTTTTAAAAACTTTCATGGCAATTACTCTCTATCGATATCTCTACTCGATCCTTTCTTCGACTGAAGTGAAACTACTGATCGAAATAATCTAATGGTCACTTGTGTAGGTTTGGATAGCGCTTAGGCTGATGTAGGTCAATTGCAATACCACAAGATCGAATTGTGATTCGCAAGCTAAAGGAACATCCTGAGAACAATCACTGCTTAGAGAGTTCAGGACTATTTGCAGAATACTATGTGAAATCATAGTAATAAAGTACTGCGACTTGCACCAAAGCCCGATACTTTGTCCGTACCAGCGAACTATGCTAAGATTGAGAGCCCCAAACTAATGGCGTCTCTGATGATATAGCAATCCTTGTGCAACCTAACTCCTGGAAGAGTTGGAACATGACTGCAAATGAAGCTTCGAAGTATAGTTCGAGACAAGTTTTTATGTAAGAGTATGGGTCTAAGAATCTTGCCATTCTATATCTTGCCATTATTACGGATGAAAAGCTAACTTTACGACTGAACACTGTGGTAACAACATTTTAAAAAGTTTCATCTTATTAAATCGTCCTCACTCCTCTGAGTCTGTGTAATAGGTCGCTTCTTCTGACGGGAAACTTCTTAGGCCTAAGCTAGATACAAAAAGCCATAAAGTTGCAGTCTTTAAACATAAAATTTCTTTCAGCTTTCATTCAAAATACAAGTTCCTGATTTGCACATCCCCGAGTGAGATTGTATTAACCGCAACTCGCAACCGACTCTGTATGTTTCAAAATACGTACAGTCGGACTCGGCAGTTACGAAAATCAGGCTACATATGTCCGTTTTCCAACGTATTTCTAAGACATGTATCCTTAACTAGGTTCATAGGCTTGAAAATCTAAATAGCACTTAAAAATACAAAATATCTGACTTACAAGACCCAAGGTCCAATATCCTTCTGTCCAGATAGATCACACAAATCCAGCGGATAGTTTGGATCATCCTTTCGATATTGACCCGTTCGCTCACAGAAGTTCTTAAATATT
Source organism: Xylota sylvarum (assembly GCA_905220385.1). NCBI lineage: Eukaryota > Metazoa > Arthropoda > Insecta > Diptera > Syrphidae > Xylota > Xylota sylvarum. The sequence continues at coordinate 98,711,831 of LR999957.1, read as the reverse complement.
TGGAACTGCAGGATGATGCTCATGATGGGACTGTAAGGAAAACCGTATATTAACTCCTTACACGATTTTTTTTAAAGATTGTGTCCAAACCTAGAGTACTGATCATCCACCTCAACTAACAACTTCGCTGGAGCATCAAACTCCGCGCTACTCCTCTGCACCGGAGGACTTTGTCCAGTATACCTCTCAGTCAGTTCCCAATACGCACAATTGTCAAGATTTTTTATTCTATTATCCAACACATCCACCCGGTACTTATCCAGGACATAGAAAACCGGAAGCAGGAATACATTTCGAAGGCCCTGAAATAAGCCTTAAAATAGAAATAATCCTTGGTGAGATATAAAACACCAGCTTACATGTAAGTACAACCGATTAATCCTGGCTTCGTATGTGTCAAAGCCTGGCTTAGTTAGTCCAATTTTTTCTAAAAATTTAGGCGATGTTGCTGCCAGGCTAAAGGTCTTGCCAATGGCATCACTGAAGTTTGGCAGTGGCTCCTCTTGAAAGAGGGTTGGTAGATGTTGATAGGACTGATAATAATAGTAGTCAGACAGTGCCTCGAACATGTTTGTATATCGTTCTTCATCGGCGCTCGGACAATAGGAGAGATTGATACGATTTGAGCGGTAGAATTTCCAAGTCTTGTGCCAGCAGGTCATTAGGCGTTCATCTACATCGGCCTTTGGCTGGGCATTCTCTTCCCAGAAGGATCTAAAACAATCGAACTTCAGAAAAGAGTTCTAAATGAAATCGATTTTAGGACTTACCGAGGAATTTGTGGCATTCCGATGGATGCGTAGTAGTTGGCAGCGGTAGTATACAGTAAATATGGGGTAGTAAGGCCATTCGCTATAAGACCGGCTGTGATATTTGGTAGACCCACATCTGGGTATGGCAAATCAATCTTCCAGTCACCATTCATGTCACGGTATGAGTTTCCAATAAAAATCTCCGCTAGATGCTGAGGATATGGAGCCGAGTACTTGATCAATTCCGATCCGTATCTAAGCCTCAAGGTGGACCTCACAAACGCATGAAACTGAAGGAATAGTGGTCTTAAGTTTGTCATAACCTTATCCAGCGATGCTAAAATTTCTGAACTGTCTCCATCGATGTCTTTGAGCCAGAAATCCGAAGCTTTACTGTAACCTAATAGATGGGATTAGTTGATGTCTCTCTGGACTACATATTTGGTTTAATTCACTCACCATTCAAGGCCGCAGTTTTCTTGTAAAGTTCTGTAAATTTTTGGAATGAGTTTTTGGTTCTTAAGCCGGTCTTCTCACGCCATTCAAGCCAATAATACTTGATCTCATCCACATTTGTCGAGTCCTGAATTATTTCCTGAACTTCAGGAATCAATCTCAAGTTGCAGACACTTGGGTCCCTGAACGAACATAGGCCAATGTTTTTATAGATCTCACTCATGTTGGCCACAATATCGTGAAGCTGTTTCTGTTCACCATCATCTAGCGCATCATAGCCAGGATCAGGAATTTGGTCCAGCTGTCGAATTAGATCGGGATTTGTAATTTTTGCTCGCTTTAATTTAGACACCTGGCTAGCTATGCTTTTGATGTAGTCCATTGTTGCGAAGATTGGGTCTTCGGTATTGGCATCTTGCCGTTGGTCCTCAGTAATCTCTTCCTTCCAACTGTGCTCTACTTGGTTGTTGTATAGTTGAGCCAGACGTTTATTTACATCGGTTAGGAATTCCGCGGCAACATCGTTGGGATCGTTGTTACTTTGCAACGTCGGCGTAATGGCCAGTATCTGTTCAGGTAAATTGGGTGTCATTCGAAAGTGATTTAAGCGATCAAACAAACTTACGGAAAAGATTAATAATCGTAGGGGATTCATGGTTATTTTGTGCCTTTATGTACGTTTCATAGGGTCTGTAAGAAATGCTGAAGGTTAATTAATTTATATTATTCAAAGAGTCAGAGTAGTTAAAATAAATTAGCTTGCAGCTGCTGCGCATGAATTTAAGTCACAATAGCCATGACAATTGTTATATGTATAACCCTATGTCATATGATCTTATCATCAGTTATTTCAAGGATAACCTGATCTATAATACAGCAACTAATGCGACGAGTATGTCATAAATTCGCAAATCACAGTTGAAACCTATTTGTGGACTCAAACAACCATTAAATATTTGATTACCCTGCTTGATATCATGCAAGCGAGTCAAGATTCCGATTCATATTCCTATAATTATTCTAAGATTAACCTGTTATGAGCAGGGGTTAAGGCTGGTAAACAAACAATATTTATCGAGAAACTCTTAGAAGCTAAAAGCAACTACGTAGATACATATATAATAGCAACTTTGTTACGAGTAAAAATAAATTGATTACATAAGACTAAGAGTCTTCTTGCGGTTTCGTTTATAAAAAGAGATAATGGCTCAAGTTCAATAAATTAATTGGATCTTTAAAGTCAGTCTGTGTTTAAATAAGAACCAGTATTGCACTGAAAAAGTTACGACTGTGAGCATAATTTGAATGGGTGCAGCTGCTTTCGACCATTGAATGTATCTAAGAACCTTTAAGTCCTTTGTTCACTAGTGTTTTCAGTTATTGCGATATAGAACGTGCTGTGTTAAAACACTGTCGACATTTTTAAACAATTCTACATGACTAGATACTTCTATGACTGAATTACCGCCCGAGTCTTTTCAGACAACTAATCCATTGTAATCATCTATTGCTGCTTCAGTGAACAGAATTGTTATTGGAAAAACTTTTCATAAAGCAGGGAGTTTTCCATTTAAATAATAATTATTAATTGCTTGAACATACATTTTTCAAAAGTGCATTTAAATTATGACTCTATTGTCTTATATTAGTTTCTTAAAAATTTGCATTGTATCTACGAATGGAAAACAAGTAATTACAGCTAACTTCAGCAGTCAAAACGTCCACTAAAAACTCATTAGATATTTCTGAGTCACAAATATAATATGTTATGGGTGCATTAACAATTTTCATAACCACAATCAAGTGTCTTGTTTTTTTTTAGCTGCGATAAAGCATGCGAAGCACACAAATGAGATATTAATAGATATTTAGTTGCGCTTCGAGTTTAAGATACTAATTTGCTGTTGAAATGTCTATTAATTTACAAAGTGTGTCTAATGATGGAGGAAAGAATGTTAATAAAACAATACCAGTGTAGGTTTACGGCTTTTTGAAGGCATTCACTAAATATGGAGTGACATTTAGTGACTGCCTTCAAAGAGCCGATACAACGAAATGACACAATCTGAACATATGCATCTTAGACATGTCATTGAACAATATCTAATAAAATAAGAACGACTTAAGGAGCTGCGGAAAGCTGGGAGTGGTCGAGGGATTTAAAGTAGCCAATTGCGCCATAGATCTGCTAATCTGTGGCTCAGCGAGCCGCAATCATAAAACAAATTTCTTGCTCCGAAATGGAAATAAACGCCTCGGATACAGATGGATACTTTGTTGAAGACCTTCGGGCATCTATTACGGACAACGATTGAATTCTCTAACGCGAAGATCCTCCTCGACTCTCGAGAAGAAAGTCTTCAGAACGCCAGATTCCTCCAACTGGAGAGGGAGCTCATGCAGTACAAGTTCGACATCTTGGGACTGAGTGAAATAAGATGGTGGTGTACAAAAGAATACCTTTCACCAACCGGGAACGCTATACTCTGAAAAACCAAATAGAAGCGTGCGGGAGTACGTTGTAGGGCTTATGTTAACTTCAGCAGCACGAAGTAGCCTCTTATCGTGGAGGCCTTAAAATGACCGGATATAAAAGGCCAGATTCCAGAGTACCTGCTGTAAGAAAGGTAACCATCAGCCAGTGCTACCCACTGACGAAATGCTAGACTGAAGATGAAAGACGGCTTCTATGATTAATTACAATTTTACGCCTAAACGGTGACATCGTGACAATGATGGGGGAACTCAGTGCTAAAGTGGAAAGTGACAACACTTCGCTCAGACACGTAATAGGTGTTCATGGTATTCGAGACTGAAATGACAATGTCGAGCGGTTAGTCGATTTTTGTCATTGGAGGAACTCTGTTTGGGCACCGGTACTGCTACAAGATCAGCTGGGTCTCATCAGATAGGCAGAGAACATCAAGCCAGATAGACCACATCGCTATTAGCCGGCGATTTAGAAGCTGTGTTTATGACGCCGGTAACAGGCGTGGAGCCGACATCGCAATGGAGCGATTCTTATTGTAGCTCAAATACGCCTTCGTACTGCATCCGTGATTAGCAACTTTGCCAATATACTCACCATACCCAGGTAAATACGGCTGATCCTTCATTAACAGACGTTTGAGTATCATTTTGAGATTGGCCCAATCATATTTCAAATGCAGAGCTCCATTTACAGTACAGGACAGGAGCCAATCGACATCACTATAAGCAGAACGAAATGGTTGTGGATTGGTCACACCTTAAGGCGCAAAGATTATTCCATTGCGAAGCCATGAAATGGAACCCACTTACCCAGTCAAGGCGAAGAGCTGGTCGCCCGAGGCATACGTGGCGCGGAACAGTTGAGGAGGAGTCGAGGATACTTGGAAAGACTTGGAGAGAGCTCAAGCACCTTGCAGAAAACAGAACAAGGCGGAGGTGCTGTTGATGCCCTATGACACCCGAGGGTTCACAGGAACTAACTAACTAATTAATTGCACCAATAGATGTTTATATTTTTTATTTCAGAGCAGAGCCTGACAACGCCAAGCATACTCGGAGCACTATGATTTATATATGAAACACGATTGAGCACTAAGCTCTCGTTTCTTAAATACTGAAATAGTGTTTATACAAAAATAAATAAAATGCCTAACAGCTAATCATCAAATCAGCCGACGGAACCATATCCACTAAAGAAACAACCTATGACTGAGTACTTTCACAATTATTGTGACTCTTCACCGTTTGCAGAACTGTCGCAAGCCTCACAAATAAAGGAAAAAAATTCATGGTATATGATTAAGTCGAGTAATTTTAAGGATCAGTGGACTCATTGAATCCACGAAACTAAATGATCTCCCATCGAAAACAGAGCTAGTTCTGTTCAACAAAAATTACAAGATCGTCGTGTAACTACTACCAAAACTTTACAGCACTACCAAAACTCTTGCAACTGTGGCTTAAGACGTCGAGACGAAATATTAAAAAGAGAATTAAACTAATAAAGCAGCTACAATCTGTCTCGAGAGGACCGTATATATTAGCCCTCTGTATTAGTCCTACTAAAGTGGGCCAGACATACCGCATTTATTTTATTGAACTACTACGATAACTTTGAACGCTTTGATGATGTTGCCAGCAAAAACTCATCAAAGAGACTGATTTTTAATGAAAACACCCCTATAAAGTAGGCGTGGCTATAGATAACGTTTGAGTGAATTGAGGACAATCTTAATATCCAAATATTTGATCTTAACAAAATTTTTCGATTTTAAGTAAAATAGTGAAGCCCAGATATAAAATATCATACTCCTAGCTTAAAATTCGATTCCCAAAATGTGGTGATATATGGATGGACAGACGGACATGGCTCAATCGTCTTTTCTATTGATACTGATCACGAATATATGTATATACTTTATAGGGTTTATCTCGATGTTACAAGCTGTGTATCAAACTTTAGATACCCTTAAGATAGGGTATACAAAGAATTCAACCCCATTTACACTTATAGAGAAAATTTGGCGAAAAGATGGTTATATACTGTAATGCTCAAACTACTTATGGACTTATAATCAAGTGGACTTGCAATACAAAGACTGCTGTATTTGGTGCAATAAGTGATCGTAAATTCACATTCTTTACTGATGACTGATGAATTAAAAATCAAATTTGGTACAGAACCGAGTAAAACTGAAAAGCCCTAAATGCAATCTCTATACAATGACCTAAACAGTGCAATTGCTCTGAAATCCATCGGAAAGTGTACAGTCAAATGAAAGTACAACTGCCACCTCAAATTGACGACTTACTGCCAAAATGATACCTATGTTGGAATAAGCACAAATCTAGCATCCTACTTCTCGTTTTTGCAAAGACATCGCCTTCGGCTTCTACACTCTTGTTTCCTTAGAAAAACGATAGACCACAAAAAGATCAAGTTCAATACGTTTAACACCCAATGCCGAGTCGTAGATACCACCATCTTCAGAGCAGATTAATTTAAATTCGTGTTGTGTAGCCGATGGATTGAAAATAAGGGTCCAAAGAATATGTCACTTATTGGTCGCTGAACTACCAAGGCCCTCCTTGTACACCATATCATGACATATCATCATATTCACATATATTAAGAAAATGATCAAGTTCTTATTGCCTTTTTAAAAGTTTTAAATTTGAGTTTATCCAAAGATTTTGTGAGAACAAAAGTGCTAAGATCTCCAATTTAATTTCTTCTATTCTATTCTACTAAAGTGACCTGTACACAATTAAGGCGAATAAGTATTTATATACTTTGCCTTGGGTTCAAATCGATTGTTGGTAGCAATTACAATCGCGCTTTGATGTTCACAATGAATTTGCAATGGTTGTTTCTAAAATGATCTATGAGATCATGCCCATAATGTGTACATAGATACAATAGTTGTCATGATACAATGTCATGTCATGCGCAGGCTAGGTATTCCATCAAAATTGGTGTTTATTATCAAGGTCAAGTAGGCTGTCAGATAGTTTAAAGTACAAAACGAAGTGCAACAAGGCTACTTTTGATGTTTTTTAGTGACTCACTCCGCAATGATTAGTCAATTAAAATACAAATTAGCTCAAGTACCTTGATTATGTCAACGATGTTTCCCTTTTATCACATAGTGACATGCAAAAGGTTAACACTTAAGTTTGGCCAGAACAAAAATGTTCAGACTGGGAACATGTTTTGTGTCACACGGGTACATTGCTTGCAAGTATTTTCCCAGCTGACAGAAGTAAGAAGTTGCTGTTACAGATCTGGAAAACATAAAGCTGCCATAACATAAAGCTGCAGAGCATGGGAACAAACATTTACAAACTCTTAGTAGTATGTACTACGACCAAAAATTGATATATTTTTCAGACCTTTTTTATAGATCTTAAGAATTCGAATGCACTCCTCGAGCGTGAAGTAGTCTTCTCTTGATCAATTTAGAACAATTGCTGAGTATATGTTATGTAACTCTTCTCAGTTTTGACCAATGTCCCATGAGCTATCTTAGGTTGTGTTTCTTAAGTTTAAAAATTTAGATTTTCTTTCATTAATTTGGTTTCATAAATCACTTGACTTGTTCGTTGGCTCTTTGAATTGGCCTAGACTTATGGTGACATTAAGCCGATGATATATGGTGACTGTTCTTATTGAACAGTCAACTTGTGTATTAGGTTTGAAACCTTCCTGATCTGGGATTAAGCCCAGGGTGACCGTATTATCCTTTCGATCCACTGTTTTAAAAGCAAGAAATCGAGACTCTGGATCTTAAATGAAATAATGCAGTATACGTATGCAGGATATGTAAATATGTACACATGCACTTATGTAGTCAGACACCCGCTGTTTAGAGATGTTTCTTTTTTGAATCATTTTGTCTTTTAATACTTGGTAAGTCGTTAAGTTGTCAATTGAAAATCTGTCCGGAAACTAAGCATATTTGTGTGGATTGATACCCATAGCTACTTTTTCAAATATTTAGTAGTCCTAGGTACAGAATTTCTGATAAAATTTCAAGTGTTGGAGCAATAAAGGAGATTCAAATCTAAATGCAACATGACTTAAAATTCTGACGACATTGCATTGCATGTTTATTCTGTCATTTGAGCTACAATCCTAGGTCTTTTATTGTTACGTTTTACTTCTCAGTTGCTGATTTCATAAGTTCCTCTAACCACACTGAGATGGGATACATCCGCAAATAAAACGAATTCACATCGAAAATTCAAAGAAAATTGTAACCCAATTCATTTTTGATCGAAAGACAGCTCACATTTACTCACCAGTAGGTATTAAATTAAAAAAATAATTCAAAAATCATATTAATTTCTATGTGAGACAGAAGGATATTATATGAAAACCAAGATTTTAAACAAATGGTTTCGTCCTATCCCTCGTATCGAAGTATTTACTGTGTCCCTATGTTCAACAGCACAAAATTAGTGCTCATAGTTGACAATCAAGAACGTACATACATATATGTATATGTAGATTTAATAAATTTGAAACCACATTGTAGTGTAAATTGAATTAGTGAAACCACCAATCTTATGAAGACATCTTTTTCCGAGAACTTGGAAACCATTAAATATTAGCAGCCCAATTAGCATCGATTTACTTCTTCGAATAAACCCTTAAAAGTTGTGAACCATAGCTGTCATGTTAAAGCAAAGCTAAGCGTGGCATTAGTTAGTATTTATATAGAAAATAACTAAATTTTGATGACGAACTAAATTATTTAAGTGTCCGGCTCACATAAATTAGCTTCTCTTAGCACTATGTTGCCAACATTGCGAATGGGTCATCCAGTATCAGTTTGCAATGAAACACAATAATCTTAGGCTTACAATAGATACACCTTACAATAATGATTGTAAAAGTATGTTAATAGCCATAAATTGCGTAACAGCGCATCATCGAGAGTTTGCCTCTAGAGAATATACCTTTCGAATGACGTAAGCCCACACACCTTAGTAATTAGCAGGTCAAAAACCCTTCGGCTGATACACAAAAAAACAAAAAAAAAAAGAAATCTGTTTACCCCGAAACCAGCTCTTAATACGATCATCTCAGTCACGGCTTAAATAACTTTCCATTTCCTCGTTCAGCCTCGAGAGATCAAAATCATCAAAAACAAATTTACCACTGCGTATATGTATATTTTTGAATGTTTTGATTTGTGACTGACATTTCGAAATCGTTCGACCAACAACAACAAAACCCGAATTATAATGCTAATTTCTGTTAAACCAACGCAAAATGCAAATACCTGCCCTTGACCAGAGAAGTCACAGTGTTTTACCTCGGGGCGTCTCGCGCGGTTAATTTGATCCGAAACAATATCGACCTTGCACTTACAGCAGCACTAACTCTATTAAAAACTATAAGACATATCAGCCAAGACCCACAGATTAAATAGTAATTTGCATCGAAGATGAGAAGTAACAAATAAACTAGGTTTTCACTCAAAATCTCACTCAAAACACCACTGAAACTGAGTCAAGTTCTTCGGTTATCACACATTAGAGTTCAAGGATAAGCCCAGTACGAGCACACTCACTCTCTTGCTGTCAAACCGGATTTGTCTACTAATGTTTTGAAATTATGCATAGATTTATCCGAATCGCAGTATTTGGGGGGATTTTTGAAATTAATCGCAACTCAAGGTTAAAGTCGTCCTTGTGGAACGTGTTTAAGATTTGTTTTCGAAAGGCATTCTGCTAAATAAACTAAAAATTAATTGAAAGTCCCCAAAATAAAGGCTTAAGCATCAGCTGCGAAACCAGTTACCGCACAACTTTTACTTCCACTAACCGAAATCTACTTAATTAGCGATCAATGAGTAGTCCCCAGAGAAGTCTTTCTTTCTTTGATTTCGTGTGTAAAGGGAAAGTTATATTGGCCAATTGCCGGCGCAATGTGTTAAACAAATTCGCACACACAAACACACCTGTCTTAAGGTAAACCACTTTCGAAATTAGATGTAGAAGAAGAAGAATTTCTTTTCTTCTTGTGTCGGAAGTCCGTCGAAAAATTGTTACCTCACGCGCGAATGGTTAAACGTAGACTGACGCTTACCAGGTTGTGATGACTTTGCTACCATTGCTGGCTGCTTGGCTGGCTGTCGGTGGTATAGACAAGTTTTTTTTGTTTTTTTTTTATTTCGATTTGCAGTCAAAGTATTTTGTGGTCTCCTCAATCTGGAACATAAGATACTTATGAGAGCGTGGTGCTGGTGCCTGGTGCACCAACCGCAGGTACAGGTAGTTTAATTTGATTGCACGCCTTAATGGCGCAATGGCACAGTTTAGCTGACGAAGCTGCCATTAGACTCTGTCTTTTGGTGGGCAAATATGCGGAGTATTGAACATTAAACGACACGGTATGGGTGGAGAAAATTCATTAAAAATGTAAACAAATGCAGAGAGCCCATAGAAAGCTGAGGTATTTACACCTCGCTAATGGACGGTCATGCGTTAGTTTATATGTAGCTTGATGTGTATTCTTAGAAAGTGCGAAGTCGGTGTGTCATGGTGACGCACCGGTTTATTTCACTTTTTAGCATCACTTTGAGGTTCGTTCAACTTGAACTTGATGTTTTGGAACAAAAACCAAAGTTGCATTAGATACTTGCATTGCTTGCACGTTTTATCGGTAAGATGGTGAGGAGATAGTCGAAAGCGTATCCGATGACGTTAATTGGGGCACAACCGCATGGTGAAAAATACTTATAACACCATTCGTTGAGTTGAATTTTCACCGTTTGTGGTCTATGTACGTGTGGTGGAGACTTTCCCACTTGTTCATTATGTATCTCGGTAAGTAGGTGAGCGAGATTTTCCCACGTTGAGATACGGGTTCAAGCAGAAGATTACAGGCAGAACATCCTTACATGGTTGAAGCTGTTAGACAAGTGTTGATTAAATAATGTGTTGGGGTCGACAAACCAAAAACTTGTATTGCTGGTGAGACGATATGTGATAGTAGTCATTTTAGTTTGAGATATGAATACATCTTAAACGTAGCAACGTTAATTGATAAAATTTTTAAATGGAAATATGTACATAGAAATAGAGAATTCATACAAACCTCACTCAAGTCTTCGAGTATACACTTTGTACCAATAACTTATTTAATAAGCGTAGGTGCATGCACAACCGACTAACCAAAAACAGCGGGAGAGGTGCTAACCAAGTTTTATTTTTCAAAAAAACCATTTAAAGACCCACCTTCACACTGGCAGTTACAAATTAAAAAACAAATTAAAAAACATTTTAAAGAATATGCACTTTATTTCTTGACAAATAATCGTCAAAATGAATTATATTGCTCCCAACCCACGACGAGTCCCTTATGGAATACATTCTGAGAAAAAAAAACAAATCAACTTTATGTATATTCTCCTATAAACACTATCTTTTTGTACTTACTATCAGACTTGGTCCATCCGATGGGAACTTTATTCTTGATATTCTCTGCCTCCAACCAAATTCTCAGAGGTTCAAAGTACTCGGCTATAGCCTTCCCGCTCATTATACGCTCTCCGTTGAAGGCCTCCATTGCATCGGGCCATGGTTTTGAAGCACCCATCGACAACATAGCTCTACAGGGAGGAACACCTCATTTAGATTAAAATCTGCCGAATCATGTCAAACTTACTCAAAGGCCTTGCCAGCCGCAGCATTTGCATAGATGTCACAATTATCCAAGGGGAAGTCAGGATTTGTTGGATCGTATTGTTCAGCCTTCTCACAGGCTGACTTGTAGAATTGGAATTGAATGATGAAGGACACCAAATACCTCAAATATTCCACATCGGCCGACACATGATACTTAGCTGGTGCATCAAAGTCTTTTTCGCTACGCACAATTGGAGGTTCAATGCCTGAGTATTCGTCCCTGAGGTTCCAGAAAGCACAATTCCATTTCTCAGGCTCGACTTCTCCACGGAACAGGGACCAACGATACTTGTCCATAGTGAAAGCAAATGGTAGGAACACAACCTTGTCCAAGGCGGTCAAGAATAACTTGTTGATTCTAGCTTCTTCGTCTAATTGGTAGTCCTTGAGGAGGCCGATTTTTTCCAAATGTCTTGGCGTAGATACCGACAGGGATAAGACGTCACCTACAGCCTCATGGAATCCGGGATTAGCTCCAGTACGATATACATGAGGCAGATGTTGATACTGCAAATAGTATTGAATATGGCCTTGTTCATGATGTACAGTGAACAATTGATCCTGAGTGACTCGGGTGCACTGCTTAATGCGGACATCATCTACTAAGAAGAAGTCCCAAGCACTAGCGTGACATACTAAGTCTCGACCATCAGAGGGTTTCTCAATAATACTCTTGTCCCAGAAAGCTCTGAAAATATTCAATTTTGTTGGTCTCTACCACAATTTCATTGTGAAAAGGACTTACTGTGGTAATTTCTTTAAATTAAGCGAGACAAAGAACTCATCAGCAATTTCGAACATTTTCTTCGAGTCGTATCCTTGACGAACCATCTCGTCGGTTACATCGATCAATGGCTTATCAGGGAATGGTGACACAATACTGGCAATTTCTCCCCAAGTCTGACCCCACATATTGCCCAACAAGTGCATCGGAATCGGTCCCTTCTCGGAGACTATTTTATCCCCATAAACTTGCCTCAAGCGCCAACGGACATATCCATGAATTTGTTCGTAGAGAGGACGAATCTCAGCATAGATATCCTCCAATTGTTGTTCAATAGTATCGTCCTCGTACTCGTCCAACCACACTTCAGCACCGTTTTCAAAATCTATCATAGACGTGAGAGAGTCTGCAATCATCGATATATTATTTACTTACTGTTCAGCTTAGCAGACTGTAAGTTCAGCTCCACATACCGCTGGAAACTATCTCTTACGGGTGTACCAGCCTTGTCATACCACATTTTCCAATAGTACTTCAACTCCTCCGGATCTCGACTAGTTGTAAGAATCTCGGTCAGCTCAGGTTCCAACTGCATGTCGCAATTCATTCGGTCAATGAAACTGCAAACCCTTACTTTAGCATAGTTTGATTCCATCTTTGACAGGGTTGTTAACAGTTCATCATAGTCCTTCTCTGGTAAAGCGGCATAGCCCAGTTTAGACAACTTTTTAAATTGTCTATGCAAGTCAGCATCTTGGAAATTTTGCCAATCAAATTCCTGCAGTTCCTCGAATACTTCCTTCATGAACTTGGCTGTGTCAGCGGAGACTTCATTGCGAATCCTTTCATTCTCATCTGTGATATTAGAACCATAAGCCCATTCTGCTTCAGTTTCAAGGTTGATGACTTGATTTAGCTTAGCATTCAGGTTTTCGAGATACTGAGCTGCATCCTCTTCTGATCGAGCTGTCTTTACATTTCGTCCATGGCAGATCTAGAAAGGGGAGTATACATATAATCTTGCGGTGTTTATATCTCTACAGTTTCAAAACTTACCACCACAGCTCCTACAAGGAGGAGGAACCACTTCATTTCGCCGAAGTACAAAAATACGTCTAGAAAGTTAAGAGAAAGTCGATAAGATGTCCGAGTGCGGGGAAGGCCGATATATGAATGACTTTTCTGCACCCAAAAACGAATGGTGAAAGATTGTATCTGAAAGAATTTACGCCGGAGAATTCTTATCTTTAAAGTGATTATTATGAGATAATAGACTTATCGACTACTTTAGCTTACGATCTTATCATTTAGATTATGTATCATAGTTTGAAAATAAACGGAAAGAGAATTTCGAGATTAATGGTTTAACAAAAACAAATATAGATTTCGAGTTTATCTAATTTCTCCGATATGGTACAGGTAACAAATCAATCAACTTAACCAATAAAATACCACTTAATAGTGTTGTTAACCGGTAAGTGTGTTTATAAACCTCCTATAATTAATTGAAATGAGTTTTGAGAGAGGGCTTGGTTTCACTATTACTTAGTAGAGTAAGGTTTGGCCAGTGTAAGAGGTAGTTTACGCGATGAAAGTCTTGTATATTCATGCAGATTGGAAGGTCAATTTTGACTGTAAACGAAAGGTGAAAGACAGTTTCAGTCCAATGGTACCTTGAAGTTCTTAGATTGCTTTGTTAAGTGAGATGTCAATGAAAAGTACGTTGAGACAATTTGAGCAGAATATTTTCATTATTGAATTCACTGTTTGTATTGAAATTCATTATTTTTGAAATCTTATCAGTTCGAAAGCTTGTTTGATTGATATGTGCTGATGGACAGAAACTACGGTGCGATTGCATATCATCATCTTTTTCAATGTCTTATGTAGGGTCATCCAACAAGAGGTGTCATTTCTAAATCAATAGAAAAATGGAACATTTTCATGAAAAGTGATGACAATTTTATTTTAGTCTGTAGTACAAACTCTGAGGTTAGTAATGGAATACTGATTCAGTTCAGTTTACAAACACTCATCCTTTCGATGGAATGTTTCAAGTCGCGTCTCATGAACCCAATTCAAGATCAGCCACAATAGATCCGGTCTGCCAAATATTATCTGTGATATTGGAAAAACTTGAGGAGCAAACCAAGGTTAATCAAGTCATATTTGAGAAGTTGAGCAAGCTCGAGACCAAACCTCGGAAGACAAACGACAAAACATGAATATTAAACAGTTGCTCAAGAAACTAACATGGAACGCAAACGGCCTTCTGAAGAAAAATAGACAAACTAGAAGTATTTCTACGGAAAAACAGTATTAATATATACGTGATATCCGAAACCCACCTAAAAAAGGGTCCTGGTCCCAAAATAAAAGGATACAGTGATTATCACGCACATCATCCTTCGGAAAATGCGAGATGCTCTCAAGCTCAAAGACTGCATCAAGCACTCCGAAAACATGAAAATAGAACTTGACTCTATGCAAATAAGTTCAGTCTCCGTAAAAATAAACCACTTAAACTACCACATCGGATCTAGTTACTTTCCTCCGGGATATAGGCTAGTAGACGACGACCTCGTTCGCATCTTTGAATCACTCACAGCCTCTTTTTATCATCGGTGGTGACTTTAACGCAAAATACACCTTCTGGGGTTCAAGATGTAACTCAACGAAAGGAGGGCTATTGTACAAAGACAGTATGAAGCATCGTGCGAAGTTTTTTTCGACGGGAAAGCCAACGTATTGGCCAACTGACGAAAATAAAATCCCTGACCTCGTCGACTTCTTTATCGCAAAAGGTCTAGCTCAGACCCCTCAGCAGTCACTCTAAAAATGGGTGGACGTCTAGCAACGAAAGAAGGACCGCCCAGGTTAACTAGTAACAAAACTAACTGGGACGCCTTCAGAAAAGACTGCTTGCACCGATCGAAATAGAAGACGAAATTGACAAACTTGTGGAAGCCATTCAGAGTGCAGCGTGGAAAAACACTCCTTTCTGGAAGACCGAGCATTTAGAAGAAACGTTCAAGCCGTTCGATGGACAACCATTGATCGAAGAACCGAAGGTTAACACGGCACCCGACAACTTTAAAGTAAAAACCGTATCCCTGTCCGAACTTCGAAT
The DNA here is from genome assembly GCA_905220385.1 of Xylota sylvarum. Taxonomy (NCBI): domain Eukaryota; kingdom Metazoa; phylum Arthropoda; class Insecta; order Diptera; family Syrphidae; genus Xylota; species Xylota sylvarum. Next base: position 98,696,581 of record LR999957.1, on the reverse strand, counting down.
GACAATAAGAAGGTTGAAAAATAACAAGGCCTCAGGATATGATTTATTCACTGGTGAAATTTTGAAGGAGCTACCAACAAAGGCATTAGTTAAGTTGCTCTACATAATAAACGTTTGTTTGAGACTTTTATACATATGTTCCAAGGCAATGGAAAGTCGCCAAAGTCATTATGGTCCAGAAACCGGGGAAATGTGCAAACGATAAGAAATCATATAAACCCATTTCGCTTCTGCCGATAACATCTAAGATTACAACCAGTAATTGAAGAAAGGCACTTGATCTCGGATCATCAGTTCGGCTTTCGGGTGAAACATTCCACAATCGATCAAGTGTATCGTATAACGAATGAAATTTGAAAAAGCTCTAGATGCAAAAAGATATGTTCCAGCGCTTTTCTCGACGTATCGCAAGCCTTCGACAAGGTATGGCACGAAGGTCTGAGATATAAGCTAAGGGTGATTCTACCGCTAAAATTGTGTAGAATACTGGGATCTTACTTTGAAAACAGGCTCCTTCGTTTTAGACACGAGACTGAATACTCAGAATTCAAAGAAATCTACGCCGGCGTTCCGCAATGAAGCGTACTCGGTCCAATGCTGTTCCTGCTCTACATAAGAGATATGCCACAAGATGAAGGGACCGTCGTAGCAACGTTCGCAGAAGATACGGCTATCCTTGCAACGGACGAGTCAGTCGAATCATAAACGGGTAAACTACAACGGGCTCTAAACAAAGTTTGCGAATGGACAAAGACCGCTGGAAAGCTACCTACCTAACGCGATTAACACTACAGAAGCGTAAACTACTTGTTAAGGGAACTTAGTCGTAGGCATCAAACAATGAAGAAATGAGAGGATCGAAGTTCTACTACTATGAGCATGCGCGGCCTTATAGTCCCTGGTTTAGCCCGTAGGCATATACTGACTGTCACTAATGACATTGACAGGTCAGCTATATGAATCGGGATTAACCAATGGTACGGACCAATGGTACGGGCATCACCAATGGTATGGCCCATTGGGGAACCAGGATTTTGTTATCCGAAATCACTGTTTGAGTTTAGACTCAGTTAAGAGTTAAACAGTTCAATATTTCCGGAGAATTCAGAGCGTTCTTGCTTTTAGGAAATTTTTCGGAAGTAGGTATCGCTATAGACACTGCTATTCCTACTCGTCTAACACATTATTTTTAATATAGACACCAGCACCGTACTCTCAGTTGGTTTTGGAACCGTTCCCGAAAATTCGAGTACAAACCATTTCTCATTCAGAATCTGGTGCTGTTCTGTTGTCATTGCTTCAGACGGTATATTCATGCGACTGGAGTCTACAAGCCTACAAGTTATGGACAAAGCATCGAAACTTCATAGCAGTCCTTCTCGTAAAACAGAAAGGTTTCAGTTTTGAGAAGTTTTTGACGGAATGATTATTTCCATCGACAATGTCTAGGCCCAACTGACATGGTTCGACAGAGAGTATAGTATGTCAATGTCATCCGTATAAGTCTTCACATAGACGTTGAAGTTATTGGGAGTGTTTAACCCTTTCGGTACGCACGGTATATACGTACGGTATATGTACCAGCAAAAGTTGGAGGACCTTATCTTTTTCTTTCTAAAAACAGTTTATTTTTGAGTTTTGTAAAAATGTATACCTATTGGATATTGTATGTCAAAAAAGACGAGTGGCACATCATTGTACCACACAACATGCCGAATATTACATATATGCCCCACACCCATCTGACACGCCTACTAGTATATTTAATTTTTTCGCGGTACAAATACTATCTATGGGGTCCTTAACAAATCCCAACATATAAATTAGTTCCAACTGAACCATCTGAATTGCGTAGCGAAAGGGTTAAAAGGGAGTCAAGGGAGACTGGTATATACAGCACACGGTACTTGAAGACCTTAACTGTTACTATATTCAGCATCCAGTATACTATCAAACCACGAGTTTTTAATATACATCAAACTTAGCCTCTCTTGATTTCTTTAGTTTTTCTTTTATCATACTTTAGCTGCAGTGCCATCGAAATGTTTCCAATGAGAGAATGACGCATTTAGAAATTTTCGTAGGATTCCTACCAACAGTATCTCTTTACCATATCTCCCTCAAGTATACGTTTAAATAGTACTGATCGTCATGCTCCTTAAGATCTTCGATACTATCTTAGACACCATAGCCACTTCGGATCGAAAGTACATTTGACTAAGCCAATCGGTAAGAAAAGATAAGATATCTTTTCTTTCGTCCCCTTAGCAATAACAATAATTTGTCATCTAAATCATAAGACACGATCGTAAAACTATTTTTGGACAAATTTTTGAACGAAAAAAACTCATTTTATTCAAAATATGCACTTTATTGGTGAAAATTGTAAAATGAATTTCATGATTCTTAAATAACGACCAAGTTCGTCTGGATGAAGCCTTACGATACACATTCTGAAATGAAAACACTATTGTAATTATATCCTCCTACAAGGACTATGTATTTTTCTGCACTTACTATCAGACTTGGTCCATCCGATGGGAACTTTATTCTTGATATTCTCTGCCTCCAACCAAATTCTCAGAGGTTCAAAGTACTCGGCTATAGCCTTTCCGCTCATTATACGCTCTCCGTTGAAGGCTTCCATTGCATCGGGCCATGGTTTAGAAGCACCCATCGACAACATAGCTCTACAGGAAGGAACACCTCATTTAGATTAAGATCTGCCGAATCATGTCAAACTTACTCAAAGGCCTTGCCAGCCGCAGCATTTGCATAGATGTCACAATTATCCAATGGGAGTTCAGGATTCGTTGGATCGTATTGTTCAGCCTTCTCACAGGCTGACTTGTAGAATTGGAATTGAATGATGAAGGACACCAAATACCTCAAATATTCCACATCGGCCGACACATGATACTTAGCTGGTGCATCAAAGTCTTTTTCACTGCGTACAATTGGAGGTTCAATACCTGAGTATTCGTCCCTGAGGTTCCAGAAAGCACAATTCCATTTCTCAGGCTCGACTTCCCCACGGAACAGGGACCAACGATACTTGTCCATAGTGAAAGCAAATGGTAGGAACACAACCTTGTCCAAGGCGGTCAAGAATAACTTGTTGATTCTAGCTTCTTCGTCCAATTGGTAGTCCTTGAGGAGGCCGATTTTTTCCAAATGCCTTGGCGTAGATACCGACAGGGATAAGACGTCACCTACAGCCTCATGGAATCCGGGATTGGCTCCGTCACGATACACATGAGGCAGATGTTGATACTGCAAGAAGTATTGAATATGACCTTGTTCATGATGTACAGTGAACAATTGATCCTGTGTAACTCGGGTGCACTGCTTGATCCGGACATCATCTATTAAGTAAAAGTCCCATGCACTGGCGTGGCATATCAAGTCGCGACCATCAGAGGGTTTTTCAATAATACTCTTGTCCCAGAAAGCTCTGAAAATATTCAATTTTGTTGGTCTCTACCGAAATTTCACTGCAAAAAGGACTCACTGTGGTAATTTCTTTAAATTTAACGAGACGAAGAACTCATCAGCCATCTCAAACATTTTCTTCGAGTCGTATCCTTGACGAATCATTTCTTCGGAAACGTCTATTTGTGGCTTATCAGGGAATGGTGACACAATACTGGCAATTTCTCCCCAAGTCTGACCCCACATATTGCCCAACAAGTGCATCGGGATCGGTCCCTTCTCGGAGACTATTTTATCCCCATAAACTTGCCTCAGGCGCCAACGGACATATCCATGAATTTGTTCGTAGAGAGGACGAATCTCAGCATAGATATCTTCCAATTGTTGTTCAATTGTGTCGTCTTCGTACTCGTCCAACCACACTTCAGCACCGTTTTCAAAATCTATCATAGACGTGAGAGAGTCTGCAATGTCATCCATATATTATGTACTTACTGTTCAGTTTAGCAGACTGTAAGTTCAGCTCCACATACCGCTGGAAACTATCTCTTACGGGTGTACCAGCCTTGTCATACCACATTTTCCAATAGTATTTCAACTCCTCCGGATCTCGACTAGTTGTAAGAATCTCGGTCAGCTCAGGTTCCAACTGCATTTCGCAATCCATTCGGTCAATGAAACTGCAAACCCTTACTTTAGCATAGTTTGATTCCATCTTTGACAGTGTGGTTAACAGTTCATCATAATCCTTCTCCGGTAAAGCGGCATAGCCCAGTTTTGATAATTTTTTAAATTGTCTATGCAAGTCAGCATCTTGGAAATTTTGCCAATCAAATTCCTGTAGTTCCTCAAATATTTCTTTCATAAACTTGGCTGTGTCAGCGGAAACTTCATTGCGAATCCTTTCATTCTCATCGGTGATATTGGAACCATAAGCCCATTCTGCTTCAGTCGCAATGTTGGTGATATGATTAAGCTGAGCATTCAGTTCTTCGAGATACTGAGCTGCATCCTCTTCTGATCGAGCTGTCTTTATATTTCGTCCTTGACAGATCTAGAAAGGGGGAATATGAAATCTCTCGGTGTTTATATCTGCACGGTTTCAAAACTTACCACCACAGCTCCTACTAGGAGGAGGAATAACTTCATTTCACTTTTAGTAAAAAAAAACTCTAAAAACACGGAGTCAAGTAATTAAAAGTCCGACTACGACGAGGGTCGATATTTGAATGACTTCTTTGTGCTCAAGACCGAATATCGAAAGATTGTATCTAACACAATTTACGCTGGGGAATTCGTATTTTAAAAGTGATAATTGTGAGATTATGGATTTATCGGTTACTTTAGCTTATGATCTAATCATTTTTATTCTGTTTAATTTGGAACTAAACAGGAATAAAAAGAGGTTTCGAGATTAACCATTTAAAAGAAAAAGAAATTGGTTTTGTGTTATCTAATTTCCTTGACATTATAACAAATCAATCAGCAGAAGCAATAAACCAAAGCTTGAGGGGTTTTCTTAACTCGTGAATGTACAACAATTAAAGTGAGTGAGTGAGAACCTCTTAAACTTCATTGAAACGATTTTTGTTTACATGAGTGCCTTGCAACTACTGCTGAGTGCCTCATTTAATTATTAATTATTTCCACATAAGACTTCTGTTTTGTTTTTACATTTTTAGCAGAGTTGTCTTCCCTTAAGTACAATAGTTTCAACTAAGGAACGAGTTAAGTCGAAGTAGGAAAATGTTTCAACGCAGTCGATGTTGCAACTTTTCCTTTCCACATGCAAATTATCCTCGGTCCTCAGACACAACTAATCCATTATACTGTCAGACAACTAGCACTGTTTTATCCATTTAACCGGAATTTCAAGTATACACTTCAGCAATAAAGAGCACATCAACATTTATCACTTAATGTGACCAAAAGCAAGACTATGTCAAAAACGTGGTCCAAAAAATCTTCACCCCTCCACAAGCATCACATATTGCAGCATCACTTAAGCACAGCTCATTGAGATGGTTGTAGATTCACGTCAATCATCAAAGTTGTCTAATGATACAATTGTATGACACTCCGTCTCCGCTTTGAGTGAACAAATGCGTACTCGAAATAACAACTAAAATTCAACCTAAATGCAAAAAACAGTACAAAACCTACTTGATTAGTTTTGCCATCAACCTCAAAAACATCAAAGAGCCACAGTCTGAGTCTACATATCTTCTCTTCACTCTGTTGTACAATTGCCAAAAAAGGCATCAAAATGGCAGGTCCTGTAAGTTCTTCTTTTTCCATGATTACTCTGAAATATGTACCATGATTGGAGATCCGAAATGACGCCATTTACATAACACTGGCTGACTCAGTCACAATCTTCAATCTTCCTTCTTGTAATGAGAACAATCTTAGATTTGAGAAAGTAAATCGAAAACCAATTCCTAATGTATCTGTACGTCCAATTTGCATACCGATTTGCTAAAATGATCATCATACGCATTGGTCTAAGCACAGACTTTAGAACTACCTATTGAAGATACTCAGCAAAGTGTCAGCCACCAAGCTTCATAGCAGGGGAAGTAGTACGCCTTTTCATATGTATCTAAACAATACCATCAGTATACGCAATAACCCCAGATTTAATTCTAGCTGCTTTCCTAAATTCAACCAAACTTCGCATTGTGACTGCACATCGCATCCGTGCTGCAAACATGCGATGCTTTCAGTATGCGATGCGCATTCTGTTGCTTTGTGAATCATGACGTTTAGGATGTGCACAATTTATTTTTTGGAAATCTGAAACAATGTGTAATAAATTAATAGCAACTCAAATAATTAATCATTTCCTAAACAATTGTTGTGCTGGTGACAACTGAATATTCACGAAATATATTTTAAGGCTAATCCAAAAAGGGTAGCAATAACAAATACCATTTGCATCTTGTTAGTTCACGATGCGCTGTTTGCTTTTGTTTGCGCAGTGTATTCGTTCACAATGCATTTCGGAACGTAATGCGATATGTCATCATTTTGAGTTTGCATTTAGGAATGGTTGCTGATTCACAAAACACGCAGTACTGCATTTAGGAAACCATCCTCTATATTCAGCAGATCAAAAATAATATTTTCAAGAAATCTTTTGTCTCATTTCCTTAACACTTACAGAATACAAGCCTTATCGCCTGAAGGATCCTCAAACTAAGGAGCTTTGGAATCATAAAACCATATTTCCGACGAATAAATAACAAAAAACTCAATTTACACAAAATATGCATTTTATTAATGAAAAAATGTTGTTGTGAATTTAATGATTCTACATATAGAATTAGGACGAGATCCATCTTGATAAAGCCTTACGGTTTACATTCTGAAATGAAAACATCATTGGAATTATGTATATCCACCTCCTAGGGCCATCTTTCTGGACTTACTATCAGATTTGGACCATCCAATGGGAACTTTATTCTTGATATTCTCTGCCTCCAACCAAATTCTCAGAGGTTCAAAGTACTCGGCAATAGCCTTGCCACTCATTTTGCGTTCTCCATTAAAGGCTTCCATTGCATCGGGCCATGGTTTAGAGGCACCCATCGACAACATAGCTCTACAAGAAGGACAAGCTCTTTTCATGTGAACATGGTAAAACCTAATCTAACTCACTCAAATGCCTTGCCAGCCTCAGCACTTCCATGGAAGTCACAATTGTCCAATGGTAGCTCAGGATTTGCTGGATCATATTGGCCAGCCTTCTCACAGGCTGATTTGTAGAATTGGAATTGAATGATGAATGACACCAAATACCTAAAGAGTCAAGTTTAGATAGGAAGTTCTCTATCAATGCTTACGGAGTTACCTCAAATATTCCACATCAGCAGACACATGATACTTAGCTGGGGCGTCAAAGTCTTTTTCGGTTCTGACTACTGGTGGTTCTATCCCAGAGTAGTCTTCTCTCAATTTCCAGAAGGCACAATTCCAATTTTCAGGTTTGACCTCTCCACGGAACAAGGACCAACGATACTTGTCCATAGTGAAGGCAAATGGTAAGAATACAATCTTGTCCAAGGCGGTCAAGAATAACTTGTTGATTCTGGCCTCTTCATCTAGTTTGTAGTCCTTGAGGAGACCGACTTTCTTCAAATGCCTTGGAGTCGATACGGAGAGAGCTAAGACATCACCCACAGCTTCATGGAAGCCTGGATTGGCGCCAGTCCGATAAACATGAGGAAGGTGCTGGTATTGCAAGAAGTATTGAATATGTCCTTGTTCATGATGAACAACAAACAGCTGCTCTTGAGTAACTCGAGTACATTGCTTGATACGAACGTCATCGGTTAGATAGAAATCCCATGCACTAGCATGGCATATCAAGTCCCGACCATCGCTAGGTTTTTCAATAATACTCTTCTCCCAGAAGGTTCTGAAAATACTCAAATTTATATGCGGTTCTCTGGAGTTTCACTTTGAAAACGACTTACTGTGGTAATTTTTTCAAATTCAACGAGGTGAAAAACTCATCACCCATTTCGAACATTTTCTTTGCGGTATATCCTTGACGAACCATCTCTTCAGTGACATCTATCAGTGGCTTATCGGGAAACGGTGAAACAATGCTGGCAATGTCAGACCAGCTCTGACCCCACATGTTGCCCAACAAGTGCATAGGAATTGGCCCGTTTTCTGAAACTACTTTATCGCCATAGACCTGCCTTAAGCGCCACCGAACATATCCATGAATTTGTTCATATAGCGGGCGGATCTCTGCGTAGATATCCTCTAATTGTTGTTCAATTGTATCGTCCTCGTACTCGTCCAACCACACCTCAGCACCGGATGTGAAATCTGTCAGAGAAGGTTGTGAGACTCTAATCGCCTTCATATGAAGTTTGTACTTACTATTCAACTTAGCCGCTTGTAAATTGAGCTCTACATACCGCTCAAAACTACCTCTAACTGCTGTTCCAGCCTTGTCATACCACATTTTCCAGTAGTACTTTAGTTCTTCTGGGTCACGGCTGGTTTCCAGAACCTGAGTCAACTCCGGTTCCAACTGCATCTCACAATTCATACGATCAACGAAACTACAAACTCTAACTTTGGCATAATTTGACTCCATCCTAGATAGTATGGCCAAAAGTTCATCGTAATCTTTCTCTGGCAGGGCAGCATACCCCAGCTTAGCCAACTTTTTAAACTGTCTCTGTAGGTCTGTGTCACGGAAATTCTTCCAGTCAAACTGTTGAAGATCCTCAGCGACTGTTTTCATAAATCTTGCCGTATCAGCGGAGGCTTCATTGCGCCGCTTCTCATTCGCTTCGGTGATATTTGATGCATAGGCCCAGGAAGCCTCGGTATCGAGATTAATTTTTTGATTGAGTTCAGCATTAAGACTTTCTAGGTATCTAGCTGCATCTAATTCGGAACGACCCTCTATAACGTTTCTTGCATGGCAGAGCTAAAACAGGATTGCACAGTCTTTAAGAATTCACAGTTTTACTTTTTTTTTAAACTCACCCCTACAACTCCTACAAGTAGGAGGAATACCTTCATTTCGATTTAAGTACAAATATGGAATTCTAAAAATTGGAGAGAAAATGTCTATATTAGCAGGTCCAACAGCTAAGAAGTTGTATACGTGAATGGCTAGTCTAGCATTTAAAAACTATTGCATCGGCGGAATTCGAATCAGACAGTCATTGTAAGTATTGTAATAAAATATACTTATCGGATACTTCAGTCTGAGATTTTCTTTTTTGTAATTATCTAGCAAATAAAACTTTAAAGTAAAAAATTCACAAAATAAAAAACATATAACAAAATTGAATCTGTCTGAAACAGTGCGCAGAACACCCTATGGTAGGCGTCGAGTATAATAATAAGCAACAATATTTAGAAAAAACTTTTATAATGTATGTGTATACTTTTTGTTACAACAATTTCGCTCAAGTTCTTGCAAAAAATGTTTCAAAAATTGTTTTTCTTTCAAAATTTTTATTTTCGTACATAGATCGACGGCCTTAAAAGTGGTAAGGTACGAATGAACATGCATGGTTCTTGGTATGTTACCAAACTAAATCAGTATTCAGTCCGTGACAAGTCTTGAGTTCAAATTCATTACTACTACTTGACTTCATTACTACTACTTCCTGACTTAAAGATTATTAACAAAAGCATCATCCAAAAGGGAGAATAATGCAAAACAAGTGGAACACCTTTAAACATTATCTCAACCATTGCAAAATATCTTAAGATTAAATAATACGCAATCAGGCATCGTTCTGTGTAAATAAGTAAATGCAGTCAATGCACCTGTGACTCAAGACAAAAGTACAAATAAATTCTCATTTCGAACAGGAATTACCTAATTACCCACATTCTCGCTTGTGGGCTTACCCTCCTCAGCAGGAAACATTGGTTTTACGATACTTCTGATAAGAACCTACTAATTGTCAGCACCGATAGTCATCTCGGTAGACTATTTCACTTAACTTTATTATTTTGCAAACACAGATAACGCGGTAGATACTAGTTTTTGATCGTATCTAAAGCCATAGTCCACAAGTATCGATGGCCATAAATCTGTTATTTATATGTACTGTATGTATTGTAATATTTGTAACCTCCCCAGTAACTACGTGTTTAGAAATCTGAATTGTTTATTGTCATTGTAAACAATTTGATTGCTTATCCAATTGAGTCAAACAGAAGCGGGTGGATTTACTGGTATATTGTGTTGTTACTTTTACGGTGCGAAAGGTAGTAAATGGTTAAGTATACATAGACAGCCGATTGGCCTAAATTGTGTTAGAGGTCAGTGGACTGTGACTGACAATACTCCTAGAACCTCAAGTCTGATCAATCAGTGTCAGATTATAGATAAAGAAATGAGTGGGAAGTGGATTAGAGATTCTCTATCAATATTTGTCTACTCTCTATTTGATCAGCTAGAAGAATTTCATTGATTCTAGTTTAGAAAGGAGGGAACTCTTTTAATCGTGATGTGAAGATTAGGGTTAACTGGTTGTTTGGGTGATTAGCATTAAGTTTGGATGCTTGATTCTTATTTGCAAAGTTTTAACAAAACCTATACTTTGAAGCAAATCTTTCTTTTCTATTGTTATATTAGACCAAAAATATCGCTGCAGCAAGTACTTCAGTTCAAAATGAGCCAAATCAGTCGATTCTACACCGTTCACAAAAATTGGGAATCTCTCAGTCCACATTGTGGCGAATTTTGCATATAGAGCCATTTACTCAAAAACTGAAGCCATCATTTGAAGCGCCGAAACTTCTCTGATTGATTTGAAAAAAATTCTAAATTTCATCGAAAATCATCTTTAGTGAAAATATACATTATTGGACAGCAACTAACCTACATATGCTTCAAGAAACTCCATTGCATCCACAAAAAGTGACCGTGTGGTGTGGATTTTATGCTGGAGGTGTTATTGGACCGTATTTTTTCCAAGCTGGTCAAATAATTGATCTATTAATTAAATCAACGAGATCGAATTTCATACTTAAATTTACCAGTACACCCAGAATAAATTTCAGCCGTGCGAAACTAAAAAAGCTTTACAATGTCCTGCTGTCAGAGCAAATCCTTAAGAGTTACTTAGTAACTTTGGTGGAATGCAAACATCTCTGCTCTTTACAAAATCTCGAAAAACAAACTTAATTTATTCCAAACTAGGCTGGACTTAGACTGAAAAATTTACAAGGCAGGCAGAAAAGCCCAATCTAACACAGGTTCTGTAAGAAGATTGACGGCACCAAATTCTCTCTCAAATACTTCAAGTACCAAGTGTTCATATATGTCCAAATGTGTTCCTTTAGAGTCTGTGACAGCAAATTTGAATAAGCTGTTAAAAGTTTCGAGTCATTCAAGTCACTAGGACCTGACAACTACAAGACCATCAAAAGCGCTGTTTAGCATTCGGGACCGTACCCAAAGCTTAATTACTATTCTGATATTTATATCAACAATGTGATGAAAAACCTTAAACAAGCTTTTCAAGAATTTCGTGACAACAAGATTTTTAGGAACCCTCCAGTGTTGGCTCTGTAAATCACATTATGCTTAATAAAAGGATAAAGGGAACCCAATTGCATATTCACTATCTCTCAAGTAATTCACAAGAGTGATGGAATATCCTATGCATTGGCACTAATTCGATCATCAAAGCTCAATGGTAACTAGAAATCTGCGTCTTGGTAGACCGCATTATTCAAAGTGGAGTGATAATGAAAACTCTTCGCGGTATACCACAGGGAAGTGTTTTGGCGCCACTTCTTCGAAAACTAGCTTTAAGCAAGCTCTAGATCGCAGTGTCTGGTAAACGGCTATAGGTGCCCGCTCTTTATACTTAACAATTCGCGCACAGACTTAAAGCTGCGATCTACATTTGAATCCGGAAGTCAAAACAGAATTAGTTGCGTTTTCGAAAAGACGTATGTAAAACTCCAAAACATACTCGTAATATCTCCAAACTTCAAGAACAGTACCCTGAACATTTCAACCGCAACCTATCTGGGGTTAGGTTAGAAAAGTAACAAGTACATGTATGTATGTGTGACGTTCATCACAACTCACTTAAACAGATCCCGTGTTCTCTTTTCCTTAGTCCGAAATTCTTTAAAGAACTAATCCTCGATTTATGTAGAACCACCCAAATAAAACAGAGCTATAATTCAGTCCTGTCTTACACATTAATGTTTTGATTCAAGATAAAATTTCATTAAGCTGATAGACGTAAAGCTAGATACACTATTATCCATAGATATACGTGACTTCATCGACAATGCATTTCTTTTTAGAACTTATAGAAACCTTCGAAAATGAAAGATTAAGAAATATGAAACGTCGACCTGCTTTTTCATTATCTGTGATATGCCCTGGAACTCATCATGGGAAAGTCTGTGTATTGAAATTGAAAATAATGCTTTGAATGGCTATATTTCATCAGTCCCGACAATGGAAGGAATATCATGTGGAACATGACTTGGCTCTCACGCCACATCGGATTCTCCCTAAAGGGCCATTCACAGCTCACCGATCTGCGAATTCGAATAGGCGAATATTAGCAAATTTTGACATTTCATTCGCAGCCACTTTTTATCTGGTCGCAGCAATCTGCGAATTTCATTTGTCATTTACTAGCACTAACCAACCACCAAGAACAAAGCAAGAGAATTGTGAGGTTAAACTCTCGCGAATGTTTTGGTCGCGGGAATGTGCATTGCGTCCTACATTATGTGGAATGTGAATAAACTTTGACAGTTCGCAAAAACCATTCGCCTTCCGACCGACCTTCTACTCACTGTACTAGATATCAAACTGGTCTTACTCTTGAAGTATGTGATACCGGACAAGGCGATGTGGAAGCCCAGTAACGTCCTGTATAATGATTCATCAGAGGTGTATTTTCTGTGTAATTGTACTTTCATCCACTCGTTTGTATGAATGTGAGCCATTTCAATATTTTTTTAAGCCAAAGTAAAGCGAGTGCCATTCATCAATCTGAATGCGAATGAATTTAACACCGCGAACAAAAATCGTCTGTAGATTAATAGTCAGGTAGCAATCAGTGGCAAGATTGATGCTTACCTCCTAACGAAATATTGGGAAAACGATATTTCAGAAAACTCTGCACCCAAAGAAAGAGTTAGGTAACGTTCACTAAATTAGGTAATGTCAGCGTATCTAAGTCTAACCACTTTCCCAGGCTATCGAAGTACAATTTGTAATTAAGTACGTTTCTGCATACCTTTTACTAATTTCTTTTTCTTTCTTTCCAGATATCTTAATTAAACTGATTGTTGTAAGTATTGAAATATATGTATGTATGTATGTATGTATATGTAATTATGTATGTATGATCATATTCTACTTCAAGAGTCAATGAAGGGAATTAACAACGTTATTTGAAATGTTCAAGATTAGATATTTCTTGATTACGACTTATGAGGTGTCACATAGAGCTGAGCTATCGAATCATTAAGTTCTTCGAACATTGTTTCTCATGTCCCCCATGTACATAGGGTGGGCCATCTATTGGTTTCTTTTTGAATCATATGTTATTTTGACACTGACAGTTCTTATGAGCACACAAAATTGATAGAAACTGAGTATTATATTTTCGAGGTATGGAATGAATCGATTTACTCTTGAACATGAGACTGGTTTACTGAATATGATAACCGAACATATTCCCATGTTCATCCTGTTTGCTCAACGGAGAATATTGGAGGTGTTGTGTGGTTTTTGGAGCGAAATTGAGGATTTAGACTTAGGCGGGCTATGTTTCCAGCACGACGGGGCTATCTGCCACACAAGTCATCTAACAATCGATTTTTTTGCACACTAGTTCGAATAATCAGTCATTTTGGTGATGTTACTTTGCCGTCACCGCTATACGATTTGACGCCGTTGGACTTTTTTTTGTGGGGGTGCCATTGAAGATCGATGCTATGCAAACAATTTAGAGATAATTCAAACCCACAACAACAATATTGATCAAACTATTCGAAAATGTATTGAAAAATTGGGTTGACAGTATGATAAAGCATTACCATATTCTGAAAGAATTTTGGACTATGGAATATGATAGATTATTTGACAAAATTAATTTGTATTAAGAAAGAAATCTTGAGAAACAATGTATTTTATGTGATTCTGCTGTGTATTTCTTTTTAGCACGTTTGTTTTATTCACCAATGTACCAAGTACATTATACTCCTTTTTTTTAAGTACAAGTACAAGTACAAGGTACTGGGTACTTACACAGTACTGCAGTACAAATGTATTTCAGTACTTTACAACTCTGATTACAGGAGACCACAATTCAAAGTTGCAAACCTTTAGTTTAAAGAAATAGATTGAGGATAGTTAATTTAGTGGATTACTTAATTGAGACACATATTCAAAGAACTCTTATTCACATTTAGAAGAGACCCTATTTTAGCTTCAATGGTTCTGCAAATGCTATTGGTTCTCGACACTGTCGATTAGTAGAAAGGATACCTAATATTGTTCAACTTTGATCTTCAAAATGTCTGATAGTCTAGGGGGAGCATTAAATTAGATCTCAGAAAATGCTTTGAACTGATTCAGCGTCAGCCGTTTGTAGATTCAACAGGAGTTGATAAAATAAACCCATGCACCTACATATGCTAGTCTATCAACATTTGTCTTATCAGAAAAACAAAATATCTCTGACAGTTGATCAAACAATGTGCCGAAGATTACCTTATGTATCTGAGTTTTACAGAAAAGAAATAACATTTGAAATACTCAACAATTTTTTTTTAAACCTCCCATAAATTGTCTATTGAAAAATAAAAGATTATTAATCATTGCGTTAGAATCTTGTGGGAATCGAATAAATAGCATCGGACAAACATGTAATTTAAAATACAGTCTACTGACAGTTATTTAAAAAAATTGTTCCGCTCTATTGGTTAAGAATTCACTGATCTTTTTTTTTAACACGCTGTCGATCTTAGGTTGACACGAAATAAGTTCAGACTACCACGAAACCGGTTAATTGTTCGATAATAAAAGCAAGAGAGTAAAATAAATACATAAAGTATCTGAAGTATCTAGAGCATGAAAGAAATGGTATTCACGATTAACAGACCAGAGGACACTAGAAGAGAACCTTAGGAACCCTATTTTAAACGTACATATGTACATATATAAGTAATTGGCCTAGACGTCATACAGCCGCAAATTAACAATACCAACTAACACCAGCTTCGATATATGTACATATAACCACATATCTGTCCAACTGCATCCAATTAAATGCCACAAAATTACTTTAATCACTATAAATAATCGTTTCAATTATTTTTACAAAACAAACTTGTCATGTGATTTTGAATTCGTTTCCATCCACGTTTGGGTCAGTCACACAAGGATTATAAAAATAATTCTTTCCGAACCATTAAATTATTCGCACTTCAACCAAAAATTAACATTTTTTTTTCGCCACAAAACACACTAAAAGTATCTCTATTCTCAATGACAACCCGCGCACAATGACATCTATTCTAACTTGAGTAAATCTGTGCAATTTTAGCACTTTTTTTTGTTCGCTTACCACCAGGTGCGCACCAGAAAAATGTGAGTCAACTTCCTAGTCCAGCAGGGTGTCCAAAACTAACCACGATGACCCTACTCTCGGCCGTTTTTATCGCTGTTCGTTGTGCGACAAATTTTCTGGTTCCCCTGCTTTTTGGTTCTTTTAGTTCTTTTGATTCTTCTGTTTATCTGGGCACTTTTCTTGAGACTTGTTGATTTTGTTGTGATTCCAATGCATGTACGCTGGGATGGGGTGCTGTTCTTTTTTTTTTTTTTTTCTCGAAAAAGATATTTATTGATTGTCGTTTATTTTTTTATTTTTTAATTTAATAAATAAATACTAATTATCTGACACTTGGATGAAAAATCAAGCAAAACCTATCGAAAGTAAACAGAGAATGATGGAAACTGCCGCCCTGGCTTGGCGTCTGTGCGACTATTTCGCGAACAAATGTTTACTCATGCGTGCAGTGACCGGGCCTGTGCGGGCTTGCGACGCACGCTAGCGTGAGTTATAAAAATTGGTAATAAATTGTAACGAGCCATTGAAGCTCTAGAGTTTGGATTTGAGATTGTCAGCAGACACCTGGGAAATATGGTATTTCAGGGGATATTGCGGGGTGGCGGGTGTGATTTTATTCACAATGTGTGCAAGGTTGGGCTTTCTGTTTATTGTGCTAAGAGTGTGACACTTACGTGGTAATTTTACTTTAGGCTTTGTTCGTTAGTTTGGGAATTTCTCTAAACAATTTGTGCCAATCAAGTGGATCAGCCTTTTAGGTAGGTATGTATGTATATACCATATTACTAGATGTATGCAATCTATTATATCTATGTATTTATGTAATGACTTGAGATATTCTATTGTTTTGCTTTCTGAGTTCAGTCAAGGTTGTTCTCGGATAGTTAGATAGGCAGAGAAATAGGTCACTTGCTACTATAGGCACTATTTATGGTGGGTCCATTGTGTTCCGATGAATTTAGAGCGAGAACCTCCCGGGGGTAGAGATGTATTATATGTATATAAAATGATTATCAACATTACGCAGGTCTCGACGAATCAGCCGCTGCCTCTCTTAAGCAAAAAAGGATACCCGCAAACCAGGTGTCAAATGGATTCAATTTATATTTTATCCTAGCCATTATACAGTGAATATGTACCAATGAATACCATAAGTATTCGACAGGAAACCCCAAAAACGTAGATCTTACAAGTTTATCCAAAGTCTGTCTATTAAGAGTGCCCCAAAACTAAGGGAAAGATCGAGTTCCGGATCTGTCATCGCTAGGTAATCAGATGTTTTTTGCTAGACGATCCAGCTTGTCTTAACTTTTAAAGATGAAGATGAATAAAGATTCCCTAGTGATCGCGATGGGTTCACTATTGTGTCTAGTGTCTTATGAATAACCTAATAGTAGAAACACATTAACACAGTAACAGCCAACAGCGGGGCAAATAAACAGACGCTGTGATCTAAAACACATCAGCACAGCGAAATTTGACATTGTGGGAATATTTGCCTGGATTGCACCGGAATATCAAATGTTTTCAGGTTGGTACGACTGAAAATGTTTTATTTCAGCGAACAAAAAAGATAAAATGCAACCTTTCTTTCTCTTTAAAACAAAAAATTACCATTTGTTATAAAAGAGCGCATTATTTATTATTTTTTAATAAATAATTTTTTTGTTGTTTTTTTTTAACAATCAACAGCAACAGCCAATTTAGGATTAGGCCTTACGTTGAAATTGCTGTTGCTGTTGCTGTTCTAACATTTTTACTGTGGTTGTCAAAGTTGCTTTTGCTGTTGCTGTGTCAATGTGTTTCAACTATAATAAACCTACTCAACTTAACATAACCTAACCTAACCTACGGTTATGGTCAAGTTCTCACCTGCCAAGGTTTAAAGATCAACATTAAACGTTTACAGTTTCTAGCTGCTACTTGCTGATTGTTTGTTGGATCTGTCTCTATTTTTGCCAGGATTGTATTGCCATTATCTGTGGCGTGTCTTGAGACGGTTAGTCTCTGTCTCCAATCGACTTTAGCTTATTATTTTGAAGTTAGTACCCATTTTTCAAGCTTCACACCTTTGTCTCCCAGGAGTTATTGCACTGCGTCTAGCATCAAGGCATTATAGCCTTGACAGTAATTTGCAATTTTTGCAAATGTCTACCTGTCTGCTCTTTCTTTTTGTCAGCTGTTTGGTCACTGGTCCTAATTTTCCACACTAGATGCCTTAAGACCAATATATTACCACTCAATACACACATATGTGACACCAATTTTAAATTTCTTGGCCCTTTAATATGCAGCCTTTTAAAAGAGATCACGATCTCTAAGTCCCGTTGTATTAATTATGCTCATTATTATTCCTTGCCCTGCAGTATCCTTAAACTCAGACGAGTGCAGATGTTGAAGACCAGCTCCAATCAGATGTGCCCACAGAATAAGAAGAACGCGTATCCCCATCTCCCGAATCTCATCTTATCTTCTTTTCAAATCTTCCATAGAAAACCTCTATTAAACCCCCCATAAGAGTTGCAGAGCATCAGAACCCATGCAGACTAAACTATACTCCATTTCCTAACTAATCACTTGTACATATGTAGTTCTTCAATTAGTTCCTCAATAATAAACAAATAAACGTCTATCACTTCGATTCATTTACTGGTATGAATAATTTACTTTTAAGCTGAGCTTTCATTTGCGTATCGAGACGTTGAACTTGAAACTGAAGAAATGGGTTGATTATGTATTCCAAGTAGGCCATGCGAGAGCGTCTTTGTATTTTAATTTGCCTCGGTGGGTATCCACTGTGCATTTTAAATGTGAAATGATACAAAATTATGTTCAGTAGATAGCATAGGGTAGACTGTGAGCATCTTTCAAAGATCGAGTTTTATGCAGTTCAATATTTTAATACATTCTATGGATCAGCCTCTGTGCTTAAGAAAACTAAAGTAAACTAACTATTCCACCAGGAGCTGTTAAGCACAATATTCATAACCACCAAATTCGGGTAGACTAGCCATATAGAAGGCACTTTCTTCCGTAGCAGCAAAGATTACAACGAGAAGGAAGTATTACCATTCCAGGAGAAAGGTTCGAAGAGAATCTACAAAAGATGACAGAGCTCCCCTTCGAAGTTATAAACCTTTAAAGAAGTACTCACTGTTGTAAACATTAGGTTTCTACAGTTTCCTGCCCCCACTCACAGTGCATATTTCTTAACTTAAACCAAAAGTTGTCTACTTTTTTGATCTGCTAGTCAGCAATGTACTCTAAGTTCCGAATTTGTGCCGGTTATTGTGATTGTGAGGCTTTCAATATACGAGGCTGCTGGTAGCATCAGTCCTATGCCGAAATCACGAATGCTTCCAGATCAAAGAAAGACAGTATTTTGTCGGTGAGAAGTAAATACGAGATTATCTTAGTCAGCACAGAGTGCACTATCGCTATAATTAAAGGAATCTTGAGTTCTACTGATCATAATTGCTTAGGTTTTGATTGCTGCCCTTAGGCGATTGGCAGTGTAATTGTCCATACATATATGAGGTTTGATGTTTCTCGCTGAACCATAGACGAACCGACACTTACCTTGTTTTATGGCGCAGAAAACTCACAGGAAATTGTCGGATTCTAGCAAGCCTTATAACGTGTTAGTCTGTAGCAACTTTTTTCTCTTTTTGATGTACCAATTTTACTGAGACTCTTGTAAGTCTAAATGGCAGTCACACGTAGTTCATACATCCACCATGAGTATATACCGTTTCTAAAAATATCTGAACAGTTCCTTGACTAGAGTCTGTGGGACTTATAAGGGGCTGATTTCGCATCGTGTATGGTTGAGTCTCGTCTCTCTTTCATAACAAAATAGGTTTGTTCGCATGCCCTCCTTAAACAGCGAATTTTCACGAGTTTCTACGAAAATTCACGAAATCTTGTTCGAGTCAGTCCTGGAAGTGGTCATTCTTAGGACTTCCTAACTTACTCCACCCCAGCTTTCTACACCTCTTCAACAGCTTTCGTGATTCCCCCTCAACTGGCATTTAGTTACAGTATTCAATGACAGGCACTAGTTTGCCAATTAACCACGTTGTTGATAGTGTCCCATCTCTGAGTTAACCGTGGCTAGTACTCAGGACTCGTACGTGATCGATAGGTAGTCTCCCATCGCTCGGAATCATGGTATTATGGTATTCTTCATCCAAATCTAGGGTCATCATACTGATTTGACGAAGAATTTGATCAGGGTGAACCCCGCTTTTATCTCGTCGACGATTTGCGCTCCTTTGTCTTTAACAGTAAAATACATGGGGGTTAGCAAATGGCTGCTGGTTTTGCTCTTGAAGCCTTCTTTGTGGTGTGGCCATATGGCCTGTTTAGTATGCCGTCCAAGTATCGGGGATCACTCCACTGAGTTCTTCGGAACATCTGCATCTGTAGTACAGTCAACCTTTTTCGATGTGTCAGTGGTTGGAGGTTAGATGTAAGTCGTCGCTCCTTTCTAGCTGATAGTCAATAAGTCTTCGAATTCCATCATATCAAACCATGAAACTATCATCCAAAGATTTTGTTACATTCACTGTCTTCAATAATTCATTTTATTTCTTTTTTAAAGAAAAAAGTTACAAAAATATTTGAGTTTCGAAATCGAGTATTTTAGTTCCAATTTAGACGTATATGGCGTCCATACCATAATGTGTCTTAGTCTTTCTGGCTCACTTGCATTCTGTAAAAGGAAAACAACCACTTTACAACTTGAAGCCTCAAAGCATCTCGTAACACTCACTGTCAGTAATTTCCCATCCAATGGGTATGTTCAGCCTTTCGATTTCAGCCTTCAGCCATACACGCAGTGGTGCAAAGTAGTCCAGCAATGCTGACGAATCCATTTCACGTTCTCCAGTGAAGGCTTCCAGGGCATCTCGCCAGTGTTTTGATGCGCCCAACTTGAGCATTTCCCTGAAAGGAACAAAATTGATTACTGCGACAAACTGCGAAGGGTCCGCTCACTTGAAAGCATTGCCAGCTTCGGTACTTCCATGAATATCACACTGATCGAGAGTTAACTTCGGGTCGCCTTCTACAAACTCGCCGGCCTTCTTGCACATGGCCTTGTGGAATTGGAATTGGAAAATGTGAGCCGCAAAGTACCTACGGAGGTATGACAATAATACTCATAAATTCATATTTTGAAAGAAAACTAACCTCAGGTACTCCACATCGGCACTGACATGGTACTTGGCTGGTGGATCAAAGTCATTTTCAGATCTTTCAACTGCCGGTTCTATGCCTCCGTGCTCGGACCGCATTCGCCAGAAACCACAATTCCAATTGTCTTCACTGATATCACCACGAAAGACGGCATAACGATACTTATCCATCGTGTAGGCGAATGGAAGGAAGACTACTTTTTTTACAGCCTGCAGGCACAACAATGAATTAGAAAAGGGAGAGCAGAGACCCATTTTTCAACTTACATTCTTGAACAGTTCATTGATTCGGCTCTTCTCATCCAACTCCCCACTCTTGATGAGTCCAATTTTAGCCAAGTGCTTGGGAGTCGCCACAGATAATGCTATGACATCGCCGACAGCTTCATGAAAGCCAGGATTTGGTGCATGGCGGAAGGGTACTGGTTGGTGCTGATACTGAAGATAGTATTGAATGTGCCCCAGCTCATGATGCGCGACGTAGAGATATCTCGTGGTGACTTCTGTGCACTGTTTTATGCGCACATCATCAGTTTGATACAGATCCCAGGCACTGGCGTGACAAACTATTTCCCTGTCTGTGGGTTTTTCGAGGACGCTTTCCTTCCAGAAGATGCTACAATGGAAAAGAAAACGTAAGAGAGGTTCATTTGCAATGCATCGAACTGCAAAATGCTGATGAAATCATCTGAAACTGTTGCTTCAGTTACCCGCCAATGAATGAATGTACATTCCTTCGCACAGAAGGTAGAGCACAACCGATTTAATTTCAAATTATTTAAATTACCAGAAACAAGCGATAAATTGGCGCGAATAGCGGCGCGGTGGCTCGCAGAGATTAACCTCATTATAGTCGTTTGTGCAAAGACGTCATGCCAGTCACTCGGGTGATTATTCAATGACCGGGGGAATGGACGTATACGCCGAAAGGTTATCGATAGTTCAACTTATAATCTTACACATTCGTAACAGAAACCTGTACTCACGGGGGTAACTTTGTCATGCCCAGCGAGGTGAAGAACTCATCGCCCAACTGAAAGATCTTGACCGGCGTTAGACCCTGCTTGACCATCTCGTTGGTGACATCCACATATGGCTTCTCAGGGTAGGGTGTAAAGAGGTCGTCAACTTCGTCCCAGGTCTGTCCCCACATATTGCCAAGCAGATGCATTGGGATGTTTCCCTTTGCTGGCACCACATCGTCCCCGTAGTGCTCACGAAGCTTGTAACGAACGTAGGCATGTAACTCCTTGTAAAATGGCAATATTTGCTGGTACGTCCTTTCCAGGTTTTCCTCAAAGTGTGGGTCGTCGTACTTATCGATCCAATCCTCCGCATATGACTTGAAATCTAGAGAAATCACAGTGAACAACGGATTACGAAAAAACCACCAGATTTACTATTCAATTTTGCTGCTTTCCTGCTCAGTTCCACGTATTTCTTAAAATTCTCTCGCATTGGAGTGCCCGCTTTATCATAGAATGCTTTCCAATAGTACTTCAACTCTTCTGGGTCCCTGCTCTCCATCAATCGCCCTTGAATGTGTGGTTCGAGGGTCAAATCGCACTTCTTCGGATCATTGTACGAACAGACCTTTAAAGTGGCGTAATTCTTCTGCATAGACGTGATGGAATCAAGCAGCTTCTTGTGTTCCACATTCGGCAGGGCATCAAATCCAAGTCTTGTCAGAATCTTCACCTTCCTGCGTACATTCTCATCCTCTATCTCCTTGTAGCCCAGTTCATTAATTTCCTCAGCTAGAGCCTTGTTGAACACGGCATTCTCGGCGACAATTTCATTCTTCCGCCGGAGGTTCTCATCGGTTATGTTGGTGTTAGCTATCCAATTGGCTAGTGTGGCACGATGCGAGTTCTGTCTCAGCGCTTCGTCTTTTCGCTGCAAAAACACCGAAGCTTCTAATGCACGTACAGGACAGGATCCAGCCCGAGCAGGTGAGAATATACCCAAACTAAAGGCTACTATGAGGAGGATTATCTCCAGATTCGTCATTTTTCAACAACACTCCAGCAAAGACTGAGACGTTGGACTGGAAGTTGCGAAACGATTAAAATTTATTTGATGACCTTTCCGAAAGGAGGTTATCGGCGTCCGTGGCTCAGTACGTTTATAATTAGTTGCGCATGATAAGCCGTAAATCACAGACAATTTGGTTAATTTTAATGTTTATTATGGAAATAGAACTAATTTTGAAGATAAGCTGGAAAATTTTGTAAACAAACGAAACGAACGACTGAGGGAAGAAAATTTGATGAACCAAGTCAGGCAGTGTTTACGAGTTGAAAAGTGCTCGAGATGGTGGGAAATTTATACATAATTCGTTAGGGTGGAAGTGCAGGGTGGTGTATAAAGGGTGCCACTCGTCCCTCGGACTATAATCAGTCGAAACTTTTAACTATAGTCAACTCGAAACAGAATGATCTCCAATCAATCATCAGATTTCAATCAGATTTAGATAACAATCGTTTTCTATTGAATCTCTGGCTTATTCCTCACGGTACTAAGGGAAATTCTCGTCACCCTTTGTTGGTAGTTTTGTCCTCCTTTTTCAATCAGCCTTATGTATCTAGAGCAGACGCTACCTTTTCTTCAGTTTGCTCAAAGCTAGCTCCTTCTCAGTTAGTTATGAGCCGCTGGTAGTAGAACTGAAGACATCGTGTTACCTGAATGTGTTTCGAATGCTTTGTACCAGGATATGAAGGTCTCCACCTCAATACAAAGTGGTTCTCTTGGAACTACTTACAGTGAGAGGTCAGTCTGCAGCGTGACGCTATTGCAAAGCTGCCCTAAGCGTACTTAGTAAGGCGCTACAGTTGAGGATTAACGCAGGCCTTCACCAAAAGACTTCTCCAGTTTGAATAGCCCTTTGCTAACTACTTCCAATTCCGCAGAATCTAAATATGATTAGAAAAATTAATTTTTTATTCCCTTTCTTTCTTTTCTATCATTCATTTGATTACATAGCCTCATGTGTATGGACCTTTTTCCATCCCTCTACAACCGACACAACACTACCTCACCGATGGTTAGACCACAGTTCGCCCAGTCAATCCGCTGGCAGCACAATCGCTATTTGCAACTGTCACCGACTGAAATGTCATTTTTAAAGAGAATTTTCTTTAGAACAAGTTTTGCTCTTCAGTTTTGTTGTCAGTTTCGTCGGGGCAAGTGGAATCGCAGTTCGTTGTGGTCGCGTAATATTTTTACATTTTTTATGTTTTTTATGTTTGCCAACAATTGGAATTTGTTTCTTCCAATTGTACCGTTGTGCGGTTCGTGTGTGCAGTGAATTTTGTGTAAATCATTTATTGCAACCGATGTGCGACCAAAATACAGCCAAAGTATCACGTCACGGGTAAACCGCTCGAGGAGCCGATGCCCTACAAGTGCCTCCTCATCGTCGTATTCGCGTTATAATCCGCATTTCGGTTTTTTTTTTAAGAAAGTTGGTAGAAAAAAAAAATAAGAAAAAAATCTAAAAGGAGCATGTGAGGAAGAGGAGCAGAAGGAATTTCTTCGAAAAATTCTTTTGGAGAAGCAACGGGTGCCACCGAGGAATCCTTTCACCGAGTGCTAGTGCTATGTTGTGCTGTAGTTCATCTTCTTGTTATTGTTGTTGTTGTTTTTTGTTGATGATTTAGAAGGAAAGTGCTCCTAGAGCAGAGAGAGAGAAGTGCGTTAGAAAGTATCTGTGTCACAACCTCGTTTCGGATCCGGTTGCAGTGCGCGTCCAACACCATCATCACGATGAATAATCATCCGACACCTCCACAGCAGCGTCACGGTCATGCGGCGGGTCATCATCCTGTCCTGCATCCACCGTTTATCAGTAATTCTTTAGCCATTCGGCAGGAGATCCAGCGCTTCGAGAGTGTCCATCCGTCGATATACGCGATTTATGATTTAATTGATTTGCTGCCCGACGCCCAGATTGCCCAACAGATCCGGGACCATGTAGTCTGCATTGAAGGTGAGTTGTTGTTCTGGTTGTTTGTACATACATACCTATACATTGTGTTGTGTAAAGGGAAACGACAATGAAGATGCCGACGAAGAGGAGAGAGACCGAGGAGAAACCGAGCAAACCGGCTTGGATGAACTTGGATTTGTTTACATTGAATTTGGAGGGAAACTACCTCCGAGAATTTTTCGGATTTTTTAAAGTTTTTTTGTTTTTTTTTTTGACGGCTTTTTCGTTTGATTTGATTTTTGGGGAAATGTGTCGTTGCTGGTGGGTTTAGGAACCATTAGACTATCCTTGTAGCAGCTATATATTTGGACAAAAGTTTGTCACATTGTGGTACATAAGCAACTGATTAGGGGAACCTTATAGAACTATCTAGACGTTGAGTAAGCTGAACGATTCAATCAGACCATTCTGTTAGAGGTTTGGTTCGCAAGTTACTCCCTCATTCAGTTCTAATCTCGAGAAGATGTTGCTCAACCTACCAAGTATCTAATCGTTGGTGTTCGTGGTTCAAGAGTTTGACTGTTGCTGAAATTCCCTAAGCCCTCGGGTACTTGTCAGGTGTTCATAAGAGGTGCAACTGTGAAAACATGTTTTGGTGTCCCTTGGGATTTGACTTAAACGCCTTCTCAGTAATTTGAAGCTACTAACTTGCCAAAGATAGCAATGAAAAATACGTATAGATACTTACTTAGGTGGCGCTGCAGTTGGGGGAGAAACCTGCGCTTTCACTAACAAGTCTCTCCAGTTAGTCCTGTCCTTAGCTAACTACTTCCAGTTGCGCACTCAAATTTTATTGAGGTTCCCTTCTACTAGTGCGCGTCATCAACGGCGAGGTGTTTCTCTACTGTGTTGTCCCTCCGGGTCTGATTCGAAAACTCTACGGGCCGGAGCACTGTTGTCCATTCGCTCTACATGTCCTAGCCATCTCAAACGACTGATACGCAATTTTTTGACTAAGTCGATGTCGCTGTATAGCTCGTATAGTTTGTCGTTGAATCTCCTCTTCCAAAGCCCTTCAACGCAAATGGGACTGAATATTTTACGAAGAATTTTTCTCTCGAAACAACCGAGGACATCTTCTTCCGCTTTCGATGGAGTCCAAAATTGGATGATCACGGTCGTCCTATACAGAATCGCCTTAGTTGTTCGGGATAGGGAGTTACAACTCAATTGCCCGCTTAGCCCAAGGAAAAAGCGATTCAAGAAGTTATTATCAGAGTTTATAGCAGAGCCGAGGTAGACTACCTCAAACTGTACGTAGATAGTTGAGTTTTTAAAAAGCAGCTGTAGGTGTAAACTTAAGAGTATCTGTGATGCACGCTGACCTTTGTACACATTTGATGGCACTGGTGTTACATCTTTTAGTAAGTGGAAGTCTTACAACATCAATATAGGCTTAAAACCGCTAGATGTGTCCAGCGAATTGGCCTTGGATTGAAGTTCCATTTTGGACCTGAAGACAATTTGGAGTTGTAAATAAAAGCATCAGCCTTTCTGGTTCCAACTTGAATAT
Organism: Xylota sylvarum; assembly: GCA_905220385.1. Taxonomy (NCBI): domain Eukaryota; kingdom Metazoa; phylum Arthropoda; class Insecta; order Diptera; family Syrphidae; genus Xylota; species Xylota sylvarum. Next base: position 98,670,343 of record LR999957.1, on the reverse strand, counting down.
TCAGCCAACTGACTAGGTAGGTAGGTAGGCTGGGGGGTGACTGCAACTTCGGGAGTGCAGCTTTACTTGAATCTCAACGGATCCATATTGTTCACCGGTGTGGAATACCTGCAATAAAAGAACAATACAATTAGTCCAAAAGTTAATCTAAGACGGGAGCGGCTCTCCAGAACCAACTCGTTTTCGTGATGAATTTCAGGGTGGTTTTAGGTGGCGAGTTTGCTGGTTCACTGTTTCGAATGGTTGACTATATATGAGGCTGGGCATTCGCAGAGGAAATGTGTTGTGTCTTCCTCTACCTCTGTGTCGCCAGAGCCTATGCATAGGATTGTGGTGCTGATTCTCATTCTTCTAAGGTGGGCCGACGTTGTGTTGTAGCCTGTAAGGATACCCATGAGGAGGGTCAGCTGTTATCTATTGAGTAATAGGAGTTCTCTAGACCTTTTTGTATTGGTCATATTGGGCCCAAAGATATCTGGAGACACGGCATGAGAGAGTGTACTCCACCTTACGTTGGTTATGTTTTGAAAGTCCGAAGTAATTTTCGACATGAGAAGAAGCTGTTAGCACCGAGTGATCTGTTTTCTAGCTAGCTTATCGGCTATTTCATTCCCTTTGAAGCCCATCATATGTCCCGGAATCCAACAGAGCGTGATACTGTGTATCAAGCAGAGGGATTTAAGTTCCTCTTTAGACCTCTTGACCAATTTTGAATTGGTTGTGATGGCTTGATGGCTACTTGGCTGTCTATGTACATATGTAGATGTCTATAGGATTGTTGCTGTTCAGAGTGGATAAGTCCCAGCAGGCCTCGTTGATTCCACATATGTATTTCAGCTTGGAACACGCTTGCGTAGTTGGGGAGTTTTAATGACCGGCCGATTGATGGTTCCTCTAACAATATTCCTGAGCCAGTACCATCGGCTGGTGTCTGTGCAGTTACTCGGAAAATGGGTTTCCCCAAGAAACACAGTTCGGATTCGACATGACTTTTAGTCTAATAAAACAGCTTTTGTATTTCACTTATGTGGTTTACCTCCACTTGTATGTCTACTGACCGGACTTGCCTTTGAACAGGCTTTGTTTGTTGCTTCTAGTTAACATTTAAACTTATCCACTTTTGATGGTGAGTACGGTTGGCTTTCTATTAAGTTCTTACATAAATCTATTGATTGAAACTTCTGTTGATGGCATTAGGCAGAAAGGTAGAGTTTGATATTTGTCTAAATTCAAGACAATTATCCAAAGTTAGTGCTTTCAGCTTTGAAAACTTGTTCAACAATGAAAAGAAGAAGGTAATACATAGTACAGAAAAGTTAGAAGTCCGAAGGAAAACCTTGCAGTTTATAATATTTGACGGGCAAGCTATTCCACATGTGTATAAGAAAGAACTACAAAATTTCACTGCACGACCGAAAAAAGGTTTTAAATGATAAGAGTATGCAGAAAAGGTCGCTAACTATAGATTTCATCTGAGAGATTGTGGCGGAAATGTCGGTAAAATGTCCTAACGAAAGTATTTCGTTTCAATCTACATGCCTGACGCTGGACATGCTCTAATAAACTGACACAACTCGTGGAAGCTCCTGCCTAAACTTGTGAGTTAAGTTATATATATTGAAGTTTTGGACTCCTCATAGATAGCAGCCAAGTCTAAAGGAGTGAAAAAACGCTTACGTATATGTACTTCTTTAGGAAACCGAGGCACTTTTCGCAGCTTTAGAAATCGAAATATTCCATCAAAGGCAAGGGATGACTTGCATGCCAAGCATTGACAAGTCATTAGATTCCTCAATATCAACTTCATTCATTTTTAATTTGACTACACTAGTATCCCGCTTTAGATACAAGAGACAGCACTGGGTTTTTGACGATCATCTCAATATCGGAGTTGAGCTCGGTAGACATTCGCTGTTGGTGGCATTCCAAAGCTTAAGGTGTAAGCCGTGAATTCGTTGACGTATAACCGAAGTCAAGAGTACTGCCGTTCGCAAAAGAATGAATTGGATTGCGGTTTAGAGAGAGAAGGTCGTTAAAAAATATTAGAAACAGTGTCGGAGAGAGGCCTTAGCCCTGAGGTACACCAGAATTTTTATAGAATGAGGTGGAAGTACTCATATCCATTCAATAAAACTGGTACTGGTTACTTAAAAAATTCGCAATTCGTGACGTGACGATTTTATCGGTATCAGTGCTCTTTAGTGATATCTAAAGCTTGCAACTTGCATAAGGGCGTTCATACAGGTTAAAAATGAATTTTAAAACGATGACAACCTAGTGAGAACCTCTTCCTTTTGGTACTACTACTCTTTATATTAGTTTGTCTTATGATCCCTTAAGAATAGACTTTCTATCACTCTGAGGGTTTCTCGTCGTCTTGTAAGATGTTAGATTACATAAGGGCTCTGTGTTCGGTCTTCCCTTTTGAGATTTTAAAGAAACTTTTAGCAACGTTGTTTGATTGAATTGTTCGAGTCAAAGCCTCTTCAAACTTAATCGAACCTCGTTCTGTGACATATTTGCTTATTTCAATCCAATCTTCTATTGCATTTGGTAAAGTACAACGGATATTCCCTTTTCAAAAGTTTGAGTACAGCTTCCTAATAATTTCTTAGTCTGCCTCGAAACTAGAAGGTTTTTCAGATTCCTGGGCTTTTTCCTTCTTCTAGAGTATGGTCCCATTCTTTGCAGATTGGTTAGGTCATATACGGGGTTCTAGGCACGCTATTGTATCTCCTGCTTCGTTCGCTTCAATTCCGACATGACTGGGTCACTTTGTCCGATGCGTTAAGTTTGGCCACTTATAGGTAATTACTATACACAATACAAAAAAGTAAACCATTGAGTGGTTGTAACATTCATAACTCTACTGTTTACGTAGACCTGAAGGAAGATAGTTGTCCTTAAATGTGCGATCTTGAATGCCTTCAAGTCTCCTTTTTTAGGTCCAATTATGTCCCAACTTTTGTTCATTCGTTTCGGATTCAAAACTGTAAATAAGAGCAAATTCCATATTTCATGTATAGGCTGCATGCATCCATGGCAAAGGTCTTTCTATTTTGCACAAGAAAAGAATGAGGTGATAGCACCCACCCTTGATGTGTTCCGCGAGTTTAAGAAAAACAGCTGCATTCCGACTGCAAGAGTAAGAAGCAGCAATAATAAAAAAACATAAATAGGGGTCACAAGACTATTTACTTATTTTTTGCTCCACATGACGCCCCTTAAAGCCATGCACGCCCCACATTTCATTCGATAAGACTCCCGTTCCCTGCTGGAATGCATTCAGTCATCTGCCTGCCAATGGGATCTTGGGACCTTTCACAAAACCTTTATATCTCCCAAAAATTTAGATTAGAATGGGAATATGTGTCGTTTCCCCAGGGGATGGGGTGAGGATAGCCCTAGTAATTGCTCCTCGCACATGCAGTCTGCAGCACACACATACAAAATCAATCACTGCCAAGTGACAGCACAGTAATGAGAACGAGAGTGAAGGCGCAGATTGGCATCTCCCGGTCCACATCCGAAAAAAAATGAGAGAAATCCAATTTGAATGGATTAAAACGTCTCTGGCTAAATCGAATTTTTCGTGAAACCTGCGAACTGGCCATTTTCCCCAGTGAGTGTGGTGCGAGGGCTAGGAAGGCAGACTGCTGAAAAACTGGCAGTGCCTGTGCACATTACCACCTTCGCAATGCGTTTTGAATGCAAAACACACCGGCTAGTCAGCCGAATGGAAGAGGAATAAAAAAAAATGAATTTTTTATGGTTCTACTCATGGCGACTAGTTTTCTCCTTGTTGCTGCTGCTGCTGCTGGTGCTGGTTGGCTTCCTCATTTATTCGATTCATGCGTCCAAGCGCCGGTAACTTTCAATTTCAATTCGATTAGCATTCGAACTCTAGCTAGCTAAGCTAAACAACAACCACAACTGCAGCAGCAGCAGTAGCAACATCTACGGACGACGACCGTGGCGATGATGACAGTGGCAGTTGGAAGTAGACAGCAACGTTTGTCGGTGCCACTGTCATTGGTTGTCGTCTATGTCGCCATGCAGGACATTTGCCAGCCACTGATTCATCCTCTAGTGTATACGTACCTCGTATGTGCAATTGGCCATTTGTTTCCCCTCTCACTGCCTCAGCAATGTCGTGATCATATGCACCCCATTTCCGTTTTGTATTGCAGTGACAATTGCATGCAATGCGGAGGAGTATTTCACTTCCTGTGTTGACAGTTGAGAGTCGGTCGGTCGGTATACTCTCCACCCACACTCTCGCAGCGCTGTTCGTCTATTCATAGTCGCCCAACTCCGGTTTGTTCCATTCATGTTTTCGGCGCTGCCTCTTTAACGGTCATGCCAGTGAATGGAAGATGATTTGCGCGTAATTGTTTAGAATGCAATTCGTTTGGTTGTTCGTTGAGTGAGTTCAGCCCCTGCTGAATGTTGAATGTGTTGCTGCTGACTGGGTGTTTGTGCGGGGGTTGAACTGTAATCCACCAGGGGGAATGTTGCGGGTTGCTTTTGTCAGATACGTATTCCAAAGCTAAAGGAAGGGGCGCTACAATACGGAACAACCCCTTGAAAGTCATTCGCAGAGATATGGCAGGCGATTATTCAATGACATAAGATGAAGGAATGACAGCTAAGACAGATAGTCTCAAGGGGGCTACGAATTTCTGAAGATTTAAGAGGTTTCTTGAGTTACTACAGAGAGGTACACTTAAGGGTTGCAATTGATTCATGGAAATTTATTGAATAGTTCCATACTGCGTTGTCCTGTCCAGTGATACTACTGACAGTGGGGGAGATGTCAAACGTCATGTGAAGAATTTCACACTTGAACGGTTGTCAAAGGGAATTCATTTGCTTTTGTTTGCTAGATTTGTCATAGTTGCGATTTCCTTTTTTTGTCTTTCTCTTTCTCATTCTATTTTTGGACAAAAAGAAGATGTTCGCAAGAGTTGTGTGACAAATTTGAACTCAAATTGTCGTGATAATGTCCCAAATTCAAGTTTGACAGTTTCATTCAAATGTCAAGTGAAAATGTCACACTTTTCTAGTCACATTAACAAAATGTTAATGTTTCTAAAAGGAACTCCCCTTTCACTCCATTAGTTGGGTTTATAATCCTAAAGGATACATATCTGCTTGGTTGACATAAGCCATTTCGATATTTAAATGAAGATGATTGAAGAGACAAAGTGATGTAAACGTCAAGTATTTCCATCTGTCAACTGTGATTCTGTACGAAGAGACAGTATTGAGTTTTGAAGTTGCCTAACCCCACTTGTAATTGTTTGTTCCTTAGTAAGTTTGACTGACAGCTGTCACTTTGGTATTACAGGAAGTAGCTTTTGAAGGTTTATTTCTTATTTTTATTATTAAATGCTGCTAAAAGTAGCAAATATGTCTTTTTAACAAAAATTGGAATGCTAGTGGAAAGAGCATTGAGTAGGTTTTGCAGTCGGTCACTATGTGAATGTGAAACTTTAGACCAGCCACCAAAAGTGGTGGTAAACCTATTGTTAACTAAGAATTTGAAGGCAGATGTCATATCATTTCGTCGTGCAGCTTACTCCGCCATATTTGCCTTTTGTTCAACATCAAAGAGCTGGTAGCTAGTTTAGCGCTGCAGATTGTAGACAACCTATAAAATTGAGCTTTTTTCGGCAAAAAGAATCAACAACTTACTGTGCCTATAAAAGGTCGTATTATAAACGCTTATAAGATACTCCCGAAGGATCTTGGTGTGGCCTTATGCGTTCGACCTACAGCTGTCCGATTGACTTATTCTTAGGACGCTTGTAGCTGCCGATTCTTATATAAGCAGAGCAGAGTCCTGCCGTTGGTCTTGTTCTCATTTCATTGTACTTTCGTGATGGCCTTTAGGTTAGTGGTCTTGCTGGCGGATTTCCAACAAACAAGGTTGTGGGATATCAGAATCTTAAAGCCTTTTTTAATTGGTTGGCTGACTACATTGTCCCCTATCTGGTCTTTAACGTCAAGTATAAAACCAGTATTCCTGGCAGAAGTGCTTGGGAATCGAGAGAGAATCGAGATTTTAAACTAATCTACGACAGAGATTTACACAGACGGATCCAAGACAGCTTCTGGAACAGGTGCGAGAGTGTGCTTCAGTGCACTGGATATTTGTATACCAATCGACAGCCGGATCACTGTATTTCAATCAGAAGTCACAGCAGTCCGTGAAGCCGCGACCTGGCTTCCGATTAACCCGATAGAGTGCAGCGATATTGTTTTCTACATAAATAGCTTCTACATAATCAAGCTGCTTTGAAAGCCTTGGAATCGCCAGTAATTCCATCCAAGTTGGTAAAGCAGTGCCGCGTATCTCTTAACAAGAACGCCTTCAGGTGTGACGTATCCCTGTGCTGGGTTCCAGGTCAATGAGATATTTCAAACAATTGCAAAGCTGACGAGCTATCTAAGCAGAGTGCAGACAGGAACCTCGCTGATAATATGTGGGAACCTTCAGCACTTATTAAATCGATAAAATTCCAATTAGATAGGCAATCATAAGAATGGCAAACAGTAGGTGGAGCAATATCGGCACACGTCTCTCTTCTAAACAAATCTGGCCAGAGGTGGATTTTAGCAAAACCAGCAGACTTGTCAGTTGGACAAATCTAAGAAAGATAGATCACAGGGCAGTGCCTGGTAGGCAGAGGTGCCAGAATTCTTGGTGCTTCTTTTAACGATTTCTGTAAAGGCTATAGATACGAGGAAGAGGAGGAAACCATTACTCATGTTTTGCTTACCTGACCTGTCTCGATCAGTCTTGAGAAGGGAAACCCTAAGGAAGTACTTCTTCGAGGATTCTAGTCTAACTAGAGCAGACTTAGGTTTTGGCACCGTGTCAAATGTCAAATGGCAAGAGTTTACATCGAAACTGGTTGGCCTGCCTCCTGTCCCATTGGGAAGTCTCCATGTATGTAGGTCTCCGGTGCTGGTAATCCGGATTTTTTTTCCATAGTAGTATCAAAATGGACCTTCTTTTTGGTCTAAGTGTGTCCCTGCTGAGCGGGAACAAGCAACCAACCCAACCTATGGAATATATTCTTCTTCTGCTGATTTCGACCATACAGTGATCCCTTTAGACGTTTTCTGGACAATTTTCTGAAGTGTATCACAAAGAATTCTATTGTAGAGACATTCTCAAAGCTTTAATTCAAAGATTGCTTTATTTTTAAGCTTTCCTTTGGAACTTGTCTATGTCGCATCATGTAGTTCATGATATTTATACCAGTTAGCTCTTCTTCACTTTCCACCTACTGGTGTTAATGATTTTCCAATAGTTAGCTGTAACAGTTCATTGAGAGATAATCATCAAATAGAAAGAGTAGTTTGTAGGTTTGATTGAACCCGAACCTTGACAGTCGACCCATCTCCATACTCCGTGTTAATGTCAACGCTCTCCTGTATAAGGTACACATAAACTCTTTGTTTCATGAGATAGGCATTACGAATCTGCATAATATCGATAGACAGTCAGCTGTTTTTAAAACATTGAATCGTCTAAATATCTTTCCTCGTTTAACAAAAAACCTGGCAGCACCGTCGAATCAAAATAAAAAATAAAAATGAATCACGGTCCGCATTAATTTCATAATTATCCTTTCCCCCCACATTGGCATGACATCATAATCGATTGCACACGATTCGTTGTCTCTGTCCCTATCTCAGTCTCTCGCTCTCTCTCGGTTTATATATCCCTTCCACCCACTTATAAAATATCAAGTGTTAATGGGGTGTATTATGACAGGCCTTCGTAAAAATAGCAAACCAAATGGACCGCTTTTACGTAGAAAAACAACTTAATCGCTGTAAATTGTAATAAAACAGCAAAAGCAGAACAAAATGAGTAATTAAAATACTTCCTCTGGCAAGTACTCGCCAACACTGCCACCACGCTACCACCCTTTTGGCGTGCTCCTCCATAAAATGAAAATTCCTTCAACCCTGTTATGCGTGGCAGTCAAAAATCCATCCACCCGACTTCTGGTGCAGAGTTAGTCTTTTTGTTAGTCTTCTTGTTAACGCTAACGCGACTTGGATAATAAGGAGTTATGGATTTCATTTTAATATTTTTCTGCCTTCAATCGGATGGAATGTGAATTATGTGCGTAAATTGTTTTAATAGTTTCTGCATGAGTGCCTAGGGGGAGTTAATGCAATGAAGAAGGGTTGGAAGTGTCACAATGACATCATTGATTGACACATGAATATGAAATGAGAGTGGTTTGAGTCATTTATTTTAATGAAATGAAATTATTTTCTTGAGGTTTTCTTCCAACGAAATGTTTGTTTTTTTTTTTGTTTTTGGGTTTCGGAAAATTTGCTTACTTTCTATCGAACTTGACAGTTGATATTCGATAGATATACCCATGTTTTATGAATGCCCGCGATTATTTGACACCTGTCACTGAAATTAGCATCAAAATTCAGTCACATGTCAACGCCACTTTAAAATCAATTGTCTTGTTCACGACCAATACGCCTTTGCCATATAAAGTGTCAATTGATCGCTATAAATGTCATTTAAATCTTTTAAGTGTCATAAATGTCATTTAAGGCTTACGAGTATCATAAAATGATTGTCGATTGCTGTAATGTATAAATACATTCGATTTCCCATCGAAAGACGCATTTGACACTTGGATGTCAACTGTCAGGATGGCCGAGCGGTCTAAGGCGCCAGACTCAAGAGAAATCTTATCTACTCGCAGTAGGTTACTGAGCGTTCTGGTCCTCTCTGAGGGCGTGGGTTCGAATCCCACTTCTGACAAATGTTTTTTTTTTGTATCCAATTTCAAATATTTAGCACTTTTTTTTTTGCTGCTGGGTAATAGGATGTTGTGGAACGTGTTTTACGTTCCTTCGAAGTGGAAGTGTAAACACGTCACTATAGTCATTGTTGGAATTTGATACTGTTCCGCAAACAAAAAGGGACGAGTTTTTTTTTTATTCTTTTCTTCTTTCCCGTCCTTTTGTGGTACTGTTGTTGTTTTTCTCTTTGTATCCTGTAGGGCTTCATTTCTGTTTTTTTTTTCTCCTGCGGGCATCTGTGTTTATTGTTTACTCCCAACCGAATGACAATTGCATACACGATGACGCGTTATTTTTTTGTAAATTTGTTTTTGGAGAGAATTTCTCCTGTCATTGTGTGCCAGTGCACTGCTGCCACCCATGGTGTGGAAAGAAGAAATACCACTGAAGTGGCCAAGCTACTCTGGTGGCATCTCGTTCCTTCTTTGTTGCTTCGGGTTATCGTTTCTTTCCAAACACACCAGAGTGGGTACTTTGTCAAGTGCACATGCTCTTTTGACACATTGGCTTCCGCTTGAGAGGGCCCTAAAGTGAGCTATGCTTAATTTTAATTGAGGTTTCAGTGGTGTTTTGAGTTGCGGCACACGTCTTCTAAGTGGCGAGATATTTGTTCTCGTTTCAAGTGCAATTAAAGGTCACACTTGTTGACAGCTGCTGTCAAACTGAAGATAGGTGTCAAAGTAGCGCATTCTTATCGAATGCGAATGTTTTAAGCATTTTATGGGTACTTAGTGATGTTTGAACACACTGCTGACCACTGTTAAGGGTCATTAATGTCGACATTTCCACCACCATTCCGGACGCACAACGTCCACTTATCTGACGTCCCATAAAAACAAAAAAAAAAACGCTGAGCCTGCATTCATATGTGTTGGCACACGCGCACAGCATCTTAATTGCGCGACTTAAACATTTAATTCTGCCTTTGCCTTGGGTTTGTATTCCTTTTCTCTAAAATGGCCCCCGATATAGGCTAAGCTAAGTCATCGTCTTCGTCTTATCATCAATTTGCAGAAAACGTCACAAGTAATTGTCAATTCTCGTAATTTGTCTTCTGTCATCGAGTGCGGCAGAGAGAGGGAGATACGCGCGCAGGGATACAGTGATGAGTGGAGGCTCTTTCGAGTGCATCGTGTAGGTTGCCTTTTCCTGGCAATTAAAGTGAAGTTCTTCACGTCCCGCACACCCCCTCCGGGCAATAGATGTCGATTAATAGAATAATTGCCGAGAGGCGGAAGAGATTCGACGGGGGCAAGGCAGCAGCAGCGGCGACGGCGGTGGCGATGGCGGCAGCGACAGTGAATACATTCGAACAATGCCAATGAGGATGGAATTATTAACGCGAAGCGAGAGTCCGCTGAGTTATTTTGAAATTAAGAATTTATTATGAATTTTTTTTTATTTTTTTTTTTTGTTCGTGTGGAGAGAACTCCGTGACTTGAAGTTCAAATGAGGCATTTAGACACACTTAAGGTTGTGGAGCTTGACGCATTCGAACATAAATTTTCGAAAGTAAATAATGTTTAAAGTGATTTCGAATGAAAGTCATTAGTAAATGAGTGTGGATGGGAAATCTGTATTTTATTGGGGTGCTTGTGGGAATGTTTTCTTGAAACATCTGGTAGTAATGTAACGGGGAATTTATGTAGAGAGTTTGGTGTTAACTTTTGGTATGGCGCATTCGCATAGTTATTGGAAGAAATGTACATAGTTCCTCGGAGAAATTTATACTCTCGATTAGTAGAGTTATTTTGATGGGGGGGAGGATTGTTGGAATTGTGAGACTATTTTCCGAGATTCCATTAGTAGTTGTTGAATTCCATTCATGGCTAATGGGTACATTTTATCAAAAATTAAGTAGGTATGTCTGTTCAATTAAAGTTTATTGCTACTCTACTGCTACTAAATAAAGTCAGAAATAAAGTCTTTAAAACTCTATAAAGTTTTACACTTTATTGGTGATTTGAATCGTTCCGAACATGGATACTATACTAAATCGAGTTCTAAGAGTAAACTAGTGTCATTACCGTCCTTAACAGACTACAAGTTATCACTGTCAACGACGCCTTTTAATTCTGGCAAATGAGGATGTTTTTAGGATGTTCGGTACTATCGCCTTAGAATACATGAACATAAACTACATTTCTTTCTGTGATTGTAAATGAACCTGAGTCCTCATGTTTTCTAATTTTGCCCCTTGGGAACTCTCAATAGCTGATTGTATCTAAATTCCTATATTCCGAGCAGTTTTCCAGATGCATTCCCAATTATATTTTACTAGTTTTCTCCCAACACTTACTGGTACTTATGTTACGATACAAAAGTAGGACACACGAGCACCATGACCTAGAAAGAGCTGTTGAACTGGTTTTTTGTTTAACTGAAGTTTTTCATATATAGGGTAGGCCATCTATTGGTTTATTTTTGAATCATATGTTATTTTGACACTGACAGCTCTTATGCGCTCAAAAAATTGAGAGAAACGCAGTATATTGCGTTACGAAATGGATCGATTTAGGCTTGATCAACGTTGGGAAATATTGCAAAGTTACTTTCAAAGTGGATACTGTGTTGCCGAAACAGTGCGAATTTTGAAAAGAAATTTCGGTCGAAATAATGTGCCAACTGCAACTGGTGTACGCAAGTTTGTGATGATAGTTCGTGAGACTGGTTTGCTGATTGATAACCGAACATATTCCTGTGTTCGTCCAGTGTACTCAACGAAGAATATTGGAGCTGCAGTGCGATTTTTGAAGTGGCGGCATTATTGGCCCATTTTCTTTCCAAGAAGACATCGAGGAAGAAACGTTACAGTCAATGGAGAGCCCTACCGAGGCATGATAACCGATTTTTTGCCCGGAAATTGAGGATTTGGACTTGGGCAAGCTATGGTTCCAGCAAGATAGGTCTAGGTACCACACCAGCCGTCCAACAATCGATTTATTGCACATTAACTTCAATAATCGTGTAATCAGTCATTTTGGTGATGTTGCTTGGCCGGCACAGAGCTACGATTTGACGTCGTTGGACTTATTCTTTTGTGGGGTGCCATTAAAGATCGATGCTTTTCGAACAATTCAGAGACGATTCAGTCACTCAAGAACAATATTGGTCAAGCTATTCGTGAAATAGCTACCGAAACCATCGAAAATGTATTGAAAAATTGGTTGGACAGGATGGCTTACTGCCAAGCCGGCCGAGAAAGTCATTAGAATGAAATAATATTCCGTAATTAATCGGAAGGTTTACTCATTTTAATAAGGCAACAAATATTGAAAAATATTGAACAGTGTTCGTTGTATAGCCATTTTAAAAAATCAATAGATGGCCCACTCTATACATCCGACGTATTTTTGTTCTTTATGATTCCGCCAAAGGATGTGCAATCTTCTAAAGATACCTGTAGCGCGAGCAACTGACATGTACGATCCGCAAACATACTCGATGCCTGGAATACGTCTACATACTAAGCCACTCCCCGCACATTTCAATCACTCTCCCCGCGGGAGTATCGTTACGTATTAATTCGTGGGTCTGGATAGCAATTTATGATTTTCTTTGCCTATCTACCGGTCTTTGTTCCAAGAGTGTTGTCGATTGGACTTGGTTGCTCTCCCGGACTCTTTCTAGCCGCCTTAGCTCCTGAACGATTATCGCTGGAACCTCTTCGCAGTTTGAACAGATAATAGATTCATCCAGCCCAAACTTGTCGAGATACGATCCATGTCCAGTTAGGAGCTGGCTAAAGTAGAAATCTACTTCTCTGTGTTGCCGGTTCATCCATTTTCGGATATCCGGTATAAGTCGATGGGTTCATCTTCCCTTTGAAGATTGGTTCTATCACTCCGGCCATGCCTAATGTTTTGCTGGCTTTCTTCCAGCTATCAAATCTTGGACTGAAGCTTGGGATTCCTGAATTTTCGCATCGTAGAACCTTTGTAGTTTGATAGTCAAGATATCCACTGGTAGCATTCTCGCGATGACACATACTGCCTCGTCTGACACCGTCCGAAAAGTACAGCATACTCTCAGCGCACATACTTAGTCTGTTGATGGAGTCGCATATGTTGACAGATTAAGTCTCCTTTGTTGCCTAGGTCCTCCAATATTTGTCATTATTCTCAACAAGGCACCGCCCATCCGAGCCGCTTTGTTGCACTTACTTTTAAGGTGTTCCTTGTAAGTGAACCTCGCGTCGATCATCACATCTAGACATTGATGTCGTGTTGTGGTCCCCTAATCTGGTGGTTATTGCCTATCCTTTCTTAGTACTGCTTACTAGTACTGCCTCTGTTTTATGTTCATTGGGCTCTAACTCGACTGCTGCCATCTACCGTCTCACTTTTCGGATACATTCATTTCAATATCCTCTATTTCTTCCAGGTGTTTTGCCTCCACGGCAATTATAATATCATTCATTGGCAAAGCCTATGATTTTTGCCTCATTTGGGATTCGAAGCCTTAGAACCCTATCATTCATAATGTTCCATAGGATAGGACCTATGAACTACGTATCAATATGTGGTACTGCTTTACTCCATCGTCGGTATCGAATAGCAGAAACTCTTTCTCGAATACCTTCATATTATTTTAATGAAAAACCATGACACCACCATTGGCGTAAGCGATTGTACTATGAGTCCTCAGTTTGCGGAGTTAAACGCATTTTTGACGTCCAATGTTATTACGGCACCATATTTCGTCGCACCACTTCTCCATCTGCCGCCCTGAATAGCTTCTTCCAAGACTGTAGTTACCATCCGTATTGCGCCTATTGTAAAACTTTTCTAAGCCGTACTTTTGGGTGGAGAGTTCCCCGGGTTCATCAATTGTCACTTCCAGTCGGTTGCATATGATGCATTGGACCCATTGTGTCTAACAGGCATATGTATGAGACGGTATGACGAGGGGTCACCTGGTGGTTTTTCGTCTTTAGCCAGTAGCACCACGCGTTGCATTATCCATTGGTTTGGAAAAACTCCTCAAATGGTTGTGTATGCGCTTTAATTGCTAATATCAGGGGTTCGGTATGCCATCTAATCCAGGTGGCGTCTCAACCTAATACATTTTTTTAATCGATCGATTCCACAGATAGTACGTGTGTTTGGAGATCTCGTTGAAGATTCAAATCTCGTACAATTGAGGTTATAACTATGTACTTCCCTATTCACTATCCCTTTAGCTCCAAGGTCCGTCTTCCCTATAAGGAGACATATTTTACGACTATCTCCCAAAGCACTGGGCTTTCTTCGAAATAAAATTACACTTCGGGGCTGCCTTTGTCAAGCCCAAATTGTTTATTCCAGCAATAATTTCCCCTTAAACCCTATTCACTCGTTAGTTACGCAGCAATTTTCTCATGAATAATGACTAAGGGTGTTTCAGCCAAGATTCCTGCTTTAATATTTATTTAACGTGTGAACTCCCAGATGTCTGCCACCCGAATCTGTTTGTCCTTGCCGACGGTAGTTAAACTTTAAAACAAATCCATTACACACCAACACGGCCTTAATGTGGAACATAAAAGCCTATTTTTGTTTTTTTTTTGTTTGTTACATGAACATGAAACGGCATTTTTTCCATGCACCCACCACCCATGCGCCTATTAAACTTTTCGACAGATTACACATCAAAAAATATCTCAATTACAACGGTGTTAGCTATAAAGAGAAAAAAATATTTATATTTCCCAACAAAACACCTCAAACTGCTCGCTGTCATAATAGTCCTTGTTATGCATTAAATCTCACACAGAAGCACACAGCAAGGATAACGAGAGAGAGAACAATTTATCCATAAAAAAAGAAACAAGTCGCCCGAAATAGGAATGGGAACATAAAGGAAGGTAATAATGCATACCAGAGAGACAGTAAATTCCCCCCCGTTAAAATAGAGACACAGAGAGCAACCATGGAAAAAAAAAAACAAACGAACGTAAACAATGTTGATGGGCAATTCTGGGGAAATTACCATAAATCCTTGGGCCCAAGGTATGGGCCAAGCCAAGTAATTTTCTGTTGAACGAACGTGATTCTCCTCTGCACATTTACACAATGTGCTCGGAAGATAAATTAATAAAACTGAAGTTACTGTTATACCCGAACGAACCAGAGCCTGATATATGATTTATGTCCTCGTTGTCGTAGTCTAATTGGAAATCCTGTTCTCTGCTGTAACACCTTACTTCGAAGGAGACTTTATCAGATTACCATCTCCTTTGGGTAAAACAAATTGTTCTTCATCCGCCGCATAGAGCGGTATACTGTGGTGTATTGTGCACACTATCAGTGCACAAGCCCACACCGGAACTAGCACTTTTTTTCCCTTTTCCCGGTGCTGTTGCCCCTAAATAAACTCGGGCAAGTCAGTTGTTGTTTTCTCTATGATGCAATCCGTGAGATAACATTCCGTGATCGTTTAACGACTTTCCCTAAATATTTTTCCGGCTCTTTCCGTTTCGTTCCCTTTTAATAGACGACGACGACAACGACGAGTTTATTTATGGGTCAGTCTATCAATTATGAGGCGATTTGTTTGGGTGATTCGCTCGAACTCGACAGAGGGGGGCTTCTCTGTAAGGAACGACTTTTTAATTTGATAATAAATGGTTTGAGCGATCAGAGATCTGTTATTACAACTTTTTTATGTAACCTCTTTCTTTTTTGAACGTTTTTATTGACTTATCGTTGGCCGTGCTTGCAGGCGCAATCCAATTTATTGTAGATCATGTTCTCTCGATGATAATCCGTTTACGATTAAATGCCCAATGAGTCGACTGACGAGGCGGCGGCGGCGGCGGGGAGATACCACAACAAACAAAGTGTGACTTCTCGAGTGGAATTCTGAAGTGAGTTCGAGTTCAAGGGTTTAAATTGGTTTGCATGTGATGATGATGATGTCATTATTGGAGTTGGTTTCGGTTTGTTTTTTTCGTTTCGGCCATTTCAAGTGTGGATGGTGGCTACGAGCTAACGGAATCAATTTGTTTGGAGATAAATGATGGGTGCTGATAGATTTATTTTTTTTTTCTCGGGGGTCCAGCCTTCTTAGTCGACTTTTTTTTTTTATTAAACGTCCTAAGGGCTTTTCGGTTGGATTCGGTCATTGGAAGCGTTTGGTGGTAATTTATGTTTTTCTTTTGCGGCAGATGTGTAGATGGGCTTTCTTTGTGTTTAGCTATGGTTTAGAGGAATGTTGTCTTCCTAAGTGCCTTCAGATTCAGATTCGCATAACTTAGAGTGCCTAATGTGGGAAGACAGTGCGGGCAATAAATCTCCTTAACGAATGTTTGAATTTTAATTGAATTCTTTTCTATTTTCAATTTGTAGAACAGATGTAGTAGCTGCCATCGTTTGGCAGATTTATAACTTTGATGGAATTCTTATATACATATGTACATACTTATGCCAAAGCCAATGATTCCCCTACTTGAATGTTACAATATTCGGTGTTTAAGATCGTTTTTAGAATGATTTCAATTTGATTCTGCTCATAAGTAGTTGAAGATTTTAGATTGCACATGTCTTCTGAGGGGGAACTGGTTTTGTAGCACAAAATCATTTTGTTACGAGAGAGATATTCGCGCAGTTACCCAGTAGACATCTGATCGGAATCTGTAGTGTAGGCATAGGTTTAGCACCAATTTTTGATGAGTACATGTTTAGTAGAACAACATGCAATTATGGAAATGTTTTTGAAGAGAAGGACCAATCAAGCATGAAAGTGGCATCAAAATGGTAAAGACGGTACATAATTAAAGGGTTTCGATTGGCAACTGGTATAGTATTTGTCAATTGAATGGAAGACACAGCAAATACGGAAGATCAGCAAGCCAAAACGTAAGAATAATGAGAGTTTTCCGAATAAATCTTCAACTAAGTCTTTGTATGCTATATTGTTAGATTGACAGCACTTTTAGCGATACGAATATAAAAGTGATAAATCTTAAATCAATATCTTAAAGACATTCAAATTATAATTCAAAGAAATGCGACTAGGCACCAAATCAGCTATACTGTCAGGATCACGGAAAATATTTCTACAAAAGCAAAGATTTCTGTCTTAAATATGGCGAGGACCCAGCCTCTTTTTTTCCAATATTTGGACGAGACATATACAAACATATTCGTGGTACAAGTGGGAAACATGAACCTAGACCCATGTCGCCCACTGAAATCCCACAAAGTCTTGCTACAGGATATCTAGAAAGCAAGAAACGACGCTTGCTAGTCTTGACTAAAATCCAAACCAATGTATCAACCGTTTCCTTTTATTTTCGTTCTGTGACTACGAAGTGCAACCGCGCCAAACAGCAAATTTGGGAACATCATCTTCTATTTCGAAGTACATGTAAATTGAGTATCTAACTGGAAGGACCTCTCTAGACTTTTGTTGTAGGATTACCGATGTCATTTGTTTTTTTTTTTTTTGTTCGCATGGAACTATACCCCAAATATTCAAATAAAAACTTAGCTCTCAGATCAACTTGGTCCAACAAGATATGCTGTCAAGAACAAAGCTTATCAAAAGGACCCATGTTCACGTTCCTTTCTGTTCATTGAAAAGTATTAGAACCAACCACTGGAGTGGTGAAACTCCTGTTGCCTGAAATGTGATTTCGTGTGAGACAGTACATAATCAAAAACTTGACTGCATTGATGGAGTGTCGTTCGATACTTTTGCTTTTGCGATCTGTTACAGTTTTTCCCGAAAACACTTTTTAAGTGATGCCGATGTGTAAGGTGGATGGATCATCCTCTTACTCTGGGAACCATTTACTCCTTTGTATGAAAGAGCTAATCTTAGTCGTGCAGGCGTTGTTGAGATCATTTAGATGATGTTGTCGAGTGCAGGGCACGTACATAGGAGGTAACTAATGGTCTCCTCTTCCTCTTCGTCCCTACAGCTTCTACAGAAGTCATTGAAGGGAATGTCCAATTTTTGAGTATATCTTCCTATAGCACAGTATCCAGTGAGGGTATTAACTATCTTGGAGAGGATTCCTCTCTTTTGATTTAGGAGTCCGATGAACCTAGTTTCATTTAAAGTCAGCCAGAGTAGCCTAGCGATATTGCATTGGTCGAGTCGATGCTATCGATGATTGGCCTCACTCACCTCGTCGGCGTTGATAACGTATTCAGCATATGACGTTGACGTCTCGATGTCGGTAACGCTTATACTATTTAAACCAGGGGAGTCTCGTCTAGCCATTTTGTCAGCCTTACAATGACCCGGTACCCAGCAAAGGCTGAGGTTGTACTTTCCAACTATCTCTTTAAGAGATACGCGGTAGTCTATCACTGACTTGGATCTTGTTGTGCTGGATTCAAGGGATTTGATGGCTGCCTGACTGTTGATATAAAAATATTCCACGGTTTTAAATCCGTCCGTAAAAATTGGCAGCAGTTCGTGGTACAGGACATCATGTTCTATTAATTCTAAACAAAACTAATTGGATACTTTAAAGTTGTGTTCAATGGACAGTTGGTCTGTGACCTCTAGAGGATGACGATGCATCGATAGTACTGTGGCATGTCCATTGTGTTGCTCCTTCCATTGTTTGGAACTTCTCAGTTTTATTGCTGAGCAGGCAGCCAGGGGTTGGCTGACGATGTCATTTGGGAGTAAGTGGAGCTTGGTTTGTCAGTGCACCAGTAATACTGAGACAAGCAATTTTTTGAGTTTTTCGTTGAGCACTAGATTCCATAGTAGTGGAGACAATACTTCACCTTGGGCGGTACCTCGGTGTGCACGTCGTTTGACAGTGCTGCTTTCGAAGGATGCCATGATTGCATTGCTTTTAAGCGTGTGGAAAGAGTTTTTCAATAATATAGACCTCTAACTATCCATCTTCATCGCTTTTTTTGTTTGCTCTGTCATCTTTAATAGCGTTTTCATTTCTGTATTAATTTTCTGCTCCTTTAGCACTTTCAGTCTCACCATGTAGTCCGCAGTCATTGTCGTCTCTCGTCACATACAAACAAAAAATATTCCTTTGGGGGTCATCAGACTGGTGTAGTAGTCAATGCTCATCCTAGGTCGTGTGAGGTGATGATTACTTCATCATACCTGCACTTCCTCCACTCGGTAATGTTTCCGATTTGGCCTAGTGTTTTTGCTGGTACTTCCGTTTCTTTTTCAAAAATTCTGCTTACTGTATACATATACTTTTGATATATGTCTACTGAACGTATTAACCACATCACACAGTTATGCAAAGGAATAGAGTACTTATCCGTCATAAGAGTTAATTCATAAGTTTACATTTCCCTTTAGTTCACTCAAAACCTCAAAGATCTTTGCAGACCTTTCGGACATGGTGTTGACCTGTGCTTAAACTGTCACTTTATTCGTGAGACAGTCTACTGCGAGACCTCACATAATGGGGGTAAATGAGATTGTTGCCGAAAAGGTTAGGCGTTTACAGAACATGGGAGACAAACATACGTACATATACTAAATCTTGGAAATGGGTTAGGGTATGCTCTCTAAAGAGGTTCCTCCAGCTCTTTCTTATTGTTTGTTTAGAGTTGTTACCTATTGCTCTGGTTTGAAAAACGCCAAAATGATTATTTGAACCTAAAGTACTCCTTAATTACTTAAGTTGCGCTTCAGTGCGGGATGAACCTGGGCCTCAATTAACAAGCCTCTCCAGCCAGCTCGATCTTAAGCCAGCTGTCTCCAGTTTCGCACACCAAGTTGGTTGAGGTCCCTTTAAATTTGAGCGCGCCACCTGAGTCGAGTTCATCCTTTACTGGTCCGTCCCTCTGGGATAGGGTCGAACACTCTCCAGGCTGGAGCATTGTTGCCCATTCGTTCCACATGAGCCAGCTATCTTAATCGTTGTATTCGAATTCTTATGACTAGGTCGGTGTCGCTATATAGCTCGTACAGCTCATGGTATCTTCTCCTCCACTGTCAGCCTATGCAAAATTGCAAATGGGACCAAAAATCACGTGAAAAAATCATCCATTCTTGACATAGTTCATGTCTCAGCACCATAGAGCAGGATGATCAGGGTTTTGTATAGGGTTACTTTAGATCTAAGTAACTTTCAATTACCAATGTCACCTTGTCTAAATCCTTTTTCGACAACGAAGGTCACGATAAGGTCTTTTGTGGCGTGATGCAGGAATGACAGAACTAGACATAGCTCTGTATAGGGTTAGATACTGTCATAGGCGGCCTTAAAATCGATATATGGGTATCGATTGGAAATTCGTGGTTTTTTTCCAAGATCTATCGCAGTGTGAAAATTTGGTTGATGGTAGACTTTCCTGGCCTTAAACAACCATGGACCAATCAGCGACGTTGAGGAAACTTATTCCTCTAAAATTGGCGCAGTTTAGATTGGACAAACAATGCTGGGGATCCATTCCATTCGGGCAGTCATCATATTTTGCAAATGAGTTGGTTCATGCTCTTTACCAAGTCGTCCCCTATTGCTTTGAGTTGCTTGACAGTCAGGCCATCAGCTCCATCAGCTTTATTAGATTTCTGCTAACATATCGCTATCTTAACTTCATCCACGTCGGGTGGACAGAAGTGTTGGTTATAATCGTCTAACTTAAATGGTTCTTTCAAAGCTACTCGTTAAAACACTATAATTTGCCACAGCTGGCACAGGTCACAGACAACATTTGTCGACCGCATTCCCAGTGTGTTTAGAGTTTTAAAAATTACTAGGGTAAATAAAAAGTAACAGTATTTAAATTAAAGTGCAACCTTCGGCTTATACTCTAATTAGTCGCAGATGAGAACGCCCATTGACACATTTCGCGCGTGCACATTCTTACCCTACAAATCAACAGAAGCGCGTACTTCAACCTACTACTGCATTCACCCATGAATCATTCATTTTATTAAATAATAATAAACTTAAAAACGTGTTTAATAAGAAAAATAAAAATAAATAATAACACGGTCAATAATCTGCAACATTTTGCAGACAACCCATAATTATTTCTGACGTAATGACACCGTATCCTCATTCAGCCAAACTATAGTGCAACCAACACCAACACATCGCAAACAGCTGTGTGTGTTGCCGCACGAAATGAGGACACGAACACGACGGAGTCTATAGTGAAACTTGAAAAAAGAAAATCAGGCAAATTACCCCTTCATGGATAGTAAAGTGAGACCCAATTTGTAAGGAAGCGCAGGAATAATATTCTCGTTCCATCTTTTATTATTGCGGCGCCTAGGCAGGCACTCATACTCCTGCTGACTCTGACTCGCGAGAGAGATGATTCTTTTTTTTTTTTTTGGTTCGGTGCTTTGTGAGGGTAGCTCACAAATGTCTGCATGAATGTGGTACATTTGTAGGATTTTTGTTAAAAAAAAAAAAAAAAGGAAAAAAAATGTAGTCTCATGGTGGAAATGAAAAATTCCAATTAGATGGCTAGGGGAGGATAGTTTGTCTAAAGTGCCTTTTTAACATCCTTTTTTTTTGTGATTGCTTTCTCTTGTATTATACGTACACCTGAACTGTAAGAGTGGGTGAACATGAAACTACGAGAAAAGAAAGAAAAATCAGCCGAGAGAAGTAAGAAGGATGAAGGGATTGTGAAATGAATTCGCAGACTTATTTCTCGGTGGAGGAAATAGCGATTCCTTCGGGCGTGAATCCATTTCGGTTATCCATGTACGTATGCCTTGCCTTTACAGTGTTCTATTATATTAATAAGTGGTTGAAGCACTGAGAAATCAGCATACAAAATGAAAAGAATACGAGAGAGAATAAAGGAAAGAAAGAAACTTACATCCATTTCGTAAGTTCGGATGAAGTCAAAGATACTTTTGCCTTTTTTGCTTCCTTTTAGTCGTCTTTAGCAGCCATTAAGAGTTTTATCACTTCTTAATGATGTTTTAGAACTTTTGTTATTTCATAAAGAAAGCAAAAAGGTGGTGCTAAATGTGTAGCTAGTGTGTAATAGATACTCCTCAAGAGTGTCCTTAAAGTTAAACATTTTAAAGCTTCTCCTCAGTGTGGCTTTATTTTATGGTTGGGATACTCTTTGCTCTTAAATATCCTTAACTAGCAGGGATTCTGATAAATGGCAGTAAGGATGTAATTTATTAATTTCGTGTTAAATTGGGACAGGGATGGAATAGGACAAATTGAAATTAATTAATTTTTTGCCCTTATCTATGTCATGTTAATTTTTCTTTCTTTTCTTTTCAGGTAAGTCATGATTATTTTTTAACGATTAAGAAGCCAAATACATATTTGTGAGTAGTTTTACATTATACCTACATTATATGGCTATTTCTAAAAACACTCTTTTCTAAAAAAATAAAAAAAAAATGGTATTCCACAAGGAAGTCACCTATGGCCGGCATTGATAATTTTTTCTTATCAAGATCTTAAAGTGCTTCAAGCTGCAATGACTTGACTTTCAAAAATATATTACCACTTACTTATCGGACTATCGATTCGTGAAGAATATCTGCCTAAGCCACTGTACTCTTCCATCTCCTTAAGTCCAGGTCATGCTGCTGCCAGTTGGTCAGACCAAGTATCCATCTTCATCGAATATTTTAAGAAGTATTTTCTTTCGAAGGAACCCAAGATTTGCTTCGCTTTCTTGCTTATCGTTTTCCGTAAGGCTGGAAGGATTAATAGTTTGTAAATCATCACTTTAGTTTTTAATATTATGAGTTTTGAACGCAGTTGTCTTGTCAAACCCAAGTTGAAGTGGCTTGCTAGGGTGATTCTTCGCCGGATCTTCACTAAAATTACACATTTAGTCCGTGGTAGGTGAACTCTTTAACTACCTCGAAGTTGTAGCTGCCTTGCTTGTCGGGTTTGCTTGTCAACAGCAAATATTTGGTTCAGTCCTCGTTGACCAATATCTCTAGCATTTGTTTCAATTCCCATGAAGGCCTCTATGATGGCTCAATATCGTTCACACAGTACGCTTTACAGGATCTTATATGCGACATTGAGCAGGGATATATGTACTTCGATAGTTGACCCAAGACATATGTAGGATTGCTTTTTTTGTATTGATAGGCTATATAGCACCATCGTGCTACCATACTTTGCTAATGTTCTGATGTATGCTCCTTATTTGAATAGTTCCGACTGTAAAACATCGGGGCCGGCAACTTTCTTGTTCTTTAGCTTCATAATAGTTATACCAACCTCCTCCAAACCTAGAATGAGAAGTACTGTGAGATCTCTTCTTGCGGTGTCACTGTCTCTGTTTGCTGCCCCTTTAGTATCTGCTTAGGATTCCTGCCTGTGTTTCGGGTTTAAGGCCTGAAGCTTGTTTCAATTACGAGAATCTTAGATAACAACGAGCTGGGAGGCTGCGTATGTCGTCTTCTTTCTACGCAGAACCTTCTTTTCCTCCAGTCTCTTGGTTTTGTACTCTTCCCGTGTTACTCTTGTATTCTGCTGCAACGCCTGATATGCAGCTTCTGTCATCTTTTTCCTATGCGTGCGGTCATCATACCACGAATATCGGGGGTATTTTGGTATTTTTGGCTATTTCCTTGATGATCGCCCGACGAGTCATTGGTCATTGCCGTTTGTTGTAGCTGATGGCATGGTGAAGAATTCCTCGCTCAATCGTTCTCTGTAGTCTCTGGCTCCTCCTAGTGTGCTTAGGTGCTCGTTAGTACTAGGGTTAACCAATGGGCAAGGGACATCTCTCCTCTATGGGTATCGCAATGGTTCTGTATTGACCTGAGTGTGGATTCCTCCACTCGCCGGCCAACGTACCTAACCTCAACTAGGCGCTCGATGTTGAATTTCCTCTAAGGGCAAAAAAACATTTTTCAATGTGCAGATCTTATACTCTTGTAAGTTTGTCTAACATTTCGACACACTAACAACTGATCAAAGCCGCCCGTCGCCTCACACAAATCTGCAAAGTCATTCTTCTGCTATATCTAGTCTCCTTAGAAATTTTGTGATCTTACAGTGCTCCTGGAAAGCCTATAAGCATACCAAAGACATTTCTGTGCAGGCTGATGCATGCTTTGAATCTTTTCCTGCTATTAAAACTTTTGCAGTTCCAGTTTTTCTTGGTTTTTCATGGTCATTATTTTAGAGTTTGGTCTCCTATTCTGCAGAATGGTTCAGTTCCTATAAAGAGTTCTGGTGCACGTGCCTATTCAAAAAGCTTGGCAGGAAACAGACCCAATCTATGTCTGAAGCCATCTGTAAACCGAGTACTTTTTCCTACATTTTGATATACGAAATCTAGGTTATCCTGACATTCTAAATGGTGCCGTAGGTGGCTAATGCTATTAAAACGTAAAATCTAGAACTTTAGGCTTAGAAGTCCCATCTCACGAAAACCTATTTAGACATAACACAGCGAAGACTGCGATCCTTTTGAGACCTAGACTTTATTAGATCGTCATGATTGTCACATGATCGTTAAAGTTATGATCACTGATGCTAAAATTTCTTAAATACTTCTGATCGTTAGACCTGAGAATGCCAGAGCTTTGATCGTTATAGCTGCGTTTGATAGAACCATCACCATTGATCGTTAAAGCTATGATCCCTGGAGCTAAAATTTGGTAAGTTCCGAGAACGTCCAAGTTTTGATCGTCATCACTTATGGGAAGCATGATCATTCGAATTTTCAATGGTGAGATCTTTAAATTTTGATCGTTTGTGATGCGATCGTTAAATCTAAGATCATCTGATTTTCAATCGAGAAATTCAAGGAAATATACCACGTCAAACTTGATCGTCAGAGTTCTACGATCGGCAAAGAATCTGTTCAGTAAGATTTCGTTTACAATTTAGCTGTGCGATACCTATGATGTCGAACTCTTGTGATCACCAGATTTGTGATATGCGATACGTAGATCTACAGTGGAGACGTAAATGAGTGACAGGAAAGTGATCATCATGCCTGCACCACTCCTGTACACACAAGGATCTCCGTAATATACATTTCATCAAGTAAACTCAAGCTTCACTATAAACTCTCTGCATGACTGATTTCTTATTATTTTTGTGTTTCAGTTGAAATCTACTTACCTGCGGTCAAACATTTGTGTTTATATTGAGTTATACTCCAGTCTTTGTCTACAAATTTGTAATAGGCAGAAAAGCGGTGTCAATACGACTCTTCGGAGAGTTCGTCTTTCAGGTTACGCTTCCTTCTTACAGTCAATCAGCGGGGTTCTGATGTAGTGAACGGATTTTTAAATATTTTCGCTATGCAGAGCTTAATGATAAGAAATCTTTTTCTCTGTTCAGTCTATGTACATCGTGCAGAGAATTTTCTATCCACTATCCATTGGTGTAATTGATTTTGAGACTATTTTAGTATTTTTAAGACAAATTCCTTATAAGTCATCTACGAGTACTTGCGATGTATTTTTGTCTTGTGTGCCTCCATTGTTCATACCTTGCCAGTTCAAGTTCTTCGTGTTCGTCTGACACACCTCACTCACTTTACCCTCTGACCTGTCAAAAGAGTAAATCCAAGTCTACACTCTCAGGCCATAATAGTATTCATTGTGGTATCCAAGACTGAGCTTCATCTCCAAGATACTATTTTGGTCTTCTTCTTAATGTTCTCTTTTAAAACTCTCTGGCCAGCCAATCCAAAACGCAATCGATATCCCCGATGAATTTCAACCGAGTCCACCCACGTCAATTCTTACAATAGACGACATCAAAGTGATTATTTTATCATGCGACTAAAAAGGTTTCCATTGGGCATACCACACTCTTCATCGTCTTAGCCATAAATGTCACTGTCACAATCGCCTCCACCTTTGTCATCATCATCATCATCATCATCATCAGGAATGACAAGGGCTGAAGAAAAGTACAATTGACTGTTGGGACAATGGAAATCTTTAGGAGTGCACTACTTTCGTGTAATATTAGAATTTCAAGTGGCAAACGATGAAGAGGTTCTTTTCGACAAAGGAAGGTCGTTGTGAATTCTTACGGAGGCGTAAGTACCTTGGCTGTAAGACATTCAAGTAGTCTTGGGAATTAGTCTATGTGTGCTGTGCGGATGAGTGTATCATTTCGAGGAGTAGTGGGTGTAGAAAGTGGCTGATCTATGCAAATGGGAACATATTTCGACCATTAAATGAAGGCTTATGTGGAAGGGGGGTGCTCTGGAATAGAAAGCGTCGGTGTAAGTAGATAATACAGAAAACACTGTTAAACCGCTAAATTATAAGATAAATTCTAACAAAAGGGTTTAGATAATAAATTCGGAATAAACATTACAATAACTTTGTCTGTGAGAGATGGGGACACTTCGATAGCGCATCCCGTCACCCATTAACCCTTTATATCTAAACAAACATTATCTGGTATTCACTTAACTGCCAGCTTATCTTTCAACCCCATCTCGAAGGGATATGTATCTCCACCTCGGGCTCTCTCATATGTTATTCAGAAATTTGCGTGCACTTAATCGTTATTAGCTCCGACACAATTGTCTCCGATTCGCTGCCAAACACCACCACCCTTCGTGTCGGTACTCTGTCCTTTGGCAACCTCGCCCCCAATCTCTGTGTTGTATAATTAGAACTCTATGCTATGTCATGACAAATGTCATACCCCTTTTGAATCCATTATTACTTTCGTTCCTTGCTGTGTGTGTCATCGCAGATGAAAACAAAGGGAAGTCGAAGAGGGCGGAAAACCGAAAGCAGGAAATATCCCCATGAGTCATTGTGAGAGAAGAGTTTTTTTTTTTTTTTTGCTGTTTGTCCTGTTCTGCTGGAGCTATGTTTACACAGGAAGAATGCGCGGATAAGCGTCTGGCAAACAATTGAAGGTCGCAGGATATTATCATCCCCAGGTTCTATTTTTTTTTTCATACTCGAGGAGACATGTACTTGGGAGGAGTAGGTATAAATAGAATCACAGGGGGTAAATTTCGCTGTCTATTCTTGTGTGATGTAATTTTTTTGGCGAGAGATGGCAAGACCAGACAGAGTTTAAAGAGTGAAGCCCTCAGGCGTAAAGTTGATATGCACCAGCGATTGTTTCGCACTGTGTGTGAGTGTAGATATGTTCCAATGTGTCAATTGTGAAAGGAGTTCTGTTTCCTTTTTTTTTTTTTTTCTCTATTTTTTGTTTGTCGTTGTCCATGAATTTGCAATGTATGTGGAAGCGCATAAACGGTCCACTGCAGGAATTCCCGCGGTACTCAGGGAAAATTTAGATGAGCGGCGGCGGGTATTGCGAAAGGATCTGTCTGCCCGCAAAGCAAAAAATAAAAAACAACGAACTTTGGTTTTATGTTTTGCAACTACGTGCAGGATTCGCTTCTGCGGGCATGTTAGTGCAGGAAAATGCATTGCACGTATGCAGTATCCTGAAGCAGATGCTAAATAAAATTTCGCCTACAAATATGCACATGCTTTTTACGAGGCATTGAATATACGATAGAGAAGCCGCGTATAGTGGAGGAAAAGTTATATGCTATAGTATGTATAACAACGAAAAAAAAACCACTGAATTCACTCTTCACTTAGTCCTGCAATTAGAGTAATTGGAAGTGGAGGAGATTTTTAGTTTTATTCGTTTACACTTTGATGGGATAAGAGGTTGAATATTTTTACTTTCCTTTTTCTAATAAAGTTTAACGTGTTTGGGATTTTTTTTATTAAAACTTTATCCCGACCCTGGCATGCAGTTGTTGTGGCGGGTTTGTGGATGTGATCATGAAAATAATTTATTCACTTCAGTTAGTTTTATTTGCTGTGAAAAGGTTTGTGAAATAATAGAAGGGAATTTCAAAGTCCTTACTGCAATGAATACTATTTTCGTAGAAATTTACACAGATAGCTAAATGCACATTGTTTGATGAATCGCTCATCCATAAACTGAACACTCTTGAAAGGGATATTCTTAAAAAAAATAAGTGCGATATAAAAATCCCACCATATTGAGTACTTTTTTTCAAGAAATTAATCCATCGCCTCTGTTTGATCGGAAATACTGACAATAAAAGGTCACGTTCCCTTGTGTTACTTTTCCTAAAATCTTAAATACTATAAAAAAATCCAAAACGCTAAGGCTACAAAAGTCCTTGAAATCACAATTTCTGAAAAACCCATAAACGTAGAAGTAATTCCTTATAACCTCTATATGTTCGATAAGAAGAGATTTTACGAAATTCGGGTTCGTTCGTTCGGGCTGGGTCTACCGGCAAACGACCTCTGTAAAAGCTGCATGGACGAGGAAGAGGCAGAGACTATTCTTCACCTCCTATGCACTTGCCAAGTTCTCCTTGAACTCGAAGGAAACTGTATCTAGAAGAGTACTTCTTCGACAACCTTGGCGAATTAGCTAACATAAGTATTAACCGCCGCCAGCGCTTTATAATAAGCTCATGTTGGTTCAACGGGTAGTTGAAGACACTAGATACTGTGGTATGACAATGGGCCTATTCTGGCCTAAGTGTGGCTGCACATTCTGAATCCTCCCAGCCGAACGAATCCTAACCTATGTATATGAGACCGACATTTCAGAGGCCGATTGGCTCATTCTTTGTTTTAGTATACATAAACGATTATTTTTTTCAGAAGATAATAAGGAAAGATTCAAAAAACTTCCAAAGAACATTAATGGCATTTTTCGAACTAAGCAACATCGATTACTTCGCCGAATACATACATATACCTTTGTACAGGAAGGTATTTGATTACGTCTGGAGAAATAATAATTTTGTTTTGAAGTACCCGAACACTCTGAATAAAAAAGACCATGTACTCGGTAGGATTTATATTGTTCGTCCGATCAACGTCGAGTGCTATTACCTGCATCTCCTGCTTCACGAAGTTCGAGGGCCTACATCCTTTTCAAACTTAAAGACGGTAGCTGCTTACATGCATCCTACATTCCACTCAGTTTGCAGGGACTATTGGAAGATGGAAGATATTGGAACCAGATAATGGAAGCTTCTGTCTCTGATTTATGTAATTGAGATCTGTTCGCTATAATGCTGGTTTTTGCGAAGGTCTGGGTGAAGATATAAAATAGCAGTTGAATGTTGGGGACTGTATGATCGACACAGTTGCGGTGGGATATCAACCCCTTAATCACTATGAATTACCACAGCCCTTAGTGAAACTCCTGTCAACCTTGATTACTTAAGAGAAATGTCATATGACATAGACGATCTATAAAACCACTCACTTCTCAACTGTAATCAGAAGAAAGTTTACAATGAAATCATTCAAAGTTTCAAAACAACAGATGATAACATTTTGTTCTTGGACGCAGCAGGCTGGACGAAAAACATTTTTGTCAATAACCTGTTGCTTGCTACGGTAAGAGTATTGATGTCGCTTCATCTGGATTAGCTGCAACACTTTTGGAGTGGAATTGCGCATTCAGCATTCAAGCTACATTTCAATTCAAAGTCCTCTTTGCAACATATGTATATAGTGAGTGCACTATGTCACACAAAAGAGTTTTGTGCTGACAAATTAAGGGCTTGCCTAAATTCATCCTACTTGTGACCAAAAACGAAGCAGCTGTGTCTTAAACATACAGAAAAGATACAATCCCTGTGGGACGGACTACTAAAGTGGGCGCGGTATACTGCAATTTTGTATTCCTACGATAACTTTGAAGTGAACTATTTTACACTTCTACTGGTTCTACTTCTCAAAGCCCAGATATGAAATTTCATTCTCCCAGTTCCAAATTTAAAGTATAATATATACTTTATAGGGTTTATCTTTATTATTTCTCTATGTTACAAACTATGCATCAAACTTAATACACCCTACAGAGTATAAAAATAATATGAGGGTACATTTAGGATTTGGTTGGGACGTGGATGGTAAAGAGTCTACGCAGCTTGAAAACTGGAATAGACGACGGAAATATAGAAGAAGAGTCAAATCGTGAGGGACATAAAGACACTCCGGATTTGAAGAACATACCCAACAAACCAATTCCAAAGCTAAGGGAGTGGGCTATACTAACAAAAAGGAATTATGCAATCGAAATTAGTGCTTAGCTTTCGCTTAAATTAAATGCTTTTGATATGACCTGCAACTATATAGGCACAGTAGATAGTAGATATCGAAGAAGTAATGGATTAAATAAAATAAATAAACAATTGGCGCGACAGGTCCATGGGACCCAGGGTCTAGCTTCTCACAATCATTCGTACTTGTTATATTCTTCACCCAAATGGAAGAACAATTTTTTATTTGATAAGCTTTTTCGTGGCAGTTATACTCTCAGTTGTTTGTCAGATGGTCGTGAGAGGTGGGGCCGTGAAAGAAATTTGTAGGTTTTGTCTAGGGATTGAAACTCAAGCTCAACAGTGCTATAGTAGCTAACTGCTCCCCATACCATAACACCACCTTCTCGACTATGATGATGCTTTTTTCGGATGAGAAGAAGTTTAATTTTGATGGCCCTGATGGGTTTAATTATTACTTCCACGATGTGAGGAAAGAAGAACGTTTTTTAGCGCGGCATCATAGTCGAGAATATGGTGTTATGTTATGGGGAGCAGTTAGCTACTATGGCACTGTTGAGCTTGAGTTTCAAACCTCAAAAATGACTGCAATAAGTTATAAAGGAATCTTGGAAAGAACTTTTCCTAAATTTTCGGACATTTTTGGACCCATAAACTAGAGTTTTCAGCAAGACAACGCCCTCATCCACACGGCGCGCATAGTCAAAAAATGAATACAGGAGCAGAATGTGGAATTGCTTCAATGGCCACCGTACTCACCCGACCTAAACCTTATGGAAAATGTTTGGGGATGATTAGAACGATAAGTTTATGTGTCTGGCCGTCAGTTTGAGAACAGAGAATCCCTTATTGCAGCTGTTAAATTAGCCTGGAGGGAAATTGCGCTGGACACCCTGAGTACAGTTCGTAAAGAATTCATAAATGTATCCCCGTTGAAAATAATTTCAATTAAATTCACTGACTTCAACTGATTTCAAGTGAATTCACTACTGACATCAACTAAAATCTAGTGAATTCAATTGGCTTCCACAATGATTTCAAATCACTGATTGCTACAAATTGAATGCATTATTCACTGACTTCAAAAGAATGCTGAATTACGTTTTTTTAAATCCCAATCTTTTCTAGAAAAAAAGACTTTAAATCATTTCTAGGTGAATTCAATAGAATTAATCTCCCAAAAGACTTAATTCTTTTACAACTCTGCCCTTAGGATAGGATAAATAAAAAAAGACAATTTTTTTCTTTCTAAACTCCAAATTGTATCCTTTCACGGTAGTCGCCAACTTAAACTTTTGCAAAATAAGTTAATGAATTATTTAATCCTGTTATGTATTCTTGGGCATTTTAGCTTCCTTTGTCAAAAAGACAATTGTCTTTCCGACTGAAATTCCATGAGACATTTATTTCTACCTTGGTTGGCCTCCCTATAACTTTTAATAGGATCTACGTTTTGTGTTGTGTTTCGTGAAGGATAAAGGTGGAGTGAATGGAAACAATTTTAGGTAGTTTCGTGTGTTAGGGATTATATTTTTCAATTTTATCCTCGAAATTAAATGCCAAAGACAAAGAAAACCTGACGATGGGCGCAAGAGCAAATTACAAAGAAAGGAAAGATACTAAATTTTCTTGTTTACTTTATGGGGAAAAGTTACTCAAGTGCTCGATGGTGGTATACGCATTTCTAAAGAAGAAGATGATGACTGCTATTCTAAAGCTGACCATAGAAGACGGGTTTTGTGGTTTTTCTTTGGAATGTTTTTTGGGCGGTTTTTCTTTTGAAGGAAATGGTTTTTGTTATGAAGTGGGTTAATTGGGGATTGAGGATTAGATACAATTAGGAGTGTTTTAGGTATTGTCTGCTTTGGTAGGATCTTTGTTTTTCTTTTAATGAGGGGGCAATGGGGGTATTTTCTCGTTGATATGGGGGTGTTTTATCCACAAGCTCAAAATGGAATATCGCAAATAAATACATTGTATGATTGAAAATATACTCTTATTGTCCTCTACCCTGATAGATACTCTGATATCAGTATATGC
Organism: Xylota sylvarum; assembly: GCA_905220385.1. Classification (NCBI taxonomy): domain Eukaryota; kingdom Metazoa; phylum Arthropoda; class Insecta; order Diptera; family Syrphidae; genus Xylota; species Xylota sylvarum. The sequence continues at coordinate 98,638,499 of LR999957.1, read as the reverse complement.
AGGACATATACGTATTTAAATTCAATTCAAATGCCATTTTCATTGCGGAACTCAATCGAAAGTTCAAACTCTCCCCATTTTAGAAAATCCATCACAATCCAAACCTGTCGATGGTTTTGCAGACTAATAGTTCCCCAATGGTGACCATTTGTGACCACAAAAATCTGCTGACACACCAATCAAAGTAATGCAATTATCTATTCATTGCTGAATGATGCAGAAACGCAAAAAAAAGAACTAGAAATGTACATACATAGGTACATATTTCTATACTCGAATATCCGCATTCATTCCCTCAGGAAGGACCATCACCATTAAACAAACTCAACCAACTAAAGGACCAACAATCAACTGCATCTGCGGTATCACCACTAAATACGATTTCACAATTTCCATTGCAATTTTCCTACAAAACTTTGGATGGTACCAAGTGGGACTCGAGGACGATATGATTGTATCTGAATGGAAAGTGGAAAAAAAACCCCCCCAAAACCCGTATAAACCGAGCTCTGCAGTCATTCGAAAACGAATCAATAGTTTTCCCAAAGGGGGAGTTGAATTGAAACCTGTTTATCGTGCTTCGAATGTCGTGAACAAAAAACCGATAATTATATTGGTTACATAATTTTAATTAAACTTGACGGTGATTAAAAGTGACCATAGTGTGTTGCGATGGCAGCTGAAGTAGGTAGATTATCCTGAAAATGTTAGTCATGGTCTGTGGGGTTTTTTGGAACGATTCCTTTTGTATCACCCAGTGGGGTTCATATAATTTGTGCTATGAAGTATGTAGCTCTAAAGAGTATCGTAGTCGGCAATGAAATGAGGGAATACCAATAAATTCCATTGCGGTTTTCAGAAATGAACGACGAAATTGGTCAAATTGTTTGATTCTACATACTTTCTATGGGTTTGACTTGATTTATTAGTCTTTTCTCTGGAAAGTTAAATACTGGCTCCTATCGAACCGAGTTCAGTCAAATCTGGCCAATTTTTAGTACGATTAGTACACATTCTCATCTATTTTCGACAGCTACTAGTATACCGTTTTCAAAGATACAAGTATCTTGTCCTTTAAGCATTTATTCTGTGTTTGGGTTTCTTTATTTTACCGGTACTAGTGGTGTGATTATTACTATTTGTCATTAGCACATCATGTTCAATAAAAAAAAAAAATCTGCAACTTGCCCCAACATGTTAATCACTCGCTCAATTATCACTCAGTCTACGTTCACTGGTTTTTCCACATTTTTGTTTAACAAATAAGTTAATATTTTGCTTGGAACGATTACAAGCTCAGTTTCACCTGAATAGAGGACACACATGCGATTCCCCATAGAACAAACAATAAAAAAAAAATCTCAAATTCCAGTCACACCTCTCCATTGCAACCCGCAACTCACGATACACGAAACGGCCTCAAATGATGATGATTCACCCCTAAAGGTTGAATGGTCACACACGCAGCACCCCCATTTCACTTGACTACCATCATCATAATCATAACAATCGCCATAGTCATTTGGACGAGTGACATACAGAATATTTTGTTTGTATCTTGTAGATTCAATAAAAGGATATACTCCCTAGAGTCCCCCTCCTTGGTGTATAGATACGTAGGCGGCAGTGGGATAGCATCTGGGACAAGTTATATCACCTGTGTACACAGAAAGGAGAAAGTACACTTTTGTCCGCTGTGGATTACGAGGGTAAAATAGGCAATTGTAGTGCGCATAGCCATAAGGTGCTTCGATAAAAGTAAATTAAGAGAACATGTTTCACCCAGCACCGTAAGGAAGGGAGATGAACGAAAAGAAAAATGGGTATGAGCCAGTAATACAATTTGTTTAGACAAATTGCGATATTTTTCAAGGGTTAACGCCTCTGTGTTCGGGCTATCTAAAACGAAAGGTGACGTTTTAATGGATGCACCATTAAATAAAGTAAGACCGGGTGTGGAGTGCAAATAATCCTTATATAACTACCGATGACAGTCAGAACGACAGACACCACACAAAATGTGTTTAACGATCAATTTATTCTGGTGTGCTACTCGTTTACTGCAGCGCGCTATAAATTGCCTAATTGCAAATCTATCGCATGGTGGAGGCAGAGATTTGTGTTGTAGACACAAAAGAGAAATGAATTTTGTGATAAATTCCATGGTTTACAGACGAGGGACATGTGTTGGGCGCCAATTTATATTGGAAGGGGTGAACTGTTTTTGAATTTATGAGACGAGGGCATTTCCATTTATTGCTATTTTGTCACCAATATTGAAGATTGTTAACATTTCGAATCTCTGCTTAAAGTCAATCATTTTCCACCATGTGAGCATCCAATTAATTATTTCGAAGCACATGCCACACTAAATCCCTCAAAACCTAACTAAGCGTAAACTTCTCCACACCATAGTCTCTGCCAATCCATCAATACCTCAAGCAGTTCCCTTACAACTTCCTCAAATCAGACGCCACCGCCGCAGCTATAAATCCCCCACAATCCCATAAATAACTGTTGTACACCCACTTTACCCCCATTGGCTTTGCCATTGCTTTGCATATCGCAATTAATTAAGCTGATAACACTAAGTCACACGCATGCAGTCCGCAAACAGAGTCGTATTCACTTCATAATCACTCAGTGGCACTTAATTATCTAAGTAATTACCATGGGGTGGTGGTATTTCAAAAATCTCCAACCACCTCTGCCAGAGTAAACAAAAACATAGCAAACCACTTAAATGTCCAATGCACAAAAGCTGGCAGCAAACCCATCCACTGCCAATGGCTTAAGTAGTTCACAACAATGAACAGAGCCCCATACAAAGAGAGAGAAATCCAACCCAAAGTGGATGCATCGAGACTAAAGGAACGGAAATTCAATCGCCAAACTAACTACCAACATGAAGTTCAAATCAACCGGAATAATTATGTAATTCAATTTGATTATGATAAGGCAGGCTTTTGTGTGTTTCAAAGGAAGAAGGGCGACCGGGCTTGTGTGTTTGTCTGCGAAGAAGGGTTGTTAGCCAGGTCGTTACAAAGTTGCACGAAACTGGGTGATTGTGGGTGGAAATTGAGTATCGAACAAATCGACCAAACCGGTTGGATTGTAAAATTGTGAAATTCAATTGAAGAGATTTTTTTTTTTCTAGATACAATTGAAAAATACGCTAGGTAGGGGATTTCAGTAAACATGTATGGCGTTTGAATGTGAGGATCTACATTTTTAATATTTTTATTCAATTGAGTTGCCAATGTTATATTTTTCCATTCAATAGAAATTTTCTGATTTAATTTCGACTACGGAACCATGTCTGCTTTAGAAATCCATTAATGGAATGGAAGCAGTGGTTACAAAGGACATTTGTGGTAGGAAAGTAATCCAATTTTTGTATGGAAGTACCTAAAAAGAAAAACTTACTACTGTCTACATACTTATTCTTTCAGACAGGCAGGGTCCTCAAACCATACCCTTTGGACAGGTCTTTGTCCACTTAGATACTATTGGAATAATATACATATGTCTCTCTGAATAATATACAAAGCCAATAATAATCACAACCCAAACATATTGTAATGGAGTGATTTTTCATATTCATTCTGAATAGGTTGCTTTTGCAAGGAATGGTTAAAGTAGAAATTATTTTCGACGCACCTGACTCCTTAGAGAAAATATTGAACACCTCCTTTCGATGTAGCCCGATCTATACAATAAACTAGATCTAAACACTAGCTTCAAACCACTTAACTCAATAATTTTTCTCCTTCACCCAACACAGTTTGAAGGAGGCGTTGTTGTGGTACGAATACACGCAAATTCCCGTAGTAAATCGTATTGTATCTACCCAGCCAAACATATAAAAAAATTTCTACTCATTAGCAAGTATACCAACCGGTTCAGATCACCACTCAAAATTAATGTCGATTGGATAATTATTTTCAAAAGTCCTTTCGCCTAAGTTTTCATTTTACTTATGTACATATACCCAAATAATTTCTGAATAAATCAAGAAGCAGCAGGAGCAAATATGTCGGACAAACGGATACAGATACTCAGTATCTTTCAACAATACACCCTATTTTGTTGCGAAAAGAACCTCAAAACCTTATGCTTATGTATGAATAGTTTACCATTTGGATTGCTGCTGCACTGTTCATGTCGCGAATCGTTGACAGACAGACTAGACACATGGAGAACGTTATCACTTCCTCGTTTTTATGTATGTATCTGTTGCCACTCTTGGGGCATTCCTAGACATTGAAGGGGCGTTCAACAACAACGTAAGCACCGATGCGATCCTGGGCAGCTTACACAGAGCTCAGCTGAGCATCGGTCTCTCAAATTGGATTGCTGAGATGCTTCAATCGACAGTTATATCTTCATCGCAAGGAGATGTAACTATCAGGAGAAGCGTCTGCAGAGGAACCCCCCAAGGAGGAGTTTTATCCCCTCTAATATGGCTCCTATGCCGACAACGTGGTTATCTTGGTCTCAGGGAAATTCCCTTCAGTCCTAAGCGAAAGACTCAATCTCGCACTACAACTAGTGGAGAATTGGGTTAGCAGCAAAGGGCTAGGAGTGAACCCTTCAAAAACGGACGTAGTTCTCTTCACCAGGAAGAGATCAATTCCTGCCTTCAGACCCACAAGTATCAGTGGTACTGAACTAAGTATCTCAGGTTCAGCCCGATACCTGGGTGTAATTCTAGATTCCAAACTAAATTGGAAGGATAACACTACTGAACGCGTCAAAAAAGCTAGCGTAGCTTTCTATTCTTGCAAAAAGGCATGCAGTAACACGTGGGGTTTTAGTTCACTGGCATGGTGGACGGTACTGGAGAAGCAATACCAGCTTTCTAACCTCCCTAAAATCCAGAAGGCAGCGTGCATCGGAGTCATGGGATCAATGAAGACAACACCAACAGCGGCAATGTGGCGGTCTAGCGGCTAAAACCGCTGTAAGACTGAGGGAAGGTCGAATGTGGTCCTCGAGCCTGTACGGCCATGCCTCAATTTTGTCCCGATGGGGAACTACCAGCTGTTTGTCAAAAACTGATCACATGACCTCCACGCTAGCATTTGAAAGGAGATTCGCTATAAGAATTCCTGCAGAATGTACTGGAAGCGCCGAAGAACCATGAAGAAGAAGGAGCTGGCGTTCTATACCGTCGGTTCTAAGATGGACGTTGGCACGGGAGCCGGAGTTTATTGTGAAACCCTAGGAATAAACAACTCCTTTAGAATAAACGATGATTGCAGCATCTTTCAGGCCGACGTCACAGCCATCATACAGGCTGCTAAGATTATAAGTCAGAGCAATATCGTTGGCAGAACGATTACTGTGTATGTATGTAGACAGCCAGGCAGCCGTTAAGGCTCTGGACTCCGCTATAATCAGATCAAGGCTTGTGAAGATCTGTAAATCGCTCTTGAATGAGATATCTAGAGCTAATGCGGTGACCAACTGTTGGGTGCCAGGGCATATGGATATCGTAGGAAACGAAAGGGCTGATGAACTTGCTAGGAAAGGGTCGTCGCTGCACTTATCGCGGGCCCTCCCTTTTGTAGTAACCCCAATCAGTTCCTTACGGAAGAAAATAGAGGCTGAAACCATCGGTCGAGCAAATAGTCGCTGGGTTCATCTGGAAACATGCGCAATAGCATGACCGGGCATCAGCAAGAAGAGATCAACTTCTCTGGTGAAACTGAGTCCTTCTAAAGCACGGGTCGTTTCAGGGATAATTACTGTACATTGTGCCATTGGCGTCCACGCGGAGCGGCTCGGTGTACTACGAACAAGAAATTGAGTCAGTTCGTCACCTGCTGTGCGACTGTCCTTTCCTATCCGTCAGAAGAATGAGCACTCTTGGCAGTTACTTCTTCTCGGATTTGGAGGACTTGAGTAACGTAGAGCTGACGGACCTCCTGAGATTCATATCATTATCTCGGTGGTTCCAATAGCGGATTTTATAGGTTTCCAGGGTTAAATGATTGGGCACAATGGACCCAAACTGTGGTCTAAGTGAGCAGTTACACTGTCACAAGGCACCCATTTACCTGACCTAACCTAACTATGTATCTGTTGCTGATATTCTTAGCATATTCGTCACCTCTCGGTTGGCGTTATCTTACTCTTGTTGGCATAGGCTGAGTGACATTTTTCACAATTGTCGCCATTTCACCCTTCGCTCTATGCCTTACGTCTTCATCACAATTTGCTTCATGCCTCACATATTTCACTTCTCCGCACTTAGGTAAACCTATTCTGCGGAATAGAATATATAGTGTTGACCTTAGTGCGTCAGACAAGATTCAAGTTACATAAGTCCTATGTCTTTCCGTTTTTTTTCTTCTTCTTTCATTTTGTACACCTTTGCTTACTATAACTACATCGTCCATTAGAAACAAAAAAATTACGCTCGGTTGATTGCCATAATCCCTTCAAAGGTATTCCAAAGCCACTATAAAGACAGTAGGTCTAAGTACACTACCTTGGTTCACACCGAATATAACTACGTATTCGTTGGTTTTTCTAGATTATTCGTTCATTTCTTGGATCCTTTCTGTCCTCAGTTTAGTCCACATATTAGATCCATAGGCATTATGAATGAATACATACATATTAGAATGCCAAAGAAAGTAGAATATCTGCATCTCCTTGGTCTTCAATCGAAACTTTCAGTCATTTTCATTCTGATCATCGATTTCCCAAGTTTGCTCTTTTGCAAATCCCATATGAACATCCTGGTTGCAACATGGATATCCTTATATCGAACTTCCGCATCGATAGTTGCCTGCCTACGTATATCGCAGTATTCCTGTTGACAGGTTTGGAACCTTCCGAATCCGCCACCGCTCTAAAATATTTTCCAACAATTTTCTGTGTCCCTTCGTTTGTTTGGGGTCTGGGTATACTATGTACACACATTCCGAAACCACAAAGTGGATTTCCACATTGAAATGAAATCGAACAATCGTACGTTAATTTTATATCCTTCAGAGTATCCCCGTCGATCCGCCCGTCTCTGTATCACACAAACCCAACTGGATGTGTAAATTTTTTTCTCATTCAAAACATTTCACGTGCGGTTCAATAGACGACGATGACGATGTTGTGCAACTCTGTGCGTGTATGTCACCCCTTTATGAGCTCACCTTCGGTGTGCCTTACCCCAAACCTACCCCGTATCCTTTATATGCAAAGTAGATGGTGTGTATGCGAGGGAGAACGATATTGATGAGGGTGCAGCGACAAGCAGGTATAATTATTATTGTTCCGAGTACGAACACCACGCAGTGGTATGTGCGGTTTATTCTTTCAGGATTGTATTCAGCGCCCAGTGGCATTGTTTGGCCAACAATTGAAGCTTGATTTACCACATGAAAAGCACGAAACACAATTGTCGGTGGATGGGGGGTGGGGCACACACTCTTAAAGTTGTAATTTTACAACTAATTTAAGGCTGCATTGAAATTTATTATTCCATTTCTCATTCCATTTAAATATTGTTTTTTTTTTTCACATCCTCTTGATCCTTTAATGGCATGGAAATCATCTACTAAGCATTGGGCTGGGGATGGATCTGTGTAAGGGGTGACGAAAGTTTTTCATCATTCGACTTGAGAGACGAGTATTGTGCGAATTAATTCAATTCAGGAAGCTTGAGCATTGCATTTCAAAGGATGTACTTTTGATTTTCCATTTGAAATGGATATATGTACACATGAGCATTGGGAGGAAGGAGCGATGCATATATTTGTGGTGGTCTTTGGCTTCCTTGATGGAAACGTATGAAGTTTATTCAAATGACTTTGATCCAGAAAATTCATTGCCACGAGAGAGGATGAAATTCCTTGAGGAGGTAATTGAGTCCCATGGGAATTGTAGGTGAAGGGTGGCACATGACTTGCAGAATCTTCGACTTGTATTGAAATTCCCAGGATAGTTTGCTATTCAATACAGTAGGATGCATCTAGAGTTCTCAGTCCCGGAACACTTTCTTAATTAGAAGATTTCGAAAGAGGACTTCAGTTGGAAAGTTTTTTTTTTCTTTCTTTCTTAAGTTCTATCCAGTACTTCACCAAACTACTACATATATCTACAACTTGATTATTTTTCATCCCATTAGGTACAACTTCTTTTATTGACAACTAAGCCATGCTCTTTACTTACGAGGACATTTTATTTCTTTACATCGGTAGGAGGTTTTCATGAGATTTGGTTTTATTCTACTTGCTGTTCATTTAATCGAAGAAGGAAGGCTTTTCGGGATGCTCCCTATACTAGTAGGCTTACAGATGAAATTTATTCATTCATTAAGAACCATTTCCTAAGCCTAAGTAAGCCAAAGTTTCCTAGTGTAGGAACTATCTGACTTCTTTCTTTCTGAAAACCTTAACATTACTTGGCGGATTCCCCCATCCATACGTGAATAGGGCGGCAATAAATCTCTTTCATCTATTTCGATTTACGGCTAGATATTTCAACTGCGGTTACATTTTCCTTTGTGTCGCTGCTTTTTGATCTTCCAACCGGACATGCAACGTAAGGATTCCATTCGAAGGACTGCTTCGCAAGGTTATCATTTGGTTTTCTTAGTGTGTGACCAATCTAATGCCATTTAAGCTGTCTTATCTTAAAATCCAAAAGCTTTGGACTCGTTTTACGCCATAATTAATGGTTAGATGTAATTTGCGTCAACGAATCTTCAGGATGTATCGAAGACAGCGATTAACAAAAGTCTGTAACTTTCTCGTGATGTTTGCCGAGTCTTTCCAGGTTTGACAGGAGTACAATAGTTAAACTGTTCGACCTTCTTAATTGGCGTCTTCTTCAGAGTAATACGCTTCCTTTAATACTTAAACCGGCCGACTCTCTATTCAGTTGTAATAATTGACACATCACGTCTAGTCCGCTGATGGTATTTGCCAGCAGACAGATATATCATGGGAGTAGTCCAAATGACTTAACTTTTCGAACAGTCTCCAGTGGATGCCATGTCTCTCAGATGCACCTACGGTGGCACTCAGCACATGATCTATCGCCAATAGAAAGAGGATTGGCGGCAGAGTATCCCCTTGTTTCACTCCCTGTTGCACTTTGAAAAAGTCTGAGAGCAGGCCAATGTGTAGAACAAAACACGTTGGGTTACTATGGGACTATAGGGCAGCAATTATTTTTGGAGGGGATCCATCTCTTAAGAAGAGATCTCCAGATACATTCACGATGTACCCGGTTAAATGCCTTCTCGAAATCCACGAACATGAGGTAGAGCGGTGGCTTAAATGTTGTGTTGATGCGGTCGACGTACGATTGACCACTGCGAAAGCCCGCTTGATGCCTTTTAAGAGTAGACTCGATTCTAACCTTTATCCGTTCGGAAATTATAGTTGTCATTACACAAAACGGTGATATCACCCCAGTTTTTGCAGTTTGTAGGTAAGACTACCTTTTTGAGTATTTTAACAATAACTCCGTTCTTCCAGTCCCTGGGTAGGTTTCATTTTCCCAAATAGCCCTTGTAGCGGGATTTGATTTCAAGAACTCGGCCGGAATGCCATCGAGTCCAGCTGCTTTCTTGCCTTTGAGAAGATTGACCGCAGTTTTAATTTCTGCAACTGTGGGAGGTCCGGTGTCAATACCCCTAAAAAATCTGCACATATCGAGCAACTGGAGCTCATTGCTGCACTTTGTTTTGCCGGAATTGTCACTAAGCAGTGCACAAAAATATTTCTTCCTTTTGCGACGCTGATCCTCAGTTGATACCAATAGTGTGCTGTCCACATCCAGTGCAGGATGGTCGGTGTTGAAGATGTACTCGCCTAGCGTTTTCCTTCGCAAAACCGATATGGCAGGACAGGTACCAAAAAGATGTGTCATGGTTTCGTTTGTTTCTACAGAAATCGTTGAAGGCAGCACTAAGCCTTCTGGCATGTCTGCCTACAAAACATGCGCCAACTATCTTTTTTCATTTGTCCTATTGACGAATTTGTCCTTCGTCGGATATTCGGTCCTGTATGCGAGGAGGGCGAATGGAGGAGTAGATACAACCCCGAACTCTATGAGCTGTACCAAGATGTGGATGTAGTCCAAAAAGCCAAAACACGTCGACTACACTGGCTTGGCCACATCAAGCGAATGGATAATAATGCTGCAGCAAAGAGGATCTTCGAATCACAGCCCCCAGGTTCGAGACGACAAGGAAGACCGAACATCCGTTTTAAGGATCAAGCTATCGCCGATGCCAGAGCGCATGGTCTAGACAACTGGAAGCAGCGTGCCCGGAATCGAAGAGAGTGGAAGGCTGCCATGTCTCAGGCAGAGACTCTTCACGGGTCGGGAGCCCGATAAGTAAGTAAGTACTTGTTTTCCTACAATCTAGCTTTGGCTAGATTTGTTTAGAAGAGATACATACATGGACTGCTATTATTCCACCTACTGTTTGCCAATCTGATGGCTGCGGTATATAATTGAAATTTTATTGATTCAATAGGTACTGTTGGTTCCCTCTATTGTCAGGAAGGTCATAGTCTGCAGGTAGCTTGTTCCTTTTGCTGAAATATCCCTGTGGCCTGTAACCCAGCACAGGGTCGCACCTGACAGTGATCTGGTTAAGACAGTCGCAGGATAGCTTACCAACTTGGATCGTATTATTGGCTATTCTAAGGCTTTTATCGCTGCTTGACTGTCTATATTGAAAATATTGGCGCTGCACTCTATCTACTTAATTTAAAGCCAGGCCGCGAGTCTCCGAACTGCTGTAACTCCTGTTTGAAATAAACTTCAATGGTCTGGCAGTTGTGTGATGATGCCAATGTCCACTGCACTGAAAAAGACTCTCGCACTTGTTCCAGTCGCTATCTTGGATCCGTCTATGACAATTTCTGTCGCAGATTCATTTGAAAATTCTTCGGATTTCGAAGCATTCTTGCTAGGAATCCTGGTTTTATACTGGACGTTACAGTCCAGATAGAGGACAATATACTCCGAAAAGTGTTATGGCTGTTTAGGATGCTTCCTGGTCCATATTTCTACGATCCAGTTGGAAGGATTCCCTAAGTCGTAATGCTGCTGTAGCCGCCATCAAGTTCCCAATATTATCAACGGGAAGAAGGTGGAGCATAGTTTCTAGTGCAGCTTTAGGAGTGGTTCTAACAGCGCCCATTATGTAGGCGAGTATATCCAGACGACTGCCGAATATATTCAGTGTACAATCCGCGGTTGGAAAAAAAAGTTTGGGCCTACAGTCTTCTTAGATGAATGAAGGGTAATCGAAGCCCTCCTAACACGATCTTGAATATCCAGAGAAAAGGAAGCACGTTTTTATATTAGCTTCAATAGGATCATTTTCTTGGGTTTGTATCCAATGTGCCATTGGCTCTGACCATAAATTTATTTACATTTAAAAAGAAGTGTACGAAAAACGGACAACACTTAACACTGTTCGGACTGATAGCTCTCAACCAATGGTTTGAGACTAGAATTTTCATCTATGTATGGGATCGTGTACTTTCTATCTCTATCCTTTAGTACGTACTACGTTGATCGCCCGGCTGCTCCATCACCTTATTACTCGTATACTATACATTCCTCAAGAAAATCAAATTTCAAATACGCCTGTAATTAGTTCTTTGACGCCTTAAACTGCAATATATAATCAAATCCACTCAATATTCTTCTTAATTACTACACATTCACTGGCAGGAAAGGAAAAGCCCCATCCGTAGACCCTATTTGCGCTCGAAGGCTTTTGAAAACGCCATTAAAAAACCGCTTTATTGCAGAACCCATTCCTCATTCGTAGGCAGAAATAATCCCGAAAAAAAGTACTTTGCCCATTAAAATTAATTAAATCCTCCGACAGATAATTAATAAAAATAAATAACCCCATTAAAGGGAAGATGAAGAGAAAGAAACGAACAAACCACTCTCCTTATCTTCAAATTCAAAATAATAAATCCTAAATTAGGCTCCCTTTAGAGATAGCAAATTCCTTTTCATAATTTTTGTTTACATCTTCATATCCGCAGACATTTTCACTTCTTATTTCTCTGCCATCAGGACCGCATGGCCATCACTATCACCACCATCACCACCACCACACCCTCATTATTATATGTTTTCCTTCATGCTTAAGCGTAAATTGCCTCAAAATCCCGGTCATAAATTTGAAAAATCCTTAATTTTGTGTGTGCTCTGCGCTTCACCAGTTTATGTTGTCCACATCATAGAGGAAGAAGGATACCTACTACTACCAAAAAAAAAGAAAGAAATTCTGAGTGAAAAATTCTTTGATCCCCTTAAAGCGCACACACACTACACAGTACAGTGTGGAGAAATTTTTATTTTAATGAAACGAATCCCAACCGGGAAGGCTTTGCACAAAGAGTTTGTTAAAGAAGAACGTGCGACTAAATCCTTTTGGATTATATTTTTCCTCCTTTTTTGCATGCAAAACTTAAATGCCCAAAGAGGGGTGGAACATTTGATTTATAACTATGTACTAACTTTGTGAGGAAATCATCCCCTGGGGGTATTCGGGGGGGGGAAATTTCCTCTTTTCGTGAATGATAAGGTTTCATTAGGCATTATAAGTGTCTTAAAAAGAGATAGAGAGTATCACACGTTGCGACTTTAGAGAGAAAAAAAAAAAGTTTAACCCTTATTCAGCAAAAGAATTTCAACACATTGTGCCGGAATCCAAAAGTAGAAGGGATGGCCTTTTCATTATTTTTCATTTGGAGTCAGTTTTTAATTTTTTTTTTCGTTTTGGCAACAGCGGCTGCGGTATACTAGATAGACATACTATGGAGGGATTTGTACTCGGTTTTATCCTTTGGCTTTTACTGTGTGGAAACAGTCTTCGGTTTGTGATCTAGATGACTTTAATAGTGCTTTAAATTTCTTACTTACTTAAAATCTGTCCCTCTTCGATGGGCATAGAAGGGCAATCCATCGGCTCTCTGAAGCCGGGTAATCAGCTACACTTAGACCTGTAAAAGTCCATAGTGGAACCACATGGATCTGAAATCCTCATAAGACTACACTTGGAACTAACAGGAGCTAAATATAATACGTTGGAGGCTATTGAAGAAGTAGGCATTACCCAGTTCGGCTGGAGTATCGAAGAAGTAGGCACTTAAGTGCAATCTTCTGCAAGCGGAGATAGCTTGGCAAGTCCAAAGGAGGAGGAATATAGTTTCCTCCTCTTTTTTCGTCCATACATATTCTACAGAAGTCATTAGCGAGGTGGTCCAGTCTAATGGCGTACCTACACATACCATGGTTACTGTGAGCGACCTTTTCGTCTAATCACACAGTTGTAGCGTTTCTGACCAGCTTGGGCCAGATCTGTCTAGTAATGGGGACGTAATGCAGACTTCTCCAGGGTTTTCAAAAGAAATGATGATAGACTTATGGGTCTGTGATTTTTGGGATTAGCATACGAGCTTTTACCTGTCTTAGGTATAAAAACCTCGTCGATTTTGGAATATAGATCAGATCCAGGCAACTCCTGAAGATTACAACAGCCAGAAGAGCATAAAATGCAGAGTCTGTTGGATTTTAGCGGGGATTATACCATCTGGTCCTGCTGATTAAAATGGCTTGATGAATTGGGTTGCCAAAAGAAGTTTGCGCTTAGTAATAAGATTCGTTGAGCTCCATTACACAAATACTACAGGGATTTCTAGAGGAGGAGCAGCTAGGGAAGTGACAATCCAATAACAGATCAAGCGGTTTGATCAAGAAGAGGTCTAGGAGCCATGCGTTCTTTTTATATGACTAGGGGACTTAGGGAATTTAATTTTGGTGGGGGCGAAAGCCCCCATTTATTCGGCTTAATACAAGCTAATCTTAAAACTAACTTACAGGCTAATCTTAAACTAACCTAGAACTAAGATGAAGGGGTGTAAGGAGGATGGTGAAGGAGATAGTGTTTTAGGATGGGAGCCAGTTAATTCCTGTACAAAAGGATCTAGCTGATGAATAGATAGATCTGCAAAGTATAGAATTTCTCCACTTTTCCTAAAGACTGATTGGTTGGGAAGACGGTAAGTAAACCAAATAGATTTATGATCAGAGAAGAAGTTCTTACAAGATACCTTCCAGTCCCTGATCCTATGTAATGTACCTACTGTTGGAGACTAGGGTTACGTCTAAATCTTGTCTGCAACCTGTCTGTTCCTAGTAACAAAGGTGGGCTCGCAATCTACGTTACAGAGAGCGAGACAGAAGAAAGAGTGCAGCTTTATTCCTCTCTACGTCCACAATCGATCTGCTCCAAGTTACCCCAGGAAGAGGCATTCGATGGTCATGACACAAGTAGGCTTAAGTTGGCTAAAACTTACGAGACATAGTTTCTAGATTTACGGTCACCGTATCACGATCGCTGTAAGTAGAGATTAAGAATACATTTAAAGTGCTCCTCTCCAGGATGCAAGCTCTGGGCTTACATACATGCATTCTTCAGGAAGATACGTTTATATAGAGAAGTCTTGAGCCCAAACGCCCGGTCATTAACGACCCAAGGTTCCTGAATCAAGACAATATCTCTGCAGCTCACTTCTTGCATTTCTTTCCGAGTCACTCTGGTTTAAAACAACTCAATATGGGGAAGTGGATTCAACTGCTTGACATATTTGTTGGCACGGAGTTACCTTTGTGGCCAAATCGTTGGCAGTTTCTGCGCCGTATTCTGCTGGTGCCTATAAGTTCGAAGCAGTTGACGTAATAAATGCTATGGAGGTATGGACTAAAATAAAAGTATGCGGGGTTTCAGCGTGGGATACATTAGTGGTTACTTCAAGTACTACACACATAAAGAATGACTGGTTCCACCTTAGCGAAATAGTCGCATTGAAAGCATTCTGAAAGATGATTTTAGCGATTTCTAATCTGCTACCCTCAACCACTTCGTTGCCACTGTGAATTAGCTCATCTTTGGTCCGAATTTAGGAGCATAACATATACCAAGTTGATTATCTTGGGTGAAAGTACGTCAACGTCTTCATCATAATCGAGAGGTTTAAGATACGATTGGCATTATCGAATGCTGTCCAAAGTACTTCGCTGATGATCTCATCAAACAAAAATCTCATCGTTCCCCACATGTTCTCTTGTTGAGAAGGTAGAAATCTTTAAGCGGCACTGAAGAGCATGTCAATTTTTTACCGAGTAAGACTGCCTACCGTCTGTCATAACACCCCATAGG
The DNA here is from genome assembly GCA_905220385.1 of Xylota sylvarum. Taxonomy (NCBI): domain Eukaryota; kingdom Metazoa; phylum Arthropoda; class Insecta; order Diptera; family Syrphidae; genus Xylota; species Xylota sylvarum. The sequence continues at coordinate 98,623,282 of LR999957.1, read as the reverse complement.
CTGAGATTTTTGTATTGAGCTCGATTATATTAGTAATCTACTGCTCTGCGTTTCTGACTTGGTTCCTACTTACATAGGTTTCACTACAGTTCGGTTTGAACCAACAAGATTCTCCAGATATCCCAGGTGAGTTGCGTATTTCAAATCGGTGAGGTCCCCTTCTACCGGAGCCGGAGTGGTGGTGTCCATTCGTTCTACATATCTATCATGTTATCTCAAGACATTTAGGGCGATGTAGCTATAAAGCTCGTATAGTTAGTCTTTGAACTAATATGGAACTGATATCTTACGAAGAATCTCTCGAAAGGACCAATGATATCTTTATCCGATTTTTATAAAGTCCATGCTTCAGCGCCATAAAGTAAGACTGGGATGATAATGGTCTTAGAATCACCTTCGTTGTTCAGAATAGGGCCTTACTACTGAATTCCCAACACAGTCCAAAGAAACGGCAGTTGTCGCTGCTTCAATGGTCTTATTGCTATTCGGGACCTTTAATGACTTTGTACTGTTGGAACATGTCTTCTCCATCTTTTGAGCTGATTTTCATAAGAAAACAGCAGCATGTTGCCGTTTAAGTTCCCCATCAGATGTTCCTTGAAGTTTTGGTAGACAGTTCTTTTGCTTGCAGCATCTTTACCGCCTAAAGCTAGTGCTAGTGTGTTGATGAAGATATTCTTGTTTCGACTTACACTATGCTGCAATTTTTCCTTCAGCGAGTGGTACCTCTTTTCAGAGACTTAACACGTATGTCTTGGTATCCAATCGTTGTCAACTGAGCTCAGAGCTGTTTTACTAAAGAGATCCTGTCTCGTTACTATGCGACACAGAGAGATCCTACTTTAACGAGACAGTAGGACATTGATTCCAAATATAGCTTAACCATAACACATACGTCAGAGAAGTTCACTTCTTACTCATTTTTATATCGAACTTCAAGCTTTAAATTTATTTTTCTTGTCAATGAGGCCATGTTTGTAAGACTTGCTATTAATCCAGACATTTCCAAGTTTGCCAGTCAACACCTACAAATCTGTCTTTCTTCCACTGCTAACGCCAGCTTAAGGCATCTAACTATGTAACTTTTAATCATCTCAATCTAAGGCTAAAATAAATTTGTCACTTTAGTCCTATGTATGTAGGTACGACAAAGTTTATATCATAGATTCCGTTGATTGAATCGTAAACATCCACAAAATTACCTAAAAACTCACAAAAAGTTCCCCAACCCCTTATAGGATTCTGAACTTTTATTGAATCACTTTAACGCTCGATCAACCTCTCACACATGCCAGAGTCAATGTACCCCATGTAAGTGGTGACACTTAGGCACTCACTTCTTTTATTAGGGGTAACCGAACAAATAATAAAAAAAAAGTATCTAAAAGATGTTTTTTATGTTCTTTACGTTCTTTGTGCAAAAATAATTTATCACCGCCAACGCCAGAGCTGCGCAGCTTCCGAAAAAAAAAGAATAAAAAAAAAAAACACTGTCCCTCCATAAACCGTTTTCGTAGAAAACTTAAACTTGTTCGCATTTTATCGCCCGAATATTTCATTGTGGGAGCGGTAGTTGTGGGCCTCCCTCACCTCACCTTGCAGTTCTTTCGTTTTCTTTTTTACTGCTGCTATTAATTTTGTTCCTTCCGAAGGTGAAGGCTAAATTTCTCTACACTGCTGTTCGTTTTATGGTCCTTTCACTAGGAGTCAACTCCAGTCAACTCCAACCGGAGCCAAGTTCAGCAGCATGCCATGTCATTATTATTATCCTTACACACATGGAGGCAGTATTATGTCGCAATTCCATTTGGCGAATTTCATTTCATAAAAGTCGCCGTTTTGTCCTCTGAGTACAGGACGACACCACACACGTACCTATGTACGTTATGTGTGATCGTCGTCCTCTGTATCTCAGTTTTTAGATGGCAGTTTTGTGTGCGCTCAAAATAAGTTCTCTTTCTGTGGCACATCTTGTTGACTAAATAGATGCAGCATTCATATTTAATACTGGCTATGAATAAAAAGGAACGATGGATGGTGATTTCGGAATGGGAGTCTGTGTGTGTGCATCCACTCACTCCGAAAGGACTACTTAAACGGACTTAATACATTGGAAAATGTGTCTCTGTGTGCTCATGTGCCAGGACCCATATGCTTGTAAAAGATACAAAATTTGTTTGTTCATGCTGTTAGGGACACTTAAACAATTGCGTCAATGTGTGGTAATATAGTAAGGCACATCCGGCTATTAGAAGGGCAAAGATTTGTGCTATGTAAACTAGATTTTATGTGGGAAGTTAGAATTTAATTAAAAATCATGGTTGCAGGAAACCTGTAAATGTGTTTCGGTTTTGGGTTCTTTGTGGCTATTGCCGGCATATACATATAGTGGTTGGCATATAAAGCAGAAGATTCCAATTTGTGATACTGTTGAGGATGTATAATTTGCCTTGCAGGACACAAATATATCCTATAGAGAGAGAGGATGTGAAATGACCATTTGTTATGGTAATTAAAATTGACGTTTTCTTTGAAGGAAACTTATTAGATGTAACAGATTTTAGTTTATGTAGCTGGCTTAAGATTGAGAGATAGGTTCAGCCTTAAGCACATAGAATTAACCAAATAAAAAAGGGACTCCTTGATACTGAGCAGTACAAAGAGTACTCGCAGCCTGAACTATGAGTAGGTTCTACGACCTTTAGAAAAACCTACAGGACTCTACAATTCATTGTCAAAAATCGTGATTCCTTTTCATATGATACGATCTACAGTTTTCTCTTTTAATTTTTATTGCGACAGACTAGGTTTTTCACTTTAACTTGGTAGGTTGCGATCAAATCTGCATTAAGCCAGGTTTCAGTATGAAGTTGCTATTTTCAAACAACGTCAATCTATCGTGTCTATGTAAAGTGTCTCACCAGCGTCTTTAAAACATTTGAATTGCCTTTTCTTTTCTACCACACGGCTTGACTAAGCCTTGATCCAAAATGTTTCAGATGCAGTAGGCTGGTCTGAATTTCTTTGGGTTACCTCTTCCGCCCAATGTGTCAATCCTCGCACGTGCAACCAAAGGATCTCTATTGTCCTTTGCCTTTGAAAACGCTAGAAAGACTTATTGATATCCACCTAAGCCAGAGCATCAGCTCATCTATAAGACAAATCAGCCGAGACAACTTTGCACTCGTTAGTGCGCATCGTTGAAAAATCACTGACCATCAAAAAATTTACAATGGTCGCATTCCTGAACATTGAAGGGACATTTAACAATGTCTGATATACGTCTCATAGATACATAAATACACTTGGAAGCCTGAAAGTCGATTCTTCGGTTGGAGTATTGATCCATCAATTGCTCAAACGCAGGATTATCAATTCGCAGCTGGTTGCAAAACTCCTCAGGATGGTGTTCTGTGTCCTCTTCTGTGGGATCTAGTGGTCAACGGGCTGCTATTGGATGCAGAGTGGTTGCCTATGCAGATGACATTGCTATCGCTGCTATCCTCTTTACGAGGACAAGTTCCCCTTATTGACCCTCCCACGATTAATGGCAGTAGACCCTCCTTTAAAGATAGTGCAAAATACTTGGATCGCATTTTGGAAAGGAAAGCTAAACTGGAAAGCTAATCTACTTGAACGCGTAAATGCAGCAACTGTGGTTCTACACTCCTGTGTAAAGGTCATAGGTAGAAGCTGGGATTTTCAACCTCATATCATACCCTGGATGTATGTGTCTGTTATCAGGCTTATACTACTGTATGGCGTGATCATCTGGGTGCCGGTTATTAACAGGGTAACTCACCTCAATCCCTGATCTAAGGTGCAAAGATCTACATGTATATACATCACTGGTGCACTGAGAACTTCTCACTCAGCGGCACTGGACATTATGCTCTACCTGCTCTCCTTAGATATTCTTGGCAAGGAATTGGCTGCGAGTGCGGCTATCCGTCTCAAAGCCTCCTCACACTGGTTTATCTATCATAAGAGGCACTCCTTGATCATTAATCTCAATTTTACCCCAGAAGACACCGACTACACTCCGCCGACCTTATTATTTGACCGAAACTTACGCACGAGCATCCCTAACCGAAGTGAAATGGTCACTGCTCCTTCTCCTGAGGACAGTTCAGTCCACTTCTACACGGACGACTCCAAGACTAACGAGGGGTTTAGTTGTGGTGTCTTCTCCGATAAGCTCAATCTGAGCATCTCCGCCTCCCAGATCATTATGGCGTTTCTTAGACGGAAATCATGACGATCCTGGGTCTTGTCCTGGCGGAAATGTAATTCAATATCTGTCAGTGATATTAGCATTTTCACTGACAGTCAAACAACCAAATCAAATCCCTGGAATCGTGCTCCTTCACCTCAAAGGCCGTGTTAAACTGCCGTTTGTCTCTTTTTGAGATGACTTAACAGTTCAACATTCGCCTTTGCTGGGTGCCAGGTCACAGAGATATTGCAGGGAATTGCAAGGCTTACGAGCTCACCAGACAGTGTATCTGGGTATGCCTCTCACTACTTGTAAACTCTTACTAAAGCTGGACGCATTCAGCAAAACTAGCTGCAGATGAGAAAATCTCTCTAATTGCGATCACAGATCAGCCACGTTATCGGTGTTCTTACTGGACACTGTCTGATAGGCCAGGCCAGGTATCTTTTCACACGACTTCTGCAGAAGCTGTAGGGACGAGGAAGAGGAAAAAACCGTTCTATACCTCCTATGTATGAGCTTAGCTTTGTCCCAAAAAATACTACTTTATCTTTTGACAAGCTAGGCGAACTGGAATCAGTAGGCATCACGAGCCTCCTTCGCTTTATCAACAGCTCCAGTTAGTTTTAATTAGTCCCGGGTAGCCAGATGGGTGATCCTTGGCGTTTTTGGACGTTTATTGGTTTAAGTCTCTCTAACCAGAACCGATTGATATGTTTTGTAAAATGTAGAATCCTCGTAGTAACACAAATAATCCACGAGCTGACTATTTACGTTGACCGTGTAATCACCCCATCAACGCTGTTCAGATAAGTTGACAGATGTATTCGGGTTCCCCAATTGATACGGCAGGATTTTCTGGCGCGTCGACGTACCCTGCGTTGACAACTTTTCGTCGTAGTGTTGTTATTTACGCCTGGCTCTGCTCTAGATGGTCTGCTTGAATTACCTCCCCTTGATAACTTTATCATGGGCTATCTATCGACCTAGGCTTTGGTTTCATTCCCACTGGAATTTCTATGTACTTTCGAGACACTTCGGGTAGAGTCTAAGTTTGAACTGAGCTGTAGTCAAATCTTTATGGATGGTTTTAAACCTGGTGTTGGTGCTGGTGTCTTCGTTAGGCTTGTTAGGCAGAGATCTATGATATTCTAATGGCTAGCGATCATTTTATTAAGAATAGGCAGACTCCGCTTAAAGTCTTGCTCAACCTCTTAACGCGTTCCAAAATAGTTTGATCACAAGGCTGAACTCTTTGACCCTTGTCTGGCTCCCAGCTCACACTAGGATTGCGGGAAATGAGATTACTAAGCAAGGCTCAAAAGATGATTTCTCAAGACCCGAACCTGCATTGCTTCTTCCCGGGTCCTCGGTCATGAGTTCCATTGACGATTGGGTTTCCTACGAATTCAATTGTCTGTGGCACGGCTTTCCAGGATACAGACAGACTAAACGTATGCTCCTGAACGTTTAGTCTGTAAGAAATCAGCGACAATCTTACTGTCTCTCAACAGAAAGGACTGTAGACAACTTATTGGCGGTCTTTGGGGACACTTTCCTTTTGCTAAGCATTTTTGTGTGCTAGGCTTAAGAGGCACCACTGTCTGCGATGCTTTTGTAGAGAGCGACGATGCTTTGGATCATTTTCTTTGTTATTGTCCTACCTGTGCTCGGATTAGATGGCAGATCTTCGGTGCTGATGTGGTGAAACTACTAATTGAAGTCGAAGAAATTTCAGTCAAATGGGTAATCCTGGGTCTTGCTTCCTGGTAGTACAATGGACCTACTGTTGTTGCCTGCTCTGACAAAACAAAAAAAAATCCATGCAGTGGCTGTTGAGGTTTTATTCACTCTCATTCTAGTCCATGGAAGGGACCTTTTAATAAGCTGTAACAACCTCCAATTCCACGAATTTCTCGGCTTACATATTTTTGAAACTTACTCAAGTAGATATAATGGTCATTAAAGTAACTCTTCCTTGACTGATGTTTTAAAGGTATAAGCCTACCGATAGTAAAGCTTCTTTAAAATCTCTGACAAGTTTTTATTAACGTCTGCTGAGTACATGGGATAACAATATTCCATGGAACTTGTAGTTAATCTGGGCTAGTTTTAGTCCGTGGTCCCTCTCTCTTTGGGCGGAAACTGATTGCACCGATAGATTAAGAAGATAAATGTTATAAAGTGACAGCAATACAACCACGAAACCTCGAACCAAAACTAGGGACGATCAATTTATACATCGTTACCTATATAAACACCTAATTTCTTACCAAATTGTTCAGTCATTCACACCCCATTCCTCGATTCGACCTGTAAAACCTCCCACCAAGCCAGCACATTTCTTCAAGCAGCCCTACTTTTAGCCGCATTAACAGCTAAAAATGTTTCAAAGCTCTAAAACCCCCAAAGTGCTCTGACGAAATCTTTCACCTGAATTGATTTGAATGCGAAGGCATTACATGCGCCCACTTATGCCATTCTCAGATACGCAAGGTATAGAAAATCTAGGCCTTCCCGGGGGCAATGGGTGGCAAAGTAAATCTTTTCAAAAAAGCGGCAAATTTTCGATAGGCTTTCATCCGAGTAAAACTTTTCCTTTAAGCTCACAGAGGGTAAAACGCACCGAAATCAGCAAATGTATGCAAAGAGCCTTCAACGTTCCACCCCTTCGCCTCCATCAAATATCCTTGTAATGGACTCCATATAAGAAGTTTTCCACTAAGATGATTTTACACAGAGAGCGGATTTTCCGCATCATGTCGTCGCCGCCCAGCTACTAGGTACGCTGTGTCCTCGTTTTTTTTTTTCCTTGCCTGCTTCCGCCACCACTTTGAGCAAAAGAAGAGAAAACGTCTTCCAGACAAAGCTCCTTCCCCATATTTTCCCTATTTACGATGGTAAATGCATGTTACAGGGCTTAGACGCTTGTGTGTGGTTCTAGGAAACAACAATTTAGAAATTCCTTGCGAAAAACTTACAAGGATGCAGAATTCCACCAGCCAAATGCAGGAATCAATTTCTTTCCCCTAACCAGCCGCATGTTTGAGACACATTTGTCCTTAAAAATAAAGAAAACTACTCCCGTTCGATACACATCATGAGCAGCATACACACCAGTCGTATGTATGTACGTATCTCTGCGGTAGTTTGGCTGTTGTTTCAAAACACAAATATAAAGCATAACCCCTCTCGATGGGCGGCTTCAGTGTCATTTGTAATATTTTATTCAGTGAACAACCTTTTTGTTGGTTTTTATTTTTATTGTGATTGAGAGTTGAAAATTGAAATTTAACTGTGTTCTGGGAATATTACTCGTACACACATGTGAACGGGCATAAATGTAGATATTTTATTTCGGTGTACGAGTGCGAAAGGATGTCTGGTGCTCACTGTCCTGTGGAGAATACTGATTTGTGGTGGTTTCATCTGGGTGTACGGCTGCGGTGGCCACAAAGTTGTGTCTGGATGCGCGCTCATAAATCTGTGATATGTTAGTGTATCTGATGGAAGGGATTTGCCTTTTGGGAATTTGTGAATGGGTTTTTTCAATTTTTCAATTTTAATATATGAGCGAGAAAATGATTGAGGTTGGTAGCTGGGACTATCTGTCTAGGTAGGTAGGGGTGGCTAAGGTCAAGACCTAAAGAGGTAATTGCAAATGAATGGTCGTGCATAAAATTTTTTTTTTATAGGTTGTGATTTATTTGACGATAAGAATTCATTGTGGACTTAAATAATTCAATGGAAAAGCACTTTGCAAAGTTGTGAAGAATAGTTGAGTGTCCCGAGTTGGGCGCCAATTTGTTTTATGTTTTGTTGAAGAGCGTAGAAGGGTGGCATTGTTAAGTTTGTTGTGGACATTTGAAACTGTTTGCATAAATCTATCGAGACATTGTGGTCCTTTCAGAAAACTATAGTCCAAGACAAAGGAAACTTTTTTGTGGGCAATTTTTGAAAGGACATGAAGACATTTACGATTGTGAGGGCGCACTTCGAAGGATCTTAGTGATATTAAGATAAAATTGTCCTGGGCGATTTTAACTCAAAGCTGGGAATGGAGAGCATCTTTGGTAGTACAGTCGGTAAGTATAGCCCGCACGACACCACCTCCGATAATGGATTCAGACTAATCGTCAAAATCTCGTCATATCTAGCACCCGATATTCAGAAAGGAACATGGAAATCTCTGGATCAGTCCACCGTCAAACAGATTGATCACATTGCGATCAATGCAAGTCACTATTCCACGATATCCGAATGCTCCGAGGAGCAAACATCGACTCGGTTCACTACCTTATTGTAGCCAAGGTACGGATACGGATATCCAGAACATCGCAATGAGAAAGAAATACTGCAAGAGATCACCGGAACCTTTTCCAATCGAGTGTCCCTTAATCTTTCAAAGGGTCCTAAGCCACCAGCAGCAAGTACTGAAGACCAGTGATTACATTGCCAAAAAACCATCAGGGATGCCGCATCTAATGTGCTGGGTTTCTCTCGGCCACCACAACGAAACCCCTGGTTCGACGAAGAATGCCTCAGGAGGAAAGGCAGCATTAAGATTTCGAAGTTTTATCAAAGCCAGAACCAAAGCCTAGTAGCCAAGGAAACCTAGTAGTAGAATCCCAGTCGATATTGACGATATGGAAAGATCACTTGTGCAGACTGTATAACCGAAATTCCGCTGTCAGGCAGAATGAACCATTCAATCTAGACGATGATAACCAACATTTCCGTCAACCCAACCCGAATGAAGTTAGGATAGCAATTTCGAGGCTGAAATCCAATGAAACTGCTGGAGCTGATGGTGTGACTGCCGAGCTAATCAAAACAGCAACGGATGAGCATGCACGAACTCATTTGCCAAATATGGCCGGACGAAAGTATGACCGATGAATGAAACCTCAGCATTGTTTGCCCGATCCTCAAGAAAGGAGACCCTCTAAACTGCGCCAACTATAGAAATAAGTCTGCTCAACGTCGTCTACAAGATCTTATCTGCTATTATGTGTGAACGCTTTAAACTAGGTTTTAGGCTACGAAAGTCCACCATCAACGAAATTTATACACTACCGTAGATCTTAGAAAAAACCCAGGAATTTCAAATCGATACTCACCACCTTTTCATCGATTTTAAGGTCGCCTATGACAGCATCTATAGAGAAACGCTATATAGAGTTTTGGCATCCCTGGCAAACTCGTCAGGTTGTGCAGGATGACAAATGCTGTAACGAAGGTTTACAACATTCAAAAGACAGTGATGGTAACCTTCCAAGTAGGTACTACAGCCTTACAGTAATACTGGTTTTTGGTTCTTGTGCTGAGAAGACGTTTTTCCGGGAAACCTCTTCTGGGCCAGGCTATCCACATAATATCCCTGTTTAAACTGTCGAAATCCCTTTCAAAGTCGATGAACAGAAAATAAAGCGGATACCTGAACTCGACGCATTGCTCAATGATGAACCGCAAAGTGTAGATGTGATTTACACAAAAGGGCTTACCCCGAAAAGTTTTATAAAGATTTCTGCTGCCCGTAGTATTGTAAGTATCTGCTGTTTCGGTATCCTCTAATTTGAACGCCTATCTGAGGCATGCTGAGGGTGCGGTGGGGTATGCTGACACCCTTCAACCCCCCTTCTTAGGATCACTGTTGGATTTGGAGTAGGTGCGAGGTTGGGTAATATGCAAAGTTTCATTAAATCCATGCAAAGCATGCAATTCCGCACAAATTCAATAAACAACGTGGGATCGCGTTAATGACTGCTTGGATATCTGATATGAATAGGCCCGCTCTTGAGTTACCTTTAATCCGATTTTGATGATATCACAAAGGATTTCCTCAAACTTTCATCTGACATTTGTTGCTGATGAGATATCAGCATAAGATTAACAGTTGTTACCTTAGTTGATTAACTTGTCAAGGAGGTCATCCACAACCGGGCTACACATTAAGGGGGAGTTTGCATATATGTAGGTATATCTATCAGTCCACTATCCAGGCATTCTTCTGACTTTAGAAGCACTTAGAACATTACAGTGGAGTCCATTGTGACTATATTAACTTCGATAGTTCTTAGCGATAGTTTAGGCCTCTCTAGTGTTATCGAATGCCAGACAGACACAAAGTACTATCAGATTTTTTGTCCGTTTCACTGGATCTGTCCACTCAATATGCATGCAAATGGGAGTATGCATAACATAGACTCATTTCAATGACCAAGCATTATCAGAACAAACGTCAATCCAATCGAACCACCCCATCAAGTTAATCCCAAATTAACCCTGTAATGACAACTTGCGCAAATAATCTTCTAATCATGACTTAAACATCCGACAGTAAAATGCATTAAATTCCCACAGATGGCACCCTCTGCAACCGGCAAACAAGCACGTACCACACCACCTAACGCAAAAAAAGAACAAAGAAAAGATTCATTGCGCCATTCCATTTCCATTCGCTTATCAAAGTCGTTTTTATTTGACGGCTATTTCAGGGCTTTAGCTACACCAATGTCCGAAGAGTAGAATTTCGTTTTTAGTGTTCGATTTCATCTACGTGCTTCCATCCTAAATATCTGTTAACCACACCGACTTACCACCCTTCTTTGGCCTCAAGTACAATCACACATTTCTTCAACTATGTACGTCTTCTCCTCCGATGCTAGTTAGATATTCATCACAAAAAAAAAAAAGAAACGACGCCATTGTGGGAGATATTTATAACAATAGAGAGTGAGGAAGCAGCAAAACAAAAAGGAAGACGTTCCCATTCTCTAGCTCCATGCTCGTCGTCGTAGATACAACAGTCCCAAATCGAAACGTTTTGCGCTGTTTCATCTATCATGCATTGTTCAGGTATTCAAAGCGTGTTTCGATGCTGCTGCATCCGACCAGCAGCGTATTCAATTTATATTCTATCGATTTCGATTTTATATTGAAAAAAGTATTAAGGTCTTGTTCCTTCGGCTCCACTGACTCATTCTATTGTTCGGTTCGGTTGGCTTGTCTTCTTGGCTCTGATAAAAGCTATTGCCTTTCTTAACTGCCATTATGGAACTTCACAATTTCGGTCGCGTCATGTAGCGTTTGCAAAATGTACACTCGTCGGCGGCGCGGCGGTGTGGTAGCAACGGGCATGAGATTCCTTATCGGTAATGAATTTGTCATGTCTCTTCTCGCTCTTTCTCTCTTTCTCTCTGTGGCATAAACGAATCGTCGATGGACGGACGCGATGGATGCCAGACAACCGACCAACGTGCTGGAGTTGGGGTTCAATGTGTAAACATGGCATTCACTTTAATGAAGTAAGAATGTTACTTTTTGGCAATAAAGCATTAAAAAAAAAAAAAGCAAGTCCTGGACGGATAAATAAAAATAATGTATCCAAGGGAACTTGTTTCTGGTGCTTGCCTGCCTGGGTGGTGATTATGAGTGTGGTGGAAAGTCAGACGGGAGAGTGATAGCCATGAATGGGAGTTAAATGACCTTTTTGGATCATGATTGAGTAGTGTTTAAGAGAACGGTGATTATGTAGACCTACCTTTTGTTGTAAAAAAAAACAACGAAGAAATAGTACCTTTCTCGAAACCCACAAATCTTATGAAAGTACTATAATGTCCGTGGTTGGTGTCTATTTCATTACTTATTGGAAACTAACCTTGTTATTAGTAATAAGGGATCAGATCAGACAATAAGCAGGAAGTCATTGATGTGGCCTTTGTCACGAATTACCTTAAGATTAGCGTCAAGAACTGGATGGTATCTAGAGATATAGCGTTCTCTAACCGCCGGTTTTTACAGTTCGGTATTGACTTTGGTACTCCTCCAAAATCTGTTTTTAGGAACCCAAGGAGAACGGATTGGGGTATTTATAATACGAAGTTGAAAAGTCATTTCAACAGGTTTGCTTTATTCCAGCCGCATTCACCATGCTGAAGATCAGATTGTAACGCATCAAAAGAGAGATGAATTTAGCTTTCATAGACAAGCTTGCCCCATCAGTAGACACAAGATTGAGTAGGAAGGTTGGGAACTTTTTAACCAAACAAAGCGCCAGTGGTCCACTTGACTGAGATCTCTATAAGAGTAGTCTTAGGAAATTTAATTTAGAGCTTCGGAAGTCACAAAAGGACTCTTGCACCTTTTCTATGACAATATAGAAAGAAACTTTAGAGCTTCTTATGGAAGCCATTTTCCTGATAATTAAATAGAGACAGTACATACCGTAGAAAACCATAAAAGAGCCCAATTTACAGTACCAGAGGCCGTTGTCACCCCCAAGAAAATACAATGGGCAGTGCATAGCTACTTCCCGTACAAATCCGCTGGTCTCGATTATATCATGTATAACCAGTGGAATTGCAGCAAAGTTTTGATAATCTAAGTCCTTGGCTCCACACTATCTTTAGAAGTTGTTTAAACTCCGGCTACACCCCAAGAGGGTTAAGGTTAAGGCTAAGGTAGTCTTTATACTGAAAACCGGTAATACCCCCCCACCCCCCTTTCCTACCTTCCAAAAGCCTATCCTCCTTTCGATTAAAGGCTATGGAACGGCTGATTGATGTCCAAATCAGAACAAAATTAGGTAGTAATTTCCTATCGGTATCCCAACACACGTATCGCAAGGGAAAATCGGTAGAGACTGCCCTGCACTTGTTGGTAAGAATCATTGAGAAATCTTTTGAGAAACGAGGTTTCACTCGGTGTCCTTCCTTGATATTAAAGGAGGTTTCAACGATGCCAAAACAGAATCTACCTACTGCACTTCTTGACTCGATGGTTGAGAACCATCTTTGCGTAAAAGCAGGCTTATCCTTGCTGAGTTGGGGTGCTGTTTAATCAGAAGGTCGGTGCACGGAGGTACCCCTCAGCACGAAGTATTATCACGACTATAGTGGCTCATGGTAGTGAATAAGGTACACTTAATCTTGGGTAAAGACGAGTTCAGTTTCATAGCCTACGCGGACAACATTGCGATAGCGATATCAGGGAAGTTCCTTCTTACAGTTACAGACCTGATGGAGTCTTCTCTAAATAAACTCGTAAAGTGGACAAATAGTGCCGGTCTCGGAGTTAATCCGTCCAGGACTAAACTAGTATTGTTCACATGAAGGTATTCAATATCATATATAACTCCTCCAATACTCAAGGTTATTGAATTGCAATTTGCAGACCACTCCATATACTTGGCGATTACGCTGAAACTCAGTTGGAAACTGAATATTCAAGACCTAGAAAAGCCTCGATTGCCCTCTAATTATATAGAAGGCCTTAGGTGCAAACTGGGGTCTACAGTCTCGGATTGTTTACTAGACGGAGTACTAGTCTGGTGGACGGCATTGGACAAGAAAAGTAACATTACAATACTTGAGGAGGTTCTAAGGTTATCCTGCGTCTGTATACCGGGGCCCTTAGAACCAGTCCTACAGCTGCACTAAAAACTATGCTCCATCTTCTTCCTGTGGATATCTTTGGGAAGCTGATGGCGGCTGAAGCAGTATTACGGCTTAGGGAATCCTTGCAACTAGCTCGTGGAAATATGGACCTAAACGGCCATAACACTATTTCTAGTAATTCGGACTACATTGTCCCCTATCTGGACTTTAAACTCAAGTGTAACGACAGAGATTTACACAGACGGATCCAAGACAGCGTTTGGAACAGGTTCGGGAGTTTACTCCAGTAGTGCACTGGATATTTGTGTCGCCACACGAATGCCGGACCACTGTAGTGTATTTCAAGCCGAAGTCACAGCAGTTCGTGAAGGCGACCTGGCTTTCGATTATCTCGATAGAGTGCAGCGCTATTGTTTTCTACATAAATAGTCAAGCTGCAATAAAAGCCTTGGAATCGCTAATAATTTAATCAAAGTTGGTAAAGCAATGGCGCAGATCTCTTAACGAGATCGCTGTGAGGTACGAGGTATCACTGTTCTAGGTTCCAGGTCAAAGGAATAGGCAATTGTAAAGCGGACGACCTAACTATAGTGGGTGCAAACCGGAACCTCCCTGACAATAGGAGGAACCGTCAGCACCTATTAAATCGATAGAATTCCAATTAGATACCGATAAGACCATGTTGAGTTCATTGTCCTCTTTCTAATTACCCTGGGAACGTCTAACGAATTGACCGCAGCAAACTTCTGACTAACATCTGAGAGTATGATCGCAAAAAAAAAACCCAGTTTTCCTCATTTCACTGAAATTTGCTCGTTTTTCGGAAAAAACCGAGAAGGAGCATCAGTGATGAAGAGATTGCACTGAAAATATATACCCTAATCCGAGCAAAGAATCATCGCCCTCTCCAGAAGCGGCGCAGCCATTAGTGTCACTTAAGCCTAGCATATTGAGATACTTAGTAAAAGCGAGGCTTCACTTTATAAAGCCAATTAGGTTTCTGCAGTCTTTGCTTCTGCAGGAATGTTGGAAGACCCAACAAGGATCCCGAAAAAATATTCTCTGACTTTTATCAATGTATCAATGTAACCTGAGACGCAAATAAGAGACAAGAAGTTCAGAGTCAGCACCGAACGTTTGACTGGTTTGGAAATTCAACAACAAACCAGTCCAGACTAAGACTCTGACTTAAGCCAGTTTTGAGCGGAAGGGAAGTTGACTTTAAATTTGTACAGTAGCCGGAGTTTCGATGCCATTGCATCAGGTAGCATTATGTATACGATCAGAGTCGTATGGTCTTGCTAGGTCATCACAACGACAGATTGATAGGCGTACACTGTACGTACATGCTATGAAGTTTAGTGCAGAAAGTTACATCCTTTCATTCCTCGGCACAATAATACAATCCTTTTGGTGTTTCAGGTCGATCGTGAAAGAGTACCGTGGCCCGACGAACACCGAACACCAATGGGTCCTGGTTGTTAGAGTCAAATTTAGATAAGAAACAGAACGGTGCGTGTATAGTGCACGCACACTTCTTCGCCGAAAGGAACGCTTGGATCCTGTACTTTTTCCTGCATCAAACAATCTATCCTATCCATTGTTACCGAGATCTTTAGAGGCTACAAAGCCACTTCCACCAGATTTTAAGTCCAGATAACGCGTATCATAAGTATATACAGCGCTCATGCAAACAGAAGGGTATTCTTCTCAATAGAAGAAGAAGGGTGATGCCCCGACAGCTATAGATTTCTAGATATCCGATTTATAGACGAAAACAATTTCTGAACCTGGTTTGGAATTTTGGGAATACCGATGTCTTAGAAAGTGTGCGAGCTCTAACGTTGTTTAGCAGACTCGCATTGCTCTAGTGATAACTCTATTAAGACAAGTCTTGTGAAGAGTTTGGTGGTACTCTACCATATAGTCTCGGACACATGATCATTGCTGACGAGATTTGTTTTTTTTTGATAATTTTGTGTAAGTGGGGGGTTCCAAGTAGCAGATTGGTCTAAAAGTACCAAAAGCTACATACATATTTAGTCTCTTCTTCTTTTCTCCTGCAAAAGAATACTCTGATTGTTTTTGATGGATTGGTTTGGTTTGGTTGAAGTAGCTGCCATCTCAGAAACGCCAACACACTTAGACCAGCAATAGATCCATTGTGATACCACATACATGGAAACAGTTTCTCTCTACCTACTCGTTAAACCGATTTGAACTTCTTATGTAAGAAGCTCTTGATATCCACGTTCATCCATGCAATGGTTTCATTCTCTTCTTCATCCATGCAGTTTCTACAAACTTCGTTCGCAAAAACGCCCAGTCTTGTAGCATTAGATAGTGTCCAGTCATGACACCTATTGTAATGCCGATATGCAATCTGTTGAGGGAAATCGCGGTTTATAGCTTTTTCCTAGGCTGTCCACCAAACAGATTAATAACACCAATAACTGGAACATCAGAACATAGCTTACTTCCTCTAGGGAGTAAAATTGAGAAGAAAAGATATGTAGTTTGTGTGCAATCTCTGGCTTTTTAAAGAGTGCATTTCTTTCCTTATTTCGAAAATCATACCTACCGCTACCATTAATATCCTTTTCCATTAATCAATTCAGTCAGTTGTTTCTTTTTTTTTGTGACCTGCCATGACCACAAAATGTGCCGCCTTCACAGTACAAACATTGTCCCGGAAACGATGTCTGAAGTTGTACTTTTTGCCAACACGAATCGTGTCCAAAAATTTCTTGGCATTCAAGGATCCATTTCTTTCTCGTTTCTGCTTTTTTTTTTCCTGTTCGGGTAATAAAGGTACTAGCACCACATTGACTTAATGGCATGACGACCGTCAACCTTGCCCTTTCAACGGTCGACTCATGTGGAGTGTAATTCCCGAAAGATATTCCTCTTTCATGAGGCCACACAGTCACACAATAAACAAACTGAAAGATAATAAGATACGAGTCTGTCGGTCCCCATATGCGCACAGAACGCGCGTCATCGACGTTATTAATTGACTTTAAAAATACTCCGCCTTATCTCACAACAAAGTCACACCCCTAACCAGAAAGATACATGTTAGGTGCACTAGGCAGCGATTAGTGTCGAAACGCATGTTGCACTTGTTTATCTGTCAGTGGTTGCAGCAGGGTTTATTTTTAGTCGCATTTGACAGAGCGGGGAACGGATAGCGCCTTTAAAGTGACTTCACCTGAGCCTGAGGGTGATTTTTTTTTGTGGCCCCATTATTTACTTTCCATTGTCGTCGGTGTGTGTGCTCGAAAACGACGTTCCCCTTCCGGTTTTTTGGTGACAGAAATACAAAAATCACTCAAGCAGCTGCTCTTCTGCGTCTGGCTTTAGGCATCCGAACATGGACATGCATGGCGGAGCAAAAACAAATTTATGTTGACCCAATAATTTTTTTGAATACGACTGTGTCGCCCCAAAAAAATAAACATACCACGACGGTTACCCCCCGGGGGCTGTCTCCAATTATGTCGGGGCTTGATGAACCGACAAAGGTTGGTGTGTTGTGTGGTGCTTATCAAGAGGGTTCCTGTCCTCTTCTCACCCCTTGAACTAATTAGTGGGTTGTCAACTTTGTGTGTCACGTGCCAATGGTCTTTCGCGTGTAATTTACGACCAATTCAGGTGTGTGTGTGTGTGTGTGTGTTTGTTGTGATCCCTTTGGCAAAATGTGTTATTAAGCGGGACTACCACGCGGTGAGTGGAGTTATAAATGGATTCCTCGTTTTATTTTGCGACTCTGATATGGAATTACATATGTTATGCTTGGTGCTGGCTGTCACTCACTCCGTCAGTTGTTTTTGGCCACTACAGGGGTTTTGGGATTACTCACTCACATTTGTCTTGTGTTCGTGTGTTTGTATGTCAGACAGGCATGGAATGGAAATTCTTTCGTCGGATTCTGAGAAATACATAATTTCGGAACGTTCGCGGTCGTCGATGAAAAACAACATTCTGGGAAATTTAAGAAAACTTTTTCGGTCTTGTCTTGATAGATACATACGTAGTAGCAAGGCAAGGATTTTGTTACAATTTTTCAATTAATTTAATAAGAAAGAAATCCTTGGTAAGAATGGCGTTTTCCTTTTGTGCTTTTGCAGGGGGCGTTGAGCAAACAGATATTTGATATGTTGCCCTGTGAAATTATCGTTAGGGGGAGGATACTATAGAAAGCATTTGAATTCTTGATGTTGTTTCCCCTCGAGAGGTTGAACTAAAAATAGATTTGAAATTTTTGCTTTCCTCTAGCGATAGATTGTAGCACGTACATAAATATGTATGTATGTAGGTATGTCGTAACCAAGGCTACCTTGCAACTTGGTGGGTACTAATTTGATTATATTTAAACCGCTGATGACATTTGGATATTAGCTGAGCTTACATCTTTGACTGAAAAATAAAAGATACTTCGGTAGATTGATTGGTTAAAGGGGTATTTATGCACTGCTACCTTTGTAGATGTGTTGTCCTCTTCCCAACTAGAGTAAAGCTAGAGCATATCCTCCAGTCGAACTGTTCTCATGATTCGGTGTATCCGGAAACCTATCTAAAAACTGATAAACTATATACCAGTCATTTCCTTGTTTTGTGAATCAGTGTTCTTTTCTTGAAGGATATGATTCACAAGATTATTGAGAGCTCCAGCTCATCAAAACATTAGAAGTGGGTAGGTTGCACAGTGGGTATTTTCTTTCTTTTCCAATGCTTGACTGGATTTTGGAATCCTACGGCAGTTTAGTGCGATTTATCAACTCTGATGACACGCTTGTTATTTGTTTATTGTCAACATTGTCTTGTTCGAGTAAGTCCCTATAATTTAAGCCTCCCAGACAAACACTCGTGCTCATCCTCAACCTAGATGTAAAAGATGTACTTCGTTGCCAGGGCTTCATGACCAAAAATAGTAGTGGTACAGGTACGCAACCTTGTCACATACCACATTGAACTTCAAAGTCATCGGACGCCCTACCGTCAATAAGCAGCACTATGCCTACGTGCTTCGCTTGTGATCATCCGAGAAGTGATGTGGTGTATTTAACATCGTCTGGAATCAAGCTGTTGCTTGATTCGGTCACAAATTTAAGAGCCACAGGGAGGTCGCAATTGCCTTCCCCATTACCGAACTCTCTTAAGCTACATACCTATATTTCCCAAGCGTTTCATAATGATTCTCATTTTCCGATCTATTATGAAACTTCTGCTCTTCCAAGCACTCCTTATGATTGGATCTATATGATCTATTGATAGATTTGGTACTGTTTTAAAAAAGTTCAGTTCAGAGACCCTTCACCAGGCTTCCCTAATCGTGACAAGCTCCGCCCGGAAAACAAAACGATTTCAAAATGTTTAGTTGGTCGGAGAAGATCCCTCCGCCGACTCTGCAGTCGATCTTCGAATCGTCTGTGCAAATACCTGTATTATAGACATTGAGAACGTTTCCATTCTTCCATTGTTCACGGGTAGAGAATTTCGTTAAGAACGTTTCCTGAAGTTGAGTTTGCGGATCTTGTAATCGATTGAAGATGCAACCAAATCGCTTGGTATCGTCTCTTAGTATCGTCGCTTGGTATAGAAAGCTACCCTTATTTTCTTTGCCAGCTGTTCTATATTGAGCTTCCAACTAAGTTATGGTTCTAGAATCTTGCTTAGGTATTTTGAACGTAGTAAGAATGGTTGTCCATTTAGTTTGGTTGGAGTCAATTGCGGTATCTTAGTGATAAATAGCATCATTTCGGTCTATCCGTATGTACACCAAGACCATTGCTTGTGGCAAATGACTGTACCTTATCCAGAGCACTTTCAATGAATTGACTTATCGTGGAGAAGCTTTCCTGTCACTAAAATAACCACAACAACCGCATACCCAACCACCTTAAACCCCTCCCTATCAAGCCGCAGCAAGGCTTTTTTTTATTTAAGCCATAAGCCATAGGAAAGACGTGATAACACCACCCTGCGGGGTATCTCTGCTGACCAACTTACTTGTACTGCTGTTACTTAAAAAAGCCTGAATGATTCGTTATTAGCATGGATACGATCCACTGACTAAAGAATCCCTCTACACCTAGTTCGCTGAGAGCCGTTTGAACGGTTGCACCTTCTATGTCAAGGAAAGTGGCAAGAGTGTATTTTTTATAGCGGAGAGTCTTCTCCAGACCGACCTTTGAGGTATGCGTGTTGAGAATTCGATAACTAAGAAATCTTCACAGTGTTGTGGATGTGAAAATCAAGGATACGTTCTAATGTCTTCAATATAAAAGAAAACAGACTAATAGGTCTAAAATCCTTTGCGAAGCCATGACTATGTCGACCTACTTTCGGAATGAAAACAATTTTGGCACGTCTCCAGTAATGGGGAACATGGGATAGACATCTCCTATAAATCGGTACTAACCAGGGAACTGCTGTGTCTTGCAAATAGCATAATAGCAATAATGCTGTCAGTGCCAGGTGAATTATATTGGAAAACCTATGTGTGGACCAGGAGATTTTATCCTTTGTGATAATGTTTGTAATCCTATCCCATGCTGTTGACTGTGAACGATCAAAACTAGCTTCTTCTGCGCTACCATCATTGCAGCCTGGGAGGTGTGTGTTCAAAGGAAATTTTAGTGACTGCGGAGTGAAAGCTGTCCAGTTTCCATCAGACTATATCAAAAAAGACAGATTGCTGTGTCCTTTGCTAAGCCTTGTGGGTTCCTTGAGGATTTCGATGGACTTTGTCCAATCCTGTCCAACTGCTTCCAAAAAAACAAAAATACAAATATTTGGCGCGTACAACATATTCATTCATGTTTTGCGTGTCCGTCCAAAAGACGATTTTTTATTTGAGAAAATTTTCCATGACAATTATACTCTCGGATGTTTGTCAGACGTTCGCGAGAGATGGGATCGTGAAGAGCTTGATATTGTCTTGGAATCGAATCTTGAATCTCCCATTTTAGTAACCACTGAACAACTTCAATCACTTCAAAACAAATTGGTCCGAGAATTGTTCCCTGTGGAACACCTTACTTAATTAGTGCTGAAAAATCGCTAATAATAAGTCTGTTATCTGTTGGAAAGAAAGCTGTGTACAAGTATTTCTGTCCTCAGCGAATCAAAATTCTATTGTTGCCGATGCAATGAATTTCATGATTGACTTTGCCCAAACCCTTTGAGAAATCAAGCGCAGGGATAAGGAAAGATTATGTTACATATGTTTTCATAGGCTTGTCTTATATTTTCGAGTTGAACCTGAATCCAGATAGAAAGCAATTCAATGCGAGATTGTGGACAATTCCTTCAGCATCTGCTTACTTAGTTCTGATTTTTCTAAGGATTTCAAATAATTTCTGTATAGACACCAACTAAGGTTGTCTATGGAGATTTTCTGGTATAACTTTAGCAATTTTCCTGCAATGTTAGCAATGTAGTCTGTAGAACAAAGATCCTTAAATGGAACTGATGTAAGACCCCCAGGATGAAAGAAGTGAATACTATAAGTATAGACAAGCAAATCTTGGTTAGAAACGTAGACAAAATAAATCAGATGAGGTTTCAGATACAAGAGTTAGAACGCTTGTATAGCACTTTATTGCTATTTTCGGATGTTATGCGAAAAAGTTCAGCGAAAACAGGATGAGGTATATGTACACTTAGAACTATTTTTTACAATCATCCAATCTATATATGTATTATAATTAAATTTACTAACTTCCTTTTTTTTTCTTCTCTTTTCAGGTAAGCCTCAATATTTTCCTGAACATTACAAAATCTCGGTAACGTACTAAATGAACATCAAACTGTGTTCCTTATTTAAATCCGATTTAAACGGCTTTTATTGCCACTTAATTGCCACACCCTCCTCAAAACTTAGGTATAGTATCTGCCTTGTACCCGGCCCCTTTGATAGTGTCAATATTTTCTGCTCTATCGCATCGTATTCGATTTGCAAAATCCCCTTAAAAGACCAGCTTAAGTTTAGCAATTACTATAAATTGCCTCCGGAGAGCATCTCTCACTCGCATTCTCCTCATCGTTTGTCGTTATCGTTCGTCTTTCCTTGAGCGAGGGGGTAACGTCTGCCCCCATACACATACATATACAATCTCATATCTACAGCTGTACCTCTTTCTATTGCACTAATCCAATTAAAGCTTTTGCTTCCAGTACTATGGTTGTGCCTATAACAAATGTATCTGCAGTTACAATCTCATCAGGTAGCTAGCCCCCTATGTGTAGTGATTGGTTTGTGTAGTTGGTCTTAGCAATATCCGAGACGAATAGTTTTTAGTTATTCATCTTTTGGTGAAGAAAAATATTATGAAAGAGAGAAGGAAAAATATCCGATTAGCAGTATTTACGGTTCTGTCTTCGTCTGTGCTGGGCAAGCGAATGAAATTCTATCTTTTTCTTTGCATATTTCCATTGTAGCGGGAGATCAATGACTTGTGCGTGTTGTCGTCGATGATAATAAGTCTGTCCATCGTGCAGAAATAGTTCATTATTCAATTCCGATAGTAATCGACGATAAGTATTTGGGTATCTGCTTTGAGAATACTTCTACAGAGTGGAAGGTTATTAGTTTTTGAATGAGAAACTTGTGCTCTTGACTGAGATGGATAGGGCAATTAGAAATTCAATGAAAGTCGTGATGTTATTACTTTTAAATAGACTTCATTTCTTTCCTGAGGCTCTTTACATATTTCGTCTTGAAGTCGATAATTTGGGGTGGTTTCTTGTTCGACAAAAATGTTTGCGAATACCTCGTATCTTTTCCCCAAAACTCACAGTATAGGATCACCCAACTTCAGATGTTATTAATCCACATATTGATAAACTTATACAGATGGTCAAGTTCCTTTTGCGTTCTCACGATATCCATAGTCTTCACATTGTATGTGTTGTGCCATTAACCATCTGCGAATATTCAGGAACCCAATATTTCTCAGAGAACTTATAGAAAAGGTTAAGTAAATCGAATACATGTGGAGTGGCTATAATGACATTAACTACACGAGAAAGAATGATACACTAACATTCATTCATCCATTATCTACATTCATACGTTCGAATGTATGCGTAAAATGAATACTTTAGATAAATTGAGAGCTTGATGGACAACAGTTGTTAGCAAATCTCTCCTTTTTGTCGGAGGAAAGCTTTTAATTTACTTTGTGTCTGTATTCTGCTTTGACTATAATCCAGGCACCCTTTGAACTCATTTTCCTTTAAGGCACACAGGACTGTATAGTTTTTTGTTTTCACTCATTTCATTTCATTTCTTGTCTACGAGTCCAAGTCTTTCGCATTTGCATGTTTTCATCAGTCGTTCTTTCTTAACTTTTGCTTGCTGTGTTACTGATGAAACCTTATCGTATCAATTCCTTTAAGGAATAAGGACGGACAAAGGGTATTTTAAAACGCAGTACTACATGTTTTCTACTTAACCAGTGCAGTGGTTAGATATTTTTAAAGCAACCATGTGAGGTGTTATTTCAACTCAGATTGACCCATAGTAGTGGGGAGATTGCTTCGCCTCTAGAGGTGTACAAATTCCGTGATTGTACTTACTCTGGTACTGTCGACAAATTGGTCCACACTTACTTCCTTACTTATGTCCTGTATCCCCTTGTGGGTCCTACAACGCCTATGCGCCATCGTGTGCGGTTTCTGGCAATGTGCCTTTTTCAGCCCAACGATGTCAGCTTCCCTCTGTGAGACAGTAGGCATACATCGTCGGCGTAGTCGAGGTATTTGAGTTCGGATGTAAGAGTCCGTCGAATTCCTCCATTTCCCGTCGATAAAACCGCATTTAGCACATCGCTTATCACCAATAGAAACAACATTGGTGAAAGAATGCAGCCTTGCCGAACCCCACTTTGGACTTCGAATTCCTCAGACAGCCTTTCTCTGTGCAAAACGTGACATGTGGATACATCGTATGTAGCCTTGATAATAGCTATTAAATTATCAGGTATGCCTCTCCTGCGCAAGGAAAGCCAAATACATTCCCGATTGACACTATCAAACGCCTTTTTGGAAATCGATGAACAGCAGGTGTAGTGGTGATCGATATTCATCGCATTGCTCGATGATGTTCCGCAGGGTGTTGATGTGGTCGACACAGGAGGATCCAGAGCAGAAACCTGCTTGTTCAGCGTCGAGGTGTTTTAGCACTGCATTAAGTTGCCTTTTTTAGGGAGCTTGACGATCATTCTCTTCTTCCACTCCATCTGGAAAACTCTCGGCTTCCCAGGTTCTCCCAACAAGTGGAAACAGTAGCTCAGCCGATGCAGTTGGCGCAGCTCGAAATAGCTCCGTGGGTATGCCATCAAGTCCTACCGCCTTATTGCTTTTCAGTGCCTTGATCGCAGTAATGATCTCTTCTTTACTGGGGGTTGAGGTGCGAATACGGGAATTTCTTACTACGGATACTTCAGTCTGACTTGGGTGCATATTGCTGGCGAATACTCAGTTCAAAACTGAAGCAAAATGCTCCTTTCATCTCTTGAGTTGATCCTCATCCGATATAAGCAACGAACCGTCTAAGCCTTCCACTGGGTGTTGGGTAGAGCTCCGGCCACCTATTAGCTCTTTGGTGATTCTATAAACGGTTCTACTGTCGCACCTCGCTGCTGCTTCTTTTGCTTCCGTAGCCCGCGCATTGATGTAATTGCGCTTGTCACGTCGCACGCTACGCTGTACTTCTCTCATCTTCATTCGATATAGGGACTCTAGCTCGATCCTCCCTGCTGCTGGAGTTGCTGCAATTTGAGCTCTTAGCTGTTTTCGTTCATCGATCATTCTCCAGGTATCCTCAGAAAACCAAGCTCTTTGGCTTCCTTGCGATCGACCGACAATCCTTTCAGTACCTGATGTGAAAACAGTTTTCACAGCATACCAATGGTCTTGGATGGTGGCGGGCAGTGAGCTGCTGATTGTTTCCACTTCACGTGAGGGATGATCCCTTAGTTCTTGGCGCACTGTGGGATTTCTCAGTCGGTCAATGTTGAACCTGGGCGGCAGTGCGTAATTGGACAGTAGCATATCCCCATATCCGCTCCTCGTCTGTTTCGGACGTCTAGAAGACCACTTCTAAAACGGCGACTGATGGCAAAATGGTCAATTTGGTTGGAGGTTGTCACCCAACTGATTTTATGGCAGGCTTTGTGCTCAAACATGGTGCCACCTATGACAAGGCGATTTGCGTTGCAAAAGTCAACGAATCTTTCGCCGTTGTCATTGCGGTGGCCTAATCCGTGTCGTCACATAACATGTCTGAGCCCTTCCTTGTCGCTGCCTACCTTGGCATTTAGGTCCCCCATCACTATGACAATGTCGCCGTTGGATGTTGCATTATACACAGCTCCCAGATGGTTGTAGAAGGTCTCCTTTTCTTCCTCAGACGAACCATCCGTGGGCGGGTAACACTGTATAATGGTGACGCGACGTATTCTCGTCCGGAATCTGGCCGTTAAAATCCTATCACCGTGTGGCTGCCAGGAAATTAGGCCTCTGCGTGCTGTGGGTGTTAACAGCAGTCCAACTACATATCCACGGGGGCTTCCGGATGGTCTTCTGGAGTAGAGTAATACAGTGTTTGGGATTGGTACTCACCCGCATCTAACCACCTTATCTCGCTTACTCCCAATATGTCCAGCCTATATCGAATGAACTCATGTTTCAGTTGAAGGAATCTGGCGTTCTGAAGTCCTTCACTCTGGGAGTAAAGGAGTGTCTTCACATTCCAGAAACCAATCTTAGTCCGGGTACAATAGCCAAAGGTCGTCAACGTGTTATCAGTCCTTATCCGAGGCGTTGTGTCGGTTTCCGTAGCGGGCGGGTTTCGGTAACGCGGGTTGCTGGCCCAGGTTACCTAGTCTAGACTTAAGACTCTAGACAATCTCGCACTTGAAATTTTGGCCTACGTGTATAAGGATTTATACATGTAGTTGCCCGGGGACCACCACTAGGAGGTAAAGCAAGCACTACATTACGAACTTGATTGTTGCGCTACTGGCCCAATCCATGTTTTGGGCAGTCAGTAGTTTCCCGCTCAATCGCCATGCAGGTCCACACTTAGCAGTAACCTCAGTGTATCTGAGCAAGATTCAGTCCAATTATCGTCGCGATCTTTGAGTGATCCTGTAGCCGTGGTTTGTTCGGAAAGTTTCGCATGCTGTAGTCACGAACGACGCTTAACTCTTTGCTTCTCATTTTTGAATTTCCTCTGACGGGCTTTATACTATTCCTGTATCTCCTGTTAGTCCTCTTGAACACATTTAGTTACATACCTTCCTAATGTCCGCCAGTTCTTTACTCCACAATGGAGGTGATTGTTTGTTCTTTCTTTTGGTCATCGGGCATGGTAAATTGAAAGTCGCTTTGCCGTCGATATCTGAGGGACTTTCCAAATCACATTCTTCTACTTATCGTATGAACCGTCCATATTTTGAAGTCCTCGATCTGTTCTGTTTGAAAAGGCTAGATATGTGGAAATATATGCAGTTCCAGCTGGTTTCCCTTTTAGCAGCAAATATCCTTCCATGCCGAAAGACATTTTCTAATTTTTGTGTCCATTTCAATTGAATTAACGATCCAACTATGTACTCTCTGCTGTGACAATGTTGTTGAATAAATTTTCGCAGCAAAAATCAATAGTAGCCAACATGACCCCTCTAGCCGCAACCGTACGTCTGACCTGAAAATGCCGCCATCCACAAATCATCTTACGAAATTAACCATTTAAATAAAAAGTCATTAACCGCGAGCCGACATTATGCGAATGATTTATCGGCTTAGCCGCAGAAAATTCTCATCCAACAACAACAACGAAAAAAAAAAAAAAGAAACGAAATGCAAATTTATGTACCCCACCGAGGAGTAGGGTATCTCATTTCGGTTGCCTTTTGGTTGATATCATCACGGGATCTCCACACGAAACAGATTTTACACTTCTGATTCCGCTGACTCCTCCAACAGCACTCTGCGGCACTGGCTGCCGTCTGTGGCAATAATTACCGAACTGATAGGCGCCAGATACGAATATTTTAATGCTGTGTCACATGCAAAAATGCCCTACCACCATTCATTCATTCGTGCTGCGACACAAGTGACAGATGACATGAGACTGTGGTCCATTTTAACCAGACCACCATAGGCATCGCCATCGCCATAACCATCACCAGTGGTAGTAGCATCACACTTCTCCCTCGCTTTGGTCGATGTGCGTGAGCCATCACACTGTCTACAAAAGTGAGAAATGAGAAATAATTACACACCGGGCCCAACTGAACGACATAAGACACGCAAATGGCAATAGACATACGACATACCGCACGATGTGACGATGATGGATGCTGAAAGTCGAATCCGCCGAAGCCAGAGAATTACTTAATGAGTTCGACGCATTTCCCCATTTGTTTCAATCCCCACAGCGCGCGCGGTATCTATTCATCGAATTAGGAAAGAAAATTCCATTTGTACTCGAAAACACGATTAATGACAGTTGGAAGTAGTGCAAGGCCAAAAACCCCTAACCATCTGCCGCCACGCCACCACCGGAGCAATATCGGTTTGGTTCCGCTCTGATGAGCTCGCTGTGCTCTGTATCTGCTTCTGCTCAATCGATTCGGAATCGAGGAAGTCTGCTGTTCTCCAATTTGAAGCGTTTCTGTCAAGACCGATATTGTGCGACAATCTCTGGAGTAGAACAGGAAATTAGATGAAGAGGAGGCCTGCCTTTGTGGCTTGGTTCCCCCTTTTAGTTACATACTCGTATGTATGTATGTATCTGATTTATCCACATGAAAGAATAAGAATAAATAAAAAGTATCTGTCATAAGCTAACGGGCCAGCTTCAGTTATGTTGTGTGTTGTGCTTGTTGATTAATTATTTGAGTGCCCGCTGAGCACACATAGATACATTTTTATGACTTGGCTTTTGTGTTCCCGTCGAAGCGTGAATTGGAATTCTTGTGTTCGGTCTTGATTTTTTGAGCTGATTTCAGCGCTCTCTATCGTACGTACGCCCACGGGGTGTGTGGTATAAGGTTTCGCCGTGGAAGAGAAGCACATTTTTATGAATGAAATTTATGACAACTGCTTATTCTTGTAAAAGAGTGAAGCTTATGCAAATGTGGATTCGATTTTGAATTCGTTGGTTTGCTTTGCTTTTCGCGCCACACTGCCCCAATTAGGGTGCGTGGAACTGGTTTAGAATTTATTTCATAATTTTTTTTTTCTATCAGCAGTTTAATCGGCCTATTTATGGGAGAATTTCAATACTCAAATGGATTCGATCGATTAAGGAATTAATTTACAAAAAAAACTTTAACATAGCGGTGACAGTTATGCGGAGTTAGTTTTGCTCATGACTATGCAAATTGTGTAATTCGTTACTTGTTTATACATACTTACATATGTATATAGTTTATGAGTTCTTTTTTGTTGTTATCTTTAGAAGACGGTCTTAGGTGAGATGGTTTACAAAGCAAACGATGAATCTCTGAGTAATATACCAAAATGTCTATGAGACCCCCATCTACATTCCTTTGTTAGTTTCTAACATCTCGAGGCTGTATGTATGTATGTACATATGTATCTATGTACATATCTACGTAATATGCTCGTTTATTTTTTCTTAATTTACTTTAATTGGCCAATGTCACTGCCTGATTTACAGTCATATTCCATCCATCGCGATCCGGAGAAAGTTGTCTTCAATCTACTTCACTAAACCTCTACTATCTGCGATCCCTTAGTCTATGTTTTCAAGCGCGTATGGAGTTGTACTTTTGTGTTCCATAAACATTTTTCAGCACTTGTAGCGCGGCAAATTCAAATTATAAATCAGAATGCTACAAGTCTACAAGTCTGTAACTACAAGTTAAAAATTATTTGTGAAGAACTACAAGTCTGCGGCTATACTTCACAGTTAAGCGATCTAAGCATTTCCCGTTCTTCTTTCTTTCTTTCTTTCTTTCTTTGTGACATTGAAGTCTCTTTACTCTTGTAAGAAATTCACTTGTAGTTACAAGTCCGTCGCTAATAATTTTTTGCGCAAATACTTTTGTGACACAGAAAAGCTCGCCGCAGTTGTAAATTCACTTGTAGTTACAGGTATAGCATACTTGTAGTTATTAGTGAATTGGCATTCTTTATGAAACAAAAAATTGCACATAATTTACAAGTTACAAGTGAATTCACAAATAATTATTAGTGTTGTAGTTTTATGAAAACAGAGGTGTGGAGATACTGAAGTAGCAATATTGAGCTGGTTGAACTCCTTAACGATCGAAGTTATAGCTGTCGACATAGACTTTTTGTCCTAGTTTGTAGACTGATGGTTGTTTGTCAACAGTGTGTTCTTGATCTTCGTTTACTAGAAAGCCAACTTAGCCACCATGAATTATTCATGGCTTCATGGGATTTTAACATGGGATGATGTATGTATGTACATTATACAGTGGTCATATCCCAGCAGCTATATTGACATGTTAACACTAGTGTTCTCGACATTAAGTCTAACCCTTCGCACAATTTGCTTTAGCATCATATTCAAGAACTCACATGGTAACACATCTCCTTGTCGAAACCCTTTGAAGCATTTCCAAATCGCAAAGATCAACAATTGTCTTATAAGAGCGATGAGGCAATAGATCCATTGTGAACCTGTTCCTGTCCTGTAGAAACGTAAAAGAAAACAAACTTATGTTTGTGGCTTTGCGATAACTAAGCAGCCTCCCTGAACTAGCCCGAGATAGTAAAAGGACGATTAATGGTGGCTTTTCTAACAGCTCGCCCAGGTCTTTGAATTGGTATTCGCCGAGGGCCGCTTTCCTGGTTCTGCATGGGCTTGGGCATTCGCATGGGGAGTGAGATGTTCTCTCTGCAGAGGGTCGTCTGCAGTTAATCGCATTCTTGGTCAGTGGGCAGCCAGGAGATTGTGGCCAGTAATAATACCCGTGAAGAGCGCTATACTCGTTCTATTAAACTCTAGAATTTGCTTTGTTTGAGTATTGTAGTGTTTTGTCCAGAGTTTCGTGGAGACACGCTAATCGCCCATGTTCCATGGCAAGTCTCATAAAAACTTGTTCTATGTTAGAGATCTAACAAGTGCTTGCAAGGCGGCAGAACAGATATATTGGCCATTGTTAGGCATCGTTTCACAAGTTTGGATTTAACGACTTTGGACGAAATGGCCTTTATAGCGGCATGACTGTCGATCACCATTCTGGAGTGTAGTTTCGTGGATAGTTTCCGTACCGTTTCTGAGATTGCTAATATTTCCACTTGGAACAAACTACCGCGATTCGGAAGTCTAAGTATGTGAGCTATTTCGGGGTCAAATGACTAGATCCCAGAGCCTAATCCCTTTTCAGTTTTTGACCCGTCCTTGAAAATCGAGAAAGCGTGAAAATGAGAGTGTCAAGTTGATGGCCCTACCGTTTATCCAATATTCTCTTGAGGGAAAGTTTATTTAATGTTGCCCTACAATAGGCATTATAGAAGACTAGTATGCTCGTTTCGTCTATCGTGGGTGTATCCATGAAGGCTTCTGGTGAAACATGCGCCAACTGTAACGATCTCTGATAGCTGATTAATTTCACGAGCAAACCTTCCGATCAAATTGTATCGAAAGCCTTTTCAAGATACACCAAACCAGCGTCAGTAGATTTTTTTCCATCTAGAAACATGGAAATGTTTCACATGAGACACCTATTTAGTCATGGCAAGCACGGATTGATCATTTCCCACAACCTATGTGAAGCGCAACACATCTACTTTAAAGGTAAATCGGTAGATAGCGGTCTTCATAGCGTGGTCTGGGAAATTGAGTATACTTTAGAAGCGAAAGGCAGCGTTCCTTGACATTGAGGGCGCTTTCAATAATGAAAAAACGAACTCAATAGTGAAAGCCTTGAACTGCTTTGAAAACATGCTTAACTGCAGGGTCTTCAACTCAGCCATCGGGCCTTGTTTTGTAAGGCAAAGGATAAAAAGGTGCACATCACAAGGAGGAGTCCTTTCTCCACTGCTTTGGCTCTTATGTTCACTAACTTTGTTGCAAGATATCTGGCATTTATGGAACAATGTATAGAACGCAAATGAAAGAGAGACTCGTTGCTGGAAAAACCCGATAAAGTAAAATTTTCGATTTTGTCCAGGTCCCGAAATTTAGGCAAAAATCACAAATTCCGGCTTTCCCTTGATAATCTGGGTGAAATAGGCAAGAAAGAATAGAAGGGTTGAACCAAAAGACCTACAATCGGATGATCTAAAACATGGGCAACTTTGTTGCAAGATATCTGGCATTTATGGAACAATGTATAGAACGCAAATGAAAGAGAGACTTTGGAAAATCTTAAGAATCTTCACAGAGAAGAATACCAATCGGTGAGCTAATGGAATCTATTCTCAAATACCTCTTTGCGTGGACAAAACAGAACGTTTTGCGAATCAATCCTCAGATAACTGAACTTGTTTTGTTCACTAAGAGAAGAAAGATACCCGACCCGACTTCACATTACCAAAGCTAGATGGCACCACTTTAATTCTCTCATCCGAGGCGAAATATCTCGGCATCATTCTAGACTCCAAATTATCCTGGAGAAGAAATGTTGAAGAAAGGACAAAGAAAGGACTGAATGCTCTCTATGCTTGTAAGAGGGCCTTTCGGTTGCAATCCCCACTTTGTCACAATTTGCCACAATTATCAGCCCTATAATCTCCTATGGGTCCTTAGTCTGGTGGACAACAACGGGTATAAAGAGCTATATGAAAGAAGTCTACAAAGTGCAAAGGCTCGTAGCACTCTGCACCGCAAGCAGGTTTGAATATGTTCATCAAAGGTTCTACCACGAAAGGAGCTCTCAGATTGAAGAATCCAACCTGTGGAAAGAGACCACCTATATGGACATGCCGTAATATTAAACGCAACAAAGACAATGGGTGGGAAATATAACTCTGAATGTCCCACAGCCACATCGGATTATATAGTCCCCTACAACGACTTTAATTTTGATATCCCATGTCGAGCAGAGTGGGAGTCCAACAGCATAGACAACGATCTAGGTATCACAATCTACACGGCTGGCTCAAAAATGGAGATAGGTACGGGAGCAGGATTTTACTCGGAAGCACTGCAAAAACAGGAATCTATCATACTACCAGAAGTGTGTAGTGTATTCCAAGCTGAAATCCTGGCAATAGAAAAAGCTACTAGATGCATAGAAGACTGTCACCTTCCCCGTCGGATATAACCATCTTCGTTGACAGTCAAGCAGTTCTAAAATCGATTAAATCTAATATACAATCAAATGCAGTTAGAAGATGCCGTGCGGCACTGATCACGATTGGACACTATTCGGTAAAACTCTGCTGGGTTTCCGGACACAGCAATATTGAAGGTAACAAGAAGGCATATGCTCTGGCAAGAATGGGGTCGGAAATAACCATCAGTGAAGCGGACACATCCATACTCCCACCGATTGGAAAATCCAACATCTGCTTTGCTACTGTCCCGCTTTGCAAGAATGACGCCTTCGCACTTTAGATTCTAAGTTCTTCGCAAGCACCGCAGAGTTAGTAGGCTTCCAGATATCGGATCTCCTCCACTTCATCAAGAGCACCAACTGGTTCCAAACCGTCTTTCAAATAACTCTTGTGCACAGCAGTGTACACGCATTTTATTTAAATTACATAAACAAATGACTAATAGTTCAGGCATTTAAAACTGTCATAACATTCACCTACTTCAAGTATACCCTTGCGTTGTTATTTGTTTGAATAAATGTATGACATAGAAAAAACCCAAACTATCGTATTTCAATTGGCAATCTCGAACAATCTCTCTTTTTTTTTTTTGAGCGCAAATCGTTCATCTTCACGTCAATTACCGGTAATTACCAGTCGAAGTGACATATTAATTAGCATTTAGCATGTTTAATCGGATACCAACGCCCTTGAGCGCAATCAACCAATTCAGCTGTCTTCCCCGATAACGAAACACATTTCATTATCAAGGTCGTTGGTCTTTTTTTTTTATTATTTTTTTTTTGAAAGCACCTTTAGTCAGAGGTGTTTACTAACTGTTTACGTTTTCCATTATCAATCAAGATAAAAACCATCTGACAACTGTAAACAATAAAATATGTGCACATTGCCCCATACTGTTCCCAGTTTCAGTTGTCACAGGTGATATCTGTTTATACAATGAAAACAATATGATAAAAAAAAAAATAAAAAAAACATTTGTCAGAAGTGGGATTCGAACCCACGCCCTCAGAGAGGACCAGAACGCTCAGTAACCTACTGCGGAGAGTAGATAAGATTTCTCTTGAGTCTGGCGCCTTAGACCGCTCGGCCATCCTGACATATTGAATGGTGTCAGCCAGAGTCGTCATATGAGGTTGTGCATGCTATTGGTGATGAAAATATATTTTATTCTATGTTTTCGATGTTTCGGACACGAGTGCGTGGAAGCATATTTCGTTTTATTTTTACGTGTGAATTTTTATCAATTGGATTTTGAATAAAAATAATTTTATATACGAATGCATGTATATATGCTTAGAGGAGACGTGTTAACTAAATGTGATGGCAGTGTGATTTACTTTATTTTGTTGACACGAGTTAAGTCTAAATTTATTTGTTTACCTATTTATTTATTTTTGATTGAGTAGATATTTGTATATTCAAGATGAAAGTACAAGTATGTACACATGTTGTTAGGTGATGATGGCCTTTCATTTTGAATCTATGTCACACCAAGTATATAGATATGACAACCAGTTTTCGTTTTTATTGGGTTACAATGGTAGAGCAGTTGTATACATACATATGACTGGTAGCGAATATCCTAATATCCCTGAAGGATATCGGTATCGATATCGGTCGAGTAGTGTCTAGCTAGATCACTACGAGGAGGCTTTTAGTCAGATGGCCGTACTCACAGCCATCTGTTTGCCGGATATATCCAGGTTGACTAATAGCTTATTGACTACTGGATTACGCAGAAGATGAAGCCAGACACCAAACTGGGGTGTTTGACATTGCTTAAACCTTCATCAATGTCCAAGAGAGACACCTTGGTATTTCTTAATGCTCAGAGTTTTCAAACGCACGATTGAATGTAAGGCTGCTTCGATCGATTTATCTTTGCAGTAGATGGATATCAATCAGACTTTCCAGCGTTTTCAGCAGAAATGAGGCTGATACGTTGGAGATCCTTTGGTCCCATATCTTACTATACTGGGAACGACTTTAACTTCCGTCCACCGTTTGCTAATGTGGACAAGATTTGGGCAACCCAGCATGATAAGCTTAGATTAAGGAAGCACTATGTTTTCAAATTGCCGAATCTCAGTAGGTACGATACAGTCAGACCCTGAGCTCTTGAACGGTTTGAAGCTGCTTATGGTCCAGAGGAGTTTTTCTGTTACACGGTTGTTACACGGTTGCTACACTATGTAGAGGAGGCTCACAATTTGTTTAATAACTCAGTAATAAATCAATAGACTCCTTACTGGAGATAGTCCAGTGGTCATCTGGGTTTATCAGGAAAGTGGGTGTTGGATTTTTTTCAGATCAAATTTATGGCTTTAGCGTTTTTGGAAATTCAGAGAAAAAGGGCTCCTATACCTGTTTTGTAGAGTGAACTAAACAATTCGTGTCAGAAACAGTATCTACTCTATTTCTAAAAGTGTTCGTGTTTGTTCGCCAACACCTTGGAGAGGTATGTTCCATCATTAAAGATTCCCTCGCATTAGGATTGCTTTAGAAACATTTTTTACTCTTACTACGCCTTGGCGGAAGAAATATGTCTTAGTGCACTGTCTCTTATCCAGTTTCCTGTAATAATCTGAGGATGAGAGTTGGTTACTAGACGGTATCTTCTCATCTGACAATTGGTACCTGTCCAAATATTTAAATTTTTTGTGGGCCGATGGTCACGGACTCATTGCAGAACCTGCAGAGATCTTCCTTAATTATACCTAGTTTCCTTATGTGCTTATTAAGTCTACAATGCCTCGTTACGAAACCCCATGGGATACGTAGGTTATTCTTGCTAATGTGGATGCACGCTTTGAATCATTTTCGATTATATTTCCCTAGAAGTTTTTTAGCTTTCCTCATGTCCTGAAAGTTGTTTCAGATTCTGGCTTCTCTTTTTGTTTTCTCTCTCTAGTTTGCTGAAAAATTCTTTGAGGGTGTGATTCTTTATTCCGGAGAATGATTCCACGCTATGGAATCTGCCGCCTTATTGCCCTCTAGTCCCCACACCAGGTATCCAACAGAGTATAACAGAGTTCTATTCTACCCAGTTCATTAAGTTTCAGTCTACAGTCTACAAGTCTACAAGAGTTTGCGTTTAATGTCATAGGAATCAAATGGCACGATGGCGGCTTGTCTTTTAGACATTATTGCTAAATTGCAGTTTGTGTAGTTTCCAATAGTAGCCCATAGCTTTAGAGTATTTGATTCTACGCCCGTATACTCCTGCTGTAGTTCCTTCTTCAGTTCTTGACGTATCAGAATACCACTTTATTGTGGTAGATTGTAGATTGTGGATTCATTCCCACAACTCCTTTTGTTGCTGAGCTTCGTAACAAAGTTCTTTTGAAAGTTGAATCTTCTAATAGAAAGGCCAGGAGTGGTAGTTTTTTTTAGTAGTAGATGGAATTGCTTTGATGTTATGCACTTTCTTTATCTGTTCTTTTTTTGGCCTTTCCTCGACCACAAGGTGCAAAGGAGTCAGTAACAATAGTACCTCCATGACTGCAGTAAGTTCTCATGGTCCCTGTAATACAGAGGCATGCCTGTCCTTGCAGTTTATAGAGTGTCTCTCTCATAGTGGCCGGATTGATTATTCATACGTGATCATTGATCTTACAATAGCAATGTTCATCCATCTAAGGATGGTCGGGCTACATCCCCAGGATTCAAATCATCAGACAAATCATTAAAGCTATCCTAGCTATCTGTTCAGTGTGTATTAATTAATGATGGCACATCTCCAGCAACTGGGTAACAGCTTCAAATGTCTCTTCTATTTGTTCCGTATTTCGCAATCATCCATGACCAAAATTGTCCCTAAGACATGCGAGGCAATTTATTTTCGTTTATCTTTTCATTTAACTTTATTGTCAAAACAATTGCGTTGTATGACAAGTCCAGCAAATAGCATATAAAAAACAAGCGATTTTTATATGACTATATGACACAAACCTTATAAGTATATAAATGTGACAACTATAATTTGATATTACACTATGCCATATAGATATATGGTAACGATTTGATGCCGATTTATATGTTGTCATATAAATTTGTCTATTAACTTGTATGACACTTGTATATCATATTTGTAATGTAATACCTACCACCTTTAGAATTCATGTTAAGATTTGAAATTCGTTGGACATTTACCAGAGGAGTAAGTTTATTTCTAATCCACTCAGTCGTAGTCCTGTCCCATTTGGGAAGTCTCCATGTAGCTCTCCGATGCTGGTAATCCGGTTTTTCCATAGTGGTATCACAATGGACTTTCTTTTTGGGTTTAAGTGTGTCCCTGCAGAGCGAGGACAACCACCCCCAAACCTAGTCGAAATATCTACACCTCGCATCCAATTACATATGTACCTCTGACAAATTCTATCCGCAAATAAATTCAATGCTTATTTATAATTTTGAAAATAAAGAATTAATCTAAAAAAAAAAATAGAATTTGTCAGAAGTGGGATTCGAACCCACGCCCTCAGAGAGGACCAGAACGCTCAGTAACCCACAATTAGTGGATAAGATTGCTCTTGAGTCTGGCGCCTTAGACCGCTCGGCCATCCTGACACTTGACGGTTGCTTGTCATAGAGTTTAGCTGTTGGCCTGGGTGTTCCACGTTCTGGTAATTTTGATTTATTTTTTATTTTTTTTTGGCTTTCTGTTGTGGTGGGCGCGCACAGGGAATAGGCAATTTGTTTAGTAATTATTTTTTTGTTTTATTTTTGTATATACTATACGTATTCAAGAGCACACAGAGAATCTAAAAATAATTACACCCAGAGTTGGGTGATGGACGGGACGCGCGAATTAGTCAGTTTCTAATTTGTTATGAAATGTTTTTATTTTTACAAGACTGTTCGGTGTGGCGCATATAGATTTGATACAAATAGATACATACTCGTATATATGTCATGTGTACTGTGGAGACCTTGAATCGTAAATGGAATTTTTTTTAATGCGTCGGATGTGGATTTTTGTTGATGAATTAAATTGGTATTACTGGTGTGCTGGTGTCTGAGTCTGTGTTATTTGGTTTCGAAATGCAAATGATTTTGGATTCAAGTATCGAAAGCAGTTTGACATTTGCAATTCGATGATGCGATAGGTGGAGAGGGAAATGAATTTGTATCGGGAGCGCGTGATTAGGGGATCGGCTGGATCTGAAAGACGAATGCATTTTAAGATACATACATGGTGGTGTAGGTTGAGTTGAAACGAATTGTTGTGCGAGATTTGTGTAATATAATTTTTATTGTAGTGTCCGTCGCAGTTTTTTCTCATATTGTATGATCTACATATGTATGTACATAGTAGTTGTTACTGTGCTTCAAAATCCTTTAAAACCAACCTAAGCGTTTGGTTTTGAGATCTATTCCCTCTTAGGGTTTACAGAATATACATAAATATTTCATCAGTTTCAGTTTTGCAGCTTAGGTTGGTATTCTATTTGTGAAT
The DNA here is from genome assembly GCA_905220385.1 of Xylota sylvarum. NCBI lineage: Eukaryota > Metazoa > Arthropoda > Insecta > Diptera > Syrphidae > Xylota > Xylota sylvarum. Next base: position 98,585,916 of record LR999957.1, on the reverse strand, counting down.
TTGTTGTAGTTCTACAACGAAGAATGTTAGGTAAGTTATATAGTGCTACACAATAACAGTCATTCAACAGGTTCTCTAAATGCTCCCTTTTAGAACGATTTCAAAACGTACATGGTTATGTAAGCGTTTCTATTTTCAACTGTGTACCTAGTATACACAATGTATTGCTCCGAGATGAGTAGATATTATAAATCCATTTGTTAGTTTCTTTTTAAAAAGGGTTTAAGGAACACTGTTTAATATTTTTCAACGATTGTTGCTTTATTAAAAAGCTTTATTGAATGCCTGTCAACCCAATTTTTTAATACATTTTTGATGGTTTCAGTCCATACTTCACGAATAGCTTGACCAATATTGTTCTTAAGCGCTTGAATTGTCTCTGAATTGTTTGCACAGCATCAATCTTTATAGGAACCTTGCAAAAAAAAGCCTAACGGCGTCACATCGCAGCTCCTTGCCGACCAAGCAACATCACCAAAACGACTGATTACATGATTATTGAACTTAGTGTAATTTTTGGACGGCTTGTGTAGCACGTAGCCCCATCTTGCTGGAACCATAGCTGCTGCAAGTCCATAACCTCAATTTCTGGCCATAAAAGATCGGTTATCATGCATCCGTAGCACTCTCCATTGACTGTAAAGTTTCTTACACTGTCGTCTTCGAAGAAAAATGGGCCAATAATGCCGACACTCCAAAAACCACACCGAACAGTCACACGTTCAAAATATTCTCCGTTGAACTCACAGGACGAACCCGGCAATATGTTCGGCCATAAATCAGCAAACCAGTCTCACGAACTTTCATCACAAAATTTGCGTACACCTGTAGTGCATTATTTCGACCGAAATTTCTTTTCAAAATTCACACTGTTTCGGCAACACAGCATCCACTTTGGAAGTAACTTTGAAATATTTTCCAACGTTGTTGATTCCGCTGAATGGTCTTTGGGTCTCACACTTGATAAGAAACTTAGCTGGAAATCCAATTTCCTAGAATGTGTAAAGAAAGCCACAACAGCCTTGTACTGCTGTACAACTGCTTGTACTGGAAGCGATAGGAAATAAATGGGGACTAGAGCCATGTATTAGATGTTGGCTCTATGCATCCGTCATTATGCCTGTACTAACGTATGGCATTAGTGGACTTAGTTAGACTATTTTAATTACTGTAGCGTCTTCCAGACGAATCAAGAAAGGCTGATCATGTTTTAAGTACAATGTGATACCTAATCGGGTCAGAGACAGTCCAGAGAATTGCATGACCGACGAACTTACCAGACAAGGTAGCGGGTGAATATCGACATATGTATGTACCTCTCGCAACAGTCAAATTGCTGCTTAAGCTCAACGTTGTGAATTTAACCAATCGTAGATGGGCAGACGGCAATACGTGGCTCATTACTAAAAAACAATCTGGCCCAAACTGAATCAGAAAGCTCCAACTGTCTGATCAGACAGAAAAGGTCGCTCATAGCAATCATAGTAGGTGTCATAATGAATAATCTGAAACATAAAGCAATACAAAGAAAAAAATTCAGAGTCCGGTTCCTTCTCGTCTGTTAGACAGAGCAAAACCTTCAGTGAAGTGCTTAAGGGTAGCCTGGTAACTATTACTCCTGCGAAGTGGAGGAAATTAAGGCAACTAATTTCCTGAAAATTCTAGAGTACCATCCTGGTCTTACACTGAAGTCACGAGGGCGGACGGCATCATGGTCATCTGAAACTTGTTTCCTCCTCTGACTTAATTGACACCACAATAAGGTTCAGGTCCTATTAACCCAGATTCTGAGCCACTCCATCTAGTTCATCTGTTGATTTGTTGCGTGCAATTCCTTGATGACCAGGGACCCATCTGATTTTCACCCTGTTAGATGGTAGTGCATCGTAGCAGCATTTAACTGATATAGAGTCAATTGGCTGTCTGAAAGGATGTGTATAATAGCGCCCTTAATACCATTACAACGGTTTAATCTTACGCAGATCTCAAAGGGATAGAGTTCAGCCTGAAATACTGTGTACTACCGAGATTTTGGTGTTGGGTCCAAAGACACCTGGTCCAACTCCAGATTCCATCTTCAATCCGTCTGTGAACCAGACCAGACCTCTGAAGTTCAGTGTCGGAACACCATTAGACCAGTTGGCATAGTGCAATATTTCTACATCAAATAACCTACCGAAACAATATTCTTTGACCATGAAGTCCGCAATAGTGCAAAAGATGTCCCTTTTAGGAATTGAGTTATGAATTTTCAAGTGTCCTACAAGGTCACTTGATTTAGGCATGTATTCTAGCCGTCTTCCAAAAGACGATTTGTAGGGCTGAAGCATGGCTCCTTTGATACCGAGACATGCAATGCTCCGGAGCTTCTGAAGCTTAGTTGTCGTTATCCGTTTAAGAACTTTCGAATGCACTTAGACCAGAGAAGGTCCATTGTGCTGCTGATTTGTAAGGTGGGTGGGTCACCCTCTTACTCTGGCAACCATTAACTCCTTTGTATGAAGGCTAATCTTAGCCGTGCAGGTGTTGTTGAGATCGTTTAGATCATTGAAAGAGTATTCGCCTAATATAGCTTTTCTAGTGTTAGCGAGCGCAGGGCACGTGCACAGGAGGTGACTGATGGTCTCCTCTTCCTCTTCGTCCATACAGCTTCTACAAAAGTCGTTATAGGGGATGCCCAATCGTTGGGCGTGTCTTCTGTCCTGTGAGGATGTTTTAGGAGTGCAATGGACCTAGTTTTATTTAAAGTGGGCCCCAGTAGCTTAGCGGTGGGACATTGGTTGAGTTGCTGCCGTCAATGGTTAGCCTCCTTCTCCGCGTCAGCGCTGATGAGGTATTTAATATAAGACGTGAGCGCCTTGATGTCGGTGACGTTTATGCTGTTAAGACCAGTGTAGTCTTGTCTGGCTAGTTCGTTAGCCTCATAGTTCCCTGGTATGTCACAGTGACCTGGTACCCACCAAAGGGTGAGCTTATACTGTCTCGTTAAGAGATGCGCGGCAGTCTTTCACTGCCAAGGGTTTTCTTTGTGCTGGATGCAAGGAATTGCCTTGGATCTCGTTGGACGTCGTTGCTGGATGCCTTCGATCTCGTTGTGCTGTATGCAAGGGATTTGATGGCTGCCTGACTGTCAATGTATATGACAATATCCGATGCTGATACTGCATTAACCGCCAGCCAGTCAGCTGGTTGACGAATGGCGGTGACTTCGGCTTGAAAAACGCTGCAATAGTTTGGAAGGTTAAAGGAGAGGTGAATATCCAGGTCTTCAGAGAAGACTCCAGCACCGACTCCGTCCTCGGTTTAGGAGCCATCCGTGAAAATTGATACCGATTCGTGGTACAGGACATCCCGTTGTGTCCATTCAGTTCTGTCTGGTACTGAGAAATGGTAGCCCATGTTGAAGTTGCATTTAGTGGGCAGGTGGTCGGTGACTTGTGGAAGATGACGAAGCATCGCTAATATTCTATCATGTCTAATGTGTTGCTTCTTCCATTCTTTAGAGTTTCTCAGCCTTATTAATGAGCAGGCAGCCAGATGTTTGCTGACGATGTTGATTGGGAGTAAGTGGAGCATGGTTTGAAGTGCTGTGGTGGGAGAGGTTCTCAGTGCACCAGTAATACCAGGGCAGGCCACCAGACCAATACTCCATACATAATGACCGGTTTTATTATCGTAGTGTATACCCAGTGCATAGTGTTTGGTTGTAGACCCCAAGTGGAGCCTACTGCCTTTTTGCATATGTATGTATAGGGCAGCCAGGGATTTCTTGGCCCATTCGACTATGTTTTCTCTCCAAAGTATCTTGCATTCAAGCTTTAGACCTAGTTAGGTGGCACTATTTAAGAGGTTGAGGGTGGTGCCTCTTAACTTTGGGAGATAAAGTCAGGTGGTTTATGTTTTCTTGTGAAAACGCTCAGTCTTCGGAAGGACCACAGCTTTCAGTCCAGCTTGTCAGTTTACATGATATCGGCCAGTGTCTGCGGGTATTTTCCTGTTACTAGTATAGCGACGTCGTCCGCATAGGCAATGACTTTGCATCCGGTTTTTCAATTTGCAGAAGGGCTTTGTTGAGCACTAGTTTCCATAGTAATGGAGACAATACATGATAATGAGCCACACCATCATTGTTTACATTCAATGCATCATTTTTGGATTTAAACCCCAAGTTCTGCCGTAAAGTCATCTACTGACCACATGGCCCTAGTTGCACGCTCGATTGCGGACTTGATATGAGAATTCCAGCTAAGCCGTGTGTCATGGATGACGCCGAGATACTCGTAAGAATAAACTAAAGTGGTGGCTTTGGTGGTGATAGGTTCCAATATTGCTTTCTATCGTAATATGTCCTGCCTAATGGAAAAATGGGAATAGAATTCCCAAACGAATCACATATCTCGAGATAAGCAATTTAGAAATTCTATCTAACTTAACATAAGTGGATGCAGAAACAAAATAGCCACTTCTCTGACGTATGAAACTGTTAAATCGTCAACTAATTCACAAAACTGTCTTACCGTGTACTCTACATGATGACTTTGTTATTCTACACGAGATAACGAACCAAAAAGTCAACAAAGTTGGCGCGCAAAGTTACATTTTATTTACATTTTGCCCTACTTCCTCGTCTCATTCGTTGCAGATCGTGCAACAGTCTCGCGAACAACGTGCATGGATTTACTATTTGTCAGATACAAAATGTATATTTTGTTCCGGTTTCAGGAATTGATTTTTTTTCTCCGTTTTTTCTTCTGCATACGTTTTTTCTTCTTTTCACAGAAAGACGTAACAGAAGGAAGAATATTTCTGAGAAAGAAATTCCTCGATAAAGTATCTCATTTCATGATAACAGTAGCTATTCCGTGAGAAACTTGGATATTTCAAGAAACAAAAAAAAAAAAACAATTATTTATGAACACGCACACAGGTGCCAACATATTGTACAATGTTGCATATTCTTTACAAAGATACAACTTGAGAAATAAATTTTGCATTACTTATGACCGCGAAAGGCAAAAGTGGAATGTTTTAACAGATGTACGACGCGTGAGTTACCTTCTGGTACTATACGATGGTACTCTTCCTTATGCTGATGTCAAAAGAAATGCTTGTACACGCATTGCACTAATGATGTAATTAAAAAGGTGTAATAAATGCATAAATAACTTTTAAGGATACAAGACTTAGTGAAACTGCTTGGAATGGCTTTGGGTGTATCTTTCAGAAGAAGAAACACTTAATTTGGTAGGATATCTGGATAAAAACATTGTACATGTGTACACATTCAGCTTGTATAAATTTCCATATTCGACCGAGAAGTTAATTCTCACATTGTCGACACCACATGAAGCTACATGAAAAATTGACTTAACTAATGGACTGCCAACGAAGGGACCACAAAAGCCTACAGACAATTAATTTTAAAAATCAATTAATTTACAAATGTAAGACAACGCCCCCATCGCTCCCCACATCTCGTTAGAAGAACCATTCAAACGTGTAATTATACCCTATCTTACGGAACTCATCAATTCTAATTACAAGGCCAGCAATACGGGTAGGTTCTGCTGGGGTATCCTCTCAATTGAGTGCACTTTTTGGTTTAATAACTTGTTCCGTCTACGTAATTGGATTAAAGACGAACAAGACGACACACACTACGTCCATAATGTGTATTACAATGACCATTGTGAAGCTCGACGAAAAACAGGATCACGATCCGCTTGAAACATGAAATATGAATCTGTCGCGTAAGGAAGCACCATACAGACCTTTCGACTTATCTCTGCCATTTAGCTTCTAAACTTCCCCTTTAGTTCTGTCTCAGGGAAGGAGTTGTCTCATTTTTATTGCTCTGTCGGGGTAAATTGTCACATTCCCATCCACACAGAGATTATAAATGTGGGTCTTCCCTTACTGTAAGTTCCTTCACAGCGCGACGACACAGAGAGCAACAAGCCCTTAATCATTTCTCGGACAGAAGTGTCCTTGTTTTTTTAATTTTTAAAGAATGATGTAAGACTGCTCCATACAGTCACTTAATGGAACATCTGGGGATGGGAATTTCTCTCACAAAAAAAAAAAAAAGAAAAGAAAAACGAACTCAAACCAATGAATGAAATGACGTAGCGATAATAAATTTGTTCTTGCAATGCCACCATACACACTCATTGTGTGGCATTGCACAACCCCCCCGGCACAGCCAAATAAAATAAAAAAATTTCGCTTTAATGACTGCAAATAAAAAAGAAAAAAAACGAAAACGAATAATTTTATGCCAGTAATTCTTCGTATAAAAATGTTTACTACGTCGGAATTGGAATTGGCTTCCGTCATCGCGGTAGGCTGTGGGTGGCAGGCAAGCAATCGATGGATGGGGTGGTTGGCTGAAATATTTCGACATATGACGTGACGTTGCCACTGTTGCGTAATTTCCAAACTCAGGTGGAACATGTTTCGAATTGAATTCAATTGCAGAGCACAATCATTGCTGACAGCTGGAGAGGAGATGAAAACAAAAAAAAAAAAAAAAGAACCCATTCCAGCTTAATTGAGTGCTTCAATCTCTGTACGCCCACTTAAATCGGTCAATTACGCTGATGTCAACAACACTAATAATCAACTCCAACTGCTGTCGAAAGTTAAGTAAGAACACACAGCAGCAGATGTGAGGTATAGTGCTTGTCATTAATTCTTTGAGAGAGAGAAAGATACTGTGATTCGTGGCCCGAAAGGAAGGTCGTTGTTGCGGGTCTATAAGTGCGGTGCTATTAGAGAGTTATTGTCGTTTAAATTTTTAATGATTGTAGTTTACAAGGAAATTCATGGTTATGCCTTACAATTGTACTATGGTCATTAGTAAATGTCATTACTGGTCATTGGCAGATACTCTTTGAAATAGACTTCAGTATTTGACAGCCTAGAACTGTTCTGTGGAACTCCCAATTTAATAATGACAAATTAGTATCATGAGGTCAGTCTAATGAAACCAGGTAGTCGTTTCCCATCTGTTTGTCCTTCCCTGTACTCGAGCGTGTCGGATTCTTTATGGGACGAATCCACTTTCACACTCGTACAGTACCAAGCGTACTTAAAAATCTTAACATAATTAAAATCGCCAAATAACCAGGAAAGGCATTAGAACTGAGCACTCGAGTCCAGTAAATAAAGAATATCTTATAACGTTGTCATAACTTGTCTTTTAATGTGGAACCCGTTGTGGTTTCGTAGTTGAGTTTTTTTATATCCAGGAGCAAGGATTATATGTTAACCATTGTTCTAATGGTATTCTTCTATGCTGGCTAAACTACTGCGTAGGCTTTTTCATCTTCAGCCTAGTTTACCTTCAAGCCTGCCTTAAGACCTAGTGTACCAAGCTCTATTTTTCCTTTCTTATGATCCACAAACTTTAAAAACCAACGTAGATCGGTATCTTCCATTTTCTCTTCCTAATTTCCTCATACCCCGCGATGTGTCTTGACATTAAAAGGGTAATAATAAGTAGATGCTCAAAAAATCGAAGTGAATCTCTCAGAATCCTTTCTAAAGAGTCCACTATTCAGATGGGTGTGGTGAAATAACCCGACGGAGACTAAGTCAAGAATAGACTACAGACTCTTAAGATCTGACAACAAGTAAACGGGCACTAAACACATTTAATCCTTTTAGAACTCTACATGGTTATACATATCGAGAAGCAGGAAAGTAGTTGTGGAATGTATGTAACTCCCCTCTTTAGGTATCCTTTTGTTATATTTGAGAGTATCGGCTTATGTTGTACCAAGAAGCTCAAGTATCCAGCTGTTTTTTATGCCCTTGATCCTTTTCTATTTAAGGCTTGTTTGAAGGACTCACTTTAAATGAAACATGTTTTAATTTTCTTTCTTTTTGTTTTGTTTCTTTTCAGGTAAGTCGTCATTTCTTCTACCTTGAACCTATAACAAGTTATATAAATGGAGTCGATAAGTTGTGAGTAGTTTTGCTTTTATATTGAATCCAATTCCCATGTTAAGTCCCTTCTTTTGGGCTAACTTCTTCCGGATTTGTATATTTTTTTTCGTCAAAGTTCTATACGCTTGGATGTAGAAAAGATGTAATTTATTATTAAATGTATCCTTTCATGACTGCCACCGATGCGCAGTCAAAATGGTTGGTAATTATGATCCTCAACCTGAAAAAGCATTTGGCATTTTCTGGCTGTCGTGTCATGTTCCTTGAGTTCCTCGGAGCATCTGTCAGGGGTAGTATGTATATGTATTTATGTTCATACTCTATCTGTGTTTAATCACCTTTCCATCCCCTTCGATTCCGAGCAGAGATTCTACCTTCCATATCGTCTCGACTCAAGAAGCTGGGATTCGACGATCCTATTGGCCACAGTTGACCATTTCCCCGATCTGCCCTAGACTTGTAGTAGCTTTTTTGACACCTTCATACAGCTCATAGATTTTGAGGTTAGTCTCCTCCATTTGCCCTCATCACATACTTGGAATTTGTCTGCATAGAGACGATCTTTTTCATAGCCCCATAAAAACAAATCCATATGAATCAGATCACTCGATCTTAATGGCCAATTGACGTCGTCCTACGGCCTGGAGCGTTTGCCTTGATGACAAATTGACATCTCGACACGGTCGGGGAACTACTTACATGGTTCAATCACGGCGCTGATCCACAACCCTCACCAAACTCTCACCCATGGTGGATTCAATGGTCCCTCAACGATGACATTTGGAACCCCAAATTCAATTTAGTTTGTTTACGTACCTGCCGAGCACTAAATGGCCCTCATCTCTAAAGAAAACGTTGTTTTTAAAATTGGCGTCAACTTGTAGATTTTCCAGCACCCAATCGGAATACGAGCATGTTCTGCGCATTCTATGGTTTCCAGGCTTTGGTGGTTGTACATATACGCTGGACCTATAGGGATGAAGATGCAAATCTAAGCGTAGCATACGTCTTCGGCCACTGGGGTACTCACAGCGGCTACGTTTTCAATTGATCGAGCATTACGATGATGCACATGGCTGCGGCATCACACACATCGCTTTGTTCAAATTGTTTGCTCCGTTGGCGATTATAACGAACATATTGTGTCCTTATATCGCGATACATGATTCATTTTGTGACATGGCAAGCCAAGTATTAACTATCTGTCACTATGGATGACAGATGGATTTGACAGATGTCATATGGCGGGGATGTGAAATCCCATCCTCGAATTATTGATTGGAGCAGTGGGAATTTCAATCTACCGGCTACTGTTTGAGATTAATATGTGCCTTTCCGTTGTTTGCTTCGTTCTCTTCCTACTTCTTCAGACCGGCGACAGAAATGTTTAATTAGTCTTTTGCTGTCTTTTTTCAGAGAGATACGTAGTCCGATACCGATTGTCACCGAGTTCTTACAGTCGTCCTAAATTTTAGAAAGCCCAACACCAAACTTAACCTGCGTATCTAGTAAAATTCTCTTCTGAACCCTGACTAGCGATTTTATAGAAAGTTTGACTACAATCCATTCCCAGCTTGGATCCCGACAATAATTAGATACAGATACGCTTACAAATTTTCGCATTCTGGTGATATTGCCTTCGATATACGAACAGGCACATAGGTCCAGCGTCCATTACTGCATTTATAGCAGAACCAGCCTCGCGTAATCGAGACCAATCATTCTATAAAGATCGCCAATCCTCTAATTGTTTCAATACACAAATGAAATGATTCCAGTCAGGCTCTAAATTTGTCTATCAATGTCTGGACTCTACCACTTTTAGCGATTCGGAGAAGTTATTTGTTACTGAGGACGTTAGTGTGGCTTCGCCTCTGATTCTGAAAGTGACATTTACTCGTATGATCTAACGAGGACACCTCCAGTCACTAATTGACTTGAAGAACTTCTTTCTGATTGTGACAAAAGTTGGTTGAGTTAACGACCATGAGATAGTGTAAAGTTTAGGATATGATTTCCTCCAGTAGTGCATCTCACGATTGGCCGTCGTTTGTTGCTCGACTACGGAATTATCTACCGATCTTCAATCTCATAGAAGGCATTGTGAAGGCATTACCGAATCATGTGGGAAGTAAGCTGGCGAAACGCTGAAAAATTTTTTGTTTCCCATTTGTTTCATAGCTTATGTTCATGGCTGCAACTGCATGGTCACTAAGAGAAAGTTCGCGACAATCATCACATCACAAGGTACCGTGAAACTATGAATGTTACTGTTGGTCCCTTACTCCGCACCCATGGCATCTGGATAGCTGTGATATGTTTATATGACAGTAAAGTCCTATTCCCTATTCAAATGCGTTTTAGTGAGTGACAGTAGTCCTGTCACTTCTTCTCAACTTCCTCTTATGTAGTTCTGATGTCATAGATGCAAAACTGTCTCACATATGATGGAGTGTAGTCATCTAATACCCAAGTGGGTTTAATGAACCAATTACCTTCCACGCGACTTAAGTTATTCTAATTGCCTTCCAAAAAGAGACTCTTAATCCGACTTGCCGACTCATGTTTCATTTTCTTCCACCACCGCCCACTAATCTTCACCAGACATACACACACATGTGTTGACATCATCATAACCATCATTGGCAGCTAAAAAAGCCGGCTCAGTTCACAAACTCTAAAGGTCCATGACTTTCAGTTCAGTACACAGTTCACTTTAAGTAATAAAAATAGACATAGATACGTATGTCGCGGAGTAATCTAAAAGTGGAACTACTACAACATCCATCACTGGAGTGTGACTCATGGCTGTCATTAGTCTCGCACGGTGTACTAGTTTCACTGCTAACTACGAGTATGTGTCGCCATAAATTGTTGTCGTCGACGCCGGTGCACAGGTGAAATATCACTGAACATCATCATTATGGAAATTATCCACTCTGGTGACACAGTATCTAGAACAAATGTTGGAAGTTGAAATCACCTTGTAATTTGTTTAAAAAAAAAAAAAAAAAATCAACTAAATATAGGGTAATCGCAACGAATATGGAAAGATAACTTTGGTTGTAGATCACGCTAGCACGAGAGAGACACCGACGACAAACAAAAAATATTTTCTATTTGAATATGGTCACGTTTACGTAACATTGCTGTACGTACGCTACAGCCAGAGCGTCGTGCTTTGACTTAATTTACCGAGCGCACTGTACAACTGGGCTCAAGGTTGTCGTGTTTTATTTGGTTTTGATTCAGTCAATACTGGCGCTGGTACAGTAAGAATTGACGGGCGGGCAAAGAGACTAATAGGTGACCTTAGGGTGTATTAATGGGAATACTAGGGTAGGGTTAATAATTTTCTACTTCTACTCGATGAATGGGTAATTATGATAGAAGTGACATGTACTTAGCTAGTGTGTCTTTTTTTTGTATGACTAACCTGTAGATAGCTATTGACAACTGCTACGTAATAGAATTTCCCAACAAGACTTGGTTCGACACGTTGGTTTAGTTTTAAGCTATACAGTTGAACTGTTTAAAAATGAATATGTAATAGGTTTTCTAATAGTCAATTCAATTCGTAACATTTCTTAGGATAAGCCCTTCAAGTGCTAGAATAATATAGATGACCTACTACGGCACATTGAAACTAGCTATTTATCCTTGCAAAGTAGACTCTCATAAATGTATCATTTGGTGAAGTGTTTTGACGATAAACTAACTAAATTTAGTTGGCAGTACTTCGTTCTTGCTGGCGTAGTTTTTCACCCCAATCTGGGTATTTCGATTTCAACCAAATTGCATGGAAATTTCCTTTCACTCATTGATTGAATTGGCTTCAACCTCAAACTTAAGCACACTAGGGCCATAGAGGTCCTTAATCAACCCAACTTACTTACCCACTTAACAGGCTCCGAACCGGTAAAGAGCCTCTGCGCACTCTCTTCGACCCCGGCCACGCTGATTCCAGTTGTCTAGACACAATCGCCCTGATATCCGCGATAGGTTGATCCTCAAAACGGAGGTTCGGTCTTCTTTATCGTCTCGAACCTAGGGGCAGTGATTCGAAGATTCTCTTTCCTGGAGGATTATTGTCCATTCGCTCGATGTGGCCGAGTCAGTGAAGTCGACGGGTTTTGGCTTTTGGTACTACATCCACATCTTGGTACAGCTTATAGAGTTCGCGGTTGTATCTACTCCTCCATGCGCCCTCCTCGCATATGGGGCCGCATATCCGAATTTTTTTCTCAAAAGTATTTAAAATCTGATTTGCTTTCCTCCTTATTGCCTAACACTCAGCTCCATACAGCAGAACTAGCAGGATCAAAGTTTTGTAGAGCATGAATTTCGTCTGCCAAATTAGGAGTTTTAAACCCATTTGTTGCGTCAAACCGAAGTACCAGCAGTTTCCTAGGGTAAGTCTTCGCCGAATCTCTACTAAGGTGCCATTCGTGGAGTTGATATTTACTACGAGGTAGATAAACTCCTTAAACACTTCGAAGTTACTGCTACCAACAGTGACGTTTTGTCTTAGGCGGTGGACAGATACTTTTTTGTTTGTTGACAACATGTACTTGGTTTTGTCCTCATTCACTTCAAGACCTGTTCCCTAATTCGCCTGTTCTTCAATTGTTGTAAAAGCCTCTAAGACGACGCGCTGGGAGCGACTAATGATGTCGATGTCGTCTGCGTATCCCAGCAGCTGGACATATGTATTTGTTAAAAATAGTGCAGCTTGAGTGCAGCTGTACCGCGTGACAGTCGGGATCCCGAATTCAGCCATCGCCTTGTAGAGCTCAAGACGATTAATGCTATCATATGCGGCTTTGAAGTTAGAGAAGAGATGATGATTCTCGACTTGAAATTCGTTGGTGTTTTCCCGGATCTGCCTTTATGTGAAAATGTAGTCGATCGTCGATCTGCCGGGACGGAAGCTACAGTGGTAGCTACAGTGTCGATTAGTGTGCTGAAGAAAGGTTTCACACAGTACGTTCGATAGGATCTTAGGTATATCCAGGAATATGCCCGAATAGGTCTTACAAGACATAGGATCGCCTTTCTTGAAGATGGGGCATATAGAGCTGATAGTCCAGTCATCGGGCATGTCTTTGCCCAGTCATACTTCGTTGGTAATTTGGTGGATGCACCCTACCAAAGCATCACCACCTTGTTTGAAAAGCTTTGCTGGTAGACCATATGAGCCGGCCTTGTTGTTCTTTAGCTTTTTGAAAACTGAGCCAACTTGTTAACAACTGGTAGGAGGAATGGCTTCTTCATTGACTGGATGCGGGTTCTCTTCTTGCTCTCTCTCTCTACCTGATGACCATTAAGTAGCTACTGGAAATGCTGCTTAAACACATCTACTATTCCCTATGCTTCGGTGACTAGGTTTCCTTCACTGTTTTAAAGAGACTGCGTTCCGGGCTTGAAGACAGCTGCCAGTTTCTTTGCTTTCCTAAAAAAATCCAGATGTGGTTTCTATCGCAATACTCTTCAACCCAAACTGATGTTGAATTGTTTCACACTTAGAAAAGTATCTTCTACGGAGTCAGAGTTGCTTGTCAACTCAGGAAACTTGATGTTCTGCTATGAGGACTCCGTTGATATTCGAGTGAATTAATTTTTTCTTCTTTCCCCAGATCTATCGTGTATTTTTCATGAATCGTAATGTAGCAGTCGTATTCCGAAAGCTGGAAATTGCTATTGAATACGACAGACTGAGGTCAGAGAAAGACTGGTCAAAGAAAGTAGTTCATTACAGTTCAAAAGGAATCTTATTGTAGGTACAGGGATAATGCGACTATAACGATACAAATCATTTGTACTCATCGTGGTTCCACACTGTATAGTGGCAACGTAAACGTAACGCGAATGTAACATAAACGTAATGTGAATGTAACATAAACTTAACGTAAATGTAATCTTGAGACGAAGCCATCTCTCCATTATTCACAATTATATTGTAGTCTATTGACACCAAAAGTATATTCCATCCACACGTCTAGACAATATTATTCGCCGCTATAAGGCCCCCGCTCCTTGCCAAGTCTGTAAAATTTCCATAATTTCCTCGATTCTCACTTAAACACTTTATTCAAATCCAACTCTGTGCAAAATCCCTCTCATTGAAACCATAGCAACGATGAAACAAAATTCCATTTATCTCCTAAGACATACCCCGACGACGCCACAAAAACGGATTATTCATCTGTGAAGCCACACAACATCCTGTATAAATCCCAATACATGTATCATGAATGATGAAAAAAAAAAAATCTAATCGATCAACTCTTTATTTCCAATTTGTCTAACGACAAAGGACCTTATCCACACTCCATGCTGTGCAAATTTCCGCAACAAATGTACCAGCCTTGTACTTCCCAGAGATATCCACTCTGCTAAATCGATCAAATTGCACAGAAGGACATCGTTTGGATAGATATTCCTCTGACCAGATATTTTAACAAAAAAAAAAAATGTAATCCAAAAAAAGGACCACCACACTGCTTTCCTTTCACCAATTAAAAGTGTGGAAAAGGAGGAAAAATCCGACCGACACACTGTAATTGTGGACAAAGGACGACCAACACCAAGCATGGCTATTTCAAATAATGGATTTCGATCTTTTGTTTGAAGTGGTTTTTAGGTGTGTGCCCCGAAGGACAACCAAAAAAAAATACATAAGTACATATGTAGGTGCTGGAATGAAATTTTCACACATTCTCATCATCCATTGGGAAAGAAAAATTCCTTTTGAAGTCTGATCTATAATTTTGGGAAAGAGAGAAGCGACCAAAACGAACAAAACAAAAAAAAGATGAAATACGTTCCACTAAATGCCAACAGAGCCTCTCTATAATTAAACGCGAACATTGGCAAATAAATTCTAGAATCCTCTCTAAAGTTGTATTTTCTAAAAATACCGAAACGCGCTATTCACTTTGTGCCGCAGAGTGTGACTTCGGCTCTCTGGATAAAATTCCCGCCGCGCAAATATTTACATTTCACTTACAGCGAAAGTAATGCGATTGGTAGTTCTGTTTATTTTCGTGAATGAAGGTGCGTGTGTTTTGTTTTTATTTGAGATACGCATTTTTAAGCAGTGATAATAAACATGTGTACTTCACGAGTGAGTGTACATACTCGGATTTGTATGTAGACCTTTGGGAGTATTTTTATGTACTTAGGTTGTAAAGTTTTGTAAGAAAAAAACATTGAGAAAGAGAAGAGATCTGAGGGATTTAAAATTTATGATTGCGTCATTGCGTTGCGTTGTTTTGTTTCGTAACTAAGAAACGAGATATGAATGTGTTTTCTTTGATTTTTTTTAAAGGACACCGCCTTCGGAAAATCTATTTTGGTAAGAGGAGGGTAGGTAGGTAGGTGTTTGATGAAATTTTTTAGGTAATTTTGGAACGCAGTCAATCATTCGTTAAACTGTTCGACAACTTAACAAATGAATAAATATCAAAAGATACACATTAGTAATTGAGTTTGTTTTTCTTCAATAAGCGCATCAGGCGTTCAGGCTGAAATGAAAGAGATAATTGTATCCCTCGTTACTTGCTTTCGAGGTGCTTTATTTATCTAAGGTATGTCGTCTGCATAGTTTCAACATAATTTTGATGAATTTGGCAGCCTCAGAGTCAAAAACTCATTTTGCATTCTATTCCACAAAACCGGGCCTAATACCGTCGCTTGAGGAATCCTCGCGGTTATAAGATATTCTTGTATTCCCGTCGTTGGTGTCGTTGAAGTTGCAACTTTTCACAGTAGCACAGTATTTTAAATAACTCCACGAATTCCTTTAAACAGTTTGAGTACGTCTCTTGGATTTGTCATTACTAAGTAGGTACCCTGCCTGGCCTATCTTATTCGATAAGGTCTACTTAATAACATATGTATGTAGCTCAGAATACGAGGAACTACTGGTTTTGTTCATTTGCTGTGACTTTTTTCAAACCAGTGCTCAAAGGCCTCTTGGTCATTGACTTTGTTTCGTCCGCCGGCCTCGTCAATGAATTGCAGCGATATCTGTGAATCTATACGCTTCATATGTACTTTGCTTTATCTGTGGCTGCAACTGTCAGTTTTGTCGTTTGCTAAAGTACATAGTAAGTGAGTACGTTTCAAAGATTATTCTTTTTGAATACATGACAATGGATGTTTGCCGATTTGGGGTCTACATCATGCAACTTGTATTCAGTCTGCTAAGACCTCTGAAATCTCTGTCAAGTTGGTCCAACATGCATCCGAACTGTGCCAACTCTTTTACAAAAAATGAGCAACTGTGTTTTTTTAAATGGACATGTACCATACTGACAGTTTTGCTAAATATCATATACATATCTATGTATCTGCGATGCATTGCCCATAGATTCGAAGTGCTTTCTTCTCCTTCATTACTTACTATCTCTGCTCTTGTCCGAGGCATACCACTTTGTTGTGTGTTTATACAGTGGTTGCCATGTGAATTCAGCACTATGGTTTGATGTACATACATATATATCACCTGTCATAGATATCATGTCATCCGAACTCTCACATTTGCTGTGTAAATTTCATTTAATTAGGTTATCGCCTGCAATTTCACGGTAAATTGACGCAATACTCCTTAAGTAATCAACTCTCGTCCAAGGAGAAACCGCAGAACGAGTGAGGAGGACAAACAAATACCAACTCAGTGTGACGTACAAGTAGCTTAATTCAAATTCAGTTGCAGTGTATCTGATTGCATGCGCCCGCATTTTCAAAAAAAAAAACATGCACACGCTGCAATTTTTACAGACGTCACTTCCGTCGAATGTACACGCACATCGTGCTTAGTCATTCTTTTGCTCGATGTTGGGCAACATATTTAACAATTTTATTTAATCGCTTGGGTAGTGTTCTCCTATTAAACATTCACCCTTTCTAACAACTTCCGGTTGCCATTAAATAAACACACTCATCTGCATCTCTTATTTATTGCATACACTCATAAATTTCCGATTAAGGGATGTTTGTTATGCAACAGCAACACCAAATAAAGTCGTCCCGCATGTTCAGTCTTTAAAAATTTTTTTTTTTTTAAAAAGGGTAACATCAGTTTGCTTGAGCACTCACTCGTGCAAACGTCACCACAACTAATTTAAAACTCTATGATTTCATTTATAAAGTTTTTTCAAAGACGAAGCAGAAGGGGTAGTCTCAGAACTCCACTAAAAGTCTCACAGAAACCCTTACAGTCTTCGCAAAAAAAACGAAAAAAAAACTCATGACAATGCAAAAATATTTTCAAAATTAATAATGAAATATGGGCTAGAGAATGGGGGGATGCCTGAATGAGGGTGACGAAGATATTAGTTGTGCAAAATGCATAAGGATGCGAACAAAAAAAAAATGCGATAAAGCACGATCTAGATGTCTCTGTTGAGCATTTGTTTTGCAGCAACCCCCTCCTCCGACGCCAAAGTGGAACAACAACCCCGTACTAATAATATGCGGCATGGCAATGCTTTCTGTACACAGTGGCATCGTTTTTTTTTTTTCTTCCATTCCCTATATCTGTCATTTCATTTGGAAAAGCAACAGAACTAATCTGACGTGACAACGAGGAAACACATATGAAATGGATTTTGTATCTTCAACAATCCACCACCCCCAACAACAACTACCCGAACCATCCCCATCAAAAAATGGCTTCGAGATTACAGATAGAAATTTTCAAATGGATTCCTTCCGCTTTTTGAGTTTAATTTCAGATAAAAATCTGTGTAGGCAGTCGGTCGTTATCCTTGTTTTTGATTTTCTCTCATTGTCGCCTTTGTTCTTAGAAGCCGAGGACAGGAAACGAGAGAACAAGAAACAAAGAAAAAAATAAATAAATAAAAATTCCTGTACTTATGGTCACCCTAAACATGTTACAAATTCCCGAGTTTTATCGATTTTTTGCTTCGCCTTCGTCTGCAACGGAAGGAAGTTAAAGCGAGGGGAAGAAAGCTTCTGAGGAATAGAATAAATCGAAAGCCTAATGTGTCTTCAAAAGAATAGTGATTTCATTTTTTTTTTCTCTTTCGTGTTAAAGATAGATAGGGGGTGTTGATTGGGTGGTCTTTTGAGGGTTCTTCTGTTGCTAATGCATTTTGGGGTTAATGAGATTTCTATGTATGATTAGCTAAAGTGATTCCGTTTCGTAAATTAGACTTTAATTGAGAATCGCTACCATTAGGAATGACAGCAATCATTTGTCAGAAGTGATAGTTAGTGGAATTAAAGGATAGTAAATCGATTGGGTTAACAAAACAACAAAAAAAAAAAAGGTGTTTTGCTTGAAGCTATAGATTTGTTTGAACTCCCCGTTCGTTCTGCGTTTCTTAGGTATCCGCTTACATGAGGGCAGAGAAATGGAAAACTAATGGTGGTGTTATTATAGCTATAAAAAGGTGAACGTCGATAGATGCCAGCAGGATCAAGGGGTTGCGTACATATTCCTGTGGAATAGTGATTGATGAGTTCGCTCTTTGGATAGTTTGGCAGTTACTTCGGATGATATGGTTCTATTTACTAGTAAAAGTCTGAAGACAGGTAAAATATTAGCATGGGTAGAACATAATGCCAAAGGATGGAAGGGTTTGAAGTCCGAAATAATGTAAAACGTTTCTAAATTCTCCATAAGTGAAAAGATGAACTGAAATAATTATTTAAGTGCAGGGCAGACAATGGTGTTTTCGGCTACTATCGTGCATAACGGTTGGTTATAGATGATCTCCGACCTCTATGAACTGAAGGGAGTACAGCAGGGAATCAGTTTCATTTAGTAGATAGTAGCGTCTCTGAATGAATTATAGAATGAGTTTGCGGAAAATTCGCAAAAAACGTTAAGGAAATATTTTCCAAGAACTGTTTCTGGTTCCGATGAGGTGAGCAAGAACCACAGAAATTCTTCTCCTGTTTTCACACTCCATAAGACTCCCTTTTTCTGCTTTCACCAAGTCCCACCGCCTTGTAGATCTTAAGGGCAATGATCACTGTACATAGTGATTTCGTCTTTACTGGAAGTGGTTTTTTTTTTGATGCCCTGGAGGGATGAAGTCCTTTATGGATACTCGATAGCCCGTGCGTGGCTAAAACATGCCTCCTAATCCTGTCCTGATTCCTCCTACAGCACCGTCGGTCAAGGCATTCCTTCGTAGCGGCAGGTTTTAACATCATATCTTCTCCTTCTCATAATCCAGGGTTTTCTTTCTCTGGGCCTCTCGGTGTTTGATTTTCTTGGCGTTGTTATATATATACATATACATATGTATATTGTTCGAGAGACTACGAACCAGACCACTGTATTGGGTCCCTTTTCGTCTTTCTTCCACGATCCATCTTAGCCGGATAGTCTCTCTGGATTTCTCAACAGTTCCTCTCTGGCTTTGATACCTCGTGTCAACGCTAGCATCTGTTTAACAGAAATCTGGTTCATCCTCTGGGTTTCTACCCAGTGGCTCACTAGGACTCCCCTTCTTCTGCTAGCTAACGCATTGCCGTCCCGATTTCCTCCAGGCATATTTCACAGGTGTCATCCTCCAGAAGACGCATCTTCTTTAGATGATACCCGAAATTTCCATAACTTGTAGATAACGCCACCACCCATTTCAGTGTTCTTCGCCCTAAGCTTAGAACTTCTCTATGGGTGGTGCCAATTGGCATTTTATTAGCCATTTTGGCCTGCCTGCAACATTTCACGGTTGACCTCTTTCTCTGGTGGTCTGTCTCGGCCCAGTTGCTAATTAAGCGCTCTACCATCCCTTTGCCAATTGCAGCGAATGGTTCCGGATCAGAGAGCTCCGAGGTTGACCCTTGCTTTGCCAGAGAGCCCGCTTTTTCGTTTACCTCAGTCCCTACTTGGTCTCTCACCCAGAGCATCGTCATCTCATTTCGAGATGAGCACTCATTGAGTTTATGAACACATTCCAATGCCAGTGATGTATTGATATCTGTTTGCTCCATGCGTTTAACAACTGATTAATTGTCCAGTGCTATGGTAACGTTTCTACCCTCAAAAAATGGAAAAACTTCTCCTTGCGAGCAACCTCTGCTAAACCTTCCTCTAAGTCTTGAAGTTCCCGTCTGAATATTTATCGCCCTATTTTTTCGCATATTGTCCACCCATCTCACCACCAATGGGTTAACCCTGCATACTTCTAATGCTACTTTCAGACTTTCGAAGCATACCTTATCGAAGGCACCTTCAATGTCCATTATTATGGCCATTGCAATGCCTCCGGTACGTATCTGCTTTTCCGCAACGCGTACCACCTGGTGTACCGTTGTTTCCGTAGATCTGCCAGCTCTGTATGCATGTTGTCTACTACTCAAAGGACACGCTTTCAGCGCCGTGCTCTCCATATGATCCACCACAATTCTTTCCATTTTTTTCAACAGAAATGCAGTTAGGCTGATCGGTCTGAAGGACTTCGCTTCGGTGTAGTCCTTTTTTCGCGGTTTTGGAAGAAACACCACATTTGTTTCCCTCAATGTTACCGGTATGTAGCCTATTGCTAGGCATGTAACGTATTTGGCTTGGTAGAATGAGTTCTGCAGCTCATTGCATTAAAGCTGGAAATATACTATCCGATCCTGCGGTCTTGTAAGGCAAAAACGTTTTTATCGCCCCACTGACCGCTTCTGGAGTTACTATCCGTTCTGCTTTTGCCCTATCCACCTTGTTTGCTCCTCAGAGACCAGTGCTGATCTGACTTCAGACTTCCCGGAAAGTGTATTTCCATTTCATTTGTACGATCCAGTGTCTCAACAATCTCCCCCGTTCTATCGCGATTGAATCCGACTTTGGAAACTGGAGCCCTCGAGACAATTTTCTGAAGTCTATTGACCTCAACTGTGCTTCTCATATTCGAGCAAAATTCCCTCCACGACTCCCTTTTACGTCGGCGCAGAGTTGCTTTTAGGTTTTTCTTCTTTGCCTTATACTCATACCATGATTCAGGATCATCCCTTTTCTTGGCATGATTAAATGCTTTTCTCAACTCCTTCTTTAGAATTTCAAGTTCCCTACACCAGCAAGGCGTGGGGTCCTTTTCATTTACCAAAGTGGTGTACACGTCTCTTGGTATGCATCTTCAACAGCTGATTGTAAATGCTTCAGCTGTGAATCTATATCCCAAATGATTTTCGGTATTTTGGATACCCTCCCATTCAGTTTATCCCGTAACACTTCCTGGTATTTTCCTATGTCCTTGTTCCTGTGCTCGACTGATAAGCCGTCATATCAAACAACCCGTTTTCCAAAATTGGCCTCCTTTTCATTAAATCTCGAAGTCCTTCCAAGCCTGACAGTGATAATTTCCCATCGCACCGCAACTACCCAAAATAGTTATTATTCCTTCTTTTCGTTGGAATCTTTTTTTTGGCTTCAACTTGTTAAGTAGTTAATTACTAAGCCATTTCTTTACCAAAATAGGTGCTTCTCCCGAACACAACAGACGCAATGAACAAAGAAATTCCTCTACCTATACTGTACACAATTCCAACCCTTATTTGCGTTGAAACTCATTTAACTAACCAAAACAGACCAAAGGAAGACGAAGAAAAAAAAAAAAACTCATACATCTCACCACACGTTTACACTTAACTCCTTGGGGAGCTTTATTTCGCTCCCCAAGTTGTTCTTAAATGCGCATAGTTTATGAAAACCACAAAACGACATCAGTCTCGAAAAATTTCATTTTGTAAACTTAAATCTTTTAACTATTTTCTGGGGCGTTGCTGTACAAAATCAGAGGCACTGTTCCTGGGAAGGAAAACTCTCTGGTCGCTCTTTCTCTACCCTGCGCTTCCACTAAGCAAATTGAGCAAACAAAGGGTTCACACAAGGATGCTGTGTATCCTTTCTTGATCCTGACGTTGCATTTTTTTTTCTATTTTCTGAAGTTTTAGTGAATAGACCACAAAGTTTGCTATTTAAGTAGAATGAAGTTTTCGAAACAAGAGAACGAGGGTGGAAAAAAGTATCCACCGAACGGGGGTAGTTTTGTGTCGCCTTCACCCGTTAACATTACTCTGGGTGTGCAATGTGAAAAATAGCAAGTGTTATTGTGCACAGCATCTCGTTGGATGATGGGGTTAGCTACATTGCTATCACTAAGTCGTTGTGTTTTTTTTTTTTTTTTATTCAATGAGCTACCCCGGTAGGTAAGGTCTTGTGTTGACTTAAGGTGGAGTGTAAGCTTTCATTGAGAATATATCCCTTGAATTGGGGGGTGGCTCGTTGAATTGGTGTTGTAAACGGGAAAAAGATGATGAAACGAAATTCCTGTGGCAAGGAAGAAAATTAAGTTTAATGGTTGACAGGGTTGACTGTTCTTGTTTTTGCTTTATAATTGCCTTCACATATTGTTCAGGTGGTGGAGGCGGATGAAGGGTAGAAAGTTTTTAATGAAAAATATTTCACAAGGGAGGATTTCACTATTCTGGGAATGTGACATGTGATACTGTATCTTTGGGTTTGTATACAACAGACAAGATGTGGTTTGTGGATGTGTCCATTGATTCGACGTGATTGGCATAATCAGTTCTTGATGGGTGGAATCATTATGTGGTGTGTGGCCTTAGGACATGTTTGTGTAAAATATTAGACTTCACACTGAGCATCAAAATTAGAAGAACGATAATGCATTTATTACAATAAAAACAGCAGATTCCATTTTGTAGTGCGGTGTTTGGTGAAATTAAGATTTTCTTCTATTCCTCTGTTGTTTTATGTTAACTGGCTCTAGCAAACGCACTGCCCACAATACCAATCTCTTTCTTAGGTCAATGTTTGCTTAGTAATATTGATCCACCAAGAATCAGGGAATTAGATCCTTAGGAATGTACTCCTGATACCATTATTTCACCAGTGTATATTTTGTTTAACTTTTCATAATCGTTTAAGGAATGATCTTATCTGCAATTAGAATATGGGACTATGGTCTCGTTCCTCTTGCATCTGCAAATTAAACCTCTGAGCATGCCTGCCAAGAATGCTGTATCTGTTGATAAAGTTTGTAAAATACTTAGTCTTAGCAGATCTAGAGTTTCCCATAGAAGTTTAGCGACATTGCAGTAGTCTAGATGCATCCATCCATGGTTTATTCAATGCCGAACATTTGCAACTATGTACATGTTATTTACATAAACTACAACATTTAGGCCGTCTGGTGTTCAGATCCGCAAGATGTCATCATACTATCATAATATGTTTCACAGTAGTGGTCCTAGTAAGTATTCCTGTGGAACGCCGCCAACTAAGAGTCCTCCAATTTTTTTTTTATTTCTTCACTACTTTGAGTCTGTTATAGATGATTCAACAAATTTAATACTTTCGATGACAGGCCCAAATCCCAGGTCAGGCCCCTTACCGCAATCATTAGCTTCGTGGATGTTATATGTACTTTTTCGCACAAATTTCATTCATATCCAGCATCCGGAGTGATCGTTTGGTGACTTGCTGTTAGTCATGGCTTGGATTGACTTGAAACGAAACGCATTCGTCAAAGTCACTTCTCTGGCAAAGATGTAGAACAATAATTCTTCAAGAAAAAACCCTATTTTTCAAGATTTGTTTTTCCCTGGAATGTGTTGCTCATAATGACCTGAAGATTGCTGGGCGTTTGCGGGCCAATAGCTTTTCTGGTATTCCTTTGAACCAGGCACTTGGGCTGCCCCCGTTTAGACCACCAATTTGTTGAGATCCCCGGCTGACATCAGGTAATAATGTGACTTGAAGTGCTTCAAATTCCACTGTCGTTAAACTAAGTGGGCACAGGCAGGTTTTTTTCGAAAACGGATTAAGATTTTGAAAAAATTACGTAAATATCATTGAAGTTGTAAGGTACACATGATACGTTTCAACGTTTCGTTAAAGTTTTTACTGTAGTCCCAACCGGTCGAAACTAAACCTTTTATTTCTGCACCTTCGGCAGAAACCCAAGGCTAGTGTAATGTGTCAGAAGATCACACTCCTGATAGGCATTAATATAGCCTACATGTGTTGGTTGTTAACCTTTAAGTTTGAATGAGAGAATGCCTATAAACAGGTGACAATATTCATGCTATTGAATAACATGTATCTTCATGAACCCACTAGCAAAACAATAATCGATTTTGTACATTTTTTCCAATGATTATCATCAACAATAATTTTCTACATAAATCGAATTGCATGCACCAGGCCATCAGAAAGAACAGAAGGTTTCACATATCAAAGCGTCCGCCCTACAAAAACCAAAAATTTTAAACAAAATTTGGCCACACCTCCACCCAGACCAAACCAATTTGACTTGGCAATTGGCCCAAACTCAGTCATTTACAAACACAGACAGTCACTTATTCAGAGCCTTGTATTGTATACATGCTTGGTTCCCACACTAAAAAAAATATGATGTCTACTACTTCATCACCCCTGTAACCAATGAATTCATATACGTATGTAATCCTCTCGCACCAGCTCTGTCTTTGTGACAAGATTTGACATATAATTTCAACCGAAGCACTGGATCGTAGAAAGCATCAATTTTCTTCACAAAAGTCGGTTTTCTCAACTCTGTCTTATCTTATGCATTCAATCTAAGCTCCTCCTCAGAAAAACAGAACTTTTTTGGCATCATTCAAACAAGCCAAGGCAGGGACGTTATTGAGGGAATTTCTTATTTTAAGAGAAAATTTTACAAATTATCAATAAATTTTGTGGATTTGAAAAATTAGGTTTCATAGTTTTGGAATGTTTGGCCTTAAGGTTGCGGTTGGTTTGGATGACTGTCCCCGCTCAGAAGGGACAAACTTAAGTAGACCAAAAGGAGGTCCGTACCACTATCAAAAAACCGGATTACTAGCAAACTTCCCATACTGGACAAAAAGCAAGGCAACCAGTTGTGGTGTGAGTCCGTGAGGAAGGTTACGGTTTGCACCCTTTATAGCTAGCTCGTCCGCTTTGCAATTGCCTGGAACCCAGCACAGGAGCACGTCGCACCTAATAGCGATCGCGTTAGGAGACTCGTGCCATTATTGCTTTACCAACTTGGATCTTATTATTGACTATTCCACGGCTTTAATCGCTGTTTGACTGACTATATAGAAAACAATAGCGCTGGACTCTATCGAATTACTTTAATACTAGGACTCGGCTTCCCGGACTCCTGCGACTTCTGTCTGAAAAACACTACATCATACATACAAATATCCAGTGCACTGAAGTAGACTCCCGTACCTGTTCCAGAATATCGCGATGTCTAGGATACGTCTGTGTAAATTTCTGTCGCAGATTCGTTAAAAATTTCTCCCGATTACCATTCACTTCTGCTGGAAATCATGTATGTACACTCGACGTTAAAGTCCAGATAGGGGACAATATAGTCCGAATTACTAGGAACAGTATTATGGATGCTTGCGTGGCTCATATTTCTACAAGCCAATTGCAAGAATTACCTAACCCATAATGTTGCTTTGGTCTTAAAAGTCGGTTAGTACTGAAGTGATTAGATTAGGGTCTTGTGTAGAATCTTTTTAATAGTTCGGGAACTGTACAGGCGGATGAGTTTGACAGTGACCCCATTGCTCTATATACGTAATATAGGATGGGGCATTAATCTGCCTTTTAAACAGGCTATAAAAAAACACTGTTTGATATTTTGTAACTAAGTATTGTTGCATTTTGAAAAGGGTAAACCTTCTGATTAATTTTGGAATATTATTTCATTCAAATGACAGTGACTTGGTAGTAGGCCATCCTGTCAACCCAATTTTTCAATATATTTTCTGTGGTTTCGGCCCCTATTTCACCAAAAGATTGACCAATACTGTTCTTAAGTGCCTAAATCGTCTCCTTATTATTCGCACAGAACCGATCTTCCATCTTAAAAGTCGGTTAGTACTGAAGTGATTAGATTAGGGTCTTGTGTAGAATCTTTTTAATAGTTCGGGAACTGTACAGGCGGATGAGTTTGACAGTGACCCCATTGCTCTATATACGTAATATAGGATGGGGCATTAATCTGCCTTTTAAACAGGCTATAAAAAAACACTGTTTGATATTTTGTAACTAAGTATTGTTGCATTTTGAAAAGGGTAAACCTTCTGATTAATTTTGGAATATTATTTCATTCAAATGACAGTGACTTGGTAGTAGGCCATCCTGTCAACCCAATTTTTCAATATATTTTCTGTGGTTTCGGCCCCTATTTCACCAAAAGATTGACCAATACTGTTCTTAAGTGCCTAAATCGTCTCCTTATTATTCGCACAGAACCGATCTTCCATCTTAAAAGTCGGTTAGTACTGAAGTGATTAGATTAGGGTCTTGTGTAGAATCTTTTTAATAGTTCGGGAACTGTACAGGCGGATGAGTTTGACAGTGACCCCATTGCTCTATATACGTAATATAGGATGGGGCATTAATCTGCCTTTTAAACAGGCTATAAAAAAACACTGTTTGATATTTTGTAACTAAGTATTGTTGCATTTTGAAAAGGGTAAACCTTCTGATTAATTTTGGAATATTATTTCATTCAAATGACAGTGACTTGGTAGTAGGCCATCCTGTCAACCCAATTTTTCAATATATTTTCTGTGGTTTCGGCCCCTATTTCACCAAAAGATTGACCAATACTGTTCTTAAGTGCCTAAATCGTCTCCTTATTATTCGCACAGAACCGATCTTCCATGGCACCCCACAAAAGTCCAAAGACAGCAATACTCAATTTCTGACAATAAACAATCGGTTATCATGCCACGGTAGCGCATGTTTTGTAACCATTTATTGTAACGTTTCTTCTATTGTCGTCTTGGCAGAAATATGGGAAAATAATGCCGCAACTCCAAAAACCTGCAAAAAGCTGCAGTGTTCTCCGTTGAGTGCACAGGACGAATACTGAGTTTCTGTCAATTTTTTGAGCGTATAAGAGCTGTCAGTGTCACAATAACACATAATTCAAAAAGAAACCAACAGATGGCCCACCCTGCAGCTATATTGATTGAGTCATGTCCATGCGTCCATCTGCTACGAGGATTTCATATCTACGCTTATGTGAAAAAAGAAGTACAAGTGTAAATTTTTTTTTCAAATTTGCCCAGTTACCTTCACTTGTGGGTGATTGTGGTCTTCATGTTCCTATGGTACAAATTGCTGCTGGCCTCTGTACTTTACGAGCTTCTTACTTTTAACGCAATCTGAAGGAATAGAGGGGCTTAGATCATGATGTTTATGTACACATGCAGCTCAAATTGCTCTTTGGTTAGTACATAGATCTACAACAAGGATTTCAAGGGTCAATTCGCCGGAAATCCATTACGTTTTGTTTTACATTCCCACCTCTTGCAAGCATTCTACAAACCTACTGTCGTCAGATAGATTTTAAATGCAATTTTTAGGAAACGAACGAACAGTGTTGGATTCTGCATGGATTTTGTTACGGCAAATATTTCAGGTTCTTTAGAAGTCCGGATTGATTGTCAGAAGTTAGGCCATGGGTCCCATGGACCTGTTGCACCAAAAATTTGTATTTTTTAGAAGTCCGGATCTGACAAATTATTTTACAGCAGTCTTAAATTATATTGAAAGGCTAGAGGCAGACCCTTTGCTATAACTACCGTCGCTTCGAAGGAAAATAACGGAAGCATTAATGTTGACTATCATGATGTTTTGCCAGCGAGATTGATGCATATGTCGCTAACTGCCGAGGCGCATCAAAAAGATACTTTTTCGGAGGTTTTGATTTTAAATATCCTGTCGCAACCTTTTATTGGTTATCTTCATTTGCTGCGAGGTTTCTTTTAACACGGCCCATCTAAGGCTTACACGTGTCTTAATTTAATAAAACTTAGATACTTTATGTAGGTTTTTTTGTTCCTACAAAGCTGTTTAAATGCTTGTTAATTCTATTTCTGCGTTTGATAGATGAGTCGAGGCTCTTGTATCGCCTAGTGATCCACATTGGTCTTAGTCTAGTTCGTCTAGTTAGATCCTCTGTTCACAGATTGGATATTCCCGATCAACCTCCTCAAGCTACTATTGCAACACGCTTGAGCGTTGAACATTTTGTAATCTACTGAAACCTTAATGAATTGCGGCCACACTATCAATTTATTAAGACAGAATTAAGGGTCTATTAACTAGTTCCTTCTAGCAAAATTATTAAAATAAACATCTAAAAATCGTGACACTTTGGGCAGAGTTACATTTTAAATAATCCTGAACCCAAACTATTGTATTTCTATTGTAACAACAGATTAACATTACAAAGTGCACAGCGATCTCATTATTTTAGTATTTTATCCTTTTTTTGTCATTTATTTCTCTCGATTCCTTCTTTGCCGGACGGATTGAAACGTTTTCAATTGGCAGACAGTTGAACTGCTAATTAAATCTCAATCCTCTGAAGCGAAAACTCTTCAATTAACTCTTGCAAAACTTTTATTTTCCTTTCAAACAAAACAAAAATAAAAAAGGACTCACTTCACATTGAAAAGAAGCCCAAAATTTAATTCACGTCCATTCAGGCAGAAGAATAAAAATAAAAAATAACTTCAAATCCGCTTATACAAAAACTAATTCCATTATAACTCTGGAAACTCTGAAGGTCCTTAATCAATTCATTGCATTTAAATTTGTGATTCCAAAGAATTGATTACCGAGATTGTTTGCGAAAAGTTTCATTTTCATTCCACGCAATCGATTCAAAAGTTTCTTTTTTTTTTTTTTTTTTTAGTTTTGCTCTTTTTCATACTCAAGGACCTGCCACTCGTAGGGATACAAAAAAAAAAACCGAAAAACCACAAAATAAATTTTCTTTTGTGTTTTTCTATGATTTCTTTGCATAAACAACAACTACACCACTCCCTCACACTCGTTGCGGTTACAGAGTTCAACTCTCTTGCGACCTTCATCCTTAGGGATTTTTGCACTTAACCCTGACTAAAGGATTTCTTATATACACTGGCGAAATAATTTCTGAAAAAGCGCGCTCCTCGGGCATGGGGGGAACGTACACCACTAATTAAAGGGGTTGAATAATCCCTTCATCCTGTCGACGGTCTCTACACAATTATAGTAAAATTTTCAGTTAAATTACTGAACAACAATGGGGAAAAACCCAGACATATTTGATTGTATTGTTGTGGCCTTTGACTTGGCTCCTCCACATCCCTTTAGATAACCAACATCAACATAATCATTAACATTAAATATACATTGAGATGGAACTGTGGGAAAGGGGAAAGCACAGGAAGAGCATCATGGTTATCCTGAAAGGGTAACTAGTGGAATCTTATTATCCTTCCATCTGTAATGAAATTTGAAAAACTACGATGGTGAATGGCGCTTTCATCCTTTCGCTTGACGATAGACGTTGATGTGGATGTGAATGGGATGGTTGCCGAAGGTGATGGGGAAATTTAAAATAAACATAAAAAACTACTCATGCTACTATCATTCTCTACTTTCCTTGCGCTCTATATCCTTGATATCCTTGAACGAAAAGCGGTACCTACTCTGGAGTGTAGATAGCGTTTTATTTTCTCTTTTTTTTATTCTTTTAACTTCGTTTCTTTGAATGAAATTACATTTCTCTCTGAATTTTGTATCGCGGACTGTTTTGTTTTAATAGATACATAGATTATTTGATTTGCCGGATGCGAGAAAGTGCAGAAAACAGGACTGTGTTTATGCTATTGGGAAGTCTTTTGCTTTTGTTTTAAAATAGTTTGTTTCTATAGAAAACGGGTAGAGTGCTTCCTCCTCTTTAACTTCGTGTATCTTGGCATTCTTAACCGGTCTATGCGGGGTTCTTAAGTATCTGTAGGTTAAGTTAGTTTATGTTATATAGGATTATAAGATCGTAAAGTACTAGGCACCATATTGGGCCCATCGCTATCACTAGGGAACCTTCACGGTCAGACACCTAAATCAATTCGCTACAGAACCAAATAATGGCCTCAATTTTGTTCAAGGATCCAAGGTCTTCTAAATTGCTAAAGAAGCATCTTCCGAGGTACTTTTTTCTACTCCAAGAAATGGCTTTAGATTCACAGAGCAGATGAATAATATCCTTTATTTTTTTTCTCGGTTGTGCCAACTAAACTAAACACACAACTCACATACTTCAACCACTCTCCCCGCGGATCCACCATTAGATATTACTGCGCGGGGCTGGTTAGCAATTCAAACTCTTCTTTCCCCGTTTGTTGGTTCAACATTGGGTTCAGCGTTTGCTGTTCTTTGCTGCGTAAGACGCCCCGTCGGGGGAGGACTTTCGTTGATACTCTCCCTGACTCTTTCTAACCGTCGAAGCTCCTTCACGATGACTGCCGCAACCTGCTTCACCGCGTCCCA
The DNA here is from genome assembly GCA_905220385.1 of Xylota sylvarum. NCBI lineage: Eukaryota > Metazoa > Arthropoda > Insecta > Diptera > Syrphidae > Xylota > Xylota sylvarum. Next base: position 98,555,615 of record LR999957.1, on the reverse strand, counting down.
TATTTCGCTTGATGTCGGCATATGATCCACTAAGTTCTCGGGAGTTGGTCTTTCTCTGGTTTTTTCCTCTAGTAGTCTGCGCTCTACACTGAAGAGAGGGCACTGAAAAAATACGTGGTATACATCTTCGGTGGACTCGCCGCAGTTTAAACAATTTGGAGACTCTTTTATACCAAGCCTATTCAGGTACACTCGAAAGCAGTCATGTCCGGTTAGGAACTGGCTTAAGTAGAAATCTACTTCTCCGTAGTCTCGGTCCATCCATTTGTGGATCTGATCTGATATAAGTCGATGAGTCCACCTTCCCTTTGTAGAGTGGGTCCATCTCACTTGCCATGCTCTCATACTTCGTTGTTTCTCTTCTAGCTGGATATCTCTGACTGAAGCATGGGGATACTGAACTAAGACATCGTAGGTCCTCTGTAGCTCGGTGACCAGGATATCCGCTGGTAGCAATTCCGCGATGACACATATAACATCCTCTAATACTGTTCGGTATGCACAGCAAACCCTCAATGCACACAGTCGATTGACTGAGTTTATTCTTTTTGCGTACGACTTGACTGTCACAGCCTTGGCCCATATTGGTGCGGCATACATTATGATGGACTGCACCACTCTTGACAGGACTAGTCTCCTTGGTTGTCTAGGTCCTCCAATATTTGTCATTATTCTGGACAGGGTAGCACTCACCTTCGCAGTTTTATTGCATGTTCTTTCAAGGTGCTCCTTGTAAGCTCTTAGAACCGTATCATACATAATGTTCCATAGAATGGGTCCTAGTACCGATCCTTGTGGTACTCCACTTGATATGTGGTACTGCCTTACTCCATCATCGGTATCGTAGAACAGAAACCGTTTCTTGAAGTAGCTGAGTATAATCGTTATTAATGGCCATGGCACCATCCTTGACCTGAGTGAGTGCACTATAAGACCCCAGTTTGAAGAGTTGAACGCATTTTTGACGTTCAGCGTTACTACGGCTCCATATTTCATTGCACCTGCTCTCCATCTCCTACCCTGGATAGCTTCGTCCAAGGTTGAAGTCACCCTCCGTATCGCAGCTACTTTAGAATAATATCCTCTGCAACATGATGTAGGTCATCACAATATCTACATGTATCCATGTCTTATGCCTTCAATCATATTATTTACCAGGAGCTCTACTCCTTTTTTGGGCAACACGTATTTTTAGTTACTCTTTATCTCAGTGCAAGATACCTAATATAATCTGTCACGGTTCTACGAACATATTTGTGCGGCAACTCCGGAGTATCACTTCTCAAGTACTTCCGCAGCTTTAAGTACTACCAGAATCTCTGCCTGGAACACCGGAAGTCTCAGAACCACGTGTAGGTCTATATCTATCGAATATATTCCTGACCCCGTACCCTCGCTAATTATAGAACCATCCGTGTACATTGTAACTTAATTTTCGATCAAAACCTTCAAATCTTCCCTATTAGGGTACATAACTTCGTATGGTGTATCGAGTGTACCAAGACTTTTATGTCTGACAAAACAATTAGGTTCAAGACTCCTACCTCAAATGACAAAGTTGATAAAAGCTCATCTTACCAGTTCTACCATATGATGCTGAGTGCTAGAAGGTACTTCGTCTTGTGCCAGGAAGGCGAATGGAGAAGAAAATTTGATATACATACATATATTGTCTTAACTACGTCGATAAAACTGAAAACGATGTTAAAGTTAAGAAGATCTTTCAATCACCACCCAACTACGAGTGTATTCGACTCTGGTCATCGCCTACATCGGATGCTGTTAAAGAAACACATATCTTCTTCATCTTCTTGTTATTCACTGTATCCATGCCCTACAAGTAGTTTGTGTATTTCCTACGTCCCTGAGTATACATTCCAGGGTTTTCCCTAACTACTGTTGCACAAAGAACATCGTTAATCACTAACAGGAATAGAAATGGTGCTTATAGGCAGCCTTGTGGTACTCGGTTTGGAACATCAAAATCATCAGACACCTGACCATTGTGTAAAAGGTGCATACTTGTACATATGTAGCCTTCATAATAGCAATTACTTTTGTGGGGATATGTATATGTATGTACCTCTGTTGCTCAGGTCCCGCTAGATAAAAACCCTGTTGAAGGTATCGAAAGCAGATTCGAGAAATTATTCTTTTTACTTGCTTATGTGGGTTAGAAACGCAGCTGTTGTCGCCCAAGTAGCTTTGGTATGCCGCAAAAATTTCTTTCCATCTATAGCTGGGAGCTATATCTCTGAAATAATTCTGTAGACGGATGCGGACTCACTTGCCTTACTTTACACTGTGACTCGGATTCATCTCTTCCTTTTGTTAGGGCAGTTGCGCTTTGAGCTTAGGTAATGAATGTCTTGATCGTTTTCCAGTTCACTGTGAGTACTACATCGACTTCAAGATGGCAACTTTTGCTGATGGTGGATGGAAATTTAGACGGACAGACATCTTCAACTGATGTTTTTAAAGTCTTCGCAAGACAAAACATCTACTACCAGTCTGTCGAGAGATTAAGAGTATTGAAATATGTACATTCCAATGTCTAAAAAGGAAGTGAAATCCTTACGCCGTAGTGCCATTTCAAGTACAAACACTGTTTTCTATAAAGATTGTTCAACGAGCACATGAGTGGCCAATAGCTTCATTGTGTTGTCATCTTCATTTTCCAAATAGTCATCGTGCCTTCTTGTTGTTGACAAATTATACCGATCTCTTGTGACAATAAGGATAGCGTCTAAAGCATCGTTTCTACTTTCTGAAAGAAAAGTTTTGTCGATCAGATAGAGAAGCCTGACATTTATATTTGTGATTCCTTACAAATGTCCATTCCTTCGATGATACAGGAAATGTTCAGACCCATCAAGACGATTAAAAGAAAAGCTGCCCTAAATCAAGTGCTAATATCATGCTGACCGGCTGCTAGTGACGTCCTTATGTTATGTGCTCCGTCCATCTTAAGCCCTTCCCCCTTCAATTCCAAATCGATTTACTGAACCAAAGCAAAAGTGTTACCATATGTGGCAGCTAAAAATAACCACTTAATCCTACCCTTCAGTCCATTTCATCCATCCCTCCATTGATCTCCGGGACGACTGCAACCCTTAATAGTTGCACTTGTACTCCAAATTGACTTTGAAATTTCCACTCAGTAATCAAAGAGCATCCCGGATTAACCACTTCTGATCAATCCACAGTGACATTCTTTTAAATATTCAATTACTGTGCTGGCCCCCACAATCGATTCACAACTCAACCCCTTTTTAAAGTCAATTTACCATGTTAACATCCATCCTTGCTCCTCTGGCACAACCACACTCCAAAGTGCTGTTTTGAAAATCATGTCATGTCCTAAAAATAAAAAAAGGATTCTTCCCAGTCAGCAGAATTTTTCCCAAAGCGAAATTGATAACAAAAACATGAGAGCGCGCCTGCATCTATTAAACCGTTCTACTTTAACAACCCCACCCGGACGTCAACCTACATTAACGTCATATCCAAACGCCTGCCGCCGTCCGTACCCCTTTTTCTATTACTCTTTTGCTTCATTCTCTTCTTTCTTTTTTTTCCTTTTTCTCGTATTTTTCGCTCACTGTACATGTTTAATGAAAAATCAATTCCTTTGACCTGATTATGTCCATATCAAAACTTGACGCCTTTATCCTTACTCCTCTACTCTACTGAGGTTGGCAGTAGCAACCCCCGCATTTCAACAGCATTTCACGTCTGCTCAGGCATTGTAATGCAATTTTCCTTCCTTGAAGCGGTTTGACTTGTCGGCAACCACCCTCTCCCCATCCTGAGGCAATGGAAACTTTATTAAAATTCTACCCACCTTCTGAATGGCTAATATGTTTGGTTTGGGAGGGGTGGTAGGTGTTGTATTGATTTTGTGTATGTAAACCAACAACCCTCAACCCCCTACAATGCAGACAGCAATCATTGCTCTAATTCAATGAAAATAAAAAAAAATGGAGTGAAACAGGTAAACACGGGCAAATAAAATGGAATAATAAAGGATAATGACATGTTTAGGGACAAAAACGCCTTTGGTCAATATGTTTCCGGTTTACCATAGGAAGGAATAGACCAAGGGGAGGAAGTCGTTTCGAAAATCGATTTATGAAGCACCCTTCTTTTCGAATATCCGTTGCTGTCACAGTCTTTCTTGAAAACTTGAACCTATTTTGTACACATTTTTCCGATTTAAACTTCCGATTGTCCTTTGTAAGTCCTTTTTTAGATGGCAACAAACCACCCACTAGTTATTCATACACACACCCTCCCCGAGTGTTGTTTTTGTGTTGGTTTTCCTTTCCTCTCCGTGATTTCAGTAAATGCCAGTTAAGATACAATTTATTAATTGAATTGAAAGTTTCACGTTCTCTCGAATTGGCCAACGAAGATAGAAGGAGAAGGTGAAAGGATTAAACTTGTACGGAGCAAGCTTTTGATTTTGAGTTTGCCAGGAGTTTAATTGAGCGACCAACGTGACAGAAGGTAATGGCGAATTAAATCGAACTTAAATGGATTTTTGTTTTCCGTGTTTAATGAGTTTTTAGATTAATTTTTGGAATTTACTGTGAAACAGATTCTAATGCTTTTTGTTTGTGTTTTGTATCTTTTCAGGTAAGTCGTGAGTCTTTCTGATTTTTTGTGCCTGTAAGGACATTTATATCGAATTGATTAGTTGTAAGTAAATTTATTTTATAATTAGTGCTTACAAATGGGTGTGTGTATTTGCTCAGATAGTTTCTTATTTTGACCTCTTGATCTTCATTTTATAATAGCTTTTCTCGAATTTGTTCTTTTTTCGGCGAAACTCCTTTTTCCATCTTCTTAATGGTACCCATAGTTTCATTGCAAGTTCTTAACGCTGTTTCGAAGGATTTTTGTTTTTAAAGTGCCTCCATCGTTGCACCCATCAAGACGTCTGTAGACTTAGATCTGCACTCAATTGTTGTACTTGTACTCTTGTAGAACAGAAACTTGCACCCGTCACACTTAGTTCAATGTAGATCCATTGGGATGCCCCTATGGATTATACCTCCCATACTATAGAACCTATGAAAAACCAATGGATCTTCAAGCTATCCCAAGGGGATTATGAATTTATGTAAATCTTTTAAAGACTTATCGGAAAGTTCTTCTAAATTTTGGAAGAAATGTCTTCCTCTCTCTCTCATTTGCTGCTACAAGTGTTTTGTTCCCGATCGCTTGTCTAAGATTACAGGGTGGGATTTTTACTGCAGTGTCTTCCCCGTTTAGTTCAAGTGATGATCCTTTTCTTGCCAGTTCATCAGCTCTTTCATTTCCCGGCACACCTTTATGTCCGGAAACCCAGTAAAGTCTTACGTTGTGCTGCGCGTCAAGAATCCGTAGCTCTTCGCGAAAACGACCTACAAGCTTCGATTTTATTTCAATGGCAGAAATCGTTTTTATTGACGCTTGGCTGTCAATGAAGAAGGTAATATTCGCGTGTGGTAATGCCCTCATTGCAACCTGTTTAGCAGCTGTTGTCACTGCCAGGACCTCAGCTTGAAAAACACTGCTGTAGTCTAGTCAGGGAGTCTAATCGAACTGGATATTTCGAGAACACCAACGACGGTGTCCATCTTGGAGCCATCCGTGTAGAGGTTGTTGATCCATTAACTGGTGGTTGGTTTTCTTGCCTCTACTGGGAAAGTAAGTTACAAATAGACTTGTACAGTCAAGACGGGAGGTTATGTAGTCTGTGCATACAATATTGCAATATTTCTGTGGAATCTGTCCATGCCCTGGGTTTCCAGCTTCCAGTTTGGCTTATTCGAAGAGCAGTACTTGAGGTGGATTCTTGTACAAAGAGGTCTAAGGGTTTAGGTTGAGTATTGTTTCCAGCCCCATTGTAGGAGTGTTTCTCATTGTCCCAGTGGTGCCAATGCAGGCCATTCTTTGAATGTTTGTCATAATCTTAAGGTTGGTGGATTATTTCGTCGCTTGCCACAAGACCAAGTTGCCATACTTCAGTATCGGTCGTACTACCACCGTGTAAAGCCACTTGATGATTTTATGGCTTGGACCCCAGGTTTTGCCGAATATCCTGTTGCTGGCGTGATATGCTATCATTGCTTTCTTTGTCATTTCCTTTATGTTTTGAGGCTCCAGTTTAATTTCCTATCTAGGATGACTCCCAGGTATTTGACGTAGTCAGAAACTTTTAGCTGAGTCCTCTCAATTGATGGCATTTTGAATTCTGGTATTGTCCTTTTGTTTGTAAAAATAATCAATTCTGTGTATTGACTATAAGTCCGCAGTTCTTCGTCCAGGTATTGACCATGGATAAACCGTTTTCTATTTGATCACTAAGAGTGGACAGAAACTTTCCTGCCGCTAGCAGTACTAGGTCGTCTGCATATGCTACTGCTTTAACTCCACAAAATTTTAGCTTAACTAGGACTTCGTTCATCACGCACACACAGAGAAGGGGTGATAATACACCTCCTTGAGTAGTACCTCTAGATGCTGACACCGTGTTTTGCGCACCACCTAGTTCTGGACTGATTTGTCTGTTTTCTAACATGCACGTAATCCAGTTGATAATGGTGTTGTTCACATTAGGGTTTACTAAAACTCTTTATTGCATCGGTTTGGACATTATTGAACGCCCCTTCGATATCTAAGAAAGCAGCTAGAGTATATTCTTTATCCTTCAATGTTTTCTCCACGATACTGACGACAGTATGGAGTGCTGTTTCTACACTTTTCCATTGGTATAAGCATGTTAAGCCGGAGATATAACTTCCGCCTTGAGTTTGCTTCGAGTTTGCTTCAGTGTACTCTTTGCATTATTCGATAATCTCCTGTGGAGTATCTTCAAATGCGACAATTTTGCTTATTGACATACCCATTGAGCCTCATCGCTGAACACAATTTTTTGAAAAAAAAAAAAAATACTGCGAATCCACTGCGAGTTGATTTTGGGCCCATTCACCGAAATTTCGACTCAAACGATGGTCATTCGGCTTCAATTCTTGCACGAGCTGGATCTAAAGTGGACGGACAAAGACCAAGCTATTGTGAACGACGTCGAATCGATAAATTTGGATCTGATGTAGAATAGAATAGAATAGAATAATTGGTCTGTAGCTTTGGGATAGCTAAATGGCCTCCCTGAACCAACCCGATATTGTTGGTCTTGGCTTTATCATGTTTTGTCCAGAGTTTTCTGGAATCACGACAAGCGGAGCGAGCGCTTCATCTTTCATTAGCTAATCTCGCGAAGGCTGGCTCTTTATGGGATTTAGCAAGAGTTAGGGGCGGTAGAACAGACTCAACGACCATTGTCAGGTCCTGTCCGGACCCCTTTATTGCCAAATTGTCCGCCCGTTTGTTTTCCTGAATGCCGCTGTGTCCTGAAACCCAAAGGAGTGTAACTTCGTGGTTTGGTGTAAGTGCTGTGGGTTCTTCACGGCATCATTTTACATTTTGACGACTGTGGATGAGATGGCCTTCATAACGGCTTGACTGTCCATGTATATGTCGATCTTCCTTCTTGAGTACAGTTTCGTGGATAGTTTTCGTGCCGCTTCTGCGATTACTAATACTTCCGCTTGGAACGAACTACAGAGCAATTTCGGGTTCAGATGAGTACGTGCCATAACCTACATGAGAATCGAGATATACCTCGGGTTGATGGTCCCACCGCTAATCCAATCCCTTCTTGAAGGAAAGATTGGTTTAACGATTAGGCTGAAAGTCGCTTGGAATGGTGATATATAATCTGTCTCAGTACTCAAGAGTACCCATTACGCAATAGTGCGATGACCCATGTCGCCCTCTTGCCAAAGGTAGGATTGCTTCAAGCAGCAAGGTTGGATTGCAGCTATTTCTAATGGGATCAGTGCTAGCATGTTTTTTAAGGACTGCAGTCCGCGTGGTTCTGATGGCGCTAGTAGTCGCTATACATACTAATCTTTGTATCCTGGTCAGTGCTCTGAGGTAAGTGGTCTTATCTGCTACGGGCCACCAGACCAGGCACCCATAGGATAGATTGTGCCTGACGATGGCTGTGTACTTCCAGTGGATGAGGGCGCGCTTGGGCCCCAATTTTGTACCAAAAATTTTGTTGCTTGTATAGAAGGCCATGTATGCTTTCTTTATCCTTTCTGACGTGTTTTCAATTTTTGTTTTGAGATGCTTTTTCATGACACTTATACTCTTTGATGTTTGTCAGACGCTCGTGAGAGGTGGGGCTGTGAAAGAAATTTTAGGTGTTGACTGGGGTTTGAACCTCGAACCCCTCGCTCTGTAGTTCAAGGCACTAACCCCTTTCATTATAAAAGATTCCACTCACGACCACTATCCATAGTAGAACGGATACGACCCCACCTTGCGGGGTGTCTCTAGAGGCCAGTGCATGTACTTGGCAGTCATCCAGTTCTGAGTTAATGTGTCTCGCCTGGAGCATGTATTCAACCCAGTCTGAGATTACTGGGTCTATGTTTTGTTGCTTCAATGCTAGTCGTATGTTGAAGGCTCCTTCTAAATCGAGGAAAGCCGATCCTTTCGATCCTTTTTACCACCTCCTGCGGGGCTGTATCAACTGATTGGCCTTTAGTATAGGCGTTTTGGGCTGGGAACATATCCATAGGACTTAGTTTGGAGCGAAGGTGTAAATCTAATAGCCTTTCAAATGTCTTGAGTAGGAACGCGATAAGGCTAATCGGCCTAAATGTAGGTTTACCCGCTTTAGGTATGAAAATGACTTTGATTTCTCTCCTAGCTAGCCGCGGACTGATATACTCCTTGTCGCTTTTTAGCATCACAGGAAAAATATCGTTAGGGCCGGGTGCTTTGAAGGGACGAAGGAACCAGTTGATTTTCTTTACGACTACAATCTGGTTGTCCAGGAGGTGGTTTGTGTTGCCTGTTCTGTCAAAAGGGCTTTCTGCAATCGTCGATTTGGGGTGTCTCTGGTACCTGTAAACCAGTAGCTTCTGTTCTTATTGCGCGCGAAGCTACCGGTTATAGCTCGCTGTGTTCTCCCGATTATGCCAATATCTTATGCCAAAATAGTTGCACAGACTTTACAAAGATTGTACCTCCCGTGTTGGATTTTGAGTTTTGCACAACTTGTTCAAGTATGATACTAAACAAGTCACATAACAGTGTGATCCCTTGTCTAAATCATATGGTCTCATTGAGATCAACCTTGGTGAAGCAGTAAGTGTCATTCTGCAAAGACGGAAGAATTTGGCAGGGATGCTAACCCTCAATCGTCTGTTATTCTATATACTACTGGGCTTCTCTGCTTGTTTTTGAATGCTTCGGTTTCGGCTTTGTAGCGTTACACTTGGTTAAGTCCCGAGTCACATTTCTGCAATATCATCTCTATTTCCTCGATTACACGCTTCTCATACTTCTTTTTCCTTTTGAAAAGCCGTAGTTGATCCTTCCTCTCGTAGACATCGTAGAACTCACAAGCACATCAGATATTTCTGTGCAGCACCGCCGCACCGCTCTATATGCCTCGTTTTTTAATGCATTTGCTTGTGGTAGTCGAGTGACCAGAACCAGAACGTCAGAGGCGGCATTCGTGTTTACTGATCTTCAGTACTTTATGCTGACGGCATACGACCTCTAGAGAGATTAAGGATGGACTGGATCAAGAAGTCGTCTCTGACGATCTCTTGCGGTTGTAATCGTTTCACGTAACACTTTCGCACAGTATTTCTGTGTCTTTGGGATGTTCTCGATACACGCATCCATACCTGACTACAACAAGTTAGTAGTTCGACTACGTCCCGTCATATTTGAGGAGTGCCTTGCGTCGTCGGTTTGTCGCAATATGATCGATCTGGTAGATGGTTGACTAATCAGAAGGCTTCCATGTCCCTTTGTATATAGCGAGGTATACAAACTTTGTGCTGGCTACGAAACTATTTCGCCCCACCGCGACTGCAAAGTCGGATTTGAATTTATGCAGACTATACTCTACGACAGTACTACCTAAAACGCAAGACATACACTGAACACAAAGCAGAGGGCGATAGGACCAGGTGTGACTGTCCTTAGCATTAAATACAAGGTGCACATTTTTTGTTCATTTTCTGCTTACCTCTAGTAGGAATTGGAAGTCACCAGTGTACACTAAGTCATCTGATATTTGCCTACAGTGTGGCGTTTTTGAAATCACCTTCGCGCCTTAAAGCAAATTCAGAGCCATATTTCATATGCATTCTAGCACAATACCTATGACCTCCTAAAGAAGGTTGAAATCTGGATGTCTTGAAAACCAGTCGGCAAGAAGTCATATGTTCAATATGGGACGTAATAAGCCCAAGAAAAACACTCTTCGTTAAAGTATGAGTCCTGCTCCGTGCATGATTCTCAAAAACTTCAAGAACTACCTTACGCAATCTATCGTCAAACACTACACAATGCATCGCTGAATAAAATACACTTCCTCCTGCTTTCGCCTAGAGACAACAGAAATAATTCCAACTTAATGCAAATGTGGGGTACCCACCACTTACTCCGTACAAGTTCTTCCTCATTAAAACAAGAAAACAAATTCAATTCAAGTAAGGCACTGAAAAACTTCCAAACACATCCTTCAATTTATTAATTTCCTTTCCAGGATCTAATGAATTTCATCTTGGCAAAGAAAAGTTTTTTTTTTCCATTTTCCCCCACAACGACGGGAGAAAATTATATTAAGACAACATATGAATACGCGTAAACATCGAGAGAACATCCTGGCACCCCATTTGCTGTAAGGATATCGTTCGTTCGGAAAAATATTGGTATTTGCACCTTATTAGACGACGACGCACGGCAGGAACAACTTTTCTTCAAACATGCTCTGTTCAACATAAACCATCAAAGGTTGTTCATTTCCTCATAAATACCTGGGGGAGGAAAAAGGTGACGATGAGGATGATTTCGCGTCACAGTAATCCAGACATCCACCCAAGATATGAAAGAACAGCTTCTCCTTCCCGCTAGAAGGTGTTCGAAATTAATTTTTGAGAAGAAAATCCCCCAGTCGGGTTAATCCGACGTTGAGACCAGACAAATCGTTGACTTATTTCCTGCAAATCCGACTTTTATGCGACTTTTTACAATTCTTCTGTGTCCACACACAAATCGCTGGCGTCGCGGAAGTTCCCCGACTCAATACATAAACCGAGGATAAGCTTTCCTTATAGCGGAGCAAAAGAAAAGAAAAAAAAATCCTAGCCAGCCGTTCTCCTTGCCCCGCAATCAATTTATCACAATAAAAGTCACTTCCTCTCGATAAGTGTGTACTTAAGGTTTTTGCCGATCCTTGACAAAAAAAAGTAAAAAAGAAATCACTTCAACGTTGGTTGGTACAAAAGAAGGATATCGAAAGGGACGAAGTGAAGCACGGCAAACAGGGATCGATTCTTCGTAACCGCGGTTACAGTTTATAATTCCCTCCAACCCATGGTTGGCTATGAAAACAAAATGACAGAATCCTTCCCTTCTCGGGCAGCAGGGTTAATTTGCGAGAAGGATGTCCTTGCAAGGTTTTGTGTTTACTCGAAGCAAATTAACAAACTTGCTATGAAACATCGCACACACACAGGCAGTATCCTCGTCCCTTCCTTCGACGACCAGGTGGTGTCAATTAAATTTGACATTGTAAAGGATTCAAGGATTGGCCTTATTAATTAATCTCCTCCCTTGTCCTTGTTCGTTGGGATCGTTGTGAAAACATTTACCAGACATAGATTTCGGGGAAAATTTAATAAAGCTGAAACTTCTCAGTGGCGCAAGGCTGAGGGAAAGTTTTGCCGTCGTCGACGTAGTCCTTTGTAAAGGATTTCTCTTACTTGTCGTCTGCCATTGCAATTTACCTGGGTTTTTCGTCGTTTTCTTGGTTTTTTTTTTTTTGTTCTACTCTGAGGAAACACACATACAGAGGGAATCATAACTCAAAGGAGAAGAACAACTGTGTTGTAACTGTTGTTGAAGACATAAAGGAGGTCTCGTTACCGGCACCACCACCATCCGTGTGTATATATGTACCTTCATCTTGACGGAGCATGTAGGCGCCTAACATTTTCTTTTTCTTTTTGCTTTGCCAATTCACTTGAAATCCACTTCTTGGTCGCGCCGTAGTCGGACGGCTGGGGTGTTTTTTTTTTTGTGTCCTTTTGTGTTGTATCCGTCCTTTTACTTTGGAGACAACTTCAAGGGGAACTGACGAATTTATGTGTCTTATTTTCTTATTCTGTAGCAGAGCGGACGGAGGAGGCTGGTTAAGGATGGAGGCCATATTTTTGATTTGCAAAAGAGAGAATTTTATTTGCCCGAAGAGGGTCCTTTGATCATGACGAATTTGTTTATCTTTTTATTCCGAAATAGTCTCGTCTCTGGGTGGAAGTGGAATGTCCATCGTTAATGAAATTTAAAGGAGTAACGGAGTTATGCCCACGAGGCACCACCAATGAGGAAGAGAATACTTAAAGTTCTCAGAACCATCAAAAACTCTGACAAAAATCCTCCTCAAGGAATGTATTTCTCACTCAAATTGGACGTTATTCTGACACACGGTATATCACTGAATGTCATGGTAGTAAATTGAGATCCTGGTGCCAAAGTAATTTTTCCCAAAGACAGATTGAAAGGACTGCTCCACCTCTCGAATACTATTAGCGAATCCCCCAACGTACTTTTACCTTTCAGACATCACTAACCTGACTGCAACTTGTCGAAACTCCAAAGAATTCCACTTCCATCAACAAATCCCAGAAATCAGGATAATTTCAAAAGATTCTCTTTAGTCTTCTCACAGTCCTCTCACAGGATAGAAAAATTCCTTAATCCACATGAGTCCATGAGCGTATCCCAGGCACACAAACTTGCCGAAAAAATTTATGTATTTATTCCGAACATTAGCACCACCACCCAGTAAGGAGAAAAGGAGCGCAACATTTTCGAAGCCACCCCATCAGGTTCGTTCGTCCTTTTCATGTGGCATACCTACTCCTTATGAAAAATGCATTGACAGAGAGGATTATTATTTTCCTTCTTTAACGGCAGTCTGTTTCCGTTTTGCTTGACGCTGCTTATAATATTATCCTTCTTCGGAAATTGAGACGACGATGACGATCCAACCGAAGGATGACCATGGGTAACTTTCTCCGAAAGAAAAAAAACTGAAAAAAAAAACTTTTCCTTGTTTTATTCATGAGCACCACGCGGAAGGAATTTCCTCCTTCATTGCAGACAAAACATGGTTCGCTGTAGTTGTTGTTTTTAAGACTTTTCCTCTTCGGAATGTCCGCTACTGTGTGTGTGCGTGTGAGTAGCTCTGGACAGTTTCAGTGAAATTCGCGTTAGTGGCGGAGAATGTTCACCAAAAAAAAAAAAAAAGGAAGACAAAGGAGTCATAAGTCTTTTCGTGTGGAGAGAGGATGACTGGCGAAGTAAAGTGCTGTAATATGTTTATTAATAGTGCCGAGGAATGGTTTGTGTCATTTTGCTGAACTCGTAACATTGGCGGGTTTGTTTTTTGTTGGGTCTTCTGATTCTTAAATGCTGTTTTATTGAGGGTGAAATACCACAAAGGGCGGAGTACAATGAGAAACGAATTAGAGATTTGCGACGAACTGAGGCATTATGCGTAAACTGGACGGGAGGGAAGGTTAATTGATTGTAAAATATGAGCATTGCTTTGTTGGAGTTGGAGGAATCTTTTATTACTACAAGCTAAGACCGATTAAACAGATTTTAGTACTCTCTTATCGTTTAAAGATTATTCACCTTAATTGGAGCACCTTGGTGGATCTAAGTCGATCTTCATTAAGGAATGGATTTGTTTAATATCCTGCAACCTGCATCTGCCAAAAAATATCCTATTTCTTCTGTCCTCGCTAGATTGCAGATTTATCCTGCGTAACGTGTATCGTTTACCTGATTTCATGATTTTAGGACATGGCTTAAACCACTATTAAAGCATACCACAACCAGGAACTAACTGCAACCATTCACTACACAAACTAGCCCCCCTCCCCCTCATATTACTCGGCTGCTTTGCTGCGTTTGCTTTGGAAATCCTCTAACGATTAATGTATCGATGGCTTTGGTATCACATTCAAAATTTTTAGGAGCTATTCGACAGCAGTATAGTGTATGCCTGCCCGCAGTTTAAATTGTTCGTCATTATGAAACCTAGGTTCCTTGGTCCGGGCTTTCCTGGAAAACAAGCGCCTTTACTTTAGTTACACCTATGTCGACTCTACGTTGCAGTGGTTCGGGGGAAAAAAATAGGTAGTAGTGTCTTTCTATAAACTCCAATCCTGTAGATAAATTTTAAGTTATGTCATCCAAAAAATAACAGATGTAAACAGTATTCAGAAACCATTCCTTGTGTGAAAGACCTAAGGTATACTTTTTAGCTCAAATGTGTATATGGTCGATGGTCTACTCGTAGTAATCCCACCTAAATCATTTCAATTTTTTAAAGAGTTTCAGTCGTCCTTATAGGCCAGTTGTGAATATGTTTTTGAATACATTCGCAAATGGGGTTGGGGAGGTTTTCCCCAAGATATAAGCCCTCCAGGGCTAAAATCCCCGATCGAATATCCCTAAAAGAAGGACGTTCAAATAGTGAATCATTCGATTAAATCGCGGCCTTATGACACTTTATGTTAGTTATATCCATAAACAGTGGAATATGTATGGGGGGAATGCTACCCCCCTGCAACCCCCCTGCTTGTGATCACTGTTGAATTTGGGGTAGCTGCGAGGTTGGGTGTATGCAAAGTTTCTTTAAATTTTGAGATTTAGCCTTATGTCACTTCACATTATGTCACGGCACCACATGCACTCTAGGGATTTGGGGATTTGGAGATTTTGTGCAGATTTTGGCAAAACAATTTTGTTTCATTGGAGATTTTGGATATTTTCTCTCCGAAGATAATAGCTAGTTGGATTTAAATTTTTTGGAGATTTTGTCCCATGGAAATTTTTTTTTGGGTATTGCGTATGCTTCCCTTGCAAATGAAATCACCGGGTAAATAGCTGGGTTTCCATTTCATACACATAGGAAAGATTAGCGTCTTCTGAAAGTACCAAAGCTTTGTAGAATATGTACTTCTAGAATCCAGTAGCTATTATTTTTAAAATCCCATCATCTCCTGTTTTCTTTGTTATTCCATTTTCTGACACAATACAACCGTGTCTACTTTCCCTATAGGTTAGGTAAAACCTTGCCTTCAGTCATTGTTCAACTGGCTCGATCCTTAAGTGATTGAATCCAGTTCATCACGCTAAGAAAATGTCGCTAGATTCGTATATTCGTCCTGCGAGCATTCATATTCATGTCCATTCAACGAACATGTCAAGTCCTAGCCAATTATGATGCATTTAAGAATTTGAGACTAAGTCGGTCTTGTTGTATAGTTATTGAATATTTGCCTTATCGTTCCGAAACAGGACCGAAATATAATCAAGGATTTTTATTCTAGTATTTAATGGATTCTAGAGCTTCTACATTTGATGTTGGCAGCTTTGAATTTACTACTCGGAAAACTCGGACATAAAGAAAAGAGTCTTTAGTGTGATCACTCTGCTCCAATGGGAAACTGTCAAGTCCTCTTGTTGAGGTATGGTTATACATGTCACGTACATATCTACGATGAGGCTTCGACTCTATGTAGGTTTCCACAGTCTGCACCCTCAAATATTTTGTGGGTGCCATGCCTCAATGGTTAAATGGTCAGCTTGATGAGAGAGGGGTTCGAAGACAACACCAAAGTTTTTTCACGGTCCCACCTCTTGCGAACGTCCGACAAACATCTGAAAGTTTTTTTTTTTCTCTAAAGGTTCGAATATGTCAAGTTTAGATCTAAAGGTCATTTCCTTTGCTGGGGACTTTAACAATGAAGCAATCCACATCTAAGGCTTGTTGTAGCTTTCTAATTAGTTGTTTGTTTTCCAATATAATGCATTTTATTGGGTGGACCATTTATTGGTTGGCCTATTAATAAAAAACACTGTTCAATATTTGTCAACGATTGTTGTTTTATTGAAATATTGAAAGTAGTAAACCTTCCGATTAATTATGGAATATTATTTCATTCAAATGACTGCCTTGGCTGTCTTGGCAGTAGGTCATCCTGTCTACCCAATTTTTTAATGCATTTTCGATGGTTTCGGTCCCTATTTCACGAATAACTTGACCAATATTGTTCTTGAGTGCATGAATCGTCTCTGGATAGTTCGCATAGCATCGATCTTTAATGGCACCCCGCAAAATTCAAGTCTAATGGCGTCAAATCTCAGTTCCGTGCTGGACAGCACGTCACTAAAACGACTGATTATACAACTATTGAATTTATTGCGCAACAAATCGATTGTTGGATGGACATCTTGCTGAGAACCATAACTCGCTCAATTCCAAATCTTCTTCTGGCCGTAAAAAATCTATTATCATGCCTCGGTAGCACTCTCCATTAACTGTAACATTTGATCCACTGTCGTCTCAAAAGAAAGATGGGCCAATAATGCGGCCACTCCAAAAACCACAAAACAGCTACAATATTATCCGTTGAGCGCACAGGGCGAACACGGGAATATGTTTCGTTATCAATCAGCAAACTAGTGTCACAAACTTTTATCACAAACTTGCGTACACCAGCTGCAGTTGGTGCATTATTTCGACAGAAATTTAGTTTCAAAATTCGTACTGTTTCGGCAACACAGAATTCACTTTGGAAGTAACTTTGCAATATTTCCCAACGTTGTTCAAGCGTAAATCGATTCATTTTGTACCGCGCGCATAGGAGCTGTCAGTATCAAAATAACTTATGGTTCAAAAAGAAACCAATAGATGGCCCACTCTATACTTACTTAAATAGTGCTACAATTCGGGCTAAACCTTGGCCTAAACCAACAAGCCTCTCCAGTTAGCCCGATCCTTAGCTAACTGCGTCCCCTTCTACTTGTGCGCGCCAACTAAGGCGAGATCTTCCTCTACTGCGTTGTCCTTCCGGCTTTGATTCGAAGACACTGCTGGCCGGAGCACTGGTGTCCATTCGCTCTACATGTCCTAGTCATTTAAAACGACCAAAGCAAGGTCGATGTCGGTGTACAGCTCGTATAGTTCGTCGTTGAATCTCCTCCTCAACGCAAACGGGATCGAATATTTTACAAAGATTTTATCTCTCGCAACGACCGAGGATGTCTTTATCCGCTTTCAATAAAGTCCACGCTTCAGCGTCATAAAGAAGGACTGTGATGATCAAGATCTTAGATAAAGTCTTCTTAGTTATTCGGGATAGGGCCTTACTACTCAATTACCTTCTCAGCTCTAGCGAACGCACCGGTGACAGCACGCTGAGTTTCACCAATTATGTCAGTATCGTCGGCGTATGCTAGTAGTTGCACAGACTTTTGAAAGATTGTGCCTTCGGTGTTGGCTTGTGAGTTTCACACAATTCTTTCAAGTATGATGTTAAAGAAGTCACATGACAGCGCGTCACCTTGTCTAGATCTTTTTTTGACATCAAAGGTCTCGGTGACATCGTTACCTTGATGAAATAGCGAGAATTCTCCATCGTCATTCTGCACAATCTGACGAGTTTGGCAGGAATGTCAAAACTAGACATGGCTCTGTATAGCTCGTCTCTATAGATGCTGTCATATGCTGCTTTAAAATCGATGAAAAGCTGGTGGGTATCGATTTGGCCCGATATGAATGAAGGTACGGACGTCATCGTTGATTCCTCTGGAATCCTTTTTTTTCTTTTAGTATAAAAGCTAAGCAGCCTTAAAAACTGTCCCCCTCTCTCTCAGTTTTATCCTGAAATGACGTTTTAAAGTTAGAACCCAATTTATAGTGAAGTACTAGGCTTCCGGGTTTCACCACGCTTAAGGTTCGTAGAAAAGCGATATTACAATATATTGGTACCTGTGTCCCCTTAAATAGTTCTATCCTTCGAAATCCAACATTCGAGTTCAATGTGCCCTTTTGGACTACCCCAAAGACCGGAAATGAAACAACCGCAGCCACCCGAATAAGAAAATAAATCTCATGAGTTCTTTCAGCTCGATTTTGTTCAAATTCTTTAACCTTTCATCCTCTAAAAGGTAAATGCCAAAAGTCCAATTTTTTCTATTGGCAAGTGCAGGATAGTCACAGCTTCTGCAATTTTTTATTGTAAAATACGCCTAGACGTTTCGTATGAATTCCAGATTCCACGTCATAGTGTGGCTAATTTGAAAAAGATATTCCATTAAAATTTGTTGTTAACGTTCTTATTTACATTTTCCCATGTATAGACATACCAATATTTAGATCTCTTTTAATTCCATGATCTTCCTACATCGACCGATAGTCTAATATTTTCTGGAAAACAAGATGTCCATAGCAAATTAACACGTAAAGCTTAAGTTAAGTCAACACGTAAATATTCCGATTGATAGTCTGTACACAACTCATTTAGTCTATGCACAGAACATCAGTATAGCTTTTGGAAGTTGTTCGTGGGGCATTGTTGGGACAAATAATTTCCCTTTCATAAAGCACTGTGTATTTGTTTGGTTGTTGAAAATACTAAGTGAGGATTTTCTCCCCGCAGAACTGGTATACAAGTCATATTGTGGTATACTGTTTCTCTCTATGGCCCGCCTTTTGTGACGTACAGCAGATGTTGGCTGTTGTTTTCAAATATTTTTACATTCAACTTATTATTTGGAAATATCCTTCAGACAGATTATGCTCCTGACACCTACATGCTACATGAATGACTTTATTTTTAACCGAGTTCCCCTATTAACCTCAACTGTCGTATCGATTTGAATTCGTATACAATTCTGGCATGATTCTGAGTCTCGCAGATAAAAGCAAATCACCTCGGACGTTTCGAAGTGGGCTGATTCGATAGCCGCAGTCACAGATTGTGTCCGTGCAATTGAAATGTTGACAAAGCATATGTACTTGTGGAAATTGCTAATTGGATTTCGATAAAAATCTATTTCTGATTTATTTCTTTCTGCTGAGGCATTTCACGTGCTCTGTTCAAGTGGACACACCTGCAACTCGAAGGAAACATCTGTCGACCGGCGAATGACAGTGTCAATAAGTTTTAAGTGTTTTTCGATATTTAATACTGCGGGGATTAACCCATCACAATATCTGGGACGTCACAAGACAATTAAATCTATCTATCTACCTCTAAGCCATTCATAGCTACTCGTATGTATGTGCATACAATGTGCTATCTAGTGGATTCAGGTGCTTTTCGACCCCCCATTGGAAAATGGATTAACTAGGATTGGGTTTTTCCCTATGATTACAATTGGTGGCTATTTTTGCATAACTCGTAAGCCAATTGAATTGGGGAGTAGTATCATTGGATCAGATAAGATTTCCTGTTTTGAATGATTTTTAATTTGGAAAAAACAAAACGTGTAAAACCATTGGAATCGGTGTGATAATGATGAGATTAGTATCAGCAACAGCAAACGTAGAAATTCGAAAGATCATCTACTGTTTTGCGTAGTGGTGATGCAGAACAATTTGATTTCCTAAATCAAGCTTTGTTTGGTTAATAATAGCCTATGAGCTGTTAAAATAAAGAAATGATTGCAAGATTGATAGGAAGTTGTTCGTGATCGTGAGTTTTTAATACTAAACATATCTTAGATGGTCTGGATTGCAACTCCTCTCAAGTCGCAATTTTATCCACCGCAGTTTACATAACTAATAGTATTCGTGCTAATGCCCAACTTCCTAAACCATCGCGATTTATCTATCAGAAATGTTACGCTTTGTTTTCTATACTGCATACAATAAGTAGTTTCGTCATTTGTTTTAAACATCTTGAATTCGCTAATCCCCTTAACGAGTTCAGATTCGTCTATGCTGCTGACAAATAAGCCACCTATGCGGCATGATGTGAGCGTGCTCTATCCCTCGCCAGATACATTTTGAATGTAAGATCCCGACTCCCATGATGCCACGTCGGTATAGTCATCTATTTATTAGTCGAGCTCTAAACCTATTCTTGCTACCTCATCGGTCGTTTCTATTCCGCAGACACCACTGTATTTCAGGGACTAAATACGGTGTGACGGTCTGCCTTAAAGCAAGGCAATTGCGGCAACGGTTGTGAAGTCTTATTGACAGTTTTTTTAATTGCCGATACATTTCCATATGTGTATCAGAGTGATCAGTTCTCGGAAACTTGGTACTTGAGAGGATTTTAAGGTTTAAGTTTACAATTTTTACCTAATTTCTCGATCTAGTAGGGTCCTATTTCGGTTTTGAAAAACGCATGACACTTATCGCGGCACTATTCTTCCTCCTTGGCTACACGTTGAACCCTTGTTACAACTTCTCCCTACGAAGGCAAACGTAAACACTTTAATCGATTCCAAGTTTCTTCACGGCAACTCACCCCAAAATGCCTGCAGCTTTAATATATTATTTAAACCTCCTTATCCCCACATAACTCGCCTGCATTTCGGTACGAGCAACCACTTTTTTTTTTTAATTAACCCTCAACAAACATCCCTCTGGTTCAAAGGAACTTGATTCACCATCTAATCTCCGAACAGTCTTCCAACTCGCATTCACTCACACTGCACTGGGAAACTTTGGAAAAGGTTCGAATCGAATCCCATCGAACACCGTTTAAAAGTCCATTTCCTTTAGGTCTTTTTATTACTTTCATGTCAGGAGGTTGGAGGTCAATTAAAAGCATTAAATTGCCGATCAAAGTGGAAGCACAGCACAGCGTCCATGAGGGTTTAACATTAGCATAGCCTTCTCACACAAACACACACTGTGTGGTATGAGTTTCAATTTGATGTGGTGAATCCTGATTCTAGTCCTTTTTGTCATTCGAAAGTGTGAGCTTAAGCAAATAAATATTTGAAATCATTTTTAATTGATGCATGGCTAAGTAAAGTGGTTTTCAGGAAAAATAGGGGGTGACTCTGCCACCTGCACAACGAGACACGGCATTGAGTCTGTATGAGGAAGCAGAGCTGAGTGAATTTGAATTTTTCATTCGATGTCATCGTGGGTGAGAGTGGGTTTAATGAATATTTAAGGAGTAGGAGAAATTCATTAGAGCATCATCAAATGGTAGATGGTAGTGTGTTGAAAGTATTTGCTTAACAGCAGCTGCTGGATTGGATTATTGTTGTGAGAGGACTTTCGTTTGAATGAAGTGATTTGGATCGGAGGGTAGTCAAGTTTCCAATGTTTTTCTTAACAGCTTTGTGAATGCCACTGCAAGCGGAGACTGAACTATACTCCAAGCAGTTCGTGGAAAGTATCTCCGTCTGAATACAGCCAATTTTTGGAAAGCAGGTGAAAATATCGTTGAAACTGACCCGACATCAGTTTCAATGTCAAAGCAGTATTCTCCTCCAGGGACGATTGGGCTTTACTCAATAGAAGTTTACTCAAAAGCCAACGTTATCCAATCAATTAATCTTTCGATCCACAACAGTATTACTTGCCATCTCATCCACCACAATGTATCACTCAAGTTGGTCCCGATATATAGAGGTGTCCACTGTATCGAAATGGTGGATGAAATAGCAACAAAGTGTTCAGAATGGAACCTACCAATAGTCAATTAATATATCCTGCCATCATGGCAGTTCTAAAATTCTGTATAGTATTGGACTTCCATTAGCAAGTTGACGGGAGATGGAGCGTACTCTCATGAAAACAGAGAATATCCTTGCATTTGACAGACCACACTTAGCATTCGTTTAACAAAGCATCACAGTTCGTAGCTTGTGGCCCACCTAAAGAGCAGCATAGATGCTGATATGGATACAACCCACAGCTAGAAAAAACAATGGATGCACAGAGATGTGCCTGAAAGCTGTTGCATACAGTCACCCCTACAATGGCTTAGAACCATTTCCACTGGGAATTCACTGAACTTCGTTGTTCTACTTCTTGTCAAAGTAATTGGGACCTAAGACTAGTAAAAGGTTTACTCTTTACTTTATCTAGTTTCAATCCCAAGTAGAGTCTTAATTCACGATTCCGAGCAAATTGTGCCCATTTTCTTAACTAAACCTTTCGATACCTGTAGTAAGCAGCTGGTCTTTGTACCGAAGATTCAGTCTTCCTTGACGTCTTGAGACCGTGGGTTAACGTTCAAAAGATTCTTTGATTTTTGTTTTCATTCACCCTAGTGAGCTAGCCAATGTGTTTTTGGACTACAAATCGGAATATAAATTCATTTTCCGTTCGCCCTCATCATATACGAGCCGAATATTCCCGAACTATCTTTCAATCGCTGTATATGCGTAGCTTTCCGGATTACGACTGGCAGGTTAATATTTTTTGGATCATGACTATCGTCTTATGGGTTAGGAGTTTTTTGAAAGAGTACTGTTCGTCGGATCAGTCAAATTTGCACTGCAGTATCGTTAGTGAAGCGTGCCCTATACATCCCAAAATAATAGCTTTCAACACCGGCCACAACTTCTTGATGGCTCACTGAATAAGAATACGACTAAATACAGACGACCTCTGAAGAGGCTGGATACAGACGCAGAAGGACGCACATCTCACTCAGGAAAGCCAACATTACTTACTTACTTACTTAGGTGGCGTTGCTAATTTTTTACTTGCACCTACATGTATCTATAGGGCAAGTATTGGTTTAGTGAAAAATTTCGAACTCGAGATTTTAATCAAACTTGACATTACTATGATGGAGAAGTCCAAAAAAGTGGGTCCGCCAACTCCGTCTGTCTGTCTGTCTGTCTGTCTGTATATTCGACTGGAGCCTAAACGGGTGGACGGATTTGCTTCAAACTTCATATCTGGGGTCTGTGGGATTATCCCTAGAGGCGAAATTGGAATTTTCGTCCTAACCTCAAAATTAAGGGTAGTTTACTTAAGGCCGATTTCACTAAAAATGGATTGTCTCGAAAACGGCTCTAACGATTTTGATAAAATTTCACATATGAGTTAGTTTGGGCATATGCTACTAGGTGGCGTGTCACGTTTTGCGCGAAAAATGCGTATAACGGTAATTTTACGAATTGGGTGTATATCGACCATTTCTTCAGCAATTGGGCTTAAAATTAATATTTGAGGTGGGTATGACAAATGCAAAGACATAACGTACCAAGTTTTGAAACTACCACGTCCACTTTCCAAAAATTTTACTACAAATAAGAAAAAAATGGTAAAACATAGTTCATAGGCTTTGAAAATCTCTATAATTCACCTTAACATCATATATGGCCACGCCCACTTTAGGATTGCGTTTTTACAAAAAATTTGAATTTCAGTGCTTATATGATTATAAACTTATAGCATTAAGGTGCAAGTACGTACGACCCAGTCGTGCACTTTATTTTTTACTAGGTCGATGTCGTTGTACAGCTCGTAGAGTTCGTCGTTGAATCGTCTCCTCCATAGTCCGTCAACGCAAATGATACCAACAATTTTAGGAAGAATCTTTCTCTTGAAACGACCGGGGATATCTTCATCGACTTTAGATAGAGTCCAAGCTTGAGCGCCATAAAGGAGAACAGGGATGATCAAGGTCTTATACAGAGTTTCCTTAGACCCTGGATAGGAGTTTACTACAGAGATTGGCAAGAGTTATTCTTCGTTAAGGCAGAGCCGAGGTAGACAAAGTCCCTTACTACCTCAAAGTTATAGCTGTCGATTGTGACGTTCTGTCCAATTCGTTGATGTAGTGTGCCTTTCTTGTGGACAGTATATACTTGGTTTTGCCCTCATTTATCGCTAGACTCATTTTGGCAGCTTTCGTTTGAATAGTAGCGAATGCCGCAGTAACAGCACGCTGTGTTCTGCCAATTATGTCAATATCGTCGACATACGCTAGTAGTTGGACAGACTTTTGAAAGATTGTACGTCCGGTGTTGACTTGTGAGTTTCACACAATCCTTTCAAGTATGATGTTGAAAAAATTGCGTCACCTTGTCTAAATCCTTTTTTTACATCAAAGATCTCGGTGAGATTGTTACCGATCTTGATGGAGCAGCGAGCGTTCTCTATCGTCATTCTGCACAATCTAACGAGTTTGGCAGGGATACCAAAACTTGGGTTTTTTCCAGGATCTGCCGAAGTGTGAAGATTTGTTCGATTGTGAAATTTCCTGGCCTGAAATTTCCTCACACATCATGGCAGATATGTAGTATCTTGTACGCGATGTTGAGGAGACTGATACCTCTGTAATTGGCGCAATTGAGGGGATCTCCTTTCTTGTGGATCGGGCTGAGATTCCATTCATTAGGCATGCACTCATCTGACCAAATTTAAGAAATAAGTTGGTGTATGCTCTCTACCAGGTCATTTCCAGCTGCCTTGAACAGCTCGGCTTGTAAGCCGTCCGATCCAGCGGCCTTGTTGGAGTTAAGTTTGGATATTGCTATCCTTACTTCGTTTTGGTTAGGTGGACGGAAGTTTTGGATATCATCGTCTAGATTGACAGCGGGATGTTGGTTTTCGTCACCGTTATACAGTCTGCAGAAGAAGTTTTTCCATACTCTCAGCAGCGACTGTGACTCTATTACGAGGTTTCCTTCCTCATCTCTACAGGCTTCTGTACGGGTCTTGTTGGCTTTTGGTAAAACTTCCGTACATTGTTCCTGGAATATAATCTCTCAATATCTTCGATCGGGCGCTTTTCATGCTCTTGTTTCTTCTTTTGCAGAAACCGATGTTCTTCCCGTCTCTTCTGCTCGTATAACTCACTAGCAGCGCCTCTTTGTATGCTTCTTGTTTAGCTGCATGTGCTTGCCGGCACTGTTCGTCAAACCATGGGTTTCTTGGTGGTGGTCGGGTGAAACCCAGCACATCAGTTTCTGATGGCTTGTTGGCAGCGTAGAAACTGGTCCTCGACACTTGATGTCGTTGAGAGAATTCGGGATACGCGTTTGGCGAACGTCAAATCTTTTCACAGTAGTTCTTCTTAGTTGTTCCGTTTGGGATATCCGCATTCGTACCTTGGTTGCATCAAAGTAGTGATCAGAGTCGCTGGCTGCTCGGAAGGTTCGGACATTCAGAATACTAGAGCATGCCTTGCGTCGATCGCAATGTGATCAATTTGGTTGACCGTTTGATGATCAGGAGACCACCAAGTCCCCTTATGGATATTGAGATGAGGCAACCGTGTGTTTGCTATAGTCGCGTTTCGGCCCGCCTAAGTCCGCCTCCAGACGTGGTGTCGTGCAGGCTGTATTTGCAAATCTTCCTACCAAAGTAGAACAAAGAAATCACTCAATACGATTTTAACGTCATATTTAGAACATTGCTCGTAAGTTTTGTCGAGGTGCTCGTACAAACATTCTTTGGTCGACGCATATTAGGCTTAGGTTCGTGAATTTAATGCGGATTTTTATAAGATGCTCGCTCACGTGTCGAAAGCTCAAGACTTCTTGCCTAAGTCTGCCGCGAAAAATCCGCATCCGAATAAGCGCTGTTTCTACTCTCTATAGCAATCACTGTTATAGATGTCACAGTCATCTCCTTTTTTGCCCGCCCTATCCCATTGCATTTCCTGGATACTTTATACCAGTCTAGGGCCTCTGTTAACTCTTCGGCTTTACGTGGCCTGTTAAGGGTTCGAACGTGCAGATCTGAAGGTTGTTGTCCGTGTTTCGATTGCTAGGGTCGTCAACAGTGAAGTCATCCATATCCGAGGCTTGCTTTGTATTCAGAACTATTTTTTTTTTTTCGTGTTCAGAAAGTTACCTCTACTCACAAGGACTAGTACTCTTCGTTACCCCTAGGTCAAGTAGGCCGGATTTTCCAAAGTCAGTACCTCGCTTCGTGGATAGGAGCGTTGCCATTTGCCCATTAAAGGTTCACTTGCCATCAACTCTTTTCCAACACCCTGGCTATGTATTTTAGATCCCTATAGACCTGGGATTCGAATATGTCAAAGCAGCTTATACAGGGATAAGACTAATAATTCGACTTGACTGGATCTGTTAGACGCCTTATCTAATCTATAGTCGAGGTACTAGGCACCCAGCAGCCACCAACGTGGAGGTGTAGAGTAGGAGTTGATAGTGAGAAGCTCCAAATAGTTTAGCATAAAATGCATCTCCACGAACCCACTAGTACTACAAAAAATCATGAGTCTACCAAGCTTACTCAGTCTCAGAGTCTCGCGAAATATGATGCTGAGTACTTTATCTCCCCCTGTTGTCAATAAATTTATGAGAATTTAAGTTGAAGCACAAACCATCACGTTTCTTCAAAAAAAAAAGTCTATTTTCTCAGCGCAGCCTTATCTATACATTTAATCTCAACTCCTCCTCGTAAAAACGCAACATTTTTGTTATCATCTGTGTCTCAAAACAGCCGAAGCAGGGATGTTATTCAAAAAATTTCATTTTTTAAAAAAGAATGATTTTTTTCGACTGCAAAAATGGGGATAGACGTTCCACCATTTTCCACCACCATCACCACTGTTGACATTAACTACGTAAGTTTGTGTGGACTTTACAACCGAAGGATCGGTTGTATCTATACCTTTTGTGTTTCTGTCGTCCTTAAAGTTTAGCATTTTATAATGAAGAAGCTTAATCTGAGGGATTTCCTCAAACCAAACAATACCTTTAGATTCGTTAAATGCTTATTTTTCACAAAAACCAACTTCAAAACCACTCGCTTTTGACTCTATCTATCCAATATATGCAAAGAGTAACCTATCAAAGGGCTTAACTGATGGAATATTTGCCCAACTAACCTAGTTTCCTAAATCAGTGTCCACCAGTGTCAGTACCTACGGGTAGCTTAATGAGAGACCCTGAGTTACCCATGAAAATTGTATCTGATCATGCCACAGTCGGCAGTTCCAAGCAATCTATTCTTCGGTATTTGTGGCGATAAGCTACCGTATTTATTTCTATTACTGCGATTAATTGACGATCGCACGGGGCGATTAGCCTTAAGCGATTGATAAAACCATTACGAGTGTTATCGTGGGTTTTTGCAGTCGTCAAGAATGTTTTTGATACCAATTGAGACCTAATCGCGCCTCTAATGAAAAACAATAACATCAACTTAGGTTTATAGGAAAAAAGCAATTTTATTTGATGATATCACACAAGATCTTCAGTCATCGTTTGGTGGAATGCACACTGGTTTCTCACCACCACCACCACCGACGGCAGCAATCAAATCGGTCAAACTCATACCGTCAACGGCAGTGTTCACTGGTGGCAATATTGCATTCTCAATGGTTTGGGTAATCGATTCCTGGTTATCGTTGACGGCCAACAGAATAGTCTCTTCGATGATTTCATTTAGTTTGCGGTTCACGAATCCCTTGCCCAAGATTCCTTCAATGTCTGAGTCCACATCACCAAGGGTCACAACAATCTTAACCTCCTTCAGTTTAATCTGCTTGGAGATTAATCCCAACGAGTACTTGATCGAACCTTGAACGTTGATGTCCTTAACTGATATGAATAGATCGCCTGCTCCCTTGATATCGATGGTGAAGCCATAGGACTTGAGAAGAGCTGCCAAATCGTACAGACTCTTGACGGTGACTTGTTCCCAGGAGAAGCCGAAGGTGACCTTACTGGTAATAACATTCACACGCATGTCGGTGATTTCGAATTCGTTGAGGCCGTATATACGTGCCCTATTGACTTCTCCTTCGACGCTGTAGATGAAACAAAATTTTGTAACTATGACCTTGTAACATTGACATCAACTCACCTTACGGTTTGACCTTCGATAGCGACTTGTTTGTGTTCGATTTTCAATGGAGCTAATGGGGGAATGTTGTATTTCGCAAAACCGCATGGCATTTGATCCCTCAGGCCCTCAATACCATCAACAATTTGGCTGGCAGCGCTACGAGACGAACCTGAAAGGATACATGATTTGTAAGAATCTGCGACAGAGATATCCTTTTTCTGTAACTTACCATCGCGAGCGGTTATTTTTGCAGCGGAAGTGACGGCAAAAACTGCCAAAAGAACGATAAAGAGTTTCATTTCTTGAAATTGCTTTCTACGCAGGTACTAGCAATACTAACACTCGAGAGGGACCCCGTGGAGCTTTTATAGAAAATAGTTGATATACTGATTGGGGACCTTATCGGCGGTTGTTGATTTATCAGTAGGATTAGGAGCTGATTTGGTCATAAACTTGACGCTTTTTTTTTTTTTTTTTTTCTTTTTTGCATCAGAAATTATTTTAGGCTTCTGTCCATGTGGGGAGGGCATTGGCGTGGACTTATTATCGAGGCATCGGTGGAAATTTGGAACAAGATTTGCTGCGATGTTCCTTGCTTTGTTTCTAACTTGGTGTGCAGTCTTTTTTTGGGAAAGGGATTGTAATGGCAATATGACACGACGATGTTGTAACCCTACGTTAATGTTACAAAGTAGTGTTCTCCTAGTTAGGTTCAAGACACCCCTTTACAACTGGAATATCGCTGATTAAACTTTCCTGTGTGCTGAGCATGTAAATCAGCGAAATATTGTATCTTTTTCGAGTTCCATAAGTCTGAGCCTCATGGCACAACTCTTCTACCAGAGAAGGGGAATCTCAACGACGCAGGGATATACATAAGTCCATATGGACCAGTTCAGTATGACATAAACCACTCTCGACTTATGGGCTTATATCCCATCCCATCGGGACTATATAATAATGACTACAGAAAAAGCGTGTGGACTTATGTCTCACCTAACCTATGTAGATAAGCGCCTGTCTACCAAATTTTCACGACGATGGTTAAGGAACAGCGAAGTTGAGCAAGCGGTGAAATAATTTTACTTGATTATCTTCCCGAAAATTGTGGACTTATGTCCCTGCGTCATCTCAAGCAAGGTACTTGCAAATTCCTAATCAAACAAAATGCGATAAACTCTACTAACATCACGAAACAGATCTGGCGTAAGCTGGATCACAAGCGCTCCAATAGTCTTATAAGACTGAAGAGATCCTTCATCCGTACAATAGTAGGTGTCAAGGACATTGCAGCATCAGCAGGCATACCCTTAGGCTCGACTTCTGAAGCTGCATGAATAAGGAAGAGAAAGATATTATTCTTGCAAACACCAAGCTCTCTCAACTCGAAGAAAACTACACCTAGGTGAATGATTCTTCGACATCCTCGGTGAACTCGATAACATACATAAGCAGTAGCCACCTCCAGCACTTTATATTAAGCTCCAGTTGGTTCAACGGGTGACTACTTGTGACTACTAGTGCCTGTGGTACCACAATGGGACCATTCTTGTATAAGAGTGACTACTGTGACTGCTTTGATCTGCCCATTGAACGTACTTGCAATTGCATCTTGCTGAAACCTGAAAGGCGCGTTGAGATAGTGAATCCAAATGTTTTTTTTTTCGGCTTCCCAAAGAAAACTAAGTGCTACTCATGATCTCTCTACAAGGGATTATAAAACGTAGGCCAAAGTTGATGGCAAGAGGAATCAGCAGGAATTTTATATTTCCAACAGCTCAATCGAATTTAGGTGCTATCGCCAACGAATAGGAGAACTACATAAACCAGATATAGACTAGAGCTACAACCACCTGATCACCTGCCCATTTCTGTGTCCAACGCCACGTCAAACGCTACAATTCTATCACTTTCATTTGCGTCTGAAACTCTAGCTTACACCTCTTCCTTAGGTTTCCATTTGGCGATATTTGTTTATTTGCGATGGCTTCTTTGAGCTCCACAAACAATTCTTCCTACTCCACCTTGTAGTTCATGCAAAAGTTAAAATCTCATCACTTTCCGACACATTTTCAACAGTCTGCTTCCACAATCACATTCCATTTCTTTCGCTTATTCTGCCAACTTCGATGGACGATAGGATGATGGTTCTTTTGGAGGCTTCTTTCATTTTGGTTCCAGGATTGAATGACGATAAAGACTTCAATGACTTCAGATGACTTCAATGATTTCAAAGACTTTAATGACTTCAAGTGAATGCAATGAATGCTAGTGACTTCAATGAATGCAGAGCATTCAAAATTATTGCATTCCCTTTGACTTCAAAAT
Organism: Xylota sylvarum; assembly: GCA_905220385.1. Lineage (NCBI taxonomy): Eukaryota > Metazoa > Arthropoda > Insecta > Diptera > Syrphidae > Xylota > Xylota sylvarum. The sequence goes on along the minus strand of LR999957.1, from coordinate 98,525,590 downwards.
TATGATTGGAGAAAATGATTGCTAAATCATGACTTCAGAATGAATGGTGATTTATTTTTTCTACGTTAAAGTCATTATTGAAATCATTGAATTGAAACAAAACCACGTGAATTCCTAGTATGACTTCAATGAATTCATTCCGCAATGATTGCATACTTTTACAGCCCTGCCAGGAACAAATGCTGTATTCTCTCTCTTTGCTGCATCTGGTCTCTTTCTTACAATCACCTTTACTGCCTTATTCGGATTGCCGTCAGGTCTGGGTCACCTATCTTGCTGCAGGCTTAAGCAGCTCCTTATTAGTGGAATATCCGCTAAACTGACCTCTCTGACAATGTTCCACATATGTATGTAATAGATGCTATTTGGAGGAAAAGGTGATCTACTATTTATTGACCTCAGCATTACTGGATTGGTTCTAAAACCTTTCATTTTGGTCATTACCATTCTGTACGCCAAGCCCCAGCGATTAATGTCGGCTTCCTTCAGGCATTATTGGAAATCTGGTCTCCTTCTTGATCGCTGAACTTTGTGCCGTGCTTGTAGGCATCGACTTCCTTCAATGATATTTACTCTCCTCGGCCCCGATGTTCTTAGTTTGCCATCGTACATTATGTTCCAAAGAATTGGTCCCAGGAGCGACCCTAGAGGAACTCCTCCCGCTATCTTGTACTTCTTTGCTCCCTCTTCCTTGTCATAGTCATAGTAGAGAGTTATATCTTCGAAGTAATTTCCTATTATACAAAGTAGGTGATTTGGTACCTGCAGTTCACTCAGTGCTCTTACTACACGGCTCCAGTCGGCTGAATTGAACGCTTTCTTAACATCAGGAGTTATGACGAGCACAGTACTGTTTTGTCCTTCGAAGCTATCTTTCTTCCACAATTGCTTCTCGTGCTATGTTGCACACAGCTTCGTTTATTTCTGAATTCGAACTGTCAATTGCTTAGCTCGAGTCTCCTTCCGTATACTGGCCTAATCCTGTTCGTATAATTTTCTCGAGCTCTCCTCTAGCATGCATGTTGGGCTGTACGATGACGATTATTCAGTTGGTTTGTGGCCCTTTGGTATGAGCTCTAGTCCTTTCCATTGTGACGGGAATTTGCATTCCCTTAGGCATGCTGTGTAGCGATGTATAAAGCCCTCTGGTTTGATGTTTACCACTTCCTTTAAGACGAAGTTCGGGATACCATCAATTCCCTGCGTCTTGTTGCTTTTGGTAGCCGCTACGGCTTCTGTGACCTTCTCAGTTGTAGGACTGCTGAGTGGCATGGTAGTGTGAATCCATCTATCCTCGAGAATCGGTTCAACTGCCGTGCCACTTTTAATTTTGTTCATGACTATTTTGTATGCGCTTCTCCATGCGTTGTGTTGTAGTTCCATCCTAAGCGCCTGGAATGATTCACTTTTGTGTTTTTTTTTTAATCAAGTTACGAAGTTGCTTTCGCTTCCTTTGGAATTTCTCTTGTAGTTCTTCGTGATTCTTCGAGCTTCTGCCTCCAGCCCTTTGCTGACGAAAGGCGCTTGAAGATGACGAAAAGCAGTACGAACTTTACGAAACGTTTCCGCGATACTTTGATCGTTTTTGGAGTAAATTTTCACTATTTCAACATCTTGTCCCAGTGCGTGTCGATCCATATTTAATAAACTTCTCGTTCTTACTTATCAAAAGTCATCGCAATGATAGTTGAATGTTGACAGTTCAACGATGGCATGAAACTTAAAATGACACCTCTTGTTGGATGACCTTTTACATATGAGTACGAGTATCTGTGTATGTATGTATATGCACATTGCATATGTATGAATAAATCACATTTTTATCCAGACAGTCTTATCTCAACGTGTAGTCTTTCAAAACATAGTGCTTTTGGCAATTTCGCTTTGTCTTGCGAATCAAATCGCTTGCGACTGCCATCTGGCTCGCATTGATGCCTCCGACAAATATCGAACAATCAGCACTGATTCTAGTCGTCGATTACGCCTCAATTAAACATTTGCGCAATAAATTCAAATATTTATACGCAATCATAGACATCAGAAGGAAAGAAAACACTCATAAGCGGTTACCTACTTCAAATCCAGTCGTAAATCTTTCGAATGGCGAATCGGCTTGAAGCCTGCAATAAAACGTCTTAAAATACCAAATACTTCATCCAAAAATAAGAAGTTTGTTTCTGAAATTAATTTCCTTATCTATGCCCGCACGTTAAGGTTAATATCTTTTTTTTTTTTTGGTTTGTGACAGGTTCCGATAATTAAATTTGTCCCAATCCCATGGTTATCGGTTTCGAATTCCCCAGCTATCGCACTGGGCATTGTGGTTTACAAGTTTTACAAGAGATTTACGATCCCGGAAAGTCTATGTAAGTTGGTATCGTAAAGGTCATAGTCCGTGTTAAATCAAAACAAAAAAAAAATGAACTCGCGCTGTCACGTAGATTGGGAATCTAATCTAGTGAAGATTTTTCGAGACCGATTCCCATGGGGGCTATAAAGACTAGAAACTTTGCAAAGCCTGATAAGATGGGCCGATTTAAATATTCGGGATGAGACAAAGTGAAACGCCGCGGGGTGTTGGTTAAAATTATAAAAATAAATCCGATACCGAGGGTCGATAGCGGATAATTGGTTGAAAAACAACAGGATATCAGGCCCACAAATCGACGATAAGTTCTTGGAGATTCCTCGATATTAATTATCAACTCCTATAAAAGGCTCGCGGCTTACGGTGGCTTGGATTAGTATAGAGTTCAGTATGAAGAAGTTGTTCATTTTGCTGGCTGTAGTAGCCGTGGCGAGCGCTTCTCGCATCCCGAAGGAATTGGGTCAAAAGATTTTCGCTCACTTGTTTGACCTGTCTGCATTGCAATCTGACGAAAGTCTCGAGTTAGCTGACAATGAAGTTTTGCCAAAGTTCGAGTCTAACAGGGAGGACTTGCCAGCTGTTGATGGTAAATAGTTGTCCGAAAATGTCGATCGATTTAGTTCACCGATTTACCGATTTCCAGATCCCGAAAAACTTGGTTGGATTCTGAACCATGAGGGTAAGAAGAAAGTAAGATACGTTCTTGAAACCATGCCATGTGGTTGGCCAGATTCTGGTATTCCACCTCTTGCTCCCTACCGTAGGGAAGAAATGATCATTGATGTTAAAAAATCCGTCGTTGAGTAAGCACCTTTAGCCGAGTGGCCTTATCAAAGTGTTAAAGATTTTTCCTTCCAGAACTCTCACCAAATTGATCCGCTTCCGTGTGGACGGGTTAGATGCCATGGTAATCAACAAACTTAAAATCAGCTACACTTTCAGCCAGAAAGTGAAATTCAACTTCACGTTCCCTCAAATAAGGATCAGCGGAAAGTACGCTACGGACACATTTATTAACCTCTTGGCAGAGTATGGCATTTCGATCCGCTTTGAGGGCGATGGAAGCTTTGAGTTAATTCTGGAAAATCTGAACATCGATGGTTCATTCAAGTACAAGATGCCATTGATATTTGGCAGCGCAAGAATCTACAAATGGCAATCTGTAATGACACTTGGAAATTGCGTGGCCAGTCTGAATGGGATAGTGGGCAATGGCAGAGCCAATAACATGATTAACGATGAAATTGAGGACACCATCATGTGGGGTATCAATGGCAACCAAGAGACGATTAGCGCAAAGATTGAAGAGGTTGTTGTGCCCACTGTTAATGCGCAGCTGAAGGGTACCAAAATTTGGGATGTTATCTTCGGTGCGAGCGCAACCAGCAATTGTGTCCCACCACCAGATCCATGGGCATAAGAAAGCGTGTGATTATGTGATGCGAAATATACTTTTATTCTTTTCATTTATTTCCTGGGTAAAGTGTTTGTATTTTAACTTGTAGTTCTAGCTGTGGTCTGCCAACTTTATTTTCTCTCATTCTCATGTTCTGTGAAGGTGATAAATACTTTGGGTTGCCATGAGAAAAAAGAACTAGAATAACAACTTCCCAAGCATATCATATCTCAAGATTTTAGATTCTGATTTAAGATTCAGTTTACTGATCTTGTTGATATATCAGCAAAGAACAAGTGACTTATCTATATAAGATTGCATAGAACAGAGAGCGGAACTTGAGTATAAATTTACATACATAGATGTATGGCATGATTTTATTTATCCTGAAACTTCTATCCTAAGTTGTTGAATTGGATACATTTATCGAGCACCCACTCATCGAACTTCATTTCATGACTGCTGGCTACAGTCAGTGTAAACATCAAGGGACTTAGTAGTAAACCCTGATGAACACCAACATTGATTGGAGACTATTTCGGTGTGTATTTCAACTTTTTGTTTTTAAATCTTGTGCTTTGGTGTGGCGTTGTTTTGCTAACCTATACTTCTCTGAGGTCTTTAGATTTGGCCCGAGGTTCAGGAAAGCCATTGACATTGTAGAACTCTCAGATAGCCTAAAATGCCATCAACGTCACATGAGGCAGTCTAAGTGCGATCAACAGTCTGATAGTGTTTATCTACGCATAGCTGCTACGCTTGTTTAATACATTTTCATCGCTCCAGCTGTTTAGACGAATGTTTTGTTTTAGTGTGCATTGTCTGGGAATATACTTCCAAGATACATAGTATTCGTAGCTCTAATTATATGGTCCCTGTATACAAAATATACTCGTCCTTAGTTCCAAATACGATATATTTCGATAAATCTTAAAAGACTCGGTATATCAGACAAGCCCCATTGTGCAACTTCCCACAGATATTTTGGTTTAGGTTTATGGGTGCCTAGCGACCGGGACGAGTCTCTGCTCACTTAGACTAACAGGATTGGGTCCATTGTACCCTGTACCACCCCGATAGTGATATGAATCGCAGGAGGTCAATCAGCTCGACATTACCCACGTCCTCCAAGTTAGTGAAGAAGTAACTACCGAGAGTTCTCATTTTTCTGGCAGGTAGAGCAGGAGAGCCACATAGCAGGTGTCGGATAAATTCAATTTCTTCCTCGTCCCTGCAACTTCTTCAATAGTCGTTGTGTAGTACACTGAGACGCTCCGCGTCGAGTATTGTAACGACTGAGCTTAACCAGAAAGACAGATTTTTTTTTGTTTAGGGCCGGCCATGGTGCCCATTCTCGATTGACTCGATCAGTGGCTTCAGCCTCTAATATTTCTTTAAGGATCATATTGGGATTGCAACAAAGGGGGGAGCCTGCGATACATGCAGCGCTGACCCTTTTCTTCCAAGCTCATCAGCTCTTTCGGTTCCTAAGATATCCATAAACCCTGGTAACCAGCTGAGGGTCATCTTATTAGATCTGGGTATATTGTTCAGGAGCGATTTGCAGGTGCTAACAAGCTTCGATCTAATTACCGCAGATCCCAGAGCCTTAACAGCTGCTTGGCTGTCTATATAGACAGTTATCGTTTTGCCCACAATCCTGCTCTCACGTATAATTTCAGCAGCCTGAGTAACGGCCGTGATTTCGGCTTGAAAGACACTAAAACTGTCATTTATTCTAAAGGAACGGTCTATTTTTAGAATTTGGCAATTGACTCCAGCCCCTGTGCCAATGTGACTGAGCATAGTCTCCATTGCCGTTGTCGGTGTTGTTCGTAGTGATCCCATGATACCGATGCAAGCTGGTGTTGCGTCTCAAATGTCTTCCACCATACTTGTGATACATAAGTAAGAATGGATTTTACAATCGCCATGTACAGGCAGTATACCACGGCTGGTTTGAAGACCCACGAATTACGAATTACTGAACGCCTTTTTACAAGAGTATAAAGCTACGCTTGCTTTCCTGATCCGTTCATTAATGTTGCCCTTCCAGTTTAATTTAAAATCGTGCCGACGTCGAGAAGTTCAATTCCGCTAATCTTGGAGGGCTAAAGGTAAGGATCGACCTCTTCCTAATGAAGACCGGTTCGACGAGCTGGCTCCCAGATTGATCTAAAGTCCTTTGAGGTCGTGTGACTTGCTTTTCCAGCCTTGGAAATGAATATGACCCACTTTCCATAGATTTTGGTAAGGTTCTAGCCTGCTGCTTGAAATATGAATGAGTTCCACTATTTTATCGCTCCACCATGGTTGACTTCATATAGAGGAGAGATTCTCAGTGGAATGAAGTTCCAATGATCTCCTCATCTTTCTTTTGAATTTAAGCCAGCTGACTCTTCGCGGTTTTCTGAAAAATTCCCTTCCCGCAAGTAGTTAGGTGTTTGAAGAGTATCCAACAGTGATCAGATGGTGACGTTTTTAAGGATAAAAGATACTTCTTCTTTACCTGGTATGTTCTGAGATAACTTATGTACTTTGATTCTTCCTTTGAATTCCTTAAAATCTGAACCTTGCTTTCCAGACCAAATTTTGTGACGTACTCACGAAGCTTACAGAGTCCTCTGTGAAAACCTCTAAGTATTTGAAATTTATTCTTTCTGAAAGCGATGTTTATCTGTCTTTGATGTGGGAGGTTCCTTAGGGATATCTATCCGATATGCTCTATTATTGAGATAGGTTCTGGCCTATTACTGACCATCAGCAGATTCCAAACAAATCTTGAATGGGAAAAATGTTCTGTAGGCTAAAACACTTTCGAATCGAGATAGGGAACACTCTACTGGAATATTTAAATGCAACTGACCAAAAATCAAACCCAGTCTTACCTATTCGACTTGACTTCCTTCATAGAAAGCCGAGTAAATACTTCAGTAATGAGGAACTTACAAATATCACTGTTTATCACATCAATACTGAAAATCTGCGACATAATTTGCGCAAAATCAGTGCAATCTGTCACCCCATCTACAAGCGTCGGAGACTACCGCAAACTACAGTACCACAACTTTCAAGTCTATTGGGATGTTTAGCGAAAGTATAATAGTTCTTTGCAAGCTAGTCAGCTGTCTGTAGTCTTTTCTGCTAGTCGATATCAAGAAAGTCGTAGTTTTTTAGGAATCATGGCACTTTCAGTTACTTTTGATAGAACACTTACTTAGGTGGGCCTACAGCGTGAACCTGGGCCTCAACCAACAAACCTCTCGAGTTAGTTCGATTCTTAGCTAAGTGCCTCCAAGTCGGTCGGTTGCGCACTCCAAGTCGGTTGAGGTCCTACTGCGAGATCTACCTCTACTGTGTTACACCTCTAGGTTAGATTTGAAAATTCTACAAGCCATACCATTTGTGTCCATCCGTTCTATATGTCCTAGCCATCTTAGACGACTGGTGCGCAATTTGTTGACTAGATCGATGTCGCTATACAGCTCATATAGTTCATATAATTCATCGTTCAATCTCCTTCACCAAAGCCTGTTTATGCAAACAAAACCGAAGGCGACTAAGGATATCTTCCGCCGCTTTAGATACGAGTACAAGCATCAAAACACTTATCGTCAATAAAAACCATGACCTTGAGTAAACTTGGGTTCGGTGGCTGTCTCCGCTCAGCAGGGACACACTTAGACCAAAAGTCTTAAACCTTATACTGGTTAACCTTCTTTCCTAGTTCGATACATGTACAATGGGACAATTCTTCAGTATATTCTATATGGAGGTTGATATGTACGTGACGTAGGCTGTATTTAAGGTTTCTAACAAAGCATTGTAGTGTTATGGACCACTCGTTAGTAAAAGTAAATGTTTTTGTGCGTAGACTCTACAATTTGGAATTTTACAAGAATCTTCACGCCACGACGACAATAAATTATCACAACAATCAGTAGCCCTTAGTCTCTTCTAGATTATAATCACCTTGACGTTGTTCAAGGCGCTTTAGTCAGTGGCTAACGTCTTCTTTTTTTATAAAGACTATAAAATCTATTACAAGATTGTATGTTCAGCAATAATATTGTTTACAATTTTTCTTTGTAAGAACCCAACTTGAAAAGTTATCATGTCTTATCGTCTTCCTTGTTTATTTGTCTTTTCGATAAGTCAGCCACTCAATCAGGCCTACTTCAACCTTCGTCAATTAGAGTAATAATTGTAAGCTTTTGTAATACCCGCTATCGAAAGAGCCTCTAATCCATCTCAATAGTGGAATTTACTATGGGCTACTGTATTTCTGATAAATTTCGAAGAGATTACCAAATTGTCTTGTAACCTCGCCAGGCATTACTATAAATTAAAGGGTTTTGCTATGATTATCCAGTACTCGTTCTCAAGATGAGAAAACAAACTGTTGTTCTATTATTGGTGGTCTTGGCTAGTGCAGTGATCGCCCGAGAAGGGCTTGATGAGGAGTTGATTTCGGCTGAAGATAACTTCGAAAACAGCAATGAAAATGAAGATAGTTTTCAAAACCTAATTTCATCTGAGGATAGCTCTGACGAGGATCATTCATCGCGTGGTTTGATTCTATCATCAGTAGCTAAAAGCGCCTTAAAGGAGATGCTAGAGCAGTTGCCGTGTGGCTGGCCGGAGCGTGGAATTCCTCCATTGGCTCCATATCGCAATGAGCAGCTAGACCTAACCATTGAAAAGTCAGTCGTAAAGTAGGTATAAACTTGTGTTGAGTTGTGTGATGGAGTGCCTAATAGCTTTCCAATTTTGTTTTTTTGGTAGAACCCTTACGCAGATGTTACGCCTTCAAGTGGATGGTTTGGATAACATGAAAATTAAAACACTAAGCGTTAGCTACACGTTCAAGAAGGTCAAGTTCCACTTCATCTTCAAGAAAATCCAAGCAACATCAGGATTTAATACCGACACCTTTCTGGATTTGTTGAATGATTTAGGACTGACTGTTCGTTACGAAGGGAAAGGAGACCTTGACTTTAGCCTAATCAACTTGACCATCAAAGGCTCTTTTAAATTTAAGATACCCCTGATCTTTGGCAGCTCAAAGATCTACAAGTTCAATGCTGTAGTGACCTTGGGTAGCTGCAAATCCAATATTACCGGACTGGCTCCAACCGTAAAAGCTAATAATTACATCAATGACCAAATTGAGGATCTTGTCATGTCAGCAATAAATGACAATCAAGCTGCCATAAGTGCTAGAATTGAAGAGGCAGTTGTTCCCACCGTCAATAATAGCTTGAAGGGGAAGAATATGTGGGATTTAATTGCAATGATACCATCAGAACCCAGCCCACAATGCATTCCACCACCGGATCCGTGGGCTTGATTTGGGGTCGAGATTGAAATAATAAATTGAAAATTGCTTTGACGAATTAGCCCACTTGTTTGATTTATTATGATCGGACGACGATAAGAGGGTAGATACTATCTATCGTGCCACCTGCTAATTTAACTCGCAAATTATTGGTCGAAAATAGTCTGATAAGAAGCCTCCGAGCTCTTGAAGATAATCTGCGATTATTAAACAAATGTTCAGTTGAAATGGCTTCTTCTATAAAAGGCCCAACCCTGTTGGCGGTAGACAACAGTTTCAGAATTCGACATGAAGTTCATTCTAGTATTGTTTGCCTTAGCGGCAGTAGCCTTCGCTGATGTCGAGAACAATGAAATCGATCTTGTTCAGAAAGACGGTTCCATAGCTGGTGAGTTAGACAGAGTCGAGTCTAGTTTTCAGATTTCCATTGCTAGACCTTGGTTTTCGAAACTCAATTTTGATTTGGTTATTTAGTGGATCCCCAGTTTGTCCTTTCGTGGGAAGTTCGCCATCAACTCCGTAAACTTCAAAAGCAAATGCCATGTGGTTGGCCAGGTCGTGGCATTCCTCCACTAGCCCCATACCGTCAGGAACAACTTCAATTAAATTTCCGCACAGCGATCCTTGAGTGAGTACATTTTTTTGACACTCATAGTCATGAGTGTATATTTTTTTTTTTATTTTATGTGGTAGAACCCTTAATGACGTTTTGCGATTCCGCGTTGACGGTCTTGATGATTTTAAAATCCAGAAATTCACTCTGAACGTTATCACCCGTCGGATAAAGTTCCACTTCATCTTCAACAAGATCAGTCTTTCTGGAAACTACAACACAAACACCATTTTGGATCTGTTGCAAGAGCTAGGACTTAATGTTCATTATGAAGGCAGGGGTGATCTTAACTTCAGCTTGGAAAACCTGTCAATCTCTGGCTCGTTGAAGTACAAACTTCCAATCCTGATTGGATCCATGAAGATCACCGACTTCGACGCTTTGGTTACATTGGGTGCTTGCAACTCCGACATTAGTGGACTTTTGGGCGATGGCAAGTGGAATCGTTACTTGAATGAGAAAATCGAAGATGTCGTACTAACTGGAATCAATGAAAACACTGAAGCGATTAGTGCCAAGGTCGAGGAGAATTTCGTGCCACGAGTCAATAGTATGCTGAAGGGTAACAATTTCTGGGATGTTTGGGACATGATCATGAACAGCAACCCAACAGATACTGAGTGTATTCCACCAGAGGATCCATGGGCTTAAAAAGACTATATTTTCGAGTTTTAATAAAGAATGTGATAAATTGAATGAAACTTTGTTTTTCTGTGATCTTGTGAAGAGTTTTTCTTTTGATAAATATCAGCTAGTGACTGAAGTTATTCTCTCTGATAAGATAGCAAAACATCAGGTGATTCTATTAAAAATAACTTGTCACGGTTTTCAGAATGGGAGATTTGGTTTGAGGTAAAAGAAGTGATGTCATCTGGCAGTGCCGTATGTGCGAATACCATTCAGAGAGAGCTATGACAGTGATCTTACAATCTGGTCCTTCTTATAGGGATCCTGACTATGAGTAGCATATTTGTATGGATGTTTATGCCGAAGTCAAAGAATGTATATGAATAAATCCAACTATGCTTTGCTTTCTAAAAATCTGTAGACTAGATCACGAATCCATTGTCCTTGTAACATAGGTAGTAACGAACGAAAACAACTTAGAGTTCGAATCGCAGCAACTCCAAAAGCAGGGAGGACCGAGTAGAGTAGAGCATATCGCATGAAGATGAGAGAAGAGCAGAGTAGCGTGCGGCGTGACAAGCGCAATTACATCAATGCATTGGCTACTGAAGCAGCAAGAAGGTGCGACAGCAGAACCGTTTACAGGATCACCAAAGAGCTGATAGTTGGTAGTAGCTCCACCCAATACCCGGTGAAAGGCTTAGACGGTTCGTTGCTTATGCCGGATGAGGATCAACTGAAGAGATGGAAGGAGCATTTTGCTATGGTTTGAAACCGGGTATTCGCTAGTAATATAAACCCAGGTCAAACTGTAATTCGCATTACCGCGATCAAAGTACTGAAAAACAACAAGGCGGTAGGACTTGACGGCATACCCGCGGAGCTATTTCGAGTAGCGCCAACTGCATCAGCCGATCTACTGCACCCACTTGTTGGTAGAGCCTGGGAGGCCGAGAGCATTCCGAATGACTGGGAAAAGGGAATGATCGTCAAGTTCCATAAAAAATGCAAGGTATCTGCCTGCTGCCTGCTGTGTGTAAGATAAAAGCTAGAATTATCCTTGAGCGAATCAAAAAACACCTCAAAGATACATTAGATACCGAACAAGCAGGTTTCCGTTCTGGATCAACCTATGTCAACCACATCAAACCCTTTCGAATCATCATCGAGCAGTACGTTGAATATTGTTCACCTCTTCGGCAAAAGCAAACTGATGAGTTTAGGATCGAACTCATCAGAGTAAAGAGTTACCGATATCTAGGGAGTATCATCTCAACCTATAGCGGAACCGAACTGGATATAGCCAGCTGAATCGGCAAAATAATGTCTGTGTTTAGGAAGCTTACCAAAATTTGACGAAGTAATTCCATTAGCTTAAACATCAAGCATCGACTGTCCCGTTCCAACTTTGAACCCGTGTTACATATATGTAGATGTGGTATTTGGCTACTATAACGAAAAAGCTACAAACGTTCGTTACTAGGTGCCTGCGCAATATCTTAAGGATTTTCTAGCCAAACCGTATCTCTAACAAACAGATTTATCGGAAAACTAGTCATGAACCAGTAGACACAACTATACAACTACGGAAGTGGCAGTGGATTAGACATACTTTCCGAAAAGATGACAGGTCCATAGCTAACGCGATGCAGTGGAACCCGCTAACTTAGGATGACAGGATACACTGCGGTACTAGATACACACGGCGCTGAACAGTAGAGAAGGTAGCACAGTAACTAGGAAAGAGCTAGGGAGACCTGAGGCACATTGCCAGAAACCGTAAACGATGGCGCGTAGGTGTTGTGGGGACTCTAGGACCCACAAGGGAATACAGGACATAAATAAGTAAAGTAGTCTTGACACAATGACTCTGATTATCTGTGTAACGAATTTTTTGTGAGGGAACTTTCCAGAGTACGGAGACTACAGTCGCTTTAAAAACTCAAATTTGACCTATATCGATATAAGTTCATTATCACCACAGATGTATCTAGGACTTGCTTATACCAGTCCTAGTCTTTTTCCAGATTTTCAGATGTAAATTATAGATCTGAAATGCTTTATAGTTTTAAAACTGTACCTTCCGACTTATGAATATTATTTTAAACTCCCGACATGGATAGATACCTACTTTAGATATATTTCCCTATGATAGACTTATAAGAACTTTTTTTTTGTTACATAATCAGCAAGGTCGACTAAACTTATTGCCCATATATGTACCTACCCATAATTCTCTGCTCAATAGCTTCTTACTAAGACGCAACCGGCTTAGTTTGTATTCTCTCAGCAGTATTACCAGCATTCTTTAGGTAAACTCTATCCAGAACACTTGGGAGATCATGCCATTGCTTCCCCAGATAATTTCTGCTTAACCCTCTTACAATCCGTTGTTTTTTCGGTATTAATGTGGAACCTTTACTACTTACTTACTTACTCAACGGACTCCCGACCAATGAAGAGTCTCTGCTCGAGATACAGCAGCTTTTCACTCTCTTCGATCCCGGGCACGCTGCTTCCAGTTGTCTAGACCAAGCGCTCTAGGATCCGCGATAGCTTGATCCGGATATTCAGTCTGTCTTGCGGTCTCGAACTGGGGGTTCGAAGATCCTCTTAGCTGCAGCATTGTTGTCCATTCGCTCGATGTAGCCGAAACAGTGTAGTCGACGTATTTTGGCTTTTTTGACTACATCCTCATCTTGCTACAGATCATAGAGTTCGCGGTTGTATCTTCTCCTCCATTCGCCCTACTCGTATACGAGACCGAATATTCGACAAAAAATTTTTCTCTCCAAAGTGTTCAATATCTGCTCTGATTTCCTGCTTATCGTCCAGCACTAAGCTTCATATAGCAGAACAGGCAGGATCAGTTGAAGAGCATGCATTTCGTCTACCGAGTTAGGAGTTTTGAATCCATTTGTTTCGCCAAACCGAAATAGCAGCAGCTTGCTTGGGTAAGTTCTTGGCCGAATCTCCACTATGGTGACATTCGTCTAGTTGTTATTTACTTCGAGGCAGGTAAACTCCTTAACCACTTCGAAGTTACTCTTGCCAACAGTGAAGTTTTATCCTAGGCGGTGGACAGATGCTTCTTTATTTGTTGACAACCTGTACTTGGTTTTGTCCTTAGTCATATCAAGGCCTACCTGTTTCGCCTGTTCTTCAATTGCCGTAAAATCATCTAAGACGGCGGAATGCAGAACCTTTATTATGACGAAAGTTTGACTTCTATTTCTAATTTTACATTTTTTTCTTATTAATTTGAAATGCTCTCTAGTTCACTTCAAATTTCCTTAAAAGACTGCGGTTCCTAAGATCACCAAAGAGTTGTTTAAACTCACCCATCGCAAACTCTACACTATTTATTTAAATATTGTAAATTTCAAATGAATCCAAACAGAGAGAGAGAATTCATTTACTGGAAAAATGCCCAATCAAATGAATTATTCGCCGAGTGGTTTCTGTCTATACTTAGCGAAATAAATAACAACCTGTTATAGATCGTTATTTGGTTGTGACTCAAACTAAATACATTTTTTATTGCATATGCGTAGGCTATTGTAGGTATTTTTTGTTGTCCAGTTTTTATCAGCTTGTGCAAGTAGGTAGATTAGTGATTGAGTATATCACTTAATCTTTGCAAAAATAATCTTGTTTGTAACACTCGAGTAAAACAAGACAGATTTTGTTAACAACTTAGGAACAAACACAGTTTATTTGAATAAAAAATGCATTTAAAGTTGACAAACAGGTAAATTGGCTGTGTTCTGTCCAAATCCAAATATTATCACATACAACTCTGCAAGTGATAACTTATTTAGATATCCATTTGCCGTTGGAACAATCAAGTTGGCAATTCCGTTGTTGATCTCATTCTGATAATCCACTATGAGAATTCTAAAGAACTCCTCGACCCATTGATTGAAGAAATTACTGAAAAACTGACTATTCATAATTCCAGTAGTCTTGGATTGTACTCCACCAAGTTGAACGCTAGAAGTGAAAGACCACATTTGTAGACCATTCGTTGAAGTCGGACGTAGTCTAAAACTTCCATTGACTCGGAGATTGTCCAACACCAAATCCAGGTCTCCGTTGCCGCTCAATCGCACAGGTATTCCGAGAATTTTCAATCCACCACTGGCGGTGTATTTACTGCGGACTTTTATCTGATTGAAGTTGAAATCGAATTTCAGTCTTAATACCAAACTGGCATAAGTTAGTTCTGTCACATCAAAGTCGTTGAGTCCATCCACAGTGAGATTGGTGAGGTTACCCTTGAAGCTATGAACAAATATGGTAGTTATAGTTTAAGTTGTCTTTATTTTGAATATATGTAACTTACTTGACTCCTCGATTTGATAAATCCAATGCACGGAAATCCTTGGTGTATGGTGCCAGCGGAGGAACTCCAAGAACAGGAAATCCACATGGCATCTGTTGCTTGAGATACTCGACTACTTCTCGAAGTTCATCATCGAATCTAGTTCCAGCTGAGGCAGAGGCCAGTAAAAGGCTGAAGATAAAAATAAGGTGCTTCATTGTGGCTACTTCAAGGTGGTAATTACTACTGTATATTGAGGTGTTGGACTTTTATAAGTTTTTACGTGATAAGAGTACATAGAATCTTATCTAAACTCATATACTTGCTACTCACCAAAAAGATAACACGAGAGTGAAGATAAGTTATGATTCCTAAATACTGTTACTTTTTGTTTGATTTACTTTTACTCTGAACAGATAGAAATCCTAACAATCCAGTAACTTAATTAATTTGTCCGGTAATAAATCAATTTTTCTATTTTCTTCTCGTTTCAGGTGAGTGAATCAGTCATTACGTAAACAGACATGAGGTAACAAATTTTGCACCAAACTAATCAACAAAATATTTCTATTTGTAGTGTAATTAACATATATACTGGTACTGTAAAGTTTCTTTTAAATTATCTTTTAAAAATAAGTCAACTTTTGCAGATTTACGATCTTAAAAACAGCGGAAATGTGTTATGACGGTTATTTATTAAAAGATTTTTCTTGCTGTTGCAGATATCTATTTTCATATCTTTTTGTCCATATATATAACTGTTATGAACAGTTCTTTCGGTATTTAATCTTATCCTTCAAGTATAGTGGTAAAAACAGGTCATAGATACATCGGTACGTACGTTTGATACCGGTGCGCATCTCATTTCGCAGCCATCCGAAGCGACGTATTCGAATCTGTGTAGTCTGCAAGCGCTTAAGTCTTTACAAAAGTCTCCCTGTAACGAGTTTTTCGCTTAAAAGTTTTAAGAGGACTTTCACATACCACTTTCACTTCTGCAACAGTTTTTGAAACAGAAGTATCGTATCGGAGCTTTTTAGTACAATATACAAGACGGAGATAACATCTTTGTGTTCTACAGAATATCTGCCAAGATTGGATGTTCGTTATAATTCTAGAATTATTTTCTAAAATTAGACTTGACGAAGATAGTGCTTCTCCTTGGATTTGATTATCTGGGTGTCTATTAAAAACAGGCTTACCGTAGAGGCGTAGAGGTTCGTAAAATTTATCAATCTTTACAGTCTACAGTAAGATATTGTAAGATAGTGCTAGACAAGTCTGTCAAAACTCTTCCTTAGCTCAGAACGAGACGGAAGGTCGAGGATGCTGCTCAAAACCTGACTAGCATCATCACCAGATGTTTCGAACTGACGTGCCCGGTTATGAAAACCTCCTGTAGATCGCCAGTTCACTGGTGGAACCCAGAACTGCAGGGACTAAGAAAGGAAACCAGAAAACTTCTAAATCGGTAACTTAAGACAAATTTAGATGGAGACTGGAACCTTTTCCGATCCAAACAAAAAGAATATAAGAAGTATCCAGCCTTGCTGCAACAGGGTATAAACCAGTTGCTGCCAACTTTGAAGAGAATCTTCACTGCGTGTCTGGCACTGGCATATATTCCTGCACCTTGGGGTACGGTTCGAGTGGCTTTTATACCAAAAATTGGTAGAGATGACTACTCCCTCGCTAAGAGTTTCAGACCTATAAGTCTGTCTTCCTTCTTGCTAAAAAGCTTGGAGAAACTAGTCGAGATTCACGTGCTCAAGTCTGCACTGAGGCTGCACCCTCTGTCGGAGATGCAACACGCATACCAGCGTGGAAAATCCTGCGAGACTGCGCTTCAAAATCTATTTGCTAGAATTGAATGCACGCTCGATAGGAAAGAATACGCAATGGGCATTTTCATCGACTTAGAGGGCGCCTTCGACAATGCGACTTTTGTGTGACTCTGCTAGACAACACGGGGTAGATGAGACATTGGTATTGTGGATTAGGGCAATGCTGATGAATAGAACTTTGGTTGTAGATGCGGACTGTGGCCGCCATGTTATGGCAGGTGTAAACAGAGGCTGCCCTCAAGGTGGCGTTATGTCTCCACTGCTTTGGTGCATGGTAGTTGACTCTCTGTTGCATACTCTCAATAGTTCAAACGTCTACGCTCAGGCATACGCGGATGATGTTGCCATACTTTCTGTCGGCTCATGCCTACAGGCTGTATGTGCTAACGCGCAGATAGCCTTAGACTTGGTCGATGAATGGTGCACTAGGAATGGGCTTTCGGTTGATCCTTTGCAAATTGAGGTTGTTCTCTTTAAGAGAATTAGGATTGTGACCGGGCTGACTCAGCCAGTGCTAAAAGGCGTCACCATCCAGATCTCCGATGAAGCGAAATATCTGGAAGTGATCCTGGATAAGAAATTTCTTTGGGCAAAGCATGTCAAGTCGAAGACATTCAAGGCGCTCTCAGTTTCCTGGCAGTGTAAGGGGTGCTTTTGGCAAGACATGGTGCTTATCACCAAAAAAGATCCTCTGGCTATGGTAAGAACTTTTCTAGCTCATGCGTCAGTTGTTTGGTGGAGAGGACTTTCGCGTAAGTATGTGACTGCCTTCTGCACCAAACTCCAAAGAACGGCTTGTCTCGGCTGCACGGGAGCTTTCCCGAGTACGAGACGGGGTGGCTTTTGGTATCATCCGCACTGGAGTTTCAATGACCTTGCGTGACACTTTTCCTACGATCTTAGTTCCATGGATATGCCGTCTGATGCAAAGACACCGGAACTTCGGCTGCTATGTAAATTTCGAGTCGACTTTCCTTGGGTTCAGGACTGGCTTCGGCCAGAGTCTGAGCCTGGACTGGGCTGTAGTCGAATCTTCACGGATGGCTCTAAAACTAGTCAAGCGGCCGGTGCTGGTGGTGGCGGGGTCGGAGTATCTGCGTCTGTAGTGACAGTCAGGCTACGCTTAAGGTCTTGCTCAACCCTGTAACCCGTTCCAAAATAGTTCGAGAATGCAAGAATTCTTTGAATTCGGTCGCAAAGCTGAACTCATTGACTCTTGTCTGGGTCCCAGGTCACACTGGGATTGCGGAAAATGAGATTTCCGATGAGATTCCTAAGCTAGGCTCAGAGGATTTCTCAGGATCTGAACCTGCGTTGGGTCTTCCCGCGTCCTCGGACAGGGTCTCCATTGACGATTGGGTCTCCTACGAGCACAATTGTGTGTGGCACGGCTCTCCAGCATGCAAGCAGACTAACCGTATGCTCCCGAACGTCTGTAAGAAATTAGCGGCATTCTTGCTGTCTCTCAGCAGAAAAGACTACAGACAACTTATTGGCGTTCCTTACGGTACACTTTCCTTTTGCTAAACATTTTAGTGTGCTAGGCTTAAGAGACACCTCAATCTGTGACGCTTGTGGAGAAGGCGACGATAGTGGCAGTGATAGGTGGCAGATCTTCGGCGCTGATGTGATATCGCGAGATCATCATTCTTCGCCAGGAAATTTCAATTGTTTTGTGGTGGATGAAGGATACATTTTTTGAAATGAGAGAAAATGATATTCTAATCCCAGAGTATGCATACTCTCTTTTTTTAAGCAGTGGTTAAGGAAACTAATATTCTGTTCCTTTGTTCCTTTATACACGATCTCTCTTCTTTAAAATAGTGTACTACTGCGTCCAAAACATTAAGTTTCAGTGAACGTATTGCCCCATCCTTCCAATTTGTCACAAAGCCCAACATATACCTTTCACAAAAGTATCATTCTAATTTATTGTCAGCCCTACTTTAACACACCTAATCACGTTATTACAACTCATAACTACAAAATAATTTTGCAATTTCCAATTCGTTACACAACCAAGCATCAAAAAAGGACATTCACATTGAACTCCTTGCAATTTCTCCACCACTGGAAAATAAATCAAAAACTTACATTTATGACAGGACACAATGTGTGTGGTTCTCTCACAAAAAAAAAAAAGACTGCTCATTTCATTGCATCCAAAAGGGATACACGCACACGTATCCTTGAGAGGAGAAACGAAAAAGAAAAACTGATCACTTTTTAATTTGACTGCAAACTGCAATAGAAACCAAGTGAAACGAAAATGAAGAGAGTTCACTTTGAATTAAATCCTTTTAGCAGCAAATTAATTATCCTTGTTAAATCAGATGTAAAAGCAAGGATCCCAAGATGGAATATGATACAGCGCAGCATCTGAGAAACAAGATAAAGGATTTCTGTGTACCTCATCCCATGTACATACTCACAGATCAGCGAATGTAGTCACGTGGAAAATTGCGCAGCAAGGATGAATAGTATTCTTCTATTCACAGGAATGTCGCAGAAAAGGATACATAAACTGCGACGAAGATGCTACATTGATGCATTAAAGGGGTTAATTAATGTAGGCCAGACGACTCATTTATATTTCAAATATACATTCTGTAGCCAGTAGAGGATGTGAATGTAAAATGTGTCACAGCATACATAGATTATCCTTCTTTTGATTCACAACTTAAGATAAACAAACTATTTAAAATCTGGATTAACTTTTTTTTATATCCTGATCCGCTTCGAGTAAGGATACGTATGTAAAACAAGTTTCCGTCAAGGAACCAGTAAATTTTCCACCAAATTAAGCAATTCGAATAAAACAGAAAATAAGTTCCATCAAATTTAAATAAGGACTTCAATAATTTATTTCCAACAAAAGGCCATCCTTTCAATGGAAGGACGAAAAAAGAGTAGAGTAAAAAAAAAAAAACCCGCAGCCCAAACAAACAAATCGTTAACTCACGGTTTTTGTGGAAATTAGTTGTTAATGGTCGTTAATAGTCATCTATAAGATAAGATGAAGATGGAGGACCAGACGACCACGACGGGCAAGGACCAAGTTCATTGTATCACGAACTTGATTTGAATTTCGTTTAATTTTCCTTCGGAATGTTTTTTTTTTTTTTTTGTTTTTTTTTGGGGAATTGTTTGAAACGTGCTATTGAAACCGAATCAAATTTGGCCGCGAATTTATATCTTCCTTGGGAAAGGGGTTAGGTTTGTCTGATTCGCGACAGAAAACTTGATCCTGTCGGTATGGTTGACATGAGACAGGAGCAGCTTGCTGCCGAAACCATTGTTCGTAAGTTGTTGCGAAGATGTAACTAATTTGTATTCTTTTGATTGCGTATCCTTTCGGAAAAGGGAGTGAAGTTTTGGTAGGATATGGTAGGCCCTCGGGCAACTTGTGTGTTTGGTCTTATTAGAGCGTATATAATGGTGCATCGTTGCCAGGGTATTAAGTCAGGCATGCCTAACTTACTTACTTAACGGGCTCCCGACCCGTGAAGAGTCTCTGCCTGAGACACAGCAGCCTTCCACTCTCTTCGATCCCGGGCACGCTGCTTCCAGTTATCTAGACCAAGCGCTCTGGCATCCGCGATAGCTTGATCCTTAAAACGGAGGTTCGGTCTTCCTTGTCTTCTCGAACCTGGGGGCTGTGATTCGAAGATCCTCTTTGCTGGAGCATTATTGTCCATTCGCTCGATGTGGCCGAGCCAGTGTAGTCGACGTGTTTTGGCTTTTTGGACTACATCCACATCCTGGTACAGCTCATAGAGTTCGCGGTTATATCTTCTCCTCCATTCGCCCTCCTCGCATACGGGACCGAATATCCGACGAAGAATTTTTCTTTCGAAAGTGTTCAGTATTTGCTCTGCTTTCCTGCTTATCGTCCAGCACTCGGCTCCATACAGCAGAACTGGCAGGATCAAAGTTTTGTAGAGCATACATTTCGTCTTTCGAGTTAGGAGTTTTGACCCCATTTGTTTCGCCAAACCGAAGTAGCAGCGGTTTCCTAGGGTAAGTCTTCGTCGAATCTCCACTAAGTTGTCATTCGTGGAGTTGATATTTACTCCGAGGTAGGTAAACTCCTTAACCACTTCGAAGTTACTGTTGCCAACAGTGACGTTTTGTCCTAGGCGGTGGACAGATGCTTCTTTGTTTGTTGACAACATGTATTTGGTTTTGTCCTCATTCACTTCAAGGCCAACACGTTTCGCCTCTTCTTCAATTGCCGTAAAAGCCTCTAACACGGCGCGCTGGGAGCGACCGATGATGTCGATGTCGTAGGCATGCCTAACAGATTTTGAATATATTTCATGAGGATTTTATAAAAAGAGAGTGGCAAGCCTATCTGCAAGTCTTCAATCAGTGTCCTTTTAAAATGTGTCCACCTAAATCGACATAAAGTACCCTTCTTCTGCAAATCTCTAACAATAATGAGAACATCATGCCCAACACGGGACAAATAAGAGTCCTTCAATTCATTCGCCATTCTCTGTCCTTTCCTGAAAAAAAAGTACAATTCCACTTGATGATTCTCCATTAATGGATCAATCAGTACACCCGAAAGGACTCTCTATCCCGCATCATGTTACTTTTTGCACGTTGCCCATTCACGTGTCAATTTTCTGCCCGCATAGACCATCGAAGGTCCTTCAAAAATAGACCACATAGTATAGTATAATTACAGCCGGACATTTCGTACGAGTACGACTACAATAGGACGCTGATCGAAAGAAATACGAATTCGCACTAATGGACAAAAAAAAACGTAGAACCGTAACGTGATTCATTAATCACTGCTAATGGGTTAACATTTACAATTTCACTTCAGTAAAGTGTGTCCTTCACAAGGACATTTATTTGATTTAATAGGCTCGGAACATTTTATTAATGGTTTCCTTTCGACATAATTATCTTCTCTGGTGATGAAATATACATTTAATCGAATTGTCAGGACTCAATTCAATTCAATCTCCCTTGGGGAATAAAACCACAGGAAAAGTAATAAAACTGCATTGTCCTGTAATCGTATCGTAAATTTCTGGTTAAGCATTATTCGTTTTTGTTCCCATAGAATGGGGATAAAAATTCAAATTGAATAAAAATCCGCGTTACACGACTATGCTGATTATTATATGATGGTATGGTCACCCAGAGCAATGCCGCATAGCAAGGACATGCCACAAGAAAGATGAAAATATGAAAACCCAACGAACCGCGACTGGGATTGTAATAACTTTCTTTCAATTTTGTCCTTTGACATGTCTTTCCTTTCACCTCTCACCGATTTGTTTTTTTTTTTACCTACAATTTTATGTGACAATTTTCATTATCCTTGGTTTTCTCATCTCCATTAAATATCATGAGAGAATTTATGAGAAAGCGAAAAAAACAATGGCTAATAATCAAAAGCCAATAAGCGCACAGTTGGTCTAGGATAATTCAAAAAAAAAAAAAAAAATCCTTCAGGATAATGAAATTTTATCTGTCGTCTGTTAGGCAAATTTTTTTTTGCTTCTTCTACTGCTGCCCTCATAATGCTGTCCTGTGGCGTTAACAGAAGCCTGTGTACTTATAATCTGATTCATGCGTATAGTTCTGTGTCCTGGTGTCAGGAAAATATTGACGTGTGCTACTTTATTTTTCTATACATCTGGGACGAAGCAATGTATTGAAAAGGAGAAAAAAATTGAGAACGAAAAAGGATAACGAGAGACCACCCGGTGGCCACATGCTGAGCGGTTTAAAGTATTTTTTTTGTCATTCCTTGGTGCACTATCGGAAAGTTAAATAAGTCATTCAGCGCATGGAAAGAGAGATAGATGAAGCTATGTTCGATGTCATAAAGTACCCGCTTAAGGACTTTAAGTATGATTTATCGCATAAAGTGGAATGAATTTGAGGTGATATTGTAGTGTGTTTTGACAAGATCCGATTAGATTTTTTGTTTGTTTGTAAATTTGATATTCCACAGGGTTGGAATGTTGGGTCACTTCTATTTGGTTGATGTTTCAACTCGCACGAAAGATACTGAAATGTCAGGACTCAACAGAATGTCGGATTTGTACCAGTACCACCCTTTGCGTTATAACCCTTTTGTTGTACCAAGCGAACCTAACGTCGCTAAACATTTTCTTGAGGAGCAGGTGTTAGCTTACTCTTTTCAGAGTTGCGAGGTGCTTGTGCATCTCTACTGAGTTACCAGCAACAGAACTACGATATATTTTCTGCTTTCGGTAGTCGACACAGCTTTCCTGGACTTATTTCTCTTTGTTCAATAAAATGAGTGGATTTAAGGAATACGCGTTCCGTTTTTTTGACACTTTTTTGTAAGATGAACAGATGAGAAAGTCTTGAAGAACTGAACTGAACTCCTGCTTTAGATTTACAGACCCCCCAATGAGAATATAAGGCATTAAGTTCACCGTCCTCTTTCAAATTCAATCAATCGCCGTTGTCACGAACTTCAAAGATTTTCTATTAGCTGCCTCTCGATGTTGTGCTTCACTTTTCGAATGGTCCCATTTTCCTAAGGCGAGGTTTTTAACTGCGTGTTTGCATGCCCTAGCTATCTCAAACGACTGATGTGCAGTTTTTTGAAAAGTCGATCAACGCAAACGGGACTGGATATTTTACGAAGAATTTTTCTCTCGAAATGGCCGAGGATATCCTCATCCACTTTCGATAAAGTCCATGCTTAAGTGCCATAAAGTAGGACTGAGATGATCAAGGTCTTATAAAGAGTCTCCTTAGATGTTCGGGACAGGGGCTCACTACTTAATTGCCTTCTCAGCCCAAAGAAACAGCAATTGGTAAGAGTTATTCTTCAGCAAACGGTGCTGAGATTCCATTCATCAGGCATACACTCATCTGACCAAATCTTAGAAATGAATTGGAGTAACCTCGGCTGGTAAGCCGTTAGGCCCAGCAACCTTGGTAGACTTAAGCTTGAATATTGTTATTCTCACTTCGTTTTGATCAGGTGGACGGAAGTTTTGGCTATCATCGTCTAGATGGAATGGATCATTCTGCCTGACAGCGAGATGTTGGTCTTCGTCGCCGATCTACCGATCGGAAATCTAAAAACAAAAAGTTTAGATTCCTGATTCTTCTGAGATCATTATAGTCATAGGACTGTTCCCTAGGGGTTTACTATGATTTTGTACTCCCAAATGCCATTATCGTCGCCATAGAGCAGATATCTATTCCTAAATTAGTCAGCGACTATTCATATCTGATAGCCAATGGAACCTCGCTGAATGTTGGAAAGCCCTTCTGAAGCCTTACTGAAGTGATGTAATACCACCTTAACAGTGCAGGAATCTAATCCGTTAATGACGCTCGGGAGCTGCCTGCATTATGGAGAGCCATACCACACGCTATTATGTTCGTAGGAAACCCAATCTTCAATGGAGCCCCTGCCCAAGGGGCCTTGCTTAGCAATCTCACGGAGATCTCATTTCCCTCAGCCCCAGTGTGACCTGGGACCCAGACGAGATTGAAAGAGTTATTGCATTCTCGAACTATTTCGGAACGGGTTACAGGGTTATGCAAGGGCTTAAGCGTAGTCTAACTTTCACTACAGATGTCCATACTCTGCCACCTATTCTTAACAACATAGTTGACAGCCATTAGGATAGCATAGATCTCCGCTTGTGGTAGTGAGCGCCGTGGCTCAAGTGGTTAGTGCTACGGAGCGAGGAGTTCCAGGTTCAATCCCCACACAACACCTAAAATTTATTTCACGGCCCCACCTCTAACGAGCATCTGACAATTATCCGAGAGAAAAACTGTCATGCAAAAGCTTCTCATATAAACAATTGCCCTTCAGGCACGGCAGTAACCATTAGGCCCCTTTCATTCTTGTAAAGAATATAACACGCACAACATGAATGGTTGTAAGAAGCTAGGTCCTGGGTCCAAAAAATTTGTAATTTAGTAGATCACCGCTTGAAAAACAGAGGCACGTTTGCCTAACGAGCAGTTAAGTCTAATGTTCTCGGTCTCCACGAAGACACCAGCACCGGAGCCATCCATGAAAATTCGAGTACAGCCCAGTTCAGGCTCAGACTCTGACCAATCAATGTACATATGTATGTACATGCTTGGCGTGCATCCCCAGGAATTACCAGCCACAGCTTCAGCAGCTATGTTCAGTATTCTATTTGAGTTTACTGTCACAAATATAGTTCAGAGACATAATTTCTTTAAGCGTTGTCAATATAGTACCCCAAGTCTGATGGTCTTCAATTGATGATATTTGCTCGTGAATGGTACTGTTGTTCACCCCAATCATATGACATAAGTCCGCTTTTGCTGAGCTCGCAAACGGCTTCTTCAAGCCCTTACGTTGTTCACAATTAAACTTTAAGGAGCTTGTAAGGTCATCCAAAGTGGGAGACTTTTCAGCACTAATGGAGTTCCACATATAATAAAAAACATAAAAGCAAAAATTTAAAGAAATATTTCTTGCAAAGTCTGTCGGTTAATGTTCTCTAAAAATGCTACGAGAATGTTGAAAATTTGTTGCTGAAAACCCTATCAACTTCTGTTCAATAGTCGATAGAATAGCGGCCAAACTACCCAACCCTCTAGCACTTCACTAAAATAGGACTTATTACCTCCTATTCAGTACCAATTTTCAATCGTTTATTTGAAATTACGAGAACTTACAGGGCGAAGAACACGGTTGTATCCTGAAGGGTTATGTTGTTTCCATTAACCTTTGCCATAGCTTGTCAATCAAAACCAATCAATGATCCAAAATTTTATGATTGATTTCGAGGAGTTGAAATTGGTTTGACATTCGTTTCTTCGAATAATATATCCGTCAATTGTCACACGCATTGGCATACCCTCAGCTGATATCCCTTAAGTTCCTTTATGATTGTAATTAGTGAATTAGGGATATGTATATACAGTTTCTATTTACCCCTAACTTCTGCTCTTGTACGGCCTATGAGAAGATTTTTTTTTTCGAAAATCCGCTACATCATCATTATTGTTGAAAATCTGATTATAAATATGCAACATGATCAAAACAACTCAAGGACCAGGTGAGAGTAGGGTCTTCAAAAACCAAAAAAAAAAAACGAAAAGGGCCTTCCGCGGTTCCACACAGAATTCCGCGGATACAGCAGCAGTAAGATGTGACATTGTCAATTTGATTTAAACAGATTAAGGGTCGCGTTCAAGACAATAAGTGCATAACAACCCTTTCTTTTGTTTGTGACACATGCATTCGATAAAAAGACAACATGTATGCATACAAGAAGTCCCTTACACTGAGCGGATGTTTGTAAGAATTTCAGAATGCCACAAGGGGCGGCAATTAGCCGTATTTGTTTTCAGTTTTGTTTAAAGTTGATTCTTGTGATTATTGCCGCGATCAATAGAAAGATACATTTTATTTTTTTGTTATAGATGCGCAGATGTGGTGAATAAATTAAGTTCTGTTTGACTCACGAATTCAAAAACCGTCTCAAGAGTGGTGCAAGATCTCATCTCCTCAAGAGTCTGTCAAGTATTTACTTTTAATAAAAACCCTGTAATTGAGAGGATCCTTGAAAACTGGTTGAAAATTGCAACAATAAAGGGACAATTCGCAAGATGTTCTCAAAAAAAACCCTTCAAAAGGAGATAAAAGGAAACGAAAATCTTGTGACAGACTATTGAGCCTAAGGCATGTGAACTTAAATCTGGTTTTCCGACTAATCTCAAGGAAATGAACACAAATTCTCACAAATCTTCAAAGATTACGTGATGTGTCGCTAGAGCATTCAGGTGCTGTGTATCACATCACAGTAAAACATGACGAATGTCGTGTTATCCTTGAAGGCATGACAACGAAATCATATCACAAACAGATCTCAATCCCTCTGCGGTTGACCCAGAAAATATAAAAAAAAACAGGAGAAGTAAACATCTTCCGCATTTTTATTCTTCATCCGACCATGACTGACAACATGACATTGGTGTGACAAACATCAAACAACACGATTCCTTGCAGCAGTAGCAGCAGCATCCGGCAAGAAGGTAACCGCCGCGAACAGATTTCTTATTAAAAATGCAAATCAGGATGCATAGGGACCTCCCAACCAACGATACGACCAACCGACATCTAAAAGATCCTTTCACATTTAATTAATTCCAGTTTATTTTAACTGACAGTCGAGAGTCCTTTTTGGTGTTTTCAAGTTTTCTTGCAATGGCGGTCGTTACAGATTTGGAGTATCACTTTTCTTTGCTGATATCCGATACCGAAAAGTTCCTGATTAATTGCAATCAATTTATTTTTTTTTTCTTTCTTTCAATTCAGAAGGATATAGCCCATTACAATGGGGTTCGACTTTATGTTTATCTATCATTTATTCTCGCTTACAATTGGCAATATCGAGGCATGTCCTGTCCAGTCGCTAAGAGAGAAAGAACAAAAACATGTCTGTCCTGGTTTATTTTTTCCTTCCACTGATGTACTGTACGTGTACCTCATGGGACAAGGATATCGTAACAAACTGCCAAAGAGGACGTATTGATTAATGTCCTGTAAAATGGGAAAGCATTGTGCGAATTTTAAATATTAGCACAGAGATTTTGTTGCAAAAAAAAAATACATGTCCTGTTGTGTATTTAGAGTATCATGTCTGCCATTCATGTTTGTCCCTTTTTCGAGTTGATGTTGAAAAATTTGTAGCGATTCCGAGTGTGTCCTTAGAACGATGACAGTTGTAATTTTCAGTTAAAGGACTTATTTTCAATATTTGTGCACCCACAGATGTTTCACTCAGCTAGCCTGCAGTAGCAGTGAACAGGATCAACACTCCCACAGTTTCTTATCCAATCATCAAAGGAAATTTCGTTTCTCTGGTAAAGTGTGAGCTCGTTGGCAGGTGAGGATATGAGATACTCGTATGTATATCCTTTCGGCAGTCTGCCAAAGAAAATCTGTTTATTTTTGCTCCTTTTGTCAACTGTTTTCCACACCGCACCGGTTGTGGTAGGATATAGATTGTACCTCAAACTAGTGTGTAATGTGATCTTCTGACAGCGATAAGGACTTTAAAGATTGAAACCTGCATCTGATGAAAGTGTAGCTAAGGACATTACCATGTCTTTGCATATTTTATTACACAGTGGGTTGATTTACTTGTTGATAAGGACGGGTGCCGGAAATAAGATATAGTACACTTCCTTAGTACAAAAAGCAATATTCTGTTAGTAAGTACAACAGCTATGCATCTACTCGACTATATTCTGCTTAAAACAAAAATGTAGTTCCATCAAATTTGCAACAAAATGCAATGGAAACAATCCACTCCTTGTCCTACTCCCTGCTGTTAACATCCTTGCAGATATCCTCCCATCAAAACATTGTTCTCAACGTTACTGAACTGAATGTATAATTTTAGGAACACCATGAGTCCTTAGTGACATCTGAATGTAAATTGAAAAAAAAAGAATTGCATGGTTTCAGATTGAAATATGTATGTATTTATGTATTTGTTCGCATTTTTTTTTTTGTAAATGTTTTGAGGTTGAGAGAGATTGCAATTAAAATTAAAAAAAAAATGTCCTTACTCTCTACCATTAGCACTTATCCTCTCCTTTAAGGCGGAAGTTTAACTCTTTCACAAAACACAAACAAAAAACATATCCTTAACCTCCATCATGACAAATTTAAAATCGATTTCGAAAGGATACACACAATACAAGAACGTGTATCGCAGCAAGGATTTTCCGCCCGATTGAGGTCTCTGTTTTGATTGAAATTCAATTTTGTGCGAATGTCGTAAGAAGGAAGTACATGAAAAGGATTTAAATGCATTTCTCTTAATACCGAAAAGGATTTCCACAGAATTTGTAAGGAACAAGCACTCCTACCTGGTAGGGCAGAGTTTGTAAAGAGGATCTGACGATTAACAGTTTTGTTGTGGAAAAGGAGTTATGTTTTTGCAAAACTGATTATTTGCCAAAAGGATTAGAGGTTTGAATGATTAGAATAATTACAATCATTTATTAATTTTTTTCCGTTTTTTTTTTGTTTGCTCTTTGTAAAGGATTAGGATTTAAAAAAAAAAAAAAAACAACCCTCTGAGCTGTGTGCATCATCCTGTTTATATGTATGTATATTCAACACTCCCGTCTAATGCATCCTGTCAACTTGGAAGTCGTTAAATGTAAAATTTATTTGACATTTATTACCATGGCCCGCGCGTTGGCATTGATAATTTCCACCGATTTGAGTGAAAGTGACCGCATTTGCTCTGAAAGCGCGATATGAAGGGGGAATTGGTTCCGATTTAAGGATTCGTTCCACTGGCCATTGTTGTGTGTTTGGCGTTCTTTGGTTTTGTTTGTTATCCTCGAATGCAATTGTTATATCACGTTTTGTTGTCATTTACTATCATTTGAATGCATTTCGTCAAGGAGTGGACATCACGGAAATGTTGTTGGCTCACGAATGAGGGAGCGTTTCGAATAATTTTTGTTTTATAGTAAACAGTGGAAGAGGGGATGGATATTTGAAACTTTTTTACATTTCTCTAGACTTTGCAAGTTGCTTAGCCTATGGAGATGTTGAGAGAATTGTACTTGAAGTATGCTTCCATATAGACATGTATGTACAAAAATTCGTATCCAGAGATCAATATTACTACATCTTGGCAGTTTTTCTATTGGTTTCACTTTAAATCGAAAGTGTCTTCTTTCAAAAATGTACGTACGTAACAATAATAATAATAATCTCTTCTGAAGTGCCCCAATACTTTCTACCTTTCTACTGCGGTCGGTAACCTCTCAAAAGAAATTGTTTCTAACTGATGTTTATCTATCAAAAGATTAACCATTGAACTGATCAAACCGATTCAATCAATTGTATAGGTAATTTAAGATCGATTACATAACCCAAGACATGAAAGTGATACTGCCTCTTCGGTTAGTCGATGAGATGACATTCATGAAGATTGATCTTGAAAGAAACGAATAGTGAAGTCGAGTGAAAAATGATTGATCTGACACGGAAAGAGTTGGGGTCTAAAACTAGATGCCTGTGGGACACCATTTATATTTATTATTTTACAGATGTCACAAATCTTCGGGTGCTCCATTTCACAAAAAAAAAAACAAGAAATATTAAAAATTGCTGGTTGCCGCATATTCAGTTCAAAAGTATAGCACCGCTAGTGTATCTAATTTATCGCATTGGTGACTTTAACACCGGTAACGAAAAAACAAAACATCCTTGCACATTTGTTTGTCATTCTCCTTCTCCTTCGCTGACTGGCATGTACATTTATCATTGCAATGCAGTAGAGAAAATCCCACCCACCCTTATGTTTCTTTCTGTATCCTTGACTATTCTAAGGTGGCATATATCTTTTCTTTTGCGGGGTGAATTCTTAATTTAATTATCCCAACCGAGCTATAATTTAAGCAACTCCCCCATATTTGATCGTCGAATTCTTACAAAGAATACTCAACCTGATTGGAATCACAACAATTAAGTGAGCCACATGCATAACCATAGCCGTTAGAGGCACGTGTCTGTTTAAAAGTATTTGTGTTTCAGATAGATACTATAATTAAAGGTCCAACAGGACTTTCTAATGAAATAACAATTATTGCACATTATGCCTAATTTCCGAGTGTTTTGTTTGTTTAATTGTTTTGGTGTCCTTTTTTCATAATTTGCATTCATTTTAGAACCTTCCTTTCGTGCTATTAAAAGGTGTGCGTTCAGACTTTGGGTCGAAATAGATATTATCGATGTTATCTTTCAAAAAGACAAATTGAATGGAATTTAATGTTTATGATCGTTAGGCGATTGGAAATTGGTTTTAACAAATAATATGACCTTTGGGTTCGTTGTGTACCTATCTACTACATCGAAGTTTTTCTATCGAAGGGCTACACAATTTACAAAACAAAAATAACGAATAAAAGGTTGTATCTAACATTGTACTAATTTTACTATTATTCTAGTTTCTTAGAATATAAATAAGACATATCTAAGTCTCCTCTTCAACGAAATCTGTAGTCGACATCTAGAGCTGGTTCTTGGAAGTAATATGACAGTCTTAACTAAGTAAGACAACCATACTAGTGTACCCAAAATTGCAATTCATTTCTGCTTTTTCTCCGAAACCTCAATGATATTTTATACAAAATGCTATGTCCTAAATGCTAAATACTGCAGAAAGTAGTGTTGTACCTCAAGCATACTTTCTTGTTTGCTGCTTGTAAACGATTGTACACAAAACCAAGCAAACTAAATTTAGGCCAAGGTTGAACGCAGTCAGTCGTTTCATCCACTTCCAGAATCCATTCTAGAGGTAGGTAGAGTGGTGGTTCTTGGGAGAACCCAATTATCGCTAGAGTGAGCCGTTTTGTAACCACAAGCAAAACCCGTGCGGAAAAAGCTGCAAAGGAAGTGCTGCAGAGATTCTTTCTCGTCAGTGTCTTTGCAGCTTCTACAAAAGGTGTTGTAAGGGATACCAAACTTGGCCACATAGTCCCTTACTCGCCAGTGGCCTGTAATAATGGCTATAATTCTGGCAATATCTGGTCTCGATTTGCCAAGTAGCTCGTTGGACTTAGGTTTGTTGTAATCAGGCCATGTCTTTCTTGATATTACAAAACTAGTTAGGCTGTTCCACCCTTGGCTGGCAAGCCGGAGGAAGTGATCATGTATTTTGCTCTTAAAGGCACCCAGCGGAATATCGACACTTTCCGCTAAAGAGCCGTTAAGGGCTGACCCTCGCTTGGCCAGCTCGTCAGCGCGCTCATTACCCTCATAGTTACTGTACCCAAGGACCCAGATGAGTGTAATTGTTGTGTGGATACTTAAAAGATTTATTTCGAACCGGCATTAGTCTACCAGTTGTGAGGATATGGTGACAGCATCAATAGCTTTGATAGCAGCCTGGCTATGGGGAAATCGCTTAGCAGCCGACAGGCTTCGCGAATCGCAAAAAGATCCGCCTCGAAACCACTAGCAGAGTCTGGGAGACGAAAGGACTTCGATATATTTAGTTGGTTAGAGAAAATGCCTGCGCCCACTCCGCAGTCCATCTTCGAACCGTCCGTATATATCCCTATATCATAGTCGCTGATGAAGCTTCCATTCTCCCTTTCTTCTCTGGAAGGTAGTTTAACTGAGAAAGATCTACTAAAATTAAATGTTGGTATTCTATAGTCAGTTGGATATGAAACCAATTCTCTTGGAATCGTCTCCAAAATTCTACAGTATCCATTCGGCTTGGCAGTCCAGCACTCAGATTCCCTGAGCCGGACAGCGCTGCATGTCGCTGAGTCTTTTATATGGTGTTCAAGGGGAATCAGGTGCAGAATCATCACACTTAGAGCATCTGTAGAACAAGCCCTCAAAGCTCCTGTGATGCCTATACACGCCGATCTCTGTACTTTTTTAAGTCTATCGATATTGTATTTCTTGCTCAAGGCGGGCCAGCAAACAATGGCGCCATAGGCAAGAATAGGACGTACAACGGCTGTGTACATCCATAGGGTCATCTTTGGCTGGAGACCCCATTTTTTACCGAAAGTTTTATTACAGGCATAGAAAGCTATACTTGCTTTCTTTACCCGCTGTTTTATATTGAGCTTCCAACTAAGTTTCGGGTCTAGTATATAGTAGATACTAGTTTCTAGTATAGTATCTAGTATCCATTCTGGAACTCAGTCGGTTTTTTTGGATGACTATCCGGATCTTCCAAGGTCGACATGAGACGCAGAAGTCAGTTCTCCCACGTTTCCGTACCATTAAGGAGGCCCTTAAGGCTATTCTTTAACCGAAGTATACTTGGACAGAAATTCAACCCAAGCATCAATGACTTACATCGCTTTAGCCCGTTGAGCTTAACGTTATTCTTTTTCGTCAATTTAGAAAGAATTCTATTAGATCAGAGCAGGCTCTGATAGCAGCTTCAGCTTCACTGTCAGAAGATGTGCAATGTCTTCCCCTTACTCTTTTATTTAAATCTAATATATGACCTTCCAACATTAGCCTGATCTGCGCTCACGTCCTCACAGAGGAAAGAGATGATGCTACCAAAGAGTGTTTCTATGAGCTTCTCGACAAGACATATGAGTAATGTCCTAAAGATGACGGTTAAATCGTCCTAGGTGATTTTAACCCCAAAATAAGTAAGGAGGACATCTTGGGCAGCATCATTGGAAAACATAGCCTACACGATACCACATCTGGAAACAGACTTAGGCTAATGTACTTTGCTGCGGGATGTAATGTTTCTGCAGCTAGCACACGGTTTTCTCACCTCAACATTCATAAGGAAACAAGACGGTCAGATCTTCAAACCGTCAACTAAATTGATCATGTTGCGAACGACGTAAGGCACTCCTTCAGTATTTTAGATGTCCAATAATTCCGAGTGATTTAATATAGACTCGGACCTCTTCGGGATATTTCAGACGCCACAACAACGGAAAAATACTGTGAGGAGATTTAACGTTGAACGGCTGCAATCGCAACAAACGGCCAGAATCTTTGCCGATTGCGTATCCTTTAACGTCTCGAGAAGTCCTATGTAGCCAGCATTAGAGCTGAAAACCAATTGCATCATTGCCAAAAGCCATTAGAAACGCGCAACTGATGTGCTGGGTTTCACTCGACCACACCTACGAAACCCCTGGTTTGACGAATAATGCCGGCAAGCACATGCAGTTAAACAAGAGGCATACAAAACGGTGCTGCAAAGAACGACGAGGTCTGCTCATGAGCTCTACGAACAGAAGAGAGCCGTCATGACTGCTAGATAAGACTAGTTGCGTAGGTTGCTTCTGATTGGATTGATAAACCAAGCGTAGTTGCTCCAATTTACAATAAAGTAGTACGGTCATTATGTATATACGTCTTCAATACCATGGTAGCATATACTACAGAACATAATTTAAATCTACTATCGATCAACTGACATTCAATTGTCATCGTTAGACACTGGCACATAGAATTCGGTTGACTGACTTATGCCTTTTCTTCTTCACTACAGGTTAGCGTAGATGTTCAGAAGAACTTAATGGAAACATCCTTAGAAATAGAATACTTGGAGGCTTCACCAGACCATGTGAACATTGGGCATTGCGACCCTCAAAAGCAAAAAAATGTAAACAGGAGAAGTAGGTCACTTACTCGGAGGCTTTGTTGTATGCTTTCTTGCCAAGTATGATACCAACTACTTCATCTCCCCAGTAACCAAAAAATTCATTTAATTTCCTTCACACCACCTCACTTTCCGACGATTTCTGGTGCAACCATTGTATACAATGTTAGCTAAAGTATGGTAAATTAAGCTATGATTGCAAAATAGATACATATTTAATCATCCACCTCCAGCCATAGACAAAACTTAAGCTAACATGTACAATTCCTTCCTATTCCTTGGAATTTCATCTGGAGCACTAGTCGCCCAGAAATTGTAGCAAGTACCAACTTTCTCCACAAAACTATGTTTTCTGCATTCTTCCGCTATTCACGTAGTCCACCTAAGCCACTCCTACCGTTAACGGAATTTATCCGCCATCATTTGTGTGGGGAAAATAGCCAGAGCAGGGCTGTTGTTGAGGACTTTTCCGCAAACATTTTTTTTATTTAAATAAATATTTGTTTTAAAAATTGAAAAATTGCAAATGAAGTAATATACAAGTTGAGTTATTTTTTTACTTTTCTTATAAAGGGTTTCTTAATAGGGACATAAGAATTTTGTATTTTAATACAAACACGCCCTTAAATTTTTTCATGATCTATCAATGTCAAAACGTCAATCCAAAAATTAATAAAAATCATACCACTAGACAGGCTGTGCGTGATATAGTGGATAAATTCGAGTCAACATATTCACTGTTGAATGTTCCTTTGCCAGTGAGACAACACACAGGTAGAAGTACCGAAAATAATACAACCAAAAGTGTTTCAGTTCAAAATTAGCCAAATCAGTCGATTCCACCCCGTTCACAGGATCCTTACAAGATTAAATACTTCAGGAATTGAAGCCTCTTAATCGTTTGAAGAAATTCCTAAATTTCATCGAAAAATCATCGTCAGCGACAAAGCTCTTTTATGGCTTAGTAAATTTATCAATAAACAAAATATGTATACATTACTGGACAGCAACAAACCCACATGTGCTTCAAGAGACTCTATTGCATCCACGAAAAGTGACCGTGTGGTGTGGATTTCATGCTGGAGGTGTGATTGAACCGTTCTTTTCGTCGATGAAAATGATCGCCATGTTACGGTCAAGGGAGTTCGCTATAGTGTCATGTAGGAAGACAATTTTTGGGCAGAATTGGATGGACTTGACATCAGTGATATGTGGTTCCGACAAGATGGTGCCACATGCCACACAGCTGGTCAAACAATTGATTTATTGACAGGGAAGTTTGATAATCGTGTAATCTCGAAAAATGGTCCGGTCGAATAGCCACCTCGCTCATGCGCTTTAACGCCGTTGAGTACATTTTTATGGGGTTACGTTAATCGTTGGTTTACGCCAACAAGCCAAGAACGTTAGAGGAGCATTCGAACACGAAATTGCCAATATGTGTGAAAAGTAGTGAAAAATTGGCTCCCAGCAATCGATCGCTACAAAAGTCCTTAATTTAACATGTGTACTACACCTGGACTAAATTTCAGCCCGATACCTCAATTATTCTGAGTTTTATTTAAATACAAAATTGTTATGTCTTTATTGAAAAACTCTTTACTTTCAAGCTTTAAAAGTTATAAGAAATGATATACCACAAGAGTGCCCATTATAGCCACTACTTTTATATTCCTACTAGATTGTTTTTACTTTAAAAAAAGAATCAATCCATTCAATATATTTCGAAAAAAAAAATACGTTTATGACAGCTGCTCTTTCATATTTTATTTAACCCTTTTCCCACAATTTCAAGCCCACCGTGTTCTTTTTTTTCTGATAGAAATCTGTAAAAATTTCTACCAAAAGTATCTTTAACCCCTTCGTGTTGCCAATTATAAGTTTTACAATCCGTGAAACCCATAAAAATCATATTTCTGACAAAACACATGTCACATTGCAACACACTTCTCTGTAGTATCCCTTCAGGACAAATAACTTATAACGAAAATGAAAACGAAAAAAAAAACTGCAAGGTCCGACACACTCCATTTTTTAATTATCCCAAAGCGCAGCGGAAAAAAAAAAGTCGATTACATCGATACGACGAGTGACTTTTTGACTCCTGTAGTTTGCAACGCAACCCTTTTTTTTTTTTGACTGGACACTGGACAGTTTGTGTTAGGTGGACGACGCTATAGTAGCAGCTGAGGCATAGCCAAACGTTAGTACCCTGTGTGTATGTAACTTCGTATCTGACTACAAATTATGACATTTCAGACGCGCCTCGTACAACCCCATGTGTCCGTGATAAGTGGTTACACATGTGTGTAATTAAAATGCACCAAATGGCAATGATGGTGGCATTGCATTATTTAATATTTTCTTTTGGTCACGTGTCGGTTTTTACTAGGTACGATGGTTTCTTGTTGTTAAGTCAAGTTGCATTCTTAAAGCAATTAACGAATGGCACGCGATCCTGTGTGGTAATTTGCAGATAAGTGGTTGGGGAAAATATTTTACTCATGACTCGTCGTTTCTTAGGAGTAAGAGATTGACTTTTGGTTTTTTTTATTTATTTAGAATTTATATTATTTACCAAAGAGAAGCTTTCGAAAAGGGTATTGTAGCTAAACGTTAGGAAGTTGTTTCAATTTTCCTTGCAGTCACGAAAATCTTATTTCAAAATGTAATCGCTTTATTCGACACTGAAGAGGAACTAGACGATACTCTGTCTAGAGAAAAAACACTGAAAATAGTGTCGGCCTAAAAATAGAGTCTTGCGGCACTTTTAATAGTTCTTTTATTTATTGCGGATTATAGTGATCATCTCCACAGAAATCTCGTACTCAAAAGGATCGAGAGGGACATAAGGAAAAAACACTAAAAATAATAATGAACTTAAAGTCTTGTGACAGTCCTAATATTTTCCTGATTCCTGACTAGATTAGAAACGTAGTGACCATTAAAAAAGTAGCGACTGATACTGATCTGCACGTGTCCTATCAATTGCCAGGTATCTTTCTGTTGGACTACAGTTGCTTATAGAATAAATGACATTGGCCCTAAAGCGTACTCTTGTGGCAGACATATTATTTTTTTATTCTTTCTTGCTTCATACTTTTTCAAGTTTATTCCCAGGATATATTTACTCATCTGATGTTCATTGATGGTCCTTTTATGTTGACATGATTACTTCAATAAATTTAAAATTAACTCATCCACCGAATTATGTACATGTAATAATGTATATCTCTGCATCTTATTTCTTTTCTGTTTTCTTGTAACATCCTGCCGCTAAATAAACTCATTACAAAAGCTTTTACAGCGTCGACAACCATAAAACGAACACTTTTTCCAGGACATAAATATACTTCCCAGACGGACATTTATTTCTGTTTACATTCGCATTCGAGAATAAATATCCCGGCATTGTATTCTCTCTCATCGAGTTTACTAACCGGATCACACAATATTAATGGAAAAAAACCGCTTGTATCGTTGCAAGAAATTCTCCTTCAGCAAGGACATCCTATTGAAAATACAAAAGAGTGTAGGTACTTCTGTCCCGCACTCATTATTAATTATAATTGCTTTTGTTTTCGCGGTCATGGAAACAAAAGGACGTTGTTTTTTTTATACATACTCGACTGATGCATGTGCACCATGTATGTATGGACAGATGTTTGTGAATAAGGATGGAGTTCGTACTGGTAGTCCCATCAAAACGAAAGAAGAAAAAAAACAAGGATACGCGATATGAATTGGTAATTTTGTTATGCCCACTGCGTGCCGGGGAGGACATGGTCAGGATATGGTGGAAAAGGGTGTTAAAGTAAACAGCTACTAGTGCGGATGCGCGTCAGGATAAACAGGACTAATGTGGACGTTGATGCAGTAGGGAGGCGGTTGCTCAAATAAGTTTTATTAATTGAAATTGAATAATTGAAATGGAAAGGGTTGGAATGGTGTTTTCAGTGTAACGGTGGACATGAGGGAATACGCTGTCCGATAGAGCGGTGGTATGCTTCATTAGTGCATATATTTGGTCCTAACGAGGAGTAATTTTCGGGTAATGCTTGCGCACAATAATGTCGAATTAGTGGCATTTAGTGAGGCAGAGAAATGGATTATTTTAATTGAGTTAACAAGATAAACAACGACCCTTTGGATAGAGGTGGTTTTTTTTTTTAATTTTTTTGTTTGTAGCTCTTGACAAATTTATTTGTTTTTTAATGAATGAAAGAGAATGGGAATGGAGGGTTGTACTAAATTAACAGAGACTTCAAAAAATGGCGTATAACAAGGCTGCTGTATTGTACGAACATGATGACGCCAAGATTCGATGGATATTCATGTTCGTTGCCATCACGTTCATGATTATTGATTTTATTCTAAGAAAGATACATAGATACGGTACATACTGTCAAAAACCCATTTAACTAATTGCTATAAAAACTTAATAGATTAGTAATCATTAGCCACCCTTGCGGTACCCCATGTCTATGTGCAAACCAGTTGCAACTTTTATTAAAAATCCATTTCTAATAATGTTCTAATCCACAGTTTTTGTTTTTTTATCCTTTCAGGTAAGACGATAATTTGTTCTACATTCACGCCCATTCATATTCATCAATATCTCCACGGGAGCATTTGTTTGTAAGTACTGGTAACCATGAGAAATCTTTAGAAAGAACAACTACGTTAACGCCTATCCTAAATCGATTTTAAAATGCTTTTTAAATCCCTTAAAAAATTGCCAAATGTCCTTTTGAAGAAAAAATCAACCGCACGAATCCTCCTAATCCATTTGACTGATGTGTCGCAAGATCCTTTTTTGTCCCTTTTTCTTGCGTTTTTTTGCACGACTGATCATTTCAGATCGAATTTCTCCCCACTATCAATATGATTGATTTTTCAGAGATTTCCTTCTTTTTTTCTGAGACACATTTACCAATGTCCTTGTAGAATTTGAAAAGTTATTTTGTGTAATTTCATTCTTTAAGAACATAGTTTTAGATTTTGATTATGTCCTTAATGGATGCACACATTATATGATTGATGATGTATTTTTTAAGATTTGCTACGGTTTTCCTTTAAAGATGGATATATGCAAATGTTTGTGGCTTTCGTTGTCATCAGAGTAGATCATTAATAATTATTAAGAAATAATTTACAAAACATTGCAAGGATAATCCATAGTCCATGCATAAGAAAGCAGATTTTAGAATCATTGTGTTGTTAATTGAATACAGAGTCATGTTTTTTTTTCTGAACATCTGCGGTTGCATCGCATTTAGATGAGATCCTTCACATCATATCCAGTCTTTTTGCTTACGTCATCTCATGTGCACATAGTCCTGTCCGATAATAATTCGAGCGTAATAATCCAAAAAAAAAAAAAAATATTCAAATTTTTCAAAGCAAACGCAATTGTTTCCTTAAAGGACAAAACTGAGAGAATAAAGCATAATCCCTACGATAAAGGAAGCGAAAATCCTTGCAAATCTTATGAAAATTTTTCGAATATCGATCCCTAACGACTTTGATGTGCAGTCGAGCGAGGATTGTTTTCAATGCATGATGCGATTTACATGAATTTTTTCGCACATATTTATCTATGGAATTTCTCAGGCAGAAAGTGGACTCAGTCTTAAGGAAAGGATAACAAAGGTTTTGATTTTCTTGTTTGCAAAACTCAAATAATTGACTAAGTTCAGTTAAATTGTTTTAATGGATTTTTGGCATTGAATTGTTTGGACTGTCCATAGTGGCAGTTGTTACAAATGCAGCGGATATCTGAAGTTGTTTTAAGTCTTCTTCTGTCTATCAATCAATCTCTGAACAATTCTTCGTACATCAATGGTCAGTTAATCACATACATAAAAGGACTCAAAGAGTTTTAAGAAATATAGTATAATCTCTTGAATGGACAACCTAAGGGGTTTCGCGTGTATCCTTTGTTATGTTCTTCAATCAAATTTTCCTTAAAATACAAATCCGTGTTCGTCGAACTGATTGATTTCACTTTAGGAATAGAGCTTTTGTTTTTCTGACTTCTTTCCCATTAATTTGGCTTCTTCATCGCGACATATACATATGCACAAGTATCAAAGCTTGGCAGATTTTGGGTTTTAATTCTTTGAAAACCTATTGTCGGCTAAAAGAGCAGGCTATACTTACTTATATTTTATGGCCGATTTTGATCACTATACTTATTGTCCATTACATCCCTTAAAATGATTGTGCTTGAGATTAGTCTTAATTTTCTACCTCCTACAATTCTGACGATCGATTTGTAAAGTAAAGGATCAGTTGATCATTACTTGTAAACTATTAACCTTTAGAAAAAGTATAGTTTATGTGTAAGTATGGCTATTCAGATATTCTACAAATAGTTCAATTCTTTAAAAACACCATGTATGTCTAATATAGACTACAAATCTGTTTATATTCCTGGTTGATCACTGATCTTCAGAAGCTGAATGTTTTCCAATGATTGCAACTTAAATCTATTCTAATTTTCTTCGTGATACGAGTTTAACGATCAGTTCTAGGAATATTCATCATCAACATTCTGTGATGTAGAAGATCAGGTCATGATCACTTGTGACTTCTTGTCGAAGAGTATCCTAGTATTTTCAAAATGAAGTAGATTTTTACTATTACGATCACTACCTGATGAGTAGTCATACATACATTCAAGATCAATAATCAAAGTCGTTTGCAATGATCGCGCTCGATTGTATGTGATCAGTGCTTTGTAGAAACCAGAGACGATGATCGGTCGCTCTAAGCAGTAAGAATCTTTGAAATGATTTCGACTTTATAATACATTGGAGCCAATTTGCGAATTGAAGGATCAGCTTATGATCACTTGTGATCCATTTACCCATAGAATATCTCAGGGATTTTTTCTTCATAAAAATCGAGTGATCTTGAGGTTCAAAAGCATTCAAGATCAAGGTTTTGTGCTATATCATTGATTGTCAGAAACAGCGATGATGAGGATCACTCGCTGTTAGTATTTATGTAGCATTATGCTGAGTATTTTTTTTTTTTGTTATAAATTAGTTACAAAAATATTCTTCATGAATCTGTAGTCAAAACCTGCGTGATGATCAGTGATTTTGAGAAAGAACTATGGCGAAGATCCCTCGTTTTAAATATCTGTCTATGTATCTATAGAAACATAGCGGATGAATATGATTTGTTTTCAGCTTCCATTGGTTGCTACTAAAGTTTTTGCAGTTGTTTTACGATCCACATCAAGTTCAGTACCTTAGAAGTTAGTTATAATCTTTTTTCTTTATGATAACTAAGTGATCTTGATCTTGATCAATGATCTTAAGAAAGTAAGTCTAAGTGTTAAGGTTCACCGATCTTATTCGTTGTATGTCACTACTGATTCAAAATTCGAATGTTTTTTGGAACAAAACTATAAACTGTCTTAGATTTGTATAACCCATTTAATTTCTCTCATGCAAAACCAAATCACCTCCACTTTACACGAAAAATCTTGATCACCATCTCATAAATTGTCATCATTCAAAAAAAATATTCCCACCATGTCCTTTTTCCTTTCGAAACGTGTATGGCAAAAAACTTTTCCTAAAGTAAAATGTCAAAAAATTTCAAATTTAATTTAAACTAACAAAAGGCGTACAAGACCCAACCTTAGGTAACCACAAAAAATCATCACTTTTTGCAGTCGTTTAACGAAGATTACTAGGGCGAGCAACACCTTTTTTTTTACTAAAAATCCTATGATTTGCAGAAAATGTTTAAAATAAAAAAAAAAAACTGCTGTCGTTGTAAAAAAAAAAGATACAACGCAAAATTTCTTAAAGAAAAGTGAAATTTCTATCTTTCTCTTCAGTGAAATGGTGAAATGGTGAAATGTACACCCCTCTTTGTAAATTGCTTGTGCAAGCCCCTGTGTATGGTATGGTACCCCTCGTAAATTTCATCTCAACTGACGGCACTCATCATCGTCATTCCGAAGGGAAAAACGGTAATTAAATGGGGTGCAACGATAGCGACAGAACACACAGAGGAGAGTCTTGCACAGGGTGTGTTCAACACATCTGATTTCGAATTATGAGATGTGATGCTGTCCATCGCCTTCGAGGCATGTCCTGGTGGACAGTACTTGCACTGCACCCTCTCTCATTATTGTCGTTTCCACTTGGTCCACTTTGGGTGGATATGTGTTGACTAATTTGTATTCGAACACAGCGTGAGTAACTCCAGGACAAAATTTGGTCCAGTTTGGAGGGCGGATTAGTCTGATATGGCGTTGGCATCCTGATATGCAAATGTAACCCCGTGGGGTGTCCAGCAGATGAAAAAGGATTAAATGGATGCTTCGAATAAATAAGCAATAGGATGTATTTCTCAATTCTGCAAACAGCATCTCATGTCTCGTATTTTAGGAACCAATTTTCACGAAATGTGTAGATACAAAATTATTCAACCGGAAAAGGATTATAATGTTCAATCCTTTGCCATCAAATTTCGTACACTGTGTCAATGAAGACGGCATAATTATTGTGCAAAACGAATCCTTTCTTATTTGTGACCCCTTGTAGATGTAGAAGTTGTCGCGCCTTGAAGAAATAGAATTGCTTGCTGCAGGAGACACACGACGGAATTTTGCAATTTCCTTCGATTCGATGCGGTTGACAAAAGGTGAAAGTATTTATGAGAGAGTGCAAGCAAACGTGTCATACGTACGGTGGGTATGTTATATGCTGTCACGCTCTAATTAGTTGTGTGTGTCCTTATTTGTAATTTATTTGTTACAAGTGAAATTGCAATTTTGCTCGCAGAAATTGTTTTTATTGTTTGTTGCAAATTTTACACTACATAAAGTTTGAAATTGCTGACAAGTCTTGAGTAAGATGTTAGAGGTTGCCAAAAAGGATGTTGCATCTGCCTGTGGAAGGTATCGTTTCATCTCTTCCCGAACACAAAGTCTACACGTGTTACAATACACAACTTTTACTCAAAGCCAGTGAAAGGTAATTACACATAAATTTCGCGTTCGTTCAATTCAATTAACGAGAATTTGATGTAAAACAGGACCGCTTCTGTGGAAAAACTGTTCTCCCTCCTGTTGGCATACATTTAACTCAACAACATTTAATATTAAATCGTAATTTAATTTTTCAAAGTGACTCCACGTAGCCAGGCTTTCCAACCTGTTTCCACCTGCAATCAACTTTTCCACCCTTCAGAGATGAAAAATGAAATTTTCATCGCCAACAGGAGGTAGTACGAGTTGAATCCAATTTTTTTTTTCTTTTTGCCTAAAACGGGAATTTTATTTAATTTATCCATGCGCTCAGCCTCCAGGCAAAGGATTCAAAAATGGGATACCCACGCGGTAAAAAGCTTATAAAAAATTAAAATCAAGCGACATTTCCACTTAAGTGAAAATTTTATACAAAAAAAAAAAAAAAACTTCGGAAAACATGTAAAACCGGTTTAATTACGGACATACACCGCACACAACTGCGTTTCAAAGGACCTCTCTCCTGATGTATTCAATTTGGTTTGGGACTCACTCTAAGAGCCTATGCATCCATATAATTTGATTGAGTGTCCAGCAGACGAGAAGTAAATTTATTAACTTTCACACAGGTGCATGGAGATACAGGATAACACTGC
The DNA here is from genome assembly GCA_905220385.1 of Xylota sylvarum. NCBI lineage: Eukaryota > Metazoa > Arthropoda > Insecta > Diptera > Syrphidae > Xylota > Xylota sylvarum. Next base: position 98,482,288 of record LR999957.1, on the reverse strand, counting down.
TGCTGGGCATTGATCGATTGTCTGTCTGTTGGGCGGCATGTAATGCGATTAAGACTATATACACGTCCTTCCTGCGATTCTGGTTAGTTCAAGTCAAAAGCGGACTAGAAATTAAGTCGAGTATTCACAGGGGAATTGCAATTCTAAGTTTTCCTTTCCAGCTCTGGAAATAGATTTCAATTTCGATGAAAGAACAGGACTCGTCTGTTCGTCCCAAAGAATCATAAATTTATTATTTCCGTTCGATATACGAGTAGCTATCCTTTCCATCTCCTATGACAGAGATCAAAATGAAAATATTTTTGTCGAGCAAAATCTATTATTGCCTATGGTGTCCTTTTTGGTTCGTGTGTCCCTTTGGGTTTCTCGGTTTTTTTTTTGTGTTTCTTAAGCTCTTAAAGCTGTTTTATGATGTTTTATTGCTTATGCCGTTTCTGAAGATGAAAAGGAATACGAGATGCAAGGATGTGGATTTGCTCCCCCTTTTTGCTCTTGTAGGAAGGATGAAATCTAATTTGTTTAAGTTTGATCAGAGAATGTGTAAAGTTTTTTCTTAAATCAACTTTATTGATATGACACATAGAAATATGGCGGACAGACAGACAAACAAATATTGCGCGTAAGTGATCAATTCAATTTTGTCGGAGTGCCATTTCAAATTCAAATGCCGCTTCATAATTCAGTGAGACAAGGAATATTAACGAGGGTGTCTGACCCAGTTTTTTATGCTTTGTCATATTGATTTTCTCAAAATTTTGTATGGAGGTAGTTAAAGTTGAAAAGTCTTAAAGAAATGGGAGTATCTTATCTGTGGGGAAAACGTTTAACAATTCGCAACGACAAGCGGTTGATATCGGGATAATTTTAAATGTTAGGGACCTGAGAACATTACTATATTCAGATCTTAATTTTCAAGCAATCCATTAGCTTTAAGTATTGGAGATCCTTTCCTGCTATATTAAATTTCGTTCTCGAACTTTGATATGTGTAGACTATCTGTTGCTAGAATATGTAGTCTGCTAGAAACTTGAATTAACTTAAGTCTTGAATGTCTTCCACAAGGCACCGATTGATTACACAACTTTACTTTCACAACTTCTCTTTGAATGAAGCTTTGACATACTAGATTAGAAAGCGGGTCTCAGGTTACAAAATGAATCCATACGTTCGTATTCAGTTGAATCTAAAACAGATTCGATGGTATCTTCTCCAACAATTTAAATGTAAGAATTTCTTTTCGCCTCGCTTTTCACTATAGCGTCTTCTGGTGGAGATCATGGCGACAAAGGAAGCCTTAACGTGGCTAAAGTACAATGTAAAATCAAAGCGGGGGTATCCCCTTATTTATTGATAGCCAAGCCGCGATCAAATTTTTGGAATCTATCACCTTTAACTCAAAATTGCTCAAAATTGTCGCCTATCAGTTAACGTGGTGGCTTAACAAGTCAATATTCACTTTATTTAGGTGATACGCAAGGCAGGGTACAACCAAATCGAATTTACCGGACAAAATGAATCTCGCTATACCTCTCGGTCTTATTAAATTTCTGCTTAATCTCAATGCTATCAACTTAACCAACCACAGGTAGGCAGATAGCACTACGTGCCTTATTACTAAGTAGATCTGGCATAAACTGAATCAGAATCGCTCCAACTGCCTTTTTAGAGTAAAAAGGTCACCCATTTCAAATATGCCATTACAGGGCACTGCTTCAGGATATGTCTCCTCGCGAATGACATGTAGAAGCTGCATGGACGAAGAAGAGAAAGAAACCATACTAAACCTTCTTTGTATGTGCGAAGTTCTCTTTGCCTACTTCTTCGACATCCTTGGCGAACTGGTTAACGCAAACATCAGTGACCTCCAGCTCTTTATAATAAGCTCCTCTTGGTTCTGTGGGTAGGTGTTCCAGATCTTGATTCGTGTGGTAACACAATGACCTTTCATTGGTCCAAGTGAGGCTGCATATAGCGCAGCCTGGCATCTCAACCTAAACCTATGCCATAAGTCTTATGTGATAAACTCAATAACACGAGGGCGACATTACCTCGCCACTGATATGGCTCTTTGTAGTAAACTTACTTAGGTGACGCTACATATGTATGCACAATTCAGATCCAGTTATCTCGATCATTTGCTTGACGCTTTCAGTTTTAAACATGTAGTTGGTTGAGGTTTCTCCCAACATCCAATTGGACATACCAGTTAAAGTAAATTCCTCACTTTCTGGCATTAAACGCTGCTGTCAATCTGTTCTCGACACTGTGCTTCAGTGGTTAGTACGTCGGATTACTGAGCTGGAGGTTCGAGGTTGGAATCCCAGACAACACCCACCTCTCGTGAGTGTCTAACAAGCATCCGGCAGTAGAATTCTGATGAAAAATCTTCTCAAAACAAAAATTGTCCTTCGTATACGGCATTTAACAGTTCATTCAAGTCAGGAACATAAGACGCACAACACGAAAGTTTGTGATAAGCTAGGCCTTGGGCCCCATGTACCTGTCGCGCCAAATATTTGTATTTGTTTTGACATGCGTTCTAAAATTTCAAGCCATCATAGCCGAGTCAACTTTTGACTAGGTCGATGGCCTTATACTTTTATAGTCTTCTCTCAATTTCGCTCTCAAAACAACCTAGTGTTAGCTCTTTCTTTTATGACTATGGACAAAGCCTTTTGTGACGTAGAATAGTATTTGGATGATAAGAGTGCTGCAGCTGTGGAAAAACACTTTTTTTCAGGAGGAGACGGCACTACTGCCTTCTTAACCTAAAAAGTAGCGATGACAAGAATTATTCTGCGTTTGATGCCTGCGCTGACAAAGTCCTTATCTACTTCAAAATCATATCTCCACAGAACCGCGTTTTGATTGGAAGAGTTTGCTATACATTCCTTTACATATGTTGTGCGTTTCGACAGCTCGTTAGTTAGTCCTTCAACTCCAGCACCTTTATTAGATTTCAGTTCAGATATCGTTATTCAAATCTTGTGCTGATTGAGTGGTTCTTTCTGCTTCCAATCGGAATGTCAACATACTCTAAGTCAACTGCGATTTGACGTTCGCTTCGTAGCCTTTCTCTTCTCCGGAATCAGGAATCAGGTGATATAGTCTTACCGTCTCTATGAACCCACTAGGCAAACAGAAGCTATGCTTTCATGTAATTTTATGTGTTTATTCCATTTTGTACATCCATTGCCCATCGACAAGAAATCAATGTCAACCGATTTCAATACACCAAGCCATCATGAAGAACAGTAGGTATCGCGCTGCAAAGAAACAAAAATTGGGAACACATGCTTAGCATGTCTATTTTCATGCACTGAGGTAGTCAATTACTCAGAGGCTCTACTAGTTCATCTCCCCATTTAACGCCCTCACACCACTTCCCTTCCCGACAATTTATTATATTCCACTCAACATATACAACTCCAACTGAAGCACTAGTCGCCCATGAATCGTAGCAAGCATCACCTATCCTATCCAAAAGTCCATTTTGTCAGCACTGGCTTATCTACATATACATTAAATCTAAGCTCCTCCTCACAAAAACGGAACTTTCTTGTTTACAATTGTGTTTCAAAACGTACCAAAGCAGGGATGCTATTGAGGAGATTTTTATATTTCAAACGAATATTTGAAAGAAAGAAATTATTTTACTGCTATAAGGATGCAAAACTTTTGAGCTCAATACTTTTCAATTAGTTATTAGTACTATAAGTGTTTCTACGTTTTTTCGAATTGACGCTTATATAGGACATTCCACATGTCGATCAGTGTATTGCAGAAAGGCTTCAGACGTTCACACAGTACTTTGGATAGGATCTTATATGCCACGATAGTTCTTACAAGACATATCTAAGTTCGCCTTTCTTAAAGATGGGGCATACAGAGCTGATAGTTCAGTTCATCGGGCATGGTTTCATCCACCCTTACTTGGTTGATGATTTGGTGCATGTACTCTACCAAAGAATCACGCATCATGTTTGAAAAGCGCCGCTGGTAGACCATCAGAGCTGGTGGCCTTATTGTCCTTTAGCTTTTTGATAGCTGATTCAACCTCTTCAAAACTGGGAGCGAGGATGGCTTCTCTTCATAGACTGCCTAGACTTTCTCTACCTAATGCCTTCCCTGTGCTTTGGTGACTAGGTTTCTTTCACTGTTTCGAAGAGCCTGCATTCCGGGCTTGAAGCCAGCTGCCAGTTGCTTGGCTTTCCTAAAAAACATCTGGATTCTGTTCCTATCTTTAATATCCTTGAGCTGGTAGACTGCATAGGCCCTTTTCTTTTTACGCGGGATCTTCTTCTACCCACCCTTCTTCTGGCTTGATGCTCTTCTCTGGCTGCTCATGTTTAGCGTTCCAGCGCTTGCATGTGTGTACAATTTAATGGTACACCCAATAGCTAATGCATTTTTCAAAAACAAAATACTCCTTTTACTGTTCCGGATCTAAATGGTTAAAAATTCATATATACACTCTGTCTGTCTGTAAAATCAGAATCACCTAAAGGGATAAAACTCGCTGAGATGACACTGTGTCACACTTGACAAGTTTGTTTCCTAATGAATCTGTCGTGTAGGATAACGAGTAGCGGACAAAAGATGTTCAGTATTTTATGGCACTTTTCACATCTCACACTCTTACGTTGCACTTAAAAAATTAAATACCCTACCATGCCAAAGGGAAGGTGTGAAATTAAACTGACTGAATACACACAGCACAGTGACTGCGCCACCTGCCTCGCCAATTGCCATTTGTTTACCATTCTCTCCACATCTAATGATTTCCTGATTTTCCTTTGTTTTCACCCAACACGAGAGAATGATGATGATGCCTTCAATTCCGGTTGACACTCATTCGTGTGTGAAATTGTGGTTTTGGCCCCGTCCGGGGGGGTTAAAATGCGAACGCTTTTACCCAAATGAATGACAAGAGATCCATTATCTGAGCTGTCATTTATATTTTTTCGTCAGTTGGGAATTAATTTTTTTTTTTGTTGAAACACATTTTTACGACACTTCCTTGAAATTAAGTCTAAAAATACCAACAACACATTGCGCGCCCAATTAGCACGCTTCAAAAAATCAATCAGCGATCAAGCAGACGCAAACGCAGACCCGAGACAAAAAGGGCAAAAAGCCCCGAACCGCTATTAACAGAATTTCACGAGTTTCATTCAAAAAGATACACCAAACGGAAAGCAGAAAATAAACGCACAAAGCCAGAGCATCATCTGTCAATGACCGCGCATTGAAACCATACGGTACCGTAGAGAATGATTCACACAAGTGCTACTGTCACCGGCGCCTCCCCGCATAACAATCGTCGTATCCACTTTCGGAATCCTTTACTTGTAATCATCAACATCCGTGAAGTTAATTTCCGCGATAGGAAAACTTAACTGCTCCATCATCGAAAAGTATCTATGAACATGTTATCTCGCCAGCATCTATCATTTATTGCATCCGATGTGGACGAGGAGAGGGAACAGGAAAATGGTGATTTGCCGAGATGACAGTGAAATTGGTTAACTGAAATATGAATTGAGGCAGTAACAAGCTGCGGCGATGAAAAAAACCTATTAACCGGCAGTTAGTACTTCGGTGAAAGTGGTCGCATTTATAGCAGGAGGAGTATTGAGTACGAAAGAAACTCTCTTCCGATGTGGTTAAGATAATGGAGATATTCATATGGAGAGGCCTAGGAAATTTCATATGCGGTGAATGGAAATTCTTTAATTAAATAATCGACTGACTATACGGAAGGCTTTTGTTTGCTTTGTTTTCTTTTTGGTCTTGTTTAATCCACTTGTATTATTACCAAGCTATTGTGCGCAGGTTCAAGATCATCTCAAGATCGTTTCTGCACGAACTTCGCGCCAACTTGTTTATGCAAATATTTTCCACATAAGCTATTTTAATCCCCTTCTTGTGTAGCCTTTGGAGTGCGCACATACTTCACAAGTGCTAACTAACACTTTTCAGTTTCAAGTTGAACGAAGAGTACCAGCAAAGCTTTTTAGATACTTTTAAAATGACTCCGCTATGACGTAGATTGTGAATTGCTCTTTATTAAAGAGGAATGAACTCTAAACTCTCAAGACTATACCTATGGTTAACCTAACCATTCCGGACAATCATAATATTGAATTTGTTGCAGTGCTAGGAGGACATCTTATGGGCTAGATCAGGCTAGAATGCTCACTGGCGCTCGGAGACCAGTGAGTGATCTATTGTAAGATAACCTCCTGCATTTCCCATTATTTTCTTAATTTTCTTAACTCAGAAGTCTAACTCATGTTCATTAGCCGGTGAAGAGAGGCCTGAATTTACCAGGCTATCACCATCCTACTACGTTCAAACCGACCAAGGATATCTTCATTTGCCTTCGTTAACGTCGATCTCTGCGACATACAGCAGGACTGGGATGATGAGGGTTTATTTAGAGTCTCCTTAATGTTTCTTGACAAGGCCTTGTTACTCAATTGCCTTCTTAGAGCAAAGAAACAGCGACTTGCAAGTGTAACTCTTCTAATGAGATGTTGTCAGAGTTTATAGCGGAGCCGAGGTAGACAAAGTCCCTAACTATCTAAAAGTTATAGATATCCGTTGTGACATTCTGTCCGATTCGTCGATGTTGTGTGTCCCTTATTGTTGACAGTATATACTTGGTATTGCCCTCATTCTTTGACAAATGGTTTCACCCACTCACACAGTACGGCCGACAGGATCTTGTATGCAATGTTAAGGAGACTGATGCCTTTATAGTTGACGCAGTTCAGAGGGTCTCCTTTCTTGTGGCATCAGGAAAACGATGCTTAGGTTTCATTTGTCAGGTGTACTTTCCTCCGACTAAATTTTGGGAATGAGTTGGTGTATGCTCTCCCCCAATTCATACCCCGCTACCTCAAAGCTCGGCTGGTAGGCCGCCCGGTCTAGAAGCCTTGTTGGACTTGAGTTTGAATATTGCTATCTTCACTTCATTCTGGTCGGATGGACGGAAGGAAATCTTGGTTTTCATTGTCCAGGTTGAATGGTTCGTTCTGCCTGACAGCGGAATTTGAATAGTCGTCACCGGGTAACAGTCTGCAGAAGTGGTTTTTCCATATCCTCAACAACGACTGTGCCTCAACTACAAAATTTCCTTGTTCATCTCTACAGGTTCGGGTCTTGTTGCCTCGATATGTTCTTTTTATCTTTTGGTTAAACTTCCGAACATTGTTACTGGAGTAAACCCTCTCTAATTCCACGATCGCGCGCTTCTCGGAGAAGCCGATGTTCTTCCATCCTCTTTTGTTTATAGAGCTCACGAGCCGCTCTCGTCCTCGTTTTGCAACGATGCCACTGGTCTTCAGCACTTAATGCTGGCTGCATAGGAGTAGTAGCGAGATTTCAGGATACGCGATCGGCAAATATTCTGGCGGGTTTTTGCGATTGCAGCCAATCAACTTTAAATCTCCTTACAGTTTTTTTCTGTCTGAGGTATCCTTAGATGTACCTTGGGTGAATCTAGATAGTGGTCCGAGTTTATGTTGTCCGCTCGGAATGTTCGGACATCTAGAATACTGGAGGACGCGTCGTTCGCAACATGATCAATTTGGTTGACGGTTTGATGATCTGGTTGATGTTGAAGTGGGGAATCTGAGTGTGCTAGCTATAGTAACATTACATTTCGCAGCAAAGTCAATAAGCCTAAGTCTGTTTCCAGACGTGGCATCGTGTAGGCTATCCTTTTCAATGGTACTACCAAAAATGTAATTTTTTTTTTATTTTGATGCTAAATTTACGTAGGACGATTTTATCGTCATTCTTAGGCCATTCTTGTTGAGGAGCTCGTAGAAACCCTCTTTGGTAGCATCATCTCTTTCCTCTGTGGGGCGTGAATGCATATCAGGCTAATATTGTCGAATTTAGCCTTGATGCGGATTGTGATAAGGCGTTCATTCACGTGTCTAAGGCTCAAGACTTCATGCCGAAGTCTGCCGCTTACAACAAATCTGCAGCAAAAAAAAACCCTGCCTCTGTTCTCTGCAGGACTCACCATAGTATATGTCACAGTTTTTCATCACTCTTTTGTCTGGCCCATCCCACCGCACTTCCTGGATGTCATTGATATCTGCCTAATAGCAGGGCATCCGCTTATTGTTTGGTTGCACGTAGTCTGTTCATGATTCGAACATTCTACTAATAGTTCGGTGTGACTAAAATGTTCCTTTCATGTTTTAAACTGGTCTTCATGCACCAAAATCAGCTAGGACTCGTCTAAACCTTTAACTTAGTCTGTCGTTGCAGTCTCTACTCCATATCTATTCCAGACGCTCAGGAGACTAAATTACTGTGAAAAGACGGTTGGTGCCAAAATGGTGAATTGGGTTGGAGATGGACACTTAGCTGGCTTTATGCGAAGTCTTATGCGCAAACTTGGTACCTTCAAGGTCAAAGCGATTGATATTGTGAACATCTACCTCATCATCATCATTGTTATTTCAATCACTAAAGCCATGGTTTCACATAGCATGTCCGTTTGACACTCCTTTGTAAGCTGGTTGTATAAGTTGTGATTTTTCTCAGGGGATTTCGTGCTCAAAGGACACAGTGTTGGTACTCCTCAGTACCTAGCCGTCTTACTTCGCTCAGTCTGTATCGTAGAAACCGTCATTCGATTTTGTGGAATCTGGTTCTCTATAATCGTTCACTCCCAGAGTCAAGGAGCATTTTTTACATTCCAGGTTAAAGGTATAAATCCGGATACTGAATAGAAGGTGGAGTGTTAATTTCGAAAGTTTAAAATTTCTTTCTAAATGGATAAGCCAGTAGTGTCTGCGATCCATCATTTCCTAGCTAATATATAAAAATAGTTGTTTTGTATACTATATCCTTATGAATTGTCCTTGCCAAATCTTGTTATGCCATTAAGAGGTATTTTCGGTGTTCCTTAGAAAAAACAAACAAGTTCACTGCCACAAATTCAAAGAATATCACTGAATTGTGTTCTAAAATAACCACAATTCGTAATCTTCCGCAAGAGGTCTCACACGTTTGGCAAACATCTCACACCTGATCTCATGCTCATCCAAAAATAAAATCTTCTGTTTATTGTGAAAGTAATCTGTTTTTTTTTTTTTTTTTAATTTGGCAAGTAATTCAGGATTGGTATCCCGTTCTGCTAATTTTCTCTCATCACCCCACCAAGTGGTTCGTTTCACTTTTCATCCAAATAAATTACAAAAATTTCTTTAAATTAGCTGCAAGCAGTTTTCTAAAATACGATGAGTCAAGTGAAAGATGCTCGAAAACAAATAAAAATAAATTGCATCATATATCACTGGTGATTCTTTAAGTGTACGCAATATTTCATGCAACAATTAACTCTACTCTACCCAACACACATCCCCATTTAAATTAATTACCTGGAGAACGTTAATTTAAAAAAAAAAAAAAAGAGAAGTGTAATCTCGTTAAGTGCGAAACCCTGACCATTGTCATAATGACCAACACGGTAGCGGCAGCGCGGCGGCTTCGGATTATTTGATTCGCAAAACTCGCTCAAAGTGGAAAACACTATCAACACCATTGTATCTCAAACTTTCGTCAGAGAAGTAGTTTCACTTCTTTTTTTTTTTTTTTTTGTTTTTTTTTTAAACTTATTTAATTTTTTCGTCACGAAATGCGCAATAAAGAGAAATATTACGTTGAATTACTACACAAAGCAATAACGAACAAACAAGCAGAATTAAAAATAAAGGAAAACCATTTCGTATATCAATTGTTTGTCTGACTGTGTGGACTTCGTAGACCGTCGTAGAGTCTCGTGCCAGAGAGGTGAGGAAATCAAGAGAGATTTTCCGCAGTGATTTGTCTTAGATGCATTTACGAACCTACAAACACAGCATCACTGTGCTGGAAGTTGTTTTCTTTTCGATGGTGAGTTTCATTTTTCATCGGGAAGACAAATAGAGATTTTGTAATTTGTCTTAAGTCGAACGGGAATTGTATCTGATTAAAATTTGTAAAGAGATGATTTGTTTTGTTGATTGGAGGTGGCAGATACAGAGTGCTAGTAGTTTTCAGTGTAAAGGAAGAGATGGCTTGCAATGACAAGGCTTTATCCAGATGTTGTTATGTATAGTGGACTAGGATAAGAATTTCACAATTAATCTGGCTAAAACTATCTTTATACTATTTTCCATTTCAAACAAAAGACACACATAAAAAAAATACCAATAAGGCCAGTAGGGTAATGTGTTTAGATGCCAACACCTTGAAGACTATAACCCAAAATGATCTACGAGTATTGGTCTTCGATTGTCATCATGAAACCCAAGGGCACAAAAGATGGCTAAGACACAACAGGAACCGTGTTTTTTTTTGTTTCCTTTAAATGCACAATTAGGGATAGAAATCCTTTACGGATACTTTCTAGCCCTTACATGCGAGTTATGCCATTCCTTATGCTTGTTTATGCATATTTCCGTAGTAAAAAACAAAATCTACATTTGTAGATTTGTATTTGTATTTGTTTTCAATTTATCATCCTACAGGGTTCTCCATTTCTCGCTATTCGATCTTCGAAACGTAGTTGCTGCCTCATGCTTGTGATAACTTTATTTGCCAACTCTCAAGCTTCGTTCAGCGTCAGCATTAATGCTATTAGCCCTCTCGCTGTTACCCGCCGATTTCCCTTTCTAGGATGTTTCTGGCCATTGTATATCTTCGCCTATGTTTCTGAGTCTCAAAACTGCTAACTTTACGGATCTTCTGAAGACATTAAATTGCTCGAAATCCTAGATATATTCCTAATAAGACTCCGTTCTTCCAGAGATTTTGAAATAGTTCTAAATGAATGTCAAGTTTAGAAAAATTAGGGTCTAGTGCAATCACAGAAGGCTCAAAAGCAGTACTACCGCCACTTGTGTTTCTGATGGCCTCAGAAAAAGAATAAAAAAGGAAAAGAGCTCAGATACTACTTCTCTGAATACGCAGACAATATTATGAGACAAGGTCGTGTTTAGGTTCTTGTAGAACCACAACTTTTCCTTGGGATGATCTTAGGATCCTTTGGATGTAATCTCTTTGAAAGGAGATTACACATAATACAAGCACACAAAAGTAGGGACGTACTTGACCCAATTTACAAAGTCTTTATTCTGAAGATCGAGCGAAATATGCTGAAATTCCAGCAGTTTGTCGAATCAAAATTTATAACCTAGTTGGTATATGGTCATCATCCACGATCATCTATCTCAAGCTATTTTTAATAGCCTGGTTGCCATACCATTAAGTTTAACACCCGCGTTGCATTACTTACTTACTTAGGTAGCGCTACAGTCCAAGGTGGCTTCAACCAACAAGCCTCACAGTGCTCACAAAAGCACTACTAATCACGATTTGTTCTTCCGATTATGTCAATATCATCGGCATACGCGAGCAGTTGCACCGACTTTTGAAAGATTGTGCCTCTGATGTTGGTGTGTGAGTTCTGCACAATTCTTATAAGAACAATGTTGAAGAATTCGCATGACATCGTGTCGCCTTGTCTGAATCCTTTTTTGACATCAAAGGTCTCGGTGAGGTCTTTCCCGATCTTGATGGAGCGGAGTGCATTCTCCATCGCCATCCAGCACAAACGGACGTGTTTGGCAGGATGTCAAAACTAGACATAAACCTACATATATATGTACATATGTAACTCTTCTCTATAGATGCTGTCATAGGCGGCCTTAAAATCGATAAAAAGGTGGTAAGTATCGATTTGGAATTTCTGGGTTTTTTCCTAGATCTGCCGTAGTGTGAAAATTTGGTCAATGGCGGACTTTCCTGGCCTAAAACCGAGAGAAACCCAGCATCTCAGATGCGAGATTCCTGATGGTTTTTCGGCAGCGTAGCCACTGGTTTTCAGTACTTGATGCTAGTCTTCCGACTTCAAAGTTCCTCGCAGTATTTCCTTGTCTTTGTCCATACCTTTTCTACAACAAGGTAGTGGTTCGAGTCGATGTTCGCTCCTCGGAACGTTCGGATATCCATCATACTGGAAGAGAGCATTGCGTGGATCGCAATGTGATCAATCTGGTTGACGATTGACTGATCCGGAGATCTCCATGTGCATTTGTGAATATGGAGATGTCGGAATCATCTACTACAAGATTTTGCCCCACTGCAAACCACCGTTATCGGAGGTAGTGTCATGCAGGCTATGCCTTCAGACAGTACTACCAAAGATGCCCTCTCTTCCTAGTTTTGAGTTAAAATCGCCCAGGACGATTTTAACATCATAGCTAGGGCACTGCCCGTACGTCTTTTCTAAGAGTTCAAGGAAGCTGTCTTTGGTATCATCATCTTTCTCCTCTGTGAGGCATGAGCGCATGTCAGGCTAATATAAGCGAATATAGCCTTCATGCAATTTCTTACGAGACGCTCGTTCACATGTCTCCAATAACAAACCCGAATAGGCATCTGTTGTCGGTAGCAATCGCCGTAGTAGATGTCGCAGTTTTTCATCCTTCTTTTGCCAGGCCCGTTTCATTTCACTTCTTGGATGGTGATAATGTCTGCTTTATAGCAGTCCAGGGTCTCCGCTAATTATTTGGCTGCACATGGTCTATTAAGGGACCTAACATTCCAAAATCCAAAAATCTTTGTCCTTACCACGTTTGCTGGGGTCGTCTACAGTTAAATCATACTCATCCGAGGCTGTTAGTATATTCGCAACCAATAGTTCTTTCCATGGTAGGGAAGTTACCCCCAACCTGGAGGACTTGTTCCTTTTTATACCCCTAGAACGTGGGCCGGGTTTTCCCGGAATCAGTAACCCGCTTCGGGGATTTGGGCGCTGCCGTTGGCTCATTAAGGGTTCATTCACCACTAACTCTTTTCCAACACCCTGACTCAGTATTGGGTATCCTATAGACCTGGAATTCAAAAATTTCAAAGCAGCTTCTATAGGGATAAACACGCGTTGCATTAGAGTTGCAAAAATGTTGGCTATACACTTTCACACGGATTCTGGCTGACACTAGAACCTTGACATATTCTTCTTACCACTGTAAGATATTCAAACTTCATTCTTCTATGAACGTTTTAATGAACTTTCTCTAAGATTCTACGGCATCACATGTTATACGATAAAGTCAGTTCCTTTGTGTTAACTTGTACTGTTTTAGCCATCACTCCACAACTTGTTGACTTACAAAAGAGGTTTTGTACTTAAAGTCTGAACAAGGACCTCTCCTCTCTCAAATATTGTGTCTATGGAGTTCTAGTTATCTTTGTGTCTCTACACTGAATGACGGTAGATCTAGATCTACATCCATACATATGTGTAGAACTCACCAAGGGACCATTTCTACAGTTCTTTCTATCATACTGGCATCAGCGCAAAGGTATCTCATCTCAATCCCCATTTTAGGAAAGAAAGTTAATCCTCCTCCCGGGGCTTGGCCTTTACTTAAGCTCCCGACTTCGTCTCATTACACAAAACAGGTTCGCCACGTTTTCTTATTTTCCCTGCTGTAACACTTTAGCAAAATTCCATCATCACCAAGTAATCACAGTCTTTATCAAATTTCTACATCGTAAGCACTAGACACTAGGCCGCAGACTCAAAAAAAAAAATACAAATTTTTGGCGCAACAGGTCCATGGGACCCAGGGCCTAGCTTCTCACAACCATTCGTGTTGTGCGTGTTATATTCTTCACATGAATGGAAGGGGCCTAGTGTTTAATGCCGGATCCGAACGGCAATTTTGAGAAGCTTTTTCATTACAGTTTTACTCTCGGATGTTTGTCAGACGCTCGCGAGAGGTGGGGCCGTGAAAGAAATTTTAGGTGTTGTCTGGGGTTTGAACCTGGAAGCCCTTGCTCCGTAGTCCAACGCACTAACCACTTGAGCCACGGCGCCCACTAGGCCGCAGACTCACTATTCTTTATACATATGTTGATGTAGTGTCTATATTTCCTTACAATTGGGACTGATCATTCCTTGGATCGCAGACAATGTCAAACTGTGGTGATGGCTTAGTTTAAGTCGTGCTCCATTTCCTCTAGAAGTTTGACTACATCGTCTGTAAAGCTAATTTTGTTTGATGATTCCAGTGTTTTTAATAAAAATGCCCACATTCAGTGCGATGATGCTACAATACTGCTTTCGTCCGCCCTTTTACGGTCATTCGTTAATAACTCTTCTCCTTCTATGGTCATACTAACTATTCTTACGATGGCATCGACCGGAATTCAAATCGGTGTTCTGCGATGAATCCTTTCAAATCCATCGCAATTTCTACTCTATCGCTTAGAATTGTCTACCACGGTGTCCACATTCATAGAAGCCCTGTACGACGTACCTTTTGGCACGATGACCAATCTTTGTTTCTTCCTTTGGCCAGTAAATACTTTGTTCTTAACACAAGCCTGTTATGGATGAAATATGTCAATTTAAATCCCTTACCATGGCCATCCAGATCTGCTAAAACTGCCCCTTTTACCATTTTTCTGTGATTGTACTCTTTATTTTCGAATATCCAATTTATTTGCCACACTTATTACACCCTCTAACTAAATCACTTCATAAGTCCTCTAATCCAATAGATAAATACACTTTCCAACTAAATTTCCATTTTATCCACCCCTGGGACATTCTCATTCGACTCTTTCTATAGAAATGCTATGGCCGCCTCTTTTTTTCGTGAAACAAAACCTGTCCAATCCATCAACCGACTAATTTGATAGAAACTGTAATAAAAATAGTTGCACCCCCATACTGTCATCGTCATCACCCACACGCGCACCCCTTAGCGATTAAAATGCCAAAAATCGCATCCCTTGTTAGGGAGTAACAATAAAGAAGTGAGAGATTAAAATCTCTCTTCTGGGTTCTGGGTGGATGTATATTCACCCCTAAGAAGGAGAAAACTAAAACTACCCAATGCAATGGGGTTGAATGGCAACACTATCTGAAATTCGTAGGGGGTGTGGCGAATGAATTAAAGATTTTTTCGTCATATTTCCATCCACCCTCGATCTGAATTTTTCTTTCTATTTTTTTTTTTTTAATGAAACTGACATAATTAAGTCGCAAGATATTGCATCACCCACCTAAACTGCTGACAAATGCCTTCCAACCTGTCAAAAAA
Organism: Xylota sylvarum; assembly: GCA_905220385.1. NCBI lineage: Eukaryota > Metazoa > Arthropoda > Insecta > Diptera > Syrphidae > Xylota > Xylota sylvarum. Next base: position 98,467,163 of record LR999957.1, on the reverse strand, counting down.
TGCTGCTGCTACTTGCAACCCTTGTTGTTTGCGGTATTAGTATCGAAATGAAATCACATTAAAAGAGGAAAAAATAACAGACAAACAGACACAAATAGAGGGTGACGTGCATATTAATTCATTCAATTAAAAACCAGTGATGTTGGAGAACAAAGAAAGAAAACAGAAAAACGTATTCTAAATGTATCCGAATTACGTGACGGAAAAAACACGCGCTCGCTATTCCACCCTCCGTTGCTGGCTTTTTTTCTGGAGGGATGGACGCACGATGAAGTGGCGGCGTTCTCTGTATGTACAGATTTTTTTTTTTTTGTCATCGAGTGTTGCAGATTAAAAACTTTATTATGTCCTTAACAATGAGCGTGAAGTCAAAGTCAGAATACTTACTCACTAGGGATAGTCTATGTGTGCCAGACACCCACTTTTCGCTGAAGTGGCAGTAATTTCGTAATTATGGTGAGACGTCATCTTTGTTTATTTTGTTTGAGGTCTTTGTAGTACTTTGCGACAGTTGTTGGCACTTTAGGGTGTTGTTGAATACTTGTAGATACATACATTCAATTGCAAGGACTATTTTGATGAATAGTCTTCCATTTCATAGACTTTTTTTTTTGTTCACCTAACACCTAATTAACTGGATCGTACATGTTGTATAGTCTCAAGTAATTTTATTTAGATTTATGTTGGTAAACATGCTATTGGCATTTCAACACTAAGGATACTTTGAATATCAAGGAATATTTCTCATTTTATTCCTTCCTTTTAAGAGGACATTTTCTCTTTAAGTATAATTATACTACTTTTCTATTATTACTAAGACAAGGCAACAGACACAAATATTTCTTTTCACCCAAAGCAAGTCCTTTCATTTTATAGAGAATGTACATGTACCTGTACACAAGAGTGGAATGCACCATACGCTGCAGTTATTCACTTCTTCCTTATACTCTTGATACATAATTTTCCTCCTTTGTCGTACATTGCACTGGTTTTGGCAAAGTTTCCGCCTTTTTGGGTGAATAGTAAAAAAGGACAATCAACTTGAAGAAAGGAGTTCCTTAAATATTGTTTAAAGTGAAATAGGAACGATGTACCATTGGGTAATGTATTTGGACCTGTATTTGTTTCACATTAAAACTGTTTGTCATTCTATTAATAACATTTAATAGTACTGCTTGTGGTTGCCACTTTCGATTGACGTAGGGATGATTAAGGTATTTCTTTTTGGTCTACCATTAGGTAGTCCACTTGTAGCTGTATCTTTTCACATTCTACTAAAATCTTAGGGGTTCATTCAACTATAACCATCAAAATCAATTGTAATCTTATTGAATTGTGTGGTGGACATTCACCATATTGCTTATTGTTGGCACTTTCGATTGATATCACGCTGACAAAACTAGTTTCGGTACACCATCGAATGGGAATTTTTGTTTTTTTCCACAGACAAAAGAGACTCTTGTTTGAATAAATTTCAATTAGTGAATTAAGTGTCTGCGATGCATATCGGTCTCTTCGTTCGAGTTCAAGTTCCTTGGAATTTCGAGACTGACATTGAACGGTTTCTTTTTGTTTGCAAATTCCTGGGCGCTATTCTTGTCGGCTAGTCTAATTGAATTTTATGACATTTTAATTGAACGACATAGTTACTCAACACTGACCCAGCTTTTTTTTTTTCTCACCGAAAGTAGACCAATGAACCAGTGGTTTTCCCCTTGAGGAATTTTTTTGTTTAATTTTCTAAAATTAATCAGAACTTTCAAATCGTTTCGATTGTCGGAAAATCACTAAATAAATTCTCTTTCAAGTTCTCTGCAATAGCTTCGGGCGAACACCTACGCACGGTAAGAGTGGAAAAACAATTCCTCCTAAACAGATAGACATAACTGCGGGACATTGATTCAGTGAAAAATCTCCACCGATTTATCACTTTTCCTTTCTTTCCCTGCCAATCGGTGGGAGTCGGAAAGATTTGTGTATTCGCACGCCAAGCATTAAAATAAATTATGAAAAATAAAGCACAACTTTCGAGAAAAAATATGTAGTTCACCCAGAATTAGCATCCAATTTGCATTCGTCATCGTTTTCGTCTGACGCTTTTTGTATCGATGTATCTGTTGCGATGAAGTAATGACATCACATCCACCTCAGAAGACTGATGGCAATATTATGAGATAGTTTTCGGTTTATTTTTGTAAATAGATCATGATAATCAATTTGGATGTTGTTGGCACGCTCATTTGTCATATTAAAGTGTTTTATACATTTTTTCGTACATCTGACAGAGATGTTAAAAGTTTATGTTATGGGGTCCCAGAGGGGAGACGTCGAGGGCCAACGCTGTTCACATGATTGTGTTTCTTTTTTTGGTTTCGATGATTTATCGGTTGGTAATGTTTTGGAAAAAATGTGCGACTTGGTGGCAAAACATGACGTGTTTGGTTGACCTCTTTCACGGTGCATGTAATTACTAGATGTATAGATAGAAATTCTGTCACCTCGAAGTTCTGTCACCTTCCAAGTTCGAAGTACTACGCCGTTTCCAAAGTGCAATGTTTAGATTTTTTTTGTTTCAAATGATTCAGACTTTGCTCACATCATTCATTTGGGATTGCGTAAGTTGTTCATTTGCATATGGGTGCGATTATGAAGATTCTCTTTCAAATGGGCACTGAGGTGAAGATTTGTATTACTCATTAACTGGGTTTATGATATCAGCTTTTAGGTTGGCGTAATGAGTAAGTGGCGTTGAGGTTGATGATCTGATGTGTTAATCATAGCTTTTTGTTAATCATAAACATGGTGATGTGAAGACTATGGCATCTGTGAACTAGGGCACTAAGTAAAATACGTCAGTGAGTACTGTTCTGCTAAACGGATTTTTAGCTCATAGGGAGTCATACTCTGAGCAAGGTTAGTATTCAATTGCTGTTTTTTGTTACTTCAGAGATTTTGAAATAGTGACGTTTGCAACTCTTTTCGTAAGTTTTAGCAATATCTTCCAAATGCAAGCAAGTACAAAACTGACGACATTGTCTACTTCAGTATTTTAAGTTGCCTGAATCATGACAGAAATCAGCCTGAAATTTGCAGTCGTTACATTACTAGTCTTCAAATTTTAGTGAGCGCTGTAGCTCAGTTAAGCGAAGGTTCAATGAATGAATGAATTCTGGCCTCCATTAGTATACGTATTCCTTTGAGAAAATAAGCCACCTTAACCAAAGTAATAGTAGTAGTTAGTATAGCTTCCTCCTCTTTCAAATACAAATGGCACTCTACTTCTTAAAGCATGTTTAGCTTGCTAAGATCGGATCAAAGGTAAGAAAGAAGTTGCTGTACTCAAAAGATTGTAAGATATCGAACTACCCCTTGAATGACTTGAACGTCAGGGCCATAACCACTACTCATCTGAAATAATGCTCTTCTAGAGCCCTTATATGTAGGTATATCTTTCCCAAGGTTTGTCCTAGCGGGTACATTGCATTTATCTCGAATAACCTTCCTAAACAATACTCTCTAACCACTATGTCGCGGATACGAGCATAGTAGATACGAAACATACTCCTTGTTTGAACTGAATCAAGAATTGTTTGATGTATCAGAAGTTTGCCTAGATTATACTTGTATTCTAGTACGTCTAGCAGTCATCGTCCTTATGAAGGATGCATCTCGTCGTCGGTTTAAAATGTTTCCATCACTTTCAGGATAAAGGATATGAGAGTGATATCTGTGAGATTTGGGAACCTCACTAGACTTTTTGCACGGTTTGAAATACAGTCCTCATGCACCTCCCATAAAGCTACCAAGCTATTAATTTACTTTTTTTGCGAAAATACAAAGACAGACTTTATTTAAATAAGCTACCAGCATTGCAGCTCTTATAGTTATTTGCGTGCTGATTAGTATGGTATTCGGGAATATATAGCTTCTATGAAAAACAGAAACTGTATGAAAAATATTGTTTCTAGAAGCTTGGACCTGTCGGGGCTCATATCACTTTCCTTTAAGAAATGTCCTTAAACCATGGCAAACGGTCATTATAGATCTCTGCGTATTCTCCTGTATTCTCTGCTCTTACTTCCAAGTGACTAAATGCAGACTTAGCAGGTCATTGACACTATGAGCCACTCAGGAATGGCAAATTTCTAGCCACCATCAAAAGGTGCCTGATTTTAATAATGTCCTTTCGGAACCTCTGTATAAAATCTAACAAAACAACTTCCTTACTTGACTTGACCGAAAGAAAACAATAGTTTTTTCCTCCTTTTCCTAACTAGAAAATTTACTCCACACGGGTATCTCGGCAACACTATTTACACGTCCTGCAGTAACCCACAACATACACTAAAACTACTGCAACGACTGGCAGACTGATAGTCACTCGTACCTCACACACTGTCTGCTACGTCACTTTGCAGATTTGAACAATCAGATAACAGAGCACGTTGCCCGCTGTACAACCACTTGTACCTTACAACATGTTCGATACACCTTTACAGCCCTTAACAGAGCCAACTCATGCCGCAGTCGGTTTGTCTCTCTCTCTCTCTCCATTTGCATTATGAAGTTGCACTCTATACTGTTACCTACTTCAATTGCATTCCTCTGCAGAAGGCTCGGTGGTTTGGTTTGTATCTACCTACAAAATACTGTTGCATCACCATATTGGTTTTTTTTACCATTCCAAAGGGATGTTCCTCTTATACACATATCCCTGCAATGGAAAATATCTGTGAACTATGTCAGGAAACAAGACGATTGTAGAGAAGCTACGTAGTAGTAGTACGTTTACTCCCGGGAGTCGTAGTAGGAACGTTTCTATACATAAAGAGGCTTTTTTTCGGGACAATCTGGGTAAGAACAAAATCACATCCTGGGAAAATTTACTCCTGTGTGTCGTCTTTTTTATTGAGAAAAAAAAAACTAGAGAATAAAACAAGTAACCTACTTTAAGCACAGTTGTGTTGTGTAGTGGTAGTGTGCAATATGTTGTTGTTGCTTTAGTCTGCTAATCACTTGGCTCATTTGCAAGTGCCGGTGAAAAACTCTATCTTCGTTGCACAATGGTGTACGCGAATGTATGTATGAAAAACAGGGTAGATGATAATAATGGCTCGGATTTGACCTGAATATTGTGCAGCATATCTTGTTGTTGCAGTGTTGTAGGTGTGAATAGTGAACCAGTTTTCTGGAAGTTTTCCGGGACTTTCAGGCCATTGTTCGAAGCACACAGAGAGATAATGGAGAGGAATTCTAATTGGGTTGGCGCAGGTGTGTTTTATTTATTTTTTGCTTGTGTTCTATATCATAAACAGTTGTGAAATGAAGAGGGATTTGTGAGCTTATAGTTTGGTAAAGGATGCATTTTGGTTTATGATTTTAGGATTAGTATAATGCTAGTGCAGTTTGGGGAGTTTGAGAGATTAAAAAAGCTTATATTCCTGTGATTTGTATGTGGTTTCGAGAGAGCAAGGTATTTATGCGGTGTTAGAGATAACTTTTTAATGACTTAAATTTCAAGCAATCATATGTAGTTGTAGGCTCGTAAAAGTGTGTGAATCCTATGAGCTCTACTCTATTACCCCAATGGCAGTTTGTTTCAGCTTTCCCCAAGTCTTTCCCAGGTGCTGTGCCTTCTTCTCAACTGTTCTGTGGCGTGTTTTTCACGAAACGCCAAGTCTTCTGTCATGCTAGGTCAACTAGGTTTCATTGCATGGTTAGTGATAAAACTGTAACCTTTTTATAACATTTTGCTATACAATCCACCAATTTACTATTTCCACTTCCGTCATTGGATGGTCGTGCTTATATGTATGTTCTTGACTCGTTCTCAGATACCTAAGTCACGCCGTAGTAACATTTGTCGGTGCTCAACTGATCAAAGTATTCCCACATGTTTCTCATTACTAGAGTTCTTAAGGAAAAATCACTGAAAACGATTGCGGATTGAATCTTTCAACTCACTATCCTTTCTTTATCTTTCTCTGCGAGCTGGGCTCCACCTTTAGGTATTTAGTTCACTTGTCACTTGAGTCAAATTAAAACTCAGCTCTTCATACATCATGTTGATATCCCTGCGTCTAGGCTGGTGATCACAATGTACCTGCTGCTAAAATAAATACAAATACAAATTTTTCGCGCAACAGGTCCATGGGACCCAGGGCCTAGCTTCTCACAACCATTCGTGTTGTGCGTGTTATATTCTTCACATGAATGGAAGGGGCCTACTGTTTAATGCCGGATCCGAACGGCAATTTTGAGAAGCTTTTTCATGACAGTTTTACTCTCGGATGTTTGTCAGACGCTCGCGAGAGGTGGGGCCGTGAAAGAAATTTTAGGTGTTGTCTGGGGATTGAACCTGGAACCCCTTGCTCCGTAGTCCGACGCACTAACCACTTGAGCCACGCCACCACTGCTGCTATTCTTGCAAAATTGTTACTCTTGGAGGTAATGGGTATCGATTGCTTTATTCTAGCAGCTATATGCATCGCGTTTTAGGAAGCAGTTCAAAACCTGCTCGTACTCACATTTCGGACCCGTAGAGGTACTGATTGATACTGAAATTGTTGTCTGCTCTTACATTTTGGGACCGCCTATGTTTGACATTATTTTTAGGTTGTTTGTACCCATTTATTGATCCAGGTACTGTAACTCAAGTTTAAAAGACACGCCGTGGTCGCTGAAATTCGTTATTACAATCTTCATGACACTCCTTCTACTGGTAAGTAGTATTTCTACTTCTTCCCTGCAATTTGTAGACTCATGCTTATCGGAGAGTCCTGATATTCTCGTTGTAAAAATCCTCCTGGAGGAAAGTTTATCACAGATCTGTAAAGCAGATTATTTTTTAAATACTCGGTGTTCTCAATCTATGGATACATGCATTAGATTCTACAGTAACACCGCTGCCTAACCACAACGAAACACGTCCTTGTAGGTAAATTTTACTAAAGATTTTAGATACCCTTTTCTTTAGTCAAAAGTTGCTCATTATATCACATACTGCTACACTGATGACCATGAGCTGCCATAGTCATAGTTTCATAAGTTTGTCTTCCATAGACTATAGACGAAATCCAGAATGTATCTCCCAATTACAACACACTGATGTGTAAAGCCATTCATTTATGTATATCTGCTTCAAGCTAACATCAATATTTTCCCTCCAACTGACATGAAATTACTCTTAAATATCCTTGTGACATTCTTTATCTAACTCTCCTCTTTGCCTGATCGGGCTTCACTCTTCCTTTTTACATTAATCACAGATTCGATGCAAGATTTATAAAAATCAAGGAGAATACCTTTTTATTTCCCAGTAACACCGACCTCTGCCTTTTGAAGCGGAAGGGTTTTAACATGCGCCTCAGTTTCTTTGGTTTTGTAAAAGCTACTAAACGGATCCAACCCAACGATCTTACGTTTTACAATAATCAGTTGTCAGGTCAGATGCCAGGTGTGAACGGAACTTTATTAGAACTTTACACCTTAATGACATATTTGAAAATCCTTTAATAATCATACCTCCTCTTATTCGTCCTTACTTGCAAGGGTAATTGTGCTCTAGCTTGTATAGTTCACTAAATACTCGTAGTTGGGGCGATCAATGGATAATCTGGCCTAGTCTCTTGGATCACACTAAAGTTTGTTGAACTATCAATTATTGTAAACACTTTATTTTTTGCTTTCCCAAAGCAAATAAACCATTAAATGAGCTTTGCATTAAGAATATGACCTGATATTCTTTACTTTACTTACATACATATGTGCATACATATGAAAGCATGCATTCCCTGTTTGCAGTGGAGTTTATCTCATACCCTGGACCGGACAGATATTCCAAGTCTAATAGGCTTCTTTTCATGGCATTCATCGTGTATTTTTCTCACTTTCCTCGCCTATCGTACCTACATCCATATGGACATGCACACATACATATCCACTATCTATTCCAATACTTTGCAGTTGTATTCGAAAACTTAATCACATAATTCCAGATTCAAAATAAACTTCAATTTGTCCAAATTGTGTCCAGAATTGCATAAGCTTCCTACCCCTTCCATAGGTCTCCCATCGTGGCTGGAACTTTTTGCAATTCATTCCAGTGCTCAAAAGTCATACACTATGAAGAGCCTACTTGTACGAGTATATTCAACAAATCTATACAATACCACCCATAAAAGGTCAATGCTTTCCTGATAACACGCTCTACAAACACTCCCCAGCTTCGGGTAAACACCATTTGTGCGCACACATCCACTGATAACGAGCGATACAAGCACACAAAAGAAAACGGTGTTAAACTTGCAAAAAAAAAAAAACGAAATCCATCCACCAACAGATGCAAAAGTATCTATTGCGTCATGGTGCAAACAATCCAAAGAGAGAAAAACCAAAATCTGTTGCAATCGCCTAACAGACTGTTAACGCTCTGTTTATTGGTTCGATTCCAACAATTTCTCATGTATCTACAACCACTATACCCAGTCGGTTTTGCAGCGTACAACCTCAGTTGATGTCTGACTGTAGATGTGTTAACGTCGGTTTTTTGTCGTTTGTTTGTACGAAAATATAAAGCAATTCCTCGTGAGCTCTAGTTGTAGGCAATTTATATGGATACTTCGCTGCAAATTCTATAAGTGTTGGCTTATCAGTGGATTGTTGGATTATAAAAAAGCTTTTTAAGTGTGCTCTCCGAATGTACTTGATGTCACGTTTAAGATCTGATCTGGTGCTAACATTGCTATTATGGATCGTAACCGCGATTCACTTAGTCATTGAGTTGTGTTAAATATGGAAATAAATGTGAAATATAAATTTATAACGATATACGTCATCCATATGTTTGATGACAAATTTCATTTCATATAGTGGACTGTCAAATATGTATGAATAAAGTGAAAGATAAAAAAAAAAATATTTTACCCCCTTCGACAGTGACGTGTTCGAATGTGTAGTAAGACTAGAAGTCTTAGTCAGTGTATATACTTAGAAAATTGTGTAAATTTGTGAAAGTAAACAAAAAGGGATACTTTAGATACAAGGAACATCATGTTGGCCGTCAAAAATTTCTTCCTTCCCGAAAGGAAAGCCCCGGAGACCCCACAGCGATTCTCGCGAATGCCAGAAGCATTTCTACGCTCGATACGTCGGAGATCGTTGCGTGTGAAGCGCGCTAAAAGTTTAGTAGTTCCCGATCGGGAAAAAAGGAAATCAGGTGAGGTAGAGTGTTGCAACAACGAACAGAATAGTAGTTAAGTGGAGGGTAGGTGGTAGTCTTGAGGATGGGGCTTTGAAATATGCATGTATCTTGAAATATTTAAAGTGCGAATAAAGTCGTAAATTTTTCAATCTCTACGTATTTTTGTCAAACTTTCAAAATTTGAGGAATCACACCACGTAATCAGAAAGCAAAAAGTACACCACTATCTATTACAAGCCAGCCATATATGCAGCAGTAGTGTTGATGTCGGTAGTAACTTTGATTAGTCTACCCAGGATAACAATAGAATAGTGTCGATAGAATGTTCTATGAGCAACATCAGTTCAATTTATGACCAACTTTTCACGAGTTTTTTTTATAGAGTTCAATTGTCGAAACTCAATTGTATTCGAAAAATGCTGTATCACCTTAGAGAGTGCATACAAACTCACAAACGTGGCAAAAATTTACAGATTCTACCGGTAGAAATTGAAATGCTTTTTTCTCGGTTTATATATGAAATATAGGCCGATTAGAAATGCTTCTTCAGGTCCATAGTATATGCTCTGGATATAAATGATTTGAACTCATCTGGATAAGAAGTCCAGAAGTGCGCAGGAGCACGAAATGCTACCTCATTTGCCATATGTATGAGGCATTCAACTTGGAGTAATTGTCTGGTGGTCTGCTAGACTAGAATCACAGACAGATTCAATACTCCATTGTGTTTGAGAATTTAATATAACTCAACTGTCCGTACATAGTAGTTGTTTCAAAAGCCCTCAGAAACCAAGAATTTAATTTTTGAAGGCTCTAGTCAGCCTGGCATACACCATTGCTTAATCTTTGTAGCGGAGGTTCAGCCTTTCTGATCCTCTCAAATCTGAAAGCTGGGATTTAAGATTTTTCTGAGTTGCAGTGTTGTTCCCCATTCGCTTCTGGACTGAATTTCTGAAGAAATATTTTTTCTGTCAAAGACCCTCAGTACGGAAATGCTAGGATCATTGCTATTCCTCGTTAACTATCCTAAAACTGAAGCAACTATTGGCGACGTTTTGTCTTTATAAGACATTAGATGACCTTTCTTATAGGAGCTAATATTCCAGTTCTTATCATTCCATACTTGTTTGCAGATTAGATTCAGTACTTACCTCTTGCCAAAATATTATTGCAGTATTTCAAAAATTTTCAATGTAAACCACCAAGAACGGTGGCTGTGTCGTTCTGCAACTTTTGAATAGTTCCTCGAACTTCTTCATCGACTTGATTTGGGCTTTTGTTTGCTACCTTGCTACCTACTTCTTCCTCTGTTTAGTATGCTGGTGATGCTTCTTAGATACTTTTCAAATATGATGTCAGCAGCCAGTTGCTTCATGTCACGAACCTCTGCGATATTCTTGAACCCGATGGTCATATTGCGGTAGCAAACAATGAACTTGAGGCAAAAAAAAAACTCAGTCGAACCAATAATCATTTATCTTATTAGTTTATTTTTTTATACCTTAAAAGGCTATCGGACTTCAAACGATTCCGTAAACATTGTAAATCATTGTTCATTGACCTTGCTCTGCGACGCATTTGTTTATCATCCGTAGGAGTTCTAGGGCTTTTTGTAGCATACGTGTGTATTCGATAAAAAATCTATAAAACTTGAATAATTTAATGTAGGAAGGAGGGCCATGAGAGAGTCACGCCAACCATAAAAGGGCTTCGAATCGAAACCACCAGTTGAATAAATTTCACCACTAATATCACTAGCATGATGAACTACTAATTTATTATTTGCAATACAATGGCACATTTTTTAATACATAGATCCAAACCAAATTAACACAATAATCTTGTATTTTACAATAGAAATCGTTATAAAATTTTAATTTTCCAAATCAAAACGTATGCCATCTATGGCATTCCAAAGTCAAATGAGAATAATAAAAACAAACAAATTGTTAACGGCCAACGGCTAAAAGATGACACACTTGTCTTGTCAGTTGTGACACTTATATATGTAAACCTGTTGTATTTCATTCAAGAAAAATAAAACAATATAATTAACTTGCTGCTGTCAACCTTGAACTTCAGACGTTTGTAAGGAGAGATAGTTAGGTTTCTTCAACTTTTCAAATTACATAAAAAGAAAAAAAGCTGTGTGGAGAAATTATGTGTAGATATGTCACAATTTTTGCGATATTTGAAATGATTTATTCAAATAGTTTTTGACACACAAAAACATGATTCAAAACCTGTAAATATCAAATGAAGAAATTTCCTATGATTTGACTTTTCTTTAACAAAAATTTGTATGTGTACATTATGTGAAAAGAGAAACACCGATTTTTGGATTGAGTTTTGCAATTATGTACTACAGCGGTTATTAGGAAATTTACATTTCGCCCGAAGTTAACATCAAAGCTGATGAGGATTGTGCAAGATTCGATGTATTTTGTGACAGGTTTACTGGGTGATTAATGGAATTGACTGTGAGAAATGTCGTTACGAAAGTGATTTAAATATGTATAGCAAACTTTTATATGCATAAGAGGTGACGTTTATTGTTTTGAATTCAGTCCAAAATCTTTGAAGGGCTTTGAACTCCTTTTCGTAAACAGTTCAATTAGGATAGGCTATTAACTCGTATGGTTTCTTGACAGATTTTGAATTTTAAGCCAAGATTTCTCAGATTCTACTTCTATTTCTCTAGTTTACCTACCTTTTAGTGGGGATGTTATTTTTGTCGACCTTATATACTATAGATACAGTGGATTCAATTCTAGAGCTTGTCGGTAGGTTTCATTGGAACGTTTGTGTATCCACTTCGGTATAAAGCCCTATGTCTTCGCTGAAAATTTGAAAAGTGTTTCTATAGCCAGGTTTAATATAACTTTACTTTATCTTGTTAGTACGTAATAGCTTTAAGTCCAGTTTTGGCAGATTTAGCATGGTAGCTGACTTTGATCTGTTGGTCAAAAAAGCGTCGAAGTCATCAAAAACCCTTGCCTCTATTCTTTAAATGATTTTAGATGTTTTCTCCTGATATACTATAAAGTGCAGTTTTGTAATGTACAAGTTTGCTCAATAGTGACTCGTAAGATATCCTGCTCGAAATATGTTATGTGCTTGCTCGAAATCGTTATTCTTTTCTGAACGCATAAGTTGTTTGTATTATTAATAAAAAGAGACAGCGAAAGCCTGTAGTGTCAAATGCCAGATATAATAAATTTGTTCACGTTTGACAAGAGCTGCATGATCAGTTGCAAGTATCTACCTAGTTTCCAATCTGAAGTCGCTTGCCAAACAATTTATAGATATTCCAATTAATTTTTTGGTTTTCTATTCGTCATCAATCCAATCATCCTTTCTTTTAATCTTTGATCTCTCTCCGATCTTGTGTTAAATCTATGGTTTCCCTTAAGTCTGGTGAATTCCGATCTTTTCACCGCTTTCAACTGACGTTGCTATGACACCATGCCGAATCTGTGTTTTTTACATCAATACTGAAGTGATGTCTACTCAAATGTTTCAGGGAATCTGTTACCACATCAGAATAAATCAGGTAGATAATGTGTGATCCATCTCGTTTACATACAGGACTTTCCAAAACATATGATCCTAAAAAAAAAGATCATCAATTTTGCAAACGACAACCTCAGCCTTTGAGGCTTTAGCAATTGTATAGAAAAATTACTCAAAATGATTGTTCTTATATTACTACACGATTTCAAAGTTTAATCATAAAGCAAGCCTTCTAATTAACTGATAATCATGGTGGTTTGTTCGCACAAATGAATGCCAAGTCGCTGATTCAGTAAAGTCTCTGCCATTAACTTAGCACTCGAGGCGAGAGATTAGTATATTCTACATGACATCACATTTGAGTGAGAATTTCACTTTTCTGGATTTTTTAATAACCAAGATTCATGATTCTTAGAAACCGGATTCTTCAGTAAAAACCGCTGGAATCACAGCTGTTTCATCTCTCATATTGACAAGAGACGAGAGTAGTTTCTCTATTGGAAGTCACTAGTTTTCCTGTATGAGCCGTAGGAATCACTTCCCCAGGCATCTCCTAATAAAATTTAAAGTCTATTTCTGGTTGGTGCAGCTTTCTTCAAATTTACTATCAGTCTTAATATTTCCTACGGTTTCGGTCTAGGCTACTCCCTATAACATGTGTCAGGTCCTTTAGGGCACGTAGATAGAGTCTACGTATGTATAGCCATATCTGTTAGTCCTAAACTCATGCTTTCTCAGAATGCATTGACCAGAACGTTTCCTAGCTTAAGTTTTTTGTCTTTCCTCAGACTGACTTATAGGCCATGGATACCCTATGACAAGCTTTGTTGGTCCATCCTAGAGCAGCCCTTTCGGTGTTTCTCGTTTTCTGAAACGAATTCTATTTTCTAAGTCCGACAGTGGGTTTTTTGGTATCTACTATTCTGTTGCAGTAGTCAACTGACTTTGACATATAACCAGAGGCTTAGAAGTTTAGTTTACTAAGCCTAGCCTTAGAAAACCTTATTTTTTCATTTCGCAGGACGTTCCTGTCTTAGCAAGGCAGACAATTCGGACTGTAATGGCTTCTATTACTAGTGACATACGAAGTGTCCTCGAAAATGCACTAAAAATACAAAATTTTTCCGTTGTCCACCGAATTCTGAAGAAAACCAATTCAAAAAAATTCTTTCTACATTTTAAGACTCTCCTTTGGAATGTACGCGACTGATGTTTTGAAGTAGCAAGAAATACCCGCGAAACGTTTTCCAAATTAATAAGTTGAAAACGATATAATTTTAGTTCCGTAGCTGAGTGGGGTTAAAGTGGCCATTTATTAGTGCGCATTTCTGTTGATTATGCAAAGGGCTATAAAGTCTCCAAATTTTCGAGAACTGAAGAAGAGCCATCGACAAGCAACATCTCAATATAATTTTACGATATTTAAATGGTGTTGCATTTGGGCAAACAACAGGTGGAGCTAATATATTACCCGCAGCGCACATTTACATTTCAACAACTGTACTAAAACTGAAGGCCATAAAATCTATATCTTGGCGGTTATGTGGGCGCATTATGACTTTGTAAGACCATTTTGCTTATTTTCTAATGCCATAAAACAATAAACAAATGAGGCTGAAAATAGTACGCTTGCGAAAACGATGGTTTCCCATAATTCAATTTCTATTATTTCCCTATTTTTCCCTTTGATTCTTCAGAGAATTTCGAGAATCTCCTTGTGCAGCTGATCAAATCACATGAAAATTATGACGAAAGGACGAAAAGGAAAGTAAATAGAAATAATATTGTCACAGTCAATAAATGTTCTATTGTAGTAGCGGTTGGAAGGATATCATAAATTTGCTTTCCTTTTTTTTTTTTTTCTATTTCACTCGATTTTTTTGTTACTGAAACGTGAACGTCCTTGTCGTCCGTCTGTCTAGGATGTCTTGTCCATCAAAATGATATTTCTTATAACGATATTGAATTGCATTTAAATATTGATTTTCTTTTCTCTCTCTGTTCTGCGTGTCCTTGAAATTCTATACCACACAAGGGTATAGAAAAAAATTTCACGTGCAAATGTATTCTTGTCCTAAATTTAGATTTTCTCGGTTCTCTCGTTCTCTATCGATGATGATAAAACAGTGAATTGTATGTGATTGACATTTAATGCTTACGATCGAAATAGTATCTATTTATAAACATAGTCGTCATTTAATGACACGCCAGTGCTAGTGGTAAATGCTGGCAAGTAATGCATTCATTGGTGTTTATGGTGGAAAGGCTGGCAATAGTGAATGTAAATCGTAAATTTTGCTTAACCCACTCTTAGTGTACTGGCTGGTTTATATGATACCTGGTTTTATGCTGCTATTTTGCAATGAATTTTGAATTGTGACAAGCACAAACTTTTCCATTGTGTTTTACATTTGGAGTAGATATTTTGTTATACACTAACGAATCTTATACTTACTTGGTGCCAGTGAAATCGCAGTTAGTCATAAGTAAGCATACTATGAAAACTATGTTAAGTTTTCAGCTTAAATTAGGAATGACGTGATTGTAGTCTCGCGTGATAAAGCCAGTTATAAATTGAAACGTTTAGGAGGGTAATTTGCTTGCATTTGTTATATTTTTTGGGACAGCTTAGACATTGCCAAATTCTTTATTGAACTTTTGTAAGGTACCTATATCGTGTTTTGCTTATATTTATCAGATGTAAGTTAATAAGTAAACCCTCACTATGACCAATGGATTGAATAAATCAGAAATTGACGATTGTCATACGCATCCGATTGATAAAACTATTTCTTCTGCATGACTGGTCATACCCATCATTATTTCTTAATCACGAATACTTTATGTGACATCTAACATGCCAGCTGGACCTCATACATATTAGTTTTAATAACATCTGACTTTTGGCACAAGAACCATAAAAATATTTCTCGCATTCATTCTCTTTGAAGCAAATCGAATTGCTTCTATCTCTCCATCATTTCACTTTCATTCAGTTGCGCCTTCATCTTTCATTGCACACCGAAAATGGCGAACGAATGTTGAGTGACCACCATAAAAATGTCACATAAACTATGCGCTGCTTTAAAGAGGACAAACAACATGGGTAGAAAGATTCTCTCAAAGAGAAACAAGAATCTGGTCGTCATAATTTAAAAGAAAGCAAAGGCCAAAACAATGCACATAGAAATGGATTAAAAAAAAAAAAAAGAGAAAAAGAAATAACCCAGCAGTCAACATACTCCCCTGTGGAACTTCTGTGCAAATGCTGATTGAATCACCCGAAAACTGTGTACAAAGCGGAAGGAAATCACTAAACAGAAGTTGTGGTAGTGTAACCTCTTTGTTTGACTGAATCTGGATTCAAGTTCAACGTTTTGGATGTGGATATCCAGTGAACTTAGTTCTCTCTTTTTCTCTTCTATAGTGCTATAGTTGTCGTTGGTAGGAAATCATAAGTCAAATAGAATTTCGATCTATGCCAGTGATAGGGTTGTCCTATTCCAAAGAGTAGGAGATTTAAAACAATCTATCCTTAGTGTAGTCTATGTACATTTGCTTCCCACTTGATACGTTCGGTACACCCATAGATATCCAGATATTGTAACATTTTGCATGTGGTTTTTTCATGAGCCTGAAAGAGGAGGAGGTGCATATGTATGTATGTATATGCATAAGAACTCACGATTATTATTTGTTTTTCTTTGTTTTTTTCCTTCTTTTTTGCCTTTGCTTTTATCGTATTGTCTCTTTGAATATTTCCATGGGGTTACTTTGTTTTCACTTGTTTGATCAGGTAGGGGGAATGGGGGCTACACTATTCCGATTTTTTTATAAATATTGATGTTAGCTATGACCCGTTTGTTTATCCTAAACCAAACCATTTCGGTTCTATTTGGTGTAAATCAATTGAATAAACGAAGTAGAATTAATACATGAAATCGTTTGGGACAATGTATATTTTACGGTGTATCTAGGTAAACTTATCTCGAATTCTCCACTCATCTACAAATCGAAAAAAAAATTCTAGGCTCCTGCTGATTCCAATCAAAAACAGTTCATCACCAAGGGCAACAATAAAACTCATTTTAAATTGAAACAAAAAAACCTCTCTAGAAGCCCCAGAAATGATAAAGATCACCGCTAACAAAAGGCCTCCAATTACCCAACGCGATCAGGCACTACTTAAAAAGATACTTCCATCCTGGGGTCATAATCTAACGCTTTCAACTCCGTTTCCCATCCATCATTTCTAATCCCAAATAAGACCCAATTGTAGGTCATCGTTTGGCCTAAGAAAGCATTTTTAAATGTTTGCGCGATCACTCTTTGATCGCTGATCTTGGCGGGATTAACATAAAGAAGAAAATGCAACAACGGGGCCGGTGGTTTGATTAAACAAACACAGAACCACTACACCTACCCAAATGGAACTAGACAGTAAAAAGCAAGCAGAGTAACAAAAAAAGGGAGAGAAGGAAGAAAGACACAAACTTGCCTTCAATGACCATTGTTTGGGGGTCTCTCCAACGATCCGCCGCCGCGTGATGTTGATCGGTTGAATGGCTTTGCGGTGTGAGCGCTTCAACAATAATAGCATTTTCCGGTTCAGATTTTTATTGCTCTCCCTCCGTTTTTGGACAGGCAATGTAGTGGTTCTATTCTCCCTGCCAATTTATTGATAGATGAGTTGATAGATAACCATATGAATACCCGTTAGTCGTCATGCCCTACCACACGTGTGTGCCCATTGACCGTTGCCATATTAGGTTGACAAATAAAACACTTGAAGTGAAGGTTCTTTCGAAATTGTCGCCCAAATTGGGCAAGGTCTAATAGGGAGAATATATGCATATTGATGTGTCCATGAATTAAATTTTTGGCAGTGATATACTGATCGTGTTTTAGTATGAATGAAAGAGCCCGAAACAGGATACGCATTTCCAGTTAACTTTCATCGGTTTCACTTGAGTATGAATCAAATTTGTTTGAAATAGAAAATTTCACCCCAAGCGATCCTTTTCATCAGAAAAATGTCTCCAAATACTGGCCGCCAATGATATGATCCATTGAAATTAAATATTCATCACGTAGTCTCTCTGTACAAGTTTAAAGCGAAAAAAAGGAGCCAAACCTGTTCAATTACAGGAGAAAAGATAACAGAAAAGAAAAAAAAAAGTACTAAGCCGACCAAATGGCGACACATGCATAGCGAGACAGACGGGGGTTTTAGGTTTCGTTTTCCCACCTTTAACCAGATCACTATGTTTCTGATCATTCAAAGTTAATTAAACTCTTAAGAGGGGCCATGAATCGGGGAGAAGATTTAGACCCAGCTGCACCCACAATGCAAATGCACACACGCCGATGCAGAGTTGTCTTCGTATATTTTTTTTTTTTAAAACTTAACGACAGCTGTTGGCATCCGAAGAGATGATGTGTCAGCACATTTGGATTCTACAAGAAGTCTTTGTCCACTAAGTCTCATGTTAGCAAAAAAAAAAAAAAAAAGTAGTAATAATACGAAAGCAAAAGCAGAAAGAAGTCAGCCAACTCTTAAAAATTGTACGCGAGACTGGTGAAATAATGTTTATGCATAGAAGTCGTACGACAGGTTTTGTTTTGTTGTGGGACAGTAGCAACGTCCATGCGTTAGTACTCATTCTATGTGTACTTTGACAGCTAAAAATGACGACGTGATAGCATTTTTATTACTTTTAGAATTCATACGAATTATAAAACTACTAGAAATGTTTTCAATGACAAAACTACCTATATAAAGTGACCTTCGAGGAAGATTAATTGCGTGTGAAAAGGGGTGTTAATTACGTGTGTTATTATTCTTTATGATGAGAAAATGTGTGATCTATATGACTCAGAGTTAGTTTTCGTGCTTAAAACAAGACAGGGACACATATTTTTCACACCAAATGCTCGAAAGTGCCATTTAATGGTGTCCCAAATTTTGGGACAAACTAATTTTTTGTCATAAATCTACATTATTATAATAAATTTATAGTGGGACATACTTTTTAGTATATTTGTAGCAATTTCATGTATTTCAATCACACTTAACTTCGCGTTAGAGAAGAACATGTGTTCAATCAATTCAGCCTTCTGCAAAATTTTTACCACAAATGGTGGAGATACAAAAAAAAAATACAAAATACATTTTCTAACTATGCTTCAAATAAATTAATTTCAATAAATGAACCACTATGCCACATATTGAGACAACAGAGAAGTACAAACAAATGTCCGTGAAATATATATTAAAATGCTTATCCACATTAGCCCTTAACATTTGGTAGTCCACCCTACCAAATTGATTGAAGCAACTACTACCGTTCTCACACCGCAGCAGAGCATTTGAACCCTAACCTTCCCAGAACGATGGTTACTCACATATGTATCTCTTCCCCGCCCACTCCAAACAAAAAATTGGAAATTAAAACATCTCAATTTGACAGTTTCAAATATCCGTATCTATCTATCTTAAAGGGCATAGTAAAACTACTCAAACTTGCCTAAACAACACATTGGTAACCCCACTGCCACATGATTAATGATTCTCACCTAGTGAGGGTGTCACTTCAATAAATACGTTCAAATAATAATTAATCATCATTCCACACACACCTTTCGTTATTCGTTGCTCCTATCTAAAGGTTCAGCTACTTCCACGATTCTGTGCAATGTCTGATGATGAGTTTGTGCATGGCAATTGTGTGTTGCCCTTTCTTTTATAGATGTTATCTGAATCGGATACCAACAGATACTTAGAATACCAATGACCCTGAATGGAAGATAAAATACGTTCGCAGAATGCGGAAGTGAACTTGATTTGTGTTTATATTGCGATTTTAAAACTGAGTTAAAAGCATTTAAAAAAAAAAAACAGAAAAAACAATCCAACAGATATCAATTAGAGAGGAAGCAAAGTATCTTTTTGCGCAGCAATTAAATTAAATTGAAGTTCTTGTTCTGGAATCTGTACTGAAATGATCTCATTTAAATGTGTTAACATTATGCGCGGAGACTATCTCAACCAGATGTTTGCCACCACAATTAATGTGAACAATTCGGCAGCTTCAAATGATCTCATGAAAAAAAAAAATTCTTTATCTACTATCTTAAAAGTAGTTTATTATTCTATTCAGTAAAACTAGCACATGTCCTTCGGTGTGTTCTATTCAACTTCTTTCGCTTTATATAGTCAAACTAACCTAAGGCTGTGATTCTAATATAAAATCTTTTCATTGAATTCTATGCGACATGTATCCTTAACTGGGAATTGGTCATTAAAAATGTATCCCTGTTCTACTTTCGTTTAATGCAAAGGAATACAGGTGACTGTAAGTGATTTATCTATCTGGGTTAGCGGTAGAAAATAATTTTGGCGACAAAATTCTGAACAAATATTGGCGAAGGGAAATTGTTTAAAGGTGGGACAGAATTTTTGACAACTTACATACCCAAAGGCAGGCAGTGTATTCGTCATGCTTGTAGTGCTTATCGAGAAGGAAATGATTATGTACTTCAAAAGAGACAGTTGCCCTAGATATTGGGACACGAAAAAAACGTGTACTATAATGACACTTTGTACAGGTAGGCCAACAATCTAAAATAAAAGAAAGTTCATCTGCAGCAAGTGCAATAAAATATTCAATTTCAACATTTGTATCTCATGTAAAACAAAAAACATTTAATTTACATACAAATCTCTTCATTCAACAAGGTGCAAGTAAATACTCCCCAAACAAAACCTCCTACCACCTGTAAAGTCAAAAATCTCATAAATTTCCCCCAAATCTGGTGCTGGGTTCATCATTTCCTGACTAATTACACGATGTGATTCCACCCAAAAAAAAAACCGAATAACATCAACAACGATACCGCCTACAACTTGTTGTCTCCCATATCTCCTTTCGTGTTGCTCCCAACTGAAACTACTGAAAAGTTCATGATCAAAATTTTAAATTACGTCTGCATTTGTCGGTTTCCAAATTTGCCACCCATCCACAGTTAAGTCTCTGTCCCATTATCGGGTTCGCAGATAAATAGATACTATCTGTACACGAACACACATGAGTCTCTCGGTACTCTCATTTGATATGCAGAACATGAACTCACGTGACACGTTTCCTTTTTCGAAAATAACTTCTCTCACTCTCAGTGTGTGCACTCAATTTTCATCAATCAATCAGAGGGGAATACGGAAAGATATAACAAGAAAAAGTATCTTAGAGATGTAATTCGAAAGATTCTCTTTTTTTTTTTTTGTTTTTTGTTTTGCCTCTATGTATGTATGTAGTTTGTTGTTATTTCTAGGTCTCATGTGATAAAGATAACTTGTTGCCAATAAGGTTACCAAATGAGCTTCCTTTTTTTTTTTTGTCAACCGAAGGGGCAGAGGGGCGACGAATATGTCCAAAAGAGCATACTCCCCTTGGGGCCCATAACTTTAATTACTACAAGATGTTTTCATATTTATTAAGTTTTTCATTCGTTTTGTATCTCTCCACACCTGAAAGTTGGTGTGTCGGGAGGAGAGTATGTTTCTTTCAAAAAAATTAT
This sequence comes from Xylota sylvarum, assembly GCA_905220385.1. Classification (NCBI taxonomy): domain Eukaryota; kingdom Metazoa; phylum Arthropoda; class Insecta; order Diptera; family Syrphidae; genus Xylota; species Xylota sylvarum. The sequence continues at coordinate 98,445,871 of LR999957.1, read as the reverse complement.
GAAAGAATTTAATTGAAGGAAACAATGAAATTAGAAAGTATCTGTAGCAACAGCAAGCCGCAGCAAAGTATCTTTTAATGAGATTCTGGTAAATTGGTTGTTTATTACTGCAATTAGAGTTTTTGTATTGCTTGTAGCAGTTTTGTGAGCTCATTAATTAGTAAATTGTTTTGAAAGTTGTCTCTCTCTCTTAGTAGTTCATTTACAAAAGATAGTAGAGAAGCTGAATGCAGTTGAGACCTTTTCCTTATCACGTTGCTGAAAATAGAAATTCAACAAAAGTTCATCGCAGTATTTTCCAATAATAAGGAAGAAGAAAGTTTTACTTCAACTTGTTTTACTTTGATTGTCTGATCGGGGGAAGTGAATGACTTGGGAGTATTTTTAGTTGGAGCGGGATTGGAGCTTGTTAACTTTGTAATTAAATGGGAGTAGTAAGTTGTTTTGGAACTAAATTAGTACCATCATGGGAGAGAGGCAAAACCTGTTTCTAAAGACACAAAACACTTGTCCCACATTTTGGGACATTACTCAGCAACCGTTTTCTAAAAGTCTGTACAACACGTGTTACTTTATAAATTCCATTTCATTTCATAATAGTTTCATTAGACAACAAACTTAATTACTTCATTTCGATACGAAATGACGTCAGCGGTAATTTAAAAAAAAAAAAAAAAGAAAGAACAAAATAAACTGTTTAGGTTATTTATACGTATTGACATTGGCACTGCCGTATATTGAATTTCGCACACCTTTGTTGGCTGATAAGTTCCACATTTGTTATCTTATCTGATAATAAGCGAGTATATCTTACAACGTATTTTTTGGTATTTTTTACTTTTTTGTTATGCCAAAAAGATTGGAGTTATATTTTGTATAAACAAAATCATTCACTTTATTTTAATTGCGGCGTATATCTACGAATGCTTTATCTTCGTCTAACTATCTGCCTTCGTCCGGTTTGGATTTGGATCTGATGATGGGAATGCCAACATTTTGCTTAAGAAGTAAATGAATGAAAATTCAAATTAGATAAACCGAATTCATGGGTTTTTGCCTTTTTTAATCAATAAAATCTATGATAACTATTTGTGACGTGATATATGGGAAATAACAGCAGATCACGTTTAATATCTTTTATCACTCGTGTTCCATCAATTTTTTTAATGAGTAGCAGACAATATAAAGACAATTTTTTTTTAAGAAAATCGTCTTGTTAAACGATCACAAGTCATAAAAGTCATGCAAGATATGTATGTGTAATAAAAATATTGAAAATGTAATCAGGGGTGAGCGATACGGGTGCATTGTTTCTTATTAATCTTTTGACTTTAAATTGATACTTTTATGAGTTTTTAATTCAATAATGGTGGTGGTGTGGACTGCGAAGTTTAAAAAGGGAAATGGTCAAAATGAGGTGCAATCAATTTGTGAAACATAATTCGTTAAATTTTTATAAGGACGTGTGGGCTTGGACATATAATAATTATATAATAATTCTTCAAGTATCTGCAAGTTAATAATACTATACTGACTTTTCAAAGTTAAGTCCTTAACCCTTACACGTCATCTTGTAGAGATTTGTACAACGCGTTTGAGCTGCCTCCAGCTGATTCCCAAAGAGCTCGATTCCTCCTCAACTGTTCTGTGCCACCTGCTTGAGTGAACGGCCACTGCCACTTTCTCCTCTGTATAGCTATGTCTACAGGTTCTTGGATCGTTCTCCGATAAAGTTGTTCGTTCGATTTACGAAAAATCCAACCAAGGTTATGTGTCGTAGTGGTATCCACCTTTCAAGTACTGTACAAGTACACCCATAAAGCAGTACTGATTCTACGTTGGATCGGAGCTGATAACACTGCTTCTTCAGATTTGGGATAGCATTCCGAACGCAGCTTCAGTTTTCCCGATTCTGCTGCGCACGTCTAGTTCGGTGCCACCACGGTTAGTCGAGACCACACTTTCTGGATATAGAAAGTCGTCCACTTTCTTGACGACTGAAAATTGCTGACAGGTGGTCCGGCAATTTTGAGTTAAGCGTTGGTGTTAAAAGTGCTGAGGGCTTCCATTTTGGCTTTGTTTATGTTAAGTCCCACTTTGTTTGCCTCAGCTTCTATATTGTGAGCCATCAGATGAAGGTTCATTATCCGATGTGAAAGTAGACAACCATCGTTAGCGTAGTCAAGGTGTTTAAAGTAAGATGCCATGGTTCAAAGAATTTCGTAGTTAACTTCCATCAATGCTGCATTGAGTACACCACAGATAAGCATCCAGAATAATAGTGGTGACAGTATGCAGTCCTGATGTATTCCATATCTTACCATTCTGTGACACTTACCACCCTCGTATGTAGCCTTGATAACAGCTATGAGTTTTTCTGGAATGCATCTCTTGCGCAAGGTCAACCAAATAGCATCTCGATTCAAGCTGTCGAAAGCCTTCTCGAAATCGATATACAATGGATATAGCGAAGACCTATATTCAACGCATTGCTCTATTATGACTTTTCAAAGCAGACTCCAAACTAACTTTAGTGCTCAATTCCTTTTTGTTTGGGTTTTTGAACTAATCTGATATACTTTGTAGATATGATCGAAATTCTCTAATTCATATTCATCAGGAATGTACGTACCTAAAGTTTTCTGTAACATTTTGGTACATTGGACTTCTTGTATAAATATGTGTCGCTTCTGAACTCTTTCCTCCGGGATTGGTTCAAATTCTATCGTGGCTGCAACTACCGCATTTCAAGCGATTGTATGACTAATCTATGACTAGCTTTGAAGAATAGACAACAGTCTGCCTTAAGAGGGGTTGACCTCTTTTACCTCAAAGATCGAGCAAAGTAGACAACCAGCGTTTGTGCAGAGATGTAGCTTCTTCCTACCAATCATACAATGGATTTCAGTCGTAATAAAGCTTTAAAGGGGACTCTGCTCTGACCAAAATTAGTCCAATATTCTGGTCAGATTGGGGAATTGATATTCATATTCAAACGGATGAATATGATTTTGTTTGTTCATGTGCCTTTTTCAGAGGAATCCCATTATGCTTGGAGGAACTGTTTTAGAAAAACTCATTCCGGTTCCAATTTTTTATATCTTCTGGTCAGTATCCTTGAAAAGTATTACAATAGGCACCGCTGATTGCAACTTCTTCTATATGTTTCAACATCCATAGCCTCGAATTAGATTTGAAGTCTATAGAGCCTTATTGAGACAGGCATTATTTTCAGAAACAATTCTTTTCCATATTTTGGCCAATTAATGTGTGGCATCACACACCACAATGATGTAAGCTGTGCTGCCTGGCCAGCTGCTGGTTGTGCCACTAAAGCCTCTTTGACCACTTTTATAGTTTGAAAATATAACACCCTCCTGCTACTAATGTTCCATCGTCGTCTGCCAAATTTTCCACAAATATTGCGAAATGTCTTCGTATAATGTCCACCATACTTGCAATACGGAGTGACTCCTTTCTGCGGCAAACTTTCCAAAACAATGACGCGTAAATTTTAATAGTTCCTAATGGACCAGTTTTTAGACGTCTTGCCCGTCAAACTTTTGGCAACGTTGGTCCCATACTATATTTTAATACCAATAACTTGAAGATCTCGCTGACCTTGCACTATAATGTACCTCCCAACATCTGCTCTTGAAACGTTCAAGAATAGAATACAATTTCGTTTTTCAATTCACAAAACCATTTTCATACAAATTTCTTCACATAATTCCCCAGAAAATGCACGCAAATAAGATTAAAATCAATACCACCAGCACTTATAAAAAAAAAAACATTTTTAAATATCCAAAGAATGGAAACTGTCTGACGTCAGTGGAGGAGAGATGCTTCACTTGAAAATGGAAATTCCATGCCCCGACATGAGACAGTAGCCAATTCAACAAACAATGACTATAAGTGGGCAGATATTTTTAGTCCCTACAACCACCCCAACGAAAGTCGCAAGTAGTAGGTACAACGTCGTCGTCGTTTTCGTTTCTTTGTCGAAGTTGAAAAGTTCAAGGGTAAGCACCCAGCAAATCAATTAAAAAAAGGAACCAAAACGAAATAATCGAAAAGTACAAAAAAAAATCAAAAAAAAAAAAAACACCAAAGACAAAGTAAAACATTTTTGCATTCTTTAGCAAAAGAATTTCTGAGACTCGCTTTAAAAGGTATTTTAGTTGATTTAGTCGAAGAAGAAGAAAAAAAACAAAAAGTTCTTCAAAGAAGAAGACGTAGGAAACCTAACTATAAATAGAAAATGCAGAAGAAGCAGAGCAAAAAGAAGAAAAAAGCTTCAGGGTAGAGTATAATTGGATTTAGTACGTACTTTTCGAAGTAGTAAGCGAATTCCTTTCTTCTGTAATTGAGTATGAGGGTGGATGGGTGGTTGCGAAAGTGAGTGACAAGGTTAATCGTGGAAGAATATCGATTTAATCACCCCAACCGGCCAGACGGACTGAATTGAATTTAAATTTACATGTTTAAGGACAAACAGAAAGGAGGTTGTTTACATTCGCAAGACTTGAGAGAAAATGTGCACGCATTTGTTGTTCTAGATAAAGTCTAAACAAAAATATTATTTCTTTTTTTGATACCTTGAACGTAAGTAAACACATTGAAGGTGATAGAAGTGAGAACCCGCTTGAAGACCGTGATTGTTATTAGCGTTCGCCGCGTCATCATCGGGTGGAGTGATTTACTATCGCGGTAGTACGATTACTTGGCCTTAAAAAAATGTTTATGCTCGTAAACTTGCTATTTTTAAACATAATCGAAGCGAATACGAAAATAATAATTGGAGCAATAAACTAATAAGAGATTAGCACATCCATGTTAAGTCGAAATAAACAGGTGATGAGGAAAGGCATCTAGGCTGTCCGAAATTACCAAAGACGTGCGAAATGGTGGTGTACATATATATATCCGTTTAGATATATAATAATTTTAAAGTGGAAATTTGTCCTAAACATTTTGAGAAATCCATACTCAAACATTTAGGGTTCTACTGTCAGAATTCTACCGGTATCGTAAAATTTTAGACTACCAGTAAACATTTACTAAAACTGGATGCAATCAATAAAACCCATCAGAGATGGGAACATGACGAAAAGTGTACAAATCTAGATGAACGCCATAGTTCATCATACATATTAAGAGATTAAACCTCTTTTCATATGACTTTTGCATAAGCTGTTCTTATAGCAGAGGAAAAAAGCATTCTCAGCTTAATAAACACCTCTGTTTGGATTAGTTAGTCGGTTATATGTATGTAGCTAGAACTTCTATAGTCTTACTGCGCTCATAGTGTATCCAAGTGCAAAAAGGGCACCCTAATGTAATCTATATGGCGGACATGTTGCCTCTTGGATCATAAGTGGATACGCTTTCAGATCAGCTTCCAACCCAGTGCCAGTAATACCTAAGGGAACCCTATGAGATCGGACTGGGTCAGATACAAAGAAATAGTAAGACAACATCTTAGAGATAAGACCGTCCGCAATGTCCGCAGTAGACATCGTTTGTAAAGTAATGAACATGCCATATGAGAAAATATGCCCAGTCAGAAAGGAGAGTCCAAGAGGTCCCAACGCCCATGATGGAATACCAAACAAAACTCTAAGAGAAAACACGGTAGGCACTTTTAAAATAGGACGGAATTAGTAAGGGGTGACATTACGTGGGGTGAATACATGGAAAGTAAGAGAGTGTTTAAATACTTAATCCGGCCATCTAAAAAAAATCCTTAACACAATACTGCGAGTCGATCGCTGATAGCAGAAACTTCCAGGCTCCGCAAGATACTGACCAAGCACCCGGCAGTTCCCAGCTACATGAAGAAATCTGATGGTTCGTAAGCTGAATGCAGCGAGGACGTTGGTCGAAACTCACTTTCCTGGGAGTAGTACACCAGTGGTTTCCATATCAAATGGGTACTCAGATAATACTATTTTGTCGGTAGAGGAAGACGTAGTGAAACTCGTCACAAGTAAGAACGTGGGTTGGGCTATTATGGCATTCATACCTTTCAAAGCTCCAGGCCCTGACGGCATTCTGCCATACATAAGAACAAAAGGTCAGGTACAGGCTTAAGAAAATCTTCAAACAATATTTGAATTCAGGCTACATACTAGCACCGTAAAGGGAAGTAAGGGTTATCTTCATACCTAAATCAGGTAAATCAAGTCACACTCAAACGAAGGACTACAAAGCCATTAGTCGTCATTCCTTCTCCAGACACTAAAGAGGCTTCTAGATATACGCATCAGAGGCAAGTGTTGAATCGGCAGTTCATGCAAACTTCAACAAGGTTGTAGGAAAGATTGAAACTAGCCTTCATTACTAGGAATTTGCACTATATGAATTCTATTTAAGTTCATGGAAAGTTCCTAGATACATTAAGTGAAATGATGGGATCAGCTCTTAACAGTCTTAGGCAATGGGCTAGAGATATTGGACTTCTCGTCAACCAGGACAAAACAGATCTGGTACTGTTCAACAAAAACATATAAGATACCACTCTTCAAAATGCGGAAGTTAAATGGGATGGAGTTATCCCTTTTGGATCGCGCAAGATATCTTGGCATTGTACTGGATAGGAAACTAGACTAAAATCTTAAGATACAGGAAGGAGTGCTCAAGGCTTATAATGCTCTCTTTATTTGCAAGAGAACAACGAGGAAGAATAAGACTATATATTATGATAGTTAAACGCATCCTTACATATGGGGCTCTTGTATGGTAGAAGGCCACAAAAAAGAAGAATTTACGGGATGCATTTGCCAAACCACTCACCACTCCAGATGTTTCCGTATGACTTCCCAAATAAAACTATAGGCGAGTAATAGTGCGCTTCGGCCCTTCAAGTCCAATAATGAGGGACATAGCTCCATTCTTAGGGAATCACTTCCCGACATCCCTGATGAATCGAATGACATCCTCAGTACCCTCAACTTCGATACACCGTACGGTGTAATATACCCGGAGAGGGAGGATTGGCATAGGAAATAGGAATATACACAGATGGTTCCAAAACCAGTGAGGGTAGAGGCTCAGGTATATATTCCAGAGACATAGACCTGTACGTGGCTCTGAGACTTCCGGACAGATGCAGTGTATTCCAAGCAGAAGTTCTAGCTGTGCTCAAAGCTGCGGCTTTCGCCATCTACATTAATAATTAAGCGCAACCTGACGTTTGAATCCAACATCATAAAATCTGAATTAGTCAGGAATTGCCGCACAATGCTCAGGGCATTATGTACCCAGAACCGTGTCAGATTGTACTGGATACCTGGACACTTCGATATAAAATAGAGTGGAACAAAAGGGCCGACGTACTGGCCAAAAAATGATCAGAGCTTCTACAGAGAGATACAGTTGGAGGAATAAAACCACCAATATGCGTGACTAAGATGATTATTCTCGATAGGATCATCAATATCAATATGGCTGACCTGAAATGGTCAAACCTAAGGCGTAGGGTGACTAAGGCCTTGTGGCCTACATATGTTAAGTCAAAAAAAATCTGCGAACATAATGAAATTAAGCAGGTCGCGGTTAAGAATAGCGATAGAGAATATCTCTGGCATGCCATGAGATTAGGATTGTCAAATACGGATATAGAATACAGGTACAGCACTGAGCTTCACGTTTCGAAGGGCATTACACATCTACTCTGTGAATGCCAAGGCATAGCTCGGAGTAGACTTAAACTACCTAGGAAAGTACTTTTTTGACAACTTAGAGGAAGTTGGGTCTGTGAACCAAATTTTTTTTAAATAGTAAAATTTTGTTAGAAGTTTAAATGCATGGTTCTCTAGGTTCTCTAGGGATCGCGATGGACCCCTTTATGGTTGGTATTGCCTTATGTAAAACTCAACCCTATACTACCTACCTAGTTATAGATTATTTGGACAAATATTAGTAGATTAATAGAAAATTCATCATGAAACGATGCAAATGCAAAGAACGTTTGGTTATTGTAAAAAATTCTCTGCTTCTGCTCAGGTTCTAGATGAGACGAGAATTCAACATAGAACGCCAGCAGATATGAATTATTGTGGCAAATTGGCGAACAACCGATGTCTGTTTATTCTGTTCCTGAACAGGGAGAGATTTTGTCATTTCTCTGGAACTGAGTTAGGTTGTTTTGTACTGAACAAAATTGGATAGAAGGATGTTCATGAGGTTATCAGGCAAACTTGGAAGTAGAGAGCTCTGCCAGTCTAAATCTTTAAAATTCTTCGTAGCATCTTCCATATACAGATACATCTCCAGTACAGACATACATAAGTCAGCTAATCACTTTTGTGCAAGTCCTTCTATTAGTTAAATTTCTTGTCCCTGTATTGCTCTCTTTAAGGACATTATTCTAGTATATGCTCCTTTAGAATTCTCTGTCTAATTAGCAACAATTCCTCTGAAAAACACTTGATTGACAGTATAGTATTCGAAACAAGTTATAAATTGTAGAGTCGTACTTTGTTCATGATTCTTTCCTTGAACGGAAAAACTATCAACTCGAACTACTCTTCAACTTATCCCAAATATTAGAGCAAATCAACACATTTCATTCTTGGAAATGAGTTTTTTAACCAAAAATTCTTGTCTTATACATATATAGAAACCATTTCGAACAATTTTAACTTATTTCTCTTTTTTTTTCTTTTCAGGTATGTACAACCTAGTTGGTAACCGCTTAACCCTATGACACAACCCCTTCTCAGCTAAGTATAAACCATCATGTAGCCAATAACATCTTCTAATGTCCTTCCAACCAAAATGGGCGTGTTTTTCTCCACCGTTTGACTTTGTGCGCTGTCTTACCTACCTAAAAAACCGGAAACAAACAACTTGAAAACTAAATACTCTCCTGCAAATTAGGAACACACAGAGCAACACAAGACTCTTCTCAAAAGAGAAGGGTTAACTTCACCTAGAGAAACTTCTTTTTCTACACATAAATCATCCTTGCGTACCAAACAACATCCACCTCTCTTTTACCTCAAGTGCATGGCACTACACATATGTACGTGTGTACAATGGGGAAAGCCAACAGAGAGATCTAATTAAAGAAAAGAAGCAAAAAAGGATATACCTATGTTTGTATGCATACATATCCTTTTTTAGCGAATGAATTATTGCTTATTATTTGTTAATAAGCCAGGATGTACCTCAAGGGAGAGAGAAGAAAACCTAGAAATCATTTTCAAGTGCAACGCAAGAGGACTCACAAGAACAAACATGAATACAAATACATGTGCATATAGAAATTTAACCAAAAAAAGAAAAAAAATATTTAAAGGGTAACCTGAATGAATGAATTATATTTAATAAGAATGCCATAGTTTTTTATTACCATTTAATGGTTGTGAAATTGTACATAAGGATGCGCGCCTGGAATCAGTTTTATTGTATCAAAAGGACTATCTGCCGTCGTCGTAGTTATTCCCCTTGTAGATGACAGTCTACCAAAGAAAAGAAAACAAAGTAAGACTCGTAACGAAACGCGCCAGATAAATGCCTAAGCCTTAAGAATAAAAATTAAAATATTCCGCGATAATTCACTCTGTAAGGAGAGGAATTTCGCAGCAAAAGCTGCTTCTGTGCGGTCAAACGAAATGTCGTCGGTCCTTAATTTTTTTTTTTTTTCTGGTAAATTTGAATTTTATTTATTCTTTTCTGTTTGCTTGTCCGTCTTTTCGGTTTCGTTTTTGGTTTCTTTACTCAGTTTTTGGACGATTAATAAGGAACAAATTTGTTAGAGAAAAACCAGGCGAAAAGGACGCAAAAATCAGTCACACTTGAGTGAATCTATTCAGTGGAACAAGGATTCATTTTCTATTTGCGGTAGATTTATGCCTGGGAGTGATTCTGTTTGTGCATAAAATGGAATTTGCATCTGCCTAGCTGGATTGTCTTCTATTTTTGGTCTCCCCTCTACGGTGGTGGTGGTGTGTTTTTTTTTTTTGTGTAATTATCCTTAAATATTGATAAAAACATTAATAATAATATTTTTGGCCGTCGAAGATATAGGGGTAAAATACATTCGATGGCGATAGCGTGACAACAAAAATTTGTTATCAACCGTGATGTCCTTTTTTTTGTTGTCTAACTGTCCATGCGTAACATTTCGATTGGACGATACAAATATCCGCCTTATGTTAGTTGTCCATCCGGTGGTCTATATCAAATGACCCCTATAGTTGATTTGCATCCGCGTGAATTGTAGGATCTTATTATCCCTTGTTAGAGAATTTATGGAATATGGTCATGCTATAGTTGTCCTGTGTTCTTTTTTTTTTTTGGTTTTGTTGGCATTTACCTTTCAGTGTTGGCTCATTAGTTTGTAATTATATGAAGTTGGGTTGGCTTTTTCTGAGATGCCATTTCCTTCCTTCTTCCTTTTTTCAAACATAAATCTTGGATGTAATTAAGGGATTATTGTTTGTTTTGGTAGGCCTGGGCATACAGATGGTAATTTTCGGACAAATTCAAAAGCAGGACTATCGGACTCTGGGAATTTAACCTTTGCAACATCCTGTTATATTTCTCGGCGTTGTGTCAAACTGTCTTTGCTTCGACTTCACTTGTTTTGAGTCCCTTTCAAAGGAGAAGCCATAAGAAATTTTGAATTGGGAGCATTTATGTACCACCTAAAAGCGTTGCATGTTAGAATTGGGAAATCGTATAAAGGACCTCGATGTTTAACCATTAAAGTTTACTATCTAAAGATTATCCCCGAAGTATTGGCATACTCTAATCGGCTTATTTCCAAAAGTTGTTTGTTAAGGGCGTTATTTCAACAGGAGTTTACTCTTATATCTCCCTGATTGATTCACTGTCACGATTCAGAGATGTGCTTGTTGTTTAAGACGACACAGATTACTTCAGGTATGTACTCCATGAAACGACGCACAGTCTAAATGCGATCCTCTACATATTTTATTTCCGTACCAAAGTTTAGGTATCGTCCCTACCATATGATTGAATTTTCCTCAGTGATCCAATGCGCACAAGTTCATCTTGCCAATCGGATTTCTTAAAAGTATCAAATGCAATCAGTCAGTGCATTTAGGTCTAGCTGTATAGTGACTCGTGTACCCTCTATTTTCCCAATTTCTTTGTAAAAACAGGAGTATATGGCCACCCAGATTCTTTCGAATTCTTTTTTGGTCATAACTCAATTGCTTTCATATCATCTCTTCTATGTGGGCTTAGTTTCGTAGAACATTCCACTTTGCATGTCAAAATTAAATGAACCTACATATGTCTGGCATGGAGTGGATCAAAAGTGCTCCAGCAGCCCCTCAAAAAGGTTTGGCATATTTTTTCTACATTGAAAGGAAGCTTTATTTAGATTTTTTTTTTAAATCACAAACCTCCGCCCCTTCATTAGTAGCTCCTACTGATTTTTTGGAAAGATTTCCAAGGACGTACCGTGGACTAAGAGTGTCTGTATTTAATGCAAAGGGTTCTCGGATCTAACCTAACCTAGTCTGCGTGCTTGAAACTCTCCACTCTCTCACATTCTTTAGCATACACTGATTTGATGACATTGGTATCATGTTAACATTTGTATATTCCTACTTATCACGTTTCTTCTGTTCAATTTGTACACACCTTTGCTTCCCCGTAATAGTTTATGCTGCAGTACTCAGGTGCGGCAAACTTTGTTTGCGGTTCGTAATCCTGCGGTTAGTTTGCAGTTCCTTACCAAAAATGTGTTCTAATGCGGACTTCATTAGGGCACTTGCGGTGTCTTTGCTATCCTGGCAGATGACGATGTGCCCTCTTTGGATGTGGTTTATGGGAAGCAATTATACTCTTATTAGTGGGGAAAAACTTCTGCTTGGACTTCATAAATTGTAAGCCCAATCAAGTTAATACTTCTGCTGAGAGAACTGGGTACCTACTCTGTTAACTCAAACGAATTTCTAGTGGTTATTTATCTTGTTAGACTATCGGTTATACAATATTTGACTAATGAGGACGCTTTCAATGTCACTTAGAGAATCAGAGAAAATCCCTCACCATTTGAATAGTTTCGCAAAATTCTAGTCTGTTGCTATAAAGCAACTAGAAAAGCTATGCATAGGGATATCTATTCTTTTTGTAGAAAGATAGGATGACAGTTTTTGAAGCAATTGAAGGAAGAACTTAACTGTGGTTTGGAAAAGGAAGACACGGATGAAATTCGATACGATGTGTGCATCGAATAACAAAAATATTCTGGGCATTTGTTTGCCATAAATCAATTGATTCCATTATGTTCTATTCATTGCTTTGAACGCTCGTAAATTGTACACTCCACTATTGACTATTTTAGTTGATGATGCTCGTCATTTCGACATAAACAGATGCGCCCCCGAAACCCGAATTTCCAACTGTCCATAACGTTCCCCAAAATAAGCACCACTTGATATACGTAGATACATAATCTACTTCTAATGTCGCCATACCATCCATCCGATTCGCAAATTAAAAGTCAAACACGTAACACCAAAATTCATTGCATGACTTCTTCTACGTTTTCCTTTGTTCTCTATACTCTATTTCAGAACAAAATTAAAAGCAAAATCGTAACAACAACATAATATACGACCAAAACAAAGTCAGTCATGTAGAAACTTAATTTTCATGGTCCCGCCACACGCATCTAGACTCAATCTGCTAGTGTTACGCACCTTTTTGCCTTCGATTTTGTGTCAGTTTTTCCATATTTGTTCCAAAAGGAGAACGTTTCTATTATTGATTTGTAATTAGTTTTCATGACACAACATCGCGTATGGTTTTGAAAACTTTTCCAGTTACGGTAATTAAATTTGAAATTTCGACATAACCCTACCAAAAATACATTAAAAAATATTTCTTCATAATTTTCGCGGATGAAAGAATCCGTATAATTGCGCCCTAAAGCATAACAAATTGATTTCGAATAAATGAAATCATTATCATAATCATACGACACAGAGTCAGAGTCACAGCGGAACTTTGATAGAGAAGCCCGCCTTGGTCAGGCTCTTCGCGAGCGGATGTAGATAAAACGCTTGCAATGCATTTTGATCGATGATTATAATGTGGAGCAGTGGGGAAGCCCTAGAACTAAATAAATAACTACTTTGATTCACTGTGCATTCATGTTAAATAATTGGATTTGTAAAGCGTTTTCTTGTTTAATGTGCATGTTTAAGTTTTATGACGCCTGCAGCAGACGACCTTCACGGGAAACACGTGTTTCCTGTTTTGCGAGGGAGCTCATGGTCAAGTATGTTTTTATTAGTCGTTTAATTGCCTTTTTTTTTGTTTTTCCTTGGTTTGGATAACCATCAGAACGAAAGGAACCGCCCGAGTAATAAAAGTTTACATTTACTTGGGCATTTATAGGCATTTTCGGTTGCACCTTGTTGTGCGATGATTGATGGTAAATTTCTCGGTACATGCTTACTAAACAATTCATTAAGAAGCGCATAATGATTCATTTTCAGTCGGCGGTTTTTTTTACAACTTTATTTAATGTGTCCCAAAAATTGGGACACGTTCTTCAGCCGAACAGTAGCTCGTGGCCGATGATTTAGTGATTAAAGAATGCTCATTATTTGAGTTTAATGTCTGTTAAAGTCGTATTAAGTGACTGCTCGTTAGAAATTTATGAATTTGTTTATAGTCTTTTTGTACAAAGTATTGACGCAGTAAAATAATGTTCTTTTAATGCATTTTTATTCTGTGTCCACATTTTATTACTTTATAAGCAGTATAAGCTCATGGACTTTGCCTAGTCGATTATGTTGAGGGATGACTCATCCATGACTGTGAGAAGGCATTAGTGATGCTTTATGTGGTGATGAGTTTCGTGCTTTGAAATCAATGTCATCTGAACTATTAAACAAGATAAGCACCCAGTATAAGTATGTGTTTTTTTTTTCATAGATAACCAAAGCAGTATAACAACTGTCGAAGCTTATTCACTTTTATTACCCATTTAGCCTTAACTTGGTCAACCACACAAAATATAGTAAAAAAAATAAAAGTGAACTTCAATTTAAAAGAAGGTCACCGATCCATATATGCATTTGCTTACACTTCATTGACCTAAAAGTCTTATAAGATACAAGTTAAATTTACAAACAAAAACAGCCAAAGGAAGATCTGTTGGTTTTGTTGTTGACTTATTTTTTTTTTGTAGTTTTTGAAACTGAAACTCAACCGAACCAAATAAGGCAACGTGTAAACGACCAATTTTCTACCCACAACAACTCGAAGGGGAGAAGTTGTTTCTTGTTTTACTACTGCTCCACACTTCAAACCTCGTCTCAATAGCACTAATAATGATACTGCATGAATCATTGGCACAACGCGCGCGTGAAGGAAAACGAAAAAAAAATACTCAACCAGATGACTTCAAGAAGATTGAGAAGTTCCATAAATGGCAAGACGCCTTGTTGCATAATAAGCAGTCTGTGTATGTAGTTGCTAATCGAGGGCGCCCAGGAGACGAGTCTTTTGCATCTTTTTTCTCACTAATTAATCAGTTCATTGCTATCCCATCGGAGGAGAGCAGAGTGCTAATGAGGCTACATATCAATCTATCATCATGATAAAACAATAATCTCTGACAGTTTGGGTTGAACTTTCACACAAGGGTATCCATGGACAAATATTTTGATATGTAAAACCTGTTTCCATAGACTATCATGGGAAGCGACAACAATCCTTGACCCCTTGCCTAACCCCTATCAAGAATTTTCCCAAATAGATAAAGTATAAAAACAAACACCGAAGGACACCGCAGATGATTACTCTTGAGTCATTTAATCCTTCGGCTAAATAGTTGATCATTTACATATCTTTTTTTTTTTTTTTTTTGTTTCTTTGGTTCCTTATGAGACACAGAACACCAGGTGAAAGAGAAAATAAAAAGTAATTCATCAACTGTCAGATGAGTGTATGTCCCAAAACAAGGTTGTAGAAGGAAAACCAACCTCGAGGTGATCTAATTCTGTGGGCAATGCAACACAAAAAGGAGGAAGAAGGGAGAAAAAATGCAGTTAAGCCTTTTACATGGACATCAATAAAATATAAATAAAAAAAAAATGAGAAGAAAAAGAAACATGTACGTGTGTTCCGATTTGTTTTCTTAGATGTTGGCCTTGCACGCATATGTCATATGTCAAATTGTGCTGAATGCAGTCGACTCTTGTTCACAAATTTGTTGCGGCAATTTGTCGAAAGGATTATCTCGAAAGGGAGTAGCTCATTTCTAGGGCGGTAACTGACAATGATTAAGTTTTTTTTTTTTTTTTCTTTGGTTGAATTATTTTACAGGGCCATGACATGCTTGTCCCAATTTTTAAATGGATTATGTGGGGAATTTCTTAAACTATCAAAACGGATTTATTTGAATTCTGAATAAACTTTCCTATATACATATACTTCTACTTTAAAAATAATATTTAATTTAAAAAAAAAAAATGTACGGTCCCAATATTTTCAGCCATTGATTGAAATCGATTTCGTGAAATACTGAATGCTCTCCGCAACAAATTTCTTATGTCCCAAATGTTCAAAAGATTCCCATGACCGCTATTACATGGTATAAATCTTCTTAATTAGTCTCCCAACATTTTGGAAGAACGAATTTCATTTCTTGAAATTCTGTCCACTGTCTTACTTTCATCATAAATCGATGTTCCACACTCCGTACTTACCTACCTCACTAAATTCTGCCTGTCACAAGCCAAAATCCATTAACTCAACCATAAAAATGAGAAATAACCTCAACAACTTCATTGAAATTTTTACGATCCTTAAGAGCTCCACTGACAGCAGATATAAGACTTCACCAAACGAAACCCAAAGGTGTGGTTGCACCACGTCCTGCCAAAAAAAAAATGAGAACTGTTACGCATAATAAACGTAATTTTTACGATATTGATACTGGTAATTTTCTCGTAAATTAAGACCTATCCACTATCAACAGTCTATAAAAAAAAAAAAAATAGAAACCAAGAAAAATACACCATCCTTTCAAATGAACATAAATGTCAAACTTTATGTCCTTTTTGGTTGTTTCTGCCTCATCATCATCGAGCGAAGTACATCGTGTATGTACATACCTTGACCAGTGGCATTGTGAGTGTGTTTTGGTTTTTTTTTCTTTCAAGTAGAAAACAGACAAAAAAGGATAATAAACGGTAATAAAGTGAATTTTATTAAGGACTTTGCGCCGTTGTGCAGCAAGGATCATTTTCACCTTTTTTTTTTTTCTTCTTCTTGTGCTTGTACTTCAGGCGAAGAACTGAAAATGGGAGTGAGATGGGTCAAACAAAGAGGACAGAAAACTTGCAAGGATACTCAATAATAAGAAAATAAAAGGGGTTGACCACTACCTCTTGAATGGTCCTTTAACTGATCGTAAAATATAAATGTATGGGCATGTAAGGACATGGAAAGGGTCAATTGTCGTACTTGCAGTGAATCCTTTTGTTATGTTTGTTGTGTTGTTGTTTTCTATTTTTTTTTTTTCATTATTATTATTTGAAGGAATCGCGTAACTTGTTTAGTTTTGTCGTTTACTTCTTGCTTAGCAACACGATACCCTTGGCACTGTCAGGTTTGGCAGGCGCAACAGTTCATTGTCCATCGATTAGTTGTAGAATGTGTTTTTTTTTTCGGAACTCAAAAATGCATTACTTAGTTCTTCCTGAAGGAAACTGGTTGCATTGCCAACCAGATAGTAATTCTAGTTCACCTTATTCATAAAAACAATCCCAAGTCAACGTACACATCCTGCTGAATCCGGCTTTCTATATATGCATATATCTATTTCAAGGATTGACCTATCGCAGGGTAAAATGAGAGTCATTGAACATCTGCGCGCGCCTTTTTGCTTATCATCTTTGTTTCGAGTTCCTTTTCACTCTCCATAAGGATCCTTTTTCTGCATTGATTTTCCTTGACTTGCTTCTCTCTTCAAAGAGAGGGTGGAATAATCGCAATTGACAATCTATGTTTAGGATATGTAGTTCGTTTTCTTTTCTTCTTTTCTGGTTGTATCTTCACCTTGACTATTGTTATTTTTGAAAAGAATCTATAGCATGTGCCATATAGTTCTTATTTATTAATTATGAGCTCTTTTCATGAGAAATATTGTGTGTTGGGGGAAGACTTTTGTACCCGCCCCGGATAACCTCATGAATTAAGGACAAACCAGTTGAAAGAAGGTGTTTTTTAATGACAGAGAACGACGTTCTTGTTGAGAACTACCTGGACATTTTGTGGAATTGGAATTGTATGGTACAAAATTTACGAAATTCCGTTGAAAAAAATGTTTTGAAGATCAGAATTAAGGACCTGTTACCAAATCCAATCAATAGAAGTCCAAAACTTTTGCAAATTTTCTTTCTGTCACAAATTTTGGGATGATCTTTTGTTTTTGGCTTATTTTATTTTCAGTTTGTATCTTTCTGTTTAAAGGAGATCTTACAACTCTCGAACTTCAATTGTCTCTCATTCGCCACACTTGAAAGACAACATATGTCCACCTCGTAACGCATATTTAAGATTTACTCTACAAAGAACAATGTCGACGAAAATCAAAATTTGTCGCCCCTTTCGTAGTCTTTTATGTCCAATCGCACCATTATCCTGTCAATCAAATGTCCATCAGCAAATAGTGTTACAATATTTTTTCGGTTGTCCTTTTCTTTTTCTTTCCCATCACACAAGAACGAAGGTGACAATGAGACAACTACGACGTTGGTCAGTTCAGTTCATTTGCAACAGTTTCATACCAAGGATAATGCTAATCACGACAGGAACGAGTTTGTGCCAGAAAGGAATCTTAATAAGCCGTATGATCTACTTGAGATTTATATGTTGTAACCTATGATGATGACTGACATGTCCTGTCAGTCATATATTTAACTAGAAAAATCAAGACTTTTTTTTTGATATTTCCATAAAAATGTTGATGACTTCTTAAAAGAGGGTGACAGGGTTAAAGAAAAAAATGTAAGAACTTTCCATTCGATCTGGTTTGTCATCGAGTAGTAGTTGTACTCAACAAGAGTCATTTTTATGACCATCTTGAAGTGTGGAGTCTTTAACTATTCGCTTTTAAAGACAAGCGACAATGTGTGAATTAAAAAGAAGGCTCTTGTCTTCCTTTTCGCATTCCCATTCCCTTCATTGAGTATTCTTTTCATTTTTCATTTTTATGAATACTTATTAGTTTAGATTTTGATACGCTTGTGTGTTTTTTTTTTTTGTTTTTGGATGAAGAGGAAGCTTATGGCTGTCAATATTGTCTGTATGATGCGTGATGGAATGTGATTTATTAGGGATTGGCTAATCGATGAGTTTTTGTTTATTTTGTTTTACAGATTCGTTTGTCAACAGTCAGGAATGGACAATATCACGATCTGTTCCGGATCTAAGGCTGGGTATTGTGGGGTCATTGAGCTCTGGCAAGTCAGCCTTGGTGCATCGTTATTTAACTGGTTCCTATATGCAAGAAGAGTCACCTGAAGGCGGACGATTCAAGAAGGAGATATTTATTGATAATCAAAGTTATTTGCTGTTGATACGAGATGAGGGCGGTGCTCCAGAAATGCAGGTGAGTTTTTTTTTTTAGCATAGTGTATACTTTTAAGTTAATTTGTAAGCAATTGAACTATTGTGTTATTATATCTTTTTTTCTGATTTATCAACGTCTTCGAGAATACCTAGTTATTGCTAGTCAATACGTCAATATGTTGCAACATCAAAAGCTTGTAGCTACGAATCCCAAAAAGCACCTAAATACGGTCTCATATCCTGCGAATGTCTGACGTATTTCCAAAACTATAGCCAGTAACGACCTGCGCTTAAATTTCTTTCCACGCTGCAGAAGTGAGCCGAAAGCGGTCTCAACGTAGGTCTTATTATGTCTTGTTCAGGACGAGTAGTTTGCAATGACGTACTTTGAACATAAAACAATGTTTCGCAGGTATCATCTTCTTTATGCCACAGAGTGCATTTAAGTGCAATCTGTTCATGGTCTAGGTTACGAACGAACCTGAGGAATCTCTAAGTTATATAGACGAAGTGTCACAAATTTTGTGGAATAAATTGGAATCTATTTATTGGGTTTCATTCGGCACTCCTGGCACTCAAGCCCTATTGCAATAACATACTTTTTAGAGTATCATCTCAACCTCCTTTCCTAGCTGTTGCAGGTGATATGTTCTTAGATTTTTCCCACGTGTAACTAGCATACAAAATAGTTATCTACTATGAAGAGAAATCTTATAGTAACTAATCTTTGCTATTTCAATTGTTTCTGGGATATCGGTGATGATATCTAGGCAGAGTCTGATTTCTGTGTTAAAGACTCTGTTGGAGATGTTATCAGGTGCAGGAGCCTTTTTGTGTTTTTGGCAGATCTCCATTAGTTCCTCTGCGGCGATCGTGTGGATTGTCCCATCTCTTACTTGATTGATGTAAGTACCTACATATATTGTTTCGATACCAATAACGATATGTTTAGTTAGTCGTACCTTTCTTGTTGTAGTATAACAACGCATCTATTGTTTGTGCTCTCCACGATGTGAGCAGTTTGCTTCAGTTTTAGTGACGACATATTATATAGGGTGTACCATCTATTGGTTTTTCAACAATTGTTGCTTTATCGAAAAGAGTAAACCTTCCAATTAAAATGACTGGCTCGGCTAGCTTGGCAGTAGCCCATCCTGTCAACCCAATTCTTCAATACATTTTCAATGATTTTCGTCCCTATTTCACGAATAACTTGACCAATATTGTTCTTGTGTGCTTGAATAGTCTTTGGATTGCACGTATGCCATTGATATTTAATGGCACCCCACAAAAAAGTCCAATGGCGTCAAATCGCATCCCCATACCGGCCAAGCAAATTCACCAAAACAACTGATTACATGATTTTTGAACTGTGTGGCATGTAGCTCCATCTTACTGGAAACATCGCCCAAGTCCAAATCCTCAATTTCCGGAAAAAAAAAATCGGTTATCATGCATCGGTATTGCTCTCCACTGACTGTAACATTTCTTCCATTGTATTCTTGGAAGAAAGTGCTGCAATATTCCCCGTTAAGCGAACAGGACGAACACGGGAATATGTTCGATTATCAATCAGCAAACCAGTCTCACGAACTTTCTTCACAAACTTGCGTACACCCGCTACAGTGCAATATTTCGACCAAAATTTATTTTCAAAATTCGCACTGTTTCGACAACTTAGCATCCACTTTGGAAGTACATAACTTTGCAACATTTTCCAACGTTGTTCAAGCGTAAATCGATCCATTTCGTACCGCGAAAGTATAATACTGAATTTCTGTCAATTTTTTGAGCGCATAAGAGTTGTCAGTGTCAAAATAACATATACTTCAAAAAGAAACCAACAGATGGCGCTTATGACATTCCAAGAAAACAATGCTTTATGTAGCAATTTACAAAGGGCAGGAGAAAATCCCATCTCGAACCAAAACCTTACGACGATTTTCAAACCCTAACATTTCCTTCATGCTGTGCACACCTCTCTAAATACTTATCCTATCCAGTAAGTCCCACCTTCCCCGTCTTAATGGTGTTATATACTGAAGATTTATGTATTCTATTACATTTGTTTATTCAAAAATATCCAAATTTGTTTGTTGAAGCTTAATCTCTAGAATGGGTTCGCCCACATTACCTTATCCCTCCTGTCATCGTTAAGCAAACGCCTGCTTAAAAGCAACTTGTCACATAATTCCACCAAAGGATTTCCTTTATTTTCTAAATATTATTAGAAACTAGCATGCAGGCACGTGTCAAGCATTGCATTTCACCTTTATCCTTGCCTAGTTAAATTTATCTTTCCGCGTTCGTATCTCATTACCATATAACCTTGAAAAACAAAAAACGTATACCACCTGAAATATGGAACTAATCTTGTAATAAAATTAATTCCATTGAGCCTTTGCCAGTTATACGAACTAAATATAAGCAATACATGGAGGGGTTGAACTTGTCTAACACCACACAAACACGCAATTAAAGGACCATTCCTTTTTGTATTCAACAACGATGATGACGACGTCACCCACTCCTGGCAGCGGTATAATAAATAAAATGGGGTTTTCCTGTTTGGCGCCATAGTGACCTACTGTTAGAACCGTCTGTATTGGGGGGTAAAAGTGTTTTCCTTCTTTTTTTTTGTAAACTTTGAGTCAATATTTATGCAGCTTAATGGTAGTGTATTAAATTACGTACAAAAAGTTTTGTTTACTGCAAAAAGAAGAATCCTGACAAACAAATACAATATGATGTCATATTTATAGTGCTTGCTTATTAGGTGCGTATGTTCATACAGAAAAAAAAAAAACAGAGAGGTAATCTCATTTTATCTTCAATAGAATTTCCACTAAATATGACACAAAATGTCAGGAACATGCAGAAGCGCAAAATACCCTCAAGGTAGGATGTTAGGTTGGGGATATACATAAGAGACGGAAGAGAGATAAAAAAAAAAAAACTTCAAAGTGAAAGAACATGGTTGGATGGAAGTTTTGTTGTGGAAAAAGAAAAAAAAAAAAAAAACAAAAATAAACAGCACGTAATTGTATAAAAGAAGTTCACTGACGGTTTTTTTTCCAACGCTCAGCAAAAAATTGTAGTCACACTCTTATGGTCTGTTTATTACGACAGAGTAAGCTTGATTGTGCTCGGAAAGAAAACATACTTCCGCTTTTTTCCCCCTTCCTATACTTTATGATACTCCTTAGTAATGGAAGGGGTTAAAGGAGGGCAAACAATGCGAAACACTTTTGTCATGTTTTAATCCTTAAAACTTTATAGGTGGTAATGGAGAAGGGAATCCGCTTGTGTCAGCGGGATTAGATATATTGTGGCGTTAAAGTAGCAAACAAGTACATAAAATAAAGAATCACTTTGGGTATTTGAAATGGCATGAATCTTCATGAGCTGAACTACCTTTTATTGATATTGAGTGCTCTTTAGGGAATGGAAACAGTTTTTGTTATTTAATGAGTGCTCCATGGTCTGTAGCCGATCCAACATTTTAAAGTCCACTAATCCCTTTGCTGTTTATGTCCCACTATTACAGTCAGCACTCTATCATAAAGCTGTTAGGCTATTTAGAGAGTTCTGACTGAGTTTGTGTTAGGTATTGACAAGTGGTTTTAGTCGTTACGCTAAATGTGATTTTGTACAATATATTCTGGGGTCATTCATCTTTGAAATCGGTTTTTGTGGAGCTTACAGATATAAGGCGTGGATCTACCACACATTCTTCTACCATTGCTATCCGCTATTCTACGTTTGATCTCAGTGCTGGTGTCATTGTCTGGATTTATAGCGGATCCTAGGTGAAGAAAGTCCTTAACTACTTCAAAGTTATATCTGTCGAGGGTGACGTTCTGTCCAAGGTGTCGATATTGTATGTTCTTTTTCGTTGACAGTGTATACTTTATGTTACTCTTATTAACCGTTAAACTCATCTTAGACGCTTCCGTTTCAATGCCTACAAAAGCCCTACTGACATCACACTATGTTCTTCCGATTATGTCAATCTCATCGGCATATGCGAGCAGTTGCACAGGCCTTTTTTGACATTAAAGGTCTTGGTGAGGTCTTTCCCGACCTTAATAGAACAGAGTGCATTCTCTATCGTCATCCTGCACAATCGGACGAGTTTGGCACTGATGCCAAGACTAGACATAGCTTTATATAGCTCTTCTCTATAGATGCTATCATATACGGCCTTATAATCGATAAAAATGTAGTAGGTATCGATTTGAAATTTCAGGGTTTTTTTCCAAGATCTGCCGTAGTGTAAAAATTTGGTCGATGGTGGACTTTCCTGGCCTAAAACTACACAGATATGGACCTATCAGATTGCTGACAAAAGGATTTGACAAAAGTCAACGCGCATCGTCACCTATCTCTCTTTCTACCAACTTTTAACTTCCCTATAGCCTTTCCTTTCACTCCATCACTGGGGTTATAACATTAAAGGACTTTAGTCCTAAGTGTTGAAGAACATAAAAAAACAGTCCTGGTCTGATAGTCCTGGCCTCATTCAATCTCTGCAAATACAACAAATTAAGTTTAAGAATTACTTCTTTCCCACTCAAACTTCTTTATCGCTTTCTCAAGCTCTACAAGAGTTTCTCGTTAAATATTCATAAAAGTGATTCCCCGTCCGATAGGAATACAAAAAGCAAACAAACAGCAACTCCTACCCCTGAATGATACACCTACCCCTGAATAACTCCTGTCGGCATACAAAGCACAAAAGAAGAAAAAAAAAACAAAAAACAAAGAAAAGACGTAGAAAACAATGCCTCATCCACCCTTAAATAAAAATGTAATACTATGTTATTCAAAAAAAAAGACCCAATTGCACTCCACATGGAGAGGCTAAACAATTGAACTGCTTCAGTTCACCGACTATGACAATAGGGGGCCACAATCACACAACCGAAAGCAATATCATCATTTCAGCCCGATATTCAGGTCAAACTTGTGCAATTCAATTTTGTTTCACCCCCAGCCCTGGTTGGAGACAGAGAATTTGTTTTATAAATTTATTTAGCAACCCTACCATATTCGTATCTGTCAGTTAGATAGGTGAATCATACAAATTTTTTGTTTCAATAATAAATGATTTCAACCAGAAAATTACCAGGGATGGTTTCAGAATAATAAATTTATGTGTAGTTGTGTGTCCAACCCATTATAATGACACTTTTCGAGCAAATTGACATTAGCTTTGACGTGCAACCCTTTTTGCAATTCGATATATCATTTGCAAATTAGAAATGACAGTTTCGAATCTGCAAAGCAAATATCCGATTATGGCGGTAAATTCCGCGTGAAATCGATAAACGAATTTATGCAGAAAAAGGAATGCGTGTCAGCAAAACTAATGCGATAAAATGCAAAATAAAAGAAAGGATGTCAGCGTAATCGCGTGACAACTACTGGTGCTGGTGGTGGCTAATCGCTAGGGCTTATGCTGATCCTAAAGGCCATTAATTAGGTGCTGGTCTAAAGAGGGGTGGTTTTAAAATAAATTGAAACAATTTTAGTGTAGCAAATAAGTGAGTGGACTGTTGACGTTGCGGAATAGTGGTTATTCAAAGTCCTGGTGGACACTTAACAGCTGGCAGTGGTTAGCAATTTTGTGCAAATTTATGGAAGCACATCGATAAGCGGTTTGAAAACCTCACATATACTATCAAATGTGCTTTATTCAATTGAGAGGATGATAATCCTTTTTAGTTAATTTTGAGCACCGGGCAAACAAAACCCCGACATCGTACCGTGTCAACCCTCAATTTACAAAATAAGAGGTGTCCACACCCGCCTTATGACACGCGATATCAATAAAAAAAAAATCAATAGGGAATCCACCTCGTTCTATCAATAACATCCTTTAAAGTGTTTTTTAAAGCAACGATAGAAATTCCATACCCTCACACACATTCGTATCGGGGATATCCTTGCATTTGCATGTTGAAATGGCATATGATATCAAAAAATTATTCGCTCCCTGTGTGTTAAATATTGTTGAAATTTTTAATCCTTGATGAGTTATTGACGCTGCTTTCGGCTTTATGTACACTTTTTTGGTGTGCGCCTGTCTATTGATCTCGCAACAAAGGATTTATTGCAGTTGCTTGCAATCATAATATTGCGCTGCGAGGCAATTGATTTGTGTCTAATCCGCTCAGTGTGTGATATAGTGTAGTGTGGTGTGGAATAAAAAAACATTTTTTTTTTTCGTTAAAGTGCACTGTACATATGTATGTACATACCTACCCAAAAAAAGGGGTGGTAGCAGATTTGGATTGTGCATTGTTACGTGTATGTGCGGCTTATAGTGGTGTCAGAACTCCCCTGTGGCGGTTTTGTGCAAAATTCATTTTATAAACTTTTCTCTCCATGTTTTCCACCTAGTCTCCTCGCATGTACATTATTTTTTTTTGCATAACATCAGCTCCCGGGCGAAATTTTATGCCAACATCAGCGTACAGGGTAAAATGCTTCTGTTGCATTTTTTTTCTCTAAACCTTGCCCAGCCTAGTGAGAATAGTCAGTTGTCCCCCTTGTGGTAGCAGTTTGTCAGTTAAGGTGGTGGAGTGCTGGGGATGCCTAATGAACTTTTGTATATAATTTCCGGGGATTGTTG
Organism: Xylota sylvarum; assembly: GCA_905220385.1. Classification (NCBI taxonomy): domain Eukaryota; kingdom Metazoa; phylum Arthropoda; class Insecta; order Diptera; family Syrphidae; genus Xylota; species Xylota sylvarum. The sequence continues at coordinate 98,420,655 of LR999957.1, read as the reverse complement.
TGTACACCCTAGTATAGTGTTTAAGGATTTACCGGAGAAGCCTTTTGTTCAATTTATCCAAGTGAGGGTTTTTGTTGACATAGAATTTTAATTGGTGACGTGGAAAATGTCGTACTCAGGATTTGTTCGATAAAGTTTTAACTATTTAGTGTTGGCCTGGATATAATTTTTTTCGTCAGTTGCACTGAATACAAATGTCATATTTGAAAATTAATTTTATCTGCATTTAGGAGCTGTTTGGGGGCGAATATCCTTTAAGTTTTAGAAACTGATTTGCTGCCCCTTCTAGTTGATGACACAGTAAACTGGTTTCTAATAAAGATTTTCGAACAATTTTTATTTGAGAAGCTTTTTCATGACAATTATACTCTTGAATGTTTGTCAGACTCTCACGAGAGGTGAAACCGTGACGAACATTTTGGTATTGACTGGGATCCGAACCTCGAACTGAACCATGGCGCTCACAAAAAAAGGATAACTATATAAAAATTCTAAATTTTAACGCTTCTTTTAAATTTGAATACGTCTTCTTGAATACTCACAGATGTAACGATGGATCAAAATCCTCTTCTAACTTACAGTAAATAACACTTATTCCTAAATCCCAACTACACAAACGTACACCCATATGTAGGTATGCATGTGCTCCAAGTTGATATATTTTCATTACTACCATACCAGAGTGCATTTTCAAATGTCAAGGAAACTTTTTTTCTAAGAAAAAAAAAAACAAATTATAAGGAACAATTCCTTTCGTCATTCTTAGCTTTTCTACTCATTTCCTGCAATTTGTCACACTTCAAGGTTCAACATTCAGCATTCAGGATATTAAAGTAAAAAAAAAAAAACAATCCATCCTTGCCGGCAATTTTTCTGCTAGAATAGCACAAGAAGTCATCTTCCACTTCCTTCACTATATGACTATTGCATAGCGAGGAAAGCACAAAACAGAACCTCTCAAGGATTGTAAACCTCCCCCATTATCCTGTGTAGAATTTTCACAGTTCGCTTCGGTAGTATGCACTTTGCATCGGTCTACGACTACCACCCTCTTTGTTCAATTTTATGATGGTCGTTCTGACATGGCAGTCAGTGTCAGTCGCCATCGTCGTAGTGCGACAAAAAAGACTGAGCGGGGGGTGGTATAAGGGAGTAATATTGAAAAACCATACTGCAAGCGAATTCATCGTTCTTTTTATCATTTAAAAATGATTCCAAAAGTAGGCACTCCGAAGTTAGCCGCAGTTCATACACGGCATTGTCTATGTACCGTCGATGATGATGACTGCCTTTCATGACATAACATTGCACTGTGTCAGAAGAGGATGTCAGATAGCCATGGAGAGGGTGGTATTTCATATTTCAGGACTTTTATGTATACTACACCAACGCCACGTGTACTTGAGACTCCATGCATTCAACCGTCTGTCCCGGTGTATGCAAATATGGCGGCTTTCCGCAACATACAACGACTGAATTGTACATCGAGCATAAACAGACACCACACGCTGCGCGTGTGTCTGTGTGTTCTTCTGTTTTCGATAGCTGACTATGCCGCAAGGCGAATGAGGTGGGTGGCAGTAGGTTTCATTCGTCATTTGTTCGACAAGGGTGCATGCAATACAACAACATCATCTACCACACAAAGCAGCCAACCGACACTGAAATCCATGACAACTACGGACCGGCTTTGCAATGCCAAACACAAAATTCAGTTCGTCTTCGCTATTCGTCCTGCAAAGGACGATGAGATTTTTGGTTGGGATTTCATCGCTGTTTTAAATAAAATAATCGATAAACATTTTCTCTCTCATTCCCTTGTGGGGAATAATTCTTTTAAACTCAGGCGGGTATCCTTTGAATTCTTCGAGTGACTTTTCAGTAACACCAAACAAAGTTGTTGTTCTTCTGTTCAGAAGAAAAAAATATTCAAGGGCTCAGTGCGTATAATATGTGTGATTTAGTGGTGTTTCTCTAGAAATTGCCTGCGCATTGACTTGAGGACTTGAATCGCGAGTTCATTATCCTTACACAGAGCACACTGTGAAAGGGGTGCACAAGGTAAACACACCATGCCGTAAATGCTAAAACAATTATCCTTTCATTCTTGGTTCGGGATATTTAAAACGCAGTTAAAAAAGGGAGGTTTTAACTTTAAAAAAAAATAAAATTAAAAATGACGCACACATTTCAAGGACTATTCGCCGTTGAACGTCTCAGTCGGTGGCTTTATTTTGCAATCAAGAACAATACGAATACGTTTTTATTCTCTGCCAAGGACTAAATCACACGAGACTAATTTTCTCTTCTCTGCTTTCTTTTTGTTTTTTTTAATTTTTCACAGTTTGCCGCTTGGGTTGATGCTGTAATTTTTGTATTTAGTTTGGAAAACGAGGCTAGCTTTAACGCTGTGTACAGTTACTATACCAAAATGGCGCATTTCCGCAATAGTCAAGAGATTCCAATCATTTTAGTTGGAACACAAGGTGAGTTTTGCTTCTCCATTTTTTGTAAAACCTATTTATTTGAATGCATTTCTTTTTTTATCTTTGTAGATGCCATCAGTGAGAGAAATCCGCGTGTGATAGACGATTCTAGAGCTCGGAAACTTGCTAATGACCTAAAGCGGTGCTCATATTATGAAACTTGTGCCACGTACGGCCTTAATGTGGAACGTGTGTTTCAGGATGGTAAGATTTTGTTTTACGTTAACTATTTGAAACTGTACACATATTTGAAAGTACATACCTACATAGTTGAACCGGCATAGTAATGGACAATGTGACGCTTTTTAGTTATTAGACTCACCTTTACTCACTTATTTCTACGAGTCGATTGAAAAGAGTACTTTAAAAGCACTAACTAGTACCTACTTCACGTTATATTCATATAAATCAGTCGTAATAATTTTATTACTTAAACAAAGTGCTTGTTTAATGAAAGTACTATTAAGGTGAGCTGCCTCGTTTGAGTCACCTAAACGCACAAATAACACTTTGGGCTTCTAACTCATGTCCAATACCACAGAGACCCACAAATTTTCTAAGTTCAATGGCAACAATAGCTTGGAAATGCAATTGTATACCGTATGATCACATATTCTTTACTTCTGATCTTATCGAATAAAGTGTACCATATGCAGATCCCTACTTGACTTTTTCTCGGGGTTTTGACGTGACCATAACAACACTCACATCGTCTCGAACCCATAATTCACCTTTCTAACCTATTTTCCCTTTTCATTTATAGCCTGTCAAAAGATCCTCCAACAACGAATTACCACTTGTGTTCCGCCAGTCAATTCTCGACCGACCACACCACAGGGGACTCGCCTCGGTATCGCTAGCTTTCATCATTCCAATGCTGCTGTCGCTGCAAATGGCTTCTCTGCCTCAACGCCATCTGTTGTTCAATCATCTGGTGCAACTTTGCCTCATCGGCATCATGTGCTATCAACCTCAAGCCATCACATCCCGATGCGGATGAGTGCAGATTTCGTGCATAGCGAACAACAACAACAAAAGTGGGCAGCCGTTTCAGCGCATCAACAACAACCACCTCATCATCAGGTGCAAGCACAGTTGCCACAACAACACTTTGTGACGATAACGAATGAGAATAACAATGTGACCAAATTTCCTCCCGGTGCCGTCACAGTACACCAGGCTGCAGCTCCGTCAGCGGAAAATCTAGCTCCATTGTCTTTGGTACCGCAAGGTAAAGATTCCGGTAAGGACAACAGCAGTGGGGGTGGAAAAGATCTCCCAACACCAACATCTACGCCAACTACAAGCCGTAAGTCTCGTCGACGGTCGAATCTCTTTATTCCATCATCGAAAAAGGGTGAGGATAAGTCTAAAAATGGCGAGCTAGGCAGTGGTAGGTCGATTCCTCTAAAGCAGGGATATCTTTACAAGCGCTCCAGCAAGTCGTTGAATAAAGAATGGAAGAAAAAATACGTGACGCTTTGTGATGACGGGCGGTTGACATATCACCCATCGCTTCATGATTACATGGATGACGTGCATGGTAAGGAGATTCCACTTCAATATGTCACCGTCAAGGTACCCGGCCAGAAGCCTCGTGGTTCAAAATCCATCATCACCAATAGTGCTCTCACATCATCGATGCTCTCAAATGGAAAATCCTCTCAAAATGGCCTAAGTGAAGGGATCGGATGCCTGTCGATTGTCAAGGATAGTAAAAAGTTAACCGAAAAGGGTCTTCTAACCGCCTTTGACACTTTGTGGGAGCCTGGCAAGTCGAATTCCTCTCAGCAGACTTCTGGCGATGAGGGCATTGCTATGAGCAATAGTAATTCGCAAACTTTCATTGCGAGTGATAGCAATCAACAGCTACTGGTGAGTGGAAATAAACTAGACGCTCAGACCCCGAATGTCAAAAAGCGCCACCGAAGAATGAAGAGCAGTGGTGTCAAAAATCAGGAAGTCGACGATTCCGATGGCTATGAGTTTTACATCGTCTCGTTGGACAACAAACAATGGCACTTTGAAGCGGCGAATAGCGAAGAACGTGACGATTGGGTCGCAGCAATTGAACAGGAGATATTTAAGTCTTTGCAAGGCATCGAGTCAAGTAAGATGAAGCCGGCAACGTCAAGTGAGATGGCGAGTATGACATCGATAAGGACGCGGGTGCCAGGCAATGGTCACTGTGTTGATTGTGATGCGCCAAGTAAGTGTAATCAGCTGGTAAAGTTGAATCAGAGATTAACTTTTCTTCTATATTTAGATCCTGAATGGGCGAGTCTTAATCTGGGTGTTCTGATGTGTATAGAGTGTTCTGGCATTCATCGGAACTTGGGCTCTCATATATCGAAAGTCAGATCATTGGATCTAGACGACTGGCCGTAAGTAGTTTTGTCATTATTCGAAGGTGTACATCTAGCACTAATTCGTTTTTGTTTACAGTGCTGGTCATCTCAGTGTTATGCTGGCTATCGGTAACGGTCTGGCGAATTCAGTCTGGGAGGCAAGCACCCGGCAGCGACCCAAACCAAGGCCAAGCTCAAGTCGCGAAGAAAAAGAGTCATGGATCCGAAGTAAATACGAGGCTAAGGAATTCCTACCAATGTGCAATCAAAATTCGAATGCCACTGCTGGTCAGCAACTGATCGAGGCGGTGATAAGGTAAGGATAGCCTTCTTAGACGTCTTGGAAACATGAATTAATATTTAAATTAAACTTTCAGGTCTGACATGAAATCGATCGTCTTAATCCTTGCGAATGCTACCAATGAAGTCACGAACTCGACTGTGAGTTCAAGAGATGTCCGAACACCATTGTTGCTGGCTTGTGCAATTGGAAATCTGGCTATCGCTCAGTTGCTAATATGGGTAGGTCTTTATAAAATAAGCAAACATGAGCTCAAAAAACTACTTGTGCTAGGTAGGTAGGTTACGTTAGTTAGGGTTACACTAAGCACCGAATTGGGCCAAACCAAAACCTAGAACACTGATACCTACCTATAGAAAGCGCCTATAGTTACGAAAATTTATTGCCTGCTGCACTATTTACAAGTCAATTTTTCCTTCATACCCTGACTATTCTTTTTTCTTTTTTCCAGAACCACGCTAACATTAAGCACACCGATCACGAGGGACGTACTTGCTTAGCTTACGCACGTGCTGCCCAGTCTCTAGCCACCGCTAAATCGCTTAAAGCAGCTCAAACGAACTCCAGCAATACCAGCACCACGTCTTCAACATCCTCAACCAACTCCTCTTCAGCGGCGACCACCAACGGCAGTGGTATCCCAACACCACACTATAGCGTCGAAGAGACGACGGCCTTAGTAGAACTACTCATGAGTCTTGGATGCCCCGAATCGGCGCCATTGACCGCTAGTGGAACATTACCCCGACGAAGGGATACCCTGGGAACCCCCTACGAAAAGGCTGTCTCAGGTGTTATTTAAGTTTCTTAATGCTTATCTCGAAAAGCAACCGTAATTTCGGAGCTAAATATGTATTTTATATGTATATGTACACCTAGGTTAAGGACACGTTGACTTTTTTTTTATTTAATTTTAGTCCTTTCTTTATTTAAATGTTTAAAAGTTGAATCCTATTTGCGGCGGCCAGTGATGCTCCTTGATGGACCCTGAAACACACTCACATTCTCCATAATTCTGTTAAATGTTTGTTTCCAACGATATATCCTCATTTATTTGTTTTTGTTTTAGTTTTATAAAAAAAATTACTTTCAGTTTATTATCCTTGGAAAAAGGCTAAAATTCAAATTTATATTTTAATTTTAATTCTAAGTTTAATACTTTTTTTTTATTGAATGTGATTCACGCTCTTTATGTTCTAAAAATTTGTTAAAGAAAAAGTAATGTAAAATATATGTATCGACAGAGGATTTCATTAGGAATATCCTATAAACAATAATTAATTAAAAATATATTATAATATAATTTAACAACAAAGAAAAAAAAAAAAGTAAAACAACCCTAGTTCGTAAGAAATTAAGTTATTAGAAAAGATGAAGAGCATTAGAAACGCAAATCGACTTAGTAAACTCGCTCGCTCTAGTGGAATTTTAGAAGATAAACAAATGATAAATTATTAAAAAAAAAAACACTTTGCTGAATGAAATTCTTTTAAAACAAAGATAAACAAAACTTGTTGCAATCCACACACTTAAAAATACAAAGTAAAACACCTTTTTTTTAATAAAAGAACTAAATTCTTATATGAGAGACAAAAATACCACTAAAATTTGCAAATTATACACGAAAATATATATATAAATCTTTAAAATCAATAAAAACTGAAAGAAAATAAATCACATATGTAATTGCAAATGCTTTGTTTTATTTTTCTTATTTCCAGCCGCAGGACAGAAATACCCAAAGAAAACAAGTTACCTTAGTCAGCCTGCGACAGAGAACCTTTCAACATTGCTTTTTCTGTGACCACACAACGGTACAGTCCAATATGTTCTCAAAATCCATGCAAAACCACCCTGCCTCACAAAAATTCTTTAGAAATAGACTACACCTTGTACACCCAAAGTCCACATTTGTTTCATGTCTATTCTCCAACTAGAACCAAAAATTCACCTCTCCTAGTGCGTATCGAAAAAAACAAAATCCCCAAACAAATTTTTGTAAAACACCAGGCCAACAGAAAAGCTCAGAAAACAGTAGGTACAGCCACCCTCCACAGTCACCCAACAGTGATGTTGACATTACTGCCGCTGCATACTAATTCTTGCGGTAATTTATTTTTACTGTATCTTCTTTATTTGTCGACGGATTTGGACGATTAGGGTGTCAAATTAGGTTAAAATTTTCTGGAGAATTATTTGGGAGGACATTTATGAAAATTTAATATGGCATTTTCGAGATGTCGGCTAATAGTGGCAGGCGATATATTTGGTTCCAGGTAAACTATCGACATGAAACCAACGGCTAATTATGCGTTACAGGGTGTAATTTACTCCAAGAAAGTTTTGCTTAGTACAAGGTGGTGCAAAATTTATCCTGAACCCTTTTTTGAAAGGTTTTAGTCGCCGCCGTCTTACCTCCGCCGTACTGGATTTTCAAAAATCCCATCCCAAATTGATTTTTGAACCTGTAATTCCACTACATTCTTGCATCAATTCTCAAAATAAAACACCACACGATTTATTGCAATGCATTTTTTATTTGACATGTATTTGTTGTTATAAGGTTTCATTTTATTTGAATTTTTATAATTTTCTTCTGGCGAAAATAAAAAAAAAAACACATGAACACACAAAGTTAACTATTTTTGTGGGAATGGGGAAAAGACGAATGGATAAGTGGAGATAGGGAGGGAATAAGATTTTGAAGAAACAACTAAATACATGGAATTTATTTTTTTTTTTAAAGGAAGCCAACACTGGTCTAAGCGATATATAGACTACAAACATACTTAAGATTTATTTTTAACCATGCTGAAGAAAAAGCTGTTGGAACTTCCAAGTAAGGGAAGGTAATCTACCAGCAAAGTTTCTCACCGAAGCGGAAACACTTTTAATTTAGTTCCTCTAGACGGCGTTACTTGCGCTGAATTGGAAAATAAGTTCTGCTGGTTGGAATAGAGGAGGAATAACTAAATTAAATGATAAAACATCTACTAAGCTACTAATGGGTTAATTAATATATGTATGTATGTATGTTTCTGCACGCAGAATTTTGTTTTGGTTTTTTTTTTGTTATATATTTTTTTTTTCTTATTTTTCTTCTAACTCCTGACAATAGACACCGACCCATGATGAAGTATTTTTTGTTTTTAGTTTTTCCGAAACTGTTTCCAGTGATTTTCGCCGAAAATTCTATTTAAAGCAAACAGGTTAGCGAAAAACTCAAGCAAGGAAGAGAGTATACGGAGAACAAAATGAAGGACGTTTTGTGACATATTTTCTATTCTTCCTCGTAGTCGTCGTGCTCCTTCGCGTTGTACTCTACTCTTCTTCTGCTCGTGTGTTTGTAATGATGTACATAATAGATTCGATTTTAAATATTCTGTTCTTGTGTCCTAATCGGTTTTTTTTTTTTTTTTTTGTATTTTTCTGTGACCTAAACAAGGACATTTAATATGTTTCTAAGGGTTTAGATTGCTGAAAAAAATTTCGTTTTTAGTTTTAAGGTAAAAAATTTGTTTTACAGCCGTGAGTCGTGTGGAAGGGGGGGAGCAGCACCACCACCAGCCAACACACGATCCCACTATTACTCTCTATCGGTTACTTCTTCTCTTCTCCTCTTATAAAACAAAAATTTGTTTGTTGTGTACACATAAATGTATGTATGCTGTTTGTTTGATTTTTTTTTTGTATATACTTTTTGCCCTTTGCATGTTGTTATTTTTAAATTGAGATGAACACGCTCGCGCAATTGGGTTTTTCTTCAACGGTTCGCCTTAAAATTCTGGTGAAATCTTCTCTTCTTATGTTCTTTGTCATTGATGGATTGATTTCGTTTTCTTGTTCCTCCGTTGGTGGCGTTTCTCATTTCTTGTTCATTTTGAATTTAGCGTAGAAATTGGCAATTTGATCGTGACGCACTGGTATGGCGTCCAAAATGCCGGTGAAGCTGAAATTAGTATGACGCTTCTCGTGGAGGTTATCACCGGATAGATATGTGACCACATTCGATTGAAACTCAGTTGAGTTAGGATCGGTGTGATTAGCAACGAGATGGTTGCAGAATTGAGCAATTTGTACGAAGACTGTTGCCTCGCGATCTGAAAGGAGAGGTAGAAGTTTGTGATTATTTATATGCTCCTATGGTGTTAGATATCAACCACATACCAAGCTTCCTTGGAATTTTCACTAACGAGAACGTCATATTCTCATTGTCCCTCTGTGCACGCATATGTCTGTTGCCGTGGGTGAACTCCTGCTCCAACCAACGGATTACATTTCTGGCGTTTTCACTGCGCTTCTTCAAATCATCTAACTCATTAAAAACTGAAAACAAACATTACATGTTACACAAAAGGTGAATGTATTTTGTTAGAGAACTTACCTGCATTTGGAATAAGAACAATAAACTTCTTGCTCTTCACTAAATTCTTCACAATCCCTGTATATTCAGTTAGTGCCTTAGCATCTACTACCACAAACGGTGTCATGATCATGTTTAGAGGATTTTTACGGAGCTGAAAATACACAATTTAATATTGTTTTGTCTACATGAACTACTTGCTTCTATTAACCTCCTCTTCTAAAGTCTCCACTTCATTCTTCAGCCACAATTTGCCCATGATTTCGCACTTCTTATTGACCTCATTCTTCTGAGCTTCGCTGCGTTCCTCATCTGCACCACTACTAGACTGCAACTTCTCAATTTTCTCTCCAGCATTCCGATTCCTTAAGTAGCCCTTTCTGGGTAATCGCTTACACTCTTCGACGGTGTCTTTTTCTTCATTGCTAGTATAGCTCTTCCTTACTATTCCGTTCTTCCGATCGCTGTAACGTCTAGTGCGTCCCTCTACCCGTTTTCTGGAATTCTTAGCAGACCTTCGCTCCCTACGACGAGAGGACGACACCTTTTTCTCTTCCCTCTTCTTCTTTACGTTCTCAGTGAACTTTCGTGATTTAACACAGAATCTGTAGTTAAACTTCTTCTGTTTACAAATGAAGAATCCAAAGTCGACCATTTTGAAGATTCTCAGAATATTCTCTTCGTTGGGAGTAATTTTCTCTCGGATTGTTGTCTCCCAATCCAACTGCATCTGGGTACTTTGGAACAAATCAAAGTTCTTTAAAACAAAGTCCTCGGACAGCGGAACTGTTGCGCGAACATCAAACAATTCACTTAGTGGTTCACGAACATTGGCAGCCAACAGGAATTCACGCTCAAAGAAGACTTTCCTGGTGAAGATATCAATGTTGCAGTAGTTCAGTAGCTTCATGATTTTGTGTATAAATTCCGGATTTGAGTGGTAACAACCAAACAAAATTTCATGGTTGATCTTTAACCAGTCGAAAAGGATCTTCAGTGCCCGCATTGTGGGTTCTGTCTGTACAAAATCGACAATGATATTCGGATCGATTTTGGTATACTTGTTGCGGTAGACAAGTTTCTTTGGCGGCTCTCCAACTTTTCCAACCTCTTCTTCGTTGTCAGATTTAAAATTTATGGCCCCGAGCGATGCACTGTTCATATTCAGAACTTCATAGCCCTTTAATAACTCCTCACTGTCTACTTCCTGGGACAAGTCCGCATCAGGATAGATAATCTTCTCCTCCTCAATTACAATATCTTCATTGTCAGAGAAGGTTGGATAGTTTCGAACTTCTACCTCATCCTCTTCAGATTCTTCTCTTTTCTCCTTGATCTCCTGTCCATTCTGCACAACACCTCCATCTTCAATGTCACTGAAATCGCTCTCAAAGTTTGAACTCAAATCGGAATATTCATCCTCTTCAGAGGAGAAATCTGTATCCATATCGGATTCCGAATCATAGCAACTGCTATCGTCACTCTGTGCAATTTTCCTTCGGCGACGACGCAACTTCATTCCTTTCTTCTTACTCTTACTCGACAAAGGTGTCTTCAAATCAGATTCCTTGGCCTCATCACTGCTGCGTGTAGAATTCTGGGGATTCTTCTCGTCGTTATCCTTCTTAGAAACAACTACGGAGGCTTTGTTGTCCCTCTTTCCATTGATTCCCTCGTGATCATCTGTGTCTGATGGAACTTTAATCTTCTTCTCTGGGTCTCCCATCGTTGCCAGCCAATTTTTGTACTCGTTGCGGCTCTTTCGTACCGACATATCAAACTCTTCAAACTTCTTAGCGTACATCTCGTGGAACGCTTCATTCTCCTTCGATTTAGTCAGAATGACTTGCTCCAAGTTTACAATACATGCATCCATGAGATCAGAGCATACGGCGACTAGGAAGGCATTCAATGAATACACCTTTTGTGAGTTGATCATCTTCAATTTGGACAAACAGAAGAAAAGGATGTTAACAATCTTAAATACACTGGCTTCGTTGATGTTGATACTTTTCGAGCACAAGATCTTCCTCAGATCAACCAGAACGCAGTGACAAAGGCTGTTAAAATCGAGCACTTCCTTATCGAAGAAGAATATGTCGACTATCAGATAAAAGCGTGCATAGAAGTCCTTCAAATTGAACTCAACCTTGTTCGCATCCAACTTTTCTAAGTAATCCGCATGCGCTTGGAACAACTTACAGACGTTATTCTCACTTAGCTCAAAGGGTACGATGCAAACCAGAGAGTACAGATAATGGTAAATAGAATCCAAGTCAAAGTTTTGTCCGTAGAACAATGTTCCCAACTGATTCTGTGACATTCCGATTGCTGGATTCAACTTGAACGCTTCATAGTAGAACCTTGCTGCCATTTTCTTGCTTATTTTCGGTTTGGAGTCGATTTTAAAATCAAGGAAATAACGATGAAGGTCGCCCAATGAAAGCAATGCAGAGTGTATAGTGTCCAAGGCGAAACTCACCGCCTCAAGACTCTTGTCGACAACAAAGTCTCCGATAACTTCTTCCCCGTCTTTGATCTTTTTATAGTCGTTTACATCAGCTCCTTCAGTGAATACATTAAAATTGAGTAGAAATTTCAGATCCAAGTCATAGATCTCTTCCATTTTCGATGCAATCCGTTTGTAATTAGCTATTCCACTGAAGAGGAACTTTTCAAGCTTCTGGAGATTCTCTTGAGCGCTCTCTTCCTTTTGTTCTTTGTTCCAGTTTTTCTTTACGAATGCAATAAATTCGTAGTAACCCTTACGCCAGAGAATCTCGCGTGCCTTCTTTCCCACCGCTTGGAAGTCCTTAAAGATAATTCCCTTGCACAGCTGCACCAGCTGTGAACGTTTGTCTTCGATGTCATGATCGAAAAGTTGTGACATCGAAACAATCGATTTTTTCTCATCGTCTAATTGTTTCGCAACCACATATAAGGAGCTGAAAAAAGAAAGAGAAATTAAAGATTAAAAAAAAGGATAAAACTAGGAACAATTAAATAAAGTTGTCATTCTTCCTGCTATATAAAAAAAATTCCAAAAAATAATCCTTAATGGAAAGAGAACACAACCCTGTACCTTTTCCATTCATATTTCATCGCAGTTTTAAAATTTCTGGTTTTAAATAAATACTGACATTGAATTCCACACCACAGCTATCTGAAATATTATTGTGAATCTTATAAAGTTGTAAATCACTGATTCTTCAGGAAACTTTGTTTAGATTGCCTGTTGTTTATTGTTACGTAAACATTCTGATGATTATAAATATGGCTTCTTGAGATCCTGATTCATATAAATATGAATCCGTAATAAATAATGTACACACACTAGTCCTAGTCGAGATGTTTTTAAAAACACAATTCTTTAGGGACAAGATGTACTATCCTTCTCTAATACAAGTTGCTATTGCTAATATCCAAACCATTTAAAGGCAGGTACATTGAGTGACAAGTATAGACACTCTTTTATATGTCGCCTGTGCCCAGTTGAATACTCATTACATTGTTCTCTCTTACGAATAAGTTGTCGAAGTATTACTCGAATGAAGCACTCCTTCCTTGCTACTCAAGAAAGTTATATGTAGTTACGGGAGCGACAACAATCTCCTCGAAACGTTCGCAACGAATTCGACCGGCTTAGTGGTAAGTATGATGTCAATACCAGATTTATCACATTCCAGGCATCCAATTTCGACTCTGATAATTTTCTTAGTCCACCCAAACTGAGAACTCGAGTGTCCAATAAGAAAATGCTACAAATTGTGCCCGAAACTGACTATATTATCCCGATGCTGAACCTGATCAGGAGGTCCACTAACAGAATTCTTGTCAGAATGGAATAGCTGAATCGCCAGGTTACCAATAAAGGAGAGCTAGAATGATATCCATAAAAAAAATCTTTTGATAATGAGACCATCGGGAAAGCTAATTGTCGCTTAATCCACTTGGATAGATATATACTTAACGGCCAGGAGACTATGCCCGCCATACAACAGGAACATACTTTTCCTGTTTAAGCTTAGTCCCTCTTAAACTCTCTTAATGCTCGAACCATACGGGAATAACCGTATGGGAATACCTCACAAGAGATGAGGAAGATAAAAAATCTGTACGTCATCTGCTGTGTAAATGTCCTGCCCAACATTCTGCTGTGTGAATGTTCTCCCACTCTCTACCTATTCTCTACTATTCTCCTTAATGCTATGTATTTACATATTTACTTCTGGTTTAATGAGTTCCATTACGTAGAGTGGAGTTAGCTTTAGAAATCTATAACCAATGCAGTGTCACTACCCAAGATAGCAGAAAATGCTGGCAGAAATGCCTGGCAGCTCCGAAACGCCAACGCAGTTAGACCAGCAATAGATCCATTGTGATACCACATGGATCATAGGAGAAAGTTTCTCTCTACCTACTCGTTAAACCATTTTGAACATCTAATGAAGCGTAAGAGGCTCTTGACATATATGTTTATCAAGTCGCTTAAATCATTATAATAGAGGGCTCCTAAGTGAAACTGTCTTCTGCGTGAGAGAGCAGAAACAAAGAATATGAGGAATGGTTTCATCCTCTTCTTCATCAATTCAGCCTCTACAAAAGTTGCTTGTCCAGTGATGACACCTATTGTAGTGCCGATATGCAACCTGTTGAGAGAAATCAAATTCGTAGAGCGTTTTAAATCCAGCTTTGGCCAAATTTATTTTGTCGCTATACATGTTGGTCCACTTATTCACGTAAGATTTGTACTCCCGACAGCAACCAGCTGGATTTTTAGGCTGCAAGTAGCTGTTGGTATACCTGCGGTGCCTTTGTCTGGCAAAATGGGTAAAGTTGTTCCTATTCTGGCGAGTCCATCGACCTTACAGTTCCCTGGAATATCACTATAGCCCGGTACCGAACAAAGGTAAATATTGAACTGTTTAGCCATCTCCGTGAGAGACGATGGGCAGTCTAGAGAATTTATAGAGATCGATTCCAGGATTTGATAACTTGCTGCGATTTGGCTGTTCGAAAAGATGCGGGTATCCCTAGCAGATATCACGTTTTCCTTAAGCCAAGATAAGACTTCTTTATTAGCCTTAATTTTCGCCTGGAACACGCTACAATGATTTGGATGACGGAAGGAGAGCTTAAGATTAAGTCTGTCGGAAAAAACGCCTCCACCAACTCCGTCTTTAGTTTTTGAGCCGTCAGTGTAGAAGTGAATCGACTGGTCTTCTAAAAGTTCTTCTTTATTCTAGAGTGATCTGAAAGGGTGACGATGAAGTGTTTATTAAAATTTAAATGTGGTGTTGTAGTCCGTCTTTTCGGGAAATATTTTGAAATTATTCAGAATGGTGGCGTGGCCAAATTCTTTTCTTAACCACTGTAGGGTAGCTTCGAGGCGATCGACTGCATTTGCTGCCATTTGCTTGCTAAATATATCCAGGGTATCAGGTGATATCCAGTGATACAGAGGAGATTGTGCTTAGAGCAACGCTTATGCACAGACAAGCTGTACCTTACTCGACTTTACTTAGATAGTCCTGGTTTATAACTTTTCTAAGGCTGTCCACCAAACAATCGCCCCCGTATGTGAGAATCAGTCTAATGACGCGAGACCTAGAGCCAATGAGTTGTAGCCAGTAATGACTGAGAAGTAGAGCTAGGGAGTTGTAGACCCCATCTATTTCCAATAGCTTTTTTGCAAGAGAAAAGTGCTACTGTGGCTTTCTTGACTCTTTCCTATATGTTAGATATACGTAAATAGATTGAAGTGGAAAGAAAAATTCTTCTTCGGATGTTTGATCATGTGTGCAGAGCACAAGTGAGCAATTTTAGTATGCAAAATTATGCATACATAGAAGTAGTACAAGAAGCTAAGAACAGAGGAGTAGACATCGCAAGTGTTTGGAGTCATCGCATTCGGAATGACATACATATGCACATATGTATGTATGTACATAACTAAGTACTTCGCACGTCAATCAGTCGCATTTGTTAATGTTAATGTATATTGTTTTGCTTCTGTTGCAAATTAGAACGTCGTTTGTTATACAGTTTCGTTTTCTTAGAACACAGACTTAAGGAAAGCGATACTACACTAGCAACTTATTTTACGAAAACCGGAACAAACAGCCCTATATTTCTCATTTTTATTGTTCGAATGACCTCGTGTTTAACATCAATGAACAAGAATCTAGCATTTTCCAGTACCGACGTCACCTTGAAACTCACACAAATTAAACAGAAATTAATAGCTCTGACTCATCTACGAACCTACTCTCGTATTATGACGAAATTAAAGCTAGTGACGAATTAAGAGCCCTGCTTTGTATCTGAACCTACCTCAATCATCAGATGTCGCAATACTTCACCCATCCATTGTCGTACCATCCAGCACTGAAACTTTCCTTCTATTTTTGCAATCGCCCTCTTGGACACCCCTATGTTTTTATGTATTCTCATTTTTTACAAGTTGTTTGTTTGCAGAAAATTAATGACGTACTAATGGAAATGCGATAAAGAAACGAATAAATAATCAGATAAAGCTCTCTCAGACTGCGTCCATATTTCTTATTTATTCTTTCTCAGTGCGAAACCCCCCGCAATAAACAGAAAAATAAAATAGAAGAGGAAGCAGTGGGCGGGTGTAGCGGCGACTATCACGGGGTATAATGCACACACAGTACACATCGATGGTTTATTTTTGGATAATTGTCACTTCGTTTGTTTTTTTTGTTTTTGCAATTTATTGTGGAAATCAAAGGATGAGCGATAAAGGGAAGAACAAAAACGCAAAACGGTGGTGCAACTTACCGATAGGTCTCCTTTGGGTCACGACTACCAGAAAGTTCCATGGTTAGTGCCCCAATTTTTTCCCGTATCCCGTCCCTTTCTCGTACTGAAATATCCAAAATATGTATAACTACAATAATGCACTAAAAAAACACACTTTTTTTTTACCAATTTCTTTTCGTCGGTCTTTGAGTAAATCAAACTTTTTTAATTCTCTTCCCCTCGGGTGTAAATTTTACTTTTTATTCTATATTTCAACGAATATATTTATTTATCCTTATTTTCTTGGCTAATATTTCAACACGTTTTCAGCACAAAAATACAGCGCGACTATTTGTGAGTCAAGATGTGAACTCCATTGTGTGTTCAGCTGCTGCGTTGTTTAATTTTTTCGTCGATGGTCGTCGTATTTGATCCGAATTTTTCATTCTACCAACATTTTTACGGATGCAATTCATTCGGAATTTAGTGGATATTGCGAAATGACTGTGTTTTGAATCGATTAACGGACAATAATAGATGTCTAATAGGGTTTTCCGCGAGAAATAATTTCAAAAATTGCTCGATAATTCGCACTTTCATACAAAAAAAAAAGACTTACAAAAGAAAAGATTGGAATCGACTTTTTATATTCCAGTGGAAAATCACAGATGTTATGTCGGTCGGGTATGTAGTGCGCGTATGGAAGAGCACGATGGTTGTATTCAGCGCGTGCAGAGGTTTACTGGATATTGTGAAATATCTCTTATCTGAAGTAAATAAAAACAAAAAAAATAAAAATAATAGAAAAACGTTTTCGCAATTTGAATACACAATTTCACAAATAAATAAACAATAAACGAAACGAATACAGTGGTTATCTCCTATATATAGTATTGCATTTTTATTTCTTTTTTCTTTTTTTTTTTTTTTTATCAGATAATGACAACTTTATACGAGTAACAGGTTAATACATTATGTAGATTCCATCCGCTTAAAAGTACATACACATTTTTAAAACATACAACATAATAAATTCTCTGCGCATTACGTTAAAATAAATAACAACAACAATATTAATAAAATAACTGGAACTATTACCACCTTAGTATGGAATCTGGTTCTGATAGTACTGGATCATATCGTAGGTCCTTGTCCTGAAGTTCTGATAGGAATTCCTTATGACAGCCAGCATGTGTGCAGCAGCTTCGCGGTTGTTTTTCGTTGCCACGAAGCGTTGTTTCAACAAATTTATGGTCTGTCCTCGGAAGCAAGGTAGTCCAGTGTCTAGCATCAGTGAGACTAGTGAGACGATTGCATCCTGATAAGGACGAACAGCCAAAAACGCCTGAACACAGAGTTCGCAGAACCATTTGAAAGCGGGCGCCTCCATTTTACCGCCCATAATCATAACCATTTCGTCGGTAAGCTTCATATCTGGTTCGAAACCGATATTGCCACCGGGAGAGGACTCGAACATAAAACCGAAATCGATGTGTATAATGTGTCCGTCCTTGTCGATCATTATGTTACCATTGTGACGATCCTTAATTTGTAGGAGATATCCGACTAGTGAGTACGCAGCCATTGACTTCACAAAGTTAGCACGGGCGGCCTGAAACTCCTTGGAGCTCTCATCGCCATATTGATGTAAGAAGTACTCGTAGAGCCCGGAGTCTGTCTGACGACCGAGTTGATCTCGCGATTTGGCATTCGGAACACATTCAATTACCCCGCACTGGAAAAAAGAACCCAGGCAATCAAAACACTCTTCAGTCAACTGTTAATTCAACTCACCCCAGGGGCAGTCGCCACCACTCGATAGGGAAACAAGAACAAATCTAGGCCGACTTGCTGGAAAATGTTTTTAAATATCGTAATAACCTGCAACGCTAGCATATCCTGCCGGACATCATCTCCAACTTTGAAGATGGCTGCTTGCCAAGACTCTACACCAAGTGTAGCATGAGCATCTTCTTGGGAGTTCTAAGAATAACACATTCGTACACCACTAACCACATAGTTAAAGTAAGTACTCACCGGATTATTTGAAACCTCCATTGCTCTCGACTCCAGCTCGGTAATGCCACAGCGATAGACCCTGAACCTCGCCAAATACGGTGCCTTGGCCGCGCTCTGCATGGGAGTTCCACTATTATAATCGATATCAAGTACCATAGCCTCCGGATTTGAGGGTAAGTAGCACCCAGACTGCACCTTAATGCGACTTAAAGCAGCAAGACAAGCGTTTTTTCTCTCCGGACCTTTAGGGAATGAGCGAATCTCTCCAGAGACAGCTGTGATTTTGCCAAAGAAATCGAATTCCCTTTCATAGAACCTCTTTGCTGCACCCGAGAACGAAGCTGTAATATTCTGACTTAATAACTCTAAAGCCTCGTACAAATTCGGATCCTTATGCTGCTGATCCTCGTCCATGTACATGTTCGTCTGCATGTTCCAAATCAACTGATGAGCAACGATCTGTGATCGTTTGGAAATATTTTTTATGAATTCGGTCACATAGCCCATGGTGTCGTGCCGCAGAGCCTGTACAAGTTGTGGAATGTAAGGAAGAACCGATTCAGCTGGATATGATGATAGTGTCTTCACTGCATATTGCGCCGTAAGAGGATGCGACGGATACTGTCTGGAAAAGTAGGACAGCGCTTGAATTGGATTTACACTAGACCAAGCTAATATGTACACCAAGTCTGGGCTTTCTTGCAGCAGATTCTTTGTGGTAACGAGGTACTTCAATGCCTCAGGGATGTGAGCTACAGCTATTGGATCAGCACAGACCAGCCGTGTTACTTCATCTTCTATGGAATCCGAATTTTTGATCCTCCAGGGCAGAAATACAGCCAGTGCAGAATTGTACGACCACGCAAGGCGAGTGTAGTCACGCCACACATTCAATTTATAGGGTCGGGCGCGCCATTCGTTGATTTGCTCCTCTCCGGGTATAGCCAAATCGGGTAGACTGTTGGGATTATACCAAATGATCATGAATTCTAGTTCGACGGCCAGGAGTTCTAGAATTAGGTTTCGCTTCTTCATGTAATCCTTGTCGTATGCGTCCTTCTGATAAGGAAGTCGTTTCGATCGTGTCGATCTCTTAGAAAGCGTCGAAGTTGAGTGCGGAATCGTGTTGTACCAACCACCAGTGCCTGACATGGAGCGGGCTACGTCGCCTCCACTGATGAGCGATGCCGTCTCCGGGTTTTGTTTTACTGACAACATCTGATTGGACGCTGTGGTCCCCACTAAACTGGCTACTTCGTATTCAGCGACTTCAGTGGTTATAAGATGCTTCTTTTCACTCCGCATGGTCTGCCAGAACTTGAGAAGTATTAGTATATCGTCCAGAAGCTGCTCCTTCGATTGATTCGGACAAGTTGGCGGTCCACAGAAGTAGTCTAGCGCGTTGTTGTAGATTCTCTCACGAAGAATATTACGAGCTAGTGATTTCGGAATTGTGTTGCCTTGAAGAAGTGACAAACCGCACTGCAGAAGCTTGAATCTGCATCCGACCGTTGAAACCTGCCGGTTTTGTTTGTTATTCTTCGATATCGGTAAACAACGGTGCAGTAGGAGGCAGAACATTTCCACCTTGTCGCGGTTGCAATATTTCGCGGTATCAACCATTTCCGAGAGCAACTGCAGCCAGATGAGGTGAGGAGCTATGAGTATTGGCTTTGAAACCAACTTGCATCCGTCGTACGCCGCCAGAGGATTAGTGGTCTGCACCTCATCGGAAAATAGGCCCAACTTTTTTTCGAATGTTATTTGCCACGCGCTAACCATATCCTGTATAAAGCAGAGTTCCAGGTCTTGGCGTGCGGTGAGGACCCATTGCCAGCATTCAACTGCGGTCTCCATTGCGGACTCTGTAAAGAGTTCCACCTGAGAGGTTGCTGCAAATGAGAAGTGAATTACTTTTCGAAAAATCCATAATTCAGGGACTTACAAATGGCATGGAGCAGCTTTCGATTAATTCCCGAACAGAGAATCAGGTAAGCAGTGGCTCTCCAAAGCGCACCACGATGTTTGGCATCACTCTTCTCTGCGCACGCATCCCACACGTCTTTCACCAGTCGATCTGCTATTCCCGCCTTGTCTTTGTCATTCAGCGCCGACAACAGTCCTGAGATCTCGCCAGCATACTTGCTGCGGAGACAAAGAACCGACACAAACCTTGGAGTATCACTGTTAACACAGTGTGGCCTCTTGCTGATCGATGGCAGGGCGTTGGGATACAACCTACTGCTACTAACCACTGAATCGAATGCCAATGCTAGGCCACTATGATGAGCCAGCACCGGAGTGGGAATCTGATTGGGATACTCCTGCAGATGGGACCGCGTCGAACGTGGAGCCCATTTCATCGCTTCGTTCACGATTCCTTGACAGCGATCGGCGAAATCCTTGAGTCGACCCTCCCTCGCAGGTAGCGAATCCATCAGGTGCAACGTATATGGTGTCGACACTACACGCAATGTGGGTGTTTCTTCATTTGGATCCAGCGTTAAGGAAAACGCGAGAAGTTGAAGAATGTCCAACATGCACCATAGAACACGTCGATTCCAGAGCAAATGTGGAAATTTATCGACCAATTGCGAAAGGTATTGATCGGCAACAAGTTGTATCTGCTTGTGGATGTGGTTGAAGTAGACTAGCAACAGGGTTGCCTGGGATTCGAGAACCTTCTCGCGGACGTCATCATGTGTAAAGAGGACGTTACGGAATTTCTCAAACACCTGATCAGCAATACTAAAGAAAGAGTATCAGTCAAAGTAACCCCACTATATCAATAAACTCACCATTTGACACATTGCCAGATCCCTGACTTGTCCTTCTGCAACGCAGTATCACAAAGATATCCCAAAATAGGCTCCAAGCTTGGTTCCTCAGAATTCTCCACTCGAAGCGTCTCTAACCAGTACACACTCAGCAAGAAGGTGCACTGAGCAAAAGTGAGTTTATTGATGCAGGCTGTCACCTCAGCTGGTGGATGATCTAACAGCAGCAAGATCTGACTTCTCAACTCGTTCAAACTGACGGAATCACTCTTAACCGCAGTGGTGTAGTTCAACTCACGCATGTCGGACTTATGTGCCGTCTGTGAAATAAGCAGAGGGGACTTCGCCGCAATTTGTTGTACACCTTGATACCAATCCGCCGGCCAGAGTCGCGAATTAGTGAATCCCATAACCACGCAGTACACCCAAAAGTCCTTGAAGAGCTTATGGAGGCGCATCTTTGGATTCTTTATCGGAGGAAGACGCCTTACCAACACCGCAATCACTGGAATAAGCATGCCCAAGTTCCCAGCACTTGAGCTGGCTTTCTGTGCCCCCGGTGTATTGTCATAGGAACGTTCACCCTCCAAGCCAATCTGTACAAACAGCTCTAGGAGTTTTCCCAGAAGCTCCAGCATCTCAGAGTCACCTTGGATGTTAGCGGCAATATTCCCCAGTGCGTTGACCACAGCATCCGACACATTATGAAACTGTTTCCGATGATCGGGGTTCGACGTGTAGGCCAAGGAGGCTGCTTGCACAGTGACTCTCGAGAACATCTTCATAATTTCGTCAAACACATGCGGTTCACACTGGGAGATTATCATACAGCCAAGTTGATCAACTATAAGCACGTTCTGCTCTGAGGGCACTTTACAGAAGCGTTGGATGAAAAATTGAAGGATATTTTGAGTCGTCTTCGAGGTGTCCTTAAGGGCTACAGCGACGTGGCCAAGCATCACGATGATGTTCAAGCTAACCAGACTCGATTCTCTGTAAAAGATTAAATTCATTAGATATTCATTGCTAGTTCCACTGCCAATCTTACGATTCATGCTTCTCCGCTGTAAACAACCGATTTGATACGTTCGCCACTAGCGCTGGGACACAGAATTGATCCAAGCAATGTGCAGATCTCAATGCAATGCTCAGATTTTCAATTGCTGCATCGCGAAGCGCTTCAAACGCCGCCTGACCCGACTTGGTGATGGTTCCCTTATTGCCATCTCCAAAGACATCAATCGCCCGCAGTTCGCTGCTATTCTGGACCACAATTTTGAATGGCGCCACATCCTTAGTGTCCTTCTTCTGCGCCTGGTGTATGCTCTGCATGGTCGAGAAGAAATGAAGCTTGGCCAATATCGGACTTGGATCGACAAGGAAATCACGCAGATACGATATGGAGGTACCAGCAATATTTGGGAACTTCTGAGCCAGCTTCCCCAAACCCTCCAAGCACACCATCAGCAGCGGCATGTGATCCATAACTATTTTATGACTAAGAATCGAGTTAAGCTTCTGCGATAGCCGACCGCAGAGCTTGTCTGCCTCTGTGGAAGACCAAAACGAAACAAATTATTGAAAGTCACAGCATAGACATTGAGATAACGCAAAACAGAGGATCTTTGGCATTAAGGAAAGGATGAACGAAAACTCAAAACAAACAAAAACGAACGCAAAACAAAAGAACACCCCTTTAACCTTTCATGAGTAAATAATTTAAACCGTTCTGCAAAGAAGGAACATTGTAATCTTCATCGACTGTGAAAAATCTAAAATTTAGCTGCCAGAACCGCCACTCTAGACCCATCAACTGACCTGTTTCATCCCGGATCGCCCAGACCAATAGATCGACACAAGCCGCATTCGCCATGACGTTCACTTTGTATTTATTCACAACCGGAATACCGCCATTGTCCTCTTTCTTCTCCTTTTCGTGGTCCTGTTGCTTGTTCTGCAGCTCCGTTTGGCCATTGAGAAATAGTCGCTTAACAAATTCCTGGACGTCCTTGGTGAATGGGGTCGGCAAGTCAACTTGATTCTGCAGCAACTCCCGCAGCAGAGTCACCATCACTAAGTTGAGAGTTTCCGAAAAACTCTTGTAGCAGTAGCCCTTGATCTGATGCAAAGCAAATATGTCACTCGCCTGTTCGTCAAGGTGTTCCAGAGTCTCTTTGGTAAGTAACTTCTTAGCCATGGCGAAGATTGTCTGTAGATGCTGAATTGGGAATGTTGTGGGAGTTGGATTGTCTTTGGACTGTTTTGTCGGCGAGTCGCACACCCGCATGTTCGGGAACTGATTGAAGCTGGACCCGTACTTTGTGAAAAAGTGAGTCTTCGGATCGTAAGGGACTGAGAAATACGTTTGAAATGTCGGCTTCTTCACTGTGTTCGATTGAGCAACAGCAGCCACCTGTCGTATTATTCGTGAATCTGCAGAGTCCTGACTCAAACTACCCGACATCGAACGGGGTATTATGGAACGAAAGTGACTAAAGCTGCCGAGACGCTCATTTGATGTGAACACAGCAGTCTCTTTATTTTTCACCACTGGCATCTCCTCCCGCGGGTATATCCGGCATAACAGCGGGGGATCCGATGCGGCATACCTTCCCATCGATCTTGCCAATCCAAACAACAGAGGCACCGTGGCCTTACACAGTATAATCGGTGGTGGCGCATTGCTACTCTCCTTACTCGACTTAATTATGTTCGTTAGTGCACTAAGTGTTTCCACTTGATTAACTATGATTTCATCCCTCAAATCCGGACACCTTGACGCAATATCCGACAGCAGTGTGTTCAAGCAGAAACTGAATTTTTCCGCCGACGGAATGCCTGCGAATGTGAGGTAAAAATCTATAAATTGTTTACAAGTTGACGTCACTTGACCTACGATCGATTTTACTCCACTTTGAGTCATCAATCCACACGGCCTTGGGCAGGCACTTTGCCAACCGCAGCAAATATGGGACTATTTGGTCTTCGTGTTGGCATTTGCTCTCCAAAAAGTATAATCCCAAGGCGATTACTGCGTCCTGAGCCTTGCCATCTAAGCAAAACACTCCTACGGCGTTTTCTTGCGGACAGTAACGATACAGCGACAGGACCTACAATCGAAAGTCTGTAAATCGAACGTTTTGCGTAGATAACACTAATTACCTTTTCCCATGGAGTAGGATCTATTTTGGCCAAAACTCTTGCGAGGTTTTGGCACATGGACTGAAATGAAAAATAGTCCGCACGGGCAGACATTTTCCGAGGAAAAATAGTTTCGAACTTTATATCTTACAATTGGATTTTGCACTTTCCTTCCTGTACTAGTGGTTGGACAGATTTTTTTTCACATTTGACGTTTCTCATGACATTTGTCCTGGATCAATCAAAACAAGAGGTAGTGCGAAATTGCTGTCAGACAGAAGGGGAAATGGTATGCTACATATGGGTCGATAAGGTGGGGTGGAATTGAATTTTGATTTTTATTTAATTTTATGAATCTGATCGTTGCATCTAGTCTTTTAAAGTTGAATAAGTGTATTTTTTGCACCAATGAGTTAACGCACTTCTACGAATTTGAAGGAATTCTAAAGCTTATGCCAAAATCACCTGATTTTTGTTATATAATTACAACTTTAAATGCAAATAAGAGCACTGCTACAAATAATATCATAGGGATTGAAAATTTTAATCAAAAAACATAGACCAATGCTAATTCGTTTCACGAATTTAGGTACTTGTCAACGAGATCTACCGATATCTTACACCAACTTTTACACTCTGTTACAATAGGGTCGTGGTATTGTTAAAGTGTAAAAATAAAAACAAAAGCCAGTGTATTTGGTTGTTTTAGTGTAAGAAAAAGTTACACTTTTACAACGCTACAAGACCAGATACAACGAGAATGAATACCCCTAATATTTATAACATAGGTAGTCTGCTCCGACCTCATAATAACGATTACACTTTCCACACTTGATACGATTTGTTAACCGAACTGTTACTTTAATTTTGCACAAGATTTGATTGAGAAGAATTGTGTTATAGCCATTTTTAGTATAATACCCAAATCCAATTTGTTTTCTTTGACAAAACTAAATTTTCACTGGTCTCGAAGAAATATGTGAAGACGATGTTTCTTTCCTTTTTGTCAAAGTATGTTAAAATAGTACAACACAGCACTTACTAATTTAGTGTCCTGGATCAAGTATTTAGTGCATTGGATAGGTTAGATCGCATTGAAGTCTGCATTGACTTCACGTAAAACTATCCCACCTTGTGATTGAAGAATATATGGTTAATCCGTTTTTTAAAATTGCCCTCATACAGAGTAGATAGACATACGGTAGGTAGTAGGTCAAAGACCTTGATTAGATGGCGACTGTTCACGCGATTGTGTGGTTAGTTTGTGGGTAAGAAGAGTGAAGGGTAAAATGAAAGGATAGTCATGACGAAAATATCGAAATCGGGATAATGATCGCGTTGCATACCCGAAATGATGCTTAATTTCATATTGTCTCAGTATTAGCCGAACCATCGAAGAGTGGGCGTCGTGGCTCAAGTGATTAGTGCGTTGGACTACGGAGCGATTCGTTTCAGGTTTAATCCCCAGACAACACCTAAAATATCTTTCACTGTCCCAACTATCGCGAGCGTTTGACAAACATCCGAGAGTATTACTGTCATGAAAAAGCTTCACAAATTCCTCTTCGGGAACGGCATTAAACACAACGTGAATGGACCCATGAACCTGTCGCGCCAAAAATTTGTTTTTTTTTGTTATGTTACCGAAGAGTCCACATAAAAGTGCTGTTCCGTTTCCGAGTTGTGTCTGATTTACTCTTACTCCACTTATTCCACCCCTATGCATTTTAGCACAGCACAATCATAATAGCGCGTACTTACGACAGTATCTATCTAATCAGGGTCAAACAAAAAGTTACTTCGAATACAAAATAGATGTAATCCTGTAATAATTTTACTAATTACCTCCGCCTCTACTACTAACTTCTGCTAAATGTACTAGCTTTCTTCGCCGCCATTATTCTGTCAAAATCTATTACCAAAAATGTTGACACGAACAGCAAATTCATGTGCTCTTTCTTCCTTTCTTTCTCTGTTTTTACTCCAAGATGGGTGAGTGCGGTTTTTTTCGGTTTCTAAACTAAATCTGTGTGCATCGAATAAAATATACAATAAATGCTTAAGAATATCATAAGAAACGAACTATTTACGAAGTGAACTTTCGATTTGTGTAATTATTTTGAGGGATTTTCATTATTTTCCCGAGGAAATTCACAAACTAAAAGGAGCTCATACTTTCGATTATGGCTCCTTGTTTTTTCTTCGTGGAAATTGTAAATTATGTGATGCCTGTTGATTTGTTTAAAACCTTCGCGTTTATATAAAGTACACGTTGCTAAAGTGTTATGTTTTTCTTGTGAATTTTCAGGTATCAGTCGTGATAGCGCTCATAAGCGAAGGGCCACTGGTGGCAAACGCAAGTCCCTCCGTAAGAAGAGGAAGTTCGAGTTAGGACGCCCAGCCGCTAACACAAAAGTAAGTACATACCATAGTTTAGAATTGCATATTATTTCTTCCGATAAATGATGATTCTGCGTGTCAACTGTACAAAGTTGATGATAGACAGCCTTTATGTTCGGACTTCTGATAACAAGTTGTCATCCACACCAATGATATCCTTTCTTAGTTCCTAGACTAATGTGAGTTCACTTTCCTTTCAGCTCGGTGGTGCCCGCATCCACCAGGTCCGCACTCGTGGCGGTAACATCAAATACCGCGCTCTACGTTTGGACACCGGCAATTTTGCCTGGGCCTCTGAGGGTGTTGCCCGCAAGACACGTATCATCGATGTGGTGTACAATGCTTCCAACAACGAGTTGGTGCGTACCAGTACCCTGGTAAAGAATGCCATTGTTGTTATCGATGCCACACCATTCAGACAGTGGTACGAGTCGCATTATATTCTGCCATTGGGACGCAAACGTGACCCCAAGCACGCACAGAAGGACGATGAGAACGATGTGTTGAACAAGAAACGCAGCGACCGTGTCATGAAGAAATACTTGGACCGACAAAAGTACGCCAAGGTGGAACAGGCTTTGGAGGATCAGTTCATCTCTGGTCGTATCTTAGGTAAGCAAAGTACACTCAATGAAGTGGAGCATCTTGTTTCTTTCAAATGATGTTACAATCCTAAAGCGATCCATCATCTTATAGAGTCGAACTTGTTCTAAGTGAAGCTCTAGCCGATGGGTATGATATGCTTGTCATAGTTACTCTGATGTTTTTTTTTTTAGCATCTCTTTAAATTGTCAAAAGATTATTTGAGAACACCTGCTAATCTGTGATTTTCTATTTGTCTACAGCTTGTGTCTCATCCCGCCCAGGACAGTGCGGACGTGCCGATGGCTACATTCTTGAAGGCAAGGAACTTGAATTCTACCTTAAGAAGATTAAGAAATAAAGCGGAAGCGCTAGCTACATAGTTTTATATGAAATCGGGCGGTTTTACTATCCAAACAAAAACAAATGAGTAACAAATAAAAATTGTTACGCTAACGAAAAATCCAACACCATCGGGTTTTCTTTTATTTTTCACTATCGGTCGCTATCAAGGTGCATTAATCAACTCAGTTACAGTTGGTTTATGGATTAAAAGACGGTAATCACATGGTTGTACTTAATTTTTGGTGGGAAATGACTACTACCATGTATGCAAATCCATTGGAATCTATTGTTTGAAAGGCTTGAGTAGAGATTTCACTGTATATATACAAAGCTTCCTTTATCTCCCAAAAACCTTACTATGGGAGTTGAATAGACTAGAATTGAAACTCAACATCAGCATAAGAAAGTTCGTGTGATTGGAGATGATTCATTGCATCAAACCAGTTTTTAAAGGGCAAAGCAAATGGGTAATTTGGTTTCTTCAGATGTAAAATTGCTACATTAAAGCAAACGGTGAATACTACATAGACTCATGAAGTTAGAAAGGAGAATCAAATGTGCCATGACCGAACAAACATTTATAAGATGAGTTGAGCTATTCAACTTATGCAAGGAGAGCTTTTTCGAAACCATTCAGCGGCAGATTTAATTTTCTCATAAGCCTACATTCGAAAGAAAATTTTTTATGTCGTAACGTTGATAATGGTTCAAACTTGATAGTTATGCTTCGATGGGTTTTTCAAAAGTACTGTGGATCGAACAAATTTGGTCTCAAGGTAAAAACAATCTACCGGGACTACTTTCGAAAGAGACGATCTCATAACGTTGGGGTAGCGTCTCGAGATGCTAGCCAGATGCCTGTCTTAAATTGCAGACATCTAAAGCCTTCTGGAGTTATTGGATATCATGGTATCGTAGATAATGAAATTGTGGATCAACTTACAATACAAAGAAAGAAACTCTCCATCGACTCTGAACCCTCATAACGTCATGAGATCCAAAAGTACGTAAATATGTACATGAATGGAGCACCTTTAAATATCTTCGTGAAGCTAAGGAATTTATTGAATCGAAAAATGACATCAAGACCATCTTTCCTGGTCACATCCAC
This sequence comes from Xylota sylvarum, assembly GCA_905220385.1. Taxonomy (NCBI): domain Eukaryota; kingdom Metazoa; phylum Arthropoda; class Insecta; order Diptera; family Syrphidae; genus Xylota; species Xylota sylvarum. The sequence goes on along the minus strand of LR999957.1, from coordinate 98,392,017 downwards.
TTAATTACTATCTGATAAACAAGAATAAGGCAGAGAGGGGCAAGAGAGTGCAGAGCACCTGCCTTTCTTATTTTTGACTAGTTTCAGATCTTAGTTTTGGAGATGTTTATTTTGAGCTCTTTGAGGTGCAGTATAGGGCTTTGACGGTTCAACTTCCATAACATTAATATAGGGCATGAGCTCGTAACTGGTCAGCTTGGAGTTCTTGCCAAGAAGTCGTTAAAGGGTAAACTAACTCAATAGTACTGCTTTCTGTTTAAATCCTTAAGATACACCAGCATTCATTAAGAATAAGATATACATATACCCATCAAATGCAACTTTTATTGATCACGATTTTTTGTTGAAGAAATGATATAATAGATATCTAGGAAGGATGGTCACAATCCCACTTTCTTTTCAAAACTTAACAGAGATAAAACAGGATCTTCTATCCCTAAACCAATCCTTTATCCGCATGCCATGTGGAGTAATCACTAGATACTGCAACACGGCATGAGATATAGAAGCGAGGTGGTGTAAATTGAAAATCTGCTATTCTATTGCACTGCAGTACAAGAACCATGTCTGTGTACACAGGTTCTTTGGAAGAATTGTAAAATTAAGACAATCATAAATTATTAATAAACTTTAGAAAAAGCAGAAGGTGAAATGTTTGAATTACCAAGGAGTATGTCCCCTCTTCTGTGGAATCTAGTGGTAAACGGGTTGCTATTAGACATAAAAAGGATTGGATGCAGCGTGGTTACCTATATAGGTGACATTGCTATCGCTGCCTACGGAAAACATCCTGATACTTCCAGGGAAATCCTCCAATGTGGTCTGATACAGCTTACCAAATGGGCCTCAAAATGCCGAGTAGTGGTTAACGCCCTCAAAACAGAACTTGTTCCCTTTACGAGGAAATATAAAGTTCCCCTTATTGACCCTCCCACGATTAAGGACGCCAGTCTCTCCTTTAAAGATAATGCAAAATAATTGGGTCTCATTTTGGATAAGAAACGAAACTGGAAAACCAATATACTTGAACGCGTAAAGAAGGCAACTGTGGCTCTATACTTTTGTAAAAAGGCCATAGGTAGGAGCTGGGGTTTTCAATCTTATATCATACGCTGGATGTATGTACGTGTCCGGTATCAGATCTATACTACTGTATGCTGTGATCGTCTGGTGACCGGCTCTTAACAGGGCTACTTACCTCAATCTCCTATCTAAGGTACTCAAATCTCCATGTATATGCATCAGTGGTGCACTGAGAACTTATCCCTCAGCGGCATTGGACATTATTCTCCACCTGGTCCGCTTAGATATTTCTGGCAAGCAATTGGCTGCGAGTGGGGCTATCCGACTCAAAGCTACCTCGATCTCCTCGATCATTGATCTTCTCAATATTACCCCAGAAGACACCGACTACACCCCGCCGACTTTGTTATTTGACCGAAACTTCGGCACGAGCATCCCTGGCCGAAATGAATGGGTCACTGCTTCCTCTCCGGAGGACAGTTTAGTACACTTCTAACCGGACGGCTCCAAGACTGACGAGGGGTAGGTTGCGGTGTCTTCTCCGATAAGATCAATCTGAGCGTCTCTTTCCGCCATGGCGATCATGGCGATCAAACAAGCCTTCTCCTGGCTTAAATATAATGTAATACCTGTCAGGGATATTAGAATTTTCAATAACAGTCAAACGGCAATCAAATCTCTGAAATCGTGCTCCTTTACTTCAAACGCAGCTTTAAACGGCCGTTTTTCTCTTCTGAAGATGACTACGCAGTTCAACATTCACCTATGCTGGGTGCCAGGGCACAGAGACATTGCAGGGAATTGCAAAGCTGGCGAGCTCGCCAGACAGAGTACGACCATACGATCCTGCCGAAGTGGCGCCCCTCGCTACTTGTAAACGCTTACTAAAGCTGAACGTTTTTAGCAAAACCAACTGTAGATGGGAAAATCTCGCTGCTTACAACATTTCCCATCTGGTCCAGACTTGATCTGAAACGTAGTGCTGAGTTGGCCCTATTGAAGTGATAACAGATCAGCCACGCTGTCCCTTTTATAAAATGCTATTAATTTTTTAATTTATGTAAATGTATTATACTTACTGTTTTAAATTTTAAAACTCTTAAACTATATTTGTAAAGCCTTCACAAACTATGAGATACTATCTTAATGTGAAACAATTATTGTTTTAATAAATAAATAATAATAATAAATATTGGTGTTCTTACTGGAGACTGTCAAATAGGGAAACATGTCAAAAGGCTGGGCCTCTTTTCACATGCCTTCTGCAAAAGCTGTAGGAATGAGGAAGAGGAAGAAATCATTCTCCTATAGAGCATACCGACCTCTCGATGAACAAAATACAGAAAAAATTATGGATATCTCTTGGACTAAAAAAATAAAAAATTATATGCAATTATTTTTTCTTATTGCATTTAGTTTTCATTTTGGGAGCCTATTTCATTTTCATTTTGGGGTTCTACTCGTAAATAAATAAAATCTTGAGGAGCTACATACATATGTATGTATATTCAGGAAGGAGTCAAAGCATACAGCAGTCTAAACAATAATCAGACTGCAATTTAAAGTCAAGGAACACGCAACGGCGTTATGTAGCAGCAAGAGCTTCGCATTCGAATTCGTGAGACACTTAGCCACAAACGAATGAAATATTTGGCTTATAGATAGAGTCATTCCTAGACTCCTCAGCGAAGCTGTCCTGGAGAAGGTACCCCGGAAAAGGTGCTCTAGGGTAGACTATTCTTACACAGGCTAAACTAGACTCTTAAATATAATGAAGGTAGAACCCTATCCAAGCTACTACATAGTACGGATCACAACGGGAAGACGGAAAAAACAGCGGCTTCTTCAAAAGAAGACAATGATAATGTCTTCTAATGTCTAATGAAAGTGTGCGATCAAAAATATTGTTATACATATTTTCTCTAGGAACAATGTAGGATAGTTTTATCAAAGCGTAAAAAGAACGTGCAATGAGAGCTCCACAGAAGCCTGTAGAGATGAAATAGGAAACCTGCTAGTAAATTTATAGTCGATGCTCAGAATATGGTGAAGAAGAACACCCACAACCCACTGTCAGGCAGAATAGAGCAATGAATCTGGACAATAATAGCCACAATAGTTCCGTTCATCTGACCAAAACAAAATGCAGATTGCAATGACTAAGTCTAAATTCAAATTTGCTGCGCCTATCGACTTACTGACCGAGATGGCTTGGTATCTCTTCTAAATTCATCCGTCTATGCAGAATAATGATGGGGAATGATCGCTGCTCCATCAAGATCAGTAACGACTTCACCGAGATCTTTCATATCCAAAAAGGATTAAGCAAGGTAAGTTCATCTGACTGCTTTGAATGGATTGCGCGAAACAAACAAGGCAACACCGAAGGCAGAATTCAGACGGCTATTACCGTCGCCTTAACTAGTGTAGGAGCAGAAGCTGCAAAAATAGGTACAGCAGTAAAGGTAAAATCGAAAATCGAAATCGAAAATCAATTTTTTGAATTTCGAATGGGACAAAATCTAGAAAGTACAAAAATCTCGAAAGACTAACTGCCCTGTTCGTTTTGCATTTCGAGTGAAAGTTTTTTAAGCGAATTTTTTAAGTCCACTTCGAATTCTTATTTGAAATGTCACAATCAGCTGCAAAATCATTATAAAATTATTTGAGACTTTCAGTTATTCAGTGATTTAAAAATTTGATAAAACACTTTTTTGTTAAAATGGATGCTATTTTATTGCGTATTTATCGGTGAAAATTGCGAACAAACCTGATTGGAGATAGTTCGAAGGAAGATTTTGATCTTGATTTGCCTCCATTCAAGAGAATACACTCTTGCCTCCAATTTTTGTATTTTCCCCTATAAAATAAATCAATTCTTTTAAAACACTGACAGAGTAATATTTTTCTTTTTATTACATTTTTCAAAATATTTCTAATCATTACGGCTAACACGCAAATTCACATCACAAAGGCATGTGTATTCAATTCACAACCAGAAATCATTGAACAAGTTCACAACACAAAACTCAAGTGAATTCAATTCACATGAAAAGAAAAGTTTTTCGAAATGCAGAACGTAAATTTGCATGAATTTCGTGTTATCGTTTCGAGTGGAATGTAATACACCAAAATATTCACTTTCGAACAATCAATCCACAAATCATAATTTCGCTCGGAATGGAAAACACCTAATTCCACTTTTGGTGGTTGAATTCACTAAAAGTGAAATGCAAAACATGGGGGTAGAAAAAAATGTCGAAAACAAAATTTCGTTCAAAATTTTTCAAACCCCTCCATTTTACTGTGAAAACAATGAAAACAGCTCCGAAATGAAGCTCTGAAATTTTTGATTGAAAATAATCATCATAGCATAATTTCATAGCAAAAACGAAACACACACAAGTGTGTGACTGTATTTTCTAACTGACCAATGTAAATAGGTGTCTGCCTACCAAATTGCTATGACGATCTTTAAGGAGCAGCGACGGAGCGAGTGGTGAAGTAATTTTGCTTGATTATCTTCCCAAAAACTGTGGACTTAATTAAGTCTCATCTTCGACAAAAAAAATTCTGGACTTATGTCTTGATATGGGGTGGGACATCAGCACAATAGTAGGTGTCATTGCGGAGGCATGTCCTCAGGTATTAACAGATACTAATAGAAGCTGCATGGATGAGGAAGAGACTATTCTTTACCTCCTAGTCACCTGCTAAGCTGTCTCAACTCGAAGAAAACTATATCTAAGAGAGGACTTCTTCGACAACGTTAGCGAACTATGTAGCTAACATAACCATTAGCCACCTGCAGTGCTTTGTAATCAGCTCATGTTGGTTCAACGGGTAGATTGAGGACACTAGATCCTATAGTATCACAATGGGTCTATTTTGGTCTACATAAGTGTGGCTGCACTTGCTACAGCCTGCCTAAAGCATAACGTTGCAACTACGTACGATCCAGTCATTCTTAAGTAAAAATTGAAATCCACTTGTAATGCTCGAATGATGCTCTATCACCGCAGATTGATTTCTGTGCTTAATGGTTTTTGAAGCTAAGTAGTATAGACATGCGAGGGTAGTTTGGCTAAGACATATCTCTCCTGTAAGCACGTACTCAAGCTTTTAAATTAAAAAAAAATATAAAATTTTTTCGAAATCTGTTCAAAAAGATTTTATCAACGATATATCATATATTTACATTAAAGCAAAAATATATACCTGCTCCTTTTGCTTGTACTGGAGCTATCCGTGAAATAAGGAGAATTGATTAAATGACACCTAGTATGTATGTAAAGAGATCCATACTTTGTGCAAATCTGTGCAAATAGCATGCATGTAGCATTTATAGTTTAGAAATTATAGGGGGTCGGACGGATGAATGAGTATCAGAAATAGGCCTCCGTAGTTGATTTTTCGAAATCCCTGAAAAACTAGGATATCTCAGAAGAGTCCGTAAACGAAATGGAGTGGTATTTTACAGACAAGTTCTACTTAAATTCCTTTTCAAGCTTTCCATATGGAATAATGTTTGCTTGAAATCATAGACAATAAATCCCTAACTTGCTGGCAAAAGAAGTGTGTATGTAACACTCGGCAACTGGCATTCTATAGAAGTTTATCAAGAATTTGTACCCATACGGTGTCATAATGAGAGACGATCTAGTCTCGATTCTAGCAGAACCCAAAAGTGTATTTTATAGGGCCCTGATAAAAGCATTGCAATTTCTCCTCAATTTCAATTTACCTTTATCCCTTTCTATTATTATGCAGTTTGTGTTCATTCGAAGCAAATAATGATCACACGAACAAATCAATAAAAGTTCCACCCACCTGCACTGACGGTAAAGTTCATTTTCTTTACAAAGACACAGCAATTTAAGCATTGGATGTTGTCTGAAATACAGCATTCCGTGTACGAATACTTCTATCTACAACACGTAATAGATATTTTTCATTCAATGTTTTTGACCTGATGAGACCCAAGACTCGTATTCGTATCCCTAGACACAAGAGCGCCTAAACTTTAGGATGAGAAACGTTTCCAGACTTCCCCACACACAATTATACAGCAATTTGTTTAAATCGTCACATAAATTTTCTTTTTAATTTACACCAAATTCATCCCTTATACAAAAAACCCAAACCAACAATTGACAGGACACAATCAGACAGGTATTAACCAAACCCACAGAAACAGACCACAGCAAAAGGACATTGCTCGCACTTAGCTTTGGCTTCAATGTGAAATAATGTTGAATTAACTTTTTATCCATTGCCTGCTTCACCAGATCCAGTCCCGAACTCCCTGTCAGTATTGTCTTGGCAATTCAATTTGAACGTGATTCTATTACGTTATTTCATTTCAAGGACGAATGACGGCGCTTTAGTGTCCTTTGAAAGTAGCATTTCATTCTGTATTATGCCTTCGTTGTTTTTTTTTTTTTTTTTTTCTGCTATTTGTTATTAGGTGTGCTTTGCCATGACTGACTGGCAGAGTCTCCAGTGCACTATGACATTTTTCTTACTCAAGTTTATAATACACTAGCTGCTGGTGAAGAAGGATTGTTATTATTATTTTTTTTTCTTTATAATTGCCATTATGATTATTTTATAAAAGAAATGGCCTTAGAATACTGTCATTTCTCAATAACTTTAACCGTGTCTGAAACAATTTTCACTCAGATGAAGAACAAAAAAAAAAAGATGAAGGAAACTAAATTGAAATTGATTGCAAGTTCCTGCGAAATGGTTTAGAACGAGAGTAAAACAAGACAGCACAACAGGACAAGGAAGGTTATGAAAGGAAAGTGAAGGCTGTTACCTTAACCGAAGTAGTTGATTTGATTTTTAACTGGCAGGTGAAGTTCAGTACAATCGTAAACAGTTTAGGTTGCATAAGAATTAGTAAAAAGTCCCTTTCTTAATCTCTCAGAAACGTGAATAAATCTTCCTTATTACTGGAATCCTTATCAATAATTTGCCACAGAAAACCAAGAACCGTGCCGGCGGCGGTTGTGGTTCTTTTCCGAAAGCATTCGACTTAAAATGAATTAATAAACATTAGCAAACTTCCTATTCGCTCAAAGATTAAGTGTATTCCGAAATAATGTTCCTTTAATCCTTTTTATGAGAGTCTTCTATTTTCATACCGCCCTTACAGGACGAAAAATGCTTGCAGTCAGAGTGGAAATAAATTTCAAGGGGATAATGAAAATATGTATGTACATTAGAGGATAGTGCCCTTGCTTATAGGATTTGCAGGCATGTTTGAGTTAAGTTTTCACTTAATTTACGATTAAGCAGGGATATGTGAGTGGCCAGAGATGGGATGTTTTTATTTGCACATTCAACGAAGGTCAAGTCACAACAGGTATCCTGGACCAGTATGTGTTAGGTTTATCCCCTAAGGGGTAGGGAGTATTTTGACGATTAAACTAGGAGGCGAAAAGGTTAAGAAGTCATTGTTCTTTTCTTTAGGATTTTTTTTTAAAACTACATCCTTATAAGCAAACAACAGATAAGTAAAAAAAATTGTACAAAGTGTTTGGAAGAAAAATATTGGCTGTTTCCATTTTTATTTATTCATTATGGCATGTTTTCAAAATTTATGGTTAACACCGGAGTGCATTATGAGTAGATCCTAGATCTTCATAAAGTTTTATGATCTGCAATGTCAGGGATAAATGGTATTCAAAGGGAGCCCTTTCGGACAATTCAATGACTTAGAGAATGCAGTTTTTTTCTTATTAGCCACAGACTCGCCTGATTTTTGGCCAAAGATGGTTTCTCTTAATACTTGAGCACGAATTTCCTGCTTGGAAATGAGTCCAATGAAAATAAAATGTATGTGCAGTGGGCGTAATGCAGTGACGGAGATTGAGCGAGTAGAAAGGGTTCTAGGAAGCATGATTACTAGTCAATCACCGGGGTGCTGATCAGTTTTCTGCAATTAAATAACATTCGGACATGGGATGAAATATTAACAAAACATCAAGTCCATTTTATATTGGGGCTGGAAAGGATGCAAATGGTCGGAAGAAATAGAGAACAATCTATACTTGTTCATAAATAAATACCTGTGTATGTACGTAAGTTGACTGTTAAGGATATTTGGTGGTGGGAAAGTATACACAACGATGAGATCTGCTGGTCAAAGTGAAGAAGTTACAAGTTACTTTTACAACAAAAAACAAAATAATTTATTGAGTTCCTAGAGCGTAGGAACCTGGCGCTATTTTGTGGTATGTTTTGTATGACGATGCTTCCAATTCTCAGGTAACTGATGGGGCAATGATAACAGATTTTTCAGACGTTGTGTAAATGATCTAAACTTGACGTCGATGCGAAACTGACGCTTAAAAGAACATTTGCCACAGTTTTCCTCTTGAGGGTAACAAACAAATTAATATAAGACCACTACCTAATTTTGTTCGCCTCAAACAATCTGAATAAATTTCGACTTTCACGGACGGGTCAAAAACTAACGAAGGAGTAGGCTCTGACATATACCCATTTAAAGGTAAAATTCCATATCCACGAAACTGAACTCAAGAAAGAGCAACGAGACATACATCGACAGTCAATCCACTATCAAGGCCATCTCATCCACAGCCGTCAAATCTAAACTTGTAAAACGATGCCTTAAAGAACTCAAAGCACTCACAGCACTCACATTAAACCATGAAGTAACAATTCTTTGAATTCCAGGACACAGCGGCATTCAGGGAAACGAGCGGGCGGACGATTCAGCAAGAAAGAGGTACGGACAGGACCTGACAATGGTCGTTACCTCTGTTCTACCGCCACTAGCTTTTGTTAAATCCAATGTAGAGCAAGTGAGACTAGCTAATGAGAGATCTCATTTTATTGTGTCTTCAAATAACTCTATACAAAACATGACAATGTCAAAAACAAGTAAATTTTATCGCTTCACAGACCCAACTTATCGCTCTTCACCGGGATTATTACCGGCCAGAACCTCCTGGTGGGCGGGCTCCCACCGAAGAAGAATGCGATAGACACTGATGACCTCTGCTGAGCCTGTGGCGAAACGGATGCAGATGAGAGCACATCTCACTTCCTATGCGAATGTCCAAGTCTGTGCAAAACTAGACCTGTCAAGAAATTAAATTTTATAGCAATATCGGATTTGTTCAGGGAAGCCGTTTAGTTACCCCAAATCTACAGACTAACTTTTGTCTTCATTTTAGGTTATCCACGACAGAAGTTCATAATGGATCCACTAGTGATCCGAGTGTTGGCCACCCTTTTTACCTACCTACCTACTGATGGTACGTCTCTCTCCCAGAGACGGTGCTCGGATGATTCGTCATCCTCCGAGCAGAACCTACATTCCGAATCTGCGCATAGATTGAATTTGTTAAGATGATACCTCAGACCACAGTGGCACGTGAGAAAGCTCTCCAACTTTCTTCTATTCTTCTTGTTTAAGTTAAGAATTTTCTTTTAGGAATATGGCATGATCAATTGGGTTTTATTCAGTCCCGGGACATATCCCCAGTAGACCAGACAAAGATTGTGTTGCCATTCATAATCAGCGCAGTGGCAGAAACCCAGTTGATTCAACGCAGATTTTGATGACCACGGATCCATCGGAGTTTCAGAGAGAGTGAAGCCATTTTAACTTTTCATCAATCTAGTATACATTACGGATAATAAAATAAAGGAATATTAGATAGAGACCTCTTTAGGAGCTGGTGACTATGTATTTGCAGATGGGTATCCCGATTTAGGATCGTAACTTTTGTAAACTATAATATCACGCCGTAAGTTTGAGTCATGGTGCCTCGGTAAATAATAAGCGAGAATATAAACTCAGTGTTGCAACTCAGTGCATCACGTGATTGTAGTGCATAGCTCATGGTTTGGGCACGACTACTAAAAAAAAAAAAAAAAAACAGGAAAAACCACAACATATCACTGTTTTCATTTTGCAGAAGAGTGTGGAAGACTCAGAAAGACAGCCACCTATGATTTAACTATAATATCATCGGTGGAGGTGTGGAGTTTTGGAACTCAGGATAACAGAATCCCAACGGCATGCTCAAGGCAGCTACAAAAAAAGAATCAGCAAAATCCAAAACCTCGCCTTGTGTTTTGTTGCATAAAAATCGTACATTGTCACTGTTACTGTGTACAGGTATAGAAGATTGCGACCATTCTTCGCAAGAAAAAGTCACAAACAAAAGGCTGCACGCTCATGGATTATCTTAAACGATAAAGAATCAAAATATTTTCGTAAATGTTCATACTTCCATATGACAGCTTCAATTCGAAATTCAAGTTCTAGTCCAAAGACGCATTATATAATTTTTTTTCTTCAAAGAAATAAAAATAAAATGTCTTACATTTTACTTTTACTTTCATGAAGATTTCAACGGAATGATTTGAATGACAGCAAGAGTACTTCCCGCACCCTTAAAAAGGTTCGTTATCAGGTTGGTAACTAAACCACTGCCATTTGGTCAGGGAGCATAATTACCAACATTGAACCATTTCACAAGAGTTTCTTCCCACACCACCCAGCACTATGTGAATTCTCATATGCTTCATGGTCACGCAAACAGTATCAATAGCCATCAATCAATACAATCTCTGAAATTAAAGAGCAAATATTAACCCTTTTCGGTCCACACGAACACACACAATTCCCTGCCCGAACATCGAAATTATTAATAATAAATCTATTCAACTCGAAGCTTTGATACCATTAGCAATCCCAATCGCGTAGCACTCGTAATTTGATGAGTTCACATTGAAATCTGCACATCCGCTGGAAATACCCAAATACGAAAGCATCCTCTTTTGTGTTTGTGAACTGTCTCTCTCTCTCTCTCTCTCTTTCCGATTAAACGTCGTTTAGGCGGAATAAATAAACAAATCCAGTGTGTAGCCTCCCTTGCCAATGTGCGCCCCGCGCCACGCCGTTAGCGATGAGCACACATTAGCATTCACATCATCCTCATCATCATGATCGTGTTGTTGATTACAATCGCACACACAGATACACACCAGGCAAACATTAATTATCCTCAGTTACGATAGTAATTAAATTAAACAAAATTCGTTTGCAAAAAGCAAAACTATACGAGTATTATCATAACATCCCGACTTTTATTGCCCGCCCACCGAGTTTTCTGTGGGTGCTGCATTTGTGTCGAGGATTAGCTAGCAGACTAAGAAAAGGATATTTCTGTTTTTTTTTTTTTTTTACTTTTTACATTACATCCATCAGCATTACCGTAAATGCTCGTTCGAGCGATGCTAATTTTCTAAGCGTTGTTTGAGGTGGAGTTAACAATATGCTCGCTCCGGCAGGCATCACTCGGGCGTATACGTAACCTTTCTGTGTTAGAAGTTGTAGTGCTGATAAAAGGTGAGGTAGGGGTGGTAAAGCAGGTGGGCGGTAGTGAAATAGGCGGGTGACGAGTTTAGTACTACACCCATAACGAGTATGGTTTGTGTATACAAGCAATTATTATTTTTTTTTTTTTGTAGAAAGTAGAGTTTATTTCTGTTATTTTTCTTTTAAACGATTAAAATACATTGTGGTACAATTTTAAAGAATGCGGTTGATAAGATATCTAAATAAAGAACTTTCGTACATGCAAACATATGAAATAAGACCAAAACCATTCAAGGAGTGAGGGAGTTTTAAATGTACTTTGAATGAAAAGAAGAAAAGTTAATGGGTAACAAACTATTCCAAGCAAAAATGATATGCGGTAAGAAAATAACTCGAACCAGGTCTTCTACGAAAGCCACAGTACAGCTGTATCTTAGTGCGCCAGTACAATGATTTCTGTCGCGAAAAAAAAACCATTAGTGTCCACAGGATCATTTGTTGTCTTAGTTATACTTTTGTCCTAATAATATCTACATTGGTCGAAGAAAGCCAACACGCTCAGAAACGCCAACACACTCCGACCAGCAATAGGACCATTGTGATACTACATGGATCATAGGAGAAAGTTTCTCTTTACCTACACGTTAAACCATTTTGAACTTCTGATGAAGCGTAAGAGGTCTTGATATCTATGCTCATCAGATCGCCTAAATCATTATAATACAAGGCTCCTAAGTGCAGCTTCCTTCTGAGGGAGAGAGACGGACAGATACAAAGAAAGTGAGGAATGGTTCAGTCCTCTTCTTAATCCATGCAGCTTCTACAAAAGTCGTTCGGAAAAAGACCAAGCCTTGTAGCATGCTTGCATATTAGACAGTGTCCAGTGATGTTATAGTGCCGATATGCAACCTATTGTGAGAAATCAAATTCTTAGAGCGTTTTAAATCCAGCATCGGCCAAATTGGTCGCTAGACATTTTGCTTCACTTATCCACCTAAGATTTGTACTGCCGATAGCATCCGACTTGAATTTTAGTTTGCAAGTAGTGATTGGTATACTTAAGGTGCCTTTGTCCGCAAAATGGGTAAAGTTGTTCCTATTCTGGCGAGTTTATCGTCTTTACAGTTCTCTAATTTCACTATGCAGTGGCACCCAACAAAGGTGAATATTGAACTGCTGCGGATATCCCTAGCAAAGATAAGCCAAGATAAGACTTCTTAAATTGCCATAATTTCCGCCTGGAATACGCTACAATGATTTGAAGAATGAATTTTGATGGAAGACGAAAAAAGAGCTTAAGATTAAGACTATCGGAAAAAAAAACTCCACCAACTTCGTCTTTAGAAGTGAATCGAATGTGATCTGGATGGGATTGTGACTACTTGTTCTTATCAAAATTTAGACGTAGGGTGGGTGTAGTCCGTGTTTTCGGGAACATTCTTAAAATTATTCAGAATGGAGGCGTGGTTATTTTCTTGACCACTGTAGAGTAGATTCCGGGCAAACGGCCACTATTGGTGCCACTTGCTTGCTAACTATATCCCGGAGTATCAGACATAATGTCCATAATATCCAGTGCCGCAGAGAGAATTGTGGGTAGAGCACCGCTTATGCACAGACAAGTTGTACGCTGGACCTTACTTAGATAGTCACGGTTTATAGCTTTTTCTAAGGCTGTCCACCAAACAATCACTCCGTATGTGGGTCTCGGACTATTGACCGTTTTTAAGAGGAATGATGATAGACTAATTGGTCTGAAATCTTTTGGATTTGTATGTGAACATTTGCCCGCTTTAAGGATGAAGAAAACTTTAATTCCTCTCCATATCTTTGAAATATACACCAGATTTAAACAACTATTTAAAATTGTCTCGAGCACTGACAAGATTATGTCCAATGCTTTCTGCAACTCGGAAGGTATTATGCTGTCAGGATAACGTTAAGCCACAGTAGACTTATTAGACTTAAAATACTTATTAGACTTATTAGACTTATTAGACTATCTGTCGTCGTTCTAAAATATAAGGGGATAGTATTTTCATCGACGCGGAAAGTTGGCGAATATTTCCACTTCTTCCACACTCACCAAACTAAAGATGAATCTACATAGGGGTCGACAATGTAACTCCTTCCTATCGCAGTAAGGTCATAAACTTAACGCCCTTTATGTCAATTGTCAACAATGCAGTTCTAGCATGAGACGCACGATTAGCGAGTGGAGAAGTTGAGCGTAAGTATTCAATTTGAGAATCTCAATCTCATACCCCACTTTAAACAAATTGTTGAATGTAGCTTTAAAAATTCAAATTGGACTAGATCTAGATCTGGACAATGGAGGCAAATATCCTGCGCGACATGGATATCGTTTAAAAAACCTTCAATCAGCTAGATAAGAATTTAAAACCTAAAATTAATTTTGTTGCAAAACGAGTAAATTTTCAATGCACTGCAATAAACTTTAGAATATTTTTAAATTTCCTGCTGTTCAAACATAGGTAACTGTGAGTAGCCAAGAACCTGCTTTGGCCTCGCGTGGAACTCCCCAAGAAGGAGTCTTATCCCAACAAGAACTCTTGAACCCAGTGATTAACGAAATCCTAATAAGATTAGGACAAAACAAGGTTTGGGCCATCGCTTATACAGATGATGTCATCATATTAGTGACTGGAAAGTTTCTGTCCAAAACGCTGACCTGCTATAATTAGCGTTGTAAGACCGGAATAACTGGGCCAAACGCTGCGGACTTGGTCTTAATGAACAAGAAACCGAACTAGTTCTCTTTACAAATAAGAGGAAAGTACTGGACTTCCAGCCCCTTAGACTGAATGGATCCCAACTCGAATTTATCAGATAAGGCAAGATACCTAGCACATTAGATCGAAAAAAATGCATATGAGATCGAAAAACAATATACTTAAACACACAAGGAAGGCCTCGAAGACAGCAGAATCTTCGGTAAAAAAAAGGGGCCAAAACCAGCCACCATCCACTAAATGTACACCGCCATCGTTAGACCTATCCTCACATACGGCTGTTTGGTCTGGTGGCATGCTGCCGTAAAAGGCACAAATCTGGACACCATACCAAGGAGCCAAAACCAGCCACCATCCACTGAGTGTGTACCACAACGCTCTGGTCCGGTGGCCTGCTGTCCCAAAAGCCACAAACCTGAACATCCTCACAAGGATCCAACGTCTAGCCTGTATAGGAGGTACCGACAGCGCTATTAGGACAACATCTATCGCCGCACTGGACCTCTTCACTACTGAACCTCTTCACTAAAAAAGTAGCGCCAAAAAGCGCCCTACGTCCCCGAGAAACCGGGGTGTGAAAAAGTAACCAAATTGGACGCAGCACCATTATCAAGTGGTTAAACATCAACACCCTCTCTAGAGAGAGCTGGACTAATGGTGAGGTCATTAACCTCGGCTCCATATCCATTTTCACGGATGGGTCAAAACTGGACGAAGGGTACTGGCTCAGGAATATTCTCAGAGGTACCATCAATCACCTGGTCCATAAAGAATTCCAACCAAGCACATACATACTACTTTCCAAGCGGAAATATATGGAATAACCGTGTCCTGCCAGGACCTATCCACTCTAAACAGCAATAATGCTATAGACAACTTTGGGCCCAATACGACAAAAAAAGGACGAAAGATTTTCTATCCCTGACTAGACCACAGCTGACTCTCTTCATAGGTATCCTCACAGGTCACAACTCAATGGCAGCCTTCCTCAGAAAAATGAGAATCAGTACCACAGACCTATGCAGAGGCTGTGGCGACACAAAGGTAGAGGAAGACATAATACGAATGACCAAGCCCCAACCGAACTACATATGTAGATACTCAACCCTTGGAAAAGTATCTTTCAACGAAATCAACGAACCTAAAGCCATCCTAAAATTCATTATGAAACGGGCTGGAATTATTGGACTAATTGTCTTGTAATTGTTTTGGTAGTGGATCCGTTGGCATCCTAGTGAGACTGCACTTACTTAAATATTGCTTGTTTTGTTCGACGCAGGCCAAGCTAAAACAACCGTTTCTACTTATCCTTAAAAGATTAATTATCCTACCGATTCTGCTGTATAATGCCGAATGCAAGGCGAAACAGTAAGTAATACATTATATACATAGTTTGTCAAATTTTTGGTCAAGTATACAGGGAGTAGAAAATATAACAGTGTATGGAGATGTGAATATTCTCCAAATAGCCCAAATTATAACAACTCAATTGTCTCGGCTACATAGAGCAAGTGGACCGCAATATTCTATTCAAAAGGATCTTCGAATGCGGAAGTTCGAGCCTAGGTTTCAAAGATCAAATAATTACGTATCTACAGGTTTAGAAAACTAGAACAACGTTTCCGGGATCGACGAAGATGAAGATGAAATCAGAAATGTATATCAGGCAAGGTAGAGAGACTCTGCTGCGACTTCTAAAGCAGAATAGTTCAGCTTTATCCTTCCTTTACGGATAAAAAAAAACTGAAAATTTGCGTAAGACATGTGACCACCATTTGTTTAACCAGCTAAAAATACCTCCTGCCCAGAAAGCCCAATTAGAACGATAAAATTTCTGTCAAGTATGAACTTTGATTAAAGATGTCAGTCCCTATCTCAGGACAATAAATATGTCGTACATATGTACCACTTTTTGGATGGATGTTTCATTCGAAATCAATGTTTAATAGACCATTCATCATGTTTAAGTGCTTGGAATGAACTCCTCCATCCTTGAATCAATCAATCAATTAAGCCTTTTGGCTTGCCTCTTGTCTCCCCATCGCTTTCTGTGATAGCATAGCAAGACATTTGGATCAATTTACAAAGGAATTTGTATGAAAATGCTTCGTTTCCAATATTGAGTATCTGGTGATATCTCTTTACAAAACCGTGAATGCTCCAATTTTTAATGAGTGCAAAGGCTCGAATGTTTCATCGTAGAATCTGCAGTAGTTTCCACTTATGCATATGGGTATGCTGAGTGAATCTAATAAAACCACCGGAAGGACTTACTTACCGGAAACCTAGTATGATAATTGCAAAATTAATTGCAACTGCATCCTACTTGATGTCAAATTTCATGACATTGAGTTAATTTCCCCATTGGTACTACTAGTCAAGGGCCTCAAGACGCATTAGTCTCTTTGACAATACATATAATTAGGTCATATTTGTTGGAAAAATTAAAAGCAATGTATATTGCATTATGTACTCCCTTTAGAGAGTGACCACATCTAAGCCACAAGTTTTCCTCTTGCATTTATAATACGTCCTTTCCCTTTGAAAGTCCATCAAACTCAATAAGCTTAATATGCGTGTGCAGTAAAGAAAACACTCCAACAACCCATCTCAAGATTCCATCGAGACGCTCTCTCGAGCATATACAAACAAAATCAAATAAATTCCACATCAATGCAACTTGACTCCGTGCAACATGTCCTTGCTTCCGCATTACACTCGGGTTGGAACAAAAGAAAAGCAAATGCTACAAAAAAAAAAAAAAAACAAGCAAAAACAGAATGAAAAGCGGAAAGAAATGTTCTAAAGGAGAAAACTTCTTGCTTTACTACCACTGTTACACAGAACTGATGGTGGCTAAACGAAAACTATTTGCAAAACAGCTAAGAGGGGTGCATTGGACTTCTCCTCAAGAATGGCATGACTATAAGCTAAACAAATAATAAAAAAAAAAAAAAAAAAGCAAAAATAAACCCCACCATCTGTACACAGTCAAAGAAGATTTCCCAAAGGACTATTATACCGACGACGGGTAAGGTTAGAGGAATGTCCTTTGGTCTGCGGTTGTAAAGTGAAAAAAAAGGAAAGGAAAATGGTTGAAGGTATTTCCTTTACTTATATTCCCCAATGACATTGAACGTATTTATTTGTTACGCTGATCATGTGATAAGGATATAGGAAGGGACACACATACAATTCGAAGATTAAGAATATATGTACGTATGTACATACACTCCCGGTATAGTGGTGGCAATAGTGGAAGATGCATTTTTAATGAAATCGGTGACTGCGAATGCAGGGACTTCTTAAGTGAATTACAAGTGGAATTCGTTTTCTATTGATTGCAGGATATATTAGGAAATAGATAAAAATTAGTTCTTTGATAGAAGCAGAGGAAAGAAATTAAGTCACAATTGAGTAAGTAATGAACTCAGAAAGTTGTTTATGCAATGTCATTCGAAACGGTGCCGATTTTATTAAGAGAAATCTGTATGAAGTTTTATTGATCTAAGTAGGATAGATTCCAAGTCAAAGACTTGAAACAGTAACTATTATTATGTACACATCTCAATTAAAGCCGGCGCTTAGATTATCTTCCCAGAATTAGAGGGATAACAGCAAACGATTCTATTCCTTTCTCCACTAAATCTCTCTCATAAATTCAACTAAAGCAACTGCTAACCTTGTCATGATAAACTTCCTTACACTTTCCCATTCTGACACCTTCAAAGGCAAAGGTAATTTAAACTATTAACTAGTTACCTGACCCGAATTGCTCACATCTCTTATCCAACAGTCTCACATGAGACCATGGCACTCCTCGTCGTTCTGCTTGTTAACCAAAAATATAACAGAATCCCCCCCCAAACCACCCGTTAGCTTATACATGCGTGTTGTTACTGCAACCGAATACTAAAATTGTCCCCACAATCCTGTACACATCCCTGTTTCCACAAGAAAAGCTTTGATTCAAAATGAAATCACCAGCGTTGTTGGTTGGGCTGTCTCTCAGGACAAAAACTCCCAGAAAAGAAGAGAGAGAGAAGAATCGGCTAAAAAAAAAAAACCTCTACATGCCTACATGCATGGATGGACCGTGCCTTTCTGCCATGGCTGATGTATGCCTATCCCGTAAGCGAAGCCACTCTATGCCTTCAATTCTGGATCCTATTTCACAGTTTCTGCTTGTGAACTAAACATCAGTTTGTTGCTGTTGCAGTTGTAGGACACGCTGAGAGGCAATGTTTTCAAATTTACTTTGTGAAAACGTGCGTGAAGTTTTAATTAAAAACTTTTTGATGCTAAAAGCCGTTAGCTCATTGAAAGGCATAAAAATGTTCATCGTCACAGTGTTTTGAAGGAACAATTGAAAGACAACTCTCCATCCATGGAGTGGTCGGATAGATGTATGGGTGAGTGCATGCGTGCGCGAGTAAGGTTGCAATTTAGTTAAAAGTGCACACACAGTTGGCAAGCAACTAACTCTGGTAAACAGGAGAGTATGTTTGTTTTCGCATACACCACCACCGCGGTGGTAAACATGAAGATGGTTTATTCTTGGAGGAGCACATTTAACAAGCTAATTTGTGTACTAATTACGGTTGGATACTGTAGTTGCAGAAATTTCGAGATATTTATTTAGAAAGGTTGCTTTGTTTTTCGGTATATTAACAAACCTGTGAAAAGGATACGAGGTAAGTAGTGAAACAGCAGGATTCTTTGACATTTAGCTATGTTAGTGGGTAGTGACTTGCGATAGTCAGGAGAAACATTTATTTTAATTGGATACTCTGACCACATCGTGTACGCAAATCGAAAGGTAAGCTTGTTTTCGAAATGAATACTGTACCTACTGTTGCTTTTTCTGGAATGTTCTCATTCAAAATGAATTCTATGTATAAAAATAAGACCCATTCGCGTTGTATTTGTTGTACGTTTTCTACAATTTAATCCTGCAGCCCTCACTCTACAATGCACTTAAGGGTTAAATGGATGGACTTTATGTCAGTATAAAAAGAGATTGACTATCATTTTAAGCTAAATCATGAATACCTGCTCAAAACAAAAACAAATAATTATTCCAGTAATAGGAATTTCGAATGCTTGACCAAGATCTGCAGAATACAGCTGGTAAAACACTAAATACAACCTATCCAGGATCATGCAAAGTAGAGTGACCTACAATATAAACACATGGAACAACAGAAAGTATAAAGAACTAATTTTTTCGATTAATTAAAACCCTTACAATAGAGAGTTATATCTTCATCGCAAGGAGATGTAACTATCAAGAGAAGCGTCTGCAGAGGAACCCCTCAAGGAGGAGCCCTCTAATATGGCTCATTGTAGTGGTTGAGATCTTGGTAATATTGAAGGAAAACGGCTTCAACGTGACGGCCTATGCCGACGACGTGGTTATCCTTGTCTCGGGAAATTCCCATCAGTCCTAAGCGAAAGACTCAATCTCGCACTACAACTAGTGGAGAATTGGGTTAGCAGCAAAGGGCTAGGAGTGAACCCTTCAAAGACGGAGGTAGTTCTCTTCACTAGGAAGAGATCAATTCCTGCCTTCAGACCCCCAAGTATCAGTGGTACTGAACTAAGTATCTCAGGTTCAGCCCGATACCTGGGTGTAATTCGAGATTCCAAACTAAATTGGAAAGATAACACTGCTGAACGCGTCAAAAAAGCAAGCGTAGCTTTCTACTCTTGCAAAAAGGAATTCAGTAACAGGTGGGGTTTTAGATCAGCTGTGGTGTACTGGATATACACGGCGGTCGTAAGACCCATTCTTACATATGGTTCACTGGTAAGTATGGTAATACCAGCTTTCTAACCTCACCAAAATCCTGAGGGCAGCGTGCATCGGAGTCATGGGATCAATGAAGGCAACACCAACAGCGACAATGGAAACCATGCTTAGTTTCATTCCGCTTGACATATACTGTGGCAGTCTGGCGGCTAAAATCGCTGTAAGACTGAGGGAAGGCCGAATGTGGTCATCGAGTCTGTACGGCCATGCCTCAATTTTGTCGCGATGGGGAACTACCAGCTGTTTGTCAGAAACTGATCACATGACCCCCACGCTAGCATTTGAAAGGAGATTTGCTATAAGAATTCATGACAGAATGTACTGGAAGCGCCAAAGAACTATGAAGGAGAAGGAGCTGGCGTTCTATACCGACGGTTCTAAGATGGACGTTGGCACGGGAGCCGGAGTTTATTGTAAAGCCTAGGAATAAACAGCTCCTTTAGAGTAAATGATGATTGCAGCGTCTTTCAGACCGAAGTCACAGCCATCATACAGGCTGCTAAAATTATAAGTGAGAGCAATATCGTTGGCAGAACGATTACTCTGTATGTAGACAGCCAGGCAGCCGTTAAGGCTCTGGACTCCGCTATAATCAGATCAAGGCTTGTGAAGATCTGCAAATCGCTCTTGAATGAGATATCTAGAGCTAATGTGGTGACCATCTGGTGGGTGCCAGGGCATATGGATATCGTAGGAAACGAAAGGGCTGACGAACTTGCTAGGAATGGGTCGGTGCTGCACTTATCGTGGGCCCTCCCTTTTGTTGTAACCCCAATCAGTTCCTTACGGAAGAAAATAGTGGATGAAGCCATCGGTCGAGCAAATAGTCGCTGGGTTCATCTGGAAACATGCGCAACAGCCAGGGCCCTATGGCCGGGTATCAGCAAGAAGAGATCAACTTCTCTGGTGAAACTAAGTAGTTATAAGTTATAAAGCACGGGTCGTTTCAGGGATAATTAATGGTCTTTATGACATTGGCGTCCACGCGGAGCGACTCGGTGTACTACATAATGACTTCTGTAGAAGCTGCAGCCACGAAGAAGAAATTGAGTCAGTTCGTCACCTGCTGTGCGACTGTCCTGCCCAATCCGTCAAAAGAATGAGGACTCTTGGCAGTTACCTACTTCTTCTCGGATTTGGAGGACTTGGGTAACGCAGAGCCGACGGACCTCCTGAGATTCATATCATTATCTGGGTGGTTCCAATAGCGGACTTTATAGGTTTCCAGGGTTAAATGATTGGGCACAATGGACCCGAATTGTGGTCTAATTGAGCAGTGACACTGTCACAAGGCACCCATTTACCTAAGCTAAGCTAACCTAAAACCCTTACAAACCATAGAATTTTAGGGCCTACCTCCATAAACTAGGCAATCATTATGAAGAAGCAAAGTCGACAGGAGCAACAAGCAAACATAGTACAGGAACCTATAGATACATATGTACAAGTGAAGCTGAAGTGTATCTCAAGACACAAATGCCACAACAATTGACAAATTGACATGAATCTAGTTAGTTACATTTAGTAGCTGTCACTCAGAAACAAAGGCATTTAGTAAAAAAGAAGCGTTAGCGACTATTAAACGGTCAATGAAATCAGTCAACGCGTTGACTCTCTGACGTCAAAATGACTGGAAAATTTGTCTCAAATCGGCCACGTAGTGTGATCGTGAAAGTAAAACGCCGTTAATGCGTTGACGGCTGCGTTGACTGCCGCATTGATGCGAATTTTTTGGTCAACACGTTGACTATTTTAGTTGACCATGTATTGACCCTGTCAAAGTTGTTGAATTAGTCGGATTGCACTTCAACACGTTGACCCTGTCCCAACGCTGACTTAGCGGGATCTTGTCCCGTTTCAACATTGCTTGTGTTGATTCCTATTCAGACGTGTATTTTGAATGAACCAGATGTAGTATTGCATTTATTTGAACGTGATTTGACATCATAGATTCCAAATCTCATGATTGATGTTCAACCTCTCGACGTCGTGTGATCGTCTATCAACGGTCAACGTATTCGGAAGTTGTCAAGTCGGGCGATCGTCAACGTTTTGTGTGTCAATGTGTTGACACCGAAGGGGAAAATCGCGTTGACACAGATTATTACGCCTCAACGTATTTTGGGACAATATTGATCGTGTCTCATCATTCGTGTGATCGTCAACGTTTGCGCATGCGTTGATACGGTGACCGTTGACGGTTGATGAATTTTTTCGTAACATCAGGTAGGCGAAAAATGCGTTGACTAAATTTTTTGACCTCGCAATAGTACCTTTACACTTCGGAAGTGTAACTTTCTTAACTGTGAAGACACATTACAAGCAGAGACAATTTTACAATTGTAATCGGCTAACTACGTGGTGTGCATAATCGATCATAAAAGGTAGCAATAATGTAGTGGATAGGATAATGTGTTTCGCTGTGAACCGAATTGGCGAAATGGCTAATGCAACCACCGAACTATGTGAGAGAAACGAATGAAATCAAAAGTTTTCCGAATCACTGCACCAAAAAAGGGAATCTGTCTGGAAGTACAATACACCAAATCAGAGTCTGAGTGCTTCTGGGATTTGGATTAATCCTTTTTTTCAAAGAAAAAACATTCAAAATCAAAAATGCAGTTTGACACGCCCAATATATAGGGCAGATTCAAAGAAGTTTTCAGCATCTGCAGGTGATGACGAGGAAAAGACATAAAAGACAAAAATTGAAACTGATCTTTAAAAAATTAAAAGAATCACTGGTTACTTAGAAGATAGGTTCTAACAATAAAGTGTGAGTACGCCTTCTTCAAACTAGAAGTAAATGTAGAATGGCAAAGCTTTCATTAAAAATAGGTTTGCCATATTTTTACACATACAAAATACACTTTTATTAAAAATATATCCTTTAACACATCCTGATTCAAAACGCTTCACTGCCTACAAATTCGGTTTAAAAAGGGTTCCGTTTTTTTCCACTAGGTCAAATTCATTACAGTATTGACACTAGACACGACATCCGTTTTATCTGTCACATTTGCTATATAACACATGGAACGACCTACATCAATATATGAAATGGCATAAAAATGATGAAGGGTGTCTGAGTTGAATCATATTTGCATTTGAGTCCTGTTTTTTTTTTTTTCTTCCATTCTTCCTGTTTAATTTACCGGAATATGGGTTGTCATACATATGTAAGTATGACGCACAAATGTTCTTACCTCTTTCTTTCCATTCAGGGTTTAGGAGAAGTAAAAATTCTTCCTTTATCCTTTTTCGTCGTATTTTTGACTCAAAACATGAAGTTGAAATATGTAAATGTGGTCATTTTGAACTACTTTTCGTTCGCGAAATGCGGACCAAACACTTTAGATAAATTGCTACGAGGATATCATGCGGTGTGCTTAGTATGTAAATATTTTAAAAGAAGTTGCATCAGTGAGTGAAGGAAAGGAGAAACACTGGAACATAAGGTCCTTTGTGGAAGAAAATGTTATGGTTTATTACAGAGATGTATAAGGAAATTGCATAGTGCACTTTTCAAGGTGATTTTATGAACTAGTTGGGAAGGGGACAATATTATCAGTAAATGTCAGAAAAAAACCCGAAGTCTGTTTATCTCAGGCATCACAAACTTCACGTATGTAATATCAAACAATATCTTCTAATCATAAGCAGGAAAAAACAAACAATCAAAATGTATTCAAATATCCCCCAACTTCTTTTTTTATCCCATAAGAGTAGAAAATTCAACAAACTAGCAATAGTTTTCAATCCACAAGGCATCACGAGATATACATCTGTACATATGCATGTATGGGGGGGAAAAGGATACATGTTCAATATGCCGACCATCGCTCAAAGTGCATTTTGTGTTCTGGTCACGTTCGAATTCTCGGCATTTGAAGCAAAGTTTCTTTGTTAGTTCACTATGCGTATAGTTGTCGGCCTTCATTTTCGCAGAATATACACCAAACAGCGCGCCAGCCACCCACACTGAATGAATGTTTGACGAGTGTTTTTGTTGTGTTATTTTTGCACCCCGCGGCATAACGTTTCATGTTATACTATCGTATATTCTTGTGAATCACTCAAATTACACACACAGCTAGAGATGAAACTTATTATTAACATAGCGGATTTGTGAAGGAGATCCTTACTTTTCTTCCTCATCATACCGATACCGGGGAACCCTTGAAGATGATATGATAAGCAAGTGATTGTTTGCATATGGGCAAGGAGGACGATAGCTCTATACATGCATATGTAGATACAACAACGATCATCATCCTCAGGACTGAGGAAACTTTAAATTATTCACATCGACATTGTCGTTGCACACTGCTGCCTGTGGATTATCCTTAAAACGTTCTTTATTCGATTAGATTGGATTTTATATACACACATGGGTATTTTGTGTGTGCATAAGGATGTGGGCGCTTAGCCCAAGCGTTGCGCTCTAATATGTTGAACTATTTATGGAATTTTTTCGGTAAATTGTTGTTTGACTTGGATATGAGCTAACCATACACGCATCCGGGAGGTGGGGTAAGAATTGGGTTATCCTCTAGCCAAACTAGTTTTTGACTCAATAACTGTTTGTTTGTCCCAATTTTTTTTCGGGCAACAGTTGATTTGTTTGACTTTGGGATGAATTTTTCGCAAAAGACCTAGTTATGGTTATGAGTTCAGGGTGTGGGATAGGTTTCGGATTTTTGTAGAATGACCTTATTGAAAAAAAAAAAAATAACTTGGCCTGCTTATCATTTATTACCAGACATAAAGGGACAGTATAGGTACATATGTATATCCGATGGATATGATTACCTCTTTATGGGTGTTTTAACAAATTTTAGGGACTGCTTTACGTTTTAGTTCTTGGTTCCATAAAATTCGTTCAAAAATAGTTACCTGAGACCATAAAATATACACTAGATAGGGTGATAGATATTTTGCCCTATCAGTACTAAACCAGAAGCAATCGCAAGAAATTCCAGAGAACCGGAATCCCAATACTTCCTTCATCCACTCTACAATAACTTATCTGTGTTGAACCTATTGACTAGACCAATTAGGGTCCTACTCATACAATCAGTAAATAAATAGAGACATTCGACTTCTACCTATTTGACAGAATACATTGGGGGTCCTGCATGGCGATTGATTGGGAAACTACTGACTGCCCAAAACATGGATTGGGCCAGTAGCACAACAATCAAGTTCGTAATGTAGTGCTTGCTTTACCTCCTCGTGGTGGTCCCCGGGCAACTACATGTATAAACCCTTATACATGTTGGCCAAAATTGCAAGTGCGAGATTGTGTAGACTCTTAAGTCTAAACTAGGTAACCTGGCTCAGCAACCCGCATTACCGAAACCCGGCCGCTACGGAAACCGACACAACTCTTCGGATAAGGACTGATAACACGTTGACGACCTTTGGCTATTGTACCCGGACTAAGATTGGTTTCTGGAATGTGAAGACGCTCCTTGACTCCCAGAGTGAAGGACCTCAGAACGCCAGATTCCTTCAACTGGAACATGAGTTCATTCGATATAGGCTGGATATATTGGGAGTAAGCGAGATAAGGTGGTTAGATGCGGGTGATTACCAATCCCCAACGCGTAACACTGTATTACTCTACTCCGGAACACCATCCGGAAGTCCCCGTGGATATGGAGTTGGACTGCTGTTAACACCCCAATACGCAGAGGTCTAATTTCCTGGCAGCCACACGGTGATAGTATTTTAACGGCCAGATTCCGGACGAGAGTACGTCGCGTCACCATTATACAGTGTTGCGCGCCCACGGATGGTTCGTCTGAGGAAGAAAAGGAGACCTTCTACCATCAGTTGGGAGCTGTGTATAATGCAACATCCAACGGCGACATTGTCATAGTGATGGGGGACCTGAATGCTAAGGTAGGCAGCGACAACGAAGGGCTCAAACATGTTATGGGACGACACGAATTAGGCCACCGCAATGACAACGGCGAAAGACTCGTTGATTTTTGCAACGCAAATCGCCTTGTCTTAGGTGGCACCATGTTTGAGCACAAAGCCTGCCATAAAATCAGTTGGGTGCCAACTGACAGGCAAGCGACCTCCAACCAAATTGACCATTTTGCCATCAGTCGCTGTTTTAGAAGTAGTCTTCTAGACGTCCGAAACAGACGAGGAACGGAAATGGGGTTGGCACGAGATCACCGTCTTATGATAGCTGCTGTCCAATTACGCACTGCCGCCGTTCGAAGATCCAACAGCATGAGACCGCCCAGGTTTAACATTGACCGACTGAGAAATCCCACAGTGCGCCAAGAACTAAGGTACCATCCCTCACGTGGAGTGGAAACAATCAGCAGCTCACTGCCCGCCACCATCCAAGACAGCATTGGTATGCTGTGAAAACAGTTTTCACATCAGGTGCTAAAAGGATTGTCGGTCGACCGCAAGGAAGCCATAGAACGTGACTTTCTGAGGATACCTGGAGAAGGATCGACGAACGAAAACAGCTAAGAGCTCAAATTGAAGCAACTCCAGCAGCAGGAAGAATCGAGCTAGAGTCCCTATATCGAATGAAGATGAGAGAAATGCGGCGTAGCATGCGACGTGACAAGCGCAATTACATCAGTGCACTGGCTACGGAAGCAGAAGAAGCAGCAGCAAGGTGCGACAGCAGAACTGTTTATAGAATCACCAAAGAGCTAAGAGGTGGCCGCAGCTCTACTCAACACCCAGTGAAAGGCTTAGACGGTTCGTTGCTAATATCGAATGAGGATCAGCCCAAGAGATGGAAGGAGCATTTTGCTTCAGTTTTGAACAGAGCATTCACCAGCAATATGCACCCAAGTCAGACTGAAGTATCCGTGGTAAGAAATTCCCGAATTCGCACCTCAACCCCCAATAAAGAAGAGGTCATTACCGCGATCAAAGCACTGAAAACCAATAAGCCGGTAGGACTTGATGGCATACTCGCGGAGCTATTTCGAGCGGCGCCAACTGTATCGGCTGAACTACTGTTTCCACTTGTTGGGAGAACCTGGGAAGCCGAGAGTTTTCCGGATGAGTCGAAGAAGGGAATGATCGTCAAGCTCCCTAAAAAGGGCAACCTAATGCAGTGCAAAAACTGGAGAGGTATCTGCGTGCTACCTGCTGTGGCAAAGAATACCTCGAAGACATACTCGACGCTGAATAAGCAGGTTTCCGCTCTGGATCCTTCTGTGTCGACCACATCAACACCCTGCGGATCATATCGATATTTTAATACTGATACGATACTGATAAATTAATACCTATTATCAAGGCTACATACGATGGATCCATATGTCACTTTTTGCACAGAGAAAGGCTGTCTAAGGAATTCGAAGTCCAAAGTGGGGTTCGGCAAGGCTGCATTCTTTCACCAATATTGTTTCTATTGGTGATAAGCGATGTGGTAAATGCGGCTTTATCGACGGGAAATGAAGGAATTCGATGGACTCTTACATCCGAACTCAAACACCTCGACTACGCCGACGATGTATTCCTACTGTCTCACAGAATAATGGACCTTCACCAAATGACAGCAAATGTGGAGAGGGAAGCTGACATCGTTGGGCTGAAAATTAACTCGGCAAAAACAAAAATGATCAGCCTAGGACCGAACTCATCAAGTCATATATGAATTGCTGGACAAACGATTGAGAGAGTAGAGAGTTTCCAATACCTTGGGAGTATTGTCTCAACTGATGACGGAACCGAACTGGATATAGCAAGCCGAATGGGGAAAGCAAAATCTGCGTTTGGGATGCTATCCACAATTTGGCGTAGTAATGCAATTAGCTTAAACACCAAGCTACAACTGTTCCGTTCCAACGTTGAATCCGTGCTGCTATATGAATGTGGTACCTGGTGAGTGACCGCTTCTATCACGAGGAAGCTGCAAACGTTCGTTAATAGGTGCCCATCCAACATCTTAAGGATTTGGATAAGGATCTGGCCATACCGTATCTCTAAGGAACAGCTTTATCAGAGAACGGGTCATGAACCTATAGGCACAGCCATACAATGACGAAAGTGGCAGTGGATTGGTCACACTCTCCGAAAAGGTGACAGGTCCGTAGCTACTCGGGATGGTAGAATACGCGGCGGTCCCAGAAGTACATGGCGCAGAACAGTCGAGAAGGAAGCACGGCAATTGGGAAAGAGTTGGGGAGAGCTGAAGCACATTGCCAGAAACCGCACACGATGGCGCGCAGGCGTTGTAGAGGCCCTAGGACACACAAGTGGATACAGGACATAAGTAAGTAAGTAAGTATTTGACAGAAGACAATAAGTCGTACCCCTGATCTTTTGACATAATATATGTAAATTTACTTTACAATAAGAAGGCAATGAGGCTCCAAGATCAGCCTACACCGAGTGATCCATGGCTAAATGGAAGCTCTGTTGCGAGTACGTAAATCCCAGAGTACGTAAATCCTACGTAACACTGGCAGCTGCTGTCGGCCTTTCACTCCCATAAAAATTCGTTTGGAAGACGGCTGCTAGATGTGCTAGAATACAAGTACAAATAAGGCAGTCATGTACAAAAAAAAAAATACAAATATTTGGCGCATTAGGTCTATGGGACCAAGAGTTTAGCTTCTCAGAACCATTCATGTTGTGCTTGTTATATTCTTTACACGAATAGAAGAGATGTACTGTTTAATGCCGTTTCCGAAGGGGAATTCGAGAAGCTTTTCTTGACAGTTATACTCTCGGATGTTTGTCAGACGTTCGCGAGAGCTGGGGCCATGAAAGAAATTTTAGGTATTGTCTGAGGATTGAACCTTGTACCTAACTACTGGAGCCTTTAGACTAACATCCATGCTATAGGCACATAAGCTAAGTAGAATAAGACTTGAGAAAGTTTCTCAAAGCGGCAGAATATAGTACATCTTTCATAAGCCCAGATCGTTCTTTAATTGTTAGCGTCTTCAAGAAATCCATGTCAATAAAGTGTTGCTTTGAAATCTTACAATCCTCAATCTTCAAATAGGACCGACGCAGCTTAGCCAATCCCATCAATTAATGGTGTGACATAGTAGATCTATCAGGCTGAAATTAAAGCCATTGGGACACGGTCTTTAAAAAATAAAACAACATTCTCTTCATCTTCACATGAAACATACATAATGTAGGTCTATGTGGGTTGATACCCTGATGGTAGAGAAAAAGATAAATATAATGAGTTACAGAATTTATGATTTCTCCTTTCCAA
Organism: Xylota sylvarum; assembly: GCA_905220385.1. Classification (NCBI taxonomy): domain Eukaryota; kingdom Metazoa; phylum Arthropoda; class Insecta; order Diptera; family Syrphidae; genus Xylota; species Xylota sylvarum. The sequence continues at coordinate 98,362,837 of LR999957.1, read as the reverse complement.
GACCTTATTAGGACATTTCTCGGAATAAAAAGCAAAGAGAGGAACAAACTTCTCAGATGGATGTATCAAGTGAAAACAACAAAATTTCGACTTAACACAGTTTTGCGTTCTTCTTTTCAAAACTACGCAATAGTTCACCCACTCTTCTCTTGATTTATGTATAATAAGCCTCTTAATTCTCTTCATGATGCTGATTCCAATTAATTGCTATCTACCGAATACGGAAGCAATATTCCTAAGCCCGAAAAGCGCACCTCGAGTATCAATAGTAGTGTACTAAAGGGATAAACTTCTAATTACTCATTGGTGCTCTCAAATGCTTCCGCATTTACACTCTTCACTATCCGCATGCCAAGCAACATTGAATGAAGTGACACTCGTTATGAGATTCCTATACGAAACTACCATTCTCTAGGGATCAGCTCAGTTAACGAAACCACGTCACTAATAACACAAACCTTTGAGGCCTATGAATCCGCAAATAATTACCAATTCCTTTCATATACATACATATATACAACGAAATCGAAACAGGATTACGAACTGGCGTTACACACAAATATCAAATCAGTTAGGGATCCAGTCAGTGGCAGAAGTCAATAGAGCAACAGCACAGCAACGACAGCATATCCTGTCAATGTTTTATATCTCTTAATTACTTTCTAGCGATACATATGCAATTAGTAGCGACTGTTACTGTAGTCATATACATACACATACATATAGTACATTCAAACATATTTCGACATTACCGTCTGGGAATATAAGCATCGAAATCAAGGACTCTCTAGTACGCCTTTAGGCAGTTTTTCATGCGGTGGTGGTACCCAACGTTTGTTGATCCCATGACCTTGTTGTTGTTTAGTACAAACGTGTTTTCCGGAAAATCTCTTTAATGTTTCGCTTACAACACAAGTTAAGAGCTTTTTTTGGAAAGATATAGGATATCGGAGGATTATGAAATCCTTTGAGGTAAAACATGGCCCGCGAGGGTTTTGCGGTTTGTAGAGCTCTGCTTTTGACGAGCCCTAAAAGAGCATCAGAAACGAAACGAAAAAAAAAAAAACGAAATACTTAACTCAAAAGCCCGTGAGTAAAACCATGCCAGGATATAAGGCACTGGGAGTAATTAGATTAATTGGTCCTTTGATGAAATTAATCACGTAGCTGATTAGAAAATGTGGGTTAAAGGACGTGCGTTGTGGCCGGTTGAAAGGGTTGCGACGGGGTATTAGTGGACTGAAAGGACATACGACGGACGGATAAAATCAATTATCGGCCGATGTTAAATATTGATTTAATTCTGGATGAGACGTGTGCAATTAACCGAAATAATATCAGGTACGCGGGCAGTCAGTCAGTTGAAAGGAAAAACTTCAGCCTCAGTTTTGAATTGAATGCATCTCAACCTAAGATAATATATTATATCCGCTTTCTGTGTCATTTTTGCTCTGTTATCCTTGACATCCATTACAAACACTATCACTCGCAGCTGATGCGTTGTAATTAGAAAGCAAACTCATCAAAACTATACTTGCAGTACCCATTGCCATGCATTGCAACATTTCGCTTAATTATGTTAGAAGCATTCGGTATCTGTCTCTGTGTCTGTATCTCCCGGTTTTCTCCTAATTAAATGTCACTACTGAAAATAAATGTTCACATTCATCGTTATCTGTGCACTCTGGGACTAGTATAGTACCTGGGTACCAGCTGCTGTTGCTACTGACGATGATGATGATGATGATGATGAATTCCCCGAGTCAGATGCAGCGCCCCCTTTGGGGATGTACACGAAATGTACATAGCTACTCTTGACTGCCTGCCTGCCTATACACAGCAGTCTTGTTCCGAGTATTGGACACATGTTCAAGTGGCTTAATGCTGTGGGATTATGAAGTAATTTAACTTCAAGCTTATGACATGGTTGGCACCCATGAAGGGTATTTAGGTGGCAACTAAATTAATGTTGTCTATTTGGGAACCGGCAGGATATCGGATGATAAACTTCTTGGGCGCTTCCTTAAATTGGGTCACGAACCTCTAAAGACTGGGTGCTTTAATAATTATTTCCTATGGTGACTTTTAGCAATTAAATGTACATCGGCGTTGTAATGACCCTTTAGATGGATGATACACGTGTTTGTCTAGTCTTTTTGTCACACTTTTATTTTAACTTGTACCATTTGAGGGGATATCTTAACGATTTACACAGACTAAAAGTGTGAAGGGTTGCTTATCCACTAACCTTTGCACAAAGGAAAGGTAACAGTAAATATTTATAATTTAACTCTTTAAATTAAAATTTAGAGACCAATCCTTGCAGTGAAAACCCGGAGAGTTTTAGTTAACCTCTTGATGAGAATATCAATCGGAGGAGCAATCATTTAGGAACTTGGTAAAAAGGAAGTAACGTAGTTTCTCAAAAGAAATGCTTACGGTGAAAAGGATCTACGATAAAAAAGCATTGAAGATGCTCAAAAATGTTAAACAGGGAACTACCGAAGGTTTTTTTTTTAATGTGTACGAAGCTTGTGCTTAAAAAAAGTATGCATTTCAAGTCCTCCATACACATGACACCAAGTGCTAACACATGTTGCAGAGCATCGAAATGTTCCATGTGTATGCCTAGGTGTTAACAGTTATTTCTTGGTGTTGACACAAGTGTCAAGAAAATCAAAACACTTTGATTTTTTTTTGCGATGTCAACGCATGTGTCATGTGTATGGCGAAGTTTGCGAACATTTTGTTATTTTCCGTGCAATCATGGTAACGTTATCATAAAAGTCTTACCTCTTATTGTGCGTTGATCGTGTTTATCATGAGAAATCATTTTTATTCAAAATGATACAAAGATTTTTGGAAGGATTTTATTAAACTATACCGAGAACATCCAGAATTGTGAAAAGTTAAAAGTACGGTAAAGAGGGGTTCAGTGTCATAGCTTATGCGGACGACATTGCGATACCGATTGCAGTAAGGTCTCTGAAGGAGAGTCCAAGTTAAAGAGTAATCAACCTGATACCAGTGATGGTGTAAGCGCATAGCAAACCAAGCCCAAGGATGCAAGGCTGAAGGTTAAATCAGTCTCTTCAAGTCGTTTGGAAGGGCTTGTCGTAATAGTGCCTTATCCTAGTAAAATCAGCGATGCAGTGGATGGACCACTTCTTACCGATTTACTCGTGGGACCAACATGAACTCTTTTAAAGCAAAACAAACAAAATAAGACTAATGCAATGACTGAACGAATGACGAGACGTGTCACAAGAACGATGGAGGGACAGTTTTATGGGAAAAGTATTGACGATAATACTGACTACTCCATCGACCTCACTGACACGGATTCCCAATCGGTGGGAACTTCTGCTTCTGAGCTCCGACTGTGATCACATCTACCACCAGACGACCTGCTGCAGCCGGACGTCCTACGGTTAACAAGAACAATAAACCCAGTGTGAAGGCGTACAAAGAAATAATGCAGATCTGCAGAGTACGTCCGAGTACGAGTAAGTAACTGGGATATGGATGAGCGAAAATCGGCCACTTGGGCGAAAGCTGTTCTCGAGGATTAGTCAGCCGTTTCGAGAAGGCACTCAAATGAGAGCTCGGCGGGTCATTCCCAATTCTAAAAGCGTACTTTTCCAGGGGTTGCCATTTCAAAAAGGAAGACCCCTTTTTGTTGTTAAGGGAGGCGGAAGAACCAACTCAAATCGAATCTCGAAGGTCGGCGCTGTGTGAGCTGACGACAAACTCAAGACTGTATATAAAGCCAAAATTTCAACTCGGAGAGCCAGAGTTTACCTGTTTACATCCAAAATTGTGACCTTCTGACATACAATTGGAAGGCCATTAAAGCTGAGGAGCGGAATGAACCCCGAGTCTATTGAGCCCCTTACTGCAAGTTGTAGGAAAGCCTTGATTGCCCTCTATTTCTGTAAGAAGGCCTTAGGCCCAAACTAGGGTTCCCACCTCCGGATCGTTCTGCGGATATTCACGGCAATCGTCGGACCCATCCTTATGTATAGAGTACTAGTCTGGGGGACGGCAGTGGGCAAGAAAAGCAACATTGCAATACTTGAGTAGGTTCAAAGGTTACCTTGCGTCTGTATAACGGGCGTACTTAGAACTATGCTCCATCGCAGCTAAAGCAGCATTACGGCTTGGGGAATCCTTGCAACTAGCAAGGATACGGCCACGCAAATATTCTAAACGGCCATAATACTATCCCTAGTAATTCGGATCAAATATAAAACTAGGATTCCTAGCAGAAGTGCCAGGGAATCAGGAACAATTCTAAACGAATCTGCGATAGAGATTTGCACAGACGGAACCAAGACATCGTCTGGCACACGTGCGGGAGTATACTCCAGTGCAGTGGTGGGCCGTATGGAGAGTATGATGCTGAAATCGTGTCCTTTGAAGACACATTGCAATATCACTTCCACTATTCATTGCGTTGTTTTCACTTCGAAGGTGAGCAATAAACTAATGTTCGCGCACTTGGTGCTATGTGTGTGGCAAATAGTTTAGTGTCAACACCCAGGTGTTAACACTTGGTGTCATGTGTATGGGGGGCTTTAAGGACACTGAACAACCATCAATCTCTTCTGATCTAATCTAGGACCGGCCCAACAACCGGTAACGTTTGGTTCTATACTACGAAATCCATCATGTTCTTTGGAAAGCTACATAACATTCGAAAGTATGATACATTTGTACATATGTTTACCAAGACTAGGACAGAGGTAAGCGTGGCAAAGCAGACAAAATCTCGCTTTGCTACTTTAATATCTGATGCTGATTAGCCTTACATCTTTTAACTTAAAATTCTTAAAATACTCTTGGATTTCTACATTAAAAACTCGCAGTATCCAAGTCAGAACATACCTATAAGAATGCCAAATATATTTACAACCTATTGGAAGGTCCCTCCTCATCCAAGCAAATACCCTGGTGCCATCCTTGATGTCGAAGGAGCTCTTCATTCCGATGAAACCAAAATGTAGGCTAAAAATTTTCAAAACCATCTTTAGACGAATTTAGGAGTAAAGCTTAGTGCTTTGGAGGCAGCTCTGATGTGAAGACAAGCATTCTGGGAATCTCCTAAAAAAGACTCTAAGGCTCTTTGAGGTCGTATCACATGTAAGTTTCCATTCTTCGATTCGTATGTGGTGCATGCGAATTCTTCTAAATTTTAGCGACACTTGGCTACTTTATACCTTTATACCGATCATTGCAGGACTATGGAGCACCTAAAGGCTGCCAAGAATTGCTAACAGGACTACCATTATGTATCAACGAAAATGGGTGTGATTCTTAGACACCATTTTCTAATGTAACAAAGTTCCAAGAACCCATGAAAGTATACAATTTACTCTCTAGTCTTGACTTAAGGGACCACGACACTATGATCCGTTACGATTAATGACTTGTACTAGCTTTAACTTCTATATTTACTTCGAAAATTTGGCGAATTAGATTTCTCTTACCAATATTTGAAATGGCGCCTAGGAGATAGTTTTCCGACAGATTCCTCCAAACTGACACATTTATCACTGTCAGCTATGCCATGCGTATACTTATTGCTCGGCCTCCAAACATTCCGCGAAAAAAAAAGAAAAAAAAACAAAACCACGAACAACCCTCTCAGTGGAATCACCACCCCATCATCTTCCACTTCCGATTGTCGAATTTGTGTCGCAAATAATTGTAACCGAATTCTAGGGCATATTCGGAAACATTCACATCCACATCCTGCTTTGCCAGACAATTCCCAAACGGCAACGATTAATCATTTCTCGGGGTTTTTCTGGTTTTAACAAAAGGAATGTCATCCCACTCATACTCCGATCCCCGGACCCGTTCGTCCGCCATCGATTTGATATACGCCTCCAACCACCAAATGGCAAATATTTCGCAATAAATAATGAAATCCATGTCCATGTCTCGCTTTTGTTTCGCATCGCGCTGCTGGTCGCTAACGAGTGGCTTTTGGGGCCATCATGTGCCAAAGGAATATCGCCATTGCCAGGATCGGAGAATGTGTGTACATGTGCGTTTGGATAATGTGGAAATTGTTTTGCACAAAATTGCCGTCGTCGATGATCCGGGGAATCATTAGTTATGTTCAAGTGTAAACATGTTTACAATGTTTCCAAATCCAAACACAAAATTGGACGTATCGCATTTCAAAAAGGCATTTTCCGAAACAAAGGCCGGCCAAAAAGTATTCAAAGCTTGAACGTCATGTTCATGTGTGTTGTCGAATGGGGGCGAGATAACGTAGTGGCGACTTTCATTATGAGAGCGTATTATTGATATCTTTTTGTATGACCATCAATCTTTGTGAAAATTAGGTTAACCGCATTTGCTGCCAACATTAATTTGGTTCGGACACAATGGCGAAAGTGGGACTGAGATATTGAATACTACACTGCATAGTTGGTTGACAGATGTTTTTATCTGATCCTTTATAAGTTTTGTGTAAGGTTTTGTTCTACACAGGAAAGGTTAGACGGAACTGCCCTTGATGGAAGTATTGATTTAGGGAAAGTATTTTCTCTTTAATACCAGAAGAGACCTGACCTGAATTACATGATTGGTTCTGAATTTTGAAGTCAGCTAGAGTAAGAATTTAACTGAAGAAGCAATGCAACATAAAACTACATGCAACATGTATACATTGTCGGAGTTTCAAAAGCGATTAGAACTGCTCGAAAGTGCAAACAAAATTTTATTTTTTTATTAGCGTCTCAAGAATAGTGAAAAACTTCAAACTCTGAATACTTTCAACAACCTCACACTGAGCTATCAGATTCAAATAAGCTTCCGGACAATTTAATATTTGCTTCTTTCCTCCAAAATGTGGTTATCCTTGCGGAAGGAGTGCACACAAATTCACTTTTAATAACATGCTAACATGCCCGCAATGTTTTTTTTTTTTTTTTGGGAAGCTTTCAATGGCAGGATCAAATTGAATTTTATGAGTTAGTTCAGTATGTGTATGGAGTTGTTTTGGGGGATTATACTTTTTTTTTTTGCCCTTCTCTTGAAGCTAACAATCTCTTCTTGTAGTGTTGTTTACTCAAATTTTAATGAAACACTCCTTCGTCCGGCAATGCGAGTTTTTCGAGAGGATTTTCTCTAAAATTGCTGCTATTTGACTCCCCCCCCCAACTGTAGATTCTTTCGTACTCCTAACTGGACTTTCACCTTTTTCAACTGAGGGTAGTCATTTAAAATAGCAAAATATTAGCAAATATTTATCCAGCACTGAAATATTATGTATTTTGAAAAGAAACTGTGAAAAGTCGAGTCAATGTTGTTCTGAGTTGAGGATTAATTTCGTGTCGATGGGGATTAAACTTACTACAACTAGGTTTGTATTTACATACATACATCATAAGTATTTCATGGCAGGAGGTTTATTAGCTTCAATATACAGACATAAGTATGTACATACATATGTGTGGATGGTGTTGATTTAATGTGAAGGAGGGTGGTTGGGATTTATTTGATTTTAAAAAATAATGATGACCAAAATGACGGAAAGTCTCTTCTAGATATCAACTTGTTATTCAAGACATATAGCAATCAGTAGAAACTCTTGGTTCTTGGTACAAAGAATTTGTTATAAAATGCAATACGTTCTACTACCTCGGCTGATTTCTCCGGAGAACTCAAAAAACAGGACAATATTTATATCCTATCTAAGGGATACATAGTTTGTAACATAGAGAAATAATCGAGATAGACTCAACAATTAAACCATGCCTCTCCGTCTGTTCATCTGTCCATCCTTCCGTCCCAATGTCACCACATTTTTCGGCCTTAAATTTTGATATAATCAGATTCGCAGCATCTCGTCTGCGAGAATTTCGATGGGAAACCATTCTGGCTATGATAAATGGTGCTTCATCTGAGTTTGTTCTAAATCCACTTATGGTTCTCAAAGCGCAAAGTCTATATACTGAGATGAGATTACTTCGTTTCAACCTTGCTGTCGGGCCCCATAAAGGAGTACTGACCTGACTACTCATGAAAATAGAATTCGCCTGGCGTAACCAGGTCCACCGCTGCTTAGTTGCCCGAGGTTTTTTTTTTACTCACGGATTCTACATGGCTCCTAAAGTTCAACCTGTTGTCTCCACCAAGATATTTGATGACGCCTTTGGACTTTTTTTTGCCGGTTCCCACTTGTGACTTTCCGACCGGTTATAAAGACAGCCTCCATTTTGTGGTCGGCTAGTTCCAGAACAGCTATTACCAGCAAATTTTTAATGCAGGATATTGCTTCATTTGTGACTGCCTTTATCTCTTGGGTATGTTTCGCAACCACAGCGATATCATTAACGACTCCAATCATTTTTAACTTCTTGTGGCAGATTTAGTCGCAGAACTATATATTACATGATGTTCCACAGGAGTGGACCGAGTACAGAATCTTGTAGTACTATCGCAGATACGTTGTAATATTCCAAGCCCTCATCGGTTTCGTACCTCAGCTTTCTGTCAGTCAGATAGTTTGCCACTATTTTTTGCAGGCAATATGGCATGCCAATCCTGACTAGTGTTCTTCTGATAAACGACCAATCTGGCGAATTGAACGCATTTTGTAGGTCCAGCATCAATACTGGTGATCTTGGTTCCAAAACGCCATCTTTCGCCTTGTATCGCTTCGGCTGCTATGTCAACTACCATCTTAATGACGTTTACCGTAGAGATTTCCTAAATCCAAACTGGAGGTCGGACGGTGTACCTTTCTCCTCTGGTACTGCAAGAAGTCTCTCGTAAATGACGTGTTCTAGGATTTTTCTATTGTATCCAGGAGGCATATTGGGCGATATGAGTGGCTTGTTTCCTTTAGTTAGTAGAACCAGGTGTTGCACTTTCCAAAGGTTGGCGAAAACTCCTTCTTCCAGACACTTGTTGCTTTGAAAATGTCTGGTCTACTTTGGACAACTGTTTTTAGTACGATATTTGGTATGCCATTGGGACCCGGCGCTTGTCTGTCCCCTATTCTTCTATATTATATATCTACATCATCTACGCATTCAATCAATGAAGATTACATTTCCCCTCCCAGTCTTGAAGAGGTCGGCCCAGCTATCAAAAAGCTGAAGAACAACAAAGCCGCCGGCTGCCATTTAAACATGATGGTGATGTTTTGGTAGGGTGCATGCACCAAATCATCAACCAAGTATGGGCGGCTTAAGCCATGTCCGATGACTGGGCTATCAGCTCCATATGCACCATATTCAAGAAAGGCGATCCTACGTCTTGTAAGAACTATCGAGGCATATCCCTGCTTAATGTCGCATGTAAGATTCTATCCAACGTACTGTGTGACAGTCTGAAGCCTTTCTGCAATACACTAATCGGCACGTACAAGTGTGGCCTTCAGCCGGGCAGATCAACGATCGATAAAATTTTCACACTAAGACAAATCCTGGAAAAAAGCAACGAATTTCAAGTCGAAACTCACCATCTATTCATCAACTTCAAAGCCACATATGATAGTATTCACCGCCGAATTCACGATGGCCGAATTCGGGATCCCAGCTAAACTGATCCAACTATGCCGCGTGATGCTGGAAAACACTCGGTGCAACGTGCAATTCGGAAACAGTTCCTTCGAACTATTCGAAACATGCACCGGATTTCGACAAGGAGATGCGCTATCATGTGACTTCTTCAATCGTGTACTTGAACAGATAGTGCGCAGGGCAGGTGTGAACACGGTCCACGGAAGTCACTATCTTTAACAAATCTGTCCAGCTGCTGGGATACGCAGACGACATCGACATTATCGGTCGCTCCCATCGCGCCGTTTTAGAGGCTCTTCCAGCAATTGAAGAACAGGCAAAACGAGTTGGCTTCGAAGTGAATGAGGACAAAACCAAGTACATGTTGTCAACAAACAAAGAAGCATCTGTCCACGGTCTAGAACAAAACGTCACTGTTGGCAACAGTAACTTCGTAGTGGTTAAGGAGTTTACCTACATACTTCGGAGTAAATATCAACTCCACGAATGACACCTTAGTGGAGATTCGACGAAGACTTACCTAGGAAACCGCTGTTACTTCAGTTTGGCAAAACAAATGGTTTCAAAACTCTTAACTCAAAAGACGAAAGCATGCTCTGAGTATGGAGCTGAGTGCTGGACGATAAGCAGGAAAGCATAGCAGATTTTGAATATTTTCGAGAGAAAAATTCTTCGTCGGATATTCGGTCCCGTATTCGAGAAGGGCAAATTAAGGAGAAGATATAACCGCGAACTCTATGAGCTGTAACAAAATGTGGATATAGTCCAAAAAGCCAAAACACGTCGATTACACTGGAGCGAATGGACAATAATGCTCCAGCACAGAGGATCTTCGAATCACAGCCCCAGGTTCGAGACGACAAGGAAGACCGAACCTCTGTTTTAAGGATCAAGCTATCGCGGATGCCAGAGCGCTTGGAAGCAGCGTGTCCGGTATCGAAGAGAGTGGAAGGCTGCCGTGTCTCAGTATTAAGTATGTCAGTCTCAGTAATAAGTATTCTTCTTCATGCTTGGAATAGTTTCTCCGTTGTAATTGTGGGTTTCTCCTCTGTTGTCGTTTCTCTAATTGCATCGCATGCACTGGAGAGCTCTCAGGGGAATAAGTGCTCCACTATTGTTTTAAGCATCAGTGAACAAGATATTTGCGGTGACTTATGTATATCCCTTCAGCTTTGTCATTATCATTCTATACGCTGTACCACAAGCGTTAAAAAGCAGAGCGGACGGAGTCCTCGTCTTCGATGGAGCGCTCAATTGTAGAGAGACTTCAAACAAACTGTAGGTGACTAAAAATCCAGCTTGGTGGAGAGACTTGTTGATTGAACCTTAGCATTTGAAATGTAAAGTAAATCAAGAGACATAAGTACATAAATCTCAGGATTGCAAGAATAATCAATATTCCTTGAAACAGAGTGGGACACCATTGATTCAAACAAACTACGATGGAACTGTTCCATGGTTTTGAAGAAAAAAGTAATCTCAGTTATCTATTACAATACGCAGGGCATTCGGAAGCATCTTGTGAACAGATGTTGTGGTTTCTCACGTTTCCGTGCATTTTATTTATAATTTTGACTTCAATTGGTATTCATACCAGTCAGTGGCACACTATCCAGAAAGGTACCACAAAGTGCTACCTTCAATAGGCATAATATCGTAAGTAGTAACCAGAATACTGTCACTCTCAGAAGTCAGTTATATCATCATAATTTATAATACGACAGTATCACTTAGAAACAACCACTCTTAATCGACCGCTCACTGGTCAGGGAATTTTAAATTCAGCTTAATTAATTCCAAGAAAGCACCAAGCACGCTCTCTACTCAAAGCGTGTTATAACACCACTTTTCACTTCCAACCTCCGAATTGCATAACTTAAATATATTACCCCCCCAAAAAAAGGGACTTAATCCAAAAAAAGGAAGATTTAATGAAATTAACATCAAAAGTATCCACAACTCTCAGCAGAGTAAAAAAAAAACCAAAAAAAAAGCCAGATTCTATGTCAGTCATTTTTATGCTTCCTTGCTTTCTTTTTTATCATCTCACTATAGCGACAAATTATGATGATGCCCTTGGAGAAAAATGTGTTCAGATTTTTTCTTTTACTCCCCGAAAATTCCGCGGGCTAATAAGCTCATCATGATAATCTGAATGCGTTCTATTCACAACAAAGAAAGTGCGTCCAACAATGACTGTCACTGTGTGCTCTTTGCCGTGTCTGTTCATGTCGCAGATTAAACGATTCACTTAATTTTGATGAAAAAACTTTTATTTGGCTCATTATGAACGTACATCCCAACGGTCGTAGATTATCTCCCTCATCGCTGGGAACAACAAAAAGAAGGTCTCTACAGGATAATTAAATAAATTTCACTTCACGCCTTGTTTAAAGTGTTCTTTGTTTTGCGCCGGGGTCGCTCTTGTATCATAATCAACAGGATGCAAGCACCACTGAACGCGCCATATTTTATGTGATTCACCCCGCGGGTACAGACACACATTGCACACAAACATAAAATAAAAAGACCAAACATTAAAGTTGTACCATGAATCATAATAATAATCGAAATCAGGATTTGCCATAGAAAGAAAACCGAGAGAGAAGACTCTCTGGGAAGGATGCAATTCTGATGTTTAATACAATATCTCGCTGATGCACGTTTCGTCCTTGCTGCAACCGCCCACAAACACAAACAGCGTCTATAAAACTAGAATTCCTTCCGTACACTAAAGGGTACGACTTTACGGTGCCATTTCGGATGTCAATTGTGAATTGTCGTCGACATCGTCGCCGACAACGACGTATACTTTCAATTAATGGAACACGTGACCCGTGTTCTTTACAGTGTTGGAAATCAAAACCCCCAAAGTTGTGTATTTGCTGGTGGTGTGAATACATGCAGCAGCGGTTTGTATTGCTTCGATGACGAGCAGAGAGAGTTGCTGGGCGACAATAAGGACCAGCTACGACCAGCAGCAAAAGATGCAATGAAACTGTGGTTTACGCTACTTTCTAGCAGTAACCCTTCCAACGATATGCATATCGTTACTTGTGCTGTTGCTTGTGCTGCTCGGGAGGAAACGTGACAAATCATGCAGAAGAATCATTTGAAAGTTAGAGAGCAGGAGCACAGTGTTTGTGTTTACATGAAGCGTTAAGGGACTGTTTGGTCCTAGGAGTGTTGATATTTTTTTAACGCTACATGGAGCTGTTGGAGTTTAAAATTACATGAATTTTTGAGTTTGCTTAATGCTCATTGGGTGAAAAGGAAATTGAAATTTCCACAAGAACTGAAGGACATCAGATGGTTTTTTTTAGGAATAACAATAATTTAATATACTTAGTGGAGCCTCACGAGTGCAACTGGTGCTCCAAATAAACCCAAAATATGCACTTAATATGTAGGGAATGTATAAAGTCTCAGAGTTTGGGGTATTCGCCTCCAAGTTTATTGTACAAAGCGAACAATGAAGTGTATCTGGTGTCCTCTTGGGTAAGAATCGCAACAAGAAGAAAGATAGAAAAACGTAGAAAATAGAAAAAAGTTGACAAGTCATATCTGACCATTAGCCTTTAATAGAAAGTCTAAAATGATTCCAAGAGATAACGATATTATATCCGAAACATGCTTGAACAGAAATAAGAACCTAAGATCTTCCAGGGAAGATTTTTACCCCATGGACAAGCCAGTCTTTTGAGTACACTGTACATTGGTGACTTTAACAGCCATTATATTCTATAAAAATATGCCAATAATCCAATAACTTTACTTTATATTTGATGCTTAAAACCGAGGGACATTCGATTCTGGAGCCCGGCTTCAATTATTATCTAATTTGTATCCCGTGATCTAAAATAAAAACAGGCACAGTACCAAAAAATTCTAGCCTTTCTAAAACCCCGAAAACCACTAGTTAATGCAATAGAATCAGCTTATTTCCAATGACCAATGTGACTTCCGGGTTGTACGGACCAGGTAATGGCTCTGACGGTGCAAATCGAAACAGAATTTTAGAAAACCCACAAAACATCGATGGCATTCATGGACCTGATAGCAACTTATTACACGGTATGGAGAGTAGGTTGAAAAATCGCTTATAATCAACCACATGCTGTCTAAGAAGAAACATAAAGAAGATTAACAATGGTCAACCGAAAGGATCAGTACTCGCATTGACTCTACTCAAACCCTATACGTATGAATAGAACGTATCTCAAAATACATACATACAACACACTTCGTCTTCAAATTGGAGCTGTAAGGTATACTCAGTCATATAGCACCACCAAAAATCGAAAGGATTTCTTTCAAAATACTTAGAGAATCATACCTACTGCAATACAGCAGGGAGAAGTATCGACTACAGCAGGGTTTCTTGAGACAACCTGAAGCTATGCCTAAAAGAAGGAAATACTTAAGTCTCCAATGCATCCTAGTATTTAACATAAACAACTTGCAGATTGTAATTTTCGATAGAAGTTGAAATAAGTAATAACATCCTAAGAAAAGTGAATACTAACCCTAATCGTAACCTCAGAACAATCAATCTTCAACCAGCTTGAGTAAATGTATTGCATAGAATAAATAGAATAACGTATTTGGCTTCCTTTATGCTCATAACTACAAAGTGGGTTACTGACTCCGGAAGATCCGGCCCCTTGTCCTAAGGGTATAAAAGTCCTCCTCTATATAAAAATAGGTTAAGTTGTTGTCATACTTTAAGAGATAAGATATACCTTAAGCTTCCTAAGCAAGTCACCTTCTTCTTTCGTGGATAGAAGTAAACCGAAAGTAGCGGATTTAAAAAAAATGTACATTCGTACTGCGTCATTTTCTTACAAACTATGTATGAATAAAACTTAATATATCCTTAAGATAGGGTATACAAATTTTCACTTACTTACTTAATTACTTAGGTGGCGCTATAGTTCGGGGTGAGAACCTGTGCCTCCATTAACAGGCATCTCCAGTTAGCCCTGTCCTTAGTTAACTGCCTCCAGTTGCGCACCCCAAGTTTCGTTACGTCCCCTTCAACTTGTGCAAGCCACCTAATGCGAAGTCTTCCTCTACTGCGTTGTCCCTCCGTGTTGGAATCGAAGACTCTACAGGCCGGAGAATTTGTGTTCATCCGCTCTACATGTCCTAGCCATCTTAAACGACTGATGCGCAATTTTTTGACTAGGTCGATGTCGCTGTACAGCTCGTATAGTTCGTCGTTAAATCTCCTCCTCCAAAGCCCGCCAACGCAAACGGGGCCGAAAATTTTGCGAAGAATTTTTCTCTCGAAGCGACCGAGGATATCTTCATCTGCTTTTGATAGAGTCCAAGCTTCAGCGCCATAAAGCAGGACTGGGATGATCAAGGTCTTATATAGAGGCTCCTTAGTTGTTCGGGATAGGGCCTTACTACTCAATTGGCTTATCAGCCCAAAGAAACAGCGATTGGCAAGAGTTATTCTTCGTTTTATTTCTGTGTTCGGACCCTTAACAAATTTTCACTTACAATGGGAAATTGTCTGAATATCATCCCTGGATTGGATTTTTTTTTTCAATACAACCGATGTCAAATATGTCAGGTTTTTTCATAGGGTGAACCTGGATTGAGTAGCTACTTACACAGATAAGAACGAATGCAGTTAATAGACTTGTGTGTGAAGAAAGATACTTGCAATCATTTCTGTGCAACTGGCTGGTGATTCAGTTAAAATTGCACGTTTACACAAGGAAATTGGTCTTATAAGATAGTCAGTTTCCTTAAAACCTTATGTAACCTAAATTTAGATCGGGGACATGAATGTTAAAGCCCACAAGAGGAAGACAGTGATGGCATTCACTGAAAGCAAAGAGCACCATTCGCAGAAGTTCAAACGACGAGGTCTGATGCGAAAAGAAAAACCAGTGAAGTACCTGGTCAACAGAAAAATATTCAGAAGACCAAGTTCTATGTTGCAGTTGCGTGGTAACAAATGGATACTGCGAGTCATACGCTACTGCGTATAGATAGAAGTAGAGACATAGAAGAACTAAAAACATGGACAGTCGTTATGGACGAATGTTAATAAACCATGTATTCCTTAGGACATACAGCAGTGACCATTGCCCTAGGTGAACAGCCCCAATTGTGGAATTGTGGACCATCGAGTGTTTGAATGCATATTATACAAGGAAGAAAGATACAAAATGCAAGAAACGCTGGTACTAGCTATGTATCTATACATATATGAACTATAATCCAAAAAAAAAAAAACATAACCAAAGTTGCAGTTCTTTTGCTCATCGTTTAGAAAAATCTCTTGTGCCTTCTGATCAATCATTGGAACACAAAGATGCTATCAATTCCAAGGCTATTGGTTGTATCACCCGATCAACTGCAGTCATTAATGTTAAAACAGTATAAAAACGTCTCACAAAGTATCACCCTCAGCTTTAACCATTATTTGTGGACAGACATTAGCACGACATAGTCACCTCTTGTAATGAGACATTATCATCCATTACAGACAGGCGTGCCTACAAACTTTCATCCCGAAACACTACAACATCATGTTTACTGCTCCACGAAAGTAAAATGCATACATTAGCCCGCCTCTTTAGTGTCCAATAGGCTATATGCAACTCTTTAAGTGAATACTATCGTTACTACGGCCACTGCCAAAGCCATGTAAAAGTTTTCAATTAAAAAACTTTTTTCCCAGCACACTGCGTAAATTTTTACTCGCCACCTTCCAGTATAGCTCTTCGACATCCACACATTTTACCATGCCATCCTTTGCCCAGAAAATACACTCCAGAAGCCCTTTTTTTAATATCTCTAACGAAAATAAAAGTAGTTCAGCTAAGTTGTTTCTGTTGTCGTCTGACGCTCGAAACCCTCGATTTAAATGTCGGTGAGTGTAGTAAAACTGTTTTTTTTTTCGTTTTTCTACCCCTTCTTTGGATCAGAAAACCCGTGGGTGACTCAATGAAATATGACGCCCACAAAAAGTTAGAAAAAAAAAACCCTTAAATTTATTACCTGAAGTTAAGGGACGTAAGTGTTGCTTTTACCTTTTTTTTTCCCCATTTTGCTCCATCGCGATCGTCTCCCCCGTTCAGGTGGATTTTTCTGACCATCTTCTCGTGTAACAAAGTTTGCATTCTCTTGGCTTTATTAATGAAGTTCTACGAATAAAACCGAAAAGTGGCGACGAGGACGACGACGATGACGACGGTGGGAACAATCAAGCCATTATGGCTGAGAGTCAGCTCCTCTATATTTGACCCGGCGGCGGCGAATGAAAGAATATAAAATGATGATGGTTTTTATGGAGACGGGTCAATGTTTGAGGTAATATGTATACGTGTAAGCATATTAAATTGATGGATGAAGTGCGCTTTCTAGTGGTGGTTAAATTAAATTTTATTGTAAAGTCTTGGGAGATAAAGGAAGCTATTAGTGAGGTGAGGGTTCTTTTTAATAAAGTTTGAATGGTCCGGCCCGGGCGTAGTGGAAAAGGTCGAAGGTTAAACAAGGTGGTACTTCAAACACTGTACGAACTTCAGATTCACATCATTGTGGTATCTATGAGGTAATCGATTAAATATTTTCATCTATTAAATAGATTTCGAGGTAATTTTTAGGTCAATTTTGTGCGTTGTCATTCGAAAGTTAGAAACGTTGGTTGAAATTTCGCTTGTCAACTTCTAAATGAGCTAGAAGGTCCCTAAATTATTGGCAAAGACACTGCAAGAATTTCTGTGAACGGGTTTATAGTTTGAATCGTACCTTAGCGTATTAATGAGATTGGTTCTACACAAATAATAATATAGCCCAGCTACTACCATTTTCGATGGATTTGGCCCCTATTTCATGAATAGCTTGACCAATATTGTTCTTGAGTGCCTTTATCATCTCTGGATTATTCGCATAGCATCAATTTTTGATGGCACCACACAAAAGAAAGTTCAACCCCCTCCAATCGCAGCGCCATGCCGGCCAAGCAAAATTACCCAAACAACTGATTACATTATTATTGAACTTTGTGTGCAATAAATCGATTGTTCGACGGCTTGTGTGGCACGTAGCCCCGTAGCTGGAACCATAGCTCGCTCAAGTCCAAATACACAATTTCTAGTCAAGAAAAATCGGTTATTATGCCTCGATAGCGCTCTTCATTGACTGTAAGCTTTCTTCCATTGTCGTCTTGGAAGAAAAATAATGCTGCCACTCCAAAAACCACATCAAACAGTCAGGATATTCTTTGTTGAGCGCACAAGATGAACACAGGAGTATCAATCACTAAACCAGTCTCACGAACTTGCATCACAAACTTGCGTACAATTCTTTTCAAAATTCGGTCTGTTTCGGCAACACAGCATCCACTTTGGAAATAACTGCAATATTCCCAACGTTCTTCAAGTAAATCGATCCGTTTCGTACCAGGAAAATGTAATAAAGAGTTTTTGTCAATTTCGAGGGCATAAGAGCTGTCAGTGTCAAAATAACATATGATTCAAAAAGAAACCAACAGATGGTCCACCCTTTACCCACACAAGAATCTATCATATCCATGATGTTGTTTATTAATTACTTACCAACGCAAAGAACTGGAATCATTCAGTGAATTCTATGGTACAGTCTTTCAAGCTGAAACTATCTGTGAGGACGGGTGTACCTATAACGCATTAGCAAGGAAAGTTGGCCTGTGTGAGAAAAATTCTGCTGATGCAATCTACTGATGTCAACTAGTTTCCACGTTTTCTAAAGCGTTTTAACGCAAAATACCGTTTTCCTTTATATATACATATATACTCAGTATAGAGTTCTAATGTAGGCTATTTGTAACTGTCAAAATTTAAAGCTACACCAATCAAAGACGCACCTAATTAACAAATTTTAACACGTCAGACACATACCGATTTACTCATTAGTTTATTTAACCAAAACTGACATTTCAACACTCCACGAGAAGGTTTCAGTTAACGTTTGACAACCACCGGACCTTTTCATACTTTAACGTTTGGCAGCACTGTCATCGTACATCCTGATTTTATTTTAAGCTTTGACAGCTACACACATCCTATTAAATTCACAAATTCACCACCCTGATCAACAGCAGCAAAACACAAATTACTCGGCCCAATATAATATATAAATAATTCACAGCGACATGTGTTAACTGTCGAAGGTATTAGTGCCACACATACGGCACCCATAAAATCAACTACCACCTGCAAACATGTCCTTCATTAACAGTACGACGATGCAAAATTACGCAGCACAAAAAAAATACACAGGAAACCCGGAAGCGCAACAACGTGCAATGCTTCATCGACATGCAAATGTAAACAGCAATTACCAGCTCTTAGATGAACCTACCCCTTGACACTACTAGGGTAATTAAATTCTACATGTATGACATACTCACTTGAAATGTAAATACATACACACACCTCGGTACAACATCGTCTGTTATTGCAGTATGTTGGTATGGTACTCATTCAAAATGACAATAAATTCATAATCCCTGGAATTTCGTCAAAATACAATGACAGGACATAGATTTGTGGATTTGGTCGTTTCATTGTCTGTCGGTCCATCCGTCCGTCCGTCCATCTATACAAGAGATCTCGAAGAATGCTGACAATTTTCCAAAGTGATACAGCTGCAGTTTGAATGCTTTCCTTAGGAGACAATGGACTCTTTGAGGAGGAGATTTTCGAAACAATGAAGCCTCAACTATTTATATTATCCCAGGTGCAGCCTGGTAATAGATGGAAGCGGCGGCGGTGGAAAGGCAGGGGAATAAACACAATTAAACCACAGTGTGCAATAAATTACGATTTAATTACCGCTCTGATTATTGTAATCTTGTAGAATGGATGTCTATCTATCTATTATGCTCATGCAATCGGGTTGATGAAGTGTGGGTTGCTTACATACTTTTGCAGTGGTTGTCTATTGCTAATTAAAGGTTATGGTGAAAATAATTACTATTTAATGCTTTAAATGGAAGATAATGATTTAATTATTTAAAGTGCCGGTAGTAAGACCTTTGAGGAGGAGAAGGAAGGACAAGACCTCCTACATGGAGTCTATCCTGAGAAAAAAAACTAGCAAATCAAATGTAAACACTGACTATGTGATGTTGGTAGTCAATTTCAAAGCTCTTTCGCAGATAATATGATGCAGAATGCTGAACGATTAGTTTGAGATCTGTCCAGACAATAATTCTTTCTCTGGTAATATTTACAAAAAGTCGAAATTAGGATCGAATCCAAGTAGACCACTTGAGTCAGTCCCTAAGTTCCAGAAAGACCAAACCTTATCGCAAATGCCAGGGTTGCATGGAATACGATGGAATAGGGAACACTGGGACCTAGAACTTCTAGCGTACCCTTTCTAGTCCTAGTCGAAGTTAATTTTGTGCCTAGCAGCTCGCTGAACTTAGCTGCCACTCGAAAGAATCAAGGAGTTCTCAATTTTTGATTTCAAACAAATAATATCCCAGCTGCAAAACCTTGTGTAAAACGTGTACAGTTGAATTTCTGCAGATGGATTCAATAAGATCTGCCAGAGCCTATGGCATCAAATAAGAAGTCTGCACTGAACCCCTCCTTGTGGCATTGTCAATTACATCGACACCCAAGGTACTATCTAGGTGCAGGTAGTATCGACTGAAAGATGCATGTTGATACAGATTTGCTGCAATTCGCTTAGCTTAGTTGAAGTGTAGCGTGGGATTTAATTACCCTAATGCATCAGGTAATGTTTACAATAGTAATTTGTTTCGATTCAAAAGAGCCAAAAGGGGCATAAATGGCCTCTAAGATACTGGAACTTTATTCAATTGATTTGGAACTAGCAGAAACCTTCACTAATTTGAAAGTAAAGTGCTCGATATCTACGACGATGGGTTGGGTGGTGTTCCCCGCTCAGCAGAGACACACTTAGACCAAACAGAAGGTTTATTGTAATGCCATTATGAGAAAACCGAATTATCAGCACCGGAGACCAACATGGATACTTCCCGATGGGACAGGAGGCTGGCCAACCAGTGTCGAACCCATGCCAATGAAGTATGGGTTGCCGTTTAGAAAGTAAACCAGTTTGACTCGGTGACAACGCTTTAAATTTGCCTTTTCCTTCTCAAGACTGATAGTGCAGGACAGGTACACAGAAGATATGTCATGGTTTTCTCCTCTTCCTCGTCTCTATAGCTTCTACCGAAATCATTGAAGGGAGCACCAAACCTTCTGGTATGTCTGCCTACCAAACAGTGCCCTCTGAGGGCGCCAAATACGTTTCTCAGATTTATCGTATTGACGGAAATAAGTCTACTGATTTTCCTACAATCCAGCTCTGGCCAGATTTGTTTAGAAGAGAGACATTCTTATGGCTGCGGTATCCAATTAGAATATTATCGAATTAATAGGTGCTGATAGTTTGCCTATTGTCAGAGAGGTGCATCTGAGAGTGATCTCAGCTTGGATCGAATAATTGGCGATTCCAAAGCTTTTATTGCAGCTTGACTATGTACATATGTAGAAAATAATAGCGCTGCAGTTTATCAAGCCAGGGTGCAGCTTCACGCATTGCTGTATCTTCTGTTTAAAATACACTACCGTAGTCCAGTAGTCGAGTAGTGATACAAATATTCAGGGTACTGGAATAAACTCCCACACCCGTTCCAGACGGGATGGGTCCGACTATGTAAATCTCTGTGACAGATTCGTTTAAAATTTCTTCCGATTCCCAAACACTTCTACTAGGAATCGTAGTTTTATAGTTGACACGAAAGTCCGGATAGGGGACAATGTAGTCCAAATTACTAGGAATAGTGTTATGGCCGTTTATGATGCTTGCGTGGCCCTTATTTTCACGAGCCAGTTGCAAGGATTCCCTAAGCCGCAATGCGGCTTTAGCCGTCATATGCTTCTCAACGATATCAGCAGCAAGAAGATGGAGCATAATTTCTAGTGCAGCTGTAGGAGGTGTTCTAAGGACCCGTTATACAGACGCAGGATAACCTTTAAACCTTCTCAAGTATTGGAATGTTGCTTTTCTTGTCTAGTGCCGTTTACCAGACTAGTACTCCGTACATAAGGGTGGGTCTGACGACCTGTCGTGTATATTCAGTGAAACATCCGGGGCTGGATACCTCAGTTTGGGCCTAAGTCCTTCCTACATGAATAGAGAGCAATCAAGGCCTTCCCAGCATGGTCTTGAATATTCAGTCTTCAACTGAGTTTTTTTTATCGAGAATAACCCCCATGTACCTGACGTGATCTTCAAATTGCAATTCAATACTATTGAGTTTTGGAGGTGTTATATACAGTATTTTACAGCCTCTTGTGAACAATACTAGTTCAGTCTTGGACGGATTAACTCCGAGTTTGATATTATTCGTCCACTTTACGAGTTTATTTAGAGCAGACTCCATAAGGTCTCTAAATGTAAAAAGGAACATCCCGGATATCGCTATCGCCATTTCGTATGCGTAGGTTATGACGCTGAACCCCTCTTTACCCAAGATTAGGGGTATCTCATTCTTTACCATGAGCCATAATAGTGGATATATACTCCGTTCTGGAGGATACCCTGCACACCGACCTTCTAGTTAGACAGCAAACCAGCTCATCAAGGATAAGCCTGCTTTTAAGCATTTGCTCGATCCAATAGCAAAAATAGTTGTAAACCTTCAAGTCAAGAAGTGCAGACTTAAATATCAAGGTAGGACACCATAGTTCTCAAAAGATTTCTCAATGATTGCTACCAAAGAGTGCAGGGCAGAATCTACCGATTTTTTCTTGCATTACGCATGTTGGGAAACCGATAGGAGATTACTATCTAATTTTGTTCTAATGTGGACGTCGATCAGCCTTTCCATAGTCTTTAATAGAAAGGAAGATGGGCTGATCGGACGGAAGTCTTAAGGGGATCGGCTTTCGGTATAAAAACTATTTTACCCCTCCTCCAGGTGTAGCCGAAGTTTAAACAACTTCTAAAAATTGTATAAAACTAAGAACTTACAATATCAAAACCTTTCTGTAATTCCACTGGTAACGTACCATCGAAATCAGGATATTTGTACGGGAGGAAGCTGTGCACTACCCACTGTATTTTCTTGGGATTTGCAACGTCCTCTGGTACTGTAAATTGTGCTCTTTTATTGTTCTGTACAGAATGAGCTATTTCTGTTTCACTACCAGAAAAATGGGTTTCCATAAGAAGCTGTAAGGTTTCTTTTCTGAACATAGTCCAGTTACCATCTGTTTTTTAATGTAACTACGAATAACTGGACATTTGGATAAGATCTTCCTAATTTTAAATTTAATTCACTAGTCTTTTCTATATTTTCACAGAAAAGATGCCATTAAGCGATTTTCTAACCTCTAAATTTCATAAGACTACTCTTATAGAGATCCCAGTCAAGTGGGTCCCTAGAGCTCTTCACGTCGAAGTTTTCTTCTTTCAGAGTTCCACCGCTTACCCCCACTCTTGTGGATACTGATAGGGGAAGCTTTGCGTAAGTCTAATTTCATTGCTCCTGTGATTGCATCCTACGAGGATAGGATCTACGTTCTATCTACAAAGATAGGAGATTCCAAATAAATCTAGCTATAAGATTCGTTTAAATACCTCTCAACTGTCTAAATATCAACAAGCAAGTCTTCTTACAGGGAAACAAATTACACAGTTTTACACACGTTTTACTCTATTCCGTTCTCAAGAAACACTAAACAAATCAGGACTATGTATACAAGCAATGTCAGTGGGTCACATGCTTCATCACACATAAGATTAAGATACACAGAGTAACTCCTGCATTACAAAGGATCTGCGAGTCTTCATCCCCAGAGCAAAAGTTTGTATGCCTGACTCATCCCTATTTATTTTCCCCACAGAATAATAATTTTTTTTTTTCTCCACCGAGAATCTCAAATATGAACTGACGGGACGACAAAATTCTTCAAAAATGCATTCATTTCCTTCAACAGACTCCCATACAAATTCTATGCGGAGAAATATGAAATAAAGACCTGAGAAAGTATCACAATAACTCCCTAGGCTTTCATTTCTTTCTGAAGAAAGTCGGAAGAAAGTTTTATTCCCCATTTTTTTTTCGGAGACAATGATGTCCCAGAAATTTAATGTTTCTTTGCGCGTCTGGATTCCCCAGACCTCCATCAGAGGGTGTTTTTTTTTTGTGTCTGTTTTGTTATTACACATTACAAAGGAGAAAAGAATTTCAAGAATTAAAAAGACAAACTTCTGAGAAGTTCTTTTGGGTTTGGGTTTAATCTTTTACAAAGAATGTACATACTTATGTTCAGACGGAACGTTCTTCTGGATTCTGACTTTGGTTGACAGTTTATTTTGAACTCGTTGTTGAAGTTAAAGTTTTTCCTTCATCAGTTATTTAAAGTTAAACTATTCTGTCCCTTCCTTATTCACTATGATAGAGTGACTAATGTGGAAAAGATTTTTGGCGCCAAATTATGTAGTGGGTAGCTCTCACTCCCATACTTTACATACAAACTTGCATCTATTCTCGATTATTGCTGGAATTTCTCTTCTTCTTCTGGTACGATACGCAAACTCACCACTTACTGGTAAACTGTTATACACTTGATAAATATTTTGAGCTACTTTTTTTACTAGTGAACATTTCCCCTAATTGAAATTTATTATCTAAAACCTGAACCCTAAAGTGAAATTCCCTTGAGAAAGGTTAACGTTTTTCACTGAGGTTGACATTATAACTTTTGACATGTTTGTGTGTTGTGTTGTTTATATTTATCCTGTTGATGTTGTGTGTGCGTTGCATTTCAAATGAAGGTTAGAGGGGAATATAATTAAATTAGGGAATTCAATTGTTGGATGGTCTTTGACATTTAACGAGTTTTATGGGTTAGAAAAGAAAGTGACGAACAGTGATAAATCGTATTTGCCGGAGGGATCAAAAGTTTGTAAAGAATTATTTGGACTTTTTAAATATTCAAGGGTTTGTGGGCTGTGGACAGTGGGTGTTAAATTTTCTCAAGAAAAAAAAATTCATGGTACACACACCAGTATTGGAGGAATAATATTTGTAAAGTAACCACAATTTGAAGAGACTTTTGGATAAAGAAGGACATTTAGTTGTCAGTAATGGAATGTAACTGCTAGGCAGTCGGTAAGGGTGCCGAAATTGTCATACATTTAATGAATACCCACTATAAGGGTCATCTTCTGCAGTAAGCATTCAAAAATAAAAAAGTTCAGGACTGGGTGCTTACTTGCAACTTTATGTTACATGCTAACTAAAATGTAAAATCCTTCAAACGACAATAATTAAAAACATACAGAAAAGCTACAAACCATCTGAAATGAAAAAGTGGACGTGACAGTGGGCGGATTTCAAAAAATTTTACGCTTGTACTGCTGCTTTTTCTAAAAAGTCCAGATATGAAATTTCTTCCTAATAGCTCAAAATTTAAGCCCCAAAAAGCGGTGACATACGGATATACGGACGGCCATACCAAAGCCGAAATACAATCTTGTGGCAGCAGGCCTAATGATGAGTGATCCAGTTAGTCCTACAGAAGCCCTCTCGAATACTGAGGCCGATTTGTGGAAAGCAGCGATGCAAGAAGAGTTTAACTCACTGATTTTGAATGAGACCTGGACCTTAACTACGTTGCCAGCTGGTAAGAAAGCTATTAGTTTTAAGTGGGTATTCAAAACTAAATTTGATGTTGATGGGAAATCCATTCAACGGATGGCGAGGTTTCTGTCAGCAGAAAGGGATCGACTACACAAAAACCTTTGTACCTGTAGTTAGGTACATCTCAATCCGTTTCTTGCTGGCATTAGCGGCTAGACATGACTTGCTTATGCATCAGATGGATGCTGTAACAGCTTTTTTGAATGCTGAGCTAAAGGAAGACATCTATATTACGCAACCAAGTTTTTTTGAAGATGGTTCTGAACGAGTTTGTAAGCTGCAAAAATCACTTTATGGACTCAAGCAATCCAGTAGAGTCCGAAATGAGAAGCTTAATCAAGTCTTAATAAAGATTGGCTTAAGGCACAGCCATGTTGACCAATGCATCTACTATCAATATTTACGTTGATGACGTTTTGATATTTTCAAACTCAATTGATCTCGTCAACCGCTTGTAGGAGGAGTTGTCAAACAACTTCAGAATGAAAGATATGGGCGAAGCCTCATCAGTCCTAGGAATCCGAATTAAACGAAGTAAGTTGTCTTACAGATATCTTGAGGCGCTTTAACATGGATGAGTCCAACCCTATATCTACTCCGGTAGACTTGAATCAAAAGCTGTCTTCAGATATGTGTCCCAAAGATGAAATTGCAAACAAGAATGTCCCAAATGACAAATGAAGAATGTCCCTTACATGCAGGCAATAGGCTTTTTACTCTTTGCTGCTGAAATAACACGACCCGACATATCCTACGGTGTGAATCTCCTTAGTAGATTTGCGAATCCAGGGAAGGCGCACTGGTCAGCAGTTAAACGTGTGATGAGGTACTTGAAGGGAACGATTGATAAAGGCATTGTATATCAGAAGGAGCACAAGCGATATGGCTGAATTCTGCGACGCGGTTTGGGCAGGTGATATGGATTCTAGACGTTCTACAACGGTCTATGTATTCTACCTTTTAATCTGGTGCTATATCATGGGCCACAAAATGTCAAAGAACTGAGGTGATGTCTGTCGTTGAAGCTATCAAAGAGTTCATTTGGCTTAAGCGCTTGGAAG
This sequence comes from Xylota sylvarum, assembly GCA_905220385.1. Taxonomy (NCBI): domain Eukaryota; kingdom Metazoa; phylum Arthropoda; class Insecta; order Diptera; family Syrphidae; genus Xylota; species Xylota sylvarum. The sequence goes on along the minus strand of LR999957.1, from coordinate 98,336,537 downwards.
GTGAACTGTTCCCAGACGCATCAAAAACAGTAGTACTTCACTGCGACAATAAGAGTGCTATTCACATCGCTTCAAATAACTCCTATTCTTCGAGGACAAAGCATGTCGATATTAAAGCTAAATTTGTCTGTGAAAAATTAGAAAATTCAGAAGTCAAACTGCAATACTTTTCAACAGATAAAATGTTGGCGGATGTGCTGACAAAAGCCAAGCAAAATTATCTAGCAGAAGGTTTTGGTTTAAATTAATATCTCAAATTACAATAACACTTTGAATTAATTTTTAAATTAATACTTTGAGTTTAAATTGTACATTCTCTAAATTTTTGCAATTTTTTCGACAATGTTAAAACTACAAGTCAGATTTATCTCTTTGTTTTTTATAAAACAAATATAATGAATAGTTTTTCAGGGAAGGTGTTGAGATTGAAAAACTCTCTCTGAATACACTTGCTATGTAAAGTAAACATTGCTAATAATTCTAATTTTCCTAACCTACGCGAGTGCACTTTTCTTAACAACATGGCCCAATCATCTTCGCTAATGATACTGATTACGAATATAGACATACACTGTATCTATAGAGTCTATCTCGATTATTTCTCTATAACCCTGTTCAAACCGTAGTCAGATTGATAGTCCTGTCTGAATACTTCTACAAAGTTTTTTGACATATTATGTAGTTGTAAGGGCCAATTAAACTGGTTTGATTTTCCACAAGAAATTCTTTTCACAACAAAACTAATGCTTTTTACAGCAATTGAATTGGTGTGCTTTCGTTTCTTTTTTATATTTTTTCAACCCCTTTGTCGAGTGACACCGATTGACATTTCCAAACGTCAAAAAAAAATTCCAGATTGCCGTAACATTCAGGTAAAAAAATCGTAAACTCTAAACGTAAAAACCGTAAAAAACGTAAAAACCATTCCGTCAGTCCTGTGTGAACAGATTCTGTGTTACAAACTATGTGTCAAACTTAATACATACATATATCCTTAGGATAAACACAGACGAGTCAAAATTCATGTGAAAGGGTATGAAAACCTATGGTTCTTCTTTTGCATCTGCTCTTATAAAGTGGGCGTGGCATTATGTATTTTTATGAACCGAATGGAATGTTCATACACAGAACGTGGCAAACAGTTTTTTCTTTGAGATTTTTTTCTTCAGATACATTCTCAGATGTTTCTTAAACTTTTGCGAACTTTTTTGATATATTCTGGGATTTGAAACTTGGATCATCGTTTAGTAGTAAGATTCAGTAACCACTAAGCCACATCTGTATTGAGTACTGTAAGTAAATCGTAGATTTTCCAGTCATAATACTGCAATGGAGTTCTAACAAGAGATCTCCACTAAAAACGAGAGCTGAATAGCACTAATCAACGGCACTGTTAACTAGTAATCATGTAATAATCGCAAAAGATGATCAAAAACAAAAGACTACAAAGGATGCATGAGGAAAGACCATTCCTGTTTTCGAGAAATAGAGACGAAACCAATGATTTCTACTTACGATAGATAGACCACAGAATACCAACAAACCAAACAAGGCACGACGAAACAGCATTGTTATACGGTCGTATTTCGCGTACATTCAACGATATGGGAAATAATTACGATATAGAATGTGTGTAGTATACCGATGGCCTGTTCGTGAATCAGACAAAAAAGAACCACCTGGAGTTGATGGAGCACCAAATAAACTCATTAAAATTGTTGCATATCTGAAACCTGAATTCTTTACAGAGAACTTGTTAAAATTGTGAATCTTCACGAGTAGAAGGGCAGTACCTGATTTTACCGAAAGGTAACAAATATTTGGACGAACTGACTGCATATGTTGCACATTTCAAGGATAGCACAGTAATTGGATAGGTTGCAACTGACTATTTGCACAATATCATAATGGATCCAGGAAAGCCATATCTGCAATAGATACTAATGAAAGACCCACAAATAGAGATGAAAAATGCTTTAACTCAGTGAAATGGTAAAATGGAGTAAAGAAAATACGAATGATGAAACGTAATGACGGTACATTAATGCTAGCGATATCCAAAGACACTGAGATCATGGAATATTCAGATGGTGTAGTAGTATTTGCCAAATTTATTGAGGATATTGAAGGATATTGTCTGTTCTTTTACCAGACAGTGGTTAAAAGAAGTAAGATTAGAAGTAGTCACACACAATACTACTGACAAGAGGCTGTTTTCCTCTCTTGAGAAAAACTCAAGACGTTTGGCATACAGTAGTTCATTGACTTAATCATGGGAATTCTAGCTTTTCTAGAAGTTTCCCAAAGAACAGAGACGAGAGAGTAAAGAAATGAACAAATCCAAAAAGAATTTGAAATTTGCAATATTTAAAAAGATCCCAAAATTTATTTTATAAAAAAACAACGACAATAAACAAAATTGCCGGAATTGGGATACAGAGAATCCATTGTTTAGTGCGGTACGGATGTAGTCGAAAAGGAATGAAGGAAACTGATATGTATAACCAAAATTAGTTCTGGAACTCATCACTGGTTTCTATTCTTTAAACGAGACCCCAAAGAGAATTACACACAGATGCATGAACACTTGCAGTTCGGGTATCAAGAATGACAAGTCAGCCGAGTACCGTCAATGTGGGAACCGATTTGGAGGATCACTCTTTGTAGTTTTAAGCAAAAGATGCTGGTCTCAAAAAAGTCAACACGAAAAGGAAAATATTTAGGTAACAAGGCAAACTGACCACCCACATGCGTGTTACTAGACGATATAGTCCTTATCTTCTTTTCAGATTCCATGTTATTTTGATATCAATAGCACATTCACGCTCAAAAAATTTCCAGAAATACAGGTTTCAGTACCTGATTGTATAATAAGACATTATTCTCAGTAGACATTTTTGAGCTACGTCCTGAATATTCCAACCTTTTGTCCAAAATTATTGCTGTGTTGCCGAAACAATGCAAATTTTGAAATGAAATGTCGATCGAAATAATGCACCAACTGCGGCATCGTAGGTGCGCAAGTTTGTGAAGAAATTTCATGAGATTGGCGTACCTACTATAAGTTACGTTCCACTTTGGAAATTAACTTGAATGTTTCCTGGTTCCAGGAAGACAGCGATACGTAGTATACAAGCTGTCCAACACTATAATAAAAAAAAACGTGTAATCAACCATTCTGGTTATGTTGAGGAGATTCGATTTGATCTTTAGCAAGTAACTTCCGATGATGACCAGGAAACTACCCACAAAACCCACCCTGAAACGCAGAATGTATTATTCTTTTATCATAAGTTCTGGTTAGTAATTACTAATGCCAGATAGTGTCAACCTCAGAACGCCAGCGGGTTGTACAGTGACTGTTTCACTAAACTGTGTATTGAACTTTTTAGAAAGCTAGAATATGTAGAGCCATTGCATACGCATGCTGCAGCTCGAACATGTTTGGAACCTAATCGAGAGGCACAATACTGTAGAGTAAGACTTACATAGATGGCGTTACAGTATGGCGTGGACCTGGGCCTTAACACACTACTACAAGCCAAAGCTTTCTCAATGTAGAGTAATGTAGAGTAAGACGCTGCAGTAAATGGACTGCACAAGTGGACGATTACCCGAGCCAAATGAAGTACAGAATTGGAGGCAGTTAGTTAAAAAACGGGTGAACTGAAGATGCTTATTGGTAGTACTACGAATTAAGTAAGTATGGACATAAGTATGATTGAACGCAATTTTCTGAGGAGAAAAATTCCCCTGATTCCCCCTAAATAGAACCGTTTTCAAAGGTTCCGTTTAGAAGAAGACGTCGAGTTGAAGCACTCGTCTACACAAACATCTTCTGATAGCTTAGAAAAAATGGTTCTCATGTTCTCTAATTTAGTGTTTGTAAGCAAATGTTCAGAGTCAAGTATACACCTTTTCAAACCAATCCACTATCTAGGTCGTTCTCCCATGTAAAAAGTATGACCTAAGCTCTCAGATTGAAATACCTTTCCGGACTATAAAAACACGTGTAGTAAATAGGTATATTCAACAGAAGTGTGTACTCAAATCCTAAAATGACCATCATTTCATTTTAAATCCAAGAACGACCACCTAGTATCACATTTATCGACAATATCCCAGATCCCATTACAAAGTGAAGCAATCTTCTAACTACCGTGCGACATAATTAAAATCCAAAACGTCATGTCCAATAATAATTCAGAAAGCTTTTCATTTGGTTTAACTTTTTACCACGACTTGCGGAATGGACTCTATAATTTCCAATAAATATTCAACCGTCAAATTTATCTCTCTATTCATCTGAGAGATAATAAAATCCGTTGCAACCATTTGAAATGTTTATTATGTGATACCCTCCCTGGCCAACCCATGGTGAAATTCTAATGCAATGCAACCCCCAGTAAATTCCAATCTTTACTCTAAAATCTCACCCCTAAAACACATTCAATCGTACGTAAACCGTTTAACAATAAACACTACAATTTACCGAGGGTTGTTATGCGGTGAAATGTCCACCCACACTCGTCCCTCGTAATATCCGTTGTCACGATGAAGTTTTCCAATGGCTTTACGCTCTTGAATGCACTTAAATTGTCCAACCCTCTACATACATATTTAAAAAAAAAATACCAACAACGCTTAAGGAATAATGGAGGGTATCTTGTATATAAATTCTTTTTACTGGGGCGTCGTAGACGCGCCCCAATTTGACAGACGCGCATTCATTTTAGGAGTAGAAATGTCCTTTCGGCTTAATGGGCAAACACTTGAAGGAATCACATAAATCAAAATTGCTAGATGCGAAGACGCAGATAATGCCATAGGGGTGGTTGTGCAAGACACCCCCTTGTGAAGACCACTTTTTTATAGGGGAGACACTCTTCTTTTTTGTCTGCCAGCCTAGATGTATTCTCAACAGAAATGTAAGTCAAGATGAGTCATCCCTGGGAGAGTTCACTTATTTGCATGGATTTCTGAAAAAAACAAAGAAAATATTAGCTCTTCTACATACATATGCATATGTATGTACATATTTGCCTTTTACTTTTGAGTGATTTTCCTTGAAATCTTACAGGAGAATCAGTCTTCAAAACCTTCCCTTGTATACTCAGGTGCGTGGCTTTGTTCATGACTTTGACTTTGTTGCCGTCGGGAGTTCGACAGAGAACTTCTTAACACACACACACGTATGATATATTATTAACAATGCAAATTAGAAGAAATTAGTATGCCAATGTATAATTAATTTTGTTAAATGTTTTATTCCAATGAATAAATTTTTATTCCAGGAATAAAGAAAAAAAAAAAAAAAACAACAAAAAGTCTGTCAGAAGTGGGATTCGAACCCACGCCCTCAGAGAGGACCAGAACGCTCAAAACCCACTACTCGTAGGCAAGATTACTCTTGAGTCTGGCGCCTTAGACCGCTCGGCCATCCTGACATGTTGGGGATGACTGTCTATTTGTGCATGCATTGGGCGTGGTAGGGAAGTCTTACTCTATTTCTTGCTCCGTGACGATAGTGGAAGATAAATTTTATTAATAGACGCGCAAGGTAAGGTTAAAAGTGAAAAGACTATTATTGCTCCTGTCAAGGCTGTGGGTGGTTTCTGCGCGTTATTTTTAGATGAACAAATTTTTGATGTTTTTATCTGCGGAGTAGTTATTTGTGGTTTGAATATTTGGCTAACGTCACACAGCCATGTCTGGGGAATTGTTTGTGAGGCGTAATATGGCTGTGGCATTTAAGATCAGGACAGCTTAAGGATTTGACTTCGTATAGTTTGTGCATATCGATTTGTATACTGATGCCAAAGGGTTAATAATGCTAATTTTCTTCAGTGTATGCAGCAAACAACGTGCGTAGAATAAAATTAGGAGAGAGACGTGGAAGCAGTGGTACTGGATCGAAATGAAGTGTGCTACATGAGTAGGTACTTTGCATCAGTGAACTTGCGCTGATGGTGTTTTTCATGAAGTGGCGGGTATTGAAATTGTTATGAGAATTCGGTGGTTATGAGAATTCTCGACTACAGTCCGTAGGGAGAAACTACCTCACATCTATAACTTAGCCCTACATATTAGTGCAGTTGCCTTCAATAGAACGCCCAAGCCAAAACGCTTTCAAGGCCTTCTCAACTACAGTCCGTAGGGAGGAAATATCTCACGTCTATACCTAAGTCCTATTACTTATCCTGAGTTAATCCGACCTTCCGACGAAGATGCCCTAAGAACCTCCACTAGAGTCTTTAAAGAGGAAATAGCTCACTCCTACCCCGAAGTCCTATTAGCAAACTTTTAGTATCTAGATCGTAATAATCGGATCCTTCTCCACTACAGTCTGTAGGGAGGAAATACCTCAAATCTATACCCTAGTCCTAGATATTGGCGCAGTTACCTTAAATACAACGCCCAAGCCAAAACGCTTTCAGGGCCTTCTCCACTACAGTCCGTAGGGAGGAAATACCTCAAATCTATACCCTAGTCCTAGATATTGGCGCAGTTGCCTTAAATACAACGCCCAAGTCAAAACACTTTCAGGGCCTTCTCCACTACAGTCCGTAGGGAGGAAATACCTCAAATCTATACCCTAGTCCTAGATATTGGCGCAGTTGCCTTAAATACAACGCCCAAGTCAAAACACTTTCAGGGCCTTCTCCACTACAGTCCGTAGGGAGGAAATACCTCAAATCTATACCCTAGTTCTAGATATTGGCGCAGTTGCCTTAAATACAACGCCCAAGCCCAAACGCTTTCAGGGCCTTCTCCACTACAGTCCGTAGGGAGGAAATACCTCAAATCTATACCCTAGTCCTAGATATTGGCGCAGTTGCCTTAAATACAACGCCCCAGCCAAAACGGTTTCAGGGCCTTCTCCACTACAGTCCGTAGGGAGGAAATACCTTAGTTCTACACCTAAGTTCTAACAGATACCTTCCACAATGGGCTCTGTTGCCTTTATAGATTCTGGAGGCGTTCTGGTTGAATTGGAGTCGATACAAATTGTTTTAAATTTTCAAAGGTTTCGAAGATTAATGTCGCTTGTCTTCAGAGACCGTTTGTGAACTTTATATGAATAAACCGGAAATTGATTGGCCTCTGCACAAATCGGTAAGATGTGAACCAAATTCCAAACGCCATTATCCATGGTCTGCATGGATGCTGTATTCCGTAATGCAGAAAGGGTTACGTCATAGAAATTTATCTCGTGTAGTAAATATATCATTAATGGTAGTTCTTGGTAGAACAGGAGGACGTTAAAGCTATAAATAGTAAACATTAGGCAAAGGGTGTGAGCCTTGGACATGAAATCTACGATTATTTGGAGACAGATAGCTATGTGCACCAGGGAGTAGCGTGACCAGGAGTATGATTTCAGGGAGTTTTGAGCCAGTGAACTATGAGCACAGGGAGAGCCAATCATCGAACTTTGGTTGCACAGGGAGCTGTAATTACTGCTTTGAGGCCTTTCAAGGGGTATCGTGAAATTTAAGGGGGTTTCATGGCACTCAGTAGCATTTAGTGGATGACGGGATAGAAGCCCGCTTAGTATTCATTTGTGTTCAACTACCATTTCCTAATAGTCTAGCAGTATAGACAATCTAATCTTCGCCTTTACCAGGAAGTTAGATTGTCCTTCACCTGCCATGTGTAGACAACCTTCGCCGGTACCTGGAAGATTGACAGTCCTTTATGTTGCAAAAGTTTTGAAAGTGTCTGAGAATATCTGGCAGTAAGACAGTCCGTCACTGATCTGCCAGTTTAAGAGTCTGGTCATGTCAGTAATTTCTTGTAAAATCTTTGAAACCTTCGGTAATAGTAAACTATTGTAAATATTCAACCAACACACAACATGGCCACTGAAAAACTTACAAGGAGCTGTCTCCACTACAGTCCGTTGGGAGGAAATACCTCACACCCATAACTTAGCCCTACACATAAGTGCTGTTGCCTTGAACACTTAGAATGCCCAAGCCAAAATGCTTTCAAGGCCTTCTCCACTACAGTCCGTAGGGAGGAAATACCTCACACCCATAACTTAGCCCTACACATAAGTGCTGTTGCCTTGAACACTTAGAATGCCCAAGCCAAAATGCTTTCAGGGCCTTCTCCACTACAGTCCGTAGGGAGGAAATACCTCACACCTATAACTTAGCCCTACACATAAGTGCTGTTACCTCGAACACTTAAAATGCCCATGCCAAAACGCTTTCAGGGCCTTCTCCACTACAGTCCGTAGGGAGGAAATACCTCACACCTATACCCTAGTCCTAGATATTAGTGCAGTTGCATTAAATACAACGCCCAAGCCCAAACGCTTTCAGGGCCTTCTCCACTACAGTCCGTAGGGAGGAAATACCTCACACCTATACCTAAGACCTATTACTTATCTTGAGTTAATCCGACCTTCCGACGAAGATGCCCTAAGAACCTCCACCAGAGTCTTTACAGAGGAAATAGCTCACTCCTACCCCGAAGTCCTATTATCAAACTTTTAGTATCTAGATCATAATAATCGGATCCTTCTCCAATACATTCCGTAGGGAGGAAATACCTCACACCTATACCTAAGACCTATTACTTATCTTGAGTTAATCCGACCTTCCGACTAAGATGCCCTAAGAACCTCCACTAGATTCTTTAAAGAGGAAATAGCTCACTCCTACCCCGAAGTCCTATTAGCAAACTTTTAGTATCAAGATCATAATAATCGGATCCTTCTCCAATACATTCCGTAGGGAGGAAATACCTCAGACCTATAACTTAGCCCTACATATTAGTACTGTTGCCTTGAAGACGTAGAACGCCCAAGCCGAAGCGCTTTCAGGGCCTTCTCCACTACAGTCTGTAGGGAGGAAATACCTCAAATCTATACCCTAGTCCTTGATATTGGCGCAGTTGCCTTAAATACAACGCCCAAGCCAAAACGCTTTCAGGGCCTTCTCCACTACAGTCCGTAGGGAGGAAATACCTCACAATCATAACTTAGCCCTACACATAAGTGCTGTTGCCTTGAACACTTAGAATGCCCAAGCCAAAATGCTTTCAGGACCTTCTCCACTACAGTCCGTAGGGAGGAAATACCTCACACCCATAACTTAGCCCTACACATAAGTGCTGTTGCCTTGAACACTTAGAATGCCCAAGCCAAAATGCTTTCAGGGCCTTCTCCACTGCAGTCCGTAGGGAGGAAATACCTCACACCTATAACTTAGCCCTACATATAAGTGCTGTTGATTTGAACACTTAGAATGCCCAAGCCAAAATGCTTTCAGGGACTTCTCCACTACAGTCCGTAGGGAGGAAATACCTCACACCTATAACTTAGCCCTACACATAAGTGCTGTTACCTTGAACACTTAGAATGCCCATGCCGAAACGCTTTTAGGGCCTTCTCCACTACAGTCCGTAGGGAGGAAATACCTCACACCTATACCTTAGCCCTACACATAAGTGCTGTTACCTTGAACACTTAAAATGCCCATGCCAAAACGCTTTCAGGGCCTTCTCCACTACAGTCCGTAGGGAGGAAATACCTCACACCTATACCTAAGTCCTATTACTTATCTTGAGTTAATCCGACTTTCCGACGAAGATGCCCTAAGAACCTCCACTAGAGCCTTTACAGAGGAAATAGCTCACTCCTACCCCGAAGTCCTATTATCAAACTTTTAGTATCTAGATCATAATAATCGGATCCTTCTCCAATACATTCCGTAGGGAGGAAATACCTCACACCTATACCTAAGACCTATTACTTATCTTGAGTTAATCCGACCTTCCGACTAAGATGCCCTAAGAACCTCCACTAGATTCTTTAAAGAGGAAATAGCTCACTCCTACCCCGAAGTCCTATTAGCAAACTTTTAGTATCTAGATCATAATAATCGGATCCTTCTCCAATACATTCCGTAGGGAGGAAATACCTCACAGCTATAACTTAGCCCTACATATAAGTGCTGTTAATTTGAACACTTAGAATGCCCAAGCCAAAATGCTTTCAGGGCCTTCTCCACTACAGTCCGTAGGGAGGAAATACCTCACACCTATAACTTAGCCCTACACATAAGTGCTGTTACCTTGAACACTTAGAATGCCCATGCCGAAACGCTTTTAGGGCCTTCTCCACTACAGTCCGTAGGGAGGAAATACCTCACACCTATAACTTAGCCCTACACATAAGTGCTGTTACCTTGAACACTTAGAATGCCCATGCCGAAACGCTTTTAGGGCCTTCTCCACTACAGTCCGTAGGGAGGAAATACCTCACACCTATAACTTAGCCCTACATATAAGTGCTGTTGATTTGAACACTTAGAATGCCCAAGCCAAAATGCTTTCAGGGACTTCTCCACTACAGTCCGTAGGGAGGAAATACCTCACACCTATAACTTAGCCCTACACATAAGTGCTGTTACCTTGAACACTTAGAATGCCCATGCCGAAACGCTTTTAGGGCCTTCTCCACTACAGTCCGTAGGGAGGAAATACCTCACACCTATACCTTAGCCCTACACATAAGTGCTGTTACCTTGAACACTTAAAATGCCCATGCCAAAACGCTTTCAGGGCCTTCTCCACTACAGTCCGTAGGGAGGAAATACCTCACACCTATACCTAAGTCCTACTACTTATCTTGAGTTAATCCGACCTTCCGACGAAGATGCCCTAAGAACCTCCACTAGAGTCTTTAGAGAGGAAATAGCTCACTCCTAAACCGAAGTCCTATTAGCAAACTTTTAGTATCTAGATCATAATAATCGGATCCTTCTCCAATACATTCCGTAGGGAGGAAATACCTCACACCTATAACTTAGCCCTACATATAAGTGCTGTTGCCTTGAACACTTAGAATGCCCAAGCCGAAACGCTTTCAGGGCCTTCTCCACTACAGTCCGTAGGGAGGAAATACCTCAAATCTATACCCTAGTCCTAGATATTGGCGCAGTTGCCTTAAATACAGCGCCCAAGCCAAAACGCTTTCAGGGCCTTCTCCACTACAGTCCGTAGGGAGGAAATACCTCAAATCTATACCCTAGTCCTAGATATTATCGCAGTTGCCTTAAATACAGCGCCCAAGCCAAAACGCTTTCAGGGCCTTCTCCACTACAGTCCGTAGGGAGGAAATACCTCAAATCTATACCCTAGTCCTAGATATTGGCGCAGTTGCCTTAAATACAGCGCCCAAGCCAAAACGCTTTCAGGGCCTTCTCCACTACAGTCCGTAGGGAGGAAATACCTCAAATCTATACCCTAGTCCTAGATATTATCGCAGTTGCCTTAAATACAGCGCCCCAGGCAAAACGCTTTCAGGGCCTTCTCCACTACAGTCCGTAGGGAGGAAATACCTCAAATCTATACCCTAGTCCTAGATATTGGCGCAGTTGCCTTAAATACAACGCCCAAGCCAAAACGCTTTCAGTGCCTTCTCCACTACAGTCCGTAGGGAGGAAATACCTCAAATCTATACCCTAGTCCTAGATATTGGCGCAGTTGCCTTAAATACAACGCCCAAGCCAAAACGCTTTCAGGGCCTTCTCCACTACAGTCCGTAGGGAGGAAATACCTCACACCTATACCTAAGTCCTATTACTTATCTTGAGTTAATCCGACTTTCCGACGAAGATGCCCTAAGAACCTCCACTAGAGCCTTTACAGAGGAAATAGCTCACTCCTACCCCGAAGTCCTATTAGCAAACTTTTAGTATCTAGATCATAATAATCGGATCCTTCTCCAATACATTCCGTAGGGAGGAAATACCTCACACCTATACCTAAGACCTATTACTTATCTTGAGTTAATCCGACCTTCCGACTAAGATGCCCTAAGAACCTCCACTAGATTCTTTAAAGAGGAAATAGCTCACTCCTACCCCGAAGTCCTATTAGCAAACTTTTAGTATCTAGATCATAATAATCGGATCCTTCTCCAATACATTCCGTAGGGAGGAAATACCTCACAGCTATAACTTAGCCCTACATATAAGTGCTGTTAATTTGAACACTTAGAATGCCCAAGCCAAAATGCTTTCAGGGCCTTCTCCACTACAGTCCGTAGGGAGGAAATACCTCACACCTATAACTTAGCCCTACACATAAGTGCTGTTACCTTGAACACTTAGAATGCCCATGCCGAAACGCTTTTAGGGCCTTCTCCACTACAGTCCGTAGGGAGGAAATACCTCACACCTATAACTTAGCCCTACACATAAGTGCTGTTACCTTGAACACTTAGAATGCCCATGCCGAAACGCTTTTAGGGCCTTCTCCACTACAGTCCGTAGGGAGGAAATACCTCACACCTATAACTTAGCCCTACATATAAGTGCTGTTGATTTGAACACTTAGAATGCCCAAGCCAAAATGCTTTCAGGGACTTCTCCACTACAGTCCGTAGGGAGGAAATACCTCACACCTATAACTTAGCCCTACACATAAGTGCTGTTACCTTGAACACTTAGAATGCCCATGCCGAAACGCTTTTAGGGCCTTCTCCACTACAGTCCGTAGGGAGGAAATACCTCACACCTATACCTTAGCCCTACACATAAGTGCTGTTACCTTGAACACTTAAAATGCCCATGCCAAAACGCTTTCAGGGCCTTCTCCACTACAGTCCGTAGGGAGGAAATACCTCACACCTATACCTAAGTCCTACTACTTATCTTGAGTTAATCCGACCTTCCGACGAAGATGCCCTAAGAACCTCCACTAGAGTCTTTAGAGAGGAAATAGCTCACTCCTAAACCGAAGTCCTATTAGCAAACTTTTAGTATCTAGATCATAATAATCGGATCCTTCTCCAATACATTCCGTAGGGAGGAAATACCTCACACCTATAACTTAGCCCTACATATAAGTGCTGTTGCCTTGAACACTTAGAATGCCCAAGCCGAAACGCTTTCAGGGCCTTCTCCACTACAGTCCGTAGGGAGGAAATACCTCAAATCTATACCCTAGTCCTAGATATTGGCGCAGTTGCCTTAAATACAGCGCCCAAGCCAAAACGCTTTCAGGGCCTTCTCCACTACAGTCCGTAGGGAGGAAATACCTCAAATCTATACCCTAGTCCTAGATATTATCGCAGTTGCCTTAAATACAGCGCCCAAGCCAAAACGCTTTCAGGGCCTTCTCCACTACAGTCCGTAGGGAGGAAATACCTCAAATCTATACCCTAGTCCTAGATATTGGCGCAGTTGCCTTAAATACAGCGCCCAAGCCAAAACGCTTTCAGGGCCTTCTCCACTACAGTCCGTAGGGAGGAAATACCTCAAATCTATACCCTAGTCCTAGATATTATCGCAGTTGCCTTAAATACAGCGCCCCAGGCAAAACGCTTTCAGGGCCTTCTCCACTACAGTCCGTAGGGAGGAAATACCTCAAATCTATACCCTAGTCCTAGATATTGGCGCAGTTGCCTTAAATACAACGCCCAAGCCAAAACGCTTTCAGGGCCTTCTCCACTACAGTCCGTAGGGAGGAAATACCTCAAATCTATACCCTAGTCCTAGATATTGGCGCAGTTGCCTTAAATACAGCGCCCAAGCCAAAACGCTTTCAGGGCCTTCTCCACTACAGTCCGTAGGGAGGAAATACCTCAAATCTATACCCTAGTCCTAGATATTATCGCAGTTGCCTTATATACAACGCCCAAGCCAAAACGCTTTCAGGGCTTTCTCCACTACAGTCCGTAGGGATTAAATACCTTAGTTCTACACCTAAGTTCTATCAGATACCTTCCACAATGGGCTCTGTTGCCTTTATAGATTCTGGAGGCGTTCTGGTTGAATTGGAGTCGATACAAATTGTTTTAAATTTTCAAAGGTTTCCAAGATTAATGTCGCTTGTCTTCAGAGACCGTTTGTGAACTTTATATGAATAAACCGGAAATTGATTGGCCTCTGGATAGATCGGTAAGATGTGAACCGAATTCCAAACGCCATTATCCATAGCCCTCATGGATACTGTATTCCGTAATGCAGAAAGGGTTATGTCATATGTAGAAAATTTATCTCGTATAGTAAATATATCATTAATGGTAGTTCTTGGTAGAACAGGAGGACGTTAAAGCTATAAATAGTAAACATTAGGCAAAGGGTGTGAGCCTTGGACATGAAATCTACGATTATTTGGAGACAGATAGCTATGTGCACCAGGGAGTAGCGTGACCAGGAGTATGATTTCAGGGAGTTTTGAGCCAGTGAACTATGAGCACAGGGAGAGCCAATCATCGAACTTTGGTTGCACAGGGAGCTGTAATTACTGCTTTGAGGCCTTTCAGGGGGTATCGTGAAATTTAAGGGGGTTTCATGGCACTCAGTAGCATTTAGTGGATGACGGGATAGAAGCCCGCTTAGTATTCATTCCTGTTCAACTACCATTTCCTAATAGTCTAGCAGTATAGACAATCTAATCTTCGCCTTTACCAGGAAGTTAGATTGTCCTTCACCTGCCATGTGTAGACAACCTTCGCCGGTACCTGGAAGATTGACAGTCCTTTATGTTGCAAAAGTTTTGATAGTGTCTGAGAATATCTGGCAGTAAGACAGTCCGTCACTGATCTGCCAGTTTAAGAGTCTGGTCATGTCAGTAATTTCTTGTAAAATCTTTGAAACCTTCGGTAATAGTAAACTATTGTAAATATTCAACCAACACACAACATGGCCACTGAAAAACTTACAAGGAGCTGTCTCCACTACAGTCCGTTGGGAGGAAATATCTCACAGCTATAACTTAGCCCTACATATAAGTGCTGTTAATTTGAACACTTAGAATGCCCAAGCCAAAATGCTTTCAGGGCCTTCTCCACTACAGTCCGTAGGGAGGAAATACCTCACACCTATAACTTAGCCCTACACATAAGTGCTGTTACCTTGAACACTTAGAATGCCCATGCCGAAACGCTTTTAGGGCCTTCTCCACTACAGTCCGTAGGGAGGAAATACCTCACACCTATAACTTAGCCCTACACATAAGTGCTGTTACCTTGAACACTTAGAATGCCCATGCCGAAACGCTTTTAGGGCCTTCTCCACTACAGTCCGTAGGGAGGAAATACCTCACACCTATAACTTAGCCCTACATATAAGTGCTGTTGATTTGAACACTTAGAATGCCCAAGCCAAAATGCTTTCAGGGACTTCTCCACTACAGTCCGTAGGGAGGAAATACCTCACACCTATAACTTAGCCCTACATATAAGTGCTGTTGCCTTGAACACTTAGAATGCCCAAGCCAAAATGCTTACAGGGCCTTCTCCACTACAGTCCGTAGGGAGGAAATACCTCACACCTATAACTTAGCCCTACATATAAGTGCTGTTGCCTTGAACACTTAGAATGCCCAAGCCAAAATGCTTTCAGGGCCTTCTCCACTACAGTCCGTAGGGAGGAAATACCTCACACCTATAACTTAGCCCTACATATAAGTGCTGTTGCCTTGAACACTTAGAATGCCCAAGCCAAAATGCTTTCAGGGCCTTTTCCACTACAGTCCGTAGGGAGGAAATACCTCACACCTATAACTTAGCCCTACACATAAGTGCTGTTACCTTGAACACTTAGAATGCCCATGCCGAAACGCTTTTAGGGCCTTCTCCACTACAGTCCGTAGGGAGGAAATACCTCACACCTATAACTTAGCCCTGCATATTAGTACTGTTGCCTTGAACACGTAGAACGCCCAAGCCAAAACGCTTTCAGGGCCTTCTCCACTACAGTCCGTAGGGAGGAAATACCTCATGTCTGTACCTAAGTCCTACTACTTATTTTCAGTTGATCCGACCTTTCGACGAAGATGCCCTAAGA
This sequence comes from Xylota sylvarum, assembly GCA_905220385.1. Classification (NCBI taxonomy): domain Eukaryota; kingdom Metazoa; phylum Arthropoda; class Insecta; order Diptera; family Syrphidae; genus Xylota; species Xylota sylvarum. Next base: position 98,320,725 of record LR999957.1, on the reverse strand, counting down.
ACCACCACTAAAGCCCTTAGAGGGCAAATAGCTTACTCCTACCCCGAAGTTCTATTAGCAAACTTCTTGTAACTAGATCATAATGATCGGACCCATCTCCACTACAGTCCGTAGGGAGGAAATACCTCACACCTATAACTTAGCCCTACATATTAGTACTGTTGCCTTGAACACGTAGAACGCCCAAGCCGATACGCTTTCAGTGCCTTCTCCACTACAGTCCGTAGGGAGGAAATACCTCACACCTATAACCTAGCCCTACATATTAGTACTGTTGCCTTGAACACGTAGAACGCCCAAGCCAAAACGCTTTCAAGGCCTTCTCCACTACAGTCCGTAGGGAGGAAATACCTCACACCTATAACTTAGCCCTACACATAAGTGCTGTTGCCTTGAACACGTAGAACGCAAAAGCCAAAACGCTTTCAGGGCCTTCTCCACTACAGTCCGTAGGGAGGAAATACCTCACACCTATAACTTAGCCCTACATATTAGTACTGTTGCCTTGACCACGTAGAACGCCCAAGCCAAAACGCTTTCAGGGCCTTCTCCGCTACAGTCCGTAGTAAGGAAATGCCTTAGTTCTACACCTAAGTTCTATCAGATACCTTCCACAATGGGCTCTGTTGCCTTTATAGATTCTGGAGGCGTTCTGGTTGAATTGGAGTCGATACAAATTGTTTAAAATTTTCAAAGGTTTCGAAGATTAATGTCGCTTGTCTTCAGAGACCGTTTGTGAACTTTATATGAATAAACCGGAAATTGATTGGCCTCTGGATAGATCGGTAAGATGTGAACCGAATTCCAAACGCCATTATCCATAGCTCTCATGGATGCTGTATTCCATAATGAGAAAGGGTTATGTCATAGAAATTTATCTCGTATAGTAAATATATCATTAATGGTAGTTCTTGGTAGAACAGGAGGACGTTAAAGCTATAAATAGTAAACATTAGGCAAAGGGTGTGAGCCTTGGACATGAAATCTACGATTATTTGGAGACAGATAGCTATGTGCACCAGGGAGTAGCGTGACCAGGAGTATGATTTCAGGGAGTTTTGAGCCAGTGAACTATGAGCACAGGGAGAGCCAATCATCGAACTTTGGTTGCACAGGGAGCTGTAATTACTACTCTGAAGCCTTTCAGGGGGTATCGTGAAATTTAAGGGGGGTTCATGGCACTCAGTAGCATTTAGTGGATGACGGGATGGAAGCCCGCTTAGTATTCATTCCTGTTCAACTACCATTTCCTAATAGTCTAGCAGTATAGATAATCTAATCTTCGCCTTTACCAGGAAGTTATATTATCCTTCACCTGCCATGTGTAGACAACCTTCGCCGGTACCTGGAAGATTGACAGTCCTTTATGTTGCAAAAGCTTTGAAAGTGTCTGAGAATATCTGGCAGTAAGACAGTCCGTCACTGATCTGCGAGTTTAAGAGTCTGGTCATGTCAGTAATTTCTTGTAAAATCTTTGAAACCTTCGGTAGTAGTAAAATATTGTAAATATTCAACCAACACACCTCACATTACGTCTAAGCTTTGCCTGCCTCAATTCTATTTCTATGTTGTTTTGGCTATCAACATGGCTACTGAAAATTTTTCAATTCAATTTGTCATATTATTTCTGACACCCTACTGCGCTGTTGGATAATGTTGGAGATATAAAATCATATAAAAAGTTTAATAAAAGCTCCCTAAATAATAAAAAATCCTAATTAAAGTAATTCCCTAAAAAATCTTAATCACCCTAAGTTGCAAATATTAAACTTTAAGATTTTCTTAGCTTTAAAATAAATAAATAAATAATTAGTAAAATGTCGTTAAATAATAATTAAAATAATCAAGTTCGCTACTAATAGGACTTCGATATTTCTTTGGACCCTAAAATTTCAAAATACGTCTTTAATTGAAAATGCTGTCCCTATTCTATATATGATCCTGTCCAAATCAAAAGCAGAAAACCATAAGATTATAAATTTAAGAATATATTTATCCATAGAATAAAGAACCTCGTTAAACTGTGCCTAACTTAAGCTGTTAAAAACGGGAACAAACTTTGCTATTACTTTTGACCCTAAAATTTAAAATCACATTCAGATGATACTTATCTCCAGCTAATCGTCTCTAATTCTAGTTAGGATAAGATTTAAATTTGTATAACTACCTACACTCGCAAATTACAATTTTCATCAACGTTTATATTGAATTGTAGAAAGTCTCACGAAATCGATAAAAAAAATCTAAATGGTAAAATGGGCGAATATTCCTATGAAAATAAAGAAACCCTAAGCGGTTATATTGTGGCACATATGTAGTCTAATGTAACGTAACTGCCTATGCAACTATGCGTTCTAGATTCGAAACTCAAAAATAATCCTAATTATAAAATGATTAAAGAAATACAAATGTGTGTAAATGTTTGCTATATATGAATCTTCACGTTCTCTATACAGTTTGTGTTTTATGAACTTATGAACTCCATTTACTCGCCCGCGTGCTAGAAATCCCACATTAAAATTCAAATCTATCAAAACTATCTTTACTTTCTACCACTTTGCTGACATAACTATATTTCTCCTAAATTATATAAAGAGCTGCAATTTTAGACAATAATATTTAGTGCCCTGTTCATCTATTCTCTCCATCGAAATCTCTTCAAATATGTATCTACCTGTTTTCAGCTATTAGTAAGGTTCGCTATTTCTTTTCAATATGAATTTTAAAATAATTACCAAATAAATAAAAAAAATAGTGTACTCTTTCTATGTATATTAAAAATTGTAAAATAAATAAATAACATAATAAAAGTGTGGTTAAATAAAAAAATAAAATAAAATAAAATTATCTACATAATTCATATACCTACTACCTACTACAATTATTGAAATTCTTAGATAACGTTTGAAAATGGTTTGTTACTAGCAAAAGATCATCGCTCCTACCAACATTTGTACAAATGTTTACCAAGTCTTTTCACTGAAACACAAAATTAAACATAACTGACCAAATCGATCTAAAAAATTCTAAAAAGGTTAGCAGGATGCAACTGGAGCAGCACCACCGAATTATTGAACAGAACATACAAGGCGTATATAAAACTTATAATGAAATACCCAAGTACCTATGTTCATAGACAGTTCCCTTATGGCATACAGCGTAGAAACCGGGGCTGCGATCTTTTCTAAAAAACTCAACCATTACTTTGCACTTCCAGCAAACTCTACAGTTTTCAAAGGAGAGCTAGCAGCAACAGAACTTTTTTATAGAGACGAACTAACGAAAAACATCGCAATATTACCAAATTCCAAATCCGCATCAGTTACAACTGCAAAACAAAATCACTAACCACGAGAAACACCAGAAGACTATTCTCCACGCTTCAACAAAAAGGACATCAAGTCACGTCCTGGCGCACGTAAACCTACTAGACAATGAAATGGCAGGCGTCCTAGCTAAAAAAGAATTCAACATTATCATTAGAACACCGGAATCGATAACATTACTGAACAGATTGCAAAGTATAAAAAAGTCGCTTACAAACAAAGAAATGCAAAATGAGCGCAGAACTATGGAAGAAAAGAGCCCAAGCAACACGGAAAGAAGCAGTAGCTCTTTTAAAATTAAAAACCAGGCACAGCATTTGAAAAATATAGTCATCACTGGATAGGGCGCATGCACACTATGCATAACGAATAAAAAACAGGATGAAGAACACGTAACCAGTTTCCAAAACGCTTTTAGGGCCTTCTCCACTACAGTCCGTAGGGAGGAAATACCTCACACCTATAACTTAGCCCTACATATAAGTGCTGTTGCCTTGAACACTTAGAATGCCCAAGCCAAAATGCTTACAGGGCCTTCTCCACTACAGTCCGTAGGGAGGAAATACCTCACACCTATAACTTAGCCCTACATATAAGTGCTGTTGCCTTGAACACTTAGAATGCCCATGCCGAAACGCTTTTAGGGCCTTCTCCACTACAGTCCGTAGGGAGGAAATACCTCACACCTATACCTAAGTCCTATTACTTATCTTGAGTTAATCCGACCTTCCGACGAAGATGCCCTAAGAACCTCCACCAGAGTCTTTACAGAGGAAACAGCTCACTCCTACCCCGAAGTATTATTAGCAAACTTTTAGTATCTAGATGATAATAATCGGATCCTTCTCCACTACAGTCCGTAGGGAGGAAATACCTCACATCTATACCCTAGTCCTAGATATTGCCGCAGTTACCTTAAATATAACGCCCAAGCCAAAACGCTTTCAGGGCCTTTTCCACTACAGTCCGTAGGGAGGAAATACCTCATGTCTGTACCTAAGTCCTACTACTTATGTTCAGTTGATCCGATCTTTCGACGAAGATGCCCTAAGAACCTCCACTAAAGCCCTTAGAGGGCAAATAGCTTACTCCTACCCCGAAGTCCTATTAGCAAACTTCTTGTAACTAGATCATAATGATCGGACCTATCTCCACTACAGTCCGTAGGGAGGAAATACCTCACACCTATAACTTAGACCTACATATTAGTGCTGTTGCCTTGAACGTAGAACGCCCAAGCCGAAATGCTTTCAGGGCCTTCTCCACTACAGTCCGTAGGGAGGATATACCTCATGTCTGTACCTAAGTCCTATTACTTATCTTGAGTTAATCCGACCTTCCGACGAAGATGCCCTAAGAACCTCCACCAGAGTCTTTAAAGAGGAAATAGCTCACTCCTACCCCGAAGTCCTATTAGCAAACTTTTTGTATCTAGATCATAAGAATCGGATCCTTCTCCACTACATTCCGTAGGGAGGAAATACCTCACACCTATAACTTAGCCCTACATATTAGTACTGTTGTCTTGAACACGTAGAACGCTCAAGCCAAAACGCTTTCAGGGCCTTCTCCACTACAGTCCGTAGGGAGGAAATACCTCACACCTATAACTTAGCCCTGCATATTAGTACTGTTGCCTTGAACACGTAGAACGCCCAAGCCAAAACGCTTTCAGGGCTTTCTCCACTACAGTCCGTAGGGAGGAAATACCTCATGTCTGTACCTAAGTCCTACTACTTATTTTCAGTTGATAAGACCTTTCGACGAAGATGCCCTAAGAACCACCACTAAAGCCCTTAGAGGGCAAATAGCTTACTCCTACCCCGAAGTCCTATTAGCAAACTTCTTGTAACTAGATCATAATGATCGGACCCATCTCCACTACAGTCCGTAGGGAGGAAATACCTCACACCTATAACTTAGCCCTACATATTAGTGATGTTGCCTTGAACACGTAGAACGCCCAAGCCGATACGCTTTCAGGGCCTTCTCCACTACAGTCCGTAGGGAGGAAATACCTCACACCTATAACTTAGCCCTGCATATTAGTACTGTTGTCTTGAACACGTAGAACGCTCAAGCCAAAACGCTTTCAGGGCCTTCTCCACTACAGTCCGTAGGGAGGAAATACCTCACACCTATAACTTAGCCCTGCATATTAGTACTGTTGCCTTGAACACGTAGAACGCCCAAGCCAAAACGCTTTCAGGGCTTTCTCCACTACAGTCCGTAGGGAGGAAATACCTCATGTCTGTACCTAAGTCCTACTACTTATTTTCAGTTGATCCGACCTTTCGACGAAGATGCCCTAAGAACCACCACTAAAGCCCTTAGAGGGCAAATAGCTTACTCCTACCCCGAAGTCCTATTAGCAAACTTCTTGTAACTAGATCATAATGATCGGACCCATCTCCACTACAGTCCGTAGGGAGGAAATACCTCACACCTATAACTTAGCCCTACATATTAGTGCTGTTGCCTTGAACACGTAGAACGCCCAAGCCGATACGCTTTCAGGGCCTTCTCCACTACAGTCCGTAGGGAGGAAATACCTCATGTCTGTACCTAAGTCCTACTACTTATTTTCAGTTGATCCGACCTTTCGACGAAGATGCCCTAAGAACCTCCACTAAAAGGGCAAATAGCTTACTCCTACTCCGAAGTCCTATTAGCAAACTTCTTGTAACTAGATCATAATGATCGGTCCCATCTCCACTACAGTCCGTAGGGAGGAAATACCTCACACCTATAACCTAGCCCTACATATTAGTACTGTTGCCTTGAACACTTAGAACGCCCAAGCCAAAACGCTTTCAGGGCCTTCTCCACTACAGTCCGTAGGGAGGAAATACCTCAAATCTATACCCTAGTCCTAGATATTGGCGCAGTTGCCTTAAATACAGCGCCCAAGCCAAAACGCTTTCAGGGCCTTCTCCACTACAGTCCGTAGGGAGGAAATACCTCAAATCTATACCCTAGTCTTAGATATTGGCGCAGTTGCCTTAAATACAACGCCCAAGCCAAAACGCTTTCAGGTGCTTCTGCACTACAGTCCGTAGGGAGGAAATACCTCAAATCTATACCCTAGTCCTAGATATTGGCGCAGTTGCCTTAAATACATCGCCCAAGCCAAAACGCTTTCAGGGCCTTCTCCACTACAGTCCGTAGGGAGGAAATACCTCAAATCTGTACCCTAGTCCTAGATATTGGCGCAGTTGCCTTAAATACATCGCCCAAGCCAAAACGCTTTCAGGGCCTTCTCCACTACAGTCCGTAGGGAGGAAATACCTCAAATCTATACCCTAGTCCTAGATATTGGCGCAGTTGCCTTAAATACAGCGCCCAAGCCAAAACGCTTTCAGGGCCTTCTCCACTACAGTCCGTAGGGAGGAAATACCTCAAATCTATACCCTAGTCTTAGATATTGGCGCAGTTGCCTTAAATACAACGCCCAAGCCAAAACGCTTTCAGGGGCTTCTCCACTACAGTCCGTAGGGAGGAAATACCTCAAATCTATACCCTAGTCCTAGATATTGGCGCAGTTGCCTTAAATACATCGCCCAAGCCAAAACGCTTTCAGGGCCTTCTCCACTACAGTCCGTAGGGAGGAAATACCTCAAATCTGTACCCTAGTCCTAGACATTGGCGCAGTTGCCTTAAATACAACGCCCAAGCCAAAACGCTTTCAGGGGCTTCTCCACTACAGTCCGTAGGGAGGAAATACCTCAAATCTATACCCTAGTCCTAGATATTGGCGCAGTTGCCTTAAATACATCGCCCAAGCCAAAACGCTTTCAGGGCCTTCTCCACTACAGTCCGTAGGGAGGAAATACCTCAAATCTGTACCCTAGTCCTAGATATTGGCGCAGTTGCCTTAAATACAACGCCCGAACCGAAATGCTTTCAGGGCCTTCTCCACTACAGTCCGTAGGGAGGAAATACCTCACACCTATAACTTAGCCCTGCATATTAGTACTGTTGCCTTGAACACGTAGAACGCCCAAGCCAAAACGCTTTCAGGGCCTTCTCCACTACAGTCCGTAGGGAGGAAATACCTCATGTCTGTACCTAAGTCCTACTACTTATTTTCAGTTGATCCGACCTTTCGACGAAGATGCCCTAAGAACCACCACTAAAGCCCTTAGAGGGCAAATAGCTTACTCCTACCCCGAAGTTCTATTAGCAAACTTCTTGTAACTAGATCATAATGATCGGACCCATCTCCACTACAGTCCGTAGGGAGGAAATACCTCACACCTATAACTTAGCCCTACATATTAGTACTGTTGCCTTGAACACGTAGAACGCCCAAGCCGATACGCTTTCAGTGCCTTCTCCACTACAGTCCGTAGGGAGGAAATACCTCACACCTATAACCTAGCCCTACATATTAGTACTGTTGCCTTGAACACGTAGAACGCCCAAGCCAAAACGCTTTCAAGGCCTTCTCCACTACAGTCCGTAGGGAGGAAATACCTCACACCTATAACTTAGCCCTACACATAAGTGCTGTTGCCTTGAACACGTAGAACGCAAAAGCCAAAACGCTTTCAGGGCCTTCTCCACTACAGTCCGTAGGGAGGAAATACCTCACACCTATAACTTAGCCCTACATATTAGTACTGTTGCCTTGACCACGTAGAACGCCCAAGCCAAAACGCTTTCAGGGCCTTCTCCGCTACAGTCCGTAGTAAGGAAATGCCTTAGTTCTACACCTAAGTTCTATCAGATACCTTCCACAATGGGCTCTGTTGCCTTTATAGATTCTGGAGGCGTTCTGGTTGAATTGGAGTCGATACAAATTGTTTAAAATTTTCAAAGGTTTCGAAGATTAATGTCGCTTGTCTTCAGAGACCGTTTGTGAACTTTATATGAATAAACCGGAAATTGATTGGCCTCTGCACAAATCGGTAAGATGTGAACCGAATTCCAAACGCCATTATCCATAGCTCTCATGGATGCTGTATTCCATAATGAGAAAGGGTTATGTCATAGAAATTTATCTCGTATAGTAAATATATCATTAATGGTAGTTCTTGGTAGAACAGGAGGACGTTAAAGCTATAAATAGTAAACATTAGGCAAAGGGTGTGAGCCTTGGACATGAAATCTACGATTATTTGGAGACAGATAGCTATGTGCACCAGGGAGTAGCGTGACCAGGAGTATGATTTCAGGGAGTTTTGAGCCAGTGAACTATGAGCACAGGGAGAGCCAATCATCGAACTTTGGTTGCACAGGGAGCTGTAATTACTACTCTGAAGCCTTTCAGGGGGTATCGTGAAATTTAAGGGGGGTTCATGGCACTCAGTAGCATTTAGTGGATGACGGGATGGAAGCCCGCTTAGTATTCATTCCTGTTCAACTACCATTTCCTAATAGTCTAGCAGTATAGATAATCTAATCTTCGCCTTTACCAGGAAGTTATATTATCCTTCACCTGCCATGTGTAGACAACCTTCGCCGGTACCTGGAAGATTGACAGTCCTTTATGTTGCAAAAGCTTTGAAAGTGTCTGAGAATATCTGGCAGTAAGACAGTCCGTCACTGATCTGCGAGTTTAAGAGTCTGGTCATGTCAGTAATTTCTTGTAAAATCTTTGAAACCTTCGGTAGTAGTAAAATATTGTAAATATTCAACCAACACACCTCACATTACGTCTAAGCTTTGCCTGCCTCAATTCTATTTCTATGTTGTTTTGGCTATCAACATGGCTACTGAAAATTTTTCAATTCAATTTGTCATATTATTTCTGACACCCTACTGCGCTGTTGGATAATGTTGGAGATATAAAATCATATAAAAAGTTTAATAAAAGCTCCCTAAATAATAAAAAATCCTAATTAAAGTAATTCCCTAAAAAATCTTAATCACCCTAAGTTGCAAATATTAAACTTTAAGATTTTCTTAGCTTTAAAATAAATAAATAAATAATTAGTAAAATGTCGTTAAATAATAATTAAAATAATCAAGTTCGCTACTAATAGGACTTCGATATTTCTTTGGACCCTAAAATTTCAAAATACGTCTTTAATTGAAAATGCTGTCCCTATTCTATATATGATCCTGTCCAAATCAAAAGCAGAAAACCATAAGATTATAAATTTAAGAATATATTTATCCATAGAATAAAGAACCTCGTTAAACTGTGCCTAACTTAAGCTGTTAAAAACGGGAACAAACTTTGCTATTACTTTTGACCCTAAAATTTAAAATCACATTCAGATGATACTTATCTCCAGCTAATCGTCTCTAATTCTAGTTAGGATAAGATTTAAATTTGTATAACTACCTACACTCGCAAATTACAATTTTCATCAACGTTTATATTGAATTGTAGAAAGTCTCACGAAATCGATAAAAAAAATCTAAATGGTAAAATGGGCGAATATTCCTATGAAAATAAAGAAACCCTAAGCGGTTATATTGTGGCACATATGTAGTCTAATGTAACGTAACTGCCTATGCAACTATGCGTTCTAGATTCGAAACTCAAAAATAATCCTAATTATAAAATGATTAAAGAAATACAAATGTGTGTAAATGTTTGCTATATATGAATCTTCACGTTCTCTATACAGTTTGTGTTTTATGAACTTATGAACTCCATTTACTCGCCCGCGTGCTAGAAATCCCACATTAAAATTCAAATCTATCAAAACTATCTTTACTTTCTACCACTTTGCTGACATAACTATATTTCTCCTAAATTATATAAAGAGCTGCAATTTTAGACAATAATATTTAGTGCCCTGTTCATCTATTCTCTCCATCGAAATCTCTTCAAATATGTATCTACCTGTTTTCAGCTATTAGTAAGGTTCGCTATTTCTTTTCAATATGAATTTTAAAATAATTACCAAATAAATAAAAAAAATAGTGTACTCTTTCTATGTATATTAAAAATTGTAAAATAAATAAATAACATAATAAAAGTGTGGTTAAATAAAAAAATAAAATAAAATAAAATTATCTACATAATTCATATACCTACTACCTACTACAATTATTGAAATTCTTAGATAACGTTTGAAAATGGTTTGTTACTAGCAAAAGATCATCGCTCCTACCAACATTTGTACAAATGTTTACCAAGTCTTTTCACTGAAACACAAAATTAAACATAACTGACCAAATCGATCTAAAAAATTCTAAAAAGGTTAGCAGGATGCAACTGGAGCAGCACCACCGAATTATTGAACAGAACATACAAGGCGTATATAAAACTTATAATGAAATACCCAAGTACCTATGTTCATAGACAGTTCCCTTATGGCATACAGCGTAGAAACCGGGGCTGCGATCTTTTCTAAAAAACTCAACCATTACTTTGCACTTCCAGCAAACTCTACAGTTTTCAAAGGAGAGCTAGCAGCAACAGAACTTTTTTATAGAGACGAACTAACGAAAAACATCGCAATATTACCAAATTCCAAATCCGCATCAGTTACAACTGCAAAACAAAATCACTAACCACGAGAAACACCAGAAGACTATTCTCCACGCTTCAACAAAAAGGACATCAAGTCACGTCCTGGCGCACGTAAACCTACTAGACAATGAAATGGCAGGCGTCCTAGCTAAAAAAGAATTCAACATTATCATTAGAACACCGGAATCGATAACATTACTGAACAGATTGCAAAGTATAAAAAAGTCGCTTACAAACAAAGAAATGCAAAATGAGCGCAGAACTATGGAAGAAAAGAGCCCAAGCAACACGGAAAGAAGCAGTAGCTCTTTTAAAATTAAAAACCAGGCACAGCATTTGAAAAATATAGTCATCACTGGATAGGGCGCATGCACACTATGCACAACAAATGAAGAACACGTAACCAGATTCCTAGTCCTAGACGACGCTAGAAAGTAGAGCTCCAGCATTACGCATTTATGTATATTGGCTTGCTCGAAGGATGTTGCCTCAGGCCAGACGTCCCCATTAGTAAACAATATATATATGTATGTATGAAAGTACGTATATGGACGTAAGATTCCAAAAAAATATTTTAGCATGCAATACACCCACATTTGGGAGTTGAAAACAGAAAATTACTAAACTCACAACCACACTCATTTTACTGTAGAAAACCCCTCCGAATATCCTTAATTTTTTGATGAAAAATCGTACGGAATGTTTTAGATTAAAAATTACTTGGCACTACGCCTTTTTGTTTCTTATGTTCTTATATCCCTTTAAAATCGTTTTCTTAAATTCTACACGAGTAGACTAACCTACCTCTGGAAAACATTCCGAATAAATTTTTTGTTTTAAAATGATATATAATAAATAAAAATTAAAATTACTCCATAAAATATATAAATAATGAAACAAAATTAATAAAACAATAAAAAAAACAATAAAATTTGTACGAAAATAGTAATAAAACGACTCACCCCCCATATTTCAATATATTTCAATATACATAATTCAATAAATTATCGGCTTACCGGCAAACTTGTAATTATTTTGATGAAGATTGATAAACTTTGATGAATTTTGATGTACATTGATGAACTTTGCTGAACTTTGTTGACTTTTGATGAAATTTGATGTATTTTGATGATCTATGTTGAATACTGATAATTTCGTTGTTATCCAAGGAAAAGTACTTGATTTCCCTGTAAGCTGGGGTAGTATGGACGACAAACTTTCAAGCTCACTCTTCATCTAAAAAAGAAAAAAACAAGTTTGAAAATGATTTTACATAATATTTAGTTAACTTTAAATTAAATTAGATTAAACTACCAGTACCACAAAACACTTGCATACTGACAGAGACAACTGCTACCATCAACCCCCAAGCTTCCACATTAAGAATATGTGGGCAGAGCGAGACGGAAAGAAATCCAATCGCAAATAATCCCGCGCAAAATAATTTGACTCCCGCCCAAACAGAGACAACTACTCTCACACTGTCTCTAATGTGCAACAAAGATGGAGATGTAGTCCCACCAAAATGGCTGACAAAAAATTTCACACTGGAGATTGATCGAAATTCTTTGGTACAAGATGGAGTCCATTTTGTGTCGATTCAATCCAAAATTTTCAAATGAATTCCAAGACTTTCCAAAAAATTCTTCGAAATAAAATTTAGCAAATTTCAAAATTCGAACTCCTTCCAAAAATTATTAAAAATTTCAAGATTTTTGGATAAAAACTCACTGAAATTTGCAAATTTGTAAACAGAAAAACTCACCTTCCAAAAATAATCAGAAATTATTTGAAAAATGACTATGATTCCAAGATTTTTGCACAAAAACTCACAAAAAAAAAAAAAATCACCAAAAAAAAAATTTTCTCTTCGCAAACGTCTAACCACGAACAAGTTCACTTGAAGACTGAGCTAAGCTTGAAAGGAGAGCTTCGTATATTCATGCGAGCAAGAACGATCTCGCACAAAAAAAGCTTTACTCCCGCACAAACAACAACTCCCACACACGGTGTGATGTGGGAGAGGGCTAGAGAATATATTGCGAACAAAATGGCTGACAAGGAATTTGTTTGAAAAAGTAATCGATTTCTTGGCTCTAAACGAAGATTTTGAGTTTATTTTGTTTTAGTTACATTTTCTACTCGTTATTCAAAGCCCAGCTAAAAAAAATTCTCCAAAGCATGTCGACTTTTCAATGAAAATCCCACAAGATCCTCCACAAAATCAATTTTTTTCTAGTTTTTGTTTCGCAAATTCCAAATTCAAACACTTAACAATCTAATAATCAACAATTATTGTTCAAAAACTTACTCTAATTCACAAAATTAATTTTCCTCTTGCACAAGTCTGATCATGACAAAAAAAATTTTAGTGATTCTCCCAAAGGATTGAATTCTATTGTGGTCTAAGCAACAACGGCTCCTTAACTCAAACTTTGGCAAACCTAGATATTATAATCAGAAGCAAATACGAATCGCTAGACGAATGCAAACTTCTTTAATCAAAACCAATGTCTGGGGCCAGTCGAAGGGTTCGAAGTAAACCCAGGGAAAATAACCATCAGTCCATTCACTACGAGAAGACACATAAATCTCTAGGTCATAACTTTAAGTGACGTACAAATCAGATTTTCAAATAAGTTACATTTCTTGGAATCACTTACCTGGAAACCTCATCTAATTAGAATCAAAGAAAAACCTAAAGCCTTCAGGGCTTGTTTTAGACTCTTCGGGACATATTGAAGACTTAAGTCTGAAATGAATCATTGGACATATGTACATATCTAACTATTGTCACCCCAATCATAGTTTATCCCTCAACGGTATGGTGGGAAAAAATTCAACAAGTTCATGACCGCCGCGGTTCAGTTGCTAATGCATCGGGCTACTGAGCTAGAGATTCTAATTTTCAGACAGCATCAAGAAATTTTTTCGCCACCAATCGCGAGGGCCTCACAAACATTCGAGAGTAAAATTGTTATAAAAAATCTTCTCAAAAAAACTGCCCTTTGGACACGCGATTAAACAATGGGCCCATAACGCAAATGGCTGTGAGAACCTATACCTTGGATTCCATAGACCTGTCCCATAGGTTTCTAGGAATAGTTCAAAAGAAATTCTGCCAATGAATGCTAAGATATTGACTGTTCCTTCAAATACTACGTATCTCAAGAAAATTGACTTTAGTCTGCAAGTGTTGACTATGTCTTGAGGACCCTGAAACTGATGAACATATTATACGCGAATGCACCGCCATTGCTTTCAGCAGAATAAAACATTTTCATAAAGGATTCAACACTCCATCTGGAATTTTGACTGATGACTTTGACCATACCCAAAATACCTTCTTTCGCTTTGGCTGAGACGGTTCCTAGACAGGGTTTTTGCAAAATAATTTGTAGTATTTCTCACCATTTACTAGCTAGAAAGAAGCTGTGTCTTGCTTCATGAGGCTAAGACTATTCTGTTGATTACGTATTAGCAAGGCAAAAAGCTATGTACACGATTACTGGAAAGTACCAGGCAAGTACCATCAGCCTTCAATATAAGTACGGCACAGCTCTTTGGACTAACTTTGAAGAAACACTTTCCAGTTAAACTTCTCCAGACTCAGAAGCTCTAAATTTCACTGTAATGGAGGTTTCCCTGCCTAATTGTAGCCTCAATGCTGCAGTTAGTTCAGGTTAATCTCCATTGCCCCAATACGGCATTCGCCGGCCTTCTGGATGTAGAAAACTGGCCTTATTATATGTTGTGACACTAACGCTCATCATACTCTATGGGGAAGCTCTGATATTAAGAGGCGAGCTACTTTTTGATTTAATTCTAAGTACAAACCCCATTCTATGCAACATACATAGGTAAGGAACCTACTTTCGTCACGAGAAATAGGCAAGAAGTGCTGGACATCATGTAAGAGACTGGGACTTGTACAAGGCATTCTTAAATATATACAAACAAGAATTAAGGAAAGCCAAACGTAGACCCTTCTGTGATGATTAAATAGAAGAAGAAGGAAAATTCTTTTCTTCAAATTCAAGAATACCCAGTTACCTAAAGAAACCTGATGGGTTTTGGATGTCTTCCAGGGATGACTCGCTAAATTTAATGCTTGACACTCATTTCACAAATAGTTTCCGAGTGGTTAACAGTATGGTTTTTAGTAGTTCATCTGCACGTATAACCATCCCCTCACACCTGATTACACAGAGCAAACTACATTGGGCTATTCATAGCTTCAAACCATACAAATCATCGAGACCTGACGGCATAATACCTGCCGAGTTGAAGATGGCATCGTTGTTCGAGACGATTTTAAAAAGTTGTCTAAATCTTGTTTATGCCTCAAAGATATAGAGAGAAGTTAAGGTTGTATTCATCCCCAAAGCAGGTAAATGTTGCGGCCTAGTATGGGCACTGCAAAGGCAAGTCAGTGCAGATGGCATTACACTCACTAACACTCACTCTTTCATGGTTGCCTTCCTGGATATAGAAGGTGGATAGCCTTAGAAAAAGCTATAAACCGCGACTACGTAAGTAAGATCCAGCGTACAGCTTGTCTGTGCATATGCGGAGCTTTACGCACAACTCCCTCTGCAGCACTAGACATCATGTTTCATCTGATAGTCCTGGATATATTTAGAATGCAAATGGGGGCAAGTGCAGCCGTTTGCCTTGAAGCTACCCTACAGTGGTCAGGAAAAGAATTTGGCTACTCCTCCATTCTGAATAATTTTAAAATTATTCCCGAAAACACGGACTACATAACCCACGTCTAAATTTTATTAAGAACTTTGTTTTCACCATCCCTTCCAGATCACTCTGGAATGAAGTAGCACTTTTAGAAAATGAGTCCTTTCACTTCTACACTGACGGCTCAAAAACTAAAGACAAAGTTGGTGTTTTCTCCGACAGTCTTACTCTTATGTAAGCTCTCCTTCCGTCTTCCGAACCATTGTAACGAGTATCAGGCGAAAATTAGGGCAATTAAAAAATCTTATCTTGGCTTAAGGAAAACGTGATATCTGCTAGGGGTACCGCATCTATTCGAACAGCCAAGCAGCTATCAAAATCTTGGAATCGATTTCCATCTAGACTGCCGATCGTCTTTCAGGAAGATGTACGGAGCAGTTCAATACTCACTTTGTTGGGTGCCGGGGCATAGTGAATAGGAACAATTTCACCCATTTTGCCGCACAAAGGAACCTAAAATATACCCATCGTTACTTGCAAACAAAAATTGAAGCTGGATGCTATTGGCAGGTTTGCAATAGCGTTGTAAAACGGGTTGCATATCGGCATTACAATAGGTGTCATCACTGGACACTGTCTAATAGGCAAGCATGCTGCAAGGCCTGTCCTTTTTCCAAACGATTTTTGTAGAAGCTGTATGAATGAAGAAGAGGATGAAAACCATTCCTCACCTTCTTTGTTTCTGCCCAGCTCTCTTCTGGAGGTGGAAGCTTCACATAGGAGCCTTTTATTATAATAATTTAGACGATCTGATAGACGCAAATATCTAGAGGCTCTAACGCTTCATCAGAAGATGGTTTAAAGAGTAGGTAGAGAAAAGCTTTCTCCCGTGATCTCGTATGATTCGTGAAGCAATTGTGCGAGCTCTAGAAAGAAAATTGGTAAATAACACAGTATCTAAGCGGATGTATGAACTTCTGAACACAAGATCAGCAGAGACTCATATATCAGAAGGTATCATCAAGGTCAGCACAGCAAAAGGCTGCCCACAAGGAGGAGTTCTCTCTCCCTTAATGTGGAGCCTTGTTGTGGATGAGCTACTTGAGAATCTCACAAACTATGGCACCAACTGTCAGGCATAGTTATTATTGCTAGAGGCTGGACTAAGCCTTAATCCAGCAAAAACTACAATAGTACCTTTCAAGATCAAAATAAAACTTTTAACACTGTCAAAGAAGTTAAATATCTGGGGCTAAACCTAGACAGTAAACTTATCTGGAAAAAACATATAGAAGAGATAACCAGGAAAGCCACGCGGGCTCTGATGATCTGTCGAAGTCTAGAGGGCAAATCTTGAGGATGTAGCCCCACCATCCTTAGGTGGATGCATATTGCTATTGTGAGACCAATGATCACATATGGAGCGATTGCATGGGCAAAAAGAACCAATCTGGTCACCACGAGGAAGACACTCATCAAGGTGCAAAGACTGGCATGCCTTTGTATCACAGGGGCCATGAGAACTTGTCCAACTGTAGCCTTGGAGGTACTATTGGAATTGACTCCTTTGCACCTTGTGGTTGAGGAATGTGCAAGTAAAACGATCCTAAGGATAGAATGGCTAAAGAAGGAATAGGAAGAGACAAGTGCATTACATCGAAGCAATTCATAGGTCCTGAACCTTTCTGCGGAATAGGGGATCATACCCGCAAAGACGAATTCAGGAAACAAGAGAGGGAAAACCGAGCAAGAACCTGCAACAACGCGCATGGAATGAGGCAAGCCAAGAAACTTCTAGGGCAATACAACCAAAAAAGATTCGACGCATGTATCAGCATGAGCAAGAATAACCTTCGTATCCTAACGGGCTTCCTAACGAGGTATTGTAAACTCAAGGAGCATCTAAGGAGACTAGGTATATCTGAAGAAGGACTCTTTAGATTCTGCAATGAGTCCAGCGAAATCCCAGAACAATGTGCTGGGATCTTGTGGGGCAAAGACTGAAATACTTGGGCAAGTACCAATTATCAGATGAAGAAATACCGTCACTAGATCCAGCTCTCATGCTTAGATTCTTAAAAGAAACTGGATTAGAGAGAGTGATCTCGGATATATTTTTTCCGCCAAGGCGTAGTAAGAGTGCTTTACTCTCAAAATGATTCCGAAAGGTATCCAAAAACGAGGGGAACTCTAATGAGGGCATGTACCTCTCCAAGGTGTTAGCTGGGTGCACAATAGACCAACAGGTCACAGTGCAACATACCTCGTTCTCAAATAATAATAATGATCCATGTGGTATCACAATGGACCAATTGCTGGTGACGTATTAGCGTGTCTAGCTGGCAGCCACTTCAAACAACCAACACTTTTCAGTTACAAAATATCTATTTATCTATCTAGAATACGTCATCGAAATTAAGGTTGGATCTACCTTGAAACTGGGGACATAGAAATTGACCCCGTTGTAAACCCCAACATTTTTTAAAAGTAAATGCCAGCTCATCCAAAGACATACTCGGACTTATCACCATTTCGGGTATGAGAAGCGAGCTCTAATTTGGAAAAAAATACAATAGCTTCATTTGTAGCCGAAGTTATAAGGTGAATAATTCCCACCTCAAAATTCAATACACAACAATTACTGCTGTAATCATTTTTAGATCTTGTCACCTCGCATCAACTGGCCAGCAAAATCATGGAAAAAAAAGCTACACAACGAGAGTCCTTCGCCATGCGCAACTTTCCATCTGCCTTCTAATTTTAAAAATGCGGTGATGGGTATTTCATTATATTATTATGAGCATCTAGATATGGAATTTAGTACATATGTATGTTTGTCTCCCAAAAATGAAGGCACTCTAGCGTTGAAAGATGCACCATCAACAGCTTAAATGTACATGTACCTTTCATTCAATACCATAGATGCTTTGGTAGGTCACGTTAGAATCTTCTGCAATGTTAGACGGATTAAGTTCTTAATTTCCTGATTCCGTTTACATTTTTGTCTATGGCAAGTAAAAACGTTGTTACAAATAAACATTCCTTAAAAAAACTTATATAATATTTTGACTAGAATTTCCCAATTGGCCTTCAGGTTCAGGTTTAGTTCAATAGAATTTTATGTGTAACAATGTATCAGTTATAACTATGCAGTAATCCCTTTCATTGCATAATTCTTAATCCTCTCCACTGGAAAACATATACCTACTATTTTATGGAGTACAAGTTGCTCTCTAAAATATTTAAATTCTTCTTCAATTGGATAAATATTTCCACTAAATCTGCTTTCTGGCATTGTTAACGAGGTTTTGCAACCCTTGGTATGGCCTTAATTACTTCATTCCGAAACATGTTGTTGATATTTCCACAGCAAATCAGAAACAATCCTGATTATTACCACAAAATTTACCTAGTCTCCTTCTATTGACGACGACGACCCATTTCCAAGAACTTATTATACCCCGTCCTCAATGTTGTATGGATATGTTCGTTTTACGCACAACAGAATCCATAAATCACAAATGCCACATGTGTAGTCCTTAGAGAAGAAGAATCCCCCATAACAATCCTGTAAACATTGTCAAAACTATGAATCTACAATTTTCCATTGATCCTGCAAAGAGAGAGAGAAACAACTCTGCTATTCCAGGGTAAGTCTTTAATGGTTTGTGCCATCATCTCTTAGTTTTTGCCAGTATTTACATCATGTTCTGTCCTCGTGGTCTTCCTTGCCAACAGAACTACACATTCAAAATGTATCCTTCAACGTTACCATTGGGAATCTCTTTTGATATTTCTCGTCCTTAAAACTTTTCTTTTTTTTTTTTTTGCGTTCTTCGTTCTTTTTGTTATCCACCCCATATTTCTGTGTTGTGTGTTGTTGTTTGTCGCCCCCAATTCGCTCGCTTGGCTTCTGTCATTTTCCATTCGTCAAATGGCGCCACTTTGGCGGCACTAAAATAGCATAGCATCCTGCATCCATTTACTCATACACACACACACAGAAACACAAAAGTAGTAGAGAATAGAGGAAAAAAGAAATCCGAAAAATGGTTCGTTTGCCTGCCATGTTTGGGGTAAACATCCTGAGCCCAACTAAAACCAGTCCTGCATCCTTTTTCGATACCCACCGCCACTCATAAAAGTTGGCGATGACGTAAAATTTTTTTTACATCCCCCTATGATTGTGTGTGTGTGTGTTGGTGTTTGTATAAATGTGCGGTAATGCCAGGTCAAAGTTCTATGAAGTATATCGGTATTTGCTTGTTTGTCACCAAGACCAAACCGAACAGAGAAAAATCTATAAAGTGTCTAGACAGAGGGGGGCTGCAGATGAAAACCGCCCCTTATACATAGTTTGTGATTGAGACGACTATTCCGGGTGGGGAAACTCTATCTCTCTCCTACACGGAATTATTACAATCAATAACAAGCTAAGGAACATTTTTACTCCTTTTCGACTGCGACTTGAAAATTATCTCTCAAATATTTGTTCAATCTTGCACACTTGAAGTGCAGAGTGAAATCCTTTGCCCCTTGCCCAAGGAAAACGATGACAACGACAACGACAACGACGGCGACGAAGACGACAACGACAACGACGACGACGACGACGACTGACTTCTTAAAAGTGCGCTATGAATTTTTTATATCCTTATCAATTTTCTGTTTGTTGCCAAGGAGATGAGGTCTTGTGGCAGAAGAAGCAACGAGGAAAATGCGAAAAAGAAAGGACCTTTCCTCAGTTAGTCGGAAGAAGATGAAGACCTTTTAACTCTTTGAGAAGTCTTATTTACCCTAAATTGTTGGGCTTTATGGTGTGGGTGGGGTGGTGGTATGAGGAGGACTGTCCTTTCACCGGAGTGGGTTAACTTTTATTTCAGGTCCAGAGTATC
This sequence comes from Xylota sylvarum, assembly GCA_905220385.1. Taxonomy (NCBI): domain Eukaryota; kingdom Metazoa; phylum Arthropoda; class Insecta; order Diptera; family Syrphidae; genus Xylota; species Xylota sylvarum. Next base: position 98,300,380 of record LR999957.1, on the reverse strand, counting down.
ATTTTGAATTTTACGAATTGATTTTCCTTTCGGGTATATTCGTAGGTACAGTTGTCGTCGTATCTTTTTTTTTTTTGTTTTTCGAGTTATTTTATTGTCAGGATAATATTAACACGCGGGGAAGGGTACCTATGGAACGCGTTGTGGCGACACGTTGTCTGTAAACAATTGGAAGTTTATTGATTTTTTAGGAGGACTTCATTTTGGTTTTATGTTACTAAGTAGGTTGAGGAAAGGATGTGTAAGCATTTTTATTGTTCGAACCAATGGTTTTATGACAAAAAATGTTTCTGTTTCAAGGAGCTTTATAGTTTAATCTGGCTAAGCTATGTATGACGAATGCTTGGAAAAGAAAAATACAATACGATATTCGAAAGTCAAACAATATATGTATGAAGCGCAGAAGGGAACATGTGCGGTACGAGTATTAGGCCTTTGTGTCGCCAGGTCTTCGGTCAGAAAACGTGGGAGAGTAGTTATTGCTACACGCTCGTAGATAGACAATAGAACCAAAGTGATGTGGTACTTCAAACATGCCACCGAATTGTCCCCAAATAGGTTTAATAGACATATGTACATATGTATATATGTATGTGAGGATGACTTGATAACAATAACTTGAGTAGCATGTTCTACTTACAAGAGGGCATATGTACATACATATATGTACCTGTGATGCGTACACATTTTTATCAATTACATACACCGAGTAGAGTTGTGGCTTTCTTAATAAGTAAAATTGTCGCATTCGGACCGAGGAAAATCCAAAGGATATCCATCAGCACCGATGCAACCCGAAAAATGCAGTGTTTGGTGGGCTCTATGGGCTGGCGGGATCATTGAGCTGTACTTCTTCAGAAATTAACAAATTCGAAATATCACAGAACCATGATCAACGATTTTTTGTTTCCAAATTGTCTGGAGGACATTTGGTTTTGATGTCGCTTGCTTTAAGTATATGGGCCTATTCATAAGGATGGGGAACTCGTTTGATTTGAAATCAAGTATAGAGTACTGTTCAGGTAGCCTGCCCTGGAGAAGAATTTCAATCTAACTACATACAATGGAAAAAACTCATCTAGTTGCTTGTCTTAGTATTATTTTGTGCACTGAGAAATTATCCCACTACAACGTTACAAACCCCAATTGACATCATTAGCAAACAACTGGCTGCCTGCTCAGCAATAAGACTGAGAAGCTCCAAGTAATGGGAGAAGCAACGCACTGGACATGACAGAATATTATCGATGCATTGTCATCTTCCACAGGTCACCGAACACCTGCACAACTTAAATATGGGCTCCAAATTCTTAATACCAACCGGAACTGAATGGACACAATGGGATGTCCATGAATCGCTGCCAATTTTTACGGACTGGTCCAAAACCGAGATCGGAATCAGTACTGGAGACTGGAGTCAGAAGACCTAGATATCCACCTATCCTATAACCTTCTGAACTACTGCAGCGTTTTTCAAGATAAAATCACTGCCATTTCAAACAGCTGACTGGCTGACGATTAATGCAGTACCTGCATCGGATATCGACAATCAGGCAGTCATCAAATCCCTTGTATCAAGCACAACGAGATCCAAGGTAGTGAAAGACTGCCGCGTATCTCTTAATGAGATACATAGTTGGACAGTACAACCTCACGCTTTGTTGGGTACCAGGTCACTGTAACATACCAGGGAATACCGTAAACTGGAGAAACATCCAGCGAGCACTTACCGCCAGTAGAGTACCAGAGTACCTGTAGAAGATAATGACGGAAATAGAATACTGCTCTACGACACCGACGATGGAACGAGGCAGTATAACGTCACAGGCGGCATTCCTCAAGGCTCCGTATTAGGTCCGCTACTGTGGAACCTAATGTATGATGACATCCTCAGACTTGGAACAACGAGGTTTTCGAAAATAATTGGCTTGACCGATGACATAGCGATCGTTGTAGTAAACAAACACCTTGAGGAGTTGGAGCATGACTGCAATGAAGCTATTGGGATGGTCCAGGACTGGCTAGTACGCATGGGCCTACAACTTGCAGAAGAAAAGACTGAAGTAGTGCTCATCAGCAGCAGGCGAGACGTGGAGACTATAAGGGTAACCGTGGGCGATCACGAAATAGCTTCCAAACCAGAGCTGAAGTACCTTGGCATTACCTTAGATGCAAGGTTAACCTATAAGCAGCATCTGCAGTATGCAGCTGAAAAGGCAGCAAAGGCAACGGCTGCCCTATCAAGGATAATGCCGAATATCGGGGGACCAAAACATAAGAAGAGATTACTCTTAGCGAGAGTTGCCTCATCAATAATGCTCTACGGTTCCCAGATATGGGCTAGTGCCGTGAAAACAAAAGCATACAGAAAGAAGACTGAGGCAGTCTACAGAAGCAACGCGCTGAGAGTATGCAGCGCATTCCGAACAACTTCCTACGACGCGGCATGTGTAGTGGCTGGCATGGTACCAATAGACCTTCGTGCAAAAGAAGCGCAACAGAAATACCGTGCCAGAAGGACAACGGCAACAGCAACGATTAGAAGCAATACTGAAGGACAAGGACCAAGGACAAGTCTGGAAGAATGGCAGGAGAGATGGTGTCACTCTGACAAAGGCAGGTGGACGCAGAGATTGATACCCAATATAGACGCCTGGATTAATAGGAAGCATGGGGAGCTGAACTTCTACCTCACCCAGATGCTTACGGGCCATGGATGCTTCAGGGCCTACCTGCATAGATTTGGACACGAAGACAACCCCTATTGTCCAACGTGCACGGAAGCAGTGGAGGATGCGGAGCACATCATGTTCCACTGCCCACGATATTACGTAGAACGGCAGCAGCTGGTAAGCCAATTGGGGGCGGATTTAACCCCAGACAACTTCACCAGACAGATGATGTGCATGGAAGAGGCTTGGGACACAGTTAGCGACACTGTGACTACAATTATGAAAGAGCAGCGAAGACAGGAGCAACAACTAAATGCAGCGCAGCAGGCTGCCACTTGAATGAGCCGAGTACATAAGCCTGACATCCCCTCGCGATGAAATGTTTGAGGGCAGTGCCGCGAGGACCAGGGGTAGATGGTTAGATGGGTTTAATGGATGGAAATCCCAAACTGTTACTAAGTACGGGCTCAGTTTCGTCTTTAAAGGATTCCCACTTTCCTGCGTAAAAAATACTTATACTAACTACTTTATCAACGCCAACGGGATGAGTGAGGGCAATCTTCGATGGCATCAACTGATGTCGCTAGGCTACTCTGGTCGACTTTAAATAAAACTAGGTCCATCGGACCCCTAAAACATAAGAGAGGAACGAAAACCGAGATAGTTAATACCCTTACCGGACTCACACTCAAATATTGAGCATTCCCTGCAACGACTTCTGTAGAACCTGAAGGGACGAAGAGGAAGAGGAGACCATTAGTCACTGCTTATGCACGTGCCTTGGACTGGTAAACATCAGAAAGGCTACACTAGGTGAATACCTCTTTAATGATCTAAATGATCTCAGCAACGCTTACAAAGGTGTAAATGCTTGCCAGAGTAAGGGGGTAATAGATCTTCTTTTAGTCTAGGGGCATACTCATCGAGGGCTAGTTTTAACCAACCAACCAACCAACTAGAAACTTCAAAGTAGAACAAAACTCTGGGCAGAAGACTAATCAATTCGCGAAAGGGACCTGAAGATATTGTAAATTTCTTCCTTCAATATACACGCATACATACCGTGGTGGTATGTATGTATATATGTATTTGGAGTAAAAACGAGTAAGCGCTTTTGACTCACCAAATTGATAAAATACAATATCAAATATTTAGACTCTTTAAACCAGACTGTTTCGAGTTATTGCTGCCACACCACAAATTCAATAATAAGAAATGAAAACACATAATAAAACCTTCACAACACGGTGCCAGGGTACAACACACTTGAAACGCATTTTACAAAAGAAAGGAAAAAAAAAAATAACTTAAATCGACAATTGTATTTAACATTACAACTAACCCCGCAGGACTAACAATAAAAGACTTATGAGCTGAGTACATATATCTCCTTTCAGGATAAATCCAACCCAACCCTATTCTAACTTCGTCTGTGCATCTGTTCACGTCTAAAGCAGTCTTGCCTTGAGGCACTGAACACACGTTAAATTAAATTCACTTACCTTAAGCTTGCCATGTATACTAGCACAATACCTCTCCTAATGCGAAAAGCAGTTTCGATAAGTAAACGTATCCTGGCGCTGATAAAGTGGTGATATTTTGCCTACGGATCCTACGGTGCTGTGTCGTTGTCATGGTCGTGGTCCTAGCTCTGTGGTTGCTATTGGTACTCGTACTTTATGGCAAGTGGGATGTTAGGAATGCGGATTCTCCTTCCAAGTTTTTGGGAAGTGCGCGATGTCGGCATCCTGCAGTGAAGTAGAGTGTTTTGGCATTTTTTTTATTTTTGTATTCTTCTTGTTTTTCCTTTTGCTTTTCTTTTCTGTTGTGATTATTTTGTTATCCTGTTAATATGCTTTTGTTGTGCTACTTTGATGTTATTTTGGCGTTTAAATTGGATTATAAATGTTTATTTAGCAAAAACTTGGGGACTTTTGTTTTTATTTTCTGAAAACGAACTTCGTGGATCCAGTAGTTGTGTATGCTGATACATTTTTATTTCACTATGACTATACATTTTCTGTTATATGTATGTCGGACCTAGTCAAGAAAAAGCGGATGAGCTTGTGTATCTAATAAGAATTTACATTTGCCGCGTTTTAAATAAACCAATATTTTGTAAATTATCTGTTTCAGTAGATCGAGAGTTTCAGCACCCTTTCGGCAAACTAACATTAATAAACAATTTGGCAATTTTAAATATATCGTCACAATGTAATAAGGAACTGTGCTCCTGTAGGACTACAAATTAAATCAGCTGGAACCTTTAATACAATCATGCTGATGACAAAACGTAGGCTGTACGGTGGCCTCCTGACTAGACATTAACAATATATTCAACACTTCAAGCTACTTTAACAACAGAGGGCAAGGTCCTCTGACAAATATTTTTGTAATTTTTGACGAACCTTGTAGGTAGATCAACGAGTGGCGCTGTTTAGCAGTAAAAAGAAATAGAAAGTCATCATCATCATAATTGTGAGCAGCGTCTTCCTTATGAAGGACATCTTGTGATACAGCTGTCAAGATTCCGGTAGACATACTTGCTTGCAGTGGAAGCACAAACCATTTTTTAGGATGCAGATGATCCCGATGACAAACTATGACATCTATTACGGTGCTTGCTATAGAGAGCAGAAACAGTGCTTATTCGGATGCGGATTTGTCATACAAGGCAGACTTAGGCAAGAATTCTTAAGTTTTTGACACGTGAGCGAGCATCTTATGATAATCCGCATCAAGCATAAATTCCCCAACATATGCCTTATATGCGCTCATGGTCCCACAGAAGAGAAGGACGACGCCACCATAGAATGTTTTTACGAACTCCTCGACAAAACTTACGAGAAATATCCTCAATATGAGTTAAAAACGTCTTTGGCAAGCACAGCCTCTACGACACCATGTCCGAAAAACGGACGTTGTCTTCGGCTTATTGACTTCGCTGCGGGACAAAACTTCACTATAGCAAGCCAGTAGCTCGCTGATCTCAATATATCCACAAGGGGAAATGACGATCTCCTGATCATCAAATGGTCAACCACATTGATCACATTGCGATCGACGAAAGACATGGCTCCGGTATTCTGAATATCAGAACTTTCTGAGCAGCCAACATCAACTCGGATCACTACCTCGTTGCAGTCAAGATACGAATGCGGAATGATATTCCAAACGCTACAACAAAGACGAAATACTGTGAGAAGATACAACGTGAAAAGCTGCAATTGCAAGAGACCGCCAGAACCTTTGCCAAACGCGTATCCCGAAGACGAAGACCAATCTCAACGCTGCTTTCAGAAACGCCGAGACTGATGTGCTGGATTTCACCAGATCACCTCCAAGAAATCCGTGGTTTGACGACGAATGCCGGCAAGCAAATGCAGCTAAACAAGAAGCATACAAAGCGGCGCTGCAAAGAAGGACGCGAGCAGCTAGCGAGCTCTACGAGAAAACGAAGCAGGAAGAACATCGGCTTCTCCAAAAGAAGAAAAAAGAGTATAAGAAGCGCGCGATCGAAGATATTGAGAGATTATACTCCAGGAATAATGTACGGAAGTTTTACCAACAGGTAAACGTGTCAAGCCAACAAGACCCGTACAGAAACCTGTAGAGCTGAAGAAGGAAACCTCGCATTAGAGTCACAGTCAGTGCTGAGAATGTGGAAAAATATCTTCTGCAGACTGTATAACGGCAACGACGATCAACATCCCGCTGTCAGGCAGAATTCCATCCACCTGATCAAAACGAAGTTAGGATAGCGATATCCAAACTTAAGTCAAAAAAGGTTGCTGGACTTGATGGCCTACAGACCGGATTGTTCAAAGCAGCTGGTGATGACTTGGTAGAGAGCTTACACCAACTCATCTCTAAAATTTGATAACACGAGAGTATGCCTGATAAATCTAAGGAATCTCAGCATCGTTTGCCCGATCCACAAGAAAGGAGACCGTCTCAATTGTGCCAATCACAGAGGTATTAGTCTCCTTAACATCGCGTACAAGATCTTATTTGCCATACGGTGTAAACGTCTGAAACCCTTCGTCAACACCCTGATCGGCCGCAATCAGTGTGGTTTGAAGTCAGGAAAGTCCACATTCGATCAAATCTTCACACTTCGACAAATCCTGTAAAAAACACAAGAAGTCCAAATCGATACCCATCATCTTTTTATCGATTTCAAGGCCGCATATGACAGCATCTATAGAGACGAGCTATACAGAGCCATGTCTAGTTTTGGCATCCCTGCCAACTCGTTTGCCTGTGCAGGATGACGATGGAGAACGAGGGCAACACCAAGCATATGCTGCCAACAAGAAGGGATACACAACATCGACACCGATCTAGTCAAAAAAAACTGCGCATCAGTCGTTTGAGATGGCTAGGACATATAGAGCGGAGGGACAACGCAATATGAAGTATGGACACGATTTATGGGGAGAGTCATCTACTTTTCAGCAGGACAACTCCGTCATTCACAATGCAACAAGGTCTTAAAATTACTTTTCAATAAAAAATATTGATCTATTGCATTGGCCTGCTGTTAGTTGGGACTTAAACCCACTTCTATACACGTACTGTCACAACGTGCTTATTCGAGTGAACATGGGCGGCTAATGTGAATATTTTACACAATTTTATGTTTTGTACGTTATACCACTGTTGGCTCAATGGTTTTGGAAACGTACGACTTATAAATAAGCTTGGCAATATAGAACTTTGTTTTACATGTACCTACCTACCTTATTTATTTTAATAAAGTGGCTAAAGCTGTTGCCTGTTTTTTCTGCCAGTCTTTATGAAAAAGCGGACTAAGCCTACGATCGAGTGAATTAGACGAATTTATCCTTAACATATGTATTTGCAAATCTCTCGTTCTAATCAACTCCGAACGAACACTTCAAGTTTCTAATTTGCCTCAAATCTAAAAATCCTTACCCGCACTACTTTAATGGACTACAAATGCCACTGAAATATTTCACTTTTAACGGGGGACAAACACTCGTGAATCTACATCCTACTCACATTGCACCATATCGTCCAAAACCACTACCCCACTACCCAGATTCGTTTACGGGAAAAAACTGCGTACGTCAAAATGTTTTTTATTGCCCATGTCACCCGAAACGAAAAACCGCCATCACTGACCTGATCCCTTCTTTAAATCTTTCCGTGCCCCCACAACCACCCCTGTCCAGTTACGTTACGTTTTTTTCCCAACTGTTGACGAGCCAAAGGAAAATTTGCATTTCGAAACTATTTCTCTACACAACGGATGTGAATGATGGTTTATCCTGACGGATGAGGATGATGATGATGATGGTTACTTTGCTTTCCTCTGAATATCTCTGACATACCAGAGAGCTACTGCCGGTTGAGGTAGTAGTAGTAGTAGTGCTAGTGGTTTGCTTCATAAACGTTGTCGTTCTAGTAAAATTGAATTACATCGCACAATAGTTCGGTGGCATTTTCTGTGTGCACAGGACATAAGGAGAATAGGATGAGATATAGAGTGAGAGGGTATTTATTTTGACAGGACGACGGACGTGAATGATTTTGCCAATCGAACTCAGTTCACAAATTCACCCCGACCACCCCAAAGAGATGAATTTGTTGTTGGGTAGCCATGGTTCTCTGTAGTTCATGATTCCGCCAGTGTTGTCTACTGTTGCTCCCTTCTTTGATTCTGACAGCTTCCGGAATGCCCGCCAGCAGCCTGTGCTATAGAAGATAACGTTATTGAATATTAATTTATCCAATCCACAAACACAAAACACTTCGCAATCTGAATTTCTACACCCAGAGGATTTGACCTATTATTCTCTGCGAATATGCAGTTTGAGGGGAACTCTTCGTCCCTCAAACAGGTGGTTCCGTGCACAATTGCATGCCAGAGAACAATTGTTGCTGGAGAGTCAATGGTTTTGATGAGCCATTGGTATCGAATCGATCTGGAAATATTGTTCAAAAATAAATTTTATTGTAGTGCTCTAATTACTGGGTACTACTGCGGGGATGTAATCAAATGGAACCGGAAAACCAGACCAGCGGAAAGGCAGAATCCATGTTTTTTGGTAGAACTGATTTTCGCATTTTGAATGATCCTGATTAGGGAAAATACTTAGGCTATTGTGTACAGAATGAGCTTATTGTTACACAAGTTGATGCAATTAGTAGCTCATTGAAGTGAAATGTGGCGCCGGGAGATTTGTATAATTAATTAAATTACAACAGTTATATCGGCTCCAATTTCCATATCGAAACTGTGTGAGATATTCCTGGTTGAACAATGCTAAAACCATAACCATTAGGAGGATTGAAGTTGGCAGTTAGTGCTATTTTTTTTTTTGCGGAACTAGAAAGGTATCTGATAGCATGTCTGCTTTCTACATGTGAGTTGCTCTGTTTTGCTGAAAGCGATGAATGAATGGAGACTTTGAAAAGAATGACACACAAAGGGACAGACATACTACAGGAGAAGTCTTATATCGAAATCACAGCAATGATATCGAATAGAGTATCGGTTGCCTTTGCAGAATATTACTCTATACAGGTGGCGGTAGTGGTGGACTCGCAGCGTTTTTGATTAGTTACATCTTCTCTGAAGACAATCTTTCAAAGACTAGTGGATTTTATTCAGCAAAATACTGTGTATTACCCCTCTTGCAAGCAATTATTGAAACTTCTCTCTAATAGAACATAAATCACAATTGAAATGCTGCAAATATATTTACTTATGTCCACAGGACACAGATCGAAGAGGTTGTCGTGCTCATTGAGCTTTAAACGGTTCAATTCGCCACATTCGACCAATAGGCGACTAAACCCAGGTTAATATTGTCTACATACCTGTATGTATATCTAAAACAACTAAGTAATAAATATCATAGATCGCCTACCTACCTAGTGTTTGCCCTGTCCTGCCTTTGCTCTTAGTGTCTTATTATTATTATTTGAGAATGGGGTATGTTGCACTGCGACCTGTTGGTCTATTGTACCGCCAGATAACACCTTGGGGAGGTACATGCCCTAATTAGAGTTCCCCTCGTTTTTGGATTCCTTTCGGAATTAATTTGAGAGTAAAGCACTCTTACTACGCCTTGGCGGAAAAAATATATCCGAGATCACTCTCTCTAATCCAGTTTCTTTTAAGAATCTAAGCATGAGAGCTGGATCTAGTGACGGTATTTCTTCATCTGATAATTGGTACTTGCCCAAGTATTTCAGTCTTTGCCCCACAAGATCCCAGCACATGTTCTGGGATTTCGCTGGACTCATTGCAGAATCTAAAGAGTCCTTCTTCAGATATACCTAGTCTCCTTAGATGCTCCTTGAGTTTACAATACCTCGTTAGAAAGCCCGTTAGGATACGAAGGTTATTCTTGCTCATGCTGATACATGCGTTGAATCTTTTTTGGTTGTATTGCCCTAGAAGTTTCTTGGCTTGCCTCATTCCATGCGCGTTGTTGCAGGTTCTTGCCCGGTTTTCCCTCTCTTGTTTCCTGAATTCGTCTTTGCGGGTATGATCCCCTATTCCGCAGAATGGTTCAGGACCTATGAAGTATTCTGATGCTCCTTTTCTTGTTAGTGAGAAGGCCATTTCATTACCCTCTATTCCCACATGGCCAGGTACCCAACAGAGGGTCACTTTGTTCCTACTGCCTAGTTCATTAAGTTTTGGACTTAATGATATAGGAGTCAAGTGCCATGATATCAGCTTGGCTATCTGACATTATAGTTATATCACAGTTGACATGGTTTCTATCAAGATTGATTTGGACACATCTATCTATGGCATAGATTTTAGCCTGCAAGATACTGGAACTTTTGATCATGGATTCAGAGTATTTGGTTCTGGGCCCGAATACCCCTGCTTCAGTTCCTTCATCAGTTGTTGATCCATCTGTGTACCACTTTGTTGTATGATTGCTCAGTTTGTAAATAGTGAATACATTGCTCCAACTTTTTTTGTTACTGAGCTTGGTAACAAAGTTCTTTGTAAAGTTAAACCTTCTAATGATATCATCCCTATGAAAGCCTAGGAGTGGTAGTTTTTTTAGCAGTGCATCGAATTGCTTCGATGTAATGCACTTGTCTCTTCCAATTCCTTCCTTAGCCATCCTTAAGATCGTTTTACTTGCACATTCCTCAACCACAAGGTGCAAAGGAGTCCAATAGTACCTCCATGGCCGCAGTTGGACAAGTTCTGTGATACAGAGGCATGCCAGTCTTTGCACCTTGATGAGTGTCTTCCTCGTGGTGACCAGATTGGTTCTTTTTGCCCATGCAATCGCTCCATATGTGATCATTGGTCTCACAATAGCAATATACATCCACCTAAGGATGGTGGGGCTACATCCACAAGATTTGCCCGCTAGGCTTCGACAGATCATCAGAGCCCGCGTGGCTTTCCTGGTTATCTCTTCTATATGTTTTTTCCAGATGAGTTTACTGTCTAGGTTTAGTCCCAGATACTTAACTTCTTAGACTGGTGTCAGTATTGCACCCAGCAGCCTTATTGGGCTCAGTCTTTCAAGTTTTATTTTGTTCGTGAAAGCTACATACTATTGTAGTTTTTGCCGGATTAAGGCTTAGCCGTCAAACACCATGTGTCTTAAGAAGCATACTGCAAAACCAAGTCGGTTGAGACGCGCCTACACTCGCCGTGCCCACTATGGTATTTGTTTTACTCCCTTCGAGTAGGGGTTAGAATATACCCGAGGTAGGCATGCCTGTCGTAAACAAAAGTATGTCGGACAAAGCAAAGGATCTGATTACTCCACGTGGTACCCGCGAAAGCGAAAATTCACCCGTGGCCTTTTCGACTGCGGGTGGTTCAAGGATTATTGAGATTCGGGAAACCTTTGCTGAACTACTACCGGAAGCGACGGACTCCGATGGGCTTCCGAATAAGAACAATAGGAAGAGAAAAAGGAAGAAGGCTTCGATTGACTTCACTACTAGTTAGGGCAAAGATACCTCTGTTTTCAAGCGGAGATCTATGCTATCCTATCTATGCTGCCGACCATATTGTTCAGAATAGGTGGTGGGATCCGAGTATCTGCATCTATAGCGACTGCATTTGAGGCCTTGTTCAACCCTGTAATCCGTTCCCAAATAGTTCGAGAATGCAAGAACTCTTTGACTTCGGTCGCAAGCCTGAACTCTTTGATTCATGTCTTGATTCCAGGTCACACAGGGATTGCAAGAAATGAGATATTCGGTGGGATTGCTAAGCAAGGCTCAGAGGATGATTTCACAGGATCTGAACATACGTTGGGTTTTCCCGCGTCCTCGGTCAGGATCTCCATTGACAATTGGGTTTCCTACGAACACAATTGTATGTGTTCCCTGAAAATCGAAGAAATTCCTGTAAAATACATAGGTAATACTGGATGTTGCTTCCTGGTAGTACAGTGGACCAGTTGCGTATGAGTGCTCCATGTGAATGTGTCCTAACATGACAAAAGAAACAAAAAAAAATGGTTTTTCTTTATTTTTATGCAGCTTCAATGGGGTTTTCAGTACAAAGCTTGACTCGTATCTGCTCAAAGTCTGGTGATCTGCAAAACACATCAAGGTGGTATCCTTTTGTGTTTCATCTGACTTGTTGCCGATAGGAATAAAAGTTACGGTGATTTGTTCAGAAATGACTCCACGATCCAAGGAGAAGTCGGTAAAGTTGTCTTTCCAAACAGCAACTTGGGCATTTCATTCCAAATGACGCGAACATCTGACAAACACTCAAGAGTATAATTGTTATAAAACAGAAGCCCCTTAGAATTTGTGGGGTTTCACATGGAAAAACGTGTCCAGGAAGAAGTGCAGTGAGAGGTCAAGCTTCCAATTCCAAAAATCATTTCAAAAGTCACGAGAAAGTTTGTCAATCTAACTTCCAATCTAATATGTACGTGGAAACAAAATATAACGACAAGGTAGATCTTCGGACTTACATAGACCAGTTCTTCATGAAGCTACAATTTAAGCTAAAATTCGGTAACGATTGAGACCCTGTTGCCTTAACGAAAAGAATATGGACAATAAATTTGAGTGACGCAGTGGTTACTGCATTGGATTGCTGAGAAAGGTGTTCGAATTCGATTCGCAGGAAAAATCAAAGTTCTTTCACAGTCCCACCTCTCGTAACCGACTGCCAAACATCCGAGTGTACAACTATCATGGAGAAGATCCTTGACAAAAATTGCCTTCCGGGGACGGCATTAAACAGAAGGTCCGTACCATATGAATGGTTGTGAGATGCTAGACCCTGGGTCCCGAACACTGCAAGAGTTTGAATCCCTTTTTGTAGTCTACCTCCGATTTCGTAGACGTACAGAACAGACTCATAAAATCTGCCCGGCCTTTGATAGCTATGTTAAAACGCCAAGAACGCTTTCCAGAGTCTTATCAAAATTGGCACTTCTACTTTTTTCCATTAGTGGATACGTGCCATCAAGACCGAGTGATTTATAGTTCTCAAATGACAAAAGAACCATGACGCTTTTAAGTTCCTTCAGCTCATTCATCTGTTTGGATGTCTCCATTTCCTCAAAGTCCTATAGTGCCACGTGGCAATAATATTCTAGATAATTTACCAGCTCCATAATTGTAACAATTACCAGCCAGCTGTCGAAGGATATAAACTGAGTTTTACAGCCATCCCTAACAGCAATAGTGTTTCCGTTTGGTTTCGATGAAAATCGTGTGGTCAGTCTTAATTCCCACATTAATCTTCCGGCTCGTGTTGGCCATGTTTTCATGTTCTCAATTAGCATCACTCAATGGTGCCAAAACAGGTGTCGATATCATCCATTCAAATGTTTATTCTTCGGAAGGGGTAATGAAATGTCGTCCGACACACTTGCTGTCCTGAATGGATTTTTGTTTATTTTTCCTTGTGTTGACCATTCCAAATATTTGACATCATAAGCTTATTAGGTTAAGAGACACAACACAACGGCGGCGGTGGCGGGGGTGTATTTCATTGGCTTAAGTAAATCCAGAAAGTACTTTTTTGTTTGCCATGTCCCATTAAAAGGGACTTCCTTTCAACCGCACACTCTCATAAAAGCTAAGCGAATTCTCTCACATCTGTCAATTTAAATTTTTTATTTTCTCACAAAGCGTGAATCACTCGCCATTGAGTGAAATACTCTCACATAAAATGGAAACAGAGAAAAAAAATCTGTTATCCAGGACATTGCACATTCTAGCCATTAGGTACCTATAAATCCGTATCCTAGCCCACTGACTCTTGTTAGCCAGAAAAAAAAAAAAAAAAAAAAAAAAAACAAAATGTAGAGGGAAACTATCAACACCGAGATCGTTATAGATATTCTGGTTCTGTGGGATAAATATCCGCAATGGTCCTTGCATTTTTTTGCGTTTTGCTTCAGGTATTTCATCCTCGGCTCCTCTTTTTATTTTTTTTGTACATGTGTGTGCGTATTTGTGAAAACGAAAGAGGACGACGACAAATAATGAAACACATACAAATCCATAACACAATGCCAGGCTAGGATAAGTGAAACACACAGGAATGCCAATAAATCAATTAGGAAGTACCATGCAAGAATGTTGGTTGGCTTGTTGTGTATTGCTGTTGGCGGCGCTCGCTGGCACAGGCGGGCTTGGGTTTGGGTGCAGGAATTGAGCTTATCCGGCCGGCGTATGGTGTGACAGAGGGAAGGATACAAAAGAAAATCCTGGATTCCGCTGGAGGAGATTTCATTTAACGGTGTTTTTGTTTGCTTCATGTAGCTGTGTCGTGCAGCATGTGGAACAGAGTGCTATTACGTGTCGGATGGAATTATATTTCGTCTAATTGCGGTTCCGGGTTGGAGATTTTGCTGCATGTAGCTTCGGTAACTAGGCTTCGTTGTTTGGTATTTACTGATTGTAATTCGAATTTCCTGTTATTTTGTAGGAGTTGGGTATAGTTTTTCGTCTGTTTGGATTTTGAGGTAGAGAGAAGGTTTATCTAATATTTGGTTAGGTAGGTAATGACTTATCTTTTGAGAGTTTATCTATGGTAATGCTGTCCGATGAGGCCGTTAGGGAGGACTTTTCAGCATTTTGGGACATGGTACCTTTTCTATCAAGGCTTAAAGAATACCTGTATACGATTAATGTCGAGGACTGTACCTTTCTCGTCGACACATTCTAAAGCTTTCGTCCTCAGGATCAAAACAATTGCTGCGTCTGATGCTGTCTAGGTGAAAAATGGCAAATGTTGGTGTTAATCTTTGGGAGTTTGGACAATTAAAGAAATTTAAAACCGGAATTAGAATTATGTTGGAACATAACTTGTGAATTTGTTTCATCCAACATGCAATGAACACGTGTAACATTTTCGGCAGAGATTGCTGGTACTGCTGGAGTACCTCAAGATCATTGCCTTATGCCATTCACATATTTACCTAAATTTGGTTAAGAATTATTCCAACATCCAGTTGAATCGAACGCTTGACAGATCAGTCAGATATATAAGTCAGTCATACATACATAAGTCATACCTTAAGATAGGGTATAAAAATTAGATCGGTGGATAAGGCTCTCATAAAGTAGTGTCGCTAATGGACTCTCTATTACAAGGAACTTCATTTGCGAGTGGTATTGAAGTGACGATGTAATATTCAGCAGTCCACAGAGAGATAAACTTTATAGGATCCTCTGTGATTGTATTGGACTGATGCTAAGGCCACTTAGAATGAACTGATTCCGGAATGCCTCAGAGTATCGTTCTGTCACTGCCACTCATATGACTGCATGCGATTACCGAGATTTTGGAAACGTTAAAGAGTAATGGCTTACATATGCGGGACTGCGTAGGCCATGCTAACAGATAAGGCTATCAACTATACTCTATCGATGGAGTGTATCCAGCCTTACTGCCACAGGATAAAAACTGTTTACTGTCAACTCTGAGAATCTTCACTAAGATATTGGCATTCACATATATTTTCACATCCTGGCAAACAGTTAATGTGGCTTTTATGCCAATTATTGGTACATATGACTGCTTACTCGCCAAGAGTTTCCCTATAAGTCTGTCTTCTTTCCTGATATAAAGCATGGAAAGACTGGTCGGGATCCATGTGGGCTGTGATCCTCTATTGGAGATGCAGCGTGCATACGTACCTGCGTGGAAAATCCTGTAAATCTTTTTATCGACATCGGCATTTTCATCCAGATTCAAGGCGCTTTTGGCAATGTAACCTTTAACCGGATGTGTGACTCTGCTAAACAGCGATTCATAGACGAGACATTACATCATAGGCTGTACTGGCAAAGCAATCTATCGTCTTAGACGGAGTATGACCCGCACTGGAGTCTTGATGGCCTTGAGCGAAACTTATTCTACGACCCTGGTCCCATATGCCATCTGAGCAGTGACAACGGGACTTCGGCTATTGTGCAAATTTTCCTTGAGTTCAGTCTTGGCTTGAGCCAGGATTGAACTGTAGTAGAATTTTCACGGTAAAGGACCGATTCTGGTGTTTTCGTAAAGATTGACAACACGAGACTTCACTACTCTTTAAGCAAATATGCCTCTATTTTTTAAGCGAAGACCTATTCTATCCGGAGGAGTCGGAATAGCTCTGTATCTCTTATAATCAATTTGAATTCTTTGACTCTTGTCTGGGTACCAGGTCACATTGCAATCGCAAGAAATGCGATTTTCTATGAGATTGATAGACGATGTTCAGAGAATGAACATTATGACCTGAACCTGCGTTGGGTTCCTGCATTCTCTGTAAAGGCCTCCATTGACGATTAGGTTTATAACACACAATATAAGGAATACTATAAGGAATAACCTTAAGCTACCTTGTGGTAGACATAGAAGGAGCTTTTAGAAGTGTGTACTCTTAAGCAATCCTGAGGTCCCTCACGGAGCTGGGTATAGAAACCATCTAAGTCACTGGGTAGTTTCTATGTTAAGCGCTATAATTATTCAGGCATTTCTAGGTACCAGTACCATAACCAAATCCTCCAATAGTAGAACACCCAAAGGCGGTATTATCTCACCTAATAGTCTAAGCTAATAGTCTTGAATAAAATCCTTTTATGTTTAGGCAGAGAAAGAATTACAGTAGTCGGGTATGCGGACGACATTGTGATATTAGTGTCGAGACTGTTACTATTTCCCTTCGTGATAAGTGAGATCATGGAACGTGCTCTAAGTAAAGTCACCGGCTGGGGCAAAGAATGAGGACTTGGAGATAACAGGTGCAAAATGGAACTGCTGCTTTTTACCACCAAATCAAAAATACCAGAATTTACACTTCCTCGACTAAACGGTCACTTACTCTCCTTTTCGTCCAGTGCTAGGTATTTAGGAGTCATCCTGGATCCTAAGACCAGCGAGTAAAGAAAGAATACAAAGCATTCTATATCTGCAACTGAACCTTCCGCGAAAGATGGGGCCTGCAACCAAATTTGACCAATCCTTACCTATGAGTCGATAGGCTGACCCTGAAAAAAAGTCTATAACACAACCAAACTGAGTAAGGTACAAAAAACAGGGGGCATAGGCACCACAAGCGCACTACGGGCTGACGCTCTAACAGTCTTGCTATACTTTTTACCTCTAGATCTATGTACATATTACAAACATTTCAGCGTACTGCTCAATCAGACTCAGGGAGTCCAAGTACTGGACTGTGAAGCCCTATGGACACACTAATATCCTGGATTCTCTAACAGAAGAACTCGTATGGGTGCCAACAGACTACATCATCCCCACAATGTATTTTCGACATACAATTCCCTACAATAAAAGAATGGCAAGATGGACACTTGATTAGGGACATCGATCTAGCAATCTACACTGACGATTCAAAATTTTCCAATTTCGTGGAGTGGAGTTTCGAATTTCGCTGCTATCAAAGCAATTGCCTCGGTAATTATATCATCCAAACTAGTACTAGAATGCCGAAAGGAGCTTTCCACGGTAGATGGTCAATTTATTGTCCCCCTTGTCTGGGTTCCAGGTCACAGCAACGAACACGCTGATAAACTGGCCAGGAAGGCTCAGCCCTCCACTGCTCACTTGCGAAATTAGTTCACACCACGCTTTGAGTAATTAAGGCAAACATCTCCCCAATCTTTCATAGAAAGGATAACCTTAAATGGTCTAGGTTGACGAACTGCATCATATCTAGAAAGATGTGGCCTAGCTATAACAAGATTAAAACAACCGCTCTATAAATCTGAACCGAAACAGAAACCATACCAATACACATGAGTCGTGCTATCAGAACGACACAACTATGCCACTATTTCTACCTACCTAACGCACCCAAGACTGCTCCCGGATGTCTGTATGAAATCAACGATATTCTTCCTGTTCCTTAACAAAATTGAAGAAAGTGATTCGTGTAGATACACAAAGTGAGAAAAAAACATACAGAAAAGCTACAATCCGTCTGGAACGGATCGTATGATACCCTATCCTCCTCTCTATAAAGTGGGCGTGGCCAAATTGCATTTTGTACTCAAATATAGCTATAATGTCGAACGTTTGAGGATGTTACATGTAAAATTTTATCAAAATCGGTTTTTTAATGAAAACGCCCCCAAAAAGTGGGCGTGACCAAAACTGTTCTATGGGTGAATTGTAGGGAATCTGTATACCTAAATATTTGGTCTTAACAAAATTTTTCGGTTTCATATAATTTAGTGAAGTTATAAAAAAGTAGGCGTGGCAGTGGGCGGATGTAAAAAAATTTTACACTTGTACTGTATCTTTTTCTTGGAAGCCCAGATATGCAATTTCAGCGTCCTAGTAAATAATTGAAGGCCCAAAACTCGGTTTTGTGATGAAAACGCCCCCAAAAAGTGGGCGTGGCCAAAACTTTTGTATGGGTGGATTGTAGGGAATCTGAATGCCTAAATATTTGGTCTTAACAAAATTTTTCGGTTTCATATAATTTAGTGAAGTTATGAAAAAGTGGGCGTGGCAGTGGGCGGATTTCAAAAATTTTTACACTTGTACTGTATCTTTTCCTCAGAAGCCCAGATATGAAATTTCATCATCCTAGCTCAAAATTTAAGGCCCAAAAAGCGGTGACATACGGACGGACGGACGGACGGACGGACGGACGGTCATCGCTCAATCGATTTCGCTATTGATGCTGATCACGAATATATATACTTTATAGGGTCTATCTCGATTATTTCTCTATGTTACAAACTATGTGTCAAACTTAATATACCCTTAGGATAGGGTATAAACAGCAACGAGTATTTTTACGACACTGCTACGATACTCGGATGGTAAAATGATTGTGGGTTTAGTGAGTGGAAAGTCTTTAAAAAAATTATTTACCTGTCATAAATGTTTTACCACCATAAACAACTAAAAAAAAAACACTTTCAACTAATAGGAAGCTTAAATAAGAAAGTTTTGCATCTGGGTTAGGTAGGACTTACCTTCTGACAACGACAATGGCGGTAACACAGCATAAGTTCTAAAAAAAAAAAAAAAAAAACCTTGTTTCGTTTAGAAAAAAATATCTGTCCCTCTCCCATATGTAGTATATAACAGAATCGTCTAAAAGCTTAACGATTATATTATTACTCCCACTTATTACCCAGCAGAAAACCATAAGCACACACACTCCCGTAAATTACTGGTTCCAAAGATAGACTGCCCGATAATAATCGAATATTAACCTGAATCCATAATGATATGCTTCATCAAGTGGTAGGCGGTAAGGATTAACCGCACTAATTTTGTAATTATTATGACTGTCCTACAACAAACTAAAGGATAATGAGACCACAAGTTAAGAGCTGAGAGCCATCGACCCGTTTTTCTTCGCAGAGACCGTAAATAAATAAGACTAGGATAATACAAATTATGCCAGAATATATTAAACGCCCAGTGTATCCCGTCTTAGCCCGGCAATTTACATTGCATCATCATGAGGCAACACGTACGAAAGTGGCCAATCATATGCAGAATATTTAGACGAATTCCCCTTTTCAGTTGGAGGGGCTTTCTCATATTCACCTGGACTTTATGCAAATTACCCCTCTCTGTGGGAGTTCCTTAAAAAGTATGCACTTTCCGTCGTATTCCTGAAATTCACTTCTCAACAAATAATTTAATCAAGTCCAAAAGAGGTGAAGTGGTTGCATGCAAACCTAACTCTCTAGTCGTCTCTGCTTCATCTTCATCTGGTGCAATTTATGTAAAATACCTTCCCGGACGCAAACACCTTCAGCCAACCGCCACCCACCACCCGCCGGAAGGCTTTGCAGGTAGAATAAATTTTCCAAGGAAGACGGTAGGGTCGAATAGCATGAATCGTAATACATACATATTACATATTACATACCTATTTGACTCATATATCTGACATTTGGGTTATGAATTGTCTGGGATGCTGACGTAATTGTAAGTTTGCCATCCTGCTATGAACTGCAGTAAGTGGTTGAATGGGTGTATTTATTACTGCAAATTAGGAAGTTTAATCTATCGGAAGGATGAGTTTTTGAAAATAGTTTGTTCGTGCATTTACTTGATTTAAGATAAGCTATGTGGTTCCGGATTGAATTGCAGTTACGTTGTGTGCAATTTTGTTTGCTTAACCTTTTGAGAAGTTTGTACATGATTTGGAATTTTTAAGTGAGTTGGTTTTTTTTTTTTTTTTTTGATTAGATTCGACACTCACTTGTTTGAAATTTGACATATCTATTCATCTATCTGTCTGTCTATTTGTAAGAGGTCCTCAAATCAAATGTAACCTAGACTGACAATGTATGGTAAACATCTCCTACTTAGTATCAATAGAATGTTTAAAATTTTGAGCGTATCGATAACCGCGCCCGCAGTTACCTTTAATATCTACTTTGAGTAGAATTTTGATTGGGGCTTTGTGTAAAGCTAAACTGATCAAGAAATAGCTTCATAGCAGTGCGAAATAGCAGTGTGAAATTGCAGAGTAAAATAGCAGTGTAAAATAGTAGTGTACAACAGTGTGTAATAGCAGTACGAAATACCAGTACCAAATAGTGCGAAAGAACAGAGCTAAATACATAGTACTTTCAATTAGTAGAGTGATGTCAGTAGTGCTTTTGTGTAAATTAAGACGGAAACACCTTAACAATGAACAAGGCCAAAATAGAGCATATACTTCCAATAAGAAAGGATATCAGCAGTACGAAATACCAGTACCAAATAGTGCGAAAGAACAGAGCTAAATACATAGTACTTTCAATTAGTAGAGTGATGTCAGTAGTGCTTTTGTGTAAATTAAGACGGAAACACCTTAACAATGAACAAGGCCAAAATAGAGCATATACTTCCAATAAGAAAGGATATCAACACACCTTTGTGTCGTATAGATTGATCTGTCATAAATTTAGGGAATGACACTGACAATCGCTGCTTCTTTTAGCCAAGAAGGAATTCCTCACTAGTAGTAACAACTAAAGTACTTAATTACTTACTTAGGTGGCGCTACAATTCGGGGTGAACCTGGGCCTCAACCAACAAGCCTCTCCAGTTATCCCGATCCTTAGCTAACTGCCTCCAGTTGAGCACTTGAAGTCAGTTGAGGTCCTCTTCTACTTGTGTGCGCCACCTAAGGCGAGGTTTTCCTCTATTGCGCTGTCTCTTCGAGTTTGATTCGGATGCTCTACGGCCGGAGCACTATGAACACTCGTTCTACATGTCCTAGCCATCTCAAACGACTAATGCGCACTCTTCTGACTAGGTTGATGTCGCTGTACAGCTCGTATAGTTTTTCGTTGAATCTTCTCCTCCAAAGTCCGTCTACACAAATCGACCGAAAATTTTAGGAAGAATCTTTCTCTTGAAGCGACTGAGGATACCTTCTTCCTTTAGATAGTGTTTAAGCTTAAGCCCAATAAAGCAGGACTGTGATGATCAAGGTCTTATACAGAGTCTACTTAGTTGTTCAGGATATGGCTCTACTACTAAATTGAATTCTCAGCCCAAACATACAGCAATTGGCAAGAGTCAGAGTTTATAGCAGAGCCCACGCCAAAGACCCTTACTACCTCAAAGTTATAAAGTGTCGATTGTGAGGCTCTATCCACTTTGTCGATGTTGTGTGTCCAGCATGTTGACAGCATACTATTGGTTTTGTACTAGGTTACCGCTAATCCCATTTTGTCAGCTTCCGTTTCAATACTAGCGAACGCAGCGGTGACAGCCCGCTGTGTTCACCCAATTATGTCGATATCGTCGGCGTACGCTAGTAGTTGCACAGACTTTTGAAAGATTGTGCCTCCGTTGTTGGCTTGTGAGTTTCGCAGAATTCTTTCAAGTATGATGTTAAAGAAGTCACATGACGGCGCGTCACCTTATCTAGATCCTTTTTTAACATCAAAGGTCTCAGTGAGATCGTTACCGACCTTGATGGAGCAGCAAGAATTCTCCAACGTCATCCTGCACAGGCGATTGGCAGGGATCCCAAACTAGACATGGCTCTGTATAGCTTGTCTCTATAAATGCTGTCATATGCGGCCTTAAACTCGATGAAAAGATAGTGGGTATCGATGTGGACTATCCCTGAGTTTTCTTCTGTTGAAGTGTGAAAATTTGATCCATTTTAGACCTTCCTTGTCTGAATCCACACTGATAGGTCACTGATGATCAGGTTGTTGACGAAGGGTTACAGACGATCATATAGGATAGCAAATACGATCTTGGATGCGATGTTAAAGAGACTGTAGTTGACGCAATTGAGAGGATCTCCTTTCTTGTGGATCGGCCAAACGGTGCTGAGATTCTATTGATTAGGCATACACTCATCTGACCAAATCTTAGAAATGAGTTGGTGTATGCACTCTACCAGGTTATTTCCAGCTGCTTTGAATACCACGGCTTGTAAGCCAGCAGCAGCCCTGTTGGATTTAAGCTTGGATATTGATTTCCTCACTTTGTTTTGGTCTGGTGGACGCAAGTTTTGGCTATCGTCGTCTAGATTGAATGGTTTATTCAGCCTGATAGCGCGATGTTGGTCTTCGTCGTAATACAGTCTGTAGAAGATGTTTTTCCATATTCTCAGCACTGACTGTGACTTTACTACGAAGTTTCCTTCTTCATGTACATTATGCCTCATGTCAATATTCACAAGGGCACATGGAGGTCTCCTAATCATGAAACGGTCAACGGAATTGATCATAATGCGATCGACGCAAGGCATGCTACCAGTATTGTGCCGAGCCTTCCGAGCAGCTGATATCGACTCGGATCCATATCTTGTTGCAGCCAAGTTTAGAGCTTTCATGTTGTTTGACTTTGAGTCTAAGCTGGTTTGAAACCGTCCTACAGCTACATAGCTATACACATTAAAATCACATTACCAAGGATCTCAGGACACATTGGCATCCCTAGCAATGAAATTGCCGACGAACTTACCAGATTCGTTGCCCAGTCTCCATTTATTCGACCCAAAGCCAGATAAAGATAGAGCAAAGTCACTGGGAACAAAAAAAGCTCTCTCAAATACCACCTCAAGAAAATATGTACTAGCGGACATACACCGACAATGCCTTCATCCTCGTACTAGGCTCAAACACCTCCATGAAGGCTTTACTTCTCAAACAATCCTAAGCTTCATTCATGAACTGGATTTCAGCTATTAGGCAAAACTACTCAACGTATTTAGGAGGACAGCACAAAACATTCTTGGGACTACTTTAAAGTACATCACCCATCCATGTATAGATACATATACTGGTCTGGAATAGCAGTCCTTAATAGTGCGAATTAGTACTGACACATAGCAATGCAGAGTGACTAATTGTCCAAAGATCGGTGCAAAGTGCAGTATTGAAAGGTCTGCCAGTTAAATATTTAGTTTTATCTCGTATCATAATGCCCGCCGACTCTAATTAGCCCTCTTTAGGACACAAATTATCCGAAAAAAAAGGAATTTTCAAACTTGTCCTTAAAAAGTATTTTAATAAGCTTCCGGAAAGGATAAATTGGATGCAATAACGTCTACGTAAAAAATAAACAAAAGAAAATAAAAAATCGACCCAGGTCTTTGCAATGCATTCCTCGAGCAGAGTATAAGAAAACTATACTCTACTCGACCACTAAATCTTGAGAAGTCTATTCAATTCTTGTTTTCCTTCTGCTTCATCTGCTATTTTCTTTTTTTTCTTCTTCTTTTTTATATGCTTCAGTTCGTCCTTCTTACTTTATTAAGCATATTGCAATTTTGATGCGGTCTGATGGTGACGACGGCGACCACGACCATGAAAAACATTTATCAAATTCTTAAGCTCCTTTCAGTGGTGCCGTACCGGTGGTGGTGGTCCGAGCTCTTTATACTTTGCCTTTGTCCTTTTTTGCTCGGGTTAATGCTTTGCCTCTATTCAATATGTTGATGATTTGTTTGCTATTTTTTCGCTTTTTTTTTCTTCTCTTTTTGCCTCTTTTTCTTGGTAGAATTTAACAAAGGATGCAAAAAGAGTTTATTGTTATGCCAGAGAGAAAAAAAAGGAAGAAACAGAAAAGGAGTCGGTTAGGGTTTTATTTCTACAGGTCCGTGGTTTCTCCTTTGGGGACTTTTATGCACTTTTCGTCGCATTATGAAGAATAAAGCAAAACGTCAGCAGGACAGAGAAATATCCGATTTGAGGAGTTTTCTATTAGTGCGACTCTCTAAGAGGTATAATGTTTGACTTTGATTTAGGGATGACGACGGAATGTTACTGAAGGAGGACAGCTCTCATTTTACTTACCCACTCCTTCTGGTATCATAAGAGGAATCGATTCGTATTTGGATTTTAGCAAATCCGTACTACAAAGCATTGAGTTATTCCTTTCATGAAATAGTAACTTTGGTAAAAAAAAAAATGTTAAAAGGATGTGTCACTATTTGATCCTTACTTTTATAGAAACTTTAACAAATGTAAATGAATAACTTAAACATATCAAGTGTCAATAGTGGTGAAAATAGAACGCAAAAACCTTCCAACAATGATTAGGAAATCCTTTGGTGGTCAAGGACACGATTCTATCTCAAATATTCAAGGGATCAACTGGGCCATTTACCCGGATTCCGGACAACAATTGATATCTAGAACGTGGGGATGCATTTAAACTTGGGTAGGGAAGAACCCCAAAACGCGAGATTCCCACAACTCGAGCATAAATTCATGAGGTAGGCAATTTGCTGCAACTTCTCAAACCAGAAACAGGCTTCATCTCATTTGAGTGCCTTACCAAAGTAGATAAGCAATGAAATTGCAGCCATTTTTTTGTCGGATTAAAAGATACTCATCTGGAGCACTCAGATGCAACTGGTCCAGGAAGCAAAATCCAGTAGTACCCATTTTCAGCAACGAACATCTGCCACCTGATAAGAGCAAAGGCAGAACAAAAACAAAGGAAATGATCCAAAGTATTGTCGCTCTCAGTGGTGTCTCTTAAGCCTAGCATACTGAGATGCTTAGCAAAAGGAAAGTATCCCGAAAGAACGCCAATAAGTTGTCTACAGTCTTTTCTGCTGAGAGACACCAAGAATGCCGCTGATGTCTTACAGACGTTTGGGACCATACGTTTAGTTTACCTGTATCCTTGAGAGCCGTGCCACACACAATTGCGTTCGTAGGAAATACAATTGTCAATGGATACCCTGATCGACGACGCGGAAAGACCCTAAGCAGGTTCAGCACCTGGGAAATTGTCGTCTGAGCCTTACTTAGCTATCCCATCGGGGATCTAATTTCCCGCAGTCTCAGCGTGATCTGGAATCCAGACATGAGTCAAAGGGTTCAGTTCTGTGACCGAATTCAAAGAGTTCTTGTATTCTCGAACTATTTTGGAACGGTTTATAGTCGTTATAAATGCAGATACACCGACCCCGGCCTATTCCTAACAATATTACCCTATTCTTAACAATATAGTCGGCACTCTTTAGGATAGCGTAGATCTTCGCCTAAAAAACAGAGCCATGCTTGCCTAACGAGTAGTGAGGTCTAGTGTTGTTGGTTTCCACGAAAACACTAGCTCCGGATTTTTGACTAGGTTTGGAGTCATCCGTAAAGATTCGATTACTCCCCACTTCATGCTCAGACTTTGACCGAACGCAAGGAAAGTCGACTCTAAATTTGCACAGCAGCCGCAGTGTGTCATTGCATCAGACGGCATATCCATGGAACCAGAGTCTTAGGATAAGTGTCGTCCAAGGTCATCGAATGATACAAGAAGCCACTCTACCCCGTCTAAGACGGTAGATTGCTTTGATAGTACAGCCCATGATGAAAGTATCAAGAGGAGCTAAATCGAGCAGAGCATTGAGAGCAGAGTCAGGCATACTCAAGAAAGGCACCGTGCGGTCCAGACAGGCAGTTCTTTGGAGTTTCGTGCAGAAGACAGTCACGTTTTTCAGTAATAAGTCTCATGTCTTGCCAAAAGCACCCTTACCAGAAAACTGAGAGCGCCTTGGATGTCTTCGACTTGACATGCTTTGCCCAAAGATTTTTTTATATCTACGATCACTCCCAGATATTTCCCAGATCACTTCATCGTCACTGTATAGTGAAGCCTCTTAGCACTGACTGGTCACAATCCTCTTTCTCGTAAAGAGAACATCCGGTTTCAAAGGATTGGTCGAAAGCCCATTCATATTGCACCGATCATCAATCATGTCTAAAGTCAGAATCACGCTTGTCTGGTGTTTTATATTCAATATATACAACCGAATGTGGGCGCCGTGGCTCAAGTGGTTAGTGCGTTGGACTACGGAGCGAGGGGTTCCAGGTTCAATCCCCAAACAACACCTAAAATTTCTTTCATGGCCCCACCTCTCGCGACCGTCTGACAAACATCCGAGAGTAAAACTGTCATGAAAAAGCTTCTCAAAGTTGCCGTTCGGATCCGGCATTAAACAGTAGGCCCCTTCCATTCGTGTGAAGAATATAACACGCACAGCACGCGTGGTTGTGAGAAGCTAGACCCTGGGTCCCATGGACCTGTCGCGCCAAAAATTTGTATTTTTTTTTATATACAACCGAATGCGTGCACACAAACGATTCGGAGTGTTATGACGCTACAGCAGTTTGCAGTATACCAGCTACGCCGAGTTTTGCGACTTAGATCAAGCTCAAGCTTCACAGGCGATCTAGAAGAAGACTAAAAGTCGTCGCTCTCGTCTCAGTGTAGATATCGCCAGGTTTTCTAAGTGAATCCAATTTGATTGGTTTGCCTCTTTTGTGAACAACCTATTGGTTTCGCCTAGAGTGTCGATCTTTTCACTATCTTTATGTGTTTGGAAGGCGAAGTACCTATGATCCGATAGGAACACCTCGGGCAGAACTTTCCAGTATGTAGTCGACTTGAAGTTTCGGCTAGATAACGTCAAGTCAATCACCTCCTTTCTTCCTGTCATAACTAAGGTTTAGTCATTGTTAATGACCATGTCAGACGATAGTAGAAAGTCAAGGAGATAGTTTACTTGTACATTGCATTTGCTGCTCCACCAGACTGTATTCTTAGCATTACCATATGATTAGTCCCATTTCCTGAGAATAACAATACTCTGAGTTCGATAACAACTTTTGCGGGCGGAGGTATTATCAAATCACAGGAAAAGTAAGCTGATGCAACGACAAAACTTTTCCGTACTCCATTCGCTTCGTAGCTTATAGCAACCAAATCCTGGCCACAGCATTGTCAAAGCCTAGTCCCTGAGAGAAAGTTTGGTACAATCAGACAAGCTCTCGGTCTTTCAGATCGCTCGTCACAGCGCACCGTGATACATTGAATACCTCCAAAACCACAAATGCGTTTATTCCGCATCCACGACTCTTGTATAGCTGTTATATGGGGTTTTGTACGCACCACGGTACCACAGCCATATATGTAAATTTGTACTTGGATTTGTCACGAATTATGGTGTCGTGAGTGAGTCTGCAGAGATACAGGTGACATGCTCCCACCTCTAAACACAATTTACAGTATACAAGATGGTTAGTAGGAGGCGATTACCAATCCTTAAGTCTGTAGTACATTTTCTGGTAATGACATAGAGATTGGTGGTAAAACAAAGTGGAGTAATAAAAGGCAGCTTTCTTTGGCCTATACTGTTTAACAGAGAGCATCAAATATCTTAGGAGCATTATCTGGATTAATGTTGAAGTCAAATAGAATTTTCAAGCCATATTGTCCAAATGTCTGCTCTTGGAATTTAAGTCTAAATAAGGTCAACATATCGAATCCAAGCTGTGATTTGGGTTTCATACTTAGAAAGTGATTTTCATTTCCATGTGCAAGCAATATTTTCGAAAAATTTGGCTCTCCAACCGTCCCTCTTTACAAGAGAATGTCAGAAACTAGACATTAAGCACGACAACCCATACGAAGTGACAAGGGATGGTCTTCGATTTCTAAAGGACGACATGTTCTATCTGTAATGGGACTCATTGTATTATATATCTGTGGTAAGTGCATCGGACTATTGAGTGAGAGATCGAGGTTCGATTCGTAGATAACACCAAAGTTTTACAATATCTCAACTATTGTGAGACTGCTGGACTGGACCTCGACTGGATCTTACATTAGCGGAGCACGAAATGAGGGTGGTGACAATATAAAGAGAATAGAAACAATCTGCGATGCACTTATTATGCCTAATACTGGAGAACCTAGGTACAGTACACGACTACGCCTACCGAATGCGCGCGTTAAGAGAAAATTATGCCTTGATCAAGTGCGTGGATGATCAAGGAAATTCGGTAGGCAAAACAGACACCAACTGGAAGTAGAATGTAGTAGAAAACCAACAAGAATGTAGGAATATCTCTGCAAAAATCCAGGACATACCGACTTCTCCCACGTACTCAACAATGGATCGAAAGACCATAAGGAGAAATGAAATTCCACTTACAACAGTTGCTGACAAAACGTGATGGTAGTACCGTACCTCCAAGACCTATTCTTAACCTCACTTCACTGAGCGTCGCGGTCTGAACGATAATGGAAGGCAGTCTACTATGCCCCAGATTCTTGACCATAAAAATGAAAATTGAAGGTAACGTTGTACTATCTCATGACAGCACTGGTACTGGAGACACTAACTTTTGGAATACTATCTCTAACTTTCCACCTGAAGTTCATACTCTGAAACAATGTGTACGAAAGTGTCTAAAGAGGAAGTCTAATTTAGCCTGAAAATTCTATCAACTTTATGACATTGACAACAAGAGTAAAAATATCTACTTACGAAGGGAGTCCCGCAAGGATTAGTGCTAAGACCGATGCTGTGGAACATAGTGTATAATGACATGCTGAATACAGAACTTGTAGTGTTCACACAAGTTGTGGATGAATAAAACATGTCGGGGTGAAGCATGCAGTACATAAACAGAATTGCTTCTAGTCGGCTGTTCTGCTGACCAAAGAGAGGCTCATGGCTGCCATGACTTAACTTGTTTCGGTACCTCCCATTAAGTATAGGCAGTGGCAAAATGTCGCACAGCTGTCACAGAACTCGTGCAATGAGGTCGCGCACTTGAATGTCGGCTTTAGGAGGATGATACCTAAAACAAACTTAATATCTGTTATTACAACTATAAACTAGGCTTAAGAGGACGTAAGAATCCAGATACCATTGAGACAAAATGATCTAAATCATTGAATTGCGGAAAATTATAGAATCAGCAGTCTCGTGCAGTAGCTATGTGCTTTTTACTCCATTTGTCACATGCTACGGTAAGCCCAAAGTAGATTTGGAACATCCAGACTAGGTACATACTGAAGAATATTAAGAATCTCAGTCAGGGTCTCCATTATATTGTATATAGGTGCTTATAGGGCCTATTTTAGGCCTTTTTTAAAAATCAAAGAAAGCTTAATCTCCAAAGTTGTGTGAGGTATTAACAACGAATCGTAAATGCTATTTGTACTGAAAATGTTTGGCGAAATATGCACTGAGTGATGGACACATTTTTATTATAAAATAACTACCTAAGAAGCTGAAAACATGTTCAATGAGTATATATTCCAAAAACAAAACTAAACCTCTGAATTCTATAACCAGATATGTAAACCTCTTTGACCAAAGAAGTTTATGACAGGACTCACTCTTAATCCTAATCTTGCGTTTTTAGAAGGGAAATGGAAATGGTTCTGCCGCTGAAACCTGTTTCTACCTCAACAAGCCCTATTACTGTATCTCTAATTAGGGATAATAGCCTACATACATAAATGCTTCTGAGAATACTTAACCGTTCTGTTAGAATATAAACATTCTGACACATTTCCACCGACCGACCCGGCTCAAAAATTAATTTAATGTTTTTTTGTTTTTTTTTAAGCTAACATCAACAGTTACTTTTATTTCTGTTCCACAGAATTAAAACAAACCTCGAGTTGAAGAAGAAATAACGATAACCGGGAAACTTAAACTAGTCATAGTTTATTCAGTGTGTGCATTTCATTAGGATAATAATAAACCGTTGTCGGATTAGTAGCCGAGCATCCATCTCCTGTAGATACAAACAGTGCAACGAGCAGAGCTACCACACGAAACGAATAAAATCGCAAAGCGAACGAATACCAGTTCGTGCCTCGTCTCGTTTATGGTGGAAATTAAAATTTGTTACGCTCTGATGTTGTGCGCTTTTGGCAGTCAGATGGATGCCCGATGGGAGGCATGAAATATCTATGGTTTACTACTGTATGCAGGATATAAAAGATTCAGGATATCTGTCAGGTCAGTGAACGGGGAAAAATTAATCAACCAGATGGTCTGTGAAAATGTGTCACATTGTCAATTATATGCTGTGGTGGAGTTGATGAAATTTAATAAGTGTTCTGAGAGTTTTGTATTTACGAACGTGAATAGTAAGAAAAAGACTTCACCCAACTTAAAGGTTAAGAGTTTGATTTTGTATTGTTAATAGTCCTACGTAAAGCATATTATATTATCCATAACCCGTTCTCAAACTTTGATGTAACATTATCGGGAGAGATGATGAGCTCAAGACAGACTTGTATTTATAATTCTGGAACCTGAGAATATATTTTGTTGTTCAACTCATCTTCAAAATCAAAAACGGCTGCGTTGATGATCTCAAAGACGTTTGATTGAGGCTGTTGTAGACCCCTTTTAAGCCATCCAACTTCCTATGGGCTACTACAACAACTCTGCTTTCTATAGGACAGACAAATTCAGACAGTGGTCGACTATGTCTTCCCCCGATATGTTAGTTACCCTGTAATCTTCCTCACAGCTCTATTTGTCAATATCATAGTGCACACAATCTGTTTTATGGTGTCTACACACAAAAGTGGTCACACATTAGACCTCTCTCGAATGCAATTTTTAAAAAGTAGCCGCTGTGGACGAAGCCCTCTATAGCATTCTCGAATTGAGCTATGATCCTTGGGAATGGTCAGAGCTTAGAACAGTCTACTGAGTTGGGATTCAGCGCCAACAGAATATTGTAAGCATGGACTTGTGGGTATTTTCTAAAAAAATCTCTGCAAGGAGCTTCTTGAAATGCTGAATTCTGTAAGCGATACTTTTATTTTTCTCAGTCGAAATTCGTCGATTGAATGAGACGAACATGCACAAGAGTTTTTTGGTCCATATTCAACTTAGGTCTTCAATTTCTGCAATCATTCTAACCTCTAAGCTTCTGCCAGAAGGCAGGAAGTTTATGTTCTAAGGACTTGACTGTGATCTCTACAAGAGCAGTCTAAGAAAATTTAAGTTACAGGTTATCACAGGATTTAAGTTTTTTCTGTGAAAAAAAAAAGATTCGTCTCTGATTAGAAAATCTTATCCAAATCTCCAAATATTCCTAGTTACATCGAAAAACCAGATGGTAACTGGACTATGTCCAATATCCTTACTTAACCTTACAGCTTCTTATTAATACCAATTGTCCTAGTAACAAAACAGAGATAGAACATTCTGTAGAAAACCAGAAGACAGTCCAACTGTGTGTTTCACCTTCTTCCTGTTGATATCTATGGGAAGCTGAAGGCGGGTAAAGCACATAGTGGAATGTGGGCAACGCAAGTACTCTCAGCGGCCATAACACTACTCCTGGTGATTCGGCCTATATTGTCCCCTATTTGGTTATTAACGTCAATTATAAAACCAAGATTCCTAACAGAAGTGTTTGGCAGTCGGGAGAAATTTTTAATTAGTCTGCGGTAAAGGTATACACAGACGGATTCAAGACAGCGTCTGGTACAGGTCCGGGAGTCTACTCTCTATCACCAGACTTTTGCATCACTACACGATTGCCGGACGGCTTTAGTGTATTTCAAGCAGAAATCACAGCAGAATGCAGAGGTATTGTTTTTTATAACAACAGTCAAGCAGCGACAAGGTTTTGGAATAGCTGATAGATAATACGATTTAAGCTGGCAAAGCAATGACGCGTCTCTCTTGACGATCGCTGTGAGGTGCTGTGAGGGTTCAGCTGGCTAAGGAGGGTGCAGACCGTATCTTCACTGACAATAGTTTATCGATAAAGTTCCAAAGTTTCAATTAGATACCGCAGACGTCAGAATGGCAAACAGTAGGAGGAATAACATCAGGACATATCTGTCTTTTAAACAAATCTGGCTAAGACTGGATTCTAAGTAAATTAAAAGATTTATCTATGTTAATAGGAAAAATTTAAGAAAGATAGTAAAGACCCTCATGGAACATTGTTTGATATGCAAGCATTGGTGTAGAAGTTGTAGAGACATAGAAGAGGAAGAAACCATGACGCACCTTCTGTGTACCAGTCCTGCCCTATCGGCTTTAAAAAGGAAAATTCTAGGCGAATACTTATTCGACGATCTTAGCGATCTACCCAGACTCGACTTAAGAAAAGTAAAAAGTCTCGACATAAGAAAAATAGGCTAAATGGCTTTCAGACGTTCGACGAAGTTGGATAGAATATTCGACATTAAGCAGGGATATGCCTCGATAGTTCTTACAAGACATAGCTTTCTTAAATATGGGGCGGAGCTGATAGTCCAGACATCGCTTCATGGCTTCATCTACCCATACTTAGTTGATGATTTGATGCATGCATCCTACCAAAGCATCACCACCATGTTTGAAAAGTTCCGCTGGTAGACCATCAGCTAAGCCGACTTACAAAACTGGGAGGGGGAATGGGTTCTTCATTGACTGGATGGGGGTTCTCTTCTTTCTCTATTACTCTCTCTTCCTGATGCCTATTGAGTAGCTGCTGGAAATGCTGTGCTTTGGTGACTAGGTTTCCTTCACTGTTTCAAGGAGCCTGCATTGCTTGAAGCCAACTGCCAATTACTTAACTTTCTTAAAAAAACATCCGGATGTTGTTCCTATCGCAGAAGTCTTCGACATCCTTGAGCTGGTCTTCTCTCGATGCCCTTGTTTTGGCCTACAGCTCTTGTATGTGTCCATTTTCTGTCAACTTTTCTGGAGTACGCATTCATCAACCTACCAAGGGCTCTTTTTGGGTGGTGGCTGGTAGCTTATGGTGGTCTCGGCTACTTCTTTGATGATGTCGCGATACTGGTTCCACAGATTGTTTGCGTTTGTGGACAGTGATTGCACAGCGGAGATTCTCCCGCTCAGGTGCTATCTGTAAAATCTGGCTACTCTGGGTGGTTTGCAGCTTCTTCTCGTTGGATAGTCTAGCGCTGAATTTTGCTGCAACAAGAAAATGGTCAGAGTCGACGTTTGCTTCTCAGAAAGCTTGAACTTGCAGAATATTGGATGTGTGCAATGCTTTTATTAGCAAGAGCTCAATGGCTGGCGGTGGAGAACGCCAGGTTTCTGTGAGGATTCTTGGAAATCTTTTGCTACTTATCACGGTATTACAAGCTGCTGCAAAACTGATTACCCGGGAGCCGTTGTCTGTTGTCGTGGCGTGAGGGTTGTGCTTTTCGACTAATCTGCCGAATATGTTTTCCCTACCGATCTTGGCACTGAGGTCTCCGAGTCTGATTTTGCCATCACACTCCGGACAGGCTTCGTCCAGGATGTCATACAACTCCTCCTTGATAGAGTCTTGAGTTTCGTTGGTACAGGCGTGTGCACATATTATGTTGATGTTTTGGAATGTTGCCTTGATGCATTCAGGCGATCGCTGATCGTCTTAAAATGAGTTATCATTACATCATACCACGACGAATCTGCATCCTAACATGTGCAGTTTTTTGTAATAAATGTCGCAATTTTTCCGTTTTTGCATACCTGATCCTATCCATCGTATCTCCTGGCTCGCGGTAATACATAAATGCCTTGTACCGCGTGAGAACAGATTCAAGTTCTTGAGTAGCATCAGGAGTGTCCACTGTACGTACGTGCCAGGTGCACACTCTCAAGTTATAGTCCGTGAACATTCCGGGTACTGATATTAAATGACTTTGTCCGTTTTTATACAACATCTGTATTACCATAAATCTCGATAAATTTCCTATAGTGTCTCAGGTTGTTGCTGGGTAAGATGACTTTAACTGAACTACTCCCAGCCTCTCAATGAAGGTTTAAGACGTTTATTGTACGTCTTCGTTTTAAGTTAAGACTCCTCCGTAGTCCAAATAAAATTTAGCTGCAAAAATAGTTGATACTTGAAATCGAGGACAAAGTGGGAACTAGGCCTAGAGTGGATGTTTCTCGGTGACAAAAGCTGTCACACTGATATAACCACACTTTACCGAGTCCTAATACATAAGTACATGGCTATTTTAAATCATATTTTACGAGTATAGAATAATGTATAGAAGATCGATTTTAGAGGAAAGAAAAAGATGAAGACTTAAAAAAATATGTATGTACTGTTCAAAATCAAAAAGCCATGTGATTCGTCTGCTCACTAAACGGATTAATTTATTTCGGAAGTTCGAAACCACTTTCAAAGCATTACCAAACAAAACAAAAGTCCTCAGCACTCAGTTTAGCTATACATAGCGAAAACAATGTCAATATCCTGGTTTTACACTCCTATAACCCACAATATCTGACTTAATCGACTTTTACTCAAAAAAAATAAAAAAAATCAAATAAAAATAAAACAAAGTACGAATAAATCAAATCAGCACACAAAAATAGACAACCTGCAGCAACCAAGCCAACAATAAACAGAGGCCCAATATTTTGATTGAACGTCGCAAGTAATCAATAGAAAGCCAACAAAGAACCAGCCGAAAAAAAAAACTTAAATAATCGTTAGCCAAATGGAAGCGCGATTTGAATAAAATATCGCAATGAAATAACAACCAATATAAGCCAATCCATATCGTGTGCGAACCGCCAACAAAATGAAATAATATTCAGCCCTAAGTACTCAAAGGCAAATAAACATGGTTGCCAATAACGAGTATAGAAGTATTGTAAGTCGCTATAATTCAATTGTGTGTTACCTTATCCTTTTACTATAAAATGTAACTTACTTCGAAGAACTTACAACTATCTGACTTATGGTTTAGGATTTAGAAGTTAAACCAAAGAAAAATGGTAGTGGAGCAAAAAAAAGTTTGTAGACAATTTTGACACAATCTCAAAAGTCAATCAGAATTACTACTTTGCCTTTTAGGACGTGAAAGATACATATGTATGTATAGTCCTTCCCAAAAGATACAACTTTCAGCGAAGCTTTTGCACATTTTTCGTTGCGGTTTTTCCTTTAATTATTCTTTACGTTGTAAACTTTTTGTCACAATGAATACACCCTACATAGTAGCTAGTAGGGTATAAAAACACGCTGAAAGGTAAACATAAAAATTGTAGTATACACTTACACGTGTATATACAAAAATAAGGGAATTATTATGTCTGTCTGCAGTGGATTAAACCGCAAAAGCAGGTTAAATTGCTTTAACCTTGAGATACGCGTTAAATTGGTAAAACGAATGCGGTTAAAGAAGCGTACCACAAAAAACCAACCAAACACACAACCCCTTTTCGTGTTTTGTCCTAAAGGAATAAATGGGATAATTAATGTTTGATTATCTGGTTTTCAAAGGATTTAGTTTTGATTTTGTGGTTGAAATGCAAAAAGTTTACAGAAAGGTTAGGTTTAATTAGTGATTATTAAGAGGAAAGACTCTTAGCTCACTATATGAACGGGAAAGGGAACATAAAGGAAAACGAAAGTAATTCACAAGGAATATGTGGGGCATACATATACTCAAAAAGTCTTAAGTTTTGTGTGGTTAGAATAAACCGCTGTAGGGCTTAGGTTTTACACGATTTTATTACCTTTAAGTAGATTTTGAGGGACTATCATAGAATTTGAAGTTTAAATTCTGTTTAAAGATTGTATGTGCTTGTATGAGAAATATTCGTTACACAGAACTTTTTAAATATTTTAAGCTATATAGGCTTGTCTACAACAAGCAAACATTTTGAAAACACGGGGTAATCACGGAAAAAAATATTAATTCCGAAAACAAAACAAGCTTCGGATATGAATGACTTCACTGTTGACGACCCTCGCAATCGAAAAACGGGCAACGACCTTTGGATCTGCACGTGGAATGTTCGAATCCTTAACAAAACGCGGGCAGCCGAACAATTAGCAGAGGCCCTAGACTGCTATAAAGCAGATATCACCGCCATCCAAGAAGTGCCATAGAATGGGCGGGGCAGAAAAAGGATGAACAACTGTGACATCTATTATGGTGGTAACTATGGAGAGCAGAAACAGCGCTTATTCGGATGCGGATTTTCATACGCATCAGAAGTCTTAAGCTTTCGACACATGAGCGAGCGTCTTATGACCATCGGTATTAAGGCTAATTTCGCCAACATAAGCCTTTTATATTTATGCACCCATGTCCCCAAAAAAGACAAGGACGACCCAACCAAAGAATGTTTCTACGAGCTCCTCGACAAAACTTACGAGCAATGTCCTAAATTGGACGTTAAAAACGTAATAAATGATTTTAACGCCAAGATAGGAAAAGAGGACATTTTTCATAGGACGATTGGAAAGCATAGCCTAGACGACAGTACTTCCGGAAACGGACTTAGGCTTATTGACTGCGCTGCTGGGTGAAACGTGTATATAGCAAGCACACGGTTTCGTCTTCTCAATATCCACAAGGGGATATGGCGGTCTCCTGATCATGTAACGATCAACCAAATTGATCACATTGCGATCGACGTAAGGCATGCCTCCAGTATTGTGGATGCTCGAACCTTACGAGCATCTAACATCGATTCGGATCACTACCTTGTTCCAGCCACGGTACGAATGCGGATATCCTAAAGCCCACAACAAAGATGAAATACTTTGACAAGATATAACGTTGAAAAACTGCAATCGCAAGAGATCGCCAGAACCTTTGCGTTCAAAGCGGCTGGAAATGATCTTGTAGAGAGCATACATCAACTCATTTTTAAGATTTGGTCAGATGAGTGTATGCCTGATGAATGGAATCTCAGCATCCTTTGCCCAATCCACAAGGAAGGAGAGCCCCTTAATGGCGCCAATTACAGAGGTATTAGTCTCCTTAACATCACGTACA
Organism: Xylota sylvarum; assembly: GCA_905220385.1. Classification (NCBI taxonomy): domain Eukaryota; kingdom Metazoa; phylum Arthropoda; class Insecta; order Diptera; family Syrphidae; genus Xylota; species Xylota sylvarum. Next base: position 98,263,240 of record LR999957.1, on the reverse strand, counting down.
AGATCTTATCTGCCATACTGTGTGAACGTCTGAAACCCTTCGTCAACAACCTGATTGGGCCCTATTAGTGCGGTTTCAGACCAGGAAAGTCCACAATTGATCAAATCTTAACACTTCGACAGATCCTGGAAAAAAAACAAGAAGTCCGAGTCGATACCCACCATCTTTGTAAAGATTTCAAGGCCGCATATGACAGCATTTATAGAGACGAGCTATACAGAGCTATGTCTAGTTTTGGCATCTCTGCCATACTTGCCTGTGGATGACGATGGAGAACGCTTGATGCTGCATCAAGGTCGGTAATGATTGCACCGAGACTTTTGATGTCAAAAAAGGGTTTATAAAAGGTTTTTCCTGTCTGCGAGAGAGATAGAATACGTAGCTATCAGATGGACGAACAATACGTTGAACAGTAGAGAGCATCAATACATACATATCCCTCAACTAAACAGATCTGGCCAAACCTGGATTGGAAGAAAACAAGGATACGTATCTTCGTCAGTAGAAAGAAATGTAACAAAGATAGTTAAAGTATTGTCTGGTAGTCAGACATGACATTAGGTTAGGTGCCCGCTTAAACGATACTTGTAAAAGCTGTAGAAACGAGGAGAGGAATAACTATCGGCTTTGAGAATCAAAACTTTGGCGAATACTTCTTGGAAGATCTAATTAACCCAGCCACACTCGCCTTGAGCAAGAAGAAAAGTTCTGTCTCGGGGTTAGATTGGGTTTATGCCTGAACGGCCAATTATTATCATACCGCATAGGTTTTACATTTACACTTCTTTCCATTATGTTATCACATTGGACCTTCATTTTGGACTAAGAGTAGCAGATTCCATAGACCAGTTCCCATAACTCGTGAATCTATTAAAGCAATTACTGCAGAAACCAGCATCCTTTAACATTAATTTCCAATTTCTGTTTTAAGAAAGAAAGTAGTCTACTCCTCTAGCAATTAAGTCAGATATGTATGTACATAATCAATACAAAAAAACAAATTTAAATTTTGAACAACTTCTCAGAACTCATCATGTGGCTGTCGTAATTCCCCAAGTCGACGACACGCCCATCTAAGAATGTATTTAACTCAGTCTATTGCTAATTTTCGATTAAGACCCCCACCTCAAACATCGCCAAACAACAAATACACCCTCTTCTTCTGTCAGTCATTTCATTAATTGAATTGTAATTGAAAGGACTCCAATAATCTATAGCCCATACCCTACAGATCAGACTTAAGTTCTTTAAAAAGCCAATATTGAATCGAAGCAACCCAACAACATCTGTCCTCAGCGAAAATGTATTTTATTTACTCATTTCTTTGTTTTTTTCCTATTATTTTCTTTTATTTGATTCTTTTTTTTTTTTCCTTTTCAGGTCATTAAATTTATTTTTGTTGACTTTTCGTTTTCACTAATGAAGATGTAAACAAATTTTCTTTACGGTATAGGTCGCCAAAAAAAAAAAAGACACAGAGAGAGGAGAGATTATTGGTAGGTACATTGACTTCGTCTTTATATTTAATGGAGAATTAAATTAAATTGGTTTGTTTACTTTAAATGAGAAAAAAATTCAAAAGAATTGCTTTTTGTTTCCCATAACGACTTTAGGAAGGATCTTAATTAAGCGTGGTGTAAAAATATCTACACGCGCTACATTCGGTTTAAAGGATATTTTTCGAGTGTCATAGTTGGATGGGTGGCTTTTTTTTATCCTATCACTTATGAAATTAAAAAAGAAATAAAGACAAGACTCAAGGCAAAGAAAGCTGCAGGCTGTGACCAAATTACAGGTAAAGGTCTGCTGAAGCTTACCCAACTTAACTCAAGCTGCAATCAGACTACATACACGCCGCTGTCACTGGAAAGTGAACTAAGGAAAATAAAAGCGGGTGTTCCTCAGGGCAGCATCCTGGGTCCAACATTGTACCTTCTGTTCACCAATTATTCACCCATCACACCAGAAAGCATAACAGGTACATTCGCTGATGATGCAGCGGATCTGGCAGTCGGCAATACAGTATAAGAAGTAGAGAGAAAGCTACAAACAGCGATGAACACCATTGAATGCTGAACTAACCAATGCTGAACTAAATTAGGGAAATAAGTGACGCAAAGTCTGTGAACAGCTTACTAGTTGGGCCTCAAAATGTTTCCTACGGGTTAACCCACTCAAAACAGAACTTGCCCTCTTTACGAGGAAATATAAAATTCCCGTTACTGAGCCTCACACGATTAATGGCACCAGTCTCTCCATTAGAGATAATGCAAAATACTTGAGTCTATATTGGATAGGAAACTAAACAACTGGAAGCCAATCAACTTGAACACATAAAGAAGGCTGCTATGACTCTATAGTCCTGTAAGATCATAGGTAGGAGCTGGGGTTATCACGCCTCAACACTAACCCGTGAAATTTCAGGTCTATAACCCTTCTTCGAGTCAATACGCACCGAACAAATTAGGGGTACCAGGAGCCAATGTCTAGAATGCTACGTGAAGTCAGCGAATATCACCTTCTCTTTGACTTTCATCTTAACAGACTGTCCTGTAAGAAAGTCATTTATTCTGCTTACACCTCTCATCCCATTGATCCCACACTCAGCTCATAATTACAGCTTTAAGGGACCCTGTTACTTTTAAGTTTGTGCTCGTACTAAGCTTTAAAAAATGTCCGGGGTTGACCCGGGCCTCAAAATAAATTCTACTACTGTATGGTATGATCGCCTGGTGGCTGGTTCATAATAGAGTTGCTCATTGCAATATCCTATCTAAGGAGCAAGGATCTGCATGTATATGCATCAGTGGCGCACTGAGAACTTCTCCTTCATCAGCTCTGGACATTATACTCCACCTGCTCCCCTTAGATATTCTTGTCAAAATTGTCTGCGAGTGCGGCTATCCGACTTAAAGCCTCCTCACAAAGGTCTAGCTACCCTAGAAGACACCGACAAGACCACGCCGACCCTGTTATTTGACAGAAACTTCCGTACGAGCATCCCTGATCGTAGTGAATGGGTCATTGCTCCCTCTTCTGAGCATAGTTCAGTCCACTGGTACACGGGGGTTGTGGTGTCTTCTCCGACAAGCTCTGAGTAACTCTTTTCGCCTCCCAGATCATTGTAGCGTTTTTCAGGCCGAAATCATAGCGATCACGGAAGCCTTGTCCTGGTTGATTGCAATATCTGTTAAGGATATTACCATTTTCACTGACAGTCAAGCAGCAATCAAATCCCTGGAATCGTGCTCCTTCACTTTAAAGGCCGCTTCAAACTTTTGTCTCTTCTGGAGATGACTGATCGAAGTTCAGGCATTCACCTGTGCCAGGCCACAGAGACATTGCAGGAAATTACAAGGCTGACGAGATCGCGAGAGGATACGATGCATAGGATCCTGCCGAAATGGCGGAACTTAGGTATGCCATTCTCTATTTACAAAAGGTGGACGCTTTTTGCAGAACCAACTGAAGATGGTAAAATCTCTCTACTTGCAACATTTCCAGACAGATCTGGCCCAGGCTTAATCTGAAACGAAGCGATCGCAGATCAGCCACGTTATTGGCGTTCTTACTGGATACTGTCTGACAGGTCAACATGCCAAAAGCCAGGGTCTCTTATCACATGACTTCTGCCGAAACTGTGCGGATGAGGAGGAGGAACAAACCATTCTTATACGTGCCCAGCTCTGTCCCAAAAAAAAAACTTCTCCATCTAGGACCTCATTTCCTTGACAACCAAGGCGAACTGACGTTAGTAGTCGCCACGAGTCTCCTTCCCTTTATCAAAAGCTCCGGTTGGTTTTAACTGGCCCGGGTAGCCAAATGGTGCGATTAATGCATCACAATGGATTTTTACTGGCCACCATAACCTAAAGTCTGTGATTGTTGACTTTACAAACAAAAAATAAGGAAAAATCCTATATTCATCAACAATATCCAGATTCCTTATGCTAACACCGCCAAATACTTAGGAATAAACTTCGTTGAACCTTGAAGACGTCAAGAAAGAAATATGCAAGAAGGATAGACTGGCATTGGCAGACGATCAGTCTTATCTAAACGTCCGAAATTAAGTCAGGTCAATGTTCATCCTTAAAACGACTTAGTGCTAGGGCTAAGGTAGAAGAGATTTCAATGTCGATCTTGTGGTATATACATATGATCTCTGTCCGGCTGTATCATCTCTCAAGTAAAACGATGCAAAGAGTAAATCGCATTAATACACAAATAGATCAAAATGCAAAAGAACTTAAGAACACGACTCGTGCAGATGATGGAAGAATCATAGCAATAATATGAGTAGGGACTCACTCACTCGTCCAGACTGGTTACCCATTTTCAATTATAATATTTTTTGTCAACTCAAATGAATTATTAGTTTCTTGAACGCCACAGGTTAGTTATCCCTTCATTATAAGAAAGTCGTAGTTTCTATACCAAAATCTGGCAAAAGGACTCACACCTCACCAAAAGATTTCAGATCAACCAGTTTCGCTTCATTCCTTTGCGCGTACCCCACCCAGTCCAATCGCACCCAATGAATACTCATTCAAACTCGATTTAACATACTCAAACATCTACGTCAACTATGAGGAGAAGGATAACGAAATGAAACACTTCGTTTGGCATATTTTTCCAACAGATTACCTCGAAATACCCTGAAGCTCTAAACACAGAAAACCTAATCAGTGATAGTCTGGACAGACTTTACAACCAACAACCTCTAAGAGAGTCTCTCCACCGTCTTATGTTCTTTCGAAATACCAACAGAAAGAAACATCAGTATCCCTACAATTATGAAATTAAAGTTCGCCAAGATAATCACTATGGTTGAGGTTTCTCCTCTATTCGATAACATTTTCCTTCATCCCGCAATCTAATAAGGAAGAGAGAGCAGTTGGTGTTTCAATACCATTCTATCAAAAAAAGAAACATATCCAATGTAACTAATTTAAGGTGATTGTCTTACATCTTACCTCCACTTTCACCAAAGAACAAACACCTCCTTGGCCTTATGTAAATATCTTGGCGGTTGCAAGCAAACAAATCACGATCTCCGTGACCCCCTTCTTCTACTGTCACCACACAAAAAGACACATTGATGTGCACAACTGCATAGTGCATAGCCCCAGTGCTATCTTATGCAACCAGATCACGTGCATTTTATTTGTTTTCTCTCTAGCAAGCACCCTCCCTAGAAGGTCACCAAGTGAATTGTGCATTCGGATACAACTAAAACCCCGTAACCAGTGGAATTCCTTCCGACTAGGTCTCATAAAACTTTTAAAGTGTAAACTGAAATAAAATCATGAAATCCAGCAGAAAAAAGGACAATTTAAAGCTTCTGCAAGTTCTTCTACACTTACCATGCTAAGAACAGCGGCAACTCCATGCACGATTACTTGTACGTGTTTAGTGGACAATTTACGCCATGTAATAGCGTAGCAATGTGTCTTAATTATCGTCCTTCGTTACGTCGCCTTTTGACTCCTTAATTAGCTAGCAATGGGTAAGTTAGTCCCAGAAACGGAATCTGTAGCACAGTTGGTGTTAATAATTTGTAAGCACTTGCACGCAACTGAATGGGTAAATCAAAGGAGAAAAAAGGATAATTAAGTTGCCAGACCACATGTCTGGAGTTCTGCAAAAAAACGAAATAAAAAAAAAACATTTCGCATTGAAATTAGCAAATTAAAAATCAATTCCCAGCTGGAGAAAGCAATGTTATTTTTGTTCGTCATTCGTAGGGACTTTCGTCCTTCTAGTCGATTCGATTAACCGCAGGACATCGTCCTGCTACCCAGATAGATGCACAGTTCAAGTTTAAATAAATTCGATTTTATGCTAAATCCAGTTTTCAATTATACAGTGATATTCAATTAAGGATTTCTTTCAGTCAGGATGAATTTTTTTTTTCTCCTTTCCTTCGTTTTGCAAAACAATCAAATCGAAACAACAACGACAACAATTTGCAATATTTATTCTTGAACTTTTTCAATCTGTCTTTCGCTTCGGGACGGTACGGTACGGTACAGGACTCTGTTTGTGGCGCTTGATGCTTCTGGTGTCTGCTGCATTGGTACTTGATGACGAAAAAATTAATTGTTTTCCTTCGATTGGAATTTATAATTACTGCTATGAGCATTGGTTTTTGTGATAAAAGAAGGGAAGAAGGTCGAATGCATTCACCATGTCTGTGGAACTGTGTAAAATGAACTTAATGCAGTTCAAGGACACACTTACGAAAAGCAAGTACCGAGGATGTAAGTGTTTTCTTGGAAAGCGGACTGAATTCATTTATGTACATATATGGTGTCTGTGTTTGTACACCAACATGGGACATTTTTTTGGAAATGAAAATCTGCAATGCAGCAACATGGAAACAAAGTGAGCGAATCTGAGAGCCAATTATAACAGGCATGGAGATAATCCACCTTAACTCCAGTTGCTTTGTGTTCGATCTATAAACTAAGGCGAAACCGTCAGTAACTGAAAGAAGTTTTCAATCCTCCACCATAGACTTCAAACCAACACCAAAAAAATTCTCGGTACAATGTTGCATACATGCACAAGTTGACAGAATTTGCACATCCAAGCGTTGCAGGCCAAAACAAAGGCATCGAATGAAGAGTATATAGCTAGAAGAAAGAAGGAGAAGAAGATCCTGCGTAAAAAGAAAAGGGCCTAGGCAGTCTCCCAGCTCAAGGATATCGAAGAGTCCCACGATAGGAACAACATCCGGATTTCTTTTAAGAAAGCCAAGCAATTGGCAGCTAGCTTCTAGCCCGGAACGCAGGCTCTCCGAAACAATGGGGGAAACCAAGTCACCGAAGCACAGGGAATAGTAGATTTGTTTAAGCACTATTTTCAGCAGCTACTTAATGGGCAACAGGTAGAAAGAGTGATAGGGCAAGAAGAGAACCCACATCCGTTCAATAAAGAAGCCCTCCTAGTTTTGAAGAGGTCGACTCAGCTATCAAAAATCTGAAAAACAACAATGTAGCCGGGTCTGATGGTCTACCAACGCAGTTTTTCAAGCATGGTGGTGATGCTTTGGTAGAGTGCATGCATCAATTCAACAACTAAGTATGGGTAGATGAAGCCATGAAGCGATGACTGGACTATCTGTATGCCCCATCTTGAAGAAAAGTGATCCTATGTCTTGTAAGAACTATCGAGGCATATCCCTGCTTAATGACGCATATGGCGTCTGAGACCTTTCTGCATTACATTAATCGATACGTACCAGTTGTGGCTTCTGACCCTGCAGATCGACGGTCGACCAAATTCTCACACTAAGGCAAATCCTGGAAAAGACCAACGAATTTCAGGTCAAGATTTACCATATCTTCATCGATTTCAAAGCCGCATATGATAGCATTCATGGTCTTGAGCTCAGCTCTACAAGACGATGGTAGATCTAGCTGTGCCCTGGACGCTGGAAAACACGCGGTGCAACGTCCAATTCGGAAACAGTTCCCCCGAACTATTCCAAACATGTACCGGATTTCGGCAAGGATATGCGCTATCATGTGACTTCTTCAATCTTGTGCTGGAACAGATAATGCACAGGGAAGGCACTATCTTTAACAAATCTGTCCAGCTGCTGGGAGAGGTTTTTACGGCAATTGAATAGCAGTCGAAACGAGTTGATCTTGAAGTGAATGAGGACCAAACCCAGTATGTGTGTTGTCAACAAACAAAGAATTATTTTTTCACCACCTAAGACAAAATGTCACTGTTGACAACAGTAACTTCGAAATGGTTTATGAACTCACCTACGTCGGAGTAGGTAAGTGGGTCGGCGAGTGGAGGAATCCACAAAGCCACACTCAGGTCAATACAGACCCATTGTGATATACGTCGGAGTAAATATCAACTCCACGAATGATACTTTAGTGGATATTTGGCGATAATTTACCCTAGAAAACCGCTGCTACTTCGGTTTGACAAACTTTGATCCTGCCAGTTCTGCTATATGGAGTCGAGAGCTGGAGGATAAGCAGAAAACCAGAGCCGATAATGAACACTTTCGAAAGAAAAATTCTTCGTCGAAAATTCGGTCCCGTATGTGAGGAGGGCGTTTGGAGGAGAAGACCGCGAACTATGTAAGCTATACAAAGATGTGGATGTAGTACAAAATCGAATGGACAATGATGCTCCAGCAAATCACAGTCCCCAGGTACGAAACAACAAGGAAGACCGGGCTAGTTCATCCGCTTTTTCGATACCTGGAACCAGGTACCCAACAGAATTCCACGTTATTGCCTAATGAGATATCATCCAGTCATTTTATGCGCTTGGACCTTACCGATGCTCACCGTGACGCTGAAATGTCTCTTTGACAGTCAAGATAGATACTAATTATCAGAAATATTTCCGTCGATACGCATGTCCGCAGGTTGTTTTATTGTAGTGACTTCTGTTTGAAAAACTCTGCAATTGTCCTTAAGCTTGATGGACTCATTTGTATTTCGAGAATCGTAGTAGACACCGATTTACTACAAATATTTTCGGGAAATGGTGGCGCGTCAAATTTTCTCAACTCGTCCTTTAGCTTTCGTGAAAGTACAACTGAACACATCCGTGTCTCATCGAACCATTGGACAACCAATTCAATGTGTCACCTGTTAAGTCATTTCTTTCATCATATCATCAATACTACATAAGTATCTACCATCCTGCAACGTCATTCTTGTGGAGCAGAGCGTCTCCATAAATCTTTAAACTCAACTTATTGTGAGATAATGTGTGGGTAGAGAATCCAGTGCTAGACGAAGCCCTTAATTTTCGGCCATAACGTTCTAGTAAAAGAGCTGCCTTCCTTGGATAACCAGAGTTAACTTCTTTCTCTGTTGTGATATCTATTGTTCAATACAATTTTTCTATTGGTTGCAGTACGGATGTGTCCATGTTACTAATATCCATAGCTGAACCGATCCTTGTCAATTCATCCAACTTATTGCTCCGTCTATTTCTCACAGAATTTAGCTTAATGACTGACTTTATGATTCTGCTGTTATTATGTCCGCTTTTATATTAGTGAAGCCAACTACACCAAATGAATGATTAGTTTTCTGAAACTGAAACTCTTTTCAAAGAGCTTCCAATTGATGTTCTTTCACGGGTGCTTCACGCAGGTCTTGGGAAGCGTTCATTCCTCTGATGTGCAACCAATGAGCCACTGTATCTTCTTAACGGACTTCGGACCCATGAATAGTCTCTGCCTGAGACACGGCAGTCTACCACTCTCTTCGATCCCGGGGACGTTGCTTCCAGTTGCCTAGACCAAGCGCTCTGGCATCCACGACACCGACACCGACAAAACGGTTAGCACAAGGAAATAGATACTAAATCCAATGAGGCGATGGTGTCTAATACATACATGCGCTACAGCCAAATTGTTATGGCCACTCTACGACAAAATTTATGACAAGACAAGATTGCGTGATAAGGAATCATGTAGCTTGACTAGGACTACCCCATAACGAATTCTGTATGAATTGCAGAGTCGAAGAGGAAATAAAATCCATTCGTCACCTACTATCCGATTGTCCAGCATTAAGCACCAAAAAGAAAAACACTCCTGGTAGCTACTTCCTTGCGGAACTGGACGATCTAAGAAACGTTAAGCTGAGCAAATTCTTGAAATTCATACATTTATCTGGGTGGTTTATTTCAGCCGTACACTGTAATTTAGGTTCTGAGGGGTCACATCATTGCTAGTCCAAGTGAGCCGCTGACAACAAGGCCACCCATTTACCTACCCTAACCTAAATGCTTAAAATCCAAGCCATTTGCTTAAAAGCCTTAAAAGCATGTAGAACAGACAAGTTGAACAGTATGAGTTCGCAGGAAATAGAATAATATTCCACATACATAAGCAGTTGCTTAGTATGATTAAAATTCAATAAGGTCTTTCAAAAATTTCCACCTTACACCTCAAAAGAGCACAAGGACTTCACGTTCCTACAGAACCATGTGGCGAAAGTCTTCATCACAAATCATTGACATCTGAGCCTGACTACGTTATCAGTCCATCTAACTTTTCCCACCAACCCACCTTCGACAAAACTGAAACTCCATTTGTACCACTCCATGTAAACAAGCTATAACACCACCTTGTTAGCCTATCACATAACTTTATCATTTGTTACTCAGATGTTATGAATTTTTTACTACAACATCATAAGACCCTCAAATCCATCTTTCTAATCCAAAAACATAGATACTTTCCGAATATATGTAATTTACCCATGTTCCATCGGAGCATGTTCCATAGAGTTACCTCACCTAACCGCCCACTTGTGTGTGTCGGCCAGGAGACAAAAAAAAAAAAAAAATGATAAAACTTTTCGACTTTCACTTCATCGAAATTCCAGTGTGTTAGGCTAATTTTAATATTTATGTCTCTCTTCCCACACGTTTTCGTTTATTTTTTCTTCCCTTTTTGGTTTCTCTCACACGGGTAAGACAAATTTCTTTCCTCAATATCCTTGGGCGTATGTTGACATGGTGTATGAGGAAAACAAAAAAAAACAAAATGTTTCTTCGGGGGAGTCATTTTTTTTTCTTTTCCTTTTCGTCCTTTTCAATCATCATCATTCCTGGTGATGGGAATTTGATTCAATTGTTTTTGAATGTGTTGTGCATGCGAGACGAGACGAATATACAACCTCGCCTGACACCCAGAAGATGGCTTAAAGGCAAAAAAGATTCGGTTCTGAATCAAATAGGTGTGACGCGTGGTTTAGAGGGCGGGCGGCGTATGCTTCCAAACAGATGCTGAATGAGAGGATTTATTGGGATCGGATAGACAGACAAAAAAAAAACACGAAGAAGAAGAAATTTGTTTGTTTATTGAAAAGAAATTGTCATTCTTCCGTTTTGGTTTATTGGTTTATGGATTGCTGTTTAGTTTTTTTTTTCTTTTCCCATTGATTTGCGGGGAGTAGGGATACGAACAAACGGAGGAGTGGGATACTGTTTCGTGTTTAGAAGTAATTTGAGGACAATTTTCGTTGCAAAGTTTTATTTGGCTTTTCTTGGAAATACAATCTGGTGGTAACTAGTTTCTTGGCATGCCTCAGGGCACTGTGTATCAATACGAGTAATTTGTTTGAATAGACGAGATGATAGGAAAAGTAATATTTAGCTTGGGAGAGGGCAATCCGATATGTAGAGAAAATCCCCATTGCTAGGGGATAATATTCCGATTAAACCCATCTAAGCCCCTGGCCTTGACACAATCAAACAAATAACATTCTCTGCTGACTCATGTTTCAAAAGTTGGAAAACTTTAAAACCACCAGCATATCATAACCTAAATGAGTTCTACACACATCCAAGGACCTAAGACAATCCACCATACATATAAAATCGTCGTTAGATGAAAAATTCCAACTTAATCGCTTATGGTGACAAAAATTTGTTCATTATCCTTGCTGGCGCCAGGGTTATGGTTCATTTTCATATAGTAGGTATTGATTAAGAGCAAACCGATGATATCGAATCCCAGGAAGACTGACGCCTCTGTTAGAAACTTCAGAAGCGAAGGTATTGTCTTGGAAAATTATCCCCCATTCTTTGTCTCGGATATGTTATGACATTTCCTTGAAAGAGCGAACGCTCCTTAATGGGATTTTAATTAACTCGACGATGACAATGTGTCTCCGGAAAGAAAAAAATATCGAATATCTTTTATTCAACAATATGGAAATAGGTTCAAGCACTTGGGTAATTAATATTCAGGCATTTAATGTATTCAACTCCTCATATGTGACCACTGATTTTCTGATTGAATAATTTTCGAATATTGTCCAGAGTTGAAATTGACCAATTTAGTGGTGACTAGTGTAAGGAATTCTATGCGGACTTAATGAGGTCCTTATGCATACGAAAACACAATCAATTCCCAGAACAACATAACCATCTGTGTGGGCCCCAGCAAGTCTATTGATTTTCATGAATTCCAAGATATAATCATCTGCGTTCATACCGCAAAGAATGCATCCTTTAACTAGTAATCAGTCCTAGACTATTCGTAATGCACTGAAAGAGTTCGTGTACACAAGGAAATCAGAGTTTGGCTTTTTTTTTTTGAATAACCCACTCAACCGTAATCGGCTGTCTGGCTAAAAAAATTAAAAAAAAAAAAAAACGCTAATACATATCCTGAATTTCGGCAGCAAGCGAGCAACCCCATTTAGATTCACGATACACATAAACAAAATATTCCGTCAATGAAACCATATCAGGGGGTGTATTTTAGACTGGGTTTGTGTACTCAGCGCTCAGTGGGATGTTAATGGCTTTGTGGAGATTTTGTTTTTGAGTGGGTGGGCCATACGTGCGTATGTGTACTTTTGCCAGTCTAGCCTTTCAAGGATCTGAATTAATGAATCAACATTCAACTGTGCATTAGGCCATTAGAGGTTTTTAAATAATCGCAGATTTACATACACAATATAGTCTGTGAGTGGCATGGTGGTGGCGTACCCAATCGGATGAGCAAAAACAATGGTTGTACGTTATGTGGTACCGGGTAGGAGTAATGTGCTGAAGTTGTCACGAGCATTTTTAATTATTACATCGAGAGGATGTAGAGTTACTCTGAAAAGGGTATTATTGAAAATGCATGTACATATTTATCTTAAAGACTTGTTGAAACCTAGCATGAGTGTATAAGGATTTATGTATGTCATTGCAGTCAGAAGCAGTCGTCGTAAATATACATACATATATGTATATATACATGTGTAAGATCACTCGAAAGGTGTGCCGTGAAAGAACTTCTATTCTGGGGATCGAACCTCGAACATCTCGCTCCGTATTCCAACGCTTGAACCACTTGAGCCACGACGCTTTCTCGAGTTGTGAGGCCGTGAAAAAATTTCTATTCTGGGGATCGTACCTCGAATCCCTCGCTCCGTAGTCCAACGCGACCGCGACACCCACTTTCATATCGTCATCTTATTTAATAAAGAACGATATCTTTACATGCGCATATGTATATATATTGCGTAGATGCCTATGCAGAAGCCTGTGAAGATGAAGAAGGAGTCACACTCACTGCTGAGAATATGGAAAAATTTCCTCTGCAGACTTGGAAAGCACAATGGACGATTCATTCTTGACGATGAAATTCAAAACTCCACCTAACCAAATCGAAGTGAGGATATCAATATTCAAGCTTAAATCCAACAAGGTTGCTGGACCATAACGTCGGACACTCTTCGTCAACTACCTGATTGGTTTTTATCAGTCTGATTTCAGGCCAGAAAAGTCAACAGCCGATCAAATTTTCATAATTCGGCATATCCTGGAAAAAAATTAGGAAGTCCAAATCGATACTCATCATCTTTTCATCGATTTCAAAGCCACATATGCACAGCACCAAGCTGGATAGGCTGGTGTGGCTTAGATGGCATCACAGGTGGTGCATAGTGGACGGCCTGCAGAAACGTAGGTTAACTGCGAATAAGTAGCCCCAACTAAGAGCGGCAGAGAAGAAGAACGTAGCTGAAAAGGTCAAAGAAACTTCTGCGAACTTTTTATGACAAATCGAGTAAACGCTGTCTTTGAAATAAGTGGTCCCTACCTACTACTATAAGTGGATGACTTCGGCATCAACATTACTACAGGCTAATACTGCAAACGCCTCTGTCCCGTTAAAATATTAGCAGGCCTCAGCTCCAAGGCTGAGGCGAGGAGAACCCATTCCAAATGCGTTCTAGAGTCACTGTAATGCCAACGATACAAATGCCATCTGGCCTGACCCAAAAATCGGACGAATCGCCAAAGGGCCAAATGAAGACTGCGACCAGACGAAAAAAAAGCGCTTGATCAACCAGTCAATACAAGATACACATTGACAAGATCAAGGATTTGTACGAGCTATCAGCGATCGCAATGCACGACATCAGAACAAAGGAGGCGATTAGAGAGAATAATGTAAAAGCAAAAGTCCACCGATGAAAAAAGAGCATTCTAAATGAGCAACAAGAAATCCGATGAAACGGAAAATGTCCCGAAAGACCAGCAGCTATAAGGAAGGCATGAATAAGATCCAGAAGACAGCCAAGAGTGAGTTACTCATGAAGCTCAAGAGACATGTCCAAAACTATTGAATAGTTGAACTACACTTTACTACTTACACGAAGCAATGATAGAAAAGAAGCCATTGGGGAACATCTCGCAGCAGCAGGAAGCATCATGAAAGATGCCGAAATATTCGCGTGTCAAACTATCTGCTGCGAACACTCACAAATTATTATGAAGATAGTACCCTTTTCTGGGACACAAACGAAAGTTCGAAAAAATATAAAACTACAGAAGGGGCTCCACAGGCATCAGTTCTAGGGCATGCCTTGAAGAACATTGTGTATTATGGAGTACCACGTATGTGGAGACCAGGACATAATCGAATACGTCGTTGGCATCGCGGTGGTGTAGTAGCTAAATCACTGGAGGAGCTGACGCTAAACTGTGACAACACCATCAAAGACGTGAAGATATGGCTTCGCTCAAGAGGTCTGGAATCAGTGAACCACAAAAGTAAGCAGGAAGTTGAGTGCCTGGTAATAAAGGTAGGAAAACACTCTACCGAGTCAAATGCTTACATAAAGTACCTAGAAGTACTGACCATAGGTTCAACTTTAGAGAACACATAACAAGCGTGAAAGCTAACCGGGCTGTTGCCGCAATATCCAAGCTAATGCCAAATATTGGAGGACCCAGGTAGCCAATTAAGAATCAGCTTGCGGCAGTAAACAAGTCACTCCTCATGTACGCAGCCCTTATATGGGAACCGGCAACAGCGATAAGTTTGTACATGAGAAGTATAAACTCTGTGCATACAGGACTATCGCTCAGAGTATCATATGCATATAGAAAGGTATCGAACGGTGGCTATGTTTTAGCCACGTAAACATGCAGGAGCATGGAGTCTGGCATAACTCGTACTACGGGCTACCGAGTATCTATAAAGGATTGCACCACTCCAACGCATAAAAAAAATGGCCACATATGACAGCCTTTATAGACGAGCTATAAGGAGCATTGTCTAGTTTTGGAATCCCTGCCAAACTCGTCCGTTTGTTCAGTTCATAGATGTGCTCGGCTTTTACTCAAGATGCTCAGTCGATTCATCTGAGCACGCTCTGAATGAAAAAAGAAACACGCATTGAGTGCTGTCAGCAGCATTCTAAACTAAAACAGAAACACAAAGATTTTTTTTGACAAGTCAGGCTTTGCTCTGAACTGAGAACGCTCACTGCCTTATCAAGGTCGGTAACGATCTCACCGAGAACTTTGATGTCAAGAAAGGATTTAAACAAAGTAACGCGCTGTCAAGTGATGTCTCTAACATTATAGTTGAAAGAATTGTGCGAAGCTCACAAGCTCACACAAGAGGCACAATCTTTCAAAAGTCGGTGCAACTACAAGCATACGCCGATAATATTGACATAGTTGGCAGAACTTAACGAGCTATCACCGGTACGTTCACTATTATTGAAACAGTAGCTGCCAAAAACGAGGACGAAACCAGGTATATGCTGTCAACAAGACAAAAAATTACAGTTAACAGGTATAATTTTGAAGTAGTAAGGGGCTTTGTCTACTTTGACTCTGCTATCAAT
Organism: Xylota sylvarum; assembly: GCA_905220385.1. NCBI lineage: Eukaryota > Metazoa > Arthropoda > Insecta > Diptera > Syrphidae > Xylota > Xylota sylvarum. The sequence continues at coordinate 98,247,599 of LR999957.1, read as the reverse complement.
TCTGACAACACATCATCAGATATAAAATGAAAAATAACTTTTGCCAATAGCTGCTTCTTTAGGCTGAGAAGGCAATTGAGTAGTAGTAGACTTGTTTATAAGACCTTGATGGAAGGACAACGCAGTAGAGGAAGACCTCGCCTTCGAAGTACAAGGGGATCTCAGCCGAGAGATACTAGCTAACTTTTAAAGTTAAACGAAAACATTGGTTGATCCGGATTTAGGAAATAAAAAAACACTCTGGAAAGAAGAACGGCACAAGGACAAAACCCCTAACACTTCTAATATGAGAATCGTAGCTAGCAGTAACTTGTACACATTATAGAATAAAAAAGACTATTCTATCAAACCAAAAAAGAGCTCCAAATGTTCTTGTAGAGCTCATCCTAAGCTCGGAAAAATTTCGAGATGCGCCCTCACAATGTTTTTTTTTTTCAATCTTTTAGAGAACTGACTGAGATACCGCTGCAAGTCGTACTGGAGCTTCCTTCCTCATGCCAAGTTTTGCTAATAGTAATGATGCAGATCAAAACCACCAGCACAACCAATCCTCTGCTCCATTCCACTTTAATTATATTTTTAGTGAGACTATCTAAACTTTTAGCCACTATGAGACAGTGTAAACTTTTACAGAACTAAACAGACCTATCAATCCGCAAACTTAGTTCGCCATTTCAACTTTCTTAACTGTCATGAGACTACAAGACAACTTTTCGCCAACACACTTAATTTAAGACTTTATATTCCACTATTAACATAATTTTTTAATACGAAGAGAAATTTATTTCATTCCTTCCTTCCTCAACTAATTTTTATTGCGAAACTGTAAAATGAAATACTTCCTCTCAATAAAGAACCAAAGGGTAAGTCAAAGTCCTTCCTCACAATAAAAACTTGCTAGTTGCGAGTTCAAACGTCAACAAAAAAAAAACTGTTTAAAATTAATGCAAAATCTCTTTAAAGTGACCATAAATCATGATACATTGTAGAGAGCTTCCATTAAATTTGAACATTTTAATGTCCTGAAACCTCAAACTGTCGCCATTTGATGACAGAGATATGTCTTAGAGTCGATTTTACGAGGATAACTCTCTTTTTGTTTAATCGTCAGACCTTTTACGAGTTTATCTTAGAAAAAAAACAAAAAAAAAAAATACCCAAATCGGCTTTCTCCCGACCTAACACACTTGCTCAGCTTTTAGGACCAATAATAAACACATTATGAAGGTTTATCATCCCCGCAGCCGCCAGTGGTTGGGCATTTTTTATTGGTTTCTCGTAAAAAACATACGCACCCGGAAAAACAATCTAAAAACTATAACTTCAATTGCCTTCTTATAGTCACACAATGGAAACATTTTACGGTAATGTTTCATTTTGTAGCCCAAAAAGGCTTAACTAGTATACCATACCGGCCAAATGTCCACCCTTCAAGCCATCGACCCCGTTGGGAATTTATGAAGATTAGCAAGAGTTCAGAGGATGTCTATGGGAGGGACACTACGTAGGGAAGCATATGACTTGTTTTTGTTTTGTTTTGTAAAAGGTTTCCTTATTGAAAAGGAAATAAAGAACAAGTGTGTCACGTGCATCCTTGTGAAAGAAAAAAATATATTTAAAGGCATTTCATAGAAATCATTCATATTCGACTCGAAGACATGTTTGGAAGCCAGTCAATTCATTTGAAATAAATTTACTTCGTTTCGTCCTTTTCTTGAATCTCCACAAAAACCTTGTCCGGATTGTACGTGTCATGCGGTATAGTGTGATGGAAGTGAACAGTTGTGTGTATTTGTCAATTGCAATCTTGCCTCTGGAATTGAAATTCATTACTCATTTTGTGGGAAAGTGGTCGACGACAGTGAGTAAGGATAAGGATTGATTTCATTAAAATGTTGCCAAACTTGTTCCTACTTTCGATTTCGTTTTTTGCTTGAAGAGGTTGCTTTTGATAAAAAATCGTGTGGTAGATGCCAAATGGAAATTAAAGTGATAGCGTCTGAATGTTTGTATTATTATTTCTCCTTTAAAGGTCATCTTTCCAATTCGTATAAGGTTACTTGACAGAAAAAAAGTGTCGGATATTATTCCTCAAGATACATAGAATGCATGACCGGAAAGCGTAGGGCCTTGTATTTATATGTCAGAATTAAACTTTTCTGCTCCGTTACCAGACCCTATTTTCTCTAAAAACATATAAGTTTCTCTACTTTGTATCAAAGTTCAGCCATTTCATAACAGTAACAGGACAAATGTCCCCGGCATTCAAATGATTTTCTCCTAGAATCTATTTTAATAAATTCTGTGTTTGTCACTTGCTAACACTTGCATGGATTACGTTCATTTACAGAAAACGAAATAAAATCGTGACCAAATATTCAATTTTTGCCTGACATCTGATGTCAATTAGGACAATCAAGTTTACGAGTTTCTATGCACTCTGACGTATTTTGATTATAATTAGGATAATTATTGCCTAATTGAGCGATTACAGTATGGAACAGGTTAACCTTTCGAACATTATGGGTACGAAAGTAAGTATTACAAGTACATATTACTTTTCAAATATATCAATTGGCATACATATGTAGATACACATATAGATATGTACATACATATGTAAGTAGGACGATTACACGGGTTTACCATTTGTTTTGCTGTGTTATTAAATATGTTTCCAACCCGTAATCCAACGAATTTTAACACATAATTGAAAACCAAAAATTTCAGTTGAACCGATATGCATACATATGTATGCAAATATATATTATATGTATGTATTTATGTAAATACGTAGTAAAACATAATGACGAGCTGCACATCGTGTAATAGAAATATTTTCTGTGTTTAGAGGTGGGTCTCTTTCGAAACTTTCCTGTCAAGCTGACAGGTAAAGCTATCTAGTACGTTACCAAGATGGTAATTAGCTAATGCAAAGTGTATTCCTTGAGTACACTAACCAATTCAGGTGCTTTTACCATCGGTTAGTGGCATATAATTTTAGTGAAATTGTGATTGCAACCACTTCAGACATCCGGACAAGTTCTGCTGTACTAAATGCCCTTATCTAATCCTCTGCTAGGACTTGCCGATCTCTAAAAAATAAAATAAACAAAAAGTACAAGAGACCAATAACAGTCCTGCCTAACAAAATAAACGCGACTGCATACTCCCTTACACCTACAATAAACACCCGTATTTTATATGCTACATTGCAGAGGAAGGATCATATCTGGTTCCCAAAACGAGAGGACATATTACGAAAGGAAAAAGGAAATTGATGTATGAAACTAATAAAGCAAAGACTACCTTAACACCCGCTAAAACTATCAACGTTTCTTGTCGAAAATGCGTGCATTTGGCATCGATAAATCTCTTCTTCAATGGATTAAAAACTACCTTTCGGAACGTTCAATTCAAGTGGTTTTGGACGGTTTTAATTCTGCTATCCATCATATAAATACTGGTGTTCCCCAGGGCTCCGTTTTGTCACCGACTCTTTCTTATATTCATAAACGATCTCTTGTCTGCTACTTCTAATCCATTCCTTCGTTGACGACAGTACCCTCAGCTTCTCATATTCGTATGTGTGTTAACGACCATCTTCGTTGTAATGACCACATATGCGAATCCGTCAAGAATGCTACGAAATGTCTAGGATTCTTCAAACGGAGTATATTGCTCATGTCTGGTCCGATGCTTCTAAGACCTCTTTGCACCTACTGGATAGAATCCAAAATCGCGCGTTGAAACTAATAGGGAACAGAAGCATTGCGTAGTCTATTGACTCGCACCAACATCGCAGAAATGGTGCTAGCCTTTCCTTATTCTATAGCTTTTTCTACAAACAGTGATCCAGCGAAATAGCCAGTTGCACTTGGCGCCTTCAACAATTTTTCCGCAATACCCGTCACGCTTTGAATGCTCATCAGTATACCCTCAAGCCTATCTTCGGCCGTACCGTCTAGTATAGAGATTCTTTCATAAACCGTACTACACGAATGTGGAATGCTCTACCAAGCTCTATTTTTCTCTCACATTATAATCCACAAACATTTAAAACCATCATTCATCGGTATCTCCTATCTTCTCTTCCTAATTTCCCTAACGCCTGTGTCTTAACATTAAAAGGGTACAACTAAACCCTTGAGCGTGCTTAAGTTATAAAAAAAAAGCTACTGATCAACATCAGACTTTTGTCGAAACAAAGTAAAAATCTACCAATAATGGAATGGATAAAGTTATCGTCTCCAAACTTAGAAGGAACAATCAAATTAAAAAAGATTACGATGACTTTGTCAGTCAACAGAACATCTACCATCTATCGAACTCCCCAAGAGTAGATAGATACTAGACTTGATAGATCAAGTCAAAAATCGTTATAACTCTTAAAAGAAACAAATTTTCCAGTGTGCAAGGACACTTTGTAATCTTGCAAAGCTGCAAAATCTGAGACCAAATCTGTAGGTTTTAAGTTGATGTTAAACCTAATTCCCCTGCATACTACGTACAGTTTAAAGAAATCAAAAGTACGATTAGTCTTAAATAATTGATCTCGTAGGGGCAACATTTTCGGATCACAACTTAAAGTGTGATTCTATATACAGCATGGATCTCAACAGAAGAAAAGACTTATGTACATTGTACATAGGTGTGTACTTATGTATGCATAATTTGTTAGGAATTAGGTACTCCCCATTCTTATTTTAGAAAGAAAATATAAACAATGCCGCAGTTTATGACATTGAATGAAAAAAACAAAACCGTATTGCCAATGACTAAAAACGAATATCTTATCATAACAGGAATACTTACAGGACACTGAGCAATAAGTGTAATCGCCTGGGCATCAGTTCCTCTGACTACTCCAATAACTGTAAGGATACACAAAGAGAAAAAAATATCATGCACGAAATTGTCTAATTAAGAAAACCAAGTTCCCAGTCCAAACTCAGTATACATACATATGTACATATATAAATACGTATGTAAATAAGCCGCATATGACATTTCTTCTGAAGTAGGTTTTCCAATCGTGGACCGGATTTCGGGAGCATGCCTTCAGTCTGCTTTGCTTTACAAATAATCAAATCGTACGATATATAGCATGAGACTATAAATATAAAAATATATATGTATAGTGAGTGGCTTCGAAAGATACTTCCTAGTATATTCGATTCCATGCGCGATTAAGGACAATGGAGTATCAAATTCAATCTCCAAAAAACTGTACCTACATACAAAGCCGAAGTCAAAAAAGCTAAGGAACGTCGACACTTTGTTATATCGAGCGAATGCAACCCAACGCTATGAAAAAAGAAATCTTTGCATACCAAAGAAACTTCACTGAAACTTTTATTAAAGTGATTCAGATTCAGATTCAGTCCTGCGGTGGACTTCAGAATTCTAATTGAAATAGTATCCAGACTCTTTGTCCTTGTCGCAATAAAGCCAATCGGATTTTCAAGTATCTCAATATCTACATAAACAAAATAAGAGATATTAGAAAAAGTGGTAGTGTGTTTGAGAGATAAAAGATATGAAAAATAGTCCTTAGCTATTGATACGGAATTTATTCACCATCTGATCGTTACCAGCACAAAGAGTTCCTTCCTTAAATGCTGAATGATTCCATCAGTTAAAGAAATGCCCAGAAACAGTGGTTTGTTTTACCCCACTTTGTCGGGTTTGAACCGGATTTCAGCACTTCTAGAAACTTAATTAATTCACAACGCCATAGAAGTCGTAAGGCACTGTGCGCTTCATAATTTGCTTTGTTTGTGGAAGAATTTCAGGAAAGCTCAGTCATAGAAAAATTTACAGATGTACATTGTATGGAGCTTGTCATACAGGTAGTACATATGTACATATACGAAGTGTGGGTGCCTATCAAAAGATATACTACATATTTATTCTAGTGTCAGTATTTGTTAAAAGTTTGGTGTCAAGTAAAACATTCCTGTTTAACTTCCCTTTCCACCTAAATGAAATTATCTGTTTCTGCAGAGAAGCCAACTTTGTTAAGTCTTTAAGCTTTACTACCTTATGTGTCGAGATATTGTTTATTTACACAATATATCCTAGATTATATGGCTCAATAATCTGGTGTAAAATACTTAAAAAGAACTGCTATCCATAAGAAGAACACTTACAGCGGTAATGATGACCATACATGTATTTATGTTCTATGTTATTCCTCTGATCTTTACTGTACATTCTAAGGCGAAAAGTGCTCTCAGAATAAAGGAAGTGAACCATCGACATGTATATGTACACATACATATGTAGGCATGTCGTATATACTGAGGTTTGTTGGAAGATCACAGATATGTCCTGACAGTCCTGACAGATATGATTAGAAGAGTTACAATTTACCACCAAACGAAGGAACTACCCTTCTTTAGCAGCTATGGTTGAGAGCCTACCGTCTTTGAAGGCATGCCCCAGGGTTTGTTATAAGCTTCGTTGGATAGCATCAGAAAACATTTTTTTTTTGTTTTCTTTTAAGCTCTTTACGTGTTGCCTTATATTGCTCATATAGATTGGCATTCTTCTGGAGCGCGTATATAACCTCCTCGCTCGATGACATTTGCAATGCAGTTCGGCAGTAAACTGAAGGATGGTGGCAATTCTCTTTTTTTCTTTATCTTGGTGGTATCCCAAGCACGCGTTATTTCACCTATGGCTTCTGCGGCTTTGTCACTAGCAGGCACCATCAATTCTGTGCCTCTGGGGAAGATGGACTAGAATAATTGCCTATCGAAAGTACTTGTCTTCCACCCCCGTTTTTGTGTTGGCTTTACAGGTAGCCTACTAAAACTTTATTTCTCTGTGTGGATGTCGCATAGAATTTGCTTGATGATCGCTGTGCGTGTACCGGTCACTAACTTCCCATATGTTATTCTTCTCGTCAGACCGATGCTGATATACATAGATGATATCAACAATCGAGCGTTCCAGCAGGGCGTGGCCTCGCCTGTTGCCTTCGGGACTAAACTATTCAACTGCCCATGCATTGAAGTCGCTGGCGATGATAACATGGTTTTTTCTGGTGCATCGATTGCTAGGTTGTCTAAGAGTTCCTCGAACTCTTCGATCGTAAGGTTGAGCAGTGCATAGCAGCTGTATACATACACATCATCAACTTTTGCTATTACGAATCCTTGTGTTTTCTTGAAAGTCAAGTTTTCATTTTTCGGCTTTTCGGCTAGAGTCTGTTGTCCATACGCCCTTGTTCATATCTTTAATTAAGGACGGCGAAGTCGATTTTTTCCTTTCACACCGCTTGTATTTATTAGAAGGACGTGCGCAGCTTGGCAGTGATTTAGGTGTAATTGTAGGATCTTTATATTTTCAGCTCTCTTAATGCCTTTTGGAAGGAGTAACATTTTGTGCTTTCCGTACTATGGTTTCCGATGATGTTTTCTTTTCCGCTGTATAGCAATCATTTAGGGTCTTTCTTGCTAGGTGTACGTTTTCTCCACATTTGATGCACTGGTTAGAGCAATCATTTTCGCTCTAGTAGTCGGCAGAATACCCAACCGATCCGAAAGTTTCCAACTGCTACTAGCTTCTGTGCTGCTTTTGCTTATATGCTAACTGCCGCTGTCTGCGTTCCGAAGTATGCCATCCACAGTTATATTTCTATATTTCTAAATTCGAGTTGTTCAGTCAATGCAAGGCATATTTCTTCCCGCGTTGTAACTCCATCCAGGTTCTTGACTTCGATGAGTATTTCATGCCTTAGTGTTCACAACAGTTTAGTTTCCACACCAGTTCCAAAAGCGTTTTTAACACTTCTATGGAATTTGTCCTGGGCACCTGGGCCCCGTGCACCTGGACTCCTTACATCCTGTGGCATAGTGTCTCTCTTGCGTTTAGGAGTTTCCGATGATATTTGCGATATCTTACATTTGTCTTTAACATTTTGCGGCTTCTTCAGGCTTTGTTTGGTCATTTCCAAGTACTTCATTTGCGCCAATTCTTAGGGTTGTGTTCCCTTCGTGGCGAATCTCCTTTTCTCACCCACCTAGGAAAGAAGTTCGTCGTGAAAAACCTTGAAAAATTACTCCATCCTGCACTACTGTAAACCTTTTTTCATTTCTTCATATTCCTGTGTATACGTAACTTTATTCAGTTTTAATAAAGATTTTAGTTTACCGAATGGATTCTGAAAAAAAAACGTATTTTCTACCCGTTCGACTGAGCAACAAACACAATGTTAAAGAACGCTATCAATTGAATACCGATATCCTTCCCAATCTTACCTTGATGATGATGATCCCTAGATAAATCCCTTCATTTAAAAAAAAAATAAAATAAAAATAAAACACAAATCTCTCCTTAATTTATATATAATAATATAATTCTCAGCTTTTGTTTTTTGCTTAATAAATTATTAATATACATATACATACAATATTGAATTTATTTTTCAGTTTTACATAATGTTTCATTCAAATATCCTACATAATATTTGTTTGTTTTAAATTTAAATGCTTAATTGTACAAATTGCAACATATATTTTTTTTTAGTTTGTATCAATGAATAAATTTGCATTTTAAATAACACACAACATTTTATGCTTCCATTGAGTATATAATCGCGAGTATTTAACTTTTTTTTTCTTTTTATTTGACTACTATCGCTGTATACAATCAACAAATAGATCAAATGGGATTAAATTATTATAAATTTTATTTAATTGTTACGCAGTTGTATAAAAATGGTTTAATTTGATTTATTTATTATTTTATTTTTTAGCATTCAATTCGTACATGTGCTTTCAGTATTATGTTTTTTTTTCTATGTAAGGAAAACACAAAGTTAATTTATTTTACGATTAAATTTAATGGTATTTTACAGAAGTTATTACAAATAAGTTAAGAACAGGGAGTAGGTAGGTATTTATTTTTTTTTTATAATTAGAAGCACATTTTTTAATATAATCCATAACTATTAACAGTTTAAGTTTACTAGGTTTATATACATTTTTTTTTTTCAAATAATTTATCTTATAAATATATTTTTGCTTTAACTATAAGCTACAAAAAAAGTTTTAATTTATTGAAGACATTTAAGAACTTTAAGTCAAAGTTATTTTACAAGGCTTATACAACTTATTTAATATGTTATATTTAATTTATCTCATTGGAAGGATATTTATTTTCAGGAGAATTATGTTGAAACGATAGTTATAGAATTTTGTTGGTTACACCAAAAGAAATAAACAGTAAGATTTTATTAATAACGTTGATGCCTGGCTTAGTTTATAACAACAATTTCATTAATGAGTCTAAGGTTCCATTCTCATGTAAGACCTGATTCTATCAAGGAAGCTTGGATTAAAAAGGAAACCTGCATACACTGCAATTCCCTTTCTAATTGCCATTGCTCTTTCATTTGAAGTATGAGCCTGCAGCACTTTGTAACACAATACCTCACAGCCCAAGGAGGGGTCCACATTATCCTTACCTTTTGAAGATGCCATTTAGTTAGAGGCGTTAAAATAACGATGCCAATTGTTACGCTGAAAACAAATACCCTTCTCATTTCGTCATAAATATTTCGTTTCATACCCTTTTATTGTTGAACTTTTAACCAAATATATACATACATATATGTATATATGTATATTTATGTAAGTATACTTTTTATTATTATTTTTTTTACAAAAAAGGACTCGTTACTCCTCATCTGCTTTAAAGAAACCAAGCATTTTTTTTATTAACTTTTTTTCCCCATTCAGAAGGGAAATAGTTCTTTTTTCCTTCTCTATATATTTTATACATCTACTTATATATACGGGCAAAAAAAAGGACATTTTTCATGCCTTAATTTTTCTTTATTGTTGTTCACCTATTCGTACACATTCGAGTCATGAGTCTTTTAACTCCTGATGCGGATACACAATGCCAACAAATGCAATTGAATTCACCAAAGAAGCTGATGCTGATGATGATGATGATGATGATGACGAGGACAACGACGTTGATGATGATAACGCTGAAGGTGAACTTACTAAGGATGTCCTTCGTTTCGTTGTCCCACTGCAGCTCCATCGCCAGCTGCTACTTCTGTTACTGTTGGTGCTATGATTTCCAGTGCATAGGTGATGAATATAAAAGTGCGACAATTGTAGCACAGCTCCTAGGAGTAGTGCCACTGATGTGAGAGTGGGTGCCGAGGAAATGAGCGCAGTCGATCCACTGCCGCCAGCATTTAATGAGGACACATCACCTGTAGGGATGAATTGAAAGAGAAAGTCTGTTTCGTTGTAGAGAAAAAAGAGAACAGGCGTGAAAATTGGGTTACTTTTTGATGGTTTGGATGTGCTTGTGTATACATATGTATGTATATGTATATATATATATATTGATGTGTGAGTTCGATAATTAAATATTTATGTAATTAATCAGTGGCCGTAGGTGGTAGGGATGCAGTAGTTTTCTTGGTAAAATTGAGGACGAAGAATAAAGGATGCAGAGGATGGAGACAATGGTATGGAGTTCATTGCAATTAGGTGTTACTCGAGGCGGAGTTTTACGTAGGGACGATTGTACTGAAAATAGCATGGGCTGTAAAGAGAAGGACTATTACTCCGAAAATATGAGCTTTATGTATATTATGGGGCTAATGGGTTGAGGGTTTGTTTAAAACGTTTCTGGAACACAATAAATTCTCGAAATATACATATGTATGTATATATGTATAAGGAATTGTTTTGCTTTGTTTCTATTCGACAATAAATCGATAGGAGGATATTGGCTAGACATAAGGATTGTCCTGATTTTCCCGTATGAAGGAAGAAGCATTCAGTGGATATAGATTATACCCAAAAGTTACAGAAATAAATTAACAACAACGACCAAGCTATTCGTATAGACCCTGAGCTACTTTTAATTAAGTTTACACAGATAAGTGTAAGAAATTAGTAGACTCTTTTAAAAAAAAAAAAAATCTTCAAAGGACACAAAACTTAAACTCATATTTGAGCTGAGAAGAGGTTAGGATAAGGTCTGTAGTAGATGTTTGTTTGTTTTTTTTATCAAATATTTAAGAATTGAAATGAATATTGGTTTCATCAGCTTCTTTTACGTTGCTGACGTTGCCGATTGCAATAAATTCAAAACCGCCACGTCCACAAAATCTGACGGCATTCAGCTGACGATATTGATAATACCTGATGCATGGCTCTTCATTTGCAAATGAGATTGTATAAAAAAAAATCTAGTTCATCAATCTTTTAAATAAATTACAATCTTATGAAGGACGATGCAATGTATATACTGTTCATCCAGTATGTCGGCTCTGTCAGCAATTTGGTGAAAGTTAAATATGCGCCATGAACGTAGATTCACTTATTTTTTTTTTAACTTTTGCCTTTCATTTGCATTATTTGCGAATCATTCGACAGAAGAGAAGTCCTTGAATGTTAGTTTGCTTCGGTTGCTTTTTTCGAAGGAAGACTTGATGCATACAACGTTACAGGACTTCTTCTTGCGCATATGCATAAGTACATCAACAAGAAAGAGAAAAAGAAGAAGGACCTTCTTTTCGAATAAATGTCAAAGTGAATAAGTTAATAAACCAAATGCATTTTATATGTATGTATGCATGTACAAACTCCTGTAAAACTCCTACGTCAGAGAAGAGGGAATGAATGAGGAAGTCAAGGAACTACACTCTTACACACTACTTTTTAAGAGCCACGTAATGAGGATGCAATCTGTTCTTCGGTGTCTGATGTGTACTCACCTTGAATGTGCGTTAAGTAGGTATCCTTTTTGTCAATTAAATCACCGTCTTGTAGTGCGAACTGGTCGTATGGTAGAGTTTGAATTAAATTAACACTATTACCGCCAGTAGAAGTGTATTTGTGACGATCCTCTTCGATGCTTTTTTCCGTTGACTTCAAGTATACATCGTGTATGAAAGCTGTACAACGAACCTGGAAACGAAATGGAGAAAATGCAATTTTATGTTGTGCAGATTTAATATAAACAAAAAAATATATGCACTATGTTTCTTAAGTGAGTTATATCCTGCAACAAAATGGAACTTTTGATTTTTCACTTCACATAATTTACTTCGTCACAATGTTTAGATTGTTTCAAAATTTTGTTTAAGCCATTTGAAAGTTGAAACCGGATTCTTTCTTGAGTATCCGATATTTTTATTTAAATACAGTACATCGCACGATCTTGCTGAAATAATGAAATATTGCCAAGGCCTAGACAAGATGTACCCGCAGTACCCTAGCTACATATGATGTTAAAATATTCCTGGACGATTTTAACGCAAAGCTAGGAAGAGAGGACGTCTTCGTAGTACTGTCGAAAAGGATAGCATGCGCGACACCACCTCCGATAACACATTCAGGGCTAATCGACTTTACAGTGTGGCAAAATCTTGTCCTAGCTAACATGCGACTCCCACATCTCAATATTGACATGGAGGTCTCCGGATTAGCAAACCATCAATCAGATTGATCAGAAGGCACTCTTCCAGTAAGATGGATGGAATGTAGTAGCCATAGGGAAAAAGAAGGAGCATGAGAAGTGCGCGATTGAGGAAATAGAGAGATTCTATTGCAGGAATTAGGTTCGGAAGTTTTACCAGAAGATAAAACAAATACATCAAGGCTACAAAGCCAGAAGCGAAGCCTGCAGAGACGAACAAGGAAACCTCATAGTAAAATCGCAGTCGATGTTGAGAATATGGAAAGATCACTTTTGCAGACTGTATAAAGGCCACGAAGACCAAAATTCCGCTGTCAGGCAGAATGAACCATTCAATCTAGACGATGATAGCCAAAACTTCCGTCCACCTGACCAAAACGAAGTGAGGATAGCTATATCCAAACTTAAATCCAACAAGGCTGCTGGACCTGACGGCTTACCAGCCGAGCTATTGAAAGCAGCTGGAAATGACCTGGTAGAGAGCATACACCAACTCATTTATAAAATTTGGTCAGATGAGTATTTGCCTGATGAATGGAATCTAAGCACCGCTTGCCCGATCTACAAGAAAGGAAATCCCCTCAATTGCGCTAATTACAGAGGTATCAGTCTCCTCAACATAGCGTACAAGATCCTATCTGCCATATTGTGTGAACGTCTGAAACCCTTCGTCAACAACCTGATTGGCCCCTATAACTTCGGCAGATACTGGAAAAAACCCAAGAAGTCCAAATCGATACCCACCATCGTTTTATGGATTTTAAGAGCAAATATGACAGCATCTATAGAAAAGAGCTATATAGAGCTGCCAAACTCGTCTGCTTGTGCAGGATGACGATGGAGAATTCAAGCTGCTCCATCAAGGTCGGTAACGATCTCACCGAGACGTTTGATGTCAAAAAAAGGATTTAGACAAGGTGACGCGCTGTCATATGATTTTTTTAACATCGTTCTTGAAAGAATTGTGCGAAACTCACAAGCCAACACCGGAGGCACAGACTTTCAAAAGTCTGTGTAACTATTAGCGTACGCCGCAACTATTAGCGATGATATCGACATTATTGGACGAACACAGCGGGCTGTCACCGGTGCGGTCGCTAGTATTGAAATGGAAACTGCCAAAATGGGTTTAGCGGTAAACGAGGGCAAAACCAAATATATGCTATCAACCAGAAGAGACACGCAACATCGACGAATTGGACAGAATGTCACAATCGACAGCTATAACTTTGAGGTAGTAAGGGACTTTGTCTACCTCGGCTCTGCTATCAATTCTGACAATACCACCTCGGCAGAAATAAAACGAAGAATAACTCTTACCAATCGCTGTTTCTTTGGGCTGAGAAGGCAATTGAGTAGTAGAGCTCTATCCTGAACAACTAAGGAGACTCTATATAAGACCTTAATCATCCGTCCTACTTTATGGCGCTGAAGCATGGACTTTATCAAAAGCGGATGAAGATATCCTTGGTCGTTTCGAGAGAAAAATTCTTCGTAAAATATTCGGTCCTGTTTGCGTTGACGGGTTTTGGAGGAGAAGATTCAGTCACGAACTATACGAGCTGTACAGCGACATCGACCTAGTCAAAAAACTGCGCATCAGTCGTTTGAGATGGCTAGGACATGTAGAGCGAATGGACGCCAGTGCTCCGGCCCGAAGAGGGACAACGCAGCAGAGGAAGATCTCGCCTTAGGTGGCACACGCACGCAGTTAGCTACGCACCGAGCTAAGTGGACAGACTTGTTAGTTGAGGCCCAGGTTCACCCCGAACTGTAGCGCCACCTAAGTAAGTAAGTAAGTCGATCTGCAGGGCCGGAAGTCAAACTGGTACGTTCAGACGTTTAAATAGTGCGTTGTATAGGATCTTATATGCGACATTAAGCAGTTATATGCCTCGGTAGTTCTTACAAGACATACTATCGCCTTTAAAGATGTGTCATACAGACCTGATAGTCTAGTCATCGCTTCATGGCATCATCCACCCATATTTGTTTGGTGATTTGGTGCATGCACCCTACCAAAGTATCACAACCCTCCGAGCCAACGGCCTTGTTGTTCTTCAGCTTTGTTGATAGCTGAGCCAACCTCTTCAAAATCAGGAGAGTGAATGGCTTCTTCATTGATTCCATTTTTGTTCTATCACTCTCTCTATCTGATGTCTTGCCTATGCTTCGGTGACTAGGTTTCCTTTACTGTTTCGAAAAGCCTGCGTTCCGGTACTACATATTATAGACTACTACTATATTGCAATCTCTACATCACTAGCTAGAGGCTAAATTTATTAACTAACATTCTACATATATAAATGTGCCTATCGATGTGACTTCAAATAGAATTAAAAGGTTTGTCAATCAGTTGAACTGCTAAATTCAATGAAAACACAGTTGTGACCCAAAAGTATGTCATCTCGCAAAAAAAAAAAGACAAAACAAACTAAAATGTTTTCTCTCCCATTTCGCAAAAAGCACAAATAAATCATTCAAGGAATTCAAGTATACAAATAACTGAAACGGATTTTATGTTTGTCGTCGACCCGCAAAATGTTTCAATTGTTATTTCGATTGTCCTGTTGGCTGTCCGTTTTATTCCTTTTTTTTGCCCAACCTCACACAATGAAGTGAACTTTTTTTTTCGTATGGACTTTAGAAGCATCATTGTGGGTTCATTTTTTAACCTCTGATAAAATTTTTAAAATGTTAGCCACACGAATTTCGAAAAACCATAAACCAACAACAACAAAAAAAGGATACCACTCACCTTTAATTTGCCATGCAAAAAATGCTGTTGTGTTACGACAAAATGAATTCCAGATATTGCAGTCTCCATGTCATTGCGGGGATCCCTTAATGGACGATGATGTCGTACATGTGAGGGATTTGCCTGGAAATAGGATTAAAGAGAATGAGTTTTTTTTTTTTTCACTGTATATGTGTGCTTTTAAAGTCTTGACGGGAAGGGGAATAGCATTTTCTTTTGAGAATTTTTCAACGGGATGGGATATGATATGAGGTGATGATGGTTATGAGGATAATAAAGATTTGTGTGTATCGACTGGTTGAAGTGAAGCACATAACCAGAGACTCGAATAGGACAGAATGGGTACAAAGTAGAAGTATAAAAAGTTGCTGGTTTAATGGGGTTAGGGTTCTGGAAAAAGTAAGGTATTCTGGGTTGGAGGATTCGTAGGAAGGATGATTATTTGAGAATTTGAAACACGTTTACTGGCATAGTCAGTTTTAAGGACTCTATTAAAAGGAATTCAGGCTATTCCATTTTGTGAAGAGAGAATAATTCAAGTTTTTACTCTCATTTCTCAAAGGCTGTGGTCACATATCCCTACTTTTAAGTCATTGAACATGATTCATACCTACTTTAGAAATACAGATGATTAACAACGTTCTTGGTGAATTGATAAAAATTTGATACGACCAAATTACTATTTTCTGTGCTTTACTATTTTTCTTAATCTACCGGAGCTGCGATTCGAAAATGCTCTTATCCAGAGCGCTGTTGTCCATTTGCTCAGTGTTTATCTTTTCAGAATTCAGCTACATATTCATAAAGTAGGAATCTACCTTCCTAGCCTTCCTCGGGAATTAAACCGAATATATATTACAAGTATTTTTCTTCTGAAGGCGGATACCCGAATACCCGATTCGGGCATCGTTTTATAGAGGTTCGAGCGATGAATGCCGTTTTGCATGGTTTTAAAGCCCATGATGGTGGATTTCGAGTTGGAATTTAGTCTGGAAAAGTTCGCGTACGACTGGTTTTTATTTCCTTTAGTTTCGACCCCTATTTCAGGAATAGCTTGATTGATTGTTCGCATATCATCGATTTTAATGATCTTAAAGACCCCATAACAAAAAAGTCAAACGGTGTCAAATCGCAGCCATAAAAAATCATTTATCATGCATCGGTAGCGCTCTCCATTGACTGTAACATTTCTCTTATTGTCGTCTTGAAAAAAAGGACCAATAATGTCTTCACTCCAAAAACCACACCAAACAGTCACACGTTCAGGATGCATTGGCTTGACTACAAGATTTTTATGCAAAATTCTCCTCAGGCTAGTGCGACTGATGTTCAGTTGCTGAGATCTTTGGCGCGTTGAGGTTTTCGGGTTTAGGCGCATGTTTTTGGCCACAGCTGCAATATTCTCCGTTGAGCACACAAGATGAACACGGGAATATCTTCGATTATCAATCACCAAACTAGTCTCACGAATTGTCATCACAAACTTCCGAACTTCGTTCAAGCGTGAATCAATCCATTTCCTATAGGGAAAATATAATATTGAGTTTCTGTAAATTTTTTGAACGCAGAATAGCTGTCAGTGTCAAAATAACATATGGTTCAAAAAGAAACCAACAGATGGCCCACCCTTTATTACCGTGCGATATTTTGAATGCTTACATCCCTTCTTTGGCGACTGTAAGGTGGTGGTCAATCATACTGTATTGATCGCAATGTTAACAGTCTGGCTGGCGATTCATTGAGACGTACATACACGTGTCCTTGTGTCAATATAGTTATATGGCAACGCCAAAAAGTCCATTAGCCTGAATCTAGCGTCAAAATCGGTGCCGACAATAATTGATTACAGATACAAATTTTTGGCGCACCAGGTCCATACGGTCCAGGGCCTTTTCACAACCATTCGTGCTGCACATATTATATTCTTCAAACGAATGAAAGGGCACTACATAATGCAAACGATCGCAAGAGTTGGGATTGGGACCGTGACAAGAACATTCGTATTTCCTGGAAATGGATCTTTGAACCTCGCGATCAATACTTTGATGCACTAAGAACTGAGCCACGGTACCCATATCGCGAAATATCTTGCTTTGCAAAATACTGCAGAGTCTTTGAACTACGTTGATAGGACTTTCTGTCGTTTTGTGTTTAATGGTCCTTCTGAGAAATTTCTCGATTTTGTTTGTATTTAGCTGCACTTGAAAAGAGCAGTAATTCTGTGGTTTATGCCAGCACGGAGTTGAGCATTGGCTCACAGTTGTTTTACTAAAGTCCTCTTAGTTCAATAAAAGGGAATGTATTCTGTCGACGCCTCCTCTGCAATGTAATGACATTCGACGTGATTGGCTTAAGGTCAAGATTCGGCGTTCAGTGAAGTTTGCTATTCACCCATGCTAGATATTTAAAGTTCATATGCTGTCTGTATTCTGTTTCCAAATGAACTTTAAATTGCCATCCTCTTCCTTGCTTCCAGTTTAACTTCCACAAGCCACCGAATCTTCATCTATTTATCCGCATTTCTTGCCACTTCCTTATCAACCCTTTCTAAATCGAAATTCCAAATTTGTTTTCCTGTTACCAAATGCTATCACCTTATGAATACATTTCCCCACCTTTTTTCTTTTTATTTTTTTTTTTGGGAAAATAGCAATTTCCGAAATTTCAATCCCATTATGAAAACTTCCCGCCAAATAATAATAATATAAAAAAAAAAAAAAAACGAAAAAACGAAAAGGAAATTCCATAATATCGTGACACGTAAAACACCTGGTATCCTGAAAAATTCACACCAAATCCTTTGGTCTTTTGTTATGAAAGTTCCAACTTTGTTTCAGCAGCACCGTGCGCCACAGCCAAAACGAGAGACTAACATCATGACCAAAAGCAAAACAAAAAGGAAAAAGTTTTCTGTGTTCTCGTTCTCCCCCTATGCCCTACAAAAATATATTTTACTACCAAAAACGAAAAAGGATACAAAATATGTTTGGAATACTACTATTTCTAGCACAGAAGCAGCAGCAGCAGCAGTAGCAGCGATAGCAGCAGCAACATATTACTAAATTATTCGGCTCTCAGCTGCTACTCAGCGTGCTTGCCTCTTGACCACTTATCGGGACATTTAATCCGAAATCAGGTTAAGCCCTTTCCATGTCCACCATGCACACCACACACACATAAAGTGGAGAAAAGGAAGGAGGATTTGTTTTTCAACAAGGATAAAGTCCTACACACAAGCTGTACACAAAATTAAAAGTCACATATTTCTTTTCGGCGAGGATATAATTCATATTATTCTTCCCTCCGCACATGTGGTGAAGTTGTCCAGCGAGTCCTTCCATTAAAACAACACTAATGTCTGCGCATTAGTTTTTCTCGTCCTTATTATCTCTTTTTTTATTTGCAAGTCCGAAAAATGCTTAAAAATGCATGACATACATACTCGTACATAATTGGGGGAATTTTTTTCCTTCTCAGTTTAATGCTCACGTATCCTTGGCATTGCAACCGTTATTGTCTACGAAAGGATGCAACGTATAACTATTAAAATCGCTTTGGATTGTTTTATTAAAAGCGACCGCAGCAACATGGTGTGTACCCTTTTTATTCATTCCGAATACGATCCGTGTATCCTTGTTGCAATTCGGCGAAAGGATTATTATTTTATTGGTGGCCCGGTCCAATAGGAACATCGATTTTAGAACGATACTACAGCGAACTAATATTCCATGGATACGCGGCCATACACCAAAATTGTCCGTACGGAATCCAATTAGGCGGTATGTTCGCAGATAAGGATTCCTTCTGTCCATACAGTTGTAAATTATTTCTGCAATTTTGTAATTAACCTCTAAGTACTGCAAAATGTGTTTCATCCAATTTGAGGGCGGGACGAGAGGGTACAAAACATACCTAACTATGGTACCATACGTCGGGCATAAGAGGATTTTCACATTTCGATTGCAGAGTTCAGGTTTGGGGATTTTTAGAATACCATTGTTCGACTATGATTTTGGGTGTTCAATTATTAATACGCCACATGGCATGATGTGTGACAGGATTTGAATTCTATACATAAAACTGGGAGAACTAATTTTCAATCAGACGCTTACCTCCTGATTGTTAATAGTCCAGGTTAAGTTGGCTGCCGGTTTCGAATGCCTCGATGTGCAGTTCCCTCGAACGATGTCTCCAAGTTTATATCTAGGTCTTATCCCTGTTATAACCGGATTGTGATTGGGTGTCTCTGTGTAAAAGAAAAAAGAAAAAAAAAAAATAAGGAAGGAAATTTACCGAAAGCTCCTGCAAATTATATTTAATTACAAAACCCATTAAATGTATTATACCGTACCACCCTGTATAGCGGCGGTAATTACAAAACTATTCTCTCTCTCTGTGTCCTTTAACTGTTCGTGTAAAGTGAATCATTGCACCAAGTTAAGAAAAAAACAAACAAAAGTGAAACTTTTAACAGGATATCAGCGGAAAATGACCAACGGCATCAGCAGCATGCATGTAACGAACGAAAAAATAAACCAACTTAAGCGGCGGGGACAGAGATAGAGGAAATAAATTGCATTACAGAGCGCGCGGAGCAACTTTTGTCTCTCGCCAGTCGCCACCCCGTCGAAGGACGAGCAGAACACACAAAAGTTATGCTCGTTTCTGTTGAAATAATGACATTTTTATCTTCTTTATTTTGGCGAAAGGTATATAAAGAGAGGGGGCCAAGCAAAAAGACCTTTATTATGGATTAACGGTAATTAAAATCTCCCTATTCTCTGGCGAAGTTCGAGGCAATAAAATTAATGAAACTTTGGTATGGCTCTGGTATACGGTATACGGTGTATGTACTCGTACGTACCTGGAAAATGAGATAGAACTATTGTACAAGTGAGAAGTACTTTTTCAAAAACAAAAAAAAAAAAATTGCATTCGAAAGGAAGTTGCAAGGATATACGCTACGATGCGACCTACTTTCAGTTGGTGGAATTTTATGCGTGTCAGTAATTTATATCCAGATGCATCCTTACAGTAGGGCACAGGTAGCGAGAAGAACTAAAATTTATTTATTTATCAGCAGTCCTATGTCCTTGGGGATTTTCTAATTCTCGTCACCTTGGAAATATGAGATGAGAATTGTGTCCGGTAACACAATCAGCAAGCAATCCGATGATTGCAGTCAGTAGGGGTATCGAAGTGGAAATCGTTGCTCATAGTTGCATTTCCACTTGAATTGGAACTTAATGGAGAATCCTTGAAAGCGATTTGTGTGTGTGTATCAAATTTCTGGGTGAATGTTGGTGCACAGAAGTTATTGCTGATTAATTGCCGTAGTGATAGTTGTGGTTGGTACTTGGAAATGATGCTGATGTGGCATGAACAGACACACAGATAATAATTGTAGGTATCCTTTGTAATGGAAATGTGTGTGAGTCAATGAAATATGATTTGGGATGTCCTGCAGCAGTTCAAGTATAGGAAGTGTATTTGATGACTTTGCTTTTATTTCGATGAGGATTTACATAAAGCACGAGTTAAGTCGGTAATAACATCATTAAGAGTGATAAGCTGGATTCACTTGAAAACGACTTCCTAATCCACGACATCAAAAATCAACTTTAAAGTGCCATATAACATAAGCTCGTCAAACCCTCAGCTGCCAGCGGCCATAAGGAAAAAAAGGGCATCATCTTCGAAGTTAATACTACCCAATGAATTATTTATGGAGTCCATTACAATTCATAACCGTCGTCCATTCTCCTAATGGGCTAAGAGCTGAAAGAAGGAAAGAAAAAAAAAAAAAAACCTTTCTTTCCCAATACCGAACTCACATCCCATAAAGCTTATTCCTTATGTGAGTAATAAATCACCAAATTATCCTTATTTGCGGTTAATTCTTGGAAAATAAACAAGTTCCCTACTTATATTGACCGGGCTTGGAATATGTTGATTCCCCAAAGGACGCAGCAAACGAAAAAAGAAATAAAAACGACAGACGAGACAGATTCCAGGTGTAATGACAACATTTACCTGAACCCCACCCATCGTCAAGCCGGTGTGTCTGGGAGGGACATTATCAAGAAAGTTACTACTTTATCCCTTTTTCGGTAAATGTACTGGGTAATATAATTGTTCAGCCGTTGCCTTTCTGATTCTTGTAACAGTAGATGGAAGATAAACTCTGAATTAGGTATATAGTATGTGCATATCTACATACATATATAGATATGACTGCATATACAACCGCAGGGATAATTAGTTTCGAATGGTTTGTATGTGCTTTTGTCGTTGCGACATGAAACAGATACCGATATTAATATTTTCATTACATTTCCGGTAGTAAAGAAGTAACAGATCCACTGTGACAGGAAATGGGTGGAGTTGTGTGAACACTCCCGTACGAGGAGCCAGATGAAAAGTGCACTTGATATTTATCCTGCAATAAAAAGGCAATTTTCCGGTACGCTTCGTGTACATTTTCCAGTTCGCCCCAAAGTACGTGTTTCATTTTTCGTCAGTGCTAGGAACTGAAAATAAAAAAAATGCCAATGTCCTCTCCAGGCGGCAGGAAGGAAACTGCTCAACTTCTTATTTCTTGGCGAGCAGCAAAACTTTTTAAGGACATTGCACCAGGATATCACTTTCTGGAGAAACAAAAAATAAATAAAAGAAAAAGAAAACAACTTCTCTCCTAAGATGCAAAGTATTCTTGTTTTGTGTGTGCGTTCACTGGGCATCAGAGGACAAAAGGATAGATTTAACTCTTTCTGAGGTGCATGTGGTGGTGGCTAGTTTCTTGTACTCTATTTATTACTTGTGCAAAAAAAAAAGGAAGATTGCGGGCGACTTGTGTCGCCTTAAGGGTAAACAAAAGGTTAATGTAACTTACCAACAACATCCAGTTCTCCGGCAGCAATCAGTGTGTGAAAAGATGGTGCATCGGCAGATACTTCACAGCTGTATTTTCCGGACGTGACAAGTTGAACGTTCAGAAGGGTTAGTTGGCTTTCGTTGGAGTAGTGTGCCTGGTTGGGATGAGATAAAAGTTTGTACACATGAAGATAAAAATAGTTTTCACAGAGACGAGACATGCAGTGTCTCCTTCATGATATAATATATGAGCAGTTTTGTGTGGAAGAAGGATGTTATGTAATGACTTGTGTCTGGTCGGGACGTTTTGTTTGGTTAGAGATAATCCTATCAAGTGTTTAAGTCTTTTATTGTAGAATTAATTCTAGAGAAATACAGTTCGATACATAGTCAATGAGTTACATTTACATATACATATGTGCACTAAAGACAATTTTAATCATACCACTGATATTCAAAGCTAAAACTTTATTTTATCGATCTGAGCAAACCCTACTTGATCCTTTAAAGAGGATATGATATTTTTCATCATTCTAATGTCACATTTCACAAGTATACAAGTAAATTCGAAACCCTTACGGCGTATTGAATTTTTTAATTCAACTGCAATAAAAACTTTTGGATGTTATTTTCAAAATCATTTTTCAATGAAGACTGTCCCAAAAGCTTGAAGATAATCTGAATACGTACAAGCTTTACACCTTACCGAATAGATTTTTACATTGCCGGAGTGTTGAAAGCCTTTTAGCAGTATCCCATGCTAACAAACCAAGTAGCATTGTTTTTGAAAATAATAATTTAAAACATAGAATCCTAGGAATCAAAGAAATCCGCAAAGAATCCGCATTAGTTCTCAGTTAATCTTTGGCGTGGGATACCTGAAATAAAGAATGACTATTACTTCCAAAACTTAATCCTTGACAGAAGTGGTCCTCCTGAACCATCCGGTTTTCATAATGAATTTTAGGCTGGTTTTAGGTGGCGAGTTTGCTAGTTCGTTGAAAGTTATTATTCCCAGGGTTGAGTATCTTGTTCTGTTGAGGTCTGGGCATTCGCAAAGGAAATGTGCTGTGTCTTCCTCTACCTCTGAGTCGCCACAGCCTCTGCATTGGTTTGTGGTGCTGATTCTCATTCTTCTGAGATGGACCGCCATTGAATTGTAGCCTGTGAGAATATCTATGAGGAAAACACGGTGGGTGGTTTGAGCTGGTGGTACCCACACATGCTAGACGTTCGATCCTTGTGAGGGTGTTCATTTTTGTGGCTTTTGCGGCAGCAGGCCACCAGACCACAGCCTTACATGAGGAAAGGTCTAACGATGGTGCTGTACGTTCAGTGGATTGTGGTTGGTTTAAGCCCCCATATTTTACTTAAGGTTCTACTACATGGTTCGAGTATATTGTCTTTCCACTTGACTTTGCGATCTATTAAGCACCCTAGGTGTCGTAGCTCCATTCAGTCTAGGCTGCTCGAATTTTTGAACAGAACTAGTTCGGTTTTTTGTTCATTCAGACCGAGTCCACAGTGTTTGGCCCAGTTATTCAGGGCGATCAATGCTGTTTGTAGCAGGTCAACGATTGTGGGCACGAATTTACCAGTCACTAATATGATGACATTATCGGCATAGTCCACGGCCCTAACCTCGTTTTGGTCTAATCTAATAAGTTTTTCGTTAATCACTAGGTTCCAGAGTGAGAGTAGACTCGGTCTAAAACCCTTTGCTGTGGTATGGCTAGGCTTCCCTGCCTGAGTTTAAAAATGAAGTTGACGTCTCACCGTGATTGGAGTACATACATATGTAGGTGCAGATTAAGCCGCCTGTGAAAATCCGTGTGAGCCGTGGAACGGAATATGCCTTTGAGCGTTGCAACATCATGAAAATAATCCCGTCATGTCTCGGCGCTTTGTAGGAGGAGTAGCTGTCAATGGCCCCTTACTCGTAGTAGATATGTTTATCTTATTTGTATTGTTTTACTCCTTTAATGCTTCTTTTAATGTGAAACGATATTTTCATGATTATATTGTATTGCTGTGCTTTATTTCTGCAAAAATTCAGTGGGGACACTTTTTCTGCTCTGGGCAACACTTCGTTATTAACATTTTTATTTGTTTTGTCAGATTGCCTAATGTCGGGTTAAAGTCGGTTAGATTTTTCACTAAGAGAGCTACTTTAAAGCTTCACCATTATCATTTATTCAATCATTTTTTTTCCTGCTACGACCGCGACGTTTGCGTCCTTCTTCACTTTTGTTGTCATTTGGTAAAGATCCGTGACCCTATGAGAGTGTAGTCAACGAAAATTAGATTTAATGTAAGGTAAGAAATGTTTTTTCTTTTTTTTTGGTTTCCATCAACAACACAAAGTCTTCTGCTGATTTAGCACAAAGAAGAAGAATGGTGCAACCACACCCAACTTGATAGTTTTTAATGACACAGTCAACGTCATTGATAAATAAAATAAAGATAAAAGGACCAAGATGGCTGTCATGAGGCACTCCGAATATGGCTGTAAAGGGGTCGGATACTGAACACCTAAAGAGGACTTTGTATTGCCTGTCTAAGAGATACTATTTGATCCACGTAGTTAAACCCGAAACTCGAGTGTTTTAGGTTAAAAAGAATGATTCTATGTGAGATTTTACCAAAGTCGGTAGTTAAAAATTTTGCTTTTCTTTTTTTGTGAAAGGGGATTTTGTAAGAGCTCTTCAAAGCATAGGATATACTTCCTGTGGTATAGAGATTTGCAAGAGAGTGGTAAAGGGTTGAATTAAATAGTTCACGCAATTTAGTGCAGGGTAGGCTGTCAAGACCGAAGAGTATTCGCACTGGAGTTTTCTTTTATCTTTCTTACTACAAGAGCCCCAGATACCTGAACTGAATTTAATGAAATTTGAGAACAGCTTCTCACGTAGGAAAAATAATCAGGATCAACTTCCAACATTTGTTTGTTAAAATGGTGAATGAAGTAGTGCGTAGATAGATTTGCAATTACTTGGAGTCTTTCGAGAAAGTACTGGATGATTTCAAAGTAAATGGATGATTTTTGGATTTGTTTTTTGTGTTAATGAAATGGACAAATCGTTTCGGTTTGGAGACTGTGCTATTTTGCGTGCGGTCTATATACTCATGGTAAAAAGATACATAGAGTTCGGAGAAGTGGATGAAAGCGCGGAAGTAATTGGAAAAGTCAGAGTTTGACCGCAAGAATTTATTCCTGCATTGCGAAGCGATCGTAACTCTTTTGTGAACCAGTGTGGGGAAGACGAGGAGTTCTTGTGGAGCACAATGGGACAGATTGTGTAAAACAGTTGAACATTTCGAAGTAGAACAGCGCGGGAGCATTATCAAGAGTAATGCTCGGATTTTGAAATTGACTTTGTTTAGCAACTTATTCAATTTTACGAAGTCGGTTTTATGAAATTTAAAACTATATGGTTTTTCAGTGTGAGTTTCCACTGTGCGCCGCTTAACTGATAAAGGCCAGAATTAGAGAGACCATGAAGAGTACCTCTTTGCTTAAGGAGGGATTCGTGGCGATCAAGTGGGACTCGTCATCTGACAAAGCCCATTGAAAATAAAAATCCCCCAAGAACAACCTCCCGAACATTAAGCAGAGAATCAATCGCGTCAATGGCAAGCTGATAGGATTGGGCGGGCTGGGAAGGTTGAATATACCAGCAGAAGATGTAGATGTTGGGCCTAGATGTACTTGTTTTGACACAAATGAACTATTACCTCACGTCTTGACGCCCTTTTCTTCCAGAGTCAAGATGCGTTATCACATTGCAAGAACTATTCTTAGTCCAGCAATCGGATTCAAATGCATTTTATGTACCTATCAATGAACTGATATGAATCCCTGTCCAAACAAAAGGAATCTTGTATTTGCAAGAAAATATCGAGTTGGAGAGTAAATTCTTGTCGACATTTTGAAAAACTCTATCGGCACTTGAGGTTGATCTTGCATAGAATGCGCATCGTTGTGTTTATATTTTCCGACTCTACCATCAGCAGGTATTACATACTGGATTGCATGCTAGGCGAAGGTAAGGGATGCATTTCTTAATTTCAAAGTTTTCTGGATAAATCACTTAGATTTTCGTAATACTCGCAGAGGGTATTCTTTTTTAAGAGTGATAGTGTTTTCCATCAAATTTTTTTTGACGTTCCATTAGAACTTCAATGGGTTTTATTGTCATAACTCCACTATTACCAAAGAACGTGTCCTTAGACAATGTATTTTTTTTTAAAGAAGATTCTATAATTTTCATCCCGAGATATAAACTCTGTTAACCTCTGACGACTATGTCCTTATTTTGCCCCATGTATGTACATATGTACATATGTCAGTTTGTTGCCTATTTTTCACCACTTCCTCTTCCCCTGTTCAACATTTAAAACTGTTGCCTTTGGCTTCCAACTATTCATTTTCTTATCGAGAATTGGCTCCGAAATATCCCTCATAAGTGCTTCGCCGCCTTAGCCAATTCATAGATCAAAACCTAAGTAAACCAGCATGGGCCAGACAAAAACCAAAAAAAAAAAGCAACGTCTTCCACTTTTGTCCTGGCAAGAGTTCAACTATCAATAATTACAGAACAATTTAACACCCCATCGACCATATACCCAAAGACCTCATGGAACGCTTTAGTTCAACTACTCTTGAGATTATCACATCTACAGTTCCTTGTATATGTATGTATGTAAGTAGGTATGTAGGTACCTATTTTTTGTCAGAAAATAATTTATATACCAGACAAAACAAAACAAATAAAAAAAACAAAATCTCATTTAAAATTCCCTCTCGTGAGTCCTGCCAAAATAAATAAATTTAATCGAGCATAAATAAAGCACGACGATTAATCAAATTGACTCCTTTCTCTCCACTAGGTTACGTTCTAATCAAAAAACTTTTCTCAATGAATCCTTAAAATTTAAATGAGTACCTAAGCACGTGTGTGCCTGTGTGTGTGTGTGTTAGTGTGCGTACAATTAGGCCCGATGGAAGAACACCTAGTATGCGAAATTTAGAGCACCTAACTTGTGACTTTTATGGTTGTCATTATGCGTCCTTGTGTGCGCTTTCATGAAATTGTTTCACATTATTCTGTTGGCCCCTCGAAAAAGTCACAAAGCGAGAGAAGTCACCACATGCTAAGTGTATTCCAGGGTATAAGGACATACAGCACCGTCGGAGGCAAGCAATAACACAATGAAGTGCGCACATCAATGGTGGAAGTTTTGCTGTGCGACTCCTAATTACATTATAAACAAGAAAGGCTCCCTTAGGAGTTTCCTTCCTTTTGTTCTGTTGTTACAGACAATAGTTTTTGTTTGAATGGGTATTAATGGGGAAAACAATGGCACAGCAGCTATGCGGGGGAATGGTAGTAAAATTGTTAATATACTTGTGGATTGTGAGGTTCATATGTACGTACCAAAAAAAAAAAGGATACGATGATGAATTTGAATGTGAAATTAGAATTCAATGTCAGGAGGGATTTTGGAAAGCAGGAAGTTGTAAATAGCCATCATACAGATTCTCGGACCATAACGAACATCTGACTGGACTTTAATCCTTCTAAGGTGGTGTATACATATGTATTTGTGGTTGCCCTGTTGATGCTAGTTATACTAGTGATATTAATTAGGTTGCGTTAGCTTGCCATAAATAGACAGTTTGTAGGTATGAATAGGGGATTTTAAAATAGGCCTTTTTCTACAGAGAGACTAGCTGATGGTACTTTGTATTTCAGCATAGCTTATCCATTAACTGATTGTTTGCAACGAGTCAAAGTTACAAACCTGCCAGTGCAAAACAAAACAGACTAACAAGGTTCAGCTTAGCCGGCTTGTTAGCTTTTACAAAAAAGAAGTAAACCCCTTTCATTCTCTCAAAGTAAGCATTCACTTTGGCTTTTCATACCAATGTTTTTAAGGTGGTCGTTTAAGGGACTAAAGCTAGTGGCGAAACCTATTAAGGTTCTAAAATCAAGTCTGTTAAATTCCAGTGGATACTGACATCTTAGGGTCTTCCAGTGCTGGTATGACCTTGTCCATGGCATGAAGAGGAGGAAGAAACCTCTAAGTTTTTTGGCTAACATAGATGACTATTGAATTTGTCTAGGCAAGAGCTTCAATTCTTTCATTGCCCTGAAAGTGAACTAAACTCAAGATTAATACATATCTAAAAGAACTTCATATGTTAAATAAGGTTTAACGATTATGTTTGTACATTCCTCCTCATCTAAGGAGCTTTATTCTTGTTGTGAACAGTAATACTCCTGTCTGAGGCGCCAAAGTCACGCCGCCAAGACCCGGCCTTGTTGATTGCGGATCCTATTTACAATGTAAACAACGTCGAATATCATATTAAATCTAGACGTAACAAGGAATTGACTAATAGGTTCCACAAGTTGATTAAATGCATGCCTTCATGTGCAAGGGCTTCGACAGCGTGCATAGTCTTTGTCGAAACCACCATCTGTAGAATCCATACTACTAACGTGCGATCACTGGTCTGTAATATCGAGGTAGATTCAATTCAACACAAGTTGGCTTTCTTTCTTTCTCAATGTCCTTGAAAATTACAAGAGTAAAATGTATACGGTCGAGTACACTGCACATTTTGGCCGTCAACTCGTATTTGTGCCATCTACATAGACTTGCTTGCGTCCTTATGAATACTCACTGCACATCTATCAGGTTTTCCTGGCCGATAGTTGTAAAGCTTTTGAATGGTCATATCTGACCTTCCTTAAATTACGGATAAGGACCCCTTTGAATGTTTGCCAAGTTAGCAATATAGACAATGGATTCTATGAAGTCTGGTCACAGGATATTTGTAGAGACAGAGAAGAAGAATAATGCTCTCGTATTAGCTGTTATTATAATTGCAGTCGACATCTTCTAAAAATTCTCTTCTGTTAGGATACGCACATTAACCAATTACACACAATTAACCTCATTACACCCATGAAGGTAAGATATGTATTTACTTTCTCGTAAATGGGGAGTCTCATTACTACGTTTGGGTTCTTGAGCCGTCCATAGTCTTTTAATATTTTTTTCTTGTACTTAAGGACATCCAGGTCAGTTTAGTTTCTTTTCAACCTGTTTCTCAGGGTAAGCAGCGTGGAACAAAGTATCGCCACCTTATCCAAGGCAGTGTTTACTAAGGCTCTATTCTCTAACCCTGTGACTCTTTGTCTGATGCACAAATTTGTGATTATAGGTATCTAAGCTTCGGGGTACGAAGATGGAAGTACAAAGGTTTTGCGAAGGAGATGTGGAACGCTTCACGATTTTGCGTGTCATCCTTGCGCAGGGGCCATGCTAATCTTCTCTGTATCGTTCGCGTCTAGTACGATGCCACAGATTCGAGTATAAGGTTTATCTGTTCACTAAGCTGAACGTTCCACAAAAGTTTTGAAACAGTTCCGAATTGTGCCACAAAATTTGGAAGTCATGTGCTAATCTTACAGAGAATAGGGAATGTTTTTAGAATAAGGGTCGTGGATAGAGCCTTCAGATAGTTTCCATATATGGCTGAGAATCATGTCTTTGGCTTTTGGGAAAATTAGGAGAAATGAGTTGTATGTCGATTATTCCATTTAAACCAGTTTAAGGATAATTAATAGACAACATCGTAATTTACATGTTGGTTAGGCATAATGTCCTTGAATATACACAGCACACGTTCTTGCCTCAGTTAGCCCCAGATTAGATTGTTGCATTAATATCCCTGCTCTTGCCAGTTGACACGAACTCTTTAGATGAAGAGGAAGAGTTATCCTTTTGTCAAATCCCACCTGTATACGTATTAAAATTCCTCTTCATTCAACTTTACCCTTTAAAGGAACTTTTTCTGTAAACCACCGGCAAAGGTCAACGGTCTACATTACAGACGTCATTCATACGGCATAGCCTTCCACCTGGAAAAAAAAGCAACGCGCGTGAAAAACTGCAGCAGCATACAACACATGGTCATGCACTCATGTTGGCTTTTGGTTTCCATATCACACGCTATGTTAGTTGTCACGTCATCCATTCGTGCAGCCATCATCGTCCTACCTTCCGTTTACAATTAACCACACACGCCGAAACTCACTCGAAAGTAAACAAAGCGCCTTCCCATTGTAAGTCCTTAACTTCACACCCACTCCCACTGTTGTGTACACACACACACACCCACGACTAATTGCCATGAGTTTTTGTTCTAAGGTAAGTACATCAAAAGTCTACCGTACTCCACCAAAAAATGGAGAACAAAAAAAAATAAAATATAAAACTCAGCCCTCTCAGGATTCTTGGTCGGATGCCAGAAGCTCACGAGTTAAGTAATTACACACAGATTGTGAGATTGTACGAGTATGTTATAAGCATGGCATCGCATCGCCCCCCCACCAACCGTGGCTGGCAAAAAAAAAGGACATCGACAACGACGACCACACCACATCACTTGAAAATTGAAGTGAAGTGTAGTAGTACAACACAAATTCACTTGAAGTTAGTTTGGTTTCCTTTTCAAAAATAGCAAGGATGTGTTTCGTTACACCACCGCCAACGCCACCGCTACGCCATCACCACTGTATTCCGTTCCGTTTATTACAGTTATTTCCCTTATTTTGTTTTTGTTAAGTTCACTTTTGCTTTTTGGTGTAGTTTTCCTTTAGTTCTCCTTTTGAGGGTAATTTAGGCATAAGGATGCTGAACAATACAACAGCTAATGTTGTTCTCTCCAGTAGGCGTGCCATAGAAAGTACCAGTTAACGTATGTGAAACGTAATAATTGTCAAACTATTAAGAAAGCCGAATAAGGATAATTTTCCCAGTTGGGTAATTAATGCAATGGAGGAGGGAATGTCCCAACAATAGGATTTTACTTTGTGTCTTGAAGAATTTATCAGGACAATTATCCTTTCCTTTCGAAAAAAAAAACAAAAACAAAACAAAAACCAATGCAAAGGCAGAATGAAAGTTAAGACATTAAATGATGTGGTGTCGGTTGTGTCGGACCAAATGTTCTCTATTTACCTTGGCAATGCGGTCTCCTTAGAGATGGAGTACACAGGGAACAAACCTAATTTTGGTGTACATGTGTCCTTCTTATTTACATAAACTTATTTCTTAAAGGTAAAGAGTCTGAAAAATTATGCCCATCGCCATTCCTACACACACGCGCAGCAGACGGTCCCTTTCTCTGATGGCTCTGGAGGATAAACTTTGATGTATGTACAGTAGTACAACATCATTATTTTTATTATACTCGTTTAGAGTGTGTGTGTGTCTGCCAGAAGGATAAACGGTCTGATGCATTTTGTGCATTGTAGCGTTTTTCCTTTTTTGTTTGTCTCTAATTTTTTCACACTCCACTCCAAAGCCAAAGGAGTCTGGAGTCTGTCCGACATTGGAAGTGACAAACTTCCAGCCATGCCATTGACTGTGTCTCGGGTACGATGAAAAGTTTTCTGGGAATATTGCCAGTTAAATATTTTTACACTTTGGCTTCTTACTGTGTGTGTCTCTGGCCAGACGATGATGGGCGGCTAAGATGGTTTTATTTTACGCATCAGGGCGCGCAGGTTTCGTGTTACTATTTTTAGATGTTTTTTTTTGTGACCAAAAAGGATAAGCAAGTGGCTGGGGGATGATGTTGAAGGACAAAAGAATTGATACTTTGGCAGAGAGTCTGAACGTATGTACAGAGTGGTATTCTTGGCAGTCAGTACAAATACTACTGGTACTGCTTGTTGGTGTTTAATAAAGAAATATTTGGTTTCAAATCAGGCGCACGTACAACAGTGACACATTGACATTTTGTGGTCGATATTGGTAGGAGAAGTGAATGGTAAATGAATATTGGTAAATGAGGACGTGGTTGTTTTGGTGTCAAGTAGTTGGTACGGCGGTGGCGTATTTTTGTGTAGGAGGGAGTAGGTATAAGTTGAGAATATGAGGGTGCATATAGGACGGTTTCGAGATAGCTACTTTATTTTTTTTAGCTAGATGTGGATTGGATTATGTTTTGATATACCAAGAGCATGGAATGGATCTTGGAGACTCTGGTGGTAAATTTTGCGATCCTTTTCAGATCTTTACCAAATTCGTTCCCGATTTGGTTCCCAGTCCTTGACAATATTCGTGTCCTGTTTGGTTCCCAGTCCCTGTAGAATAGGTATAAATTACAAATACAGGGTGGGCCATCTAGTGGTTTCTTTTAAAATCGTAGGTTATTTTGACACTGACAGCTGTTTCCCGTTCGAAATCTTGACAGAAAGTCGGTATCATACCTCCACGGAACGAAATGAGTCAATTTACGCTTGAACAACGTTGGGAAATATTGAAAACTTATTTCCAAAGTGAGTGCTGTGTAGCCCAAACAGTGCGTTATTTGAAAAGAAGTTTTGGTTAAATGAAGCACCCACCGCTCCTGCTGTACGCAAGTTTGTGCAAAAAGTTCGTAAGACTGGTATGGTAGTGGACAACACTCATGGTTCACGTCGTCGTACGGTGCGCCACAGAGAGTGACAATTTGGTGCGGATTGTGGAGTGGTGGTATCATTGGACCATTTTTCTTCGAAAATGAGGCTGGGAACAACATTTCGGCCGCCTCGGAGCTGCGATTAGACCCCTTTGGACTTTTTTTTTTTGGGGAACTGTGAAAGACCGATGTTATGCCAACAATCCGGAAACGATTCATCCACTTAAGGCCAATATCATCCAAGCAATCCGTGAGCTACAGCCCGAAACCATCAACAAGGTCTTGGAAAATTGGAGTGACAGAATGCGCTACTTCGAAATCAGCCGAGGCAGCCACTTGAACGACGTTGTGTTCCATAATTAATGGGAATGTTTGCTCTTACTAATAAAGCCATAATACATGGAAAAAATTAATTTTATTCATTTTATTGCATTTTTAAAAAGAAACTTGTATTTGGGCCACCCTGTACATATGTACATGCAAATGTGTGTCGAAACAGGTTTATGGGACCTAGGTCCTATCTTCTCAGCCATTCAGCCATTCGCGAAGTGCGTGTTATATTCTTTACACGAATAGAAGGGGGCTACTGCTTATGCCATGGCCAAAGTGCAACTTTTGTTTTGAGAAACTTTTTTATGACAGTTTTACTCTCGAATGATTGTCAGACGCTTGCGAGACGTAGGGGCTTGAAAAAACTTTTTGGTCTGTAATTTGATTCTCGAACCTCCAGCTGAGTTGTCCAACGCATTAATCACTGAGCCCCGGGGCCCACTTTGTATGTTCGTGTTAAAATCGTAGTACCTACAGTTAGTATACTGTACTTTCGCCCATTTGCTTCAAAGTCTTTGATGATCCAGTTCCTGAGGAATATATTAGAGTCACATATCAATTTTTCCGTATACATAGTGCAGCTACTTCTTTTGCGAGTCTGTCTTCTGGTGAGACGGACATTAACTTTTTTACTTTTTTAGCAATCCATCCGACTAGAGACCAGTAGGAAGAGTTTTTTTTTTTTCTTCAAATTTTGAGGTGTGAGAAGCAAACTATTTCCGTCCCAAACACCGGTGCCTCCAAATTCCAGTAGCTCGCTTGGAATTAGAATGTTTAAAATCTTGCGACCCGCCACAAGTTTTATTTCCATTTTAATGAGATTTTTTAAGACTGAATAACAAGTAGGCACAGTAGTCGGAGTTTTCCTAAAGTGCAAAGTTTCCTTACTTGCGAGCTTCTAAGAATGTTAAGCATTTGTTGAGCACTTGATAACTCTTTCTATAGTTTTTGTTTATACTTTGTTGAAGACTGCCGTCCTTGTCAAGAAACCAGTCAGAAGTCAGAAGAAGCATAATTAAACTATGCTAGAATCTCGAAGTTTGAACGTGCATATGTATCTCTGATAAGCAGATCTATAAGTAGTTCTATGATTTTTACAAAAACTGATGCCAGACTTATTAGCTTGTTGTTGACTGTCATAACTTACTTCTGTTTTTTTACAGTCCAAGACGTAATATCGTATAATGCAACAGAAAGCGGAATGATTGAATGTCATTGTATTTTTTGATATAACACAAGTTCACCCAAGTCATACCTATTTGAATCGATCGTTACATGCGTTTTTGAATACTCTAATTCAAAAACGTTTCGCTGGGAACGTGTGATGATGTCGATGTCGTATAAGTAACACAACAACTAAAGGTCATTCGTATTCAAGTCTATATTATGAACTAGAATGCTTCCGTCGTTTGTTTCATTTCTTTAGTCGTAATTAGTATCCCGAGGGACATTTCCTATTATTTTGCTCAAACATCCTCAAAGGATCTGGCCGCAACTAATAACGGTGTAACTCATTTTAAGCATCCTTATTTTTCTTCACTCAAATAGTTCACCTACTCTCCCTACGACACAGTAGGAAAGTTTTCCATTTAAGTCCTCTCGCTTGTCCTTCATTCAGAACCTTACAATTATTGCACTATTACTTTGCGGTTCTATACATCCCCAAAAGCTACACAAAATACATCTTATCATCCCTCCACTCCTTCGCACAGAAACAGCAGAAGAAGGCCCAGAGTGCTCTTAACGCTAATTACAACTTTCTCCAGTTGCAGTCATAAATAACTTTAGCGCGCGCCACTACCAACCATCATCTGTACTCAGCTACTAACTAAAAATACTTTGAAAAACCGCCATTTACTTTTGAGTCACAAAACTTAAATCGTTTCCCATTCTAAAACCAAAGAAACATTTCGCCGAACTGTGTGTGTTCGCCAACCGAATTCAGATGTTTGCCCATGAATACATATACATATCTCATTGCAGAGCAAGAAAGAACTCGGAACACAGAAAAAGGAGAGCGAGGGAGAGTCCTTGAACTTTGTAGTACCGCCAGCGCCACCGCTACTACCACCGCTGCCGCTTCCGCCAAATGATGACAGCAGTGTGGAATTTTCAGTTCAATTTTATTGGTCCTAAAATGGAGCAAAATATATGCGCTTTCAGCAGCAGAATAAGAGGCGCTTTCTATTTTTCTTGTAATTAAGATGAAAAGGGATATGAAAAGCCGCCTGTTACACAATTGGGTATGAAAATGTGTATTTTAGGTGAAAACTTTCGCTCTTAAAACAATGGCTTAGGCGCGTTTGCATTTGCTAGGGGTACTGGGATAGGCCCGTACCTAACCCGAGAGGGTTGTTGTTGTAGTTTGGTCGAGGGTTCTTCGGTGTTTGGGAGAGTTTTTGTGAAGTGAATTGGCAGTTAGAGTTAGAGAATGGAGTGAGTTAAAGTGGTTTGGTGGAATATTAACTCTTGACTTACATCGATTTTTATTCCAGCACTGTAGAAGGTTTTCATTGCAGGATTTTCCTTGGGGGTGTATCGGTAGAATTCTCTTCGTCCTTTGTACCATTTTACTGAGTAGAGGCTATCGCCTTCCATGTCGTAGAGACACTTGAGAATGGCTCTTTCGCTACGACGAACAGCGTGTGGAATGCTGACACTGACATCTCGAAGGGCACTGACAAGACCTGTAATGAAAATGAGAGAAGGTTTTATGAAATATGATTGTGGCTGTTAATGAGGAAGCATCATCATACAGTATATACACATATATATACGTATGTACATATAAAAAAGAAGTTTTGCTCTATAGAAAAGATTTATGTTTGTATTTAGGAAGAAATGTCACTAATTTAAGGTTAAGGATAGAGATGGAGGTCCTTGCTTTCAAAAGAATATGATAAAAGTTTCATCATCATTAATGCTCAGATTACAAATTCAATAAACGGAGGTCCTTGTGGAGTGCAGGTATAAGTATATTTTTCAGCCAACTCCTGGTTTAAATATCGGAGTGGTTAGGCTAAAATATTTCGAGATCGATTCGGACGACTAGTGTAGATACATATATCAAATACTATCAGCTACTTTGATTCCATAGAAGGTAACTGTAAATAGTATCTGTTCACACATAAATAATGGTATAAATCTTAGATTTGAGATGATGAGACTTACTTAATTCGAATTTCCTCTAACGCATTTTGACTCTCTTCAAAGTATTGATAACCATCTGGGTTCCTTCTTGATCGTTAAGAGTTGGAGTGACCCACTTTTTTGACAGGCTATGTACATATGTTAGTGGATTTGATAGGATGGCACATCTTACAATGAAGCTCGTCAAAAGGTTTAGCCAACCCAGTGCTCTCGGGGAAAATATTGGTTTTTAAGATTTTGTTGATAGTATACCACCTGGTGCAGCTTTTCCTGATTCTGCTGCCCACATTTAATTCAGTTTTACGTCCACAAACGTAACAATTAATCCTAGATAGAGAATGTGTGGACATTTCCAGTCTATTAACCAGCAATGCCAACATGAGTGATGTTGAGCTTTTGTTTTTGGGGCATTTATTTCCAGCCTTGCTTTGTTTGTTTATTCCCCAAACGTAACCCTGTTTAGTGTAAATTCTTTATTACATGGGAAAGCAAGGAAACGAAATCCTGATATACTCTACCATTGCACTCGGGACGTGACGTTCTATTTCCTCAACTACCCTCGTAGGTGGGCTTAATACTATCAATCAGTTTTGGATACACACCACCGCAGACCGTTCGACAGATCCTGCTCGACACAGCATTCCATCATGATGGGAAGAAGTCAAAAATGACGTCAACACTTGCAATGAATTATTAGAACTATTAGAGCTCCATACAGTTAGCGAAGACCTATTTCGAGAGCAAGTTACTGAAACTGTGTTACATGAATACTTTATAACTGGTGGCGTTCCATAAGGGTCCGCACTAGACCACATTCTATTGAACGTCGCTTTCAGATTAGAAGTCCCCATCGTAGGCAAAATTAGTGATTAGCGACGACGTTCCTACTTGAGACCAGGGCTTAGGATATTCCACAAGACCTCTTAACGATTAGTAATCGAGGCGATATCAAGGACATTTTTGTTGACCGATTGAAAACACTTGACTGGAGCATTTACATTCAACTGGTCTATTGTATTATTAGTCAGGAAAACATCCTTTATATAAGTCTTATCTGTTAAAATCCCATCAAAGATCTCATTCCATGTATGTAACTCCAATGTAATATTAGACTCAAACAAGTGTCAAGTGAATAGTGCGACAGATTACAGAAAGTTTGTAAAGTAATAAACTTGGGGTTAAGGGGAGTAAGGACTTTAGTTGAAGACACAAATAATCCCATTCTGAATCCATCTCGCCCATCCCATCTCACCCATCCATTTGCGTAGTGCGTGTTATAGTCTTCATATGACGTCCGAATGACAATTCTTCTTTTGAGAAGCTTTTCATGATTCTCGGATGTTTGTGAGCAGCTCGCGAGAGGTGGAGCAGGGAAAAACGTTTGGTGTTGTTTAGAATTCGATGCTCAACCTCGAGTTTAGTAGTCCGAAGCGCTAAGGAAAATTCGAACCATTTTTGGTTCAGTTCTCTCGCCATTGCATGAGACAGCATGTCCTTGAGACGAGAGTCTTGGACAAGGTCATCAAAACTCCGGTTCATATTGTACTAAAGGCCGCTCCATCTAAGACGGTATAGGTCATTGATTTATGAGATATACATACACAGATAGTAAGATGTTCAGCAGTTCAGCTTAAGGACCTTCAGATTCACTCAGAAAACCTTTTCTGAGCTAAGACAAACTATTTTTGGAAGTGTGGATCAAAGACAGTCCACACATTTATGCAAAAATTCGCAAGCAATCC
This sequence comes from Xylota sylvarum, assembly GCA_905220385.1. Taxonomy (NCBI): domain Eukaryota; kingdom Metazoa; phylum Arthropoda; class Insecta; order Diptera; family Syrphidae; genus Xylota; species Xylota sylvarum. The sequence continues at coordinate 98,209,801 of LR999957.1, read as the reverse complement.
ACTAGGAGTGGTATTGTCATAACCTTATACATAGATTCAAAGGACATTTTTCGGTCATAAGACGCATGTCTTACCCAAAAGCATTCTTATAACTTCTGGAAAATCTCTTGGATGACTTCGACTTGGCCTGCTTTAACAAAAATATTTTTTTTTATCTAGAATCACTTATGTAGATACTGCTGTCGGTGCGTTTTTATCCACAGGATAATCTAAGTTTGGCCGTTGAGAGAGAATTTGGCAGAATTAGATAAGTCCTTGATCTTTCAGACCGCTTGTCACAAAGTATAGTCATATTAAGTTCCCCAACCGCAGTCTAGAAGGCCACTGCTGAATTTTCGTTTTCAAAATGTGCACCTGGGGTATACAGACCCTTGGGTTTTGGGCCTCTTCTGCTAAATGATAATATCACAGTGAATGTACCTGCAACCTTTAGTTTGACAGCTCAACACTGGTACTTAAACTTTCTAACCCCGACAAGGAAGCTTTAAAAAGGGCAAAGTTGAATGTATCCATTGACCCCTCTCACGTAGAACGCAATCAGGGTCTTTACCCTTAACAAAACTCATCTTTTCTCCTGTCTTACGAAAATGTAATAAAAAACAACCCAAGACGAAAGTCGCTGCTATCCATTTTCGGGTCAGATAAGGCCCAGTATCCTTGCAATATTTCGGAGTAATATCCACAATTATCTCAAGACAATATCTATTTGTTTTGTTTTTTTTTTTACGGATTCTAAGTCCATTTGACGTTCATCCAAAGGTACAGCAAAGAAATCCTTTCGAAAATATAGATATTTCATTTCCTTACTTCCCGTCAGAATCTATGCACTTGGCCATAAATCGCCGACGTCAAAAATAATTGCAAGCGATTCTTCATCTAAAATTCCATTCCACTCAAAAGTTAATCTCCTGCCAACGGGGAATATACCTTCCAGGTGGATCACAAAAAAAAAAAAAAAAAAAACAAAAAAAATAATATAATCTCTATCCACCCGAAGAAGGAGTGAAACTCTGACAAACACCTGCTCAAGGATAAGGCATTATTGTACTTTGTCTTAAGAGCTCCTCCGACTCCGACTCCGACTGTAACCCACTTCAAGGAAGAAATATTAAATTTTGATTTAGATAAATTTTATTCGTCTGCCAGAATTCATTTGTTGGCATGTCTGCATTGTCAAGCACGCACACCTGTAGATGTTACAAGAGATGTCTATTAGGAGCCAATCTTACTCATTGAACGGCATTACCAGCGCCACCATTACCGTTGGCAGAGTTATTTCTCTCCTTTTTCATCATCGAAAAGCATGAGTAGGAATAGGAGCGGGAGGATACGTGTTATCCTTTGTAGAAAGTACCTGAATTCATAACAGTCAATTTTGACAACTCCCATGGTGTATTTATTTTTCCTTCTGATTTTTATTCCCACAAAGTACAGAGGAGCAAACATAAATCCTTAGTAGAAAAAGTACGTATGCAAAAAAAAGGACGAGACACAAACAAAATGTGCCCTATCTCTCTCTCTAGCAGACGAAGATCACACTTTTCGCCTCTTCTATCGTCTCTGGCGTGCTGTGTGTACTGTGTACATGGTGCTGATTTACAATTCACTTGAGTTGCTTTGTGCGTCCTTATTTATGTTTCGACGGGGGGTTGGGGTTCATGAATCGCTCAGGTGTTTTTTTTTTGCTACTCCTCGCCTTCTTTTCAGTTTGAGTTTTGGTTCTGACAGGAAACATTGATATTTAAGTGATGTTATCAATTGTCGAACATGTACCTGGAAGTGTGCCTTCGGGGGTTTTGTAGAATTTCTTTTTTTTCTTTTCTCGAAATAACAGTGCGAAGGATGCGAGCGAGGGGTGTTCTTCTCTCTGTTTGTTGACTGGCATTCAAGTCTGTGCATGGATGTTGATTGAGTTTAAATAATTCGGCGGCGACAAAAACAAGTCAACAAAGTCGAAAGTGTCAGGTGGGATGAAGTGGATTTTGAGGAAAAGGTAAATAGAATTTTGTTAGCACTGTACTTAGGGGAATAAGACAAGACACGGGGCCGCATCGTACATTAAAGCAGAGAAAATATTAAAATTAGACAGACGACACGAATGTTGTTTTGGGGTTACAATGGAAATATCTCCAATTACTGGCTAAAAATAAATTTTTTTCACTTTCTCGCGTTGCTACCAGAACTCCAGACGTTTTGTTCGAGTTTGTCCTCTAATTGTCACCCCTGGGTACTAACCCCAACCAACCAGGCGAGTTTTAAATCATACTTATTAGCTGCATAATCTCACTCCTGTCGAATTACTATGGTCAGCATTAAGCCATCTATGTAGCTACGTATATAACTCATGTTCAAACTTTCTCGGGGTTTCTTTACGAACTCTCCTCTTTTCCTCTCATCTGTCTGTTCTGCTTCATACCTTCAATCTTCTTAAAACTATTAAAATATTACGCTTGACTTGAAGTATAAAAGTTACACACACACACACACACCACAACTTACTGAGTAAAACCTGCACCCTCGTCCTTCTCCTAGAAAAGAGCATGCACTTGGTGCCATTGGTAGTACAGCGACTGCCAAAGATAGGATACCAAAGAATTTGTTGGAGTAGACTTTAGATGACGTTAGATAGTAGACGAGGGAATAAAGTAGCCAGAAGGGGTCGGGAGGACATTACTTTGATTGGAAACAACTCAGGCAAGGGAAACGTGTACATGTGTGTATGCTACTACAATATTGTGTGAATACACGAAGAGAAGACAAAGTTTTCAAGGACTTTTGCAAACAACGCACTGTAACAAGTTGAAGCTTCTGTTTTAAATTAATATTTATCACACCTGCCTCTGAAATGGCAACTAACCTACTTTGAAGGATGCAATTACTTCTTCAGTTCAGTCTATTGGCGTAAAGTTTTTGTTTAAAGACTGTTGTCAATGTGCACTTGAGGTCTTTGTGTAAAGGAGAATTTTTCCAGGAAGTGGAAACAAGATTAAAGGAAACAGGAAGGTCTTTGAATTTCATAAAAGAAATGCTTTTCTTCCGTTTAGTGTAGGTGAGTTGTTAGTGGAGGGTTCTCAGGTGAATTGTTACGCGCTAGTTTAAAAGTGTATTAGTATTGCGTATAGTATTTGATACCTATATTCAATAACTATCTCCTAGTGATTTGTGAGTGTTTCGAGTGCATTTGTCACTCCAAATCCCTATGCCTCTACCAGAGTTGTAAAAGAATACATTCTTTTGGGAATGCATTCATAGAATTCATAAAAAAGAATTAAAATTTTTGATTGCAGCAATCAAGTTCAAAAAAGACTGCAATTTAAAAAACTTAATTCACTATTTTTTTTTAAGCCAATGATTAATGCATTCAATTTTTGGCTATCACTGAACTGCAATCATTTTGGAAGTCAGTTGAATTCACTAGATGTAAGTTGAAGTCAGTAGTGAATTCACATATTTCGTGGAAGTCAGTAGTAAATTCACTTGAAATCGGTTTAAGTTAGTACCTGTATTTGAAACATGAATATTGCTCGTTTGAAGGAGATTCTGATGTCTTAACAAAACAGAAGAGATTGTTCAACGAAGCAGACCAGACTCAATCTAAACATCGTCTAATGATTTTACATAACGAAAACTTTATTTTTTGTGAATAAATCTTCAAAATTTTGAAACAGATACGTTTGTACTTATAAATGAATTCAAATAATTTCAATTGAATTCACTGACTTCAAATGATTTCATGTGAATTCACTACTGACTTCAACTTACATTTAGGGAATGCAATTGACTTTGAAAATAATTTCAATTCAGTGATTGCTACAAATTGAATGCATTACTGACTTCAAAAGAATGGTGAATTACGTTTTTTAAATCCCAATCTTTTTCAAATAATTTCTAGATGAATTCAATAGAATTAACCTCCCAAAAGATTTAATTCTTTAACAACTCTGGCCTCTAATACGCCAATTCTTATCAATGATCAAGCTTGGTCCAGCTTGTCCGCAAAACGAAAGTAAATGTAGTGTTACCAGCCAATTCTAGTAGCCTAATCCGAAAGAAGCTTATCTGGATTTTTACAACTCTCTCGGGGAAATATTCTTGCAAAATAGTGCTCTCTGCCGAATGTCCATGAAAGTCTACCATGCTAGACCTCAATTTTTTGTATTGACCAGTGGCCTCATCGCTTTGATTGAACAGCTAAGACCAGATACAGAAAAGCAAGTGTTCTAAGCTTTAGAAGAATTGCTTATACAACCTAACCTTAGGCTAGGTAGGGTGGAGCATCCCATTAGCCCTATCAATGAGTCCATTGTGCCCAAGTATAAGACCCCTGAGAACCTAATTTCAGTCTTCGACGGCTGCACTAAATCAGGCGGATACCTGTATGAATCTCAGGAGTCTGTTCAGGTCAATATTTCCTAGATAACGGTCGTCCAGTTCCGTAAGAAACACCCCCCAAGAGTGTATTATCCTGTATTTCTTCTATATGCTCCATTTTGGATGGTTTCGTATCTAAAGCGATACCCGTAAAACCTTGTCATGCATTATGTTCCACAGTAGTGGTCTCAGCATGGAACCTTGTTGTGCGCCAGCGGTTTGTTTACTTTTCGAAAGGCCACAGTCGGTATTGCATAGAAGAATTCTATACCTAAAGTAATCCGTCACTTTTGTGGAAAGGTAGGTTGGTATATACATATAGATATGCACATATTTTAATCGCCTGAAGGACTAAATTCCAATTGGATCTCTTGAGAACTGTAGCGCCACCTAAGTAATCGAGCGTTCCAAATACACATATGGCGTCGATCACTGCTCACTTGGATCATGTGTTGCATTCACTGTGATTAAGAGATTGCTGGGATAGTGAACATTCCTTTACCAGTATTGGCATTTTTTTCGGATTTGCTGGAAACAAAAGAAAGTACATCCTGGCATGAACAAAGAAAAAGCCATACAGAAAGTCTTCGAATACCTTCCAGTTTCAAATGGGTAATCATTTATGTACATACATATGTACATCCCAAAAGACTAAGACACAAATACAAAAAAATAAAAATAAAAACTATCCACTCTGGCGTAACATTTGCCCCTTGATTCGTTGCTCATATTTCATCGACAAAGAAGTTTTTTTTGTTTAATGCCCTTAAAGGATAAGAGAAAAATGTAGCTCTATACTTCAAAAACCCTTGACAAATGTGGTTTATTTGAGTTCCATAAACCTCCGATGAACCAGCTTATATAACAGACAGATAAAAAAAAACAAACTCTTCATAGAACTTTGAGTAGAAAAAAAAAAAAAAAAACAATAACAGAGACAAGCACATGTATGCAGCATCATCCATCATTGCAAGGATATTTCTACGAATTGAATAACTGATTCAACATACGTCAAACTTCGTCGGGGACAAACAGCTGCAGGGTCATTGTCTCCGTAAGCACTCCTACATGACTCATACAACTGTGATGGATATCGATGCATGATGGATGTGACCTATTGATGTCGTCGGTGCTTTTAGTAGATATACCACTTTAGAATGCGCAAAATTCCGCACGTGCATCCTTCTCATTTAAATCATTTGAAGTGATGCTTCCACAGTTATTGATTGTACTGCGCTGGCAACAGGATGCCATCATGAATGCAGATCTTTTGTTCGTCACCCTTGTTTTGCCTCCCGAAATCGAAGAGTGGTTCGTCAACACACAGGATGAACTTGAGTTTTATTTCTAGATACATATCTAGTCGCCACAAGTTTTATAAACAAACCTATAAATACAGATACCTTTCTCTTAGATGAACTAATACCCCAGAGTTTATACTCTTCGAATTGCCAAAAAAAAAAGATGAATTTCAACATCGCTTAATCAACTAACTGCACAACGTGATCCTTAAATAGTTAATTCGTTTATTTTTTTTTTATTTTTGATTTAAGTTTCCAATAAATTAAATTCTCGTTGGGAAGTAAATAGCACTCGTGCCATTAATTATCCCTCGGAATTGTTTTTTTTTTTTTTTTGTGTATATTCGTGAAAATCCTTCCCGGCCACATTTCCACCCACGGTGATTGGAGAATTGGCTATCAGGCGTTGCAAATACGAAAAGTTGCATCCTCCAGTGGGTCATAAATAATACCACCGAATGGAAGAAATTCTGGAACTACCACACACCGTCCAAGTATTGTTAAACTCGGAAGGTCGTGTTTCCTTTCTTTTTTTTTTTTTTTGCTTCTGCGAATTAATGAATATTTATTGATAAAATTCTTTAAACATGGTTTTAAATTAAAAAAATAAAAAACGAAAATCAATTAAAAAATCTGGAAGTAGTACGCTTTAAAGTGGGCGATGAAGATTTTAGATGGCGGAACACCTTCTCGATTTATATGCAAATCAAGGAAGAGGTGTAGAGGAGAGTTTCAGTGCCTTACTTACGGCATGGTGGTGTATCCGTGTCGACCTGATAGGAAAGAATGAGAATGTGTACATGTTTATTGCATGTACGGTATATGCATGAAGTTAATGGAGAGAAACGTGTTTGATACAAACTTTTAGTACACCTACAGATTACACTACTAAGGGAGATGAAGGATAATTTATCAGAGAGGTACGAACTTCTTCCGTGGTTCTCAACCACCTACTCTCTCTTGCCGGAATAACTATTACTTCTACTTGCTCTGAGATATTCACACGACTTTGAAAAGTTACTATTAAATTCATAAAGATAGGTTTTCATGTATAATGATTCTTTTAATTTGGTGACTCTTCATTCGGTAGGGTTATTAGTTCATCATAAAGTACTAGAGACCATAGTGGGCCCATCGGGGGATTCCTAGGGAGCCTTACCTAATTTCCCTACAACTTGAATATGATGTTAATTTGGTTCAAGGAACCAACCTCCTCTAAATTACTAGAGAATTCCAAGGTACTTTAATTTACTTTAAGATATGTCTTGACATTCACAGAGTAGATGAGTAATATCCTTTGCGACATGTCATCACAATACCTGCAAGTATGTTCGATAATGCTAAACTCATGGCATGTTTCCCCAGAAGGCAATAACCAGAGATTGCCCTTATTGCTATTCTTAATTTTGATCTGGTAAGTTTTATTAATTCGATCTAACCCAGGTCACAGGTTAGTTTTGCCTTGCGACCGAGGCGAGTCGCTGCTCGGTTAGACCAACATGATTGGATCCATTGTGCCCAATTAGTTAACCCAAGGAAACACTGAAAAGAAACCCGCTGTATTAGAACCACCCCGATAGTGATATGAATCACAGGAGGTTCATCAAATCGACATTAGCCATATCCTCAAAGTCAGTGAAGAAGTAACTACCCAGAATTTTCATTCTTCTGGTAGATAGGACAGATTCAATTTCTTCCTCGTCCTTGCAACTTCTGCAATAGTCGTTATGTGGTACACTTAGGTGCTCCGCAACAATACCAATGATACAGTGCCGTCGATCCGTTGGTGACCTCCTATCGAGAAAGTATCGATGCGTGGCCATGAGGGTTCGATGACCATGATCCAGCGGAATGAGACTGAGCATGGACTCCATTGCCGCTGTCAGTGTTGTTCGTAATGATTTGTAAGGTTAGAAAGCTGATATTGCTTCTCATGTGCCTTCCACTGTACTAATGAACAATAAGTAAGAGTGAGTATTACAATCGTCGTGTACAGCCAGTATACCATGATTGGTTTGAAGCCCCACGAATTACTGAACGTCTTTTTACAAGAGTAGAAATCTGCGCTTGCATTTCTAATAACTTCATCGAGTTTAGTTTGGAATCCAGAATTATGCCCAGATATCGCGCCGACCTCGAGAGTCTAAGTTCAACTGCGCTAATCTTGGTGGGGGGATTGATATTTTGCTAGTAAACAGCACTTCTTTTGCTGCCAGTTCAGTCGTCCACTACTTGTAATGCGAGATTCAGCCTTTCACATAGGACCTTTCCCTGAGGCCAGGATGGCCACATCATCAGCATAAGCCGACCCGATGAAGCCATTTTCCTTCAATCTCACAAAGATATATATCGTCTAGCACGAGAAGCCATATTAGAGGGCAGAGCATTCCGCCTTGGGGCGTTCGTCTGCAAACCCTCTTCCGGATAGTTGTACCTCCCAGTGTTGAGCGTATAGTTCTCGATCTAAACATCAGTGCCATTCAGTTGCAGAGTCAGGTGTTTAGTTTTGTCATGCGTAAGCTGTCCAGGATCACATGGACTCACATTGTTGAACGCTTCGTCAATGTCTAGGAATGCTCCCAGAGGAAATTCCTTGAAATGAAGGGATCTTTCTATGGTTGACACAACCCAGAAGATGTATTTATGTTGTTCATCATCGCCAATCACACTTCTTTTGTATATAACTATTAGACGTTCCAAAATTTTCAGTGGAAAAGACGATAGACTGATTGGTTTAAAGTCCTTTGAGGTCGTGTGACTTGCTTTCCCAGCCTTGCAAATTAATATGACACGCACCTCTTGCTATGCTTTCGGAAAATAACCTAGCTTACGACAGCCTGTAAATATTTGCTTAAGCCATGGTGTAACGATATCTTCTGACTCCAGCAGCATCACAGGCCGAATGTTATCAATTCCTGGAGCCTTGTACGGAGTAAATGCTTTGATTGCCCAAACTATCTTTTCTTCATCTATTATGTTCACTACTTTATCTTCGTTGATTCCCGACAACGTCTCTGGAGTGATGGGTGTATCATCTCCGGAGACCACCGAGCAACCGGGAAAGTGAGTACCATCATTGCATCGACGGCATAGTAAACTGCTTCAATAGAAGACAGATTTTCAGTGGAGTGGAGTTCCAATGATCTTCTCATCTCTTTTTTGAAGAGTATCCAAAAGTTATCAGATAGTGATGCTTTGTTGGAGACAGTCGACAACTTCAACAGAGCTCTGTTTAGATACGAAAGTGACATCTATGAATTCCCTTCTAGTTGACATTACGGATTTGGGGTCATAGTGGTCCCCTTGAATTGATTCTCTTAGCCACGACCATTGTTGGTTTTATGCCTTCAATTACATTACTTTGTGAGAGCTTTGTTCCTGTTTTGCCCAGTACGTCGGCATTTTCACACTGACCATATACCCAACATAATATGACATGGTTCTGCGATCATAATGCCCTGAGAATTGTGCGATAACTCCGACTATTTCCGAATTAAGTACAGTCAGAAATTCTGCTTGGAATACACTGGACGCATCAGGGTACATAACTTCGTATGGTGTGCCGAAGGCAAGGTTACCAAAACATTTATTTTCTTTGTCAGGGATGTGAAACGATTCCTTGAGAATGGATCTTGATTTTCTACATAGCAGATTTTGAAAAGCCCAAGTAAATGAGCCCAAGCACAGTGTTACCTGTTGTAATTTTATTTGTAGATCCAGTGGTAGAGGTTACATAAACGGCTCGAGTGCAGCTGTTGAGCACCACGGCAGGATGGCAATGCAGGCGGTTCTTTGTACCCTGGTCAACATATCCCGTGCATTCGCATAGGATAGGATCTTTCACAAGAACCCAGAGAAGGGGAGAGTGTGACGAGCATTTTGCAAAACCAATTTTGCGGAGACTACAAGCTTCATTTGTATCTGCAATCAATCCACAGAATAGCCTCAAAGATTTCCTTTAGAATTTATTATGTATATTTTGTAAACTTGTAAGTTACGAAGCTTTGGGCAATGGCAAGGTTACTGGTTAGCAATGTCTTTAAAAGTTTTCAGTAGTTATCCTTATTTTTTCCAATTGGCACGGCTGAGTATTATGCTCTGTAATCTCTGTTACAAAAGTACACAGGGATTTTCTGTCTTTTAGTAGTAGATAGTCTTGGTTTTTTCCACCGTTAAATAGTTATCATAATTTCATTGCTATAGAAATCTGCTATTTGTCTCTCATTCTATTTTATCATATCAAACCATTCAGCTGAGTGTTTCCGTGTGATGGGCTTTAAAACCCGTGAGCTCGTTTTGTTTTGATCCCTATTCTTCTGTTTTCATACTTTGTTACAAAGATAAAAACGTAAAAATGTTGGAGGACTGGAAACTGCAGATACGTCCTATTGACTTGTAGACTTCACCCACAAGCCTAGCAATCTTTTGCTATCTATCATCCTTAAAACTATGGAGAGACTCATTGGTATTCGTATTACAGGCCTGTGCACCCAATTCAATATGTGTGTACAGAAAAGATGAGTGCAGAACGGTGTCAACATCTCGTAAGAGAGATAAAAAGGACACATATCGAGGGTGCTTTCAGTATTACCCACTATGACTCGATAGCAATGATTGAAAGTCCAATAATCACTTCTTTTTCGGAGAAGTTTCGGTGTCTGTAACTCCAGTTTAAGACTGACACCAAGGAAGTGTTTTCTCTCCTCTTTTGTGATCGTTAATAATCGACAATCTTTTAGTCAGCCTACACTAAACTGGGTCGATCTTCCTTGTCGTTTCGAATCTCTGGGTACTGTGATTAGAAAATCGTCTTTGCTGGAGCATTACTGTTCACTCCACTGTTTGGACTGCATCCACATCTTGATACAGCTTATATAGTTCGCTATTGTACCTTCTGCTCCTTTCGCTCTACTCGCATAAGGGACCAAATACTGGACGAAAAATTTTTCTCTCGAAATTGTTCAATATAGCTGAACTTTTATAGAACATGCATTACATCTTCCTAGTTAGGAGTTTTGAACACATTTGTTTCGCCAAACTGAAGACTTTCCTAGGGTAAATCATCGCCTAGTTTCTACCAATCGTGGAATTGATTTTTACTCCTTAATCACATCGAAGTTACTTTTGTCAACAGTAACGTTTTGTCCTAGGCGATGGACAAGATTCGTTTGTTGACAAGATGTGCGATAGATTTTCTTTGCCTACCTTCTTCTGGTCTTACATATGTACATTCTTCCCTTGCTGCTCGTGTTTTCCGCTGCAACGTTTGTAGGTGCGCATTTCTGTCAAACGCTTTTTTCAGCATTCATACCCATCATAACAAGGACTTTTTTTTGGTAGTGACTGGTAGCCTACGGTGGTCTCGGGTACATCTCGTCTTGTTCACCGTTGCATGGATCACGTTTCTGAACCCAACGCTGATGATGTGTCGCAGACTGTGGTATATGCAATTAAGGTCTGTGCTCGAAAAGATATCAAGGGAACTAAGATACATACTCGTAATATCCTGTCAGGGAGTCAGGTAGCGTTTCTTCATGTATCTCTTATCTTACTGCGACGTTTTTTGTTTAACTATCCTGTTGCCAATCACCATAATTATGTTCTAAATGAGTCGAAAGTAATTCTGATTCTTTGTTTGATGCTTTTTAATATTTTCTCCTCTACCAGAATTAACGAATCATCTGCCAAGAATGTATTTCCATGCCATTAAGCCATACAGAGGCTTTTTGAAGCGTAAAATGGATTTCTATCCGAAAAAAAAAACAGAAGACAAATGCTAATCATTTCGTCATGATAATCCGCCAGATGTGATCCGTCGCTATACATCTCACCAAACAATTTAACTATAGGCATTGTGAATCAACTTATTAATCTCATCACCAGTCGGAATGTCCTGCAATTTATCCTTAACGTAACTGCAGAGGCTAAAACATGGTGATTGGAAAAAATGGCCACCAAACATTATCCCACTCACACGCGCCGCGCCTACACGGAGAGGAGAAGAAAATAATGTTTTTTGTCTGTCAGAAGGACGAAAGGGGTATAAGTACACTTGAGTCACCAATCTGTATAGATGAAACTCCATGTGCTGTCATACATCAATCTCTATGTTGTCTCTCAAGTAACGTAGCCTGGTCTCAGCCGGCATTACCAAATAGCCAGTCATTTTTTTTACTACCTCACTCTCTCTGCTGGCGCGTCAAGGATGAGTAAACAAAAAAACAAAACGAAAAAGAAAGAAAATGGAAAAAAAAAACTGAAAAAGAAAATCAGGATAATCAGGGAAAATCACTCATGCGCGAGTGAAGAATTTCTATATCAGTTCTTGGAAAAGTCCACCTGTGACAAAATGATGTACCGTAGATCCTTTTCCTTTATTCTTGGACGTCACCTCCGCATGAGATAAGGAAACTCTATGCGAAGGTGATGTTTGGGATTTTGTTGCGTTTTGCAATACTGACTGTCAACTATCAAAGAGATAGATATCCTTATATAGGATTTGTTTCGTTTTTCAGACGGACAACTATAATTCAATGTCCATCGTCCTTTTTTATAAACTCACACTGGCACTGCTGGCCCTTGTTGCTTGCCAGTGATGCGTATTATGGTATTTTCTTCTCTTTCTTCTCACGTCTCTCGTCGTCCTTGCACGGCGAGACTATAAGGTGTATGCTGATAAGATGAATTACGGCCTGTGGGACACATTCATGCTCGTGCCGGAGGTTTGGTTTTTAAGTTTCCCTTACAAACAGAAAGTGGGCATTTTTAGGAAATAAATGAGGATATTAAGTTAGGCAAAAAAATGAGAGGGGAAAAACTGGTTTCACAGGACAACAAGATGAATTGCGTTGGAATTTTCTTGAATTGAGGATGTCGATGGGTTTTGGTTTTCATTTTATTTTATTCAGTGTGAAGGACGCTTCCAAGTGAGTGGGTTTCTAGGAAAAAAAGTAAATGAGATTTTTTTTGCTTTATAAATATGCAAAATTGGAAATGATCTTTGTTGGGGTCCTTATTTACTTTTTTTTTTAAGTATCTTCTCTCGTAATCAATGCGTTGAGTTGGAAAAATTAGTTGGAAAATATTTACGAAAACTTTATACGACGCAGGAATTGACGGCATCAGGTTGATAATAAAAATTGTCACATTTAGCTGTTGTTTAGTGGGGGGTCCTCCTGTTGTAGAGTCTTTATACGTAGAAACTTAGTTATAGCTTTACTATTGAATAAATGGAGCAAAGGATTTTTAACCCTTTAGGTAAACAGGTCCAACTGTGGTCGTTGGCTTATTTCCATCCTCAACCATGCCCTCTGACTGGCCAATTGCATAATCTTTCTTTGAGACTTACTACAGTAACTCTATTTGTTCGTCGGATGGATGTACCTTAGCTTCTTTTGGATGATAAGCTCAGTCATTAGAGAATGGAGAATTGACGTGTGAGCACCTTTTGGCAAAGGACTTATTATTCTGACATGAACTTCGTTTTGGATTTGAACTTGGAGTTGATCTTGGGCTTGGGTTTAGCCTTTAACCTAAACTCAAACTTACATTCGGACTTGGACTTTGATTGAACTTGAGTCGAAATTAGGATTTGAACTGGGACGTGGACTTATATTTGGACTTGTATTTGGAATTGAAATTGGACTTCAAATTGAACTTCAAAATGGACTTCAAATTGGACTTCAAATTGGACTTCGAATTGAACTTCAAAATGGACTTCAAATTGGGCATCAAATTGGACTTCAAAGTGGACTTCAAATTGGACTTCAAATTCGACTTCAAATTCGACGTCAAATTAGACTTCAAATTGGACTTCAAAATGGACTTCAAATTGGACTTCAAATCGGACTTCAAATTGAACTTCAAAATGGACTTCAAATTGGGCATCAAATTGGACTTCAAAGTGGACTTCAAATTGGACTTCAAATTCGACTTCAAATTCGACGTCAAATTGGACTTCAAAATGGACTTCAAATTGGACTTCAAATCGGACTTCAAATTGGACTTCAAATTGGACTTGGACTTCTATTTTAATCTAAAAAAATTCGCTTGATAACATATGTAAACATTTCGTTAAATTTGTTAAATCCTTTCTATGAATACTTCTCAATCAAAAAGTATCGTCTATAAAATCGATTTCCAACCATTTGTCTTCTAAACAACTTAGTGAACCATCACTTATTTACCTCATAGATACACCAATCCAACTTTGATTGTATTTCTTGCGGTCTTGCTGCTTGATTAATAGAAAGTTGCAGTTTCGTTAAAACTTTAACCTTGCCCACATTTTTCAGAATCATAAATGTCAGCTCTTCAAAGTTAGAAAAGTTCAACTTCCTCTAGCCACACATTCCTATGAGTATACCCCTATCGTACATTCAATACCTCAACCAAAACAAATGCATTCCAAGCTATTTTCCCATAAATCAAGGCTACCCCCTTCAACATCCCCATTGCTTTAACACCTCACCGATACGTACATATACATACATACCAGTATTTGAACACAGCTCCACGGTTAATAAATGCTTAACAAGGAACAAATCACATTGTTTCCACTGGTTTGCACTTTGTCGTATCCTTGCATCGGTTCCACCACTCACTGCCACTGTCGTGTTTCGTCGTGGAATTAACATTCTCGTTATCCTCTTCCATCCAATCCATCACCTACGCTTTGCATTTCGCAACACCTACCCGACTAGCCCATGCCTTCACTTTGGAATGCACTGAGGAGGAGTATCTCTATCTCACTGTAAGCCACAATGGGGGTTGTGCGGTGTATCCGGGTGTACAAGTTAAAAAACGTTGGCCGTAGAAATATATACGATGCCTGAGGTGAGAAGTTCCTCGTCTGTGCCAGGCAACTGTTTGTGAGTGGCGAATTGAGATTGGTGAGTGTCGGCTGTCTGTCTCATTATCTCTGCGCGCAAATGTGGTTTTAATGTGGATATGTAATTAATCAATTGCAAACATTGGTGGGATAACTCAAAGTTTATAATATGTGATGTTGGACAAGGTCTTGGGGGTATCAACAAAACAAATATGTATGCGGATTTAATTATGCTGAAGGATATGTGTGTTGTATTTTCATTTTTAAAGTTTAAATCTGTTAATTCCATTTCGTCGAAAACAATGCTTACGACAAAAAAAAATAAAAATACAAATAGTGCTTATAATTTCGAAAACCGCAAGTACCCTTGAAAAAAAAAACACAAATAAACCTCAATAATAAGGATTTAATGATTCTGTATCCTCTTTTGCATGGAAACATATCACAGGGACAAATGGAATGGAATTAAGCCCGGTGAGCGGCGGCTCCTGCTGCAAAAATGTCAATGTGTGAAATATCCTTTTAAATGAGACTTTATTGTGTTAACTTAAACGCAGCACACTGGTGGTAAATTAAAATCCTTTTTAATCCTCTTTTGCAAACGATCAATAAGGAGGAGCGTTGGGGACAGGAGGGCTTATGGAAATGTGTTCCTCAAATTGGGTGTTGCACTGGAAGTAAATTATAATTATTGTTAATATCGTTAATAGAAAGTAAAGCGAACGTTAAAACGTTGTCCTGTCACATGCGGTTTAAGGCCGTGTCTCTCTCGTTGTTTGGGTGAGATCTCTGTAGGATAATCGATTAAAGTGCTTACGATGCACATGTGGGTCGCAAAAGTCTATTTTAAAGTAAGGACAGGATGCACATAATCGTACTGTATTTTGTGTCATAACTTGTGTACAGAGTGTGACACGATAGGTGTACAATCTACATGAATGAAAGTACATACATACTCCATATGTAGGAATTGTACTTGGACTTCGATTTAGTATCTGATTGAACTTGAACAAGGAAATTGGACTTAAAGTTGAATTTGACCTTGAAATTGAACCTGGAGATGGTTTTGAGCTTGGAGCACTTCCACTTGCATTTACACTTGAACTTGTACTTGGTCTTGTACTTGTACTTGTAATTGTACTTGGACTTGGATTCCGACTTGGATTTGTACTTGGACTTGTACTTGGACTTGGCCTTGGACTTGGACTTGGACTTGGACTTGGACTTGGACTTGGACTTGGACTTGGACTTGGACTTGGACTTGGACTTGGACTTGGACTTGGACTTGGACTTGGACTTGGACTTGGACTTGGACTTGGACTTGGACTTGGACTTGGACTTGGACTTGGACTTGGACTTGGACTTGGACTTGGACTTGGACTTGGACTTGGACTTGGACTTGGACTTGGACTTGGACTTGGACTTGGACTTGGACTTGGACTTGGACTTGGACTTGGACTTGGACTTGGACTTGGACTTGGACTTCAACTTGGACTTGGACTTCAACTTGGACTTGGACTTCAACTTGGACTTGGACTTCAACTTGGACTTGGACTTCAACTTGGGTACAAAGTACAAAGGTGAAAATGACAAGCTTTTTAAAAACAGTCCTTGTCTCGAATAGAATTCAGGCATTCGTGGTAGGTGGGACTCTTAAACGAACTTTTTATATTATTGTTTTGTTTTGTGGAACTCGAGCATGATTAGAAATTTTACTAAAATACCTTCTAGTACATATATTTGAACAATTTAGAAGTATCACCAAAAATTCAACTGCTTTTACCCAACATCTACACTAAACAGATACATACATGCATCCATATGTATGTACTTAATTGAAACTACACATTCTCGAAATCCATCAAGTCATGTTCTTTCATTTTTTAAAAAGAATAATAAACTCAGCATTACACAAAATTCTTATGAGGATGCTCATGGGATACAGATTACAGTTTCGCTTTCAAGTTATTACTTCGATTATAATAAACTCATCATCATAAGAAACACAAAAGGGATAACAAAAACCCTTATAAAAAGAAAACACATGAGTCACTGTCACCGATTTCAGAATCACAGGGATGTACATACATACATACATACACCCACGTTAAAAGGCACACAACATAACATTCAAATAAAATTCACATAAATAATTTTACGAGTATGTTTGTGTAAAAAAACAAAAAAAAACAAGAAAAAATCTGAAGTTTCTGCACAGAGAGGATAAGGTTTTTAGTGTAAAAGATATATCGGTGATTCAGAGATTACGATTGTAAATGGTTGTAATGGTTGGGCGAATTGGTGGGAGGCAATAAAATCGATGCATACATGGGTTTTTGTATAAAATGCTGGATGAGCAGTGCAGGGATTATTTGTTTTATTTGGATGGAGTACCGTCTCATGACATGAAACAAAGGGTATATTATTTTATGATATTTTCAATCTATTGTTACAGCGATTCTTGAACAAAGATTCGAGACAATTGAAAGTAGAACGGTGCTATGATCTTTTGAGTAGTAACTTGTTTGAGTCAATAACCTGAGGAGCAGAACTCTGGAATAAGTATCGTTAAATGACCAACCGGATGACCAGGGGCAAATGATTGGGAAAAGCATTACAATCCAGAATAAGACTTACGAAATGTAGTCTTGAAAATACATTTTGTTTTAAACGAAAACAGTGTCAAAGAGTGAGCACAAAAGATGTGTAGTTCTTCAAAGAAACCGTGTGTCATTCAGATGGTCTTTGTAAAATGTATATTTTACATCGTCCCAATGACCATTCTGTCGTTAGTCCTGTAATCAGAGTGCCCGGCAGTTTTATTAGATGACTGTTGTTTTAATGATCTCTTGACACGTTAGGGTTCGGGAGATCATTTACTTACTAATTTACATTTTACTTGGATTTTTATCAACGCGGTGTAGTGGCATACCACTAGAATCCCTACACTGTCAGGTGAAATCTTTTCAGAGGCAGTATCTACTATCGAAACAGAAGCTTTGAATGTTTCTTTTCTTTGAATATGGACCTCATACGATGTTAGCTAGTGTGGATAACCACATTGCATTTGTCGACTGTATACTATCCCTGGTCTAGGGCGACTCTAACTCTGTAATAAGCCAAATTGTATATTGATTGGCATTGCATTAAATATCAGTTACCTCGTACGATGGGAGTTCAAATATCGATTAGCATTGCTTTACTGACTGAGAAAAGTCTGTGTTGTAGTATGTAAATACTAGGAGCACTTATTGAAGCAATCTGCTTTACTTCTATGTTGACACATATTTTGTTTGCCTGCAGTGATTGCGGATGAATTCAAGTCATCGCCTCCCTCCGATCGATCTGCATGCACTTTACTCTATTAAACAACATTTCAGTCAATGGATAACGATAATCTTTCCATTCATAAAGCCTCAAAGCCATATACCCACAGCTCAGCCAACCATAGACTGTCGTCGAAAATAAAATTAAATAAATTAATCCTGATGTGCTGAAATCCCCAGTCACATAAGGATAACGCATATACCCTACTGGTACCTCAAACAAACGATGCCATCATATCTGCATTCAATTGTCAACCACTGACACTGGCTAGGTGACAAATTATAATCAATTTAAGTGAGTTGGGGTTGGTTTTTTTTATTTTTCCTGGACGCCCTGCTGAATGCAGATAGTAAATAGTCCTTTCAGTGTACTTTTGCATGTGGGAAGGATTTATCAACTGATTAATAGCCGGTAGATGGAAGTGCATTTTTGCATGTATCTATGCCTGGTTGTTTTTTATTCGCACACGACTACACCTAATCGAATGTCAACGGATTTCATTTCCGTTCGCAAGGGCGAAGATAAGTGTGGGATTTGTGCGCAATCATTTGTTTTCGTTTTTACTCAGAGAGTTAGACATACGTACATATACATATATATTCGCCCATTCGTCCTTTTTGGTCTATTAATCAATTCGAGGAACTTCGACAGTGATAAGGATGACAACGACGAAGACATATATCTCTCCAAGGAGGTAACAGGGATGGGAAAAAATAGTGTGCTTGCAGTAGCTAGTCGCAGGTGTGCAAAGCTGGAAATTAATACGGTCTGAGGTGCAAAATGGAATGTGAGGGCGTTGGCAGCAAAGAGAAAGGATGTGCAGTTGTGTGGTAAAATTTAATTTAGTTGCGGAACCATACGAAAATTGCAGATGCATGTTCGCACACTGGTTTCGGGCTTCAGAGGGAAGTTTGTGTTATTGCAGTTGCGTGATTCTGGTTCTAATTTATGGTATGGGAGTGCTTTTGTGTGGTTGATTGATGGAAAAGGATCGTTTGCTTAGCGAGAGGAGGATAGGAGTGAAAAAGTGACTTGCAAATTATCGAAACCAAAATTAAATCATTTGTCACGGCGGCGGAGTCAATATGTTGTGGAAAGTATGAGAGATAGTGCTAAGTGCTTAGCATCGGATGTTTGGTGGTTTCACTCTATAAGAATCACTCTCTTCATCCTTAGTTAGAAGTGTCACCTTTCCGGGATGTATAGCCAAACCGTCGTGGCTTGGTCCCATAGATCCATTCTCTCAACTTTTCGTTATAGGTGCTGTTAGGTCAGTGTGAAATGTTCTATTAATAGTGGAAGTTACAGAAACCATGAAGCGGAACAATATTAGCTTGACTTTACCATATTTTGGATAGCACTGTGCAAAAAAACTTTGCTTTTGCTTGATCGAAACAAATACATGGTTTCAAGAAACTTAAGACTTTTTACCAGTTATCCAACAATATATAGGTAAGTTGGTTCCGGTGGTGATTTCATTTGCTGTCTTATTAGTTATCAACACAAAGATGCTTGACACCTGCTTTAATTTGATAAAGGTCCATAGATCTGTGAAAGAGTGAACATATGTATGTACCTAAATTGTCAGCGTAGCCAAGTTCGATGAGCACCATTTGAAGAATCTGTCACTTGGTATTTGTACCGGATGTTCGCTCTTATTTGTCACCACGAACATATGATTCAAAGATTGGTATTTGGTGATAAGTCTGTTGCAGTAGGTATCTTGGACAAGTCTTATACGCGACATTGACTAGTCGGTTGTGGTGGTAGAACGCATTTTTTGTACAAGAGTCATGCGGAGCTGATTGGACATGCTTTCGCCGTTCCAGACTTGGCTGATGATTTGGTGCATGTATCACCTACGTAGGTAGACCTTGATAGCTTGATAGCTTGATAGCTGCGTAAACTAGATCAAATTCTGGGAAAAGAAATACTTCTTCGTTCGCTGAAAGTAGATTTTATTCTTTTAACATTAAGTACATTCAGTTGTTACTAATACTCGAGCACCTTTTTTAGTCTAATAATTTTGATGAATTAAAGTATTTTAAATGGATCTATCGAATACAGTTCCGTAGTGAATGTACAGCTGGGTACTTTTCACTCAGATCTCTGGCTGAGCTCGATGTTCTAAGGCGTCCAATGTCGAATCTTTTTTCACGGTCGTTCGCAGTCTAGAGTCCACGTAGCAGAACTCTACTTCCACCTTTTGTACTCCTCTCCATACGGACAAACAGAGAACCGTCTAGGCTTTAAATCGGATATTGGATGGAACCATACCCTGTCACTTACTGGGGTATCCTTCAACTACACCAGCATTTGCGTGAACAGAAATTTTCAAAGTTTAATGATATTATGCAAGCCTGCTATCTACTTCTTATCTGTGTCGGACTACCTGTTCTATCTACAATACATAGATTTAGTTTGTATCATTAGTAGACAACAAAGTTTTTTCAATCACTGTTTGGCTACTACAAGGTTACTCCTACCCCAAGCGTGCTCTGCTGATCTTAGATCTCGGCCATCACCAAAATTGATCTGTCTCTCCCGTCAGTTGGATGGTTGTCTGCTTTAACATTATACACAATACCAGCAGACGTACTTAACTGCGTCTTATCGCAATCTACCATGTACATCATTCATTAGACAACTGTCTTTGATGATGACGACTGAAACATGCACGTACACGTATGCACCTCTGTCTATCGCGTATTTATCTCGGTGTTTTCTTTTGAGAAGGTCTCTTGTTTCTCGACACACCACCATCCGCTTATTCCCAGGTACTTTTAGTCAGTCACTCCTGTTGACAAGCTTCACTCCACGGTGTTCTTTCACTGTGAAATATGTCTGTACTCTCGTTCTTCTTGGCCGAAGCCCATCTTCGTTTTTTATCAGAAGCAGAGTTGGGTTTCCTTGTACCTTGCTGCATCAGAAATTTGTCTAACACCCGCCATTTGACGATGCTACAATAGACAGTAGCATCCGTCCCTTATCATTCACCATGAGGAACTCTTACAGATTCTCCCTAGAACATCATCGGTTAACGCCTGCTTTACTGATTGTAAAAATATGTACATACTCATTCACTCAATTAAAAAACCACAATTATTGCAATTCTTAGTTAAGTGCGCCAACCATACCTCTCAGTCTCATATCGGTCTTAAATGTCCAGCTTGTAGAATAGACCCAGAGTCCTGCTTTCATTTTGTAGCATAAGTACTACTACTTATGAAGCTCTCTCTAATTGAAACTCATAAAATGCAAAGAAAACGTTCGCATATTTCCTTCGACCGTATCGCAGAACTAGGGTGCCTACTGTGCAATTTGTAGGTCTCCTGTATTCTAGTGATTTAATTTCCCAAGGTTTTATGACAGCCAACTAATATCCGAACACGTCTACAAAACACCCTTCTTTTTTACAGTCGTAAAATTTGAAAATCTCGCCACGCCCACAACTTTATATCATATCCGGCATTTTATGCTTACCTCGTTTGCCTAACGAGAGTTCATGTTCAACATTTAGTTCAAGGATTTTCTTTGCGCGACGAAGCCAACAACCACCAAATCGAACGTTTTTCAACCCGGAAGTATGTATGCGAGAGTTAGGGCACGTCGGTCGTCTCTATGCCTCATAAAAACCGCTAAAAGGCTAGGGATTATTTCACTTGAAACTGGATTCACTCTTTATGGACATTTCCCCCATGGCGATCTCAAATGTGGAAGAGTGTATGTGACACTGCACTCCTTTCGAATCCTGCTGCCTACAAAGGTGGATTTTTACTATGTATGTGCGATGTTGAATTTTTTTTTTTATTACCTCCTCTTAACGTAAATCAAGCTTTTACTGCTGACTTAATCGTTTCACAATCGTTAAATCAGGTTCCACTCTTCACCCACTCACACCCATATGAGACGGGGGCCTCGTTGAAAACCTTTCATTCATCGACCCAACCATGTGTGGGATGTGTTTTTTTTTTCACTGCACCAAGGGGAGCAGATCTGAATCATGAAACCTGTAGCCTACATGTGTGAAATTGTGGTATATCCTTAGAAAGGACACACAGCAAAGTCTAACAGGATGAGAGTAAAATTGCACTTAAAATTTACGTGGAAAATATACCAACATATTCAACCAAATGTGGTCTCCCTTCAACCGCT
The DNA here is from genome assembly GCA_905220385.1 of Xylota sylvarum. Taxonomy (NCBI): domain Eukaryota; kingdom Metazoa; phylum Arthropoda; class Insecta; order Diptera; family Syrphidae; genus Xylota; species Xylota sylvarum. The sequence goes on along the minus strand of LR999957.1, from coordinate 98,187,817 downwards.
ATAAAAAAAATAAAAAAATAAAGAAACGAGTGTATCCTTCAGTGTTTTTACTGTTTGCAAGTGCTCATCTGAATGGGTGCTGCCACCACTGTGGTGCAAAAAACATTGTATTCTTTTCTGAAGGAACAAACAAAAGGATATCTACCTCTACACTGCCATGGTGTAGAGTGTAAAAGTTTGCAAATGCAAAGTGCAGTAATAAATATGAGAAACGAGTGTGTAAGCGCCGTTGATGCATTAGAAGGCAACATCCTTTTCACATTCTCCCCACATATTTTTCTTTTTTTTTTTTATAAAAACACACACAAAGGACGTGTGCAGTTCGTTTTTATTTTTCTATTTTCTTCTGTCTAGTCCTGCGATTGGCGCCGCTATTGAAAAAAAAAACGGTCGTACATCGTGTGGCAGGAGAGGAACGACCGAGACAGATTGCTGCATTTTGTTTTTTCTATTTTATAATTTTGTTTGGTCCTTAAATGGACATTTGTCACTGTGGAAATGGAATATGAATTGTTGCACATTTTAATGTTGCTTTTTGGCAGGATGTTTTTTTTTTTTATGAATATGTATAGGAAAGGTAAGCTTTCGAAAGGATGGGTGCTATTGTTTAGGTGTGGGTGGTGAATTAGTGCTCTTTTAACTGGAGAGTGTTTCACAGGTTTGCGGTGTTTTGACAAGTAACGCGTGGCGATAATTTTGAATCTTCAATGTTAATGTTAAGTATTTGAGATTGATGGTGGATAGTAATCTTCTGTGGTCTGTGTGCCAAACCTCAGACCTGTCTAACTTGAAACAAAAGAAGAAGCTGGCTAATGATGTTGATGAGTACGGAGGAAGCAGTTAGTGAGAAAGCAATGCACGGCAGTGAAATAAGGTGCAGGATGCTGTAAATATGCCTGAGCTGAGCATGTTAAAATTAAATCCATTTCTGGAGTATGGGTTGGAGGATTTGAGAATGAGGTGACAGCCAGGTAGCGCTTAGAACTCTGCATAAATCTTTTATCACTTCTGAAGTAATTATATAAGAATAAATTAAACTGTAATTTTGTCATGACTCCAGAATGCACGCGGACTAAACGTCATTCTAGCTGTCAACTTAGGTAGGTAGGTAGAAAGAGTTCCTGCATACGTATGCATTCGGATCACTAATGCATCTATTGTGAAACCACTGTCGTGGAGTAACCTAAGAAGAGACAAAAGTTGGTCTGTAGCTTTGGGATAGCTAAGCGGCTTCATGGAACCAACCCGAGATTGTTATAATGATAATTAATGGTGGTTTTCCTGACAGGCCGCTAGGTCTTCAAAGTGATATTCGCTGAGTGCCGGGGCTGATGTGGACAACGTTAATAATTGGGTTGGGTACGAAATATAACAATATAACAATGTTACAAAGCATCTAATCCATTTCGACCCAGGTTCATAAATCCACAATTCGATTCGTACATAAACAGTGGAATATGTTGTATGTGGGGCATGCTGCCTCCATGTAACCCCCTGCTTGGAGTTACTGTTAGATTTGGAGTAGGTGCGAGGTTGGGTATATGCAAAGTTTCTTTAAATCCATACGAAAATTTTCATTTTCGGGATTTTGAATTTTCGGGATTCTGTCCGACTCCCAGGTTGGATGTCATAGTATTAGGATTGATTGTACATATGTCTGTCGGATCAGATGTCAATATGTTTTCTTTTGGCAAAAAGTTGTGCTTGAAACACGCTTACGAATGATTTAGTGGATAGTGAATTCAATCGGTGGGACGATAGACGCCAGCTCTTGATTCCTCGGCCATATGTGAATGGCCACATATGAATGGAATACATTCGTTTATTCTGTTAACACATTTGTACTGATTGTCTTGGAAGTTCGTCCAAGATTCTCTTGTTGAAATTATTGTTTCGAAGCTCTTATGTTCTTCAAAATGACCGAACTTTTGAGCCTTGCTGTGGTCGAGGGCCTTGCAATTATCGTCGCTTCCAGGTGTAGGGTGCCAAGTTTAGAAAAATTTTTATAGCCAGCTTCAAACTCTAAAGGTTTTATCTGATTCCTTTCATTTTTGATCAAGTTCCTCTATTTTTCTATTTAATTATGATTCCCTATTTCTAGGAATAATTTAGGCTCCAGTAAGAGTTACTTTGTCTTAAGTCTGTGCAGGTGATGTCTTACAATTTTAGATGTTCCTTGGCTGCGTGGCGCTATCGCTGTGATGTAATTCCTACATTTCAGTCTTAAAGATGCTGGCTTGGCAATGGATTTAAGGTGTTTTGCATTCGGTCTAATAAGTCCTACATAAGTTCTTTCCATAGTTCTCATATCTTGTGTGGTTGCTGAACAAATTCCTCGATCCAATTTTTCGATTTCTGGCTGTTTTACTCGAATTTATGTACAACCCAGAGGTATACTTGTAGCACTATCCTTAAGTAAGGTTTAAGTCCTGTCCTGCGAGCACTGTCATCAGCATACGCATGATATTTGTGTTCTTGGTTCTTTTTTGGTTGCGATCGAAAGAGGTTTATTGTGATGCCACTAAATGCTTCCTGGGATGCCGCCTCCTTAGTTATTTATATCATTTATCCTCTTGTGGGTCTTAGTACCAGTTAGAAGTTTCGTGAATAGCAATGATTGTGTCTTTAAAAACGATGCACTGACTAGAGTGGTTAATGGTTAATGGTCTCCTGAGGAGAAGCAGACTTCGTCATTAGCCTTAAACTCGTCCGTAAAAATTAACCATTCTTTTTTCGCAGGACGATGAGTGGCTTTAGCCCTCTGGGATGGCAGTACATTTAAAAAATTCTGGCGTTACCATCCTTCATTTCTCTGAGTTTTTCAGTCTTAATGATGAATTGGGAGTCAGTCTGTTACTAACGATGCCAGTAAGGAGAAGGTGAAGCATGATTTGGAATGCTACTGCGGGAGATTAGGTGCTACTACTCCTTTTTGTGGATAACCGTTGCGTTGATTTAAGTGACCACTGATATTCTTCTCAGTAGCTGGATCTTCGACACCTTTGCTCAGTGATTAGTGCATTCCAGACATTCCAATTTTTTTTAATATGGTCTTATCAAAAAGCTTCTCAAATGGTATTAATCAGAATATTTCAATTTATAAGTTCCTACATTAATTATTTATAAACAGTGCTAGCTTAGTTTAAACGATTTCACTGGAAATATTATCAAATGTCCCTTTGATGTCTATGAAGGCTCAGTGCACTATACCCCTAACATCAAGAGTGCTTTGAACTGTTTACAATTACAACTGATATAGAAAAATCTCAGGGGATCTACCCACAATGATATTCGTCAGACAGGTTTTGAAGGTCTATTTTCGGACACTAACCTAAATTGTGGATTTTTTTCTACGAACCCTTTTATGAAATGAGTTCTTAATTTAAAATAAATAAAAAAATACCAACAGTACGAGTATGTAGAAACATATCTTAAAGTTCTACATATTTGTTACCATGAACATTCTCAGTGCTTTACTAGTTCAGAGACGAGAACCAGTATCATGTAATTGAAAAAAATTTATTCAAGGAAAATCGATTTGAACCTTAATTCTCGTTGGCAACAATCCCCTTTCTTAAAAAAAAAAATTTTCAAGTCCTATTTACAAAAAGAAAAAAATTATGTAATGCAAAGAACTGGTCATTATTTCAAATTCACCTTTTGCCAGGGATCCTTTTTTGCAGGAACTCATGCAAGCAGAAATGAGAAAGAAAAGAAATCAACAGTTGAACATAATCCGTCCCTATTCCTATTTTAAAGCCTCCACCCCCTCACCATGCCCTGAGGGACAAAAATAAACCAACCGACCAAATCTTCATCATTATTTATACCCCAGTCCTTTTTGTAATTTTTTTTTTTTATATTTGCTGGCCTAGGTCATACAGTAGGTACAAAATTCAACAGGACCCCTCCACTCGATGATTCATCTTCATCAGCTGGGATCTTCTTTTCAGTTGTATTCCTCGTTGACGACACAGCGTCATCGTCATAGTCTACTCTCCTTCTCTCTCTCTCTCTCTCTCTCTGTTAAATGTATGAGAACTTTGTGCTTTGAATATTAAATAAGTTTGCAAAGAAGAAGACGGGGAGTCCTTCCGGAATAAATTGATGGGAGCGCGCAACGCAACAGCAAGAAGGAATAAGGTTAGGTTATAAGGATAACGTGAATGGGCAAAGATGAGAACAGGTTACGCACGGTTTAGCAAATCTAAATTGAAGCTTTATTTTTGCCCTCTTCCTTTGCTGCCTCCCCCGCCCTCGTTGTTGTTAATTTAGCATCGTTTTTTGTAACTTTTGTTGTTTTTGTTGTTGCTGTAGTGTTTGGTGTTGTTGGTTGGTTCGATTTTTGCTCCACTTGGTTTTCGTTTTGGCTGTGTTTAGCAGGATATTTGTTTGCCTTGTTCCAATTAGCAGGTAATTCGGGGGAGCATAACACAAGCTAATTTCCCGATTATGCAAGCTGGCATGAAGGAACAGAGAGAAAACGTTGCTGAGATGGATGAATGAAATATTTTATATGGATGAGTGGAAATGGCTGGCTAGGACGAGAAGTAAAGTAATTGTGCTGTATGGAAAATTAAATCAAATTTTCGTTTTAACTGAATCAGTATCTTGGTGTCTTGTAATTTATTATGAGTCTTTCATATTGTTGGGGGAATTTCTCTGTCTAGATACTGTTGAAACAAAGGCTTCAAGAAGTATAACCGTAATGTGCTTTTAACTTTTCATTTTAAATTTGCATAGAACAGTATTTACTGCTTCTAGGTAGAATATTTGAATCTGACTTATGTATGTGCTTACAGGACATTTTTCTAGGATGTCTATCTACCAACCAGAGGCCCAATGAAAATAAAATGTAGCGCACGACTTATACTTTACCGCTTTACTATTAAGAAAGACAGATTATAAAATTTAAGCCACATTCAGTGGCCGAAAGCATCACTTGCCTTTTTACTACGTTTCTAGTAATTGTAAGATATGCAAACCGCAGATGTCCCCGCATCCTACCGCGTACAGAATTCCTTTTTAAATATTCATCACGAATAACCGCATTCAGTCCATAACCGCCCACTCAGTGCACTGGTTCAGACCTAATAGCTCAACGTGCAACACCATTTCAACCCTTTTTCTGTTGAAATCTTAGAGGCTTGAATAATTCCCTGTGTTTTGCAATTATCCTGCCTGCACTTATGTTGTACCATACCAGCAGCAGCAGCAGCAGCACAACTTCAAGCTCTCGAGAATGTCAATTAAATTTATTTGCATATAAGTACAAGGATCTGATGATAATGATGATGCAGATGAGTATCATAGTCGGGTTTGGTATGAGATCCTGTTTTCGTTGTAAATTGCACTGTTCCATGGTGTGTAATGAAAGAAACTCGACGTATGCTGGTGGAAATGTGTCTTTACGTACGCAAACACAAAACAATTTCCTTTATTTCAATCTAACTTTATGTATGTATGTAGCAATTTGCATTTGTGACACAATGAATGGAGTGGATAACTTCTTCGAGCCTACTTAGGTCCTGTATATGTTTTTTTTTTAAAGTGTAATTTATGTGCTGGTGGTGGGAGTTACAGGTGAAAGTAGTGTTGTTCTTATACCTTTGGCGGAAAATTTTTGGACGACTTCAAAATATATTTGGTTGGGTGTTTTTTGTTTTATTTGTAGTCTTAACTATGTTATAACTTTCCATGTTAGAGGCTTAGAAGGTTGATGGCTGTAAACTACTTCTTCACTTAACTAAATAGCGGACTAAGATAATGCATTCCTTTACCCACAAAGACAATGACTTGATGTTTTTTTTTTTGTTCAACTCAGGGATTGAAAAACTTGTGCGCTGCTCTGCTAGCTAGTGCTGAACATTGAAACAATATATGTATATGTATGTGCTGCCGTCCCGATTTCTTCGAGGCATAGTTCACAGGTGTCATTCTTCAGTAGACCCACCTTCTTTGGGTGATACCAGAAATTTCCATGACCTGTAGATAACTCTATCACCCATTTCAGTATTCTTCCCCCCTAAGCTTAGAACTTCTCTATAAGTGGTGCCAATCGGCATTTTAACAGGCATTTCCGCAACCTTCCACGGAGAAATCCGAAGTACAAAACGACGAGAAAAGAATACATCTCAAAGGTGAATCACATGCTGAGAAAGAGGAAACTTTAATGGATGAAGACGACAAGTTGGACGTTGAAGATTTATCCTCAGTACAGGTAAATAAAGTAGAATTAAGTCCTGAAGAGCCTATAAGCAAACGTTTGAGAAGCGCTCCAAATGATAAAGGGAATTCCTTAATATCTATCTTGGAAGCCGGAGCATTTGTAGCTTCAGCGTGTGAACCACAAAATTATGAAGAAGTTCTTGAATCCGGAGACAAGGCAAAGTGGCAAGCAGCTATGGAGAAAGAAATAGGGGCACTGGACAGAAACAATACTTGGGAACTGGTCAGTCTTCCACCTAGAAAGAAAGTGATTGATAATCGTTGGGTGTTCAGATTAAAACATGCAAATACCAATGAACCCGAGAGATACAAGGCAAGGCTAGTTGTTAGAGGATTCGCGCAACAACACGGGGTTGACTATAAAGAAACTTTTAGCCCTGTAGCTCGGTTTGGTTCAATTAGAGCTATTCTTACTATTGCGGCCAGTAAAAATATATCTTTGAAGCAATTCGACATTAAAACCGCATTTCTTAATGGCGATTTGCAGGATGAAGTTTACATGCGACAGCCGAGTGGGTTTGAAGACAAAACAAGCCATGTGTGTAAGCTAAGGAAAAGCCTTTATGGTTGCTTTATGTTTGGTATACTTTTCAAATCAAATAAAAAACTAATTATTAGTTGTTACAGTTACGGAGACTATGCTGGAGGGTCACCGATATCTTGGTCTTCACAACGCCAACAATGCGTTGCTCTATCCACTATGGAAGCCGAGTACATGGCAGGCTCACATACACTTAAGGGGATATGTGGCTGTTCCGTCTGATGAACGATATTCTTGAAGAGGGATGCGGCAAACCGAACCTGTATTTGTATAACCAAAGTGATATCAAGTTGATACGCAATACTGAGTATCATAAACGCAGTAAGCACATTGAAGTCAGGTTCCATTTCATTCGAGAGAAGTTCGCTGAGGGTATTTTCGATCTCCACTACATTCCGACTGAAGATCAGCTGGCAGATATTTTTACTAAACCCTTGCCGAGGAAAAGGTTTGAACTATTAAGATACAAAATTGTTATAGCTCAATCTAACAATTCTAAAACTGAATAATTTTTGCTTTTGTATTAGAGAAAGCTGTTTTTAAAGATTTTAACGATATAATTAAATATTGGTGAAAATGGGAGTATTAAGAGTAATTCAGCAATATTTAATAATGTTTGAAGTAAACATGAAATCTAGTCTGCTCAGGAGAGAGTCCACAGTTATATTCCACTGAGTGATAAAACTCCTCCCTGCAAGCAAGCTCTGCTAACCCTTCCTCTAAGTCTTCAACTTCCCGTCTGAATATTTATTGCGCTGGTTTTCAGCATATTTTCCACCATCTCACCACCAATGAGTTAACCTTGCGTTCTTCTAAGGCTGCTCTGGGACTTTTCGAAACATATTTTATCGAAGGTACCTTCAATGTCCATTATCCATCCATCCATCCATCTCCGGTTATCTATTGCACCTCACAGTACAGAATCTTTGAAATAATAAAAAGGAATTTCGACTTGAAGTTTGTTAATGTTCTCCAAGATGTGCCTCTGTTTAAATTATCTTCTAACTGTTGAACCAAAAGCCACACATAGTTCCCTTCATAGGATGTTATAAGCGAAGGATTCCGAAAAGTTTTTCATTTTTTTGAGCTTTGTTTGCATACTCTCTGACATACTCTGATGTCGGCAGTTGGCCTAATCTTTCTCGAAGATCGTATCTTTCTTTAATTAGACGCTCACGTTCGATGAATATGCGTTACGCATTCTCTGGCGAGGACGGTACACTGGTTATATTCTTCGAGTGAAAGTTTTAGTTTTCCGTATTTTGATACAAGTTGGTGCTTCGTACAATAAACTAGGTCTTACTACTGCGGCTAAATGGGATCTGCTAAAGGTATATATCAATCATTCGGACGGCTTTCCTGCATTGTATCTAAATGGTCTTTCTAAGATCATTTTGAATTAACTATCACTCTCAGATTATCTTTCTACTCGTTTTTGGAAGAGCTTGCTTTTATTCCTGCTTACTACTGCATACCCTATGATTTAGTTTAGTTTTTTCTGGGATTTGTGGTCTATGAATTTTATTTTACATTACATTCCATAACAAGGGGTCTGTGAGTGATCTCTATCGTTTTTAATTTGTACTGCAATATGCCTTATCATCGTACTAGAGGAGTGCATGAAGAAGTCAGCAACTACATTTGTCAGATATGGGGGTACGTTCACTCTTTGAAGTTCAATGCCTGTCTGATGTCCTACTGTACCGTGTTTCTCCATATCTGACCTGTAGCTTTAGCCTGTACCACAGACTGTATAGCATTCACCACACTGCAGAAGTTACATTGACGCATGTTTCCATCTACAATTCAGTTCAAGATTTTCCTTATTGTATACAACGCGCATAGTGGCTTTGGAGAGTTGCTTATTTGTTTGAAATTCATTTTCTTTTAAGTGGCGATTGATACTTATGTACTTTCATTAATCGAGTAAATTCTAAAGCGAGCCACTGTGCTGTTTAGTTCCAATTTTATGTTCAATCTTCGCCTCGCACTATGCACTACCATGGATGACTAGATTTCTTCATTCCGCTTCTCCACAGCAAAGGTTCTGCTTGATTATTAGATTTCCCATCTGTCATTAGCAAATATGTACATATATCTCTTTCAAAAGTCTAAGAATAGTTTCTGTCAAAAATTAAAGATCAAAAACTCTGTCAGATCCAAAAACATCTCAAATAGTTTCTCTGTAAATAGAATTCCTGGGACAGGTTTCTATTTCTCCAAACCAAAGTTGTGTAAATAATGTATGTTCCGGACACATTCCGAAAATAAATCTTACATCCCAAAATAAGACATTATCCCTAAGACAAATATCTCTAAACCACCTCATCGCCCCAAATCCAAACAAAACAGCCCAAGGAAAGAACACAAAACACTTTAATTAAGATCAATACATCAGAGTCCTTTAACTTTTAATTTCTTAATTCCATTCGAATTCCACTGGGACATGTTCGATTTCAGCTGATTTTCCAATTTCTCAAATTAATTGCTTTTAACCATTTTTTTCCCACCCTTCGCTGATGTGTAACAGACTGTCAGAGTGCGAAAGTCCCTCGTACACCAAGTGAGTCATCCAACAATTGACATTTTTATAGATGCTGAAACATTCATTCACCCCCTTGTAGACAAGGCATCTCTCCACAGACAGACAGACAAACAGAGTAGTTAATGCACTCATGGAATTGCGCCGAGGAGGAGAGAGAGGGGAAAAAAAAAACAATAATTCATTTATGTCGGAAAACATATCAATTAGATTCGATATCCCAATGGGGGGGATGGATGCACCCTCTGTGTACGCCGATCCATTTTCATCCCTCTCTTGGTTACGCTTGCTCTGCCTGTGTAGTGTGTTTAAATCAGTCTTTGTTTGTGAAATGGAATTGAGTCGGAAGTTGGGGGTGGATTTGTGTTAAGAGTGGATTTAAGGGATGAAGGGATGACGAGCGAAGAAACGTAGGAAATGAACTCACTCTGTATGGGTTGTGCATGATGGTGATGGGCGTGGGGTGATACGACATTTACGAATTATAAATCAATTGATGTGTATGACAACAAAAACAGTGACGACCCTAAAACCGCCAATCTACATTTGTGCGAAATCCAATCTCTGCGAGGGCGATGGTGAGATTAACTACGAAGGGATGAAATTTCCTTTTCGACTAGGTATCGTTTGTTTCCGGGAGATTTATCGATTTGCCGAACAACTTTTCTGGTTTCATTCTTGTATCTACATTCAGATAATGGCAATCTTATCCCCACCGCCACAGTCTGGACAATGATTTTTTTTTTTCACCAAGGGTGAAAGTTTTCACAAGGGATGCCATAGATCAAAAAACAAAGTCCACAATTAGCCTACTCCAGACAACAACACCACGAAGTAGCAGCAAAAGAGGGACTGTATAATGAAAGCTCTATATCAAGATCCGTTAAAGATGGTGAATAAATATTGTCCCAAGAGATAAAGTTTTACACTTGAACTAATCCTTAAGTGAGATACTCACTCACTCTCTCTCTCTCTCTTGGAAAAAAAAGGAAGAAAGAAAAAAGAACAAGTGAATGACACCACTAACCACCGAGTGCCGCTACCACTGACAGAAAAGAAAGTTTATTCGACCTTCTTCGTTTTGTAGAGATTTCTTTAATCTCACCGAAGAATCTTCGTCGTCATTCACCATCCGCCCACCCCCCTCCCCCCATTTGGTCTTGGTAGCAATCCACACGACTGGAAAGGTCAAGAAAATATTTTTACGGTTATACCCTCCGGGAAGGAAGTTCACGGTGAAGTAGACGAGACTTATGCCTTTTTTTAATGGAAAAATCCCTACAGCCTTCTATCTATTAACCTTTCTCAATTACTAAATAAATGACGCTTACTTTTCTTACTGGTTTCTTTTTTTTGTTGTTGTTGTGCCATTGTTGTTATTTTGAGAAAAAAGTTTTTTGGTCAAAACTTTAACAAGACCAACACATTGGTGATGATGAAGATGTAGATGATGGTGATTGTATCGCTTCAACAAAACTTGTATAGTATTATGGTTTAGGTCAATGTGTTTACCTTAACCAGAACGAGGAGATATTTATCTACTGCGGAATGGCACGCTTGTGGTCACTTTAAATTCATTTTGGATCCTTTTTTTTTGCTTCCTTTTTGCGACGCAAAGTCTCCCTTTTTCCTTAAAAGAGAATAACTGAGGTGAAAGAAGTGTATAGCCGTTAAGTGTCGATAAAGGTCCCCTTTCTTTTTTTTTGCTTTTTCGAATGATGGCTTTTAAGAGCCGAAGAAAGAAATAATATTTAAAAAGAGATCATCCTTTTTTTTGGGAAGTTGGATTTTATTAAGAAAGTGATGGGCTGTAAATAAATGTAAATGTCGGTCAGAAAGGATTTTCATTTTAATTTTTATATCAATATTATGCAGAAATTAGTGGGGCGGGGTTATCTTTGCGAATTCATTTGACATCTAAGGACATTTTTAAGTTGATGAATAATGTTTTGAAACCACATTTGGGTAACCACATTTATTTTCCCACAATTATTAGGAAAATCTGATTGCTGTCATCGAGAGTGGTTTAAATATTTTTCTTAAACTGATTTTTCATAAATTTTATTCTTGAAGTGCGCACTAATTCTATTTGGGAAGTAGTTGACTATATTTTTCACAGACTCTCTTGCTTACAACTTGTTTTGTTTTGGTTGTATAGATTTTGGTATAAACTGACTGAAAATATCGATTTTAAAGTTACAATTCATGCGCTTACAATTTATTTGCTTCAACTTTTGCTTGGAACTTGGAATTTATGCTAATAAATTTTGTTTTTATTCTTCTTTAAAGAAGTCCGTCAGTTTTGGGAGATAGTTAATCAAATATGTACTCGTATACATACAGACAAAAGTGAGCCGAAGGATCTACAGTTTAATAATAAAATTATCTCCACCTTGGTGTGCCATTGTGCAGTAGTTAGTGAGTCGGACTATTGCACGGGAGGTTCGACACCTAGACAACACCATAGTGTGGGTCAGTGGTAAACTTACGGTGTCTCATCATGAATTGTAAGTTTCTTAATCGATCAATAGAAGTTACATTGGGTTGATGTATGTAAATATATCTACTTCAATCTCAACTAACGCTGATATACCTCAGGGATGAGTTCTCTCTCAGACTCTGTTTCTTATATTTCTAAATAGTACTGTCTTTTGTCTTTAAAGTGGGATACTAGCTAAGCCAAACTAAAAATAAATTGAGCTGATAGTTAGGAATCTAATCTTGTTAATGTTTGGCATGCAATTACCCCAGACCTTCGCTGGAATGATCAGATTACTGAAGTTCCGAAATATTACGCTAGGTGTCTCTGATTCCTCAAGCAGTGTGGTGTAAACGTTTTTTTTTTCACTCATGTAGACTTGGCTGTTTTTATAAAAGTTTATATTCGACAGAATGGTTTAATATAACTCAAGCCCGGGTCGCTCATTTGATAGTGTTCGTGTAATCAGATCGTGTTCAACGTCAGGCATGTAGATTGATCGGTGATCAGTCAACTTGCAGCCAAATCTCTTCTTTGGGATGTTGACTGCTTAGTCCTATACCGATATTTCCGCCTTAAGACAGTTGTCTTTCTGATATGAGCAAGGGATCTGGAGAGGAAGTGAAGTATAGTATTCTCCTCCTTCTTGTCATTAAAGAAGCAGTCATTACTTTTAATAGTCATCATCTGAGAATGGCTGTCACACAGTGCCCTAAGCTCTTGTAATCTTATATATGCTATTTTGTTGTTTTGGTCCTACTGAGTTCAATATAAAAGTCCAGCAATGTTACAGAAGAAGAAGAAGAAAAGGAGAGTGGATAGCAACAGCAACAATGAGAGGGCTTTGTAGACAAATCCAAACTAGTTTAGACTAAATTTTGAATAAATTGAGAACTTTTAAACCTGAGGGTGCAGAGCTCGATAGGATAGATTTTTGCTTGAAATATGGTAGTAAATAGTAGATTCCAGTGGTTCAGATTCCAGCAGATCCATTTCATTTTAGATCCATCGATTTACCGATCAAGTTGGTTGTCTAGCTTAGGCGTTCGAGGATTATTCAAAAAAAGCGGTTTGGCACTGACAGACAACTTTAAGTTGACTTTGTTTATATTCGCTCCACAGGTTGAACCTTTTGGTGTTTTTTTTTAACCTTTTCTATCCTTTCGCTAGTGTTAAAGTTTATCGAGTTTTGGAAAGTAGTCCTTCGGAGTTAATGGCATAAAGTACTGGTCTATGCGAATATCGGATTCCTTCCAGTCTTGGATGTAGTTATTGGCAACCTCTGGTCATGTGCTTACAACTTTTATAAAACTTGAAGTATTTCTCACTTGCTTTCAGAATATCATGAAGGGGATATATGTATATAAAATATATTTCTAAGTAACTTGTCCTCGTTTTTAAATATTTATGAACCCACTTCGATTCCCTCACCACCACCACCACACCACAACCACAATTAAGAAGAACTAGTTGCTTCAACTCCCCAGGACATTCGCGTGAGATACTCTTTCAGTAATAAACCATTTTTCATGTGTCATAAGACCCACCATAAAATGTCGTTACTGCACCCACAAGAAACCGAAACAGAATGTAAATCCGCGCAATTTATTATCCTGCTCGTTGCAGCATGATGGCAACAAGAGAGAGAGACGAAGCCGGCGAAAAAAAAAAATTAATCAAAATGCATAAAATACGGCTTTGCAATAATTATTTTCGCACATTGAATCATTGTAGGAAATCCTTGCCATTCTTTTTATTACCACACCACATTTTACGAAAGGATTACCCTGTGTTTGTATTTTTATTTTTTTTTTAGGACAAAAGAGAGACCATAATGGTATTCCTCGCACATACTCAACATCAAATTGATGAATGGCTGTCGTATAAATCCTTTTGTATGTAAATTTTCGGTATTTTTTTTTTGTTGGTTAAAAAAAACCCCTACAAGTTTATTTCGACGTGAGGAGAGAAAAAAAGGACAAATAAAAGAATCTGCATAAAAGTGGTTTAACCTTTCCCCCTTCGGTGAGTTGCGACTGAACAAAAAGAGAAAAAAAAAAAAAAATCCCTCATGTCAACTCTTATGGGAAAATTATTGCCGAAACACATTAAATTTATCCACGGGGCTAAAAAAAATAAACAGGATTACACCACCCCCACAGGGAAGGATTCCGGCATTCACTTCCGTACCTTTTGCGTAAAGCCTGTATCATCAATGTTTGCTCGAAAGCATCATTAAGGAGATGCGTAAACAAAGCGTTCAAAATAACCTCACAGGGAGAGAGTGGTGACACACAAAAAAAAAAAAGGAGGACAAGGAAAATTGAATGAGTGAGGCAAAAGCAGTGTACGCACGTATAAAATTTTTCTGAAGGATTCCCGAAATAATGGAGATCCCTTTGTGGTTTCTGTCTAATTTTTTGGTGTGTTGAGTTTTGATTCTTTTTTTCTTTTTTTTTTTTAAGTTTTCTGCTCTTCTGTTCCTTATGGACAATGGGGACATTGACAAGTGGTGCGATATAAAACGAAAAGAAACAAGGATCATCTTTAAAGCACAATACAAATGCCCTTGTTACTTTGAATAATTGAAGGTATCTTACATTTTTTTTTAATAGAATTTTCATGCTAAAACTGTCGTCCTTTAAGATGATGAAGAGTAGAAGAGGACTTCAAAAGCAAATCTCTGCGTGAGTCTTAACATGAAAAACAATGATGTCAACCTGTGAAATGGTGGCTGGTTAGTGAAGTTTTCGCTTCGCTTTCTTATGGAAATTTTTATTCTCATCCAACGCGAGAGAGATACAAGCTCACTTAAGTATCTGTTTATGCCCATGTTAGCTTTAAGTTGAGTTTCGTAAGACATTTTCGATTCGAAGGACGAAACAATATCAAATGCAAATGTGCAAATTGCCGTGATATCCTGTGAATATTTCTTTAAGTATTCATGTAAATGCTCATACCTGAGAGCGAGTCTATCCGAAAAATAACACGCAACATGTATACACAAAACACATCCCGAACTTGGGGAAACAAAATATGTTGTGTTGTTATTTTCGTCCTGTTCTCCACGTAGGTTTAGTATTTCAATTTATATTTTATTCGCTGTGAAGAACGGAATTTTGTTGTGTTTTTTTGCCTGGCAATATGATATGATTTTGCATTTTAATTTTCTCGAACTAAGAAGGAGCCGCCAAGAAGACGAAGAGAAGATTAAATTCAGGTTTCAGGAACGAGGAACACAGAGAAGAAGAGAGTATGGAAATGTTGGTTGTACTTGTAAGTGCTTGGAATCACCTTTGATGGTTTTTATGGAAAAGTAATGCAAATTTTTTTTTTCTCTTCATCGAAGTAAGGATTCATATGTAACGTTACATATGGCAGGAGGAATTGTGCAAGAATGTGGCTGTGCGTGTGGCATACAGTACATGGGAAATAAGTACTCGTATAATGTGAAGTTTTGTCTGAAGTAGTAAAATTTAATTTGCGTCTACTTTTGAGTGGAAAACTTTTCCAAGGATATAAAGGTATACCCTGGAGTAGAAGAAAAGTTAATTTGTTCTCATGAGAAGTTCGGTTTCTGTATGTTAAATTAAATTAAAATGATGTATTGCGGTGTTTTGGGGATTGGATTAATGCCGCG
This sequence comes from Xylota sylvarum, assembly GCA_905220385.1. Classification (NCBI taxonomy): domain Eukaryota; kingdom Metazoa; phylum Arthropoda; class Insecta; order Diptera; family Syrphidae; genus Xylota; species Xylota sylvarum. Next base: position 98,172,387 of record LR999957.1, on the reverse strand, counting down.
AGCTGGTATTCGGTTTTGTGAGGCATAAAGCTGGGAATTTCAAATCTTGTAAATTTTACCTGCCTACCTGATGTTTTATATGTATTCTTAAGTATAGGAATTTTAATCATCAGCTTGAGAGGGGTTTTTTGCTTCTTAGATCTGACATAAAAGGGAATCATTCTATTAAAATGTCATTTTGGGTTAAACGTTTTACAAGCTATGGTAGTAAAAGTGGCACAGTCGTAGTAGCATCCACGCGTGTTTTTCTTTTTGTGTTCTGGGTGAGAATGCTTTTGTATTTTTAAAAGCAGTTTAGGGAATTATTTGAGTTGGGATTATGTGACATTTCAGTTGACACCATGCTTATGCCGGTTTCAACGTAAGAGACCTATCATCTTCCTTTTGGAGTTGAGTATATTTTGAGCAGAGTTGCTACTGAACTTTCTTGACTTTCGCAGTGACTTTATCTGGGAAGAAATGAACTCCGGGAGTCACTTGCTTACAACTTATTGAGCTTTGGCTATAAAGATCTTGGCATACCACTTTTAGAAATTTGAAATTTCCGGTTTCAACTCATTTACTTACAACTTTTTTTTTTTGTCTTCGTTAAAGCCTTATTCCGGCTTAAGAAAAGCATGATATCCGGTAAAGATATTCACATTAAATAACTGGAATTATTCTCTAACATTTCAAAAGTAGCTCTAGACTGCCGATTGTCTCTCTAAGAGATGGCGGAGCAAGTGTTATATTCACCTTGTTAAGTGCCGGAGCATAAGGATATTCCAGAGAATTGTAAGGCTGATGAACTCGCCAGACATGGAACAAAAATGCCTATTTCATCAGGTAAAGTTACTTTAGGTATACCAATCGCTACATGCAAACTTAAAGTAAAGCTGAATGTGTTCGAGAGAGCGAATAGCCGCAGGAGAAGTGGCATAACGTGTTCAGTGATAAAAAAGAGATTTGACCAAGGCTGGATCTGAATCGGTCTAAGAATTTGGTCTCTCAACAGATTGCATACTAGCACTATAACAGGTATCATCACTGGACACTGTCTAACAGGAAACCATTCAAAAAGGCTTGGTGGCCATTCAAATGATTATTACAGAAGCTGCAGGGATGAAGAGGAGGGGAAAACTATTGTCAACCTTCTTGGCCTGCCCTGCTATCTCGCTTGGAAGTTTTCTACTTTAATGATCTCGGTAATCTTATAGAAACTGACATTAGGAGTTTACTACGTTTCATCAGAAGCTCCAACAGGTTCTACAAGTAGGTACGGTAGGTTAGGTATGGTATGGACGCTGGCAGAGAAAATAGGTATACCTACCATTTTTAGCGCAATTGATACCTTTCTAAAGGGTTATCTTAGATTCAGTCTTGAATATAAGAAAAAAAATAATTTGATTGGCTTCTCGGGTCCAGGGAGGGCACTTCTCCTACATTAATCTTCAAAATCAGTCCTTTCTGAGCATAACTTTCTGTACTTATGTCTGACATAACATAGACGATTTTTCTATACCTTAAAAAAATGTACTAGAATAGTGGTAAAAGTATTGAAGGACAGTCCCTCATTTTGTACGATTCTAGAACATTTAGTAGAGCACGTATCCTCGGTTATTTTATGTTATCCATAAATGACAGTTGCTAGGTCATCAGTACAATCGGTGGCTAAATTATTTAGCTAGAGCAACACAGTCGATGACTAAAGAAAAAGAAAAGGTGAAAAAAATTCACCTTGAGGCAGTCATTAACTTCAATTACAGTCAAGCTGTTACGACTTTTGATGAAAAATCGATTATATGGCTTTCCAGCGTAATCCTTATCCTTTGGCTTAAAAGATCTTCTATCCGTTTGCTAATGATTGCCTCTACTATCCAGTCGTAGCGGGTATGACCAAATGCATCCTTGGCTTCTAATAAGAGAACAGAATGTACGGGTAATTACGTCTTCTATTTTTTTGATGAGTTGGTGGATGACGCCTTTCGAAGAAGTGGGCAGAAACCCTCTACAACCATCCTGTGGCATTTAGAAAACTCACTAGTTCGTTGATCTTCTTGCCCGAGATTTCGTTAAGCTTGTCAAAGAAGATTTTGCCAAATATGCAATGTCTGGCTCTGCCTAGAGCCGGTTTCTTCATCACTCTCATTGTTGTAATTGCGGCTATTTGCGTTGAATGGAATGCTTAATCTGGACGCGTGTGTTACTATAGGCCAGTGACCCGTATTAATCGCTATGATTCTTGTAATGTCTGTGCGAGTGCTGTTTTGTAGATCTGATGTTTGGGATAAGTAAGTGGGCCTTGATATGACACAATTCCACCTTCTGTTGGCCTCTGATATAAAGTGCGACAGAATACTTCGTTTGACTTTGACTACTCTCAACGTGATGTAGACACATTTCTCGAGGCACCACATGATGCTGAATCTCGCTCATCAGTCCGTTCATTCCCCTCTATGTTACTGTGCACCTGCACCCAGCGAAGCTAGTTACTCTTTGCACTGTTCCTCCAGATTGGAAGATATACTATAGTATTCGATGTTCAAGCCTTCAAGGTAGCTTGACTATTAATAAGGATGGCAATATTTCGGATAAATGCAGGGTTGTCTTTGAAAATGAAGTCTTTACTAAAGTTCATTGGCGATGGTATAGTCGGTTAGAGTCCCTAGGTAACAGATACAGAATGTTGCTATGACCGTACGAGTCAGCATGCTTCTTATAATCTAACCGCGGTATATGCTTTTCATACGAAGATCAAGTGGTTTAAGGTGCAGAAGTACATTCAGGGCTGCGATTGGACTTGATGGACATGGCATGTCACCTGTAGTGCCTAACCACCACTATGAACAGGTTGATAACCTTTCCTGGTTTGGACACACATACATATGTATGTGTGAAACACACGTTGACTCCTCGGCTTTGAATTCAGCTGAGTCTAATCCTCTTATGAACAATACATACTTATTCTACTCTGCAGAAGCAACATTTACTCAAAAGAACAATCTACTTAGATTATACATACATACATATATACATACTGTATGTATTATACATATTATAGTGGCTTTTGAATTAGTGTCTAGCTGATTTGTCTGAACGAAACCACACAAATCCTCGTGCTAATCTTATAATTAATTATTGCAAACAAAACCCCATACATTTGCTTATTTATGTATCCGCCCGGGATGCTTTGCTTGATTACAGCAAACAAAAGTCTCATTAAGTCCCCCAATATTGCATAAAATAAAATGTCAACCAAAATGGACAGGGGATTACGGATTACAATTGTCATTCACTACTTTGTGTGTGTCCTGATTTAATTTTTATTGAATGCCCGTCTGGATCGCATCGGCACTTTTAATCAAATTGAATTATTATCCCTGTGTGTGCATAATGGAAATTAATCAATGACACGACTTCGTTGATTCTGTGGTGGTAACACAACGGATTGCATGATTTTCGCAAAAAAAAAAAGGACTCTGTCTGATTATAATTGTGTTCTATTGTGGTTGTCGTGTGGCACGCCAGAAAAGGGATTTCGCCTCGCTCACTTCATTCCTATCTGCGCGGTGATTATTCATCAGTTTAAGTGGAGGATTTTTGTCGACACCGATCTGATCAGTGAAAGGATTAATTATGAGTATTTATTTTGGAAGAATTTTTGTGAATTGATTTATTCTGGTATTTTTGTGCTGCACGCTACTAGTGTTAGGGATTCCAATTCCTTCGCTGGGGTATTCTGGGAACGACTCGACCCCCTAATGCGCCGAAAGTGTAGCCCCACTCCAAAGCAATGCTCCATCTTAAACTTATTTACGATCAACATAAATACGAAAAACCTCCAGGATACAACTTCAAGGATAAGAGTTTTTTTTTTTTTCTTTAAAGATAGGAGCTGCGGTGGTGGTGCTCTCCGTTTACCATCGTTGCGGGATACGCAGAAAAAAGTGTAATATCCCATTGTGAAATATTTACACAGTCGGTGGTCTTAGTTATTAAAACGCGCTCCATCATCTGTTTAGGGGGGGTTTGGTGTGTTGATATCCTTGCGAGTAGGTTTGACACGCACTTTATTCATGCATTTGTTGTCTGTACGACTGGATGGAGTTCTAAATAAGGTATGTAATTGAATATTACAGTGTTGAGTAGCGTTTTTCAAGTATTTTGCATATTTATTCAATAAATGTTTGGTTTTTGAAGGATGGGAATGGGATTATTGTTAAATATGTACATACATATGTATGTATTTCATTTTAGGGGTTTTTATTATTGCAAGGACCAAGAATGCCATTAGGGTAGGTGCTATTTGAATTTGAATTTGAAAGTAGGACACCTTGTATAGTTGTGTGGGTTATTCAAGGTGAGTGGACGGTTTTCTTAAAATATGTAGAAATTCCTCCTTGGACGAAACCATTTATCTAGCTGAAGGGGGGGTTCTCTACGGTATTCTGTTGCAGTATAATAAGTAATATTCTCTATTTGGCTAGGTTCTGCAACTATAGTAATACTCGTGATTAAGTTCTCCTTCTATGTCCAAAAGCTATTATGAAATACTCTGTATTCTAAACATTTGTACTTGTCGCAATATGCTGGTTGGGTGTTCGCAAGTAGACTACCTTTAATAGTGTTTCTAAGCAGTTGAGCCTTCCTACTGTTTAAAAAGATAAATTTAAGAACATGATCAAGAATAGTCTCGACATAGGTGGACGTGATAAATCTTTTTGTAACTTGAGCCAGGAGGATGAACTTTCATGCTGGGCTTTTGAGAAAGAGAAGTCCAAAAGTAAAAAATTTTGAACCGACTGCCATTCCACTTTTTCAGAACTTCATTACATCATATTTACTGCACCGGCCATTGCAACAGACAAGGCTATCAAATATGCTGTAGCATCTTTTCTGTAGCTTCAAATCGCCTGGTACCGATGGATTGTAACCATCCTTGCTGCAAGAGGGTACAAACCAGTTGCTGCCAACTCTGAAAAGTTGTGTGTGTATCTAGCACTGGTGTACGGTTCGAGTGGCTTTTTCACCAAAAGTAGAGATAACTACTCCCTCGCAAAGAGTTTCAGACCTATAAGTCTGTCTTTCTTCTTGCTGAAAAGCTGGAGATGCTAATCGGGATTCCCTCTCTCAAACGTTTACGCTTAGGCATACACGGATGATGTTGTCATACTTCCTGTTGAGTCATACCTACAGATTGTCTGCGCTCATGATCGATGAACGGTTCACTAGGAATGGGCCTTCGGTCAATCTTTTGAAAACTGAGGTCTGACTCAGCCAGTTCTAAAAGGAGTCACTATCCAGAACTACGATGAAGCAAAATATCTGGGAGTGATCCTGGATAAGAAACTTCTTTCGGCAAACCATGTCAAGTTGAAGACATCAAAGGCGCCCTCAGTGCTTTTGGCAAGAGCACTCATACTTCCATCATGGGCTGCGTTATCAATACAGAGACAGGGTGATTTTTGGCATTATCCGCAGTGGAGTTTGGATTTACCTTGGGCGACACATATCCTACGACCCTAGTTCCATTGATATGCCGTTTGATGCAATGACGGAATTTTGGCTGCTGTGCAAATTTAGAGGCGAAACACCTTGCGTTCAGGACTGGCTTCACCAAGAGTCTTCCAGCTGTAGTGCTGGAGTCGTAGCGACCGACAACATTAGACTTCACTACTCGTTAGGCAAGCATGCCTCTGTTTTTCAAGCGGAGATCTATGCTATTCCAATGGGTGCCGACTATATTGTTAAGAATAGGTGCAGGGTTGGGAATATCTGCGTCTGTAGTCAGGCTACGCTTAATGCCTTGCTTAACCCTGTAACTCGTTGCAAAATAGTTGGAGAATACAAGAACTCTTTGAATTCGGTCGCAAGCCTGAACTCTTTGACTCTTGTTTGGGTTCCAGGTCACACTAGATTGCGAGAAATGAGATCTCCGATGAGATTGCTAAGCAAGGCTCAGAGGATGATTTCTCAGGACCTGAAACTACGATGGGTCTTCCCGTGTCCTTGGCCAGGGCCTTCATTGACGATTGAGTTTCCTGCGAATACAATTGTGTGTGACACGACTCTCCAGTATGCAGACAGACTAAATGTATCCTCCACAACGACTGTAAGGAATCAGCGGCATTGTTGCGGCCTCTCACCAGAAAAGACTGTTGAAAATTATTGGTGTTCCTATGGGACACTTTCCTTTTACCAAGCATCTTAGTGTTCTAGGCTTAAGAGACATCTCGGCCTGGGACGCCTGTGAAGAGGGCGAACACACTTCGGATGATTTCCTTTGTTGTCTTGTCTTCACTCGGATCAAGTGGTACATCTTCGGTGCTGATGTGGTGGATTACTTTAAGTTCCTCAAGTGTATTGTCGACTTTCTCTGAAAGTTGGAAAAATTGCAGTAAAATGGGTTATACTGGATTTTGCTTTCTTGTAGTACAATGGACCAGTTGCGTGAGTACTCCAGGTGAGTGTTTCCTAACCCAACAAAAAAAAATTATACGAAACCGAAAAACTTTATAAAAACCAAATATTTAGATATTCAGATTGTCTAAATTTCGCCCATAGATCAGTTTTGGGCACGCCCAAGAAATTTTGATGTATTTTTGCATGTAACATCCTCAAACGTTCGAAGTTATCGTCGTAGTTCAGTACAAAATTATAAGGGCTGCATAGGGAGGAGAATGTGGTATCATACGATCCGTTCCAGATGGATTGTAGCTTTTCTGTATGTTTGTATTTCGAGACTCACCGGGTCCTTATCAACGTCCAATGAGGATAGAAAGTCTATCCCTATCTCATGCACTGGCATACTGAGAGCGGTATGATTTAGTCAGCTCTATGGAGTCTCGACATACATAGTAGTGCTTATGTTAATAGATTACATGACAATCGAAACTCCCATCGTCCCAAATCTTTTCGATTGATCGACATGACATGCCATCACCTCCTGAGACAATCGTTAAGTCTCCTAGCAAAATAAACTAGAGAAGGCCAGTTCAATAGCTGCGTTAGCTGATTGAGAAATGCTACTGAAAGATGAAATTTTAGTAAAAACCTAAAGAACATACATATGTATTTGTTCAGGAAGTCTGCAAAGACGTACCTAAGAGTCCACTCGCATTCGGTGCAGAGAACTCAGAGGAAACATCCATACGAGTATGTGTCATTGTAATGACGAAAGTACATAACCATTCAAAATTGACGTAGATAGACAGGAATCCTTTTAACTGGATTGGTTTGGTATTATTAAATCAACAAATCCAATAAAGTTGGATAAAACCATAACATAGCTGTCAAATTGTTTTACAAGCAATGGAGATGACTTGGTAAAAACAATACTCAATACTCAATACTCATCTAGTCGGATGATAATGTGCCCGGCAAATGCAATCTCAGTAGGTACCTTTCGCCCCATTGTGCAAACAGAAACTATGATGCGTACAAGGAAAACATCAGCTCCTTAGACAGAACACCCCACATTACAGATATACAGAATAACAAAAGGAAAACTTGATAGCTGTAGCTCTGGTACATACTCGGTAAAAGTTTACACTTTGCTTTGTGAATAAGACAAAGTAAAGGAATGGAAGAGCAGTACTTCATATTTCAGAAGGAACTACCTATACATATGTATCATATGTATATCTTTAAGTCTTTAGGAAACACAAAAGGTTAAAAATCTTGGCAAAAACGAAAGCAAAGTCGCAGTAAAGCACATTAAAGCTTAAGGAAATAGAGTCCTTCGTAGCGAATTATATTAAGTTCCACATACATATGTCTGTACAACTTTAGGAGAAATTCTACGCATAATGAGGTCGTGGTATGTATTCTTTAGAGGAAGGGAATGGTTATCAAGTTTTCCAAGAAATGCAATTTATCTGAGTCCAACATTTGGATGGGGTTTTGCTTTGTTCCCGCAAAATCAATATGCATATGTCATGTACCGTGAACTGCAATAGGATTTTAAGTACAAAGCGACATCCCACAAGGTTGTGTAATATCTCCACTCATTGTTTTGGTTTTAAATAGTGATGTGCTGGTAGGAAGTGGGGTTGAAGAGAACTGTGACACTTTGTCAGAAACGGAATACAATAAAACTAGGATTAATTGACGCCCTACTATGCACACAAACTAAGTAAAGTAGTGTATAGAACTTTGTTACAGCAATCGCTATTTCTAAGGGTCAAAATACGTACTATATAATAGCCAATAACTCGCGATTCCATTTTTCACTCCCATTGTGTAGGCTTTGCCAGGATACGCATAATGGCTTGTCATTTTCATGCTTAATGAATATTTAGCCCATAAGAAACAGAAGGCGTGTATCAATTGTCGCAATACATAGTTTAAATGACCGGCAATAAAATTTCCCCAGAGGATACAATTTCCACAGTAAACGGAACTCCTCCCAAAGTGCCATTAAATCCGAATATCAAATTTATAACACCGAGTGGTGTGCAAAAATTCTCACCGTCTCGGATCCTGTAAATTTCACTAATTGTCAACAGGAAAAATAATTCCTTGCCCTTCTTCTATTGCGATGAAACAACCACTTACTTTCAACCATTAAATTCTCGTTGTTTCAAAGTGAAATTGCTTCATTTCCTCATTTCCGTTCTTACCGCAGGATAACAAACAAACGGCGGCGGTGTACACAAAAGAAACAGAAAATAATAAAAATAAACTTAAATGATATTTAGTACAACTAACAGCAATGTTCTGTGCGCAGCACCCTCTTTTGGCCGCGTGGCAGACCTAACAAAGGACACATTAACCGGAAGGAATGAGAACAGAATATCGGAACGGTTACCGTAGTTTCAAAGGATGAGACAAAAGAGACAAATGGTTCAGAGGATACCGTGTGAGGGATTTTTTTTGTACTATTTTTTTTTGTTTCTTCATCTTGGAATTTAATTAAAAACAAACACATATAAAAGGTGAAAATATATATAAACGAAACAAAAAGAGAGATACCCTTACTACATACGAGTCTAAAGCCACCCATACACATGAGATGCTCATTCCAGAAGACGATGCAGTTTTCAATGCACAAAAGAACTTTAGTGTTCAATCAAGGACATCGACAACAACCACTCTCTTATCAACAGTACTGGGCGCTCTCTCTGCTGGGTGTCGAAGGATGGGGAATTCATTTAAGGATCATTAATGAGGAATTGTTTTTTGATTCCATAAACTTTTTTTTTTTTTTTCTATCCAAGGACTAAACTCACTCGATTGTCTTCATCAGAGTGTGCGATGGGTATGGTCTTTATTTTTTTTAATCAACATTTTGATCCCATTGGAGATGAAATTCTTTGAAGCAATTCTTTCAAACATAAAGGATTCAATTTGTTACATTCGTTTCGTTTTGCTTCGCTGTCCTTTTTAGTGACTTTTTTTTTTCTCGTTTTATGTATGTATCTCGCTCTCTAGGATATAAACTGTGGCGAAATAGATTTTCGTCCTTTATTCGTATTTTATTTGTATTTTCTGCTGCTGCTTTGTTTTTTTTTTTTTTTTTCATTTTCACTCGTTTGTATTTTATGCGTTTTTATGGAGATCAAATTTGATTCTCTTTTTTTTCTTCTCTCTTCCGGTCTTGTCTTTTGGTTTTTATTTCTTTTTAAGCATATGGCTGAGATGGCATCATTGGGGCTCGAAACGAAGGATAAGAAAGGGACAAAATAACTTTACGGTCGATTAACAAATAAGTAAATCAGTGCTGAAATAGATTCATTCTGTTTGCAATTTTTCCGCCGATAGAAGAGGACTTGGAATTCGATTTCAGGAAAGGCAGGATGTTTGGAAATTTTTATTTGCAAGAAGAGGGTTCGTTAGTAGTACAGATATGATCTTATGTTGATGATACAATCAATGTTCGATGAAATTGATTGTAATAACCAATGGGATCATTCCAAAGAAATAGAATTGTGGCACGCAGCCACTTTAGGGATGGGGACTCGATTGTAATAATGAGAAGAAAGTTAGGGGAGTTTCGTCGACATAGGAGTAGTTCTCCCGGTATATTGGTTGAGGCTCATTGAATAGTAGATTTCTTCTGCGGAATTTTTCTTCATGACTTCTGTATATCTAGAGGAAGTGATTCTGTGTGTAGCAAGTGTAGCTTACGTGGAAATTGTTTTTTTTTTTTTTTCATTTGCCAAGTTCCATCTAAATCCGCCCTTGTTGCCTTAATGATCATATTCCTTTCCATCTTGGTCGGACATGAAACTGCCTTGCAATTTTTAGTGCCCCAAATGTTCTTCAGAAGCCTTACCAATTTTCCCTGCCTTTCATATGTAAATGGCGCCCAACGTGAGGCTTTGCTTTCATGATAACCAAAGTAGAAACTTCATAAACTGGAGACTGTGAAAGGAGAAGATGCAAAGTGTGACTGATGATGACTGACCATCAAAAAACGAAGGAAATGAATTTGGTTGAGTTTTAAGCATTTTTATTAGATTCCGATAACTTTTGTGACAATTGTAGTTAAATTTGTTCATTAAGGGTGAATCGAGATAGACAGTAGATAGTATCCACCATCTTGCTCATCTGATGTTATCTACGGCTTTATCGCCTTTCCCTAGTGCATTCAGAGAAATGATATGTATCCGTTAAGGCAATTGCTTTCACTAAGCCCGCAGATACGTTCTGCCACAGTTCATGAGGAAAATGGGGTTAACAACGTCGGCGCGCCATTGTGTTTGGGTTCTTGTAACGTAGAGGGTTAGAATACTCTCGAACTCGGTCCCAAAGACCTAGATTCCTCCTTGATGTATTTGTGTCATGCTTAGGATGACTGATTCTCCTGCCAAATTGTGTAAGTGGGTTCATTTGCATGACGTTTTTTACATTTTCAAACTGCTTGTATCCGTATCAGAACGGTTTGGCCAGAATATCCTTAAGAATACATGAATACATCTATTGACGAGAGTCTGCAGCTTAGGAGTGACTTTAGCAGTAACGTTCCAGATACATACTACATCCATTGCATTTCCATGTATTTGACATTGTTATCTGGATTTCTCTATAACGTAACGTTTGCCAGATAATGTCCTGATTATGTGATTGCAACAAGTCGACCCTGAACCTTAACCTGCCTGGTTGTTATCAAAGATTTTATCTTGCACTACTCGAACTATACTTTTTGTCAGCTTTCTTTGTAAATTTGATGGTCCTTTGCGAATTTCAAACTCTAGTTTCCATGTGCATGTATTTTTCTGTACAAAGGTTTCCCTATACCAGTTATGCATATATACATATGTATCATACATTGAGTAGTACATTCTCAGGGTCAGACGTTCCTATTTCTGCGAAAAACTACACAATCAGCATTCATTCCCAAGTTCTCCTGGGATAATTGTTTTCCCCGTTGCAATGATTCGGAACGCTTCACAATAACTATCATAAATAAGGAATTATAACCAAATTTTTATTTTTGTATGACTAGAAATACTGCAATCCCATTACCACCACCACCCAAAGCTACTCAGTTCCTTTGTGCACACACAAAAATGCCGGTCATTCCTAGCTTAGTAGAGTGTGCCATAGAGGTATCTATGTATGTATAGAGGTTAATTTGTATGCCAGCATGTGCCACAGTTCCGGAAAATTTCATAAAAATTCATGAATAATTAACAAACAGAAGGTTGTGCGGTTGAACACAAGTGAAATTACATCCCCACTTGCACACAAACACAGAGGGAGCAGCAGGGATACGTAAGGATAACAGTTTGCAAATCCACTTCATATGGCACACTGTATCAGTTTTTGAACGAAAATTACATTGCCAAACTGAATAAATAAATTTCTAATTCAATTAAAAAAAATATCTTTCGGTATATGGACAAATATTCGGAGGACTACACATAGTAGATATTTGCCTCACACACCTGTTCGTATAAATATTTAATTTTCAATGGTAGCAACATTGAAATTACATCACCGAAAAGGGATGCACTGCTACAGTCAGTGTGTGCCTGTCTACCACCCCTTGCGATGATTACTAACGAATGGCGCCCAAACGAATGCCAAAACACCTGTATCCCCTATGGTCGCTTTTAATCAATCCAATCAGTTTTGTGCGGATGTGTGAGTATTGAGTATACACAAGCTGGAGTAGCCTCTTTGTGTATTTTGGAATATCAAATTTTGTCGCTAGGATTTCCCAGAAGACGAAAATTTCATGGTCCTGGTCTACTGCTATCGGCTTTGTGTCAAAATCGGATTTTCTTTTCAAAATATTGTTTGGGAAGAATCTACATACATGGGTAGGAGGGGGTTGTGATTGGCAGCGTATGCGATTGTATATCCTAATTGTTTCGGATATCCTTTTACACATTTACTTTGTGTTTCCGCGGAATCTATCGCGATTTGTTAGGGAAGGGCCGGAGACATTTTCGCATGCAGAGATGCACACAAAAAGAGATCGTATCTCATAAGAGGATTGCAAGTGACACATCGTCAAGGGGGTTTTGTGATGGATGCAAACGCAATGTGTTGAAAGGCTTTGTTTGGCTTTGAATGGAGATTTCATTAGTGTACGATGGCGTGAAGCAAATGAGCGTGGATTCTAGTGTAATCAGCTAGTGGAGTCATTTGAATGATGGGAAACATTTTGGTGGAATGGATTAATTACATCGGTTAGCATATAAATGCATGTTACCCAAGGTTGGTTGGTTGGATGGCAAATACATTACTCGTTTAGTAAATACAGATCAAGCTAGTGGAGAATTAGAAGCTGTTATAAAAGTCTTCCAATCCCATCTGAGATGGAACCGATACCATTTAGGAACCTTCACCACAGCAAAGCCGCATCAGCAATGTTGACCAGATGCTTTGTGGAGGAGTCGATTGATATTGCCTTGCTGCAGGAGCCTTGGATCTTCAAAAGAGGGATTAGAGGGGTACCTGAAAGTATTTACACTTTACACTGGTGAGGCACAGAGTTAAAGCGGTTATGCAGCCACAATTATTTGCCCCTGACCTTGTCGCTGTGCGAGTAGGAGCAGGTGCAGATAGTTTTGTCATGGCCTCTGCATACCTGCCGTATGTTTCCCTAGAGCCTCCCCCAAAAAAGAGGTAGAGTCTCTGGTGAATGTCTGCAGGGATACGAGCGAAGATCTAACGATTGGATGCGATGCTAATGCACACTGTACGGTCTGGGGAAGCACCAACGATAACTACAGAGGAGAAACTTTATTCGAGTTTGTAGTGTGGAAAGAGCTAACTATTGTCAACAGCGGAACAGAACCGACCTTAGTGGATGCGAGACGAAGGGAAGTTATTGACGTGACTCTGTGTAGTAATAGAATGCTTGATAGAATATCAAATTGTAAGGTAATAGATCAGACAATGATGTCGGACCACAGAGCTCATTTGATGTTCGATACGGATCTAAAAGGAAAAAAGATCGGAAATATGTCAGGATTCGCAGGAACATGGACAGAGTAAAATACCAGGAAGTGTTACGGGTGAAACTGAATGGGATGTAGAGTTCTAGCTGAGGCATTTACAATCAGTTGTTGAAAATGTATACCAAGAGGCGTGTACACCGACTTTGGTAGATAAAAAGGACCCCATGCCTTGGTGGTGAAGGGAACTTGAAATTCTGAAGAAATAAGTGAAAAAAGCCTTTAATCAAGCTTTGAGAAGAGATGATCCTGAATCAAAGAAGAAAGATCTAAAAGCTACGCTGCGACGACGTAAAAGGGAGTCGTGTAGGGAATTTTGCTTGAATATGAGAAGCACAGCTGAGGTCAATATACTTCAGAGAATTGTTTCGAGCGATCCAGGAAACACTGAGCAATCAGGATGAATAAGGGCATAAGCGGACCTGATAGTCACTTTAGAAGCGGTCAGCGGGGCGATAAAATCGTTTTCTCTTTACAAGACCGCAGGACCGGATGGTATTTTCCCAGATTTAATAAAATGGGGTGCAGATCTCCAAGGCTTAGGTGTATATACGTTACATGTCTAGCGATTGGCTACATACCGGTAACATGGAGAGAAACAAATGGTGGTGTCAGGAACAAGGGCTGTCCATTAATGCGGAAAAGACAGATCTAATCATCTTCACAAGGAAGACGAGAAATCTGGAATTTCAGCCCTTGATACTTTCCGGATCGGAGCTACATGTGTCCAGGAAGGTTAAGTATCTGGGTGTATACCTACTTAGATGATGAACTAACTTGGAACTTCCATGTGGAGGAGAAGATCAGAAAGGCGAAAAGGGTGCTTAATTAGTGCAAACGGGTGTGGACTAAGGTGGGGAATCTCGCTGAGGATGGAATAAAGAGAATGCGTGTTACCAAAAGGTATCACAATACTCTTATTGGGGATGGAACACTTCCGGAAAAGAAAATTGGTGATATAATCATCTTTACGGATGGGTCCATGATGGATAGAAGAGCGGGGGCTCAAGTATCTTCTCAGAAGAACTGGAACTAGGACTCGTAGTTGGGATCAAAATCAGAAACCTGCATACGTTCCATATTCCAGTGATACCAGCGTTGCCATAGTAATCTTGCATCAGTCTGATGATGGGGGATGGTGATGACTTTTCTTTTCCTAGTCTAAAAGGATTTCAATCTATGATACCTTTGAATGGCGTCGTTTTAGAAGTAGACCCACTTGATTCGATTTACATACTACTTCTCAACTTCTGTCCATTGATTGCAATCCATCACAGAATTTTTGAGTCAGGGAAATATCTGCAGTTTGTACCTTGGTGCTAGCTATGGACATTTTATGTAGTTAAAGCTGGTTTGCGTATTTGAATGGGAGTAATCTTCATTCAGAGTGTTGCAACACAGATGTGTCTAAAAGAAGGTGATTGTTCTCTATACTAGACATGATTCAAAGATCGTCAGATATCTATAAGTGACTGTGATTTGAAAGGTGAGTAGAGAGCTTAGAGGTGTCAAATATTCCTTTATGGTACCACGAATTGATCGTTGTTCTGTCCTCACCAATTTTCATAGAAACTGAGGCAAATTTTGAATTTTTTTTAGTAATTTCCCGACTGTGCATCAGGGAAGGTGCATCTTGTTCAGGTCGTCCTTTTTCATAATCCAATTAGTCCACTTTTAAATCCTAAAGCCTCTTCAGTTTTTTTAGTATGTATATAAGAAGAGTAAACATAATTCCTACAAAACCCCAATTCAAGTCTATAGCATATATTTAAACAAACAAGAGCAGTCTCATCCTTTCTATCGAAGAGTGGATGATTGAAGGACTCATCCAAGAAGTTAGAAAATTGCTTTATTAAAGAGTTATTACCAACCATTTAAGTATCCATTTCAAACACTTGTTCGCTCCTATCCTTCTCTTCTGCTTCATTGTTCCTTTCGAAAGGGGAATTTTCCACAAAACCAAAAGTATCTTACCTCATTATAACCTTGCACTCCTTTGCACGTCATCAAATCCTCATACTCATTCCTTAAGGAGGTCATTTCCCCACAAAAAAAAAACAGAAAAAAAAAGAAAAAACCAAACACACGTACCACTTGCCCGGCATCAATATTATGTCGAAAAGGACTCATTAAATTGGATATTCCACTGCAGTAGTGTGGGAGTAAGAGGGCATACCTCCACATACGCTCCCGTTCACTTGAAAAATCCATTTTCGCTCAGAGGTTTTCAAGTGGTCGACGTCATGCTGTCATGGTATCCACTTCGAGTCCTGCTTTTCATTTTTTGTTTTTTTTTTTTTTTATTTCGCCGCTCTCCTTCAATATTGTTCGATGTGACAGGAGACACATTGTGTTATATCCATACATAGGTTGAACACTGGGTGTGTGCTTTATGTTTTTACATTGACAGTCATGAATCTTCTCATAAATCAATTCACGCAAGAATGCCGGCTGAGAAGAGTGAGTGCGGAATCCTTGGTATTTTGATTCCTTTTTGTTGTATTTGTTATTTTATATTTTTTATTTATTTTCTTATCTCCAGTGAAATGGCGTATCGATGTGGTTGGCGCTGATGAGAGCAGAGAAATGCAGTCAAGTGAAAACGAATTGCTCATTGGTTGTCAGTGTTTCTGACAGGGTTATGGGCGGTGTGGTGCTCGCGCTGGATGCACTTGAGAATGAGAAGGATGCACCAAGTGCAAAAGTGCAATTTTCCATTGTTTTTTTTCTGTATGCAAATTGATTATTGGTTGTCTTTTGATTTAATTTTTTTAAAAGGATTGTTGGGACTGAGAGGCTCTTGGGAGAGCTATGAGTGAGATCTTGGCAACCGGCCATTATTGAAAGGTCTGGGCCCAGTTGTCATACTAAGCAAAGGTACAGTCGAAGTGAATGAACATGAATTACTTCACATTGACATTTATTCTACATAGAATTGGGTGTACTTCTAAGGACCGACAGTTTGCTACAGTCCCAGTACTCAAGGAACTATTTACTAGTAGAAGACACATCCCACGAACATGTAGACAGGTCAAGGTGCTATTTACACCCAAGGACGGGGAAAAAAGTCATTTCACTGCAAAAGACTTCAGGCCAATCAGCCTTACCTCCTATGCACTAAAAACTTTTGAGAGACTAGCCGACATTCCGATTCGCAGTAAACTACGTCCCGAAGATATATCCACCGCCCAACAAACCAATGGAAAAAGTGTCCAGGCGGCTCTGAACTGTGTGGCTAGCTCAATCGAAAAATCGTTAAAAGATAAAGAATACATTTTAGCTACATTCAGAGACATTGAAGGAGCATTTAACAAAGTCAGAACGGACGTGGTGTGTAGAACACTCACAAACCTTAATACCCACCATTCCCTGATCAATTGGATTTTGGAAATTCTTGAGGAAAGACACATTATAACGAAGCACAAGGGTAGAAAGTTGGAAGCATACGCCTTTAGAGGTAGTCTCTCAAACTCATCACTACTATGGGTCATTGTACTAAATGAAGTATGTACTCCTATAACTTACGTAAAGTGGTGACAACACTCTCGCTTATGCGGATGACGTCATATTGATGAGGTAAATTCTCCCTATCCTTAGTGAACAATTGGAAGGTGTCCTCAAGACCCTAGACCCTAGACTAGTGGTCAATCCCCAGAAGACCGACCTGGTATTATTTACTAAGAAAAAGAAAATTCCTGAGTTTACATTACCTTCCATAGGGGGCACTCCCCTCAGAGTGACGCGGACAGCGCCAGATATCTAGGCCTCGTACTTGACAAGAAACTGAACTGGAGACCTAGCATTAAGGAAAGAATCAAGAAAGGCACTATTGTGTAGAATGTTTGGGAAAACCTGGGGACGGACACCCGAAAATATACTAAGACTGTCTTGTATAGTGTCAGTCCGCCAGCAACACCAACAACTTAGCGGGCTCTAACGAGGATACAGAGATTGGCGTGTATAAGCACCACTAGTACTATGAGAACCACACCTACTGCAAGACTGGAGGCTATCCTCAATCTACTGCCGCTGGATATTTTCTGTCAAGCCTCGGCAGCTATTTGGAGACAAATGAATAAATATCTTGGAAATGTTCCCACCACGGATTACCTGACTCCGTACATAGGTTTCAAGAGACCCTTCACAGGTCCGTTCCCGAGCAGAGAAGAATGGAAAGCGGTCAGCTTATGTACATCTCTGTCTTCACAGATGGATCAAAAATGGAGGTAGGCGTAGGCTCAGGTATCTTTTCCGAACCACTGGGTGTATCTAAATAATTCCGCTTCCTGAACCAAAGCAGTGTTTTCCAAGTGTAGGTCCTACCAGTGACAATAGCTGCCGTTAAGACTGCATTGAAGGCAATAACATAGGAAGGTATCACCTTTTTCATTAACAGTCCACAATAAAAGCGCTTTCTGCTATCGAAATAAAATCCAATCTTGTGAAGTGCGGTCGTGGAGAGCTTAAGATTCTTGGAACACAGCACAAGGTGCTTGGTCCCTGGACATGAAAATATTCCAGGTAATGAGAAGGCCGACAAATTGACCAGAAGAGGTACAGAAGCTACATCAGAACAGGTCGGAACACTGAAGCTCGAAGCAAGTACTAAGGCCCGTAAGGAGGCTAACATCAGATGGTCTTCCCTAGATAGTTGTGTCATCACAATATATGGCCTTGTTTAGATAAGAGTAGGGTCCACACAATTATGCAAAAGGGTAGAAAAACCCTTTCTACCCTGATAGGAGTTATCACGGGGCATAACACTCTACCGCATGAAAAAACTAAGACTAACGGAAGAAGACTTATGTCCAGGTCTTATCGACCTTAGATTTAAATTTCTCGGACTTCTTCCATGACCTAGAAATAAATCTTCTTTAAATGTCCAGGTCTTATCGACCTTAGATTTAAATTTCTCGGACTTCTTCCATGACCTAGAAATAAATCTTCCTCAGACCAGTCAATGACATTTTGAACTGCATCAAATCAACTGGATGCTTTGCTTGTTCATAGGAACCATATTTGTAGAACCAAATGGCAAAGGGCATCTCTCCCCAATGGGTGTCACAATGGGTTCGTATTGATCTGAGTGTGGCGTTGTGGATTCTTCCACTCACCTATTCCCGTACCTAACCTAACCTTGCGTGAGCGTTTATGCGTTTTCCACGATACAGTGTACAGACATGTGTCACCAGAGTAAGGATATTATTACTAATGAAACGTATGCTCCTAATTGGATAGTTTTTTTAAATCCATCTTATAATATAGCTAGCAGTTATTAAATCTATTCAAATAAATTAAAAGTCATAAAATTGTTGTGAAACTAATCAGAAGTGCAAATTAAACAATCGAACTGTCTTGAACAGAAAATTTCGTAGGAAAAATCCCATGTCATACAATTTTAGTCGAAAAACTTGTCAAGAAACTTCTTCAATCTTAGACTTGAACAGAGAAAAAAAAAAACAGTTCAACATCAAACTAACACATTCAATCTCTCTAAGGACAACCTTTCTTGTTGTTTCAAATATCTTAGCCAAACTCATTCCCTAAACATTGGTAAATTCATTTAATTTCATGTGGTAAAAGGATATTGCCAAACAGGAAACACAGACACCCGTTTATTCCGTTGTCAATGTTTGTTCTTTTCACTTTATCATCTTTCTGCTTGGTAAAACCAAACCAATTCGAAAAGTGATGGGGGAAAAATCCCTACCCATCATATTAACTTTGAACCTTCCCCGACCACCAATTTGTCAACAGTATGCTGTTGGCAAACAATTAACAAAGCACGCCGCAGCACAGACTCACAATTAAATACCATTTCCCAGGATGAAATTTTTACGTGAGCAATTTTGTCATCGTGCCAGGATATATTTGCAAAACGTTCACCCAACACAAGTCGTGATTTATTAGCACCACGTTGGTTTTTCAACAGGCTGCTGGGAGAGTATGACTGCCAATTTGGAATGACATTTTCCCCAGAGGGGCTCTCCAGCTAATTGTTTACATCACAATCCATCAGCAGGAGAGACGGACGATGACAATTGCCCGTCTAATTCACGAGACACAACACTATTCAGTCGAAAAGCAAACAATTTACCCAAACCCCCCAAAAACATCAGCTTCTACCAGCAAAAAAAAAAAAAAGGAGGCGTCCCTCTTGAGAGTCCTTCGCATATGTACATTGAGTCATCAAATTAGAATGAAAAGTCCTTTCGCAGCATCACTCTGTAAAGCAACGAGAGAAAGAGGAGAATCCTTTTCACAAGAAGACCGTGTCGTATCGGTCTGGTTGTTGTGTGTAGACACAGGGATACTTGTTGGTTTTGAATACTCAAGCAGTACACAACCAAGACATAGTTTGCTAAGAACAAAGAGGAAACGAGAAAGTGTAAAATTGTCCTTAAAATGGATGTGAAAATTGAGAGAAGAAAACGTATTTAAAAGATAAAAATGAAGATATCTCAGGGGTGCTCAATGTAAAGAGGAAAACTACTGTTCCCCCCCCCATTGGGATGTTTTTCTTTTCTCCATGAGCACTATTCTAGTTTATTTATTTTTCTGATGTCCTTCAGTACACGAGACGTGGTGGAAACAATGGTAGAAAATTTAAAATAAAGTCAGACATCCTTAATAGTGTGTGTATACTCTATAAAAAGTCAAATTTATGACTCCACTTAATATTAATTATAATTTATTATTTAAAAACTGAATCCTGTGCGACTTTATAAATTAAATAGAAAATTATTTAACAAAACTCACGTCATGTATCAACTGCCCCGAATATTTATCGCTTCTCAAATTTTTATGAAATTTTAAATTATTTTACACTCGGTACTGGATAGTTCAAAGGAAACACAACCGTTATGTATTAAATGGACCCAGGGGGTGAAATAATTATAGCCGAGGCTGTCCCTTTACTCGAAAAGCGACATCTTTCGTTGCTCATTTATTTTCATATACATATGTACATATGTATATATTTTGTTTTTTATTTAAACTTTTAAATTTAATGAAATGCATATGCAGGCCATAAATCAGGTGTTGTGGCCGAAATTCTCGTGTATCAGTTATGGTGAGAATTTATGGGTATTAATATTAAATGGATGGGAAAGGAAAAAACTCAGAAACTGCCAACGAAAGCAATTACTGAACGCACCTGAATAAATTTAAGTTTTTAAATTAATTATTTACTTCAACAAAAAAAAAAAAAAAATCAGCGGCGAGAATTATATTTTAATGGATTTCTTTTGCTTTCGAATCGGAAAGCATTTAAATATGATGTATGAGATGAAATTGGATCTACAGTGATGGGGCGAATATAAATCATTACTAAATAAATCCTTACACGACAGGATATTGTTAAAATGGTAGATAAGCAGATTTGCGCAACGATCTTGTTTCATGAAGTGGGCTTAGTCGTTAGTGGGTCAACTACTGAGCTTGAGTTCAAAATTCAATTCCTAGACAACACTAAGGGTTTTTTTTTTAAAACTCACAGCAAAATATAATGGCCCCTCAAAATTGCCATTCAAGAGTGGATCGTTTGGTTCTTCCCAACAAAATTGTTTACAGGCTTTGGAAATTCGATATAAAAAGTACTCGCTCGGTTCATAAGAGGAACTTTAGATTTTTCTATCTCAAATCCTCCTATCTTGCCTGTTTTTTTTTTAATGTATATTACGGAAACGTGTCTTTATATATTTGGTAGAGAGAAAGTGATAGGGCAAGAAGAGAAACCCCATCCTTCTTTTTAGGTGGCACTATAGCTCGGGGTGAGCCTGGGTCTCCAAAGAAACCCCATCCAGTTAATGAATAAGCCATTCCTCCTTCTAGTTTTGACGAGGTTGGCTCATCTATTAGTAAGCTGAAGAACAACAAGGCCGTCGGCTTTGATGGTCTACCAAATCATCAATCAAGTATGGGCTCGATGATTGAACTATCAACTGCATATGTACCATCTTTAGGAAAGGCGATCCAATGTCTTTTAAGAACTATCGAGGCATATCCCTACTTAATGTCTCATATAAGATCCTATCGAACGTACTGTGTGAACGTCTGAAGCCTTTCTGCAACACACTAATCGGCACGTACCTGTATGGCCTCCGGCCCGGCAAATCGACGATCGTCCAAATGTTCACACTAAGAAAAATTCTGGAAAAGACCAACGAATTTAAGGTCAAGACTCACCATATTTTCATCGACCTCAAAGCCGCATATGATAGCATTCATCGTCTTGTGCTCTATAAGGGGATGCCCGATTTCGGGATCCCGGATATACTGATCTAGCTGTGCCGCGTGACTCTAGAAAACATGCGGTGCAATTGTGCAATTCGGAAATAGTTCCTCCGAACTATTCGAAATATGTACCGGATTTCGGTAAGCAGATGTGCTATCTTGACTTCTTCAATCTCGTGTTAGAAGAGATAGTGCAAAGGGCAGGTGTGAACACGGAAGGCACTATCTTCCACAAATCTGTCCAGCTGCTGCGATACGCAGACGACATCGACATTATCGGTCACTCTTAGAATGCCGTCTTAGAGGCTTTTACCGCAATTGAAGAACAGACGAAACGAGTTGGTTTTGAAGTGAATGAGGACAAAACCAAGTACAGGTTGTCAAGAAACAAAGAAGTATCTGTGCACAGCCTAGAACATAACGTCGCTGTTGACAATAGTAACTTCGAAGTGGTTAAGAAGTTTACCTACCTCCGAGTTAATATTAATTCGACGAGTGACACCTTAGTGGAGATTCGATGAAGACTTACCCTAGAAAACTGCTGCTATTTCGGTTTCGCGAAACAAATGAGTTCAACACTCCTTACTTGGAAGCCGAAATGCATGTTTTACAAAATTTTGTTCCTGCCAGTTCTGCTATATGGAGCCGAGTGCCGATAGCAGGAAAGCAGAGCAGATATTGACCAGTTTGGAGAAAAAATTCTTTGTCGAATTTTCGGTCTAGTATACGATGAGGGCGAATGGATTAGAAAATACAACCGCGAACTCTATGAGCAGTACCAAGATGTAGATGTAGTCCAAAAAAGCCAAAACATTTCGACTACATTGACTCGGCCACCATATTGACAATAATGCTCCAGCAAAGAGAATCTTCGACTCACAGCCCTCACGTTCGAGATGACAAGAAAGACCGAACCTCCGTTTTAAGGGTCAAGCTATCGGTGATGCCCGAGCAAAGAGAGTGAAAGGCTGCCATGTCTCAAGCAGAGACACTTCACGGGTCGGGGGCCCATTAAGTAAAGTAGTTACACATCCACCTCCATGCTGGAATATTTTAGTAGTATTGGACTCGGGTGCCTTACCCAAGGTCTGCCATGATTGCCAGTCACACTAATTATACCCAATCCTAAGGGTATATTAAGTTTGATACATAGTTTGTAACATAGAGAAATATTCGAGATAGACCCTATAAAGTATATATATTCGTGATCAGCATCAATAGCGAAGTCGAGTTAGCCATGTCCGTCCATCCGTCCGCCTGTCTGTATGTCACCATTCTGTGGGCCTTAAATTTTGAGCTAGGAGGATGAAACTACTTATCTGTGATTTTGAGAAGAAGAAGCAGTACAAGTGTAAAAAATTTAGAAATCCGCCCACTGCCACGCCCACTTTTTCATAACTTCATTAAATTATATGAATATTAAGGCATTCAGATTCCCTACAATTCATTCATACAAAAGTTTTTGCCATGCCCACTTTTTGGGGGCGTTTTCATCATAAAACCGAAACTACATATCTGTGCTTTTGACGAAAAGATACAGTAGAAGTGTAAATTTTTTTTAAATCCGCCCACTGCCACGTCTACTTTTTTATAACTTCACTAAATTATATGAAACCGAAAAATTTTGTTAAGTCCAAATATTTAGGTATTGAGATTCCCAACAATTCACCCGTAGAACAGTTTTGGAAACGCCCAATTTTTAGGGCGTTTTCATCAAAAAACCGATTTTGATAAAATTTTACATGTAACATCCTCAAACGTTCCAGGTTATAGCCATATTTGAGTACAAAATGCAATTTGGCCACGCCCACTTTATAGAGAGGAGGATAGGGTATCAGACGATCCGTTCCAGACGGATTGCAGCTTTTCTGTATGTTTTTTTAGTTTTATTTGGTGTCTGTCTTTCGGTCGCTTTAAAATATTTATCCTTCGTGAAAAAATAAATAAATTATATATCCATTGCTGTCTACTTAAAGCTCTTGTTCGAAATTTTTTGAAAGGTCTTGTCTTGCGGTTCGCGGTTGCCGCTAGATTTAGTGAAAAGAAAGGAAAATGCGTTCAAGAAAAGCTTATCGTCTCGCTTCTCGATCCGTCTAATTTGATTATTTGAAGATCGCTATATATTTTCCCCAAATAATTTTGTCATAGATATCGCGAAAAAAAAAAAAATTTATAATAAAGTATGCTCCCATTTTGTTATTGTATCTTATTCTCGTTTAAATCAGCCAAATGTTCGCATGTGGCTTTGTGTACTATTTCGTTCGTTCGCCTTCCATTCCGAACAGTGCTTGTTATGATACAACTCCAAAATGTCAACTTCAAAGTACCAAAACTGTGAGTTTATTTTACATTATTTCATACACATATGTTACTTTGTTTAAAATGTATCTAAGACCTTAACTAATACATGTAGATACACACGTAATATTATATATTTCAAAAAATTGCTGCAATTTTTGTTGACGTTAGGTTCATTGACTTCTTTTGACGTTCTTTACTAAAAAATTATTTACAAAGAAATATACAAAACTATGTACGCTCTCAGAAAAAGTACAGAAAAGTCCTACCAAACTGTTAGGAAAAAGTTTTTTCTCTAACATCAAAGCTATACCTACTACTATCGGTAGTTAATAATACAGTAGTTAGGTAAAGACTAATATTTACAAATGAAAATACAAATGTCACTCCTCTCTGTGGTGAATATTTGACTCATTGACATCAACCACACTTGAGCTTCTGGTTCATTACACAGAGGTTTGGAGTTTGTGGAAGTGCTCCCGCAGTGACATGTTGAAAACCATTAAAGTGCACTCGAATTTGCTTACCCAACAACCGATTACACTCAAATCGAAAATTAAATTTATTAACCTACACTCGACTGTAATCTCTCTCCCACTTGCTAAACAAATAGTCGAAAAGTTTGTTCCAATTAATTTTCCAATCTAGTGGCACCCTTTGCCACAAAATAGTTGATGGGTATTTCACCGTATTACACGGGGGGGGACTGACTGACTACACACAAAAAGGATCTCTACAACGTGAGTAATTTACCATCAATGACTATTAACGGGAGACCCTCACTAATTTGTGCGTGTGTCTGTGTTCAGTGTGTGGGAATATTTAATCAGTAAATAATTTATTTAATGAGTCCCCCATTTAAATCGTTAAACTTTAAACAAATTCAACCTGACTACATACAGGCATTCTGTTGTAAAAGGACACTGTTCATGCAAAATGTTAATTTGCACTCTAATAAACATTTTTTTTTTTTTTTTTTGTGTAAATATCTTTTTGTGTGTATCGAGCCGCGGGTGAAATAGTTGAGTAACACGAGGGTTAGATTAATTCTTACCTGATAGGACGAGGGACAAGGCTTCATAATTGCAGTGAAATTTGAAGCGACCGGCCTGCATGGCGTGGTGCTACGTATAAAGGGGGAGTAATTTTGTGGAAAGTACTTTTTTTTTCTTCTTTTTTTTTTCCAAGGCGGGAGGATGAGGTTAATCGTGACGAAAAATCACGCACAAATTATGATTACCCAAGTGGTAGATGGTTATCAAGTGGCATTTACATGCATAAATGCCTGAAAGTTCTTTAATATGCGGAAATGAGTTAAAGTTTAATGAAAAAAAAAATCGACAGGCTTTAAAGGAAGTCAGGGGTTGTGCTACGGTATAAAGGCGTGGATAGTAGACAATCATTTTTACGTTCTTCAAATTTTTGATGACCTTCACGGCTTGGTCGACTATCTGTTAAATTGAAGGTTAGGTTTGGAAGTAGCAGAAGCATTATGTCAAGTTGTATACGTATAGGTATGTACGTTGGGTCCATAAGTCGCAGGCTTCCTGTATAATGTGGTTGAACTGCAAAAGTTTCACTTCAGTATTTGTACTAAACATTTGTTTAACCATTGGATCGACTCTGTCTGATTTTTTATTAAAGAGTGGTCACATCATTCTTATGATTATGTAGAATTCTAAGGTTATGGTTGGTTTATTAGTGCCGCATGCCTATGTCGCATATATGTATGGACATATGTACATATGTATGTATCGGAAACCCCACAAAGTTGTACATTGTTACAAACAACATACTGTTAATACCTACCAAGAAACCAGAATAGTTCCAAATAGTATTTATAATGCGCAAGCTCCTATTATATTTCTATACCGAATCCATTCTTAATGTCGCCTGAATATCATAGAAGAGGTAATGTCATACCCTGGTACCAAGCAATTGGCTGCTAATGCAGGTATCCAACTCAAAGCCTCCTCAGAGTGGTCTATTTATCATGAGGGGCATTCCTCCATCATTGATCTGAATGTTAAAAATGGGTCACTCCTCCTTCTCCTGAGGACAGTTCAGTCTAGTTTTACACCTCCTAGATCATTGTAGTGATCTTCGCGATCAAGGAAGCCTTGTTCTGGCTGAAATGTAATGCAATATCTGTCAGGAATATTAGCATTTTCACTGACAGTCAAGCGGCAACCAAATCCCATGCTCCTTCACTTCAACGGCCGCTTTAAACTACCGTTTAACTCTTCTGGAGATGACTGAGCAGTTTAAAGGTGGGTGTCAATCAATAGTGACATTGCAAGGAATTGTAAAGCTGGCGAGCTCGCCAGACAGGGGTACTCCACATAGAAACTTGCCGAAATGGTGGCTCTTGGATATGCCACTCGCTGCTTGTACCCGCTTACTAAAGTTGGACGCTTTTAGTAAAATCAACTGTAGATGGGAAATCTCTTTACTTGCAACATTTCGAGATCGATCTGGCCTAGGCTTGATTTGAAACGTAGTGCCAAGTTAGTTCTGTTAAAGTGTTCACAGATCAGCCAGGTTATCGGTGTTCTTACAGCACACTCTGTGATAGGCCAACATGCCAAAAGTCTAGGTCTCTTTTCACATGACTTCTACAGAAGCTGTAGGGTGGAAGAGGAGGAGTAAGACACCATTTTTCACCTCCTATGCTCGTGCCCAACTCTGGCCTACAAAAACCTACTCCATCTAGGAAACCTTTTTTGAAAAACTAGTTAAACCTGCGTCATTGGGCGACACAAGCCTTCTTCGCATTCGGTAGGTTTAATTAGTCCCGTGTGACCAAATGGTACGATCCACGGCATCACAATGGATTTTTATTGGTTTAGGTGTGCCACTCTAATCTAAACCTAAACTTACATTGATATTGCCGCATATCTTCACCATATTGTCTATTGTCACTACCAAAACCTTTATTTCAACAATGTGATAGCTTGGAAGGAAATTCCCCAAATCCACCCATGGATGTTGATAGAAATGGATCTATTATTTTATATAGTAACTGTGTAGAATTTGAGCAAGCCCATTCTGACAAGGTCTCTAGCTTCTGAAATCTCTTAGCCTTATAGGTGCGCCATCTTAGGCGAGGTCTTCTTCTACTGCATCGTTCTTCTGGGGTTGATTCGAAATCTCTCAGGTCCGGAGGTTTGTTGTCCATCCACTCTACATGACTCAACCATCTTAGTCCTTCTATTCGAACTCTTCGCACTAGTTCGATGTCGCTATATATATACGTAGCTCGTACAGATCGTGATTGTATTCGTATCTGTCTATGATAATGCGACCCTAAAGCAGGACTGGGTCTTATTTCGGGACACGTTAGTTGTTCGAGAGAGGACTTTGTTACACAGTTACACCTTTTAGCCTGAAGAAGCAGCGATTGACAAGAGTTAATCTTCGTTCGATCTTAGCGCTGGTGTCATTCTCAGAATTTACAGCGGATCCTAGACTTTTGTTAGATTGTGCCTTTGATGTTGGGCCGTGAGTTCTACACAGTTTTTTCAAGAACGATGTTGAAGAAATCGCATGATAACCCGTCGCCTTGTCTGAATCCTTTTTTGACATTCGGTAAGGTCTTTCCTCCATTCTCCATCATCATTTTGCACAACTTGATAAGTTTGGTAGGGATGCCAAAACTAGACATAGCTTTATATAGCTCTTCTCTATAGATGCTGTCATAGGCGGCCTTGAAATCAAGTAAAAGGTGGTGGGTATCGCTTTGAAATCTCTGATTTTTTTCCAAGATCTGCCGTAGTGTGATAATTTGGTCGATTGTGGACTTTCCTGGCCTAAAATCACACTGATATGGACAAAAGGTTTTAAGCTTTTACACAGAATAGCAGATAAGATATTGTAAGCTATGTTGAGGATACTTATTCCGCTATAGTTGGCGCAGTTTAGCGGGCCTCCTTTCTTGAGGATTGCACAAATAATGTTCGTTCGTCCATATTTTGCAAATGAGTTGGTGCATACGTCTTAGCAAGTCATCTCCACCTGTTTTGAATAGCTCGGCAGTCAGGCCATCAGTTCCAGCAGCATTATTGGATTTCAGCTTAGATATCGCTATCTTAACTTTATCCAGATCGGATGGACGGAAATGTTCGTCCAGATTGAATGGCCCATTCTGTCTGAGAGCAGAATTTTGGTCATCGTCGCCGTCATACAGTCTTCAGAAGTAATCTTTTCATATCATCAACATCGACTGTGATTCTACTACTAGGTTTCCTTGTACGTCCTCACAGGCTTCGGTTCTGGCTTTGTAGGCTTGACATATTCCTTTTATTTTCTGGAAAAACTTCCGAGCCTCATTCCTGCAATATTATCTCTCTATTTCCTCAATCGCGCGCTTCTCATGATCCTTCTTTTTCCCTCTGAGAAGCCGGGGATCATCCCTTCTCTTTTGCTTATCGAGCTCGCAAGCAGCTCTGGTACTTCTATTTTGCTGTCTTTGTTTTCTGGTATTCTTCGTCGAACCAGGGGTTTTGTTGTGGTGGTCGAGAGAAGCCCTGCACATCAGACGTGGCATTCCCGATGGCTTTTTGGCAGTGTAGCTACTAGTCTTCAGTACTTGATGCTGGCGGTATAGGAACCTTTGAGAGATTAAGGGATACTCGATGGGAAAAGGCTCTAGTGATCTCTTACGATCGTAGTCTTCCAATATCAAACTTCTTCACAGTATGCCCTTGTATATGCGATGTTCTGTACTTTCATTCGTAATTTGGCTACAAGGCAGTGGTCCAAGTCGATGTTCGCTTCTCAGAACGTTCGGACATCCTTGTGATGAATCTGATGGGTAGTTGACTGATCCGAAGATCTCGATATTCCTTTGTGAATATTCAGATGTGGGAATGTCATGTTAGCTACGACAAGATTTTGCCTCACTGTAAAATCGATTAGCCTGAATCCGTTATCGGAGGTGGTGTCGTGCAGGCTATGTTTTCCGACAGTACTCCTCAAGATGCCATCCCTTCTTAGACTTGCATTAAAATCGTCCAAGACAATTTTAACATCATAGCTAGGGTACTGCTCGTACACCTTGTCTAGGAGCTCGTAGAAGCTGTCGATGCATATCAGGCTAATGTTAGCAAATGTAGCTTTGATGCTTATTGTTACGAGACGCTTGTTCACATGCCTAAAATTGAAGACTTCTTGCCTGAGTCTGTCTTCAATAATAAGCCCAGTTTCAAATAGGCGCTGCTTCTGTTATCGGTAGCAATCCCCGTTTTTCATCCTTCTTTCGCCCGGCCCGTTCCGCCGCACTTTTTGGATGGCAGTAATGTCTGCTTCACAGCAATTTGTTCGACTGCACATGGTCTGTTAAGGGACCTTACATTCCGAGTGCATATCCGGAAGTCGTGGTCCTTATCACGTTTGCTGGGGTCGTCAACAGTTGAATCATCCTTATCCGAGGCGGTTGATGTTTTCGTAACTAATGTTTTTTTTTGCGTGGTAGGGAAGTTACCCCGATGCACAACCCTCAAGCTGAAGGACCAGTTCCCTTTAAGACCAAAGCTCTTACTGCATTAAAAACTTTCTTCATTTGCTGTTCTATGTTAAGTCTCCAGGTGGGGTTTGGATTGAGCATGCCATCTAGATACCGAACCAAGTACCGTAAAGGTCGATATTTTGTTTTTATAGGTAAGAACCTATATTATTCAAGACGTTCAACATTCAAAGTTTTGTTTTATTTTGTTTTCCATTCTAGACATGTCAGTCGCAAGCATGTCTATCTGAACAGTATCTTAATCCGTCTTGACAAGGGTTCTAATGATTTCGAATCGATTTGGTTGAAGACTATTACCCTGTTTTGACTGAACTGTTCTACTTCATTAATCTGTATCATCAATTTCAGCTTATTGAGTGCATTGCCTTCGAATCTACCCAACCTAAGATGTCATATACAAGCATCTATAGACAGACAACCTTCACAGGCTGTGTGAAGGTGTGAAACTATATGAAACTCCCTGTCATAGTTCAAATGTTTGAACTTCCATCTTGTCCTCGCTCGAAGTCACGTTCCAAATCTGGATGTCTGAGAAGGGTTTTATTTAATTTACTTCTTTCGATTCTCTTGTCGAATTGTGGTAGTGGAATATCCTCTTCTTGTTATTTTCTTCTCTTGATGGATTTCAACAATTTATCACTCCTCGAGCATGACGACATGTCATAAAGAAAAATCAGTAAATGGATATTCATTGCATTGCCAAGTGCATATTACATACCACAAAAGATGGAAAGATGGAAAGATGGCCTCCACCCCCACACCGGAATGGAATTGTACAAACTCTAGCGAATAAAAGAAAACCGTGAACATTTCAACGTTTCATGAATATATACTAATCTGGATTTACTAGATTGACAATGGAAGCCACAAATGAAATAGTTGTTCCTTCTTCTCACACGTACACAATGCAGCAGTATTCCGGGAGGCAAGGAGCAAAAACATTTCGTGTTCAGGCAGATGCAACACTCTCAAGGATGCTGCAGCAACACTCTTCCTTTTCCGTTGAATTTTAATTGTAACTCAGGCGAACGGAGTTCGAAGTGAATGCAAATCCTACAATATGGATATTATATCTCGAGAAAAATGAAGGTCGTGCAGATGAAATCCATCGTGGGAAATGTTCAAGATGACTTTTGTGTTCCTCGAGGATAATTACATTGCTACGGAGCTGGCTTATAAAGAATTGAAGAAACTTTTGTTTTATTCTTGTTGGTGGATTGGTTGCTTGGTTGCACTGTGTTCTGTAGGTGGGTGGGGAGTGGGTGGTTAGGAGCGAGAGAATTAATTAACTTCGGAAGGCGGCAAGAACAATGCAATGGCAGAAAGGGTTCTATTGTTCGACTTAAATACCTCAAAGCCTCAATTTGGCCGCGCATTGCTTAGGGCTTTTTTGCCACCAGTTTTCATTAAATCTTTTCGAATACCCACTCCTCCCTCCCTCGCTCTTAGGGTGTTCTTAGCGCAAAAAAAAACAAAGAACAACCACAAACCACCACGGTGTGTATTCCGCACTATATCGCCATAGTTTATGGTGACTAGTTTTGACATTTATATCGTCAAAACTGGGTGGTGAGTGTCCACAAATCATCGGATTAATTATTATCTACTTTTATTGGATAAATTATGGATTTTAATTAAGAGCGTTAGTCAACCGACAAGAGTTATCATAATGTAAAGGGCTGTCGACTGGAAGTTTATTGTAAAAGGGGTGGTTTACAAATGACAAGTAATTAATTGATGCAGAAATTTATTGGAATTGTTTATCTGTGGAAAGTATCAATTTGGAAAATACTTTTAATTAAGTTAATTAATGCTACATCCTTTATAGAGGTCACTGGACCTTTGGCATAGAATACGAATCGTTGATAATGGTTGCGCTGGATCGGATGGTCGGGTGGTTTAATTTTGATAAATAGTTGTGTTATTCCCAAATGGAACAAGAGGCAGAACAACTAGTTTTGGTGTGAAACCATTTCGAAGAAATATAGTTCGTTGTTTAGGCATTAAAAGTACATAGTTTGATCCGGAGACGAAACTTTTTATTTTGCTTAAGTCGAGGCTAACTAGATCGTTAAGATCTTCGAAGAACACTTGCCTAAGGTTTTCATTCTCAAAGACGATAGGGCAGGACAGGTACACTATAAGTTTCTCATCTTCCTCGTCTCTGCAGCTTCTACAGAAATCGTTGAATGAAACACCAAGTCTGCGGGCATGTCTGCCTACCAGACAATGCTCTTTTAGGGCCCCAACTTCTTTGAGATACTCCAATTAGTATTTTTGCAGAAGGTTTAGTAAAGTTCTATGTGTAGTTTTCAGTTTAGTTTTTTGTTGTCTTGGGAGAGGGTTTTAATAATGATTTTGTTCCGAGGTGCTATCAATGACAGTTCTGTTCTTTTAAACAGCCCAACCTGAGACAGTAGTTAATAGAAGCAAAAAGGTTCTATGTACTTCCAGAGTTTTTGAAATCCTCTACTCTCTCAACCGGCTGGGCACCAATGTATACTTGACCAAGAGAGTTATTTCAATGGCTGAGTATTTTTGTGTTCGACATGTTAATCCTCAGCTCTACAATATGAGCATCCTTTTCCACGTTTGTTGTCATTTGGTGGATGGCTATAATCATGTGAGAAAGTAGGCACACATCGTCAGGATAATCAAGCAGCTTACTCCTTACTCCACTCTGAATTTTGAACTCTTCAGACCATCTTCCTCTGTGCAGTACGTGACACTTAGACTTATTGTAATTTGCCTTGATAATAGGTAGACAAGTTTATATGGAACGCATCTCAAGGTAAGCCAAATATACTCTTTGTTAATAGTACCGAAGGTTTTCTCGAAATCGATGAATAACAGGTGAAGTGGCGACCGATACTCTATTCATTGTTCAATTAATCAATGCAGGGTATTGGTTGGAAAGCTTCCAAAAGTCATCCTGGATAGTAAGTTTTAATTGAACCCAGAGATTAATGGAACCAATGGAGTACTTTTGATTGCACATGTGAGGGGAGACTAAGTCCAAAAATATTACTATTTGCAACAAATTTATGGTGATGTGAACAATCGAGTGCACCAAACTGTTCAGTCTACTTCCATTGCATTTCTCAATTTCCTGTATGCCTAACTCCAATGTAAGCTCTAATATTTCAACTACAGAAGACCTCTGAAGTATCTTCTATCGCAAAACTTAGACTCAGAGTATCTCCATCTTGATGACCGCTCAACTTTCTGTTACTAAACTGTGAACTTACAATGCCATAGGATAATATGCTTTCTAACTATTGTTTCAAGCGAGGTTGGCTGTACGTCAAATCCTAATGTCCATCTAGAGTATTGGCCACATCAACTGTCACTACACTTTTGATTAAAAGAAAAAAATACAAATGTCTAGCGCGACTGGTTCGTACGGACAACCATTCGGGGTATGCGACTTATATTCTTGACATGAATGGAGGGTGCCTACTTTAGTGTTGTCTGGGAATTGAACAGCGAAATTTTTCTCAGTACTAACCACTGCGCCATGTCGCCTAAACTGTCGGTTACTACCAAACATATTCCATGCAGAAATATTGGCGTAATCACTGTGCAAGTATAAACTTAGAACACCCTTGACATGATTGTCTTGATTTTTTCAGACAGCCAAGGCTCTCCAGAGGCCTCTCAAATTCATTCGCAGGAAAGTTTTAGAACTGGCTTCACTGACTCTGAACTGGGAATAGATCTACACCATATCCCAAGTAAGTGCTTTTTCGTTGCACCTTTACACAAGAAATCTATGTCCTAACCGATGTCGTAAGTGCTTTCTAATCAAAACCCCTGTAAAGACCTTCCTATAGAACCCAAGCTCTCCGTAGCCAAATACACCCTGAAAATTAATGAACCTGCTGATGCATAGTTTTTAGCTTCTAGCGCAGATCTATGCTGAGGCGGGAGCGACACATGGGTAGAGGAAAACTCAACACATTCTTTTTTTGCGAATGCCAAAGCCTTAACAAAACCGAATACATAATCATAGGAAAAGTATCTTTCAACGACCTGAGCAAACTAGCTAATACTCGACCTAGAACCACCCTAAAATTCATCACGAAAACAAGTTGGTTCCGGAGGGCCGCTCCTGCTATAAACTGCTGGTAGGACTAATCGTAGTGTTCATTATTTTCAGGTTTCAACACAATGGATCCGTTGAAATCCGAGTACGCCTATACTCCTGGATTGGATGTGAATGTAGTCACATCGTCCAACCTACATGCCTAGCTTCTAGAGCAATCCAATTTCTCTAGAATTCATAGAGCTCTCTGCGGGCCCGCAGAATCAGAGTTGTTTAATTACTTCCCGATAATGATAATAATAATTACCATATGGCCAAATTGAAAACCACCCAAGAAAACCCGACTCTTCAGTGCCGCACCAGAAAAACAAAAAAAAAAAAGTAAAAAAACAACTTTCGTCATCAGATTCGATCGTTCCCAAAACCAGTAGGAGTATGAAGAACCCACTTTCCTGAATTTTATGTTACCTTATTAAATTCCAGGCCATCGCACGCGATACCCTGTGCCTGCTGCGTGTGTTGACGTTGAGTTCGAGTCTTCTTTTTATTTTTCATTATTAAATCAGATATCAATTTGGATTAATTTCCTTTTTTGTCGGGGCATCCTTTCCACAGACATGCAAAACAACACACTGAAGGCACATTGTGTGTTTGGGGGACGGTTTGGAGTGGGGGTGGGTGTTTTCAGGGAGGCTCCATTTTTTCCTCTCTCCTCCTGGCAAAGATAACTGTAATATCTGGCGCATGTAGGGAAATTAAATTTTTCCAATTCTGTTGGGAATGGTGGTAGGGACGGGAACGTATTCACACATCATAGAGTAGGTCATGTCCTGGTGGATCAGTGGATGACCACGTGCAGTGCGCGGTATACAATGCAAATCAGCACAAACACGAGCTTGATGTAGGATAATGAAATAATCTGAATGCATCTGCATCGGGATAGCAGGGATTTTTCTCGCTTTTGTATCGTTATTGTGAAGCTCGCCATATATCCATTATTCACAGGAAATAAATATTTCAATTCTTTGAATTACTATTGTGGTCGAGAGTGTGAGAAGTGAGAGAGAGAGAGAGAGGACAGGATAATCATTATTATATTGTATGCATCGCGGGGATTTATAATTTGCATTCGATTTAATTTTTTGGTGATAATATCGAGTGAAATGATATTTGGGATCAGAGTGTTGTGTGTAATGCAATGAATATTGCTCCAATGTGGTACATTAAATATTAATCGGTAAATATGTACTATGTATGCATATATGTAGAGTTCACCGCTAAAGACTATTTGTTTTCATTAACTAGTAAATTCACGTATTTGCAAAAGGATGATGGTCCTGGTGAGTTTTATTATTTGCAATTTGCATTTAACTTTGTTTACTTAAAGGATATTGTTTATTTTGTTGTAATTGTATCGCAAATGTGTGTGTAATAAGTCATCAAGCTAACAAACAGCGAGTTAATCATTTGTAAGTGAAGGGATAATAGGATTTTCTAATTCAAATTGAGTTATGTTTGTTTTTTTTTTTAAGTCGGAGGGGAAAAATCGTCAAAAAAAAAAAGGAGTACACACATTTTGTTTAATGGGGTCATCCAACAAGAGGTGTCATTTTAAAACAATAGAGAAACCCAACGTTTTTTTTATGAAAAGTGATAATATTTGGATTGTAGTCTAATGTACAAACTTTGAGGTTGGTAATGGAATGCAATATTTAACACATTTCCGCCTCGGCTCTACCTACAAATAGGCAGTATTTTGATGAAATGGTTCATCATGTTTTCGCATGATTGCGACTCTATTTCGCGAATAACACCACCGATATGGCCCAATGATAACGACTGTCAGTCGTTGTGGATGGAGAGGTTGTTCGAATATTGGTCTTGGGTTTTCGGAGACAAAGGTGCGTCAGATAAATGGATAAGGAGCTTCATCACTCAGAACGATTTTGTGTAAAAAATCATGATCTTGTTCATTTATTTTCAGCACCCGATCAGCTGGTTTCAATTTTTATATATAGATCATAAGAATGTAGACTAAGATCTTTATACAAAATGCGTTGCAAAGTGGTTGTGGATAGCCACAATTCCTGTGATTGACATGAAATGGACACACCTGGATTTTCAGTCACGCACTCAGCTATAGCGGCGATATTGCGATATTTTCAGCTGATCTTGCGCGAACATTAGTTCGAGTCTTCATATCACTAGCCTGTTTGAGACATTAAAATTTATCGATTAACTTCACTATAGGTAGTTGTACGAAAAGGCGCTTGATGATGGACAAAAGTAGTTCGAACTTTACAAAACGTTTCCGTGATATTTTCACCACACCACAGTGTGTATCGATCCATATTTATTAACGTCCTAGGTATACGAGCTAAACAGCGACATCGACCTAGTCAAAAATCTGCGCCTAAGTCGTTTGAAATACCTAGGACATGTAGGAGTAGAACGAATGGACACCAGCCCTCCGGCCCGTAGAGTCTTCGAATCAAACCCGGAGGGATTACGCAATAGAGGATGACTTCGACTTAGATGGCGCTCACAAGTAGAAATGAACTTCAACCGACTCGAAGTGCACAACTGGAGGCAGTTAGCTAAGGATCGGGCTAACTGGAGAAGCTTGTTGGCTGAGGTCCAAGTTCACCACAGAAGTAAGTAAGTAAGTAAGTAGGTTTGTATGTCAGCCTTGCATCGATCAGTAAGCCTTAGTATGTAGTTAATTTCCGGCTGAGAAGCTATGTATTTCATATTTATGTATATCATGTCCAATGATTTATTGCTTCGCTGAGTATTTGGTGAATCGTTATGTATAATGTTCCATAGTAGCGGTCCTAGTGCTCACCCTTGTGGTACTCCTTTTGTAACAATATATTTTTGAACTACCTCGTTGGTTTTACACAGAAGGTCTCTGTTTAAAAACATTTTTTCATCGATGTTTTGGTAGATCCAACAATGCAAGAAACACCTAAAAACGGTTCTGAGTCATTGCAAAACTACCAGAGAAGGACCTGTACTGTCTCAAGTGGAGAGGTATACATTCAAAAAATTCGAACAGGAAAAGATTCGGTTTACCCTCTCAAGGTAGTTTGGTAGGAGGGGTGACTGCATACCCAGCTAACACTTGGATCTTTTGTGGATCCTCTGTGTACCCCTCTCGTGGAGAAACCCAACTTGGAAAAAGTGGCCATGAATTGACTGTATGACTTCCCAGAACCATCTTAAAACTGTTATATATTTTAGGATAGTTAATGGTGGCTTTTCTAACAGATCGCCCAGGTTTTCGAAATGGTATTCATCGAAGGCCGCTTTACTGGTTCTGCATAGACTGCATACTTTTTGCTTCGTCTGCATCGCCACAGTTTCAGAGTTCATTTGTATTTAACCCCATTCATCTTAGGTGGGCTCCCAAGATAATGTGGTCGGTAATGGTCCCTATGAAGAGAGCCAAGTGCGTTCTTTTAAGCCTGGTTTTAGTTTTGTTGTGCTTTGTCCAGAATTTTCAGGAGACACGGCAATGTGAGAGTGCGTTCTATCTCCAATTGGTTAGTCTTGGATTTTCCAAGTAAGAGGAGAGGTAGTGCAAAATTATGGACCATTGTCAGGCCCTGTTCAGACCCCTTTCCTTCTGTCATTTTATTCCCTTGGGTATCGGTGTGTCTTTGAACCCACTAGATTGTAACGTCGTGACTTGCCATGAGTGTTATGAGCTCCTCGCAGCAACGTTTCAGAAGTTTAGATTTATAGTGGCTTTCCTGTCGATGTAGATATGGACCAACTTCCTGGAGTGTAGTTTCATCGATAATTCTCGTG
Source organism: Xylota sylvarum (assembly GCA_905220385.1). Taxonomy (NCBI): domain Eukaryota; kingdom Metazoa; phylum Arthropoda; class Insecta; order Diptera; family Syrphidae; genus Xylota; species Xylota sylvarum. The sequence continues at coordinate 98,135,081 of LR999957.1, read as the reverse complement.
TCGCTTCTGTGATTGCTAAGACTTTCACTTGGAATACACTACCCTGGTTTGAAAGTCATGGTGAGCGTGCAATTTCGAGTTTAGACGGGCAAATTAAATCTCACTCCTACTTCGGTTTTGAACCCGTCCGTGAAGTTTGAGATTGTATTTGGATTAATGGGCCTACCGTTTGGTCAATACTCTTTTGTTTTAACGTTTAGGTTGAAGTAAAGGAATAGTTATACTAGATAGTCTGCATCGGTACCCAAGTGTGCTGTCTTTTTAAAAAATGGATTGTTTGAAAATAAGCGGACTTTTCGCAGCTGTTTTACTTTAGGTGATTTGCAAGTCTAATGGAATTAAAAAAGTATTGTTTCAAGGGGTGTGGTTGTTTAACTGCGTTAATAGTGGCTATGCATGCTAACCTTTGGATAATGCTCAGTTCCAGGGGTGTAAAAGATAGCACACCCAATAATCCCAACAATCGCAGCAGATCTTTTCGAGCTCAACAAACTTTTATATGATTGGAATTGCTATTACTACAGTTTACTTAATTTTATCATTAGCGGCTGCAATCAAGCAATGGCCGCACTTTGGGATAGAAAAGGACAAGGTAAAATGAGCGTGCTTGCATGACATATGTACATCAAACCCAGCAGTCACCAATGGATTTCAAAAATCAAACTAGACGAACAGCTGCAATTCCACCGTATGCATACATACATACATACAATTGTACTTGCCTTTGTATCTTCGTGTAGTAACCTCGTAAGCAGGAGACTCAATTTATTTTCACGTCCTTGGGTTAACATTACCTAATATCTGGTCCAAATTTAAACTTTCCACAAAAAAAGGATTCATATATAAGTACATATCAGAAATAGACAGACTGACCACCTCTCACCACTTGTTCGGGGTAGGTTCATCTTGTAGATGACGATTGAGAAAACCATCGTTTCTGATAAATGCCCCTCGAATGGTTGACCATTTCATTCGCATTCCATTTTTTACTCCTTCTTCACTTAATGTCAAAGAGTATCCTCGTTATCGTCCACCTTACAAGGATATCCTTGACGATAGCATTCTCAATCTTTTCTATCTACCCAGAAGGAATGCTTTTCGATATTCTACAAATCAATAAAACTGTCGACATGAAAATAAAAAAAAAAAAGGTAACTCCAATAAATCCACACAAATCAACTTCCTTTGCCACCCTTGTCACTCATTCAGGATCAATAAAAATCTATTACATCAATGTAATATCCAAAGCGGAACGAACAGGGAACGACACATAAAATGTCTGGAAATAAATAATATATGTATGTATATATAGATCCTTTAGTCGGAATGACATTTCCCGATAATTTCGGTTCCGTGTGACAAAAGTTGACAACGGAAGAGAAAAAAAAAAATAAAAAATGCCAAGTGCCAATACATCATTCCACAGAAACCCCAAAAAACAACGATATCCTCCGCAGTCCTTCTTGCCTAAGCGAACTTTCAATCAATTCGCACAGGATGAAGCCAAAACGAATACACCCTTGCAGGCAGCAGGCAGCAGGCAAGCAAACAGGCAATAATTCGTAGAATAAATAAGGAGTGACAGCGTTTTTTTTTTTTTCGGTCGCCCCCACCTAAAAATAAGGATAAAGCAAAGGACGAGAATTTGCATAAACAAATTTAAGAGTTCACCACTTACAGACGGAATACAACACATATGTCAATCACTTTACACCTATTCCGTGTATTTAAGAAGTCAATTTTGATATACCACCACCACCACCACCACGTGCAAGTGGATATCCTTGAAAAGTGAAAAAATGGCTTTGATAATGTGTCACAGTCAATAATCGAGATATATCCTTGACACACGCAATTTTCAAGAAAAGTATGACTGAAAAGTTTTCGTTTTGCAGGAGTCCTTATTGATTTGTCATTCAATATTAATCAATTTTGTGTTTCTTTGATCGTTAATCCTTCAGTCGGAGGGGGGTTCCTTTTGAATTGAATGGGTCCTCTCGTTCAAAGCCGATGGAATCTGGAATGGAATCCTTGAATGCGCAAAAATGGATTCTTTCATATGCTGATTATTCAACTGTCATTAAGCGTTTTTTTTTTTTCTTTTCCAGGACAACGTATTTTTAAATCTTCATCAAAGGATACACACCACTTCCTACTACGTATACAATTGTGTCAGTACGACTCGAATATGCAAAAATTTTCTGCTTTGCCACACAAGTGTGGCTGTGGGAGCAGAAAGACAAGAATTCCCATACGATTAACAGGTGAAATGCGCAGAAAATTCCGCAAAGGATAAAATACATACAAGCGGTAGATAATACCACAAAGGATTGCATGCCAATTGTGGGAGTATATTGTGGTACACTGCTGACTACTGACTGAAAAATTTCATTCTACAATTATTGCTGTTCGTTGTCGCTTAAAGTACGAAGAAGAGGAAACATGACGAAAAAAGGACTCGGGCTTAAAACTTCCCCTGGGGAGTAATTACCAACAATTTATTTTCATTTTTGTTTGTGTATAAATTTTGTTAACTCACAAAATTACTCTTTTAAAGGGGTCCAATTTGCCCCCAGTGTTGGTGGAGTATCCTTGCGGTTAAAGGGTTCAAAAGTGTTTTTCCATTCATATGAATAAATATATTTAAAATAGGAATAACACAACGACGGCCAGATAATAATGTATATATTTGTGTTGCCTTTTTGTGAGCGAATCCTTTTTGTTTCGAAAGGACGATGAGATAAAGAACAACACGCATATTTATTTTTTTTTCTTTCTTTCTGGGGTATTTGTTATTCATTACAGATTTTATTGTTGTTGGAGTTTTTTACGACATGCCTCGTAACCTATAACCCATGACCAAGTCAACGAGTTAAATGTTATCCTGAAAATTGCTTAATTTATTCTGGTGAATATGTGTGTGTGTGTGCTGGTGTGGGAACCATTTCAGATGCATTTAATCATGTGCTTTAAATTGGCAATAAAGGCTTTAAGAATTTAATTATTGTTTTGGTAAGAGACTCCTAGTCCTAGGTGAGGTAAAAGGGTTTGAGTTCTCTTTTGCATAGTAAAACTCTGGTTAAAGGATGTGTGAGACGTTTAGAGAACAGAATTTGGACTCTATCTTTGATCTAATTTGTATTGATAGCAAGTGGAGGAGAATATTATCATCAACGCTTTTGTCCAGAGATACCCAATGCATGTCCACAAAACGTTGAATGAAACTGTATACGCTGTATCTAATGCAAACAAAGAGGAAATTGAATGAATTTGGGAGTCATTCGACTGGCTGTTTGTGCAATTGGGAGTAACGATTATAGTGACATGACTTATGCTATCCGGGTGACACTGGAGTAATTTTGATTAAAAATATTACTGAACCCATGATTTTTTTGTGTTACTAGTTTGTCTATATGCTACACGCAAACTTAAATGAAAGCTGAATGCTTTCGCAAATCTCGGGTGGACTTGCGGCATTACATGAAATCCACACCACACGATCACTTTTTGTGGAGGCAATGGAGTCTCTGGAGCACATGTGGACACTTGTTTCTGTCCTATAGCGCATATTTTATTATTCACAATGTTCAGCGACATGGATTAGGCCACCGCAATGACAAGGGCGAAAGATTCGTTGACTTTTGCAACGCAAATCGCCTTATCATAGGTGGCATTATGTTTGAGCACAAAGCCTGCCATAAAATCAGTTGGGTGTCAACTGACAGGCAAGCAACCTCCAACCAAATTGACCATTTTGCCATCAGTCGCCGTTTTAGAAGTAGGCTTTTAGACGTCCGAAACAGACGAGGAGCGGACATGGGATTGGCACGAGATCACCATCTTATGATATCTACTGTCCAATTACGCCGTTCGAAGATCCAACGGTATGAGGTCGCCCAGGTTTAACATTGACCGACTGAGAGAACCCATAGTGAGCCAAGACCTAAGGGACCATCTCTCACGTAGAGTGGAAACAATCAGCAGCTCACTGCCCGCCACCACCCAAGACCATTGGTATGCTGTGAAAACTGTTTTCACATCAGGCGCTGAAAGGATTGTCGATCCAAGGAAGCCATAGAGTGTGGTTTTCTGAGGATACCTTTAGAAGGATCGACAAACGAAAACAGCTAAGAGCTCAAATTGCAGCAACTCCAGCAGCAGGGAGGATCGAGCTAGAGTCCCTATATCGAATCAAGATGAGAGAAGTGCAGCGTAGCGTGCGACGTTATAAGCGCAATTACATCAATGCGCTGGCTATGGAAGCAAAAGAAGCAGCAGCGAGGAGCGACAGCAGAACCGTTTATAGAATCACCAAAAAGCTAATAGGTGGCGGGAGCTCTACTCAACACCCCGTGAAAGGCTTAGACGGTTCGTTGCTAATATCGGATGAGGATCAGCTCAGGAGATGGAAGGAGCATTTTACTTCAGTTTTGAACAGAATATTCGCCAGCAATATGAACCCAAGTCAGACTGAAGTATCCGTGGTAAGAAATTCCCGAATTCGAACCTCAACGCACTGAAAATCAATAAGGCCATCAATTGATGGCATACCAGCGGAGCTCAGCCTATGCTGCGCCAACTGCATCGGCTAAGCTACTGTTTCCACTTGTTGGGAGAACCTGGGAAGCCGAGAGTTTTCCGGACGAGTGGAAGAAGGGAATGATCGTCAAGCTCCCTAAAAAAAGGCAACAATGCGAAAACTGGAGAGGTACCTGCTGTTGCTAACGTAATAGCTAGAATTATCCTCGAGCGAATCAAAAAACACCTCGAAGACACACTCGACGCTGAACAAGCAGGTTTCCGCTCTAGATCCTCCTGTGTCGACCACATCAACACCCTGCGGATCATCATCGAGCAATGTGTTGAATATCGATCACCACTACACCTGCTGTTCATCGATTTCGAAAAGGCGTTTGATAGTTCCAATCGGGAATGTATTTGGCTTTCCTTGCGCTGGAGATGCATTCCTGATAAATTAATAGCTATTATCAAGGCGATGGATCCACATGTCACGTTTTGCACAGAGGACGGCTGTCTGAGGAATTCGAATTTCAAAGTGGGGTTCGGCAAGGCTGCATTCTTTCACCAATATTGTCTCTATTGGTGATAAGCGATGTGCTAAATGCGGTTTTATCGACGGGAAATGGAGGAATTCAATGGACTCTTACATCCGAACTCAAACACCTCAACTACGCCGACGATGTATGCCTACTGTCTCACAGAATAATGGACCTTCACCAAATGACAGGAAATGTGGAGAGGGAAGCTGCATCGTTGATCGTTGAAAATGATCAGTCTAGAACCGAACTCATCAACTCATATATGCAGTGCTGGACAAACGGTTGAGAGAGTAGAGAGTTTCCAATACCTTGGGAGTATTGTCTCAACTGATGGCGGAACCGATAGCCAGCCGAATAGGGAAAGCAAAATCTGCGTTTGGGATGCTATTGACAATGTGGCGTAGTAATGCAAGCTACAACTGTTCCCTTCCAACGTTGAATCCGTGCTGCTATATGGATGTGGTACCTGGAGAGTGACCGCTACTATCATGAAGAAGCTGCAAACGTTCGTTAATAGGTGCCTACGCAACATATTAAGGGTTTTCTGGCCACACCGTATCTCTAACGAACAGCTTTATCAGAGAACGGGTCCTGAAACTATAGGCACAACCATAAAACGACGAAAGTGGCAGTGGATTGGTCACACTCTCCGAAACGGTGACAGGTCCACAGCTAACGAATACGCGGCGGTCCCAGAAGTACATGGCGCAGAACAGTCATGAAGGAAGCACGGCAATTGGGAAAGAGTTGGGGAGAGCTGAGGCACATTGCCAGAAACAGCACACGATGGCGCGTAGGCGTTGTAGAGGCAGTAGAACCCACAAGGGAATACAGGATATAAGTAAGTAAAAAAATAAACACAAAGAAGTGTGTAAATAATAGAATAAAAGAATAGTATTTAGTAAACTTTTGACAGAAATGAAATGATGTTGAAGTGCCTTTTCGGAGGTACGAATGCTTTTGAATATACTATATGAATGTATTTTCAAAGATTTAAATAAACAAATGCTGTAAAAAGCGGCTTTGTTAGACCTTAAATCTTTTTTAATAAGTAGTAGTAGTAGTCTTAAAATTTATATGGCTTAGCTAACAAAATAAAAGTGTATTGACTTACCTTGTGAGAATATTCCAATTGCAGTTAGTAGTCCAAAAAAGTGCAGAGATCCAAGTAATTCCATCGCGGATTTATTTTTTAATTTACAAATTTTTCAGTTTTGGACATTTATTTTAAACACTATAAGCATTTGCTTCACAATTTTAGTCACAACTTTGTATATTTATAGCACTAGTCCTTATTACCGTTTGTTTTCTTGTTATGACTATCGTGGGATCTACATTATGTTTATTTTTTTATTTTAGAGCAGATACTGAAATTTAAAAAAATTAAATTAATACTAAGGACACTTACATATGTAGTACTGGTATTGTTTTGTTTGTTTTTTTATTTTCCAACATCCTCTAATACATGCTTTTACATATGCAAATGTGTCATTGAAAAATGCCATCAAACATCTTTTTAATCCTTTTCACCTGTTATCTTGCTCCTGCCATGTCTCTTTTGAAAATGTTTGATTTTCCTTGCACTATACTGTGTGCTGCAACTCAATTTGAAGTAAAAGGATGCCATAGCATTACCTTCAACTTCACTAAAAGCCTGATATATTTCAGTCACACGTCCTAGCAATTGGGATATCCCAAGGACATCTAACAGAGCGGAAAATTAAAGGAAACGCTTTTCTCTAGAGTATAGGGATTAAAGAGAGTGAAAGAGTAAGATGGTAGATAGAAGGACACGACAATCTAATGGCATTACTTAGGCAAATTGGAACCGGAAATATTCATTTGAAGTACAGTGAGAAAAAGAAGAAATATTTTGTATAAGTAAGGACATATGCATAGTAATTTTTGCAAAAAAAATGGGATACAAATCTTAATGGGTATGATATGTATTTTCTCTTGAGGTGCATCCTTGACACAATACGGACGATTGTAATAATTAATTTTGATAATAATCCAAGACCGCTGATGGTTTATGGAGCATGTATAGTGCGTAATGTTGTCCTACTTAGTATTATTTGTGTGTCACATATATGTATGTATTTCGTATGTGAACAGGCAGGGATATGAAGAAAATTACTTTCTCTCAAGATTGGTAATTGGAGATTTTAATTTTAAAATGAAAACTTGAGAATTTCGAAACAAGAGTTTGTTCGATAAAAACCGAATTTGCAGTCTCATCAATTTTCTGTCTTCTATTTTCTCAATTAAGTTTCAAGTAGTTCAGTACTGCACAACTAAATACCACAATCTCATAAGGATACCAGAAATAATACGAAAAGTTCAGAATTTCTTTTCCAAAACGCACATCCTCTTTTCGAGGAGGTGAGAAAGAACAAATCTTAAAATTGAGAGAAATTAATTATTCCATTCTCTCTTCTCCTCCAGTTGAAAAAGTTTTTGAGTTAGATATTAACCCCATTCGGTGCCGTAAGGATAATGACACTTTCATATTCTTCGAAAAGGCGCACATACACACCTCATCGCTAATCTACGACGAGTGCACCCGTCTCACGATAACGAGCCATCATTCCACCGATGAGATGAGGTGAGAGCACACGAAAAAGGACATTCAACCATCTAATGCACCTACTCAAGGAGAAAACTTGCATTCACATGGGGTTTTTGTGGTGGAAAAACACATCAACTAAGAGGAGGCAGTAGTAGTAGTAGCAGTAGCAGTAGCGGCAGCAGCAGGTGTGCAATGACCTCCTTTTTCAGTGTTCCACCAAACGGATATCCTTTTAAGAACTTGCCGAGTTTCTAAGCCGAACCGCATTCATTTCAATTCACAATGTTCTCTGTGCTTTTATATGGCACTTAGTAAATCCAATAAAAATGAATGAGCAAGGACGAAGGGAAAGTGTATAGACAGGAGTTGGGAATGGAAGAAGTCCACCACTCTGCAGTAGGAGAGGAATTGGCGAGAAATTACCTTCTTTTCTTCTGAGGAATATATATTTGCCTTTTCATTTTTACCTTCTGTTTGAGTTTTTTTTTTCAACGCGGATCAGCAGTTGTACAAGAGTAGATAGAGGGACAGAAACTCAGGTGTACTTTGGAAATGTACTCCCCCTTGTTCTTAACCCCAATTTTGGTTTGGGCTGAGGGGGAAAGCAGTTGTAAAAATTCATGTCCCTTCTACTTATGATACCCTTGAGTTGTATGTCGGGTACATGGTGCTTTTGTTGTAGAATAAGAGTCAGACGTTGCTGCACCACTGAATATTTAAGGACTCAGATGATTTTTGGTAAACTTATTTAAGGATTGATGATTGTTTTAAAAAAAATGCAATCAAAGCGAAGAGTTTTAATGCGGACTCTAGGTAGTTTATGTATTTCAAGCTTTTGTTGTCGTAGGTCATAAATATGAGGAAGGATATTTAAGTAAATTGGTTAGACTTCTTAGGACTTGTATATATATTTTGACACATCGCAATAAAAGAACTGTGGAAAAGGACCTAAAATGAAGTCTTCTAATCAAAGGCTCAACGGCTTTAAAATCCCCATGGAAACTTTGATTTTCAAAGGTGACAGGCGAAAATATGATGCCGCATATCTAACAACTTTGGGTGCATTTAAAAAAAGGAGAAATCCTAAAGAAATCCTTCCGATTTGCAGGCCAGACTTAACAGTGTTACAAGTCCTTATCATAGACCACAACCGCGTTAAAATGCCCATGAAATCTCGAACATTTACCAGGTGGTGAATAAAATGGAGTATACTTCAATCTTCTACCATTCTTAGGACATCCTAAGCACCTTACAATTGAAGAAGTGCCAGCGAAATTTTTTTACTTAGCAGATCAATCGTAAAAAAATTTTTTACCTGATGTTGTCACACCGCCTTTTTAAAATTCTCATGAAACCTGGGACCTTAGAAAGGTGGCAAATGCGACATCTATGCACTCCCATCAAGTCCAGATAATAAATACTTCTAGTAAGAATTATCTCGTGCTATAAACTGCCGAAATCTTCACGGAGCCTCTGATTTTCAAACATTCTCTAACCAACTGAATACATCAGGGTAAAAAAATCACCAAAGTTACCAAACGTTATAAGCGTCATGCCCCATCTGAATACATTAAGAAGGCTTTACTCTTGACACTAACTGAACACTTCTACTGGGTACTATCACAGACTACAACCTACTGGCTTAAATAAGCGGTTATGGGTTATACAGGCTATGTTCATTGGCAACTTTCTAATACCCAGCGCTGCATAAGTAAAACTAGGAAGATGATTCATGGAGGATATTTCATTTCTCATTCAAAACTCGGGATGAGTGGGTCATGGCCTATCAAGGCTTATCGTCTGACTTATATCAGCATTGTATTCATGTTCTTCATGTTACGATTTTTAGTATTCCACGTTTGGAAAAACCTGAAGTTTCGAATGAAATCAAGTCTCTTGTTCTAAAATTTTTGCAAAATCCAAGGAATTAGTACGAAATGTGTATTCAAAGCCACGCCCACTTTATGAGAATTGTCCCAAATACAGTAACATACAAACTGGATAATACTACACTAATGACACTCCTGCGTTTTAAATATAGCAGCCGACTGTATACTCGGAATGCAAATGTCCCCTCTATTTGCAGACACAATCGATTGAATACACAACAAAGCCTAAAACAGCTGAGTTTCAAACCTATGCTCTCATTTTTTTTCGTATCTCCTCACCTTTCTTCCTACTTAAGTTTAGCAACTTACACAAGAGTATACTTTTAGGCGTTAGTTAGTTCTTTGATATTTATGTTAAAAATCTGCTTTTGTTTCTTGTGCCAAAGTTTTATAACATTTCCCTAAGTTTTGGATACTTTTCTGACAAAAATGCTGAAAATTACAAAACTGTTGAATACTCCAGAGAGTACATCAATACCCGAATATCCTTGACAAGGATGTAAAGTATCTTCATAGCCCCAATAACTTTTCAAAGTCCCTTAGCGCGAATATGCAAATTACACAACACAACAACCCCGGATACCAATTTTTATTTTTTCAGCGACATCCTTTACAATAAATGTGAATCCATTTAAATTTTTCCCGTGAGAATTTAACTCGAAAAACCTATGTAGATAGCATCTTCGGTCTCCTTTTCCTCTCATGTAATGCCTTTGTACTTGTCCCCGATAGTTTCCAGCAAGAATATACCATAAATTGTTCATTCAGAATAGGTAAACATGTACCAACGAGGAGGAGGAGTGTCATTGCCCAACTATCCCCTGTAGAAACTCCACCAGGTTATGTGAAATATTTCCCTATGCTAAAAACGTTCCCAGTCAATTGTTATAATCTATCTATCAACTGAGTTCAACAAAAAAAAAAAAAGAGAGAAAAACAAGTCAACTCCTGTTATCCTTCTTAAAGATCCTCCATAACAATAGAGTGGAAATATTTCAAATAAATTACCTGCTCTTTACCGATCCACCATGGGCCACCATTATAATGGAAACAAACGATAAACATAGTCGTTTATATTTGCCTTGGAGGATAGAAAAGGATTTACATAGAGAAGTCAATCGAATACCGATTGATCTGCTGTTCCTTGGAAAAGAAGAAAACATTCCCATACCCGTACGTTGAAGGCATTTGACATTATTATTATGACTGCCATCTACTTGTGCATGACTGCCGTCTCCCTCCGTCTTCCTTTGGAACACGAACACTCACATTAAATCGATAGTAATGGAAATGATTCAGAGGTCCTTTGAATTTGTTGGTACCTTTTCGACAAGTGGAATGTTTATTTTTTTCCAAAGGTAAATTAACCTTATGATTGAAATGGAAATGGCATTTATTGGTGGACTTGCAGGGTGCACTAGCATTCCTTATATAGAAATATATGTATGTATGTATGAGAAACAGAGTTGGGGTGTGCTTCCTTTTTTTTTTTTTTAACTTCATCATCTGTGGGGAATTGAATTGAAATCCTTTCCACTGATTTTGTTCCGTCAAAGAAGATGCGATGTAAGCCATTTTTGAAACTACTGAAACGTTAAATCCGTAAAGGAGCTTTGTAGAAGGTGATTTGAACTAGGAAGATAAAAGCAAAAATGGAAAGAAAGGGATAACGATATAATGTACAGAAAGACGACGTTTGTTTTTTTTTTCTCTTATTGGAGTTGGTAAAGGATGTTTTTCTGAACATGTTGTAATGGTTTCTATGTCTGTTCTGAGATAGATTTGTTATACATATCTGTACTTACATTTTTGTCGGTTTTCGAGGGATGTTTCGGGCACATTATCTTTCTTCGATGTACTCTACTCGATTATGTCAAAGTTTGTAAAGTAATACAAAGGTATCCATAATCAAAAAGAAACACATAATACTGAAGAATGTGGATTGCATTGAAATAGCTAACTATTAGTGGAGACAGTTCAGTGTGTAATTGGCTACAAATTGAGAAGGTGTGGTCTCAGTTAAAACTCTCCTGAAACAAAGTTATGATAAAGATACTAAAGTAAGCTTCCTACTTTCCACCACTGCAGGTATCACACTGAATGTGACCAAAGTAAATGCGTGAAACTTTAAACGTTCAAGTGTAATTGACTATGAAATTTCTTCTATTATCACAATTCAATTCTAAGTTCTCTCAAACTCTAAAGTTGTCCATAATAGACTTTTACAATATTCAGTCGGGCATTAGAAAGCGAATAAAATAACTTTTCTATAAGTTTGCTAAAGTAAATGAAACTTCGCAATTGGTCAAATGGTCTGTTATAGATAGTTGTAGTATATTGAAACTGACGTGCTTTATTTAAAGTATGACTAAGCTTAAGCTAACTTGCATAATTTGTACAATCAATCCGTGAAAACTATATTGACATGAGATACATAAAGTCAAAACTTGACATAAAATCTGACATAAAATGCTTAGGGCTACATAATCACACGTTTAAATGTTATTTGGAAAATAGATGGGTCATAGATATTTCCTACAGAAAAGAAGGAAACAATAGTCAATCTTTCTATATCGGTCTTTCTGCATACTTGTTGCAGGTATGAAAATCCATAACAAAACATAGTTGAGCTGTAGAGTACTTTTAGATATCTCAACTTAAGTATCAATGATACTTGGTGTAAATAAGTACAACAGCCCTATTTCGGTAGAAATATTGTAAGCAGAGAAGAAGCAAATGTACAGAAGGATAGTCCACGAAGTTGGGGTTTGGTAAGAGGACACAATCCATCACATGCTAAAGTATAACCAAATATGAAAAACTTTTTCGGTTCAGTAAGTTACAAAAGTAACAAGTGTGTCTGGTGAAACAACGTTCCTAATGCTAACATCTTTCATCTTACGGTGTGAATTACCTTGAACCTGATATCTATAAAGGAAGTATCAGTAAGACCTTCTCAGGGTTGAATCTGAGTATCTAAAGTAATTGGTCGACATAAGTTGCATGGGTGGTGTACCCTAGTCACTTCCCCTTTTTAAAAAATATCAATTCTTTCGAAGGTAATACTATTCTTCAATTCGCTTTTGTGTGTTTTTTAGTGGCTCACCGGTTACAGAGTGACAGAGAACTTAACTTTAACGTTGATGGAATCATCAATTGGTGTGAGAAGCCGAGTTCAGGTGAACTGTTCTCTACACCTTGAGCTGCTTACTAATGGACCCAAACTAAGGTTGAATGGAGTTGATCTTGAAGAATAATGACTTGTCAATACTTGACACGCAAGTTACCCTAGGTGTTCGTTGGAATCAGCTATTTACTGGTGCTGTAAACCTAGGGTTCTTCAAGGCTCATTAACCTATTTTTCAATCCCACAGACTTGGCAAAATGACAAAATTCATTCACTTGAGCATCGTTTGTTCAGATGAAATCTATAGCTGTTTACTATCTTTCTATCTGTTCAATTCCAATACAAAAGCGGCTTTTTTACCTTCTAAATTTTGGCCCCGGTATGTAACTTTCAATGACGTAATGCAGAACATGAACTAGAAAATTACTACTTTTGTAATTTGTTAACCAATAACTAGAAGCGGATTAATACTCGTAGTAAAGGGTTTTAAATAAAACACAGAATAATTGAGATATGGGACTGAAATTTAGGTGGACATGTTAAGTTTAAGTATGAACTTCGATCTCTTTCATTTAACCACAGTGAGCACATTTGCATTTATTGATTTTTTGGAGCCAATTTTCCACCACTCCTTCACACATATTGGCAGTGTTGTTAGCAATTTCACATTCGATATTGTTCCTGAGCTCCTCTTACGTTGTTGATTTGTTGGCATAAACCAACGACTTAACGTAACCCCATAAACAGAAATCCAACGGCGTTAAACCGAACTTCCATTTCAATTGATCAATTCTTTGACTAGCTGTGGCACCATCTTGTTGAAATCACATATCACTGATGTCAAGTCCATCCAATTTTGGTCAAAAATAGTCTTTCAAACATGGCACGATAGCGAAGTGCATTGATCATAACATGGCGATCATTTTCATCGACGAAAAAATACGGTCCAATCACACCTAAGGCATGAAATCCACCTTTTGTGGATCCAATGCAGTATCTTGAAGCATATGTGGGCTGAAGATGTTTTTTCTATGAAATCCAGAATTTTCTTCAAACTTTTACAGACCCCAATCGGTGAAGTTTCGGAGATTCAAATGATCAATACGCTTCAGTTCTTAAGTTAATTTGATCTTGTAAGGGTGTAGGCAAAATTCACCATAATGTGGACTGAGAGATTCAAGAGAGGTCTTTTCTAAGAACGCCGGGATTAGTAGAGAAATTGGTTCTAAGATTCAGTTTCATTATCTACATTCCGCATACCACCAGTGAGACTATATTTGAAAAGGTTGCTACTGGTAATACTAACACAACTTAGACCTCAGAGCCTGACTTATCGACATGGAGTCCTTGGTTAGGTTTTGTTTTCAAAATATTACGTTTTGCATTGGGTTTTAGGAATCTATTGACAGATACAATCGATATACATTTGAACGAATAATTTGGAAGTTCGTAAGATCTCACATGTAACATCTCAATCCATCTCAGCTATGAGTTATGAGGACAAAGAGGCGTCCTGCGATCAAATCAACAAAAGAGAACCGAGAAGTACCGATGGGTATATCTAAACCTAGGTATTTAGATGACTTGCCATTGATTCTTGAAAACTAAGATACAGAGTAGGCTAGATATCTTTTAGGTTTCTTGATCGATGTGCCTCAGAATTATTAAATCCTTCACATGTTCTGTCTTAACTTTAGCGTTTTGGAGGTGAATATATGAGACAGTAGTGACCAGTATGGAATCAGTATTATTTAAAATGATGAGATGCTACAGGTGTGTAAGATGCGATAAGGTTCATGTTTAAATTTGATAGGATTAAATGATAGAACGGCGTGGAGGGTACCTCCTTTTCAATTTTGTTTTGAAAATGATGAAAATATAAGAAAATATCCCTGTAGAAATCGACTTCCATGAATAAGGTCCTACCCTACGTACGTAGGTATGATTGCGGAGCATTTCAGTTTTGTTTTTGTCTGTGCTATACATATATCGAAGGTCACAACCCTTGCATCAACATTCATGTGATGCGCACTGCCTTAGGTACCAAATCTCATTGAAACTTGAAGTTATTGCTATACATACATATCGCTCGAAAATTGGGTAAATGAAGGCAGATATCAGAACACATGGATTGGTTTTATAACTCATGGTTTTAAAATTGAGAAGTAAATCTAGACAATAGCGGCTTTGCTAATCTATCCGCTTCGACTATATCCGATACCGCTGTACGGATTTACGTCAGTCATCAGGAGAGAGTATTCCAGGGTAAATAGAAATTTTTATCCTTTTTGGCTTTGGTCCAGCTTTGATTTCTATTTCTCGAAAGTGGTTCCATATTTGAAGATAGACTGCCTAGAGACATTTAAGGGTTTTGGCCAAAATGTGTGTAAATGTTCATAAATTGATGAGCGGCTTTGAAAAATGGAAACTTTCTTGAATAGCAATTTGGAAAATTCGACATATATGTAAGTACAAGTACCCGCAACCTATTCGTTGACCAAGGTTTAAGTAAGCAATATTTCCATTCTATGATGCAGCATAGTGATATTGTGATCCTGTAGCAGCTCGATTTTAAAGACAGCATCTCAAAATATCATTCAAAGTTTAAAGGCTTGGCACTTGCCTTAAATATTTGTTGAAAGCCAATATTTTGAAAACGTTTTTGAACTCAGATTCGGTTTAGAAATTTAAAACACCCATTTGTTGTAGCCCCCCCAACAAATGCATCACCCTTAAGCCATGAATATATAAAATTTCATCTTCAATCACTTATAGCAATATCGAAGGATATCTGGAATGATCATTTCAATTTACAAAAGCCGATAATTATTCATTTTCATGAAACACTTCCCTCCCAATTGACTAAAATCAATTAGTCATACAATATCCCCAGACCGCAAGTTCTGAATTTTCATGTCTAATTATAGGTTTCCAAGAAGAATCCTTGATACGTGTATACATAGATCCATACATATGTAGGTGAATATGTCTACTGCAACCTGTTTGTTATTCACCGAAAAACATTTTAATATTGAAGATGAACTTCTCCATTGAATTTACAAGTGTTTTAGAAAACCGAACACAAGAAATCTGACGGACTCCACCCTACATGGCTCTCTTCCTTCATTTTCAGTTTACGGTATAATTCCATGAGTATTAACAACATTTCACAAGCTGTAGAGATTCAGTTACCATTTAATTTTACATTTTCTTTTGAAACACTTTTACGTGCTAGGTGAACCTTTGTGAGTCATGTCCTGATGTGTTCCTCGGTAATATTGTACCAGGAAACATACTAGGTATGTGACCAACATGCAAGACAAGATGTAAACTCTCTGGTATCCTTTTGAAATTACCAATGTTGTGCACATACAGTCGTCTCTCGTCTTCTTCTCTCCCTGGGTGCGGTGTATTTATTAAATATTCAAAGTTGAACGATTGAATATTTTATGCAATACACCACTGTACTCCTTCTTCCACACGTGATAATGTGTGTGAGAGAATGTTAAAAAAAAGGGACACGGAAATGGATATAGTATTCTCATATAAGATCAAGTAGTAAAACAGAAAAAAAAACATCTGTATCATTACATGTTCAGATCGCTGGCAGGTGGTCCTTTTTTATGGTTTTCGTTTAAATTATCCTTTCTTGAATTATCGTTACACACTGTGGCACATGATTTTTTTTGCTTTTATTTTTTTTCGATTCGCATCGAATCAAAAATTTAAAAAAAAAGTGAACACAACCGGCGTTTTTTTTGTTTTCAACAAACACACTAGGGATGAAATCACTTCAGAAGTGGATAATCCGTTTTGCACCGCACGCAATTAGTCATCACACAAACCCGAATCGAATTGAATTTATGAGAAGAAATACAGGCGACCCCGATGTAAAGCCCGATCCAATCGGCAGGACAATGAAATTCGAACTGAAGGCAAATCTCTGCGTTCATTCACCACCAGGATGTAGAGCATACCATATCGGACACAGAACAAAGGATTTCTCTGAATTCACCATACTGTTATCATTTGGGCTCAATTTACCCACACCCCCATTGATGAATAAGCACATGTTTCATTCACCCCATAATAATCGTCCAACAGGTGGCAGTGAGGGGTAGTTAGGGGTAAAACTGTTATACCAGCCCCTCTGGTGTGGTGAGATTGCGCTGTATAATTGACATTTTACCCACTACATAATTTTCACCTCACACAGGTGAGGGTAATTTCCCTTATATCCTACTCTGAAATATTTATTTAGATCACTGGATTAAGCGCATTCATATTGGGGTAGGTAATCGGTTTGGTAAGGTTGTCAAATTATAATTTCTTGTCCTGCCTGCCGGTGCTAGTGGTGGTGGTGGTTCTCACCTCTTTTTGGGTGGCGGGTTGGTGTAGATGGCTGATGATGAAGCTTTGTTAGGTAATTTGGTTTAATGAATGCTTAACTGAGAGACGTTGTGGACATATTTTCAAGGAGGGAAATTTCGACTGGTTATTTTAGGGAATTTTCAAAGTTGAAATGCTTATAGGGGTTTGTGTCTAGGGTTGGTAGGAGATTATTTAGGGAATAGTTCAACGAAGTTAATATCCAGATTGGGGGTGTAGATGTAGTTATCTATCAGGACTGGTCAATTAACTGTTTTATTTTTAGAGTGGAAATGAGTGCGTTTTTATTTATACTGGATCGTCATTGAAGGTAAGGATGTGAACCGATATCTTTCTGTCTCTAAACAAAAAAGGTCAATACAAATCGTAGTACAAAATTAAAAACAAAAAGCTTCAGTGAAAGTATACGGAATTCTAACACTGTTAGTTGATTTTGCAGACCATGCTCTACATTCTTTATCGAAAAGGAGCCAATGCCATGTGACTGCTGTGCACTTTGACCTCAATAAATACTTCTTGATAATTAACTAATTGATTGCTGAAATGGCATTGCTATAAACCCCACACTGACCTAACAACAGTTCTCCATGTAGCATGCACCATGCCATCACTCATCGAATCTACTGAAGCACCCTTAAATCTACTCAAAATAGGTTATAAATCCATTTTGTTAATTAAAAGGGATTATAGATTAATCAGTGTAAAATGAAATCTACTATACCCGTCACACTTTTTTATTAGCTATAAAAAAATTAGTTTTACCCGGGAGTTGGTGTGGGGGGTTCGTTCAACCACCACCCCTTACCACCGCCTCCTACTAAAGTAACACTTGTACGAGTTTATATCTCGCGTGTTAATTAGTGTCATAATTTATGCACAAGGGCCAACCGGAAGTATAATGGTGTGAAAATACAAAAAAAAAAAAAGAAAAAAAAAAAACAGTAGCGAAAAAAATAAGTGTGAACCCTTTTATATCGCTTTTATTAAATTATGCTGTGTTAAGGGCGTGTGTTTTTCGCCTCCCCCTTTTCGGATTTCGTTTTATCAACAGCAGTCATCACCGGCTGGTTGTTTATTGAAGGTGTTAAGTGGTGTTGAGTACCCTTTCATTAAGTTACACTCCCCATTGCAAAAACAACGACGACGTCGACGATGACTACGACGATGACGATGACGACGAAGAAGGGTGTACAATGACCTTTGACAACAAAATATAAGAAGGATATGCAATTTGAGATCACCCCTGTTGCTGGAAAGTTAAAACTATTTCCATGGATTTTTGTCTATTCATTTAGTAAATGAGGAAATTGGCAGAATGCCGCCTTGTTTGTAACCGAGTCATCCTATCCGATTAATCATACAGTACACCCTAGCAGCAGTACTCTTTGCTTTGGGGGTAAACTAGAACATCCGCATTCCATACAAGTCATTGCACTCATAAATATCCATCCCATTCCTAGTCGTTGTAATCAACTATCCCCGTTCTGCATTATTATGACAAATAATTAAATTTTTGCAATGGATCCTCTGGAAGGGCATTACCATTGCAATGCCATTACAGAATACACAGGGAGAGAAGGACAAATTATTGCCGAAAGGCATCTAAATCATGTAGAGTTGCTTGCATTTCCTGTCTCACTCTCCTCCAAATGGTGTACCCAAAAGAGATGCATATGATTTTCATATAATTTTCAGGAAAACTATTGTACATCGTGTCCTTACTCGGTCTGTCGTAGTCGAGGGTTGTATAAAATGTATAATATGGCTCAAGGCGTGTAGTCTGCCAAAAGTGTCAACCCAATTTTTGAGGAGAATAATAAATATGGTTAAATGGGAACAATGACTGTAGTCAAAATAATACCGTTATGTTTGAGAGACTTGGACTTTGGCATTTTGGCAGTACAGTGGCCTTTAAAAAGATAAGTACGTCCGGTTTTGGGGAATCACGGTTAAAGGGTTTTGTATTTTTGGTTGTGTTTGGAATTGGTTCGCGTTCGTTTAATGTGAAGGGTGGGTGGGTTAAGGGTATGGTGCTACCAATACCTGTCATAGACTAAGATAAAGAGATGCAGTGTTCCGCAGAACAACTGAAACTTACTGAAAAGGAACTGGAAGGTCGTGTACGGTATGGTTATTGAACGATATATAGTTGTCGAACCGTGTTGTACTGCGTAATACTTAATCAACAATAGTCTCCAGTTTGTCTGTTCTGTTGAGCTCTATCAATTACGTCAGTATCGCTTCCTTTAATGTGTAGCCTCTAAAAATGTGGCAATCCGTTGACGACAAAATAGAGCTCGTACTTAGAAATAGTGTAGAGCACTAAATTCTCTTGACCTTTTGCCCCTAGCCCAGGGTCGCATCTAAGCTCTTCGCAGGCCTTTTTTAAGCCTGCTTAGAGATTGCTTAGCACAGGGAAATAGACATCGAATCCAACGATGAAGCTAACAGGCGATGCTCTCCAGTGCGTACATGTGCTACAGCCAATCTATGTATGAAAAAAAGAGATCAGGACACTGCATGATAGGCATTCATGAAGCACGGCTGGAACTACCCCTTAACGATTTCTGTAGAAACTGCAGGGATGAAGAGGAAATTTCACCCGTCTGGCTATAACTTCTGAGGTGCTATCCTCATCCAATTTCTTCTCCAGTTGATATATAGGAATTTCTGGTTCTGTCCAGCTCAAGCAGTACGGATTACGTATCAATGTTGGATCGTATATTGCGTATCTATCTGCCTAGGTCAAAGGAGTCCCTTCATTGGTATTCAATTAGAATAGTCACTCTGGATTGTGGCTGGATAGTATTTAATATTGTCTTTTGCTTTTGTACTTCTTCTGAGTGTCATTTGTCTATCGGCGCACTAAGGCGGCTATAATATAAGCCGACATTGTTGGCCCTATATACGGGCTTCATCTTCTGTCTATAGACTATAACTCAGCACAGGGATGTAATGGACAAGCAAGTTTTGTTCCACCGATATTTGGAGTTATACTACGCATTACTAATATTGTCGATGTTGGCGACAAGATAGTCTTGAATCACTGGCATGGTGACTACTGCATGGTTGCCGACTGTTATTGTTATTATATTACTGCTGTTCACGGAGCTTTGAGGAACGACGCTTGCAATGTTGATCTGCATAGTTCTATCTACTACTTGTGTCACTTTATCTATCATGAGTGCTTCACAGTTCATTGGATCACAATTTTATAAAACATGCGTCTCTTCGTTCGAGTGAGGAGTTTTGAAGTTTTTTTCGCCAAACCGAAGTAGGAGCGGTTTTCTAGGGAAAGTTTTCGCCGAATTTGCATGAAGGTGTCTTTCGTGGAGTTGTTCGAGGAAGGTAAACTGCTTAACTTTGCGACATTGAGCAAGGATATGATTCTATAGTTCTTACAAGACATAAGATCGGCTTTCTAGAAGATGCATCATATGGAGTTGATAGTTATCGGACATTTCTTCATCCATCCGTATTTGATTGATGATTTGGTAGACCATCAGAGCCGACGGCCGTTTATTCTTCAGCTTACTGATAGATGAGCCAACCACCTCATAACTAGAACGAGGGAATGGTTTATTCATTGACTGGATGCGGGTTCTCTTCTTGCCCTATCACTTTTTCTAACTGAAGCCCATTAAGTGGCTGTTGGAAATGCTGTTTAGAGACATCTACTATTCCCTGTGGAACCGGTATCGCATTAGTGGATGGTGAATGCACAGCGGAGAGTCTCTTGCTCAGGCGCTCTCTGTAGGCCTTGGTTAATCCAATCATGCTAAGGCTTCCAACTTTGAATTTCTTTTTCTGGGCGGTTTGCAGCTTCTCCTCGTTGGATAATCGGTGTCTGAATTTAGCTGCAACAAGAAAATGGTCAGAGTCGACGTTTGCCCCTCTGAAAGTTTGCACATTCAGAATGTTGCATCTATTAACACATGGTCGATTTGATAGACTGTTCGACCATCTGGAGAGCGCCAGGTGGCTGTGTGGATTCGTAGTCTAGGAAACCTAATGCTACTTATCACCATATAATGAGCTGCTGCAAAGTCGATTAGCCGTTGTCTGTTGTCATGTCGTGGAGGACGTGCGTTGAAGTTCCCAAGTACGTTTTTGACATTGTACTCCGGACAGGCGCCGTAGGCTCTAGGAGGTCATAAACCTCCTCCTTGATAGAGTCTTGAGCTATGTCGGTAGCCCCTGCACATATTATGCTGATGTTTCGGATTGTTGTCTTGATGCGGATCACCGTTCACCCAATAAGGCCTCATCCGCCGCCATTACTTTTGCAATAACCTGAGTTATTCTTGGAAATCTTTCTCGGCCTGAACTCGGAGTATGTCGAAGTAACCCAGATAAAGTGTGCTTATGCTTCCGGTTGAAGCTGTGACGCCACCGTTGACTCCATCGAGAGAATTCGTCCGCTGTCGTATTTGTAGTGCTATTATTTTCTCTTGTTCAACACTCGCGTTTATAAGTTCAGCAAGTCGCGTCCGGATGGACATCAACCAGTACCCGGTGGCTACCACTAGGCGATAAAATAAGCACAAAACACTGAACATCGACAGGTTGACGCCAGTCAGTGTCGTCCCTATTACTACATATCGTTCTATATTCTCTAAGCCTATCCCCAGCACAGGCACAACGCATAAATAGTTTCTCTGCAATATCCTTCATACAAAACGAATGGTATACGAGGATAAATTTCCCGGAGCATTCTTTTTGTTTCTCTTTGGGATCACCAAACATTTCTTCATTTAGCCATGAGTGGTATATGACCATTTACAGATCTGGTCGTGTCTTAAATGTTAATTGAGGATATCAGTATATCTATTATGACTTTCTGTTGCCTTGACATTCACGCTATTAAGTAGCATTTCTAAATCAGTGGGAATGGTGTTCGAAATATCTTCAGCTTCTTCCTTAAAATCTGGTTGCTAACTCCAGGATTTTCTTTCGCTTTCATTACATAATAGTACGGCAAAGCTACTGTGCGCTTGTATGAGTGTGATCCTACATATGTCTTAGACAAAGAAGTACAGATACTTGGAGTTGTACATTTGGCACACTTTTGCCTGTCACCGACAAGAACCTCATTTACGCGTACTTGCTGGAGAACCTGAGCATCTACGAAATAGATTTGTCGGCTGAGATAGAGTACTATGTACCAGCTCATCTAAGCCTCAGCAGTTGCTAGAAGATTTTGATAGCGTACTGAGCTGATATTTTAGTCACTATTCTCCCATACCTCATTAATTCTTTGGCGCATGGGGTATTTGGTTACTATAGTCACTGTTTTTAAAGAATTTCGATGATGTACTATCCGAGTCAGAGGCTTGTTGATCTTAAGTTTCTGTATAGATCTCTTCTGTTCTAGGTTAAAAGACTCGTTCTCCGTTAGCAACCACATAAGCACTTCATACCATTTCTCTACGTCTCTGAAAGTGGCTTACAGGTTTCGATAATTTCTTATGATTCGATGACATGTATCTAAATCTATCAATCTCATTGCGAGCAGTGCTTCAAAATGTGCAGGGCTTCTGTTTTCTTGCTTTCTCTTGAAGCGAAAAATATTTGCTTGCTTGTGTGGTTTATCCTTCAGTCTTCATCATACCACGGGTTCTTTATTATCGGTGGCTGGAACCTTAGTATGATTTCAGCTAATTGTATAACTATGATGTTGCAGTGGCAGAATTGATCATTGTTGTTGTCTGTCGAAGGCGTTGTTTGCGGTGATCATTCTTATTTTTAAATAGCAGTCGGATCTTCTTTTTGGTAGATAGACGAGCTCAAAAACGAACCGCTACCATAAAGTGGTCTAAATTTATGTTGTTCCCAAGACATACTCTATAAACGACCTTTCCACAGAAGAACTCGTGATGGCTACTTGGCAATATGGCTTACATGGCAAGAAATGTATACTTACTAGGACTGATGTAGTTCTTAACCTGGCAATCACTCCTCAGTATGAAATGGTAATATACATCATATACGTCACAAAGTGTACTCTGAACCAGAATATGCCGAGACATAAACCTTCACCTTGCCAAGATCAACTATACTTTCTAATGCTAGATTTCCAAACTGTGGACATACATTGTACATATACAAGCAATCTCCCACAGCTCCCACATTAGTTTTCCCATTCCATCCACCATAACTAAACTAAATCAAATTATCCTTGAAATCTCATAATCTGCAGTCTCGCCCAAGATTTTTATTTTATTAACATTTCCATTGTGTCGCAGCAAATCTTGTTAGCACACCACCACACCATCCACAACCGTATAATTGAATCTCAGCGGCCACATGGCCAAAATAAAAGGATAACACTTAGGCAAAATTAAATTTCATCATATAAGGCAATGCCGGTCTCCCACGGCTGCCCATGACATAGACCCCGTGCCTACTATCTTGAAAGCATGTGAACGTACGTGATCGGAATGTCATCCAATGCCTTCATCTCATGCACACCCGTAACAAAATCCCTTTTTTTTTTCTTCTGCTCAATCCATTTTTAGTGTTGAACAATGACACTTATTAATTTTTCAGATCAAAAATCGTTTAGATCCTTTCAGAGGAAACAATTACTTGCAGGCTGTCTTTATTGAAAATTTGAAAAAAAGGACTACAGTCTCAAAATGACTCAAAAAGAAGTCAAAATCAATACGTTTTATTGGTAAATAAACGCTGCAATTTTTTTCTTGACCAAAAAAGAAATAAGGAAACATTATCTTCAACCCCCTTGGGGGAAATGACATTGAATAACAAAAGCACAGACCCTAACCTCAATTATTGACGATTATTAAAGAACCCGAAGGAGCAAAGAAAGCAGAGCAAAAAAATATAAAAAAAAAAATATTAAATCATAATCAATTGGTTTTCCTCTTTGCAAATTGAAGAAAATGTCCTTCTAAATAAATGAAAATCAGTTTTTCCTTCTTTTTTGTGGTCGTCATCGCGTTAACAACATTTTACTCGATGATTTCCTTTGAAGGAATTTTCCTTTCCGTTGATAAAGTTTAAGTTCTGCTTATTCAATAAAGAGAACGGTAGAACGAACAAAAAAAGAAAATAAATGAAAAAACCTAGTAGCGGCAGGTGATTGCTCAGGACGGAGTGATGGGTCTATGGAAGTGTAATCGCTCATAAAATGAAAGCTGGCAGGGAAAGGACATGAAAATTAAATAAAAAGTCATTCAAATTGCTTATCTGGTTAACTGGCTAAACTCACCGCTAAGATGTGTTGTTGAATAACGACGACCGATTAGTTTTGCTTTGGAAATTTCAATCAATCTAGTATTAAGGACCTTGTGATTAATAAGATTAAAATGTAGAACTTTGTTGTTTTCTTAAGCCGGTGGCACTTTGGATTGTGTCTCAGATTATGTGAAGGAATTTTACAACTCATAGGCAAAATTTCCATTAACCTTCCGCTAACTTGGGTGTAGAAGAGTAGTGTGTCAAATAACTTGACGATCAGTTATCAAATGCTCTGGATAATTGATGTCTCTGGTCATTTATGTATATGATTTTGAATTATTTGAAGTGTTAATTTCTCTAGCGACATGAGTAGAGTGTCTCAGGAAAGTCGTTGGTTTTAGTCGCATCTCTTTGACGATCACTGTCACCGCTACCTCCTTTAAGGTAAAAAAGTACGATTTCAAGTAAGTTTCGGTGAGATTTAGTCGGTGTTTTCATGCTAAGGTCTAGTCTTTCATGCGTAAAGATCGAGGTATGACCTACATTGTAGCTAGATTACTGTGAAGAGGCGAATAGTAGTTTACATTGCAGATTTATACATAGCCGGACACTAAACAATTACGCTATACGTAGGGTCATTTGTTTTGTTTAAGGCAATAAAAAAACACTATACACATTATTTTCAACGATTGTTGCTTTATTGAAAGCCTTTCGATTAATTATGAAATATTATTTCATTCAAATGACTGCCTCGGCTGGTTTGGCAGTAGGCCATCCTCTCAACCCAATTGTTCAATACACTTTCGATGGTTTCGGCCCCTATTTCACGAATAGCTGACCAATTATGTTCTTGAGTGCCTAAATCATCTCCCGATTCTTTGCATAGCATCGATCTTTAATGGTACCCCAAATAGTCCAACGGCGTCAAATTGCAGCTCCGGTATCGGCCAAGCAACATCACCAAAATGACTGATTACGCGATTATTGAACTTAGTCTGCAATAAATCGACGGCTTATGTGGCACGTGGACCCATCTTGCTTGAACCATGGCTCGCCCAAGTCCAGATCCTCAATTCCTGGTCATAAAAAATTGGTTACCATGCCTCGGTAGCGCTCTCCATTGACTGTAACGTTCCTTTCATTGTCGTCTTGGAAGAAAAATGGGTCAATAATGCCGCCACTCCAAAAACCTGAGCGCTCAGGATGAACACGGGAATATGTTCAGTTATCAATCAGCAAACCAATCTCACAAACTTTCATCACAAACTTGCGTACACCAGCTGCGGTTGAGTTCATTATTTCGACCGATTTTTTTTTTCAAAATTCGCACTGTTTCGGCAATGCAGCATTCACTTTGGAATATTTCCCAATTTTGTGAGCTGTCAGTGTCAAAACAACATATGATTCAAAAAGAAACCAACAGATGGCCCACCCTTTACAGATATGATTACCTATAGAGGCAGTTGTGTCTCTTTTGCAATTGTTTCAATAGTATGGGAGGTTGGGGTGGTGAGTCTTCGAAAATGAGTAATGAGAAAAATGAGAGTAATAAAGTTTTTGACTTCGTGTTTCCTGACTCGATCTTGCCAGTTGCTGAAAACTGAGTGCTGGTTATGTGGACGCTGACTTAGTTACGATTTACTTTTAAGTTTTCCGTTTTAGTCCTCCAAGTGTCCTTATTGTCTGTCAGGCATCCCTTTTTTCAGTTGCAGTTATGACGGAATTTCACCCTATAAAAACCACTTCCACTCTTTATGCTTAGTCCTCGCGGGACTTCTGTTAAATATTTTATCTCTCACTTCTTGTCTTCTCTGTTCTAAGTATTTGTTGCGTAGTGCCATCTGTGTCAATCTTCATCCTGATGCGGGCTATGATACATAATGTGTTCCACATCTTTGATAACAGCCAGACAGATTGTGGATTAAGGGTTCTCGTAATGCTGACACCTGTGAAGAGAGGGCCTGAAACAGCCATGGTCCTGTTCCCTATTGTCCCAAGCGTCATATTCATCTGTCTTCGGAATTATCCAATCATTGATAGTATCTGTTCGTCTGCAACCCGTTTAACATTATCGATATCGAATCTCTTCTTGAGAGTAGTCTGCAACATTTTAGTTGACCAATGTATGGTATTATTCCTACCACTTCAGTAGTTGTCTTTCCCTATTTGTCAATTGTATGTTGCTATTTGTTAGTCATCCTCTTATCTAAAATACTGCCAAAGTCACTTCTCGAAGTCCGAATACGGTATGATCACCAACGCAGTTACCATAAACTCTGGTTTTGTTGACTTAGGTTCTTGTGCAAGTTTGGTATGAAAAGTACATGCATATATATTTATTTCCTACAACCTTTGTCATGAAGCGATTGACCCTAGGGATCTAATACAGTTTAGGTCAAAGGTATTTATTGTTATAAATCCACCATACGATTTTCGTTTGATCGTCTTTGACTAGACACTCTCCCCGCCTGATAAAGTATCTTTCCGTCATTAATTCACAAAGCAATTTGTTAAATGGAATCCTAACCATCCGAAACTAATTCGCGAAGATACACTTCACATTGACTTTCAAATTCATATCCAAACATTACCACATTTCATTTTGTGTTCCGACCCATTACAATCCAAAAGAAAAAAAAAAATCGAATATCTGCCGCGACAAAAATATGCACACATTTCCAGATGATTTATAGTAATCACAGTTTCCACTCACTTTACAATTTACAATTCTCACAAGCTTCCTTAAAATATGGGAGAGCTTTATGAAGGATATTAAATTCCATGTCCCATGGCCACAAAAACATCCACAGCTTCGCTCAGCAATTCATTTTTTTTTCTTCTTCTAAGAATGAATAACAGTTAATGCATTTGTCTGTGGCAAGGACATTTTTCCAAATGGAATCATATGGAAATGAATCTGTGTATCCTTAAGCTGTATGAATCATTTGCGTGCGGTTTTCTGGCACCATATGCAACCTAGATGTTAGAAATACTGCCTTACGAAATAGGTTAATTACTTACTAATTGATACTGTAAATCCTTGAACAAATAAGTTATCACTCGGGGGGGACTCTCTTCTCTTCCATGATATTCAGATTTTTTTTTTATTATTATTTTTATAATTACAATTGTATATAGTTTTCGTTTAAAGTATAATAAAAGGCGATGCAAAAATTTAAGGACATTCTGAGCTCTGTCTTAGCGCTTTGTTTAAAAAAAATATGACAAACACTTTCAATATGTAGCAGATATCTCTTTTTAAAGCCACAGGATGATAGTCCTTCTTTTGCTTTAGTATAAATGATAAATTAGTATAAATTGAACACAAGAGCATGCAAACTTATAAACTACAAAAGAAAAAGTAAAAGAAAAAAAAAATGTTGAAGTTTTTGAAAAGAAAGCAAAGGGCTTGGGTACCATATTCCATGCAAGGTCCCTTGCCCTTAAACCCAAACAGGATAGCCCTGCTAATCCTTTATGGGATATGAATTAATTATTCTACCATCCATTTGAAGTACGCCTCTCGGCACCTGGCGCAGCCGAGCCTGAGAAACGTGGCGATGAATTCGATGAGGATGGCATACATAGTGCGGCAACCTCGTTAGCCTGCATCGTATGAATGGCAACGAGGAGTTTCTTACGTGCACCAAATGCCGTAATGCCCATCTGAATAAGGTCGTCTTCAGTCAGTGTTGTAAACATTTCCAAATCAATTTCGTTCAAAACGAAAGTCTCTGTGGAAATGGGGGGGTGAGAAATGGGCTTGAGGGGAGAGAGTGTTGAGATGGAAAATCTTACTTATGTAATGTTCCAATCCGAGAGTTGTCAAAAGGGAATGAATGTCCTTATGCTGGGACATTTGTATACGGCGATTTAATGGTGTCGAATCAACAATCCCAGTTGTTGCACCCAAGCAATATGGGGAAATTGGTATTCCACCACCACCAGCACCGCCACCACCACCACCACCACCGGCACCACTATTGCCATTATTTGCGTTGCCACCACCGCCTCCTCCTTGAGTTGCACCACATCCGCTATTGCGATTCCATGCAATGTCGTCAACCGTCTCTAATGGTGCCGGTGAAGTGCGGCTTAGTGCTAGGCCAATCCAGTTGGCATTTGGGGTACGTAGCTCACCGCTGATTGGAGGACGTTCCATTGCTTTAAATCCAATGACACGTTTCATATCAAAGTCAAAAGCACGTTGCTGCAAAAAAGAAATTGTTATAAAAAAATATTTGCTCAAACCTGGCTTGACTCTGGTCTGAAATAATTATCTGCATCTGACACGAAATTTTATCTTCGCTATCTGATCTTAGGGAGTACCTCTGACAGTCTCGATTGAAATGTCAAATCAATTTCGGCTGTAAGGATTGTCGTCGTTACGCGCTCAATCTTTTTTAATCCCAACTGTCTCAATCTCTAATATTAATAGTCGAAATCTACATCGTCCTCAGTTGTAATAAGAATTTTACTTATTCTAATTTCAGTCTAAGTCTGGCTTGTTACGTGATCAGTTTCGTCTTATTATGCTTAATCCTCACCACTGTCTCAGCCTATTTTTGAGCCTAAGTCTCAATTATCCTGAAAATCGTATTCATTTCAGTCTTTAAGCTCAGTCTTTGAATCAAATCGACGAAATTTGTATCATTATTAACTCTAATTAGCATTGTCTCCTAATGTTTACTAAGCCTTACTCTGTCCTCGGCCTATGTTTCAGTTTTACAAATCCTGCAGGTTCTATTTTACTCTCAGAGGTGACTTGACGTAGCTTAAGTCGAGTTAATCTGGATCCTTAGACCCTTAGGTTTGAATTTTTGTGTCAGTCTTAGTTCCAGATCAAGTTTGTTTCTTAGACTTCATCGGGACACAAATTCAATGAATGGTCGAAACTAAATCTCGGTTTTAAACTCGGCTCATATCATGCCACTATTCCTAGTTTCAGTACAATGTTAGTCGCAATCTAACTCCTAGGCTTAGTCTAAGACCCTGTCCCAAAATACATCCTGGTCTCAGCCCTAGGTCCTTCTTTTACTCTTAAGCTCAGTCTTTATCGTATACAAATAAATACAAATTTTTGGCGCAACAGGTCCATGGGACCCAGGGCCTAGCTTCTCACAACCATTCGTGTTGTGCGTGTTATATTCTTCACACGAATGGAAGGGCCCTACTGTTTAATGCCGGATCCGAACGCCAATTTTGAGAAGCTTTTTCATGACAGTTTTACTCTCAGACGTTTTTCAGACGCTCGCGAGCGGTGGGGCCGTGAAAAAAATTTTAGGTGTTGTCTGGGGATTGAACCTGGAACCCCTTGCTCCGTAGTCCAACGCACTAACCACTTGGCCACGGCACCCACAATCTTTATCGTATACTGCGCTTTATATTCAGAGCCAATCTTAGTCTTAGCCCTAGTTTTACTACAGTTCTTATCTCAGAATCAATCTGTGTGCTAGCCTCAAACTTATGGTAAGTGTTGGAATTAATCCTAGCCTTTGTCTTAGTTTTAGTAACGATCTGATCCCTGCTCTTACTCTTAGTTTTATTAGCAATGTCTGTCTCAAACTTCTCCTCAGTACAAACATTAGTCTTAGCCTTAGTTTACATCCTAAACCTAGCTTCAGACACTATCTTTATCAAACTCCGCTTCAACTTCAGTGCCAAACATAGCCTCAGCCTCAATCGTCGTTTAGTAGTACACACTACCAATTTCAGTTTGTCTCAGGCTTCGCTTCAGTTTCAAGCTTTGACTCAATGTCCCACAAGCCCGAAGCCCATAAAGTTCCTGAATTTCGAAAGGTGGTGAGGCAGAGTATACACACTCACATCGCGTTCTTAAAATTTCCAACTTACCCTTAAGTCAAAGTGATGATTTCGATAAGCTTCGCCTCCAGCTCCAACTCCTGCGGCTCCTCCCGCGCCTCCAAGTCCCAACAAAACTCCATCGCTAGACCGTCGTCCACCTCGACAACCAGCTTCACTACTGTATGTCGAGTCTGGTGAATATTGGGCATGATTTTGAGCACCCTGTTGTCCAGTATACGGCGGATAGGCTTGCTCCAATGAAGTAGTACTGCTACTAAAGCTCTGATATCCGCTCGTGTTATGACTGTTGCCATTGTTAGCATTGGCATTGCTGTTATTATTTCTGCTCTGATTACTTCTAGGCGAGATACTGGTCAATGGTGTAGATGGCGCCACTTGTATATAGTTATTAGTATTCGGTTGATTGCGACTGAAACTGTTATTATGAACTTGTAGGTATTTCTGCGTTGGGGCACATATTCCCGTCGGAGTGCCTTGAAATTTACTCGCATAGGCATTCAAGTTTTGAGCATGAGCACTGTTATTGTTGTTATTAAATGCATTTGCTTGTGGTGAAACAGTTGAAGTAGCCTTGATGATGGTCGGTGTCAATGGACTGTCCGGGTAGCTGGCCAGGAGCGAAGTCAAGGTTCGACGGTAGGCCGTCTCGAGTTCTTGGTCCTTGGGTGAGAAATATAACAAAGGAATTTCGGGTTTAATAAGAGTGGTCTTCAGACGAAGAATATCGTGACGGGCTTCGTAGATTTTATCTGAAGAGATTAAGAAAAAAAATAACAGTCTCTGTATCCTGTATAGAGATAGAACATCAGTTTTGTCGGAACTCACCAATAAATTTCTCTACGCCCTTGATAACCACGGCCATAGTACTTTGTCGTTGTTTCTGTCGCAGTGAGATGAATACTCCATACTTTGTGCTAAGGCTCATTATTTCCGTTGCATCACTTTGATTGTCGGGGAAGTCAAATATCAATGCAATTGGTAAATTGCCCTGAACACACAAGAAAAAAGTACTACTAGAACTTCGATCCATGTAACAACACTAGCATCAACATACCACCAATTGCTGTCTAGCCTTGTAGACTCCACTAATGGTTCCAGTTATAACAACTTGGGATCTTCGTATCGGTTTCACGTTAGCATCGCATAACTCTGGAAATCGTATCTGCAAAGGATGTGTGAATTAGAAAGGAACAAAAATTCACACCAAATACACAAATTGTACGACAGCTTCACAGACATTTCGAAAACGAGAACAAGGTTTACTGACATTTAACAAGACGTATAGACGCATTTGAATGAATGTCAACCTCTGTCTTAGTACGCTCCATTATGGTCACTAGATTTGCGTTGTTCTTTCCTTTAACGATTTCATGATGCTGTGGAGAGATTTCCAACTGCATTTGCACTAACATTTCAGCCTGTAAGAAAGAAAAGTGGATTCAAACGCGTGTCTTATTGATTTGGATAGGTGTGGTATCTATTATTACAGTCGGTTTATTTTTCAGATACTAGACCCTCTTGGCTAGTGTGTGCAAAAGTATCAATCTTACCGCATGTTTTCCGCATGTACAATTGATTAAGAGTTGAGTAGCTTCCTGTACTTTATCAGCATCCTTCTCTGATCCCTTTACCAAAACTAAGGACGAGTGTAGTTTCGGTCTTGACGAAAAGATAACCTGAGAATTGAATCAGATTCATGTACTTCCTTACTGTTGCAGATCTCCAAAGGACCTACCTGTACATTAAATTTAATTTCCACCTCCTTGATATAAGGCGTATCATGATCTGGAATTGGTTCACCCTCAGCTCGTATTGGCAACTCAAATGACATCAGTAGTGGCGTTGATAAACGCACTAGGGCTCTAGCTCGTTCCACTCCCTCCAGACTACCGCATAACGACACCTGATTACTTTTCTCCGTTGGATTCGATCGATTCGAATCGGGAAAGTGTATATGGGTGGCAGTGTCCTCCATAATACGTTTAATATTGTTGCCACCACGTCCAATGATGTACGAATGATCGGTATAGGAGACGTCCATTTTCATTATGACACGAGAGCCCTGAAAAAATTAAAATGTAAATTAACTCCTCCCAACCACAAATTAACAACACAATGGACGGGTTGCATACCCTCGAATCAAGGTTGGCAAGAATGCGTTCTTTTGCCCGAGTAACATCGTCCGGTTTGCCAACTATGCGCACATGGGGATCTGAAAGAATTCAAGGAGAGAAAAAATTGTGCATTTTGTTTTTTGCCACTCATATCCTGGCACTCGAGTAGATACATGTCCTTCTGTGTGCCACTTAGTTAACATTTTTTTTTTTTTATGGAACAACTGCAGCTGCTAATTAAGAGTACATGCATATGTATGCAACTTTTGGAAGACTTACCCTTCTTGCTTTTGGCTCCGATTTTAAGTCTACATGGCCAACTGATGTACGTTTCAGTTGTTTTCATAACCTACAAGATATTACATAAAAAATAAATGTTAATCGCAAAGAGAAAGTCCTTACGCTCTCAAAAAAATACTCAGCGCCATTTATTCCTTCAATATTACTCTCAACTGAAAAGTGGGTTTATACAATTTACGGGACAGATTGGCAAGTAGGTCAATGATACTAACCTTTAATCATATTCTCCAGCTTATGACGATCGACTTTGAAACGCTCCGTGTGCAAGTCCTCCGGATTCGACACGCCTAGCTTTACGGCAATTGCTCGTATGTCACTCCAGTCACTATCCGCTGATGATATCTCACTTGGGGTCTCGCTAGGGGCGCCGCTTGAGGTAGCTGCTGCGAACAACAGCTTGTTGAATGGTGGACATGAGGCCATCATTTTGACAAATGTATTGTGGTGGATATCCTTGTTATAAATTGAAGACAAACTTTTTGGCTATTTGTGTAGTGAGTTTTGGTTTTGTTTACGATTGTAGTTAGAGATGTCGGTTTGTTGATTGATGGTTTATGTCTTGAAGGGGAAATGAACAATTAATCGGAGAAATATTTCCGTATAATTGGATGAACGGATTCAGAAAGTATTGATACAATTTAAAGAGATGTAGCTCTCTAAAATGGCGGTGGACGGTGGAGAAGATGTGTATCGCAATGCAAAATCGGTACAGACTGCCTTTGCTGGTGTTGGAATCATTAAGAAATCTTTTGTAAAGAAGGACTTCCTTATTATTGGGGGACCTTTCAACAATGACAAAGAGAAGGTATATCTGCTGCATTGCTTAACCTGAAGTCTGACAAATATTTTCGCTATTGCTATATGTATGCTGAACTCGGGTGTTTTCTAATTAAAGGTCGTTGTATAGGGGTACCTCCCAGGATGGAGTACTATCACAACTGCTGTAGCTCATGGTAGTGACAGACACTCCTCACTCCTCACTTTGGGTAAAGAGGGGTTCAGTATCATAACTTATGCAGATGATCTTGGGATAGCGATTTCAGAAACATTTCTTACAGTAAGATAGCGATGGAGTCTGATTTTAATGAATTTCCAAAGTGGATGGATAGTGTTGGTCTGAGGATTAATCCGTCTACGACCGAATTCAACGGTATTGAATTACAATTTCCATACCTTGACAAATTGTTTCTTGATAAAAAAAACTCAACTAAGAACTGAATATTCAAAACCGAGGCAGCAAGGCCTGGATTGCCCTTTTTTAATATAGGAAGCACTTGGAGCTAAATTCGGGCCTTCAGCCCCGAATTGTCCATTGGACATGATAGTCTCCAGACTCATGTACGGAGTACTAGTGTGGAGAAGAAATGTAACAAAGGTTATCCTCCGTCTGCATAACTGATGCCTTTAGAATCACTCTTACAGCTCCACTTGAAACTGTACTCCACCTACTCCTCGTTGACATCTTTAGGAAGCTTTTGGCAGTAAAACAGCTTAAAGAATCCGCGTAGCCATAATACTATTCTGAAGAATTCGTACTACATTGGCCCTTGTTTGGACTTGAACGTCAAGTATGAAACCAGGATTACTAGCAGAAGTGCTTAGGAATCTGGAGTAATTTTGATCCAGTTTGCGAAAGAGGTATATACAGATAGATCCAAGACAGCGTTTGTTCTTAACAAGATCCCTGTCAGATCCATCGCATCTCTGTGTTGGGTTCCACACTACAGGGATATTACGCTCAATCGCAAAGCGGATGAACTAGCTATTGAGGATGGGGGCCGTAATTTCCATGACAATGGGGAAGGACCGTCAGCCCCTATTAAATCGATTAAGTTCCACTTGGATACTGCAGTCATCAAAATGGTGCACACAGTAGGTGGGATAGGATCAGCACATGTCTCTCACCTAAACCAACCTAGCTAAGCCTGGATCGGAAGAAAATAAAGAGATTTATTTCCGTAGGTAGGAAAAGTCTAAAAAACATAGTTGGATGCCTCACGAATCACGGGGTCTGAAAATGAAATATGCCAGTAGGTTGTGTGCTCGCTTCAACGATCTCGGTAGAAGCTGTAGAAACCAGTAAATTATGATCTACCTTTTTGCACCTACAGACCTCTTTCTCTTTTGTGTACGAAAGCTCATGGCATGTACTTATTTGAAGATATTAGTGATTTAATCAGATTCGACTTAAGAAAAACCAAAAATGTTACCTCTGGGTCAAATCTGCCTACGTGTGGGTCCTGCTGCTGGTAATCACAAACTTATGTACACCAGCTGAAGTTGGTTACTTTGGAAGTAACTTTGCAATATTTCTCAATGTTGTTCAAGCTTAAATCGATCGATTTCGTACCGCGAAAATATAATACTGAGTTTTTGTCATTTTTTTTTAGCGCATAAGAGCTAAGTCTGAGTCAAAAGAACATATGATTCAAAAAGAAACCAACAGATGGCACACCCTTTACATATGTTGCTAATGGTGATTCGAAAGTCATAAGTTTCCACTTTCTATACTAGGCTCAGATTCTGCTCAGAGCCATTCCTAAGGAAAATTGAGATAGAGATTGAGCAGTATTTTTGTGGGTGGAGTGTTTGGGTCAATTTCAGGCCGCGGCATCTTCTAAGAATCGATATCATTTGGTCAGGAAGATAATTTGATTTTTAATGCTATGATGCCTTTTACTAGAAAGAAAAATATTGTACAAAATCGCTTTATTTTACATTGTAAGTTCCATTGCATTTTTTCGCTGGAATTGCTGGGTGCCTACTTGTTGATTCTCGTCTAAGAGAGTGGGGTATTGTTTCAGTTATTGGGAGAGCTGTTGCTTGATTATTCTTGATCTAAAGGAAATAGTGATAAATTCTTGAGAATAAAGGCATTGGCGCCGTTCTATTTCGTTCCACGCGAAGTCAGATACGATTGCTTGATTAAGATTAATCGGCTAGGCCAAGCTAGTAAAATCGCACATTACCGAACTTAAGTACACCTAAGAGTACAAGTACTTCATGGGATGATACTTCGCAACTAAAATAGACCATAAAAGTTTTGTGAAGAAGCAACTTCAAATTCTGGGACTCCAAAGGAACACTACCTCATGGAAAGTAAAGCTTTAAGTCACAGAAGAAGATAACACCTTGGGGACTATATTCTATCATAAACAGACATATTTTTTTAGAAAACTCTTTAGGTAATAGTATTGTTTAATAGTTGGAGTATCTAATCTAATATGCATACATGTTTAGGTTTAGACTTAAACCCATGTACATCTACATATAAATCTACTACGATAAGATCTTTGGTAGTATGTTGAGACGTCTATAGTAGTTCTCTAGGAAAACCAAGTCGTTCTTCTGTACCGATTATTATTAGATCCATATGGTATACCAAAGGCAAAGAGGAATTCCCCGCAGATTCTTGAAAACAGAGAGTAAAGTAAATTACGTAAAAATGTATCATCAAAAAAACAAAATTATCTAAATGAAACACATTTCCACATTTGTCACGTACACCAACCCTAACATGCTGAAGCTTTTTGAGAAAGCGAGAGAAGCATAGTTTCGTCTTCTCTACTTCATTTGTTTAGTCCCCAACATCTGATTTGCTTCTATACATTTGCGAAATGTTCTTAAACCGAACTTAAGCCAAAAGTACTGTAGCAAAATACTGTAACTTATGCACATAAAATTTATCACTTAAATCCCAAAATATTGATTTCGAAAAAAACACACCTTTTTGCTTAATTATTTGTTAAACTGAAGTCCATATCAAAGCTTGAAACCTTTCTCTTTTCATTTGTCCCGCATCAACCGGGAGAATTATATTTCACAATAGTAAGCCAACAGTTAAGGTCACAAAATCACTTAATTCGATTAGAGAACGGCTTTTGGGAAAACAAACTTCAAACCAATTTAAATTCACTTTTAATCAAAGACAACTTAGTAGGTAAAATTAAAATCAAGACCCAGTAGTCAATTATACTAGATAATATCCGTCCGTCTTGTTTAACTCTTGAACTGGCACTAAACGTCGAGTCTTTCGAAATTCCATCACCGTATGGCTTTAACGGACTCCTTAGGGTCATTGACCGCTTAGCGGTCTAGACGATGCGTAGACAAAGCAAATTTAAACAATTTCTTTGAGTTTTCTTACCAGTAGGTCAGTGACCGGAGGAAATGGGTTTCAAGCCTTTTTCTTTGGCAACAATAAACATGTTGCAATGGTTTAAAAATGTTGCAGAACTCCTAAATGGGCTTGTGGTCATGCTACCAAATGCCAGAAAAGGACAGACGATTTTTTAAAAGCTTTCGGAATTGACAAAAAAATTTTCAAAAAAAAAAAAACGTGATTTGTAAAAAAAAAAAATACATACCTTAATGATCCGTATGTCAGTTCCACTCAAAATTCGATTTTATCTTTATTTATGTTTAGGTAACAAAATTTTTGCTCAACAAAAATAATTCCGTCAGTTAATTGTGGATAATATTACAAAAACACGCGACAAACAAAATATTTATATATGGTTATTGTTTGGATAAAAATGTGTGGGAACAAGAGAACAGTTGATGTTTCCCTTTTCCCGAAAATGAACGAATTGAAGTCAAAAAAAAAAAAAAAAGGAAGAAAGCAAGAACGACACAAAAAGAAAAAAACTACGAATAATAATATTTCTTTAATCGTCGAAATAGGAAACAAATTGATCGAAGATCAGGAAGAATAATTAACCACACAATAAAATTAAATTTGTTTATTTGCTGCGATTTAGTTTTATGTTTTGTTAATAGCGGGAGAGTGACGTGTGTGATACAGATTGGAGCTTGGTTTGATTATCACTGCAGGGTACATTAATCGACTTGACAGCAAGTGGGTGTGCGAAGTATATAGACTGTAACGGGAATATAGTGCGTGGAATTTTGAAAATGAATGCAAAAACAATTTTTTTTTTATTACGCGCAGTGGCTATAGTACGGAGAGCAAGTCACGACTTTTTTTTTATTTTGGTTAATGTTTAAGTCAAATAAGCTCATTGATGGGTTTAAAGGAAATAGTAAGGAGTTATAGGTTTGTCCTTTCCAAATTGTAATTTACTTGTACTTTCTGGGAGATCAAGTTATATCCGCTTAGTATTCCACTAAGCAAAATCTGTAGAATATATAAAAAAAAAAAGCTTGAGCAAGGATTTGGAATAACTTGGATTTTAAATATTTACAAATCATTAGATTTCTAAAAATCAACTCTATTCATTTTTATTTTATTTACTGTAGAGACAAAATTATTATTTTGAGGAATTGAACTCAATTACTAAAGTTATTAGCTAACTATGCGAACTCTTTAAACCATCCCTCCCGAGATTTCTATAAATTTTGGAATAGTTTTCCGATACGTCACCTAGGTCTTCGAAGTTGTATTCATATAGAGGGGCGCTTTCTTGGTTCTCATAGGCATTTGCATACAAAGTGAACAGTGCTTTCTGTCACAGCCTCTGTAGAAGTCATATGTATCTAGTCACATTTTACTTCGGTGGGTCGTCAAGAGATTGTGGCTAGTAATAGTTTCCGTGAAGAGTGCTAAACGCGTTCTTTAAAGCGCGTGTATTTGCCTGGTTTTAGTATTGTTTTGAGACACGATAAGATGACATTGTTCTCCAGTCTCAAGAAGTTAGTGTTAGGGGAGATAGAATAAAGTTAACGACCATTGGCAGGTCCTACTCAAAACCCTTTATTGCTAATCTGTCCGGCAGTTCGTTCACTTGGAAAGCAGTGTATCCTCAAGCCCACCAGAGTAAAATTATGTGATTTGCTGCAAGTACATTTATCTTGTTTATATTTTTGTGTCCTGATTTTGTAAATGTCAAAATGTAGCCTTACTCTTCGATTTTGAGTTGTCTGTTGCTTATTATCACCTTTTTTAAATTATTTGACAGAAAGGGTTTTTGATTGGGACGCCCCATTTTTTCCAATAGAGTTCCTTAGCTATGCGTGAAGATAACTTCATTTTGTTTGAGGTTTAAACTTTATAGCTGAGTTAAAGATCTCTTTAAAACATTCCCAAGTGTCTTTCCCTTTACTACTAAAATGTAAGAGGATTGCGTACTAAGACCTCTACTGTATAACTCCCAAATTCTGCCGTATGACATTTTTGCACTCACTGAGACCAAACTTACTTATAATATATAAAATGTTGAATTATTCATCAAAGTCTTTCATTTACATCGCGACGATGGTCAGGATAAATAGGATGACTTGGTTGGCAGCTCTTGGCTATACACTCTCGTCTCGATTCTACACTCTTTAAAAAATCATCTACAGCATATTTCTACAGCATGTTTGTGCTAGAGTTTCTGTTTCTAAGCGTTGTCTTTACATCTGTCCTTCTCAACCAATCCATGGTTATCACCTGGCTATAGATGCTATTGATTGCATATAATACTATTTTAGGAGATTTTAACCTGCCTAAGCTTAAATGGAATATGATTGATCAATCTTTCTATACCATCAGCATAGATTGATCAGTTTGCTGTTTCAGCAAGCAATTACCTTCTATCAAAATTATACAATTACCACCCACCTCTTTCGTATGACAACGGCTTTAAAAGTACTCCTTCTGAGTACTCGTATAGCTTTAATTTACACAGAGCAGACTTCGTCAAACTCAACAACCTGCTTACTTACTTACTTAATTAGATGGCGCTACAGTCCGGGATGGACCTGGGCCTCAACCAACAAGCCTCTCCAGCCAGCTCGATATTTTGCTAGCTGCCTACAGTTTCGCACACCAAGTTGGTTGAGGTCCCTTTCCACTTGAGCGCGCCACCTTAGACAAGGTCTTCCTCTACTACGACGTCCATCTGGGGTGGATTCGAAGACTCTCCGTGCATTGTTGTCCATCCGCACTACATGACCCAACCATCTTAGTCGTTGTATTCGAACTCTTCTGAATAGTTCGATGTCACTATATAGCTTGTAAAGCTCATGAGTGTATCTTCTTCTCCATTCTCCGTCTATGCATGCGGGACCAAAAATCACCCGAAGTATTTTTCTCTCATAACAACCGAGAGCGGCCCCATCCATTCTTGACATAGTCCATACCTCTGCACCGTAGAGAACATTATCCATCGTCATCCTGCACAAACCGGACGAGTTTGGCAAAACGCCAAAGCTAGACATAGCTCTATATGGCTCTTCTCTATAGTTACTGTCATAGGCGGCCTTGAAATCGATTTGAAATTGCTGACAAAAGATTTTAAGCGTTCACACAGAATAGCAGATCAGATGTTGTGGGGTATGTGGGGTAGGGATACTTATTCCGCTATAGTTGGCGCAGTTTAGAGGGTCTCCTTTTTTGTTGAGGATCGGACAAACAATGCTAAGGTTCCATTGAACGGGCATACTTTCGTCCGACCATATTTTGCAAATGAGTTGGTGCATGCTCCTTACCAAGTCATCCCCCGCTGTTTTGAATAGCTCGGCAGTCAGGCTCAGCTTCAGCAGCTTTATAAGATTTCAGCTTAGATATCCTTATCTTAACTTCATCCAGGTCAGGTGGACGGAAATGTTGGCTATCATCGTCCAGATTGAATGGTTCATTCTGCCTGACAACGGAATTTTGGTCATCGTCGCCGTTATACAGTCTGACTACGATTCTACTACTAGGTTTCCTTGTTCATCCCTTCATGCTTCGGTTCTGGCTTTGTAGCCTTGACATGTTCTTTTTATCTTCTGGTAAAACTTCCGAACCTCATTCCTGCAATAGCTTTTCTGCATTTGCTTGCCGACATTCTTCGTCGAATCAGAGGTTTCCTTGTGGGGATCGAGAGAAACCCAGCAAATCAGATGCGGCATCCCTGATGGCTTTGTGGCAATGTAGCCACAGGTCTTCAGTACTTGATGCTGGCGGCATATAAGATCCCTTGAGGATTGAATCCTATTTACGAGAAGAAGACTGCCATTATAACGATCGGTTTAGGTCCATGATTTCTAATTCAATTCAAGCCTCCTCTGGAGTACCTCATAGCAGCCATCTTAGTCCCTTATTAATTATTTTGACAATGAATGATGTTGATCGTATCATTGTAGATTCACTTACATTTATCTTTCTATGCAGATGATATGAAGTTTTTCAGGCATATATAGTCCTCTTCTGACTTCTACTGCAGAAAGACTTGCATAAATTTTCTACTTGGTGCTTTAATAATATCCTTGAGCTCAATATCAATAAAAAAAAATGCACGTAAGCGTATTCCAACTACACATTGTAGTTATCTGATTTTCAATGAACCAATTCCCTTAGTAACTGAAATGGGCGACCTAGGTGTGCCAAAGAACTTAGTTTCGCCTTACATATTGACAACATTATACTGAAAGTCAGTTCTTCCCTTGGCTTAGGGTGTAAGGAATTTATGGCACTAAATCCCTTTATCGAATCTTTCTTCGGCCTCTCATTAAATATGCCAGTCAAGTTCGGTCGCCTTATTACACCACCCACATTCTTCGAGTAGAAGCTGTACAGCGCAGGTTTATTTGATTCGCTTTAAGGGGCTTCCCTGGACTGATACTCTTAACTTACCCGCGTACTCAGATCGACTGAAACTTTTAAACCTACAGCCTCTCTCTCTGTTGGGCGTTAAGTTGTCGACTTACTCGTTGTTCATCAACATTTAGTTTGTAACATTAGTAGCCCCTCTCTACTTGAACTATCATACGCACCGAACAAATTATGTCTAGAATCAAAGTCAACGATATTCACATTTGCTTTGACTTTCATCTTAACAAACTGTACCTTAAGAAAGACATTCATTCCGCTTATACCTCTCATCCCATTGCTTCCACCCTTAGTTCATAATTATAATTTTTAGGAACCCTGTCAGTTTTAAGGAACTTTGTTAGTATTAAGTTTGTGCTTGTACTAAGCTTTAATAAATGTTCCCGTCCTCAAATTTAAAGGTGGTGCAACAGTTCGGAGTGAACCTGGGCTTCCACATTTAAATATAGAAGGTACACCTTTCAACAAGCAACGGAGAGTATTGTTGACTAAGAGTAGTCTAGATAGTAGTCGAAATAGTGCACCATTCACAATCGCGGCTGTGCTGCATGACCTCTGTAGACTTTCTTTCAAGGAAAACCCTACAATGAACATAATTTTAGTGGCTGAACTGTGGATTTTAAATCCATGTACATTATTTTTCTTTTTGCACCTTTGAAACGATCTTAGCAGAGCCGCCTACTGTAACCTTATGTGTGTATGGCTCTGCACTTCGTCATTCGGTATCGTACAGTACTCTACTATACTCTATTTCTAAAATAATCCTTATTGACTAAACAGCCAGGTATTCACATTTTCCTAAGCAACTGTATATTATATTTGGCACAAAGATTGGATCATCCTTCAATCATTCGTCGCCTCTGACAAAGCCCTGCAATCGTTGTCTATATTCCCCCGTATATTGTCCTGTTAATAACGACTGTGTACCATCCAATATTTACCTCGCATTTAGCTTACCTTCTTTTAAACTTCTTCATCTCATGGCGTTATCAAAATAATTGTCTATTTACGATTTATTCATACACACGGAGTAACTTCAAATACCTTGCATGCCTTTCGACCTTACTAGTCGACATTAATTAGGAATGATGAAAAAAATTAGCCCTACAGGTCCTTTCGCCACCATATTTGCTACATTCGTTTCAGCTTTCAGCTGTCGTCTTGTTTGCCCACTAATTACACCCTCATGGCATACAAAAGTGCTTCCTCGACATTCAATAAATTTCCACTTTTCATCTTTTCAAATAAAAAGTATAAAAGGACACTTCTCACCTCGGTTCCACCAGAGGGCTCATTGCCCGCTCCCACACACCTGTATACGAATGAAAAATTCTTTTCATATTCAACCAATGACTTTTTTTTTGACACTCAACGATGACGGATTAGCACACAGAGCCCGCCATGTATAGGGAGACCTGGCTCGCAAAAAAAAAAAAAAAAAAAATCGTTAACACCATAAACCAGTTAAAAGAGTAAAGAAGAATTCGCGTCATAAATAAGCAAAAAACGAACCAAAAAAGGAGTCGTTCCTACCCTACAGTGGTGAAACTTAAGTGCTAATGCGTATACGAGATTAGGATAATAAAGTTGTTAGCTACAGAGCATCAGTTCCTTCGGCGTCGTCGTCGTCATCGTCCTCGTAGTCTTGTGGCGGTTCGTCATTTTTTATTTATGACCATAAGAGAAGAAAAGTGATTCGAAATGAGGATCTGAGAGGTTTCCTTTTCATTCCTTTTGCCTTGGCTTTTTGTGTGTGCAAGTCTGTAATATATCTCATGGATGGACCATTTGCACCTCATTAACTGCTGCTGCTTGCTAGAAGGGAAACTTTCTGTGGTCGGTCGGTCGGTCGGTCGGTCGGTGCTAGTGATGGGTTGCACCTTCATCTTCCTCGCCCTTGGACTCGGAGTCATCATCTAAAGACAAAGCAAACATCTCAGAACAATGGGTAAAAGCCCTTAACACTTCATTTAATTTATATTCATGGCTATGTTGTGGTGCCGACTTGGTTGAGATAAATGGGCGAAAAGAGTTGCTGTTGTTGCCTACTCTTGAATAATCTCTCTGGGTTTTTTTTTTGTTCTGCGTTTTCAGAAAATTTGACTTGCAACTACTTATGGCCGACAATAGTGGAAGTTTCTGTGCCAAATTGCTAAATATAAATCAGATATCAGAAGTTTTGAGGGGAAAAAGTTTTTCGAACCTAAATACAATTTTCGAGATTTTTATGGCCGTGCAAATGGCATTGTTGGAAAGTTTTGATATTTTTTTTGTGTGTTGCGAGTTGTAGTTATTTGCTCCCTAACCCCCGAGGAAAATTTACAAATTTTTAAGTTTTTCCGCAACATTTAGAAAAATTATTGTAGTGGCGGCCATTGAGAGTGTTGGTGGGAGAACAAATTACGCTTCGGATTGTATTTCGATATTTAAGGGGTGTTTTCCGTTAACAACATTGAGAGTTTTAGAGTTTTTTTTATTAGAAAATAATAAAAAAAAAAATAACAACTTTGGAAGTATGATCTCTCATCCTTAGGGAAAAAATCTGTATCTAATATCTATACGAATTAGCTAAAGGTATCTTATGAGTGTTACTTTGTTTAACGCAACTAAGTAAATAAGTTTCATTATCCCTCGGTATCACAAGTTTGTTAGGATTTACTAAATGCAAATTGCACCTGAAAGCATACTGTAAGTTTATATTTCATTGCATACTCACTGGCTGCTGTGGTATCTAAAGCAGAGCTACCGATGCATCATAAGCTGTTCCATGATGCATACTGATGCTGACTTGCTTGTTGCCAATTCTATTATCTCTTGAAATTTAAAGTTCTTGGTATTTGGTACCATTTTGCTTCTAGGATATACTTCTCATCCTTCCTTTCTAATTTAAGCTTTTATCAGATGATAACACCGCTAATTTGTACTTGTTTTGTGAATGGGACTCACAGGATCATACGTCTTATTTTCTTGAATTCTCAATCCTCTTAATGGATTCTTGGCGCTTGTCCGGTCACTGTGGATCTTTAGTTTGTTGATTTTAGTCTATCTTCCCGTATCCGACTACTCAAATATCTTGACGAGATTTTCAAGATCATAGTTGGATATGAAGCATACATCAAGATGCTTTGAATTTTCAGGACGGTGGTGGTCTATTTCTGACTCCTACTAGTACCTGGGCGAGGTGTTTGAAAGTCGTGTACTATAGCCAATCCTTGACAAGAATTTTTTTCTCATTTTTTAAGTTAGTTTAAGTACTCTCAGAATGAGAATCGGGTCTTACTTACTTACTTACTTACTTATTTAGGTGGTGCTTCAATCCGAGGTGGACCTTGGGTTCAATTCACAAGCTTCTCCAATTAAAGCAGTCTTTGGTTAACTGCCTTTAGTTGCACACTCCAATTCGGTTGACATCCTCTTCCAATTTTGTGTTCAAAACGACCAAGGATATCTACACCCGCCTTCGTTAACATCCACGCTTCAGCATCATACAGCAGGACTGGGATGATGAGGGTTTTAGATAAAGTCTCCTTAGTATTTCGTGACAAGGCCTTGCTA
The DNA here is from genome assembly GCA_905220385.1 of Xylota sylvarum. Lineage (NCBI taxonomy): Eukaryota > Metazoa > Arthropoda > Insecta > Diptera > Syrphidae > Xylota > Xylota sylvarum. The sequence continues at coordinate 98,090,516 of LR999957.1, read as the reverse complement.
CTCAATTGCCTTCTTAGGTCAGAGAAACAGTGATGGATAAGTGTAACTCTACGTTTGATTTCTGATGTGACAACAATGTCAGAGTTTATAGCGGAGCGGAAGAAGACAAAATCCCTAACTATTTCAAAGTTATGGCTGTCTATTGTGATGGTTTGTCCGATTCGTCGGTGTTGTCTGTCACTTATTGTTACAGCACACACTTGGTTTTGCTCGCATTCGCAATTAAACCCATTTTAAGTATTTTTGCGCCACTCACTCTTTGCCAACGCCTGGATCAGTATTGGAGATCCCTACAGACCTGGGATTTAAGTCGAAGCTCATATAGGGATAACACTTATAGTTCGGGCTGACTGGAACTGTAGACGCCACCGTTGATTCCATGTAGGGAACTCTTCCACTGCCACCTGGAGCAAGAGCAAGTGCTTTGTATTGAGTGTTTTTTGCCACTTTTGGTATGAACACAATCTGCGACTAGAGCTAGTGTAATGCCATTAATTATTTGCTCAAGTTCTTAGTCTTCCCTTCGAGTTCTCAATATGTTGGTCTTGGCGAGTTTTCAGGAAAGTGGGTTTCTAAGAACGATAGTTCGCTTAGTTCTTCATATTCGGTGTAATGGACATGTGTCGTATTTTCATAATCTTTATATGGAAGAGAACCAACCACGAAAGGCTGGTAAAATGTTTCGAGATGCTATTCTATTAATTTTTTCGGAATATACTATTTGCCCTAAATAGCATAAACTAGCCATTCGTTTTCTGTAGGCCAGTGTTTTGAGGTTCCATGTAATTGTCGATTGTAAGAGTCTTATCGTTCAGTTTTGAAAGCTGTCGAGTGGATTTAAACGATGTGTTGGGGACGAAATCCCAACTTGTATTTCTTGTGATACATATTTTACTTAAATCGGACAGATTCTATCGATAGCTCACTGGATACTTTCTAGTTCTAAATTAACTTACAATACACGGATCACATTATGTTTGAGTTCAAGTAACATTATTCATCGGATCATCTCGATTTCAAATGTTATCAAAGGTATCAAATGCTTTCTTGCAGTATTTTATAAGTATTTTTCCCTTAAGTTCATGATTGTTGTCCAAATCAGGAGGTCAGTCCAATCTGATTGTTATGTCAATCTGTTGGTAACTAATGCCTCTGAAATTAACTAATCCTTTCACTTGACTTTTCACTGCATTTTGTTTGTTGTTTTCGCTAACTAGTCAGTAGTGGCAGATCATTTGGACCCTGGATCGCAAGGACCCAACCAGAGTGCTAAGAGTCACAGTAGGTCTTCCTAAAAGTAAGTTCATAATATGTATAATTGATGCCTTCTAATGATTTCGTTTAAGATATGGATTGTCCTAAGGTCTAACAAGACAGTTAATGGTAGTGTGAATATAAACATACTCGTACGTACGCCTAGACGTGAATAGACTTTTTCGGATCCAAAACAAATAAAAGTAAAAACAAGAATTTACTTGGCCTCTTCTTAAAAAAAATGTTTCTTTTATATTCTTTAAATCGATTCCGTATTATGCAAATGGTATCCATTCGACGTGCAAATACTTGTATTTGTTTAGGACCAACCAGATGTTTTTGACAATTTAAAAAAGCAAACTCGTGACTAATGAGCCTCTCGCACAAGTTTAACCTTTTTGGATTTGTGCCTACAAGTATCACCATCAACACCCGTTTGTTATTTCTTCTAAAATTCGTTTCAAGTCTCAATTTACTAACACCGGTCCTACCAAATAAATAATCAAATGAGGTGTTGTACCTACTTTGAATATTCAGTTCAGTTTTCTGCTTCTGTAGGTATGTACATACATATTTCGAAAGCAACCAGATCATGTATACAACACTTCTCTCATAAGTAGTCACTTACCTAAACCAGAATAAATACATAGTTGCTTACACTTTTAAGGATTTTTCGATACTTATTTTTACCGACAACTTATACGAGTCTTTCGCAACATTTTACATAAATATTTCATTTTTATCCTTTATCGCTTTCGTTCTAGTAGTTGACAATTCATTCTGAATTTCTCGTGTATCAACAATATCCTTCCGAATCACTACGTTCAACCCATTGTCTGTTTCGAGAAGAAAAAATATATTTCAAAAGAAATCCATCTTCTATTCAAAAAAGAGAAAAAAAAAAAAACATTTGCTAAGGCAGACGCCAGAAAAATGTGTCAACACAAAAGAATATCCTTTCAATTTTTAACAATCTTCCCTTAGACCGTTGCGGTCAAAACTATTATAATCGGCCAATAGGCCGTTGAAAAAGTAATAAAATAAGAAAAGGAATCCTTGCGACATTATTCACGAAAAAGGACTTTAATGGAGAGGCCATCTTTTTGTTCTTTTGTTCGAGACTTTCTTCGGTGGATTGACAAAGATGTTTTAATAGTCCCATCATTCAGTGGTCAATTAAGGACATTTCAAAAGATTAAGTTTCGTCTTCTACCAATGGGGAAGGCGTAATGCAGGCACTGGGATACAGTTTATTTTTAGTTGGAGGATATAATTTGGTCTGTTTGGTGTATATGTTTTTTTTTTTTCTGCTCACGTGTTTGGGAGTTGAGTCTTATTGGAGATGGTAAGGGTGAATGTAAAGGGTTTGTTTTCGTTAATAGCGTCCCATTTTGAGTTTTAATGTATTTGAGATATAGGGTTAAACAACCATTGATACAATTAATTTTGTGACACAAATTCATTCAAATGTTCTCCATGGAAACGCCTAGGCGGTGAAATGTGCTGAACTCAATTTTTCATGACTTTTGCATAAATCGGGCGATATGGTGATAATTTGGGGTTCGATGTTGGTCTGGCTTATTGACATAAACCCCGAACTTGACACAGCCTCAAGGAAAAGAGTCAAGAGTCGTCGAATCACATGAATGAGGCGACTGATTGACTGGTCCGTTTCTTGAGATAACATAATCATCGAACTTAGACTTCAATAACTGAATTGGAGCCACATTTGCTTCAAGATATATTCTTCCAATTTATCCCAAAAGTAGATGAAGTATGTGTCATTGACTCCTATTTCACGAAACCCTCACCAAACAGTGATTTTTCTGGGTGAATTTTCGGAAAGCTGCAGACTTGTACAATTGCGACAATTTTTGTAAACCGTGGAACCTGAAATGGGCTTCGTTAAGAATGATTTTTTTTCAAACGAGGTGGCCAAATGACTGGAATATTTCTAGAGATAACATGGTCACCGAACTTCGACTTTAATAACTCGATTTTTTGACCAGCTTGTTTGGATGTGGCGCCATTATGTTGAAACCACATTTACGATCAAAACCGCACTTAAAGTTATCGTTACCGAACGCGAACTTTAATATAAAATTTTGATTATGTTCAATAATGTTTGTTTAAGTCTTACATGATTACATAGCGAGTTTAAACGTCAAATAATCCGCAGTTAACCTCACGCATAACCGAAAAAGACTATGGATGCATTTTAGAGTGAAATCGTCTGAATTTCTGAAATGCGGCATTCGATTGCTTTCTTAAGTTATTGCATCTTCTTACAGTGGTTCACATAGATCTTACTTTTCAAAAATCCTAGAGGAGGAAAGTCAAAAAAATAAAAATACAAACATTTGGCGCGACAGATCCATTCAGGACCTTGGGAATTTTTGTTCTTAAAAAAACGACCTAATACCTAAAATTTGCTTTCATTTCGAGTGCGCAGCACTGGATCATTACGTGCTGGTTATCTTTCATTGCTTTCATGTAGGCTAAGCAATAGTAGTTTTCGTAGTTCTCAATTTTGTGAAGAAAGGATTGGATCTCTACTAGGTATGTATATTCTTCAGATATGGTTTAGAAAATTTTGTTCGTAAAAATATTTATCTACATATCTATCTGAAATTGTTATTTCTAGGGCGTCACAGGATGTGATTTAGCGATTTAGCGAAACACTCACCTGGCTCCATTGTACTATAAGGAAGAAAAATTCAGTATTACCCATTTTACCAAGAGAATGCACTTTAGCAATGAGGAGCTTACAGTACCAGCACTCATCAGTTTTGGAGCCATCCGTAAAGATTCGAATTCAGGCTCAGACTCTGGCCGAAGTCAATTCTGAACGCAAGGAAAAGCGTTAATTTGCACGGCTGTTGCAAATTGCATCAGACGGCATATTCATTCAATCAGGGTCGTAGCATAAGTGTCGCGCAAGGTCATCGAAACTCCAGTGCGGATGATACCAAAAGCCACCCCGACTAAGAGATTGTTTTGATAGTACAGTCCATGATAAAAGTATCAAGGAAAGATAGATCAAGCAGAGCATCTACAGCCAAGCGTACTAGGGAAAGCTCACGTGCAGCCGAGACAGACAGTGCTTTAGAGTTTTGTGCATAAGGCAGTCACATAGTATGTATTAACGCGAGGCCCCCTCCACCAAACAACCGATGTGTTGAAAATACTGTGCAGATACTTCTCCAATCGAAGCGATGTTTCACCATGGTCATCGCATATTGTGCATATGGCCCCAAACCGACTTACCAGATTTTCCATGAATGCGTCATTATTATAGTTGTGGTGATGTGGTTACCTATACTGTCTCTATTTGCGTTCAAATCCCTATAACAAAATAGAAGATATTTCAGCGGAATTAAGGGGCATTTGTGGAACAATTTACGATATTATTATTCATAAAGCTAACATTTCTAAATTCATGTCCTTTCAATAACATTGCTTAAGGATAGGTTCAAGTCTCAACCGCAAGAATTAAACATATCCATGTCTACTAAAACTATACATATGTATATGAATTTTCAACAGTTCTCCTATTAGTTTAGGCACCAACCGTAAATTAGAAAAAATCTAGCCATATCTGAGTTTCAAACCTTGATCTTGTGGAATCGGTAAGCACTTAGTTCATTAAAACATAAATTAGCACTAGGTATCCCTCATTTTTATTTCCGTCTGGAATGGATCGTATAATACTACATACTATACATTCCTCTCATTGTTTTATAAAAGCTGATTTTTTTTTTAAATAACGAAAAAGTGGGCGCGGGTCTGTATAATGTACATATGAGCAAATTATACATAACGCATGCATCTTTATAATTGATCGATAGTTTGTTTTTTAGTTTCTTAGCTTTTTAGTTTTGTAAAGATATTGATAGAATAACATTTTATTTAAAGAGGCTTCTCTCAAAATTGTTTACGGTTGCACCACTTGGAACTCCAACAAGCTTTTATTTAAAATAGCCTCCAATTTCTAGGACATCTCTTAGGCCTTTACCCTGTGTACTTGAACACAGGGTAAAAGGTCCCTAGAAGTAGGCGTAGATACAAACCTCATACATATATTAGTATTCGAGCGCGTAATAAATGGTATGAATTTCAATTTAAAAAGGTCTCAATAGACCGCTAAGAAACAATAAACATCATAAATGGGTTTCCCAGCAGGTTTGCTAAAAGAAAGTCGTTGAAATTGTAATTAGAAGCGTCGTTGCTATTTTAACACTTAACACTTCAAAAACTATTTATTGTACCGTAAAATCATGAAAACCCCGCTATCTGTTCGTCAACTAATGAATCACCGATTGACTTTCAAATATCCCATTGAGTTGACTGTATCAGGTTTTTTTTCGTGATGGACACTTTTTGAATATGACCAGAGCTGAAAATAATAAAACACGTTTAAAATTCCCTAAAATGGGTGTTGGTATATACATACATACATATATTTATGTATGTTCTTTTTTTTTGCATTTTTATTATTAGTATACAATTCAATCAGTTTTTATCGGTGGAGGATATTTTTACTGGACAGGAGGACTGTATTTCAGTATTTTTTGTTTGGGATAGGCAGTGAACCAATTGTGTATCCACTATAGACAGAGTGATAGAAACTATTTCGATGTATTATATTGTAAACACATCCTTTATTGAAAAGCAATTGGTCCGTAAACGCTGTAAAAATTAAAATAAACAAATGTGTAATAGAAATATTAGAGAAAGGTTACAAACCAGTGTTTCTACTTTTTTTTTTACTTTTGTATACTTTTTAAATAACCCAAGCATCAACTATTTAAATTATGCCGTATTACCATAGTGTACGTATACGCCATATATCTTCATGTAGAAGATACTTTGAACAAGGGATGTCGATTGTTTTCTTGTGAATTTTCGATGTTTTAAAGCAGATCCTTACACAACGACCATTGCTCCGATCCTCATAGTCTTTGAATCTAATCTGAAAGGACAATTAAACAGGGACTATCTCGGATCAGGAAATTCGCGCAAGTTGAAAAGCAAACATTTTAAAGTGCAAAACTGAAGACAGATAGCTGTAGCTAAGAGCCGGGCTACTTAGAGAGTATTGTTGGTTACTGCACATGTTTACGCTGACCCTGTAGCGCCACTCAGCTAAATGTGTAATAATACATAGATACAAAAGAACTGTAGAATAGTTTCTTCCTAGTCTTTATTACTGCACTGCTGCAAAATTCGTTTGTACAGAGGTTGAGCCAATAAGAGTACGACTATGCCTACTAAGCACACCGACGATGCTGATTTGCCTTCGGCTTAGGGTCTATCAATTGGACTGGTTAAATTTAGGCCAGATCTGTTCTCTGTTTTGGCTTGAGGAAATATTTACATACATAGGCTTACTTAAGTCTTGTCTTTTCCGAAAATTTTTAAGGACAGTGTCAAGTCTGGTAAATGTTGCTAGCCATATAGTTTCACGGAATGTCAAAAACAAAGTTAGACGCTTCACTGAGCGTTTTTTGAAGAAAACAAAAACAAGTCCAATGCCGGCCGTTTGGAGTAACTTCAACTTGAAAAATGCTAAACTGCTGTAATCATCCTTAAGTCTAAAGGACCGATTTGTATTTCGAGACTCGCAATAGACACCAGTACCTAGATACATTTTGGATCCGCCGGTACAGCTAGCTCATTTCGGTGTGGAATTCTGATAGCGAATCCCCGACTACAGTTTCGTAGTGGGACGATATAGTCCACCGGTTAAGAATTGAGGCATGACCATACGGCTTAGCTAAGCATAGTCCGGATTCCCTTAGTCTTAACACCGTTTTAGTTGCCGAGCTGCTGCAGTAGATATCAAGTAGAAGAGGGTTAAGTATTCTTTCTAGAGCTGTTGATCTCATCGATCTCCTAATCCCCAGGCAGCTGCCCGTTTAGTCTTACCATTGTATAGTCAGTGTATCACTATAGGTTTGATTTGGCATGCTTTCCCGAATGCTCGTCTACATACGTATAATTCCACATAAACTTTCTTGATTCAATTGTGAACTATTATCTCACTGACTTCTACATTTTAAGAAAGATAGCATAAGACATATGTCAATACATACATAAAAGACATGTCATAGCTTTTCTGTTGACTAATCAGCACGTCCATCGAAGTATCGACTTACAGTTTGTCAAGTTTCACTTCTGATTTGTGTTTGTTGACTGCTTGGTCAATGTCTAGAATAAATTGGCTGGCAAACTGGGTGCCGAAATTAGTGTTTTCAACAGTAAAAAAAAACTGCCTTTGTATCAGCCCTACTAAAGTGGACGTGGCATGCTGAATTTTTTTATTGACTTACTATGATAACTTCAACCGTTTGAGGGTGTTTTAGCAAAATATCATCAAAATACTAGACAGCTGTGACACGGCACGGTATTCAAGGTCCTTCTAAGTAACAACACTGTATGTAGTAATAAGTGGCACTTAAGCTAGGTAAGGTACCTTATGTACACTAATGTGACTGACAAGCAAACCATTTGTGAAAGAATCTATGTAGGTCAAAGTAATATCTCCAGGATACCACTCGTAGGATCCACCGAATTTTTATGTACACCAGTTGAACCTTCGCTGAAAAGTGGGGATGTCTATATACAAAGTATGGGGACTGTAGATAAATTGAACACCTATTATGAAAAGTCTGCTTGACGGATTTCAAAAAAATTTACTCTTGTAAAAGATTTTATCCTCCTAGCTCAAAATTTAAGGCTTAAAAAGTAGTGGCATACGGACATGCCTCAATCGTCTTCGATGTCGATACTTACTGATGTCGATTATTTCTCTATTTTATAAACTATGTATCAAAGTTAATATACCCTTATGATAGGGTATAAAAATACTGGTAAGATCCCTGATGCACATACTCTCATGTAGACTTTCCTGTGAAAAGAATGCGTCTTAAAGTCGAACAAGGACAGCAGGCTATGTATACATTAAGTCCTCGTGGGATATGGGCATTGAAATTAAAAGGAAGTGTATGACTTCGTTAGCCTAAATTCGCTTCACTATATTGCTCTATATTAGACCGCAGTGCCACAATCATATTGTAATAAATACACAGCTTAAATCCGCAATTTACTACTGTTTACCTCAATTCAAATAAAACTCTAGCATAACTAAAATTTCCTAAAAATTAAAATAGGCTTCCCAATTATTAAATGAAATTATTCGCAAAGCTTTCTAATTAATTAGTACATCATTTATGATTTTAAAAAGCTATTAAATAAATCGTTTCTCAATTGATTAAATCCCCCACAGAGTAACTAAATTCGCCCTGACATTATAATTGTTTTAGTCAGGTGATGGTTTTCCAAGGACTATTTACAACTAACTAATTGGGTAAATAGAAATTGAGTTTGCTAGGACACAATTACAATGGTTTGCTGTTATTGATTGGGATGTTTCGCTCCAAAAATTTGTCGAAATAATGAAACAAATAGACTTTTGTAAGTATACAAGTTTTATCATGTTTTTTTTTTGCAATTTGTTTAAAACTATTTATTTTGGGTTTTATATTTATTTTGTTTTTTCTTTCAATGCAAATAGATATGAACACTTATTAAATAATTATGCATGAGGGGAGTAATTATAGAGTTAATTTTTTTTAGTTTTCAACAATTATTGGGAATTTATATTTACATTTTTTATTGGGAAATTAATTTGTTTTTCATAAATTTAATTTATTATTCTTACTTGCTATCTATTTAAAACTAAATTTACAAACTACGTTTGCGAAAATACGTTTTTAATTGTTTTTTTTTTATCATTATCTTTTTAAATTAAACTAAAAATAAAAAATAAAATTTTCGAAAAATATACATATGTTTAGGTAATGGTTAAAATCAACAAAATTCGACGATCTTTGATGCGATTTGTATACACGACATGGTCGCTTGTTGCTCCGAATAGATGGGGCGACAAGGTATAGGTTAGAGTTATAAGAAGGTAACCACAACGTGTAGCTCCTTCACCTTTGTCTTTGACGCTATATTTATAGAAGTACAGCATGTGTCATCATAGTATTGAGATTTTGTTTGCCACTAAGTGCGATAGATACGGACTGTCCATGATAACATCATAAGCATGTTGAGTAGAGATTGACGGAAGTCCTGCCAAAGTCGAATATCTTGCAAAAGGGGCACTAAAAACTACTGCTTCCAGTACCAAAATCGATTGGATTGACCTTCATATTGTGTTTATGGAGTTGTTTGCATATTTGTAGAATTATTTAGCCGAATTTGCTTCTCAGTCTGAGTACGAAATACTTAATGATCATTACATGACCAACTTGATTATATGATTGTGAATCTTCTTTTTGAGTTTTTTCTCGAGAGCAAGGTTAAGAAGAAACACTCTCTCCGCCAGTGTCTTACTTTTGCTTTTTAGATCTAAATTACGCATTCGTAAGGGGATAAGAAATCTGACACAATTTATAACTTCTAGCGCGTCTGCTCTTTTATGCAGAACATGTACCTTGTTAAGAACTAATAAGTTCGTCCTTTGTTAGTTGGAGAGGAAACCAATTTGGAGGAAAATTCGGTTCTGGCTGTTTAACTATAACAAATAGAAATACAAAGTTTTAGCGCGACAGGTCCCTTCTTACAACCATTCGTGTTGTGCGTGTTACATTCTTTAGACGAATGGAAGGGTCTACTAATGCCGTATCCGAAGGGCAATTTTTTTGTTTTGAGAAACATTTTCCTTACAATTTTACTCTCAAAGGTTTGTCAGACGCTCGCGAGAGGTGGGACCGCGAAAGAAATTTAAGGTGTTGTCTGCGAATCGAAACTTTAACCCCTCCCTCTGTAGACCAACGCACTAACCACTTGAGCTAAGGCGTCAACCTATTTGATATGATGATGATGACTTCAAATATAACAACTTAGATTGCTTGGGCTTGTTCTAGAGTGGATGACAACTTTTGGGCCGGTAAGGAGAGCCTTTAAAATACCTTTCTTAGGTGGAAGGTGCCCACTCATGGAAAGGGTTCTTAACCACCAGTGTGCGAAACTGGAGGCAGGTAGCTAAGGATCGAGTTTACTTCACAGGCTTATTAATTGAGGATAAGGTTGTTTTAGAGATGCACTGCACAATTTATCCAATAGCCATGATTTGAGACAGCGAAAAGAGAATTGTAAGAGGTACCTAGCAAGGAAAATCGGGAATTGTAGATACAGTGCCTGTAGAGGTGGTATGGAACCGTATGTACATATATATAAACCAAGTGTATGCAAATATGTATATTCTTTATATTCTCCCTTGGGCTGTAATGCCTACATCAAGATCTCAAGCGGTACAGATGTAGTAGATAGGTATTTTTGTAGGTAAAAGCGGTAGCTTCAGCGTTCAATGCTGTGGTTCTATACTAAAACCACAACCCACGAGAATTGATTGTTAATCTAGGAGAAGGGATCGAACGTCCTTCATTCATCTTTTGGCATTTATAAAGCTGATTAATTTGCTAAGCCTTTTCTCTGAGCTTTCGTTGGAGTTATCCGCTCTCATTTTTACCGCTGTGCATTAAATGAAATGGACGCATGTGTTCCTACTGGGTACTGACCTCTACTAATTACCACGATCTTTGGCTGTGTGACTTCTGTTTTGTAGATCTTGCGTTGTTGGCCAATTGTAGTTTGACCACCTCTTAACCCATGCCACCTGGGGCCTATTTCATAAAACTACAATACTAATAATTATTTGTGAATTCACTTGTAACTTGTAAATTATGTGCAAATTTTTGTTTCATAAAGAATGCCCATTCACTAATAACTACAAGAATGCCAAGCCTGTAACTACAAGTGAATCTACAACTGCGGCGAGCTTTTCTGTTTCATAAAAGTGTTTGCGCAAAAAAATTATTAGCGACGGACTTGTACTTGTAACTACAAGTGAATTTCTTATAAGAGTAGAGAGACTACTCAAATCACAATGTCGCAAAGAAAGAAAGAAGAGCGGGAAATGCTTAGATCGCTTAACTGTGAAGTATTGCTACAGACTCGTAGTTCTTCGCAAATAATTTTTAACTTGTAGTTACAGACTTGTAGAGTTGTAGTATTTTGATCGCTACCCTTATAATTTGAATTTGCCGCAGTACAAGTGTTGAAAACTGTTTATGGAACACAAAATTACAACTCCATACTTTATTTGTGCTTGTAGTTACAAGTTTACAAGTACAACACTTGTTTTTGCAGTTTTATGAAATAAGCCCCTGAAAGAAAGTGTGAGATGATTTTTCCACTGTGAAGAGACTACGCGAAGGATCTATAAAGGGTTGTACCTCTCCTCGCCATCTCATCAGCTCGGTCGTTCCCCTCTATGTAGTTGTGACACCTGACACCCAGATAAGATTGGTCTTAAAGCGGTGCCCTAACGAAGAGAGTTCCTCTTTGCAATGTTCCACCACTTGATGAGATGTTGTGTTCGATGCAAGTAACTAGGATGTAGTAATCGGGTACAAATCTTTGTCGGTAAAAATCCGGAATGCTGAACCTTCTAGTGGAGATATTCAATACGAGTGTTCATCAGACAATTATCTTAAAGTTATAATAGGCCTATCTCTTACATCCGCCAGCTTTGAACCATGTATTAGTTTTGACGTCATTAAAGAGCTGTGTGCCACAACAGTTTTTGTTGGTGTCAGTCCATATGTCATTAGTGTAAACTAAAACAAGTAATGCTCTAAACTGTACTGTAAGTTCTCGAGTACCATACGGTTCTAGTATATCAGCAACTCTGCGTCGACAAATAACAGATTCGTTGGCCAATGGTTGCTAATAGCATCTTGCATGAAAAACACTGCCATGAATGTTTCAGTGGGGTAGGATTAACTTAGTTGACCTCTACTGTACTGTACTCTACTATAGGAAAAATCCAATTTACTACCTTTCCCCGATAGAACCTGATCACAGCAGGATTTGAATGAAAAACCCAGCATTTAAACCCAAGTACGGAAGCGATGTATCTTTTTGACATCACTATGAATTTTGGCATAAGTCCATGTATAAAATCAGCGTTCATAAAGCGAAGTTATCTGACGGGTTGGTCTAAGAGAATATCTAATACTAAAATCAAATCGTAAACTTTTGCAAGGACCTTGAAGAATAGTTCCAAAAGGTTACAATCCTTAGAAATTTAAGAACATAATCAACAGGCACCTAAATGCGTGCTCTTGCAGACAGTGATTGTCAAACTGCAATACGAATATACATACATAGGTCTAAATGGAATTCATTAGACTTCAATTAATCATTAACTTTATCCGTACCTTGTCATTGTTGCAAACAACCGTCTAAAATATGATAAAACTGCACTTTATATAGAAAAACAAAAAAAAAAATATTAAAAAAAATAAATCAAAATAAATATGTATAACTCAAAATTATTTTGTTTTTTTAGGAAGGTTGTACCTTCAATATTATTTTTTTTTTAAATATACTTTATAGGCCAAACATAATAGAAAAAGAAAATTACTCCCATCATACTTTGTATTGGGACGGAAATTATTTGTAAAAATAAAATTTCAGTTTTTACCATAAAATATAATAGTTCTTAGTAAATGCATTATTATGTAATAATTTATTTTTTATTTAATTTTCTACACTAAATCTGCACTATTTTACATTATTTTCTAGTCTTACAATAAGCATTTGTTTTAAATGTTATTTATTTTATTTTTATATTTTACTTACATATCTATACTTAAGGAAGACAGCTTGCACAACACTAATCATAGATTAGAAATACATTTATTCATTTTAAACGTTTATTTTGTTTTAAATTTTTATTTTAAGATTTCTATTTTGATTTTTATTTTCTTATTTGGTTAAAGCGAAACAGCACTTGAAACTTTTTTTTTTTTAAATGAAACAAGTTTAATTTACAAAAGAAAATAATTTCAAATAAAATCTTTGAAGCAATATATTGGGTGTTTGTTATATAAAAAATTTAATTAACACTGTCCTTATGACCTAGATTACTATTATTTTTAATTTCTTCTAAGTATCCTTAATTGCTAATAACAGATAACAGTTTCATAATTTTTTTTTCTCCTTTTCGCTTTCTCTATTGGATTGTTTTTTTTTTTTTTTTAATTTTATTTTTACAATAGGATCAGACTCTGTGCTAATTATTATCCCTACGCACTTAATGTACCCATCGCCCAAGCGCCTCATCTAACATCAACAGCAGAAGGATTCCACGTGCCATTTAATCCTTGCTGGGTCCTGAACCCACAATGTTGCCATTGGTAATAATTATTATTGCTGGCAGTCATTTCAACGTTGCGGCTGTTGGGGCTTCTGCTCTGTAGAATGTCTCTGCTGCTGCTGCTGCTGCTGCTGTTGATGTCGGCAATGGTGATGTTGATGTTCCTCTCGTTGTCCTGGTGAAGACAACACTCGATTTGTATCGATTTCATTGTCTGAATGATGATGATGGCGATGTCGCCGCGGAGAATATAATATCCTTTCTTCGTTGACAGGAAATCATTAAATCGCCATCGCACAAAGAAGATTACGACTAGGACAACGACAACGACAACGACAATGACAACGACGGCGGCAACAAAAACGAATACGATGACGGCCACTGCGAACATTATCATTGTTGCATAAGCTCTAGCGGCATTGTTGCTTCGTCCTTCTGGCGTTGATGCTGACGCCACTGCTGTAGCCGTTGCCATCGTTGTAGCCGCTACAGTCAGTGCAATAAAATAGATGATCCTTGCAAGCATTTCCGCATTTTCAATTTGACCTTTTAGTAGTAGTCGACAGACATTTGTTATTGATGACAATAATGCGGATGATGTGGACACAACAAGTCGATGTAGAAGAGATACTAGACGTCCTGCTGTTAATCCTCTACGGCAGGATGATATCGCTGTGGCTGAGGATGAGACATCAGCTGCTGCTTGAATAATTCAAAAAAAAAGAGAAAAAAGAAAACAATTGAATGCACATGTGTCTGTAGAATAGAAATCGGTTTGAGTATAGTACGAAGTGCAAGGATTCCGATTGGAATTTCAGATTTTCTATTTGAATTTGAAAGCACCACATACTTGGGCGCTGTCGAGGTGGATTTTTCGCAGTTGTTTCACTTTTTATGTTTCGTATCTCTTTTTTATTGAGCATTGAAATGTATCCTTCAAGTGTCAGTTACAAAGTATTTAGGACATTCCTCGATAGATGTGATTGAAATTGTCTATGCATTGACGTGTAGTATTGAAGAAGCTATTTGGTATGTGATAAAATTTGTGAAATATTTGTCTTGGAATAATCAGGACCAACGACTAATGGATTCGAAGGATTTGAGTTTGTAAAAATGTAGTACACTCTCATCTATGTAATTCAATAATATCTCGTTACAAGCAGAAGGTTACTGATTTTGAAAATAGCAGTGATTGGTTACAGATTTTTGGGAAGGACCCCACCAGTAGTCTAGGTCTGCGCGGAATGTATGTAAGTCCCTAATTCAACCACAAGCCTATCATGGAATGGAGGGTAACCCTCTAAGTTTTGTCAATCTTGGGCTTATATTACCTACTCCTGCGGGGTTTTAGAAAAAAGAATGAGTGAAGAAAAACCGCTGGCACAAGATGTCCTTTCCAGATTTCTCTGAAGAGCTGTTCAGGTTGTTTTGCAATCTCTGTAGACTATTGCATCTTCTAAATGAAGGGTACCTACAACTGCCATCTAACATGCATAAGTCAGGGCCCTTGTGAATGAATCTTTTAAGTTTATTTTAAATGGTCACTGCTCAGCTGAAAAAACCGTTAAAAAGGATTCATATAATAAAATAGTTTTATTCAAATCAGTTGAGCTGATTAAAAGTCAAACGCATAGAAATGTACAGATATATTCCAACCACATGCATTAATTCGAAGGACATTTATTCGCACCAGAGAACCCACTCCTTATTGTTCCACTCAATCAGAGTTAGTAAGTGTACCACATCCTGTCGGAAAACCCAAGTCATCGAATTACCACCACAATCATAATTTAAAAAAAAAAAGAGTTTCACAAAAGGAAGAAAACAAGGAATGGTATCCTTCCACACATAGCTGTCCATTTTTGGGCTACACAGTAACATCATTTGTCGTCCTCTGGTCCTAGTTACTGTTATATTCTTTGTTACGTGTTTATATCGGTAGCTAAATGCATTACTTACACAATTCTGTTTTGGGCAATGGTGGTGATGGTTTCAACAATTGATTTTACGAGAAGTGGTATTATACCTATAGAAGGACACAAGACATAGTTAATTTCATTTTCCACTGCGGTGCTAGATACCAATCCCTTGAATAAAAAAAGCAAAATAATTCCAATGACGACGACCAAGAACTGCGAGCGATAGCTAAGTAGAGCGCGATGAGAAAGAACCTTGATGATGAGTGCCTTATTGTGTCCTTCCATTCATTCCACTTAGAGCAAAAGATAGATTTGCTTCTTATACTCTCTCTTTCTCTCTATCTTCTGGTTCCTTCTTTTGGTTTTCATTTCTTAAGCCCCATTCTTGTTTATTTTGTATGTATAAGGGGTGCAAGATGCGTGCAACATCAGCGAAATGGTTAAGCTCTTCATTTTTATTCGTCGTCAGGATGAAGTTGAGTCAAAGCTTCTCATCGTCGTCATAGTTGCCATGGTGGAGAGTTGGAAAATGCCATCCTCTTTTCGTTATATTTTATTGTGTGGACAGATCAACTCATAATTTTAAATTAAATTTATTAGGGCTGACATGGCAATAGCAGCAGCACCGAACGGAGCTGCACGGTGAAGTCAGAAAGGAAGGGAATGAAGTATGATGTCCTGTGCTATGTATGCAAGCATGTGGCTATTTTTCTTACCCGCACTGTTGAGCTGTTGTAATTTTTTCTGTTTTTTTTTTTTTTGCTTTTTGTTTTCATAGCAAGCAAGGATAACATTTGACTGTAGTTAGAGATAGTCTACCTAATGTTGTTTTGAGTAAGAATTATGTGATGGTTTATAGTCATAGTTAGCAAGCGGGGGCGCGATGATGCTGGTAGCAGTGGTCTCCGCCGACTATAGCGTAAATAGTATGCACTCTCAGTCTAGATGAAGAGTTATTATCGTTTTGCTTTTGGTTTTTGGACTGTAGGGGGGAGATTGTTGAACTTGGAATTGGACTGAGGGACAGACGTAGCTGACTAGGGACATATGTTGTGAAATGTATCTCCCTTCAGATGGGACAAAGAAGGATTGAATAGGATTTTACATGCAGCTTTGCAGTAAAGGAATTAGAAAGCGAAACAATTTGTGGGACTGTACTGTGGGGACACATTTAATGAAAGAAAGGGGAATAAAATACAAACGTTCTTCACAAAGAATTGTATTCATGACTTAATATGCAATAATAGTATATTAAGTAATTCCATATGGTAGTTTGCATTCACGCATGTGTCTATATAATTTCTTATTGCTCTTATCCAGGTCCTAATGTCTTACACGAGTGAATTTCTGTCACCTTTGCTCTATTTTGTATACTTTTTTGTCTACAACTCAGGCTTGGTTGGTTGGTTGAATCCGGGCTTCGATGAGGACACACTTAGACCAGAAGAAGGTCCATTATGCTGCCGTGTCGTGTAAGGTGGCTGGATCACCCTCTTATTCTGGGAACCATTTACTCCTTTGTATGAAGGAGCTAATCTTAGTCGTGCAGGTGTTGTTGAGATGGATTATATCATTGAATAGGTATTCACCTAATGTAAAGTTCCTGATTTTGGCGAGTGCAGGGCACGTGCATAGGAGGTGACTAATAGTCTCTTCTTCCTTCGTCCCTACAGCTTCTACAGAAGAACGCCCAATCTTTCAGCATATCTTCCCATATTAGAGTGTCTGCTGTATTAACAATCTTGGAGAAGGTTTCTCTCTGTTGTTTTAGGAGTCCGCTGGACCTGGCCGTATTTAAAGTCGGCCAGAGCAGCCAAGCGGTACTGCATTGGTCAAGTTGAGCCGATTTGCCTCATTCACCGCGACGGCGTTGATAAGGTATTTAGCATAAGACGTTGGCTCCTCGATGCCGGTGACGGGTGAGGTTGTACAGTCCAAATATCTCGTTAAGAGATACGCAGCAGTGTTTCACTGCCTTGGATCTGGTTGTGCTGGCTGCAAGTGATTTGATGACTTTCCGACTGTCGGTGTACCTATATGGCAATATCCGATGCTAAAACGGCATTAACCGCCAGCCAGTCAGGTGCTTGACGAATAGCAATGGCAGTGACGTTTTCTGATAAAACTCCAGTACTACCTCCGTCGTCGCTTTGGGACCCATCCGTAGAAATTGACAGCGATTCGTGGTACAGGACATCCCGTTGTGTCCATTCAGTTCTGTTTGGTACTGAGAATTTGTAGCACATATTGAAGTTGTATTGGGTGGGCAGGTGGTCGGTGACCTGTGGAAGATGATGATGCATCGAAAGTATTCTGGCCTGTCCAGTGTGTTGCTCCTTCCATTGTTTGGAGCTTATCAGTCTTATTGCTGAGCAGGCAGCCAGTTGTTTGCTGACGATGTCGTTGGAAGAGGCCACAGCTTTCAATCTAGCTTGTTAGTTTAGAGACAGCATCGAACAGTGTCTGCTGGTATTTTCCTGTTACTAATATAACTGCGTCATCTGCATAGGTGATAACTTCGTATCCAGTTTTTTCTATTTTTAGAAGGGCTTCGTTGATCACTAGACTCCATTGTAGTGGAGACAATACTCCCCCTTGGAGGTAGCACGGTTCGAAGGACCAAGTGATGTAAATTCCTTGATTGAGAGGGATTTTTCGATGGGTTGCATGTAGTAATGTGGATAATACGGTACTATCAATAATGGTCTTAATATTGAGATCTAGAATTCTTTCCGGAATCTTGAGAAGAAAAGACGTTAGGCTGATTGATCTAAGGTCTTTTGGGAGGGTATGTGATGTTTTGCCTGCTTTGGGTATACAAACCACTGTTACTTCGCATAGTTCTTAGTTCTATGCAACACTTCAGGATACAAGATAGATTGTGCACTACTATGCTGAAGGCAGCCTGAATTTGTGCCAGAAATTGCCATCCGGTATCGGGGTCTTAAAAGACTCGAAACTGATCACCGCCCATTTCAGTTTATCCGTTGATAAGTTCAGGAGGTGGCGGTGCAAGGCTATTGCTAGAGATAGGCGTGCAGCCGGAAAAGTCGGTGTCCATAATCAGGTTAAGCTATGCTTCATCAGATTACGCACATGATCCATAAAGACGCTCGGCATGCTTGGTGCTTGAGAAAGGACTAGATGATTGAGATGTATTGTCAATACCCTGAGAAAAACTGCGCCAGTTTGGTCTTCCGAACTTCTGCTTTGAAATTTTTCAGGCTTACTCTGTAGAGTTCCCAGTCTATGGGTAGCCCCGTTGATTTGGCTTCGTTAAAATTTTTGTAGCTTTCGCTGCGAAGATTGCTAAGTTCTGTATTCCACCAAGGCGGACGATTGCCTGCCTTTCTTGTTGTGATGGGACAAGACTTATTAAATGTTGAAGTTTAGGGCTGAGATGAGAACAGCGTTAAGTTTATCTATGTAATTCCAATTCTGTTGTTGGTATCATATGCGTACTATTGGATAGATAGTTTAGCGGAGAGAATTTTGTTGAGTTTGAGCCAGTCTTAGAACTCAGGCTTAGTAAGTCGTCTTATGCTCTTCTTAAAGTCTTTTCTATTAACCGAAGTCCCATACCATAATCTAAGGCTTGCTTTCATTCGGTCTCCTGGCTGCTTACCCAAATTTCACACCAAAACTTCGACTTATTTTGTTCAGACACCAGGTGATTGTCTTTACTTTAGCCATATTTTGTAAACTCTATTTTTCGGAACTTTGTTGACGTTCATCAAGCTACCTTACCTTCTTTTACGTATGTCTCGTATCAATATTAGCATTTATCACAAACTGTACAACCTGGATTCTATCGAAGTCATTAAAAAAAATAGACTTTCTAGCGCCTTATGCACACACCAGAGGTTTTTACATGGGATATACATCGTATCTCTTATATATTTTCTATGTATCTGATCATCAGACTAAGCCAATATAGGTATGTACCTATGACATGAATCACATCAGTCTCCTTTTGCTAATGCGGAAATGCAGACTCTCTGCAGTGCATATTGAAGAGGTTGATGCCAGCTCTTTGAAAATCATAAATTTTATTTTACATTAATGCTGGTCGCAGGTTTCTAGTCTCGCAGTCGACAAGGAATGAAATGGAACAATATTTCAAATCTATATCACACTGTAGCAGCTTGGACATTCAAAACTATTCAAAGGCGATATTTTGAAAAAGTTTTGAGTCAACTATTTTCAAGTTCATTTTTGTAGACAAACTATCCATTCAAGTGTTCCACAATACATGTCCTTTCGTAAGACACAGAACAGATGTTCTGTATAATTAAAACAATATTTTCTAATGTCTTGAAACTTCAATATTTGTGGGCTTGAAAATCTGAAAACACTTTAAAACTAAAATCGAGATCTTGAAGAGCATGTTTTCGTTCTCTGAGTCCATTAGGCTTTGTAAATTATATACCCACACCCATGCACGTACTGAATCTCCTTCAGCATCCTTTCATCGACCGGATAAAGTGTTAAGCGTACATCAATGCTTTCGTCCTGTCAGCTTTATTCACTTTTCAACCCAAACTACCCTTCTCCTATCTGTCTCATTTTGTGTAAGCCCCAAGGGGCAATTAGAACTCTCCGGACTCAGAAAACAACTAAAACTTTCGTCAAGTGGCGGAAACATGAAAAATGGACATTTCCTTGCATTTCCTCTTCCATCTTTCATTCTTGTTGTCTCAAAGCTTTACAGCGAGACGTGTAGCCCGAGAAGGATATAAGGAGTGAATTGAATAGTAGTGGCGCCCTCTTGGGTAGTAAAACTTTCCTTAGAGAATTTTGAATTGAGAATCACCTCCTCCCTCGCTCTCTCCCTCTCTCATTTTGTCTATATTTGGCTTACAACAAAAATATCAGTAGCTACTATACTACTATTCACCGCTGTGCCGCCCTCAAGGATGTAACAGATGTGTGTGTCTATTGCTGATGCTGAATCGTCGTCTCTGTGATGAAGGACGATGTTCAAACATCAACAGAGAATAGTTACCAGTCAGCAAGATGGCAGTGGTAATAGAAGCACTGGTCAAAAAAAAAATAAAATAAAATAAAAACAAAAGAAAGGCACATACAACACGCTATGCTACTACTACATCAACGGGAATTGAATAAAATTAATTTGAAAATTCCTTGACTGTTCGAGGAGAGAAAACTTGAAACTATGTTGAGAATGTGGTTTTGAGATTTTTTTTTATTCTTCGGGTGAACGGGTTGAAAAGTCCTTGCCGTACACATACATACATAGATTGCGACGTATTATCTGTTCGGGCAGAGGGTGGGTTAATTTTTACCAAGGATACCCGAGCAAAAACGAACAACTAAAATGTATGTTAACATATCTGAGCACGAGTATATTCACTTCCTCCAAACTGCATAAATTCACACTTTATGCAACCCCTTAGTCACACACGCATAAATGCGACACAATGTTGCAATAGTGGGTCCTCCTCGAAGGACATTCGTTGAAGCGAAGAAAAGTCTTTCTCTGTGAATAAGAACAGCAATGCAAATTGCATTATAGAAGTGATATCGTTCTCGAGGGAAATACTGTCACACAAATGGCTTTAATGGAATGGTGCATGAAAAGGATTCTTATGACATCCGCACACCTACACCGAGAGAATTACCAACCTGAATAGTATGTTAAATAAGATTCATTGTGGTCTTCAAAGTCGCCGCTAGACTGTTGATCATATGGGTATGTATTGTCGAGGGAACGGCCGGATGCCATTATCCTTGGGCGATCCTCTGAGATAAGATTCTCAACTTCTGCGTTGTAGATGTTGAAAATCGAGGCGGTGCACTTGAGCTAAATATAAATAAAAGAGCAAAGTGATAGTATTCGAATTGATTTGTTAGCTCAAAAGGACTTACCATCATTTTGCCGTTGACAAAGTGTTGTGTGGTGACCATGAAACCAATTTCACTGTACACAGATTCCAGATTGTGCTCAGTATACTTTTCGATTTGGTGCATTTTGATGTGGTGTGGCGGGACCTGCAAACGATAAAAGAAAAACGTTAAATTGAAAGGAAATTCTTGAAAATCCCAATCCTCCCACCCGTGTCGTTGTTGAACTTTTAAAACCAAATATCGTCGCGCCGATTGCATGGGTGGCAAGATTTTCCATTAAGTCCCCAGAATCTATGCATGTCCACAGGAGGTTAAAAATCAAAACGGCAACAACTCTCACTTCTCCTATAAGAGGATGAGGAGAAAACCAAAACAACAGGAATGCCAAAAAAAGGATTGAATTCCTGGCAGGATATGACTCAGTTCATTCCACGTGTTCGCCTTTCCTTGTTTTTTTTTTTTTTTCTTTTTCTTGTGTTCATTGGGATTTAGTGTGACTACACTATGGCATATGCATACATATATATATATATATCTCACCCACATAACACCACAGTGGAGGGACCATTATCGCCCACACCGGTATACATTTGTACATAGTATGGAACGCCCTCTACGTTTGCTGAACCAAAAATATGCGACCAAAGTCATTCATCATGTCGAAGATATTTTTGCCAACCAACGGTGGAAATTTATGGAATTTCTTGTTGTGTATGCTGGTGGTTGTCGAATCGGCGGCGGTAGCGTCGGCAACGATGGTGGTTATTTTTGGGGATGTTATGTCCTTGTTGGTTGTGTTTTCGTAGCAAAACAACATCGCTCGAGGATGTCACCGGTATGAGTACCCGAAAAAGGAGCACCAGTGGAGACAGATACTGAAAGTTGCGTTAAGCGTTTTTGTCCACACGCATTGTTTAGATGACGCCCACAGCGAACTATGTTCAACGAGCAAGCGAACTGGTGAGGCTAGCGAACAAAATCCTAAGCCAGAAAACAGCGTGTGGTGGAAATGAATTATGTCCTTATCGTCGGGAGAGCGAATAAAATTCCTGGCTAGGGGGGGTTCGTGATAGATTTCATAAAAGGCGAATGGACTTTGCACAGTTGGACCGAATTTTTGACGATATTTAGGGATCTTGAATCGATAGGCGACCTTTAATAGGAAGGGAGGGGGTTTTTGTTGAAATTTTTCCATAGTGAGGCCTATGATGGAGGTGTTATTAGTTTGGATATGACTTTGGCACTCACTAAGAGTAAAGGGAGATCCTTTTTGTATGGTATTCATTTGTGTTATTTTATTTGATGTTGACCACCATCTGTGGTTACAAAAAAAGAAGATCTAAGGCTGCATAAGATCCGGAACTTTTAAAATAGTGGCTTTACGGGCCATCTGAGAGTGTAGCAGGCTTAAAAGTTACGAAACATAAAAGAGTGGGTTTCGGGAACAGATTTCAAAAGGTCATAATTATTGCCGATCTTGCAAATCAAGGGACCTAAAGGTGCCATTTTATTAAATGCTCAAGATCAAGATACTAAAATCACGTCTCATATCGTTTTTCCTCACGAAAGATTGATTCCGCTTGGAACTGGCCCGTAGTCGATTGATCTAAGCGTTCAAACTTGTAGCTTAGTAGTTAAGGTGTATTTAACTCCTCACTCCTTGGCAGAAAGATTCCTATTTTCTCTTTTTCTGTTACCTCACACATAAGGGGTTATGAATTCACTCATAATGTAGGTCACAGTGTGAGCTGCAGAATTAACCTACGCCTAAAAGTATGTACATATTTCTTTTCACAGTACACAGTTTTTTCATCGGAAATTTGATTTCCTTTAATAAAGTAGCATACATAAGGTATCAAAGAAATCAAGAGGAAGCTTGCCGCTTTAAGACCTACTTAGCAAAAAAAAAAAACAAATATTTCGTGCAACACTACCATTGTCGGTTCCAGGTCTTGCTTCTTTCTTTCGCCCTGAGAACGAGCTCCGAAACTCTCCCAAATGAAAGTGCAATTTTAGCTTTCTCAGGACATTAGGCAACGCAATAACTTCTTTCACTAAGCTCGCTTGTATTTTCATTTCATAAAGAGTGTGGTACTCACTACCATACTCACTTTTCCTGATATTTCCTCGCACACACTGCATGTTACTTCAGTTGCGGTAATATTCAGGGTTGCCGTTAGGCGACTAAAGTCGCCATTTGAAAAATACCGAAATTGGACAAATTTTCAAAATCTTGGCGGATTTTGAGACACTTTTCTCAGGATTCATTTATAAATGGTGCTGCCAAATTACTTGCTTGGCTACTGGGTCAGAGTTATAAAAGAATTAAATCTTTTGGATGGTTAAGTCTATTGAATTCATCTAAAAATGATTTGAAGTCTTTTTTACTAAAAAAGATTGTTATTTAAAAAACGTAATATGCCATTTTTTTGAAGTCACTGATTAATGCATTCAATATTTAACAAACACTCAATTGTAAATATTTAGGAAGTCAATCGAATTCACATATTTTGTTGAAGTCAGTAGTGAATTCAATTGAAATTATTGAAACTCATTTATATGTATGTGCGAATGTGTCTGTTTCAAAACCTTGATGGTTTCTGTTTTGTAAATCATTAGACGATGTTAAGTCTCGCCAGCTTGGTTAAGCAATTTTACCCTCTTTTGTTTTGCTAAGACATCAAAATCTTCTTCAAGTTTCAAACTACATCCAAATTTGAATCTCATCTACAAATGTCTTATAATCAAACATTAATATCAACATGATCTACCACCTGGAATCAAGTGATTTAAAATTATTGCAGTTGAATTCACTGACTTCAAATGAATTCACTACTGACTTCAACGAAATATGTGAATTCAATACTGACTTCAACTTCAGTGATTGCCAAAAATTGAATGCGTTAATCACTGACTTTAATAGAATAGTGAATTAAAGTTTTTTTTTTAAATCCCAGTATTTTTTGAACTTGATTGCTCCAATCAATAAATTGAATTATTTTTTATGAATTCTGCGAATGCATTACCAAAAGAAATCATTCTTTTATAACTATGCTACTGGTTTGGGGAATTAAATAGCATTCGACGGGCAAGTAGCAAAAGTTTGTATATATTCGTAAAAAAAAGTGCCAGTATATTGGAATTTCCTTTGCCAGAACTCGTGTGGCCGCCGGGTACAAAATCTGTTTCATATCAGTAATTATTTAAGAAAAGGATAAGTACTCGTAGTGCTGCTGTCTATCTGTGTATCTTATCCGTTTATATGATTTATAACGATATTTTGATGATTATATTGTATTGGTGTGCTTTATTTCTGCAAATAATTCAGTCTGAACGCTTTTTATGCTCTAGGCGACTTTTTTGGCGACTTTCTGAAATTTTTCAGCGGCAACCCTGGTAATAGTCGCCCAGAAAAAGTAGCAAGTAGCAGTACCTCAGATGTAAGCTATTTCAGGACTTTGTTGCCTTCATTTGTGCGGTGATGTCGAGAACAGGGTTGCAATTGGGGATTGTTTTACGAAAGATTATTTTGACAAATTTAAATACCGACATTTTTATTTAAAGCAATTTATGTAAACTTGATGAATTTTTTAGTTAAAAAAATGTTGAAATAAAAATGCGGGTGTGGACGATTGTTAAATTGAAATCAAAATAGGCCTCATCATTGGGAAAGAGAAATTGCAACACTTGATTTATATATATATGTACCTATGTATGTATTTAAAAGTTCTGCGCATTCATTCGTACAGGCATTTCTGTGGAGGACATTTAAATGATGTGTTCCATAATTAATCGCATGGATGGTACTTAAATCCGTAATAAATTTTTTGATATCTGTTTGATATTTATTTTAATAGCCTTTTTATTTAAAAACAAATAAATTGGGTTGCTCTTACTGAAAAACCTTTTACATGGACTTTTGTAGCTTGGAGTCGAAAATTTAGACACTAGTAGACTTGTAGAACCTTTTTTTAAAAAAATATTCAATCGAGTGTTGTATTCAAACAAACACTGGAATGACTTTTCACGTACCGAATATCCTTAGACCCTTAGATCGCGATGGTTGTTTTGAAACATACTTCTTCATAGTATCAAGCCATTTTCACTCTAGAATAACACAATGGTCTGCCCAATTCGTTGATGTTGAGTGTTTCTTCTGGTTGACAGCATATACATGGTTTTGTCAATAACGTATACGTTAGTAGTTGCACAGACTTTTGAAAGATTGTGCCTCCGGCGTTAACTTCTGAGTTTCGCACAATTCTTTTGATGAAAAAAACAAATGACAGCGCGTCTCCTTGTCTAAATCCTTTTTTGACATCAAAGTTTTCAGTAAGGTCGTTACCGAGCAGCCAGCGTTCTCTATCGTCATCCTGCACAAACGAACGAGTTTAGCAGAGACCCCAAATCTAGACATCTGTATAGCTCGTCTCTATATAATGGTGTCATATTCGGCCTTGAAATCGTTGAAACGATGGTGGATATCGATTTGGGCTTCTTGGGTTTTATACAGGATCTGCCAAAGTGTGAACATTATATCGACCGCCGAAACTATCCTGGACTGAAACCACACTGTTAGGGGCCGATCAGAGTTTCAGACGTTCATCCAGTATGGCAGATAAGATCTTGTACTATGTTTAGGATAAATCTGTAATTGACGCAATTTATCAGGCAAGCATCATACACACTTGCCTGACCAAATTTTAGAGATGAGTTGGTGTATGCTCTCTACCAAGATACCTAAAGCTGGTTTGAATAACCCGGCCTGTAGGCCATCAGGTACAGCAGTCTTATTGGACTTAAGTTTGGATACTGCTATCCTAACTTCGTTTTGATCAGGTGGACGGTAATTTTGTCTATCGTTGTCTATGTTGAATAGTTTATTCTACCTGACAGCGCGATGTTGGTCTTCATCGACGTTATATAGTCTGCAGAAGAAATTCTTCCATATTCCCAGCATCGAATGTGATTATACTATGAAGTTTCCTTCTTCATCTCTACAGGCTTCTGTAAGGATCTTGTTCACGTTCTTTTTACAAAAAAAAAGCAAAACTTCCTTTCCGATCGCGTGCTTCTCGTATTCTTTTTTCTTCTTTCAGAGAAGCCGATGTTCTTCCGGTATCTTTGGCTCGTACCTCGGCTGCTCGGATTCGGAAATCCAGAATACTAAAGGCATGCCTTAAGTCGATCGCAATATGATCAATTTGGTTGACCGCTTAATGATCAGGAGGAGATCGCAGAGATTGAGATGCATAAACTGTGCTTGCTATAGTAACGCTTCGACCCGCAACTAAGTCGATAAGCCTAAGTGCGTTTTCGGACGTGAGATCGTGGAGGCTGTGCTTGCCAATCGTCCTAATAAAGACGTGTTTCTTTCACCCACAACGATTTTAACGCCATATTTAGGACATTGCTCGTAAGTTTTGTCGAGAAACTAGTTAAGGGTTCGAACATTCCACGTGCAGATCCGAAGGTCGTTGTCCTTATTTCGATTGCTGGGGTCATCAAGAGTAGAATCATCCTTATCCGAGGCTTTTGTGGGTTTCGGAAATATTGTTGTTTTTCTGTGGTCGAGAAGTTACCCCTACTACAACCCCCAACCTGGAGGACCAACTCCCTTTAGGGATGACCACCGTTGATTCTATCTAGAGAAATCGTCCGCTATCGTCCAGATCAAGAGGAAGTGAGAAAAACTCTCCTTCATCTTCTTTCGTTTGCTACCACCAAGAGTATTAGTTAATAGTGAGAAACTAATATGGATGCACATATGGACGTGCTGTCATGTATTCGCGTCACTATCCTTTCATTATATCCCTTTATTTTCCTTCCAATACTTATTACTCGTATACACAAATGAATACATTAAATGCAAGCACCCTTTCTTCTTCTATACACTCGACTTCGGTTAGTATTTTTGTACTTGAAGCGAACAAAGTTTTTATAATAATAAAGGAAAATCCCACTTAAGTCTTTCAAGTAGGTCCCGTAAAAATCCTTAAATGCCATAATAAACCACGTAGCGTATTGATTTTCCCATTCAAATTGCTAGCCTACCCACATGATAATTTATTATTTATGTTTCATTAATTGCAATTCAACAGACATTCCTTATGGTTAACCCTACAGGACATCAGCACACACTCCATCCATATGCACATATATCATCGACCCTGCCACACCTCACACTCATTAAAGAAAATCAAAATTCTACTGACCTTGGTGAGCCAGGAACTCACCCCTACTTTGTTTTTCCAAAACTATAACTCAAATGTTTGTTTAAATACCACAACATATCACATTCACACATCTATGTATGTATGTATGTATGTACGCAGGAAATAGGACACCCCAGTCTGTTGTGCGTGCTGGGGTGTGTGTGAGGTAAAGAAAACCAAAACCCCAAAGGAGGACCGACTGCCCTTTCTGTGTTAATAAATTGTCACTTCGCTTCACTGGTCACCCGTCTTTGTTGTACAGATACACATGCTGTTCATTAATTTTCTGTCTATTCTTCGCAAGCCCCAAGTGGGAGCCCAGAAAACCCATTTAAATGGTTAGCCCAGCTGTAAATACCTAAGGGTTACCCGATCCTTAATTAATAAAATTTTAACAGACCTCATGTGTAGCAAATATCCAAACGTATACATATGTTTTGTGAGTGTGTGTTTATAGGTTTATGGGACCCAAAAAGCCATAAACATCACCAGAAACTCAACCGTGAAATGATTTATCTTTGGGGTATGCTTTGGGGGCTCCAGAAACCCGAAACTCAGTAGTGGATGGGTGGGGGGGTGTGCCCAACAAAAATTCGCAATTTATTTAATTTTACGAAAATTTATTAATTCTTCCCAAACACACAAGCACACAGACACACATGAGAGTATGGAAGTCAATTAAAGTCACATTCTAGCTACCCACCCCTGTGTGGCGTTTCGACTTCTTGCGCCAACCGATACTCACCACAATACCATTAATCGTCCATGTCAAATTGGCTGCCGGTTTTGAGAATTTAATTGAGCAGTTCCCGTCCACTAAGTCGCCGAGTCGATATTTTGAATAGATTCCCGTCACTATCGGTGGCTGTTCCGGAAGTTCTATATGTGTATACGAAAGGGCGAGAGAGAGAGAGAGAGAAAATGGAAAGTTTTTAATAATTTTTCTTATTTTTTTTTTTTTTTTTTGCCGTTTCGCTGCTAATTTTCTTTGTTCGCTTTTGAAGTTCATTAATTTGGGGTTTCGGGAATGAGTAGGAAACTTACCCACGACCTCCATTTCACCGGAGACCATTGCGGTGAGAAATGAGGGTGCTTCCACGGAGATCTCGCATGTGAATTTCCCGGATATACTTTGTGGAACCGACAGCAAGACCACGTGACTTTGATTGGAGAGATTTCGCTAGAAAAAAAAAAAAAATGGAAAAATTAATTTTTTTTTGTAGATTTCCTAATTTTCTTGAGAAATTTTAAATTTGTTGGATCATTATTGATTCATGGATGGTGATTAGGTTCAGTTATAGGGTTGCGTGTGCTAAAGGGGTTAGATTGCAATTAATGGTCTTAACAAGGACCGAGTTTTTGTGGCGTTTTGATTGGTTGTTTTTTTTTGTACGAGGAGTTTTTAATTATAGAATTCATAATTCGCTGGGTTAAGTGGAGTTATTGTAGTAGATACACAATTACACAGTGAAATCTGCTACTTTTATACTACAACTCAACTGTGGGAAAGATGCTAAAAAGGAGGAATTTTTGAACTCTTCGGTGCCAGCCTTTGGATTTTTTTCAAAAGTGCGATACTAAAATCTTATTGGACTAACAAAATAGCTTAGAACCACTGTATGCATTACGTAACACCAGACAGTGTTTTTCGATCGAAAGGAAATTGCGACCTATGCAATTTCTTGCATCCACGATGGTCGGTTCTGTTCCTCTGTTGACAACAGTTAGTCTCACCAGTACACAAGATCTAACTCTTTCGTCAAATCGCACATATTGTTAAGTGACAATAATTTGAGATAAACCTTTAACCCTTTCTTTGAAGAACCTCGGCTCCAAGGCAATACCAATCGACTCCTCCACAAAACATCTGGTCAATATTGCTAATGCAATATTTTCTCTGGTTCAATTGAATCACACTATTCCCGGTACGAGTATGTATGTGATATATTCATGTACTCCAGGTCTTTCTATCTGATTCTTTCGATCGCTTCTACGACGGTTATCAGTAAGATCTGAGTCCTCGCTGCTGTCAGTGTAAGATTGCAGTCTCAGTTGGTAGTACTGGATTCGTTAACAGACAGATGTCAGCCAAATTAATAGGAATGATTTCAGCCAGGAAAACACTCCAGGATTCAACTGGATGAAGGATAGATGTGAGCACTTGTTCGCTGTAAAAATTAATCAACGTGTATTCTGCATCTAGATCACAGATCACAAATATCCAAACAAAACTGATAGTTGCCACCATTGCAAATGTTATAGCACCTTCCGATAGGGTGATACATTTTGGACCACCTTGTACACATGTATTCTCGAGATGAAATGAAAGATTTCCCATCAATTATAACACCACACTTGCTCAAAAACTTGGATATAGCAAACTGACATTTTAGACTACGAACTGACGACGTAACTTATGAAAATAACCATATACAGATCTACGTCATTTGTATTTGTACTTCCTTCCAGTCTATTTGACGTTCTAAACACTGATTGCCTTGGCGTTTAAATACCGCTATTAGTTCCACGTAAATCCTCCTTTAAATACATTTTTAAGTACTTCACCTTTGAGTAAGAAAATAAATGAAATGTCTAAAAAAAATTCCCCACCAACACCCAGCCAGCCAGTGTATCAGGGAGTAACGTGCACATTCAATGAAACAGAAATTCAATTAAATTTTATTTTTAATTTTTTGTTTTCCTGAGAATACACGTCGGGAATTTAACAATTTTTGGACCGAATTCTGGTTTTTTTTTCCTGAACCCATTTTCCTGTTATTATTCGATTTTCCCTTTACTCGTTTCGTGTTTTTTATTTTATTTTCATTTCCAGTCGTCATAACATAAAAATTAAATGTAAACAGCGAGATTGCGTTTTTTTTTTTTTGTTTTTTTGCCTTCTTTCGCTTTCTGTGTCGAATGTGAACATTGGTATTACACTACCCCCCAACGACTACGACGATGACGACTGGCACGACAGAAAAAAAAAAAAAAAAACCCAGCCCTATTGACAGCCTTGAGGGTATGCGTTATGGGCATCGCGTTCACATAGGAGGCACGACGAACGAGAATGAGTTGGTTGATGGCTGGAGCTTAAGCCAGCGGGATTTAATCCGATACAAAAAGATATTAAACCTCGAATTCGACGGAGAGTAAATAATTATTAATAGTCGCTCGAGCGAACCGTCAATGGCCGCGTTTATGTACATAGTAAATATTTTTTAGCAGTGGCTTTTGTACAGGCAAAAACAATAAGAACAGTAAATAATTTACCATAATGTGAACAAAAATAAAAAAATAAAAACAATAAAACAAAATCGGAGAGGTGGGTATTATTTACTCGCTAAGGATAGGTTGAGATGGATTCCATATAGACTGTATGGATATCCTGGCATTAATCAGATTTTCTATGGGCTCGTACAAATGGATAAGTTGTGGATTATTCAATAGGAGTAAGTCAACCTATCCTATATGCATGGGTAACCACTACATAAGATAAACCCATAAACAAGTAAAAAAGAATATTTTGATTGGAAACCCGATCAACAAGTGACTATTTAAGGACAGTGGCAGCTTATTTCTTATCCAATAGTGATATGTGGCCCGCTTTCGCCTCCAAGTTCTGGTTTTTCTGTGGTCAAATACATTCACTTACCAAGGATTCCTATAGCTTATAGGTAGCTCAGGCTCAAATTCAAAGGACATGAGAGCCAAAGAAGAAATTTGGCTATCTGACAAAATGTCTTCGGATACACTCTCTGGTACAGAGTTCAGCTTAAAAGATAAAAGTAAACTTTCCTAATGGCGAAATTTATACATAGTTGGAACCGAAAATTCCAACTCCTACCCCATTGGACATTTTTGAACTGTCAGTTAACATTCAGAGGGATTTGAGGATTATAACTGCGATTTGAAATGACAACTTTGAAGGGGCGATAGAGATTGAGTCTTTTTGGCATGATGTCCGAGATCCATACTGCAGGTGAAGATAGCAGATATTTTTCAACGATCTTCATATGTCCAATTAGGTTGGTGGTTTTATTTTTACATAGACGTTGAAATGATGTGCTCATATCACATTCATATATATACATCCATATATTGGGGTGGAA
The DNA here is from genome assembly GCA_905220385.1 of Xylota sylvarum. Classification (NCBI taxonomy): domain Eukaryota; kingdom Metazoa; phylum Arthropoda; class Insecta; order Diptera; family Syrphidae; genus Xylota; species Xylota sylvarum. The sequence continues at coordinate 98,058,913 of LR999957.1, read as the reverse complement.
GGTCTAGAAAGACTTCCAGTGCATCAGTCGTATAGGTACCCATCGCACCCATAGCTAGACTTTGGGAGTAGGCTTGGTTAGCCTTTTCCCATCATACGAAGGTTATTAAGTCCAGTGGATTATCTTTGGTTTTAATAACCATTTTTCCCGAAAAGTCTAGAGCACGTCCAGAAGGCGTTAGTCATGTTTTCAGTGGTTCTGTCTAGATAATGTTTCCAATTGAGTTTATAGTGGTGACTTTGTTGGCTGTAATTAAAATCCAAGCAACCATAGACGCCACTAGGGTAAGACTGGTACATTTAATACTCATAGGGACAAGTAACATCGTATATAGAGATATAGACGCCAAGTACATACTGACCCTAGAGAAGGTGACGCAAAGCTGCAACAACACTATCAAAGGAGTGAAGACATGACTTCGCTCAAGAGGTTTGGAATTAGCGATAAACAAAACTCAAGCTGTCCTCATAAACAGCCACAAGACAGTTGAGTACCTGGTAATACAGGTATGACACTCTATCGAGTCGAAGCCATATATGAAGTACCTAGGAGTACTGCTTGACTTATACTGCTTGGCTTATCTTTAGAGAGCATATAACATACACAAGCATGAAAGCTTACCGGGCTGTTGCCGCAATATCCAGGCTAATGGCAAATATTGGAGGACCAAGGCAGCCAATAAGGAATCTGCTTGTGACAGTGTAGATAGTAGAGCATCACTCAGAGTATGCTGCGCATATAGAAAGGTATCGGGGGATGCAATAACTGTCATGGGGGCGCGAAAACCTATCGAGCTAGAGGTTAAAGTAGCAACGTCAATATACTATGACGAAAATGCTATCAGAGCAACGGCAACGGCAATGGAACCCGTCAGAAAACGGCAGGTGGACATACAAACTGCTGCCGAACATAGAAGAGTGGACAAGAAGAAAACACGGTGAACACCTTAAACAATTCCTAGGGGGACAATTCCTGACATCGTAGATGATATATTCAGTCGTTACTGTGAAGGCAAAGTCCAAAACGCCGAGCACGTCCTACTGGAATGCAAAGAATATATAGGAATATATATACATATATAGCCAGAAATGCTCTAGAACAAGAGATAGGCAATGAAATAACCCCAAGGAGACTGATATCGTTCATGCTACCAACGAGGGAAGAATGAGACACCGTCAACAGTATCATTGCAAGCATCATGCAAGCAAAGTTTCTTCCAACACCGGGAAAAAAGGACTATACCGAAGCGAAGTTCTTCAGACCGGTCAGCCTTACATCATTTCTGTTGAAAACATTGGAAAGAATTGTAGTATGGAGAGCACGGCGCTGATAGCGTGTCCTTTGATTAGTAGACAACATGCATACAGAGCTGGCAGGTCTATGGCAGGTCCACGGAAACAGCGTTACATCAGGTGGTACGCGTTGCGGAAGAGGAGATAAACATATACTGGAGGCGTTGCAATGACCATTAAGATTAAGTATTCACATATTAGGCGGCCACAGATGGGCCTATTTTGATTTCCTCCAATTAGAGGTCACTCATGATACCGAATTAGTAATAAAATTGTTCCCTGCTTCAAGGTAGAATTTCTCTAAGTGACGATGATGCAATGACCATAATGATGGACATTGAAGATGCCTTCGATAAAATATGCTTCGGAAGTCTGAGAGTAGGCTCAGAAGAACGCAGGGTTAATCCATTGGTAATGCGATGGATGGGCAATATGCTGAAAAATAGGGCGATAAATATTCAGACGGGAACAAGACTTAGAGGAAGGGTTAGCAGAGGTTGCCCGCAAGGAGGAGATTTGTCACCTAATCTGTGGAATATAACTGTGGACTCTCTCCTGAAAAGACTTAAAGAGATTGGCATCCACACTGTGGGATATGCCAACGATATAGCAATAATGGCAAGAGGTAAATTCATAAACACCACAGCGGATACCATGAGAAATGCTCTCAGAGTGGTGGAGCCATGGTGTCGTGGCAGTGCAAACGAGTATGTGGACTAAGGGGAATCTCGCTGAGTTCAGCATACTGGATGTATACGATGATAGTTAGAACGATTAGCACATATGCGTCAGTTGTATGATGGCAGAAAGCCAACCAGAAAACTGTAAAGAAGCAATAAGATAGGGTCCAACGTCTGGCATGTTTAGGGATCGCGGGTGCAATACGGACGACACCAACATGCGCAATGGAAGTGATACTAGGTATTCTGCCGCTGAATTTATTTATTAAGAAAGCGGCGGCTTCGACGGCACTTCGTCTGCACCGGGAAGCCAACAGGCACTGGCGCGGTACTATCTATGGTCATAGGAAAATTCTGGATCACGTGAAAAACGAGATTAGGGACTCGAATATGCCCATGGATGGAATTACCGAAAGGTATCACAAAACTCTTATTGGAGATGGAACACTTCCGGAAAAGAAGATTGGTGATATAATCATCTTTATGGATGGGTCCATGATGGATATCAGAGCGGGGGCAGGTATCTTCTCAGAAGAACTGGAACTAGCCTGTCATATTAGTCTGGGGAAATATACTTCCGTCTATTAAGCCGAGACTTTCTTTCAGGTGATCCAACCCATGCCACAGAGCCGGTTGCGGGTAAAAATATTATTATAGCACTGGACAATCAATCAGTGATTAGACGCATGGAACAAACAGATATCAATACATCACTGGCATTGGAATGTGTTCATAAACTCAATGAGGGCTATTCTCGAAATGAGATAACGCTGCTCTGGGTGAGAGGGCAGTTAGGGACTGACAAAGAAAAGGCGAACTTTCTAGCAAAACAAGGGCTTACTTCGGTGTTCTCTGGTACGGAACCATTTGCTGCAATTAACAGAGGAATGGTAGAGTACTTAATTAACAACTGAGTCGCGGTGGAACACCAGAGAAGGTGGTCAACCATGGAAGGTTGCAAACGGACGTAAATGGCTGTTAAACTGCCATCTGCCATCATCAGACACCATATACATATCCCTGCCTACCTAAATAGTGTTAAGGTCCCAAATAACTAATAAAACTAGTGCAAGACTGACAAGCCTTGAAAAGCAATGACAAACAATTTTACGGGATGTTGTCGAAATAATATCTATAGTCCATGAGATAACCAGGTTACATTTTGTTTTTACATTTTGTGTGGTCCTAGTCAATAGAACAATTCCAGTCGAAGGAACTGATATTTCGTGGTTCCAATCCAAACCTTTCCTAGCTATTCTATGCGATAGCTTCTTCGTTTCTTGATTCGCAATAGATGGTCACATAATTATCTTGGTGTGGATGGTTATTATTATTGCTGTCACTCTGTTACTCTCTGTTAGGGTTGCATTGACACCAGCCCTATAGGTTGTGATGAATGATGATTGATCATTGAGCATATGCAACTCATTGAGACTGGGCTACATTCCCAGGTTGTGTTGCACCATTTTTCGAAAATCCGAGTTTTCGATAACTCCTTTTGTATCCCAATAGTTTGCTGGCTCGTTCTGAATTAAATTTGTTCGCTGTTGAGGCACGGTTTCTGCGATTTTGTTTTGTTGGAGCCGCATGTTGATTGAGGTACCTTTTCCCACATTTGTAAAACACTCATTCCAAAATTATCCTCACTACATTTTGAAATGTCTTCTAGAACAAAGCCAAGCAGATGGGTGTTGTGTGGCATAATGATTTCCTGTCGTTTTCTTCCTCTGTTCCCAATACTGAGGGACAACAGGTAAGCATTTTCAGTCAAATGGTTCGTTCACACCTTTTACCCTACCATAACGCTGATAAGACCAGTGGTAATATTCAGCATAATCCGACAGTTATCAATCCAACCAAGCGGCTTAAACTGAATCAATTTTTAACTTTCTCCCAAATCGTATACATATGTACATATGTAAATGGCAACACCCGATGGTGTAACGATCGAAAAAGCCCAACCAATGACACAAAATTAATAACTCATTATGTGTTGTTTGACCTCCTTTTACGTGTGTCCTTTGTGTTGCGACTGTGACAACAAACAACAACAAATTGCATAACGACCACATTGCACTACTGCCACCACAAAAGTAACCCCAAACTTTAACCAAATTAATCCCCAGAATTGTGTTTGTATTCGTACTTGTGCAGCACCGGGCCAGACAGGGCGGTGCGGCATTTGCAGCAAGTCACGGAACGATGAGTTGATTCAACTCCTCTTACTATTGTGATTATTATTATTATTCTTCTTTTTTTTCATTTTGTGATATTTTAAATGAATAAAAATTAATATTAAAATTAAAATTAAAAACCTGTGTACAACACGGATAATGTCCTCTGGATGCCTGTTAAGTGTACTTTCCGCCAAATGATGGCTGGCGGAAGGGTACTGAATGCACAAAAACAAAAACAAGAAAAAAAGTGAACAAATTTACATTAATATTGATACGCTTCGAATGTAATTATGTATATATGTATGTATTATTGCTTTTTGGAGTCGAAGAGGTGGCATTAAAAATATGGTTATTCAATTTTTCATCGGATTTAGTTCGTCAGAACGCGAAACTCAATGAACTCTTGCATAATTTTATTACCGGTTATTGTTAAACAGAGTGAAAAAAAATATATATATGCATATATATTCGTATTTTGTTAAGCCTTATTTAAAGATTCGGCCAAGTAATTGAAGGTTAATAATCATTTATAGGATTTAATTACATTTTAATTGAATAGTGTAAAGAATTTCGAAAAGGAAACGGCAGATCAGGAATGCTGCCTACTTCTAAGAATATTTCTTTGCACAAGATTAAGTACGAACATACCACACCCATTGAGCGGCAATAAATTGTTTATGGACCGGTCTGCCAGTGAACATAATGTCCTTTAGGTAGACACTGAAAAGTTTGGATAGGTAAAAGACCTACAATCGGATAATCTAAAACATGGGCAACTTTGTTGCAAGATATGTGGCATTTATGGAACAATGCATAAAACGCAAATGAAAGAGAGACTTGTTGCTGGGAAAACCCGATTCAGCAACATTTTCGATTTTGTCCAGGTCCCGAAATTTAGGCAAAAATCACAAATTCAGGCTTTCCCTTGATTATCTGGGTGAAATAGGCAAGAAAGAATAAAAGGGTTGAACCAAAAGACCTACAATCGGATGATCTAAAACATGAGCAACTTTGTTGCAAGATATCTGGCATTTATAGAACAATGTGTAAAACGTAAATGAAAGATAGACTCGTTGCTGGAAAAACCCGATCCAGCAAAATTGTCGATTTTGTCCAGGTCCCGAAATTTAGACAAAAATCACAAATTCCGGCTTTCCCTTGATCATCTGGGTGAAATAGGCAAGAAAGAATAAAAGGGTTGAACCAAAAGACCTACAATCGGATGATCTAAAACATGGGCAACTTTGTTGCTAGGTATGTGGCATTTATGGAACAATGTATAAAACGCAAACGAAAGAGAGACTTGTTGCTGGGAAAACCCGATCCAGCAACATTTTCGATTTTGTCCAGGTCCCGAAATTTAGGCAAAAATCACAAATTCCGGCTTTCCCTTGATCATCTGGGTGAAATAAGCAAGAAAGGATAAAAGGGTTGAACCGAAAGACCTAAAACATGGGCAACTTTGTTGCAAGGTATGTGGCATTTATGGAACAATGTATAAAACGCAAATGAAAGACAGACTTGTTGCTGGAAAAACCCGATCCAGCAAAATTTTCGATTTTGTCCGGGTCCCGAAATTTAGGCAAAAATCACAAATTTCGGCTTTCCTTCGATTATCTGGGCGAAATAGACAAGAAAGAATAAAAGGGTTGAAACAAAAGACCTACAATCGGATGATCTAAAACATGGGCAACTTTGTTGCAAGATATGTGGCATTTATGGAACAATGTATAAAACGCAAACGAAAGAGAGACTTGTTGCTGGGAAAACCCGATCCAGCAACATTTTCGATTTTGTCCAGGTCCCGAAATTTAGGCAAAAATCACAAATTCCGGCTTTCCCTTGATCATCTGGGTGAAATAGGCAAGAAAGAATAAAAGGGTTGAACCAAAAGACCTACAATCGGATGATCTAAAACATGGGCAACTTTGTTGCAAGATATGTGGCATTTATGGAACAATGTATAAAACGCAAATGAAAGAGAGACTTGTTGCTGGGAAAACCCGATCCAGCAACATTTACGATTTTGTCCAGGTCCCGAAATTTAGGCAAAAATCACAAATTCCGGCTTTCCCTTGATCATCTGGGTGAAATAGGCAAGAAAGAATAAAAGGGTTGAACCAAAAGACCTAAAATCGGATTATCTAAAACATGGGAAACTTTGTTGCAAGATATCTGGCATTTATGGAACAATGTATGAAACGTAGATGAAAGAGAGACACGTTGCTGGAAAACTCCGATCCAGCAACATTTTCGATTTTGTCCAGGTCCCGAAATTTAGGCAAAAATCACAAATTCTGGCTTTCCCTTGATCATCTGGGTGAAATAGGCAAGAAAGAATAAAAGGGTTGAACCAAAAGACCTACAATCGGATGATCTAAAACATGGGCAACTTTGTTGCAAGATATGTGGCATTTATGGAACAATGCATAAAACGCAAATGAAAGAGAGACTTGTTGCTGGGAAAACCCGATCCAGCAAAATTTTCGATTTTGTCCGGGTCCCGAAATTTAGGCAAAAATCACAAATTCCGGCTTTCCCTTGATTATCTGGGCGAAATAGACAAGAAAGAATAAAAGGGTTGAAACAAAAGACCTACAATCGGATGATCTAAAACATGGGCAACTTTGTTGCAAGATATGTGGCATTTATGGAACAATGTATGAAACGTAGATGAAAGAGAGACACGTTGCTGGAAAACTCCGATCCAGCAACATTTTCGATTTTGTCCAGGTCCCGAAATTTAGGCAAAAATCACAAATTCCGGCTTTCCCTTGATCATCTGGGTGAAATAGGCAAGAAAGAATAAAAGGGTTGAACTAAAAGACCTACAATCGGATGATCTAAAACATGGGCAACTTTGTTGCAAGATATGTGGCATTTATGGAACAATGTATAAAACGCAAATGAAAGAGAGACTTGTTGCTGGAAAAACCCGATCCAGCAAAATTTTCGATTTTGTCCGGGTCCCGAAATTTAGGCAAAAATCACAAATTCCGGCTTTCCCTTGATTATCTGGGCGAAATAGACAAGAAAGAATAAAAGGGTTGAAACAAAAGACCTACAATCGGATGATCTAAAACATGGGCAACTTTGTTGCAAGATATGTGGCATTTATGGAACAATGTAGAAAACGCAAATGAAAGAGAGACTTGTTGCTGGGAAAACCCGATCCAGCAACATTTTCGATTTTGTCCAGGTCCCGAAATTTTGGCAAAAATCACAAATTCCGGCTTTCCCTTGATTATCTGGGTGAAATAGGCAAGAAAGAATAAAAGGGTTGAACCAAAAGACCTACAATCGGATAATCTAAAACATGGGCAACTTTGTTGCAAGATATGTGGCATTTATGGAACAATGCATAAAACGCAAATGAAAGAGAGACTTGTTGCTGGGAAAACCCGATTCAGCAACATTTTCGATTTTGTCCAGGTCCCGAAATTTAGCTAAAAATCACAAATTCCGACTTTCCCTTGATTATCTGGGTGAAATAGACAAGAAAGAATAAAAGGGTTGAACCAAAAGACCTACAATCGGATGATCTAACAATGTAGAAAACGCAAATGAAAGAGAGACTTGTTGCTGGAAAAACCCGATCCAGCAAAATTTTGGATTTTGTCCAGGTCCCGAAATTTAGGCAAAAATCACAAATTCCGGCTTTCCCTTGATTATCTGGGTGAAAAAGGCAAGAAAGAATAAAAGGGTTGAACCAAAAGACCTACAATCGGATGATCTAAAACATGGGCAACTTTGTTGCAAGATATGTGGCATTTATGGAACAATGTATAAAACGCAAATGACAGAGAGATCGGAAAACCCGATCTAGCAACATTTTCGATTTTGTCCAGGTCCCGAAATTTTGGCAAAAATCACAAATTCCGGCTTTCCCTTGATTATCTGGGTGAAATAGGCAAGAAAGAATAAAAGGGTTGAACCAAAAGACCTACAATCGGATGATCTAAAACATGAGCAACTTTGTTGCAAGATATCTGGCATTTATAGAACAATGTAGAAAACGCAAATGAAAGATAGACTCGTTGCTGGAAAAACCCGATCCAGCAAAATTGTCGATTTTGTCCAGGTCCCGAAATTTAGACAAAAATCACAAATTCCGGCTTTCCCTTGATTATCTGGGTGAAATAAGCAAGAAAGGATAAAAGGGTTGAACCGAAAGACCTACAATCGGATGATCTAAAACATGGGCAACTTTGTTGCAATGTAGAAAACGCAAATGAAAGAGAGACTTGTTGCTGGAAAACCGCGATCCAGCAACATTTTCGATTTTGTCCAGGTCCCGAAATTTAGGCAAAAATCACAAATTCCGGCTTTCCCTTGATTATCTGGGTGAAATAGGCAAGAAAGAATAAAAGGGTTGAACCAAAAGACCTACAATCGGATGATCTAAAACATGGGCAACTTTGTTGCAAGGTATGTGGCATTTATGGAACAATGTATAAAACGCAAATGAAAGAGAGACTTGTTGCTGGAAAAACCCGATCCAGCAAAATTTTCGATTTTGTCCGGGTCCCGAAATTTAGGCAAAAATCACAAATTCCGGCTTTCCCTTGATTATCTGGGCGAAATAGACAAGAAAGAATAAAAGGGTTGAACCAAAAGACCTACAATCGGATAATCTAAAACATGGGCAACTTTGTTGCAAGATATGTGGCATTTATGGAACAATGCATAAAACGCAAATGAAAGAGAGACTTGTTGCTGGGAAAACCCGATTCAGCAACATTTTCGATTTTGTCCGGGTCCCGAAATTTAGGCAAAAATCACAAATTCCGGCTTTCCCTTGATTATCTGGGCGAAATAGACAAGAAAGAATAAAAGGGTTGAACCAAAAGACCTACAATCGGATAATCTAAAACATGGGCAACTTTGTTGCAAGATATGTGGCATTTATGGAACAATGCATAAAACGCAAATGAAAGAGAGACTTGTTGCTGGGAAAACCCGATTCAGCAACATTTTCGATTTTGTCCAGGTCCCGAAATTTAGGCAAAAATCACAAATTCCGACTTTCCCTTGATTATCTCGGTGAAATAGGCAAGAAAGAATAAAAGGGTTGAACCAAAAGACCTACAATCGGATGATCTAAAACATGGGCAACTTTGTTGCAAGATATGTGGCATTTATGGAACAATGTATAAAACGCAAATGACAGAGAGATCGGAAAACCCGATCTAGCAACATTTTCGACTTTGTCCAGGTCCCGAAATTTAGGCAAAAATCACAAATTCCGGCTTTCCCTTGATTATCTGGGTGAACTAGGCAAGAAAGAATAAAAGGGTTGAACCAAAAGACCTACAATCGGATGATCTAAAACATGAGCAACTTTGTTGCAAGATATCTGGCATTTATAGAACAATGTGTAAAACGTAAATGAAAGATAGACTCGTTGCTGGAAAAACCCGATCCAGCAAAATTGTCGATTTTGTCCAGGTCCCGAAATTTAGACAAAAATCACAAATTCCGGCTTTCCCTTGATTATCTGGGTGAAATAAGCAAGAAAGGATAAAAGGGTTGAACCGAAAGACCTACAATCGGATGATCTAAAACATGGGCAACTTTGTTGCAATGTAGAAAACGCAAATGAAAGAGAGACTTGTTGCTGGAAAACCGCGATCCAGCAACATTTTCGATTTTGTCCAGGTCCCGAAATTTAGGCAAAAATCACAAATTCCGGCTTTCCCTTGATTATCTGGGTGAAATAGGCAAGAAAGAATAAAAGGGTTGAACCAAAAGACCTACAATCGGATGATCTAAAACATGGGCAACTTTGTTGCAAGATATGTGGCATTTATGGAACAATGTAGAAAACGCAAATGAAAGAGAGACTTGTTGCTGGGAAAACCCGATCCAGCAACATTTTCGATTTTGTCCAGGTCCCGAAATTTAGGCAAAAATCACAAATTCCGGCTTTCCCTTGATTATCTGGGTGAAATAGGCAAGAAAGAATAAAAGGGTTGAACCGAAAGACCTACAATCGGATGATCTAAAACATGGGCAACTTTGTTGCAAGATATGTGGCATTTATGGAACAATGTATAAAACGCAAATGAAAGAGAGACTTGTTGCTGGGAAAACCCGATCCAGCAACATTTTCGATTTTGTCCAGGTCCCGAAATTTTGGCAAAAATCACAAATTCCGGCTTTCCCTTGATTATCTGGGTGAAATAGGCAAGAAAGAATAAAAGGGTTGAACCAAAAGACCTACAATCGGATGATCTAAAACATGGGCAACTTTGTTGCAAGATATGTGGCATTTATGGAACAATGTATAAAACGCAAATGAAAGAGAGACTTGTTGCTGGGAAAACCCGATCCAGCAACATTTTCGATTTTGTCCAGGTCCCGAAATTTAGGCAAAAATCACAAATTCCGGCTTTCCCTTGATTATCTGGGTGAAATAGGCAAGAAAGAATAAAAGGGTTGAACCAAAAGACCTACAATCGGATGATCTAAAACATGGGCAACTTTGTTGCAAGATATGTGGCATTTATGGAACAATGTATAAAACGCAAATGAAAGAGAGACTTGTTGCTGGGAAAACCCGATCCAGCAACATTTTCGATTTTGTCCAGGTCCCGAAATTTAGGCAAAAATCACAAATTCCGGCTTTCCCTTGATCATCTGGGTGAAATAGGCAAGAAAGAATAAAAGGGTTGAACCAAAAGACCTACAATCGGATGATCTAAAACATGGGCAACTTTGTTGCAAGATATCTGGCATTTATGGAACAATGTATGAAACGTAGATGAAAGAGAGACACGTTGCTGGAAAACTCCGATCCAGCAACATTTTCGATTTTGTCCAGGTCCCGAAATTTTGGCAAAAATCACAAATTCTGGCTTTCCCTTGATCATCTGGGTGAAATAGGCAAGAAAGAATAAAAGGGTTGAACCAAAAGACCTACAATCGGATGATCTAAAACATGGGCAACTTTGTTGCAAGATATCTGGCATTTATGGAACAATGTATGAAACGTAGATGAAAGAGAGACACGTTGCTGGAAAACTCCGATCCAGCAACATTTTCGATTTTGTCCAGGTCCCGAAATTTAGGCAAAAATCACAAATTCCGGCTTTCCCTTGATCATCTGGGTGAAATAGGCAAGAAAGAATAAAAGGGTTGAACCAAAAGACCTACAATCGGACGATCTAAAACATGGGCATCTTTGTTGCAAGATATGTGGCATTTATGGAACAATGTATAAAACGCAAATGAAAGAGAGACTTGTTGCTGGGAAAACCCGATCCAGCAACATTTTCGATTTTGTCCAATTCCCGAAATTTTGGCAAAAATCACAAATTCCGGTTTTCCCTTGATTATCTGGGTGAAATAGGCAAGAAAGAATAAAAGGGTTGAACCAAAAGACCTGCAATCGGATGATCTAAAACATGGGCAACTTTGTTGCAAGATATCTGGCATTTATAGAACAATGTATAAAACGTAAATGTAAGAGAGTCTCGTTGCTGGAAAACCCGATTTAGCAAAATTTTCGATTTTGTCCAGGTCCCGAAATTTAGCTAAAAATCACAAATTCCGGCTTTCCCTTGATCATCTGGGTGAAATAGGCAAGAAAGAATAAAAGGGTTGAACCAAAAGACCTGCAATCGGATGATCTAAAACATGGGCAACTTTGTTGCAAGATATCTGGCATTTATAGAACAATGTATAAAACGTAAATGTAAGAGAGACTTGTTGCTGGGAAAACCCGATCCAGCAACATTTTCGATTTTGTCCAGGTCCCGAAATTTAGGCAAAAATCACAAATTCCGGCTTTCCCTTGATCATCTGGGTGAAATAGGCAAGAAAGAATAAAAGGGTTGAACCAAAAGACCTACAATCGGACGATCTAAAACATGGGCATCTTTGTTGCAAGATATGTGGCATTTATGGAACAATGTATAAAACGCAAATGAAAGAGAGACTTGTTGCTGGGAAAACCCGATCCAGCAACATTTTCGATTTTGTCCAGGTCCCGAAATTTAGGCAAAAATCACAAATTCCGGCTTTCCCTTGATCATCTGGGTGAAATAGGCAAGAAAGAATAAAAGGGTTGAACCAAAAGACCTACAATCGGATGATCTAAAACATGGGCAACTTTGTTGCAAGATATGTGGCATTTATGGAACAATATAGAAAACGCAAATGAAAGAGAGACTTGTTGCTGGAAAAACCCGATCCAGCAAAATTTTGGATTTTGTCCAGGTCCCGAAATTTAGGCAAAAATCACAAATTCCGGCTTTCCCTTGATTATCTGGGTGAAAAAGGCAAGAAAGAATAAAAGGGTTGAACCAAAAGACCTACAATCGGATGATCTAAAACATGGGCAACTTTGTTGCAAGATATGTGGCATTTATGGAACAATGTATGAAACGCAAATGAAAGAGAGACTTGTTGCTGGGAAAACCCGATCCAGCAACATTTTCGATTTTGTCCAGGTCCCGAAATTTTGGCAAAAATCACAAATTCCGGCTTTCCCTTGATTATCTGGGTGAAATAGGCAAGAAAGAATAAAAGGGTTGAACCAAAAGACCTACAATCGGATGATCTAAAACATGGGCAACTTTGTTGCAAGATATGTGGCATTTATGGAACAATGTAGAAAACGTAAATGTAAGAGAGTCTCGTTGCTGGAAAACCCGATTTAGCAAAATTTTCGATTTTGTCCAGGTCCCGAAATTTAGCTAAAAATCACAAATTCCGACTTTCCCTTGATTATCTGGGTGAAATAGGCAAGACAGAATAAAAGGGTTGAACCAAAAGACCTACAATCGGATGATCTAAAACATGGGCAACTTTGTTGCAAGATATCTGGCATTTATGGAACAATGCATAAAACGCAAATGAAAGAGAGACTTGTTGCTGGGAAAACCCGATTCAGCAACATTTTCGATTTTGTCCAGGTCCCGAAATTTAGGCAAAAATCACAAATTCCGGCTTTCCCTTGATCATCTGGGTGAAATAGGCAAGAAAGAATAAAAGGGTTGAACCGAAAGACCTACAATCGGATGATCTAAAACATGGGCATCTTTGTTGCAAGATATGTGGCATTTATGGAACAATGTATAAAACGCAAATGAAAGAGAGACTTGTTGCTGGGAAAACCCGATCCAGCAAAATTTTCGATTTTGTCCAATTCCCGAAATTTTGGCAAAAATCAAAAATTCCGGTTTTCCCTTGATTATCTGGGTGAAATAGGCAAGAAAGAATAAAAGGGTTGAACCAAAAGACCTACAATCGGATGATCTAAAACATGGGCAACTTTGTTGCAAGATATCTGGCATTTATGGAACAATGCATAAAACGCAAATGAAAGAGAGACTTGTTGCTGGGAAAACCCGATTCAGCAACATTTTCGATTTTGTCCAGGTCCCGAAATTTAGGCAAAAATCACAAATTCCGGCTTTCCCTTGATTATCTGGGTGAAATAGGCAAGACAGAATAAAAGGGTTGAACCGAAAGACCTACAATCGGATGATCTAAAACATGGGCAACTTTGTTGCAAGATATCTGGCATTTATGGAACAATGCATAAAACGCAAATGAAAGAGAGACTTGTTGCTGGGAAAACCCGATTCAGCAACATTTTCGATTTTGTCCAGGTCCCGAAATTTAGGCAAAAATCACAAATTCCGACTTTCCCTTGATTATCTGGGTGAAATAGGCAAGACAGAATAAAAGGGTTGAACCAAAAGACCTACAATCGGATGATCTAAAACATGGGCAACTTTGTTGCAAGATATCTGGCATTTATGGAACAATGCATAAAACGCAAATGAAAGAGAGACTTGTTGCTGGGAAAACCCGATTCAGCAACATTTTCGATTTTGTCCAGGTCCCGAAATTTAGGCAAAAATCACAAATTCCGGCTTTCCCTTGATTATCTGGGTGAAATAGGCAAGACAGAATAAAAGGGTTGAACCAAAAGACCTACAATCGGATGATCTAAAACATGGGCAACTTTGTTGCAAGATATCTGGCATTTATGGAACAATGCATAAAACGCAAATGAAAGAGAGACTTGTTGCTGGGAAAACCCGATTCAGCAACATTTTCGATTTTGTCCAGGTCCCGAAATTTAGGCAAAAATCACAAATTCCGGCTTTCCCTTGATTATCTGGGTGAAATAGGCAAGAAAGAATAAAAGGGTTGAACCAAAAGACCTACAATCGGATGATCTAAAACATGAGCAACTTTGTTGCAAGATATGTGGCATTTATGGAACAATGTATAAAACGCAAATGAAAGAGAGACTTCTTGCTGGGAAAACCCGATCCAGCAACATTTTCGATTTTGTCCAGGTCCCGAAATTTAGGCAAAAATCACAAATTCCGGCTTTCCCTTGATTATCTGGGTGAAATAGACAAGAAAGAATAAAAGGGTTGAACCAAAAGACCTACAATCGGATGATCTAACAATGTAGAAAACGCAAATGAAAGAGAGACTTGTTGCTGGAAAAACCCGATCCAGCAAAATTTTGGATTTTGTCCAGGTCCCGAAATTTAGGCAAAAATCACAAATTCCGGCTTTCCCTTGATTATCTGGGTGAAAAAGGCAAGAAAGAATAAAAGGGTTGAACCAAAAGACCTACAATCGGATGATCTAAAACATGGGCAACTTTGTTGCAAGATATGTGGCATTTATGGAACAATGTATAAAACGCAAATGAAAGAGAGACTTGTTGCTGGGAAAACCCGATCCAGCAACATTTTCGATTTTGTCCAGCTCCCGAAATTTAGGCAAAAATCACAAATTCCGACTTTCCCTTGATTATCTGGGTGAAATAGGCAAGACAGAATAAAAGGGTTGAACCAAAAGACCTACAATCGGATGATCTAAAACATGGGCAACTTTGTTGCAAGATATCTGGCATTTATGGAACAATGCATAAAACGCAAATGAAAGAGAGACTTGTTGCTGGGAAAACCCGATTCAGCAACATTTTCGATTTTGTCCAGGTCCCGAAATTTAGGCAAAAATCACAAATTCCGGCTTTCCCTTGATTATCTGGGTGAAATAGGCAAGAAAGAATAAAAGGGTTGAACCAAAAGACCTACAATCGGATGATCTAAAACATGAGCAACTTTGTTGCAAGATATCTGGCATTTATAGAACAATGTGTAAAACGTAAATGAAAGAGAGTCTCGTTGCTGGGAAAACCCGATCCAGCAACATTTTCGATTTTGTCCAGGTCCCGAAATTTTGGCAAAAATCACAAATTCCGGCTTTCCCTTGATTATTTGGGTGAAATAGGCAAGAAAGAATAAAAGATTTGAACCAAAAGACCTACAATCGGATGATCTAAAATATGGGCAACTTTGTTGCAAGATATGTGGCATTTATGGAACAATGTATAAAACGCAAATGAAAGACAGACTTGTTGCTGGGAAAACCCGATCCAGCAACATTTTCGATTTTGTCCAGGTCCCGAAATTTAGGCAAAAATCACAAATTCCGGCTTTCCCTTGATCATCTGGGTGAAATAGGCAAGAAAGAATAAAAGGGTTGAACCAAAAGACCTACAATCGGATGATCTAAAACATGGGCAACTTTGTTGCAAGATATCTGGCATTTATGGAACAATGTATGAAACGTAGATGAAAGAGAGACACGTTGCTGGAAAACTCCGATCCAGCAACATTTTCGATTTTGTCCAGGTCCCGAAATTTAGGCAAAAATCACAAATTCCGGCTTTCCCTTGATCATCTGGGTGAAATAGGCAAGAAAGAATAAAAGGGTTGAACCGAAAGACCTACAATCGGATGATCTAAAACATGGGCATCTTTGTTGCAAGATATGTGGCATTTATGGAACAATGTATAAAACGCAAATGAAAGAGAGACTTGTTGCTGGGAAAACCCGATCCAGCAAAATTTTCGATTTTGTCCAATTCCCGAAATTTTGGCAAAAATCAAAAATTCCGGTTTTCCCTTGATTATCTGGGTGAAATAGGCAAGAAAGAATAAAAGGGTTGAACCAAAAGACCTACAATCGGATGATCTAAAACATGGGCAACTTTGTTGCAAGAAATCTGGCATTTATGGAACAATGCATAAAACGCAAATGAAAGAGAGACTTGTTGCTGGGAAAACCCGATTCAGCAACATTTTCGATTTTGTCCAGGTCCCGAAATTTAGGCAAAAATCACAAATTCCGGCTTTCCCTTGATCATCTGGGTGAAATAGGCAAGAAAGAATAAAAGGGTTGAACCAAAAGACCTACAATCGGATGATCTAAAACATGGGCAACTTTGTTGCAAGATATCTGGCATTTATGGAACAATGTATGAAACGTAGATGAAAGAGAGACACGTTGCTGGAAAACTCCGATCCAGCAACATTTTCGATTTTGTCCAGGTCCCGAAATTTAGGCAAAAATCACAAATTCCGGCTTTCCCTTGATCATCTGGGTGAAATAGGCAAGAAAGAATAAAAGGGTTGAACCAAAAGACCTACAATCGGATGATCTAAAACATGGGCATCTTTGTTGCAAGATATGTGGCATTTATGGAACAATGTATAAAACGCAAATGAAAGAGAGACTTGTTGCTGGGAAAACCCGATCCAGCAAAATTTTCGATTTTGTCCAATTCCCGAAATTTTGGCAAAAATCACAAATTCCGGTTTTCCCTTGATTATCTGGGTGAAATAGGCAAGAAAAAATAAAAGGGTTGAACCAAAAGACCTACAATCGGATGATCTAAAACATGGGCAACTTTGTTGCAAGATATCTGGCATTTATGGAACAATGCATAAAACGCAAATGAAAGAGAGACTTGTTGCTGGGAAAACCCGATTCAGCAACATTTTCGATTTTGTCCAGGTCCCGAAATTTAGGCAAAAATCACAAATTCCGGCTTTCCCTTGATTATCTGGGTGAAATAGGCAAGGAAGAATAAAAGGGTTGAACGAAAAGACCTACAATCGGATGATCTAAAACATGGGCAACTTTGTTGCAAGATATCTGGCATTTATAGAACAATGTATAAAACGTAAATGTAAGAGAGTCTCGTTGCTGGAAAACCCGATTTAGCAAAATTTTCGATTTTGTCCAGGTCCCGAAATTTAGCTAAAAATCACAAATTCCGGCTTTCCCTTGATTATCTGGGTGAAATAGGCAAGAAAGAATAAAAGAGTTGAACCAAAAGACCTACAATCGGATGATCTAACAATGTAGAAAACGCAAATGAAAGAGAGACTTGTTGCTGGAAAAACCCGATCCAGCAAAATTTTGGATTTTGTCCAGGTCCCGAAATTTAGGCAAAAATCACAAATTCCGGCTTTCCCTTGATTATCTGGGTGAAAAAGGCAAGAAAGAATAAAAGGGTTGAACCAAAAGACCTACAATCGGATGATCTAAAACATGGGCAACTTTGTTGCAAGATATGTGGCATTTATGGAACAATGTATAAAACGCAAATGAAAGAGAGACTTGTTGCTGGGAAAACCCGATCCAGCAACATTTTCGATTTTGTCCAGCTCCCGAAATTTAGGCAAAAATCACAAATTCCGACTTTCCCTTGATTATCTGGGTGAAATAGGCAAGAAAGAATAAAAGGGTTGAACCAAAAGACCTACAATCGGATGATCTAAAACATGGGCAACTTTGTTGCAAGATATCTGGCATTTATGGAACAATGCATAAAACGCAAATGAAAGAGAGACTTGTTGCTGGGAAAACCCGATTCAGCAACATTTTCGATTTTGTCCAGGTCCCGAAATTTAGGCAAAAATCACAAATTCCGGCTTTCCCTTGATTATCTGGGTGAAATAGGCAAGAAAGAATAAAAGGGTTGAACCAAAAGACCTACAATCGGATGATCTATAACATGAGCAACTTTGTTGCAAGATATCTGGCATTTATAGAACAATGTGTAAAACGTAAATGAAAGATAGACTCGTTGCTGGAAAAACCCGATCCAGCAAAATTGTCGATTTTGTCCAGGTCCCGAAATTTAGACAAAAATCACAAATTCCGGCTTTCCCTTGATTATCTGAGTGAAATAAGCAAGAAAGGATAAAAGGGTTGAACCGAAAGACCTACAATCGGATGATCTAAAACATGGGCAACTTTGTTACAATGTAGAAAACGCAAATGAAAGAGAGACTTGTTGCTGGAAAACCGCGATCCAGCAACATTTTCGATTTTGTCCAGGTCCCGAAATTTAGGCAAAAATCACATATTCCGGCTTTCCCTTGATTATCTGGGTGAAATAGGCAAGAAAGAATAAAAGGGTTGAACCAAAAGACCTACATTCGGATGATCTAAAACATGGGCAACTTTGTTGCAAGATATGTGGCATTTATGGAACAATATAGAAAACGCAAATGAAAGAGAGACTTGTTGCTGGAAAAACCCGATCCAGCAAAATTTTGGATTTTGTCCAGGTCCCGAAATTTAGGCAAAAATCACAAATTCCGGCTTTCCCTTGATTATCTGGGTGAAAAAGGCAAGAAAGAATAAAAGGGTTGAACCAAAAGACCTACAATCGGATGATCTAAAACATGGGCAACTTTGTTGCAAGATATGTGGCATTTATGGAACAATGTATAAAACGCAAATGAAAGAGAGACTTGTTGCTGGGAAAACCCGATCCAGCAACATTTTCGATTTTGTCCAGGTCCCGAAATTTTGGCAAAAATCACAAATTCTGGCTTTCCCTTGATTATTTGGGTGAAATAGGCAAGAAAGAATAAAAGGGTTGAACCAAAAGACCTACAATCGGATGATCTAAAACATGGGCAACTTTGTTGCAAGATATGTGGCATTTATGGAACAATGTATAAAACGCAAATGAAAGAGAGACTTGTTGCTGGGAAAACCCGATCCAGCAACATTTTCGATTTTGTCCAGGTCCCGAAATTTTGGCAAAAATCACAAATTCCGGCTTTCCCTTGATTATTTGGGTGAAATAGGCAAGAAAGAATAAAAGGGTTGAACCAAAAGACCTACAATCGGATGATCTAAAACATGGGCAACTTTGTTGCAAGATATGTGGCATTTATGGAACAATGTATGAAACGTAGATGAAAGAGAGACACGTTGCTGGAAAACTCCGATCCAGCAACATTTTCGATTTTGTCCAGGTCCCGAAATTTTGGCAAAAATCACAAATTCCGGCTTTCCCTTGATTATTTGGGTGAAATAGGCAAGAAAGAATAAAAGGGTTGAACCAAAAAACCTACAATCGGATGATCTAAAACATAGGCAACTTTGTTGCAAGATATGTGGCATTTATGGAACAATGTATAAAACGCAAATGAAAGAGAGACTTGTTGCTGGGAAAACCCGATCCAGCAACATTTTCGATTTTGTCCAGGTCCCGAAATTTTGGCAAAAATCACAAATTCCGGCTTTCCCTTGATTATCTGGGTGAAATAGGCAAGAAAGAATAAAAGGGTTGAACCAAAAGACCTACAATCGGATGATCTAAAACATGGGCAACTTTGTTGCAAGATATGTGGCATTTATGGAACAATGTATAAAACGCAAATGAAAGAGAGACTTGTTGCTGGGAAAACCCGATCCAGCAACATTTTCGATTTTGTCCAGGTCCCGAAATTTAGGCAAAAATCACAAATTCCGGCTTTCCCTTGATTATCTGGGTGAAATAGGCAAGAAAGAATAAAAGGGTTGAACCGAAAGACCTACATGATTATGATTATCATGAGACACTAATCGCAATAGTGAGCCCATCGGGATCCCTAGAGCCGCCTTCATAGCCTTATTCGGGATGCCGTTGAGTCCGGGAGCCTTGGTGTCACAACACTTATTGTCTGGCATGATTGTCAACCTTCGAGGCTAATAATTTTAGAAAATATTTCTTTCGAAATTAGTTTTCGTTCTATGATAGTTAGCGTATATCCTTGTGGCAAACTCCTTCATCATGATTCGCAAGTTCTTGTATTTAAATAATCAAATTGTGATTGAAAACTCTCACTGTACCTTCCTCCTCTGTACGAGTATTTCTACTCTGATTTTAAATTTCATCAGCAACACTCTTGCGTAACTTCCCTGCTTGTTAAAAAAAAAAAAAAATAGTAATATTGTTGCATTTAATCGCAAACAAATTACGATTCAATCGATATGCAATTTCAACCTCATTCACTCGTGCCGGAGCATTGCTTGTTATTTACATTTAATTGTACAAGTATGTGTGAATCTGTGTTTATGGGATTTTTAATGAAATTTTGAGCAGATATTTATGCAGGGTGGTTCAGAATAGCCTGCTTTATATTTTGTTTTATAGAACAGTCTGCAAAAGTAGTTACAATATACACGAAGTTATGCAGAGCACAAGGCCGATAGAAAAATGGACTATTGTGAGTGTGCCCCATTTAACTTTGCCACTGCCTTAACAAATGTTAATAGTTTGGATTACTGCATATAATAATGCATCTTACTGTGCTTTAAGTCGAGATTGTTATTGAGAAAATGTGTATTTTATAAATAACAACTGTGTGGGCAGTGCTTAATACTTTGTTGATTATGAAGACGTAAACGACAGACCAGTATTTAGAGTTGTCTTCCAATATTATAGAAACAATAAGTTGGTTGGTTTAGGAGGGTGAGACTATGCTCATCATTAGGAAGTGACCGAGACTTTCCTCCTCTTCCTTGCATCCTTGTAAGCGTTAAATGTCACCAGTCCCAGTCTGTATGCGAGTTTATTCAAATTGATGTATCCAGTGTATATACCGATCATCCGTTTGAATTGTCTTCTGCCTAGATAGAGTTTCTCTCTTTCCCTGACGGTGGCAAGGGCGCTCAGTCTTGAGTTTCGCGACTTTGCAGGTTTGCAGTCCTTTCCATGTGTTTTCGTGGTATTTTGCGAAGAAGCTTCTGTTTGCGGTTTTGACAACCGTTAAGGCTACTCCTAAATAGACAGTCATAATGCGTAACAACGTTTATTCTATTAAGATGATAGTCAAGTTCAGCTTAGTTCTGGAAGGCTATGGATATTTAAAAGACCTTTTTGAGTGAGACATTTTGAGAAGGACACATTGCATATACATACATATGTATGTATGTATGTACATACTATGTATGCATCATTCGCGTTTCATTGCATTTTTGAAAGACTTGAAGCCAGTGTCATCGAAACGAATTTTGTCAATGCGGTAAGCTGCCTTACGATATTCCGTAAACACCACATTTACCTCCCACCAGGCGACTGACTGTGGACGCCAGAAGGATTGATCAAACAAACTGGAAACAACTTACAGACTCCGACTCTGTGCGTGTCAGGAAACTTATCATCAAGTGTCTACATATTGATACTGTTATAGACATACTAATGTGTTGATACTGAAGGTCTAAAATGGACTGAAGTTTGACCTTCAATCAGCAACAATCATGGTTGCCACTTGGAAAAACATTTTGCGACCACAATTGAAAAAAAAAGTAAAAAAATTACCAAATCATTCTAAATGCGAAAACGTTGATAAAGCACTAATTTACTTTAACCCTATCCTTAGTTTTGAGTTTTATCTGGTTTGCGAGCTTAATATAAATAAAGAGCATGACTGGGTCCTACGCTAGGTTAGGTTAGATAAGTGGTTTGATGAAGAAAATAATTCTTCTACTTCTCTCAGGTTTATGTAGACCCATTGTGATGCTCATTGAGTACATTCTTCCTACATTTGTGGGTCCCTGTTGAGTGCTTTTAACCAGCCTGATGTCCTCGCAAATCTATTAAGATCAGAGAGAGAAGCATCAAATAGTTCATCTATGTCTTGGAAGTAGTAACTTCCTAGAGTTCTATTCCTGATGTAACGTATATTTGGAGAGTGAGAAAGGAAATGGGGAGTATCCACATGGGCCTCTTCAGAACCGCACCCTCTGCACAGGTCGTCATCATTCAGTTTAATTTTCATTGTTTGACTTCTTAGTAGGTTGTGACCAGATAATACTCCTGTCAGTAAGGAGATGGATCCATCTCTCTTTGCAGAAACTTTTCGGTTCTGCGTTTGTCGTACCTTGCCCAAAGTTTACAAGGTGGAAAGTCTTTCCCATCTGGTGTATAGTAATTTATTGTTCCACTATCCCTTTTTATCAGCTCGATCAGGTTCAAGCGCGAAAAGCTTTCTTGCCAACTCGTCAGCCGTTTCGTTTCCCGCGACACCGCTGTGCTCGAGAATCCAACAGAGTTTTACTTTGTGCTGGAAACCAAGAACCTTGAACTCTTCGTGACAGCCCTTAACAAGTTTTGATTTTATTTCCGATGGGTTGCACGTACTTGCACCTTTACAAAAAAAAAAAGGATCTACTGTTTAACGTGGCGTCCGAAAGTCGATTTGTTATTTGAGAAACTTTTTCATGACAGTTATACTCCCGGATGTTTGTCAGACGCTCGCGAAAGGTGGGGCCGTGAAATAAATTTTAGATGTTGTCTGAAGATCGAACCTCGAACGCCTCGCTCTATAGTCCAACGCACTATCCACTTTCACCTTTATGCTAAATTATTCAGAATTCAAGTAAAGAGGGCGTGGCATTCCAGATTTTTGAGGGCACTACCGGGATAACTTTTATTTGATGTTATCTGCGTTATTTCATAAAGCAACAACTTTTCGCTAAAACTACCTGGTGCTCCAACTAATAGCATAAATTCAAACTACTCACAATATCAAATTTTAACGAATTTGCTTAAACTGAAATAGACCCAAGTTATGGCCCTAGTACCTTGAATTACTACCTTAATAATTCTTACATCAAGAATGACCCACAGGCCCCAGATATGAGGTTTGAAGCAAATCCGTCCAACTGTTTGGGGAAAAGTCAAAATCGCAAACAAACATATTTGGCGGACTTTTTTAAAATTCTCCATCATAGTAATATCAAGTTTGACATTGTTAAGTTTTCAATGAAAGTAAGCCAACAAAAAATACAAATTTTTTGCACGACAGGTTCATGGGATCCAGGAAATAAACCGCGGTTAAAAAGTGTAGTATCAAAAGAATAATTCGGTGGGGAATCCCATCAAAAGCCTCACTGAACATCAACTTCATTGCTTGTTTCATTATAAGTACCTACCAATCTGCAGCTAAGTTTGCAGATACAGTTCTGTCTTAAGCGAGGTCATGTTGCTTATTTTACTTCATTTTACTTCAAACCGTTCCAATCAACTATTAAAGTGCCAACTATTGATCACCCTGTTTGTTAAACGCCATAAGAGTTATTAATAAGTAGACGAGGTATAGTTTCGAACAACCCTTCTCGACAAAAAAAAATTTCAAACTTTAAGGGTGAATATTTGTATTTTTACATCTTCCACTCCAATGGATATATCGTACATCGCATAGGAAGTCATGAACTATGAACAGCCCTACAAACTATCCAGTGGATAAGTTTAATCATCTCTCTCTTTTTCCACAAAGGTGGACCAAGGAACCAAGATAACCGACGGAACTCAACATTTTTTTTTTGGGATTCAATGTTCAATGGAATATACATATGGATGTATGTATGTGTAAATAAATATTCAGAGTATTACATATTTTGTGAAACTAATTGCATTGGCCATTAGGAAAGTGATCTCTTTGTTCGTAAAAAGTCCTGCAGATAAATACATATGTATGTATGTATGTATCTCTATGTTAAAGTTTCAGATGGAAAAAGAATTCGATTTCAATATTGTAATCCATATACATACCTCAACATTTATTCCGGCTGATAGAAAAGTTTTCATAGCCGGATTTTCCTTTGGGGTATATCGGTAAAATTCTCTTCGTCCTTTATACCATTTCACCGAGTATAGTGTGTCGTTTTCCATATCGTAATTACATATGAAAAGTGCATTATCACCACGTCGAACTGCTTGCGGAATGGTCACAGATACGTCCTTTAGTCCAACAATGAATTCTGTTGGAAAAAGATAAATAATAATTAAAATATTTAAAAAAAATTGTAATATGTATTATAAATGATTTGCTATTTATTAAATACAATTGATGGGGATGGCAGAAGAGCAATAAGAAGAACTTGGGCCTATTGATTGAATGAGAAAGGACGAGCGATTTACTTTAAAGGATAGTAATTCACATCTTCAAACACTTACATAGGTACATATGTCAAAAGATTGATTGGGGGTTTCAAAAACTATACAACATACACAGCAGACGTTGCTAAAAAATTTACTTTAAGAAAACAAAAATGCGATGTAATTTTTGTAAGTTTCTATGTTTTAACGACTGATCGTAGATTCGCCGGTCTCTATGAGACTTGATTGAAACATTTTTTGTTTTTCCAATTGTCGTTTATGCAAATTATATACAAAAAATCAGAGATACCAATGTGCTCGTTTCTAAGAAAATCAGATGGTAGCTACACTGAAGATGAGGAGAAGATTGCAGAACTTCTATTGGGCACTCATTTTCCTGGCAGTCTTCTAAGCGCTGATATTAGGAGGATGATCATGTTAACAAGACCTCGGAAAAAACTGGAGAATAGCGTTATGACACTGTTTCAAAGGGCACTTGGAATAGGCAATCAGCTATTTTCAGCCTTTAAGGTCACTAGGGTTCGATGGTATTATACCGGTCTCTAATACGATCTTGTCCCATATGTCCTGTTTTTTTAATGTCAGTAGTCGACCTTATAGTGGCCAAGGGATGGTGATGATGCCGAATATATGGGAACACAAGCGTTCTCACCTTGGCCTCTCACTATCAACTCCTACTCTACACCTCCGCGTTGGTGGCTGCTGGGTGCCTAGTACCTCGGCTGGAGATTGGGTAACCAACCCCTTTGGAAGGTCGTTGGTGGTAGCAAACGAGAGAGGGGGGAGGAGTGTTTTTTCACTAAGACACTTCCTCTTCATCTGGACGGCAGCGGATGAATTCTCCAGGTGGAATCAACGGTGGCGCCCACAGTTCCAGTAAGGCCGAACTTTCTAGTGAAATCCCTATATGAGCTGCTCTGACTTATTCGGACTCCAGCTCTATAGGGATCTCCAACACTGAACCAGGGTGTTGGAAAAGAGTTGGTGGCGGATGAGCCCTTAATGGGCCAACGGCAGCACTCATATTCTCGAAGTGGGTTACTGATTCCGGAAAATCCGGCCCCTCGTCCTAGGGGTATAAAAGGGAACTGGTTCTCCAGGTTGGGGGTTGTGCGTAGGGGTAACTTCCCGACCATGGAAAAAATTTATTAGTTCCGAATCAAATACAAGCCTCGGATATGGATGGACTCACTGTTGACGACTCCACCAATCGAAATAAGGACAACGACCTTCGGATCTGCACGTGGAATGTTCGGACCCTTAACAGACCGCGTGCAGTCGAAGAATTAGCAGACGCCCTAGTCTGCTATAAGGCAGACATCACCGCCATCCAGGAAGTGCAATGGGGTGGGCCGGGCAAAAAGTCTTAAGCTTTCGACACGTGGGCGAACGAGGACCAATGGCAACGCTGCCAACATGCCATCAAAATTGCCGCAACCGATGTGCTGGGTTTCGCTCGACCACCACAAAGAAACCCATGGTTTGACAAAGAATGCCGGCAAGCAAATGCAGCTAAACAAGAGGCATACAAAGCGGCACGGCAAAGAAGGACGAGAGCGGCTCGTGAGCTCTACGAGCAAAAGAGACGGGAAAAACATCGGCTTCTCCGAAAGAAGAAAAAAAGAGCATGAGAAGCGCGTGATCGAAGTTATTGAGAGATTATAGTCCAGGAACAATGTACGGAAGTTTTACCAACAAGTGAAACGAACGTGTCAAGCCAACAAGACCCGTACAGAAGCCTGTAGAGATGTGGAAGGAAACCTCGTAGTAGAGTCACAGTCGGTGCTGAGAATTAGGAAACACTTCTTCTGCAGACTGTGCAACGGCGACGAAGACCAAAATTCCGCTGTCAGGCAGAATGAACCATTCAACATAGACGATGATAGCCAAAACTTCCGTCCACCTGACCAAAACGAAGTGAGGATAGCAATATCCAAACTCAAATCCAACAAGGCTGCTGGACCTGACGGCTTACCAGCCGAGCTGTTCAAAGCAGCTGGAAATGACCTGGTAGAGAGCATACACCAACTCATTTCTAAAATTTGGTCGGAGAAGAATGAAATCAATCTTGGCTTGAAGAATGAAATCTCAGCACCGTTTGCCCGATCCACAAGAAAGGAGATCGCCTCAATTGCGCCAATTACAGAGGTATCAGCCTCTTCAACATCGTGTACAAGATCCAATCTGCCATATTGTGTGCCTTATCTGCCTATTAGTGTGGTTTCAGACCAGGAAAGTCCACAATCCGCAATCCGCAATCTTCACAGATCCTGAAAAAAACCCAAGAAGTCCAAATCAATACCCACCATCTTTATAAGACCTTGATCATCCCAGTCCTACTTTATGGCGCTGAAGCTTGGACTTTATCAAAAGCGGATGAAGATATCCTCGGTCGTTTCGAGAGAAAAATTCCTTCGTAAAATATTCGGTCCCGCTTGCGTTGACGGGCTTTGGAGGAGAAGATTCAATGACGAACCATACGAGCTGTACAGCGACATCGACCTAGTCAAAAAACTGCGCATTAGTCGTTTGAGATGGCTAGGACATGAAGAGCGAATGGACACCAGTGCTCCGGCCCGCAGAGTCTTCGAATCAAACCCGGAGGGACAACGCCGTAAAGGAAGACCTCGCCTTAGGTGGTGCACACAAGTTGAAAGGGACCTGAAAAAACTTGGAATGCGCAACTGAAGGCAGTTAGCTAAGGACCGAGCTAACTGGAGAGGCTTGTTAGTTGAGGCCCAGGTTCACCCCGAACTGTAGCGCCACCTAAGTAAATAAGTAAGTAAGCACAGGCTTTCAAAGCATCTGTCTGTTGTTGCTGCTGTAAGGTCCTGCAATGTCTTTGCTAGTTTAATAGGAAAAAACATCCCACTTCTCATTGCATAACATTTTTTGACATATTGAATTCTGTTAGTTTTTGAGTTACGGATTGGAATTGACAGCTAGAAGATACTTTAAAGAATGCTGTCGTTATTTTAACAACAAACAAACTAAAGCGAACCCAGTTAAGTTTCCCAATTTACTGATGTCCTCCCTAAAATACATTGCAACGGACATTTCTAAAATCTAGGACTCTGGCTAAAAGCCTGCCTCCTGCAATTTCAATCCAAAATCCACACCCACCGATATGATTAGCTCAGTTGCATCCAATAGTATGTAACTCTAAAAACATTCTCGCAGGACAAACACTACTCCATCCACCCAGACGGAAAAATGCCCAAGGATAGTAATCGAAGCTAACAAGCCAATTCGAATAACGAGAAAAGAAAAAAAAAAAAAACTCACTCCATCAACTTTATGCCCTGAGGACTTCTGATCCATTCCATGAAAACATCTGTCACCTGCCCTGCTGGTAGTCCCGATTCGACTTTGTCCAAAAAATTAGCCAGGAGCACAAATAAATTAATGGGCGCAAAACCAAAGTGAGATGGATATAGGATTTCACAGAAGCCCACGCCGCTACGAATCCGAATACGAATTCGAAATTGATTGATAGAACTTGGCGTGATAATTTGATTTGTTCCTCTAGGGGGATATTTCCTTCTTCTTGCATTCGTCCTCCCTAGCGTTTCTTCACTTCAACTGGCGGGTGTTGTTATTATCCTTGATAATGATGACGATGATGCTAGTATTTCGGTTTCGTGCTCTGGCTTTGCGCTGCTCCTCCTCCACCACCGCCATCTATTTTTCCGTCCGCAAGAGGGAAATGTTTATTTATGCATTAATCAGGGAAATTGATTAGAAATGGATCGGGCAGGCGGCAACAGTGTTGTGGCACAGGATATTGGCCTGTTTAGGGAATACCTAATGATGATGCTGGTTGGTGATGATGGCAGCGAAGAAGATTCGCTGAGGTTTTTCGTTTTTTTTTATTTTGCTTTGTTTTTTTCTCTTCTCTCTTTGGCGTTTTGTCCTTCTGTATTGCGTGAGTGTTTTGTGTGTGCGGTGCGCGCACAGAGAGGGGTGGCTTTTAGCGTGCTGGTGATTTTGAAATATTTAAGCGGTGATTAAATGGGATAGGACATAGAAAAGGCCGCTGTGAATTTGGATAATCTGACTTATTAATGACAGTCTAATGGAGGTTTTAAGTTAATTTGTTGAGATCTGATTGGCATTGATTTAAAACAGAAGGGAATCGATGACGATAACAAGCAAAATAGCTAATGGATGACATTTGTAGATACTGATGGGAGGAGTGTCAACCACCTTGCGTCACTTGAAAGGGATTATTGATCGTCTAGATGAAAACCTAGTCTAGAAGTGTCGCAGTTACCTAAAATCCATAGTTGCATCTGTGGAGCAAAAGGAAACCCGCCATACATATCAATTTTCATTTCCCTCTATTGTGGTCCACTCTACCATAACCATGTCTAACAAATGGCATTAATATATGAAGGCCAATAATCATAATTGGTCGCATAATGTCCACTCAAATAGGAAAATTGTATCCTCCTTCCGGTCCTTGAGAGCCATAATCTATACCCAAAGCGTTGCTGTGCAAAAAAAAAAAAAAAAAAGAAAAAAGAAAACCACAAGTACCAAGCGATTGTTCTGCGTCTACCACCAGACCACACGACGAGTGAGCGCACAAAGGACACTCCAATAAAACATGAACAACGTGATGGGCGAGAAATCTGCAAAAGGATGAGCCAAACCAAATCATCGACTCACGGTCCCATGCTCGTCCTTCCTTTAATCAATAGCTTGCCCGATGGCACATGTGGCAAGTGGAATATTCTTGTGAAAATTGGAAAAAAGCTGTTTGCTCAGACTCGTGGTGGTCATTGATGATGCTGACGGCGGCGACAGGACACGACGATTGTAGAATTTCGATGGCAGCAGAAACACAAAAAAAAAAAAATGAATAGCAAAAGAAATCGCTAAATTTGAATTCATAGCGAGATACAGGAGGACTAGAATGCAGTTTGAAATCCACGGCGCGAAATGATTAGATGCAAATAGTTTATCAGATGTTTCCTTATAGACCAGTGGTGTCCTTTATTATTCTTAAACTTATTTTTCATCGCAAAAATTGAGTTACAAACGGATAAAGGAGATACAACCATCCCACATCCTGCTAATATCCATGTAATCATCGTCGTCGTTGTCTACATAATCAGAGAGTCCTGTGAATAGTACACAGGAAATTGTAAGCAGTTACGTATGAGTGAGTGCACATTCAAAAAACTTCACCGCAAAGCAATGAAAGCCACCATCACCAAGTTGATGATGTTGGCCAGCATGGAAGAAGTCTATTTATATCTTTTTTTTTTATACTCAAAAGGACTAAGGCCAGTGCCAGCGATCCTTGCAGATTTTTTTTTTCTCTGTTTTATGTGACTAGGGAAAAATTTTAATATAAAATGAGAGACATAGAGAATGTGTTTTGAGTTTATGTGGTCTGGCCTAGGTGGTCTCTTGATGATGGTACTGAATTCAGTTAAAAGGATACAACCATAGGGGTGCTACTATACATATACAAAACTAAAAGCAACTCTGGCAACTGTAAATACCCAAAAAAAATGTTGTTGGCAATTTATCCCATCATTTGCAGAGAATTCAAGAGAAAAAATAAAATGTTTCACTTTGTTCGGTGCGAGGATTATTTTTAGAGTTCTAGGTCCTGAAAATCACAGTTATAGTGCAATTGAAATTTTACTGCAATAATAAACGTTTATGGTTAACCACACAGAAGCAGGATATAGCTTTTCTACACTCCTTTCCCCAGAGAGGCTCTATAATATTGCTTTTGTGTGGTAGGACAAATTGAATGCAACAAGGATCTTCCTTGTATACCTAGTATGTTACGGATTTAGATACCAGTATGGAATTCCTTTTATTATCAAAATTTACAGATGAATGTGTTATTTTGTGTAGAACTTAAAGGAGGGAATTAGTTTGACCAGACAGAAGGAAGGATTTCAAAATATTAACTAGACCGAACGATAATGATGGTGAGGGACAAACGTGATAATATTTGTTTTGAGGACAAAATCATGGTTAAGTCCTAGAATTTCTACTAGGAAATATCAAAGGAAATAGTTGAATGACCATAGTTATATAGAGATTAGCCAATTAGAGCGGTTTTCTAGAAATTCAAAGCGAAACCAGTATAGTGGTGATTATGTTTCTTTTAATTTCTGTTGGTGGTCTCTGTGGAACTGATTACAGTACGAAACTCAGGTCAGAAAGCCTTATGAAGTTGTAGGTATGAAAAATTTCTTTCAACTTTGCATTCACAGACGAAGGTTTTATTATATTTGTCTTTTCCTCTCCCTCTAGAGAAATGATAGATTCCGTTTTGGGAGGTAAAAACCGTCTGTGATTTCTGAACATTTTGTATTTGGAACTTTCAAGTTGCAGTCCATTGACCACAGAGTTCAGGCCACGGTACGACTGATAAAAAAAAATTTCCTGATCCTGGATGGAGAATTAAGAAAAGAGGTACATCATTTAATATATACATAGACTGCTGCTTTCACAATTCTAGGATCTGTCCCTAAACTGCAGAACTATGACATTGAACCCATTGTGTACAACGCTGCAGTGACCTAATACTAGCCGGGGATCAAGTGGATTGTTTGCCTCTTATGTAAGTATACCTATGTATACTGCATAAGGTAGTCCTGTAAAAGCAGTGTTGAGAGACTCCCGTTTCGACTAATATTCTTAAAATGTTATTTTGGATCTCCGACGAAAAGATAGAAAACATGGAAGACACTTTCTAATGAGTACGCAGAGATTTCTGCATCTCATCGTGCGTACTGCAAATCAGTTGATACTGCCTTACATTCGCTCGTGCGCATCATTGAAAGAAAAGCATTAAGAAATATACCTGGGTGACCTGCCTGAACATTAAGGGAGCTTTAACAATGTCAAATCAGAAGCAATCACAGGCGTACTTGCAAGTCTTAAAATGGATACAGATGGTTAACGTAGAGCTGGGTGGTGCATCGGCTAGATGTCTTGTCCCATTTCATTGGAATCTGGTAGTTTCCTCTTTTCGGACCACATTGCAAACACCGGTGCACTCTCAGGAAAATTCTTCAATACCTATACTCCCTCACACTGGTGGGTAAACCCTCACAACACCAAATTTACGAGGAAATATAATACATAAATCTTTATAGACCCTTCTTCGATTAATGACACCAGTCTCTCCTCTACAGCAAAATACAAATTGCATAGGACCTGGAAAGTCAATCTAGTAGAACACGTCCTGTAAAAGCAGCTTTATGCAGCTCTCTACTCCTGTAAAACGACTATAGGTAGAAGCTGGGTTATGCAACCTCGAATCATGTTTTGACTTTACCTCTCCGTTTGTTGGGCAGCTCTTGATAACGCCATACATCTCGCTCAATTAGAAAAATTGCAAAGATCTGCATGTTTGTGTAATAGTGATGCAGTAAGATCTACTTCTTCTGCAGCATTAGACATCATGTTTCATCTGCTCCCCCTAGATATACCAGCAAACAGATAGCTGGACTAAACTTTACCCAGGAAAACATCGGCCAAAAGCTCCAGGACCCAAAGGTTGTAGTGTCTTCTCTGAAAAGCTGAATTTGAGCATCTCCTTCCGTCTTTCAGATCACTGTAGCGTTTTTCAGGCGGAAATGCAATATTTGTCAGAGCATATGAGCATTTTCACTGACAGTCAAGTGCCAATCAAATTCTTGGAATCGTGCTGAGTTGACGTGTTCGCCAGAAGGGGTATAACTCTAAGAATTCTGCCAATATACCAAATCCTGGGTATACTACTGGGTACATGTAGGTACATGTACTAAAGTTGGATGGGAATATTGGTCGACGTGCCACATATCAAAATAGATCCGGCTTAAGTTGCTGGTTATGCTAAAGTTGTAACAGATCAGCTACTTACTCGCGGGACACTCTCTGATCGTCCAACTTGCTAAAAGGCTAGGCCCCTTTCCAAAAGATTTCTGCAGGAGTTGCAGAAACAAATAGGAGGATGAAACCATCCCTCACTTCCTGAGCAGCTGTCCAACCCTGTCCCAAAGAAGACTGCATAATTTAGGGTTAAATTGGAAACATCCATGGTATCACAAAGGACTTCTTCTGGTCAAACAGTCATCCTAACCTAATCCTAAACCTAATTCAAGCTAATTGATTCACTCTTGTCATCACTTTTGTTGGAATCGAAAGGAATATGATGGTGCTATAGTTTAGCAACTGTGAGATATCACAATGAAACTGCTCTTTAGGCTGGTGTTTCTTAGACTTGGGTAGTCGAAGGTAGAGAATCGTCGCGCAGGATGATTCCTTAAACAATTCATTTGTATGTCAATTTATTTTTGTTATTTTTGTTCAGTGAAATCTAAAAGTTGGGTCTGCAGGGGTGAATGCTTGCAGATATTGATAGTGAAGGTTGCAGATTGGATCACACTAGTAGAGTTACTTGTGGAACAGAAACGTTCGCTGCATCTGAAACGATGTTCTTTGGCGGTAGGAGGACGATTCCTTGCTTGGTTACTTATTGAGTGCAGTATTCATTATGTCTTCAGAATTTATGACTTTCCACAACTCATCAAGGCATCAAAGCATCAACAATTCTGTGCAACAATATTTCAAGACATCAAGATACCACGACATGAAGGCATCAAGACATCAAGATCTAAATTGGTAAGGACTGTAACTAAGTGTTCTCTCCATGTAGTGAGTTGAACCTCATTCGAAATCAGAAGAGTACCTTCTAAATTCTTCACTGGATGTTGTTTTGAGTTTCGACCAACAATGAGAGTTTAGGTTATGTTATAGTACTACTGCCACACCTGCTTGTTACTTCTTCAGCTCTTAAAGCAATGCTGCACTTGCTCTTTACTACTGAGCCTGCTGCAATATGAGCCTTCATTGATGTCACCTTAGTAGTTATATACAGTTCCATGGGATAAGTCGATAGGTTCAAACGTTGACTGACCAATATTGTACGACAAGGACTCTCTTACTTCGTTTAAACGAAAACAGATACTCCAGATGCTCTTCAGCAAGAGCTTGTGTCAATTATAACCCACAAGGTTTCAATGGAATCTTGTGCCTTGCTATCTTAGAGGCTATCGTTTCCTTCGGCTTTCTTTTACTGATTCGAACCAGTTTACCTAATTTTAAGGCAATGAGAGCATTCTACATACATATGGTGTAGTTCGTTATCTGCGAGTATAGTTCTTCTGTATATTCCTTCGTCATGTATATCAATATCAGGATTTAATTCTCTAAAGTCCCTGCATTTAATTTTGTGCAATTGTTAAGAGAAATACGTGCTGATGATAAGTTAATTCAATGGAAAGGAGTTTTGTTTCAGAAGGCAGTTATCATTTATAGCACTAGTGTGGGTTCTGTTAGGGTGGTGCCACAAGAAACTCAGATTTTTGGCGTGATAGTGCAGAAAACATTTCATTTATTTTTTTTATATTGTACTTACGCTGAAGTGGTTATCAATACCTGCATATGTATGTACATATATGTAACGAAAGGACACATCGTGACTTACGCCTAAGAGCATACACTCTTAACGCAATTGCAAGGGGTAAGTCGAAGTTGAGAAGGTTTTTCTGGCGTAGTGGTTTGAAAGGTGTTTTTAGGTTTCATTTCTCTGTGAGTGATGTCTGAACTAGTCAGTTAACATTGTCATTTCAAAAGACTTTCTTTCTGCACAAAATAGCTTAGAGCCAGTGATACCCAGTCTAAACTAAATACACTTAGAATAGGCTTACATTTATGCTGAAGACTACGTTATTGGTGAAACGCTTAAATTTGTTTTTAAATTTGAACTCGTATCGCCAATGTATAGATATCTTTGAAACTCAATTTGGGTATTTGCCTTTCAAGCACTTGGAAACTCCCTCTTTAGTTTGGTGTAAAAGTTATATCCTTCAGTGATCCTATTGTAAAATGTAGGCCCAACGCATTTCATGCAAAAGGAATGCAAAAGACTTTCAGCCTGTAACTTTTTTAACAGCTTTTAGATATCAACCCCCTTCCGATATGGGCGCCATCTCTAAGTTCATTTGACAACTACATATTTTTTTTTTTTACAAATTCACTTGTTTATCACATTCCGCCTACAACAAACAGTTATTTGATATGATGAAGAATAGGGGGAATAACAAAACCAAAAATATACATATAGAGTGACAGGAAATTGTCATTTCCTCCACTTGTCTTATTCTCCCTCCCACTTTCGTGCTCTGTGCTGTCAAATGGAAATTGCACAAAACTTTATAATGAGCCTTTCTGGTGAAACCTTTTCGCATTGTTCTTCTGTATATCCTCACGTTCTTTGCAATCGTTTTT
This sequence comes from Xylota sylvarum, assembly GCA_905220385.1. Classification (NCBI taxonomy): domain Eukaryota; kingdom Metazoa; phylum Arthropoda; class Insecta; order Diptera; family Syrphidae; genus Xylota; species Xylota sylvarum. Next base: position 98,024,442 of record LR999957.1, on the reverse strand, counting down.
CGTCAGTCATAAAGTAGAGCTTTTGATATTTGTTCGTTGCCATGGAGGATAATTTTGTATTCCTTGATATTTGGGTTCTCCTCCGGATGTTAGAACTGCGAGAGAAGTTGGAATTTATTATCTCAGCCTTGCTTTGGTTCTGTTTGATATTTAAACACGTGAGCTCTTCCTTCGATTCCTGCTGAATAATATGATATTTTATTATGAAATTCATATTTTGTGTGTTTGTACGCGTTTTGGTTTTATTTTTGTGCGCGCTCGAGAAGATTGGCTAACAACCATTGGTGAAGCAGTAGAAAAAAGAACGACAAGAAGAAGAAGAAGAGTTTTGTTTGTAATTTTATTAGGAAGCAGAGGAATGGGTACGATGAATTCAAATTGAATGGAAGAAAACAATTACTTGATTCGACAGGGAAGAAACGAATGGAGGCGACGAGGAAGTTCATTTCATTCAATTTGGAATATGTTGTCGTATTTTGTTTGTTTGCATAGGGGGTGTTCTATCATCGTCAGGACATAACGCGTGGAAGGAGCGACTTGAGTGTATGTTAGGAGAGATCACTTGGTACGACAATCGAAAGTTATTTGCGTGAAAGAACCCTTCAATGATATTGCAATCTTTCTTTTTGAGTACAATATATAGGATACATGAAGAAATAGTTGAAATAGTTTCCTTATACAAAAAGATTGTCGCCGTACGCTTATACTGTCCATCCATTTTTCCTATGATTTGTATAATGGCACCCCATTAGAGGCTTCGTTTACTGACTGATTACACGATTTTTGGACTTAGAGTATAATAAATCGATTGGTTGACGGCTTGTATGGCACATAGCCCCATTTTGCTGGAACCATAGCTCGCCCAAGTGCAAATTCTGCATTTCAGACGATAAAAATTTGTTATCTACCTCGGCAGAGCTCTCCATTGACTGTAACGTTTGTTTCATTGTCCTTTTGAAAGAAAAATGGGCCAATAATGCCGCGATTCAAAGAAACCTACAAAAAGCTGCAATATTTAGGTGGCAATATTTAGATGGCATTTGTGTCTATTTGCTCTGCATGTCCTAGTCATCTTCGACGGCTAATTTCCTAGTAATTCGGACTACATTGTCCCCTACCTGGACTTTAACGTCAAATATAGAACCAGAATTCCTAGCAGAAGTGCTTGGGAATAGGGAGAAATTTTAAACAAATCTGCGACAGAGATTTACACAGACGGCTCCAAGATAGCGTCTAGCACAGGTGCGGGAGTATACTCCAGTGTATTGGACATTGGCATCGACTGTCGGATCACTGTAGTGTTTTTGAAGCAGAAGTCTCAGCAGTCGGTGAAGCCGCGACCTGGCTTTCGATTAACTCGATAGAGTGCATCGCTTTTGATTTCTATGTAGATAGTCAAGCTACGATAAAAGCCTTGGAATCGCCAATAATTCGATCCAAGTTGGTAAAGTAATACCATGGATCTCTTAACGAAATCGTTGTCAGGTGCGATGTATCCCTGTGCTAGGTTCCAGGTCATAGGCAATTGCAGAGCAAACGAGCTAGCTAAGGAGGGTGCAGACCGGGACCTTACTGACAATAAGACGCAACGCAACACTAGGCGACTATGCGCTGTTTTGTTTTTTGTTTTACTGTACACCTCGTATAATTCGTCATTGAATCGCCTCCTATTTTACGAATTATCTTTATCTTGAAGCGACCGAGGATATCTTCATCCGCTTTAGATAGAGTCCAAGCCATAAAGCAGGACTGCTTTGGTCTTATACACAAACTCCTTAGTTGTTAGGGGTAGGTAGGGGAGATCTTTACCGATCTTGATGGAGCAGCAAGCTTTCTCCATCGTCATCTTGCACAAGCGAACGAGTTTGGCAGGGACACCAAAACTAGACATGGCTCTGTATAGATCGTCTCTATAAATGCTGTCATATGCGGCCTTGAAATCGACAAGATGCTGGGTATTGATTTGGACTTGTTTGATTTTATCCAGGATCTGTCGAAGTGTGAAAATTTGATCGACTGTGGACTTTCCTGACCTGAAACCACACTAGTAGGGGCCGAACAGCCTGTTGCCGAAGCGTTTCAGGCGTTCACACAGTATGGTAGATAAGATATTGTACGCGATGTTAAGGAGACTAATACCTCTGTAATTGGTGCAATTGTGGGGGTCTCTTTTCGGGCAAACGATGCTGAGATTGTGTATGCTTTGTACAAAGTCACCTTCAGCTCATTTGAACAGCTCGGCCTGTTGGCCATTAGATCCAGCAGCCTTTGATCAGGTGGACGGTAATTTTGGCTACCATCGTCTAGATTGAATGGTTCCTTCTGCTTGATAACGCGCCGGTTTGGTCTTCGTCGCCGTTTTTAAGTGGGTTTTGAACAACCCACTATAGCCACAATTCGAAAGATGCCCACGAGTCCGACAGAGAAGGTCGTTTCAAGATATCAATGGTACATGACAATCCCAAAGAATTGTTGTTCTACCTTGTAGGACTTGAGTACCCTAGGTGTTATTTGGCCATCTAAGAAATAACACAACTCGATAGCGTCGGAGGAAGAAGATGGTATTGAAAAGCAGTCATTTTTAACGCTAATGCCCTTTCGAACTTGAGCCCGAATACACCACAATTGTCTACTTCGTGGAATCTGTCCCAGGATTTGGTGATGCCAAAAGGTTTTCATTAGCTTTCATATGACTAGTTCGAATTTTCTTATTGTTTTCTTTGAAAAAATTGATCCTTATGTAGATACGTCGGTCATGTGACTATTAAGATCAAAAACTTTGAGGCTAAGACTAGTGGATTCAGCACAGTGAATTTCAAAATAGACAAATGGAAGCAAAGATAAAGTGGAATCCAGGCCACCCTAACGGAGTTATTGGTAGCACTGGTGAATCCTACAGCTTGCATTTGTACTCTCCCACTATAAAAACTTAAAACGCCACTTAGATCCATCCAAGTGATTTAATTGTCATCACAATATATGCCAATGGCTGGTCAGAGTTCCACGAGTTCTTCTAAGACAAAGTGCTAAAGAATATTTTCAAGACACCATCTAAACCCTGTGTGTTTTCTTGTATCGCGCGTGCTGTTGATGGCAAAGTTTTTTTTTTATGTACATACATATATATAATTAGACCCTCCCCCACACAACACAAACCTCCGCTAATATCGAAAACTTTTTTAAATCCACTTAACCACCCCAGCAGGAACCACATCTGTGTGAGAAAAAATTTCCCAAAGACTTGTTATAGAATATTTTTTTTTTCGAAACTAATTTTGGACCTAATTCAATATTTATGAAAAAAACAGGGAAAGATGATGCTTTTGTTAACTTAAGTGGCTTTGCCAACCTTGAAGTCATCTTCCTTCTGGTGGAAAGCACTTAATCGAATGAATGACGACATCACATAACCGAATACGTTCCACTAGCCCATAAATCTCTTCGCCTCCAACAACACTCTTGACAGAAAATTCGATTAGGTTGGTCATTTTTTGAATATCGATCAACTCAAAAACGCACCTCACCCCGCCACCCTTACATCCTCTGCCAAGGACATACTAAATATAAAAATGCGAAACTTTTTTGACATGAATATTGGCAAGTTAACAATACTCTCTCTGCCTTCATTTTCGTGTTTGAATTTGACCCCAAGGACAGGACATGCTAAACGCACAAAGAAATAAATTAAACTATGGCATCCCTCCAAAAATTAGAAAAAAAAAAACATCCTTGAGGAACCATCTGCTGTTAATGTGTTGTAAGTTAAAAAAAATATATAAAACTTTTTTTTTTTTCATAAAAAGGATGGCAATACACTTCTAGTACTTAGTGTCTGGAGTACACTCTCGTTACACTTCCTTAAAGGAATTCCTTCCCTTTAGCTGGCACACCCTAAAAATGATATCCATAGTGCGGAGAACAAAAAAAAAAGGACGAAAAAAAAAAGGAAAATGTTTCCACCATCCTGAAGCGTTTGGGGAACATCCATTTATCTTCTTCTCCGACGAAGAGGGATTCCTCAAAAATATATATGAAGGAAGGGTAAGCTGCAGAGGAATAAACGACTAGAAGAGGAGAAGAAAGAAACTCAAATTGAAATTGAATATTTGCACACACATACACCAACCGAAGAATAACACACACATATGCACATATACAAAGGACTAACGTGGGAAAATATTATAAAAATGATAATTCACTTATACATGTCATGGTTGGGACATTTATCAATGACGATGCTACTACTACTACTACTACTGGCAATGCGAGCGAAACTGAAGTTGCGCTATGTCCCATTGAATTTTTCAATTCCATATTCCATGCATGCATTTCTATCTACTTGTTCTAGTCACGGAGATACCTCATCATAATTCATTGTCTTTGCGCGTGAAGAAGGACACACGGATCATGTGCCACGAGGCGGGGGGGGGGGCGACATGTTATTCGAAAAAGAACAATGTTGAGGGAAATTAATTTTTCTTCAGAAGCACCGGTATGCTAAGCAAAAAGGATACTACAGAAAAATCCTATTAAATAATTATTGAAGGATTCATATTTTACACACACATTCGTGCCACAACAGTCGATTGAAATTCTAAACGAATCTGCCATGAACCGAACTATTAAGCCATTTTGCACTCCAAAGAGAAAGGATTTTTGTTCGCTAACCCAATTGTGAGCTTTCTCGATTCTTTTTTTTCTTAATTGTTTTGCAATTCATATACATGTGCACTTTGGTTGATCCATTCTGTTTTTGTGTATACATACTTTTGAAAGGATGCAAATATTCTTCGCAATCTTTCAAAAGAAAGTAGGATAAGGACACATTCTGCGGTAGAGATGGAATGAAGGAGAAGCTTTCTTTTTCTTTCAGAAACAGACACTAATGTCCTTTTTATTATGGAGAAGTATTTTTTTTTGAGACATGACAGGGAAGGAAATATTTTGGTCTTTGGAATGTAATTGAATAGAGGAAGGAAAATATCTTTGAAGTCTTTTTTAAACTGACAGTTGTATGTGTCGTAGGTGATGAAATTGTATTACAAGCTGCCTGACAGTGTATAAGAAAAAAGCAAAAAAATTAAATTAGTCTTCTATTCTTAACTATTCTGTCAACTTAAAATGTATTTGCAGAACGAGGAATTTCCTTTTTGCGACATGAAGGACCATCCAACAAGAAGTGTCATTTTAGATTTCACGATATTGTTGAAGCGTCAACATCCAGCTATCATTTAGATGACTTTTGATAAGTAAAAAGCAGGAGGTTATTAAATACAAATCGGTACACACTCGCACAACGTGTTGAAATAGTGAAAACTCACTACAAAACCGGTGAAAATATCGCAGAAACATTTCGTAAAGTTCGTACTGCTTTTAGGCATCATCAAGTCCAATCGATGAATTTGAACGTCTCAGAGAGATTAGTGAAGACTTGAACTTGTGTTCATCTGGTAAGGTCAGCTGAAATAATCGCCACCGTACCTGAGAGTATGACTGAAAACCCCAGTGCATCCATTTCGAGAAGATCGCAGGAATTGGACCTATCCGCACCCACTTTGCACCGATTTGGCATAAAGATCTTGGCCTACATGCTTATAAGGTTCAGTTGACACAAATATTGAAGCCAGTGGGTGGTCACACAACGTTATACTTTTGCTGATTGAGTGCTGAAAAGGAATGAACAAGATAGTGATGAGGCTCATTTCCATATGCCTAGGTAGTTCAACAAGCAAAACTGTCACATCTGGGGCTCCAAAAACCCAAGAGAAATAGTAGAACAACGTCCCCATCCACAACGAATGACAGTTTGGTGCGGTTCTTGTGTTATTGGTGTCATTGGGCCTTATCAGAGTTGTTATTCGTTAAATACAGCCGCAATTGTGCGAAAATTTGACGAAAAATTTCATCAAAAGAATGATTATTTGTAAGTAGAGCCAAGGCGGACATTTGGATCAGAGTTTGTACTTTCGAATAATGTAAAAATATCATCACTTTTCGTAAAAATGTTGCGTTTTTCAATTGATTTGAAATGACACCTCCTGTCCCTGTGTAAATCTATTACTGGAAATAAGTCTACTGGTTTTCCTACAATCCAGCTCTGGCCAGATTTGTTTAGAATTGAGACATGTACTGATATTGTTCCACCTACTGTTTGTCATTCTTATGGCTGCGGTATCTAATTGGAATTTTATCGATTTTATAGGTGCTGACGGTTCCTCCTTCCTCCTTCCTTCCTTGTCAGGGAGGTCCCGGTCTGCACCCTCCTCAGCTAGCTCGTCCGATCTGCAATTGCCTGGCATATCCCTGTGATCTGGAACCCAGCACAGGCATACGTCGCACCTGACAGCGATCTCGTTAAGAGATCCGTGGCATTAGTTTACCAACTTGGATCGAATTATTGGCGATTCCAAGGCTTTTATCGCAGCTTGACTATCTACATAGAAAATAAAGCGCTGCACTCTATTGAGTTACTCGAAAGCCAGGTCGCGGCTTTAACGATGCTGAGACTTGTGCTTCAAAAACACTACAATGATCCGGCATTCGAGTGGCGATGCGAATGTCCAATATACTGGAGTATACTCCCGCACCTGTGCCAGACGCTATATTGGATCCGTCTGTGTAAATCTCTGTCGCAGATTCGTTTAAGATTTCTCCCGATTTCTAAGCACTTCTGCTATGAATCCTGGTTCTATATTTGACGTTAAAGCCCAGACTATGTAGTCTGAATTACTCGGAATAGTATTATGGCCGTTTAGGATACTTGCGTGGCACATATTTCCACGAGCCATAGGAGTATTTCTAAGGGCGCCCATTATGCAGACGCAGGATAAACTTTGAACTTTCTCGAGTATTGCAATGTTACTTTTCTTGTCCAGTGCTTTCCACCACACTAGTACTCTATACTTAAGGATGGGTCTGACGATTGACGTGCATATCCTGTGAACGACTCGGGCCTAGAGACCCCAGTTTGCGTCTATGACCTTCGTACATGAACAGAGGGCAATCGAAGCCTTTCTAGCACGGTCTTGCATATTCAGTATCCAACTGAGTTTTTTTTATTTAAAATAACTCCCAAGTATCTGGAATAATCTGCAAATTGCAAGTTTTGGAGGAGTTATGTGTGTAGTTTTATACTTTTTTGTGAACAATCCTAGTTAAGTCTTCGACGGTTTACTCCAAGACCGACACTATCCATCCACTTTGCTAATTTATTTAGAGCAGACTACATTAGGTCTCTAAATGTAAGAAGGAACTTCCCTGATATCACAATGGCACAGGACACCTCTTTACTTTAGGAGTATCTCATTCAGTACCATGTGCCACAATAGTGGTGATAATATTCCGCCATGGGGGTACCCATTTACACCGACCTTCTGGTTAGACAGCACCCTAGCTCAGCATGGATAAGCCTGCTCGGTCCAATAGCAAAGGTAGTTGTCAACCTGCAGCAGATATAGCTTCTGATTTGACATTGTTGAAAGCTCCTTCAATATCAAAGAAGGACACCATAGTGAAATCCTTGTTTTCAAATGATTTCTCGTTGATGTAAAGCAGTCTTCCCTTGAGAGACACGTGTTATGATATCGATAGGAGATTACTATCTAATTTAGTTGTAATGTGGACATCGATTAGCCTTTCCAGAGTCTTCAGTAGAAAGGAGGATAGGCTGATCGGACGGAAGTATTTAGGGGATGCATGGGAGGCCTTACCGGCTTTCGGTATAAAGAGTTCATGAGTCCATGCTTAACCCTCATATTCTAGGGAGCTTCTATTTTAGGAAGAATAAACTTGGAGGTATCTCCAAAGTGAGTACTTTTCATATATGGCCTCTCAAGGTCGACGAGATTTTAACTGAAACCCATCTCATCTCACAGTGCGAAGAACTTGTTAAAATCTTTCAATAAGGGTAGCCATCCTTCTACTGTGACCCAAATTCTTTGGGCACCTTGCATCGGATAGATCTTGAAGATCGATACTTACTGTAGCATTTATTTTTCGCCTTTGGAAAGTGTAAAGCTTTGAAAGACATTACTGATCAAAGTCTTAGAGTAAGTGTTGTGAACGTTAAAAATTTCAAATCAAATTCAAAATTTCAAATTTAATTAAAAATTTCCTTAACATCGGGTTACAATGACCGAGTATTGAGATTGCACGATTACCGAACTCCCCTTCCAATTGATCAATGGTTTGACCAGCTATGTGCGATGTGGCACCATCTTGTTAAAACCACATATCACTGATGTCAGGTCCATCCAATTCTGGCTAAAAATTGTGTTCCAACTTGGCACGATAGCGAACTCCTTTGACCGTAACATGGTCATGGGAGTTCATGGGAGATATGAAATCCACACCACGCAGTCACTTTCTGTAGATGCAATGGAGTCTCTTGAAGGACATGTGGGTTCGTTTCGCTTCACTTCGCTTCGCTTCGCTTTATCGCCGAAGATGATTTTTCGATAAAATTCAGGATTTTCTTCAAACTGTTACAGAACCTAATGCTTTAGATAATTTGATCTTGATAGGGTGTAGCGCAAGATCTTAACGCAAAATTCGCCACAATGTGGACTAAGAGATTCCCAATTCCTGTGAACGGCGTGGAATCGACTGATTTGGCCCATTTTGAACTGAAGCACTTACGGCTGAAAAATCCTTTATGGTAAATAACTTCATTTACACTCTTGTTGTTGAGTCCCTAACCTCTATTGCTGCAGAATTCAGTCAGATTATTAGGTACAAGTGGCCTCTATAGGCAGATGAATTTGCATGTAACCCCTGAGGTAGTTCCCAGTGTGGAATATTTCATGTAAACACATAAAGAAATCCAAACGCGTTGAATGGTGATCTGTGGTAGAGTATTCTCCAAAGATTTGCTCCAAGATATCTCTTCTTCCAAAGACTTTGCCCAAGTCTGCTCGTTGTTTTAATAGACCTTATGTCATCTTAATCTTATTAAATCGGGATATGTACCCTCGAACGTTGTAATGATTCAGATTAGATTATCCTGAAACTCTTCTTCGAACACTCAACTTCGAATACCATTCAAATCTGATCTAGTTACGTGTACTTAATATCCAACTAGTTTTCCAATTAATAAAAAAAAACAACAAGTAACAAATTTATATCCTTTTAGCCTGACTAGGAAGAGGTAAACAAAGCACGTGTACCGAAGCAATCAATTCTGTCATAGACACAAAAAGTGTGCGAAACTGCTTCAATTGTGTTTTTGGTAAATAAACCGAAATTACCTCCTGCGACATAAAACGAGCCAATTTTTCCGGGCTTATATCGCCCCATCCATCTACACGTCCAATAAAAACTGACTAATTGCGGCGCCATCAGCAACGCACAATCAGCTGTCCTATTACGTCCACCCACTCCACACGCCCTTTCGTGACAATTTGCCTCATTTTTTTTTTTTTTTTGCCTGTTATCCTTCTGTCTACACTGACAGCCGTATGGTAAGAAGAGGAATACATTTTTGTCACAACAATTACGGTTAATTCAATAAAAATTATTTTCTAAAATTTCCTCTGGTGCGTAGTCCTGCTGATACTATATGTATATGTAGCTACTACTGTCGGACGATTTTATTTATCTCTCTGGAGTCTGTCTTTCCGAACTCGTACTCTGGTTATTTATGTCCCTACGCGTTCCTTATTGATTTCTAGTAGCATCGTTGTCGTCCCGCTTAACAAATAACAAATAAAGTTACATACCGGAAATGGAAGAGAAATGGCAGATACCGAAAAGAAAATGTAAATAAATAACAGAAAAGAAATGTGTTTCCTTTACTGTGAAAACATACAGTTAAAAGGGGACGACTGGGTGGGGTGGGCATGGGCATACTCCCCCTCTCTAAACCTAGAAAATTCTCTGTACGTAAATCGGCGAAAAAATTATCAGCAAGGAAAACAAATTGGAAGGCGAACAATTTTCCAATTTTGGATTTTGCCCGTTCCCCTAGAACTGTTTTGTATGTCGCCCACGTTTCGATTTTACATTTACCTCCTGCCCAATAGTCCCCATTCCATTTCGTCTTTAATCTTCTTTTGTCCTTAACTGAAAGTTCTAACCTACCCCCACGCCAGTCATTTTTTCTCCAATTGCCGCATGGTGCTCCTTGCCGTCGCCGTCGCCTTCGTCGTCGTCGTCGTCGTCTTATGACTTTTGGCGTGTTGTGAATGTGTGTGCAGTCAATATCCTTGACTTGGACGGAAATGCTAATTTTCAGCACGGATGGTTGGATAGGCAAATTAAAATTCCGTTTCAGTCATTCCTGTTTTGCGCTGCACACCCCCATCCTGGCTGGATACAAATCAGGAATGAGGAATTCAATTATTTTGGTGACGATTGATAAATTTGGGAAGCACCCTTCACCGATTTTTCGACTCTGACTTCAAGGATCTCTCTCGTAGTCTTATTGTTTCAAAATCGTAAATAAACGAGAAGGAATTTATTTTTTTTTTGCCAGTATGTCCTTGCGCGTTCGGTGTGCAACATCGAAAGAGATTCAATTTCAATTACATTAGACGACGCTGACATAAATAGCTAATCAAATAAAGAACGGTAAGGAATCCTATCAAGGGGATAAGAAGAAACTTCGAAATCTCTTCTTGATAATTGTCATCATCATTAATTTTAAGGATCAATAGCACCCAATCTCATAGATGCCATGTTTGGTTGTAAGATAAGTGCGGGGCAGGCACTGGAGGTAATCTCTGTTAAATCCTTGTACCATTCTTTTTGTCATCCATCACAAGGGCATGGAGAAAGTCTTTTTGCTTAGACTTGAGGAACTGTCAAGCAATTAATTCTCCATGTCATCGTAATTAACTAATGTGAACACCAGAGATACGGGTATATGGACCTAAGCGGGAATGAATTTCTGACACACAGGATAACAGATGTTTTGGGGGAGATGATTAAAGAAACAGTCCACTGATACTATCTTTCACCCGGCATCAGCAGGAGCAGCAGTTGGTATTAAATGTGAAACAATTGGCTTATGTCTATCGATATCGTATATCTGTTGTCCTTTGAATCTGGGAGTTGTGGGGAGTCTTCGGGGGCGATGCAGCGGATAGTCAGTTCATTTATATTGGTTGTTTGTGCGGTGTGGATTCCTTCTCCGTCCACACGAGTTATCAATTATCATGTTTGTAGAGATGCGGTGAGTTGGTCTGTAAGTAGATAGGCTTTCACGTGAAAGTACGTAGTACGTGATTGCATTGATGTGTAATGGCACATTTAAGGGACTGAGGTAGTACTAATTTGTGACGGGACTTGTGTCTGTTTCCATAACTTTAATATTTATTTCCTAATGCTTTTTTTTACGGGTTAGGGAACACTCCATTGGAGCACTCAGACACAACTGGTCCATTGTACTACCAGGAAGCAATATCCAGTATTACCCATTTTACTGGAATTTCTTCAACTTTCGGAGAAAGCCGAGAGTGCACTTCAGTAATGAGGAGCTTACAGTATCAGCACTCACCACATCAGCGTCGAAGATCTGCCACCTGATCCGAGCAAAGGCAGGGCAATAACAAAGGACATGATCCGAAGAATCGTCGCCTTCTCCACAAGCGTCGCAGACAGAGGTGTCTCTTAAGCCTAGCACACTAAGATGTTTAGCAAAAGGAAAGTGTCCCGTAAGAACGCCAATAAGTTGTCTGCAGTCTATTCTGCTGAGAGACAGCAAGAATGCCGCTGATTTGTTAGAGACGTTCGGGAGCATATGTTTAGTCTGCCTGCATCCTGGAGAACCGTGCCAGACACAATTGTGCTCGTAATCCCAGTGTGACTTGGGAGCCAGACAAGAGTCAATGAGTTCAGCCTTGCGACCAAATAGAAAGAATTCTTGCATTCTCGAACTATTTTGGAATGGGTTACAGGGTTGAGCAAGGCTTTAAGCGCAGCCTGACTGTCACTACAGACGCAGATACTCCGACTCGGCCACCTATTCTTAACAATATAGACGGCAGCCATTAGGATAGCATAGATCTCCGCTTGGAAAAGAGAGGAATGCTTGCCTAACGAATAGTGAAGTCCAGTGTTGTCGGTCTCCACGAAGACACCAGCACCGGCCCCTTGACTAGTTTTGGAGTCATCCGTAAAGATTCGACTACAGCCCAGTCCAGGCTCAGACTCTGGCCGAAGCCAGTCCTGAAGCAAGGAAAGTCGACTCATTGCATCAGACGGCATATCCATTGAACTAGGGTCGTAGGATAAGTGTCGCGCAAGGTCATCGAAATTCCAGTGCGGATGATACCAAAAGCCACCCCGTCTAAGACGATATATTGCTTTGATAGTACAGCCCATGATGAAAGTATCAAGTGGAGGTAAATCAAGCAGAGTATATAGAGCAGAGCCAGGCGTACTCGCGAAAGCTCCCGTGCAGCCGAGACAGGCCGTTCTTTGGAGTTTGGTGCAAAAGACAGTCACATACTTACGCGAAAGCCCTCTCCACCAAAGAACCGACGCATAAGCTAGAAAAGGTCTTACCATAGCCGTATAGATCCAGAGGGGTGGCAATGGTGTAGTGGAAATGTGTTCGGTTCTTGAGTAGCAGGTTGTTGGTTCAAGTCCCAACCATAGCTACTCAATGTTTCTAATAAAACTGACCCCCTATCTCCACCTAGAGTGTACACACACTCGGAATTAATATTACAGTTCTAACCGAATGCACAAAAACCCTACAAATGTTCCCTGACTAGTTCAGACACCACCCACGGGGTAATGAAACCTAATACCACCTGAGTTTCAACCACTACACCAGAAAAATCTGTCCTATCTTCCTCTTCTTCCTTCCGACTTTACGCCGTGCGGAGTGCATACTCTTAGGCGTAAGTCTAAAATATCACTTACGCTGTGTTGCTACATTATAAGGGTATTCATAATCCCTTGAGCGTAAGTAAGATTATAAAAAAAAAAAAAAAGGACCTTTTTCGGCGATAAGCCTCATGTCTTGCCAAAAGCACCCTTACACTGCCAGAAAACTGAGAGTGCCTTGGATGTCTTCAACTTGACATGCTTTGCCCTAAGAAGTTTCTTATCCAGGATCACTCCCAGATATTTCGCTTCATCGGAGATCTGGATGGTGACGCCTTTTAGCACTGGCTGAGTCAGACCGGTCACAATCCTCCGTCTCGTAAAGAGAACAACCTCAGTATATTTGATAGCTTCATCTGTCACCACGGCCGATGCAGTATAGCAGATACGCCGAGTTTTGCGTCCGAGATCGAGCTCAACCTGCACCGGTGGGCTAAGCTATGACCCAATCGTTATCTGGTTACCTGGAAAGTGTGTCTCCAGCAGAAGACTAAAAGTCTCCGCTTTCGTCTCAGTGTAGGTACCGTTAGATTTTCTAAGTGACTCCGGTTGGATTGGTTTGCCTCTTTTTAGAACTTTAACCAACCTACTGGTTTTACCTAGAGTCTCGATCTTTCCACAAAAAGCTTTACTACTACTTTCTACAAGCGAATTAGCTTCTTATATTATTTTTGCTTGGATCGGAAAAGGTCCCAGTCTCCATCTAAATTTGTCTTAAGTGACCGATTCAGAAGTTTTCTGGTTTCCTTTCTTAGTCTCTGCAGTTCTGGGTTCCACCAGGGAACTGGCGATCTACAGGAGGTTTTCATAACCGGGCACGTCAGTTGGAAACATCTGGTGATGATACTAGTCAGGTTTTGAGCATCATCCTCGATGTTCCGTCTCGTTCTGAGCTTATGAAGAGTTTTGATAGACTTATCTAGCTCTTCTCTAAAGCGTATCCAGTTAATTTTACGCGGATTCCTCCTCTCCTGCAAAGTAATAGCTTCGCATTTGATTTGGAATGCGATGTACCTATGATCTGACAGGGACACTTCCGGCAGAACTCTCCAGTTTGTAATCGACTTGAAGTATCGGTTAGATAGCGTCAAGTTCCTAGTTCCTAGTAATCAAGTTCCAAACAACAACAGACCTCTATAGCACCTATAGGCTTCCCTTTGTTGGCTGTAACCATATTCTCTCATTATGTGAACATCTGCAAAGTGCAAAAGCATACTAAGTCTATGTCATTGCAAATGCCGTCTATTTTAGGCAAGATTTCGCCTATAGAACACACAGCCACTTGTTTCTAAAATGGAGGAATGGAACTTGGTATGAAGTTGGCAATGCAATTAAAGATGGACGCATGGATGTCTAAAAGTCTACGCAAAGTACAAAAAAGAACAGATGGATGCATCGACAGCAGCTTTGAATCGGCTTCTGAACCTTTTATACTCTGAACTTCACGTAGAAAAATAAGCATCGTCAAGCTCACTCAGATTCCGAGAATCAGGGTGTTGTTAGTCTGCAGTGTTCCTCATTTTTCTGGATTCGATTTGGGATCTGCTTCTCCACCTTCTATAACTTGACCTTCACATTGAACAAAATTGTATCGATCAGCTCAGTCAGAGAGTCAGGGTGTTAGTCTGCAATGTTCGACAACCATCTGGATTCGGTTTCGAATCTAGCAGTGAATTTGAATGTTCATCAATACTGAATTTTAGAAATGGCTTCACTGTATTTCTATTTCGAACTCAGATAAAAGGCAAGGAACTTGCAAACAATAATTTTTACTAATAGTTCAAACATGAGCTGTCTTGATACTTCTGGTGTTTCTCAGAATCTGTGCAAATACCAAAATTCTACCGCTTCCTAAATTGGTCTAGCACTGTCGATAATATACTGAGATATAGCCCTACACCTATTCGACTCATCATCTTCTTCATATTATCAAGGCCTTGAGTCTGCTTCATCAGTATTTTAAGCTCGTGGAGAAGCGTAAAGAGACATCATCACTTCCAGCTTTTCCAACGAATTGGAGACGTTCAGTACATAAGACTCGTTAAAATGTAAAGTAGGTATTAAAATCCATAAGAATAACAACAATCATAAAAATAAAGTGACTTCACGCGTGATCCGACTTCTCTACCTGACTGGAGGCTGTTTTGATATTTCGATTTAAAGTCTCATCCAATTAAGAGTCTCCTGCGGCATTCGCTTCCAGTATTGCTTCATTTTGTCATTAAGGTCATAAGCCAACATTTTGTTTCATTCGTCGAGCAATTCGTAAAAAAGAAAGAAAAAAATATTTTCCCATCATATCCTCTCTTGACATATTTCGCGTTATGACTGCCAATCCTGCATATCCTTTCATTATCACACTCTGCCATTTCAAAACTCATCCCAGTGTCGAATCAGTCCAAAAAAATAAAAAAGAAGCAACTTGCCACCCGCTTATCTGTCTCATAATTCACAAAAAAGGAACCGCGCCACTCAGGTATAGGTAGCTTGCCAACAAAACAGACAGAAGGACACACACAAAACTTCAATAGCCCATCATTGTCACGTTATCTTAATTAATGCCATTGTGCAGCTCCACCCGCCGCCGCCGCAGTGCTGCTTCCAAGAGAAATCTCTCCAAACAATGATTGTACAATTCGAAATCTCGTCTCGAAATGTCCCCCATTAACCAAAAAAAAAAAAAAGGGGGAAACCCAAAAAAATGCCACAAAAAATCCAATGTCCGAAAAAATCATCTCATTCCCTTGTAATCCCTTTTTTGTTTTTTTTATTTGTTTCATTTGCGAATATTATTGCACACGACGGGTGGTTAGGGGCTCGCCAGCCGCCCCTCTTGTGAAATGAAATTGTCGCGAAGTATCCTGCGGCCTGGTTACACTAAAAGGGGTTCACTTTCCCTCCTCCATAGAGTTGTCAAAAACATGAAAACCAATCGAAAGTTTTTTTCTGGTTTAATTTTTTTGTCCGAAAAAAAATTTGCATTTTACAATTGCAGTCAACAACAGGACAATATCAGTGTGAGCCATCCTGCCGAGCCAACAAGGACTAAATGCAGGGGATGAGTTTTTATTCCGAGCACTAGATAAACACGTTCAAAAATCCGTGGTTCAAATATACGTTTATATTTGAGCGTTAATTTTTTTTTTGTACAGAATGTACGAGTATTGTGTTGTTTGAAAGCCATCATGAAGGTGCGGTCCTGTTTTCTTTTTATTACTTACAATACATTGCTACTACCTTCGCCGTATGTGTATGATTTCTTTATGAGCCTGGACTTAGGGAAATGTAACAAAGAGATTGGAGTTTTAATCGGAGACAGCGTATGGAAATGAAATGGATAATTGCTGTGAAACTCTATGATGGTGAGTAAGTCCTTTAAAGAGGAGGGTTTGGATATATAAAATGGATGTAGAACATGCACTGGCATAATCGGACGTTTACAAGGTATACTTCCTACATTTTACTGAAAACTTTTGAGAGACTAACTGACATTCACATTCGCAGCATTGCTACGCCCAGAGGATTTATCCACAGCCCAATATGCCTACATCAAATGTAGAAGTGTTGAGACAGCTCTGCACTGTGTGGTTAGCTCGATCGAGAAATCGTTAAAGGATAAGGAATACACTTTAGCTGCATTCTTAGACATTGAAGGAGCATTTAACAATGTAAGAACGGACGCAGTGGATTGTGGAATTCCTTGAGGAAAGACATATCATAACGGAACACGAGGGTACGAAATTGAAAGCTTATGCCTCTAGAGGTACCCCTCAAGGCGGATTGTGGACAGCTGGACCAAGAAATGTGGACTAGCGGTCAATCCACAAAAAACCGAGCTGGTATTATTTACTAACAAAAGGAAAATTCCTGAGTTACAGTACCTTCCATAGGGGCACTCCCCTTAGTATCTCGGACAGCGCCAGATATCTAGGCCTCATATTTGACAAGAAATTGAACTGGAGACCCAATATTAATGAAAGAATCAAGAAAGCCACTATTGCATTCTATTCATGCAGCAGATTGTTTGGGAAAATTTGGGGACTAAAACCCAAAACTATACTGTGGATGTATACGGCTATTATAAGGCCTATTCTGCCTTATGGATGTCTTGTATGGTGGCAGTCCGCCAACAAGACCACCAACTTAGCGGCTCTTACGAAGGTCTGCACCTTGGCTTGTATTGGCACAACGAGCGCCATGAGAACCACTCCAACCGCAGGACTGGAGGCTATCCTCTACCTGATTCCGCTAGGTATCTTCGTTCAAGCCTCTGTAGCTATAAACGCCCTGAGAATAAGCCAATCGAATAGCTGGAGGCAAAATACAACGGGTCGTTCCACGATCCTGAATAAATATCTAGGAAATGTCCCCACCACGGATTATCTAACTCCGTACCTAGATATCAAGAGACCCTTCACAAGCTCGTTCCCGAGCAGAGAAGAATGGCAAAGCGGCCAGGCTACCAACACGCGTTCCATCTTCCATCTTCACTGATGGATCAAAGATGGATGTGGGCGTAGGCTCTAGTATCTTTTCTTATCCATTGGGCATATCCAGATCAGTCCGTCTCCCGAACCATAGCAGTGTTTTCCAAGCGGAGGTCCTAGCAGTGACAATAGCCGCCCGCGAGACTGCCTTGAAGGCAATACCACCAGAAGGTATCACCTTTTTCATCGACAGCCAGGCAGCAATAAAAGCAATTTCTGCTACTGAGATAAAATCAAGGCTTGTGAAGTGCTGTCGAGAAGAGCTTAAGGTTCTTGGAACACAGCACAAGGTTGCACTCTGCTGGGTTCCCGGACATGAAAATATACTGGGTAGTGAGAAGGCTGACGAGCTGGCAAGAAGAGGTTCAGAATCTACATCAGAACATGTCGACACATCGGTGCGCAACCCGCCTTGCTCACTGAAGCTCGAAGCAGGGATTAGGGTCTGGAGGGAGGCTAACATTAGATGGTCCTCCCTAGACACTTGTGTCATCACAAGAAGTATATGGCCTTGCTATGATAAGAATAGGACCGACAGAATTATACAAAAAGATAGGAAAACCCTTGTCGAAAAAACCGAAGCAGTAAATAGAGGGACGTGAAAAAGCTGAATAATTTTTGAGTGCACCTCCGACATAATCACTGATCCAAGGTTATACTGCAACCTTTTGATCTATCATGCCGCCTACTAACACCTTGTAGAGGTACGTGTCCTCATTAAAGTTTTCGTCGCATTTAGATTCCTTTCCGAATCAATTTTAGGATCATGAACTTTTACTACGTCTTGCCGGAAGGAATCTGTCCTGGAACACTATCTATAATCTAATTTCCTCTAAGAATCCACTCTAGTGACTCGATGACTAGTCTAGTTGACTCTAGTGACGGTATTTCCTCATCTGATAATTGGTACTTGCCCAAGTATTTCAGTCTTATAGTACATAGTCTGGGATTTCACTGGACTTGTCGCAGAATCTGCAGAGGCATTCTTCAGATATACATAGGTGCTCCTTGAGTTTACAATGACCCGTTAGAGTACGAAGGTTATTTTTGCTCATTCTGATACATCCTTCGAATCTTTTTCAGTTATGTTGCCCTGGAAGTTTCTTGGCTTGCCTCATGTCCTGGACTTTATTTCAGGTTCTTGTCTTGTTTACCCTCTCTAGTTTCCTAAATTCTTCTTTGACGGCATGATCACCTATTCCGCAGAATGGCTCAGGACCTATGATGATTACTGATGTATCTTTTCTTGCTAGCGATTCCACCATTTCATTACCCTCTATTCCCACATGGCCGGGTATCCAACAGAGGGTCACCTTGTCAAGATTGATTTGTGCACATCTATCTATGGCATAGATAGATTTCAGACTGAAAGATGCTACTTTTACCCATGAATTCAGAGTATTTGGTTGTAGGCCGAAGTACTTCTGCTCCAGTTCCTTCATCAGTTTATGACCAACCTGTGTAGACTTTGTTCTGTGATTGCTCAGTTTCTAGATTGTGGATTTATTGCTACAACTCTTTTTGCTGCTGAGCTTGGTAGTAAAGTTCTTTCAAAAGTTAAAACTTTTGACTAATAGGTAATATCGTGTCTAGGAAAGGCCAGGAGTGGTCGTTTTTTGAGTAGTGCATCGAATTGCTTCGATGTAATTCACCTTTCTCTTGCTATTCCTTCTTTGACCATTCTTAGAATTCCTCAACCACAAGGTGCAAAGGAGTCAAATCCAGTAGTACCTCCATGACTGCAGTTGGGCAAGTTCTCATGGACCCTGTGATACAGAGGCCTGCCAGTCTTTGCACCTTATTGAGTGTTTCACTCGCGGTGACCAGATTGGTTTTTTTCGCCCATGCAATCGCTCTATATGTAATCATTGGTCTCACAATAGCAATATACATCCATCTAAGGATGTAACTTTGAGGCAGTAAGGGACTTTGTCTACCTTGGCTCTGATATAAACTCTGATAATAACATCCCAGCAGAAATAAATCAAAGAATAATTCTAGCGAATCGCTGTTTCTTTGGACTGAGAAGGCAATTGTGTAGTAAGGCTCTATCCCGAACAACTAAGGTAATTCTGTTTAAAAGCTGGATCATCCCTGTTCTGCTTATATGCTCTGTCGCTTCGAGAGAAAGATTCTTCGTAAAATTTTTGGTCCCGCTTGCATTGACGTGCTTTGGAGGAGGAGATTAAACAACGAATTATATGAGCTGTACAGAAACTTCGACCTTGTCAAAAACTGCGCATTAGAATGGAAACCAGTGCTCCGACCCGCAGAGTCTTCGAATCAAACCTAGAGGAACAACGCAATAGAGGAAAACCTTGCCTTAGGTGGCTCGCACAAGTAGAAGGGGACCTCAACTGACTTAGAGTTCGCAATTCTAGGCAGTTAGTTAGGGACCGGGCTATCTAGAGAGACTTGTTGGCTGAGGCTCAGGTTTACCGGAACTGTATCGCCACTTAAGCAAGTAAGGATGGCTGGACTACATCCCGAGGATCCCCACGACGGCGTATTTTGCTAAGCACTGTCCAGGAATAGCCATACAACATTAGAAGCCGCCATTAAAAAAAAGTAACGTCCATGCATCTTGCAATACATTTGAGTAATGACTAGCTGCATGACGATTACTTGCGACTACGCAAATGCGACTTTGACGCTCCGTGGACAGATCTTCGTTTATTTATATGCAATCTGCAAGCAAGCGTACAATAACCTCAAATAACGAAATCGTGCATATGAAGTGCAGCTACATGGACAGTAGGCCTAAAGTTTACAGCCGTATACGAGGGTACATATACATACATATGTTCTTGAAGTCTTAGAAAGCGCCAGAAAATTTTCTATATAAATGTCTGACTTAAGAAGAAGAGCCAGAATTTCAGATATTTTTTGCAAAATCTGTTTGAAAAACAGCAAAAGTAAAAGCGGGCTCCCGAACCGTGAAGAGTCTCTGCCTAAGACAGACTCTTCGATCCCGGGCACGCTGCTTCAAGTTCTCTACACAAAGCTTTGCGGAATATCTTTAAAAAAAGAGTTCGGTCTTCCTAGTTGTCTCGAACCTGGGGGCTGTGATTCGAAGATCCACTTTGCTAGAGCATTATTGTCCCTTCTCTGGATGTGGCCGAGCCAGTGTAATCGACGTGTTTTGGCTTTTTGGACTACATCCACATCTTGGTACAGATCATAGACTTTGCGGTTGTATCTTCTCTTCCATTCGCCCTCCTCGCATATGGAACCGAATATTCGATGAAAAATATTTCTCTCGATATTTCTTCGGCGTTCAAGTGTGCACTCGTCTCCATATAGTAGAATCCAGCAGTATCAAACTTTTGTAGGGCATGCATTTAGTCTTCCGAGTTAGGAGTCTTGAATCCATTTGTTTCGCTAAACCGAAGGTACGTGCCGATTACTGTGCAGTAGAAAGTCTTCAGACGTTCACACAGAGCGTTGCATAGGATCGCCTTTCTTGAAGATGGGGCATACAGATAGCCCAATAGTCCAGGCATCGGGCATGGCTTCATCCACCCATATTAAGTTGATGATTTGGGGCATGCACCCTACAGAAGCATCACCACCATGTTTGAAAAGCTCCGCTGGTAGACCATTAAAGCCACCTTGTTGTTCTTCAACTTTTTCATACCTAAGTCGACCTCTTCAAAACTGAGAGGAGGATGGAGGAAGTCATTACCGACCTTGAAGGAGTAAAAAGTGTTTTCTGAGTTTGGAAGTGATGTCAAATGTCACTATTCTGTATAGCTCATCTCTATAAATGCTGTCATATGGATTCAGAAGCAGGTAAAGGCACTTTTTCAGCAGATTTGTATTGTACGAGGACTTCGGGTAGCTTTAGTTGAAAAAGGGTATACTTTATTTTACCCATTGGTCGGTGGAATGCTAATCGATATGAAGTTGCTTATAGCGGTCAGTCTCGTGAATACAATACAGTACAAGGCAAGTTGCCTGGCGAAGTTTGGAAGATTAGATTTGAAGGAATACTAGGGAAGGGATAATGACACTACTTGTGTCAATGCCTGACACGATTTCTATCTACACATCGGACTGAAATATGCTTCCAAAGTCTGGCGCAGCATTTTATTTCAAGCTTCCAACCACAACTATGCTTAACTAATTTTGTCAAACCATTTAATAAAACAATACCCACCCTCATGACCAGTCATAAAGCACATGGCATGACATTAAACCCATTATTCTCCATTTGTTATGCAATTAATTCGTTCGCATTTGAACGCGCGCGCGAAACTTTAGTGTGCAATCATCAACAAAACCACATGTCACTTGGCTGTCATCACATTCCGCACATTTATTAGACCCCCACCATGACGGGAAATTTCATTACAATCACAAAAACCAAGTGCTGATTTAATGGAATCAGTCATTTGGAGATTCCCATTCTCTAGATTCCCCCGACGCTGGATGTGAGATGTAAGTGTGGTGGCTTCTCCCCCTTCATCCCAAAATATGAGATTGAATTTCTAGAAAATTCCCGGCATACATTCGAAAAGGATATTGCATCTAACACGTCACTTCATTCGTTCGTGCATACAAATATGTACATGTATCTATATGTGCGTGTGTCCATTCGAATACTTTACACCCCCACTATGGGTGTTGCTATGACACAGAGCTAGAAAGTGTGATTCACTTTGATGAATGGCTTTTCTCTCGTGGCGAAACTATTTCAATGGGAATTTTTTTTTTTCGTCCATCATCCCAGCATCTCCCGAGGTGGTTGTCCATCCTAGAATGCCACTAATGGGCAATTTTTTTATTTTTTTTTGTTCTCTCTGTTTGCATTTCATTATGCATGTTACCAATAAAAATGCTGATGGGGAAAGAGAGAAAGAAGAAAAAGTGTACGTAACATATTTACGTGCATTAAATTCGAATGCAGGAATTGTGGCAGTATCCTCCCACGCGATCACTACTAACACTGGCAACACGGTTATACCTACTCTAAGCCCGGGGAGAGACAGTTTCCATTTTTCAGTTTTCATTTCAAATTCATCTCTATTCCCACTTTGACATACAAATGGAGATGTACAGTGGATGGTGAAAGTAAGGATGACGGGCGGATGTTTAGTAGATTTTGAATTAGAACTGTCGAGGAAGTGGACCCAAAGTAACATGCCTATGGCTATGTTTAGATACCCTGCCAGGTGTTGTATTTCTAGAGAGCGGTTTAAAGAATTTATGAACCAAGCGCATTGCTATGTATGTACATACATCTGTATATCGAATTGGATCATTGTGGAGCCTGTTCATTGTAACACTGAACTCCCGTCAGACGGTGTTCACGGACGAAAACAAAAATTGCTTTATACTGTATTTCCAGTTGCAGGCCTTTGCTGGGATTACATCGCAACTTCCTCAGATCGTTTTCCTTTGATTAGTTCTCCGGCTGTATGGAACTCTAATTGGCCTTTGGACATGGCATTAAACAGCAGGCTCCTTCCATTCATGTGACGATTATAAGACGCACAAAATGAATGGTTGCGAAAAATATGGACCTGTTGCGCGAAGTGTTCATATTTTTATTTTGAATGGAGCTCTGATATCCGCTATTGCTTGGTCTTGACGTATATACTCGGCTTTCCTTGTCTTCTTGATTGGAGTATTGTTGACCATTCGATCAAGGGTGCCAAGTACAAGTTGACTTTTTGGAAGTCATCCATATTTGGTTTCAACTCGAATAGTTTGTGAGTTCATCTGTCCATATGATAGGCCGACTGCAATCCACAATAAGGTGTACAAAATTTTCTGTAGGACATTCAACCTCCGAGTAATAAATTCTGAACCCATTTGGTCCGTCAAAACACTCAATTTATTGAAAGGCCACAAGGATATCTGTTTTCACCTACACTTGTTGAAAAAACAAATATTAGGTCAGAAGGTGTGTCTGTAGCTTTTCACCCACACTGTTCACAGCGGATAACCCCATACAACTGGTGTCCAATGTATTTTTTCTTCGGTTTTTTTTATGTTGTGCCATTTTCTAAGGATCCATCGCACTCCTTCTCACCTCCCAAAATAAAATGAAAAAAAAAAATGAGGAAAAACCATACCCAGGTCCCTCTAAACACGATATCTGAAAAACACAAAACTATGATAACGTAGCAAACGCACGTACACCGTTGCCATTACCATTCCATATCCTAGTCGCCTCTTCATTTCACCACTACCATCACCATACACCATGTGAACACTACTAACAAAATGCAATCCTGATACTCTGTAAAATGCACGTTCTACTCTGTCTCTTGCACTGTGTGTGCATCTGATGCTGTGGTGCTATGCATCCTGATGATTTATACTGGTTTCCAATTCGAAACTTAGCTCGTCTTTGTCGGGAGTTGGCTTGAATTGTTATTTTTTTTTTTTTGCTACAAACCTTACCTCCTTCCTTCGCCTACTACCCACCTGAAATGGTTGGTCCAAATGAATGGGTGACCGACCAGGAGGTGAGGGAATAGATATCAAATTCCCCAAAGGACGGGGGCTGAGAGTTCGGATTGCACAAACACTGGAAACGTGAATCTTTTGTTGTTTTTTCCTTCAGGTTTTTTGTTGTGTCTACGAGTATGTGCATATGCATGGGTACCATGTGCCGCATCTTTGCTTTGTATTCCTTTGGGAGGCTTTCTGACTAAGTCAAACTGCTAGGGCACGTGCATTTGCTGCAACCACTCCCTCACTGGGTCGAATACACATTCTGGTGTGGCTTTGAAAATAAGCGAAACTGTGTTTTTCCCTTGTTTCATATGTCCCGTCACACATGCATACTCATACTGTATGTATCCCACCTTCGCCGCATCGCTTGTCCTGTATATAGCATAGTGATCTATTATGGTGGCCATCAAGGATATTCCAACCTAACTTTAGAGGTTGATGGATTCTCTGATTTTGACCTCATCCTTATGCCTGCTACTCTACCCATTGCTGTTGCTAATGATGCCGTTCGCAATCTCTTGCGTATGAATATCTCAAACCATATGTACAGACGTATGTAGGTTGTCTTTTGGGCTTAAAGTCGGCTCCAGTTTACCTATTGCTATGCTGGTCGTTTGGTTACGTATGTAGGTTCCTGCATGTGTGGCTACCGGAATGAAAATTGAAAGGCACATTTTATGTTTAGCTGATGAACAGTGGTGGTGGGCGGCGAACGACCATTAGTTAGTGGATCTATTTCTGTTCGCCATCGACGGGCTAGATGGGTGTTAAATGTATAATCAAACGACGCATAAAATACCGAGAGCGGTTGAGAGTAGGAAAAAAGCCTGCTTTTAGGTATCGCATTGTTCAAAGTCAACACGTGTAGTGAGGATGTGGGAGGGAGTTTTTAACCCATTTCTTGCTTTTCACATAGTCCATGG
This sequence comes from Xylota sylvarum, assembly GCA_905220385.1. NCBI lineage: Eukaryota > Metazoa > Arthropoda > Insecta > Diptera > Syrphidae > Xylota > Xylota sylvarum. The sequence continues at coordinate 97,999,736 of LR999957.1, read as the reverse complement.
TTTCTTGATAGTAAACCTTCTCACAGGGCATTGTTAGTCTTTGATGTTTCTGTTTTTTTTTCTCTCCTTGTGCAAGAAGTGACGTTTTGACCTATAAATCCTTTAACTGGAGAATGTGGCTTTTAAGTTGAATAAGATACATATGTGATGGTATTCGTTAGCGGCAAGCTTTGGTGAATTAAAAGTAAAACGTCAAGCTTTCTTTTTTTTGACCTACTTCGTACACAGGTGGTAATATCTGTCAACTATCCTTTTTTCAATTCCTTTCCTGGTATGACGTGGTGCTCAACTGACCGCGTAAAGTCAAAGATCATTGATATCAGGCACTAACCAAATTACCATAATTTTGTATCTCTTGTACATCCGATTAAACCGTCGAATTCTCCGGTCAGATTGGCAACTTTAAACCGCCCAACCTTAATTACAAACCAATAAATGCACAAAACTACTAAAATTTCATTGCAAATCATTTATGTATCACTCGCATGGTGAAACCACGATTTCGAAATTCCAAATTCGCTGTTCATTTGGGTCATAACTCAGCAACATGCATTGCTTTCGGGCAATAAAACCCATCCTCCTAAAGTCAAATGTCATCACCAGTTAACTTGATATTACAATACATTGTGGTCCTTGAAGCGAATATCATAGCATCACATCTCATCACTAATTGCGTTACGTTTATTTCGCATAAAACTGGCCTCTAAAATATCGAGTTCTGACAGACAAATCATTGATCGCGATTACAACTGCTCTGGCCGAACAATTGCAACTAATCATCACATAAGTTTTAACATTTTCGGTCCCAAAAACCAACCACCCACTACCCATCACCAGAGCATCATCATCCTGTAGATGAAACTAATATTTTCCGCGTCATAGATTTCTCTCATTAGGCCAGGCCTCTGTGTATCTTTTGCAATCGGGTCTCTGTGTGCAACCATGCATGCATCATGATGCTCTACTAATTAACCCTCATCGCAGACCTGAAAAACACAAAATCCTGGATCGACAAAAAGTTGAGAAAAAAATTAAAATTTTGAATATAAATAAATTTGGCATAAATAACAAACCGGCAAACGTACACAAATCGCTTTGTGATTGGGTTTAGATACTGCTCGCTCCAGCACTACCGTCATCCTATCCAGTACTGAAATCAATCCGCACTGGGGCGGGGCGGGTGTACATAGATGGGCGCTGCTGGTTGCGTCTCTGGCGGAACAATTTTATTGAAGGTGAAATAATGAAATACTATTTGGAAAATATTTTCAACCTGACCAGCAAAATGTTTATATTATGATATTTTGCATAACTGAGTACTGCCGACAGCTCACTGCCACCGCCACTCCCGCTTTGTCACACCACAATTGGCCACATAAAACGCGTGCGAGTGCTTTTGGTAATATTCATGAGCCCGGATGTAATCAGTATCATGAATTAATGGGATTTTATAGTGACACATATGCTGATTGTCAGCCGATGAAAGCCGGTGGTATTTAGATGCGGGCACCCCATTGTCGGTGGATAGGGGTTATATTGCGGGACGGATTATGAATTATATTCATTCGGTTTGAAAGGTGAGTGTGAAACGTGATTTGGAAAATTTTGTAAAGTTTTGGATGCCATCCACTCGCCTAGTAAATGTTTCAATACGTTTATGTTGAAATCGGGAAGTCAGTATAGTATTTCTTATCTAAACAGTAATTGGAATAAAGTGTTTCTTAATTTGCCCACTTTTATGAGAGTTAATCGCTATTACTGTCGAAAATTAACTTTGATACTATCATTGGTAAAGAGTCTAAGAAAATAATTTATATGAGATATGATATATTCTCGTATGTTTGGTAGATGGGAGATAAAATTGCCTAAGAATCCGTGAAATATGAGTTCTAGTAATATCAACATAAAAAAATGAACAGAGAGTTTTGAAAGCGAAAGATGCTTAACTACCAATTTTAGCATCACTTGCTACACTTCTTTACTTACTTAGGTGGCGGTACAGTAGAGGAAATACTTGGGCCTCAACCAACAAGTCACCCCAGCAAACGGGGTCCGAATATTTTACGAAGAATTTTTCTCGAAACGACCGAGGATATCTTCATCCGCTTTTGATAAAGTCCATGCTTCAGCGCCGTAAAGAGGATTGGGATAATCAAGGTCTTATATAAAGTCTCCTTGTTCGGGATATGACCTTACTACTCAATTGCCTTCTCAACCCAAAGAAACAGTGATTGGCAAGAGTTATTCTTCGTTTTATTTCTGCCGAGCTGTTATTGTCAGAATTGATAGCAGAGCCGAGGTAGACAAAGTCCTTTACTACCTCAAAGTTATAGCTCTCGATTGTGACGTTCTGTCCAATTCGTCGATGTTGAGTGTCCCTTCTGGTTGACAGCATATACTCGGTTTTGCCCTCGTTTACCGCTAAACCTATTTTGGCAGCTTCCGTTGCAATACTAGCGAACGGTGAGGTCGGCGTAAGCTAGTAGTTGCACAGACTTTTGAAAGATTGTACCTCCGGTGTTGGCTTGTGAGTTTCGCACAATTCTTTCAAGAACGATGTTAAAAAATCACATGACAGCGCGCCACCTTGCCTAATTCCTTTTTTGATATCAAAGGTCTCGGTGAGATCGTTACCGACCTTGATGGAGCAGCGAAAATTCTCCAACGTCATCCTGCACAGGCGAACGAGTTTGGCAGGGATGCCAAAACTAAACATGGCTCTGTAGACCTCGTATCTATAAATGTTGTCATATGCGGCCTTAAAATCGATGAAGAGATGGTGGGTATCGATTTGGACGTCTTGAGTTTTTTCCAGGATCTGCCGAAGTGTGAAGATTTGATCGATGGTGGACTTTGCTGGTCTGAAACTACACTGATAGGGTCCAATCAGGTTTTGACGAAGGGTTTCGGACGTTCACACAATATGGCCGATAGGCCTCAACGCGATGGTGAGGAGACTGATGCCTCTGTAATTGGCGCAATTGAGGGGATCTCCTTTCTTGTGGATCGGGCAAACGGTGCTGAGATTTATTCCATTCATCAGGCATATGCTCATCTGACCAAATTTTAGAAATGAGTTGGTGCATGCTGTCTGCCAGGTCATTTCCAGTCGCTTTGAACAGCACGGCTTGTAAGCCGTCAGGTCCAGCAGCCTTGTTGCATTTGAGTTTGGATATTGCTATCCTCACTTCGTTTTGGTCAGGTGGACGAAAGTTTTGGCTATCATCGTCTATGTTGAATGGTTCATTCTGCCTGACAGCGGAATGTTGGTCTTCGTCGCCGTCTGTGACTCTACTACCTGTTGGTAAAACTTCCGTACATTATTCCTGGAGTATAATCTCTCAATATCTTCGATCACGTGCTTCTCGTGCTCTTTTTTCTTCTTTCGGAGAAGTCGGTGTTCTTCCTGCCTCTTCTGCTCGTAGAGCTCGTGAGCCGCTTCCGTCCTCCTTTGCAGCGCCGTTTTGTATACCTCTTGTTTAGCTGCATTTGCTTGCCGGCATTCTTCGTCAAACTGTGGTTTTCTTCGTGGTGGACAGGACATCAGTGGAGACTATGCTTGCCATTCGTCCTCCCAAAGACGTCCTCCTTTCCTATCTTGGCGTTAAAATCACTAAGTATGGTTTTAACGTCATGTTTAGGACATTGCTCGTAAGTTTAGTAGGAGTTCATAGAAATCTTCTTTGGTGGTGTCGTCCTTGTTCTTGGCCTTGATGTGAATTGTCATAAGTCAACAGTAGAGTCATCTTTATCCGAAACTTGTATGTGTTTCGGAAATAATGTTGTTTTTGCGTAGTCGGGAATTTAGCCCTACACACAACCCCCAACCTATAGGACCAGTTTCCTTTAATACGACTAGGACGAGGGGTCGAATTTTTCGGAGTCAGTCATTTCGGGAATATGAGCGCTCCCGTTGGCCCAGGGTTCATCCGCCACCAATTCTTGTCGACCACCCTGGTTCACTAATGGAGATCCCTTTCGACCTGCGATTCGAATATGTAGCTCATATTGGGTTGACACTAGATTGTTCGGTCTGACTGGAACTTTGGACGCCAGCGTTGATTCCATCTAGAGAATTTGTCCGCTGCCGTCCGGATCAAGACGAAGTGCCTTAGTGAGAAGACAATCCTCTCCCCTCTCTCGTTCGCTGCCACCAACAACCTTCCAAAGGGGTTGGTTTCCAAATCTCCAGTTGAGGTACTAGGCACCCAGCAACTACCATCGTGGAGGTGTAGAGTAGGAGTTGATGGTGAGAGGCTAAGGCGAGAACGTTTGTGTTCCCATATGTTCTGTATCACTACCCTTTGGCCAAGCCCCTTTTGGGCATACTCCCAACTAGTTTTCTTAAAAGGGAATCCCCTAAAGATTTCCATGCACCCATAATTGATTCTCGGAGCTCAGCAACGTTTGCGAATTACAAATTTTTGGCATAAATTTGGCGTGTAATGGTGCCAGGCACTCCATCAATCTAATGTTTTGGGCTTGAAACCATTGCAAACGTAGACGACTGATGTGAATCGCGTGAATCGCATCGACGGTATTGCCTTAAATATGGTACCAAGTTGTCCTCGAGCGCTGGGTGTAGGCTGCACTATCCATTTTGTGGAGGTAAAGAAAACTGGAACCTTACCCCGAGTGCAGAAAGTTCACCTTACCATACAACTTCCACCGTTGAAGTTCCTCTTCGGAAAAACCTCAGTTCCTTCCGTAAATCGTGCCTCTAGTTCTATGAACATAACTAACCAAGTCTAACCTTAATCGATAGTTTGGATTCTCTTAGATTTAGTTCTGTATTTAGAGTTAACATTTCTCAAAGATATCAATGTGAAGCCGGTAAAGATTCGTTTTGAATGAGTTCTTAAAGCCAACTACCATAGTTATTGTTGGGAGAAACTTTCCTTAAATGAGAAGAACGATGTTAACAATGTAATCTCGCCCCAGCTCTGAGTACGTTTGCTATTTGTTGCCAGTTTACAAATTGAAAAGTGCGGATTTGTTGTTTTAATTTTGTTATTATTGGAAGACATACCATACAGGAAGGAAACCATTGTGAATTCTTGCCATTACTGAATCAAGAGCTGTTTCTACAGGAATAATCTTTATGTCACGTCTGCTGAAAATTCGATGTGAGATTACTCTTCCCCTTTGTATGGATCCATTCGTACACCTACTAGCCTTCCAAAAACATTCAAAGAAAGTAGCTTATTGATCTCAATTCTATTAGCGAGGAATGCTCGAATTTTACAAAAGAGGCAATCAGTTCACTGCTAATCTTTAATCCGTTTTTGAAAATAAGACCTTGAAGTTATAGTTACCAAGTCCTGTATATTTATAACTCCAAGTACAACTTTTATCGTAATGAACGTGGGTAGTCTGCCTGTTATTCCCTTTTTGCCTACTTCTTAATTTGAATGTGAAACTTCTCTGAAATGATCACGGTTTCTTAAAAACATTTTGAGGTTATCCAGTGGATCCCTTGATTTCTTTTCATTAAAGATTGTTGTGGAACTTGTGCTTTGATTTTATAGATCATCATCTGGTGCATCTGGCTCTAACTGTCTTCAGAGTCAGAGTCATTTGTCGAAAGGAAAACTCCTCTCTTTTGCATTTTTCAAATGGTAACACTGATACCAATTCAACTTAGTAGATTCCTAGCTTATTCAGTCCACTTCTACCCATGAAAGGAGTATGTTACTTGTTGTGGGAGGTTGTGCTACATCTTACTTACAAAATACGATGACAACTCTTGCAATTTGAATTTCAATTTTTATATGATTTCCCTAGTGACATCCTTTTTATCACTTCACCATCACTTCCAGCAAAATATTTTCACTTACACTAGGTGGAATTTGAGCTCAAGTATTAGTCACCTAGGAAATGCATCAAACACCACCTTGGCTTAGAAAGAAGCTTATTTTGTCCATTGCCCCTTATCTCAGGATCAAATCTAGGTCAATCCTCTCGAACCTTTTTTCTGACATCATGTGTGTAGCGAAATGGCCGGAGCAGGGATGCTATTGAGGGAAAAAAATATTGTACACAGTTTTTTGTTTTATTTAAGGCAATTCATTGAAGCTTAGTGGGCTTATTAATAAAAAAAAAGTGCATCATCCCCTGTTAGGGCTAATAGATTAGCTTGTCACAACCACTTATGTTATATTTTACTCACAAAGGCAGGCGATTTAGAGTTTGCCATTTTCGCAGGAGTTTTTTCGCCTAAACGAACGGAATGTGATGTGATTTCTTCACTTCACTTCACTTTTGTATGGCACCTCTTTAAAACATATTGAATAGCAGAATCATCATTATTATGTAATTGTAGTGAATCATTAATTATATGCATTGAAACACAACCGTAGAGAACAGGACATATCGTGCTTCTCTTCTTCTAAAAAAGTAGAGATCGGTGATCGGTGGTTATGTTTTCCAGTACATCTATATTGGTGCAAGTGACTTGTATGTTGACAGCAGAATGGAAAAGAAGAGCAAGTGAACTTGTCTGCTTAGGCAATGAATTTATAGTACCTAGTCTCTAATTTTAGACTAGAAGCCCTTTCCGATTACTACTGCTACTGAGCGTGGATTCTGTAAGCTCCTTCAAAGTATGTCCTTTGATTGAGTCGGATTTTTCTTTGCGGCTTGTCAATATGGAACTTGGATTACTTGGAATTTGATAGCTTCCTAAATAGGTTGACAATAGATGCTAGAGGTCGAAGTCCGGTTTTCATAGCCGGAAACATTAACGCATAGGTCACAGAATGGGGCTGCTCAAAGACACACAGGAGGGTAACCAAACTACTGGAAGCCTTAATGGTCCTTGACGTAGTACTCTTAAATAGCAGTAATGAACACACATTTAGCAGGATTGGGCGGGTTTGATAATCGATCTGACTTTTGCAAGCAACTGCCTTGCTCGAAGAACAACATGGAAACATTGGCTCTGGGACCTATGTATACTATGGAACCTTATGTACGATGGCGTCTTACGCTTCGAAATACCCACCGATATCGTTGTAACTGAAAACTACTGGAAGATGCTGTTCATATTACCAACGAAACCATTTTAATTCTTCGACAGTGACTAATACAGTCGGGCTCACTCTAGCTGAACATAAAACAGAAGCGGTCCTATTTACCAGTAGATAGCAACGAGAAACCATCCCGCTCACAGTAGGTAGGCATGAGATTGTAGGGAGTCCCGAAAAGCGAAAATCCCGAAACGCCAAAATCTTGGATATGAACATTTTTGTATGGATTTAAAGAAATTTTGCACATATCCAACCTCGCACTTACTCCGAATCCAACAGTGACTCAAAGCAGGGGGGTTGCAGGGGGGCAGCATGCCCCCCATAGATATTCCTCTGTTTATGCACAAATTGAATTGTGGACTTATAACCTGTGGACTTATGATACTGCACCGAAAAGGATTAGATGCTTTGTTACATTGTTATATTGTTATATTTCGTACCCAACCCAATTTTTCGGAATTTTTCAGGATTTTATATTTTCGGGATTTTGGCTTTTCAGAATTTTGGTTTTCGGGATTGTGACCCCAACCCGAGATTGTATCCAAACCAGCTATTAAATACCTTGGTGTTAGCAAAAAATCCTCTCGTGTTGGTGCCTCTATTTCGTATTTCGTGGCTTATGCCGAATTTAGGAGGGCCAAAGACCACTCTTGGCTTTATAGATCACCAGTTTGTGCCGAAGATATGAAAGTGATTTCAAAGAGAAGAAGAATCATAACAGTAAATAGACTATGTGCACTAAAAGTGAGTAGCGCAGCCTGTGTCATCGCAGGAATGTTACCCATAGATGTACCTACTAACTTATAGTGAAGTGAACAGAAAGAAACACAAGTTTGATAGAGTGGCACCGATCGTGGAGCCTAAGTTCCAAGTGTCGTTGGACTTACCGTCTTATCCCGATTATAGAGACTTGGATAAATTGCAGATATTTTGGGATAACTTCTACCTAATGCAAACTGCTCACCGGACATGATTGTCTCCGGTCATATCTGTACCAATGTAAGAGTGATGACTTCACTACTTGTCTATCGTGCACTGATACCCACGACACCCATAGGACCTTTTTTAGACACATCGACAAATGCGTTTGAAGATGAGATGTTTACAGTGGTACCGTGGTACTGTGAAGACCAGGGCCCAGAAGCAAGAGGTGATTTTAGTGGACTAAAGTCCCACACACAGGATTTCGATGCCTTCTGAGAGATATAAATAACGTCTTTCACTTTTTGTCAGTAAATTTCTTATGCGATCGAAATTCAGCTCAAGAATGAAAGCAAACATTTGTTCAAAAGGGAATAGATATATATACATACATACATTATACTCCATTTAAATCGAATAGTGGTTTGGTTATTAAAAATTTTGTTTATTCATTCATTTAGTATTTCTGAACACCGAGCCCCCTCCCATTGTTGTTAACACCCAATGCATATCCCGTACTCATTGAATCTCATCTTATAGACTCCCTGGTGATGCTATTTTTACAAAAGCATTATCTATTCCCAATAGAGTTGCATCTGAATGTCGAGTTTAATATATAATGCATTTGCCAGAGAGTGATATGAATATCTCAAATTACCATGGATATGATGATAGCTAATATTCAGTTGGAGTGTATGTATGTAGTTTTGTTTGGAATTTAGAAATTCAAATTCTTTGATATTATCAATTCCTTCTCTGAATGTTCATTTGTGTTTTTGAATTCATTGATTTGTGTATGCACTTTGCACAAATACACTTGGATCAATTCATTAGGTTTGCTTACCCTCCCCCCCAATATATGGCGAGCTTGTATTTGTTATCAGTTTTGGTCAAGAACCCAACCAACTATCCATTTAAAATTCATCATCATTTCTTATCGCCCCCCGCCCGTCTTATAAGAATATCTCGTTTACCACCTCAAACCGAATTCATATTCAAAAACTGACAAAGGACTCACATCATCATAAATATTCATTCATCAGTCATATTGCCTGGTATCCCACTCCGCACACTTACAAAAGGAGCTCACAGATACATATGTAGGTTCACCTTACCTCTGCAAAGGATTCGATTCGAAATTGGTACTTGTGCTTTCTGAGAATCGAGCGCTTATCGAGCTATTTTTGATATTGATTTGATTTATGGACTTCCCGAGTACAAAGATGAACAAACTATTATCCTTGTCGATCAAGTATTACCCCAGGCCCAATAAAATCAATTATCCTTTCTCTTTGCACGAGTATAAAACAACTTGATTCAATGCAACCGTATTAATTTCATAGGAATTATTGTTTGATTGCGAATCAATGTGTTTTGTCCTGAATCCTTTGATTCTCTTCTGTTTTTTTTTTGTTCTCTATTTTTTAAGCCTTCTGTTTGAATTCAAATTAAAAGGTAATGTTTCAAAAGGATATCTGCCGCACCGCCCATTGAATATCCATTCATATAGTTCAATCACATCTTGTTATGTGGCACATCCTTACGAAGCATTCGGAATATGGTCCACATAGTGTATGTGTTTGTATGCAAGGAGCAGGAATGTCTATTGAATGTCATTTGAATGTTATGAATGCACCACCCCATCTCTTTGTGTGTGGCATACATACATACATCCTTTGGTCGTTCTCTCATTCCCTCAGTCGTCGGTTTTCGGTTTCGACTTGGATTGAATTCAAAATCATGATTAATGATGATTGGTTGTTATTGGGAATATCAACTACACATTTAGTCCCGCTGTGCATCTCTGCTCTATCCTTCACCTACTCCACATCTCAGCCTAAGGATTTCTTTTGATGGCAAATAGAAAATTCCTCTCATCCTGGCGTGCGCTCTTATTCCGTGTCTCTTTTTTTTGTACTATTCTTTGCATTTAACGGTGAATTTGATTGATGTCCGCATTTAGATCACACAAGCACGTACTCGTCGTACATCGTACTCCTGGATTGGATTCATAGACAGAGAGAGAGGATGTGCTTTGGGTGGATTTGATTGATTAGCGACATTGGAAATAGCTTTGGCGACAATCAAATTTTGTTGGAACTTCGCCCGATGATGGTCCTGTACATAGACTTGTGTACATATATTATGCCTTATTATGGATTAAGACATGAAATGAATGAATGAGTCTCTAGGATGTAGTTTATGTGACTATGGCTCCATTTCTTGGCAAAGCTATCTGGCTGTATGCATCTTTTTATTAAAATGCTTCAACTTGATTATGGTTTTGTAAAGAAGGATTTGAGAAACCCACCTCTTGTTGTAAGTAAAGCTAGTATTCCAAGAATTTAAGCTCTTTTGCGTTGAGTCCTTAAACTGAAGGTTTCCTGAGAATTGCTTGCAATTATGTGGCCCTTTAAGTAATAGATAGGATAACGTTACTCGTTCAATATGAGGAATTTGAAATGAATTGGTAATATTAATTCCTTATGATTGAAGGCAGGAAATGCATACTAATATCGTCCGATGTCGAGTGACACTCGTTTTTAATAAATGCAATGCAATGAGAACGTTAGATAGGTCACAGTAAAGAATACTGGAGTATAGTATTCACTCGGATCACTCGCAATCATGATACATATTAAAAGGCAGGTTCTGTCCTAAATGCTTGGTCCTTTATAGGTTGAATGTCCAATGTCCTCCCTGCTCTATTCTGATCCCAGTCGCTATGTGGTGCTTTGTTGAGAATTTGACTAAGTTGTTGATGCAATATGCTATAACAATATCTTTTCTAGTTAAGCTGAGGATTGGGCATTTGACATAGATTCTACGCATGGAAGGATACCTTCTATTCAGGCCATCAAGTGTTGAGAGTAGGCGGGGTACTAAGCGCAACAATTTCTGTTTTATGTCTTTTATTGCATTGTTTCCATAGCTTTTATCAAATACGGTATAGAAGAAGCGCGTTCCATCTATGGCCTGAGTAAGTCTCGAAAGTGAAACTGTAAGTCTCAAGGTGGAACTGGATTTTGGAAGTGCAATGGAACTACTCTATTCTGTAGTCATTAGTCAAATTTTAAGCCTTTGCTCACCAATTTATTGGCGTTCTCATTACTGTAGATACTTCCATGTCACAATACTTTTTTCTCTTGCTTTGAGAGATTATGCGTAAATAGAAGTGGAACCAACTAAGCTTATATTGAGCAATCATCTGTTAAGTGAAACTCAGACTGTTCAAGTGTTTTACAGCCTATTCTGGTGTTCCACAGGGAAGTCACTTAGACCCAATACTCTTTAAATTCTTCTTTATGCTGACAGCATGAACATTTTTAACTGTATTAACGATATTTTAAAGTTTCACTACATTAACATCATTTTTGGAACTCCTTCCAGTGCGTACATATGACATTCTCCAGAAAACAAGTGAGCACAGCCTTTGACTATTCTTTTTCTTACCATACGCTTTGTTAAGTTAACAGTTTCAAGGACTTTCGGTGTTTATTTCGATCCTAAACTTAATTTGACGCGATATGATACAGAGGCGGTTCCAAAACAGATTGGTTTCAAGTGCATCGTCTCAAGGTGTTTTACAAGATCAGTACTCCGTCCAACATCTCCAATCAACAGGTTTACATCTACCTTTGCGAATTCTATAGAATATTACGAAAGATCTCTTCAGATCAATTCGATTTCATCAACCTGATATATAAGTATATTATTCGAGAGACTACGAAACAGACCACTATGTTGGGTCCCTTTTCGTCTCTGTTTCACGATCCATCTTAGCCCGAGAGTCTCTTTGGATTTCTCCACAGTACTCTGGCTTTGATTCCTCGTGTCAACGCTAGCATCTATTTAACAGAAATCTGGTTCATCCTCTGGGTATCTACGCAGTGGCTCCCCAGGACCTCCCTTCTTCTGCTAGCTAACTTCGGACATTGACAGAATATATGTGCTGCCATCCCGACTACCTCCAGGCATAGTTCATAGGTGTCATCCTCCAGAAGACCCATCTTCTTCAGGTGATAGTCGATACCCATTGTCTGATAGGTATTACCTTCCAATTTGATATTCTATCAAGCATTCTATTACTACACAGAGTCACGTCAATAACTTCCCTTCGTCTTGCATCCACAAATGTCGGTTTTGTTCCTTTATTGAAAATAGTTAGCTCTTTGCACACTACAAACTTGAATAAAGCTTCTCCTGTGTAGTCATCGTTGGTGCTTCCCACACTGTACTGTGTGCATTAGCATCGCAACCAATCACTAGATCTTCGCTCCTATCCCTGCAGACATTCACCAGAGACTCTACCTCTTTTGTTGGAGGATGCTCTATAGCGTCATACGGCAGGTATGCAGATGTCATGACAAAACTGCTCGCACCTGCTCCTACTCGCACAGCCTTACCAATACCCAAGATCTAGTTCTTTCACCAGATCGCACATAGTGTAAAGTGGCAATACTTTCATGTAGACCTCTAATCCTTCCTTTCAAGTTCCAAGGTTCCTGCAGCAAGGCGATATCAATCGACTCCTCCACAAAACATCTGGTCAGCATTGCTGATGCTGATTGCTTTGCTTTGGTGAAGATTCAATTGAATCACCCTAATTTTTTTCCTGGTATCGACCGGTATCGACCGGCTAGATCGATACCTAGACAAAACGTTTCTGCTGTGCGTTATATAGCTTTGAATACTGTTTGGTTATCTATATTATATATACTCGAAATGGCTGCGCAACGTGGTCTTAACGTAGCAAACGTAGGAAACACGCCCACTTTCAGGAGACCCGGCTGCGAAAGCACCATCCCGAATGTAACCTTCGCCATGGAATCCACATTCGCAAGAACTCAAAACTGGAGAGTTATCGAGGACTATACGGGCAGCAATCATCAATACATCGTCTTTGATATAGAAGGTAACCAACGAGCTCCTAATAGGACCCAAACACGGACTTCGAGGTGGAACGTTAATAGACTTAACGAAGAGCTTGTGACTTCGTTAATTGAAGATGGAAAAAGTGCCGTACTTCAATTAGAGGGATCTGCGGAAACAAAAACTGAAGCCACGATGAAACTAATACGGCTGGCATGTGACACCTCGATGCCACGAAAGAACGGTGCCAATCGAAACAAAGACCCAGTGTATTGGTGGACGGAGGATATAGCGGCGCTTCGCAGGAGATGCTTACATCTTAGACGCAAAGTCACCAGGGGAAGGAGAAGACACACTGAATCTACGGAGGAAGCTCTAGTTCAGAGCCAAAAGATCCGAGCTCAAGAAGGCCATCAATTCGAGCAAAAAACAGAAGTGAGAGAATCTCCGCCGAGACATCAACAGCGACCACTGGGGACTAGGCTACAGGATTGTAATGCGGAAGCTTGGAGCTCAGACGGCCAATCCTGCCCTCAACCAAGAAAAGATGAAGGTTATTGGGGACACGCTTTTCCCAACTCATCCTGCCAGGCAACCACTTTAGACACCACTTTAGCCCTTCACCCTTTAGTGAAGAAGAGTTGTGTTTAGCAGTAAAAACGCTACAAAACAGAAGAGCCCCTAGATTCGACGGAATAACGTCAGAAGTAATCGCCCACTCATGCCCCAACTCAACTACTGCTGAACATGGACAACAGCTGCCTGGAAGAAGTAGTCTTCCCCAGAAGTTGAAAGAAACAACGTCTTGTGTTGATCAGCAAAGGTTAAAGAGACCCAGACTCTGCATCAGCGTACAAACCTTTGTGTATGCTGGACACTACGACTCACCGTTGCAGTACAGAGAGGAGGAGACCTGTCAGAAAGACAGTACGGCTTCAGAAAAGGCCGTTCTACGATCGGAGCGATTGCAGAAGTAGTAAAGGCTATCCTATTCGCCCAACAGGGAAGCAACTACTCAAGGCAGATCATATTGTTGGCAACTCTGGACGTCAGAAACGCCTTTAACTTAGCCAGGTGGAGTGATATGCTGAATGCGTCCGAAAATACGTTCAACATCCCAGTTTATCTATGAGACTACAGAAAGCCAACGAAGTATGCAAGTCACCTCCGGAGCAGCGCAAGGATCGATTTTGGGACCTGACCTCTGATGGCATTCTTCGCATGGAGATGCCGCAAGATACCCTCATGGTGCGGTATGCAGATGATATCGCCGCGGTGATAATGGCACAAGCCACCGAAAGTGCCTAACGGAGTTATGCGACTAGTAAGCTTCTGGATGAACGAACACGGTCTCAGTCTAGCCACAGAAAAAACCGAGATAGTCCTTTTGACGAAGAAAAGGATCCCGACTCAAATCGTCTTCCAAATCGGCCAGGAAGAAATAAGAAGCAAAGACGCCGTGGAGTATTTGGGTGTGTCACTCAATACCAAACTTACTTTCTGGCATCAGATAAAGAACGCGGCGGAACGAGCGTCGAAAGTGACCGCATTACTGAGTAGGCTGATGGCGAACGTAGGTGGTCCAACGGCCAGCAAGCGAAGGCTCCTGATGGCGACAACGCACGCCATTCTCCTCTACGGATGTGAGATTTGGACAGACGCGCTTCGACAGGAAAAGTACAGAAAGTAGATGGCAGCTGTGCAAAGACGCGGAGCTCTATGCGTGGCAAGCTCCTATCGAAGGGCGTCGGAACCAGCCGTCCTTGTTATCGCAGGAGCAACCCCAATAGAACTTCTAGCGGAAGAAAGGAAGACAAAAAGACAGAAGTTGGAGTGGAAACGGGAACGGAAAAGGCTAAAGAGCTCACGAAACAGAAGTGGCAAGAACGCTGGAGCTCGGGTGGTCAGAATCCGAGGGGTCGGGAGGAGTTTTAGTTACGTATACCTTGTACAAAGGGGAGTCGGACACACGGGGATGGTCAACGTTAAAAATACCTCCTTATGGTGCATAAAGCATTTCTCCTCCCCCCAACATGAAAAAAAAAATCTATATTATATATTTTATATGGCTTCCTGGAAATAATAATAAGGATTGCTGACGGGCTTCCTCAGAAATGACTAGAACTTCCAATTGGACCGATAAATACTACAATGTTTCCCGTTTTGAACTGTTTTGAACAGTTTTTTCTTAAGATGATTACACCTTACGTATACATCTGCCTTCTAGATTTGAAGTTCATTTCCGTTTATCCGGACTTCCCTAATTTTTAGTTCAGGACGCCTACTTTTGTTTAGGTTTTGTAAGACATTTAAGGCTCTATGGTAGTAGTTCAGTGATGGTAAGCAGGAATTCGGCTATCATTTGTGATTTACTTTCAAAGACGTAGTGATTGCGCTCTATATAGCGGCAGCCTTTACCGTGTCCATAAGTGCTCTCCCAGTTTTAAAATAGCGTGAATGCTTTCTATTAATTTCAATTACACATACAAAAGCTATCCCAGCCTCAAGAAAGTCTCATCAATGAATAAGTCAGCATTTGTTTTATGCAATAGCTGGGAATTTTAGAAAGTCTGGAATTTGAACCGTAAACATAGGCTTAGTAGTCCGAGGCAGTACCTGTTAAACAACCAACTGACTCGAATAAGAATCGAGATACATTGACCAAACATAGTGCGCATCATATAGAAAGCACTAATATATACATATCCTTGAAACTGTTCAGCAAATGGGGATAAAATAATTTAGCAGTTCCGACTTTTGGGTATGCATTACAAACATCATAGGATTATCCTTTCACAAGCCCAAACATATTCAAGGATAAACTACTAGGAAGAAGTAAAAGGAACAACACTTAATGCAACTTACTCTCTTCTTCTATTATTTTAGGACCTTGATTTCCGCTTTTTGTGCATAATACATCACCTCTTGCTTCCTTTTAACTATCCAATACTATGATAGATTCCCTCCAGTATTCCCCCATGCTATTTATTTTCGTGATAAACTCCTATTCGCTGGGATTAAAAGCAGACTTGTCTGAAACAACAAACAATCAACGTCGTCGCCATATCTCACATGCAATCCTTCGCGTCGTACGAGGCGCAATAGATGACACAATAAAGGCAAAAAGCGGAACAAAATAAACATAATTTTAATGAAAAAAAAAAAAAAAACCAAATCAAATTTCCGTTAAAGAAAAAATAAAAAAAAAAAAATATGAAATTAAATAAAGAACAGGAATCATATAAAATACAAGACACACACTCAGGCTAAGGAACACAGGATATTTTATGATTGCCATGTTGGAAGAATTAAAATTGAAATTGATTTTTATTGAAAATGTTACCACCATGATGGGGGTAGTGGCGGCGGCGGTGGTGGGACACAAAGCTGGGTCGTAAACAAGTCTCTGACAGTTCTATTGCCCTCTCCTCTGTTCTCACTCTTTCTGTATAAGACGTATGTAGGTGGAAAACTTCTGCCATAATACTCATTGTACCCACTTAACATTTTAACATGTATGTTATGTGGCGGAAATTTTCAAATTTTAAGTAGCTTCAGGACTTTATTGTGAGGATTTCTAATTTTAGAAACGGAATGGAATTGATTGAACGTCAAAAGGAAATGCGTCATTGAGCAAGGATATCAAGAGGGAATATGAGTAGTAATGTTTGCACAGGCTTGTAACGACCAAAATTGTTCGGTATAGGAAATCTTTCGAGAAGGATACTTTATTTGTCTATAAAATGTTTTAAAATTACATACAGTAGGTGTAGGACTATGATCAGCTGCCTCTTGTCGCGTGGATGTGACTAAAGGTAGTCGGTAAGGTAGTAGGAACTTCCTGGTGTATCTATGGCGAAACTGAGCCTTAAACGCCCTACAGGCGATCAATCAAGTTGTCAATATGCCGGACGTCGTGGTATGTTTGTAGATATCTTGTGAACTTAAATTCTAGGTTGGTTGAAAGGTTGAACGTTGATGTTTGAGTTTGCATTGTGTACAATTAGCAGGAAAAAGGTAAGTTCTGTGGTTAGTAGTCTCTGTACGTTTCAAGTTGATCGTCTGTCTAGCCTTTTGAAACTTTTGATTCAAATTCGGAGATTAAAATATTGGACTTGAATGTTGCCATGGTCGGATTTTTCTTTTCATCTTTCGGGAATAAAAAAATCCCACAATTCTAATGCTATTTATCCAATACTGATAAAAAGTGATGGCGTCAGACTTTTAAGGCTCTGAATAAGTTCGTAGTTAGTAGTTTCGAAGCAAACTTCGCTAATACCTTTTAAGCCACTCTTCATTTTTCCATCGTAAATACCCCAAAAAAAAAAAACTCTGATGTTAGAAATGGAAGACAATATCAAATAGCCATTTTGATGAAATTTTTCATCACCTTTTTGGCATATTTGAGGCTGTATTTCGAGAATAACAGTTCTAATATTTTCTTTTAGTGCGTAAATCGTTGGTGAAGCATTGTCGTAGACTTTTTGTCTTTAACACAGCCCAAAGGAAAAAGTCTAACCATTTTGAGAAATCACATGTCCAGGAAATTGGTCACGCAATTTAGCCATTATTTCACCAGCTCTGTGGCATGTTGTGTTGTGAAGGTTGAATGGTTTAAGAGGGTGTGCTGCTAGGATTAGTTAATAAGATGTGGAAATTGTGTTGGGAGGAGATGTACTATATGTGTTGGGATCATGGGAGTGTAAGGCGCACTATGTCGCATAAAGATCGGGAAGGCGTCTTGTTCGCTTAGCAAATTCTAATATGTCACCGATTCCTATCTTTATGAGGTGTGTTAGATTTGGTATCGCTGAGGACCCCAGTATCTTTTGTCTTAACCTCGCTGTTGTAGGACAGTAGCAGAGGAAGTGTTCCACATCTTCCCCCTCCTCCTCACAGTTGACGCAGATTGTTGTTTCAGATAGTCCGAGTCTGAACGAGTGTTTCTTGAGATTAATGTGGCCTGTTATGAGTGCTACCATTCGTCTCACCTGTGTTCTACTTGATTTTAGAGCTCGTTTTGTTGTGTTGTTACTTGGTTCCTTTATTACAGATCTGGCCACTTTGCAATTATCTAGATTCGCCCAGTAGTTGTTGAAGAGGGACACATATTGTCTTTTCAGGATTCAATTTTCTGTTTCATGCTCCTTCCTTGCTAATTCATATACCTTTTCGTTGCCCGGTACACCTTCATGCTCCGATACCCACGATAGACGGATTTTGTTACGGTTGGGAAGTGAATTCAGTTTAATTGGTGGCGTGAAAATGAACAGATAAAAAATAGTCGTTCGGTGACGCAATCCATTCACTGAAACACATGATTTTCGAAAAAAAAGATGGCCAAAGGCCATCGAACTGTCACTCGTTGTGCGTGGATTTATTTTCAGCACACAGTTACCTAAAGAACGGCGTTTTGCTTGGTCTCCCGACTTCAATTCTTCTGCGAACTCGATCTGTTCTTGGGCCTATACACAACTACTTTGCACCGCCAAAATCTTTATGCAAAATGTGGTGAAAAGTAGTTGCGGATAGGGCCCATTCTTATGATCGTTTTGAAATAGACACAGCTGTTATTTCAGTCACACTCTTAGCTATGGCGGCGATATTTTCAGCTGAACTTGCCGGACGAATGCGAGTTGGGGTCTTTACATCACTAACCTGTCCGAGACGTTCAAATTTATAGATAATATATTCACTATAGCTGTGCGGGAAAGCCCTTGGTAATGACAAAAGATTACGAACTTTACGAAACGTTCCCACAATATTTTCACAGTTTTTGTGGTGAATCTTTACTATCTTAACACATTGCCAATCCTTATTGAATAACCTCCTAGTTTTTGCTTATCAAAAATCATAGCAATGATAGTTAGAT
Source organism: Xylota sylvarum (assembly GCA_905220385.1). NCBI lineage: Eukaryota > Metazoa > Arthropoda > Insecta > Diptera > Syrphidae > Xylota > Xylota sylvarum. Next base: position 97,981,043 of record LR999957.1, on the reverse strand, counting down.
ATTGACGGTTCAATAATGGCACGAAATTTAAAATGACACCTCTTGTTGGATAGCCCTTCATATTATTTTTCATTTACTGGGGTCAGCTCATAGGGGAAATGGAGGTAATAACATCTACTCCTCTAAGTTCGGAACTTTAATGTTAATTTTATAAAAATTAGTACTAGTTCGGTCAATATCCAAGGAATCTTTTATATGAATACTAAAACAAACAAGGGCCCACAATGAGAACCCAGTGGAACTCCTGGTATCATATAAACTCGAGAGAAAGAATGTCATTTTGATTTGTCTATCTCTATGCACTCAAGTCAGTTTACATGCAGGAAAGGTACATCCACAGAAGGTGCTCTTCACTATCTTGCGAAGAAGAAGGGACGAAGTTTTCTTTCCAAAGAAATAGCCCTATGTGCATTCCATGATATTGAGGGCGCATTCGCTAACACTGGCTACGACTCAATAGCAAGAGCAATTAGTGGCAGAGGTATCGAGGATTCGACCAACCAATGAATAAGGACATTGCTGTAAAGTCGAATTATGACTTCCTCCTATGGGGGAGTGTCCGTGTCTGTGACCGCAGTTAAGGGCTGTCCCCAGGGAGGAGTCCTTTCTCCCCTTCTGTGTCACTAGTCATCGACAATCTTCTAGTCGATCTACAGACATCAGCTTACATTGCTAGTGGTTATGCGGATAACTTGGGGATTTTTATTAGTGGTAAACACATCATGACTACTTCTAGTGTCATGCAAGGTGCTTTACTACACGTGTTAGAATGGTGCAGCAGAGAAGGACTATCCATGAATCTTTGCAAAACTGTTCTAGTGCCTTTTAGAAAAAGAAAAGAAAACTGGTAGATCTAGGACCTATCACCATCAAAAGCACCACTTTAGTTTATTCCAGTGAGGTTAAATATCTTGGCCTTCATATCAAGTCCACCATAGAGCCCGCCACTAGTGCCATGTGGGTCAGTAGATGCCTTTACAACAGAACTTGGGTGATCACAACAATGATGGTGAGGCCTTTTATCACATAAACCGCCATCGTTTAGTGGCCTAAAGTTCTTGAACGGACAACGGCCTAAGAAGTTTCAAAGAATTGCCTGTTTTAATATTGCGGGTGCAATGTGTACCTACCCTACTGTTATTGGACTTTCTCCTCTGCAAATCTTCATTACCGCGCAAACGTGTCGAACGGTTTTCCTGCAGTGGATCGCAGAGGTATGGTCGGTTCATAGAAACTGGAGTTTGTATTGAAGCTGGTGTCTTTGGACCCAACACCAAAGTATCGAGACCTATGGGAATGTGTCCCACTGTTTTTCCATGACATTGAGATCTGTGCTAGATAAACCTTAGTAAAGGTATTAAGGGCGCCAGGATCTATATCTTTTCAGATACTCAGGCAGCTCTTAAAGCGCTGTCGTCTGTGTCAGTTAAATGCTGCTATGTTGCACTGCAATCTCTTGCCAGACACACCAGGATGAAACTCGCAGGTAACGAATCTGCAGATGAACTGGCTAGGTTGAAAATCTGCGTTCATAGGACCTGTCATCTGGGCTGCCACCACAACGCTGATTAACGGTTGGGAACACAAACTTCGTCTGGCCCACTGGGAAAATGTCTCGGACCTGAGACAATTCAAGCGATTAATCATACATATCTTACTCCTACGACGGAATCCTTGATCTAGTCAAGGATAGTATTAAGAAGCTGGTGTCCTTTCTCACAGGTTACTTTGGCCTTAACAAGCTCAATCTGTGCTTAGAAACTGAATATGGGTTCTGCTCGGAAGAACGATCTGAGCACATTCTCTGTAAATGCCCAGCAATATTTTAGTTAAGGAGGCGTATTTTCTATAAAGAAATATGTTTGTTAGCGGAATTGAGGAATTCTGCTGCTAAGGACGTACAATCCTTCATCAGGAAGGTGGTGCGACTCTTGGTTTAATTATAGCCTAATTGATACAATCAATATATACAATATTTAGGTCGCAGTGTCAGCCATATAGGCAAGAGTGTCAAAAAAATGCATACTCTCTTAAAAGATCACTAAACTTTATCAATTTTATTATTAGAACATAATAAGTATGTATAATTCGCTTATTTCCATTGAATTTTCGGAACTTGGCTAAGTAGACTATGTACCTACTAGTAAAATGAAAAAGAAAACAGAGACATCTTTCCAGAAGGATTTCAGTATGAATTCTGGTTTCTGTTCGAATGTTTTTATTTTCAATGAATTTAAGGTTCAGACTTTGAGAAAGATGCAAAATTTAAGGGATTGAGGAACATTATGGTTCACTACTAAATGTAAAGTGAATAAATGGAGCAGACATGCCAGGACTATTCGTCATTTGGCAATTTAGTGATTGCTATTGATGTCGTTAGTACTGACAACCCTTAAACCGTAGTGGCTTATGTTTTTATAATTTTAAAGAAAATATTAAAATGCCTTACCTGGTACAAAAATGATGACCCCGATCATCCAAATCACAAAAGGCTCCACGCCTCTTAAGCTCATTTCTATTTTCGTCGGCATCCTGTAGTTGGATTTCGTAGTTTTTATTATTTTAAACTTTAAAACACTATATGTGTGAGACAGGTCCTTTTTGATCATTTAAATTTTTTGTTGCAGTGAACCGTTAAATTGTTCACATGTCCTTTGCTTAATTTGAATTTGAAAATTTTTTGAATACTGTCTTGGCAAATAAAAAAAAAAAAATTCTTCCCTATATCCAATAAACACTGAATGCACTCGTTGGTACACATATGAGAGTCATCCCTCTTTTAATTCACACGATTCTTTTCGTCCCTCTCTGATGATGATGGTGCCGGGGTTTCTCCATTTGAAGTGGAAAAAGAAGTGTCCTTTTGAGCCACTTCAGTCAAGTGTGAAAGCAATTTACTACGAGGACTGTAGCAGGGTGTGTAAATGTGTCCTTTTTACGGCCTGAATTGGTAAAAAGTGCAATGTGAATGTGTAAGGACCTTCGCCGCAATTCACACCTGCTGTGATGTGCAAAAGATGAAAGTGTCTGCCGGTTTTTTATATTGTTTTTTTGTATTTTAAATTTTTCCTGTAGTCTGTTGATAGCGATGATCACGCGACAGATGTTGCAACTCGATGTGTCCCATAAGGATCAAAAAAAAAAAAATGCAAAACTAAGAACAAAAAAAAGAAAGGCTGTCCTTTGTCTATCCGCAAAGTGGAATGCGGTGTGTGTGCAGCATCAAACACTAGAGGGCACGAGTACGCAATTCAATTTAACCATAGCTTCGAAGACCTGACGTTATGGCAGACACCAGCAGCCTGAACATTATCTTCGTCCTGTCAAACAAAGTTTTACTACACCGTTGCACTTTGTAGTCTTCAGTTGGTTTATTTTTCACTTTTCCCTTCGATTGCTCTCCGTGAATCCTTGGACAATGAAACTTTAGTTTTTTTTTTCCTGTAGATATATTTTTTTTTATTTTAATTACTTTAATGAAAGTTTTAATTGCGTAATAGGATGTTTTAATGGGATTTCATGGAAACCTTTGTTGTTATCCTGGAAGAAATAGAAAAGGAAAATGTTAGATGGATGGATAAAGAGAGTGGAGCCACAAACAGTGGAACGATGAAGAGAGTTTTTTTTTTTTTATATAAGTATATAGTCATATGTATGTAGCTAGGTATATTCATCTCTGCTGTCACCTTTGGAGGATTCTGGAAAATCGTCAGGACAACGTTAATTTAATTCGTTGTTGAATGCGAATCAGGGAGAAGAAGGAGAGCAAAATAAACGAACTAGTTGTGATGAATTTGTAAATTGAAAAATACTACATTTGAATTGAATGTGAGGAGGAGAGCAAAAAGAGAGAGAAAACGACGACAGAGACCGATGGGACGACAAACACGGATGACGAAGGACACTTTGGAATAAATTCGATTAACTTTGATTTAAATGGAAATTAGTGGTGAAATTACTTTCTATTTGATTTAGGTGGTGGGTGAAGTGATTTTATTTTCTTTTTTTTATTTTTTATTTTTTTTTTTTGTTCTTTTATTCGATCGTGGTTAATTTGTTTACTGTAAATAGTTGTGCGCTGGAGGACACTTAATTTCGACGACAAAAGAACCATTTATAATGGTTGGTTGTTGCGTATTTTTACTTGTTTTCTTAAATTGTAGATGAAAAATTATTTATATTTAAAGTTTGTTTTCATTTTGAATTAAATTCAAGTAAATATTTCAGAAGATTTAAAAATATTCAAGTCCATAAAACAAAAAGATGTTTATTGTGTCCTTTGTTAACTGTCTACTGTCCTACTTCTTAAAATTGCAAACAAAGAATATGTGGATCGTATTCTTAATGCAGCGCAAAAATTAAGGGGCACAGGCGTATCCTTATACAGAGATTATCCTCTGCAGCACGCGAAAGGAGAAGGCGTCTAATAACAATAAAAAAAACAGGTTGAATCAAAAAAACCGAAAAATCAAAATACAAATCCGAGGAGGCACAATACTGAATCCCTCGTTCTTTGTGGATTTTAATGCGGCTTTCGACAAAATCAACAGAAAGGCAAGGAGTGTCAACAAAAGTGCTTAAGGTCATAGAAAGCCTTTATAAAGACAATAGGACTGCTGTACGGAAAGGAAACAAAATGTCCAACTGGTTCGAGTCAGAGATGTTGGTGAAACAAGGTTGTCTGTTAATGCAATCTTCTGCGAGCGGGAAAAGCTTGACACGTACAAAGGGGGTGAAGTATAGTTTCCCCTTTTCCCTCCTCCATTTAACTTTTACAAAAGCCATTAGCGAGGAGGTTTAGCCTGACGGTGTATCTATCGATATTGCAGTGCTCCGTAATGACATCTACTATGATTCCTATGAGCGACCTTTTCTGTCTGATCAGGCAGTTGGATTTGTCTAGTAAAGAGGCACGTTGTACCGTCTGTCCATCAGTAGTTTAACTATATCGAGAGGAGGCATGTCGATATTAGCCTAATTTGATAAAATCGATAAGGTTGTACCCTGCCAGGCGAGTTTGTAGGCTATAGGCTGTGCTAGGTACGTGGGTATGCAAGTGGAAGAATCCACAAGTCTATACTCAGTTCAATACAGACCCATTGTGACCCATTATACAGACGGTAAAAGAGGAAAAAACAGACCTAGCCCTTATATGCGAGCAGTATAAAGCCTTCCACGTCAATGCAACATGGGTAGATGACTCCACTAAGAGAGCAGCGATGTGGACATGCGGTAACTATGCAATCGAGCGCAAAAACGCACACAAGAAGCCGAATCTCGCCTACGCCAAAATTAAGGGCATCCACTTCTTCAGCTGTTATGCCACACCGAGTGCTAGCATGGCAGAATACCAACAGATGCTGGATGTACTTATGGCTGATATACGAGGAAAGTCACCAGCGATTGTATGCGAAGACTTTAATGCATGATCAATCGAATGGGGCAGTACGAGGACAAACAGCAGAGGTGAAGCATTGCTGGATGCGTTTGCTAGTCTTGACCTTGTTCTACTCAACCAACTTTCCGACCGACAATACGGTTTTTGGGAAAAAACGAAGCACTACCCATGCGATACAAGCAGCTTGCGATATTGGACGCGAAGCCAGATAAGCAGTACTGCGCCGTGGTTACGCTCGACGTCAGAAACGCCTTCAACTCGGTTAATTGGAGTTTAATCATGAGAGCGTTGAGGAACATGCAAGTGCCAAGCTATCTGCTCCAGATATTTAAAAGCTATTTTGAAGACAGAACCCTCTTCTACGATACGGACGAAGGGCCGAAAAGACAAAAAAAATCCTGCCCTGTGGAACAGTATGTATGATGCAGTACTACGTACGCGGAGACCAAGAGGAGTGGACATAATCGGATACGCCGATGACATCGCGGTGGTAGTAGTGGCTAAAACCCTAGAGGAGGTGACACAAAACTGCAACAGCACCATCAACGACGTGAAGATATGGCTTCGTTCATCAGGTAGATCCATTGTGATACCGATAGGCGAGAGATGTCCCTTGTGAGGTGTTCCAAGAAGCTTAAGTTCTTCACGACAGCACTTCACACGCTTGGAGCGATGGTACATGTTAGCTGTTAGGTACTTACAAATGCTGACGAGCTTGTGAAGGGTTTCTTGAAGTTAATCCGTGGTGGGAACATTGCCTAGATATTTATTCAGGATCATAGAATGACCCGTTGTATTTTGTCTCCAACTATGTGACTGATTTATTCTTTGGGCGATAAGAGATACCGAAACATTGATTGAGGATAGCTACTGAGAATTGTAGTAGGTGTGGTTCTCATGGCACTAGTAGTGCCAATACAAGCCAATCTCAGTATCCCCGTGAGAGACACAAGGCAGCCATAAGTCAGAATCGTTCTTACTATACATCCAAACATTCTACGCAATAGTGGCTTTCTTGATTCTTACATTAATGTAAGGCCTACAATTCAGGTTTTTGTTAGGTACGAGGCCTTGATATCTGGCGCTGTCCGTGATTCTAAGGGGAATGCCCCCGATGGAACTAATAATCTGCTATTGATATGATTTTAACAATATGCACATAGAAACTGGGATAATGGGATTGATTATGTTATTTTTGAGTTGCTGAGTTAAGGAAACGCTGTCTGGGTCTCCTTTGCAAAGTTGATTCAGAACTCCTAGTATCGGTGTAACGAAGTCGAAATTGCTGAGTGCATTCAATCCACCTCATCAGCAAGAGCCAGTAGGTTTCTTTCATTGTTGCAAATGTCCTTGCACTTAGGTCTTTGTCATTCAAATTTATATTCCCCTTTGATCTTCAACAATTTTCGCCTATTAAACCTCCAGGTCATCGCGATGAGGTGTTGATGTGTCAATACCTCCAAACAATTCCATTCCAGCTGGGCAAAATCGATTTCCAGTGAATGTTTTGTCTGCAGGCGGGTATTGAACCTAATTAAACGTCTGCAAGCGAACTACCAATTTCTTATGTGACATAACAACTGGATACTCCAATCATAATTACATACATAGAGATGACAGGTCTCCCCCATATCTATCTTTCGCCATAAAATCTCAACAAAACGACATTTACTTCGTTCACACACGACCGCTTCTCGATTGCTGCTACGGTTTCTGACAGGGGAACCATTTCCGAGAAGAATCAGTATCATAACAGCCCCTCATGCTGTAGGATCAAAAGGAAAAGGGGTAACAAAATTATAACCATAAACGGAGCAAGGACATTTCTTCTTTTTCTTTTTCTTTTTTTGTCAAAAATCAACCTCATAAGAGAGGAGAACAGGGAGGTATAGGATGACTGAACACTCACTCATCCTTTGAAGAAGGATAGGATTATTCAAAAGGCATCTAGACGACGACGAAGACTACAACGACAACGATGACTACGATGTCGACGACGATGACGATGAAACACCATGAAATGCCAAAACACTGAAAAGTATGATGGGGCCAAAGTCTCTCGCTCACATATGCACGCCTCAGTAGCACCAAGTCAAGCGTATAATTTATGTTTAACTAGTGAACAAGGATCGATAGGTTTTTATAGGTGTCATTCCATTTAGAGAGAAGGATTTTCCAATCACACACTGAATAGCCGCTCCCTGTATCTCATCCTTCTTAAGTTAAACACGCAAATGGCAAGGCACGCATAACGATGCTAAGTGATTTGCGATTTCTTCTTACCGAGCACTACTCCTCTGGAGAGATCCCTTTTGCATAATTATTATTGATCGAAGTCCTTTAGGCATATTTTATTTGTTAACCCCCGAATCCTTTGACACATGTCAAACAATTGTTCACAGTTTTTCGGCATTACATTTTTTTTTTGGTCCTTCGAACCCCATCATCGTCTTTGATCCCATCGCTAATGACATTCGATAAAGGGCGAAAGAACCGTGCTAGCGAGTTGAAGCTAAAATTAAAATTCATCGCGTATGCCTCATTGAACGTTGCGCACGGAAATAATGACGAGAGAGTGAAAAATAGAAAGTGTTGAGCAGATACTACCCATGGCTGATGGTTGGTTGCATTTTATCTTTTTTTTTTTCAAAAAAAATGTACGTGTATCTGCAGCTTCCATCGTGATGTTCGGTTGGGTGATTGCATTAAAAAAAAAAAAAAAAAAATCATCGGAAATCGTGGGTTCATTCACACACAGATACTCCCATGCATGCACATATCTCTACACATGAGAACGGCGGCGATAATGACTCTTAAAGGATGCAAAAAAATATTCACACGTAGATAAGAGTAGAAAGAGTTTTGCTACGTGGTTGCATGTTGCACATACTACACTCCTAGTTGAGTGTATGAATTTTGATTCTTTTTTTCCTCCCCACTAATAGTGCATTAGATACATGCTCTCGTATATCCAAGGGGGAATACCGTGTGGTATTTAGATTTTATTTCAACGGTATTCAGTCCATTTTCCGGTTGTTAGAGAGGATTTTTATGATAATTTTATATTCGACAAAAAGAGGTTGAAAAAGAACAAACTAGAGTAATGCACCAGAGACTTCCAAGTCGTCGAATATTTGAAACGAAGGTTCCTTGAACCGTTCCTTTTTCAATACTAATGACTTTCTGATGGGGTTAGGACTACCAAGTGGGGGGTTCAACAAGCCGAGGTTGGTTTATAAATCATTTTGAATAGGTAACTCCAAGGACATCCTTCTCTGGACTGGACAGTGATACTTTTATTTACTACGTCATGTTTTGCTAAAAGGTATCCGCACTTCATGGGGATTAAAAGCGATTTCTATTGAACTGTTGGTAAACTTTTTTTCGCGCCACCAATTTGGGGATTTCTTTTTTTTTTACAGTTTCGTTATCGATGGTTAGTTACGACCAATTAAACAATGAATTCCAGAGGCAGATATATTTACTTTTTCTATCGAAATTCAGTTTAAAGGTTTAATATTTCAATTTGAAACAAATTGAGATCCTTTGCCCCCTGGACCACTATTGATTTTATCACTCGTATAGATCGATGGAAAGTTTTGATCTAAGCGAGAGGGAGACAATTCAATCTCCGAAGAAATGAATGGTTTCCGTGATAACTATTAAGAACAATTGAACTCCCCGAAGAAATCAGGAAACAATCCTTAATGGACTTCTACACGAGTCTCTCTTCATGCTTAATGCAAACCGGAATCAAATACACTCCTCGTTCGTTCCATGAAAGTTACACAAAGTTTCGTCGAATGTCCTTTCTGTAGAGCGACGACTACAAAGAAAGTATCATCACTGGAACAATAATACACAGTGCAAATAACCATGAAGCAACAACTTTGTGTCACACTAAAAGGTTGCACTTGCTGCTCATCCTCATTCGCTGTACGTCTATGAATGTTCTAGAGAGTTCTCTCAGTCCATTTTAATAATGATGAATCGAAATGATTGTTGACAGCGGTGATGCTGTGTGTGTGTGTGTGGTACCGAAGACTCAGACTTTTCCTGCTCCCCAAAGTGAAAGGTAAATAAATTGGGAATCGTTTCTGGTCAAATTACCATCCACTTTTGGTCGACCAGAGGAGCATATGGATGGACTGAACAAAAAAAAAAATGGGGTGAAAATTTTTCCTAGCAAATTGTGCTTTCGAAGCAGAAGAATCCACAATAGATGGGCAGGTCCTCACCAGCGCATCCTACCTTAGGGAAACAGAAAAATGGAAAATATACGCAAAAAGCCACAAACATTGAAGAGAAAAAGAAAAAAAACCACATGCAGCTAGCTAGATCCTTGCTGAGGATATATGGAAAAATGTCCGTCACCCATTCCCACACTGTGGGTGTCCTGTTATGTCTTCCTGTGTGTTTGCCTGCTTGTATTGTGTGATCTAAGTCTAATGGACACAGACAATTGTAGTATGTCTGTCTGTGTGTTGTGGTCCTGAACTGTATTTGCAATTCAAAATAGTTTCACAAAGATATCCTTACATATCTGGTGGTGGTGCCTTGCTGTGTATGCAGTTGTGTGATGTTGATGTTGTGTTATTGCTTAGTTTAGCTTTATTTCTTCCTGACATCGGGGTACCATACGTGCATATACATATGTACATACATACATATGTCGACTTGGTTCTTTTTATGGCATCCGTTGTACACATTAACTGTAAGGAGATGGAGGATAGATTCATTTTAATGTGGAGCATCGCTTTAGGATGCAATAAAAGAATAATTGCTGGAAAACTTGTACATTTCCTTTCTTTTAGATTGTATATATGTATGTACATACATATTTCTTATTTTTATAACAATTTTGGTTTATTTTTTATGCGCCAGATGTACATATGTACATACAAACGTTTGCATCCAACTTAATCGGCTAACCCTATTATTAACCTTGATACCCTCAGACAGGTCCCATTATGAATACTTTTTAAAAATTCCTTAATCCTTGATCTCTTTTTTGCTTTCTGGTCTTACTTTGTCCTACAATTGCACACAAGTGCCTCTCTGTTTCTTCTGTTTAACACTTGTGTTCTTGTCCACTTCTTCCTAATCGTTTCCGTTGCAATTTGTGTCCGATACTTTGCCAAGTTTTTAAACCATTCGTCCTCCTTTGAAGTCCTGTTTTAGGTTCTTTATTTCTCTTTCTTTTTTTTTATTTTTATTGTCATGACAGTTGGTAGAAGGAGAAGAATAGGTCTCTGTCTAGGCGTTCGGCTATTGATAATGAATGTATTTTTTTTTTTTTTGAATTGCAATTAAAATCGATGCCAAAAAGGACATTAGGACAGCAATTGGCTAATCGAAATTCAATGGATTCTTTTGTTCTCCAAAGAGATGTGTTGTTTTTACGTTTATTTTTGAAATAGACGAAGGAAGGCAGATCTTGTTTTAATGACAGCGACACATGGAGCTAGCACTTAAGTACTGTTTATTGCTGTTGGTTTTAAAATAATTTAGGCTATCGGGAAACGCTTTGTGATTGATTGATATCTATCTTGTTCTGTTCTGCTAATACACTTTTTTTTAGGTTTATGCCAAAATTAATAGGTTCAAGTCTCACCTTCTGTTTAGTAGCTTACCATTGTTCAAGGGATGGTGTAGTTTGACTGGATTTTCGTAGAATCAATATGGTCCTCGTAGTGGTGTGAAAAATTTGAAAAGTTGTAGAAAAGTTGCAGATAAAATTTGTAATTATCTATTTACACCACAAAACTACTTCAGATTGAAAAGGATTCTACGATTCACGATAGAAGTTACTAAAGATTTGAGAGTGTGCATTAAAAACCATCTTATTTATGAGTAGGTTAGCAACAAAGCTCTTGCAAGTATCATGTCTATATTAGACATTAGTCATGAAGGACAGTCGACGAGTACTAATTGCAAAATCTACAATCGTCTATGCTATATCAGTCAAGACCAGAACCACGAGGATTAAATGCTAATATGTGTAGCATAATTGAAATCATATTGAAAGTCAATTAAATTCATTAGATGTAAGTTGAAGTCAGTAGTGAATTCAGTGAATTGAACTACAATAATTTTAATTCACTTGAATAGAGAGGGTGGATCATATTGATTTTGATGTCTGATTATAAAACCTTTGTGGACGAGATGGAAATTTTGACGCAGTAAAAATACTGTGGTATTTGAAACAAAAGAGGGTAAAATTGTTCAACCAAACAGACGAGAGTCAATCTAAACATCGTCTAATGATTTTACATAATGAAAACTTTATTTCTTGTGAAAAACTTTTCAAAATTTTCGAACAGATGCCTTCGAACATATAAATGAATTCACTGACTTCAACCGATTTCAAGTGAATTCACTACTGACTTCAACGAAATATGTGAATTCACTATTGACTTCAACTTACATCTAGTGAATTCAATTGACTTCCAATATGATTTCAATTCAATTGCATGCATTAATCACTGACTTCAAAAGAATGGTGAAGTACGTTTTTTAAATCCCAATTTTTTTTAGAAAAAGGACTTCAAATCATTTCTAGATGAATTCAATTGAATTAACCTCCCAAAAGATTTAATTCTTTTACAACTCCAACCCAGTTATAAAGAAACGCCAGCGTAACATAATGGCATTTAAAGAATTTCCCTCTTGAATAGTGAACAATTAAATCAATCGACCAAGAATTCTAGGAAATTCCTATATCACCTCGTAGTTAGACGAAAAATTTGCATCACGAATTCAGAGAAACTGAGAAATACTTCAGAGACTTCTTAGATGAAAAGGTAAGCTTACAAAGTATAAGTATTATTTACAGATCTTTAAAGGTAACAACACGAGGAATATAGAAAGACATTCCAATGTGCAGTGAAACAAAATCTCTGTAAAATCAGTGTCTGAATAGACTCAAAAAAAAAAAACAAACAAATTTCCTTTGAAGTTGTGATAAGTGATAAATAAAAGGCCATCCACCCAGATAAATACCACTCCAACTTGGCCAAACATGACGAAGTGTGTTGTCAATGAACCAAGATAAACATTAAATATTTTTCAGTCTGTGTCGCTACCTTACAAATGAAACAAGCTACCAATTCCATTTGGACACGTGTATACTTAAAGCCCTCTCCATCAATTTCATAATCCTCCGAACTAAAAGTTCATTCCGACCAATAAAGCGAAACATTTCTCGTTTCTTTTTTTTTGTTATTCCTGTGTTTTGTTTCATGAAAAATAAAATACAACAAAGTTTTCTTCCCTCGAAGTTGTCCAATTCAAAAACTTGTTTCACTTCCAAAATCATCCTTATTTCCCGCAAGGATAATTCCAACACACAAAAACAAGAAAACACAAAACTTTCCATTTCTTCTCTGTTATGTCGTAGCGTAGTCGTCCGTCCTCAGTTCCCTGCTAAGCACAAATTTTACTTTCCCTTCGGAGTGTGATATCATCACCTAAAACAGAAGACAATTCCATTTAATTTGTCCCACATTGTCCTGATCTAATTCGAATCTTTTTTTTTTTTTCTGTCGTGGCCTCAACATTCCTCCCAGACCTACAACTCCTCCTTGGCTACCACACCAGTATCAGTGCTATGAAAACAACAAACATAATCTAAACAAATTTAAATATAAATAACCTAACAAATCCATAAATTTTGAATACTTCTGCTGTAAGGACGAAAAAAAAAAATATCCATCTCGCTCAACAAAAAAAAAAAAAAATAAATAAAAAAAAACACTCGGGCATCCTTAGCGTATTTTACAAGGAATCTCTTGGATACTTCAAGTGTAGTATCCTTCGAATATTTTTATTGCCTCCCAGAATGAAAGAAATCTCCGCAGTTCTCTCATCCCGCGCGGACGAACAATAAGCGAGAGGAGAATGAACCTTTAAATCCTCACAAGTGCCCACTTTTAAGGGAAACCGACCACCGACAGACAAACTCACACACCGTCAGACCGTGGGAGGCTGAGAAAAAAAAAATCATATTTAACTTTTTCTCTCCCAAAGGAAAATGAAGGAAAAGTGTCCCCAAAGTTTAGGTTACATAATAACAAACAGGCCAAGCAGGATGAAGAAGGACAAAATCGGATAAACAACCACGCAACCCACACACAAACAGCACAAACTCTTGCGACAGCCAGTACAAAAAAAAAAAACAAAAAAAATAAATAAACAGAAAGGACGAAAGAAATCAAAACATTTGAGGGTGTTTAACGAAATTTTTTAAAAAAGTTTTCTGCTTTTCTGCAGCAACCGCCTGTCAAACAATTACAGAAGGACATCGGGCTCTCACCAGCAGGATATGTCGCGTGGTGGACGAAATACGAGACTGTGTCAGAAAGGAGAGAACAAAAATATTGAAACATCATTGTTGGAAGATGATTCTACTTTTTTTGTGCTTGTCTTCTTTTTGACTTTTCATTTAATAAAAAGAAAATAGCCCTAACGGCACGCTCGGTGGTGACATCATCAGGATAACGAACACAGTACGTAGAACAGTCATCCCCCTGTGCGGCAAACACAGAAGGACTATTAGCTGCTTCCACTACTTTACGAAGAAGTTTTCTTTTGACGTGTTTTGTGATGAAAAATATTCTTTGGTGATGGTGGTGGTGGGGAGTACCAAACTGCCCCCAAAAGTCCTATCTTTAAACAAAAAAAAAGAAAAAAAAATAAGAAGAACGGTCCTTCGCCGGAGATTATATATGTATCTGTATCTGGCTTTGAAGAACAAAACACCAAAAACACACACGAATGTCCTCGTTTTAAACGGGGGGATACAATTTTTGAACAATAACACAACTCAAGTGGTGGAGTTGTGATGAATTTTTTTTTTTTTTTTTGTCCCCCGTCCTTTCATTTAATTCAGGATGCTGAGAGTGGAAAGGATGCAACATTGTCCCATGTGCTGTAGGTTGTTTATGGTTATTTGGTGTTGGCGCACCAGAATATGAGAACAGATTCCCTTCTGGTTTATGTGTGTGAACATTATGTGAATGGTGACCGAAAAAGGATAATTAACGATTGTTGGAAGTTTTTTTTTCGTGTTGGCCTGTGTGTTCTCTGGAGATTTGGTTAAGAGGGTTGAAATGAAGTGGAGTGCTTAGTGCGAAATATTAAGACATTAAGGGATGTTATTAAGAAATGTCCTGCCACCATCGATTGATTATTTGTATTAGGGAAATGTCTTTTGGTTGATTGCTTGGCGTGTTATAAGAAAGGAAGGGCTCGGAGGCTTAATAATGTTTTGTAAGAAAGTGACTAGATAGCAGACAAAGCTTAGATACCAGCTTTGTATTGCTGCAACAACCAGTATTATCGTGGACATCAGATGATAACAATTTATTCGTTGTCAGTTGAATATACATAAATAGATGTGGAGGTATCTAGACACGAATCATATAAAAAGGAAATTCCATCCAATGAGTCACTTATTTCTGTTTTGTATGGAGTTATGTTGAAACATTAGTTGGGTCTTGTTGTAATTCTTATATTATCTAAGGAAGGCAGTCATCAAAGCCGAGCGTTTGTATAGTTGAACTTATTCCGCCAATCAACTTGAAGTCATAACAAAACACATGCCTGCTAACCACCTGATTTGCCCCAATACTTCATATTAACGATATAGCTATACACACCGCAGTTCGACTCAGAGAAACTGGGTGGTGGACCGTAAAATCATATTGTAGGGTCCTGGAATCGATACCAAGCGAATATCTTTTACCGATTACAAGATCCCCACACTCCACTTTAAGAAAATTTTCTTAACGAAATTCCCTTCCAGAGAAGAATGAAAGAATGGAGTTGTAATCAGTGAGTATGATGTAGGTATTCACAAAGCCGGTTCGAAGATGGACTGTGAAGTCTGTGCAGGCATCTTCTTCGACCAACTAAATATGTCGAAATCTGTTTGTCTCCCAGACTCTGCTCGTGTTTGCAAGGTGGCTTCTGTCGCCTGCTGAAGAATCTCCCAACTTCTAACCACAATAGCTCTATCTTTTCGGATAGTCAAGGCGACATCAAAACTATCAATGTGGTTACCACGTCCTCAAAACTGGTAGAGCAATCTGGGGTTGAAATAAACCAAATAGATATACACTCGCTTATTACATTCATCTGGGTCCCAGGGCATAGCAATTATAAGTATGCTGACGAGCTAGCTATTCGGAAGCTGTTGATATTCTACTAGTAGCGTTAAGGGCTTATATAACTTATATAACTTCACTTCCTCCAGCTAGCAAATTCCGGGTGGAACTTGACCTAACTACAACAAACCTAAGTCAAACGAGCTACTTGGCAAATCAAGACCAGATATCGGTAGAAGTGTAGGTATTATCAATGGTCACTGGCCAGTTGGAGACCTTGCGTCTAAGCTTGGTATTCCCCACAACACCTTCTGTAGATACTGGAACGACATTAACGAGAGAGAATCTCTATACCATTCCCTGAGTAGATGTGTGACCCTAACGAGGACCGGACTACTCACTTTAAATCCAACCCTTCTTGGAGGATCTTAGAGAAATAGCAAAATATAAGATTGGAGAACTGAACATGTATCTGAATTTCACGGTGGGGGTTTAACCAATCACCTTCTCTACAACCATTACACCCTCCATTACAATCAGTTGTTTTTTTTTTTTTGCATGATTTTGTGCACTTTGCCGCTTTACCTATCATGTACCTAGAATTGATGCAAGTTCAAGGAAGCCTTGTCCTGACTCAAATGTAATGCAATATCTGTCAGGTATACTAGCATTTTCATTGACAATCGAATCCCTCGAATCGTGGTCCTTCCCATCAATTGCAGCTTTAGACTGCCGCTTGCCGCTTCGGGAGATACTGAGAAGTTCAACATTTAGATAATCGGATGGCAAACCACAGAGACATCGCAGGAAATTGCAAGGGTAACGAGCTCGACAGACGGGATGCGACCCAAAGGATCCTGCCAAACGGCGGAACCGGGGTATGCCCTTCACTACTTGTAATCTCTTACTAAAGCTGGACACTTTTAGTAAATTCAACTATAGATGGGAAAATCTCTCTAGTTGCAACATTTCGAGATAGATCTGGTCTGGGCTTGAACTGAAACGCAGTGCCGATTTGGTTCTGTTGAAACGGTCACAAATCAGTCACGATATCGGTGTTCTTACTGAACAAAAATGTTGCGCGATTTGACATTATCACAGATCATCCAAAAATTAAAAAATGTCAAAACGCCCAAGAACTGTGGGCCCAAAATTTAAGCGTTCAAAATGAAAAAAATGCAGAAAAATGTCAAAAGCGCTAAAAACAAGATAGCAAATTATCGCTCAATAGCTATATTACCAACCATAGAGAAGATTTTAGAGCAGATAGTAGCAGACAGACTATGGAAATTTATTGAAAAACATAACATAATAAACAAAAACCAATACGGCTTCCAAAAGGGGAAAAGCACGAATCAACTTCTTGGCGATTTTAGCGGATCTTGTCAATAGTAGTCTTATCAAAAGTCATCATGTGCTGGTATTGTTTTTGGACTTCAGCACGGCTTTTGACACTCTTGATCATAAAAAACTCGTCGATCAAATCCAAAGAGTTGGAGTTAGAGAAAAACTTGCAGACTGGATGAGGGATAACCTTAGGACGAGGACATTTCGAGTCAGAATAAAAGACTCGTAGCAGTGCAAAAAAGTGCTGTATGGAGTTCCACAAGTTTCAAAACTCGGACCCCTACTCTTCATACTGTATACAAACGAGATGTTGAAATGTCTCCATAAGAGCTTCCCGTTTGCATATGCAGATGATACGGCGATCGTTGTATGTCACAAAAACATAGAAGAAGCAACGAAGATGATGCAGGCAGAGTTTAACGAAGTGGGGAAATGATATCACGATAATGGCCTTGTAATTTACGGATCAAAAACAAAGTTGATGCACATTCGTAGCCCAAATTTCCCAGCGTCAGAAATTCGGATTAAAACGTTTAATTGAACCATTCCAATCCATTGCGAGGTTATTGAGGTAGTGGATACATACAAATATCTTGGTGTAACCATCGATAACCATTTCCTCTGGGAATCACACATTAGCAACTTACGAAGTAAGCTGAGAGGGTCTCTATTTGCGTTGGCTTGCTTACAATATAAATCAACAAATAATGTGCAAAAACCAGTTTACCACGCCCTTGTTGAATCAAGACTGAGGTATGGCATGGAGAGGTGCAGCACAAACCCATCTTGATAAACTGCAACATATCTAAGACAGGGCTCTAAAGCTAATATCGACAAGACAAACTACAACAAACAGAATAAAGGTCCTGAACGTAAGGAAGGGGTATACCAACTTGCATGTTTTAACAATGTCTACGGCAAGAGACAACTGATGTATATGTACCGTGCCGAGTATTTTAAATAATCTTCCACAGAACCTCCGAAATATAAGTGAAGTAAATTTGAGAAAAAATAAGTTAAAGCAATATTTTCTTGAAACGATAACTTAAAATTCATTTAAAATAACATTGAAGTAAAAGTTAGAGTATCTAACAATTAGAAAAAGATTGATTCCATAGTATGTCTTATGGAAAAGTCAAAATATCTACTTAAAATAGTTTTGTATATAAAAACAAAGCGTGAATATTCAACACTCTGATGTCTTAATAAAACATTTTTGTTTATAAGACTTTTATGCTCATGCAGTATTAGTTTATCCCACAGTTTAGAAGTACCTTTCAAAGCTCCCACCGTTTAGACAAATTCATACATGCCGTTTGCATAATGAACAGATATTACGATTCTACCTCATTCATTTGTCTTTATTGAAATGAGCAGGATTTTGTTATCAACGGTTCTAATAATTCATAGATATTTGTGCAGCTTTAGAGATCAGTTGAACGCAGGCTTAAATATGTCCAAAATGGAAAATGTATCTTATGTCTATCTTCTGTCCATGAATTCAAGGATTAGCAAGTTGCAGTTTTTCGTGTAAAAGATAAACAATCGATTTTTGTTCTCATTTTCGAATTTTGTTTTCAAACTGTACTGAACTGCGCTTAAAAGAGTTCCCACTGTACCTTCTCATTGAAGCTCCTTTCCGCTATGGATACGTTTGCAAGATTTTCTTAACGAATATCTTACTCTAAGTTAGACTTTTATTCTCTATAGACCGGATTAGAATCTTCTAACAGAGCGATTCGTTTCAACAGTTGAATTTGCATAATAATCGACAATGCACAAACTCTAATCATATCTTAAAGTCGCCTAGAAAAATGTATATCACAGATATTACAGTCTACTTTATAAATGTAGATTACTTATAAAACCGAGTCCTTCTACATAGATAAATGACACTGACGAGGGAGTATAGGAGTATCTTGTCATCGGTGGTCTAATGGTGTTCCGACACTGAACCCTAGAGGTCTAATCTGGTACACAGACGGATCAAAGATGGAAACTGGAGTCGTTGCTGGTGTCTTTGGACCCAACACCAAAGTCTTCATACCTATGGGAATGTGTCCCACGGTTTTCCAGGCTGAATTAAATGCCATTGAGATCTGCGCTATGATAAACCTGGATACAGGTATTAAGGGCGCTGGGATATATATCTTTTCAGATAACCAGGCAGCACTTAAAGCGCTGTCGTCCAACTTAATGGACTCTTTATCAATTAAATGCTGCTCCGATGTACTACAATCTCTTGACAGACACAACAGGGTGAAACTTGGTTGGGTACCTGGTCATCAAGGAATTCTAAGCAACGAAATTGCAGATGAACTAGCTAGGGCTGGCTCAGAATCTGCGTACATAGGGCCTGGACCTTACTGTTATATTAATACTTATGAACACAAACTTCGTCTAGCCCAATGGAAAAATATTCCGGGGCTGAGACAATCCAAAGCCTTTTTCCTACAAGGAAATCCTTAATCTAGATAAGGAAAGCATTAGGAAGCTGGGTGAGCTTTCTCACAGACCACTGTAGCCTGCGTCACCACCTAAACAAACTCAGTCTGTGCCCAGAAAAGGAATGTAGGTTCTGCTTAGAAGATGACGAATCCTCTGAGCACATTCTCTGTCAATGCCCAGCATTACATTGGTTAAGGAGGCGTATTTTCCACAAAGAAATATGTTCATTAGCAGAGTTAAGGTACTCCGCTGCTAAGGACGTACTATCCTTCATAAGGGAGATGGAACGTCTCTTGGCTTAGTATTACCCTTTGATACAATAGATCCTCTTAGGTCGCAGTGTCAGCCATATGGGCAAGAGTCTTTTAAAAAAAACCCAAATCTTAGGATGGAGTTTCAGAATGTGCAGTACTAAAACCGCTTCTGTGAAACTTATAGTTATATCCCTAAGTCTAGAAATTCACATCAATATAGCAGTTGAGTAACCTCAAAAAAATTGTTGAAATTTGTCAGACTGGACCTGGTTGAATATAAAATAGAATCAGTTGGAATCAAGCAGTAAAATAACCTATGTCCATATGACCATAACGAACCAAGACGAACTTATATGTAGATGGAAGATTTTCGTACAAAGAACAGCCGTAAAGATTGTACAATAATGCGGCCAGAGTGAATGCTGAATTGTGTAGGAAGACCAAGGCAAAATAGGAAGGTAGCACTGGTGAAAACAAACCAATCTCAAGTGGTGACGATGGAACGCCAGTCTGTACCAAAGTATATAAAGGGGAAATATAAACACTCGTCGACATTTTGCATATGAAATGCAACATCTACATAATAGAAATAGTAAGGATACATAGGAAAGATGCATGACTGAGTTCCAAAATAATGGAGGATATCGTTAAAAGGACAATGGATGGACTTAATTGATTGCGGAGCTCGAATGATGGATTATCTGGCAATAGGTGGAATACAACCTTTCATCAGTGTTGTCCTTGAAGCTGTCACAAGCACACTCTTCTACATATGCGTTTTGGAAACAATAATACCAGTATAACCGTGTCAAAATTCTTCAGATCACTGATGTCAACTATGTATGTCATAGCAGTCAAGTTCTGCATGCAACACGACAATAAAAGTTGCTTATTTTAATTTTAAGTCATTACATAGTCGCACTCATGGAAACTAACGCAAGAACATTAACATTCACGAGCACATCTCATTAAAGGCTAATAAAGACGAAACCATTTAAGTGACTGCAAAACCTTTGCTTGCACGTAAACTCAACGAAACGAATATTTTATTGCTTTTAGCATTTACTTCACCTTCTTCCTTTTATTGATGTGATTAAAACTAGATTTTCTATTGTATGTATGTACATAAAATAAAATAAAATCTGACTAAGAATGTTGGTCTTATCTTTAATTGTCGTCGGCAGCATGATTATTCATTTATGGAAATGACAAAAAAATGCTAAACACATCACAACCCCTCGTCCTAGACATCATGATTCAAGAATTGAAAATTGATTTTTTATTAAAATCAAATCCCTACAAGGAGACATGGGAGACAGGGAGACAAGGACAACGACGATGATGACGACAACGACAATAACGCATACAACAAAAGGAAGGAAAAAAAAAAAATAAATCCTCAACTAATTGTATAACAGGATCAAGTGAAAAGACACAAAAAAGCACCCAAACAGGCCACCGGAATAAAATCTCGGATATAAAGCGAGAGAAAGTAGAGTGAACTCCCCCGAATCGTATTTCTTTAGCACAACTGAATCATAATGCAGAAGCGGAGTAGGAGGAGGAGGAGGAATAAAATAGAGCAAATGATATAAAACAGACGTTATTCTATTCATCCTTGTACTTTTTTGTGTGTGTGCTGCTTTCAAAACCGAAACTAAATCTATCTATCTACCGCACAGATTTCATTGTTATCTTTTTTTATTTTTCTGTCATTTCGTTGGCCCAATTAGAGGCATACGACGAGATTTCACAAATTGAATAAATAAATTGGCCAATCCTGTCAGTAATGGCACAAAGTAGTTTCTATTTATTTTTTTTTTCTATGAAATATGACAAAATTTACCAAATTTTCATCCTTTTTAAAGGATGCCTCTGTAGTTCTGTAAGTTCTGCTTTAATCCAAATGTCGTCATTCTGAGTGCAGTGCACTCGCTAGATTTTGCCGGCATTTCACAGTAGAAAAACTCTGCTACAAAATCAAGTGAACGGAAACAAAAAAAAAATAAAAATTCTAAAAAAAAAACAAAAAACTGAAAGAAACGAAACTAAAACTCCATCGAGAGGTCTCTAATCCTTTTTTTTTCCCTCGTATTTTTTTTTCGCCTTTGCTTCCCTTATTTTTCACTGTAACTGGGTCAAACTATTGCACTTCATGTCGATTCCCCGGAAAAAGGATAAAAAGAAACTAAATCCTCGTGAAACACCTCGTTCGCACACACTTTTCACCGTTTAGATATGAAAAAAAAAAAATGATTTCTCTCACGAAAAATTAGATATTCTTAACTTGAGCATATGAACTTTCAACACCTTACGAGCAGCAAGGATGAAGGATAAGAAAAAAAATAAAAACAAGCTACAATCGTAGTTAACACGTTACGTATACGCCACCGGCAATGGATTCCACCCAATCTATTTGACATTATCAACGGAACTAATTTGGTCGTCGGGTGTTTTGTGTCGTTTTTCGTATCCTTTTGGTAAAAGTAAGAGATGCGGTCGAAAGTGGGTGCTTTTGTTATTGTAATTGGTGTGTGTTGGTGTATTTCAAGAGAAACACTGTGAGATTGATTTTAGTCGGAAAGGAATGAAAGCAGAGAAAAAGAGTGCAAGAGCAACAAAGAGAGTGAGAGGAAACGAAGAACGATTATTGTTCCAGGATTCAGATTCATATTTGGATGCTGTTTTCTCTGAGAAAAGGGCGAGTGCTTACATTGAACAGAAGGACTTACAGATATCCTGTGAGTGCATTCTTTTGACATACGGTTGTAAAGGACCGAAAAACGTTCGTTCTCTACACTTTGACTTTGAAAGAGTCACTCAATTTCACTAGCGCCACTGAGTGTATTTGCACGACGGAGAAGTATTGAACCATAATCCGAACTTATTGGAAGGGAAGAAAGCTTTTGAGAATAAAAGAGTGTGGGAGTGGAGTAAAAAACTATTCGATATCGAATTTTGGAGAGTTTCTGTTGAATACATTTTCTTTGGATTTACTAAGTAGTTTTGGATTCAGTGTACAAATGTTTGAAGGCAAGATGCATTCTCTAATGGTTTAACTTTTTTTTATGTTTTCTGGTATTGAATAAACTAAGTATTACTTTATAATAGAACATGTATGATTTGTCGACTCCTTTATTACGATATGAGATGACTTGTAGTTGCGTAATGAATGTCGATTATATAAATTCAAACAAACCAGCATTACCTACAAAATTGGGTTCAACTAGTAATTTGTTAAATTTAAAAGGATCTAACTACAGGGACAGTAAAAAACAATCTTACATAGAGTGCATAAAATATATTCCAGGACGAAGCAATAATTCCATAGTAAGGTCAGCAAAATAATGCTAATATCAGCATTTGAAACCACTACAGTGGCTTCTAGATATCGCTCTTAGTTGAGGTTGAGGTTCCCTCTCCATTTCAATTCAATTCAATTCAATTTATTTCTATCGGTTTATACAAGTAAGACACTAAATCTTTTATAGTACAATGAAAGGTATATTACAATAGTGGTTAGATTTAAATAATATGTGATATAGCATTTAATAATATTACAAATAATAATTCTATAAAATAATAAAAGCAGATTAGAAGATGATAGAAGGACATAAGAAAGAATGGGAAATAAGGAAAAAAAAAAGGAAAAGAAAGAGAGATGAGAACTAGCGCTGGCTGACTAGAAAAATAGTTAAATATATAAATATTTTTTAAA
Source organism: Xylota sylvarum (assembly GCA_905220385.1). Classification (NCBI taxonomy): domain Eukaryota; kingdom Metazoa; phylum Arthropoda; class Insecta; order Diptera; family Syrphidae; genus Xylota; species Xylota sylvarum. Next base: position 97,957,772 of record LR999957.1, on the reverse strand, counting down.
ACTTGTGAAACCTCTGATTTGTTTGATGTGTATTGGCAAAGAATTCCAAAGACGAATGCTATTAACATAAAAGAGGCGCGATGAATTTAAATACTTATACGATGGTGCTACTATGTTGAGCGTTCTTGCAGACTGACAGAAGTTTAGTTTATTATACAAATACATAACATGGTGACATTGTATGGATGATTTTGTGGAGAAATATGCAATTTCTTGCATTGATATACTGCGAGAGAGTACAACCTAAGATATTGGTTTGGTAGACTGATATGTGGTCATATCAAGCCGCAAGCCATAGACATACCGAGTCACATCGTTGAATGCCACAAGTAGTCTGTGTTCAGAGGCAGAGTCCAATCTGGGATACACAACCTCCTTATACGTAATTAGGGGCACGAGTAATGTTTTGGCTAGGCGAAGCCTTGTTTTAGTGGGAGTAAATCTGCCAGATATCCAGAGTTTCCTCAGGGCTCCTTAAATGCGCCCAACAGTCAAACTAACATGATCAATACCTGACAAGTGTTTGCACACCTTAAAACCTAGGCTTGCCACTGACTTCGAGAATTGTACTTTGTAGTCTTTAATGCAGATTGAGGGAAAGTCGTTTGTATTGTAGTCCGTGTATGACAGCAATATTGCTTGCGTCTTACCTGGATTTAGGGAAAGACCATTTGTCTCCGACCAACGATGGATTTCTGTGAGGTCTTCATGAATTCTAACCACAAGAACTTCAATGAGGCCAATAAGACTTGACAAATAAATCTGTACGTCATCAGCATATAGGTAAGAAGACACATTTTTGCAGATCGTGGGTAAGTCATTAATAAACATACAGAAAAGGATTATGCCCAGTATCGAGCCCTGGAGTACTTCCGGAAGAAGGGTTCTGGGTTCCGAAATTGCCTCGTCCAGCACCACTCTCTGGGTTCTTTTTGATAAATAATTATTTATAAGGCGAGTAGCTCTATCACCAAACCCAAAATAAGCAGTAAGTTTTTGACATACCCTATCGAAGGTATTAGAAAAATCAAGGAGGCACAGAATCGTTAATCTGTCTTTATCAAGTTGAGATCTTATGTCGTCAAGTACCTTTACCGTCGCAGTGGAAGAGCTGTGGTTAGCTCTGAAGGCAAATTGACTTTCAGACAGAAGATCATTTTCATCAATTTGTTTCGCAAGTATCTTCTCCAAGACCTTAGACAGGCATGGCAATATGCTTATTGGGCGGTAGTCGCAAGGGAGTGCGACGCTTTTCCAACAAGAGTAATTCCACCTTCTTTCCATAAGAGTGGAATGGTTGAGGACGTAACACAGTGGTTAATAAGATGCGTGAGCGGACTCAACAGGAAGGGAAAAATTAGTTTTATAAATCTAAGGGGTATGCCATCAACACAAGTCGCATTAGATTTAAGCATTTGAACAATTTCAGCCATATCACTTTCTGTTACCACTTCAGTCAAGAGTTGATTTAGAGTACATGGCAACACCTCCATCCCAGGTACTTGTTGGTCTATCATTGCGATATAGTGTATAGTTTGGTATGTCATATATATGGTTGGATATTTCAGGCTTGAATTATGTTTCACTGACACAAATGATATCTACGTCTACTCCATCAAGAACATTCCTAACAACATTCCAATTCGGTGTATTGAAACTCCTAGCGTTAAAGTGGCAGTTTTTTAGACCGCGATGCAGATTGGATAAAATTTTAAGCATTGTATGCACCGAACCCCTGCCAACAGCATTTGTATCAATTAAATTCTGTGCAGATGTCATACAAGAGTTGGTCACCTTCTTTTGACATTAGCATTTGGGTGATGTTATTTAGCTGATCCTCGCTGTCAATATTCACGGCAATTGAGTCACTTCGGGTATTCACATAAATCTGGCCTCGCACGGTAAACACGGAGTAAATAAGTTTTCGACGTGTCAGGTGCAGTTCATATCTCAGGATACCTCGATTTTGTCCAGTAAGAGATTCGTGCATGAATATCGGTCGATTTGTGTGAAAGCCGATGTCAGATTGGCAGAAGTGTCGTGAGAGTGTTTTCCTGGATCACTGTTTGTAGAAAAAACGATAGACTAAGGAAAGGCAAGAGACATTCCAGCGATGTTGGAGCGAGTCAATAAACTCCGCTATGCTTCTGCTCCCTATTAGTTTCAACGCGCGATTTTGAATTCTATCCAGCAGGTGCAAAGAGGTCTTAGGAGCATCTGACCAGACATGAGCATTGTACTCGAGCTTGTGGCGGATGTATGCCTTATATATTTTAGCCAAATCAGAGGGGGTTAAGAACTTCCTGCATCGTTTGAGGAATCTTAGACATTTCGCAGCATTCTTCGCGGATTCGAATATGTGGTCATTCTAACGCAGATCGTTAGCACACATACCGAGAATGTAAAGTTTTTCGGTTACGACTATGCAAGTGCCATTCATTGATAATGGCAAAGGGTTTAGGTTACGCTTGAGTGACAGCTGACAGGATTGGGTTTTCGAAGCATTAAATTCCACTCTGTTATTTATACCCCATTTAATTATACTGTTAAGATCGAAATCTAATGAACTTAACATACGCTGCTGTTCCAGTTCTATGGCTGAAGAGCAGGGACGTGAGTCTGGGAACGAATATGAGAAGCTGAGGGTACTGTCGTCAGCGAAGGAATGTACTGGATTAGAAGTAGCAGGCCAGAGATCAAATGCACGCATTTTCGACAAAACACCTTGACGTTAAACTCTGTCAAATACCTTTGAAATATCAACTGCAACAATCTTACATTCACCAGAATGATGCAGAGAGTGGTTTCACTTTTCGGTGAGATATACCATCAAATCACCAGTGGACCTTTTGCTACGAAAACCATACTGCCGATCATTGAGGAGCTTTCATGATTCAAGATATTTCATAAGCTGACGATTTATCAGCGTTTCCACGACCTTAGAAGGAAGGGACGTAAGTGCAATGGGTAGATAGTTGGAGGGAGAAGAAGATTCGTCTTTTTTCGGCACAGGTTGGACAAATGGTGTTTTCCATCTACTCGGGAAGAGTCCAGAAGAGTAGGATAGATGAGGTTTTGCCAGCATGGAAGAACACCTCTTCACAATAATGGTTGAGATACCATCTGGACCAGCGGATTTGTACAAGTGCGAAAGTGGATTTGTCCCATAGAATATTCGACGCGCTCAAGTACAGGGGGAGGCAAAGCACAATCTGGGAGTGTGGAATGCGAATAGGGCTGCAAGCAGATTGGCCTTGTCCAAAGAGCTAACAGCTGGAGTGTCATTGTGAACGAGCGTTGGGGTGGAAGATGAGGCACCATTTCTTATGTTTTGCATGAACGACCAAAGATTTCTACTACCTTTGGGACAATGTAGGATTTTTTGCCTCAATTTTTGGTCAAAGGAGAACTTGACACGACAAATGAGGGCATTGCAGTCATTTCTGGCTCGTTTAAATTATTTTCGATTTTTCTAAGAGTGGTCGGCCTTGTAAGACCTTCTTTACAGCTCGAATCGTACCACGGATTTCCCTTTGGCTTGATACTCTCTATTTTGTGAGGAATAAAGGATTTCATGCCGAATGTAAGTAAAGCAGGAGTGCAATGCTCACGATCTTCTAGTCTTAGCTGAAAGAAGCAGTGATTTGCAAGATTTATTCTTAATTTTATCTCAACGCTAATGTCTTCGTCTGAATTTTTGGCGGATCCTACCTAGGCAAAGTCCTTAGTTATTCAAAGTTATATCTGTTGATGGTGATTCCTACGGGATTATATGAAAAGTGCACTTGTCGACTTTCGACAATATTCCAATCACCTGTCCTCTAAGAACCAAAGTTCTACAATTCTTCAGGATACTAGAAATGGTGTACATCAGTGTCCATGCATGTTGATGAAGTTTAGAAGTTGGTAAACGCCGTGTGTCCATCTTCTCGTACTAAGTTGATAGGTAATTGGTACTCAGAAACTAGGGTTAGAATAATATTCCAACTCATTTACTTTTAGAACATTAACTTCATTGGGTTCTACATTTCTTTGTGATATCAGTCTAATGGCCCAATCTTGGATGGCTTGCAGTTTGTCGATATGCATTTGTAACGAACCTTCCCACTCTAACAGTCCATAGATTGTTCTAAAAACTCCGTAAACATGTCCATAAGACCCGATCAAGAAGTACCAACGTTATCTACCTCATCGAGGAAGATAGGCTGGCTGATTATTTTGGTTATGACTTATGTTATGATAGCCCTGCCTAAGACACATCGTATGACATAACTTTCGAACAAAGGTTTTGCAAACTGTTGACGTGGATGGTGTCTCGAATCAACGTTCTAGTCTGTGGATTGTTTATTTATATCTTCTATTATCAAAACTTAAAGTGGAATCTGTTCCTTCATCGCCACCATTTATCCTTGTAGAATCAATTTTCTTCAAATAATGTGTAACGCTTCGCAACATGCGTTATTGATTGTCTTGGATACTTGAACAAAATGGCTATTAGACAGCACTTCTGCCTTACTCTTTAACGCCGTGGTCTAAGGGTGATTTGTTATTTGAGAAGCTTTTTCATGACAGTTATACTCTTGGATGTTTGTCAGATGCTCGCGAGAGGTGAGGTCGTGAAATTTAATTAAAGGTGTTTTCGTGAGATGGAACCTCGAACCCCTGACTCTTGGGCCACGGTGCCCAACGCATTAGAAATCTACATATAAAAACAGATATTATATGAGTTATACCTATTTGGCTACATGCAAATATTTAGACCAAGATTCCATACAGGTACTCTTACCTTCTTTGTTCAAAGTCTTCCCAGTATTGATCACCCAAGTAGTTCCACATTGCTTAACACGCCACTTCTATATGTTATAAGTATCTATGTATCTATCTATCAAAATCTTTGTTTCTAAGTTGGCCAAAATACAAATTAAAATATCGAGTTTCTTTTCTACAGTTTTCCAGATTCTTTTTAACTCCAAGTTACTGCTACTGTGTGAACTTAGCAACCAAATTATTTCTTTTCAAAATAACCCAACTGCCAGTGTAGGTAACCACATATGCGATGGGATGTAAGGATGACCGAAAACTTTAGATTTTCAGTCTCTAATTGATGTTCAATTACTAAACTACTGTTGCATAGCACACATACATTTATTTATATACATATGTACATATATGCAGATGAAGGATTTCAATTGAAAATAATTGCAAAAACTTTTCCCTTCGTAATAACAATATCAAATTGAAATGTTTCAATATTTTTGGATGTTTTGTCTTCGGTCAGTCAGAAGGGGGGAGGGACGGATTTAATCAAAACTTCGACAGGAATCTATTTTGAGAAATCCTCTCTATCCTCGTTTTTAGACGAGCGGAAGAGGAACAAGAATACAAAATATAAAGCGGAGGCAATAGATGCAAAGAAGGATTTGTAAGTATGGTAAGTATCTGTTGGTTGTAGAGGACATTCAATTTGAAAATATTTAAGCTAATCTCTTTTTTTCTTCTGTTTTGATTGGCTTTTGGCAAAGATTTGATGGTATTATTGTTTTTAATCGAATACAACATATTCGTTGTCGAATTGTTTTTGGGGTTTAATAAGGTTTCGGTGGTTATAAGTTCAACGACTGTATGGTTAGTAACCTCCGATGTTGGTTTCAAATAAACTTTCTTTCCTTTGTTTCCTCTGTCTTGCTGTTCAAGTTTAGTTCATTAATTTAATTCTCTTTGTCGGTGTCTAAACAGCAAAGATCAACACAGTATCACCTCTGTCTGGTCTGCTGCAGCCAGCTCTTTTGTCACGAACAATATTAGAAGAGAATTGCGTGGATGTCGATGACACTGACTAAAACTACCACTCCCACTGAAGAGTTTTTATAAAAGTTGCAAAAGTAATTGTCTGAATTCATCCCTCGCAGCTCACTGTAACAGGCAATGTCAATACGTTTTGTGTTTTGTTTAAGAAAAGTGTATCTGTGTCTCGTATTAAGTTCCTTTTCTTTTATCAAGCATTGACCACACATTTGTTTTTTCCGTGTGTTAATTAAATCCTGATTAATAGTACGCACCCACACTCCCATTGAGACTCAATGACGTCAAATATTTCAGGAATATCACTCAACTCTCGAAGCAATTCTTTTACTCCATTCAAAAGTTGCATTCCTTTTTTTTTTTTTTTTGTTTTCTTAAAAGGCTCTAGCTCATGTTGCCTTCTGCCGAGTTGAAGGGTTCAGCAACTATAAATCATTAATACTTAATGCATCCCACGGGAGTAATAAAAAATGACCGCACACAGAGTTCACCCTGCCGCCGCCACCACTGCGTCCTTCGTAATGGTAATAAAAATAGAAGCTCATTTCTTTCTTCCGCCACCCGAAAGCGAGAGAGAGGTGGAGGTGGAAAGCGTAATTTTCAAAGAATTTATTACTTAAAAAGTATGAAATAAATTTTTCAGCCCCAAAAAGTGATTGGGTTGAGAATGGCGCGATGGGTGGTGTTCGGTGGTGTTTGGTAGCCGAGCGATGAGTGGTAGGGGGATGCTGCAAAAACATAAATAAATTGCATTTATAGGGTGACGTTGCATAAATCAAACTGAAGTCCTCGAAATGCATACAGAAATAAAAAACAATTCTGTTCGGTGGAATGGTGGGGGCGACATGGAAACGTGGTCGGAGAAACTGACAACAGGCAGACATGGTGGACGAACGTTGTTTCCTATGGGAATTGTCGCGTACGAGTGAAGGATTACATTGCGGTGAGTGTTGTGCGAACGCAAGCAACGTGCGGTAACTGATAAAGTTATATGCATATGCAACGGGGGAGGGTAGGGTACAACTAGTGTCCTTAATTTGTTATGGAATTGAGTTATTTCTTTCTGAGATAAGCTGTATAAATGGCTTTTAAAAAGGCACTTTCGCCACTTTAAATTGTACTACTACTTGAGTACAGTTGAAATCCGATAGACAGACAGAATCATGGAACTCATTTGAGAACAGTACTTCCTCGCTATAGGGAAAACCCATTGGTTTTCTAATGAAGTCAAATAATAACCTTGAAATATCTGTCAAATATGACAGGAAGAGCAGTAATATGTAAAAAGTCCATTTAAATATTTTTGATTCCTAAACGTAGTTAAAAAAAAACATTGGGTAATATGGTAAAGTTTAAAAAAAATGGTTATATTCTTCTCCAAGTTGTGATAGACATCTCAGAAAAAAATAAAAAAAAATCAAGGCCTCACAGTCATCTAAAGGTCCTCAGTCTATCTGAATAGAGTATAAAAATAAGGCACTCAAGGTCGAAGAGGTCGGTAACATTCATAAATACAAGTTTGGCCATCACAACAATTCCCATTTCTATCAGTAACCCAATTATCTGTGAAGACGCCGGTGCCCTCGGTTCTTTCGGTAGTAGGTAGGAAGTTAGGTAGGTAATGTAGGGTTATAATTTTTTCATAAGACACTAGGTATCATAGTGGGCCATAGTGACAAACCTCAACCATTGCTTACACGCATTGAATATCCGTACAAAATTTTAATATCCCACTGACTTTACATACGAACTTCAAAGAGTCAACTTCCTCTAGGATGTCAAAGAAGTAAGGTGTTTCAGTCTACTCTGGGCTATGCCTAACCATTTACAGCGCGATGTCCTCTGAGATATGTAGGTCACTTCAGTATTTGATAATCCTAATCGCATAGCGTGACTCCTTAGTTAGAAGGCAATGACTTGAGAAAATCCCTATCCCGATTCCTAACTATGACGTATTTAGTTTTATTATTTCCCCAGATTTTCTCCGATCCAACACTGGCCACAAGGCCTTATCCTTCGTTTGACCATCTCAGGTCAGATTGGTGGTTTTATGTGTCTAATTACATCAGTTTGTGGGCGCTCGCTTGGTCAGTGCGTCGGTTCTTTCGTACCTAGTAAAATCTAACGCTGTTCTGCGTACATAACTGACTATTTCAGATTTTGTGATGTAGGACTCTAGCGCTTATATCGAAGTTAGACTATCAATATATGTACATAGATGGCAATATTTCTGTCGGATATTGATCCCATCTGTAGTAATTCTGCAGCTTTGAACACATCTAGAACCTCTGTTTGAAACACACTGTATGTGTCCGGCTATATTAGAGCACAGGTGATGGCAATGCATTCTGTTCTTTGCACCTTAGCAATTTAGTAGTCTTCCATGTAATCTTGTCGTTTGTCGGACTTCTTGGGTTTTTTTTCCAGGATTTGCCAAAGTCTGAAGATTTGATCGATTGTGGACTTTTCTGGTCTGAAATCACACTGATAGGGCCCAATCAGGTTATTGACGAAGGGTTTCAGACGTTCACACAATATGGCAGATAGGATCTTGTACGCGATGTAGAGGAGACTGATACCTCTGTAATTGGCGCAATTGAAGGGATCTCCTTTCTTGTAGATCGGGCAAACGGTGCTGAGATTCCATTCATTAGGCATACACTCATCTGACCAAATTTTAGAAATGAGTTGGTGTATGCTCTATACCAGGTCATTTCCAGCTGCTTTGAACAGCTCGGCTGGTAAACCGTCAGGTGCAGCAGCCTTGTTGGACTTAAGGTTGGATATTGCTATCCTTACTCCGTTTTGATCAGGTGGACGGAAGTTTTGGCTATCATTGTCTAGATCGAATGGTTCATTCTGCCTGATAGCGGAATGTTGGTCTTCGTCGCCGTTATACAGTCTGCAGAAGAAGTTTTTCCAAGTTCTCAGCACCGACTGTGACTGTAATATGAGGTTTCCTTCCTCATTTCTACAGGTTTCTGTACGGGTCTTGTTGACTTGACACGTTCGTTTCACCTGTTGGTAAAACTTCCGTACATTGTTCCTGGAGTATAATCTCTCACTATCTTCGATCGCGCGCTTCTCATGCTCTTCTTTCATCGTTCATAGAAGCCGGTGTTCTTCGAGTCTCTTCTGCTTGTAGACCTCACGAGCAGCTCTCGTCCTTTTTTACAGCGCCGCTTTGTATGCTTCCTGTTTAGCTGCATGTGCTTGCCGGCACTCATCGTCAAACCAGGGATTTTTTGGTGGTGGTCGGGTGAAACCCAGCACATCAGTTGCGGCACTTCTGATGGCTTGTTGGCAGCGTTGCCACTGGTCTTCGGCGCTTGATGCTGGTGGCATAGAAGTCGTTGAGAGATTTCAGGAACGCGTTCGGCGAAGATTCTGGCGATCTCTTGCGATTGCAATAGAACCACTAGATTATCAATAAATTCACAAGACCCATATTTACAGAATTCGGTCGGTATTCATCAGACTCCGGTGCCATCCTTAATTCTTCTCAGTGCCATGAAGATTTCCTGGTGAGATATCTGTCCATCCAAGACCTGATTCTGCAAACTAGGTGCAGCATAATGAAAGTTATATCTGGTGACTTCTGGGTTTAACAACTATGCGAAAGGAGCTAAAATCACTGACGATGACGAACTTTTTATCATTAAGCTTTCCGGCTACCTTCCAAAACTCTGCCGCGTTATTACAGTGTGCCAGCCGGACAGCCTCCGATTCATAATAGGTCCTCTTCTTCCTCCTGCATAATTCCTTATAAACTCTTTACTGTGCCCTGGGCGTGACACCTTTTTGGGTAAGATGTCTTAATGTAGTCCACAATGCTCTCTAGGTCGGGTTCTTGATGACTTTACAGAATTCTTGTCGAGATTTCTTCTGTAAATAGACGCGTTCACTTCCTTCTAAACTAGTGTTATTCGTTTCTTCTGCCCTTTTCCTTGCTTCTGACTCAAGACTCATAGTAATTGGGAGATGATTCGAATACGGAACTTGCCCTACCTCCACGTCTTTTACACATTTATTCCAATATCCTCGTATTAGACTTAAATCGATGACTGAGACCCTCGTCTCGTCTCTATAAATGCTGTCACATGCGGTCTTAAAATCGATAAAAAGATGATCCGGATCTGGACTTCTTAGGTTTTCTCCAGAATCTGCCGTAGTGTGAATATTTGGTCTGTTGCGGACTTACTGGGCTTCGCAATCACAATGATAGGCGCCAATCAGCTAGTTGACAAATGGTTTCACGCGCTCACACAGTACGGCCAACAGGATCTTGTATGCAATGTTAAGGGTACTGATGCTTCTTTAGTTGGCGCAGTTTAGATGGTCTCCTTTTCTTGTGGATCGGGCAACTAATCAATGCAACCGGAGGTTCCATTCATCAGGCATACTTTCCTCCGATCCGGAAACGAGTTGTATGGTTTCTACGGTTGAGCAGACTTGCGGGACTTGATTTTGAATATTGATATCCTCACTTCATTCTGGTCGGATGAATGGAACTCTTGGTTTTCATCGTCTAGGTTGAACGGTTCGTTCTGCCTGATAACGGAATGTGGGTCATCATCGCCGTTTAATAGTCTGCAGAAGTGGTTTTTCCATATCCTCAGCACCGACTGTGACCCAACTACAAGGTGTCCTTGTTCATCTCTACAGGTCTTGTTGCCTGTACGCGTTCAAAGCATATAATCTCTCACTCATTGATTATATGCTTTGCTTACGAACTCGTTCAAAATGTCTTTGTCAACATAGATCCAGATTCTTTGTTTAATCCCTAGCACTAGGGGCACACATTCCAATGGCAGTACCCCCCTTTGGAGGTATTTGAGTTTAAAGTTTTATTTACTTGTTTTATGCAAACAACCTAGGTCATAGAACTCCAACGTTAGACTTTAAACCACCCCGTCGGGCAGACATAATCTACAGACAGTTTAAGAACTCTAAGCTAGAATATTATTGCTTCCAAATCCTTAGGATTAACATATCATTTCTAAACCACATCAACCAATGGTGTGCTCCTAAGTACAGCAAACGCTTCTTAGTCGACGAGTTTTATCCAATACTTCTGGTAATAGCACCTCTAAACGATTTCACACAAAATTCCATCATCTCACCTGGTATTCGTGCCAAATTCATTAATTGTGACCAGTTGATCGAAGTGGATTTCGCAAGCAAATTAGACTCATAGCTCCAACACACTATCCCAACCCAAGAAATTCAAGCTTAAATCCTCCCTGCCCATGGTCCATTATATCCTTAATAGGAAATCATTTCCGAACTGGTATAACATTTTCCTCCCAGCCCAGCCAAGGAGAGAATCTCGAACAAAAAAAGAAACCCACCATCGAGGAACTCGCCCATCAATTACAGATGCTTAATTTCGTGTGCGTATATGTGTTCTACTTACTCAGCATCATCATCATCATCATCATCATTCGGTCGGCCGGTCGGTCGGCGGGCCCACCTGGCCTCTACACCCGCCATATGTGTAGTAACATATTTCTTTGGTCCTTATTCGTTTCCAAAGGCAATTTATCGATGTTACCTTATTAGTTGGACGAACCCCACTACATACGATGGCTACTATTTACTACTTTACTTGCTACCGCTCATTGGGGCAATTTTTCTTTAAACCTAAGAGGATTCCTTAAATTACCCCATAAGTCCATCCATCTATTTGTGGGCCTATACCACCACTACTAGGTGCCGGCGGCTATGTATGTGCGTGTGTATGTTTGGATGGGATTTGCAGAAGCGGGCCTATTACCGGTGATGAGGTCGAATGTTGGCAATTAAAATTGATGTTATAAATTAGGAGTTTTTATTGGTTGTGCTCTGCTGCTGTGCGTTCAGGATAAATGCCAATTTCGACAGAGAACTGATAGACGACGGAGATTGCTAACAAAGCAATCAATCTTGGAACGGATTTCGATCTACGTCGTCGGCGAAGAAAACCCAGAGTTGGGGGACGACGAAATGTAAGTAGGTTCAGTGCAAAGAAAAAAAAAAACCGAAAATAAACTGAGATAGAGATTGAGATCTTTATGTGTGAGGGAACAAGTTAATCGCAAGAGCAAGCTTATCGAAGGGAAAAACACTGACAATTGAATCGAATTGAAATGGGCTCGAGATAAGCCTTGTGTAAAATATGAAGATGTGCTAAAAGATCTCAAAATAAGACCTAAAAACGTTTTCTAGGAAATGGAAATGATTTCTGTTTTCTCAGAAATTTTTGGAACTGATATAGTCTGGTAGGTGTTTTGTAATCTCTCGCTTTCGCTTTTCTGGGTCTGTATGGCTTGGATTCAACGAGGCTTCCTCTCTCCAAATCGCCGTCAATTCACAATTTGAATATTTGTGCAAGCAGACAATAAGTGTTTAATAAATTCTAAGTCTTCTTGACATCTACTGCAGCAGTCTTAAGCATCTTCATCTCCCCATTGTCAGTTTCTTATCCAAGAAAAGGTATCATTTTAAGGATGGAGAGTTGGGTAGGGTTCACTGTTCTGGGAAACGTGCTGTATCTCTGACGAACTTTAGTTCGAACAGAAGTTAAAGTAGTTGCCTTGCAAAAATCTCGGTCTGAAAGACAGTCACAAATGGTTCCAGATGGACTGCGTGATTGACCGTAGATCCCCAAGCGATTCTCCATCATTGTGTGATCCATCCGTGTACACTTCTATTTGAAACGGCGGAGCCCTGTCGCCATTCTTCGCATTTGGGGACTCGAACTGTGTACCTTGTATTCAAATGGTATTCCTTACTTATAAGGTCGCTCCTTCCAGATAACCCTACGCATATGTTCAATAAAGTCATTACCTTTCTTTTACTGTACCTAGAGAAGGCTTAATACCCCGTAGCTTGATGTTATTGAAGACTCCCTCTGCCAAATAGTATAGCATATCCTGGAAAACACCGAGAGGAGCTTCTTTCTTTGTACTTTAGAGGCATTCCTGATAAATTAATAGCTATTATCAAGGCTACATACGATGGATCCACATGTCACGTTTTGCACAGAAGAATTCTGTCTGAAGAATTCGAAGTCCAAAGTGGGGTTCGGCAAGGCTGCATTCTTTCACCAATATTGTTTCTATTGGTGATACGCGATGTGCTAAATGCGGCTTTATCGACGGGAAATGGAGGAATTTGATGGACTCTTACATCCGAACTCAAACACCTCGACTACGCCGACGATGTATGCCTACTGTCTCACAGAATAATGGACCTTCACCAAATGACAGCAAATGTGGAGAGGGAAGCTGAAACGGCGAAAACAAAAATGATCAGCCTAGGACTGAACTCATCAACTCATATAGGCATTGCTGGACAAACGGTTGGAGAGTAGAGAGTTTCCAATATTTTGGGAGTATTGTCTCAACTGATGGCGGAACCGAATTGGATATAACCAGCCGAATAGGGAAAGCAAAATCTGCGTTTTGGGATACTATCCACAATTTGGCGTAGTAATGCAATTAGCTTAAACACCAAGCTACGACTGTTCCATTCCAACGTTGAATCCGTGCTGCTATTTAGATGTGGTACCTGGAGAGTGACCGCTACTATCACGAGGAAACTGCAAACGTTCATTAATAGGTGCCTACGCAAAATCTTAAGGATTTTCTGGCCACACCGTATCTCTAACGAACAGCTTTATCAGAGAACAGGTCATGAACCTATAGGCACAACCATACAACGACGAAAGTGGCAGTGGATTGGTCACACTCTCCCAAAAGGTGAAACCCGCTTACTCAGAATTGCAGAATACGCGGCGGTCCCAGAAGTACATGGCGCAGAACAGTCGAGAATGAAGAACGGCAATTGGGAAATGGTTGGGGAGAGCTGAGGCACATTGCCAGATACCGCAAACGATGGCGCGTAGGTGTTTTAGAGGTCCTATTACCCACAAGGGGATACATGACATAAGTAAGTAACGTAAGTCTTTGTACTTAAGGGCATCTTCGATTTGCTTCCCTTTGATGTAAGCGTGCTAGTTGATGCTCAGAGATGAGGTGGGAAGGTTTGATCTGATATGTTCGTCACAAACTCTTTTTTAAAGTTTTTAGTAGAAATTATGTCAGACTAATTGGTCTGTATCCCTTTACTGTACTAAGGTCTTTCCCAGGTTTAGGTAAAGACACCACCCTAATTTCCTACCATGGGGTTGACGTGTAGTCGTCCATGTTATGCTGTAGGGGTTTATGATGTTACCGGCTTCTTCTCAAATTTGCTCATACGGCTCTGTACATATATACGATACATGGGGAGAACCGTCAAAGCCATCTGGGAAGTGAGTCTTCATTAACGTTTCGAGTTGCTTCCCCGCCATTAGCTATAAGAACCTGTGGTTGGGTGTGCTCCTTTGAAATGATATTCTGGGAAGGTGATGTGTAATATCACCCTTCTTATCTTGTTATTAAAAGTTGCAGTACAACCTACGTTAAGTACTACTAGATTTTTTACGTTAAGGTAATCAAGAAAAGACTCACCTCTTGGGTTCGTGTTGGTACTCCTCCATGCCATGTGGTGTGCAATGGTATCTACTCCTACGATGAGGCCGTTTAGCCCATTTCAGGACTTCAATCAGCTCTGAAGTTCTCGTTGGTTGTATCGGTAACCCGACCCATCCCTATAATCTAGTCTGACGATCATTAAGTCTCCTGTGCCTAGCTGTGGGGTAAAAAAAATGTTAAGATGTTCTTGTTAACCACAATACACGTTCGATACCTACGATTCGTGTTACCGAATATATCGAAGTTCTGCCCAATCCTCTCACTATGTTGTTGGTTATCCATGGTTTTTGGATGAGATGTCTACTTCTCCTTTGGAGAATAAGTCACGAAGGTTGGCCATAACCCCCTACTGTGATGGATGTTTGCTTGTATCAGTTTCATCTCTTTTCCTCTTTTCCGATGGTAGTGTTATTTTAACATGATAGAAGACGCACTGGACTTGACCATCGCGCTATTTCAGCGCACCCACGGTTTTCTGGTTCACCCCAAGGGTGGATTCCCCTCCTACTTTTCCGTGTTGTAGACCTTCCAGCATGTAGCGTCAAGGTTTTTTGTTTTACCTCGCAATACTCTCTAGGATTTTTGAAGGATCTTCGATTGGGCCTGCGACTCATGCGAATACCCTGATCAATGTTGGAAGCTCGCACGACGGGCTAACTATCCTAAATTTGGAATCTTCCCATTCAAATCTGCAAATCTGCGATCGGGACTTCATCGCCACAGATGACGTGATAGTGGTCCCTCCCATGGTGAAGTTGGGTATTACTGGAGGATCAGCCCGTAGACCCATATCGAGGGCGGTAACCATTTCCAAATGGAATCTATCGTGCTGATCCGGCAGTAATTTTCCTTCCTACCATCTCCATGTAACTGGCAACCGCGTTTCTGTATGTTCTGCAGTGACCGCCGCCTGTGTGTCTGGTTGGTCCACTTTCCTGGGACCCAATCCAGAAAAGCCTTGTTTGATTCCGCTCATTCCTGCCTCAATGGTTCTTCTTTTAAAAGAGTCCCGTGCCCGCTTAGAATTTCTCATCTTCCTCTTTCCACCAGGGTTGTTAGGTGCCTCCACCGGAGAGGTAAGGAGAGGTTGATTTGGGGAATGTCTAGAGGATCTGGTATAGTACTCTCCCCTCTAATGCACTAACCTCTGAGCCATTTTAGAAAGACTATGCCATTGGGTCAAAGATTTATCAAAAGCGGAACTGGAATCAAACATATATTGTTAGTTTCAACATTGTGTACCCGCGATGGTTTCAAACTTTTAACTTGTACTGTAGACTCCTTGCAAATACGCGCACCTTTCCGACATCGTACACACATTAAGTCCTCCCCGTGGCTTTTTTGATTGATTTCAACAAAAAAAAAATTTACAATATTCTCCCTCTCCAACATATGTATATAGGCTCGTCGAGAAACCATTTTTCTTCATTAACTTGAAAATTCGATTTCACCTCCCTCGCTCGGTTTATTGAAAGTTTTCCAAAAGCGAGCGCAAATCATTTTATTCAAATTTAAATCCTTTACACATTTGCCGATGGAGCATGATCTTGCAACAAAGTATGAAAGCAGCAAAACACTGAAGCGGTTAGGATCCTAAGCCTAATCAGAATCATTATCATCAGCTAGCACCTTTTCCTAGTCCGTGCGCGTACACACACACACACCCAGGCGCACATGCAAATAGAATGAGCTAAGCAAATTGCCTTTTCATTGTTTTCCGAAAATTGTTTCTATTCGTGGAAAGGAACCCAAAAACCGATGAAGGAACTAGAATATACGAGTACCAAGGGACTTAATGCACAGGCACAAGGGCCAAATCCTTTGAGTCATTGTCCTTCGACAACCAACAACGTTTTGCACACGAGCTTATGGCACAAATTGCTTGTGGTCTTGCAACCACTCAGGCAAATCACTGTTTTCCTTCTTCGTCGACGGTCCATATATTCATAGATATCTTCGTACATACATATGTATGTATGTATATCCGTATATAGCTTACAACTGACCTGGGGGTGTGTGTGTGTCGGTTACTGTTTGAATACACAGATATGTTGGTATATCCTTGACAGAGATAATCTGGATTTGTCTGACTGTCCATGGGACTTCTTTAAGATCTCTGCACACGACAGAGAGAGAGAAAGGATAGAGACTGGTATGTAGAGGTATGTATGTGTGTACTTTCACGAAATCATCCTTTTTATTGAAATCCTTTGTTTATCTGAATCCTGGATATCTGCCCTGAGATGGAACCACAACGCATACTGCACGACTGTCCGTGTCCTGTGAGAGATTATTATTCATTCCTTCTGGGAATTCTTGATGCATTTTATCGAATGCATAAGATTTCCCACAAGGAAACCAAAAGTTTTCCTAGAGGCTTGTAGGTATACCTGTGTCGTCCCTGCACATCTGAGATGTAACCAATTAAATTAAGTTAATTAGCATGCATAAATCAGACAGTCTGCCCCATGGGGAGGCACAACTTAACCGGCGGAGGTATTAAGTCAGTGAAAAGTTTTCCATTTTGAACTTCTCTCATTGAAACAAAGCGGACCGCAAGAAGAACGCACATTGTGGCGGTGCACTGTAAATGGTGACACTGTTGCAACTTGTATCTTATTGCACTTCTTAGTCGCCTTCGCTTTTCACACACATGTGGTCCTTATGATGAAAAGTCTGTTGTGGTCTCGATACAGCACAACAAGAAGCGAGAGAGTTAAACTTTCCAGGTGCATTCTCTGCTCCTTGTTGTGTATACATCGTTACATTCTCCAAAAATTTTACAACTGCGCGAGTGTGCGAATGTGCAAATGTGTGTGCGGAAGGATTCAAAAGTTTTTAATTAAAATCTGCAGTATTTCAATTGAGAGTACGCCATATACATATACATATGTATGTGTTCCTGTTTGAGTGTATGTCAGTTTGTTTGTTGGAAGACTGTCACCGACGAAAGTTAGGAATTACTATTTTCGGTTGCTCCGATTGTGTCGCAGAGGAAAAGTCGATTTTGAGCGTTTATTTGGGGGTCATTACTACTACGGGTACGCAATTAAATTTGCGATTTACTTTGGAAGTTTTTTTGTTCTTTTTTTTTTTTTACCGCAGTCAAAATGGCTTTGCTCCAACAGAGAGTAGAGTGTGCTTGCTTACGACGACAAAAAGTTGCGTCATAGGGAGCAGGAGGAGGATGTAAATAAGGTCAGTAAGGTTGTTTACATAGTGTAATGGAAATTGGGGGAAAACTTGAAGACTTTGCGCTGGAAATTAGAGTTAGCTAATCAGTGACATGAAGTACTTATAACTTTGGTACTAAAGGAGCAACACCGATGGTATGTGTTTTGAAGGGTGTACACTTCTCGCCTCGCCGTTAAGAAACTTTACTTTACCATTGTGGCAGCAAAGGAGGTTGCTTCTTGGGAATAGAAGACAGGAATTTTCTCTAACTTATGAGCACCGTTATATAGAAAGTTCATAAAGAAATAGATTTCAGGAAGCGTGTTCATAAAGAAATCGAAGGACTTTAGAATAAAAGTGCGACTGTAAACGACAGTGATGGGAAAAATGGGCAGCTCTTGATACGCATCCTTTAGAGTGAACGATAGGTCTTACGCGCAAAACATACATCTAGGCTTCCATTGAAATTTAGATTTCATCGGAACATAACAGACATTGTCCCTATATGAATCCTCGAGGAGTTGCTTCTCCTTGCACCACTGATACTTTTGCACCTTCTGTGTATTCCACATCGAGGGCAAGGATACTACAGAATACTTCTTCTGCGATTATTTTTCCTGTGCTCGTAGATTGTCGGAGTTGATATCTTCTTCTTGTTAGGCGGCGCTACAGTTCGCGGTGAACCTCCAATAACAAGCCTCTCCAGTTAGCCCGGTCCCGAACTAAATTCTTCAGTTGCGCACTCCAATACGTTGGAGGACTCTTTCTACTTGCGCGCGCCACATAAGGTGAGGTCTTCCTCTACTGCGTTGTCCCTCCGGTTTGGATTCGAAGACTCTACGGGTCGGAGCATTTGTGTTCATCTGCTCTACATGTCGTACCCATCTTAGACGACAGTTTTTTGACTAGGTCTATGTCGCTGTAGAGTTCTTATAGTTCGTCGTTGAATCTTCTCCTCCATAGCCCGTTGACGCAAATGGAACCGAAAATTTTTTGAAGAATCTTTCTCTTGAATCTACCGAAACTTCTGGCCTAAGTCCGCCGCATATGACAATTCTGCATCCGATTAAGCGTTGCTTCTGCTCTGTCATGGAGCATATCACAGTTTTACATCATCTTTTCCTGGATGATCTTGGTATCTGCTTTATAGCAGTCTAGGGTCTGTGCTAATTCTTCTGCTGCGCGCGGTCTATTGAGGGTTAGATCATTCCACGTAGTAATCCGACGGTCGTTGTCCGTGATTTGATTTTCCGGATTCAGTACCTAGCTTCGTAGATATGAGCGCTGCCTTTGGCCCATTAAATGTTCATCCTCTACCAACTCTTTTCCCACACCCTGGATTGGAAACAATTAGCCACCACCACCGCCACCATCCAAGACCATTGGTATGCTGTAAAAACTGTTTTCACTTCAGGTGCTGAAAGGATTGTCGGTCGATCGCAAGGAAGCCACAGAGCGAGGCGGTAGGACGTGATGGCATACCCGCGGAGCTTTTTCGAGCTGCGCCAACTGCATCGGCTGAGCTACTTTTTCCACTTGTTCGGAGAACCTGGGAAGTCGAGAGTTTTCCGGATGAGTGGAAGAAGGGAATGATGGACAAGCTCCCTAAAAAAGGCAACCTAATGCAGTGCGAAAACTGGAGAAGTATCTGCGTGCTACCTGCTGTGGCTAAAGTAATAGCTGGAATTATCCTGGAGCGAATCAAAGAACACCTCGAAGAAACACTCCGCGGTGAACAACTTCCGCTCTGGATCCTCCTGTGTCGACCACATCAACACCCTGCGGATCATCATCGAGCAATGCGTTGAATACCGATCACCATTACACCTGCTGTTCATCGATGTCGATAAGACGTTTGATAGTGTCAATCGGGAATGTATTTAACTTGCCTTCCGCAGGAGAGGCATTCCTGATAAATTAATAGCTATTATCAAGGCTACACGTTTTGCACAGAGGAAAGCTGTCTGAGAAATTCGAAGTCCAAAGTAGGGTTCGGCAAGGCTGCATTCTTTTACCAATATTGTTTCTATTGGTGATAAGCGATGTGCTAAATGCGGCTTTATCGACGGGAAATGGAGGAATTCGATGGACTCTTACATCCGGACGCAAACACCTCGACTACGCCGACGATGTATGCCTACTGTCTCACAGAATAATGGATCTTCACCAAATGACAGCAAATGTGGAGAGGGAAGCTGACATCGTTGGGCTAAAAATTAACTCGGCAAAAACAAAAATGATCAGCCTAGGACCGAACTCATCAACTCATGCAGGCATTGCTGGACAAACGGTTGAGAGAGAAGAGAGTTTCCAATACCTTGAGAGTATTGTCTCAACTGATGACGGAACCGAACTGGATATAGCCAGCCGAATAGGGAAAGCAAAATCTGCGTTTGGAATGCTATCCACAATTTGATTGGAATGCTATCCACCAAGCTACGACTGTTTGAATCCGTGCTGCTATATGGATGTGGTACCTGGAGAGTGACCGCTACTATCACGAGGAAGCTGCAAACGTTCGTTAAGGTGCCTACGCAACATCTTAAGGATTTTCTGGCCACACCGTATCTTTAACGAACAGCTTTATCAGAGAACGGATCATGAACCTATAGGCACAACCATACAACGACGAAAGTGGCAGTGGATTGGTTACACTCTCCGAAAAGGTGTCAGGTCCATAGCTAACCACACGATGCAATGGAACCCGCTTACTCAGAATGACAGAATACGCGGCGGTCCCAGAAGTACATGGTGCAGAACAGTCGAGAAGGAAGCACGGCAATTTGGAAAGAGTTGGGGAGAGCTGAGGCACATTGTCAGAAACCGCACACGATGGCGCGTAGGCGTTGTAGAGGCCCTAGGACCCACAAGGGCATACAGGACACAGTAAGTAACTTTTTTCCAACACCCTGGCTCAGTATTGGAGATCTCCATAGGTCCTTATAGAAACAGCTCATGTAGTGATGACATTAATAGTTCGACCTAACTTGTAGAGAACTTGTCCGGTGCCGTCTGGATCAAGAGGAAATGCCGTAGTGAACGACTTTGCAAAGGGGTTGGTTACCCAATCTCCAGTGTCCAGAGGTACTATGCAACCAACAGTCACCAATGTGGAGGTGTGGAGTAGGAGTTGATTGCAAGAGACTAATGTGGAAGCGCTTGTGCTATCATATATTTGTGTCACTACTCTTTGGTTGGGGCTATGCACTATATGTCTAAAGCATCTTTCTTAAAAGGAAGTCGAAATTATTAGCAAAAAGCTACTTCCCTGTTGTAAAAGGAACCAGAACGAAGTTTATGTAGACCACTGGAGTTTTCTCTATTCAGACCGAAAGGAGGCAAAAGGAAATTTTTAATCATTCAAAGCTACATACATATATATGTACGAGTACGGTGTTCGTATCTAAGTAAACAGGACTTTTTCAAAATATGTATTTCTAGTAAAAGCATCTATTGGCAATTGTATGCGTCCGAAAGGGTGATCCTACACTGGTGTCCTCTCAAATTTCTATGACTTTTGGACGCATAGAAACAGAGTTGTCACATCTGAAGTGACAGTATGCTTGTGTCATCGGTACAAATATGAACAACGAACCAAAAATTGATCAAAATTCAATATTCAAAAATGTTCGTCGATCAAGGTGGCTAAAAAGACAAAAATTTCCTTTACAACATTGTGACGGGTGATGAAACGTGGTGTTTTTAATAGAATCCAGAAACCAAACGTCAAAATGCCGAGTAAAAGGCGCCAGACTCGCGAAATCCCAAAAATTTTCGTTTGGTGAAGTCAAAAGTGAAGATGTTGATTTGCCTTTACTATTCCAAGGGCATTGTCTGCAAGAGGTTCTATGAGAGAATGCACTATTCTATCTTGATGTATTGAAGTGTTTAGTGGATCGTATTCGTATTCGGAAAGAATTTGGCTTTGACACTTTGTGACCGATTTTTTAAATAAAAATCGCATTTTAACTGTCAACCAATCCCCGTATACGCCTGATTTAGCACCTTGCGACTTTAGCCTTTTCGAAAAAATTCATTTGTCGATGAATTAAGGTCATGTTCCTGTTACAACACTTCCATTTCTATCGAGTCGTTTCAAAACAATCCATCCTTTCATATGAACGCAATCTGTATTCTAACTTTCCAAATTAATACTAATGGTTAGTGCATTTCACAGAACTACATTCGAGTGCAGGGTCAACAAAATGTTGAATTCACAACATTATACATTATAGAGGCATTACGTTAATCGAAAATTATTTCGAATCCACCAATCATTGCGGCCGAATTGCGAAAACAAGTTCAACATTCATTTAAAGTGCATTATCTTAACCATGTACCTATCCCGTGTTCTATTTATTCTGGCAATAAATCGCTCTTATGGCTACAAAAGCATTACCAGAAATTTACTACCCACCTCGATCCCCCTTAAATTTAATTTGGGAATTTACAGAATCATCACCCCTTTCAAGGTAATTTCCACCAAAAATATTTGTGATTCCAAAGCCCATTCACTAGAAACTCTCATTGTTTTGGCAAAAACAATCTCACTCAACATCCATCATCGAACAAAGTGATTACATAATCCACAATGTTTCAAGGATCAACAATTGAAACAGAGGAGTACTGCTTTCAAAGCCTCTCCATTCAAATAATCCTGAAAATTCCAACCCTCTCGCTCTCCCTCCCCCTCTCACTGTTGTCCACATATACATACAATGCACAGTGCAAACATTTTCCAAATTCCATTGAAAACAATTGGCCATCAGTCGGAGCGATTATTTGAAGCCCGCCTAGCCATAGATAAAACGTAAAACAAGGCGCCGCGCTAGCCTATAATTGTTAAAAGGTTTCAATTTTAATATTTTTCGAAATTAATTAATTATAATTAAATTAATTGGCAACTCTATTGAAATTTTGTGGCAGCCTAAAAGCCACCATCAATGCCCATCCGCCGCATCGTACGCCCAAATTGTATCTGTTATTTTAGTTTGTTGCTAATTTCCATTCAAGGACCTTCCCGCCGCCTGCCGTCACCCTCATACAAAAACACTGTTGTATGTATTCATCTTCGTCGCGCCGTGTTCATTGGTAAAGCTGATGAATTGCGTGTGATTTTTTGGGTAGCAATACAACAACAATATAAATGAATTCAATTAGTTTCTTCCCATCAAGTCATGCTTTGAAATGCTATAACATTTCCCATTTTAATCCTTTCGTAGGATTTCGTTTTAATTGAATTTCCTGTTGTTACACCTTTGGAAAAGGTTTTTCCAAAGAAATAAGAACAAGACAAAGTTGACTCAGGAGTTCTGCTCTATATTGCAAAGTAATCACTTGCCATTGAAGACACCCGGACTATAACTCCTCCAACGACGACGACGACGACGATGACGATGACGATGACGACGACTGTATGTATGTATGTATCCTTTCAGAACCAACCTCCAGAGGGAGGGATAAATTGGGTAAATTAAAGGATAATGGGATTAAAATCAACGCTCTGACAAAAGGTGAACTCTCTGTGAAAGGTGTCGTTGGGTCATTCATGAGCTTGCTCTAATCCATCGTGTTCAGCTCAGAGAAACTGGAACAGCTTCTTAAAAGAATTCATCATCATTCACGGAAGTAGTTCGCTTGCCAAAAAGGGACCACCACCGAAAGATACTACTATACAAACGTTTTCTTCCCGTATACTACATAAGGATGAGCCAAAAACCAAACCCAGGGGATATCGTTACACTGTGTATCTAAATATTATCGGATTATTTACATCCTGTGGCTTCTATACCTATCCCTATGGCTGTGCAAAAATTTCCAAGACTTATATAAAGGTGAAAGCAAAAAGAAGAAGAAATAAAAAAATATGGAAAGGAATACAAAATTCTAGTCCTGCACTAGCCTTGCAGCGGTTGTATTGCAAAATAGTTTTACTTGATACACCGGCTATGCTCTACATAGTAATCTGTTGGGGGGAAACCCACCAAAAAAGGTACAAAAAAAGGAAAGGAATTCCTTATTCTTGTTCCTTTTTTTTTTTTTCCTCCAGCAGAGTTTCTATACACATTTCTATGGAGGCAAAGAGTTGTTGGAAGGTAAAAAAGGAAAAAGAACTATTCCAGGAAATTCTCTTAAAAAAAACTTTAGTTTATTTTTCGGGTTTTTTTTTTTTTTAGGGCGGGTGGAGAAAGGAAGCCGGAAACTCAGGAAACAGATAAGGTTATGTATTTATTTGTACATTTTTGCAGGGACGAATTTTTGTTTGTTTGTTGATGTGAAACAGGAATTGGCAGGTAGGATGGGGATATAAATAAAGTGCAAGACAATAGCATGACGATTATGAAAGGGAAGCTATTGGAGAGACTGAATTAACTGATTGTTGGGTATTTTGTGGTTAAACAGATTATCCGTATTAGTCGTTAGACTTTGAGCAAATAGTCATTTTCAAATTCTTTCTTGTGTTTCTTTACCAATAGCCAGTTTTGTCGATGAATACTGTATGTGGTAGAAAGTATTCCGATAATGTCACAGATTAATGTGAGGGAGTTTATTTTTGTCGTACCTGTTCTCTATAGTTCAATACTTGCGGCTTGAAGCTCGCTCAACAAAGCTCTGGTGAATTTCTGTGCTGTAACCAGGATCAAACATAAACAATGACCACTTTTGGTTTTGCGCATGTCTAATGAATATTTTAAGCGAAGTCTTTAATGAAATCAAGCAGTCAAGGACGGCTAAGTATTGGAACTCTTATAAAGAGAAGAAAGCCCAGTGATTCATACTATTTTTCGATAAAATTCAAGTGTTCTCTGAAGCGTTAAGGTTTCGTATAATCCTTGCGACAATTTGGACCATCCCTGGTATTATATATAATATAACTAATATGATTTATGTACCTCCTCCATTCGAAAATGCTTTGAGCTATCGACATTCAGTTCGGTTGTTCCATACTTGTTTCAAGACTTATAGGTCAATACAACCGCAACAATCTAAAGCTAACCGCACAGTGTCCTTTCAGAGACGAGACGATATATGGGTTTAAACCTGTTAAATCGCAAGGGTCTAATAAGTTATGTTTTTCGGTTTGTTGGTGAAAATATTCTAATAGATACCAAAGGACCAGATAAATAGAGAATATCTCTGTCCTCATCATCGATTTTCTAATACTGACTGGGGTTAAGTTCTCACTCAGTTTTTCCACCAGAGGACAGGTAGGACAATAGGGTTTGTAGTTATCCCTAAACCTGTAAAGATATGCCCTAAAATACTCATGGCCTGTTAATATTTGGGTCTGATAGAATTATAGTGATACACAGAGACACAGCCATTTGCTGTTCTGGTAAGATACATCTCTTCCCATTCCTTCAAAAGAAGGTTGCTTGACATCATACCGGCTCCTACACACGCTAAAACTAAGGTGGAGGCATCGCAATGACCATAATAATGGACATTGAAGGTTCCTTCGATAAGAAATGCTTCGAAAGTCTGACAGTAGCTTTAGAAGAACGCAGGGTTAACCCATTGGTGGTGAGATGGGTGGACAATTTGCTGAAAAATAGGGCAATAAATATTCAGACGGGAACTTCAAGACTTAGAGGAAGGGTTAGTAGAGATGCCCGCAAGAGGAGTTTTCTCACCTTCTCTTGAAGCGATAGGCATCCAAGTCTATTTAAGACTTGAAGAGATTGGCATCCACACTGTGGGATATGCCGACGATATAGAAATAATGGCAAAAGGTAAATTCATGAACATTACAGTAGATATCATCAGAAATGCTCTCAGAGTGGTGGAGCGGTGGTGTGTAAATTAATGCGGAAAAGACAGATCTGATCATATGTATTCAAAAGGAAGAGGAAAGATCTGGAATTTCAGCCCTTGACACTTTTCGGATAGGAGCTGCAGGGGACCAGGTAGGTATCAGTATAGATACTGGACTAACTTGGAACTTCCATGTGGAAGAGAAGATTAGAAAGGCGAAAAGGGTGCTTCATCAGTGCAAACGGGTATGTGGACTAAGGTGGGGAATCTCGCCGAGGTCAGCATACTGGATGTACATGATGATAGTTAGACCGATTATCACATATGCGTCAGTTGTATGGTGGCAGAAAGCCAACCAGAAAACTGTAAAGAAACGATTAGATAGGGTCCAACGATAGGGATCGCAGGTGCAATACGGACGACACCAACATGCGCAATGGAAGTGATCCCAGGTATTCTGCCGCTAGACTTATTTATTAAGAAAGTGGCGACTTCGACGGCACTTCGTCTGCACCGGGATGCCAACTGGCACTGGTGCGGTACTATCTGTATCTACGGTCATAGGAAAATCCTGGATCTCGTGTAAAACGAGATTAGGGAGTTGAATATGCCCATGGATGGAATAAAAAGAGTGCGTGTTACTGAAAGGTATCCCAATACTCTCATTGGAGATGGAACACTTCCGAAAAAGAAGATTGATGATATAATCATCTTTACGGATGGGTCTATGATAGACGGCAGATCGGGGGTAGGTATCTTCTCAGAAGATCTAGAACTAGCTTGCCATATTAGTCTGGGGAAATATAACTCAGTCTATCAAGCCGAGATGATTGCTCTGTTGCATGCGTTGGATCACCTGAAAGAGGGTCAGGTCGAGGATAGAAACGTTAACATAGCACTGGACAATCAATCAGTGATTAGACGCATGGACCAAACAGATATCAATACATCACTGGCTTTGGAATGTGTTCATAAACTCAATGAGTGCTCATCTCGAAATGAGATGACGCTGCTCTGGGTGATAGGGCACGTAGGGACTGAGGACAACGAAAAGGCGGACTCTCTAGCAAACCAAGGGTAAACCATACAGTTCTCTGGTCCGGAACCATTCGCTGCAATTGGCAGAGGGATGGTAGAATGCCCAATCAGCAACTAGGCCACGATGGAACACCACAGAAGGTGATCAACCGTGGAAGGTTACATGCAAGCGAAAATGGCTATTAAAATGCCGATTCGCTTTCGATGTGGCTTTCTTAAGAGGTCGCCCAAGCCTAAGAAGTAGTATTCGCCGATATCCTCTTTCCTGGTTCGGCATTGACCGGGTCATTCGCATAGAAACTGTGCTTTGCTTTCTTTTGCGTCTGTGTCGCCATACCCAGAGTTTTCTGGAGACACGACAAGATGAGGGTGCGCTCCATCTCACATTGGCTGGTCTCAGACAGTCATGTGCTATGTTAGATTTAACAAGTGCTAGGCTGTCTTAGTTAACGTTCAAAATCGGGTCCAGATAGCAGAGTTCACTCTTTCATCGGTTTTGATTTGTCCGTAAAAATCGAAATCCTATTGGGATTAATGGCCCCCATAGTTTAACCAATTCTGTCTTAATGAGAAGATTTTTTAATATTTGGGCTCAAGTCAGGGGATGGTGTTAGATAGTCTGTGTCCGTGCCTAGGTGTGTTTATCTCGCAATACTGCGGTGGCCCAAGTCTTTCCCAAAGTTGGACTGTTTTAAAAGTTGAGCACTAATCACAGCTGTTTCCGTTAGGTGCAATACTAATGTTATAGTTATAGTTTTATAGCCTTATCTGAAATTTGGAGTGACGTTGCATTGACTCTCAACGGCGAAATTGTTAGTATTATTCGAAAGAGGACCACCTCAGCTTTAAGAGGGTTAACGTTTAATCCACATTTCTCCGACCATTTGTGTAGGGTGTTGAGGGCTGATTTAAGTAGTTCATTGATAGTGGGTAGGAACTTCGCTATTGCCATTATGACAATGTCGGTCGTCCGCATATGCAACAAATTAAACCCCACTATTTCCAGTTTCTTTAAAATTTCGTTAGAAACCAGTATCCGTATTAGAAGTACATACACTTAGATGCCAGTACACATTCTCACCCAGTTCTCAGTTGATGTGTCTCGTCTTTAATATGCATTCAACCCAGTCTAAAATTGCTGGGTCTAGGCTTTGTCAGTCCTATAGATTCAGACATCACATTGTTGAAGGCTCCTTGTCCTTCATAAGTCTAGAAAGGCCGTTAGCGTGAATTCTATGTGATATAGTGAACTTTTGATTATTTCTAACACTTCATAGAAGAGTGTCCCAACAGTTCGGCCTTTAGTATGGGCATGATGAGCTGGGGACGTATCCCTAGGACTCAGTTTGGAGTGAATGTGTAAATCCTTTCAAATGTCTTAAGCAGGAACTTGTTGAGAGTTATCAGCCTACAGTCTTTGGGGTTCGTATATGAAGGTTTACCCGATTTGAGTATGAAAATTACCTTAACTTCTGTCCAGGCTCGAGATACTTAAGAAGCAATTTAAGCAACCTTGTTTATGTAGGTTGCTTAAATTGCTTCCACTTATGACTACTCCTTTCGATACATTCTTTTCTATTTAGTGGCCATAATATTTCTTACCAAAATTAGCTAGCACAACGATAGGTGTCGTAACGAGATTCGCAAGATAATCTGAATAGTTAATCGTTTTAGTTCCAAAGGATGTAACTGCATAAATGAAAGGGATTCTTTTTCTACTATGCTTTCATAATGGAATTGTCGTATTTATCGTCCAGACAGACTTTGACTTGTCTTCCAATCAGGAAGATCAAATTACGCCTAAAGATCAATTAAATGCAAATGCTTTATTCAATAAAACTCTATCTTCGATGATGAAGTCTCCTGAATTCGGCATCACCTACTACAACTACTGGTAACACATCAAAACACATGCAATGTAAATAATATCTTCATTGCAATCGTATCCCTGGGTGTGTGCGCGTGTTTACCTTCATCAAATTTGTCAGGAATCAATTTTCCAAAAGCAAAGATCTCGATCGACCTTTGACAAAGCTGATTGATGCACAAATCCTTGATTGATTCACAAATCCTTCGCCAAAGTAATCACCCCACGTACATATGTATGTACAGACATGCACATTGAAAAGTCTCACTTACCTTAAGCATCGAACTAATCCACCCAAATATGAACAGAACACGGCAAAGCGTCGCGCCGTCATCATCGACCCGGCCAACCCTTCCTCCCTCTTGTGCAAACACGTACGCATACACACACACACACAGGCTAGAATTAATACTCTAAATTCATCAATTAAAATGCAACCGACGTTTTCAAATTGCAGTGCCGTCAGTACTCTCCGCATACCCACTCTGTTGAGAGGATAATCAAAGTGCATACATACACACCTACCCACCACCTATATGCATATACCACCCGAATGGATTACGTTAACGTATTCAATTACTCGATGTAATGAAAGTGGTAGCAGGTGCACAATATGCTGGGCGAAACTATAGGCTAGGTGGCACCTTCATGGCATGGGCACACAGCACGCAACTCTTCTTCTTTCGTTATTGTGTCGCAAATTGTCCTTTCACTCTTCTGGATTCATGCACACATACGCATACAGTTGAGTCAGGCATAAGCTCATAATGAATTGTTGCATAATTTTCAGCGCTTAACTTTCCCAAAAGGACACCCAACGACTCACATGAGCTGCTGATGGTGGTGGTGCTGCTGCTGCTGCTGCGACGGCGATGAACGACAACTCTCCAAAAAGTGACACATTTGATGCTGTCAGTCGACTGTGAATGTGTTGTGCCGTGTTGTGCAGATGTCACACGTCTCGCGCGACAAGTCTGCCTGTCAGTCAGTCAAGTCGGTCAATAGAATGGCACGGAATGTCGTTGTTGTTGTTCTTGTTGATGAGAACGACAGGCCGAGGCTGGAGGGGTAATATTTCGCGTCTCTGAGTAAATCAGTCGTTGACAATATTGTGATCTGGGCGCTGCTGTTTTGGGGATGAGTCCCCTTTCGTGTGTGGAGAAGGGGAAAGTCTTTATATGTACTCGTAGTATGAAACGAACGAACTCTCTATGGAATATAAATCGGGAATTTCGCCGGGAATGAGAAAACGATAAGGCAATGTGGCCTTATTCATAAATTAGCATAGTGGGCGGGAGTTGAAAGCATAAGTTGAGATTGTGTAAGGATAAGAGAAATATTTAGGGATAGGTTACTCTGTTGGTACTTACATAGCTGTTAGTTATTACGATGTGTGGCGACTAAGACTTTCGGGAGAAAATTCCTGCCAAATCTGACTTCCATTTGAAAGAGCTTTGGGTGTTCTAGTTCAGGGACTAGATACATACTTATGCGGATTTCCAGCTGAGCTCGTCATCTAAATTTTAGAAGCTTTGTTGCTGAAGAAAAATTTGTAAGAAAGGAAAAAAAAACGATCCACTTCCAGCTGATTTGGCTTCATACACCAATTGAATCTTGTAGGCCTTCAGGCGAAGATATTTTCGCAAAATCTTTCACTGGGACACCACTTTTCGATAATTATTTGAATACATTTAGATCCTTTTGCAATATTTAAACACTAAACTATTAGAAAGTCTATTATGAACTGCTTGCAGATATTAGTAGATAGATGACATTTTGTGATAGATACTCAAAGAGCTATTGCCTCTCGCTTAGGGCTCCATCTGGCCCATTGTGTACCCCTCATCATATCCGAAAGTAATACCTAAATGTTTTGTTGATGAGTTTTAGTTGGAAAAATAGTGGTCGTTGGATCTGAGTTAGTTTACCAGCAGGTGTCGTTCTACTTAATATCGTGGGCAGTGGAACATGATGTGTTCCACATCCTCCACGGCTTTTGTGCATGTTATAAAATAGGAGTTGTCGTGGTGTTTAAACCTATGCAGGTTGGCTTTGAAGCTTCCATGGCCAGTAAGCGTCGTCCTATTAGCTCAGGCTACATTGGGTATCAATATCTGTGTCCACCTGCCTTTATCAGAGTGACACCATCTCTCATGCCATTCCTCAAGACTTTTCCTTTGTGGTACTCCAGTATTACTTCGACTCGTCGCTATTGGCGTTGTCCTGCTGGTAAGGTATATCTGTTGCGGTTTTTTTTTAGGAAGAAGGTCTATTGGTACCATGCCAGCCACTACACATGCCACTTCGTAGGAAGTTGTTCGGAAGGCCCTGCATACTCCCAACACGTTGGTTGTATAATCTGTCTCAGTCTTCTTTCTGTGTTCTTTCTTCATGGCACCAGACCATATTTGGGAGCCGTAGATCACTATTAATGGGGCAACTCTCGCTAAGAGTAATCTCTTCTTTTGTTTCGGTCCCCGATATTTGGCTAGTCCTTGCCAGTGCAGCCATTACATTTGCTGTCTTATTAGCTCCATGCTGTAGGTGCTGCCTATCAATTAGTCTTGCATCCATGGCAATGCCAATGTACTTCAGCTCTGATTTGGAAGCTACAACGTGATTGCCCACGGTTACTCTTATGGTGTCCATGACCCGCCTGCTGTTGATGAGCACTACTTCGGTCTTTTGTTCTGCAATTTGTACGCCCATGCATACTAGCCAGTCCTGGACCATCGCAATAGCTTTACTGCAGTCATGCTTCAACTCCTCAAGGAGTTTGTTCACTACTATTGCTATGTCGTCGGCGAAGCCAATTACTTCCGAAGACCTCAGGATTTCAAGTCCGAGGGCGTCATTATACATTAGGTTCCACAGTAGCGCACCTAATACGGAGCCTTGAGAAACGCCGCCTGTAACGTTATACTGCCTCGTTCCACCATCAGTGTCGTAGAGCAGTATCCTATTTTAAAAATAGTCCGTCCGGTCCGTTTTATGCAGATATTCTGTAAGTGCAGGATGTTTCTTCATTTAGCAGTGTTAAAGGCGTTCTTGACATCCAGCGTGATGATTGCGCAGTACTGTTTACTTCCACCCTTCCATTGTCGTCCTTCTATGGCTTCATACGTCCTTCTATGGTATTCACGACTTCTTCGATAGCGTCGATCGTAGACCATCCCTTAGGGAAATCATTCTGGTGATCTGCAAGGTCTCCAGGCTCATCGATTGCTCTCTTCAATCTGTCACTTATGATGTGTTTCAATATTTTCCCCACGGTCTCCAACATGCGTAGAGGCCTATAGAAAGAGGGATCCTGGAAAGGTTTATTACCTTTTGGTAGGAGGACTAGTTTTTTTTGCTTCCACTGGTCGGGGAATACTCCTTTGAGGCAAGTGTGGTATATATCTGCGAAGATGAGTGGACGCCAATTGATTCCTGCATTCAAGGCAATCTTAAGCGTTCCCTCCACACTTGGCGCCTTTCGATCATTGAGATTTGCCCAGACTTGTAGGACGTCTTCTGCAGTAACAAGGAGTATTGGTTCCGTTTTTTCCTCTTTTTCTTGTTTTTGTGGAAAGAGTACAGTCACCACGTTTTCAAGAAACACTGTGGATGTCGGCGAGGGTTTTCCGTCCATCTTTAACTTCATCATCCACACTTAGTAGGCTTTTCTCCACGGATTTTGGCCGACTTCGTTGTACAGTTCAATGAAGCTTTAGGTTTCTCCGGGTGGGTCGTGAATCTCTGGTGGAGTTCCCCATGGCTGCTGTGTTCTCTGGACCGCCTGGTGTAATCGGTACGTCCTGTGGCACATTGGGCTCAGTCACTCGATTTCATCGTTCCACAGTTATACTGGTGGCCGTTGCGCGTTTGCTGTTTTTTTGTTACATGGATGCATCACAGGCTCTTGCCAATCCTCTGCTGAGCTAATTCGCCTTGTCGACGGCTGATGCACAAAGGGATATATCTTATATTATCAGCTGAAGTACTTCAACGTCCATAATGCGTGGTTTCCATCCCTTTTTCAGCAGCTGTCTTCTCGGCTCTCTTTAATTTGTAATGGGACTGGATCTTAGCTGGAACTTGGTCGCCTGGTGCTCCCTGTGCGTACACATGGGGCATAATGTTCGCGCAGCATTCCTTGCTAAACAAGTGCTCATAAAGGTGGTATCTATTATTAATCCTCTGCCGTTTTTGCTGAAAGTCAGTTGACTCCCGGAATTCGTGACAACTATGTCCAACGAGTGTTGTTCCTCTGGCATTTGTGGTACGTGAACCGCATTCTACTTCCCACGCATTGCAACTACATATGTATTTGCTCAAATTCAATTTTTTTTTTGATAATGCTGTGAGCTGCGTAGCCATTTATTTTGGCCCACACAAAGCCTGCCTGGCGTGTCGTCATTTTCTCTTCGAATGCTCGTTGACATCATAATCAGATCTCTGCTTTGCCTGAAGCGTCCGCTGTCAATGCACTCTGATTAAGCTGCTTGTAGGGCTCGCTGAGTATTGCGATATCCGCATCGTACTGTCAGACAGTCTGTGTAAATAGGTCTTGAACTACCTCGCAATGGTTGCAGCGCGAACTGGAATGCAGTGCATTTAATGCTTCCAGTGCTTTGGTTGGCGCTAAGTCCACTTCCTTTACAGAGCATACATTCCGGCTCTGAGGAGCAATTTTATGCTTCGTGGCCCTTTCCACCGCATCTGTAGCCATCTTTCTTTGGTCAGGTTTTATGACTATATTGCCTGTGTGGCGTCGATCGTATAACGTTTAACGCATCATTGTGAGGAAGTTCTTTCTCATTTCAACCCAGTTGATCGGCTCGTTCAATGGCCCTGAGAAGAAATTTTGAACCCATTCGTAAAAATTAACATCGCTTCTTGGTACAGGACATCCAGGGGCCTATTTCATAAAACTACAACACTAATAATTATTTGTGAATTCAATTGTAACTTGTAAATTATGTGCAAATTTTTGTTTCATAAAGAATGCCAATACACTAATAACTACAAGTATGCCACGCCTGTAACTACAAGTGAATTTACAACTGCGGCGAGCTTTTCTGTTTCATAAAAGCATTTGCCCAAAAAATTATTAGCGACGGACTTGTAACTACAAGTGAATTTCTTACAAGAGTAGAGGACTAATAAAATCACGTACTGTGATCGCTTAACAGTGAAGTATAGCCGCAGACTCGTAGTTCTTCGCAAATAATTTTTACCTTGTAGTTACAGACTTGTAGACTTATAGCATTTTGATCGCTACACTTATAATTTGAATTTACCGCTCTACAAGTGCTGAAAAATGTTTATGGAACACAAAATTACAACTCCATACTTTATTTGTGCTTGTACATATTTACAAGTTTACAAGTACAACACTTGTAGTTTTATGAAAAAGGCCTCTGGTGTGTCCATTCAGTTCTGTTTGGCATTGAGAATTTGTAGCCCATATTGAAGTTGTGTTCATTGGGCATATGGTCGGTGACCTGTGGAATCGACAGTATTCTGGAATATCCAGTGGGTTGCTTCTTCCACTGTTTGGAGGTTCTCAGTCTTATTGCTGAGCAGGCAGCCAGATGTTTGCTGAAATGTCAATTGGAAATAAGTAGAGCATGGTTTGTAGTGCTGCAGTGGGAGAGAATCTCAGTGCACCAGTAATACTGAGACAAGCGACTCGCTGAGTTTTTTCATTGTAGTTAGGTTGGAATTCTTTTCCACTGGAGGACCGTCCAGATTTTTTCTATTTTCAGAAAGGCTTCGTTAAGCATATAAACTTACGTCTAAGAGTATGCTCATTGACAGCGTTGGTGCGAAAAAAGCCATGTTTTTAAAATTCCCCAATTTATACCTAAATTGTGTCGGAACTAATCGGATACACTATTTTGTGGCGTGTTTTTTATTCGATTTTTATGATTTCCTTTATTTTTTTCTGATTACAACTTTTACAACAAGAAAAATGAAATGTTTATGGTTTGCCATAAATTTACTTATTACACATGACACGAAACATTACTTCCTGTCACTTGTCCTGCGGAGTAGAGGAAAGCAAGGATTCAATATTGGCTCTTAATGTTCACTTAAATGGAGATTATACGGACATGCTTGAGTGTTCATGGCTTTCAATGAAATTGTTCGTCGATATGGTTCTTGTACACTGCTGTCAATATATGTAGCTTCTCTATTAACCAAGTGTTGTTAGGTACCCACTTGTGAATCATTTAGTTCCACTAATGGAAAGACTATCGGGACCACAGTTTTTAGCTTTTTTTTTTTTTACAAATTTCCCATTATATGTACAGTTTAGTTCCTCCAAGCATTGTCATCCATAAAAAAAAAAACAAAACTAAATACCTAATTCCAACCAACTACAACTTTAATAGGTAATATATTTCTGCTCGCCTTTTGGACTCTTGCCATGTCCCAGATAACAACAGCTCGAAGAATTCTGGCATCACAGAGATCGAGATGACCATGGTCATAGCACAAATCTACCCCTCTAATAAAACTTTCAATATTTTACCAATTTTTTCCGTATCTAACAAAAACAGTTTCCATACGCAATCGCTTGTTTACTAAGATTCAAAAATACGAGATATGGATACGAAAAAAAAAAAAAAAAACTACAAAACATGAAATTTCAATAAAAAAATAAGAGAAAAAAAAAATAATAATACGGCACCCAATTTTTGGAATACCAAGAAATATTCTCTCCAACCCTCCACCCACCCCATACCTAACGTGATCCCATTTGTTGGCCATCCATTTGCCTTCCCTCGATAAATAATAAACAAACTCCGAGAAGAAGATACAGATAGAGCAAGTCCTTTTGTTGTACTACCTACATCCTACATCCTACATGCGTGTAACTCTGTGTTTTTGTGTGTATGTGTGTCGTCCTTATAAATATTTATTTCGCATTTTTAGTTTTATCATCTCTGGAAAAGTATATCTACTAGTATAGTTGCTCGTTCTAGGTCAATAATAATTTTTAGTTGTGTCGCACTAAGAAGAAGAAGAAGAAGGATAATTCGAAATAAACATATCCTTCGGACGAGAAACAACATTTGCAAGTAATTTCTTTCTTCCTTGGAATAAATGAATGTGAATTTGGTGGTTTTTGGAGGATCCTTGATGTTAATTTGATTCCCATCTGTGTGAGCTGATTTATTCCGCACCGCAAATCAATAGAGAGAAGTCCCTTAGTAGTATATGTTGAGACTTATCCTTTTTGTTACTGTGACGCATATACCTATACAAATACTGTGTGGATGTAAGTATATAAAACATCTCTATTTTGAGCGTTTTGTTCCGCCACTGTCATTGTTCTCCGGAGTTATTATTATTTTTACGGTTATAATGGGAAAAGTTGTTTTTGTGAGTTTCACCGCAGAGTGAGAAAAACAGTTGGGGGGTGGGGGGTGGCGAAACCTTCTCCTCCTTCCCAAGTATAACAAATTCCAATAATAATATCGATAATTTGCTATATTTTCGGCCGCCAATTGTCTGCGAGCGGCTTTGGGTTTTTTTTTGTTTTTTTTTGTTCTTTCGTCCTCGGGATTCGGTTTTCATCGCGAGATGGTGAGAATTTGAGTGAATTTTTCTTATTGAAGATGAAGTGAGTTTTGGTAGAGCGTGCGGCAGGGGTATGTGTGTGTGTTGGTTAATAGAAACTTAGATATGTCATCAGATCCTCTGGAGTGGAAATTGATTGAAAAAGTTTTCACTTTTATGGGATTAAGTTGGTTTGTTACAGAAGCACAAAAGATGTAGGAGGAGGGCGAACGCTGCTACTACATGACATGAAACATACATAGTTGTCACCACCTTCAGAATCATGTCCAGCATCTGAGACTTTGATCGATGACATGTCAATGACAGCTAAAAATAGAGTCATGGGACAATAAATACTAAGGATATCCCTAAAAAAAAAAGACGAGACATATATGTGGCGTCTCTTGAGAATGCTATCAAATTTTTAGAGATTTCCGGTTCGGTGTGTTTGATGGAAGATATACAATGTTGAAATCAATATTTGTACGCCAGAGTTTTAAATTTTATTAGTAAGCTCTGGCACACTAATTTTGACCGTAAGATGCCTTTGGTTACCCGATTATTCAGTGGAAATGAGAGGTTAACTGATTTCAAAACATGTCCTCTTTACCTATTTGCATTCAGTTGCACGCTCCAAGGTGGTTGAGGTCCATTTCGGTCGTCTGTCTGGATCTGCAGTTTCTGAACTAGGTCAATGTTGCTCTACAGCTCACATATATGGCTCTTCGTAGAATCTCCTCCTTCGTAGCGTACCACGATCGTACAAATCATGTGAGAAGACTTTTAAACCGATTTCATCTTAAGTCCTGTCCGTCAAAATTGACGAAATTTCATTAGTTAGGCCATTGCGATGAGGCCACTTTGTTTTGTCTGCAAGGCCTGTAGCTAGAGTCGAACGTTCGGGACTCGTTAACATTGAGAAGATGATGAAACAACATTAAGGTTTCTAGTGTGCCCAGATTGTATTCACCTAATTGCTTCGAGGACCTCAGTTTTGCTGTAGAACTGGTACCCATTTGTTTTGTGACGATGACGATTGAAGAAGATACAAAGTGGTCTGGAGTGCAATGCTGATAACTCTTTGTTCAACAAAGCGATTTTTTTTTATTGAGAGAAGACTGTACGATTTCAGCAGGACTCTGCAGATAATTGCCTAATATTAGAATAGAAGCTGCCATCTGCGTAAGCAAACAGTACTTGATCTTAAAGAGTTCTACGTCTTGCTTCTAGCTTAAGGG
Source organism: Xylota sylvarum (assembly GCA_905220385.1). NCBI lineage: Eukaryota > Metazoa > Arthropoda > Insecta > Diptera > Syrphidae > Xylota > Xylota sylvarum. Next base: position 97,920,825 of record LR999957.1, on the reverse strand, counting down.
AGCTGCTTGTGAAAGTTGCATTAACTACTCTGCTCTGAGGCATTCTACTCCGATAAAATCTAAGCTCCAAAGATATCGCAGTAGTAACAACCATAGTGTGGTTCAACCGGACTGAAACTGAACCTTGGTAAAAATTCTAGTTTTAGTTTTGATATTATCAAACAGTTTCACAACAATAGAGTTATCCACGCTAAGAAATATGTTCTTCATAGTGACTATGACAAGCCTCATCTTAAACATACATAAACAACATAAGGTCGCTCAAATCAAATTGTGAATATTTGACTACAATTCTTTTCGGGGCCAGATTCTAACCAGATTTTATCTTGACTGAAAGTGAAAGCAACAACAGGATGCGTAGTATGATCAGTTCCACACAAGATCTTCATAATTCCAGTCCGACATCTACCAGCAGCCATTTCGCTATAGAACGACGATTTCTTTTAAATCTTTTACTGCCAGAATACTAAGAGTGCCTTAGCTGCTTTCGATTTAACAGGTTTTCTATGCTAGACTGACCAAATCCAACTATATACCCATTTCTAGAACACCATTCGTCGATTAGGCCGAATGGTCCTACAAAAAGCAATACAACATTATACTTGTATACTTGCTATTTTTGTTTTTTTTTTTTTTTTCAGCGGATGTGGAACCTTCTATAGGCACCGCGTTCCAAGTTACACGGTAGTCTCAGATTTGTACTGACTAAACCTAGCCTCCGCTAGGACCACCATTAGGTGGGTTTATTATATTACACGACCGGCATGGTGTTTTTCCTCTCTGTCTGAGCTCGATGTGTCAGTAGGGTGCAAACTGCTTACCACTTACTTACCGATTTCGACAAATTCTCTAAAATATTCAGAACATCTAGTACAACATTTAATTCGTCTTTCCTCAAGGAACCTTGGGCAGTTAAAAGCAACGTGTTCCGGATCTTCATTGCATCCAGGGCAAGCTAGAAATTCTGGCGGGTCGTCGAGTTTAAAGCGTGGATGTATCGGCAATAATCGCCATAGCCTGACAGAAACTGCGTCAATTGGTAGTTTGGGAGGTAAACCTCTATTTATTCATGGTTCTATCCTGGGGATTAATCTGTATGTCCATTGTCCCTAATGTAAGGTGTCCCATCTTTGTTGCTTAGTAATATTGTACTTTCTTCTCGTCTTAGTTCTTTAAGATCCATGTACTCCGTCCTTCTGTCTCGAATTCTTTTGGCTTCATCAGCCAATATATCTATGGGGATTATACCCGCGATAACGTACGTCGTTTCATCCAAGATTGTCCTATAGGCCAATATAGCTCAAAGTGCGGTTAGTCTATAGACACTGTTTATCCGCAGTCGATTTTTTTTAACTTTTAGTGCCTTCGACGAAACTGGGAATGCGTAGAGCATTGTTGAGCTCACTACTTTACAGTAGTATTCTCCTTGTACTTCTTGGGCCCTCATTTGATGCTTTAAAGCTTAGTGTGCCGTCTATTATAATGCCGAGGTATTTAATACATCTTTTGGAGTGCGTAACTCCTCACATTCATGGTCTCTCTTATTCTCCAACTACTAATAAGAACTGCCTCTGTCTTGTGTTCTGTCAAAGCTAGCCTCTTTGACTCTAGTCATTTTTTGACAGATGCGATGGTCTCGTTTACGTTAAGTTCTAACACGTCTATATGCTTCGCAGTTACCAGTATCGCTATGTCGTCAGCGAATGCTATAATTTGTACTCCATCGGGGACTCTCAGTCTCAATATGTTGTCCTATGTATATCCGCCTCGAATAGCAGCACTCTTTTGTGGAGTGCGATTATATGCAGAATATATCCTAGTATATCCCCCAATTTAATGTATTCAACGCGTTTTGTACATCAAGTATAATCACTCCACAATATTTTCTACGTCCCCGCCTTCAGATAGAAACCTCTATTGATTGCTTGACCATTAACACCACCTTGCTGATAGCTTCTTTTGTTGATCGTACTTTACATATTGTCCATATTGTTGGTCCGAAATACCTTCTTCTGAATCAGTGACCAGGAGTAATCTACTGAATATTAAGCGTTCAAGTATCCTTCCCATTGTATCAAGCAGACAGTTTGGGCGATGCCTTTGGTAATAGGACTAGCCTCTGCTTTTTCCAAATCGAGGGGAAGATACTATTCTCTAGACAAAACTGCATTGTTTTGGCGAATATCAGAGAATATAGGCGAATAGCTTACTGCTGCTTTAAAAGCTTCCCATCTGGCACTGGGCATTTGATGTCGCCAATATTTTTGCACACGTTCAGTATTTCTTGTACTGTGATTACGGGTATCGTCGATATTTCATAAATTATGCTGCACTTCCCATGTTGTTGCATTTCTCTTGTGGCGTCGTGTGACCCTTGATTTTTGCCATTACTACCCTTAACGTCGAGCCCCATGGCGTTCTGTCAGCCTCATTACAGAGAGACCTAAAACTTGATCTCTTACTTCTTCTTATTTCGTTGCGAAGTTCTTTTTTTTCTCAGCTGTTTATATTTTTCTCTTTTAAACTCCTAGTCTGGACTTCCGAACGATCCCTGGCTTTTCCTCCTGGCTCAAAGACACTTTGCTCGAAGATCAACAATATAATTGTTCCAAAATAATACCAAGAGACTGGGGTTCTCCTATTTATTCATATTCTTCTTGGCATTGAAGCATCTTGTCTCATCTCTTGGACGTCAAGTAGTACTGCGTCCTCCACTGGGCTTGTTTGAAGCTCTTTGTCACGCATCATTTCACAAAGGAGTTCTTCGTCAAAACACCTATTGGCCTATCCAAATTCGATGCTTCGGTGTTTGTTGGTATAAGTATCTCTTTTTGATGTTACCTCATAAATTACTGATTGGTGGTCGCTATGAGTATAATGTTCCATTTAACTTTTCAAATCAGCAAACTGTTTGCAAAGGTGATGTCGATGACCGAGTTTCCACCATTTTTGTGGAACTTGCTAGTGTTGCCTATGTTGGCTAAGTTAATTTCAAGGCATGAAAAGGCTTCTAATAGGTTCTGACATCTATCATTTGTCGGTGTGGTACCCTAGTCTGTAGCCCACGCGTTAAAGTCTCCGGCGATAATAACAGGATGTTGTCTCCTTGCTGATTTAACTATTTTGCTTAGCATCTCGTCATACATATTTTGAGTGTGGCCAGCTGTGGCCATATAAGCCTCTGACTTTTATCCACACAAATCCGCCATCTTTTTCCCTCATCACCTAATGCGGGTGATAGTTACCACACACCAATATTCCTTACTTGTAGGCCTGAATGTAGACGTAATAGCTATTGAGAGTATTCAGCCGATAGTAAATCATTATGCACGACAATAGATGGACAGCTTCTATTGATCCCTGACATTACAATCAATAGTCTGTTCATAGCCATTGTTTTACATCACAGAACCATACACCGCGCTGTCGACAGAGTCACAAATCCAGTCTAAAGTCGATGAAAATGTATATTCATATAAGGCCAGGCAATGCCGCAGGATATTTGATAACCTATCAGTTACCACAGCCGATGCAATCAAAAATGCTTAATTAATTGTTGGACATAGCTGATGATCAGTTTGGATGAAGGTTCCTTGTTGTGACCTTACCGTTGTCTTAAATAAGCCTCTTGTCTTAAATAACATCATAGTCTCCCGTAGTCTTTGTTTAAGCTTCACCAAGGAACTGAATATCTGCAGTGGATTACTGTCACTGAGCATTGGTTCAGTGCAGAAATCAGCTAAGAACCGATCAGACAATATAGCACAGAGTCTATAAAAGGGGTTCCTCTACCATGTTTTGATTATTACCCAACACATTGCCCTCGCAACTTGATTGAATCATCACAAAGAAAATCCACAACATTTCGTATGTAACTTCTGGAATGGATCATGGTCTGTTGAGCTGAATGAATCAACAATTCTCCCAACGGGTGTTATTTTGAAATGAATGTTATCCAAAACATTCTTAAAGCTTGGTCACATCTTTGTCTGTTTTCAGACCTTTTGTCAACGTCTTGGTGTATCCAACCAGTATTCGAAAATACATACTTAGTTTATTTCCAAGTTTATTTTGCATTTATTGAAATTCCAATAATTTTAAAGTATGAACCGGCACGTTAATCTGGGACTGAGAAATGCTCAATTTTAAAGACTGTACGTTCATTAACGATGATACCACCTCATCCATATTAATGCAACCATACGCCCGCCCCTACTCGGCCTAATCCAATCAATTAGTAAATTAAATCCAACAGGAACCATTTGACTTAACAACTCCTATCTTACAATATTAATAATTGAACAACAATCACACTTAACAGATTATAGACCTGTAGGACCAATCATCCCCTCGCAGGAGCCCACCGCCCCGGACCAGTTTTACTTGTGTGAATGAACTTTTCATTGTTTCCACCTCTAAACTTCTTTTAAATAAGTTTCAAAAAAACAAACCCTCCTCGCGTAATTGTATAACCACCCGCACAAAACAAACAAACCTATCAACCCTCTAACAAAATTGAAAAAGTAAAAAAAAAATAAAAACAAAATACTCAGGCACTGAAAGGAAACAAAGAACAATGAACCAATACAGCGGATGTTTAACGATATCGTGAGAGTTCACGACGACCGACCAACAACGACGTCGGTCGTTGGGTTTTAATAAAATATCGCCGCTGCCTCCTTTGTTAGCATAAAAGTTTAAGCGCTAAATAAGCTTTTAAGGATTAAAACTAAATTATAAAATATTCCTTCCATTGGTTAAACAACAACAGAAGCAGTAGAAACAGCAGCACAGACAAGCATCAACAATTCTTATCCATTCCATTCATCCGCCAATGATGACGGAGAATGACATTTTGCACCCCTGCCTGTGTCCTTTTGGCCTGTCATTGTTGTTCCGCAATCCTGTCGCTTGTTCTTCTTCCATTGAGAAGCAAACAACTACAAAAATAAAGCGAGAAACTCAAAGAATGAATGAGGAAAACAAAAATAAAAATAATGCATCGACGATGCTTAGAGGGGGTGGGCGATGATGCCACTAGTTGCGCTACTGCTAAAAATAGCTTAAGGGAGGGAGAAAGGTAGCGAAAAATAGCCCGAGAGACTGAGTGCGGTTTTTCATGTCACCGACGTTATTAGACATGAAAGGCAGGCGCTTTTGTTGCCACGTTACCGCACTGTTGTACATACTTATACCACCGCACCCTACTGTAATGTATTTGTGGCGGGTAACGATGGAAGGAAATTTCAATTTTCGCTGCGAAATGAGACTTATTTGACAGAAGATTTTATGTGACGTTTCAACGAACTCTCGAGGTCCGTGACTTTTGACCCGTAAGGGGGAGTTGATTCCGCCTTTGTTTTTTTTCGTTCTTAAAGAATGAGTAGTACTAGTACTTGTGAGCATTTTTCTATTTGTTGTGTTCTTGTGGAGTGGTTTTAAGGGAACTAAACACGTGGATGGTGTCCCTTAATCAAAGATGGAATAATGGGAAATCGAGATTTTTCGTAAGAAGCTTCCAATTTGTATCCAAATTAAGTCATGGAAAATTCAAAGAAAGGAAGAGTAGGTATTAACTGTCGAAGTTTTAAAAGTGAAAAATACAGTACAATTTGTCGTCTCTTGAGTTTCCATCACTTGAAATATTTATATCATTTCGTCTAAATCACAAATCACGTATCAAGTTGCGTCCACCGCCACCAATAAACGTCGTTGGATTTACAGACTTTAATAAATTGCACTGCCTCTTGAAAGAGACTTTGGAATCGGCATTCAGAGTAACGCCACTCCGCAACGATGTATGGAAAATTAACATCGATGACCTTGACGGTTACCGAGCATTATCTCAGAAATTAAATACCAAGAAGAGTACACCTATTAGAATAAGGCCATTGCATGTTGTAGCAAGAGCACTCCACCCCTCTTGCACTAAAGAAGAAATTATGAATGATCTTCAAGCTAAAGGCTAAAGTCTTGACGCCGTAAATATTATCAAGAAGGAGAGCCAGCGAACTGAGGGAGATCAGGAAATTTTGGTTAAACGTGGGCTTCCACTGTTTATGCTCACCTTCGATAAGACTGAAAATTTGGACGATATTTACAAAATAAAAACTATACAAAATATCGTAATCAAAATTGAGCCTTAACGTAAGAACACAAGATCGATCCCGCATTGCAAACGTTGCCAAGGGTTCAACCATACGCAGGCTTACTGTCCAGAAGAACCGCGATGTGTAAAATGCGCCGGTAAACCTATTTCGGAAGAATACAAGTTAGATAAGCATGCTCCAGCGACTTGCATAAACTGCAAGGGAAAGCACCCAGCGAATTATAGAGGCTGCGAAGTGGCGAAAGAGCTCCAAAAAAGGTGTGATGCGGTTAAAAATACCTTGCGCCCGGATCAGAAACTAAATGACAAACCTGCGGACCAGAGAAGGTGGTCAACCTTGGAAGTTTGCAGGCAGGCGAAAATGACTATTAAAATGCCGATTGGCACCACTTACAAAGAGGTTCTAAGCTTAGGGCGAAGAACACTGAAATGGGTGGTAGCGTTATCTGAAGGTCATGGGAATTTCGGGTATCACCTTAAGAAAATGGGTCTTCTGTAGGACGACGCCTGTGAACTATGCCTGGAGAAAGTCGGAACGGCAGCACATATATTGTGTTAATGTCCGGCGTTACCTAGCAGAAGAACGGAGGTCCTTGGAACCCACTGGGCAGAAACCCAGAGGATGAACCAGATTTCTGTTAAACAGATGCTAGCGTTGACATGAGGAATCAAAGCCAGAGAGAAACTGTGGAGAAATCCAGAGAGACTCTCCGGCTTAGATGGATCGAGGAAGAGAGACAAAAAGGGACCCAATACTGTGGTCTGGTTCGAAATCTCTCGAAAAATATATATGTATATCAACAGAAGGTGCTCTTCACTATCTTGTGAAGAAGATAGAAGGAACTATACGTTCCAAGGAAACAGCCCTGTATGCCTTTCTTGACATTGAGGGCGCATTCGATAACACTGGCTACGACTCAATAGCAAGAGCAATTAGTAGCAGAGGTATCGAGGATTCGACCAACCAATGGATACGGGCCATGCTGGAAATTCAAATTATTACTTCCTCCTCTGGAGGATTGTCAGTGTCTGTGACCGCAGTTAAGGGATGTCCCCAGGGAGGAGTCCTTTCCCCTCTTCTATGGTCACTAGTCATCGACAATCTGCTAATTGATCTTCAGAGATTAGGCTACATCGCCATTGGTTATGCAGATGACTTAGCGATTTTTATCAGTGGTAAACACAGCACGACCATTTCTAGTGTCATGCAATGTGCTTTACTATACGTGTTAGAATCGTGCAGCAGAGAAGGACTATCCATCAACCCTTGAAAACCCGTTCTAGTGCATTTTAGAAAAGAAGACAATCAATCTGGGACCTATTACGATCAAAGGCACCACCTTAGTCTATTCCAATGAGGTTAAATATCTCGGTGTCATCCTTGATAAACGGCTTAGCTGGAATTCTGATATCAAGTCCGCCATTGAGCGTGCCACTAGGGCCAGTAGACGCTTATACGGCAGAACTTGGGGTCTAAGTCCAAAATAGATACATTGATTGTATACAATGATGGTGAGGCCCATTATCACGGACGCGACCATTGTTTGGTGGTCGAAAGTTATTCTCAAAGAATTGCATGTCGGCATTACGGGTGCTATGCGCATCTGCCCCACGACAGATCTAGAAGCGGTTGTTGGGCTCTCTCCCCTACAAATCTTCATTAGGAAGACGGCCGCTAGATGCGCTATTAAGCTGCAATTAGAATACAAGTATAAATCAGGCAACCATGTGGGACACCTGAAAATTCTTGACTGAATTCCCAAAAATGACATGTTCTGTACTATCCCCGACATCATGGACAGGAAGTACTGTTTCGGTAGGTTATTTGAGGTAGAAATATTGGACCATGCAAACTGGTCTAATGGTATTCCGACACTGGACCCTAGAGGTCTGATTTGGTACACAGACGGATCAAAGATGGAAACTGGAGTTGGACCTGGTGTCTTTGAACCCAACACCAAAGTCTGAATACCTATGGGAATGTGTCCCACGGTTTTCCAGGCTGAACTCCATGCCATTGAGATCTACGCTAAGATAAACCTGGATACAGGTATTAAAGGCGCTAGAATATATATCTTTTCAGATAGCCAGGCAGCACTTAAAGCGCTGTCGTTCAACTTAATGGACTCTTTATCAGCTAAATGCTGCTACGATGCATTACAATCTCTTCCCAGACACAACAGGGTGAAACTTGGTTGGGTCCCTGGTCATCAAGGAATTACAGGCAACGAAATTGCAGATGAACTAGCTACGGCTGGCTCAGAATCTGCGTTCATAGGACCTGAACCTTACTGTGGTGTCTACTGGGCTACTGTCACAACGCTAATTAATACTTGTGAACATAAACTTCGTCTGGCTCACTGTTCCGAGGCTGAGACAATCCAAGCGATTAATCAGGCCTTTATCCTACAAGGAAATCCTTAATCTAGATAAGGAAAGCATTAGGAAGCTGGTGAGTCTGCGTTACCACCTTAACAAACTCAATCTGTGCCCAGAAACGGAATGTAGGTTCTGCTTAGAAGATGACGAATCCTTTGATCATATTCTCTGTGAATGCCCAGCATTACTTTGGTTAAGGAGACGTATTTTTCGTAAAGAAATATATTCATCAGCAGAGCTGAGGTACTCCGCTGCTAAGGACGTACTATCCTTCATAAGGGAGGTGGAACGTCTCTTGGCTTAGTATTACCCTTTGATACAATAGATCTGGCCATATGGGCAAGGGTCTCACAAAAAAAAAAAAAATATTAATTCACAGGTTCTTTCGTGACAAGAACTTTCGACACTATACAGTGAGGAGGAGTAATAAAAAATCGTGTTATAATCCAAATGCCTATCCTTAAGGCATCTTAGAAACAATAGAAGAAAGCCTTTTTCATTATTTCCTCTTGTAAGTGAATGATAGGTTTCAGATTCATTTCCTCTAAACCAAATTTAAATAAAATTCACTTTAGAAGACCATCCACGTTAGCTATAAATCAGTACCTGATGTCACTTAATTTACATTATTTACAGTGGCACTATGAAACCTCCATGCTAACCCTCTAAACAAATTCCATTTTGTAAACCAGTGACAGTGGTGGCAGTGGCTTTTAACGGAAAAATAAGGAAAGACAAAAAAAAAGAACTAAAACTTGCAACGATGGCACCTAAATTTCAACTTGTTTCTGTACTCGATGATTACCACAGACCACTACTCCTGGCTTGGGTATCACCCTAAATGCAAACACACACATGTACATACACACTCAGCTCAGGGCGTACAGAAGTGAAAGAATAAATCATCCAACATACGTTCCTGGAAGGGATGCTCTTTTCGTTTTCTTTATTTTTTTTTAAGTGAAAAATTTACAGGTGAGATACATAGGGATTCGGGATATTTGTCCTTTTTCCGAATGTGTGTATGCATGTATGTGTGTTGAAAGACAACACTAAAGGCAATATCACTGCGACATTTGAGGAAATATTTACACCCACTTCAACATACAAGTTACATCCCACAAGACACATGTAAAGGCGTTCAGCTACGTGTAGACCTTAAGGGTCAGGAATTTTTATGTGGGCAAGCTTTAGCCCTTATCAGGTCGTCATTGTATTCGTGAATGTCGTCTGTGGGACGTAAGAAAACGTCAGACAATAGGAAACGAAACTCGTTGCACTAAGCAGATCAGACTAGAAGTCTGAGATTCTATCAAGCTTCAGTCAGAAGAAGTGTATCTTGCTGGGCAATACTTCCCTTTTCGTAGAGTATAACAGCTGTCTAGATTTATAGTCAAACTAAACAACCAACCCAAGTAAAAACACTTAAAAGCTTCCCAGGACTGCTAAATATAAACTGGTTATCTGCTCCCGAAGATTACATTCAGAAATATTTGGCCAGTGTAGAGCCCACAGTGTAAAACCCATTTCCGTAACGTGTTTATGACACTCATACTCTCGGAAGTTTGACAGACGTTCGTCAGAGGTGGTGGAGTGAAAAGACTTTGGTTTTATCGGGTTCGAGATTTACATATAATAACTTTAACAAGGAACACTCTACAATTCAAAAACAAGGTCCTGAAAATTGCAACACACCCAAACAAAGGACAATTGTTTACTATGTCTCTTCATTCGATTGTCTCCACAGGATACCCTCATCTCACTAAAGAACTTAAATCTGTTTCCGAAAATTACGAAATTCAATTCAATTCGATTGTGTTTGGCATTAGCAACCGCATGCCATGACCACGCAGGACAGTGTTCCAATGCAAGGATGCACAACCAGATGTCATCTGTGGGTACAGTTCCCACATATGCCAGAAACAAAAACAGAGAGGACACTAAGAAATTCTCAGTGTGGTCAAGAAATTATCAGAAAATTACTTAAGTTTGAGGTTTGTTCTTAAGACAAACGGTAAAGAACATCTTCACCAAAGTAGCACAAAAAAGTTCCATTTAACTGCTGTTAAACGGTCAACAATCAATTTAATGCCAACAAAACAATAAAAAAAGATAACCTCCTCAAAGGAATAGTTTAGTGGTAAACAAGGATAATGGAGTGGCAGGATCTCCTTCCTTTTTTTTTTTTTTTTTACTTTTACTCAAGTTAAATCACATACCAAGAATCGCCAGAAGCAAAAAAAAAAAGACAGAATCTCTTCCACAAAAATGTTAACAACCTTGGATCAACCAACAAGGAATGAAGAAGATAGAGAGAGAGAATCTCAATTCCGAGAAGAAAAAAAATGTTTGCAGTCAAATTCCAGGTTTTCACCAGATGCCAGGATTCAGGATATCATTGCCATTCAGGTAAAGTGGAATGAAAACTTGTAATGGAATCTAACTCCAAACATTCAAGCATTTTTTAGCGAATTGCAATCATTACGTGCCCTATTCGGATTCTCCGAAGGATGAAAAATATGCTTTCAAAGGATTTTCTTGAATTAAATTTGATAGCCTTATCGTTATCCATCTACTAGAACACTAAAAAAAAAAATGCGTTGCTCTGTCATCTGGCAGGTAATCATATAAGCGGCTTACACAAGGGTGGGGGAAATTGTCGACGTTCGCCCGGGGAATTCCGTTACAAGAGGAAGAATTTCATTTTGTATGTTACACCAACCCTCAAGTGCAGCAGTGTCCTCGCCCCCCCCCCAGTGAAAGTTGGAAAAATCTTAAATCTTTTTCGCAGTGGGCGGCATGAATGAGAGTGTCCCCTCTCCACACGTACATATATTTCAATGAAATATTACAAAGGACTTAGAGATGTGACTTCGAACGCAGCAAGGATAAGTACAAAAATTCAAAAAAAAAGAGGGAGGACTTCCCTGCGGAAGTAGTGGCAATGCGTGTGTACGTCTGTTCAACTTGTGGATTTAGGTGAATTGTTGCTCCGAGATTTATGAATGTCAGGCAGTGTGAGGGGAGCTAGCGAAAGGACTGCTTTTTTGTTAAAATTTTTGCAGTTTGGTGTAATTATGATTAATTTTGATACTAAAAGTTGGGAATATGATCTAATTTTTTGGGATGGAAACTTTTTAATAGCGGTTCATGACCATAAACATTGTTTTTGACTTTTCAACTTTATTTTCGAAGTAAATTTTGGGCTCGTTAAACCTAAAGGTTAGTACAGATACCTTTTAATGTTTTAGAAACTCAAAAATTGTTAACAAGTAGGTAACAAAGAATTTCATTACCGATACTGGAAATATTACATTATGACTACAAAAAGTTTGATTACAGTGAGTAATGCAAACATTTGGCGCGGCAGAACCTTACGGGGCCATAGGTATCGAGACTGTGGTGTTGGGTCGAAAGACGCCAGCTCCAACTCCAATTTCCATCCTTGATCAATTTGTGTACCAGATCAGACCTCTGGGATCCAGTGCCGGAACACCGTTTGACCAGTTTGCACGGTCCAATATTTCTACCCCAAATAACCTACCGAAACAGTACGCCCTGACCATGATGTCGGGGATAGTACAGAACATGTCCCTTTTGGGAATTGAGTCAAGAATTTTCACGTGTCCCACATGATCGCCTGATTTATACTTGTATTCTAATTGCAGTTTAATAGCGCATCTAGCGGCCGTCTTCCTAATGAAGAATTATAGGGGAGAGAGCCCAACAACCACTTCTAAAGCTACCGTAGGGCAGGTGCGCATGGCACCCGTAATATCGAGACGTGCAATTCTTTGAAGCTTCTGAAGCTTCGTTGCCGTTGTCCGTTCAAGAACTTTCGGCCACCAAACAATGGCCGCGTACGTGACAATGGGCCTCATCACCATTGTATACATTCAATGTATCATTTTTGGACTTAGACCCCAAGTTCTGCCGTATAAGCGTCTACTGGCCCACATGGACATGGCGGACTTGATATGTGAATTCCAGCTAAGCCTTTTATTAAGGATGGCACCGAGATATTTAACCCCACTGGAATATACTAAAGTGGTGCCTTCGATCGTGATAGGTGCTAGATTGAACAATCTTCTTTTTGTAAAAGGCACTAGAACGGTTTGGCAAGGAATGATGGATAGTCCTTCTCTGCTGCACCATTCTAACACGTATAGTAAGCCACATTGCATGACACTAGAAATGGTTGTGCTGTGTTTACCACTGATAAAAATCGCCAAGTCATCTGCATAACCAATGGCGATGTAGCCTAATCTCTGAAGATCGACTAGAAGATTGTCGATGACTAGTGACCATAGAAGGGGAGAAAGGACTCCTCCTTGAGGAGAGCCCTTAACTGCGGTCACTATACGGCTATGGTAAGACCTTTTCTAGCTTATGCGTCGGTTGTTTGGTGGAGAGGGCTTTCGCTTAAGTATGTGACTGCCTTCTGCACCAAACTCCAAAGAAAGGCCTGTCTCGGCTGCACGGGAGCTTTCCCGAGTACGCCTGGCTCTGCTCTAGATGCTCTGCTCTAGATGCTCTGCTTGATTTACCTCCCCTTGATACTTTTATCATGGGCTGTACTATCAAAGCAATCTATCGTCTTAGACGGGGTGGCTTTTGGTATCATCGATGACCTTGCGCGACACTTATCCTACGACCCTAGTTCCAAGGATATGCCGTCTGATGACACCGGAATTTCGGCTGCTGTGTAAATTTCGAGTCGACTTTCCTTGCGTTCAGGACTGGCTTCGGCCAGAGTCTGAGCCTGGACTGGGCTGTAGTCGAATCTTCACGGATGGCTCCAAAACTAGTCAAGGGGCCGGTGCTGGTGTCTTCGTGGAGACCGACAACACTAGACTTCACTATTCGTTAGGCAAGCATACCTTTGTTTTCCACGCGGAGATCTATGCTATCCTAATGGCTGCCGACTGTATTGTTAAGATTAGGTGGCGGGGTCGGAGTATCTGCGTCTGTAGTGACAGTCAGGCTGCTCTTAGGGCCTTGCTCAACCCTGTAATCCGTTCCAAAATAGTTCGAGGATGCAAGAACTGAACTCATTGACTCTTGTCTGGGTCCCAGGTCACACTGGGATTGCGGGAAATGAGATCTCTGATGAAATTGCTAAGCTAGGCTCAGAGGATGATTTCTCAGGACATGAACCTGCGTTGGGTCTTCCCGAGTCCTCGGTCAGGGCCTCAATTGACGATTGGGTCTCCTACGAGCACAATTGTGTGTGGCATGGCTCTCCAGGATGCAGGCAGACTAAACGTATGCTCCCAAACGTCTGTAAGAAATCAGCGGCATCCTTACTGTCTTTCAGCAGAAAAGATTGCAGACAACTTATTTGCGTTCTTGCGGAACACTTTCCTTTTGCTAAATATCTTAGTGTGCTAGGCTTAAGAGACACCTCTGTCTGCGACGCTTGTGGAGAAGGCGACGATACTTCACATCATTTCCTTTGTTATTGCGCTGCCTTTGCTCGGATCAGGTGGCAGATCTTTGGCGCTGATGTGGTGAGTGCTGATACTGTAAGCTCCTCATCACTAAAGTGCATTCTCGGCTTTCTCCGAAAGTCGAAAAAATTCCAGTAAAATGGGTAATACTGGATAATGCTTCTTGGTATTACAATGGGCTAGTTGGGTCTGAGTGCTCCAGTGGAGTGTTTCCTAACCCGACAAAAAAAAAAAAAAAAAAAAAACTACTATGTACTACTACTTACTTTCTTACTTGATGATACAGTTCTCCAATTGAACCGGTCCCTAACTAACTACCTCCAGTTGCACACTCCTAGTTAGTTGTGTTCCTGTGGGGCCTACAGAGGCAGGTCTGTCTTTTGCAGTCACAATAGAAACTGCGAATGACCAGAAATAAAGACTTAACGTTGGATGCCTTATGTATGCAGTATTAACGTCTAGGTAGGTAGGTAGGTAGGTAGAGTGGCGGTTCTTAGAGAGAACTCAATTAGCGCTAGGGTGTGCCGTTTTGTTACCACAAAACTCGTCTGAAAAAACTTAGCTGATCTGGAATTAGACCCAACCCGTGGAGTTCAAATAACGGATTAGTTCTCCAATCCTTTTGTCAGCTATCTCGCCGAGGTCCACAAAAAAGGGTCTTCCTAGAATATTTTGCCTGATCCTCGCTAGGGCCGGACATCTGCAAAGGAAGTGATGTAGAGATCCCTTCTCATTGATATCCTTGCAGCTTCTACAGAAGGTGTTGTGAGGAATACCAAGCTTGGCCGCATGGTCCCCTATTGGCCAGTGACCTGTAATGATAGCTACAATTCTGGCAATATCTGGTCTTGATTTACCAAGTAGCTCGTTTGATTTAGGTTTGTTGTCTTTCTTGATATTACACAACTAGTCAGGCTTTTCTTCCCTTGATTGGCAAGCTGTAGGAAGTGATAATGTTGCCCTTAACTATACCTAGCGAAATATCGACTCTTTCTGCTAAAGAGCCGTTAAAGGCCGATCCTTGCCTGGTCAGCTCGTCAGTGCGCTCATTACCCTCTTAGTTACTGTGGCCTGGGACCCAGATGAGTGTAGTTGTTGAGTGGACACTTATGTAGGTGATTAATTTCATACCGTTATGAGGATATGGTGACCGCATCAAAGGCTTTGATAGCAGCTTGGCTATCTGAAAAAAAAGCGATGTTTTGATTGGATGTAGGGAGATCGTTTAGCAAACGGCAGACTTCTCGAATCGCAAGAAGTTCCGCTTGGAAAACACTAGCAGAGTCAGGGAGACGAAAGGACTTCGATATATTTAGTTGGTCAGAGAAGATACCTGCGCCGACTCCGCAGTCCATCTTCGAACCATCCGTATATATACCAATATCATAGTCACTGATAATGCGTCCGCCTTCCCATTTTTCTATAGTAGGCAGTTTGACTGAAAAAGATTTACTAAATTTGGAAGGTTGGTATTCTGTAGTCAGTTGAAGACGAAACCAATTCTCTCGGAATCGTTTCCAAGATCCTACAGTGTCCATACGGCTTAGCAGTCCAGCACCCAGATTCCTTGAGCCGGACAGCGCTACATGTAGCTTGGTCTTTTATATGAAGTTCAAGAGGAGTCAGGTGCAGGATCACACTTAGATCATCTGTTGGACAGGACCTCAAGGCTCCTGAGATGCCTACGCACGCTGATCTCTGTACTTATATAAGTTTTTCGATATTGTATTTCTTTTTTCATAGAAAGCTACACTTGCTTTCTTTACCCGCTGGTCTATAGTAAGTTTCCAACTAACTTTCGGGTCGAGTATCGTGCGAAGGTATTTTGCACTGGAAGATAAAGAGAGTGACTGACCACGAGTGTACCTTATCAGAGCACTTTCCATGAGTTGGCTTATCGTGGAGAGAAACTTTCCTGACACCAGTATAACCACGTCATCTGCGTACGCAACCACCTTTACCCCTCTCTATCAAGTCGCACTAAAATCTTGTTAATTGCCATGAGCCATAGCAAAGGAGAAATGACACCACCTTGAGCAGTGCCTCTACTAGCTGTCTTAGTTGCAATACTGTTACCTAATGCTCCCTGAATTATTCTGGTTTTCAGCATGGATACAATCCATTGTCTAAGAAAACCTTCTACACCTAACTCGGTGAGAGCCTCTTGAATAGCTTCAGTGTGGATGTTGTTAAAGGCTCCTTCTACGTCTAGAAAGGTAGCAAGAGCGTATTCTTTATAGTGAAGAGCCTTTTCCACAGTACGCACCACCTCATGAAGAGCCGTCTCAGTAGACCGACCTTTGAGGTACGCATCCTGGGATTTCGACAGTGGGGGGCTCTTCAAAGTTTCACGGATGTTAAGCTCTGCGATACGTTCTAGAGTTTTCAGTACAAAAGAGGATAGGCTAATAGGTCTGAAATCTTTCACAGATTCGTGGCCTCGCCGGCCCACTTCCGGAATGAAAACAACTTTGACACGTCTCCAGTACTGGAGAACATGATTTAAATATAAGCTGCTCCTATAGATCGGTATTAGCCAGGGAATTGCTATGTCATGCAGTTTCTAAAGCATAATGGGCATAATGCTATCAAGGCCGGGTGATTTATAAGGGGAGAAGCTATTTATGGACCAGGAGATTTTATCCTCCGTGATAATATTTATAATGCCATTCCACGATGTCGACGGTGCGTTGGTGGAACTAGCTTGTTCTGCATCACCGTCACAACAACCTGGAAAGTGTACTCTTATAAGTATTTCCAAAGATTCCGCAGTAGAATCAGCCCAGTTACCGTCCGACTTTTTCAGAAAGGACGGATTGCTGTGTCCTTTGGACAGAATTTTATTGAGCCGAGTCTATTCCTTAAGGGACTCGATAGATTGGCCATTCTGATGGACTTCTTATAACGTATTAACGTCTACTCTTGTGTGTTGTATGAGCATACATGCATCCATATGTACATTTTAGCATGATTCCTGTCGTCAAATGCACCCTTGACATCTAGGAAAAACCTTCATAATGACTGTTTCCTTGCCACTTAGGGATTCATCAAATCTTGATTAGTAAGGGGTCATCCAACAAGAGGTGTCTTTTTAAATTTCGCGCTATAGTTGAGCTGTCATCATTCAACTGTCAATGCGATGACTTTTGATAAGTAAAAACTAGGAGGTTGTAAAATATGGATCGATACATACTCGCATAAACTGTTTAGAGAGTAAGCACCATAAAAACGTTGGCAGGACTGGCGCCACACATATATATGGTGAAACATGGCCCTATGTCTTTAAGTGAAAATACCTTGGACTGCAGCCCTACATCTCCAGTAAGACTTCTGTTGTTTATATAGAGTGTACATATAATGAATGTATCTATAGCTATTCTACATGAACTTAATTAATGCCAAACTATCAATCAGTTATCAATAACCAAAATATTGAATATAATCCCCTCCTATACTGTAGACCATCCTACTGAAGACTGGAAAATTGAAAACAAATCTCTTTACAAGTTGCAAACTCATTAATTGTTCTTCGCAGAGTAAATGGTTTCAAACGATAACAAACTAGAACATGGCACTAGTGCGAGAGTACTACTCCCCCGAACGGCCAGTGTAACTAGACTTTTTGGCAGGTTTCAAATTCCTCCCACTGGTAATCTGTTTTTTCTTTTTTTTTTTTGAATTTTTAACGAAACAACTCTTGAAGTTTGCCTTGTAGAACAGTAAACGAACACGAAGAAGAAAAAAAAAAAAAAACAAGAAACAACATGACCTCATACTGCCACTGGCATCATGCCCCCACTGTCAGCCCAAAGAAATTTGTCGATAACAGGAAGCGTCCAAGTGCAAGAGGAAAACATCTCAAGTGGCCTTCCTCTTCGTCCTGACTATGTACATACATACATATGTATGTATGTATGTATGTTGCTCCGGTCGACGAATTTCACGTAAACAAATTTTAATTTATCGTTAAATATCGAAGTTGTAGTCCATAATTTTACAAAAACGGTGTGGTGAAGACTCTTTGGAAAGCGGGACTCTCAAGTGCAACTTGTATAAGACTCCACTGCAGCGAAGGGGGCCGGATTTGTTGAAAAGTTTTTCTCCTCAGCTCAGTTCATGCTTTTGACGGAACGATGGTTTGAAGGATCGCAAAAAGAACTCCATAAAGTATTATAGTATACAAACCAAGGCGCCTAAAAGTTTTTCCAGAACGACGACGAAGACGACGATTACGACGCCGCCGCCAAAGACAGGGATTAATTAATTCCATGATACCTATTAACATGAATACATGCCCGGAAGGAGCTTTGAACTGATTTCTTCCAGCTTCCCATTGATGGCCAACGTGGCTCCAACGAGATGAATGGGCATGCTGCACTTAAGGAGGTTTAGATGCATACATACATACATCCTCGGGTTCGTTGTGGCTATGTTCTTCGACTACTTCGCAATTTTGATGGTTTTTAATGTCTTCCTTGGGGGCGGTTGGGGTTGGTTTTCTGAGAACGGGGGAACGACCGAAAACTGCTGTGTTGTGGTAAGAAAATTTGTATCTACAGCAATTGGATACAAATAACAAGTTTTCCAACAGATGAATAAGAGGAGAACGGACGAAGATTACCATGCGTATATGCTTATTGAGTGATTACTTTGGCCAGAAGTTGTTTATTTCCGTACATACGTACATATGGAGGGCAGAGAAATGCCAGGCAGACCAACAAGAAGAAGAAGAGTAATGACTTCAAACTTTGTTGCAACGAATATTGTGGTGGGATAGTAAAGTTTCTGGAATTGGTCGACAATATGCAAATGAAGAGAACACTTTAGAATTGGAGGAATTCAATTATAAGGACGTTCCTCTGCATAACTTTGCTGGAAAAGTGTAATAATTGGAGGAAACTTTATACGATTGCTATTGCACTTAAGTGGGATATGTCTTGATAGTGGAAAGTAAAGAGAGTGCATCGAACCTGTTAAGAAATTTAGAGAAAGATGAAGTTGCTGCATTGCTTACAAGGCAACCATAATCCCACTGTTTCCTTAAGTCCTTTTGCTTCTTAGTTTTTTGATAAATTCCTATTTTTTCATTCCATTATTGGATGGATTTCCATTCCATTTGCATTTTAGTGTAAATAAGTTGAATATTGCAAACGTTCTTCAAAAGAATCGCCGTCTAAACAAAAAAAAGTACTCAACTCAGTATGAACGAAAAAAAAGTACTGAAGATAGTATGGAACCTTGAATCACCCCATCATGATGTGAACCTGAAAGATATTTTGAATAGAATGCAGTTGGGACCTGTGACGTTTGCAGTTGGGAAACGATAAATGTCGTGTTAACGAAACAATCTCTTGAGAAACGCTTTCTACTGACTTGTTGGACCTTATAATAGTGGAATAATAGCCTTTTCCTTGATCGTGTGAAGTCTTTCCACAATCTTTGCTTCATCAGGTATTCGAAAGACTGCTATCAGGCTTTAGTCCATGAGACTTCTTTAAGTTCAGGGATCTTCTGCTATATTTATAGGACATTACACCGTGTTTGCAATTGCTATATGATTTTGGATGATAAAGATGATCTCCTCTCACACTTATAGTTCTTATGACATCATGTTATTACATGATACATCATGTTATTCGGCTTACAGTTATCGAACATATTATCTTAAGGCGAACCGATTCCTGTATGAAGAGGAAGCCGGTTGAGGATAGTAGCCTATTGATTTCCGTGAAAGAGATTGGTAGTTTTGTCGATGACTTGCCCTATTCTCTAGCTGTGTACGTCCTCAAGTTTTTTTTCGAATATTTTACTGAAAGAGTTGAAGACTATCGTCCCTTCTGAACTGATGCAGTTGACGTTGAAATGATTTCTTTAGGTTTAACGTATCTGCGCTGACATTTTGGGCATTCTTGATCCTATAGAGTATTTATTCTTAACTGACTGATGATACAGTGCAGTGCTATTTCGACACATTGACGAATTATATCCTCGACTTTGTGGTTTAAGTCCGCTGGTACACAGGTAGCCAGAAGTGGCTGTTACACTGAACTGCGGTGCAAGCCAATTGTCGCTTAGGTGCCATTTTAAGGAGCACAATTTATGAGACATTGGTTGTTAAGCCCGTAGTTGGGCTCCCACGCAACGGTTTTGATATTTAACAATCTTTCGGAGGAAATTCTCGCACCAACTCTGCATTTCATCTTCGAATTGTCAGTGTACATTTATGTCTCCTTTTTCAGTTTGGACTTGAAGGAAAATCAGTGATATAGACGGATAAGATATGTCTCATATAGACAGTCAGAATCGTCCCGGTCGGTTGTTGCAGTTGCGACAATGTGCGTTGAGTGGGATGCCTAATTTGGACGTGTTCTAATTTCAATGATCTTTGCAATGTCTGTCCGAGTCCTGGTCTGTAGATCTTGTGTTCTCGTCCAGTTGTAGTTAGGCCACACCTGCCTTGATAAGACACAATTCTAAAACCTATACAAACTGCTGTTGGCTTTTGATAGAAAGTGTGAGAAGATTCGATGTTTGACAGTTCCCAATGGGGACTTGTCAAGGGCTGAACCACGCCTCGCCAACTCATCAGACCGTTCATCCCCCTCTTTGTAACTGTGCCTTAGCACCGAAAAGAGACTGATCTCAAAGCAATGTTCTAATGAAGCGAGTTCCTCTTTGCACTGTTCCACCAGCTTAGAAGATGTCATGTTCGCTACTAGAGCCTTAATGGTGCCTGGCTGTCAATAAGGATGACAATGTTTCGGATAGATGCTTAAAATGCGATGGGCTTCGAGTATTGCCAGCTTTTCAACCTGGAAGACTCTAGATGAGTCTGGGAGCTGGTATAACTCAGATATCTGGAGCGTTTCCAAGAATCTATCCCCTACCCCGTAGTCCATTTCTGAACCATCTACATATATAAATGTTGTAACATACTCCTTTATTACCTCACATTTTTCGCAGTCGCTCCTGCATGGAAAGCCTACCATTAGGTCTTTGCTAAAGTTCAGTTTGGGTATGGTGTAGTTAGTAGAGTTGTAGTTGGTTAGAGTCGTTGTCAAACCCCTAGGAAACAGATCCATAATGTTGCTATGACCGTACGGCTAGTATACCAACACCTTGCTTCTGCTAATGTAACCGCGTTACATGCTGATATGCTTTCGATATGTACATAGATCGAGTGGTATAAGATGCAGAAGAATATTCAGGGTTTCATTTGGACATGATCGCATGGTACCTGTAGTGTCTATTAGCCGCTGTTCCTTGAATTTTGTTTAGTTGTCTAATGTTGTAGTCTTTTCTCAAGGCGGACACCCAAACAGGTTACTCGTATGATGTGGATGCGTGAAGATCGGTATTTCGGCTTTAGTAGTAAAGGACCTCAACACCAAGATAGTCAAATGCAAGCCCTGAGAGGATTTTTTTTATTACCATCAGCTACTTAAGTCGCGGTACAAACCCACCTTGAGGTGTTGCCCTATCGACAGATTTGACTACTAAGGTATAACTGAATAGTTCTGATCCCTATCAAGGATGATAAATAAAAATAAGTGACTAAAATAACCGCAGCAGTTAAGTCAGAGTAGTAGTAAACTACTAAGTCCTAAGTCTTATTGCTAATAAGGACAGTTTTCGTTTTGTGATGATTCTCCACTTGATGAGCGAAACAATCTCTTAACGTCTTTGATGATTTTGTTGCAGTGTTGGGTCACGTTCTCTAGGGTTTTAGCCACTACATCCACGGCGATATCATCGGCGTATCCAATTACGTTGTACTCTATCATACATAATGTTCGAAAGATCAGTTAGAACTGATCTCTGTGGTACTCTTCCTGTAATTTTAAAGGTAGAAGGATTTATCTTTAATACAATTTGTAAGTATTCAAGCAAACACACTTGGAACAGCAATAGGTCTATTGTGATACCACATGAATAATAGGAGATTTTTTGTTCTATTTTTTTTTTTTTATTGTTGCGCCAAAGGATGTGGCCAGTAGCCCGTACTACTAGCATGCACGATTCGCAAACCTGAATAATCGATGTCACGAATACGCCTACGTACTAACCCACACCCTGCACACATCGAACCACTTTCCCCGCGGGACTGCCGTTAGGTATTACGTCGCGCGGCTGGTTAGTCGTCTTTAAGGCTATATTATCCTCTACGCGTTATTATTCACGTTACGTTGGCGCTCTAGGCGCATTAGATCGCTGAGGATGCGTACCGCCATGTTACTTACGATGGTCCAGTTTTCATCATTCTGAAGCATGTAGTTTAAAAAATTGTCGGGAGTGGGCCACTCCCCAAATTGATCCCGAAGAGCGCTTCTCTCGGTTTCATATCGTGGGCAATGAAAAAACACATGCTCAGCATTTTCCGAAGCATTCCCACAATGTGGACAATTTGGGATATTTTGATGTCTGCGATATAAGAGATATTCTCTGAAACAGCCATGTCCTGTCAGAAACTGGGTGAGATAAAAATTTGTTTCATGGTCCCGGTTCATCCACACATCAATCACTGGTATAAGACGATGCGTCCATCCTCCCTTTAAGGATTCGTTCCACTGTTGTTGCCAGGTTGCGATACTGCGATTCCTTTCGTATCTTCGTTTTTCGTCGTCTACCGAACCATTTCGAACTCGCGCGCTTTTAAGTCTTTCCATTTCTTCAGTGAGTAGGTCGATGGGTAGCATTGAAGACACGATGAGTATAGCATCGTTTGAAACAGTTCGAAACGCACTGGCGACCCTAAGTGCGCTGAGACGGTGGACCAATTTAACTCCACGCACATAGGATTTAACTTTCGCGGCACTTGATCATATTTCGGCTGCGTACATATTTACAGAACTCACAGCTTTTGCGATAATAAGGCTTTTATTCTGCTTGGAGCCTCCGATATTACTCATCAGCCTTGAAAGTACACCTATCACTTTTGGCGATTTTTTGCTTGCATACTCTAGATGGTATTTAAAACTTTAAACTTAAAACGGCTGAGAAACCACTTCGTTCCCTCCGACCCTAAGCGATATCGTTTCGCGAGCTTTCCTGCTTGTAATAAGCACCGCTTCGGTTTTAAGATCGGCAAGTTGTAAACCGGCGTCAGCTAGCCAACTGTCTCATTACAATGGAGTTCAACTTCTTCTAGTATTTTTGATACAACCATCACGGCGATATCGTCCGCAAAGCCGATGATTGACGCTTCTCTTGGAAATGGTGGGCGTAGATTTCGTCATACATAACGTTCCACAGCACGGGTCTTAGGACCGAGCCTTGTGGTGCGCCGCCAGTTACTTTGTACGTCTTAGTTTCCTCGTCAGAGTCATAGAGGAGAACTCTGTTCGCAAAATAGCTCGTTATTATTTTACCGAGATAATTCGTTCACAATTCGCCGAGTTAAACGCGTTTTTCACATCAAGTATTATAATGGCGCAGTATTTTTTGGTACCCCCTTTCCAGCGTTTACCTTCTATAGCGGTTCGGGCTCTCGTTATTACCGCGTTTATTGCGTCTATCGTGGAGCGTGACTTACGAAAACCATATTGGTGATCTGTGAGGCCTCCTGCTGTTTCTACTGCTGGCAAAAGTCTATTGTAGATAATCCCCTCAAATATTTTGCCGATCGTGTCGAGCAAACAAAGAGGACGATAGGATGAAAGATCGTTTGGACTCCCCTTTCCTTTCGGCAGTAGAACTAGTCTTTCCAGGGTTCAGGGAAAACGCTCTCGCGAAGACACATGTTAAACATTTCATTTAAGTCGGGACGGGTGTTAATGGCAACTTTAAGGGCTCTATTTGGGATACCGTCCTGTTCGAAAAGATGAGGATATCACTACCAGATATCAAGTTTTCCTTAAGCCAAGATTAGACTTCTTTGATTGCTATAATTTCCGACTAGAACAGGCTCCAGTGATGTGGAAGACGGAAGGAGAGCTTAAGATTAAGACCAACTCCGTCTTTGGTTTTTCAGCCCTCAGTGTAGAAGTGAATCGATTCATCTTCTAAAAGTACTTCTTCATTCCAGAGTGATCTGTAAGGGATGGTGACGATGAAGTTCATATCAAAATTTTGACGTGGGGTGGTATAGTGCGTGTTTTTGGGAATGATTTTGAAATTATTCAGAATGGAGGCATGGCTTTGTCAGAGAAAGTTAAGGGTCGGCCAAAGGAATTTTATATCTTCTGGAGAAGAGTACTAGTTCAGTTTGGTGGGGGCTAACATCCAAACCACACCAAACCGCCCAACTTGCTACCTAATTTAAAGCGTTTTGTAAAAAGAATATTTAGGCGCTTTCCTCTCTTGTAGATAAGTAGCAAGGATAATATTTGCCTTATCCCTCTGTCATCCATTAGGCCTACAATGAAGCCTTCTCGCTTCTCATAAACTGCCAATGTCAGCTGTTCAAAAAGAAAATTATTACTTCCGTTACCATGTCATCATCCAGTCACCTCTATAATCAACTTGATTGCAAGAGAATAAGTCTAAAATCTCTTCTTTATCAACTTCGATTCGATATCATCTTCCCTCCACATGTGCGTCCTCCACAAAGGAATCAGTCATTTCATTGCAATTGATCAACCTTCTCATCACTCAAAATCGCAATTCATCGTTAGATGAACCATGTGTGTGCTGTGTGCATGCACCAACAAAAAGGTAAAATAACTGCTTACTTCATCATCAACATCATCATCATCATCATCCTAGTCGTTTGCGGAGGATCAACTTCGCATATGGCGGAAAGTCATTCTAGTCATCAAGTTCTAGGCAAATTGTCAAAGGATTTGCAGGATATTCGCATAAAGAAAAAAAAAATGAGAAAAAAAAAAAAAGAATGCGAATGAGTTTTCAGGTAGAAATGGCGGTTCAATGACTTTACAGAACACGAGTCAGACATACTGACTCCCACGCAATGTCCTTTGTGACAGCATATTGGTACTCCCGCTCCTTTGATGGCTTAAGTGAATGGGACTTAGTGAAGTGGAAAGTAGGCAGCGAGTATGGTTTTTTGGTTGTTAATTAAATTAAAAGGATAACGTGTCTGGTGAATGCTTTTCAGTTGCATATTAGGTTCGAACGTGTAGGATGTGTGGATGGCAAATTGTATTTATTTTTGCTATGCATATCCTGGAATATTAAAATTGTCTAAACGTCAGATAAATAGCCGAATTGAATACAAAAAAGAAACCAATAACAAAGTACTCTCGCGTGCACAAGCAAAAGGTTCGCCCCCCATTCAAGCGAACTTCTTTTCTTTATCCTTTACCCTTTCGCTTATAATCACGTTCTTCAGTTTCATTCCAAGGACACATTCTTTGTCGGCAGGATTGGAAATTGAATTTCCATTTAAATTTAATTTCGAATAAATAAAAAGAAAAAAATAAAAAAAAATAAAAAAAAATTCCCCGTTGATTGGTGAGTATAGGTGATGGGTGGCAAGATGAGACTTTTATTGGTACCACGGAGACAATAGAACGAAAGCGCGACAAATTGGATACGAGACTGTTTCTCTCGTTTTATGTCATTTGCTTTGGGTGAATGTGAAAATATTCAAATATGATTTTCACTGTAGAGAATCGGAATATTAACAACGACAAGAATTGCATTTTGCAATTGAACAAGCAAGGAGCAAACGGATTTGGCAGAACTTCACTGGAGCTATTTTGAATGTTTATGGGGAAGTTTAATGCTGGCGGAAATACTGGTGTTTTCAAAAAGGATATACATAGGAATTTACATATGTATGTTTCTAGTCGTTTTAAAAACATAGCAATGCATGTCTACATACATATGTAGGTTGGAGCTGATTTCATTTTCAGTGACTATCTTGGTACGTTGCGATAATTTCGAAAAACGTACTTGTAGGGAAATGGAATGCATCCTCATACACTTCCTGATCACATTGAATCACTTACTTGAACTTACATTTAATATCTGCGTACGGCATCGTATGATTTCATGTCTAGATATTATTCTTCGCCAATAGCACAATGACCAGTAATTATCCCTGAGATGACCCGTGCTTTGTAACGACTCAGTTTCACCAGAGAAGTTGATCTCTTCTTGCTTATGCGCCACCATAGGGCCCTGGCTGTTGCGCATGTTTTCAGATGAACCCAGCGACTATTTGCTCGACCGAAGGCTTCATCCTCTATTTTCTTCCGTAAGGAACTGATTGGGGTTACTACAAAAGGGACCGCGATACGTGCAGCGCCGACCCTTTCTTAGCAAGTTCGTCAGCCCTTTCGTTTCCTACGATATCCATATGCCCTGGCACCCAACAGATGGTCACCGCATTAGCTCTAGATATCTCATTCAAGAGCGATTTGCAGATCTTCACAAGCCTTGATCTGATTATAGCGGAGTCCAGAACCTTAACGGCTGCCTGTCTGTCTACACACAGAGTAATCGTTCTGCCAACGATATTGCTCTCACTTATAATCTTAGCAGCCTGTATGATGGCTGTGACTTCGGCCTGAAAGACGCCGCAATCATCGTTTATTCTAAAGGAGTTGTTTATTCTTAGGGCTTCGCAATAAACTCCGGCTCCCGTGCCAACGTCCATCTTAGAACCGTCGATATAGAAAGCCAGCTCCTTCTTCTTCATAATTCTTCGGCACTTCCAGTACATTCTGTCAGGAATTGTTATAGCGAATCTCCTTTCAAATGCTAGTCATGTGATCAGTTCCTGACAACCAGGTGGTAGTTCCCCATCAGGACAAAATTGAGGCATGGCCGCCAGACTGCCACAGTATATATCAAGCGGAATGAAACTAAGCATGGTTTCCATTGCCACTGTTGGTGTTGTCTTCATTGATCCCATGACTCCGATGCACGCTGCCCTTTGGTGAGGTTAGAAAGCTGGCATTGATTCTCCAGTACGGTCCACCATACCAGTGAACCATATGTAAAAATGGGTCTTACGACCGCCGTGTATATCCACTACACCACAGCTGGCTTAAAACCCCACGTGTTACTGAGTGCCTTTTTGCAAGAATAGAAAGCTACGCTTGGTCTTTTGACGCGTTCAGCAATGTTATCCTTCCAATTTAGTTTGAAATGTAGAAGTGCACCTCGCACATCGGGTTGAACCTGAGATACTTAGTTCAGTACCACTGATGCTTGAGGGTCTGAAGGCAGGAATTGATCTCTTCCTAGTGAAGAGAACTACCTCCGTCTTTGAAGGGTTCACTCCTAGCCCTTTGCTGCTAACACAATTCTCCACTAGTTGTAGTGAGAGATTGAGTCTTTCGCTTAGGACTAAAGGGAATTTCCTCGAAACCAGGATAACCACGTCGTAAGCATAGGCCGTCACGTTGAAGCCGTTTTCCTTCAATATTAATAAGATCTCATCCAGTACAAGGAGCCATATTAGAGGGGATAAGACTCCTCCTTGGGGGGTTCCTCTGCAGACGCTTCTCCTGATAGTTACATCTCCTTGCGAAGAAGATATAACTCTCGATTGAAGCATCTGAGCAATCCAATTGGAGAGACCGATGCTCAGCCGAGCTCTGTGTAAGCTGCCCAGGAACGTCCCTTCAATGTCTAGGAACGCCCCAAGAGTGAATTCCTTGAAGTGGACGGATCTTGATACGACCCTGTGGAGGGCTGTTAGTTAGGTGGGCGAAAGTTTTGGCTATCGTCGTCTAAGATGAATGGTTCATTCTAACAGCTGTATGTCGGTCTTCGTCGCCCTTATATAGTCTCCAAAAGTTTTTTCATAGTCTCTGCATCGTCTGTGACTGCACTATAAGGTTTATTTCTCCATCTCTGCAGGATTCTGTGCGGGTTCTGTTACCCTGACACGTTCTTTTTACATTGTGATACAATTTTCATACATGATTCCTGGAATAGATATCATATTACATATGTTTAAGTACCTTCGATTGCGCGCTCCTTTTCCTTTTTGAAGATGATAATCTTCCGGTCATCTATGTCTGATCACAAGATCATAACTTTTGATTGAGAAAACAAGTGTATCACAATCAATTCAGTTAGAAACCCAAGGAAGACTAACTGGGATCACTTTGTATCGTCTCTTGAAAGTAGTCTGGAGCATATAGATATTCGGAGAGCTCCAGCTCACTATCTCCTCCGATCCATAACGCGTAAACTGTTTAACGCAGCGAATCGTACTGGAGACTGGCAGAGCTACAAAATGGCAGCAAAATGGTGGTACTACGTACATCTCCTCTTCACCACCGTCAGCATGCCTATAGAGTGTGCAGATCTACAGAGACTGCTCTGTACCAGCTGAGTGAAACTATTCAGAGCGCTCTTGAAGCAAAAAAAAAATAGTACTGTGTGCCTTCTTCAACATCGAAGGAGCATTCGATAACACATCTCATGAATCAATTGTGCGAGCTCTAGATAGAAAGGAGGTAAACAACACAGTATCCAAGTGGATGTATGAACTTCTGAGCACAAGATCAGCAGAGACTCATACATCAGAGGCAAGGTCAGCATAGCAAAAGGATGGATGCCCACAAGGAGGAGTTCTCTCTCCCTTTATGTGGAGCCTTGTTATAGATGAGCTACTTGAGAATATAACAAACTATGGCATCAACTGTCTGCCATATGCCGATGACATAGTTATTATTGCCAGAGGCAAATTTGAGGCAACCCTATGCGACATAATACAAAGGGGACTTGATATAACTCGCGAATGGGGTTTGATGGCTGGGCTAAGCCTTAATCCGGCAAAAACTACAATAGTACCTTTCACAAGGAAAATAAAATTTGAAAGACTGAGGCCAATAAGGCTATCGGGTACAATACCGACACCAGTCAAAGAAGTTAAATATCTGGGACTATACCTAGACAGTAAACTCATCTGGAAAATCACACAGAAAAGATAACCAGCAAAGCCACACAGGCTTTGCTGATATCTGTCGAAGCATAGCGGGCAAATCCTGGGGATGTAGCCCGACCATCCTTAGGTGGATGTATATTGCTATTGTGAGACCAGTGGTCACATATGGAGCGATTGCATGGGCAAAAAGAACTAATCTGGTCACCACGAGGAAGACACTCACCGAGGTGCAAAAACTGGCATGCCTCTGTATCACAGGGGCCACGAGAACTTGTCCAACTGCAGCCATGGAGGTACTATTGGAATTGACTCCTTTGCATCTTGTGGTTGAGGAATGTGCAAGTAAAACGATCCTAAGAATGGCCACGGAAAGAATAGGAAGAGATAAGTGCATTACATCGAGGCAATTCGATGCACTGCTCAAAAAACTACCATTCCTAGCCTTTTCTAGGGATGATATCATTAGAAGGTTTAATTTCCAAAAGAACTTTGTTACCAAGCTCAGTAACAAAAAAAGTTGGAGCAATGTATCCACTACCTACAAACTGAGCAATCATACAACAAAGTGGTACACAGGTGGATCAAGAACTGATGAAGGAACTGGAGCAGGGGTATTCGGGCCCAGAACCAAGTACTCTGAATCCATGGGCAAAAGCACCACTATCTCCCAGGCTGAAATCTAAGCCATAGATAGGTGTGTCCAAATCAATCTTGATAGAAACCATGTCAACTCCTAACGGGGCATTGTAAACTCAAGAACCACCTAAGGAAACTAGGTATATCTGAAGAAAGTTTCTGCAGATTCTGCAATGAGTCCAGTGAAATCCCAAAACATGTGCTGGGATCTTGTAGGGCACTGACCCTGAAATATTTGAGCAAGTACCAATTATCAGATGAGGAAACACCGTCATTAGATCCAGCTCTCATCTTTAGATTCTTAAAGGAAACTGGATTAGAGAGAGTGCTCCAGAACAGATTTCTTCCGCTAAGGCATAGTAAGAGTGCATTACCCTCAAAATGGTTCCGAAAGGAATCTAAATGCGAGGGGAACTCTAATGCATGGCATGTATGGCATGTACCACACCACAAGGTGTTAGCCAAATAGACCAAAAGGTCGCATTGCAACATACCTCATCTTCAAATAATAATGGTACCTGTACCTTCAGTGCATTTTTGAAGTCTAGTATTCCTTAGATCGTTCGTTTATATCGTTTCTACTGCCATCTTCCATATTACTGCCTGATGGTCATGTCTCGACTTTATTCTTCATACCAAGCATCTGCTGAAGATGGTCATCTTAGTAATTGAGCCCTAGACTCTCTGCAGGAAGCAGGCGCTTCATTTCAACGTCTGCTCGATTTACATCAATCGTAGCTGGTGTCGTATATTCTTGAAGGAGGATTGTGACCGGTCTGGCTCAGCCAGTGCTAAAAGGCGTCACCATCCAGATCTCCGATGAAGCGAAATATCTGGGAGTGATCCTGGATAAGAAAATTCTTTGGGCAAAGCATGTCAAGTCAATGACATCCAAATCGCTCTCAGTTTTATGGCAATGTAAGGGTGCTTTTGGCAAGACATGGGGCTTATCACGGAAAAAGGTCCTCTGGATCTATAGGGCTATGGTGAGACCTTTGAGTGAGAGGGCTTTAGCGTAAGTATGTGACTGCTTTCTGCACCAAACTCCAAAGAATGGCCTGTGTCGGCTGCACGGGAGCTTTTCCGAGTACGCCTGGATCTGCTTTAGATGCTCTGCTTGATTTACCTCCCCTTGATACTTTTATCATGGGTTGTACTATCAAAGCAATCTATCGTCTTAGACGGGGTAGCTTTGTTATCATCCGCACTGGAGTTTCGATGACCTTGCGTGACACTTATCCTATGACCCTAGTTCCATGGATGCCGTCTGATGCAATGAAACTGGAACTTCGGCTACTGTGTAAATTTCGACTTGACTTTCCTTGCTTTCAGGACTGGCTTCGGCCAGAGTCTGAGCCTGGACTGGGCTGTAGTCGAATCTTCACGGATGGCTCCAAAAACTAGTTAAGGGGCCGGTGCTGGTGTCTTCGTGGAGACCGACAGCACTAGACTTCACTATTCGTTATTTAAGCATACCTCTGTTATCCAAGCGGAGATCTATGCTATCCTAATGGCTGCCGACTACATTGTTAAGAATAGGTGGCGGGGTCGGAGTATCGGAGTCTGTAGTGACAGTCAGGCTGCGCTTAAGGCCTTGCTCAACCCTGTAACCCGTTCCAAAATAGTTGAGAATGCAAGAATTCTCTGAATTCGGTCGCAAGTCTAAACTTACTGACTCTTGTCTGGGTCCCAGGTCACACTGAGATTGCGGGAAATGAGATCTCCGATGAGATTGCTAAGCTAGGCTCAGAGAATTATTTCTCAGGACCTGAACCTGCGTTGGGTCTTCCCGCATCCCCGGTCAGGGCCTCCATTGAGGATTCCTCTACGAGCACAATTGTGTGTGAAACGGCTCTCCAGGATGCAGTCAGACTAAACGTATGCTCCCGAACGTCTGTAAGAAATCAGCGGCATTCTTGCTATCTCTCAGCAGAAAAGACTGCAGACAACTTATTGGCGTTCTTACGGGACACTTTCCTTTTGCTAAACATCTTAGTGTGCTAGGCTTAAGAGACACCTCTGTCTGCGACGCTTGTGGAGAAGGCGACGGTACTTCGGATCATTTCCTTTGTTATTGCCCTGCCATTGCTCGGATCAGGTGGCAGATCTTCGGCGCTGATGTGGTAAATGCTGATACTGTAAGCTCCTCAGCACTGAAGTGCATTCTCGGCTTTCTCCAAAAGTCGAAGAAATTCCAGTAAAATTGGTAATACTGCATATTACTTCCTGGTAGTACAATGGACCAGTTGTGTCTGCGTGCGCCGGTAGAGTATTTCCGAACCCGACAAAAAAAAAATGTTCTTGAAGTCACCGGCAAAGAGCACTGGCTTTCCTTCGAAAGCATCATTTACGAGATTCTGCAACAGTCTTTGGAATTCCTCTGTGTTCAGACTTACCAATGCCTAGCCGACCATCTTATTGTCTTTTTCTACTAACACGCTAATTGTCGCTGTTGTCGTGCCGAAGTATGCCGTCCGAAGCGATTTCAATGGTCTCTCCTCTATACTTTGTAATTCTTGGAGCTGTTCCAGAAGATTCGTTTCGTGAATGTTGTAGAATTTGCACTTCTCCTTGCACTCCGAGTTCCATTCTGCCTCATTTTGGTGTACTACGTCCCAACTGATTTTTTTTTTAATCTTGGCAATACCTTCACTCCACGGATTGTTTTATAAACTTCCATCCAAAAAGTGATTTGAAGAAGAAGGTTGGTGAAGAAAGCAACCTATACCTCTCAGAAAGTAGAACAATCAAAATTACATCCAACAACTGACATTCACTGTGCCTTCGTGACGCTGTGGCTTGGACTAAATTCTATGCATTTTCATTCCTCTCGCTAGCCGCAACGAATATCCCCTTACCTTGCTACAAAAATAGGCAACTTAAGCCAATTTTACGTTCAAAATGAATTTCCAAACGCGCTGGTTCCTTACAATTTACACTGACTTACTCATCATAAACCACTTCTGTCAGCAAGTCTCCCAAAAATAGGGTGTAGATATTTTTCAAGCATAAAACTACCCTAACGACATAACTAAAGGCCTGCAGACTTGTCCAAGTGCTACCCCAGTCCACACAATGCTTGGTCATAATTTAATTTCCCATGGTCTGTCCAAGAAAGAAAACCGTACCAGGATGCATTGCACCATCTCTTCACACTGCCCAAGGGTACCTAAAAAAACTGAACACACAGACTGCCTTCGTTCGTGTCGGAGCGATGAAACGTGAATTGCAGTGAGAAAAATAATTTCCAACAAAAAAAAAAAACAAAAAAGAAAAGAAAACCTGTCCGACACGGAACCCAATAAGCTGCAGTCTACGAAAGAAACTGCAGGACACTGCATACAGTGGGTATGGGTATCCTCGAGAAAATAATCTTAAATTATGAGAATATTAGTTGTCTGGTGACAACTTGTAATAATAACCAAGCCACGGACGACGGACGAAGCTCTAAGAAGATGTAGATTGGCCAGTAGATACGAGGGGGACAAAAAAAAATAACAAACTCGTGAATGGAGGTACACGAGGCACTAAACTTCCGGTCGTAGTGCTCTGCAAAGAAGGAAAGAAGAAAAAAAAAATCATTGTCCCCTCCAGCATGTAATTTAGTCCCAAAATTCAACCCCATGTAAAATTTCTAAAGTCTGAAGTGGGTAGGAATGACCTTGCTGTCCTACGCGACCATCATAAACCATAAAACCCTTCGGAAACTCTATGTGAGGTATACATTTCCCACTCTGTCGTCTCATTGGGAATCTATGAGAATCTTTCGGGACACAACGCAAACTGAATTCGCAAAAGAATCTCAGCACGTAACTGGGATTGTATGCAAAGTGTCTTCTTGCAAGTTTTCTACGCTAACCCTATTTCCATTTCTTGGGGTGCTCCCCGGTTCCTTTTTTTTTTATGTATGTATATGTATGTATGTATGTATGTTTCCTCTGTTCCCCATCTTTGTCACGAAGTCTCGGGTCGCTTCAATGATTTCGTAATGGAATTGTGTTTGAGCCAGAGTATGGGTGTAGTTCACTAAGTTTCCTTCTTCAGCGCAGAGAGTGGATGGAGGGCGCATTTTCATTTTTTTATTTGATTTTCGTACGTGATTCTGGAATCGATGCGGGTTATATTATTTTAGTCCTTGAGCAGGAGATAGTTTACCAATGGTTATGGAACCTGTTGAGAATGAAATCGAAATGAACTGCTTCTTAAATTTTTTTGTTTTTTTTTTTTTCAATGTGATCTCCTATCCGACAGAATGTCCTTGCAAGTGTTGTAATTAAATTATCGGCGACAACATGATTGTGAATATACACCAAGGATACACCGGTGATGTTGCGTAATCGATGGACACATCGTAACAGCTCATTTTATTCTGCGATGCCATTAACTGATTTATGCTGGTGTAGCACTGCCTTGGCAGGGCTTCTGCAGGCAATAAATTTATTTTTAACCATCAATTCAAGCAGTTTTGGTGTTTGGGTGGCGCGGCGCTGCCTGGGGGGGTGTTTTTCATTTGACAGCGCGTAGGTATGCATAATGAAGATGACAATTTATGACAGTCTCCGCTGTTGATTTACCGCCTCGCGCCGCCGTCTAGTGGTTGGGAGTCATTAAATTGGGAAATTTGTCATCGTGGTTTCGACTTGATGGAAATCGGATGTCTTAATTGAAAAATTATTACATTTCAATTACTTTAAACAAAGGAGCCCAGGAAGAAGGTCTTTATGTGGTCATTGGTCGCCACAAAGCGAGGACTGCAGGTTGTAAATGGTGGTAAATCGTAGTCTGTTGTTGATGGGTAGGATCAAATCAATTTTATCAATATTAATGTGTGAATGACGGATTGTAGTCAACTCACTTCTATCTGAGGTCCTGTTTTAATAACAATGCTTGGTGCGAGGACTTGATTTATTAGCAATTCACTTTAGCTCTCCCATTGATTTGAAATTGCTCTGAGTCATCTTCAAATGGTCGGTGTTTTCGCATGTTTTCCTCATTCCACTCTTAGTTAGTGGATTGATTGCATTTCATAGTTAGATAGACATGTCCCTTGGCGACAGTCTTCAACACTCCGAAACTATGAATAGAACTGTCTGTGCCTAAGGGGCATAGAAAAATACTATGGTCCTGTCACTTTTGAAGGGACTGACCGATTGCTCTGAACCGCTTTTAATAGACAAACTTGAGTAGAAATATGCTAGCCTGGCCTTGCTTTTCTTTTGATGTCCTGGAGGAAGTATTTTCCTTGGAATTTGTTTCTTAGTTGGCAAAAGCTTGGGCAAAGACTTAGGAAGTGGGTGGCATTTATGTATCTAGAAGTCTTTTGGTACCTTTTGGTATGGGATGTAGATCCCATGTACATATGTGGAAAGAATTGACCTGGAATCCATCCGGTTGTGTGGATAAGTTGATATCTTTGCTTTAGTATCGCCAGTCAGCATGCGGTGAGTGTTTCTACAGTTTCCTCGTAAGGGTCTGTTTGTTTGCTAATGTTCTAGACATTTCCTACGTTTAGCTACGATTGTGACAGATTCAAACCCATAGCAGCTGTAGTTCGTCATTTCTAGTTATCTATGTAAATTCTGACATTGCAATGGATAACCATGGAACTCACAAAACCAAACCAAACATCCCTTTGCTATTGATTTCTCAGTGTATTTAATTTTTTTTGTGAGAGTGTAGTCTGCCAATATTTTATCGTGGGGTGTATAGCTTATTAGAGCTCCTAATCCTGGTCAGTTTGATGTTCAAGGCTTCTCAGATGCAGTTACTGGAACTACTTTTCTTTAAAACTAAAGCTTTATAGTCTGTTGTTTGCAAAGTGGCAATTTCGATAAGTTAGATCATTGTAAAACAGCAAGGATCCTGCAGATTGCCACGTGTATCTTTAAATCATATCTTGGTCAGAACGGTCTCCGTTTTGTGCTCCACTAATTCTAGACCTGTTGAGCCTCCTTTACGATTTTAGTCACTACTAAATACTACCGCGATGTCATCGGCGTAACCGATAATGTCCACTCCTATTGGTCTATGCATACCTCCTGTGTCTATCTTCAAAATATTGTACACATATTCATTCGCAGCAAGTTTGTTGTCCATTCTCTCGATGTGGCCGAGCCAGTGTATTCGACGTGTTTTGGCTTTTTGGACTACATCTACATCTTGGTACAGCTCATAGAGTTCGCGGTTGTATCTTCTCCTCCATTCGCCCTCATCATATATGAAGACGAAGAAGTTTTCTCTCGAAAGTATTCAAAATCTGCTCTGCTTTCCTGCTTATCGTCCAACACTCGGCTCCATATAGCAGAACTGGCAGGATCACATTTTTGTAGAGCATACAATTCGTCTTCCGAGTTAGGTTAGTCGCCAAACCGAAGTAGCAGCGGTTTTCTGGGTGTTCTAAGGTGTCATTCGTGGAGTTGATATTTACTCCTTAACCACTTCGAAGTTACTGTTGCCAATAGTGACATTCTGTCCTAGGCGGTGGACAGATGCTTCTTCGTTTGTTGACAACATGTACTTGGTTTTGTCCTCATTCACTTCAAGGCCAACTAGTTTCACTTCTTCTTCAGTAGCCGTAACAGCCTCTAAAACGGCGCACTGGATGATGTCGATGTCGTCTGCATATCCCAGCAGCTGGACAGATTTGTTCAAGATAGTGCCTTCCGTGTTCACACCTGTCCTGCGCACTATCTATTCCAGCACGAGATTGAAGAAGGCACATGATAGCACATTTCCTTGCTGAAATCCAGTACAAGTTTGGAATAGTTCGGAGGAATTGATTCCGAATTGCGCAATGCACCACGTATTTTCCAGCGTTACGCGGCACAGCTGGATCAGTTTAGTCGGGATCCAGAATTCGGGTATCGCCTTGTAGAGCTCAAGACGATGAATGCTGTCATATGCGGCTTTGAAGTCGATGAAGAAATGGTGAGTCTCGACTTGAAATTCGTTGGTCTTTTCCAGGATTTGCCTTAGTATTAAATTTTGGTCGAGCGTCGATCTGCTGGGCTGGAAGCCAGACTGGTACGTGCCGCATAATGTGCTGCAGAAAGGCTTAAGACGTTCACACAGTATGTTGGATATGATCTTATATGCAACATTACGCAGGGATATGCCTCGATAGATTTTACAAGATATAGGATCGCCTTTCTTAAAGATTGGGCATATAGAGCTGATAGTCCAGTCATTGGGCATTGCCTCATCCACCCATACTTGGTTGATGATTTGGTGGATGTACCCTACTAAAGCATCACCACTATGTTTAAAAAGTTCCACTGGTTGACCATCAGAGCCGAGAGCCTTCTTGTTCTTCAGCTTTTTGATAGCTTAGCCAACCTCTTCAAAACTGGGAGGTTTCTTCATTGACTGGATGCGGGTTTCCGATATCCTTGAGCTGAGAGATAACTTGGACCCTTTTCTTCTTACGCAGGATCTTCTTCTCCTCCCTTCTTCTGGATTGATACTCTCCTCTCGCTGTCCTTGTTTCGCGATGCAGTGCTTGCATGCGTGTATTTTCTGTCACCTTCTTCCGGCGTACGCATTCATTATTATACCAAGCGTTCTTTTTGGGTGGTAACTGGTAGCCTATGGTGGTCTCGGCTACTTTTTTATGATGTCGCGGGACTAGTTCCACAGATTGTTGGCGTTTGTGGATGGTGAATGCAACGGTCCAACTTTGACTTTCTTTTTCTGGGCAGCTTGCTTGCGTTTCGGCCATCTGGTGAGCGCCATGTTGCTGGGTGGATTCGTAGTCTTGGAAACATAGTGCTATTTATCACCGTATTAGAAGCTGCTGCAAAATCGATTAGCCGGAAGCCGTTGTCTGTTGTCATGTCGTGGAGGCTGTGCTTTCCGAGGTATCCACTGAAGATGTTTTCCTTATCGATTTCGGCATTGGAGTGTGAATTTGACATTATACTCCAGACAGGCTCCGTAGGCTCCAGAAAGTCAGAAAACACCTCCTTCATATATGTGAGTATCTCAAATCCTAATTAATCTTCAATTAGTAAAGTATTGCGGAAATTGAGCTCACCACAGGAACTACATTTATTTCTTCCATTGGATTGTAACACTTTGAAAAGAATTTTTTTTTATTGTTTGCTGACACAACAAATTTAAATGAAATTCCTCCTTTGAGCTGATCACCTACTCAAGTTAGATAAACATATTTACACCACAGGCCTCCCTGTAACACAACCTCATATGCGTGCCCTCTGCAATTTTTGCCTAGCAACTATTTATTCATTAAATATCAAACGTAACTGACCAATTTCTACATTATTCACACGTTGAAAAACAGCAGGACACTGCTCGCCACTGTAAGGATAATCCATTGTAATAACACCAATTATTACTGCCAATTGAAAATATGCCCCGCTTCGTAGGCATTTGATGAAAATATTTAGACCAGCCACCAACCGACACACTGTAATGCATACATCCTTGTTTGCAAACCCCAACAAAACAAAAAAAAAAAATAAAAATCAAATTTATATCCTTTCCAATTAAATTTGATTGCCGTGTGTGTGTGAGGAACCAGGAAGCGAGACGAACAACAGAGAATGCGAATTTTACACTCAAAGCCAAATAATGTGCATTTAATGCAAAAGGCATTTGGTGGCTGCACGTGTGTGTGTGGGAGGCTCTCGCTCACGCATTATTTACGCAAGGCTTGGCTCACAAAGAAATAAACGTCCGCGACTGTACACGCTGATAATTGCGAAAGACCAACATTACGGTGGCGGCAGCGGCGACCCGTCGTTTGGATAGAACGCAAACAGGATACAGGATACATGCATGTGGAAATGGGCTGTCGAAGAGATTGCCTAATAATACCGTAATTTCATAAAAAGGATTCACGCATTTAGGCCACCGCATTTGAACCCAAATGAATGACCCGCCGAACGAACGAACCGCCAGCAACTGTGGTTGTATGCGTTCAATTTAATTGTGACAGCTGCGATTGATGCAAGGGAAAAGGGAGAGATAGACAGAGCTGCAGAATGCCTGGACACAGGAATAGAATGAAAGAGCGTATAAAAGAGGATTGCTGGAACTGGATATTTGGCCATCATGCTGCTATGCGTCTAATGTGACCAAAATTCGGAACATTGAGTATTGTGGCAGCGACGAGGTTAGCACAATCAGTCTTCACCCGCTGAGAGTTTTTAGAAGGGAAGGGAGGGGGGCACTTTTAATTGGTTTGACTAGCCCGGACAGGAAACATGGTGGTGGCCTGACAGGCGAATCGTTTTATGAAGAGGAAGGATATTAGCCGTTTTATTTGATAGGATTTTTTTTTTAAGTGGCGTATTGCGAATGGAATGTTGATTGAATTTTTTAAGGATTACAACGTGTACTAATAGTTGCTATTGGACTAGGTTTTAGTATGATCCTGCGACGTAGTCTATTGGCTCGACAGGTGTTCTGCTTTCTCGCAACATACTCGTATGTATGTGTAAACTTGGTGTACTTACATATATTCTAATGATATACACCACTGACTTGCATTAAAATCTGGTTCACCTCACATTCGTTGACATATTTGACAGCATCGCGAGGGGGGACTTCATCCTTATATACTCGGTTCATTCAAGTTGGCAGCCTGCTGCGCTGCGTTTCGTTGTTGCTCCTGTCTTCGCTACTCTTTCATAATTGTAGTCACAGTGTCGCTAACTGCGTCCCAAGCATTTTCACTGCTCATCATCTGCCTGGTGAAGTTCTCTGGGGTTAAATCATCACCCAATTGGTTTACCAGCAGATGCCGTTCTACGTAATATCGTGGGCAGTGGAACATGATGTGTTCCGCACCCTCCACCGCTTCCGTGCACGTTGGACAAAAGGGGTTGTCGTCGTGTCCAAATCTGTGCAGCTAGGCTCTGAAGCATCCATGGCCAGCAAGCATCTAGGTCAGGTCCCCATGCTTCCTATTAATCCAGGCGTCTATATTGGGCATCAATCTATGCGTCCACCTGCCTTTGTCAAAGTGACACTATCTCTCATACCATTCTTCCAGACTTGTCCTTGGTGGTACTTCAGTACTACTACGAATCGTTACTGTTGCCGATGTCCTACTGCCTTTGTCAAAGTGACACTATCTCTCATACCATTCTTCCAGACTTGTCCTTGGTGGTACTTCAGTACTACTACGAATCGTTACTGTTGCCGATGTCCTACTGACACGGTATTTCTGTTGCGCTTCTTTGGCAAGAAGGTCTTCTATTTGGTACCATGCCAGCCACTACACATGCCGCATCGTAGGAAGTTGTTCGGAAAGCACTGCATACTCTCAACGCATTGCTTCTGTAGGCTGCCTCAGTCTTCTTTCTGTATGCTTTTGTTTTCATAGCACCAGCCCATATTTGGGAATCGTAGAGCATT
Source organism: Xylota sylvarum (assembly GCA_905220385.1). NCBI lineage: Eukaryota > Metazoa > Arthropoda > Insecta > Diptera > Syrphidae > Xylota > Xylota sylvarum. Next base: position 97,881,062 of record LR999957.1, on the reverse strand, counting down.
ATTGATGCGGCAACTCTTGCTAAGAGTAATCTCTTCTTATGTTTCGGTCCCCCAATATTCGGCATTATCCTTGATAGGGCAGCCGTTGCCTTTGCTGCCTTTTCAGCTGCATGCTGCAGGTGCTGCTAATAAGTTAGCCTTGCATCTAAGGTAATGCCAACGTACTTCAGCTCTGATTTAAAAGCTACGACGTGATCGCCCACGATTACTCTTATAGTCTCCATGACTCGCCTGCTGCTGATGAGCATTACTTCAGTCTTTTCTTCTGCAAGTTGTAGGACCATGCTTACTAGCCACTCCTGGGCCATCCCGATAGCTTCATTGCAGTCATGCTCCAACTCCTCAAGGTGTTTGTTCACTACAACGGTTGCTATGTCATCGGCGAAACCAATTATTTTCGAAGACCTCAGGGTTCCAAGTCTGAGGACGTCATCATACATTAGGTTCCACAGTAGCGGACCTAATACGGAGCCTTGAGGAACGCCGCCTGTGACGTTATACTGTTTCGTTCCATCGTCGGTGTCGTAGAGCAGTGTTCTATTTCTAAAATAGTTCGTCAGGTATTCTGGTACTCTCTTGGCGGTAAGTGCTCGCAAGATGTTTCTCCAGTTTGCGGTATGGAAAGCGTTCTTCACATCCAGCGTGATGATTGCGCAGTACCGTTTGCTCCTGCTCTTCCATCGTCTTCCTTCTATAGCTTCTGTGGCAATATTCACGACTTCGTCGATAGCGTCGATCGTAGACCGTGTCTTACGGAAACCATACTGGTGAGCTGCAAAGCCTCCCGTCTCATCGACTCTCCAACCTGTCACTTATGATGCACTCCAGTATTTTGCCCATGGTGTCCAACATGCATAGAGGCCTATACGATGAGGGATCCTGTGGTAGTTTATTATCTTTTGGTAAGAGGACCAGTTTTTGTTTCTTCCACTGGTCGGGGAATACTCCTTCTTTGAGGCAAGTGTTATACATATCTGCGAAGATGTGTGGGCGCCAATTGATTGCTGCTTTTAAGGCAATGTTGGCGATTCCATCGACACCAGGCGCCTTTTGGTACTTGATTTTTGCGCAGACTTGCAGGACTTCTTCTGCAGAATACTATACTATTCTATACTATGCTATACTTCTCCACCAGTGTTTCCTAGGTACAAGTAGGGTACAATAAGGACAAATCTATCAGAGATGCGGTGTATCGATTTGTCTCCCAAGCTAGGTGCTATCAGCTCATCAAAACGAGGATCGGTATGATATTTATTTCATTACACACTGTATCGTAGGTCGTATTCAATTTCAATTGGTATGACTGTTTAACATTGGATACTATGATACTTGACTAGCAGCATAAAAAAAGATGAAATGTATCCTCGATTACTTCGATAACTTCGATTACTTGCGTCGTACTTTATTTCGATCTAGTCGAATGTAATCAAAGTGTTGTAGATACACCCATAGTCTTGGGAGTTGCATACTGACCCCATTGCCTCCACGAATTTTTAAATTCTTAATCCTATCGTAGAGTAAGGTTTTGCCCGTTCATTTTCCTGAACCAAAAGACTTCAATTGACTTCTTTAATCTATCGAAATCAACAAACCCACCCATCATCGCATCACTCACCACAATCCCTTCCGTAGTCCACGTTATACTTAAATTTCGTTGTAACATGAACTCACTCCATTACACTACTATTTGTTGCTTTTGTGTATCTTCTTAATTTAACTACTTCATTTAGGGCAATAATGCTGAAGCCAGCTTAAGCTTCTCATTCTTCGTAGTATGTACCTACCACCACACCACCTATACAAGTACATTCAGGTAGCAAACCCAATCTCAAATGAAAGATAGTGAAGACACAGTGGCAAAAAAAAAAAAAACCTAATGTCGTCGTCAAGAAACCAACATCGAATGGCTTGGCATTTACGTTGCCAAGGAGCACGCAGCTCTTCCAGCGCGCGGAAGAAAGGATTCTTGTAATGCACCAACCAACCCAGCACAGGAATAACGACAAAGACAAGAATGACGACAAGACATCCTCGAATACACAGCCAGCGTTTTCACATAAAACTGTTCTATGCCCGTGCAAGCAGGATTTTCCGAGTAGCAAAAGAGAAGGGAGAATAGTTTTGGGAATTTAACTTACCTTCCCTTCGCGTTGGCCTCGTCTGCGTCTACAACCAACACCACCTTGTGGCACATTCTATAGAAAGCGGTAAATTTCTTTTCAATTCGGGCATAGAAATTGTTCAGCAAATGCACTGAATCAGGATTTCGTTATATTTTTCTTCGCCATTTTCTTATAACCATTTTCTCATTCATTTTTTTTTTTTTGTAACCATCCTGTGTGGGAAATATCCTGCCGCTGCCTCCGTTGTTGCCCGCCGCCGCCTCCAATGTGGTCGTTATTCATTTCATGCTTTTTAATTCCTCGGTGGCATGCATCGGCGACCTGATGGTGGAAAGAATTCTACGCGCGAGCGAACCGAACGGAAGCAAATTCAAAAGGATTTCTCTCATGTAGGAGTCGGATGTAAGGACGAAAAAAAAAAAAAAATACAGAAGAAATCCTATCAAATCCGTTCAAAAGGTGAATGTAACGATGGTGGAAGCAATGTTTGCTAAATTAACCCAAGACCATCGTCTTTCCTTACATATTTCCTGTGCCCGCCGCGTCGCCATCTCCTCTCATGAATATTGGAAAATTGCAGTTTGAAAGGATACCGGAGGGGAGGGATGGCAAAAAATCATTCGTTTTCAAAAGTATACAAAACGGAAACCGGAAACACAAAATTGGCTTGCTTGCCGAGTTCAGTTGAGACATTAAAATGTTTCTCGTCCGGAGTGTGCATGTTTGCGGTTGGCTTCCGATTTCAGGGATTTTCATAAAAGGACTCCCAGTACGATTTCCACCTTTCTTCCTTCCGTCGGCATCGTCCTTTGCATTGGTGTTCCATTTCTAAATTGATTATACTCAATAAATCTCCGCACCGTGTGGTAGGATCGTAAAATAAATTAAAGGACTCTCCGCATCTCAATTTCGTACTCACTCACTCAGTGAATCACTTTTTGGGTCTCGCAGCCATCCCTACAGCCCTACAATTCTGTGAAATAAACGCGCAGCACATCTCTTCCTCTTGCTCTCATCCATGCTGCTGTGCTGAATTGGTAATAAAAGTTGCTTTCTGGAGAAGTACAACAAGAACAAGAAGATAAAGCAAAACAGGATACGTCGCATCGCATACAGGACTTTGGCTGCTGCCGAAAATACAGTTATTTTACTGCCCAATTGGGGATCACTTTTATTCCTTGTAAAATCCCACTTACAAGGAAACTAAAGTCCATATTGACAGGATATTATTTTCGAGGGGGGTGGGGGGGGGGTGGGATGGTATGGAAAGGAAGCAACCAATGTCGTACCATGGCCAGACGACCGACCGACAACGACGGTCAATGATGTTTCTCTGGGTGGCACATATGTGAGATGTAGTCCTTAGTCCTAATACTAGTCCTAGTCCCCTTGTTTCGGAGAAAATTTGAGTGGTCTTAGGGTTAGGGTCGATGGTTATCTTTCGGGTGAAAGTGTAGTTTTTTTCTTTGTGTTCTTACCCATGAGAAACTTAAGGTAGGGTAGTGTATGTCTGATGGTTAGGATACCAATTAGGTATAAGGATCTGGGATGGGCTAGCATAATTTGCGGGAAGAACAGAAATAGAGTGGATTAGAGCACAGCCAGAGCAACTACTACAAATTGAAGGGTGGTCAAGGAAATTATGTAAGTAATTCATTTCGGGGATTGTGTAATTTGCATTTTTATTGTGGAAAATGCTTGGTAATGGTTGAAGGTAGAGAGAGTTTGACCCAAGGATTCGAGGAATATTAAAAAGCTGTTAACATGACATTACGGAGAGGATTCCCTTTTCCACAAATGCACATGTGCTACTACAATAAGCCCAAGGGCTAAAGGATAAGTAGTTTTAAGTTGATTAAATGAAGAGAGGCTTGTGCAGGCTTTACTTTTAAATTATGAATTAAAGATTTAAGATTTTGTAGTCGAAGCAACATTTAGCGATGATTGTTTCAAATCGTGTTTAGCTCATCAATCATCGAAATTCGTTGAAATACTATGAATAACAACATGGTTTCCGACTAAATTAGCCTTTAAACGTCTTTCTTTACGTAGGCATTGCTTATATCAGTGAGCATAGTGGGCCTTACCATGATTGCAAAGTCTACTGTGATCTCTGTTTGAAATACACTACAGTGATTCCCCAATCGTGTGGTGATACAATTGTCCGATCTGTTTAAACCTCTATATTAGACTCATTTAGAAATGCTCCAGATTTCCAAGCACTTCTACTAGGGATCCTGGTTTCACAATTGACGTTAAAGACCCAATAAGGGACTATATAGTCCATATTATTAAAAATAGTATTATGTATAACCGTTTGGGATACTTTCGCGGCCCATATTAGCACAAGCCAGCTGCGAGGATTCTCTAAGCGGTAATGTTGCTTTTGACGCCATCAGCCTGTCAAAGATGTCAACGGGAAGAAGGAGGAGTATATGTACATAGTTTTTAGTTCAGCTGTAGGAGTATCTCTATAGGCGCCCATTATGTCGACTCAGCCTACCCTTTGAATTTTCTCGAATGTGGCATTTCTTGTCCAGTGTTGTCCACCAGACTAGTATTTCGTACATGACGATGGGTCTGATGACTGCCATACACATATGTATGTATATCCAATGGACAATCTGCGGCTGAAGACCCCAATTTGGGTCTAGTGTTTTCCTATGTCATTAAAGGGCAAATGAGCTCTTTGTGGTATGGTCTTGGGTATTCAGTGTCCAGCTTTCTTTCCTCCAAATATCTGGTGTGATCCCCAAATAGCAGTTCAATACTAGTGAGTTTTGAAGAAGTTGTTCATGGAATACAAGCATACTTACTCTTAGAAGGGACTTTCGTGATATCGCCATCGCAATGTCATCCGTATACCCTATGCCACCGAACCCTTCTTTACCCAAGATTAAGAGTATCTCATTCAATACCATAAGCCACAGTAGTGGTACTCCGCCCTGGGGTTTACCCCTGATGACCGACATTTTAGCTAGACATCACCCCAGCTCAGCATGAATAAACTTGCTTTTAGGCATTTACTCAATCCAATACCAAAGATAGTTGTCAAACTTCGTACATACATCATAATCCAATCAATCGTACCCTGAAACCCTTGTTCTCAAAAGATTTCTCTAGAAGTTTTGTATGGGAGGAAGCTGCCACATCCTGTGGCACTAGAAATTGAACTCACTTGTAAAAATTTCTAAGATTTCATTAGGTTAGGTACGTGGGTAGACGAAAGGAAGAATCCACAACGCCACACTCACGTTAACCATAGGGTTAACCCCCTATGGGCATCACAATGGTTAATCCTAGTTCTACCCTAGTTCTACAGATATGGTTCCTATGAACTGGCAAACCATTCAGTTGATTTGATGTAGTTCAGGATGTCATTGACTGGTCGGCTCAATAATTCTACTAAGTTCCGGAAGAATTGCCGTCCGAGAAATTTAAATCTAAGGCGGATAAGACCTGGACAGTGACAAAGAAAGTGGGTTGTATCCTCATTGACTTCCTCATCTCCACATCCACGACAAAGTCTTCTTTCATTGGTCTTAGTTTTTTTCATGTGATACCGCAGAGTGTTATGCCCCGTGATGACTCCTACCTGGGTAGAAAGGGATTTCCTATCCTTTTGCATAATTCTGTCGGTCTTACTCTTATCGAATCAAGACCATGTACTACTTGGGATGACACAAGATCCCTGCTTCGAGCTTCAGCGTGCAAGGCGGGATGAGCACCGAGTCGTCGACCTGTTCTCTGTAGATTCTTTTTCCCGTGGTAGGAACATTTCCTAGATATTTATTCAGGATCATAGATTGACCCGTTGTATTTTGTCTTCAACTATTTAACCGATGCTTCAACAAAGATATCTAGTGGAAGCAGCTTAAGAATAGAATATTGGATATCTCGTCATATGAGACTGGTAGTAAATAGTTCCTTGAGTACCGGTCACTTGAGTTGTAGTCACAGTGTTCTGCAACATGATTGGGATGATACCGTCCAGTCCTAGCAATTTGTAATGGGAGAACGATCTAATTCTCTCCTCTGAGATCAAATCCGCTGGTAATCCATATTCCGCGCTCGTACTAATTCTGGTGCTGTCGACAGATTGGGTTACACTTTTTGGCAAGTGCGTATTTATCAGTAACTTCAGTGAATCTGAGCAAGATTAAGTCCAATTTCTGTCGGGATCTTTGAGTGATCCTATAGCCGTATTGTGTTTCGAGAGGATCTTCCTTAGTCTCGCAGATTCTGTTGTTCCCTTAATGTCGTCGCAAAAGTGCTGTCATGAGTGCTATTTGCGTCTCATTTTTAAACTTCCCCTGACTGCCTTTATACTAATCCTAGTCTATATATGTCTGATTTAGTCCTCTTCGCTATATTAAGAAGGTTTCTGGTTACTCACCTAACGTCTGCCAGCCCTTTACTCTACCACTGAGAATATTTTTTGTTCATCCTTTCAATCTCCGGATATGCTAGGTTGAAAGCCTCTTTGAAAGCAGTAGTGATTTCCTCTATTTTGTTGTCGATATCCGAAGGACTTTGCAAGTCACATTCTTGAAGATGTCCGCAACTTTTACTCACTTCGTTAGTGAAGACGTCCCAATTAGCCATCCTGGGATTCCTATATGGCTCAGGAGAACCACAGGCACTACTTAAAAAAAATTCAATAAGTTTATGATCAGAGTACGATTCGACCCTTCTCTATGTTAAGAGTACCAGAGTACTTACTAGGGTTATGTCTACAACCTCTTGTCTATTTCTAACTTTAAATTTAGGTTCCATACCACTATTAACTACAATAAGGTTATTTTCCATGACAAAAGCAAGTAAGAGAAGATTTTTCCTTTTTGGACATACATATGTACATAATTTCCATGCGTTGAAGAGGTTTTCCCCAAGACATAAGCCCCATGAAGAAATCCCCAAATTGAAACCCCCAGCCGCAAAATCCCCAAAGAGAGAATCCCCAGTGCTAAAATCCTCTATCGAATATCCCCAAAAGAAGGACGTTCAATTAGTGAATCATTCGATGAAATCGCGGTGTTATGACACTTTAATAGAGCGACATTAGGCCAATTTGGCTATATGCCACTTATATCCATAAACCGTGGAATACGTATGCCGACCCCTGCAATCCCCCGGTTTGAGATCACTGTTGGATTTGGGGTAGGTGCGAGGTTGGGTGCATGCAAAGTATCTTTAAATTTTGAGATTTAGCCTTATGTCACTCGACATTATGTCACGGCACCACATGGACTCTGGGTATTTGGGGATTTTGAGATTTCGTGGAAATTTTGGCAAAAAAGTTTGTTTCGTTGGAGATTTTGTATAAAAGTATTCTCTCTCCGGTTGGATTTAAATTTTTGGAGATTTTGTCCAATGGAGATTTTTTTTTAGTATTTTGTACGTTTCCCATTTTCCATGTGTGTTTTTTTCGTATGTATCTGGGAACGTTTGAAGATTTGGATAAGATTTTTTTTAATCCGGGATAAATTACTTGTTCTATCTATAATTTCACAAAAAAAGATGCCACGATGCACCTTGTGATTTCTTAAACTCTAACTCAACAATACGGCGAATAGCGGTCTCAGATGGTGGATTATGTCGGCTGGTACAAGTGCTCTATAAGTTTGGCGCACAGAACCATAATTTTGAAACCAAATTTCTAAAATTTGGTAACGTTGGTGAAGCGTGCATGTCATTACGATAAAATTGCAAACACTACTGAATAAAAATGGCACTGACAAGTGACAGTTTGCAATCTGACAATTGATTTGACAGATATAACTGTCTGAAGTTAGATATAACAAGTTTTAAGTACTCAAATAGACTTTAACTCAAGTTATAACCTCAAAATAGAATTTGAAACTACTGTTAACTACTCCTAGCCCTAAGCTGTTCACCTGTATATTTTACATTTACCAAGTTCCAGTAATACTAACTCTGGCAACTAATATTTTGTAAGCCCCTAAGGACTGTCATCAACCGACACATGGCTCGCTGATTACGTTATTTAATCACTGCGCTCTCTATTCATTCGAAAACAAATAAATTTCCAAGCATTCACTCATCCGCAACCAATTATGAAATGTAGTGGCAAACACATAATTAAAACTCTTCTATTTAAATACTAGACAAACAATAAAAAACTGGACTACCATTTGAATACTGTGATTAATTACTCCGCATGTTTGCCCACTGTAGCCCCTTCCTCTTCGCAGGACAAATAATTTCTCTAAAATCCTGTCGAATAAACTGCCACGCACAAATATCATACAGCGATTACCAAAAAGTATACCCAACCCCCAACCCTTTGGCGGAAATTATCACAAACATTATCACTTGCGTTGGACGCACTAATGAATGGGTATCCCGCGCAAAGTATACCACACATCAACTGCAGCAACACAACAGTGGCATCATTGGATCAATGATTCCTACTTATCCAATTGAAAATTGAAAATTATATTTCATTACACCCTGAACGCGCACTACAAACAGATATTAATGTGTAATTTGTTGCAATTGATTTGTGCACAACCAAACTGGTACGATAGGTTGGGGGTGGTGGTTGATGTGCCTGTATTAAGATAGTTGGGGGCTCTAACTGCAGCCATTTTGATTGCCACTCGAAGTGCTGCTGCTGCTGCAGTTGAGGGCTATTCACAGTGTTTGCCAATTGAATTTGCAGTGGCAGCATTCAGAGAGTCCTGGCGCTACTGCATTACTTTGTCATTATTAATAAAGCAATTCATTTGAAACTAACTAAAAAGCCATCATCCACCCCACCCTCACCCAGTTATACATAATAAGTTCGAGTAAACATGTAAATATTATTTATACAACAAAATTTCCAATTGCACACCCCAGTAGCTCTGGATGTTGACGCAAATCATGCAAAAATTATGCTAATACCTGGAATATTTCAATAAATACTTACTGTGGGTGGTAGCGGGCAGTGAATGCAACCTTACTGGCTCTGAGTGTGTGTACACTTGATGTCAGTAAATAAATAAACATTGCCATAAGCAAATTAATTGAAATAATTTTCCCAGTGATTTCATTTGTACTAGGAAACGGGGGTACGTTCCAGGATACTTGCACTCATATTAGTAGTTAGTTTGAAGTTTGACTGACGTCAGTGCGTGCACTAAACAGGATGTTGTTATTAGATTTATTCGTAACCATAATCAGTAAATAATTTGTTAATTGATTGAGATTAATTGAAATGTTTTGGGTATTCGAATTTGTGATGGCATCATTTGATTGGTGCCTTAAGAAGGGCTTTTGACTTTAATATGCGTAATTGGTTTAGAATGGTACGTCTACGTCAGAAAGGATATGATCAAGTAAGGACGAAAATGTCAAACGGAGGAATGTTTAATCAACTTTGGTATTTAATTAACAGAAAAACCTGGTTGACTCGAAGGATGGTATTGCTTTCCAAACTAGTGTTTCTTAGTTTTAGATATCGTTGTGTCGTTGAAATAAAGAGAATGTCCTCAAAAATGCAGAAAGTCACTTTATACAGGCAAAGATTTGTTGTGCACTAGCAACAAACTATAGACTTTTATCTAACCTCCTTGCTAGATACGTATTCTGTCCCAATTTTCATCCTCCTTGGTGGTTTGATTCAAATGTTTAGGTTTAGGTCAGTATCAAACTTTGACCAATAAAGATCGATTGTAATGCCAGCCATGTATCGCGGAGCTTTGAAGAAGACTCATGGCGCCTAATGAAGCCAGTTCGTCTAGGTTATCAAAGAAGTGGGCTCCTAGATGAAGTAGTCTTTTTTGGGACAGAGCTATGCACGTACAAAGGAAGTGCAAAATGGTTTCTTTCTGTTCCTCATCATTACAACTTCTGCACAAGTCGGGTGAAAAGAGGTCCATTCTTTTGGCATGCTGGCCTATCAGACAAGGTCCAGTAATAACACCAATAACGTGGCTGATTTGTGACCGCTTCAACAAAACCAACTCGCCACTTCGTTTCAGATCAGGTCTAGGCCAGATCTCCCTTGTAATTGTTGCAAGTAGAGAGATTTCTCTATCAACAGTTGCCCACCTGTTTGGCGACCTCGGCAGACTTGCAATTCCCTCCAATGTGACCTGTGGCCTAGCACCCAGCACAGCTGAATGTTGAACTGCTCAATCATCTCTAGAAGAGACAAGCGGCCTTTGATGCGAAGGAGCACGATTCCAGGGATTTTGCCGCTTGACTGTCAGTGAAAATGGTAATTTCCCTGACAGATATTGTATTACATGACAGCCAGATCAAGGCTACATTTATCCACAAAATGTCGTCCTGAAAAATGCTACAATTATCTGGGAGGCGGAAAGAGATGCTCCAAATTGAGATTGTAGGACACAACAACCTCTTACCAGTCTTGGAGCCATTCATGTAGAAGTGGACTGAACAGTTCTGAGACGAGGGCGCAGTGATCCAATCATTACGGTCGTGGATGGTGGTATCCCGTCAAATAACAGGGTCGGCGGGTGGTAGTAAGTGTCTTCTAGGGTAAAATTGAGGAGGATCAATGATCGATTAGTGGGCATATGAAAGCTAGACCATTTCGTGTAGGCTGCCAACTGCTTGGCAAGCATATCTACGGGTAGCAGGTGGAACATAATGTCTAGCGCCGCTAAGGGAGAAATTCTCAGTGCACCGCTGATCCACATACGTGCAAATCTTTGCACCTTAGATAGAAGATTGAGGTCAGTAGCACTAGCTGGCTTGATAACGGACGTATGATAAGGGGTTGACAACCCAAGGTCCTACATATATCCTTTCTACAAAAGTGCCTACTTTGAGTATGAAAACAACTTCGACCTCGGCCCACAGTTTGGAAATGTAGACCAGATTCTGATAACTCGGCACGATGGCTCTAATCCAAAGGAACACTATGTCTTATGATGGCTCAAGTTCAACAGGAAAGATACCATCCGGCCTTGAGGACTTGTATGGTTTCGAAAGAGCCAATGGGTTAAAGAATCTTTTCAGTAGTAAATATTTTCGTGGAGTTTCTGCACGGTCGGTGGAAAGAATGTGATTTCGAATTGGGGTACAGCAACAGAAGAGCTACCAGGAAAGGAAAATGCGTGTCCGTAGAAGGTCGACGATCCTTACTAGTGGTGGTCCGGTGGCCATCTGACTGCATTAGGTGGCTTGAGGCTTCGGAGGAACCTTCTATATTTTCGCAGAAAAGTCTGCAGGAACGTTGTTTCTCCTTCCTCAGTGAAGTTTTGCATTTCCTAAGAGACACATGAGAGCTTTTTGATAGGTTATATGAAAGCCTTTCTAAGAATACCGAGGTTAGCATTCCACCAAGCTTGCTTCTTCTTGCCTCGAGTTTTGTAAAGCAGACAAGCCAAAAATATAGCATCATTATGTGCCGTTGTAAGGACATGCAGCATGCCGTCAAGCTCCTCACAACTATTTTTCAGTCTTGAAAATGTTGATGCTCCCCATTTGGTCTACGAAACCTATAAACACTAAGAGGACAATAGGGAAACATTTTCGAAGGCAAGAATTAAATCCAAAACTTCTTGTCCGTTACTAGCACTACATATGTATGAAAATGCATTATGCACCATCAGAGGGCTGGTCATCAGACCACAATATGCCGGATCTGACTTGACTAAGACCTATCCCTTTGCAGGCGAATCCACTTTCAGATTGTTTCTTGCATTACTTCAGGATGGTGCAGTTTGCTTCTATGGGCTCCACCTAGTTTTTGTTTTCCATTTAAGCACCATTTATGCACCATTATGCTCTTCGTCTGCATGATGTCGCCTACTTCCGTTTTTTCACGTTCTTCTCTCCATAGGTAAGCCATAGTGGGCACTCAAATAATACACGGTTACTACTGTATTGTCTTGGAAGGGGCTACTATACTTGCAAGCTGCGCCATCTACTTTCCTTATTCTGTGTAGGTAGCTGTTGCAGCACCCATGTCTAGAAAGGGTACTGCCTAAGGTTCGCTTTATTATAACACCCTACATCTTCCCCTGGTTTCACTGATCCAGCCGCTTCTCTAGTGCTGAGTTGCCTGGCTTCTGATGTTGTGGTCTTCTTTTAAACTTTAGAAGTCCATCAGAAAATGCACAGGCGTCATAGGATCTGCTGAAGGGCACAAGTCCTGTTCGGTTGCTCGTTTGCTCGCCATGGAGCCTCCGCCATTTGTCATGCTCTTAGTGTCGAGTCCCATTCCCAGGAATGTCATTGTCCCTTTTATTTTATAATACGTAAGCCTACTTGAAATTCATGAATAGTGGCTTTACAAGGTCAGCATCTTTTGCGTCTTTTCCAATGCTACGAGTTATCCTTTGGGTAAGAGTTCCTTCTTTCGTTAGGTGTCATCGATGTCACGCGCAGTGATCGCTGCCGCAATATGATTCGCATACCCAACCAGGAAGACGTTTTCAGGTATTTCCCTTCGGAGGTGTCCTTCGTTGGAAATATTCCCTAGGTCGGTTCCAGGTTGGTTCCTGTGAGATTAGCTTGCGGTTTATAAGGTTGCCCGTCACTATCCACAGTTAATACTATAGTTCTCGTAAAGTGTTAGTGTTAGTATAGGTATTACTTATATCCAGAGATCTATCTTAAGTAGTGTCTATTCGGCAGCAGTTAGCTAGCTTATTCCTGTGCATATGGAACAACATCCATTGCAGAATTCTGACATCTTTTAGGAGAGTCTCCAGCAGTGTTTAAAGGTCTAAGTGGACAGTCTGTCACCAACTGTGTGACATGTAGCGCTATCCTCCTGAAGTTTTGTAGTGAATTTGCACTATTTCCGCACATTGAGCGGGTGTGTATCGATCTGTATTTAATAACCTCCTAGCTTTTACTTATCAAAAGTTATCGCAGTGATAGTTGAATGCTGACAGTTCAACAATGCCGTGAAATTTAAAATGACATCTCTTGTTGGATGACCCTAAATAATTTTTTTTTCCGAGTTACTTCATCTCAGCACGGGTTCGCACGTGCCAAAGATCACACATCACAGGTATCAATACCCAGAGATTATGCTCGGCTGATGTGCAGGCCAAGTTCTACACCCGTTGAAAAAGAGGTCCTTCGATGCCTCTGCGATCTAGTCACTGGGACTAATAAGCAATTTTTCTTTCACTTTTCGTTTTAAAATACATGTATACGATGAGAGTTCCACCCACTGGCGTCTCTCATGAGCTCACAAGAACTGAAGTTATGCACATACATCCCTGGGCGAATGAAACATAAATGCGATTTAAATCACTCAGGACGTTGGGGGATAGAATTCACTCTGAGCGCCCCTACACTCGTTGTTATCATTCCATAACGCTCGAATGAATATGCAGTGCTGAGCTAATTCGAATGGTTTTCGTCTTCTCAGTCTCCTAACTAGGTTTGTGTGATCCAGAAGCTGGAGGGCCTCAGGGTTCGTTTGATGTCGGAGCCGCTGTCCATGTTTTTTGGCATGTCTTTTGACTTCACATTTTACTGGTTCCATGCCCAAGTCTCTGTGGAGGTCCTCATTCCGAACATACCAAGGTGAAATGACGATATTTCTCACATCTTTGCATGCTGTCCATGTTGCTCTGTTTAGTACAACCCCAGAGTTGAATCCCATATGTCCATATGGGTTTAATTACTTGTTTATAAATTAGAAGTTTGTTAGGAATTGATAGGTAGGAATGTCTTCCTATTAGTCAGATCCTTCTATATCTGATATCGAGCTCCTCTCTTTTTTTCTTGAAATGAGCCTTCCAACGAAGTTTTGCGTCCAATGTCATACCAAGATATTTGGCTGTGTTCGCATATGGAACGCATATGGACTTGGTTATTCATATATATTGGTATATGCTCAATCTTTTTGTTTGTAAAATCTACATGAACTGACTTAGACTCGTTTAGTTTTATGCGCCATTTCCTTATCCACTTTTGGATTTCTTGAATCGCATCTTGTAGTTTTACTGAAGAATGAATATTGCTTTCTGCAACTGACATTATGGCCGTGTCGTCCGCGAATGTAGCAATTGTGTTATTTTCCAGCAATGGAATGTCGCAAGTATACAGAAGGTAGAGTACTGGACCAAGCACGCTTCCTTGGGGCACACCTGCTTTAATTTCCTTGAGTTCCGAATTGCGTATTCTGTTCTTTTATACGAAAGTATCTGTCTGCAATGTACGATTCCAAGATCCTTGTATGTTGTTTGGGAAGAGCCTTTTTTAATTTATATATCAATCTTTCATACCAAACTTTATCGAATGCTTGCGCTACATCCAGGAAGACTATAGAACAAACTTTTTTCTCTTCCAGTGCTTTTTCAATAATGTCAGTGATCCGGTGGACCTGATCGATCGTAGAATATTTTTTACGGAATCCAAATTGATCTTTGGGAATAATTTGTTTTCGCTCTATAAAAGTTGTTAACCTTTTGAGTAGCAATCTTTCAAACAGTTTTGACATTATAGGCAGTAAGGATATTGGCCGATAAGATAAAGCTGGTTTCCCAGGTGATGGTTTCCCAGGTCAACTGGGAAACTACTTTCCATAATTGCGGTACGTACTTTAATCTAAATGCGGCATTAATGATGTTCGTTAGCTTCAAAATAGCCTTTTCAGAAAGCTGTTTAAGAATCTCTCTAATTATGAGGTCAAAGCCTGGGGCCTTTCTTGCGTTTATAGATAGTTTTATTTAATTTTTGACTTCAGCTGGCCTTGTGAGTTCTATTTCCTCATCTTCTTGTTCTGGTACATCTTTGGGCAGGTCGGTGTCACCTGGATTTGGTTGGAAGATTTCCTCAAGATGTTCCGCGAAACTTTCAGCTTTTTTTCGTTGGTCCTAGCCCATTTCCTATCCTGCGTTAACCACGAAAAACCTAAACCTTAAGGTTTTTCGTGGTTTTCCATAGAGAGAATTCTGAATTTGTTTCATTAGAGAGTCTTCTTAGGTAAAGAGTTAATGATTCAATTTTTAATTCTTTGATGATTCTTTTGATCTGCTGCGAGAGATTGTTCAGTCTATTTTTGTCCTGTGGAGCTCTAGTATGTTTCTTTTTATCAATAAGTTGTCTGATTTCTAACGGATAAGTAGTTGTTTCCTTTAATCCTTTTTCTGATTGATGGTGTATTTTCCCAAGCTAAGTGTTGGATATCCTTAATAAATTGTTCAAGCTCTGCATACAGTTGTTCTGTGCATCGTAATGGTACAGCTAATGCTATCTTCTGTTCGAGGCTTAGTTTAAAGCTCAGCCAGTCAGTACGTTTATTGCAAAGCATTGGGTTGTCTTCCTTTTGAATAACGTTTTCACTTAAGGTAAGTATGATCGGGGAGTGGTTCGAGTTTAAGTCTGGACAATCATCTATTTGTAAAAAGTTACTTGAAATGTTTTTAACTACAAAGAAGTCGATAAGATCTGGTATTTTTTCTGGATCAGTTGGCAAATACGTTGGTTTGCCTGTAGATATGATTTCACACCCCATATCCTTTATTGCGCTATAAAGTTCTTTTTCTTTACTCGTCGTTAGTCTGGATCCCCAGTAAGTATGTTTGGAGTTGAAGTCTCCATCAACTATAAATTTTTTACCCAATTGGCTAAGAAGTTCCATATACTACTCTTTTTTAATTTGGTGCCTTGGGGGACTATAAATACTCGCAATTACTACAGGATAATTTTTAGTGATTACCGTTACACTAATTGTTTGGAATTCTTTTCTTTCAATTTTACAGTCTTCGTAATGTTGGTTATTATCTTTAATGATGACTGCGCTTCCTTCTCTGGCAAAATTTTCTGGGGAATGGTAGGGTAGATTTTGTAGCTAAGGAGTTTCATGGAGGATTCCTTGGTAAAATGCGTTTCTGAGATCAGGCTCACATCTATTTTGTTTATATCAATGATTGATTGTAATTCCTGTCTATGCTGAAGCAATCCATTAGCATTCTACGCCATAATTCGTATTTGGCTGATCATTTAAATATTCTGTTTTGAAGCAGTTCTTTTTGCGCTGCTTTTTAAGTTTTTAACTCTCGTATCTAAGCCAGTGAAACAATCTTCTATGTTATTTATTTTCCTGAGTATAAGCTGCAGAGTTTCACTTATACTATCGTTTGGTCCTTGTTTTGATTTGCAAATATTCTGGGTATACCTAGCTACATCAGCATAGCTTGCGCTATCCTTTTGTTGAGGTTGTGGATTAGGTACTCTTTAGTTGAGGTTGGGGTTTATTTCTTAAATGAGAAAGTGGTTTATTTTTGTTTCCCTCGTTGGTCGTAGGCTCATTTGTTCTATCGTTTGAGACATGAATTTTGATCTTATTTTTTTTATCCCTAATCTTCTGTATTTCTTTCGCTATCATGCAGCCCCTATAGTTGGCTGGATGAGACTCTCCACAGTGGATACACTTTGGTGGTTCATTTCTTGGTCTACTGCAGTCCTTTGTAAGGTTCATTTTCATTTTCTCAAAACATCTCTGAGACTGAATTAAACTTCTCAAGTCTCTATATCGACTTCAAGAATCCAATCGATATTTAAGTATATACATATGTATGTACGTACAATATTTGCAAGTCACACTCAAGCGAAATAAAATCAATGTTTTTATTTAAATAAATGTCTACCCCTAGACAGCAAGTCTCCCCAAATAAGTATCAATTCCGAATGTAATTGCCACCCAATGCAGCTTCCTATTTTCCATTACCATTACCAAGGACACTCCTATGTGTGCAGAAGTTGTAAAATATCTCCTCAACATATCCTCGTAGCAGCATCTTGGAATACAACATCAATACCACCAATACACAGTCACGTAGAGTGAATGAACGGTCGAAGAAAAGAATATGTTGGAAGAACGAAGAAAGTCTGAAAACCGAATAAGTGTCCTTTTAACCAAGAATCAACCAGAAATCCAAGTTGTACTGCTGCTGTCCTACCACCCCACGAGACTACATGCAATAAAATGTTGGCAAACGTATTTGAATGTACCTATCTACCTTAGTTCTGACTTATTTTTGCGAGCAAAGTCCCTTCATCCTTTTAACCCTTCTGCTACTTTTGAACTCTCTCCTTAACTGGAAAAAGGACTACCCTTCATCCTTCATATTCGATTGAGTAATATTGTTTGTTGGATGAATGGTGGTGGTTGGGTGGGGTTGCTTTTGAGTTCATTGAAAAGTGCACTATACACAAAGATGTGCGCTCCTGCCACTCCCTTGTTTTGCGAAAGGATATTTCATTTTTAAGTGGTTTTTGAAAATCCATCGATACATGCTCAATGAACATGACCAACAGACCACACCACATAGAGTAGTACACCGATACCGCACACAACATGGAACAGAAACTGGAACTGGCAATTCGGCTGTTGGGCCGTAGGAGGACACTGGGCAATGGTGTTCCAAAACACTCAGTTCACACATTTATATATAAACGAGTGAGCTCTGGAGTATGTATTCGTATACGGTTTATTGCGTTCAATATTTTGGGATGTTCGCCGGAGGGAGGCGGCTCAGCTCTCTCGATTGGTGAGTGTATCTCACTTGAACTGAGTGCGGATTGAAATTTGACCAAATGTCATTTCTTCTTCGGCTGTTGTTGTGGTGGACCAGGGACACGTTTCCATTCGGGGGGTGTTTTTTTTTTTGTCGGTTTTCGTACTGAAAGTACCAATTTTGTGTGTTTTCGGGTGGCCATTTGGTATCCATTCAGCTGTAAATGAGATGTTTGGATCTTTATTGGGGTTTTCAAGGAGTTGGATGATATTTTTCAGTTTTTTTTTTTTCGATTTTTTTTTTCTATCTCTGCTTTCAATTTGTAACTCAAGGGTACTAGTTGTGGATAATAGTGTCATGGCCATTTCTTTTTGGGAAAATGGTTATGTGGGCAGTGCCACAATCAGTATGAAGGAAATGGTCAACTTGGGATATTGGTCTTTAAATGGGTTCGCAATGCAGTTGCAATGTAGGATCAATATTTGAAGAGGAATTCTGAGTACTGCATCTTTTGGCGGCTGTATTGACATCTACAAATTGTGGTTCAACGATCTATGGGTGGTGGTTTAAAAAAGGAAAGTTGAATTACCTACATTGGTTAAAGTACAAATGCAGAATCACGTTAGACTTAGACTAGGAGTAGGTACGTTTCATTTGGTACTCAGCAAGACTTTTTCTGCCAGATGACCAGCAAGTAGAAAGTCAAAACGTACTGTTTAGAAGAAAAATTCAAAATCTGCTATTTTAGGAGGAAACTTTGTAACGTTGAGTTAGGTTAGGTTCCGATTAGGTCCATTTGTCATCTTCAGATTGCTCTGGGAAGCTGAGAATCGAGAATTATTAGCACAACTTCAGTTAGGTATGCAAGTAATTTTATTACGTTATGAAAAGTCCTCATGATCCATCAGCCTGGGAAGCTATCTATCACAGACCTGGTGATATGTAGCAATTGTTGTAAAATACTTTTGCCTTTTATGTACATAAGTGTCTCTGCTCTCTCATTACCTGTGACATTCATATGCTGTTGATATAGATATCCAACTTTAACATCGCCCTGAATTCAGAACTTTAAAGGTTGCCTGACTAACACAATTACATAAATATATGATATCCAGTCGACAGATCCGAGAGTATACTCCATCTCCATATCTCCATTCGTTTTTTTCGCGAATGGTCATTAGTTTAGTTATCAGATGCAAACAGCAAGGAAATTTGATTTAGTTAATGCAACCTCCTCGAATCAGAGCCTGGGATTGAAACTCTCTTAAATGGCTAAGCGTCAACGTACCTTCACCAACCTTTAATACCTGTCACTAACATGGGGTCCTAGATCAGAAACAAGTCTTAATCAAGCTAGCTCGGAAGTCTTCTAAACTTTTTCTTAAAAGTTGGATTTCACCACAACAATGGTTTCATTTCCACATCTCCTTCCCAGGCCGTAGTGTATGGGAAATGGATAACCAGTGTTAGGTTTACCGCAACCAGAGACCGCATCAGACCTCAATCAATATTAAGTTCCGACGGTCAATCAGCTTTAAGAAATGTAATCTCCTACTGTGTCCTTTCTAAACTATTATTGTCTCGACGTTCTTTAGCAATTTGGTACGTTTATAAAAGTCTTGCTTCCCTGGATTCCCGCACATTATGACATCGACAACAAAATCGCGAATTAGTTCGCAAGAGAAAGATTTGGGATTCCTGTCATTGGCCTTAAGTCCATTTATGGACTACCCACCTGGGAGAACTCAAGTCTTAGGTTCAACACAACGTTTTGAGAACAACACCAACGACAGAACTCGAGCTCATCCTCAACCTACACCTGCTAGACCTTTTAGTACAAAAATTGTCAGCCACAAGCGCAACAAGAATAAGTCAATCGGTCAGCTGGAGGCCGAATGCATCAGGCCACAGAAGTATGTATGGAATGTAATAACAACAGACTACATGACACCTTATCTTGACTTTATAAAACCTTGTACAACCCTCTATCCAACCCTCTAATACAAAGGCCAGAAATTACAGAAGCTTATACTGATGGGTCCAAAATGTACATCTGTGTAGGAGCAGGTCTATTCTCTGATGCACTAGGCATATCCAAATCAATCAGACTTCTGAACTACAGTAGCATTTTTTAAGCAGACGTCTTAACAGTGACAATGAGACTGTCCGTGCGACTGCGATGAAGGTAATACCACGTGAGGATATCGCCTTTCTCAAAATAAAATCGAAACTTGTGAAGCGCTGTCCAGTGGAGCTTAAGGTTCTTGGTCCAGAGAATAAAAGGACGGATGAACTGGCTCCGAAAAGCTCGTCACTGAACCTGGAGCAAGCCGACCGTGAACATCCCGCCTTGCACATTTAGGCACGAAGCGGGAAATCAATCCCTAATGAAAGCAAATAATAGATGAAGTTCTCTTAGCACATTTGCTACAATGAGGAAATAATGAAGGAAGAACCGACAGACTAATACAAAAAGAAAGGAATTCTCTATCTACCCTTATAGGAGTGACCACGGGGCTGAATTCTCTGCGGTACCACATGAGGAAACCAATGAAGATGTTTACAGAGGCTGCAGTGATGAGGATGTCCAAGAAGATACTACGCCCTTCGTGCGTTGCCCAAGCTTCTGCCATCTAAGAAATAAATTCCTGGAAGGATACTTCTTCCAGGACATCGAAGAATTGTCTGTATTAAATCGACAGGATGTATGTACACCAGACGCAGTAAGTAGCACACATTTCGTCTTAACCTATGATAGGTTTGGTAATGCTGCACGAGCTAAGGGATACACCTTTTCGCCCTATGGGCAACACATTGGGTATATACTGATCTGAGTGCGGTAAAGAGGGGTCTTTCTTCTCTTAATGAACCCATCCTACCTAGAATTTTAGGGCGGTTTTAGGTGGCGTGTTAGCTAGTTCATTGAGGTCGTTGAAATATACCTTTCCCAGGGTTGAGTACCTTGTTCTGTTGAGGCTTGAGCATTCGTAGAGAAAGTATGTTGTGTCTTCCTCTACTTCCTGGTAGCCACAGCCTTTGCATAGGTCTATGGTGCTGATTCCCATTCTTCTGAGGTGGGCTGCCATTGAATTGTGGCCTGTGAGAATACCTATAAGAAAGCTCAGCTGTGGCTCTAGTCCTTTTTCTGTTGTATTGGGCCCAAAGTCTTCTCGAGACGCGGCATGAGGAGGGAGTTCTCCACCTTATGCTGACCATGTTGAGAAAGTCCAAAGTGATTTTGGACATGAGAAGGCTAATGGGCGTTAGGACTGAATGATCTAGTGCTAGGTCTTTTGATTTTGATCCTTTTCTCGTAAGCTCATCGGTCATTTCATTCCCGTGGAGGCCCATGTGTCCCGGAATCCAGTATAGTGTGATGTTGTACTTTGAGCTGAGGGATTTAAGTTCCTCTTTGCATCTCTTGACCAATTTCGACTTGGTTGAGATGGAGGTAATGGCTTTGATGGCTGCTGGACTGTCTATGTAGAAATCGATGGAGTGGATAAGTATCGGCAGGCCTCGGTTATACCATAAACTTCCGCCTGAAACGCACTAGCGTGGCTGGAAGATTCAAGGACTCTGGGATTCTGGGATTCAAGGATTCTGAAAAAATTCCTGAGCCCGTAACTTCTTCCATTTTTGACCCGTCCGTGAAGGATATGGATGGAGTCGGGATTAATGATATTCCCATTTGTCCAGCTCTCTCTAGAGGGAAATTTGGAGTCAAGGTTGATGCTGAAGTCCATGTGGGGAGAAATGTAGTCGAAAGGTGAGTTGACATTTGACCATTTGGTGATGGTGCTGTGTCCGAATTGATTGTCTTTCCACATACGAGTTTGTCGGAGGCGTAGGGCGCTACTAGCCGCTATTTCCTTGTAAAAAGATCCAGTGGACAAAGCCCTAGTATGGTTCAAGGGTTTCAAGGCATACTTACTTACTTACTTGCTTAGGTGGCCTTACAGTCTGAACTGAACCTTCAGTTTCACACACCAAGTTGGTAGATGTCCCTTTCCACTTGACTACCCTATAACTGCGAACAGAGTGAGGCTATAAGTTGTCTTCTTAGTCTAAAGCTACAGTAATTGGCAAAAATTCATTTGAACTCAACACTGGTGGTATTATAGCGGAGCCCAAGTAGACAAATCCTTAGCATAGTCTACATTTATTTTGATTCTTGGACTATCACTGATCGAAAGTTCTAATTCCTTGGGCAGTAAATGGATCCAAATCAATTGTCGACTATGCTGCCGGTTTCATTCGCATCCTGACTCTGCAAAATGTCTAGTCGCAGTTGCTGATGTTTAACAGGAGCTTACAGTGAATTTTCCTTAGAGAAAGGGTTTTGTGAGGGTTTATATACCACTTAATGGCAACCTATCTATCAAGGTTCCAATTAGGTCATGAACTGTGTATAAGTCCCTCTAGTTTTCGGATATAATTTCTTCCACTAAACAAAAAGGATCTTTCGAAAGATTGTGGAAGAGTGTAGACTAGTGCAGCTACCCTAGAACTTTTTTCCCATTCAGAGACTCGTTGCCAGTACCTCTACTGGTAGGAATTTAACACAAAATCGAACTTATTTCTAGCCTACACCACAAAGATTGTAGGCATTCGCATCACATCCCGCAACGAAGTTTGCTGCTTTAAGCTGGCTAAATTATAAACAAAGTAATAGTGGCTCCTAATATGTATAAGAGGGCCCTTCCATTCCAAAGAAATAACTCTCTGCACTATTTTGGATATTGGAGGCGTATTTGAATAGGACCTCTAGATTAATAGGAGCCAAGACAAAACTCATTCTATAGAGTTGTCGGTTTCGATTGCCGCAATGAAAAATTGTTTAGCGGCTCCACTCTACTTTTTAGACATCGATAATCTTCTTGGTAACGCTTCATGGGAAAAAGTTAATGCTCTCGTCACAGATTACCAGTTCTAACTAGTAGATATGCATATATGTATATTTATATCACTGGCCCAATCATGATTAAAATCACACTCAACACTCAAGTATAACCAGATAAGGAAACTTTCCGATTAGCATTCCCATAGAAGACACACATCTTTGCATTCTGTTTCTCTTGCAAGGATCTACGTCGTTTAACCCCCCGGGAGGATAGCAAACAAGAACAACTACCATTCCGATGAAACTCCACCTTTTAGAAGTCATCTCTCTGAGGCGCAAAAAGCCATTCTATCCGCCATATGTCATAACTTGCATTCTGCCTGCCAATTAATTTTGCAAATGGTAGTCATTAGGAAAGTCATGCGGCTCCTGAGACATTCGCGCGAATTCCCACCCAACCACCACCCGCACAAACATGTGTTTCAGTTTCCTGCATAACACAAACATATCCTGCATAATGCAACGAATTTTTAATCAGCCCCTAATTACTCATCGCCATCGCCATGTGTATACTACACTTACTCGTATGTTTCTCATCTCCTCATCCGCTACCAGGAGGCAGAAAGAGATGCGATTTCACGCGAAGCGAATTAGTGTATACAAGAAATTTAATGGCGGACATTTGAAAAGGGATAAAAGAAATCCACATGTCTAACAAGCTTTTAATTACAGCGCAAAAAAAGGAGTGGAATTTCAATTTTCTGAATACCATTCCCATACCCATAAATCCATGGACCAGGACGACACACACATACACACATCTCCTCCTTCACGCAAATAACAATAATTGTAAAAAAAAAAAAAACAAAAAAAAAGATTGAAGCGAAATTTTTTGTCCCCTTGCAGTCTGTTAGATGTCATAAATTCCACTGCGAAAAAAAAAACGTTTCGTTCAAACAGGAGCAAATAAAAATAATGTCCAAAGGATACTGACATAGAAAATGAGAACGGGCCAAAAGGACCAATAGAAAAATAAAAACCCGGGTATTATTATGAATGGGAAAAAACTAGAATCGACATGACATATTGCTCTGTACGATTCGCAGGAGGAATGCATTTATCGTTCGTCCTTTTTTGTTTTCTTTTTTTTTTTTTTAAATATCCTTTTTTGAATTTTATATATTTTTTCATTGTACATACATTTTTAATGTATGGAGGGAGTAGTATTTATGTATGAAAGGGGCTTGAAGGCAAAAAGATGACACATTTTTTGAAATACTCTTTTTAATCCAGCGGAAAAATGTTGATGAGGCAAAGGAAAAAGGATCAGGAGTGGTCTCGAATTATATAGTCAGTTGAGATAATGGAAATAGTTTTTAGAATGTGACGCGCGAATTTAGTGAATTTTTTTTTTTCGAATTCAACATAACACGTTGTCAACTTAAATGAAAAGTTGACTGGATAGTTGGAGTTGAATGGGTCTGCAACAATTTTCTGCGTCAAGAATCGTTCATGTTAAATATACTTCTCATTACACTCAAACCTTGGAAGACTAACACACGTGCTCCAATAAATCGGCCCAAGCTTCTGTATTGCTGTCCAAAGATGGTTTTGTCAGTTTCGATTGAATTTTATAGTAAAGCCTCGATCTTTTCACTTCAAACGTCAGATAGAAGTGGAATTCCCAGAATATGTAAACCTGGTTAGGTTGGTTGGTATTAGAGCAGCTAAACTAAGATCATGGCAAAAATTCTGTGAATCTATAGAGGACGAAAACGAGACCGCGAGGCTCCGGAAGATACAATCCAAAGACTATCCTAAGACAAAGTGGCATGGGCTAAAAATTCGTTGAAACCCTTCAAATCTGCAGAACCTGACGAAATTATACCAGCTATGCTCCAACAGTCTTTGAGGAAGGTGGTCCCCCACCTCGTTTACATCTTTTATGCGCACGGGATACATACCTGGCAAATGGAGAGGTAAGGGTAGTTTTCATTCCTAAAGCAGGAAAATCTAACCACTTTACCGCTAAAGACTATAAGCCAATTAGTCTCTCATCGTTTTTGCAAAAAAAAACCTAGAGCGACTCATTGACCTTCATATCAGAGGATTGATCAACTCCCAAAACCTGTGTGAAGCACAGCACGCCTACCTTAAAGGTAGATCGGTGGATAGCGCTCTTCATAACATTCTCTAGATGCGAAAGAATACACTATGGCAGCGTTCCTGGGCATTGAGGGCGCTTTCATAATGTAAAAACGAACTCAATAGTGAAAGCCTTGGAAGATTTGACACGCCCCAAGGAGGAGTCCTTTCTCCACTGCTTTGGTTCCTTACCGTCAACAAAATCCTAAGAATCTTCACAGAGAAGAGAATCAAAATCGTAGCATATGCAGATGACCTGGTAATACTGATTAAAGGCAAATTCTTGCCAACAATCAGTGAACTAATGGAATCTGCTCTCAAAGTGCTCTCTACGCGGGCAAAGCAGAACGATTTGGGGGTCAATCCTCAGAAAACTGAACTTGTTTTGTTCACTAGGAGAAGAAAGATACCCGACTTCACATTACCAAAGCTAGATGGCACCACTATATGTTTATTAAACGCAACAAAGACAATGGGCAGGAAATATAACTCCGAATGCTTCAGAGCCACATCGGATTATATAGTCCCCTACAACGACTTCAGTTTTGATATACCAATTCTATTCCCAAGCCGAGCATAGTGGGAGTCCAATGGTATAGACAAAGATTTAGGGATCACAGTGTCCACACAGATGGCTCAAAAATGGAGATAGGTACGGGAGTAGGATTTTACTCGGACACATTGCAAAAACAGGAATCATTCAGATTACCAGAAGCATGTAGTGTATTCCAAGCTGGAATCCTGGCAATAGAAAAAGCTACTAGATGCATAGAAGACAGTCACCTTCCCCCGTTAAATCAAAGGTAGTTAGGAACTGTCGTGATGCACTGATCACGATTAATCAAGAATTGGGTCAGAAATGAACATCAGTGAAGCGGACACATCCATATTGCCACCGATTGGAGAATTATATCGTATAATTGACGGCATAATGGAGAAAGAGGCCAACTCGTCCTGGGTATCTAGGGAGGACTGTGCCACCTCTCGCACGTTATGGCCGAAATTAGATAAAAAGAAAACAAAGAGCCTTCTGGCACTAAATCGATCCTCTATCCGCATCCTTACTGGTATAATATAATCACAGGACACTGCGCCATCGGAGTCATGCTCCGCAAATGGGGAGTGGAGTCCAACGACCTATGTAGAAGCAGCGGAGATGAGGAAGAGGTGGAGTCAATCCAAGATCTGCTTTGCTACTGCACCGCTCTGCAATAATGACGCCTTCGCAGTTCAGGTACTAGGTCCTTCGCAAGCACCGCAGAGGTAGCAGGCTTCCAGATATTGGATCTTCTCCACTTTATCAAAAGCACCAACTGGTTCCCAACCCAACCAGTGAGGCGATAGGTTTCTTGTATTTTGTTGTTCTCACTCCATCTATATTTTAATAGGGGATTCACAATGGACCTTTAGGTCTCCGAGTGGACGTGATGAGTTTTTAACCGTCACACACCCCTTCTTTAACCTAACCTAACCTAAGCTTCGACGTGATGTTAGGAAAGCTGTTAATCAAGCAAAGTGTTCTAGGGACCCATTTGACCGGGATCTCTATAAGAGCAGTCTTAAGAAATTTAAGTTAGAGGTTAGGAAATCACTAAGAGCCTCTTTTCATCGCTTCTCTAATTGGAGAAAACCAGTGATTCATCTTGGATTACGAAAATCCTATCCAAATCTCCAATTACTCCTAGTTGCACTAGAAACATCTGGTAATTGGACTATGCCCAGAAGGAAACCTTAGAGTGTCTTATGGACACCCATTTTCCTGGTAGTAAAACAGAGAGAAGCTATATCTGCTGCACTTCTTGACTTGAAGATTAACAACTACCTTTGCTATTGGATCGAGCAAACGCTTAAAAGCAGGCTTATCCATAGCTGGGGTGGTGTCTAACCAGAAGTTCGGTGTAAATGGGTACCCCCATGGCGGAGTATTATCACCACTATTGTGGCTCATGGTAAAGAATGAGGTACTCCTGATCTTGAGTAAAGAGAGGTTCAGTGTCATAGCCTATGCCAACGACATTGAAACAGCTATCTGACGGAAGTTCCTTCTTAAAGAGATCTTTGCTTTGCTCCAAAATACCTCGCAAAGTGGGTGGGTGTCGGTCTCCTAGTTAATCTGTCCAAGACTAAACACAAGAAGGTACAAAATACCACATATAACTCCTCCAAAATTCAAGGGTATTGAATTACAATTTGCAGATCACGCCAGATTCTTGGGGGTTATTCTCGCTAAAAAAAAATTCAGAAACTGAATATTCAAGACCGTGCTAGGAAGGCTTCGATTGCCCTCTATTCATGTAGGAAGGCCTTAGACCCAAGCAGGGGTCTTCAGAGCCGGATTGTTCACTAGGTATACACGATAGTCGTCAGACCCATACTTACTTACAGACTAGTAGTCTGGTGGACGAGAGGGCAGTAGACAAGAAAAGCAACATTGCAGTACTTGAGAAGGTTCAATGGCTTTCCTGCGTCTGCATAACGGGCTCCCTTAAAACCACTTCTACACCTGCACTAGAAATTTTGCTTCATCTTCTTGGTATTGATATCGTCGGGAAGCCGATGACGTCTAAAGCAGCGTAATGGATCTTAACATCAAGTATAAAATCAGGATTCCTAGCAGAAGTGGTTGGGAATCGGAAAAAAATTTTAATCAATCTGCAACAGACGGATCCAAGACAGCGTCTGGCACAGGTGCGGGAATTTACTCCAGTGTTTTGGACATTCGCATTGCCACTCGACTGCCGGATCACTGCAGTGTTTTTCACGCAGAAGTCTCAGCAATCCGTGAAGCCGCGACCTGGCTTTCGATTAACTCGTTTTGTTTTCTATATAGACATAGACAGTCAAGCTGCGATAAAAGCCTTGGAATCGCCAAGGTGGTAAAGCAATGCCGCTGATCTCTTAACGAGATCGTTGTCAGGTGGGACATATCCCTGTGCTGGGTTCCAGGCCACAGGGATATTCCAGGCAATTGCAGAGCGGACGAACTAACCAAGGAGGGTGCTGACCGGGATCTCCCTGACAATATGGATGTACCGTCAGCACCTATAAAATCGATAAAATTCCAATTAGATACCGCAGCCATAAGTATGGCAAACAGTATGTGGAACAATATCAGCACATGTCTCACTCCTAGGCAAATCTGGCCAGAGCTGGATTGTAGGAAAACTGGTAGACTTATTTCCAGCAATAGGATCAATCTTAAAAAGATAGTTGGCATCCTCACAGGACACTATCTGGTAGGCAGGCATGCTAGAAAACTTGGTGCCCCCTTCAACGATTTTTGTAGATGCTGTACAGACGAAGAAGAGGAGGAAACTATGACATATCTTCTGTGTACCTGTCCTACCCTATCGGTTTTTGAGTAGGAAAACCCTAGGCGAATACTTCTTTGAGGATCTTAATGATCTAAGTAGGCTAGACTTTAGCAAAATAAAAAGCTTTATCACCGGGTCAAACTGGTTTAATGTCTAAACGGCGAACCCTACTTCGTTGGCATGGGTTTACACTGAAACTGGTAGCGCTGCGTCCCCATTTGGGTAGTCTACATATAGGTCTCCGGTGCTGGTAATCCGGTTTTTACATAGTGGTATCACAGTGAACCTTCTTTTTGATCTAAGTGTGTCCCCGCTTAGAAAAACCACCCAATCTAACCCAACCCTAGTATTGTCGACCTTCGCACAAGTGCCTGCAACATTGTCTAACACAGTGAGATCCTAACCAAAAGGTTCAATTCTGGAGGCAGATATGTACTTATGTCTGAATTTTTTAGATGTCCATTCGTTTAGCCTCCCTTTCTTCGATATGGTTCATACCTCTGCCTCTCCAAAAGAATAAAAATCTATAAGTGGAAAAATAGGGCACATTTCCACTCAAATTGCTTTTGCTTGATAAACTCCTGGTCTTCTGCTTAATACAAAACAATCGCTAAACTAAACCTAATATGGTCGTATGTATTTTCCCATCACACTGTTCTTATCACCGCAACCCAGTCCTCCTTCGCCACGTGCTCCAAATTCTTCCAAATTATTGTGCAATTTCAGCTGAAGCACCAGGCGCCCAGAAATTGTAGCAAGTATCACAGTTCTCCTTGAAATTATATTTTCTGCCTTCGACTTTATCTACCCAAAAAGTCTAAGCTCCGCCTATTAATAACGGAAGATAGCTACCATTGATGGTATTGACCAACATCCAAACCAGGGTTGATATTGAGGTAAATTCTTATTTTATGCAAAAAATTTGGAAGTATTAAATGTAGTAATGGATATATGTATGTAGGTAACGAGCCTACTTTCACCACCAGAAATAGGCAAGAAGTGGTGGACATCACCTTCGCCTCCTATAACCTCGCTCAACGCACCAGGAATTGGAATCTATCGAGCGAACGCTCTTTCCCAGATCACAAGTATCTCCATTGTTTTTGTATGTGATTCTATTAGCCTGCCAGTTTTCATAAATTATCGTAAAACTGATTGGTTAGCTCAATTATAGGGCAACTTTAAGTAATTTAGTTACCTCTGATCACCTTAGCCCCCTGCAACCCCCAAGAACTTGATCGCTTTGTTGAGGATCTAACGTCAGGCCTCAATACAGCGATGACTTCGTCCTGTCCTTTGATTCAAATCCGAGGCAAATTAAGGCCACATTGGTGGTCTGCAGATTTAGGTCCTCTAAGAATTAAGTGTAGGAAATTGTTCAATAATGCCAAAAGTGCAAGAGATGCGCTAAACTGGGACTTGTACAAGGCATCCTCAAAAATATATAAAAAAAAAAGAATTAAAGGCCAAACGTAATTCTTGAAGACTCTCCTGTGATAAAAATAGAAAAAGTTTCTGAAACTTCTAGCCTAAGGAAAATTCTCTCTTCAAATCCAATAACACCCAGCTTCCTTACGAAAGCTTCCAGCTTCCAGCTATAACTCGCTAAATTTACTGCTTTATCCCAGTCACAAACCTTATAATTCCGTTGAATGCAGTCCTGATATCAGGTCGTGGTCTGAGTTTGCTATAGGTGCTGCTTTAATGATGTATTTGTTTTATTCAGAAGAGAGAAAGAAATATAAAGTGTTTCCCAAGTAGTTTGGGTTCTTTGGCTGACTAGAAGAATCCTGACCAGTACAGTCGAAACCTTAGTTCAAAACTAAGAACAGTGGACCGTACGTTCCGTTGGTAGTAGTTGGGTGTTGAAAAGTTTCCTTTGTCCCATTAAGAGTTCGTCCAGCACAATTTCCCTTGTCAGCATTTTGATTCAGTCTTTGGGGATACTTATTGAAATGCAAGTTGAATATCGCGAAGTGCGTATACCTCAAATTGTCGTCACCATTGATTTCATCTATCGATGATTTCGTACGTACGTACGTTTCGTAATATACATTTGAGACAATAAGAATTCGAAAATTAAATTTACAGATTTCTATTTATAAACAAAAATATTTTTTCGATAACAGATCTCTTTCGAACCTAAACTATTGCTCATTTCGTGAAGCAATACCAAAGACATGGCAGTAGTTTGACTCTTAATCTCGCCATTAAACTCCACACTCTTTTCCTGAAATTTAGTACATATAGCCGAAGAATTCTAACACTGTCGTTATAAGCGACTTCTACTGTATAGACATAAGTGCCTATGTATGGACATTGTATAGCATATGCAATCTGAAACCTAACTTAGTCACTTATGTGTTGAAACAAGTTTGCAACTTTAAGCTAATCCCTTAAATCATTTTACAATTACCTTGTCGAATCCCAAAGTGTGTGTGTCTACAGATACATGTCTACCAACTCGATGCATATGCGATTAAATTTACTAAGCCTCAAATGTCATAACATTTCAATTTCGCCAGCCTTTGCGATGCATCCAAGTGACACATACCTTGAAAATGTATAAACTCAGGCCCCGACCACCGATCAAGGAATCAATGTTCCAAGGATAAACAAAAGTTGATCCCAATGAAAACAAAGCAGAAGCCAGAGGAAGTAAATGGGAACGAAGTAAGCCGAAGGCATAGAGGTACACAACAAAAACATCAACGATGACAAAATCCATTTAATTTGTTTACGGTTGGAGGACATTTTCACCTCCTTTAACATCCAATCGTGTCCCTTTTGTTAAGCCTTGAATTGTGTGACCGTTACGTTATGGGATCTCCAGAATGCAAACATTAATATTGTTATTCCGTCTGACACTGCACCCGGTACACCCATTTACACTGCAACAAAGGATCCCCGGTACAGGCACGCACTTCAGAAACACTGCAGTTACGCACATGCAAAGCTACACGTATCTATATGTACTGTACGTATTCTCTCAAGGATGTGTGGTCAGCAAGAACATGGCTGGCTCGGTTAGGGTGAAATCAACCCGAGACACATGCAAACGAGGGCTCAGAATACTCCCTACTGTGTTTGTCCCTCAGCCAAAATGTTGTTTGAACAGAATCTGTTTCGGTTTGTCAGGGCAAGACACTCGGATGTGCCTTGTCTGCGTGTCCTGTGACATTCAGCAGTTCATTCCAATTGGACATGCATCTGTCTGCAGGTGAGAGATATTTTCCTCAAGCAAATATTATATAACTGAATGATATCCTGCGTCATTATCCTTCAAATACTTGAAAATTGTCTTTTGTTTGTTGCCTGTATATGCATGGAGAATTTATAGTGTGCATCCACATATGTGTGAATGTATTCAATTGTCCATTACGCACATGCAAACTAAGGAAACAGACAGACAGAGTGAGAGAGAGAAAGTTGGTAAAAGCAAAATGATTCAATTCAATTGCTGGGTTGTTTAACATTCTGTTTGGTATTTTGTTTTGACATAAATTGAACAAAAGGATACAAAAGGACAATCGGAAGAATAGAGTGCAAGCAACATGAACAATTGGCAACTGAGTATTGATTTTTTTTTCTATTCTTAATTTTATTTTGCTACTCTCTGTGGGTTGCAGAAGTATAGTTATTGTTGAAGAGTCCATTCATACCTTCGCAACGTACATTGTTGTGGTTTTGTACATCATGTGTACCTCAAGATATGTATACACATCTGTTAAGTGACAGATACTTAACTTAATTACTTAAGTGGCGCTAGAGTTCGGGATGAATCCTCAAAAATAAAGTCTCTCAAGTTAGCCCGGTCCTTATCTTACTGCCTCCAGTTGCGCAATTCAAGTCGGTTGAGGTTCCCTTCTAATTGTGCGTGCCACCTAAGGCTTCTTTTGAGTTGTGGCATTAGTACCATGTCTCCAACAAGATAGTGATCCGAGTCGATGTTGGCTACTCGGAAGGTTCGGACATCCAGAATACTGGAGGCACGCCTTGCGTCGATCGCAATGTGGTCAATTTGGTTGAACGTTTGATGATCAGGAGATCGCCATGTCCCCTTGTGAATATTGAGATGAAGAAACCGTGAGCCTGCTATAGAGACGTTTTGCCTCGCAGCGTGAATAAGCCTAAGACCGTTGCAAGACTTGGTATCGTGTAGACTGTGTTTACCAATCGTTCTACCAAAGATGTCCTCCTATCCTCTCTTGACGTTAAAATCGCCTAACATGACTTTAACATCATACTTAGGATATTGCTCTTATGTTTTGACGAGGAACTCGTAGAAACATGCTTTGGTGGCGTCGTCCTTGTCGTCTGTGGGGGCATGAGCGCATATTAAGCTTATGTTCGTGAATTTACCCTTGGTGTGGTTTGTCTTAAGACGTTCGCTTACGTGTCTAAAGCTCAAGACTTCTTGCCTAAGTCAGCCGCGTATGAGTCTGTGATCCAAGTACCTGCTGTTGATGTTCTGCCAAGTTCTCATCATCATCACTGGATTGTGTTGAGCTTCTTTCGAAGGATTCATAATCCGAATTTTCGTCAAATTGACCATTGGATTATTCCTTATTATTCCAACTCATTTCAATTTCTATATGTTCAGACTCGATCGATTTTTCTGTAGTCCCATGAGACGATTGCAGATCGGTATCCAACTTACGTGAATTATTCTCCATAAAACGAACATCACGGCTAACTACAATTTTCTTCCGAGGTGATTCATAGCACCTGTAAACTTTGGAGTACTCATTATATCCTTTTGGAAATGGTATACGTGTTAATTTGAATTGTGCATACATACCTGACAGAGGACCTTGATGCCACAATCTTCTATCACCATATCTTCAACCAAAGCACTGGTATACATTGACTTGATTGCGATGACCAAACACTCTATGCCAATAATGAATGCATTTGGAATAAATCTTGATGCTCATCTGCGCTTCCAATTTGTCTGCTTTGGTATATAATCTCGCATGCCCCTGGAATAAAATTAACTTTAAACCCTTTGCCCAAAAACTTTCGATTTCTGGAGCGTAATGTGAGTTCAAAGATTCTTTACCACTCGCATCAATGAATTTGATCTTGCATCACACCGACCCTAGCATCATTAGCCAAGTTGAGATGATAACACTCTGGACCATCGAGTGAAACAAAACTTCTTGTATCACTATGTGACATGTGGCTCCAGAATCAATTACCCAACCTGATGGATATCCATTCACAACCATAGACCTGGTTGTTTTGCTTGAGCCTTTGAATGTTTCTTGCCTTTTGTATTTAGCACAATCATTTTTAATATCGCAGAAGATGCACTTGATACCACTTCCCGTTGTTTTGAGAACTGCTTTCCCGCATCCACTTCATTTCGACGATAGTACCTGATTATACAATTTGGCTGCACCAGGCTTACCGCCAAATCCTTTTCTGGCCTTGTTTCCATCGCAGTGATAAGAGTATCGTAGCTACGTGGTAAACTGCTTAAAATCATTCCTACAATCTAGCTTTGTTTCGACTCTTCGCCAAGGTCCGTCAGCTTCTGAATATAATTAGTCAAAGTCGCTATGTGTTCTTCCATATTACCAGTTTTCGAATTAAAGAAACTTTATTGCTTAACGTATCCTTTTCATGGAAAACCTTCAGAGCTTCCCACACGCCTGTTTTGCTGTTGTACAATTCCTTATATGACACAAATGGCTGTCGTCGACTAAGGGACCTATCCAACCACGAGCTTGATCATCACGCTCTTGCCAATGAGCAATTTCTTGTGCATTAGAGTTATTGATTGCTTGCTTCGGCTTGGTCTCAGTTACGACACTCCATAGCTTGTCCTTTATTAGTAATAAGTCCATCCGATACTTCCAAACGAAGTAATTATCCTCATTAAGTTTCATAATGCTCGCCATAGATGCTGCCATTGTACCTGGGCGCATAACCTGTAGATACTGTGTCGAAATTAAAGATATTTGCAGAAAACAGAAACAAGAGTCATTTCAACAAAATGTACATCCCGGTAGATCTTGAAAAAAAATTTACAGAATTCTATCGAAGCTTTGCTCCGGAATTTTGTACCTCGAGATTCATTTACAGAATTTTACTGGCAATCTTTCAGATAATGGTGATCTACTATACATATGTACATACGTTTCCTTTTACTAATCTGTTCACCTATCTATCCGTATCTTACACAAGCTATTACCCATACAGGAGATATATATATGTATTTATGTACGTATCCTAGATCCACCACAAGCTACACTACAACTGTGTGAATACGAAACGTCCAGGAATTGTCGTTAATCGCTTGTTAAAAACAACAATGAGGTTACAAACTCGTTAATAGTGTCTAGATTAGCAGACAACTAATAATAAAATTGCGCAATCCACCTCTGCACGCCGCCTAGCCCTTGTATCATCGAACGCGCCCATTTGATGGAACCGTATCCTTTTTCCTCTTCGAAAACAGGAATTACTTCACTCACGTGGTTGCAAAAGGGAGGTTTTTTGTGATACTTTTGTTTATTTTTATTTTATTCATTTAAATTCTGTTTGTTGTGTCTGCGTATTTTGTTGTTCCTATCCGGGTATGTATTGTTATTCGGTTGGAAGTGGCGATGAGAAAACAAAAACACCCGGCAACCAGCAACCAGCAACAGTAATAATAATACACAAGAGGGAGTCGTCCTTTGAGCAGAACCGCTGCTGGATGTAAGGATTTGAGGAGGTTAACTGTGAGATAGGTCCCGAAAAATATGTAACTGTGCGAATAATAACGGAGTCGGAGTCGGATTCATACTCGTACACAGTCGTACACTTGAAATGCAATTTTCTCACTCATCCTGGCGCTCGGTGTGCTCTCTCCGCAAACGGCAATGGTATGTGATTAAATTTGAATTAAAACTGCATTTGTAACTGTTTGCTGTTATAATAGTTGGGCGGATTTTGGGGTCGATGGAGTGGCTCCATCTAGTGGATGTAGTATTTAAATACACTACAATTTTTTTTTTTTTCGATATTATTCTCTGAAATGGATTTGTGTTTTTTTTTTTTTTTGTTGTTGGACTTGTTGGTGGTTGGCTGCTGTGTGCGGTCTCATTTGATAGTAAGTGTGTGGTATGCCATGAATGACTCTTTGGTTTGTCGGTTGGTTAGTTGCATCCAGGAGGGTTTTTAGTTTCGTTTTTATTGCCATTCGACAATCTTCTTGGAAGAGCACCAAAACCCCTTTTTTTAATTTGTGGAGTTGAGTCGTCCTTCTGGACCATTAGTTGGGGAATATTTTTATTGTCACCCCCGGGAGTAAGCAGTAACAGCAACGTTTAGCATATGCAACATTTGTTTATGCGAGTTTTTATTGTGTTGCAACAGAAAATTATTTGCATTTTTTTCCGAAAGAGTAAATTGGATACCCAACACATGGGTTAATTTCGGTTCATATTTTTGGGAAGGGATGTCCTAGGAAACGAATGGATATTACTGTGCTTAGGTTTTATGTTGGCATTCTACTTACAATCTTATTGTCGTTTTACTCGCAGATAGACGCCTTGACAATCGGTTGTGACCCGATTTTGGTGAATATTTGAGACAAGATTAGAGATTAGCAATGAATAAGGAATTATGAATGTT
Source organism: Xylota sylvarum (assembly GCA_905220385.1). NCBI lineage: Eukaryota > Metazoa > Arthropoda > Insecta > Diptera > Syrphidae > Xylota > Xylota sylvarum. The sequence continues at coordinate 97,845,547 of LR999957.1, read as the reverse complement.
GGAGGTTGTGTTTGTTGTTCAGTACCTATTCGACTCTCCTCAAATGTAGTCATCAGGTGCTTGTCTATGTAGCTATTGTATCGACCCAGGTATTCGGTGCTGTGACAGGTTCTATCTTGGCTGTTAGTAACTGCGATGTCTTCTTTAGACTATAGTCATCTAGTCTTCTCATTACAAAGAGTTGTACTTGGAAGTCTTATATAGAGACTATTAGTCTTGCCGAGTAAAGTCAGTCCAGAGATTCATCTTAGCATGCGAACTGTTCACCAAAATTAAGATTTGGCTGTAACTTCTGAACAACCATCCCTGCATGCAGTAAATGGCAGAAGGATGCTAGCTTCGATAATACATAGTTTAGCTCACATCTACACACACGATTCCAAGATCGAAAGCGAGGTGGGTTATGCTGACTTCTTTGAAAATCTCATTCTGAACACATCTCTTTCTGCCCCCAGATCATAGTAGCGATTTTCAGGAGGAAATTGTGGCGATCAAGGAAGCCTTGTCCTGGTTAAAATGTAAGGCAATATCTGTCAGGGATAGTAGCATTTTCACTGACAGTCAAGCTGCACGTCAAAGCCCGTTTAAAATAGCCGTTTGGCTCTATCGTATATGACGGATGAGTTCATTGTGACATAAGTTCACCATTGAGTTATGAACTTATGTATGTACCACCCCATCGGGACAAACATATGTACCTTCATATGTAAGTCCAGAATTTATTTATAAAATTACTTCACCGCATGCTGCTCCTTATCGATCGTCGTACATAAAGTGTCAAATTTTGTAAGCCAAGCTTATGCTTCGATGCTCTCAATAATTCAAACGTCTACACTCAGACATACGCGTATGATGTTGCCATACTTTCTGCCGGGTCATGCCTACAGACTGTCTGTGCTAACGCGCAGATAGCCTTAGAATTGGTCGGTGAATGGTGCACTAGGAATGGGCTTTCGGTCAATCCTTTGAAAACTGAGGTTGTTCTCTTTACGAGAAGGATGATTGTGACCGGTCTGACTCAGCCAGTGCTAAAAGGCATCACCATCCAGATCTCCGATGAAGCGAAATATTTGGAAGTGATCCTGGATAAGAAACTTCTTTGGGCAAAGCATGTCAAGTTGAAGACATCCAAGGCGCTCTCAGTTTTCTGGCAGTGTAAGGGTGCTTTTGGCAAGACCCTGGGGCTTATCACCGAAAAAGGTCCTCTGGATCTATACGGCTATGGTAAGACCTTTTCTAACTTATGCGTCGGTTGTTTGGTGGAGAGGGCTTTCGCGTAAGTATGTGACTGCCTTTAAATTCCAAAGAACGGCCTGTCTCGGTTGCACGGGAGTTTTCCCGAGTACTCCTGGCTCTGCTCTAGATGCTCTGCTTGATTTACCTCCCCTTGATACTTTTATCATGGGCTGTATTATCAAAGCAATCTATCGCCTTAGACGGGGTGGCTTTTGATATCATCCGCATTGGAGTTTCGATGAACGCGCGACACTTATCCTACGACCCTAGTTCCATGGATATGCCGTCTGATGCAATGACACCGGAACTTCGGCTGCTGTGTAAATTTCGAGTCGACTTTCCTTGCGTCCACGACTGGCTTCGGCTAGAGTCTGAGCCTGGACTGGGCATCCAATCTTCACGGATGGCTCTAAAATTAGTCAAGGACCCAGTGCTGGTGTCTTAGTGGAGACCGACAGCACTAGACTATCCTAATGGCTGCCGACTATATTGTTAAGAATAGGTGGCGGGGTCGGAGTATCTGCGTCTGTAGTGACAGTCAGGCTGCGCTTAAGGCCTTGCTCAACCCTGTAAACCGTTCCAAAATAGTTCGAGAATGCAAGAATTCTTTGAATTCGGTCGCAAGGCTGAACTCATTGACTCTTGTCTGCGTACCAGTTCACACTGGGATTGCGTGAAATGAGATCTCCGATGAGTTTGCTAAGCTAGGCTCAGAGAATGATTTCTCAGGACCTGAACCTGCGTTGGGTCTTCCCGCGTCCTCGGTCAGGGCCTCCATTGATGATTGGGTCTCCTACGAGCACAATTGTGTGTGGCACGGCTCTCCAGGATGCAGGCAGACTAAACGTATGCTCCCGAACGTTTGTAAGAAATCAGCGGCATTCTTGCTGTCTCTCATCAGAAAAGACTGTAGACAACTTATTGGCGTTCTTACGGAACACTTTCCTTTTGCTAAACATCTTAGTCTGCGACGCTTGTGGAGAAGGCGACTATACTTCGGATCATTTCCTTTGTTATTGCCCTGCCTTTGCTCGGATCAGGTGGCAGATCTTCGGCACTGATGCGTTGAGTGCTGACACTGTAAGGTCCTCATCACTGAAGTGCATTCTCGGCTTTCTCCGAAAGTTGAAGAAATTCCAGTAAAATGGGTAATACTGGATATTGCTTCCTGGTAGTGCAGTGGTCCAGTTGTGTCTGAGTGCTCCAGTAGAGTCTTTCCTTCTATTATCATCTTAAAAATTTGATTACCTTATGTTCCGATGCGGTTGGACATTAGTTTAACTCAATTGTGCACTTTTGTCCCTGCGCCGGCAAAATCAGGGTATGTCCTTGCTGCATGGAAACATGTGCTGAAGTTGAACGTTTTCAGCAGGACGTACCATAGATAGGAAAACTCGACGTGTCACATAGGTAGACAGATCTTGCCTAAGTTGGATTGTGTATGTAATCGGTGTCGTCTCTGGACACTGTCATCTGATTGGCTTCCTTGCAGTGACGAAGAGGAGAGGAAATCATCTTTGCCTCCTATGCACTTGGCCGGCCTTGACTCAACGAAGGCTGCTCCATTTAATGCCTTTTTTTTCAATGACCTCAGAAAACTGACGGTTTTAAGAAGCCTCGGTTGGTATTATTAGTTCATAGGTACCCAAAGTGGAAAGATCTATGTTATCACAAATTACCTCTTCTGGTCTATGTGTGTCTATATCTTGGTGCAGACAGGAACCTGGCTTAACCTAACCCAAGCCCATCCTTGCACCTAAAGTACTGTCTCTGGTACTCTAACACCGGCTTGTAAAATATGTCCTGATGTCCTGTTTACAGTTGTTGTTTCTACTTCTCCCCTGACGCTGTTTTGCTCTTCTTTCGTTTTCTCTGTGCAAGTTTAAGACACAAGCATGGTACTAGCCAGTCTTGAACTATCCTGATACTTTCGTTGTAAGACAAGTCCTTCAGGGTTTTGGATACCAAAACGATTGCTATTTTGTTAGTAAATCCAATTATCGGCGTTTTAAACCCTAATTTCTCTCAGTACCATATTTTTGAAGCAGTCCATCATAATATTTAGTCCGGTTCTCTTTTTTTGTACGATGTTGAATGTATCTTTGATGTCCAGTGTGGTGGTTACTACTTGATTTTCGTTTTATGGTTCTTCTTTCCGCTAACTGCTTGTATGTGGTTATAACTTGTTCCAGTATTTATTCCATGGTGTTCAACATGTGTATTTCTTGTTTCTATTGGTAGACAAATGTTGCACTGCCATTGCGTTGTTTACTCCCATCCAGTTGTTTGTAGTGTTCATCCGATCACACCTCGCCGTTGATTTGGATAAGTGGATCATTGCAATTCGGCTCTGAGGACTATGTATTTTTTGCCATGTGCTCCTTTTTACCTTACATAAAACAGTGTCCAGACAGTTCGTCACTCCTACAGTTCTTTTCAAGAAGACCATACCCAATTCACCCCAGCTTACCCAACGTTGTTCTGGACGTGCATCCGATGTGTCATCATCATTCTACCAAAAGATACTCTGTATCTGGACTTATCCAACCAAAGGTTATTTACTGAACATACGTATGTAAACTTAAGAAAATCAGAAAGAATCATCATTAAAAGAAAATTAACGAAATCCCAAAACAATATCGACCTTGAACAGCCGGTTAAGTGCATTCAGACATTCCGCCTGCACTTAGTCCTTCTTTATTGAAATGCACCTACCTTTCCAATTTGATTTATTGAGCCAATAAAAGCACATTTCTCAGCGCAAAACTCAATTGTTATTGCAAACACAATCAGAGTACTTTATATCACAAAAGGAATCTGCCAGCAGCCTTCATCCAGACGGCCCCCCAAATGCCCTTGTAAAATCCATAAATCCCTGCTTGAATGCTCTCTACAATCCCATTATCGTTACCCCATCGTCAGGTATCCGTTTTTCAATAAAAAAAAAAAAAGGAAGCAGCCTTTGCCCATTTTCATAATGTTGCAAAAGGCTTTGGCACAAAATAATTCATCCTCCGCAGGATACTTTTGTCAAAATGCATTAACATTACCAACAGGAGCAGCAGCAGCAGTAGCAACAAGGAAACTCAAAAAAAAAACAAATACACTCGAATGAAAAGGTTTCCGAAAAGTATGAGATCCTGATTTTATAAACAGGTTGCTGCTGCACACATAAATTGTTAATATCTGCAAAATACACTCATCCAGGCTATGGGAGGATATGACTGACAAAGTACCAGGGAATCGTCCTGTTAAAGACTTCCGATGAAGGGAGAAAGGGGATTCCCTCTGCATCATCTACCTGTCGGAGAACAACAACAACTGGAACAGCAGTGTAGAATCACAAAAGACAGAACATATCATTCGACAGGATGCGGGTGCAGCAACAGCAGCTAAAGATGAATCAGGATGGAAGGATACACTCGCGTACACAATGACGCATCACTACTACTACGGTTGCTGCAGCCGTCGTCGTCGTCATCGTCGTCGTAGACAGACAATAGCTCAAGCACTCGAAACGGATGGGACGACGAAAAACTGCATTAGTTCGAACATAAATTTGCGTATGTCATCTGCATGTCGCATTAGCGCACATTCTCAATAGAACCGAGGAGGGTGTGGCAAGTGGGTGGTTCAGCAGCTGCAGGGCTCTCCTGCTGAGGCTGATGCATTTTCGTCATTGAGGATAATTCATGGCACGGCTAAATTGCGTTCGAGTTTGTGTTGGCAAATGAAACATGATGCATGCCGCGGTGACGGAATTAGTGTGTAAGATGTGTGAATGATGCTCCCGCTGCAGTAGTTAGTTGCTTTTGATTGTAATTAAAGTTGATGTACTCTACTGTGGGTTAAATATTTATGCAACACTTTTACTCTGGATTGTTAAGCGAAACCAAACCGGAAATAAAACATCTACCCATGACATCAACAGATGTCTTTCCATTCACCAATTTGTCCTCTCAAAACTCGGTCAAATGCCAACAACTTGTCGCATCCTTTAAGCCATAACAGGGTCAAAAAATGACATCATACTCATGTTATTCACTATCTTCATCTTTATCACAGGTAATTTTCACTCCATCGTCTCATTCTCACTGGTGGACGGGGAGAAACATCACACAAGAAAAAAAAAAAAAAATAAACTCCAAGGATAACGTGACTTTCTCTATCATTATCCTCCCCTCAGTTGGGTAAGAGAAAATCAGATAACTCCAACATATTCTTTTCTTCCATTTTTTGTGTGTGTCAGAGGACGACAACGACGACAGACGAGGAGAAAAGAAAAAAAAACACATTTGAAAACATGTTACACCTACTTAAGACAGGACAAAACAAAAAAGGATTCCTCTCTTCTCTAACAAAAACGGGAAAACAATCCTGCTTACCGCCACCACCCCTCAAATACACAAATTGATAGCCATCGTTTTTTGGCCTCTACATATATGTATGTAGTATGTGTGCCTTGTGTATAGTGCATAGAGCTATTTCCCCATGGCTATCTAGGCAATGTATCTCTCCTCAAAATGTTATCCCTTTTTTTTATACCTTACTTTTTCTCCCCAAAAAAAAAAAAAAAAACCAAGAAGAAAAAAGGACTCCAGTATTGTCTTCCCTTTGAGAGACGAGAAAATTGGATAACAATGACATACCGAATGAGAGTTATATCCTTTTCGCAAATTCTATTATGCGAATCAGTGGGGGGAGTGTAGAGGTAACGAAAAAAAGGCAACGAAAAAACGTACGTATAACAACACCACGAATGGAAGAAAGGACATCGCCTTAGGTGTACATTATAATGCTATAAACACTTTCGTATCGCTGTGCTGCCATCTGTACGTAATTCGGTGTTTCCGTTCACTTGTTTTGCACTGATATCTTCCACACAGGAGTAGATTTTATGGCTGAGATTGTGAAGGATTTCTTTTTTTTTCGTTTTCTCGGACCCTAGTTAATTATTTTCAATTTGTTGTGATTTCTTCCACCCCGTGAGATTGGAATCTGAAGGATTTTTTTCTTCTTTTTTTTATTGGAATTGGAGAAACAATTCGTCAAATGACCCCTGTTTGACATCAATTTGCCAATTGGGAAATGTCATAGTTCTCTTACACACTTTGGCACATATTGAAAGTGTCAATGGGATTGTGTCAATCAAAAAAATTTCAAAAAGTCACTTCAAAAGTTATCATCATTCCCTCTTTCGAGTGCAGAGACAGAAATCACCCGACAACGAATGAATAAATGACATGACACATAATGAGACAAACTAGAACAAATGTCAAATTACTGAAGCAGTTCCCCGCAACCTTGCGAACTGCACTGTTCGAGTGTCTGTTCAATCTTTAGCGTGTCGCCCTACTTCGAGTTGGAGCGCGTCTAATTCTGAGCGTCAATTTTCTATTATTTTTCGCATTTGTTGGTTTAGCATTTTGGGCTTTTGCTCGTTCTCTCTGTTTGGGGTTTTGAAACGAAAATTTAATTAGAGAGAGCCATGCGATCTCGTGATGGGGGGGGGGAGGTTGAGCGTAGGGCAGGGATGTCTCGAAAATATACGAGGGTATGTTTGCAAAGTTCATTAAAATTCCACAACCATAAAACTTGTTTGCACCCATCCCCCGCCCTCTTGACTACATTCATTCATTCACTTCTTTTGTGACATTTATTTGGCCAGGATTTTTGACAAGTTTCCGGGGTTTTGGTGTGAGCTATTGGGTGTTATGGAGGTGTGAGGTGGATTATGAAAATCTGTTATGTCATGAAAGTTAGTTGGTCTTTTTTTTTGTCCGGCGAAAGTCTGAAAAAAATATTTAAATATTGATTTGATTAGTTTGACGGGAAGTGAAGTTGATTGGAATGTTAATCAATATTTTTTGACAGAACAATTGAAGGCTGTAAAGTAAGTATGTCTTGAAAGTGTATTCGTATAAGAATGAAAAGGATATTCGTGATGCGAATTTTATGTTGAATTCTAAGTTAAAATACTAATTTTGTAGAGTTCTATTCCTTAAGTGACAAAGACTTGAGCAGGATGTAGGGTTGATTTTAGGGTTTGGTTCACAAATTCTGCCGAAGATGCGGCGGCAAGTGTGAAAAACCATAGCCTCACGGGCTGCCTGAAACACAGCGGCCTTAAATCCTTGTCGATCCCGTGTACATTATTGGGCAGTTTGTTGGTATCCACGATTACTTGATCTTTGAAAAAGAGACTCAATAGTTCGGTTGAAGTAACGGACTGAAAATCCATAGAAGTACATATTTTTATTCCGAACGTACTTACCGGTGTGTTCTTCCAGTAATGTCAATGTTGTCGGCGTTAGCTAATAGTTGCACAGACTTTTGAAAGTTTGTGCCTCCAGTGTTAATAGCGCAGCTTCTTGTCAAAATCCTTTTTTGACATCAAAGCTTTCGATGTGTGAAGGTTTGATCGATTGTGGACTTTCCTGGTCTGAAACCACACTGATAGGGCCCAATAAGGTTGTTGACGAAGGGTTTCAGACGTTCACACAATATGGCAGACGGATCTTGTACGCGATGTTGAGGAGACTGATACCTTTGTAATTGGCGCAATTGAGTGGGTCTCCTTTCTTGTGGATCGAGATTCCATTCATCAGGCATACAATCATCTGATCAAATTTTAGAAATGAATTGATGTATGCTCTCTATCAGATCATTTCCAGCTGCTTTGAACAGTTCGGCTTGTAGGCTGTCAGCTACAGCAGCTTTTTTGGATCTTACATTGGGTATTGCTATCCTTACTTTATTTTGATCAGGTGGACGGAAGTCTAGGCTATCTTCGTCTAGATTGAATGGTTCATTCTGCTTGACAGCGAGATATTGGTCTTCGTCGCCGTTGTACAGTCTGTAGAAGAAGTTTTTCCATATTCTCAGCATGGACTGAATTTCTACTACGAGGATTCTTTCTCCATCTCTACAGGTTTCTGTACGGGTGTTCTGTACGTTCCTAGAGTATTATCTCTCAATATTTTCGATCGCTTCCCGTGCTCAGTTTTCTTCTTTTGGAGACGCCGATGTCCTTCTCGTGTCTTCTGCTCGTAAAGCTTACGGGCAGCCCTCGTCATTTTTTGCAGCGGCTCCCTGTATGCCTCTTGTTTAGCTGCATGTGCTTGCCAGCAGTCTTCGTCAAATCAGGGGGTTTTTTGGTAGTGCGACACTTCTGATAGCATGTTGGCAGCGGTGCCACTGGTCTTTGGCATTTGATGCTGGCGGCATAGCGAGATTTCGGGATACGCATTCGGCGAAGATTCTGGCGATATCTTGTGATTGCATCTTTTCGACGTCAAATCTTCTCACAGCAGTGCTTCTTAGGTGTGGCGTTTGGGATATCTGCATTCGTACCTTGGCTGCAACAAAGTAGTGATTCGAGTCGATGTTGGCAGCTCGGAAGGTTCGGACATCCAAAATACTGGAGCATGCCTTGCGTCGATCGCAATGTTTGATTGACCGTTGGATGATCAGGAGATCGCCATGACCCTTGTGGATACTGAGATGAGGAAACCGTATGCTTGCTATACTGACATTTCGCCCCGCCGCAAAGTCAAAGCCTGCCTGGGCCTCTGCTAATTCCTCTGCTGCATGCGGTCTGTTAAGGGTCCGAACATTTCACGTGCAGATCCGAAGGTCGTTGTCCTTATTTCGATTGCTGGGGTCGTCAACAGTGAGTTCATCCATATCCGAGGCTTGTGTTTGTTCGGACTAGGTTAAGGGTGAATAACTTGGATTTAAAGTTCCGTAGTTACTGATATTACAATAGCTCCTATTTTTTGTATTTCATTAAATGTTTGTAGCTCGGATTTGAAATCTCTTTGAACACGAAGTCGGGCACTTCAGGAAGAAATGCTCTTCATAAATTGGTTGCCTGTTATAATTATTCTTTTCTATTACAAATGTGTAAGAAATACAAAACACACGCAAATGCATTCACACAATCTCCTCTTCACTGCTGCCACTCGTTGCAGTCTGCCTCTCGTCGATTTTAATTACACATTCAACCTTCGATGTAATTTGCGCGAATCAAACAATCAAAATCTCATTACATCACTTCACATCACCGGCTCTGATGTTTCCAACTCACTGATGCGCCAGGACGAAAAAAAAAATCCTCACTAATTAGCCTCAAAAGTGTTCAACGGCAGAAAGAAAAAAAAAACACCCGAAGTTCGAATGAAATTTTGTAATTTTCAAGGATAATGCAATCATCAGTCCTTTTCGCGATACGGCCAGCGCTTTGTTCTCACCCCTCTGTGCCCGCATATACATACGTAGTGTGATATTAATATTTTTTTCATAATTAAGTGTCAAAATTAACACCACTGTAGAAACATGGTTAATAATTCCGACACACAGGTGTGTGGGGGACAACTGCTTTCACACACGATCGCCTCTTTGTGCCCCGCTGTGCGTCGTGTCATCAGTGATGACGACCAAGGACTAAGTGCAAAACATACGCACATTTCCGGTGGATTGACACTTTTATTGAATTTAAATGAACACGGAGCGTGAATTTTCCGTTACTGAATGACACAACTCCATGACCGTTAAATTGCAGCTCAAAGTGGAACAAAACAAACCACCACCCCATATCGTTCATCAGATAGAAGTAAATTCCCATTTTAATTTAATTTTCACGGAATTCGTTAAGAATTCTACTCCACCCCGGCCGCTGTGACGTCTTGTTGGACGTCTTGTCAAAGAACTAAACTCGCTTCTTTACTGAATGCACAGTACACCTCCCACCCAGAGGAGGAAAGGAGCAGAAAGCCAGTAACAAAAGGAACTTATACCTACTCCGTTGAATTCTTTCACTTTCTGTAAAGCGTACGAGTATAGCCCCCGCCCCCGCCACAGAAATCTCAGCTCTCTTAAGTCCCACTCCCACGCCGGCCCGCGCGCCACTAATATCAACAAAACAGGAAAATGTTTAAAAATATTTTAACTAGGAAAGTTTTTCCTTTCATTTTCGTCCTTTTTTCGGGGGAATCTCTCAAGCGGCTGCTGTAGCTGTATACCGAAAAAATCCTTTCGGAGTTTTGTTTCTTTCTTTCAAGTGAAGAGGAAATAGTTGACTGTGTTCCCGTTGGTTTGAGAGGAGAAAAACCACATCGCGAAAAAACGCTCAAGGATCCTTTGCCTTTCTTTAGTTTAGTTTTGTGGGATGACGGGATGAAATGAGATTTCTTTCTCATTCTTCTTTTGAGGTTTCTTTCTTTGGTCGCTTCAGCTTGTGTTCCATCAGAAGTTAACTGCAATTCGTTGAGTGAAAGGATATGGATATCTGGTTTGTGCCTAGGAAACAATGTCGTCACAAAGCACGTCGTTAATTTATTTTTTTTTTTTTTTTGCGGTGACAGAAACCCAGGAGGAGCATGGGGAAGTTTTTAGGGGATAAAGTCGAAGTTGAAAGGAAGACGAAAAAGTTTCTTAACGCGACTTTGTGGTGTCATTAGTATGTATCAACATGGTGAACGCGTTGCGTCGCTCCTCCGTTAGTGAGGAGACAAGGAAAGTCGGTATTCAAGCTTTAATTGCCATTCATTAGGAGGGTTGGCGTCGTCGTCGTCATAGTCATCGACGCCGTTGTTATTTTCAAGAACTTTGCTGTGTGTGCAATAAATTGGTCGATGCTAAGGGATCTTGGCCACATTTACTGTCTTTGTAAGCAGTGTTTGGTTGAGCAACTTTTTAGGTCACAACTAAGAGCTGCTTTATCATTCATTGCTAAAAATTGGTCTACATACTAACTTATTTAAGGAGTTTCCAATTTGTGTTAAGTATCTGCCTTTCCTAGACGACGATCCCGTTGCTGCTTAATCTTTGAAGTTGAGGTTCAGTTTTCAGAACCATCAACTAAGCTATCGGGCCTAGTTCTGTTAAGAAAATGACAACAAGAGGCACGCCACAAGGAGGAGTCCTGTCTCCTCTGCTTTGGCTCCTTACTGTCGACATAATCCCAAGAATCTTCACAGAGAAGGGTTCCAAAATTGTAGCTTATGCAGACGACTTAGTAATCTTGATTAAAGGTAGATTCTTGCCAACAATTGAAGAACTAATGGAATCTGCTCTCAAAGAGCTCTCTGTGTGGGCAAAACAGAGAACAGAGTTTGGGGGTTAATACTCGGAAAACTCAACTTGTTTTGTTCACTAGGTAAAGAAAGATACCCGCTTCACACTACCAAAGCTAGATGGCACCACAATAGATCTCTCATCTGAGGCGTCATTATAGACTCCAAGTTATCCTAGAAAGGAAATGTTGAAGGACAAAGAATGGAATCAATGTTCTCTATGCCTGTAAGAGGGCTTTTGGGAGGAGGTGGGGATTGTTACCACGCATCATTCACATTCCAATTATCTAGACCAAGCGCTTTGGCATCCGCGATAGCTTGATCTTTAAAACGGAGGCCCGGTCTTCCTTGTCGTCTCTAACCTGAGGGCTGTGTTTCGAAGATCCTCTTAGCTGGAGCATTATTGCCCATATGCTCGACTGGCCGAGTCAGTGTAGTCGATGTGTTTTGGCTTTTTGGACTACATCCACATGTGCCGTACAGCTCATAGAGTTCATGGTTGGATCTCCTACTCCATTTGCCATCCTCGCATACGAAACCGAATTTTCGACGAAGAATTTTTCTCTCGAAAGTATTCAAAGACTGATCTGCTTTCCTGCTTATCATCTAACACTCGGCTCGATATAGCAGAACTGACAGAGATTGAAAAAGTCACATGATAGCACATTTCCTTGCCGAAGTCTGGGACATGTTTCGAATAGTTCGGACGAACTGTTTCCGAATCGCACGTTACACCGCATGTTTTCCAGGATCATGCGGCACAGCTGTATTTGTTTAGCGGGGATCCCGAATTTGGTTATCACCTTTTAGAGCTCAAGACAATGAATGCTATCATAAGCGGCTTTGAAGTCGATGAAGGGATGATGAGTCTCACCTTGAAATTCGTTAGTCTTTTCCAGAATCAGTTTTAGTGTAAAAATTTGTTCGATCGCCGATCTGAAGGGTCGAAGGTCACACTGGAACGTGCCAATTAGTGTGCTGTAGAAAGGCTTCATACATTGACACAGTACGTTGCATAGGATCTTATATGCAACATTACGCAGGGATATGCCTCGGTAGTTCTTACAAGACATAGGATCGCCTTTCTTGAAGATGGATCATATAGAGCTGATAGTCCAGTCATCGGGCTTCATCCACCCATACTTGGTTGATGATTTGGTGCATACATCCTACCAAAGCATCACCACAATGTTTGAAAAGTTCCACTGGTAGACCATCAGAGCCGGCGGCCTAGTTCTTCTTCAGATTTTTGGAAGCTAAGAAAACCTTTTCAAAACTGGGAGGGGGATTCCTTCTTTATTGACGGAATGCGGGTTCTCTTCTTGCCCTATTACTCTCTCTACCTGATGCTGCTGGAAATGCTGCTTAAACACATTCACTATTCCCTGTACTTCTGTGACTATGTTTCCTTTCGAAGAGACTGCATGCCGACCTTATAGCCAGCTGCCAGTTGTTTGGCTTTCCTAAAAAGAAATTCGAGTCCCGCGTGGGCCCTTTTCTTTTACGCAGGATCTTCTTCTCCTCCATTCCTCTGGCTCGATATTCTTTCCTCGTTGACCCTGTATTGTGCATGTATGCGTTTTTTTCACCTTTTTTTCATTCATCATCATATCAAGGGTTCTGTTTAGGGGGTGGGTGGTAGCCTATGGAGATCTCGATTACTTCTTTGATCATGTCACGATACTAGTTCCACAGATTGTTGGGGTTTGTGGATGGTGAATAGACAGCGGAGAGTCCCTCGCTCAGGTGCTCTCTGTAGGCTCTAGATACCTACTCCAGTCGTTCAAAGGCTTCTAACTTTGAATCTCTTTCTGGGCGGTTTGTAGCTTCTTCTCGTTGGATAGTTGAGCTCTGAATTTATCTGAAAATGGTCAGAGTCGACGTTTGCCCCTCTGAAAGGTTGCGCATTCAGAATGTTGGATGCGTGACTCGCATCTATTACCACGTGCTCGATTTGGTTGACTGTTCGACCACCTGCAGAGCCCCAGATTGCTGTGTGGATTCGTAGTGTTGGAAACCTAGTTTTACTTATCACCATATTACGAGCTGCTGCAAAATCGATAACCCGGAAGCCGTTGTCTGTTGTCCTGTCGTGGAGGCTGTGCTTTCCGACTACTCCGCCGAAGATGGTTTCCTTACCGATTTTGGCATTGAAGTGGATTTAACATCATACTCCGGACAGGCTCAATAGTCTCCGTTCCCCTTTGATTGTCCATAAAAAAAATTCTCTTCATAATTCTGGATGAATTTCTCTAAAGACCAAATCAGTTTTGAATCGTATAAGCCTAGGAAAGTCGCAGGATTCAGTCTTTGTTGAACTGTTGGTTCTCCACCTTCTTTCTGTGATTATGATCACGATTAAGCTATTTTTGTATTCAACTCAACTAAGCGCTTAAAACTTTTTTATATAGACCGGCATTTATCATATCGTAACTCCTGTACATACCAAAATACACCTGTATATGGTTGACGTGATTCCCCCATCAAAATGTTTGGAGCTGCTGTGTATTAAATTTCCCAACCATTTTTATGATCATCTCGACTGGACCTTTTGCAGACATGGCCATAAACTGAAACCATATCAGACGTTCCCTCGAAAGCCCCATAAAGTCTATCATTAACCTCGCTCCCCATAAGGAGTCTCCCAAGTTGTCTGTGCAGTAAAAATCACCCATCAAATGGACAATATCACTGAACATCACACTGACTGACCAATCACACCTGCATATAAACGTAAACCAAATCAGGCATTCACCTTCACCACTAGCAATGGGGAACAAGACAGAGTCACACATACATAGCACACATCTTCAAAACACTGGACAAGGACGAATGTTCACTGAATCGGAATCACATGTTGACATGCCATCAAAGAAACATAAATTTTTCAATCGATTGGGTTTTAATTCAAGCATGTGACATGACGACGATGTCCATAGACCCACACACACCGATACATAAACAGTAAGCTCACTTAGACCCCCATTGGTCCCATTAAAGCCTCCCCAGTTAAGTTCTGCACCATCGTGCACACAGAAGGAGTAGAACGGGCTGGCAGCTTTGGTTAGTTCGATGGTCTGGGCAAATGAGGTGCCAATACACTGCTATCGACAACGAGGAGGACGAGGAGGAGGAGGAAGAGTAGGAGGAAATGGGTCAGGGACTGGCCTAAACACGGCGGCGGCGGCTGCTCTCGAACTGAACGTACGAGCAGCAATGTTATTGTTCGCTCATGTGGATGGTGTCAATGGTTTTGGTTTTGTCTCCAGGGCACCAGGTACTAGAGATACTAACTTCGTCCAACTAATTAACTGGTTATGGCTTTGAGAATCACACTTTGTGAAGTTTGCAACACATACGGGCGGGCGGGGAGTCATTCCGTCGTCGGTTGCCATCGCTCCACGCATCATTTCTCTATTGCAACACAGATAGTACTAGTTATTGTTCCACAGAAATGAAGAGAAGGTACACTGGAATCGGATGGAGGGCGACAAAGAGAGGCAGAAATTGAATACTCTCCAGAGGAATGGCTTATATTATGCGGGAATGTGTTGGCTCTGATGAGAGCCAACTTACGGGACACAGGGACCCATCTCAAGGTTTGATTATGATTTATGAACAACATTTACGCTTTGGGAATTCGAATAGTTAATAGCGATGATGATGTTGAAGTTCTACCCTGCTGATGATGGCATCGCAGCTACTAATTGGTCAAGGAGTTGGAAGAGGTATGTATGTTACGGGGTGGGAGATGCCTTCGGGAGTATCGTGAAATTGTAGTCAATTTTCAGGTCTGGTTTCATGCGCAGTCAGTTGGCAATGAATAACAGATTTGTGTGCATTGACTTGTAATTATGAATGCCAATTCCTTTCATATGGCAACAGTTCAGTATGAAAGTAGAAAAATGGCTTGAGGTGGGTAGTATTGTGGGATTCTCATGAGTCTGGTAAATGTTTCATTCACCAATGTGTCGGAAGGAGTCCGTTTGATATAGGCTCATTGGTCTGCACATGGTAAAGCGATTTAAGTGCACACTTTCAAATGGAATCAAGAGTCAAAAACGATGATTTACAGGGAATGACTACGACGTCGGTATCTGTAGTTTGGGTGGAGGTATAGTACTAAGATATGCGTTCTTGTGGACGTTTTGATCGAGTGTAATTCGTTTTTAGTTATCGATACCATTTCTAACATTAGAATCAGTCAGAGGCATTTGACATATAGTATCCTGTCCTTCAGCGGAAGTTGCAAACAGTCTGTTTTTCATATACCTCTCGAAGGCGATAGTTAAAGCTATCCAAGATCAAGTGGTTGATGGCCTATATATCCTTAGGTATCGTGGTTGTTCTAGGAGGCTGCGTGCGCAGCCATATCTAGACCGATAAAAATTTAAATCATCAGTTAAAACTACCCTAGGACCCGACAGAAGCTTAATATAAAGCGCTGGAGGCTACTGATGTTGGCGCTAGCCAGATCGCCCAAATTGTGGAAGAAGAAGGAACCTACATAAGTGGAATCTTCAACGAGCGGAGAGAGCTTGGCATGTACAAAGAAGATGAAGTATAGTTTCCTCATATTCTTCGTCCATCCAGCTTCTACAGAAGCCATCTGTTCATCTACGATTGGTTAAACCCACAGGATGACCTAACACGAGATGATGTCACCATTTTTAATGACAGTCAGTAATTTTTGCTACTAAAGTCAGGTCAAAGCTAGTCCGACGTTGTCGCGAAGAACTCGACGTTCTTGACTCGCAGCACAATCTCTGCTGGGTTCCAGGTCACAAAGATATAACCGGGAATGAGATAGTTGACGAGCTTGCAAGGAAGGAGTCTGTAATGTTCAAAAATCAAGCACTTCAATATCCGTATCGGAGAGACTTAAACATAAGGTCCTAATAGCAGCCAACAAAAGGTGGAACTCGGTTACCACCTACATGCCACGATACGACAAAGCTAAAACCAACAGTTTCCTACAAATTTACAAGAAATCGCTGTCAATGTTGGTAGGTCCACTCACTGGCCATTATCTCCAAAAGAACCACACAATAAAATTAAACTCAACGATGACAACATATTCTAAGAATGAGATGACAAAAAGTATGCACCTCACCTTCTGTGTCACTGATGTCCAAGCCTATGTCATTTTAGGAATAGAATACTATGAAGATACTACTTCCTGCAATAACTATCTGCTGTGTCTTTCTACAATCTCTCCACGTTTGTGAGCACTTCAAGATAGTAGGAGAAGGAGACCATATACACCAACAAGCAGTAAGTAACTAAAAAAAACCCAGTATGGGAACTGAGACTAAATTGGACATCACAATGGGTCCACAAGGCCCTAATCGACCCACTTAGCTACCTACCTAAGTTCGGACATAATCCTTCCCCAAAGTTTTACATACTACTTTGTATTTGGCTATGCACAGTATCATCCATTTCAGTGGAATTTTTTCGACTATTAGAAGAAGCCGAGAATGCATTTCAATGAGGAGGAGCTTACAGTATCAGTACTCACCAATGGCAGGACAATAGTAAAGGAAATTATCCGAAGTATCACTGCCCTCTCAACAGGCGTCGCAGACAGTAGTGTCTCTTAAGCCTATCACACTAAGATGCTTAGCAAAAGGAAAGTGCCCCGTAAGAATGCTAATAAGTTGTCTACAGTTCTTTCTGGTGAGAGACAGCAAAAATACCGATGATTTCTTACAGGCGTTCTGGAGCATACATTTAGCCTGTTTGGATCATGGAGAGCTGTTTCACGCACAATTGTGCTCGAGGGAAAGTCAATCGTCAATGGATGCCCTAAACGAGGTCGCAGGAAGACCCAACGCAGGTTCAGGTCCTGAGAAGTCATCCTCTGAGCCTTGCTTAGCAATGTCATCGGAGATCTCATTTCCCGCAGTCCACAGACAAGAGTCAAATAGTTTCACCTTGCGACCGAATTCAAAGAGTTCTTGTATTCTCGAACTGTTTTGGAAAAGGTTACAGGGTTGAGCAAGGTCTTAAACGTAGCCTAACTATTGCTACGGATGCAGATACTCCGACCTATCTTAACAGTGCAGTTGGCAGCCATTTGGACCATAGATCTCCTCTTGAAAAACAAAGGCATGCTTGCTTAACGAGTTTAGTGTTGTGGGTCTCCAAAAAGAAACTTGCACAAAACCTTTGATTAGGTTTGGAGCCATTGGCGAAGATTCGACTGCATCCCAGTCCACACTCAGACTCTGGCCAAACCTAGTCCAGAATGCAAGGAGATTCGACTCCAAATTTGCGCTGCAACCGAAGTTCCGATGTTATTGCATCAGACGGCATATTCATGGAACCAGGATCGTGGATAAGAGTCGCGCAAGGTCATCAAAACTCCAGTGCGGATGATACCAAAAGCTACAACACCCCGTACAAGACATTAGATTGATTTGATAGTACAACCCTTGATGAAAGTATCAAGAGGAGGTTAATCAAGTAGAGTATCTAGAGCAAAGCCAGGCCTACTCGAGAAAGCTTCCGTGCAGCCGAGACAGGCCTTTCTTTAGAGTTGCGTGCAGAAGGTAGTCACATACTTACTCGAAAGCCCCTTCCACCAAACAATCGACGTATAAGCTAGAAAAGGTCGTATCATAGCTGTATGGATCTACACCACCTTTTTCGGTGATAAGCCCCACGTCTTGCCAAAAGCAGCCTCACTCTGCCAGAAAACTGATAGGTAGCGCCTTGGATGTCTTCGACTTGACATACTTTGGCCGAAAAAGTTTCTTAGTTAGGATCACTCCCAAAAATGTTGCTTCATCCAAGATCTAGATATTGACGGCTTTTAGCATTGGCTAAAAGTCAGGCCAGTCACAATCCTCCTTCTCGTAAAGAGAACAACCTCAGTTTTTGAAGGATTTGCCGAAAGCCTATTCCTAGTGCACCATTCATCGACCACGTCTAAGGCTATCTGCGCGTTAGCACATACCGGACAGAAAGTATGGCAACATCATTCGCGTATGCCTGAGCGTAGACGTTTGAACTATTGAGAGTATGCAACAGAGAGTCAACTAGCATGCACCATAGTCATTGAAGTGGAGACAGGACGGCACCTTGCGGGTAACCTCTGTTAACACTTGCCATATCATGGCGGCTACAGTTCTCATCTACCAAAGTTATATTCATCTGGTCGACAATACTAATGTCTCATCTACCCTGTGTTGTGTAGCAGAGTCACACAAGCAATTAATAGTCGGATTGTCGAAGATTTTCCATGCTGATATGCATGTTGCATCTCAGATAGAGGGTGCATCGTCAGTGCAGACCTCCGCATGTGAGTCTCAACTACTCTCTCCAAGCTTTTCAGCAAGAAGGAAGACAGTGTTATATGTTGATCTGAAACTCTTACCCAGGGAGTAGTTATCTCCACCTATTTTTGGTATAAAAGTTACTCGAACCGTATGGCAATTTATAGGTATCTACGCAAACACCAGACATCCAATGAAGATTCAGAGTTGACAGCAAGGCTATGTAAACTTCGTGGGTACCATGCGATTTGAAGTTATCAAAAGATGCTACAGCCTATATGATAGACTCATCTGTTGCAACAGCCAATGCAGTATACCATTTACGCCGAGTTCTGCGGCTTAGATCAAGCTCAACCTGCACAGGCGGGCTAAAGTGTGACCCAATCGGTATCTGGTAACCCAGAAAGTGAGTCTCAGCAGAAGACTGAATGTCTATGATTTTGACTCAGTGAAGGTACCGTCAGGTTTTCCAAATGATTGGTAAAATGTAGATAAAATAGAATTTCATGAAAAATATCCTTTAAATTGCATTAATATGGTTTAATGTGCTATGAAAGTTACAGGAATTCTCCTAATTTCCCACTCCATACCTTTCATTTCATACTACTACAAACAAACATACATATCAAGTCTAATCTAACAAATCTTATTTACCTTCCATCTTCATCTTAGGAAAATTCCCATCATCATCATTATTATCGTAACCATTATCATCATTCTCTCTCCACCTCATCACAACCGCACTCAAAGGTGTTCTAATTGAAAACGAATGATGTGCAACATTAAAGCTATCATCCTTATTCACCTGACGCAAGACAAGTATCTCTTGCCGACACCGCCACCGCCACCACCTTCGCCTCAACCCCACCCCACCCCACTCAATAAAAACCACATTCACGTACCAATATCCGCATTCGAAATGCTTGTCCAAAAGCGAAATATTAATGTTCCAAAGGATATTACAAGGATATTATGTTTTGATTCCTCTAGTGGCGGTGGTTGGTTGGGTTGGGTTTTCGGTTGGGTTTTCGGGAGAGAAATTACGAGAAATCTGATCTGCATACACAATAACGTGTTAAACAATTGCCAAGGTATTAACTTGTGTAATTTTCCACTACATTAGATAAGATAGCTAGCGCCAACGATAGAGACGGCAGCGGCGGCGGCCGTGGGTTGGAATTTTAGTCCTTTTGTTATGGATAACCCTCCGGTACTAGGTATCACATTAAAATGGGTCATTGGCTTTGCGCTATAACTTGCCCGAGTGCTCTTGCTCTTTCTACTCGTATCTTTAAGGATTCTTTCAGTGAAAATTATTTGAAATCCAATGAGGTGGTCATAAATAGTCCATCCATCCACCTTCTCTTGGAGTTGTTTTGGCAAATGTTTGGCTTGTTCCCTGAAGGTTGGTCCTGACTTAAGTAAGCATTAATAAATTTTACCCGAGTGGGAGAGTGAGACGACGTACTCTTGAGTTTATTTTCTTGGGCAATGTCCAAAATTATTAAAATTCCCTTCCCCATGAGTTGCGATTTTTGGACATTTTTTTTTTTGCCATTTCGTTGCTGGGCAAAGCAACAAATGTACTAGGGGAAGGATGGTGTCCGCTTACAGGATCGAGGAGAGGTAAATAAATTTTGTGGTTATCGCTGCAGGAATAGAAATTTGTCAAATTTATGTCCGAATTGGTTGTGGGGGTAGGATAAAAAAAAAACGTGCTCAGATTAATATAGGGATTATTGCTCGAACTGGCCCATAGGTTGGGGTTGATATTTAGCCAAGTTATATCTATGAAGTGGTTCTCCTTTTTTCTTGGCAGGGGTTGCGTTTTTTTTGTGATTTTCCAACCTATGTATAAGTATTAGGCTATTTTTTAGTAATTTGGACTGATAATGGTTATACATGCTACTCCAGAAGTTGGGGTCAGAATTATTTTGTATTAGTCCTAAAAAGAAGTTAACAAAAACTCTTAAAGCGTTGCATAAGTATACCTAAAATTTGTTAGAAAATTTCGACTATCTGATATTTCCTCTTTCCACTCCAGTTGGTGCTAGAGTTTGAAATGAACCTGGGCATTAACCTCTCCAGTTGGCCTGGTCCTTAGCTAACTGCATCCAGTTGCGCACTTTAAGTCAGAGGAGGTCCCCTTCTACTAGTCCGTGCCACCTAAGGCGAGGTCTTCCTCTATTGCGTTGTCCCTTCGGGTTGGATTTGAAGACTACCGGACCATTTGTGTCCAGTCGCTCTACATGCTCTAGCCATCTTAGACGAATGATGTTAAATTCTTTTGACTAGGTCGATGTCACTGTACACTTCGTATAGTTCGTCGTTGAATCTCCTCCTGTTTTACGAAGAATCTTTCTCTTGAATCGACCGAGGATCTCTTCATCCACTTTAGATAAAGTCCATGATTCAGCGCCATAAAATAGGTTTGGAATAGAGCTCTACTAATCAATTGCCTTCTCAGCCCAAAGGAATAGCTATTGGCAAGAGTTATTCCTGTCAGGGTTTATAACAGAGCCGAGGTAGAAAACGCCAGACTCATTTCTGCCAATAATGTCAATATAATCGGCATACGTTAGTAGTTGCACACACTTTTGAAAGATTGTGCCTCCAGTGTTGGTTTGTGAGTTTCGCACAATCCTTTCAAGTATGACGTTGAAGAAATCACATGACAACATGTCTTCTTGTCTAAATCATGACATCAAATGTCTCGATGAGACATGAGGTCGTTACCGACCTTGATGGAGCAGCGAGAATTCTCCAACGTCATCCTGCACAGGCGAACGAGTTTGGCAGGGATACCAAAACTATAAATGGCTTTGTATAGCTCGTCTCTATAGATGTTGTCATATGCGGCCTTGAAATCGATAAAAAGATGGTGGGTATCGATTTGGACTTCTTGGGTTTTTTCCAGGATCTGCCAAAGTGTGAAGGTTTGATCGATTGTGGGCTTTCCTAATCTGAAACCACACTGATAGGGCCCAATTTCTCCTTTCTTGTGGATCGGGCAAACGGTGCTGAGATTCCATTCATCAGGCATACATTCATTTGACCAAATGCTTTGAACAACTCGGCTGGTAAGCCGTCAGATCAGAGATATTAATCTTCGGATGAGGGGCCGGATTTTTCGGAGTCATTCACCCGCTTCGCATTTAGCTGATCCAAATTCCATCTTCGATCTGTCGGTGACCTATACTAGGGAGCCATCACATCTGCATTTGAATCTAGCTGCCCATTGAGCAGAAATGCAAGAGGAATTAATGTTCCATGGTGAAGCAATAATCTGTCAAGCCTCCGATCCAGAACGCGTAAACTGTTTAACGCAGCGAAGCGTATTGGAGACTGGCAGAGCTACAAAATGGCACTGATCTCTTACAATAAGGAAATAAGGAAAGCTAAACGAGAAAGCTTTAGGAAATTCTGTGACAATCACAAGTACTCCTGCTGCGGCCAGATTACACAAGGCACTTCTTCCGAGTACAGACGATAGAATCAGTACCAACATACCTCGGAAAGAGGACTGGAAAAAAACGACAAAAATCTTTTCCAGAGGGCGCTTAGAATGGGCAATTGACTCCTTTCAGTCTTTCTAGTCACCGGGGGTGGATGGAATTACACCAATCCTATTACAAAAGGGACAGGGTAAATTACTTTCACGTCTGGCAAGGATACTAAAAAGTAGTCTGGTACTGGGCTATATACCGAACCAGTGGAGGCGGGCGAAGGTAGTGTTTATTCCAAAAATGGGGAAGAAAAACCCAAGTCTACCGAAGTCCTATAGACCGATCAGCCATACAGTGGATGTATGAACTTCTGAGCACGAGATCAGCAGAGACTCATACATCAGAAGGTATCATCAAGGTCAGCACAGCAAAAGGATGCCCACAAGGAGGAGTTCTCGCTCCCTTAATGTGGAGCCTTGATGTGGATGCGTTATTTGAGAATCTAACAAACTATGGCATCAAATTTGAGGAAACCCTATGCGATGTTTTACAAAGGGGACTTGATATAACTCGAGAATGGTGTCATGGCATTTGGCTCCTATATCATTAAGTCCAAACTTGTGTGGGAATGCCTGCAAAAACTTAATGAATTCTGTAGGTAGTAGAAACAAGGTGACCCTCTGGAATAGAGGGTAATGAAATGGCCGACTTCCTAGCAAGAAAAGGAGCATTAGAATCCTCCATAGGTCCTGAACCACTCCGCGGAATAGGGGATCTACCCTCAAAGAAGAATTCAGGAAACAAGAGAGGGAAAACAGGGCAAGAACCTGGAATAACGCGCATGGAATGAGGCAAGCCAAGAAACTTCTAGGACAATACAACCGAAAAAAATTCGACGCATGTATCACCATGAGCAAGAATAACCTTCGTATCCTAACGGGCTTCCTAACTGGACATTGTAAACTCAAGGAGTACCCGAGGAAAGGTATATCTGAAGAAGGTTTCTGCAGATTCTCCATTGAGTCCAGTGAAATCCCAGAGCATGTGCTGGGATCTTGTCGGGCACTGACCCTGAAATACTTGGGCAAGTACCAATTATCAGATCAGGTAATACCGTCACTACATCTAGCTCTCATCCTTGGATTCTTAAAGGAAACTGGATTAGAGAGAGTACTCTAGGACAGATTTCTTCCGCCAAGGCGTAGTAAGAGTGCATTACCCTCAAAATGATTCCGAAAGGAATCCAATAGCGAGGGGAACACTAATGAGGGCATATACCTCCCCAAGGTGCTAGCTGGGGGCACAATAGACCAACAGATCGCAGTACAACATACCCCATCTTCAAATAATAATAATAATATAATAGACTTGTGGGGTCCAGTACAGGAGCACCATTAGACCAGTTTAAAATAAAGAACAGGTCTATAGGACCCAGGGTCTATCGTCTCAAAACCATTCATATTGTGCGTGTTATATTCTTTACACTTTTCAGGGGCAATTTTTGTTTTTGAGAAGCTTTTTCATGATAGTTATACTCTCGGATATTTGTCAGACGCTTGCGAGAGGTGGGACCGTGAAAGAAATTTTAGGTGTTGTATGGGGATTTAACTTAGAACCCCTCGCTCCAAAGTCCAACGCCCTAACCACTTGAGCCATGGCGCCCACCAGTTCACATGTCCACAACAGTATGCCTACGCCTACTGGCCCACATAACCCTAGTGGCACGACCCAAGGCGGACTTGTTGTATGAATTTCAGTCAAGCCGTTTGTCCAGGATCGAGCATACGCTCACTTTGCTTCACTGACAGTTTCACGTCATTATAAGTTTCCAATGGTCATTCGTAGAAGTCATTATATGATAGATAAATCCAAAAAGGCAAAATTTTGGCGTCAATAAAGAAAGTCTATGTATAGGTACATGCCAGTCTGATCTATTGTCCTGTAAGCGTTGACCTTCCAAACTTTTATTGAATAAGTTGAGAAAGCCCTTCTAACCTCAAAAATCGGACACCAATTCAGAATATCGACAAAAAAAAAAAAACTTTACAAGAAATTGTATCCCTTTCCTCCGAGAGAAGCAATTTGTTCCTCATGTTTAATTCTGCTCCAGTCTAATCGGCCGCTTTGTCTTGCGGACATACCATACCATTCACATTGCTTTACAACTTTTCTTGTTCATGCATTCTAATTGTGAAATATCTGAAAAATTTGTCCCACACTTTCGATGTAAAACTCGACGAACAGTTTAATTGCGTCCATAAATCCCTTCTCTTACTCTCCCAGTAAAATATTGTACACGCATTTGCTTTGAATACCATTTTGTGAACCAAAGATAAACGCCGCCACTCCGCTCCCAATTCGAACCGAATTACATCGAAAAAAAGCAAAAACCGAGGCCAACAAAAGTAAATAGAAAAAAAAATATCGAAAAATTTATCGCCTGGTAATTTGAAAAGTTTTCTACTTAAAATCAAGGATGGGCCGCGTGCTGTGCCCGTTTTGGATTTATTTTTCGCCGCCACTCTCGCTCTCTCACTCCCACTTTTACTGTGTAGAGAGAATTTCTTTCGATTGAAAAAATTCAAATCCAAAGTTAATGATTTGGAAAATTTGCAAAAATTCCCAGCACTCTCCCGAAGAACCGAAGCGACCATCATCATCATCACCATCATCACCATCATCATCGTCGTCGTCATCAAGTCAAAGAGTCTTCTCGTTGTCATCACATTTTGCGTATCTCAATCTATAAATCGGTGACAGCACAAAAAGAGAGAGAACCCGTAACACACCAATATAACATTTCCGACTGAATACGCATTTTAAGCGCCATCCACCTCGTGGCCCACCCTTATCCTTTCCTTTAGTGCATAGGCCTCCTAACCCTAACCCGAGCGTAATCGAGGAAAAATGGCGAAACTTTTTTTTTTTTGGTTTTTTTTTTCGGCCGTTTTTTGTGTTGGAAAAGTTAGAAAATCCTCACAAAAAAAAAAAAAATATTCAAAAACATAATCGGAAATAGAAAAACGTGTTGATGACCCAGTAATAACTGTTACTTTTTGTTTCATGACGTTAGCACAAAAAAAAAAGGAGAATGACAACAATTTCGGGATAAATGAGTGGGAAATCCTTAAGTGGGCGCCCAGTTTCTTTTCAAAAATTCTATAAATGTATAGAAACTGGAAAAAGTTTTCATTTTCCTGAAACAAATCAGGGAAGACTTTCAATCTAATCGGGTTATGGGACGAGTTTCAATTGAAATTTAGTTCTACACTCTAGTTGACGTGTGACATAATTCGAAGTTCCAATTCGGTGGAACGCATTTTCTGACGTTTGTTGGGTCGGGTCACTACTAATGTCAAACTTAGTTGAATTGCATATCCTTCTACTGTGTGAAAAGACAGTAATCACCGGCATTTTGGGTGTGGGGGGCCTAAAATGTAGAAATTAAACAGTGAGGTTCTCAACTCACCACTGTGGCAAGCCATTGGTGACTCTTTCAGTTTTAATGCAAGAGTAACTTCGGGGAATATATGTTTAAGAATTGTGCTTGCAAGCAAGTTTTTGAGCTATTGGTAAGTATCTATGTCTATAAGTAGTAATCCTGCACACTTCTACCATAGTCCCCACAGGGACTGTCGTGGCACTGGTCAGCATTTTATGCTATGCTCTCTGTTTCTTCTATTTCTATTGAAGTTGTTGACAGGAGAGTCTCCAACAAGGTATAACTATCTGATCATTGTTAGATACTCTTCAAACTACAATTATCTACTCGTGGGAAGGGGACTTTTAGAAATCCGCGTAGGGCTAACTGGCCAAAATTCAATAGAGAACTGAGGAAATCAGTGAATCACTCTACTGAGGAACTCAACTCTATAGAAGCAGTTGACAATGCAGTCGATGCACTGACCGGATTTGAAAAAATCCTACCCGGTCAATAGACATAGCCGTAAAAAACGTCCACAATGGTGGAATGATAAAATAGCGGAACACATTCGCTTTTCAGTAGTAGTATGATGGCTCTCTAAAGACGGGGTCGTCGAGTGGTCCACCTATAAAGAAAGCGTAAAGCTTCTCAAGAAAGAGATTAGGTTCGCAAAGAGGAACTCTTGGAGATCCTTTTGTGCATCTATAGAATCAACGAACGAAAAGTCTCGCCTATGGAAGATCCTGTCCAAGACACCAACACCGGCATCCAATATCAGGAAAACTGATGGTACCTGGGCAGAGTCACATGAGGAAACGCTGGATATACTTCTGAGCACCCACTTTCCCGGATGTACATCAATCTCCGGAGATGATCTACCCATTCCAGAGACGACATCGGGAATAAGCGCGGAAGAGGTGGGTAATATAGTAGATGAAGACAAGATAGCTTGGGCAATTAAGTCATTTGCTCCATATAAGGCTCTAGGAATGGATAACATCGTTCTTACCGATAGACTTAAACCTAGGCGGTTCCCTTCAAGTTGAATCTCAAAGGCTCTTTGATATGAATAAAGAGTCTTCTCTCTTTGCTTCCTTGCTCAGTGAAGGTCGCTCCTTAGACTGACATTTCCAATCGCTTACTATTAATATTGTAACCCGAATAAAGGATTCTTTTTTTTGGTAGGTTTTGGTATCCCAGTTATCCTTACGCCTTTACTCATGTCACTTTAGGTAATCATGCGATTCTCTATTCACCACTCTTTAGTTCCATCCAATCGCCAGAGACCATAGGATATGGAGGGCTCTGCTGCAATCGCCTACCAATAGGTAGCCAAATATCATTGCATGTGACAGTGTTTGTTTTCCTCTCTTTAAAAGGAAATTCAACCTAAACTGTGCGAGTGGAATGTATGTTGTAGTTGATTCCGCTTGACTTTCTTTACAATGCAAAGCAAATCTATCTTGTCAGTACTCCTGATTATTCCATCGGTCAGATTTCCACAGACTGGATAAATCCGAGTAGAGTCTAAGGCCACCTCTCGTTCGGTTTCTTTTATGGGCCTTGCTTTCAAATCTTTTTGTTGCAAGTACCAAAAGAATTTTACAAATAAAAAAACCAAACATCATCCAACCATTCATAACATCGAAACAAAGCTCTGAAACAACAATAAAATTCAAATCAATATCGAATGGCAAAGGACTATAAGTATAAATGAACCCTCCTCGGAGGGTGGAAAAAAAAAATATACAAACTTTGTCATTGTATTGATTCACATTTATTGAAGTTAATTTTTAACTTATTTTTACTTGGGGTTTTTACGCCCACCCCTCACCAAAACATTGTGCAACAACAGTACTGCTACCAGTTGTCGTTTGTCCTTTGTATTGATATTATTGTCCAGAAAGGGATTTTGGTAGGTATATGGGAAGGTTTGATGGTGGGTGGTCGTGAGAGAGTTTTTTCCTGTCGAAACTTACAGACTGGTGATGACAGCAGTACTCACCTTCTAAAGTTTTTGTTACAATTTGTCAGCAACTGAGAAAAAAATTGTCAAATTATTATAAACTAAGTTGCTTGGCGAAAAAGGTGATGTAGACATGGAAGAGGATTTTGCTAAGATAGCTCACGTCTTTACAATAAGTTCGGCGGGACTTAAGAGTTTCCTCGAGATATGAAATCACCGTGTAGAGCTTTGAAAGGAAACATTTCAAAAGTAGTAAGCACTTGTTTATACGTCTATGTGTTATTTAAGTGATTTATTATTATTATAAATACGAGGCTATCGCACTCGTTAACCTGAAGTAGGGGGTTGAAGTACTGTTTCCAGAACTTGAACTTTCCTACCAATTGAGACCCAAATAACCTGTTGCAAGGAATTAAGCTTAAAACTGTTTTTTTGTTTTGTTCTGACGACTCCTGCCCATATGCCTGATACTGCGACCTAAAAGATCTATTGTATCATCATCATCTATTGTATTTAGTCTTAGAGGCAGACCACTTCCCTATTGAAGGATAGTACATCGCCTCACCATCAGAGTCTCCTATATTCCGTATCTTAGCACAGATTAAATTTGTCAGGGTACTACCTCAGTTAATGTATCACCCTGTTATGTCTGGCAAGAGATTGCATCTTAGCAGTGTTTAATTGGTATAGAGTCCAGTAAATTGGACAATAGCGATTTAAGTGCTAGCTGGCTATCTGAAAAGATGTATATCCTAGCGCTCTTAATATCTTTACTAAGGTGTAACATAGCGCAGATATCAATTGTATGGAATTCATATTCAGTGGAACATATTCCTATAGATATTGAAAATTTGGTGTTGGGTCCAAAGACACCATCTCCAACTCCAGGGACCTATTTTATAAAACTACAACACTCACGTGTAACTTGTAAATTATGTGCAAATTTTTATTTCATAAAGAATGCCAATTCACTAATAACTACAACTATGCCAGGCCTGTAACCACAAGTGAATTTACAACTCCGGCGAGCTTTTCTCTTTCATAAAAGTATTTGCGCAAAAAAATTATTACCGACGGACTTGTAACTACAAGTGAATTTCTTACAAGAGTAGAGAGACTTGAATGTCACAAAGAAAGAAAGAAAGAAAAAAGAAGAACGGGAAATGCTTAGATCGCTTAACTGTGAAGTATAGCCGCAGACTCGTAGTTCATCGCAAATAATTTTTAACTTGTAGTTACAGACTTGTAGACTTGTAGCATTTTGATCGTTACACTTATAATTTGAATTTGCCGCGCTACAAGTGCTGAAAAATGTTTATGGAACACAAAATTACATACTTTATTTGTGCTTGTAGTTACAAGTTTACAAGTACAACACTTGTTGTTTTATGAAATAGGCCCCAGATTCCATCTTCCATTAATCTGTGAACCAGACCAGATCTCTAGGGTTCAGTGTCCATCAGACAAGTTTCCACGGTCCAATATTTCTACCTCAAATAACTTACCGAAAAAGTACTCTCTGACAATGATGTCCCTTTTGTGAATTGAGTCAAGAATTTTCAGATGTTCCACATGGTCACCTGGTTTATACTTGGATTCTAGTTGCAGCTTAAAAGGGCATCTAGGGACCGGCTTCCTAATGAAAATTTGTAGATGTGATGGGATGTGAGAGCTTCAACGACAGCTTCTAATGTTTCCATTGGGGGGTGCGCATGACACCTGTGATACCGAGATAGGCAATTCTCTGGAACTTCTGAAGTTTAGTTGCCGTTTCCGTATCCGTATTGATGGATAGTCCTTCTCTACTGCACTATTTTAAAAGAACACCTTGATTGACGCTATAATTAGTCGTGCTGTGCTGACCACTAATAAATATCGCCAAGTCATCTACATAACCAATGGCGATGTAGTCTGATCTCTGTAGATCGTCTGGAAGATTCCCGATGACTAGTGAGAACAGAAGGAGAGAAGGGACTCCTCCATGGATACAACCCTTAACTGCGGTCACAGATACTGACGCTCCTCTATGTGGCTCCAAGAGTAGCTTCTGCTACTCTTGATGCTCATGCCATCGAGCCGTAGCCAGTGTTACCTCAATGTCAAGGAAATTACACAGAGCTACATACATATTTCCCCCTCCTTCAAGAAAATGAAGAGAATTTTAATTAAGAAACCCAGTTCAACGACTGCTTTTAATAGATCAGCTTAAAATCAAACTACTTCCTCTCACAGTGTTATCCTTTTTGAACTCTCTCATCCAATCAAAGGCGTACTCATTTCCAATTCAGCCCCCTGTCCCAACTTTAATCCAATTAAAATGAATTTCTCCCTTGACAATAAATAATAATAGACTTCGGCTGCCACTATGCACAACTAACTGCATATTCTTCCAATAAGACATCCTTTTTCTCCTTTTTTTGCTGGCAAGTATGAAATCTCAAATTAATTTCATCACTCCCGCGCATTATATGCCACTTTAGTCGGAATTAGCTCCCATCCTTTTGCACATTCCTTCTTTTCTTTGCTTATTCTTCTGACATTAAGGATAAGTATCCATGCTTCGATATTAATTTCGTCCTTTTTTATTTTGCTGCTTCTATCTCTCCTAAATAAGGAGTACAGCTTCAATTGGTTGCCAATAAAATCTTGAAAAATCTTCTACCCAGTCAATGTGAATCCAATCACAAAATGTACATAAATAACACACAGACAGCTAGCTGGCATGCAGGACATCCATTAGCTGTGTGTGTGTGCGTGTAAACAGCGTCGCTTAAAATCTCATCTAATCCTTGCAAACTCAACTTTGTCACGAATTGTGGAGTGTGTTCTTTGTTGAAGAGACGACAACGGAGTGTGGCATCCTTTTTTTTTTTTTTTTAATACTCGCTCCCCGTTCTAGTTGACATCCGCGTGGCTTGCATTCTGTATCAAGCGAAACAAAACGGAATTAAATCCCTAAAGAGAAAAAGAAAAAGAAAACCGAAAAAAAAAATGATAACAAACGGTTGGTCAGGTCATATCCTTAAAAAAAAAAAACATAGAAACTTCAACCGTTTGTTCAGATGCATTCCACTAACAATGCAGACATAGGACAACGAAGGACATGGAATGGTATATCGAAAATGTGAGAACAAAAATCCATTAAAACGGTAAATAAATTGGTAAGATAAACAGAACGGCTAGACAAACCAGAAAGGATTCTCCTTAGGGGATCTTTGTATACGGCTGTATATGTGTGTGTGTGTGTGTGTGTGTGTAAATTTAGAACACGTACATCTACTTAAGGTAATTATTTCATTAAAATGGCTTAAAAAGTTTTTTCCTTCTTCCTGTCAGTGTTTCCGGGTGTCTGTTGGTTTTTCTTTTCTTTCTTTTTTTTGTATTCTCTGTCGAGGCTCCACAGGAGAAGAGGACACAGTCGAGAAGGAGATTTATTTAGTTGCAGGTGCTTAATGCACGGGAGACCAAGCACGTCTCCTTGGCTAGGTTATAAAGTGAAATGGAACTAAATTTCCGTGAAAAGAATGCGTTTTAACGCTGTGCCATGTTGAATTATTGTAGTTGCAGCGAGTTGCTAGGATGTAGTCATCGTGGTCATTTTAGTTCTGGCCAGTGCCTTAAGGCTTTCGCTAGTGTGTTGCACAGGGAACTTAGGGAAGTTAGGGATTTTTCTTCTTTTTTTTTCACTTGTTTGCGTTTAGCTTTTGTTCGAGGAGTAGGTATGGTGTTTCAGAGCGCATTTTCTGGAATTACTTCTAATTCTTTGGGGTATTATCTTCACCACCCGCTGTAGCCTTCATATAAAATTTTGACATGAATTGTCCGAATGACATTCATCGGAATTTTTTTTTTATACTAGATGCCCTGACCGAGGACGCGGGAAGACCCAACGCAGGTTCAGGTTTTGAACCCACTCCCCCCTCTGAACACCTACAGGTTTGAGCAAGGCCTTAATCGCAGCCAGACTATCGCTCTAAACGCACATACTCCGAGCCCTCCACCTACTCCGTGAAGATTCGACTACAGCCCAGTCCACGTTTAGACTATGGCCGACGCCAGTCTTAAACGCAAGGAAAATCGACTCTAAATTTGCACAGCGACCGAAGTTCCATTGCATTAGATGGCATATCCATCGAACGAGGGTCATAGGATAAGCGGCGCGTAAGGTCATCGAAACTCCAGTGCAGATGATACCAAATGCCACCCCACACCATCTAAGACGGTGGATTGGTTTGATAGTACAGTCTGATGATGAAAGTATCGAGGGGAGGTAAATCAAGCAGAGCATCTACAGTAGAGTCAGCGTACTCGGAAAAGCCCTGCAGCTGAGGCAGGCCATTTTTTGCAGTTTCGGGCACTCAGACTTATAAGCCTGAAATTCTTAGCGAGACAGTCATCGCTAGACACGCAATGCAGATTTTCTTTAGAATTGGGAGCAACTGCTTTAGACCCTGTTGCAGCAAGTCTGGGTACACTATAGCAGTACCAGACGATTTGAAGCTTTCAAAAGATGTAAAATCAGTTTACCAGCTACGACGAGTTTTGGGACTTAGATCAAGCTCAACCTACACAGGCGGGCTAAGCTGTGATCCAATCGTCACATCAAAACTCTAAAACTCTTGCCTGCGTGCTTCCTCAGAAGGCAATGGCCAGAGAGTATCCCTATCGCTGTTCTTAGCTTTTATCTGCTTAGTTTAATCAATTCTCCAGATTTTCCGATTTAACATAGGCCATAAAGCCTTAGAGACCCTATGCCCTTCTAAGTTTGACCATCTTAGATCGGCCATAATGGTGATTTTTTCGAGAATAATTCTCTTAGCCACGGCCATTGGTGGTCTGATGCATTCAAGTATATCACATACCGAGAGCTCTGCTCCTTTTTTGGCCAGTACATCGGCATTTTCATGCCCTTCAATGGCACAGTGTCCAGGAACCCAACATAATCTGACTCGGTTCTGCAAACATAATGCCCTAAGTATTGTGCGACAACTCTTGACTAGTTCAGATTTAATGATGTAGGACTGTAGCGCTTTTAGCGCAGCCTGACTATCAATATAGATGGCGATATTCTTGTTGGATATTGATCCCATCTCAAGTAGTTCCGCAGCTTTGAGTACAGCCAGAACTTCTGCCTGGAACACACTGCATGTGTTCGAAAGTTTCGGAGACACATTTAGGTCTATATCGGTCGAATATATGCCTGAACCCGTACCCTCGCTAGTTTTGTAACCATCCGTACAAATTTCGATCGAAACTTCTTTCCTTTGCCAATCCTCCCAATCTGGGTACATTACTTCGTAGGGTGTATCGAAGACAAATGTACCAAGACTTTGATCCGTTTCGTCAGGGATGTTAGGGAATGGTCCCTGAAGAATAGAGCTATATTCGATATATTTAGTTAGATTTGAAGAACCCTGCGTTAGTGAGACGAATCGCACTGTTACCTATCTGTAGATCCAATGGTAGAAGATACATAAAAGCCTCGAGTGCAGCCGTGGGCGTGGTGCCAGTGATGGCAATGCAGGCTGTTCTTTGTACCTTGGTTAACATATCCCATGTATTCTTTTTGATCGTAGCCTTCCACCAAACACTAGCCCCATATGTTAAAATGGGTCTGACTACCATAATGTATAGCCAGTGCATCATTGTCGGTTTCAGTCCCCACTTTTCTCCCGCTGTCCTCTTGCAGATGAAGAGAGCATTCTGAGCCTTAGGGACTCTTTCCTGAACGTTAAGTTTCCAGTTTAGCTTACTATCTAGTACCGAAGCAAGATGCTTTGCGCGATCCGAGGGGGAAAGCTTCACTCCAGTAAGCCTAGGCAGTTTGAAGGGGGGAATGTTATATTTCCTGTTTTTTCCGGAAGGACATGGACTTTTCAGACCATCTTCCAAGCCTGTTAAAGGCTGATTCCATCATATCACTCAATGTATGTATGTATTTAAGAATTTACCCTGAACTTAGATCACCACACCATCCGCGTAGGCAGTGACGTTAAACCCTGCGTTGCATAGATCCTTGAATATATCGTGTATGACAAAAACCCAGAGGAGGGGAGAGGTAACCCCTCCCTGGGCGGTGCCTCTAGTTACCGATTTGCTTATTGAACTAAGTCCGAGAGTGGAATTGATATTTCTCGTGACGAGCATCCTACAGAGCCAATTGATAATGCTGTGCTCGACATTTATCCTTTCCAGAGCACTTTTAATTGCCTCCCCTCTTACGTTATTGAAAGCCCCTTCCATATCTAAAAAGGCAACTAGTGCGAATTCCTTATGCCGAAGGATGCTTTCTATTTTTCTTACTACTTCATGTAGAGTCGTTTCTACCGAAACCCTTTAAGTATGCTTGCTGAGCTTTGCATAAAAAACCGTTGCCACACATGCTTCATATATTAATGTCAAGAAGCCTCTCCAGTGTCTTGAGAAATGACAAAAGACTAATGGGTCTATAATCTTTCGCTGAAGTATGGCTTGATTTTCCTGCTTTGGGTATAAATACCACCCGCACTTCCCTCCATACCATAGGTATGTAACCTAACCTTAGACAACTTATGAAGATTTCCCTGATCCTGCTTTTAATCTTCGCTGGAGCCTGCTGCAGCATAGCCGGCAGAATGCCGTCAGGGCTCAGCGCTTTGAAAGGAGCGAAAGACATTATAGCCCAACCTAGCTTCTTCCATGTGATTAGATGATTTAACTCTTCCTCTGTTGATAACCTCACGTTATGAGAATATACAGTATGTGTCGAAGCAGTTGGTGAGCCACTTCCTGGGAAGTGAGCTTCGACTAATGTTTCTAAAACTTCCTCACTACTTTCTGCCCACGATTCGTCAGATTTTCTAATGAAGCTGGGAACTGCCGCTTCTTTTGCCAGCTGTTTGCGAAGTCTAGAAGCTTCAGTAGTGTCTGCGATCGATTCGCAGAATAGCTTCCAGGATTTGAGTTCTTTCTTGCACTCTTTATATTCCTCCCATGTGATTTCATCTCTTACCACTTTAGCCCTGTTGTAATCTGGGGAGGATACTAGTCAGGTTTTGAGCAGCATCCTCGGCATTCCGTCTCGGTTCTTATATATCGTAGTCACGGTTCTTGTATAGCAAGTATATGCGGTAGTAGCCTTGGAATGATGCAAATTCTTCTGGGTAAGTGTCATTGACATAGAATCTAGGTTCCGTCCATTTTCTACACTAATTTGGAAATAGAGCGGAAATTAACCCTCCGAAGGTGCATGTCGTAAACACATTTCATGACATCGACAGAGTTGTTGTTCATACCCACAATAAGAGTAGAACCTTCCTCATTTTCCCTATTCTTACTCTTTTTGTGGAAATAGGCTACCCATTCAGTATACTGCGTGCGGAGGCGCGACAATACTTCCGCCGTGTTAGTTCATCCGGAATCCATCAGAAGACACGTGTCCTTTTAAAGGCATAAAGGCCACAAAGGGAGTGACCCCTATGCGTAGAATTTTCCAAGCCATTTCATGGTTAGTTGCGAGGCGCACTTGTTTAATATATACTATAAATACTAATAAGATTCCGAGAACGGCTAGACTCCCACACGGTGGAGCTGGAAACAATGCTGTGTATCCTTCCTTTAGAATCTATGGAAAAAAAACTTAGAAAGCAGACAAAGCGGTACTAAACATCAGCTCTCGATTAGTGAAGAGAGGCTTCACTTACTCCTTGAAACGGAAAGATACAATTATCTCTACCTTACCTTTGCATCAGGCAATTGTAAGAAGGCATAATCTTGATAAGTGGAACCATGTGACCACGGCTAGGCAGACATACGCATAGCATAGATACTCAGACCATTGATTGTTAGTCAGACACGCCGCCTTGAGGCTTGACATTCCGGTCACCAACTTTTGTAGCAGATGTATGGATGAAGAAGATGAAGAATCACCAGTTCACCTAGTCTGCCTGCGTTATCCTGACCAAGAAAGCAGATTCTGTTTGAATACATCTTCGAGAAACTTGATACCCGATTCAATACGCCCGATTTGGACTAAATCTAGTCCAAAAGGGGGACACCTGAATTGTTTGGGCCCCAAGGCCGGGGCTTAGCTCCACCACAAACTTTGTTTAAAATTAATAACCCATATTTCATCCCTTCAATTAACCCAAGATACGTCTGAAAGCCCTTCGACCATAAAACTTAAAGCACGTTCCATCCCAGAAATCACTTTCGTACAGCATGGATCACACAGTCTCTGAGTATGTAGGAGCATTCGACACGGCTCACAATTGGAACACGTTCCAACAATTTCTCCTTACATATCTGCGCGCCCTTCCTGACTAAGGCAAGGAATAACAAGAAAATTCTAAAGCGTTCTCAAAGAATCTTAAAAGTATTTATTAGCCATATTTGTCTGCGATAGCGGTTCTCATAACCATCTCTCATGCCTACCACCACCCCCTGCACTGCACACACACGGAACGATATACTGTTCGTGGCAAGTTCGAGCACTTAAACAATTCTTCGGAAAATTACCCGCCCCCACATATTACCTAAACCACAGTCAACACATGATGCAGTTATCGGGGTGGAAATTGTATGCAGGAGGTACACGGGAGCGCTTTGGTTTGGCGCTTTTTTTTTTCTTCTTCCTTGCGAAAATGTAGTCCTTTCTCATCGTCTGGAGAATTTATGAACATCTTTAGAGTTGGCACCAGCGCATACACACACACATGTACAGCATACACGTATCCTTTCAAGGAGCCCCTAGGGCTGTAGCAAGCCTTGCAATTGAAAATACCTGTGCGCTGCATAACCTATTGGGATGGGAAAGAAAAAAATGGCGGAGGTGGGTGAGGAGAAAAAAAAAAATTCCGAAAACGATCTCTTGGCGAACGCTCGTCCTTGGTGCAATTCCTTTAATACAACCCGGGCACATTCTCGTATATCTCTTCCCACACACACTGAATCGTCTTAAAAGGCTTTTCGTGTGCACTGCGCTATGAATGAATGAGTGCACAACATGGGTATTCCAGTCCAGAGGCGCACACAAGGACGAGTTGTGTTGCAGTTGTTGCAACTGCTGCACAAGAAAAAGGATAAATTCCAAGGTAAAATGTGAAAATCTACAAAATATTCTGTTGGTAGAGCGAACCCCCCAACTCGATACACACAACACACTAGAGGCATGGAACAGAGCAAAATAAGAACACAGTGCAGTGCCAGTGCAGGCGTTGAATGCCTTGAGGACACATTTCAAGGTGATTTCACAATCTTAGAGATGGGAAATGGGAAATGAATATGCCGATCGTCGTAGTCGTCCTTTTGGCCACTAAAGCACACGTATAGTACAAGATTTTTGCAGGCGAGTGCAGTTTTATTATGCAAATTGGTAAATGGCCTGTGAAGTGGACGGCAACGACATCGAGGTAAATGCAAGGGCCATGGCTTGATGGTAGCCAGGCGATGATGCATGTAAATAAATTGAAAGGCAGGCTCTACATACAACATCGTCGGCATGTATAGTGAAAGATGCAGCAGGACACACCACAACACAACACGGGCAGGCAGGGCATGTTTTTTCCTCGTTGAACAATCAAATTCTATTAGAATGCAAAAAAGGCTCAAGAACAGGTCCTGAGGCCAGGCAGGCGTTACTATGTGGTGCTTTTAGCATGATTGGATGTTGAGAAATATTTGATGAAGGACATGAATGACTGCGACGGTAGAGTTTAAGAAAGCGAAGACGTGTTTGATTAAAAAAAAAAAACATTTAAAAATTTATTAAATGGTTAAATGGAGACCAAAGGGTACGGGTACACACATATCCTGAAGAAAAGAGCAATTTTTTTGTGATTGAAGGATATTTTCCTTAGAAATTAGAAACGATGCTGTTTATGTTGACACAGTAGATGTGAGAAAGTTTTAACATTTTATTTTTTATTTTTACATTGCTATAGAGAGTCTCTAGGAGAGACCACCGCAAATATTTATTCAATTAGCTGGAGAGATCCTTGAACTAGTTTTTCAAGCATAACTTAGCAACACTTTAATCTATAACCAGATATAGTATAAATTTTGCTTGGTTAACTTGGTTCTAGAAACAGGTACTCATTCAGGTTCACCGAATAACTGATAAAATAGAAAAAGCCTTAGAATAGAAAAGAAATATACTCTACCATCTTTCTTCATGGTACACAGGCTTTTGATAAAGTGTGGGATTAAGTATTAGTACATTGCTACCTGAGACACGACAGCCTTTCACTCTCTTCAATCCCGGAGCACTCTGCTTCCAGTTGTCTAGATCAACCGCTATGGCATCCACGATAGCTTGATCCTTAAAATGGAGGTTCGGTCTTCCTTGTCGTCTCGAACCGGAGGACTCTGATTTGAAGATCCTGTTTGCTCGAACATTATTGTCCATTCGTTCGATATAGTCGAGATAGTGAAGTCAACGTGTTCTGGCTTTTTGGACTATATCCACATCTTGGTACAGCTCATAGAGTTCGCGATTGTATCTTCTCCTACAATCGCTCTTCTCGCATACGGGACTGAACATTCGACGATGAATTTGTCACTCGAAAGTGTTCAGTATCTGCTCTGTTTATCGTCCAACACTCGGCTCCATATAGCAGAACTGGCAAGATCAAATTTCTGTAGAGCATGCATTGAACCCATTTGTTTCACCAAACCGAAATAGCGGCGGTTTCCTAGGGTAAGTCTTCGTCGAATCTCCACTAAGGTGTCATTCATGGAGTTGATATTTACTCCAAGGTAGGTAAACTCCTTAACTACTTCGAAGTTATTGTTGCCAACAGTGATCTTTAGTCCTAGGCGGTAGACAGATGCTTCTTTATTTGTTGAGTACATGTAATTAGTGTTGTCTTCCTTCATCTTCAATTGCCGTAAAAGCCAATCGATGATGTCGATATTGTCTTCGTATCCCAGCAGCTGAACAGATTTGGTAAAGGTAGTGCCTTGCGTGTTAACAACTGCCCTGCGCACTATCTATTCCAGCACGAGATTGCAGAAGTCATATGATAGCGCATCTCCATGCTGAAATCCGGTACAAGTTTGAAATAGTTCAGAGGAACGATTTACCAGGCCGAAAGGCTTCAGATGTTCACATACCACGCTGGATGGGATCTTATATACGACATTAAGCAGGGATATGCCTCGGTAGTTCTTACAAGACATAGAATCGTCTTTCTTAAAGATGTGGCATATAGAGCTGATAGTCCAGTCATCGGGCATGGCTTCATCCACCCTTACTTGTTTGATGATTTGGTGCATGCACCCCACCAAAGCATCATCACCATGTTTGAAAAGCTCCGCTGGTAGACCATCAGAGCCGACGGCCTTGTTCTTCTTCAGATTTTTGGTAGCTGAGCCAACCTTTTCAAAACTGGGAGGGGGGATGGATTCTTCATTGGATGGATGGATTCTTCAAGGGCAATTTTCGTTTTGAGAAGCTTTTTCATGACAGTTATACTTTCGGATGTTTGTCAGATGATCGCGAGAGATATGATCGTGAAAGAAATTTATGGCGTTGTCTGGGAATTGAACCTCGAACCCATCGCTCATTAGTCCAACGCACAAACCAATTGAGCCACGACGCACCCATTCATCATCACACCACCGCCTATTTTTAGATTGTGACTGGTAGCCTACAGCTACTATGGTAGCCTCTGCTACCCCTCTGATGTTGTCGCAATATTGGTTCCACAGATTGTTGGGGTTTGAAGATCTTGAATACACAGCGAAGAGTCCGGCGCTCTCTGACTCTGGCTACTCCAGTCGTGATAAGGCTGTCAACGTTGAATTTCTTCTTTTGGACGGTCTGCAATTCTTTCTAGTTAGATAGTCGAGATCTGAATTTGCCTGCACCAAGAAAATGGTCGGAGTCGACGTGCCTTGTATCTATTACCACGTGGTCGATTTGGTTTGCGGTTCGATCATCTAGAGAACGACAGGTTGCTGTATGGATTCTTAGTTTTGGAAACCTACTGCTACTTATCAGCCATAATCCGTTGTCTGTTGTCGTGTCGTGGAGGCTGTGCTTTTCCACTAATCCGCCGATGATGTTTTTCTTACCGATTTTGGCATTGAACTCCTCGACTATAATGTTAAAATCATATTTCAGACAGGCTCCGTAGGATCCATCCAGGAGGTCATATAAAGCTCCTCCTTGATAGATTCTTCTGATGTTTTGGAATGTTGCCTTGATGCGGATCACAGACAGACGATTGCGGATCGCTTTAAAGTCAATTATCCATGAGCGTAGCCGATTTCCCACAACGAATGGAATATTGCCTCTATGCGGATCACAGACAGACGATCGCTGATCGGCTTAAAGTCAATTTCCACAACGATACCGCATATAAGTATGTATGTATGTCGCAATTCTTCCATTTTTCCATACCTGATTCTATCCATCGTATCTTCAGTATCGCAGTAATATCTACCTTGTACCGCGTGAGGACAGATTCAAGTTTTTGAGTAGTACCAGGATTGTAAATACCGTCAATTCAAAGTCCGTGAGTACATAATCCATAGTCCTCAATTCCGATGTCAGTAACCCGCTTCGGGGATGTGAGCACTGCCATT
The DNA here is from genome assembly GCA_905220385.1 of Xylota sylvarum. NCBI lineage: Eukaryota > Metazoa > Arthropoda > Insecta > Diptera > Syrphidae > Xylota > Xylota sylvarum. The sequence continues at coordinate 97,805,552 of LR999957.1, read as the reverse complement.
GACCCAATAAGGGCTCATCCGCCACCATCTCTTTTCCAAAAGCCTGACTTATTCTTGGAAACATTAGTACATAAGCTGCAAAAAATCTGCCAAAACAATACTCATATATTGTAGAGTTTTACATATAGCATCTATCATTTAAAAAAAGCAAGAAGATGAGAAGTCCGCAGTAAAGCATATAAAAGCTCGCGTACCTCAGGGTAGTGTTTTAGCACCCGTTTTGTTTCTTCATACGCCAACGACCTACCACAAAATGAGGAAACTACTGTTACCACATTTGCAAATGATACTGAAGTTCTTTGGAAGTTCGTGTAGGAAGTGATGGATAAACTTCAAGGGACAGTAAATGATATATGATACGGCCACAAATGGCGACAATTTTACACATATTATGGGCTTTACTCATTCGTCTTTCATGCTATTGTTAGTCCTTTCCTTAATCGGCACAGATGTTTTTCATGAAATTTTTGGCACATCCAAGTCAATCGGTTCTGACTCTTTTTTCGCTCTCTTCATCATAAGTGGCATGCTCGCATTTGTCTGGAGAAATTGAGTTGCTTGGGATGGTTCAGTTTCTGGATATATTTGCATGGTCTACCCGGACCATATAATGAAAGATGGGTCATAATACCCAATAGACTGTTCTTTCGTTTACTGTACATATTAGGTTCAAGCAGTTTTATCAGGCTCACTGAAATGGACAAGATCCAAAAAAAGACCAAACAACCTTTGGCGCTCGCAAAATCCTACAATACCTTCCGCGGAGTTGCAGTCTGGAGTGTATACTCCTTAGCTTAGGCTGTGATAGTATGATCTTGACACCTTGATGGCGTGTATCGAATATATCCACGAACACTAACGATCATTGTTCAAGCTATCTTCACAAAAGTCAGAGAATATTTCAAGTCCACCTTGAACTTTAGTCTGCGAACTTTAAGACTACTCAATTACTCCTGATCCAAGTCCTGAGAGGAACAATCTTCAATATGTTAGGATGGATCGTACATTGATAGATGTACCAAGTAATTCTTCATGTTTCAAACCTATGTATCTAGATTTATTGTTATAGTACTGGCATATTTATAGATCTTACGATCTCTTCAAGCCTTTATGATTCCGAAGCAGTAGTTTATACGACGATTCACATGGCAAATATCTTAAAGGACATACGCCAAATTGACAGATTGTTGTAAACTTCATTACATCCTTTTCCTTTCAAGTAAAAATAAACTTAATCCTTAAAATGGACACAGAAAAATCTCAATGCATTAGCTTGGCAGTAGCAACTCTTCCCAGTCGTATTATCCTTTATCACAATTTGACAAAATGGCTTAGGATATTTCTCCTCCACATGGTTGCCATCAAAACAGCCCTTTCCTTTTTTACAATTCTCTTGCTGCGCTAACCAACTGATAATGAAAAGAAATTTAAGACGATTTCTTTCCATCAGCCACAACACCATCGTCATCATTATCTTCACAATCCTGACCAGAGGATGTTCTGCATCCTTCTTAGCTGCGGGTAAATAAATCATAATTTCCCACGTTTTTCTCAGTTTTTTCTTTCCTTCTTTTTTCTTTTTTTCTTTATTCAGTCAGTGTGGCAGAAATTCTTCCACCCCCTCGAGCCTGTGTTGACTTACGATCTCCAGGGTGAAGGAGGTCCTTTCCACTTACCTGCCTCTTGAATATAATTTAATAAATCATCGTGTAATGTGGTTTGAATAATATTTTTCGAAAATTAAGAGAAAAGATTTCCGTGACACAGCCAGTCTCGGGGTTCCTCCTCAAAACGAAGCCCAAGTCAAGTCAAAGATAATGTAAATGAAAACGAACAAACCGGATTTTGCCCCCAAAAAAAAGGTACTCCGGATAGACACACAGGTAAGCATGCACTTCATGGGAATAATAATCAGGTAATATCCCCGAAAAATTGAATAAATGACATTCCATCTAATAAAAAACGTGATCGGAATTTTCGGGTCCTGGGACGACCGCCCCATGCTCCGTCGGGAAGTATTCTCAGTTTTTCTTTTCTGACAGTTGACTTTGAAAGTTGAAACAAAGTGGGGGCGAGAGCGGGCGTAGGGGTAGCAACGGCCAATGCCTCATGCTCCATCCACGTGATGGGGTTGACCGGTGCGGTACACGGTGAATTATTGATTCTGCTCAGAGAGACAAGTGGAGGGTTGTCCTTTTGATACAAGTCGCTTCTATTTTTTTTTTTTTTTTTTATATCCTGGCGACAACAAATTTGTTGTTTGGCACATTTTTGTGTGTTTGGTCCTTGTTGACCGTGAATTAGCATAAATTTGAATACTGTTTGGCTGTTGGCTGTTACGCTTTGTAGAGGTCCTTTCCCCGGAGACGAGCAACAATAAATGCGATCAAAAATGTTTTTTTTGTTCTCCCTCGTCCTCGTCTTCGGTGTGGGTTGGTGGTATATAAAAAATTAAATCAAAAGAAGTTTTCGTTGAAATTTGTTTTATTTTCGAATCCGAAATTAACCCTTTAAACGATCTATGGGCCGGAAGGGATTTATCTCACCTTAGGGCGGCAACGAAAAAAAAAAAAAATTGCGGAATGATGTTTTTAATTACCAGTGCGAAGCAGCATATTCCTCGGGTTTGGTGTAATCACGAGATGAATGAGCGAATAAATTAGTCCTTTAGGTATTCAATTTGCATTTGATTAATTGTTGGGCAAAGAGAATTAATTGAAATACGCTTTGGGATTTTTTAACGTTTCTATTTCTGGTTTCTTGTTAATTGGCTGAAGTGTGTTTTTGATCCTTAATCGGGTGTATTCATTTTTTTTTTGGAAAACAGATGGTGGTACATGAACTCTTAATGGACCCACGGCAGTGCTTATATCCCCGAAGTGGGTTCAAGACTCCGAAAGATTCGGCCCCTCGTCCTAGGGGTATTAAAGGGAGCTGGTCCACCAGGTTGGGGGTTCCCTACCACGGAAAAACAACACTAGTTCCGAAATAATTACAAGCTTGTTGACGAAAAAAGAACAACGACGAAAAGAGCACGTGGAATCTTCGGACCATGAAAAGGCCACGTGCAACTGAACAATTAGCGGAGGCTTGAGCTTTAGATACGCCAGTGAACGCCTTATAATAATCCACATTAAGACTAAATTTGCCAACATTAGCCTGATACGCACTCATGACCCCACAGAGGAAAGGGATGATGTTACCAAAGAGTGTTTCTACAAGCTCCTCGACAAGACATACATTTGAACAAAGTCCGAAGTATGACGTTAAAATCGTCCTAGGTGATTTCAACGCCAAAATAGGAAAGGAGGACATCTTTGGTAGCACCATTGGAAAACATACCATACACGACACCACGTCAGGAAACGGAATAAGGCTAATTGACTCTGCTGCGGTACGTAATGTTACTAAAGCTAGCACACGGTTTCCTCACATCAACATGCATAAGGCAACATGGTAGTCACTAGGTCATCAAACCATCAACGAAACTGATCATGTTGCGATATCCGGGCATTCCGAGGGGCCAGCATAGACTCGGACCAATACCTAGTTGCAGCCAAGGTACGTCTACGGATATCTTAAACGCCAGAGCAACGGAAAATGCTGTCAGAAGATTTAACGTTAAACGGCTGCAATCCCAACAAACCGCCAGAAACTTTGCCGATCTTTATTCCTCAACCCCTCGAGAAGTTCTATGCAGCAGCAGTTTTATGAAGAATACCGGCTAGCACCAGCAAGCAAAACAATTCGCTTATGAATCGGCACTGTACAGGAGGACGAAAGCGGCTCAGGAGCTCTACGAGCTGAAGAGACGCGAAGAACATCGGCTTCTCCGGAAGAGAGGGAAAAAGCAATCGAGGAGTTAGAGAGTTTCTGCTCTAGGTATAATGTTCGCAAGTTTTACCAAATCGTAAAAATAGTGTGCCAATCCAAATCCATTCGGTATGGATGCACAGAGTCCAACCCATTGCTTCAAGCTGGTGTTGTCGTGATAGTAATCTTCTATCAGATTTGCTACAGTAGACTCTGTTTAATTCTTTATAATGCCCTCCTCAATGCTCCAAGTCTCCGAGTATGTCCCGCGGATATTTCGTAGCTGTTACCGTTACTGTTACTGTTACTTTTTACTTTTGAGCAGGACGTTCTCCGTGCTTCTTGCAGTGGTCTGCGTATCGTACCATAAAGGTATCTTCGAGCATCTCCATGCTAAAGATTTCTTCGTAGGAGACGTTCCACAAGTCTTGGATCTGTTTTCCTTTCTGTGAGATCCATCTGTGGTGTCATACATCAATGTCTGATCTCTGAGATAGTCATTTACTATTTATAGGAGATATTGCTGGACTCTGAAGGTATAGCATAGCATATCTTTAAACCTGGCTGGGTTAAAGGCGTTCCTCGCGTCTAAAGCTACTAGCACTGCAAACTTCTTCTTGAGTGGTTTGGACTATCTTAATCATTTCCTCTATTCTTCCTATTGTGAAGCGGACTTTTCTGAATCTGGATTGTCTTTCGGATAGATAGCCTGCGCTCTAGATTGCTGCTATGAGGCATGGCTTTTGTATCTTCTAGAGGAGTTTCCCTGTTATGTCCAACATGCACAGTGTATCTACTATATACTTCATCTTTTCTGCGTTCATTACTGGACTTATCGGCTGTATGCCTAGCTTGCGCGTTACTATCTTGTAGCCCAATCCCCAGGAATTGTTCGTGACGTCCTACCAAAATTCTTCCCACTTGAGTTTCTTACTAGTCTTGATGGTCGGTCCTCTTGGGGGCTAATACAGCTGGTGTATCCACTAACTGCAAACCAGGCAATGGTCAGAGATCACATCTAATTTTGAATTAGAACTGTGTGTATGCTAGCACCTGGTAGTTCTAGTCAGCAGGTTCGGTGAGTCAGCGGAAGTCATCTCATGAACGCCGAAGCTATTTACCTTTTAATGGGTAGAAGACTATATATGCTTTCCATCGACATTGACAGTTTACAATCATGAACTCATAAGATAACTAAGTAGGTACCTATCAAAGAATACAATTTTACAATACACTTCCCAGTTTAGTTCAACAGGTAACTGATGGCAACCATGAGTAGGTACATAATATTGTAAACACAACGGATCTCTTCTGACTTTTGTCTGATGGCCCCTTAACATAGGCATAACCTATTCTCGTCTGAACTATGATTTTGTATAAAATCGCTACAGATCCCTTCAAATCATCACTCACATCTCTCCACTCCCAATTATAATCACATACATGCCATAGATTTCATCCGACTCATTCACTCAATTAAGCATTTGCCTAATAAAATTCTCCAATTCTCTTCCACATTTATCCGAGTAAGTGCATCTTTATTCCCATAATCAAATCAAAATATATTTCCACAAATTACTTGGTGAAATCTTGAAAATGTTGCAGCAATAAACTTTTCTTAATACCAGTGACCTCTCATAGGTTCTCCATCTTCAGCCCAGCGCGCTGCTGCCCACTGCACTGAGAAATATCAATTCTTCCGATAAACCAAAGAGTTTGCTTTTACTCTACCGGTGGCTGGCCACAGAAGAGCCACTCATGGAATGCCTGCAATCATATCTGGCAAATACACACACGTACCATGTTGCCAAGCTGACCAACACAGTATCACAAATCCAAGTTTGTAAATCCCTGAATGAAGGACCAAACAGGAAAGTGCATCCTTCTTCCTTTCCCTGCGGGAGTACTTCTAACTTCTACTCAGTGAACCTGTTTTACTTAAGCCCACCCCATCGGCAAGCCAAAGTAATGATATCATGAGCATTCTTGGTCCATTGTCCTTATTCATGTAAATGGATGACGGTGGGACCAAAGTATTAGGTAAGGACTCATATCAAAAATATTCTTTTTTTCTTTTTGTTTGCCATACACACCATGGCAGCCAGGTCCTGGGCTGTGGCTTTCGGACACGAAATGTGACTGACAAAAGTATGCAATACCACTTATCTGAATGAGCAGTCGAAGGACGAAAGAGGAAAAGATTTCCTGCAAAATTCTACGAAACTCGTTCCATTTGAATACGTGTGTGTGTGTGTGTGTGCGCTAACCAAAAAGTTAGGAATCACCTACAGTATGAGGGAAGCAATATGCGAACTTCAGGTAGGGATTAACGCATTCCCTGAGTGGGTGTGGGTGGCAAAGAAAAGTAAAGCAGAGCGCAAACCTGTTTGGACACTAAGAAAACATTATAATCCCATCATCAGGCAAATCGAGGACGCCATTCAACTTTAAGCAGAATCCAGGACCAACTGTGAGTGGGAGTCCATTTCGAACTTTATTTCCCAGATCTGTAGTGCCTGACGTATGTATGTATATGGTGTAGGTGAAGAGGAGTGAGATATATGATGCAAGGTTGAATATCTAAATGGAATGTTTACAAGTCGCCCATATAGACTTGGTTTTGTCGGTACGCTTTGAATCTCCCTCATAATCCTGGACTCTCTTCTAACATGCATTGGACAACAAACATTGTGCCATCGTTTTGCATTAGATTGGCAGGAACACCAACGGTATAAACCGTGTTTGAGGATCGGATCGATACGTAGAGATTGCACTATGCATCTGCTATTCGTATTTGTTCTGGGCGTTATATAATTGCCGGCATCAGCTGAGATAGTAGATTGGATTTCATTGTCAGTGATTGCGGCGAATGCATCGATTGTACAAGGACTGCTAAATGGGATAGGTATGATGAACGTTCCGGTCCGTGTGAAAAATTTCGTTCAATATTTCATTTCTAAATTTTGCTTTAGATTTCCTGGGTCTTTGAAGTCAGTTTTTGGTAATCACAATGCGCCTGCTGCAGGTCATTCATTTGTGCTTGTGTATATGTATGTCCTTGTTCAACCCTTCATTGAAGGTAAAAGTAGTTTGCCATAAAAATTCTGGAATCATTTGTCATTCGACGGAAGAGTTGACAAACGTTTCGCAGCTCTTCCTGAACAGACAACTTGTAATTCGCAATAAAATGACGCTAATCTTGGTTTCCTGTCATTGATCGGTGTCGTAGTGGAAACTAGCGAACATTCAGATGCAAATTTCTTGATACATACCTTGTGACTCTCACTTATTCTTAAAGGGTAAGGGTGGTGTATAACATGGTTTTTATTAGTTGTTTTCAAAGGAAAGGTAGGTAGGTAGGTACAAGTGGTTGTATCCTGCCATCTAATATGAGCTTTTAATAGATGGTGCGCAAAGACTCTACTCTTAAGAACCCCCAGCGGGAGGTTTACCACCTCCGCAAGGGAACGACGAATGGCAGATCGCCATGATATCATGAGCATTCTTGGTCCATGCTAGTTCATCAGCTCGCTCATTTCCCTCAATGTTACTGTGACCTAGCACCTAAAGGAAACTGATCCTGAAATCGATGACTTAGCGAGGCTAGTTTCTTTTTCACTGTTTTACTACGATGTAGTGGCAGATACAGTTGTCTTGATAGCGACCTGGCTATCAATGAGGATGGCTATGTAGTTTGCTTGAGTAAGAACTTCCGCCTGGAAAACGTTGCGCGAGTCAGGAAGCAGGTAAAACGTGGAAATGTTGAGAGAATCAGAGAATATCCCTACCTCTACCCAATACTCCATTTCTGAACCATATCGGTTACCTATTTCCCATTCCGCCCTGGTTGGGAATCTGACTGTTACTTCGTGTCTGAAGTTTATTCTGGAATCGTCAGGGTGCTGTTGTGGTTTGGTACATCAAAAGATACAGTTGTGCTTTGGTACACCAGCATCCTTTTTATCTTAGTCTGACCGCTCTACATGCTGATAGAAACTTAATATGAAGGTGGGGTGGTAAAAGGTGCAATATTACGTTTAAGGCTTCGGTTGGATATTTTCTCATGGGCGAGTCGGACAGAATCTCGAACATCTAAAATCCCGAAAATCGAAATTCCCGAAAGGCCGAAATCCCGAATATGAAAATTTTTGTATGGATTTAAAGAAATTTTGCATATACCAAACCTCACACCTACTCCAAATCCAACAGTGACTCCAAGCAGGGGAATTGCAGAGCGGCAGCATGCCCCCCCCCCATACATATTCCACTGTTTATGCACAATCGAATTGTGGACTTATGACCATGCGCCGAAAAGGATTAGATGCTTTGTTATACCCTATCCTAAGGGTATATTAAGTTTGACACATAGTTTGTAACATAGAGAAATAATCGAGATAGACCCTATAAAGTATATATATTCGTGATCAGCATCAATAGCGAAATCGATTGAGCGATGACCGTCCGTCCGTCCGTCCGTCCGTCCGTATGTCACCGCTTTTTGGGCCTTAAATTTTGAGCTAGGACGATGAAATTTCATATCTGGGCTTCTGAGAAAAAGATACAGTACAAGTGTAAAATTTTTTTAAATCCGCCCACTGCCACGCCCACTTTCTCATAACTTCACTAAATTATATGAAACCGAAAAATTTTGTTAAGACCAAATATTTAGGCATTCAGATTCCCTACAATCCACCCATACAAAAGTTTTGGCCACGCCCACTTTTTGGGGGCGTTTTCATCACAAAACCGAGTTTTGGGCCTTAAATTATTGACTAGGACGCTGAAATTTCATATCTGGGCTTATGACGAAAAGATACAGTAGAAGTGTAAATTTTGTTTACATCCGCCCACTGCCACGCCTACTTTTTTATAACTTCACTAAATTATATGAAACCGAAAAATTTTATTAAGACCAAATATGTAGGTATACAGATTCCCTACAATTCACCTATAGAACAGTTTTGGTCACGCCCACTTTTTGGGGGCGTTTTCATCAAAAAACCTATTTTCATGAAATTTTACATGTAACATCCTCAAACGTTCGACATTATAGCTATATTTGAGTACAAAATGCAATTTGGCCAATCCCATTTTATAGAGAGGAGGATAGGGTATCATACGATCCGTTCCAGACGGATTGTAGCTTTTCTGTATGTTTACATTGTTATATTGTTATATTTCGTACCCAACCCAATTTTTCGGGATTTTGAATGCCGCAAGCATGCAAAGCCACGCAGGGTTTCTTTATCCGCTACTCAATGTTGTGTTTCCAGCGTAGTTTTGGATCAAGTGCCACCAAATCTAGGTACTTGGGACTGGAGGATGAGGAGAGTAATTGGTGAAGGTGGGCATTTTGGTTTTACATACCTAGTGTTAAAAAGCATCAATTCAGTTTTGTTTGCGTTGACGCTGAGTCCACATCCAGTGGCCCATTTGCTAATTTTGTCTAAGACACCTTCCATAATCTCACTGATTACTGAAGGAAACGTTTCTAATTCCAGTATTATTATCGATATTATCGACAACCTTGACTCCATCTCTGTCAAATCTACACATGATTTTGTTGATTACCATAAGCTAAAGAAGAGGAGATATGACCCCGCCCTGAGATGTTCCACTTACGAACTGTATCTTCAAAGGTACGTTCCGGCTTCTTTAAAAGGAAGCTGATGGTTGATGTTTTTTTCGATCTAACACTGGCCACAAGACAATCTATTTCTACCTAAGTTGGACCGTCTTAGGTCGGCCATGTTGATGATCCTATCTAGACTAACGCTCTTCGCCCCTAATTGTATCAATTTGTGGGAGCTCTGATCCGTTCTTGACCAGTATGTAGGCCCTTTCGTTGCCTTTTATATCGCAGTGTCTAGGTGCTCGGTATAATGTAGCGCGATTTGGGTACGTAATGCCAGACCCAATTCAAATTTTGTGACGTAGGGTTTTAGCGCCTTTAGTGCAACCAAAAAATAGCGATATTTCTTTAAGATACTTATCCCATCTCTTCTGCAGTCTTGGGCACAGCATACTCTGTTTTGAACACACTGCATGTGTCCGTAAGTCTCAGAGTCATCTATAGGTTTATATCTCTAGAGTATACCCCGTGCCCTCACTGGTTTTGAAATCATGTGTATATATTGAAAACTCATGTTATAGAGAGACGTTAAGTCCTGCTTTGGATAGTTCTTTAAGTATAACATCTATGACAAAAACCTAGAGAAGAGGCGAGATAATCCTCCTGTGCGATTGAGCTATGTCCGAGATTGGCATTGATGTTCCTTGTGATGAGCGCTTTACAGAGCCAATTGGTAATGCTGTGCTCGACATTGAAACTTTCCAGGATTCCCGTCTTTTACGTCATTGAAAAGATGCCTTCTTTGTCTAAGAAAGCACCTAGTGCAAATTCTCACTGGTTTCAATTTTCCACACAACCTCATGCAATGCTGCTTCCACAGATTTACCCTTAAGATATGTACATATGTAAGTATGCTGAGCTTTATATAAGGGTCCGTTGCAATACCTACTTCTAATGTCAGAAACCATTTTTAGTGTCTTGAGGAGGAATGGCGAAAGACTTATGGGTCTATAGTCTTTCGCCTGGGTGTGACTTGGTTTACTTGCTTTAGGTATGAAGATGACCCTCACTTCCCTGTACATTATTGGTATATAGTCTAGCCTTAAACAGTGCTTGAAGATTTCTCTAAGTATGTTCCTAATATTTACTGTGGCTCTCTGAAGAATAACTGGCAGAATGCCGTCAAGGCCTGCCAACGTTGGGCGTTGGATTTTTTCCATGATTTTCTTTGAGATTGCCTAATTCAGTATTTACTCTTACTTTCTATGTGTTCATAGATCCCTTTCTAATTTTATCCTATTGTAAAAATACCTAACCTGTTTTCTCGTAAAGTTTAATTCGCTATTCCACCATGGAGGTTGGGACCTCCTGGATTCCCTTCAGCTTTGCTCCCATCACTTAGTTCATACTTATGTTTTCGTTCTTGCATAATGCTGTAATAAATCTTTAGGACCTCAAATTAGTCCTTTATATGTGGTTTTCTTTTTTCTTTTAAAAAAAGCAAACGCTTATGCAAATCTATGCGGTTTTCTTCAAACTTCCATTATGTCTCTTTAATCCTTTCTTATTCAAAAGTGTTAAATAATTCGTCCGCCTCTAATCTATGGATACTTTCAGTCACTTGATAACTCCCCAACACTATATATCACAGTTCACTTGAGATCACACAAATAATACTTCACTAGTCGGACGTATATCCCACCCACACATCTATGTAACCCCATAAATATAAATCATCTAATAATCCGAGACAAGAAAAACAATTTAAAAAAATTGACTAGATATTGATATCCTGATATCCTTATACAGCTACTGTTCTTTGTTTGTTATTCTCGAAATCCGCTAGACAGACAGAAGGACTTCAACCAGTTCGGTTTTCTTTGTTTTTTTTTTTTTTCTGGGTCCTTCACCCATTGAAAGCACTCAACGTGTTGATTGATGAATCCTGTGAAATTTATGACGATAATAATCCTGGCAATCGTTTCATTTCAGTCATTGCTTTCTATTCTACTCTTTCATTTGCTAAAGGTCACTGCTCGGTGGAGCTTCTATTTGCGTTTAAATCGTATCTAGCTTCAGGATATTGATAAACTTTGAGGAGTGGCCGCCCCCCCCCCTTTCCGTGCTCATTTATTTTTTCGCACACAAATATCCAATCATAATCCAATGATAAGTGTGTTCTTGGAATCCTCTCCAAGTGGATGATACCTGCGAGTGAGAGTGTTGTAATCCAAATCCCATTCGAGGACGACAACACTGCATTTAAACCCACAAAATTTTGAGAGCTTGCAAACAAAAGGATCTCAAAAAGCACATTACCGCCAGGAGCCAGTGGCACGAATGTCGCCACCAGCAGCAGTGAATTCTTTGTTGGACGTGCATATGGAGGATGTACATGACGAAAAGAGAGTAGGGCGGAAGGGTGCAGAAAAAAAAATTAAATCCACATTTTACAACGATGATATGGATTCAGTTTGCCCTAAATTCAGAGCACACGGGACCTGGATTTTCATTGTTTACCGGAATGCCTTTTGATAGCACCCATCAGGAGCATGATGTACATACAGTACCTACACTTATTCAGGATATTTATGGCGCTTACTTTTATCTTAACTTTTTTATTTTTGACATACGAAATTAATTTTGAAATTTACATGTGTAAGACAATAATAAAGGATTTTTGGTTTTTTATTTTTTTTTTCTGGGTTGACTTGGGATTGAGTGTTTAATTCCTCTCTGCGGAGTAAGTAAACGAAATTTTTTTACGAACTCCTGCTCCTGCACATTTATTTATGTCGATGGGCTCAGTATATAATTCCATACTCCAGGTGCTTACATCATGTAGGAATTTCTGATTCAGCATACTATTCCAAGTAAAACATTTGCCCACTCCTCATAAATCTAAAAGTTCACATCTGACTACCAATGTCACGGAACTGGTGGGCACATACATATGTATGTAACCGCATTTGTAGGTTTAAGAAACACTTCATTGAAATACTCAAACCCAACCAATCCATTCTACCACCAGGAAGTAATGGCCTGTTAACCCATTCCATTGGATCTTTTGAAGCGAAGTGTCGTGGATCTAGCTCCCGAGCAAAGGCAGTACAATCAAAATGGATACATTTCGAATTGTCATCGTCGTCTCCACAACCATTGCAGGCTATGATACTGGAGAGCGATAACAGACACTTAATTTCAAAAAAAAAAACTAAAAAAATATGTTTAGAGGATCTCTATATATATAAGTCTCGAGAAATTATCCTTTGAGACTTCTCAATCTCATCGAAAATCATTTCCCTGGAATCCAAAGAAGAATCAAGAGTTCAGCCTTCCGACCGAATTCAGAAAGAAATTGCATTCTAGAACTACTCTACCTATACAACTGGTTTAAGGGTTGAGCAAGGCCTTAAGCGTAGACAATGAAGAACATATGTATACTCCGACTCTACCAACAATTTCTTACAATATAGTCCCTGGCGGTTAGGATAGCGTAGATCACTGCTTGGAAAAGAAAGGCATACTTGCCTAACGAATAATGAGGTATTTAGTATATCGAGCCCCTCCAGTCAGATGCCAGCTGGTTTTGGAGCTATACGTGACTCAGACTCTGTCCTATACAGGTTTTGAATGTTAGGAAAGTCGACTAAAAACTTGCGCAGCTGCCGGGATTCGGGTATCAGACTAGGGTCATAGGATAAGTATTCTTTGAAGTCACAAGCAGAAGGATGCACATACTTACATATGTGAAGTCAACAATCGACAAACTACGCATACATGCTAAAAGCACCAGTATAGTGCCGGACAACTAGAGATCTGATGGAGTCTGCTCTAAATAAATTCGCAAAGTGTTAATCTGTCCAAGACTAAACTACTATTGTGATAACTCCTATCAGGGTAGAAAGGGTTTTCCCATCCTTTTGTATAACTCTGTCGGTCCTATCATAGCAAGGCCATATACTTCTTGTGATGACACAAGTGTCTAGGGAGGACCATCTAATGTTAGCCTCCCTCCAGGCCCTAATCCCTGCTTCGAGTTTCAGCGAGCAATGCGGGATGCGCACCGATGTGTCGACATGGTCTGATGTAGATTCTGAACCTCTTCTTGCCAGCTCGTCAGCTTTCTCATTACTCGGTATATTTTCATGTCCGGGAACGCAGCAGAGTGCAACCAGGTGCTGTGTTCCAAGAACCTTAAGCTCTTCTCGGAAGCCCTTCACAAGCCTTGATTTTATCTCAGTAGCAGAAATTGCTTTTATTGCTGCCTGGCTGTCGATGAAAAAGGACCTTCTGGTGGTATTGCCTTCAACGCAGTCTCGTGTGCGGCTATTGTCACTGGTAGGACCTCCGCTTGGAAAACACTGCTATGGTTCGGGAGACAGACTGATCTGGATATGCCCAGTGGTTCAGAAAAGATACCTGAGCCTACGCCTACATCCATGTTTGATCCATCAGTGAAGACAGAGATGGAACGCGTGTTGGTAGGCTGGCCGCTTTGCCATTCTCATTCTGCTCGGGAACGAGCTTGTGAAGGGTCTCTTGAAATCTAGGTACGGAGTTAGATAATCCGTGGTGGGGACATTTCCTAGATATTTATTCAGGATCGTGGAATGACCCATTGTATTTTGCTTCCAGCTGTTCGACTGGCTTATTCTCAGGGCGCTTATAGTTCATGGCGCTCGTTGTGCCAATACAAGGCAATCTCTGTACCTTCGTAAGAGCCGCTAAGTTGGTGGTCTTGCTGGCGGACTGCCACCATACAAGACATCCATAAGTCAGAATAGGCCTTATCATAGCCGTATACATCCACAGTATAGTTTTTGGTTTTGGTCCCTAGGATTTCTCAAACAATCCGCTGCATGAATAGAATGCAATAGAGGCTTTCTTGATTTTTTCATTAATATTGGGTCTCCAGTTCAATTTCTTGTCAAGTATGAGGCCTAGATATCTGGCGCTGTCCGAGATACTAAGGGGAGTGCCCCCTACGGAAGGTACTGCACTAGAAACTTTGCTCCATCTTCTTCCAGTTGATATCTTTGGGAAGTTGATGGCGGCTAAAACAGCATTACGACTTAAGGAACCCTTTCATCTGGGTCGTTCGTAATTCGGACTACATTGTCCTCTATCAACATTTTAACGTCACGTATAAAACCAGCATTCCCAATAGAAATGCTTGAGAATGAAGAGAAATCTTGAACGCGTCTGTAGCCGGATCCCAGCGTCTGGAAAAAGTGTTGGAGTTTACTCCAGTGCTCTGGATATTTGTATCAGCACACGTCTGCCGGACTACTGATATGTACCTATACTTCAAGCAGAATTCACAGAAGTCCTTGAAGCCGCGACTTAACTTTCGATTAACTCGATAGATTGCAGCACTTCTATTTTCTACATAGATAGTCAAGCTGCGATAAAAGTCTCGGAATGGCCAATAATTCAATCCAAGTTGGTAAAGCGATGCCGCGGATCTCTTAACCAGATCGCTGTCAGGTGCGACGTATCTCTGTGTTGGGTTCCAGGCCACAGGAATATTCCAGGCAATTACAAAGCGGACGAGCTACCTAAGGAGGCTGCAGACCGATAACTCCCTGGCAATAGGCGGGAAGCACCTATTTCATCGATAAAATTCCAATTAGAGAACGCAGCCATAAGAATGGCGAATAGTTGGTGGAATAATATCAGTACATGTCTCTCTTCTGAATAAAGCTGGATTATAGGAAAACGTGTGGACTTATTTCCGTCAAAAGGATAAATCTGAAGAAGATAGCTGGTGCACTATCTGCTAGGGAGACATGCCAGAAGTCTTGGTACTCCGTTCAATGATTTCTGTAGAATCTCTGAAGGCGAGGAAGAGCAGGAAACCAACACACATCTACTGTGTGCCTGTCCTGATCTATCGGTCTTGAGAAGGAAATCTCTAGGCGAGTACTTCTTCGAGGATCTTAATGATCTAGGTAGGCTATACTTTAAATGCCTACACATTGAACCATACTCCTTCGGTATGGGTTAACACCGAAACTGGTTTTCCTGCCTCCTGGTCCATTTGGGAAGTCTCCATGTAGATCTCCGGTGCTGGTAATCTGGTGTTTCAATAGTGGTATCACAATGGACCTACTTTTTAGTCTAAGTGTGTCCCTGCAGAGCGGGGACAACCAAACCCAACTCTGCCAGAAAACAGAGAGTGGACAAGTTTTCACCACTCGTAGATACAAATGTATGTATTTAACTTCATTAGACATCTGAATAGTGAAGTGAGTTAGTACTGGCACATTCCTAGTTCACCATTTATCGATCATTCTTATGCTCATCTGAGCTCTAGCTTCTAGAGATGACTTGACTTGGACGTAGACCTCAACAGAATTGAAAGTATGCAACAGGGGTCAACCACCATGCTTCCAAACTTATATGAACACTGCATCTTTGATAGAGAGTGTACCTCAGTCTAAGTCTAATTTTCGCATCTCTGTCAAACTCGTTCGCCTATGCTCCATCAAGGTTGGTAACGATCTCACCGAGACTTTTGATGTCAAAAAAGGCTGTCATGCTATCATGTAATTTTTTCAACTTCATATTTGAAAGGATTGTGCGAAACTGAGGCCCCTACTGTTAGTTCAAAGTCAAATTTTGAAATATCTAATTTTACATCAACTAAGCACACGTCAATGCTCAAAATTTCATCGATTCTGTGTATTGTTTTGCACAATTCTAAATTTAGCTTAATGCGAATTCCGAAGCAACCTTCAGAGTATCGATACAAACTACTATATTTCCAGGAAATCTTATCTTCCATTGATTATAGCTGCACGTGTAGAAAAATAAAATTCGCATCAATGTCAATTAAATGAAAATTTCAAAGAAATCTCGGACTGGCATCCTCCCACCCGATGTTTACATCGATAGTTCTCGATTGTATTCTTCAATTAACACAATACGAAAACAATTTCTCTTATTTCGATTTCCAAGGAATCACTGCAATCTAGTCCCCACATATGTAGTTCTGCAATTCTAAGAATGCAACATATGGCACAAGGATATTTGTAGTCCTATTAACTGACAATGGGAAGAAGTTACACCAAGGCTATGTCACTGGGGTATACTATCATCAGTAATTAATTGAAACCTACGCTATGTGCGTAGTGCATTCAGGAATGGAATCGGTAACATGTACGTACTTATTTATTTAGTTCAAGGGGAAAATGTCCATGGAAAGGATTTCAGGAATTTTCGTCATCAAGCACATGACAGTGAGTACATTTCTGTAGTAATTATGGAACTATTTGTTCCATGTATGTTATGTACATATGTAGATGTTTTAAGAAGCCAGATGGAAGGATTCGGTGTCTTACAGACGTCGTACGTCTGGCTGAATGTAATATCTCGATATACATGGTATATCTTCAGAGAACCTGCGAAAAAATAAAACAGTCGTTACATACATCGTATTAAATTTCAAGTTGAGTTTTGTATAAGCGTATCAGGCGTCTTGAGCACCTGCATCTAAGGCCGAAGAATGTCCTTGAAATCATTTTAACCGCCACCCAAGTTTTGTTAAGATAAAAGCACATGCGAGACATAACTCTACATTAAAAGTGAAATTGATTCGCATAAAAAGTGGGATCTTTTCCCATTGGGATATTTTCTCACTTGCAGAGGGATCTTCTCTCACGTTCAGTGGGAAATAATTTCACATTATAAAAGTGCATTAAATTTTCAGCTCGAGGTGAAGTTAATTCCCATGTCCCTGCACCAAGTGTCACTTACTACGTCAGGAGCTTTCGCTTCATCGGAAGTTCCAAACTTCTTCTAAGAAAGGACTGAAGATTTCTGTGTGGTATAAATGAAATTCATTCACTGTGGATCGTCTCAGCTTTTTGGTTACTTTTTCCAAATATTGTTTGAAATGTTTTTCGCAGTTAGTTTCCTGAATCTCCTGTTTAGATTTCCTTAGGTTTTGGTGTAGACTTTCAGGTCCGATTATTCGCGATCTTAATTCTTTTCCAGAAAACAATCGATTTTCGTCACACTACACTACACTACTGTAATGTTTTGTCCATTGGTGACACCACATGTACATAAGTTGTAGTACCTCAAGGGACCCCCCCATTAAACCATTCGTTTATGATAATATCAAAACTTAGTCTGTGTCCTTACATTGATGAAGCTCAAACTATCCCCTTGTTAGGATGACACTAATGATGTTGTTACTAACTGATTAGACCAGAGGGTATACACACATTAAGACTTATCCTCTTCTGGCTAGTAATAAAGTCCCCATTAATCATTTTATCGAGGACCAGATTGACATCGACGCGTACGCTATCCCTCAAACCATGCAGCTACAAGACCTTTGACTCGCTTCTCTCAAAGGACCTATGTACCTATGTATGAATGAGCTCCATCTCATTTAAAGCCCGCTGTTTACACATCCGCCAACCCGTCCTTTACGAGTCCTCAATTAAATTTATCCCCGAAGTAACATTAACACACGCCATGTGTCATTACAAATATCCTCTTTGAGGAGGGTCTCGTCAAAGGCACACAGATGTATGTATGTAGGTATCCAGTTTTGCGTCCATTTACCGTCCACTTTGTCCAATTTCACCCGTTCAGAGGAAAAACTCAAACAACTCCTAGTTAATTAAATACATCCTTAGAGTAGAATTCCAGTCCGACATAATTGTAGGCAATAAATACGAATAAAAACACAAAATGGTTGTTAAACCATTTACCAACTCATGGCGACAAAGTATCTCGCAGGCAATTATAAAGGGTGTCCTTGTCTCGTAATAAATGGTGTGGAAAACTTGATTATGGTTCAATTGCGACCTTGAAGCGACGAAGGACATCGCATAAAAATCAAAATTGAGCCCTCTTTACTGGTGACTGCAGGATGGCTGGGGGAGGATTGTGAATAAATGTGCCTCTTGATGGTAATAATTTCATGGATCCATCATGCAAAAATTTCACCACCATTATCACACCCACTTTGCCAAAGGATCCGGCGATACACACAGAGAGAGAGATAGTTGTGAAACTTTTCCTGGATAACTTTCCGCCTCCTTCATTCAGAGTTTTCCTTGAAAATTTTCTGTAATGAGCGAAAGAAAAACTGTTCAGCACAAGTTTCAACAGCAAACAACTAACCCCCACCCCCCATTTGTGTCACTTGTAAGGGGGTGCCGCGCATAACATTACTTCAAAAGGGGTAAACGCAAATGACACATTTCATGTCGCGTTCCTTGGCTCTGTGGAAAAACCCACCAAAGAATCAACCAAACAACCATCAAGATTCAGTACTCGCTGCCTCGTTTCGTTCTCCCAAAAAACCAAGGCAGTCATTCCCCAGAGACCAAACAAGAGAGACCGATTTTTTTTTCTTCCCTACTTCCCACGACCTAGCAATTTAACTTTAACCCCCGTGTAATTCATTTAATTACACATAATTTAAAATTTAACGTCGTTTTATGTTTGTGACACAGACTCACAATATACACACGCATTCTCTCTATCGTTCGAGAGAGAGAGACAGGGTGAGAGATGTTGTTGCACCACTGCCACCCTTAACCGGAAAATGTCACCCAGTACGTCCCAAGAAGCTTCTTCGATTTGACAAAAGTGTTCCGCACACTTGACAGAAAAGTGAATAGGAGTCGGATTTTTATATGTATCTAGCATTCCGTACTGCACAGCGCGCATTCCTACTGATGCATCGTGTAATGGAATGTGTCCTGGTACTGGTACTGGTAGCTGAAGGAGGTGGCAATTGGAGTGCGGTTTTAATTACAGAAATTCCGCATAAAATTAGCACAGAGGAATAGTAGTGCAGGGGCAAAGTAGAGTCTGTATCTCAGATGGGTTACATCTTCAAGGTTTCGGGTGAAATTTCGGTAGGATCCTTCGTCGTCGTCGTCTTCGTCGTCCCTAAGAATTGAAGAGTGCGAAAAGCAATCATTGAGTTGTGAAAATGGAAATGAAATGGTACTGGTTGATGGGGGGGTTGGTTGGGTAGTTTTTTTCTATTTTAGTACGACGACATGGCAGGATGAGCGGAATAATTTTCTACTCTGTGTCCTATTGTTTTACAATTCCATCGGCTAGGAGGTGTGTAATACGAGATCAGCAGATGAGCTTTAGTATGGAAATTTTTCGGGTGTTCCAGGAAAAGTTTCAGGGGAGTAAACTTGGTAATGACAAACATACACCGAGCGACAGGAGGGAATTGGAATAATGCACAGAGGATAATTGAGAGTACTTGTAGAACAGTTTTTGGTTGAGTTGTTTGCACTTTTATTTTGTTGTCTTTTGGATCCTTTTCTCATTTTCTCTCTTGTGTGTGTGTGTGTGTGTGCGGTTTCTAGTATGGTTTCTGGGCACTGTTTTGAGTGTAATTACCAGATGTAGGGGCGGGATGGGTTTTGCGGAATCAGTTTGTAAATGGTGTTCTGCTGGGCTAATTGATTTTAAAGGTTGATTCTGTTTGTTGTAACAGGGTAGCATTTGCAAAGAGATAGCTGAGTAATTAGATTGCGTAGAGGTCATATTATGAAGTCTTTTGATGGTATTCGGTGCAGAGAAATGTCTGGTTACAGTGTTATCCGACGGAAGTTCTGTCACTGTGACCTTAACGATATGCCTCTCAACATCTCATTATCGCACAACCGCAAAGTCCAGATGGGTTTCATGACTTGCTTATAAAGCAAAACTTTGTTGTATATTGACAGGCAGGATTGTCTTCCTACTATCGAGTACATTTTTTGTATTGAATACCAATTTCTACTCTTTTTTTAGACCACAGTTCGGGTCCATTGTGCTCAATCATTTAACCCTGGAAACCTATATGTTCGCTATTGGAACACCCAGATAATAATGATATGAATCTCAGGAGGTCCCTCAGCTCTACGTTACCCAAGTTCTCCAAATCCGAGAAGAAGTAACTTCCAAGAGTCCTCATTCTTCTAATGGATAGGGCAGCTCAGTCGTACAGCAGGTGACGAACTGACCCAATTTCTTCTTCGTCCCTGCAGCTTCTACAGAAGTCATTATGTAGTACACCGAGTTGCTCCGCGTGGACGCCAATGGCACAATGACCAGTAATTATCCCTGAAACGACCCGTGTTTTAAAACGACTCAGTTTCACCAGAGAAGCTGATTTCTTCTTTCTGATGCCTGGCCATAGGGCCCTGGCTATTGCGCATGTTTCCAGATGAACCCAGCGACTATTTGCTCGACCGTTGGCTTTATCCTCTATTTTCTTCCGTAAGGAACTGATTTGGGTTACTACAAAAAGGAGGGCCCGCGACAAGTGCAGCGCCGACCCTTACCTTTCGTCAGCCCTTTCGTTTCCTACGATATCCATGTACCCTGGCACCCAACAGATGGTCACCGCATTAGCTCTAGATATCTCATTCAAGATCGATTTGCAGATCTACACAAGCCTTGATCTGATTATAGCGGAGTCCAGAGCCTTAACAGCTGCCTGGCTGTCTACATACAAAGTAATCGTTCTGCCAATAATATTGCTCTCACTTATAATACTAGCAGCCTGTATGATGGCTGTGACTTCTGCCTGAAAGAGGCTGCAATCATCGTTGATTCTAAAGGAGTTGTTTATTCCTAGGGCTTCACAATAAACTCCGGCTCCCGTAGAGCCTATCTTAGAACCGTCGGTATAGAACGCCAGCTCCTTCTTCTTCGGCACTTTCAGTACATTCGGTCAGGAATTCTTATAGCGGATCTCCTTTCAAATGCTAGCGTGGGGGTCATGGGATCAGTTTCTGACAAACAGCTAGTAGTTCCCCAGTGAACCATATGTAAGAATGGGTCTTACGACCGCCGCGCTGTGTATATCCAGTACACCACAGCTGGCTTAAAACCCCACGTGTTACTGAATCCTTTTTTGCAAGAATAGAAAGCTACGCTTGCTTTTTTGACGCGTGCAGCAGTGTTATCCTTCCAATTGAGTTTGGAATCTAGAATTACACCAAGGTATCGGGCTGAACCTGAGATACTTAGTTCAGTACCACTGATACTTGGGGGTCTGAAGGCAGGAACTGATCTCTTTCTAGTGAAGAGAACTACCTCCGTCTTTGAAGGGTTCACTCCTAGCCCTTTGTTGCTAACCCAATCCACTCGTTGTACTGCGAGATTGAGTATTTCGCTTAGGACTGAAGAGAATTTCCCCGAGACCAGGATAACCACGTCGTCGGCATAGGCCGTCACGTTGAAGCCGTTTTCCTTCAATATTACCAAGATCTCATCCACTACAAGTAGCCATATTAGAGGCGATAAGACTCCTCCTTGGGGGGTTTCTCTGCAGACGCTTCTCCTGAAAGTTACGAACGCTTATGGTACTTTGTTTTCTTCCCCTGCTTTTTCGATCACTATAGTGATTCGGTGTACTTGATCAATAGTTGGATGTTTTGCGCGAAATCCAAATTGGTGGTCTGGGATGATGCGCTTTCTCTCTATAGTAGGCCAAAGTCTTTTTAGTAGCAGTCTTTCAAATAGTTAAGACATTATAGACAGCAAAGATAGTGAACTTTATCAACTTAGCTACTTTTCATACTTGTGGAACGTATTTTGATTTGAAAGCTGCGTTTTATATATAAAACTTATAAGTTAACTTAGAATTTTTTTTTACAGCTGTCTGAGAATCTGGCTCGAATTCTGGAGCTTTTTTCTGCATTCATAGCAGTTTGAATTTTTTTTCTCACTTCAAACGAAGATGTGGAATGTGTGAAGAACGTTCGAGATGGTTTGCAAATCTCGCAGCTTTTCCTCGTTGCTCCTAGCCCACTTTCCGGTCTGGTTTCTGATTGGAGGAATGTGCATGATGAGTCTTTTTAGTGGTTAGTGCGTTTGACTACGAAGCGAAGGGTTCGATGTTCAATTCCCAGACAATAACTAAAATTTCTTTAACGGTGTTGTTTGTGACCTTAATATTGTTAATGTAGCTTTGATCTAATATGAATAAATTTGTTCTCCTTCTTCTGGATTTTATACTCGAACTGTTTGGTAATCCTTTTAACTTCTCCTCAGCTTCGACTTTGCTTTTCATCACACGACCCCATCTCTTCGGAGACGTCATCAAATAGTAGGCACCTTCCATTCGTGTAAAGAATGTAACACGCACAACACGAATAATTGTAAGAAGCTATGCCCTGGGCCCCATGGAGTTGTCGCGTTAAATACTTGTATTTATGTATATAGACAGGCTTAAATCACACAAGACCGCAGGCCCAGATTTTCTAGCAGCTGAGCTATTTAAGAGTGCAGTGTGATGACTTGGTAGAGAGCATGCACTAGCACATCTGTATCTTATAATGGTCCAACGAAAGCATGATTGGAACCTTAGTATTATATGCCCGATCAATAAGAAAGGAAACCGCCTCATTGGCGATAATTAAAGAGGAGTAAGTCTCCCGAACATCGCATTCAAAATTTTATCTACTGAAGCGCCTACGTACGATTGACCAAATCTTCACTCTACGCCAAATCCTGAAGAAGACCCCAGAGTTCCAGATCGATACCTATCCACCATCTACATATTTTTCGGTTCGAGATCGCATATGGTAACTTGAATACAGTTACTGTTTTCCGCCATGTCTAGTTTTGGTATAGGATGGAGAATTCTTGCTGCTTCGTCAAGGTCGGAAAAGACAATGAATATTTTAGGCAGGGCGCCGTACTGTTCTGAATTTCCTTAAATTTGGTATTGAAGAAAGTAGTGCGAAACTCTCAGGCCATCACAACAGGCACTATTTTTCATAAACCAGTACAACTACATACTTGGTTACGCAGACGATATTAACATCATCGACAGAGCAAAGCGAGCACTGACGCCTTCGCAAATATCGCATCAGAATCTGCTAAAATAGGTCTGGTTGTAAATGAACAATGAACACCGAGGAATGACACCGAAGTCACGGGCAGAGCGTTACGACCGACAACTATAACTTCGAGGTAGTGAAGGTATTCGTCTACCCAGGCCCTGCTGTCAACTTTGTCAACGATATTAGCGCGTAAATCCAAATTAGAATAAAACTCGCCAACACTGTTACTATGGCCTTTGAAGAGAGCTATCAAGCATGGCCGTAAGGAGAAGAATCAAGGAGGCGCTATAAAAGACCTTCTCATCACCACTGCAATGTGGTGCAGAAGCATGAACTTTGTCCATTTTGAGAAACAATTTCTACGTTTTATTTATGGTCTCACCTGCGTTGACGGATCATGGAGAAGAAGATTTAACCACAAACTTTACAAGCTATACACCGAAACCGACTTGAGATCCGAATATAAAAGTGAAGATGTCTAGGTCACTTGGAGCGGATGAACACCATGCTCCAGCCCGAAGGACCTTCTACTCTACCCCTGTGGGGCATGTAGAAAAGGACGATCTCATATTCGATGGCGTGCGCAAGTGGAGGCAGATAGCTAACAATCGTGCTGACTGGAGAGGTTTTATTGGTTGAGACCCTGGTTCAGTCCGAACTGTAGCCCCTTCATAAGTAAGTAAACAAATAAGTAACCTTCCAGCTCAACTTACTTTTTATCGATCACCACCAGCATGGGGTACACCTTGAGTATAATTTTGTCTCAAGACAGACCTAGAACAGTGATGTTCCTTAAATTTTTTAGAGAGTCACCCACGATGCAGGGATGTGATGTTCTTGGTTACACAGCAAAGCATATTCTTTTGCTTTTCGGTCAGATTTTCCTTCGATATATCGAAATAAGACCTAATTCCGTGGAGAATTCTCTCACTAAATAGAACATTCATTCATTTAAGAACTTTTTTTCTTGGAGTTGGACACACGTGTTGTTTTGCTGGGGACTATAGTTATTCTACTTGGTAAGCACTTTAATTTTTTCAATTTCGTATATTAAAACGAATGGGTTCCTACTATCAGGTGGACCTTCAAAACCTTATTTTGAATTTTATAGTATCAGAGACTAGAGTGATTGCTAGGACTATCTGCTTGTTAAAGTTTATTACGATATCTGAACATCTTGTAATTTTTATTAATTTTATCTCATCACCGACTCTCATCACCTTCATTAGATATGCGTATGTCTATCTCCATGGCGGCTAATGTAGAGTCATTCTCCCATCTTGCGTACGAAATTGTCTAATTAGATCCTCCCTCCCTTGGCTGAGCGGCGCCGCCGCTACCATGCCTAAATCCTTATTTACATTTCACCAAAAATAATTATCATCAATTAAAATTTTAAATCTTCACTTACGTGCGGTACCACACACATTACCCACTTCTGCTGGCAAATAACATTAAGGCTTCCTTCACATTTATTTGGCAAAACAAATTGCAATTAGCTATTACAATTTCCTCCCACAAGCCGCCGCGATACACATTCGCATACGCATCTCGAAACTCATCCGAGTTGCCTCCAGCCCGCCATTTTAGTACAAATAGCATAAATGTCATTTCACAGGAAATAACCACGCAATACACGCAATATAGTGGTGGGTACGGTTCCTAGGAAGACAAAAATTTTACCAGGAAAGTGGAAAAAAGACAAAAAAAAAATTATAATAATTTTAAACGACACCATTTTCCAAACCAACGACAGGCTAATTAGGACTCAGCAGCTCTAACTACTCCATCGTGCAGGAGGAACCGGAAAAACACACGGACTTGGAAATATTTTGGCATCTAATCACTTGTTTTCATCGCAAACGCAAATTATCGCATTGTTACGGTTCTCTTAGCGAGATAATTGCCGCTCCCTCGGCTTTCGCAAGCTGTCACCAACAGCAACCCCTACCTATCCTGTGCTCTTCTCCTTCGACGGAACTCACACACGTACCTATGTACGTTCGGTTAAAATTCACCCCACATGCGAAAGCAATAATTTAACGCAATAATTAGCAAATATTAAACGGGAAGGGGTGTGAGAGTTTGGCATTTAGCGGTAACATACCTGTACCGCATTAATTTACCACCACCCTTGATTATACTTACCTCTCAACTGTCACATCACATCTTGTGTTGTGTTGGTGGTGAAAAGCGGGGAAAAAAAGAAACCTAAAATCATGGTTTACCCATCTAACCTACCTAGTAGCGCGTCTCGGGGGGGTCCTGCGATACGGATGACTTAAAATTGTTCCTTTTCGTGTATGGGTTAATTTTTGGAAGGTTAATTAGAGATTCAAGGCACATCCTATTGGCTGGAGTAGCAATTCTTATTTTTTTTGAATTTGAAATACTTTTTCAAATGATTAGAAGAATTCGTTTTTTTATAAGAGACATGTCAGTGAAAAACTGTAAGCGTGGGCCTTTGTGCGACTACAAGGATGTATGTACCGAGTATAGTTACAGAGTTCTCGGGTACGTCTGGAATGTTTTTTTTTTTGGTATGGTGAACCGCAGGTGCGCACTTACCACACCCATTTTCTTTCTTCGCCCAAAATTGTTGATGAACGTTATACTCTGCTATGTAAATTTTGTGGCATAAACTGAAGACGAAACAATAAAACACATATGCCGAAGGCACGTTCTCGATTAATTAAAAGCCCCGACCCAGGGAATCCACTTCGATTACACGATGGTTGAGCACAGTGTGCAGAATGGGAGAGAGGTGTGGTGGTATATGTCTTGGAACAAATATTTCACAATCACGCCACAGGGATGAATTAAACTATAGGCGGCTGTGGCAACGACACAGTGTGAGCTATGTGGGTGTGTGTGTTTCCAAGGCTAGATATTTATGGTAAATATAAATTTAAGGTTCGATACACTCGACTCGAATTGATAATGAAACTTAGCTACGGCAAGGTATACCTATAGTCTCCTTTGGGAATTGGTATTAAAGTCAAGCCTACTGAAACATTTCCTCTATTACGGGAGACAGTCATGCTTTTTGTCGATGCTGTTAGAAGAAGTTATCTACAGATAGATACATAGATACAATCCCCCAAATGTGTTGTTACACTCCCCATTAAAGCTGTGTTTTTCGACGATATTTTGACAGCAGTGCTTTCTAAATATTTCTCCCACACAAAGCAGTAAATATTTTCAAAATACATATTGTATGTCCAAACAATTCCACGAACCCAATTAAATGCAAAATATTTTAGTGACATTCAAATTGAAATTATTCGCTTCGCAAAGAAAGCAAAATAAAGCACTCCAATTGGAAATGAATGAATGGTGAGGTGACCACAAAATAGTAAATATGTACACAGTTTCCACACTGATGTACCGAAAATCCTCCGACTGTTTTCGAAAGTAGGTAGGTATACCTACCTGTTTTTTCGTTTTTTCGAAAAACCCTACCTCTAATGCGGAATGCATTGAAACATTGTTTTAACGGTGGAATTATCTAACCCGCTTCCCAAAAACCCAACACTATCGTGGCTACTCTAAAACTATGGCACTATCGGTGAGGAATTCGAATTTTGTTGCTTGGTGAACCCAACAAGTACCATGACACATTATCCACTGCGTCGTACTCGTGGATATAGCGCCATATTGTTCGACGCGTACCACATCGAACTCGCTCTGGTATATTGAAATGCATCAGCGCGGCGTTTTAAGGGATACATCGGTGACGACGCCAGGGTATTGTAAACGGCGGCCGTGCGGAAAACAAACTGCTAAATCCTAATCAGGGAGGCAATTTTCGATGTCATTTGCTTGACCAGAATTTCAATACGATTTGCATCGTTGACATCGTCAACGACGAGGTCTAAATGGGTTTTCCAGTGCGCATAGCATTGAAACGAATTACGGTTAGCGGGGTGTAAAGATATTTGGTGGTAGATTTTGACACCCCTTTCGCAAAACGCAAAATAAAAACAGAAACATTTCGGATTGGTAACTATTCATACAATCAACCGTAACCTAAACAAACAAATGAGGTGGACGTATGAGTCTGCTTTGGAAGACTGCATATGTATAAATGAGATTTTGAAGAGCTACAGGAAAGGGAAATAAAGCGTGGAGTGCATTGAGAAAAATAGTTTATTTGCTGGCACACATTTATCCCATGGAGTACCGCAACATTGCAAACTCACACTGATATTCTTTAGTGATCCAAGTTGGTGCAAATTGCACACATGCAAGAGTTGCGGCCCAAAACAAGGGCAACAAGAGAAGAGTATCGAGCCAGAAGAAGGGAGGTGAAGAATATCCTGCGTAATAAGAAGATCCGGATATCCGGAAGTTTTTTTTAGGAAAGCCAAGCAACTGGTACCTGGCTTCAAGACTGGAACGCTGGACCTTCAAAATAGTGAAGGATACCTACTGGATGAAGCACTTGGTCATCTACATCTACAGGGAATAGTAGATGTGTTAAAGTAGTATTATTTCCAACAGCTACTGAATGGGATCAGGTAGAGAGTGTGTAGGGCAAGAAGAGAATCATCAGTGCCAATGCAGAAGCCCTTCCTAGTTTTGAAGAGATTGGCTCAGTTATCAAAAAGCCGAAAAGAACAAGGCCACGGGCTCTGATGCTTTACTCGAACCTAACAGATTGCTTGGAAAGCAACTATTATATCTCCCCATTTTATATGCTAAACAACGACTCTCTTCCAATCATTACACCTGACGTAAATAGAGGTTCTAAGATACCCTTCTACGAGAAAGCATCGCGCCTAAATCTGAGAGGTTAACAAAAGTCCATTACAGCTTTTGCAAAATCCCATGTTATACATATAATTTTGATTGCTAATTCTGTTTCTGTTTTTGAAAATAAGTTAAATGTAGTATGAATTAAAATTATTTAGCTTGGCATGTTCGCCATCTTTTCTTATACACATTTAGTCTTAGTTTTTAAGTTTATATATTATAGAATAGAAATAAAATATAGAAAGTATGCCGGGAGCAAGCATACAAATTAACTTGCTATACAATTAAATTAATATCAGTTCAACTCCTGAGTAAAGGTTGCAAAATAAAATATCTTTTTAAATTGATTTGCCAGGCATAGTTTATAAGTCGGCTACATATTATTATTTTTTTTTGTTACTGAACAATTATTGTTAAAAAAAAATCATGTATTTCAAAAAGCCTCAATAAAGAATTGAATTGAATTGAATTGATGCTTTACAAGCGGGGTGCATGCACTAGATCCTCAACCATATATGGATGCATGAAGCCATGCCCAATGACTGGCCTAGAAGCTCTGTATGCCCCATCTTCAATAAAGCGATCGTATGTTTTGTAAGAACTATCCATTCATATCCCTGCTTAATCTCGCATATAAGATCCTATCTATAGCCTTTCTGCAGCACACTAATCGGCACGTACCAGTATGGCTTCCAACCCGGTAGATCGACGATCGACCAAATTTTCACACTAAGGCAGATCCTGGAAAAGACCAACGAATTTCAAGTCCAGAATCACCATCTCTTCATTGACTTAAAAGCCGCATATGACACCATTCATCGTCTTGAGCTCGAATTCAGGATCCCAGCTAAACTGATATAGTTGTGCCGCGTAACACTGGAAAATATGTGGTGTAATGCGCAATTCGGAAACAGTTGCTCAGTACTATTCCAAACTTGTACTGGATTTCAGCAAGGATATGTACTACCCTGTGACTTCTTCAATCTCGTGCTGGAATAGATAGTGCGCAGGGCAGGTGTTAACATGGAAGGCACTTTCTTCAACAAATGTGTCCAGCTGCTAGGATACGCAGACGACATCGACATTATTGATCGGTCCCCGTGCAGGATGTCAATGTCGATGTTTCACAGATGAATTCAGTCGGTCTTGAAGTGAATGAGGACAAAGCTAAGCACATGTTGTCAACAAACAAAGAAGCATTGGTTCACCGGATAGGACTAAACGTCACTCTTGGCAACAATAGCTTCGAAGTGATTAAGGAGATTACCTACCTCGGAGTGAATATCAACGAAAAGACACGAATTTCGCGAAGACTTACCCT
This sequence comes from Xylota sylvarum, assembly GCA_905220385.1. Taxonomy (NCBI): domain Eukaryota; kingdom Metazoa; phylum Arthropoda; class Insecta; order Diptera; family Syrphidae; genus Xylota; species Xylota sylvarum. The sequence continues at coordinate 97,776,259 of LR999957.1, read as the reverse complement.
AGACTCACCACTGTTACTTCTGTTTGGCGATACCGAAGAGCAAAATGCATGGGTTGGGTTGGCTTGGGTGGTTGGCCCCGCTTACAAGGGACGCACTGAGACCAAAAGGGAGGTCCATTGTGATACCACTATGGAAAACCCGGATTACCAGCACCGGAGACCTACATTTAAACTTCCCAGATGGGACAGACAGTTCCAGTTCCACCCGGTGACAAAACTCCTAATCTTGTCTAAGTCTAGTCTGGCTAGATCGTTCAGATCTGCGAAGAAGTAATCGCCTAGGGTTTTCCTTCTCAAGACTGATAGAACAGATCAGGTGCACAGAAGAGCTGTGATGGTTTCCATCGCCAACTATCTTTCTAAGATTGATCCTATTACTGGAAATAAGTCTACTGGTTTTCCTACACTCCAACTCTGGCCAGATTTGTTTAGAAGTGAGACATGTACTCATATTGTTTCACCTGCCATACTCATGGCTGCGGTATCTAATTGGAAATTTATCGATTTTATCAGAGCTGACAGTTCCCTCTATTGTCAGGGAGGTCCCAGTCTGCATCCTCCTTAGCTAGCTCGTCCGCTCTGCAATTGGAATATTCCTTTGTCTTGGAACCCAGCACGTCGCACCTGACAACGATCTCGTTAAGATATCCGCGGCACTGCTTTACCAACTTGGATCGAGTTATTGGCGATTGCAAGGCTTTTAACAAAATGCATGTTCTACAAAACTTTGATCCTGCCAGTTCTGTTATACGAAGCCGAGTGTTGGACGATAAGCAGGAAAGCATATCAGATATTGTACCCTTTCGAGAGAAAAATTCTTTGTCGAATATTCGGTCCCGTATGCGAGGAGTGCAAATGGAGGAGAAGATATGACCGCGAACTCTATGAGCTGTACCAAAATGTGGATGTAGTTCAAAAAGCCAAAACATGTTGACTTCACTGTTAATGCTACAACAATGAGGATCTTCGAATCACAGCCCTCAAGTTTGAGATGACAAGGAAAACCCAACTTCCGTTTTAAGAATCTTGGTCTAGACAGCTATAATCAGGGTGCCCGGGATCGAAGAGAGTGGACGGCTGCCATGTCTCAGGCAGAGATTCTTCACCGGTCGGGAGCCTGTTAAGTAAGTAGTTCCATCATATTTTTCTTCATAAGATGAGGTTAGGCACACTGCTTACATTCCTGCCACACTCGTTCGCTTGAACAGGTTGACGATGAAGAATGGTAACGATCTCACCGAGACCTTTGATGCCAAATAGATTTTTAGACAAGTTGTCAAGTGATGTTTTCAACATCATACTTCAAAGAATTGTGCGAAACTCACAGGCCAACACCGGAGGCATAACCTTTGAAAAGTCTGTGCAACTACTAGCGTACGCTGACGATATTGACATTATTGGCAGAATAAGGCGGGCTGTCACTGGTGCGTTCGCTAGTATTCCAACGAAAGCTGCCAAAATGGGTTTAGCGGTAAACAAGGACTGAACCAAGTATATTCTGTCAACCAGAAGGGACACGCAACATAGACTAATTGGACAGAACGTCACAAACGACAGCTGTAACTTTAAGGTAGTAAGGGACTTAATCCACCTCGACGCTGCTATCAATTCTGACAATAACATCTCACCAGCAATTGAACGAAGAATAACTGAGAAGGCCTTCTCAGCCCAAGTAAACAGCCATTGGCAAGAGTTATTCTTTGAGAGTATTAGAGCTTTATCCTGAACAACTAAGACCTTGATCATCCCACTACTGCTTTATTGGGTTGAAGCTTGGACTATATCAAAATCGGATGAAGATATCGTTGGTTGCTGCCAGAGAAAGATTCTTCGTAAAATTTTCGGTTCCGTTTGCCTTGACGGGCTTTGAAGGACGAGATTTAACGACGAACTCTACGAGCTGTACAGCGCCATTAAGTCAAAAAAACTGTGAATTAGTCGTCTAGGACATGTAGTGCGAATGGACACAAATGATCCGGCCCGTAGAGTCTTCGGATCTAACCCGGAGAGACAACGCAATAGAGGAAGACCTCGCCTTACGTGGTGCGCTAGAGTACCTCAACTGGGTTGGAGTGCGTAACTGGAGGCAGTTAGGTAAGAACCGGTTTAACTAGAGAGCCTTGTTAGTGAAGGGCCAGGTTCACCCTCAACAGTAGCACCACCTAAGTATGTAAATATGTAAGTTCCCAGGTCGTATCTTTTATTTTGGAGATCAAAAGTTGCGATTTAACCAGTTTTTACTTCTTCCTAATGTCTCTGTGGGACAATTCAACAACTCAAGCCAGAAGTCCAACGTCACATTCGTGAAATCCAGTACATTACTCCAAAAAATTTGTCAGCAGTGAACACACACGCAGTCTTGGTTTATTGGCCATTTGGTTAATATTTTATTTAATGTTTAATGTCAACTATTATTAGGAAATCAACAAGGATTTACAAAAAAAAATATTAAATTAAATACTGTTTCATATTTTTAATTTAAAATTCAAGTTTTTGTTGAGACACCCTTTATATGGTTCCTCGCCATACCAGTTGTAATTCATTGATGGCGACTACTACTGTTTTGCTTTTACATAAATGTATCTACTGCCAATAGTCCTAGAAATAGGTCAAACGTGTAAAAAGCGAAAAAAAACACCATTTTGGTTGTAAATCATGGAATTTCCCTCCACGGTACGGATGTACCTATTTTGTTTCGAAAAATAAATCAAATAATGATTAAATTCAGAAAAAACATTCCACTCTACCTGCATTCGTTTCACGCCTGACTGCCAGTCTTTTTTCTAAACTATATGAACTGACATGAAAATTGACAGCCGAAACAAGCAATCTATCACCGAAAAAAAGCAAATACATACCTACCACCGAAACTAACCCTTTTTGAACTAAATCCACATGCAGCACACCAACCAGCAGCGCAGCTTGCTTCAATGCACGACTGCATCTGTTTTGCAGCCACTGCCACTATCACTATGTAGTACTACACGACCAGGTGATGTTATGAAAATTTCATTCCATGTTTATTGGAAGTCCTTTGGCATCACATGCATCATCAATGCCGAACAGCAACCGCAAAAGGGGGTGTGTGTGTGTGCCTATTTTTGGTTAAAATTCTTTGACGGCACATTTTCTACGGGCATAGGTAATGAGCCACACTGACTCCAGTAGAAGTAGGAAGAAGAAGGGCGGCCTGCCTTTAAGATGTCCTTGTTGGTTTTTCTCTTTCTCAAGCAACATCGTCGTCACGCCCAGGCCAATCTCGACACGGAGAGGCCTTAACATATTCAACGAACGCTCATTCAAGGTGATAATGTAATAATCTGTGAATTATCCTGTTTTCATGATGTTCTTGAAAGGAGCGCTCCTGCTGGGTTGAGTTCTCCTTTTTTTTCCTGTTTGAAGGAGGAAATGTAAACTCACATGGAATATAAATAAACGAACGTTTTACCACATACACAGAGCTCACGTGGAGCTCACACTCGCTTGTATTGCAAGGGTGTGTGGGTGGATGGTAATAATTTTCGAAAATCCACTTAAAGAATTATTCCATTCTCGGAGGCCTTGAGATGGTGGTTGAGCCTTTTACGAAGGAAGTTCCGTCGTGATAACCAGATGGGTGGGTGCTTACTACCACCACCTACCACCTTATATCGTCGTCATTCGTGGTTGTCTGCAACATTATGCGGTGGTAGCAGAGGTGACAAGGACACCCAGCTGGTACCGCCGCCACATACACCTTTGTAGATGCCCTATCTTATGACAAGAAACTTTGGGCCTTGTTGCCGTGTCATCATCTTCGTCGTCGTTGTCGTTGTTACCATGTTTGCCCAAGTAGCAGCAGCCGCGGCAACAGCAGCAGCAGCAGCAGCATCATGAGGAAATCATAACAGAGATGACATTAAAAACGCTCCAACACAGGAAAAGAAAGTAAAGTGAAGGTGTAAGCATCACCTTAAGGCTTCTTACGTCCTTAAAGATGTTCTTAGAGGGTGTTTTTGTATTTGTATGTGGATGGCGGTCGTGATAGTCTTTCGGCAAAGCTGACAACTTATTTTACTCGGGGAATGGTTCGGTGTTATGTCCTTTATTAACATTTAAAGCGTGCATCTCCCACTGTGATGGAAAATGTCTGTTTTTCTTGCTTTCCTTTTTTTTTTTTTTCTAACGAACAATCTGATTTTGCTTCCTTTAAAGGATGTGATTTGGTTTCGAGAACGGGAAACGTATGTGTGATGTAATGTCAGCTGATTGCGGTGATTTGTAGCTGGAGAAATGTGGACTGAGCGAGCGAGATAAGGGAACATCTTTAAGGACTTGTGCGAAATAAATGGGAAAATTATTATATTTTTCGGGGTTGGGTCATGGGGTATATGGCAAACAATCGGATTGTTTTGAATAAAAATGTAAAAAGTTTCGAGTGTGTATGTAGTCATAGACATAGTCACATTCGGAGAGTCTGAGATGATGTTGTTTTGAGAGGATTTACTTAAGGATTTAACTGAAGGAAGATTGTTAAACGACTTTGGAATAGCTTAGATTTGTTTATTTTTATTTTGGTTCAAGTAGCAGGCATATACACATACATTAAGAATAAATGGTTAAATGTGACAGTGAGGCCAAGTATCTTTTTCTACATGTACCTTTCCATCCAGTGAATGTAGGAAAGCGAAAAATTGTGTGGATTTTAGTAGATTGTCGTATCAAATCTTGCAAATGAAAGTTTTTATTTTAAATGAACTCTTACACGATTTTTGTGTGCAGAGACTTGAAAAAGAAAACTAAGGGTCAGCGTCGTGTCATGTCGTCTTAAATTGATTTGCAGCAGTTTGTCATATAGTCCCTTTTAAAGGCTCCGACTCATCGTCCATCTCAGCTCTTGTCCTCAACGAACAGAGTGTCACCGACTCTCAAGAGAAAGCCCATCTGCCAGCAGCTATGGTCGCTGCAAATTCCACCTTGCCAGATACTTCTCTACTTCTCTACCACCACCGTTACTGAGACAAATATTTTTCCGAATCCGCTCAGTAGCTCGTGTCCTAAAAATTTTAATCGTAACAAATCTTCCGGATGGGATCCCTCGCCTTATTTTGAAGAGAGAGGTGTTCTTCTACCCTCGATAAATATCTGTCATACTCTACAGGTATCTTTCTAGATAGGTGGACACTCACGCACGTCCACCCGCTCCCTAAAAGGGGCGAAAAAACTTCCCTTCAAGCCACCGATCCATACTCCTAACGTCATAGCTCTATAAGGTCATGGAAAGCAATGTCCATGAGATATCTTGAAGGAAACCATCTTCTTCAACAATGTTCCACAAGAGACCTTGTGGTGTACCTAACGAAAATATGGAACCATAGTATTCAACATCTGGATATCTTTAAAGCATTCGACAGAGTGTGACACAGTGCACTCTTAACCAAAATTTAAGCTTAAGGTGTCGGTAGCATCTTGTCATCGATCATGGATTGCAAGCTTTATTGGATGCCTTTTATAGTTCTACCTCATTCTCAACAAATGCTGGTGTACCACAGGGCTCAGTGCTCTCTCCGACATTGTTCTTAATAGTTATTGACGACATTGTCTCTCTCTCTTACTCGCAATCCAATCCATTCTTTTGCAGATGACAGTATTCTTGAATTCGTTTATTCTTGAACAACCTCTAGCTGTCAAGTCTCACCGGTAGGCGAATGTCTATCAAGCTCTCAATTCCGATATTGATGTAATTATCAATTGGGGTGTGAAAAACCAAGTTGAAAAATTAAAACACACTTTCCGGGAAGTCTTAAGTCAGTCTGAGGAAACAAGGAGCAAACAGGATCGATAGGGAAGAAGCGGAACGGATAGTAACTTCAGATGCGGTCAGTGGGGCGATAAAAATGTGTTTCCCTTATAAGACCGCAGGACCGGATGGTATATTCCCAGCTTCAATTCAGTGGGGTGCAGATCTCATTGTACAAAGGCTTAGGGGTATATACGTTACATGCCTAGCTATAGGCTACATACCGGTAACATGGAGAGAAACAAATGTGGTGTTTCTTCCAAAACCGGGAAAAAGGAGGCGAAGTCCTTCAGACCGGTCAGCCTTACACCATTTCTGTTGAAAAAAAATGGAAGGAATTGTGGTGGACCATATGGAGAGCACGGCGCTGAGTAGTAGAGAGAGTGTCCTTTGAGTAGTAGACAACATGCATACAGAGCTGGCAGGTCTACGGAAACAGCGCTACACCAGGTGGTAAGCGTTGCGGAAGAAGAGATGAATACCGGAGGCAATGACCATAATAATGGACATTGAAGGTGCCTTCGATAAGATATGTTTCGAAAGTCTGAGAGTAGCCTTAGAAGAACGCAGGGTTAACCCATTGGTGGTGAGATGGGAGGATAATATGCTGAAAAAGAGGGCGATAAACATTCAGACGGGAACTTCAAGACTTAGAGGAAGGGTTAGGGTCATAACTATGGACTTTCTCCTGAGAAGACTTGAAGAGACTGGCATCCACACTGTGGGATATGCGGATGCTATAGCAATAATGGCAAGAGGTAAATTCATGAACATCACAGCAGATACCATGAGAAATGCTTTCAGAGTGGTGGAGCGGTGGTGTCAGGAACAAGGGCTCTCCATTAATGCGGAAAAGACAGATCTGATCATCCTCATAAGGAAGAGGAGATATCTGGAATTTCAGCCCTTGACTACATATAACCAGGAAGGTTAAGTATCTGGGTGTATACCTAGATGCTGGACTAACTTGGAACTTCCATGTGGAAGAGAAGATCAGAAAGGCGAAAAGGGTACTTCATCATTGCAAACAGGTATGTCGACTAAGGTGGGGAATCTCGCCGAGGTCAGCATACTGGATGTACACGATGATAGTTAAACCGATTATCACATATGCGTCAGTTGTATAGTGGCAGAAAGCCACCCAGAAGGCTGTAAAGAAGCAATTCGATAGAGTCCAACGTCTGGCATGTTTAGGGATCGCTGGTACAATACGAACGACACCACCATGCGCAATGTGAGTGGTCCTAGATATTCTACCGCTGGACTTATTTATTAAGAAAGCGGCGGCTTCGACGGCACTTCGTCTGCACCGGGATGCCAACTGGCACTGGTACTATCTATGGGTATAGGAAAATCCTGGATCTCGTGAAAAACGAGATTAGTGAGTTGAATATGACCATGAATGGAATAAAGAGAATGCGTGTTACCAAAAGGTATCACAAAGGGACTGAGGGCAACGAAAAGGCGAACTCTCTAGCAAAGCAAGGGTCAACCTTGGAGTTCTCTGGTCGGGAACCATTCGCTGCAATTGGCAGAGAGATGGTAGAATGCCTAATTAGCAACTGGGCCGCGACGGAACACCAGAGAAGGTGGTCAACCGTGGAAGGTTGCAGGCAGACGAAAATAGCTTTTAAAATGCCGATTGGTAGAAAAGTTCTAAGCTTAGGACGAAGAACACTGAAATACTGAAATGAGTGGTAGCGTTATCTACAGATCATGGGAATTTCGGGTATCACCTAAAGAAGATGGGTCTTCTGAAGGACAAGACCAGTGAACTATGACTAGAAGAAGTCGGGACGGCAGCACATATATTGTGTCAATGTCCGGCGTTAGCTAGCAGAAGAAGTGAGGTCCTGGGGAGCCACTGGGTAGAAACCCAGAGGATGAACCAGATTTCTGTTAAACAGATTACAGATGCTAGCATTAACACGAGGAATAAAGGCCAGAGAGGAAGTGTGGAGAAATCCAGAAAGACTCTCCGGCTAAAATGGATCGTGGAAGAGAGACGAAAAGGGACCAAATACAGTGGTCTGGTTCGTAATCTCTCGAACAATATAGATAGATAGAATGTCACAACCATCAGTAAGTTTTCAACCATGGGGTAGTAGATAATAATCATTCAAGGAGTTCTTCAAATTACTCTTCGTTCAGTGAAATTACTTTCATTCTCCTTTTAGGAGAGGCACGCTTTTAGGAGAACATTAGTGGCGTCTTTAACCAAGTCCATACCACGTTATCCTAAGAGAACATGGACTGTTTCACACCGATTTAGATTGATTTTTAGTATCGAGTATCTTTAGGTTTTGTTCCAATTAGATTCCAGTACGTCCATATCCTTCGTTTCATCACATTTAAGCGCATTTAAGTTTCTGGATACAAAGTGCACCATTTCCACAAAGTACCGATATCGGTTGTGGGATCTCTGAAGAAACCAAACCATTTAACTAAAACTCACGTATGATATTTCTCTGTCACATGTGTATTCTATGGAAGACTACACAAAATCTTTAAAGCCATCATTGGTGTATCCTTCTTGTCTGCGTTCTTATTTATTTTTTTTTGTATAAAAATTCTTTAGAAACGTTCCATAATTCCAAATGGCTATGAAAACACGCAGATAAACAACTACAAGTCCTTTGAAAATAATATTTTGACATACCTTCATGCCATAAAGAAGATTATCCTTTCCAGCATTTTTACAATACCTTATGTAGGTTGTTGTTGCTGTTTTTTTTTTTTTATTTTTTAGCTTATGTGCACGCCAACACCATGCACTATGAGTTTCACTCGCAAGGATGTGCCACACCATACAGAGGGGTACGCTCTCAAAGGAAATATTTTGAAAATTTAAAACTTGTCTGCTGGTAGGTATACTTGAAAATCCTGAAGATAGTTCCGTATTCTCTTTTGCTGCACAGAAAAGGGGTAACGAAAATAATTAAAAGTAAAATACTGCTACCACATCCTTTATGGTACTAACCATGTAAACTAGGCGAACTATGTACATGCTCAGCACAAATAATCTCCTTCCATCGTTTCTGTCACCATTACTGTGTGACACGGTGAAATGACAATCCTCCTTGCATCTACTTACACACATCCACGCCACGTCTTGTAGACAGAGCCAACGGGGAGGGGGAAATGAAACGAATGTGAACAAATTAAAAGCACAAAAAAGGACGAAAAGTCATAAATTAATGCAATGTGCACACATGCACTCAATTATGCCACTCAAAGGGATACAAATATTGAGAGAATATCCCTCGCTCCACTATCTGCACAATCTTCTCATATTGCAATTCACCGAGGCATTAAAAGCACTCTGTACACACAGCGAGTGGGGTACAGAGAGGATACCTACTACATATAGCCACAAGGACTCCACTTTGTGGGGAGCAGTTTTTTTTTTTGTTCGTGTGCAGTACTATTCCTTTTATATGTATCTTGGCTTCCCTTCACATTTTATGTTATCAAATAGAAGTTTTATAATTATCTAGGCACATGTTGGTTTGTTGAACAAACGCATCTAGCTAGTGTGTCCAGATAACTACCCACCTTCACTGCAAGGATATCTGAGAGCGAAAGGCTTGAATAAAACATTAAACGAGATGGGGGCAGAAGAAGTGGTAAATAAAATGAAAGAGAAAAGAAACGGTTAAATGTGACTGACATCCTGGTAAAGATATGTTTACTGATTCTTTTATGAGGACCGCGGCTGCGGCTGTGGTGATGAGAAAAAGGCAAATTAAAAAAAAAAAAACAAGTGTCCTTTCAATTTCGAGGATACGTGTGCAACACATGTATCGGTGGACCGCCAGCGGACTATTCTCGCAGACATACTTTATCTCATTCACTCATGATCCTTCAGTCCTGCTTGTGCCTGTGTCTGATGACATTGCCTGCTGCTTGGTCTGGTTGAAACGATGAGTGTGACATAATGGCATTGACAAAATGATAAGTAATTCACCGCCAACATCACACACAACTGGCAAAACCACCCGTATGTTCACTACCCATTGACGGAAAGGGTCCTCTGTCCTAGCAGCGTAGACCGGAGGTTGCCAGAACTTTATGAGGTTATGTGATGTTTTATGTTATGTAAAATGTCCTTTTTGCTCCTTTTGGTAGGTTTGCACCGGCGGCGGGTCTGATAAAACTTGTGGCCATTAGCGATTTAGGATTGGATGGATTGGAGGAGTTTCTTTGTAACTGTGGTTGTATGCACAGTGAATGGCAGTTGTTTTAATTGATGTTTAAGGGTCATTACGGGAATAAGGGGCATGTCACTAGATTGAGTTGAAATTTATGAAATAGATTGCTATTGGAGTCGGATGAATTGAACTCGTGACAGTGAACAACTAGCAGTTCAAATAAGCTTGTAATACTCGTTGTTCGCAATTGCCTTATTGGAATTTGTTGTTGCAAATTGAATTCGGTCCTTTTTTCATAGAGGACACGCTTTTGGACGATGAGGTTTAAGAATACTTCCGTACTAGTGTTTTAGTTAATTAACATTTTCAGGATCACGACAACAAAAGAAAGGATGTCCATTGCAGTATTAACGAACATTTAAAACCAATTTCTCACAGTTCAATAGTTATCTTCCGTAAAAGGATCAATGCTTGCGTTTACCAAAATATCCAGTTTTATACCACTTTCATATCCTTGTAGTAGCTAAGCCGCGCCACGAATGGTTATGTCAAGAACATCATGCGATCAAAGATTTATTCGAAACAAGTTTACTACTAAACGACTGCAGTCGCGGGAGACTAACGACACACACTAGGATATATGGAATTGACGAATGGACATCTCAACCAACCTGATCTATGGCAAACCTAGACCACCTTGGTGGAATCAACGAAAATCTTGGAGACTTCTCTCTGCTAAGATTGAGGAGATCTCTGAGGCATCCAAGTTCTAACAGATCATCGCAGCCATTTCCAGAATGCGTTGATATCTCAAAATAGCATATGACTGGTGGACCACCTTTAGTGCGGAATCCCTGGATCTATTGCTGGATTCTTACTTCTCAAACAGCTGCAATGCGATTTGGGGTCCAACTGTAATCTCAAGGGCAGGGTCAAGGTATCTTGTTACAAAGGGTCAAATTCCTTGGGCAATAAGCGGCTTTAAGCCATTCAAGTCTCCCAGATCAAGTGGTTGTATACCTGTCGAACTTCAGCGCAATGTGGACACAATATTTCGTTGGTTAATTGTAATTTTCAAAGTTGCCTGGATTTGGTTCACATTCCCAACCCATGGGTGAAAGTCAATGTGGTTTTTATACCTAAGAGGAGTAAAAGTTAACCCCAAAGATCTTAGACCTTAAAGTTTGTCATAAATTTTCCTACAACCCAAGAGAAATTGATAGACACCGGAAGTATTAATTCAAATCTTCTGGCAGCCTCTCAACATGCATATAGAACGGAGAAATCGGTGGAAACGTCCTACACTCATTAGTTAGAATTTTTGAAAAAAATTTCGATTGCAAAGAACATACTTTTGTGGCGTTCCAGGACATTGAAGGAGCGTTTAACAACGTTAAACCAGAGGTAATTATAGGCGCACTGTCGAACTTTGGAATTGAGACTTCGATTGGCGCACTGGTGAATCAGTTGTTTACTAACTGGTTCATCAACTCAAAGCGTTAGTACGGTTACACCGCAACGAGATGTGATCTCCCCTCGTCTTTGGAACCTAGTGGTGAATGAACTGCTTCTAATCCTGGAAGGGGAAGGGTGCAAGGTAGTTGTCTATGCAGATTACGTTGCTTCGTTGCTATTGCTGTCTCAGAGAAATACCTGCATATGCTTAGGGACATTCTAGAGAATGCCCTCTCTAACCTCTTCAAATGGACAATAAAAAACGGTCTGAGGGTCGGTCAATCCTTAGACATCCGAACTGGTCCTCTTCACAAGGAAGTATAAAATTCCCAACTTTTTCTTCCGAAACCAAGTAGCACAACCTGGTGCTCACAAATTCACACAAGTGCTTAGGCCTAATCCTAATCGGTAAATTAAGTTAGAAACCCAACATTCTGGTGCGAGTTAAAAAAGCAACCACGGCTTTGTACTACTGTAAGAAAGCTCTTGGAAGTAAGTGGGGATCTCAGTCTCGAATTACATATCAGGCCCACACTAAAGTATGTCGTAATCCTCTGGTGGACTGGGCTGGGTAAAGCCATCCACTACAACCTCCTTAGTTGTATGTAAAGAACGGCATACGTCTGCATTAGTAGAGCCCTGACGACCACTCCAACTGCGCCTATGGACACACTGTTCTACATCCTACCGCTCGATATCTATTGCAAACAAGTTTCAGCAAATGCGGATATTCGCATGAAAGCAATTCTTTTGTGGATCAGTCTGCGAACTGAGAACTTGTCTATTCTAAATAAACTAGAATTCATTCCTTAAGGCGCTGATTCCCAGCTCCTTTTCAACAAAAATTTCGAAACTTACATATACCCTCCAGGACTGACTAAGAGGCAGTAAATCCGCATGCCTCTATACAGGCGGATCAACAACGGAGGCACGTGTGGGGTAGATGTTTTCTCCCAAGATCTACCAAGATCTGTACCTTGTTCCAGGCAGAAATTATGGCGATCAAGGAGGCCTTGTCGTGACTAAGGTACAATGTAATATCCGCGAGGGATATCACCATCTATACCGATAGTCAAGCCGCGATTAAAACCCTACCACCAATTCCGAAGCTGCCCTTAATTGCCGCTTATCTCTTAACGAGATGACAGAACAATTTAAAATTCACTTCATTTGATGAAGGAAGCTGTTACGAAGGAATCCGAAGAGGAAGAAGACGATGACATGGGTTTCGGTCTCTTTGATTAAACGCCAAGATAGCAAGAAGGATATCAATAAGTGCTTTCATTTGGGTTTCGGGCCCTAGGAATATTCCAGGAACTTGCATGGCCGACAAACTCGCAAGGCATGGCACAACTCTGTCGATTCTACCGGAAAAGGGAAATACCCACATGCCTCTCGCTACGTGTAGCCTCATAATTAAGCAAAATTCGATAAACGTTACTAACCGCAGGTGGTCATGCAGTTCGACGCGCTCTATTCCAAAACAGGTCTGGCCCAAGCTGAACCTCAAGTGCTCCAATAGTCTAGTAAAGAGATCCTTTATCAGCATATCAGGATGAGGAAGAGGAAGAGAGTACTCTCCGCCTCCTATGCATCTGCTAAGCTCTCTCAACCCGAGCTTAATAATAACCTCATGTTGTTTCAATGGGTAGATTGAAGAGACTAGATGCTGTGGCATCACAATGGGCTTATTCTGTTTCAAGTGTGCCTGCACTTGCTGCAGCTTGCTAATCGAACCTAACCTAACCTAGTATACTTAAAAAACTAACTAATAGAGGACTAAGAGTCACTGCATATGCGGATGACGTGATGATTTGCATGGAAAATTCCTAGATACATTAAGTGAAATGATGGAATTAGTCTTTAACAGTCTTGATAAATGGGCGTCAACCCGGACACGATAGATCTGGTACTTTTCAGCAGAAGATACAAGATACCTTATAAATTCCGAAACTAGATGGGGTAGAGCTAATCCTTACATACGGGGTTTTTGTATTGCAGACGGTTACGCTAAAAAAGAATACAGGGACATATTTGCCATGATACAAAGAACAGCCTGCATGGGAGAATGGCTTAGGTTCTTTACTGGGACTAAACCTAGACAGCAAACTAAGCTGGAAAAAAACACCCCAGGCTCTAATGATTTGCCGGACCCTATCGGGCAAATCCTGGGGATGTAGCCTCGGTTGCCAACGGATGTGTAATTTTCTAAAGATACCAGTAACCCGGGATCTTGGAATGCATGATTCGCAGACCTGATTACTTGATTCCAGGAATACGCCTACGTACTAAACACACACCCCAAACACTTCAACCACTCTCCTCGCGGAAGCACCGTTAGGTATTACTTCGCGGGGCTGGTTAACAATTTAAGCTCTTCTTCCCCGTCTGTTGATTCAACATTTGGTTCAGCGTTTGCTGTACCTTGCTGCGTAAGTGGCCCCTTCGAGGCCACCGTTGAAACTCCTTCACGATCATTGCCGCAACCTGCTTCACTGCGTCCCATATTTCGCTCGATGTCAGCATATGCTCCACTAAGTTCTCGGGAGTTGGTCTTTCTCGGATTTTTTCCTCTAGTAGTCTGCGCTCAACACTGAAGAGAGGGCACTGAAAAAATACGTGGTATATGTACATCTTCGGTGGACTCGCCGCAGTTTAAAAAATTTGAACAATTTGGTACGCTCGAAAGCAGCCCTGTCCGGTTAGATATCCGCTGGTAGCAACCCCGCGATGACACATATAACATCCTCTGTAACTGTTCGGTATGCACAGCAAACCCTCAATGCACACAGTCGGTTGGCTGAGTTTATTCTTTTTGCGTACGACTTGACTGTCACAGCCTTGGCCCATATTGGTGCGGCATACATTATGATGGACTGCACCACTCTTGACAGGACTGGTCTCCTTTGTTGTCTAGGTCCTCCAATAGTCGTCATTATTCTGGACAAGGCAGCACTCACCTTTGCAGCTTTATTGCACGTTCTTTCAAGGTGCTCCTTGTAAGCGAGTCTAACATCGATCATCACACCTAGGTATCTGATAGCCAGTTTTGACATTATATCATGATCACCTACCTTGATTGTGATTGCCTCTCTTGTGACTGCTTACTAGTACAACTTCTGTTTTGTGCTCTGCGAGCTCTAGCCCAGCTGCTGACATCCATCGCTTTACTTGACGAATACATTCATTAGCAATGTCCTCTATCTCTTCCAGGTGTTTCGCTACTACCACAATTGCTATGTCATCGGCAAAGCCTATGATTTTCGCCTCATTAGGAATTCCAAGTCTTAGAACCGTATCGTACATAATGTTCCATAGAATGGGTCCTAGTACCGATCCTTGTTTAACTCCACCTGATATGTGGTACTGCCTTACTCCATCATTGGTATCGTAGAACAGAAACCGTTTCTCGAAGTAGCTGAGCATAATCTTTATTAATGGCCATGGCACCATCCTTGACCTGAGTGAGGGCGCTATGAGACCCCAATTTGAAGAGTTGAACGCATTTTTGATGGCTCCGTATTTCTTTACACCTCCTCTCCATCTCCTGCCCTGGATAGCTTCCTCCAAGGTTGAAGTCACAGCAGCTACTGTAGAACGACCCTTTCTAAAGCCATACTGCTGGTTCGAGAGTCCTCCGACTTCATTAATTACCACCTGCAGTCGGTTGCATATGAGCAGCTCTAGTATTTTACCCATTGTGTCTAGCAGGCATATGGGACGATACGACGAGGGCTCATGTGGTGGTTTTTCTCCTTTAGGCAGCAGTACCAGACGTTGCTCTTTCCATTGGTCTGGAAAAACTCCTTCATTTAAGCACCTGTTGCACATTTCCACAAATGCCTCTGAGTTTGTTTTGATGGCTACCTTAAGGGCCTTGTTAGGTACGCCATCCAGTCCAGGTCACTTTTTATTGCCGAGTCTTTTGCATACGTCCAGGAGTTCTATTTGGGTGACAGGCGGAACCCCGTTTGTTTGCTGAGGTGCTTGCGCTGCGGCTGTATCCTGACTATCCTTATATGGATGTACACATATTGCTATAGGTGAGACATATGGAGCGATTACATTGCATCGAAGCAATTCGAAAAAATACCACTCCTGCCCCTTCCTAGAGACGATATTATTAGACGGTTCAAGTTTCAAAAGAACTTCGCTACCAAGCTCAGCAACAAAAAAAGTGAAGCAATGAATCCACAATCACTAAACTGAGCAACCACACAATAAAGTGATGTACTGATGGATCAAGAACTGATGAAGGAACTGGAGCAGGAGTATTCGGGCCTAGAGCCACCAAATAGTTTGAATCCATTTGAGCAAAAGTACCAGCATCTTTCAGGCTGAAATCTTTGCCATAGACACACGAGTCCAAATCAATCTCGACAGAAACCACGCCAATTGTGATATACATACATAGCTGTAATGTCAGATAGTCAAGCTGCTATCATGACAGTATGTCATTAAGGCTAAACTTGTGTGGGAATGGCTGAAAAAACTAATGTACAAGGTGTAAGAAACAAGGTGACCCTCTGCAACAAACACAGAATAAAAATTTTCGAACAATAATATCATCTTTCCATTTATTTATATTAATAACCGCGAATACTTAAATTCGAACCAATAACCACCACCTCCTCCGTGTTCCAGTGTAAATCTCCCTCCTAACTTCGGCTGGGGCTGGAGTGGATGCCACCCACCCTAACGCTCTGAGGGGAAAAAAAAAGTTAATTTACTCGCACGAAATTGAGTCAAACTTAATTTAATTTAATTCATTTCCATCATCGCCAGCTACGAACGCCCGAACGCCCGAACACCCCAGTCTAAGGGTGCACTAGGCGAATGAAATTCGCGCAACCGTGTCCCAGGACAGACAGCAAATAGAAAATATATTTCCTGGAAGGAAAAGCACCAAACAATGGAATAGAAAATGATGATGATAATGATGATGATGATGATAGCACACTGCTGGATGAAGATGAAGATAACGATGAAGATCGTTCACCTCAACTGCAGAGTGCGCGTGAATGCCTGAACGCGGCGGCGAATTGCGAACCATTGGAGCGGCGAACAAATTTATGTGATGTTGTTAAATTTTTTGTAAATAATTAAAGGCCCTACCCTGCCCCTGCCCCTGTTCTTTGCGAAGAAAGACACTTGACGCCTCCAGAAGAAAAATTTAAATCGATTTTTTTTTTGTTTTCTTTAGATTTTTCTTTTTCCCAAAAATTCCCATGAGCGGCACTGCTGCTGCGTCTTGGAGGGGGTGGGTGGTCGGAGTTTCCCTTCAATGTAGTGGAAAATGTCCATTAAAGCGGTACCGGTAATTTTCTGGCAGCAAAAATTCCATTTATTGTGTTGTCAGGGGCGTACTGAGATGTGAAGTGAGAGGTGAAATTGGCCACAACCGAAGGGAATTTTTTTTTTTTGCGTTGTTGTTGTTTGTGAGAGGCACAGGACATGGATGAATGATTCCCCATTTAGGCAACTTTGCTTCTTCATGTCATCACAGGATGTGAGCCCAACAGGATAACAATTAGCGCTTGGAGTGTGGGGCAAGGGAAGGCGATGGATTTTGAATATGAGTGGCCGAAATTTCTTAAGTGGTTTTAAGGAAGTTTTTTTTTTTTTTTGCCTCGCTCCTTGGCGTCTTATTATTTTCATAACAGTAAAGAAATCTGTAAAGGAGATGGCTGATTTTAGTGTGGTCGACGACTGGTTGAAGTAGGCAGTAGCAGCATGGAGGGGAATAAGTAATTTCGATGAAGTTTTTGGATAAAAGAAAAATAAATACAGGATGCTTATTTTTTTTTTGTATTTACCCCGGGAGAAAAAGTATAATGAGTGGGCAGTGGGATAGATTCCACGTGCGACTTTCTTTAATATTTTTAGGGTGGGGGGTGTTTTTTTTTTTTAATTTTCATTACATCACTTCCTCGTTGAGTGAGATTGCAAGCCTTGTTTACATATAATTTAATGTTAATTATTTAAAAAGAGATGTCCCAAGGTAAAGAGCTTCAAGACTTGTATTTTTACGAATGGTTTTTATAGGATAAGAACTGTATATGGGCAGATAAATTCTACGTCAGGACATAGTAGCTTCTCACATTTTCGTGTGATGTGCGCAGATTCTTTCTAATTCTTGATATTTCTAGTTCTTTGGCCACCCTGTCCTAGTCACCATATCACTGCAGCCACGGATAGGCCTATTGTGATTTCCTGGAGCTCACTCATGAGTTAGTAATGAATCCTAAAAGATCTTTGAGTGAGCTAGCTGATATGTCGTCTGCTTTAAGATAGAATTTCCCTAAGTGACGATGATGTGTTCTGATTAGACAGTTACAATGACACAAAATGTGTTCTGCTGATTCTTCGTCCTCGTTGCACATTCTGCAAGTGTTATCTTGAGTTATTCTCATAGTCATAAGGTGTTTTTTGACTTGACAGTGTGTCCAGTGAGGAATCCTGTGACTATACGAATCTGACTTCTAATTAGGCCTTGCCTCTGATTAGGATCGCAATGTCATCAGCGTATCCTTAGACATAGAAACCGTCATTGCTGAGTATGTTTAGCAGTTCATTTACTACGATGGACCATAAAAGTGGGGAAAGAACACCACCCTGGGGCAACTTTTCGGAGCCGTGATTCTAATTCTGTCACTGCCTAGCGTAGCATTGATAATACTGTCGCTTAGCATGTACTTTATCCATTTTTTTGTAGCATTATCTATTCCTGTGTTTTGGAAGCGTTTGTATATCTGGGCATGTTCGGTGTTGTCGAAAGCTCCTTCGATGTCAAGGAAGCGGCCCACCGCAATTTCTTTGTCTCTGAGAGATTTCTCAATCCTCGTGGTGAGTTCCTGAAGACAATGCGATGTTGATTTTCTTGGTTGATAGGCATATTGGTTTTTGTGGATTCCTATGGTCTGACTAGCTTCTGAGGTCTTAGACGTTAAGGACAAGTCTTCTGACGCCTTCGACCTTTGTGGCAGTCCCTTAGCCATTGCCGCTGAGCTGCTAGTTCCAGAAGTGATTGGTTCTACTGTCTGGTGGTTCTTTTGGGCCTTATTAGTTCCAAGTGTATTTACATACCTTCCTCGCTTCGAGCAGTCTTTGCGGAGCACTAAACTTTGGATGAGCAGGTGCTCTGTCCTCAGTTTTGGCTTCAGATTCTTTACTCTGGACTGGTCTCGATGTTCGTTTTATTCTAATCAGGACTTACGAGACGTTGAGGATAAGTTTACAACCGTGTCTTAGGATGTAATCCAAAATAACCATACTCCCCAGATACTGGACCCTTTTTGCTCTCCTCACCGATGAGTTCATTTAAAGCTATATATCATCACGCAGAGAATTTCTCTTTCATTTTTGACAGATCTTTAGACTTCACTTCTTCACCATTAACCGAATATTGAGCTAATCTCTGAACGAATTCTTACGTAATAGATAAATCCTTGCAAAATTGTGATGTGACCAAACGAAGCATCTATCGCTTCTCCTGAGATCGGTATGTTCTCTCAATTAGTAGTAGAACCGATGCGAACCGTAGAACCGATGCCTCGTTAATGAGCTGGCAGATTTACCAGTGCCATTTTCATCCCGGCATAGGTCTTCTTTATGGACCCTAAATTAGGTGAGGTATATGGATACCCTAGCTGACACCAAGAGCCTCCAGCAGTTCATTTAGGCCACAGAGAGTTCATTGTGTCCAATTAACTAGAAACCCCTGGGAACCTAAAAAGAACAAGTTCAGCATTAAATCAACTGCTAAACAAACTACCTGGATTGATATATGAATCTCAGGAATTAGCTTGACTCAATATTTCGTAGCTCATCTACTTCTGATCTTTTGTGGGCCAGTGCAGGACAGAGGGTGAATGAACTCTATTTCTCCTTCATCCCAACGGTTTCTGCAAAAGTCATTGTAGCGTAAACTTAGCCGGGTTGCATGGTTGCCCAACAGGCTGTACCTAGTCAGGGTACCACCAATAGTACGAATGCTCTTGCTGCATAGCTTCAGTATATTGATGACCTCTTCTTATCATACCATAAAGCCATCTAGCTATAACGCATGTATAATATGCTGAGCGGAATGCGGCCACTAGGGTCTGTGAATAGAGGCACTAGAGCACTAGAGCATATCTGACCCTTTCCTGATTATCCGCTTTTTCGTTTTCGAAGGTCTTCATATGTTCCAGCAGACAGCAAACGATCTGGTACAGTTTACGTAGTCTTACGAGTTTGGATCTTGTCGATGTTGATTGCAAATTTTTAATGACTGGTTGGCTGTCAACATAGATGTTGATTATTTTCCCTGAAATATTTTCCTAGTACACAAATTAATTTCCGCTTTAATGACTCTGCAGCCATTCTTTAGTCTGAACGAGCGCTTTGTATTCCGAGACTCACCGTAGATTTTAGCTTCTGTACCAGTATCCATTTTCCAACCGTCAGTCCAGATAGCTAGTTCGTCCTCGGTGCAGACTCTTCCCTTATACCACTCCGCTTTGCTTCACTGACTTCAACTAATTTCAAGTGAATTCACTACTGACTTCAACTTACATCAAGTGAATTCAATTGACTTCCAAAATGATTTCAATTCAGTGATTGGTAAAAATTGAATGCATGAATCACTGACTTCTAAAGAATGGTGTATTAAAGATTTTTAAATCGCATTCTTTTTTGAACTTGATTACCCCAATCAAAAATTTGAATTTTTCTTCAGAATTCTGTGAATGCATTCCCTAAACAATGCATTCTTTTATAACTCTAAACAAAATACACAAGCATCAGTATGGATATTGGGAATACTGTGAAAAAATAGTTTCCCTTGCTCTCGTGAAGCACCCAACAAATCCACTACTCATTTTTTTTCTTTGTGATTACAGCTTCCGATTGGATAGTAAAACACTGGATAGTCTCCTTAGACTTCTCTGAAAATTCTGGACTTCTTTAGCTGTACAAAGTTATTTTTGTTTCTCCGAAATGATTGTCCGCCTTCATTCTTTAAAATTGAGTTGACAGCGCGGCGGTGGTAGGAATTAAGGGATGTCGACCTTGCAGTACAATCGGAGTATGAATCTAGGATACCCTGCTGAGTGGCACATACATAGCCAGACTCCGCTTTTCTTCCGCTAGAACATAAAGAATCTTGAATCTGTTCTTAGGTGTGTTGGTGTGATAACCGTTGGTTATGTCTTTTTAGGTTTTGATGTTGAATGCACATTGACTGAACGTAAGACTCAATCATTTTTCGTTTACAG
The DNA here is from genome assembly GCA_905220385.1 of Xylota sylvarum. NCBI lineage: Eukaryota > Metazoa > Arthropoda > Insecta > Diptera > Syrphidae > Xylota > Xylota sylvarum. Next base: position 97,755,617 of record LR999957.1, on the reverse strand, counting down.
GCGTCGACCCTCTTGGACGACACTTTTAGTCTCTATTTTACGTGATAGACCCGAATGAGTCCTTGAAGGAACAAAACTTGCATTCCTTTCTAAAGCAGTTAATCACTGCGTAGGTAATGGTGATTCGATATTTGGTACTAAAATCATTTTTCCCTTACTGTAGCCTCCTCCTCCTATATTTTGAGTAAATTAAAGTGTCATATCTCATACCCCGTAATCACAGTGATAATCTGTAAATGATCTGTTAATTGCGCCCTCAGCTACCCAAAAACTGGCGCCGCACACATCTAGTCTATGCTTACAACAGACTAACGAACAACGACCTTCCACGTCCACTTCCCATCTATTCTGTCGTTTTCATCCAACACGCAGATGTACACACAAAGTACTTAGAACGACCAGACGACCAACCAACCAACTCTCTAAACGACAATGAAAACAAAAAAAAAAAAAAAAAACAAAAATAAAATAAAAATAATCCATTTGCCTGAATTTGACTATAACACAGGAGCGTAGGACTTTTGCCAAAGCGGGACATTATTTTCAAAACATAATCGTGTCGCATTAAACTTTCACTACACTCCCACCCACCCACTCACCACCGAGATACCAACTTTAGGTGTATACCAGTACACACTGGCAAAAACTCAGAGTATGAAATTCGACACCTGTGAACCGAAGCAATAAGGATATCCATATCCCTGTATGGATTGTAGGTGTTCAATCCTGTTTGGAGGTGTAGATACTAGTGCGCCTAGGAACGAGTGTGGTAGGCTCGCGTGTACGCCGCTCTCAGAGATATATCATTGGAGATGGGCCTCCACTTTGAAGGTGAATATTGCTTTCGTTATCCTTCAATTAACATTGTTACGGCTTGAGACGGAGACGACGACGACGATGGTTCCACCTTCAAAATACATAAGTGAAGGGAAATCTCTTCTCTAACATATAGCAGGAGTAAAGCATCAGATTGGGTAATAAATTGTTTGAGTTTTATGTGGGTTAGGTGTGCTGCTCATATACAATGTATGCGTAAATTGAAATGGTTTTGCCAGGATTTCCAAATAAATTACTCAGTAGAATCATTAAAGTATCGAACTTTATGGAGTGCGCGCCTTTCAAGGGAGTGGTTCAAAACAGTGGTTTATCCAAATGAATTTGTTTCGCGGATGGAGGGATCTCGTAAAATCTGGCATTAATATGAGTCGGGTAGAGAGGTACATCGTTTAACTATTAGAGGATAAGGCTTACAAAAAGGACCGACGCACAATTGTGTGGTGAAAGGAGTTTCGAAATTGCCCCTTGCCTCAAACTCACAGTCTAGAGAGTTTGACTGCATCCATTTGCATTACGTGAACTCCTGAACTTGTTCCTTATTGAAATTAAGTTGTCTGCGCTTTGGACTCGATGACAGGTATCTATACCGATTTGGAGAGCTACAAGTCTGTTTAGGACTGTGTGACACGCTTGAGAGGATATCCCTGTTGGTGATTACGAATATCAGTTCGAGATTGAAATCCATTTTCCACTGAGGGAGGAATTTTAGTTTAGTGGATCCAGTTTAATAGATTGTAGGTCTGCATTGTTAAAGAATCTTTTTTAAGATTGCTATGAATCTAACGCGTCGAGATAGGTTCAACTTATGTACTAATATAGAATGCCTTGTCATACATTTCCATAAACTTTCATTCCTCCCGATAAACCAAATGATTTTCATCACTCTCCATAAAAACAACCTAATTATCAGCATTTTGACATATTTCCCATTGATGTGTCAAAAACGTTCATTTTTGACATCAACCCTTATTTGCGCAAAAGTATGTAATTACTCCTTCAACAGAGCATTGTTCTCCATCGCAATATAATGCATGCATACAAAACAATACAAGCGCGAAATGTAATTACTGTAATCACATCCGGAAATGCGCTTAATTCACTCGCATATCCTGTCGCCAGCATCCGTCGTCCCAATGATGAACAAAATACTTTTATTAATTAATTTATTTACTCGCCTTTTACGCCACCCGTCTTTTGTTATTAAATTAATTAAATTTCATTATAACCTCAACTCACTCTAGCCACCATTAGATACTCCTCTGTGCATCTGTACTCTCTGAATCCTTTCAAAAGTCTCATCCCATGCGAATGGAATAAAATAATTATCCCGGGCTCATCCGCGAAAAAAGAAACATCGGTGGTGGGTGGAGGCTGGTGGCAAAAAAGCTCTTCATCTCGGTTTGTTTGACCTCAATTGATGTTCCCTGTGCCTATACAAAAAAGACATCCTTACCAAATGAAAATAAGAGGCTGGATGGCTGAATGCAGTGCAATGCGCATAATAGACTATCCTCGGCGCCCCCCTCCTCCTTTCAGTCATATTCAGAGATTCTCGCGATAGTCCAAAATGGCACACTCGCAAAAAAAAATGATAAAGCAACGAAAAAAGGGGGAAAAAAGCGTTCAACTATGCCGCGTTCGTGTTGAAAAGAACCAACGAGGCACACTGTAGGGGGTAATAAGGACTCCTCTCCCTTAGCTACTACTGCTGCTGCACCTTCTTTACTCATCCATTGTATTGTACATACATAAGGAGTATCATCTCCACACAGATGAGGACGAGAATGAAGAGGCAAATGTTGTCGTTTTTAATGCGCGCTGTGTGCGTTCATCAGCAACAGCAGGCAACCGCTGGCATTTTATGAGTTTTGTCCTAATTTTTTGTAACAACATAATTATTATGACAAAAAAGTTTAAGTGGATCCTGGCATTATCTGGTGGATGCCTCTTATACACATACATACTTACATACGAATCTATACGTAGACATTGTGCTGAGAGCAAGGTGTTGTTTGGTTTCGAGAAGAGCCTGTGAATTCAATCTCAGCCTACAGGGTAACTGGGGAAAGTTTTTTTTTTGTGTTCACACAACACTTGATGCTATCCACTCTTATATGAAGGTGATAGTATGTGTGTGTGTGTTTGTGTATATGAGTACAAGTGGGCCTTAAGGACACCTTAATAAACCATCAACTTAATGACAAGCAAAATGAGAAAAAATTCCAACGAAATGTGAAAAGTGTGATTCTAAGTGGCTTATTATGCCTGTTGGAGGCTTGCCTTCTATTTCACTTTTGTTCGACTTTTAAGTACTAATTGTAGCAGTAAGAAGTGTGATGCACATTGAAAACACAAAGTGGGTTGCAGTGACACGAACATTTTGAAACAATTAACAGAGATTAAGTGAATGCACATTGAAACTAAATCAGAGGTTTCGCAACCAAATCACTCAGGGCCAATGCTATTTTCTATTCGAACGATCCTCAATCTTATCCTCCTTAACCGAGAATGTGGGAAATAAGCTACTGAGCCCAGAGCGGTTTTGTGTTTGGTATCTTGTATTCCGAGACTACCTTTATTAGCCCAAGCCTCTTCGAAAACGATGGAGTTTCTGTGGTAAAACCTTGAAAATTCATAAAACTTGCTTTGGTTTCAGTACCAATGAAGTCACTAATTGGCGCCCAACGAAAGGCAAATTCATGGTGATTGGACAAATTTGGGCCTATAAGGACGATGGTCAAAGCAGCCGAAATAAAATCAAAAAAGATTGAACGAAATCACACAGTCGTGAGCGACTACCTCCGAGACATGAAATACTATGGAAATAATGACACCTCAAGACCGACGAACCAAGTTTGCAGAAGCCTCCACTTTAACTCTAAGCTCTGATCTAGAGCTAAATCAGAGCTGCAATTTTAGGAAATCTACTGCAGTAGTAGCACTCCAAGACGTGCCACAGGCGATCTAACTCACGATCGATGGAAAGACTGATGTCTTTATTATATAGGGTGGTCCACTTGTTGGTTGGCTATAAAAAACACTGTTCAATATTTTTCAACAATTGTTGCTTTATTGAAAAGAATAAACCTTCTAATTAATTATGGATAATTATTTTATGCAAATGACTGTATCGGCTAGCTTGGTAGTAGGCCATCCTGTCAACCCAATTGTAGCTCCATGTCGACCAAAACCAAAACGACTGATTACACGATTATTGAACCCAGCGTGCACTAAATTGATTGCTGGACAGCTTGTTTGGCACAAAGCCCCATACTGCTAGAACCATAACTCGCCTAAATCCAAATTCTTAATTTTTGGCTATAAAGAATCGATTATTATGCCTCGGTAGCATGATAATGCTACCATTGACTGTAACGTTTCTTCCATTGTTGTCTTCGAAGAGCCAATAATGTCGCCACTCCAAAAACCACACTAAACAGCTGCAATATTCTACGTTCAGGACGCACAGGACGAACACGGTAAACCAGTGTCTCGAACTTTCGTCACAAACTTGCATACACCAGCTGCAGTTAATGTATTATTTTGGTCGAAGTTTTTTTTTCAAAATTCGCACTGGTTCGGCAACTCTGGATCCACTTTGGAAGTAACTTTGCAATATTTCCCAACGTTGTTCAGGCGTAAATCGATCCATTTCGTACCGCGAAATATAATATTGAGTTTCTGTCAATTTTTTGAGCGCATTAGAGCTGTCAGTATCAAAATAACATATGCTTGAAAAAAGAGCCAACAGATGGCTCACCTATTAGGTGCAGATGAAGGGTATCCTTTCCTGTGGATCAGGCACACTTTCATTTAACAAATTGAATTGGTGTACACTCTCTATCAAGTCATCTCCAACTGTTTTGAATACTCGGCTCCTTCGTGTGGGCAACCTCCTGAAGCTATGTTTCGTTGTCACCCTTATCTTCGCTGCACCGTAATAATGTTTGTCACATTATGGCTAACTGCTTCCCAAGCTGCAGTATCACTTCGACTCCTCGCTGTTGGCGTTGTCCTGTTGGTACGGTTTTTTTTGTTGTGCTTCTTTAGCAAGAATGTCTATTAGTACCATACCATCCACTATACATGCCAGGCCAACGTGTTGATTCGGTAAGCTGTCTCAGTCTTCTTTCTAAATGATTACGTAATCATTCATTACACCAGTCCTTGGGAACTGTAGCGAATTATTAATCCCGCAACTCTTGGTAAGAGTAATCTCTTCTTTTATTTCGGTCTGCCGATATTTGGCATGATCCTTGCCAAGGCAAAGTTAGCCTTGCATCTATCATAATGCAAAGGTACTTTAGCTCTGGTTTGGAAATTACAACGTGATTGCCCGAGGTTCCTCTTATAATATCCATGACTCGCCTGCTGCTGTTGAGCACTACTTCTGCTTTCTCTTCTGCAAATTGTAGGCCTATGCGTAGTAGCCAGTTCTGGACTATCCCTATAACTTCATTGCAGTCATGTTCCAACTCCTCAAGGAGTTTGTTCACTACGCCGATAGCTATATCGTCCATTCTAAGTCGGACGACGTCATCATACATTAGATTCCATAGTAGCGGCCTGTGACGTTATGCTACATCGTTCTATCGTCGGTGTCATAGAGCAGTATCCTATTTCTAAAATAGTCCCTAGTTATCTTTTACAGATGGTCTGGTACTCTCTTGTCATGATGATTGCGCAGTACTGTTAACAACCAGACTTATTCATGACCTCGTCGATGGGTCGATCGTAGAGTGTGCCTTTACGGAAACCCTATTTGTGATCTACAAGGTCTCTTCTACCCTCATCCATTGCACTCAACAATCTGTCACTTACGATGCGCTGCTGTATTTTCCCCATGGTATCCAACATGCATGAGACCTATAGGCGGATCAGTCTTTTTTTCTTTCACTTGTCGGGGAATACTTCTTCTTTAAGGCAAGTGTTGCATACAGTCTGCAAAGATGTGTAGTTCCCAATTGTGTTGGTTTTAAGTCAATGTTGAAGATTTCATCGACATCAGGCTTTTTTTGGTCCTTGATTTGTAGACTTGTAGGACATCTTTTGCGAATGAGTACACCCCCTCGGTTTGTCAAAAATTTAGGTCATGCCGATGATCATTTCACGACCGATTTAATGAGTGTGAATACCCCTAAAGACGTCCACACTTTTTATGGAATTACTAATTTCCTCTAAGGGGAGAAGAGCATTTCATCTATAGGGATCTCCCATTGTCATCAGTTGTGTTTGAGCATCGAAGCGATTGAGAATCATATGTATATGGTGGATTTTCGATGTCGAGACAATTAGGTACTCATGTTTAGAGTTATTTCAGCTACGATCACAATGGTCTCTGTCCGTTGTTGAATCCCAGGCCTCTAATGCACAGTGAATGCATAAACTCGTGTATTTTCGCATACCTGAGTTGGACATGAATTTGTCCGAAATATTTTATTTTAGGAAGTCAATTCATGACTTGTAGTTCTACACTGCTTTTATGGAGTCACCCAACATGAAGTGTCATTTTAAATTTCATCCCATTGTTGAACTGTCAACATTCAACTATCATTGCAACATGTTGAAATAGTGAAAATTTATTACAAAAACGTCAACAGGACGACACCACATGCCACACAGCTGGTGAAACCATAGCTCTATTGCGTGACAAATTTCGTGGGCATGTGATTTTTCGAAATGGAGACTTCAATTGGTCGTCGAACACCATTAGACTTTTTCCTTTAGTGCTATGTTGGCGTATACTTTATGCTCCACCAACTATGCACTAAAAGAAAATATCAGAGCGAAAGCGTGATGAAAAATTTCATCAAAAGAATGACTATTTGTAGGCTGAGCCGAGGCGGATATTTGGCAGAAATTGTATTTCATTACTAACCTCAGAGTTAGTACTTTATATTAAAATTAAAATCTCACCACATTTTATAAAAAAATGTTGCGTTTTTCTATTGATTTACAATAAAACCTCTTGTTGAATGACCCAAATTCCGAAACATAATCATAATTAATTTGGGAAGGTTGTAACAAGATGTGATGGACGAATATTAGTTTTCTTAACAGGACAAGAAGGGATATGACTAAATGAAGTTTTGTGTCAAGTGGAGTGAAATCGACAGACTGCCAAAGTTTCCTTAGTGTCCCATATAAATATGCGACTTACAACTGAGTTTACGTGTTCATTGCAGCATAGATTTGTGTTTAATTTGTATCCAAGGCTGGTAATAGATTTTAAGTACGGTATTTTAAAGCTTTCCAGGTATAATGCGAGGAAGAGTTCCGCATTATAGTCCCGTTTGGAGAAGATTATAGCCTGTGTCTTTTTTGGATTCAAAGTAAGATCATTTGCAACTGACCAGCCATGAATAAATTTGAGGTCTTCATTCATTCTACAGACGAGGTTTTCGATCAGTCCTATTGGCCTGGATAAATAATTTTGAATATCGCCTGCATCTAAATGGAATAATACATTTCTGCAAGCTTTAGGTAAGTCATTAATGAACATACAGAACAGAATATGACCTAAGACAGACCCCTGGGGAACTCCTGTCAAAACATCTCTTGGCTCTGAGATCCTTCCATTAACAACAACCCTTTGCGTTCTGCGTTCTAAGTAATTTTCAATTAGACGCACTGCCCTAGTACTAAATGGAAAAAAAAGAGACAAGTTTTCTACATAATATCCCATGATTGACTCTGTCAAAAGCCTTAGAAAAGTCAAGAAGGCATAGAATTATCAGGTAATCTTTATCAAATTCAAGTCTTATATCATCAAGTATTTTAACAATGGCAGTGGAGCAGCTATGATTGGCTCTAAAGCCGGACTTGTGTTGTGATAGAAGACTTTTTGATTCAAGATCCCGAACAATCTCTCCTGCCAGTATCTTTTCCAGGATTTTCGACAGACAAGGCAAAATGCTTATAGGACGATAGTCACTAGGTAACGCTGTTTGAGGTTTTTTTTTTGCAACAGGTGTTATTCTAGTTACTTTCCATTTAAGAGGAAAGGTCGAGGAAGTTATACAGTAATTACGTAAGGAACTATTAATTTAAAAAACCGTAGGTGTATGCCATCTTCTCCAACAGAATTGGAACTTAATTTTTGAACTTCATCTTCAACAACTGCTAGAAAATCAAAACAGTTCAGTGGCTGGTCTAATGTTTTACTCAGTGGAGCATAGTTCGGTTGGCTTGAGGTATTGGCAAGAAACTCATTGTTGAAATCATTTGGATCAAGTACACCATCAGGATTTACTTGCTTATTTACACCAATAGATCGGAGATTAGACCACAGCTGCTTTGATGACAGTCGTACATTTAATTTTGACGCGAAATAATTTCTTTTTTGCTAATCGGATAATTCAAGTAGCATGATTGCGTGCTTGGCAGAATAATTCCCAATTTTCAGGACTGGGGTTGCTTCTCCACCTGCGATACTTTTTACGACGAGTTTTGATAGACTCTTTTACCTCAGCAGTATACCAAGGACACTTAGTGTTCTGTATCCGAACTACCTTTAAAGGGACATGGGATTCAAACAAAGTAGTAATTATTGATTGGACATAATTAAGCTTGTCATCAATGTTGGATATGTATTTACAACCATCCCAAGGCGAGCAATATGCCTGAGAAAAAAGCGCGGTAAAATTTATAGAATTGTAGTCACGGTATTGGAATGTCAATGGAATTTGGGAGTAGGAGAAATCAATGTGGTATGTGCAGAACAACAGGTCATGATCAGAAAGCCCTTCAAGCGATAATTGATCCTGCAGAAGAATGTTAGATGGCTGAGAAACGATTAATAGATCAAGTAAACTTTGAGGATCATTGGGCGCATAACGTGTAGCATACGAGTTTATCACAGTTAGTCCGGCACCAGAAATCGCATCCAATAGTGGGGATGAGCACGAATCTTGGCTTAAAAGGTTTGTATTGAGATCTCCGCAGACAATAAAATGCTCATAGTTAGGTAAAAATTCAGATAAGGTGGTAAAAAATGGTGTAAGAGAGAATTTTTTATTTGGGTTATACCTACACACATCCATATCTATGTACGTTTACCACTTCTATCCAATATTTCCAGGACTATGCATTCAACCTCACTAACAGACGACTTTGCTAGTAATTTATATTTAAGGGTTGACTTACAATAAATAGCAATGCCTCCCCCTATGGTATGCGTAAGTCTATCATTACGAATCAGCATAAAGTTTGGTATATCATACATACAATTAGAAACATCAGGTTTAAACCATGTTTCAGTCACACATACTGTACATCAATATCTACTCCATTAACAACACTTCTAATGTAGTCAAGTTTTGAGCTATTTAGGCTTCTAGCATTAAAATAGCAAACTTTAAATCCCTGATCCGCATTGGACAGAACTGTCAACATTATATGCATAGAGTCATAGTCAATAGCATTTGCATATGCGTTATGATTGTGTAATGGCATTGAGTTTCAATAGTAAAAAGTACAAAACAGCCACAAATATCAATAAACAACAATTAAAAGTGTCCTTGCAGAACAGTATGTAAATACAGAAAATTAGAGAGGATAGAAATAGATGAGAGTAAATGGGAAAGATTAGGTGGGCGATTATTAATAACAGTTTGATAATTAGTAAAATATTTAAGTATTAAAGTATATGTATGTATGTACCTACATTAAAATAAAATTTTGTTTTTTGCAAAATTAGTTTGAAGAGCTTTGGATCGCAGCAGCAACAGTTTGATGGTCTCCGTCTTCCGTCAGTTGGGCGATGTCATTCAATTGATCGATGCTGTCAATTTTCACGTCATTATCTTCTTTGCAGCATCTGATGTAAACAATTATGATGATTGCACTAATTTTGTCAGTCTTCGATTTAGCAACCAAGAAACACACTATGACCTTAAATATTATTAAACCAAATCAACGCCCAACTGCCACCGAAATAAAACAATGAATTCGTGGAAGAACCCACTTCACTAGATCATCCCATAACCCGCCAACACTTCATATGCCCTTTGATTCCGCAAATAAGATTCTTTGTAAACATATGAAAATTTCGTTCAAATTTTCACTTTAAATTCCTCCAAAAATATAGAATATTTACTTTGCTAAATTCCCACGCAATCATTCGGCTCCTTGCCTCGCTACTCCGTTTCTATCCTCGCTCGAGAGAGGTAAAAGAATTACGTAAGAAAATTGAATTCCACCCTCCGATGGCGAAATTGCCTACAGATCGTCATCGTCGTCGTCGTCCTCCATCAAATCTTCTTCTCAATATTTTGCTAATAATTTTCCGTATTTTCCCTTATTTTGTTTTTTTGTTTCAAGGGAAAAAAAAATACGCCTCCCTGCTTGCTTGCTACCATAATTCACACGCTTCTCGCGCGCCATAATAGAACCCCCAACTGCCAACCATCGCCACCACCACAATCATCTCTACACACTGTCAATGTTGCCAATAATTTCATTCAATTTTTCGTTTCAACGAACTCACAGTCAATTTAAAAAGAAAAAAAAAAAAAAAAGAACCGAACTTGTTTTTCCTTCCATCATCGATGTATTTGTTTTTCCTCCAACGTCATACACACGCACACACATTGTACGAGAAGTTAAGTCCTTTATCCTCACATTTACTCTCCTTCTCTCTGGCTGGCTGGCTGGTGGAGAGGATGGTGTGCGGTGTGGGTGCCATGTTCAACCATCGATCACTCCCCCATCATCATCATCATCATCATCATTTTAATATAGAAAGTCAGTTGCGAAGAATAGCGAGAGAGTGAGAAAAACGAAAAGATGAAGAACACAACACACACAGAGCACAGTACAGAAGGACACAAAAAAAAAAAATAAAAGGAAAACAGAAAAAAAAAAGGAAAACAAATTGCAAACCGAATACCGAAGTGAATGTCATCATGGTGCGCATACTTACACTTCACTTCGTTACACCGTGTTTACACGATTTGTATGCCCTCATCCCTTTGGGTGGGTGACTCCTAGCGTAGCGCGTCGTCGTTTCTAGGAGCCGAACCCGTCCGTGCTGCCTTTTAAGAAACGTTGACAGATCGACAGTAGTAGTAGGGAGCAGCGGTGAGGAAATACCAACACACAACTCCACTGAGGCAAATTCCTTTCGATCGAAAATACGGATGAGTGAATTTTTAGTATATATTGCAAAACGATAAAAAAAAATAACGCTACGGAGAATGACGAGAAAAGATGGTATAGAGCACTTCTAGAGCAAGGACGAGGGGAAAATTGATTTCAATTTTTTATTTTTTTTTTTTCATCCTTTTACTGCAACAAATTTTTCCCCAATTTTCTTTGTGTTGTTCACAATCCTTCGCATGGTGTGTATTATTATTTTTTTCTTAGCTCGTCCTTGCGGGAGGAAAGAGATATTTGAAGTATAAGTATTGAAACAGGATTCGCTTGTACACGCACGATTGTCACTGTGGGAAAAAGGAAAAACACACACGTATAGCATCGGTGGCACAGCAGCAGAGAGTAGTAGTAAGCAACAGTCGACAGTTATTGAAATGAAATAAAAAAAAAAAAAAAAGGAAAATTTAAGGAAGCGTATAAGAAAAACGGATATAAACCATTTACCAAAGGCAATTCCTTTTCTTGTTTTGAACTGCTCTTGTTCCACATCCACTTTGCCCGTCCTCCTACTGCAGAACTCAGAGAGTCCTTTCGCGCTACGCTTCCGAGTCAATTTATTATTTTTCTGTTGTTTGTCGTTTGCAGGCACAGGATGTTACATGTTATGTGAGACGTAGAGTGGGTAGTCTTTTTTTTTTGTTTTTTTTTTGCTTCTTTTGGTTCTGCTTCTATTTTTGTATATGTGTTTGAAGATGAAGAAAGAAGAAAAAAAAACAGGATATCAAAAGCCAAGTTCATTGGAGAGGATGATGTGGTAAATTAAGAGAACAAAATACAGGAGGGTCTCTGGTAATGTCTTTGATGCAATTGCGTATGATCGAAGGAGATAATTCTGGGGTGGGGGGGATAATTAAAGGGCCCTTAATTGCCTTTAATCTAGACAGAACTTTGCGCACACACAACCAAGTCGTTTTGGGATGGAAGTCAGTGCTGACTATCATTTGAACGTTTAAAGCAGAGTTACTTTCACATTAGTTTTTGCAATGTAGTCAGGAAAACGTATCGGTTTTCAGTCCCACTTCAGACTTTCTTTGGGAGTTCTACAGTTCGGGGTGAACCTGGACCTCAACCAACAAGACTCTGCAATTTAACCGGTTCTTAGGTAACTGTTTCCGCGCACTGCAAGTCGGTTGAGATCCGTTTTACTTCTGTGCGCCTTTACTGCGTTGTCACTCCTAGAATCTCCTTAGTTGTTGGGGATAGGGTCTTACTACTCAATTGTCTTCTTAGCCCTTTTTAACATCCAAGGTCTCGGTGAGATCGTTACCGACTTTGATGGAACAGCGAGCATTCTCCATCGTGATCCTGCACAGGCGAACAAATTTGGCAAGGATGCCAAGACTAGATATGGCTCTGTATAGTTCGTCTCTATAGATGCTGTCATATGCAGCCTTAATTCGATAAAAGATGGTGGGTATCGATTTGGAGCACTTAAGGATCTGTCGAAGTATGAAAATTCAATCGAAACCAGACTGATAGAAGCCAATCAGGTTGTTAACGAAGGATTTCAGAGATTCACGCAATTTGGCAGATGAGGTCTTGTACGCGATGTTGATGAGGACTCAAATCTCTATAATTGGTTTCAGGAGTTCTCGAGCAAATTTTAGGGATGAGTTGGTTTATGCTCTCTTCCAAGGCATCTCCAGCTGCTTTGAACAACTCGTCATGTATCCCATCAGGTCCAACAGTCTTGTTGGATTTAAGCTTTGATATTCCTATCCCTACTTCGCTTTGATCAGGTGGACGGAAAGTCTAGGCTATCATCGCCTATGCTAAATGGTGATGGTCGGGTGAAACCCAGCACTTCAGTTGCGGCATTTCTGTTGGCTTGTTGGCAGCGTTGCCACTGGTCTTCGGCACTTGATGCTGGCGGCATAGGAGTCGTTGATTGATTTCGGGATACGCATTCGGCGAAAATTCAGCTTTTCGACGTCATATCTTCTTACAGTAGTTCTTCTTAGGTGTGGCGTATGGGATATCCGCATTCGTACCTTGGCTGCAATAAGGTAGTGATCCGAGTCCATGTTGGCAGCTCGGAAGGTTCGGACATCCAGAATACTGGAGCATGCCTTACGTCGATCGCAATGTGGTCAATTTGATTGACGGTTTGATGATCAGGAGATCGCCATGTCCCCTTGTGGATATTGAGATTAGGAAACCGTGTGCTTGCTGTACTGACATTTCGCCGTTGCCAGACGTGGTGTCATGTAGGCTGTACCTACCAATCGTCCTACCAAAGATGTCCTCCTTTCGTATCGTGTCATACTTAGGACTCATATGTTTTGTCGAGGATCTCGTACAAACATTCATTGGTGGCGTCGTCCTTGTCCTATGTGAGGCATGAGCGCATATTAGGCTTATGTTCGCGAATTTAACCTTGATGCGGATTGTCATAAGACGCTCGCTCACGTGTCGAAAGCTCAAGACTTCTTGCCTAAGTCTGCCGCTTATGACAAATCCACATCCGAATAAGCCCTGTTGCTTCTTTCTATAGCAATCACTATAATAGATGTCAAAGTTTTTCATCCTTTTTTTACCCGGTCCATCCCATCGCACTTCCTGGATCGTGATGATATCTGCATTGTAGCAGTCTAGAGCCTCTGCTAGTTGTTCGGCTACACGCGGCCTGTTAAGGGTCCGAACATTCCACGTGCAGATCCGAAGTTCGTTGTCCTTATTTCGTTTGCTGGGGTCGTCAAAAGTGGGATCATCCTTATCCGAGGCTTGTTGTTGCTTCGTAACTTTATTAGTTTTTTACGTGGTCGGGAAGTTACTCCGACGCACAACTTCCAACCTGGAGGACCAGTTTTTTTTTCTCACCCCTAGGACTCACCACTTCGGGGATATGAGCGCTGCCGTTCGCCCATTAAGGGTTCATCCACCAACTCTATTCCAACACCCTGACCCAGTATTGGAGATCCCTATAGACCTGGTATTCAAACATGTCGAAGCAGCTCATATAGGGATAACACTAATTGCTTGACCTGACTGGGACTGGTAGACGTTGCGATGATTCCATTTGTATTGGAATCTGTGTTACAAACGTTTGCATTTTTCATAATGCCAGGCAATTTTGTATCCAAGGACAAGCCGTTGTGCTCGGATTCAGGACATCTTTCGCTTTTATCATAAAATGAGGAGTACCCTTCATGTAACCATAATTCAACTGCTGATGGGTTTTGTTCATATTCGTATGTTCACGGTTTAAATTGCTTGCGGCATGACGACTGCATAATAAACCAGAAGCCCATTCAATGTGATGAAAACAGCCAGGCCTGGCATTTGGCACCAGTCCAGTGGCATGTGGCTCCAGTCTCGCAAAGCTTAAGCCTTCTTATCAGTTTAATGGGATTTTTGACTCAAAAAAATACACAATTGTGAGATATGCCCCGCTTTACCTACAATCGACGAAGGTACATCCACAGACTAGAATTCAAGCCTTGGATTTTCCTTCGATCCTACCTATTTACGAAACTTCAATGTGAGACTTGTGAGCATGTGCTTTAGTTTCAACAGTGCTTCTGTAATGAAATTTTTTTAAGTCTTTGGTACTTTCAATAAAAGTAGCATAGTTTAGGTCCAGTTGTTCACATTATGAGGGCAATCATCCTTTTCTTTAAAAAAAACACTTTAGTTTCCAGTTGACAGCAGCGATGTCGATGAACCTTCTCACAGACACGTGCCGCAGAATTATTTCATCATGGTAAAATAAATAAAATAAAAAATAATACTATTTCATTATGTGTTCCAGTAGCATGAACTCGCATTTCATCCTTCTATGCATCTTTAGGGACAATTGACTCGGAACTTTGCCGCCACGGAAAATTCATCTTGTGTATTAATTGCACTTAGGGCCTCGTGTACCTTGATCCATTTAAACATAATTCTGCACCATGCACACAAAAGCGCCCAAGCTAAAGGCAAAAATTAAACCAAGCACTATAGAAGTCCCTAAAACCTAACAAACACGCACCCTCGGATTCGGAGCCCATCTCCATGCCATGGGCAACCTTGTAACAAACCAATTGTGCCATGCAACGTACTTACCGAGTACACAACACATTCAGCAGCCAGCACATACACACACCTAGAGTTATTAACCAGTGCAATGCCTACAGGGGACACATAGAGATGCTAAGGTACACACAAAAACTCGCTTCAGCTTTGTTTGCAGCCAGAGAGAGGGTGGGTGAGGATAGAGGACCAAAGTGCAACAGCAAGGAAAAGGCCACAAATGGTATCACGTCTCTCGATGGTTTGTATAACCACCGTTCCCCAGACTCCCACATCTCATTCATAGGGATGTGTTTTCCCCATTTTTCTAGTGAGTTAAAATTCAGGTCCTTTTTTTTTTTTTTTTTTCTTTTGTTGGTGTACCCTGAAACTATGCAACTTATATGGATACGTGTTTGTTTTTGCTCAACTTGGTAGTTCTTGTGATGCTTGGTGGTGGTGCTGCTGCTGCTGCTGCTGGTGCGCTGCTAGTGCTGCCGCTTGTTTGCATCGGCTTGCCTTTTATTAATTATCTCGTGTGAACTAGAGCAGACTTTATGCGCTAACCCTTTCCGTATCCCGTTTACATTCGAGTCGACTCGTGAGATATATCGACAGGGCCCTATCCAACATTCAGCACACATGGCACATTGGTATAAGTAGCTAACACGCACAAGGGAAATGCAACTAATACAATTGCGCTTTAATTAACGTGCTATGAAATTATGGAAATGGAGGTTGTTAAGAACACTCACATATCCTTGAGAAGGTGAAGGAGTATATCATACTACTCTTCGCCCGCCTTATTCTCGACATGAAACAGCTCGTGTCGGTCTCTATTCCCATCATCATGATCATCGTCATCATCGTCAACTTCATCGTCATCATTGTGGCAAATGGTAATCTCAAGACCGAATGTGTGAGAATATGTTATTCCGTTAATGATAATGAGAGTACGTTATGTATTTGCCGTGTGTGCGTGGGTAAGTACATTAAATCTTAGTCAGGAGCAAAGGAAAAAATGCCCCACACATACAAAGAAGTCGCCACAAACAGCAAAAGTTGGGGGTTGTTTTTTTTTTCGGAAGATAGAATTGTATGAGGTAGATACGAATATTTTCACATTTCCTTAGAAATTGTTTCATTTTTTGGTAAGGACCTTGTTTTTCTGTCTGAATTCGGTTGAAAAGAATTTATGGGGAGATGTTTTTCAACTCCTTGTCTTGTGGTTTGCTTTTAGTTTTAGCTAGCCATAGGGTTCTACATTTGGACTAGCACTTTTATTTTTATACATCATGCGAACCACATGCTCATAAGTCTCGCATTGAAGTTGCGTATGTAGGAAGGAGTAAAGGTTTGAAGGAAAATAAAATCAGAAGCCCATTGACCATAGTTATGGTTAAAGTTAGACCGTTGCACATTTGTATATGTATTTACCAGGGTTGCCGTTAGGCGACTTTTTAGCGGGCGACTACTTTTTGAAAAACGCCAGAATTGGACACTTTTTCAAAATCATGGCGTCTTTTGACATTCTCCATTCTTTTGAAGTCAGTAATTAAGGCATTCAATATTTAACAAACACTAAATTAAAATCATTTTGTAAGTCAATCGAATTCACATATTTCGTTGAAGTCAGTCAGTACTGACGCTTGCGCGCCATCTAATTCGTACCTCTGCAACGCGTTTGAGCTGCCTCCCACTCATTCCTAGAGAGCTCGATTCCTCCTCAACTGTTCTACGCCATGTTTGCCTAGGGCGTCCCGCTATTCTACCTGCTTGGGTGAGCGGATTCCATTGCGTTGTCTTCGCGCCGTAGGGTGTGTCTAATCCAGTGCCACTTTCTCTTTCTTATAGTAATGTGTATAGGTTCTTGGCCCGTTCTCATATAAAGCTGTTCGTTGGAGATCCGGTTCGGCCAAAAAATCCTCAAGATGATTCTTAAACATTTATTTTCGAAGACTTGCGGCCTGCGTGTGTTAATGGTGTCCACCTTCCAGGTACTGCACCCATACAGCAGGTCGATGCAGGAGGATGCAGCGCGAAAACCTGCCTGTTCGACATCGGATGGAGCAGATCTACTGATGTGTTTGGCGCCGCTTGAAACAGTTCGGTAGGGATGCCATTAATACCCACCGACTTGATTGCTGCCATAATTTCTGTTTTGCTGGGAGGTGCAGTGCGTATTCGGGAATTTATTGCTTTGGAATACTCATTCGGATTTGAGATCATATCGCCATCGTCTAAGTGATTTTGTAGCACTGAAGCAAAATGTTCTCTCCATCTATTGAGCTGATCCCCATCCGAAATCAGGAGGTTACCGTCCAGACTGTTCACCGGGTGTTGTTTGGAGTTTCGACCACCAATGAGCTCCTTGGTGATGCTGTAAACAGTCCTATTATCGCAGCCCTAGAAGCCAGTGTGTTGATATATTGACGTTTGTCACGTCTCACACTACACTGCACTTCTTTCTTCTTCGTACGGTACTGGACTTCTAACTCGGTTCTCTCTACTGCTGAGGCCGCTGCAAGGACGAACCTTTATTGCTGTACGCTCATCAATCCGTCTCCAGGTGTCTGCCGAAAGCCATGTGCGATAGTTTGCCTGCCTTTTACCGACATAGGTGTGTGCCCCGCTTACAAAAGCATTTTTCACAACATTTCAGTGATCATCCGTTCTCTCTGCTGCTGATTGCTTCTGCTTCTGAGGATAGGTGGTCCGTAAATTGTTGGCGCACTTGGGGGACCTTAAGCGGTATTGAACCTGGTGATGCTCAACAAGTTTGATCGGTTGTTGTTGACGGATGCAGTACGAAGGCGTATATGAGCTAGCGTAAGATGATGATCTCGTTCTTGTCCGATATCAGCTCCACGTCTGTTTAGGACGTCCAGGAGACAATTTCTTAAGCGGCGACTGATCGCAATGTGATCGATCTGGTTGGATGTTCTTTGCCTATTAGCTGATCTTATGGCAGGTGTTATGTTTAAACAGCGTACCTCCAATGACAAGGCGGTTGGTATTGCAGAAGTCCTCAAAGCGCTCACCGTTGTCGTTTCGGTCTCCAAGGCCGTGAACTCCCATCACGTGTTTAAGCATGTTGTTGTCGCTATCTACCTTGGCATTGAGATCCCCCAT
This sequence comes from Xylota sylvarum, assembly GCA_905220385.1. Classification (NCBI taxonomy): domain Eukaryota; kingdom Metazoa; phylum Arthropoda; class Insecta; order Diptera; family Syrphidae; genus Xylota; species Xylota sylvarum. The sequence continues at coordinate 97,737,500 of LR999957.1, read as the reverse complement.
AACCATTACGATGTTCCCATTAGGTGTTTCATTGAAGACGGCGCCTAACTGGCTATAGAAATTGTCCTTTTCATCCTCAGTCGCGTCATCAGTCAGAGCATAGCACTGTATGATGGTGACCTTCCTTACTCTACTCTGGACTCTGGCCGTCAATATCCGGTCACTGTGAGGTTTCCAAGATATGAGGCTTATAGGCGATGCTGGAGTTAGCACCAGTCCTACTCCAGACCTCCGTGCGCTTCCAGCTGGTTTACCAGAGTAGAGCATGACAGTACTTTTTGTTGGTGAGACATATTCCCCAGCATCGAACCATCTTAACTCACTCAGCACTAATATGTCTATTTGCCGTTGTAAGGGCCTTCTTGAAGTGAGTCCAGGAGGGTCTTAACGTTCCAGAATTCGATCGTTGTCCGTGTTTGATAGCCAAAGGTCGTCAGCAAATTATCCGTCCGTATCCGAGGCGTAGGTTTCCGTTTCGGATCAATTTTTCTTTTTACGTTTGAGGCTCGCTGGCCCCCGGACCAACCGCCACTTGTCCTGTTATATGGCGCAGGAGACTCGCCATTCATCCTCTCCCGTTCGCAATTTTTGAAGAAATTCTTAGATGCCACCATCAGGAGATGGGAGTAGGGCTTACTAACAGAGCTGCTAGGTTTTCGGCTGCAGTGGTTCTTTCTTAGCGAACCAACACCTATCGGGAGATGTTGCTCCTACGAGAAAGTTTTTCTTTAAATCGCAGTCTATTTGTCTGTCTGTCAATCTAGCAATTTTGACTATAAATCACATGCTTCCATTCTGACCGCTTTCATGGTAAAGGCGTGCTTTATTTACTTTGTCATTAAAGCTAGAGTATACGCTTCTCGATATAGCTATGCCCACAATACCTGACCAATATTTCCATTCCCGTTCAAGGTTTCCCTTCGTGTTTAACTCGTAACCTATTGGGGTTTCATGGTTTAAGAATGGCTAAGCACCATCCAAACCTAACTTTTGTCCACAAACCTCGAAAGTTGTATGAACATTAACTCATTCGAAAACTCACAAACTTACTAAGCGCCCCCATAATAAACTACAACTCTCTCCATGTCCTTCAAAACAGTTAATAATTCCCTAATTAGCTTCCATTATACTCGTACATATGTATGTATGTATGTAGTTCCATCATTTATTACCGATTTGCTGTTGAAACAAAACGCATCCTTACAGCCCTTGTCTTGTTGCTCGAATCCAAACTACCTATGTACATAACTTTCATATTGTTTTGCACAAGTTCCAAATTTCTTTTTTTTTTTTTATTTTCGCTTTTAATTTCCCTACCTTTCCCCAGCTAACCATTTCTCTTTGAATTAATTCGTTCGAAAAAAAAAAAAAAAGAGAAGAGTCTAAAATATTGTTTAATTAACTTTTTCTAATTAGCAGTATAAGCTCCGTAGGGCTTGCGAATCGAGTCGGGGGACCCGTATTTCATTGCGGTTTCGATTTTGTATGCGCGTGTATGTCAATTTATAGGATACAACATGGAACGAAGCTGGTGAAAGGAAATGAAATGGTAGTGTTGTGTGCCCCCCAGGAGTACCTTCTACACTTGAAGAGTGCACAGAGAGTCCTTCGCTGACTGCACACAGAGTAAATGTGACGTCCAATAAATTGGATAGCTCATTCAATAGTTCGCTATTTTTCCCCACTCATTCGTTGATTTTTCTCTCTCGTCATCGTCCTTCTCCTCCTCTTTTTTCTTCTTCGTCAATGATTTTTCTCGTTTTTCTTCTTTTTTTTTTTTGTTTTTTGCTCAACGCAACCGAAACTAGAAACAAATTAGTTTTTCCATTTGTGATTGGGAATTTTCCAATTCATTGATTTTTTTTTCCCTCGTTTAGTGTTTTTCTTTCTTTCGTTCTTTCGTCGTCTTGAATTTTATTGTTTCTTTCGGTTTTATATTTCTGTTGGAGTTGATTTGTTCAGATTTATGGCGACATGCAGTTTCTAATTATAAAAATCTGTCCTGGCACAGCGAGTGTTTTTGGGGTATGAAGTGAAAAGTTCGAAATGGCAGTGAAATGACGATGGCAATTATTGCAGCACGCAATGGGAACTTGGTTTTTCGAAAATTAAATTGCGGTATTAACATGGTATCTTTGGCAGCTGGATTTGTGGAGTCATAAAATTGCTGTCTTGGAAAGCAGTTAAATATGACATGGCACTATATCCGTCGTCGTCGTTTGGAAACTTAATTTTCGGTCAATGCTCATTACTGGTGGAACTACCCCCATTCGAAAGTCGTTCTATTTTCGTTGTGTTGTGGTGTTGGTGTGTGGTGTAGTAGCACCCCAAGAACTTTAACAAATTTCCAATTCTATCCGTACTTTACATACATATGTAAATAATAATTCTTTTTTCAGAAATGTCTATAGGTACGACATTTCCTTAGAAAGGACTTCAAACAATCATCATTATGTCTGTTAATATCTGATTAAATCCAATCAGTATGAAGCCGGGTGAGTGTTTTTATTAGTGTAGATATTTTTTGTCATAAATTTAAGCCAACCACCTAATGTCTACTTAAGAAAATATTTAGCACTTCTGTTGTTTTGTTTTATTCTTTCTTCGCCGTACTTACTGTCTTGCTTATGGGGACTCGGACCTACGAAGTATCTTATTTAAACAGCTCTACTTTCCATAGCAGATAATTCTACGGAGATCGCTTCCAGTTATCCAATCGGGAGCCTATTTCATAAAACTACAACACTAATAATTATTGGTGAATTCGCTTGTAACTTGTAAATTTTTGTTTCATAAAGAATGCCAATTCACTAATAACTACAAGTATGCCAGGCTTGTAACCATAAGTGAATTTACAACTGCGGCTAGCTTTGCTGTCTCATAAAAGTACTTACTTACTTACTTAACGGGCTCCCGACCCGTGAAGAGTCTCTGCCTGAGACACAGCAGCCTTCCACTCTCTTCGATCCCGGGCACGCTGCTTCCAGTTATCTAGACCAAGCGCTCTGGCATCCGCGATAGCTTAATCCTTAAAACGGAGGTTCGGTCTTCCTTGTCTTCTCGAACCTGGGGGCTGTGATTCGAAGATCCTCTTTGCTGGAGCATTATTGTCCATTCGCTCGATGTGGCCGAGCCAGTGTAGTCGACGTGTTTTGGCTTTTTGGACTACATCCACATCCTGGTACAGCTCATAGAGTTCGCGGTTATATCTTCTCCTCCATTCGCCCTCCTCGCATACGGGACCGAATATCCGAAGAAGAATTTTTCTTTCGAAAGTGTTCAGTATTTGCTCTGCTTTCCTGCTTATCGTCCAGCACTCGGCTCCATACAGCAGAACTGGCAGGATCAAAGTTTTGTAGAGCATACATTTCGTCTTTCGAGTTAGGAGTTTTGACCCCATTTGTTTCGCCAAACCGAAGTAGCAGCGGTTTCCTAGGGTAAGTCTTCGTCGAATCTCCACTAAGTTGTCATTCGTGGAGTTGATATTTACTCCGAGGTAGGTAAACTCCTTAACCACTTCGAAGTTACTGTTGCCAACAGTGACGTTTTGTCCTAGGCGGTGGACAGATGCTTCTTTGTTTGTTGACAACATGTATTTGGTTTTGTCCTCATTCACTTCAAGGCCAACACGTTTCGCCTCTTCTTCAATTGCCGTAAAAGCCTCTAACACGGCGCGCTGGGAGCGACCGATGATGTCGATGTCGTCTGCGTATCCCAGCAACTGGACAGATTTGTTGAAGATAGTGCCTTCCGTGTTTACACCTGCCCTGCGCACTATCTGTTCCAGCACAAGATTGAAGAAGTCACATGATAGCGCATCCCCTTGCCGAAATCCGGTGCATGTTTGGATAAAAAAAAGTATTTGCGCAAAAAATTATTAGCGACGGACTTGTAACTACAAGTGAATTTGTTACAAGAGTAGAGAGACTTGAATGTCACAAAGAAAGAAAAAAAGAAAAAAGAAGAACGGGAAATGCTTAGATGGCTTAACTGTGAAGTATAGCCGCAGACTCGTAGTTCTTCGCAAATAATTTTTAACTTGTAGTTACAGACTTGTAGACTTGTAGCATTTTGATCGCTACACTTATAATTTGAATTTGCCGCGCTACAAGTGCTGAAAAATGTTTATGGAACACAAAATTACAACGTCATACTTTATTTGTGCTTGTGGTTACAAGTTTTTAAGTTCAACACTTGTAGTTTTATGAAATAGGCCCCAAATCGACGATCACTTGATCTTTTTATCTGATTTTCGGTCTTACTTGCTGTTTCGAGCCTAGGGGCTGAGATTTCATTCTCATTTTCCAAATACTCACAAGTACAGTGGTTGAATAGGGGAAATCTTCTAAAATGGTGAATAACCATAACAACTTAAGATTTACATCTAACTACCCTCTCTAGCGCAAGGCTGTCAACCATTTTAATGGGGCTTTAGTTTGATGTACATACATATGTACATATATTAGGTATACGGCACAATGGACCCGAACTGTGGTCTAAGTGAGCAGTGACACGTCACAAGGCACCCATTTACCTAACCTAACCTATAGGTATACGGCCTATGTGTTGAGCATTTGACCATAGCGCGCCTTTGTCGTTCCGAGAGGCACCATTATTGTGTGATAGTACTGAGTCTCACTTCTCTAGATTTGATGACGTGTTAGAGTACATTGCTCATACTTAGAAACTTTTTCGGTTATGTGGCCCTAGTAGTCTCTTGAGCGTTATTTTAGGTTATAGCTCTGTTCTTCCTTCCTAGTTACCGGAACTCTTCTTTGAGGGTTTGATCCCTTATTTTACACAATGGTTCAGGTGATCTATTTCTTTGTAGGGAGACGATCATGATGAAAATGGTTTGTCAAATTCTCAAGTAGATCATTCACTACAAGACTTCATATTAAGGGATATAGCTGTCCTCTTTGTGGGCATCCTCTTACTGTGCTAACCTTGATAATACCTTCTGATGTATGATTCTCCGCTGATCTTGTGCTCAGAAGTGATACTCATCCACTGTGATACTGTGTTATTCACTGTGTCTTCCTATTGTCCCGGGTTAGATTGGAAGACCGGAGCCGAAGCATTTGTGCTGATCCGCTCTACATGTCCTAGCCATCTGATACGACTGATGTGTAATTTTTTCCCTAAGTCGATGTTGCCTTACAGCTCATATAGTTCGTTGTTGAATCTCCTCCTCCAAAGCCCGTCAACGCAAACGGGACCGAACATTTTACTAAGAAACTTTCTCGCAGTGACCGAGGATATCTTCATCCAAGCTTCAGCGCCATAAAGTAGAACTGGGATGATCAAGGGTCTTATTCAGAGTTTCCTTAGGTATTCGGGATAGGGTCCTACCACTCAATTGACTTCTCAGCCCAAAGAAAAAGCAATTGGCAAGAGTTATTCTTCGTTTTATTTCTGATGTGATGTTGATGTTGCAGGGTTTACAACAGAGCCGAGGTAGACAAAGTCTCTTACTACGCCCCAGTGACAGCCAACTCATTTCTACCAATTATGTCAATATCATCGGCATACGCTAGTAGTTGCACAGACTTTTGAAAGATTGTGTTTCCGGTCTTGACTTGTGAGTTTCGCACAATCCTTTCAAGTATGATGTTGAAAAAATCACATGACAACACGTTATCTTGTCTAAAACTTTTTTTGACATCAAAGATTCGGTTAGATTGTTACCAACATTGATGTACCGGCGAGCATTCTCCATCGTCATCCTGCGCAAGCAAACGAGTTTGCCAGGGATGCCAAACGTGTCTCCACATAGCTCATCTCTATAAAAGCTGTCAGGCCGCATATGCCTTGAAATCGATAAATGGTGGGTATCGATTTGGATTTCTTGGGTTTTATTTAGGATCTGTTGAAACTTGATTGACTGTGAACTTTCCTGGCCTGAAACCACACTGATAGAAGCCGATCAGAGTGTTGACGAAGGGTTTCAGGCGTTCCACAGTATGGCAAATAAGATTCTGTTTGCTGACGCATTATAGTCCATTGGCTCGATGTGGCCGAGCCAGTGTAATCGTTATGCCTTGGGTTTATGGACATCATCCACAGTAAGTCTTTGTCGAATTTCCCGTAAGATGTCATTTGTGGAGATGATATTTACTCCGAGGTAAGTAAACTCCTTAACCACTTCGAAGTCATTGTTGCCAACAGTGACGTTTTGTCCTAGGCGGTGGACAGATGCTGCTTTATGTGTTGACAATATGTACTTGGTTTTATCCTCATTCACTTCAATGCCTACACTTTTTGCCTGTTCTTCAATAGCCGTAAAAGCCTCTAACACGGCGCGCTGGGAGCGACCGATGATGTTGATGTCCCTGCGCACTATCTGTTCCAACACAAGATTGAAGAAGTCACATGATAGCACATCTCTTTGCCGAAATCCGGTGCATGTTTGGAATAGTTCAGAGGAACTGTTTCCGAATTGCACGTTGCAGCGCGTGTTTTCCAGCGTCACGCGGCACAACTCGATCAGTTTAGCCGGAATCCCGAATTCGGCCATCGCCTTGTAGAGCTCATGACGATGAATGCTTTCATTTGTGGCTTTAAAGTCGTTGAAGAGGTGATGAGTCTCGACTTGAAATTCGTTGGTTATTTCCAGGATTTACCTTATTGGTCGATCGTCGATCTGCCAGGTCACACTGGTAGTGTGCTACAGAAAGGTATCAGACGTTTACATATTAAGTTGGATGGGATCTTATATGCGACATTAAGCAGGGATATGCCTCGATAGTTCTTACAAGACATAATATCGCCTTTCTTTAAGATGGGGCATATAGAGCTGATAGTCCAGTCATCGGGCATGACTTCGTCCACCCATACTTGGTTGATGATTTGGTGCATGCCCCCTACCAAAGCATCACCACAATGTTTGAAAAGCTCTGCTGGTAGACCATCAGAGCCGGCCTTGTTGTTCTTCAGCTTTTTGATAGCTGAGCCGACCTCTTCAAAACAGGGAAGGGGGTTAATTCTTCATTGACTGGATGCGGGTTCTCTTTCTGCCCTATCACTCTCTCTACCTGCCCATTAAGTAGCTGCTGGAAATGCTGCTTAAACACATCTACTATTCCGTGTGCTTCGGTGACTAGGTTTCCTTCACTGTTTCGAAGTGCCTTCGTTCCGGGCTTGAAGCCAGCTGCCAGTTGCTTGGCTTTCCTAAGAAACATCGGGATGTTGTTCCTATCGCGGGACTCTTCGATATCCTTAAGTTGGGAGACCGCGTGGGCCCTTTTCTTCTTATGCAGGATCTTCTTCTGGCTCGATACTCTTCTCTCGCGGGCCTTGTTTTGCGCTACAGCGCTTGCATGTGTGCATTTTCCGTCACCCGTCACCTTTCCGACGCACGCATTCATCATCATACCAACGGCTCTTTTTGGGTGGTGACTGTTAGCATATGGTGGTGTCGACTACTTCTTTGATGATGATGATGTCGCGATACTGGTTCCACAGGTTGTTGAAGTTTGTGGATTGTGAATGCGCAGCGGAGAGCCTCTCGCTCAGGCACTCTCTGTAGGTTCTGGCTACTCCACTCGGCCTAATCCGTTAAACGTTGAATTTCTTTTTCTTGGCGGTTTGCAGCTCCTTCTTGTTGAATAGTCGAACTCTGAATTTAGCTGCAAGAAGAAAATGGTCAGAGTCGTCGTTTGCCTCTCTGAACGGTTGAACAGTCAGAATATTGGATGCGTGCCTAGCGTCTATTAGCACATGGATTTGGTTAACTGTTCGACCATATGAAGAGCGCTAAGTTGCTGTGTGGATTCGTAGTCTTAAAAACCTACTGCTACTTATAACCATATTGTGAGCAAAATCGATTAGCCAGAAGTCATTGTTTGCTGTCGTGGAGGCTGAAATTGGCGACTAATTCATCGAAGATGTTTTTCTTACCGATTTGGCATTGAAGTCCCGGAGTATGATTTTGACGTTTTGACTAACCCCTTTGTAATTGGCGCAATTTAGAGGATTTCCTTTCTTGTGGATCGGCCAAACGATGCTGGGATTCCATTTACCAGGCATACACTGGTCTGACTAAATTTTAGATATGAGTTGGTGTACCTATATTCTCTATCAAGTCATCTTCAGCTGCTTTGAACAACTCGGCCTGTAGGCCATCAGGTCCAGCAGACTTGTTGGATTTAAGCTTGGATATTACTTTGGACATCCAGAAGGAGGTATTACGACGACCGCAATATGATCAATTTGGTTGACGGTTTTAGGATCACAAAACCGCCATCGTTATGTACAGCCAGTGTATTATTATCTAAAGTTTAAGGGGAAAGTAAAAATTATGTCGGTTGGTATAATGATGGCCATAATTCTAACTGCTTCAACACTACGAAAATATCAAATTTTGTCTTCGCTGGATTAGCATTGACACCACATCGCTCAATCCAATTGACTAGCTTTGATAGACTTTAGTCCAATAGATCCCGTAGCGTCGCAACGTGTTCCTACCATTCCTTCCTTTTCTATGTTGAGGATTATTTCGTTCCCGGTATGAAGGCATTATTGTAGTGATAGCACCCCTCCTTGTGTTAACAGTGACAACAAGAGTGCCATTACAATAATAATAATGTAGAACATACAAGTAAGTGATCAGCACTCACCAGCGAATCGATCTTTCCAAAGGATTCTGAAATGGAGCATTCCAAGCATCTACTGGTTTCTTTAAGAGTTTCGAACCTTCCCCTGCTATCTCAATACGAGTTCGACCTAACCACTCTTATTCTTCTATCAGTGGAGATTCCTTCAATTTTATCTTCAGGGATCAACTAAAAAGTTTTCTGCTTTCTTTAAATTTTTTTCAACTCGAAAACTATTTTGTAAAGTTTTTTGTTTTTGTAAGTGCAACGCCCAGTAGCACTCTAATTGTGATTGTGCTTATTAAAACCAAATTGTGTCCTTAATCCTTTGTCATAGCACAAAGTCGCCTTCTGGCTAAATTATGCGTTAACTCAAAAACAAATTTGCATTAGCATAATTGCAACAAATTGCCATTAATAGCAATAAACACCAATAAACACCGACAATGCAGCATATGACAAAGGTGGCGCGCACACTAAACACATCACAGACAGAAATTAATTACAATTTCATGGCGCGTTTCAAAGGTTCGTTGTCCTTCATTCTCTCCTCGAACACCTCTCATTCAACCTCCCTCGATAAAAAATATTAATTAAACAAAAAACGCATCCCCATCCCGTATGCCATGCATGTGCGTGATACGTACCTGTCAACGACCGTTCTCATTTCTTTTCCGATTTCAGGATCTTTTTTCGTGTACGTAGTCGTCATACCGCATGTAAACGACATACTTACGCTGGTTGCCCCATACCAACACCCCCACCCAGACCAGACCAGACAGTAGGACATTTTCGTTGCGGCACAAGTGTGCAAGTGTGGCTCATTTAAAATTTATTACAAATTTATGAGCGGAAGTTATTTTACAACGTTGACAGTTTTACAATGCGTCATTCAGCCAGGAAAATCGCAGCAGCATCGCAGAGGTGCTGATGATGGAGGCGGTGGGCTCAAGGGGGCACAAGGGACTCTGACGAGCGTGTGCACCCCCCGACTAGTAACGAATAAATTTTAAATTAATTTTTCCGCGTGATGTCCGCGTTTCGTAGTACACGCGCACTTACGGATGGAAAGACAAAGCCAAAGCCAGACACAGTCATTCGATTCAGATTCATCCTCTCGAGAGTCACAGTCACAGCCAGAGTCGGAGTCTATGATGTCCCATCGCTGGTGATGATGCCACCACTGGCACTATCAGCATCAGCAATGCAATATAAAGTGAAGTATTGCGTGTGAGTTATTGTTAATCGCGATGACATGACATTTCTGGTACATGCCGCGGAACACATCTCGTGGGCCCATGAACCCGCGAGTGTGGGACGAACTCTCTCTCTCTCTCTGGAAGCGGGGCGAAACGACATAACTTTTGGGGCAGGCAAATGTCTGTCGATGGATTTATGAGAGGAAAAGTGTTGTGTTTTTTTCTTTTATCGTCGGTAGAACTGTTACAAATGGCAAAAGAGCACTTTTGGTGACATAATTCTCTTTATATGGCGGCAGGAATTTGGCACAAATGTCATTTGAAGTTGTTTAGTTGGTGTGAAATCTACTCTGTGGAGCAAAGGGGTTCAGGTGTGAAATGGTTTCATAGTTGGAAGCGTTTATAGACTGGAAGATATTGCTGTGTTTGGTTGATGAGAGTTTCTGCTTTCGGGCCATCAATTCCTCTCGAAAAGTAGGTAAGCGAATGTTTAATGAGTTATGATTCACTGAAGGGGGAATTATTGACATTCGACATAGTTTGAGCTGATCTTTGCCTAGTCCTTGCTATCAGTGAGATAGACACAATTCTGTCCAGCGATGGTGGAATATTATCGAATAAACTTATGAGCCTTTATAAGGTTGTGGGCCAACAAAAGACGTTGTTGAACATTTCCTGACAAATCATCGGTTCTTTAGTTAGATTAACCATGAGGATATCGTTCTCCAGGATTTTCAATGTAATCATGTCAGCTTGTTTGATTCCATTCGTTTGCCACTTTTGAAGACTCTCTGCATTAGATTCAGATCCTGATGACAGCCAAAAATAAGTGGAACTCGGTCATCACCTGTGATATAAATATGTATGTAGACATCAAGGAAACTCTGGCCATGATACGATATAGCCAGAATCAAGAAACTCCTAATAAATGACAAAAAATCGCTGTAAATGTTAGTAGATGCACTCATTGGCCATAATCTTCTAAAGAACCCCACAATGAAACTTAAACTCAGCAATGACATACATACATATATGTAGAATCTGCGCCTACGAAAAGGTTCACGAGGATGTACCTCACTACTTCTATCACTATCCAAGCCTATGTCACTTGAGGAACAGAATACTAGCAAGACATTACGTCCAAGTCTTACAAGAACTATCCGATGTCTCATTATATAATCTTTCCAGGAAGACATCACTATGGCTGCAGTATGGAAGAAACCCAGTACAGGAACTGGGACCAAACCCCTATGGGTCCACAAGTACTTACATAAGAGTGTGATTCTTCCTCCCTTCATCAATCCACATACATAGGCGCCTACCCATCTACCTACCTACCTACACTCAGCCGCCATAATTTATCCCAGTAATGTTCGTTTATTATGATTTTATTATTTGAAGATGGGGTATGTTGCACCACAACCTGTTGGTCTATTGTGCCCCCAGCTAACACCTTGCGGAGGTACATGCCCTCATTAGAGTTCCCCTCGCATTTGGATTCCTTTCGGAATCATTTTGAAGTTAATGCATTCTTTCTACACCCTGGCGGAAGAAATCTGTCCTAGAACACTCTCTCTAATCTAGTTTATTTTAAGAATCTAAGAATGAGAGCTGGATCTAGTGACGGTATTTCCTCATCTGATAATTGGTACTTGCTCAAGCATTTCATTCTTCAAGTTCCCAGCACATGTTCTGGGATTTCTTATTATGACTTCCTTTGTAAAATAAAATTTCAGTCTTGTTGTTGACTCGCACTCAAGTGTTAGATAGCAGGTCTTCAATTTGTTGAACATGCCTATGATGCCTATTACTGGGCAGCTTCCTCCATTAGGGTCCGCTGCAAGGCATTCGTTTAGGTGTGCTTTGATATTTTCCCAAACGGAACTAAACAGAAGAAGTTTTTCGTGGTCACTCTATGGGAGCGTCATTTGTGAAATTTTTGTTTATATTGAAGTACAGTGGAATACTCTCAAATCTTTTTCACAATCATGGCTATCGACAGCTACGTCGAAGTCTTTTTACCTATTCAATTTCTATTGTTGTAAAGTATGTGTAACGTATTAAGAGTGTACCGCTTTTGAGCGTGTTTATTCGTTCTTTTGGAGGACTTTGACATTATTCAAGTCCAGTTGATTTGGGTCGCCCTGTCTTACTATTCTGTCTCAAGTCCTTCAGCTATACTCGTTCTATCCGTGTAGAGGTAATTAGGCACACATAGGTCAGAACTACAATTATCGCTGCTGATGGACATGACCTTTTACCCTTTAATTTCCATAGCTGATTATTTAGACCCTTGCCGTCATAACATAGGGAATGATTCATATCGCCATCATTGTTATATTTTACCTGCTAGGCCTTTATAGATACTAGATCCTTAGTGAACTTAAACGCTTCTTTTTCTTGTCTCTTTCCTATTGGCTTCAGTTTTTTTTTAAGAAAACCATCATATATTCGTTATCACAACGTCACTACAACCTTCTGTTTTTGTTCCCCGCTTGTTCACGACCATATTGTCAAAAGGAAGTTTGTCTACGTTCCAAAGGAAGAGATGTCCCTTGGCCTTTGGGTAACCTTGTCTAATAGATATGGTTCTTACTGTTGTGAACTTGCAAACCTTGCAGTTGATTTGATGTAGTGTCAACGTGTCATTCGGAGGTGGATGAGACCTGGACAGTGACAGAGAAAGTGGGTTGTATTGACTACCTCATCTCCAAATCTACGACATATGGAGGACTTCTTCCGTTAGTCTTAGTTTTTTCATATGATACCGCAGACAGAGTGCAGACAGATGCTCCTTGATTACTACTATCAGGGCCGAAGTGGATTTCCCATTCTTTGCCATAATCTTCTAGGATTCTTCTTTTATCGAAGCAAGGCCATATTCTTCCCAATGACTTCTGCAGCGACATTGAAATCAGCAAAGACGCTGCCAGACTCAGAAAAGTCCTGTTAAAACAAGACGGCACATGGACTGACTCCTGCTTTGACACCTTGAAAGAACTTATCAACACTTACTTCCCTGGGTGCTCCTTCACCAACTTACGCTGTAAAAAGAGGATCAGCAGCTTAACGACATTAAATAGAACACAATCAGCCATTCAAATTATTGACGAAAAGAAAGTAACATGGGCCATTGACCCCTACTCATACTACCAATCGCCGGGACCCGAAGGAATTATTCACATGAAGCTGCAAAGTTCAAAGGCCTATTCCGTTCTATGGCTCATACGGATTTTCAAAAGCTTCATACGCTGCACCCACATATCATGGAGAGAAGTCAACCTCATTTTTATCCCTATGGCGGGAAAGCCCAGTCACGCCAAAGCAAAGGATTATAGACCGATCAATGTAACATCTTTTCTGCTCAAAACCCTAGAAAGAATACTAAACATCTATATTCGCTCCAAACTAATCCCAAGGGATGTCTTACATTACATACCCCACATCTGCGGAGGGCCGATCAGTAGAGACAGCGCTATATGAGGTGGTTACAATCACCGATAAAGCGCTCTTGGACATTGAAGGAGCCGTCAACAATGTAAACTTGAAATCAGTCAGAACGGCACTAGTCCAGACGCATGTGAATCCTATCCTATCAGGTTTGATAAAATGTGACCAAAACGTCAAATTAGTGACTGAATTTCTACGCAAAATCTTCGGTAAATAATGTAAGTTAAAACCAGCCATCATCCACTGGATGTACACCGCCATCGTTAGACCTATCTTCATCTACGGCTATCTGGTCTGGAGGCCTGCTTCCGCAAAAGCTGCAAACCTAAGCACCCTCGGAAGAATCCAACGTCTAGCGTGTTTAGGTACCAACAGCGCTATTCGGACAACACCTACCGCCACCCTTAAAGCCATCTTCCGGTTTTCCCCATTGGACCTCTTCACCAAGAAAGTAGCAGCAAAAAGTGCCCTACGCTTTCGACAGACTTGGATGTGGAAAAGTAACCAAATCGGACACAGCACCCCATCACCAACACGGACTACCTTACCCCCGAGACGGACTTCAGCCTCAACCTCGACGTAAAACTTCACTCTAGAGAGAACTGGACAAATTTTGCGGTCATTACCTCCGCCTCCATATCCATCTTCAGGGCTTGGTCAAAAATAGACGAAGATACGAGCTCGGGAATATTCTCAGAGCTACCATCAATCGCACGTTCCATAAAACTTCCCAAATACGTAAGTGTGTTCGAAGCTGAAATATATGGAATAACCGAGGCAACAATCCTATAAACATCTACATCGACAGTCAGGCAGCCATCAAATCCCTTGCCTTCAGCACAACGAGATCCAAGAGAGAAACCCTCTCCAAGACATTTAATACCCTCACCGGACACTGTCCTATAGGAAGACAGGCTCAAAGATTGGGCATCCCATACAACGACTTCTGTAGAAGCTGTACGGATAAAGACGAAGAGGAGACCATCAGTCATCTCCGAAAAGACTACACTAGGTGAATACCTTTTCAATGATCTAAATGATCTCAACAACGGCAAAGATTAACTCCTTCATACAAAGGAGTGGATAGTTCCCAGAATAAGAGGGTTGTACACCCACCTTGCACATCGGCAGCACAATAAACCTTTTCGGGTCTAAGTCCATCCTCATCGAGGGCCGGTTTCAACCAATCAACCAACCAATGCCCAAGCCTCAACAGAACTATATACTTAACCCTTGGAAAAGTATCTTTCAACGACTTTAGGGAACTAGCGAACACGCCACCTGAAATCACCTTAAACACAATGAATCAGTTGAGATCCGAGTGAAGCTGAACCTCCTTTGAAGTTGCAGTCACTCCTCCAACCTACCTACCTAAGGCCTTATTCTTCTTGTAGTTACACAAGTGTCTGTTCACCGAGCTGTCGACTTATTTTGATCTAGATTGTCAGTACCTGGTATGTCCGAATGAGCAGGGACACAGGAACACATTAGGTATGACTTTGTACTTATTGCCAATGTTTCATTTGTATATTCCGCCACTTAAGTGACTCAAGCTCGCTTCTACCTACACGTGTATGTCCTAGATATCCTAGATGATTGGAACGAAGACTTCAAAAGACATTCTCATTTGTCAACCTTACATCAAGCGTCTGTAGGCACGTGGAGAATGCTTTATGTTTTCCACAAAACTACCCCAAATGGCCTCACAAAACAATCCTTTTTTGGTTTATATAAAGGGGAGGCAAATCTTCTAGGAAAAAACCCTCATTGGGACATTGTTCTTTTTGTCCAACATTCCCTCCAACTTATGGCTTCTTATAGTAGTACCTACATACAACAGATGAATCTACAAAAAAGCAAACCCATATTGCACATCTATTTCACTGCATAACGAATTTAATTTAATATCATTTATTATGAATAACTCTCCCATTGATTTCCCGAGGTGGCGATATGTCCTAAAGAAGGACCAAGCGTGCTGGAGAAATATGCTTTTGTGATAAACTGTGTGCCAATGAAAATTTTAAAGTGAAAAAGGATTCAGAAGGTAATAAATTTTAATTTTATCCCTGCCACTATCGATGGGGAGTGGGATAAATAGCCTTTGATTATTCAAGGACATCAAAGTCATTTGTCTTAGATTGTCGAGAGAAGAAGGTCGTTAAAGTAAAGAATGTATTCTGTCGTCTGAAAGAGAGTCAACATTAGGGAAAATGTTTTTACGAGATACTTTTGTAAATCCACATAAACTATGTACGTTCCCATAGTATCTGCTATACTAGCTGGACTGCTATTAAGCATTTTATCATGAGTGGGACTCTCTATGCATTTAGGTCGCATTCAGAGACGATCTTATCCACACTGTTCTTTCATTATGGTTGCCATAGTATCTTCTACCTTTCTCAAAGAGAACCCATCTTTGTTGTCATTCTTGGTGGTGACTGGGAATCGCTTGATCTTCGTTTTGTTGTTCTGTTATCCTTTGATAGCATGTCTACAATACTCGTGCTGCTTGCTTTCTTCGATATTTCTGGAACTCAACACCTGCCTTTTTTTACTTTCAATATAGCAGTTGCACCCATAGTTTACCTTCAGGGGACAGTAAGCGACACTGCATTATCGGTAGGCTGGGCCTCCTCACTAATGACTTCTGAGGAAACTATACTCCACCTCATTTGTACATGCCAAGCTCTCTCCGCTCGCAGAAGATGGCACTTAGGTGCCTACGTCTTCGATAATTTGGTCGAACTGGGTAACGTCAACATCAATAGCCTCCTGTTGGTTGCGAGGTTAGTCTTAATTGAGGATTTGAGATCCATGTGGAACTACAGTGGACCTTGACTGGTCTAAGTCTGGCTGCTCACGCGGTTTGCCATGACAACCTACCTACCTACCATATGGACGGATTCTCTTGTCATTTTTTTATCTACTTAGGTCTTTAATCGGAATTCGAACCATATGTCTTCGTTGGAAGTCTGAAGCTTACTTTCTTGGACGTTCTAGGGTGATGAACGTTTTGGCTTCAGTCTTTTATGACAGGGACGTCTTGACCTACATATTTTACTACTCCTTCATCCAGCCTTCAGCAAAGTTCGTCGGAGTTGGAATTGGAAGCTATTTGTTTAGCACTGCCTAGTTGTTTAATTGTGGCTCTCAGAGCTTTCAGACACAGACACGTTCGACTTAGCATAGCCAATCTTATTCCTAATGTTTAAATAAAAAAAATAATTAAAAACCAATACTCTCATGTAAGTGTATATCCAGGTTATCCTGTGGTTTGCTTTTACCTACGAAAAGGTCAATCACATTCTCCCCACAAAAAGGGTTGCCCCATACTATAGTGCAGCCGCTTTAAATTCCTCCTCTTCAAAGAGCCATAACATTGTCCATAAAGTCAACCATATAACCACCCAATCACCTTTGCCGCAAAAACCTTACCCAATTTAGATTCCCCATCGGCCATATGTGCTTGTCCATATGTGACCGTTAGTTTTTACTGCTTCCAATAAAAAGGGGTTGCTGCTGTAGCATCCGTAGCGGGATCGTTTCTAAAATTATCTCCCTCCACCTATGTATGCCGGCATTGTAGATGGAGGTCACACATGCAGACCACGACCACCAGGACGAGAGATGCCAGTGCCACTCAATCCTTACAAAGTCGAAATAATAAAATTAAATATCCTTAAGTCACAATTATAATTGCGGCATCGTTATCCACTCCAAGCACAGGGGGCTATTATGGACTGACCGACCATCAAATGAGCGGACGACCATCGACACTAAGGAGCCCAAGTTATATGGCGAGAGACGATGACGGTGGCTTCAAAGGATGTCGCACTCGCACACTGAAACTGAAGGAAACAACAAACCGTGCCGTGTATGCTGTTGCTGTCCTGTTTTATGAACAATTTGACAGCTAATTTAGTTCTTTAGTTGTATGAGTGACTGTGTGCTACAATTTGATTTGATGTCACCGCATAACGACGCAACGTAACATAACACACAAAAAGTTACAACGTGAATAAAAATAATATCCTTGCTGTGTGGTGTGCGTACATTTTCTTCTTTGGCGAAATGATGATGTCCTGATGGCGGCAACGTTGGCGGCGGCGGCGGTGGCGATGGCGGCACTGAACACACCCATCGAATGGGGCGCGTACGATGACTGTTATTATTATTATGATGATGATGATGGTGATCGCACTCAATTGCCCCGTGTAACATGTGAACGAAGGGCGGCCCTGGTGAAAGTATGTACGTCGGGCGCGCTGGAAGGGGGCCTGAACTCCATTAAAATTTTATTGTTATGCCAACACTTCGTTTGGTTTTCGCGCGGGTGGCGGGTTGGCATTCACATGTTTGTTTGTCAAGAGTGCGAGAGAGAAAGCGAGAGCTGTTTTCGACTCTTTTACATCCTTTTGCATCGCTTTTGTGTTTATTCCGCGGCGTAGAGAGTTAAAGGAAAAAGCTCAGAACAAAAAAAAAAAAGAAAAAAAGAAAAAATACTAACTGCCTAAGGATACCGAATACACCACATGTGGGAAATTTCTGTGTGTTACCTCCATTCCTTGGTGCCGTTTGCTCGTTTTTTTTTTACATTTTTAATGCGCGATTTTTATTTTTTATTTTTATTTGCCAGTGAAAAGAATTTATTTCGAGCGAAGAGCAAACCGCTTTTGGCACCAAAGGTAATGCCACCCACCGGCGCCGCAGGCTCCTTTTTTAAGCGAGTTGTGGTAACTTTGCCTTTGCCTTTCACCCTGCTTCCGTAAGCGTAAGCGTGCCCCCACCTGTCAAAGTTTTGCACCCTCAAACGGGCGAATTGTCGACTTGTGCGGGTTTATCCTTTTGCGCTCATGTGCAGAGCACCTGTGCTAGGTGTACTGGGGGTAGAAATGATTGGCTTTTACTTGAGGTAAGCAATAAAAATTGTGTTGTTGGCAGTCTTCCTTGTCGCTGTGTGTGGGGTGAGAATGGGGCGCCAAGATACGTGTAGGAATGCGAAGGAATTAAAAATTTAAGGACACAAGTGTTTTCGGAAGAGGAAATCTGAGGAATTTTTCTTTGGAAAGATTTTTCCGTTGCTAAAGAATGTCTGAAGGAATTTAAAGGTGCGCAAGGGAGTGTATTCGTTGTTGAAAATTTTGCTGTTTTTTTTGTTGTGCGTGTAGCAATAACAGTTGGACGAACAATAGAGTTAATAAGTACATTTGTACTGAAGGAAATTTCTATTTGATTGGGTAACCAAACCGGTGACATACCACGCAGGTTCATCTCCATGCAAAACTATGCATTCCTTATTTAAGACAACTTGCTGAACTCATCTTTTTTGTCCTGCAAGATTCAATTCGGTGATGTCTCACCAATACTCTTTTTTTTTTTATTTTTCACGGTTACACCTTTTGCGATTGTCCGACAAACTGTCTCTGGTATTATTACTGTCATGAAAAACTTGCATACTTGTACTACCAGTGCAATGAGAACAACACCAACAGCAGGACATGAGGTCATCCTCAACCTACTCCTAGACCTTTTTATACAAGAATCGGTAGCCACAAGTCCTCTAAGGATAAGTCAATCGGACAGTTGGAGGCCGAATGCGTCAAGTCTAGGATCCTTCACAAAAAAAAAACAAAGTATGCAAAAACAAGAGCGTTCTATAGACCGTTCTATAGACGTTCTCACCCACCACTTGCAGCTTGAGCAAAGTTATATTGGTCAACTAGAAGCCATTAACCACTTAGTTTCAATAAAAAGGGTAACAAGGCTACTTCATTGCGATTAAGTTAAGCTTAGTGCCATAATCGAGTATGAGTTGCAATTGCGATATCTCGATGAACTACTGATCTAGATTGTGTAGACTTCTGGACTTGCCTTCCATACCCTAAGAAGTCTAGCTGGGAGGGGTTCTACATTTTATGAGTCTGATGAGAAATTAGCATCGCATTGCTTTCTTACATTTTCAAAGGAAATCCTGATTCTTGAGCACCTAGGACTGATAAAATCTCAGCTTTTTCGTGATAGTAGCAGGTACTCTCCAAGTACCACATCCATATAGCAACAGGGACTCAGCGTTGGAAAGGAAAAGTCGTAGCTTGATGTTTAAGTTGATGGAATTACCTCACCAAATTTTGGTTAGCATCCCAAACGCAGACTATGCTTTACCGATTCGGCTGGCTATGTATACATAGTTCGGTTCCGCCATATCGGTTGAAACAATACTCCCAAGGTCTTGGAATTTCTCTACTCTTTTAACTGTTTGTCCACCAATGCATATATGTATAAGCTGATGAGTTCGATCTAAGGCTGAGAATTTTTGTTTTTACCGAATTAATTTTCTGCCCAACGACATCTGCTTCCGTGTCAACATTTGCTATCATTTGGTGAAGGTCCATTATTCTGTGAGAGAGTAGGGATACATCGTCAGTGTAGTCGAGTTTGAGTTCGGATGTAAGAGTCCATCGAATTCCTCCGTTTACCGTTGACAAAACAGCATTTAGAACATCGCCAATCACCAATAAAAACAATATTGGTGAAAGGATACAGCCTTGCCGAACTCCAATTTGAACTCCGAAATCCTCAGACATCCTTTCTTTATGCAAAACATGACTTGTAGACCCATCGTATGTAGACTTGATAATTGCTATTAGTTTATCTGGAATACCTCTCCAAATAAATTCCCGATTGACACTACCAAACGCCTTTTCACAATCAATGCAGGTGAAGTGGTGTACGATGAAGGGTGTTGATATGGTCGACACAGGAGGATCCAGAATGGAAACCTGATTGTTCGGCATCTAG
This sequence comes from Xylota sylvarum, assembly GCA_905220385.1. Taxonomy (NCBI): domain Eukaryota; kingdom Metazoa; phylum Arthropoda; class Insecta; order Diptera; family Syrphidae; genus Xylota; species Xylota sylvarum. The sequence continues at coordinate 97,717,456 of LR999957.1, read as the reverse complement.
TGTATCTTCGAGATATTCTTTGATTCGCTGGAGAATAATTTTAGCTTTTATCTTAGCCACGCAGCATGCAGATATCTCGCCAGTAATATCTCGCACTACATTAGATTGCCTGGGTCTCGACCTCCCAGTCTGTCCCAACAAGTGGGTGCAGTAGATTAGCCGATGCAGTTGGCGCAGCTTGAAATATTTCTTCTGAATAATTGAATTGCAAGCTTTTTTGCAATCTTAAATGATTCCTTCAAAAATGTTGGATGACTCAAAGAGATAAAAAGAGAAAGACTGGCGACTTCAACAACGTTAATTTAACAAGTTATTTTAATACACTCCGGAAATTGCAATTACCAATACAAAAAAAAAATATGTACAAAGGTGCCGAACATTTTTAGAACAAAATGTGAAGTAAATTAACAACGCCATCTGTACTTGATTTTTAGTGATCGAAATTCAGGCTACAAGGCAATTCCGCCTGAACATCCTTCCCGCCTTGAAAGACCTTGGGTTCTTTAACTTTAGGTAGAGGGCACAACCTGACCACGGCTCTTTTTGTAGTTCCAATCGTTGATTGGCCCTTGTGTAGTTCAAGCTCGCGACCCAAACGAGGAGGAAGGTTATCCTCGCATAGAATCACTAAGCGTGTAGTTCTGCCTTCTTCATGCTACCACCCAGAACTTGACGTCCGAATCATAATCGATCGAGACCTAATAAGTCTTGTCTAAATGTTTTTCAGGATTGATGCAGCTCCTGAAGTAATGATTCGTCCCAGTGTAGTTTACTTTTCCATAGCAATTGCATGAAAATCTTTGCTTTAACTTTTACTGGATTGATCAATCCCAAGGGGTCACATACATAGCTTTGTTATATCAGACAGCACGGTTCTTTTGGTGACTTTATCCAGCGGTGCCAGATCGACCTTTATCTGCAATGTGTCATTGCGAGGTTCCCAAATCCAGCGTTTTAATAACATTGTCATGCTTGCTTTGGAAGAATTCTTCTCTATCACCTGCCGCAATATCCTTGAGTATACGTAAATCACTCGCACACCATTTTTTTAGTTAAATGCCACCATGACTTAAAAGTGATCGGAGTTCATTTTTAATACGCAGCACGCCATCTAGAGTATCCGCTCCTCTTAAGACATCATCTAGGTAGAAGTCGTTTTTCAGTGCCTCTGATCCGACTCTAATGGCAAGGTAAGATGCGGTACTAGTACCATATGTGACAGTACATAATTTATACATTTTAATTTTTTGTGAGGGTGCTTTCCTCCAAAGACTGAGCTAGAACCATTGGTCGTCAGCTTGTATCACCACTTGCCGGTACATTTTAGTTGTGTCGGCAGTAAAACCGTACTTATGATATCTAGATTTAAGGGCAAGAGAAAACAGATACAACTGCAACAGGGGACCCACATGCATGATATCATTAAGTGACAATCCATTATCTGTTTCACAGGAGGCATCAAACACCACCCGAAGCTTCCTCGTAGAACTTCCGGGCTTTAAGATGCAATGAAAAAATGTGGCGGCTTGAAATCCACCGTGTCAACCAACTGCATATGGGAAAGGTTTTCATACTCGCGCATAACCCGGATGTATTGTTCAGCAGTGTCTAGGTTCTTATGAATTTTTCTCTCTAGACACAAGAGTCCCCTCAGTGATGTCTGATAGGAGTTACCTAATACAGTCGGGTCTGTTTTAAATGGCAGGCGAACTTGGTAGCGTCCTCCTTCAAGGCGTGTGTAATTGTGACGAAAGAATAATTCACATAATTCACACCATGCATATCAGCATGCACATCACTAATGCTTTCTACACTTCCTCCAGGTTCTCATTTTCCTCAAGGCATAAATTATTTATAAATCCTTTTTTTGAACTACGGTTCACACTTAATATCCCGGAGACAACCCAACCAAAAACTGTATTTTGTAGGATCGGTAAACTTTCACTGAGTCTTCCTTCAGGCACCTCATTTGCGTCGGGTGCATATTGCTAGCGAATACACGTTTTAAACCCGTTACCAAATAACACTTCCATCTCGTCAGTTGATCCTCATTCGACATAAGCCAAGAACCGTCTAAGCCTTTCGTCGGATGTTGGGTAGAGTTGCAACCATCTATCAGGTCTTTGGTGATCCTGCTTGCTGCTTCCTCTGTTGCAGTAGCCAATGCATTGATGTAATTGCACTTGTCACGTCGCACGCTATGCAGCACTTTCTCATCTTCCCACGATTTAGGAACTCCAGCTCGGTTCTCTCTGCTGCTGGAGTTGCTGCAATTCGAACTCTAAGTTGTTTTCGTTCGTCTACCTATTTCCATGTAACTTCGAAAAGCCACTCCAGATGTATTCCCTTCGATCAACCGACAGTTCTGTCTGTACCGACAGTACTGTGAGAACCGTTTTCACAGCATACCAATGGTCTTGTATAGTGGTGGGCAGTGAGCTGGTGAATGTTTCCACACCTCGTGAGAGATAGTCCTTTAGTTCTTGGCGAACTGAGAAAGTACTAAGTCGGTCGGTGTTGAACCCTTGTGTCGTTTGATCTTCGAACGTCAGCAGTACGTAATTAGACAGTTTTGATGACGTACCAACCGAATGTCTGCTTCACTTCTGTTTTAAAATGGCGATTGATGATAAAATGGTCAATTTGGTTCTAGGTCGCTTGCCTGTCAATTGACACCCAATTAACTGCTTAAACATAGTCCCACCTATGACAAGACGATTTGCTTTGCAAATTTGTTACCTAGGCAACGTTGTCGTTGCAGTTGTCTAGGCCATGTGTTCCCATAAAATGTTTGAGCTCTTTGTCCAACTGGTTATTGAAGGTCTCCTCAAACGAGCCATCCGTTTGGGGCGTAACACTGTATAATGGTGACGCGATGTACTCTAGTCCGGAATCTGGCAGTTAAAATCCTATCACCGTGTGGCTGCCAGGTGCTATTGTTATTGGTGTTAGCAACAGTCCAAAACATCTATTGTCTCTCCACCAAGCATTTGTCAAGATATTTTCTTTCCAATACAAAGCACCTAGGGTAAGGTTCATGCCCAGCTACCTACATACATACATCACTGAAGACAGTCCATTCCACGCAAAACAGCATCCACGCAAGAAACTTTCTCCTTCAAATCCCTGACACTGATTTCATAATATACCACCAACAAATGGTGTCTTCATGAGGAACATTCCATAGCGGCGACAAAATCATAAATAAACTGCCTCAATTAGTCGAAAGGATACAGCCGCAACCTACCACCTTAGAATGCTCCTCGAGGCGACCCCTGCAAGAGGTCAAAAGTCGACCAAGCAACCGACCCAGCATACCACTACTGGTGGCAGCCAATCTCATTTAGATTAGGCTGCAATAAACATACACCAGCCAGCCAGTCAGCCAGCCAGCCACCCCCCCGGGCGAAAGAAAGAGGGCACTCGACTCGCTGCTAAGGTTGCAATTAGTCTCATTTATGATTTGCATTTTAAATTAAGTGCGCTCCCTGCCGGAAGTAAGCGTCCATTATGGAGGGCGCTTCAGTTTCCGGTGGTTGTTGCTCCTCTACGTCTACATATACACACTCGCTCAACCCACACGACCCCCTTGCTAACCCGCTTAGCCCCAGCACACTAACCACTCTTTCACCTATCTGGTCCCGAAAAAAAAAAAAGTTGCTTCGTCGTTCGTGTGTTGTTTGTCAAGTTGGTGGCTTTTTTGGCGTGTATTCTCGACTCTTCCTCATTTGGTTTTTTTTTTAACAGCATCCCTCCTCCTTCGTGGCTTTGTTCTCTATTCCTTCCCTCTTTTGTCACCTCCGTCGTCACGTAGCAAAGGGCAGTGAGCTTCCAGTTTTCTTTTTTGCTTTCCTCTTGCTTCTGTTTTTTTTTTTCTCTTTTTGTACGGCGTGTTGAAAGTCATTAATTTCGGTTTTGAGAAGAGGCTCTAATGAGTTTTAAAGACGTGCTGCAGTCTCCGGGAGAGATGTATCCGTGAGTGTGTATACCTTTGACTTTTGTATGCCGGAAGTCAGTCATTACCGCTCGTTGGTTGTGGGTTGAGAGCGCAGCCAAAGCTCAGGAAGCTACCGGTTGAATAGTGTTGTTTGCGGAGAGGTTTTTACCTTCTAATTAGATGTCATTGAAGTCATTACAATAGTCGAGTCGTCGGGCGCGCGAGGGGTACTAAATTAACGGTGCAACAGTTTTCAAAAGCCAACAATTGAATGAGACTTTTGTGTGGCAACTGGCGACTGGCAACCCGGGAAGCGGATGGATGAATGTGACGGGGTGGACCCTAATTTAGAGGGCAATTGTTTTAGTTTATAATTAGACATAGGGATTATGCGAGGAATTTTGTTGAAGTAGGAATAATTAAGGGCTGCTTTGGTGACCACATTGTGTCCGGAGTCTCCACACTAAATTCAATTGAAAAGGAAAATATTTTTTTTTCATGTAAGCGCGCTTTGGTGTTCTGGACACAAGCCAGTTATATTTAGGTATATTGTAATATTACGGGGATCATGGAAAACAGATTTCTCTTGCCTCTAAGCCTTAAACAAATTTGAGTTCCTGATGAAGCGTGGCAGGCTTCTAACATCTGTGTAGGGAACTTGTAATTCTAAAGGAGGTGAGAACAGCCTTTAACCATGTCATGGGAATGGATGATCCTGAATCATGGGATGAGTATAAAGCAAAGAAGAAAGAGCTAAAAACAACTCTGCGACGACGTAAGAGGGAGTCGTGGAGGGAATTTTGCTCGAATATGAGAAGCACAGCTGAGGTCTATAGAATTCAGAAAATTATCTCGATGGATCCAGTTTCCAAAGTCGGACTCATTCGCGATAAAACGGGGGAGATGGTTGAGACACTGGATCTACAAATGAGGTCCTCATGGAAATACACTTTCCGAGAAGCCTGAAGTGAGATCAGCCCTGGGCTCTGAGGAAACAAGGAGCAAACAGCATGGATAGGGCTGAAGCGGAACTGATAGTAACGCCAGAAGCGGTCAGTGGACCGATAAAAAAATTTTCTCCTTACAAGACCGCGGGAGCGGATGGTATTTTCCCAGCTTTAATGCAATGGGGTGCAGACCTCACAGTACCAAGGCTTAGGGGTCACATGCTTAGCAATAGGCTACATACCGGTAACATGGAGAGAAACAAATGTGGTGTTTCTTCCAAAACCGGGAAAAAAGGACTACACCGAAGCGAAGTCCTTCAGACCGGTCAGCCTAGTATCATTTCTGTTGAAAATAATGGAAAGAAATGTGGTGAAGCATATGGAGAGCATGGGCCTTTGAGTAGTAGACAACATGCATACAGAGCTACGGAAACAGCGCTACACCAGTGGTACGCGTTGCGGAAGAGGAGATGAATACAGGAGGCATCTCAATGTCCATAATAATGGGCATTGAAGGTGCCTTCGATAAGATATGCTTTGAAAGTCTGAGAGTAGCCTTAGAAGAATGCAGGGTTAACCCATTGGTGGTGAGATGGGTAGACAATATGCTGAATATAGGGCGATAAACATTCAGACGGGAACTTCAAGACTTAGGGGAAGGGTTAGCAGAGGTTGCCCGCAATGAGGTGTTTTTCCACCTACTCTGTGGAATATATCTGTGGACTTGAAGTAACTGGCATCCACACTGTGGGATATGCCGATGATATAGCAATAATGGCAAAAGGTAAATTCATGGACATCACAGCAGATAAAATGAGAAATGCTCTCCGAGTGGTGGAGCGGTGGTGTCAGGAACAAGGGCTCTCCATTAATGCGGAAAAGACAGATCTGATCATCCTCATAAGGAAGAGAAGATATCTGGAATTTCAGCCCTTGACTACATATAACCAGGAAGGTTAAGTATCTGGGTGTGTACCTAGATGCTGGACTAACTTGGAACTTCCATGTGGAAGAGAAGATCAGAAAGGCGAAAAGGGTGTTTCATCAGTGTAAACATTTATGTCGACTAAGGTGGGGAATCTCGCCGAGGTACACGATGATAGTTAGACTGATTATTACATATGCGTCAGTTGCCTTCCAGAAAACTGTGAAGAAGCAAGAAGGGTAGGGTCCAAGGACGACACCTACATGCGCCGCTGAACTTATTTATTAAGAAAGCGACGGCTTCGACGGCACTTCGTTTGCACCGGGATGCCAATTGTTACTGGCGCGGTACTACCTCTGGTCATAGGAAAATCCTGGATCTCGTGAATAACGAGATTATGGTGTTGAATACATATGTATGTCCATGAATGGAATAAAGAGAATGCGTGTTATCGACAGGTATCACAAAACTCTAATTGGAGATGGAACAGTTCGGGAACAGAAGACTGGTGATATAATCATCTTTACGGATGGGTCCATGATTGATGGCAGACCGGGAGCAAGTATCTTCTCAGAAAAACAATAGCCTGTCATATAAGTCTATCAAGCCGAGATGATTGCTCTGTTGCAAGCGTTGGACCACCTGAAAGAGAGTCAGGTTGAGCGTAGGAACGTTACCATAGCACTGGACACTCAATCAGTGATTGGACGCATGGAGCAAACATATATCAATACATCACCCGCATGGTCAACCTTGGAGTTCTCTGCAGGTCCTGGGGAGCCACTGGGTAGATACTCAGAGCCCGAGGATGAAGTAGATTTCTGTTAAACAGATGCTAGCCTAGTTGACACGAGGAATCAAAGTCAGAGAAGAATTGTGGAAAAATCCAGAGAGACTCTCGGTCTAAGAAGGGAACACAAACTTCGTCTGGCCCGCATGGAAACTGTCTGTCAGGCCTAATTCCTACAAGCAAATCCTCAATCTAGACAAGTATAGTATTAGAAAGCTGGTGAGCTTTCTCAGAGGTCACTCACAGGCCGCGGCTCGAGGTGGTACGATTCTTGTTTCAAACAAACGTCTGTTTATCTCTGCTATACGTACAGTATAGTGACTTCTCTGTTGATGTGCGCCTGGATATGTTTGTAGATTGAGAGTATAACAATTGTCACTCCTAATGTTTTTTTTTTACTTACTAGTTACTCATACCAACCTAATCGATATATATTTCGAAGCTCTTTCTCCTATGGCTTCGTCGACTTCATTTAGGCTTTCCTAGCACTTTCACTCTTTGATGTCCATTGGGAAACTTCTCCTAAAACTATATTTGCCTCACTGTTTAACTGTCTTATAAATAAAAAACCTTCAATGTCCATAACTGGCAAGTCCTTGCGTTTCTTTCTACGTGAAGTACTTATTCCCCGTTGGTCACGTTTTCGATTGCCCCTGCACAAACTATTATATTTACAAATTCAATCTGTTTGTACCTTGCCTTGGTTAGCAGACGTCTCAAAGCCTTGAAAATAGATTTTTTTTAACCGTGAGTGATGACTCCATCCTTGCCATAGCCATATGGTCTGCAGAAAATTCCACTGTAGACACAATGGATTCCTGTGACCTGCTTACTATCTGTTTTAAGATACGGGGGTAACTTAAATACAAACTTTTATACGCTCGTAGGCTCCTTACCAATTTCATTTGTCAGTCACTTAGATTACCCTGTCTGAAACCTTTACCCCGAGTCAACATACTTGATATTGAAAAATTTATATTCATCCGGTTATTCAATCCATCCATCTACCAAAACAAAAAGAAGAATACATACCACCTCTTTCGCAACTCTGTATATATTTCTCGTTCCTTTAGACAGCATCCTAATCTAATCCTCAAGTAATCCTATTCCTGAGTGCAACGACTGTTTTCCATTAGCAAATTTTATACAATTCCTTCGAACTGCAAGCATAGATAGAGTGATAGAGTGAACGGCACCGTGTTCAAATTGTTATCCTTTAAGTCAATTTCTTTCCAAGAAAATACAAAAAATACATTCGCTTAGCACCTTGAACAGTGGAAACACTGTGAACGGGTAACGGTGGCGGCGGCAGCGAGGCTCTGGGTGTAAGGTATACAATCGAGTATACAATCGAATTCACCAGTAACGGTATTCAATGTCGAAAATAACAGCAAGGACCTTGCTTTTCCTTTCTTTTTCTCCAGAGCGCTGTCAAGAAATTTCATTGTTTCACCTCCATAAGAAGGTAAGATATGTACATACGTATATACACATGTGTGTGCCGTAGGATACTTGTATCCTGCTCTGCTTCGACTGTGGCAACATCACTCTATCAAATGACATAAACGGTATATAGTGTGAAAAATCGGAAAACGGTTCAATCGGGTTCAGGGGGGCATCTTAAGTGGGTGGACTACTTTTTTTTTCCTTTTTATAGGAAATAGGATGAAAAAAAAAACAGTACAGGGAAGCAAACGAGTCGATAAAGAAAATGATGTATGAAAATGGAAATTCACTTACTCTCTGTGAGTGTGTGTATGTAGGCACGAAAAAAAAAAAAACGAAAACAACTGTAAACTAGTTATGCGATAATAAAATTCCATAGCACCAGTCGTGCGAAATTATTACTTGTGTGGGGGCGTACATCCATAGAGATACTGATAAGGATACTATGCTGGGGACTTACATGCGACGAGTATGTTAGTGTCGATTCGATTTCGAAGGATTTCGAATAAAAGCGACTTAAAATTACATTTTATGAAGGGAAAAGGAACAAAAATTGACATCGAATTCGCAGAGGGAACACAAAGATTGTTGTTAAGGACAACGCTTAGGTTGTCTAGGATAATAATTTTTATTATTTCATTCCTTTTTCTATGTCATTTGTATGAAGAAAGTCAATCGGGCGGATTTAATGACTGATGGGATGACAATGAATATAAAGAGATGGAGTAGAAAGATAGTCGGTGGTAAGTGGCAACCTTGAGGTACGGTGTTGAAGGTTTCGCATTTAATGGTGGAGAAGTGATTTGTTGTTGAATATGGTATGTGGCCATTCTTTTTCTGGTTTTGGGTACAGATTCGGATTTCTATGGTTCTATATTTTTTTTTTTTGTGATTCGTCTACCTTTCTGAATACCTACCTACGCAGTCATAATTGATATGGAATTTGTATGTCGTAGTGGGCCGTATTATTGTTGTTCATAAAATGTATTATCTAATCACAATCAATAGCCGAAATGAAAGTGTATAAACGCAAAAATAAGATATCTATAACCGTCTTCACACTTAGTGACATCGAATGACGTATGAAGTATTATACTGTACTCTGCCTTTCAAATATAACCATACTCTCTTTATAACATCTCTTATACCAATGTGTTTGCATCCAGTAATGTACAGGCACCATGCAAGTGGAATTGTCTCCTGTGAGACATATGTAAGTAATTTGGAGCGACTACACTAGTTTCCTCGATACTTTCTCAGATATCAGTGTCTGGACTAGACAACTCTTAAATGTAAGCTCTGTCACTTGTTTTCTTTCTATCGAAACCCGGCAATGGGCTTAAATGGTTATATTGCTTAAAACGTTCGCTTTAGTCACACACTTTTTCTTATTCAACTGAGCACAGTAGCCTTTGTCAAAGCATCCTATACGAAGTCTTGACGCCTCGTTGGTTTCCGCGATCGAGTCAAAGAATTGGTTTTCATTGAAAACATAATCATGTCAAATTTGTGCTGGATCTGGGTGTTTCCACCCCACCAAGTTGGTTTGTTTGCGAGCCACCTGATGGGAGATTTTCCTCTAGTCTCTCTAGTCTTTGCTAACTCATTAGCCTTCTCGTTTAGTGGTACGCTTTTATAACCAGGTATAGGTGCAAGTAATAAAAACTGGAAAGAAGACCCCGAGCTACCCTATCTACCCTAATCTAGGAAGTTAAGAAAAACCCTAAGCTATGTCTTCACTTAATCTAATCCTTAGCACGATACGTTCTTCTTTATATTAACTCCATTGAAACGTGTCGTATGATGTAGCACCTTAGCCTTTTGTCTTGACCATTTCCATTAAACGACTTTTTGTTAGAGATAGCCCCAAAAGCCGCGGTACAACCACGAAATTTGGTGTCCTGTAAAGAACGTCCATACCGTCGCCATGTACTGTCGTTAATTCAATAAAAGCTAAAAGGAAACTAAAACTTTTACTTTGGAAACAATAAATAATTGAGTCTTTCATTCTGCCTTCAAAAGTATTCCAATGAATAGGTTTCCCTATACATCCTTGTAGATACTAGTTTTGCCTCTATATCGGAACCCTTGGCATAGACTTTCTAGGTTTAGATTGGTTTGGCTGTCTATACGAAGATACAGACATACTTAGAACAAAAGAGGGTCCGTTGTGATACTATGGATCTTTTCACTTTTATTATCCAAATCCTCCGAATCCCGTCAACGCTTGCGTCGACCAAGGATATCGTCATCCGCCTTCGTTACCGCCCATACTTTTGCACCATACAGCAGGAGTGAGATGCTGAGGGTCAGTGACAGCCCGTTGTAGTCTGCCAATAAGTTTAATATCGTCGACAAACGCTAATAGTTGCGGAACCTTTTGAAAATACTTGCCTGTGGTGTTGGATTGCGAGTTTATCACAATTTTCTCAAGTATGATGTTGAAAAAGTCAAATGACAGTCCATCATCTTGTCGGAATCCAATTTTGACATTAAAGGTCTCGGTGAGTCTGTTTCCGACCTTTATGGAGTCTGCACAATCTGATGAGTTTGGTCTTTATAAATGTTGTCATATGCGGCCTTAAGATCGATAAAAATATGATTAGTATAGATTTGGACTTCTTGTTCAGTGCTTACCAACAGGACCTTATATCCGACGTTAAGGAGGCTGATGCCTCTATAGTTGGAGCAGTTTAGAGGGTCTCTTTCTTGTGGATCGGGGAAACGATGCTGAGATTTCAATTATCAGACATACTCTCGTCTGATCAAATCTTAGAAATGAGTGTATACTCTCTACCAGGTAATTTCCAGCTTTGAATACCTCGGTTGGTAAGCCGTCAGACCCAATAGCCTTGTAGGAGTATTTGTCGGAAAACATACGCCTCACCCATTCTAGATACAATACATAGGTTGCCTTTCACATATTGTGTTCTGTGCTTTCTTTAGTGTGTTGGGTGTCGATTGTTGTCTATAATTTTTTTTTTTTTTTTAATAAATACCCTTGCCCATATGGCTGACACTGCGTCCTGAGAAGATCTATTGCATCAAAGGGTATTACTAAGCCAAAAGACATCCCACCTCCCTTATGAAGGATGGTACGTCCTTAGCAGCAGAGTTCCTTGTAGGAAAAGGACCTGATTAATCGCTTGGATTGTCTCAGCCCCGAGACATTTTCCCAGTGGGCCAGACAAAGTTTGTGTTCGTAAGTATCATATTAATCAGCGCTGTGGCGGTAGTCCAATTGACACCACAGTAAAGTTCAGGCTCTATGAACGCAGATTCTGAGCCAGCCGTAGCTAGTTCATCTGCAATTTCGTTGCCTACACTTCCTTGATGACCATGAACCCAACCAAGTTTCACCCAGTTGTGTCTGGCAAGAAATTATAGTGCATCGTAGCAGCATATGACTCATATAGAGTCCATTAAATTGGACGACAGCACTTTACGCGCTGCCTGAAAAGGTAGTAACATATCCTAGCGCCCTTAATAATTTTATCAAGGTTTATCTTAGCTTAGTTTATCTCAATGGCATGGAGTTAAGTCTGGAAAACCGTGGGACACATCCCCATAGGTATCGAGACTTTGGTGTTGGGTCCAAAGACGCCAGCTCCAACTCCAGTTTCCATCTTTGATCCGTCTGTGTATCACATCAGACCTCTAGGGTCCAGTGTCGGAACACCCTTAGATCAGTTTGCACGGTCCAAACTTTCTACCTCAAATAACCTTCCGAAACAGTACTCTCTGACCATTATGTCGGTGAGAGTGCAAAACATGTCCTTTTGGGATTTAAGTCAAGAATTTTCAGGTGTCCCATATGGTCGCCTGATTTATACTTGTGTTCTAGTTGCAGTTTAATAGCGCATCTAGCGGCCGTCGTCCTAATGGAGATTTGTAGGGGAGAGATCCCAACAATCGCTTCTAAAGCTGCCGTAGGGCAGGTGCGCATGTCACCCGTAATTCCGAAACATGCAATTCTTTGAAGCTTCTGAAGCTTCGTTGCCGTTGTCCGTTCAAGAACTTTCGGCCACCAAACAATGGCCGCGTACTTGATAATGGGCCTTACCATCATTGTATACAACCAATGTATCATTTTTGGACTTAGACCCCAAGTTCTGCCGTATAGGCGTCTACTGGCCCACATGGCCCTAGTTGCGCGTACTTGATATGAGAATTCCAGATAAGCCGTTTATCAAGGATGACACCGAGATATTTAACGACTAAAGTGGTGCCTTTGATCGTAATAGGTCCCAGATTGACCAGTCTTCGTTTTGTGAAAGGCACTAGAACGTTTTGCAAGGGTGTATGGATAGTCCTTCTCTGCTGCACCATTCTAACACGTACATATAGTAAAGCACATTGCATGACACTAGAAATGGTCGTACTGTGTTTACCACTGATAAAAATCGTCAAGTCGTCTGCATAACCAATGGCGATGTAGCCTAATCTCTGAAGATCGACTAGCAGATTGTCGATGACTAGTGACCAGAAGAGGGGAAAGGACTCCTCCCTGGGGACATCCCTTAACTGCGGTCATAGACACTGACACTCCTCCAGAGCAGGATGGCCAGCATGGCCCGTATCCATTGGTTGGATCCTCGATACCTCTGCTACTCATTGCTCTTGCTATTGAGTCGTAGCCAGTGTTATCGAATGCGCCCTCAATATCAATGAAGGCAAACAGAGCTATTTCCTTGGAACGTAAAGTTCCTTCTATCTTCTTCAGAAGTTAGTGAAGAGCACCTTCTGTTGATTTTCCTTTTCTGTATGCAAATTGACTTGAGTGCAGAGGGGTAGTCAAATCTAGCCAATCTCTAATATGAACGTAAATGAGTCTTTCCATTGTTTTAAGAACAAATGATGTTAGACTTATAGGTCTATAAGATTTAGGCAGCTCACTAGGCCTATTCCCTGATTTAGTGATAAAGATTATTGGTGTTTTATTTCGACAAGTTGAAGGGTTGAATGGCTCATTCCTCCTGACAGTCTGTTGAAGTAGTTTTTTAACGTTCGCAACACCGATTGTAATTCTACTACAAGGTTTCAGTGCGAAGTTTGTTCCCTAGTTACGTTTTGCTTACCTTTCGGTGAAATTAGACATCCTTTACTAGTTATTGAGTCGCTGGTGGCCTATTATGATCCGAAAGTTGTTCCTTTGTGAGAATCGGTCTTGTTTATGGTTGTGCAGCTTCCTTGGTGGTAGCTATGAACTTTAAAAGCAAGATCCTTGTTCCAAACCAAGATAACGGGCCGGATAAACCATTCCCAGTAACTAACAGTTGAAAGATTAACCACCAACATCACCACCTCTTCTTCAAAACCTTCATCCTATGTACATATGTATGTACATATGTATGTATCTACATGTATGAGGAATAGGTCATATAAGGTATTCACTAAGTAATTCCAGTTGTCTGAAACTGTAGACCATTGATTCTAGAGAAACATCCCACTGTCGGCTGCCTTAGTGTAAACACTCTTTCCCTTCTCTAACGTTTGGTTATGCGTGCCTAAGGGGCTGGATCGCAATCGTAATTTTCCTCTCATAGTAAAGAGATGACGTACACATATACTATATGTTGGTTGTGTCGACCCTCTTTCATCTTCAGTATAAAAACGTAATAATAATCGTCCCCCATTTTAATAAGTTTACATTTCGAGTATCCTGTTGCATAATTCTACACATTGCAGTACTTAAATACATACTTGCATGCATCAAACCAAAGAGGAGCAGTCATCGCCCCATGATACGTCTCCTACATTTCCTATGTTTTTATAATGTAATGTAAGAGGACTCATTTTCCAACCGAGTCATCTTAATTCCCTCGTCTAATAAGCCCTCTACTTATAGCACACCGCTTTTGTGGCAGACTAACTAATTACATGTTGCGTCGCATCAACTTTTCCAATAGCTAATGCCGGCAGTCTTCTGCTACTAAAATTCCCACTGCAAGTGTACACGCATCCTTTAGAGATGCATACATACATACATACATATGTACAACACATTCAACTCACATTTCGTACGGTCTGTTCTCTTCCCTCTCAGCAATCTCACAGTTTTCATTCATTAATTTATACTTTGTACAAAGTTGTAGTTCTAACAGTTCCAAGGATAATCTCAACATAATAAAATAAGAAACGCAACGAAACAGTAGAATGAAGGAAAAGCTAATATACAAAAAAAAAAAGGGAGCAACTCCTCGATCTACGAGTACTTTAATATTGCATACAGCTAATTTATCCTTGAAGTAAACCAAATTAAGGATCTGCTTTCTGTATCGTCGTCATTGCATGGAAACACACAGCATGGATGAAATGTAATTTTCCTATTTTAAAACAATATTATCTCGCGAGTACACTCAACACACTTGCATCCGTTGTCGTCATCGTCGTCCTTCGTTCCGACGAAATTGAATGCACTTGCAGTTGGAGTTGCAGTTCTGCAGAGCTACAGTATGGATCTGCAAATGTTGTCAGAAAAGTGGATGACGATAGCACTCGACAGTGGCGGCGGTGGTATGTACTTTATGTTCGTTTTATTGGTGGCAGGATTGGTTTTTTTTTTTTTTTTCATTTTTTTCATTTTAAGACCAAATTTGGCACTTAATTGTAAACATACCCATGTTCATACATACATACATACATACATTATGTAGGTACAAGAAGCGGAAACAAGACACTCCTTCCAATAAAAATGTGAAAAAAAATGCGAAGACAAGGTGGGTGGGTGGAGGGTGGTACGAAAATGAAATGTAAATTATCCCGAGGCTGTGCCATGGAATGTCGATATGTGTAGGTCATGTTGGTGGGTTGAGCTGAGAGAAGGATTCCTCCTCACATCTCACTTTATAGTATATTGTGTGTTTGCGCACTCAGCTCGGTTTTTTTTTTTAAATTATTTATCCGAATGAGCACTGTAGGTGAAAAAAAAAGAAACATAAAAATCTTTCTCGAGGAGCTCGGGAACATAAATAAATTGCAACAATGTTAAGAATATTGAGAGTGAAGTGTAGTCGCTGTTTTATTGCATATGAATTGCATGAATGTACGTTGATGGGAAAAAATACTTCAAATTTATGGAACTTGTCGGAATGAATTTTATGCATTTCTCATTTTTCTCAGAAATTATCGAGTAAATCCGCTTGAGTTTCTGCTTCTGTGTGTGTATCTGTATACATTTGGAGGGGGTCTCTGATTCAAAGGAGATTATGTTTAGAAAAATGTTTTCTTTGTTTTTCCATGAAAACTCTTCTGCACTATTCTTGTCTGTTAGCATTTTGGAGCTCCTTAAAGGTACATATACATATAAAACCTGTGGAACGGATGCGTTATTTGTGAAGTAGACAGTCGTCTAGAAGTGCAAGTAGGAGAACAAATTCGTTTAGAATATGAACATATGGCAGAAATACTCACGATTAAATATCTATGTGCCACAGTGAAGATACAGACAAAAAAAATTATGCCTGTGGATCCTGGATAAAACCTGTATCTCTCAGTTTCGGACAAGGACTTGTGAGCCGTGACTTGTGTATTTTAATTCACATTATGTACCCCGTGATCCATAAAGAGTCATTGCCTTTTTTTTTTGCCATCTATTGCGATTCCGAGCAAATACCCTGCAATCTGCTCCACCAAGTATTCTGGCGTTCGTTATAGTCTGTTTCTTCTGTGCTGGTTGCACTGTGTCCTTTATTGGCCTCATAGGACAATGAACTGACTATCTGGCGAATTATGTCCTCAGTATGTGCTACATTTCATATTATGTTATATAGAAGGATTGGTGTTACTTAGTCTCCTTACTTTCAGTCAGTTGCTTCGAAACCTGTTGCAACGACAAATCGACATGAAGACGATGTCCTATAGCCAAAACAAAAAAAAAAAAAGTGGAAACCGACTAAAATAAGCTAAAAGCCATGCATGAGGACGATGTCCTATATCCACTTTTCGTGGGATCTCCTTCTCATTCCATAGAGTGCATTTACTTACATGAAGGTATATGAAATCCTTAACAACCGTGCAGTTGTGGATGCTGTAGCCTAGTCTGTGGACAGATTTTTTTTTTTTTTTTTGTGTTAATTCAAACCGATCTCTTTTTTTTTGTGATATACTGTTTGTAAGATGATCGTGAAAGGTGGAGCGGTGAAACATAATAGAAACTTTGTTGTTGTCTGGGAATTGAAAGTCGGTATATCGCTCAATAGACCGACACTTTGCCTATTTGTAGTACCAATCCGGTCGCTTTCCACATACAATATTAACTTATGTAGGTGGCGCCACAGTCCGGGGTGGCTCTGGGCCTGAACCAACACGACTCTCCAGCCAGCTCGATCCTCAGCCAGCTGCATGCAGTTTCGTACACCAAGTTGGTTCAGGTCCCTTTCCACTTCAGCGCGCTACCTTGGGCGAGGTATTCCTCTACTGCATCGTCCTTTTTCGAAGACTCTCCGGTCCGGAGCATTGTTGTCCATCCGCTCTACATGACCCAACCATCATAGTCATTGTATTCGAACTCATGATTGTATATTCTGCTCCACTCTCCGTCTACGCAGACGGGACCAGAAATCACCCGAAGTATTTTTCTTTCATAACATTCGAGACCGGCCTCATCCATTCTTGACATAGTCCATGCCTCTGCGCTGTAGACCAGGACTGGGATGATCAGGGTCTTATATAGGGATACTTTAGTTGTTCGAGAGAGGGCTTTGCTACACAATTGCCTTCTTAGCCCAAAGAAACAGCGATTGACAAGAGTTAATCTTCGTTTGATCTCAGCGCTGGTGTCATATAGCGGGTCCTTGCCAAACAAAGTCCTTTGCCTGAATCCTTTTTGAACATCAAAGGTCTCCGTGAGGTGATCCGTCTCTATCGTCATTGTACATAGGCCAACCAGTCCAAACTGGACGTAAGTAGCTTTATAATGCTCTTCTCTATAGATGCTGTCATAGGCAGCTTTGAAATCGATAAAAAGGTAGTGACTATCGATTTGAAATTCCTTGGTTTTTTCCCAGATCTGACGTAGTGGGAAAATTTGGTCGATGGTGGACTTTCCTAGCCTAAAACCACACTGATGTGGACCAATCAGATTAAAGAGAAAACATTTTAAGCGTTCACACAGAATAGCAGATAAGAGGAAACTTATTCCTCTATAATTGTCGCAGTTTATAGGATGTCCTTTCTTGAGGATCGGGCAAACAGTGCTGATCATCGAGTATGCTTTCGTCCGACCATATTTTGCAAATGAGTTGGTGCATGTTCTTTACCAAGTCATCGCTCGCTGCTTTGAATAGCTCGGCAATTAGGCCATCAGCTCCAGCAGCTTTATTGGATTTCAGCTTCGATATCGCTATCTTAACTTCATTCAGGTTGGGTGGACGGAAATGTTGGTTATCATCGTCCAGATTGAATGGTTCAAAAGTGATCTTTCCATATCCTCAACATCGACATCGATTATAAATACTACTAGGTTTCCTTGTTCGTCTCTGTAGGCTTCGGTTCTGGCTTTGTAGCCTTGACATGTTCTTTTTACCTTCTGGTAAAGCTTCTGAACCTCATTCCTGCACTATCATTTCTCTTGCTTTTCATTCTCCTTTTTTTGCTTCTGAGAAGCCGATGTTCATCCCTTCTCTACAGCTGGTCCTTCTACACAGCGCTGCTTTACATGCTATCTATTTTTCTGCATTAGCTTACCGGCATTCTTCGTCGAACCATGGGTTTCGTTGTGGTGGTCGACAGAAATCCACTACATCAGATGCAAGATCCCTGATCCATGATGGATTTTTGGCAGTGTAGCCACTGGTCTTCAGTACTTGATTCTGGTGGCATACGACCCCTTGAGATATTAAGGGGCACTCGATCGGAAAAGGCTTTCGCGATCTCTTGCGATTGTAGTCTTCCAACGTCAAACTTCTTCACAGTATTTCCTTGTCCTCGTGATGTTCTGGATATCCCCGCATTCGTACTTGGCTAAGGCAAGTTAGTGGTCCGATATAGTGCCTTGCATGAATCGTTACGAGACGCTCGTTCACATTCCTGAAACTCAAGACTTCTTGCCTAAGTTTGTCTCCAAAAACAAAACCGCATCCAAGTAGGCGCTGCTTCTTTTGTCGGTAGCAATCGATGGAGTAGATATCGCAGTTTTTTATCCTTCTTTTGCCCGGCTCGGTTCATCGCGTTTCTTGGATAGCGGTACTATCTGCTTTGCAGAAATCAAGGCCTCTTCTAAGTGTTCGGCTACAAATCTTTAAGTCGTTATCCTTATCCGAGGCGGTTGGTTTTTTCGTAACTAATGCTTTTTTTTTTTTCCATGGTAGGCCGGAGTATGTCTAGTGTTTAGGGATATTTTATTACAATAATCTTTTTTTTTTTCAACACCCTAACTTAGTAATGGAGATGGCTATAGACCTGGGATTCAAATACATATGTCGAGACGTTTCCATTAAAAAACTGATTTTGAAGAATTTTTTGTTAATTCAATATGAACACGTAGTAATTCACTGGTCCTTTTTCCTAGTGTAACATGGGTCATAACGAAGCTATCATTATTTGGCTTAAAATGGATTGCCTTTGGTTGTAGCTAGCGTGCTTATAAGTGCAGGTCGGTCTTTTAAATAAATCTACATAGGATAAGCGAAAGTATCTTTTAGGTCACAGTGATATCTACATACCTTGTACTGGAGTAGGATGAGTTCAATGGCTGAAAAGGGCATTAGCGTGGACTTTATCTGTAACATAGCACGAAAGGAAAAAGTCTAATGGTGTTAAATCGGACGATGTGAGCAGCCAATTAAAGTTCAAGAAATCCCACGTCCAAAAAATTTGTCACGCAATAGACTCATTGTTTCACCAACTGTATGGTATGTGGCGTCATCCAGCTGACGTTTTTGCTGTGAATTGTCACTATTTCAACACGGTGCGCAAGTGTGCATGGATCCATATTTAATGATCTCCTAGTTTTTACTTATCAAAACTAATCGCAATAACTCTTGAATGTAGGCAGTGAAACAATGACGCGAAATTTGAAATGACATCCCTTGCTGGATGGCTTTTATTTCTTAGGTCAGAGTGATACCTACCTTATATGTATGTATGTACTGGAATACGATGAGTTCAGTTGCAATATAGTGATGGTCCGGTGGTCTATTTGGACTTTGTTCAAAAGTTGAAAGTTTTTATGTGCTCTTTTCATCCAACTGGTCACCAAATCAGGTAAGATTATACATACATATGTCAGAAAGAACATTATCACGGCTCGTCTATTGGGTTGATCATCTTTGGAGTGCATCTTGTTGCCTGCATAAGAAGGATTTAATTTGATCTTTCAACGGTTTTACCTTTCCAATTTAACTTATCTTGCCTTTTGTTGGATTTTAATTTGTGCTCCGTTGAGTCTTGCCTGGACTAGGTTTTGCTCTCCTGGGTTTATGTACGAATGTACAATTGAATTTCCCGTCGTATGTTTATAACTTCGTAGTACAGCGATTGCAACTAGAAGGCTTATTTGAAATAATTGGTTTTCTCTTCAAACTGAAACCATGTCGAAATCGAAACCATGGCACAGTGCTCGCGGCACGATTCATATCACTTTATATTATGTACATACATATGTATGTATGCAAAAAAATAAAAAAAAAAATTTCCAGTAAAAAGGGGCATTATGTTTTCAACACGAACAGCATCCATCAGCAATCATCCGATGGGCATTTTGTCGTAAATATTTACCTAACCTAAATCTCTTCTGGTTTTTGCCTGGCATCTATCGGAATCGAAAACCGTAAAAACAACAACCTCTCACTCCCATCATTTCGCCCATCAATAATTCCATATTCCTGATTGAATAGGAAACATACGCACTCGATCGCTTTCTATCTCTGCCACGTCCAATCACGTCTGTACCGTGTCCCTGGGCCATCGTACGCTCTACAAAATGAGAAAAAGCGATGAACAACAAATTCCCAAAATCCCCTAAAAACAAAACGGATTCACTTCAATAATTGTAAATTAAATTCTCGTGCCGTAGCCATAGCCATAACCATAGCCCCGTCGGTCGCCATCGTCATCGTCGTCCTCAGCGCCGCCACCGCCCACAGAATCAACAACAAACAACAGCACACACCGGAGAGAAAGCACACAAAAGACCGGGTCTCCAAAGGCGTTGAATTCAATTTGGCAAGGGCGCGGGCCTCACAAATAATAGAATCAATTTAAACAAAAATCTGAAAAATTAAACAACGCAATGACAAAAACAAAAAAAAAAAAACAAAAAAACAAATTCAACGAACTTTTGTCCGAAACTTTAAATGCAAATACGCACCGAACTCAACCACTGTGGCTGTCAGAGAGACACCCTTCATTTTGTATTATCTCGCTGAACTCACCCAAAGGGAACTTTTAATTCGTTTTTTTCGTTTTTTTTTGTGTGTTGTTCTCGACTGTTGAGGAACACACCCACCCGTCCTTGAGAGACAATGTGACTGTGAGGAGCTGTGTTATTCCTTTCTTTACCGTTATTTTCTAAATGCTAAGTGTTTGTTAATTAATTTTTTTTCCCAGCGCGCTCTCTCTGAAAAGTAAGAAAGAGAGAGAGTGCGAGGTTTGCCCAAATTAAGTAATTTAACTTTGACAATTGAATCATCATTCGCTTAAGGCATGTGGCGGCGACAGAACCGATGGTAATGTCGGTCGAGTGGTGGAGCTTGTTGGAGCTGCTGTTGCAGCCGCTCGCTGTTGGTTGCTGCTGCTGTTGCGGTTTCAGCTGAGTTTGGGTTGTTTAAAAAGGACTCACTGCTGCGTTGCTGTACTGTATTCTATGCAGGGCGCGGCGACGGTGGGTAGGATTTAACATCTGGATTTGTTTGTGTTCTGTGAGATGTTTTCCCATTGTTTTTAGTCATTCTCTGTTGTTATTTTCCTTTGGCACAACTTTCTTTCTCCACCTCTTCGCCTTTTCCACCTATTGGGGTGGTTTCTTCCTTCGGTTGCTGCATAATTGTTTAACCGAATCCAATTAAGAAAAGTTTAGTCTGGTTTTTTCGAGTTTTGCTTTCATTTAAATGCAATTCCGCCCAAGGGGGGTTGTATATTTATTTAATTTTTTTTTTCTCTCCGAAAGATGGTGAATGCTTGGAAAGAATAATGAAATTTTGTTAATTGTTTCGAAATTAATACGTTGTATCCAAGCCTGAAGGATCGAAGCTTCGAGAAGCACGTGCGATAGTTCTCAGTTGTTATAGTTGAGAAGAGTGATAATTTTAAAGTCCAGTCACTCAATTTTGAATCTATCCTGGGTTAAGCTAATTCCATTATTCGTAAATCGAATAAATGGAGACTTTTTGTTTCTTTAATCAAAGCTTCAACCAACAAGCCTATCTAGTCTTACGCTTTTGTTTGCGCCGAGGTAGTTTAGGTCACTTGTCACTTCTGCAGACAATTTGCATCAAGTCAAGAGGATCAGCAAGTGTTAAATCTCTTCCTTCAATGACCGTCAACGCAAATGGGACCGAAAATCATTCGAAGAATTTTGCGTTTAAAACGATCAAGGATATCTTCATCTGCGACTCTGCGCCATACAGCAGGACTGGGATGATGAGGGTCTTATATAGATTCTCCTTAGTATTTCTTGACCATGTCTTGCTACTCAAATGCCTTTAGGTGCCTTTAGGTCAAGGAACAGCGATTGGTAACTGTAACTCTTCGTTTGATTTCTGATGTGATGTTGTCAGAGTTTATAGCGAAAACCCTAACTACCTAAAAAGTTCTAACTATCTATTGTGACATTCTATCCGATTCGTCTTGGTTTTGCCCTCATTCACAACTAAACCGCTTCTGTTCCAATACCTGAAAACCTAGGACGATTTTAATGCAAGACTGACGAGGTCGACAGACAGACTACGATCCATAGAATCCTGCCAAAACTGCGGAGACTGGGTATGCGCTTCGCCACTTATACACTCAGTAAAGCTGGACGCTTTTAGCAAAACGAACTAGCCCAACAGTTTTAGAGCAATTTGGCCTAGGCTGGATATGAAATGTAGTACAAAGTTCCTTTTATTGAAGCAGCCACAGATCGGCCACGTTATCGGTGTTCTGAATAGAAACTCTCTGATACGCCAACATGCGGGCCTCTTTTCAAATGACTTCTACGGATGTTGTAGGGATGAGGAGGCCATGCTATGCATGTGCCCAGCTCTATCGTAATAAAGAACTACTCCATCTAGAAGCTCCCTTCTTTGACAACTTAGGCCAACTTACGTCATTAGACGTCACCAGACTCATTCGCTTTAGCAAAAGCTCCTGTTGGTTTAATTAGTTCCGGGTAGCCAATGGACCTTTATCTCTACACACTTGTGTAGACATAGTTCTCGCGAATTCCGGGAGCGAGCTGACTTTCAGCAAAAACGGAAGAGGGTCAATAATAGACATCATTTTTATGAGCAACAATAGACATCACTTTTATGTTGGCAAGGAATGCTGCGTGGAAAGTATGCACTATGTATACGCACAGCGATCAAGTTCCAGCTACGAACCAGCCTCATTGAAAATAGAAGAGAGCAGAGAAGGCAGCCGCGGAAAAGAGGATGGAAACCACATACTCTGGACGTTGAAGTACTTCAGCTGTTGATGGAAGCTACATCCCTTTGTGGACCAGCCGCCGACAAGGCGAATCAGCTCAGAAGAGGATTGACACGCGCCTGTGATGCATCCATGCAACAGAAAACAGCAAACGCTCGGCGACCACCAGTATACTGATGGAAAGACGGAATCTCCAGACTGCGTGCAGAGTGCCACAGGGCGCGCAGATTGTACCAGCGGTCCAGAGAACACAGCAGCTATGGAGAACTCCATGAGAGATTCATGACCACCCGAAGAAATCTAAAAACTGCAATTAAAGACAGTAAAAAGAGAAGCTTCATCGAACTGTGCAACAAAGCAGGCCAAAACCCATGGGGAACAGCCTACCAAGTGGTGATGATGAAGCTGAAGTGTAGCCGTACCGTACAAACGTACATCCACAGTGTTTCCCGAAAACGTAGTAAAGTCCCTCCATTTCTTGTTCAACAACAAGAAATGGAGGTATAAACTCGTCACCGCAGAAGAAGTCCCTGCAAGTCTGCGCAAAAATCAAGGACCAAAAGGCGCCTGGTGTCGATGGAATCCCTAACATTGCCTTAAAAGCAGCAATCAATTGACGCCCACACATCTTTGCAGATTAGTATAACACTTGCCTTAAAGAAGGAGTATTCCCCGACCAGTGGAAGAAACAAAGACTGGTCCTCCTACCAAAAGGAAGTAAACTACCACAGAATCCCTCATCGTATAGGCCTCTATGCATGTTGGACACCATGGGCAAAATACTGGAGCGCATCATAAGTGACAGGTTGGAAAGTGCAATCGATGAGGCAGGAAGCCTTGCAGCTCACCAGTACGGTTTCCGTAAGACACGGTCTACGATCGACGCTATCGACGAAGTCGTGAATACCGCGTCAAAAGCCATAGAAGGAAGGCGATGGAAGGGCGGGAGCAAAGAGTACTGCGCAATCATCACGCTGGATGTAAAGAACGCTTTCCACACTGCAAACTGGAGAAACATCTTGCGAGCACTTATCGCCAAGAGAGTACCAGAATACCCACAGAAAATAATGACGAACTATTTTAGAAATAGAATACTGCTTTACGACAGCGACGATGGAACGAGGCAGTATAACGTCACAGGCGGCGTTCCTCAAGGCCCCGTATTAGATCCGCTACTGTGGAACCTAATGTATGATGACGTCCTCAGACTTGGAACCCCGAGGTCTTCGAAAATAATTGGTTTCGCCGATGACATAGCAATCGTTGTAGTGAACACAAACCTTGAGGAGTTGGAGCATGACTGCAATGAAGCTATTGGGATGGTCCTGGACTGGCTAGTACGCATGGGCCTACAACTTGCAGAAGAAAAGACTGAAGCAGTGCTCATCAGGAAGCAGGCGAGTCATGGAGACTATAAGGGTAACCGTGGGGGATCACGTCGTAGCTTTCAAACCAAAGCTGAAGTACCTTGGAACAAGGTAGAGATGCAAGGTTAACCTATGAGCTGCACCTGTAACATGCAGCTGAGAAGGCAGCAAAGGCAACGGCTGCCCTATCAAGGATACTGCCGAATATCGGGGGACCGAAACATAAGAAGAGATTACTCTTAGCAAGATTTGCCGCATCAATAATACTCTACGGTTCCCAAATATGGGCTAGTGCCGTGAAAACAAAAGCATACAGAAAGAAGACTGAGGCAGTCTACAGAACCAACACGCTGAGAGTATGCAGCGCCTTCCGAACAACTTCCTACGACGCGGGCATGTATAGCGGCTGGCATGGTACCAAAAGACCTTCTTGCCAAAGAAGCGCAACAGAAATACCGCGTCAGCAGGACAACGGCAACAGCAACGATTAGAAGTAATACTGAAGGACAAGGACCAAGGACAAGTATGGAAGAATGGCAGGAGAGATGGTGTCACTCTGGCAAAGGCAGGTGGACGCAGAGATTGATACCCAATATATACGCCTGGATTAATAGGTAGAAGGGGAGGTGGGTTTAGTGGGTGGAAATCCCACACTGTTACTGAGTACGGGCTCAGTTTCGTCTTTAAAAGATTCCCACCTTCCTACGTAAAAAAAAAAAAAAAAACTTGTGTAGACAGCCACTCTGACGTAAACGTGAATCTAAACCTAATCTTCCGTGACTCTTAGCCAGCTCTTTCTGAACTTCTAACTTTTCATTGATTGCGGTTTGGTTTATTGTAGTCGATGACATAGAGGTGGTTCAGCACGCGTTACTGAAAGTAAGACATGTACTACTTAAGGGTTCCCTAAACACCTTTTTAAGTTGCCATTTTTGGGTACTTTCTTGTCCCACTACAGTTGATGAAGATGAAGCGTCGTTCTCTTACTTTTTTTCATCAAACATCAGACGTCAGACATTAAGAATTTCATTCAAATTCATTAATTTTTTCTACCTAGTATCTAAATAAACATGTCCCTGTCCCCACTTTACTGGAAACCTTTTCATAAGAAAAACAACAGACTATAACTCCCATGATCACCCAAGTGTCATCTCTGTGCCCTCAATCTAAACAAAAACTCACACATTCACACATTCCCACGTACACGTATTATCATCCCGTCGGGAGACATTTTTTTTTTTCTCATTTCACTTGCAGTAGTCAACCGTATTTCAATTGTAAATTCCCATTAAAGTGCAACGTTGTAAACAGAATTTCTCTCATCTGTTTTAAATTACCTAACCAGTGGTCGCATCCCCCCATCTTCAGTTAAAACAGTAAAACTTTCTACGACCAACCCCATCCGACGCCCAGTGATACCCTCAAAAACAAAAGAAAGGAACAGGAATTCACTAGAATCGCTAGAATCGCAGTGTCACAAGTATAACAACAAAGAGCGGGGGTAAAGACAAAATGCAATAATTCTTCAACGTCTAACATCCTCGAGAAGTGGAGAGCAAAAGAACAAAAAAAAAAAAAAAAACTCGTAGTAGGGTTGTTTGTGTTTTTCCTACCAACACCATCACCCACCGTTTCAGTAACTCTACGAAAAAGGACTTGAATTTTATTTTTTATTTTTTTTTTTTGAGCTCTTTCTTTCACTAAGCCTGTTTTTGTGCCTGTTGGCGATGTTTGTCTTCTATGACCCAACTATGATGACATCCTTTTTGCATTCTTTTCTCTATCTCTTCTTTCGGAGCACACCCTGGGGAACTGCTCTTATGCTGCAGGCATATGTTTGTAGGTTGCAACCTCGCAATGTAAGCCCGCGCTCCAACTGCTCCTTTCGCAACAACATTGAGAATTACAACAGGAGCAGAAGCAAGTAGCTCCTACTAGAGTATGATACCTTGGGTGAGTGTATACAGTATACCCATACCCAAAGAGGAGTCCTTGCTTACATGCAATTCCGCTCATTACTCTATTCTGGTCGTGACAACAGGGAAGAGGTGCTGGTGGTGAGTATTACACTACTTCTCCTTTTAGAGTTTTTCCTGCACCAGAGGCATTCAGTTGGGCGCCATTTCGCCTTGGTTAGGGCTTGGGGTGAATAGGGCTAATGCTAATGGCAATAGTTTTGACACAATTGCATTCTCGTCTCTCTCTCTCTCTCTCTCGTTCGTTCGTTCGCTCTGTATGTGTCGCCCCGCATTTTCTTTAATACTCTTCCTGCCCACTCTCTGTAGAAAAGTGAAAATGTTTTTGTCA
This sequence comes from Xylota sylvarum, assembly GCA_905220385.1. Taxonomy (NCBI): domain Eukaryota; kingdom Metazoa; phylum Arthropoda; class Insecta; order Diptera; family Syrphidae; genus Xylota; species Xylota sylvarum. Next base: position 97,691,169 of record LR999957.1, on the reverse strand, counting down.
CTTTGACAGGCGTTTGGTCGGTTAGTCTAGGCGTGTATTATATGCTGGCGTGGTTTGGTTTTTCCACCACCGACCATTACCGCTATGCAAATCCTAAAATGAGCAATGCTTCACAGGACGGGCTCTCCCGGCCACCCTCTTCTGACTCTTGTGTGTACGGGCTTGAGAGCGGTTGCACTTTTAATTGAAGCAAATTTTTCAAATGTGGAATGTGTCGAAATCCCCCGCACAAGCTGGGTGTGCATTGCACACGCTTTGTTAGACTTTTTTGCTGTTGTTGTTTCGAGATGAGAATGCAAATGGTTTTTCATTTTTTGTTTTCTTGTTGCTTCTCTGTTTTATTCTGTTGTTTAAGGCGTTTAAAGTTATAAAAGGGGTGGCGGTGGTGTAGCGCTTGAGAGTGTGAAAGTTCTAAACATTGTGTGGCATTGTCAATTACGTATTTTTTTTGTTTATTGCTTGTCAGGATAATAAAAGTTCAATGCACCTTTCATGAGAATGAAAAATGAAAACGTCAACTTAGTGCCTAGAGAGAGTAGGATATTTTTTTTGTTTACACTCTGATGGGCATGAATTGATGAGCTTATTGATTGGAGGACAAAAGATTGGCATTGAATATTTATTGAAAAGTCTGCAGCCCCGAGATGTACATACATACATACATATAGCGCAGAGGGTCGAACTGACTTTGATTATGATGATGGTGGTGACAGTGATAGCCTAAAGGGAACGTTGCAGAGAGATCGATGAGAATTTCTGGAAAATTGTTTTGAACGGTCTTGTAAACATCGTGACAGTTGGGCAGAGGGATGTGCTTTGAAAAACTTGGCTAGACAAAGCAATGGTTGGGTATGGTTATTTTATGGTGGTTTTAGTTAAAAAAAATATAATTTTGCAGAAGAGGACGAATAAACCGATTGGGTACACTTTATGCAAGAGCTAGACAAATTTATAAGAATACGTTTCAAAGTCTGGTTGATACTTTGACCAGATGTTGGTCAATAGTAGTCTGGTGAAACTACAGAGAATAAAAAGATAAATAGAGTTCTTAAAACTATCTCTGCTTTAAAGATAGGTAAGACTTGTTGAAACTTAATACAGTAGGTGTAGCCAGGTTAGGTTAGGTACGTGGGTCGGCGGATGGAGGAATCCACAGCGCAACTCTCAGGTCAATACAGACCTATTGTGATACCCTTTCCCATTGGTTAACCCTAATATGCGAATATGATTATTACGAACTACCAAACCATCCAGTTGATTTGATGTAGTTCAAAATGTCATTAATTGGTCTACTGGATATACATATATATACATATATATTGTTTGAGAGATTACGAAACAGACCACTGTATTGGGTCCCTTTTCGTCTCTCTTCCACGATCCATCTTAGCCGGAGAGTCCCTCTGCATTTCTTCACAGTTCCTCTCTGGCTTTGATTCCTTGTTTCAACGCCAGCATCTGTTTAACAGAAATCTGGTTCACCCTCTGGGTTTCTACCCAGTGGCTCCCCAGGATCTCCCTTCTTCTACTAGCTAACGCCGGACATTGACACAATATATGTGCAGCCGTCCCGACTTCCTCCAGGCATAATTCAAGTGGTGCCACCCGACATTTTAATAGCCATTTTCGCCTGTCTGCAACCTTCTACGGTTGGGCACCTTCTCTGGTGTTCCGCCGCCGCTCTGTTGCTAATCAGGTGTTCTACCATCCTTTTGTCAAGTGCAGCAAATGGTTCCGGACCAGAGAACTCTGAGGTTGATCCCTGCTTTGCCAGAGAGTCTGCTTTTTCGTTCCCCTCAGTCCCTACGTGCCCTCTCACCCAGAGCAGCGTCATCTCATTTCGAGATGAGCACTCATTGAGTTTATGAACACATTCCAATGCCAGTGATGTATTAATGTCTGTTTGCCTCATGCGTTCCAATCACTGACTGATTATCCAGTGTTATGGTAACGTTTCTACAATCTGACCCTCTTTCAAGTGATCCAACGCATGCAACAGAACAATCATCTCGGATTGATAGACTAATATAATAGGCCAGTTTCAGTTCTTCTGAGAAGATACCTGCCACCGCTCTGCTATCCATCATGGACCCATCTGTAAAGATGATTATATCACCAATATCCTTTTCCGGAAGTGTTCCATCTCCAATGAGAGTTTTCTGATACCTTTCGGTAACACGCATTTTCTTTATTCCATTCATGGGCATATTCAACACCTGAATCTCGATTTTCACGACATCCAGGATCTTCCTATGACCATAGATAGTACCGTATTGCACCGATGATCCCTAAACATGCTAGACGTTGGACCCTATCTAATTGCTTTTTTACAGTTTTTTCGAAGGCTTCTTACAACCATACAACTGACGCATATGTGATAATCGGTCTAACTATCATCGTGTACATCCAGTATGCTGACCTCGGCGAGATTCCCCACCTTAGTCCACATACCCGTTTGCACTGATAAAGCACCCTTTTCTCCTTTTCCAAGTTCCAAGTTAGTCCAGCATCTAGGTATACACTCAGATACTTAACCTTCCTGGTTACATGTAGTTTCGATCCGAAAAGGGCTGAAATTCCAGATCTCTCCTCTTCCTTGTGAGGATGATCAGATCTGTCTTTTCTGCTTTAATGGAGAGCCCTTGTTCCTGACACCACCGCTCCACCACTCGGAGAGCATTTCTCATGGTATCTACTGTGATGTTCATGAATTTACCTTTTGCCATTATTGCTATGTATATCATCGGCATATCCCACAGCGTGGATTCCAGTCTCTTCAAGTCTTCTCAGGAGAGAGTCCACAGTTATATTCCACAGAGTAGGTGAAAAAACTCCTCCTTGCGGGCAACCTTGAATACTTATCGCCCTATTTTTCAGCATACTGTCCACCCATCTCACCACCAATGGGTTAACCCTGCGTTCTTCTAAGGCTATTCTCAAACTTTCGAAGCATATCTTATCGAAGGCACCTTCAATGTCCATTATTATGATCATTGCGATGCCTCCGGTATTCATTTTCTCTTCCGCAACGCGTACCACCTGGTGTAGCGCTGTTTCCGTAGCTCTGTATGCATGTTGTCTACTACTCAAAGGACATGCTATCAGCGCCGTGCTCTCCATATGGTCCACCACAATTCCTTCCATTTTTTTTTTTAACAGAAATGATGTTAGGCTGACCGGTCTGAAGGACTTCGCTTCGGTATAGTCCTTTTTTCCCAGTTTTGGAAGAAACACCACATTTTTTTCCCTCCATGTTACCGGTATGTAGCCTATCGCTAGGCTAGGCATGTAACGCCTATACCCCTAAGCATTGGTACTATGAGGTCTGCACCCCATTGCATTAAAGTTAGGAAATAACCTTCCGGTCCCGCGGTCTTGTAAGGAGAAAACGTTTTTATCGCCCCACTGACCGCTTCTGACGTTACTATCCGTTCCGCTTCAGCCCGATCCATGCTGTTTGCTCCCTTTTACGTCGTCGCAGACTTGCTTTTAGATCTTTCGTCTTTGCCTTATACTCACCCCATGATTCAGGATCATCTCTACGCATGGCATGATTAAAGGCTTTTCAATGCTGTACATAGTATAACATCCAAAAGTGAAGTCAGACTAACCCCGCCTGTGACATTGTTTTGCTAAGTCCAGCTTGAAGAACCATTCTTCTGGTCGTTTCTACTCGAATATCTCTCACTTCCACCATTTTGTTGAAACATATATGGTGTTGAGTGTCTTATTTTGATACCTTGTGACCTCAGATAGCCATTAAACGCATTTGAACAGTATTCCTTACCATCCTGGTATCTGTCTTCAGATACCCGGTTTGCTTTTCAACGACAGTTTTATAATTCATGAACATATGAAAGACATCGCCTTTAATTTTGAAGTCGAAGCTTCAAATAGACGCAAATGCTTTCAACGCCTAAGCATCAGAAACAAGCTAAGGAAATGTGTCTAAAAAGTTACGAGTGGCTAAGAGGTATTAATTTGGATCTACACATGACGTATACGGTCAGAGTACTTGTTTCGGTAATGGTAGCCAGGTCGGCCTTCAGGCTTTGTTTGATAAAAATATGTAATTCGCAAATTTGGGTTCCTAACTTTGAAGATGTCAGTATTCGTATTCGTCAATAGGATTCTCTTAGAATCTCCGATGTTTGTGAACAGTGTGATGGTAGTTTGGCACTATCCAGTTTCTGTAGGCGTTTATGTAGAAAGTGCGAAGAAATTTCAGTAAATTTCATAAAATATGATTTCGCTTTCTGGTAGAACACTGTAGTACTGTAAAGTTTCAAACAAAGAAAAGAAAAATAATTATTAGACAAACTATCCCACTTTCGCGTTAATTTCGAAACAAGCAACTATAATGGTAACTGACAACAGGGCAAGGAAGCATCGTAAACTTTCTTTATATTTAAGTTTTTTACTCCGGGGTATTGTCTTCGGAAGGGATTCTTAGAAATTATATATATATTTGATATTGCAAGACTCTGTTGAGCCTGGAAATTTACTAGTTTTGTGTAACATCAAGTGTCTTAAACTCAACAGGAATAGAGCAATGAACTGAACAATGAAAGCTCTTCACAGCTCCCTAAATATTTACATAGTATTTCAAAAGTTAATTGGTTTCCATCCTTTATCCTGTAATAACTTTACAACGGTACACTGGTACTTTGACTACAAAATAAACCCATTCGTAATCACTCATGAGTATCCTCGCAACTAACACCGGCCATTTAATTAAACAATCTTATGTTCCTCTGTCCGTCGTCGGTCGGTCGGTCGGTCGTTATTAAGAACATTGAATTTTCTTAGGTATACATTTATCTTGACTGGTTCTCTATACCTATCGTTTGAGGTCTTCTTGACAATGGATTTCAATTTCTCTGACCAGTTGCCGAGACTTGAGTGTATATTCGAATTCAAATTAAAAGAAACTCCTTTTGCCGTAGCCTACATTTATATACTAATGTGCTTTCAAGCAAAATTTTCAGTATTGAAACTCTTCTAAGAAAACGAATCCAATTACAGGGCTCAAATTGTATTGTTTTTGTTGTAACTTAGGTTTTTGATAGAAACCACATTTATTGCTACAGAGAGATGGCAGCACTGGCATGTAGGTAGAATGTATGTGCGTTCGTCCTTCAGGCAAATGAATTAAACAATCCAAAAGGATGAAGGAAACTTTAATTGCGAAAACGGAGAAGAAAAGTGATGTGTATCTTGAATGTTCTACTCTGTACTGCTGCTGGTGCTGGTGCCCCCACCAACCTACAGTCACTTTGTGGTTCAAAAACGAATTGGAATATTATAGTCCTTGTTCCAGGGAAATCCTCACTAGAACGTCGGATACGACGACTACGACGACGATGACGACACAAAGACTACAAAGTTCATGTTGAATAAATGGGAAACCACTCAGCAGTACACTCTCTTTTCCCACAAATATAGAACGCAGCAGAGAATGAGAGAGAGAGAGACACAACTCATACACAACATCCAAATGAATGAACGATAGTGGAAGAGGCTCCTTATCAGATGTTTCGCAATTCGGATTTTCCCACAGTAGTACCCTGCAAGGACCTACACAACTCCTGGTAAGTGTTTTTTTTTTCGTATACTCCTTAGTGAAGGAAGGGTACTAGTTTATTACTTGGACAGAGACGAAGTAAGAGAGAGAATTTGATAGTTTCGTAAGAAGAAAACTTAATTTCATAGCTTCAAGGGCTTTTGTTGGGTGCTTAGTGATATGATAGTCGAAGTGGGGGCCAACAGTGCTGAAGGTTGGTGGACCAGCAATGGCATTGTCACAAACAGCACAAGAAAGAGGTTTAATATTCGGAAATTCACTTAAGCTTTGAGTTGTATGCGATTATCCTATTCGAACGGAGGAGGAGTGGGTGATGGCCACAGAATCCTTGACATTCAAAGATCATTGCATATTGTTCCCTTTTGAAGCTCAACCTGTCACATGACATCTTTGGTAGGGAGTTCCAAAATGAAGAAACTGGTTTTGTTAATTTATAATCTGATCTGCAATGGAATGGGGTTGGACAATTACAAAGTTGTAAGATGTTAAGACAGAGACCGGAGTGGAGAAAATGTTTTAAGCAATATAAAGGACACCCGCACAAGAGTACGCAAAACATTGGTCTTTTACGATGACATTATCATTGCAGTTGCAATTCTTTGAAGCGAAATGATTTCAAAGAAGAAATAACGTCGAATATTGTTCAACGTCCTTGGGAATTACTTCTATATTGCTCTTTGTTTACACTTCACTCTTGTTGGAGTTACCAGGATGTCGATCTATTAATTTCCTTTGATATAACCATCTCATCATCCTCTTTATAAATATTTCAACTATCATCAAGAACTTTGAAAACTCCACGTCTTCATGGAGCCTATAATGATAGTGACCCCCAAACCACCTTTGAAGTAAAAATTCTCTAATATTTCGGAAACTAGATTAATTTTCCATTTCCTCCGCCCAATACAACAGCAGAGAACGAAGAAAATAGAAAAAAAAACAACAACCTCCAAGCCCTTCCTAATGAGGTCGACATAATCATAAAATTCCTTCCTTCCTTCCTAATGATAATCGATTGCCTATTAAGGATACACGACATTTATTTCTATCTCTGTGTGTTTCATCATCTACGCAACGGGAGCATCAACAGCAGCAGCATCAGTCAAAAACCGATTAGCCCTAAAGCCCGACGAACGTCCCTATGCTCTCTCTCTCGCTCATCATGTTTTTAACCAATTACGTCATTGGCAAAGGCGAGCAATACCACCTAACCTAACTATGTCTATGTACATCTTAAGGTATTGCAACGGCATTCGTGGGTGGGTTCGCCATCCTTTGCCTTTGATTAAGTTTTTGCCCCCGAATTTCGCTTCTTTTCCGCAGCACAACCACAAGATACTACAAGCATGTTAATGTCAAAGAGGGAATAATAAATCATTTTTCGACATCGGGGTATTGAAATATAAATTATCCTTTTGACATCACTGGGGGGAGGATGGGAGCACAAGTACTTCTGCTCACATCCACCCGCCGCCGCGCTGGGAGAAATGGGTAACCAAGAAAATTTAAATTAATTGAATGAAAGTCTTTTGCAGCAGAGCCTTTGGAATTAATTTAAATGTGTTTTTGCCGAAGTTTATTGGGGGTGCTGAGGTGCGGCCAAAGTGACAGCTAACAACACTGTATACTCTGGCTTAGAGATCTATTTAAATTAGAGGCTGGTTGGTCACCAAGTGGGAAGTTAAATTTTCTAAAGCTTGCGATGAAGGGTGCTGCTTGTAAGATTTTGAGTTGTTGAATCTCAGGATTTTTGCTTAAGGAGTGAGAACTTTCGTCATAGGCCTTTCAAATTCGTATGAGTGTGTGACCATCCAAAATGTTGTTGTGACTTATAAGTGCAGTCAGTAGTCCTGTCCGATAAAATTTTTTTTTAGGACATAAAATTGGGGGATAGGAATTTTAATTGTGAAAGATACATTATTGCTCACACAATTGTCGCAATAGGTTGTGAAGCTAGATTTTTTTTTTTTTTTGAAAGACTCTTGCCCATATGGCTGACACTGCGACCTAAGAAGATCTATTGTATCAAAGGGTAATACTAAGCCAAGAGACGTTCCACCTTCCCTATGAAGGATAGTACGTCCTTAGCAGCGGAGTACCTCAGCTCTGCTGATTAACATATTTCTTTGTGGAAAATACGCCTCCTTAACCAATGTAATACTGGGCATTGACAGAGAATGTGCTCAGAGGATTCGTCATCTTCTAAGCAGAAGTTACATTCCGTTTCTGGGCACAGATTGAGTTTGTAAAGGTGGTAACGTAGGCTGCAGTGGCCTGCGAGAAAGCTCACCAGCTTCCTAATGCTTTCCTTATCTAGATTAAGCATTTCCTTGTAGGAAAAAGGCCTGATTAATCGCTTGGATTGTCTCAGCCCCGGAACATTTTCCCAGTAGGCCAGATGAAGTTTGTGTTCATAAGTATTAATCAGCGCTGTGGCGGTAGCCCAGTTGACACCACAATAAGGTTCAGGCCCTATGAACGCAGATTCTGAGCCAGACCTAGCTAGTTCATCTGCAATTTCGTTGCCTACAATTCCTTGATGACCAGGGACCCAACCAAGTTTCACCCAGTTGTGTCTGGCAAGAGATTGTAGTGCATCGTACAGCATTTAACTGATAAAGAGTCCATTATCTGAAAAGATATGTATCCTAGCACATTTAATACCTGTATCCAGGTTTATCTTAGCGCAGATCTCAATGGCATGGAGTTCAGCCTGGATAACCGTGGGACACATTCCCATAGGTATCGAAACTTTCGTGTTGGGTCCAAAGACACCAGCACCGACTCCAGTTTCCATCTTTGATCCGTCTGTGTACCAGATCAGACCTCTAGGGTCGAGAGTCGGAACACAAGTAGACCAATTTGCGCGGTCCAATATTTCTACCGCAAATAACCTTTCGATACTCCCTGACCATGATGTCGGGGATAGTACAGAACATGTCCTTTTTGGGAATTGAGTCAAGAATTTTCAGGTGGCCCACATGGTCACCTGATTTATACTTGTATTCTAGTTGCAGTTTAATAGGCCGTCTTCCTAATGAAGATTTGTAAGGGAGAGAGCCCAACAACCGCTTCTAAAGGTGCCGTATTGCCGGTGCGCATGGCACCTGTATTGCCGAGACATGCAATTCTTTGAAGTTTCTGAAGCTTCGTTGCAGTTGTCGGTTCAAGAACTTTCGGCCACCAAACCGTGATAATGGACCTCACCATTATTGTATATAACCAATGTATCATTTCCGGACCTAGTGCTGCATTCAATGGCGGACTTGATATGAGAATTCCAGCTAAGTCGTTAATCAAGGATGACACCGAGATATTTAACGGCTAAAGTGGTGCCTTTGATCGTGATAGGTCCCAAATTGACCAGTCTTCTTTTTGTAAAAGGCACTAGAACGGTTTTGCAAGAGTTGATGGATAGTCCTTCTCTGCTGCACCATTTTAACACGTATAGTAAAGCACATTGCATGACACTAGAAATGGTCGTACTGTGTTTACCACTGATAATAATCGCCATTGCATAACCAATGGCGATGTAGCCTAATATCTGAAGATCGACTAGGAGATTGTCGATGACTACGACATCCTTTAACTGCGGTCATAGACACTGACACTCCTCCAGAGGAGGAAGTAATTATTCGACTTTCCAGCATGGCCCGTATCCATTGGTTGGTCGAATCCTCGATACCTCTGCTACTCATTGCTCTTCCTATTGAGACGTAGCCAGTGTTATCGAATGCACCCTCAATGTCAAGAAAGGCACACAGAGCCATTTCCTTGGAACGTATAGTTCCTTCTATCTGCTTCACAAGATAGTGAAGAGCACCTTCTGTTGATTTTCCTTTTCTGTATGCAAATTGACTTGAGTGCAGAGGGGTAGACAAATCTAGCCAACCTCTAATATGAACGTCAATGAGTCTCTCCATTGTTTTGAGAACAAATGATGTTAGACTTATAGGTCTATAAGATTTAGGCAGCTCACTAGGCCAATTGCCTGGTTTGGGGATAAAAATTACATTTACCTGTCTCCAGGTTGTCGGTTCTAAATAAAACAATCAAACCCGACATATACCATCACCACCGGGGTCCTTAAATGATTTAAAGGACCCTTCAGTCCAGTTGACCTTATCCGGACTAAAAATTTTACCGGATAAACTAATTACTCTACTAGCTATGCAGACCCTATGGTCAGATGCGTTCGGGTACGTGTGAAGTACACGAGTAGACGAACCTGAAAAGTGAACCTGAATACGGTCCGTCGTGTGGGTACCATCAGTCTTTTTTAGTAAACCTACACAATTAGCATGATCTTTGACAAGTGCCTTGTGGATTCGTGCCGCTACTGGCATGTCAGCAAAGTTTTCGCAGAATTTCCTCCAAGTGGCACGTTTATATCGTCTCAGTTCTGAGTTGTATTCTGTAAGAGCGAACCTGTATTCGTTCCAACTCTTCGTGCGTTTAGCAACATTGAAAAGTTTTCTGACTTTCTTCCTTAGTTTGACAAGCTGTTCATTCCACCAGGGAACCTTTCGTGTAGACATACTGGTTTTATGGACACAGCTGTCATGATAGGAAGTAAGCAACACATCATTTAATTGGTATGCTGCTTCATCTAGGTCTCCTATGGACTCGATAGATGTAACTAGCATATCTAATTTTGAGAGGACAAGCCCCCGATATAAATTCCAGTCCGTGGACTTGGGATCATATCTAGAAGAAGCATGTGACAATTTTCCGGGAATGTCGAACCTGATGTGTTGCTGGTCGGACATCAGACACATGCCAATTTTCAAAAAAAATTTGAGATAAATGGACTGGTGAGAGTGAGGTCAAGTACCTCTTCACGAATCGCATTTATGAAGGTTGGTTTAGAGACTTTATTCAAAATATCTACACGAGAGCATACAAGATATACGAAAAGACACTCACGCCTTCTGTGAAGCTAAATAGCCAAATGTCATATTCCTGCGGATTATACCATTGAGTTCTCTGGAACACCCCCCGTGATAGTATCTGTATAGCAGACATACTTTCAGCAAGGTTTCGACGACTGACTTCTTTTAAAGGAAAGGATATAGAAATAAACTAATATTTTGTTCTAAATAAAGTACAATCTAGAATAAAGCTTTTGTAATGATCCCTTTACCGTTGGAATCAAGTTATTTATTAAATATTATTTCCTCTATTTTTCGTTTTAGGATTGCGATAGAATATCTGAGTCAACACACAACCAACCAATCTACTGAAAGGATAATAGATGAAATGTGAGTGGAAAAAACCTTTTTACTTTAATTGCATTTACTTTGTTATTTATCTAAAACTAAACTAATCAAAATAAAATCTCCAGCAATATCTATACTCGTACACAGTTACACTTTATTTATTTATTCTATTACTCCACACGATCTATATATTAAAATTATAAAACCATACATATTTTGCATTTAAATAATTGTGGCCAAAATTGAAACATTTTCAGCAAACCTAAGACTTCGTCCTTTGAAAGATTATCCCAACAAAATGAAAAACAGTATTGCATTGTACTTCTCGAAAGGTCCCCCTACCTTTGTCCATTCTGTAAGGTTTTTAAGTTTGAATTCAGCAACCATCCTCTTAGTTTCATCACCATAATTCAGTGATCTCTGCTACCTCTTCCGAATACAACCTTTTTCATATAAAAACTATGTTGTTGAAGGGTTGATTTCCCATTTCCTACATCTCCTGCTTTGAAACTACTTTTTTTCTATTCGTTAACTAGGTCCAGTATTGCTTTTAGTGGGAATTTGTTAACTTTGTTAACGTGCTGTAGGCTTTACTCTTCATAGTTGTGTGATACATAACTTCGTTCAAACTTTTAAAATATCACAAAGTTAGATCGACTATTAGATTCTAAACTATAGACCTAGAGAACTTACTCGATCAAACTTCCTTCCTGGATGTCCCATCCAATACAACTTATTCACCTTGATGGGGAGTGGCGTCTTACGGATGGCATTGTTTACTTTGGCATTATGAGAAGCTTTTTTTGTCGTTGAATGTGAACTGCCTTATCGATGAATGCATTTCGTCGCGTTCAGGTTATAGGATAACTCTTGAGAGACGAAATACCTCAAAGAACGCGACCTTTAAGTAACTCGGAATCTGAAGTGGTTTTTTTTTTGTTTGTGATTTGGTGAAGGTCTTCAATAGCCACTATGATTCAGGGTGTACCCATAGTAGCGTCAGATTTTTACTAACTAAACTCACCCAGAGTAGTATACCGTATGTCCATGAAGGCATAATCCCTTGGTTAAATATATGTTATATGTACTTAGCTTGGGATATCTTTCAAGTAGCCAATACATTTCTCTAAAGCGATTTCAAGCTCAAGGTGTTTATTTTAACGGGTTTAGGTATGTACATATTTACCTTCATTTGCATACCGTACCGAGTTAATGAAAACGGGTCGATTGTTTATTTTCTTGTATATGAAGTCAGCATGAGTCTATTTGGTTTCTTTAAGAACAATGCGCCAATGTTTTATCTAGTCGCATATTATATCCAAATCTTGTTGGAGTTTTTTAGTTGCTGACTTGATTGTACTTTCCGTTGCCAATATAGCCGTATCGTCCGCAAACGTAGCAGTTTGGGGTATTTCTCAACTGCATAGCAAAAATAAAATGGGACCAATGATACTTCCTTGTGGAACTCCGACAGCGATTTCCTTGAACTCAGAGTATTCAATTCTGTGTTTAACACGAAATAATGAGTTTTCAAGGTTGAATTAGAGGATCTTTTAAAGGATTTTCCAATAAGGACATACAAATTTTGTGTTTAAATAAAACACAGAATAAATGAAATATCCGGTTGGAATTTATTCCAGATGTAGTACACATGTCAGATTTATGTATGGAATTCGATCTCATTCATATGATCACCACGAGCAAGTTTGCAGCGATCGATTCTTTGGGTCCAATTTTCCACCACTGTTCCGTACATATCGGTCGGAACGATACCAATTTCACGTGCGATAATGTTCCTGATCTTCTCTAAAGTTGATGACTTGTTAGCATAAATGAAATCTAACGGCGTTAAATAGCTTGAGCGAGGTGACCATTCGACCAGACCATTTCCCCAGATTACACGATTACCGAGCTTCCCCTTCAATAGATCAATTGTTTGACCAGCTGTGTGGCATGTGGCATGTGGGACCATCTTATTGGAACCACATATCACTGATATCAAATCCATCCAATTTTGGTCAAAAATAGCCTTTCATCATGGCACGATAGCGAACTCGATTCTTCTAATCACACCTCCGACATGAAATCCACACCATACAGTCACTTGTTGTGGATGCAATGTAGTCTCTTGAAAGACATGTGACTTTGCTGATGTCCATTAACGGATATTTTGCTTATTGACAAAGCCATTAAGCCAAAAACGAGCTTCATCGCTAAAGACAATTTTTCGATGAAATTCAGGATTTTCTTCACACTTTTGCAGACCCCAATCGGAGAAGTTTCGGCGCTTCAAATGACCAAGGGACTTCAGTTCTTGAGTTAATTTAATCTTGTAAGGGTTTAGGCCAAGATTTTTAAGCAAAATTCGCCACAATGTAGACTGAGAGATTCCCAATTCCAGTGAACGGCGCGGAATCGACTGAGTTGGCTCATTTTGAACTGAAGCACTTACGACTGCGATATGTTCTGTACTTCGACCAATGCATTGTCTCACTCGCACAGGAGCATTCAATAGTGAATATGTTGACTCGAATTTATCCCCTATAGCACGTACAACTATCGATCAAATCTTCACCCTTTGGCAAATTCTGAAAAAAACCCAAGAAGCCCAAATCGATATCCAACGTCATTTTATCGAATTCAAGGCCGAATATGACAGCATTTATAGAGACGAGCTATAGAGAGTCATATCTAGATTTGGCATATCTGCCACACGCTCGCTACTCCATTAAGTTTGGTAAAGACCTCACCGAGACATTTGATGTCAAAAAAGGATTTAGACAAGGAGACACACTGTCATGTGATTTTTTCAACATCATACCTGAAAGGATTGTGCGAATCTCACAAGCCAACTGCGGAGGCACAATCTTTCAAAAGTCTGTACAACTACTAGCGTATGCTGACGATATTGACATTATTGGCAGACCACAACGGGCTGCCACTAGCAAGGGTACATCTGGGTCTCCAATAACGAGCCTCTCCAGTTAGCCCATTTCTTAGCTAACTCGTCGCAAGTTGCGCACTCCAAGTCGGTTGAGGTCCCCTTCTTCGTGGTCTTCCTCTATTGCGTTGTCCTTCTGGGTTAGATTCGAAGTTCATCCGCTCTATGTTCATGTCGTAGCCATCTCAGATGACTGATAAGCACTTTTTGTCTAGGTCGATGTCGCTGTACAGCTCGTATATTTCGTCGTTGATTCTTCTCCTTTACAGCCTTTACAACAAGAAGAATCTTTCTCTCGAAGCGAATGAGGATATTTTCATCAACTTTCGACAGAGTCCAAGCTTGAGCACCATAACGCAGGACTGTGATGATCAAGGTCTTATATAGACTCTCCTTAAATGTTCGGGATAGGGCCTTACTACTTAACTGACTTCGCAGCCCAAAGAAACGATAATTTCAGCTGAGATGTTATTATCAGAGTTTATAGCAGAGCCGAGGTAGAAAAAACCCACCTCCTGTCCAAAAACCGCACCAAACTGTGACTCGTACTGGATGGAGAGGTTGTTCCTCTATTTCTCTTGGGTTTCGGGGACCAAGATGCGACAGTTTTGTTTGTTTACCTGCCTGGGTACGCAACGGAAATGAACCTCACCACTCAGAATAAAAAAAATCATGATCTTGATCATTCATTTTCAACACTCAATCAGTGAAACAGCGGCATTGTGTCTGGTCTCGTGACTTCATTTGTTGTGCCTAGTGGACCTAATAGGCGTGGAGGCTAAGATGCTTATGCAAAATGCGATGCAAAGTGGTTGTGGATAAGTTCAAATTCCTGTGAACGTCTCGAAAAGGACACACTCGGGTTTTCAGTCACATTCAACTCAACTATAGATGAACACGAGCTGGAGTCTTCACATCACTAACCTGACCGAGACGTTCAAATTTATGAATTACATTCACTATACATAGCTGTGCGAGAAAGCGCTTGATGATGACCAAAAGCAGTATGAACAGTACCAATATTTTCACTGTTTTTGTAGTGATTTTCACTCTTTCAACACGTTGCGCGAGTATGTACCAATCATCATTTAATAACCTCCTAGCTTTTGCTTATCAAACGTCATCGCAGTGATAGTTGAATGTTGACAGTTCAACAATGGCGCAAAATTAGAATGACACTTCTTGTTGGATGACCCTTTAGTATAAATAAAATGGTCTTGTGACAATAATTCATAACGAAGAGTAAAGAGAAAAATATATATTTCGTAGTTACTCATCCTAGTCAACCTACTGGATCATTGTTGGTACAGTTGCTCAAACAAACTTTTTCATTCTGTGTTATCAGAGAAGCAGCGCGCTTTTGCAACTCATTGTGGTGCTCATTGTGGTGCTAGGACTATCTGTGACTAGCTCTGAGGAGTCTTATAAGTGATCGGGTATAGATACTACATGGCTATCGATTACATCGAAATCAAATTTCAATCTATTGCCTTCTGTTGTCAAATTTCTTCCAACTCACCACCGTTCCAGCGATTATTCTTCTTAAACGTTTCCAAGATGCCAAAGATCATTTGCTTTTCAGTTTACCTTTCTAGAGCAGCGTTGTGTATTTAACTACCCATCATACCCATGTTCTCATTTTAAGACCAACATAAGGCAGCTCTCTTATTCTTATGAAGATCACTCGATGTAGCCAATAAAACATCACTCTTGTTTTTTTGACATCATCACTTAAATTTATTTTATTTATATCGTTATAATCAATTTTTCATTTAATTCTTTTTTAATTACACATTTTATGGTTTTGCCTAATATTTATTCTTTTTTTTATTTATTTATATCAATTTTATATTTATATACAAAAGACAACAGTTATTCAATAATCAATTACTATATAATTCCATATACATACTAATTTTTATTAATTTTTTCTTTTTTTAATATACTATGTATAGTAATACATTTTATTCTACCATCAGCAGTTCGTTTTGTTTTTTATCCTTTCATTTGTTAGCTCTTAATATTTACCTTACAATGTATTTCATTTATTTTTGCTTTTGTAAATTTCAAATCAATTATTCGTATATAACTTATAGTTAAGGTTTAATTTTAATTTTCACAATAATAGAAATCAATTATGTAATTAACGTTTACCATATGAAATTGTTTTACAGATGTTTGTATATTTTATTTATATATATAATTTTTTTTATTTATTTTTTTTTTCTTTTTTGTTTTGCATTCTATTGTTTTACTTTATTTGATTTTCGTTTTACGTTTTGAATTTTGAATTTAGCTTTTTGGTTTTTTTTTATAGAATTTAACTTATCACCGGTAATCAAAAACATTCGCAGTCAAAACACCCTGTTGCCGCTGTTCAGCTGTCAGCTGTAATAGCAGTGACTGTTTCACTTGAAGTGTGTCCTTTCTTTTAATTTTATTGTTGTCATCTTTGACGTTTGTCGTTGAATGTCGAAGAACTAAACCGATAAGAAGAAGAACTATCGCTATTTTGGCAGCACGATTCGAATCCAATCGAACGGCGGATGATGGAACATCTGCAATTAGAGAGAAAAAAAAGAAGGAAAATGCATCCTGTCAATCTCAAAACCATTTATATTCTCTCAGTCTTTCTATTTCGGATTCGGATATTGGTCTTTCTTCACAGCTCTGGTTGATTTATCAAAATCTCTCCCAAAAGAGAAATTAATCTCCGAATTAATTGCTATGGCTTACGAGTGAGTAATTCATCTTTCCTTCGTGTACGTAGTTGTGTAGACTCAAATTTGACATGGAAGTAGTTACAAGGATTGTTGGTAAAGCGCCCTCTAACGGGTATACAATTGTAGAACAGTAAGACATCAAGAAATCTGGGGCATGTAGCGTGTGATTAAGGGAATATGGGGGGACTAGATAGGGGGGATTCGGGGTTAGAAACAGCAATGAAGGATTCGTTCCGGAAAGGGAAGGCATTGATTTAATGCGAAGCACTTAATCAATGGTTCCTTCTCTTACTGCCTTTTTCTCTTGCTGAATCCTGGAGATTTCGAAAACAAACTGTGGGTAGCTGGTGGAAATGGATATGACCATTTGTACCTAACTGTTAAATAGTTGGACATTAATCAAAATGATTTTTATTGGGGTTAGTCTTGAGGGTGGAGAAATGGATGTGAAGAATGGGCGAGGATGGTTGTACTGGATGTTATTTTGATTAGGGAGGGACGACGGCGTACGTGATGGAATTCAAATGGATTTCCATTAAAGGAGGGCGAGAGCATCTTGTAGTGAATTTCGGAAAGTAGGTCGAACGGAGAACTGTTAAAACCCTTCAAAGTGGAGTATTTGACATTTGTCTGACACAAAGTTAGTCTAGTTTCATTAATCAGATTGTATCCGGTAGGAAGGTCAATGCTTTTAAGGCAGGTTAAAGCAACCTTGACATACTTGTTTTGTCGTATTTATTGAGCGGATCAAATTGTCGGCACTAGGATCTATTCTTGAAGATTTAAGACAGAGTTGTATGAGAGTGACTCTGAAATATATCATCGTTACCCTAAATCATCGCTGTTTCATAGGGCTTTTGTATTTTTTGTATTTTTGTTCAATGAGTTCATCTATATTATATACTTACTGTTATAATGTGTCAAATATTGTTCATTTTGATCGTTGAATTCTCCATCACCTGGCTGATCGAATGGATATAAATTCACATTAGGGGATCTTCCCGAAGCCAATATCAGTGGACGATCTTCGTCGATGATTTTCTCCGTTTCTTGGTTGTACAGTTCGTGTATACGTGCAGTACATTTCAGCTATAATGAAATACAATTAGTATCTGTATTTGGAAAGAAAATATCAAAGAAAATAGTTATACTTACTTTAAGTCGACTGACTTTATTTATATTATTAAATATAAAGTGCTGATAAGTCACGATAAAATTGATCTCCAAAACCGCAGATTCGAGATTTTCTTCTGTGTGCTTTTGCACTTCGTATCTTCGAATGTAATTTGGAAGGACCTGAAATTTTTTAAATTATATTTAAATTATAAGTCCTTGTTGGTGAATTTTTAAGGTAAAAATGTAGAGGATATTCAGGACAAAGAGGTTGTATCTCAAAGATTGGTTATGATAGGGTACGTTCGACTGATAGCTTTCTGATAGAAAGTGGTTTCCGATAAGATCTATTTAGGGCAACATGATGATTGTAATATAACTATGCAGTATGGATTTCGTTCACAGTATTTTCCTGGAACCATCTAAGCCTTAGTCGCTACGATCGGTGAAGATACGATTTTGTATACTAGCCTCCTAGATGATTCACAGAGAAATCGTTATATTCTTCGTCTCTACAATTTAAGCAGAAGTCATTACTTATAATACATTATGAGCATGTACATACATATGTTGAAGATACTTAATTCTTGCTTGGTTTAGTGAAGGCTGAAATAATTTTCTTCTGAGCACAAGATCAGCAGAGACTCATTCATCAGAAGGTATCATCAAGGTCAGCACAGCAAAAGGCTACCCATAAGGAGGAGTTCTCTCTCCCTTAATGTGGAGCCTTGTTGTGGATGAGCTACTTGAGAATCTCACAAACTATGGCACCAACTGTCAGGCATATGTTGATGACATAGTTTATATTGCCAGAGGCAAATTTGAGGAAACTAGCGAATGGTGTTTGACGGGTGGGCTAAGCCTTAATTCGGCAAAAACTACAATAGCACCTTTTACGAGGAAAATAAAACTCGAAAGACTGAGGCCAATAAGGCTGTCGGGTACAATACTGACACCAGACAAAGAAGTTAAATATCTGGGACTAAACCTAGTCAGTAAACTCATCTGGAAAAAACATACAGAAGAGATAATCAGGAAAGCCACGCTGGCTCTGATGATCTGTCGAAGCCTAGCGGGCAAATCTTGGGGATGTAGCCTACCATCCTTAGGTGGATGTATCGAAGCAATTCGATGCACTGCTTAAAAAACTACCACTCCTAGCCTTTCCTGGGGATGATATCATTAGAAGGTTAAACTTCCAAAAGAACTTTGTTACCAAGCTCAGTAACAAAAAAAAGTTGGAGCAATGTATCCACTACCTACAAACTGAGCAATCGTACAACAAAGTGGTACACAGGTGGATCAAGAACTGATGAAGGAACTGGAGCACGGGTATTCGGGCCCAGAACCAAATACCCTGAATCCATGGGCAAAAGCACCAGTATCTTTCAGGCTGAAATCTATGCTAAAGATAGATGTGTCCATGAAGGTATTATTGGAATTAACTCCTTTGCACCTTGTGGTTGAGGTATGTGCAAGTAAAACGATCTTAAGGATGGCTAAGACTGGAATAGGAAGAGACAAGTGCATTACATCGAGGCAATTCGATGCACTGCTCAAAAAACTATCACTCCTAGCCTTTCATACGGATGATATCATTAGAAGGTTAAACTTCCAAAAGAACTTTGTTACCAAGCTCAGTAACAAAAAAAGTTGGAACAATGTATCCACTATCTACAAACTAAGCAATCATACAACAAAGTGGTACACAGATGGATCATGGAAGAACTGATGAAGGAACTGGAGAAGGAGTATTCGGGCCCAGAACCAAATACTCTTAATCCATGGACAAAAGCACCAGTATCTTTCAGGCTGTAATCTATGCCATAGATCAATCAATCTTGATAGAAACCATGTCAACTGCGATATAACTATAATGTCAGATAGCCAAGCTGCTATCTTGGCACTTGACTCCTATATCATTAAGTCCAAACTTGTGTGGGAATGCCTGTAAAAACTTAATGAACTAGGTAGTAGAAACAAAAGGCTAATGAAATGGCCGACTCCCTAGCAAGACAAGGAGCATCAGAATCCTTCATAGGTCCTGAATCATTCTGCGGAATAGGGGATCATACCCTCAAAGAAGAATTCAGGAAACAAGAGAGGGAAAAAGCATTAATATTCTCGAAATAGAGGTCGTAGTAATCAGTTTTTATTTTTTGGAAATGGCAAGTCATACAACTTTCTTAAAACATAAATTCTTGTTACTGTTGACGAATTTTTTTTTTGCTATTTACGTATAAGCACTGAAATTTTTAAATCCTGAACACCACTGCTCACTTTCCTCAGTTTTGTTTTCATCAAATCCCTCTCAAGGGGACGGCACTGTGCCGTATTTTCGTACAGTGAAAATATAATACTGAGTTTCTGTCAAGTTTTGAACGCATAAGAGCTGTCAGTGTCAAATCAACATATGAGACCACCAATGTTTTGGAGTCAATTTTCCACTACTCTTTCACACTTATCGGCCGGAAAGTTGGCAATTTCGCAATCGATGTTGTTCCTGAGCTGCTCTAAAGTTGTTGTTAAAGGAATCCAATGGCGTTAAATCGCATGACTGATGTGGCCATTCGACTAGACCATTTCTCGAGATTACACGATTACCGAATTTCCCCTCCAATAGATCAATTGTTTTACCAGTTGTGTGGCATGTGGCACTACCTTGTTGGGACCACATATGACTGATGTCAAGTCCATCCAATTTTTTGCCAAAAATAGTCTTCCAACATGTCACGATAGCGAACTCTACTAACCGGTCCAATCACACCTCTGATATGATATCCACACCACATTTGTTGTGGATGCAATGGAGTCTCTTGAGGCTGTCTAATAATGCATATTTTGTTTATTGACAAATCCATTAAGCAAAAAATGAGATTCATCGCTAAAGACGATTTTTCAATGAAATTAAAGATTTTCTTTACACTTTTGCAGACCCCATTCGGAGAAGTTCCTGCGCTTCAAATGATCAAGAGCCTTCTGTTCTTGAGATAATTTGATCTTGTGAGGGTGTAAGGCAAGAGCTGTACGCAAAATTCCTCACAATGTGGACTGATAGATTTCCAATTCCTGAGCATGGCATGGAATCGACTGACTTGGATCATTTTGAACGGAAGCACTTACGACTGCGATATTTTTGGTCCTTCGACTGGTGCTTGGACTTGTCTCACTGGCACTGAAACTTTGAATACTGAATATGTATGTTGACTCGAATTTATTTACTAAAACACGCACAGTCTGTCTGGTGGCACGATTGTTATGGCCGAAAATTGGAGTAAGTGCTCTTAAAGTTGCGACCACGGACTCAGAATTTCGGTAGTAATTCAAAATAATTTCCAAATGTTGCTCGTTCATGAACATAAAAAAACATAACGACAAATCAACCTCAAAGCCGATAGGACAGGACCCCTTTCGGCTTTGAGGAGGAAAACCCTAGGCGAAAATATCTTCGAAGATCTGAACGATCTAGCTCGACTTGTCTTGACTTGTTTGTCCCTGGATAAACCTGGTTTATTGCCTAAATGACAAATAATTTTTTTTTTGTTTTTTTTTTTTGAAAGACCCTTTCCCATATGGCTGACACTGCAACCTAAGAAGATCTATTGTATCAAAGTGTAATACTAAGCCAAGAGACATTCCACCTCCCTTATGAAGGATAATACGTCCTTAGCAGCGGAGTACCTCAGCTCTGCTGATGAACATATCTCTTTGTGGAAAATACGCCTCCTTAACCAAAGTAATGCTGGGCATTCACAGAGAATATGCTCAAAGGATTCGTCATCTTCTAAGCAGAACCTACATTCCGTTTGTGGGTACAGATTGAGTTTGTTAAAGTGATAACGCAGGCTGCAATGGCCTGTGAGAAAGCTCAACAGCTTCATGATGCTTTCCTTATCTAGATTAAGGATTTCCTTGTAGGAAAAGGCCTGATTAATCGCTTGGATTGTCTCAGCCCCGGAGCATTTTCCCAGTGGGCCAGACGAAGTTTAGCTTCACAAGTATTAATCAGCGCTGTGGCAGTAGCCCAGTTGACACCACAGTAAGATTCAGGCCTATGAACGCAGATTCTGAGCCAGCCCTAGCTAGTTCATCTGCAATTTCATTGCCTACAATTCCTTGATGACCAGGGACCCAACCAAGTTTCACCCTGTTGTGTCTTGCAAGACATTGTAGTGCATCATAGCAGCATTTAACTGATAAAGAGACCATTAAGTTGGACGGACAGCTCTTTAAGAGCTGTCTGGCTATCTGAAAAGATATATGTATATCCTAGCGCCTTGAATACCTGTATTCAGGTTTATCTTAGCAAAGATCTCAATGGCATAGAGTTCAGCCTGTAAAATCGTAAGACACATTCTCATAGGTATTGAGACTTTGGTGTTGGGTCCAAAGACGCCAGTGCCGACTCCAGTTTCCATCTTTGATCCGTCTGTGTACCAGATCAGACCTCTAGGGTCCAGTGGGGGAACACCATTAGACCTGTTTGCACGATCCAATATTTCTACCTCAAATAACCTTCCGAAACAGCACTCCCTGACCATAATGTCAGAGATAGTACAGAACATGTCCTTTTTGGGAATTGAGTCAAGAATTTTCAGGTGTCCCACATGGTCACCTGATTTATACTTGTATTCTAGTTGCAGTTTAATAGCGCATCTAGCGGCCGTCTTCCTAATGAAGATTTGTAAGTGAGAGAGCCCAACAAGCGCTTCTAAAGCTGCCGTAGGGCAGGTGCGTATGGCACCCGTAATGCCGAGACTTGCAATTCTTTGAAGCTTCTGTAGCTTCGTTGCCGTTGTCCGTTCAAGAACTTTCGGCCACCAAACAATGGCCGCGTACTTGATAATGGGCCTCACCATCATTGTATACAACCAATGTATCATTTTTGGCGCGCTCAATGATGGACTTGATATGAGACTTCCAGCTAAACCGTTTATCAAGGATGACACCGAGATATTTAACCTCACTGGAATAGACTAAGGTGGTGCCTTTGATCGTGAGAGGTCCTAGATTGAGCAGTCTTCTTTTTGTAAAAGGCACTAGAACGGTTTTGCAAGGGTTGATGGATAGTCCTTCTCTGCTGCACCATTCTAACACGTATAGTAAAGCACATTGCATGACACTAGAAATGGTCGTACTGTGTTTACCACTGATAATAATCGCCAAGTCATCTGCATAACCAATGCCGATGTAGCCTAATCTCTGAAGATCGACTCGGAGATTGTCGATGACTGGGGACCATAGAATAGGAGAAAGGCTTCCTGCCTGGGGACAGCCCTTAACTGCGGACACTGACAGTCCTCCAGAGGAGGAAGTAATAATTCGACTTTCCAGCATGGCCCGTATCCATTGGTTGGTCGAATCCTCGAATCCTCTGCTACTAATTACTCTTGCTATTGAGACGTACCCAGTGTAATCGAATGCGCCCTCAATGTCAAGAAAGGCACACAGAGCTATAGTTCCTTCTATCTTCTTCTCAAGATAGTGAAGAGCACCTTCTGTTGACAAATCATACTTCTTCGATACGAGAAAATATTGAAACTGGTCGATCTGCCTTTTGTCCCATACGGTTAGTTCTCATGTAGGTTCCGGTGCTGGTAATCTGGTTTGTCCACAAATGGTTTTGGTCTAAGTGTATCCCTGTGAATCGGGATCAGTCACCCGACCCAAGAATCTAATATTTGTATCAACTTGTGGTGCAAGAATTATGTAAGTAGTTGCAGGATCCAACCCCTGTACATTAAATCCATATAATTTTAAGTCACTTTCACTAAAAATAAGTATCCTTCCAGATTTACGTGCATGAGCATATCATGCGTTTATTGTGTGTACTAAAGTCTATCAGATAAAAAGCCTTACGTTCAAGAGGTTAACCTTTTAACCTCTTTTGTTCGCTCAAAATATGTATGCCAATTACTAACAAATTGAGAACACTTTTCATCCCATCTATCCTTTAGGCAAAGACACATTAAATATGTCATCTCAATGGGTCCTAACCTCACCTAATTCCATCCTTCAGTAACCCTTTATTGGCCTTTGAAAAACCACTCAATCCTCCGGTCTTTTTCTCTGTCAGAGAGAGAAAAAAAAAAGAAAACATTGTCACCCAGTCAACCACCTCGATAACCCTTAAACAAAAGTTCAGCATGAACATATCCTTCTCTGCTGTTGTTTTCCAAAATTGTTCAACAGCGATGTCCTTCTAAAGTCCAATAACACCCAGTAAACAGTACCAAAAATAGACAGAGCCAGAGGAACTGAATGGGAAAGCTACAAAAATAGAAAATCCTTTTGCTGCTATCAACTAACAGCTTACAGCAAACGAGAGGATTTATGTTCGGGCAAATTAAATGTCCACCCACGCACACATACTTACTCTTTTCTCCCACTCTGACATATATGTATGTACATAGGTACATACATACATATAGAGAAAATTGCGAAAATATTATTGACATAGAAAATGGTCAGGACGAGGTTCTTCCCATACCATCATCGTCCTGGCAATAACTAGCCGGGGCAAATAGCACACACGATTAAGAAACGTCCCGTTCGTTGGTTCGTTTGTTCGTCCGTGTGTGTCGGTCGGGTGGTGGCAATTTGAAATCAATATTCGACATATGTTACAACGTAACCGTACGTACGTACGGCTAGCAAACTGTGTATATCGTATATCCAATGCATACGATGGTAACGGGCGACCGGCGGCGGCAGCGGCGCCACTTGGCGCGTTCACAGGGCAATTGAGAAAAATTTCATTTTTGTTCATAAATCATTTCCGGTTGCTCATGTTCGAACCGTTTCTTTGCTTCTTTTTTTGCGAACTGATTTCTAATTTTTATTCGAGCATGTTAGGGGCGGCGGCAAGTGCTCTTTGATGTTTTCATTCAACAAAATGAAAGGAGAAATAAAAAAACGCTATTTTCAATTAAAGCGCGTTCGGCGCCATCTTACCGGAATCTCATTGATCCACCAAGTTAAGTTCGCTGCTGGTTTCGAGTAGTCCGACGAACAGTTTCCATTGATAACGTCACCCAGGCGATATCGAGTATGGATGCCTGTGATAATTGGACGTTGTGTGGGTACTTCTACAAAAAACAAGTAAAAAAGTGAAGGTGAGAAAAATGTTTGGTTATTGATGGCGAATTGTACTTACCAATCACTTCCATCTCAGCTGTGTGGATAAGGGTGTGGAATGAAGGCGCATCGGCGGATACCTCACAACTGAATTTCCCCGTCATCGATAGTGGCACTGATGCTAACATCACGTGACTTTGATTAGATTGTGTTCTCTGAAAGTAAAGGAATGAATTTTATAAAAATGAGTTCAGTATCTGAAATGGTAGAACATGCATTGGAGTGTGTCTGATGTAAAATGTCTTTTTTAATTCAACAAATGGAGCTACAGATACATACATATGTACTGCACTTAGTGCACAAACATTCTTACATATTAAGCTTGAGACGATACTATCCGCAGAAAAGTGTTTGGCCAACATCTTAGCTTACAAATGTTCTGTTTACCATAATCAAGAATGGATCCTACTCTTATTGATGCTTTGAAAGCACCATGATGGTATATGAACATATCCCTATTCGGTTATTCTACAAAGACTTCGATCGGTTGCCTGAATGTATAGTAGCCAAATTTAAACTTCAAAGAGAATTAATAAGACCATGGCCTGCTGCCGCAAAAGTTACAAACCTGAACAACCTCACAAAGATCCAACGACTAACGTGTTTGGGTACCATCAGCGCTATTAGGACAACACCTACAGCTACCGTTGAAGCCATGCTCGGGATTTGCCCACTGAACCTCTTTGCAAAGAAAGTAGTGGCAATGAGCGCTCTACCCGTCCTACAAACCTGGATGTCGAAAAGCAACTAAATCGGACACATCACCATCACCAAGTCAACACGCTTTTTGATTACCTTACCCCCAACCGGACTTCAATCACAAACTCGACTCCAATATTCCTTATAGAGAGAGCTGGACAAATGGTGAAGTTATTTACCCCGCCTCCATATCCATCTTCATGGATGGGTCAAAAATGAACGACGGTACGGGCTCAGTAATATTCTCAGACGTACCATCAATAGCCGAGTCCATCAAACTTTCAAACCACGCAAGTGTGTTCCAAGCGGAAATATATGGATTAACTGAGGCCTGCCGGGACCTAATTATTTTGAACAGCAACAATCCTATCGAAATCTATATAGACAACCAAGCAGCAGTGTTCGGACTCTACTCCATCTACACCGCTTTAAAAAAAAATAAAAAATCTACTCCGCCGCTCTGCTTCGCTCAAAATCTACTCCAATTTTTTTCACACAGACAAATTCCTTAACCGAATAATAGAATGCCAGACATCTTGAAAATCTGTTTAAAACATACAGAAAAGCTACAATCGGTCTGGAACGGAACTTATGGTACCCTATCCTCCTTCCTATGATATTAAGAGAAGAGATGGAATTCCCTCTCATTCTAAAATCCACCAGAATTTCTGGGCCGCGTTATACGTCTTTCACATCACGCTCCGATACGAGCCTATTGACGCTCCTTAGTACTCTGTGCTACTCCTCGGTCGGAGTTGAGTCGCCTATCAACAGCTTTTCGGGCGACATGAAAGATAATCCGCTCTGTCCTGTATCAGGCATTGTCTGTCAAAATGGAGGAATGTCGCCTTCTCGTGGTATATTTCATTGGGGTAGTAAACCCTAAAGATCAAGTTATTGGTAGAGGTCATTGCTCTTGCAATGTGACCTCGAATGAACTCCACCAGGAAATTGTCCATTCTGATCCGATTCACTTTGTTATGAAGGACTTCATTGGAATAGAATTTTTTGTACTAAGACTCTGGTGTTCTGTATAAGTGGAGGCAAGCCCTCTCAAAAACCCGAATTTTACTTGTTTCCATGGGACATCTATAGGTGAGCATTGGCCTTATGAGGGCCGTGTAGCAGGGCCTTGCATCGAGTTGGCTTCTAACATTTTCTTTTTAAGAACAAAAGCAACTTTGACTCTGGCCATAGCAGCATCTATATGTTTGTTAAAATATGGATAACGATCTAGCCTGATCCCAAGGTATCTGACTGCACTTCAACTCTCCAGTGCCTCCCCTTGAAATCCCACGATGGAAAACTTTCACCAATTCTTTCTCGTGTCCTTAGAGGCCTCAGATAGAGGCGTTCTGAACAGGACCGTTTCCGAACTTTAAGGGTTGATCTTCAACATCCAGTCATCGAAATATCACTGGGTTGCGTCGAATTCACGTTGCTTCGAGTAGTGGAATGACCTCGATCTTTTGACTGGACCTGTACTCAATCAAATCGTCTGCATACGCAGTATAGCGATGAGAACCTATGAGATCGCTTCTTTAATGTTGAAATGGATAGGCACCCTGTTGCAGACCATTCTTAATTTGAAACATACCACCAAAAGTTACATTGCTATTTTTCACAACGAACTGTCTACTGGTGAGGATGTTATAAAGAATGAATAGCAGTGCTGCACTTATACCCACACTACTCAACTTGTAAAAAAAAGTCACCCTAACCGTACGATATCGAAGGCTTTCTCCAAGTTAATCAGGGAGGTATCCATGTGCATTGGTTCTTGCTTTTATTCCATTGGACATCTGACACCAGACACCAGTTTAGAGACGGCATGTAGGGTATCATATCCCAACTTGAAGCTTCTTCATTGCAATTAATGCCTGCATGTACAGGAACCAGGATGAGTTTAATTTTCTTTTAATTTTTTATAAGGATGCCTCTGACTGTCCAACCAGTTTCGGTGTGAACCCATGACGAAGAAGTATAATTCGCCTTTTAGGCATTAAACCAGTTAGACCCGCGACGAAGGTTTTTATTTTATTTTGCTTAAAGTCTAGCAAAATCGTTAAGATCTTCGAAGAAGTACTCACCTAAAGTTTTGCTTTTCAAAACCGATAGGGCAGAACAGGTCCACAGAGGATGTGTCATGGTTTCCTCCTCTTCCTCATTTTTACAGCTTGTACAGAAATCGTTGAAGAGACATCAAGTTTCTGGCATGACTACCCACCAGTCAATGTCCCGTGAGGGCCTCAACTGTCTTTCTTAGATTTGTCCGATGAATGGAAATAAGTTTACTGGTTTTCCTATAATCTAGTTCCGGTCAGATTTATTTAGAAGAGGGACAAGTACTGAGGTTATTCCACCTACTGTTTGCAATTCTGATGGCTACGGTATCTTTTTGGGATTTATCGATTAAATAGGTGAGAGAGATTGATTAAGAAATTGCCTATTGGTCTTAGTCAATGCTTTCATGTTAAGGTAAACCTTCGCTGGAACCAGCAGATTCCTAGCCGTGCAAAATGTTGTGACTTATGCTTTGGATCACTTAAAATTGGCCTTGATTTTTGAAGCTTACTTTCCCTAACCTAAGCATGTATGAAACTCGATCGTGTCTCTCGTCTTACATTTAAATGAATCGGTGATCAATTTGCTTGTAGCCAAATTTACTAACTCGAACAGGCAAAGCAATTTAAGAACCGCATAACTATCAATTGCAGTTCTAAGGAGAGAGTCAGTACTGCGAGAACGATTCTTTTAGTTGATTGTAGTTGTGGCTAGGTAGAGTGGCGGAACCCATGAAAACCCGTGTGAAAAAAAAACTTAGATGATGTGAAATTAGACGCAACCCGTGGAGTTCAAATAACTGATTAGTTCTCTAATCCTTTTGTCAGCTATCTCGCCGAGGTCCACGAAGAAGGGTCTTCCTAGAATGTTTTGCCTGGTCCTCGCTAGCGCCGGACATCTGCAAAGGAAGTGATGTAGAGATTGCTTCTCATTGATATCCTTGCAGCCTTTACAGAAGATGTTGTGAGGAATACCAAGCTTGGCCGCATGGTCCCCTATTGGCCAGTGCCCTGTATTGATAGCTACAATTCTGGCAATTTCTGGTCTTGATTTACCAAGTAGCTCGTTTGATTTAGGTTTGTTGTAATCAGGCCATGTCATTCTTGATATTACACAACTAGTCAGGCTGTTCCACCCTTGGCTGGCAAGCTGTAGGAAGTGATAATGTATGTTGCCCTTAACGACACCTAGCGAAATATCGACTCTTTCTGCTAAAGAGCCGTTAAGGGCCGATCCTTGCCTGGCCATCTCATCAGCGCGCTCATTACCCTCATAGTTACTGTGCCCTGGGAACCAGATGAGTGTAGTTGTTGAGTGGACACTTAGGTGATTCATTTCAAACCGGCATTGCTCTACCAGTTTTGAGGATATGGTGACCGCATCAATAGCTTTGATAGCAGCTTAGTTATCTAAAAAAATATCGATGTTTTGACTGGATATGAATCGCAAGAAGCTCCGCTTGGAAAACACTAGCAGAGTCAGGGAGACGAAATGACTTCGATATATTTAGTTGGTCAGAGAAGATACCTGCGCCGACTCCGCAGTCCATCTTCGAACCATCCGTCTATATACCTATATCATAGTCACTGATAATGCGTCCGCTTTCCCATTTTTCTCTAGTAGGCAGTTTGACTGAAAAAGATTTCCTAAAATTGGAAGGTTGGTATTCTGTAGTCAGTTGAAGACGAAACCAATTCTCTCGGAATCGTTTCTAAGATCCTACAGTGTCCATACGGCTTAGCAGTCCAGCACTCAGATTCCCTGAGCCGAACAGCGCTACATGTTTTATATGAAGTTCAAGAGGAGTCAGGTGCAGGATCACACTTAGAGCACCTGTTGGACAGGACCTCAAGGCTTCTGTGATGCCTACACACGCTGATCTTTGTAGTTTTTTTTTAAGTTTTTCGATATAGTATTTCCTGCTCAGGGCAGACAACCAAACGATGGTAGGTAAGAATGGGACGCACAACGACTGTGTACATCCATAGGGTCATCTTTGGCTGGAGGCCCCATTTTTTACCGAAAGTTTTATTGCACGCATAGAAAGCTACACTTGCATTCTTTACCCGCTGTTCTATAGCAAGCTTCCAACTAAGTTTCGGGTCGAGTATCGTGCCAAGGTATTTTGCACTGGAAGATAAAGAGAGTGACTGACCATTAAGTTTGGGGGGAGTGAACTCAGGTACTTTAGTTTTGGTGGTAAATAGCATCTGCTCGTGGACCACGAGTGTACCTTATCCAGAGCACTTTCCATGAGTTGGCTTATCGTGGAGAGAAACTTTCCTGACACCAGTATAACCACGTCATCTGCGTACGCAATCACCTTAACCATCTCTCTATCAAGGCGCACTAAAATCTGGTTGCCATGAGCCATAGCAAAGGAGAAATGACACCACCTTGAGGGGTGTCCTACTAACCGTCTTAGTTGTGCCTACTTTACTATAATTTCTCCAACCTTTTTCATTCAGCTAATATGTCAGGATACCCTTGCTACACATTCTTAAAATTTAAGTTTTCCAAAAAATTTCAGTAGGTAAGTACGACTAATATATTTCCTTTCTCGCCAAGGGTCATCAAATTTCATTATCCCACTTCAGCCTTCGCCTGAAATTAATATTACAAGAAGTTTTTTTTTTTTCATTTGTGAATGGTCACTCCCCAAAGTACGTACATACATATGTACGTGTAATGAACTCAAGACCAAATTTATTCTGCACCTCTCCATCGTCATCAACATGCGTCCTTGGCACCTGACAACTACCTCGTTGAACATTGCATTGCCAGCAGCCAGCCTACTTACAGACTGCTTACTTTTCAATTACGATTAATTGCATTACAAGGAATAATTCAGAGCGCAAACACGAAATGAAATTATTAAATAAACAGACTGAACATGTGTGTAAGTGCTCAGTGTGTGTCCTTGCGGTGCATACAGCAAGCAGCTTGAAAGCCACAGGAAATCGCTCCCAAATGAATAAAACCGAGTTGTTGCGGATCGTCATCATGCTGTTCTGCGCGAAATGGACAAGGATTGAGTGTAAATTTTAAAATACCACCCCAACACCAATATCTCTCCCAAAAGTCCATTAAATATTTATTATTGTGATCATTATGGCGACGAGAGGGAAGTAAATGCCTGTGTACAACAAGTGAATCCGATAAATAGATTTTCCGGAGAAGAGCAGCAGCAGCATGAGAACCTTTTTCTGTCGCGCACGCCACTCCTGGTCTGGAACTTATTATTCCCTAAAGGCAGCGGTTTTTTCTTTGCCGCGCACATACAATCCTTGCTCAGGGTTTTTTTTTTTTTTTTTATTTAAAATTATTTTCTCTGGCTACGTAAATACTCATATCG
The DNA here is from genome assembly GCA_905220385.1 of Xylota sylvarum. Lineage (NCBI taxonomy): Eukaryota > Metazoa > Arthropoda > Insecta > Diptera > Syrphidae > Xylota > Xylota sylvarum. The sequence goes on along the minus strand of LR999957.1, from coordinate 97,660,334 downwards.
TTATCCTGGGGCAATAACCATGTGTGTGCGTGTGTGTGTATGGGTGTGTGCTCCAATATGTTCGTTCTCCAAACAGCAGTAAAAAATTATTTTTATGGCATGGGGAGACCAAGACCACCCTGATATGAACAGTTACATAAATTTCGATTACCTCAACATTAATTCCGGGTAATGTGAAGACTTTCATCGCTGGATTCTCCTTCGGTGTGTAGCGATAGAACTCGCGACGGCCTTTGTACCATTTCACTGTGTATAGGGTATCGTTTTCGATGTCGTAATTGCAAGCTAGCATTGCGTTCTCGCCACGTTTCACTGCGGTTGGTACGGTCACGTAGACATCTTTTAGCGCCATGATGGTTTCTGTAAAGACAGATAAAAGAGATGTTAGTAATTTTATTTTATTTTTTTTTTTTGTTTATTGAAAGGAACTTTAGTAAATCGCACCTTAAAACCCACATAAGGTGCGATTTACTTTGATCGAATTTATTAAGTTATTTTGCGTACATATGTACATAAATACATGTGAGGAGCTACTATTTCGATTGCAAATAGTTCATTGCTATTATGAATAGGTATATACTTAGTTAAGAAATTCCTTAAACTTAAGAATCTATCTGGTAAACGTCGTGTCGTATATATTTCATCCACCTTTTTAAGATTTCTATTACGCGTTCCAAGACATAAACTTAGATTCCAGACTCAGCGTTTGCGGGTAAGCTCGCTTGGAGTAAATAGCCGGAAGCTACAGAGAGCACCTTCCTGGTGCGGCTAATGGATGAGAAGTAACCGTGGTCAAAATATTAACAAACGTCTGTAAATCTACTAGCGCTGTATCGCAAAAAAGGGCATCTAGTAAAGGTCATTGTGTCAAACGAAAACAGGAGGAATGAGTCCATAAAAAGAGTGTACTCACGCAGCCCTTCAACTTAATTAAATCAAAAATTCTTAAATTAAAATTCTTCTTAGTAACTACATACAAAAAAGTCATGATAATTTCTGAAACGCAAGCTGTTCAAAATAGGAGATGTAGATACATATAGGTCTTCGAAGTATCATTTCCAGAAACTACTAAATGAGCATAACATTGAAAGTACGGGGCAAGAAGTGAACCGTCTTGAGTCTACCCCGATATCTAGAAAAATAAAATATAGAAAGCAAAAATGTAGAAAACAATAATCTCGAAAAAAAAATCTACAATTAAAAAAATCTCGAATCTCGAATTGCTCAGATGCTTCAATCGAGAGTTATATCTTCATCGTAAGGAGATGTAACTATCAGGAGAAGCGTCTGCAGAGGAGGAGTCTTATCTCCTCTAATATGGCTCCTTGTAGTGGATGAGATCTTGGTAATATTGAAGGAAAACGGCTTCAACGTGACGGTCTATGCCACCGACGTGGTTATCCTGGTCTCGGGGAAATTCCCTTCAGTCCTAAGCGAAAGACTCAATCTCGCACTACAACTAGTGGAGAATTGGGTTAGCAGCAAGAAGCTGGGAGTGAACCCTTCAAAGACGGAGGTAGTTCTCTTCACTAGGAAGAGATCAATTCCTGCCTTCAGACCCCCAAGTATCAGTGGTACTGAACTAAGTATCTCAGGTTCAGCCCGATACCTGGGTGTAATTCTAGAGTTCAAACTAAATTGAAAGGATAACTCTGCTGAATGCGTCAAAAAAACAAGCGTAGCTTTCTATTTTTGCAAAAAGGTCCAGTAACACGTGGGGTTTTAAGACAGCTGTGGTGTACTGGATATACACGGCGGTCGTAAGACCCATTCTCACATATGATTCACTGGTATGGTGGACGGTACTGGAGAAGCAAAATCCAGAGGACAGCGTGCATCGGAGTCATGGGACCAATGAAGACAACACCAACAGCGGCAATGGAAACCATGCTTAGTTTCATTCCGCTTGACATATACTGTGGCAGTCTGGCGGCGAAAATCGCTGTAAGACTGAGGGAAGGCCGAATGTGGTCATCGAGCCTGTACGGCCATGCCTCAATTTTGTCCCGATGGGGAATTAACAGCTGTTTTTCAGAAACTGATCACATGACCCCGACGCTTGCATATGAAAGGAGATTCGCTATAAAAATTCCTGATAGAATGTACTGAAAGCCAGGCAGCCGTTAAGGCTCTGGACTCCGCTATAATCAGATCAAGGCTTGTGAAGATCTGCAAATCGCTCTTGAATGAGATATCTAGAGCTAATGTTGTGACCATCTATTGGGTGCCAGGGCATATGGATATCGTAAGAAACGAAAGGACTGACGAACTTGCAAGGAAAGGGTCGGCGCTGCACTTATCGCGGCCCCTCCCTTTTGTAGTAACTCCAATCAGTTCCTTACGGAAGAAAATAGAGGATGAAGCCTTCGGTCGAGCAAATAGTCGCTGGGTTCATCTGGAAACATGCGCAACAGCCAGGGCCCTATGGCCGTGCATCAGCAAGAAGAGATCAACTTCTCTGGCGAAACTGAGTCGTTATAAAGCGCGGGTCGTTTCAGGGATAATTACTAGTCATTGTACCATTGGCGTCCACGCGGAGCGACTCGGTGTACTACGTAATGACTTCTGTAGAAGTTGCAGGGACGAAAAAGAAAAAGAGTCAGTTCGTCACCTGCTGTGCGATTATCCTACCTATCCGTCAGAAGAATAACGACTCTTGGCAGTTACTTCTTCTCGGATTTGGAGGACTTGGGTAACGTAAAGCTGACAGACCTCCTGAGATTCATATCATTATCTGGGTGGTTCCAATAGCGGACTTTATAGGTTTCCAGAGTTGGACCCACAATGAAGCCAAACTGTGGTCTAAGTGAGCAGTGACACTGTCACAAGGCACCCATTTACCTAACCTGACCTAGGGTATGCGATGTTTTGCCTGTTTTGGGTATAAAGACCACTTTTACCTCAGTCCATGCAGCCGGCATTGGTCCTAGCTCCAGGCAACCCTTTAGAATACAGGACAGGTTATGCACTATTATACTGAAGGCTGCCTGGATTTATTCCGGAAAAATGCCGTCCGGTCCCGGGTAATTAAAAGGCTCGAAACTGGTCACCACCCATTTCAGTTTATCTTCGGTGATAAGTTCGGGAGGTGGCGGTTGACGTGCAATATTTACCAGAGCAGGGCCGTCGCCAGGCGTATAGCCTGGGAAGTGAGTTTCTCCGCCCATAATGCATTGGAATTCATGAGGAATTAAGGTTACTTTACTTCACTTTACTTTTGATAAAATTAATATTTGTGTTACTTGGGATGTATGCTATCAGATGGCAACCACAGTTTTCGATAAATTGGGCTGAAAATAATATTTGAAGAATTTACGAAATACGACCCAGTTTTAGAACACCAAAGCCAGCTTTTCAAAAAGTTGGATTTTTCAATTCGTGTAGGGAATATAACATGCACAACATGAATGGTTGTGAGAAGCTAGGCCCTCGGTCCCATAGACCTTTCACGACAAATATTTGCATTTTTTTTAAGCCTCTTCAAAATGTTTACATACTAGTTTCTAGTACTATTCTAAATCTCTGTTCTAAGACCTTTCTTTCTACTCATTTTTAAAACAATACTGATGAACTTTCATGCATTTTGGTACCACAAAAGCTGCAGAAAAAGAGCAACCTTAATATTTTAACACAGTTAGCAAAGGAAAGTCCTAGACTGGTGACTAAGAAAAGCTGCTAATTACGGCTAAGATACTAGTTCGGTTTTTTAAATGTGTTGCTTTATACAAACTTATATAGTCGTACTTATCCTTTGAAGTAGCTTGTGTGACATAGTTTGTGACACTATTTTGTTTTTTCAGGTCGTGAACACCGTTTAGAGAGGATATAAACACCATTTATATGTCATTCTCATCCGGAAACATGGTACAAGATTGACACAGAAGTTCTACTACATAAACGTCATGCAGGTGTGTTAAACATTCAAGTCCTTTCACCCATATTTAGTTAGATAAAACTCTGAAAGCTGCTCGCAAATTTTAATTTTAATGACATCCGGTCAAGTTACGAACCGTTTCGTCCTCATTAAAGTACAAAATTATGAAGTGCGCACTCCTGTTTTTCCTTTTTTTTTTGCTATCAGCTACATAACTACTTTGAAAAGACCTCTTCTTCCTTTTGGGCCTTTTTCAATAGGAAAGACTTTCAAAGACTGTGCAAAACAACTTTAAAAACCCGATTTTCCACTCCAACAACATCAAGGACATCAAGAAAAACTCTTCGCTTTTTAAGTCTTAATGCACTTTTAATGCATTTCTGCCCTCCACACCGCACCCAAGTAGCAGACGGTCTATGTCGGTGAGCTGGCACTGGCGCTGGTCTTGTTGTGTAGGCGGTTTGTGTAAGCGACAAAAAGAAAATATTTTATTTTTAAAAGCGTTTACTTAAATACAAAGACCTTGAAGCACCACCTGTCAAACTGAAACATTTTTCATTAAAATCTGTCAAAATTGTTTTTACTTCCTGAACACACGACAACTGCCAGTCAGGACCAAATGCCACTGCCACTGCCACTGCTACTGCTACTGCCAGTGTAGAAACTCACCGACCGACACCATCACCCTGCGGAAAAGTAAAAATAACAAACCTTCACAGAAAATGTATTTTTGTTGTACTGCAACATTTTATCGTCGATTCTTTTGGTTTCTACTACTTTTTCTTTTTTGTTTCTTTGTATAAGTATTTGTTTGGTCCTTCCGGCCAACCTGCCATTCTTCGTCCGGCGCGGCGGCGGCGGCGGCGGTGCTGTGCGAGTTGAAGATCCTCCTCTTCCAACAGTATAATGTGTTTGTATTTTTATCGATTGATTGCAGCATAGTTGTATCGAAATTGCACGTTTTATAGCCTGTAAGGATACATGCATGCAGCACATAAAAATACTAAATACCTCTATGGAATCCAATAAAAAAAAAAAGAAAAGGCGACGGCGGCGTCGAACTCATAGAAACTACTCACCCACTTCCGGGGGGTGAGTGGAGGCAAAAAAAAAATGTAAATGCTCTGCAAGAATGTTGTTATCGGATATTTTAATGGAACATATCACGGAGACTTTTATATGTACGTTTGGGTTTCCTTCGCCGCAAAATAAACCTTGTAAGGAAAAAAAAAAATTTAAAACACCCTTGGCGGGGGTCGAGAGAACTTTATCTCTATCGAATTCAGCGATAATGTGTACAACAATATTATAGCGGTGAAATGAAATCCATGACATCGCTGAAAATTAAGGAAATGTACCAAGCTGGCGGCACTCAGCTCTCACCCATCGTCCTCCATTCTCTTATCGGATATGTAAAAGACCCGTGTATATCCTTCCGCAATGTTTCGCAATCATAGCCTCTGTAGTTGGCATCAACGTACCCGCTGCCGCCGTGCGTTGTGCAAATATGAAATGCACGAATGAATCTGATGGATATGCTGTCGTCCTTGTTGTGTTTTTTTTTTTTTTCTTTATTCATCAGCCAGAGCAATGGCTGCACTCTGTAGATGCTCATGCTTCTACTCATCCTCATTCTCATCCTCCTCGTCATCATCATCATCATTATCATCGTCATCATCCACATCTCGTCCTGAGTAAAGGAGTAGCGCAAATAATAATAAAGTAGTTGGCGTGTTGTTTGTTTTGTGTAAGCAAACATATATTCAGGATAATTTGCTTATGAGTTGAATTGCATAACGTTTCTGTGAGAAAAGTGAGCCTTTTGTGCAATTCTTAATTGACTGAGGAGGCACGGGATACGGGGTTGAAATGTGAACGTGACAGTAAAAGAGTTGATAAGGAATATGGCATCGGTATGGTGGTGTGCGGTCTGTACTCAATTGAAGGACAAAAGGGAACGAATGCTTTTCGAGGGAATTGAAAATATGGATTCATGGTTCGCTGAGTTAATTGCCTCTCAGGATTGAAAGGACTATGAGAACGTGTCGTTATAGTATGTATTATTGTGAGGGAATTCCGTGCAATAAGCTGAACCTTGCACGATTGGTTTGTTAACTTTACTTGACTTGCGTCAATATAAATTTCGCTATAGTGGAGTATATACTTTCTTGGCTTTCAAAAAGTAGATAAAAGAGAGTATTTCTTTCTCTAATTTTTGTGTACTATATGTATGTGCCAATTTACAAGGCAAGATTTCAAATCGTTCAATGGTCAAAAACATGATCACGCAAATGATGGCCTTTGCTTTAGATCAAGTAGTCTTCTGACAAACAGTTTACATGGTTTTTGATAGTCTGCTGTTTCCAGTGGTTTCTGTAATGTGGACTTTGAAATCTGTTAATGACAAACAGATGCAATGATTGGCAAATTTGGAATCTGTAGACTTTGTCTTTGAAAATATATTTCCGGTACTATCTTATCTCAACTGTCTAGAAAACAACAACTGATATTTCAACGAATTACTTGCACAGCAACCAATCCTCAAGAAAACCGATCATCAAATCCACCGATCGTCTGATCATTCGGGTTTACTATTCCATCTTAACTAATCAGTTGTAAAATTCGTCAACTCAATCAATATGTCTCCTGCAAAACTTATAATATTTGCCCCATCAGATGTTTGGAGCGTTAGGATATTGTTGTACAAAATATTCCACAGTTTGGGGCCAGATACTGACCCTTGTGGAAACCCAAGGTTCTTTGTACTCTGGTCAACTTATTCTGTGTATTCTTCTTAACTGTAGCCTTCCGCCAAACAAGACTAAGAATGGTTCTGACCTGACTTCTATTATGTTAGCCAATGCATCATTGCTGGTTTCAAACCCCATTTTTATCAAAAACATATGAACGTATGACAAGAACCCAGGAAAAAGGGAAAGATAACCTCACTGGTAACCGACTTTTTTATTGAACTAATTGTGTCCGAGAGTGGATTTGATATTCCTCATAACGAGCATCTTGCAAAGCCGATTGGTAATGCTATGTATCCTCTATAGGGTTGGTTTAATTGCCTCCCCTCTAACGTTATTAAATTCCCCTCATATGTTAAAAAAAAACAGCTTTTGCAAATTTTTTATGCTGAATGCTGCCTTCTAATTTACCTACAACTTCATGTAGACTTGTTTCCACTGATTTGCATTTTAAAGATGCTTGTTGAGCTATGCATAAAATTCTGTTGCAACATTTGCTTCTTATATAAATGTTGAGAAGCCTTTCAAGTGTCTTGAGGAGACATGACGACAGACTAATGCGTTCTTTTTCTTTTTCTTTCGCTGAAGGGTGGCCTGGTTTACCCGTTTTGGATATAAATACCACTTACTCTTACCTCCATGCTATAGGTTTGTATCCTAACCTTAGATAATTTTTGAAGATTTCCCTGATCCTGTTTGTAACCTTAACTGGGAACTTTTACAGCATACCTGTCAAAATGTCGTTAGGGCTTGGCGCTTTGAATGGTTCCCATCATAATTTCTTTCATGTGATGAGATCCTCTACTTCTTTGTCTATTGACAAGCTGACGTTATCGAATACCCATTAGGTTTCGAAACCGGCGTTGGTGTTATGCTGTCTGGAAAATGAACTTCGACTAATGTTTCTAAAACTACGTTACTACTTTCTGCACACGATCCGTCTGATCTTTAAATGAAGATGGGAACTACCGCGTTTTTTGCCATCAATAACATTTAGACACTTTGCTGAGAGACAAAGTCAAGTAGACAGATTTGAAGAAAGTCAAGTGACACATCGCCGTTTGAAAAAAAATGTTCAGTAGTCATTCAAACTTTTTAAAAAAAATATTCCTTTAAACAAGGCACCACCAAAAAACATCCTCCATTTATATTCTATCTCTAGACACGCCCACTTTTGGAAAAATTCACTATTTGCTTTGACGTAATGCATCGGGTTTTGACACCAGTCAAGGTTGTCAAGTGAATACTGCTTGCATTCGCAAGAGGTATAGATAGAGGCAGAGAAAATCGAATTCCTGTCGAGGAAAGTTTGCATTGGATTTAACTGGAATCTGATCCCTGATGCTGACCTCTCTTTGATTTAAATGAAAGTTCATATCCTACATCGCCTGTACTGTACATCATCGATTCCTTACATTTCGATCCTCTTCCAATTTTTTTCTCAACCCTTGCACTTTCTTAGGTGTCGCTACAGTCCGGGGTGGACCTGACCATCAACCAACAAGCCTTTTCAGTTAGCGTGGACGTTAGCTATCTGCCTCCAGTTGGGCACTCCAAGTTGATTGAGGTCATCTTACACTTGTGCGCGCCAGTCTTCCTTTACTGGGTTGTCCTTCCGGGTTGGATTCGAAGACTCTATGGGCGAGAAAGTGGATGTCCATTTGCTCTACAAGTCCTAGCCATCTTAGACGACTAATGCTTACTTTTTTTACCAATTTGATGTCGCTGTACAGCTCGTAGAGTTCGCTGTTAAATCTGCGCCTCCAAATCTCGTCAATGCAAACGGGACCGAAAATCATTCAAAGAATTTTGCGTTCAAAACGACCAAGGACATCTTCATCCGCGTTCGTAACGTCCATGCCTCTGCGCCATACAGCAGGAATGAGATGATAAGGATCTTATACAGAGTCTCCTTAGCGTTTCTTGACAAGCCCTTGATACTCAATTGCCTTCTTAGACCAAAGAAACAGCGATTGGCAAGTGTAACTCTTCGTTTGATTTCTGATGTGATGTTGTTGTCAGAGTTTATAGCGGAGTCGAGGTGGACAAAGTCCCTAACTATTCCTCTTGCGAGTTGCATACTTTTTTTCAAGATTTTGAAAAAGTCATAGGACAGCGCATCACCTTGTCTGAATTCTGTTTTGAGATGAAAGGTTTCGGTGAGATTGTTTCCGACATTTATGAAGCAGGAATCATTCTCCATCGTCATTCTGCACAATCTGACGAGTTTGGCAAGGATGCCAAAACTAGACATGTATCTGTATAGCTCGTCTCCATAAATACTGTCATATGCGGCCTTAAAATCGATGAATAGGTAGTATGCATCGATCTGGACTTCTTGGGTTTTCTACAGTATCTGCCGTAGTGTCGGAATATGGATCATCGTCGCCGTTTAATAGTCTTCAGAAGTGGTTTTTTCATATCCTCAGCACAGACTGTGACTCAACTACAAGGTTTCTTTGTTCCTTGATTGATGGTTTGATGAACTGGTGAACGCCATGTCCCCTTATGGTATTTTAAGATATGATGTACTGATTCATTTGTCTTCAACCCAACATAGTGCTCAGCACTTGGTTTCATATAATTTACGTTGTTAACGAAATGGGTAATACGATATTTTTTTTCGTATGATTCAAAGTCAGGAAGAAGGGTAATTCTTTGAGCGATTGGATCTCAACTACCTCGTCACACTCGTTACTGTTCCTGTAACTTTTAGGATTTAGTTTTACCCCACATAATCTTTACCGCTCTGTTAATTTGTCTATCTCTTCTTTTTTTTACAATTTATTGCTGATGCCACATTAATTAATCACTGGCACCCAACCAACTATGAAACAGTAGGTATCAGCATCGCCTTAAACACGCACGCCATACAAATTCTGTCTAAAAATGATCAGCTAGAGACGACAAAACGGAAATTTCCAAAACAAAATAAATATTACCAGCAAACAAAACATTTTCTTTCTTTCAAAAAAAAAAAAAGACAGTCGCACGCAAAATAAAATTATGTTTATACTGTATTCCACCAACCTTTCTACTCACACGTCCTTTGGTCATGGTATTCGTTTTGTTTACTACAATTCTTTTTTTTCTGTTCTCTCTTCCTCTGCCTCTACATGGTCATCACACACTTTTGTAGCTAATTTCTAGGTCACCGTCACCACAGCCAGACTACATAACATAACAAAAACCCTCCAAAAATTTGGTGATTCCCAAAAATGAACCTCATGCGTGCATAGCTACCTTTCCACTTCTTATGTGTGCCTGGTATATTTCGAGTAAGTATATCGATCTTTCTGAAAACGAAAGTGAACTGTGCGCGACTCCCAATACTACTCCCCTCGTTTTCAAACGAAATCGAAAGTGAAAATCATAAAAAAAATGAATTCCCCTTCCAAGCACCATCGGCGATAATACTCGGAGAACTGAACCAAATTAGCGATCGTTCCCTGAACAAAGTCTACGATCAATTCGATAAAGCAGAAGCAAACGAACTTGTTGGTTTATATTTTCGTACGTACGTACGTAAAAATCAATCGCAAATGGATTAGGAACACCAGGCTGCCATGAACGATAGCAGAAACCCATAAATAAACCCCGACGATAGTGAGAGAATTTCATAACAGAATGCGAGATACACTATAGTGTTGTGTCTTGACTTTTGTAACCACCCGCATGACAGCATATACAATTTAAAGTGTTTAAACATGACAGACACTTGCCTTTATTTTCCAATTTTTCTCACAAGACCTACCAACAGATTTTCAGTTATCAATTAATTTAATAGCTTAGCCGGTTCGCTTTGTATACATAGTGTATCTATGTATCTATTGTTTACCAGTCGCGTGTTTTTTTTCTATAATTTCTATTTACCGACCAAATCAGCGATTCTCATATACATTTCTTGCATAAGTCGGGGAAAAATCGATCTCGAATGGATTCTGAGCACCAGGCTACCATGAATAGGAACTGCCAAGTTTTTGAAAACACACGTACAGAGGGAATTTTTTTTATAAACACTTGCATGACGGCACTCAACTTCAAACGATGAAAATAAAGATCAGGGGACATACACATGTGTATGTGTCATTACTATTTCCATTGCGATTGTAAGATGTCACTCACGTCAAGCATATTTTCGGACGTCAGTAAGTGTTTGGCGATCATTTGTCATCCACACTTTGCATTTCACTTGATAAAGTTCAAATCGAACATAATGTTCCTTTCGAAGTGTCAATACTGATTAATAAGAATGTGAAGAACGATGACGGGATTTGGTGTTTGTGCCTAAGAAAAATCAATTATAAATCGACGCTGAGCATCAGGCTATAATGATTAACAGCAGTGATACCCCAGTACCCGAAAATGCAATGCCCGCCTGTATTTTGTTTTCGACCGTAGAAATCGAATCCAATACCGATCTGTAATATGACAAGCATAGCAACAATCGCTGCCATGTTTTTCATGCTACACTGACACTGTTCACTAAAATGTATAACCACTGAGATAACAAATGAACGTATGCGGCGTACTATGGAGGTCCACGAAAAATCGATCGCAAATGACTTCTACGTATCAAGCCGTCATGAACAGCAGCAGTTACTCTCAGATTTCGTAACAAATTTCATTTGGTACTTCATCCCCCATATTTGTATAAAGCAATTCAGACGAATTCAACGTGTAACGAACGACATGAACTGTTGAACTTAGTTCTTTTGTTCAGACTCACTGATAGAGCTGAGTTTATTCTATTTACTACTTTAGTAGTACGTATTCAGTACTATAGTACTTTCAGAACTATTGAGTTCTGCATTCATGCAACTCGGTGTAGGTATGGTAAAATGCTGCTTAAGGGATGGAAGGGCGTTTGCTTAGATACTTTGAGTCTGATCACACTTCCAATAGCATGTTTGTATTGTTCGACTCAAATAACTCTCTTGAGATGCTGCATGGTTTTTGGCATTTTTGCTTGGATCCTCTTTCCCATAAGAGCGTTGAGATCTGGACCTTTTGCCGGACAAATAAGGGTTCTATCCCTACTTCTTCTTTCAAAGTTTTAATTAGTGAAGGAAATTTAAATTGCAAAATCTTAAGTTTTTCAAAAATCCAAAAATATTAAAAAAAAAACTTCGAATTGCTGATAGATTTTGATCGATAGCAAGGTGCTGAATTATATTAAAAAATCAGTTTCGGTGTTTTCGCTGCCATCCAAGATAATTTTCTTAAAATTCATTCCGTTGACATTGCCCTGAAGCATAATCAGTGATCTACCGGAATACCTTCAATTGCAGTGATGCATCCCCACATCCTAACATAAGGAAAATGTTTTACAGTGTGAGCTATGCTTTCTATGGTGTAGCAGGTACCTTTTCTACGACCCTCTGTCTGGTCCGATATGGTTAAACTTGAATTCATCCGAGAACACACAACGTTTGACCAATCTCGAACACTCCATATTAGTTTTTCTTTTGCTCAGCTATGGTGAGTGTTCAATTTTGTGATCAGCAATGGCTTTTGTGCCGATGTCCTTGCTCGGAAATCCATCTCGTTACGACGATTTTGGATAATATCCATACCAATAGTTTCTTATAGATCAGTTCTAAACTTTGATCAGGTTTCAAACCCGATTCTCATAATTGGTCTATTTGGTTGCCCGTCTTCCCAAGCAGTGGGTCACCGTTTCAGTCCAAATCTTTCTCGACAAAATGATTCTGACAATATTTGTTCGAAAATCTTTTTACAGAAATCCCATAACATATATCCATTTGTTAACCTATTTCACGAAATTAAACATTCTGCCACGGTTACTGCCTTATTTTCTTCACTCAATTGTACCCTTTTAAACAGCACTATCAACTTTTTACTTTAACTTACGATAAACAACTGCACTCTCTGTAGGTTAGGTTAGGTTGAGTAGGGTTATTAATTCATTATACCACTAGGCACCTTCACGGCCGGAAACCTAAAACAAATCGCCCAAGGCGCCAATTTTGTTCAAGGAACCAACTTTCTATAAATTGTTGAAAAAGTATCTAAAGGAATTTAATTCTATTCCGAGGTATAGTTTGACATGAGGGAGTTTCACATCCATTCGGTTGGATGGTTTGTCAAAGCGATCATCAAGCAAATTGGATGAAGAATTTGATTAGTGCGAATCGCCCTACATAATTTGACAAGGTTCAAACATAATGCCCTGAGCATTGTGCTGCAACTCCTGACTTGTTCAGATTTAGTGATAAAAGACCTTTAGCGTAGCCTGACTATTAATGTAGATGGCGATGCGCAAGTACTTCCGCAGCTTTGAGTATGACCAGAACCTCTCCCAGGAATACAGTGCATGTGCCTGAAAGATTTTTTTTGTGGAAGGGGAAATCTTCTAAAGATACTGACAAAATACTCGGTTGATCAGTATGCCAGATTTCTACTGACTAAAACCACCTCCCTTTTATCCTTTTTCTATATACCGCGGTACTACCGCCAGGTATTCCTTCGCGGTGCAGGATTTAGCAATTCTTGCTTTATTCAAATGTCTACGTGGCCAGTGTCTTGGACTATCCTTCTCATTTCTTCATCTCTGCTTCTTTCATGCTCCGTAAATTCATTCGAGATGTTTTTTGTGTAGGTGTCTATTGCATCCCATTTCGCTTGCGACTGTAGCATGTTTTCCGGATTTGGTATTTCCTGCAGTTCCCTATGCAGGATTTCTCTCTGAAGCTGGAATCGTGGGCATTGAAAATACACATGCTCAGCGTTTTCTTGTCTTCCCTCGCAAAACGGACACCCAACTGTGGTCGAGTTTAAATTTATGTATGTATGTAAGTAGCGAAAGCATCCATGCCCACTATGCATTTGAGTCATGTGGAAGTTTAGTTCTCCGTGTTTACGCTCTATCCAGTCGTTGATTGTCGGGATAAATCGGTACGTCCGTCGACCTTTATTTGATGCATTCCAGAGCTGCTGCCATTTTCGTAGACTGACTCCTGTGATTTCCTCCAAAAATTTGGCCACTACAGCAATGGCGATGTCGTCTTCGGGTGTCGATAATCGAAGAACGCTATCATATTCATATTCCACAATAGTGGCCCTAAGACCGAGCCTTGTGGAACGCCATCCGAGACTTTGTATTCCTTAATATCTTCATCTGTATTATACAATAGGATCCGTTGCCTAAAGTAATTCGCTATTATATTTATTAAATACTGTGGAACTCTCTTGTTCCTTAGCGCAGCCAAGATATGTTCCCAGTTTGCGGAATTGAACGCATTTTTAATGTCTAATGTTATGACGGAGCAATACTTTTTTGAGTCTCCTTTCCATCTTCGGCCATCTGTGGCTTTCTGCGCAGTATCAACTACCACCTTGATTGCATCTATTGTGCACCGTCCTTTTCGGATGCCACACATGCGTTTTCAATTGCTGCTTATAGCCTGGTACCAATAATCCGTTCCAGCACTTTTTCAGCTGTATCCAGCATACAGAGTGGTCGAAAAGATGAAGGGTCTCCCGGTGGTTTGTTTCCTTTAGGTATGAGGATCAATTTTTCCATTTTTCATTGAGTCGGAAACATACGGAATTGTATAGATCCAGAAATAATTCCGATCTGGCTATAATTGCGGTCTTCAGTGCTATATTGGGTACAGCATCTGTTCCAAAAAGAAATGCGTTATTGAGCCGAAGCGCACTGATACCTGCTTGTATTTTGTAGATCCAATTGTAAAAGATACATAAACGGCTCGACTGTAACCGTGGGCGTAGTGCGTACCAGTGTTGGCCGTGCATGCTGTTCTTTGTACTGTGGTCAATATATGCCCACACTGTAAAATTCTGCTAGAATGAATTGTAATGCATCCCAAGTGTTGTTCTACACGTAACCTGAAAGCAACAACCCGAAATAATATCACATACATACATATGTATGTATGTATAATGAAAAATCCAAGTGTGACTTTGTTTTTGTTACGCGGAGTGTATGTACTATATTTTCTCTGAAAATATGTACTACACGCACTACTTTCATGTCCAGACAACACTGCTGACTATGACAAGTGACAGCATAGTTTAATTATTTCTTGACCGTGAGTCGTCTTATCATTCTCATGACAATGAACGCCTATTGTTGTGGGAAAATATTTATAGTACTTCTCTCATAACAGACCGCTTATTAGGTATAATGATAATAAAAAAAAAACCCCTGCGATATAAAAAAGGCATTGGCCACAAGGGTCTAGTAAAAATCGATTGCAAACGGTTTCTAAATACCAGGCCACCATGAACAAGCAGCTAGGGTCACTAAATTCTCCAAATGTGTGAAGAAACACACATTTAGAGTGAAATAAAAAAATAATACATTGCAGGGTCAGCCAAAGAGGTGTTTATATGTATGTGACTCAATTTTGTGGCTGCAGGCCTCCCGGTTTGAAGAGAAAAAAGTAGAAGCCACACGCTCGATCCATGGACCCTGTCATGGACAGCTTAATTTACATTTACATTTATCATTTACAATTTCCCAGAGCACTTCTTATTTCTTCGTCTGTTTTGCATTTCACTTGTTTACTAGTTCAACGTAACATGTGTTCTGTGTGCCCTTTGTTCCCCTACCGATCGTGAGTAAAAAAAAAAACACGATCACTGCATTAGCAAACGAACAGATCAACGATCGCACATATTTTTCTAAGTGGATCCACGAAAAATCGATCGCAAACGGTTTCCGAGCACCAGGCCGTCATGAACAGTGGCAGTGGTATCTCAAAAAGTCTCCTAGTATGCACTCGTATTTACATATATTCACATTTGTAGATGATAAGCAAATATACATATGTAACTGTGTATTGTATTGTATATGCATGGTCGCACATTTGTAAACACCCGCATGACGACGACGGTATACACAACCTTACAACGCATGCATAGAACTTACGCATCCATGAACTATATACATACATATGTACATCCACCACTTTAGCTGCTCCCATTCAATTCCGCTGTAAAGATCATCACAGCAGCTGCGTGTGCATGTGTCATCGCTCTTTTTTTTTTTCCTCCCCCTTCCTACAGATTATGCCCGTGTCACACACACCCAGCACAAAATTTTCGGATGTCAGTGAACTTCATAGTTTGGCGGTTGCTCTTTGGATTTCATATGCTTAACAGTCCAAGTGGTGTGGTGTGATGCTTTCTTTTCATTTCTGCTGGCCTGGTGGGTTTAGTACGAAATTAAGTTTTTCAGAATGAAAACGAAAGTGAAATTCGAATTAGCAGTCAGCAGTCAGCGAGAGCAGCCATTTCATGACAATTAAATTTTGATGTGTGTGTTCCGTTTGACATTTTAGTTTGAAAATCTCTGCTGAAGCTTAGTCAGCAAAAAAAAAAACAAAAAAAGACTGATTTCAGTGATAGCGCGCGTTACTAAGTTTTCTGCTTGCCTATTCAATGGGGAGGTAAATTGTTTATAAAAATATAAACAAACTCTGGGTTGGGTTGTGTTTAAAGTTTGTTTTCCACTTACTTAGAGGTCTTGTTTGTGTTCATTGGAAAGTGTTAATTATAAATCGTTTTTAGACCAAAAATGTTTAAGTTTAGTTAAAACAGATCCCTATTGTAATGGGGCCGCAGAAACAACCCACAGATTGTACATGTGTGACATGATCAGTATGTACCTACCTACCGGTTGTAGCATGTGATAGCTTTATTTTTTCGGGGGTTTTTGGTAATTTTCTGAATATGTAGCTTGCTGCCGCACATGGGCACCGGGTAGACAATCACATGGAAATATCGATCGTATTGTTTTTTTTTTTCTTTCTACAAATCGTGATGATTAATGGAGATCCACACATGTGGATCGTTGTTGAAAGTAAATGTCGAGTTGGTATTTGGTGGCTGACGACACAACTAACTTGTTTTTAAGCGGCGGCTGAGAGATTAGATTCTCTGTCACGAGTAAACTGCGATAACATACATATCTGTTCAAATTTTAATACAGAGACGGCTTATAACTTATCTTCGACAGCAAAGTGGTGTTATGATCATTGAGCGTTTGAAAGTTAATATGAGATAAGATGATCATAAACTTTGATGATCATATGGTTTGTTTGACTTTTGTCTTCGTATTGACTTGAGTGTATACTTAGATTAAAGATCATTTGGTCGGAAAGGAAAACAATTTCACAAGAGTTGTGTTGCTTCCGATGTCAATCAACTTTTGTTTTTAAGGTCAGTGTTGCCACAACGATACTTTTGTAACAAAAGAGACATAATACTTAGATTTTTTTAAAAATCGTCTATTTGAATACTTTTCAGTTTCAACAAAGAACAAAACTTGAAAACAATTTTAAATCGAGACTCAGTTGCACTTTACTTTTGAAAAAAAAACGCTTGATCTGATATGGGGTCTTCAGCTATTTATTAGATGTACAGGGCTTATAGATTATAGGTTGTATAGAGCTATGAGTTCATCATAAAACAATAGGCACCATAGTGGGCCCATCGCGATCCCTGATGAACCTTCATGGTCAGAAACCTTAAACCAATTCGCGTATATATTTCATTTCCCTACAGAACTTAAATATGTCCTTCAGATTGTTGAAAAAATATCTTCCGAGGTACTTTACTTTACTCCGAGCAATGGCTTGACATTCACAGAGTAGATGAGTAATATCCTCTGCGACATGTACAGGTCATCACAATATATTTCTTGAGAATCGTATTCTTCTTAGTCGTGAGTTATTTTTCTTCTTAGTCCGAAATTAGTCCGTCAAACTACTAAACGAGATGCTGAAGGATAGGTTAGGTAAATGGGTGCCCTGTGACTGCTCACTTAGACCACAGTTCGGGTCCATTGTCCATTGTGCCCAATCATTTAACCCTGGAAACCTGTAAATTCCGCTATTGGAACCACCCAGATAATGATATGAATCTCAGGAGGTCTGTCAGCTCTACGTTACCCAAGTCCTCCAAATCCGAGAAGAAGTAACTGCCAAGAGTCGCCATTCTTCTGACGGATAGGGCAGGATAATCGCACAGCAGGTGACGAACTGACTCTTTTTCTTTTTCGTCCCTGCAACTTCTACAGAAGTCATTACGAAGTACACCGAGTCGCTCCGCGTGGACGCCAATGGCACAATGACCAGTAATTATCCCTGAAACGACCCGTGCTTTATAACGACTCAATTTCACCAGAGAAGTTGATCTCTTCTTGCTGATACACGGCCATAGGGCCCTGGCTGTTGCGCATATTTCCAGATGAACCCAGCGACCAAGCTTCATCCTCTATTTTCTTCCGTAAGGAACTGATTGGGGTTACTACAAAAGGGAGGGCCCGCGATAAGTGCAGCGCCGACCCTTTCCTAACAAGTTCGTCAGCCCTACGATATTCATATACCCTGGCACCCAACAGATGGTCACCGCATTAACCCTAGATATCTCATTCACGAGCGATTTGCAGATCTTCACAAGCCTTGATCTGATTATAGCAGAGTCCAGAGCCTTAGCGGCTGCCTGGCTGTCTATATACACAGTAATCGCTCTGCCAACGATATTGCTCTCACTTATAATCTTAGCAGCCTGCATGATGGCTGTGACTTTGACCTGAAAGACGCTGCAATCATCGTTTATTCTAAAAGAGTTGTTTATTCCTTCACAATAAACTCCGGCTCCCGTGCCAACGTCCATCGTAGAACTGTCGGTATAGAACGCCAGCTTCTTCTTCTTCATGGTTCTTCGGCACTTCCAGTACATTCTGTCAGGAACTCTTATAGCGAATTTCCTTTCTCCTCCCTCCAGTTTCTGACAAACAGCTGGTAGTTCCCCATCGGGACAAAATTGAGGCATGGCCGTATAGGCTCGATGACCACAGCGTCTTTAGCCGCCAGACTGCCACAGTATATGTCAAGCGGAATGAAACTAAGCATGGTGTTGTCTTCGTTGATCCTTGACTCCGATCAGCGTGCTGCCCTCTGGATTTTAGTGAGGTTAGAAAGCTGGTATTGCTTCTCCAGTACCGTCCACCATACCAGTGAACCATATGTAAGAATGGGTCTTTCGACCGCCGTGTATATCCAGTACACCACAGCTGGCTTAAAATCCCAAGTGTTACTGAATGCCTTTTTGCAAGAATAGAAAGCGTTCAGCAGTGTTATCCTTCCAATTTAGTTTGGAATCTAGAAGTACATCAAGGTATCGGGCTGAACCTGAGATACTTAGTTCAGTACCACTGATACTTGGGGGTCTGAAGGCAAGAATTGATCTCTTCCTAGTGAAGAGAACTACCTCCGTCTTTGAAGGGTTCACTCCTAGCCCTTTGCTGCTAACCCAATTCTCCACTAGTTGTAGTGCGAGATTGAGTCTTTCGCTTAGGACTGAAGGGAATTTCCCCGAGACCAGGATAACCACGTCGGTGGCATAGACCGTCACGTTGAAGCCGTTTTCCTTCAATATTACCAAGATCTCACCCACTACAAGGAGCCATATTAGAGGAGATAAGACTCCTCCTTGGGAGGTTCCTCTGCAGATGCTTCTCCTGATAGTTACATCTCCTTGCGATGAAAATATAATACTCGATTGAAGGACTAAATGACAGAATACACCAATCAGGACCACATTTGTATTCATTTCTCTGTATACTCTGCTAAATGATAATGGAAAGAATTACACTGTAACAATGCTTTGAATTTAAGGAAATTTAATTTCAATATCAGAGCATAAAACCAGTGACACACAGCTTCCAGTTGTTTAGACCAGGCGCTCTAACATTCGCCATTTAGTTTACGATTTAGTGTCCATTCGCTTGATGGACAGTGTAGTCGACGTGTTTTGACTTTTGGACTACATCCACCTATTGGTATGTACAACTCATAGAATTCACGGTTGTATCTTCTCCATTTGCGCTTCTTCCATATGGGATCGAATATTTAACGAAGAATCGTTCTTTCGAGGTTATCTTCATTCGTTTTAGATAGAGTCCAAGATTCAATGCTACTTAGCGCATTGGTCTATGATATTTCCCGGAGGATGATACTCTTTATCATTTCAGTTACGAGTATTGTTTCAGTTACCGAAATCTGGTAAGTTTGAATCCCATCCTCTAATTTCACTTTTTTTTACAAAGATTTCGTCCGTTGAGGAGTGCATAGTCCTTATGATCGAAAGTATGAGACTTGGCCCATTTAATTTAGGGTTGTCTGGAAAGAATCAGTAGGAATGACAAATCCAGCAACTGGATCTCTCTTGATTGAACTAATAATATGTGGCTACAAATGCTCTGCCAATGCAATGCCTTGGACAACTCATGGCGAAATGATCCTTCCATTATTTCTCCCAAAATAGCATAATATAGCATATCAAACAAAACCCTTTTCTTTCTGTTCTTTGGACACATTTCTTTCAAAAAATACCAACGTGTGCTGCTTCCTTAACTTGTGAAGCTGATGCATTAATGCGGTTGTGTTTATCAAGTCTTACACTAAGCTGTACAATCGTGTACTGAGATTGTTAGAGGGACCGAAGTTCAGTTGTCTCCACTGCAACTGAGAGCATTGCAGCTTTGGTAGAAGCATAGTTTTCGATCGATTTCCTGTGACGTTCCTCTTACTTATAAGGCATTCCCCTCCAGACCCATTGTTTTTCGACTTTTTTTTTGTCCTAGGTTTGAATATCTCTACTCACACCCTCTGGTTACCAACTAACCATCAACGAACCACTTATCTATTATATAGACTTTTCCCAACACACCCGCCTTCAGATTGTTTCTCTTTTCACTGGAAACACTTTCGAAAAATCACTGTAAATTTGCATACCTAATTTATATTGAACCAAAATTCAGGCCCGACACCTTTAAACGATAACAATATTATTCCTCCATGAACATTCTCCAGAGTGGTATGTAGTATGTATGTATGTACACCTTTAGGGATGGGGAGCACCACCAAACAACCACGAAACACTTTGTGCCCCATGAAAAATTTAAAATAATTATTATCTGTCCGCACCAACAGCATCTGCGGTTAATATAGAGGCAGGCACACTCCTGTTACTTTATAAATCCGCAAGCAATACCAAGATACAGGCTCGGAGGACACCCCCATAACTATAGACTGATTCTTATTAAAAATTCAAAACTGCTCTTTTGTTATACATTTCATTGCCATTTACGGTACAACCGCATTATTTATACTCAACGAAGAAGAAGCTAAAAAGGTTATAATTTGTAGCCGACAGAGGTCGTGTGGACGGTATGCAGTTGGAAGAGGCTGAAAATTCACACAAGTCGCCACCCAACCCCACTCTCTGTTAGTATCGCATACTTTAGCTGAATAAAATTTATAAGAAGAAAGAACACAAAAGGAGTGTAATAAAGGCGATAGCCCTTCTCCGTGCGTCTAAAATAGCGGTAACAACAGCAAAGACGGCAACAAAAAAACCAAAAAAAAAAAAAAGAATGTACACAGGAAAATGAAAGAAAAACTCCCGCCGGGAAATAAACTTATATCCGTGCGCACACCTGCACAGCAGGATGGAGAGAAGGAAACTTAACATCCTGCGGCCCCCGCCGTTCGACTATCATTCCGACCATCCCACTGCCTCCGCCGTGTTTTCTGCTACTACTACTGCTACTGGTGCTTGTGTATGTGGTATTTCCTTTACCGCGTTTATATTTCTTTATTATCCTTACACCGACGAAAATTCGCGAGAGAAATTTAATTCAGTTATGCAAATTGAGCCGGTAGTGTTTTCAACGAAAACATCCCGTTCCCCACCCGCGCATGCTGAGCGCAAATATTTTAAGGAGCAGGATCAGAACCACAGATATCGTCGGGCCCAGATTCCTTCGACTCCTCCGCCGGTGCGAAGCATTCCTTCGAAGTAGCTGAAGGTGAAGTAACAGTTTTTAGCGAAAGGGTAAGTTTCTTGTATTATTTCTCGCAAGTGGGTTGGGGTAACATTGCGGATGGAGACATCCTGTGTAGGGGGGGGGTAGGTTTTTGTTGGGGTTAAGTAAGATAGTTTTGGGATTGGATTGTAAAACATAAGTGCACAACAGCGGATGTGCGATGTTCGATTGTGGCGCTGTAGTGTGTGTATACATATCTGTTGGTTCAGACTTCATAATCTGGAAGCCGAGCAAGGTTTGCAATTAAGGCAGGAGGAGGTGGAACTGGTGTTGTAGCGGAAGGGCTCGTTTGTGAATTCAGTTTGACTCATTTGCGTGTTCAAGGTGATAAGATATTCAAATGTTGGGGATATTAAGTCACGTTGAAGACGTTTCGTATCGTGAGACATGAATATACAACTTTTAAAATGTCAGTATAAGTTGGCAGTTAGAATGCAATGGATCGCAGGGGAGTATATTTAAAGAAGAATTTCAAAGCAAATCTTTACAGATAACATTAATGTTGGGGAAGTTTATGGGAATGTGGTAGAACCTGAAGCAGTTTGATAGGGAAGTCCAATTATTAGTTTTTTGCTCAATGAAACGATTTGTGATCAATATGATGGCTTAATATATTAAGTCAGCTTTCCATGTAGCAAAATCTCTCGTCTTACGCATCCTACATTAGTTGTAAATGCAGGTTTTCCATCTCCCCTAATTAATTTTCGGCGCACCCTTCTTTTTCAGACAAAGTCTCAGCTCCAATTGTCCCTGACGATACTATAATTCCCTCAGAATGCTTGTCCATATATTGTCCATAGAACCTGTGAAGCTGACGATCTAAAATGTCTTTCGTGTTTCTTAATACTCAAAAGTTTCCCTCCGACATTTTTGCTCTAAACGATACCAATCTATCTGGGAATATATCATAATATCAACCAGCGATTTACATCGAACTTCATTGGTTTTCGGGACGATGGTCTTGAGAAAGAAGGCGATTCTTCTGGTCGCGGTGCTCGTTTAGCAATAAACAATCGTTTCGACTCCAACTTTGAGTTCATTTGTGTTAAAATAAGTTTCTCTGGACGCAACATCTGAGTACATAGTCTGCTGCTATATTCGACCATCCCAGCCTACCTAATGCTACCAACTTGACATAGACGCACTTGATTCTCTGGTTAATTTTGTGGACACCTGCGATGTTGTCATAATTTTGGGTGCATTTAATTTCCCCGAACTTCATTGGGCGATGCGATAATGAGTACCACTTTATCGCTACAAATCTGTCGTCAGACAAAGAGGTCTTTTCATTGACTGTCTCTCTGATTTCGGCCATTGTCAGTTAAGCGGCATGGTTAACATTTTAGGTAGACAACTCGACCTTATTTTCTCATTAGACCCCGATAACTGTGTTGTTTCAGCGTTTTACGTATTCCCGTAAACGTCTATCACCAGCCCCTAGATCCTATCTTATCTGTGGTGAGCCTGTACTATCAGTTTCCTTATTGCGTAATTTTGGTGCTATCTGTGATAGAGAATACTAAATTTTCGCTGTCATATTGACAACATTATAAACAGAGCCAATTCTGCGCTCGGTATTGTGAAACGCTAGTCTAAGGAGTTCCCCAAGCCCTTAAGTCACGAGATGCCTCTTTTTCACATTTGTTAGGCCAATCGAATATGCTAGCCCAGTAAGATTGCACTATCACGATACCCACTCTCTTCGCAACGAGGCTGTTCAACGCAGATTCCTCCATTTTACTCTACGCGGTCTTCCTTAGGTTGACAGGTATAACACCCTATAAGGATTGATGGAAATTCCTGAGTAAAACGTCTTGAAGTTGCTGAAATTATGACTGAGTTCCAAAATGTAAAAAAAAAATAGTTTCGATGCCTTAGTACTATTCTTTTGATGCGCATCTGCAACTGCATAGTTTGCTCAGTTGATGCGCATCGATAACGTTTAGAATGCGTTTAGAAACTTGCAACTTTGTCAAAACTTTCTAATTCGACTTTGCATCTATGACGTTTGAAACTCATAGATACATTTTGGAACTGACCCTATCTTATCAACTACTAGGATGGAACATTGATAGCCCTGCACTGCTACATTACCGCCAACCCACGCAATCTGACATAACAGATGTAATCTTTTGCCTTAAATTTTACAGCACCAACTACGGTTGTAACGAACCAATATCTAGAATGCTGCATATAGCTAACGAAATGCAAAGCTCCTTTGATTTCCAGTTAAGGAAACTTACACTACGGAACACCCTTTTTAATTTCACTTTTTCCCCACCCTTCTGTAGTTTTTAAGTCTTAGTCATACTTTGGTGGGCCCTTCGACCCACAAAAGAAATTTGTTTTAAGTTCTTTAAGTCCTTCTTAGGTGGCGCTATAGGTCGGGAATCGGGGTGAACCTCAGCATAAGCATTAAATAAAAAAATATTTCTCTTTTCAGATTCAAGATGATGATGAGCCTGAGCATTTGCCTAAATCGGGACAACCCTCTCTTACCAGCTCTATCAGGTCCGATTCTTAATCCGGTACTTGAAGCACGACAGTCTACAGACTTGACAAAGGTGCCTTTGAGATTTTTCCCATTACCAACTTTTGATGTGGAAGAACTCACAAGCTGGAGGGCACGAAACAAAGATGGATAAACATCTGTCAGATAAAAATAGAACGATTTCATCCCCGTTATGCATGCATACATCACAATCGATTTCTTCTGACGCTTTGTTCAATGTTTACTCTTCTACTGTTGCAGCATGTAAATAAATTTGAATAAAGAATGAGTTAAATGAAATAAAAAACAAATTATTAATGAAACGTTGTTTCTATTTCTGGAACACGTATGTATGCATTGAGACATCAGGTAGGCTTATAACCCTGTACAGACATTTAAAACTCAATCTTTGGCTCTTGGAAGCACCACAGCTCTACTAATCTCCAAACCCAATATAATTCAATTTCGACCCCTGGTCCTGATACATACATATGTAAATGACAGGTAAGTTATTACACAGCACAACATATGTACATACCTTTGAGCTGACCACCACATCCCCATCAATATACATTTTTCCTTTTTCCACAATTCAAACTCTTTAAGATCCTAACGTCTAACAATCCACCACAAAAAAAAAAAAAAAACAAAAATTACAAAAATCACAAATTTTGTCACAAATCCCAAAATTTTGTCACAAATCCCAAAATTTTGTCACAAATCCCAAAATTTTGTCACAAATCCCAAAATTTTGTCACAAATCCCAAAATTTTGTCACAAATCCCAGAATTTCCATAAATCACCAGGCGCTCAGAAATGGCAGCCATTAGTCCCACAAAAAAAAAAAACACTCAGCACTTCTAAGTAGGCAATGAAAAATCCCTTTCGTCTCACACGTATGAACGTGCACTCATATGTAAGTGCCCCAATGCGGTGATGACCGACATGTTGAATTGTTTTCATTGCATACTTTTGGGAGCCACAAATAATCGCATTCTCATTGCATAACATTTCTGGGCGCCTGGTGTTTCATAGAAATTCTGGGATTTTTGACAAATTTTTGCGATTTTTATAATTTTTATTTTTTTTTGCGAGGGTTTCTTACTATGGCGTGAGTGCTAGGGGAAAGCTGGATTTGTAGGTTAACATTGGGGTTTTGTGTGATTTCGACAACGTTGATGGAGCTATAGAAGAGAGGTGATCACTTTTAAGGGAAATACCGTACCCTGTGGCTTTTGGAGTTGACAAGGCTTCCAAGAGACCAAGCTTACCTTACAAGTGTCTCATGTGTGACCAGTGTTTTAAAAGAACATCCATTTTTTTTTATTTATTTTTATTTTATTTACTGAATGTTTAAAAAAGAAATTTATAACTAATAATCACAATGAAATGTATTTCTTGCTGATGATGAGATTTGATGCATGAATTTGGAAAATGTGAATGATGACCTACTGATACTGGATAAAGATGAAGACATGAGCTGAAGGTTTCTTGATCTAACTGAAAGGAATATGTTCCATATGTATGTGTTAATGAAAACTTACTCGGAATGTGTTATCTTACAGTTGATTTCAAGGACAACCAAGAAGGAACGAGATATTGTTTGAGTTTTGTCAGACTATTGAGAATGCTAGGGGAATTTCAAGCTGCTTTAGGAGTTCCCAAGCTTTGCGTGGATCTTTCTAACTACTTTTAATGTTTACCAGGTTCTGTTAGTTTACCTAGTTCACTGCTACTCTGCAGCTACTAATTGTGATATGTACTAGCTACTTTTGGTGTTTTCCAGCAAATTTTCCTTTGTGTACGCCAAAGGATTTTTTAAGGACAATATGACTGATAATGAAGCAAAATTACTTCGCCGTTTCACTGCTCCTTAACGATAGTCGTAAAAATTTGGTAGGCAGGCGCCTATTTGCATAGGTTAGGTGGGACATAAGGTCACACTCTTTCTTTTGTGGACTTATGTCCCGATGGGATTGCGTATTAGTCCATAATTTAATTGTAGACTTATGACCAATAAATTTCAGTCATGTTGATTTATGTCCCTTTCCTATCCCTCCTACTCGTGTAGGACCTTTAACGTGTCAAGGTAACAAGACCCGACACCTGTGGAGATGAAGAAGCAGAGTCACAGTCGGTGCTTAGAATGTGGAAAAACTTCTTCTGCGAAGAATAACAGCGCACTGTCCTGCAGAATGAACCATTAGACATAGAAGATGATAGCCAAAATTACAGTCCACATGATCAAAACGAAGTTAGAACAACGATATCCATACTTAAGTCCAACAAGGCTGCTGGACCTTATGGCCTACAGGCCGAGTTGTTCAAAGCAACTGGAGATGACTTTGTAGAGAGCATACACAAACTCATCTCTGAAATTTGGTCTGACGAGAGTATGTCTGAAGAAGCATCAGTTTCCTCAACATCATGTACAAGATCCTATCTGCCATACAGTGTGAGCATCTAAAAATGGGTTTAGCGGTGACCGAGGGCCAAACCAAGTACATGCTGTCAACAATTGGACAGAAGGTCTAACTCCATTTCAAAATTTCCTTTCGTTTGATTGAAAACCCAAATAAATATTTTTTTGAGCTTGAACAATCAATTGGGAAGTTGGTTTCTAGCTATTCTAGTTGGTTTGAGCTAAGAGACGCATTGTGCTATCACTGAGTAAATGGGTTGCAATCTAGGTAAGTAGGACAATCTAGGTAATTAGGAGCAATAGGTTGAAAAGAAACTCTCTTGAACACTAAAGCTACAAAGAAATTTAGTTAAATATTTTCATCCCCCAGATATGCAATTACAAATGCTACCACTTGGCAGATTCTTTGCCCTTAGGAGACTTATTTATTTTTACACAGGAGACTTATATTTATTGCGTTTTTCCTTATAATTTGTACTTCCTTACGGCCTTACTTTCCTGGTCTCTCGGTCTCGCTTCCAGTTGCTTAATTAATATGGATAACTCATAAAGGACACAAACATTCCGCAAATTTACTTAAAAATTTAAATTAATCATAACCACCTCTACTCTACTAGAAAGTAGCAACAAGCTTACAAATTATTTTTCTTAAAAAAAAAATCGAATTAATTAGTTTTCTCATGAAATCTTCTGTGCACGCCTCGAAATTCAATCAATTACAACACCTGAACAGGACACAAAAAATATACATAGAGGTCTGTTCACCCATTGGCGACCTTTGTACTTCTAGGTTTCACCTCCACCTCCACCTAAACGTCCTAAAAAAAAAAGGACACCGAAATTGAAAAATTAATTTCTTTTCCCCCGAAATAAAGCAAAAAGCAAAAAAAAAAAAATAAATCACCTCGCCAAACTCATTTATCCTCATGCGCCCACTTTTTCTTTTCTCTTGATTTGCATAGAAAGTCAGTCATTTCTTTCTCTTTTCCTCGCCTACCCAAAAACAGAAAAAAAAAAAGAAAACAATAATCTCTCACAAAAGTAAGAAAAAACAACAAAACGACGAAGAACGAACCAGAGAACCTCAATGTCCTTTCCTAGCAATTTCATTAAAAATTCCCGCTAATTGAAAATTTATTGAAATTAATCCTCAGGGATAACAAGGACAACAGCAGTAAAAAATCCATTCAAGAAAAAAAAAAAAAACGAGGAGAATTCTAAGAAATCAAAAGGACACACAAATAATGGTCCCAGGACCTGTGTAACCCTCCCATCTACGACGTTACTCAATTGATTAGCCGTGGTGATATCAATTTATTACTTTTCACTTCGGAAAAAGTTGTTCAAAAAAAAAAAAAAAAAGGACGAATACGAAAGAGAATGTCCTCGGGAATATTTTTTCATCCTTTATTTTTTCGTATTCTCTTACGTCTTGGTCTCTTTGGGTATTTTCTTATATTTTCTTTTTTCTTCTTCTGCCAACGAGCTTTATTTATTTCCACTTGATGGGGTCTCAATTACACCGAGAAGGGTTTCAATTAAAACAAGATTGTCCTGTTCTGGTGTTTTATTTAATTATGGAGTTTTTCCTTAGGGTATTTTTATTTGTTTGTCTAAGGACCGAAAGAATTTTTGACTTCCTTCATGGGTGTGTGTGTGGGTGTGTGTGTGCGAGGGTGTTTGTTTGTTTTCTTATCTGAAACGCAGGAAAGAAAAGAAAAGGCGCGACGAAAATTTGAAATTCAAATTGTAAATCTGTGGTGTAATTAGTGAGACACAGATCGTTGCCATTGCCATGAGAAGGATATTTCTTTTAGCCAAAGAATGAAGTCATCTTTAAGGACTCTCTGTTTAAGTTGGTCTTTGGATTAACAACACCAAATACCAGACAGATAAAATAGATGAGACATTCATTCAAGGCAAGGAAGAGAAATGGATAGCGGACAAGGAAAAATAAATCGAAAATAAAAGCAAGGACACGTGGGTTTATAGCTTAACTTAATTCCTACAGAAGGACATGTGTTTTCGCATTTACTATTTCTTTCTTCGTATATTAGCAGAAGTATAAAAGGATGTTGTGTGAGGTGTCTGGATTATGATTAAATATTTATGTTTCAGTAAATCGATTTATTAAAGGTCTTCCATTAGACAAAAGGTCTCGTTTGGTGTCCTTGACTTAAGCAAATATTAATGTAGTTGTCCCGTTCTATAAGTTATTGAAATAGGCTATTAAGTACAATTGGGAAACAAAAAGTCCTGAACTTAAAGCTTCGAAAGATTAGAAGGACTTAAACTATATCTTCTTACACTTGGAGTTGTCAAGTTGAGAAGATTTATAATACGAATACATTTTTTTTGAAAGCATTGTAAGTAGTGTGACATACATATGTCTCCCATGTCACATGTTCTGCAACAAGAGGAGTTCTGATAGAACCGTGCATGTGGCTTGTGGACGTGAATGGGCCTAAGAATTCAGGATATTTGAACTAGTTATGTAGTTTCTGGTATTTAGAAGCTAATAGCTACTCCAGTAGCTACTGGACAAAGGGTAGATATGCGAATTAATGAGAGCACAAGCTCCTCACTATCAATTTCTACTCCACACCACCACGTTGGTAGCTATTGGGTGCCTAGTACCTCGATTGGAGATTGGTTAAACGACCCCTTGGGAAGGTTGTTGGTGGCAGCGAACGAGAAAGGGATATGAGTGATTTCTCACTAAGGTACTTCCTCTTGATCCGGACGGCAGCGGACAAATTCTCTAGACGGAATTAATGGTGACATCTACAGCTCCAGTCAGGTCGCACTATTAGTGTTATCCCTAATATCAGGTCCATAGGGAATTCCAATACTGAACCATGGTGTTGGAAAAGAAATGGTGGCAGATGAACTCTCTAAAGGGCTAAAAGTAGCGCTCATATCCGCAAAGTGGGTCCCTGACTCTGAAAGTTCTGGCCCCTTGTGCTAGGGGTATAAAAAGGAACTGGTACTCCAGGTTGGGGGTTGTTCGTCGGGGTAACTTCCCTACCACGTAAAAACAACATTAAAATTACAAGCCTCGAAAAAGGACGGCTAGCAGATGCAGCAAAACTACTTGCATACGAAGTGGTACTGCACAGGAGAGGAACAAAAGAGGAGGGAATAACATCGGCTTTTCCGGAGGAAAAAGAAAGAGCATGAGACTCGAGCGATCAAGGAGTTAGAGAGGTTTCTACTCCAGGAACAATTTTCGGAAGTTGTACCAGAAACTAAAAAGAACGTGTCAATTCAACATGACCCGAACAGACACCTGTGTAGATGAACAAGGAAACCTTGTAGTTGAGTTGAGTCACAGTCGGTGCTGAGGACATGGAAAAATCCCTTTTGCGTTTAACAATCTAAACGGCGACCACGACCCAAATTCCGTTGTCAGGCAGAACGAATTCAATCTGGACGATGAAAAGCAAGAGTTCCGTCCATTCGACCAGAATGAAGTGAGAATAGCAATGATTGGCCTTGACCAAGGCAGTTTTAAGCCCAACCAGTCCACAGCCAACCAAATATTCACACTACGGCAGATCCTGGAGAAAAACCCAAGAAGTTCAGATCGATAGTCACTGCATAAAGGTTGAAAACGATCTCACCAACCTTTGATATAAATAAAGGATTCAGACAAGCAAATCATCACATCATACTTGAGAAAATTGTGCGAAACTCGCAACCCAACACCAGAGGCACAATTTTCCAAAGGCCTGTGCATACGCTGATGATATTGACATCATCGGCGGGCTGTAATTCATGCGTTTGTAAGTATTAGAACAGAAGCGGCAAAAATGGTTTTAGCTTTGAATGAGGTTAGCCCTCCAAGTATATGCTGTCAACAAGAAAGGACACACGACATCGACGAATTGGACAAAACATCCGAATAGATAACTATACCTTTGAGGTAGTTAGCAACTTTGTCTATCTCGGCTCCGCTATAAACTCTGACAACAACATCACATCACGTCTAAGAAGGCAATTGAGTAAGACGGTCTTCTGAAGAAATATTAAGGAGACTCTACTTATGTAAGACCCTAATCATCCCAGTCCTGCTGTATGGTGTAAAGACATGGACATTAACCAAGGCGGATGAAGACATCATTGGTCATTTTGAACGCAAAAGTCTTCGGATGATTTTCGGTCGCGTTTAGGTTGACGGGATTTGGAAGAGGAGATTTATCAGCGAACTCTACGAGCTGTACAGAGACATCAACCTGATCAGAAAAGTACACATCAGTCGTATAAGATGGCTAGGACATGTAGAGTCAATGGACATCGACGCTCCAGTCCGAAGTCTTCGAATCCAACCCGGGGGAACAACGCAGTAGAGGAAGATCTCGCCTTAGTTAGCGCGCATAAGTGGAAGAGGACTGGAGAAGCTTCCGAAATAGTAGCACTACCTAAATAAGTAAGAATGTAACTTATAAGCAGGAGTAGAACAGCAAAAGATTTGATGAACAGAAGACTAAATCTAGGTTCGAAGTGCTGGGTTGGGTAAGGCGAAGCATTGAAATGAAAAGGCCTACTAACTATAGGCGTTTACAAATCACTCCCTGTGAATGGCTTAACCCTTGTCTATGACGGGATAGATCTATTATATCAAGACGTTAATCTACCTAGCAGGCTTACCACCTCGTTTTTGAAAGTGAGTGTGTTTTTATAAGCGAAATATTTGTTCTTGAGATATGTATGTTTAACTTGTTAAAATTTCATCTCAAGCAGTAATGAACGGTCAGGTAACCTACCAACTACATAATATTATCCTTGCTTATCCTAATAACTTTCTTGCTGAAATAGCTTGTTTAATGATTTGGATTGCCAAGCGCAGTGGAAGCTCTGCCAGCCTTAGTCAGTTCATCTGTCGACTTGAAGTCTACAACTTCTAGGCGATAATACACACAACCAAGTTTTCCCTTTCTATGCTTCGTAAATTATTATAAAGCAAAACTTGAATGTGTTAAAATCCATTGCGTTGGACTTAGCCGTTGTAAGAACTACCTGATTACCGTCAATATCTTAAATGCTTCGAACTAAGATCTCAATGAAATGGATTTGTGTCACTTTACACTCTACGCCGTCCAATGTCTGTACTTTCGGCACATTTACGAAGACGCAGGACATCATTATTTAAGGACAAACTTGCAATGAAAGCCAAAATTCCAGAATGGTGCAACAGTTGACACACAAAGTGACAAAAAAAAAAAAACATATCGATTGTCCTCATCCTTTTGAACACTTCATACAATATTTGTTTCCAATTGCAATTGTTAGTACATAGATCCCCACAAAGGCGCCGATTAAAAACAAAAGCGTATAACTTAATTTTCAATTACGACCACCTCAGGCTTAAACTTTCCAATCCGCCTACATGTACATATAGTACAAAATGCAAATATATTCAAACTCACCTCCAGTGTCAGATAAAATCGTTCGGTGCACTGATCAAACCACAATACGCCAGTATAACAACAAGTACAAACAAAAAAAAAAGGAACAAACCAACTCAAATTGGTATAAAAAAAAAAATCCTTTTAATTGTACAAACATGTGTAATCGTTAGTGTTGATGAATTTAAAATGAATTAACTAAAAATTTAAATAAAAAAAATAATCGTCACAAATAGAAGTTTAATTGAATACTTTTTATGTTGGCCATTTTGTGTTGATGTTCTGCCGCAGGATAACAACTACTCCCAACACCATCGGGATGGTTGGCATATGTTCACTGTTGCATAGCACATCGTCCCGTCCCATTATAACAGAACACTTTTTCATTATCTGTGGTTGATACTATTGTTTTCACCATTTTTTTTTTTTATATTTTTTTTTTTTTTTTCTGATTTAATGATTTCGTCCTGCCATAGGTTATGGAACCCATTTGAAATCTCAATTGGACCGTAATATTACACACAACTTCCTGCGTGGGTCAATGAGCTTTGGTTTATAATTCCATTAAATAATATCTGATGCATGCTACCTCAATTCGTGCTGCAAATAGGGGAACGAAAAAAAGAAAAAAAAAATAGTTTGATCCTTTTCCATCCGGAAATTAACCAAAAGCAGTGTGAAACCAACTAAATGTTAATTGCAAACATTTAAGAATTAATTTATTTATGTAATCGGGTGTACGGATTATAGTTGTTTGTTGTTTCGCTTCTACGCTCTGGTATTTCTATAATTTGTATTTAAATTTATTTTTTATCTTTTTTGAGCAGACGATCATCGGGGACGATTTAATTCGGCTTAAATGTGGATCAAATATAATCCGAGTGGATCAATTTTGAATAGAGGATTTTAATTGACGTTGATGTTGATAGTGGTTATTGTTTTTACTATTTTTGGTCTACATCTCTAGGTAATTGACCTGAACTAAAACGAGAAGCGGTGGACCGAAATTAAAGACTATTGCAATTGGGAGAATTTTCGTTTCTGAATGAGAAGGCAGCTTCTGATATGTTGACTACTGAAAACCTAGTAGTAGAATCGCAGTCTATGTTGAGGATATGGAAAGATAACTTGTGTAACGGCGACGAAGACCAAAATTCCGCTGTCAGGCAGAACCATTCAATCTTGACGATGGTAACCAACATTTCCGTCTACCAGACCTGGATGAAGTTACGATAACGACATCTAAGCTGAAATCCAATAAAGCTGCTGGAGCTGATGGCTTAACAGCTGAGCTATTTAAAGCAGGTTGTCAAAAAAGGGTTTACCTAGTGTGCGCTGCTTCGTCCTGCCTAGAGCTGGACACTTACACACTTGAACCCCGATGGGCCAGTGGCCAGTACTAATTGCCAGAACTCTTGCTATATCTGCGCGGTTTCTACTTAAAAGTTCTTGTGTTCTTGTCCAGCAGTAATTCGGCCACATCTGCCTAGATATGACGCAGTTCCTCACCCCCTGCCATCTGCAGTCCGCCTTTGATAGACAGTGCGCCAAGATACTACCTTTAGGGGCCCGCAGCGGGACATTCACCTCCTCCGCGAGGGAACCATCAAGGGCAGAACCCCGCCTTGCTAGTTCATCAGCTCGCTCAGTACCCTCAATGCGACTGTGACCCGGCACCCAAGGAAGGTTAATCCTGAACCGATGACCCAGAGAGTCAAGTTCCTCTTTGCACTGTTCTACGATCTTTGAAGATGAAGTGGCAGATGAAATAGCCTATAGTGCTAAGGGGTGTGGTGGTTTGTTTGAGTAGGCGGCAAGCCTCTCGTACAACAAGAACTTCCGCCTGGAAGACGCTGCATGAGTCAGGGAGCCGGTAAGATTAGGAAATTCTGACAGGAGCAGAGACAATCCCGCCCCTACCCCACAGTCCATTTTAGAACCGTTGGTGAAAATTGTTGTATCGAACCCATTTGCAACTTCGCCGACTTCCCACTCCATCCTGGTTGGGAATCTGACCCTGACGACTTTTCCGAAGTTCACTCTCGGAGTTATATAGTCGGCTATATTCGCTACCAGGTCCCGTGGTAGCAGATTCAGGATGCTGTTGTGGCCATAAGGTTTGCTACACCAGCATCCCGTCTCTCTTAATCTGACCGCACTGCATGAATATAAAAACATGATATGAAGGTCGATTGGAGAAGATGCAATATTACGTTTAAGGCTTCGGATGGACTAGTTCTCATGGCTCCCGTTGCGCCCACAGCCGCAATTCTTTGTACTTTGTTGATAAGTTTGATGTTGTAATTTTTCCCTAACGCAGGCCACCAAGCTAGCAATTCATAGGAAAGTATAGGACGCATCACAGCTGAGTACATCCATATGACCATCTTCGGGCGAAGACCCCATTTCTTACCGAAGGTTTTGCTGCAAGCATAGAAAGCCACGCAGATTTTCTTTACCCGCTGCTCAATGTTGAGCTTCCACCTTAGTTTGGGATCAATTACCACACCCAGGTACTTCGCACTGGAGGATAAGGAGAGTAATTGGTTGTTTAGCCGTGGAGGCGTGAAGGTCGGTATTTTGGTTTTAGTGATAAAGAGCAACAGTTCAGTTTTGCTTGGGTTGACGCTGAGTCCACATCCAGTGGCCCATTTGCTAATCTTATCCAAGGCACCTTCCATAATCTCACTAATTACCGAAGGAAACATCCCTGATACCAGTATTACCACATCATCCGCATATGCGACGACCTTGACTCCATCTCTGTCTAACCTACACAGGATTTTGTTGATTACCATAAGCCAAAGAAGAGGAGATATTACTCCACCCTGTGGTGTTCCTCTTACGATGGATATGATGGAACTGCTGTTACAGAGAATCGAATGAATGATTCTGGTTTTCTCTTCCACACCCAGTTGGAGTAGAGCTTCCTGAATCGATTCAGTGCTGACGTTGTTGAAGGCACCTTCAACATCTAAGAAGGTAGCTAGGGTATATTGTTTGTAGTGAATTGTCTTTTCTATCGTTCGCCCTTAATATATGCGTGCGGAGATTTTGATAGAAGGGATTGATCTAGGGTATTTCGTATGTAAATACGTTCCAACGTCTGTAGAAGGAAAGAGGATAAGCTGAAGGGTCTGAAATCCTTTGCGGATTCATGCCCCCGCTTCCCAGCTTTCGGAATAAACACAACCCGAACACGTCTCCAGCTCAGAAGAACATGGTTAACAAGAATACAGCCTCTATAGATAGGTACTAGCCATGGGACCACTTGGTCCAACGTTTTCTGCAGCATAACCGGAATTATGCCATCAGGGCCAGCCGACTTATATGGAGAGAAGCTGTTAATAGCCCAGGAAGTGTTAACTGCTGTCCCTCGGATAGCAAAGCCAAGGAAATCACTACTGTCTCCAAAGAAGCTTTCAACCTAGCATGTCGGGAGAACAAAAGGAAGAACAAAAAATCACCTCCATGGTGGAGTAAAGAGCTTGGCAGACATTAGGAGAGTAACCAGAAACGTCCATACTATACAGATGAATGTAGGCGTAGGCTAAGGTATCTTTTCTGAACCACTGGGTATATCCAAATCAGTCTGCCTCCCGAACCATAGCAGTGTTTTCTAACCGAAAGTTCTAGCACTCACTGAAGGCAATACCACAGAAAAGTATCACCTTTGTCATCGACAGCCAGGAAGCAATAAAAGCGATTTCTGTTATCGAAATAAAATCCAGGCTTGTGAAGTGCTGTCGCGAATAGTTTACGATTCTTGGAACACAGCACAAGTTTGCTGTTGTTCCTGGACATGAAAATATTCCAGGTAATGAGAAGGCCAACGAATTGGCCAAAAGAGGTTCAGAATCTACATCAGAGCTAGTCGACAACTCGGTGCTTATCCCACCTAGCTCATTGTATCTCGAAGCAGGGATTCAAGCCAAACATCAGATGGTCCTCCTTAGACATTTGAGTCATCACGAAAAGTATGTATATGGCTATGTTTTGATGAGAGTAGTACCGAATCCCTTTCAACCCTGATAGGAGTCATCACGGAACATAACACTCTGCAGTACCACATGAAAAAACTAAGATGAATGGAAGAAGATTTATGTTAGATGTGAAGATGAGGAAGTCAATGAGGATACAACTCGTGGTTACATCAACCTTAGATTAAAATTTCTCCGGCAACACTTCTGCGGTGACATAGACGAATTATCCAGTTGACCAGTCAATGACGTCTAGAACTACATCAAATCAACTGGATGGTTTGCTAGCTCATAGAAACCATATATGCATAACTAGGGTTAACAAATGGGCAAGGGACGTATCTCCCCTATGGGCATCATAATGGATCTATATTGACTTGAGTGCGTATTGACATGATTGTCAACCCTTTTACGAGCAATCCATAGAAGTCCTGAGATCAACCACTCAAGAAAACCATAACGATTGAAGGTATCATAGTCGATCTTTTTCAAACAGCAAACAAACCTATCAGCTGAACTTCTCCATCAACTTATAAGAAAGGTAAATCAGAACACTAAAACTGAAAAAGATATTTGTTGTTCGAATCAGAGAATACCTAGAATCTAGATTCACTCTTCGGATCAACATAGAGCAATGCGTCGAGAATAGGTACATATGTCTTCGCTTTACCTAGTTCGTATCGAATTTAAGAAGGGTTTCGGGAGCGTAATCCAAAACACCATTTGCCAAGCCCTATGCTATATATCCCTACAAAACAGATTGCTATTATTTTAAGGCTACCTAGGGGTAAGTTGTCAGAAGATGCCACCCAAGGTGGCATATGACAATGCTGCAAACTTTTACCATTGTTATTCTTGAAAGTCCTTAGCGATGTCCCTCTTGAAGCAGCTGCAGATTATCGTGAACTACAATGGACACCGACATTTATTCGCAAGAATCTAGACTATGCTGGTCGATGATGGAACCGAATTGGATATGGGCGTCTGGATATGGACGTCTATAGTAGCATTCGAGATTATATCTGAATTTTCACAGCACCCCAAGACTTCTCATGCATTTCGTCACTGTGGCGAAGAAAATTTGACAGCTGATGTTCTGATTGCGGTAAGTCAAGGATTTTTTGAATTTCTGTAAGGAACAAGTCG
Source organism: Xylota sylvarum (assembly GCA_905220385.1). Lineage (NCBI taxonomy): Eukaryota > Metazoa > Arthropoda > Insecta > Diptera > Syrphidae > Xylota > Xylota sylvarum. Next base: position 97,623,379 of record LR999957.1, on the reverse strand, counting down.
ATATGCAAAAAGGTCCTCATTATGCACTAGAGGTTAGATAACACAGAGGACGAATTAACATAACCTTAGCAAGAATCATAGACATAGTTTATAATCAAAGCTACAATAGACGCCTTGCCATAAATTTACTTCTGACCTCGGCTGCTTTATTCCACTCTATTATAGAATTTCATCATCATACATACATATGTACGAGTATACTAAGTTAATTCAGAAAATTCCTATGATCCCATTCCTATCTAAGTCGCCCGGTCCGCCCCAAAAAAACAACCACAAAATCATTAAATTTCTGCTGTTGAACTGTCAATTGTGTGAAAGGTTCCTTCGTCAATATCCCATCTATCAGTAATACACCCTCAGGCAGTTCGAAATAATGAAATAGAAAGGGAAGTCAACCATGTGAACTGAATCAGTGCTTCATTTAATTGAGAAAGGTGGTACTTCATATCAGACAGCAAACAAAACTCACTATGCGCTCTCGTATGTCTGAAAAATACTTCTCTCATATCCTTCGTTCGTTCTTCTTCTTCTATAACTTGTTCTTCGTTTTTATCGTTAAACACACTTCTGATTATTTGCTCGGTGAAGCAGAGACAAAAGCCAAACATAACACTCATTTCCGTTTGAAGGATAACACGCACTCACTCAACTGGAAGGCGAAAATTGATGATAATTTTTAAGGACAATGCTTTCGACATCACCCTCCCTCTTATATATTTATCATTATCCTTAGTAAACAACCAAACAGGCTGTAATAAGAAAAATATGAGTTAATAAATTCGAATCGTTAAATTGATTCGAAATGTTTCTACCAGCAAAACCATCCAACACACATACATACACACACATAGGGGCCAGGTAATGAAAGGGTGGCTAGAAGGGGAATAGCAAGAAGAAATCCTTTCGTTGATTGATTGACAAGACAATAAGATTTTGTGCGGCGGTAACCATGATTCCATTTCATTTTTTTTTTGTGTTTTTGTTTCGTTTCATTGTTTAAGTAGAAAAATTGAGATCCTTTTGTTTTATCCACGAAAAAAAAAATATTTCACGCATTCGTGCATTATATTTCTCATTGAAGAAGGAATCAAGGATAAGACAAGTCTATGTATGTATATATGTGTATAGCAGCAATGTCAGACTTCTTTTGTTGAGCCACAATCAATAATAGAAAATCGGGATGAATCGGACGATTGATGGGGAGCGGGCGTGGTATACTACAATGACCAACAAAATAGCAACGGATATCTGCTATAACTTTAATCCTTGAGATTCTTTTGTGGGTTCGGGTAGGCAAGCGTTTTTCGTTTTGCTTTCTTTTCGTGTTTTTCGCCTATGATAATGATGATGATGGATTGTTGAATGGAATGGAATGAATGAATGATGAGAATTGGTGATTCATCAATTTTAATATATTTACAAGGACTCTACAGGATCGATTCTTATGCGGCAGTTAGTTTCTGCTAAGTGTGCTAAAAATAAGGCGAAACATTTTCATGTGTACGTTCATTAATTTTATGGGCCCATTTTTGTTGTATTCGTATTTGGGAATATAATTCAGTTTATTCGATTGAAGTGAATGCACGACTAAATGCTTGGTGTTAAAAGTTATCAATTCTTGAATTAATGTTTATCGATGACCGGCCATGTTGTACGTTTATTGACAGCCATGCATATTCATGTCGAATTGATGGTTGTTTTAGGGAAATCAATTCATCACGCTATTCAACGTGGGTGATAGCTGACGCCACAATACTCGTAGTCAGTCAGTCAAATGGGCTATTTGGAGTTTAATCAAAGATCTTTGATTAATTGCTATCCTGTGCTGACCATTGCACGAATTTGAATAGAGTATAAGGATTGACAGGTTTTTGTGTTTTATATGGATAGTACAACAATGAAAATTTCGAACAAGAACAAATGAAAGATACCTGATGCAATGATTAGTTAAGGAAAGCAAAGACTGTTTATTTAAATGTCCTTTGACATCAGCTGCTTAGGTAATCAAAATTCGTAGTTAATATTACATGCGAGAGTAGTGCTATGTTAGAAGCTTTTCCTTGATTTTTGATTGATTTTTTAAAAACTCCAACTCTGGTGATGATTCTCAAGATCTTAATGGACCTAAACTGGTATAAACTGCAGACAGCTACCCGAACCTAACCTAACCTAACTTTGGTCTGACTTCCGAAATGGGTTTCCGGCAGAATTAGTTCGGGCACGTTGAGTGCTTACAGGGAAATGCGGCTAGATACTTTTTTAATCGAACAAGTAAGGTACGATTATGTCAATAACATGTATCTTTGACAACCAACATGTATCTATGACATGTTGGTAAAATTGTAGAAGACTTGGGACATGGATATATCCACGCAGGCGAAAGACTACGTTGAGGCACGATCAAATACAAATTTTTGGCGCAACAGGTCCATGGGACCCAGGGCCTAGCTTCTCACAACCATTCGTGTTGTGCGTGTTATATTCTTCACATGAATGGAAGGGGCCCACTGTTTAATGCCGGATCCGAACGGCAATTTTGAGAAGCTTGTTCATGACAGTTTTACTCTCGGATGTTTGTCAGACGCTCGCGAGAGGTGGGGCCGTGAAAGAAATTTTAGGTGTTGTCTGGGGATTGAACCTGGAACCCCTTGCTCCGTAGTCCAACGCACTAACCACTTGAGCCACGGCGCCCGCCGATCGCCCGATCACCGCACCCAAAAATTATGAAAAATTAAGTGACTGTGCTCTTACTTGTATGTATAGAGTCAAGTATTTGCCTGTGGCTCACCGCTTTCCAACTTAAAAACAAAGGACCTCGCGCATAAATTTTACAAACTTACAAAAAAAAAAAAAAAATGCGCACAGTTTCAAGAGAATCAAAGAAATTACTTCCGCGGGCCAGCCGAATAAACCCCCCACCTCCACACACTATAATTATCCATCGTAATCGAATTTCACAGATCTTTTCCCCGCGCATTTTATGTTTCTGCAGCCGAACCCCAGGCGAGCAATGGAATTTCACCTAATTAATTCCAAAGGACTAAGCAATGAATAAAAATAGAATTAGCTCCGCCGTTGCTACTTTACAAGGACGCACCGAGGTGGAAGAAGGTAGATGGGGTAAAAGAAACCGCCCTCCCCCCTACCCACTCCCATGATGATGAAGCGGAATTGGTAAGTAACGAATTTATTCCGATGGCGTTCTTGGGTGCCCTTTGATAAATCATCATTTCGCTAAGGTACACCATGTCCCTGGATACAATTTTACACAGATCCTTTGCAGTGCTGCTCGTTTTATGTCGCATTCCTTGCTTTTCCTCGAGAAGGAAGTAATAAATTTCACCAAAGTATTCTCCTTTGAGACTTGACTCAAATGTTAGTTAGTGTTTGCGTTTCCCATTAGATGGGTGTTAGTTGTTGCTGTTATCACATACATATACACACCTACGTGAAATTCAATTAATCTTTGCGACGAAGACACGACGAAAGCACTGAAATTGGACACTTAATGGGCGGAGGAGATAGAGAGTGAGAGAGTGAACGGACATGAAACCAGTGAATTGTGCTGCTCTGATAAGTGTTTTCATTCCTTCGAAAGTAACTAACTTGAAGCTCCTGTCAACCAAGCACTCCCAGTAAATGAGCACCAAGGGATGCGGATTGTGAATTCAGTGTATCTTTGACTCTTCCCTGCAAACCGACAAGCAATACATAGACTTATTCCCTGCTGACGTGGTCTTCTTCTCAAAAACATTACCAACACGTCTCACACGAAGCAGTACAGTAACCACCAATCGAACTCTGCACAGGCGTCTAATGATATCCAATGAATAAATTCTTAGCACACTTTCCGACACACAACCCAAACCAAACTGTGCTATGAATGCCCATAGCCTAGTGCAGAGTGTGATGTAAATCCTTTTTCTGAAAAGGAAAGGAAATAGAAAATCTATCGAAGCCAATTCTAAAGTATCCAGCACCTCCACAAACACAGACCTTTTTCAATTCTATTGATTAATGCAGCTGCCGAGTCTAGAGAAACGGCAAACTTATGCAGCAACACTGTTGCATTCTGTGCACCAGGGATCCGCAACGATGAACGATTTTTCGATTTACTGTGAGCTTGGTTCTGCCGAAGGCGAAATTTTATCCACAAAATAGGATCAAAGTGGAAGGAGGTTACCCCGATGAGGGTTTTTGTTTGAAAACTATGTAGCACTTTGCAAATGCATATAGTGTTTGCTAGGATCGGGTGCGACGAGTGATGGTGATGAAAGCGAGAAAGTGTTTGCAAAATTTCAATGCAACCCATTAGATGTCGATCGAGTATCTTCCTGTCATCTCGATTAGAAGCTGCCACGCATCCGGAATAGATGTCGAGATGAAATCTAAAATCAAAATGATTCGGGGGAAAGGTGCAATGTGTGCGTTTCTGTGATAGGTTTGTACTGTGATAAGGAAATCACTGTTCAGTGAGATAGAAGGTGCTTACATATTCCTCCTTATGAGGAGGACTTTCTAACGGATAGGGTGTACGAAAGTAACAATATAAATACGTTGTGTTTATTTCGGGTATCCGGACAAACAAAGATACGAAACGATGTCTAAGTAAAGGACTCAGTACAGAAATTAGGATAAGAACACCTATGTACCTTCTTGGTTTAAATTAGTCTCTACTCAGACAGGTTACAGACAGGACCACTTTGCACTGCATTTTGTAGAAAGAGGTTTAGTCAGATACCTGGATGTATGTAATTCTAGATTCCAAACTAAATTGGAAGGATAACACTGATGAACGTGTCAAAAAAGCAAGCGTAGCTTTCTATTCTTGCAAAAAGGCATTCAGTAACACGTGGGGTTTTAAGCCAGCTGTGGTCTACTGGTTCGTAAGACCCATTCCTACATATGGTTCACTGGTATGGTGGACGGTACTGGAGAAGCAATACCAGCTTTCTAACCTCACCAAAATCCAGAGGGCAGCGTTCATCGGAGTCATGGGATCAATGAAGACAACACCAACAGCGGCAATGGAAACCATGCTTAGTTCCATTCCGCTTGATATATACTGTAGCAGTGTGGCGGCTAAAACCGCTGTAAGACTGAGGGAAGGCCGAATATGGTCATCGTGCCTGTACGGCCATGCCTCAATTTTGTCCCGATGGGGAACTACCAGCTGTTTGTCAGAAACTGATCACATGACCCCCACGCTAGAATTGGAAAGGAGATTCGCTATAAGAATTCCTGACAGAATGTACTGGAAGTGCCGAAGAACCATGAAGAAGAAGGAGCTGGCGTTCTATACCGACGGTTCTAAGATGGACGTTGGCACGGGAGCCGGAGTTTATTGTGAAGCCCTAGGAATAAACGATGATTTCAGCGTCTTTCAGGCCGAAGTCATAGCCATCATACAGGCTGCTAAGATTATAAGTGGGAGCAATATCGTTGGCAGAACGATTACTCTTTCTCTGTACTCCGCTATAATCAGATCACGGCTTGGAAATATCTAGAGCTAATGCGGTGACCACCTGTTGGGTGCCAGGGCATATGGATATCGTAAGAAACGAAAGGGCTGACGAACTTGCTAGGAAAGGGTCTGCACTGCACTTATCGCGATCCCTCCCTTTTGTAGTAACCCCAATCAGTTCCTTACGGAAGAAAATAGGGAATGAAGCCATAGGTCGAGCAAATAGTCGCTGGGTCGAGCAAATAGTCGTGGCTGGAAACATGCGCAACAGCCAGGGCCCTATGGCCGTGCATCAGCAAGGAGAGATCAACTTCTCTGGTGAAACTGAGTCGTCATAAAGCACGGGTCGTTTCAGGGATAATTCCTGGTCATTGTGCCATTAGCGTTCACGCGGAGCGACTCGGTGTACTACATGATGACTTCTGTAGAAGTTGCAGGAACGAAGAAGAAATTGAGTCAGTTCGTCACCTGCTGTGCGACTGTCCTATCCGTCAGAAGAATGAGGATTCTTGGCAGTTACATTTTCTAGTATTTGGAGGACTTGGGTAACGTAGAGCTGACGGACCTCCTGAGATTCATATCATTAACTGGGTGGTTCCAATAGCGGACTTTATAGGTTTCCAGGGTTAAATGATTGGGCACAATGGACCCGAACTGTGGTCTAAGTGAGCAGTGACACTGCCACAAAGAAACCATTTACCTAACCTAACCTAACCTAAAAAGATCTTGCCTTTCATGCTTATAAGGTTCAGTTGGCATAAGAATTGGAGCCAGCAAACCACACACAATGTCGTACTTTCGCTGATTGGGTGCTGGAAATGAATGATCATAATTTTTTTTACACAAAATTATTCTGAGTGATGTTAACAAGCAAAACACCTCTTGTTGGATGGAATAACCCTGTATTACAGTTGATTCAATTATCGAACCGAAACCTAATCACTCTACCTACCCTTTAAAGTAAAGACGAGACTTTTAAAGCTTCCATACGAAATCTGGATTAATTAATTAAAATCTTAATAGACAGACATAGAACAGAATTAAGTGCTACTTTGAGCCTCCTTAAACAGCAATCTCTCAAATCTCTCCCACTAAACTAACTGATCAAAATAAAGCCAGAAATCAAAGATCCTCTGCAACCCAACAGACTGTATCTCAGATTCATTTTCATGCTTGTCTACTTTACCTCATCATCGTCACCCCGTTCCATATTCTTTATTATTTTTTTACCCACGAAAAGTCAAAGTCCTTTCTTTTTTTATTTTTGTCTTCTCTTACTTGGCGTCGCTTGACAGTTTTAATTTTAATCTTATCCCAAATAATTTTTTTCGTTTTATTTTGTCTCATTGAAATGGAAAAAGGACGGATATCCTTACGTATTCTCCACATCCCACCAAACACAGTAGATTTCTTACCGCTCGGGCTATTCATTAAATTTTTACCGAAACCTCTCTCCGTTGGTGGAAAAACAATCAAAATTAGGATAAAATTTATGATCTGAAAATTTTTATACAAGGATACGTTTTTTTTTTTTTCGTTTTTTTGATTTCCTTTAGAAAGTGAACAATCATTGTGTCCTTTGTGCGACAAATTAAAAACGAATCATAATGATTTGACATTTCTCCTGCTCCTACTTTGAGAGACTTTGGGTTCTCACATTTAATTATCCATTCGAGAGAATGTCCTTGGAAAAGAAAACAGATAGAAATGTGATATCCTTGGTGGTAATATTGCACCTTTTTTTTTTGTTTTTTTTTTTTGTATCACCCGACGTTAATTATAAGAAAAGTTGGGCGGGGAGAGATTCTAAGCCATTGTTTTACTTTTTGAGAATTATTCATTCAACTTTAGTGTTTCTATTATGTGCGGAAGGTAAATGCAACGATCGCATGCAACACCACCGAAATGAAATTTTCGAAAATTACAAAAGTTCACCCTCGAGCACCGGCGTTTTTCATGGAGCAACTATTTTATCGCTTTCGGTCTTGGTGACAGGTCATCAGCAATAATTTCTATAGAAAAGTTATGAATGTTGCATCAGAGAGGAAGAATATTGCAATAACAACACACACATGGACGGCATACAGTGGGGCTGATGAAAAAAAAAAATTAAACAAAAGTTTCAGAAGAGAAAAACAAAAAAATTAAGTAACGGGTCCCACAGAAGAAAGGACAATCCATTCCAACTGTGAAATGTGCATTAAAAACTTTCATGCTGGACGTGGCGTGGGTTGGTTTGTTGTTGCCGCGGACAGAACCAAGTGAGAGACGGGTAATAAAGAGAAGAGAAAGCGAGCAAATGGCATTCGTTGATTTGCAATTAAGGTCGGGATGGTGGCTCATTCTGGATGCTGGCCGCTGCTGGATGTAACACGGATGGGGGAGGCAGCGGGCGCTTGTAAGTGGAATTCGTTTTCATTAAAATGAAACTTTTATTTTCATAATTTCTGATGAAGGATATTTATTTAAAAATAATGGAAGTAGGGACAGGGACATAGTCATTTATAACGAAAAGGGAAACACTGTTTTTTTTTTTTTTTCAAATGCAATGCTAGGCTAGTTTAGTGGTTGTTGAAGAGTCTGCTTTATTTTTGGGTACGTACTTCATTTATTGTCATACATATTTGTAGGAGACCCTGACCGAGTTTATTGGTGTGGAACAGTGGGAACCGTCAAGGTTATAATGCAAGATTGTAAGTTTCTACTTCATCGACCATCATATGCACCAGTAGACAATTCATTGGTCGTGAATCGATGTAGATTTAATTGTGATCAAGTTATATCAAATGGAAAGTGACGTACTTTCCATTTTGAGCTCTAACTGCTTTCATACGTAAAACTGTTACGGAAAAGGGACGGTATCTCTTCCTTTGAGGGTAATTTTGATAAAGCAAAGGAATCGTTCATCTGACAAAGGGAGAGTGCTCAGCATTTTAGCATTACAGTATCAAAAGAGTTTGAAGACGATTAGCCAAGATCTAGGCTATGTCAGGTACAATCAAGAAGTTTCTAAATCATACCTAGCAGTCGCCATACATTTCATAAAACGGTTTCAGTGCTATGGTTATAAATCATAATGATTATACTAATTCTAATATACGTATCCACTCTTTGCTGGAGGTTCGATTCGCATCCTTGTTAGTGCATCAATTGCGTACAATCTGTATGTAGTAAGTCTGAACCCACTTTTGTTACCAAAAATAGGGAAGAGGTTATTGACATCACACTGTGCATCAACACCAACTAATTAGAAATCACCAACTGGGAAGTCTCCACTCCTTCTCCGACCACTGCATAAATTAATTGACTCCCCCCAAAGCCTTATCGTATTCCCAAGAGGATGGACTGAGTGTCCTTCAAAAATGAAGTAGCAAAATCCTATACGCCATACTCCAACCCTCCAGCCAATTCCATTGAGATTGAATCTGAAGTAAAGCGGCTTACTATAGCCTTCAAGAACGCCTTCATAAAATCCTGCCCTTTATCAAAAGGAAAGAAACATAATAATCCTGTCTGGTGGTCCAGCGAACTGGCGTCTCTACGTAAAGAAGCGAGAAGTCTGTACAACGAAACTAAAAACATTAAAAATCCAATGACTGGGACCGTTCAAAGAAAGCAAATGAAGATTCAAAAATAGAAAGACATACCTGGAAAAACTTCTGCTGTGATATTGAACCCACCAAAGACGCTGCCAGACTGAGAAAAGTCCTGTTAAAGGTTCAAACAGTGCCTGGACGGACTCCTGTTCTGACAACTTAAAGCAACTCATCTACACCCATTTCCCTGGCTACTGCTTCACCAACTCACAACCGACCGTTCAAATAATTGACGAAAAAAAAGTAGTATTGGCCAGTGACACCTTCTCCTCCGCAGGGACTCGACGGTATTATTCCCATAATGCTACAAAGCTTAAAGACATTTTTCGTTTCATGGCTCACACGGATTCTCACAGGCTGCTTAAGCTGCACCTATGTACCCCAATTATGGAGAGAAGTCAAAGTCATTTTTATACCCAAGACGGGAAAGCCCAGCCACCCACAGCAAAAGATTTTAGACCGATCAGTCTAACATCTTTTTCTGCTCAAAACACTAGAAAGAATACTAGACATCTATATTCGCTCCAAACTTACCCCAAGGGACATTTCACCTACCCAACATGCCTATATGAAAGGCCGATTAGTTGAGACAGCGCTACACGAGGTGGCTCAATAATCGAGAAATCACTCCACCAAAAAGAATACACACTAGCAGCTTTCCTGGACATTGAAGGGACCTTCAACAGATGCATGTGAATCCTATTCTATCAGATTGGATATAATACATGCTCATTGCACGAAACATGAAATCTGAACTGGGTGGGTTCGCGTGGAACCCCCCAAGGTGGACTCTTATCACCACTACTCCGGAACCTAGTGATTAGATTAGATCAAAACGGTGTTAGGGCCCTCGCCTATGCTGATGATGTCTTCATATTAGCGAGTGGTAAATTCCTGCCCACAATCGTTGATCTGCTGCAAACAGCGTTGAATGCCCTAAACAGCTGGGCCAAACACTGTGGACTCGGTCATAATGAACAAAAACCCGAACTAGTTCTCTTCACAAATATGAGGAAAACTCGAGCCACCTAAACTGAATGGCCAACTCCAAATATCAGATAAGGCAAGATACCTAGGATTCATACTAGATCGCAAATTGAACTGGAAAGACAATACTCTCGAACCTACAAAGAAGGCCTTAATCTTTGGAAAAATTGGGACCAAAACCAGACACAATCGTTAGACCTATCCTTACGTACGGCTGTCTGGCCTGCAGCCGCAAAAGCCATAAACCTGAATATCCTTAATATTTAGTATGTCTGGGTACCACAAGCGCAATTAGGACAACACCCACCGCTGCCCTTGAATCCATGATAGGACTTTGTCCATTGGACCTCTTCACCAAAGAAATAGCGACTAAAAGCCCCCTACGCCTCCGACAAACCTGGATGTAAAATAACAACAAATTCGGACACAGCACCATCACCAAGTGGCCAATTTCAACTTGACTTCTGATCACTTTTCTCCCCACACGGACTTCAGCCTCAACCTCCAAATTTCCTTCTAGACAGAGCTCGACAAATGGTACCGTCATTAATCCAGACTCCATATCCATCTTCACTGATAGGTCAAAAATGGAAGAAGGTTGTTCTCAGAGGCACCACCAATGGCCCGGTCCATGAAACTTCCCAATCACGCAAGTGTGTTTCAAGCGAAAATATATGGTATAACCCAGGCCTGCCGGGACCTATCCACTCTGAATAACGATGAACACTTGGACATCCATATAGATAGTCAAGCACCAATCAAATCCATTACCTCCATTACAACATCCCACACCGGGGAACACAATGGATCCGCTGAAATCCGACTGAGGCTCCACACTATCAATAAAGTCACCCGGAGTTTCAGGCATAACGTCTGCCTCTATCCAAATTCTCATAAACAACGACACTTAAGGCACTACGTTCCTACCTGAAGGTGTTGAAGAAAATGATATATCTGATCAGCTAGCTGGAAATGTGAACGATCTCTAAGACTCCACTTTGTGGAACCTATTTTATACAATTCGTAGAACAATATGTCCCTAGCTAATTGGAATACCATTCAAGCTCTCAGGCAGGTCAAAAGAGCCATCTGCCAACAACATGGAAGTCCATAATGAAATATTTTATGACCAAATCTCTACTGCACAGCCCTTTTAATAGGCCAAGCATGTTATCGTCTTCTCATAATTTCCCAACAAATTCAATCACTCTCACACCACTCCATCCGATACACACGTTCTACAGAAGATAGTTAAGCTATAAACCAATTGGCTCATTATTCCTCCTTGCTAACTCTATTGTTATTCCAGCTGTTGTTTGCAGTTAATGCGCTATTTGGCTTTGGCACATGTGTAAATCGCCTACAACTAATTATCCTTTCTGAATTACTACATAAGTAGATTATGTGTCTCGTCACAGACCAAGGATTGATTTGGTTATCTATCTACAAACATTCGAGTACAAACTTCCGGTATTTGAAGCTACTCTCTGCCCTTCTCTGTCTCTCTCTCTCTCTCTCTACTATTAATGCATGCAATGTGATTATAATTTAAACTCAAAGATTCTGTATCCTTGTAGATACAGATTTAGCACATGCATCACGAGTCAATGCACTGTAACAAATCTGCATGCAAGCATCCATCCGAACAGCTATGGTTTGAAATTGATTGATGATGCAGGGTGAAATGTACGTTTAGAAAATCGAATTAAGAGTGTTGGCAAGATGCACTCTGGATAATTAAGTGGAATTAGAGGGATAAATTGATAAAAAAAAATTGTTGCATAAGGATTAGAGAACGGTAGTTCGAAATTGATTGAAAGCTAGGACACTGAAGTTTATTAGGACTTTCTTAATAAAAATACTACACATTTGATCCTCCGACTTACAGAAGATTGTATACATGTAGGATTGGAGTCGGACGACAGAACAGATCGGTACAGATGACATGACATGACAAACAACTACGTACAATCAGGCGACCAAACGGTACGTAAACAACAGACAAGAGAACTAACTAGAATACACAAACAACAACGCACCGCCAGACGATCGAATGACAAACCGAACGGACCAATACACACAATCACTGACGATCGACGAGACAAGAAACAGAAGGGATAAACGCACATACGAAGGGACGGACAAAGTAGACGAACAGAGAGTTTTGCCATTTGTATTCAGTTGATTGTGAAACGCCAGCAAGTAAAGTAGTCGCCAACAGCTACCAAATTAATCATACAAATGACATATGTATGTACTTTAATAATAAATAAAATAAACAAAGTGAAATATATCTCGGTCTGTGATTAATTAAAATAAAAGGTTCACGGTCGCTAAACCGGGTATCCTACATACATACATGCACCCATGAACAATGTGTTTTAAATAACGAAAGTTAAGTAATAGAAAAAGAATAATAAACAAAAATGTATCTCGAAACATACATATGTATATAATAGTTGTAGAAAATTGTAGAAAGCGATGGTGAATTTGTACTAGAAGAAAACGTTGTTGATAACAATAACTTACATCCAGAAGATAGTAATTCTAAGATTGTAAAGGAAGCTAATGAATTGATCGGTAGTTGAAGCCGGAAATATCGATGTATTACTTGTTCAAGATGGTACTTTGTGGCACTAGGACTATTTCAGCACAAAAGTCGAAGAATAACTTTAACCCGTAGAGAGAGGCAAAGTGTTGAAAGATTGCATGGTAAACTGCAACGAAAGTAGATCCTTTGTGATCAATCTTACCAGACTTAGAGAACTGTCTTTTCTACCACGTGTCGTAGTCTTACAGACATTGGTTAAACCGCTGAGTACAGTGAAAAGTTATTGCATTATAGTGGCTTTTGTAATCAGGGCAGAAATCTTTGTCTCCACTTCTTACTTTCTACAGAAAGTTTCTCTAGATATGTATGTACACATATGTGTAGCAGTCCTGAAAGCAATGTTCTGATGATTCCTTTACCTAGTTCACATCGAGCGAATGATCCCTTTACCTAGTTCAGACGACAGTCACTCACTATTATCTTCTTTACTTGACAATGAACAACTTAATTGTCTAAAGTGGGTGCCAACCCTATTACATTCTCACTTGCATGCTTAAGACACATTCACCTACCAAAATTGTCGTAATGCGAATTCAGATGCTCATTCTTGTTGTCATGAAACAAAACCCCTGCATATGTCAAAGAGATCAGAGAGGGACGAAAAATAAAATGTGCACAAAAAATCAGAATCATGTGCCCACTAGCAGACATCTAACTGACCTCAGGAATAATAAACATCATGTCCACTCCATATGTCCTCATATGGCGTCCTATCCTCAGTATGTCCCCCTGTCTCATACCTCCACAAAAAGGACTTAATTTTTCTGTCTTTCATAAAAGAGAAAAAAAAAAAACTTAATTCCAGGATACAACAGCAACAGCAGTGCCCAAGGGTGATCGCAAATAAACAAAGGACACGGCAAAAAAAAAGACCGTAAAAAATGGAAAACTAAAAGACGAGAGGACGAAACTCATATGCGATCATCATAAAAGAATCCACTTATGCCTCATACGTAAATGAATCCTCATCTTCATCCTCATACTCATCCACTGCCGATGTGCTTTTTTTTTTTTCTTTTTTTGTTGTGTTACCCCATCCTTCGTCTAGTTGTAGTATTTTGTCGCTTCAAGGAAGGGATATTAAACGGGGGAACCAAAAAAAAAGGACACTTTCACACTTTCACAGCAGTGCTTTGAAGAGATTTTGTTATTCGTTTTTTTTTTTTTTTTTTTTCACCTTCTTTTTTTCCGTCAATGTCCTTTATCTGGTTAAGTGGGCGAGGAGGAGAAAATTCCCATTGGCACATTTAAGCAGATTTTTCTTGTTAGTTTTCTCATTTTTATTTTCATTTTTTAACTTTCCTGTCTCCTCTGCCTTTAGGGATAAATACAATAGTTTGTTTTGAGAGATATCCCTTTTTTTGGCATGACTCCTTCGTCATAAATATGTAGAGCACATCACACACACACAAAAAAGGATGCGATGGGTAATTTTAAGGAAAATTTTCAAAAGGCCCCCTTGAGTTACACTTGATATACATATCCTTTTCATATTTTTTATTTTTTTTTTTATTTTTGCATACATATATCCTTTAGTGATAAAATATAGCAATGTCAAAGAAGAAACTTTTTTAATTAAGTACCAGGACCAGGCGAAAAATACCAGAAAGGAAGTGTGACGTGATAGAAAGTAGATGACGCACAATTTTCTTGAATATTGTCCTTTAATGTCTCGAACTCGTACTCGTAAATTTTGTGAGACAATTTTGTTGAGATTTTCCTTTTTATTTTCTGTTTTTTTTTTTTTTTTCTTTACCGTCGTCCTTGTCTTTCTCTCTGTCTAGGATTAGAGGAAAGAAAATGTAATAAAAAAAAAAAAATCACTCTTGAAATGTAACAACGATTTGAAAAGGGTTACACTAATATATGTAAAATGGAAGAGAAGAGGACTCTTATTTTGCCTGTGAAATAGGATATTAAGTGAAACATTTGAGTGGGAATAAGAGCATTTGAAGAGGCTATAACGGATGATTAAGGCCATGAAATAGGACACGGAGGTGCTGGTAGAAGTGGGATAAATTGCTTTTTAAGCATTTCGAAATGGTTTGGAAATAGTTTTCGAGAGAGGAAGCCAGCTTGATATGCTGTCAACACATGAGGCGACCGAAAAATGTCACTTCCATAAGTGTGGCGGACTTATGTATTTATGAATTAAGGGAAGCTTAATAGGGTTTTTAGGTTCAAACTTTATGAGGTAAACGAAGGATGGTGGGTATAGTAGATATTCATAGCATAATTGCTGGATGTTGGATAGTTGGCATAAAGACCATACATACATGAGGTTGTAAAATATATTCAACTTAATTCAACTTAAGGACAATGTCAGTAAAGGGGACAGATTTTTTTATATTTTTTCAGAGACACGTGTTGAGTAAGAAACAATGGTGTAGCTTTTTTGTTGCACAACATGTTTTTTCATACAAAATCTGAATCACTCCCAACAAAGACACATCATACACATATTGTGGTATCTTAACGATCCTGTTGTCGCAAAAGTGTTCTTTTCAAGAATGGACGATAACTCTTGATGGGGAACAAGCCTGTCTTTAGGACAGTGTTCCATTTTCAAGATGAAGCGTCTTAGTCCGTTTACCTCCACAAGGTTACAAATTCCCTCGGAAGGTGGAAACAGATGTGACAGAGAGGAACAAATATTCAGATGAAATCAAATTCAGTTTCACTGCTACTTTAACATATTTGCAATTGAAGTCTGCAGGAGTCTTCCCAAATATGGAGATTGCAACGATATAAAGGTCCCTTGAGGAGAGGGTTTTCTCTGAACCATGAAACTCTAACATCTAGTGTTGGTACCCAAGGGAAACAAGCCATTCAGAGAAGCTCGATATGTCTGCTAAATGCATCAATAGGAGATGATGCATTTGGATAGCCCTGATACTACCCTCTGAAGATAGTCATGAACTAGCTCACCAACAGGAAATTTAGGTACCAAACTGAGGATGGACCTTGGACCATTCCTTTATATCATAATGTGTGACAGAGTTCTGCGACTAATGCTGTCACGATATCGCTGTGGTTACCGTGGCCAAACACATCTACAACTACTAATAGCTACAATCTGCCATCCTAGAGCTACATATCTGATCACAAGACCGAGCCTGTCATAATAACCAACCAAACGACTGTGGAATACACTAATTTAAGAGTTGGAAACAAACCCATCAGGTCTAAGGAGGTATTAAAATACCTAGGAGTATTGCTCGGAGTGAAACAGGTTGAGTTTCGAAAAGCACGTCTAGTGTACTAGTGGGGACTGGGGCTATCGAATAGATCTCCATAGATTTAGATATGATAGCTTGCCCTTCGTCCCAGAATTTTCAGATGAAGAGGACTCGGAGCATGCAATGTTAAACGTTTCGCAGAGGGAATAATAAATCTTCTAAGGCCACAGCTTCTAATAAGCCATATGACGAGGTCTGGGAACGATTGGTTGGAGATCTATTCCTTCATAACAAGCGTATAGACCGAGTTGAGAAGAGATGAAAAACTAAGAGTTGAAGCAACAGATTCAGATGTCATTACATAAGTTGCTAACCAGTCCCGATAATGTAGTAGAAGTGAGCAGAGTACGGATTAGTACGAAGGTCTATTCGGACTGGCGAATATCTTCTTTAGAAGATTACCACCCGTTTAAAAAAAGGGAATCCACCTCTTGATTCACGTCAACAATAAATGCAAGCTTCTCTTCCCCGTAGCTACTTTGGAAGTTCGAATATTCCGTTCTGACCAGCAAACATCTACTGAAACTAGTACCTCGTTCAATGTAAGGCTTGAAAGAGGACATACCGAATGCATTTTTTTTTCTTGCACAAAATTGTCAGCAACCTTTCCCAGCCACCAACTCTGATGTTCTGGGTCTTGGGCTTTAAAATGAAGCTCATGGCTAAATGAAGAGTTCTGACCAGAACATCCGGCACTTTACTTTACTTACTTTAGGTGGCGCTACAGTCCGGGGTGGACCTGGGCTTTAACCCACAAGCCTCTCCAGCCAGAAGTGGAAAATACAGCGTCGGTGAAGAGAAATATGGAAACCTCATATGAGTCCTACCTTACTACATGATTTCTTAGAGGCAAAGGACAAAGTAAGGCTATGCAAATCAAATAAAAGTCTGCGGTGACAAGCAACCTTGTAGAAGGCATAAAAAGTCACGAATATGAGGAATAAACGCTTCTGCAAGCAATGATGACGATCAATGCCCCACGGTCAGACACAATAAACCATCATCTTCAAAGCAGAACCTACATTCCGTTTCTGGGCACAGATTAAGTTTGTTAAGGTAGTAACGCAGGCTGCAGTGGCCTGTAAGAAAGCTCACCAGCTTCCTAATGCTTTCCTTATCTAGATTAAGGATTTCCTTGTAGGAAAAAGGCCTGATTAATCGCTTGGATTGTCACTGGGCCAGACGAAGTTTGTGTTCACAAGTATTAATCAGCGCTGTAATAGTAGCAGTAGCCCAGTTGACACCACAGTAAGGTTCAGACCCTATGAACGCAGATTCTGGGCGAGCCCTGGCTAGTTCATCTGCAATTTCGTTGCTTAGAATTCCTTGATGACCAAGTACCCAACCAAGTTTCACCCTGTTGTGTCTGGCAAGAGATTGTAGTGCATCATAGCAGCACTGATAAAGAGTCGATTAAATTGGACAACAGCGCTTTAAGTGCTGACTGGCTATCTGAAAAGATATATGTATATCCTAGCGCCTTTAATACCTGTATCCATATTTATCTTAACATAAATCTCAATGGCATGGAGGTCAGCCTGGAAAACCGTGGGACACAACCCCATAGGTATTGAGACTTTGGTCCAAAGGATCTGGGTCCAAAGACACCAGCACCGACTCCAGTTTCCATCTTTGATCCGTCTGTGTACCAGATCAGACCTCTAGGGTTCAGTGTCGGAACACCATTAGACCAGTTTGACCAGAGTAGAAGGGACAGAAGAGGCGGATCTGGCATAAGTGAGAGCACGTTCTCTGCTTTTACCCATGCGTAAAGCATGTCTGAACCGCCTTCGTTCCAACGAATTCAGTTTTATGAATCCACCTTCTTGTTGTTGGATCTGTAGCTCATTTAGGATCTTCCCAATGGAAGAACATCCGGATTTCTCTGAAATGACGCTACAGGCATCAACAAGTGTGGATACATAAGAGTTGGAAGTGGCTGATTCCACATCGTCGACTCTGACACCATCGGAAGATTCAGATGGGGCCCTTATTGCAACGCCTTCTGAAATCATAGAGTTCGGCTGCTCAACAGCAGGCCGAGAAATTGTGGCCAGTGCGGAATTGGCCGACAAGAGCTGTACAGCTTGGGGAACTACGGGTTGTTCAACAGCAGGACTCGAGGTTGATGCGATTTGAGATCCATAAGTCTCATTAGTTTTTGTATTTAAATTGAAAATTTTGGACCCACGAGTCACCGAGAAAGGAGGTCGCCCATGACAGAGCCCGGTATGCCATAGGAAGACTAGATTTAAACCGAAGGTCGCCAGATATTCGGAGTCCGCATACTATCGACTAAGCGCCCTCTTAGCCACGCATCTATCGGCGTATCGATTTGGTAATGGGGGTTTCTCCTCACGTTGCTCACTTTAGCTGTCTCTCATGCTGTTTCTGTAACCAGTCATTCAGGACGACTTGAGAGTCACACACCCAGTAGCAAGTTTCCCGATTGGAGGGTGAACAGCTAGAGCTTGAGAGCCGTTGCCCGGCGGCCGCCACGAGGAGGCAGTGAGTCTTCTTGAAGCGTTTGCAAATAGGGATCGTCGTCCAATGACTTAGGTACACACCTGACCCACCTGGAATGGGACATGCAACAACTCATTTGTAAAATATGATCTAACGAAAGAATGTACATGGAATCTCAGTAACGTTTCCTTCTAACACGTGCTCGGTCAAAAGCAAACGGGAGAAGTCCAATTGGTCCTTTCAGTGTTATTTTGTCGGAATAACAGGAAGCACAGGCTGTTTGCATTGATGGAATGTAACACCATTCACTGTTTCAGAATTCCGCGAGTTTGTTAACTAAGGTGACTAGTATATACATACATAACAGAACAAATGGGTCCTGGTCCAAAGAATCTTTTGGCTAAATCTCATAAAAAAAGAAACTGAAATGTACCTACATCGCAGCTCTTTAGCATCGTAGATCATAGAAATCTTTAACATGTGTTTAAAGAACAACAGGAAAAACATTTACATCAATGGCAAAGGGGAAAGAATTTGAGTGCATCGCAGTAGAGTGGAGCGTAGGACTTTATTTTATATCAAAATATGAAGGAAAAGTTAACGACAATCGCCTTCCAGCACGATTTAATGAAAACAAATAATGGATGGCCATGAATCAAGGCATATACAAAACGATTGCACTCTACTTAAAGCAAATAGAAATACATATAGAATCATAATTAGTTCAGAGACTAACTATGGCGTAATACAAGCTATTCCTTCAGCTAAATACATACCTTCCTACATTTCAGCTTAACATACACAAAATATATGTATGTACATACATAGTTCTATGTATACAAAATACTTATAAACACTACATCATTGAATGGATAGGCAAAACTATATCCTAACACTTTCATGGAGGTTCCTCAAAACAAATCCCTTCACACGGTCGGTGTAGGTGTGTAGAGGTGAAAACCAACATCCCCCGGGGGGATTACAACTAAGTCTTACCCACAAATTATATACAGCCGACCCAATCCCCCAATTAGTTGGCGATGTCTGTTAATTTAGATCCAGATTAACCCCCGAACGACTTCATTTCGCAACTCAATATAATCTACTCTACGTGACAATCCCCACTACAAATCGCCCAACCCATCTTACCATTACCGATTTATGTGATTAAGTTTCTGCCATAAGCCATAACTCACCTGAAAATAGAGAAAAGGAGAAGAGAAAAAAAATCATCAATTAGTACAAATTTGTCAATACGGGTCCAACCTAAGTGCTAAAGCAATTATTCTTAAAAACAAAATCGTAAACGGATTGACGACTCTTTAGACCCTTTATAACATAAAACCCTTTAAAACAGCAGGCTAAACCCATAAGCAATGTGCCTGTGAAATCTCCATAAAAAAAAAAAAACACAGCTCTCTCATAGCCCCATAAAGTGTCCCCCAAAATGGAATTATAGACCGAAAAGGGGAAGCAAATTGAAAATCCAATTTGTCGGAAATACTTCTCTTTCCCCATTTCCGACCTCCCTTCGTGCGTTTTATAGTCCATTCACTTCGTACAAACGTTCTTCTTCTACCGAAAGAAGCACAACAAGAAGAAAAGCCCTCTTCGAACTTTATGACAAAATTTATTTACTTTCCACTCTCGAACGAAACAACAAAAAAAAAAAAAACTGAATCAGCTTTACTACGAGTTTTAAGACTAAAGTCAATTAATTTCCTGTCCACTTAATCAGAGTCAACTGAAGAGGAATCCTTGTTGCACTTGCACCTGCACCTGGACCAGTTCACTATTCCTAATTAGCGCTAGCGTAAGATGTAATTATTACGTCCAAGCACTGTGTCGCTCCTTTAGGGCGAATAAACGCTGGATTTTCTTCCGCTCAAACAAAAAGAGCACTCCAAACAGAACTTTAAATAACTGCTCTTTAATTATTTATATATTTGAGAGTGAGAGAAAGAAAATCCTTCAGACTTCAATTTAAAAGAAAATACAAAAAAAAAAAAAATACGGAAGTGTAACGTTGAGTAAATTTTATGTTAAGCTCTCTTGTTTCAATGTAAGAAGACGAACGACCGGCAAGAAAAAAAAAAAAAACTAACTTTTAATGAGGGTAAACATAACAAAGCACGTTTACATACATAAACAGGATACTGTAAACCCCCGGAGCGCTCTGCTCGCTGGTTGCAGTGTCCTTTCATGTCCGCGCGCTTGTAAATTTCCAATGAAAATGTGAAAATGAGAAAACTTCGCCCAGATACTCTCCATAGTCACTTAATAAGAAATCTGTGTGTTGATTTAGAGTCGCTTTCTGGCTTGGGTTCGTTAAAATCTGTTTGCTCAACACCTCCCAGGAGGCGATCGTTTGAAATTCGAAAACAGCAGCAAGCAAAACAAAATCAAAAGGAACTAAATATGTACCTAACTTACCTAGCTATGTAGCTACCAGCAGTCAAAAATAAAAGGCGAATGAATTGCAAAATGCTTAAAACTTTTAATCATGTGCTCTCGGGATGGAGAAAATCGAAGCAAACTCCACTTCAGAGGGATGGGGTGAACGGATGGAAAGTTGCAAAGGAGCTTTTCAAGATGTTTCCATTGAGTTTGGATTATTGTTGAGTAAATACGACGACTCTGTTGATTCAAGTTACATAAAGTGGCTTACCTACCCTTTTATCTTTAGATGTATTTTTTGTGTTGAAAGCGAGGAAAGTTTTTGCAGTTGTCAGGATACTGCTTATAGAGACGAGAAATCTTAAGACTTAATGAAATTGGCACAGTATTATAGTACCATGGAGTCAGAGCCAATCAGAGTCCTTCACACAGTATTTTATGGTGCCTCACAATAGTATTGTCATCGAGCAATAGTTAATCCAAACCCTATAGAGAGTTTTTGTATAACAGCACGGTATACATCATGTGTCATGTTGTATCCTTTTAGTTTAGAAGTAGTTTCCTAGATGATCGAAACAGACGAGGAGCAGACATGGGTTTGGTATGTGACCACCACCTTATGACATCGACTGTTCAATTACGGACTGCTGCCGTTCGAAGATCAAACAACACAATGAAGTCCAGACTTAACCGACTGAAAATGACCATCTCTCGCGTGCTGTGGAAATAATTACTAGCTCCCTGCATGCCACTATACAAGACCATTGGTATGCCACGAAAATCGTCCTCACATCAGGCGCTGAAAGGATTGTCAGTCGACTGCAGGGAACACAAAGGAACACGGTTTTCCGACGATACCTGGAGAAAGATCGACGAACGAAACCAAATTAGAGTTCGAATTGCAGCAAATGCTGCAGCAGGGAGGTCCGAGCTAGAGTCCCTATATCACATGAAGATGAGAAAAAAGCAGCGTAGCGTGCAGTGTGACGAAAGCATCAACTGAAGCAGAAGAACCAGGAAGTATGTACGACAGCAGAACCGTGTACAGAATCTCATAAGAGTTGATAGATGACAGTAGTCCTACCTAAAACCAATGAAAATGTTAGACGATACTTTGCGACGGTCTTTGTCTCATGCATCGGTCGGATGACGATCAAATGAAGAAATGGAAGGAGCATTTTGTATTCGCTATCAATATGCACTCAAGTACTGAGGACATCTCAGGCAAGAAATACCCAAATTCGCATTACAAGATACAAAAAAAAAACAAATTTTTGGTGCGACAGTTCCATTGGGCGCTGGGCCTAGCTTCTGACAACCATTCTTATATTCTTTACACAAATGGAAGGGCCCTACTGTTTAGTGCCGTATCCGAAGGTCAATTTTTGTTTTGAGAAACTTTTTACTTTCGGATGTTTGTCAGACGCTCGCGATTGGTGGCAACGTGAAAGAAATTTTGTGTGTTGTGTAGGGATCGAACTTCGAACCAATCACTCCGTAGTTTAACGCAATAATCACTTGAGGTACGCGCCCACAAGATAAAATTAGTACCGCGATCAAAAGACTGGAAAACAGGAAGGCGGTAGGGCTTGATGGCATACCCGCTGAGCTATTCCGAGCAGCGTCAACTACATCGCGCTAACTTGTTGGGTGAGCCTGTGAGGCCGAGAGCTTTCCGGATGACTTAAAGAAGGGAATGATCGTCAAGAGCCCTACAAAAGGCGACCTAACGCAATCCCAAAACTGGCGAGGTATCTGCTGCTTGCTGTGGTTCAGATAATAGCTAGAATTAGGATTGTGGAGGTTTTTCCAAAGACATATCAAAGATGAAGTCCCAAAAGACCCAAAATCCCCAAAGTGAAGCCCCAGTCGCAAAATTCCGAGGGCTAAAATCCCCTATCGATTATCCCCAAAAGAAGTACTTTCAAGTAGTGAATCATTCGATTAAATCGTTATGGAATTTTGATAAAGTCACATTAGGCCAATTTGGCTTCATGTCACTTATATCCATAAATAGTTGAATATGTATGGGGGGACATGCTGCCCTCCTGCAACCCCCCTGCTTGGGATCACTGTTGCATTTGGCGTAGGTACGATGTTGGGTGTATGCAAAGTTTCTTTAAATTTTGAGATTTGGCCTTAGATCACGGCACCACATAAACTCTGGGGACTTGGGGATTAAGAGATTTCGTGGAGATTTTGGCAAAAAAGTTTGTTTCGTTGGAGATTTTGTCCAAAAATATTTTCTCTCCGGAGATACCTAATAACTAGTTGGATTTAAATTTTTGGTGATCTTGTCCAATGGAAATTTTTTTTTGGGTATTTCGTACGCTTCTCCTAGAATTATCGTTGAGCGTATCAAAGAACACCTTGCAGATACACTATGTAGGTGCCGAACAAGCAGATTTCTGTTCTGGATCCTCCTGTGTCGACCACATCAACACCCTTCGGATTATAATCAAGCAGTGCGTTGAATATTGTTCACCACTTCACCTGCTATTCATCGATATTGAAAAGGCGTTCGATAGTGTCAATCGGGAATTTAGTTGAGGTGCCTTGGGCAGGAGAGCTATTCCAGAGAAAGTAAACTACATATGATGGGTGTTATATGATATGTGTTGAATAGAGGAAGGCTGTCTGAAAAATTCAGCCGATATCGGAACACATCTGGATATAAGCAGCCAAATTGGCAAAGCAAGGTCTGCGTTTAGGATGCTAACCAAAATTTGCCAAAGTAATGCCATAAACTCAGCACTATTTCGTTCCAACGTTAAACCCATGTTGCTGTATGTGGTAATTGCCGAGTAACAGCTACTATTACGAAAAAGCTACAAAGGTTCGTTAATAGGTGCCTACGCAGTGTCTTAAGGATTTCCTGGCCAAACCGTACTTGAATAAACAGCTTTATCAGAGAACGGGCCGTGAATGAATAGACACAACCATACAACCACGGAAGTGGGAGTGGATTGGAGTCACATTCCGAAAAGGGGACAGATTCATATGGAATCCACTAACTCAGGATGGCAGGATACGCAGTGGTCCTAGATGCACATGGCGCAGAACAGTAAAGACGGAAGCACGGCAACTGGGTGTAGTATATTTCGTGGGAAAATTAAAGATAATATATGTATATGATCTTAGGCTTCAATATTATATTTTAATAATTCATTATGTAACTAATTCAGACTTATAATTAGGTTTACAGAAAAGAAAAAGTAAGGTTGTCCAATTGCCATGTGTGTTGAAGATGAACTCTCCGGTCATTTCCTGTGTGATTTTGATAGACAGACAGATCAGCTGGATGGTTGATATTGTCAAGCTTTAGCATTGCCAGACTTGCTGATAAATACTCAACACTGGGAAAGAGCAGGGGAGAGCTAAGGCACATTGCCAGAAACCGCACACGATGGCGAGTAGGTCCTAGGACCCATAAGGAGATATCGGACATAAGTAAGTAAATATGTCGTTTCCTTAATATAAATTGATCTCAAACTTCTTCTCTCACCAGGAAAGGACAACTTTTAACTGGTTATGCTGCTGCAAACGATAGATTTCAAAAAAACGTACACACTTCAGATCCATCTGACCATACCGAGAATATGTACTTATATATGTATGTACTTATATTTTAATGACCACATTTCTGAAACTTGGTCATTTACTAACCCAAAAGTTTTAAAAAAGATTTTCCGCATTAAAATCTTTGAATTCGTTTGAAACTTTCTAAACTCGTTTCTCGTTCTCATTTTTATGTCTGCCCAAGAGAATTTTTTTGTTCTAGATTATTACTGCAACGTTCCATTAAACAGAAAGAAATACAATACGAATATATGTATGTATGTATCTACCCAAGTAACTCCTAAGGTTTGCCATCAAATTGGCGCAAAAATACTTTTTTTTACTTCACACACACAATCCAGGAATAAAAAACAAAACAAATCCTAATTGAAGTCATCGCTACTGCTGCGCTGCTCCTTTTTCATATACCTACTCTCACATAAACTTATAAAACTTTTTACGATTTAAAAAAAAAAAAAGAAGAATAATAATAAAAATAAAAAAAAAAAAAGTTTCAGGAAGGGCGGCCAAATACACCCCACTTTATTTAATAGAAAATGTGCCCTTCGAGACGATAAATCCTTCCGCCCAACACTACCAGCTCCTTAAAATCCACACCTATCCTCCCTCAAAAGCACACTCAACATCCCACATCTACATCGACAAAAAAAAAAAAAAGGCATAAAGATATATTTCAGCACGGCACAGAGAGTAACATGAATGATGTGACGGCAATGGTACTGGTGTGGTTTTATCCAATTTATCATTTATGTCTTGACTTATTAAAGCAACTCAAAAGGGACGAAACGACAACGACTGACAACGAAACGGCAAACGACAAACGACAAACGACTGACGACGAACGCACAAAAATAGGACATGAAAGTGGATATCAAGTTAAACCGCCCTCTAAAAACTCATTTGGGAACAATTTAGAAGTTTTTTTTACTGCCCCCGATACAAAGAGACAAAAAAAAAATAAATAAATTTGAATACCAATAACAACGACATAAAGCCGCGCCGACCGATAATCATACGACGAACTCTGTCAAAAAATATAATTTCCACTCAAAACGCAAAAACCCGTCAAATGCTTACATATATGTACGTGTAAAAGCAGCTTGGTCCTTCCTTGACCAACAAACACACAGTCTCCTTCCCCCATGGCTATCCATAAAAATGAGAGATCTCTCCCCCGGCTCATATGATGTGAATGATTGTCCACCCGGGACGTATGGAATGAGATGCAGTTTAGGGATCATCCTTAATGGTGCGCGCTATTATATCCTCGCTCTGCACTTGTAATACTGCTGCTGCTGCTACCGGCAAACGCTTAATGTTCTACGAAACGTAATCTTGCGCAAATATTTTATACTCGCTTTCTTCGTCCTGTTTGCTTTTCCTTTTCTCGTTGTTTTCGACGTTTTCTCTGTTTTTTCGTTTAATGGCCAGGATGTTTCTGGGATTTCTGTGTTTCGCTGTTTGTCGATTAATTTTTGTGCAAAATTTTTTTTTTTGTTTTTTTTTATTGACAAATAAACAAATTTTATGCCACGCTGTCATATGGAACGGGCGCGGGTGGCTATAGCGGATTTCAATAAAAGGAGAAATTGTATTTTTGAGGTTATGGCAAATTGAGTCATTGTGCAATTGACGGAGGATGTTATATGCCATTCGGTTGCTATTGATAGACATTTTAGATGGGAGCGGGAAATTGAAATAAATTTGCCCGCTCAAAAATATTACCGATTTTAGTACACGTTTGTCATATTTTGTATCATTTGGAATTAAGTACCGCCGCGCCGCCGAAGCCATCAGGGGTGGTTTTATGTCTCTCCACCCAGTTAGAAGGGTATTCAAAAATTCAATTTCAATTTAGAATGAATTAAAATTTTTAAACCGACCTTTTTATTACAAATTCGTGATATAAATTTTGGCTGAATATTGAATTGGATGTTTTGCAAAAAGTGCTGACGTTTTACCAATAATAATAATTAGGGTCAATTAAACATTTAACACATCATGTTGACTGATTGTGACGAACTGAGCAAATGCGGAGTCATAATCAAACAAATCAAATTACGAAGCAAATACGAATCAGATATTACAAACCTAGTCTATGCCTGAATATTCCGACTTCAGGTACGTTACAAAATATAAACCTCTAACTTTATTTAACATGAAAACAAAAATATGGTTATAAGTGTGCTACGAGACCGTATCAACACGGCCTTACAGAGCAGAACAAAAAGGAGAACAGTTTGTATTGGAGGACCAAAAAATAATATAATATCCTTTTTCCTGTGGGTGCTCGTTAATGGATGAGTTTCTAAACGTATTGCGGGAAACCTGTCGAAAATACATAGCTTATGCAAATGACGTTGTCGTTCCAGTATGAGGGAAATGCCTAAATATTATGGGAGATGTCATGCAATATTTTGAAATAATATTGCACACGAAATTGACCTTAAAAATTCCTAGAACAAAGAGTAACGAAAGGAGTGTACTGTCTAAGCAGGACGATCATCGAAAAATAATGGGGTTTGAAACGAAAGCAGTTCTACTGCCCAGCCCTCCACAGGGACGTATTAAGCATATAAAGATCCCTCCACTTCAAGGAATTCACTCTTGGGGCGTTCTTAGACATTGAAGGGGCGTTCAACAACGTAAGCAACGATGTGATACTGGGCCAGCTTACATAGCTGAGCATAGGTCTTTCCAATTAGATTGCTCAGATGCTTCAATCGAGAGTTATATCTTCATCGCAAGGAGATGCAACTATCAGGAGAAGCGTCTGCAGAGGAACCCCCCAAGGAGGAGTCTTATCCCCTCTAATATGGCTCCTTGTAGTGGATGAGATCTTGGTAATATTGAAGGAAAACGGCTTCAACGTGACGGCCTATGCCAACGACGTGGTTATCCTGGTCTCGGGGAAATTCCCTTCAGTCCGAAGCGAAAGACTCAATCTCGCACTACAACTAGTGGAGAATTGGGTTAGCAGCAAAGAGCTAGGAGTGAACCCTTCAAAAACGGAGGTAGTTCTCTTCACTAGGAAGAGATCAATTCCTGCTTTCAGACCCCCAAGTATCAGTAGTACCATTGTATATAAATCTAATAGTAGTATCACTTGAGGATATCGACACTAGCGCCTCTAACAAGCAAGGCAACTTTTTTCTCATTCGCTCCCAACTATCCATTTGCTCTTACAGTTGCAGATATCAAGTAAGAAGAGAAGAAAGAGAACAAAGAGAAAAAAAAGAGAACCAAACAAACACACAAAAAAAGGTGGAAAGCGAAAATACAGAAAAAAAAGAGATGATCGTTATGTGTCCTGTGAAGTTTCTGCCGAGGTGGACTGCGTTCAACTTTGTTTGTAGATACACATACATACATATATACTTATATAGGTATGCTTTTCATTATCATGATTCTCGCGGTTAAGGGTTGGTCACCACCATTGCATAACAAATCAGCCAGATAAATTTGTTTGACTGGCAAATAGGTGTAAGAAAGATCATTTCTTCTTTCCCATTCTTACATATGTATGTATGTGCAGCTTTAACCTCTAATCTGTTTCCGTGTCAGACTTTGGGTGGATTTAAACTCCTTAAGAGCATAACAGGTGCGCCTTCAATATTTGTTTGTGTGAAGGAATACCCAGGGGTAATGTACCACTTCTTCCATATCTGTATAGAGTTGTTGCGTAATGTGTGTCCTGAAGTTTTCTGCCATATGATGTGTATACCCACTGTGCACAGCTTTGACTTACTCTGGACATATGTATATACATTTATACATGTGTATATGGATGTATGGATGTACATTTATAATTTTCCTTTTCTTGTCTTTGGCGGTTAAGGATTGGTCACAGCATTGCCTAACATAAAATCAAAAAATAAAATGCCAGAACAGAAACAAAAAACATATAGAATTGCTTGACTGGCAATTATCAAATTATACGTTGTAAGAAAGTTAATTTTTAATTTAATATTCAGAGCAGTGAATATATACATACATAAGAAGGTACATTATATACATATATGTTCCTTTTAAATTTTATATGTAAATAAATAAGCAAAGGTTTTATAAGTGTGGCTAACCGATGTTCATCCACAGATTGCAATAACGTTAAGAAATAGTTTTCTTTGTCATTTTTTCACATTCCGAATGACCAGCGAAGATAAATTTGGTTAAAGCATTCTCAGAAAACAACTTTGAAAAAAATGCCCTTTTTTGCGAAGAACATTTTTACTTGAAAGATGTAATAATAAAGGCAACTCGAAAATGCCTCACTAAAAATGTAGTTCCGAAATCACACATAACGGTGTGCAAATGCAGTGACGTTGTAACTGACGATACGTGCTTTAAAATTTTGAATTCGGGGGCAAGCACAGTTGAAAAGAAAATAACTATTCTTGAAGTTTCAACTGCAGTAAAAGAGGTTCAAAATGATTCGCCTTCATTAACAGTAAATAAAAGTATAGTTTATGAAATTGTTATATCTATGTACATACATACATACATGCATACATACTTATGTATTAAATGTATATTATATCCCTTTGAATGCATGTGCAATAATAGAATTTATGAAGTTGTGATAGAGGAATAGGCCTACTGGGGACACTAAAAAAAACGCATTTAGTATTTTACCCCACTGGGTGATGTGGAAAGAATACAAGAATATATGTACATACATACATACATATGTAAATAATTACATATGGAACTACATTTCTAGGTATAAATAGTCACATATGTATCTACATATAGTTAGGGGCAATAAAACAATATTCAGCATAATCCGTATTGGTAACCGCAATTTACTCCAAAAAGGAAAAAAAAGGTTGTTTTCATCAATTTGTCATTTCAATCCAATGTTTGTAATTAAATAAAATAAATCTCTTGTTGTGATACAAAACATTAGAATACGTATTAAATATTTACATGTATTAATACATACACATACATATGTATTAACAAGAAGAAAAGCATTTGCATTTGCATTAACATTCAAATCTACAATATTGCAACGTCGCTAATTCCCGCATAGAAATAATAAAATGTGGCAACGTTTGAGTGTGTGTGCAATTGTGTATATTGCAGAAAAATAACTTCATTCATAATTAAGGTAAACACAAAAAAATACAAAAACAAAACACGAAAGAAAAACATAATCCTCCTGTCTCGTCCATCACGATGTTATTAAACCACACGACATGTACATATTTGGATGTGTGTACATGATTAAGAAGAGAGTCAGTTTTGTTTTTATATTCCTTGCCGTTTTGCCTTTTGTTCTCTCGTTTATCCATTTGTTCGCTCAAAACTCTCTTTCAGTGTGTAAGAGAAACCACTTTGCTTTGCGCCCTCTGTCTAGCAAGGTAACTAAGAAAAAATTTCGTCAAGAGATAATACTATTAGATTTATATACAATGGTAGTACTGAACTAAGTATCTCAGGTTCAGCCCGATACCTTGATGTAATTCTAGATTTCAAACTAAATTGGAAGGATAACACTGCTGAACGCGTCAAAAAAGCAAGCGTAGCTTTCTATTCTTGCAAAAAGGCATTCAGTAACACGTGGGGTTTTAAGCCAGCTGTGGTCTACTGGGTCGTAAGACCCATTCCTACATATGGTTCACTGGTATGGTGGACGGTACTGGAGAAGCAATACCAGCTTTCTAACCTCACCAAAATACAGAGGGCAGAGTGCATCGGAGTCATGAGCGGCAATGAAGACAAGACCAACAGCGGCAATGGAAATCATGCTTAGTTCCATTCCACTTGATATATACTGTGGCAGTCTGGCGGCTAAAACCGCTGTAAGACTGTGGGAAGGCCGAATGTGTTCATCGAGCCTGTACGGCCATGCCTTAATTTTGTCCCGATGGGGAACTACCAGCTGTTTGTCAGAAACTGATCACATGACCCTCACGCTAGCATTTGAAAGGAGATTCGCTATAAAAATTTCTGACAGAATGTACTGGAAGCGCCGAAGAACCATGAAGAAGAAGGCGCTGGCGTTCTATACCGACGGTTCTAAGATGGACGTTGGCACGGGAGCCTGAGTTTATTGCGAAGCCCTAGGAATAAACAACTCCTTTAGAATAAACGAAGACGATGCAGCGTCTTTCAGCTAAGATTATAAGTGAGAGCAATATCGTTGGCAGAACGATTACTGTGTATATAGACAGCCAGGCAGCCGGTAAGGCTCTGGACTCCGCTATAATCAGATCAAGGCTTGTGAAGATCTGCAAATCGCTCTTGAATGAAATACATATCTAGAGCTAATGCGGTGACCATCTGTTGGGTACCAGGTCTTATGGATATCGTAGGAAACGAAAGGGCTGACGAACTT
Organism: Xylota sylvarum; assembly: GCA_905220385.1. Lineage (NCBI taxonomy): Eukaryota > Metazoa > Arthropoda > Insecta > Diptera > Syrphidae > Xylota > Xylota sylvarum. Next base: position 97,592,700 of record LR999957.1, on the reverse strand, counting down.
GCTAGGAAAGGGTCGGCGCTGCACTTATCGCGGGCCCTCCCTTTTGTAGTAACCCCAATCAGGTCTTTACGGAAGAAGATAGAGGATGAAGCCATCGGTCGAGCAAATAGTCGCTGAGTTCATCTGGAAACATGCGCAACAGCCAGGGCTCTTTGGCCGGGCATCAGCAACAAGAGATCAACTTCTCTGGTGAAACTGAGTCGTTATAAAGTACGGGTCGTTTCAGAGATAATTACATGTCATTGTGCCATTGGCGTCCACGCGGAGCGACTCGGTGTGGTGCATAATGACTTCTGTAGAAGTTGCAGGGACGAAGAAGAAATTGAGTCAGTTCGTCACCTGCTGTGCGACTGTCCTGCCCTATCTGTCAGAAGAATGAGGACTCTTGGCAGTTACTTCTTCTCGGATTTGAAGGACTTGGGTAATGTAGAGCTGACGGACCTCCTGAGATTCATATCATTATCTAGGTGGTTCCAATAGAGGACTTTATAGGTTTCCAGTGTTGTCCAGGTTGCCCAGGATCTAAGTGAGCAGTGACACTGTCACAAGGTACCCATTTACCTAACCTAACCTAACCTACTGGCCAGCTTGTGAGTCACAATGGCACAATCTTTAAGAATAACTGCTGCTATCGAAGCGTTTCTAAACATTGCACCATTGCACCTAGAAACCCAGAGAATTATAAGCTTCTCGCTTCTGACAGGGCTCACAGCGTTAAGGCACTTAGTCGAAGCTAAAGGTAAAAGAAGAGACATCACTGTGTATTTGTTAACAATTTTGGAACAAATGTGACAACTATCAAGAATTACAAACGACTTAACTGCGATAAAAATGATTTTCTACAATCATTTACGAAAACTTTGATAGGGTTTTTCCAAAATGAGATATCCTCAAAATTTTTCAGATCTCTACTATGTATATAACGAAAAGAAGTTTCGCGCCTAATATCCTAGCTTTCATTAAAAAATCAATGCCACGATAATAATGCACAAATTAAAGAGGATCAAAGGAAAGGCATTCAAAATGGCAAAAAAAAAATAAAAACTATGTACTTCGATGGATGATACAGAAAATTTGTAAAGAGTATCATTCTAATCATGCTACAGAGCATTGTGAGCACGATTATTCCGGTACTCAAGGAAATATTTACGAGTAGTCCCATACGACGACATATCCAATGAAAATGGGGAGAAGTCAAGGTGGTAGTTATACACAAGGCTGGTAAAGCAAGTATTTCACCCTTACCTCCTTTGTACTAAAAACTTTTGAGAGAATAGCCGATATTCACATTTGCAGTAAACTACGCCCCAAGGCCCAACATGCCTACACCAAAGCACTCCTACAAGTCAGGTATAGTGGTGTCAAGACCATCGCTTATGCGGATGACGTCTACCCTTAGTAAACAATTGGAAGGTGCCCTGAAGACCCTGGACACCTAGACCACGAAATTTGGACTAGTGGTCAATCCCCAGAAGACCGAAAATCTCGGACAGCACCAGATACCTAGGCTACCTAACATTAATGAAAGGAATCAAGAGAGAATATTTGGGAAAACCTTGAAACCAAAACCCAAAATTATACTATGGATGCATACGGCTATAGTAAGACCTATTCTAACTTATGGCTGTCTTGTATGGTGGCAGTTCACCAGCAATACCACCAACTTAGCGACTCTCACGCAGATACATAGATTGGCTTGTATTGGCACCTTCACGACTGGAGGCTATCCTCAATCTACTTTTGCAGGATATATTTGTTCAAGTTTCGACAGCTAATTGACATTTACATTCGAAGCAAACTCAAGCCGGATGTTATATCTCAACACGCTTATACCAAAGGGAAAAGTGTAGAAACAGCACTCCACAGTGTCATCAGTATCGTGGAGAGCACATAACGACAAAGAATCTACTCTAGCTGCTTTCTTAGATATCAAAGGGGCCTTCAATAATGTCAAAACCGATGCAATAAGGAGAGTTTTAGTAAACCTTAATGCGAACAACACCATTATCAACTGGATTATGTGAAGTGCATGTTAAAAAACAGACAAATCAGTTCAGAACTACTTAGGTGGTGCGCAAATCACGGTGTCAGTATCTAGAGGCACTCGTTAAGGTGGTGTATTATCACCCCTTCTCTGAGTCTTCGTGATAAACGAAGTCCTAGTTAAGCTAAAATTTAGTGGAGTTAAAGCAGTAATATATGCAGATGACTTAGCACTGCCAGCGACAGGAAAATTTCTGTCCACTCTTAGTGATTAAATAGAAAATGCTCTATCCATGGTCAATATCTAGACCAAGAACTGCGGACCTATAGTCAATCCATAGAATAGAAAAGATAGAATCTTTTTACAAGCAAAAGGACAATACAGGAATTCAAAATGCCATAACTTGAGAGAACTCAGCTAAAAGTTTCTGACTACGTCAAATAAATGGGAGTCATCCTTGATAGGAAACTACAGTGGAGCCTCAACATAAAGGAGAGGGTAAAGAAAGCAATGATAGCATATCATGGGGTCCAAGCCCCAAAATCATCATGTGGCTTTACACGGCGGTAGTAAGACCGATACTGACGTATGGCAACTTGTTCTGGTGGCAAGCCGCAAGTAGTGTTCTTCAAATAAGTCAAACTGAAAGCTGGAGACCCAGTCTGATAGGTCACGCACAGATTCTACAGAAATATACGGGCAATATTGTATGCACAGACTACATAACCCCCCCTCTTGACCTTACATCACCATTTGTCACTTACTTTCCCAGCAGAGAAGAATGGCAAGAAAACCAACCACCAGTTAATGGATTAACGATACCCATCTACACGGATAACTCCAAGGACATTTTTCAAGCTCAGGTCCTGGCAGTGACAACAGCTGCAATTGGGGCATTGCCACACGCTGATATTACCTGTCGCGAAGAGCAATGGGTTCTTGATGCGCAGCACAACGTAAGACTTTGCTTGGTTCCCGGACATAAAGGTGTGCCGGGAAATGAAAGAGCTGATGAACTGGCAAGAAAAGAATCATCACTTGAACTAAACGAGGCAGACACTACGGTAAAAATCCTACTCTTAGACAAGTGATTGGGAACCAAACAATAGTAGCAGAGCAAATGAGAGATGGAGCAGGCTCGACTCCTGGAAAATGTGGCCACTCTACAACAAACAAAAAACCGAGAGAATCTTATAAATGAGTAAAAAATCCGTGTCTTCTCTCGTAAGTGTAATAACCGGACATAACATGCTGAAATTTCACACAAAGAAAATGAGACTTAGCACGGACGACCTACATATGCAGTAGCTGTGGTGACGAGGAGGTGCATGAGGATACTCCACACTTTCTCTGTCACTGCCCAGCACTCTGTCAAATCAGAAAAAATCTGGAAGACATTTCTTCCAAGATTTAGAAGAACTTTCCGACAAGTCGTTAACAGATTTGCATAAATTCATAATCGCCTCGGGATGGCTTGAAGAGCCATAGGTTTTTCATAGGTTCTATAGTATGGGAGGTATAACCCCCAGGGGCATCACAATGGATCTATATTAATCTAAGTCAACCCATTAACCTAACCTAACCTAAGCCTCGGCAGCTATTAACGCCCTAAAAATAAGTTAGATGGTCAGTTCTGAATAAATATCCAGGAAATGTTGCTACCACGGATAAGCTTGTTCCCGACCGAGAGAAGGTATTACTTTTTCATAAAGCAATAAAAGGGATTTCTGCAATCGAAATAAAATCCAAGCTTGTGAAGGGCTGTCGTGAAAAGGTTACGGTTCTTGGAACTCAGCACAAAGTTGCACTCTGCTAGGTCTCTGGACATGAAAATATTCCAGGTACTGAGAAGGCTGTCGAATTGCCCAGAAGAAGTTCAGAATCTACATCAAAACAGGTTGAAACTTCGGTGCACATTCCGCCTTGTACACTGAAGCTCGAAACAGGGATTTAGGCGCAAAGGAAGGCTTACATTAGGTCGTCCTTCCTAGACACTTGTGTCGTCACAACAACTATATGGCTTTGTTTAGATAAGATAAGTAGGACCTACAGAATTATGCAATTGGACCTACACTTTGCACCTCATTTTGGATAAAGATCTTGTCCTATGAGCTTATACTTATGAATGTAGAATGGGATTAAAAATTGAAGCCAGCAGACAACGTGCAATGCCGAACTTTCGTTGATTGAATGTTGGAAAGGAATGAACAAAATCATGATTTTTTACACAAAATTGAGGCTCATTTCCATTTGTCTGAAATTCCAAAACTGTCGCATCTGGAGTTCCGAAAACCGAAGAAAAATAGTAAACAGAGTGACAGTTTGGTATGGTTTTTGGGTTCGCGGTGTCATTGCGCCCATTTCAGTAAATGGATTGCGTTACCGACTTACTGGCTTTTTTTGCCTGAAATTTCTATCCTATCCTATGATCGTGAACGACGTTTTAAGCAGAAGGGCCAATGATCCACCAACGATTAAAAAAAATATATATCAGCGCTGTTATTCGCAAAATACAGCCACAATTATGTGAAAATGTGATGAAAAAGCTCACCAAAGTTTAGACAGGACAACACGAACGATGAACAATTCAAATAATTGCCAGCTTTACTTCAACTTTTACTGTAAAAATCCGGCTGATATGTTGTAGCTGTAGACTGAAGGCTCACTAATGTTTATTCCTTATCCCATACAAATTGAAATTGAACTTTAAAAGACGACTGAGTCAATGGCAAAACCCTCAAAGGAAAAGAAGTCCTTCAACTTCCACCAAAGACCCCCCACAAAACGAAAGAATTTCAATTAAAGATCGAAACTCGAACGAAAGGAACGCGTCCTGAGCCATCCATCTACATTGTTGTCATTTGTTTCACTTGTTCTTTCCTTTTAGCTACTCTTTCGTTAAAGGATATTTATGTGAACTCCTAATTTCTCTGTTACAACTTTAGCCCCAAAACAAGGCCATTAAACTGTCGTCGTCAGTCAGGCAATAGTTTTCACAACAAATAACTACTCTCTTACGAGTGTGTGTTAATAAGATCTGGATAACCACTGTCCAGTGTTCAGAACAAAAAAAAAAAGTAAAGCGGGAAAGCTCATCCCTTTTTGAAAATCAATTAAATCGAAAAACAAATTTATTGGAATTGTTTCGTAGTTGTGTCGCTGGGGGCTGGAGGGTGGTAGATTTATATCCTGGCAATAACAACTGACTTAAATTACAGATTTAATTCTCGTTTCTTTTTCCCTGATGAAAAGGACGATCTACCTTAGCAGGATTCCACCAGTCCAACCGAAAATTTATTTATCCTCAACCCCCCTCCTCCAATTTACACTCATCCACTCAGCGAGTAGAAACAAAAAAAAAGAAAGCGAAACGAAGGACCAAGGACAAGCGAATGAAAGAATGAAAACCTGCCTTTAGGCACTGTAGTCCATTTATCCCATCCATTACGGCAGAACGCAGGATTCAATGGACACCTAAGCACCAAACCTACACCGCTCTCTTTTTGTCTCGGTTTTCGCTGGGAAGCCCACCTAAGAACAAAGGCTACACGCGGAAGTATTTTTATGCAAATTTGATACAATTTGCTAATTAAAAAGCCTTCGTCGTCGTCCGTTGCAGGACTTTTATGCGATCCGTGTTATTTTTTTTTTTTTTTTGTTAGAAGGTACACCGAGGTCTGCCACCTTTCCCCTCAAGGCCATCTAACTTTGCTTTAGGAAAATATTTTCTTTTTGTCGTTCAATTTGTGTGCTCAAGTCCGTGCCCTCAATATCACTCACACTTGGATCCAAAAATAAAAAACAAAAAATCTAAAAAATAACCTAAGGCTGGCTGGCGAATTGAATTAGCCAGGGCGACGATGGTGTGCTACCGTTGTTGGCACGTTCGTTTTTTTTTTTTTTTTGGGTTTTATGGAGAAATGGAAACTTCCACGCTGCTTCACCCCACCTCGAACCAGACTGATTTGCAACATGGCATGCACTCGATTACTCTCCATTAAGTGGCCATACTATGTGGCACGTTGTGTTGTAGAGATAGTACGCCGCGCCGGGGTGGCAGTGATGATGGCGGTAGTGCCACCATTATTGCGACGACAAATGGGCGGATATGTATGTATTGCATGTGGAAACATCCGCAAATTGCCAAAAAATACTCGAAAGTTCGGTGGCCCCTTTGCTTGTTTTCTGGGCGAAAATAAGTCTTCTCTGTTTTGACCAGGGATGTGCTGGTGATTTTATTATTATGCCAGAGGCTTGTTAATGGGTGATTTAAAACTATTTCGTGGCTGTTTTGTAACAATTAATGTGTGTGTGGACACTCGGTAGACTGCAAAAGTGGTAGTAATGGTATGGCAGTGTGTTGTGTGAGGATGGCATTTGGTGGTGATTTATTGAAGAGGATACGTGGGCGGATTGGAGTCTGGAAAACAACTTAACAAGGCATACAGTCCTGATGCTGTGAAGTAACTGGCGGGAGAGTCCCATCAACGATAGTAGTTGTTTTTGAACCATATCGTAATGGGTATGGTTTAATTGAAAGTTGAAAGGGAATTTTTTGGCCCAAAAAAAAGGACGAATGCGAGGGAGTAAAAATTTTACAAAGTGGGTTTCTTGGAATAATAAGACTTACCGCTGTTGGGCTAAATTGAAAGAAATTCTTGGAAAGCGATGGCAAAATCAGAATGTGAAGGTTACGACTTGCTCTTGTAATGAAGTTTAGTTTCTCAGTACAGATATACATACATACATATCTAATTCCTTCAGAAGAATTCAGTTACCAGTATGTGTTCCAGGATAAAGGCTATTTCTAGTAAAGGAGTCGAACTTCAGCTGCGTATTTAGTAGAAAATCTTTTCTATGACCTTGGCGGTATTTTGGCACGGAAGTGACGATAGAGTTACAATCTTTGTTTGAAAATATCTAAAGGATGTAAGGCTGAAGTAACTATTTTTATTAACGAAGTGTTTTGAACCCTATAACGAGGTAAGGAACTCTAAGAGAAGTTACTTAGTTGGTGTAGTTGTAGAAGTATCCGCTGAAGTCAATCTGTTGAATAACACTAGCTACCAAAACTTTAATTCTTACCCAGGGAGTGATGTGTACCATGACCGAAGTCGATGCCGATATGTGAAGTCTATTTTTGACATTTGCAAGAAGGTGGGTCACATTCAAAGTGTGTGTTAGAGTCAACGAATTAGTTTGGTTTAAAAAAAAAATTCTGGTAAAACCAAATCATAGAACAAATAATATGTCAACAACGCAGATATGACGCATTGTACATATCAAATTGATTGTGCAAGAGTTGAAGAGGTATCATCGAATAATTTGAAAGCAGAATTAAGAGGTTGCAAGATTTTCGTCAAATTAGAGGATTCCAATCCCTATGGATTTCAAAGTTGGTCCACATCATCCCTGATAGGACTCGAAGGGTTTTGTGAATTAGGAAGACCAGAATTTGAAGCAAGTGAGTTAAAGGAACAGTACATGTAACAATTCTTTGGAAGAGCATTGAAAAAGAACACCAAACGTGGAGTGAACATAATGGTTGCTTTTACCTAGCAGACAATTCTCGAGGGTATTTAGCATTACAAGCAAAGATCTTGTGTGAGAAATATAAATCGATTTTTAATGCGGATTTTGGATTAACTGTTCATTTATCATTGAAGTCTGGAAGTCAGCCGAAGTACTGCAAGCATCGCTCCGTCCTTGACTCTTTGAAGGAACGTATCAAGAATGAAATTGAGTGCTTATAAAGTTTGGGTATTTTGAGATCGGTTGAATCCAGACAAAGGGCGACACCAATCGTAGTGGTTGAGAAACCAGATGGGAGGCTGTGAATATGAGGTGACTTCAAGGTGACAGTGACTGCTCAATTAAGTATCAGCAGACACTCAATGCAACAAGTTCAGGAGCTGTTTCGGAAGATTGAAGCTGGACAGTATTTCACTAAGGTGAACCTTTCTGATGCCTACCTACAGATCCCCTTAGATGAGGAGTATCAATCAATTTGTGCGATTAGTACTGAAATGGGATTATTGAAATACCTGGGACTTTCTTTTGGAACTGTGAGTTTAACTGCAATATATCAAAGTGGACCAAATCACTGCTGATCTGGATTTGTGTGCACTATATGTCGATGATATAGTGATTTCAGGCCAAACGGTATCGGAGAATTTGCATAACCTGGAAACACTTTTGCGGCGATTCGAGGTTCATGGAATGAGATGTAAGATGGGACATATCATTGATGAGACGGAAATAAGATTATCTGATAAAAGACTGCAAGTAGAAGATAGAAGACTGTAAGCCAACTACATGTACTTGCGTTTGCCGGTGGACTCGGATGAAGAATTTGACAATCAAGAGTACGAAACTGTAAGTAAATTGGATAGTACTTTGGAAGACTTTTCAGTTAATGCAAACACTATAGCAGAATATTCGAGCGCAGTTGAGGACATTCAAAAAAGATTGTAAATTATATTCGAAAACGATGGCCAAAACATTTACCACCAAGCGAATCAGAAATAATGCCATTTTTCCCAACTTCTCACTTTGTGTTTACTCTAACGTTCTTCTTTTTTAAACTGACAGTTTTACAAGAGTCGTAGTTCAAAATAAGGTATTGGAAATGCTGCACCAAGAATATTGGAGAATGACGCGAATGAAGCAGCAGGTATTTCTTGTGACCCAGTATTGACGAGGACATTCAGAAGAAGGAGTAGAAGTTTGATGCTTATCAGTTGAATGCAAGTCGAGTCAAAGGATGCACGAGACAGGATCCATGTAGATTAGGGGCTCTTATCAAAAAAGCATATGGCTTCTGGTTGCGGAGTCTTACTCAAAGATCCCATATGTGGTGAGAATGTCTTCAATTACAACGATTTAAACGTTGAGGTCCATCTTTCCATCGAAGGGTTACCAAAGAAGTTGGTGTCCGATAATGGCACTCAATTCACGTCATTGGAGTTCAGAGACTACGCAATACATCATCTCACGTCGGCACCGTTCAAACCGTAGTCCAACGGAGCTGTTGATCGTATGGTTTGCATGTTTAAAACAGCACTTTCCAAGTTATTAATGAACACTGACTACAAGGATGATGCACTTTAAGTATATCTTTCAACTTATCGTTCTGCTCTCATTAAATCTGAGTAATTACGCACAAAGAAGTTGCACGGCAGAACACATCGTACTACTGTTTCAACATTGATTCCGGTTGACTTGTAACCAAGTGATGAGAACAAACAAACGCAACGAACAAACAACAGCACAGAGGTGGGAATAAGTGGACAAAAGGACTTATTCAAAAATGCATGGCGAGATAAAAGTATCTTGGCAACGTAGGAGAATCTGTTTGACACCAAAATCAGCTTCGCTATCGAAGAGAAGAAGAAATGAAGACTGGTGCTAGTGTTGGAAATTCTAACCAAGGTAGATTCTTTGTATATCCTAATTTAATGAATTCGTCTATTAATAGCTTTTGGAACTATACCAGAGCAACAAGATTTTTGAGATATTTTGTGATACTTTTAGTAATAAGAGGGTGCCCCAAGTCCGTTGACGATGAACTTAGTGAGTCTAGATTTTAAGTTAACAGCTGGAGCTGCATCTAAAGGAGAAGTCCAAGTTCAAGAACAAATCACAGTAACCACATCTTCACGAAAGACCGCTATTCATTGTCATTCAAACATTATATTTACTACTTAACACTACTATCATATATTATGTCATATAATACATTCGTTCCGCAAGCGATTTTTGAAGTACCCCAACAGATAGCTTCCACAACTGTAATGCTCCATCAAGCTTTACGATCAAAGATCTAAAGAAGGACTGTAAATAGTTACTAACACTTTTCGAGCAGTATCTCTTACCTAGAATAGTAAAAGGCATATTTAAAAGACAACTGGAAACACTTCTGGGATCATCACTAATAACGTAAGACATCGAATGGTAGCTATTTCTAATTTCACTTAAGGAGGAGACTGGACATTTAGAACATCTCACTGAACATGGGAGTATTTTTTTTTACCAGTGAAAGAAACAAAGACTGAATGTAAACTCACAGAAGACCCCTCAGTCTGGCTCAATTTTTGCATTATAGAGACGGTGAAGAAAGTTATGCAGTGCATCATCTATACCATATAGAAAGCCCCAGAAAGCAACTTGTCATCACAACATCAATAAAGATTTCGAAAAGCGTGGCCATACAGTGATAGTATTAAAGAATTATAGAAGAAGGACATATACACATGTGTTGGTGAGGATTATTTTGTCAGCTGCTGACGAAAGAATAAGGGATTGTTCAATTCATAACGAAGTAGTAGTAGTAACAATTTATTAAGATTCGCAAGCGCTACAGTATCTAAATGTTCCTTAAATACCCAGAAACTAACACACACGAAAATTTCGAGCACTAGAACAGAACAGATACATGTAGGAAACAAATGCAAGTCATTTTGCAAACTTCCTTCAAGCTCTTTGGCACTTCCTTTCTATAACTTTCTGCAATTTCCACTTCAAGTGGCATCGTCTAACCTCAAAGGTGATTCCATTTCGTGGTTAACAATTCCGTAAATTTCTACAACAAAAAACATTCTTTTTATACAAAGCATTCCACACCAATTAAGCTAATAGAGAATATTTCCCATCTACCTCAGAACTGGCCACAAGCAGGACTCATAAATTTCCGAAAGTGAATTTTTAATGTACTCTCACATTTCATTCTCACATCTGCCACTCACACCACACTGCATCATCGGTCCACAGAAGGTAATTCATTTCTGACCATAAAATAACATTTTGGACGTTTTGAGAGATTTTCACTTGGTTATCCCCTCCGACAAAAAAACAAAAAAAAAAACAGAAACCACACAAATTGTCTAACTTATGGTATGGCGCGTCCTTCCGGTGTTCAGTGAGAATTTAGCACCTAAGTGTATAGTATATGTATACATATATCTTTCTCTCGACTTTTCGCAAAAATAAATATCCCCGATACACACAGCATCTCCAAATGATGATGTTCATTTCTCATTTGACTTGATAAATGAACCCACAGATAGCATCTTCAAGTCGAAAGTCTAAAATGTTTCCTTCGACCATAAATGCAAAAGTTTTCGATACACACCGCAGGAGATACCAGTCTCTAGACTTTGGTACACCTGTGCGTATACGTAATTTCTCAAGGGGGTTTCCTTTTTCAGTTTGCTCATAATTTTTCTTCATTTTCGATGCGGCGATGCGGGTGTTTGCCGGGTTTGAGATACTCGTATACACTCCCGGCTCGTTCTCTAACGATTTTGATTTATTCCAGTTTATTTGCTAGGAATGTTTTATGCATTTAATAAATTATATTTGCGTGGATTTTCATTGCGAATAGGGGGGGCGTTTCACAGAGTGAAGAACATTTTGAATATGTATGAGAGGATTGAAGGATGAGCACAGTAGATTTGGAGAAGAAATCTCTCTCTATTCGGGGGGGTTTGGCTTTTTGCATCTTCTCGACAAATGTTAAGATTAATGAAGGTGAGCATAGAAATGACAAATGGTTGTTACAGGGTTGTATACATTTAGTGAGAGGAATATATGTATTAGAACTGACATACACGGTGAGGTGGGTGGTGGGGTGTTGGTAGTTGTTTCTGACTCTGGTTGTGGGTGGTGCTGTGTACAAAACAATTTGCAGTAAATTGTGATGAATTGAACGAGAAGAGAAGAGAATTAAATTTTATTTGAGAAAACATTACAACGCCAGCAATTGAATTTGAAAATAGAAACAGAATAGAGAAGATTTAATGGATTTCTCTATAAATCACTGCCTAAGTGCATCTATTTGTTAAGAGAACGTCAGTTAGATGATCTAAGATGAGTTATATTGTACAAGAGATGTAATTTCGAGAAGCACTTTCAATAGAGTAATAGTTATCGATATAGAAAGGATATATGTACATAATTCGAAGATTTTTTTAGAAAATAAAGAACATCTCTAATTAAATGGAAGAAGTGAAACAATCTTCCAAAATAGACTCTAAACGGCGGAGGGAAAACTAACTTAACCATTGAATCAATGCATTTGTTATTATCATTTATTTATTAGGTTTGTACAGCTATGATTCGTTAACAAAAATAGTGCTACCATTTCAGGACAAAAATTGAGCCCAGATTTAGGGAAGGTTTACATTATATATGGTCCGCATAAGACCCAGGACCCAGCGCTCACAACACTTCGTGTATTCTTCATTATCTTCTGAGTCTGATTTTGTTTTTCGGGATTCTGTCCGACTCCCTCTGAGTCCGCTATCAGATGCCGTTCCTATTTTTGAAATATCCAACAGCTGAGCTTTAACTTCTGCTATCTGTAGAAGATAGTGCCTGTAGAGAATCCTTAAAACATCTTGATGAATCAACTGGTGTTGAGAAGAAATCATACGAAAGAAGAATAAAGTTTTCAAATTACAATAAGGCCTTGTTTTTTTGGAAATTTGATGCAAAGACAGCTTAAACCGGCCTTAGCAAAGGTTTGGTGTGAAATTGGAACGTAACCAAGGAACCAAAAGCGAATTGTTGAGTCCCATTAAAAAAATTATCGACTTATGGCGGTATATGTTGTTTTATCCCTTCGGGTAGGGATTAGAATATACCCGAGGTAGGCATGCCTGTCGTAAGAGGCGAATAAAATCCAATATCCGTATACCGAGTGTATAGAGTATACAAAACATGCAATGGAAACAAACAGATTAACTACCCGAGGTGGCAGCCCAGCTATGCTGGAAAATCCACTCTCTTCGGAGGTAGGCTCCATGGAAAAAAGGATAAAGATATGTCGATCTCCACCAACCAGATCTAATGTTTCCGGAAAAAGAAGTCCGCCGGTTAATCAGGACTCAGTGATAACGAAATGCTACGTTAAAGAGAACAACGAGCTACGAGCTAAAATTAATGAAATGGAGCGACACTTCCAAGAGCTGAAAAAGGAAGTTGATTCTCTGCGAAAAGAAAACGAAAAACTCAAGAACTCTCGTGTACCGAAAGATTCCGAAACAACGCCAAACCGTCCAGCAAGTCAATATTTTACGGACGAGGAAGAACTTGCCGCGAAATCAATCCGGGCTTTAAAAAAAGACCTAGCAAAAAGCGTAAGGCCGTTACTTCACCCGAAGTCTCACGAAAGGAGACAGGAGACGCTATATCAAAGCAGGCAAAAACCCAAGGGAAACCTCGCCCACCACCCGCAATAAATGTCGTCGGTATAGCGGACTACGAAAAACTTCGTAATCTTCTTGTAGATACGCTGAGGACAAAGCATAATATAACCTCGCGCCAAAACAACGAGTGGAAAATCAACGTAGATGACGCCGATTCCTACCGAGCACTGTCTCAAAAATTAAACGCCGAGAATATCCAATGGTATACATATGAAAATAAGTACGAAAACCGCTGAGAGTTTTTGTTAGAGGACTCATGCTCAAAAGAAGACGTTATGGAAGACGTGCAAACCCAAATTCAAAAAATTTTGACGCCATGAATATTCTTAAGAAGGAAAAGCAACTTACAGAAGGAGACAAAGATACCGTAGTCAAACGAGGTCTCCCACTCTTTATGCTTACCTTTGATAGAACCGAGAATGTGGACCACATTTTCAAAATCAAACCGATTTTGAATATCACTTTTGAGGAAGCCCAATCGATTGGAATTCAAATTACAGGATCACAGCAAGGTACACGAGGATTAGTCGATTTAGTACACGTGACCCTAAACTATCAGTGAACGTCTTATAAGTCTTAGTCTTGTACGTATCAGATGTTGACGATAGGTAATCAATCTCGCTTTGATGTTATATAGGAGTTAACTCCGGTCAGCTGACAGGTTGACATTTGCGATCTGTCAAAGTGGTTTAGTTTGAATATATCTCCTCGAATATTTTAAATTAAATTAAAAAAAAAAGTAAATAACATTTTTAAATACATATATAGTTTTAGCAGCGTCCCGTCTGTCCACACAACTTTAAAACAAAATCTGAGTAAGCCGGTTTATGAGCAAAAGAAATATTCAGGAGATTTCACCCGACCACTTCAATAGGGAAAAACGTCGCCCCACCGAAACACTGTCTAAGTTGAAAATGGAGTCTATAACAGGCATTAGTATTGAGAAGCTTAAGGAAATTCTAGACGAAAAGAACGCGGATCTTGCTAAGGGTCTTGCATCAAAGTCAGACTTTCAATTGCTCTGCACAGTACTAAGCAATCTAAAAGCAAAGCATGAGAAGATTTCGGCAAGGGTGATCCAATTGGAGGATCGTAATAGACTGCTGGAGGCCCAAAAGGACAGGCTCATACAGAAAAGCAAAGAAACAAACATTGTAGTGCACTTGCCGATAGAGGACCACAAAGACCCTGTTGAAAGTGCAAAGTCCGTTTGCGCAGGACTGTTAGACAACAACGAAGTAAACACTATCATCGAAGATGCGTACAAAGTGCGTGGCAACGATATGAGCAAGGCGACTGTAATCGTCAAAATAAAATCCAGTCACAGTGAGAATGTATTCAACGACGGATCAAATATTTACACTTGTAAACTTAGCAGAGATCTATAAAAAGAAACGTAAGAACCTGTATGCATTTTTTGTAGATTTCCGAGCAACCATTGACACTATACCACGCGAATCTCTTATCTATAAGCTCTACAAATGAAAATAACACGGCGTGCATCTGGGATGCGACCCACTTATCTGATGAGTTCCAAACGACAATGGGTGTTAAATAAGGGTGCATCCTTACCACATTGCTGTTTATCTCTTATATAAAAGACATAGTACATGACATTAAAGGAGGAATAGAGATAAGCAGAACGAAAATTCCGGCACTGTTGTTTGCACATAACATGGATCTCCTCGCGGATACTATTGAAGGAATGCAGCTGATGATTCGCAGATTGGAAAACTACTGCAAAACCTGGAATTTGTCACTTAACCTAGCAAAGTCGAAAATGATGATTTTCAGAGAAGGCGGGGGTAGATACTGCCTAAGTGAAAAGTGGACGTATCAGGGCAATCAAATCGAAATCGTGCGGGAATATAAGTACCTACCTTAACATGAAGAAACATTTAACATTCAAACTAGCAGAAGTAAAACGAGCAGTTGGTTCAGTGTGAGGAAGTTGCATAAGCAACAAAAGTGTATAACAGAGCGCGAAGCTGAAAATATTCCGTGCGACTGCATCTGCTATTATCCTTTACGGAGCGCAAGTATTGGGGGAACCGTGGAAAAGTTTCTTCGCTTTTTTATAAGGAGAGTACTTAAGCTGTCGAGTAATTCACTGATCTACATGCTCCACTTAGAGTTGGATTCTCTCAAGCTCCACTTAGATTATGTGTTAAAAGTCATGGCGATGAACGAGAACAGGCTACCAAAGATAGTTCCATTATATATGCTATCATCCAGGAATGTCTGTGTACAAGAGTGGGAAAAATTAGCCTCTGATTGTGATTTTACCATGCTAGTTAACCCCAATGAGCTGTTAGTATCCTTGAAGGAAAAGTTTAAGACCCTGCTAGAGAAAACTGGTCGCAGATTGTATGATAGTATCGCAAATGAAGACCAAGCGTCGCAGCACAGTCTATATTATAGCAGACTAAACCTCCATACTTTTTAGCAGTATGTCCCATTTTTCAAGAATCCCGAGTAAATATCTTTGGAGTACGTACACTTGAATTGGAGGAGGCGATAAGCATACTCAACGGCGACAGAGGCTGGGATTTGTTCTATAGTTACACAACGAATGCCCTACGCTACAGGAACCGCATAATTGAGGAACATTTTTAAAAAACTATAAACATTCGCTTAACGAACAATAATTCTTTATAAATTCTAAATGTCAGTCTGGTAGACAGCCTTCAGTCAAACCATAAAAGACTACGAAAATGTATCTTTAGGATAGTTATAGTTTATTTGTAGCAAGAATTTACATAGACATTGTTCTTAAGTTTAGTGTACATAGATACAGTATTTATTTTCCTTTTTAATGAAAAAATATAATTTAAATGCAAGCTAAATAAACATAAATTGATAAATAGTTGAAGGAAAAGCTACTGAGAACACCTTCATTAGAAATATCACAGTGGTTGAGTGTTGCATGATTAACATACAAAAGTTATTACATAATTTTAATAAATATATAAGACATTATAACAATGAAAAGGAACAACATAATAATAAATGTAAAATGTATCTATTTGTAACTTTTTTTAATGAAATAAATAGTCTATATAACTAACTAACTCCGATTAGCTATTTGAAAACAACTCTATGATGCGTCATGAAATCTTGGACCTTCTGATAAGATTTCTTCAAGTAAATCCCATTTCATAGCCAAAATTTTCCAAATTACATTTATGTCAGCTACTCACATAAACTTATGTACATATGTTCCATTTTTTTTAAAAAAGTCCTCGCTGGTTTCATAAATTTACTGCAATTTTAATGAAATCCTAGACCGGTCCTCTCCACTCACTTTGCTTTTTGACTTAATGATTCACAGTCCGCCAAGCACTCCCTACCTCCATCCGTCTTCGTTTACAATTGCATGCACCTTTGTACTTTCGATTCACTTGTTTTTTTTTTTTTTGCAGTGAAAATTACTTTGCTTTTAGAATATTTTTACTGCTATAGTACTGCAATTTTAACCTCTTGCTTACGCTATACAGTATCGTTAGCCATTTCACAGTACGCTACGCTTCATACGAAACCGAAGCCAGGAGCAGAGAAAATGCATTACTTCGCAGAGCGTTGGTTTTTGTTTTGTTTTCAGCCGCACTTGTAACCTCTACAACCTCTAACCCGTAGTCTTTCTTTTCGCTTCTCCTTCAATGAAATCCCCTACGTTTTGCATTGTAATGAAAAATAATTTCGAAATTTTTATTTCTACCCCTACGCGCGCAAACCAACAGCACAAAAAAAAAAACGAACTAGAAGAAAAGAAAAATCCTTTTCCTTTCCAAAAAAAAAAACCAAAAAAAAAGTATGAAGGACCAAAGAATTGCTAACTGATGTAATAATAACTGCAGTCAGTTCGCTGGCCTGGCCCCTGGCAAGGAAAAAACCACCCCGCGGGGTTCACTCTTCTCCTTTTCTTTTCTCCTTTCTTTTCGTATCCATTGTTGTTGTGGTCCTTTTTTTTTTTTGTTTTTATTATTTTTTAATGTTGTTTTATGGTTTCCATAATGAAAAATTATTTCGTTTTTATTTTTCATAATTTTGCTTCGTTTGGTTTTTTTTTTTCGCCATTTCCTTAGCGTTTTTTTGCATTTCGTACACATAATGAAAAGTTGATGAATTTTAATATCCCGAGTGGGGGGAAGAAAGGATTCACTTCGAATTTTCGGGAATAAGTGGACCATAGATGGCGGAAGAAAATGTCGGGTCCTAGGGAGTGCACCAGGAGATGTAGTGACCAGTTGGACCAGTTGTGTGTCAAGGGCAGGGTGTTTTCTTGTTTATTCGTTTTCTAGTGGTGCTGCAATGAAGGGAATTTTATGTGTTCCTTCTTGAAAGGAGAGGGGGGTGGTTTTTTTAAAGGAAATTGCTTTGGTTTGGTGCTCATTTGAAATTGTTATGAAAAAAGTTTACGCCAACAGGCGTTGAAATGGAAAAATTCAATATTTTTTATTTTTATGATTTAAGTTTTCATTCTCAAGTTATTTTAGACGATTCCTAGTATCGTGGGGTGGGTGATATGGGATTTAATTAAAAAGTTTCTAAAGCAATTGAGCCTGTTCTTGATGACCCAGTTCGTAATTAGCTTTCAGCATTTTTATGCAATTTTTACTATGAAATTATATTAACAAATTGGATAGAAATTTAGGGCAAAGTATAGACGTATTAATTAGCATAAACCTGATAGTATTTTCCTTTCGTTTTTGAAACCAGTAAAAGGAATAAGTGAGCCAGACTTAAAGCAGAGCAAATAAATTCAAGACTTCTAGTGGCTTTATTTTTTTAAACGTGTGATGCCCTGTGGAAATTATTCTCTTAACAGAATACAAGTTGATCAGTAGTGCATGTCACCTAAGTTCAAAGTCTTTCAAAAGTGTTAAGCCGAGCGCTTCAAAATAAGATGGATTCTATAGGATGGATGTCAACATAATTAGGAACGGAATTAATCAATGTTTTTATCTTTTTTCTCCGGGATAGGAAACAGTCACCTGGAGCCCTCAGACGCATCTGGTCCATTGTACTACTAAGAAGCAAAATCCAAAATCAAATTTCTTCGACTTTCGGAGAATGCACTTCAGCGATGAAGAGCTTACAGTATCAACACCGAAGATCTGGCACCTGATTCGAGCAAAGGGAAGCCAATAACAAAGGAATTGATCCAAGGTATCGTCACCCTGTCCACACGCATCACAGGCAGTGATGTCTCTTAAGCTTAACACACTAAGATGCTTGACAAAAGAAAAGTGTCTCATAAGAACTCCAATAAGTTGTCTACAGAGTTTTCTGCTGAAAGACAGCAAGAATGTCGCTGATTTCTTACAGACGTTCGGGAGCATACATGCGTTTAGTCTGCCTGCATCCTGAACAGCCGCGCCACACATTGACAATCGTCAATAGAGGCCCTGACCAAGGACGCGGGAAGACCCAACACAGGTTTAGTTCCTGAAAAATCATCCTCTAAGCCTTGCTTAAAAATCTCATCGGAGAGCTCATTTCCCGCAATCCCGGTGTGATCTGGAACCCAGACAAGAGTCAAAGAGATCAGCCTTCCGATCGAATTCAAAGAGTTTTTGCATCATGGAACCAGGGTCGTAGGATAAGTGGCACACAAGATCACCGAAACTCTAGTACGGATGATACCAAAAACCATCCCGTCTAAGACGGTAAATTACTTTGACAGTACAGTCCATGATGAAAGTGTCAAGGGGAGGTACATCAAGCAGAGCATCTAGAGCAGAGCCAGGCGTACGCAAGAAAGCCCCTTCCACCAAACAACCAACGCATAAGCTAGAATAGATCTTATCATACATCCAGAGGATCTTTTTCGGTGATAAGCCTAATGTTTCACCAAAAGTACCCATACAAAAAAAAAAATACGAATATATGGCGCAACAGTTCCAGGACCCACGACCTAGCTTCTCACAACCATTCATGTTGTGCGTGTTATATTATTTACACGAATGGAAGGGACTTACTGTTTAATGCCGTATTCGAAAGGTTACGGATAGATTTTTTTTTTTTTAGAAACTTTTTCATTACAGTTTTATTCTCGGATATTTGTTAGATGTTTGCGAGAAGTGGTGTTGTTAAAGAAATTTTAGGTGTTGTCTAGGAATTGAACCTCGAAACCCTAGCTTCGTAGTCCAACGCACTGCTTAAGCCACGGCGCCTACACACTGCCAGATAGTGACGCCTTTTAGCACTGACTGAATCCCGATCACAATTCTCCTTCTCATGAAGAGAACAGCCTGAGTTTTCAAAGGATTGACCAAAAGCACCATTCAGCGACCATATCTAAGGCTATCTACGCTTTAGCTGAACCGGTATTGTACGAATGAACCGGCAATAGGTATGGCAACATCATCCATGTCTGCCTCAGCGTAAACGTTTGACCTAATGAGAGTATGCAGCAGAGAGTCAACCCTGCGGGCAGTCTCTGTTAACACCTGACATAATATGAGCATTGCCCCGATCCACAATGTTTCAACCACCCCTTGTTGTCTAGCAGAGTCACACATGTAATCAAAAGTCGCATTGTCAAAAGCGCCCTCTATGTCGATGACAATGCTCATAGCGTATACTTTCCTATCGAGTGCGCATTCAATTACATATATCAACTAGATTTAGAAGCGCAGGCTCACAGGATTTTCAACGCTGGTGTATATGTATGTGTCATCTCAGTTAGAGGGTGCATGCTTAGTGCAGACCTGCGTACGTGAATCTCGACTACTCTCTCCAAGCTTTTCAGCAAGAAGGATGACAAACTTATATGTAGATCTGAAACTCATAGCAAGATAGTAGTCATCTTTATCAATTTTTGGTATAAAATGCACTCGAACCATACGCCAGGTATAGGAAGATTCTCTTCAGAGTTAGCACAAACTGGTTTATACCCTGTTGCAGCAAGGCTGTGAACACTCCATCAGTACCAGGCAATTTAAGGATATCAAAAGATGCTACAGCATATTCGATAGCCTCATCTGTTGCCACGATCCATTCAGTATAACATCTACGACTAGTGATGGTCAATTCTGCAACTTCTGAGTTGATTGCATCCTGGGGCCTATTTCATAAAACTACAAGTGTTGTACTTGTAAACTTGTACCTACAAGCACAAATAAAGTATGGAGTTGTAATTTTGTGTTCCATAAACATTTTTTAGCACTTGTAGTGCAGCAAATTCAAATTATAAGTGTAGCGATCAAAATGCTACAAGTCTGTACCTACAAGTTAAAAATTATTTGTGAAGGACTACGAGTCTGAGGCTATACTTCATAGTTAAGCGATATAAGCAGACTGACGAACGCGAATAAGCCCAATTTTTCCAGTGCGTGATTTTATTAGTCTCTCTACTCTTGTAAGAAATTAGCTTGTAGTTACAAGTCCGTCGATAATAATTTTTTGCGCAAATACTTTTATGAAACAGAAAAGCTCGCCGCAGTTGTAGTAGTAGTTACAGACCTGGCATACTTGTAGTTATTGGTGAATTGGCATTCTTTGCACAAAGTTTACAAGTTACAAGTGAATTCACAAATAATTATTAGTGTTGTAGTTTTGTGAAATAGGCCCCTGATGTTAATAAACCTACTGCCACAGATCTCATCTAAGAAGATACAGTATATTTGAATGGATGATGTGTGTCTACCAGCTGAGCTTGATCCTATTGCAGTATATGCCACATTGCATAATATAAAGCATAATCCCCATCAATTTAAGCTGGGACTTCTCTTTCCTTTCTCTGTGAAGGGCAACGGGGTTATAAATCATTTAAAATCAGATCCCTGTCATTGTATGAACCTTTTCAGCTACATCTTTCCGTTCATTTAAATTTTTCGTTTTTCTTCTTGTTCGCTGTGAAATCTAATATAACCCGAAAATTCTAAGAGAATTCAATTTCAATGGACCGTAACCGTAGTCCCCAATCCACCAATAAAATTCTATATTTCATCGAAATATTCTATTTCACAAATCCAGCAGCTGCAGAAAAAAAAAGAAAGGAACTAGATACAGATGAAAATAAATGGAGCATTCCCAAATTGTTACTAATCCCTTTCAAACGACCCATGGTTCTACAGACACACACACACACATCGAGCGAGCAAGAGAGAAAGAGACAATCCCAAGTAGAAATATACGTAAACCCACAAAAGTAAAAGTAAAAAAGCAAAAGGTCGTTAGGGTTTTTACTCTCCCACCCCACCCCCATTGGACCCCGAACACCAACCGTTATTTCCCTTGATTAATCGAATACACGATGCAAATTTGATAGCTTTAAATGTTTCTCCAATGTTTCCCCCGTTTCATCGCATTCAGCAGCAACAACATCGCAAAAAAAAAAGATAAAAGAAAAAGTAAAAAAAAGAAACAGAAAAACATATAAATGAAAGGATATGCCATTGCGAATTCACATCCTGAATCCTTCATTTGAATTTGAGAGCTCTTCAATTTAATTGGCATTCCGTTGCAACTGTTGTGTATCGCAGGATCCACAACAAAAGAGAGTTGAAAAAAAAAACAACAACAGCCAACTAAAAATCCCGCCAAATGAAAAGGGATATGAAAAGAAAAAGAAACCTGAAAATGGATACACGTATGATGCACAATAGGGAATACAAGATAAATGAAGGGTGACACTTTACTGCACGTATGTATCTATGACATAAGCTACTCAAAACAGTTTTGCATTCATATCGGGGCGTTGCCACTCCCACCTAATTGACACAACACGCTAACAACAAATACAAAAAAAAAAAAATAATTCGTTTTAATGTTGATTGATGAGCATCGCAAAACTTATGACACCATCGTAGTAATAAATTATTTTCCATGCGTAAGGATACTCCACACACCCCGCTTCGAATTATTATTTGTGTATTTGTCATATCCTCTCCTAATGCGTGAAGCAAGATGTGATTTGATCTTTTCCTGTTCAAATGGAAGCGAGAAAATGATTTGTTGCCCTATTGTGTTGTCTGCATGAACTATTAGCAATTTTCTTTTTTTTTTTTGGTCCTGATATCTGCTTTTCATTTTGTTTCGCTTGTCATCTTTTGTTCGAACAATTTGTATAGAAAAGCGGCACCACACAAACAAACAAAAAAAAAAAAGAAAGGAGAAAACTGGCGCCCAACATGAGGGACGGCAGGAAAATATGAACATTCCTCATAAAAAGCAGAATGGAATTTTTATGGCTTCAATTTGAGTGTTTATGATCTGAATAAGGCGAGAGGACGATTCTGCTTCTGCCTGAGAAGTTGTGTTCCCCAAAAAGTATCTCGTTGTTAGTCGTACATACATACTTTGTTTGTGTTTCCTCTTCGAATCGGAGCAATATTTGCCATCATAAAGGAGTGGATTTGATTTTTATTTCCCTCGATATCGATCTATTGGCTGATGCTCTTTCTGACATTATATTGCAATGAACATCCACGAAATACATGGAATTACAATTTTATTCCAAAGTAGTGGAGAAGTGGTAGCTATCAAACGACCACCAGTCCTGGCGGCTGGTTTGAATGATGAGCTTTGTGGTTGAATTGGTAGCGGGCAAACATATATCGTGTGGTTGACCATTTTCAATCTGTAAAAGTATTTGTTTACAATATAACTGACGGACTGAATACGAGTATATTGGAAAATCCTATACGAGAGACGACTGTATTAGCAAAAACGGCGGCGGCGGTGGGAATGTGTGACAGAAAAGCGATTTTTAATGACAATCTATGCGGGTTTTATTACGGATATTGAATATGTATATTAGAAGAGTTGATGGCTTCGCGGTAGAAATTGATTGGAGTTTTCGAAATTAAAAACGCAATTGTCGGAGATTTTATGGTTTTTATGTGAGCATTGTACCATGTAGTTGCATTGATGTTTACACACTAATTAGAGTGCATTTGATGATGGAAAAAAACAAAGGTAGTCATTCTAGGGACAGTATAGTTTGTTGAACATTTGAATAGAGGTACATATGAATACATACACCTATGCTTCTTTGAAACGCCAACACAAAGAAGCCCTAGCTTTCGTTTGTCAACATTTTAATATTTGTTTTGTTTTAATTAAAAGTTATTTGGCTTCGATATTGTAGTGGCAATGCAAAATTGCTAAATTCATGCTCAAACAAATTCATATTAAAAATCATACATGGCAGAGATTATACGTCATTCCAAATAGTTAGCTAAAATAAGAACTAACCTCTGATCTGATGTTCTGAGGTTCTTTCTAGGAACTTATTACTAAATACAAATGGACTGTAAGCCTTTAAAGGAAATTTTTAAACTGATAGGTAAGCAGCTCTAAAAGTTCTCATGTCTTGTGTCTTTGAGTCTAAGCTGGTTTGGAATTGTTTTCAAAGCCCCCTGTAAACAATTAAATCACATTAACATGGGTCCCAAAAAATTATTACCTTTCCTGGTAATGAAGCTGGCGCATTTCACGAATCTGATGGCTAGTCTCTATTTATTGAATCCGAACTCTTCTGAGTTCTAACTATTACCCAGTAAAAAACAGAGCTAAAGCACTGGTAATAAAAAGAAACGCTACGCTTACTGGAAATCTGGCTTAGGAAAGGGGAAGACATTTATTAATTTCTCAAAAAACAATTAATGAAAGAGATTCCAGCAATAATGAACTAAAAAGTGGGTCATCTATTGTTTTCTTCTTGAATCATATGTTATTTTGACACTGACAGCTCTTATGCGCTCAAAAATTGATAGAAACGCAGCATTATATTTTCGGGGTACGAAATGGATCCATTTACGTACCCTTGAGCAATGGATGAATTCGAAATTCGGGTAAATTTCTGTAATACCGGAGAAACCGCGATTAAGGTGAAGCTTAGGAGTAATGCCTCGAAACATACCGAAACTAACTATACGGACTATAAGGGCAGCAATATGGCTTTGGAAGACATAACAGAAGGAAAGGTAACTAATACAATAAAAGAATGGATTCAAGGAAATATATGGACAGGTGGTAAGGAGAATTGAGAACAGATAATAAGTAGAGTCCTTTAAATCGATAAGAGTGTCATGGTATCAGCTGAAACATTAATAGAAGTCTGCTGTTGACCGAAACTGGTACTGTTGGATGGCAATCCACAAGGGTCTGTACTAGGGCACATTTTTTTGGAACATTTGTATGACTCCTGTGACTTGGAGTCTCCAAGGAAGTTAAAACTCAATTGGCTCAGTATAACTATTTAAACTGACAATCATATCAGACAGTCTATCTCTATAATATACAAAATAATTGAGGAAGAGGCGATGTCAACATAACATAAAAGCCAACCATCAGATACTTAGGAGTTTTTTGGCTAGGGATCAGAATCAACTTCAAGAAACATCAAGAATGATTTTGCAACAGTGTCACTTGAGTAAACACTGTCAAGGATAATGATAAACACTACAGGACCATCGAGAGTGATGTAATCATCCTTCTATGTGAATATGATGTACGAATATTGGCAAGATCTTTAAAAATCACTAAAAGTCGAGAAAAGTCGTAACTACGTTCCTTTTATGGGGATCAAGGGTGTGTATTGTTTTTTGAACATTGTCAGATGTTACGACATGCACTATAAGTAAGATGGTCTGATAGAAAAAAAAAAAGAAGATATTTATGTGTAATTGAGGAGATGTAGACAAACAAATACGAAGAACAGATAGACCCATCGAGTACTCTGTCATCGGTTTACAACAGCAAGGACACTCCAGAAGATGTAGAAAATGTATTCTTCAGTGTTCAGTGAAATATAGAAGATTAAAAAAAAGATTTAGGAGAATCATAAAACCAGAATACATCAGAAAACATAATTCTATCATCGAAGAAGAAAAGATATGTAATGACAGATACTACATCAACCAGAAAGTAGAAAAGTGCTGAACGGAAAGGATAAGGACGAACAAATCCTGATATTAGTAGGGATCAAATCTGAGAACAAGAAATTAAAACAATGAATAATTGATGGTAATGCTGTAGGAAAGAATTAAATTATGATAGTTGTGGGACATGGTTTTAGTTCATAGATAGTGGATAGTTCAGCACCGCGTTTTTTTAAATCTTAATTTCCTACGAAAAGAAAGCAAAATGCTATGTATAATAATTCTGAGAGTACTGGACATTAAGTACAAAAAAGTAAAAGAAAAGTAGGCACCCACATGGCGGAGAATGAAAAATCGCGGACCTTATTAACTGAAACAAGTTGTGGACGTAGACCAACCAGGAAACACGTTCGAATAGACAATAATGCTTCAGCCAAAAAGATTTTGATATCTATACCTAGACTGCATGCCTGAAAGAGGGTTGTTCCTTAGACAAGGACTGTACACATGATGGTAGTCCAATATTATAATATTATTCCGAAAAAATATTCAATTATGCCAAGGTTTAGAGCTCCATGTATATGCATACATTTTATACTCCGAGTTTAAGAGACCAACGGATCCAAAGTGGATGTTGATATATAATACAAAGTCTTCTTTTAAAAAATATTGATAAGCAACAGCTGAGGAGATATGATTATGGTAAAAAATATTTTCCAATCTTCTTGAAAAACAAATTCAAATAACATATCAACAATCAGCTAAGCGATACTGTGCAGGGTGCAGACGTTCATGAATGGTTCTGGAAACCAAAAAAAAAAGATAAAAATAAGAAGTCCCTTCGATCACCTTAACCCCTAGAACTTGATGGCTTAGTTGAGGATTTAACCGCAGCCCGCAATAAAGCGATGACTACCTCCAGTCTTGTGATTCAACCCGAGGCTAATAAAAGGCACATTGGTGGTCTGTAGATTTAGGTCCTCTAAGAAATTATTGTAAAAAACTGTTCAATAATGCCAAAAGTACGATAAACTAAGACTTGTACAAGACATCCTTAAATATATACAAAAACGAATTAAGAAAGTCAAACGTAATTCTGGGAAGCTCTTTCGTGATAAAACAGAAGAAGCATCTGAAGCTTCTAGGTTAAGGAAAATTCCCTCTTCAAATCCTGATGCCGATGAAAAGCTGATGACTCGCTAAATCTAATGCTTGACACTTCTTTCCCGGGTAATTCCCAAGTAGTTAGCAACATGCTTTTGAACAGACCATCCACACCAACAACCATCCCATGAAACTAGATTGCAGAGCAAACTCCATTGGGCACTTCATAGTTTTAAACCATATAAATCTGCGGTACCTGATGGCATAATACCTACCGAGTTGTAGAAGACATCAGCATCTAGCCAATACTTGAGTCAATTTTAAAAAGTTGTCTAAATCTGGTTTATATCCCAAAGATATGGGCAGAAGCTAAAGTTGTCTTTATACCGAAAACGAGTAACTATTCTCAAAAAAATCCAAAAAATTTCAGACCTATTAGTCTATCATCACTCCTCTTAAAAACCTTAGAACGATTGATTGATAACCAGGTACTCAACAGTATTGATAAGAAACTACGGTCAGCGGCAGGACGAGGGCTGCTCGTGAGCTCTACAAAGAGACGGGAAGAACATCGGTTTCTCCAAAAGAAGAAAAAAGAGCATAAGAAGCGCGAGATCGAAGATATAGAGAGATTATACTCCAGAAACATTGTACGGAAGTTTTACCAACGAACGTGTCAAGCCAACAAAATCCGTACAGAAGCCTTTAGAGATGAGGAAGGAAACCCTATAGTAGAGTCACAGTCGGTGCTGAGAACTTGGAAAAACTTCTTCGGCAGACTGTATAACGGCGACGAAGACCAACATCCCGCTGTCAGGCAGAATGAACCATTCAACATAGACGATGATAGCCAAAACTTCCGTGTTCCGTGACCAAAACGAAGTGTTAAGTCCAACAAAGCTGCTGGACCTGACGGCTTACCTGCCGAGCTGTTCAACGCAGCTGGGAATGACCTGGTAGAGAGCATACACCAACTTAGTTCTAAAATTTGTTCAGATGGTGAATTCTCGCTGCTCCATCAATCCTACTTTATGGCGCTAAAGCATGGACTTTATCGAAAGCGGATGAAGATATCCTCGGTGGCTTCAAGAGAAAAATTCTTCGTAAAATATTCGGTCCCGTTTGCGTTGACGGGCTGGAAGAACAATGCAGTAGAGGAAGACCTCGCCTTAGGTTGTGCACACAAGTTGAAGGGGATCTGAACAAGCTTGGAGTGCGCAACTGGAGGCAGTTAGCTATGGACCGAGCTAACTGGAGAGGCTTGTTAGTTGAGTCCTAGGTTCACCCCGAACTGTAGCGCCATCTAAGTAAGTAAGTAAATAAGAATCTTGGCTTAAGAAAAGCGTTATATTCATTACAGATATAAGCATCGTTTTAGACAGTTTAGCAGCAATCAAATCCTTAGAATTGATCACTATGAATTCTAGCTCTAGACTACCTAAGCTAATTATATTCATTCTGCCAGACAAAGATACTTTATTTATACCCATCGGTACTCGCAAACTGAAATTGATCTAACTCATCTAACTTAAGAAGACCCTGAAAACCATGTTATTTTTTCCTACAGCATGAACTCTATCAAAATATGACCTTAACTAGTAGACCCATTAAATCTCTTCCTTCCAAGTTTAAATCTCACACGTTCTGAAGAATTAATTCACTAAATCCAACATCATCACCAACGTCCCCACAAATTAATGAAAAACTTGTGCAACGTCAATGACATGTCAGGACTTTTTCTCAACTAAATGCTTTCAGCTAAAATTCATTCAATAAGACATCCAATTCAACTTCATGCAATCCTGCAAACTTGCACTATTGTCCATTCACTGCCAGAGTTAACTTTTGCCACCTTCCCAGTCTGACATTTCCTAATTAGTAGATATTTAACAACCGAAACGAACGAATGGAAAGAAAAAAAAAACCAACTGAACCATCTGAATCACTAATTCAGCAAATGGTAAACTTTTCATCTTACATTCATAACTTTACGGAAACTTAACACCAATAATCCCCCGGAGGCGGATAGACAGAAAAATAAGAGTGGAAGTGGGAGAGAAATACTAAAATAAAGACCCGACGGCAGAGAAGATGATGAATTTGCGCAAAAAAAAAGACTGAACTGTGCGATAATGATTTTTTAAAGAATCACAAGAGGAATGATTGGAGGTGGTGGTGTGGTAGCAACACAGCAAAAAAACACAAACTTTTTCCCTTCCAAACAAATATACATACATACATATGTATGTACATGTATATATACCGGAAACAGGAAGGGAGAAACTATGAGACAGTGTTGTTAATCCTCTATGGAATAATTATCAAAGATTCTTTAGCCTGGAAAAACTTCCGGCTATAACGCAACGGTTGCGCCACAAATCTCATCTCATCTCATCCATCGACAAATCGAAAGTTCATTTGTTCGATGCTGCTCGCCACGAAGCACGAAGCACGAAGCACGGCCACCCGGATGATGACGGAGGACTACTACAGAGAGATGGTGATATAATCCCCATAGGAGACGCGTGAGAGGGATGATCATTTATCATCATCCTTCATGGAGAGATGACTCTCTTGATGGTGGATGGGCGGTCGTATTTAGCCCCACGCGAAAGCAGGATAATCCGATGGCGGATTGTATACCATCGAAATGAGGTCAGTGACGACACAATTGTTGAGGGTGGCTCCACTTTTAGATCAATACAAATAATTTCATGGATATCCAATGGTTTTCACTTTCAGATGTTCTTGTGTTTACAGTCAGTCAGTGTGGCGAGTGGATTCAGCGGAAAATCGAAACAAGAGATTGTGATCTTTACACAACTGTGTAAGGGCGAATCCTTCGGATGTTTTTCTTTTCTTTTTTTTTTTTTGTCTTCTTGGGCGAATTGTCAACAAGTGTTTAAAAAAAAAAACCCAAAATTGAGGTCAGTTGCCCTTGGAAGCATATCCCTTCAATTGATTTCGAATTCCACTATGGATACAACATGCCGCCGCTGCCCTCATTTGACTCTTTCCAATTTTATAAGCCCGTATCCTTACCATCAATCGCCGTCAAAATATATTGTTTTCTTCCTTTGCCTTCTTGTTTGTGCGGAGTATATTAGGGCACGTGTCGTTATTTCAACAAAATTTCGTTTCTTGTGGGCTCCTTCATTTTAATGTTGTGAGTGACAGGCACATTCCTGTGCAGAGTAGGTCTACGAAGTAATTGAAATGGATTTGGGAAGTTGAAAGTACTTTTTGCTTTACGAGCCAAGACATAAAAAAATACTTGGATCCGCACGGAAAATCCTGACTAATATTGGATGATTTTTGAGATTGTTGAAGAATGTCTACGCAAAATAGGAAAATAGCAAAAAAAAAAAATAAACTATCAAGAGATGCCTTCTTCGCCATTTAGGCTCCTTTGGCACATTAACTCCGGAAGTACGTATATATTTTTCAATTTGCATTTATCACAGGAAGATTGTCAACTGAAGATGAAATGCTGTCACAAGCTCCAAGGAGTGGCATAGAAGTCATAAGTTATGTATCTCTCAAGGATAATAATCGAGAAGAGGGTCATTTTATTAAAAGTGTTGGTAAAAAAATAGATTTAAAGTGGCAATAATGTAAAGTCCTGCGTTTGTTAGCGCATTTTGGGGTCCTGCATAGCGATTGATCGGGAAACTACTGACTGCCCAAAACATGGATTGGGCCAGTAGCGCAACAATCAAGTTCGTAGTGTAGTGCTTGATTTACTTCCTCGTGGTGGTCCCCGGGCAACTACATGTATAAATCATTATGCATGCAGGACAAAATTGCAAGTGCGAGATTGTCTAGAGTCTTAAGTCTAGACTAGGTAACTTGGGCCAGCAACCCGCGTTACCGAAACCCGCCCGCTACGGAAACCGACACAACGCCTCGGATAAGAACTGATAACACGTTGATGACCTTTGGCGGTTGTAGCCGGACTAAGATTGGTTTCTGGAATGGGAAGACGCTCCTTGACTCCTTCAACTGGAACATGAATTTATTCGATATAGGCTGGACATATTGGGAGTAAGCGAGATAAGGTGGTTAGATGCGGGTGAGTACCAATCTCCAACGCGTAACACTGTATTACTCTACTTCGGAAGACCACCCGGAAGCCCCTGTGGATATGGATTTGGACTGCTGCTAATACCCACAGCACGCAGAGGCCTAATTCGCGTCGCGTCACCATTATACAGTGTTATGCGCCCACGGATGGTTCGTCTGAGGAAGAAAAGGAGACCTTCTACAACCAGTTGGAAGCTGTGTATAATGCAATACCCAACGGCGACATTATCATAGTGATGGGGGACCTGAATGCCAAGGTAGGCAGCGACAACGAAAGGAGGAAACATGTTAGTTATGAGACGACACGGATTAGGCCACCGCAATGACAACGGCGAAAGATTCGTTGACTTTTGCAACGCAAATTGCCTTGTCATAGGTGACACCATGTTTGAGCACAAAGCCTGCCATAAAATCAAATAGGTGTCAACTGACAGGCAAGCAACCTCCAACCAAATTGAATATTTTACCATCAAACGCCGTTTTAGAAGTAGTCTTCTAGACGTCCGAAACAGATGAGGAGCGGACATGGGGTTGGAACGAGATCACCATCTTATTAAAGCTACTCTCCAATTACGCACTGCCGCCGTTCGAAGATCCAACAGCATGAGAACGCCCAGGTTCAAAATTGACCGACTGAGAAATCCCACAGTGCTCCAACAACTAAGGGACCATCTCTCACATGGAGTGGAAACAATCAGCAGTTCACTGCCCGCCACCATCCAAGACCATTGGTATGCTGTGAATCCTGTTTTAACATCAGGTGCTGAAAGGATTGTCGGTCGATCGCAAGAAGCAAGAACGTGGCTTTCTGATGGTACCTGGAGAAGGATCGACGAACGAAAACACCTAATAGCTCTAATTGCAGCAACTCCAGCAGCAGGGAAGTTCGAGCTAGAGTCCCTATATCGAATGAAGATGAGGGAAGTGCAGCGTAGCGTGCGACGTGACAAGCGCAATTACATCAATGCGCTGGCTACGGAAGCAGAAGAAGCAGCAGCGAGGTGCGACAGCAGAACCGTTTATAGAATCACCAAAGAGCTAATAGGTGGCCGAAGCTCTACTCAACACCCAGTGAAAGGCTTAGACGGTTCGTTGCTAATATCGGATGAGGATCAGCTCAAGAGATAGAAGGAGCATTTTGCTTCAGTTTTGAACAGAGTATTCGCCAGCAATATGCACCCAAGCCAGACTGAAGTATGCGTTGAATATCGATCACCACTACTACTGTGGGGTTCGGCAAGGCTGCATTCTTTCACCAATATTGTTTCTATTGGTGATAAGCGATGTGCTAAATGTGACTTTATCGACGGGAAATGGAGGAATTCGATGGACTCTTACATCCGAACTCAAACAGCTGGACTACGCCGACGATGTATGCCTACTGTCTCACAGAATAATGGACCTTCACAAAATGACAGCAAATGTGGAGAGGGAAGCTGACATCGTTGGGCTGAAAATTAACTCACAAAAACAAAAATGATCAGCCTAGGACCGAACTCATCAACTCATTTAGGCACTGCTGGACAAACGGTTGAGAGAGTAGAGAATTTCCTTGGGAGTATTGTCTCAACTGATGGCGGAACCGACCTGGATATAGCCAGCCGAATAGGAGGAGCAAAATCTGCGTTTGGGATGCTATCGACAATTTTGAATTGATCTTGTTAAAATAGCATGACAGTCATTAATGGCAAACAGTTCACCTACAACCACTAAAATTCAATGCAGATACATCTGCCATTTAAAACAAAATAAAATGTAATCAAAGGACAATGACCTTATAGAATTTTATGTTAGGTAGGTACCCCGAACTTAAAGCAAATCTACCACTGTATCAAAACTTTACCTTTATCACTTTTTAAAACTGTCATTTAAGTCTACCAATTTCGAAGGATAAACTCAATCTAATTGCTACAAAGAAACTTCCTTCAAGTCTGCGGTAGAATAATCAGCGAATTTTTGAAGTACAAACAAAACAGAAAGCAGAAAGCAGAAAGCATCAAGCCTAAAAGAAAACGAAAACCAAACCAATTGCAATGTTGCCGCTTTGAGAAGCCGCCAAACCAAGATTTATTACCACTCATTTTAACTTTAACCCCCCCGATGGTCCCTCTCCAAAACCAATCTTCATTTCGACGACTCGTAATCCTTTTCCTCACCGAACTCGAACCCGAAAATACACACGTACATAAAGAAATCCCTTTCAGCCGAAACAATTTCCACATGATGTGATCTTGGAAAGCCCCTCAAACAACCAATTAGAATTACCTCGCAATCCAAACCCAACTCAGAAGGACACCCATCCCTAGTTCCACCCAATCGACTCGTTCTCGCAATTCAACCCTTTTGCAAGCCATAGACACACCTACATACATATGTATATACGTACATAGGGCGCAAAATTTCGCAGACGTTAATCACTGTTTGAATTTTCCACTCTCTCTCAGTCAGCGACCGAAGTTTGAACGTTAAATTAAAATCCATCCATGGATCCTTCTTCCTGCTCTTTCCCCATGAAAAGATAAAGGATGAGTTAGTAACTGACAGGACGAGCAGCGTGTGCGATTGTACGAACATGTGTGCGTTAGACCAATTTCGAAATCCAAGTTAATACAACTGTCAAAACATTTGACAACGGAACTACAATGCCAAAAATGGGAATAGTGAGTGCAGTATCTGTTACTGTATGCGTGTGTGTGTGTGGTGTATAACTTGACAAAGGATTATGCTTCAGTGAAAATCCCTGTTAATTTGATCAAGCTTCGATTTGACACATATACATCGAGCTGCTGAACTGATGGTCTGGAATATTATAGCGAAGGTATGGAGGGTGGATGCCGAGAAGGATGTGGATAAAACAAAATGCTGCCCCTGTAACCAAATTGAAAGCATAATTTATTAGGGGAGGCAATAAGGATTAACTCGCAGGATCAAATCGAATGAGTTCGCATTTGGTAAGTTTAGATGTCGAAGGTGCTCGGTATAGTGCGCGCGAACAAACTAGTGAAACAGTTGATAAAATTTATTGAAACCAAGTGAAAATACAGTGTGTGGTGACAAGATAGTAGCTTTAGGAGTCAACTTAAATATGAAGAGATGTACAGTTATGTGTTTTCGTTAAGGTATATGTAGGTAGTTGCTGAAACCTTTTATGAATTAGAACAAACACCGATGAGTTCAAGTCAAAGAGTCCCAAAGGATATGTCAGAGACAATATAATATTCTTTTAAAATTACCGACATGTATTGTGTACCGCCACTTGCCAGTCACACTGTATTACCAGCACATGTGATAACA
The DNA here is from genome assembly GCA_905220385.1 of Xylota sylvarum. Lineage (NCBI taxonomy): Eukaryota > Metazoa > Arthropoda > Insecta > Diptera > Syrphidae > Xylota > Xylota sylvarum. The sequence continues at coordinate 97,559,197 of LR999957.1, read as the reverse complement.
CGAAATTGGAAAAGCTCCAAGCGTGAACTCTGAGGCCAATCCATGAACTCCGGTTGCTCTTCCCCCGCACCACACACACACACACACACATTATCCTTTCTCGGAGAGTTATGCTCTCTGATTTTTCCATTCTGCTAGCTGCTGCTGTGTCAAAATATGCCACTACTATCGCTCCACAAACACGTTTCGTTGAGCCCGTCTCTTTTTCGCTCGTTTTCCCGTAACCAGCACGATTATCCTGTCAACAGAATACTAATTAGAATTTTATTTATACACGACGTCCTTTTTGTCAGCAGCCAGTATGTATCTGTACTTGTGTATACATACTCTACATCTCCCGATGTCCTTTTCTGTTGCTATTCGAGGTTGGTGCTACACATTTTGACATGCAATTTGGGGTGACAAAAAGCGCTCCGGGGGTGTAACATCGTGTATGTGTGTTCAAAGTGTCACAACTGATTAAATAAACCGTTTAGCATCTTGATGGGTAAATGCCAAAGGAAACGAGAGAGAGAGAGGGGAAAATGAGAGACTGAAAGCGGCTTAAAGGAAGCATGTTAAGTGTCAATGTTCCGGATGCACAGACACATAGAGTGAAAAGGATCATCGAGGATGCGTTAAGCCAATAAAGTGTAAAAGAAGAAACACTCTCATTTTCCTATTCTTTTTTTTTTTTGTTTCAATTTAATCCCTTTAGCGCTCCCAATTGACTGATGTGACACTTTCTCTCAATAAGGTAACAGCAGGGTGCACAAAGGAGGTGAGGCATAAGTGAATGGTAAATTATGAGATTCCTGGAAAATTATGTGATCATTCAAGACACGTTTCAAGAGCCTCCCAAGCTACTATTTCAAGGAGATTCAAAGTTACCTCCATCTTGTTCACAGTAGGACTGGTGTTTGAAAGAGCAAAAATTCAAATTGGATGTTTCGCAAAAGGATAAAAGGGTAGAGATGGAAATTTTCACCGTGTCGCGTCGTAGATGTCCCTGAATTATTTATGAGACTGATGGATATAAAAATATATTTCCCTAGTATTTAAGGACTTGAAATTCTGTCAAATATTGATGTTTTCAGAGACACGGTGTATGTGTGTGTATTTTCGGTTCTATTTTAGACGGCTGCCAGGGTACTATGAATTTAAAATCAATTTCGAAAAGGATTCTAAAGGCACTGAATTAGCCAGCAAGAGAGCTGGAGCTGGAGGAGTATAAAGTGATTTTATTGGCTTGAGAAGTAAAATGAAATTAAGTTTGGGAAATGATTTATAAAGCGTAGGCAATCGGTAGAGTGAAAAGTTCGTCGGAAAGTTATGAAGTTTTGACAGTTTTCGAAAATATTCCGGGAACTATGAAATTTTCTGTAACTAGCATTTCGTTTGAGAATAATTTATATAGTTATGGCGCAGTTTTGGCACAAGGTTGGCACAGGCGTCATTTCAAAAGTTTGACAAGTATTTATGAACGCTAGGGTTCAAGGACACAACTGCTTTTGAAAATGGAGAACTCGATTTTTATTACTAAAATGGGTGAAGATTTTTGAAACAAATATACGGAGTTCCCAAAATAGGAGGAACCTCGACGCACGTAGCTTTAAATAATACGCAGAACCTGGGAAAACGTAGATCAATTGAGGTGGGATAGGAAGGCTAGTTACAAACTAAGTTTTTATTTAAAAATTGATGGCTGAGAATTAAAATGTGTGTCCATAAATGCTTCAAGGTTTTGAATACAATACCAGCGATAGCCACAATTCTAACTACTGGAGCAGGCTCTCCAAGGGAAATATTGAACCCTTGATGGTGTTGTCTGAGGTGGAACAGAATTTTCTTATTAGGTCATCAGACCGATTTTTTCACTATTTTTTGAGGTACCCCACCTAGTACGAACCTACATACATACATATATAATTGGTGTAACAATCAAACACGCTATCAACTAAGTAAAGCCTTATGATAGAGTTGAGTCAATCTTAAAGGTTTACCAACTTGGGGATGATGGATCGCACGAAATATTGCACAAACTGTGACTTGAAAATAGAGCTAGTTCTGGTGAGACACGAAAACGTCTGTGGATACCTGTGAGTGTAACACTTTGGGTAGACACCGATGACATTTGTTCTTTTTTTTACGCTATTCATGAAATCTCCATCTAGAAGTAGGGATGCTGTCTATGGTGTAATCAGTTGCCATTTAAACATTCGCTATGGTGGGCAAACATCAGCGATAACTACAGAGATACCTTACTCCAGATTATATATAGTATCTATGAACCTACCTATTATCCAAAGATGGACACGTTTCTACAATATAATTTGGAGAGTCATTGGAGTCTTTAAATAAGAAGCTCAATGTACTCAATCACAATCCTTATAGCACTAGATAAACAGACAGTGATCATTAACAACGAGATAATTAGAAACACTGACTTTAAAATGTGATCAAAAGTTCAACGAATAGGCAATTCAAAATAGATTGACATTACTTTCGATGAAAGGATATCTGGAACCTATCTATCATATTGTTTGAAATCATTCATCAACAAGCTGATTAGCCCCTATCAGAGTGGTTTCCAGAAAAATCCACAATCGATCAAATCCTCACACTTCGGCAGAAAACTCAAGAAGTGGAGGACGCTCGCTGCTCCATCAAGCTAGGTAACGACTTCATCGAGAAAAGTCAAAAGGAATAAGGCAAGGTGACACGCTCCGCACCAGAGCTCTGGCTCACAAAGTTTTCGAATTAAACCAGGAGGGACAACATAGTAGAGAACGACCTCTCCTTAGGTGGCGCATACAAGTAGAAGGGGACCTCAACCGATTTGGAAAGCGCAACTGGTTTTAGCAAGGAACTGGACTTAGTGGAGAGGCTTGTTGGTTGAGGCCACCTAAGTAAGTAGGCCGTCATATAGAGACTAACTTCCTCACAAGTTTCTTGATCTCATACTATGCTTTCTTGGTATCGAATAATCTGATCAAACACATCAATGAATTGAAGACCCCAAAACGCCAAAAAGAAACCGGAACCGATAGCCGAAACCTCGAGCTCGAAACGCCAGCAGAAACCACCAACAAGTGAAGAACAGAAAGCACCTCAGGGAAAACCAAGACAGGAGAACCCCCACAAGGTCCCATAAGAACAGCCGCCAGACAACGAAAACTGGAGAGACGTCCTACACAAGCATGATCGAAATGATGAGAGTTAACCCTGATCTTAAGGAGCTTGCGGAAAACGTCAACAAGATCTTGAAGACAGCTAAGGGTAAGTTGCTTATATCGCTCAAGACAGGATGGACTGACCGCGAAATTCAAGGAAGATATGTCCAATATCCTCCAATCAGAAGCAAATGTGAAAACTTTGTGCTAACGTTTGAAGTCCGCGACCTAAATGAAGCGACGACCATAGATGAGATCTGCACGGCGATATCGGACCAGATCCCAAAAACGGCGAGCATCACAAAAATTGATATTTAGTTCATGAGAATAACAACGGACGGAACATAAACTTGCCTTATCACCCTCTTAGCAGACGGGGCAACCGAAATCACGCTTAAGATAGGATGCGTTAGGTGCAGAGAGCGCGAGCTTATTTCGCCAACAAGATGCTTCAGGTGCCTTTAGTATGAATACATTGCAAGGCACTGCAAAAATTAAGTAGATCACAGGAATATACCTAAGATGCGGATACAAGGACATGCTGCCAAAACTGCCAACATACTAACATGCTGGATGTTCTAGTGGTTAATATACAAGCCCTGCGATTGTAGGTGGAGACTATAATGCATGGACAGTCGAATGGAGTAGTAAGAGGACCAACAGCAGAGGTGATGTATGCGTTTGCTAGTCTTGATCTTGCTCTACTAAATCAAGAAGATAAAGTAACATTTAACAACGGAAGGGCAGGCTCATACATAGACCTAACTTTCGTCAGTAGAAGCATAGCAAAGAAAACAAAACGGATAGTCTCCAATCTCTATACAAACAGTGATCATCGGGCCATAGACATATTTGAGACAATAGAGCCAAGATGGTTTTGAATACCAAGAAGTCACTGAAAAGGTACAAAATTTGGACTGGAAAAGTAAGAACATTGCCAAAAATATGATAACTTTCCTCAACCGAGGATGCGATGCATCCATGCTAAGTAAAGGCAAGGAAAATAGGAGAAGTCCGGTATATTGATGGAACGACTGCATCGCTAGGCTGAGAGCAGACTTCCTGAAACTACGAAGGGGCCAGTGACGAGCAAGCCAAAGACGAAGAGAAGACTCCGAAGAGATACGAGAAGAATTCCTAAGGAAACGAAAGGAACTTCGGAGACTTATAAAAAAGAGTTAAGTCGAATTTTTCGAATCGGTAAAAGAACAATTCAAAACAATCCGTGGGGACCCGCCTTAAAGATAGTTATGAACAAACTTAAAAGCGGCGTGGCAGCTGCACCGACATGCCGGATCATGATGAATATCAAAGTCAACGGCTTAATCTCAAGGAATACTAGCGTGCACCTTTCCCGTATAATAATAGATGCTATGGAAACAATACCACCCGTCACAACTTCAAGTCATGTAAGCAGCTCAATGAAGAGCAATAAGGCTCCCGGAACTGACGGGTTCCCCAACTTCGTCCTGATAAAGGACATTACCATACCAGAGGCATTTGCAAACTTATACACAACGTGCCTAACAGAAGGAAAATTCCTCCTGTAAGAGAAACGACAGAGGCTGGTATTAATCCCAAAAGGCAACAAGCCCTCAGAGTAATCATCGTCATACAGACCGCTGTATATGCTAGATACTGTAGGGAATGTTTTGGAAAGAATTATTCGTGACAGACTTGACCAGTATATCGTAGAAGACAACGGGCTTTCCAACCGACAATACGGCTTCGGGAAAAACCGAAGCATCACCCACGCGATACAAGTAATTTGCTATATTGCATGAGATGTCATGGTAAGGAGGAGATGGAAAGGAGGAATAAGCCAATACTGCGCCGTGGTTACTCTAGACGTAAGGAATGCCTTCAACTCGCCCAATTGGAGTTCAATTATGAGAGCGCTGAGGAATATGCAAGTGCCAAGCTACCTGCTCCATATATTAAAGTAATTTTGAATACAGAACCCTCTTCTACGACACGGACGAAGGGTCGAAAAGACATAAAATTATAGCAGGATTCCCACAGGGATCAGTTCTAGGTCCTGCCTGTGGAACATTATGTACGATGAAGAACTACGTATGTATGTTGAAACCAAAAGGAGTGGACATAATCGGATACGCCGATGATATCATGGTGATGGTAGTGGCTAAAACCCTAGAGGAGGTCACACAAAACTGCAACAACACCATCAAAGACGTAAAGATATGGTTTGGTTCATCAGGTCTAGAATTAGGAGATCAAAAACGGAGGCTGTTCTCATTAACAGCCGCAAGAAAGTCTAGCACTTGACCATACAGGTAAGAGAACATAGCATCGATTCGAAGCCCTTCAAAAAGTACCTAGGGGTATTGCTTGATTATAGGCTGAGCTTTGGAGAGCATCTAAACCACATAAACGGGAATGCCAATTGGGCGGTTGTTGCAATATCCAGGCTAATGCCAATGTACGCAACACCTACATATGTATATGGGCACCGCCAACAACAATAAATTCGTACATGAGAAGGATACACTCTGTGCACAGAATAGCAACATTCAGAGTATGCTGCGCATATAGAACGATATCGGAGATGCAATTAATGTAATTGCGGCGCGAATTGCTACAGAGTTGGAGGTCAAAGCAGTGACGTCAATATATAATGGCGAAAACCCAAAGAGGGGAGCCATCAGAGCAAATGCCAACATAGAATGGCAACGGTGATGGAATGCCTCAGAAAACGGTCAGTGGACAAACAAACTGCTACCGAACATAGAGGAGTGGACCAGAAGGAAACACCAATTCCTAACGAGACCTGGAAGTTTCATCAATACCTTCATACATACGATACCGTCACTGTGAAGGCAAATTCCAGAACGCCGAGCACCTATTACTAGAATGCAAACAATTTTAAACAGCCAGGAATACCTTAGAACGAGAGATAGGCATTGCGTTTATCCCACGGAGATTGATATCGTTCGTGCTATCAACGAAAGAAGCGTTGGACGCCGCCAACATAGTCCTTGCTGGTAAAAGAAACACCAAGAGCCCAAGAGGAAGAAAACCCTGGATCACATGAATGATGTCAAAACTTAACCCTATGAAGGAATCCCTTGACCGGTGGTACCGCAGGGGAAATCAGGACAGGGTTAGGGGGTGTTTTAGCCACGTAAACATGCAGTAGTATGGAGTGTGGCATAACTTGTACCACGGGCTATGGAGTATCTGTAAGGGATTTCAGCCCTCCAGAGCATCAAAAAAAGACCTAATAAGTTTCAAATTTTTTGGACACTCGAACGGTCCTGAACATTCACATGTTCATTAATTTCTTGATTTCCCTCCACTAACAGAATGTGTCATTGAACTTGTGAATGGGACCTTAACATCAATCGTACTAAGAGAAGTTTGTAATGAGGTGGAAACGTTCACATGGTGGATATGGTGATTTCGGTGGATCTTCAAATCAGTACAATCCTGCAGGCTATGATAAAAACATACACTATGAGGAAGACAGCAGCACATATGTATGTATACTGTGCCAATATTGGAAAGGTAGTAGGTTGCAGAAAACGAAAATTTTGAAATGATACTGTATTTGGAAAACTGGAGAATCAATCAGATAAATTTCATGGATATGAATCTAGGGTAAACTTTGGAGGTATCCCTGATTAAACACCACACCGTATATGGAGTGTGTACCTGTCCAGATGCATAAGTTATCGTCCTGCATTGAAAGATCTACCCCATCTCGTTTCGGTCACTGTAATAAAATCTTGAAATGGAACCACACAACTTAATTCTTAAACCTGATTTACTGGCGCGTTTTATTTCTCCCCCTGCTCGCTCGCTTTATATGTATGTACATACTCAATATAACAACATTTCACCTCTTAAATTCTTTTTCCAATAATTTTCTTAATCTACCCTCATATATCTGAGCACACTTTCACCCCAAAATAATTTATAACCCTCCTCTCTCGCACACCTCTCAAGTGCATTTGAGAATTCCGTTCCGACACGATGATGAAGAAAAAAAAATCTCCAACTCAGCGAAATTGAAATCAAGCAAAACAGCGAATTCCCCACTCGAATAAAAGGAAATTCGAATGTGTTCCATAGGTAGGAGAGTCAGTGAGTGAGTACGTGGGGTTGGGTATTGGGTCCCTGAATTCAAGGTATGAGAAGTGAGAAAAATAAATTCCCACATATCCTTAGCACATGCACGGGAGGTGGACGGCTATACCTTCTCATACAATGTATTCTCGAGAGCGCACCCCAGAGAAGGAGATAAAAGCTCAAAAAGGGCGAACAGATGAAAAAAAAAAAAAAAATGAAAATACACAGTGTTCATATAAATTTCCATATGCACTCACCTGGGATTGCAATGACTATCAGCAGGCAAAGAATTGCTGCTGATCGTAAATAGACGACCCGGGTGTGCAACATTTTATCCAGTATATGTATGTATGTGTGTGTGTGTTATATCCTTACAGCTATACCTCCAACAACATGCAGGTACCTCTACCTCTCTACTGGAGTCCTTTCACCTTATCTCTCAGCAAGGGCGGGACGAATGGTATTTTTGCCACTTTTCTCACCGTTTCACCGAAAGAAAACACAAAAAACGAAAACGAACCGAAAAAAAAACAAGCCGGGGTCTAGAATATCCCTGAGGATTTATTTTTTATATCATTCCCTTTAGCGCGACGGTATCAAAAACAGAGCAGATAGAAAAAAGTACCCGGCACTCAACCGAAAAAACACGAAATTTCTTTCTCTTATCCTTGGCACACGAAAAAAAAAATGGCGCTTAGCGGAAACACTCGTTTTTTTTTTATTTTTGGATATTTTCAATCGGCACACATGCACTGTGCATTTAAGAACATCAGGTGCTACAAACGGACAAAATTGCTCACTTTAAACATATTCTTCTTCGGTAAAAAGAATTCCATACATGCACCAGAAATTTGTTAACCATTCACCACGGATGATGGAGAGATGGAGCTCGTGTAGATCGGCGATATTTATTCACGCAGCTGCATGCACACAAATACGGACTCAGCAGTCAAATTATTGCGGTCAACAATTTTGCCTGCGCGCACACACAGAGGAAAGTCGACGTCCTTCTGGTACACAATTATTGTTCTTTACACGGTTGCCGCCGTTGCTGCGTTTCCGTAGGTTTTTAGGTTACTGCTCGTTGAATCGCTGTCCTGTTAGTGGGTCCTGGAATCAAATCATAATTGATTGAATTTTGCACATGGATAAATCTTTTGCTCTTCGCTTCTCTGTGTGGAGATGCGAGAGATGCGAGGAGACCCTGCTGGCGCGCTGTTGGGTCAGAGGTACAGAGACACAATACCGAAGGATTGATGGGAAAACGTCGGTGCATTCAGTCAGGATACAAACGTGCGGTTGCATCCGCTGCGGAGATAAATGGTGTTGTGTAGTGGTTGTTGTTATGCTGTCCTGGTTCAATTTATCTGGAATTGCGTTAGCAATGTGCTGCTTCTGGTGGAAGTGATGGTGGTACCTGAAATGAAAAGATAGTGAATGGGTTAACGTTTTATGGTAAAGGAATGTGCAAAGGAGATTCTAGCTTGAGGTGATTACTAATTTTATGTCAAATTGGCTTCAGTAGAGGATTTTGTTTTTTACTACTTTTTTGTTGATCAATGCACTGAGGATGGAAGAAACATGTTTCTATGTTATTTTCTATGTTTCTTCGGCACTAGACTTTTATTTTATGATACCACGGAAGTACGACCGACTATGACTACTAAGCAAGCTTACCCAATTAACCAATAGTTGGGAGAGATCAAGAATAAAAATCAGAATCTATCTCCAAAGTAAGATTGTTTCTATGGTATTTGCTATTCGGATTCAAGGATTAATTTTTGTTTGTTTCTTCCGTCTTTTTGCCACATGACCAACGACACTACGCCCAGAGCTAACAACAGATGTGTAGACGATACCTATGATCATCAATGAAGGAGTTTTGGGCATTTGTTGGCATTTGATAGTTGAATGCATGCTCTTTATATGTACATACTCTAAAGTGAGATACATACTTAGGTTGCATACTCAACCGAAAGCTGACTTGGAAAGAGAATACATCGGAAAGGATATATAAGGCATCTATAGCCTTCTATACAAGGAGTAAAATCTTTGGTAAAAAAAGAAGCCTAACTCTGCCATGATCTATTGGATGCAGACAGCCATCGTCAGACCAATTCTATGTTATGGGTATCTATCCGGTGCCCTGCAGTAGGTAAGGTCACTTACCTCAAGGAACTAAGGACTACTAGAATCATTATAACCACGTTAACTGCAAACTAATTTCATTAGACATACATCTAATGGAATCTGTTGCAAAGAGTGCCCCGCGTTTGAAACAATTCAACCACAGCACTATTGTGAGATGGACATACCCGGATAACGAGAGAGACTACAAAAATATATGACACCACGTTTCCCTTCACCTCAAGAGAGGATTAGGTTAACGGTAGGCCCATCAACTCGAAAAAAAAATCTCAATCTTAACGGACAAGTTAAAAAAATGATGAAGAAGTGAGCTCTGACATCTACTCGTCTGAATCCAAAATTGCACGCTTGGTCAGACTTCCAAGTTAACTCATAGGTTCATCAAGTCAAAGCTGGCCGAGGTCTCAGTTCGAAAGTTCGGCAGTAGGGGTACACCACAAGGTGGTGTGATCTCTCCTTTTCCATGGAACGTAGTGGTGAATGAACGGCTTATAGTAATGGAAGGGGAAGATGCAAGGCAATTGTCTAACTAGATGACGTTGCTATTACTGTCTCAGGGAATCAATCCAATACGCTTAAGGATTTTCTATAGAACACCCTCTCTAAGCTCTGCAAATGGACTAAAGAATGCGGTGTGGGGATAAATCCAAAAAAAAACCGAACTAGTTCTCTTCGCAAGGAAGTATAAAATTCCCAACTTTGTTCCACCGACACTTAACGGCATCCCCCCGGGTACTCACAAATACGCCCAAGTACTTAGACCTAATCCTAGACAGTAAATTAAGCTGGAAACCAAACATCCTGGAGCGAGTTGAGAAAGCCACAACAGCTGCTGTAAGAAAGTTCTTGGAAGTAAGTGGGGACTTCAGCCTCGAATTACATATTGACTCTATGTATCTGTTAGCAGGCCCATTCTTACTTATGGCATGATCGTCTGGTGAATTGCAATTGGTAAAGTCATACACTACAACCTCCTCAATCGTGTACAAAGAACGGCATGCATCTGCATTAGTGAAGTCCTGAGGACCACTCCAACTGCAGGCACACTGTTCCATATGCTTCCGCTCGATATATGTGTGTATATTGCATACACGTGGCAGGAAATGCGGCTATTCACATGAAAGCAATTTTTTTGTGGAATAGTCTGGGTACTGGCTACTTGTCTATACTAAATAAACTAGAATTCATCCCAAAATACACTGATTAGACCCTCTCTCAGTTCCTTTGCAGCAGAAATTTGGAAACCTCCAGGACTGACTGGGAAAGACATCCCTCCTTTTTACTTTTTACCTCATTTGGGTACTGAGCCATATTGAAATTCCAGAAAATTTGAGGACGGACGAATTTGCCAGGCATGGGACAACTCTGACGATTCTACCGGAGAAGGAGAATCTCATGCCTCTCGCTACGTGTAAACTCTTAATTAAGCAAAATGAGATTAACGCTACTAACCACAGGTGGTCGAATGTGCTCTATCACGAAACGGTCACTGGCTCAATCTGGATCTCAAGCACTCCAATAGTCTAATAAGACTAAAGAGCACGGCAAACAATTTCTGCAGAAGCTGCATAGATGAGGAAGCACCTGCCAAGCTCTCTCAACTCGAAGAGGTCTGTATCTAGGAGAGTACTTCTTTGACAACCTTGGCGAACTAGCTAACATAAGCATTGGCCACCTCCAGCGCTTTATAATAATCTCATGTTGGTTTCTGTAATATCACAATACACCTATTCTCGCCTAAGTGTGACTGCACTTGCTACAGTCTGCTAATCGAACCTAACCCTAGACTTCCGAACCGCGGTAGTGTATTCCAAGCGAAAGTTTCAGCAATAACAGAAGCAGCACGGGAATTATCCATGAACCTGCACTCTATGAAGGTGATCAACGACTATGTACATCGATAGTCTAGCCGCTATAGAAGCTATCTCATCCACGGCTGTTATATACAAACTTGTGAAACGATGCCGTAAAGAGTTCAGAATACTCACAGTTAATCACGACGTTACACTCGCAAGGGACGAATTAGCAAGAGATCCGAACAAGATCTGACAATGGTCGTTATCCCCTAGCAATTGTTAAAGAAAAACATAGAACAAGACTTCCGGGGACTTGCCAATCAGAGATAGAGATCGGTGACAATACAAGGCATATCCTAGCCTTTAAAAGAATCCATTGAGCACTCTTTACTAGGATTATTACCGGCCAAAACCTCCTGGCAGCCCACCGAAGACGAACACGACTATATACAGACGACCTGTGGAGAAGCTTTGGAGATACAGATGCAGAGAAGATTCTATACGGATCCCATATCTTAAGCAAAATCAGGAAAGTGCTCCTCAGCGAATACCACTTCGAAAACCTGGTCGACCTGTCAAAAAAGCCACCATTAAACATCCTAAAATGTATAACAATTTCGGGTTGGTTCAGGGTGGCCGCATAGTTAATTCAAAGGCGTAAAAGTCCCTTGTATTACTTAGGATCCATTAGTGATCCGATCCTATACGGACCTTTAAACTACGGAAGCACAAGATAATACACAGATGACAATAGTAATATGGACGTTTATGGCCTGACGCTCAGGTAAGTCCTCAGTAAGTCCAAAGAACTGACGAGGGTTTGCTGATTGCTTTGTAGGAATTCCAGTAAGTCTTTCAAGTAATTCAGGCTTAAGATATTAAACCTCTTTGGGACTCTCTCAACTCACTCTGCCTCTCGACAGAGATATGAGACAAAGGATACTCGTTTTACTTAAATTTTTCAAGCTAACACCAAGTTTCGATTCTGCCTAGAACAGATTATATAAAGTCTGTCAAAGCTGCATCATGGTAACCTCTGATGACTATGATAAGGTAGGGACATATCGTCTATGAGTTTAATTTCATCAATGCAACATATTAGGAACCTATAATCGCATTTATGGTTCTATTCCTAAGAATGGAGCTACTACTCCATGTTGTGGAAACCAATTACTTTAGCAGTGGCATCAGATAGTGAAGACTCGAGGAATCTTAAGACCCTAATCTAGACTATAGCAAGCAAGGAGTAGCCACAGTAATAAATGGTATTATCAAATGCAAGAAAGGTTATCCCTTCTAGGATCATCTTTTCCACTTCTTAGAGTAATTTTTATAAGGACATCGGATGAAAATAAAATATTCCACATACGCCTAGGTGTGCGACTCGCTATAGATTTGGAATTGCACTTCGTTTATATGCATGTCCAACTTTTCAAGCCCCCCGTTTTTTCTCTTCCTTTTCATTTGATATACATACATGCAGACATATGTACCTATGCATGTCTGTACATAGAAAAAAGAAATCCATATGTGTTTGAAATCTTTCCTAAACTTGTTTAGCATCACCATTTATTCCTATACATTCTATTCTACAATCGAACTTCGCCATGCACGTACAACAGATTTCGACTTATCGATGACGACAAAAACTTTTTTTTAAGGATTTATCCATATATTTTCGTAGATATTCAGCAGACATCCTCTGTAAGAAGTCAATGCACATGCTAGTGCAAGTTGTAGTAATAAATTCTATAGACCAAAGAAACACCACTTGGGGTAGTCTGTTTTGGGCGATGTTGAATCCCCGGAATAATGTTATGTCTTTTTTTGGGAACAGAATAGAGAATAAGTTTTTCTAGCATTTCACCGCAGCAATGATATACCTATGTGTATGTGTGTGTATGTTTGTGTGTAACAGAGCATTAGGTGGAATGGAAATTTCAGGATAATGTGGGGTTTGAATGAGTCCTTCGAAATTGTATGTACCGGAACTATCTGTTACTTGTTACTTTTCGGTGGTTATACGGTAATCTGTGCAAGTTAGGTAGGGGAGTTTCGTTCTCTGGGTAATATAAGTAGAATGGATCTTTATGATTTCGCCAGGATTATAGTAATCATGAGATTTGGGTTAGCAACTAAAATTGTAGTATTTGAATTTTACCAAAATTTCATTTTACAAATTTCTAATTAAAAAACACTTTAGTGTGGTTAGCATACTTTAGAGAGGGACTAGGATTACAAGAAGTACTTAGAAATGTCGGCCAAATAGCAAAATAATGGAAATATACTTTGCTACGGTCACTTGGATTTCTTCGGAAAAAGGTCAGGAATAGGATTCTTAATTGTTAGTTCCTAATCAAGACTTTTTTAGCTAAGAGGTAGATTCCCACAATATAAAATATAGAATCAGAAAACGTCTCCTAAGAAGTTAGAATGTTTGGTCTGCTCAGTTAAACAAAGATCAAACAAAAGTAAGTTCTAAGGGGGGTTTTTTAACAGAAGTATGTATGCAAATAAAAGCCAGGACTAGCAAGGTTCATACAATGATTTGAGATTCAATACAGGCATCGTGAAAACAACGCTCAGCACTATTATTGTAATCGAAGCTAAGCCACCCTAATTCGGAATTTCGGAAATGAAATTTGTTCCGACCGGATAGACTAATATAAAAAAAAAAACATTGAAAACATCCATAGGACATGTTCCTTCCCTTGTTAAATGAGTTTCAAAAGAGGTGGACGTTCTCATAAGTACTCAAATTACTAGCACTTGCAGAAGCTAGAATATTAGAAGAAAAAAGGATTCGACTCGATTCGGCTTGGAGGATTTTGGTTTCTTAAGTTCAAATCATAAAAATGTTCATCAAAATTGGTCGACCGACAGTAGCACTCTGAGTAGGTCTAATTTTAGAAGGAAAAATGAAGAAAAAGGAAGCGTATTTGGTTTAAGACAGAAAGAAATACATTGATACCTCCAAGGACCTCGGAATTATGAAATAGTTTGAAATCTATTAAGTGGATTGATGGAAAATCGTTTCTTGCATTTACAGTATCAAATATAGGGTCATCGTACCAATTTGACGAACTATTTGATCATCTCGCTATTGGCGGGTCATATATTTACAAGATTCAACAGTTAATGAGCACCGAACCAACTTGACGATCCGTTTACTGATCAAAATAATCGTGGATTTGTATAAATCGATAATTACTTAGTAACCATTGCTTTTTCTTACTTACCTATAGCACAAGCATTAGTTTCCTAAAAAGCCCACAAAAATCGGTCCGCCGTCTGTCTGTCTGTTTGTATGCTCGAGTGCAGCCTAAAGAGCTGGACGGATTTCTTTCAAACTTCATATCTGGAGTTGGTACGGTCGCAATCAGAATTTTCATTCTGACCACAAAAATTAAGAATGCCACACCGACTTTGTTTGTTAAAAGCTTTATTAAAAAAATCACTCCTACGAAACGTGAAACCGAAAGCTAGCCATTACTGGTCTGGTCCTGGTCTATACAGTTCTAGGACTCGGGTTCGTAGTACAGACCATGCGAATAGAAAGTAAAGCTCCTGGGTTCTGCATCGTTTGCCACTGACAGTGGTCCGTTCTTAGTCAGATCAGTCTTGAAGGCATTTGGATCGTTCAATGTCACATTGACGAAACCAGAAATCTTGGCAACCAAATTAACACTGTCCATTTGATACAAACTAATCTGAGCCATATATGGACCATAATCCTCCTCAGTTGGGATACGTCCGACTTTCATCATCTACTGGTAGGCAAGGAAATCTTTTTTCCCATCACAGTCATTGTTGCTGTATTCTCATGAGCCGTCGATGAAAGCCTGTTGCGGTAGACGAACCAAGTTGTCACTGTTGGTGAGGAAGTAGTAGACACCTTCTACAGTACTGACAGTTTAAAAGACCAGCAGGAGTCACAAACTGATTGATATTTGACAGCGCCAAGTAGTCTCCAATCAAATCGCTCTAGAAGGCTGTCCTTTAGTTTCTGGATGTTATAGGGGAATGGTTTGCCAGTATTGAATACTCCAGATGATTTGTATCCACAGCGTGCCTTCAGTTCATCGTCAATCATATCAGCCAAATGTTTGATTGCCAGTGAGTTCGCAAATTTTCGTGGTTCATTAAGTACTACATGTTATGTAGATATCCTTACACTACTCATGTTCAGTCTCGATTACACAACGAAGTCCATGCTTTCCCTTGAATAGTTTAAATTCCTTTTCAACATGATGGTCCTGATGGGTAAATGAATTCCTCCATTGGGTTGAAAGTACCACAGTAACCCTCATCAGATCCAGAGAAGCCGACACAAACCATATCGGGATCAATTTTAAAAATTTCATGAGCGACATCATCATGCGAGTAGTTATCATAGTTCAGGTAGTAATGATCATAATGAGAACCCAACAGAGTGATGTTACTCAAAACCCTACAAATACTAGTTTGTGTTCTTGTAAACTTAAAGGTCACATGATTCTCATGTACGGTACTCATATGGCTCCTAAACAGATATAGAAGATAAAGATCTAGAATACAACATGAGATCCCAAACTATCCCTTAAGTTAGTAACGATAAACCATCAACTTCGAATTATAAACCGAAATACATGCCATAGACCACTGGATCCGTGACATCTTAGACAGATCTATAACCAATTAGATTAATCTCTCGGAGAGGACTTCCAGAATTGAACTAAAAACTAGTTTGGGACTGCTTATAACACATGCTAGCAGAGAGTACACCTCCGAGACCAAAGTGGTCATGAATTTGCCAGAAAAGAGTCCGCTTTAAGATTCATGATATCTCACTGATAAACAAAACCACTGACACAGCTAGGCAGGACTCAGATTCATCTAATCACAACGATTCTAAACAACATAGCATAGCATAGGACAACGCATGCAAAATTTACAACAAGGACGATAAATAGTAGAGCATTATAACTGAAAGAAAAGGCCGAATTCATGACCAATTAAGACACCATTGACGAGCTCTTTCCCGAACCTTCTCAGCAATATGTATAATATTTGAAAACTATATACATAATCTGATCAGAACTATAGTCTGATACCAGTAGATACTCGTTGCAGGGCAAATTGACGTACTTCACTTCTATTTCTAAATCGCTTGCATTAGTCTGATTCCTCTAAGTCACCTTTATTGATACAACGCTTGCACCAAGTGGAACCCATTTATGTTGTAGCAAAATAAAAAAACAATGTACATATGTATGTATGTTTATCCTTATGGATAAACCTTCTCATAGAATCAACTCAATCAATTGCTATCCGTTTTGTTGTCGCCTTAAATCAAATCGCTGTGCAAGTCACACCTATATGTGATGTCGTCTTTCCAGATTAACTTCAAGCACATTCCCCTCTTCAATCACCTCGAATTCCTGTTCACCATGCTGACTAGGGCCAAAAATAAATACATAATCCCAAATAGAATTCCGTAATCCCAACACATCCTTGAAATTATGTACCAAAACTCGCTTTCCCATTCCCCCCTGATGTCCGACCAAATACCCTTCATTCATTATCCAATATCCTGGAGAAAATCCCAAAAATGTAAGTAAGCTCACGAAATTCATTTTATTTACCCTCTAATCGCCATGTCCGAAGTTCAATTACACTACAAAGCAGAGGGAAACTAACGGAGTATAAAAACCCAACCCTTCCCAGATAAGAAATAGAAAAAAAAAAAAAAAAAAACACACGCACACACTACTTACAATGTTTATCTCAATTTACAAAAGGTAACCACATTCTTCCTGTCACTCCTGCACACACCCCCCTCCGATGTGCTATTACATCCCCAGGTGGACACCAATTTATTTCGTATGGATGGCAAATAATATCCTTTTTCATATTACCAATGATTGGATCGTCGTCGTTGTCGAAGCGGATACCACCACTAGCAGCAGCAGCAGGAGATTCAGTTCTTCCCTAACAAGTCCGGCAACTAGCGAGTATAAATAAAAATTCAAGAAAAACGAAAATCGAAAGAAAACTTCCAGGAAAATCGTATAAACGGACGTGCAACTTGATCAAACTATAGTCCTCTGCTATTGGGGAGAAAATCTCCGAAGAAAATTCCATCAATATTGACCAAAAATTGTTATCCGTTATGCTCTCGTACATTCCAGGCATATGCAATCCTTCCTCTGGCGTCCCCTGTTGCACAATATAATTCCTAGGAGGCAACAAAAAAAAAAGAAAAAAGAAATAACTTCTTTCCCAGATCGAAAAAATCCTTAACCCAACAACAAGAATAACAACAACACCATCAGAGAGCTACAGCTAGAGAAATATCATACTGTGACTTTGGTGTACAAGTATTTATGTGTGCATACATGTCAAAGGACATGAATTGCTTCACTCTACTACCCTCGTTCCTTCTGCAGCTATATTTTATTTATCAAACTAGGAAAAATACCATCAGAGAGTGAAGCAAAAAAAAGGATAAAAATAAAATCTTGCAAAAGGACGATAAAAAAAAAAAAAACAGAAAAAAATGGAAACATGGTAGACACACAAACTAACCTCTGCACACACATATTGAACTTGCATTAGGACAACGACTACGACGACGAACGAGGACGAACGACGACGACTACGACGACCAAGTGTGTAGACAATAGTTTAGTGGGAGGTCAGGGCACAACGATATAGAGAAAACGAGATAGAAAAAAGAAATGGGAAAAGTTTATCCTTTAGAGATTTAGTAGTGACTTCTTAAAGTTCATTAGAAGTTGATTTGAGATATATAACGTGCAGAGATGAGAAGCCTGGCAAAAACAAAAGAAAGTGCCCACAACCACCGAAAATGAGGCAACACACCAACAACAACGAAAATAGGTGCACACGAGCTTAAGAACAAAAAAAAAAAAAAAAACAAAATTCCCTCGACGAGGAGAGGAGGGCCGGACATGTTCAGAAAGTGGAATGTATTATGTTTTTTTTTTTTTTTTTTTCAAGGAATTGGTTGCGGTTTATCTAGTTAATTTGAAGGCTTTGAAAGAGAGCGAGAGTGGTGTCCTGCGGAAAGTAAATGAATTTTCGGCAACATACGTGATGGATAGATCGAGGGCAGATGATGGGGAAAATCTTTGTAAAAGCCACAGCACGAGCGCGAATCATTAGAAGACATTTTGTTTGGAGAGAGCAACAAATTGAATCTGTACGTTAATGCGACTCCAAGGACCAAATGGTAAGTGTTTCGAGAGTACTTTGATAGTTCTATGCGGATTTTGTGGAGTTTTCGACTATACAAAACCTTGAACTATACATTTGCAACTAAAATTGAATCTGTAAGTTAATGTGGATCGAAGAAGTCCTTGTTGTGAAATATTCTTTGGTTAATGGAATTTAAAAGAGGAGGAGGTTTGGTTGAGGATTATTTGAAGAGATCTTATAAGGGACTACATCAGGAAAGTATTGACTAAACAAAGAAAAAGAAAAAACGCGTGACAATCGAATTCGAGATGTCTGCTTTAACTTGTAGGGGTGTTACCTGGCCCCTGTGCCTAAAAATCTTTAAACGTATACGTATGTAAGCTAAGACTCGAGCTGGCATCCATATGGTGTAGGTTGGTAATGCTGCTGGTGAGCACTGCTCTATTCCTGTAACATTTCTACTTTGATAATCTACAGGATCAACACAACACGAAGCAGGGACATTGTTATGGTGAAAGCAGATCTTAATAGCAATGTAGCCAGCGAAGGACTCAGGCTTGTTTTTGAGAAGCGTGAACCAAGCAACAGCAATGTGAACGGCTGCAGATTTGTGGGTTTCGTCTTGTTTAAGCACAAGATATTCCACAAACTAATATAGGTGTGAACTGATAAATAAGGAACGTGCAATCAAACCGATCATTTTGACATCAGTCGTCGTTGAAGAGAGTCCTGGCATGGCAGTTCAAACCTTAAGTGGTATACTGGCTACATACTGCGGTGGTAAGAAGAAATATCGTCTTGAAAGCGTGACAAGTATTCAACGGGCAGACTGTCTAGAAGTGACGGGATCGATGAGACAATGAGACAATACCAAGAGCAGCTGAATCTGCTTAATCTATGTACATACAGAATCTTCTACTTCCACTTGATATCTACTGCGGCAAGACAGCATCTAAAATGGTATTAAGACTAAGGGAAGTCGGACTATCTAAACACTATGGTTGTGCCTCAATTTTGAACCATTGGAGTATATCAAGACTCCGAATGGAAACGGACTACATAGTCCCGCTCTCAAACTGTAGCTAGAGATTGGCTATCAGAGAATTCCTAGCAAAGAGCAACGAAATGTAGGTATAGTCTGCACTGAAAATGAGCCAGCTATTTGGTACTACTGGTGCAGGTGTCTACTGCGAGTCTCAAAATACAAATTGGTCCTTCAGACTTAATGATGATTGCAGCGTTTTTCAAGCCGAAGTCACTGCAACAAAACAAGCTGTTTATCGAGAGAAATATTTCTAGTAAGTTATCAGTATCTATGTTGACAGTCAAACAGTCATAAGCGAAGGAACTAGCCAGGCCAGGGTCACATCTAAGCTCCTCGCAGGCACTTCCTGAGGCTAGCTTACCGCTTAGCACTTTGAACACTGGCGATAATACCTAATACGTACATGTGCCACTGATTGGCCCACTTACAGTGCGGTTTCAGACTAGGAAAGTCCACAATCGACCAACTGTTCCGACTTCGGCTGATCCTGGAGAAAACTCAAGAAGTTCAAATCAATACTCACCATCTCTTCATCAATTTTAAAGCCGCATATGACAGCATTTATAGAAATGAACAAAGACAGCCATGTCTAGTTTTGGCATCTCTGCCAAACTCGTTCACCTGTACAGGATAACGATGGAAAAAGCTCGCTGCTCCATCAAGGTACAGGATTTCCAAACAAAGACTTGAGAGCTGATTGACAAACCTTACCACTAATGACAAAAGTACGATAGTACAATTTTGCTTGGCTACCAAATTAGATAAGAAAGGTCAGAAGTCCGAAAGTATAGGCTACCAATGGTACCCAACCATTTCATGCTCATGACTGGTTTTTAATTTAATTTATTCACTGAAGGATCTATTCGCATCATTCAAAAGTTACTTTACCAAAATAAACTACACTTTTAAAGCACACTTTAAGACTCTTTGTGATGTCGAGAATCATACCAAGATGCCCTCGTCAGCAAATCTATTTAAAGTCATTTCCCCTCCTCTGGACATCAAAAGGATTTAATTCGTTTAGTTTTATTAAATTCCAAGGATTAAAGAAGAAAATTAAATTGCAATCCTTTTTCCCATTAAAATTACCCCCAAGGACAATATCCGTGCAATACGAAAAAATCACAATAACTAAGGACGAAAAAAAAAAACAAAGACCACGTCCCCAGCGACCGCAGACCACCGACCTCAAACAGCATTTTGCCAGACACAATCACTGTCACCGCAGAACCAGCAGCACCACCGGCAGCGAATACAAACAAATGCTAAAAAAAGGAAGTCATTAAATCCACCTCTGGAAAAAAAGGAAGACACGAAGGCTTAGACATAAGAAAAAAGAAAACAAAAATCCGTGCATATCCTTTTTCTCATGAATCGTAAGAATGGCAACAAAAAAAAGTGGAATGTCCTTCAAAAACAAAAAAAAAAAAAAACAACACACTAACTAACAATAAAAAGGACAACCCAAGGAACATCAACATAGGGAAAAAGAAACACCGCATTTTCTAGTAAAAACGGGAAATGCTATTTTTTAAGCACTTCCTGTATTTTTTCTTACATTTCCTAGGGACATTTAATAATTAACGATCCTCCCGTAGCTGCTGCCATCGCATCATCATTGCATTGCATGGCAAATAAACTCCTTTCTGGTGGTTGCTTATGCAACAACTTCCTGCAGAACATAACATCCACACCATGTCGTCGAAACAGTACCGTACCGAGACTGTATAGCACCCACAAACACATGCATTACAGCTGTAGCGGTGTAGAAACTGTCTGAGCTCTAAGGAAATGTCGGTCTCTTCGGTTTGAGAACAGTTTTTGGAACCCATCGTCGTCGTCGTCGTTGTCCTCTGCTCTGTGAACAATAATAGGGTATAGTCTGTCCAAGAGGGGTGACAAAAATCTGACAGGAAGCATTTTTGTGACAAGCAAATTTTCCGGCCCAACGTTGAACATCTGCAGCAGAATTACGTACTAACTAACTAACCATCGCAAAGGACACAACAGCGAACATGGCGTAACAACTGTCAGCATACAATCAACCGACTGTATACTTGCTTGTTCAAGGGTTGAACGAACACCAAAAGCAAGGAGTCAAATATTGAGTGCGAAAGAGCGAGAGGACAATGTACGTAGAGCAAAATCCTTGAAATTTTAGCGTCCAAGACCAAGACCTGCAACCCGCTGTGAATGAAACTTCTTCAGCTGGACCACAGCGCACCATTAGCAGCTGCAAAGGATGAACACAAAAAAGGAAACAAACTTAAAAAATAAAAGATCCTTTTCGATTCTGGGTGTATGCACAGCTTCTTGAAGAAGAAATTTTGCATTTTTTTCTTCTTCTACTTCTTCTTCTTCTCTTAGTGCTTTCTTTAAACTGAGTGCTGGCCATTAGGGACCGAAACATTGAAACAGATGTTGTCAGTTGAGGTAGAAGAAAAGTGGCAAGTTCTTCGTTGGTTGGTATGGTATTGGTAGTAGTCACTTGGTAAGAAGGACAATTCCAATTTGCTAAGGATATGAAAATATAAACACTCCTTTCAATGAGGGAAATAACAATATCAAACCACTTAGAGGCAGGCCAACGCATGGAATGGCGCGGGGTGGTTCTATTTTTCCCTATAACTACTGCAGCAGCCCAATAATAATCATTTGAAATAATTAGACATGGAGGAGGTTGTTGAAATTGTTTACAATAAGGGGGTAGACCAGGCCAAAAGGACCCCAGTGTGTCACTTTACTGAAAACTTTGTTGTGGTATTAAAGCAACTTATGCCAGCATTTGTGCCAATGTAAGGACACCCAACGGTTGTCGTATAAAATTTACAAAATTATTGACAGGATGACTAGTGAAAATAATGTTTGTTGAGGTTATTTGTGGACATGACGAAGAGAATTGTGGACACCATGAATTTTTGGAAAATTAATTTCACCCTAGAGTGTAGGTAGTTTATTGTTTTGATGAAAGGAAACAGAGTCTGAAGAACTATTCGATCAAACTAATAGAAGAAGAAGAACTATGATGCATAGTGTCAGAAGTGGGGTATAACAGAAATTTTAGTTTTACTTCTTTCGAAAGGTATTTCTTGTCATCGGTAAATAGAAACTTATTACTGCTTCCACTATAAGGTACAAACTTAAAATTCACAATTGCCACTTCTGACACCTGCAAAATATTAGATAAAATCAATAAGCACCTCTTTTGTGAATTTAAGTTATTTGTAAAACAAATGAGATGAAAGGACAGAGTCTAAAGAACTATTCGATCAAACTAATAGAAGAAGAACTATGATGCAGTATCAGTGTCAGAAGTGGGGATATAACCGACATTTTAATTTTACTTCTTTTGAAAGGTATTCCTTGTCATCGGTATATCGAAACTTATTACTGCCTCCACTATAAGGTACAAACTTAAAATTCACAATTGCCACTTCTGACACCTGCAAAATATTAGATAAAATCAATGAGCACCACCTAAGTAAATTTGGCCACTCCGGACAGACCAAGTTGTAGAAGAATATCCAAGTTTTAACCAAATTTAAGATTTTCAACCGCTTTTCACAACAACTTGGTCGCAGTAATCCTTTTGGGAGAATACCACCACACCTCCAAGAAGACTTCAATGTACAAAAAAAAAGAAGAAAAGAAATACACCACAAGAAATGCTGGCAGACACTTTATTACCTGCCATCAAGTAAACCACCTGCAGCTCAAATTGAATTACTTTTGTTTTGTGTGTCTTGTGCATTTTACTCTTGGGTGTAGGGATAATTGTTCCAAAGCACATTGCTACCATGGAATACATCATCGTTGTGTCAAACTTACAACAATCCTTTCCCGCCGACTCGCAGCGCCACCCACATATTTCAACTGCATACAGGAAAAGAGATTGATGTTGAAGTTGTGCGGTGTAGGGTGTATCGTTCTAAACTAGCGATAAAGGTGGCTTATGTAGATTATAAAATCCCTAGGAAATTGTTCAGTATAAGAGTGCTGTTGCATAGTTGCAAAGATTTCCCTTTTTATTTTTTTTTGGGAAACGAACCCCCACTTGGCTGAGATGAATAGTTTTCGTGTTGCTTATCTTGCAGAATTCCTGCACCCACAAGAGTGAATCCTTTCGTACGCATCAAGGAAAATTAATTAAAAAGGAGCTTCAGTTTGCAAATTTTTTTTTTTAAGGATTTAAATTGAGAGCAGTGAAAAAGGAAGTGGTTGTTGTGGCTTGAAGTCTGTTTCTAGACAAGCAAGTCGGGTCTTTCATTTTCAAAAGTATTTAATTGAATGGATTGATGGCAGGAAGGTTGCTCTAGGATGGATGGATCAGTGAAGGAAACTCAGGTGATTTTTGTGCAACTAATTGAAATGTGAATTTGCTAGTTTTATGATAGAATGCTGGAGAGGGTTTTTCAAAATCTTTTTCTAGAAGAGAATATTTTCTTTTTCATTTTATTTCTTAAGATAAATCTTAAGGAAGCGTTATGATCTTAAGAATACTGTGCGCAGGAATGTACACTGTTTCATTCCTTTTTATTTTTTTTTTGCTTTATAGTCCTGGTTGGCAATCAATCGTTGTGTAGTCATGGGATGGCAAAATGCGGTTCATTTTCATTGCAAGTAGTCGTATGTAAAATCAGTTGAACGTTTTCAGACTGATAGGGTTTTTAGAAATCATAAATGGAATGTCAAACTTCAAAACCTATAAAAAAGGTAGTAAGAGCCCTTTTATAATATGGTTAAGGTTACAATATAAAAACATTTGTCTATTCCTGCTTTTTAATAAATAGGATATTGCGTCATCGCCTCCAGTCATAACAACAACATTTCAACTTCGTGCCATCATTTCAGTTTTATTTTAACTTGAAACCGTCTAAATAGACTGGTTTTGTTGGCAGCATGAAAATCGGTCAAAATCGGCCAAAAATCATCCCAACATTTAAACCGGGAAAGTTCAGCACCACGCCATATTACTATAGGCCTATTAGCTTACTTAGTTTTTGTGAGAAATACAATACCGAAAGAGTGTATCCCAGGACCTACACAATCCCCATATTAGCACTCTGTCTCATAAGACAGATTTAGCTTGTAAAGTTATAATCTCAGCGGCTTACAATAAAGTCCATCAACTTAGATAACCTTGTACATAAGCCTTGATTAATCCTTCGAAGTGCCTAAGCCCTGGAACACTTTTTGGGTAATCTAGGCATTCCTAATTGTGGATCAAACGTGATGCCAAGTACCCAATTAAGCCCACAGAATGGTTTGCGGTATTAAGCATGCAATAGCTCAGACAATGGACCTACCTCTTAAGGCGATACTTAAAGGTAGACATGTATCGTTTGTAACAGACTTCAGCTCCGGGGGATTTATCAGTACACATAGTGGGGGTTTCAAAGGATCATAGATGGAAAACGATGGAAAAGAGACAGTAAGCAATACTGATCCATCATACCACTGTATGTAAGCAGCGCCTTAAATTCGGCGAGCTGATAGTATTTATATTCTTGGAATACTATGTAACACGAGGGTACCAATGTGCATTACAAAAAAACGTGGGCAACTATTTTCGTTTGTGGGTCATATGTATACTTGAGATGATAGTGGAACGGAGAACTCTGTCACAGGAGATGTACGACAGGGCTTAGTCTTGGATAAATGCTGTGGAACATTATATGTGTACAATGGCATCCATCGGCTATGGGACAGGGTCCTATTGGTAACCGCACTTCCTTGATTTATGCGGTTTGTTTTATCGCTGGTTGGCTTACTGCTGAGAACATACCACAAAAGAAGGCATCAGGCGCAGAACTATTATATCAGTGAATACGAATAGAAACGAGCATAGGTTTGCCGGAATGCTAGCAGAGCTGGAAACTTTCTCACAAAGGCCAATGGACCTAGCATCTAAGTCCAAAGTCAAGACCTGAATAAGCCGCAAACGTGGTGAAGTAAATTTGTATATTACACGCGGAATATGGAACTCATATCGCTATAGCTTCAAGCATTATGACTTTGTCTCCATTTCGACTAGGTAGTTCTAAAGAATTGAAGCACATATTCTTCATTGCGACTGGAAATCAAAGAAAAATCAACTTCAGAGAAAAAGTGGAATGTAACTTCACTAAAAGGATATACACATTGAGCTAAGCCGCTTAGATCTAGAGCGAAGAAGTCTTTGATAGAATCACACTTTCTAACAGAAAAACGAAACGATTCTTTGACCCATGCGTCCCAATACTCCAATAAGAACGTAGTCTGGTGGCCAAAGCAACCAATCTTAAAGGAATGACTCAAATCCAGAAGGTAGCATATATAGATGGAACTAGCGCAATGAGAACAACACCGATAGCTGGGTTGGAAACAATCCTTAATATGCTACCACTAGACTTGCACATGCAGGAGTCCTCCGCCAAGATAGAATGCCTTGAAGATTAGTCAATTAAACGGCTTGAACTCAAATCTTGAAGGGCATACACATATCCTTAAGAATCTCGTAAGCGAAGACGTAGATAGCGACTATACGCCACTATACCTCGACTTTGAAAAACCATTTTACTGCACTTTTCCAAGTTGAGAAGAATGGGAACCCAAGGAATCAACAAAACACAAATCTATCTACACAGGCGGGTCTAATATGGATATACAAAAGGGCAACGGTACATCCTCAGTAGAGCTAAACAAATACAGCTCGATCCGACTTCTTGACTACAGCAGTGGAGGTCCTGGCAGCCACAGAGGCAGTCAGTATGCTATCAATGATGCCAATAGTTGATATTATCATTTTTGTTTGACATTCAGGCGGCCATTAAAGCAATTTTTGATACAGAAATCAAGTCCAAGTTAGTGCGACACTATCGCGAAGAATTCAAGGTTCTAGGCTCACAGCACAATATATGAATGAAATAGCTGACAAACTTGCAAGGAAAGAGTCTGCAATGGACCAAAATCAAGCACTTCAATGGGTCCCGCCTCCACTCTCTAACCTCAGGAAGCGAGTGGATCCTAATACAGTCAAAAATCGATGGAAATCCTACTAAATAAGAAGAAATCGCTTTTAATGTTGTTGAGTGCACTTACTGGCCGTAATCTCCTAAGGATGATAACATACTCGTATCCAGAGGATGTGGCAACGAAGAGATTCACGAGGATGAGATGCCTTCCACTTCTGATTCAACGAAGAATTTCAGATTTAGGGTACAAAAACGGTGAGCATAGTGCGAACACGCGTCGTAAAGTTTGTACTGCTTTTGGTCTTCATCAAAACCCTTCTCGCACAGCTACGGTGAATTTAATCGATAAATTTGAACGTCTCAGACAAGTTAGTGATAGGGACTATAACTATAAGACTATAACTCATGTTTGTCCAGCAAGGTCAGCTGAAAATAACGACGCCTTAGCTGAGAGTGTGACACAAAATGTATCAATTTCGATACAATGGCGGCCAAATGGTAATGGCAATGGAAGTGTGATATCTCAAAAGTGGACCTTAATTGGCTGCCGACATCGTGCGATTTACCACAATTTTCCTTTGGGGCTATGTTAAAGACTAAGTCAATGAAAATGCTTCACCAACAATTGCACCAACAATGCACTAAACGAGAATATCAGAGATGTCATTCACGAAATACAGACGCGATTATGCGAAAACCTGAAAAATTTCATGAAAGAATGCGTATTTCATTACTAACCCCGGACTTGTACTTGTACTTTAAATGTACTTGTACTTTAGATGTACTTGTACTTGTACTTAATACTTTAGATTAAACTAAAAATATTAGCACTTTTCATAAAAATGTTGCGTTTTTCTATTGATTTAAAATGACACCTCTTGTTGGATGACCCTACATTAGTCTCCAATAGTCTAAGACTTCGAATTCGAACTTAAACTCCAACCAATCTAGCCAATCTTTAAAATTTCAACCAAATGTCAGCCTTCATAGGCATTTACTAATACATTGAACTTTGATTCGGAATTTTAAAGTATTTTTCAGTCGATTTGCTTTCAATGTCCCATATCATGAATTTTATCCTACGACAACATTATCCCGTCTAAGTGCCATATCTCGTTGAAATCGTCGATCCCAGACGTCTATTTCGAAAGACATTCATAAAGGACTTGAACGGATTCAAAACACAACTACAGCTTCGGTTCAACACTTTCAAAATAATGATAACCAATTCATCCAACGAAAAGACGCTTTGAAAACCTCTTTTTGAGATGAATAGGTTATCCCTTATACGTACCCGAGGGACACTCCCAAAGATAATCCCAAAAAAAGCCATCCGTTTAAACGCAATCCTTTTCCAAAGAAAAAAAAAAGGAAGACAAGAATCCTTCACACAACAATTTACATTTTTTCGGAGAACAAAAAACTCAGAGAAAGACCATTCAATCTTATCATCATCATAACCATTGAACTCATAAATAAGCAGACGCAGAGGAGCAGCAAAAACAGAGAACGGGCTACATGACAAGAAACATTATCCTGACAAATATTTACTTTCGTCCTTCATCGATCAGGGAATGATTTTTTTTTTTTTTGTTCTTCCCCATTTCTTGTTATCTGGAATTTTATTACTTATAGTTTTTTTTTTTTTTAAAGTAAAGTGGATCCTTTACGTTTGGTTACACCCAAAACAGATGTTTTTTTTGTTTTTTAAATAAATGCATCGAATGTCCTGTAACCCGATGTTTGAGGGTAAGGAAAGGACGAAAAAGGTTGTCAAACAAGAGAGTCATCAATAACCATCCATTTATTTATTTAGTCTGAAGCTTGGGGGCATTGCCAACCATTAGAAAGCTATTATTAGTTACAGATTATTTCAAAATTGAAACACGAATTCTTGCCGTATTATTTTCAAACACCCTGCCGCCACCATAACCCTTTTCCACGTCCACGGCCCATGTGAAATGAGGAAAACATTGAATGCACGTGAATTACCAAACTTTTGTGCGGCTATGTAAGTTTTTCAAAACCCCTCTCTGTGTATGCACTACGTGTGCCAGTGACAGGGGGTGCCTTCAAGCACAGTCAGTTCTGCTCTGTTCTGTTTTTTTTTTTTTTCGTTTTCCACTTGACGTCCATCAAAAGTTGCGTTGCATGTTTGCAGAGAAGTTGCAATTGACTGATTTTTCATCAGGAAGACGAATCCTGCCAGCTACCACCTACCACCCCCCTTTCATGCCAAATTGACTTTACCACTACAAACCGTAGAGAAGTATGTGTTTTTTGTGGGTTTTTCTGCTGGGCCAATTTCTGGGGGTGCAAAACGAAGTTTAGAAAGTTACACAACGAAGCTTCTGGAAAATTGAAATTAGACGGGAATTGAAAAAGTTAGGAAACAGAAGAAGTTCCCAACTGAAGAGGAAGCAGATAGGCAGGCAGGCAGATGTACATATGTACGTTTACATTCATTTAACTTACACTTTTTCAACTCTGTTAACGATGGAGAGCTTCCGCTCTTTTCCTACTTTGATTCCCAGTCTAGTTGCTGTTTCATGTTCAAAGTTAATGAGAGAGTTCTTTCGGTTTCAGTACCCAATGATGACGATGACAGTGCCCCTTTTGCACTTCTCGTTACAGTGCAACTTCACCGGCTATTATACATACTACTATGACCGAACTCTGGTCATTCATTTACGTCGTCGTCGTTCGGATCGTTAGGCGCGTGCTCTTGGCCTCCATGGTGCGTCACACCCAGTTCCATTACAACAAAGTCTGGAAAGTCATCACAGGGGCCATCATTATCATCAGCATCAGTGGAGTGACTTTATCATCATCGTTATCGCTGATGTAACTGCCGCCTTCATAGACGCCGCGCCGTCATTGTTTTTATTGCCATGTGATTCGGGTTTAATTGCCTAAGTTTTTGTAATGGGGTTGTGGAGCCCGATTTTTTTTTTTTTTTTTTAATTACTTTTCGTAGCATTGTATGGCATGTGAATACATACATTTCCGGGTGGATGAGTTCCTTTAAAGTGCCATAAAAAGTCGAAAGTGTGTTGGAAATATAATCTACGAAGGAGTAGATTGCGATGAACTGAATTTGTTTTTTTTTGTTGATTTGGGTTGAATTTTTGTGACAAAGTGTCTACGGTAGATGAAGGATGCAATTTTACTAGTAAATCAGAGTCGTACAAATAAATTACAGAGTTGCCAGTTTGAAAATCGAACAACTTCAGTGTGGAAAATGGAAGCCTTTCGTCAGATCTACAAGCCAAAAGAAGGGATTCAAAAAGATAAAACACGTCAAGGAATAAGGAGCCTGAGAAAAATGAGGTCGGCAGGAATCAGAGAGTGGACGTAGATACTCACAGAAGCAATGAATATGGACCTACGCAAAGCCTGCCCAATTAGAAGATTAAAAAAATTGGGTCGATCTACTACGTGAAAGTAGTAAGCTTTTAATCAACCAAAACGCTTTAGGGACCCTCCTGAAATCACATCCATCTTTTCTGTAAAACTATAGAAGAGACTAGTGTTTCGTCTCGGATGCATATGGCAAGGGAAAATCGGTAGTGTCTGCCCTGCATTCGTTGGTAGTAATCATTGACAAAACGTTTGAGAGCATTTCACTATGGTGTCCCTCCTTGATATAGAAGGAGTTTTTAACAATGTCGAAACAGAAGCTATATCTGTTGCACTTCATGACTGGAAGGTTGACAACTATCTTTGCAATTAGATCAAGTAAATGCTTAAGAGCAGGTTTATCCATGCTGTACTGGGGTGCTGTCTAACCAGAAATTCGGTGTACAGGGGAACCCTCAACAGCAAAGTATTACTATCACCAATACTCTGACTCATGGTAGTGAATTAGATACTCCTAATTTTGGGTAAAGAGGAGTTCAGTGTCATCACCTACGCGAAGGACATTGCGACATCGATATCAGAAAAGTTCCTTCTTACACTTAGAGGCCGGATGGAGTCTGCTCTAAAAAAGCAAAGAGGACAGATATATGTAATTGCAATACCTATAAGCTAGCTATAGAGGATGTAGTCTATAACCTCTCCGATAATAGGGGGAACCGTCAGCATCTATTAAATCGAAAAAATGTCAGTTAGATAGCGTAATTATCAGAATGGCAAACAGTAGGTGGAATAACATTATCACATGTCTCTCTTCTAAGCAAATCTGGTCAGAATTGGACTGTATCAAAACCAGTAGACTTATCTCCGTTAATAGAATAAATCTAAGTAAAGTTGGGGCCCTCACAAGGCATTCTCTGGTAGGGAGACAGGTTGCCATTTTGTCATATATGGGTCTACATTTTGGTTCCAGTACTGGTAATCCGGTTTTTCTATAGCGGTATCACAATGGACCTTCTTTTGATCGAAATGTGACCCTGCTGAGCAAGGATAGCTACCCAACCCAACCCTACGAAAGGAGCGAGATTTAAATTTGCTATAAACGGTTTTCGTACTTCGGAGCGAAGACGGGAGCACCCTAGTGGAAATGTAAAAGTAACTTCTACAGATTGTTAAACAGTGATGACAACCTAAAGAACAACCACTGATTACAATCCCTGGTTGGGAACTTCCCTTCGACATGCTTTACTTCAACAACGCTATGGGATCAGATAACCTATGAACTGAGTTGTTGAAAACTTCAAAGCAGAAGTTCGAAAAGCCAAACGTAGTTCTGGCGCTGTTTTTGTCAGACTATTGACAATACGTGTCAATCCTCTAGACTACCCAGAGTCCTTTCCAAACACCTTGCCGAGTGTTCTAATGATTTCCCAATTGTTTATGGACAGAATCTGATGAAGCATTGCTTAATCTGCTAATGAACATGCACTCCTCCAATTATCCACCTATTCCTAGCGACGACCCTACTCTGGTAAATATTCCACGCTCACCGCCAACTCCCGAAGTTATCAGCGAGGATAAACTGAAATGGGCGGTCATCAGTTTCAAGCCTTTAAAGTCCCCTGAGCCGGACGGCATTTTCTGCCACGAATCCATGCAGTCTTCAGCATAATAGTGCATAATCTGTCGGATGATGAACCTATAAAGCAACTGCCAAAGGAAATCCTACTTCGCAATTTTTCATACTTAGACGTTGTTTCGTTATGCAGATGCGCCCTGGTCTGCAAATACTGGAATGTCCTTGCCTTGGACGGCTCGAGTTGGCAAAAAATCAATTTGTTTGATTTTCAACGGGACATCGAGGGTCCCGTCTTTGAAAATATGCATACAGAAAGGTTGCCTAGAGCTAGGACCAACGTCGGCCGCCTGGTCTGAGGTAAGAGTGGTCTTTATATCCAAATCAGGAAAAAAATCGCGTACCCTCCCGAAAGACCCTAGACCAATCAGCCTAACGTCTTTTCTTCTCAAGATTCTGGAAACAATTCTAGACCTCCACGTTAAGGGTATTATTAATAGGACCCTACTATGCACGTCACAACATGCCATCATCAGAAAGGTAAATCTGTTGAAACGGCCCTTCACTCTATCGTTCAATCCTTCGAAAAATCCCTATCAATCAAGGAATTCACATTAGTGTCTTCCTAGTCGTAGAAAAAGCTTTCAACAACGTTGAAACTAATTCGATAACCAATGCCCTATGAAGGCTCAATATCTGCGAAACAATCTGCTGCTTTGTAGAGCACATGCTTAAAGCAGTGTAATCACCGCATCCTTCGAGGCACAAGGAGGAGTATTGTCTCCACCACTATGGACTCTAGTACTCAACGAAGCTCTTTTGAAAATAGAAAAAAACTGGATGCAAAGTTATCGCATATGCAGATGACTTCGCTATATTGGTAACAGGAACTGACCGATGTCATGCAGTCTGTTCTCAATAAACTAACAAGCTGGATTGAAAACTGTGCAATCTCTCTTAATCCGCCGAAGACTGAGCGTTGGTCCTGTTCACAATAAAAACACAAACTCGTTAAGTTTAATCTCCTAAAGCTAAGAGGCACCACCCTTATCCTCTGAAATAGTAGCAGTTACCTAGGATAAAGCTTGACCACAAGTTTCTTTGGAGAGAAAACATAGTCGAACGTACTGCCCTATGAATATGCAATAGGTTCCACTTGGGGTATACAACCAAAAATTTTGAGCTGGCTATCGATAATAAAACCGATATTTATGTATGCAGTACTGATTTGGTGGCCCGCCTTGGAGAAGAATTCCAATCTAACTACAATGGGAAAAATTCAACGAGTCACTTGTCTCAGTATTACTGGTGCACTGAGAACCTCTTCCACTTACTTCCAATTGACATTGTCTGCAAACAACTGGAGTCCTACTCAGCAATAAGACTGAGAAACTCCAAACAATAGAGGGAGCAACAAACCTGGATATGCCAGAATAGTATCGATTCAAAGTCATCGGTCAACACCTGCCCACTGAATCGAACTTGAATATGAGCTACGAGTTCTCAATACATAATCATCACGCTGGATGTGAAAAACGTCTTCAACACCGCAAACTGGAGAAACATCTTGCGCAGAAAATAATGACGGACTATTTTAGAAACAGAATACTACTCTACGACACCGACGATGGAACGAGGCAGTGTAACGTCACAGGCGGCGTTCCACAAGGCTCCGTTTTAGGTCCGCTACTGTGGAACCTAATGTATGATGACGTCCTCAGATTTGGAACTCCGAGGTCTTCGAAAATAATTGGCTTCGCCGATGACATAGCAATCGTTGTAGTGAACAAACACCTTGAGGAGTTGGAGCATGACTGCAATGAAGCTATCGGGATGGTCCAGGAGTGGCTAGTAAGCATGGCCCTACAACTTGCAGAAGAAAAGACTGAAGTAATGCTCATCAGCAGCAGGCGAGTCATGGAGACTATAAGAGTAATCGTGGGCGATCACGTCGTAGCTTCAAAATCAGAGCTGAAGCACCTTGGCATTACCTTAGATGCAAGGCTAACTTATAAGCAGCACCTGCAACATGCAACTGAAAAGGCAGCAAAGGCAACGGCTGCCCTATCAAGGATAATGCCGAATATTGGGGGACCGAAACTTAAGAAGAGATTACTCTTAGCAAGAGTTGCCGCATCAATAATGCTCTACGGCTTCCAAATATGGACTGGTGCCATGAAAACAAAATCAAACAGAAAGAAGACTGAGGCAGCCTACGTAACAGAAGCTGTCGTAACAGAAATACCGTGTCAGCAGGACATCGCCAATAGTAACGATTCGAAGTAGTACTGAAGTACCACCGAGGACAAGTCTGGAAGGATGGCAGGATAGATGGTGTCACTCTGACAAAGGCAGGTGTCGAGCTGAATCTCTATCTGACCCAGATGCTTACTGGCCATGGATGCTTCAGAGCCTACCTGCACAGATTTGGACACGACGACAACTCCTTTTGTCCAACGTGCATGGAAGCAGTGGAGGATGCGGAACACATCATGTTCCACTGCCCACAATACTACGTAGAACGGCACCTGCTGGTAAACCAATTGGGCGAGGATTTAACCCCAGACAACTTCACCAGGCAGGTGATGAGCAGGGAAGAGGCTTGGGACGCAGTTAGCGACACTGTGACTACAATTATAAAAGAGCAGCGAAGACAGAAGCAGCCAACTTGAATGAGCCGAGTATATAAGGCTGAAGACCCCCCTCGCGATGAAATGCTTGACGGCAGTGCCGCGAGGACGGGCTCAGTTTCGTCTTCAAAAGATTCCCACCTTCCTACGTAAAAATAAAAAATTCTCAATACCAAACATAAATAACTAAATGAACACAACGGGATGGCCTGCACCAAGAATCGCTGACAATTTTGACGGACGGGTCCAAAAACGAAGACGGAGTCTGTACTGGAGTCTTCTCAGAAGACTTCGATATACACCTCTCCTTTAACATTCCAAACTATTACTGCGCTTTTCAGGCCGAAGTCATTGCCATTTGTCAAGCAGCTGACTGGCTTGCGGTTAATGCAATATCATCATTGGATATTGCCATATATACATTGACAGTCAAGCAACCCTTCCATCCAGCAGAACGAGATCCTGAAAGACTGCCCTGTATCTCTTAACGAGATATTTGGACAGTACAACCTCACCCTTACCCTTTGCTGGGTACCAGGTCACTGTAAAATACCAGGAAATTGTTAGGCTGACGAACTAGTTAGACGAGGCCCCTCTGGTTTGAGTAATATATTTGTCACCGGCATCGAGGAATGAACATCTTATGCTAAATACCTTATCAACGGCGATGCTGTGAGTGAGGCCAATCATCGATGGCATCAATTCGACTATCTCGCTGCTCTGGACGACTGTAAAAAAGACCAGGTCCATCGAACTCCTAGAACGTAAGAGAGGAACACTCTCCAAGATAGTTAATACCCTCACTGGACATTCTGCTATAGGAAGGCATGCTCAAAGATTGGCCATTTCCTACAATGACTTCTGTAAAAGCTGTGTGAAGAGGAACTTTGAGCATTCCGTACAATGACTTCTGCAGAAGCTGTAGGTATGAAGAGGAAGAGGAGACCATTAGTGCACTCACCAACATCAGAAAGGCTACATTGAGTCATTTCAGCAACGCCTGCAAGGCTAAGATTAGCTTCTTCAAACAAAGGAGTAAATGGTTTCTAGAGTATGACGGTGATCCACCCACCTCAAACATCGGCAGCACAATGCACCTTCTTCTGATCTAAGTGCATGTAAGGATCCTTTAGCTTCGGTGCACCGACAACGATTCAGTAATAAAAAGTTTCTGTTAAAACTTCACGTAATGTCTTAAAGGCTTCCAACTTAGACAAACTTATTGATTTAAGGCCCAACTCGAGCCCTTGATTTAAGAATTTGTAAAATTTAATAAATCAATTACGTTAACCCTATTCCCCACAATCCAAATCCAAATCCAAATCCAAATCCACCATTCACCATTCACCATTCACCATTCACCATCCCCATTTCCCTTCCTCTTGAATAAACATTAATACTTCCGCAACGAACCACCAACGAACGCAAAAAAAAAAAAAAATAAAACAAAACGAAACTCTTCCCAATTGCATTATTTCTAAACTTCAATTAGGACTACAATCACCCTTTAACCAATCGAAGACCTTCCTCCAGCACATTCCATCACATTTAACCATTGAATCCTTTCACAATGGGTAT
Source organism: Xylota sylvarum (assembly GCA_905220385.1). NCBI lineage: Eukaryota > Metazoa > Arthropoda > Insecta > Diptera > Syrphidae > Xylota > Xylota sylvarum. Next base: position 97,523,673 of record LR999957.1, on the reverse strand, counting down.
CCTTTTGCGATCATTTTCCAATTTTCCCCACCACCAGAGAGAATGAAATTGGATTTCTTTTTCCACTTTTCTTTTTTTTTTTGTCTATTCTTTTTCTTTCTTGCTGTTGTATCGAACAAAAAAAAATATATCGATGCTGCTGGTGGTGGTGGTGGTGGTGGTGATGGTTAAGGTCCAGGTCCTTGCTGGTGGTGTTTCATTGCACCAAAGCAGCAGCAGCAGTTGTCATCGTTTGTCTTCCAGCAATGAACCCTTTCCAGTTGCAATTCCACACAGATGCATCGTTAGATTGCGATAGAAATTTCGACAGCAATTTTCCTTTTCCTTTCAAAAAAGAAAATTCTTCTTCTTTTTTTTTTTTTGTTTGTTTTGTGTTGACACAAGGGAGGAATCTGTGATGACTTGTCATAAGTCAGCGGAAAGTAATTTTTTTTTTTTTGCTTTGTTTTTCCCAACCAATAGATGGAGTAACTGTCTCTCGGTTTAACATCTGTCAGGGACGATGACAATTTTGATTCCATAGCTCGTTAACCTGTAAATTGACTTTGTCAAGGGAGACGTAAAGAACACAGACACATGCCATCGAAATCATAGGTGGCAGGGTCACAACCATGATGATGTGTCCGTGTCCAATTGTGATTGAATAGTGGGAGTGAAGCAAAGGCTATTTAAAATTGTCCACCTGTTTCCATGAAAATCCCACAACACGGACATGAATAATAAAATATCCTCAGCATTACAATTGTTCCACACATGCCTTCTACATACCATATATACCTACAGTCGAGAGGCAACACAATCCAAAGTGAAAAGCGCATGAAAATGGAAAATTATCGGAAATCAAATATCTTCTGTGAAACAAGCATTAATGTGGGTGGTGCGGATGGTTGGTATCACTTCAAGTTCATAACGACAACACCATGATTTTTCATTTAGAAAAAAAAAAAAAAAACAGAAAGAAAGAAAAAAAAACTCAACACAAAGGAATTCGAAGGAAGATCTCACGAAGTAGACGCCTTCTTTATGTTGCTGCTGCTTGGATTTTGTTTTTTTTCTTCCTTTTATAGCCATCAATGGAATCTGATTTGATACGATTGTGGTATTAAACGTGAGTTCTCTTATGGTGAATGTATTAAGGCAGGAAAAAATAAATGAAATACACCGAGTATGAGGTTGTTTATTATTACATCTGTCTGTTTGTGAAGAAATCTTTGCAAGTGCGCACAAAGAAGATGAAATGCGAACACACTTGGCTACCCTTTATGCTGGAGGTATGTATGTAAGGGGTGCCGGATTTGTACTTTGCTGTGGCAACATCGATTTATGATATTTTAGTAAGCACTTGGGGGAGGGATAGGGGTCATACTATTTTCGGAATCCTTACTTATAACTGCGTATACTTTGGTTTGTTAACCGGCTGTTGAAGTAGAGTAGTAGCTTTAATGCGGTTGAAGGATAGTAGGGGAGTTCCTCTTCGAAATGCATTTTAAGGGGAACTCCCCTAGTAGAGAGCTCGGATGCACTCCATGGATCATAGGATGCGTGTAACAAAAATCGTACAAAATGGACTAAGAGGATACTATTCTAAAGGTGATCACATGAGTATCCAGCATACCCATTTCATTTAAGAGATCCACTCTGCACTCCTATAGACATGTCAGCATTTTAGTTGAGAAGATGTGGAATGCGGTTGATAATTCCATATGCACATATCTATATTTGTAGAACGCTTTATTCAGGTGTTGAGGTCCAGGAAGCAGCAATTTGACTTAAGTAGACTAATAGGATAGGAAGAGATCCACAATGTCACATTCAGGTCAATGCAGACCCTTTGCCAAGACCAAAATAAAAGAGCAGCGATATGGACATGTGGCACCCCTCCAAACGCAAGGACCCGGGACGGCGGTAAAACTTCATCTAAGCTAAAGTGGAGGAAATTCATCTCTTCTGCTGCTATGACCCACTGAGCATGTCTATTAATGAATACTGTCAGATGCTAGACAGTCTTGAAGGCGAAGTAAGAGGAAAGTCACCAGTAATTGTAGCCAGAGACTTCAACGCATGAGTTTTAAAGTGGAATAGTACTAAGACGAACCAGAAAGGTAAGGCGCTCCTTGAGGCCTTTGCTAGTCTCGACCTAGTGTTACTCAATCACGGAAATAGTAACAAATTTGACAATTGTAGATCGCGTTCCATCATCGATCTGACATTGCGAGAAAAATAAAATGGCGTGTCTCAGCAACCACAAGGCTTTCATCCTCGAAACAAAGGTTAAAGAGCGAACCTAGCGACCCTCCAATAAAAGTACAAAAGTTGGACTAGAAAACAAATAACGTAGGCAACGAAATGCTTGAATATATGCTTGACACTATGTACATACCAACAGGCACAACCGAAGAACAAGCCAAAGAAGCGACTAGGTCCTTATCTCGAGGATGTGATGCTGCCATATCACGTAAGAAAACCTGAATATTGATTGGTGGAACTACGACATCTCGGACGTCCGTGCAGATTGTCTTACAATGGCTGTCTTGGCAATGAGGCTACGAAAACTTGCGTGAGCAATTCTGAATAATAAGAAAACAGATCTGTAAGTTGATAAAAAAGAGCAAACGAGAATCTTTCCAGGAACTTAGGCATGAACTGCAACACAATCCATGAGGAAGCGCCTATCAAATAGTAATGAAAAAACTGTAACCGACAGCTGCACCGACATACCCAAGCATGTTGCGCCTGATCGTTAGCACCCTATTCTTGGCGAAAGATGAAGTCCCGACACCCTTTCGAGAAAGATCAGATGAGGAAATCTTAGACGTTGCAACAGCGATAAAGGCAGAGATTGTCTCGGATTTGTATAAGACAAGTTTAGTGGAAGGAAAATTCCCATTAATTCCCTATCCCGAAGGGCAATAAGCCACCTGACGAACCGTGGTTGTACCGGTCGTTGTGCATACTTGACACAATGGGTAAAGTCGTGGAAAAAATCATACGAACAAGACTAGAGCGATACACTGAAGGAGACCATGGGCTCTCCAACCAACAGAATAGCTTCACAAGAAGCAAATCACCATACAGGCAATAGAGGCAGTGTTCGACATTGAGCATGAAGCAATCGCGGCACAAATATGGTTAGTAGGAACAAAGCAGTACTGTGCCTTCATACTACTCGACACCAACTCAGTTAACTGGAACTATGTAAGCAGAGTATTGAGTACTCTGCAGATACCTAACTACCTAATAAGAATAATTGACAGCCTTCACTACGAAATAGAAGAAGGGCCAAAGAAGTACAAAAGTACGGAAGAAGTTCCTCAAGGGTCAGTGCTTAGCCCAGTGCTATAGAACATAATATAAGATCCGATACTGAGTACATATCATCGGCTGCACTGATGATGCTGCAGTAGTTGTTGTGGCAAAAACTTGTCGATTGGTTAATCCTAGTTCTACAGATACGGTTCCTATTCCTGTGAACAAGCAAACCGTCCAGTTAATTTGATGTAGTTCAATATGTCATCGAATGGTCTGTTGGATAATTCTTCTAGGTCACGGATGAAGTGTCCGCCGATAAATTTAAATCTAAGGTGGACATAACCTATACAGTGATAGGGAAAGTGGACGGTATCCGCATTGATTTCCTCATTTCCATATCAATGACAGGTGTAAGTCTTCCTTCATTTGACTTAGTTTTTTTATGTAATACAGCAGAGTGTTATGTCCCGTGTTGAATCCTTTCAGGGTAGAAAAGAATTTCCTATCCATTTGCATTATCCTGTCGGTTTTTCTTTTAAAGAAACAAGGCTTCTTGTGATCACATAAGTGTAGAGAGGACCACCTGATGTTTGTCTCTTTTAGGTCTTCAATCTTTGCTTCAAGCCAGAGTATTCAAGTGTCGGCTTGTTCTGATGTGGATTTCGAACCTCTTCTGTCCAATTCTTCGACCTTCTCATTACCAGGTAAGTGTTCTTGTCTATAAACACAGCAGAGGGTATCCAAGGTTCCAAGAACCTTAAGCTCTTCACGGCAGCAATACACAAGCTTGGATTTTATTTCGACCCCAGAAATAGCTTTTTTTGCTGCGCCTTGCTCATAGGAAAAAATTCAGAACTTAGAGGAAAGCATGTATGTCAAAACCAGGTACGTGGGGCATATAGAACATTTTTTTAAACACACTTCACAAGCGACAATAAATGCAAGTGAGTCACTGAAAGACAATAAGAAGCCTATACGGTTCCAACCCTTCATGTCAAGTGGCATGTGATGGGAGTTAATGAGAGTACAAGCGCTTTTACGCAAGCATCTCACTATCAATTCATTCTCTACACCTCCACATTAGTGACTAGTGGCTGCCTGCCTAGTACCTCGAATGGAAATTGAGTAACCAACCCCTTTGAAAGGTTGTTGGTGGCAGCGAACGTTAGAGGGCGGACAAGTGTTTTCTCACTAAGGCAATTCATCCCTTGATCCGGACAGCAGGGGATGAATTGTAAAGATGATATCAGCGGTGGCATCTACAGTTCCAGTCAGGTCGAAATATCAGTCTTATCCTTATATGAGCTGCTTTAACATACTTGAGTCCCAGGTCTATAGTGATCTCCAATACTGAGTCAGCGTATTGGCAAGGAGTTGATGGTGGAGGAACCCTTAATGAGACGACGGCAGCGCTCATATTCCTGAAGCGGGTTACTGACACTCTTGTCCTAGGGATATACAAAAAGGCAACTGTTCTTCCAGGTAGGGGGTTGAGCGTAAGGGTAACTTCCCTACCACGGGAAAAAAAACTATGATTTCTCTGTTGACGAATCTGTACGTGGAATGTTCGGACTCTTAACAGGCCATGTGCAGCCGAACAACTCACAGAGGCCCTAGACTGTTATAATGCAAACATCACCGCCATCCATCCGTAGCTCTCAAGCACTTTAACAAAACTATTGCGAACACATTTTCTGAAACCAGGATCACAGCTACTAATTTAATTTCGCCCGCAAATTAACATTATTAAGACGCAAACTGCAGCCCTTTAATCAATTAAGTCAAGTAACTATCCAGATCCTAAATCCTAAATCCGCGAAGCATATGATTTAGAACTGAAGAAACCTGAAAGGAAATCATTCAATGAAGAGTCCCTTGAACTACTTTTGGATAGTCTATTTCCCGGTTGTTACAAAGTTGCACTTGATCTGTGAATCAATACAATCACACCACTAACAAAATGTTTCATTTTTGAGACCAAAATCCTTTGGATTATACGTTGATTTAAACTACGCGATAGGTTGAGGAAGTCCTTAAACATTATTCTCCCCTGGCTAGCAGTTATATTCAAGAGAAGTGTGGATCTAGTCCGTATACCCAGAATGTGGTGGAAGTGAAGGTGTTTTCAGGTGCTATCAAAAGAGCACTTCCTAACCAACAATGTTCGTCGGTAAGAAAGTGTATCCGACGGATGCCACAATAGCTATGAGAGGATCACGTGAACCGAATGGGTGAAGTGAACCTCAGATCTGTCAGATTCCACGAGAAGGGTGGTTAAATCTGTAGTTGACTTCATCTACATATGATGGCAACCTTCTAACAAAAGTTACATTTGAAACTCCTGGTAGCGTCCTGTTTTGATTGAATTTTGTTTATTATTTTAGATTCTTTATTCATTCGAACTTCATTTAATCCTAGTATTTTACAAACACTTTAGCTAAAATGTCCGTTAATTAATACCAAAACAACTTTTGCAAACAGTTTCCAAAAATATATTTTCAAAAGAAAATCAACTATGACTCCCCTTTCAAGGATTCATAAAGCTTCGAAAGATTAAATTCAAAAGATCAGTCACTATTAATTTTAAATGAGAATACTGGATTTCCTCTTTCGAGGTTAAGGAAGGATAAGAAAAATAGGAAAACAATTCACCAAAAACTGCCTCGCCACTTAGGTTACCCGACCTAAACACTGTGTTCTGGTTCAGCAGCCAACCCGTTCTACATCCTGTGGGATGTAAAACCATCCAAATCCAAAGCAAACTGAAGGTATATCCTTCTCACATTTCTTTTGTGTATTTTCCTCGGTTTTTTGTACCTTTCCTCTTACTCCTTTGTCAGACCGAGTTTTTTTTTTTATTCATGCTTTTGTTGTATGGCTTGTGAGTGCTCCATCCATTTGTGCATGTTGTCCCTTCCATCAGAAAGCTATTCAGTCAGGTATCCACCAAGCAAACAGGTAAAGGAACTAGCAGTAGGAAAATATAACCACTCGCAGGTTTAAAAAGAGCATCAACATCAGTAGGAAGTCAGATAGTCAGTGAGAGGCTGGCTTACCTGCATCATCATCATCCTTTTCGTCATTGTTCGAATATATTTGTAACAAATTTTCTTTGGCAGGATACTCTCTTAGCACATCATTAGAATTACATGTTGCTGCTAAGTTGAATGGGAATGAAGGAGGAGAAGCTTGATTTTGGTGTGATTAACTGCTATTGCATAAGAGATAACTTGTATCGGTTTGGCTGGATACACTTGTCCAACCACCATTAACCACAAAACGAATCCTTCCCTGACCTGGGAGAAAAATGCTTTTTTTTTTTTGTATGCTTCTGCCTATTTTGTTGTCAAGTCTGCGAATAAAGGATGTCATTCGTATAAAATACAACATTATCGAGGAGCATAACCACACACACGAGCTGGTCCTGTAGCGAGAGTCCTTTCCCGCTCTTCTGCAATATTTAAAAGTGGTTTTTCGAAATGTTGGATGCGGTTTTGTAATCAGTGGAATTGGTTTGCAGTTGTGTTTGCTTCGGTTCAAAAGTCATCAAGTGGAGAAACGAAACAAAAAAAAAAATCGAGAGACAAGGACAACAATGAAATCCTTTTGCAAAAAAAAAAAAAAAGAAAAAAAAAAAAAATACTGCACACCAGCAGCAGGAAGCAGCAGCAATACAATAGCTGCAGCCACGGTAGTGTGGTATATTGTGATATCAGGTTTAATAGGCATTTACTTTGGATGGATAGGAGTAACAGGTGCACTATTGACATAGTTTTCACTCGTGTAGACCCGAGTTACGGGATGGGCTCAGAAGAGCGGAGGATATTTTCCAATTTGCGATGCGGTTTAGTGGTTTCAATGGTAATCGGGACACGGGGCGTATGAGTAATTTTTTTTTTTGTAATCTGTCCTTTCATCGGTGAAAGATCGAATTCGTGATGCGAGATGAGCCCTCGGATAAGGGAATTCGTCCTTCACTGTTTAGGGATTCTATCAGCGAAAAAGTTAGCGAATTTCAAAACACTCATTCTGTGTCAATAAGTTTAGTGTCCTCGGTACTTCAAGGCAGATGATGTGACGTGAAGGCTGGTAAATCGTCAGCTAGTGAAATTTATCGAACCAAATAAATTTCCGCATGACCGGTAGTAAAAGGGGAATCTTACGTGATACATAGTGCGATTATTTTATGTGGGAGGAGTTTTTTGAAGAAGATGTGCTTCTCAATGGATTTTGAATGGAGCCTAGTTTAAGTGTGATCTAGTGTTGGAGTAGAAGGTGAAAAGAGGGTGATAAAGTTTGCCAAATTCACTACAGTGCCTTACTTTCTGTTATAAGAACAGTGTTTCTAGTGAATACACAGCCATCACTAGGGAATTAAGGACGAGCCCACTTCTGGGATTCACAAAAGAGCACTTAGCAAAAAATTGAAAGCTACAAACTCTGACAAGGCGAATCAGGATAACAGCTTGTAAAGAGTCGATCCAACGAAAAACAGCAAATGTGCATCTGTCGGTAATGTAGGTACTTGTGGAATCTCTTACGAGATATGTACGCTGTCGTACCGGTTGAGACACAAATGGCAGTGTAAAATAAACGAAATGTGCTAAATAGCAGGAGAAATGTTATGGAAAATGTAATAGCAACCATCGGCGACCATATCATGGCTTCCAAGCCGGAGATAAGGTACCTTGGCATACTCATAGTTGCAACGCTTACTTTCAAATAACAACTGCAGTACTCAACTGACTAAACAGCAAACGCAATCGCTTCACTAATAACAAAGCTGCCGAACATTGGCGAATAGAAATGTAAGAGGAGGCTGTCATCTGTCAGTTTCTAAGAGTCCCAATATGACGAAATCGAAACATACCTTCGAACTAGTATGTTGAGAGTTTGCTGCGTTTTCAGAACCATTACCTGCAATGCAGCTTGTGTAGTAAGATACTTTTGCCAAAGAAGGATAGACATGTACTTATACTCAACAAATCATATCCGATTCCCTGCAGTACGAAAAAGATTCGCGTCTATTCAAGAAGTGACTGACAGGTTACTCGAATCTGGACCACATGGCCATGAAGATATTGAAAACTACAGATGGTTGTAGGGCACTTATCGACGCAGTTCGACCATAAAACTGCTCCGACAGGATCGACATAGGAATGCAGTCCTAGACGGTAGTCCCGTAAGAAAATAAATCGCATTCTAAGCAAATAGATTCATCTTAAATACTACGATCCATCAAAATAAATAGTCTGAAAAAGCCAGTCCTGCTCATTTATCTTATGAGCTAGAGTACTAGTTCGGGGAACACAATAGTCTACTCAGGTCGCATAGCAGAGACCTACATCAGCATTTGCCTGAAATGTAGAGAATCGTTCTAGTTTGTTTTCTGAGACCTGTACCAATTGTCCATGGAGATGACAGTGCCACAATCGGAATGTAAAACTCATTGTAAAGTCCAGACACTGCATTGTCAATTTAACCATAACGCACGGAGTTCTAAGCAAACTAAGTGAACATATGGTTGGACCACTTAATGATGAGACCAGGTTTCTGCCAAGCACGCAACGAGTCGCTAAAGTAGGTTGAAAGGAGTTAAATAAAGGAAACAATGAGTTACCCTGCGAATGATTTTTTTTAAATGATTTCCTTATCCTCCTCATACCAACTGCTTCTGCGGAAGTCATGTGAAAAGATACTCAGCCTTTTGCCATGGACAGTGTCCAGTAAGAAAATCGATAATGTGGCTCATCTGTAATCCTTTAATGGAACCAACTCGGCACTACGTTTTAGATGGAGCCGAGGCCAGATTTGTCTCCAAAAAATGCAAATAGAGAGATTTTCCCATCTACAGTTTGTTTTACTAAAAGCGTCCAACTTTAGTAAGGGTTTACAATTAGCGAGGGTCATAACCAGGTTCTGACACTTCGGCACGATTCTATGGGTTGCACCCAATCTGGCAAACTCGTCAGCCTTGCAATTTCCCTCAATTCTCAATGCTGAACTGCTCCGTCATCTCCAGAAGAAACAAACGGGAGTTGAAAGCAACCTTTGAAGTGATGAAGCACGATTCTAGGGATTTGATTCCCGCTTGACTGTCAGTGAAAATGCTGATATCCCTGACAGATATTGCCTTACATTTCAGCTATTTAACGGCTTCCTCCGGAGAAGAAACCATAGTCCAGCCTGTCATCAGTCTGGGAGCCGTCCATTTAAAAGTGAACTGAACTTTGCTTAGGAGAGAGAGCAGTGATCCATTCGCTACTTTCGGACAAATAACAGGGTCGGAGGGTTATTGTCGGTGTCTTCTAGGATAAAATCGAGGAGTGACCCTTATGATAGTTATACCACTGTGAGGAGGCTTTGACTCGAATAGCCGCATTAGTAGCCAATTACTTGCCACGAATATCTAAGGGGTGCGCGTGGAACATAATGTCCAGCACCGCTGAGGGAGAAGTTCATGCAGATCTTTGCACCATAGGTAGGAAATTGAGGTGAGTAGTTCTAATAAGAGACGACCACCAGAAGTATAAGCCTGATAACAGATCCTTACATCCAGCGTATGATATGAGGTTGAAAATCTCAGTTCCTACCTATGACCTTTTCACAGGAGTATAGAGCCACAGTTGCCTTCTTTACCCGTTCAAGTAGACTGGCTATCCAGTTTAATTTCCTATCCAAAATGAGAACCAGTAGCCCGCATTTGGGGCCTATCAAGTAAGCCGTAGAAGAGGACATTGGAGGATTTCCCTAAGAATATCAGAATGTTTTCCGGATGTGGTAATAGCAATGTTATTTCCATAGGAAAACCACTCCACAACCAGTCCATTCTATGTTCAATAGCAGCTCATTGACTCCACTCCACAAAAGATTTGACAGGACACTACCCTGAGGAGTTCCGCAAGCTAACAAGACGATGCGCGGCCCGCCCAGCTGCTGAGCAATTGATTGGTCAATAATCCAAGCGAAGAATCGACTTTCAAGCTTGTAAGTGCATCCACAATTGCTGTAGATTTAATATTCTGAGAGTCCCCTTCAATGTCCAGGAACGCGAGCATGGTGAATTCTATGATTCTCTAACAAGTGCAAGGCTGTTTCGATTGACTTGCCTTTGTAATACTCCTGTTGGAACGTAAAGACCATAGATGAAACATCATCAGAAACATCAATAAAGCTTACGAAGTGAATTTCTAGAATACATGAAGAATTCCAGCAAAATTCGAAAAAGACTCAACTGCAGCAATTTTTTTCCATCTCGACCCTAACCTTTGAGATTGACAACATCCCTGTATTTGACTTGCACTGGTTCCTATTTAGATCATTTAGATAACCCGCAGCTATGGAACAGGGTTATCCATCTAATTACCATCAAAGAAAAAGCCAGATAATAAATATATATATGTATATGTATACTAATTTCGCATTGTCTCGGGGGATGACAAAGTGATGGGGGTGCCATCAAAGGCGCTATGCATCCTGATACAATTTATCTGCATAGAATAAGGACTATATAATTGAACAACACTCAACAACGGGTCCATAGAGAGAGACACAATAAGCAAAATGCCTTCAAGCCTGAGCTCAAGTGATAATCAGACATCAAAAGGATGCATGCAGGCCTTTGTGCTAGCTTTATTGCCACCGTTAAACGAGATATTCGCATTGAGTGCATCAGGGAATTGACACAAATTTAATTAATTAAATAACAATGACATTGGATTGCATTTGCCTCCACTGATCCTCTGCAATCCACTTAGTCCGTATCTCGCCCCCATCGTATCCTTTTGAATAAATTCAATTTACACAGGCACTCTCCACTCCACTTACCAACCGTAATCTGCTCAAATTGAATGAAATACATGAGGAGGCGTTACGGTCAAAAGTGTCCTTTTTTCCCGTTGTTGTTGTTGTTGTCGCTTGTATATTATTTATATCGAAACAGATTCCAACAAATTCAAAAGCGTTCTCTTCCTTGTTCTTCCAATTTTTTCTTTTTCGTTTTTTTTTTTTGCGATTTCCCTTATATGAGGATCACCATTATCGAATCGAAAAGGATAACATCCTACTCTGTAAGAGAGAGTATATTTCCATCGTAAAAAATCATAAAGAGATGATTATCCCTCATTTCGTAGAAGAGTGCTCCTTTTCAATTTACAATTTTATGCGTATCGCACACAAAAAGGACATCATAGCTCTCGCTCTCTCTCTCTCTCCGGCAACACAGTGAATGTCAACTGAATAGCTCGTATTTCAATTACATGGGAGAGGTCATCTTTGACAAGCACGTACACATGCATACATATTTACTTTTTTTTAAGGAGAAACTTTATCATTATCCTGTCATAAGTGTTTTTGGTATTTTTGGTACTTTAAGCGAAGTGTCTTGTGCTGCTGGTGCTTTTCTTCCAAGACACACTCAAGTCCAACAGACTCTTTTTGGTTAAGCACTTTTAGATTATATCCTTAAATTTAAAGGGGCGGACATTTGTATGGCAAAAGTAATTTCCTTTTCTGGGATATTTTCAAATAGAAAATACATATCATATGCGAGTATGTGTTGTGTCCTTGGATGACACACAGTTCAGTAAGTCCTTTCGCTTCTGTGACAAAATGATAATCTATGGATATTTGCGCATGAAATTGAGTGTTGATTAGGATTTGTGGTGACAAAGGTGGAACTTTCCTTCACTGACTACAACGAAGGGATAATCACACACAAATCCTTTTGACCTGCTTTCTCACACCCCCTATTCATATGTATGCGCGTGTGTGTGTATGTCTATCAGTAAGGTGCATATGAAGATGAAGGTGTGTTTACTTTGTAGAGAGACGGAGATACCCTTAAAGAAGAAGAAGAAGTTTGGTGAAGGTGAACTGTCAATTTGTGTAGCATTATAGGTCAAGGAGGATGAGTGAACAAGTGTCGAGGTGAAATAGTGTTATTTGATTGGTTTGGCTGATTAAGTTTTCGGTGTGTGTAAACTGGGAATGGTCAAAGGAGATCAAAGTAAAAATTAGTAAACTCACTGTGTTGAATGTCAGCAAAGGGGGAATGGAAAGGTGATAGTGTTTGTGTTGATTTCTCATTTGAGAAAAGGTCAAGTGTTAGGTAAATTGAGTTCCAAACTGCCGGAGGTTACATGGTGGTCCAAATATAATTGTGTTTAAGATTCTAGAAAGGATGTTGGGGAATGGAAGCAATAACATTCCATTTGGGTGTGTTAATGATACCTATTCGATGTAGGCTTGCTCTGTGCATAAACGTCAAAGGCAATTAGTTAGGGTTCCCATCTACCAGCGGATATGTGTTTAAGACTTGAAGTCTTTAATTAGGGATTCTGTCATTGAAAACTATGTTACAGTATATTTGACATTCGAGCTTTAACTATCAGCATACCGAAGATCGTCTTTAGATAAGTAGGCATATAGTTAACCTACAATGGAAACCATAGACGGAAATATCCCAACCAGAGGATATGAGGAAAGGATGTATTTATATCATAAATAGTCAAATAAGACGAATTATCTTGGAAAGAAAAAGAGTTAACAACACTGTATCTATATGGATGTACGAGCTGCTGAGCACAAAATCAACGTCGCTAAGAACTATCAAGGTTAACATAATAAGAGGATGTTCTAAACAAAAAAATAAACAACCCGTGTCCTCATGATAATTAAGAATACACCAAGAATACTAAAATGGATAAATAATCCCATTCTGAGTCCAACACTCACCTATGGAACAATTTCTGGACAACAGACTGAAATCACGTTGAGGGTGACACACAATAAACTACAGAGGGTGACATGCCTCTGCAATACTGGGACAACCAGCCCAACTTCTGACACTAAGGAGCTGGTGCTGGTGCAAAAGTGTTTCTCGAGAATAAGAAGAATAAGCCTAATCCACAAAAAGAAGACTATGCGCTAGTTACAAAGGTATTACCTACCATATTGTGTCAAAGCATAAAACCTTTTGTAAATAACTTCATTGGGCCCTATCATCCAGAAACAACCTAAGAAGTTCAAATAGAAAGCCCTCATCCCTTAATCTATTTCAAAGCTGCCTTTGACTACAGCATTTGTAAAGGCTAGCCATGCAGTACCATGTCTATTTCGTCTGTGCAGAATGACTATATACAAATCTCGGTGGTCCTCCAAAATAAGAACTCAGTGGTCTGTCCGCGAGTAGAAGCTACCGAACTGATTTAATGGTAAAAGAAGTCAAAACAAAAGACATATCCTGTCAACACACAGCGCAAATTAATGGAATAGGAGACTTTTGTCGAATCTTGGTTCTACTTATCAATCCTGGAAACAATGTCTTAGCCAGAATAACACCATCGACCAGAGTTTTTGATTCCAAGCCCAAGGAACAACACAACAGAGGAAGGCGTCAGTCGCAAGAGTAAAGGGGGAAGCCAACTAACTTTCAGCGCGCAACTGAAAATAGTTAAGAGCTAAAGTCAGGGCTAACTAGGCACGCTAATTGGCCGAGACTCAGGCTTTCTCTGTTATGCGATCGTGATTAATCTTCCTCAATTCCTTCATTAGTTGAGGCCCAGGTTCACCCCGAACTGTAGCGCCACCTAAGTAAGTAAGTAAGTAATTCCTTCATTTATAAGGAATGCAAGAAAGCAGCTCTTAATAGGTGTAACACTAGGTTTCCAAGACTCTACGAATGACACCTTATAAGTTAGCACCATATAAGCATAAGCACCTTTTAAGACGTCAATAAGTTAAGTAAGAGGCTTTCGCCATTCCCGTGTAATGTGAAAAGGGTCATGCTCTTTCTTCAGTCCACTGAGAGAATATCGCCATATGTTTTGTCGTACGACTAAAGTCAGAAAGTGTGAAAGGACCCTTCATGAAAAGCTTTTCGAATACAGTGATCACTATGAACAAGCCAGGCTGCTCTCAACATCACTTATCTGATAAACAGCAGAGAGTAGAATATGTTCAGACTACTCATCAAAAACATGATCGTCATCGTTGTCTACATTTCTGTGTCACAGACATGCCCCACAATTCGCCAATTTTAAGGAAAAAATATTTTATCAGTGATTTTGAAGAAAACACAAAAAATGTTACTTAAGCAAATACATACATATGTATGTAGGTCACCCACTATACAATATGGTCATGCCCATTTTTGGGGCGTTTTTCTTTAAAAATAAATTTTCATCAATTTTCCTAAAATGATTTGAGTTTTCGATATGTGCCTATGTAAGTTCATATCTCATAGCTCGGCTGAGCATCAGTCTCCCAATTGGATTGCTCAGATGCTTCAATCGAGAGTCATATCTTCATCGCAAGGAGATGTAACTATCAGGAGAAGCGTCTACAGAGGAACCCCCCAAGGAAGAGTCTTATCCCCTCTAATATAGCTCCTTGTAGTGGATGAGATCTTGGTAATATTGAAGGAAAACGGCTTCAACGTGACGGCCTATGCCAACGACGTGGTTATCCTGGTCTCGGGGAAATTCCCTTCAGTCCGAAGCGAAAGACTCAATCTCGCACCACAACTAGTGGAGAATGGGGTTAGCAGCAAAGGGCTGGAAGTGAACCCTTCGAAGATGGAGGTAGTTCTCTTCACTAGGAAGAGATCAATTCCTGCCTTCAGACCCCCAAGTATCAGTGGTACTGAACTAAGTATCCGACATCCCGACACCCGACATCTGGGTGTAATTCTAGATTCCAAACTAAATTGGAAGGATAACACTGCTGAACGCGACAAAAAAGCAAGCGTAGCTTTCTATTCTTGCAAGAAGACATTCAGTAACACGTGGAGTTTTAAGCCAGCTATGGTGTACTGGATATACACGGCGGTCGTAAGACCCATTCTTACATATGGTTCACTGGTATGGTGGACGGTACTGGAGAAGCAATACCAGCTTACTAACCTCACCAAAATCCAGAGGGCAGCGTGCATCGGAGTCATGGGATCAATGAAGACAACACCAACAGCGGCAATGGAAACCATGCTTAGTTTCATTCCGCTTAACATATACTGTGGCAGTCTGGCGGCTAAAACCGCTGTAAGACTGAGGGAAGGCCGAATGTGGTCATCGAGCCTGTACGGCCATGCCAGCTGTTTGTCAGAAACTGATCACATGACCCCCACGCTAGCATTTGAATTTCTGACAGAATGTACTGGAAGTGCCGAAGAAAAATGAATGAGAAGGAGCTGGCGTTCTATACCGACGGTTCTAAGATGAACGTTGGCACGGGAGCCGGAGTTTATTGTGAAGCCCTAGAAATAAACAGCTCCTTTAGAATAAACGATGATTGCCGCGTCTTTCAGCTAAGATTATAAGTGAGAGCAATATCGTTGGCAGAACGATTACTGTGTATATAGAAAGCCAGGCAGCCGGTAAGGCTCTGGACTCCGTTATAATCAGATCAAGGCTTGTGAAGATCTGCTAATCGCTGTTGGGTGCCAGGGCATATGGATATCGTAGGAAACGAGAGGGCTGACGAACTTGCTAGCAAAGGGAGGGTCGGCGCTGCACCTATCGCGGGCCCTCCCTTTTTTAGTAACCCCAATCAGTTCCTTACGCAAGAAAATAGAGGATGAAGCTATCGGTCGAGCAAATAGCCGCTGGGTTCATCTGGAAACATGCGCAACAGCCAGAGCCCTATTGACGGGCATCAGCAAGAGGAGATCAACTTCTCTGGTGAAACTGAATCGTTATAAAGCACGGATCGTTTCAGGGATAATTACTGGTCATTGTGCCATTGGCGTCCACGAGGAGCGACTCGGTGTACTACATAATGACTTCTGTAGAAGTTGCAGGGACGAAGAAGAAATTGAGTCAGTTCGTCACCTGCTGTGCGACTGTCCTGCCCTATCCCTCAGAAGAATGAGGACTCTTGGCAGTTACTTCTTCTCGGATTTGAAGGACTTGGGTAACGTAGAGCTGACGGACCTCCTGAGATTCATATCATTATCTGGGTGGTTCCAATAGCGGACTTTATAGGTTTCCGGGGTTAAATGATTTGGGACAATGGACCCGAACTATGGTCTAAGTGAGCAGTGACACTGTCACAAGGCACCCATTTACCTAACCTAACCTAAGTTCATATCTACTTATTCATACTAAGAACTTTGAAAACACACGAGCGAAGCCGTGACACTCTCTGTTTTCGTTGCGTGTAATACAAGATCAACAACAAAGCTTTGATAATGAATATGCCGCAATTTCAGAACACATTCTGGAATTTCGTAGAACACTATCTCAGAAAAGAATAAAATATTTGGTTAAGTCAGATATCAGATACATAGGTATAGGAAGATGACATTTTTTACTGGCATGTGGCACTATCTAGTTGGAACTACATATCACTGATGTCAAGTCCATATAATTCTGACCGAAAACTTCATTGACCGCCACATGGCAATAATTTTTATTGACGAAAAATACGATTTAACGCTGTTGGATTTTTTTTTGTGGGGTGCCATTATATCCGATGCTATGCGGACAATCCAGAGATGATTCAGGAATTTAAGAACGATATTGGTCAAGCTATACCAGCATCGGCCCCTTGACTAGTTTTGGAGACCTCTGTGAAGATTCGACTACAGCCCAGTTCAGACTCTGGCCGAAGCCAGTGCTGAACGCAAGGAAAGTCGACTCGGCAGCAGCTGTAATTACATCAGACGGCAATATCCATGGAACTAGGGTCGTAGGATAAGTGTCGCGCAAGGAAACTCCAGACGATAGATTGCTTTGATAGTACCAAAGGGAGGTAAATCATGCAGAGCATCTAGAGCAGAACCAGGCGTACTCGGGAAAGCTCCCGTACAGCCGAGACAGGCCGTTTTTTTGAATTTGGTGAAGAATTATTAAATTAAAGAAACCTTTCATATTTCAGTAGAGCGGATGGACATAAATGCTCTGGCCGAGTCATCAAATCTGACCCGAACGGACTTCTACCAATCCACTGCTTTGGCTTCTTACCGTCAACGAAATCCAATAATCTTCACAGACAAGAGGATCAAAATTATAGCTTATGCAGACGATGTACTTATGGATAAAACAGAAAGGCTTGGATGTTAATCCGCAGAAAACTGAACTTTTTCTTTTCACTAGGAGAAGAAAGATACCTGATTTCATACTACTAAAGCTAGGTGGCACCACAATAGATCTCTCATCGAAGGCGAAATATCTCGGCATCAGTCCAGACTCCAAGTTATCCTGGAAAAAAAAAATGTTGAAGAAAGTACAAAGAATGGAATGAACGCTCCCTATGCCTGTAAGATGGACTTTGGGAGGAGGTACGGATTGCAACCGCGCATCATTCAATGGATGTACAAAGTAATTATCAGACCTATGAATCTTCAGTCTAGTGGACCGGAAGTAACTAAAAATAGATACGTTGATGGAAACCTGGGACATATTTTGAACTGCTGACTTCCTCCTTTTATTTTCATCATCCCAATATAAAACGAGAAACGAAACCCAAAATCCCCTATGAATACATAAATGGCCATTATTAAAATGAGCAAAATTGAGAGGTATACTGACAGACATTGGCTTTAAAATGTTAGAAAGGACCGCAGTTTGGTTTCCATGACTGAAAAACTTTAAGAACCATCATATATGCAAAGCCAAAGGATATACATATGTACATGCAAAAAACGATATAATATCCGCACCAACTTTGGACGAACTTAAAACTTTTTTCGTTTTGAAAAAAAAAAATTGTTATGCATTACCCAGGATTCAGAGCTCTCAACTTTCCCGAAAGTATACAGTGATTTACAACTCAAGTTAAACCATTCTTTCAACACCATATACGCAAGGAAACATAACAAAAAGGAGAACAAAAAAAAAAAAAAACAAGTACCACGTGTGAATTTGTTTTCAGTCTACATCCACATTTAAAATGAAAAAAAAAAAAAGTTTTCCCCCGAAAAATCATATCAACATAACTTTCATCGCCCGCAATAACCCCAAAAACTGAAAAAAATCCCTCATTCCCTTCCCTGTACATACATATATGTACGTATTTCTCTTCTGACATAAAGGTGAAGAAAGCACAAAAGGAAAAGTTTTATTCCTCCTCTCTCACACAATCATTATTCGCATCTTGTGCACTGTATACGGCTACACATACGCGTTAACATTGGAGAAGTACAAATCAAGCAAACTTTGCCTTGTACACGCAAAAAGGACTTAGCAGGCGAAAACAGACAGACAAACAGACATCAGCGACAAGGACGACTTTTAGTCCCATTTTTTTTTTCTTCTCTCTGATGTGGAAGAGAAATGGTAGAGTTTCCTAAGTGCTTAGAATACAAACCTCAGAAGAAAAAAAACCTTGAGGATCCTTACAGAAGTCATCATTTCCATGCGCTGCTGCCTGTGCACTACCGCAACAGCAACAGCAGCAGCAGCAGCGTCAGCGTCAGCAACAACACCTCCACTCAATAACATTCCTCTATTGAAAGTGTATGTAGCCGTCCTTCATTGACACGCCAAATAGCTTTCCTAACTGAGTTATGGGTGACAGAGTACGACTGAATTGAATGAAAGATTTCAGGAGTCCTCCACTCGCGCGAATTGAAAATGAACTAAATCCAATACCAAGAGTCCTTCCTTTTTTCCGGTTGTGAATGGGCGCACGATGACAACGAAGGCTTAGATGGTTGCTTCTGCGGTGGTGGCGGGAATCAGCACCACCCGAAGGCCTTGAAAGATGTGTTTGCGAAAAACTTTGCCATCGACCGAAAAAATATGATGTTTGAACATCCCTTAAGGAATTTAAATTTTTATTTTACTGTTGTGTCAGTTCTTCATCGTCTTGCTGCTGAGCGCTCCTTTTTTATCTATTCTTGCGATGATTTTCAGGATCCATCCTACTTCCACTGAATTCTAAAAGAGGACAAACAAAAGTCGTTGTGTGTAAATTTTTGTTACTTTTTGGATTTGAAATTTAGACAAGGAGACTTATGTATGTAGCTATATCCTTGCATACTTTCTGTGCGTTTCTGTGGATATGTGTGTGCGTGCATGTGTGTGCGCCAGAGCAGACACACGTTTTATTGATTAAGTATACGCTGAGTGTGTTGGCAGTAAAAGAAAACCACATAGGATTTTCTTTATGAAAATTGAATTGAAGAACACATTGACGAAGCCAGAGAAAGCGAGGAGAAGGAGAGAGAGAGGAAACGACGACGGAGGAGAATCACAGAGACCGATAGTGAAATGAAAATCTCATTATCAGCGGTTGGGTGGTTGGTTTTCTGGAGGAAGTTGGCAGCAACAAGGATACAAATGTATGTACCTACCGGGTACCGAAAGAGCCTGTTAAATGAGGTGAAGCACTCTGGCAAAGCGGAAGTAATTTAAATTTCATTTGTCTGTTTGTGTGTTTGATTTGTGTATGGTCCCTGTGGCATCATGCAAGAAAAGAAAGAAATTTAAGAAAACCAAAATTTCGTTTCTAAGGAGATTTTCGAGAAAGAAATTTAAGAACAGACCAGAGGTTTACGACATCTGAGTGAAATTTGAGAGGCCGTGGCCGTAATAAATATTTTATATGACCGTTGTATTATTAAATATAGATATTCAGACTTTTAAAGTTTAAATAACAAGTGATGGACTTTTATGATGCTTAGTTAGGAAGTCTAAAGGCATCAACGAACTTTTAATTTCTACTTCCTTACTCATGCAAAGCGAACTGATACGCGCTTTTCATAAAACAAAAAGCAAATCAACACTTTTTCTAAACCAACAATTTTTTTCGACCAGTGCCATTAGAATAAGACTGACTCCGCTCTTAAGGTCATGCTCGGACTATGCACACTTAATCCATTCACCAAAGAAGTAGCGGCAAAAAGCGCGCCACCCCTCCGACAAACCTGGATTTGAAAAAGTAAACCAATCGGACACTGCATCAGCAAGAGGTCAAACAGTGATACACCTTCGGACTACCTCACCCGCACATGGCCTAAAGAAGAAAAACCACCAGATGAGCCCTCGTCGTATCGTCCCATATGCCTGCTAGACACAATGGGTAAAATACTAGAGCGGCTCATATGCTACCGACTGGAGGTGGCAATTGATGAAGTCGGAGGACTCTCGAACCAGCAGTATGGCTTTAGAAAGGGTCGTTCTACAATAGCTGCTATACGGAGAGTGACTTCAACCTTGGAGGACGATATCCAGGGTAGGAGATGGAGAGGAGGTAACGCTGGACGTCAAAAATGCGTTCAACTCTTCAAACTGGGGTCTCATAGTGCACTCACTCAGGTCAAGGATGGTGCCATGGCCGTTAATAAAGATTATGCTCAGCTACTTCGAGAAACGGTTTCTGTTCTACGATACCGATGATGGAGTAAGGCAGTACCACATATCAGGTGGATTTCCACAAGGATCGGCACTAGGACCCATTCTATGGAACATTATGTACGATACGGTTCTAAGACTTGGAATTCCTAATGAGGCGAAAATCATAGGCTTTGCCGATGACATAGCAATTGTGGTGGTAGCGTAACACCTGGAAGAGATAGAGGACATTGCTAATAAATGTATTCGTCAAGTAAAGCGATGGATGTCAGCAGCTGGACTAGAGCTCGCAGAGCACAAAACAGAGGTTGTACTAGTAAGCCGTCGCTAGAAAAGAGAGGCAATCACAATCAAAGTAGGTGATCATGATATAATGTCAAAACCGGCTATCAGATATCTAGGTGTGATGATCGATGCTAGACTCGCTTACAAGGAGCACCTTGAAAGAACGCGCAATAAAGCTGCAAAGGTGAGTACTGCCCTGTCCAGAATCATGACGAATATTGGAGGACCTAGACAACAAAGGAGACTAGTCCTATCAAGAGTGGTGCAGTCCATCATAATGTATGCCGCACCAATATGGGCCAAGGCTATGACAGTCAAGTCGTACGCAAAAAGAATAAACTCAGTCAAGCGACTGTGTGCATTGAGGGTTTGCTGTGCATACCGAACAGTGTCAGAGGATACTATATGTGTCATTGTGGGATTGCTACCTACGATGCCAAATTCAGGATCCCCATGCTTCAGTCAGAGATATCCAGCTAGAAGAGAAACAACGAAGTATGAGAACATGGCAAGTGAGATGGACCCACTCTACAAAGGCAAGGTGGACCCATCGACTCATACCAGATGTCTACAAATGGATGGACCGAGACTACGGAGAAGTAGATTTCTACTTAAGCCAGTTCCTAACCGGGCATAGCTGCTTTCGAGCGTACCTGAATAGGCTTGGTATAAAAGAGTCTCCAAATTGTTTAAACAGCGGCGAGTCCACCGAAGATGTATACCACGTATTCTTTCAGTGCCCTCTCTTCAGTGTAGAGCGCGGACTAGAGGAAAAATTCGGAGAAAGATCAACTCCCGAGAACTTAGTGGATCATATGCTGACATCGAGCGAAATTTGTGACGCGGTGAAGCAGGTTGCGGCAGTGATCGTGAAGGAGCTTCGACAGTTAGAAAAAGTCAGGGAGAGCATCCCCGTCCCTCGACGGGGCCTCTTACGCAGCAAAGAACAGCAAACGCTGAACCCAATGTTGAATTAACAAACGGGGAAAGAAGAGCTTAAATTGCTAACTAGCCCCGCGAAGTAATACCTAACAGTGGTTCCGCGGGGAGAGTGGTTGAAGTGTGTGGGGTATGTGTTTTGTACGTATGTGTATTCCTGGAATCGAGTAATCAGGTCTGCGAATCATGCATGCCAGGAACCCGGGTTACTGGTATCTTTAGAAGATTACACATCCGTTGGCGCAACCGAGAAAAACAAAAAAAAACCCCCCACATGGACTTCAGCCTCAACCTCGATTCCAAATTTCCCTCTAGAGAAAGCTGGGTAAACGGTGGGGTCATAAACCCCCCATCCATATCCATTGGACCAAGTTACTGGCTCATCATTCTCAGATGAACCATCGATTGTCCCTTCCATAAAACTGTCGAACCACGCAAGTGTGCTCCAAGCGGAAATATATGGAATCAGCAAGACCTGCCGGAACCTATCCACTCTAAATTATAATAAACATACAGGCATCTACTTAGATAGCCAAGTACCCATCAAAGTCATCACTTCAATGACAACCAAATAAAAACTGGTCCAGAGATGCAAAGAGAAACTTAAATCCCCAAGCTCGAAGCACAGCATCACGCTCTGCTGGATTCCGGGACATATGGGCACCCACGGTAATGAAATGGCCGATGAGCTAGTTAAAAAAGGTTCAGAATCAAACGAACCTCAAGAAGACCACTTGGTTCTAGTGCCCATTAGTCTTCTCATGTCTAAAATCACCAGCGACTTTCACAACCTTGACAACGTAAGATGGGGTATACTCACCTCATGCGACTCACCTTAGGAGAATATGAATCAGCAGCACAGATCTATGCAGAGTCTGTGGCAACACAGTAGAGTAGAGGAAGACTCAACACATTTCCTTTGCGATTGTCCAAGCCTCAACATAACCAGATACACAATTCTCGGAAAAGCATCTTTCAATGACCTAAGTGAACCAGGAAACACGCCACCTAAGACCACCCTAAAATTCATCATGATAACTGGTTGGTTTAGGTGAGCTGCTCCTGCCATAAACTAATTGTTTAACTAAATGTTTTGTTCATTATTTTAAGGTATCCCAAACCGGGGAACACAATGGATCCATTGAGATTCGAGTTAGGCTGCACTCCTGTAGATGCAATCACCCTTCCACCCTACCTACGTCTTTGTTGCCTTGAGTGCGGCCACCTTATATAAACACATACTACTTGAAATCCCCCTGAAAAACTTGTAAATAACTTCAGAAGCCTTCCTTGTTCCATCATTAATGAACAAGCTGACTGAATGGAGTTATTTTAGACAATTTTTGGAAGAATAAGTCGATGAGTCAAACTATCCTTAACAATACAACACAATAGAGCAACTAGAAAGTACATTCACCTTAGATATACAAAAGACTGTGTGGGCTACAACACCTGAATAAAACTGTAAAATAAAAAGAAATGTGTATTCCAAAGAATATCTGAAAGGAAAGTGATAAAACAATACTAAATAATAAGCTTGGAAAAGAGATTAGAGAATCGAACAATTTGTCGGTGAAAAGATACCTTACCAACCTCACAAACAATGTTAGTACAGAATACTCTCTCTGGAAGGCTGCAATGAAAGTTAAAGCCAGTTATAAACAGCAATGGAAGCTGGACAAAAACAAGCAAACAAAAGGTTCATTTATTTGCTGAATCTCTCAAAATGTCTTTAAGCCGAATATAATGATTGCCTTCAACAAACAGAAGAAATGTCCGAAGGCGATCGATTAATACCATACCAGTAACCTCTAAGGAAATAATCAAAGAAATAGGAGAAAAGATCAAGATATTCTGAAGCAAAACTTCATATGAACAGTATAAAACGCTTCTAAAACGTCTCAACCCGATTAGAGAAGAAAAGCCATTAACCAAAACATCAATTGGGTTTTAGAAATATGTACAATACATTCAACCAGGTGCGTATCTATAGGGTAAAGTCACTTGAAGATTCCTACATGCAAACGTTTCAAGAATCCTCACTGCCACCTTGTGGCGGCCGCCCAACATATAGGTATATGAACACTTAGAGTGTTAAGAACATCCCTTAAATGGCGCCCAACACATGCATCCCATCTCGTTGCAATTTTTTAATGGGATAGCCTAATCTCACGAAATATGGCGGCCAACGTCACGAAAATCATGCAAGTCAATAAAATACTTTCTCGGAGACATGCTTTTTTTTACTGGCACAATTTTTTGAACCAGAACTTTTCATACAGCGTCTTGTTGGTGGCCGGGTGCGTATCTATAGGGCAAAGTCACTGGACGATCATGCAAACGCTTCAAGAGGACTCAATGTTTCTTCATGGCGGCCGCCGGGCAACGACTCTCATGCTTTAGCTGTCGCCCTCCAATCGGAAAACTTGCTACTGGTTGTGTGCGTCTTAGGTTGCCCGAATCGCCTGTTGTACAAACAGCATGACTGCCGGCTAAACCAAATCCCCAATCCAAGGTGGAACAGCGTACACCAATGGACGAATTGCTAAGAGGGTGCTTAGTCGCTAGTATGCGAAATCCAAATACCTGACGGCATTCGGTTTCAATCCAGCCTTCCTGGCATACCGGGCTCTATCATGGGCGATCTCCTTTCTCGGAGACTCGGCAAGATAGGTCCTCTAAAGAGGATAAATGAGCACCATAAGTGTGCTACAAGCAAATCTGCACCATGCCAAGTCGTGTAGATATTTTGAATAAAGGCTCTAAACCCACCTTCATAAATGTGAGTCACGAACAGGTACTTGACCTCACACTCACCAGTTCACTTATGTATCTCCAGCCTCGTTCAAGATCATTCATTTCCCACGATCGTGTACTCGTGCACTCCAAACGTACTCGAAGCCATCCGTCTATTAGGTCACTCTGCATTGCTAGTAGAATAAGTAGTTTATCCGGTAAAATTTTCATTCCGGATAAGGTTAAATGGGCTGTAGGCTCGTTCAAACCATTCAAAGCTCCCGACGGTGATGGTAAATTTTGATGTCATTCTACCGGGTACGATTGGTCTATGTAGAGCTATCTACAACTGGGATTACATCCCGACTACATAGAGACAAATAAATGTAATCCTTATCCTCAAACCAGGAAATATGCCTAGTGAGCTGCTAGACCTATAATGTTAACATCATTTGTTCTCAAAACTATGGTGAGACTCATTGACGTTCTTAATAGGGGCCGTCTAGACTTCTGTATCCCTCTGCACTTAAGTAAGTTTGCATAAAGGAAAGGTAAATTCACAGAAGGTGCTCCTCACTAGCTTGTGAAGATAATAGAAGGAACTTTGTCCTGAACTGTGTCCATTCCTAGAAATTGAAGGCGCATTCGATAACACTGGCTATGACTCAATAGCAACAGCAATTAGTAGCAGAGCTATCGACGAATTCGACCAACCAATGGATAAGGGTCCGGGGCACTGGAGTAGCTGTGACCGCAGTTAAGGGTTATCCTAAAGGAGGAGTCCTTTATCTCCTTCTGTGGTCACTAGTCATCGACAATCTTCTATTCGATCTACAGAGATCAGGTTCCATCACCATTGGTTATGCAGATGAATTGGCGATTTTTATTCACAGTAAACACAGCACAATCATTTCCACTGTCATGCAAGGTGCTTTCTATACATTTTAGAATGGGGCAGTAGAGAACGACTCCATCCATCCATCAATCTTTGCAAAACCATTCTGATGTCTTTTACAAACAGAAGACTGGTTAATCTAAGACTTATCACCATCAAAGCCACCACTTAAGTTTATTCCAGTGAGGTTAAATATCTCGGTGTCATCTTGACAAACGGCTTAGATTCGACAGACGACAGAACCTGTGGTCTAAGTCCAAATATGATACATTGGATGTATACAATGATGGTGTCGTGAACCAACGTACGGCCAACGAGAACGTGCTTCACAAGCTCCAGAGAATTGCTTGTCTAGGTATTACTACAAATCTTCATTAGCTCCAGCTAGAATGCAAGTACCAATACTATAACTAGTCGACCATGTGGGACACCTGAAAATTCTTGACTTAATTCCCAAAAAGGCCATGTTTTGCACTATCTCCGATATCATGATCGTACAATTTCGGTAAGTTATACTGTTTCGGCAATGAATCTTAGAGATCTAGTCTGGTTCACGGACGGCTCAAAGATGGAAACTGGAATTGGAGCTGGCGTCTTTGGAACCAACACCAAAGTCTCGATACCTATTGTAATGTGTTCCATGGTTTTCCAGGCTGAACTCCACGCCGTTGAAATCTCCACTAGGAGAAACACTAACAATTAAGGGCGCTAGGATATATATCTTTTAGATAGCCCGGTAGCACCTAAAACGCTGTCGTCCAATATAAAGGGCCCTATATGAGGTAAATGCTGCTACGATGCACTACAATCTATTGCCAGACATAATAGGGTGAAACGCGGTTGCTTCTCTGGTTATCAAGGAATTGCAGATGAACTAGCTCGGGCTGGCTACAACCTGTGTTAACTGGGCTTCCGCCAAGTGCCGATTAACGATTGGGAACACAAACTTCGTCTGGCTCACTGGAAAAATGTCTTAAGGCGGAGACAATTCAAGCGATTAATCAGGCCTTATTCCCACAAGGAAATCCTTTATCTAGACAACGATAGTATTAGAAAGCTGGTGAACTTTCTCACAGGTCACTGTGGCCTGCGGTATCACCTTAACCAGCTCAATCTGTGCCCAGAAACGGAAAGTATGTAGGTTCTGCTCGGAAGATGACGAACCTTCTGAGCACATTCTCTGTGAATGTCCAGCATTACATTGGTTAAGGAGCCGTATTTTTCATAAAAAAATATGTTCGTCAGCAGAGTTGAGAGACTGCTGCTAAGGACTTACTATCCTTCATTAGGGAGGTGGTACGTCTTTTGATTTAGACATACCCTAATTGATACAATAGATCTTTTGAAACCGTCAGCCATATGAGCCACATGAGTCTACACACAAAAATAAAGAAAAAAAAGTATAGGTCAAGTTCGCCAAATAACTGATAAAAAAGAAATGCCTTAGAAGAAAAAAAATATGGTCTCCCATCTTCATTGATGTAACAAAGGCTTTTGATGACATAAGCTCCTAAAATATTTCATATTAGTATGCAGCGATTATTTAAAAATAAAACAAGGAGATGAGCGCTCCACATTAAAATTTATAAAAGCTGACGTACCAAAAGGTAGTGTACTAGGACCCGTCTTATTCATATCGTACACCAACGATCTACAACAAAAGGACGATACTACTTTTCCAAAAGTTTGTGTAAT
Source organism: Xylota sylvarum (assembly GCA_905220385.1). Classification (NCBI taxonomy): domain Eukaryota; kingdom Metazoa; phylum Arthropoda; class Insecta; order Diptera; family Syrphidae; genus Xylota; species Xylota sylvarum. Next base: position 97,496,580 of record LR999957.1, on the reverse strand, counting down.
GTCATACGCTGATGACATTGACATCATCGGCAGAACAAAGCGAGCTGTCATGGACATTAACGAAGGCGGATAAAAATATCCTTGATCGTTTTGAACGCAAAATTCTGAGATTTAACAGCGAACTCTACGAGCTGTACAACGACATCAATCTGGTCAGAAAAGTACGCATTAGTCGTCTAAGATTCCTAGGACATTTATAACTTCAACGCTCCAGCCCGAAGAGTCTTCGTATCCAACCCGGAGGGACACCGCAGTAGTGGAAGCCCTCGCCTTAGGTAGCGCGCACAAGTGGAAGATGATCTCAGCCAACTTTAAGTGCACAACTGAAAGCAGTTAACCTAAGATCGCGCTAACTAAAGAAGCTTGTTGGTGGAGGCCCAGATCCACCCGGTCTGTAACGCCAAATAAATAAATACGTAAGCGAAGGAAATAAGTTACTGGTTAGTTTGACGAATAGGTCCAATAATTGGAAGGACATAAATCATGCCTCCTACGGTATTTTTTAATTGGTTTAAGTCGCAGAGCTTGCATGCTACAAATGTCTTTCGAAAATGTTCACTCAGCTACACGCCTAAACAAGAAAACGTGATGATTGAGGCCCATCTGATACAAAAAAGTTGGAGAAAGCTGGTGCCTGCTCGAAGTGAAGCCTGCAATAGGTTCTGTGGAAAAGGATAAATAAAGCTTAACACTTACATTCCTAAATAAAAATTTTACACCCACACCTACTGCATCAACCTGGTCATGAATAAGCCCCAAATAATCCAACATTCTCTACACAGCTGATCTTGTTCTCATAGGAGAAGACAACATTGCACTAGAAAATGATTCAGATCTAGATTTTGGTACTGAAAATGTTTTTCGTAGAAATGCTCAAAAGGAGTACTTCTACTCCCTTTAGAGGCTGTTGATTCTAATTGATCCTACACACGCTCTGTAGGCGTGAGCTACAGAAATTCAACCAGCCTGCATCTTGAAGAGAAAATAAGCTAAGCATCGGTATCACGCATGGACCACAAATAGCACGACTATGCATTGCTCTAAAGTCCTTAAATAATAAAAATCTATTTCAATCAAGTCTGAGAATTGAAAAAGTTTCACAAGTCAGAAATATCAGAAATAATAAGATCGATGTAACCACATGCTCTTCCAGATCGACTGACATTATCAAAGAACTTTGTAATAATAGAATTGCTTACTTTGTTTCAAATAAGAGGCATCTACAACCTGGATGTCAAGTCATGAGTACTGAAACTTTTTTTAAACTACAAGCAGTATTGAAGCAAAAGCAAATTTCCGATTTTCTGGTTAAACAAAGTCTATTGAAACCCATTATAAATGGTTTTCATTGTGTGCCATCAACTGATGTTTCGTAATTAAAAATGAAGTACAATTACTCCACACAATCTCCCCACACCTGGAAGTGACAAAGTCACCACAACTCAACGTGATTTGACAGAAACATCAAGCAAAAAACAAAGGAAAAGTCCTCCTTTGATCCTTGACAGAATCGAAGATTAACATACGTCAATTTATTTACTTCAACTGTGTCCTCGTTGGTTACCCTCCCCCCCACCCTTCATTCAAGAGATAAATACTGGAAACAAACAACACTCAGTATTAAGAGGACTTTACAAGAATAGCACAATTACACACAGACGACAAACGGACACGATGACGAACAGGACAAAACAAGAATCTCTCTAATCCCTCACTGAGCTCAATGTTTCTCTCTTCTAAACTGACTGACTTAACCGAGAGGTAGGTAGGTAGATAGGTAGGGTAGAAGAGAAAACAAAACACAATATAAATTGCCCCATTTAAAATGTTCGTCCTGTTTAAGCATATCCTTTGAACACACTTACAGGTGGCACAGGAGCTCTTCGACTAGGTTAAGGGTGCAAAACGACCGACCTGAGTATGGAGGATTACGTTGAATGCGTTCATGCCCCTTGGTGTTTCTTCAGTAAATACGAATAGCCGCCCTCTTACAAACAGACAAACACATACACACACAGACACACCCACATAGGAAGACAGGAAAGTTTGTCGAGAAACTTGACAGACAGACAAGGCTAAACCCTCACTCACCCCATCGCCGTCGAACACTCACAAAACCGCTGTGTATAAATGCCATCAACATGTCGTCTTTGTTGGCAGCTCTTTATAGGGATGCTATACATGATTCGTGATATACAAGGAACCTTCATCAGGTTCGGTAAGGACAACCGCACGCATCTTCGTTCTCCTGAATGATTCTTGTAACTTTTTACCTTTGTACTGACACTGCTTTATCTCACGGAAGGACATGCTGATGAGATGAAATCTTCATCCTGACTTTGACAGCACAATTGTCTGTTTAGTATACGCCTCCCACGCACACACATCTTTCCGTGTTTTTTTTTTTTTTTATATATGACTTGTTCAACTCTTGATAGCGTCCTTTGTTGTCCCACTAGTGCTCAGTGTAGTGGGTCTCATTTATCCCCTGGAATATGTCCTGTTGGAAATAAATCACTTTCATGGGGCTAATTAAAGTTAATCTCAGTCAAAGAGCAGGACGAGGAGGGGATGGCGAAAAGTTTTCTTGCTTTTCCCAGTACCTACTCTCCCGTCTTCCTGTTTTATCATTTTTCATTTTTTCTACCATTAATTCTATGTGTGCGTTGTATGTGTATGTGCGATGGATTCATTATTTCATTTTGTTGTGTATTTGTTTTTCAAGTCAAAGGACGAAAATGAAAATGGAAGAAATTGGAAGAAATTTATCCTATGGTTAGAGGGTATCAACATGTCTTTGGTTGTATTGTCGATTGTTTGTTGGTTTCTTTCCATGCCTGAGAGAATAGGAAGGAAGCTTTTAAGGATACGTGATAAAGAAGTTGCGTCTGGAGTAACATGTAGATTCAGAGCCTAAAGGTTCGAAAGATTGGACGGCGGAGGTGGGGTGACAAAATGAAACTTTTTCAGATTTACAAAAGTCTCAGAAGGATAATTCTTCTTTCCCCATACGTGTTACGTAGGCACACAAATGCGGAAGTGTGAGATTCGTCCAGGGATTTCTCGCTGAATGAATTATTCAAATGTGTTGGTCCTCTTTTTTCGGTGGAGTTTTAGTGTCGAACAGAGTTGGAGGCATATGTATGTATGACTGAATTAATTGGTAAGGAAAGGTCGTAGATTTAGGGAATTTTCGAGGTTAGGATCGACTTAGGCACTGGGGGCGAGATATATGATGATGGGCCAATCTGGTGGAAAATATTTCTTTCCAAAGCAAAAAAAAACAAAAAAAATATGCTGTAGGTTGATGTAGGATCTTTACAGAAGATAATGGAGTAATGTTTAGTGAATTGGAGGCAAATAGAAGCTTGCGTGACAATAATGAAAAGAACGATGAAACTTTACTGATATGAAAGTGGTTTTTGTAGACCTTAGACTCTTAGAGTATTTGTATCTCGTAACAACGAGCAGAATTTAGCAGAATGTTGTGAAGAGATGTACGTCATTATCTATTTAGGTGTCAGTCCTAGGATAGACATGCTGACTAACCATAGATAAAGCTGCAATTTGATATTTCAAAGAAAGGATTGACTTACTTATTATCATTTATAGAAAGAGGAAAAGTCGCTTACCTGGAATGAGAATAAAAAATAAGACATTATTAGATTATTGTAGCAACAATTAGTTTTTTTTTTAAATTAAAGTGTCACAGCGAAATTCTTAGTCTGGCCCAATTTAATTTTTCAATAGAGCCAAGAACGAAGGATATATTCCTGTTGACCACACTACGCTGAGCTAAAAAACGCTTGCGTACATTTTCCGGCACTGAGATCAGATTGAGACTGATCTCAGCAAGACGTGGAAATTATCACAGAAAATCCATACAACAATTATAAGGCTGTAAGCCTTCAGATGATGATAAGTACATTGCTCCTTTTAATAGAATTAAATTAATTCCTGTGTCTCCTTTTCGTCTCTCTTGCACGATACATCTTAGCCTGAGAGTATCTCTGGATTTCTCCACAGTTCCGCTTTGATTCCTCGTGTCATCTGTTTAACAAAAATCTGGTTCATCATCTGGGTTTCTAACCAGTGACTCCCCAGGACCTCCCTTCTTCTGCTAGCTAGAGCCCGACATTAACACAATATACATATGTGTGTATGTGCTGCCATCCCTATTTCCTCCAGGCATAGTTCATAGGTGTCATCCCCCAGTAGACCAGAAATTTCCATGACCTGTAGATAACGCTACCATCCATTTCAGTGTTCTTCGCTTCAAGTTTAGAACTTCTCTATGAGTGGTGCCATCGGCATTTTAACAATCACTTTCGACTGCCTGCATCCTTCTACGTTTGACCACCTTCTTTGGTGTTCCGTCGCGGCACAGTTGCTAATTAGGCATTCTACCATCCCTCTGCCAATAGCAGCAAATGGTTCCCGATCAGAGAGCTCCAAGGTTGATTCCGCCTTTTCGTTGCAGTAGGTCCCTACTTGCCCTCTTACCGAGAGCAGCGTCATCTAATTTCGAGATGAGCACTCATTGAGCTTATGAGTACATTCCAATGCTAGTGATGCATTGATATCTGTTTGGTCCATGCGTCAAATCACTGATTGATTGTCCAGTACTATCTAACTGCTTCTTTGCAGTTTTCTGGAATGCTTTTTGTTACCATACAAATGACGTATATGTGATAATCGGTCTACCTGTCATCGTATACATTCAGTCTGCTGACCTCAGTCCACACCTTTATTTACACTGATCTTCTCTTCCAGCATCTTGACATACACCCAGATACTTAACCTTCCTGGCCACCTGTAGCCCCGTTCTGAGAAGTGTCAAGCGCTGAGATTTTAGGTATCTCCTCTTCGCTGTAAAGATGATTAGATCTGTCTTTTTTGCATTAGTGGAGAGCCCTTATTCCTGACCCAACCGCTTTACCACTCGGAAAGCATTTCTTATGGTATCTACTGTGACGCTCATCTTGCCATTATTGCTATATCATCGGCATATCCCACAGTGTGGATGCCAGTCTCTTCTCAGGAAAGAGTCCACATTTATATTCTACAGAGTAGGTGGAAAAACTCCTCCTTGTGCGCAACCTCTACTAGCCCTTCCTCTAAGTCTTGAAGTTCCAGTCTGAATATTTATCGCCCTATTGTTCACCATCTTGTCCGCTTATCTCACCACCAGGTTAACCCTGCGACCTCTAAGGCTGCTCACAGACTTTCAAAGCATGTTTTATTAAAGGTACCTGAGGCATTGCAATGTCTATTATTATGGTCCATTATTATGGTCATTGCAATGCCTCCGGTATATATCTCCGCTACCGCAACGCTTACCACCTGGTGTAGTGCTTTTGTCTACTACTCAAAGGACACTCTTTCAGCGCCGTACTCTCCACAATTCTTTCCATTGTTTTCAACAGAAATGATGTTAGGCTAACCGGTCTGAAGGACTTCGTATCGATGTAATCCTTCTTTCTTGGTTTTGAAGAAACATCGCATTTGTTTCTCTCCATATAAAGTGTCAACCAGATAACAAAATTGACCAAAACTCATGAAGAATGACAATGGCAGAGCTGTAGAGTTCTGTCCAAGGTTGTGAGAAATTATCATGAGCGGACTACAGGAAACCCCCATGAAGTACCAACTAGTGGAAGAAACGCATCATTTTCCGTGACTACAGTAGAATAGGTAATACCAGCCAAATCCACAAAACTACAATCAGAGTTCCATCAGACATGATTGCAAATATTTTTAGCTCATGTCTGATTTAGGGATCGATGGACGAAACAAAAATTTATAATACTATCCCATCGTCATGTCGCCTACCTTTTATTCTGAATAAGTTTGGCAAAGTTGTGGAACATATTAACACTAACAGGTTGGACACCACTATTGTAAATGCTGAAGGACCAAAATAATCAACGATTGACGCGATCCATGTGATCAAAACTATAAGAGGTGAAGGAGTGGTTGAAAACCATATTATCCTGTAAGCACGTTAAAAGTCTGAAATATATTTATTCAACTGTAAGTACATATATCTTGGAAGCCCTTTAGTGATGGATTATGCTTGAGACAAAGAATCTGCGCATATGACACAGAGGATGTCCTTGTAAATTCTGTAGTATAAGTGTTAGCTGGCTAATGGCTATCAAACGCAAATATCCCAGACTTACAATATCTCAGTCAAAACTCCCCTCAAAATCCCGTGTATGTAGTCCGTCCTAATATCTTAGCCATTATTTTAATTCCTGTCAAACTTAAAAGGGATAATAATCTCCACATGGTCTGGTGTCAATGCCCAGGATTGAAATAGACCGTGGTGCTGGATCTATTTTTCGAGCATCTGTCAGAATATAACCTATAGCATGATTTTACGATCCAAAATAACTTTAGTGAAAGCCCTAAGGTCATTAGATTGTTTTTCCAACTATACTACGGGTCGAAAATTAAAAACGAATTAAAATGGTTTCGCCATATCGCAACTCTAAAACCCTCTCGATATTTGACTTATAAACTGACTACACTATCATCGACTATTGCGGGTTCTTTAATCTTTAAGACTCTTCTACAACTTTCGTCAAGATTCACCTAGTTCCTAAACTCCATCAAAGCAAAACCTCATCAAACTGCTGTGCTCACGGCGAAAAGCTTTCCAAACAAGAAGAGTCCTTCAAGAAACTTTAATCACCTCCATATCCACAGTGTGAAGAGGAACTTTTTAAGAGCAACACCGTTAAGCAGTATAAAACTTATTTCACCACAAGAAATGATAAAAAAAGAAATATTTGTGTGTGACAAACTAATAAATCACTTTCACTAGCACACAACCTCAACCTTATCCTCATCTCCCCCAAAATAAAAACAAAACAAAAAAAAATTAACAATAACTGCCAATAATGCCTGGGAGGTCCTTTTCGTAAACAGAAACTTTCCAGAAGTATAATGTACATATCTCTTTCGAAAATCCAACAAAATCAAACCTGAATGCAAAACTTTGAGACATCATTTCAAACCGCCGCCGCCGGCAACTCACGATCATCGAAGGACCAAAGGAAAACTAAAAACGACATTAATATCGAATTTGTTTACGCCATAAAATTTAATTCAATAAAATAAAGAAAAAAAAAAAAAAAGAAAATAAGAAAAACAGTATCATATCGCCCGCAACGGAACTCAGAATTTCTTATCTCTGTTGTAGAGTACGTCTCTCGAGGACACCATGAGCGAGGATATGATGATGAAGGAGATTCGTGTACAACTTTTCCTGTGTCCTTTTATTGTCGTGAGGCGCTCTCCTGTTTAGACTCGCGAGCGGTATACTTTTATTGTTGTTCCTTTTGCAGATTTATGGAATTTATGGAATATTTTCCAAGGAATTTATGGAAGTTTATGAATTGCTTTTGGTGGCGGAGTGGGGTTTATTGCTTTTATTGTTCTCAATGGGAGCTAGGACCTTTTGTGCGCGAACAGATTATGGAATATAATGTGTAATCATATTGGACTCGCCGCCGGTATTTAATTATTTTTTTATTCGATAGTGAATCGCTGGTATTGGAATATTATTTTAATTTTTTTATTGACCATCTCATAAAAAAGATGATGGCGCAGAGATCGTAAATTGTTTTGAAAATTTTTCTTTTCGGCCATTTGGCGACGACAACGACGATGACGACGGCGACGATTTCTGTTTTCTATGGCTCACTTGGAATGTTGTAAGTGTTGGCGATTAGTTTTGATCAGCATTATTAGGACTTTGGAGCAAGCAAATGCAGATACTTCTATATATCGAAAGTTTAACCATTAAATCGGTCATCTATTTGACATATGTTTTGGTTTTGAGAGAGCATTAATATTTAATGAGATACTAATCGTTGGGAGTTTATGTGGCATGATGCATGGCTAATGGCAGGAGGCATTTTAAAACTGTTTTCTTCCTATAAACACGAAAGAAAAACTAAAAACTATTCCATAATTCGAGTGTGTTTGTGTAGAAAGAAATGCGTAACATAAACGTAGACTTCAGACCATGGTATCTGTTTGTCTATGTATATTTGAGCCTTCAGACTCCCTAGGCAAACTAAAATTTCGGGGACAAAAAACAGGATTTCTTCATTTGTAGACTCGCTTTTAAAGGCCTACAAGTCCTAATTGTCTTTCTTTCACAATATTGATCATTTGTCAGATTCTTGAATCAGACCGTACCTCCGTGGAGATTACTTAGATTTTTCTTTTTCTTCAATGGATACGGAAGTACACCTTTATTCTGAAGGAAAAGAAAAAAGCATCCTGTAGGAAGCGAATAGAATATGAAAGATCATGTACACTAATTAGAAGTAATGAAGAAAGAATTATTACATAATGAAGAAAATAAGGACGAAAATTTTTACATTTATTTGGTTCAAAACGCATCCATCTATGCAAGCAGAACTAAATCAATCATATCCTGCTTATGATGAAATTTCTTGCGAATCTCTCCAAATTGCCTCAATCTACATTCAGGAATCTTACGAATAAGTAATTGGCAGAATATAGTTCGGAATTTCTAGATCTTTTATTGGAATCCCATTTTTAGGCTGTAAGGACACCATCACTAAACCAGACAAAAAGTGGCAACGGCTTTGATGGACAGCAAAGAAATGTCGTTAGGTAGGACAAAGTACTATGGGTAGTATGAACCCATACATACATAAGCCTACTGGACCAGATGTGATTACACCAGTCATTGAAAGATTTTCTACATAATGACAAACAAAAAGGTACATACCGAGACTATAGAGAGAGAGAGAGAGGTAAGAATAGACGGTATGTAGGCGATAGCTTCCCCAGCACATTGCAGAAGCACCAGTCTAGAGTTTACCTTCCTAATGTGGATAGAGTAGGATAATTACATAGAAGGTAAGTTATAAGGTAAATTAGAAACATGCTGCAAGTTCTTACCGCCAAGGGAGTACTGGAGTGCCTGCTGAAGATAATGAAGTACTATTTTAGAAATAGGATACTGCTCTACGTCACCAACGATGGAATGAGGCAGTATAACGCCACAGGCAACGATCCTCAAGACTCCGTACTAGATCCGTTTATTGTGGAATATAATGTACGATGCCGTTCTCAGACTTATAATCCCGAGATCTTCAATAACAATTGGCTTCGCCGACGACATAGTATGTGTTGTAGTGAACAAAATCTTTGGCATGGTCCAGGACTGGCTCTAACGCATGGGTCTACAACTTGCAGAAGAAAAGACAGTAGTGATGCTCATTAGCAGCAGGCGAGTTATGAAGACTATGAAAGTAACCGTGGGCGATCACGTTATAGTTTCCAAGCCAGAGATGATGTACCTTGGCACATTACTTTAGATCAAGGTTATCCTTTAAGCACTTGCAGCATACAACTGAAAAGGCAATAAAATAAAAGCGGCATGTCAAATATCGACGGACCAAAGCTCCCAAATATGAACTACTGCCATGAAAACGAAATCGTGCAGGAAGAAGACTGAGGCAGGTTACAGAATCAATGCGTTGAGAGAATACAGCGCCTTCCGAACAACCTTCTACGACGCGGCATGTTTTGTAGCTGGCATGGTACCTATAGACCTGCTATCTAGAGAAACGCAACGTGCCAGCAGGAGATACTGAGAACAATCCTAGAAGAATGGCAGACGGGATGGTATCAATCTGATTAAAGGAGGTGGACACAGAGATTTATCCCCAATATAGACGCTTGGATTAATAGGAAGCATGAAGAGCTGAATTTTAACTTTCAGAGCCTACCTACATACATAGGTTTGGACATGACGACAACCCCTATTGCCTAACGTTCCCGGAAGCAGTGGAAGATACGAAACACATTATATTCCATTGTCGACGATATCATGAAGAACGGCAACTGGGTAAGGACAAAACGCCAGACAACATCATCAGACAGATAAAGAGCAGGCAAGAGGTTTGTGAAGCATTTAGCGACACTGTAGCAAATATTATGAAGGAGCAGCGACGACAGTACGAATTAGCCGAGTATGCCGAATGATCCGAAATCGCCCCTCGCGATCCGCAAGAATCATAGCTAGGAAGAGAGATGGGTTTAGTGGGTTGAAATCCCACACAGTTACTCGAGTACGGGTTCAGTCCATCTCTTACGTGGAGTGGAAACAATCAGCAGCTCACTGCCCGCCACCATCCAAGACCATTAATATGCTGTGAATTCTGTTTTCACATCAGGTGCTGAAAGGATTGTCGGTCGATCGCAAGGAAGCCATAGAGCGTGGCTTTCTGTGGATACCTGGAGAAGGATCGACGAAAGAAAACAGCTAATAGCTCAAATTGCAGCAACTCCAGCAGCAGGGAGGATCGTTGCTAGAGTCCCTATATCGAATGAAGATGAGAGAAGTGCAGCGTAGCGTGCGATGTGACAAGCGCAATTACATCAATGCGGAAGCAGAAGAAGCAGCAGCGAGGTGCGACAGCAGAACCGTTTATAGAATCACCAAATAGCTAATAGGTGGCCGAAGTTCTACTCAATACCCAGTGAAAGGCTTAGACGGTTCGTTGCTAATATCGGATGAGGATCAGCTCAAGAAGACTGAAGTATCCGTTGGTAAGGAATTCCCGAATTCGCACCTCAACCCCCACTAAAGAAGAGATCATTACCGCGATCAAAGCACTGAAAACCAATAAGGCGGTAGGACTTGATGGCATACCCGCGGAGCTTTTTCGAGCTGCGCTAACTGCATCGGCTGAGCTACTGTTTCCACTTGTTGGGAGAACCTGGGAAGCCGAGAGTTTTCCGGACGAGTGGAAGAAGGGAATGATCGGGCAACCTAATGCAGTGCGAAAACTGGAGGGGTATCTGCGTGCTACCTGCTGTGGCTACAGTAATAGCTAGAATTACGCTGGAGCGAATCAAAGAACACCTCGAAGACACGCTCTGTATCCTCCTGTGTCGATAACATCAACACCCTGCGGATCATCATCGAGCAATGTGTTGAATATCGATCACCACTACACCTGCTGTTCATCGATTTCGAAAAGGCGTTTGATAGTGTCAATCGGGAATGTATTTGGCTTACCTTGCGCAGGAGAGGCATTCCTGATAAATTAATAGCTATTATCAAGGCAACATACGATGGATCCACATGTCACGTTTTGCACAGAGGAAGGCTGTATGAGGAATTCGAAGTCCAAAGTGGGATTTGTCAAGGCTGCATTCTTTCATCAATATTGTTTCTATTGGTGATAAGCGATGTGCTAAATGCGACTTTATCGACGGGAAATGGAGGAATTCGATGGACTCTTACATTCGAACTCAAACACCTCGACTACGCCGACGATGTATGCCTACTGTCTCACAGAATAATGGGCCTTCACCAAATGACAGCAAATGTGGAGAGGGAAGCTGACATCATTGGGCTGAAAATTAACTCGGCAAAAACAAAAATGATCAGCATAGGTCCGATCTCATCAACTCATATATGCATTGCTCGTCAAACGGTTGAGAGAGTAGAGAGTTTCCAATACCTAGGGAATATTGTCCCAACTGATGGCGGAACCGAACTGGATATAGCCAGTCGAATAGGGAAAGCAAAATCTGCGTTTGGGATGCTATCCACAATTTGGCGTAGTAATGCAATTAGCTTAAACACCAAGCTACGACTGTTCCGTTCCAACGTTGAATCGGTGCTGCTTTATGGATGTGGTACCTGGAGAGTGATCGCTACTATCACGAAGAAGCTGCAAACGTTCGTTAATAGGTGCCTACGCAACGTCTTAAGGATTTTCTGACCACACCGTATCTTTAACGAACAACTTTATCAGAGAATGGGTCATGAATCTATAGGCACAACCATACAATGACGAAAGTGGCAATGGATTGGTCACAATCTCCGAAAATGAGACAGGTCCATAGCTAACCACGCGATGCAATGGAACCCGCTAACCTAGGATGGCAGAATACGCGGCGGTCCCAGAAGTACATGGCGCAGAACAGTCGAGCACGGCAATTGGGAAAGATGGCGCGTAGGCGTTGTAGAGACCCTTGGACCCACAAGCGGATACAGGGCATAAGTATGTAGATCCTGCTTTTAAAACCATAACCATAACGAAACTTATATAGAAATCACGCAACATCAATGAATTTAATTGCGACAGTATAAGTGTCTTGTCGTCATTTACATCTAGGACCTATTTTTCACTGCCTACCTACATATATTTCGCCAAATGAAAAACAAATTAAAATTCCTTCAGCTTCCTGTTCTCAGCATTTATCTATTTTTATTATCTTTTCAATAAATCACTTCCCGCGCAAAAAATAAAATACAATACTCCTCAAAATAACCTTTCGCCCACCCCATATTGAGGTCTGTTTTTCCAATGAAGACATCTTCACCTGACCCTAATTGTTAGGTTGACTTTCTTCGACCACTTGATGAAAAATAAAAAAAAAATAAAAAAATCTTAAATTTCTTTTTCCCTTCCTTAAGAAAAGTAAACTTTTTCGCCTTTGTTCAAAGTAAATTGCTAAGAAAAAAAAAAAAAAAGGAAGAAACTTCTGTCCAAGGTGTCCTTGTGTTCCTTTATTCCTTTCCATCGACATCGTCATAATTGTACTCTGGCAAACAGAAAAGAAATAAAAAGTTAAAAAAAAAAAAACGAAGATGGAGAATATTTGCCCCTGTCAAGTCGATATCCGCCCAATTTCCCTTCAACTTGATTAAATTGTAAAAAATAAAGTGGACCAGAATACAAAAAAAAACGAAAGAAAAAAAATTCCTTCGTCCTAGCACTCTTTCCACCCGTGGTGGTACAATCAGTGGCCCTAATTAATTGAATTAAAATTAACCTCGAACATTGCTTTATGCCGCCTCCGTCGTCGCGTCGCTCTCCGGAGTCTGATTTGTCAAGCAAAATTCCTTTTTTACTTTCTATGTAGTTATGAAGTCATTTTTTTTTCCCCCGGACAGGATAATGAAATCAAAGCGATCGTCCACAAGGACAAGACTTAAGTTTTCGTTCTCTCATTATTTTCTCTTGGTTTCTGGAATTGTCATGGAAATACTGGATTTTTCTTTCCTCTTTAAATAATTGATTTTTGTTTTTTTTTTTTTGTCCTTAAAAGCCGCTAATTACAAAAAAGTTTAGAATAAAGTGGAAAATCAAAATTTGTCCATTATACGAGTACTCCTACAGCGAGGGCACTTACAACGCACGTGTACGAAAATACAAGTCCCCTGAGGACGACCTATAATCCTTCCAATTTGCACCTACGTAATTACACCAACATCAGTTATAGTAAATTGTACAATTTCTCCACACAATTTATTTATAATTGAAAAATGTTTTCTCATTTAAGATCATTAAAGCATGGTGGTGATGTTGTTTTTTTTTTTTTTTGTGTATGGAAAACAAAAACCTTTCAGTTTTTGTTGCTTTTTAAATAATCCATTAGCGAGTAATTAAAATGCCTTTCCGTCCGCCAACACAGCCATATAGAGTAATTATTTAAAAATTGCAGATAAAAAAATATTAAAGAATAAAAACGAACAAGGACACCATTGACCACTAATAATATGAGACTTTAACCGATGCGATTACATTCCACATGATCCAGAGAATTGGGTAAAAACAAAATTAAAATTTCAATACATGTGTGCATGCTTACACAAGGACATATATGTATGTATCTTGTTTATTGTTAAACCATGATACGCGATACAGTCCTGACGGAAAGCCAACACGTGAAGTGAGATAAGTAATATCCACTAGAGTTAATGTGATAACTCTGTGCTGTCATCAGATGACATCTCTTTGACAGAAAGGACAAACTTTACGGAGACATAACCAATTAGCAAGAAACAATGGCAATGCTTTCTTCAGAGGCAGTGTTTTTTATAATTTACGCGCGCTCAGGATATATAGAAAATTGTGGTTGATTGTAAGGATAACTTAAAAACTTAAACATAACAACATCGTGGTAACGTATCACAAGTGAATTGCCAGAGCGCCTGCAGATGACAAATCATTTGTCATGACTAAAGAGCAAATAGCCAAGTGTCTACTGACCACAATTTTTGTTTACTAGAATCGCCACAGTATTGTACATCAAGGATATGAACAGAATCCTTGAAATAAAAACAATTTCCTGTCCTGCTTGTTGTAGAGTATAGCATCCTACGAAGGAACCTAAGGCAAATGTCTACATAAATCCGTGGTATGCAATGTCGATGACAAGAATAGAAATCAGATTATAGACATTCCGGGGATATTTCCAAACCATAACCATTAATGGCAATTAAGCGGAAAATCCCACCCGTGTCGGCTGTGTTCGAAACTCCAAAGAAATAGCTCTATAATTGTAGTGAACAACTATCGCTATGGCCAGGCAGCAAATCACTTCTCGCAGCAAAAGATAATCACATAAATTGTAGCAGAGCTGACAGTGTTCCTATAATGTCCTTACACGCATCACCGATGTTATCTACGATACACAACCTAGACTAGAAAGCAAGTTGAATGTGGTTTGCATGGCTACTGAATGTTATACAAGATTTAGAAGAGCATAAGGGAACATCGCAGACAGGTAAATAAAGCCAATCGAAGTTAAAGCGATATCCTTCCTTCAACACAAAGTGGAATATACACATTCACTTAATATTACAATCCAAAACGAGACGAAATTAGGTGAATGAAGACTCATCACAGCCACTACAGTCAGCTTATCTACTCAAACAATATCCTGATTGGAATACCTTGTCCGCAAATGACAAAATCATTTTCTGACAATTCGCAGCAACAAACTACGCTTCGTCAGAGCCGATTACAGCTAACACCAGTGTCTTTGTCTGTCTATGGGATTCAAAAAATATTGACAAACTTCCAACTATGAAGGAACCATCAATTAACATAATTTCATTGTTCTTCAGCAGTGTACAAGGATAACAAAAGCATGAGGAATTTTTAATAACCAAACACAGTCTGTCAGTTTGCTTTAGCAGCGTAGATACTCGTATATCGCGCGCAACAAGAGCAAGGATCGAAACAGGAAACAGGTAGGTATTTAACCAATAACTGCCACGAAAACGCAAAATTTGTTGACTGAAGAAATAATGTGACTTTTGTGCGCCCGCCCGGTAATTCTGAGTTACAGTCTTGTATCACGAGATATTCCATTCCAGTGATCCTTTGTGTGCAGTTAGTAATCAAAGCAAGGACGACAACGACAACGGCAACAACGACGATGACGACGACGATGATGACGATGACGAACGTACGAAATAAACACCAATGAACGGAAATTTTCGAATGGGAACCGTGAGAGAAGAAGTGCAGTCTCAGCCATTATCCTGGATAACGTCAAGAACAGTGGGTGGTAATTAGCTTTGAACAAAAGGCGACGACAGGAAATGAAAAATTGCTGCTTCTACTGCTTTTCATTTGCACTAAATAGGGAAGAATGAAGTGCTCGATGCTTAGATGGCTGGCTGGTATAGAGGAAGCTTTTCGTCTTGACACTTGACGTTATTTGTCGTCTTCAAGTTGCTGCTGTTGCCGTTGCCGTCATAATGTTCATCATTCAACACTTGACACTCAATGGTGGAGCATATACACGCACACCCATACATACATACATATACAACAAGTCGAGGGTTGCTCTGGTGCAACAGCAGCGCGCCTTCTTTTTTTTTTTTTTTGTTTGTCAACTCGTTAAAGATGTATCCTTTGTGTTTGTTGATGAAGGGAAATGAACTGACACATTGAAGTGTCATTAGAGACACACTTAAGAGCAACACTCTACTTCAAGTGAGCGCGGGAAGAGCAAGAAATTTAAAAAAAAAAACCTTCTAAAGAGTGGAAAGATTATTATTTAATTTTATTAAAGCTAATCGAGTCATCCCTTCTCAAGGACATTTGCAAAATCAATATTTCCAAAAATAGCGGCAACGAATTTGCATAATAAATCTAAATGGATTATGACAATATCCAGAATGAAAGGACGATTTGCTACTACTTGCCAAATATACATAGATACAATCATTTCAAAAGCAGAGGGGACTTTTATGTGAGAAGGATAATCATGTGTTAATATGCATGACTAATTTTTTGGGAATAATGAAGAATGATTTCTTGCTGTTTACTTGTTTATGTTTTCGTATGAAGCAATTTCTATTAATAAAGAACGACCATGTTAACAGAATTCTAGGATATTTAATTGAAATGTTCTAAATATATCTGGTCACAGGAATTTTTTTTCTGCTCACAACAAACAATGAGGAAAAAACATACAGCATCTGTCTGGAATGATAAATACAACACACTTACCTCATCCTTAAAAAAAGTAGACAAGGCGTTTTCGTATTCTCAGTTCAAATACACTGATGTTTTTACTACATAAGCGACATATTTATTTTAAATTAATATTAAAACTTTTTGTAAAAAAACTAGGCGTGGCTGACACTATTTATAGCTGGATTCAAAAATTGACTTCACCTTCACCATGAACAGATTTAAAAACCAATAAATACAGAAAATATGGAGTAAAAGTCAAGCATTTGTTTCATATTAAAGTAGGCGTGGCAGTAGAAATAAATAAACCATATTCGCACCTACATAGTTAAAACGATTGTGAAAAATTAATGTCCCAACGTTGGTGAAATTAATTCAAAATTTAGGTTATTTTAGAAAAAAGAAGGATCTATCTCCCATAATGTAGAGCCTTGTTGTGGATGAGATACTTAAGAATTTGACACACTATGGCATCACCTATCAGGCGTTTGCTGATGACATACATAGTAATTAATTGAGGAAACCCTATGTGATAGTATACGAAGGTTGCTTGACGGCTGGGCTAAGCGTAAATCCGACAAAAACTACAATAGTACCCTTCACAAGGAAAAGAAAACTTGATCCGATAAGGCTATCAGGAACAATACTGAGACCAGTCAAAGCTAAATATCTGGAACTAAACCTAGACAGTAATCCCATCTGGAAGAAGCACACAGAAAAGGGAACCAGGAAACCCACTCTGACTCTAATGTTTTGCCAAAGTCTAGCGGGCAAATCCTGGGGATGTAGCCCAACTATCCTTAGATGGATGTACATATATTGGTGTTGTGGGACCAATGATTACATATGGAGTGATTGCATAGCCAATAAGAACTCGGTATCTCAATAAAGTGCAAAGACTGACATGCCTCTGTATTACAAGGACCATGAAAACTTGCCCAACTACAGGTATTAGTCGAACTGACTACTTTGCTCCTTGTGGTTGAGGAATGTGCAAGTAAACGGTTCTAAGAATGGCCAAAGAAGCAAAAGGAAGAGATAAGTGCATTATATGGAAGCATTTTTTCTTAAAAAGCCATCACTGACCATCCTGACCATTCCTAGAGACGATATTATTGTAGGTTCAACTTTAAAACGAACTTTGCTACGAAACTCAGAAACAAAAAGTGTTGGAGGAATGAATCCACAATCTACAAACTAAGTAATTACACAACAAAGTGGTACACAGATGGGTCAAGAACTGAATGAGGAACTGGCGCAGGAATATTCGGGTCTAGAACCAAATACTCTAAATCTATTGGCAAAAGTACCAGCATTGTTGAGACTGAAATCTATGTCATAAATAGATCAATCTCGACAGCATATTGCAGACTTGTAAACTTGTGAGAGTTTGTCTGCAAAAAATTAATGAACTGGGTAGAACAAACAAAGTGACCCTCTGTTGGATGAATAACCAAGTGGGAATAGAGGGTAATGAAATGGCCCATTGCCCTAGCAAGAAAGGAAGCATCAGTAAGTAAGAAGAATTCATGAAACTAGATTGAGAAAACAAGGCTAGAACCTGAAAAACCATTCAGGGTATGAGGGAAGCCAAAAACTTCTAAGGCAACATAACCGAAAAAGATTCGAAACATGCATCAGCATGAGCAAGAATAAACTTTGTATCTTAACGGGGCATTGTAGACTTAAGGACCACCTAAAGAGACTAGGTATATTCAAAGAAGGTTTCTACAGACTCTGAGTTCAGTAAAATTCCAGAAAATGTGCTAGAATCTTGGGGGCACTAACCCACAAAAGGGGTTTTTTAAAGTCCTTACTAACTTTGATTTTGAACAAAATACATGAAATGTCATTAGTCACTTATTTTCGTCCAATCGAGAGGATACATTCTGCAATACATTTTTAAAAACAACTTCGGGCATATGCCCACCACGGCTACATCTGATGAATGTCCTTCGAAAGACACACTTTTCGACCACTTTTTCAAGCATTTGTGGTCTTATGTCCTCAATAACATGAATAATGTTGGCTTCCAATGCATCGATTGTTGTTGGTTTGTCTGTGTAGACTATCGACTTTACGTATCCCCAAAGAAAAATAATCAAAAGCCTTCAAATAACAAGATTTTAGAAACCAATTTACAGGTCCATTACGCGAAATTATGCATTCATCGAATATTTCCTTCAATAAGTTGATTGTTTCGATTGATGTATGGCACGTGGCGCCATCCTGCTGGAACTATATCTCTTCCACATTCATGCCATTCAATCGGGGAACGAAAAAGTCATTAATCATGGATCTATAGCGAATACTGTTGACCGCAAAATGCTGATTATCCTCATTTTTGAAAAAAAAAAAATGGTCCTATGACTCCACCAGCCCACAGACCGAAACAAACTATGCACTTTTCGATATGTAATAGCATTTCAATAATCTCATGTGGATTATCTTTGCTCCAAATGTGACTATTTTGCTTATTGACATATGTACCCATTCAGCTAAAAATGAACCTCATCGCTGAAAACAATTTTTCGATAAAACAGTGGATCCAATGCCAGTTAATTTTGGACCCATTCACCGAAATTTTGACGTAAACGATGGTCATTCGGCTTCAATTGTTGCACAAGTTGGATCTTGTACGCCTTCAAACCAGGATCTTTGCGTAAAATTTTTCATAAAGTGAACGGAGAAGGACTAATGCCCAAATCACAATGTCACGTGCGTGTGTCTGTTCTATCCTTTTTAGGTACTTTACGATATGAGTTGTCACAACGCTCGAACGCAAAATTAGCAAAACGAAATGCTGAACAGTTGTGCGTTCAGAGGTTAGAAAAATTAGAGAATTTAATGCTGTTTCCTCAGATTCCTAAAAATTCGGAGTAAATATGCGACACAAGAACTTACCCTGTCGCTGAAAATCAAACAAGTCATAAAACAACTGATAGCCGATAGTTAACAAACGCACGCAAAAGTAGAGAGTGGATCTACTTGGACGTTGTAGTAGCGTTTACGATATAACGCCGACCAAACGGTGAGGTCGCATTTCGTGTTACTCCATAAGAGCGCGTTGTTTCTACACAATCTATCAACGGAAGCACGTACGCACGTGACATTGTGATTTGGGCATAAGGCTGTTGTAAACGACGTCGAATCGATAAATTTGGATCTTCTTCAACACTCTCATCAACGGATGCAATATTCTCTTCAGAAAGCACTCTTCGCATGCGTCTCGGTGCCACTGTATCTTGCAAAGAAAATGTTGTGCTAAACGGTTAACAATTCGGCGAATAGCAGTCTCAGATCGATTATGCTGAGTGTAATATAGTGCAAGTGCTGTATAAGTTTGGCGCACAGAACCATCATTTTGGAAACAAATTTCTAAAATTTGGTAACGTTGTTGAAGAGTGTATGTCATCACGATAAAAATGACATTGACAGTTTGCAATCTGACAATTGTTTCGACAGATATAACTGTCTGAAGTTAGTACCGGGATAAAAGAAAAAACACCCTTTATTTGGCCAAGTACCAATTATCAGATGAAGAAATATCGTCACTAGAGTCAACTCTCATCCTTAGATTCATAAGTGGTACAGTAAATTGGACTTTAAGCTAAATTCTGTAGCAAAAATTTGACAGAAAAAAGTACGCCAGCTATGGATTTATCACTCTCACAAATATTGCTTAAAAATCCTCATCTGTAATACTCCTCGATCAGGTGAAGCAGTCATGATTCGTCTTTATCTTGAAGTTTGCAGTCAGGAAGTCCACCATTGACCAATTTTTCAAAATAAGGTAGATTGTTAATTTTTTATCCCAGTCTTCCATACGACCAGCACAGAAGCATAATTAAACTTTGCTAAAGGAGGTTGGTAATCCTCTTTTCTGTTTTGGATGAAGAGTTATTTTTGAAGACAAAGATACATATGTACATCCATGGCTGCATATTCAAATTTATCGCAGATAGAGGAAAACAACACATAAGTCCAATGCACGGACATACGATTGCGTCATAAACCTATAAACGTCCAACGAGCATCCGAGAGTAAATACATATATGCAATTGTAATGAAAAAACTTCTCAAAAATTATCCTTCAAATACGGCACTAAAGATTGTTTGCATACATCGAAAGCTACCTCCACCAAATGATTGAAGTATATACACTTATTAAATTATTCCAAACCCTGCACAGTCATTTTCAAATCCTTTGTTTGAATATAACTTTTAGTTCCTGGATTAAATTAGATCCACAGGTAATTTTTTGAACGTATTGATGAAATAAAAGAAAAGTTTATATCGCTGTTCTACATCATTACTCACGAATAAAGTTCAGATTTTGGAACAAATTGCTTGAATCTCTGTGAAAGGGACTCAAACCAACACAGAACAGGAGAGACTACAGAATCGTCACCCTGACATTTCAAACACTTTCGATAGATTCTAGTACAGAACATTGTTACACATGCTAGACTCATACTTATCAGAACTTATGAATTTTGAAAATTTTATCGATACCTTTGCCATAAGCGCTGGAATACCTCAGGGATCCATTCTTTCACCAAATCTAGTTTCCTAATAACGTGTTAAAATCTATTGTATTAAGGAATACGATCCCAGAAGACATATATGTATTATTATATTTAATCTGCACCAACTGAACAGGAGAGTTGAAGAAGGAAAAGTCGCTTAATATATAGTATGACGTCTAAAGCCATTTGAAAACGAGATGATTGCCAATTGAATGACCTAATTGAAACTTTTCAACTCCTGTACATTTCCAAATCATATACATCTATGTCAACTGACACGGTTTATTTATTCCTTGGAGAAAAATGTCCCATTAAGTTTGGACAAATAAGCATTTTAACACATCAAAGGTTTTAGACAAGACAACTGGTTATCAGGTTTCTTTTTCATTATTCTAAAAACTTCGCCAAACTACCAAGGTACCAAGAAATCTTCAACTAGGTTATGTACAAACTTGACAAAGCAGAGAAGATTACTTAATTGACACATACACTTGTTTCCTATGATTAGAGCGACGATAGTGACCCATAAATTATATTTCGCATAAAAATAAGAAGGTTCCAGACTGTAGATCCTTTGTAAAGGGTCTATGCATGAAGGAATACAAGTATCTTTTTAGGCTTCGAATAATATTCATAATTTTGTCGAGAGTAGTTGAGAAAATTTAACAACGAATTTGTTAAAGATGTGGAATGGATGGATTGAATCCATATTTCAGAAGGTTTTGAACCTGGTATACTACCAATGAGAAGTGTATACAGTTGTTGTGCTTTAAAAGTATCTCGCTTCAGCGTCTAGTCCTATGAACCACTGAACCGGAACCATTCCCATTACGTTTTGTGAAACACGGATGGAATAACCTCATCCCACAAAGTAATATGGTCCCACATACCACTGGCGTTGCTACTTGGCAGGAAAGTCTATTAAGATGAATTTCTCACAAAGAGTGAGATTTTCAAAGAAGTGCAATCAATAATTTTGTAATAACTTGGAGTTTCTTCCTGGAATTTCATACACATCACAGGGTGTACTACGCAACCGCTGTCAACTTCCATATTCGACGAATGGACCAACAGATTGAGCTCTTAGAAAGAAAACAGTCAAATTCAAATTCAAAAGGCAGTTCTTACAGGAACTATGCTTTTTTTTGGGTGAAATACCATGATCGTCGAAAGGATCGTCGATTTTAAGTAGATCTCTTGTAGAACAATAGATGTCATAGCTATATATAAAAGTCCAACAGGATGGCATACACATAAGATAAGTCAGCCATTACATTAGCAATCAATTATATATAATTCCATTCATTGATCTCTTACACGACTTACGAATTCCATGCTATTGACTAATTAATTATGGTTTCAATTAATTGAAGTTCGTGCTCGCCGCCACTGTGGTTACAATTGTTTCTCTCAACTGACTCGACCACGCACAACTGAATTTCAGTCTCATTACAGTGATAAATGTTAATCCTTAACGCAAATATAGGTATCTGCATTATTGAGGGTATTACGTTCGCTAATAAGCATTTGAATGACCACCTCCTCCCACAGTGCTGGCCTGTATCAACCTCAATTACCACAATTATAACTCCCTCTCGTCGACCGTCAAAAAACCCACTTGAACAGCTCATCTGATGTCGTTAACCAAGATTATGTGATTTAAAAATTAGACCATTCCGAAAGGATGGTTCAAGAACAAACCGAAAAAAAAAACAAAACTCACCCTCATTAAAACGTGCTCCTAGACTGTGCCTGGTGGAATCGTTCGTCTGATCCGTAGATAGTACGCAAGCAATATCAAACCGAATTAACTCCGTCACTCGAACAAAGTGTACTGTCGTCGTGCTCGACGTAACTCGCATTTATCTTGTCGAACACTGCTGGCCGAGTCGCTGATGGCGCTGCCGATTCCGGCGATATGTAACAAAATCCAAATTAAATGAATTTAAATACATTTTTAATTAAATTATTTAACAAGGCTGAAATGGTAAGCGCATAGCCCTTGCTCACTCACGGGTCCGTCCCGTCACCAATTAAAATTATATATCACACTTCAGACGACCAGTAGTGGTGGTGGTGGTGGTGGTGGTTGTGAATTTAAGCCTTAATTGGATCCCTTTCCGCGTGAAATTAAAAAAAATGAGAACCCACACACCATATAGTCGAGTCGAGCGAACTCTTCCCAGCCGGGTTGTAAATGTACGCACAATGAATTGGAAATTGCTGTCCTCGGAGATCTGGACGACGAGAAACAAAAAAAAAAAAAAGGAGACAAAGACTGAGCCGGTATAACGTAACGTCGTTCGGCCGTCAATTAATGTAAAACGCGGACCGATTACACCCACTGACGAAATCGGGACACTAATGACTACAATAACAACACAAACCGAATGAAAACCCCTCTTTCAGACGATTTAACTTCTGTTTGACCCAATTTTTATCTTCCTTAGCCCGAAACCGCAGTACCGCAACGAGTCTTGAGGCTGAAGCCCATTTTGATTGAAAACAAATTTGCCAACGCAATGACCCTAAGTAAATTTAACTACTATTTCGAAAAAGAAAAAAAACGCACACAAAAAAAATTATTTGTATTTGCTAAGAAATCTTTCCGACCGATAGATGGCGGTAGCGCGCGTAGCCGATTGTAAACCAACCCGTATCGCGTTATCAAAGGAACTGATTTCACCCAATCGACACCAAGTTGGTGTGAATTTCCATCAAGAAGTATATTCCGCCGTGGTGGTCCTGTTTTTTGGTGTTGTTTTCCTTTTTTTTATGAGTTCGGAGGATGTGAATGATGAAGTTGATGTGCGAGAGAGCGAGAGAAGGTCCTTTCTCTTCGAAAACAAGAGAGTATGCGTGAAAAAGCGATTGCTCTTTAACGAGGACGAATAAAGTGTATTGGAAATGGTGACTCCTTGTTCATTTCCAGTGCAGGACGCCACTGGCTCGTTTGGGAGTAGGTGGGTATTTCGAAAAAGCTCTGCAAGCCGAGAGTGGAGAGATTTGGCTCTCCTCAATGTGGTATTGTTAAGTTGCCTGTTAGATAAGAGATTTTAGGATGTGATTTCGAGGACAGTGGATGAGAGAATGTTAATTGCTTATTAGTGGTGCTGCTGTAATGGTTTGTATTACAGTTGACAATTTCAAAGGCTAGTGGTAATTGCAGAAAATTTGACATTTCTAATTCAAAAAACTTTCAAAAACCAATTTGAAAACCATTTAAATGCTTATTTGTTGCCAAATGGTCTTCTTAAAAGCTCCAATTACACAATAAAAGATGGCAGAACTCTATGTTGGGTAAGGTTTGAAAGAAGCTTAATTAGTCGACAGAAGTAGTATACAAAGGTTGACTCTTAGGACAGGGTTTGTAGTTGGATCTGTTAACAAAGAGCCTTAGGTTGGTTGGCCGCGTAATCAGAGAAACCATACTGAGGAGCACACGGACAGAGATAAGAGTGCGAGACTGCTTATTCCGTCGCGTATCGGCGGGGAAATGTCCGAGCCAGCAGAGAGTAAGTTTAGTTGGTTGGTTGGTTGAAACCGACCCTCGTTGTGGATGTACTTAGACCAGAAGAAGGTCCATTGTGCTGCCGATGGGTACTCTGGAACCATTTACTACTTTGTATGAAGGAGATAATCTTAACCCTGGCGTTGCTGAAATCGTTTAGATCATGGAATAGGTATTCACCTAATGTAGCACGTGCATCGAAGGTGACTAATGGTCTCCTCTTCCACTTCGTCCCTACAGCTTCTACAGAAGTCATTGTTGGGAATGCCCAATCTTTGAGCATGTCTTCCTATAGCACAGTGTCTGGTGAGGATACTAACTGTCTTGGAGAGAGTTCCTCTCTTATGATTTAGGAGTCCGCTGGACCTAATCTTATATAGAGTCAGCCAGAACAGCCTATCGGTGTTGCCATCGATGATTGGCCTTACTCACCGCTTCGGCGTTGATAAGGTACTTAGCATAATACGTTGGCGCTAGATTTCGGTGACACTTATACTATTTAAACCAGGGGAGCCTCGTCTAGCCAGTTCATCAGACTCACAATTCCCTGGTATGTTACGGTGACCTGGTACCCAGCAGAGGATGAGGTTGTACTATCCAAATATCTCATTATCAGATACGCGGCAGTCTTTCACTTTCTTGGGTTTCGTTGTGCTTGTGGATGCAAGGAATATGACGGCTGCCTGACTGTCAATGTATATGGCAATATCCGATGCTGATGCTGCATAAACCACCAGCCAGTCAGCTGCTTGACGAATGGCAGTGACTTTGGCTTGAAAAACGCTGCAGTAGAATGGAAGGTTAAAGGTGAATATCCAAGCTTTCTGAGAAGACTTCAGCACCAACTCCGTCCTCGTTTTTGGACCAAACCGCAAAAATTGTCTGTGATTCGTGTTACTGGCCATCCCGTTGTGTCCATTTATATAGCTCTGTTTGGTATTGAGAACTTGCAGCCCATTTTGAAGTTCTGTTCAATGGGCAGGTGGTCGGTGACCTGTGGAAGATGACAATGCATCGATAGCATTCTGGCATCTGGCATAGCCAGTGGTTTGCTGACGATGTCCATTGGAAGTAAGTGGAACATAGTTTGTAGCGCTGCAGTGGGAGAGGTTCACAGTGTACCAATAGTATTGACACAAGCAACTCATTAAGTTTATTTTATTGTTGCTAAGTTGGAATTCTTCTGCAGGGCAAGTCACCAAACCAATATTCCATACATGAGTATCGAATTTATTACCGAAGTATATAGCAAGTGCATAATGTTTAGTTGTAGAGCCCAAGTGGAACCTAATGCATATTTATAGGGCAGCCAGGGATTTCCTGTCACGTTTGACTATGTTTTCTCGTCAAAGAAGCTTGCGGTTAAGGTTTAGGCCTAGGTAACTGGTACTATTTAAGAGGATAACGGAGGTGCCTCTTAGATTTGGGAAATTAAAGTCAGGGAGTTTGTGTTTTCTTGTGAATCATTTTCCGACTTTTTGCCTAGTCGTTATAGGATGCAATCTCACGACTTAGCGACTTCTTTTCCTGGCTAGAGGGCTTGGCAAAGTTTAGAGGAGCTGAGGTGCATGATAGTGTACCGCTGATGAACTCGGGAAGGGTGGGGGCAGCAGGGCGTTGCGCTGTCTAGCTCATCGGATCGTAGCGAACACTCGCTCGAGGCATCGTTAATGCAAACGCTTTTTAAATGCTCCTCCACACGTGAACTGCTTTCGGAGCAGTTCGCGGGCTTTATCCGTATTTTTCAAATCTGAGATATATTTTTGTTTTTTTGGTTTTCAAATATTTTTAAAAAAATTGGTCCCAGGAGTAACTAGGGAAGCGGTGTTCCATCCGCACAGACCCACGCGTTTTTCGGATGGGGGGCTGATCTAGAGTTCGCACAGGTGGAGCAAGTTAGCCATGATGTGAAGGAGAACAGAACCAGGCACATGTTGTCAACAAACAAAGAAGCATCTGCCCAGCGCCTAGCACAAAACGTCACTGTTGGCAACAGTAACTTAGAAGTGGTTATGGAGTTTACCTACCTCGCAGAAAATATCAACTCCACTAATAACACATTAGTGGAGATTCGGCGAAGACTTACCCTAGCAAACCGTTGTTACTATGGTTTGGTGAAACAAATGGGTTCAAAACTCCTAACTCGGAAGACGAAATGCATGCTCTACAAGACATTGATACTTCTGTATGGTGTCCAGAGCCGGGCGATAAGCAGGAAATCAAATCAAAATTCTTCGTCGAATATTCGAGGAGGGCGAATGGAGGAAATAAACTGTTCGGTGTGTAGGTAGAAGTTAGTAGCTTCAACGTTCCACAATGAGACTTAATTAGCACCTTAGTGCCAAATCCCAAATCCTCTATACCTAAGTATCCTGTGGCATTTAGGCAACTGACTAGTTCGCTGATCTTTTTCTCAGCGATTTCGTCCTGTTTTGTAGATCTTGTGTTCTGGACCAGTGGCAGTTGAACCATATCTGTCTTGTTATTATAAAATGCCTTAACTAACCCGTGCCACCTGGTGTTAGCCTCTTATAGAAAACGCGAAAAGGTTCTTCTTTTGACAGCTCCCAACGGGCTGTAAACAGACACACTAGAGGAACTTGTCGGGTGCTGAACCACCCTAGTTGTTCTAGTTATTCCCCTAGTACTTACAGGAGCACGCACTGATCTTGCAACAATGCTCCTTACACTGTACCAGCAGATTAGAAAATGTCCTATTCGATGCTAGGACCTTGATAGCAGCCTGACTGTCAATAAGTATGGCAATGTTTCGGACAAATGCAGGGTTGTCTTTGAAAATGCCGTAAGCTTCGAGTACTGTCAGCACTTCAATCTAGAAGTCACTTGATGAATCTGGGAGCCGGTATGATTCAGATATCTGAAGCATTTCCAAGAAAATTCCATTACCTACCCCGAACTTCATTTTTCAGCCATCTGTATAAATTGTTGTTTCACACTCCTTCACTACCTTTCCCAGTCCACACTAGATGCGAAGGTAGCCTCTCCATATTATAGAGTAGATGTGAACAATATTCCGACGACGAAATCCAAATTTGAGATCAATACTGAAGTCCGTACGTCACTTTTCATAAGGAAAAGCTGCACCGATGCAAAATAAGCCGCTCCGCTTCATCGACAATGACCTTTCGACGTTGGATACGTCTTAGAGTTGACAGTGAAGCCAAAAATGCACATGGTATCATTGTCTAAAGATACAGGAAAGAGCTGCTAAGAAGTATCGTCAATTTAAATGAAAATTAAAAAAGTCCATCCATACACTTCGAGTACTTATTTTCGTTTTCATCAATCTGGAAACTAACTGCGTTTCAACCTGGCGTTGGATCTTGTAGAGAAGCTATCACTGTTGAAATAGGCGATAGAATCAAATGAAAGAAGGTTAATCCTCTCAAAGGCCCAGAATTTGTTGGATTTATCCTCCAACACGAAGGGTTTCAGGTTCCATTTGTATTCGAAAACCAAAAGATAGATGATTCTGAGCTTCTCAGCTGACATTTGGGCCATCGATCACGATGGATCTTGTAGGGAAGCTATCACTATTGAAATAGGCGATAGAATCAAATGAAACAAGGTTAATCCTATCAAAGGCGCCGAATTTGTTGAATTTATCCTCCACCAGGAAGGATTTGAGGTTTCATTTGTATTCGAAAACTAAAAGATAGATGATCCTAAGCTTCTCAGCTGACATGTGGGCCATCGATCACAAAATTTCGCATCAAATCCTATCTGAATGTGAAAGATCAAGTACATATAAGTGGAAGCACCAAATCCGCACATATACTGGATAAACATCGTTGGTATGCGAACGTTATAAGGCTGTTTAACCATAACGCTGTCAAGAAAACTCTTCTTATGCCAACGATTAAACAGACTGGTTAGACAGCTCAAAATTTAAATAATTTATTGTAACAGCATACAGCACAGGACAGTAAAATCTGCCGTCTATGGACAAGGACCTCCCTTAACGAAAAAATCTAGTATAAAGAGGGCCCGCCTTCAATAGACTGTTTATAAAATCCTTAGAGTCTTGAAAGCTCTCGTATCTAAAAGTCATTCGTGGGTCTAGGGATTAATCTTAGGATTTAGAATCAATTGTCATTGTTTGACATTTAGAGTCAATTGATGTTCGTACCCAAATAGCGACAGTCACTATACGTAGACATAAGGCGTTTGTTCTGAAAGCCATTTATAGCTGCTGTTCTTATATGAATGTTTGGTAGGATCAATCGTACAGAGTAATTCACCTATATTTATGGATTTCATCATCATGAATGCTGTTGTGATACCTTATGAATGGTTAATGATTATCTGCTTGTGAATGTCATTAATGTTTGCAATATCCATTCCATTTGGCATTTCTGAACCGTAATATATCGTCCTTATTAGAGATTCAATTACAGTTCATCACAACTGATTTATTTTATTAGTAGAAACCAGTTGTTGTCTATTTCATCTCATGACTGATCGGTAATATTCAGTCTATAGAGGGCAATGATGCCTGATACCTATTAGGTTATAACTGCATGATAATAGCTCGTCCTTAAAAGAGATTCATGAATGGTATTGCCTTATGACAATATCCTAATTATATTCCTTTAAGGTTGCAATAATGCAATGGGTATACTTATGTGTTTACTTATGACCTGAGCTATGCAGATACGAGACTGAATAACCAACAGCCATACGAATGTAAGAACAACCAATAAAATCTGAGTTTCTTCAACCACTATACCAAAAGAAGGATTTCTGCCAGTTAATACAATGAACTCGTACTAAAGTCTGAGTGCTCCTCGGCCATCGGTCGACAACGATAATCAGATTATTTTACACCATTAGTGGTTTGAAGCAAAATCATGCGCAGATGGTATATGTACATATGTTTTGTAGATTGATATTCAAGCCGTGATTGGTATTCCCATTGTATCAGGAAGGGAAGAGTTCCTTTCTGCGCCTTTGGAAATCGATTGTTTATAGTCTCATGAACGTAGCTCTTGGAGAGAGCCATACAAACAAAAACAAACTTAGGTCTAGGATTCAATATTTATTATTTGGTGAAAGATGGCAAACCAGATTCAATGCTGTCGATGGCAAAAGCAGTGGAAATAAAAATTTTTAAATTGGACCTTTAAACACTTAAAATTTAGTCGCAGACTTTTTAACAAAATTCATCTAACCATATTGCAGAAGAATCGACAAGCACCGATTGTATATATAATACTTAACAACTTATCGAAACTTTGCCGCCTTTTCGAAGGATACACATATAATCCACTTAAACATGCAAAATTTCGAATATCAATTAGCAACCCTCATGCGTTATCACTCAAGCATAACTTTTTACTTTCATCTGTTTTCAACACGCAACTGACTCTAGTTGATACAAATCCCGAGGGAATTTATCGTCACCACACACAAACACACACACACAACGTGCTCGTCTAGACAACATCAAAACTCCTCCGAGGGCAATGCTATTATAATTTACTACCACCATACACAAACTTAACACCTTTTGTCATTTTATTTGTGTTTTTTTTTTTTTTTTTTGTAATAAAATTGCAATCATATAAGCGACACGACATACAGAAGACACAGATACAACCCATAAACAACCCCCAGGTAACGTGTGCCTAAGTGGTCTATTCCGCCCTAATAGATAGACATAGCGGGGGGGGAGGAGGGAAAAAGAAAAACTTCAGCTAAAAGCACTCGCAACATCTTTCCACAGAGCGAGGTGATTGAAAAATATTGGATTAGAACCGAGGACGGGTCCCTGAAGGTAGATTTGATATCCACACCCTGAACCACCAGAAACCATGTTAAAGGAAAAAGAAAATTAATATTCGAATCTCAAGCAAAAAATAAAAAATAAAAAAGAAAGAAAGAAAGAAAACAGAAGAAATCTACGGTTCGAGTTCGGTTTGATAACTCCACACAATGGTGGACGAAACAAACCAAACCAAACTGAACCGGAAAAGCAAAAAAAAAAAAAGGAAAACAGAAAAACGTACGAAACATTGGTCGTTTTCCTATTTCCCAGGACTCTTTTTCTCTTTTTTTGTCGTTTTTTTTTTTTGTCCCTTTTTTATACACCACGAGCGAGGCAAGCGCCACCATCATCATTGCCACAACGAGACGGGCAAAGCTACATCCAATACTACCCTCACCACCATTGCCATCACCATTGAACCACCCCCTTGGGTCGTTAATTTAATCAACTCAAGACATTTATTACCAGCTATTAAACCACCCACTACATTGGACCAAAGTCGGTCCGTCGGTCTGTCGCTGCTGCGCTGCGAAGCCCCCATCTACCCACTCCAAAGAACGCGCCGGCCGATTTTCAGTGTTTGAAGACAATTGTTGGAGTTGGAGAGCGAGAGCATGAGAAAAACCCCGGCCAGAGCACGAGACCGAGAAAAATCCCTAGCAATGGAAATTTCTCGTCGTCCACTAATTCATTACGAGGAAGTTTATCACACTCTGGAATACATTAGTTTGTTGTTTTCGGCAGGCTTATGGGACCTGGGCTTGAGGATGAGGACGGTCACAAGGACGAGAAGAGAGGTATAGTCTCTGTGGTCTTGCGAGGGTGTGTGTCTTATACTTGTTCTTATGCCAATGATGATAATTTTTGGATGTGTTCGGGTTATGATGTTTCTTGGGGAATTGCGCCTAATTGGGGGAGGGCCACCACGATAGATAGGGGTTTTTCTTTCTTCCTTTTGTTGGTTGGGTTAGGTCGTTGTTGGTGATTAATGAAAAGAGCTACATATCGTCGAGTATTTGTTAGGTCTCGAAGGGAGTACAACTATGTCATTTTGTGGTTTATGAGTCGGTACACGATTCTTTTTTTTGTTTTTTTTTTTTTGATGTGAAGAATTTTGAGATTGTTTCTTTTGTCTTGGAACACAATTTTCCAAATCAACATACGAAAATAGGGTCACATACTATATACGTATTTATGTGTCAATAACCATGACACCACTGGTATCGAAGATGTAAAGTCGGCTGCAGAAAGACGGAAGCTAAAGATTGCTGAGGAAGAAACCAGTCGCGAGTGAACATTAGGAAGTGGTTTTCCGTCTTTGACGACTATCGCTTGGTAGAGTATTCGCAGATAGTTTGAACATAAACGAGGATGTAAGGTGTGGAACCTATTCAGTTTTCTTTCAAACTGCAGAGTATTTTCCAACTTGCAAGACAACACCAAGAGTGAGACGAACGGTTGGCAAGTTAATCCTGACACTCATGGACTTCTAAAATTCACCAGTAGTATGGTCTTTGAAGCAGAAGAAGAACAACAGAAGCACAACATCACAAAACCAGGTACGAACATGAATACAATTTTAAATAAAGACCCTTGGATACACAAGGGCGCCATGACTCAAGTGGTGAGTGCGTTGGTCTGCGGAGCGAGGAGTTCCAGGTTCAATCTCCAGACAACACCTAAAATTTCTTTCACGGCCACACCTCCCGCGAACGTCTAACAAACACCCGAGAGTGTAACTGTCATGAAAAAGCTTCTTAAATTGCCCTTCGGAAACGGCATTAGACAGGCACAACCAGAATGGTTGTGAGAAGCTAGGCCCTGGGTCCCAATAGACCAGTCACGATAAGTATCTATCTATCTATCTTAATCAACTGGCAGCTGCCATCAAGCCCGGAAGACAGGCTCTTCGAAGCAGTGAAGGAAACCTAGTGATAGGGCAAGAAGAATGGGGGATTCAGTAAAAAAAGAAGTCATTCCTCTTCCACTTTCGAAGTGATGGGATCATCTATCAAAAAGCTAAAGAACAACAAGGCCGTCGATTCTAATAGTCTATCAGCGGAGCTTTTCAAACGTGGTGGTGATGCTTTGGTAGGGTGCATGTACCAAATCATCAACCAAGTATGGGTGGATGAAGCCATGCCCGATGAGTGGACTATCAGATTCAAGAAAGGCGATCCTATGTTTTGTAGGAACGATCGAGGCATATCCATGCTTAGTGTCGCATATAAGATCCTATCCAACGTACTATGTGAATGTCTGAAGCCTTTCTGCAACACACTAATCGGCACGTACCAGTGTGGCTTCCGGTCAACGACAATGGACCAAATGTTCACACTAAGGTAAATCTTGGAAAAGCCCAACGAATCTCAAGTCGATCCTCACCATCTCTTCATCTACTTCAAAGCCTCATATGATAGCATTTATCGTCTTGAGGTCTACAAGGCGATGGCTGAATTAGGGATCCCGACTAAACTAATCCAGCTGCGCCGCAGGACGGTGGAAGACACGCTGTTCAACGTGCAATTCGGAAACTGTTCCTCCGAACTATTTCAAACATGTGCCGGATTTCGGCAATAAGATGCGCTATCATGTGACTTCTCCAATCTCATGCTGGAACAGATAGTGCGTAGTAGTACCTTTAACAAATCTGTCCAACTGCTGGGATACGCAGATGACATCGACATCATCGGTCGCTCCCAACGCGATGTCTTACAGACTTTTATAGCAATTGACGAACAGGCGAAACGAGTTGGTCTTGAAGTGAATGAGGACAAAACCAAGTACATTCGTCGAATATTCAGTCCCGTATGCGAGGAGGGCGAATGGAGGAGAAGATACAACTCCGAACTCTATAAGCTGTACCAAGATGCGAATGTAGTCCAAAGCCAAAACACATGGACTTACACTGACTCGGCCACATCAAGCGAATGGACAATAATGCTCCAGTACAGAGGACCTTCGAATCACAGACCTCAGGTTCAAGACGACAAAGTAGATCGTACCTCCGTTTTAAGGATCAAGCTATCGCTGAGACCAGAGCGCTTGGTGTGCACGGGATCGAAGAGAGTAGAAGGCTACCGTGTCTCAGGCAGAGACCCTTAACGGGTTGGGGTCCCATTAAGTAAGTAAGTAAACGTTTAGTATTCCACTATATTGTGGAATTATAACTAAATTTGGAAATGTAATTAGGTGTCGGGGTAGAAGTCCACAGGACTTCTCTTCACTTATTCGAAGTGTATTCCAGTTTATATTAGTGCTATGCAACAGCTTCTAAGATATCAAGATAGAATCACTAATAGAACGTTCTACATCGCTTCACTGCTCCATTCAGGTTAGCTTCAAGAGTTAGTTAGTCAAACTACTGGTGTCAGTAGCCTCTTCAGGATTAAGTAACAATTGCATAGAAGAAGTGGAAAAAAAATTTCCCATTCATCTGTTACTGCACCGTCTCATGTGTCCATGATTTGATTTACAAAAACTACTAAATATTCAACGACGTAACCAGAGAGTAGTGATGGACATAGCTCCTTTCAATGGTGCTCTTAAACATTATATTAGCTGTGAATGGCTGGCTTGGGTGCAAGAATAAACATTTTTGCTACAAAGTCATAAAAGCTCTTGTTAAGACTAAAAGAATCCTTTTTCCTCCTTTTGTCCTCTAAATCTACCTTCCAAACACTAGAACTAGGTATAGACTACTATCTACATACACTGCAGTCTTACTTAATATTTGATGGGTTCCTCCTCTAAGACCGCATGGCAAGCTTCTGTAAAAAAAAAAAAACATGAAAACCCTAAACCTGCTCAACCCATCCCGGTTCCCCTTCATTTCATTAAAGTACCATACTCTAGACTAACAATGACATGTTAATGTAGCATCAAGTTGATCCTCCCAGGTTACGTTCAGTGTAATTTCCACAAAAGTCAATACAATTTGAAAGATCCAACTCCATATCGAATGTGAGACATCCGACCACGTTACACGAAGCCATCAACCCATCAAGTGTCCTTAAGAGTTATTTAATCGTACACCACCCGTCAAAGGCAAAAAAAAAAAAATAAATCATAGGAAATAAATTTTATAATGTAAGTGAAATCCAATCACCAGACACGTGCTCTACCCCAACCCTTCTAATCCTTATAATTCGAACCGAACACATCCAATCAAATGACTAAAAATCCCTTAAACCAGCTCTGCTGCTATCCCATTGCAGAGCGCCCTGTCACTGCCGCCGCCGGCAGCTGGCTTCTGCATTACATGTGATTTCTAATTAGTTCTCTCAAGCGTAAGAAGGTATTTTTCAATAAACGTACTTCATCCTTACAAGCCCCATTTGACCTTCACTCTAAAACAATCCTCGACGCAAGATCCTTTCCTTTTGTATGTATGTATGTATGTGCCGCCACCCCCATACTACCGCCAACAACACGCACGCTCACAATCCATTGCCACAAATTCAATTTATCTCGAATGACATTAGGATATACTCGAAAAATAAATTACACATTCACCCACTCTCTCGAAGACACACATAGAACAGTCCTGGCATCCTTTAAACTCAGTCAGCACCCCCAATAAAGGGCCACCAATCCTTTTGAAATCCACGAGGAAAGGATCAAAATTGGCGAATGTGACGGCGGCAGCAGCGCCGGGGAAGGTTTAAATAAGAAGTGGAAAATAACGCGTAAGAAATACGAGCGAAATGTATAGAATAGCAGAGTGCGAGCAGTACTATCATACTGCAAGCAACAACAACAACACAACAGAAAAAAAAAAAGGATAAATAAATTTATTGAAAAGGAATCCTTCCAAAGATTTAGATGGTGGCTCTTCTTCCCCTTTTATTATATCACGTTTCAAACATTATACACAACAGCAGCAGAAGAGCCCAAGCGGCAACAGCCTAAAAGCGAAGTCCTTAAATTTCCTATCCCTACCCACACCCGCCTATCCGCCTCCATCATCCTTAATACTCGATAAAGCGTTTTTTCTTCTTCTCCCGCTTGTCTCATCCTTCCATCGTTCTTCTTTCTGTTTTTTTTTTTATTATGATTATGTTGCCTTGTTCAAATGCTTGTTATACACCATACCCTTCTTCGCATAGTGTACGAGAGTATATATCAATAAAACATTGGTGGCTGTGTTAAAGTGAACACAGAGAGTGGATCCGAGAACACAAGAAAGGAAATGCTAAAAAAATGGCCCAGAAATATCCTCCCGCCGGCGTGTCCCAATATTGAAATGAATGAGAGATAACTACTTATCCCTGTATACTATGCGGGAGCCACTGAATTGGCCTTTATTCGTCCTTAAGGTGTATGATGCGATCCTGTTCCCTTTTGCCTCCTGTCCTGTCATAGTTCTGATCCATCTGCTGCTCACAACTCCTTCCTTTCGCTATTGTGTCATGACGAGAAACGTGTAGTAACGTTGAATCGATTAAATGAGAAGAAAAGCCGGCGATTTATTGGCAGGACGAACACAATGTGAATGGCTCAAAGAAGCAAAAAAAAAAAAAATGGACACAAAAGGACACAAGAAAGAGT
Organism: Xylota sylvarum; assembly: GCA_905220385.1. Taxonomy (NCBI): domain Eukaryota; kingdom Metazoa; phylum Arthropoda; class Insecta; order Diptera; family Syrphidae; genus Xylota; species Xylota sylvarum. Next base: position 97,460,919 of record LR999957.1, on the reverse strand, counting down.
AGGTATAATAATAATAATAACAAGAACATCATCAAGGACCAATCTCCTTTAGCTAGAGTTCTTTTATTCGTTGGTCCTAAGAGAGGTACCGTGTCATCAAGATTATCAGTGGATGGCATTTATGTGTGTGTTTGCTCCTTCCGTGTTCGAGTGTTGGACGCCATTTTATCGCATAAAAAAATGACACATAATAGAGGCAACCGCAAAAATTATCACGAGAGAGCCGTACCCGTACGTACCAAAATCCATTTCCTTTATTCGAGTCAACTTTCGACGGACGAGCGGACGAGCCACGAGTCCTTTTTTTTTTTCAAAAATATAAAAATAAACCCAGCTTGTGTGAGGTTGGTGAAATTTTAGGAGCTTATAAGGATATGACACATTCTTTTTATGTCGGCAGTCCATATTTCATGTTTTCATGAGATATTTGTGAGTTGGTTACTTTCGGAGGATTACGGGCGATAGGGTTTCGTAAATTGTTGATTGAAGTCCTTAAAAAAAACGAAAACCGAAGGCTTCCGGGATATCTGGACATCCTATTGGAAATTGAATTAACCCTCCCGCTGAAAGTAATCGGAAATCTTTAACCATTGACAATGGCAACGTTTTTAATTTATTGTTTTTCTGATAAATAGGAAAAGGGTCTCGACATTAAAGGAAGTTTGAAAGTCAACGAGTGTCGGAAACGAGCACAACATACATATATGGAGGAAATGAAATGCAAATGGCAAGTCATATTATACGGCATATAGACAAAATGAGCTTAGAAGGCTATACTGAGGAAGGATTTATAGTTCTGTTCTGAAATTATGCCATGGAGATGGTATCCTTAGACAATGTTCTACTTTACTAGACGACATAGATGCATGCATACATAAACCAGAGTTCTAACACAGTTGAACTATATTTAGGGATGCCAACCATTCATTGCCCCATCTCTGCATCATAGGTGGACTAAGATGACTAGACTGTGCCCTGACCAGAAAGAGATGTACCTACTACCTCATACCGGGAAAAACTTAGGGCGATTCAATTGATCTGAATTAAAAGCTGCATCAGCAATGTTGACCAGATGTTTTGTGGAAGAGTCGATTGAAATTGCCTTGCTGCAGGAGCCTTGGATCTTCAAAGAAAGGATTAGAAGTCTACCTGAAAGTATTGCCACTTTACACTATGTGCGATCTGATGAAAGAGTTAGATCTTGTGTACTGGTGAGCCTCGGAGTTAAAACGGTTATGTTACCGCAACTATGTGACTCTGACCTGCTGTGCGAGTATCAGTAGGTGCAGGCATCTGTATACCTGCCGCATGACTGCCTAGAGCCTCCCCCAACAAAAGAGGTAGGTCTCTGGTGAATATCTGCAGGGATAGGAGCGAAGATCTAACGATTGGTTGCGCTACTAATGCACACAGTACAGTGTGGGCAAGCACAAATGATAACTACAGAGGAGAAGATTTATTGAAGTTTGTAGTATGGAAAGAGCTAACTATTGTTCACAGATGAACAGAACCGACGTTTGTGGATGCAAGACGAGGGGAAATTATTGACGTGACTCTGTGTAGTAATAGAAAGCTTGATGAAGTATCAAATTGGAAGAGAATGGTGTCGGACCACAGAGCCATCTCATTTGATGTTCGATACGGGCCTAAAGTGAAAAAAGATCGGAAATATGTCACGATTCCCAGGAACATGGAGTAAGTACAATACCAGGAAGTGTTACCAGATAAACTGAATGTGAGGGTACCCAAAGTACCGAAAACCACTTGGGATGTAGAGTCGCAGTTGAAGCATTTACAATCTGCTGTTAAGAATGCATACCAAAAGGCGTGAACACCTACTTTGGTAGATGAAAAGGACCCCACGCCTTAGTGGTGTAGGGAACTTGAAAATCTAAAGAAGGAGGTGAAAAAAGCCTTTAATCATGCCATAAAAAGGGATTATCCTGAATCATGGGATGAGTATAAGGCAAAGAAGAAAGAGCTAAAGCCTACTCCGCGACAACGAAAAAGGGTGTCGTGGAGCAAATTTTGTTGGAATATGAGAAGGACATCTTAGGAGCACATCTTAGGTCAGTAGGTTTCAGAAAATTGTCTCCAGGGATCCAGTTTCCAAAGTCGGACTCATTCGCGATAAAATGGGGGAGATTGTTGAGACAATGGATCATGCAAATGAGGGCATCATGGAAATGTACTTTCCGGTTAGCCTTTGGTTAGATCAGCCCTCGACTCTGAGGAAACAAAGAGCAAACAGGATGGATAGGGCAGAAGCGGAACGGATAGTAACTTCAGAAGCGGTCAGTGGGTCGATAAAAAAGTTTTTTCCTTACAAGACCGCAGGACCAGATGGTATATTCCCAGCTTTAATGCAATGGGGTGCAGATCTCATTATACCACGGCTTAGGGGTATATACGTCACATGCCTAGCAATTGATTACATACCGGTAATATAGAGGGAAACAAATGTGGTGTTTCTCCCTACACCGAAGCAAAGTCCTTCAGACCGGTCAGCCTAAATGATTTCTGTTGAAAACAATGGAAAGAATTGTGGTGGACCATATGGAGAGCACGGCGCTGAAAGCGTGTCCTTTGAATAATAGGCAACATGCATACAGAGCTGGCAGGTCTACGGAAACAGCGCTACACCAGGTGGTACGCGTTGCGGCGTTTTATATATACGTTTTATATATACCGGACATCGCAATGACCATAATAAAGGACATTGAAGGTACCTTCGATAAGATATGCTTCGAAAGTTTGAAAGTAGCCTTAGCAGAACGCAGGGTTAACCCATTGGTGGTGAGATGAGTGGACAATATGCTAAAAGATGGAGCGATAAATATTTAGACGGAAACTTCAAGATTTAGAGGAAGGAGGATTAGTAGAGGTTGTCCACAGGAACGACTTTTATCACCTACTCTGTGGAATATAACTGTAGACTCTTTGCTGGGAATACTTGAAAAGACTAGCATCCACGCTGTGGGACATGCCGATGACATACCAACAATGGCAAGAGGCAAATTCATGAACCCCACAGCAGATACCACGAGAAATGCTCTCCGAGTGGTCTAGCGGTGGTGTCAGGAACAAGGGCTCTCCATTAATGCATAAAAGACAGATCTGATCATCTTCACAAGGAAGAGGACAGATCTGGAATTCCAACCTTTGACACTTTTCGGATCGAAGCCACAGGTGGCCAGAAAGGCTAAGTATCTGGGTGTATACCTGGACTAACTTGAAAATTCAATGTGGAAGGGCAGTTCATCTATGGTCATAGGAAAATCCTGGATCTCGTAAAAAATGAGATTAGGGAGTTGAATATGCCCATGGATGGAATAAAGAGAATGCATGTTACCGAAAGGTATCACAAAACTCTTATTGGAGATGGAACACTTCCGGAAAAGCAGATTGGTGATATAATCATCTTTACGGATGGGTCCATGATGGATGGCAGAGCGAGGGCAGGTATCTTCTTGGAAGAACTGGAACTAGTATGTCATAGTCTGGAAAAATATACCTCAATCTATCAAGCCGAGACTCTGTTGCATGCGTTGGATCACCTGAAAGTGGCTCAGGTTGAGCGTAGGATCGGTACCATAGCACTGGACAATCAATCAGTGATTAGACGCATGGAGCAAACAAATATCAATACATCACTGCCATTGGAATGTGCTCAAAAGCTTAATGAGTGTTCATCTCGAAATGAGATGACGCTGCTCTGGGTAAGAGGGCTAGTAGGGACTGAGGGCAACGAAAAGGTGGAATCTCTAGCAAAGCAAGGGTCAACCTTGCAGTTCTCTGGTTCGGAACCATTCGCTGCAATTGACAGAGGGATGGCAGAACACCTGATTAGCAACTGTTTGGCACCACTCTTTGAAAAGGTCTAAGCTTGAGGCGATGAACACTAAAATGGATGGTAGTGTTATCAACAGGTCACGGAAATATTGTGTCAATGTCCGACAATAGCTAGCAGAAAATGGGAGGTCCTAGGGAGCCACTGGGTTGTAACCCAAAGGATGAACCAGATTTCTGTTAAACAGAAGCAATCAATGTCAGAGAGGATGTGTGGAGAAATCCAGAGAGACTCTAGGGCTAAGATGGATCGTGGAAGAGGGACGAAAAGGGACCCAGCACTATGGTCTGGTTTGAAATCTCTCGAATAAATAGGTATGTATGTACATAATATTGCCGACTAAAAAGATTCCAAAATCTACTAAAATTCGGTGGCGTTAGGCTGTTCTAATTGTTCCGATGCTTAGTGAAGCACGCTGAGGATCTGAAATGTCAAAAATTCAAAAAATTGATCTCGGCTCTATTTAAAATCAATAAAAGTGTCTGTATAAATAGTCGCCTTTAAACTCTGTCATCTAATACGCTTGAAACATATAAAAAAAACTAAAATCGAAGTCGAGCCTGTAGCACTTTAACTTCAGAGCTATCCTTACCTATCAAATAAAAACTTAACCAAAACAGAATCCATATATAAAACTAAAATTTAGTTTTAAGTGAACTCAAATCTTAACTTTAGACATTAAATGTATTATTAAATAAATCGAGTTAGACCCAGCCTGTATCATCTAGCACTGCAATTGAAATGTTTATAAACAACTGAATGAATTGTATCCTTAGCATTCCAATAATCGTTTGAAACGATTCCATTAAAGCTTTAGCATTGAAATTTATCACCAGAGGTGTCAAATAGCACTCTACCACTTTCAAAAAAAAAACCGAATCATCATCTTCAACCCTCGCAGTTTCGTTTTCGAAACCAAGGAAACATTGATTTTTTTTTTTTTTTTGTACAACATTCAGGAATCTAATAAAAAACCACCTATGCATGGAGGAACATAATACCAACGACTCGTTGAGTCCTTTCGTTTGTTCATTGAAAACCAAATGGTCGAATGCAATAAAGAACGTATGTGAGCGCTCGCTCGCTACAGCACACACTACATACAGCCACCTCTCCCTGACCGTTTTAAACTCACCTTAGGCATTTTACAATCCGTATTGCTATCTGAAGGATGCTACTTTTTTTTTTATTTTTTATTCTATGTTGCCTGTTTTTGCTATATCCTTTGTATCCTGCCAACATCATTCCTATTTGTGTGTAAATATGAGTAAATGGTTACCATGCCTCCAGGTATAGGAAAAAAAAATAAAACAGGAGTATAGGGAGTAGTACACACAAGTACGTTTCACTGACATCTCAGTGCGCGTAGAAAAATGAAAATTAATTAACGGAAAACAATATGGTGGGATGTCACCAGAAAGAAGAAATAAAAGGAAATCAGATAGTTCTTCAAATGGACAAGGATAAGGGTTAGCTTCGTGTGTTTTTTTTTTTTTTTTTTTAATACAAGGAATACATTCATGAAATCCACTGTTACTCCAACTATTAAAGTTAATATTGTTTCCACATAAACAATGTTTTCATATCCTTCAAACTCGGATAGAGTCAATAACCACACAGTCCGTTCGTTCATCATTCAACTGTGATGAGAACCTCTCCATCCAGGTAAATTCGTGATCCATACCAGGGCCCTTGCCTGTTTTGAAATTTACGTTGTTTTCGGCGCAACAATGGTCCTGCAAATGAAAAGTACCTACCAGTCTGCTTTCATGCTTAAAGGATACAACATACGGATTGCAATCATTGTTGTAAATTGTTTACTGCTGCTGGAGGTGTTTGTATGGCAAGTTGAATGGACGTAGGAGTAATATTTTTCAGATATCAGCGCTAAAAGGGATTGTCGAAAAGTTGAAAGGAGTGTAAACACTGCAAACAAAAAAAAAACGATCCACAAGGCATAGGAGAGGTGTTTCGAAAACAGGTTACAGCTGTAGATTCAAAAACGGCCCAAAGGAATCTCAGACACAGATTTAATTGAATGGGTACCATGGATATGATATTTGGTCCAACTTTTCAAATGAAGCCAACGTTCTTCCGCAAGAACGTGTTAGGTGCCTGGACACTGTGACATCGAGGCTAACGAAAGGGCGGTCCAACAGGCCAAAGAACGAGCTGAGGTCTCACCAAAAGATATCATTGAACGAATCGGACCACCAATGGCCGTGGCCAAGAGAATCATCAATATGGCCGAATAATGATGGTCAACCTTAGAAGGGCACAGAGTTTCAAAAGCCTCGTGGCCTAAGCTAGATCGGAAAAAATCTGGAGGAGAGCATGTACTAACTCATTTCTAAGATTTGGTCAGACAAATGTATGCTTGATGAATGGAATTGCAGCATCAACTGCAACTTTTGTGAGCATTGTCAAAGGAATGGCCAAGCGAGGACTGAATTTCAAGTTTTGCTGTGATGCAACGAAAGTAATGTATCCATGGAACCGAGTAAAGAATGTATGTATATGAAATATTATATATAACAGCCATTTTGTTAGGAAATCAGTTCAACTACCGCGACTCAATTCTCAGAAAAAATACAAGGACTATTCTTGTCTACCGAGCACGCTGTCTCCAGTTGTCTAGAGCAAGAGCTCCTGTATTGACCTCATTTACTTCAAGGCCAACTCGGTTCGCCTCTTCTTCAATTGCCGGAAAATGTCTGTGATGTTGGCTACGTATTCATAGGTTCGTTTACGCATAAACTCCACACGTACCCGAATGAATCTAACCCTAGGGTCCGGTGGTCCATAAGTAGAGTAAATAGTTTATCTGGTAAAATGTACAGGTTAAATGGGTTGTAGGTTTCTTCAAACCATTTAATGCCCCCGACGGTGATCGTATATTTCCAATGCTTTTACAGAAATAAATAAAAATTGATCTCATCCTGCCGGGTATGATTGCTTTACTTAGAGCCAGCTACAACAGTGATTACATCCCGACTGCCTGGAGACAGTAAATGTAATCTTTATCCAGTGAGCTTCCTAAATCTTATAGACTTATAGGTCTAACATCAAAACTACGAAGAGACTCAATGACTTTCATGTTAGAGGGCGCCTAGATGCTCGCCTCGCACACAAGTCAGTTTGCATACAGGAAAGGTAAATCCTCAGCTCTTCACAATCTTGTCAAGAATATAGAAGGAACATTTCATTCCAAGGAAATAGCTCTGTGTGCATTCCTTGACATTGAGGGCGTACTCCATAACACTGGCTATAACTCAGTAGCAAGAGCAAATAGTAGCAGAGGTATCGAGGATTCGAAGAACGACATTCTTCTAGTCGATCTACAGAGATCAGACTATATCGCCATTGGTTATGCTGGTGACTTGGTGATTTTAATCAGTGGTAAACACAGTACGACCATTTCAAGTGTCATGCAAGGTGCTTTACTGCACGTGTTAGAATGGTGCAGCAGAGAAGGGACTTTCCATCAATCCTTGCAAAACCGCTCCTGTGCCTTTTACAAATAGAAGACTGGTAAATCTAGGACCTATCGCCATCAAAGACACCACTTAGGTTTATCCCTACAGGCGCGGCACAAGAGCCATGTGGACCTTTCCGACTTTACGGGAGAACTTGTAGGTCTAAGGCCAAAAATGATACATTGGAAGTATACAATTATGGTGAGGCCCATTATGACGTACGCGGCGAAAATTCTTAAACGGACAATGGAAACTTAACTTCAGATGGTCCAGAGAATTGCTTGTCTCGGTATTACGGGTGCCATGCGTACCTGTTCTATGGCAGCATTAGAAGCTCTTGTTGGGCTTTCTCTCCTACACACCTTCACCAGGAAGACGGTGCGCTTTGAAACTGCAGCTGGAATACAAGTATAAACCAGGTGACCATGGGCACACCTGGAAATTCTTGACTCAGTTCCCAAAAAGGACATGTTTTGCACTATTCCCGACATCATGATCAAGGAGTACTGTTTCGGTAGGTTATTTGAGGTAGAAAAATTGGACCGTGCAAACTCGTTTAATGGTGCACCGCCATTGGATTCTAGAGGTGTGGTCTGGTTAACAGATAGATCGAAGATGGAAACTGGAGTTGGAGCTGGCGTCTTTGCTAACACCAAAGTATAGATACCTATGGGAATGTGTCCTTGTGTATGGATTTTAGACTAAACTTCATGCCATTAAGATCTGCCCTAGGTTAAACCTTAGTAAAGATATTAAGAGCGCTGTGATACATGTCTTTTCAGAAAGCCAAGCAGCACTTAAAGCGCTGTCGTCCATTTTAATGAACTTTACATATATCAGTTACATGCTGCTACAATGCGCTACAATCTCTTGTCAGACATAACAGGGTGAAACTGGGTCATCATGGAAATGCAGGCAACGATTCTGCAGATGAATTAGCTAGAGTTGGCTCAGATTCTGCGTTTATAGGACCTAAGCTCTATTGTGCTGTCAACTGGAGTACTGCCAGAGCGCTGATTAACGATTGGGAGCATAAACTTCGTCTGGCCCACTGGCAAAATGTCTCGAAGCTGCGACAATCCATGCGATTAATCAGGCCGTATTCCTACAGTGAAATCCTTAATCCAGTTAAGGATAGTATTAGGAACCTAGTAAGCTTACTCACAGGTCACTGTGGGCTTAATAACCTCAATCAGTGCACAGAAATGAAATGTAGGTTCCGCTTGAAAGATGATAAATCTTCTGAGCACATTCTATGTGTATGCACAGCATTACATTGGTTAAGGAGGGGTATTTTCTATAAAGAAAAATGTTTGTCAGCGGAGTTGAGAAATGTTGCTGCTAGAGACGTCCTATCCTTCATTAGGGAGGTGGTACGACTCTTGGTTTAAATATACTCTAATTTGATACAATAGATCGCGGTGTCAGCTATATGGGCAAGGGTGTACAAAAAAAAAATCCCAGGAGCTGGATTCGTTATTATCAGAATGAAGAAGTCACACGATAGCGCATATCCCTGCTATGATCCGGTACACATTTGGAATAAGTTCGCTAAACGTTTTATTAATTGTGTTTATGAGCATAAAAGATCGGTGGTAAAAAATAAAGTAATTCCTTGTGGTATACATCATGTCCTTTCCTACTCAAAAGTGTGCTACAGATATTTCTCGATACAAGCACAAGACTTAGTATCCTGTCTTGTGCTTGTATCGAGCTGGACTAAAATCTGAAGTTAACAGAAATCTATTAATTTTTGAAAATAACAACCAATTTCTTTTCAACTAACAAGAACTAGTAAAAGTAAAAGTAAAAGTATTCTCAGTTCAATGAGTCCTCGTTAAAATTTTAGGTCACTTTAACCCCAACTGTGCTTCCCACACCTAATTTATTTGTTTACCCTACAAACCTTGCCCCACCCCCATCTGCTTGTCTCCTTGTTTATCTAATTAATTGCTTCCGATGCGAAAGGTATATTTAAATTTCAATTTACCCAAGGTGTCACAACCTTCACACCACACAGGCATATTGACCTACATACAAACAGCGCGCGCGAGTAAATTCATTTGTCAACATAACGAAGAACCTCTTCCTGTTCGACCTTAAAATCCAATAACAATCACACGAAATCAAATAAACCCTCGGCCAACAGAAAATTCATGTCCTTTTAACACGATTCACACTCCGTTCCTTGTTAGGAAGTTTTCAAAGCCAAGCCAAGCCACCACTGGCCGTCGGTCGCCGTCGCACAAATCCATTTAACGAATTTATTAGTGTGAGCGACACCAAGCAATAAGTGAAATAGTAGTTAGAAGTCCCCCAGCTAGTAGTGTAGTACTCAACTGGCTGAACCCCAGTAATGGACTATAAATTTTCCACACCAAATGGACGAACGGACAGACCAGTAAAATATTAGCCAGGCAGTGCGTGGTGAGTTAGGTTCCAAATGGGTATGCCAAAGGGCAATGTGAGAGGGCTATTTATGGGTTCGATTCGGTAAGAAATTATTTATGCTATGGAAGCAGCAAAGGTAAATTCATGTTCGGGATGGGATTCGATTGGTGGAAGTTCAATATCTCACTCGAGAGTATTTAATCTGAGGCACGAATTCCATTCGACAGAAAAAAAAAGTCGAGGCACCTATGCTTCCAAAACAGCTTATATTATATTTCACTACATTTTGTAAGCTGAAAGGAAAACCCACAGAGGCTGCGACGAAAAACTGGGGCAGCGAGGGAAGAGTCTCGAGCCAGAAGAAGGGAGGAGAAGAAGATCCTATGTAAACAGAAAAGGACACACGCTGCCTCCCAGCTTAAGGACATCGAAGAGTCCCGCGATAGCAACAAAATCCAGGAAAGCTAAGTAACTGGCAGCCGGTTTCAAGCCTGGAGCCCCGGCTCTTCGAAATAGTAAAGGAAACATATTCACCGAAGCGTAGGCAATAGTAGATGCGTATAAGCCGCGTTTCCAGAAGCTACTTAATGGCCATTAGGTGGAGGGAGCGATAGGAAGAAGAGCATCCAGTCAATTAAAAAGGCATCCCCTTCCTAGTTTTGAAGAAGTTGGTTCAGCATAAAGAGGCTGAAGAACAACAATGCCGCCGGTTCTGATAGTCTACCAACGAACTCTTTCAAACATGGTGGTGATACTGTGATAGGGTGCATGCACCAAATCATCAACCAAGTATGTGTGGATGAAGGCATATCCGACGACTGGCCCATTGGCACATACCTGCTTCTAAAGCCTTTCTGCAACTAACTAATCAGCACATAAGTACCAATGTGGCTTTTGGCCCGCAGATCGACCGACGATCGACCAAATTTGCACACTAAGCCAAATCATGGGAAAGACAGACGAATTGCAAGTCGAGATCATTACTTCAACGACTTTAAAGGTGCATGTGATAGTATTCATCATCTTGAGCTCTACCAGCCGATGATCGAATCCGGGGACCCGGCAGAACTGACAGCGGTGCCGCGCAATTCGGAAACAGTTCCTCCGAAACAGTTCCAATCATGTACCGGATTTCGGCTTCATGTACCGGATTTCAGCTTTCACGTGACTTTTTTAATCTCGTGCTAGAGCAGATAGTACACAGGGCTGGTGTTAATACGGAAGGCAGTGCCTTCCTAGCTGCTAAGATACCTAGACAACATCGAAATATCAGTCGCTCCTAGCGCACCATCACAGAGGTTTTTCCGGCAATTGAAGAACAAGCAAAATGAGTTGGCCTTAAAGTAAATGAGGAAAGTAGCATCTGTCCACCACCTAGGACAAAACGTCACTATTGGCAACAGTAACTTTGAAGTGGTTAAAGAGTTAACCTAAGTACCTCAAAGTAAATATCAACTCCACGAATGACACCTTAGTGGTGATTCGGCAAAGAGTTACCCTACAAAACCACTGCTACATAGGTTTGAAGAATTGGAAATGCATGGATTGGGTTGGATATGGTGGTTGTCCTCGCTCACCAGGAACACAGCTAGACCAAAAAAATAGGTCCATTGTGATACCATTATGGAAAAACCGAATTACCAGAACCGTAGACCTACATGGAGACTTCCCTATTGAGACAGAATGCAGAGCAACCAGTTTCGGTGTGAACCCATTCCGAAGAAGTATGCATTCGCGTTTAGATATTAAACCAGTTTGACCCGGTGACAAAGCTTTTTATTTTGCCTAAGTCTAGTGTAGCTATGTCATTAAGATCCTCGAAGAAGTACTCGCATAGAGTTTTTCTTCCCAATACCAATAGGGCAGGACAGGTACACAGAATATGCGTAATGGTTACCTCCTCTTCCTCGTGTCTACTGCTTCTACAGAAATCCTTGAAGGGAGCACAAAGCCTTCTGGCATGTCTACCTACCAGACAGTAACCTGTGAGGGCGCCAACTATCTTTCTCAGATTTATCCTGTTGATGGGGCTAAGTTTGCTGGTTTATTTAGAAGAGAGACATGTACTGACAGTGCTCTACCTACTGTCTGTCATTCTAATGGCTGCGGTATCTAATTGGAATTTTATCGATTTAATAGGTTCCCCCATATTATATTGTAAGGGAGGTTACGATCTCCACCCTTCTTAACTAATTCGTCCGCTTTGCCTGGAATATTCCCGATGCTGACATGGATACATCGTACCTGACAGTGATCTCGCGGGATTCCTTTACAAACTGGGATCGAGTTGTTGGCAATTTCAAGGCTTTTATCTCCGCTTGACTAACTATGTAGAAAGCAATAGCGCTGCACTCTATACAGTAAGCCAAGAACCAGGTCGCGGCTTCACGAACTGGTATGGCTTATGCTTGAAATACACTACAGTGACCCGGCAGTCGTGTGGTGATACAAATATGAAGTTCACTGAAGTAAACTCCCGCACTTGTTCCAGATGCTGTCTTGGATCCGTCTATGTAAATCTCTGACACAGATTCGTTTAAAATTTCTTCCCATTCCCCAGCTCTTTTGCTAGGAATCCTGGTTTTATACTTGACGTTAAAGTCCAGATAGGGGACAGAGGATAGGTAGTCCTAATTACTAGGAATAGTGTTATAGCCGTTTGGGATGCCTGCGTGGCCCATATTTCTCCGAACCAGTTGAAAGGATTCCCTAAGTCGTACCTACATCAGCTTCCCAGAGATATCAACGAGAAGAGATGGAACATAGTTTCCAGTGCTGCTGTAGGAGTGGTTCTAAGGGAGACCTTTAGGATGGACTTTGAACCTTCTCAAGAATTGGAATATTGCTTTTCTTGTCCATTGTCGTTCACCAGACAAGTTCTCCGTACATAAGGATGGGTGTGATGAATATTGGGTATATCCAGAAAAAAATCCCTGTTTGGGCCTAGAGCCCAATTACATGAATAGAGGGCAACTGAGGCCTTCCTAGCATGGCCTTGAATATTGAGTTTCCTATCGAGAATAACCTCCAAATATCTGGTGTGATCTGCAAATTGCAGTGCAATATCCTGGAGTTTTGGTGGAGTTGTATGGTATTTTATACTTTCTTGTGAACAATACTAGTTTAGTCTTGGACGGATTAACTCCGATACCGACACTATCTATCCACTTTGCGAGTTTATTTAAAGCAGACTCCATTAGGTCTCTAACTGTAAGAAGGAACTTCCCTGATATCCCTTTCGCAATATCGTCCGCATAGGCTATGACTCTTCATCCAAGATTAGGGGTATCTCATTCAACAACCATGAGCCACAATAGTGGTGATAATACTCCGTCCAGGAGGATACACGCCGACCAGCTCAGCATTGATAAGTTTGATTTTGCTCGATCGAAAAGCAAAGATATGTGAAGAACTGCAGCATATATAGCTTCTGTTTTGACATTGTTAAAAGTTCCTTCAATATCAAGGAAGGACACCATAGTGAATCCTAAAGATTTCTGAATGATTCCTACCAACGAGTGCAAGGCAATTTCCTTGCAATAAGGGTGTTGGGATGACGAAATGCATGCTCTACAAAACATTTATCCTGCCAGTTCTGTTATATATGAAGCCGAGTGCTTGACGATAAGACAAAAATGCTTCGTCAAATAATCGGTCCTATATGCGAGGAGGGCAAATAGAGAAAAAGATACAACCGCAAACTCTAGGAGCTATATCAAGATGTGGATGTAGCCAGATTTGACTGATTCGGCTATATCGAGAGAATGGCCAAAAATGTTCCAGAAAAAAAGGATCTTCGAATCACTACCCCAACATATCTGAGTGCATATATAAATCACAAGAAAACTCAAGTTTATTACAGAAAAAGTTTTAATAATTAGCGGATTCCCAGCCTACTTTAATCGTTAAAACAAGAGTCCATCCGAAAATACCAAAATAATCCCGAAAATATTTACCAAATTACCTGAGATTCTCAAAATATTCATAACGAACTTCATCAACCAGAATAAAGTCAAGAGTTCGAATAGGCACCTTCGAGGGGATACACACACACACATATATAGCAGGTAATAAGGATCACAAACTACCTTTCTATTAGCATTAACTTACTTTAAAATATTGCAGCTAAAGAACTCCCTCTCAATGTAAACCCACTAGTCACTTTTCGTTAAACGCAGAAAATCCCCAACCACTCCAACAACTTGCTTCTGGAGAAGAAAACTTTCGAATGGAAATTTAAACGACTGACACATCCGCATCATGCTTGCTCTCATAAAAAGCAAAGAATAACGTACAGCCTCCCTGTAGTTCGTACCCCGCACCTTAGTTATCTCAAAAATTGCCATAAACTAAACGAACTTTAAGCAAACAAAGTGGAAAATGTTGTATCTCACCCCTGACTCAATCTCTTCTACTCGTATTACCACCACCACCACCACCACCACCACACTATGAGTAGCACCCCTCCGTTCTAACGAACATTAAACATGCAAACGGATGTTGGATGTTAACAGTTTTCTTTTCGCAAAAATCTGCTGATAATGGGCAAACGACGAAGGGTAAAACTTCCAAATAGAGCAAAGGAAGGATAGAAAAGTTAACTTCCCCAATTCGAGATATTTACCTTTACTCAGGGTGGTGGCCCGTTTCCCGTTTGCATCTTCAGGCCGGATAGCCCAACCACCCACTTTCAAACTCTTTTTCTATAGCCTCTAACATTTGTCCAAAGTTTTGCTACTGCTACTGCTACTGCTACATAGAGCGAAAGAAAACATGACAAAAGGAGGAAGGCGAGGAGTCAACAAAAAATGCATCGGAAGACCACTTTCATCGCTTGTGTAATTTAAGTTTACCCTTTTTGCAACACAGCCCTTTAAGCCATCTAATTCACCCTATCGGTCTCGCACTTTTTCCCCGTTGGCTCCGTACAGCCCTTTTTTAGAAAGTGCACATCTATCGTTTATCTGGAAGGAGAGTCTGTGACTTTTTTTTTGTTTTTTTTTTGTCTCTCTTTCTTCTCATTTTATGTGAGTACCCTCACTTCTGCTTGGAAGGATAACCTCTAAATTGCAACCATGGCTATCCAAAGCCTTGAACCGTTGTCGTCGTCGTCTCTCTCTCACTGTCAGTCTCACACCCTCACCCCTCAGTCCGCTTGGAAACAATTTTAATTTCATTAAAAGCATTTTAATTCAGTTCTAATAGATAAGCTTCTTACTTTTAACTTTAAAATGCTCCTCGTCGTCGTTGTCGTCGTCTATCGTCTTTTCTTTTTCTCTGTGTTCGTCGTTGTCGTCGTAGTCGTCTTCAAGGAGCGTAAAGACAATTTTCAGCAAGTTTAACTCTTGGAAACAGATATATCTAAACTTATCCTTAACAGGATATGCCAGATCATCTATTTGTCCTGTTTTGGATGCTTTCGATGAACACAATTAGATAGATACCCTGAAGCCATTTGTCCTTTTATCCCCCACTTACACCTGTCCTTTTAATCCTTTTGATAGTGGGCGGCGTAAATGGGGGAGTTACTTACTGTTCAATGGTAAATTAAAGGATTCCTTCGCAACAACACAATCAAAGTGGTCATTCCCTTTTAATCTGGTACCCAATAAAGTCTTCCAACGAAACGCGACTGGGTGGGTGCTACCAAAACGAATCGAATTATCGTCGTACAAGGATAACAACACCGAAAAAAAAAACAACGCAGAAAAAATTTATGGAGCACGAAAGGAGAGGAGAAAAAAAAAGAAAAAGTTGAATACTGCACAAATAATTGGCATGGATCCGATACCGATGCGCCGGTGGTAATCAAATGAATTGCAAATAAATAAAGACAAACAATGGAGGTCGTTCCTTGTTGGCCAACGGACGAGTGGAAGCAAAAAACAGAAAAAAAAAAATGCGTTTGGGCAAAGAGGATACATGAACGAACTTCGTAATTACTTGTTATCGACAGAATGTTAACGCAGATACCAAAGTTTGACAATCGATTTGAGATGAAGTGAAAAATTGGTATTTGGCGGCGAATGAAGGATATTTTCTGTTTGTTTCAGAAAGTGGAATGAACAACGCGGAAAATTATTCAAGGACATGTCAGTAAAAGGATGTAGACAAGAGTAGAGTAAATTTGACAAGGATTAACCGAAAAAAATACATACATGTATTATTTTAATTTTAGGTAAGAGCTATTGGAAGATTAGTCCACAGTTCCAGTCAGGTCGAACTATCTAGTGTCATCCCTATATGAGCTGATTCGACATATTCGACATATTTCAGGTCTATGAGGATCTCAAATATTGAGCCAGGGTGTTGGAAAAGAGTTGGTTGGATGGACCCTTAATGATATGCGCTGACGAACCCACAGAGGAAAGACAGGATGCTACTAAAGAGTGTTCTATAAGCTCCTCGACAAGACATATGAGCAATGTCCTAAGTATGACATTAAAATTGTCTTACATGAATCTAACGCCAAAATAGGAGAGAAGGACATCTTTGGTAGCACCATTGAAAAGCATAGCCTACACGATAGCACGTCTAGACTTATGCTAATTGACTTTGCACACACGGATTTCTCAATTCAACATTCATAAGGGAACATACCGGTCACCAGATCATCAAACCGTCAACCAAATGGATCGTTTTGCAATCGACGTAAGGCATTTCTCCAGCATTCTAGATGTTCGAACATTCCGAACGGCCAACATAGACTCGTACCACTACTTAGCTGCAGACAAGGTACTTCTACTGATATCTCAGATGTCACAACAATGGAAAGTACTGCGAGGAGATTTAACGTCGAACGGCTGCAATCGCAACAAACCACCAGAATCTTTCCCGATCGCGTATCCTTCAACCTATCGAGGAAGTCGTATGCAGAGGACCAATGGCATGGCTCCAAAAAAGCCATCAGAAATGCCGTAACTGATGTGCTGGGTTTCACCAAACCACCCCCACGAAACTCCTGCAGCAGCGCTGCATAGGAGGATGAGAGCAGATCATGTGCTCTACGAACAGAAAAGGAGGGAAGAACATCAGCTTCTACGAAGGAAAAATAAGGAAAAAGAAAAAGCACCAGAAACGCGCGATCGAGGAATTAGAGAGGTTTACTCCAGGAACAAAGTTCGGAAACTTAACTAAAAAGTGAAAAGAACTTGTCAAGGCAACGAGACTCGAACAGAGACCAGTAGAGATGAACAAGGATACCTTGTGTTTGAGTCACAGTCGGTTCTGAGGATATGGAAAAACCATTTCTGCAGACTGTTAAAAGGCGACGACGACTCAAATTCCATTGTGAGGCAAAGTGAACCATTCAATCTGAATGATGAAAACCAAGACTTCCGTCCAACTGACCAGAATGAAGTGAGGATAGCAACATACAAACTCAAGTCCAACAAGGCTGCTGCGATACTCACCATCTTTTATTGATTTTAAGGCCACATATGACAGCATTTATAAAAATGAGCTAAACAGAGCCACGTCTAGTTTTGGCATCGCTCCCAAACTCATCAGATTGTGCAGAATGACAATAGAGAACGTACGTTGCTCCATAAAGGTCAGAAACGATCTCACCGAGACCTTTGATGTCAAGAAGGATTCACACGATAAGCTGTCGTATGACTTTCAACATCATACTTAAGAAAATTGTGACACCAGAGGAAAAATTTTCCAAAAGTCTGTGCAATGACTTGCATACGTTGATTATATTGACATCATCGGCAGAACACTGTGAGCTGTCAGTGAAGCGTTTACAAATATAAGGACAAAAAGAAGCGGCAAAAATGGGTTTAGCTGTAAATAAGGGCAAAGCCAAGTATATGCTGTCATCGAAAAACGACACACAACATCGACGAATTGGACAGAATTGAACGTCAAATCGACAGCTAAAACTTTGAAGAAGTTAGGGACTTTGTCTACCTCGACTCTGCTATCGACTCCGATGGCAACAACATCACAACAGAAATCAAACGAAAAGCTACACTTGGCAATCGTTCTTTCTTTGATCTAAGAAAGCAATTGAGTAACAAGACCTTGTCAAAAAAAAAGTAAGGAGCCTCTATATAAGACTCTCATCATCCCAGTCCTACTGGAGCATGAACGTTAACGAAGGCGGATGAAGATGTCCTTGGTCATTTTGAACGCAAAATTCTTCGTATGCGTTGACGGTCTTTGGAGGAGGAGATTTAATAGCGAACTCTACGAGCTGTACAGAGACATCGATCTATTCAGAAACGTATGCATTGTTCGTCTAAGGTGGCTGGGACATGTGCGCGCTACCTCAGCTTAGGTAGCGCGCACAAGTAGAAGGGGACATCGACAAATTTGGAGTACTCAACTGGACGCAGTTAGCTAAGGACCGGGCTAACTGGAGAGGCTTGTTGGTAGAGTAGAGACCCAGGTTCACCCGAAGTGTAGCGCAACCTAAGTAAGTAAGTAAAAGGCAATGAGAACGAACGTTTAAGGGTACTCTCAACCTGAAAAATCCGTAGAAGAAAGCCTAAGTCCAAGGATTACTTTGTATTTGGCGAAGAAAGATTCCTGCGGTAGCAAGGCACGATAGGTTGAGTTATGTTATATAATTGATGTCGGTTATGTGTACAAGAATGGACACAGGTACTCTATTCTTTGGGGACAAACCAAAGTCTGGAACTTCGTTCTGAGTTTTAGTCTAGAGTCTACTATATACATATGAATGGGTATATTATTTTTTATTATTTAGAGAATGTGAGTGTAAGTTAGTTTCTTGTAAACAACATGAAACGAGATTTTCTCAATAATTCATTGAGATTAGCAGAAATTTAACTTATCACACAGAACCGCAAAAGTACACAATTAGTAAAGTTAGTTAACTCTTACACAAAGCAAAAAATAAAATATGCTTCTTTTACTAGTTCGATAAGTTACAAAAAACGGCGAAAACTACAAGTGCTACTACACTATAAAACACTACCACCGACTTGTTGAGTGCGAACGATTTAAGATTTAATGAAGGACTGAAATCTTCCCGACTTTTCTAATCTAATCTTGAAAGAGTTCGGCACCACACTTTATTTATTTATATTTTTCCTACACAATGTAATACAATTTTTATTCGGATTTTTTGAGTAGAACCTTGAGGGTTTTATCGCGGTGAAATTTTTTTGTCACTGTTAGTATTTATTTTTATCTAAGTAGCTATGTATGTTAAGTATTATCAAATTTGCAACTTACAAACAAAATTTGAATTATCAAGCTCTAATGTGTATTTTTTTAAACTGCATCAGATAAAGGGAATATTTGGCTTTATACTGCGTTGTATGCAATATGAATTAAACAATATCCATTTACAGAAGAAGGGGGATAATCTTAATTTTGAAAAATTGACGGCCATTGTTGTTAACATATAAGGACTACTTATTACTAGATCAAGATGTTGGACGGATAATGAAGTTGGCGATCGAATTATAAGCAAATTAATAATTTAATTTCAGCCAAGTCGACGATTTCAAAATTTGTCAAGATAAGTACTTAAACTAACTCGTAGGCTGGATGGTTTGGTGCTCACTTAACGATTTCTGTGGAAGCTGTAGAGACGAGGAAGAGGAGAAAACCATGAAACATCTTCTGTGTACCTATCGGTCTTGAGAAGGAAAACTCTCGGCGAGTACTTCTACGAAGATCTTAACGATCTAACTAGACTTAACCAAAATAAAAAGCTTGGTCACCGGGTCAAACTAGTGTAATGACTAAATGGCGAACGATACTTCTTCGGCATGGGTTTACATCTTACCTCCTGTACCATTTGAAAAGTCTCCATGTAGGTCTCTGGTGACGGTAATCCAGTTTTTGTATAGTGGTATCGCAATAGATCTGTTTTGGTCCAAGTGTGTCCCTGTTGAGCGAGGACAATCACCCAACCCAACGCAACCTAACGTGGATGGCAGTTTAGATTTTAGATTAAGATTAGTTGGGTATCCTTCGTTCACGGTAGGATACACTTGGACCAAAAACCATCTGTAGTGTTACCACACGAGCCGATCGCTTCTGTTACTTTTGGAACCATTTTGATTTTTGAACGAGCTTCCAGGTTTATTCAATATCCGAATCGGTAATATCTTAAAGTTCTTCAAAGAACTATTCTCACAGAATCTGCTTTCTTGATTAAGAAAACGCAGAGAAACTGAGGTGATTTACTTTTCCTTTTCTTCATACATGGTTAGTTGGTTGATTTGGGAGGGAGAGGTCATCATCACATAAGCCGCCGATTAAGACCGTTGTATTCCCCTCTAAAAGAGACTGTATGGTAAAGAAGGTTAAATAGGTTAAAAAGGTGGGGTTCACTGTTCCGGGAAATGTCCTGTTTTTCTGAGGAACTCCAGGATCTTTCCGAAACTATAACGTCTAAGATAACTCAGCCCAGACAGGACGTGTCTTCCCAGTTATTCGCATCTTAGTGCTCCTAGTGCGGGACATTCGTAGAGGAAGTGCTTGAGGCTTTCTTTCTCATCCTCGCATCCCGGCCAGGTGCTTGATGTCACCAGTCCCAGTCTGTATGCGTGTTTGTTCAGGTTGATGTGTCCGGTGTATAGACCGACCATCCGTCTTAATTGTCTCCTACCTAGATCAAATGTCCTTTTCACGTGACGGTGGCAGGGGCGCTCAGTCATTACCTTGGCAGCTTTCCAGGTTGCAGTTCTTTCCAAATGTTTTCGTGGTGTTTTACGAACGAGCAGCTGTATGCGGTTTTAACAACCTCTAAGGTTACTCCTAAGGTCGTAACCGTAGGTATATCTATGTTCTTCGCCTCCTTCCTTGCCAGTTTATCCGCAGCTTCGTTTGCATTGACCAAGTACCCAAATTTGGTTGAAATGGGAGGAGGTTGCCAAGGTGGTAAGTTTTTCCTTGCATTCCTTCACCAATTTTGAGTTGATTCTTGGATTTGCTAGTGCCTTAAGAATTGCTTGACTGGCCGAGCAGAAGTTAATGCAGTTGCCTTGGATTCCGGTTCTAAGTAGACAGTCAGAATTGTTCCAGATGAAATGCATGATTGAGAGGTGGCGTTCGGCACTATTCTCTCTGCCCCCATCCGTGTGCACTTCTATTCCATCCTAGTTTAGAATGGCAGAGTCCTGCCGCCATTTTCGCGTTTGGGGAATCGAAGTGTGTACCTTGTATTGAAATAATATTTCTTACTTAAAAGGTCGCTCGGATGCCTTACGAGTTCAGAGACTGCCTGTACTTCCTTCCAGATAGCCCTGTGTCCCGTTGTGCTCCGCTCATTGAAATATTCTAAGGCCTTGAGTCTAAGAGCAGCCAGTCCGGCTGATCTTTTCACCTCTAGTCCTATAGAGAGTAGGTTCAAGCTGCTGAAACAGCCATGGAGACAATTAAATTAAGGATATATTCATCCATACAGCTGCAACAAAAGTCGTTGAGCGGAATTGCAAACCCTAATGTGTCTACCTAACACCGACCCGTCAATAGACTTATACGTTGCTGTCTTACGTCTATTCAACTGTGGCCACATCTGCCTAGCATTATTGTATGTATCAAGATTACGCCATCTTACATTTGCCCGATTCAGAGCTATTGTAGAGATTATGTATCTTGCCGTTTCAAATGGCAGTCAAGGGCTCCTCTTTAGTCGCAACTTTGGCTAATTCGTCTACTTCTCAATTTCCTGCGACATCTGAGTAACTAAGAATGCAGAATAGACAGAGATTACAATTATTCGATACCTTATTCAGATTTACACGACATCGCTTAACCAATTTAGATCGTATTGGTGATTCGAGTCCTTTAATGGCTGTCTGGCTGTCGGTGTAAATGACCATGACCGCACTCGATACCGATCTCATTAACTGCCAGTCAGCTGTTTTACGATTAACCATATGGCAAAGCAGCTGTCTTCTTAGAAAATTTGAATCTAACATCTCATCTCAGTCTGGGGATAAAAACCACAGTGTATAAAGCCAAGATGGTGACTCAGCTAGCTCTATAGGATCAGGTAATACGGATAAATATCAACTAAAACAACATGAAAATCTATCGTTTCCAAAAACACATCGCATGTTCAAGGCAAAGATACTGGGTTAGTTGAAGGCTAGCATAGAAATTGAAGGAAACGAAAAGGCGGATGCGTTAGAAAACAATGAACACTGCAAACCTATATCAACTGATAGAAAATTTAATCATATTGCCCATAGGCTCTTCTAAAAGAAAAAACTCTGATCGTAAACAAGGAACGTTCACAAAAGTAGAAGCTGTACCCGTGTGTAGCTGAAAACTCAAGTTTGTTCATTAAAGCAGCAATTGGGCATATACCAAACCAGCTTACACTGTATTTTGCATAAGGATCTTTGAATGCATCATTACAAAATTTAACTGACTCAAGAATTAGAGTCGGAGGACCAGGAATGCCATACATTCATGTTAGCAGGGTAGGCCTGTGATTCCCATGTTTCTCAAGAAAATCATCATCACCCACTAGGCCTATTTTGATCTGCAAATATTCGTTAATAAGCAAAACTATCGCATCTAGGACACTAAAATCCTGAAAGTTATTGTAAAGTAGTCTCTCCATACACAACACGTTACAGTTTGGTGTGGTTCTTGTGGGTCACAGTCAATACATTGCATGAAACATGAATCATTTTTGTTTTCAACAGGATGTGGCTACAAGTCACACAAGCAGGGATATAACTGCAAGTATGCCCAACAAAATCCCTAGTCACTTAATTTCGGATGTCGAAGTTTTCAATTGGCCGCCTAGCTCGAGTGATTTAACGCTGGTGGACTTCTTTCTTTGCGGATATGTTAAGGATAAAGTCTACGCCAATGATCCACAACTTATTTAAGCGCTCAAAGATAATATCAGAGCTTTTATTCGCTGTTCAAATGGAAGGTTTTAATGAAAAAACTATACATATGTACATATATCCTAAACCAAGGAGGAGTACTCTCTTTCCAATATGGACGTCAACGATAGTGGTAACATTATTGCTGACTAACTCATCCTGACCCTATGAAGTTCACAGGAATAATTCAAGTAAACCACAGACATACGACAAACCAGTGACAGAACCACGTCAATTAGGCCTAACTCAGTACAAGTACATCCATCGAACAAGTATATGCATGCTCAATGTCAATACAACTTAAAATGTTAATTCAAAAATCGTGCCCTAATGTCTGTACCCATCCTCCGAGATCCTAGTAAAAAATTCAAAATTCAATTTGAATTTGTAAACCCTGTTCAATTTCACATGATGATCCATCCCATTTTACAACCGCCTCCTTTTTTCAATAAAACACATTTTTTCCCATCACCACACGCCATCTGGCTGCGTGCATCCTCTAACAATCTTAATATTTCAAAATCGTGATTTGAATTTCCGATCCCTTTTTCGCGTTTAACCAAAAGCAAACATATTCCTCTCTCTCCCCCTCCCACGTTTAATAAAACAAAATTCGAATTGATGGCAAAAGGCTTGACGAAGAATCACCATGCTTGATGGTAATTTCAAAACACCAAATTGACTCTTCAATAAGCCGCTTCGAATTTATTCCGCTTTTGCTACAAAAAACGACTCGAAAAGGAAACAAAAAAAAAAAATGAAAAAGAAACTCTTTCGTTTATTCTTTTGCTTCTATGATAATCCAAAGGGATAACATTCGTGAAACATGTGTAAAACGCATAAAGTCACACACGACAACAGCAGAGAGCAAACAAATATAGCACGAATTGGAGGAGGGAGGTTGGGTTGGGATCGAAAAAAAAAACTTAAAAAAAAAAAGGATATCGGAATCGAAAAATCTAAAATATTTCGCGCGACGGATCTATATTTTTCATATTTTTCCCCGAAAGTTTTCTCTCTGTACCCGACCTTCTCCCGATGAGGAAAGGGTTGAACGAATAAAAATTCATGTTGTCATGTTGCAAACTATATCACACTGGGGATGGAAGGAGGAGGGGGAAACTTAGCACACACAAAAACAAAAAAAAAAACAAAAAAAAAGAAAGAGTCCTGCTCCTGCTGTTGGAAACAATGATTTCTCTACGTTGCCCCATTTCTTCTTTTTTTTTTTGTTTTTTTTATTTGAGGAGAATAATTTTTTGCTCGCTTCTGTTTCAAGGATACTTCAGAGCATAGGGATCGCTTAGAGGAGGTGACGTGTAGTTGGAGTAGATAGCTGCCACCTACCAACAACCCTGTCGATGGCAACAAATGGCATGAGAAAGTGTTGCGTCCTCCACATGTTAGTATTTGCATGGTCCCCCCTCTCTCTCTATTTTATTTATGAAAATTTAAAGGCAAAAAAAAATCATATATGCGAATAACAAATATAAAATCTAGAGGGCGGGTGTGTTAGTTGTTTCTGTTTTTTTTTTTTTTTTTAATTTTTTTTGTAGGTTAGGACAAGTTGTGTGAAGGGTGTTTTGTCTCCCGTTTTGTAAGGATTTTCATTTCATTGTTACGAATGCAGTTGGTTTTTTTTTTTGCTTTTATTTTCTAGTTTTCTATTTGAATAAATATTTGTTTGGTGATATTTTTCCAACGAGGCGAAGAGTGGATCCTTCCACTGTCGAGCAGGTGCTGGTTTGGTATTTTGTTTGCACTTTTGCAAAATGTTGAAAGGTGAGAAATAGCCGTGTTTTATTTGCTGAAAAGTGTGTAAGCATCGCAATTTCGATGCATGAGGTGAGGTAAAAAAAATTCATGAGATATGCATAGAATTTGTTTTTAGTTGAATGGTTTTGTCAACATTTTGGAGAAAATATTTCCACGCTATAACTGGAACAGTTTGTGCGATTTCAACCTGCTATAGCACCCTACTCCCAAAATTAACACAACATAACCAAAGATTTAGTCATTTTATTTATTAACAACCTCATTAACCTTCTTCATCCTCAAATATATTTTTTTTTAACACTCATATCATCCAAAACTCAATTAGTTCCGTATTGTAGCCCCTTGTTCGACGTCGAACAAAAAAAAAAAAAAGAAAAAAAAAACACAAAGCAGACTTCACAACTTCACTCTTTCGGTAGAAGTCCCCAAAAACGAAAAATTTAAACTCTCTCTTTCTCCCCCTCTAAAGTAAAGAATATTAATTCAACGTTTTAATTAAAAATCCTTTCACTTCCAAAAACCCGAAAAACCCAAGTGTGGTGCTGCTTGGAGAGCCAGCAAGCTTTCCCACCATTCGCCAAATGTATATGTACATACCTACACCAAAGGATCTCTCATAAAGCGTAAGGCATGTGTGAAAAATTCACCCACCCGTTCATTCTTCGACTCATTCACAAAAGCAATTAAAACCGGAAATAGCTTCAAGTGGTCATGGAGTGAGAGGTATGCCATGACTGTATGCCAGAGTGTTATCTTTTGAAAATGGTCAAAATAATATTTCAGGCAAAGTGAATTTTTAGGTCGAAAAGGACTACAAATAAAGGACAATGAAGACAAACGTCCCAATAAAACAAATAACAATCGAAAGAGGGATGTCATAAACGAACACTTTTATGCTATTTAGCTAAGACTTATGGACAGATTCAGCAAAAATGAAATTAAGACTTTTGGGTTTGTTTTGTCAGGACGATGGACGTCAGGAAATGTGCCAATTTTGTACTTACTCTCGTTAAATAAGTTGTGGTGAAGTGGTGTTCCTATGTGGATCAAGACTTTATACAAAATGACTCCTAACACATCAGTTGGGACACGTCCTATGACTAACTGAAATATATTACAAAGTCGTTCATGCTTTTGTTGGTCCATCTGGATGATGGATGATGCTGACGATGATATTTCCAACGAGATCCTCTTAGCGTCTATCCAACTCTCTTGGGTACCGGGGCATATTGGCAAGAAAAGGAGTACATAACAGGGAACTGAATGCTAAAAATGCTATAGGGGCTCCCTTGACAACTAAAAATACAATCTATGTACAGATACGACAGGAGTTCAACAACTACTGATCGAATTTAGATACGTACAAAGTGGCCACACACGTATGTATAGCTCAGCATAACCGAGGAACAACACAACAAAACGAGCTCTGAACTCAATAAACATTCTTTCGGACTCGGACAATCTGAAACAACGATCTGAGTCAACAATCTGCGTCAAGACGGAGAACACTTCCTCTGGCACTGCAATAGCAAGGTTAAAACAAACAGGATACCAGAGTAAAAACTAGGAAACTTTTCAATAGGCCCAAAACGAGTAAGAATAGCGAAGACTGGAGCTTATACAGATCCAGTTTTAACGAATATAAATACGGTATTAGAGCAGCTAAACTCATGACAAAAATTCTGTGAATCCAAAGAGGAAGAAAACGAGGCCGCGAGGCTCCGAAAGATACTATTCAAAGACTCCTGCGTCCCCGGATATATCCAGAGGATTGACAGTACAAGGGCAGAATCCAGCCAGGAATCTTTGGAACTGCTAATGGATACTCACTTTCCCGGCTGTATAGAATTTGAAATTGTCACCCCTTGCAGGACTGCAGTTCCACTAGAATATGGAGAAGAGGAAGTTATATCCAACATTATAAATGAAGACAAAGTGGCATCGGCTTAAATTCGTTCAAACCCTTCAAATCTGCAGGACCTGACGAAATTATATCAGCCATGCTGCAACAGTCTCTGAGCAAGGTGGTACCCCACCTCGTTTACATCTTTTCAAACTGTATGCGCACGGGATACATACCTAGTAAATGGAGAGAGGTATGGGTAGTTTTCATTCCTAAAGCAGGAAAATCTAACCACTCTACCGCTAAAAACAATAGGCCAATTAGTCTCTTATCGTTTTGCAAAAAACCCTAGAGCGACTCATTGACCTTCATATCAGAGGATTGATCAAAACCCCAAAACCTATCTGAAGAACAGCACGCCTACCTTAAAGGTAGATCGGTGGATAGCGCTCTCCATAGCATGGTCAGGGAAATTGAGCATTCTCTAGATGCGAAAGAATTTACTATGACAGCATTCCTGGACATTGAGGGCGCTTTCAATAATGTGAAAACGAACTCAATAGTGAAAGCTTTGGAAGATGGTGCACGATTAGACACCATTCGGTAAAACTGTGATGGGTTCCCGGACTTAGCAATGTTGAAGGTAGCGAGAAGCCAGACGCTTTGGCAAGAATGGGGTCGGAAATGAACATCAGTGAAGCGGACACATCCATATTGCCACCGATTGGAAAATTGTATAGTATAATTGGCGGCATAATAGAGAAAGAGGCCAACTCGTCCTGGGTATCTAGGGACGACTGTGCCACCTCTCGCACGTTAAGGCCAAAATTAGATAAAAAGAAAACAAAGAGCCTTCTGGCACTAAATCGATCCTCTATCCGCATCCTTACTGGTATAATCACAGGACACTGCGCCATCGGAGTCATGCTCCCTAAATGGGGGGTGGAGTCCAACGACCTATGAGGAAGAGGTGGAGTCAATCCAACATCTGCTTTGCTACTGCCCCGCTTTGCAAGAACGACGCCTTCGCACTGTAGGTTCTAGGTTCTTCGCAAGCACCGCAGAGGTAGCAGGCTTCCAGATATCGGATATTCTCCACTTTATCAAAAGCACCAACTAGTTCCCAACCTAACCAGTGACGCGATAGGTTTATTGAATTTTATTGTTCTCACTCCATCTATATTTTAATAGGGAATTCGCAATGGACCTTTAGGTCTCCGAGTGGACGTGATGAGTTTTTATCCGTCAAACACCCTTTCTTTAACCTAACCTTTATCCTAACCTATACCAGATCTAACACACCTCAATATAGAAATCGGTGACTTATTAGAATTTGTCAGGCGAACAAGATCATTATCATTATACGACATAGTGCATCTTATACTCCAATGATCCCAATACCTATATACATCCCCTCCTAACACATTAACCACTAATAATCCTTAGGTAAATGATCATTAGACCAAAGGAGGTCCATTGTGCTGCAGATGTATAAGGTGGGTGGATCACCCTCTTACTCTGGGAACCATCCACTCCCTTATATGAAGGAACTAATCTTAGCCATGCAGGCGCTGTTGCGATCGTTCAAATCATTGAAAAGGTATTCGCCTAATGTAGCCTTCCTAGTGTTGGCGAGTGCAGGGCACGTGCACAGGGGGTGACTGATGTTCTCCTCTTCCTCTTCATCCATACAGCTTTTACAGAAGTCGCTGTAGGGGATGCCCAATCTTTGAGCATATCTTCCTATAGCACAGTGTCCAGTAAGGGTGTTAACTATCTTGGAGATGGTTCGTCTCTTATGTTTTAGGAGTCCAATGGACCTGGTTTTATTTAAAGTCGGCCACAGTAGCTTAGGGGTGTGAGTTGATTTGATGCCATCGATAGCTGGCCTCTTTCTCCGCGTCAGTGTTGATGAGGTGTTTAACATAAGACGTAGGCGCCTTGATGTCGGTGACGATTATGTTGTTAAGACCAGAGGAGCCTTGTCTGGTTAGTTCATCCAGCCTCACAGTTCCGGGGGGGGTAACTGCGCGCTTTTGCTCACTAACATAGGGCTCGTTAAAAGCAGCAATGTGGGGTATAGATCCATTCTTAGGGAATCACTATCTGATATCACTGACGAATCGGATGAAAACCTTGATACTTCGACACTCCATACGAAGTAATGGAACTTGTAAGAGAGGATTGGCAAAGGAAAGTAGTCTATCTACAAATGAAACTTCCAGAGCTTCTAGATGTACTCAAAGTTGCGGTATTCCTAGAGATAGGATCAATATCCGACCGGGATATCGCCATCAACATTGATAGCGAGGCTAGAATCCAACATCACAAAATCTGAACTAGTCAGAAATTTCCGCATTGTACACAGAACTGATTCAGGTGGGTACCTGGACCCTACTATATAGAAGGCAATGAAAAAGTCGACGTACTGTCCAAGAAAAGATCAGAGCTTCCACAAAGTAATACGTTCAGAAGCATAAAACCACTAATCTGCGTGGCCAAGAAGATTATTCTCGATAGGATTATCGACATGACTGACTTAAGATGGTCCTTAATAGGGCATAGGGTGCCTAAGGCCTTGCAGCCAGTGATAGATCTGAAAAAATCTAGAAAGAATAGAGATAGGAATTCTTTCAGATCACTGCCTTCTGAGAAAGCACGCTATGAGTTCAGGATTGTCAAAAACGGATATAGGTAGATACTACATGGGCCTACATGTCACGGAGGACATCATAAATCTACTCTATAGCCCGGAATAGACTGGGGAATAGACCTTGGGGAATTCTTCTTTAAAGACGACTTTAGGACTTCTAGTCAAGTCAGTGAGATAATACTATTTTGTAAGGTTATCGTTGAGGTTTTATAGGGATCGCGATGGGCCCGCTATGGTGCCTAGTGTCTTACGTTTAACTCATAACCCTACCCGACCTACCCTACCAACCTATAAAGATAGTAGATACTTCTTTTCAATTCAAAAAGTTGATATTACTTTCGAAAGAGTCCCAAATATTTAAGCCCCAGTCTACATGCCAAAGTACACTACACTCAACCGATTCTACAACATCCTCTTGCTAAAACTTTCATTCGACAATGTGCGCCAACAACCCAAAGATTCTCTCTACTTCGACTTTATCCACTCCTGCCACGTAGCTAAGCCAACAGAAAAACAAATCACAATCAATTTTCCGCCAATTTTGCATTCGTTTTTCTTGCTCCCCTCATAATTTGATTGCATAATCAGCGTTATTTATAAGAAGATTACCATATAAACATTATATCCCGTCTGCTTACGTCTACATTAACCACCCCTCACATAGAGCCACGAACAAATTTTCGAATATAAACAAATGAAACTTCATATATCCTGTACCCTGTATGAAAGAAAGGGACCCACCACCAGAACCACACATCCTGGGAGAGACGAGAAATTCTGTCTTATCAAAGTTACCCAAAGGATGTTTCTCAGACTAGGCAGGCATGGCAACAGCTCTTTCAAAATGGAGTGCAAATGGAAGCAATTTTTCTTTCTTCTTTCTAATGAAATATTATCATTTGTCGTCCTTCTTTTGGCAAGGACACTGACATCAAGTCTCAAGATGGTAACCCTTCGGTTTTTCTGTTTTCTTTTTTTTTTTTTTGTTGCCTTAAATTTGCTTAACAAGACACTCGCCTTATGTTTCGCTGTAGGTTAATAGAAAATTCCTTCCAATAGAGACTATACGTGTGGATCCTTAAAATGTCATTCATCGTCTGAGTCTGCTCATACTCATAGTGTATGTTTGAGAATGCCTTATTGTGGTACCCTACTTGGCAACAACAAAAGGATATTTTATGAAATTCCTTATCTGTCAGCAACAGATTTCGCATTCACATAAAAGCGAGAACTAAATACGTACATACATATGTACATATGTACATATGTACAGGAAAAAACCGCAGAGTAAAACACCAACAACTAGCAACAGCCAACATCAACCATCGGCAGCAGGCAACGGCATATACATATGTACAGTACGTGTATCCCCGGGTAAGGGGATCAAAATGGACGTCATTCGTCGTCGTCATCGTCACCAACTTAGGCAGTATCTGAACAGAGTCAGCAGTCGTCTTCGTCGTTTCCAGAAAGATACCAAAACTGGAGAATCCTTGTATGCATGGTTAATAACTCTTGAGATTTTGGCCTAAGAAAACGAATTAGTGTACAGGAGCTTTGGTCTTTTGTTGTGTGTGCAAGTCCTTGTAAAGGACTCTGCCAGATATTTAAGTTTGAAGAAAATTCGTAAAATTTTATAAAATCACTTCATTTCTGTTTCAAGAAATTTCATACATTTGAGTGGGTGTATGCGCCTGCTGTGTCCTTGGTGATTTTTGACATACGTACATATGTCCTTTGGGATCAAATTGAATAAAAAAAAATATGTATGTACATATGTATAGGTATGCCCCTAAATAGATTATGACATATGAGATTGTGTGTTGTCATTAGATTTTCCTAGGGAGAGGAATTCCTCTGTGGAATTGATATTATTCATGTTAAGCTTTGTAATCAGAACGAAGGATCCTTGTTTGTTGGATTTTTTATTTTTTTTTGTTTATGCTTCCCATTTTTGGAAAATAATTTGGCGGAATTTCGGGTTGTAATTGAAAATATGTTTGAGTGATTTTGGGGCCAATGGCTGTGACTTTTCGATCCCTTTTTGCCAGCCAAGTGAGAAATGGGTAGAATGATTTGTATGCAAATCATGGAAACTTGTCCCTTGTACATCTGCGAGACATCCTTTGGAATATAATTATTAATTAAATTTCATCTCCGTGAGGTTAAGAGATTTGACATTCTCATTTGTTTCAAGACAGGAGAGGCAAAATGTAGGATAACATCTCAAGATGTCTGGAATGGTTGCGAATATAAAGGTGTTCGATGGAGAAAAGTAAAAGAAAAAGGACATTGAAAGGTAAATGATGAATGGATGGATATATTTGAGAATCTAATTTACCTTAGTAACTAATCTTGTTTTCTGAAAATGATGACAAATAAACTTTCAGGGGCTAGTGTATCATACAGGAGTAAAAGGTAGTAGCCTGGAGGCTTCGTACAGTAGAAAGTTATGCAGTGTGAGAGAGCGCAGATCACAGGACTAGATTTTGAATGCACATGATTGTTCATTATCACATTTAGATCCGATAAACGGCATTTGTTTACTAGGGTTAGGGAGGCTGTCTGTACACAGATATACACAGATCCACATAGACCAGGAGAGTTTCATTATGATACTGTGGATCGGTTTCCATCTGTGGCTACTTAGGGACTAATTAAACCAACCGGACCTTTCTATGAAGCAAAGGATATTCATAAAGTGTAAGAACGCCAGTTAGCTCGCTGCTCCATAAGGTCGTCGAAAAGAAGAACCGGACAGGTGTATAGGAAATGGGGGAGATCTTCTCTTTCTCTTCGTCCCTACAGCTCCTTCAGAAGTCATTAAAAAACAGGCTTAACGATTTAGCATAACCCACCCTACTCAGACCAACATGCGTTTATGAACTTAGACCATATTTGTCTTGAGATATGAAACATGGAGCCCATCTATGGTTGGCTCCAGTGTTTTGGACATTCGCATTGCCACTCGACTGCCGGATTGTTTTTCAAGCAGAAGTCTCAGCAGTCCATGAAGTCGCGACCTGGCTTTCGATTAGATTAGATAGATTAGATAGTCAAGCTGTGATAAAAGCCTTGGAATCGCCAATAATTCGATCCAAGTTGGTAAAGCAATGCCGCGGATCTCTTAACGAGATCGCTGTCAGGTGCGACGTATCCCTGTGCTGGGTTTCTGGCCATAGAGACATTCCAGGCAATTGCAGAGCGGACGAGCTAGCTAAGGAAGGTGCAGACCGGGACCTCCTTGACAATAGGGATGGACCGTCAGCACCTATTATTAAATCGACAAAATTCCAATTAGATACCACAGCCATAAGTATGGCAAACAGTAGGTGGAACAATCTCAGCACATGTCTCACTCCTAGGCAAATCTGGCCAGAGCTGGATTATAGGAAAACTAGTAGACTTATTTCCAGCAATAAGATCAATCTTAGAAAGATAGTTGGTGTCCTCACAGGACACTGTCTGGTAGGCAGGCATGCTAGAAGATTTGGTACCCCCTTCAACGATTTCTGTAGGAACTGTAGAGACGAGGAAGAGGAGGAAACCATGATACATCTTCTGTGCACCTATCCTGCTTTATCTGTCTTGAGAAGAAAAACCTTACCAGACTAGACTTAGGCAAGATTAGGAGCTTTGTCACCAGGTCAAACTGGTTTAATGATTAAAGAACGAACCACACATGTTCGGCATGGGTCTATACCGAAAATGGTTGCCCTGCCTTCTGTCCCATCCGGGAAGTCTCAATGAAGGTCTCCGGTGCTGGTAATCCGGTTTTTTCATAGTGGTATCACAATGGACCTCTCTTTTGGTCTAAGTGCGTCCCTGCTATGAGGGGACAACCACCCAACCCAACCAACATGGTTGGCTTTGTAGTAGTAGCGCCCAGCTTTAGAAAATATTTGCATACGTGTAGCGATGGGAACAGAATTCTAAAGTACTACCCTTCCAGGCAGGCCCATCAGACTTGCAGTTACCAAGAATGTCTCTACAGTCTGGCATCTAGCATGAAATGGACTTTGTGGTTAAAAAGCATGATTCCAAGAACTTGGCTACGTAGTTGACTAATATCCCTGATAGATATTGCATTGCATTACAACTAGGACAAGGCATCTTTGGGATGATTTCCATTTTGGTGATGATTTCCATCTTGGTGATGATAGCCTGAAAAATGCTAGAATGTTCTAGAAGATTCATAGAGATGCTCAGATTATACTTTTCGGAGAAAACACTTTCGGTCTTGGAGCCGTCTGTGTAGAAATGAATTCCACTTTCATCCAAAGTGGCACTGTTATTCGATTCACTGCAAGGAGTGATGGTCATCCGGAGGCTACAGTCAAATCATAGAAAGAGTGTCGTTGATGTTTTCATGGGTAAAGTTTAGTTGATCTAGTATCTAGATGTGGCCAACGTTATATGTAGCTACACCACTGTGAGGAGCCTATGCCGCACTAAAAGTCATCTATTTGTTGGCTGTATTCAAAGGTATCAGTTGAAACATTAAATGTTTGTAGAGGGAGTAGTGGTAGTAGCCTTTTCAAGTGCCGGCCACCAAAGAGGTTGCATACCCAAGCTCAATTTGGCGAGGAGTTCATATTTTGAGTTCCACCTGGTTAGCAATAGAATAGCATATTAAAGGATTTCCCTAAAAGTGCCCAGGTATTTCGATGAGATGTCAATACCAATGCCAACTGCATACGCAATTCTACACCCTGTCCTTTCTAGCAGCTCATTGACTATTGGATTCAAAAAAAAAAAACCTGACGGGGAACCATCTTGGAGTGAGCCACAACCGACGAATCTTTTCGCTGATGCTCCGCCCAGCTGAGTTTTAACAATCATGTCTACAAACAGTTGATTGATCAACACTCCGAGCAAAGGATACGAACGCTATCACCCCTTACAATGCTCACAGGTACAATAACTGCATGTATATCCAAATAGAGTTAAGACCACTAATATTGGGTGGCAAAGGAGGTACAGGAAATGTCGAAAAAAAGTATGCGGCTTATGACACATTCAATC
Source organism: Xylota sylvarum (assembly GCA_905220385.1). NCBI lineage: Eukaryota > Metazoa > Arthropoda > Insecta > Diptera > Syrphidae > Xylota > Xylota sylvarum. The sequence goes on along the minus strand of LR999957.1, from coordinate 97,427,072 downwards.
GGCCGTAATCAACTATGGACATGAACGTGGATATTGATGAAGTTGGACACAACCATTATTAAAATAAAACTGTTTTCTTTAAGGTTTCTAGAGTCTAAGGGATGTTTTACCCACCCTTATCTGATATCGTTCCATTAGTCGGTTTATATAAAAATTTCAAGGAATCACCTAAGATTCAAAGGAGATACATTGTAAAGGATTATTTATACTTCACTTTAAAATATCGTTGTCTTCTAATTGACACCGCCCTGGAGTATACTTTGATACCGAATCTGTGATAGTCTCTTTGTTTGTTAATCCCGTCTCAGACATTAAAGGAGTCTAGGAGCTAGTGTTTTAAAGGCACAGACAAATACCAATACCAACACAAATTAAATATATATACGCCCACAAAAAGTCTCTTTTATACGACTCCAGACCACGCCTACACACCAAATCGAAAAGAATAAGCTTTAAGTGCAAGCGACCCGAACTGTATACAAAACAATATTTAAGGACATCCAACCAAGCAGTTCAAGGTTTTGTTATAATTTAAAATTCATTCAATTACAGTGTCATACTTCAATTAGAAAATCCAAAGGACTTAAATCCAATACCTCTCCCTGAACTTGAGGCGTGTTATGATCTTAAAATTACTTAAACCATCTTGAAATTCATTCTCTTCATCGCATAAATTGAATGAAAATTCTTGGAAACACGACGCCATCTAATGAATTTATTCCGTCAAGCTAACTTTGCCAACCATCTTTCGATTATAAAATATCAAAAACACTCCCAGGAACATAATCGAATTCATCAACTCAATCATCATCTGGTATCGATGTTTATTGTTCTTGCTTTCCTCCTCTCATTCTGTTCTGAATCAGAGACCGAGAAATCCGTAATTAATCAACTCAAGCGTACGCGTTTTCCCTCTGACTTCTCTTTCAAAAAGTTCCATTCGCATCCATTTACAAGAGGAGGTATCTCCTTCGCAGGGCTGTGCCTCCACCCTCCATCAAAAATCAAAACAGTCTTAATTAAAACGTTCTCCGATATCACACAAAATGATAAACGGATAAGTTACGCACATAATTAGCGTGGAAAATAAGGCGTTGGCGCGCAAAGATACCCCCATCCATCCATGAACCCTGTGTTCTGTATAAAATCACAAATCACAAGGCATCCCTTGAGGAATGAGAAAATTCGACAGCGCGCGGTATCAAATTTTTCCCAAAAATTTCAACTCTCCTAATACACTTGTGGAAAATTTGATACGATTTTTGGTTCCATCATGAAAAGGGTACCACACGAGCGAACCTATGAAAATGTACTCGTTGGAGGTGATATCCCTGCAAACTACATGCTTTCATACAGTTAGCGCAATAGATGTCACACAGGACTTTTCTTTTTTTTTTTTTTGCGCTTGCTGTGCGAGAGAAAATAAGTGTTTTAACGGATAATGGTTTTACACTATAAAAGGAACATGAAGAAGAATAAGAAGCAGGAAAACTTTTTCCATTTTCACGTCTATTTTTGCAGTTTTATAAAGGAAATTTATTACGCCTTACGAAATGTATTACTATGTGTGGGTAGTAAAACAAACCCCCGTGAACACCGCACCGTTACAAACATGAAACTAGCTAGCGACAAGGAGAAGAAAAAAACTTGTCTAAAACCAACAGAGTTTCCTTATTTCACTTTATTTCAAACCGAAATACTCGTACACACACGTATGGTAGAGAGTTTAGCCAAACTGAGGAAGAGGACCACGACGACGGTTCTAAGGATGTGTCAAAGGTGAAAAAAATCCAAAGAAAGATCGCGAGACATTTATAGTTTTCGAAAAAAACTATAGTTGTTCGTGTACTTCTGCTCGGTGCTTTGTCGCTTGAATGTCCTTTTTTCATGTCTTACTTTGCACAACTATTTAATGGTATGGTGTTTTTTTTTTTTTCTTCTTTATTGGTGAGAGAAATTGTTGCTTTGTGAGTGGAACTGAGATGGCTCTCGTTCAATTGATCAATAGTTTGGAACCAAAAATATTTTGATTGCAAAGTTTTCCAACCAAGGAGTAAAGTTTTCCATTCAGCCAGGTGCTGGTAAAGACCAAAGAATGAAAAACAGAAAAATTTACGGTGGGACGCAGAGTTTGTTCTAAGAATAAGAGAAAAGAAATTCCATAAGTTGTGCATTGATTTTAGGGAACAAGTAAAATCGTTGTCTCGGATTAGTTTTTTGTTCAAGGTTTTGTCGTCCTTTCTATTTTTGGTTTTTTTCAATTTTGGTTCTGTGTCGGGAATTTATGAGTCAATATTTGTAGCGTAACAACTGAAATATTTGTTTTGGGTTTGTTTCCTTTTTTTCGTGGGAATGTCAGAAATTATAAACGGGATGTAGTCAAGGTTGACTCTTAAGGTCTATTTACATTCACACATGACCTAGTTTGGGTTGTTAAGTCAGCCCAACAACATGATATAAGAAACTTGTTCGCAAGAGTTTTATTATCGCAAGAAGCAAGAAGGACTTGGTCCAATGTATACATCGACGGATCTAGATTATAGGACGTATCATGCTCTGCGTTTATAGCAAAAGCTATGTTCGGAAATAATGCAACATTGCCGGAAATGTACTTATTTTGTGCATACAGTCAGGCAAATTGATCTGACAGCAGGAAGTCGAATAATTGAATAGTCCATGCTAGGATCTTAAAAGGATATGTTCGCAAAGTAAGTAAGGAACATGTTCCTCGGAATACGTTTCTGGCATCTACACCTCTTCTACAAATTAGCACAATGAAGAAGGTCGTCAGTCAGGGCATTGACTACGCAGCATGCGAAACTATACGAAAACCATAGCGCGATGTAGTTTCAAGTATTAAACCATTGGTCACATAGATTATTATAAGAGTCTGTTCGTGTATATGTAGGTAGAACTCCAGTCCGAAGTCTTTGTTGTGTCTATCGGTTTTTAGATTTTCTAGTAGATCTGCGAAAGGTGTTGTGAGGAGTAGATGATCCACTTCCTAATAGCCTATGAAGTAAATTAACATTAACTCCAGACGCTATTAGAATGTTCATCAACTTTTCACGGTGTAGTGCAACAAGAAATGTCGGTAAAAGAAGTTCGCTAGGCAAGCTGCTTAAAGTACTCTGAGTAGTGTATACAGACACGTGACTCTGTGAAGATATGAAGGAACCACCCATGACTTTCTAAGCCCTACTGGATAACAAATTAATTCTTAAAATATACCACTTCAGGAAGAAACTTGGTTTTATAGTCTGAGAGTGCAATACTTGGTATATTTCTGTCCAGCTTAGATGTAGTTTGATTGGCCATGGTTTTGGTCTCATACAAGGATTCAAGGCTAGTGAAACTGTGCACTGAATTGAACAGACAGTCAATAGAAAATCCAGCACCAGCTTAGATTTCAAACATTGCTGAGTTCTGCGTGTGACTGTAGAAAACTTTTGATGTTGTCTGGGATTCGAAGCTCACACTTTGAATCTTTAACTCAGTAGTCCGACACACCAATCTCCTACCAGAGATCGCTCATTATACAATTAATTCCAAATCTAGATCCAATGTCCATGATTGTACCATATTAGATTGTACTAGCCTGGATAGGGTTTGAATTTTTCCCAGACCTTCTTTAAAGGCTAACTATGCAGTAGTTCTGATTAAGAATCAAGTCATGCAGTGCTATACTGAATTGCTGAAGATCTTACTGTTAAGCAGGCGGTGATGGATTTCAGTAAAGGGTGTGTTGGCCTAGTTTATATTCCAAATCTATTCGAGCTTTCATTGGAGAAATATTGAGAATAACATTGAAAGATCCAGTTGGTATGAAGCGGAGATAGAGGGTCATAGAGACTCCAAGTTTTTGTCTACCAGACCACGGATCCGTATGTGAGAATGGCTCTAACAAATTAGGTGTACATTTAATGAACTTGAACTTCAAGATCCGGCCCCTCATCCAAGGAAACCTCGTAGTTGAGTCCCACTCGGTGCGAAGAATATGGAAAAACCACTTCTGCAGATTGTAAAACGGCGTCGACGATCCAAATTCCACTGTCAGGCAGAAAGAACTATTCAACCTGGACGATGAACACCAAGACTTCCGTCCACCCGACCAGAATGCAGTGGGAATGCATGAACTCATTTCCAAGATTTGGTGGGAAGAAAGTATGTCTGATGAAAGGAACCTCAGCATCGTTTGTACGATCCACAACAAAGAAATCGGGCGAACTGTGTAAGCGCCTGAAACCATTTGCCAATGAGCTGATTGACCCCTGTCAGTGCGGTTTTAGAACCGGTAAGGTCGATTTTAAGGTCGCATGACAGCATTTATAGAAACGAGCCATGTTTAGTTTTGGCATCCCTCACAAACTCGTCAGATTGTGCAGAATGACGATGAAGAACGCTCGCTTCTCCAAAAAGGTAGGATACAACCTCACCGAGACCTTTGATGTCAATAAAGGATTCAGTTAAGGTGATAAGCTGTCATGTGAATTTTTCAACATCATACTTGAGAAAATTGTGGCACCAGAGGAACAATTTTCCAAAATTCTGTGCAATTACTTGCATACGCAGGCGACATGACTATCATTGGCAGAACACAGCGAGCTGTAACTGGTGCGTTGGCAAGTATTGGATCAGAAGTGACAAAATGGGTCTAGTTATGAATGAGGATAAAGCCTAGTATATGCTGTCAACAAAAAGGAACATAGTACATCGATGAATCGGACAGAGCGTTACAATAGATAGCTTTAACTTTGAGGTAGTTAGGGACTTTGTCTACCTCGGATCCGCTATAAACTCTGACAACATCAGAAATCAAACGAAGAGTTACACTTGCCAATCACGGTCTCTTTGGTCTAAGAGAGCAATTGGGTATGAAGGCCTTGTCAAGAAACACTAAGAAGGCTCTATATAAGACCTTCATCATCCCAGTCCTTCTCATCCCGTTTCAACAGATTTTCCTTTACTACGAGTATAAGCATGTTGAGAGGCTCACACAAGATTTGGATTAACACTGCAGCGTATATGGGTATCTAACAATTTCTCTAGGGTTTTCAGGGGAAATGATGACAAGCTTTTGGGTCTAAGATCTTTGGGGTTAACGTGCGAACTGTTACCTGGATGTAAAAACCACATTGACTTCCAAAACAACATTGTGAACCAAAAGCAGGCAACTTTTAATAATTGCAGATAACCAAGGAAGGATTAGGTTCACATTCCGCTGAAGCTCGGCAGATATAATACCATTTGGTCCAATACACTCGAATGGCTTAATGCCGCTTATTGTCCAAAGAATTTTGCTCTTTGTAACAAGATGAAAAGGGCTGCTTAAAATTGACCTTGCTGATCACAATTGGACCTGAAATGGCATTGCAGCTGTTCGGGAAGTGGGAATCCAGTACTAGATCCAGGGATCCCACACGCGGTGGTCCATGAGCCACCTGCTATTTTGAGATAGCTAGGCATTCTGGGTGTGGCTACGAGGATATTTCACAGCCTGGATGCCTCAGGTTTTCTGATGTTCGTTTTATAAGCCTTGAAGACCTGTTTATACGAGATCCAGTTGGCACGTTTTGCGAGTGAAAGAATCTTCTCATTCCACCAAGGTGGTCTAGGCTCGTTGTTATTTAGGGGGACAGGGGTACTTTTTATTACACAAGACTTCACACTGTTGGTATATTTGAACCAGTCCGTGTTCCTGAAATTCTTAAAGACGGGTTGGTTTTGATGGACGTAGTTTATACAAAATTGAATGTACTGATCTAAGAAGAAATGTTCGCTAGAAACTTTCCAATTTTTGACAACATGATAAATGCTCTCAGAGACTAGGTTTATATCTAGTACTTCCTGCCTATTACAAGTAATAAAAGTGGGCTCACCAATATTATATAGGACTAGTTTGGTAACTGCCTTAGAGTGTCAAAACTGTTGGTTCACTAGGTCTACGAAGGGATTTGAAGATTATTTTCATTTCAAAGATTGTTTTGGTTTTTTTGAGAAGTACTCGCAGGATTCTTATATTCTCGTTTGTCAGATACTTTGCAGTAGGTAATGCCATGAAAAAACGCACTGACTGATCTTTCAGACAGACTACTTTAGTTTGCCATCTACTTATCTCTCAGATTTCAAATAGTAATCAAAAGTGCAATTCAGTAATTTCGTAGAAACTTTTAGCTATTTTCATCGAAATTGGAAATTCCACTAGTGACAGGAAAACTACGTTTAATTTTAATTTGTTCTAGCTTCATGTTCCTTGGTCTGATATCTCTTATAGCTCCTTCTTTGACATATGAGAATTCTTCTTCTCTAATAATAACCCTGTCCATTTCATCATCTGACATGCACTCAGTGAACTGTCAAAATCCATAAAATCTCTCTCTCTCTCCTCCTGAAAACGTATTTCAACAACTTCTCAAAACTTCAGATTAAAAGGAACCCACTCTTTTCAATTGAAATTCCTTCGCCAAACTAAAGCCATTCTTTACTTAGATGCCATTCTCTTTTTTTTTTCTCATGAGCGCATCAGTAGATAGTTTTCCCATCCCATTGCCCCATCAAATACCATTCAAGTACAAATGCAATAATTTGTAATTTCATTTAAGTTCATCCCATCAACGTTGCCAGCACAAAAAAAAAACCAAGAAAAAATAATTCGATTCGAAACCAAAAAAAAAAAACGAAACCGAAGCTAAACCGAAGAGAAGAACTTTTGTTATCCTGATAAATAAATTTTAATAATTCCTGCGCTACTGCTGCTGCTGCTGTTGCACGGATTTGTTCTGCGGAGAAAAACTTTGTGCATTACTTTGTATTTTCGCTGCTCCTTGCTGGTGGATAAAAAAAAAATAAAAAAAAATTGCAAAAGAAAACTTGCGAAATTTGTGTGGCAAGTTTTAGTACGGCGAGGCAAGGCGCGGCGCGGCGAGTAAATTTTTGCGGCAGTCGCTCTACCGTGTCGGTCGTGTGTAGGTACCACTTTGACATCGAAGCTAATTTACACTCTGGGTCATAACAATAAATTAAGTCACCCTCTGGCATACATTTTCGAAGGTTTCATTAAATCACCTAGCGATGCTAAATTGCTTGCGTTAGCAGTTGCCGCCCCGCCGCCGCTGTCATAAATATTATTTAAGATAACCACAGTCTCTGTCTGTGCATATTCCTAACCTAACATACAAATTTTTCCCATACTCTTCGGACGTACGTACCTATACGATGCTTAATCAAAATTTAATAATATCCCTATGCAGGAGGTAGATAGGTAAATCATTCTTCTTCACTACTTCATTCATTGACAAGCAATAATTCCTAATAATGTAATAATTACAAAAGGACCTCTCGTCGTCGTCGTCCCACCCATATTCTCATATTACCACTTATCTGTTCGGGTAGCTGCTGTTCACATATTCAGTCATTCATCTTCAAAATGTCCTTTATCCGTATCTATCCCGTTCCATGCGTTCGCTTGATGGTCTCCATTTCCATTTGATTGCACATTGTGTGCGCATGAATGTCTACGGTTTGGTAGTAATGTAACTACATAAGAACGGAGGACAATTGCAATGCAAGCGAAGCCAGGATATATGTAGCTTTAGTGTATGAAGCAGGATATTTGAGTTAATCAATAGAATTCTGGGCACATTGACAGTTATTTTGTACTCCAATGGATCGAGAGAAATCATAAGAGAGGGAATGCCAATAGAAAAACTGTTTCATTTCCTTTATTTGTTGAGGATATGTATACATATACAAATAACGGTAAATGATAGTTTTATGTGAATGTTCAATCAACTGAACTGGGATGCCAGTACTAGTACTAGTGTGGGTGACTTCAATTTTACAATCCAAGTCACATTGGTTACAAAAATAAAATGAATGACTGGCTTCGGCCAGAGAACCCTGGACTGGGCTGTAGTCCAATCTTCACGGATGGCTCCAAAACTAGTGTCTTCGTGGAGACAGACAACACAAGAATTAATTACTCGATAGGCAAGCATGCTTCTGTTTTTCAAACGGAGATCTATACTATCCGAATGGCTGCCGACTCTATTGTTAAGAATAGGTGGGTCGGAGTATCTGCGTCTATAGAGACAGTCAAGCTGCGCTTAATGCCTTGCCCAACCCTGTAACCCGTTCCAAAATAGTGCGATAATGCATAAACTCTTTGAATTCGGTCGCAAGACTTAACTCTTTGACTCTTCTCTGAGTTCAAGGTCACACTGAGATTGCGGGAAATGAGATCTCCTATGAGATAGGTAAGCAAGGCTCAGAGAATGATTTCTTCCCCCGTCTTAGATCAGTGCCTCCATCGACGATTGGGTTTCCTATGAACACAATTGTGTGTGGCACGGTTCTCCAGGATGCAGGCAGACTAAACGGATGATGTGGTCATAATGGCGATAGGCAAGTTCATACCCATCATCACCGAAATACTTTCATGCGCCCTCCATACCCTGCCTAAATGGGAGGAAAAATATGGATTCAACGTTAACTTCTTGAAAAGAGAGGCAGCCCTCTTCACTCACAAGAGAATAATCCTTAAGACTTAACGGTACACCCTTCTAAACCTAAGGCAAGATACTTGGACTGACTTGGAAAGGAAACCTGTCAGAAAGGATAAAGAAAGCATCCATAGCCATCCATACATGCATCAAAATCTTTGGTAAAAAATGGGGCTGAAGCCCGCCATCATCCACTGGATGTACACCGTCATCGCCTAGTCTGGTGGCCCGCAGCAGATAAGACCACATATCTTAGAGGACTGACCAGGATACATCATCAGAACCACGCCGACTGCAGCCCTTGAAACCGTACTAGAACTTATCCCAGTAGACATACCCCTTAAGAAAACAGAAGCACTTCACTTGAAGCAATCCAACCTTTGGAAAGAGGACGACACGTTCCTCCGCACTATTGCGAGATGTGCTCACTTGGGTACCGAAATAGATTATATAGTACCATCCCAGGACCTCATTCTAATCGTTAAAACAATCTTCCCTTCAAGAGAGAATTGGATTAGCAGGAGGGCCATCAACCCGAATAATATATCGATTTTCACGGACTGGTCAACAACAGATGAAGGTGTAATCTCTGGCATATACTCATCTGAACTCGAAATTGCTCGCTCGGTAAGACTTCCAAGCCCCGGCAGTGTGCTCCAAGCGGAAGTATTAGCAATCACAGAAGTGGCACGAAAATTATCCACGAAATGCTTTCAAGAAAGAGGATCGACATATATCGATAGTCAAGATGCTAAGAAAGCCATCGCATCCACAGTCGTCAAATCCAAATTTGTGAAACAATGCCGTGAAGAACTCATAGCATTCATAGAAAATCACGAAGTTACACTCCTTGGGTTCCAGGACACAGCAGAATTCAGGAAACTGAACGGGCAGACGATTTAGCAAGAAAGAGGCCCGGACAAGACCTGACAATGCTTGTTACCTCTATTCTACCGCCCCTAGCTCTTGTTTAATCCAATATAGTGCAATACTTCACAAAACTAGCTAATGAGGGATGGAGTGCACTCTCATCGTGTCATGTCCTGAAGAAACTCTGTACTTAACATGACAATACCAAGACCAATCAATTTTGTTTTTTGTAACATACCCAACTTAGCGCTCTTTGCGGGAATTATTACAGGCCACAACCTCTAAACCTCTAGGCGGCCCACTGAAGACGAATGCGCCTAGACAGTGCAGACGAGAGCACATCTCACTTCCTATGCCAATGTCAGATCCTGTGCAGGACTAAAACACTGGCTGGCCCTCCGTGAATACCATTTCGAGCTAAGAAACTGTCATCTTTTCTTTATGCATCATCAATCTATTGCAATCGTTGTATGGTTTGTCATGTTAAGATTCAACCCCACAGCTCTTGTCGCGTTGGCTTCATTCACAATACATATCTACAGAAGTTGACAGACAGGTATAGGTATATCCGTCTTAATAGCTTCAGAATTTCTACAATCATCGACTCAGAAGCTTCGTACAATTAACCCAATTTTATTGCCACCTTCATACTAAAATTCTTTGACACCATTAGTACGAAGTACGAAGTATTCAACTAAAACTCCTGACAAACCATACTCTCAAGACAAGACCTCCATAATCACCAGCAGGACAATTTCACAATTAGAACTTTCGAATGAAAATTACATCAACTTCAAGTGAAGTGGTAACTTTGTGCCAAAACATTAATTTCATTCGCGTTGTTCACTTTGTTTTTTTTTTTCTTTCCCGTTGTCCACTTCACCCAATAAATAGTAAAGAGAAAATAAGAAAAAAAAACGAAACTAAAACTAAAACTTTAACTAAGTGTAAGAGGAAAAGGACGAATTCCTGCTGGTTTTTTGCCTTCGCTTAAATACACACGTTTTAATTAGCGAACCTCTTTCTTCATCGTCCGTAATGACAGGATATTGCTACAAACGCGCAACCAACTTGGACTCCAAGGATAAAAGCAAAAATTGTCCTGCATTCTTTGTGACAGACAGACAGACAGAAAAAAAAAAGAAAAAACAGAGCATAAAACTCTGCTCAGAAGTTGCACAGCTTCACTATTAAGAAAAAGATCATTAACTACTAAAAGGATACGGTACGAAGCGTCATTGCAATAAAAAGTGTGGAAAACTCTGAAAGAAATGAACACAAGAGTTCTTAATTCACTTGGAAAGCTCTCACTGTGCCTCTTGAGTATGTGTTTGATAGTAGAAGGAGGCATTTTACTACTCCGACGTTGGACGGCCGCCGACAACGTCATATCCATTGAAAGGGACACAATTTTCCTTTCTTGGTTTGTTTTAAATTATGACATTCAATTAAGGATAGGACATGGTTGTATGAGGGACAAAAAAAATGTGAAAATAGGTCGACAGAGTAGGTACACAAACATTTTCAAGCAAACAACTTGATTTGATATTCAAACTCTTCGAAGCTTCTTTTCTTCTGAGCCCGTGTAGCATAGCTCTCTTCTTTTATGTCAAATCGAAAAAGTCGAGTAAAGTCACTTTTACGCATTCTTTGTGGACTATAACATTCCAAATGTCATCCTTGACCGTTTCAAAGACGCGTCTCGGGTATAGGTAGTTGGTCAGCGTCTCAAATTCGGTGTTCGCTATGTAAATGATTAAGTAACACCAAGGATTCATTTCTGAATGGAAGGCTAATATGAACTTAAGGTATACCAACGCTAACGATGGTGAAGTATAGGTGATTATATGTTGGGTTCGTTTACACTGTGTTATATAGGGTAACGAAAGTACCGACATACTGGAAAGAAAAGGAGTAGAGCTCCCGGTAAATGATAAACTTGAAGCCATTAGACCACCAATGGTCGTGGCTAAGAGAATTATTTTCGATAAAATCATCAATATGACCGACCTAAGATGGTCAAACTTAGAAGGCCACAGGGTTCTGAATTGAATCGGTTTCTGCTGTAACTATTACAACAGAACAGGGTTTGACCCAAGACTTCGGATTCCTCGATCCGAAAGTCCATATATTTGACCCCAGCTTCACTGCTTCATTGCCACCCATCCGTAATGGGACCCTGAAATTGGGATTCTAAAAACTGTTTAGAGCCGATGGTCTGGTATACTATTGAGATAATTCTCTAGAACTAGGACATCCGCTTCCATTGATATGGCACTGCACTTATGCATTATAGATACTTCCATGGCCTTACAGCATTGGTAGAGAATGATGGCGGCCTAAGAGGTTTTTGCATCAGTACAGTACATACTGGATAAGGTAAACTGATTTCAAGAATGGGACACCAACTGTAGCCATACAAGAGTGCAAGTGCTTCCCCCTACAAGATGTACATCTTCTTACTAAGAATGAAGTTCCATACCTACTTCAGCAGCTTTATTATATCAAGAAGTGAGTGGCTTTTCAACTGCGCTCTCATTCCTTTATGTCAGCTTTTCATCTTCCTTTCAAGCGGTGGTCTTCACACACAATGGACTGACCAAATAGCTTTATTACCCAATTCGTAATCCCCCCCCCTCGCTATCATTTCGAGACATATTCTTCCTGTACTTTTCAATATCCCCCTCCTGAAGGAAAAGAAGAAGAAAAAAAGGGCGAACAAAATGAAAGGATCCCGATTTTTTTTTTCTTTTTTATTTGTTTCCAGTATTTCAATTTGCACAAAAGACCACGACAATAATAAAGACTGTGTAACATCAGTTCGGTGGTCATCCCTCTCAGCCCCGAATACCACTTAAGGACCTTCGAAAAAAAAAAAAAAAAATACCATACGACAGCCTTTTATTCTCTAATGTTCTCCATAATGAAAAAGAAGAGCTGCGAAAAAATCCTTGGAATGGGATGACAAATGAAGTATTTTATCCACCCCCAGTCCATGGACATACATACCGACATACAAACATACACAAACTAGACAGAAAGGGAATAAAAAGCGAAAAGCCCTTATTTCTATTGGCGTTTAGCTGTCACAGTGTCCCTACACCATTCAAAATTCCATTCCGGATATGTTTTCCCCGTATATTCATCACATTATCATACAGTGGGGTCTGTTCATTGGAATCCTACGAGTGGTTCTCCTCTATTCATGGTTACCCAGCAGGATGAACAACAAAAAAATAGATAGGTAGGTATGTATACATACATACATAGGTATATGAAAAGAACATGTGAACATGGACATCATCACCATCATTTTTGCTGCTCCTTCCTATTCAACGTGGATGAATAATACTAAGAGACGCAAGGGGCTGCTGACAGATCGTAATCTGCAATTGGTCACCCATTGAGAGTTCGCCGGCTCACAATTGAAGCCCAGAAGTCCGTATGAGGACTTGAATTGAATATTGAAACCAGGGGGCGTATTGGAGTATTGGAAGGATAATAAAAAAAGAAAAAAAGAAATGTATTTCAGGATGATTGCACAATCAAAAGAGCGAGAGACACGAAACTACACATATCCCGATTCCCGAATTGGAAAAGGGTTTTGTGGTTGAATTTTTGGCAGATTCGTGTATTATTATGCGAACACATCCCTAGCTCTGTTTGTTCGTGAGGTTTCAGTGTCGGCAGCGGTGCTGCGGTGACCAGTGATTGAAATAAATCCATTCTCATGCATTCTGGCCCGAGCGCGACCGTATGTACGAGTATTTTCAAATCCTTTCATTCACCGTGCATGTCTGTCTAATAATATTGCGGTTTTGCGGTTGTAATTTAGGTTTTTGGTTTATCTACAGCTATGGCTACTATTTGTTAATTTCTTTTTTTTTTTTTTTCAACTAAATTTGTTCATTTGGTACGTTTGTTGAATACACATACATATGTATGTATGCATAAAAACTGGGTGATTGAGTTGGAGGACTTTTTATTTTATCCTTCACCAAGGGATTAGGTATTTGTTTGTTTGTTTTTTTTTTGGATGAGAGATGGAAAACTAATTTAAGTTTTAATAATTGAAATGGCTTGGTTGCTATATTTGGTGCTGTATTGCATCAATAAATTTAGGATATCGGGAGTAATTAAGTGTGGTTGGTTGTGGCTTTGACAAAAACACACAAATATACAGATACAGACTTGTCGTCGCCTGTGTGATGCAAAGTATTTTTTGTGATTAATATTCAATGATATTTTTATTAACTTTGTATGGGAGTTGAGGTCCTTGGGTCATTTAATATTTGATATGTCATGTGATTTTGTCAACATTATTTTGAGAAAAATTGAGCAAAACACATAGCCTAATATACGAGGTCTTATCTGTGGTAAGGATCGATGCAGGACTGAATTGCAAGGCGTAACAAGACCTTTGTAGCGACGTATGTACGTTAGTGCAAATGTTAGTGATAGGAACATATGAACACACAAGCGTTCTCACGTTAGTCCGTCAATATCAACTCCTAATCTTCACCTCCACGTCGGTGGCTGCTGGTTGCGTAGTACCTCGACTGAAGATTGGGAAAAAAAACTTCTTAAGAAAGCCGTTGGTGGCAGCCGACGAGGAATAATTTTTTACTAAAGCACTTCCTCTTGCTCCAGGTGACAACGGACAAATTCCCTGGATGGAATCAACGGTGACGTCGAGGTCAGGCCGAACTATATGAGCTGCTTCAACATACTTGAATCCCAGGTCTATAGAGTTCTCCAATACTGAGCCAGGGTGGTAGAAATGAATTGGTGGCGGATGAACCCTAAATGGGCCAAGCGCCCATATCGCTCATATCCTCGAAGTGGGTTACGAACTTTGGAAGGTCCGGCCCTTCGTCTTAGGGGTATAAAAGGGAACTGGTCATCCAGGTTAAGGGTTGTACGTCGGGGTGACTTCCCTACCACGGAAAAACAACATTAATTCCGAAACAATTACAAACCTTGGACAAGGACGGTTTAACTCTTGGCGGTCCTGCAAATCGAAAAAGGACAACGACGTTCGGATCTGTATGTGGAATGTTCGGACCATGAACAGGCTACGTGCAGCAGAACAATTAGCGATGGCGCTCGACTGCTAGAAGGTAGACATCACCGCCATCCAGGAAGTGCGGTGGGATGGGCCTGGCAAAAGAAGGATGGAAAACTGTGACATATACTACAACGATTGCTACAGAGAACAGAAAGAGTGTCTATTTGGGTGCGAATTTGTTGTAACCAGCAGACTTCGACATGAAGTCTTGAACTTTAGATTCGTTAGTGAACGACTTACATATAACAATCCGCATCAAGGCTAAATTCGCCAACATTATCCTGATATGCAATCACACCCCACAGAGGAAAGAAATTATGCTACTAAAGAGTGTTTTTATGAATTCCTCGACAAGACGTGTGCTAAGTATCATCTAAGACTTTTGGTAGCACCATTAGAATGTATAGTCTACATGACACCACGTCTAAGGGACTTAATGTTACTACAGCTAGCACACGGTTTCCTCACCTCAACAGTTATAAGGGGACATGGCGGTCTCCTGATTATCAAATGGTCAACCAAATTGTTCATGTTGCGATTGACGTAAGACACTCCTCCAGTATTCTAGATGTCCGAACTTTTCGAGCTGTTAACATAGATTCGGACCACTACCTAGTTGCAGTCAAAGTATGTAATTCTACGGATATCTCAGATGCTACACCAATAGCTGGGTTTCACCCGACCACACTCCCTGTTGTGATGAAGAATGCCGGCAAGCACATGTAGCAAAACAACTCGCCTACGAAGCGGCGTTGTATAGGAGGACGACCCGTAAGGTCTACGAACAAAAGAACAAGGATGAATATCGGCTCTTCCGGAGGAAAAAAAGGAGCACGAGAAGCGCGCGATCGAGAAATTAGAGAGCTTCTGCTCCATGAATAATGTACGGAAGTCAAGCCAACAAGACACGCACGAAAACCTGTAGAGATGAAGAAGGAAACCTCGTAGTAGAGTCTCAGTTAGTACTGAGAACAATCTGTATAATGGCGATGAAGACCAACATTCCGCTGTCAGGCAGAATGAATCATACAATCTAGACGATGATAGCAAAAAGTTCCGTCTTCCCAACCAGAATGAAGTGAGGATAGCAATATCTAAACTCAAGCTACTTGGTAGAAAGCATACATCAACTGATTTCCAAGATTTGGTCAGAGGAAAGTATGCCTGGTGAATGTAACCTCAGCATCGTTTGCTCAATCCACAATAAAGGAAACCCTCTAAACTACGCCAACTACAGAGGCATCAGTCTCCTTAACATTGCATACAAGATCCTACCGGTCGTACTGTGTGAGCGCCTGAAACCATTTGTCAACGAGGTGATTGACCAACATCACTGGAGTAAGTCCACAACCGACCCAATATTCACACAGCGGCAGATTGTGAAGAAAACTCAAGAAGTCCAAATCGATTCTTATCATCCTTTTATCATTTTTAGTGCCATTTATAGAGACGAGCTATACAGAGCCATGTATAGTTTTGGTATCCCTCCCAAACTCGTCAGATTGTGCAGAATGACGATGGAGAACGCTCGCTGCTCCACAAATGTCGGAAACAATCGCACAGAGACCTTTGATGTCAAAAAAGGATTCAGATCATGACCTGACCTGTCATGTCACTTTTTCAATATCATACTTGAAAAAAAAAACAAAAATTACCCATCGGACACTGCATTAAACCCCCTTGCATTCGTGTAAAGAATATAACACGCACAACTCGAATGGTTATGAGAAGCAAGGTCCCTTATTGGTCCCAACTATTTGTATTTTTGTATCAAGAACCTTTAGGCACAAATATTCGACAGTGGTTCGGTTATGCAATTTGAATAGGTCAACTTAAAATGGAGTCGATCAAGCAACTCAACACAGAACCATGGAGGAAGGATTCCGGCAACTGAGAAATAGTTCGAAACACATCGACAGAACCCCTATGAATCCTATGTCGGAGAGAATCAACAAGAAGGAAATATAAGCGATATGGACCTTCGCGTTATGTCTAAGTCAGTTCAATTTGTAGTGCTTCTTCTAGATTTGTAATTAAAAACTCTAATTACACGAATAAATAAATGCATAGTCGGTTTGCTGGGTGAATGAACAAGACATTTGCAAAAATTTGTCATGGCATGGATCTCATTGAAACATGTGAACGACCTTCTTTCTCCGAAAGTCTTGCATCAATTTATCAAAGAAACCTATTTCTAACAACCAGCGACCCGCTTTATCCTCATGACACACTGTTTATCATTCCCGCAACTTACAAGTACTTGTCACCAAGCGACCTTACAGCAACACAACAAAGGTGCGCGTCAACGCAAGGATAACTTTTATACTTCATATCGCGAAACCTGTCTACACACATTACTCATCAACTCACAGAGGAAACTCATTTTCCCTTCTACCACCGTACAGGATGCACCCAACTAATTATTCGCCTCCAGAAGCGAAAGAAATGCTCCTTCTCCTGCAGAATTATACGCGGCACATGTTGCGTCAAACCGAAGTGGTAGGTACTACAGAGGCGGTAGCAGTCACCACAATTTTAACTGATGCACTAAATTAGTCCTTTTTAACACTTGTGCAATAAAATTCCAATTTCAATGGTATTCTCCTAGAGTATACTCTGTATACTAAAAAAAAACATAAAACGAACAAAACTAACTGAGAAAAGAGAAAACGCTGGAACGGAAACGGAAACCGAAATTGCTTCAGTGATAATGTCAACTGGCGGAGAATTTATACTTTATTATTATTTTTGTTTCCCCCAAAAATCCTCCACTCGGTTGCACCATCCGTGCAAGGATAAGAAGTGCATTGGTGTGGGGGATTGAAACTTTTAAAGATTGCATCAAGTGACTACACAGGGGCAGCGAGGAGGGTGTTAGGCACTTGCGATGCATTTCATTTCTACACAGAATAGCTTGTCTGTGCATTCTTTTTCTTATTCTTCTTGCACTGAGTCGTTTTTCTTTTTTTTATCTTTACCCAGGATAAAATGAAATTGTCGGACAACAAGGAATCCCATTTGCAACAGGGAACATAGAAAATGCAAAAGGAAGGACGCCCATACATACATTCGTTCACACACCCACACATACACCCCGAATAAACAAGTGAGTTTCCATTCTTGAGAAAAGGCTTGGGGTCTATGGAGCCTCCCCGAAACCCCACAGGTCCTGAAGAATTGAGAAATGAGACGATGATGCCCTTTTTTTTGTGTGTGTTATTTTTCGCTCTACTCACTCGTGCATAGGACAATTGCCGAGAGAAATTGTGTCCTTATACACTTCTTGTGCAATTGCAGTGTGAATGAGACGACTGGCAGGAGTGGGAAGTGCGGAAAATTAAAGACACAAAAGAGGAGCCACCCCACGCGCCCAGTGCTGTCTTTAGTTTTTATTATTTCTTAATAGAGTCGGAGGGCGGGTGGTAAATAGAAAGAAAAAAAGGAGCATCAACTTGTAATTGATATGTCCTACATCCGGGTTAGCGAGAACAAGAGCTCTGTGCGCATTTACTCGAAACTTAATTGTTATACGTACCAGTTGGTTGGTTGCAATTGTCGTGTGTGGGTGTCTCCTTGTCAGAGGTCTCTATGCATTTGCACCACGGAACATTTATGAGTGCTCAAAAGGAAAGTGGCAAAAGCAAAAGAAGAAAAAAAAAACAAGGATATGTGTGATTGTCGTTTGTTTGTTGGGGGGTCGCCGCCGCTGAGAAAAGAAAAATCATGGAAACGAGGTCATAAGCATGAATTAACATGGTTCGGTATTGAAAGAGCCAAAGGAGCGTTCTGAAATGGTGTTAATTGGATTTCTTAATGAGTGGGGGTTGGTTGCGGATTGACAGTGGCATTTGTGTGCTGCTGAGCCTGGAGCAGAGACAGACATTAGTTTTTTTTTTTTTTTTTAGAAGTTGTAGGTTTGATGGCAGTATTGTCGCAGTACTAGATGTTCTACAAACTATAATGGGTTTGTGTGCCATCAAGAGATTGCAATCTGCAAAAGATGAAGGTCTGGTCTGAATAATGAGTCTTCTATCCCTTGGGACAAACAGGTTTTTTTTAGTTAACCACTTCAGCTTGGAATAAGTAATCGTGTTGAAAGAATCAACTCCCACTTAGGGTCTAGCAAGGAGGAAACATCATGCTAAGACAGAATGCTCGAGGTCGATCTAAAAGGCTTCCCGAATGCTGTAAATAGAGTAACTCTCGAGAGAAGTCAAACAGCATAAGTAATTGATATCTATATACTTCCTAGTTTTAGAACAAAGAATATGACCTACATTCAGCTTAAACCCAGAGCAACAAAAAGTATCGTACATTTCGCTGAATGCCAAGAACATGAGGTGCGATAAAAATTCAGCATAGTCACATTTTTAAAGCCAGGCCTACAACAGTTTTTTGTGTGGAAGGTACGGCAGTCAAGACAACATTCTCAGGAAATATGTAATATGAAATATTTCAAATTTCTTGCAGAAGCTGACATTTAAAAGTACCAAGGATACAATTTATAATGGTTAATCCCAAACTTCAAATTGAATTTTTTCTTTCTACTCGGGTAGAGTACCCCATTCAAAAAAGCCACTCGCACATTGCACAAGGAGACTTTAACCTTCACCAAGAGTCTTTCTCAGATCATTCTCATTCTCAATTTTTCCCACAAATAGTCAGGTTCGGTAGCCATCATCATTGAAGAAGCAGTACGGACCAAAGACTTAAAAACCACAGCAAACTGTCAATTTTTTTTAGAGTAATGGCATTTTGTGAATGGTTTCGAGTTGATGACTTGTCCAAATACAACTATTTTGCTTAACAACGAAGCCGTTGAGCCAGAAATAGGCTTCATCGATGAAAATCGAAAAATCACGCACATAAAGTTTTCGGAACCTTGAATACAATGGATTTCAATTGGATAATTAGCAAACGTTGTTGAAGCGTGTACTGTTTCATGATTAAATACCAAGGATAGTTGGATTGAAACCAAAGTGAACTTCACGCATAGCCAAGAAACCTGATTGGAAAATGGAGTGTCGCAAGTAAGAAACACTTTATAAACCATCAGGACAAATACAACGCCTGAGTCATGTAAAGTCGGTGGACATCAACGTTCGGGCCTGAAAAGTCTTCGAATAGAAGGAGATCTTGCCGCTCAAGTGAAAATGCAGTTCAACCAACTTGGTGTACGAAACGGGCTATCGATCGAGCTGGCTGGAGAGGCTTCCACCCCGGATTGTAACCCCACCTAAGCGAGTAAATAAATAAAATTTGAAAAAAGATTCGTTCTGACAACAGTGGTTGCATAAATAATCACTTATGGATTCCAATTCAGTTCTAGAAGGAAGACAAAGACAATTTACAGGAACGACATACTGAAACCAATCAGGCAATCTTCTGAATGATGTGGTGTGTGAATTAGCCACCATAATGCGGACTGACAGTTTTACAGATGAAACAACAGGTTATAACGAAGAGTGATACAATGGTGGCATTCTTAGATATAGAAGAATGGCCTGCATTGGCACCACTGGGTCAATGAGAAGCACCCCTACAATGGGGTGGGAAACAATACTCAACCTAAAACCCCTAGACCTCTTTGTACAAGAATCGAATAAGCCAAACTGGAAGCTGGAAACCCAGTCTGATATGGCACGCACAGATTCTACAGAAATATGTCGGCAATATAGTATGCATAGACTACATAACCCCCCGTCTTGAGTTTACAAGACCATTCGTCACTTACTTTCTCGGTACAGAAGAATGGAAAGAAAAACAACCACCAGTTAATGGATCAACGATACCCATCTACACGGATGGTTGCATGATGGACACCGGCGTTGGTGCGGGTTTCTTTTCCGAAATTCTCGAAAATAGAAAAGAAATATCACACAAAGAAGATGAGACTCAGCACGAACGACCTATGCAGAGGCTGTGTTGACGAGGAGGTGCATGGGGATACCCCACACTTCCTCTGGCACTGGCCAGCACTCTGTCAAAGCAGAATCAAAATTCTAGGAAGACATTTCCTCCAAGCTTTAGAAGAAATTTCCGACAAGTCTTTAAAAGATTTGCAAAAATTCATAATCGCCTCGGGATGACTTGAAGATCCATAGGTTTTTCATAGGTTCTATAGTATAGGAGGTATAATCCCCAAGGGGCATCACAATGAATCTACATTGATCTAAGTGTGTCGGGTGCAAGTTTCTCTTCTCCCGTCAACCCATTAACCTAACCTAACCTAGATATAGAACGTCCTTTTAACAATGTCAACACAACAGCAATGACAGATACACTGTCGGATCCGAAGGTAAATGGTTCACTTTGCGAATTAATTAATTTACTGCTCAATAGTCGGATTATGAACTCAAAGCTGAGTCATCTGAGTTATCTAAATCATCTGCTAGAATCTCTGCTAGCAGAGGCACCCTACTAGGTGGCATCCTATCTCCTCTTCCTTGGAATTTGATGGTTGATAATCTACTGATAATCCTGAAATATAAAGGTGTAGTCTCGGGAAAACATCTTAACACAAGTGTTTACACTTGACTCAAGAAAACCTATTCCCATCTTTTTGGATAGCCAAACAGCTATCAAATCCTTGGAATCCGCCTCTTATAATAATTTGAAACGAACTGCCGATCGTTTCTCTTAGAGGTGGTAGAGTAGTTTAATCGCCTTTGTTTGATGTCGGGGCATAGGAATATTCCAGGAAAGTGTAAGGATGATGAACTCGCCAGACATGGAACACCAATATCTATTTTACATGGGCTCTCATCACGTACGACGACAATCGTGCAAACGATAGTTTTGCTTCACGTAACATTAAAAATCAATCAGGTTTCAGGCGATATCGTTTTGACGATTCAACTTTTGGTTCATGTAACCCCAAACTGTCAAACACTATCTTCCAGACCACATCGTTTGCATGATAGGGGAAGAGATATAGTCTTGCAATTTGGTATCGTTTAAACGACCATCGTCTGAAAAGTTACGTGATGAGTGCCCAGGTAAAGCTACCTTATGTATTCGCTTTCGAAAGAGCAAATCACAGGTGGACAAGCGGCATAACATATCTAGCGACAAAACAGATTTGGCCGCAGTTGGATCTGAAATGCTCTAGGAATTTGATCTCTCTCAACAAATTGCATATTAGCTCTATAATAGGTGTCATCTCTAAACAGTGTCTAATAGGAAAGCAGCTAAGCTTGGTGTGCGTTTAGACAATTTTTGCAAAAGCTGCACCTGCACTTCAAAATTCTACTTTAATGATCTTGGTGTGCTTATAAAAACTTTCATCAGGAGTCTACTACGATAAGCCGTAGTAGCAGATACAATTGGATTTACGAGTATGTATGGATAATTATATCTATAATCCAGATATATCTATAATCCAGATCTATCACTGGTCTAAGTGTGCTTCTATAGCTGGGAGCCATTTCATCCTAACCTAACCTGATTAAATAACGACGTATTTCGTGTGGTACCTACTGGGCAAATACTGCGACTTTTAGTCAATCGCCTCAAGGAGACTAGCTCAACGCGGAATAATAGCAGTCGTGACCGTTCCCGTAGCAGCCAAGAAATATCCAAGAGGAACCTCAAACATCAAGCAGCATTTGGCCCGTAAATAGATAAATAGACGGTCGTGCGCAATTTAGTAAAAAACTTGATGATTTTTCGTACAAAGTGCAAACAGTGTCATGTCCTGCAAATCACGAATCGCGTATAAATTACAACCAAGCTCGACCAAAGAAGGACATACTTATATGATTAAAGTACCTGTTTTCAAAGTCAACCACCGAAGAAAGACAGTGGCAGTGCTGACAGTCTATGTTTGATTTCACCGTGTAACCACAAGGACAAGGAGAGTATCTTGTAATGTCCCTAATAAAATCTAGACACAAAAAAAAATCTGCTAGCGAGGGCTATGAACAGAGGGAAAGTATAGCAAAATACAAAGAGAGAGAAATCGAAGGAATGTGAAAAGAATAGGTCAAGACTACGAAGGCTATAGAGGAGGAAGTTATGAAAATTTATTAGAATTACTTCTTCTTTTACTTCGTCGACCAATATTCGTCTGTAAGGCTTAATGACTGGAGCCTTAACAGAAGGCAGTATTATATAATGTTATATCCGATGTCTAGCCGTCAAAATGTACAAAGTAGTAGAAAATATGGTTACAGGCAAGCATCGGCTTCTTGTGGATCGGCTTAGATGACATGGTGAAAACCACCGCTTACGTCTGGATAATCTTCGTATCTACAGCAAAGAAACGATCTCTCTGGGACTAGGATCTTAACAAATTTAGAGTACGAAAATGGAGAGTAATAACTGGTTGAGGCCCAGTTCTACTTTAACTGTAGCGTCATCAATAGTAAACAAATAAGCCAGCAAGGTGCTCAAGAAAAACATCATCGTAAAATGCTTGCAATATTACAATTGAAAAGGGTCCTCATACATATGTACATCCACTCTCAACCAAGTTTATTACCATATCCATGAATTATAGAATTTAGAACTGTCAAAAACGGAGACTTCATCTGCACCATTAGACGACCGCATTTAATACACCATTCACCGTATAATCGACTTCCCCCTGTGTTCAATCTCTTAACACAAAGCATCTTCCTTTTAACAACTACATGTGTGATTAATCCCTTCCTCGTGTTTATCCTTCGAAAAAATCTCCAATTAATCCCAAATCCAATGAGTTATGTCCTCCCCAGTGGCCCTGATCCCCAACAAAAACATATCCGACAACAATGTCTAAGGGTCACCATATACCCATATTCTATCTAATAAAGCTATTCGCCTCACGATCAGAATCTCGGCCACTGAAAGTATGTCCAACACCCACACACACATATACCTCTGCCAACAGACAAAAAGTCACTTCAAATAATTGTTAATATCTCATGGTCATAAATTTCATTAGAAAATTGCGCTTTCGGGCAATAAAAATCCTCATAATAAAATTTTATTATCCTTTTGAAAGTATAATTTACACCATCATCATCAGTTACACAAAGAGTAGGACGAAACGCAGGGTAGAGGCGAAGTGGTAGGGAAAAAAAGGATAAGGGTTGACTGCACGACTACGAGAGAGGGAGGAAGCCAAAAATCCAGAAAGCCGGAAAGCCTATTAACAATGTTGTTGCCGGTACTGCTGCTACTGCTGCTGCTGCTGTGGCATAGTGGTTTTGAGGTATAACTCCCACCAGCTCGGGCGCGCCTGGTTAAGGAATTCGTTTTAATTGTTCGCGCAGAGTCGCTTCATAAATTATTCTGATATTCGATAAATATTCACAGCGGCGAATTTTCCTTGCCGAAAATTCACCGCTTTCGGGACACACAGCAACAAATGACGTTAGTGGTAGCTAATTAGTGTCTAGGAAAAAGGACCTCATTAATAATTAGGCATCCTTGGAGTGTTGCTCAGTAGTGGTGTAATTTTAATTAGTGACTCTACTGTACAAACAAAAATGTAATAGATTCTCCAACAAACGAGTGCATTCAGCAGCTCTCTCTTCCTATCCAAAGTGCTAAGCAAATATTTTCACAGCGTCTGTGAATATTTTCCGGTACATACACACTCCGGTGTGGTGGATAAAGACATGTGACATGTGCTCTACCGGCATCTATCTGAAGGGTGTGTTGTGTGTGCGATGGTAAAGGTGTCAAAGAGAAAAATCTCTATTTGTACGGGAAAACCACTTGAAGTTGGGTGCCTTTGGGTAAATATTGTTTAATTGGCTGAGGACAATTACGATTGTTGCTGTTGCTGCTGCTACTACCTACTATAAATGCCTACGACATGTTGTCGTTAAGGGCGGCGGAGAAACGCAAAAAACTGACGACGACGACTACCACGACGACGACGATTTACCTTAGGCTAAGGACTGTTTTGTGTGTTGTGTTTTTTTAACCCCTGTTTGCTTTGTAATTGAGAAATTTCAAGGTAATTACTTGGAAGGTTGCAACTCCTGGTTGGGTGTGAGTTGTAGAAAAGAGCTCCGCGCGCTGCTAATTGATCGTACGCTGTGAAACGTACGCGAATTTTAATGTGAGTTCTGTGCTTTGAAACAATTATACGTGATTCGAAAAGTTTACTAATTAACCGAAGGGATAAGGTTTCCGATACAATTTCAGTATACTTAACCATGACAAAGATTTGATGTTTTACCAGAATCAGAAGTGGTACGTGATTGTTAGGGCACTGCGAATTTTATTGCTAGCGAATTTGCCAAACCTTAAGTGGGATTTTAATGCGTAGAAGTTAGTAGCTATCTTGGTTATGTCATATATGAGATATACGTATGTGTATCGAAACATGGATAAAAGGCAAATTTAAAATGCGAAGCAAGAGAATTGATTAAGGGAAACACTTGGCTAGTCGACTTAGTAGACCCTACTTAAGATTGGCAATAGAAGTCCGGTGGCCAAAGGATAATGACGCAATACATGAGTGACGCAATATAGTGATGATAGATATAGTGTCATCCCTATATGAGCTGCTTTGACATACTCGAGTCCCAGGTCTATAGGGATCTTAATGGGCCAACGGCAGTGCTAATATGTGCTGTGTCTCGCCAGACCACCACCAAGAAACCCATGGTTTGACAAAGAATGCCGTCAAGCAAATGCAGCTAAACAAGAAGCATATAAAGCAGCGCTGCAATGAAGGACGAGAGCGGCTCATGAACTATAAGAGCAAAAGAGACGGGAAGAATATCGGCTTCGCCGAAAGAAGAATCCAAAGCACGAGAAGTGCGCGATTGGCTATATTGAGAGTTTATACTCCAGGATAGAACGTGTCAGGCCCACAAGACCCATTCAAAAGCCTGTAGAGATGAGGAAGGAAACCTCGTAGTAGAGTCATAGAATGAACCATTCAACATAGACGATGATAGCCAAAATTTCCGTTCACCTGACCAAAACGAAGTGAGGATAGCAATATCCAAGCTTAAATTCAACAAGGCTGCTGAACCTGACGGCTTACAAGCCGTGCTGTTCAAAGAGCATACCAACTCATCTCTAAAATTTTATCAGACGAGTGTATGGAAGATGAATGAAATCTCAGCATCGGTTGCCCACAAGAAAGGAGATCCCGTTAATTGCGTCAATTACAAAGATATTGGTTTCCTCAACATCTTGTGCAAAATTTTGTGTGACGATGTAGAACGCTAGCTGCTCCATCAAGGTCGGTAAAGACCTCACTGAGACCTTTGATGTCAAAAAAGGATTTAGTTATGTGATTTTTTTAACCGATCTTTCAAAAGTCTGTGCAACTACTAGCGTATGCCAATGATATTGACATTATCGCTAGCATCGAAAAGAAGGCTGCCAAAATGGCAAATATACATATGCTGTCAACAAAAAGTGTGTCTCTTCATCGACGAATTGAATAGAACATCACAATCGACAGCTGTAGGGGACAAATTGAAACTTTCTAACAATTGCTAGTTCATGAGATCAGGCCCAAACTAGTAGAAAATGAACTGGAGAAGGAGAGAGCGGACATATAAAGCTTTACGATAATATTTCCCAAGTCGGACAGCTAAAAGTAGTCCCTTAAAACTAACAACAGAGAAGTAATAACTTCATATGTGTAAATAAAAATTGTATAAGAAGAGGATGGACACTGAAGATCAGCAGGGAACAAACGCCTTCTCACGGAATGATACATCAATTTATGAAAGAAGATACATTCAAGGTACCGCCTCGATTGAATACATTTCAGAAACTCCTCTGCATTAAGGCAATAGGCTTAGAAAAAGCAGACTAAATCTAGTAGCTTATCAACTATTGATTCGATCCGGAGAAAAGTCTGACAATAACCAGTAAACCACGACATTATATCCATCCTGATTAAGAATGCCACAGTATCTTTGAGTCAAGGTGCAAGACTTGTAAGGGATTTTAAGAACTGTAGCATTCTAAAGAAGACCAGAGCTCATCTTTTGTCCTTCTGCATATCCTTGCTTTTGCACGTTCTGCTTAAGGGCGCCATTAGCACTCATGGGAATATGTGAGCTGATTACAAAGAATTGTCATGTTAACCCGGACCGATAAGTGTCTTCTCCTCTGTTTCAGATTTGGAAGCTAAATTTTTTAAAACCATCAAGTACCTAATTACAACGTGAATGATGGTAGGAATAGCAATGGCAATGTCCAATGTTGTAACTATTACTATGCACCAATTGTGGTTATTTTATCTCCTAGTAGTCCCATTGGGTACTGGTTGATGTCGATCCGGACCCGGCTTACTAGTCTTATAAGCGCATGTGCTGAATAAGACAAAATAGCAGCACTATAAATACGACAACGGACGAACTCTCTCGATGGAGTCAACGGTAGCGTCACAACTTCGAACGGAAACAGATGCACACCCTATTTGAGCTACTTCGACATACTTACGTACTCGGAGCTGTCAGACAAGACTACACATGTTAGGATGCGGATTGCTCAAATGCTTCAATCGAGAGATATATCTTCATCGCAAGGAGATGTAACTATCAGGAGAAGCGTCTGCAGAGGAACCCCCCAAGGAGGAGTCTTGTCCACTCTAATATGGCTTCTTGTAGTGAATGAGATCTTGATAATATTGAAGGAAAACAGATTCAACGTGACGGCCTATGCCGACGACGAGGTTATCCTGGTCTCGGGGAAATTCCGTTCAGTCCTAAGCGAAAGACTCAATCTCGCACCACAACTAGTGGAGAATTCGGTTAGCAGCAAAGGGCTAGGAGTGAACCCTTCAAAGACGCACGTAGTTCTCTTCACTAGGAAGAGATCAATTCTTGCCTTCAGACCCCCAAGTATCAGTGGTACTGAACTAAGTATCTCAGATTCAGCCCGATACCTGGGTGTAATTCTAGATTCCAAACTGAATTGGAAGGATAACACTGCTGAACGCGTCAAAAAAGCAAGCGTAGCTTTCTATTCTTGTAAGAACACATTCAGTAACACGTGGAGTTTTAAGCCAGCTATGGTGTACTGGATATACACGGCGGTCGTAAGACCCATTCTTACATATGGTTCACTGGTATGGTGGACGGTACTGGAGAAGCAATACCAGCTTACTAACCTCACCAAAATCCAGAGGGCAGCGTGCATCGGAGTCATGGGATCAATGAAGACAACACCAACAGCGGCAATGGAAACCATGCTTAGTTTCATTCCGCTTGATATATACTGTGGCAGTCTAAGACTGAGGGATGGCCGAATGTGATCATCGAGCCTGTACGGCCATGCCTCAATTTTGTCCCGATGGGGAACTACCAGCTGTTTGTCAGAAACTGATCACATGACCCCCACGCTAGCATTTGAAAGGAGATTCGCTATAAGAATTCCTGACAGAATGTACTGGAAGTGCCGAAGAACCATAAAGAAGAAGGAGCTGTCGTTCTATACCGACGGTTCTAAGATGCACGTTGGCACGGCAGCCGGAGTTTATTGTGAAGCCCTAGGAATAAACATCTCCTTTAGAATAACCGATGATTGTAGCGTCTTTCAGGCCGAAGTCACAGCCATCATACAGGCTGTTGGCAAAATGATTACTGTGTATATAGACAGCCAGACAGCCGTTAAGGCTCTGGACTCCGCTATAATCAGATCTAGGCTTGTGAAGATCTGCAAATCGCTCTTGAATATATATAGAGATATCTATATACTGCCTTTTGCAGTAACTCCAATCAGTTCCTTACAGAAGAAAATAGAGGATGAAGGCATCGGTCAAGCAAATAGTCGCTGGGTTCATCTGGAAACATGCGCAACAGCCAGGGCCCTATGGCCGGGCATCAGCAACAAGAGATCAGTTTCTCTGGTGAAACTGAGTCGTTATAAAGCGCGGGTCGTTTCAGGGATAATTACTGGTCATTGTGCCATTGGTGTCCACGCGGAGCGACTCGGTATACTACATAATGACTTCTGTAGAAGTTGCAGGGACGAAGAAGAAATTGAGTCAGTTCGTCACCTGCTGTGCGACTGTCCTGTCCTATCCCTCAGAAGAATGAGGACTCTTGGCAGTTACTTCTTCTCGGATTTGAACGGACCTCCTGAGATTCATATTATTATCTGGCGGACTTTATAGCTTTCCAGGGTAAAATAATTGGGCACAATGGACCGGAACTGTGGTTTAAGTGACCAGTGACACTGTCACAAGGCACCCGTTTACCTAACCTAACCTACATAGGATGCGGATTCGTTTTGTGAGAAATAATTGACTTTAAGTCGACCAGCGATCGTCTAGCTGGCTGTGATCCGCATCAAGAAAACATTAATAAACATCAGCATAATATGTATTTGCATAAGCCCCTACCGACAAAGGCTCCATCAAGGAGGACCCTACGAAGCCTGTGCGGAGTATGGTGTCAAAATCATACTCGAGGACTTCAATGCCAAAATCTGTAAGGAAAACATCTTCGGCGGATTAGTCGGAGAGCCTCCATGAATGGCTTCCGGCTAATCGATTTTTCAGTAGTAATACGGTGATAAGTGGCACCAGGTTTGCAAAACTAAGAATCCTGGCACTCTCCAGATAGTTGAACCAAACGTCGATTCTGACCATTTTCTTGTTGCAGCCAAATTCAGAGCTCGACTATCCAACGAGAAGAAGTTCCAAACCGCCCAGAAAAAGAAACTCAACTTTGGAACCCTTAGCACGACTGGAGTCGGCACAGCCTACAGAGAGCGTCTGATCGAGAGATTCTCCACAAACGCCAACAATCTGCGGAACCAGTATCGCGACATCATCAAAGGGATTGATTCTGCCAGTTCTGCTATATGCAACCAAGTGCTGCTGAACTCTATGAGCTGTGCCAAGATATGGAACCAGCGTGTCCGGGAAGTGAGCGAAAGACTGGCGTGTCTCAGGCAGAGAATCTTGCTGGGTTGGGAGCTCGTTAAGTAAGTAAAGTAAGTACGTAATTGCAACTTGATAGTCTTTTTACCTAAACCCTTCATTGATGAGTAGAGAAGGATCGATTTTCCTTTGATGAATCCCCGACATCAGTTGCAAAATATATAAACTGTGCTACGCGGTGGTTAACGATTCCTGTGATAGACTTTTCCATACAATATCACAAAACTTGTACACACACACTCAAAATAAGTCGAGAAGGAGCCCCTTAATTGAAATGGATAAAAGTTTCATTCCAGTTTAAAAAAAAAAAAAATATTCACGTCACTAATAAAGCTTCTCATAGAGAGCACAAGACATGAGCAGAGAAAAAGCAAAAAAAAAACAAAAACCAAAGTACATTCCCTCAACATAATCACAATGATTTCATGTGGAAAATTAACGCACACACACATTAAGTGAGAGCACTGAAAGGAGTATGATATACAAGCAACGATACAATATCACTTGCTTGCTTGAGAGAGAGAAAAAAAAAATATCCTACATATCCTTGTGTAAATAGATTTCAGTACTCGGTGCCGTGCGTCAGTGCTGTTGCTACTGCATTTATAAGTATGTATGTATCCCTGTTACTCCATCCATTACTTTGGAAAAGTTTCCGTTGCAAAAAGGAAAGAAGGAGAAAACAAAAAACCATTTCATTGTGTAATATGGAAATTGTTCCCTGATACACAGGTGTAAGTCTTCCTCCTCTTCCACAAAATCGCACGAGTCCCTTCACAACTCCTCGACAAGAAAGTCAGTAAAAATAAAGACAGCAATGACACAACAGACAACGACAGAAGGCACAACTTTTTAATATCCTAGTTAATTATTATTCTCGAAATAATTCGTCGTCTCATCTCATCATCATTATCAGAGAGGTAGGTGGTGGAGGGAATCCTTTTTTTTTTGCTGCTCTACGAACAGATTTTACGCAACTTCATGGGGATGGATGATGAAGGTACAACATATTTTAATGAGTTAGCGAAAACATATTTAAGTCATGGCAACAGAATTCCAATCAAAATCACATACGGGTCCTTTCAACAACAACAAAAAAAAAAAAAAAAGAAAAGAAGAAAAACAATTTCCATAAAGGTTGTCGCAAGGACTTGATGTCAAGGGGACTTTAAATTGACAAATTATGTCGCCAGAATCACCTTCTCAGTCGATTTAGTGTACATGATTTCCATGCCTTTGGAGACCTAATTTTCATTTTTGAATATGTTTTGTTCAACAATCTCTTTTCTATCATACATATGTACATACATACATACGTACAAGCAATATGAAGATCCTGGCCCAAAGAGTGAAAAATCGTCATCCTTTTTGCAAACCCAGGCATCATTAGTCAATGTTTTACACATGTTCTACATGAGTAGCTGCTGTCAGGATTACTGACTGTGGTATGATCCTTCTTTTTTCCTTTAAATATATATGTATGTGTGTGTTGCTTCCCATCATAATCCATCCTCTTCCCTTGGTGTATCAATTGAAGATGTTACCGGAGTATCGTCAGAGGTCAATCCTTTTTCGATGTACATGCTCAGCCGCTTTCACTATGGATTAGCTGTCCCTATCCCTAACAACACACACACACATACAAACACATATATAGACCTATACATCAGGGTTGTCCCGATGTAACTTCTGTCCACCCGTTTAATCATTTCACACACAGTTTCTTGTTGAAACATCAAGTTGTGAGGGGCGACGAGGACAATTTGTGGGCGACAGGATATGCCGAAGGAAAAGGTTTTGCTCTCTGTTTTCCTTGTCCAATGCGGTGCGGTGGTTTTGTCATATGAATCCTGGCTTTGTTGTTATTTCTTTGGGTTTTAGTGCAGATGATTGAAGGGTTAAGACATTTATCAATGATTTCCCATGGCAGCCATGATTTTGTGGTACATAGTTGACTGGGCTTTCTATGCCATTGAATGATAAAGGGGACATGTTGGGGTTTTCTTTTCTGTTATGTTGCTTTTGGAAGTGACGGATAAAAAAAATAACAAATCATCTTAATGAGAAATTAATTCGTTGCCATAAGCCGGGAAATATTCTTTTTTATTGAAGGGTGCTGGTGGCATTTGGCATTGGAACTGTTTGGGTTAGCTGTCTCTGGCATAATCAGTTTTATACTTTTCGATAGAGAGTGATGAAGGAATCACTGAAATGGCGCCCAACATATGTATGTACGAACACCTAAAGTGCTAGGAACATCCCTTAAATGGCGCCCAACACATGCATCCCATCACGTTGCAATTTTTTAATGGTTTAGCCTAATCTCACGAAATATGGCGGCCAACATCACGAAAGTCATGAAAGTTCATAAAATACTTTCTCGGAGACATGACTTTTTTCTTGAACCTGACATACACCGTCTTGTTGGTGGCCAGATGTAACACTGGACGATCCCTACATGCAAACGCTTCAAGAAGACTTAATGCCGCCGGGCAACTGTTATCATGCTTTGGCTGTCACCCTCCGGAAATCGGAAATCTTGCTACTGGCTGTGTGCCTCTCAAGTCGCCCCGAATGGCCGGTTGCAAAAACAATGAGAGTGATGCATCTGATTTGATGCCATCTTCGTGGCAACCTGTTTTATCCCAAGATGGTGTAGAGGTTTTAACGGCAAACTCCATACCCGTCAAATGATCAGAAAACACCAGCTTCGGCTGCCAAGAAGGTTAAGGCAGGACCTACACCTGATGAACCCACTTCTAGCCAAGTGGCTAATGCTGCGAGGTTAGGTGTTGTCCCGACCGACTTGTCGACTCAACCCCTTTCAACTGAGCAAACGACACTTTTTCAAGAAGTGGTCACAGACATCTCGATTGAGATGAGCAATAGCGGCATGTGGTCACATTTTTCCGGCTCGCATTTCAAAACAAAATGGCTAGTTTTCCTCTGCTCTGATAGTGCTACTGCTGGGTGGATGCACTCAAACTTCGAGAGGATTAGAGCCAAGAGTGGAGTGAGCGTGACGCTGGTGGAAGAGGGATCTTTCCCTAAAGTCTGCAGCTCTCCTTGGAAACGATTTTACCCACAATTTCTGCGCAAAATGTCGACTTGCAGGCTAATTCATGGAAAGTCATTCAGAGGGAGAAGGAAGGTGCGCACCTCCACCTCATTTTGACGATAGATGACGTCTCCATGAAATGGCTCAACACCTGTAAAGGTAAAACCAGCTACCATTTTCGACAGATTAAGCTGATTCATTGGAGCACCAACAAGGTTTTAGCGTCTGGTCGCGGTACCCCTGATTAAGAGGAAGTCGGACCTCAACTTGTAGTTATAAATATGTCTGCTTTGCAGGGTCCACGATTCGCTTCTTTGACTAACAATGCCACTGGGCATGTTTCAGATTTATGGTGGACCTACATGTAGAAGTTTCCATCGAAAGTGGAACATCGTGCATGCCTCGGCATATTTCCACGGTGACGAAGACAACATTCCGCCCATAGGGGTCCAGGAACTTATTAGACATTGCATCATGAGGTCTGGGACAGTAGTGGCATCAATAAAACTTGCCTTCATAAATACGATTCACGAAGAGGTACTTGACTTCACACTCAGGAGCCCGTTTATCTCCACCTTTGTTGAAAATTGGCATGTGTCTGATGAAACCTCAACACATCAGGTTCGACATTCCCGGCAAATTGTCACATGCTTCTTTGAGATATGATCCCAAGAACACAGACTGGAATCTGTATCATGGACTTGTCCTCTCTAAATTAAATATCCTTGTTACATCTATCGAATCCACAGGGGACCTAAATGAAGCAGCATACCAATTGAATGATGTGTTGCTTACTTCTTATCACGACTGTTGTGACCATAAAACCAGTCTGTGTAAAGGTAAAGTTCCCTGGAGGAATGACCAGCTTGCCAAACTTAGGAAGAAAGTTAGAAAACTACTCAACTCTGCTAAACGCTCGAAGAGTTGGGACGAATATAGGTTCGTTCTTACACAAAACAATTTAGAATTAAGACGATCTAAACGTGCTACATGGAGGAATTGCTGCGAAAACATTGCTGACATTTCAGTAGCGAATCCATAAGGCACTCGTGAAAGATCATGTAAATTGTGTAGGCTTACTTAAAAAGACCGATGGCGCCTACACGTCGGGCCATGTGGATACTCTTAAAACTTTACTTCAGGTTCATTTCCCAGCTTCGTATATTCCACACGTACCCCAACACATCTCACCATATGGTCGCTCTGCATTTCTAGTAGAGTAAATAGTTTATCCGGTACAATTTTTAGTTCGGAAAAGGTTACATGGGCTGAAGGGCCAAAGCCCGCGGCGGTTATAGTATATTTCCGGCGCTTTTACAGAAGGTAATTGATCTCTTACTGCCGGATATGGTGCTTTATTTAGAGTTAGCTACAACTGAGTTTATATCCCGACTACCTGGAGACAAGTAAATGTATCTAATCCTTATCCTCAAACTAGGATATCACCTTAACAAGCTTAATTTGTGCCTAGAAATGGAATGTAGGTTCTACTTGGAAAATGACGAATATTCTGAGCACATTCTCTGTGGATGCCCAGGATAACATCGGTTAAGGAATCGTATTTTCCATAAGAAATATGTTCGCCTGCGGAGTTGAGAAATTCTGTTGCTAAATACGTGCTATCCTTAGTAAGGGACGTGAAAAATACGGTAATCACAGTCTAGACGACACCCATATTCTTATCATATAACAACTCGAAATAAATCGGAAAAGTTATAGTCTATTCTATACACCTCTACTCTGGACAAATTGCAGTTAAGAACTTTAAGAATATATGTACATGGAATGCTGAAATACGCCTTTTCCAAAATTTTAACTTCAAATCCTTAAAGCTGATCCCTCCCCACGAAAGTCTACCACATTAACCACACCCAACAGCTTTTTTCTCCATTTTATGATTCTTCAATTATCCCTTTCGACCAAATGAATTAACCTTTCTATTACCCCATTAAATGAGAATCTTAAAGACTTAACTAAGGTGAGGATATTAATGTTTAAAATTAAAATGGGATTCGATCCACAGCCACAGCTTCGTTCGAAAATTGCCACCTTTACACCCTTAAAATATGCACAGTGAACACAAAAAAAAAAAAAAAAAAGAGAAATAAAATTAATAATGAATTCAATTTTCCCACCACCAAGCGCGTGGAACGAAAAAGTGAAAAAAAAAAAAAAACCTTCCAAGAAAGGGAAAAAAGGATTCAGGATTATTAAAAATACCCCCAACCACATATAGAAGAACACCGCTTTGTAATATTCTTTCATCATATTTTAGCATAAAAAATTATAATTTGAATGCTTTCACCAACCGAGGATTTGCATCTACCGTTTTATAATTTTTCTTTCCTTTTTTTCTTTCGTCCGTCCTGCTCGCTTTTAGTGTCCTTTTTTTTGGTAGATTTTCTATCCAGTTTGAAGAAATTAAAAATACGGTAAGGTTTACTATCTGCTGCCATCGTTTTCCCCTTAGAAACAACCTTGTAACTACAGACGTTGTCCCTTAAAGGTGATTGCAATCTGTTTCTTTTTTTTTTTTTTTTACTCTCACAACGTAAAAGAGAACCACAGCAACCGCAGAACTTTTGTTAATTTAAACAATTCATCCTTTAGCTTGTTGCTGGCAATTGTTGCGCGCTACTACTACATCCAATATCTTCCCTTTTGCAATTTACTGACCTTTCCTGTAGCTGGATGCATGATTGTGGTAAGGAGGGGTTTGGTACGTTTGAGCCCGCGTCGGGCGCCAATCCAAAAAGTCTTTTCAATTATTGTACTAAGACAGATATAAAAAATGCAAAACCACACGCAAATTTTAATCCATCCAGTTACACAATAAACCCCTCTGCATGCACAAAGACCAAATTGTCAATCCCAAAATGAATAATACTCATTTAATTCAATCGTCCTTCAAAAAACATCAAACTCTTTGTCTGTCACTCGGTCTATTCTATCTGCCAAACCACAATCGTTTTACACTTTCTATGCAAGAGAGATGGACGACAGTTATCAAACTAAAACAATCCCAAAAAACCCAATTCTCTCATACAGATTCACAAACGAAGGGAGGGAGGGACGGACAGATTTGTGGGATTCTTTTCCGTATTTCAATTTTAATTCGAGAAAAATTCCAAAAATTATTCTTTTGTCGGTGTCGAACAAGTTGTAAAAACAACAGAAATTGGAATTAACATACGAATGACAGTGTAGAGACGGAGTACGGAATGAGATCCTAGTACAAATTGAATGAATTAGCCCATTGTGTGTGCCTGAGGATGTATAGATACGAAGGAAGAGGTGGTGCTTTTGTTTTGTGATTGTGTATACGTATGTATGTGGGGGGATGCTGCTTCATCCATTTAAGTCTCATTCATTTCCCCCGAAAATGGACTTCGGGGTTGATATGCTAATTTTCGGTGTTGCTCTGTATAGTTGAGATTGTCGGGCGGACGGGACGACGAGTGTTAAGTTGATTTTTGTAAAATGTCCCGAAATTGAATACGTTGTGCTTTGTTGAGTGAGTTAAGAGTTTTATAATTGAAATTTAATTAGCAAATTAATCTACAGCCGACAAGCCAATGTGTGTTTATAATTATCTTAAGCTTAATTGATGTGGGAAGTTTATGAGGTTGAGAATGGCATTCAAAGAGTCATGTGTGGGATTTGTTTAAAACTTGTAGATGATGGAAGACCACCCCCAGCAAGTTAGGCAAAGTTAAAAAAGCAGTGTTCAAGCTTCAGATACAAACAGCCTGGGCCGACTTCGGGTTATTTGAGGCTAGCACCTACTGTGCCCCATAGATACATATGTCTCCAATAACGATGTGAAAATCTCCAAGGACCTATGTAGCGTCTCATAACCATTTGCGTTGTGCGTTCAATATTTTTTTTAAGAAGTTTTTCATCGGATCACACGCGGGAGGTGAGACCGTGAAAAATTGTTAGTGTCGTCTAAGATTCGAACTTCGAACCTCCAGCTCAGTACTCTAGACTAAGGACGAACTAACAAATGAGCTAGTAATTCTTTTGAACTTTAGTTTTTATAGAATCGACGGAAACATAATATGTATTTATAAACGAGCCGATAACCTTATTATCCGACCGTGTATCTGTCATGATATACATATTACTATACTCACTATTAAGAGTCTAGT
Organism: Xylota sylvarum; assembly: GCA_905220385.1. NCBI lineage: Eukaryota > Metazoa > Arthropoda > Insecta > Diptera > Syrphidae > Xylota > Xylota sylvarum. The sequence continues at coordinate 97,390,570 of LR999957.1, read as the reverse complement.
TGCAATTACATAGAAGGGGAAAACTTAGAAGGACCACCAGAAGACAACAAACAAATTGACTTCCTTGATAAAATACTAAATGGTGGTATCGTAGGAAAACATGAACCTAGGTAAATTGAGAGTATTTTTGGTGAATCTAAGTTGCACCATCGCTATGAGAGTCAGCGATATCTTTTGATTATTTTACAAAGAAAAGGTCTAGATAGACCCAAAGTACTGCTAAGATCTCTGTTCAATGCAAGGAATAAACACACAAAACAAACATACAACCCCTGGATGATAGCTGCCTGGATGGTAGAATGTGTCAATGACGAGTAAGAAGAGGCATCCCAATGACCATAATAATGGAAATTGAAGGTGCCTTCGATAAGATATGCTTCGAAAGTCTGAGAATAGCCTTAGAAGACCGCAGGGTTGACCCATTGGTAGCGAGATGGGTGGACAATATACTAAAAAATAGGGCGATAAATATTCAGACGTGAACTTCAAGACTTGGGGGAAGGATTAGCCCGCAGGGAGGTGTTTTATCACCTACTCTGTGAAATATAACTGTGGACTCTCTCCTTAGAAGACTTGAAGAGACTGGCATCCACACTGTGGAATATGCCGATGATATAGCAAAACATCATAGAAAAACATCACAGCAGATACCATGAGAAATGCTCTCAGAGTGGTGGAGCGATGGTGTCAGGAACAAGGACTCTCCATTAATGCGGAAAAGACAGATCTGATCATCTTCACAAGGAAGAGGAGAGATCTGGAATTTCAGCCCTTGACACTTTTCGGATCGGAGCTGCAGGTGACCAGGAAGGTTAAGTATCTGGGTTTATACCTAGATGCTGGACTAACTTGGAACCTCCATGTGGAAGAAAGGATTAGAAATGCGAAAAGTGTGCTTCATCAGTGCAAATGGGTATGTGGACTAAGGTGGGGTCAGCATACTGGATATACACGATGATAATTAGACCGACTATCACATATGCGTCAGTCTGGGGAAATATACCTGAGTCTATCAAGCCGAGATGATTACTCTGTTGCATGCGTTGGGTCACCTGTAGAAAGGTCGAGGGCAGAAACTTTACCATAGCACTGTACAATCAATCAGTGATTAGACGCATGGAACAAGCAGATATCAATACATCACTGGCATTGAAATGTGCTCATAACCTCAATAAGTGCTCATCTCGAAATGAGATAACGCTGCTCTGGTTGAGAAGGCACGCAGGGACTGAGGGGAACGAAAAGGCGGACTCTCTGGCAAAACAAGGTTCAACTTCGGAGCTCTCTGGTCCGGAACCATTCGCTGCAATTGTGCAGAGGGATGTTAGAACACCTGATTAGCATTGTTTGAGAATTTTTTGTTGTTGTATTTGTACAAAACAAAATATTAAAATAATTTTATTTTTCAGGTTTCTTGGAGTCAGTCGGTTGGCGCCCTTAGATGCCGTGAATGCTAACTTCTGAGATGAAATTAGGAGTCAACTGAGTAGATAAAGAAATAGAATAAATAAATACAATTAATATATATGAAATAAATATATAGAATACAATGTAAATACATATTATTTTATTAAGAATAGATCTCGTCGTAGTGTTGAAAGAGAAAAACTTAAAATCTTTTTTATTATAGAAAACGTAAAGTAAAATGAGAGTATTGTTTAAAAAATTATTAAATATATAAACATACGGATTTGGCTCAGTTATTAAAATATTTTATTTAATTATATTAATTTAATTTGTTTATTAATACTAATAATTGCACTTTTTGCTTATTAAAAAATATATAAAATTATGTTTTTCTATTTTTTTTTATTATTTAGTTGTACTCACTCAAGGTACTCAAGGTACTCAATCTAAGTCACTCACACTCAAACCAGTCTCTCGCACTCAAACTCTGTCGTCGTGAGTGGGTGGGGTGGTCGTCGATCGTACTCGGTGAGCGGTGGTCAGTTTTCAATGACGCTCCATTGGGGGCGGTTGTGTGTCGCTCGTCGGCAGTGGTATGTGGGTGATGGGTTGTGGGTTGTGGGTGGTGGGCGGTAGGATGTGGATGGTGGGTGGTGGGCGGTAGGATGTGGATGGTGGGTGGGTGGGAAGTCGGTCGGTCGGTCGGCAGTGGGTGTTGGCGGGTGGGTGGGTGAGTGGGTGAGGGTCGGTCGGTCAGTCAGTCAGTGGGTGGATGCGAGTGGGTGGGCGCGAGTGGGTGGGTGGGTGGTCGGTTGGTCGGTTGGGGTGGGTGGTCGGTTGGTCGGTCGGTTGGTTGGTTGGTCCGTTGGTCGGTCGGCAGTGGGTGGTGGCGGGTGGGTGGGTGAGTGGTCGGTCGGTTGGTCGGTTGGTCGGTGGGTTGGTTGGTTGGTCGGTCGGTCGGTCGGTCGGTTGGATGGTCGGTCGGTTGGATGGTTGGTCGGTTGGATGGTTGGTCGGTTGGATGGATGGTCGGTTGGTCGGATGGTCGGTTGGTCGGTTGGTTGGTTGGTTGGTTGGTCGGTTGGTCGGTCGGTCGGTCGGTCGGTCGGTCGGTCGGTCGGTCGGTCGGTCGGTCGGTCGGTCGGTCGGTGAGTGAGTCGTCACTGGTAGATGGGTCTGTCGGCAGTGGGTGGTGGTGGGAGGTCGGTCAGTCGTCACTGGTAGGTGGGTGGTGGTGGGTGCTCGGTCGGTCTTCACTGGTAGGTGGGTCCGTCGACAGTGGGTGGTGGTGGTGGGTGGTCGGTCATCGGTGATCAGTCAGTTAGTCATTTGTGGGTGGTTGATGGGTGGTCAGTCGTCAGTGGGTGGTGGTGGGTGACCGGTCTTCGGGGGTCAGTCAATTAGTCATTGGTGGGTGGCAGCCGGTTCGTCGGTGGTAGTGGTGGGTCGATCGTCGGCGGTGGTTGGTTGGTCGATGGTGGATTGTGAACTGCCACGATTCTCGGGTCCCATAGCCAATCAGTCATATAGTTAATCAGTCAGTTAATCAGTCAGTTAGTAAGTTAGTGAGTTGTTGACTTGTTTGGTACTGCAGTACTGCGTCGCGTGTGATATTGTGTGTGTGCAGCATGCAGAGCATTTTGAATGCATCCAGAGCAGAAGCAGAATTCAGAAACCCTTTTGGAGAAGCAGCAACAAGGGTTTTCTTGAGGTACATACACCAAAACAAAAAGTAAAGGTACATTTTTATTTTATATTATTTTTTTACTCAGCCCTTTCACCAACAGATAGTGTTCACAGATCTATAACATTAACTAAACCGTGTTCTTAATTCAATATTCATTCTTTTCCTTTAACATCAGTTTACAGTTCTAATCTAATTCCATTTTTTAATTTTTCTATTAATTTCCAACTCAAATCTAAATGTATGATTGCAATCATTTACTTTTCTTTTCATTGACTTCATCTAAATATACTATTCAAGTAGTGTCATCTGCAAGACTATATACAAACAAAAGCATTCTTGATGGGCTTGAGCATATTTTGTAGTTAGTTTCTTTTTTTTATAATTTACCAATATCGCTGCTTGACATTGCTAGCTCGGGGTTCTAGTTTCTTTCTACATTTTGCAAAGTGTTTCCTTTACTTAATCATTTTATGCCCTATGCATATTCTGAGACTATGAATTCATGTCTCAATTCCAAACAATTGAATGCTTTTCGCCTTGATTTGGTAGTTAGGCTCGACGGTAGACGAACACCTATCTTTGTCTAGACGTGTTGCTTTTGGTCAATGTTAATCGAGGCTTTGCACAATTGTCACTGCAAGAAGCAGATCCGATTTAAGCGCACTGACATAAGGCCAACTGACATAAGGGCAAATTTTGATATTTGTCCTTGTGTTACTAGGCCTTATGTCATGGCATATGGTTGCATACGTCTTGGGTTGTAAGCTGCAAGTCGGAGTCTATATATTATATCCCTGGACTATACACATACTATATGTATAGCTTCGAATATCGGAAATGTTAATACGTGTTAGCAATAGTTAGTTCGTCGTAACATTTTCCATTTTCGAAGTTTAGTCCAGGGCTATACATATAGAGTTCTACTTGTAGTCTTCACCTCAAGACACGTGTAACCATATAAATCACATCGGTTCTTGCAGTGAGAATTGTGTGATGCCTCGATTGCCGTTGAGCAAAAGCAATGCGATTAGACTCGGTAGGTGGTCATCTACTAACGATCCCCAACCACCATATCAGGACGAAACGGATTCAATTCTTGGAGCTAAAAACAATTCCAGACCATTCATACTCTTACTCACTCACATTACCTTTAAAAATATATAATACTTGCCATTTAACATATACATTAACATTAACATTCACCTGCGCCACTAGCAATGAAAAGCAGCAATATTACCTCCCTGCGAACTGTAGGGAGTATTTTTTTTTTGTATTCCCTCCTTACGAACTGTATGGAGGCTTTTAGGTCCTTTCTATTCCCTCCATGCGAACTGTATGGAGGATTTTAGGTTCTTTTTATTCCCTCCCTGCGAACTGTATGGAGGCTTTTAGGTCCTTTCTATTTTCCCTCCCTACCATATGTATTAGTCCCTTACTATTCACTCCCCACAAACTCTATCATGCCCTTCCCATTCCCTCCCTGCAAACTCTTTTCTATTCCCTCCCTACGAATTGTATGGAGGCTTATAGGTAATTTTTATTCCCTTCCTACGAACTGCATGGAGGCTTTTAGGTTATTCCCTACTAACTGCAATTTGTATGAAGGCCTTTATACGCTTAGGAATCCTTTTATATTACCTTACTATAGCTTAGCTTAATTTAATCTGTCTTATCAGTCTGAACAAGCCTTAAGGCTCTATCACATTGCATTGCTTCTGTGTAGTGGTGGTACCTGATATCCGGTGATAGATTATATATTTGAACTAGTGTAACTGTAGTATTCTCTTCATACAAACTGCAAGGGAATGTTGATAGGGTTCTAGGACCTTTCATTTCTTTTTCTTTTCTTTTTTTCTTCTCGTTTCAGGACTTATTCCCTTCCAGCGAATTGTTGGAAGGATTTTAGGTGTCTGTATTCCCTCTCTGCGAACTGTAGAGAGGCTTTTAGGAGTTTTTTTTATTCCCTCCATGCTAACTGTGCGAAGGTTTCTAGGATATTTATTTATTTTTTATTCCCGTCATACTATGTATATGAAATGTGAATAGGCATTAGCTAGAATCAGATTAGAGGTGGTATTCTCCTTAAGACCGGTTGTAAGAGGGACGACCCTTAAGGTTTTCTCCATACTGACTGACGGAGTTTTATCTCCTGTAGGGTTATAGGTGATATAGGTTCATACACTTGATAGGGTTAGTTTAGTTAGGATGGATATGGATGGAACGTAGAGGGTAGGCCATCCTGGCGACTCTCTATCTCGCGATTAGTTTAGGGTTTTAGTTAGTTTAGTTAGGTCCACTCCGGATGTTGGGCACCTTGTCGTGGTGGAGTGGCTTAATTAGATGAACATGAAGCACTGCCAGGTAGCTACCACTACTTTGGCAGAGCTGAATGTGAATCTAAAACTAAGATCCAACAAAATTTAACTCCAAGTAATCACCACCGACGACGCCGATGGATAATGCGGTGCTGCAAGGCGCCAAGAGATTAATCGACGTCGTAGAAGCCGAACCCAAAGATGGCTGTGCAGACCCTGATTCTTTAGCAAAAGATGAAAAGGGCGAGAAGGAGACAAAAATTGTCATTGGCAAAATCTGTCTCGGGCAATAGCGACACGTTGGTCAATGATTTGACTGATAGGATCGCTAGTCCAACATCGGCCGAAACCACCCCAAATGAGGCAAGACCTAGGAAACGGTTCAGAAATTATACCGAGACCTTGGGTTCAGCTAAAGCCGAGGTGATGGAGGTGGAGAGCGAAACAGGTGATGGGCAGCCTGTTTCCGGGAAGGTTAATCAGCAAAGACCACATGAAAGTGGAAACGCTGATGGTCAAGCTACGGGGATGAGAGCAACGCCACTAGAGGGAAAGAAACCTTACGCCAAAGTCGAAAAACTCCTTTTATACCCAAAACTTTATCCATGTCAGAAGAGGCCCTCCTAAACCATCCGGTTTTCGTGATGAATTTTAGGGTGGTTTTAGGTGGCGTCTTAGCTAGTTCGTAGAGGTCGTTGAAAGATACCTTTTCCAGGTTCGATTATTTTGTTTTGCTGAGGCTTGGGCATTCGCAGAAGAAATGTGTCGTGAATTTCTCTACTTCTGGGTGGCCACAGCCTCTGCATAGGTCTGTGGTGCTGATTCATTCCTCTGAGGTGGGCCGCCAATGAATTGTGGCCTGTGAGAATACATATGAGGAGACTCAGCTGTGGTCTATTTAGCGATAAAAGTTCTCTAGTCCTTCTTCTGTTGTATTTTGCCCAAAATTGTCTCAAGACGCGGCATGAGAAGAGTATTTTCCACCTTATGTTGGCCATGTTGAGAAAGTTCAAGGTGATTTTGGACAAAGGATGCTAATTGGCTGAGTGATCTACTGTTAGGTCTTTTGGTTCTGATCCTTTTCTCGCTAGTTCATCGGTGATGTTGTGCTTGGAGTTGCGGGATTTGAGTTCCTCTCTGCATTTCTTAACTAATTTAGAGTTGATTGAGATGGAAGTGATGGCTTTGATGGCTGCTTCACTGGCTATGTAGATAGCACGTTATTATTCATATATTTCCGCTTGAAACACACTTGCGTGGTTGGGGAATTTCAAGGACCGGGCAATTGCTGCAATTGCTGCTTCTACTGCATGAGTAAAAAGCAGTCGAAACCGATTTTATACGTCCGAGTATATGTATTTTCCTTCCAGCTCAATTTGCGATCTAGTATGCACCCTAGGTATCTAGCCTTGTCTGATATTTGAGCCCCTTTCAATCTAGTTGGCTCGAATTCGGGTATATTTCTCTTATTTGTGAACAGAACTACTTCGGTTGTTTGTTCGTTTAGACTGAGTCCACAGTGTTTGGCCCTAAACTCGTTTTGGTCTAATCTAATTAGTATTGCGCTAATTACTAGTTTCCAGAGTAGTGGTGATAAGACTTCACCTTGGGTGGTACCGCGCGAGGACACAGCATGAGCTTGGCTACTACCCAGTTCAGATTTGATGATGCGTGCATTGAGCATACATTCTATATAATCTGTTAGGGTAGGATTCACATGTATCTGTTCTAGTGCTGATTTGACTGATTTAAGGTTTACATTGTTGAAGATCCCTTCAATGTCCAGGCTAATGTATATTCTTTTTGGTGAAGTGATTTCGACACGCTTAAACTTGGCTTTATGAAATGAGAACTTTGACACGCTTAAACTTGTCTCTGAGCTAGACGGTGTCAACACACTTAAAACTCGCTTAAGACTGCCATTGAGTTATGCGGTCTTATACACACATGCTTGAAAGTCATCACGGTAGTGCCTTTAAAAGTGCGAAATGCCACGCCTACTTTATTTTAATCCTGAATAATTAATAAACCTTCAGCATAAATGTGCAAATACTTATGAAAGTATGTACGTATGACCCAGTTGTGCACTTTATTTATAAAGGCTGGGCCATCTGTTCGTTCTTTTTAAATCATATGTTATTTTGACACTGACAGCTCTCATACGCTCAAAAATTGACAGTACAACAATTTGAAATATTGCAAAGTTACTTCCAAAGTGGATGCTGTGTTGCCGAAAAAGTGCGAATATTGAAAAAAAAATATCGCTCGCAATACAGCTCGTGTCCGCAAGTTTGTGATGGAAGTTCGTGAGACTGGTTTGCTGACTGATCAAATGGTCATGTGCGCTCAACGGAATATTGTAGCTTTTGCAGGTTTTTGGAGTGGCGACATTATTGGCCTCTTTTTCTTCCAATACAGAAAGAAACCTTACAGTCAATGGAGAGCGCTACCGAGGCATGATAATCGATAATCGAAAATTAGGGATTTAGACTTGGGAGAGCTATGTTTCCAGCACACTAAGTTCAATAATCGAGTAAGCAGTCGCCGTTGGACTTTTTTCTTTTTTATGAGATGCCATTAAAGATCGATGCTATGCGAACAATCCGGAGACAATTCAGGCAATCATTAACAATGTTGGTCAAGCTATTCGTGAAATAAGGGCCGATACCATCGAAAATGTATTGAAAAATTGGGTTGACAGGATGGCCTACATACCTCTGGTCATGCTCTATGACAAAAAAAATAATAATGATCAGGCAATAGATAGAACTTTTCTTTCGAACGATTACAAAATCATTCACATAATTGAAAAAAATGAAAGAATCTTTAAGACCCGCCTTTGAATTTCAGTATCTCAGTTTCAAACTCTATCTTGAAATACCTTGTTGGTCAACCTCGAAAGCATATCAACTGGTAGTGACTTGTATCGTTTGTTGGGTCAATTGTGTTTGTGCCTTAAAATCTATTCGAATATCTCTGACAATTGGTAAAAACTAACATTTGTAAAGCTTCAATACAAGAATTATCTAAAAAGGTTTTTTAACAGGACTTTAGTACGTTAGCATTTCGCTAAAGACCTTGCACTGAATACTTAAATACAAAAATAAAGTGAATGAACGATGAACATCGTCACCCTGAAATGTCAGATCTGTCTACATTCCACGAACCACTGGGGGACTACAACAAAGAATAGGTAAAAAAATATTTTCCTCGCATACATAAATTGAAAAATTTCCAAGTAAATCTATACGTATTATGTATGTATGTATCTACAAGGGTACGTCAGTACGTGTACATCCCCCTTTGTGATGTGAAGTGATACTTTTGTCAAATTTGATTTGTCACACACTTGCCAAACTTGTTGCTTCTCTTGTCATACATTAATTTAAGAAACAATTTATTTAAACAACGCCTAGGCAACAAGTCCCTTTCTTTGAAGAATAAATGCCAGCAGGACCCTTTAAAGGCCGCTTAAGGCATTCCAACCTGCAAAATATTTTAATAAATTCCCAAGCCCACATTGAATTTTCCCTACCCCATGGGATGGATGGATGCTCTTTGATTTCACATCATTCCTTATGTAAAGAAATTCTTCAGCATTAAAAAAAAACGAAAAAAAAAAACAAAATCCTAAATACAAAAGGAAAGGAAATATCGTCCATAAGAGCAGGTCGGTTGGTTGCCCACGGTGTTTACATTACAAGGTATCCATGCCACGCTCATTATGGTTTAGAAAAACGAAACGAAACTCGCGCGCAACGAAAGTGGCTGGCTGGCTGGCGGATTGGGGCGGTTTGGGGCGGTTTGGGGCGGAGGCTTTCAAAATACAATTCGGCACATTTCATTTCACACGATTTCATTTTGCATAAAGCCTCCGCGGGTGGTTATGGCTCGACCACTGGGTAGGTATACATCGTAATAGCGGTAATTTGTTTTGTGATTTCTATGCAAACCTATACGCGCGGCGAGGTATAGGTACACCTTCCCCTGGGGCTTGATATGCTAAAAAATAAGCATGCTTTACAGGCAGCAGGCAGCAGGCAACGATCACCACCCCTCAGTTTGTCTTTCTCTGGAATTGGATTTATAAATATTACACTGCTTTGGGATTTAATGTGATTTAAGTGGGGAATTTAAACGTTATGATGCATTAAATTCCCGTCGCTTATTCTTTCTGTTCTGGGCGCGCGTTATTTATATTTTGAAAAATGTTTTCGAAAATATGTTAGCACGAGTGCTCAGTGGAACAGCGGAACAGATTTATTCTGTCACAAGCTGAGATTGGCGCAATAAAACATTTTCTTGTTACGAAAAAGTGTCAACCATGCAATTTGTTAATAATTTAGTTAATGTCCCCAATATGAATGAAAACAAAGGGGAAACCCATTATCTTTTAACAAATGACACATCTTACATGATGGCAATGACAGAATAATAAATGTCAAACTGACAGTCCTTTATTCTTTCATCAACCAAACAATGGACAATGTATCAATTGTCATTCGAAATTACCTCTCCTTCTTTGAGTATACCTATACATATGTTACGTATGTATGTATGGATGTAACAAACAACCAAGTGATACAATAAAACCCCATTGTGTGTTTGCCAAACTAAATGGTGAATTGTGCAGAATCCTTTGCTTTCTTCCAATTTACACAAAAGCTCATGGTGGGTTGAATGCAATTTTTTTTTTTTTTTTTTGACAAAAGCATTTGACAGAAGCAAATAATAGATGTTCCATTGCTCCTTATGTCATTCGTGACTTTTGTAAAAATGTTCAAAAATCACGTCATGATTATTCACAGAAGATTGAGGAGAGTAACGAAGGAGACGAAAAAAAAAAAGTTGTTCGCTTTCTCTTTTCTCTACTTCTTCGGCTTGTTCTTGTGTTCTTGCCTTGTGTGCGCGCTTAAGTATGTGAACATATGCAATAAATCGTCAAACGAAACGAAATCGGATTTTACGCCGTTGCGATGCTTTTTGCAAATATACACAAAATCGCTTCCTTTGAAACGAAGGGTGATGGGTGAGCGAAATGGCTGCCGGGAGGATTTCGGTGGCTATATTCACAGAGTAAATGTTTCCGTCAAAGTCAAAGTGACTTTTAATGCGCGCATAGAAATAAAGAAAGCAAAGCAGGGAATGTAAGAGAGAGAGAGAGAAGGGATTTGTTATCAAGTTGGCATAATGTGTGCACAGAGTATGCAGTAATGTGGTAGTTGAAGGATACTTTTTCGCATTCTACTTGTTTTCTTCTTCTTTCCTGCGTCGTCTGAAGCACTTTTGATCGTATTTTAAATGGAATTACGGGACGACGAAAATGATATTTGATAGAATTACATAAAATCTGTGCATCATGGAGTCAAGGATTACATTAAGACTGATAAATATATCATCTGTCATTTGACATTTGTCATTTGACAGATGATTTAATAAGAAAAAATCTGTCAAAATGCATTTGTAGATTAACGCAATTTGGACAGAAAGAGAAACCAATTCAAAGATGGAGTCTTACATAAATAGTAATATATGTATGTATGTATGTACATATGTATGTACACACGTGCTATGTAGCGCTATGTCATTCTGTTAATAATTAAACAAAAACTTCATTGCCCTTTTGATTATTAACAAATGGAACCCATCTACACACAAATAAAGTAAAAAATACTAGATACTTTATGATCGAATCATCAATACAGAATCCTCAAAACAAAAAAATACAAATTTTTGGCGTGACAGGTCCATGGAACCCAACGCCTAGCTTCTCACAACCACTCGTGTTGTGCGTGTTATATTTTTTACACGAATGGAAGAGACCTACTGTTTAATGCCGTTTCCGTAGGACAATTTTCGTTTTGAGAAGCTTTTTCATTACAGTTTTATTCTCGGATGTTTGTCAGACGATCGCCAGAGGTGGGACCGTGAAAGAAATTTTGGGTGTTGTCTGAGGATCGGACCTCGAACCCCTCGCTCAATAGTCCAATTCACTAACCACTTGAGCCACGGCGCCCACTGTCCTGGACACTCACTATCAAAATAATCAAATGCTTTCTCTTTCTCAGGTGTTTTGTCGGTGCAGCAAGAACTAGGATACAAAGTTGCTGTCATGAAATGCAGAAGGCGTGTGAACTGTGTCAACGAAAGAAGAGGATCTGTCTACTGAAAGCATAAATCCACCGTGGTACAGTCATCTGAGGCTGAGGCAAAAATTCAGAATTCCTAAACAGGCTTACTAATTGACCGTACTAATAGAGAAAGCGCCAGCAAGCAGTTAATCAACCACGTTAGACGATGGATTAACTCGAGTCAATACAAGCCTAACGAGCTCCAAAGATGGTGCTTTCGGATGGGCTTCTAACTAAAAGCCAGTGATAAGGAAGGCGGCGATTGTGTGGTGCGAAAATGCTCCAGAGATAGATAAAGACGGAACTGCTGAAATGAGCACTCTTTTAAAGGTGGCGGAGAAATAATCGGATCCAACAGATACATACCTACACTAAAACTGCTTGAATCGAACGCTGCCTTATTTTTCGTCAAGCTTTATGTACTCCTTTTTAAGGAAAGGTGTGCGCTATTCACATCCTTTCTTCTGCTGGAAACTTCCCTATTAGTGATTTCATTTGAGTTGGAGCAACTGTTGTAACTTCTAAAGCTCCCAAAGCCAGTGGACAGAAATTGTTTGACGCAGGCAAAACTACAGGAAAAACCATTCTTCTCGGTGAAAGAGTACTCGGGCATACTTAATAAATGAGCGTCTGTTTTCTGTCTAAATTTCAATCAAAAAAACCTGTACTACCTTGTAAGTAATAGACTTTCCATGGTGCGTGGAACATATGTATGTAGCTAGTGAAAGGAAATGCGAAACAAGCGCATCTGCCGGGGTGTTCGGGGTTTCACGGTATAGAGTACGAAACGATCTGAAAGACCGTGAGCTTGTGCCACACTACCTCTCAGTGAGCAAGCTTGAACATCTTTGTTGCCAGCATTTGGCTGCTACAGCTATGAGTTTCGAAATGAATAGAAAATGAAAAACCTTTGTCGTTACATGATGTATGTTTATGACATATGACTGACATTGGCACTCAACCAACTATTGCTATGGCAACCAACTTATGCTATCCGTACTTGTCTTTAGCGACAGCCAGACTGCGCTTAAGTCATTCTTCAACTCTGCAGCCAACAATCAAGATGCAAACAAATTTAGCAAAGGCTCTTGATTAACAGTTGTTCTTCAACGAGTCGCATAAACTACTCTCCAATTACCTTTTAAACATTAATTTCATTACTAATACCATCGCCAAATATCTCATGTAAATATTTACTAACTCATCCAGCCATCGCCTACGGTGTACACATCAATAACTACACAATGGCTTATCCCCTTCATCGGATCTCAAGCGTCCTCTAGCGTATATCTGATGTCCACATCATCATTGTCCATCTCCCTATTACAGTATTATTGATTTAATTCCAGGATTCAATTCACTCATTATGGTGATACTCGTACATCTTCATTACAAATCTCAATCACCAGACGCACGGCCATAATTAATTGCAAGAAAAGGATATCTCATGTCTATCTATAGAATGATAGCTATCCTGGACGGGGCGCTGTTTGTCATACGTTCTTATGATCCCCTTCATCATTATATCATCTATTATACACCCCCAGGGTTACTGCTGCCGCCGCCGCCGCCGTTTTTGCACAATACATACCAGTACACAAGAACAGAAAGGATAACAGAAAATTTTTCTAGAAACTTCTTTTTGTTATTCTGTTTACAGAGCCAAAGCATGTTGTGGAACATGCATATCCTGTGTCTAGTCATTATCGGATTTCAATATTGTCTTTGGTAAAGCCAATTGCCAAGAAGGATGAGCAACAAGAGGATACAGAATTGGGGCTCTTAATTAATTCAGTAATTATAACTGCACGGTGGATTGGACAGAAAGGATGCAGTTATAGTTTCCGGAGCCTGGTATTAACAGACAATACCTTGTTGATTCGAGTTCTCAATGAAGCATAATAATTATAGGTGTAGTAATTGAAAATTCAAAATACTTGTGAGGTCCTTGACTTGCCACATGCGTGGAGCATTAAAATGAATATGCTAGGCCATTCCACGAATCCTGTGAATGTGTGAATATTTCAAAAGAGACTCTCGCGTGAATTGTTCTGATTAGTTGGAATTCCAATCTGGAAATTCCATGAATCAAGAATTGGTGTTGGAATAATGCACGATAGAGTGTACGAGTGGTTGTAAAGGCAATTGAAAAATTACTTCATTTGTTCACTGAACTTAACAAACACCTTATTGGAAACTTTCAAATTTAAACAGGACTCGCATGAATTTCAGGAGGAGAATGTTTAAAACCTTTATGAAATCACATCTATGTGCGATTTGTAAGGAGCTTGAGCTACAGAAACCTAAAACCTATCTCATTTCCTTCCCTATGAGATTCCAAGCAGAGATTTTTACTATCAAGCTTGTCCTTGTAAATATTTCCGTGAAGAGATATCGATACATGTATGTAAGTAGGTGTATTTAGATAGCTGCGAAGATTATTAAAATAAACCTTATCCACGTGTACTATCTCTGGGTAAGGCCAAACAGAAATGGGGAGAAAGACTTTAGCAAAGTGATCCTTTAAAGAATTGAAAACCCCACCACAATATACGGACTAATATTTTGTTGAAGACCTTTAACTATCCACTACGGACAACGATAGGATTCTGGAATGTTAGGATCCTTCTCGACTCACGAGATGAAGATCCTTAGAATGCCAGATTCCTCCAACTTGAGCGAAAGTTCACACGATACAATATGGACATCTACGATCTGAACGAGATAAGATGTTTGGATGCCGTCTTGTTCTACTCTTGCAAAGCCATCGAATGCACTCGAGAATCCGGCGTAAGACTGATGCTAACATCGACATCAAGAAGCAGCGTCATGCCTTGGAAAACGTACAGTGACCGGATATTGACGGCCAGATTTCAGAGTAGAGTAAGACAAATTACCATCATCCAGTGCTATGCTGCGATGGAAGCCGCGACTGAGGACGAAAAGAACAATTTTTATAGTCAACTTATCCGGACAGTACAAATTGATTTATGCTCGGTCCTTTGAATAAAGTAAAATAAAATAAATAAATAGTCAAGTTGGCCTTGCCCACAATTTAACGCCAGACGCCAGGCTTCATACATCAACATCAACTGGCTTCGGAGGCTGAAGAAGCAATAAGCATGTATGACAGCAGAATCGTCTACAGCATCACTAAAGAACTTACTACTGGTCGGATTTCTAAACAACATGCAGCGAAAGGTTTGGATGCCCGTCTGCTGATTTCGGATGAGGATTAGCTCAATAGATGGAGAGAACATTTCGATATTGCTAAATAATAAGGCGACAGCGTCATGGTCCCAAATATCAACAAACCTGCCGAAGGAACAAATTCCTTGATGGTATCCCTGCCGAGCTTTCCCAAGCGACGCCAACTACATCGGCAGAGTTACTCCACTTGCTCATATTTAGAGCGTGCGCAAAAGAACGAGTCCCGGGGGAGTTAAAAAGAGGGATGATCAGCAAGCTTCCAAAGAAAGTCAATTCGATAGAATGTGGGAACTTGAGAGGAATATGCGTTCTCACAGCCACAGATAGCTAAGATAGATCTAGAGCAGATAAGAGAGCAACTAGACTCCACACTCGATCTCAAACACGCGAGATTCCGGGATGAATACTTCCTACACAGATTACATCAACACCTTGAGGATCATCAGCGAGCAATCTGTCAAGTTCGGGTCTCCGCTATATCTACTGTTCATCGACTTTGAAAACGATTTCGACAGTTTGAACAGAGATTCTATCTGGATAGCTTAGCGCAGATAGGCTATTATAAGCTCGTAATACGGTGATAAGTAGCACTAGGTTTCCGAGACTACGAATCCACACAGCAACCTGTCGCTCTCCAGATGGTCGAACCGCCAACCAAATCGAACACATGCTAATAGATGCATGGCACGCACCCAATATTCTGAATGTTCAAACTTTTAGAAGGCCCAACGTCGACTCTAACCATTTTCTTGTTGCAAGCAAATTCAAAGCTCGACTATCCAACGAAAAGAAGCTGCAAACGACCCAGAAAAAGAAATTCAAAGTTGGAAGCCTTATCACGACTGAAGTAGCCAGACCCTAGAGAGCGTCTGAGCGAGAAACTCAGCACAAAAACCAAGCTGCCACTGTTCAGATCCAACGCAGTATCAGTACTACTATACGGGTATAGTACTTGGAAGGATACCAACACTGTCACTCGAAGCCGGAAACCATCGTAAGTAGATGTCTACGTAACATCTTAAGGCCGTACCGTATCTCTAACAAACAGCTTTATCTGCGAACGGCTCGTAAACCTATAGTGACGTTTATACGGAGGACGAAGTAACAATGGGTTGGTTATATCTTACGGCGCGGAAACGGTGCTATTGCGAAATTTACCATGCAATGGAATCCACTCACCCAGTCAAGCAGAAGAGTGGGGCGGCCTAACCCAACATGGCGACTACCGCGATAGAACTTAAGTTAGAATAGATCTTGAAACCAAATACGTAGATCTATAATTGGGCAAACCTTCATTGCAGCTATCATAAGAAATATCACCAAATCAGGGAAATATAACCACCTTGTTGAGATATGGTTGTAAATTTACTAAGTGGTGACCCGATTCAGTTTCGAATAAAAATACCAAAATATCAAACGCCAGATTTATGCCTGAAGGTCCAGCTTTTAGAATACCCACATTTCTTAGTCGAATGGGACAGGGCGACAATCCTGGATTTGAACAAGACCACCGAATGCAAGATTGCACAAGACAAGAATCACAACTATGACCATAATCAAAGTTTAAATGTCAACGACACTTGCGGTTTCGTCGCATAAGTTAAACTTATACATGTGCGTACATAGAAAACCTTCCACCTTCATTCACAAATCGACAGACTAACTTTTCCCGCAGAGAAACACCCATTAGCTTGCCAATTATCCCACCACAATCAACAGGATAATCAACTCTTTCATTTTTCTTCAGCACATCTACTGTTTAAGTTGCTCACCTCAAAGCCCCTCAATATTGCAACGTCAAAGTCAATGTTACTACGAGTATGTACAATGGAATCCAATCCAAATCAAATCTCCTCTTTCATCATCGCCTTCTGGTACCGAGTCTTGGGAGTGCTTCCTTCTTGTTATGCATGAACAGGGTGGCATGCTATTACCTGCCACTGCTACTGTTGCTGCTGTGCAGTCATTTGTGATGCTGCACAGGATGAATTAATTATTTAATTTGATTTTCCATATTCACCCTAGCGTTGTTGTTTACCCCCGTCAGCTTGTCAGACGGAGTTCAGTAAGGCCCTATACTTTGGATGTATGCTTTACATGCATATAATAAGCATTTTAGAGGTAAGATTGGGTAATCACCAGGATGCAGCAGTACAATGTTATGTTGCCTATGAACACACACTCACACAGGGCACCTTCGTTGTTACTTTATAATTAGTTAAAGAAGGAGTTTTGGTGCTTTATGTTTTGTTTATTTTTTGCGGTAGGTACCGGATTTATTTGACGGCAGGAGGTCTTGATGAAATCAATACGCAAAGTTGAATGTTGATTATTGAGTTTTCCTTTGATAAGAGTTGCGAAAATAGTTCGAGAATATTTAGAGCTCGTTACGGTTCTTTAAGCATATTGGCATTACAGGAATTAATGAGCTTTACAAGTTTCGATGGGAAATTAGTTTTGTGTATAGTTTTGTTTACAACATCTTGTTTGACTCACGAAGGGATATTCCACCCATATTCGCACCCTGATTTATGTAGTAGTAACCAAATTGACAAGTAGGCTTATAATATGCTTATTATTCTTACAAGTTTTTACCATAAGATGACATCTTAGAATCAAAGCTTGGTCCTTCGAGATAACCTGAGACTAATGATTTGTTGTAAAAGTGGTATAAAATGATTCTGAAGAATAATTATTCTGGCGTTGATGGGGAATAAGTGTCATATAGTTTAGAGTAGTAACAATGTCGATGAACGATGCAAAGAAATTAGACAAAAATTCAACTCGGGGTATAAAATACATAGCTCCTCCAAAAAGTCAGGGTAATGTATTACAGTGTTTAGATCACACCAGATTCTTGGAGGTTATTGTCGACAAAAAACTCAGTTGGAAGCTAAATATTCAAGGCCCTGCTAGAAAGGCCCCGATCGTCCCTTATTCATGTAGGGAGGCTTTAGACCCAACCTGGGGCTTCAGCCCCGGATTTTTTATTGGATAGTCAGATGACAGTGCAGACCGGAAACTCCCTGACAAAAAGGGGTTACTGTCAGCACCTATTTAATCGATAAAATTCCAATTGGAAACCGCAGCCATAAAAATGACATATATTAGGTGGAACAATATTTTCTAAAGAAATCTCGCCAGAGCTGGATTGTAGGAACATCAGTAAACTTATTTTCGTCAATAGGACAAATCTAAGATAGTTGGTGCCTTCACACGTCACTGACTGGCAGAAAAGGCTTGGTGTTCCCTTCAACGATTTCTGTAGAAGCTGTAAAGACGAGGAAGAGGAGGAAACCATGACACATATTCTGTGTATCTGTCCTGCCCTAATGGTTGTGCGGAGGAAAACACTAGTTGAGTACTTCTTCGAAGATCTTTACGATCTAGCTAGACTTGACTTAAGCAAAATAAAAACCATTGGCAACGGGTTAAACTTGTTTTATGCCTAAACGACGAAATATACTTCTTCAGCATGGTTTTACACGGAAACTGGTTGACCTACCGCCTTTCCTAATTAGAAAGTCCCCATCTAGGTCTCCGGTGCTGGTAATCCGGTTTTTCTATAGTGATATCACAATGGACCATCTTTTTGGTCTAAGTGTGTTCCGGCGGAGCGGAGACAACCACCCAACCCAACCCAACCCATAACTAACAAGTACTTGTTTACTTTTGGCTTGTTTTTCTGTTTTGTTGGCCCCTGATAATGAACTGAAAGTGCCCTACATATAAAACCAATTCTGTTTATAAAATACCTTTGAAACAATCAGTCTTTCGAAACATTTAAGACAAAATAATCCATGTAAGGAATAACTTCTGGGTTTCCACAAAGTATTCAAAAACTAGACAAACAGCTAACGTTAACAGTGGTAAGTAGACTAGTAGCCAAACTTAGGAACATTCGTATGTATTTTCGAAGATAAGAAGCGATTTTGCTTAAGGAACTTTCGGACTCTTTATAAAGACAAATGATAGACATCTGCAGTGGTCCAGCATTAAAATAGAGCACCGAAATTTTCCCTACTGCACTACACTTTGTTCAGATATTCCTTAAAGATGCTATGCTTGAAGAAATCCACAAAAACCAGCTGCGTTTTGAAATCCGACTACCTGCAGAGATCAAACTACGGCGGACTGGATTAAGCCAAAAACGACCAAAATCCAACCGTGGAAAGACGCTCGATTGAAAGCTGTAGACAAGGGAGAGGTGCCTCGTCCTCAGACCTTCGTCGATTACTTTCCTGATAGATACACAAGAGACTGGGCCTCATTAAAAGTCAGAATAACGGACTACAAGTAGATGACTGGAGAGTGCTCAACAGAGTCTAAAGACCAGACCTCTTGGAGCTCACCCTAGCTTTTACCCCTCGTCAGCCATACACCTTAAGAAAACGAGGGCTGAAATGAGTTATGGTTTTGTTTTCGTACACCCAAGGGTAAGGCATAACAAAGAGCTACACGGTCGAAATAGCCACAAATTTCAAGTGCGAGATGGTATACATATATGTATGTATGTATTTACAAGCGACACTGTGGCTACTCAGTGCCCCAGCTGAAGCGATATAGCGTTAAAAGTGGCTGAAAGAAGAAAAGTCACTAAAAGGACTACTAGCGAACACCCTACTAGCCTAGGGAAATAAACAAAATAGACACCCACAGGAGAGAGATTAGACGCAGCTCTCCACCATCAGCTGGGAGGGAAGTAGAAAAGAAAAAACCCGAGGAAGAGGCGTACATATATAACAAAAGCTTTTAACATAAAAATACATACAAACAGATTTGTATTAGCCTCGACAACACTCTGTACTCTTTCGAACTTTGCAAATTCATTGGGATTATGCCAAAATGAGTCAATAGAGCATGGTTTTTCCTTGTCACAATATTTTTCTTAAAAGACATCCCTATGAAGTGCACTTGGTTGATTCTACTAAATTATAGAATTTGGTTCAAGTATTGTATTCTTGAACCAGTCCTTACTTTTTCTATGCAGCTTCCTGTGAAGAAGATATTTGAAGCTTACGAATTCAAATTAGTTACTATTTCGAACAACACTTAAGCAATTAGAAAAATGATTAGAACACTGATCGAAATTCATCTGAATACGATGAACAATTACTAGAAAATCGCTCAGTAAATTATATTAATGAATTCATACATACAACAAAAAAAAATAGAACAGCCCCCACCATAATTTACGCCAAATATGTGCCAATCTAATCTCTCCTCATCGAAGCAATCTCCAACACTACATTAATTTGATATTTACTTCCTGTATCCTAATCTCCTCTCGATTTCCTTCCTTCGTTCCTGCTCATAGCCCAAAAACAAGCAGATACATGATAATTTATAGTTTGCTATTTATTCAGATACCTAAATGACTCTACCATTATCCTTAAGCTATCATTTGTTCGCTAACTAATTTAAGAGAAGCGAACAAAAAAAAATCATTCTCTTTCGCTCCGTATCAAGGACGACTACGACGACGACGACATATTCTCTATCTTTCTAAAAAGGCAGAAACAAAAAAAAAACACATCCTTCCAATCATTTGTACCGACTGTCTATCCAAATAATACGAAAATTTCTTTCTGAAGCTTAATTTCAATCACCATCAGCAAACAGACAAAACTCGGGGAGACAAAGCAAAAGAAGAAAAAAAAATACTCTCTACCACACTAATACGCAAAACAAACAGAACCAGAAAAAGATGAAAAAAAAACGGCACAATAACGACATTCACTCATTTTGTTTCTGTTCACTCGTTTTTTTTTTTTTGTATGTCCTTCCTTTTTGATATTAGGGCGCCATTTTGAGAATAGAAGTCTATCGCTCGTTATTATTGCCCTTTGGTAAAAGCGAGAAAAGAAAAAAACAAAAAGCGAACGAAACGGATGGGGATGTGTCAAACTATAGTTGCAAATGGATCCTTTATGACCGTTACTACTGCTGTCATGCGATTCAATTTCATTTCGGTTTTTATTTTTTTTTGTTACCCAATGTGGAGGTATCTTCCACTCGCACTCTAAAACTGTTCTGAATTCCAAATTATTGATAGGTCCTTGTGTCATTGTCTCGTCGTGTCGTTTGGAGACAAAAAAAAAAAGAAAGTTTTTCAAGCACCCACCCCGCGTTAAATGTGAAGCCTTATTGTCCCTTTGTTATATTTTGCCGCCGTTTCCATTTCGAGTGATTATGGTTGGATCCGTCTGTCGCCTTTAACGACAAATTGTCAGAAATTTTGGATGGTGTTGGGTAATTTTTTTTTTTGAGCCACTCTCAGGAAGAGGATGGTTTTCGTAGAGTGGTGGTGGGGCTTAAGGCTGTTTTGTTGATTTAATTGATTTGGGCTAATTAATTACCCGTTTTTGTGATTGAATTGTGTACGGGCCAAACATACAAAATGAGTTTTTTGTTTTTTTTTTTTTTTTTAAATTGGCAACGGCCGTCTCACGAGGAGGTGGCGAAAAATAATGAGAGGTATTGGGAGGTGGCTGAGTTCGGGATAACATCCGAATTCGAGTACGATAGTCTGTTTGGGTTTTAACATTGCAATCAGGTAAATGAGAGTAATTAATTAAAATCGGGTCCGAACGATGGTTTCTTTTTTTCAATTAAGTGGATGATGGTAGTGGGCGTGGTAGTGTACAGCGTGCCGGATAAATTGGTGAATATTTATTAATGGTCTTCGATTGGAATCGAACCAGCAGCCAGATGATGCTACTCTGCTTTATCTGTGGAAATCGATTGAGTGGTTTTTCTTTTTCGAGCTTTGTTTTTGTTTTGTTTTTGTTTTTTTTAGGGGATTGAGGTTTTTTTTAAGTCAAAAACATGACACCCACGTGAAATAAATTTTAATTTAAAAAATGTCCCACCTTCCGTACACTATTAAGCAGTGAGGAACAAGAACAACAAGGATGGCTGAATTTAATTTTTATTGGCAATTTTATATTGATGAACGTTTGAAAACCATGTTGTCGATAGGCATAAGGACTTGATGGAGGACTATAGAATGCGTGTGCTCCTGCGGGCATCGTTTTTGATTGAATTTGCTTTGTTGATTGAAAATTCAATGGAAAGTGTTAATTGTTATTCGATTTCACTACATTCTTTTTTTTTTTGTATTCAGATATTGTTCATTGGCCATTTATGATAGGATAGGATGTACATACATACATATGTATATAAAAGAGTACAGGCACTTCTTTAAAGTGGTAACATATCAATTTGACCGAAATGGCCTAACAGATGCATGGTCTTAAAATTTTAAAACAGCTTTAGTGTTCGATATTTGAGCAGAAAGTTATTAAAAACTTGAACTGACCACTAGAACAGTCATTAAAACCACTTTAACGCAAAATTTGTGAGTTCATATAAAACAAAACAAAATTCAGTGCAGTAGCAATCTACGAAGCCTTTCTGAAATGGTACATAATCGAATACGAAACGATAAACAAAATTGTTGGCAACAGTATTTTTAAAGCGTGTCAAGATCAAACTTTGTTACGTCGAATACCATAAGCAGTTTGAGAACATCAGGACCACAGGCGAGCTGAAAATAGCTAAGAGGGGTCAGACCAAAACAAGACCTAGTGTGGAAATTTGAATTCCGTAAGAACCGAGTAACCGCATCAGATACTTAGGCAAAAAATTAAATTCAAGTACTGCGTCAATTCAGCGTCCTAGGGGCTATATAGGGACCCAAAACATACGGTAGGGAAGTCGTCTACGCAGTGCCAGGACCAGAAGTTTAAGGGCCTTATCACCAAGTTGTAGGAATTCTAGCTGATGACTGGTGATTCTCTTTTTGAAGTTCTAGAGAGTAGATTAAGCTATTTTAGAAATATCTTTTCTGTGTTATCAAAGGATATCAAACATCTTACCTATAAAAAAATGCTCGGAAAGATTAAGAATACATTTTGGTTCCCTTAGATGAGGGGCTTTACAAGGAGGTAGGAGAAGGATCGTCGAATCCAAGGCGATCCAACATGTGAGTAATTTTCACTCGTTTAAGAAATGGAAGAGAGCAACCAAGTACATACGAGTACATACGATGTACACTAAATGGGACTTATCGAGGTGGTCAGTTATTTTTCAATTTGCATTCCCTTGAACCACCACGGACCAGCACCGGCCTTGGAACTTCCTTTGTATGTATGCATGTATATTCCAACAGCTAAGATCGCCGTCATAACACCCAAAGCAAAGGGTCAGGTGGAGAGATGCAACCAAACCTACCTTATGTTTATGTCTAAGAGTCCAGATTGGGTAAAATATTTGCAAATCAAACTGCCTGATGAAGGCAAGTCTACAAAAGCTACTTTTCGCTTGTGGGCAGGAAAGATTGGGGTGTTAAGTATTTGCTGGAGCTGGGAGAGATGGACTAGATGGAACCCGATGAAAAGTGATGACGGCAGAACGAGGCATGAACGTACATCGAGAAGATCCAGTCTGATCCGAAATCAATGAGTGACGACATTGACGGATTAGATATCGTGACCTATAAATAAAGCAAACTCGAAACACATAGAAGGGCAGATGGATTCTATTCAGGGGTCAATCACCGATCAGTCTCCACCGAGTACACTGCAGCAAATAGGTTACTGTCTGGTCTCTTCTTTGAAACTATTGTCAAAAAAAAAGAAGAACGTTGTTACTTTTGGAACACAATGAACCCATTTTTAGTCGAAATGAGCCATTGCCAAGGGTACCCGTTTACCTAACCTAAGCTACATTTGGAAACTTTCTTATCCAGACGCTCGCTCTGTATTGGGAAATTGCAGCTGATTCCAAAGGCCAAAAAAAATGGACAGTAACCCTTTTAAGTTACTAGGCGTGGAATTAAACCTGCCCTATTGGAGTGACTTCTCACTAGGACACCTTCTCTTGCTTCAGGCGACGGCGGACGAATTCTCTAGATGGAATCAACGGTGGCGTCAACCAGTTAAAGTTAGGCCGAACTATTAGTGTTAACCCTATATGAGCTGCTTCGACATACTCGAATCCCAGGTCTATAGGGATTTTCAATACTGAGTCAGGGTGTTGGAATAGAGTTGGTGGCGGATGAACCCTTAATGGGCCAACGGCACCGCTCACATCCCCGAAGCGGGGTACCCCTTGTCCTAGGGGTAAAAAAAGGAACTGGTCCTCCAGGTTGGGGGTTGTGCGTCGGGGTAACTTCCCTACCACGTAAAAAAGCAAATAGTTACGAAGCAACTACGAGCCTCGGATAAGGATGATCCTACTGTTGACGACCCCAGCAAACGTAATAAGGACAACGATCTTCGGATCTGCACGTGGAATGTTCGGACCCTTAACAGGCCGCATGCAGCCGAACAACTAGCAGAGGCCCTAGACTGCTACAATGCAGATATCACCGCCATCCAGGAAGTACGATGGGATGGCCCGGGCAAAAAGAGGATGAAAAACTGTGACGTATACTACGGTGATTGCTATAGGGAACAGAAACAGCGCTTATTTGGATGTGGGTTCGTTATACGCGGCAGACTTAGGCAAGAAGTCTTGAGCTTTCGACACGTGAGCGAGCGTCTTATGACAATCCGCATCAAGGCTAAATTCGCCAACATAAGCCCTATATGCGCTCACGCTCCCACCGAAGACAAGGACGACGCCACCAAAGAATGTTTCTACGAGCTCCTAAATATGACGTTAAAATCGTTCTAGGCGATTTTAACGCCAAGATAGGAAAGGAGGACATCTTTGGTAGGACGATTGGTAAGCACAGCCTCCACGACACCACGTCCGGAAACGGACTTAGGCTTATTGACTTCGCTGCGGGGCGAAACGTCACCATAGCAAGCACACGGTTTCCACATCTCAATATCCACAAGGGGACTTGGCGATCTCCTGATCATCAAACGGTCAATCAAATTGACCACATTGCGATCGACGCAAGGCATGCCTCCAGTATTCTGGATGTCCGAACCTTCCGAGCAGCCAACATGGATTCGGATCACTACCTTGTTGCAGCCAAGGTACGAATGCGGATATCCCAAACGCCACGATTAAGAAGAACTACTGTGAGAAGATTTGACGTCGAAAAGCTGCAATCGCAAGAGATCGCCAGAACCTTCGCCGAACGCGTATCCCGAAACCTCTCAACTACTCCTATGCCGCCAGCATCAAGCGCCGAAGACCAGTGGCAACGCTGCCAACAAGCCATCAGAAGTGCCGCAACTGATGTGCTGGGTTTCACCCGACCACCACCTAGAAACCCCTGGTTTGACGATGAGTGCCGGCAAGCACATGCAGCTAAACAGCAAGCATACAAAGCGGCGCTGCAAAAAAGGACGAGAGCTGCTCGTGAGCTCTACGAGCAGAAGAGACGGGAAGAACATCGGCTTCTCCGAAAGAAGAAAAAAGAGCACGAGAAGCGCGCGATCGAAGATATTGAGAGATTATACTCCAGGAATAATGTACGGAAGTTTTACCAACAGGTAAAAAGAACGTGTCAGGCCAACAAGACCCGTACAGAAGCCTGTAGAGATGAAGAAGGAAACCTCGTAGTAGAGTCACAGTCGGTGCTGAGAATATGGAAAAACTTCTTCTGCAGACTGTATAACGGCGACGAAGACCAACATCCCGCTGTCAGGCAGAATGTACCATTCAATCTAGACGATGATAGCCAAAACTTCCGTCCACCTGACCAAAACGAAGTAAGGATAGCAATATCCAAACTTAAGTCCAACAAGGCTGCTGGACCTGACAGCTTACCAGCCGAGCTGTTCAAAGCAGCTGGAAATGACCTGGTAGAGAGCATACACCAACTCATTTCTAAAATTTGGTCAGATGGGTGTATGCCTGATGAATGGAATCTCAGCACCGTTTGCCCGATCCACAAGAAAGGAGATCCCCTCAATTGCGCCAATTACAGAGGTATCAGTCTCCTCAACATCGCGTACAAGATCCTATCTGCCATATTGTGTGAACGTCTGAAACCCTTCGTCAACAACCTGATAGGGCCCTATCAGTGTGGTTTCAGGCCAGGAAAGTCCACAATCGATCAAATCTTCACACTTCGGCAGATCCTGGAAAAAACCCAAGAAGTCCAAATCGATACCCACCATCTTTTTATCGATTTCAAGGCCGCATATGACAGCATTTATAGAGACGAGCTATGCCATGTCTAGTTTTGGCATCCCTGCCAAACTCGTCAGATTGTGCAGAATGACGATGGAGAATTCTCGCTGCTCCATCAAGGTCGGTAACGATCTCACCGAGACCTTTGATGTCAAAAAAGGATTTAGACAAGGTGACGCGCTGTCATGTGATTTTTTTAACATCGTTCTTGAAAGAATTGTGCGAAACTCACAAGCCAACACCGGAGGCACAATCTTTCAAAAGTCTGTGCAACTACTAGCGTATGCCGACGATATTGACATTATTGGAAGAACACAGCGGGCTGTCACCGGTGCGTTCGCTAGTATTGAAACAGAAGCGGCCAAAATGGGTTTAACGGTAAACGAGGGCAAAACCAAGTATATGCTGTCAACCAGAAGGGACACACAACATCGACGAATTGGACAGAACGTCACAATCGACAGCTATAACTTTGAGGTAGTAAGGGACTTTGTCTACCTCGGCTCTGCTATCAATTCTGAAAATAACACCTCAGCAGAAATAAAACGAAGAATAACTCTTGCCAATCGCTGTTTCTTTGGGCTCAGAAGGCAATTGAGTAGTAAGGCCCTATCCCGAACAACTAAGGAGACTCTATATAAAACCTTGATCATCCCAGTCCTGCTTTATAGCGCTGAAGCTTGGACTTTATCAAAAGCGGATGAAGATATCCTCGGTCGTTTCGAGAGAAAAATTCTTCTCAAAATATTCGGTCCCGTTTGCGTTGACGGGCTTTGGAGGAGAAGATTCAACGACGAACTATACGAGCTGTACAGCGACATCGACCTAGTCAAAAAACTGCGCATTAGTCGTTTGAGATGGCTAGGACATGTAGAGCGAATGGACACCAGTGCTCCGGCCCGAAGAGTCTTCAAATCACACCCGGAGGGACAACGCAGCAGAGGAAGACCTCGCCTTAGGTGGCGCGCACAAGTTGAAGGGGACCTGAACAAGCTTGGAGTGCGCAACTGGAGGCAGTTAGCTAAGGACCGGGCTAACTGGAGAGGCTTGTTAGTTGAGGCCCAGGTTCACCCCGAACTGTAGCGCCACCTAAGTAAGTAAGTATTGGAGACGATTCAAGAGAAATTACTACATATATATGTACACACATCTGGTCACAATAGCAAAACTTAGTCCGACTCTGGCGTCAAACCAGTGGAAACAGTTGAAGGTTGTGCTCAATCTTCATCAATATCTAGACAGATCCACAAACACGACTTTATACATATAATTTAAAACATGCCTTCATGAGAGGGAGATAGTACTCTCTACCTTTCCTGATATACAGCAATATCTAAGTAAGATGTTGAGTAAAAGATCACCAGGGATTTAGATCAATATCATCTTCTTCAAATGTGATGTATGGTTGTGGATGAACTTTTGTTTATTTTGTCTATTGACAAGTTAGCCAACCTGTCAAATAAGTTCAATACTTAGTACTATGCTCAGTCATTACATTCATCTAAAAAAAACTTAAGTTATATGTAAGTACCTAGGCGGTAAGTTCTGCATATGCTGTACATATCCCAGCCATTACAGCAAACAAATCACACACGACCGCACTAGGGATAGACTACATCGTAAATGATCTATATCTCTAAACCTCAGTATCCGACTATGCATTGGGCATCCTGTCTACAACTTCAACCACAACACAATAATTACAACAGTGTCCATACAGCCAAGATGAATGCCTTTCTCAGGAGGAATTAATGGTTTGAGACGTATCTATGTAGAGCAAATAAGGCCTCGAATTGAACTTTTAGGTCAAAGTATACCAATATACACTAAACTGATTAATAGACGATTGATCCATTCATCCTTCAAGACATAAAAGTCAATAAACCCAAAAACCGCATGTTCATCTTATCCACACAATGCTCGCTTCATAACACAATCATAATGTCCACACTGGCTAATGCAGATTCATAACTCATTTCATTGTTTGGTGATTGCATCACTGGAAATTATTTCTCCTTCTTCTTCTTTTTCTACTACTCCTGCTGCCGTTTTTAGCCCCCATGCACTTTATCGCATTCACCTGATGAAAATAAAAATTATGCCAACTTTTAAATATTAAGCGAGGTCATGCGGTTTGTCATTTCAAGCTGTTGTCGCTTTTCTTGTTTTTTTTTTTTTTTGCCTCATTGGGCAGTGCGGACATTTTAAGTGCCAGATGCAAAAATCTAGAGGACATAGAGAAGAGGAAACATTTTTTGGACGACAGATAATAAGCTGGATAACAACAGAATAAATAAAATTAAATGTGATGTTGCAGCACAGCAGAGGCACTGGCAGCAGCAGCTAATGCTGCATGCATAACCGTCACAGGGCATTAAGCATCTAATGCACGTTTAATAAGTGTTTTCTTGTTGCAATTTAGTAGTGTACAGTGCAGATGAAGTTTATGGAGAATATGACATCGTATTCAGCTTTCGAGGTTATGTGGATGAATGACATTTATCGTGAATATGAACAAAAACTTCCTAGCATGTTAACCTAGATAAGTGAGGTCATCGCATTTGTCAGTGGGAGGCACCATATAGTATAGGATAGTTTTTTGAGTGCGTGTTCATAATCATACCCATTGCTTGAGTGAAACTTAAAATTGATTAAAACAATGGCTCCATGTCTGATAATGAGTATATGACGACTTCTGTAAGAAGTATAAATAAAGCTTTTCAAATTAATTTAAGATTAGCCGACAAAAATGAGAAAGTAACAATAACTCCTTTCCGATTACACCACCCCACTGAAAACCTTAAACACTTTCACTCCATCAGTTGCTTTGCCACAATGCCTAGATATTTTAAGAATTCATTACTATTTCCTTTTATTTCCTTTAGATCAAGAATCTTCAACCATTAGCTCTTTCATTAACAGAAGCAATACCCCACTCACTTAGACGAGAATCAACAAGTAGTCACCAGTCAATCGCAACGAAAAATTGCAGTGCGAAGTTACAGTGGTAATTGTAGTAAATCTTGTACCGTGCAATTGCAGTAAGAAATTGCATACATACTACTATAATTGACAAAATATCGTAGTCTACAAAAAAAAAAGACATTGTTGCTCAGAATAGAAGCCAAATAATTTAGAATAACCAGGTTAATGAATGGTTGGTTACCTGCCGCGTTAATAACCCTCGCCTTTTGGTTGTTTGGAAATGGCCATGATGTAAAATAGCTGAGCTAGTTTCCAAAAATGTGACAACGAAAACAAAATTCACAGAAGCTCAAAGTCTAAAACACAAAGTAAATGAAAGAAACAAGATGAACCCAAGGCAACCTAGGCCAGCTAGTGCTGATGTAGGAAGAACTGAAGAGACTGCTAACGAAAGATCCCAAATGACGATCATCATCAAGTGGATCGGTTTTTCCATCAACAGGCCATGGAAACCAAACCTTTACAAGCTTGCCAGAAAGGGTACTTCTCTCAAAACTCAAAACTGCATTCTGGCAATATTTTAAAGTAAAATTCGAAAAACCAGCAAAACCCTCAACTAAATCCTTTCCATGTTAATAATAAACATAGCCGCTTCATCCCAAAAGGACTATTTTTCATATTTTCCTTTTCAATGTGCGCCCTGGCCAGCCAGCCAACTACTGGTCACATAAATGGTCACCATTTCGTTCTAAAGAAAAAAATCCAAAAAATTAAAAACCAACCAAAGAAAAAAGAAAACAAAAATAGAAACTGCCGCATCTGCAGCAAATTACCTCTCACCATACCCACACATCCACACTATTAAACTAAGACAACATTTTATGCGCAGGCTACACAGCAAGTGTAAGCCGACCTTAAAAAAAAATTAAATTAATTTCTGTACATGAACTCATACACGACTGGTATAAGAAATGTCATAATCGTGTGATTGTTGCCTCTGGGGGGATAGTCTCTCTGTAATGTGATCGTGCCCCAAAAATAAACCAAGGAAAAACGAAGGACGAAGGATGGGTGGGAAATAGCAAAGTAATCCTCTCACTGGTCAGTTGATAGTGTGGAAGATGAAGAAAAAATAAGAAATATTACGAAAACGTCGTCCTGCAATAACTTGTATCCCTTTTTTTTACATTCGGATGACAGATAAAGTCATCGCGCGTCGAGGCAATAGCTAAAAATTATTATTCACTTAGTGGCATAGAAAAGGAGGCGTACAGCACAGCAGCGGTGTGGTTTCATTTCATATAGGCAGAGGACATTTGTCACAGGATATATGTACGTGAAGGGAGATTGCTCTACAAATTATTTCATTTTTTTTTCTCTCTCTCTCTCTCTCTATGCTCCTTTTTCCATTATTTTGCGGTTGTTGCTGAGTAAGCTGGGCCACAAATTAACAGTCACAATGAGTACGTGGAAGGCTTTATGGTGTTGTGGGAATATAAATTGTTAGATTTATGGAAAATTAACTTATTGTAGGATGTGAAAGCTAATGGGGGTCATTGAACGTTGTTGCTGTATAGACAACAGTCAGTGGTTACAGTATTGCAAATGCCATTTATCAACATCAAATGGTTGTTTTTACAATTTAAGGCAATAGCGTTCAGTGTGATTAAATTTGTATTTTTTTTTGTAAGCTACATCTAGGTTACAAACTTTTCCGGGGAATTATTTTCACTTCAAAGTATACAGATACAGTGTATATACCATATGAGTCGGTAGATTCCCTCACGCTTGATACATATACCTTAATAGTGAATGAAGTGTACTATTGGGTACAAAGGTTTCATTGAATTTAATAACTACATTGAGAACCTTTTGTGTCTATTTTGTGACACCGTGAACCCATCAAGTCTAACTGCAGTGTCTTTCGAAAAAGATTAAAAGCATCAAATCTATTCTATGTAATATGTACATATATCTATTCAATTAACTCCGAACTTTTTCTTAGAAATGAACATTCACGGCAACTAAAAGAGTCGACCGACTACCTCGAAGAAATCTGAAAAATAAAATTATTTTAATATTTTTTTCTACAAATACAGCAACAAAAAATTATATCAATTTACTAAACTCTGATTTTTTTTTCCTTCATATGAGTAATCACGGCAACCAATGGAGCCGACCGACTAACATAACTAGCTAAAATCCTAAGCTAATCGCCACGATGGTCTACTCTCTACCGTCCATAGAGGGAGTATCCTTCCTAACTAAACAAGCTAAAATCTTAAACTAATCGCGAGATTTAGTTTCGCGCACGTTGCCATTTTGGCCTACCTTCCTTCTACCTTCCGTAGAGGGGGATATCCTTCTTACCTAACCCTAGCTAAAAATCTATTCTAATCGCGAGATTTAGTTTCGCCACTCTGAAATATCCTTCCTAACTAAACTAGCCCTACAAAATATAAGAAGCTATCCTACACTCGATAAATCTCCGTCAGTCAGTATGGAGAAAACCTTAAGTGTCGTCCCTCTTACCACTGGTTTTCAGGAGAATATCACCTCTAATCTGATTCTAGCTAATGCCTAGCTATCTCATCCCTCACTAACCTAATTCCTAACTAAGTAGACTAGCGAAAAACCTATACTAGTCGCGAGATATAGTTTCGCGCAAGTTGCCATTCTGGCAACTTAAAAATCAAGGGCAAGCACAAGCACTTATCTGGCTTGTGGACAGGCTTAACGAAGTCAAAATAGGAGTAGACAGAGAAATAAGTCTAACCTTGTAAACCACTCAAACCATCGAGACCACAAAAAGCACTTAAATTAGAATTTGAAAGCTACCACAGCAGACAGGAGAGGTTTAAACTATGCTAAGCACGTACTAGATTCTGCAATTAGCAGCAACAAAAGAAAAACACCCCGGCTGAGTATCAGCAGCAATTCATGGGAACTAGCCTACAAAAGGCTGGATGGATGGATGTTTAAATTTCAAAATAAAAATTTATAACGAGAATTGGAAGATGGCCTGCAGAATAGGTGCTGGCATTCTCTCCAATACAATGAAAAAATGGATTGGTTCATCTTTTTTGGATTGCCACCAGGTCACACAAATGATCTCACTAGCAGGCGATCAGCTCATGGTAGATTACTTACTTACTTACTTTGTGGCGCTACAATCCGGGGTGGACCTGGGCCTCAACCAACAAGTCTCTTCAGCCAGTTTGATCTTTAGCCGGCTGCCTCCAGTTTCACACACCAAGTTGGTTGATGCCCCTTTCCGCTTGAGCTCGTCACCTTAGGCGAGATCTTCCTCTACTGCATCGCTCATGGTAGATTCCTTCTTTTAAAAGATGCCAAAGAAAA
Organism: Xylota sylvarum; assembly: GCA_905220385.1. Lineage (NCBI taxonomy): Eukaryota > Metazoa > Arthropoda > Insecta > Diptera > Syrphidae > Xylota > Xylota sylvarum. Next base: position 97,358,438 of record LR999957.1, on the reverse strand, counting down.
AATCTTTCTCTGGCTAAGGATATTTTTGGAACATATGTAGTTAGAGCAACACCGACTTCCCAAATCATCCTACTTTCTTGGGTCTTCTTCCCATTCTTCTTATCTCTTAAACTAGACCCTCTATAATTTTTTTACTCCTCGACAATCTGTTTATTACGTTCCACTTATAGTCACTAAAAATTCTACCCAAATATACTCGTAGTTAACGCAAATACTCCACTTCATGTACCATCTGTCGACGAAAATCTCCCACACACACACCAGTAATGGATTGTTCCAACGACCCTAAATCACGGTCTACAATGAGCTAGCGTGTGACCAACTCACGTATTCAATCTTTTCCTCTGTATGATTACGTTTCAATTAATTTTTAAATAGCTTTTAATTAAATTAAAGCTAGAACCAACACAAACACGCTACTACCCACCTTACGTCGTCTGGTCGTCTAGTAACAGAAATCCAAGAAATACGAAAGCCAGCACTCGGTCCCGTTACTCTGACAACTGTATCTATGTATGTATGTTTCTCTTGACCCAAAGTTTCGGATTTTGAAGCAATTAAATGAAAATACTAATTCAAAGGATTATGTCCTGCTGAGACATTTAATATCGAAAGGATTTGTACACTGGTACATACAACATGTGTGAGTTAGGAGTGAGCGCCATGGGGTTTGGCAAAAGGTAGCATACTAGTGTAGCGGTGGATTAGTTGTAAATCCAGAGAGAGTTCCACACATGCCGCCATCGGATTTATGAGGGATGAAGAAGTTTTCGAGTTTTTTTTTTTTTTTTGCTCTCTCTCTTTCTCTCTGTTTGGTTTTTCCACCCTCAAAACAATTTGTTCAAATAAATTAGATGATAAATGTTCATGTATGGGTGTGTATGGGAATTTGGAGAGCACGTGGGGATAACCTATGAACTAAGACGGTCAAGAGGGGTTTGGGTTAAGAAGTTGAATTTCAAACGCAGTATGTGGGCTAAGGGTGGTTTGCTGGTGGTTTCTGAATGTTTATGTAGATTGGATAGATGTTGTATAGTAAGTATAGGGGTTTCCAGAAAATGAATTACTTTTTGCAGTTAAAGGTTACGACGAAAAGTGGATTCGGGTTTTGTAGTAATTTTAGAGAAGTCACTCTCAACATTTATTTAAGTGTGGATTCTATGTACGGATATTGCTTTACTATGAGTTCCACATAGACTAATCAATGAGATAGAATATACTTTACCTCAATCTCCCTCCCTTCCTTCATCCCAGAGTTTCTTCTATACCTTACCACTTGAAGACCGATTGGTTGCAAAAAAAAAATACCTACAATCTGTAGAGGACGATATAAGCATACGTGCTCCATGAAAAAAGAAAAGAAAAAAATCAACTCTTCTAAAAAAATGTTCAGAATGGTAGATTTGTATAAGCAGCACTTCCAAAATTCCCTGAATGGGCATTTATTAGATAGAGTGATAGGGCAAGAAGGGAACCTTCATCCAGAAAATGAAAAAGTTATTTCCCTGCTAAATGTCACTTATAACATCCAATCCAACGTCTGAACCCTTTCTGCAACAAACTAATCGGCACGTACTAGTGTGACTTCTGGCCCGGCACATCGACGATCGACCACATTTTCAGACAAAGACAAATCCTGGAAAAGGCCATCGAATTTGAAGTCGAGATTCACCATCTCTGCATCGAAGCCTCATATCATAGCATTCGTCGTCTTCAGCTCAACAAGGCGATGGCTGAATTCGGGATCCCAGCAAAACTGATCCAGTTATGCTGTTTGACGCTGGAAACTACGCTGGAATAGTTCCTCCAAACTATTTCAAATATGTACCGGATTTTGGCAAAGAGGAACGCTATGAGGCTTCTTCTATTTCGTGCTCGAACAGATAGTAGACAGAACACGTGTTAACACGAAAAACACTATATTCAATAAATCTGTCCAGCTGCTGGAATACTCAAATGACATTGACATTATCGGTCGCTCCCAGTGCGCCGTCATAGAGGCTCTTAGAACAATCGAAGAACAGGCGAAACTAGTTGGCCTTAAGGTAAATTAAGACAAAACCAACTAAATGTTGTCAACAACATGTTACCTAGGACAACGTCACTGTTGGCAACAGATTGTACACAGGAGAAGATACACAAGCAAACTCTATGAGCTGCATCAAGATGTAGATATAGCCAGACTACACTGAGTCGGCTACAATGAGATAGTGAACAATATTGCCAAGCAAAGAGATACGTAACAACGAGGAAGACCGAACCTCCGTTTTAAGGATCAAGTTATCGCGAATGCCAGCGAACTCTATCTAAACAAGTGAGTTTCCGAAATCGAAGAAAAAGGATGGCTGCCGTGTCTCAGGTAGAGGCTCTTTATGGGTCAAGAACCCCGAGTAAGCAAGTTAGTTGTACGGCACCGATGATGAAACTAGACAGTAAATACAAAGTGACATCCTGCATTCCTGTCCGTATTGGGTCCGATGCTCTGGAAACTGACATATTTTCTGATGTCATTCATAGATTGACAAAATGGATGTCATCAAAGATAATTGCCTTAACAATGAAGCCATCAGAATAATCCAAGACTGGTTGATATGCATAAAAGAAAAAGCGAAAGCGGTTTTTATCAATAGCAGCAGAGTCAGGCAGACTATAAGGATAAACTTCATTGAAAATGCCGTGGTTTCCAAGACTTAATTAGAGTGCCTTTGCATTATTATAGATGCAAGGCTCACTTTAAAACAAGCACTGGCAAGGATCATACCAAACCTTAACCGGTCAACATACAGGAAGCGACTACTCTTAACAAGAGTTTTGGTCTAGTGAATGATCTCAAAAATGACCTTGGCCATATATACGCAGTCGGACAGAAGAGATTCGAAGTTAGGATACAGGATCAAAGCATTGAAATAAATAGACGAAAACTCTTATTGCCCAATTTGTCCACTTGGATTCAAACATGCATGCATGTATCTTCTTTTTTTTTTTGGCTGCCAACTGCCACATATCTTGCAACGAAGTTGCCTATGTTTTAGATCATCCGATTGTAGGTCTTTTGGTTCAACCCTTTTATTCTTTTTTGCCTATTCCACCCAGATGATCAAGGGAAAGTCGTAATTTGTGATTTTTACCTAAATTTCGGGACCTGGACAAAATCGAAAATTTTTCTGGATACACATTTTCAAGCAAAGAGTCTCATTCATCGATGTTCTATACATTGGCTCCCAACTGCCACATATCTTGCAACGAAGTTGCCTATGTTTTAGATCATCCGATTGTAGGTCTTTTGGTTCAACCCTTTTATTCTTTTTTGCCTATTCCACCCAGATGATCAAGGGAAAGTCGTAATTTGTGATTTTTACCTAAATTTCAGGACCTGGACAAAATCGAAAATTTTTCTGGATAGACATTTTCAAGCAAAGAGTCTCATTCATCGATGTTCTATACATTGGCTCCCAATTGCCACATATCTTGCAACGAAGTTGCCTATGATTTAGATCATCCGATTGTAGGTCTTTTGGTTCAACCCTTTTATTCTTTTTTGCCTATTCCACCCAGATGATCAAGGGAAAGTCGTAATTTGTGATTTTTACCTAAATTTCAGGACCTGGACAAAATCGAAAATTTTTCTGGATACACATTTTCAAGCAAAGAGTCTCATTCATCGATGTTCTATACATTGTTAAATAAATACCTCATTGGCTACCAATTGCAACATATCTTGCAACGAAGTTGCCTATGTTTCCGATTGTCCGGTCTTTTGGTTCAACCCTTTTATTCTTTCTTGCCTATTTCACCCAGATGATCAAGGGAAAGTCGTAATTTGTGATTTTTACCTAAATTTCAGGACCTGGACAAAATCGAAAATTTTTCTGGATACACATTTTCAAGCAAAGAGTCTCATTCATCGATGTTCTATACATTGGCTGCCAACTGCCACATATCTTGCAACGAAGTTGCCTATGATTTAGATCATCCGATTGTAGGTCTTTTGGTTCAACCCTTTTATTCTTTTTTGCCTATTCCACCCAGATGATCAAGGGAAAGTCGTAATTTGTGATTTTTACCTAAATTTCAGGACCTGGACAAAATCGAAAATTTTTCTGGATAGACATTTTCAAGCAAAGAGTCTCATTCATCGATGTTCTATACATTGTTAAATAAATACCTCATTGGCTACCAATTGCAACATATCTTGCAACGAAGTTGCCTATGTTTCCGATTGTCCGGTCTTTTGGTTCAACCCTTTTATTATTTCTTGCCTATTTCACCCAGATGATCAAGGGAAAGTCGTAATTTGTGATTTTTACCTAAATTTCAGGACCTGGACAAAATCGAAAATTTTTCTGGATAGACATTTTCAAGCAAAGAGTCTCATTCATCGATGTTCTATACATTGGCTCCCAATTGCCACATATCTTGCAACTAAGTTGCCTATGTTTTAGATCATCCGATTGTAGGTCTTTTGGTTCAACCCTTTTATTCTTTTTTGCCTATTTCACCCAGATGATCAAGGGAAAGTCGTAATTTGTGATTTTTACCTAAATTTCAGGACCTGGACAAAATCGAAAATTTTTCTGGATACACATTTTCAAGCAAAGAGTCTCATTCATCGATGTTCTATACATTGGCTGCCAACTGCCACATATCTTGCAACGAAGTTGCCTATGATTTAGATCATCCGATTGTAGGTCTTTTGGTTCAACCCTTTTATTCTTTTTTGCCTATTCCACCCAGATGATCAAGGGAAAGTCGTAATTTGTGATTTTTACCTAAATTTCAGGACCTGGACAAAATCGAAAATTTTTCTGGATACACATTTTCAAGCAAAGAGTCTCATTCATCGATGTTCTATACATAAATACCTCATTGGCTGCCAACTGCCACATATCTTGCAACGAAGTTGCCTATGTTTTAGATCATCCGATTGTAGGTCTTTTGGTTCAACCCTTTTATTCTTTTTTGCCTATTCCACCCAGATGATCAAGGGAAAGTCGTAATTTGTGATTTTTACCTAAATTTCAGGACCTGGACAAAATCGAAAATTTTTCTGGATACACATTTTCAAGCAAAGAGTCTCATTCATCGATGTTCTATACATAAATACCTCATTGGCTGCCAACTGCCACATATCTTGCAACGAAGTTGCCTATGTTTTAGATCATCCGATTGTAGGTCTTTTGGTTCAACCCTTTTATTCTTTTTTGCCTATTTCACCCAGATGATCAAGGGAAAGTCGTAATTTGTGATTTTTACCTAAATTTCAGGACCTGGACAAAATCGAAAATTTTTCTGGATACACATTTTCAAGCAAAGAGTCTCATTCATCGATGTTCTATACATTGGCTGCCAACTGCCACATATCTTGCAACGAAGTTGCCTATGATTTAGATCATCCGATTGTAGGTCTTTTGGTTCAACCCTTTTATTCTTTTTTGCCTATTCCACCCAGATGATCAAGGGAAAGTCGTAATTTGTGATTTTTACCTAAATTTCAGGACCTGGACAAAATCGAAAATTTTTCTGGATACACATTTTCAAGCAAAGAGTCTCATTCATCGATGTTCTATACATTGGCTGCCAACTGCCACATATCTTGCAACGAAGTTGCCTATGATTTAGATCATCCGATTGTAGGTCTTTTGGTTCAACCCTTTTATTCTTTTTTGCCTATTCCACCCAGATGATCAAGGGAAAGTCGTAATTTGTGATTTTTACCTAAATTTCAGGACCTGGACAAAATCGAAAATTTTTCTGGATACACATTTTCAAGCAAAGAGTCTCATTCATCGATGTTCTATACATTGGCTGCCAACTGCCACATATCTTGCAACGAAGTTGCCTATGATTTAGATCATCCGATTGTAGGTCTTTTGGTTCAACCCTTTTATTCTTTTTTGCCTATTTCACCCAGATGATCAAGGGAAAGTCGTAATTTGTGATTTTTACCTAAATTTCGGGAAATGGACAAAATCGAAAATTTTTCTGGATACACATTTTCAAGCAAAGAGTCTCATTCATCGATGTTCTATACATAAATACCTCATTGGCTGCCAACTGCCACATATCTTGCAACGAAGTTGCCTATGTTTTAGATCATCCGATTGTAGGTCTTTTGGTTCAACCCTTTTATTCTTTTTTGCCTATTTCACCCAGATGATCAAGGGAAAGTCGTAATTTGTGATTTTTACCTAAATTTCGGGAAATGGACAAAATCGAAAATTTTTCTGGATACACATTTTCAAGCAAAGAGTCTCATTCATCGATGTTCTATACATTGGCTCCCAATTGCCACATATCTTGCAACTAAGTTGCCTATGTTTTAGATCATCCGATTGTAGGTCTTTTGGTTCAACCCTTTTATTCTTTTTTGCCTATTTCACCCAGATGATCAAGGGAAAGTCGTAATTTGTGATTTTTACCTAAATTTCGGGAAATGGACAAAATCGAAAATTTTTCTGGATACACATTTTCAAGCAAAGAGTCTCATTCATCGATGTTCTATACATTGTTAAATAAATACCTCATTGGCTACCAATTGCAACATATCTTGCAACGAAGTTGCCTATGTTTCCGATTGTCCGGTCTTTTGGTTCAACCCTTTTATTCTTTCTTGCCTATTTCACCCAGATGATCAAGGGAAAGTCGTAATTTGTGATTTTTACCTAAATTTCAGGACCTGGACAAAATCGAAAATTTTTCTGGATACACATTTTCAAGCAAAGAGTCTCATTCATCGATGTTCTATACATAAATACCTCATTGGCTGCCAACTGCCACATATCTTGCAACGAAGTTGCCTATGTTTTAGATCATCCGATTGTAGGTCTTTTGGTTCAACCCTTTTATTCTTTTTTGCCTATTTCACCCAGATGATCAAGGGAAAGTCGTAATTTGTGATTTTTACCTAAATTTCGGGAAATGGACAAAATCGAAAATTTTTCTGGATACACATTTTCAAGCAAAGAGTCTCATTCATCGATGTTCTATACATTGGCTCCCAATTGCCACATATCTTGCAACTAAGTTGCCTATGTTTTAGATCATCCGATTGTAGGTCTTTTGGTTCAACCCTTTTATTCTTTTTTGCCTATTCCACCCAGATGATCAAGGGAAAGTCGTAATTTGTGATTTTTACCTAAATTTCGGGAAATGGACAAAATCGAAAATTTTTCTGGATACACATTTTCAAGCAAAGAGTCTCATTCATCGATGTTCTATACATTGTTAAATAAATACCTCATTGGCTACCAATTGCAACATATCTTGCAACGAAGTTGCCTATGTTTCCGATTGTCCGGTCTTTTGGTTCAACCCTTTTATTCTTTCTTGCCTATTTCACCCAGATGATCAAGGGAAAGTCGTAATTTGTGATTTTTACCTAAATTTCAGGACCTGGACAAAATCGAAAATTTTTCTGGATACACATTTTCAAGCAAAGAGTCTCATTCATCGATGTTCTATACATTGGCTCCCAACTGCCACATATCTTGCAACGAAGTTGCCTATGTTTTAGATCATCCGATTGTAGGTCTTTTGGTTCAACCCTTTTATTCTTTTTTGCCTATTCCACCCAGATGATCAAGGGAAAGTCGTAATTTGTGATTTTTACCTAAATTTCAGGACCTGGACAAAATCGAAAATTTTTCTGGATACACATTTTCAAGCAAAGAGTCTCATTCATCGATGTTCTATACATTGGCTCCCAATTGCCACATATCTTGCAACTAAGTTGCCTATGTTTTAGATCATCCGATTGTAGGTCTTTTGGTTCAACCCTTTTATTCTTTTTTGCCTATTTCACCCAGATGATCAAGGGAAAGTCGTAATTTGTGATTTTTACCTAAATTTCAGGAAATGGACAAAATCGAAAATTTTTCTGGATACACATTTTCAAGCAAAGAGTCTCATTCATCGATGTTCTATACATTGTTAAATAAATACCTCATTGGCTACCAATTGCAACATATCTTGCAACGAAGTTGCCTATGTTTCCGATTGTCCGGTCTTTTGGTTCAACCCTTTTATTCTTTCTTGCCTATTTCACCCAGATGATCAAGGGAAAGTCGTAATTTGTGATTTTTACCTAAATTTCAGGACCTGGACAAAATCGAAAATTTTTCTGGATACACATTTTCAAGCAAAGAGTCTCATTCATCGATGTTCTATACATAAATACCTCATTGGCTGCCAACTGCCACATATCTTGCAACGAAGTTGCCTATGTTTTAGATCATCCGATTGTAGGTCTTTTGGTTCAACCCTTTTATTCTTTTTTGCCTATTCCACCCAGATGATCAAGGGAAAGTCGTAATTTGTGATTTTTACCTAAATTTCAGGACCTGGACAAAATCGAAAATTTTTCTGGATAGACATTTTCAAGCAAAGAGTCTCATTCATCGATGTTCTATACATTGGCTGCCAACTGCCACATATCTTGCAACGAAGTTGCCTATGATTTAGATCATCCGATTGTAGGTCTTTTGGTTCAACCCTTTTATTCTTTTTTGCCTATTCCACCCAGATGATCAAGGGAAAGTCGTAATTTGTGATTTTTACCTAAATTTCAGGACCTGGACAAAATCGAAAATTTTTCTGGATAGACATTTTCAAGCAAAGAGTCTCATTCATCGATGTTCTATACATTGGCTCCCAACTGCCACATATCTTGCAACGAAGTTGCCTATGTTTTAGATCATCCGATCGTAGGTCTTTTGGTTCAACCCTTTTATTCTTTTTTGCCTATTCCACCCAGATGATCAAGGGAAAGTCGTAATTTGTGATTTTTACCTAAATTTCAGGACCTGGACAAAATCGAAAATTTTTCTGGATAGACATTTTCAAGCAAAGAGTCTCATTCATCGATGTTCTATACATTGGCTCCCAACTGCCACATATCTTGCAACGAAGTTGCCTATGTTTTAGATCATCCGATTGTAGGTCTTTTGCTTCAACCCTTTTATTCTTTTTTGCCTATTTCACCCAGATGATCAAGGGAAAGTCGTAATTTGTGATTTTTACCTAAATTTCAGGACCTGGACAAAATCGAAAATTTTTCTGGATAGACATTTTCAAGCAAAGAGTCTCATTCATCGATGTTCTATACATTGGCTCCCAACTGCCACATATCTTGCAACGAAGTTGCCTATGTTTTAGATCATCCGATTGTAGGTCTTTTGGTTCAACCCTTTTATTCTTTTTTGCCTATTCCACCCAGATGATCAAGGGAAAGTCGTAATTTGTGATTTTTACCTAAATTTCAGGACCTGGACAAAATCGAAAATTTTTCTGGATAGACATTTTCAAGCAAAGAGTCTCATTCATCGATGTTCTATACATTGGCTCCCAACTGCCACATATCTTGCAACGAAGTTGCCTATGTTTTAGATCATCCGATCGTAGGTCTTTTGGTTCAACCCTTTTATTCTTTTTTGCCTATTCCACCCAGATGATCAAGGGAAAGTCGTAATTTGTGATTTTTACCTAAATTTCAGGACCTGGACAAAATCGAAAATTTTTCTGGATAGACATTTTCAAGCAAAGAGTCTCATTCATCGATGTTCTATACATTGTTAAATAAATACCTCATTGGCTACCAATTGCAACATATCTTGCAACGAAGTTGCCTATGTTTCCGATTGTCCGGTCTTTTGGTTCAACCCTTTTATTCTTTTTTGCCTATTCCACCCAGATGATCAAGGGAAAGTCTCATCATCGATGTTCTATACATTGGCTCCCAATTGCCACATATCTTGCAACTAAGTTGCCTATGTTTTAGATCATCCGATTGTAGGTCTTTTGGTTCAACCCTTTTATTCTTTTTTGCCTATTTCACCCAGATGATCAAGGGAAAGTCGTAATTTGTGATTTTTACCTAAATTTCGGGAAATGGACAAAATCGAAAATTTTTCTGGATACACATTTTCAAGCAAAGAGTCTCATTCATCGATGTTCTATACATTGTTAAATAAATACCTCATTGGCTACCAATTGCAACATATCTTGCAACGAAGTTGCCTATGTTTCCGATTGTCCGGTCTTTTGGTTCAACCCTTTTATTCTTTCTTGCCTATTTCACCCAGATGATCAAGGGAAAGTCGTAATTTGTGATTTTTACCTAAATTTCAGGACCTGGACAAAATCGAAAATTTTTCTGGATACACATTTTCAAGCAAAGAGTCTCATTCATCGATGTTCTATACATTGGCTCCCAACTGCCACATATCTTGCAACGAAGTTGCCTATGTTTTAGATCATCCGATTGTAGGTCTTTTGGTTCAACCCTTTTATTCTTTTTTGCCTATTCCACCCAGATGATCAAGGGAAAGTCGTAATTTGTGATTTTTACCTAAATTTCAGGACCTGGACAAAATCGAAAATTTTTCTGGATACACATTTTCAAGCAAAGAGTCTCATTCATCGATGTTCTATACATTGGCTCCCAACTGCCACATATCTTGCAACGAAGTTGCCTATGATTTAGATCATCCGATTGTAGGTCTTTTGGTTCAACCCTTTTATTCTTTTTTGCCTATTCCACCCAGATGATCAAGGGAAAGTCTCATCATCGATGTTCTATACATTGGCTCCCAATTGCCACATATCTTGCAACTAAGTTGCCTATGTTTTAGATCATCCGATTGTAGGTCTTTTGGTTCAACCCTTTTATTCTTTTTTGCCTATTTCACCCAGATGATCAAGGGAAAGTCGTAATTTGTGATTTTTACCTAAATTTCGGGAAATGGACAAAATCGAAAATTTTTCTGGATACACATTTTCAAGCAAAGAGTCTCATTCATCGATGTTCTATACATTGGCTCCCAATTGCCACATATCTTGCAACTAAGTTGCCTATGTTTTAGATCATCCGAATGTAGGTCTTTTGGTTCAACCCTTTTATTCTTTCTTGCCTATTTCACCCAGATGATCAAGGGAAAGTCGTAATTTGTGATTTTTACCTAAATTTCGGGAAATGGACAAAATCGAAAATTTTTCTGGATACACATTTTCAAGCAAAGAGTCTCATTCATCGATGTTCTATACATTGTTAAATAAATACCTCATTGGCTACCAATTGCAACATATCTTGCAACGAAGTTGCCTATGTTTCCGATTGTCCGGTCTTTTGGTTCAACCCTTTTATTCTTTCTTGCCTATTTCACCCAGATGATCAAGGGAAAGTGTGGTCAAAGGATAGTGATGCGGAACATATGGGAACACAAGCGTTCTCGCCTTAGCCTCTCACTATCAACTCCTACTCTACACCTCCACGATGGTGGCTGCTGGGTGCCTAGTACCTCAACTGGAGATTGGGTAACCAACCCCTTTGGAAGGTTGTTGGTGGCAGCGAACGAGAGAGGGGGGAGGAGTGTCTTCTCACTAGGACACCTTCTCTTGCTTCAGGCGACGGCGGACGAATTCTCTAGATGGAATCAACGGTGGCGTCAACCAGTTCCAGTTAGGCCGAACTATTAGTGTTATCCCTATATGAGCTGCTTCGACATATTCGAATCCCAGGTCTATAGGGATTTTCAATACTGAGTCAGGGTGCTGGAATAGAGTTGGTGGCGGATGAACCCTTAATGGGCCAACGGCAGCGCTCACATCCCCGAAGCGGGGTACTGACTCCAGAATATCCGGCCCCTTGTCCTAGGGGTAAAAAAAAAGGAACTGGTCCTCCAGGTTGGGGGTTGTGCGTCGGGGTAACTTCCCTACCACGTAAAAAAGCAAATAGTTACGAAGCAACTACGAGCCTCGGATAAGGATGATCCTACTGTTGACGACCCCAGCAAACGTAATAAGGACAACGATCTTCGGATCTGCACGTGGAATGTTCGGACCCTTAACAGGCCGCGTGCAGCCGAACAACTAGCAGAGGCCCTAGACTGCTACAATGCAGATATCACCGCCATCCAGGAAGTGCGATGGGATGGCCCGGGCAAAAAGAGGATGAAAAACTGTGACGTATACTACGGTGATTGCTATAGGGAACAGAAACAGCGCTTATTTGGATGTGGGTTCGTTATACGCGGCAGACTTAGGCAAGAAGTCTTGAGCTTTCGACACGTGAGCGAGCGTCTTATGACAATCCGCATCAAGGCTAAATTCGCCAACATAAGCCTTATATGCGCTCACGCTCCCACCGAAGACAAGGACGACGCCACCAAAGAATGTTTCTACGAGCTCCTCGACGAAACCTACGAGCAATGCCCTAAATATGACGTTAAAATCGTTCTAGGCGATTTTAACGCCAAGATAGGAAAGGAGGACATCTTTGGTAGGACGATTGGTAAGCACAGCCTCCACGACACCACGTCCGGAAACGGACTTAGGCTTATTGACTTCGCTGCGGGGCGAAACGTCACCATAGCAAGCACACGGTTTCCACATCTCAATATCCACAAGGGGACATGGCGATCTCCTGATCATCAAACGGTCAATCAAATTGACCACATTGCGATCGACGCAAGGCATGCCTCCAGTATTCTGGATGTCCGAACCTTCCGAGCAGCCAACATGGATTCGGATCACTACCTTGTTGCAGCCAAGGTACGAATGCGGATATCCCAAACGCCACAATTAAGAAGAACTACTGTGAGAAGATTTGACGTCGAAAAGCTGCAATCGCAAGAGATCGCCAGAACCTTCGCCGAACGCGTATCCCGAAACCTCTCAACTACTCCTATGCCGCCAGCATCAAGTGCCGAAGACCAGTGGCAACGCTGCCAACAAGCCATCAGAAGTGCCGCAACTGATGTGCTGGGTTTCACCCGACCACCACCTAGAAACCCCTGGTTTGACGATGAGTGCCGGCAAGCACATGCAGCTAAACAGCAAGCATACAAAGCGGCGCTGCAAAAAAGGACGAGAGCTGCTCGTGAGCTCTACGAGCAGAAGAGACGGGAAGAACACCGGCTTCTCCGAAAGAAGAAAAAAGAGCACGAGAAGCGCGCGATCGAAAATATTGAGAGATTATACTCCAGGAATAATGTACGGAAGTTTTACCAACAGGTAAAAAGAACGTGTCAGGCCAACAAGACCCGTACAGAAGCCTGTAGAGATGAAGAAGGAAACCTCGTAGTAGAGTCACAGTCGGTGCTGAGAATATGGAAAAATTTCTTCTGCAGACTGTATAACGGCGACGAAGACCAACATCCCGCTGTCAGGCAGAATGTACCATTCAATCTAGACGATGATAGCCAAAACTTCCGTCCACCTGACCAAAACGAAGTAAGGATAGCAATATCCAAACTTAAGTCCAACAAGGCTGCTGGACCTGACGGTCCTTTTATTCTTTTTTGCCTATTTCACCCAGATGATCAAGGGAAAGTCGTAATTTGTGATTTTTACCTAAATTTCAGGACCTGGACAAAATCGAAAATTTTTCTGGATACACATTTTCAAGCAAAGAGTCTCATTCATCGATGTTCTATACATTGGCTCCCAATTGCCACATATCTTGCAACTAAGTTGCCTATGTTTTAGATCATCCGATTGTAGGTCTTTTGGTTCAACCCTTTTATTCTTTTTTGCCTATTTCACCCAGATGATCAAGGGAAAGTCGTAATTTGTGATTTTTACCTAAATTTCGGGAAATGGACAAAATCGAAAATTTTTCTGGATACACATTTTCAAGCAAAGAGTCTCATTCATCGATGTTCTATACATTGTTAAATAAATACCTCATTGGCTACCAATTGCAACATATCTTGCAACGAAGTTGCCTATGTTTCCGATTGTCCGGTCTTTTGGTTCAACCCTTTTATTCTTTCTTGCCTATTTCACCCAGATGATCAAGGGAAAGTCGTAATTTGTGATTTTTACCTAAATTTCAGGACCTGGACAAAATCGAAAATTTTTCTGGATACACATTTTCAAGCAAAGAGTCTCATTCATCGATGTTCTATACATTGGCTTCCAACTGCCACATATCTTGCAACGAAGTTGCCTATGATTTAGATCATCCGATTGTAGGTCTTTTGGTTCAACCCTTTTATTCTTTTTTGCCTATTCCACCCAGATGATCAAGGGAAAGTCTCATCATCGATGTTCTATACATTGGCTCCCAATTGCCACATATCTTGCAACTAAGTTGCCTATGTTTTAGATCATCCGATTGTAGGTCTTTTGGTTCAACCCTTTTATTCTTTTTTGCCTATTTCACCCAGATGATCAAGGGAAAGTCGTAATTTGTGATTTTTACCTAAATTTCGGGAAATGGACAAAATCGAAAATTTTTCTGGATACACATTTTCAAGCAAAGAGTCTCATTCATCGATGTTCTATACATTGTTAAATAAATACCTCATTGGCTACCAATTGCAACATATCTTGCAACGAAGTTGCCTATGTTTCCGATTGTCCGGTCTTTTGGTTCAACCCTTTTATTCTTTCTTGCCTATTTCACCCAGATGATCAAGGGAAAGTCGTAATTTGTGATTTTTACCTAAATTTCAGGACCTGGACAAAATCGAAAATTTTTCTGGATACACATTTTCAAGCAAAGAGTCTCATTCATCGATGTTCTATACATTGGCTCCCAACTGCCACATATCTTGCAACGAAGTTGCCTATGTTTTAGATCATCCGATTGTAGGTCTTTTGGTTCAACCCTTTTATTCTTTTTTGCCTATTTCACCCAGATGATCAAGGGAAAGTCGTAATTTGTGATTTTTACCTAAATTTCAGGACCTGGACAAAATCGAAAATTTTTCTGGATACACATTTTCAAGCAAAGAGTCTCATTCATCGATGTTCTATACATAAATACCTCATTGGCTGCCAACTGCCACATATCTTGCAACGAAGTTGCCTATGTTTTAGATCATCCGATTGTAGGTCTTTTGGTTCAACCCTTTTATTCTTTTTTGCCTATTCCACCCAGATGATCAAGGGAAAGTCGTAATTTGTGATTTTTACCTAAATTTCAGGACCTGGACAAAATCGAAAATTTTTCTGGATACACATTTTCAAGCAAAGAGTCTCATTCATCGATGTTCTATACATTGGCTCCCAATTGCCACATATCTTGCAACTAAGTTGCCTATGTTTTAGATCATCCGATTGTAGGTCTTTTGGTTCAACCCTTTTATTCTTTTTTGCCTATTCCACCCAGATGATCAAGGGAAAGTCGTAATTTGTGATTTTTACCTAAATTTCGGGAAATGGACAAAATCGAAAATTTTTCTGGATACACATTTTCAAGCAAAGAGTCTCATTCATCGATGTTCTATACATTGTTAAATAAATACCTCATTGGCTACCAATTGCAACATATCTTGCAACGAAGTTGCCTATGTTTCCGATTGTCCGGTCTTTTGGTTCAACCCTTTTATTCTTTCTTGCCTATTTCACCCAGATGATCAAGGGAAAGTCGTAATTTGTGATTTTTACCTAAATTTCAGGACCTGGACAAAATCGAAAATTTTTCTGGATAGACATTTTCAAGCAAAGAGTCTCATTCATCGATGTTCTATACATTGGCTCCCAACTGCCACATATCTTGCAACGAAGTTGCCTATGTTTTAGATCATCCGATTGTAGGTCTTTTGGTTCAACCCTTTTATTCTTTTTTGCCTATTCCACCCAGATGATCAAGGGAAAGTCGTAATTTGTGATTTTTACCTAAATTTCAGGACCTGGACAAAATCGAAAATTTTTCTGGATAGACATTTTCAAGCAAAGAGTCTCATTCATCGATGTTCTATACATTGGCTGCCAACTGCCACATATCTTGCAACGAAGTTGCCTATGTTTTAGATCATCCGATTGTAGGTCTTTTGGTTCAACCCTTTTATTCTTTTTTGCCTATTTCACCCAGATGATCAAGGGAAAGTCGTAATTTGTGATTTTTACCTAAATTTCGGGAAATGGACAAAATCGAAAATTTTTCTGGATACACATTTTCAAGCAAAGAGTCTCATTCATCGATGTTCTATACATTGTTAAATAAATACCTCATTGGCTACCAATTGCAACATATCTTGCAACGAAGTTGCCTATGTTTCCGATTGTCCGGTCTTTTGGTTCAACCCTTTTATTCTTTCTTGCCTATTTCACCCAGATGATCAAGGGAAAGTCGTAATTTGTGATTTTTACCTAAATTTCAGGACCTGGACAAAATCGAAAATTTTTCTGGATACACATTTTCAAGCAAAGAGTCTCATTCATCGATGTTCTATACATTGGCTCCCAATTGCCACATATCTTGCAACTAAGTTGCCTATGTTTTAGATCATCCGATTGTAGGTCTTTTGGTTCAACCCTTTTATCCTTTTTTGCCTATTCCACCCAGATGATCAAGGGAAAGTCGTAATTTGTGATTTTTACCTAAATTTCAGGACCTGGACAAAATCGAAAATTTTTCTGGATAGACATTTTCAAGCAAAGAGTCTCATTCATCGATGTTCTATACATTGGCTCCCAACTGCCACATATCTTGCAACGAAGTTGCCTATGTTTTAGATCATCCGATTGTAGGTCTTTTGGTTCAACCCTTTTATTCCTTTTTGCCTATTCCACCCAGATGATCAAGGGAAAGTCGTAATTTGTGATTTTTACCTAAATTTCAGGACCTGGACAAAATCGAAAATTTTTCTGGATACACATTTTCAAGCAAAGAGTCTCATTCATCGATGTTCTATACATTGGCTCCCAATTGCCACATATCTTGCAACTAAGTTGCCTATGTTTTAGATCATCCGATTGTAGGTCTTTTGCTTCAACCCTTTTATTCTTTTTTGCCTATTTCACCCAGATGATCAAGGGAAAGTCGTAATTTGTGATTTTTACCTAAATTTCGGGAAATGGACAAAATCGAAAATTTTTCTGGATACACATTTTCAAGCAAAGAGTCTCATTCATCGATGTTCTATACATTGTTAAATAAATACCTCATTGGCTACCAATTGCAACATATCTTGCAACGAAGTTGCCTATGTTTCCGATTGTCCGGTCTTTTGGTTCAACCCTTTTATTCTTTCTTGCCTATTTCACCCAGATGATCAAGGGAAAGTCGTAATTTGTGATTTTTACCTAAATTTCAGGACCTGGACAAAATCGAAAATTTTTCTGGATAGACATTTTCAAGCAAAGAGTCTCATTCATCGATGTTCTATACATTGGCTCCCAACTGCCACATATCTTGCAACGAAGTTGCCTATGTTTTAGATCAGCCGATTGTAGGTCTTTTGGTTCAACCCTTTTATTCTTTTTTGCCTATTTCACCCAGATGATCAAGGGAAAGTTGTAATTTGTGATTTTTACCTAAATTTCAGGACCTGGACAAAATCGAAAATTTTTCTGGATACACATTTTCAAGCAAAGAGTCTCATTCATCGATGTTCTATACATTGGCTCCCAATTGCCACATATCTTGCAACTAAGTTGCCTATGTTTTAGATCATCCGATTGTAGGTCTTTTGCTTCAACCCTTTTATTCTTTTTTGCCTATTTCACCCAGATGATCAAGGGAAAGTCGTAATTTGTGATTTTTACCTAAATTTCGGGAAATGGACAAAATCGAAAATTTTTCTGGATAGACATTTTCAAGCAAAGAGTCTCATTCATCGATGTTCTATACATTGTTAAATAAATACCTCATTGGCTACCAATTGCAACATATCTTGCAACGAAGTTGCCTATGTTTCCGATTGTCCGGTCTTTTGGTTCAACCCTTTTATTCTTTCTTGCCTATTTCACCCAGATGATCAAGGGAAAGTCGTAATTTGTGATTTTTACCTAAATTTCAGGACCTGGACAAAATCGAAAATTTTTCTGGATAGACATTTTCAAGCAAAGAGTCTCATTCATCGATGTTCTATACATTGTTAAATAAATACCTCATTGGCTACCAATTGCAACATATCTTGCAACGAAGTTGCCTATGTTTCCGATTGTCCGGTCTTTTGGTTCAACCTTTTTATTCTTTCTTGCCTATTTCACCCAGATGATCAAGGGAAAGTCGTAATTTGTGATTTTTACCTAAATTTCAGGACCTGGACAAAATCGAAAATTTTTCTGGATACACATTTTCAAGCAAAGAGTCTCATTCATCGATGTTCTATACATTGGCTCCCAATTGCCACATATCTTGCAACTAAGTTGCCTATGTTTTAGATCATCCGATTGTAGGTCTTTTGCTTCAACCCTTTTATTCTTTTTTGCCTATTTCACCCAGATGATCAAGGGAAAGTCGTAATTTGTGATTTTTACCTAAATTTCGGGAAATGGACAAAATCGAAAATTTTTCTGGATACACATTTTCAAGCAAAGAGTCTCATTCATCGATGTTCTATACATTGTTAAATAAATACCTCATTGGCTACCAATTGCAACATATCTTGCAACGAAGTTGCCTATGTTTCCGATTGTCCGGTCTTTTGGTTCAACCCTTTTATTCTTTCTTGCCTATTTCACCCAGATGATCAAGGGAAAGTCGTAATTTGTGATTTTTACCTAAATTTCAGGACCTGGACAAAATCGAAAATTTTTCTTAATAGACATTTTCAAGCAAAGAGTCTCATTCATCGATGTTCTATACATTGTTAAATAAATACCTCATTGGCTACCAATTGCAACATATCTTGCAACGAAATTGCCTATGTTTCCGATTGTCCGGTCTTTTGGTTCAACCCTTTTATTCTTTTTTGCCTATTCCACCCAGATGATCAAGGGAAAGTCGTAATTTGTGATTTTTACCTAAATTTCAGGACCTGGACAAAATCGAAAATTTTTCTGGATACACATTTTCAAGCAAAGAGTCTCATTCATCGATGTTCTATACATTGGCTCCCAATTGCCACATATCTTGCAACTAAGTTGCCTATGTTTTAGATCATCCGATTGTAGGTCTTTTGGTTCAACCCTTTTATTCTTTTTTGCCTATTCCACCCAGATGATCAAGGGAAAGTCGTAATTTGTGATTTTTACCTAAATTTCAGGACCTGGACAAAATCGAAAATTTTTCTGGATACACATTTTCAAGCAAAGAGTCTCATTCATCGATGTTCTATACATTGGCTCCCAATTGCCACATATCTTGCAACTAAGTTGCCTATGTTTTAGATCATCCGATTGTAGGTCTTTTGCTTCAACCCTTTTATTCTTTTTTGCCTATTTCACCCAGATGATCAAGGGAAAGTCGTAATTTGTGATTTTTACCTAAATTTCGGGAAATGGACAAAATCGAAAATTTTTCTGGATACACATTTTCAAGCAAAGAGTCTCATTCATCGATGTTCTATACATTGTTAAATAAATACCTCATTGGCTACCAATTGCAACATATCTTGCAACGAAGTTGCCTATGTTTCCGATTGTCCGGTCTTTTGGTTCAACCCTTTTATTCTTTCTTGCCTATTTCACCCAGATGATCAAGGGAAAGTCGTAATTTGTGATTTTTACCTAAATTTCAGGACCTGGACAAAATCGAAAATTTTTCTGGATACACATTTTCAAGCAAAGAGTCTCATTCATCGATGTTCTATACATTGGCTCCCAATTGCCACATATCTTGCAACTAAGTTGCCTATGTTTTAGATCATCCGATTGTAGGTCTTTTGGTTCAACCCTTTTATTCTTTCTTGCCTATTTCACCCAGATGATCAAGGGAAAGTCGTAATTTGTGATTTTTACCTAAATTTCAGGACCTGGACAAAATCGAAAATTTTTCTGGATACACATTTTCAAGCAAAGAGTCTCATTCATCGATGTTCTATACATTGGCTCCCAATTGCCACATATCTTGCAACGAAGTTGCCTATGTTTTAGATCATCCGATTGTAGGTCTTTTGCTTCAACCCTTTTATTCTTTTTTGCCTATTTCACCCAGATGATCAAGGGAAAGTCGTAATTTGTGATTTTTACCTAAATTTCGGGAAATGGACAAAATCGAAAATTTTTCTGGATACACATTTTCAAGCAAAGAGTCTCATTCATCGATGTTCTATACATTGTTAAATAAATACCTCATTGGCTACCAATTGCAACATATCTTGCAACGAAGTTGCCTATGTTTCCGATTGTCCGGTCTTTTGGTTCAACCCTTTTATTCTTTCTTGCCTATTTCACCCAGATGATCAAGGGAAAGTCGTAATTTGTGATTTTTACCTAAATTTCAGGACCTGGACAAAATCGAAAATTTTTCTGGATACACATTTTCAAGCAAAGAGTCTCATTCATCGATGTTCTATACATTGGCTCCCAATTGCCACATATCTTGCAACGAAGTTGCCTATGTTTTAGATCATCCGATTGTAGGTCTTTTGCTTCAACCCTTTTATTCTTTTTTGCCTATTTCACCCAGATGATCAAGGGAAAGTCGTAATTTGTGATTTTTACCTAAATTTCGGGAAATGGACAAAATCGAAAATTTTTCTGGATACACATTTTCAAGCAAAGAGTCTCATTCATCGATGTTCTATACATTGGCTCCCAACTGCCACATATCTTGCAACGAAGTTGCCTATGTTTTAGATCATCCGATTGTAGGTCTTTTGGTTCAACCCTTTTATTCTTTTTTGCCTATTCCACCCAGATGATCAAGGGAAAGTCGTAATTTGTGATTTTTACCTAAATTTCAGGACCTGGACAAAATCGAAAATTTTTCTGGATACACATTTTCAAGCAAAGAGTCTCATTCATCGATGTTCTATACATTGGCTCCCAATTGCCACATATCTTGCAACTAAGTTGCCTATGTTTTAGATCATCCGATTGTAGGTCTTTTGCTTCAACCCTTTTATTCTTTTTTGCCTATTTCACCCAGATGATCAAGGGAAAGTCGTAATTTGTGATTTTTACCTAAATTTCGGGAAATGGACAAAATCGAAAATTTTTCTGGATACACATTTTCAAGCAAAGAGTCTCATTCATCGATGTTCTATACATTGTTAAATAAATACCTCATTGGCTACCAATTGCAACATATCTTGCAACGAAGTTGCCTATGTTTCCGATTGTCCGGTCTTTTGGTTCAACCCTTTTATTCTTTCTTGCCTATTTCACCCAGATGATCAAGGGAAAGTCGTAATTTGTGATTTTTACCTAAATTTCAGGACCTGGACAAAATCGAAAATTTTTCTGGATAGACATTTTCAAGCAAAGAGTCTCATTCATCGATGTTCTATACATTGTTAAATAAATACCTCATTGGCTACCAATTGCAACATATCTTGCAACGAAGTTGCCTATGTTTCCGATTGTCCGGTCTTTTGGTTCAACCCTTTTATTCTTTTTTGCCTATTCCACCCAGATGATCAAGGGAAAGTCGTAATTTGTGATTTTTACCTAAATTTCGGGAAATGGACAAAATCGAAAATTTTTCTGGATAGACATTTTCAAGCAAAGAGTCTCATTCATCGATGTTCTATACATTGGCTCCCAACTGCCACATATCTTGCAACGAAGTTGCCTATGTTTTAGATCATCCGATTGTAGGTCTTTTGCTTCAACCCTTTTATTCTTTTTTGCCTATTTCACCCAGATGATCAAGGGAAAGTCGTAATTTGTGATTTTTACCTAAATTTCGGGAAATGGACAAAATCGAAAATTTTTCTGGATACACATTTTCAAGCAAAGAGTCTCATTCATCGATGTTCTATACATTGTTAAATAAATACCTCATTGGCTACCAATTGCAACATATCTTGCAACGAAGTTGCCTATGTTTCCGATTGTCCGGTCTTTTGGTTCAACCCTTTTATTCTTTTTTGCCTAT
Organism: Xylota sylvarum; assembly: GCA_905220385.1. Lineage (NCBI taxonomy): Eukaryota > Metazoa > Arthropoda > Insecta > Diptera > Syrphidae > Xylota > Xylota sylvarum. Next base: position 97,336,723 of record LR999957.1, on the reverse strand, counting down.
TCCACCCAGATGATCAAGGGAAAGTCGTAATTTGTGATTTTTACCTAAATTTCAGGACCTGGACAAAATCGAAAATTTTTCTGGATACACATTTTCAAGCAAAGAGTCTCATTCATCGATGTTCTATACATTGGCTCCCAACTGCCACATATCTTGCAACGAAGTTGCCTATGTTTTAGATCATCCGATTGTAGGTCTTTTGGTTCAACCCTTTTATTCTTTTTTGCCTATTCCACCCAGATGATCAATTGAAAGTCGTAATTTGTGATTTTTACCTAAATTTCAGGACCTGGACAAAATCGAAAATTTTTCTGGATACACATTTTCAAGCAAAGAGTCTCATTCATCGATGTTCTATACATTGGCTCCCAATTGCCACATATCTTGCAACTAAGTTGCCTATGTTTTAGATCATCCGATTGTAGGTCTTTTGGTTCAACCCTTTTATTCTTTTTTGCCTATTCCACCCAGATGATCAAGGGAAAGTCGTAATTTGTGATTTTTACCTAAATTTCAGGACCTGGACAAAATCGAAAATTTTTCTGGATACACATTTTCAAGCAAAGAGTCTCATTCATCGATGTTCTATACATTGGCTCCCAACTGCCACATATCTTGCAACGAAGTTGCCTATGTTTCCGATTGTCCGGTCTTTTGGTTCAACCCTTTTATTCTTTCTTGCCTATTTCACCCAGATGATCAAGGGAAAGTCGTAATTTGTGATTTTTACCTAAATTTCAGGACCTGGACAAAATCGGAAATTTTTCTGGATACACATTTTCAAGCAAAGAGTCTCATTCATCGATGTTCTATACATTGGCTCCCAATTGCCACATATCTTGCAACGAAGTTGCCTATGTTTTAGATCATCCGATTGTAGGTCTTTTGCTTCAACCCTTTTATTCTTTTTTGCCTATTTCACCCAGATGATCAAGGGAAAGTCGTAATTTGTGATTTTTACCTAAATTTCGGGAAATGGACAAAATCGAAAATTTTTCTGGATACACATTTTCAAGCAAAGAGTCTCATTCATCGATGTTCTATACATTGTTAAATAAATACCTCATTGGCTACCAATTGCAACATATCTTGCAACGAAGTTGCCTATGTTTCCGATTGTCCGGTCTTTTGGTTCAACCCTTTTATTCTTTCTTGCCTATTTCACCCAGATGATCAAGGGAAAGTCGTAATTTGTGATTTTTACCTAAATTTCAGGACCTGGACAAAATCGAAAATTTTTCTGGATACACATTTTCAAGCAAAGAGTCTCATTCATCGATGTTCTATACATTGGCTCCCAACTGCCACATATCTTGCAACGAAGTTGCCTATGTTTTAGATCATCCGATTGTAGGTCTTTTGGTTCAACCCTTTTATTCTTTTTTGCCTATTCCACCCAGATGATCAAGGGAAAGTCGTAATTTGTGATTTTTACCTAAATTTCAGGACCTGGACAAAATCGAAAATTTTTCTGGATACACATTTTCAAGCAAAGAGTCTCATTCATCGATGTTCTATACATTGGCTCCCAATTGCCACATATCTTGCAACTAAGTTGCCTATGTTTTAGATCATCCGATTGTAGGTCTTTTGCTTCAACCCTTTTATTCTTTTTTGCCTATTTCACCCAGATGATCAAGGGAAAGTCGTAATTTGTGATTTTTACCTAAATTTCGGGAAATGGACAAAATCGAAAATTTTTCTGGATACACATTTTCAAGCAAAGAGTCTCATTCATCGATGTTCTATACATTGTTAAATAAATACCTCATTGGCTACCAATTGCAACATATCTTGCAACGAAGTTGCCTATGTTTCCGATTGTCCGGTCTTTTGGTTCAACCCTTTTATTCTTTCTTGCCTATTTCACCCAGATGATCAAGGGAAAGTCGTAATTTGTGATTTTTACCTAAATTTCAGGACCTGGACAAAATCGAAAATTTTTCTGGATACACATTTTCAAGCAAAGAGTCTCATTCATCGATGTTCTATACATTGGCTCCCAACTGCCACATATCTTGCAACGAAGTTGCCTATGTTTTAGATCATCCGATTGTAGGTCTTTTGGTTCAACCCTTTTATTCTTTCTTGCCTATTCCACCCAGATGATCAAGGGAAAGTCGTAATTTGTGATTTTTACCTAAATTTCAGGACCTGGACAAAATCGAAAATTTTTCTGGATACACATTTTCAAGCAAAGAGTCTCATTCATCGATGTTCTATACATTGGCTCCCAATTGCCACATATCTTGCAACTAAGTTGCCTATGTTTTAGATCATCCGATTGTAGGTCTTTTGGTTCAACCCTTTTATTCTTTTTTGCCTATTTCACCCAGATGATCAAGGGGAAGTCGTAATTTGTGATTTTTACCTAAATTTCAGGACCTGGACAAAATCGAAAATTTTTCTGGATACACATTTTCAAGCTAAGAGTCTCATTCATCGATGTTCTATACATTGTTAAATAAATACCTCATTGGCTACCAATTGCAACATATCTTGCAACTAAGTTGCCTATGTTTTAGATCATCCGATTGTAGGTCTTTTGGTTCAACCCTTTTATTCTTTTTTGCCTATTTCACCCAGATGATCAAGGGGAAGTCGTAATTTGTGATTTTTACCTAAATTTCAGGACCTGGACAAAATCGAAAATTTTTCTGGATACACATTTTCAAGCTAAGAGTCTCATTCATCGATGTTCTATACATTGTTAAATAAATACCTCATTGGCTAGCAATTGCAACATATCTTGCAACTAAGTTGCCTATGTTTCCGATTGTCCGGTCTTTTGGTTCAACCCTTTTATTCTTTCTTGCCTATTTCACCCAGATGATCAAGGGAAAGTCGTAATTTGTGATTTTTACCTAAATTTCAGGACCTGGACAAAATCGAAAATTTTTCTGGATACACATTTTCAAGCAAAGAGTCTCATTCATCGATGTTCTATACATTGGCTCCCAACTGCCACATATCTTGCAACGAAGTTGCCTATGTTTTAGATCATCCGATTGTAGGTCTTTTGGTTCAACCCTTTTATTCTTTTTTGCCTATTCCACCCAGATGATCAAGGGAAAGTCGTAATTTGTGATTTTTACCTAAATTTCGGGAAATGGACAAAATCGAAAATTTTTCTGGATACACATTTTCAAGCAAAGAGTCTCATTCATCGATGTTCTATACATTGTTAAATAAATACCTCATTGGCTACCAATTGCAACATATCTTGCAACGAAGTTGCCTATGTTTCCGATTGTCCGGTCTTTTGGTTCAACCCTTTTATTCTTTCTTGCCTATTTCACCCAGATGATCAAGGGAAAGTCGTAATTTGTGATTTTTACCTAAATTTCAGGACCTGGACAAAATCGAAAATTTTTCTGGATACACATTTTCAAGCAAAGAGTCTCATTCATCGATGTTCTATACATTGGCTCCCAACTGCCACATATCTTGCAACTAAGTTGCCTATGTTTTAGATCATCCGATTGTAGGTCTTTTGGTTCAACCCTTTTATTCTTTTTTGCCTATTTCACCCAGATGATCAAGGGGAAGTCGTAATTTGTGATTTTTACCTAAATTTCAGGACCTGGACAAAATCGAAAATTTTTCTGGATACACATTTTCAAGCTAAGAGTCTCATTCATCGATGTTCTATACATTGTTAAATAAATACCTCATTGGCTACCAATTGCAACATATCTTGCAACTAAGTTGCCTATGTTTTAGATCATCCGATTGTAGGTCTTTTGGTTCAACCCTTTTATTCTTTTTTGCCTATTTCACCCAGATGATCAAGGGGAAGTCGTAATTTGTGATTTTTACCTAAATTTCAGGACCTGGACAAAATCGAAAATTTTTCTGGATACACATTTTCAAGCAAAGAGTCTCATTCATCGATGTTCTATACATTGGCTCCCAATTGCCACATATCTTGCAACTAAGTTGCCTATGTTTTAGATCATCCGATTGTAGGTCTTTTGGTTCAACCCTTTTATTCTTTTTTGCCTATTTCACCCAGATGATCAAGGGGAAGTCGTAATTTGTGATTTTTACCTAAATTTCAGGACCTGGACAAAATCGAAAATTTTTCTGGATACACATTTTCAAGCTAAGAGTCTCATTCATCGATGTTCTATACATTGTTAAATAAATACCTCATTGGCTACCAATTGCAACATATCTTGCAACTAAGTTGCCTATGTTTTAGATCATCCGATTGTAGGTCTTTTGGTTCAACCCTTTTATTCTTTTTTGCCTATTTCACCCAGATGATCAAGGGGAAGTCGTAATTTGTGATTTTTACCTAAATTTCAGGACCTGGACAAAATCGAAAATTTTTCTGGATACACATTTTCAAGCAAAGAGTCTCATTCATCGATGTTCTATACATTGGCTCCCAACTGCCACATATCTTGCAACGAAGTTGCCTATGTTTTAGATCATCCGATTGTAGGTCTTTTGGTTCAACCCTTTTATTCTTTTTTGCCTATTCCACCCAGATGATCAAGGGAAAGTCGTAATTTGTGATTTTTACCTAAATTTCAGGACCTGGACAAAATCGAAAATTTTTCTGGATAGACATTTTCAAGCAAAGAGTCTCATTCATCGATGTTCTATACATTGGCTCCCAATTGCCACATATCTTGCAACTAAGTTGCCTATGTTTTAGATCATCCGATTGTAGGTCTTTTGGTTCAACCCTTTTATTCTTTCTTGCCTATTTCACCCAGATGATCAAGGGAAAGTCGTAATTTGTGATTTTTACCTAAATTTCAGGACCTGGACAAAATCGAAAATTTTTCTGGATACACATTTTCAAGCAAAGAGTCTCATTCATCGATGTTCTATACATTGGCTCCCAATTGCCACATATCTTGCAACTAAGTTGCCTATGTTTTAGATCATCCGATTGTAGGTCTTTTGGTTCAACCCTTTTATCCTTTTTTGCCTATTCCACCCAGATGATCAAGGGAAAGTCGTAATTTGTGATTTTTACCTAAATTTCAGGACCTGGACAAAATCGAAAATTTTTCTGGATAGACATTTTCAAGCAAAGAGTCTCATTCATCGATGTTCTATACATTGGCTCCCAATTGCCACATATCTTGCAACTAAGTTGCCTATGTTTTAGATCATCCGATTGTAGGTCTTTTGGTTCAACCCTTTTATTCTTTTTTGCCTATTTCACCCAGATGATCAAGGGAAAGTCGTAATTTGTGATTTTTACCTAAATTTCAGGACCTGGACAAAATCGAAAATTTTTCTGGATAGACATTTTCAAGCAAAGAGTCTCATTCATCGATGTTCTATACATTGGCTCCCAATTGCCACATATCTTGCAACTAAGTTGCCTATGTTTTAGATCATCCGATTGTAGGTCTTTTGGTTCAACCCTTTTATTCTTTTTTGCCTATTTCACCCAGATGATCAAGGGAAAGTTGTAATTTGTGATTTTTACCTAAATTTCAGGACCTGGACAAAATCGAAAATTTTTCTGGATACACATTTTCAAGCAAAGAGTCTCATTCATCGATGTTCTATACATTGGCTCCCAACTGCCACATATCTTGCAACGAAGTTGCCTATGATTTAGATCATCCGATTGTAGGTCTTTTGGTTCAACCCTTTTATTCTTTTTTGCCTATTCCACCCAGATGATCAAGGGAAAGTCGTAATTTGTGATTTTTACCTAAATTTCAGGACCTGGACAAAATCGAAAATTTTTCTGGATAGACATTTTCAAGCAAAGAGTCTGATTCATCGATGTTCTATACATTGGCTCCCAATTGCCACATATCTTGCAACTAAGTTGCCTATGTTTTAGATCATCCGATTGCAGGTCTTTTGGTTCAACCCTTTTATTCTTTCTTGCCTATTTCACCCAGATGATCAAGGGAAAGTTGTAATTTGTGATTTTTACCTAAATTTCAGGACCTGGACAAAATCGAAAATTTTTCTGGATACACATTTTCAAGCTAAGAGTCTCATTCATCGATGTTCTATACATTGTTAAATAAATACCTCATTGGCTAGCAATTGCAACATATCTTGCAACTAAGTTGCCTATGTTTTAGATCATCCGATTGTAGGTCTTTTGGTTCAACCCTTTTATTCTTTTTTGCCTATTTCACCCAGATGATCAAGGGAAAGTCGTAATTTGTGATTTTTACCTAAATTTCGGGAAATGGACAAAATCGAAAATTTTTCTGGATACACATTTTCAAGCAAAGAGTCTCATTCATCGATGTTCTATACATTGTTAAATAAATACCTCATTGGCTACCAATTGCAACATATCTTGCAACGAAGTTGCCTATGTTTCCGATTGTCCGGTCTTTTGGTTCAACCCTTTTATTCTTTCTTGCCTATTTCACCCAGATGATCAAGGGAAAGTCGTAATTTGTGATTTTTACCTAAATTTCGGGAAATGGACAAAATCGAAAATTTTTCTGGATAGACATTTTCAAGCAAAGAGTCTCATTCATCGATGTTCTATACATTGGCTCCCAATTGCCACATATCTTGCAACTAAGTTGCCTATGTTTTAGATCATCCGATTGTAGGTCTTTTGGTTCAACCCTTTTATTCTTTTTTGCCTATTTCACCCAGATGATCAAGGGGAAGTCGTAATTTGTGATTTTTACCTAAATTTCAGGACCTGGACAAAATCGAAAATTTTTCTGGATACACATTTTCAAGCAAAGAGTCTCATTCATCGATGTTCTATACATTGGCTCCCAACTGCCACATATCTTGCAACGAAGTTGCCTATGATTTAGATCATCCGATTGTAGGTCTTTTGGTTCAACCCTTTTATTCTTTTTTGCCTATTTCACCCAGATGATCAAGGGAAAGTTGTAATTTGTGATTTTTACCTAAATTTCAGGACCTGGACAAAATCGAAAATTTTTCTGGATACACATTTTCAAGCAAAGAGTCTCATTCATCGATGTTCTATACATTGGCTCCCAACTGCCACATATCTTGCAACGAAGTTGCCTATGATTTAGATCATCCGATTGTAGGTCTTTTGGTTCAACCCTTTTATTCTTTTTTGCCTATTCCACCCAGATGATCAAGGGAAAGTCGTAATTTGTGATTTTTACCTAAATTTCAGGACCTGGACAAAATCGAAAATTTTTCTGGATAGACATTTTCAAGCAAAGAGTCTGATTCATCGATGTTCTATACATTGGCTCCCAATTGCCACATATCTTGCAACTAAGTTGCCTATGTTTTAGATCATCCGATTGTAGGTCTTTTGGTTCAACCCTTTTATTCTTTCTTGCCTATTTCACCCAGATGATCAAGGGAAAGTTGTAATTTGTGATTTTTACCTAAATTTCAGGACCTGGACAAAATCGAAAATTTTTCTGGATACACATTTTCAAGCAAAGAGTCTCATTCATCGATGTTCTATACATTGGCTCCCAATTGCCACATATCTTGCAACTAAGTTGCCTATGTTTTAGATCATCCGATTGTAGGTCTTTTGGTTCAACCCTTTTATTCTTTTTTGCCTATTTCACCCAGATGATCAAGGGGAAGTCGTAATTTGTGATTTTTACCTAAATTTCAGGACCTGGACAAAATCGAAAATTTTTCTGGATACACATTTTCAAGCAAAGAGTCTCATTCATCGATGTTCTATACATTGGCTCCCAACTTCCACATATCTTGCAACGAAGTTGCCTATGATTTAGATCATCCGATTGTAGGTCTTTTGGTTCAACCCTTTTTTCTTTTTTGCCTATTTCACCCAGATGATCAAGGGGAAGTCGTAATTTGTGATTTTTACCTAAATTTCAGGACCTGGACAAAATCGAAAATTTTTCTGGATACACATTTTCAAGCAAAGAGTCTCATTCATCGATGTTCTATACATTGTTAAATAAATACCTCATTGGCTACCAATTGCAACATATCTTGCAACTAAGTTGCCTATGTTTTAGATCATCCGATTGTAGGTCTTTTGGTTCAACCCTTTTATTCTTTCTTGCCTATTTCACCCAGATGATCAAGGGAAAGTTGTAATTTGTGATTTTTACCTAAATTTCAGGACCTGGACAAAATCGAAAATTTTTCTGGATACACATTTTCAAGCTAAGAGTCTCATTCATCGATGTTCTATACATTGTTAAATAAATACCTCATTGGCTACCAATTGCAACATATCTTGCAACTAAGTTGCCTATGTTTTAGATCATCCGATTGTAGGTCTTTTGGTTCAACCCTTTTATTCTTTCTTGCCTATTTCACCCAGATGATCAAGGGAAAGTTGTAATTTGTGATTTTTACCTAAATTTCAGGACCTGGACAAAATCGAAAATTTTTCTGGATACACATTTTCAAGCTAAGAGTCTCATTCATCGATGTTCTATACATTGTTAAATAAATACCTCATTGGCTAGCAATTGCAACATATCTTGCAACTAAGTTGCCTATGTTTTAGATCATCCGATTGTAGGTCTTTTGGTTCAACCCTTTTATTCTTTTTTGCCTATTTCACCCAGATGATCAAGGGAAAGTCGTAATTTGTGATTTTTACCTAAATTTCGGGAAATGGACAAAATCGAAAATTTTTCTGGATACACATTTTCAAGCAAAGAGTCTCATTCATCGATGTTCTATACATTGTTAAATAAATACCTCATTGGCTACCAATTGCAACATATCTTGCAACGAAGTTGCCTATGTTTCCGATTGTCCGGTCTTTTGGTTCAACCCTTTTATTCTTTCTTGCCTATTTCACCCAGATGATCAAGGGAAAGTCGTAATTTGTGATTTTTACCTAAATTTCAGGACCTGGACAAAATCGAAAATTTTTCTGGATACACATTTTCAAGCAAAGAGTCTCATTCATCGATGTTCTATACATTGGCTCCCAATTGCCACATATCTTGCAACTAAGTTGCCTATGATTTAGATCATCCGATTGTAGGTCTTTTGGTTCAACCCTTTTATTCTTTTTTGCCTATTTCACCCAGATGATCAAGGGAAAGTCGTAATTTGTGATTTTTACCTAAATTTCAGGACCTGGACAAAATCGAAAATTTTTCTGGATACACATTTTCAAGCAAAGAGTCTCATTCATCGATGTTCTATACATTGGCTCCCAACTGCCACATATCTTGCAACGAAGTTGCCTATGATTTAGATCATCCGATTGTAGGTCTTTTGGTTCAACCCTTTTATTCTTTTTTGCCTATTCCACCCAGATGATCAAGGGAAAGTCGTAATTTGTGATTTTTACCTAAATTTCAGGACCTGGACAAAATCGAAAATTTTTCTGGATAGACATTTTCAAGCAAAGAGTCTGATTCATCGATGTTCTATACATTGGCTCCCAATTGCCACATATCTTGCAACTAAGTTGCCTATGTTTTAGATCATCCGATTGTAGGTCTTTTGGTTCAACCCTTTTATTCTTTCTTGCCTATTTCACCCAGATGATCAAGGGAAAGTTGTAATTTGTGATTTTTACCTAAATTTCAGGACCTGGACAAAATCGAAAATTTTTCTGGATACACATTTTCAAGCAAAGAGTCTCATTCATCGATGTTCTATACATTGTTAAATAAATACCTCATTGGCTACCAATTGCAACATATCTTGCAACGAAGTTGCCTATGTTTTAGATCATCCGATTGTAGGCCTTTTGGTTCAACCCTTTTATTCTTTCTTGCCTATTTCACCCAGATGATCAAGGGAAAGTTGTAATTTGTGATTTTTACCTAAATTTCAGGACCTGGACAAAATCGAAAATTTTTCTGGATACACATTTTCAAGCAAAGAGTCTCATTCATCGATGTTCTATACATTGGCTCCCAACTGCCACATATCTTGCAACGAAGTTGCCTATGATTTAGATCATCCGATTGTAGGTCTTTTGGTTCAACCCTTTTATTCTTTTTTGCCTATTTCACCCAGATGATCAAGGGAAAGTTGTAATTTGTGATTTTTACCTAAATTTCAGGACCTGGACAAAATCGAAAATTTTTCTGGATACACATTTTCAAGCTAAGAGTCTCATTCATCGATGTTCTATACATTGTTAAATAAATACCTCATTGGCTACCAATTGCAACATATCTTGCAACGAAGTTGCCTATGTTTTAGATCATCCGATTGTAGGTCTTTTGGTTCAACCCTTTTATTCTTTTTTGCCTATTTCACCCAGATGATCAAGGGAAAGTTGTAATTTGTGATTTTTACCTAAATTTCAGGACCTGGACAAAATCGAAAATTTTTCTGGATACACATTTTCAAGCAAAGAGTCTCATTCATCGATGTTCTATACATTGGCTCCCAACTGCCACATATCTTGCAACGAAGTTGCCTATGATTTAGATCATCCGATTGTAGGTCTTTTGGTTCAACCCTTTTATTCTTTTTTGCCTATTTCACCCAGATGATCAAGGGAAAGTTGTAATTTGTGATTTTTACCTAAATTTCAGGACCTGGACAAAATCGAAAATTTTTCTGGATACACATTTTCAAGCTAAGAGTCTCATTCATCGATGTTCTATACATTGTTAAATAAATACCTCATTGGCTAGCAATTGCAACATATCTTGCAACTAAGTTGCCTATGTTTTAGATCATCCGATTGTAGGTCTTTTGGTTCAACCCTTTTATTCTTTTTTGCCTATTTCACCCAGATGATCAAGGGAAAGTCGTAATTTGTGATTTTTACCTAAATTTCGGGAAATGGACAAAATCGAAAATTTTTCTGGATACACATTTTCAAGCAAAGAGTCTCATTCATCGATGTTCTATACATTGTTAAATAAATACCTCATTGGCTACCAATTGCAACATATCTTGCAACGAAGTTGCCTATGTTTCCGATTGTCCGGTCTTTTGGTTCAACCCTTTTATTCTTTCTTGCCTATTTCACCCAGATGATCAAGGGAAAGTCGTAATTTGTGATTTTTACCTAAATTTCAGGACCTGGACAAAATCGAAAATTTTTCTGGATACACATTTTCAAGCAAAGAGTCTCATTCATCGATGTTCTATACATTGGCTCCCAATTGCCACATATCTTGCAACTAAGTTGCCTATGTTTTAGATCATCCGATTGTAGGTCTTTTGGTTCAACCCTTTTATCCTTTTTTGCCTATTCCACCCAGATGATCAAGGGAAAGTCGTAATTTGTGATTTTTACCTAAATTTCAGGACCTGGACAAAATCGAAAATTTTTCTGGATAGACATTTTCAAGCAAAGAGTCTCATTCATCGATGTTCTATACATTGGCTCCCAATTGCCACATATCTTGCAACTAAGTTGCCTATGTTTTAGATCATCCGATTGTAGGTCTTTTGGTTCAACCCTTTTATTCTTTCTTGCCTATTTCACCCAGATGATCAAGGGAAAGTTGTAATTTGTGATTTTTACCTAAATTTCAGGACCTGGACAAAATCGAAAATTTTTCTGGATAGACATTTTCAAGCAAAGAGTCTCATTCATCGATGTTCTATACATTGGCTCCCAATTGCCACATATCTTGCAACTAAGTTGCCTATGTTTTAGATCATCCGATTGTAGGTCTTTCGGTTCAACCCTTTTATTCTTTTTTGCCTATTTCACCCAGATGATCAAGGGGAAGTCGTAATTTGTGATTTTTACCTAAATTTCAGGACCTGGACAAAATCGAAAATTTTTCTGGATACACATTTTCAAGCAAAGAGTCTCATTCATCGATGTTCTATACATTGGCTCCCAACTGCCACATATCTTGCAACGAAGTTGCCTATGATTTAGATCATCCGATTGTAGGTCTTTTGGTTCAACCCTTTTATTCTTTTTTGCCTATTTCACCCAGATGATCAAGGGAAAGTTGTAATTTGTGATTTTTACCTAAATTTCAGGACCTGGACAAAATCGAAAATTTTTCTGGATACACATTTTCAAGCAAAGAGTCTCATTCATCGATGTTCTATACATTGGCTCCCAACTGCCACATATCTTGCAACGAAGTTGCCTATGATTTAGATCATCCGATTGTAGGTCTTTTGGTTCAACCCTTTTATTCTTTTTTGCCTATTCCACCCAGATGATCAAGGGAAAGTCGTAATTTGTGATTTTTACCTAAATTTCAGGACCTGGACAAAATCGAAAATTTTTCTGGATACACATTTTCAAGCAAAGAGTCTCATTCATCGATGTTCTATACATTGGCTCCCAATTGCCACATATCTTGCAACTAAGTTGCCTATGTTTTAGATCATCCGATTGTAGGTCTTTTGTTTCAACCCTTTTATTCTTTTTTGCCTATTTCACCCAGATGATCAAGGGGAAGTCGTAATTTGTGATTTTTACCTAAATTTCAGGACCTGGACAAAATCGAAAATTTTTCTGGATACACATTTTCAAGCAAAGAGTCTCATTCATCGATGTTCTATACATTGGCTCCCAACTGCCACATATCTTGCAACGAAGTTGCCTATGATTTAGATCATCCGATTGTAGGTCTTTTGGTTCAACCCTTTTATTCTTTTTTGCCTATTTCACCCAGATGATCAAGGGAAAGTTGTAATTTGTGATTTTTACCTAAATTTCAGGACCTGGACAAAATCGAAAATTTTTCTGGATACACATTTTCAAGCAAAGAGTCTCATTCATCGATGTTCTATACATTGTTATACCTCATTGGCTACCAATTGCAACATATCTTGCAACGAAGTTGCCTATGTTTTAGATCATCCGATTGTAGGTCTTTTGGTTCAACCCTTTTATTCTTTCTTGCCTATTTCACCCAGATGATCAAGGGAAAGTTGTAATTTGTGATTTTTACCTAAATTTCAGGACCTGGACAAAATCGAAAATTTTTCTGGATACACATTTTCAAGCAAAGAGTCTCATTCATCGATGTTCTATACATTGGCTCCCAACTGCCACATATCTTGCAACGAAGTTGCCTATGATTTAGATCATCCGATTGTAGGTCTTTTGGTTCAACCCTTTTATTCTTTTTTGCCTATTTCACCCAGATGATCAAGGGAAAGTTGTAATTTGTGATTTTTACCTAAATTTCAGGACCTGGACAAAATCGAAAATTTTTCTGGATACACATTTTCAAGCAAAGAGTCTCATTCATCGATGTTCTATACATTGGCTCCCAACTGCCACATATCTTGCAACGAAGTTGCCTATGATTTAGATCATCCGATTGTAGGTCTTTTGGTTCAACCCTTTTATTCTTTTTTGCCTATTCCACCCAGATGATCAAGGGAAAGTCGTAATTTGTGATTTTTACCTAAATTTCAGGACCTGGACAAAATCGAAAATTTTTCTGGATACACATTTTCAAGCAAAGAGTCTCATTCATCGATGTTCTATACATTGGCTCCCAATTGCCACATATCTTGCAACTAAGTTGCCTATGTTTTAGATCATCCGATTGTAGGTCTTTTGGTTCAACCCTTTTATTCTTTCTTGCCTATTTCACCCAGATGATCAAGGGAAAGTTGTAATTTGTGATTTTTACCTAAATTTCAGGACCTGGACAAAATCGAAAATTTTTCTGGATACACATTTTCAAGCAAAGAGTCTCATTCATCGATGTTCTATACATTGGCTCCCAATTGCCACATATCTTGCAACTAAGTTGCCTATGTTTTAGATCATCCGATTGTAGGTCTTTTGTTTCAACCCTTTTATTCTTTTTTGCCTATTTCACCCAGATGATCAAGGGGAAGTCGTAATTTGTGATTTTTACCTAAATTTCAGGACCTGGACAAAATCGAAAATTTTTCTGGATACACATTTTCAAGCAAAGAGTCTCATTCATCGATGTTCTATACATTGGCTCCCAACTGCCACATATCTTGCAACGAAGTTGCCTATGATTTAGATCATCCGATTGTAGGTCTTTTGGTTCAACCCTTTTATTCTTTTTTGCCTATTTCACCCAGATGATCAAGGGAAAGTTGTAATTTGTGATTTTTACCTAAATTTCAGGACCTGGACAAAATCGAAAATTTTTCTGGATACACATTTTCAAGCAAAGAGTCTCATTCATCGATGTTCTATACATTGTTAAATAAATACCTCATTGGCTACCAATTGCAACATATCTTGCAACGAAGTTGCCTATGTTTTAGATCATCCGATTGTAGGTCTTTTGGTTCAACCCTTTTATTCTTTCTTGCCTATTTCACCCAGATGATCAAGGGAAAGTTGTAATTTGTGATTTTTACCTAAATTTCAGGACTTGGACAAAATCGAAAATTTTTCTGGATACACATTTTCAAGCAAAGAGTCTCATTCATCGATGTTCTATACATTGGCTCCCAACTGCCACATATCTTGCAACGAAGTTGCCTATGATTTAGATCATCCGATTGTAGGTCTTTTGGTTCAACCCTTTTATTCTTTTTTGCCTATTTCACCCAGATGATCAAGGGAAAGTTGTAATTTGTGATTTTTACCTAAATTTCAGGACCTGGACAAAATCGAAAATTTTTCTGGATACCCATTTTCAAGCAAAGAGTCTCATTCATCGATGTTCTATACATTGGCTCCCAACTGCCACATATCTTGCAACGAAGTTGCCTATGATTTAGATCATCCGATTGTAGGTCTTTTGGTTCAACCCTTTTATTCTTTTTTGCCTATTCCACCCAGATGATCAAGGGAAAGTCGTAATTTGTGATTTTTACCTAAATTTCAGGACCTGGACAAAATCGAAAATTTTTCTGGATAGACATTTTCAAGCAAAGAGTCTGATTCATCGATGTTCTATACATTGGCTCCCAATTGCCACATATCTTGCAACTAAGTTGCCTATGTTTTAGATCATCCGATTGTAGGTCTTTTGGTTCAACCCTTTTATTCTTTCTTGCCTATTTCACCCAGATGATCAAGGGAAAGTTGTAATTTGTGATTTTTACCTAAATTTCAGGACCTGGACAAAATCGAAAATTTTTCTGGATACACATTTTCAAGCAAAGAGTCTCATTCATCGATGTTCTATACATTGGCTCCCAATTGCCACATATCTTGCAACTAAGTTGCCTATGTTTTAGATCATCCGATTGTAGGTCTTTTGGTTCAACCCTTTTATTCTTTTTTGCCTATTTCACCCAGATGATCAAGGGGAAGTCGTAATTTGTGATTTTTACCTAAATTTCAGGACCTGGACAAAATCGAAAATTTTTCTGGATACACATTTTCAAGCAAAGAGTCTCATTCATCGATGTTCTATACATTGGCTCCCAACTGCCACATATCTTGCAACGAAGTTGCCTATGATTTAGATCATCCGATTGTAGGTCTTTTGGTTCAACCCTTTTATTCTTTTTTGCCTATTTCACCCAGATGATCAAGGGAAAGTTGTAATTTGTGATTTTTACCTAAATTTCAGGACCTGGACAAAATCGAAAATTTTTCTGGATACACATTTTCAAGCAAAGAGTCTCATTCATCGATGTTCTATACATTGTTAAATAAATACCTCATTGGCTACCAATTGCAACATATCTTGCAACGAAGTTGCCTATGTTTTAGATCATCCGATTGTAGGTCTTTTGGTTCAACCCTTTTATTCTTTCTTGCCTATTTCACCCAGATGATCAAGGGAAAGTTGTAATTTGTGATTTTTACCTAAATTTCAGGACCTGGACAAAATCGAAAATTTTTCTGGATACACATTTTCAAGCAAAGAGTCTCATTCATCGATGTTCTATACATTGGCTCCCAACTGCCACATATCTTGCAACGAAGTTGCCTATGATTTAGATCATCCGATTGTAGGTCTTTTGGTTCAACCCTTTTATTCTTTTTTGCCTATTTCACCCAGATGATCAAGGGAAAGTTGTAATTTGTGATTTTTACCTAAATTTCAGGACCTGGACAAAATCGAAAATTTTTCTGGATACACATTTTCAAGCAAAGAGTCTCATTCATCGATGTTCTATACATTGGCTCCCAACTGCCACATATCTTGCAACGAAGTTGCCTATGATTTAGATCATCCGATTGTAGGTCTTTTGGTTCAACCCTTTTATTCTTTTTTGCCTATTCCACCCAGATGATTAAGGGAAAGTCGTAATTTGTGATTTTTACCTAAATTTCAGGACCTGGACAAAATCGAAAATTTTTCTGGATAGACATTTTCAAGCAAAGAGTCTGATTCATCGATGTTCTATACATTGGCTCCCAATTGCCACATATCTTGCAACTAAGTTGCCTATGTTTTAGATCATCCGATTGTAGGTCTTTTGGTTCAACCCTTTTATTCTTTCTTGCCTATTTCACCCAGATGATCAAGGGAAAGTTGTAATTTGTGATTTTTACCTAAATTTCAGGACCTGGACAAAATCGAAAATTTTTCTGGATACACATTTTCAAGCAAAGAGTCTCATTCATCGATGTTCTATACATTGGCTCCCAATTGCCACATATCTTGCAACTAAGTTGCCTATGTTTTAGATCATCCGATTGTAGGTCTTTTGTTTCAACCCTTTTATTCTTTTTTGCCTATTTCACCCAGATGATCAAGGGGAAGTCGTAATTTGTGATTTTTACCTAAATTTCAGGACCTGGACAAAATCGAAAATTTTTCTGGATACACATTTTCAAGCAAAGAGTCTCATTCATCGATGTTCTATACATTGGCTCCCAACTGCCACATATCTTGCAACGAAGTTGCCTATGATTTAGATCATCCGATTGTAGGTCTTTTGGTTCAACCCTTTTATTCTTTTTTGCCTATTTCACCCAGATGATCAAGGGAAAGTTGTAATGTGTGATTTTTACCTAAATTTCAGGACCTGGACAAAATCGAAAATTTTTCTGGATACACATTTTCAAGCAAAGAGTCTCATTCATCGATGTTCTATACATTGTTAAATAAATACCTCATTGGCTACCAATTGCAACATATCTTGCAACGAAGTTGCCTATGATTTAGATCATCCGATTGTAGGTCTTTTGGTTCAACCCTTTTATTCTTTTTTGCCTATTTCACCCAGATGATCAAGGGGAAGTCGTAATTTGTGATTTTTACCTAAATTTCAGGACCTGGACAAAATCGAAAATTTTTCTGGATACACATTTTCAAGCAAAGAGTCTCATTCATCGATGTTCTATACATTGGCTCCCAACTGCCACATATCTTGCAACGAAGTTGCCTATGATTTAGATCATCCGATTGTAGGTCTTTTGGTTCAACCCTTTTATTCTTTTTTGCCTATTTCACCCAGATGATCAAGGGAAAGTTGTAATTTGTGATTTTTACCTAAATTTCAGGACCTGGACAAAATCGAAAATTTTTCTGGATACACATTTTCAAGCAAAGAGTCTCATTCATCGATGTTCTATACATTGGCTCCCAACTGCCACATATCTTGCAACGAAGTTGCCTATGATTTAGATCATCCGATTGTAGGTCTTTTGGTTCAACCCTTTTATTCTTTTTTGCCTATTCCACCCAGATGATCAAGGGAAAGTCGTAATTTGTGATTTTTACCTAAATTTCAGGACCTGGACAAAATCGAAAATTTTTCTGGATAGACATTTTCAAGCAAAGAGTCTGATTCATCGATGTTCTATACATTGGCTCCCAATTGCCACATATCTTGCAACTAAGTTGCCTATGTTTTAGATCATCCGATTGTAGGTCTTTTGGTTCAACCCTTTTATTCTTTTTTGCCTATTTCACCCAGATGATCAAGGGAAAGTTGTAATTTGTGATTTTTACCTAAATTTCAGGACCTGGACAAAATCGAAAATTTTTCTGGATACACATTTTCAAGCAAAGAGTCTCATTCATCGATGTTCTATACATTGGCTCCCAATTGCCACATATCTTGCAACTAAGTTGCCTATGTTTTAGATCATCCGATTGTAGGTCTTTTGTTTCAACCCTTTTATTCTTTTTTGCCTATTTCACCCAGATGATCAAGGGGAAGTCGTAATTTGTGATTTTTACCTAAATTTCAGGACCTGGACAAAATCGAAAATTTTTCTGGATACACATTTTCAAGCAAAGAGTCTCATTCATCGATGTTCTATACATTGGCTCCCAACTGCCACATATCTTGCAACGAAGTTGCCTATGATTTAGATCATCCGATTGTAGGTCTTTTGGTTCAACCCTTTTATTCTTTTTTGCCTATTTCACCCAGATGATCAAGGGGAAGTCGTAATTTGTGATTTTTACCTAAATTTCAGGACCTGGACAAAATCGAAAATTTTTCTGGATACACATTTTCAAGCAAAGAGTCTCATTCATCGATGTTCTATACATTGTTAAATAAATACCTCATTGGCTACCAATTGCAACATATCTTGCAACGAAGTTGCCTATGTTTTAGATCATCCGATTGTAGGTCTTTTGGTTCAACCCTTTTATTCTTTCTTGCCTATTTCACCCAGATGATCAAGGGAAAGTTGTAATTTGTGATTTTTACCTAAATTTCAGGACCTGGACAAAATCGAAAATTTTTCTGGATACACATTTTCAAGCAAAGAGTCTCATTCATCGATGTTCTATACATTGGCTCCCAATTGCCACATATCTTGCAACTAAGTTGCCTATGTTTTAGATCATCCGATTGTAGGTCTTTTGTTTCAACCCTTTTATTCTTTTTTGCCTATTTCACCCAGATGATCAAGGGAAAGTTGTAATTTGTGATTTTTACCTAAATTTCAGGACCTGGACAAAATCGAAAATTTTTCTGGATACACATTTTCAAGCAAAGAGTCTCATTCATCGATGTTCTATACATTGTTAAATAAATACCTCATTGGCTACCAATTGCAACATATCTTGCAACTAAGTTGCCTATGTTTTAGATCATCCGATTGTAGGTCTTTTGTTTCAACCCTTTTATTCTTTTTTGCCTATTTCACCCAGATGATCAAGGGAAAGTTGTAATTTGTGATTTTTACCTAAATTTCAGGACCTGGACAAAATCGAAAATTTTTCTGGATACACATTTTCAAGCAAAGAGTCTCATTCATCGATGTTCTATACATTGGCTCCCAACTGCCACATATCTTGCAACGAAGTTGCCTATGATTTAGATCATCCGATTGTAGGTCTTTTGGTTCAACCCTTTTATTCTTTTTTGCCTATTCCACCCAGATGATCAAGGGAAAGTCGTAATTTGTGATTTTTACCTAAATTTCAGGACCTGGACAAAATCGAAAATTTTTCTGGATAGACATTTTCAAGCAAAGAGTCTGATTCATCGATGTTCTATACATTGGCTCCCAATTGCCACATATCTTGCAACTAAGTTGCCTATGTTTTAGATCATCCGATTGTAGGTCTTTTGGTTCAACCCTTTTATTCTTTCTTGCCTATTTCACCCAGATGATCAAGGGAAAGTTGTAATTTGTGATTTTTACCTAAATTTCAGGACCTGGACAAAATCGAAAATTTTTCTGGATACACATTTTCAAGCAAAGAGTCTCATTCATCGATGTTCTATACATTGTTAAATAAATACCTCATTGGCTACCAATTGCAACATATCTTGCAACGAAGTTGCCTATGTTTTAGATCATCCGATTGTAGGTCTTTTGGTTCAACCCTTTTATTCTTTCTTGCCTATTTCACCCAGATGATCAAGGGAAAGTTGTAATTTGTGATTTTTACCTAAATTTCAGGACCTGGACAAAATCGAAAATTTTTCTGGATACACATTTTCAAGCAAAGAGTCTCATTCATCGATGTTCTATACATTGGCTCCCAATTGCCACATATCTTGCAACTAAGTTGCCTATGTTTTAGATCATCCGATTGTAGGTCTTTTGGTTCAACCCTTTTATTCTTTTTTGCCTATTTCACCCAGATGATCAAGGGAAAGTCGTAATTTGTGATTTTTACCTAAATTTCAGGACCTGGACAAAATCGAAAATTTTTCTGGATACACATTTTCAAGCAAAGAGTCTCATTCATCGATGTTCTATACATTGGCTCCCAACTGCCACATATCTTGCAACGAAGTTGCCTATGATTTAGATCATCCGATTGTAGGTCTTTTGGTTCAACCCTTTTATTCTTTTTTGCCTATTTCACCCAGATGATCAAGGGAAAGTCGTAATTTGTGATTTTTACCTAAATTTCAGGACCTGGACAAAATCGAAAATTTTTCTGGATACACATTTTCAAGCAAAGAGTCTCATTCATTGATGTTCTATACATTGGCTCCCAACTGCCACATATCTTGCAACGAAGTTGCCTATGATTTAGATCATCCGATTGTAGGTCTTTTGGTTCAACCCTTTTATTCTTTTTTGCCTATTCCACCCAGATGATCAAGGGGAAGTCGTAATTTGTGATTTTTACCTAAATTTCAGGACCTGGACAAAATCGAAAATTTTTCTGGATAGACATTTTCAAGCAAAGAGTATGATTCATCGATGTTCTATACATTGTTAAATAAATACCTCATTGGCTACCAATTGCAACATATCTTGCAACGAAGTTGCCTATGTTTTAGATCATCCGATTGTAGGTCTTTTGGTTCAACCCTTTTATTCTTTTTTGCCTATTCCACCCAGATGATCAAGGGGAAGTCGTAATTTGTGATTTTTACCTAAATTTCAGGACCTGGACAAAATCGAAAATTTTTCTGGATAGACATTTTCAAGCAAAGAGTATGATTCATCGATGTTCTATACATTGTTAAATAAATACCTCATTGGCTACCAATTGCAACATATCTTGCAACGAAGTTGCCTATGTTTTAGATCATCCGATTGTAGGTCTTTTGGTTCAACCCTTTTATTCTTTTTTGCCTATTCCACCCAGATGATCAAGGGGAAGTCGTAATTTGTGATTTTTACCTAAATTTCAGGACCTGGACAAAATCGAAAATTTTTCTGGATAGACATTTTCAAGCAAAGAGTCTGATTCATCGATGTTCTATACATTGTTAAATAAATACCTCATTGGCTACCAATTGCAACATATCTTGCAACGAAGTTGCCTATGTTTTAGATCATCCGATTGTAGGTCTTTTGGTTCAACCCTTTTATTCTTTTTTGCCTATTCCACCCAGATGATCAAGGGGAAGTCGTAATTTGTGATTTTTACCTAAATTTCAGGACCTGGACAAAATCGAAAATTTTTCTGGATAGACATTTTCAAGCAAAGAGTCTGATTCATCGATGTTCTATACATTGTTAAATAAATACCTCATTGGCTACCAATTGCAACATATCTTGCAACGAAGTTGCCTATGTTTTAGATCATCCGATTGTAGGTCTTTAGGTTCAACCCTTTTATTCTTTTTTGCCTATTCCACCCAGATGATCAAGGGGAAGTCGTAATTTGTGATTTTTACCTAAATTTCAGGACCTGGACAAAATCGAAAATTTTTCTGGATACACATTTTCAAGCAAAGAGTCTCATTCATCGATGTTCTATACATTGGCTCCCAATTGCCACATATCTTGCAACTAAGTTGCCTATGTTTTAGATCATCCGATTGTAGGTCTTTAGGTTCAACCCTTTTATTCTTTTTTGCCTATTTCACCCAGATGATCAAGGGGAAGTCGTAATTTGTGATTTTTACCTAAATTTCAGGACCTGGACAAAATCGAAAATTTTTCTGGATAGACATTTTCAAGCAAAGAGTCTGATTCATCGATGTTCTATACATTGTTAAATAAATACCTCATTGGCTACCAATTGCAACATATCTTGCAACGAAGTTGCCTATGTTTTAGATCATCCGATTGTAGGTCTTTAGGTTCAACCCTTTTATTCTTTTTTGCCTATTCCACCCAGATGATCAAGGGGAAGTCGTAATTTGTGATTTTTACCTAAATTTCAGGACCTGGACAAAATCGAAAATTTTTCTGGATACACATTTTCAAGCAAAGAGTCTCATTCATCGATGTTCTATACATTGGCTCCCAATTGCCACATATCTTGCAACTAAGTTGCCTATGTTTTAGATCATCCGATTGTAGGTCTTTAGGTTCAACCCTTTTATTCTTTTTTGCCTATTTCACCCAGATGATCAAGGGGAAGTCGTAATTTGTGATTTTTACCTAAATTTCAGGACCTGGACAAAATCGAAAATTTTTCTGGATACACATTTTCAAGCAAAGAGTCTCATTCATTGATGTTCTATACATTGGCTCCCAACTGCCACATATCTTGCAACGAAGTTGCCTATGATTTAGATCATCCGATTGTAGGTCTTTTGGTTCAACCCTTTTATTCTTTTTTGCCTATTCCACCCAGATGATCAAGGGAAAGTCGTAATTTGTGATTTTTACCTAAATTTCAGGACCTGGACAAAATCGAAAATTTTTCTGGATACACATTTTCAAGCAAAGAGTCTCATTCATTGATGTTCTATACATTGGCTCCCAACTGCCACATATCTTGCAACGAAGTTGCCTATGATTTAGATCATCCGATTGTAGGTCTTTTGGTTCAACCCTTTTATTCTTTTTTGCCTATTCCACCCAGATGATCAAGGGAAAGTCGTAATTTGTGATTTTTACCTAAATTTCAGGACCTGGACAAAATCGAAAATTTTTCTGGATAGACATTTTCAAGCAAAGAGTATGATTCATCGATGTTCTATACATTGTTAAATAAATACCTCATTGGCTACCAATTGCAACATATCTTGCAACGAAGTTGCCTATGATTTAGATCATCCGATTGTAGGTCTTTTGGTTCAACCCTTTTATTCTTTTTTGCCTATTCCACCCAGATGATCAAGGGAAAGTCGTAATTTGTGATTTTTACCTAAATTTCAGGACCTGGACAAAATCGAAAATTTTTCTGGATAGACATTTTCAAGCAAAGAGTCTCATTCATCGATGTTCTATACATTGGCTCCCAATTGCCACATATCTTGCAACTAAGTTGCCTATGTTTTAGATCATCCGATTGTAGGTCTTTTGGTTCAACCCTTTTATTCTTTTTTGCCTATTTCACCCAGATGATCAAGGGGAAGTCGTAATTTGTGATTTTTACCTAAATTTCAGGACCTGGACAAAATCGAAAATTTTTCTGGATACACATTTTCAAGCAAAGAGTCTCATTCATCGATGTTCTATACATTGGCTCCCAACTGCCACATATCTTGCAACGAAGTTGCCTATGATTTAGATCATCCGATTGTAGGTCTTTTGGTTCAACCCTTTTATTCTTTTTTGCCTATTTCACCCAGATGATCAAGGGAAAGTTGTAATTTGTGATTTTTACCTAAATTTCAGGACCTGGACAAAATCGAAAATTTTTCTGGATACACATTTTCAAGCAAAGAGTCTCATTCATCGATGTTCTATACATTGGCTCCCAACTGCCACATATCTTGCAACGAAGTTGCCTATGATTTAGATCATCCGATTGTAGGTCTTTTGGTTCAACCCTTTTATTCTTTTTTGCCTATTTCACCCAGATGATCAAGGGAAAGTTGTAATTTGTGATTTTTACCTAAATTTCAGGACCTGGACAAAATCGAAAATTTTTCTGGATACACATTTTCAAGCAAAGAGTCTCATTCATCGATGTTCTATACATTGGCTCCCAACTGCCACATATCTTGCAACGAAGTTGCCTATGATTTAGATCATCCGATTGTAGGTCTTTTGGTTCAACCCTTTTATTCTTTTTTGCCTATTCCACCCAGATGATCAAGGGAAAGTCGTAATTTGTGATTTTTACCTAAATTTCAGGACCTGGACAAAATCGAAAATTTTTCTGGATACACATTTTCAAGCAAAGAGTCTCATTCATCGATGTTCTATACATTGGCTCCCAATTGCCACATATCTTGCAACTAAGTTGCCTATGTTTTAGATCATCCGATTGTAGGTCTTTTGGTTCAACCCTTTTATTCTTTTTTGCCTATTTCACCCAGATGATCAAGGGGAAGTCGTAATTTGTGATTTTTACCTAAATTTCAGGACCTGGACAAAATCGAAAATTTTTCTGGATACACATTTTCAAGCAAAGAGTCTCATTCATCGATGTTCTATACATTAGCTCCCAACTGCCACATATCTTGCAACGAAGTTGCCTATGATTTAGATCATCCGATTGTAGGTCTTTTGGTTCAACCCTTTTATTCTTTTTTGCCTATTTCACCCAGATGATCAAGGGAAAGTTGTAATTTGTGATTTTTACCTAAATTTCAGGACCTGGACAAAATCGAAAATTTTTCTGGATACACATTTTCAAGCAAAGAGTCTCATTCATCGATGTTCTATACATTGGCTCCCAACTGCCACATATCTTGCAACGAAGTTGCCTATGATTTAGATCATCCGATTGTAGGTCTTTTGTTTCAACCCTTTTATTCTTTTTTGCCTATTTCACCCAGATGATCAAGGGAAAGTTGTAATTTGTGATTTTTACCTAAATTTCAGGACCTGGACAAAATCGAAAATTTTTCTGGATACACATTTTCAAGCAAAGAGTCTCATTCATCGATGTTCTATACATTGGCTCCCAACTGCCACATATCTTGCAACTAAGTTGCCTATGATTTAGATCATCCGATTGTAGGTCTTTTGGTTCAACCCTTTTATTCTTTTTTGCCTATTCCACCCAGATGATCAAGGGAAAGTCGTAATTTGTGATTTTTACCTAAATTTCAGGACCTGGACAAAATCGAAAATTTTTCTGGATACACATTTTCAAGCAAAGAGTCTCATTCATCGATGTTCTATACATTGGCTCCCAATTGCCACATATCTTGCAACTAAGTTGCCTATGTTTTAGATCATCCGATTGTAGGTCTTTTGTTTCAACCCTTTTATTCTTTTTTGCCTATTTCACCCAGATGATCAAGGGGAAGTCGTAATTTGTGATTTTTACCTAAATTTCAGGACCTGGACAAAATCGAAAATTTTTCTGGATACACATTTTCAAGCAAAGAGTCTCATTCATCGATGTTCTATACATTGGCTCCCAACTGCCACATATCTTGCAACGAAGTTGCCTATGATTTAGATCATCCGATTGTAGGTCTTTTGGTTCAACCCTTTTATTCTTTTTTGCCTATTTCACCCAGATGATCAAGGGAAAGTTGTAATTTGTGATTTTTACCTAAATTTCAGGACCTGGACAAAATCGAAAATTTTTCTGGATACACATTTTCAAGCAAAGAGTCTCATTCATCGATGTTCTATACATTGTTAAATAAATACCTCATTGGCTACCAATTGCAACATATCTTGCAACGAAGTTGCCTATGTTTTAGATCATCCGATTGTAGGTCTTTTGTTTCAACCCTTTTATTCTTTTTTGCCTATTTCACCCAGATGATCAAGGGGAAGTCGTAATTTGTGATTTTTACCTAAATTTCAGGACCTGGACAAAATCGAAAATTTTTCTGGATACACATTTTCAAGCAAAGAGTCTCATTCATCGATGTTCTATACATTGGCTCCCAACTGCCACATATCTTGCAACGAAGTTGCCTATGATTTAGATCATCCGATTGTAGGTCTTTTGTTTCAACCCTTTTATTCTTTTTTGCCTATTTCACCCAGATGATCAAGGGGAAGTCGTAATTTGTGATTTTTACCTAAATTTCAGGACCTGGACAAAATCGAAAATTTTTCTGGATACACATTTTCAAGCAAAGAGTCTCATTCATCGATGTTCTATACATTGGCTCCCAACTGCCACATATCTTGCAACGAAGTTGCCTATGATTTAGATCATCCGATTGTAGGTCTTTTGGTTCAACCCTTTTATTCTTTTTTGCCTATTCCACCCAGATGATCAAGGGAAAGTCGTAATTTGTGATTTTTACCTAAATTTCAGGACCTGGACAAAATCGAAAATTTTTCTGGATAGACATTTTCAAGCAAAGAGTATGATTCATCGATGTTCTATACATTGTTAAATAAATACCTCATTGGCTACCAATTGCAACATATCTTGCAACGAAGTTGCCTATGATTTAGATCATCCGATTGTAGGTCTTTTGGTTCAACCCTTTTATTCTTTCTTGCCTATTTCACCCAGATGATCAAGGGAAAGTCGTAATTTGTGATTTTTACCTAAATTTCAGGACCTGGACAAAATCGAAAATTTTTCTGGATACACATTTTCAAGCAAAGAGTCTCATTCATCGATGTTCTATACATTGGCTCCCAACTGCCACATATCTTGCAACGAAGTTGCCTATGATTTAGATCATCCGATTGTAGGTCTTTTGGTTCAACCCTTTTATTCTTTTTTGCCTATTTCACCCAGATGATCAAGGGAAAGTCGTAATTTGTGATTTTTACCTAAATTTCAGGACCTGGACAAAATCGAAAATTTTTCTGGATAGACATTTTCAAGCAAAGAGTCTGATTCATCGATGTTCTATACATTGTTAAATAAATACCTCATTGGCTACCAATTGCAACATATCTTGCAACGAAGTTGCCTATGTTTTAGATCATCCGATTGTAGGTCTTTTGGTTCAACCCTTTTATTCTTTCTTGCCTATTTCACCCAGATGATCAAGGGAAAGTCGTAATTTGTGATTTTTACCTAAATTTCAGGACCTGGACAAAATCGAAAATTTTTCTGGATACACATTTTCAAGCAAAGAGTCTCATTCATCGATGTTCTATACATTGGCTCCCAACTGCCACATATCTTGCAACGAAGTTGCCTATGATTTAGATCATCCGATTGTAGGTCTTTTGGTTCAACCCTTTTATTCTTTTTTGCCTATTTCACCCAGATGATCAAGGGAAAGTCGTAATTTGTGATTTTTACCTAAATTTCAGGACCTGGACAAAATCGAAAATTTTTCTGGATACACATTTTCAAGCAAAGAGTCTCATTCATCGATGTTCTATACATTGGCTCCCAACTGCCACATATCTTGCAACGAAGTTGCCTATGATTTAGATCATCCGATTGTAGGTCTTTTGGTTCAACCCTTTTATTCTTTTTTGCCTATTTCACCCAGATGATCAAGGGAAAGTCGTAATTTGTGATTTTTACCTAAATTTCAGGACCTGGACAAAATCGAAAATTTTTCTGGATACACATTTTCAAGCAAAGAGTCTCATTCATCGATGTTCTATACATTGGCTCCCAACTGCCACATATCTTGCAACGAAGTTGCCTATGATTTAGATCATCCGATTGTAGGTCTTTTGGTTCAACCCTTTTATTCTTTTTTGCCTATTCCACCCAGATGATCAAGGGAAAGTCGTAATTTGTGATTTTTACCTAAATTTCAGGACCTGGACAAAATCGAAAATTTTTCTGGATACACATTTTCAAGCAAAGAGTCTCATTCATCGATGTTCTATACATTGGCTCCCAACTGCCACATATCTTGCAACGAAGTTGCCTATGATTTAGATCATCCGATTGTAGGTCTTTTGGTTCAACCCTTTTATTCTTTTTTGCCTATTCCACCCAGATGATCAAGGGAAAGTCGTAATTTGTGATTTTTACCTAAATTTCAGGACCTGGACAAAATCGAAAATTTTTCTGGATAGACATTTTCAAGCAAAGAGTATGATTCATCGATGTTCTATACATTGTTAAATAAATACCTCATTGGCTACCAATTGCAACATATCTTGCAACGAAGTTGCCTATGTTTTAGATCATCCGATTGTAGGTCTTTTGGTTCAACCCTTTTATTCTTTTTTGCCTATTCCACCCAGATGATCAAGGGGAAGTCGTAATTTGTGATTTTTACCTAAATTTCAGGACCTGGACAAAATCGAAAATTTTTCTGGATACACATTTTCAAGCAAAGAGTCTCATTCATCGATGTTCTATACATTGTTAAATAAATACCTCATTGGCTACCAATTGCAACATATCTTGCAACGAAGTTGCCTATGTTTTAGATCATCCGATTGTAGGTCTTTTGGTTCAACCCTTTTATTCTTTTTTGCCTATTCCACCCAGATGATCAAGGGGAAGTCGTAATTTGTGATTTTTACCTAAATTTCAGGACCTGGACAAAATCGAAAATTTTTCTGGATAGACATTTTCAAGCAAAGAGTCTGATTCATCGATGTTCTATACATTGTTAAATAAATACCTCATTGGCTACCAATTGCAACATATCTTGCAACGAAGTTGCCTATGTTTTAGATCATCCGATTGTAGGTCTTTTGGTTCAACCCTTTTATTCTTTTTTGCCTATTCCACACAGATGATCAAGGGGAAGTCGTAATTTGTGATTTTTACCTAAATTTCAGGACCTGGACAAAATCGAAAATTTTTCTGGATACACATTTTCAAGCAAAGAGTCTCATTCATCGATGTTCTATACATTGGCTCCCAATTGCCACATATCTTGCAACTAAGTTGCCTATGTTTTAGATCATCCGATTGTAGGTCTTTAGGTTCAACCCTTTTATTCTTTTTTGCCTATTTCACCCAGATGATCAAGGGAAAGTCGTAATTTGTGATTTTTACCTAAATTTCAGGACCTGGACAAAATCGAAAATTTTTCTGGATACACATTTTCAAGCAAAGAGTCTCATTCATCGATGTTCTATACATTGGCTCCCAACTGCCACATATCTTGCAACGAAGTTGCCTATGATTTAGATCATCCGATTGTAGGTCTTTTGGTTCAACCCTTTTATTCTTTTTTGCCTATTCCACCCAGATGATCAAGGGAAAGTCGTAATTTGTGATTTTTACCTAAATTTCAGGACCTGGACAAAATCGAAAATTTTTCTGGATACACATTTTCAAGCAAAGAGTCTCATTCATCGATGTTCTATACATTGGCTCCCAACTGCCACATATCTTGCAACGAAGTTGCCTATGATTTAGATCATCCGATTGTAGGTCTTTTGGTTCAACCCTTTTATTCTTTTTTGCCTATTCCACCCAGATGATCAAGGGAAAGTCGTAATTTGTGATTTTTACCTAAATTTCAGGACCTGGACAAAATCGAAAATTTTTCTGGATAGACATTTTCAAGCAAAGAGTATGATTCATCGATGTTCTATACATTGTTAAATAAATACCTCATTGGCTACCAATTGCAACATATCTTGCAACGAAGTTGCCTATGTTTTAGATCATCCGATTGTAGGTCTTTTGGTTCAACCCTTTTATTCTTTTTTGCCTATTCCACCCAGATGATCAAGGGGAAGTCGTAATTTGTGATTTTTACCTAAATTTCAGGACCTGGACAAAATCGAAAATTTTTCTGGATACACATTTTCAAGCAAAGAGTCTCATTCATCGATGTTCTATACATTGTTAAATAAATACCTCATTGGCTACCAATTGCAACATATCTTGCAACGAAGTTGCCTATGTTTTAGATCATCCGATTGTAGGTCTTTTGGTTCAACCCTTTTATTCTTTTTTGCCTATTCCACCCAGATGATCAAGGGGAAGTCGTAATTTGTGATTTTTACCTAAATTTCAGGACCTGGACAAAATCGAAAATTTTTCTGGATACACATTTTCAAGCAAAGAGTCTGATTCATCGATGTTCTATACATTGTTAAATAAATACCTCATTGGCTACCAATTGCAACATATCTTGCAACGAAGTTGCCTATGTTTTAGATCATCCGATTGTAGGTCTTTTGGTTCAACCCTTTTATTCTTTTTTGCCTATTCCACACAGATGATCAAGGGGAAGTCGTAATTTGTGATTTTTACCTAAATTTCAGGACCTGGACAAAATCGAAAATTTTTCTGGATACACATTTTCAAGCAAAGAGTCTCATTCATCGATGTTCTATACATTGGCTCCCAATTGCCACATATCTTGCAACTAAGTTGCCTATGTTTTAGATCATCCGATTGTAGGTCTTTAGGTTCAACCCTTTTATTCTTTTTTGCCTATTTCACCCAGATGATCAAGGGGAAGTCGTAATTTGTGATTTTTACCTAAATTTCAGGACCTGGACAAAATCGAAAATTTTTCTGGATAGACATTTTCAAGCAAAGAGTCTGATTCATCGATGTTCTATACATTGTTAAATAAATACCTCATTGGCTACCAATTGCAACATATCTTGCAACGAAGTTGCCTATGTTTTAGATCATCCGATTGTAGGTCTTTTGGTTCAACCCTTTTATTCTTTCTTGCCTATTTCACCCAGATGATCAAGGGAAAGTTGTAATTTGTGATTTTTACCTAAATTTCAGGACCTGGACAAAATCGAAAATTTTTCTGGATACACATTTTCAAGCAAAGAGTCTCATTCATCGATGTTCTATACATTGGCTCCCAACTGCCACATATCTTGCAACGAAGTTGCCTATGATTTAGATCATCCGATTGTAGGTCTTTTGGTTCAACCCTTTTATTCTTTTTTGCCTATTTCACCCAGATGATCAAGGGAAAGTCGTAATTTGTGATTTTTACCTAAATTTCAGGACCTGGACAAAATCGAAAATTTTTCTGGATACACATTTTCAAGCAAAGAGTCTCATTCATCGATGTTCTATACATTGGCTCCCAACTGCCACATATCTTGCAACGAAGTTGCCTATGATTTAGATCATCCGATTGTAGGTCTTTTGGTTCAACCCTTTTATTCTTTCTTGCCTATTTCACCCAGATGATCAAGGGAAAGTTGTAATTTGTGATTTTTACCTAAATTTCAGGACCTGGACAAAATCGAAAATTTTTCTGGATACACATTTTCAAGCAAAGAGTCTCATTCATCGATGTTCTATACATTGGCTCCCAACTGCCACATATCTTGCAACGAAGTTGCCTATGATTTAGATCATCCGATTGTAGGTCTTTTGGTTCAACCCTTTTATTCTTTTTTGCCTATTCCACCCAGATGATCAAGGGAAAGTCGTAATTTGTGATTTTTACCTAAATTTCAGGACCTGGACAAAATCGAAAATTTTTCTGGATAGACATTTTC
Organism: Xylota sylvarum; assembly: GCA_905220385.1. Lineage (NCBI taxonomy): Eukaryota > Metazoa > Arthropoda > Insecta > Diptera > Syrphidae > Xylota > Xylota sylvarum. Next base: position 97,305,900 of record LR999957.1, on the reverse strand, counting down.
AAGCAAAGAGTATGATTCATCGATGTTCTATACATTGTTAAATAAATACCTCATTGGCTACCAATTGCAACATATCTTGCAACGAAGTTGCCTATGTTTTACATCATCCGATTGTAGGTCTTTTGGTTCAACCCTTTTATTCTTTTTTGCCTATTCCACCCAGATGATCAAGGGGAAGTCGTAATTTGTGATTTTTACCTAAATTTCAGGACCTGGACAAAATCGAAAATTTTTCTGGATACACATTTTCAAGCAAAGAGTCTCATTCATCGATGTTCTATACATTGGCTCCCAACTGCTACATATCTTGCAACGAAGTTGCCTATGATTTAGATCATCCGATTGTAGGTCTTTTGGTTCAACCCTTTTATTCTTTCTTGCCTATTTCACCCAGATGATCAAGGGAAAGTTGTAATTTGTGATTTTTACCTAAATTTCAGGACCTGGACAAAATCGAAAATTTTTCTGGATACACATTTTCAAGCAAAGAGTCTCATTCATCGATGTTCTATACATTGGCTCCCAACTGCCACATATCTTGCAACGAAGTTGCCTATGATTTAGATCATCCGATTGTAGGTCTTTTGGTTCAACCCTTTTATTCTTTTTTGCCTATTCCACCCAGATGATCAAGGGAAAGTCGTAATTTGTGATTTTTACCTAAATTTCAGGACCTGGACAAAATCGAAAATTTTTCTGGATAGACATTTTCAAGCAAAGAGTATGATTCATCGATGTTCTATACATTGTTAAATAAATACCTCATTGGCTACCAATTGCAACATATCTTGCAACGAAGTTGCCTATGATTTAGATCATCCGATTGTAGGTCTTTTGGTTCAACCCTTTTATTCTTTCTTGCCTATTTCACCCAGATGATCAAGGGAAAGTCGTAATTTGTGATTTTTACCTAAATTTCAGGACCTGGACAAAATCGAAAATTTTTCTGGATACACATTTTCAAGCAAAGAGTCTGATTCATCGATGTTCTATACATTGTTAAATAAATACCTCATTGGCTACCAATTTCAACATATCTTGCAACGAAGTTGCCTATGATTTAGATCATCCGATTGTAGGTCTTTTGCTTCAACCCTTTTATTCTTTTTTGCCTATTCCACCCAGATGATCAAGGGAAAGTCGTAATTTGTGATTTTTACCTAAATTTCAGGACCTGGACAAAATCGAAAACTTTTCTGGATAGACATTTTCAAGCAAAGAGTATGATTCATCGATGTTCTATACATTGTTAAATAAATACCTCATTGGCTGCCAACTGCCACATATCTTGCAACGAAGTTGCCTATGATTTAGATCATCCGATTGTAGGTCTTTTGGTTCAACCCTTTTATTCTTTCTTGCCTATTTCACCCAGATGATCAAGGGAAAGTTGTAATTTGTGATTTTTACCTAAATTTCAGGACCTGGACAAAATCGAAAATTTTTCTGGATACACATTTTCAAGCAAAGAGTCTCATTCATCGATGTTCTATACATTGGCTCCCAACTGCCACATATCTTGCAACGAAGTTGCCTATGATTTAGATCATCCGATTGTAGGTCTTTTGGTTCAACCCTTTTATTCTTTTTTGCCTATTCCACCCAGATGATCAAGGGAAAGTCGTAATTTGTGATTTTTACCTAAATTTCAGGACCTGGACAAAATCGAAAATTTTTCTGGATACACATTTTCAAGCAAAGAGTCTCATTCATTGATGTTCTATACATTGGCTCCCAACTGCCACATATCTTGCAACGAAGTTGCCTATGATTTAGATCATCCGATTGTAGGTCTTTTGGTTCAACCCTTTTATTCTTTTTTGCCTATTCCACCCAGATGATCAAGGGAAAGTCGTAATTTGTGATTTTTACCTAAATTTCAGGACCTGGACAAAATCGAAAATTTTTCTGGATAGACATTTTCAAGCAAAGAGTATGATTCATCGATGTTCTATACATTGTTAAATAAATACCTCATTGGCTACCAATTGCAACATATCTTGCAACGAAGTTGCCTATGATTTAGATCATCCGATTGTAGGTCTTTTGGTTCAACCCTTTTATTCTTTTTTGCCTATTCCACCCAGATGATCAAGGGAAAGTCGTAATTTGTGATTTTTACCTAAATTTCAGGACCTGGACAAAATCGAAAATTTTTCTGGATAGACATTTTCAAGCAAAGAGTCTCATTCATCGATGTTCTATACATTGGCTCCCAATTGCCACATATCTTGCAACTAAGTTGCCTATGTTTTAGATCATCCGATTGTAGGTCTTTTGGTTCAACCCTTTTATTCTTTTTTGCCTATTTCACCCAGATGATCAAGGGGAAGTCGTAATTTGTGATTTTTACCTAAATTTCAGGACCTGGACAAAATCGAAAATTTTTCTGGATACACATTTTCAAGCAAAGAGTCTCATTCATCGATGTTCTATACATTGGCTCCCAACTGCCACATATCTTGCAACGAAGTTGCCTATGTTTTAGATCATCCGATTGTAGGTCTTTTGGTTCAACCCTTTTATTCTTTTTTGCCTATTTCACCCAGATGATCAAGGGAAAGTTGTAATTTGTGATTTTTACCTAAATTTCAGGACCTGGACAAAATCGAAAATTTTTCTGGATAGACATTTTCAAGCAAAGAGTCTCATTCATCGATGTTCTATACATTGGCTCCCAACTGCCACATATCTTGCAACGAAGTTGCCTATGATTTAGATCATCCGATTGTAGGTCTTTTGGTTCAACCCTTTTATTCTTTTTTGCCTATTTCACCCAGATGATCAAGGGAAAGTTGTAATTTGTGATTTTTACCTAAATTTCAGGACCTGGACAAAATCGAAAATTTTTCTGGATACACATTTTCAAGCAAAGAGTCTCATTCATCGATGTTCTATACATTGGCTCCCAACTGCCACATATCTTGCAACGAAGTTGCCTATGATTTAGATCATCCGATTGTAGGTCTTTTGGTTCAACCCTTTTATTCTTTTTTGCCTATTCCACCCAGATGATCAAGGGAAAGTCGTAATTTGTGATTTTTACCTAAATTTCAGGACCTGGACAAAATCGAAAATTTTTCTGGATACACATTTTCAAGCAAAGAGTCTCATTCATCGATGTTCTATACATTGGCTCCCAATTGCCACATATCTTGCAACTAAGTTGCCTATGTTTTAGATCATCCGATTGTAGGTCTTTTGGTTCAACCCTTTTATTCTTTTTTGCCTATTTCACCCAGATGATCAAGGGGAAGTCGTAATTTGTGATTTTTACCTAAATTTCAGGACCTGGACAAAATCGAAAATTTTTCTGGATACACATTTTCAAGCAAAGAGTCTCATTCATCGATGTTCTATACATTAGCTCCCAACTGCCACATATCTTGCAACGAAGTTGCCTATGATTTAGATCATCCGATTGTAGGTCTTTTGGTTCAACCCTTTTATTCTTTTTTGCCTATTTCACCCAGATGATCAAGGGAAAGTTGTAATTTGTGATTTTTACCTAAATTTCAGGACCTGGACAAAATCGAAAATTTTTCTGGATACACATTTTCAAGCAAAGAGTCTCATTCATCGATGTTCTATACATTGGCTCCCAACTGCCACATATCTTGCAACGAAGTTGCCTATGATTTAGATCATCCGATTGTAGGTCTTTTGGTTCAACCCTTTTATTCTTTTTTGCCTATTTCACCCAGATGATCAAGGGAAAGTTGTAATTTGTGATTTTTACCTAAATTTCAGGACCTGGACAAAATCGAAAATTTTTCTGGATACACATTTTCAAGCAAAGAGTCTCATTCATCGATGTTCTATACATTGGCTCCCAACTGCCACATATCTTGCAACGAAGTTGCCTATGATTTAGATCATCCGATTGTAGGTCTTTTGGTTCAACCCTTTTATTCTTTTTTGCCTATTCCACCCAGATGATCAAGGGAAAGTCGTAATTTGTGATTTTTACCTAAATTTCAGGACCTGGACAAAATCGAAAATTTTTCTGGATACACATTTTCAAGCAAAGAGTCTCATTCATCGATGTTCTATACATTGGCTCCCAATTGCCACATATCTTGCAACTAAGTTGCCTATGTTTTAGATCATCCGATTGTAGGTCTTTTGTTTCAACCCTTTTATTCTTTTTTGCCTATTTCACCCAGATGATCAAGGGGAAGTCGTAATTTGTGATTTTTACCTAAATTTCAGGACCTGGACAAAATCGAAAATTTTTCTGGATACACATTTTCAAGCAAAGAGTCTCATTCATCGATGTTCTATACATTGGCTCCCAACTGCCACATATCTTGCAACGAAGTTGCCTATGATTTAGATCATCCGATTGTAGGTCTTTTGGTTCAACCCTTTTATTCTTTTTTGCCTATTTCACCCAGATGATCAAGGGAAAGTTGTAATTTGTGATTTTTACCTAAATTTCAGGACCTGGACAAAATCGAAAATTTTTCTGGATACACATTTTCAAGCAAAGAGTCTCATTCATCGATGTTCTATACATTGTTAAATAAATACCTCATTGGCTACCAATTGCAACATATCTTGCAACGAAGTTGCCTATGTTTTAGATCATCCGATTGTAGGTCTTTTGTTTCAACCCTTTTATTCTTTTTTGCCTATTTCACCCAGATGATCAAGGGGAAGTCGTAATTTGTGATTTTTACCTAAATTTCAGGACCTGGACAAAATCGAAAATTTTTCTGGATACACATTTTCAAGCAAAGAGTCTCATTCATCGATGTTCTATACATTGGCTCCCAACTGCCACATATCTTGCAACGAAGTTGCCTATGATTTAGATCATCCGATTGTAGGTCTTTTGTTTCAACCCTTTTATTCTTTTTTGCCTATTTCACCCAGATGATCAAGGGGAAGTCGTAATTTGTGATTTTTACCTAAATTTCAGGACCTGGACAAAATCGAAAATTTTTCTGGATACACATTTTCAAGCAAAGAGTCTCATTCATCGATGTTCTATACATTGGCTCCCAACTGCCACATATCTTGCAACGAAGTTGCCTATGATTTAGATCATCCGATTGTAGGTCTTTTGGTTCAACCCTTTTATTCTTTTTTGCCTATTCCACCCAGATGATCAAGGGAAAGTCGTAATTTGTGATTTTTACCTAAATTTCAGGACCTGGACAAAATCGAAAATTTTTCTGGATAGACATTTTCAAGCAAAGAGTATGATTCATCGATGTTCTATACATTGTTAAATAAATACCTCATTGGCTACCAATTGCAACATATCTTGCAACGAAGTTGCCTATGATTTAGATCATCCGATTGTAGGTCTTTTGGTTCAACCCTTTTATTCTTTCTTGCCTATTTCACCCAGATGATCAAGGGAAAGTCGTAATTTGTGATTTTTACCTAAATTTCAGGACCTGGACAAAATCGAAAATTTTTCTGGATACACATTTTCAAGCAAAGAGTCTCATTCATCGATGTTCTATACATTGGCTCCCAACTGCCACATATCTTGCAACGAAGTTGCCTATGATTTAGATCATCCGATTGTAGGTCTTTTGGTTCAACCCTTTTATTCTTTTTTGCCTATTTCACCCAGATGATCAAGGGAAAGTCGTAATTTGTGATTTTTACCTAAATTTCAGGACCTGGACAAAATCGAAAATTTTTCTGGATAGACATTTTCAAGCAAAGAGTCTGATTCATCGATGTTCTATACATTGTTAAATAAATACCTCATTGGCTACCAATTGCAACATATCTTGCAACGAAGTTGCCTATGTTTTAGATCATCCGATTGTAGGTCTTTTGGTTCAACCCTTTTATTCTTTCTTGCCTATTTCACCCAGATGATCAAGGGAAAGTCGTAATTTGTGATTTTTACCTAAATTTCAGGACCTGGACAAAATCGAAAATTTTTCTGGATACACATTTTCAAGCAAAGAGTCTCATTCATCGATGTTCTATACATTGGCTCCCAACTGCCACATATCTTGCAACGAAGTTGCCTATGATTTAGATCATCCGATTGTAGGTCTTTTGGTTCAACCCTTTTATTCTTTTTTGCCTATTTCACCCAGATGATCAAGGGAAAGTCGTAATTTGTGATTTTTACCTAAATTTCAGGACCTGGACAAAATCGAAAATTTTTCTGTATACACATTTTCAAGCAAAGAGTCTCATTCATCGATGTTCTATACATTGGCTCCCAACTGCCACATATCTTGCAACGAAGTTGCCTATGATTTAGATCATCCGATTGTAGGTCTTTTGGTTCAACCCTTTTATTCTTTTTTGCCTATTTCACCCAGATGATCAAGGGAAAGTCGTAATTTGTGATTTTTACCTAAATTTCAGGACCTGGACAAAATCGAAAATTTTTCTGGATACACATTTTCAAGCAAAGAGTCTCATTCATCGATGTTCTATACATTGGCTCCCAACTGCCACATATCTTGCAACGAAGTTGCCTATGATTTAGATCATCCGATTGTAGGTCTTTTGGTTCAACCCTTTTATTCTTTTTTGCCTATTCCACCCAGATGATCAAGGGAAAGTCGTAATTTGTGATTTTTACCTAAATTTCAGGACCTGGACAAAATCGAAAATTTTTCTGGATACACATTTTCAAGCAAAGAGTCTCATTCATCGATGTTCTATACATTGGCTCCCAACTGCCACATATCTTGCAACGAAGTTGCCTATGATTTAGATCATCCGATTGTAGGTCTTTTGGTTCAACCCTTTTATTCTTTTTTGCCTATTCCACCCAGATGATCAAGGGAAAGTCGTAATTTGTGATTTTTACCTAAATTTCAGGACCTGGACAAAATCGAAAATTTTTCTGGATAGACATTTTCAAGCAAAGAGTATGATTCATCGATGTTCTATACATTGTTAAATAAATACCTCATTGGCTACCAATTGCAACATATCTTGCAACGAAGTTGCCTATGTTTTAGATCATCCGATTGTAGGTCTTTTGGTTCAACCCTTTTATTCTTTTTTGCCTATTCCACCCAGATGATCAAGGGGAAGTCGTAATTTGTGATTTTTACCTAAATTTCAGGACCTGGACAAAATCGAAAATTTTTCTGGATACACATTTTCAAGCAAAGAGTCTCATTCATCGATGTTCTATACATTGTTAAATAAATACCTCATTGGCTACCAATTGCAACATATCTTGCAACGAAGTTGCCTATGTTTTAGATCATCCGATTGTAGGTCTTTTGGTTCAACCCTTTTATTCTTTTTTGCCTATTCCACCCAGATGATCAAGGGGAAGTCGTAATTTGTGATTTTTACCTAAATTTCAGGACCTGGACAAAATCGAAAATTTTTCTGGATAGACATTTTCAAGCAAAGAGTCTGATTCATCGATGTTCTATACATTGTTAAATAAATACCTCATTGGCTACCAATTGCAACATATCTTGCAACGAAGTTGCCTATGTTTTAGATCATCCGATTGTAGGTCTTTTGGTTCAACCCTTTTATTCTTTTTTGCCTATTCCACACAGATGATCAAGGGGAAGTCGTAATTTGTGATTTTTACCTAAATTTCAGGACCTGGACAAAATCGAAAATTTTTCTGGATACACATTTTCAAGCAAAGAGTCTCATTCATCGATGTTCTATACATTGGCTCCCAATTGCCACATATCTTGCAACTAAGTTGCCTATGTTTTAGATCATCCGATTGTAGGTCTTTAGGTTCAACCCTTTTATTCTTTTTTGCCTATTTCACCCAGATGATCAAGGGGAAGTCGTAATTTGTGATTTTTACCTAAATTTCAGGACCTGGACAAAATCGAAAATTTTTCTGGATAGACATTTTCAAGCAAAGAGTCTGATTCATCGATGTTCTATACATTGTTAAATAAATACCTCATTGGCTACCAATTGCAACATATCTTGCAACGAAGTTGCCTATGTTTTAGATCATCCGATTGTAGGTCTTTTGGTTCAACCCTTTTATTCTTTCTTGCCTATTTCACCCAGATGATCAAGGGAAAGTTGTAATTTGTGATTTTTACCTAAATTTCAGGACCTGGACAAAATCGAAAATTTTTCTGGATACACATTTTCAAGCAAAGAGTCTCATTCATCGATGTTCTATACATTGGCTCCCAACTGCCACATATCTTGCAACGAAGTTGCCTATGATTTAGATCATCCGATTGTAGGTCTTTTGGTTCAACCCTTTTATTCTTTTTTGCCTATTTCACCCAGATGATCAAGGGAAAGTCGTAATTTGTGATTTTTACCTAAATTTCAGGACCTGGACAAAATCGAAAATTTTTCTGGATACACATTTTCAAGCAAAGAGTCTCATTCATCGATGTTCTATACATTGGCTCCCAACTGCCACATATCTTGCAACGAAGTTGCCTATGATTTAGATCATCCGATTGTAGGTCTTTTGGTTCAACCCTTTTATTCTTTCTTGCCTATTTCACCCAGATGATCAAGGGAAAGTTGTAATTTGTGATTTTTACCTAAATTTCAGGACCTGGACAAAATCGAAAATTTTTCTGGATACACATTTTCAAGCAAAGAGTCTCATTCATCGATGTTCTATACATTGGCTCCCAACTGCCACATATCTTGCAACGAAGTTGCCTATGATTTAGATCATCCGATTGTAGGTCTTTTGGTTCAACCCTTTTATTCTTTTTTGCCTATTCCACCCAGATGATCAAGGGAAAGTCGTAATTTGTGATTTTTACCTAAATTTCAGGACCTGGACAAAATCGAAAATTTTTCTGGATAGACATTTTCAAGCAAAGAGTATGATTCATCGATGTTCTATACATTGTTAAATAAATACCTCATTGGCTACCAATTGCAACATATCTTGCAACGAAGTTGCCTATGTTTTACATCATCCGATTGTAGGTCTTTTGGTTCAACCCTTTTATTCTTTTTTGCCTATTCCACCCAGATGATCAAGGGGAAGTCGTAATTTGTGATTTTTACCTAAATTTCAGGACCTGGACAAAATCGAAAATTTTTCTGGATACACATTTTCAAGCAAAGAGTCTCATTCATCGATGTTCTATACATTGGCTCCCAACTGCCACATATCTTGCAACGAAGTTGCCTATGATTTAGATCATCCGATTGTAGGTCTTTTGGTTCAACCCTTTTATTCTTTTTTGCCTATTCCACCCAGATGATCAAGGGAAAGTCGTAATTTGTGATTTTTACCTAAATTTCAGGACCTGGACAAAATCGAAAATTTTTCTGGATAGACATTTTCAAGCAAAGAGTATGATTCATCGATGTTCTATACATTGTTAAATAAATACCTCATTGGCTACCAATTGCAACATATCTTGCAACGAAGTTGCCTATGATTTAGATCATCCGATTGTAGGTCTTTTGGTTCAACCCTTTTATTCTTTCTTGCCTATTTCACCCAGATGATCAAGGGAAAGTCGTAATTTGTGATTTTTACCTAAATTTCAGGACCTGGACAAAATCGAAAATTTTTCTGGATACACATTTTCAAGCAAAGAGTCTGATTCATCGATGTTCTATACATTGTTAAATAAATACCTCATTGGCTACCAATTTCAACATATCTTGCAACGAAGTTGCCTATGATTTAGATCATCCGATTGTAGGTCTTTTGCTTCAACCCTTTTATTCTTTTTTGCCTATTCCACCCAGATGATCAAGGGAAAGTCGTAATTTGTGATTTTTACCTAAATTTCAGGACCTGGACAAAATCGAAAACTTTTCTGGATAGACATTTTCAAGCAAAGAGTATGATTCATCGATGTTCTATACATTGTTAAATAAATACCTCATTGGCTGCCAACTGCCACATATCTTGCAACGAAGTTGCCTATGATTTAGATCATCCGATTGTAGGTCTTTTGGTTCAACCCTTTTATTCTTTCTTGCCTATTTCACCCAGATGATCAAGGGAAAGTTGTAATTTGTGATTTTTACCTAAATTTCAGGACCTGGACAAAATCGAAAATTTTTCTGGATACACATTTTCAAGCAAAGAGTCTCATTCATCGATGTTCTATACATTGGCTCCCAACTGCCACATATCTTGCAACGAAGTTGCCTATGATTTAGATCATCCGATTGTAGGTCTTTTGGTTCAACCCTTTTATTCTTTTTTGCCTATTCCACCCAGATGATCAAGGGAAAGTCGTAATTTGTGATTTTTACCTAAATTTCAGGACCTGGACAAAATCGAAAATTTTTCTGGATAGACATTTTCAAGCAAAGAGTATGATTCATCGATGTTCTATACACTGTTAAATAAATACCTCATTGGCTACCAATTGCAACATATCTTGCAACGAAGTTGCCTATGATTTAGATCATCCGATTGTAGGTTTTTTGGTTCAACCCTTTTATTCTTTTTTGCCTATTCCACCCAGATGATCAAGGGAAAGTCGTAATTTGTGATTTTTACCTAAATTTCAGGACCTGGACAAAATCGAAAATTTTTCTGGATAGACATTTTCAAGCAAAGAGTATGATTCATCGATGTTCTATACATTGTTAAATAAATACCTCATTGGCTACCAATTGCAACATATCTTGCAACGAAGTTGCCTATGTTTCCGATTGTAGGTCTTTTGGTTCAACCCTTTTATTCTTTTTTGCCTATTCCACCCAGATGATCAAGGGGAAGTCGTAATTTGTGATTTTTACCTAAATTTCAGGACCTGGACAAAATCGAAAATTTTTCTGGATAGACATTTTCAAGCAAAGAGTATGATTCATCGATGTTCTATACACTGTTAAATAAATACCTCATTGGCTACCAATTGCAACATATCTTGCAACGAAGTTGCCTATGATTTAGATCATCCGATTGTAGGTTTTTTGGTTCAACCCTTTTATTCTTTTTTGCCTATTTCACCCAGATGATCAAGGGAAAGTCGTAATTTGTGATTTTTACCTAAATTTCAGGACCTGGACAAAATCGAAAATTTTTCTGGATAGACATTTTCAAGCAAAGAGTCTCATTCATCGATGTTCTATACATTGGCTCCCAACTGCCACATATCTTGCAACGAAGTTGCCTATGTTTTAGATCATCCGATTGTAGGTCTTTTGGTTTAACCCTTTTATTCTTTTTTGCCTATTCCACCCAGATGATCAAGGGAAAGTCGTAATTTGTGATTTTTACCTAAATTTCAGGACCTGGACAAAATCGAAAATTTTTCTGGATAGACATTTTCAAGCAAAGAGTCTGATTCATCGATGTTCTATACATTGTTAAATAAATACCTCATTGGCTACCAATTGCAACATATCTTGCAACGAAGTTGCCTATGTTTTAGATCATCCGATTGTAGGTCTTTTGGTTCAACCCTTTTATTCTTTCTTGCCTATTTCACCCAGATGATCAAGGGAAAGTCGTAATTTGTGATTTTGACCTAAATTTCAGGACCTGGACAAAATCGAAAATTTTTCTGGATACACATTTTCAAGCAAAGAGTCTCATTCATCGATGTTCTATACATTAATACCTCATTGGCTGCCAACTGCCACATATCTTGCAACGAAGTTGCCTATGTTTTAGATCATCCGATTGTAGGTCTTTTGGTTCAACCCTTTTATTCTTTCTTGCCTATTTCACCCAGATGATCAAGGGAAAGTCGTAATTTGTGATTTTTACCTAAATTTCAGGACCTGGACAAAATCGAAAATTTTTCTGGATACACATTTTCAAGCAAAGAGTCTCATTCATCGATGTTCTATACATTGGCTCCCAATTGCCACATATCTTGCAACTAAGTTGCCTATGTTTTAGATCATCCGATTGTAGGTCTTTTGGTTCAACCCTTTTATTCTTTTTTGCCTATTTCACCCAGATGATCAAGGGGAAGTCGTAATTTGTGATTTTTACCTAAATTTCAGGACCTGGACAAAATCGAAAATTTTTCTGGATAGACATTTTCAAGCAAAGAGTCTGATTCATCGATGTTCTATACATTGGCTCCCAACTGCCACATATCTTGCAACTAAGTTGCCTATGATTTAGATCATCCGATTGTAGGTCTTTTGGTTCAACCCTTTTATTCTTTTTTGCCTATTTCACCCAGATGATCAAGGGAAAGTCGTAATTTGTGATTTTTACCTAAATTTCAGGACCTGGACAAAATCGAAAATTTTTCTGGATAGACATTTTCAAGCAAAGAGTCTGATTCATCGATGTTCTATACATTGTTAAATAAATACCTCATTGGCTACCAATTGCAACATATCTTGCAACGAAGTTGCCTATGTTTTAGATCATCCGATTGTAGGTCTTTTGGTTCAACCCTTTTATTCTTTCTTGCCTATTTCACCCAGATGATCAAGGGAAAGTTGTAATTTGTGATTTTTACCTAAATTTCAGGACCTGGACAAAATCGAAAATTTTTCTGGATAGACATTTTCAAGCAAAGAGTCTGATTCATCGATGTTCTATACATTGTTAAATAAATACCTCATTGGCTACCAATTGCAACATATCTTGCAACGAAGTTGCCTATGTTTTAGATCATCCGATTGTAGGTCTTTTGGTTCAACCCTTTTATTCTTTCTTGCCTATTTCACCCAGATGATCAAGGGAAAGTCGTAATTTGTGATTTTTACCTAAATTTCAGGACCTGGACAAAATCGAAAATTTTTCTGGATAGACATTTTCAAGCAAAGAGTCTGATTCATCGATGTTCTATACATTGGCTCCCAATTGCCACATATCTTGCAACTAAGTTGCCTATGATTTAGATCATCCGATTGTAGGTCTTTTGGTTCAACCCTTTTATTCTTTTTTGCCTATTCCACCCAGATGATCAAGGGAAAGTCGTAATTTGTGATTTTTACCTAAATTTCAGGACCTGGACAAAATCGAAAATTTTTCTGGATAGACATTTTCAAGCAAAGAGTCTGATTCATCGATGTTCTATACATTGTTAAATAAATACCTCATTGGCTACCAATTGCAACATATCTTGCAACGAAGTTGCCTATGTTTTAGATCATCCGATTGTAGGTCTTTTGGTTCAACCCTTTTATTCTTTCTTGCCTATTCCACCCAGATGATCAAGGGAAAGTCGTAATTTGTGATTTTTACCTAAATTTCAGGACCTGGACAAAATCGAAAATTTTTCTGGATACACATTTTCAAGCAAAGAGTCTCATTCATCGATGTTCTATACATTGTTAAATAAATACCTCATTGGCTACCAATTGCAACATATCTTGCAACGAAGTTGCCTATGTTTTAGATCATCCGATTGTAGGTCTTTTGGTTCAACCCTTTTATTCTTTCTTGCCTATTCCACCCAGATGATCAAGGGAAAGTCGTAATTTGTGATTTTTACCTAAATTTCAGGACCTGGACAAAATCGAAAATTTTTCTGGATACACATTTTCAAGCAAAGAGTCTCATTCATCGATGTTCTATACATTGGCTCCCAATTGCCACATATCTTGCAACTAAGTTGCCTATGTTTTAGATCATCCGATTGTAGGTCTTTTGGTTCAACCCTTTTATTCTTTTTTGCCTATTTCACCCAGATGATCAAGGGAAAGTCGTAATTTGTGATTTTTACCTAAATTTCAGGACCTGGACAAAATCGAAAATTTTTCTGGATACACATTTTCAAGCAAAGAGTCTCATTCATCGATGTTCTATACATTGGCTCCCAATTGCCACATATCTTGCAACTAAGTTGCCTATGTTTTAGATCATCCGATTGTAGGTCTTTTGGTTCAACCCTTTTATTCTTTTTTGCCTATTTCACCCAGATGATCAAGGGAAAGTCGTAATTTGTGATTTTTACCTAAATTTCAGGACCTGGACAAAATCGAAAATTTTTCTGGATAGACATTTTCAAGCAAAGAGTCTCATTCATCGATGTTCTATACATTGGCTCCCAATTGCCACATATCTTGCAACTAAGTTGCCTATGTTTTAGATCATCCGATTGTAGGTCTTTTGGTTCAACCCTTTTATTCTTTTTTGCCTATTTCACCCAGATGATCAAGGGAAAGTCGTAATTTGTGATTTTTACCTAAATTTCAGGACCTGGACAAAATCGAAAATTTTTCTGGATAGACATTTTCAAGCAAAGAGTCTCATTCATCGATGTTCTATACATTGGCTCCCAATTGCCACATATCTTGCAACTAAGTTGCCTATGTTTTAGATCATCCGATTGTAGGTCTTTTGGTTCAACCCTTTTATTCTTTCTTGCCTATTTCACCCAGATGATCAAGGGAAAGTCGTAATTTGTGATTTTTACCTAAATTTCAGGACCTGGACAAAATCGAAAATTTTTCTGGATAGACATTTTCAAGCAAAGAGTCTCATTCATCGATGTTCTATACATTGGCTCCCAATTGCCACATATCTTGCAACTAAGTTGCCTATGTTTTAGATCATCCGATTGTAGGTCTTTTGGTTCAACCCTTTTATTCTTTTTTGCCTATTTCACCCAGATGATCAAGGGAAAGTCGTAATTTGTGATTTTTACCTAAATTTCAGGACCTGGACAAAATCGAAAATTTTTCTGGATAGACATTTTCAAGCAAAGAGTCTCATTCATCGATGTTCTATACATTGGCTCCCAATTGCCACATATCTTGCAACTAAGTTGCCTATGTTTTAGATCATCCGATTGTAGGTCTTTTGGTTCAACCCTTTTATTCTTTCTTGCCTATTTCACCCAGATGATCAAGGGAAAGTCGTAATTTGTGATTTTTACCTAAATTTCAGGACCTGGACAAAATCGAAAATTTTTCTGGATAGACATTTTCAAGCAAAGAGTCTCATTCATCGATGTTCTATACATTGGCTCCCAATTGCCACATATCTTGCAACTAAGTTGCCTATGTTTTAGATCATCCGATTGTAGGTCTTTTGGTTCAACCCTTTTATTCTTTCTTGCCTATTTCACCCAGATGATCAAGGGAAAGTCGTAATTTGTGATTTTTACCTAAATTTCAGGACCTGGACAAAATCGAAAATTTTTCTGGATAGACATTTTCAAGCAAAGAGTCTCATTCATCGATGTTCTATACATTGGCTCCCAATTGCCACATATCTTGCAACTAAGTTGCCTATGTTTTAGATCATCCGATTGTAGGTCTTTTGGTTCAACCCTTTTATTCTTTCTTGCCTATTTCACCCAGATGATCAAGGGAAAGTCGTAATTTGTGATTTTTACCTAAATTTCAGGACCTGGACAAAATCGAAAATTTTTCTGGATACACATTTTCAAGCAAAGCGTCTCATTCATCGATGTTCTATACATTGGCTCCCAATTGCCACATATCTTGCAACTAAGTTGCCTATGTTTTAGATCATCCGATTGTAGGTCTTTTGGTTCAACCCTTTTATTCTTTTTTGCCTATTTCACCCAGATGATCAAGGGAAAGTCGTAATTTGTGATTTTTACCTAAATTTCAGGACCTGGACAAAATCGAAAATTTTTCTGGATAGACATTTTCAAGCAAAGAGTCTCATTCATCGATGTTCTATACATTGGCTCCCAATTGCCACATATCTTGCAACTAAGTTGCCTATGTTTTAGATCATCCGATTGTAGGTCTTTTGGTTCAACCCTTTTATTCTTTCTTGCCTATTTCACCCAGATGATCAAGGGAAAGTCGTAATTTGTGATTTTTACCTAAATTTCAGGACCTGGACAAAATCGAAAATTTTTCTGGATAGACATTTTCAAGCAAAGAGTCTCATTCATCGATGTTCTATACATTGGCTCCCAATTGCCACATATCTTGCAACTAAGTTGCCTATGTTTTAGATCATCCGATTGTAGGTCTTTTGGTTCAACCCTTTTATTCTTTTTTGCCTATTTCACCCAGATGATCAAGGGAAAGTCGTAATTTGTGATTTTTACCTAAATTTCAGGACCTGGACAAAATCGAAAATTTTTCTGGATAGACATTTTCAAGCAAAGAGTCTCATTCATCGATGTTCTATACATTGGCTCCCAATTGCCACATATCTTGCAACTAAGTTGCCTATGTTTTAGATCATCCGATTGTAGGTCTTTTGGTTCAACCCTTTTATTCTTTCTTGCCTATTTCACCCAGATGATCAAGGGAAAGTCGTAATTTGTGATTTTTACCTAAATTTCAGGACCTGGACAAAATCGAAAATTTTTCTGGATAGACATTTTCAAGCAAAGAGTCTCATTCATCGATGTTCTATACATTGGCTCCCAATTGCCACATATCTTGCAACTAAGTTGCCTATGTTTTAGATCATCCGATTGTAGGTCTTTTGGTTCAACCCTTTTATTCTTTTTTGCCTATTTCACCCAGATGATCAAGGGAAAGTCGTAATTTGTGATTTTTACCTAAATTTCAGGACCTGGACAAAATCGAAAATTTTTCTGGATAGACATTTTCAAGCAAAGAGTCTCATTCATCGATGTTCTATACATTGGCTCCCAATTGCCACATATCTTGCAACTAAGTTGCCTATGTTTTAGATCATCCGATTGTAGGTCTTTTGGTTCAACCCTTTTATTCCTTTTTGCCTATTTCACCCAGATGATCAAGGGAAAGTCGTAATTTGTGATTTTTACCTAAATTTCAGGACCTGGACAAAATCGAAAATTTTTCTGGATACACATTTTCAAGCAAAGAGTCTCATTCATCGATGTTCTATACATTGGCTCCCAACTGCCACATATCTTGCAACGAAGTTGCCTATGATTTAGATCATCCGATTGTAGGTCTTTTGGTTCAACCCTTTTATTCTTTTTTGCCTATTTCACCCAGATGATCAAGGGAAAGTCGTAATTTGTGATTTTTACCTAAATTTCAGGACCTGGACAAAATCGAAAATTTTTCTGGATAGACATTTTCAAGCAAAGAGTCTGATTCATCGATGTTCTATACATTGTTAAATAAATAGCTCATTGGCTACCAATTGCAACATATCTTGCAACGAAGTTGCCTATGTTTTAGATCATCCGATTGTAGGTCTTTTGGTTCAACCCTTTTATTCTTTCTTGCCTATTTCACCCAGATGATCAAGGGAAAGTCGTAATTTGTGATTTTTACCTAAATTTCAGGACCTGGACAAAATCGAAAATTTTTCTGGATAGACATTTTCAAGCAAAGAGTCTCATTCATCGATGTTCTATACATTGGCTCCCAATTGCCACATATCTTGCAACTAAGTTGCCTATGTTTTAGATCATCCGATTGTAGGTCTTTTGGTTCAACCCTTTTATTCTTTTTTGCCTATTTCACCCAGATGATCAAGGGAAAGTCGTAATTTGTGATTTTTACCTAAATTTCAGGACCTGGACAAAATCGAAAATTTTTCTGGATAGACATTTTCAAGCAAAGAGTCTCATTCATCGATGTTCTATACATTGGCTCCCAATTGCCACATATCTTGCAACTAAGTTGCCTATGTTTTAGATCATCCGATTGTAGGTCTTTTGGTTCAACCCTTTTATTCTTTCTTGCCTATTTCACCCAGATGATCAAGGGAAAGTCGTAATTTGTGATTTTTACCTAAATTTCAGGACCTGGACAAAATCGAAAATTTTTCTGGATAGACATTTTCAAGCAAAGAGTCTCATTCATCGATGTTCTATACATAAATACCTCATTGGCTCCCAATTGCCACATATCTTGCAACGAAGTTGCCTATGTTTTAGATCATCCGATTGTAGGTCTTTTGGTTCAACCCTTTTATTCTTTTTTGCCTATTTCACCCAGATGATCAAGGGAAAGTCGTAATTTGTGATTTTTACCTAAATTTCAGGACCTGGACAAAATCGAAAATTTTTCTGGATAGACATTTTCAAGCAAAGAGTCTCATTCATCGATGTTCTATACATTGGCTCCCAATTGCCACATATCTTGCAACTAAGTTGCCTATGTTTTAGATCATCCGATTGTAGGTCTTTTGGTTCAACCCTTTTATTCTTTCTTGCCTATTTCACCCAGATGATCAAGGGAAAGTCGTAATTTGTGATTTTTACCTAAATTTCAGGACCTGGACAAAATCGAAAATTTTTCTGGATAGACATTTTCAAGCAAAGAGTCTCATTCATCGATGTTCTATACATTGGCTCCCAATTGCCACATATCTTGCAACTACGTTGCCTATGTTTTAGATCATCCGATTGTAGGTCTTTTGGTTCAACCCTTTTATTCTTTCTTGCCTATTTCACCCAGATGATCAAGGGAAAGTCGTAATTTGTGATTTTTACCTAAATTTCAGGACCTGGACAAAATCGAAAATTTTTCTGGATAGACATTTTCAAGCAAAGAGTCTCATTCATCGATGTTCTATACATTGGCTCCCAATTGCCACATATCTTGCAACTAAGTTGCCTATGTTTTAGATCATCCGATTGTAGGTCTTTTGGTTCAACCCTTTTATTCTTTTTTGCCTATTTCACCCAGATGATCAAGGGAAAGTCGTAATTTGTGATTTTTACCTAAATTTCAGGACCTGGACAAAATCGAAAATTTTTCTGGATAGACATTTTCAAGCAAAGAGTCTCATTCATCGATGTTCTATACATTGGCTCCCAATTGCCACATATCTTGCAACTAAGTTGCCTATGTTTTAGATCATCCGATTGTAGGTCTTTTGGTTCAACCCTTTTATTCTTTCTTGCCTATTTCACCCAGATGATCAAGGGAAAGTCGTAATTTGTGATTTTTACCTAAATTTCAGGACCTGGACAAAATCGAAAATTTTTCTGGATAGACATTTTCAAGCAAAGAGTCTCATTCATCGATGTTCTATACATTGGCTCCCAATTGCCACATATCTTGCAACTAAGTTGCCTATGTTTTAGATCATCCGATTGTAGGTCTTTTGGTTCAACCCTTTTATTCTTTTTTGCCTATTTCACCCAGATGATCAAGGGAAAGTCGTAATTTGTGATTTTTACCTAAATTTCAGGACCTGGACAAAATCGAAAATTTTTCTGGATAGACATTTTCAAGCAAAGAGTCTCATTCATCGATGTTCTATACATTGGCTCCCAATTGCCACATATCTTGCAACTAAGTTGCCTATGTTTTAGATCATCCGATTGTAGGTCTTTTGGTTCAACCCTTTTATTCTTTTTTGCCTATTTCACCCAGATGATCAAGGGAAAGTCGTAATTTGTGATTTTTACCTAAATTTCAGGACCTGGACAAAATCGAAAATTTTTCTGGATACACATTTTCAAGCAAAGAGTCTCATTCATCGATGTTCTATACATTGGCTCCCAACTGCCACATATCTTGCAACGAAGTTGCCTATGATTTAGATCATCCGATTGTAGGTCTTTTGGTTCAACCCTTTTATTCTTTTTTGCCTATTTCACCCAGATGATCAAGGGAAAGTCGTAATTTGTGATTTTTACCTAAATTTCAGGACCTGGACAAAATCGAAAATTTTTCTGGATAGACATTTTCAAGCAAAGAGTCTGATTCATCGATGTTCTATACATTGTTAAATAAATAGCTCATTGGCTGCCAACTGCCACATATCTTGCAACGAAGTTGCCTATGTTTTAGATCATCCGATTGTAGGTCTTTTGGTTCAACCCTTTTATTCTTTTTTGCCTATTTCACCCAGATGATCAAGGGAAAGTCGTAATTTGTGATTTTTACCTAAATTTCAGGACCTGGACAAAATCGAAAATTTTTCTGTATACACATTTTCAAGCAAAGAGTCTCATTCATCGATGTTCTATACATTGGCTCCCAATTGCCACATATCTTGCAACTAAGTTGCCTATGTTTTAGATCATCCGATTGTAGGTCTTTTGGTTCAACCCTTTTATTCTTTTTTGCCTATTTCACCCAGATGATCAAGGGAAAGTCGTAATTTGTGATTTTTACCTAAATTTCAGGACCTGGACAAAATCGAAAATTTTTCTGGATACACATTTTCAAGCAAAGAGTCTCATTCATCGATGTTCTATACATTGGCTCCCAATTGCCACATATCTTGCAACTAAGTTGCCTATGTTTTAGATCATCCGATTGTAGGTCTTTTGGTTCAACCCTTTTATTCTTTTTTGCCTATTTCACCCAGATGATCAAGGGAAAGTCGTAATTTGTGATTTTTACCTAAATTTCAGGACCTGGACAAAATCGAAAATTTTTCTGGATAGACATTTTCAAGCAAAGAGTCTGATTCATCGATGTTCTATACATTGTTAAATAAATAGCTCATTGGCTACCAATTGCAACATATCTTGCAACGAAGTTGCCTATGTTTTAGATCATCCGATTGTAGGTCTTTTGGTTCAACCCTTTTATTCTTTCTTGCCTATTTCACCCAGATGATCAAGGGAAAGTCGTAATTTGTGATTTTTACCTAAATTTCAGGACCTGGACAAAATCGAAAATTTTTCTGGATACACATTTTCAAGCAAAGAGTCTCATTCATCGATGTTCTATACATAAATACCTCATTGGCTGCCAACTGCCACATATCTTGCAACGAAGTTGCCTATGTTTTAGATCATCCGATTGTAGGTCTTTTGGTTCAACCCTTTTATTCTTTCTTACCTATTTCACCCAGATGATCAAGGGGAAGTCGTAATTTGTGATTTTTACCTAAATTTCAGGACCTGGACAAAATCGAAAATTTTTCTGGATACACATTTTCAAGCAAAGAGTCTCATTCATCGATGTTCTATACATTGGCTCCCAATTGCCACATATCTTGCAACTAAGTTGCCTATGTTTTAGATCATCCGATTGTAGGTCTTTTGGTTCAACCCTTTTATTCTTTTTTGCCTATTTCACCCAGATGATCAAGGGAAAGTCGTAATTTGTGATTTTTACCTAAATTTCAGGACCTGGACAAAATCGAAAATTTTTCTGGATAGACATTTTCAAGCAAAGAGTCTCATTCATCGATGTTCTATACATTGGCTCCCAATTGCCACATATCTTGCAACTAAGTTGCCTATGTTTTAGATCATCCGATTGTAGGTCTTTTGGTTCAACCCTTTTATTCTTTTTTGCCTATTTCACCCAGATGATCAAGGGAAAGTCGTAATTTGTGATTTTTACCTAAATTTCAGGACCTGGACAAAATCGAAAATTTTTCTGGATAGACATTTTCAAGCAAAGAGTCTCATTCATCGATGTTCTATACATTGGCTCCCAATTGCCACATATCTTGCAACTAAGTTGCCTATGTTTTAGATCATCCGATTGTAGGTCTTTTGGTTCAACCCTTTTATTCTTTTTTGCCTATTTCACCCAGATGATCAAGGGAAAGTCGTAATTTGTGATTTTTACCTAAATTTCAGGACCTGGACAAAATCGAAAATTTTTCTGGATAGACATTTTCAAGCAAAGAGTCTCATTCATCGATGTTCTATACATTGGCTCCCAATTGCCACATATCTTGCAACTAAGTTGCCTATGTTTTAGATCATCCGATTGTAGGTCTTTTGGTTCAACCCTTTTATTCTTTTTTGCCTATTTCACCCAGATGATCAAGGGAAAGTCGTAATTTGTGATTTTTACCTAAATTTCAGGACCTGGACAAAATCGAAAATTTTTCTGGATACACATTTTCAAGCAAAGAGTCTCATTCATCGATGTTCTATACATTGGCTCCCAACTGCCACATATCTTGCAACGAAGTTGCCTATGATTTAGATCATCCGATTGTAGGTCTTTTGGTTCAACCCTTTTATTCTTTTTTGCCTATTTCACCCAGATGATCAAGGGAAAGTCGTAATTTGTGATTTTTACCTAAATTTCAGGACCTGGACAAAATCGAAAATTTTTCTGGATAGACATTTTCAAGCAAAGAGTCTGATTCATCGATGTTCTATACATTGTTAAATAAATAGCTCATTGGCTGCCAACTGCCACATATCTTGCAACGAAGTTGCCTATGTTTTAGATCATCCGATTGTAGGTCTTTTGGTTCAACCCTTTTATTCTTTTTTGCCTATTTCACCCAGATGATCAAGGGAAAGTCGTAATTTGTGATTTTTACCTAAATTTCAGGACCTGGACAAAATCGAAAATTTTTCTGTATACACATTTTCAAGCAAAGAGTCTCATTCATCGATGTTCTATACATTGGCTCCCAATTGCCACATATCTTGCAACTAAGTTGCCTATGTTTTAGATCATCCGATTGTAGGTCTTTTGGTTCAACCCTTTTATTCTTTTTTGCCTATTTCACCCAGATGATCAAGGGAAAGTCGTAATTTGTGATTTTTACCTAAATTTCAGGACCTGGACAAAATCGAAAATTTTTCTGGATACACATTTTCAAGCAAAGAGTCTCATTCATCGATGTTCTATACATTGGCTCCCAATTGCCACATATCTTGCAACTAAGTTGCCTATGTTTTAGATCATCCGATTGTAGGTCTTTTGGTTCAACCCTTTTATTCTTTTTTGCCTATTTCACCCAGATGATCAAGGGAAAGTCGTAATTTGTGGTTTTTACCTAAATTTCAGGACCTGGACAAAATCGAAAATTTTTCTGGATAGACATTTTCAAGCAAAGAGTCTGATTCATCGATGTTCTATACATTGTTAAATAAATAGCTCATTGGCTACCAATTGCAACATATCTTGCAACGAAGTTGCCTATGTTTTAGATCATCCGATTGTAGGTCTTTTGGTTCAACCCTTTTATTCTTTCTTGCCTATTTCACCCAGATGATCAAGGGAAAGTCGTAATTTGTGATTTTTACCTAAATTTCAGGACCTGGACAAAATCGAAAATTTTTCTGGATACACATTTTCAAGCAAAGAGTCTCATTCATCGATGTTCTATACATAAATACCTCATTGGCTGCCAACTGCCACATATCTTGCAACGAAGTTGCCTATGTTTTAGATCATCCGATTGTAGGTCTTTTGGTTCAACCCTTTTATTCTTTCTTACCTATTTCACCCAGATGATCAAGGGGAAGTCGTAATTTGTGATTTTTACCTAAATTTCAGGACCTGGACAAAATCGAAAATTTTTCTGGATACACATTTTCAAGCAAAGAGTCTCATTCATCGATGTTCTATACATTGGCTCCCAATTGCCACATATCTTGCAACTAAGTTGCCTATGTTTTAGATCATCCGATTGTAGGTCTTTTGGTTCAACCCTTTTATTCTTTTTTGCCTATTTCACCCAGATGATCAAGGGAAAGTCGTAATTTGTGATTTTTACCTAAATTTCAGGACCTGGACAAAATCGAAAATTTTTCTGGATAGACATTTTCAAGCAAAGAGTCTCATTCATCGATGTTCTATACATTGGCTCCCAATTGCCACATATCTTGCAACTAAGTTGCCTATGTTTTAGATCATCCGATTGTAGGTCTTTTGGTTCAACCCTTTTATTCTTTTTTGCCTATTTCACCCAGATGATCAAGGGAAAGTCGTAATTTGTGATTTTTACCTAAATTTCAGGACCTGGACAAAATCGAAAATTTTTCTGGATAGACATTTTCAAGCAAAGAGTCTCATTCATCGATGTTCTATACATTGGCTCCCAATTGCCACATATCTTGCAACTAAGTTGCCTATGTTTTAGATCATCCGATTGTAGGTCTTTTGGTTCAACCCTTTTATTCTTTTTTGCCTATTTCACCCAGATGATCAAGGGAAAGTCGTAATTTGTGATTTTTACCTAAATTTCAGGACCTGGACAAAATCGAAAATTTTTCTGGATAGACATTTTCAAGCAAAGAGTCTCATTCATCGATGTTCTATACATTGGCTCCCAATTGCCACATATCTTGCAACTAAGTTGCCTATGTTTTAGATCATCCGATTGTAGGTCTTTTGGTTCAACCCTTTTATTCTTTTTTGCCTATTTCACCCAGATGATCAAGGGAAAGTCGTAATTTGTGATTTTTACCTAAATTTCAGGACCTGGACAAAATCGAAAATTTTTCTGGATACACATTTTCAAGCAAAGAGTCTCATTCATCGATGTTCTATACATAAATACCTCATTGGCTGCCAACTGCCACATATCTTGCAACTAAGTTGCCTATGTTTTAGATCATCCGATTGTAGGTCTTTTGGTTCAACCCTTTTATTCTTTCTTACCTATTTCACCCAGATGATCAAGGGGAAGTCGTAATTTGTGATTTTTACCTAAATTTCAGGACCTGGACAAAATCGAAAATTTTTCTGGATACACATTTTCAAGCAAAGAGTCTCATTCATCGATGTTCTATACATTGGCTCCCAATTGCCACATATCTTGCAACTAAGTTGCCTATGTTTTAGATCATCCGATTGTAGGTCTTTTGGTTCAACCCTTTTATTCTTTTTTGCCTATTTCACCCAGATGATCAAGGGAAAGTCGTAATTTGTGATTTTTACCTAAATTTCAGGACCTGGACAAAATCGAAAATTTTTCTGGATAGACATTTTCAAGCAAAGAGTCTCATTCATCGATGTTCTATACATTGGCTCCCAATTGCCACATATCTTGCAACTAAGTTGCCTATGTTTTAGATCATCCGATTGTAGGTCTTTTGGTTCAACCCTTTTATTCTTTTTTGCCTATTTCACCCAGATGATCAAGGGAAAGTCGTAATTTGTGATTTTTACCTAAATTTCAGGACCTGGACAAAATCGAAAATTTTTCTGGATAGACATTTTCAAGCAAAGAGTCTCATTCATCGATGTTCTATACATTGGCTCCCAATTGCCACATATCTTGCAACTAAGTTGCCTATGTTTTAGATCATCCGATTGTAGGTCTTTTGGTTCAACCCTTTTATTCTTTTTTGCCTATTTCACCCAGATGATCAAGGGAAAGTCGTAATTTGTGATTTTTACCTAAATTTCAGGACCTGGACAAAATCGAAAATTTTTCTGGATAGACATTTTCAAGCAAAGAGTCTCATTCATCGATGTTCTATACATTGGCTCCCAATTGCCACATATCTTGCAACTAAGTTGCCTATGTTTTAGATCATCCGATTGTAGGTCTTTTGGTTCAACCCTTTTATTCTTTTTTGCCTATTTCACCCAGATGATCAAGGGAAAGTCGTAATTTGTGATTTTTACCTAAATTTCAGGACCTGGACAAAATCGAAAATTTTTCTGGATAGACATTTTCAAGCAAAGAGTCTCATTCATCGATGTTCTATACATTGGCTCCCAATTGCCACATATCTTGCAACTAAGTTGCCTATGTTTTAGATCATCCGATTGTAGGTCTTTTGTTTCAACCCTTTTATTCTTTTTTGCCTATTTCACCCAGATGATCAAGGGAAAGTCGTAATTTGTGATTTTTACCTAAATTTCAGGACCTGGACAAAATCGAAAATTTTTCTGGATACACATTTTCAAGCAAAGAGTCTCATTCATCGATGTTCTATACATTGGCTCCCAACTGCCACATATCTTGCAACGAAGTTGCCTATGATTTAGATCATCCGATTGTAGGTCTTTTGGTTCAACCCTTTTATTCTTTTTTGCCTATTTCACCCAGATGATCAAGGGAAAGTCGTAATTTGTGATTTTTACCTAAATTTCAGGACCTGGACAAAATCGAAAATTTTTCTGGATAGACATTTTCAAGCAAAGAGTCTGATTCATCGATGTTCTATACATTGTTAAATAAATAGCTCATTGGCTGCCAACTGCCACATATCTTGCAACGAAGTTGCCTATGTTTTAGATCATCCGATTGTAGGTCTTTTGGTTCAACCCTTTTATTCTTTTTTGCCTATTTCACCCAGATGATCAAGGGAAAGTCGTAATTTGTGATTTTTACCTAAATTTCAGGACCTGGACAAAATCGAAAATTTTTCTGTATACACATTTTCAAGCAAAGAGTCTCATTCATCGATGTTCTATACATTGGCTCCCAATTGCCACATATCTTGCAACTAAGTTGCCTATGTTTTAGATCATCCGATTGTAGGTCTTTTGGTTCAACCCTTTTATTCTTTTTTGCCTATTTCACCCAGATGATCAAGGGAAAGTCGTAATTTGTGATTTTTACCTAAATTTCAGGACCTGGACAAAATCGAAAATTTTTCTGGATACACATTTTCAAGCAAAGAGTCTCATTCATCGATGTTCTATACATTGGCTCCCAATTGCCACATATCTTGCAACTAAGTTGCCTATGTTTTAGATCATCCGATTGTAGGTCTTTTGGTTCAACCCTTTTATTCTTTTTTGCCTATTTCACCCAGATGATCAAGGGAAAGTCGTAATTTGTGATTTTTACCTAAATTTCAGGACCTGGACAAAATCGAAAATTTTTCTGGATAGACATTTTCAAGCAAAGAGTCTGATTCATCGATGTTCTATACATTGTTAAATAAATAGCTCATTGGCTACCAATTGCAACATATCTTGCAACGAAGTTGCCTATGTTTTAGATCATCCGATTGTAGGTCTTTTGGTTCAACCCTTTTATTCTTTCTTGCCTATTTCACCCAGATGATCAAGGGAAAGTCGTAATTTGTGATTTTTACCTAAATTTCAGGACCTGGACAAAATCGAAAATTTTTCTGGATAGACATTTTCAAGCAAAGAGTCTGATTCATCGATGTTCTATACATTGTTAAATAAATAGCTCATTGGCTACCAATTGCAACATATCTTGCAACTACGTTGCCTATGTTTTAGATCATCCGATTGTAGGTCTTTTGGTTCAACCCTTTTATTCTTTCTTGCCTATTTCACCCAGATGATCAAGGGAAAGTCGTAATTTGTGATTTTTACCTAAATTTCAGGACCTGGACAAAATCGAAAATTTTTCTGGATACACATTTTCAAGCAAAGAGTCTCATTCATCGATGTTCTATACACTGGCTCCCAATTGCCACATATCTTGCAACTAAGTTGCCTATGTTTTAGATCATCCGATTGTAGGTCTTTTGCTTCAACCCTTTTATTCTTTTTTGCCTATTTCACCCAGATGATCAAGGGAAAGTCGTAATTTGTGATTTTTACCTAAATTTCAGGACCTGGACAAAATCGAAAATTTTTCTGGATAGACATTTTCAAGCAAAGAGTCTCATTCATCGATGTTCTATACATTGGCTCCCAATTGCCACATATCTTGCAACTAAGTTGCCTATGTTTTAGATCATCCGATTGTAGGTCTTTTGGTTCAACCCTTTTATGCTTTTTTGCCTATTTCACCCAGATGATCAAGGGAAAGTCGTAATTTGTGATTTTTACCTAAATTTCAGGACCTGGACAAAATCGAAAATTTTTCTGGATACACATTTTCAAGCAAAGCGTCTCATTCATCGATGTTCTATACATTGGCTCCCAATTGCCACATATCTTGCAACTAAGTTGCCTATGTTTTAGATCATCCGATTGTAGGTCTTTTGCTTCAACCCTTTTATTCTTTTTTGCCTATTTCACCCAGATGATCAAGGGAAAGTCGTAATTTGTGATTTTTACCTAAATTTCAGGACCTGGACAAAATCGAAAATTTTTCTGGATACACATTTTCAAGCAAAGAGTCTCATTCATCGATGTTCTATACACTGGCTCCCAATTGCCACATATCTTGCAACTAAGTTGCCTATGTTTTAGATCATCCGATTGTAGGTCTTTTGCTTCAACCCTTTTATTCTTTTTTGCCTATTTCACCCAGATGATCAAGGGAAAGTCGTAATTTGTGATTTTTACCTAAATTTCAGGACCTGGACAAAATCGAAAATTTTTCTGGATAGACATTTTCAAGCAAAGAGTCTCATTCATCGATGTTCTATACATTGGCTCCCAATTGCCACATATCTTGCAACTAAGTTGCCTATGTTTTAGATCATCCGATTGTAGGTCTTTTGGTTCAACCCTTTTATGCTTTTTTGCCTATTTCACCCAGATGATCAAGGGAAAGTCGTAATTTGTGATTTTTACCTAAATTTCAGGACCTGGACAAAATCGAAAATTTTTCTGGATACACATTTTCAAGCAAAGCGTCTCATTCATCGATGTTCTATACATTGGCTCCCAATTGCCACATATCTTGCAACTAAGTTGCCTATGTTTTAGATCATCCGATTGTAGGTCTTTTGGTTCAACCCTTTTATTCTTTCTTGCCTATTTCACCCAGATGATCAAGGGAAAGTCGTAATTTGTGATTTTTACCTAAATTTCAGGACCTGGACAAAATCGAAAATTTTTCTGGATACACATTTTCAAGCAAAGAGTCTCATTCATCGATGTTCTATACATTGGCTCCCAATTGATACATATCTTGCAACTACGTTGCCTATGTTTTAGATCATCCGATTGTAGGTCTTTTGGTTCAACCCTTTTATTCTTTCTTGCCTATTTCACCCAGATGATCAAGGGAAAATCGTAATTTGTGATTTTTACCTAAATTTCAGGACCTGGACAAAATCGAAAATTTTTCTGGATACACATTTTCAAGCAAAGAGTCTCATTCATCGATGTTCTATACATAAATACCTCATTGGCTGCCAACTGCCACATATCTTGCAACGAAGTTGCCTATGTTTTAGATCATCCGATTGTAGGTCTTTTGGTTCAACCCTTTTATTCTTTCTTACCTATTTCACCCAGATGATCAAGGGGAAGTCGTAATTTGTGATTTTTACCTAAATTTCAGGACCTGGACAAAATCGAAAATTTTTCTGGATACACATTTTCAAGCAAAGAGTCTCATTCATCGATGTTCTATACATTGGCTCCCAATTGCCACATATCTTGCAACTAAGTTGCCTATGTTTTAGATCATCCGATTGTAGGTCTTTTGCTTCAACCCTTTTATTCTTTTTTGCCTATTTCACCCAGATGATCAAGGGAAAGTCGTAATTTGTGATTTTTACCTAAATTTCAGGACCTGGACAAAATCGAAAATTTTTCTGGATACACATTTTCAAGCAAAGAGTCTCATTCATCGATGTTCTATACATTGTTAAATAAATACCTCATTGGCTGCCAACTGCCACATATCTTGCAACTAAGTTGCCTATGTTTTAGATCATCCGATTGTAGGTCTTTTGGTTCAACCCTTTTATTCTTTCTTGCCTATTTCACCCAGATGATCAAGGGAAAGTCGTAATTTGTGATTTTTACCTAAATTTCAGGACCTGGACAAAATCGAAAATTTTTCTGGATACACATTTTCAAGCAAAGAGTCTCATTCATCGATGTTCTATACATTGGCTCCCAATTGCCACATATCTTGCAACTACGTTGCCTATGTTTTAGATCATCCGATTGTAGGTCTTTTGGTTCAACCCTTTTATTCTTTCTTGCCTATTTCACCCAGATGATCAAGGGAAAGTCGTAATTTGTGATTTTTACCTAAATTTCAGGACCTGGACAAAATCGAAAATTTTTCTGGATACACATTTTCAAGCAAAGAGTCTCATTCATCGATGTTCTATACATAAATACCTCATTGGCGGCCAACTGCCACATATCTTGCAACGAAGTTGCCTATGTTTTAGATCATCCGATTGTAGGTCTTTTGGTTCAACCCTTTTATTCTTTCTTACCTATTTCACCCAGATGATCAAGGGGAAGTCGTAATTTGTGATTTTTACCTAAATTTCAGGACCTGGACAAAATCGAAAATTTTTCTGGATACACATTTTCAAGCAAAGAGTCTCATTCATCGATGTTCTATACATTGGCTCCCAATTGCCACATATCTTGCAACTAAGTTGCCTATGTTTTAGATCATCCGATTGTAGGTCTTTTGGTTCAACCCTTTTATTCTTTCTTGCCTATTTCACCCAGATGATCAAGGGAAAGTCGTAATTTGTGATTTTTACCTAAATTTCAGGACCTGGACAAAATCGAAAATTTTTCTGGATACACATTTTCAAGCAAAGAGTCTCATTCATCGATGTTCTATACATAAATACCTCATTGGCTGCCAACTGCCACATATCTTGCAAAGAAGTTGCCTATGTTTTAGATCATCCGATTGTAGGTCTTTTGGTTCAACCCTTTTATTCTTTCTTACCTATTTCACCCAGATGATCAAGGGGAAGTCGTAATTTGTGATTTTTACCTAAATTTCAGGACCTGGACAAAATCGAAAATTTTTCTGGATAGACATTTTCAAGCAAAGAGTCTCATTCATCGATGTTCTATACATTGGCTCCCAATTGCCACATATCTTGCAACTAAGTTGCCTATGTTTTAGATCATCCGATTGTAGGTCTTTTGGTTCAACCCTTTTATTCTTTTTTGCCTATTTCACCCAGATGATCAAGGGAAAGTCGTAATTTGTGATTTTTACCTAAATTTCAGGACCTGGACAAAATCGAAAATTTTTCTGGATACACATTTTCAAGCAAAGAGTCTCATTCATCGATGTTCTATACATTGGCTCCCAACTGCCACATATCTTGCAACTAAGTTGCCTATGTTTTAGATCATCCGATTGTAGGTCTTTTGGTTCAACCCTTTTATTCTTTTTTGCCTATTTCACCCAGATGATCAAGGGAAAGTCGTAATTTGTGATTTTTACCTAAATTTCAGGACCTGGACAAAATCGAAAATTTTTCTGGATAGACATTTTCAAGCAAAGAGTCTCATTCATCGATGTTCTATACATTGGCTCCCAATTGCCACATATCTTGCAACTAAGTTGCCTATGTTTTAGATCATCCGATTGTAGGTCTTTTGGTTCAACCCTTTTATTCTTTTTTGCCTATTTCACCCAGATGATCAAGGGAAAGTCGTAATTTGTGATTTTTACCTAAATTTCAGGACCTGGACAAAATCGAAAATTTTTCTGGATAGACATTTTCAAGCAAAGAGTCTCATTCATCGATGTTCTATACATTGGCTCCCAATTGCCACATATCTTGCAACTAAGTTGCCTATGTTTTAGATCATCCGATTGTAGGTCTTTTGGTTCAACCCTTTTATTCTTTCTTGCCTATTTCACCCAGATGATCAAGGGAAAGTCGTAATTTGTGATTTTTACCTAAATTTCAGGACCTGGACAAAATCGAAAATTTTTCTGGATACACATTTTCAAGCAAAGAGTCTCATTCATCGATGTTCTATACATTGGCTCCCAACTGCCACATATCTTGCAACGAAGTTGCCTATGATTTAGATCATCCGATTGTAGGTCTTTTGGTTCAACCCTTTTATTCTTTCTTGCCTATTTCACCCAGATGATCAAGGGAAAGTCGTAATTTGTGATTTTTACCTAAATTTCAGGACCTGGACAAAATCGAAAATTTTTCTGGATAGACATTTTCAAGCAAAGAGTCTCATTCATCGATGTTCTATACATTGGCTCCCAATTGCCACATATCTTGCAACTACGTTGCCTATGTTTTAGATCATCCGATTGTAGGTCTTTTGGTTCAACCCTTTTATTCTTTTTTGCCTATTTCACCCAGATGATCAAGGGAAAGTCGTAATTTGTGATTTTTACCTAAATTTCGGGAAATGGACAAAATCGAAAATTTTTCTGGATAGGCATTTTCAAGCAAAGAGTCTCATTCATCGATGTTCTATACATTGGCTCCCAATTGCCACATATCTTGCAACTACGTTGCCTATGTTTTAGATCATCCGATTGTAGGTCTTTTGGTTCAACCCTTTTATTCTTTTTTGCCTATTTCACCTAGATGATCAAGGGAAAGTCGTAATTTGTGATTTTTACCTAAATTTCGGGAAATGGACAAAATCGAAAATTTTTCTGGATAGGCATTTTCAAGCAAAGAGTCTCTTTCATCGATGTTCTTTACATAAATACCTCATTGGCTGCCAACTGCCACATATCTTGCAACGAAGTTGCCTATGATTTAGATCATCCGATTGTAGGTCTTTTGGTTCAACCCTTTTATTCTTTTTTGCCTATTTCACCCAGATGATCAAGGGAAAGTCGTAATTTGTGATTTTTACCTAAATTTCGGGAAATGGACAAAATTGAAAATTTTTCTGGATAGGCATTTTCAAGCAAAGAGTCTCTTTCATCGATGTTCTTTACATAAATACCTCATTGGCTGCCAACTGCCACATATCTTGCAACGAAGTTGCCTATGATTTAGATCATCCGATTGTAGGTCTTTTGGTTCAACCCTTTTATTCTTTTTTGCCTATTCCACCCAGATGATCAAGGGAAAGTCGTAATTTGTGATTTTTCCCTAAATTTCGGGAAATGGACAAAATCGAAAATTTTTCTGGATAGGCATTTTCAAGCAAAGAGTCTCTTTCATCGATGTTCTTTACATAAATACCTCATTGGCTGCCAACTGCCACATATCTTGCAACGAAGTTGCCTATGATTTAGATCATCCGATTGTAGGTCTTTTGGTTCAACCCTTTTATTCTTTTTTGCCTATTTCACCCAGATGATCAAGGGAAAGTCGTAATTTGTGATTTTTCCCTAAATTTCGGGAAATGGACAAAATCGAAAATTTTTCTGGATAGGCATTTTCAAGCAAAGAGTCTCTTTCATCGATGTTCTTTACATAAATACCTCATTGGCTGCCAACTGCCACATATCTTGCAACGAAGTTGCCTATGATTTAGATCATCCGATTGTAGGTCTTTTGGTTCAACCCTTTTATTCTTTTTTGCCTATTTCACCCAGATGATCAAGGGAAAGTCGTAATTTGTGATTTTTACCTAAATTTCGGGAAATGGACAAAATCGAAAATTTTTCTGGATAGGCATTTTCAAGCAAAGAGTCTCTTTCATCGATGTTCTATACATAAATACCTCATTGGCTGCCAACTGCCACATATCTTGCAACGAAGTTGCCTATGATTTAGATCATCCGATTGTAGGTCTTTTGGTTCAACCCTTTTATTCTTTTTTGCCTATTTCACCCAGATGATCAAGGGAAAGTCGTAATTTGTGATTTTTACCTAAATTTCGGGAAATGGACAAAATCGAAAATTTTTCTGGATAGGCATTTTCAAGCAAAGAGTCTCATTCATCGATGTTCTATACATTGGCTGCCAATTGCCACATATCTTGCAACTACGTTGCCTATGTTTTAGATCATCCGATTGTAGGTCTTTTGGTTCAACCCTTTTATTCTTTTTTGCCTATTTCACCCAGATGATCAAGGGAAAGTCGTAATTTGTGATTTTTACCTAAATTTCGGGAAATGGACAAAATTGAAACTTTTTCTGGATAGGCATTTTCAAGCAAAGAGTCTCTTTCATCGATGTTCTTTACATAAATACCTCATTGGCTGCCAACTGCCACATATCTTGCAACGAAGTTGCCTATGATTTAGATCATCCGATTGTAGGTCTTTTGGTTCAACCCTTTTATTCTTTTTTGCCTATTTCACCCAGATGATCAAGGGAAAGTCGTAATTTGTGATTTTTACCTAAATTTCGGGAAATGGACAAAATCGAAAATTTTTCTGGATAGGCATTTTCAAGCAAAGAGTCTCATTCATCGATGTTCTATACATTGGCTCCCAATTGCCACATATCTTGCAACTACGTTGCCTATGTTTTAGATCATCCGATTGTAGGTCTTTTGGTTCAACCCTTTTATTCTTTTTTGCCTATTTCACCTAGATGATCAAGGGAAAGTCGTAATTTGTGATTTTTACCTAAATTTCGGGAAATGGACAAAATCGAAAATTTTTCTGGATAGGCATTTTCAAGCAAAGAGTCTCATTCATCGATGTTCTATACATTGGCTCCCAATTGCCACATATCTTGCAACTACGTTGCCTATGTTTTAGATCATCCGATTGTAGGTCTTTTGGTTCAACCCTTTTATTCTTTTTTGCCTATTTCACCTAGATGATCAAGGGAAAGTCGTAATTTGTGATTTTTACCTAAATTTCGGGAAATGGACAAAATTGAAACTTTTTCTGGATAGGCATTTTCAAGCAAAGAGTCTCTTTCATCGATGTTCTTTACATAAATACCTCATTGGCTGCCAACTGCCACATATCTTGCAACGAAGTTGCCTATGTTTTAGATCATCCGATTGTAGGTCTTTTGGTTCAACCCTTTTATTCTTTTTTGCCTATTTCACCCAGATGATCAAGGGAAAGTCGTAATTTGTGATTTTTACCTAAATTTCGGGAAATGGACAAAATCGAAAATTTTTCTGGATAGGCATTT
Organism: Xylota sylvarum; assembly: GCA_905220385.1. NCBI lineage: Eukaryota > Metazoa > Arthropoda > Insecta > Diptera > Syrphidae > Xylota > Xylota sylvarum. The sequence goes on along the minus strand of LR999957.1, from coordinate 97,271,854 downwards.
TCAAGCAAAGAGTCTCATTCATCGATGTTCTATACATTGGCTCCCAATTGCCACATATCTTGCAACTACGTTGCCTATGTTTTAGATCATCCGATTGTAGGTCTTTTGGTTCAACCCTTTTATTCTTTTTTGCCTATTTCACCTAGATGATCAAGGGAAAGTCGTAATTTGTGATTTTTACCTAAATTTCGGGAAATGGACAAAATCGAAAATTTTTCTGGATAGGCATTTTCAAGCAAAGAGTCTCATTCATCGATGTTCTATACATTGGCTCCCAATTGCCACATATCTTGCAACTAAGTTGCCTATGTTTTAGATCATCCGATTGTAGGTCTTTTGGTTCAACCCTTTTATTCTTTCTTGCCTATTTCACCCAGATGATCAAGGGAAAGTCGTAATTTGTGATTTTTACCTAAATTTCAGGACCTGGACAAAATCGAAAATTTTTCTGGATACACATTTTCAAGCAAAGAGTCTCATTCATCGATGTTCTATACATTGGCTCCCAACTGCCACATATCTTGCAACGAAGTTGCCTATGATTTAGATCATCCGATTGTAGGTCTTTTGGTTCAACCCTTTTATTCTTTTTTGCCTATTTCACCCAGATGATCAAGGGAAAGTCGTAATTTGTGATTTTTACCTAAATTTCGGGAAATGGACAAAATCGAAAATTTTTCTGGATAGGCATTTTCAAGCAAAGAGTCTCATTCATCGATGTTCTATACATTGGCTCCCAATTGCCACATATCTTGCAACTACGTTGCCTATGTTTTAGATCATCCGATTGTAGGTCTTTTGGTTCAACCCTTTTATTCTTTTTTGCCTATTTCACCTAGATGATCAAGGGAAAGTCGTAATTTGTGATTTTTACCTAAATTTCGGGAAATGGACAAAATTGAAAATTTTTCTGGATAGGCATTTTCAAGCAAAGAGTCTCTTTCATCGATGTTCTTTACATAAATACCTCATTGGCTGCCAACTGCCACATATCTTGCAACGAAGTTGCCTATGATTTAGATCATCCGATTGTAGGTCTTTTGGTTCAACCCTTTTATTCTTTTTTGCCTATTTCACCCAGATGATCAAGGGAAAGTCGTAATTTGTGATTTTTACCTAAATTTCGGGAAATGGACAAAATCGAAAATTTTTCTGGATAGGCATTTTCAAGCAAAGAGTCTCATTCATCGATGTTCTATACATTGGCTCCCAATTGCCACATATCTTGCAACTACGTTGCCTATGTTTTAGATCATCCGATTGTAGGTCTTTTGGTTCAACCCTTTTATTCTTTCTTGCCTATTTCACCCAGATGATCAAGGGAAAGTCGTAATTTGTGATTTTTACCTAAATTTCAGGACCTGGACAAAATCGAAAATTTTTCTGGATAGACATTTTCAAGCAAAGAGTCTCTTTCATCGATGTTCTTTACATAAATACCTCATTGGCTGCCAACTGCCACATATCTTGCAACGAAGTTGCCTATGTTTTAGATCATCCGATTGTAGGTCTTTTGGTTCAACCCTTTTATTCTTTCTTGCCTATTTCACCCAGATGATCAAGGGAAAGTCGTAATTTGTGATTTTTACCTAAATTTCAGGACCTGGACAAAATCGAAAATTTTTCTGGATAGACATTTTCAAGCAAAGAGTCTCATTCATCGATGTTCTATACATTGGCTCCCAATTGCCACATATCTTGCAACTACGTTGCCTATGTTTTAGATCATCCGATTGTAGGTCTTTTGGTTCAACCCTTTTATTCTTTTTTGCCTATTTCACCCAGATGATCAAGGGAAAGTCGTAATTTGTGATTTTTACCTAAATTTCGGGAAATGGACAAAATCGAAAATTTTTCTGGATAGGCATTTTCAAGCAAAGAGTCTCATTCATCGATGTTCTATACATTGGCTCCCAATTGCCACATATCTTGCAACTACGTTGCCTATGATTTAGATCATCCGATTGTAGGTCTTTTGGTTCAACCCTTTTATTCTTTTTTGCCTATTTCACCTAGATGATCAAGGGAAAGTCGTAATTTGTGATTTTTACCTAAATTTCGGGAAATGGACAAAATCGAAAATTTTTCTGGATAGGCATTTTCAAGCAAAGAGTCTCTTTCATCGATGTTCTATACATAAATACCTCATTGGCTGCCAACTGCCACATATCTTGCAACGAAGTTGCATATGATTTAGATCATCCGATTGTAGGTCTTTTGGTTCAACCCTTTTATTCTTTTTTGCCTATTTCACCTAGATGATCAAGGGAAAGTCGTAATTTGTGATTTTTACCTAAATTTCGGGAAATGGACAAAATCGAAAATTTTTCTGGATAGGCATTTTCAAGCAAAGAGTCTCTTTCATCGATGTTCTATACATAAATACCTCATTGGCTGCCAACTGCCACATATCTTGCAACGAAGTTGCATATGATTTAGATCATCCGATTGTAGGTCTTTTGGTTCAACCCTTTTATTCTTTTTTGCCTATTTCACCCAGATGATCAAGGGAAAGTCGTAATTTGTGATTTTTCCCTAAATTTCGGGAAATGGACAAAATCGAAAATTTTTCTGGATAGGCATTTTCAAGCAAAGAGTCTCTTTCATCGATGTTCTTTACATAAATACCTCATTGGCTGCCAACTGCCACATATCTTGCAACGAAGTTGCCTATGATTTAGATCATCCGATTGTAGGTCTTTTGGTTCAACCCTTTTATTCTTTTTTGCCTATTTCACCCAGATGATCAAGGGAAAGTCGTAATTTGTGATTTTTACCTAAATTTCGGGAAATGGACAAAATCGAAAATTTTTCTGGATAGGCATTTTCAAGCAAAGAGTCTCATTCATCGATGTTCTATACATTGGCTCCCAATTGCCACATATCTTGCAACTACGTTGCCTATGTTTTAGATCATCCGATTGTAGGTCTTTTGGTTCAACCCTTTTATTCTTTCTTGCCTATTTCACCCAGATGATCAAGGGAAAGTCGTAATTTGTGATTTTTACCTAAATTTCAGGACCTGGACAAAATCGAAAATTTTTCTGGATAGACATTTTCAAGCAAAGAGTCTCTTTCATCGATGTTCTATACATAAATACCTCATTGGCTGCCAACTGCCACATATCTTGCAACTAAGTTGCCTATGTTTTAGATCATCCGATTGTAGGTCTTTTGGTTCAACCCTTTTATTCTTTCTTGCCTATTTCACCCAGATGATCAAGGGAAAGTCGTAATTTGTGATTTTTACCTAAATTTCAGGACCTGGACAAAATCGAAAATTTTTCTGGATAGACATTTTCAAGCAAAGAGTCTCATTCATCGATGTTCTATACATTGGCTCCCAATTGCCACATATCTTGCAACTACGTTGCCTATGTTTTAGATCATCCGATTGTAGGTCTTTTGGTTCAACCCTTTTATTCTTTCTTGCCTATTTCACCCAGATGATCAAGGGAAAGTCGTAATTTGTGATTTTTACCTAAATTTCAGGACCTGGACAAAATCGAAAATTTTTCTGGATAGACATTTTCAAGCAAAGAGTCTCTTTCATCGATGTTCTATACATAAATACCTCATTGGCTGCCAACTGCCACATATCTTGCAACGAAGTTGCATATGATTTAGATCATCCGATTGTAGGTCTTTTGGTTCAACCCTTTTATTCTTTTTTGCCTATTTCACCTAGATGATCAAGGGAAAGTCGTAATTTGTGATTTTTACCTAAATTTCAGGACCTGGACAAAATCGAAAATTTTTCTGGATAGACATTTTCAAGCAAAGAGTCTCATTCATCGATGTTCTATACATTGGCTCCCAATTGCCACATATCTTGCAACTACGTTGCCTATGTTTTAGATCATCCGATTGTAGGTCTTTTGGTTCAACCCTTTTATTCTTTCTTGCCTATTTCACCCAGATGATCAAGGGAAAGTCGTAATTTGTGATTTTTACCTAAATTTCAGGACCTGGACAAAATCGAAAATTTTTCTGGATAGACATTTTCAAGCAAAGAGTCTCTTTCATCGATGTTCTATACATAAATACCTCATTGGCTGCCAACTGCCACATATCTTGCAACTAAGTTGCCTATGTTTTAGATCATCCGATTGTAGGTCTTTTGGTTCAACCCTTTTATTCTTTCTTGCCTATTTCACCCAGATGATCAAGGGAAAGTCGTAATTTGTGATTTTTACCTAAATTTCAGGACCTGGACAAAATCGAAAATTTTTCTGGATAGACATTTTCAAGCAAAGAGTCGCATTCATCGATGTTCTATACATTGGCTCCCAATTGCCACATATCTTGCAACTACGTTGCCTATGTTTTAGATCATCCGATTGTAGGTCTTTTGGTTCAACCCTTTTATTCTTTTTTGCCTATTTCACCCAGATGATCAAGGGAAAGTCGTAATTTGTGATTTTTACCTAAATTTCGGGAAATGGACAAAATCGAAAATTTTTCTGGATAGGCATTTTCAAGCAAAGAGTCTCTTTCATCGATGTTCTTTACATAAATACCTCATTGGCTGCCAACTGCCACATATCTTGCAACGAAGTTGCATATGATTTAGATCATCCGATTGTAGGTCTTTTGGTTCAACCCTTTTATTCTTTTTTGCCTATTTCACCCAGATGATCAAGGGAAAGTCGTAATTTGTGATTTTTACCTAAATTTCGGGAAATGGACAAAATCGAAAATTTTTCTGGATAGGCATTTTTAAGCAAAGAGTCTCATTCATCGATGTTCTATACATTGGCTCCCAATTGCCACATATCTTGCAACTACGTTGCCTATGTTTTAGATCATCCGATTGTAGGTCTTTTGGTTCAACCCTTTTATTCTTTTTTGCCTATTTCACCTAGATGATCAAGGGAAAGTCGTAATTTGTGATTTTTACCTAAATTTCGGGAAATGGACAAAATCGAAAATTTTTCTGGATAGGCATTTTCAAGCAAAGAGTCTCTTTCATCGATGTTCTTTACATAAATACCTCATTGGCTGCCAACTGCCACATATCTTGCAACGAAGTTGCCTATGATTTAGATCATCCGATTGTAGGTCTTTTGGTTCAACCCTTTTATTCTTTTTTGCCTATTTCACCCAGATGATCAAGGGAAAGTCGTAATTTGTGATTTTTACCTAAATTTCGGGAAATGGACAAAATCGAAAATTTTTCTGGATAGGCATTTTCAAGCAAAGAGTCTCTTTCATCGATGTTCTATACATAAATACCTCATTGGCTGCCAACTGCCACATATCTTGCAACGAAGTTGCCTATGATTTAGATCATCCGATTGTAGGTCTTTTGGTTCAACCCTTTTATTCTTTTTTGCCTATTCCACCCAGATGATCAAGGGAAAGTCGTAATTTGTGATTTTTCCCTAAATTTCGGGAAATGGACAAAATCGAAAATTTTTCTGGATAGGCATTTTCAAGCAAAGAGTCTCTTTCATCGATGTTCTTTACATAAATACCTCATTGGCTGCCAACTGCCACATATCTTGCAACGAAGTTGCCTATGATTTAGATCATCCGATTGTAGGTCTTTTGGTTCAACCCTTTTATTCTTTTTTGCCTATTTCACCCAGATGATCAAGGGAAAGTCGTAATTTGTGATTTTTACCTAAATTTCGGGAAATGGACAAAATCGAAAATTTTTCTGGATAGGCATTTTCAAGCAAAGAGTCTCTTTCATCGATGTTCTATACATAAATACCTCATTGGCTGCCAACTGCCACATATCTTGCAACGAAGTTGCCTATGATTTAGATCATCCGATTGTAGGTCTTTTGGTTCAACCCTTTTATTCTTTTTTGCCTATTTCACCCAGATGATCAAGGGAAAGTCGTAATTTGTGATTTTTCCCTAAATTTCGGGAAATGGACAAAATCGAAAATTTTTCTGGATAGGCATTTTCAAGCAAAGAGTCTCTTTCATCGATGTTCTTTACATAAATACCTCATTGGCTGCCAACTGCCACATATCTTGCAACGAAGTTGCCTATGATTTAGATCATCCGATTGTAGGTCTTTTGGTTCAACCCTTTTATTCTTTTTTGCCTATTTCACCCAGATGATCAAGGGAAAGTCGTAATTTGTGATTTTTACCTAAATTTCGGGAAATGGACAAAATCGAAAATTTTTCTGGATAGGCATTTTCAAGCAAAGAGTCTCATTCATCGATGTTCTATACATTGGCTCCCAATTGCCACATATCTTGCAACTACGTTGCCTATGTTTTAGATCATCCGATTGTAGGTCTTTTGGTTCAACCCTTTTATTCTTTTTTGCCTATTTCACCTAGATGATCAAGGGAAAGTCGTAATTTGTGATTTTTACCTAAATTTCGGGAAATGGACAAAATTGAAAATTTTTCTGGATAGGCATTTTCAAGCAAAGAGTCTCTTTCATCGATGTTCTTTACATAAATACCTCATTGGCTGCCAACTGCCACATATCTTGCAACGAAGTTGCCTATGATTTAGATCATCCGATTGTAGGTCTTTTGGTTCAACCCTTTTATTCTTTTTTGCCTATTTCACCCAGATGATCAAGGGAAAGTCGTAATTTGTGATTTTTACCTAAATTTCGGGAAATGGACAAAATCGAAAATTTTTCTGGATAGGCATTTTCAAGCAAAGAGTCTCATTCATCGATGTTCTATACATTGGCTCCCAATTGCCACATATCTTGCAACTACGTTGCCTATGTTTTAGATCATCCGATTGTAGGTCTTTTGGTTCAACCCTTTTATTCTTTTTTGCCTATTTCACCTAGATGATCAAGGGAAAGTCGTAATTTGTGATTTTTACCTAAATTTCGGGAAATGGACAAAATCGAAAATTTTTCTGGATAGGCATTTTCAAGCAAAGAGTCTCTTTCATCGATGTTCTTTACATAAATACCTCATTGGCTGCCAACTGCCACATATCTTGCAACGAAGTTGCCTATGATTTAGATCATCCGATTGTAGGTCTTTTGGTTCAACCCTTTTATTCTTTTTTGCCTATTTCACCCAGATGATCAAGGGAAAGTCGTAATTTGTGATTTTTACCTAAATTTCGGGAAATGGACAAAATCGAAAATTTTTCTGGATAGGCATTTTCAAGCAAAGAGTCTCTTTCATCGATGTTCTATACATAAATACCTCATTGGCTGCCAACTGCCACATATCTTGCAACGAAGTTGCCTATGATTTAGATCATCCGATTGTAGGTCTTTTGGTTCAACCCTTTTATTCTTTTTTGCCTATTTCACCCAGATGATCAAGGGAAAGTCGTAATTTGTGATTTTTACCTAAATTTCGGGAAATGGACAAAATCGAAAATTTTTCTGGATAGGCATTTTCAAGCAAAGAGTCTCATTCATCGATGTTCTATACATTGGCTCCCAATTGCCACATATCTTGCAACTACGTTGCCTATGTTTTAGATCATCCGATTGTAGGTCTTTTGGTTCAACCCTTTTATTCTTTTTTGCCTATTTCACCTAGATGATCAAGGGAAAGTCGTAATTTGTGATTTTTACCTAAATTTCGGGAAATGGACAAAATTGAAAATTTTTCTGGATAGGCATTTTCAAGCAAAGAGTCTCTTTCATCGATGTTCTTTACATAAATACCTCATTGGCTGCCAACTGCCACATATCTTGCAACGAAGTTGCCTATGATTTAGATCATCCGATTGTAGGTCTTTTGGTTCAACCCTTTTATTCTTTTTTGCCTATTTCACCCAGATGATCAAGGGAAAGTCGTAATTTGTGATTTTTACCTAAATTTCGGGAAATGGACAAAATCGAAAATTTTTCTGGATAGGCATTTTCAAGCAAAGAGTCTCTTTCATCGATGTTCTATACATAAATACCTCATTGGCTGCCAACTGCCACATATCTTGCAACGAAGTTGCCTATGATTTAGATCATCCGATTGTAGGTCTTTTGGTTCAACCCTTTTATTCTTTTTTGCCTATTTCACCCAGATGATCAAGGGAAAGTCGTAATTTGTGATTTTTACCTAAATTTCGGGAAATGGACAAAATCGAAAATTTTTCTGGATAGGCATTTTCAAGCAAAGAGTCTCATTCATCGATGTTCTATACATTGGCTCCCAATTGCCACATATCTTGCAACTACGTTGCCTATGTTTTAGATCATCCGATTGTAGGTCTTTTGGTTCAACCCTTTTATTCTTTTTTGCCTATTTCACCTAGATGATCAAGGGAAAGTCGTAATTTGTGATTTTTACCTAAATTTCGGGAAATGGACAAAATCGAAAATTTTTCTGGATAGGCATTTTCAAGCAAAGAGTCTCTTTCATCGATGTTCTTTACATAAATACCTCATTGGCTGCCAACTGCCACATATCTTGCAACGAAGTTGCCTATGATTTAGATCATCCGATTGTAGGTCTTTTGGTTCAACCCTTTTATTCTTTTTTGCCTATTTCACCCAGATGATCAAGGGAAAGTCGTAATTTGTGATTTTTACCTAAATTTCGGGAAATGGACAAAATCGAAAATTTTTCTGGATAGGCATTTTCAAGCAAAGAGTCTCTTTCATCGATGTTCTTTACATAAATACCTCATTGGCTGCCAACTGCCACATATCTTGCAACGAAGTTGCCTATGATTTAGATCATCCGATTGTAGGTCTTTTGGTTCAACCCTTTTATTCTTTTTTGCCTATTTCACCCAGATGATCAAGGGAAAGTCGTAATTTGTGATTTTTACCTAAATTTCGGGAAATGGACAAAATCGAAAATTTTTCTGGATAGGCATTTTCAAGCAAAGAGTCTCATTCATCGATGTTCTATACATTGGCTCCCAATTGCCACATATCTTGCAACTACGTTGCCTATGTTTTAGATCATCCGATTGTAGGTCTTTTGGTTCAACCCTTTTATTCTTTTTTGCCTATTTCACCTAGATGATCAAGGGAAAGTCGTAATTTGTGATTTTTACCTAAATTTCGGGAAATGGACAAAATTGAAAATTTTTCTGGATAGGCATTTTCAAGCAAAGAGTCTCTTTCATCGATGTTCTTTACATAAATACCTCATTGGCTGCCAACTGCCACATATCTTGCAACGAAGTTGCCTATGATTTAGATCATCCGATTGTAGGTCTTTTGGTTCAACCCTTTTATTCTTTTTTGCCTATTTCACCCAGATGATCAAGGGAAAGTCGTAATTTGTGATTTTTACCTAAATTTCGGGAAATGGACAAAATCGAAAATTTTTCTGGATAGGCATTTTCAAGCAAAGAGTCTCTTTCATCGATGTTCTTTACATAAATACCTCATTGGCTGCCAACTGCCACATATCTTGCAACGAAGTTGCCTATGTTTTAGATCATCCGATTGTAGGTCTTTTGGTTCAACCCTTTTATTCTTTTTTGCCTATTTCACCCAGATGATCAAGGGAAAGTCGTAATTTGTGATTTTTACCTAAATTTCGGGAAATGGACAAAATCGAAAATTTTTCTGGATAGGCATTTTCAAGCAAAGAGTCTCATTCATCGATGTTCTATACATTGGCTCCCAATTGCCACATATCTTGCAACTACGTTGCCTATGTTTTAGATCATCCGATTGTAGGTCTTTTGGTTCAACCCTTTTATTCTTTTTTGCCTATTTCACCTAGATGATCAAGGGAAAGTCGTAATTTGTGATTTTTACCTAAATTTCGGGAAATGGACAAAATCGAAAATTTTTCTGGATAGGCATTTTCAAGCAAAGAGTCTCATTCATCGATGTTCTATACATTGGCTGCCAACTGCCACATATCTTGCAACTACGTTGCCTATGTTTTAGATCATCCGATTGTAGGTCTTTTGGTTCAACCCTTTTATTCTTTTTTGCCTATTTCACCTAGATGATCAAGGGAAAGTCGTAATTTGTGATTTTTACCTAAATTTCGGGAAATGGACAAAATCGAAAATTTTTCTGGATAGGCATTTTCAAGCAAAGAGTCTCTTTCATCGATGTTCTTTACATAAATACCTCATTGGCTGCCAACTGCCACATATCTTGCAACAAAGTTGCCTATGATTTAGATCATCCGATTGTAGGTCTTTTGGTTCAACCCTTTTATTCTTTTTTGCCTATTTCACCCAGATGATCAAGGGAAAGTCGTAATTTGTGATTTTTACCTAAATTTCGGGAAATGGACAAAATCGAAAATTTTTCTGGATAGGCATTTTCAAGCAAAGAGTCTCATTCATCGATGTTCTATACATTGGCTCCCAATTGCCACATATCTTGCAACTACGTTGCCTATGTTTTAGATCATCCGATTGTAGGTCTTTTGGTTCAACCCTTTTATTCTTTTTTGCCTATTTCACCTAGATGATCAAGGGAAAGTCGTAATTTGTGATTTTTACCTAAATTTCGGGAAATGGACAAAATCGAAAATTTTTCTGGATAGGCATTTTCAAGCAAAGAGTCTCTTTCATCGATGTTCTTTACATAAATACCTCATTGGCTGCCAACTGCCACATATCTTGCAACGAAGTTGCCTATGATTTAGATCATCCGATTGTAGGTCTTTTGGTTCAACCCTTTTATTCTTTTTTGCCTATTCCACCCAGATGATCAAGGGAAAGTCGTAATTTGTGATTTTTACCTAAATTTCGGGAAATGGACAAAATCGAAAATTTTTCTGGATAGGCATTTTCAAGCAAAGAGTCTCATTCATCGATGTTCTATACATTGGCTCCCAATTGCCACATATCTTGCAACTACGTTGCCTATGTTTTAGATCATCCGATTGTAGGTCTTTTGGTTCAACCCTTTTATTCTTTTTTGCCTATTTCACCTAGATGATCAAGGGAAAGTCGTAATTTGTGATTTTTACCTAAATTTCGGGAAATGGACAAAATCGAAAATTTTTCTGGATAGGCATTTTCAAGCAAAGAGTCTCTTTCATCGATGTTCTTTACATAAATACCTCATTGGCTGCCAACTGCCACATATCTTGCAACAAAGTTGCCTATGATTTAGATCATCCGATTGTAGGTCTTTTGGTTCAACCCTTTTATTCTTTTTTGCCTATTTCACCCAGATGATCAAGGGAAAGTCGTAATTTGTGATTTTTACCTAAATTTCGGGAAATGGACAAAATCGAAAATTTTTCTGGATAGACATTTTCAAGCAAAGAGTCTCATTCATCGATGTTCTATACATTGGCTCCCAATTGCCACATATCTTGCAACTACGTTGCCTATGTTTTAGATCATCCGATTGTAGGTCTTTTGGTTCAACCCTTTTATTCTTTTTTGCCTATTTCACCCAGATGATCAAGGGAAAGTCGTAATTTGTGATTTTTACCTAAATTTCGGGAAATGGACAAAATCGAAAATTTTTCTGGATAGGCATTTTCAAGCAAAGAGTCTCTTTCATCGATGTTCTTTACATAAATACCTCATTGGCTGCCAACTGCCACATATCTTGCAAGGAAGTTGCCTATGATTTAGATCATCCGATTGTAGGTCTTTTGGTTCAACCCTTTTATTCTTTTTTGCCTATTCCACCCAGATGATCAAGGGAAAGTCGTAATTTGTGATTTTTCCCTAAATTTCGGGAAATGGACAAAATCGAAAATTTTTCTGGATAGGCATTTTCCAGCAAAGAGTCTCTTTTTCATCGATGTTCTATACATTGTTCCATAAATACCTCATTGGCTGCCAACTGCCACATATCTTGCAACGAAGTTGCCTATGTTTTAGATCATCCGATTGTAGGTCTTTTGGTTCAACCCTTTTATTCTTTTTTGCCTATTCCACCCAGATGATCAAGGGAAAGTCGTAATTTGTGATTTTTACCTAAATTTCGGGAAATGGACAAAATCGAAAATTTTTCTGGATAGGCATTTTCAAGCAAAGAGTCTCTTTCATCGATGTTCTTTACACAAATACCTCATTGGCTGCCAACTGCCACATATCTTGCAAGGAAGTTGCCTATGATTTAGATCATCCGATTGTAGGTCTTTTGGTTCAACCCTTTTATTCTTTTTTGCCTATTCCACCCAGATGATCAAGGGAAAGTCGTAATTTGTGATTTTTCCCTAAATTTCGGGAAATGGACAAAATCGAAAATTTTTCTGGATAGGCATTTTCCAGCAAAGAGTCTCTTTTTCATCGATGTTCTATACATTGTTCCATAAATACCTCATTGGCTGCCAACTGCCACATATCTTGCAACGAAGTTGCCTATGTTTTAGATCATCCGATTGTAGGTCTTTTGGTTCAACCCTTTTATTCTTTTTTGCCTATTCCACCCAGATGATCAAGGGAAAGTCGTAATTTGTGATTTTTACCTAAATTTCGGGAAATGGACAAAATCGAAAATTTTTCTGGATAGGCATTTTCAAGCAAAGAGTCTCTTTCATCGATGTTCTTTACATAAATACCTCATTGGCTGCCAACTGCCACATATCTTGCAAGGAAGTTGCCTATGATTTAGATCATCCGATTGTAGGTCTTTTGGTTCAACCCTTTTATTCTTTTTTGCCTATTCCACCCAGATGATCAAGGGAAAGTCGTAATTTGTGATTTTTCCCTAAATTTCGGGAAATGGACAAAATCGAAAAGTTTTCTGGATAGGCATTTTCCAGCAAAGAGTCTCTTTTTCATCGATGTTCTATACATTGTTCCATAAATACCTCATTGGCTGCCAACTGCCACATATCTTGCAACGAAGTTGCCTATGTTTTAGATCATCCGATTGTAGGTCTTTTGGTTCAACCCTTTTATTCTTTTTTGCCTATTCCACCCAGATGATCAAGGGAAAGTCGTAATTTGTGATTTTTACCTAAATTTCGGGAAATGGACAAAATCGAAAATTTTTCTGGATAGGCATTTTCAAGCAAAGAGTCTCTTTCATCGATGTTCTATACATTGTTCCATAAATACCTCATTGGCTGCCAACTGCCACATATCTTGCAACGAAGTTGCCTATGTTTTAGATCATCCGATTGTAGGTCTTTTGGTTCAACCCTTTTATTCTTTTTTGCCTATTCCACCCAGATGATCAAGGGAAAGTCGTAATTTGTGATTTTTACCTAAATTTCGGGAAATGGACAAAATCGAAAAGTTTTCTGGATAGGCATTTTCCAGCAAAGAGTCTCTTTTTCATCGATGTTCTATACATTGTTCCATAAATACCTCATTGGCTGCCAACTGCCACATATCTTGCAAGGAAGTTGCCTATGATTTAGATCATCCGATTGTAGGTCTTTTGGTTCAACCCTTTTATTCTTTTTTGCCTATTCCACCCAGATGATCAAGGGAAAGTCGTAATTTGTGATTTTTACCTAAATTTCAGGACCTGGACAAAATCGAAAATTTTTCTGGATAGACATTTTCAAGCAAAGAGTCTCATTCATCGATGTTCTATACATTGGCTCCCAATTGCCACATATCTTGCAACTACGTTGCCTATGTTTTAGATCATCCGATTGTAGGTCTTTTGGTTCAACCCTTTTATTCTTTTTTGCCTATTTCACCCAGATGATCAAGGGAAAGTCGTAATTTGTGATTTTTACCTAAATTTCGGGAAATGGACAAAATCGAAAATTTTTCTGGATAGGCATTTTCAAGCAAAGAGTCTCTTTCATCGATGTTCTATACATAAATACCTCATTGGCTGCCAACTGCCACATATCTTGCAAGGAAGTTGCCTATGATTTAGATCATCCGATTGTAGGTCTTTTGGTTCAACCCTTTTATTCTTTTTTGCCTATTCCACCCAGATGATCAAGGGAAAGTCGTAATTTGTGATTTTTCCCTAAATTTCGGGAAATGGACAAAATCGAAAATTTTTCTGGATAGGCATTTTCCAGCAAAGAGTCTCTTTTTCGTCGATGTTCTATACATTGTTCCATAAATACCTCATTGGCTGCCAACTGCCACATATCTTGCAACGAAGTTGCCTATGTTTTAGATCATCCGATTGTAGGTCTTTTGGTTCAACCCTTTTATTCTTTTTTGCCTATTCCACCCAGATGATCAAGGGAAAGTCGTAATTTGTGATTTTTCCCTAAATTTCGGGAAATGGACAAAATCGAAAATTTTTCTGGATAGGCATTTTCCAGCAAAGAGTCTCTTTTTCGTCGATGTTCTATACATTGTTCCATAAATACCTCATTGGCTGCCAACTGCCACATATCTTGCAACGAAGTTGCCTATGTTTTAGATCATCCGATTGTAGGTCTTTTGGTTCAACCCTTTTATTCGTTTTTGCCTATTCCACCCAGATGATCAAGGGAAAGTCGTAATTTGTGATTTTTCCCTAAATTTCGGGAAATGGACAAAATCGAAAATTTTTCTGGATAATCATTTTCAAACAAAGAGTCTCTTTCATCAATGTTCTTTACATAAATACCTCATTGGCTGCCAACTGCCACATATCTTGCAACGAAGTTGCCTATGTTTTAGATCATCCGATTGTAGGTCTTTTGGTTCAACCCTTTTATTCGTTTTTGCCTATTCCACCCAGATGATCAAGGGAAAGTCGTAATTTGTGATTTTTCCCTAAATTTCGGGAAATGGACAAAATCGAAAATTTTTCTGGATAATCATTTTCAAGCAAAGAGTCTCTTTCATCGATGTTCTTTACATAAATACCTCATTGGCTGCCAACTGCCACATATCTTGCAACGAAGTTGCCTATGTTTTAGATCATCCGATTGTAGGTCTTTTGGTTCAACCCTTTTATTCTGTTTTGCCTATTCCACCCAGATGATCAAGGGAAAGTCGTAATTTGTGATTTTTCCCTAAATTTCGGGAAATGGACAAAATCGAAAATTTTTCTGGATAGGCATTTTCCAGCAAAGAGTCTCTTTTTCATCGATGTTCTATACATTGTTCCATAAATACCTCATTGGCTGCCAACTGCCACATATCTTGCAACGAAGTTGCCTATGTTTTAGATCATCCGATTGTAGGTCTTTTGGTTCAACCCTTTTATTCTTTTTTGCCTATTTCACCCAGATGATCAAGCGAAAGTCGTAATTTGTGATTTTTACCTAAATTTCAGGACCTGGACAAAATCGAAAATTTTTCTGGATAGGCATTTTCAAGCAAAGAGTCTCTTTCATCGATGTTCTATACATAAATACCTCATTGGCTGCCAACTGCCACATATCTTGCAACGAAGTTGCCTATGTTTTAGATCATCCGATTGTAGGTCTTTTGGTTCAACCCTTTTATTCTTTTTTGCCTATTTCACCCAGATGATCAAGGGAAAGTCGTAATTTGTGATTTTTACCTAAATTTCGGGACCTGGACAAAATCGAAAATTTTTCTGGATAGGCATTTTCAAGCAAATATTTATATTTTCATATATCATATTTTCATATTATATACAGTATGCGGCACCTCGGGGATGACTTACATATGTATGCATATCTATATCATACATAACACTTCCGAAAAACTAAGTAAACATAAAAAATTCTCAATTTGGGACACCTCCCCAAACAGACCGCCAAGGTACACCACCTCCATGTTTAATTGGCAACTACGCGAATATCTCTTTGTCAAAAAAATATGGTGCGCCACTAATCCTGTTCAAAATTTATTAGTTAACATCCCTAGACAACAACTGCTAAGCTATTGCCACCCGTGATCTCGATCAAGAACATAAAAGTTAAATTCTCTCATCAAATTCTGTTTATACAATACAATCTCCAAAAACTGCATTCCCGGCTCTCCCTTACAATAAAATAAATAATCCTTTCATGACCTTCAAAATCATCTTCCCACGAAATAAAAAAATGTCCTTACAGAAAGAGAATAAAAAAATAAAATCAAATCAAAGATTTATAAATCGCATCGTTGCACTTTACAATCCATTTCTATCGAAAAGGAATCTTAATACTTTTACCTCCATTCTGCTCTCATATTCAGAACAACCTATCAAAGAAACCCACTGATGTGTAAATATTTCTTATCCTGACGAAATCAGGACCAAGTTTCTCATATTTTCTCATTTTTCGTTGGTTAGCGCTCTACCACTTATCCTCTTCTTTTGCTATTTCTTTTTTTTTTTGTGGAATTTATTGAACTTTCAACTCAACTCTGTATTTATGACAAAATTATTACTCATACGTATAGGATGACTGGGTGATATCCTTTTGAGCCTCCCACAAATACACACACACACGCTCACCTCAACTCTGAGATTCACTTAGGGAAAAAGGAAAAATTTGAAAAAAAAAATCTCCATCAAATAGACGACGGATGATTTGGCATGAGGTTATGTGTGTGTCCTTTTTTCTCCCTTTCCTTGGTCTCATATTTGCGTTTAAACCATAAATTTCTTCAACTACTTTGCATTATCCTTGGTAGAAAAGGGAATTACAGGAGATGATTTTTTTTTTTTTTTTGCTGCTTGCTCCCCAACCAACATTAGATACACATACACACACTACACTTACTATAAAACCCCCATCATCTCGGGGTAGAAAGGTAAATCCTTGTGATTTCTTTTAAACTTTTTCCTTGCCCCCTTCGTCGGTTTTGTGTTTTTTTTTTTTTGGTGTGCCTTCTTCGTCTTTCGCTCAAATAGAAAATAATATTCAAAATAGGATATGAAGTCATTTTGCGGATGATTTCGTGAATGAATGAATAGAAGAACAGGGAGCAGGGAGAAGAAAAGAAAGGAGTAGATGGTAAGGCACTATGGTGGTAACTGCTAGGATACAGTTGAAGAAAGCTAAGCGTTTCACCGGATATCCGATATTTGATCAAAAAGGTACTCCTTTAGGTCTGTCCTTCTAAAGAGTGAATATTTTATACCACGAGGACGAAAGGTGGAATCTTTGCCTCACCACGAAATCATCTGAAAAGGGGGATGGGGGGGCGCAAGCAATGAACAGAAAATACACGAAAGGAAGTCATTTTCCATGGTGTAAGGACATTAAACTATGTAAGTCCTTCTCTCAGCGATGGAAGATGGGGAGTGGCACAAGGAAACAGGTACGGCAGAAGAGTGCTTATCCTTTTAACTGTATAATTGAATTGAATTAAGGTGAATTAAAGTTGAATTCCATGCCGGTTTTTTTTTTTCTTCGTTTCTTTTTTTTTTTGGGCGGAAGAGGATGAGAAAATTTGTTTCCTACCGAATGTGTTTCGCATTCGTGAAATCTGGATAAAGTTGAAGAAGAAGAAGAAAAAGAAGAAGAAGAAGAAAGAGAAGAAGGAAGCAGGAAGATCCTCTTTTGTAAAAGTGCCACTAAATTAAAGTTAAGCGGTTTTCAATTGAAATTGTTGTGGTGTTGTATACGAAAGGAATGGAGAACTGGAGGTTTTTCTTTTTATCTCCAATTTTTGTGGTTTCCTGGGATTTTTCTTCTTTTTCCCAATTGCTGTCCTTCAAACTGTGTTTGCCGAAAAGGAAGTCATGGAAATGGGTTTCTACTTATTTTCAATTGTAATCGAAACACGATGTCTTACGTGAGAAAATACTTCTTTTTTTTTATTTTAATTTATTTACCAAGAAATCGATTCGAAAACTTATTTGTTTAGATGAAGAGGAACACAATTGATACAATTTTAGACCGAGAGGCGGAATACATATATTGCGTTTCCATTTGAAACTGGAATTAGAATACATAGAAAAAATGTTATGAACGACAGAGCCACATACAGAAAATATGGTCTATATGAATAATGCTGCATGTCCGTGCAACTTTACTGTCGCTGTCCAGTTTAAGTGGAGATTTTGACCCAATCCCTAATTTATTTGGTTAGGAACAGTGGCTCTTCGATGTGAAAAATGTATGCTACTGAAAAGCATAAAGCAAATATTAAAGACCACAAGACTATGATTTACATACGTTGATAAACCTATGAAATATAGAAAAATAGACGAAAATATAGATGCCCTGACTAACCTAATGTTTGGAGGTAAGATTTATCGTTAAGAAGATCAGAGAAGTATTACGGGCATGGATATTTTTGAAGATCTTCTTCTGATCAAATGACTCCAAAGAGTGCAGAATCAGATCCCTATTTCAGTGTTTATAACAAAAGACTTAGTGAACATAATGATGGGTATTCCAATGGATCAACGTACAATCAATCATCGTTGCATCCGAATATCTTGAGGAAGATCAGGGGTCTATAACACAGAGCAACAAGCCAATAAGTTAACAAGTACTTGTTTAGCTACACCTGTTCATCAACCATCCACCTGATCAAAACGAAGTGAGGATAGCATTATCCAAGCTTAAGTTCAACAAGGCTGCTCGACCGGATGGCCTACAGGCAGAGTTGTTCAAAGCAGCTAGAGATGACTTGCTAGAGAGCATACACCAATTCATCACTAAAATTTAGTCAGACGAGTGTATGTTTGATTAATTGAATCTCAGGATCAGGTTTGCCCGATCCACAAAAAAGGAGATGGGGCACACTTCGAATTCAATTCGATCGTGCCAACTGCAGACGTATTAGTCTCCTCAACATCTTGTACAAAATCTGATGTGATTTCAGACCAGGAAAGTGCACGGTTGATCAAATCTTCATACTCCGACAGATACTGGATAAAACACAAGAAGTCCAAATAGATACCCACTATCTTTTTATCGATATCAAGGCCGCATATGACAGCATTTATAGAGACGAACTATATAGAGCCATGTCTAGTTTTGACATACCCTGCCGGTCTAGTTTGCGTTGACGGATTATGGAGAAAAAGGTTCAACGACGAACTATACAAAGCTGTACAACGACATCGAACTAGTCAAATAATTGCACATTAGTCGTCTAAGAGAACTAGAACATGTACAGCGGATGAAGACAAATGCTGCGTGGCGTAGAGTCTTCGAATTCAACCTGGAGAGACAACGCAGTAGAGGAAGAAACCGCCTTAGGAGGCGCGCCCAATAAGGGGACCTCAATCGACTTGGAGTGCGAAACTGGAGGCACTTAGGATCGGGCTAACTGGAGAGGCTTGTTAGTAGAAGCCCAGGTTCACCCCGAACGTTGGAACACGGTCATCGCGTTGACGAACAATCCGAAACAATCTGTCAATGTATCTCAATAGCTTTGACAGGATTATTACCCGACCAAAGGAAATAGTCAACGGGTTAACCCAAAAATGCTTGTCAATGCGGCGGAAGTCAATGCAGCCGTCAGCTGACAAAAGAAAAAAAAAAAAAGTTAATTGCGGGTCAGTGCAGGAAGTATTGGTAAAACTCAAAGCTTGCCAGTTCAAAAGACACAACCATACACCGAATCGAAACATACATATTGATAAATCAGCTCATCTCTATCAGTTCATACCAAAATATGGGACGAGCTGGAACTGGCGAAGCGAGGATTGGCACTTTACAGAACCCTTGTAGAGGTAGTTTCGGGTAGTTCGAAGCTATAATGGGATAAACGGATGAATGAGCGAGGGCAATAGGTGAAAAATGCATTCAACACCGATAATAGTAACCGTGTCCTGCAAGCAATCAGAAACATTCGAATACCGAAAGAACTTTAGATTATTGACGAACTAGTTGCGACAGAGAATCCATCCCATGTAATACGGATAGTGGACTTAGAGAGTAGAAACACAAAAATTATAGGGCTAGCTGACAATGTTGCTGGAAGAAGTGGAGCCGATCAGTTACCCATCAAATAATGGCTTGTTTCGGCAGGCCTTATACAAGCGATATGAAGCAGCTAGAAATTTACGAAAATTTTCCGAAATAAGTGCAAATGACCGTTTCAGGTTCATCGAAGTCTTTCTGCTTCATGAGAAGAATTTAGATAGAATCTTGTCGATTTCGCAAACGAGGCCCGGTATTATACCCTTAAAAATCGCTTCGTATACCGAGAACTCAAATAGGGACTCTGGGGTAGGTGCTGCCGTCTTTGGACTCTTTCTCTAGCTAAACAGCGCTGAATACGTTGCGTTATTACGTGCACACGTAACTAAATCAATGATGAATACCAGAGCATAAAAGTATTGCAGCTAAAAAAAAATGCTGACAATTCACCAACATTTCTACGAGCTGAACATAGATTCCCTATCGGCCCACCTAGTTGCATACATGGTTTGATGTACGGATCTTGATGTGACAGCAGAACTTGATGCTCGCTAAGTATAGGTATATAAACTGTTGTATTTGACTCTCACTGATACACATACCTATAACATTTGTCTAGATACTAGGTAACAAATTAGGTACAATTTGACAATCTTCCCTGCTATTCATGTTGTACGAAAAAATAATTTTTACTTTTTACTTTTACGATCATAAATGTAAGTTTCCTGAACACATCCGAGAACTTCTCCAAACTGCCGTTTCATTCCGAATCCCCTCTGCTTAAGAAATCAATTGTTGCACAGAATTATTCAAAACTCGTATTCAACAACCCTCCGGTTGCATTCTAAATCCCATACCGCAACCGCCGCCGTCGTTTTATTAAAACTGAAAAAGTAACTTTATTCCGGCTTAAGTCTGAAAATTTACAACCGAACATTTTCAAAGCAACTCATGTATTTTCTAATCTTGATGCAAACCCTGAACTGACACGATCACGTTTAACATATTCCTCCTCTCGTCTCGTCTGTTACTTCTCCGCATAACAATGTCTTTCACACAATCGCAGAATTTATGTCTAAAACTACAATTTCCACCGCATACCCGAACCATCTGTTTCGACTGCTCAGCACGAACATGTTTCTTTCTAGGGAGGGCTAACTTTTTCTCCCGAAAAGGGGCGCGCGTATTTAAAAATCAAAAGAAAACGAACAAAAAAAAACCCAAAAAAAACTGAAGTTTTGGCATTCTGTTTTGTTATGTCTTCCCCACGGATATCACGTCGACGGGAAATTTCTCTGTTTTCCAGGCTATTTTTCTCTTGCTCGAGAGAAAAAGTTGTTCCTTTCGCGCAACAAAGGAAGATTCCTTATATCCGGCCGGGAAGGAGTTCTTTGGCAAAGCAAATCCACCCACCCGGACCGCCCACCACCAGCGGGAGACTAAGAAAGATAAATTCTATGATTAACAATGCGACAAAGATGCGATATAGTAGTTGCGAGCTGCTCAGATTTGTTTTAACAAATGGCATGGCATGGGATAGCAATCTGTAGGGACAAGGAAACTATTTAATTTCCGTATTTTTGGGTGTGATAAAAGAATGATACGCCAGGAAGGAAGGATGTACATCTTTGTCACCCAAGTGAGAAGAGAAGGTTTCATTTTTTGTTGTTTTTCTTTTTTGTTTTTACTTCACAAACTAAACGACTTATGGACGGAACGTACAATCAAAATCCATCTATCCACTCTGCGAGAAAGGATAATAAATATCTAAAGCTGGAGAAGAAGAAGAAGAAGAAAAAATCTTTCAATTCCTTTAGTGTATCGCATATGATCCAAGTACACATTTAAATAATAGTCACGTACAAAGAGTGTAGTCGTCCTTATTTTTTTTTTTTGTGGCCTTCAGTGAGCATTATTGCTGTTGATTAAATTTTGAGATGCGGATTGGAGAAGGACACAACTAGGACTGTAATGGCAGCATTGTTTTGCCAAATGGAGGGACCATTAAATGGATAAAGACGCCATTAAATGATAGAGCCGGAAGTTTGTATTATTGCTTAATGTTGCCTTAAAATGGATTTCTTTATGCTCTCTTGATTTCAATGGGAGAGATGATTGTTTCATATTAGAAAAAAGGAACAATCGCGTGCTGTGTGATGTGTGTAATATTACAAGGTGGAAAGTGGTCGATAGTTAATATACAAAGGTGGTTAGAGGGAATCTGGTCAAACCTTCAAATGTTACAAGTCAAACATGAGATTGGTAAAATGATTCACAGAGTTGCAGCAATCATTCAGATTCTTGCACCTTTGTGTCAATCTCTGTGTACCTCCTGCAAACTTGTTGCACTCATGTAAATGAGAAAATAATAGATGGGCATTTGGTGACCTTGAGGTCTAAGCAATTTTTGAATCACCAGATCGAAAAACTATCGAGGTCTTGTTGAAGGAGACTAGTGTCTTGTTATGAAGAAATGGGGTTGAAAAATTTGGTGTCATCAGCGTAGGGGAACACATGACACTCTCTAGATCATTTTTAGTTAAAATGAAAAGAGGGGGTCCTAAATGGCTGCCTTGTGGGACATCGGAGGTGGCTTGAAGCATAAACTATAAAAACAGTTTTCCAAGTAAGGAAATATCTATTTCAACAATATGGATTCAAAGCCGAGGGTAGACAATTTGAAAAGGATTTATTGATGAGATATCTTGTGAAAGTTTTACTGATATCGGTTAGAATAACATCGACGACGTTGCCATTATCTAAAGATGAAAGGGCAAAGGACACAAATTCGCCGAGATTTGTAGTAATTGATCTACCTTTCAAGAAGCCATGTTGGCTGGAGGCTGTAAGAGACTTGCACTGAAATTTAAGGCTTAGTATAAAACACGTTCAAAGAATTTGGGTATATGATGAAGTTTATCAATGGGGTGGCAATTAGTAACGTCATTCTTTAATCCCTTTTTAGGAATCGATGTTATGTCGATGAACGCTCCCAAACTTGAGGAAAATCTCTGTGTGAAAGGAACAGGCAAAAGAGTTAAGAGAGGGAACGGTTGTAGAAACAGTTTTAGAGAAATATGGCTGTGATACCATCAAAATTGGATAAAAATTCATCATTAAGATTCCTTAACTCATTATTAATTAGAGATGGGTTGAATGTTGGGAGAGAAGGCGGGCAGTGAAGACGTTACGCAAATAACTGAAATAGGATGAGTCCGGTAGGAATGAGTTGTCGACAATAGATTGTTTAAAAAAGGTGGCAGAAAAGTTCACAGTTGTATGTGGATCAATTGAACAATTGTTTTCGAAAGATACTGTCGGATTTTCTTTTATAAATATTTAAAATTTGGAAGAAAGAAGACTTAAGAGTCGTCTATAAGCTTGGCTTGCGTATTATTTATGCAGCGCTGGTAGAGAGAGTTGTAAAGTTGGGTGAAATGAAGATAAATGCCGAGATAGTCGGTATAGAGAGAGAAGGATCAAGTGCCTTGAAAGACTTATCATAACTTGTTTCTCTAGTTTCGTAAGGAGCGAAGGCTACGAGTAAACCAAGAGGGCAGGGAGGCGATATTTTGCATTGAGAAAAAGGGACAGAGACAATAGAAATACAAGAGCCACATATGAACATACATATGTATATTCGAGCAAGTTGGAAGTACTCACACTCTAGAGCAATTTTTTCTTCAAGAGAACTCAAAAACACTTCAAAGCTGCGTGAATTGAGTTCAAAGTAACCATTCGGTGATGCCGACCAAAATACATGTGGACAAGCATACCAGGCTGTGACAAAAAAAAAACCGGTAGCTGATGTTCCTGGATCCCAATCTGCCCTGATTTTCTTTAAAAAATTGCATTGAATGTGGACAATGAAGGATCTTACTTACTTACTTACTAAACGGGTTTCCGACCCGAGAAGAGTCTCTGCATGATACATGGCAGCCTTCCATTCTTTTCGATCCCGGGAATGCTGCTTCCAGTTGTTTAGACCAAGCAGACTGCTATAGGATAGCTCGATTCTTAAAACGGAGGTTAGGGGCTTCCTTGTCATCTCAAACCTGGGGGCTGTGATTCGAAGATCCTCTTTTGCTGGAGTATTATTGTCCATTCGTAGGATGTGCCCAAGCCAGTGTAGTGGACGTGTTGCGGCTTTTTGGACTACATCCACATCTGGGTACAGCTTATAGAGTTCGCGGCTGTATCTTCTCCAATCAATCAAAGTTTTGTAAAGCATGAATTTCATCTTCCGAGTACCAATAGGTTTCGCCAAACCGAAATATCAGCGGTTTCCTAGGGTAAGACTTCGTCGAATCTCCACTAAAGTGTCATTCGTGGAGTTGATATTTACTCCGAGGTAGGTAAAGTCCTTAACCACTTCAAAATTACTGTTGTTCTAGGCCTTGGACAGATGCTTCTTTGTTTGTCGACAGCACTTGGTTTTATCCTTATTCAAAGCCAACTCGTTTCACCTGTTTTTCAATTGCCGTAAAAGCCTTTGAAATGGTGCGCTGGGAGCAACCGATGATGTCGATGTCGTCTGCATATCCCAGCAGCTGGACAGATTTGTTTAAGATAATGCCTTCCGTGCAAACACGAGATTGACAAAGTCACATAATAGCGCATCTCCTTGCTGAAATCTGGTACATCTTCGAAATAGTTTAGGGGAACTGTTTCCGAATTGCACGTTGCACTTCGTGTTTTCTAGCGTCACGCAGAACAGCTGGATCATTTTCGCCGCGATCCCAAATTCGGTCATCGCCTTGTGTAACTCAAGACGATATATGCTATAATATGCGGCTTTGAAGACGATGAAGAGATAGTAAGTCTTGACTTGAAATTCGTTGATCTTTTCTAGGATCCTCCTTAGTATTAAAATTTGGTCGATCGTCGATCTGCTGGGTCCGAAGCCATATTGGTACGCACCGATTAGTATCATACAGAAAAGCTTCAGACATTCACACAGTACTTTGGATAGGATCTTAAAGGATCTTATATGCGACATTAAGCAGGGATATGCCTGTACAATTCTTACAAGACATAGGATCGCCTTTCTTAAAGATGGGGCATACAGAGCTTATAGTCCAGTCATCGGGCTTGAAAATAGAAATTTTCCCACTTCTCTCAATAGTCAATAAAACGCGCATTATGAATCCAAAATCAGCGTAATCCCACCCTTTTGTTTCAGATACATAATATTTTCAATCTCTCAAATACAATACGACACCCACAGCACCCACACTTAAAGCAATACATGAGTCATTATTATTCCCAAATTCGATTACGAATTCATGCCATGTTTCGACTTATAACTGTTAAATATTAACATTTGCATCCCTGCTTTGTTCCAACTTAGTGCAACTCCTAAATCAACAGGATAAACCCGTCCAACTTTAGAGAATTTACAAGCAATAACTCGGTACGTGCGTAAAACTAATCGTCTTCATTTCCCCATTTGATATCTGACACACGAATTTCAGTCTCGAGTCTCATTTGAAATTCAAATCTATGCATGCACTCAACTCAAAAACTCGTTTCATTCGATTATCACTTTTAATCTTGAATACCCAAACTAAAGCTCTCCTCCTCGTCATTCATTAAGAAGGGGAAGATTCACTTTCTGCGAAGATTAAATCGCTCAACTATACAGATACACCAAAGGATATTCTACAAGTTTTTATGTGCGCTTCTACTTGAGATAAGTTCTTCCCGAAAACACATATTAAAATCTAACTGGAGACGCATGGACCAACAATAAAACACAACTTGAAGGGGGGGAGGAGAGGACATACATACCATCAGTTGGAAGAGCAACGCCACTACTCCCATTAGCCAGTATACATACATATAAGTACGTGTACTAATAGACTACTTGTACAAGGACTCTCCTTCGGAATTCCTTAAAATGTAATAGCCCAACGTGTGAGAGGTTTTTGGTCATACAGCAAAACAGAAAAACCACCACACAAGCAGTATAGCAACAACAGAAACAGCAGTAGCAACAGAGCCATGGAATGTGGTTTCAAGTTTGTACACAGGGTTGAGCGATGGGTGCTCTTCCTTTTTCTGTGTCCTGTGTGTCTTTGTTTTGTTTTCTTCTCTCTCAAAGTTGATGCAATTTTCCTACAGAATGCAGGAAAAAAGAGGAGAAGAACTCCTCTCAGATACTGTACTCTGGGTAGTGTTAAACTTTTTAACCGCATTCAAATGAAGCACTTACACATACAACACAACAGAGTCAGAGGGCGTGCAGGAGTTGGACAGCGGTGGCGAAAGCAATTTAAATTCACTTTTTGTACGTATCTCGGTTCTTACAAATGGATAAATGTGTCTGTGTGTATATGTGTTTGTGGTTGTATATCTTTTTTCATTTTTTTTTTGTCCGTTTCTCTCTCTCTAAGGGTGATGGTACTTGTCGTTTGTTTTGGGATGTCTACTTGACAGACAACATTGGAGCCATTTAGGGAGAAGGACACCATGGGGATGGATATCATTTTACCGTTATTTTCACACACACCAACACACACATACAAACAAATATAAAGTGAAATAAAGTCCTAAGCCACAACTAATGTTTATGCATAGGTGTACAGGATGTGGCGGCGGTGTGTGGGTACAATACGAGATAAGGTCTCATGCAATTCGTTGAGTGGTTATGTGGTTTCATCTGTATCTCTCTTTAGTTTCTAGGGTGTGATATCTGTATGGCATGTGTGTTTCCTCCACCCACACATCGTGGTTATTGCGGAGTTCTTTTATGCAAATTACAGAAATTGAGTTTTTATTGATCGGATAGATTTTTTTTTTATTTTTTTTGGTTTTAAGTGATTTTTAACCTAGTCATGGTTGGTGTATTTCCGGAATATAATGACTATCATCTACATAATTAGTTATTTAATAATTAGGTTAATTAAAATTTAATTATAAAATCACATCCCATCGTGGATGATGTGACTTTAGAGTAGTGTAGGTACCAATAAGCACTAATACTTTAGTTGATTGATTGGAGATTAATGTAATAATAGTTGCCGCATGAGCAGGTCCGCTGAGCCTTGTCTAATAATCTCATAGGAGATGGCAATGATCCCAGAGATCCCAGTGTGTCCTAAATAGGACCCAGACAAGAGTTCAACCGACAACTAAATGGAGAGAGTTCCTGTATTTTCAAACTAATTTGGAACGGTCTAAAGGTTTAAGCAAGTTTAAATTGGCTATCGCTACAGATACATATGTATGTATGTACGTTCATATGTAGTCTAAGGACATGTGGGCGCCGTGGCTCAAGTGGTTAGTGCGTTGAACTACGGAGCGAGGGGTTCCAGGCTCAATCCACAGACAACACCTAAAATTTCTTTCAGGGCCTCACCTCTCACGAGCGTCTGATAAACATCCGAGAGTAAAACTGTCACGAAAAAGCTTCTCAAATGCCTTCGGATACGGCATTAAATAGTAGGCCCCTTCCATTCGTGTAAAGAATATAACATGCACAACACGAATGGTTGTGAGAAGCTAGACCCTGGGTCCCATGGACCTGTCGCGCCAAACATTTTTTATTTCTTTTTTTTTTGTAGTCTAAGGACATTAGTATAATAGTTTCTAGCGCAAAACGCCCATTAGTAGGCTTCGTGTATTTAAAAGCACTCTTACACTACCACAGCACCTAGTATGTCTTCGACTTATTATACTTTAAGCCAACTGGTAAGTTGTATTTGGCTTAGTTGTTTAGTTGGAGCTCATGCCGCGCTCCTCCTAAGTTTTAATAGCATTCCCCGAGTTTTTGTCATCAATCATGTCTGGAAGCATCTGCGCTTTAGGACAATCAGTCTCAAAGTACAGCAACATCACCCGTATATGCCTTAGTGTAGACGTTAGAACTGAAAACGTTGTCACCATCGCAATCCTTGTTAACCCCTGCTTTAAGATAACTTATTGATCAGTGCTGATGCCTTATCTATAACATGCTGTATAACAGAGTCACACATATTACTAACTTCTATGGATCATGCGTCCAAACGTGTTCGGTTCCTGGAAATGTGATTCAACTGCATCTACCTATTTTTCAGTTCCCGGGGCACACACTCATGGGATCAAACGTCACATTATCGAAACCGCGCTCTATAATAATAGAGTACTATTTACAATCAAATCTGATCAGATATTCCACGCTGCTGGTTTGTATATTCCGTCTCCAAAGAAGGATTCTCGAAGCAACTCTGTTACTCTGCTAGAAGGAAGTCAAACCTTTAGGTCTAAAACTCTTAGAGTGTGAGTTGTCATCTTTACCAATTTTTGGTATAAATGTCACTCTTCGACAGGATTTAGGAATATGTATGTACATACATATACAGCAGTGGTATGTCAGTAGCACTAAATAAAGATTCTCTTCACAGTTTGCATGTTGTAGCAAGATTGGATATGCTTCATCGGTACTAGGCAATTAAAAAGTATCAAATGACGTCGCAACATGCTCGTTAATGCAATGTAATACTTCTCTCTAGAATACATATGTACATATATCTCCATAACAACTGCGAGTGACAGTTACTTCGCAAGCTGAACTTGAAGATTGTGGTGTTTTCATTGTATGTACATACATAGTTAAAAAGGTTACAAGGGTGTATCCCCAGGTATCCATGGGCGTACTTAAACACAAACATCGTAAAGCTTTTAGAATATGAATTAATATTTAGTATAAAGAGCCAACTGCAGTTAATATACTGGAAGAAGAAAGAAGAAAGGGGTTCAAATAAAATCGTCTGCTAAGATTGCATGAGAAAACAGCTGAGTTATAAAGTTTCAAAGACCATACCAGAAACTCAAAAGCAAACATCAAATACCCACTAAAGTACTCATGTTTAATCCCAAGCATATTCATTCGCAACAATCATCGGATTACTGCGAATTTTACCCACAATCCGATTCGTATTGGTCAAGTCCTTAATTAGTAAACACATTAGCCCCAACCACAAACAAAGACTCCATAACCACCATCATCACCGCCAACGCCTGGCCGAACCCTCTCCAGGGCGATAATCCAATAAATAATCGATTTCAAATTTTAATGGAACACAACTCATCCGTACATTACCCGGCCTAGGTTCACATTCCACGGTTACAATACACATTATGGTTACCAATTTTGCACACATCCATTATACGTGCGATTCTACCTCTCCATCTCATGAAACTGGACCGCAATCCAAATTAAACCCACCAAACATCAAAAAAGGACTCAAAATATGGGTAAAAATATTACAAACCTCAAAAACTAACCGGAGTACTTGGTCCACCTACGGTACCCAAAATAACCAGGATATACATACATAGTACATGCATATGTCCATAGACAGACAAAACAATAGGGACGTTAGAAAAAAAAAAAACAAAAAAAAACCTTGTTATTCCGGGGAAAACAATAATAGGAATAATAACCATCAGCCACCGCAGTAGCAGTAGAAAACCAATTTGAAACCGTTTATATTCCATCATGAAAGGCGAACACACTCTCTGAACACATCCGTCGCCGCGGACCCCCTTTGCCGCAGTCTCATTTGTAAATTCGACCAGAAAACTCGGAATTTGGTTTTGTATTCTGTGGTAAAGGGTCCCCTCTATCCCGCTCGCCTGTCTGCCTAACTCCCTCTGTTGGAATTAATTACAAAAGCTTGATCTTTAATTAGTGATTATGTGGTAAAACGAGAACCAACGCGAAAGCAGCTGCTGATGTGCGACGGAGATGGCCAAACGAATTAGGTTATTTTCATTGAACTCCAAAACTTCAATTGATTATTAATTGGAATGTGAAATATTTACAATAAACATAAAATCGGAGGCGCAGGATGGAGGCTCCGGGCTCTATAATTTACGCGACAGAATACATTTTATTATCGGTTAGTCACCCTCGTTAGTGGAACCGTTATTTTTATTCACGAAATATTACACTATTCTGTGTTTATTTTATTGGATGATGCGGCGAGCATAACCATCCAAAGGAGGGTTGATGTAAACAGGTACATACATATGTACATATGTTTGAGTATGTAGGTCCTGTGGATTTTGGATTCAGTAAATGGCGGATAGGGACCATTATTTTGTTATTTGCGTCAGGAAATTGCATGTCACTGAATTGTATCCGATTGCATTTGTACATCAAGATTTAAAAACATGCGAACACAACGGTATGTGTCGAACTTGTTGTTTTTAAGAACGAATATTGGCAAATCGCGTTTAATTGGGAATTGTATTTAGTTACAAAAAAAAAAGGAAGTAATAAACTCTTTCAATTTGCGACTGATTCTGTAAATAGGAAGTGCAAATAACAAATCGCATAAATGAGTAGTTAAGTTTTATTACCCGAGGATGTACTCAATTATCAAAAATACAAATATTTGGAGCGACAGGGCCTAACTTCTCTCAATCATTCGTGATGTGAGGGTTATTGCTAAATACTTGTAAAGGGTGGGCCATCTGTTGGTTTCTTTTTGAATTATATGTTATTTTGACAGTGACAGCTCTTATGCGCTAAAAAAAATTGACAGAAACTCAGCACAATATTTTCGCGGTATGAAATAGATTCATTTACGCTTAAACACCGTTGGAAAATATTGCAAAGTTACTTCCAATGTGGATGCTGTGTTGCCGAAACACTTCGAATTTTGAAAAGAAATTTCGGTCGTAAAAATGCACCAACTGCAGCTGGTATACGCAAATTTGTGATGAATGTTCGTGATACTGGTTTGCTGACTGATAACCGAACATATTCTCGTGTTCGTCTTGTGCGCTCAACGGAGAATATTGCAATTGTTGCCAAAAGTGTTCGTTTAAACCCGAGAACCTGAGAACGCGCCAAAGATCTCAGCAACTGAACATCAGTCGCACTAGCCTGAGGAGAATTTTGCATAAAGATCTCGGATTATTCGCTTACAAGGACGAACTGATTCAGAAATTGAAGCAAAATAACCACCCGCTTCGTTTTCACTTTTCTTTTTGGCCTTTCAAGCAGGTCGAAATTGACAACAATTGCGCTCAAAAAATCATCTTTTCAGATGAGAAGTAGGGGCTCGGAAAATCCACACGTAGTCATAGAGAATCCAATGCATCCTGAACGTGTGACTGTTTGGTGTGGTTTTCGGAGTGGCCGCATTATTGGCCCATTTTTCTTACAAGGCAACAATGGAAGAAAGGTTACAGTCAATGGAGAGCGCTACCGAAGCATAATAACCTATGTTTTATGGCCAGAAATTGAGGATTATTTCCAGCACACTAAGTTCAATAATCGAGTAATCAGTCGTTTTGTTGATGCTGCTTGGCCGGCACGGATTTAAGATTTGACGCCGTTAGACTTTTTTTGTAGGGTGCCATTAAAGATCGATGCTATGCAAACAATCCAGAGATCATTCAGGCACTCAAGAACAACATTGCTCAAGCTATCCGTGAAGTAGGGGTCGAAACCATCGAAAATGTATTGAAAAATTGGGTTGACAGGATGGCCTACCGCCAAGCCAGCCGAAGCAAAGCAACAATCGTTGGAAAATATTGATTTTTAAAAAGAAAACAACAGATGGTCCACCCTTAAAAAGCAGTCTACAATATGGAATGGCATTGCAATCAATATTAGTGCAGAGAAAGTCTCATATGCAGTTTTTCTCCATATGAATCCCATAGTTCTGATGGCATGCCCTTAATGGTGTAGAATTTGCAAGATGTGTATTTTTAAACAATATCTTCCAACCGCAGACGTATCCATGTTGTTTTCCTTCCAAAAGTCCAACGACGAGAACATAGTTAGAACATTGGGATGAATACTAGACACTCACTCGCAGTTCACAAAAACCATGTCAAATGAGTTGTAGTTTGAAAACGTCAAACCTTATCGCAAATTGGGTTATTTTTGAATCTGCACCTCTATCTATGTAGTATGTATCTATAGTACAAAAGTAAAGAAGAAAAGTCTCAAAAAATTGTCTAAAAATACATCCACTCCCACAATAGACTTTGTAAACCCTTTCTACGCGCGCTGACTTTTATTTACCACTGCCAAATTTATCTTCTCAGCTGTATGACCAATAAAATACAATTCCTTCTCAATATTTTTTTTTATTCGATTGTACATACATATTTCATTCCCTTATCAGACGTAACATTTCCAATATCCTGCCATGAAAGGATCATAGCCACTCGAACCGATTTCGTACTCTATAGTCGGCTACTAAAGCGCACCATTTTATGTGATAAATTCAACGAGAAGAGTTGTAATCAAAGAACGAATGGAAAACTGAAGTTCATTTCATAAACCTAATCCACCTGTCGCTGCCTTCAAGGTGCTGGCTCATTGCGCTTTGCGCTACTGCTGGTGAGTGCCTGTCTAACCGTACAGAGCAAAAGTAGACATCACTTCCGGTTTTATATATATTTCCAATCGCATATCGGAAAGAAAGACATCATTGATAGGGTCCTTTAACCTCCCGTTCGTTTCATTTTCATTTTCATCATCGTCGACGATAAATGAACTCCGACAGAGTACCGTTTGAACTATCAATTCGTTTGCTGTAAAAAGGACGACTCACATCCTTCTTGGCAGCAGAGCAGCAGAGCAGCATCGACAGATCAACAGCAACAACAACAAACTAACAAACTGCGAAAAAATAAAACCTAACTGGCGGAAAAATTCCGTTCCGGTGTGAAATGTGAGAAGTGAGAGACAGAGGAACTCAGAAACGAGGTGGTGGTGATGGTGGACGACGACGACGACGACGACGACGATGACGACGGTACGACACGCGTATAGAAGAAGGTTTAGGTGTTCATTTTTATTACCATCAACTATCCAGGATCTCCGGTTGATGGTCGATACGATGGAACTTTGGTAGGTACGAAGTACTTGTTGCCCTGTCAGTCGTCACCTTTTTGACATTGTTGTTTTTGCTGTTGTTGCAGTTGGCGATAGTGCTTCATATGGGCCGGATGTCCTAGAATGTACATACCTACATACATATGTACGTATGTGTGTAACAATTTGATTTGCGTCTGCCAAGTTTATTTCCCAAGAGATACAGAAAGAATTGTGGGTGGCAAACGGACGGAGACACTTTGGGTTTTGTGTTGACCGGGTTTACACTATTTTTTGTGTTTTTTTTTTTTTTTTGTTTCATATTTCCGTCAAACGGTTTTGTTATTCTGCTTGTCCTCTTCGTAAAAGGGGTTCGTTTCTGTTTGTCCTGTCAGTGGTACTGAAATAACAACAAAAACAATGACAATTGCTTTATACAGTTACCCCATTGTTCAGTAACACCGCTCTTTGCACTTTATTGGTTATTAAGGATCGATTTCGGGGTTTTATGTGATTACCCTTGAGAGTAATGAAGTAAGAATGAGCTTTGCAAGAGTATATAAAGACTGAAGTGACACTTGATTCGCTTTACGATGAACCAATGAAATTTGTGGACTCTTGACATCTGACTCGTAAATATGTTGTCGTTTGTTAATTCTCGTAATAGCTCACATACATACATACATACTTACATGTGCAGGTAGGTTTTGGGAAGAAAATCGTTTAACGATCTAATAGTAAACACTTTGACATTAACGATCTGACGTTAAATTTTAATAGATTGGAATAGAGCCCTCGCTCAAAGACTGAGCAGAAAAAAAGCCACAGCGTTATTGCATGTAAAATCTTGTCATCAAGGACATCAGCCCGAAGGGGCATCAGCTGATTTGGAGTGGAAGAAGTTAGCTAAGGACCGGGCTTTTCTCTCACTGCCCTTGTTTTGCGCTGCAGCGCTTGTATGTTTACAGTTTCTGTCACCTTTTTCCGGCGGAAGCATTTATCATTACCATAACAATGATCTTGCAAAAGGATTATATATTTATAACAAGTATGAAGCTCTTCAATGAAATTCCCTAGGAGTGACGACTGGTTAAAAAGTGCTTACTTAATTCAACAAAAACTAAGACATCTTGCATAAGAACATTTTTTTTTTAAGAATAATCGACGAGCTAGAACTTTGGACGACACCTTACTTTATAGGTTATCTTAAGTGCCATCTTGACAGCGTCATCTTGACAAATGTTGTCACGTTTCCAACTGACGTGCTTTTTACAGGACGCTTATCAAAATATAAATCGAACAAATTACACAACCGTACTCATCCCAAATATGACTGATGTACGCAAATACCTGTCTACATTGTCATTTCCTCTCAATTGGTATGTCTGAATAAGTTAATCGATTCTATCAACAATAATAATAACATTAGCAAAGTACGCACGTTTAAATATACTTAATTGCTATCAATTGCGTATATCATGTAAAGTCGACAGTCAGACAAACTGTAGTCGGTTTTGTTTTTTGGAAATACATTTATTGGTGACTTTCCACCAAGAAAAACTATTTTTCTAAAGATAGAACTTATATTTGGACTTGACACTTAAATAGATAATAAAAAAACATGTTGTTGTCATAACAATGTACCTACATATGTAAGTACTCATTGACATTTGATGTTTAAGGGCAACAGTATTCAATGACGCTTTGTCATTGTCCATCTATAGATGGAAATGTAGGCTATTCGTTTACTAGCACACAGACCAAAAGATTTATGCTAAAGGTGGTACTACTACATACATGCATATACATCAACAAATTGATTTCAATTGATGACCTTGAACTTGACAAAACGGTCAAACCGTTACTACCAAAACGTGATTAGCATTTTAAAGCACGTCGTTGTCGTCTTTTCAAAGGAAAGTCAAATAAAAAAAGTTAAACGCTAAACCACCTGAAACACCCAAAGCACAGTATACTTGGTAAACTTTGAGCAGAATCCCCTCCAATACGCCCAGCAATTACACCAAGAACCATTACGTGTCTCCGTATCGGGTCAAAATAAGACAATTACAATTCTTGGCGGGTCTCACGTGTTTACTTTTCGCTTTTTTTCTTTCTGTTTTCTGTTCCTCCATTTATTTTTATTGCTTCGCTACGTAATCTTTCCTTTCAGCATTATCGGCGAATGAAAAAGCAATTATACGCAAAAATGAATTAAAATATACTAGGTGAATATTTGCTTAAATTAGAAGACAGTGTCCGGCATAAATTTATTAATAATTCGTCTGTCGTTGCGTTAAGAAGTTATACAAACCCAGTTAACAATGTTTGAGGATAAAGAATTTGTTTATACGGAAGAGCAAAAGCAAAAAATTGCTCAGCTAAGGAAATCAGTGGAAGGTGTGTCTTGTTTTCTGTGAAATTATCTATGTATTTCGAAATTCTTAAATGTCATTTTGACAGATTGTGTTGAACTTCAAATTGGCACCGAGGATGTAATGATGTCAAAGTTTTTATACACCGCCCACTGGAATGTTACAAAGGCATTTGAAAATATTCATCGATATTATGATTTTAAGGCAAAACATCCTACATGGGTTGCGAATCATCCACCAGAACATTTCAAGGAGCATTTCCTGGATGTGAAGTGCAAATTTGTCATGGCAAAGCCCGATAAGGATGGACGAGCAATAACTGTCAGTAAATCAAGTAAGTATTTATAAGGAAAGATGCCATTAGAAACGCCAAACTTAACTTTTATTTCCAGTTGACCGATTCGATAAATATCCAAGTTATTTTTATGATCTCATCGAAATGGATGATTTGATATTTGAATCATTGTTCCTGTTACCACAAGTTCAGAAATATGGCATAACAATTGTTTTTGATTTAACTGAGTAAGTAGAATGAACAATTTTATTACATTATTTCATGGTTTTGAAGAAGACTAGTCCTAGTATTGAAATAGTTTGAAATTGACAATTAAATTTTAATGTTTTCTGTTACATTTGTGGAAAACTCTCTGACAACGAAGTTAACTGTGTAGAACACAGACAATTCTAATCAAAGAAGACTGACCCTAAACAATGTCAGTTCTTAACATTTATTGAAACATTTAACTTTCCCCAAAGACAATTTTTTTCTAACCACAGAAAACATGACGTTTAACAGAAACTCATTATTGACAGATTCTGTCTTGAGACATTTGTGAACTATTTCTTAAACTTACTCGGAGGAAAGGAGTATGTCAGACTTAGCAATTGAATTGGTTTGCTTTCGTTTCGAAATTTTTTTTTTATATTTTTTTCATCCTTTCGTCGAGTGACACGGATTGACATTTCCAAACGTCAAAAACAAAATCCAGAAAATTTCAGAAAATCGGAAAATCCAGATTGTCGTAACATGTCAACCGTCCGCTACCGTCAAAGAATTACTCGCAGAGTTATTAAAAGAAAAGATTTTATTCGACATCTTGTTAAGGTCCATTCACAGTCTAGCGACCTGCGAATTCGCATTTTAATGCACGTTCAAAAGAACAGAGCTTAATTTATATATCGAATAGAATAAAAAAACATAAATTTCAATCAGTCATTGTTAAGAAATAACCGATTCGGCGATTTTGTCGCAAATAGGCGAATGCTTTTCGCGAACTGTCAAATTTTATTCACATTCCACACATGTAGGACCCATTCACAATTCTTTTCTTTTGTTCTTGTCGGTCAGAGGTCGTAAATGACAAGTAAAATCCGAAGGCTGCTGCGACAAGAAAAAACGGGCTGTGAATGAAATGTCAACATTGACGAATACTCGCTCATTCGCATTCCCAGTTCGCTGAGCTGTGAATGAACCTTTACAATTTAGCACACTAAAAAATCTAGTAAACAATTTTTTCTGATACTTCTAGAGCCACAAAGAAATTCGTAAAGACAGTCTCCCCATCGAATTCAAAACTCATCAACAAAAAGAATGACATTTTACCAATCACAAATCGCTACTGTCACGTCATACAAAGAGGATTCATTATGACAACAGCTACATCTATGATGATGCCATTCATGGACAAAAGCGTACGGGAAAGGGTAAGTCTTCCACCTTAAGCCTATTAATCTCGAAAACTATTTCACATTCATTTCATTTTAGATCTTCCATTATGACGAGAAAAATTTGAAGAAATTCCATGATGCTTTAGGTGAAGATTACGTTCCAGTCCTTTATGGAGGCCCCGAGAAAAACATTTTAGATGAGAATCTCATTTGGAATCATATTATGGCAAATAGAGAGTACTTGGTTAAATTACAGACATATAAGAAAGTTGGAAAAATTGGAAAGAAATAGAGAAGAGAATTTAATGTAAATTACTTGCGTTTCTATCAAATTGAAAATCCTAACCACACAGAAAAGACCCGAAGACCTACCTTATAAGAAATTATCCTTTTCTAGCTATACCTATCAAAATAGAGTTCCTTATTTTTTTTTTCTCCTGCTGTTGTGCGTTTTTCTTCAATATGGCAAAACATTACTCTTAAAATAGGATTAAAGGTAAAACTGGAAACCCATCAAGTGGCGACGAGGAGAAAATACAGGACGAAGGAAGCAAAAAAAAAAAATAAGAAACTCTCCTAATCGCTTCCACTCAGAAGGGATAACCTAAGTGTATTTGTATTTTTGTTTATGGCTGCTTCATTTGGTTTTATTGGCCCAGGTTATAAAGAAGGAGCTAATCTTTGAGTTGGAGAATTTGCGAGTGCTTGGAAAAGCGGAAGCAGAAAATTTATTTCGCATCCGGATTTTTTATGATTTCTTGTGTTGAGCTGGGTATTGCTTTTACTCTGGTGTTCTCTGGTTGTACGGGTGTATATTGATATTTGTTATTGGGATTATCGAATTGAGATTCGAGTTTTATTATTACATAATAAATTGCTACTGTGATGTGAATGGTGTGGGAAAAAAGTTAGTGTGTCCTTTTGATAACGTCGTAGTGAGCTGTCACATTGATAAGTAGTCACAATCTGAAATAAACTAAGAACTATTTGGCACGTACTGAGTTTTGCTTCTGTAGGTATAATGGGTGTAATATTTTTTTTGTAAACAAACCTTGAGTGACCAAAATGTAGTGATGCAAATATATGAGAGCACAAGCGTTCTCACACTAGCCCCTCACTATCAACTATTACTCTATACCTTCACGTTGGTGGCTGCTAGGTGCCAAGTGCCGTAAACTGAAGATTGGATAACCAACTCCTTTCCAAAGTCATTGGTCGTAGCAGACGAGAGAGAGGAAGGAGTGTTTCTCACTAAGTCACTTCCTTTTGATCCGGACCGCAGCGAATGACGGTAATTGCTATAGAGAGCAGAAACAGCGCTTGTTCGGATGCGGATTTGTCATACGCGGCAGACTTAGGCAAGAACTCTTAAACTTTCGACACATGCACGAACGACTTATGACAATCCGCATCAAGGCTAAATTCGCCAATATATGCCATATATGCGCCCCAGCCCCAACATAAGACAAGGAGTACGCCACCAAAGAATATTTATACGAACTCCTCTACAAAATGTATGAGCAATTTCCTAAGTAAGACGTCAAAATCGTGTTAAGCGATTTTAACGCCAAGATGGGAAAGGAGGACATCCTTGGTAGAAAGATTGGCGAACACAGCCTTCACGGTATCACGTCCGAAAATGGACTTAGGCTTATTGACTTAGCTGTAGGGCGAAACGTCTTTATAGCAAACATACGGTTTCCTCATCTCACAAGCGAACATGGTGATCTCCTGATCAACAAAACGTTAACCAAACCTTTCGACGAAACGTTAACGAAACTTTCAGACAGTCAACATCGACTCAAATCACTACGTTGTTGCAGCCAAGGTACGAATGCGGATATCCCAAACGCCACAACAAAGACGAAATTCTGTTAGAAGATATACCGTCAAAAAGCTGCAATCGCAAAAGACCGCCAGAATCTTCGCTGAACGCGTATCCAAAAACGACCCCTATGCCGCCAGCATCAAGTGCCAAAGACCAGTGGCAACGCTGCCAATATGATGAATGGAATCTCAGGATTGTCCGATCTACAAGAAAGGACACCCCTCAATTGCGACAACTACAGTCGTATCAGTCTCCTCAACGTCCAGTACAAACACCTATCCTACTTCGTCAACAACCTGATTGGCCCCTATCAGTGTTATTTCAGAGCAGGAATGTCCACTGTCGATCAGATCTTCATATTTCGACAGATCCTGGAGAAAACCCAAGAAGTCCAAATCGATACCCACCATCTTTTCACAGATTTTAAGGCCACATATGACAGCATTTATAGAAACGAGCTATACAGAGATGTCTTATTTTAGCATCCATGCCAAACTCGTTAAATTGTGTAGAATGGCTCGCTGCTCCATAAAGGTCGGTAGTGATTTCATGGAGACTTTTGATGTCAAAAAAAATTTAGACAAGGTGACGCGCTGTTATATGACTTCCTTAACATCATACTTGAAAGAATTGTGCAAAGCTCACAAGTGAACACTGGAGGCACAAACTATCAAAAGTCTGTGCAACTACTAGCGTATGATGATATTGATGATTATGACATTATGATATTGATGATATTGACATTATTAACAGAACACAGCGAGCTGTCACTGGTGCGCTCGCTAGTATTGAAACGGAAGCTGCAAAATTGGTTTAGCGGTAAACGAGGGCAAAACCAAGTATATACTGTCAACCAGAAGGGACACACAACATCGACGAATTGGACAGAACGTTACAATCGACAGCTATAACTTTGAGGTAGTAAGGGACTTTACCAACCTCGGCTCTGCTATAAACTCTGACAACAACATCTCAGCAGAAATTAAAGGAAGAACAACGCTTGCCTATCGCTGTTTCTTTGGGTGGAAAAGGCATTTAAGTAGTAAGGCCCTATCCCAAAGAACTAAGTAGACTCTATATAAGACCTTGATCATTCTAGTTCTGCTTTATGACGCTGAAGTTTGAGCTCTATCTAAAACGGATGAAGATATCCTCAGTCGCTTTCGAGAGAACAATTTTTCGTAAAATGTTCGGTCCCGTTTGCGTTGACGGGCTTTCCAAAAGAGTAATAGTCCTATGAAAACTAAAGCATCTTTAAGTTGCTTGTGGATAGGATATAAAAAAACGATAGCGTCAGCAATTATTTCATCGAGAAGTCCCACTTACTCAAGAAGGAGAGCTACGTTAGTATGATCATAGAAAAGCAACTGTAAGATTAACATATGTAAATCTTCTCATATTTATCAACATTCAATGAAAGACCGCCTGCAAAAAATAGACTAACAAAGCTGCGGCCCGCCACGCCGTCCGAAGTCGAATAAATCCATTGCTCTTGAAAACCATTATCAATATGGCCTAAGATAATGCATTGTAATATGCAACTGAAGTAGCAAGGCATTATACCCTCATCGACCCTTATCTTATCCCATCAAATCTTATCTAAATATAACGACGCTTTATAGTTTCATTTTCATATCCACTGTTGGTGGTGTTACCCACATACGATTACCATGTTGCCATGTACTCAATGGACATAATCTGAGCCAAGGGATTGTCAACTATTGGTCGTTTTCCCTACTTTTTTCTATGAATACTTTTTTAGCAATTTAACCCACCTATGTATGTACATGTATACGCAACAATTTAGCACCTCGTCATGAATCACTTTTCATCAGATCTAATAACCTAGTGTACTCGTGCAATGCATTCGCTTAATGAGTGGAAGGTTATTGTCCTTAAGTCCCTGTCATTCTCATTCAATATTCGTAGTATCTAAATTGCATGTGACGTACTCGAAAAAATACTGCGAACTATAAACCGAACGAAAAGTTCTAAAATACTCTTCGCTCAGTGCGGTCACCACTCATGGAGTAAACAACGTCATCTGGGTTTCAAACCACCACAACCACATTACGAAAATCTATCTTATATTTATCCCTCTTCCTTTCCGACTTACGCTGTCGTGATGTATTTGTTGATAGACGTAAGTCCACACTTTAAGGGTAATCATAACCTCTAGAGCCCAAATAAGTTACAAAAAAAATTTAGACATGAACCAATTTTAGGAACTATAGGCCAAAAAGGTCACAACGAACGATGATATACTTCGACTTCTTATAGCTAAATACTAAAAATGTTTACGTTGATAATTTAGAGTACAATCAACTCATTAAAAAAATGTTTATTTCTAATAGATACTAAAATTCTAACGCATATCTCATAAAGTTACAATATATGTATGTACGTATACTTATTTGTGAACGAACTCGAAATTTACTTCCACCCTTGGCTTCTTTTTAGACTTGGTCACAGGACTCACAGGCAACTCTTTATTTACGTATTGTGTACTCTTTGTTGTGTAACTCTAGAAAAGATAAAAGTATTTCTCATATAATAAAGTGCTTACTATAAAGATTTTTGTGAAAAGATGGAGAAAAGAAATCAGTAGGTTGATTAAAGTTCTTAAAAGAGGCAAAACAATCAAACCGAAGTCACTTAGAAACCCTGACAATACCTACACTGAGACGAAAGTTAAGACTTTAAGTCTTCTGCTAGAAACTCTCTTTCCGGATAACCTGATAACGAATGGGTCGCAGCTTAGCCCACCTGTGCAAGTTGAGCTTGATCTGAGTTGCAAAACTAGGCGGTATACTACCAAATATGCTATAGCATCTTTTACAGCCTTCAGTTGCTGCCGACTCTGAAGAGAATCTTCATTGCGTGTCTGGCACCGGCATATATTTCTGTAACTCGGCATACTGTTGGAGTGGCTTTTATACCAAATATTGGTAGAGATGGCTACCGCCTTTTAGGAAAAGCATGCCAAGTCTTGACTGGCTCTGCTCTAGATGCTCTTCTTGATTTACCTCCCTTTGATACTTTCATCATATAAGCAATCACTGTCTTAGACGGGTGGCTATAGGTGTCATCAGCACTGGAGTTTTAATGAACTTGCGCGACACTTATCCTACGACCCTGGTTTAATAGATATATCGTCTGATGAAAATGACACCGGAACTTCGGCTGCTGTGCAAATTAAGAGTTGACTTACCTTGCGATCAGGTCTGGCTTCGGCTGTAGTCGAATCTTCATGGATGGCTCTAAACTAGTCAAGAATCCAGTGCTAGTGTCTTCCTTGAAACCGAGAACACTAGAATACTTGCTATGCAAGCAAGCCTCTGTTTTTCAAGTTTAGATCTATGCTATCATAATGGCAGCCGAATTTATTGTTAAGAGTAGGTGGCAGGGTCGGAATATCTGCGTCTGTAGGGGAGATGAAATGTCATATTTGGGCTTTTGAGAAAAAAAATACAGTACAAGTATAAACATTTTTGAAATCCGTCCACTGCTACACCCAGTTTTTCATAACTTAATTAAATTATATGAAACCAAAAATTTCGTTAAGACGAAATATTTAGTCATTCAGATTCCCTACAATTCACCATACAACAGTTATGGCCACACCCACTTTTTGGGGGCGATTTCATAAAAATACCGGTTATTATGAAATTTTACATGTCAAACAAAATGCATCATGGCCACGTCAACTTTATAAGCTTTATAAGGGCTGCATAGGAAGGAGGATAAGGTATCATACGATCCGTTCCAGACGGATTGTACCTTTTCTGTATGTTTTTATTTTTGTTTGTGATTTTGTTGAGCAAACACCAAAGCAAAGTCAAAAATATGGTGTCGAGCCCGGACAAAGAGTTTTGGCGTGAATTTTTTGATATACACATATATATATTTTCGAAATTCTGTGTGTGGAATATTTGAAGGCAGTCCAAGCTCTTGGAGTGGAGTTGGGAAGATTTTCAGCTCTGTAAGTAGTTCGCTGCCAGAGAAGCAGCGTACGACACATGATTCCAGGCTACATACTGCCTCTGCTAAGGTTTCGAGATCGGTTTTGTCTGAAACCGATTGTACCACTAGATCACGAAAAAAATGTTATCCATGGTTGAGACATCCTCAAAAGATTTTGCTCCGGTTTATCGAATACAAATCTCCATTCTTGAAGCTCACTCAATGGCTTGGCAATTTTTCAGAATGCCTGTTGTTCGGTAAAGCTTTGAATTTTCTCTTCAAAGTTTACTTCCTGGCCCAGTTTATGCGATGCAGTTCCCAAGTTTCTGAGCTGGTTGAGCCAAGGTTTTTAGCGCCGAAATGTAATCTTGCGTTGAAAGCGTCTTCTGATTGTCGAGTGCTTTTCGGGCGGTCACCACCTTAATGGCCTAGACTAGGGCATTCACAGGCTCAGCTATCTCGTGGAGGACCTTCATATTCACGTTTCCGTTAAACTTTTGGACAACATGTGGCGCCGCTTTTAATCGTGACTACGCAGTCCAACATCTCCTTAAGTCGGTTAGCAAATTTATCAAGGTCGAAATGGTTTGCGATTTTTTGGTTCTTACATACTCCGGTACAACTTCATAGCCAAGCACTAATAAATCTCCTCGATTTTCGCAACGGTCCTTTGATCCTCTTTCTTGACTATCTATTACGTTAGTTTGTGGGGAGGGTAAGAAGAGTGAGGGGTGCAGAGAGGTGATACTCATGAGGAAAATACCAAAATCGGGGTGACAATAGAGGGGTTCACACGGATCAAATTTTTCGTCAAATGGGATTGACGAGCTGCTTGACAAACCATCCAACCCAAGTAAATTTTTGTTCATATTCATCAAATCTGGAGTCATCATACCGATTTGACGAATAATTTGGTCAGTGTGAACCCCCCAATCACCGAAATGTTCTGCACGTAATTAAAAGTGCCGGTCCGTTTCCGAGTTGTGGCTGATTTTCGCCTATTCCACTTATTCCACCTCTATACTTTAGCAAAGGAGAACAGGAGTGAGCACAATAGCAAGTACTCGACGATATTGTCCACGACATATTGGACAATAAGCACCTAATCATGATCAAAGGATTGATCTATCTTAGTAGCCTGTTTCTCATCCAATTCGATTTTATCCAAAGATTTAACCCACGTTCTTTTTTACTTGCACCTAAACCTTTGCCGTATAAGTATTGGTTTCGTGAAAAATTTCGAACTTTAGCTTTTAATCAAACTTGACATTACTATCAAAAAAATTGGTCCGCCAATTTCGTCTGCCTGCCTGGATGTCTGTCTGTATCTGTAAGTCTGTCTGTATAATCGACTGCAACCTAAACGGCTAAACGGATTTACTTCAAACTGCATATCTGAGATCTGTGGGATG
Organism: Xylota sylvarum; assembly: GCA_905220385.1. Taxonomy (NCBI): domain Eukaryota; kingdom Metazoa; phylum Arthropoda; class Insecta; order Diptera; family Syrphidae; genus Xylota; species Xylota sylvarum. Next base: position 97,228,249 of record LR999957.1, on the reverse strand, counting down.
ATCTTGGATTGGAGCTTTCATTCTAACGTTAAAAGTAAGAGTACTTTACTTAGAGCCGATTTCACTAAAAATGTATTTTCTCGAAAACTGCTCTAACGATTGGATATAATTTCGTATGTGAATTAGTTGCGATTCGATGGAATACCACGTAAAAGAAAAGTGAAACGCATCAGTTTAATGTTATCAATTCCATCAAAAATGCAGTATGCCGCGCCCACTTTATTAGGTCTCATGCGTAAAAAGAACAAGACTTGAATTTTAGTACATAAAAATTTAAGAAATCTTCACTCCAATGTAACGATGCCATTTCAGCATGTACCGTGTCCACTTGTTACGAACTATAGGTTTGTGCATTCACTACAAACAGTTACCAATTTACAGTTAGATGAAATTTTATAATTTTTTTTACAATTTGAAATTCTGACATTATAATAATTGTAATCAAATAATTTTGATTTAATTAAAGAAAACCCAAAAATACCAGCATTTTTGAACTCTTGAATGAAATACGAATTTTTCTTTTACGCCACCTACTCACTCGACACACAAACAATTATCACACCGCTCAACCAACTGACGACACGAGCAAGCTCACAAACCAACGCCAACAACAACTCGACGAAAAATGTCGTCCAGTTGTTGGTGAAAATCCATGCACCGTTTCGTTGGCTTTTTGACAACAACAGCATCACGGCCGGCCATATTGTTTCAGTCAAACGCGTCAAACGAATTTTGAGAATTTTTTCATTCGCGAAGAATCGCTGCGTGTTTTCCTGATAAAATATTTTTTTCTAATTGTAAAGTGTAGTTAAATTTCTTTTCTTTTTAAGGACATATTTCATTTCACCTTACATCCGCACATAACAGTTAAGAGTTGAAAAAAAAAAAAATTAGAGTGAAATAGAGAGTGCATAAAACTTGTAGTTTTTTTTTTTCCTCTGTGTGGTGTATCAAGTGGGCTGCCTAGTAGTGGACAGGACATTTTCCTATCGCAAAAATTGCACGAAGACGTAAAGCAAAATCCACAATTGAGCCCCCAAAGACATCTCATTTGCCCCCGTTTGACTTCAAAATGAGGGACTTAATATGGTAAGTTACGAGTGGCCGCAAAGGTTTTTTTTCCATTTTTTTCTGTTTTTCGATTTCATCATGGCAACGTACCCAAGCTATGGGGGCTATGTCGCCGTGGCTATAAGAATATTTTCTAGAATCTGAGAAAATTACTTCGAAATATATAAAAGACGTAAAACGCTAACTATATAAATCTGCTCGCTTGAACCTAATAGTTTGGTAAGACTTCTGATTTTCACGGGGATTGCCGGATTGGCCAACCATAATGGCCGGCAGTGTGTGAAAATCTTTCCCGCGCGTTATTTTATCTCGAGTGGAATTTTCGTTAAATTTCAATGAAAACTATCTGCTTTTGTGCATTTTTATAATTAAATTCTTATGTTTTTCTAATTACAGGGCCAAAATGAAGGGTTTCACCCCGTGGCCGTCTATGGTAGGTGTAGACAATTAAATTTAGTTAATATTTTTGCATTCGACCACTTTGAAGAGTTTCCATGTTCTTAGATAATTCCAATTATACTTTTGTGTGCTCTTTTAGATCGTTGAACCCCCAGAGGAGATGCTGCAACAGCCTCGACGGAATGTTGCCTGCAGATGTGTATTCTTCTTTGGATCCAGGAATTAGTAAGTAAAATTAATAATTTCGATTTTTTTTTTTTTTTTTTTACACCTTGAGTCACTTGGGCGACCTAGAGAGAGGAAAGTAAAAGAAAATATTTGCTGTTTTGATAAGAAATGTGATTTTCCAATTATTTTCTTTGGTTATGTGGCGTTGATGTCGTCAATATGTCATATGGGCAACTGTGATCAATGGCAATTTATTAAATTAACCTAAGGTACATGAAATCTATGGAAAAATGCATTAACTTATGTTATTTAGACGAACGATGGTATGCAGTTTTGTAGTATAATAACTGTTAAATGAAAAAATCAACACTCATTGTTGAATCGAATTAATGTATGTTCAGCAGAATATGTCGAGCGTCTAGTTTCAGGGGGGAAAAAAACGACTTTGTAATTTTGGTGGTTTTCGCACGACGAAAATGTACACAAAACTGGAATTCAGAGTTTGTTTTTGTAATTTAAAGTGAACACTAACTTATTAGTATTTTTATGGGTTCACAGCAATGTTACTCTAAATATTTATCCAACTTGTAGACAGGAAATTCATTTCATTATCCTTGTGAAGGGAATCATTGATTTTTCCGATACTACTACTACGCACTGCAGTAAACAAGACGCAAAGGATTTTTTTAACAAGTTTAATAAGTCATCTTTCCATTTAAGTAGGTATTTTAATTATTTTTAATAATCGGAAATTATGGTTGAATGTGGATGTACCTACGGCTTGTACAAACCTGTTGATAACATAGTCACTTCAAACATTCTTCAATTCTACACAACCTATATATTTTTTGAATACGTTTAGTAAAACAGGGCACATACAGACTGTCTTCGAACACGTTCTTTTTGCCCTTTTCCAGTTATGAAAACTACACATACATATGTACATATAAGATGAAGAATGACCAAGCCCTACTCGCACTGCAATTTTGTTACATTCACACAGCCTTCTAGATTACTGTCTTGAGACGGAAAGGAAGTCCTTATCCACTAACAGTGTATGATTTCCACCAACTAAACACACCTACGCAGAGTTTACGAGCCCCCTCAATTATCTATAGCTTTTATGAACCAGCCTTCACTGTGGGCTTTGACGTTTCACTTTCGGAAATGAATTTATTCTTATTGTTGTCACGCTTTTAACAACACCTCAGACCTCAAACAATGTCGGTGATTTATTTCTTACGAGTGGATAAGCCCATTTCCTGGAAGTTTGTACTTTTGCTCCCACTTTGTATCGGCGCTCTCCAATATTGGCTTGTCGTTCCTTTCCATTTATCAAACTAGCAGCGATTAAAAATAACATTTTTAAAGATACCGTGCTACGTTTTATTTACCAAGGATGAGAATCGACTTTAAACGCTTTAGCCCAGACGTGTGCTATAATTTCCACGGTTTATTGGGTAACTCTACCAGAAGCTCCTCTCGTTCTCCTCTGTTTGTCATTGTTGCTAATAAAGCAGAATTGAACAGAGCTGCATTATCGCGGTCACCTGCGATGTTACTTGTAAGTCAGCGTCGCATCGGTTGCGAGGCAACATTGTGATTACCGACACTGTAACTTTTTACGGTTTCTCTAGCCTCTGGTTTTTGTGTCTCTTTTAATTTACACAATATATGACCTATGTAGCTCCGACACTTGAGAAGTACAGTATGTGGCCATTGAATTATGACCGATGAGAAATATATGCGATTTTTCGCTTTGACCGCAAATAAAGACAAAATTATTTTGATTATTTAAAATCTTGTTGCACATATTTATTGTTACATGGAATAACAGTGATTACAAAGTAAAAAACAATTATTAATTCTTAAAACTTAGTACCACCGTCCTTTTGTTCGTACCTCCTTTATTCGTTTGGGCATGCTTTCAATGCATTTTGCCCGTTTTGGGCTCGTTTTTCCAGACATCTTCAATGTTCTGCTTGAGCTCTTGTATGGTATTGTTTCATTTATTATAAAGGCGAGATTTTAGGTAGGCCAAGCAGTTTTTAGTCGGGTTCAAATCCGGAGAATTACCAGGTCATGGTAAGACTTCCAAGGTCATGGAACCCAAGCATTTCATGCCTGCTTTGGATGTGTGGCATGGCGTTTCATCTTGCCTAAAGACGTATTCTTCTCTGGAGGAGTCCAATGTGTTCAAATACGGCCGTAGAACTTTCCTCAGGATAGGAATATACTGATTGGAGTCTATTGTTCCATAAACGTAATAAAATGACCCCGTACTTTCGCATATTATGCAACTCTATATCATCACAGAGGGTGATGTCTGGGCTAAAATTGTTTCATCTTTTATTGTGAAAAGAAATTTGAAGAACAAATTAACTTGCTTTGTTCCAATAGCCACTCTCACTCCAATAGCAGTCTACGTGAAGTTGTGCCCGATATAATCGTCATTTTCACATGACATTGGTCAATTTGGGCTTCTTTGCTTGCCTCCTTCGCTTGTCACATGATATCGACGCCGCAGAGTTCTCACCGATATGTCGATTCCAGCTTCGTTTAAAACCGACAAAATGCAGTGAGCTGGTGGATTGCGTTCCTGTAGAGCTTTATGAATATTTTTCCGGTCGGTCAACGGTGTTATTTTTCTTTTTTTACCAGAGTTTTGCCGATTATTTGGAGTACCTAAGGTTGAGCCGCCTGGTACGCCCACGTGTTTTGCTATGTTGACTACTGAAGACTTTGCAATTCCAACAACTAGTCAACAAAGCAGCAACTTGTGATTTTTTTTTCGACAGAAATGTCGGCTTATTTACCCATATTGATAAAATTCAATTAAAATAAGGTTTCCGACTTTCTATGAGGTATATATATTAATAATTCAAACAAATATGTAATGCTACTAACTGCAACTTATTTAATTTAAGTCCCAAATTAATTTTCCACTTATTAAAATACTTTTTTACAACCGCACTATTGCCAACTGCGAGCTTAAAGAAAATGATAATGTTAAACCACGTTAAAACCTATATTTGTGTTGCTGCACATTTATCCTACGCACGTAGGCAAGTCCTTTGGTGGCTGCTTTTGAAATTAAAGAAAGTATAGATACAACCCGTAGCTAGTCATATTCTTAAAAACAAATAACGAAAAAACGCATTTCACAGAAAAAACACATCAAAAAGAAAAAAAATCGTTGAAACCACGATCGGTCATAATTCATTGGCCGCCACATACTGTACAGTAAAACAGTTTTTCTAAAATAATTCCCCACAAATGTTGATATAACAAGTAATCCTTATTTTATGTAGTGGATCTAGTATGTGGTCCCGATTTCCAGATTTAAAAGCATTCTTTACACCTAATGTTACAATCGCACAGTTTGTAGTATCACGGGTAATTTAAGCGGTAGTCAGAATACAAAATTTTTTTTAATAAAGAAAATATATTTAGGAAGGATTACTCTTATAAATAGGCCGGTATGCGAAACACTGACCTGCGTATTTGAAATCTTTTGTGCTATCCACTTAGTAAATGTTATGCATGTGCGTGCTTGCTCAAGTTCTCTAATAAAAGAAAGATTTTTTGAGCTGAAGAAAATATATCAAATGTTTTAAATCTGATACTTGCAATGGTGAGGCATTCGCACATAATATGTTCAACAGTTTCGGTGTATATATTCTTTAACGGGGCAGTCTGTTTATTTTACAACTATTTGTTCTGTATGCTTAGGCATAAATATACATTTCTTACTATTAGAGCATGCTAGATAAATTTATAGAAAGTAGCCTCACCTTACAATAGTACTCTATTATTCCTTTATTTATTTTATTTCAACTTTTTTTAGTCTAGAAGTACCATGGTTATTTTACTCATCTCTTTCACTAATCGCAGTGCATAGAAATATTGAGAGGCAGTATGCGATTCTAGGTGATAGTGGGCACCGAAACCGGACAAAAAAAATTGCGTTTCGGACAAGGGACAGGAGGCTCATTCCATTCGTGCGAAGAATATAACGCACAGCAATCGTTGGGAGAAGCTAGACCCTCGGTCCCGTCCGTACATTTCGCGCCAAAATTTTTATTCTTATTAACTACCTACATACATATGTATGTACATAATTTATCACGATCAACGTCATACTTAGACGCATCCACACTTTAATTTAGCTGTCCCTTACGGATTTGCAAGCAGGATATATTCAATTACCACAACGTAGTTTAGACACATGATCAGATCGTAAATCAACATGTTTTTATGCAGTTATTCAGCTTTTAAAACCTTAGTATGCTACTACGTCCTTTCCAAGCTATGTGGAACTGTCTCATCTACATAGCTTGCTTCCTCTAATAAAGTTATTCTTATCTGATTACTCCGGCGTCATGGTTTTGTTAGTAACGAAGTCAAAAAAAATAGCTTCCATGGTAGAGATATATAACTCCTTTCATTAGTCCTAGACCATTCTATGGACTACCCACCAGCCAATTAAGGTCAGAACATAACTTCGAAGATTCTTAGATCATCCTCAGGTATGGGACTTCTCGCAAGAACTCCATTATACCAAGAAATTCATTAAATTCAACGACAAAAAAAAAGCGTACCCACGGGTATACTCTGCTTTAAAAAGCAAGCGAATGCAAAGAGCCATGTTCATGCTTGTAGACTATAAAACAAGCCTGGATTTCGCCCTCTGATAAATCAAATCAATAAAGCTAGATCATCTCTAGTGTTAGACAAGCATGTCTCGACATTATCGACCTGCACCACGCTTTATACACTGAGTTACAAAAAAAGTGGCGCACCTTGATATTCTGCAATTACTTCAAGTAGGTTGAAAAAAAAAGGTTTTTTTTTTAATACAGCTTTGTTTATTAATATAAAAACATAAATTAAGGAAAATGGACAAAAACTTCATAAATTAACATTTCACATTTTTATTATTATTTTTTTTTTTAAAGAGTCCTTGTTCCTGTAATAGTGTGTATTGTCTCCCCGAACATCTAACAGACCAGATATTTGCCGATGCATACATTGGATTAAATTTTTTACGATGGTGTCGTCCAAATTGTCCCATTCCTTGATCAGAGCAGATCTCAGGCCGCTGAGTGTCTCTGGAAGGGCAGATCGTATCCCAATCTTTTTGTCCAGCAGGTCCCAACCGTGTTCAATGGGATTCATGTCTGAGTTCATCACAGGCCAAGCCATCACGTCGATTTCCACTTCTTACAAATATTCGGTAACGCACCTGGCGACGTGTTGTCTAGCATTGTCCTGCATCAGCAAGAAGTTTTCCTCCATAAATGGAGCGAATAGAACCACATATTCCTCCACTATGTTGGTGATATAATACGTACAGGTCACTGATCCTTCCATGATGCACAGTTTGGTTTTTCCGCTCATGAAAATTTCTGCCCTCACTATGACGGAACCGCTGCAGAAATATTCCCGCTGGGCAACTGTTGCCGAAGAGTATTTCTCATCTTATCATCCCCACACTCTGCTACGTATATCTGTTGAGCGGAGACGAAACCTGGAGTCATCAGTGGAAAGACTCTACCCCAGTCGGGCTCTGTCTAATCCTGGTAAAAATTAGCAAATTCAAGTCGACGTCGCTTATGTTGTACCGTGGGTCTCGGTACACGAGCAGGTCTTCTTGCTCTCAGGCCACTTTCTACTAATCGCCTCCTCATCGTTTGAGCATTCACAGCTGTCCCTCTAACAGTTTGAAGTCTGTGAGCCAGCTGAACTGCTGTTTAGAGACGATTCCGAAGACTTTGAATCACCAAATATCGGTCATCCCTTGCAGTAGTTACTCCGGAGCGACCTGATCCTTGACGCCGTTTGTAGGATTTGGTCTCCCTGTACCTTTAATAGTTTTTTTTTAACGTCTTCCCCGGTTTTCTTATCATAATATCGGCATAGAGCACGCCCCGGCCAGCGCGGAGGCGACTGCTTGTGCCATTATTTGCAAATTTTTTTTTTACAAAAATCAGTAACAACTAATAACTAATCAAATTAAAGCAAATCCAGAACCATAAAACAAATAAACCAGTAACCCACTAAAAACAAATAAAGCGGCATATTACCAAAATGATAACAATATACGAAAAAGTATCACTGCGTCACTTCTTTCTAATTCAACCTTCATACAAGTAGGCACAACAAGAACCAAAAATCCTTCTTCCCGACTAAGGTCTACAATATCATTATAAGAAAAACACACCTCTAACGTACAATCATTTCTACCTACTTTTCAGTGCCTGGATAGAGGAGCATAATATTAAACCCTTTGAGGGACCCTATAAGGATGAGTTGATGAGGCCCAATAAACCTAACGCCTTCAAACTCGCCCTTCAAGAGATTCTAGCCTATATGGAGAATCCTACTGACATTGATGCAGAAATAAAAGCTGCCGCTGCAGCTCCAGCCCCAAATTACGCCAGCGATGCTGACTTTGATAAAGTCCGAGATGGACTTGAAACAGCCGACTCTACCAATGATTTGGGCGAACCACCGAAAGTGGTTCCTCCTCCTAAGAGGTCACCACCAAAAGCTAAATCACGTGCAACAACAAAGTCCTCCGTATCGACGGCTAGATCAGCAGCAACGAAACGTACAGCCGCCAGCAGCAAGACAACAGAGAGTAATAAAAGGAAACGAGAGCCATCAGAGGGAGCAGAGGGAACAGAGGCAACATCTTCCCGCAGAAGGGTAAATACAGATTCATTGGCACATATTGGCAGTTCGACTCGACGCAATATGGGTTCCACGGTCGCATTATTGGACCGTCCAATTGTCAGTCGGCCGGAAGCGCAAGAGATTGATATGAATGCAAGATCGCAAACTCTGTCCGAACGGGATATTAGTCCTTCAGGAATGACTTTTGGTTTTTTGGGGCTGGGAATAATGGGGTCGACAATTGTTAAGGATTTAATATGCACCGGGCATAAGATTGTCGTTTGGAATAGAAACATGTCAAAGGTGAGGGTAAACAGCAGTATAATGATAAAGGTCTTGATTTTACTTTGTTTTCAGTGTAAACCATTTGCTGAAGCTGGTGCTGAGGTTAAGGACACTCCGATGGATGTTGTTGATGCTGCGGATATTACATTCTGTTGTGTATCGGATCCAAAAGCTTCGAAAGAAGTAAGTTTTAATGAGGCCTTATTTAGGTTGTTGTCCTGTTCGGTACAATATACAACCCTAACCGTCTTACTGCTTTATTAGCTTACAAGACATTAAATAAATATTCAATTCCAGTTGGTATTTGGCAATTGTGGCGTTCTGCAGGGTAAAGATCTGAACAATAAAGCTTACGTAGAAATGTCAACCATAGATCCAGAGACTTCATCAGATATCGCTGAAGGTATCGCACAATGTGGAGGAAGATATCTAGAGGTTCAAGTAAGTAGAAGAGTATTCTAAAGCCGCTTGCGAGCAGAGTTTCTATGAATCTCCTACCTTCTCTATAGATACATGGTACACGGCAAGAGGCCGAGGATGGTATGCTAATTATTTTGGCTGGTGGCGATCGCACAGTTTTCGAAGATTGTCATTCATGTTTTAAGACGATCGCCAAGAATACATTCTTTTTGGGGGGTAAGCTTTAAAAATTATATGAAATTTGCGTACACAGAGCTAACAACAATCAATCGCTTTCAGATGTCGGTAATGCTTGCAAAGTAAATCTAATTCTTCAGACGATCCTTGGTGTTAGTCTAGTAGGTTTCTCAGAGGCTTTGGCCTTAGGTAAGTTACTAAAACTTTACTCAACCAGTCCGATATTGAATGTGTTTTCTCTGTACCCCAGCTGATCGTTTCTCAATTTCGCTGAAGGACATTATAGACATATTTGAACTCACATCTATGAAATCGCAATTATTGTTAGAAAAGGGAAAAGGTGAGTTTCTTGTACGCTTTCCACATAATTATCTCTCGATTACATACAATTCTCTTTCTCTTACAGAAATGGCAAAGGGTGACTTTAATCCCCAACAACCATTAATGCATATGCAAAAAGATCTTCGTTTGGTTCTCGGCATGGCTGAGAATCTGGATCAATCTATGCCTGTAACCGCAATAACAAATGAAGTTTTCAAGCATACGAAACGTCTTGGTTACAGTGAACATGATTCAAGTGCTGTGTTTGTAAGATCCAGATTTTAACGGTTAATTAATTCTAATGAAGATATAAACAGAAATACTAATTTTCTCCAAACAGCAGCAACCACAATAAAACAATATACCCCTACTCCTACTCCTTCTCCTAATCAAATAATATAACAAGCAAAAATCATAAACATACAAACATTTGCACGTTAAGTTTAACCGTAAAACATTTACAATATTACATATATTCCTTAATTTTTTTATTTTGCTTTTAGCATCTTTTTTCTTTTAATCGGTTTTAAATTTATGTTTTTAAATATTTTTTTTTTCCTTTCATCATCCTCTTAAAAAATGAAAACAATTAAAGTTAATGCGAAAAGATATAGAGAATCAAGTAAAAGAAGAAAAACAAGAGGCATATAAAGAAAACGAATAGAGTAAAGAAAATAAAACTGAATAAGAAGTAAATTGAATGGATATCAAATATTTCCCTTGATATTCTCCATAACATAATGTCAATAATTTGAAAAAAAAAAAAATCATTTTTTTTTTTTATTATATATTCATGTATACTATATTACATTATTTTTATGTAAAGAAACAGATCATGTACACAAAAATAGAAAATACGAAGAAGTGTATATTTACTGGTAAATTGATTTTTTAAATAATTTGTATACATAATGCTTATTTACTATTTTTTTCATGTTTTATTAAAGATTCTTTTAATCCAAAACCATTTCATTGATAATTTTCTTCGTATCAAGTTTTATGGAGAACAGAAAAAAGATATGACTGCTCTGAAGCGGGAGAATTTGTCGAAAAGAATAGAAAATATGAGACCGTAATATGCATAGGATGGGTCCAATTCTATCTTACTATTCTCCTTAATTTGTGTTCATAGTGACGTTGGTATTAGAAGTAGGAGGACTTTATTTATTTCCGTCTATTGCAGGTTAACAAGTAGTTTTTCACAAGTTGGTACATGCCATTGCTTCCATTATTTAAAGTTTTGAGTTGTCTAAAATATCCCTAACGTTTATAATAGGTTGTTTAGTTTGGAAGCTCTTTATATGGTACTTGTCTTTGGGAACAGACAGACCAGCCTCTTTGTATTGCACCGTTGATATGAGAAGTGATAGGGATTCGTTGAAACTTGTTTTCGGCATTCCTTGGACATAAGACCCTTTAAATTGTTTTCTCACCCCCGTTTCCTATCCAAGAAAAACGCTTCACTATGCATTTTCTTTCAATTTTGCACTGCCTACATAAATTCATTCTAGAAGGACGTAGTGTTGTTTGTTGGTCTCATGTCCAAACCTTGAAACAATAATACAAATTGCATAGAACTTCCAAATCTAAGATTTTGTATTTGATGAAGAAAACATCTCAATGTTCTACTTCTATACATCGACACTCAACTACAATCAATTCAATCATTTTGCACAAAACAATTCTTCATTTACACCCAACAATATATGAATGTATGTATACCTCATCATCTAAATATCAACTTCATAACATACCCCAACATATTTTTTTTATTAATTTCGTTTTATTTAGCAAAATGTATCGCTATTTTTTTTTTTACTTATTCTCCCCTTTTCAGCGAAATTAATTATCACTTATTGTAAAACAATTACATTATATATTTTAATATTATATTAAACAAAATAATAATGATAAAGAAATCAAATGGTTAAAATAAAAGAAAAACATAAATGTGTAAGAGAATGATATCCACATCAAATATTTAAAAAAAAGAATATAAAGTTAATTTTGTTAATGTAAAACAAAAATATATGAATGTAAGTATTGTCTTTTATTTAAATTGAATAAATAAAGTACTGAAGAGTATTCGTGGGTGTTGTTGCTGCTGAATTACTTGAGTGTCCCTGTGAATTTTGACAGAGTTTTGTCTACTTATTACTTTGTGCATGAAGTTGTTTCCTTTTGCAGAACATACATATGTAAGTATTTCTTTTTTAAATTTTTCTAATTGAAGCACTCTAAGAATTACATATACGAAAGTGTATTAACCATTTAAATTGTGCTCTTGGCTAACAAGAGGGGTTACGATATTTAATAGCTTGGATTATATCAATAACATTTCATTATTAAGTGGCATATCAATTACATGTAAAACCAAGAGTTACAATACAGAAACGAGGCAAACAGTAGCTTATAGTAGATGACGATAGCTATATATGTACATATATACGTTCAGAACAAATATCATGAACCTATCAAACTTTATTGCTTCACATGCTACTGCAAGTCTTGAGGACACCTTAACTGTCGAGCATATTTTATGCAAGTGTCAAGCAATTATCAATCATAACAGAATCAAGTTTTATAGGCTGGTAGCCCATGCACATGTCCCGCTCTTTATCCTACCGCTCTACAGGCAGTAAAACCGATATAATAAAAACAGCGGATATTGTGAAAATGGAAAAAAAACAGTAGAGTGGATATGTACATCTTGGAGCGATGATTTTAGTTCACTTAACCAAACATTGTGGCGTACAGGCAACATTCTTTCTCTAATCGGATCAGAGATCTAATCTTTTTGTATATGTAAGCACTGAAAAACTCTAAACGATAGCATAAATAAAAATAATTAAACAAATCTCGAAATCATGATCCCCGTAAGTGAGTCACATCCTATCTAAACTATACATATGAATGTAAGTATACATATAAATATGTACATATGTATGGCAGCAGGCGCAAGATGATATACCAAAATCTGTTTCAGTTTTTATATGAAATCTACTAGCGCGGAGAGAGTGGCGAAAGGGTATTGATGCGAATACATGAGATCACAAGCGTTCCAACGATAGCCTCTCACTATCAACTCTTATTTTACACCTCCACGACGTTGACTGCTGGGTGCCTAGTACGTTGACTGGAGATTGTGTAACCAACCCCTTTGCAAGGTCGTTGGTGGCTGCATACGAGAGAGGGGGAAGGAGTGCTGTTTCACTAAGGCATCGCTGTTCTAGGCGGCAGCGGACGAATTCCCTAGAAGAAATCAACGCCGGCGTCTACCAATTCCAGTTATGCCGAACTATTAGTGTTCCTATCCCTATATGAGCTGATTCGACATATTTGAATCCCAGGTCTATAGGGATCTCCAATACTGAGTCAGGGTGTTGGAAAAGAGTTGGTGGCGGATGAACCCTTAATGGGCCAACGGCAACGCTTGTATCCCCGATGCGGGCTACTGATTCCGGGAAAACCCGGACACTCGTCCTAGGGGTATAAAAAGGAATTGGTCTGGGTAACTTCCCTACCATGGAAAAACTATTAGTTGCGAATGCCTCAGATAATTTGGCTGTTGACGAAAGGACAACGACTTTCGGCCTTGACCGACCCCATGTAACTAAACAATTAGCGGAGGACCTAGACTGCTATAAAGCAGGCATTACCGCCATCCAAGAACTGCAATGAACCGGACCTGGTAAAAGAAGGATGAAAAACTGCGATATCTACTACGGCGATTGCTACCGACAAAAGAAGTAGCGCCTATTTGGATGCGGGTTTGTTATTGGAGACAGATTTAGGCATGAAGTCATGAGTTTCAGGCATGTGAACGAGCGCATCGCATCAACTCGCATCAAGGCTAAATTGGCTAACATTAGACTGATATGCGCTCACGCCCTCAGATAGGAGAGAGATGACGATACCAAAGACAGCTTCTACGAGCTGTTAGACAAGACGTACGAGCAGTATATGATGTTAAAACTGTCTTGGGTGATTACTTTTGGAAAGCGTAGGCTGCACGACACCACTTCCGGACCACTACCTTGTTTAAGCCAAGGTCTGGTTGCGGATATCCTTAACATGCCGCATCTGATGTGCTGGGTTTCTCTCAACCACCGCAACGAAACCCCTGATTCGACAAAGAATGTCGGCAAGAAAATGCAGAAAAACAGATAGCATACAAAGCCGCTCTGCATAGAAGGACCAGAGCTGCTTGCGAGTTCTACGACCATAAGAGAACGGATAAATATCGGCTTCTCAGAAGGAAAACGAAGGAGCATAAGAAGCGCTCGATTAAGGAAATAAAGAGATACTATTGCAAGAATGAGGTTCGGAAGTTTTACCGGAAGATAAAAGGAACATATCAAGCCTACAAAACCAGAACCAAAGCCTGCAGGCAAGAACAAGGAAACCTATCGCTGTCGATGCCAAAATTCCGCTATCAGGAAGAATGAACCATTCAATCTGGACGATGATAACAAACATTTCCGTCCAACAGACCTGGATAAAGTTAAGATAGCGATATCTAAGCTGAGATCCAATAAAACTGCGGGAGCTGATGGCCTGACTGCCGAGCTATTCAAAGTAGCAAGGGGTGACTTGGTAAGGAGCATGCACCAAATCATTTGCAAAATATGGTCGGACGAAAGTGTGCCCGATGAATGGAACCTCAATATTGTTTGCCCTACCCTCAAGTAAGGAGGAGGCAAGGCCAAATCTCGAACAACTAAAGTATCCCTATATAAGACCCTGATCATCCCAGTCCTGCTCTACGGCGGAGAAGCATGAACTTTGTTAAGAATGGATGAGGACTCTCAGTTGTTATGAGAGAAAAAACTTCGGATGATTTTTGGTCCCGTCTGCATAGACGGAGAGTGGAGAAGTAAATATATAAAGAGCTATATAATGACATCGACCTAGTCAAAGTTTGAATACAACGACTAAGATATTTGGGTCATGTAGAACAACAATGCTCCGGCCCGGAGAGTCATCGATTCCACCCCAGAGGAACGACGTAGTAAAGGATGATTTTGCTGAAGTGCAAAGAGACCTCAACCAACTTGGTGTGCGAAACTGCAGGCAGCTGGCTAAAGTTCGAGCTGGCTGGAGAGGCCTGTTGGTTGAGCCCAGATCCAGTAAGTAAGCACTTGCACAGAGCTATAATTACAGGCTTTTTCCTGGGCAATTAGGTATGTACTAATGCACTTAGTACACAATTGAATTATGATTTTCAAAGCTGCACATTCGGTAGTATGTAATTCTCTATTCAAGCTGACCTACTATGTCAGAAAGTCCATACATAGCTGGACAGAATATTTTGTGCAAAGTAAGCTTTTCGAAAGGGACTTGCCCCTTTCCATTGGTTGATGCCATCCTCGATAAGGTTGATAAAATAACGATAGTCGATACTAGTTTGGGGATAAATATTTCATTTACCTGTCTCCAGGTATTTGGGATTTAACACCAATTATATCTGGCTCTAAATAAAGCAATCATACCCGGCAGTATGAGATGAATTACTTTCTGTAAAAGCGCCGAAAATATACCATAACCGCCGGGGACTTTGAATGGTTTGAAGGACCCTATAGACCATTTAACCTTATTCAGACTAAAACTGTTACCGGATAAACTATTAACTCTACTAGCATTCGGGTACATGTGGAGTAGGTACACGAGTTGACAAACCTGGAAGTTAAACCTGAAGTAAGGTTCTAAGAGTATCCATACGGTCCGACGTGTAGGTGCTATCGGTCTTTTTTAGTAAGCCTACACATGATCTTAAACGAGTTCATTATGTAACTAATGCCGCTACTAGCATGTTAGCAATGTTTTCGCAGCATTTCCTCCATGTAGCACATTTATATCGACTCAATTCTGAATTGTATTCTGTAAGAGCGAACCTATGAGCTTTCTAACTTTCTTACACAGACTGGTTTTATTATTTAAGCATTTTACTATTATTATTATATACTTTAAGACTAGAGCTGAGAAAATAATTCTGCAGTAAGGCTCTATTCTCAAAGGATTTTGTACAAGAATGTAATCATCGCAGTCCTACTTCATGCCGCTGAAGCATGAATTCTATCGAGATTGAAATTCTTACTCAATTATGAGAACTTGTTCAAGATCCAAGCTAGCTAGTAAGCCTTGTTGATTCTTTCCCAATTTAACTCCAAACTGTAATGCCGCCTAGGGAAGTTATAAATTTGTGTTTATTGTGTAAAATCAAGCCAACTGCACAAATAAACCCGCAAAGGGTCTTTTTAAGAAACTTTAAATAGTAATGTATATAATGTTTTGAACACGTTCTTCAAATCAAAAAAATTGTATTTTAAAAAAATTACCTGAGCATATGCAGTTAAAATCAACAAATTTTGTAGGAATTTACTTGTAGAATTCATGGCCGTGGCAAACTCTATGAGTATCTGTATCTTCCAATCTAAATGATCTAAATGATCCATTTCTACTCTAATTCGAAGCGAACATACTTTTCGTTACTCTACTTATAAGCAAGTTATCAGGCGAATTCATTTGCACATTGCTTTCCCGTACATATGGCAATGACCGTCAATATATCCTCCATCGAACGAATCAAAGAAATTTCCCATCGACTTGTACAACAGCCGTCCTCTTTACACCAATTGCAATTGCCATCCACAATTCGCCCAACACTCATTTACATCTCTTTCGCGCAATTCATCATCGCCAGGCGAGAAATATATGTCAAAAGAAGAAAACCGAAAAAGAGTAGAAAATGGCGAACTTTGCGTGTTGGGTTGATTTTCATTTTTGGAAACTTTTCTGAAATTTCTCCCAGATAATAAAACAATAAAAATACCGAAAATACTACCCATCATACGGTGAACGGTTCCGCAAAAAGTTTTCGTGCATAATTCCGTAATTCCGCAGCGAAAAACCCCCCATACCAGAAAAAAAAAATTGTAAAAGTTCATTTTTTTTTCTTTCCTTCTATTATTCGACGTCGTTTCTCGGTTCCTTCTCGCGGCGCTGAATCGGTTCATAGGCCACCAAAGACGAGGTGAAACGAGAGATCGAAAAGAAAATAAAGTACAACACCAAGCAAAAAAACGCGACTAGTGAAGTAAAAATGTGAAGCGAAAAAAAAAAAAATAAAAACTTCTCGTGTGTGTAGAGCAAATTTTTAATTTTTCCCAACTTGTCGGGAAGAAAAACTTATTTCTTTTCCTATTTTCACCTTAGTTTTCCTCCTCCCCACCTGTCTACAACTAACAAAAACAACGTTAATTCGTAATTAATTGCTTTATTTTGTTTTTCCATCAACCTAGTGAATGCTGGAAGTGAAGAGAAAAGGTAAAATTTTATCAAAGCAAATTGCAATTTAGTGCGATTTTTTTTTCTTGTGTTTTCCTTCGGCTAGCGAATATACTTGTAATGCAAAGAAATGTTGAAATGTGTCATAAGAGAGTGAGGTGAGGTATACGTTGCCAGTGAAAGGGTCGCCATAAACCGCGGGGTGACTTATTTGCATTTCCAATGCATAATTCGCGAGAATTGTTTAAAAAAATTATCAAATTGAAAAGTGGAAAAATGTGCAGAGAAAAAATCATTAAAAATCATTTGTTGCCAAAATATTGTAGAATGAGCGAGAGAGAAGGAGGGATATTTTTTGTACCCTTTTGCTCTGCTCGTCGTTGACGAGTGTGTGTTTGGGGGGAAAATGTGGGGATTTGCTTTTTACGTGTTGTGCGCATACTTCTCTTTCTCTTTTTTTTCTTCTATTTCTCGTTGGGGGTTTCATTTGGGGATATAGTATATTTTTTTTTTTAGAAATGTCAAAATAAATATGGAATTGGTTAAGCGAGAAAGTGACAGAAGCGTGGTGGATTGTATGGAAGTAGGCGAAATATTTCCCAATAAATATAAGAGTGTCTCTTTCACGCTTCGAAATATGTGAGCGGGTGACAGATAGAAATTGGATTTTGCCCGAAGACAGTGGGTGGTTGAGGTATTCATACGAAAATGATTTGTTTTTTCTTATTTTAGTACATATGAATGTAGATACCTATTCATTTGTATATGGAGTTATTTTTAAATGTGATGTGAGGTATAGATTCTTGGTTTTAATTTTTGCACTAATTAAAAGTCTCTGTTTTCCAGTTGGAATAGCGCTTTGACACTACCCTTTGCATACATAGTGTAGGTATGTCATTTAAATATAACTTTTGTTGTACGAATACGCAGCGAGGATGCCAGAGCAGATGTTAGTAGGATTTGTGTCCCTTACGAGCGACTACATTTGAGTTTTCAATTAAATTTTTTAAAATCGATGCAAGATAGACTGACTAAACTGTATTCGCTCCTCGACGGAAAGATCATGAAAAGAATCGTGAACCACTCAATAGAGTTATAGATCTGCTTGGACTACAGCGACGTCATAGGATATTAATGAAGTGGAGAGAGACATAGTTGACCATAGCTCTGTAAGTCAGAATAGATTAATTGTCTTACATTAAAATACATCAGAAAGAATAGAATACGCTTAACGTTGTCGAAGCTTCTGGGTGCATCTTAGTTCGTAAAATGAAAAGTTAAGCATTTCGTTTACAGTACATCCAAGTACCCTCTTTTCTTTCGATTTGGAGACGATTATTAGTCGTTTGTTCGTTACTACTACATATTCTGTTGAGTACATCAGTCTGATATTTTGACAGCTGAATGCTTAGGAATACTAAAGCAATCATCTTCAGAGTTGTCAACAATGGTTTGTATCTAATATTTGTTAAGCAAGGCGTGAAGCAAAATTGTTAAGCTTTCCACAATAGCTAAGATATCCCATGGAACAATTAAAACTTGTTATCCAAAAAGGAAAATCATTTACCTCTTCTCGAGATCGATCTAAACAACTCGTCACGTCACTGATTGTGGTTCAACTTTACAAATATGACCCTGACATTGGTGTGACATATGCAGATAATCAAAATATCTGTACTGCCTAACATGGCAGCCTCCTTGATTTGATGCACTTTTCTGCTCTACTGTGTTTGTGAAAATATTCTTTCAACATCTGTCAAACATTCAAGTAGTCGTCATAGCAAGAAAAAAAATCAAACAGATCTAGCGACTGGTATATTCCGATAGTGTGTAGAAAAATTCACACACTGCCGATGGTAGATGCGAGTAACAGAGTCAGAGCTATATCTGTTTACTTGGGGTTTTTCCTTGAGCCAACATCTAGTACTAGCAAATTTCATTGCAAATGAGAACAAAGAAAAGGAAATTTCATCGTTTGCTAGACTGAGTTGGTTGGGTGTTTTTTTTTTTCTTCGTTTTCTTTTGATTTTCTTTTTGCAAAGTACCACAGAGATAAAAAAAAAAAAACGCAACAAGCTAGAGAAGAGCAGCAGAGGAAGAAAAACTTCCCCTTTCGCTCTGTCATATGGAAATGTGCCCCTTGTTGCTCCTTTGCCTTTTATCCAAGAACTTGTTCGTCGTTTTTTTTTTTTGTTTTTTTTTGTGACATTTTCATCCCTTTTTATTAAATAGGATCCTTGGTTCTTATCCCTTATTTTACTGCTGTGCTTTATTTCTATTCTTTGTGTCGGACTGGTCTTTTTTTTGTTTATTGCTGCGCGCCAATTGGTGATTGTTGGTTATTCCTCTTTCCTTTCTTATTCGTATCCTGTATGTACATATATTTGGTGGAGTGTCCTTTGAAAGTGATTTTTATTTTTGTTGTATTCTTATTTAATGAACTATAATGATCATGGGAATTTTAAGGTTATGTAACTTTGACAGATTAGAATTGCCGATAATCTGTCAAAATCAATCGAAGCGTTGCTCGTTTATGTCAAAGCGAAGGATGTGCGCTGAGAAAATAAATCTCATGAGTGTGGGTGTCAACAAAGGCGAAGGTATTTTCATCGGAAATTGGAGAAGAAATAATGTCAAGTGGTTTGTTTGATGGAAATTACCAGCAAGTACGTTCCATTTAATTAAGTGGGGGTGGTTAGAAGAGATACATATGCCGGGGGGTTGGTGTTCTACTTTGGGTGAGTTGGTTATTTTCGACCTTTGAGCTGTGAATCGCTTTACCTTGGGGATGAAAATAGACATTTTAAAAATAAAAAAGGTCGTATGGCGTATTTACCATTTGGATAGGGTCAAATGCGAATTATAATTTCAATTAGATTAGCATGTCATTTTTCTAGTAAATCATTTGAATGGTAATTTTAAGAATGTTAGTTGTAGGCTGTAGGCCGGGTGTCCTTTACCACTGATAGAAGGTTTAGGCCTTTCCGTTCGAAAAGGTCGTATTCCACCAGGTTTTTTAAACTTTCAGAATTAAGAGGATAGCTGATGTCGTGTGCCCTTTACCACTTACAGAAGATTTAGGCCTTTTCCATTCTAAAGGGTTGTGCTTCAGAGTTTAGAGGATAGCTGTGTTCAGTATACTTCGTTACATAGTTATACTTTTTTTAAAAAGAATGTGGGCGTGTCTGCAATCAATTGTATCTAAACTTCGAACAATATGTATGAATCTTCCGACTAATTGGGCGAATAAACTTTTTAATTTTTTGCTAAGATATTCCTTTTGCGGTTTGTAATAAAAATGTAAAAAACAGATTGTTCTTACGAAATGTCATCTACCGATCGTAGTCGAGACTTTACTTCTTAAAAAAGAGATAAGACTTAAGAGTTCAGGGTCCCTATAACGACTGCGTTCCATCGTGTTTTAACTTTCGCTGATCCATTTACAAAATCTGTTTTTCCTTCACAAATCCTGATCAAAGTTCGCTTAGGGCGACTTCTGACAGCTTATGTAAGCTAGATATTATATGGTTTCGTAGGACAAAACTAAAACCAGGCAAATCCTAGCAAAACAAAGCACAGCTCACTTCCTATGCGATGGGATTCCATAGTTTTGAATGAAAAAAACACTTGAATCTAGATTCGGTTTGAATCTCTCCAGAACTATTCGAAGGTCAAGTTTTTTCCACCTACGTATCCCCATATTATTTAGTATTGCGATTCGAAAACTTGGTGTTTATTTGGCATCGGAAGTTCGTTGTTGAATCTCCTTTTCCAAACCATTACAATGCAAACGAGACGGTATATCTTTTCATATCCAAGGATATCTTCAACTGTTTTCAATAGAGTCCATGCTTCAGCGCGGTAGGTTAGGCGTAAAATGATGAAGGTCTGATAAAGCCCTCTTAGTTGTTCGGGATAGGGAAACAGCGATTGGTGTTTATTTGCTCTTCGTGGCATCGAAAAAGTTCAGCAGAATCTCCTTTTCCAAACCATGTCAATGCAAATGCGACGGAATATTTTTCGATATTCAAGGGGTGAAATGATAAAGGTGTGATAAACGATAGAGAAACAGCGATTGCAAGAATGAATTATGCTTTTTTTTATTTCGGGTCAGATGTCGTTTTCGAAAGTTATAGCAGAGTTTGACAAAGTCCCTTCACTGTGAGGTTCTATTTTGATCCGTCGATGTTGGGTGTTTCTTCTTGTAGACAGTTTATTTTTATCCAAATCCCAGACCACTCAGACTACTATAATGCAGATTCCTTATCTTTTGTTATTGTGGTTGGAGAAACTTAGATTGTATTCATGTCTGTCTCATGGTTTGATGGCTGTGTTTTTCTGACATCTACGCTGTTGGAAACCTACACATCCCAGGTCATTTCATTGACAAGGGTAAATTTGTCTGAACAAATGTTAGGAATGAGTTAGTGCAGGTGTTTTGAGTAGTTTAGCTGATGAGCCGTCAGTTTAAAAAGCTTGTTGTTGGATTTCAGCTCGTTACTTAATTCGTTTTGATTACATGGATTGAAATTTTGAAATTGAATAGTACTAATTGGCATTCTTAGACATTACATAAGGACCCATACATTCACTGAAAATATCATAAGAAGAATTTTTGTTGTTCTTTTTAAAAACATGTGTACATAATAGTTCCAACATTTTTAACCATATCCCACCATCCAGACGTGACTTGTAAGGAAAATTTTTAACATACTCCGGATGTAATATCCAAATCGGGGAACCCCGAAGTAAAACATACATATAAACATTGCGCTATCCGTGAATAGCTTTGAATTTTATTTTCATATGATCTCACTGCCTTTCTCTAGAATTATATTTTATATTCATTGACTTGACAGTGACACTCAAATGCGATATTGGGTCAAGTATTAAAATTACACGATTTAGGCATATCCAGTCATGGAGATTGATTTAAGATGGGTAATTCTGCCACCTACTTACTTTTTCAATTCATTCAAATTTATATCTTTGCGACCAAATCGATCTTTGTGCGAAGATTCACTGGAAAGAAGAACGCATTTCACGTGACAGAGAAGATGAAAAAAAAATGTTTTTATGACTCTGATTACTCATCAACTATCAGTATTCTCGTTCCCACACAGAAGGTTAGATCTCTTATTACCATCAAAACATCGATAGCCGATTGGAAGTCAATGTAGTGAGTCATACATATATTGGGAATTTTAAATTTTATTTAAGGGAGGTATTTGCGAATTTTGTTTACTCTAAACTATCGGATAACAATCAATCGCTAACAAAATTTTTATCGAAAGTAAAAGCTTGGGATGAATTTTGAAAGGTTTGCTTATTTACTATTTACACAGAAGATCTTTTCGATGTTAAGTGTTATAGAGGATTACGAAAGTTTTTATAGAGTTTATAAATATGCCTTAGATCGATGTAAGTAAGAAAGAGGAGGCATTTAAGAAGGTTGATGGATTTAAGCCAGTTCAAAGTTGTATTGTGAAATTATTATGTGATTTTGTAAATGGTAACCAACAAACCTCTCAAGGTAGACGTTCCTTAGGTAACCGTTTCCAGTTGTACACTTCAAAAGAGTTTAGGTTTCCTTCTACTTGAGCGTGACAATTACATAAGTCAAGGTCTTCCTCTATTGTGTTGTCCCACCGGCTTGGATTCGAAAGGTTTGCGAGTCAGAGAGCTGGTGTTCTCTATATGTCCCAGCTATATTAATCAATGAATGTGCAGATTTTTCTATTAGGTCGGTACCACACGGACGCTGTAACTCAATGATTAGTGTCCGGCCCTCCTGAACGGGAGATTCGATTCTCAGACAACACTAATGATTTTTTACGGTCCCAGCTCTGGCGAAAATCTAACAAACATCCGAGAGTATAAACTATCATGAAAAAGCTTCTCAAACAAAAAATTAATTTTTTTCCACTTTTCCATTTATAAGTTAAGGTGGGCGACGGCGCTTATGTCGTAGATCTGTCGTGCTTACTATATGTATGTATTTGTAGTTAGATAAGATCTTGAATGCGGCTTCATCTACTTCTGCTGGCAATCTTCGTTCAAGCCTCGCCAGTTATTAGCGCCCTCAGAATAAATTAGTGAAATGGTAGGAGACAAAATTCAATGGGGCATTCTATGACCAGGAATAAATATCTAGGAAATGTTCCCACCACGGACTACTTGACTCCGTACCTATATTTCAAGAGACCCTTCACAAGGGCCCCCTAATGTCTTCGCATATGAATCAAAGATGAATGTAGGCTCAGGCGTTTTTCCTGAGCCACTGGGTATATCTATATCAATATGCTTTCCAAACCATAGCAGTGTTTTCCAATCGGAGGTCTTAGAAGTAACAAAAGTCGCCCGTGAGATTGCGTTGAAGGCAGGACCACAGAAAGGTATCACCTTTTACATCGACAGCTAAGCAGCAATAAAAGCGATTTCTACTGTCGAAATAAAATCCAAGCTTGTGAAGGGCGGCCGTGAAGAGGTTAAGGTTCTTGGAACACAGCACAAGGCTGCATTCTGCTGGGTCCCTGAAAATGAAAATATTCCAGGTAAAGAAAAGGCCGATGAATTTCCCAGAAGAGATTCGGAATCTACATCAGAACAGGTCAACACCCAAGTGCACATCCCGCCTTGAAGTTCGAAGCAGAGATTAGGTTCCGTAGGAAGGCTGACATCAGATGGTCCTCCATAGACACATATACATTACAAGAAGTGTATGACCTTGCTTCGATAAGAGTTGGACCGACAGAATTGCGCAAAAGGATAGAAAATCCCTTTCTACCATGAAAAAACTAAGACTAACGGAGGAAGACCTACATATGTCGTGAATGTGGTGATGAGAAAGTCAATGAGCATACAACCCACATTCTCGGTCACTATCCAGGTCTTATCCACTTTATCCAGCAGACCAGTCAATGACATCTTGAACCGGATCAAATCAATTCGACGGTTTGCTAGTTTATAGGAACGATATTTGTAGAACTAGGGCTAACCATGGGCAAGGAACATTTCTCCCCTATGGGTATCCCAATGGGTCTGTATTGACCTGAGTGTGGCGTTGTGGATTCTTCCATTCGCCTACCATCGTACCCAGCTTAACCTATGTGACTTTGACGAGACTTAAGTCTCTGTAATTGGCACAGTTGAATGTGTCTGCTTTCTTGTGAATCGGAGAAACGATATCGTGATTTTGTTCATCAAGTACTCGTCTGACCAGATCTTTCTACCGCGTCATATCCAGTTGGTTTGGATTAGCCCGGTAACCCTACAATTTTAGTTTAAATTTTGCTATCCTTAAGATTTAGAGTTTGTGATGTAGTCTTGAGTCCCACTAAAGATGTTCTCCTTTTACTAACTTGTCGTTCAAATCGCCTAACTTGACGTAAATATCATACATTGCTCATATGTTGCACTTCTTTGGACGGGGGTAATATCTACGTTGTAGCAGTCAAAGGGTTCTAAAAGCAGATTTGAAAATCGTTATCCTTATTTTGTCCCCGAGTCTTAAGTTGACCTCCTTCTTTGATGCACCGTTTGTTTAATCTAATTGGTCAATAGTCGCCAACTTCCTCTACTATTCCTAATAGAGAGAGAACACCTAGAACATACATCATTCTCAAATCTACGTGCCTGACTTCTTTTACTTTCTTGCTCTAAAAACCAACTTAAAGTACATACATACATAGTTTCATGATACAATAATAAATTAATATCGATACACAATATTTTTTCCATAGAGAAGTAGCCAATATAACATAAAACACCAAGTGAACAAATAAAAAAAGAAAAATCAAATGACAAATAATAAATAAAATCAAAACAAAACACCAATCAATAACAACAAACAACAACTAGCAACTACAACAAAACACCAAATAAATTGTTTACAAATAACTTAAAAAAAAAAAAAAATAACAAATTAAATGGAAAATTAACATTTCTATATAAATTTTCTATATGAATTTGCAAACAAAAAAGAAATGAAACGCGATGAGAGACTTTAGTAAAAAACTTACTAAAACCAATGAAATGGATATGAAGAAACTACCAAAACCACGGTGAGTAATTAATTACATTTAAGAATATCTTTGCTTTGTCTCTCTTTTTGCTGTTTTATTATTTTTATTAGTTCTTCTTTTTTTTTCTTTTACTTTTTATTTTAACTTCCCCTGGAGATTTTTCACTTTGAAATTTGATAGCCCGAACTAAATGGGTGATGTCCTACTTTTAGGGCGACAATTCTTTCGCTCACAAACATTTTGAAGCAAGTTTTCGTAAAGGAATTTCTGTTTTATTCTCTCTCTCTCTCTTTCTCTTTGGAGAAAATGAAGGACAAACTTTGATACTAATTTAGTAGTTTGGCTTCATTGGGTTTTTGGAAAATTTAAAAATTTATTACAACCAGAGTGGAATTTTCTTAAGGACAAGAGTGGAGAAAATACACTCAGAGGATAGGAAGGATAGGTTGTGTGCAAGTGCAAGGCATGAATGATTAAGTCGCAATATGAAGTGGGGAGTATAGTGGAATTTCGTCCTTACGAAGTGTTACTGGTGTGCAGTATTTAACAATTGAAATTACGTGTCACCTAGGAGACGCTGTATGCTCCAGCATGTGTGTACAATTTTGAAGATTATATTGAGGATAGAATTGTGTGGCTGTATCGATGGCAAACTTAAAGTTAAGAAAACGAGAAAAGAGGAGACGAGAGTTTTTAGTTGAAAAGTTTTAAATTGTCTTTGGAAAGGAAATTGTCGTAAGAAGAATGCTTAAATGTAAACTTGTACAAATTTGTAATCATTGCTCGTTTTTTAGTACTTTACAAACAGTTTGTCAGGGCAATACAATCAGAATTAACTCAAAGTTATGGTAGTTTTGTGTAAACGATGAGATATAAATGCAATTTATAGTTCTTCTGTAGCCTGTGTGATGTAAAGTGTGTTTTAGTGGCCAGTTTATGGTTTCGTTTATGACCACGAGAGCGGACTCCATCGGTTTTAATGTTAGACAGTCGGTATACATATGCAAGTCTCCTTTATTTCCTTTCTGTCAACCCATGTTTGCCGACATGCTTGTCATAATCACTCTTAGTTTAAATTTCTGGTTTTCAAACGTTTGTCTTTTTTTTTTCTTCTTCACGTTAATGAAAACACTTCACGCTGTCGGAGAATGGTGTCAAATGGTTGTACGAGTACTTCACTTATAATGGTTCATCTATTTTATGATAATCGACAGCGGAATGACGTTTTTATCTCAAGAAGGATATATGATAGCTATTTGTTTTCTTAACTTATTATCGTGTTTTCATTTATTGTACGTACATAGGTATGTATTTCTGATAAAATGTTTGACCAGATGAACTCCGTAAAGACTTCCATCCGATCAGCCTATCCTCCTTTCTATTAAAGACTCTGAAAAGAGATCGACGTCCACATTCGAACAAATTTAGAGTAGTAATCTTCTATCGGTATTCCAACACGCGTATCGTAAAGGAAAATCGGTAGAGACTGCCCTGCACTTGTTGGTAGGAATTATTGAGAAATCTTTTGAGAACAAGGATTTCACTATGGTGTCCTTCGTTGATATTGAAGGAACTTTTAACAATGTGAAAACAGAAGCTATATCTGCTGCACTTCTTGACATGAAGTTTGACAACTATTTTTGCTATTGGATCGAGCAAATGCTTAAAAGCAGGCTTTTCCATTCTGAGTCCGGGTGCTGTCTAACCAGAAGGTCAGTGTAAAGGGTTACCCCCCGAGTCGGAGAATTATCACCACCATTATTGTGGCTCTTGGTAGTGAACGAGATATTCCTAATCTTTGGTA
Source organism: Xylota sylvarum (assembly GCA_905220385.1). Lineage (NCBI taxonomy): Eukaryota > Metazoa > Arthropoda > Insecta > Diptera > Syrphidae > Xylota > Xylota sylvarum. The sequence continues at coordinate 97,201,615 of LR999957.1, read as the reverse complement.
AAGAGGGGTTCAGTGTCAGCCTATATGGATGACATTGCGATAGCGATGTCAGGGAAGTTCCTTCTTACAATTAGAGACCTGATGGAGTCTGCTCTAAATAAACTCGCAAAGTGGACAGATAGTGTCAGTTTCGGAGTTAAACCATCCAAGACTAAACTAGTATTGTCCACAAGAAGGTATACAATACCATATATGTATGTATATCTCCTCCAAAACTCAAGTGATTGGAATTTGCAGGTCATGCCAGATACTTGGGGGTTATTCTTGATAAAAAAAAAAAAAAAAAACTGTTGAAAACTGAATATTCAAGACCCTGCTAGGAAGGCTTCGATTGCCCTCTATTCATGTAGGAAGGCTATAGGCCCAAACTGCGGATTGTTCACTGGATAAACACGGCAGCCGTCAGACCCATCCTTATGTACGGAGTACTAGTCTGGTGGACGGCACTGGACAAGAAAAGCAACATCGCAAGTCTTTAGAAGGTTCAAAGGCGCTCCTGCGTCTGTATAACAGGCGCTCTTGGAACTACTTCTACAGCTCCACTAGAAATTATGCTACATCTTCTTCCTGTTGATATCTTAGGGAAGCTGATGGAGCCTAAACAGCATTATGGCATTAGGGAATCCTTGTAACTCTCTCGTGGAAATATGGGCCACGCAAGCATCCTAAACAGCCATAACACTATTCCTAGTAATTCGCACTACATTGCCTCCTATATGGACTTTAACGTCAAGTATAAATCTTGCTCTATCGTCGGTCTTAAGAAGGAAAACACTAGGCGAGTACTTCTTCGGGGATCTTAACGATCTAGCTAGACTAGACTTAGGCAAAATAATAAGCTGTGTCACCGGGTCAAATTGGTTCTATGTCTAAACGGCGAGCCATACTTGGCTTTACACCGATACCGGTAGCCCTGCCTCCTGTTCCATTCGGAAGTCTCCATGTACTTAGATCTCCGGTCCTGGTAGTCCCAGTTCTGCATACTGGTATCACAATGGACCTTCTTTTCGGTCTAAGTGTGTCTCGGCTAAGCGGGGACAATCACCCAATTCAACCCAACCAGATTACCTTTCAAACTTTGACGAACCTACTCGTAAATACACTAGTCAACCTGTAAGTTCAATCACCACCCACCCATTTATGTACATATGTACGAGTACTACATTGAAATGAATTGAAGAATTCTCCTTTTGCTGTCCCAACAACCTCTCCCAATAGCTTTTAATGAAATGTTCCACATTTTCATAAACTGACAAATATCTTTTTCACGCCTCATATAACCTCAAAAAACGGGTAATATTCCTCAACGAAATTAATTTCTCAAATCTACGCGAAAAAAAAAACGAAAACAAAATGCGAAGAACTGTATACCCAACCAGTGCTCCCCTTTGGACTCGTTTTTTTTTTGTGCTTTTTGTTTTGCTTTTCTTTTTCGCTCGATTTGTTCCGCGTTCGCTCCGTTTATCCCCTTGTCCCATGGAACCAGACCCAATGGTATGTAGTTCACGCAAGTGAGGAAACGTATCCAATTAAAGGAAAACCTAAAATAAAGGAAAAAAGTTTGACAGTAATCACTTTGTGGTTTCACTTGCAAGCGTTTAATTTTGTTTTTAGTAGATAAAGATTTTATCTGCATCTAAAATTGTAATAGAGCCTTGAAAATGATAAGGCATTCCAAGAAACAATAAAAATACATTGATTTGTCTATAAATATTCAAAAGAATAAAAAAAAGACATCGAATTCAAGATTTTATTAAAAGTTAAGGTCAACATTTCTCTGCGACCCTTACGATTTATTTCTATTTTAAATCGTCTTTGCATTTCGCTTTCTACAATATGAATTCAAAAATAGATAAACAAAATAGTGGCATTTGATTAGCTGTCACTAGATGGATTTGGAGTGAAATTTTTCCACCAAAAACCACAAGCAAAACGAAAAGCGAAAGAAAGAAATAAACGACTCAAGGTCGAGTTTTAAGTTTGAGTTTATTTTTTTTTTTTTTTTGGGTACATGTTAGTAATTTGCTGCTGTTTTGCGTACGCGCGTTTGAGTTCACTTTCTGGTGGCTTTGCCTTGGTGCTTTATCTCATTTTTCTAGTTTTTGTTTTGACGTTTCTCTTTTCACTGTCTCTTTCCGTCTGACGGTGGGGTTTTTTTTTTTAAAGGTTTGACTAGTATTTTTTTGAGATAAGGGTTTAAATTGTATTTATTTGATGATAAGATGAAAACAAGTTTATTTTGGGGAGCAGAATGTCTTGGAAGTAAATTTTTTCAAGCGAAATTCGTTTAATTGTCAAGTAGTGTACATATTAGAAATTAGAAGTACATAACTAACAATGGTTGCAACGTGTAGTGAGTAGATTTATTGGTGTTTTCTGTTTTGGGGGTAAAGAATGATTCAGATATTCTAATGATTCCGACGATTCGGTTGGATTAATCTTATGGCGCACAACGAGGTCAGGGCCAAGTTGGCTTAGATTTTTTTTTTTGATATGTGGTACGTACATACATATGCATATATGTACCTACATATGTATACATGAAAACATATGTGTTTTCTAATTGGGTCAGAGTTTAACAATTTGTAATTGGATTTGTTGGGAGTACGTATTAATATATTATAGTTAAATCCGACTCCTTAATCGTTTAATTCTACCGTGGAAAAAGAAAATAATACATACTTACGGAAAAGGCGTCACTTGCGCCGCAAGCTGTCACTTCCTCTGTTGTATAATGATTAGTTCGTAACTCGTTTTCGTATGGACCTGTTCGTTTGAGATACGATTCGGTGAAAAATTGTTGCTATGTTGATTTAGATAGAACTTAGATTGTAGACGCGGACTGTGAACGCCATGCTACGGCAGATGTTAACAGAGGCTGCCCGCAAGGTGGTGTTCTGCCTCCACGTCTACGCTGCATGGTATGTAGTTTACTCTCTGTTGCATTCTCGCAATAGTTTAAACGTACGCGGATGATGTCATACTTTCTGTCGGGTCATGCCTACAGATAGTAGACATGGTCGATGAATGGTGCACTAGTATGGGACTTTCGGTCAATCCTTTGAAAGCTGAGGTCGTTCTCTTCACGAGAGAGAGGATTGTGACCAGTCTGATTCAACCAGTGCTAAAATGTGTCACTATCCAGATCTCCGGTGAAGTGAAATATTTGGGAGTGTTCCTGGATAAGAAACTTCTTTGGGCAAAGCATGTCAAGTCGAAGACAATGTAGGCACTCTCAATTTTGGCAGAGTAAGAGTGTTTTTGGCAAGCCATGAGGCTTATCACCGAAAAAGGTCTTTTGGATCTATACAGCTATGATAAGAACTTTTCTAGCTTATGGTTCGGCTCGTTGGTTTTGGGGGGCTTTTGCGTAAGTATGTGACTGCCTTCTGCACGAAACTGCAAAGACTGGTCTGTCTTGCCGGGAGCTTTCCCGAGTACAACTGGCTCTGCTCTAGATGCTCTGCTCTAGATGCTCTGTTTATCTCTCCTTGATACTTTCATCTGCACTGGCTGCAATGTCAAAGCAATCTTCCGTCTTAGACTGGGAGAGGGGGATGGAGAGACCTTGCGCGACACTTACTTTACGACCCTGGTTCCATGAATATGCTGTCTGATGACACCGGATTGTTGGCTGCTATGCAAATTTAGATTCGACTTTCCTAGCGTTCAGGACTGGCTATGGCCAGAGTCTGAGCCTGGACTGGGCTGTAGTCGAATCTTCACGGACGGCTCCAAAACTAATCAAGGAACCGGTGCTGGTAGCTTCGTAGAGACCGACAACACTAGACTCCACTACTCGTTAGGCAAGCAAGCCTCCTCAAGCGGAGATCTATGTTATCCCAACGGCTTCCGACTATATTTTTAAGAATAGGTGGTGGGGTATCTACGTCTGTAGCAACAGTCAGGCTGCGCTCAATCCTTTAACCCGTTCCAAAGTAGTTCGAAAATGCAAGGACTCTTTGAATTCGGTCGCAAAGCTGAACTCTTCGACTCTTGTATGGGTTCCAGGTCACACTGGGATAGCGGGAAATGAGATCCCTTATGAGATTGCTAAGCAAGGCTCAGAGGATGATTTCTTAGGACCTGAGCCTGCGTTGGGTGACTTTCCGCGTCCTCATTAAAGGTCTCCATTGACGATTGTGTGCCCTACAAATACAAATATGTGTTGTACGGCTCTCCAGAATGCAGCCAGACTAAATGTATGCTCCCGAACGTCTGAAAGAAATCAGCGGCATCCTTGTTGTCTCTCAGCAGAAAAGAGTGTAGACAACCTATTGGCGTTCTTAAAGGACACGTTCCGTTTGCCAAGCTTCTTAGTGTGCTGGGCTTTAGATACAGCACTATCTACGAAGATTCTTAGGATCATATCCTTTGATATTGTCCTGCCTTTGCTCGGATCAGGTGGCAGATCTTCGATACTGATACTGTAAGCTCCTCATCGCTGAAGTACATTCTTGGCTTTCTCCGAAAGTCGAAGAAATTCCAGTAAAATGGGGAAATACTGGATTTTGCTTTGTGGTAGTACAATAGACTAGTGTTTCAAGTGAGTGTTTCCTAATCCGATAAAAACAACATGATACGTTTGCTGTTCGGTGTTTTTTGCTGAAAACATTACAAGTACAAATATTTGCCGCGACAGGTCTATACGCGACCCAAGGTTTAGCTCCTCACAACCATACGGGTTGTGGATATTATATTCTTCACACGAATGGAAGAGCCTAATGTTTAATACCCTGTCCAAATGTCAATTTTTGAGACAAACATACATATGACAGTTTTACTCTCGGATGTTTGTCAGAAGTTCGCGAGAGGTGGGATGTAAAAAAAATGTGTGTTATTGTCTGGGACTCTCACTGTGTAGTCCAAAGCAATAACCACTTGAACCACGGCGTTCACGGTTCTCCATCATAGGGATAATAAAATTAAACTTAGATTCATGTTGTCGAATAAGAATATGTATAGAGCAGGTACCTGTATTCCATACATCGAACTATAACGATCCGCTAACCATTTTTTAATCATATCCAAAATGTTCACTACTAATTTGGCCAATGACGGAAGGACTTTCGAGAGTCAGTCTTAATCGGATGGTCTAGTTTTGTCCGGGAGGGTTGAAAAATCTTGACTGGAATGACATTGATGCGTGCGCGATTGGAATATCTATGTATGTTCCTAAAATATTCAGGATTTTGAACCGACGTGACATGATATGTTTTGTTTGAAAGTTTAGAAACCCTTTTTATTAGCTACTTCGTGCTCACAATTTTTTTTAATGCTTAATCTTTCTTTCTTTTCAATTTCACGTATCTTTACTGCTAAATCATTTATCTCTGTTGATAATCTCTGTCTCTCGGTTTGGCAGTATTTTAATCGTCTTCAAGTCCCTGAAATTAATTAGCGCACTACGGGAAACATTATACCTCGACGATGTGTTGTATTGACACAGTTTCTGCTGAAGGGAGTAGTACGAAGACATCTGGCAGCTATCATGGCCGCTTGTCTTGGAGAAACATGTCAAGATCGATCAGATTCGAGAGTGGCGCTTAAGTTTCATGATGGATGTTGTTGCCGAGTTTGGCGGTTTTTTTTTTCAGTTTAATCTCCTAGCTAAGCGGCTTCTTAACAGAAGGTTTCTGTCGTTCAATATGACAGCAGCCAATATTTCATACCTAATATGCAAAAGATCTCTATCCGGACCAGACTGATATTGAGGTGTATTGCTGTGACATCTAAGCACTTTTATCTTCAAATATATATCGGACCAACTCACCTTTTTTTCTACTCAACATGTCATTGACTAAACGTCAGTGGTTTCAAAATTCTGCTAGTTAACCAAGCGACAGTTTCATTAATGAAGTACATACCACCTTGATTAATTGCGTTTGAGTAAGCTATTTGAGATTGAAACTACGTTGCTTTTACCAATTATACTACCAACCATGAAGCAACGTTCACAGTCGACATATCACCCAATTTGTAGCTGTCGCTGTCGAAAAGCTAGCAAAAGCTTCAAAAAGACTCCAACTCCATCAAACTAAAGTCATTTGATTTTTTTTTTTCTGTGAAGTTGTTTTTTTGCTTTCCTTTAATTTTGTTATGTGTTTTTATTTTGTAACTGTAGCGCGGTGGTCATTCAGAGTAAGAGAATTATCGCATGCAGAGAAAGTGCCCGCGTTTCTACTATAACAGCTTTTTTTTTTTTATGCCGATATGTAGTAGGTATGCACAGACAGAGAGAGAAAAAAATGCAGGGCAATTAATGGAAATTAATTCCATTCATCAAAATTGTAAAAGAGTAAACAAAAAATCATTTTACAATTTTGTTTCTTTTAATTACCAATCTGATTGTCAATCAAAGTGCTAGAGGATACAGAGGATAGAAGCATACACTCGTGCCAGGAATTTATAAAATATCGCTCCGATTTCCGATTCGTGCAATATGGTGATTCATTTTTTGTGGTATTTTCACGTTGTTTTCCCTTGTAGATTCCTCGTTGTTTTCGTTTTTCTTTTGATCTCTTCATTTCTCGCACTGTCTACCTTCACCTGTTTTTTTTTTTTTTTTTTCATACTTTTTTTGTGCACGTGCCTTTCATGTGTAATAAAATGTTTTATTTTTTATTGTCCCAAATAACACCTGATTGCGGTCACCATGATGGTTGATGGTTGAAAAGTATCTACTATGGTGTGGGTTGAAGGTGTGGTGAATTATTATGGGGAATTGAATTTATTTTTAGGACAAGAGGGGAAGAAAGGAAAAAGCAAAATCGTACGCTTCAATGTCTCTATTGACGCGTTTGTGTGGTTACATTTTGTAGCAAATAAGAGTGCTCTTAACGTGTAATTAACTGAATACATCCCTTTTCACCTCTTTCTTTGTGTATGCATGTATGTGCAAACCTACATAAATATTACCCTTTGTGAGATGCTGAAGCAAACGGTTATGATGATGAATAACCAATTCCCAATGCTGACAAACCCGCCCTCCGAGTTGAACCCCTCGGTCGGGCGTATTACCCGTTTCGGTGGAGAACGCTGCTTTGTTGTGTGCTTGTGTATATATGTACATACATATGTACATATGGATGTGTCTGCGAGTGATATCTACTTGAATTCGCAACGCATCGCCTCAGCTTAGAGTTATTTTCTTCTTTAGCTGCTTGGTGGTTGTTTGACTTAACGTCATTGCTTGCTGCTTCTGCTTCGGCTTTTCCTACCATGCGTTGGATGTTAATTACTGTTTACACCTGTGTTTTTGTACGTAGATACATCTGGGGAGTTCAGATACAAACAGATAGAGGAAGAGAGAGTGAGTGGAATTGTATTGTGGCGCGGGGGGCTGGGACATACCCCGCAGTTGATTTGCTCTCTAATTACGTATGCTTACTGTTTATAGCCTGGAATAATTTTCGCATGTGTTACTCGCGCGTGTGTTTTTATTTTACGGGAGGCAAAATAATAATTTATGGTTTCTGGATTGTGTTTTAAAGAAGTAGATCCGCTCCAGGTGTATGCTGGCAGCGGGGACTTAGTAAAGAATAAACACAAGCTGAATGAGGTTATGTGGTGTTTTTTTTTTAATGTTTCGATGATATTAGTGCCTAAAGTAATAGCGGTACCTACATATACAATGTAAATTGTCTGCCTAATGAACTTAAATTAATGAAAATGTCAGTAGGTCCTTACCTGCTTTAAGTGCGCAAATAGACGCAAATTTATCTCCACAGATTTAACTACATCGTATTATTTTTGATACACCCCAAGGCTTTGTGAACGTTTGATTGCTCATCACAATGACGCAAAATTTCAGCTTCCTCTAACAATGACTGAGTTAGATGGAGTGGTAATCTATATTAAGAATACAAATTGCTCTGTGAACACCATTTTTTAACCAAATTTAAATATACCTTCCCATTACCTACATTTTGTAAGAGTAAGATTGTATTTACGGGTAGATCTGGGAATGATTGCAATTTGACAGCTTTTGACAGTTCAAACATCTGTCATTTACTCCGCATTGATAAGGTGTTGGGACTTTATTCAACATAGGATGCTTTAAAACTTGGCTTGCCTTTCTAACAACGTTAGATCTTCAAACAAAAAAAATAAAAATAAATAAATACAAATATTCGCGCGACAGGTCTTTGGGACCCAAGGCTTAGTTTCTCAAGCCCCTTCATGTTGTGCGTGTTATATTCTTTACACCTCTACACTCTAATCATACAAACTTCACTAAGGAAAGAGAAACGACGTTCCTGGAGACTCTTCTGCGAAACCATAGAGAGACTCAAGTAAAATTCTCTCCAAAAATCACTCGATACCCAGCCACCTAATGCAGCCAGATGGTCACTGGACCACCTCTAGTAAGGAGTTCATCAACCTTCTACTGGACACGCATTTTCCTGGTAGCACTTCAGTGGCTGTACCTCTATTAATACTGAAAAGATCCTTTGGGCCATGCACAGTTTCAAACCATACAAGTCCCCAGTGCCAGATGGTATTACCGGCTGAGCTTTAGCAATCAGAACACATAGTGCTCCTATGGCTTAAAGCCATCATGTCTGGTTGTCTGAATCGGGTCTATACATTCCCAAACTATGGACCGAAGTTGAAGTTGATCTTATACCCAAAGCAGGGAAATGTTCGCACGTGGATCCAAAGGATCTTCGATCTACCTATTGAAAACAATAGAAAGACTTATGCACTTACGCCAGAGCATCAACCCATTTATGCTCTCTGCGTCCCCACATTCTACAAAGTAAAATCAGTCGAGACAGCCTTGCACTCGTTAGTGCGCATCACTGAAAAATTACTGAGCATCAAGTAATTTACTATGGTGTCGCGTTCCTGAACCTCGAGGGACCCTTTAACAATGTCAGATCTATTTCAATCATAGATGCACTTGCAAGCCTGAAAGTCGATTCTTCGCTTGGAGTATTGATTATTCAATTGCTCACACGCAGGATTATCAATTCGCAGCTGGGTGGCGGATCGGCTAGAAAACTTGTTAGTTGCAGAACTCCTCAGACTGACGTTTTGTCCTCTCTTCTGTGGGATCTAGTGGTCAACGGGCTGCTATTGGACATATGTACATAAAAAGGATTGGATGAAGAGTGGTTGCCTATGCAGATGACATTGCTATCACCGCCTCTGAAAAACACCTTGATACTCTCTTTTAAATTCTCCCATGTGCTCTCCTGCGGTTTACCAAAAGGGCATCAAAATGCGGACTACGGGTTGACTCCCTCAAAACTATACTATTGTATGGCGCTATCGTCTGGTTGCCGGCTCTTAATAGCGACTACTCTCCTCAATATCGTATCTAAGGTGCAAAGATCTGCACGTATGTATGTATGTACATATGCATCAGTGGTTCAGTGAGAACTTCTCCCTCAGCGGCTCTGGACATTATGCTCCACCTGCTCCACTTTGATATTCTTGGCAAGCGATTGGCTGCGAGTACGGATATCAGACTCAAAGCCTTCTAACAATGGTCTAGCTATCATAAGGGATGCTCCCCTTAGATATTCTTGGCAAGCGATTGGCTGTGAGTATGGCTATCCGAGCTATCCGAGTCTAGCTATCATAAGTAATACTCCTCGATAATTGATCTCTTCAATTTTACACGAGAAGACTACACTCCGACTACACCCCGCCGACCATGTTATTTGACCGAAACTTCCGCACGAGTATCACTGACCGAAGTGAATGGGTCACTGCTCCCTCTCCTGAGGACAATTCAGTTCACTTCTACACGGACTGACGAGGGGATGGGTTTTGATGTCTTCTTCGATAAGCTCAATCTGAGCATGTCTCCTTCCGCCTCCAAGATCATTGTAGCGTTTTTCAGTCGGGAATCATGGCGATCAAGGAAGCCTTGTCCTGGTTGAAATTCAATATCTGCCATGGATGTTAGCATTTTCCTTGACAGTCAAAACGGTAATCAAATCCCTGGAATCGTACTCCTTCACTACAAAGGCTACTTTAAACTACCGTTTGCCATTTCTGGAGATGACTAAGCAGTTCAACATTCATCTTTCCTGGATGCCAGGCCATAGAAACAGTGCAGGAAATTTCAAGGTTGACGAGCTCGCCAGACAGAGTACGACCCATAGGATCCTGGCGAAGTGGCGGAACCTGGGTATGCCCCTGACTACTTGTAAACTCTTACTTCAGCTGGACGTCTTTAGCAGAACCATGTGTAGATGGGAAAATCTCTCTATTTCCAACATTTCAAGACAGATCTGGCCCGGACTTGATCTGAAACTTAATGCTTAGTTAGTCCTGTTGAAACGATCACAGATCAGTCCTGATATCGGTGTTCTAACTGGACACTGTCTGATAGGCCAAAATGCCAAAGGGCTGGGTTTCTTTTCACACGACTGCAGAAACTGTAGGCACGAGAGAAGGCACCGCTTTGTCAGCTTTATCCCAAACAGACTACTCCATCTAGGAACCCACTTCTTTGACAACCTAGGCGAACTGGCGTCATTAGGTGTCACGAGCCTACTTTGCTTCATCAAAAGCTTTAGCAAGGGTTGGTTTTAATTAGTCCCGGGTAGCCAAATAGTGAGATCCATAACATCGCAATGAACGTTTATTGGTCTAAGTGTGTCTGGACACTGGCGCAGACGGCCTCTCTAACCTAACCTAAACCTAATGAATGTTCTAGGCCAAAATTCTGCAAGCTGAAATGAGTAAGATTTTGAAATAACCAACCTTTAGCTTTGGCCTTGATAAGCAAAGTCTCAACGCATACATAACTCGTATATCTACCGTACGAACGAAGCACACCCAAACAGATAACCCATTTTTCCTTTTTTGCACTTCTCTTTACATCCTTGAAACCAACCATATTCCAAAGTGTGAAAATACCTACTAAAAATCTGTCGTCTTAATAGCCAAGCTGTGTTGCCTCCCTAACATTGGCAAAATCTTTCGTAACAGCAGTCATAAAATTGAACTTAAACGCAACATAAAAATCCACATTCCCTCTGTCATTTGTGACAATCCCATTGTGCCCATTAATTTGATTTGACGTTCGACAAGTACCAAGTCATAAAAGAATGACTTTCACCTACACATATCTTTCCCCAAATAAAAATTGAAAATATACTCACTTCCTCTTTATATGATATGTACATACATATGTATGTATATCATTTCATCACATCAACCAAGAGAAAAAGTAAAGTAAAAAAAAAAACGAAAGAATTGCCTTCTAAATATAGAAAATAAATATCAATTCTCAATCTATTCTCAATGACAAATCGAGGAAAAAAAGAGAAGAAATAACGCATTTTTCCCCTCTGTCTCCAGAGGTCTCCACACGACAAATGTACAAATCGATTTCTGCACCCATAGCCAGTCAGCTACCAAAACAGTATTTCAGTACTGACATTGCTACTGTCATTGGCACCACCGCCAGCCAGATATCCACACCGCGTGCCGCCGCTGCCGTTGCCTCTTCTTTCAGACATAAATAACTGAGTGAATTAAAGAAGAATAAAAAAAAAATGTGAAAAGCGTAATTGCCTCCATAACGAGTCAAATATCATTTATTCATGAACGCCCAACCGAATTCAGATATCCAGCTCTAGCTGCTCCTTTTGGTATTGTCACCAATACCGCGCTACTTACTCCATTTCATAAATACGCGCTTCGTCTATCAGAATTGTATGCACTGGCTGTCGGCACCTCCCGCTACTACTACAGTCCCCTGTTCAATCACTTCATGTCACAGCCAGAGTGAAGTGCAGTAATTAAGTCACGTAAAAAAAAAAAAAGTTAGTTAATATACGACAGCTGAAGTGTCAATTTATGCATCTCTCTCTCTTTTGTTGGTTCGGACTGTACTGTAGCATTCAAAATTCCTTCCTCGGTCACCATCGGCTATCGTCAGTCAGTCTATCCTCTCTTCCTGACACAGTTTTTGGCATTTGAATTAATATTTTCATGACGGCGAGCGGGGGTATGTTCAATACGTGGAGAGGAGACTGAATTTAATTTGAATACTTTCGACTTTAGTGTGTCAGAAATAAATGGCATAACTCATCACAAAATATTTTCCCTCTTCACATGCGGTGATAAACGTGGTGAATATATTCCTTGGGCTTGGTATTTCTATTTACATATGTACGTACATATATATTTTGACCGCATCTCGCGAGCTAACATTTTTGTAACTCTGCCAAAAAGGAAAAGGAACACAAACATTTTTTTAGAATCAAATCATCAACTCATTAAGAGGAAGAGAGGAGCAAAAGATGACAAACAAACACAAACAGAACAGAAAAAAAAAAAGTCATAAAAAATCCATACGGCATTCGGATGGAAAAGCGGAACGAGAAATGCAAAAAAAAAAAAAAGTTTTTCTTTCATCAACATTTCATGATTTTTGATTTGATTCTCTCAACCGATAGTACCTACCGTCCGCAGCAGCAGGAATAGGTGAGAGAGAAGGCTCGTGTTTAGAAAGTTTTTCGTATTTTTACGGATTTTTCTTTTTTATTTTCTGATCTTTGGATGTTTCTTATTTTTATTTTTATTTGAGTTGTCATAAATGTTTAGGTTAAGGCTTTGAAACTTTGCCTGTGTGTGGGCGCAACAAGGCTATGTAATAAATAATTAAAATATTATTTGACATATCCAGAGGGATGTTGCTCCAAGGAATCAAATATCAATTAAACTCAATTCTCTACTGAAGATTCATGTACATATGTCTGTACATGGTTGTTAGAGATGATTAAAATATTTTTATTTGTAATTGAGAGGAGACAATTTGAAGCATATCCTGGCATGCGTCAATTTTTTAATCCAACTCTGAACTCTTGCTCAATACGTCGACATCAAGACGACCACAAGTCAAGAAAAAAATTAAATCACTGATTGAACCCATAACAACCCGAGTTGGTTATATACATACATATGTATGTACATATGTAATAACAATTGTACGTTGCGGACAGTCATAAGGCAGGCAATGTGTCGAGTATAAGTACATATGCAGTTTGTCTCTAGTACATCCACTGTCCATCGACTTCGACCTTGTTCAGATGATGCATGTATATCCCAGTCGAGGTAGGCTTGTGAAGGTTTAATCGTCAAGAATTAATTCCGCTTTTATAAATGCAACATGAAGTTAACATCTCATTTCTCCGAACGCAGCTTTTACACGTTCTCTGTACCTCCTTTTCCTCTTAGCATTAGTGAGTTTTTTTTTTGGATTCATTGCGAGAACTTTTCTGTATCATCGTTGAACATATTAGCAATAGCAGCATTGGCAGCACTTGTATCTGACTAACAACCCTCCTCGTGATCTGCTTGGTGACATTCCGTGCACTTTCTTATGCGTACGAGTATGTATTCTCATTGGTGTATTTTTGGAAGGCAATAACAAAACAACATTTAAAAAACAAAATTTTATGCAAAACTGGCGCCCAACGCCGAGCCTTCCAACAGATGTAACTCTGTTTTCACAAACTTTCATACTATACCCAGCAACTGTAAAACATTTACATCAATACCTCGAATTGTCTACAAATTTCCAACAGTCGCATAAAATACTTTTATTTGACACAACAACCTCATGTCTACGCGTCTAAACACATTTTATTTTCCCCCCTCCACTGAAATTATTCCCATCCCACGCTAGCCACCTATCAATTAGTAATCCAATTTATATTTAGTAACAAAAAACACCACTGAACAAACAGATCCCAGAATAAAAAGAAAAAAAATTTAAGCATGAAAAGTAGCAAGAAGATAAACACGCAAGGAGATAATTAAAAGTAAAAACCAACAACAACTACCACACGAATAAGTGTGTTTTATTGCCCCCAACGAAAGAGTGAAAGCTTCTCTCTCATTGGTGGTTAGTCTCTTTCCCCAAAAAAAAAAAAAAAAAAATACCGTAAAGAAGAACGGAATATAAAATTTGACACTGACCAACGACACCGAAAATTGAAATGCCTGACAGAAGAAAGGTGAAAAGTGGGTGGCGGTGAGGTTGGCGTGAGCGGTGGTAAAGGTGAATAAGTTTTAATTCCATACCATACCACACAACATTGAGAACGCAAACGATTCATAGAACGACGGTGATGATGTTTGGGAATGTCAATAAACGATGGCAATAACAATTGACGGAGCAAAACGGTATTAGTGGTTAATTTTGCGTACTTCAATGTTTTGCTGATTCGTTGGGTTTTTTCCCTCAAAGATCAGAATTTGTCATTTGAACAAACACCCACCCTGCACACTCAATGGAGCAATGATATATAATATTTTCTGTGTTTTGCCTGCTTATGTATGTATGTCTTTCCCCCTATTTGGTTTGTTTGAAACAAATACCCAAGATGAAGGAGAAGTAAAATGAAAAATGAATTGCGGCCCTTGTTCTTCTATGCTTTTAATCTCTTTTTATTTATTTTTTTTTTTTGTTTGACAATATCGTAATAAACATTATTCAAGTGAGTAGAGTACAGGCGAAAAATACAATGATAATCAGCGTGACGTGAAAGCACCCATAGAGAGGGTGTTACGAGGCGATGGGGGCGCTTGCAAACTAGAGAGGGTAAGTAAAATACGAAGCACAATAGGGAGCGATATATCAGAAATCCACCACCAACGACCATAGAACCAACCAGCAGTATCGTAGTAGTAGCAAGCATCAGGCAGCAACGGCAATAGGCACGTGACTTGAATAACGTTCATCGACGACGACGACGACGACGACGACGACTAGAACGACGAACAACGTTCCATCGTTTTGAGAATTTCATTTTACTCACTGTTCTTGCTTACACACTCTCTCTTTCTTCTGACATTCGACATTCGATAGGTGGGTCGGTCTGTCAGTCGGTTTGTTGGTCTGTCAAATAATTGCCAAACGACGCGTTCACTCGGTACATCGTCCGTCGTCCGTCGTTGTCGTCGTCGTCGTTGCCTTCGTCCTCCTCGTCGTCGATCGATCGATATAAATGCTTGGGAAAGAAATTACTAGGGCATCCCCATCTCCTCGTGTCTTATTCGCTTGTGTTACCCTCAGAGCTTGATTTGTGTGTTTTCATGTGACCGACGAGCGCTTATTGCACCTCTTGTCACTTTGTATTGTTTTGTATATGTATTAATTAGTAATAGAGAACAAGTTGTACCTAATCGCATTTTGTTTATTGATTTTTTATTTGTTTTAAAATATGCTATACATTTCACTGTGTGACTTGCTTTTTGTTTTGCTCGCTCGCTCGCTTGCGTGTGGGTATAGTCAACCCTGAACTTTATTTCTTATTACATACCTACTTGTATTTTATTTTATTTTTTGACTCAATTACATTGTCAAATGAAAATAAGTGTATTGTGTGTCAAACTGAGTATAGACAAATATTAAAACCGAAAATACCGACCGCCACTTAATATATTCCAGTCGGCAGCCCTACTCCTAACCCTTTCTAAATATGTACACACATATGTAGGTATGTGTGTCTCCTTTCACAGGAGAACCAAAGCCAAAAACTTTCTGAAATTCTACTTTCAAATGGAAATGCTATCATATCCACCGGTACAGCAGAGAAAAGGAGTACACAAATAATTTAATTAAATATTCCATCCATGTCGCAAATGTATGCATATGTTGTGCTGTATACAAGAGTGTTGCAATTGCATTCTATATAGGTACTGGTAGTAAGGTTCACATTTTTTTTTTGCATTTTATCCTGAGCCTCCCTCAATCTTGCTTGAATCTTAATTTCGTTGTTTTGCATTTGAAATTGCAAATTTTCGTTCGTCTCGAGGCAGATACATATACTATACACACACAAATTGAATATGGCCTTTGATTTGGTCGTTGACAGCCGACACACTTCTTTAAGTGGTTCGTCGTTCGAGTTCGAGCCGAGAGGAGACATCTTCAAAATGAGAAGTTGAAAGTGAAGTGGGCTCAAATTAACGAATTAGAATATACACGTCTTAGTTTTATTTTTAAAATAAAATTTCTGGGTGTGAGATGATCAGTTTTTGATTCAGTTTCAAGGTCTTTGGAGGGTCACCAGGGTTTTGAGATCAACATTTTGATTCCAAACGAACGTCACTTAGTAACTCAATTAGCATTTCAAGATATCAACACAGAAAATAAGTTTATGTTAACTTTGTTATCGTTGTTCGTTTCATGTGCTCATTTGCATTCAGAAATATAAAAAAAATAACACGACAGTGCATATCTTAAGTAAAAAAAAAACTAAGAGAATACATCGGTAAAAAATAATAAAACTACACAAAGTCGTATGCAGTACACTTTAGACATTGACATCTGACATTTTTGACATTCACATACATACGTACATAGGATGACCTTAGAGGCAACTATGCAACATATGTATGTAGTTGTTTTCTAGTTAATTAGCATTGTTGCAAATACTGACAATTTTTCGCTACACAAGTTCTTTGTCAAGGTTGTCCTTTTGAGTTATTAAGCTTAATGATGAAAGTGAATATGAAATGAATATGAGGGAAGGAGGGGGCGAAAGTGAGATAGGCGACTTTGAGAATTAACGGTGTGCGGAAGACGTTGCACACGGGCAAAACTATTTTTTCTGAGGATTAGCCCATGCTGTCCAAATTATTTGCACGCAGAAATTGTCTACTGCTCCTTTTACGATTTCATTTGGAGTGACATTGGTCACTGCTCACTTAAACTATTGTTGGGTCCATTGTGTCCAGTTATCGATTATCAATCAGCAAACCAGTCATGAACTTTCATCACAAGCTTGCATACACCAGCTGGAGTTAGTGCATTATTTCGAACGAAATTTCTTTTCAAAATTCGCACTGTTTTGGCAACACGGCATCCAGTTTGGAAGTAATTTTGCAATATTTCCCAACCTTGTTCAAGCGTAAATCGATCCATTTCGTACCGCGAAAATATAATACTGAGATTCTGTAAATTTTTTGAGTGCATAAGAGCTGTCAGTGTCAAAATAACATGATTAACAAAAAAAAAAAAAAACTAATAGATCGCCCACCCTTTACATGAACCTTGAATATACACATGTACACCTTCTCATGGAAAGCGCTAATTGGCAAAAAAAGACATCACCTAGGAGGCTATTTCCTATCAGAGGCGGATCTGCCTTCCCAGAATCCATCCATCAGCTCCGAAGGTCGATCATGTTATATGAACAAATGCAGATGAATAATACCTAAGTGTTGGGAAGTCTCGTTGCGTTGACGACCGCATTCTCACTTAAACCTAGCACATTGAAGCTTAGCAAAAGCTAATAGAAACCCATAAGTTGTATGTAGTCTTTCCTGCTGTGACACCGCGAAAATGCCGCTAACTTTGTAGAGATATTTGAAAGAATTTATCCTGTATCCTAGAAAACCATGCCGTACCCAATTGTATTCGAAAGCATCTCAATCATCATGTGGGCGCTGTGGCTCAAGTGAATAAGAATATAACACGCACAACAATCAAGGGCTTAAACTCTTAGTTGTCTCCTTAGTTGTTCATGATAGGGCTCTACTACTCGAATGCCTTCTCAGCTCAGCAATTGGCAAGAGCTGCTGAGATGTTATTATCAGAGTTTATAGCAGACTCTAGATAGATATTGTCCCTTACTACTTCAAAGTTACAGCTGTCGATTGTATTCTTCTCGTTTCTATAAATGCTTTCATATGCGGTCTTGAAATCGATAAATGCTTTCATATGCGGTCTTGAAATCGATAAAAAGATGGAGGGTTTCGATTTGAACTTGGATTTTTCCCAGGATCTGCCAAAGTGTGAAGATTTGATCGACTTTTAGAAATGAGTTGGTGTATGTTCTCTACTAGGTTATTTCCAGCTGCTTTGAATACCTTGGCTGGTAAGCCGTCAGGCCCAGTAGTCTTGTTGGACTTAAGTTTGGAGTTTTGGAATCTACAGATCTCATTTTTTTATGATTGCATTGCCACCCTAGCAAGAGTTAAATTTTCGATCAAATTTAGTAAACTCTTTCGTTCTCGAACTATTTTGGAAGTGGTGTGGAAGCTGAGCAAATCAGTTAGTGTCACTTGGCTTTGGGTACTCTGAGTTCTTCCAATTATTCTTGACAATATTGCCCATGGCCCTTAAGACGCATATTATAAACGTATCTCCATTTGGAATACAGATGCGCATCTGTCTAACAAGTAATCAAGTCTGATTCTTTTGTTCTCATCTTCAATGAAGACACCAGCATTCTTATTCATAATTGGACTGTATCTGTACCATGCCTCTGATTCTGAACGCAACCAGTCCTAAATGCAAAGGAAACCGACTTTAATTTGTCATGACAGTCAAAGTTGCTGGTATCTTTGCGTCAGATGGCATGTCCAAGAGACCGGATTCGTGTGATAGGATTTACAACTCCAGTGTGCAATATGTGCACCAGAAGCTTTCACATCTTAGACGCTGCTGCCCTTGATTGGAGTAACAAGAGAGTCTAAATTAAGACAAGTCGTTCTTTAAAGTTTTCAGTAAAACAAGTCTCATATTTTCAAAATCCTTGAAATGCTCTTATGACAGCCTTTTAAATCCAAATAAGCTTTTTCAGTGATAAGCCTAATGTCTTGCAAAGATGTATGGTTTCATTGGAGAGATCTTATTAGGTTTAAAAGGTTACGGGTAGTTTCGTGTTTACACTTTAGATGGCCTGAGGTAAGTTTTTGCATTATCGCATTTGAAATCAAACTTGAATCCAACTTTGAAGCCTCCTAATTGAAAACCAGCACATACATAGATGTGCATATGATCTAGGATTGCTCCATATTTAAATGAACTTTCATCTTTGACACTAAAGCATGTAGTCTTTCATCACTAATATCCAATTTTAAAATTCATAACTCTTCAATCCACAAATATTGTTCAGTGTCTGCTATTCGCTTAAAATCTAGGCAATCCGTTAAACCTTCACCCTTCAACCCTAACCAGAGTATGTAAAAAAAAATCGATTTTTTTTTTAATTTCAAAAACCAAGCAAACACTGCCAACAAAAAATCACAACGTGTTTTTCCAATGAACCCTTCGCCTCGTTAAAGCTACCTTCCTACTCTTCAATGCATTTTTCAATCTCACAATTTAATTCTAATCGAATGTCATGGTGTACATAGAGCGCATAAAGCGCGAATAGTGTGCTTTAGAAAATTAACTAACAAACCAACAAAAACAAAAAAAAAAACAAAAAAATAACAAGAAATAAACAATAAAAGGGGGCTACACACGAATAGGGGAAGAAGTTAAAACGTACATATCTAAAAGTGCTAGGGACGTAGGAAGGAACGAGTTTAGGTACAACAAAATGATAAAAAAAAGGAATCAGAGAGGCAAAAAAAAAAAAGCGATGAAACTGTGTTGGAAGCTCCGCGGATTGAAAATAGGTTGGATGAATGACCGCATGGCGCGCTACAATGGAAGAGAGTACAGTGATTGTAGAACATTGTATAGAAGGAGGAGACTGGGGCTCGGGGAGGGAACAATATGCAGGAATAGCAGCAGAGAACAAAAGGCACCACACAACATGGCATACAGAACACTGACACTTAAATCACGCTTTTTAGTATGTCTCCTCTTCTGTCTTATTACACACAGAGCAACGAAAAAAAAATCATTTTGGATTTTTTTTTTTTTTTTCTACTATTCACCCGGGGAATATCTTTTCATTGCTATTCACCACGCATTTGGTGATTTAAATGTTCGACCTTTTATTTTCTCTGTGCGCCTCTTTCTTTTTTTTCTGACTTTGGCTTCTATGGCTGACTTTTTCACTTTTGTTTGCTTTCTTTTTTTTTTTTTTTTTATTGTCGCAGGCTCTTTTTTATTACGATTCTTTTCGCTTTTTTTTTCTGCGGAACGCTGTCAAGCATATGCTAATTAATTTGCGGATAAATGAGAAATTAAAAATGGACAAGAATAAGTGAGAAAGGGAGAGGGAGAGAGAGAGCGAAAATCGTATAATGCCGGAACAAAATTGCAATTTTGGTTGTGAAATTTTTCACAGTTTTTGGTTCAAGAATGTTGTTTTTTTTGTTCGCAGAAAACCTTTCCTGGCATTTATACTATCAAGTTGTGATGATATTTTAAAATGTTATGAGTGTTTTTATAAGTGATAATCGAATGATAGCATTTGTTGACGTTTTCTGTCATTTCGGAGAAAACGTCCTTGAAACGTATACAATAATGGTTTACTAAAAATAACGTTCAGTAATACACCAAATTAAGAACAATTTCAAATGTTCTAGAAACTTCTTTGAATTTCTATAAATTATCTGAAAAGAGAAAGAAATTATTCACCCATTACCGATTTCTGAGAATAATTTGATGTTTATAAGATTTCTTATGAAATTGATCACAACAACGGGTTCATATTTGGATTAATTTATTGAACAACTCTTAAAAGATTCCTACACTTTTGTTGATGAAATGAAATTTGCTATATATGTACATTTATACATACATAATTGAGGGATTATCAATACCCAGGTGGGTGAGATGTCTACTAGAAAATTGGTAAGCAAGCAGGTGTTCTATCCCCTTTTCTCGGAATGTGAAGGTTAATGAACTATTTGATAATCCTGGAAGGCGAGGGATGCACAGTGATCACTTATGCAGATAATGTTGCTTTAGCTGTCTCAGGAAAGCACCTAAATAATCTAACCCCCAGTTTCACAGTCAGAGTTTAAACTCTCGTTTTGGTTTAAACTTCCGTTAAAGTTTTGTTCGGTTTCACAGTGCTCGTTTAAACAAAAAAAAATTAAACTTGACATTTAATTTAAACGACTGTATTCTCCCGTTTAAACTTTCGTTTAATAATTAGAGAATCATTTTGAGGTGAGAATCTGTGCTAGATCCGCTTTCAAGGTGACTTTGGAAACCATTTAATAGTAGCAGACCGTTGTTATCAGTGCAAACGATATATTATGACTCCTTTACGTATTTAAACACTTGACAAACAATAATAACGAATTTATTTGGAATAAAAAACGTCATTTGACATTTCAAAACAAAAATAATCAAAACATATGTAGCTTCCAAAACTGCTTTTATTAAATCAGAAGTTTAATTTTCAGTGTGAAACCGAACGAGTTAAACGAAAAGTTTAAACTCTTGTTCAGGTTTAGTTAAACTTTAGTTTAAACTCTGACTGTGAAACTGGGCATAAAACAACTTCTACGTAACGCTTTAATCGATGTAGTCAGTTGGCCGGTTCGGTGTAGTTTGGGTGTAAATCCCCACAAAATTGAACTAGTAGGTACTCTCCTCCAAATAAAAAATTCGATTAGTCGGCCCTCCCTCTCTCAATGGTATCAGTTTAACTTTCTCTGACATAGCAAAATATTTGGGTCTTGTCCTGAATAGGAAGCTAAGGTGGAAACCTAACATTCAAGAAAGTGTCAAGAAAGCCACAGTAGCTATTTTTTCTTACAAAAAAAGCTATTTGAAATATATGGGGCCTACAACCTCTAATAAGTCACTGGCTCTACATCTCGGTCATTAGACCGATAGTCACATATTGTTTGGTGGACAGCCTTAGAAAAAGCTATAAACCGCGACTATCTAAATATAAGTTAGGTCCAGTGTACAGCTTGTCTGAGTATAAACTGTGCTCTACACACAACTCCCTTTGCGGCAATGGACATTTGTTTCATCTGATACAAAAAAAAAAACAAATACAAATTTTTGCCGCAACAGGTCCATGGAATCCAGGGCCTAGCTTCTCACAACCATTCGTGTTGTGCGTGTTATATTCTTTACACGAATGGAAGGGGTCTACTGTTTAATGCCGGATCCGAACGGCATTTTTTTTGTTTTGAGAAGCTTTTTGGGACAGTTTTTACTCTTGGATGTTTGTCAGACGCTCGCCAGAGGTGGGACCGTGAAAGAAATTTTAGGTGTTGTCTGGGGATTGAACCTGGAACCCCTTGCTCCGTAGTCCAACGCACTAACCACTTGAGCCACGGCGTTTCATCTGATACCCCTGGATATATTTAGCAAGCAAATGGCAGCAAATGCAACCGTTCGCCTCGAAGCTACCCTACAGTGGTTAAGAAAAGAACTTGGCCTTGCCTCCATTCTGAATAATTTCAAAATCTTTCCCGAAAACACGGACTACACTAGAACAAGTCTAAATTTTAATAAGAGTTCGTCACCATCGCTCTGGAATAAATAAGCACTTTCAGAAGTCGATTTACTTTGGTGGAGGTGTTTTCTCGGACAGTCTTAATCTTAACGCTCTAACGGTCAAGAACTGAAAATTGAAACAGGAAATTGGAGAATTTTTTCTTCAGTAAATTTTAGCCCACAAAATCATAATTTGAAATACGCAGGTGAAAATACTGTTTTTTTTATTGTCGCCATATAAAAAAACATAAGGCTGCCTCAGGATGTTAGAAGACTATTTTTGCTCAGAATTGAATGGAACTGACATCAGTGATATGTGGTTCCAACAAGATGGTGCCACACGCCACACAACTGGTCAAACAACTGATCTATTGAACGGGAAGTTCAGTAATTGTGTAATCTCGAGAAATGGTTCGATCGAATGGTCATCTCGCTCATGCGATTTATCGCCGTCTTTGAATATATTTTTATGGGGATTCGTTAAGTCATTGGTTTGTGCCAACAAGTCAACAACGTTAGAGGAGATCAGGAACAATATCGAACGCAAAATTGCCAACGTTCCGGCTGATATGTGGGGAAGAGTGGTGGAAAATTGTCTCCAAAGAATCGATCATTGCAAACGTGCTCGCGGTGGTCATATTAACGAGATTGAATTCCATACTTAAATTTAACATGTTGAATATATGTATTTCAACCCGATGTTTCAATTATTCTGTGTTTTATTTAAATACAAATTTGTATGCCCTTAGCCTTTATTACCGACATTTCACAACTACAGTCTGTAAAGCTCCTAAAGCTCTGCATTATGATTATTTTCTTGTCCATATCCCGTACAAACCATACTTAAACCTCATGATTATACCAGTTGTTAAAATAATCTCTAGATTCCAATGTCAGTCATGCACCTGTCACCTTTACCATCCAAGTATTATCGACTAATTTTTCACACACACAAAAGGAGCAGCAGGTGTATTATCTTCTAAAAATGAAATCTCCATTCATCTCCTCGAATTAATAAAACAAATTGTGATATTATGTCGCGTCGCCTACTGGCATGGCATGCCATGGCACTGGCTCCGTCTGCTTTCGTTTTGCTCCTCCCCCACTCGTTTGTCTCTTTTACATGACATTCGAAAATTTATTTGCTTTTTGACAGTCCAATAATTCACTTTAAAAGATCCGCAAATTTGAATATTTTCGCTCTTCGCGCTGTGCCGCCGCCGCCGGCCACCCTCTCCTCAATTTCCAAGTCAATCGTATTAATCGTCATGGTGTTCGTCAATTTAGTTAGTTTGTTTTATTTTTGTTAATTTATTTTTTTTTTATGCTATTTTGCGACGCAATCACAATAAGCAATTATCTGTTATTACGAATTCGCGATGAAAAATTCTTTTCGACGTCTCTTTCATACGCTGTTTCGTTGTTATTATCGTTGTCGCGCTCTCTGACATAATTTTTAATTTGTTTATCGCTTCATAGACTTAACGTGTGTGTTAACGAGAGAAATCCAAAAGGCGACAGATACTTTCAATTTCGTAGATTGTACAGAAAATTGGAATTTTCAGAGGGCCGCCGCCGCCGCTCGATACAGTTGTTCATCCGAGTTATCATCTAATTTTCCACTAGGCGGCAGTGGTAGCGGCGGCGATCATAATGAACAACATGTAATAAAAATAAAAACAAAATGATTCTCACTATAAGAAACTCTGACACGCACGCTGCTGCTGCTGCTGCTGCTGTTGCAATAATAATTTCTCAAGGACAGATTCGCAATAATTTTCTAATATAATTCTTCTTGTTTTTTTTTTTTTGTTTTGCTGTCGTATATTTGAGGTTTTTGTTGTTTTTATTTATTCCTATCGTTGGAGATAATTTTATGCATGCGCCAACAATCATTTTCGGTTTCGCTAGAGTGAATAGTTTGTTTTTTATTTCATTATATTTTCCTTCTCGTTCTTGGGGGCTTTTTTTTATTAGAATTTGATTTGAGTTATGAAGACGGTTGGCCGGTTGTTAAAGTTTTCATCACCTGAAAATGTATCGTGGAAATATAAATTTTCTACAATTACCTTAGAAAAATAAAGCCATTTCGCGTGTCGTAAAATGAATTGGAAATTATAAATTTGTTTATTATACTTTTTATTGGTATCGTCGTTCTTAGCGTTCTTAGCAAGCGTGGTGAAGTGTGAGAGTTTTTTTTTTTTATAGTTTCATATTTTTGTAATCTAAAATCTTTAACCTTAATTGTTGTATAAAGAAAGCCCTGATGATGTTGGTAATTGGGTTGGTGACTTACTCTCGGTGTACAATACCACTCCAATAGATTTTTTTTCCTCTTTTATGTATAGGTATACATATTCTCCTCTTGTTGTTCATAAGCCGTATATTAACGATGTCATCAGACTTTCGTCCGTACATGTTTGATAGAAGATCCTTTGGAATATCGTTTATGCCTGATAAAGAGTCAGAGGGCAGTCAACATTCAAATACAAACGAGAAGAATGCTATGATGAGAACCTCCGGATCAATACTGGAACCGCAGTTTGACAACATTTAGGCTCAGTGAACTAAGTAGATAAGTTGGGCATGTGACTGCAACTTTAACATAGGTGTAGCCTCACTCGGATCTCAACGGATCCAGTTTGTTCCCCGGTGAAAATGTTAAACAATACAATTAGTCTAATACTTAATCCATGACGGGAGTAACCCTCCTGTACCATCCCGTTTTCATAATGAATTATAGGGTGATTTTAGGTGGCGTGTTTGCTAGTTCACTGAGATCTTAGAGTTTTCCAAGGTTTTTTTTTTAAGTAGACAGGTGGGAATCTTTCAAAGACGAAACTGAGCCCGTACTAAGTAACAGTGTGAAATTTCCACCCACTAAACCCACCTCCCCGTAAACCAACACCCGTCAAGCATTTCATCGCGAGGGGGGGGGGTTTCATCCTTACATATGTACTCGGCTCATTCAAGTTGACAGCCTACTACGCTGCGTTTCGTTGTTGCTCCGTCTTCGCTGCTCTTTCATAATTGTAGTCACAGTCAAGTCAAGCTTCTTCCCTACTCATAATTTGTCTGGTGAAGTTGTCTGGGGTTAAATCCTCGCCCAATTGGTTTACCAGCAGGTGACGTTCTACGTAATATCGGGGGCAGTGGAACATGATGTGTTCCGCATCCTCCACTGCTTCCGTGCACGTTGGACAATAGAGGTTGTCGTCATGTCCAAATCTATGCAGGTAGGCTCTGAAGCATCCATGGCCAGTAAGCATCTGGGTCAGGTAGAAATTCAGCTCCCCATTCTTCCTATTAATGCAGGCTTCTACCTAAATTGAGTATCAATCTCTGCGTCTTTGTCACAGTGACACCATCTCTCCTGCCATTCTTCCAGACTTTTCCTTGGTGGTACTTCAGTATTACTTCGAATCACTGCTGTTGCCGTTGTCCTGCTGGCACGGTATTTCTGTTGCCCTTCTTTTGCAAGAAGGTGTATTGGTACCATGCCAGCCACTACACATGCCGCGTCGTATGAAGTTGTTTGGAAGGCGCTGCATTCTCTCAACGCGTTAGTTCTGTTGGCTGCCTCAGTCTTCTTTCTGTATGATTTTGTTTTCATGGCACCAGCCCATATTTGGGAGCCGTAGAGCATTATTGATGCGGCAACTCTCGCTAAAAGTAATCTCTTCGTATGTTTTGGTCCCCCGATATCCTTGATAGGGCAGCCGTTGCCTTTTATAAGGCAAGGCTTATAAGTTAGCCTTGCATCTAAGGTAATGCCAAGGTATTTCAACTCTAGTTTGGAAGCTATGACGTACTCTTATAGTCTCCATGACTCGCCTGCTGCTGATGAGCACTACTTCAGTCTTTTCTTCTGCAAGTTGTATGCCTAGCCAGTCCTGGACCATCCCGGTGGCTTCATTGCAGTCATGCTTCAACTCCTCAAGGTGTTTGTTCACTATAACGATTGATATGTCATCGGCGAAGCCAATTATTTTCGAAGACCTCGGGGTTCCAAGTCTGATAACGTCATCATACATTACGTTCCACAGTAGCGGATCTAAAACGGAGCGTTGAGGAACACGTCTGTGATGGCTTTGATGGCTGCTTGGCTGCTTGGCTGCTTAGCTGCTTGGCTGTCTATGTAGATGTCTATAGAATTTTTGCTGTTCAGAGTGGATAGGGCCCAGCAGGCCTCGGTTATTCCACACACTTCCGCTTGGAATACGCTTGCGTGGTTGGGAAGTTTTTTGGATCGGACAATTGATGGTACCTCTGAGAATATTCCTGAGCCCGAACCTTCGTCCATTTTTAACCCATCCGTGAAGATGGATATGGAGGCCGGGTTAATTGCCTCAATTGACCAGCTCTCTCTAGAATGAAATTTGGAGTCGAGGTTGAGGTTGAAGTCCTTGTGATGGGGGGTAAGGTAATCAGAAGGCGTGTTGACGTTTGACCATTTGGTGATAGTGCTGTGACCGATTTGGTTGCTTTTCAACATACAGGTGACAAACCTGTCATAGGGCGCTTTTTGCCACTTTGAATGGTGTGAATATAAGATTTGCTTCAGTGATACCTATGCGTTTTAGATTCCAGAGTTGTAGGTGTAGGTACGCACCATACTACCAGTAGGTAATATTGGATTTTAATACCCAAAAAGTCACCAATTTTTGATAAATAGTTGCCGTACACTGTACCTCCCGTGTTTAAAGTAGCATTTTACCGTGATCACTAAAGGTAAAATACTATGGCCTCTATCAATGCCATTTAAATCGATGCAAGCTATCAACTTTCCAGAACTGGTAGGCACAATTTATTTTCAAAGAGACTATGATACCATCATGGTACTTGTATACAAAAATCGTTTCAAATAATCCATATAACCGCTGCGGCAACGATTTTCACAGAATTCATTAATTAATTTGCGGTTTGCTTGGTCACAACTGCTGCCGCCATCATATCTGATCTGTAGTGCCGCCGCTGAGAATCATGTTTACATGAATAAATCCTCCACGGCTAAAGTGTGCCAATTTTACAACCAAGCACACACATACCCATTCCACCCTGCACAACATAACCGCCCCAAATCAATATTCAAAGCAACTATCGAAAATCGGCGATTAAATAAAATTCCACAGTACATTTGCCGCACTAGTAGCTCTCTCTTATCCTGTGTGCTCAGCTCAGAGTTTCTATTTCACCACAAAGTGTGCAATTTGTGTGTGTTGTGTTTTCGGGGTGAGTGGTGATAATAATTATACCCCACAGTCAATGGTAAATGTGTTACGATAACCTACCCCTGAGAGAATGGAAAGATTGGGTCAACTCTGACGGTTAGGGGTGGATATGAGGTGACAAAAAAGAAAAAAAAAACAAGAGAGGTCCCTTGCCCTTACTATCCATACACCCGTTGCTAGCGGTTGCTGTGTGTGTGTTGACATGTTATGGGAAAGAGGAAGTGAAAAATGATTTATTATTCGTTTTGTTTTTTTTTTCTTCTCCTTTTCCTTATTTTTTTTTGTATTCAACGGTAAGCGCGTGTTTTACTATCGCCATTCACACGCATTGCTCGTCCTACTTCCTCCCTCTACAAGTTATTAAAAGTTGTTGACCTTTCGCATCGTCTCGGTTGCGACTACCACTACTGGTATCATTGTTATTATTCTTGCGAAAGATGAGTTATGTAAGGAATAGATACAATTTTTCGTTCTTTATTTTACCAATTTCCTGTCTTCTTTCTTCTTTTGTTTTCATGTTGCTGCGTTCGCCCTTCACCCATTGGCCCTCTGTCCGCCGTCTTCATCGTCTTTGTTCAACAACGTCAACTTGACAGTTCTAGCTCATTAAACTAATGGCTTTCAATGGTTTAGCTGAAAGCTGAATGAATGTGAAGTTACGCTCTGCTCTCTGAAGTAGGTACTACCTAGTGTGGACGAGAATGTATTCATTGTGGTTATGTTTGTGTACTTCCTGTTCTTGGGGGTATTTACTGTTATTTTATGTATGTTAAACGGGCAGTGAAATGTCACCGCGTAGTTAGACGACATCGTTACGATGGTTACTTTCGTGTGCGTGTGTGTGTATCGATGTCTATGGTTTTATTTTGATGGTTAATTTAATGCAGATCAGGTAGGCACAGGTATTTATGGTATTTTTATTGAGTTGTTAGTATGTAGGTAACGGCAAAAATTGTAAGTATGCAAAATGCATGATTTTTATTATGTCAGGGAACACACAAGGGAAGAATTCATGAATGGTTTTTATTGTCTCACGGGTTGCACTATTATCCTTGGTGTAATCTACTTGCGGTGGTTCTTGATATGGGAACATCACAATGGAACCATATATAGAGACTTCAAAGAGAACCTCTGATGTTACAGATGGCATTGTTAACAATGGTAAGCAGACAACGCGAATCACACTACTATTTAATGAAGGAATGGATACTCCTAATTTACTACGTGTGTCTGTACTGCATCGATTTGGATTTCCCTAGAAACCAATTATTAGAGTTTATTTAATTTTTTTCGTACAAAAATTAAACATCCTCGACAGCAAAAAAATCGTTCAATGTCTCCTATTTTTCTTATCCTTTCAACGACGTAGATAGCACGCACGTAAAGGCTACACCTAACTACTACTCCCACAATCTCATTGTTTAGAACATAATAAGTATTAAATGAATACGGACAAATGACAGCAGATGACACATCACGCGAACGTGTCATTCACACCATTCATTCCAGCACACGCTCTGCCTCCATTCTGTTCTAAAGCTTAGAAGACAAAAACTGGTTAAAAACCAGGTCAAGTGACGTTGATAAGAACGACAATACGGAAGGAGACATACATAAGGAAACATTAAGAAATAAAAAAAAAAGAATAGATTGTAATTTTCACACCCTTTTCATATCGCCCCTCTATGGTTTCACTAACTCTCTCTCTCTCTCTTCCCTCTATCATCCCTACTTACCTCTTCCTTTCCGTCCTAGTTAAGTGGCAAATGTATCAAAAAAAAAAATAAAACATTCACATGTGATAGGGAGGACAAACGAAAAGTGAAAAGAAATACTCTTCTGGAAATCGATTTACGACCTCATACAATGGCCACTCGAACAATATTTTATATCCATTTTATTTATTTACAGTTTCCGATATTCATCCACCCGATCTGCCTTCGTTCTCTACCAACATTTAGCACCACCTACACCGAATCCACCTATACCCCGTTTACACTTATCGGTAGGTAAACAGTGAGAAATGAAAAAAACATACAACGAAGAATATGAAAAGAGAAAAAAAAAAGAAACTAGAAACAAGATGGTGATTTATTCAAGTTTAAACGAATATCGAAGGACATGTCTTGCAAGGCTACGAAAGAGGTGGTGTGCGGTGCGAGACTAAATTTATTGATAGGGTGAAAGTTGAAACTCACCGGGGGTTGTTACTGTTGTTGTGGTTTCGAGGACGCCGAGTTTATAATGGAGTAGGAAAAAAAAAAATACTTTTTAAGTTGGTAGGGAGCTATGTCGCCTCTTTTTTTTTTTGTTGCTGAATGGGTCCATTTTGAGAAAGCGAAGTAAGAGGTTAAACAGGATTAACATGAAAACACTATTTTGAATATTCTATGAATGTCATAGAAATGTCAAAAATTCGATTTGCTTGAGAGGTTTTTGGAGGAAATGTTTTGACGTTACATATGTGTCTATACATAAGTAACTTATATAGGCCCCATGAGGGTTGGTTTAAAGTTTTGTTGAGAGGAAAAAGATAGACTAATCGAAGGGTACTCGATGTGTTCTGAGTGTGGTAAGGTTAGTTCTGGTAACTCAGGGCGTACAGCGTAGGTTGGTTTAGATTGTAAGACAGTGCTTCATACTTTAAGTGAACAAAGGACAATAATAATAGAATTTCGATTGCATTAATATGTCAGGAGCTTATGTACATGTCCTAGGAGTTAACTGAGTTTGACAAATCAGGGAAAAAATCTTGAAAATCGTCAGAAACGATTTAATTCTTGAAAAGTAATTATAAAAGTTAATTCACATCAAATTTACTAATGGGCGGCTTTTATTGGGTAGTAAAACAATATTAGAAAAAAATATCTGAAACTGTTATAAATAGGTACCTGTCATAAATTCATTAAGAATAGACGGGTATCCCACATTGATTTTCCTGAAAATACTTGGATTAGTGAAGTACAAAGATCACATTCATTTGCCGCTATGTTTTGGTACTTCTGTTTCTCTCGGGAGCTTTTGTAGTGTTACTGGTGGAATGTCATCTAGACCAATGGATTTATACGACACAAAAGACCAAATCGATGACCGTAGCTTATTGCAACTTATGATTTATTTTTTTAATGGTGTACTCCTTCAATATGTGTATTCCTATTCGCTATAATTTCGACTGATCTCTTACAAGCAGCAAAATCACTTTTCTCAATGTAGCCTGTTGTTATGATACAGGCGCTTAGCTGAGTAGTATTCCAAGATCCTCCAACGCGTTTAAGGAATATTGTCGGTGGTCACCTCAATCTACTAGAGAAGATCTAAGTGAATCCAGCTGCTTTAGGAAATAATCAACAACGTTGTGTTTGCAGCCGGAGACTCTTTTGGTAGCGAACGTAAATTATTCCACACTTTAGAAAGACTGTCATAGGACAAATCGATCTCTTTTTTTAATATCCAAGGTCTAGGTAAAGTCACCATTCCACATAGTGATTCTGCAAAGACAGATAGTGATTCTCAATCCAACTTTATTTTTCAATACATTTTGATGATTTCGTCCCCTATTTAACGAATAGTTTGACCAATATTGCTCTTGAGTGCCTAAATCGTCTCTGGATTGTTCACACAGCATCGATCTTTAATGGCACCCCTCAAAAAGAAGGCCAACAGCGCCAAATAGTAATTCCCAACCGGCCACGGAACATCACCCAAACGACTGATTACATGATTATTGAACTTAGTGTGCAATAAATCGATTGTAGGACGTCATGGGCTAGAACCATAGCTGGCCCAAGTTCAAATCCTCAATTTCTGGCCATAAAAAATGGGTTATCATACCCTCAGCGCTCTTTACTGACTGTAACGTTTCTTCCATTGTTATCTTGGATGAAAAATCGGCCAATAATGGCGCCACTACAAACACCTGCAATAAACTGCAATATTCTCCATTGGGCGCACAGGATGAACAGGGGAATATGTTCGATTATCAATCAGCAAACCAGTCTCACGAACAGTCATCACAAACCAGCTGCAGTTGGTGCATTATTTCGAACAAAATTCCTTTTCAAAATTCGCACTGTTTCTGCAACACAACATTGTTCAAGCAAAAATACTTATAATACTCAGTTTCTGTCAATTTTTTGAGCGTATAAGAGCTGTCAGTGCCAAAATAACATATGATTCAAAAACAAACCAACAGATGGCCCAACATTTACTTTTTACGGGTAGCCGTCAGTTCCAGGACTCTTTTTGGTTCGTAACTTGAATAATTCTAATTTCACCTCATTTCTCCCTGCAGGTGTCTGTACTGGCTTTGTTTCCCTGATATCTTGTGGTGAAACTTTTACGCTCATCTTCTTTCGATTGGAGACCAATGCTTTTATGGTCCCTAGAGTTCCAATGCAATTCAAGTAGGTCTCTTGTTTCGCTGCATATCTTTCCCGGCATTCCGCATCAAACGAATTGTTTGGCAGTTAGAGAATGTCAAAACGTAAATATGTACACATATCTAATTTCATAAAATCACCACAATCCTCTATCTCTAATTCGATAAAACTACTGTAGATACAACGAAATTTGTTTACAAAATACGCTTCGCAGGGTACAAAATGGCAAACAACATCAACGATAAAATTGCATAACATTAAAAATAAAAAATAAACAGTCAATTGTTTACAGTTTTAAACAAGACAACAGAATACATAACAATAATAGAATTTGCAAGGTACAATTAGGGACATAGCTGCGTCGTACGTTATTGAACGTGGATGGTGTTGGTTTGGTGACTTGGATGGATATATTTAGGCAATATCTTCCATTCCATTATATCTTTACACTTGTTGGCCTGTTACGCCATCTGTTGGATTATGTTTTTGAAAATTCTGATTACCATACATTTCCTACATATGTATGTACATATGTCAGGGTAGTACACATTGACAGTTCGGATAGAAACCACTGTGTCAAGTATCTCTCTAAAAAATTTAACGAAAACTATACTTTAAAACAGATTAGCATTGGTGCAAGTAAGATATGTACATATGTCCAACAAATTGACGCAACTTGACAACTATCTACGTCAGCTATACGCAAAAACAATTCAAAGTGCAAAAAAAGAAAAACCGAAACTTTATCGTCTGCCTAAGCGCTATGCCAATATTGATTGGAGCTCGTCGCCGACATAAAAAAAAAAAAAAAAAACAACAAAGCGCGTTTAAACAAATAGCACACACATCAGGGGGAGAGACAGAGACAGAAAAAGAGTTTACCTCATGTGTTTTAACAAAATAAACTTTGTAGATAAGAACTGACTTACTCTAGCAATCAATTTTCGTTGTATTGCTCCTCTTAGATACAATTAGACGTACATATCGCGTATAAGGAGGATAAATAAGCTACTAACCTTATGATTATAGTTCTAGTGATGATTGTGTGCACAAAAACGAACAAAGAAACATAAACAAATAAATAAATAAATAAATAATTCTGCCGACATTTATTGGATTGAGAATAACAGAGGGAGAAAGAGAAACCAATTATTGTGACCGAGGGGAGCAATTGATTGCAAAAAAAATAAAAAGATTATGATTACAAAGCGAATTGTAGCAACCGATTGGATTGGTAATACTTACTGTAATGAGAAAGATATAGTAGTAATATGTGCTTGTGTGTGACATCAGATGTTGTAAATTAAATTTGCAGCATTTAGATCTATA
The DNA here is from genome assembly GCA_905220385.1 of Xylota sylvarum. NCBI lineage: Eukaryota > Metazoa > Arthropoda > Insecta > Diptera > Syrphidae > Xylota > Xylota sylvarum. The sequence goes on along the minus strand of LR999957.1, from coordinate 97,168,547 downwards.
AGTTATTTATTAAGGGCAGCCATTTACCTAACGATATGTAGCAAAGAGCAGACATTTTTATGACAGATTTCGATGGAATGACGTCATTGGAATGCTTTTAACCGACGGAACTTGATATTGAATAAAAGTTCTACTATGTCCACCATTTTGTGGAAACAAAATATGGAAATCTTGAAGTGTTTATTGCGCCCTAATCTATACAGAATTTGGATTAGTAATTTGCTGTAAAGTGTATCAGGTTGCTTGAAACCAGAGGGAGGCTTAGAAAGAAGAATTAGTAGATAGACAAGATTCGGATTGAACCTTGAAAATTAGATAACCATTTGCGATTTGATTTTATAATCGTTTTTAGGAAGACACGAAAGTAGTTGTTGGTACCTTGAAGAGGATGGGCCTTCTCTCGTTATCGAGTCTTAATTGTGGATTTTGTATTGGGGTTGGAGGAGTGATTGTTGGGAACATTATATTAAGAAGTATTCTGTTAAGAACTAACACAGAAGTAGGCGTCACTGCGTATGCGGATGATGTAGTAATTTTTAGTTCTGAGAAAATTTCGGGACACATTAAGTGAAATGATGGAATCAGCTCCTAGTCCTATGAAATGTGTTAAAGATTGTGGACTTCATGTCAACCCGAACAAATTAGCTCTGCTACTGTCGACGTAAAATACAAGATACCACCCTTCAAAATGCCGCAGCTGAATAGGGTGGAGTTGTTCCTTATGGATCGCGATACTAGCTAATTTAACCTACAGGAAAGAGTCCACAAGGTTTATAACGCTTTCTTCATTTGCAAGACAGCTGGTGGAAGGCCATGATAAAGAAAAACTTACGGTATACATTGACCAACGTAGAAATAACAGCCTGCATTGCCATTATTGGTGCTAAGCGCATCTTTTATTACTTGAGCAGCAAATAATACTACAGGTGGGTAAAAATGCGCTTCGGGTCACTAACGTAGGACTCGTCAAGTCCAACAAAGAGGGACATACGTACATACATATGTAGTTCCATTCTTAGGGAATTAGCTCCCGACATTCTTGATGAAGCGGATGGCATCCTCGGTACCCTCGACTTCGATACACCGTAAGAAGTATTGTACCAATGTAGGGTTGAGAAAGGAAAGCAGTCTCTCTACAAAATTATATTCGGATGATTCCAAAACCTTCAGGAGAGATATAAACCTTCAGGAGGTGCTGTGACTTCCGAGCACATGCAGTGTGTTCCAAACAGAGGTTCTGGCTGTACTTAAAGCTGCGGAATTAGTAGAGATGGGATCAATATCCGACAGGATAGCGCTAAAGGAGCTAGAGTCAGAGTCCTACTTCAGAAAATCTGAACCAGTCAGGAATTGCCGCACAATGCTTAAGGTACGCAGAACCGCATCAAATTATGCTGCGTATCTGGACACTGCGATATATTATATGTACGATTATATGTATGTAGGAGGACGAAATCACCGATGTATTGATCAAAAAAGGATCAGAGCTTCCACAAAGCGATACAGTAAGAGAAGTAAAACCACCAATATGCGTGGCTAAGAAAATTATTCTCGATAGGATCATCAATATGACTGACCTAAAATGGTTTAACCTAGGAGCAGATAGGGAGTCCAAGGCCTTGTGGCCTTTGTTAGATCGGAAATATTGAAACGGAATGAATGGCGGTAGGGAATATCTCTGGTCATTGCCTTCTGAGGAGGCATGCTATGAAATTATGATTATTAAATACGGATTTAATGCAGATACTGCAGTCCACGTTACCGAGGACATCACACATCTACTCTGCAAATACCAAGGCATAGTTCGAGGTAAATTTAAACACATAGGAAAGTACTTCGGGTCTGTGAACCAAATTTATGAGATAGTAAAAATGTGTAGGAAGATCAAATGCATGGAAGAGATGTTTAAGGTTTAGGTTTGTTACGGTCATGGTTCTTTAGGGATCGCGATTGGCCCCACTATGGTGGCTAGTGTACTAAATACCTACGTATTCTGGGAAGTGATCTGGTAATGCCAGTATGTCACCCATTACTGATATTGACGAAGGTCCCCGTATCCTTAGTCTTAACCTCGCTATTGTGGGACAGTGGCTAAGAAAGTATTCTACATCTTGCTCGTCTTTATGACAATTGCCACAGATTGTGGAGTCTATCGAGCCGAGTCCAATGTCATATTTGTTGAGATGGAGCTGCTTTGTGTCTTGTTTATTAAACATTCATCCAGGGTTTATGAAACGTCTGTCATGTTTTTCCTTGATTTAAGTTTTATCAGTTGTTAGGGGGACATTTCTTCTCTTCTATCAAGTTGGTGGCTTTTTCATTGCTCCTTACAATTTCGTGTCCTGGCATCCATGAAAGATGAACTTTCCGAGAAAATTCCGTTTTATATTTACACTCCCTTATAGCGGTTTTGACATAAATTTTGTATTGGGACTTTGTCGACTCGAGTTCTCCGTTCCCAGGCATTTTATTATGGCAAAAATCTTTGCTTAAATTTCTATTACGAATGGCTCTAAGGCTTTGTAAACCACCCAGCGATTCTTATGTTATTTATGAATAACTTGATCCTTAAACCCAATTAACGTGTTCTAAATCTAATGCTGGATTGAGGAATCTGATCTGATCTATGCTTATGTTTGGCCAAGTGCTGCCCTGAAGTACTTGAATTCATTGGATTGTTTCATAAAATAAAATATGAAATGAAATATGAAAGTGACGCAGTCAAAAAGCGTCATACGTACGATAGAGGAATATCTCAGGTGATCTGAAGCGCAGAGTCACGTGGATATTGATCTCAATCAACTTGGCTTGCGACGATCAAGCTAGGCAGGTAGGTAGGTTGGGGTTTAACTGCATCTGCAGGAGTGCATCCTCACTCGGAGACTTTTTTAAGTCATAAAATAATTATACCCAAATTGCATTATGTAACCTTCGTACTTACTAATTATTACTCATTATACCGAGAACAGACAGAACCATAAAACAAAAAAAACAAACACTTCCCTATGCACGTTTTGTATGCATTCCATGCAATAAAGCCCAAAAATCTCACTTAATCCTCAAATGGAATGGAAAAAATTCGAATATGTGGAACCAGGTAGCAGAAAGTCAGGTAAACAAAAAAAAAAAAAAGAAAAAAAAACTCCACCAATCCCGTTGGTATACCGGGGTAAATCCACACCAACAGTCCAGCTTTTCTTGTGAACTACTGCTTCTGAGGCTATCGCTGCTGCACGTTTGCGTTTCCATTTGATTACCAGACCAACGCCACACGCCAACATTGTCATGGCATCAGTGTACTCCTCTCTGTGTGCGCTGTCTACTGTTGTTCGCAGTCGTAGCTCGCGTCAATTCGGAACTTTGTTTGGACTTTCCGCCTAGAGATGGATATTCGTTCTCTATCTCTCTATGGCTAAATACAACTACCACCTCCCCACCAAAGCCGCCTGCCCTGATGATGCTTCTTTACTCTACTCCTCTTGGCAATTGTGAAAAATTAAAAAAAAAAATCAAGCAAAACAACAACGACAACAACGTTCGTTTTAGCCATGATTGGCGTAAAACGTGGTTGCACTTGGTCCGGGCTGTCTTTTCTCTGCGTTTTCTGGCTGACTTGTGTGTGTGGCTCGGTGTTGTTTTCCATTAATGGTCATGTTGTTGTTGCATTTCAACGAAATGTTTTTTTTTTTTTTTTGATTCACTGTGTAAAATTGACGAGACTGAGGGAAAACCAAGGGAAATTGTTGTACATTGCTCGAAATAGGGGTTGGTGGGGAGAGAAGGTCTGTTTTTTTGTATTTTCCCATTTGCGTGTGACTGAAGAGTTTTTATTTTCGAAAAAAAAAGAAGAACTGATAGCAGTCAGACAGAAAATAACTTTGAGGTGGGTTGTTATATTTTATTTTCATTGTGCATGATAGTAGGTGGTAAATGAAATATTAATGAACGGATGGGGGGCGAATTGATATGGAACTATATCACCATACAAACTTGTGGCAAACAAGGGTTCTTTATTTTACTACAAAGAAATATTACAAGAATTTTTATTCATTTTTTAAATACATAACTTATTCAATAGTAGCTCTTTGGTACTTAGATATGTACATATGTAAGTATTATGTATGTCTCTTAAAGTTTGATCTTTTACTACAGATAGGCCTCCATCGACTTAAGTATGCTTTTTGACAGGGGTCCTGCTCCAGATCTAAACTACCCATTTCACACATTGCACTCATTTTTTGACTTGATTAAGCAGATCCCAGAAATAATGTTGTACACAAATTTTTTTTTAGGTTTAGGGTGAATTGGAATCTTAACATATGCAACATGTACCTGAGTTTCAGACCAGCCGACACGGTTCAAGGACAACATTCATTTGTAAGAATAATTTCCAACCTCTGACGTACCTCGGTTGGGGGTCACGTAGCCCTATCTTGCTGGAACCATAGATCGCCCAAGTCCTAATGGCTTCTATGACTACATACTTGTGGATTTTCCGAGCCTCAAATACGGCAATCTTGCCTGTTCACGTAGCCGCGGAGATAGAAATGCGCCTCATCTGAAAAGATGATTTTTGGAGAAAAATTGTCGCCAATTTCGAGCTTCTTTAAAGCCCAACCAGAGAAGCGATAACGAAGCGGGTGGTCAGTTTGCTTCAAGTCTTGAGTCAATCGGACCTTGTAAGTAATAATCCGAGATCTTTATGCAAAATTGTACTCAGGCTAGTGCGACGTGCGATTGTCGGTTGGTGAGATCTTTGGCGCGTTAAGGATCACAGGAATATGTTCGATTATCAATCAGCAAACTAGTCTCACGAGCTTTCATCATAAACTTACACACCAGCGTACAGCAGCTACAGTTGGTGCATTATTTCGACCGAAATTTCTTTTCAAAATTCGCACTGTTTTGGTAACACAGCATGCAGTTTGAAAGTTACTTTGCAATATTTTCCAACGGAGTTCAAGCGTAAATCGATCCATTTCCTACCGCACAAATATAATTCTGTCAATTTTTTGAGTGCATAAGAGCTGTCAGTGTCAAAATAATATATGGTTCAAAAAGAAACCAACAGATGTCTCACCCTTTAGGTGCCGCTACAATTCAGTTGGACGATGAATTCTAAGTAGGACTGCTGGTGAGGAGTGGCGGGCTTTAATCCGGTCCTTCTTCGCTTATAAATATCCTGGACCTGACGGCATTTGGTATTTAGTTCTACAATGCTTACAATTGTACGCTATAGAGAAGTTATTAATACAGCTCGTATAATTCGACATTGAATCTTCTCTCCTTAAGTCCATTACACATATCATGCCAGGAACAATGACCTTCTCGTAACAATAAAATTCAACATATCACGCCCAATATTTCCAAACTTAACCCATTTCCTGTTTTATTGCTTTTAGTCCCCATAATTTGACATTCCACGATTAATTACCATGAAAACTCTTCATTCCCGCAAATCATACAACAATCCAACATAGTTTCAGATATAAATTCACAAATTGGTGCAATACTGCGAGTATTCCCTCGTTTAACTGCGTGCACTTTCAACACAATAATTAGTGCAACTCGCCATCAATCTCTCTTACGCCTCACTTGTGCAGTTCTGTAGCTCATAAATCATTCACTCGATGGCGTTGATTTAATTTAATGTGAGTTTAAAGAAGCCATTCACACCAAAACGGTCTATTTTTTGTTGGCTTTTTACAGAAATAATTCAAAATACATAGTCCTTGCATGGGCGATTTCATTCTTTCCCACAAGTGGGTGAGTTATAGGAATAAATAACCTGTGACGTACACCAAGTGTACTCTCTTTCGTTCAGGTTGTCAATTCTAGGAAATGTTTGTAACAGAAATAAACACCAAATTGTGGGTGTTAGGGAATGTGGAGAATTTCGGCGGGAAATGTGCTTTCGAATAAGAGTAATGAAAATAGAATTGTTTCAAGGTGCATTGACGATACACCGCATGACTGTCGAGTGTAGATGGAACTGAACTAATTATAATTAGAAAGCGAAATGGGGGTAGTTTTGTTTTTGCAGGTGTAATATTGATTTAGCGGGGGTGTGATCATTAGGGTATTGGTGACAAGTTGACGACGTATTTTTAGTAATTTTATGCTGCTTAAATTGAATCCGTTTTAATGGAGATCCACACGGGTTTTTCGGGCTCAAAATTATTAGAAAATATATTCGTCATTGAAATAACCAGTTGTGAATAAAGTGACATTGCAAAACAGGAGACTAGCACAACTTTTTCTTGCTTCAAGCATAGTGTCCTTTCAATGAAATGTCTCCTTGTACATTCATCTTTTCACGGTAAGTAGCTCACAGTTATGTACAAGTATAGGTAAAAACTTTGTCACAACACGCATGAAAGTAACACTTCCTGTATCAAAGTGAATAATGTGATATTAGTTACCCTTGAAGAAATAAATTATTTTACCCGCTCCATACATTCCGATTGACATTTCCTGAAACTGCGTGACTGCACCACATATTGTGACACTAGTTATGATTCAATCAAGTTGTTTTTAAAGTGCTGTAAAGTTTTAAAAAAAAAAATTCCACGCCCATAACCATGCAAAAAAAAATGGACTCTTTCCTCAAAAATGAAAAAAGGGTTAAACAGAGGATAGACCCTAGGAAAAAAAAAAGATACTTATTCACTATTCATAATGTTCAACTGCTTTGGCATAAAAAACACACACATTCACTTACACGATGACGATACACACAGGAAGCCGAAAAGGACTTAAAAACTTTACTTCAAGTTGAACTATTTACCCCCTAGGGCCTGCCGCCTGTCATCTTTCGTCTACTTGTAGCCATATCCCCATTAATGCGACCCCCTACATGCGAGTATACATACATATGTATGTATGTATCTCACATGTTTTCTCTATTCAGGATAAAACAGAACTCTGTAGGTTGTTGGTAGGATGACTGTAAACTGAAGGACTCCGAAAGAGTCCTAGAAGTCGGCGCGTAGTCGCATGTAGTTCTCAACGTCGTCGTCGTCGTCGTCGTCGTCGTCGTCTGAATCAGATTTGTTGCTTTTCTCTTTAATTTTATTTCTTATTGTATGTGAAAGGAGAGAGGATAGGTGGTGTGCTTGGGTGGTTCATCCTTTCATCGGAGTCTTCCTCGTCATCAGATGCTGTCTATCCACCCATAAACAGAAGATATACATTCACTTATTCGGTGCTGTGTTCCTCGGTATCCACTTCACCGACAAACGCAAAATTAAAACTTTGTTTTTATTTTATTTTTTTTTTTTTGTGCTCTTTCTCTCTCATTTTCTTTTGCTTTCTTTTTTTTTGTTTCTATTTTTACCGCCTTTTTTGGATTTCGTTTTGGTGTAGTCTTTGTCGTTGTTGTTGTATCATGTCCTGCGCGTCGCAGAAAAAGCAGCAGTAGTATCAGGATTCGTATCCTTTTGGCATTCACCCTTTTATTTCATGAAATCTACACCACTTCTGATTTATTTCTTTTTTCTGCTTTATTTATTTATTTTTTTCGCTGCTTTCTTTTTTGTCCTCTTCGTTCCATATGTTGAATTTGAATTTTTCTTGTTTCTGCATTGGAAAATAACTTGAAGAGAATTAAGGTTATGTCCAAATGAGATGTAGGGGGAGAGGTTTTTTTTTTTTCTTCTTCTGCTGATGCTGCTTTTTCTTTTGTTTTACTAGTTTGTTTCTTTTTTTTTTGCTTTGTTTTGTCTTAATGTCTTTCTATTTTGTCTTCCCACCTGCGGCTGTTGCTCGCTGTGGTATAGTATGCGATGGTGGGAGAAGATGAACAAATGAACCTAAATCGGTTGGATCGGGGGTGATGTAATCTCAAATTCACTTTCTCTGTTTTGTGCATTTTTTTTTTTTGGTTTTCTATTACAAATGTACAGTAGAAGGGTTTAAGGTATAGGGGATGGAAAGGGATGATTTTACTTTATAGTTATTTTGTGTAGCTTAAAAGCTTTTTAGCCGGTGGGACAACGTGAACAGGATGTTTGAACCTTTACTCTTGTTATTGTCACTTTAAAGGCCGATTTCTACTTCTATTAGAATTGTTTTTGTTGCTGTGGTATTTACCCCATTCCCAAGACACATTAGCTGATAGATGGTTACTGTGCAGGTTGTGGATGTGAGTAATGGAGTTGTTTTCCTTTTAAGTATATAAGTCGATACTGGTAGGAGGTTACGTTACTCAATATGTTCTGAACAGATTTATTAAGTGGAATGATGAACCTTCAATTATCAAGACAATGAGAAACTTATCTTGAATGATATTTCCTAACTTTTAAGGCATTGGTCAGGGACAATAAAAGTCTAAGGGCTTGTACGATTATCCTTGAAAGTCATTTAATAAGTGTTTTTAATATGTATTGCGTAGTGTAGTTTGTTGCTTTATTGAGAAAAGAAAACCTTTCGATTATTTATGGAATATTCTTTCATTCAAATGACTGCCTCGGATGGCTTGGCAGTACGTGATTTTGTCAACTCAATTTTGTAATACATTTTCGATGGTTTCATGAATAACTTGCCCGATATTGTTCTTGAGTGCCTCAATCGTCTCTGGATTGTTCGCATAGCATCGATTTTTAATGGCACCCCACAACAAAAAGTCCAGCGGCGTGAAATCGCATCACCGTGCCGGTCAAGCAACATCCCCAATACGACTGATTACACGATTATTGAACTTAGTGTGCAATAAATCGATTGTTAGGCGGACTGTGTGGGACGAAGCCCCATCTTGCTGGAACCATAGCTCGCCGAAGTCCAAATCCTCCATTTCTGACAAAAAATGAGTTATCGTACTCTCTGGGTTCTCTATTGACTGTAGCGTTTCTTCCATTGTCGTCTTGGAAGAAAACTGAGCCAATAATGCAACCACTCCAAAACCCTGCAATATTCTTCATTGAGGGCGGTTATCAATCAGCAAACCAGCTTCAGGAACTTTGATCACAAACTTGCGTACACCAGCTGCAGTAGGTGCATTATTTGGACCGAAATGTTCTTTTCAAAATTTGCATTGTTTTGTGGTAATACAGCATTCACTTTGGAGGTACGAGTAACTTTGTAATATCGTCCAACGTTGTTCAAGCTTAAATTTGAATTGTTTCGGCAACACAGCATCCACTTTGGGAAATACAAGTAACGTTGCAATATTTTCCAACGTTGTTCAAGCTTAAATCGATGCATTTCGTATCGCCAACATATAATACTGAGTTGCTGTCATTTATTTTTTTGAGCGCTTGAGATCTGTCAGTGTCAAAATAACACATGCTTCAAAAAGAAACTAACAGATGGCCCATCTTTTATTAAGACATGTATCCGAAACAATTTAAGTCATGCAAAAGATCTCCGCCGTTCTTCTTCACATCCTTGTTTTTATGTGTTTGACTGCGTTGATATTTTAATATTGTTTTCAATATCGCCAACATGTAGTTAGCTGAGCATCTGATTATAAGTTGCGCTCAATGTTTTTTCTATATTTGTCTGAATTAGATTCCAGTAGTAGTTTTATCAGGTAGTAGACGAATTTCTATTGACGAACCAACAAGAGTTCACAGATTACTCTTCCGTAAAGAGGGAGTGTACATATGTATGTACATATCTCAGTGATTCATTAAGCTTAATCCCCCTGAAAACCCTTGCCAAACTGCTATTGAATCTTATTCTTAAGAAAGCAGAAAACGGGGTTTCGTCATAATAATGCTTACGATCCACCAAATGTGTTCTTGCCCTCTGATTAGTACAACCATATAGTGTTTGTAGTGATTTTATCAGGCCATTTCATAAAGCCATTTGGTTGTTCTGAAAGAATCTAAACCAGGAGAGATTGTCTACAATGTTTAGAAGCAATAAGAAATTTGGCCCGACACTGCAATATATTCTTGGTAAAGTAACCTTTACTTTCGGTTCTAGACTTTAAACAGTAGTTTCTGATGCCTCTTTTGCAAGCGTTTCAGAGGTTCCATTAGGAAAGCTATTGTTATTCTTTAAACAAGATTTATGTTGCACTGCGACCTTCTAATCTTTTGTGTCCTCTACTAACAACTTGGAGAGGTACATACAAACGTATGTACCCCCCATCTGCGAGGTTTCAATGTAGGGCTCCGATGCTGGTAATCCGGTTTTTCCATAGTGGTATCACAATTGGCCTGAGTTCGTCCCTGCTAAGCGGGTACAACTACCCAACCCAACCCGACGGTATTTCCTCATTTCATAATAATTCGTACTTGCCCAACTATTTCAGTCTTTTATGAGTCACAATATCCTAGCATATGTTCTGAAATTTCACTGGACTCATCGCGAGACCTTCTTCAGACTTTCTTCAGATAAACCTAATTTTCTTAGGTGCTCCTTGGATACGAAGGTTATTCTTGGTCATGCTGATGCATACTTCGAATTTTGTTCGGTTATGTTGCCCTAGAAGTTTCTTGGCTTGCCGCATGCCCTGAGGGTTATTCCAGGTTCTTGCCCTGTTTTTCCTCTCTAGTTTCCTGAATTCTTCTTTGAGGGTATAATCCCTGCTAATCCGCAGCATGGTTGAGGACCTATGAAGGTTTCTGATGCCCCCTTTCTTGCTAGAGAGGAAAGGTAGATAAGGTTCTAGAACAACCTTTATTTGTACGATTCTGAAAGGGCTTGAGTACAGCCTGGATGTCACTGTAAAATGGTCTGATGCGTCATCGCTTATCTATTATCCAGTTTGATACTCAAGAGATCTTTATTGAATTGTTTAAATATCAGTCAGATCTAATAGTAAAGATAAAACCACCAGTAATAGTAAAGATAAAATTTAATCTAAAGATTAAACCAGAAGGAGATAACTACAATTTAATCCGGAAATAGCTCATTTGGTTTTCCTATTTGAAGCGTCAGGTCCATGGTATCCAGTGCCTAGCTTCTCACAACCATTCGTGTTATGCGTGTTATATTCTTTACAGGAATGGGAGGGGCCTACTGTTTAACGCCTTTTCCGAAGGGCAGTTATACTCTCGGATGTTTGTCATATGCTCGCGAAAGGTGGGGTCTTGAAAGAATTTTTACGTGTTTTCTGGGAATTGAACCTCGAACGCATCGCTCCGTAGTCCAACGCACTAACCACTTGAGCTATGGCGCCAACTTTTTCCAACAATGACTCATTTTATCTAAAGATAGTGAACATAGAACATTTCTTTGATATCTTACAAAAATAGTGATCCATACTATGTCCACTTTTCCCCGTGACCTACCATGCCAAACACCAAAAAGAAGATTTGTTTACTTGGTGTGGACCCGAGAATAGAGAACTTTTTTTCAAAATTACCAATTTTACTTATTTTTTTTAGAGTGGAAAAATTTGCAGAGCTTTAGAAAGATTAAAAACAGCAGTTTTGAACATGATTTAAATATATGATGATTACATGGTGATTCACTATTCTTAAAAAATAAAAGGTTTTTTGGAAAATATCTCCTGGAAGCTGTAAAAAAATAGCCATCATAATAAAACAAACAGTTTCAATTGTTACATGATTTCATTTTTCTGCTGACACTAATCTGTCTTTGTTTGAAATATAATTGTTAGTTTAGGTATGTAATTAAAAAGCGATTACTCAATAGAAGACAAATGCCCTAATTGATTTTGAATATGGTTTAAGGTGTGCATAACTACTAACTACCATGTTTATTGCACAGTTAGGTAATTAATCATTTATTACTATGACAATAAATTGTTCTTTGTTACGTTATTATTTTGTTATACAAATCATATTAAAAACAAACCCTTTGCAGGGGTGGGTTTTGTAAAATTTCAGGTAGTCCGTTGTGATATTGTGTTTGTGTACCATTTTATGATAATTTCTTGGAAACACTTATTATTAAGGTTAAGAATGAGTATTTTAGAATTCAAACAAAGCCTACGTGTACATACATGTGTATATGTATGTACGTTTTAAATTTTTATATTACAAAGGTTTACCTCAACATCCTGTCATGTAAAATTCGCTTAAAATTCAACTTCAAATATCAAAACACTATGTAAATTTCACCCTGCCAAAAACAAAGACAAAAATCTCATTCCCCTGAATACACAAAAGGGAGCATTTAGCAAATTACCAAAACAAGGGCGATCGTCATGTCCTTTGTTTTCCTTATTCGTTTTTTTTTTTTTTTTGGTTTTATTTGTTTTTCATTTCCTGAGGACGAGACAAAATGTCTTGGCTTCACATTTACCCGACATGTTCTCCATTTTTCTTTTTATTTCACTTTGGTTTTTCTTCTTATTTTTTTGTTAGTTCATCCCCTGGTCTCATTTTCTAAAGTCTCAAAGGACAGAGTCAAAGCGAGAGAAAAAAAAAACCAAAAATTGATTAAGTTTAAGAAAAACCAACTTGCATCTCCAACTGCAGTTCCAGGGTGAAACGGATACTTCCCAGTTTCTGCTCTCGCTCTAATTGACCGAAAAGACTTCCGTCCTTCTTTTTTCTTCCATTGGATCCTAATTTTTTTTTTTCTTCTATCCTTGTAAGCTCCCCCTCGTCTTTGCCTTTGAAGTTCTGTTTTTGTTTGTGGTTACTTTTTTTGGATTCGCTCGTTGAAATCAAGACCCGCGTCCTTGGAATTTGATTACACACGAATAACGAGAAAAGCGTAAAGTTTACATACAGTTTGGAGTTTGTTTTTCTCCCATTTTTTCTTGGACTAAATTTTTTTTTTGGTTTGTTCATTACAGCAACAAGAGGTTGCGTTGGTTATCTAATCGTTTTTCACTCCACTATTTTTTCCAGTAAAAAAGACATAAACTGCGAAGGCAAAGGATGCTGAATTGTAGAAAAATTTCCTCTTTTCCGTAAAATAGAAAAACTTTATTTAATTAAGAAAAAAAAATAAGATAAGAAAAATCTCTGGGTGAATTATTTATCTCGCTATATATTTTTCCATTCCTGTGGCTAAAAAAAAAAAAAGAAGATATTTCTATTTTGTGTATTTCTTATTTTAATTACAGGTACTACAAGCTTTAATTGAAATAATTAATTGCGAAGATCTAAAAGAAACTTAAATCAAAATAATGAAACCAGTGCATTTATCAAAAACAAATAGAGGCCTAAGAGTGCAGCCCGAATGCACACCGTAAACAATTTTATTTTCTATGTGAATCAAAAGAACAAAGCCTCAAAACAAACACCCACTTAAAGTCGGGGGTGCTAATTAAACAAAAGCGAACAAACAAAATGACTTTCTGCAAACTCTGACCAAACTTGTATTCTATTCCGAAAGGAAGTAAAATAAGCAAATAAGGAAAACTAAGCAACAATAACAAGGCAAAACAAAAGAAAACTAAACATACAAAGTTACGAGAGAGGGAAATTTTTGTTTCTCTTTAATTTCTTTCTCTCTCTTGTTTTTGTTCTTGATTTTTTGTTTGTTTTTTTTCAAAAAAAAAAAAATAAAAACAAAAAAATAAGCAGCGGATTAAAAAAGAAGTCATTTTCAAGAAACAAATATTATTTCCACATAATTTAAGAGAATCAAATTCATCATCGTGACTTTATACTTAATTGCGGACGTTTCTTTTTTAAGTCACGCATATATACACAGGTAGCTTGATAGGAAAACAGCAATAATCAGCAGACAAGTAAGTAACACAATTGAATGTGTTTGTGTCCTTGTCCTTGTTTGTGCTGTTTGTTTTTACTGTTTTTTCCACCCCATAAAAGTATGTGTATGTTGTTTTTGTTATTCATTTTTTTTTTTTTTTAACATATTATCACCACCACCACGTTCTCCGTATCGTCATTCATTTTGCATACATACATTCTTTATTTTTCAACTTGAGGTACGCATTCCTGTGTCCTTTTTTTGATCTCATGTTTGCACACACACTAATTTTATACATTTGTTTGTCATGTCATTGTTTCGTGTTTTTTTTTTGTTATTATTTCATAATTTCTTTTTAAAGTCTGTAAATATGTATGATCAGTCGAAAGGATGAATGTAGGAGTTAGTTTGGGATTTTGAGCTTTGTTTTAGGATTAATAGCATTCTGCGTTGGGTGTTATGTATGTGCATACATATGTATGTGTGTATTATTGTGCATTGATGCAGATTATTGTTGAAATTTAAGTTCAATAATGCAAGGACCAGTCTGAATTTTTGGGTTTAGGATAGGTTAGGTAAGTGGGTGTCAATGGTTTACTTATACTAGCAATGAGTACGTTGTGTCCAGGTACATACATATGTATGTAAAGAGTTTTTCAACAAGGACATAATAATTTTGTATTTAAATAAAATGCAGAATAATTGAGATATCGCGCTGAAATATATTCCAGGTGTATTACACATGTTAAATTTAAGTATGGAATTAGATTTCGTTCGATTTATGATCACCGCGATAACGTTTGCAGCGATAGATTCTTTGGAGCCAATTTTTCACTACTCTTCCACACATATCGTCCGGAACGTTGGTAATTTCGCGTTCGATATTGTTTCTGAGTTCTAACGTTGCCGGCTTATTGAAACCAACGACTTAACGTAACCCCATCAAAGAAATTCAACGACATTAAATCGCATGATCGAGGGGGTCTTTCGATTGGACCATTTCTCGAGATTACACGATTACCGAACTTTACCTTCAATAGATCAAATGTTTGACCAGCTGTGTGGCATGTGAGACCATCTTGTTGAAACCACATATCAGTAACTTCCAACATGTCACGATAGCGAATTCCATTGACCGTAACACGGCGATCATTTTCATGTGTCTCAGACACTTTTTGGAAATGCAATGGAGTCTCTTGAAGCACATATGGGTTTGTTGCTGTCCAACAATGGATATTTTGCTTATTGACTAATTTTCGATAAAATTCAGGATTTTCTTCAAACTTTTGTAGTATCCAATCGGAGAAGTTTTGGCGCTTCAAAGGATCAAGAGGCTTCTGTTCTTGAGTTAATTTGATCTTGTAAGAGTGTAGGCTAAGAGTGTAGGAGGATTTCGCCACAATGTGGACTGAGTGATTCCCAATTCCTGTGAACGTGGAATCGACTGATTTGGCTCATTTTGAACAGAAGCACATATGGCTGCGATATTTTCGCTACTTCGACCGGTGCGTTGTCTCACTGGCACAGGAAGGAACCTTCAATAGTGGTTTGGCGCGATAGGTCCATGGGATCCAGGGCCTAGCTTCTCACAAACATTAATGTTGTGCATGTTATATTCTTCATACGAATGGAAGGGGCCTACTATTTAACGCCGTGTCTGAAGGACGATTTGTTATTTGAGAAACTTTTTCATGACAGTTTTACTCTCGGATGTTTGTCAGATTCTCGCCAGAGGTGGGGCCGTGAAAGACATTTTTAGGTGTTGTCAGGGGATGGAACCTCAAACCCTTTGCTCCGTAGTCCAAACGCACTAACCACTTGAGCCAGGGCATACAGTCTGTCTGGTGGGACGATTATTACGACCTTAAATTGGAGAAAGCGCTCTTAAAGTTGCGACTACTTAATAACTTCCAAACGTTGCTCGTTTAAGTTAAACCTTGACTAACGTGTTGACATTGATAGATTATAGTACAAAGTTTAAAGGTGCTTTTGTATTAAAATAGAAAATTGTTATGTCCCTATTGAAAAACCCTTTATAAGACCCCTGAGGACCTACAGATTTCGACGGCTGAACTAAATCACTACGGCTCAGGAGTTCGTTCTGATTGTCTAGTTCCGCGAGGAAGTAACTCCTAAGATGGCTAATTGTTTTCTTTCGATGGCTAATGCTGTATAATCACATAGCAAATGACGAATGGGTTCTATTTCCTCTTCGTCTGCATGATTGTGGAACATAACTCCATCTTACATGGAGAAAGTCCGAGTTTTCGAACGAAAATGTCTTCGAGCCTGCATGAGATTGCACAGAAGCGAAGATTCTGACTTTCGGAATTACGTTTCAAACAAAAGACTATTGGATGCTTCCGGTGTGTTCAGAATTGAAAATGTCATTTTGGATCTTGCGAAGAATCACTTTACGCGATCGGCGACTGTTACAGAGAATGAATTAGTCTCTGAGCTCATTTATCCTAACTCGGAATATTTTAGAAATTCAGTAGTAAATTGTCATATACCACCTGAGGCAGATTTGTATCTGGATGCAAATGGTTATTTATCAGACTCGTCTAATACTCCTATTATACTACGCTCTCGTGGGAGGATAATGCTATTCTGAGATACTGCGTGGACATACCTGAATGGGAATTAAATCATATTGACACACTAAATCCCGAAAAATACTGGTGTCTCGATTGGGTTGAAGGTCCATGCACTAGCCAGCACTAGGACTCGCGGAAACAACATATAAGGATTACACCCAGCTAACGAGCGTGTACTCGAAAGCATAATTTCTTTTCTGATTTGAGAGTGCTGTTTTTGCTAGTGCTCGCGGAGTGCGTGGCCATTTCGGATGATTAGATTAGGTTAGGCTAGATTAAGATTAAGCTAGTTTTAATTTCATTAAAAGAACAGGATATTGGGGAAAAGTTTTAACTTCCTTTTTTTTCATATTAATTAATTATTTAATGTATATATGTTATAAAAAAAAAACACTCAAGTTCAATTAAATCTATTAATTATTTAATCTTTATCTATTTTAAGTAGATCAGACAGCAATTTCTTTCAAATGCTGTAAAGATAAACCTTGCTTTTAGTTCAAAGTAAATGTAAACCTAAGCAGTTAAAGGTATTTGAAAAAAATTGCAGTTGGGTTAATTTGCATTAGATTGAATCCTATAAGGATAACAAAGAAAGACGACGTTCCTATTGTTGGAGCCTGGATATTAAGTCCTATACTTTGACTTCATATAACGATCGTATTGTCTACTTAATTAATTTCCTTTTGTTTCAAGGATTTGAGCTATAAAATAATTAGTTTTGCCTACTTTGAATTGAGGCAGTTAGGAATTTTTTGACAATTATTTAAAAATTTTACTTAACGATATAATTGACAATCATTTATAATTTTTTACTTACTTACTATTTGTTAATCATTTGTTTTGTATAAAGGGTAATTCGGAAAAACCCAAATAATAATTAGGTATCTTTTGTCCAATTGCTTTTGGGGAAAATTTATCCTGAAATATAAAAAATTTTGTGTAACAGGTAGCCATATGTTCACATTTATGTATGTGTGTATGTATGTGTAATTAGAGGGACATAGATTAATGACTTTGATCTACAAACTTTTTCCAGCAATTAAAAGTTAAACAGAGACAGGTAGATAGTCTGCCATATGAGAGTGTGTAAGTAAATGGAGGGATGAAACACTAGCCAATAGCTAAGGAGTAATATTTATGAGATGATCTCGTAGGCTATATAAGCACATCCTTGGCGAACAGATCAGTAGTCAAAAATTTGATTTTGGACAACATAGAACCTTCTGTGTGCTTCTCAATTGACAATCGACTTTAGAGTTGAAATATCTATTTAAAGTGTTTAATACCAGTTATTTTAATTAAGATCAGTAATTTTAATTAAGACTAGTAATTATCATGTATCGTAGGTAAGTAAAATAAAAACCAATTTGATTCAAGTGTTAAACATATAAAGAATTGTTCATTTAAACTGATAATCTACTTGTAAGAATATTTTCACGTTTTATAGTTGAAATACTTCTCAATAGTAGTTTATTCTCGTGATTTTTGTTAACTTCACCGCTATATATTTTAAGTCTAGATTGAAATAAAAATTCAGGCAAATTGATTGATTGTTAGGAAAATAAGGTTAGGGCACCAGAGTAGGTCCATGGGGGTCCGATTGAAACGCGATTAAAGTATAAAAGTTTCATACTACTCCCTGTTTGTATAAGATTCTGCTTTGGAAAACACATATGTATATAAAAATAATACGAATAGAGTTCTTCTGTTTATTAGTTGCTTTTTTTTTGTTTAATTTAATTTTAATTTATAAACCACCCTATGAAGGAAAGTTTTAGGCCCAACGTGTTTAGATTCTGTGAATTGTGATCGTTTCATGTCCACCTTCATAACTCATGATTTCTCGAATCATAAGATTTGTATAATTGCAAAATCGTGTATTTTGAATAAAATACTTAATTCAACCGCAAAATGTTGTACAAATATCATACAACATTATCATTACATCATACTTCGTGATACATACTACTTACATATGACCAGCTTGTGTCGTAAATAAACGCAATTAATTACTTTTTTTTTATAAGCCACACTTGCTCGCTTTACTTTATTTTACATTTTGTCAAAACTGCATTGTTACATTGCATGCAAAATAAAACTTTCTTATTTCTTAACTAATTGTATTTCTTTCTTTACAGAATGGAAGACTATGACCGAAGGGAACGTAGGGAACGCGATAAGTTGGCAAGACAGCAAGTTCAAAACTCTGATCGGGAGCAATCGTTGTTTCGTGAACCGGTTAGGGTAAGTACTTAAGATAAAATCATTAACAAAGTGTGCATATAAAACTAAATAAAATTATTATGTTATCTCAGGTTGAACCATCTGAAGGTGATCATATGATTACGAGTAAGCTGGGTGAATTCGCTATGGCCAAGCCACTTATCGAGCAGAAGTGTTTCATTGGAATCACCTCAGGTCGAAGACCACATCCAATGCAACCACCGCCTCAACCGATGCCACCACAACAACAACAAGCGAGTAGCAGTAATAATCGTTTACCACTACCACCGCCCTCACATCACTACCAGCAACAGCAACAGCAAACGCATCCACCGCAATCGCGTTCGTCCTATATGAAACAGGCGGACAATAAACCACCATATAATGGACGTGGTGGTTACCCAGGGCAGCCGGTAAAGAATGATATTCGTTCGAGTAGTGGCATGGCACCACCTAGAGGACCACCAGCGCTATCATCCTCGTCGTCTTCTTCTTCTTCTAATCTATTGCCACCGCCGGCAACATCGATAATGCCTAACGGACGCCAAGGAGGAAGTAGTAAAATTTCTAGTAGTGGTCTCCATGGCCCACCGCTACACAACGGTCATTTCTCGCAGCCATCAAATATACACAAGATTCCCCAGGATGATATCCATTACATTCTTAACGAGATGACGAATTCGGTCAAGCCTGTGACCGGAATCGCCGCAACGCCAAGAACGCAATTGGAGAATTATGACTTGAACGGGCCGAATAGGCATAAATATTCGTTAGCTCCGCCAATGCCCAAACCGCCAAAGGAATCACCGGTCAAACGTGAGTTGCAATATTCAGACTCCAATCTCTCTAAAAAACCCTTTATTTCTTTATATTCCACTTTAGCGGCCAAAGAGAAATTGATGGTGCCAAATTCAACGTAAGTTTATATTTGTAATTATTTTTTTGAATGCAAACTAAACTTTGATTTTATTTATTTGATACAGTGTACTCGAGCACGATCTGGAACTTTCTGAGAGTGATGACGAACGCAAAAAGCAAACTTCTGTTGACCAGTAAGTCACAAAAACGCTCCTACAATTAAAACACAATTTAATGTTTTTTACTTTTATTTTTGTAGGATCTCCCAAAACTCTAGCGAAAGCTCAGAATCGGGGTCCAGCGAATCAGGCAGCGAAGAATCCAATGGTACCAAAGGCGAAGCACCACCACCACCCTCAAATCAGTACAACTGGAACCTGAGCCGTTTCTTTAATAAGCAACAAGCGACACAGGCACAAAATGATGCATCACCTCACGGTGCTGGTGGTAACGGTGGCCAGATGGCACCAATACAAATTCCTGAACCAAACATCAAAAATGAGCCTTCGATACCTATCGATGATGAACATGTGGGCGTATCATCAATCTCTCCGTTACGAGAACCACCGGTTTTGAGCCTCCATACGCAGCCACTGTCGCCCATCATGAATCACTCGCTGCCTGGCATTGAGGAGATAAAAAAGGAAAGCGATGCTCTATTCCCGAATCCGGGCAAAATAATACCACAAGAGAATTTCATAACCATACAGCCAGAACAGATTAAGAATGAATCCTTTGAGAAGAGTCCCTCATCGAGCCCTATTCAAGATGAAAAGCAGATGTATACCGTAGAATCGGATCAATCATCGGCGATCTTTGAAGCTGCCGCCGAGTATGAAGGCATCAAGCCATTGTCTGGGCTCAGTGATAGCAGCAGCTGTGAAACTGTTCTCGAACCGGTAAAGCTGCCGACACCAGTTTTGGCACCGCCTTCGCCTCCACCGCCAGTTATTGCGCCAGTAATTGTCGCAACTGTACAAAAGCCTTCACCAAAATTTAAAAATTCTCCTCTCGCCACTAGCAAGAAGAGGCGGAAAAGACTTCCCAAAGATAAAAAACAATCCGGTATTGATTGCTCCAGTGATGAGGAGGAAGGCGAGTATTCTAGTGCGGTGTCGCCTGCAAAATCTGCTGGCGATGATCCCGAGAAGAAACGCCCTGGGCGACCCCGTAAAACCACTCCAAGTGGTAACATTAGCTCGGCATCATCATCGACTAAAGGACCAACACTAACAGCAAAGAAGGAAGTTGGAGGTGTTGTCAAGAAAACAACCGCCAGACGAAGGGTGTCTCGAACGAATTCTATACAGAAAACTATGAATATTAAAAGCAGAGCTATTATCGAAACATCAGATCCAAGTTCTTCAGAAGACGAGGGAAAGAATAAGGTCGGTCGGGGACTGACAACCAAGGCAGCGAAGAAGGTAAATGTGCCAGTGATGACGAGTCGCCCTGTAGCAATACCACCACCAGTGAAAAATAATGTGGTAGTGCCTTTGCCTGTTCATCCGATATCAAATCGGAGAATAGTGAAGCAGATAAATAAGCGAACACCGGTGGAGAAGTCATCTTCAGACGATGATGATGACAAGAGTGATGGGAAGAGTGGTGATGATAAGGACTCATCATCGTCATCGTCCTCAACGTCGGATACTTCCATTGACGAGTAAGTTTCTATTTTACGACAACTGTTTGTCGATTAGATTATTAAGTTTTATTTTGTATATTTTGCAGTCGGCTATCACCATCACGCATTGCCAATGAAAATATTACACACCGCACTGGTGCTGTGGGTCCTGGAGGTAGCAATAGCTCCCATCGACATCAATACTCACCAATAAAGAAGGGCTCCAGCAAAAATAAAGTCTCATCGTCGTCTTGCAGTGATGATCATTCCGACAGCGAAAGTGAAGAATCTAGAAAAGATAAGGTAGGTTGTTAGAGAAATTAATTATAAAACAAAAGACTAACATGGTGTTTCTCTATTTTTTTTTGTAGAAAATTCGTGATAAAACAAAAAGTGATAAAAACAAAAGTGATACCTTAAGAAAACTCTTCAATTTGAAAGATGGTGTGGTGAAGAACAATGGTCAAGTCCTCATCGTTGACCAGTCCGAAGAATCACAAAACCAAGCCAAGGAACAACAACTCCACCACCATCAACACCAGCAGCAGCAGTCAACTGTGGCTACCCCAAATGCAATGGTAGCGACAGCAACATCTCATCACCATGAGAAACTCTTATCACCAAAAGCCTTTAAATGTAGTAATAGTAATAGTACTGAAAGTCTTATACAGCAGCAATCTATTCTAAATTACGCAAATTTGAATAACGGAAGCAACAGCAACAGTCATATTCTTAATAATTCTAGTTCTATTAGCATTAATAATTCTAATCATAGTAACAATAGCAATACAAACATCAATATAGCAACCAACAGCAATCTACAACAATCGCAGCAGCAAGAGCAACAGCAACCGCGGTTGAAGTCTCCAAGGATAATGACACCAACGCAACAGCTGGCATCAGTGATGACACCTACAGCGATGGGAATCATGGCTATAACGCCCGACAGAAGTTCCACGGAGCGTAAACTCAGCACGCGAATCACGACTCCGACGCGAACGCCAACGAGAACACCAACTCGAACGCCGACACGCACTCCAACGCCAACAACCCTCGCCACAATCACTTCGCCGCATTTATCTCCAGCAGCAGCTGTCACTGGCGGACCAGTACTCCCACATCAGTCACTGATATGTAAAATTGATTTGTCCCGCCTGCAACGCGTCAGTTCAGACTGGCAACATAATCCCTATCGGCTGTACGGTCTGAGTCCTCGCATTAGTAGCCCAGTAGCTGGAGATGCGATACTGGCCGCTGATTTGGCAGCAAGCAACAGACTGAAGGCGAGAAGTGCCGGTGGGGGTAATACCCCAACGACTTTCCAGGGAACAGGTATTTTATCCGGTGCTAAGGGAATTGCTACAAACGGCTGTCTGATTGAGGGTGAAAATGTGAATTTGGCGAAAACCATTGATGGAACGGATCGTGGAGGTGGAACACCACCAAAGTGTGCTGATTACTCCGAGAAAGCTCTGCCACCGCACCATCATCAGACGAGCAATGGCTACCTGCTGGGACGAGTGCCACCGACGGGTGATATCAAGCACGAGAACATTAAGTACGAGCAGGACGAGTACAATGAAAAGTACAACGTATACAAGTTGGGCCTCAAACAAGAGCAACAAATCAAAAATGAGTACAAGGCCGGCAATGGAAGCGGCGTTGGTGTAGATGGAGCAATAATTGGTGTATCACCACAAATGATGATGGAAGAAAAACAACGACCGATATCGCCTTCTTCATTAAGCAATAGCAGCGGAAAGGATGAATATGCGACGACCAAACCGCGAAGGAAAAGGAGTTCTAGTTCAAGCTCTAGTCCGTTCAAGGATAAGAAACGGAAGAAGGACAAGGATGTGGGACTTGTACAGGTAAGAATGACGCTTTTATGCTTATACAAAAAATATTTATTTAAAACAACTTTCTCTTTTCTTTAGAAGGACAACCTTGAACATCTACCGCCAACCAATCATGATCGGTTAATGGATAAGCCGACGGTAGTCGGAGCAGTCGTCTTAGGTGCTACTGCCATGCCAAATTTACCTCCCTCACAGCAACAACAACTATTACTACCGCCTACAACATCGACAGTGGTGCCTCCATCTAGTTTATTGCCGCCTCTCCAATCTGCAATTGTCCCGACATTACAACAGCAGCAAGGAAGTGGTGCAGTCGTACCAAAGGTTTACCGGTCGTACTTTGAACAAAATAACGATGTCATGGGTGAGGGTCATTGGTAAGTAAAACTATTATCTTAACTTTTTTATGAGATGTTAACAGTTTTTTATTTCTTTTCTAGTGATGCCAAACTTCTTGACGAAGCGGTGCGTCGAAAACATGCTGCCGATAGGGAGACCAATTCTTTCGATCAAGTCACACTATATTTAGAAGCGGTGCTATATTTTCTCTTATCCGGAGCTGAAATGGAGCAAGACAAGCGCACAGAGAAGGCCGCTTGGACAATGTACAAGGATACGTTAGCCTTAATTAAGTGAGTATGGACGGAAAAGGAAATCCATAGTGAAAGTGATGAACTTAAACTAACGCAATTGTTTTTCTTCTCTTTTTGCAGATTCATTTCGACAAAAATTCGTAGTCAGCAGACGGCGCCAAATGGTCAAGCTGACAACCACAACAAAGTTGCAATATTAAGGTAAGTTTAACATTGATTTACTTTTTATTAGAGACAATAATTAACAATCTTATTTTATATCAATTACAGCCTTCGATGCCAATCGTTGATCTCGCTAAAGCTTTACAAAATGAAACGTACAGATTGTTGTGAAGTGCTAAAAGTTTGCAATGATTTCTTCGCCAAAGGTAGTACGGAGATCGTCAATGGAAACACTCCATCATCGATATCACCAACAAACTCGGTGTGCTCACAAGTAAGTTATCAAAACATATCACGTTTACTTAACAATATTTAACTAAATTCTCTTTTTTTTTTTAAAGGGTTCTGGATCAAATACGCCACCTGGTCAAATGGTACCATTACATGTGCATATCGCTCTTCAAAAGCAATCACAGTTTTTTAACTATTTTGTAAGCTGTCACGACTTATGGGATCAAGCAGATATGTTGGTGAAAAAAGGAAATCATACTGGTAAGTCTTAAAACAGTTGTTTATTATTAGCATATCATTCTAACCCTTATTTTTTTCTTTTCCTTTACAGATTTCTTTATTCACCTCGACCATGACCATGGTCCTCTAACACTACATAGCACAATTTATGATGTCTTCAAGTATGTCCAAGCTGGACTCAAGAAACTCAAAGAGATGAAAAAATTAGATTAATCAATTAATAATAATAATTTACTTGTTATTTTTAATTTCACAATCGCCCAACATCATCATCATAATAATTATTAATAATGATACTTTTTTTCTATTATATAAATATATATATTTAATTTTTTTAGAGATAATTATTAAATCTAATTGTTTACGTTTTAAAAAAAAAAAAAAATTGTTTTTTATGAAGAAGTTTATTTTTTTAGTTCTATAACAAAAACGAAACTGAATAGAAGTCGTTTATTATTATATTTAAAAACAAAACATTGTTAATAAAAAATGTTTTCACAAAACTAAGAAAAACAAATGTAATCACAATTTAATTTTTATTTAAGTAGCTGAAGTAGCTAAACTAAAAGCTATTTAATCTAAAGAAAAAATCATTTAGTGGGTATACCTATATTATTATTACTTATTGATTGTGTATAGTTATGTAACGATAAATTGACTAATCAATTACAACATTTATCCAGCGATACGGAAAAAAACAAATCAAATTAAATAACAAAAGTATATTTAATAAAAATTAAAATTTTAGGTAATTACAATACAAAAGCAGAAAAATACTACTATGTACTTTAAAAATCAAACAGAGAAACAAAATTATCGATAATTTAATTATACAACAAACAAAAAAAAAAAAAATCACACACACACACACCTTTAGGGAAAGCAAAAATGCAAATTTGTTATTTCTTTAAAATATTTAATTTAATTTAAAACAAAAACATTGTATAGGTGAGATTTTCTACCGTATATGTATATTTTTTGATTATTGATTAGTTATTATTTTATACACGCATATGCGCGTATTAAAATTGTATATGTACATATATTGTAATTGTACAACTCATTACTTATTGATTAAGTTTAGAAGTAAATAAGAAAGAAACAAAAATTAAAGAACCACTTGTAGATGAAAAACCAAAAACTTATTTTTTTTTTTAAATTAAACCACAAATCAAATCATAAGGAATTATAGAAGAAAAAAAAAACAAAGCATACACAGTAACTAAAAACATCAATTATAATTAATTAATTAAAAAAAAAAAACAGACAAACAAATCCAAAACATTTCGAATATTTAGAATCAATGGATGAGTGCGCGTTTAGGAAAGGAATTTATGTCTTCAGTTATGTTTTGTATGCAAAACTAGATAAGAAATCAAAGAAATTGTAACTTTTTTTTTTTTATTTATAGCACACAATATGTATGTAAGTGAATCCATTTTTGTTAAAAGACATCATTATCCGCGGCAAACTAATAACACTATTAAATCTGACTGATACTCTTTTAAGCATATAAGTCTACCTTTTGCGATTCCTTCTCTTAGTTCGATCTTTTAATATGTTATTGCAATGTGAATGCAAAAGTTATTATAATTGTTTAAACGAATTTAGTTACACTTCTCAAGTAAAAGTTAAATGCACTGCGACATAAGCCACACAGCTAAGTAATAATGTTATCAACTCATACCTAGAAAACTACACTACATTCCAGCTGTAATAAATACTTCGTTTATCGGGCTTCTGAGCCACAAATAACAAAAGAGAAAAGTAGTTCTTCTAGACAAACTTCCATATATCTGTGACCTTTTCAGAAGGGTTTATAGTCATTGTCTTCTTAAGATTTTCTGGCTGAAATGGTGTCAGTTTCTTAGATGTCGTGTTTTGTTTTCACTTCTTGTTAGATAGCTTGTTGGGATGGTACTCTTTAGACAGATTTCTTTAAGAGCACATTATCTTCTAAAGATAAGATTCTACTGTCAACAAGAAATCCAGACAAATCTTATGTAGGATATTGCACATTGAAGTTTATTGAATTTGGACGTAAATGTTCGTTCTTCATAATAAACAAATCGCAATATATTCACATAGCATGTCAGGGGATTCATGACTTTTATAAATGCATGCACATAAACCTACTGCATCGCACGGAAATATTTTATATTCAAAAGTCTTATATTCCATGCCATAGTTGCATTGCAGAGGATATAAAATAAATAGTGGAAAAGTTATTCCGTCATGAGTTGTTGATGAGAACTTTCTGAACGAATTATGTGCAGTTGTGGATGTTGATATAAAAGGCATTCAACAATGTTCATAAGTGCACAGTGAAATATGTGTACAACTTATTTTATTGGCATAGTCTGAAAATCACAAATATTCGCAAGTAAACAAAGCAACCATGGATTTATGAAATCTCATGAGAAATAGAACTCGAAGTTTGCAATGCTGCTACAGTCTGTGGGTGAACTTGGGTTTCACCTAACAAATCTCTTCGTACTTTAAGTTAATTATAACTTTTGATTTTGTCACGACAAATCAAACGGCAAATTCGGAAAGGTTCTGTAGTCCGGGGTGGACTTAGCTCCCTTCCTACTAGGGCGTGGTGAAAAAGACATGTCTTTAAATAGGTGGAATAAACTTTGTATATGATATGAAGATATCCACACTATGCCTAAACTTACATTTGCTGCTGATTTGACTTTTGTTATGTACCATTGTAAAAACAAGCTGAACATTAAACGAAAACAATCAAAACGAACAGTCAGTAATCGTAGTCATTCTTACAATTGTTAGGAGAGTGTCTTCCCAACGTTAAACTTTGAAGTGAAATTCCAAGCCTACCGGGCAATTTATTTTCTTCATATACTAAAGTCTGTCTTCGTTTGGTTGGGGATGCCGCAAATGAGTTAAAATTCTATCAAACACTTAGCGCTATTTTCAGACGTACACGAAGTTATAGAAAATATTTAACGAACTTTGTGATATTGATATGGAATGCTTTGTTTTAACTGACCTTTTCTTATTATTACAACTGTCCATCATTAACCTCTATTTTCCTATATGCTAATACATCCATCATTAGGTATCCGAACTGTGTGTAGAACATTATAAGGCTGGCCTTTAATCCTTGAGCAGGCATTAATTACATATATACATCCATAGATAATTTCTCTTATATTCTTCCAACATTCCTTTCAATAGTCAAAAGTCAATTATGTGAACATTTAACTTTACCAGACATAAATGCGCTTCCAGAACTACATCTACATTCTTTTTCTCCTAAACTCTGCCAATTTCTTTCCACTACATCGCAAACAAATAACTGAAAGGTGTAGCCATTTACAAAAAAAAAAAAAAACATCACTCAAGAAGGCGGAATAAGCCTCAATAGACTGATTTCAATACAACAAACTCCTTTTTCCTTATATAAACTTCTAATAACTGCAAATATGATACTCCAGAATGATGTTAATTTTTTTTTTAACTAAATAGATGAAATATTTACTGTTCTAATTGCGGACTTAAATTCCTTCCCTTTACCCTCAAAAGGTACTATGTTAACATTAAAAACAAAAAAATTCACATTTATTATTTTTTTGAAAGTAAATTTCTAAAATTTACAACGGAATAAGAATAACTGAAAATCAACAGAAATAACCAAGAAACTATTTTGTAAATACTATTAACAAAACAAAACATATAACATTTAAGTAAGGGAATAGAAAAATAAAAAAAAAATAAAATATTTTAATACTACAACAATATTATTAACTTAAGTACTAAGTGAAGAAGAAGAAAAATAAAATGAAAACCAACATAAACAACAAAATTATAGCAAAACTCAAAAAATTAAGAAAGAGAAACAAAAAAAAAAAATTGTTAAATTAAGTAAAACAAAAGTATATATCTATATATACATATATATGATTATTCTATTATACAATTTTATATTATACATAAATTATACATAAAAACAAACGTAAAAATTTAAGAAACGAAAGAAAACCAACAAAGATAAAAAGTGAAAAGAAAATCCAATCAAATCCTGTTTTTTATTACACAATTCAACTGAATTAAACATAAAAGCAAACAAAATTCTTTGTAATATTTTTATTTTTTGTTTTATTATCTTTTTGTTTTATGCTCTGTTGTTTCTCGAGGTTTATTTGCATTCTTGAATATCCTATAACCTTAAATTTGTTAAATATCATTGTATAATTAGTTAATCTTTTTTTCCTCTTTGTTTTAATCGTTAAGGTTAAATATTTTTCTAAATGCATAAAATGGGACTATTTTATGGATTAAAGAAGAATGCTATTTTTCAAAACTATTATTATTTTATTTTTTTTTGTTTATGGAAGGGAAATGTTTCTAATCTTATTTTTTTTATGAATATATATATAATTACTCTTGTTTTCTTTTTGTAACTATTTTACTATAACATTTAAATAATTTTTTCTTTCTTTATGTTTTTATTTTTTTGTTTTTATAAATTAATTTTATTTTATTTAAGTAAGTTAAATGTTTGAGAAAAAAAGAAATATATATTATCATTATTAATGAGAAAAAATTGAAAAAAAAACGAGTTTCGTCTTTTCTTTTGAAGTTCAAGCTTCAATTTGTGTTTCTTGATCTGCGTGGTGTTAAGATAAAGTATGTTGATATAAAATACAGTCACCCCAATTCTTCAAGTTGAATGCCCAGTGGTATTTTATCTTATATTTATGTAGAATCGCATCAAAATTGAATTTCTATTCTTCGGTTTGTATGCGATGCATACGACATTTTAGAAAAAACAAGTGTATGAGTTTGCATAAGCAAACGTGTGTTCGTGTACATACGAGATTGGTCGTAAAGTTCGACTTTGTAACAACTAAATACGACTGTGTTCTGATTCGCGTGTCGTATACGAGTTGAAGAATAAGGGTGAGTACGAGTTTTTACATGCACTGTGGTCTTCAACCCCCAATTCATCAAGAAACGAGTAATCGGTTAAAATTCCGTAAAAGCTCAGACTTCCTCGTTAAATATCCGCCTGGCAATGCCTTACCTTTGCAGCTAGCCGATATTTTATAGCTTAATTCTCTTTCATCCGCTCTTTCCTACAAGTTGTACCTAAAACCACTCAAACTTAGTCTGGAAATGAACAAAAATGAATCTTGTGGCATTTAATCGAACCATTTCCACGATCATTTTGTCTTTGAGTCCGAGTGGTGTGTATTTCATAAATAAAGTCCTCGACGATGTGAAGGAACGTAACGGTTTCATATATTTAGTACACCTCCGTTCCCATTTGCGTTTGTTGGATTTTTTTTAGATTAAAGTGTGTTTTTTCATCTCTCGGTCTTGTTATCTCTCGTGTAATCGCGTATATTTTACTTGATTTTAAAATCTACGCTAGATTAACGTTTAGCAGCAGTTCAAAGTGAGACCAGTTGTTGATGAAAAAAAAAGATTTAATCATGAACAGTGAGCAATTCCATTATCAACAGCGTAACCCAAAGTGTCATCTCGCAATTAGTGTTTTAAAGCAAATCGACTTTTTGCCAAGGTCTGAGTTACAAGGAGCTAATCTGCAAAGGCCCATTACCGAGTGTGTTCCACATTTTGCGGCCTTCACTAATCAGCAGTCAATTGTTGGTTGGTCTCCAGTTAGCCCGTCATACGTAGTGCCATTGACCGAGGAGAACAACGTGACAATGGATACCAGGACAATCGAAGAGCTAGAAGTCATCGTTGGGTAAGGTGAGTGGTTCAAAAAGTGCCTAGCCGTTAAGTTTGAAAAATAATCTCATGAATTGTGATCGAAAAAATCCCTAAAAGACTTGATTTTCTGTAAATTTAGCAACATTTAATAATTGTTATACGTTTTGTGGGACAACAACACGCCGCCATTTTTGTCGTCTGCAAGTCTACAAAGTTTCGTCTACATGTGTGTGTGGTTTGTTTGAATTTGGGTTGTATTTAACTTTGTTTGTGTTGGGATGTTGAGGGGAACTTGAGTGAGAAATTCAGTGAATTCCAGGTGATCATGTGTATGTGTATTACAATGAATTGGAATGTAAACATCGGCACGGCAGTCGACTTCATTGTATGATAGTTTTTGCGAGGCAATCGCATGATATGTCTGGGGCATTGACTTTGTTTTTTTTTTTATCGAGTTCAAGGACATTTTTTTAGAATTTAATTCTTGCCTTGATTCTTTTTCCATCAGATTTCAGATTGGAATAGTGCGTTCGTTTAAGCATGTAGTTTAGTGCATTTTGTCGTATTTATAGCAATGTTGAGTAATACTGTATTCTAGGTGGCTACTTTGATCTTTTTTCCATCCTGTTTTAATGTAGGATACTAAAGTACCTATACACTTGGGTGCATAAAAAAAACTGTGTCCACTAATTACAATAATTTTTCCCTAAACAGACGACAGAAAAGCTTAATTTAAGTGCTAAAGGATAGGAGGTACAAAAGTAGAATAACTACGAGTCTGTAAAATCTTTGCAGGAGTTACTTGCATTAATTTACATATTTTCCATATCGCGACAGTCTGAGGTGGATCTGCACCTCCTGTTTCGTATGGCAAGTTCCTCTGCATCCGAAACAAGCCGGATTATTCGTGTCTTCACTCAATAAGACCCTAGCCATCTTACTCGATATATTTGAATCGGATCGATGTGTCTGTACATCTCGTGAAATTCATCAGTGAATTTTTTTTCTGCATGCCACGACATTTATACCAAAAATCACCCGTAGAATTTTTCTTTTGAATCCACTTTGGATTCTCTCATCCAACCTTTGTACCGTAGAACATGACTGGGATGATCAGAACACTACATATGTATGTACATATAGTGCTCCTTAGTCGTTTGTGCCTTCTCAGGTTAAAGACGTATGTATATATGTATGTACGTATCGGGTTACACAAGTTCTTCTTCTATTGATTACTGCGATACTATCGTAATTCGTTGGTACAGGTTATTTCAATGAAGGCTTGTTCGTTCAAATTCTGCGATTGTATGCATACTGCTGGTGCTTACTTATGTACGTCATACAGAGCTAGTATCACCTCTATTAGCTCCATCTGCTATCCAAAGCTCATACATACATATGTATGAACATACCCCCTTTTCCACACATAAGAGAAGTAATTAAATCACATTCCTATAAGTAAGGCCCAGCGTATAGCTTTTCTGTGCATAAGCGGTGCTCTACGCACATCCCCTCTGCGGCACTGGATATTATGTTTCATTTGATACCCCTGGATATATTTAGGAAGCAAATGGCAGCAAGTGCAGGCGTTCTCTTCGAAGCTACCCTAAAATCGTCAAGAAAAGAATTTGGCACCGCCTCCATTCCGAATAATTTCAAAATCTTTTCCGAAAACACGGACTATACCACCCCAAGTCTAGCCTTCGATACGAACTTCGTCGTCATCATCCCTTTTAGATCACTCCGGAATAAAGAAGTACTTTTAGAAGATGAGTCGATTCACTTCTACACTGACGAATCTTAATCTTAACCTCTCCTTTCGTCTTCCAAATTATTGTAGCGTGTTCTACACGGAAATTATGGCGATCAAAGAAGTCTTATCTTGGCTTAAGAAAAAAGTGATATCTGCTAGGAATATCCGTATCTTTTCGGACAGTCAAGCAGCTATCAAATTCTTGTAATCGATCTCTATAAATTCTCTAGTAGCTCTAGACTGCCTATCGTCTCTCACGGCGATGGCTAAGCAATTCAATATTCACCTTTGTTGGGTGCCGGGACATAGTGTTATTCCAGGAAACTGTAAGGCCGATGAGTGTCTAGCAACATCACAATTTGGCCAAAGCTGGATTTCAAATGCTCAAAGAATTTGCATTCTCTCAATAGGTTGCATATCGGCACTACAATAGGTGTCATCACTGGACACTGTCTAATAGGCAAGCATGCCACAAGGCTGGGCCTTTTTGCGAACGACTTTTGTAGAAGCTGCATGGATGAACAAGAGGATGAAACCGTCCCTCACCTTCTTTGTTTCAGCCTAGCTCTCTCCCGCAGAAGGAAGCTTCAATTGGCGAACTTCATCAGAAGTTCAAAATGGTTTAAAGAGTAGGTAGAGAGAAACGTTCTCCTATGGTCCTATGATGTGGTATCACAATGGACCTTTTGCTGGTCTACATACATAAGTGTGTTGGCATATCTGAACTGGCAGTCACTTCAATCAAACCAAGTTACATTCAGGATGGCATCTATGCATGCAAAAAGCTGTTAGTAAGACAGCCCAATTATGGTATTTGTTCCGAAAAAATTTCGAACCGTAAGAAAGGGTGCTTTCCTAAATGCAGTACTGCCTGCTTTGTGAATCAGCAACCATTCCTAAATGCAAACTCGAAATGATGACACATCGCATGACGTTCTGAAATGCATTGTGAAGGAATACACTGCGCAAACAAAAGCAAAGAGCGCATTGTGAACTAACAATGCAAATGGAATTTGTTATTGCTCCCTTTTTTGGATTAGCATTAAAATATATTTCGTGAATATTCGGTTGTCACCAGCACCACAATTGTTTAGGAAATGATTAATTATCTGAGTTGCAATTAATTTATTACACAGATTCATACTTCCAAAAAATAAATTGTGCGCATTCCTAAACGTCATGATTCACAATGCAACAGAACGCGCACCACATACTCAAAGCATCGTGTGTTTGCAGCACGGATGCGATGTGCAGTCACAATGCGCATTTTGGTTGAATTTAGGAAAGTAGCCAAAATTCCGATTCCAACGCATGACACCATCATGGTATCCGTTCCCACGAAAAATCGGAAAACTTCTACGGGACCAATATCTGTCGGAGAACTTCGGAGAAAAAATCACAACAACTTACAGAAAAAGAATGTCTCCGATATTAGTGTCGAAACGGATACCTTGACATGAAATTCTACGCTTTCGTACGAATCGGAGAAAATCCCGTTCAGATCATTTCGGTCATTTTCTGTAAATGTACTTTACTTTGAATAAAAACAATAATAATAATAAATTTCATATAAGCATAAAAAAAATTCCTAACTAAATTCCTCACATGACACTAGCCACTAAACTGCCATTTCAAAACGTTAACAGAACTTATTGTCAGCCAGTGGCCCAACTTGTGAATCCGCAAAGTTTCATGCTCAGCAAGTCTAGACACAACAATAAGACTAATTAAAGGTTGTCTGTGTCAAATTCAAGACGGGTTCAGATTGCTGGACAGGAACCAAATCCATAATATTCTTTAAGTTTGTTAATGATAGTACATATCTGCTTCACACTCGGCTGCCTTTCATTCTCATTAATTCCGATTCCGGGTTGTTTATGAATGAGGCGATTCATTCATTTAATTTTTTTTTTCTCAAGAAACCCTCTCCATTCACTGCACAGTCCTCTAAATAGGTAACTACACACATGCACATTCATTGAAACTCATATTTCTATTCTTGAACACCAACTGAGCACTGCTTAACAAGTCTCAAGTCCTAACTCGGTAACCCCAGTCAATCTTCCTTCAATTATCCAATGAAAATAATAATCCCTTCTCTGCTACTCAGTCATTAGGTTAAGTGGAATTTTGTTATCCTTTAAAATTCACATTAACAGCAGTCGTGTAGCACCGGCAGTAGCAGGCAGCGCAGAACCAGCAGCAATAGGAGCGCGCCCCTGTACAGAGTTCAATAGTCTTTTGACACGACGTCCTACGAGTCAAGTGGTGGTGCAGAGCGGAGATTTTCTTGCATGGTGCTTTCAAGGAACCTATCCCAATGTGTTTTTGACCGAAAGCTCCAGAAAAGATGTTACACAATGAGTTGTGAGATATGGGAAAAGCTTTTATGTGTGTCTTGCGGAATTGTTTTCTTGTGATTGGTTTTGTTTGGCTTTTTTTTTCTAAGAAGCCACATGGCGATTCCTCCCTCCATACTAGGTTGCAAGGATAAAATTTCGGTTGTCCTCTTATTTTTTTTTTTTTATTATGTTTTGGATTTTGCAACTATGTTCGATTGACGCATGCTCTGGTGGTGGTGGTAGTTTCCTTTTGTGTGTGGTCTTCGATCACCTGACCTGAGAAAGGAAAAATTTGTGAGACTAGTTTTTGTTAATGAATTCTACTTTTTTTTTTTTTTCAATTGTGACTGGTAGGCGTAAGTACGTTTGTGTTAGAGGAAGTTGATGTGTGCATTATTTATAAGATATCGGGGAGGAGGAGCACGACGTAGCACAGAGGGGTGTTACCAGATGTTTTGCAATAAAATACATAGTTAGTTTGAATATAATTGCTTAGATTAGGAATAAGACTTTCTATCTAAATAATAAGATTTCGAATATTTGGTGCGGTAGGTCCGATAAGTCCTTAGGGGTCCTAGGGTATAGCTACCTACCATTCGCGTTCTGGATGTTATATGAGGCATTGACCCACGGCGCCTATTAAGTTTCAGTTCTATAAAATCGTACCAATCGTACGCTAGTAACGCTAACGCTTCAATTTGGAAAATCAGCACTATGAACTTTGAGAGATACGAAACAAGATTTGGATATTATTTGGTTTAAGTTGCCAAGAGTAATTATTTCCAAGAGTCTTCTACTTATTTCAGCTAGTTTACAGCCGCCTTCTTCGTCTGTTAACCATACTTACAGCATTGAAAATTCGAACATCTTTAGAGGAAGTTTGAGGGACTTGCCTTCAAACCGCTATATGATTTCTCAATTTATTCTAATGCTTATGCGACCTGCATTCAAAGTGGTAGAGTTGAAGGAAAGATCTGTAACAGAAATACCATCAGTCTTGATTGAGTTCAAAGTAAATAGTCAGTCAATGTAAAAGCCTTGTGGGTCTAACTTTTATCCATATACGGCAGTTTCTGAGGCGTATGTGGAACAAATGTGCACTTATAAATGCTGGAAGTACAGATGATACAAACTGCTGGTCCTG
The DNA here is from genome assembly GCA_905220385.1 of Xylota sylvarum. Taxonomy (NCBI): domain Eukaryota; kingdom Metazoa; phylum Arthropoda; class Insecta; order Diptera; family Syrphidae; genus Xylota; species Xylota sylvarum. The sequence goes on along the minus strand of LR999957.1, from coordinate 97,133,628 downwards.
GCCAAAAAACTGGTCAAACAAACAAATTAATACCCTTGTGGAGTTTTAAGTGTCTTAGAATGATATTTTGCTTAGATTATGTGATACATAGCACATCATTTACCCAAAACCGAAATAGATTATCTGACTGCTCAAACGTCTGTTCACAAACAGACATTACTCAGTAGACAACGTATATAATAAATCTGTAAGAACATTTCAGCTGGTCGGCTTTCGTTGTTTGTATTTATTTCTATCATTACCTCTTTACCTGGCAATATTTCACATAATTTGTTTACATGCACTTTTGGCAATTTCTACTCGGTAAATGCAACAACAAGTGCATATGCAACACCCTTACGCATAATTGAACACTTCGCTCTGCAGCCTGGCACTTATCCTTTTTCTCTACCTACATATTTATGTTGCCTATAAAAATGTAAAAAATTGCACCTAACAAACCACCCCCACTGACCTGCTTCCTAACCCACTATTGCGTTAAATTTCAAAACAAATGCATATATGTTATGTGCATACGTCAATACACACAATAACACAGAAAACAACCCCTGATGCGACTGCAACATCAAACCAGGAACCTATAAAAGCACCCTGTCGTAGGTTTGTTCGTAGAAATATAGAGAGGGAGGAAAAGATGTCCGTCTCGTGTGTACTACCAACCAAACGAAGGGATCCTCTGACTTTTGTGTGCTTCTACCCCCATTTAGTTCTTGCACTCTCTGAACGCAAGTTGTGTTTTTCATTTCAAAAAATAATCAAATATACATACATATATAATTATCCGTATTCAATTTTCTGTCATACACAAATACACTTACACATCTTCAATTTGATTACAACAAAAAAAAAAAACGATAATTAAATTTGTAATTTAGACAAAAGAGTATTTTATTCAACACAATTCGCTTCATTTTGTGCATCTTCTCTACAGAGTTGTAGTCCTTCGAATCCACCCTCTATAACCCCACCTATTATCTATCTTAAATCGAGAAAAAGAACCTCACTATCGCGCGGAGTGTAATAAAGGACAAAAAAAAAGGATAATTATTGCACTGTTTTTGTTACGTTACGAGCCGCATAATAATACAATTATTGCCGCACCTTAAAATAGTGTATATACACCCAAGAGAAGAAAACTACTCTACACATCGCGTTGCACAGAAGCATATGTAGGGAGAGCGTAGTGAAAAGAGGCAGAAACAACCGAAGTTGCAGCAGCAGCATCAGCAGGAGCCAGCAGCAGTTGCAATCGCAGAGGAAAAGGACGAAAATTAAAACGCACCTAAAATTACAAGCACAAAATTAAGAAAAGCAGTAAGGAGCACCAGCAGAAATTTGGAAGAAAAAAAAAAAAACGCCCAAAAACGTATGACAAGAAATTAAGCGAAAAAGGATATCTCGCGAGCAATTAAAATTTGAGAAAAAAAGGATATACTACTCCCACCCTAGAGTTTTTGTTGTACATTTTTACTACTCATAGAGTCACGTCATAGTGCAGTTGGTGGTTGTGTGTGTTTCTCATTTGTGTTTTTTTTTTTGATTTGTAATTTCTAGTGCAGTAGGATAATTAAGGAAGCAAAATTCTTTTATTAGTGCCGTGATAAAGGACTTTCTTCAAATGAAATAAATCGCTCAAATTAGTGTAAAACACTGGATATTTCTCCTCTCTACAAGGATTCTGCATTTATCTCCTATTTTGCCACAGCAGTACTTCCAATACCAAAAAGAAAAGGACACTAGGAGTGGTTTGTATATTTTTCCCAAAAAAAAAAAAGACAATTTAATACCCCATCCCATCCTTCCCCCTTCTATTGCAGCACGATTGGTATTTGTTTTGCCTAGATTTTTACGTTTCATAGTATAATCCTGGATATATCCTTATTTTACCCTCATTTATGTGGGAGAATTAATCGATTTAGATGGGAGATGTATGCAATCCTTTTTTTTTTTTTGTCGTATTGTTGTTGTCATTGCATCTGTGTCATTGTTTGTCTCTTTTACTCGGGCAAGCTTTGAAATGCAATAAAAAGCTTTGGCTGAGGTTGTATCAGTTTTGGTTTGATGAGAGTCGTTTCCTTAAACCGTGTCGCGTCGTCTTTCGTCCTGTTGTTTATTTTTCTTTTTTTCTCTCTGTATACTATTCTTCCGGCAGCTTTTACTATTTTATTGAGGGTGGTAAGGGTTAATGGGGATTGTTTTTTTTTTCCTTATTTTGTGTTGAAGGGCTAACGGAAAGGAAGGGCGGTAATGCACATATGCAGAATTTTTTGAAAGAAGTTTCATTCAGTAAAAAAGAGAGAGTGGGTTTCAAGAGAATGGAGTGTATCGGACTCTCTTTGTTATTGGGGTGGGTTATATTTTTCTCACGAATTGTTGGATAGTTTGTTTACACACAAATTTAGCTTAAAAATTGTTTGTACTGCGCGTATAGACAAATATTGACGAATGAATTAGAAGCATTTTGTTTCCTTATGGCGGCATATACTCTTAATTATATCCGGAACAGTTTTATCAAAAATATTAGGCCTCTCATATCCGTCAGATTTCTTTTGCATTTATTTTCCTATTTGTTTGTAGCTCAATTTGATCATTGATAAGATATCTAGTTAATCGATCGATATCACATTGAATTGTTGTTGATGATAGCAATGACTCTAATATAAATGTAATTTGTGTAGCACCTGGCTACCTACAGCAGTTGAATCGTTTGATATCATTTTCGTTTGGGGATAATAAAGATTTTTGAGTATTATTTCGTAGCCAAACGTTAATTGTCAAAATAAGGGATACTATTGTTTCAGGAGGTTACTACAAGACCTGATCGTCAATTAGGATTTGGTTGTGCATTCAGGATCATATCAAATCAAAAAGCTTACAATTCTACGCCATATAACAAGTCCATACATATATGTATGTATAAATGTATGTAAAAGGCTTAACTATACTTACAATTTGTTTTTTGGAAAAAGTGGCCAAAAATTCTTTATACAGCAGAATTCGAGTAATTTTTCGAAGGAAGTAAGATCATACATTTCTGATATTTTTGTCAAATTTCTGGCATTATTTCTATAATTTTTTCTCTTTTTTCCATTTTCATAAAATTTACCAGAGTCAGTGTGGCATAATTTGCAGTTTAAATTCTGAAACTTTCTCGAATTGTTTACATATCAAAAAACAAACTACCTCCAAGCTCTCGAAATCAAAGTTAGACTTACTAAAAGTTTCAAAGGATAACTAGTTTCTCCACTTCTCTTTCTACAGCGGCGAGCGACCTTTACAAGTTCCTTCAGTTTTTGTAATGGTCTTATTTATTGCGACACCTGTCATTCCAATCAAAATGTACATTGTTTGCCGCTAAGCGGATGACAAACTTGTAACCAAATAATCGCTGCTTTACTGCAATTGGAAATAATTGTTTCAGTCCTTCACATGTCATGATGTAAATTACAATTTGACGATTGGTTTGACAGATATAACTATCTGAAGTTAGTTATATCTGTCAAACCAATCGTTCAGATAGTTATATCTGTCAAACCAATCGTCAAATTGCAAACTGTCAGTATCAGTGTCAGTTTTATTCAGTAGTCTGAATATGTACATGCTTCAACAACGTTACCAAATTTTAGAAATATGGTTCCAAATTTATGGTTCTGTGCGGCAAATAGAGCATTTGCAGCATTTTACACCCGACAAAATTGACCATCTTAGACTGGTATTCGCCGTATTGTTGACCATTGTCGCACAACATTTTCTTTGCAAGATGCAGTGGCACCGTGATGCATAGGAAGACTGCGTACTGAAGAGAATATTACATCCGTTCAGGAGAGTGTCATGAGATTATCGAAACGCCGTGCGGTCTGTGGGCTGGTGGAGTCATCGTCATTTTTCAAAAATAAGGCTAATCAGCATGTTACGGTTCACGGTATTCCTATAAAGCCATGATTAATTACTTTTTTGTTCCCTGATTGAATGGCATGAATGTGGAAGAGATGTGGTTCCATCAGGATGGCGCTACGTGTGTGTTGTTCAGCAAACGAAACAATCAACTTATTGAAGGAAACATTAGATGAATGCATTTTCTCGTAATAGATCTGTAAATTGGCCTCCAAAATCTTGAAATTTCACGCCTCTTGATTATTTTCTTTGGGGATACGTTGACAAACCAACAAAAATTGACACATTAAAAGCCAACATTATACGTTTTATTGAGGACATACGGTTCATTTATTTCTCGGCACGTTTTTGTTTACCCCTATCTTATAAAAAAAAAACGTAATCGATACGATGACGCATTTAACACCCACACGCATTAAATTCATATCAGATAACATCATTCCGATAACGATCTTACCTTTAACACTCTTTTTTTCATCTGCCACCAGCGCTGCCAATTCCCTATGATCGTAGTAGATCAGACTGGGTACGATGGCAAATTGCTGAGGAAACAATTGAACTGCAGCTTCTATATGCCATTTGTAGCTCCAGTAGGTAACAAACATTTAACGACATAAACGTGTTTGTATAACTTTTGTCTGTTAAGTCCGGCTGTACGTCTCATTCCAGGAGACGTACAGCCGGTGCTGTATGTGCTTCCATCATTTAAGAATTTGTAGACAGATGTGGGTGATTGTTCTTTAAGGCATTTTCTCTTGATATAGGCGCCAAATTGCATTTAATTTTCTAGGCAAGTTGAGCTGTACAGTGAATACTTTCTATGGACCCCGTTTGTAAGGTACATATTTTCAATCTGCTCCTTGGTTTTTTTTTTATAAAAAAAGACCTGCTGCTGAATTTCTCAATAGCTCAATACATCCGGATATCGGTAAAGTATTTTTATCTTACTGGGGTTAAACATACATTTTAAAGATACCATACTTTGTTAAAGAGAATTGATTGTACCTAGCACATGCACACTCCAATTTATTAATTGTGGCCACCTCATTTGTTAGTTCTGAGATATTGGGCCTGTCGAATTCTGTTCCCACTTTGTTCACACTTTGTGGAGAAGTTTAGATAACTTTTATTAGAACACACAGAACACAGCTTTCGATACTTTTTCCTTTTGTTAGTACACTCCGCAAGAATATTTCTCAATGGCACCACTACGTACCTGTACCACTACCACCCCCATCTTTAAGAGAGAGCAAAGAAGCAACCCTCTTGGGAAAACTAAGAGAACCATAGGGAAAATGCATTGGCTCTCCATCCAGCTCCACTGAAAAAGTTTTCCTCGAACGGAAAAACCGATTTTGCCTCGACGTGGTCTTTTCAGTTTATTTCGGTTCTATTCAGTTGAAGGAACGTGGTTTTGTTCTTCTTTCAGTTGATTTAATTTATTTTTCTCCTAATTTAATTTTTTTCATTTGCGTTTTAGTTATTTTTTTTTTGTTCTTAACTTAATTTCTTCGTTCGGTTACTTTACGTTCGTTTCGGTTAAGTTATTTTTTTTTTTTGTTAAATTATACAACAAAAAAAAAAGTTTTTTTTTTCATTTAAAAAAAAAAAAAGTTTAAGGCCAAAATATTTTCAAAAAAGTGCATTTTCTAAGTTAATCTTAATTATAAATAAAAGAAAAAAAAAATTAAATAAACTTTTCTTCTTGTTTTGGTGTGTTGTTGAGTTTCCATATTTTTCGTTTCGGAATTTATTTTAATTAAATTTATTTATCGTTTCGTAATCGGCAAACATATATATTTTCTAAGTGCATCTATTATTGGAAATTATGTGTTTTTGAGAGGCACATCAGGTTTTTGAGGGGCACCTGTGTGCGGTTTACTTATTGAAGGTACCTCCAGATCCACATTTTCTTTTGACAGCTAATTCATATACATATACCATTTGAATATCGTTAAAAGTTCCAAAAAATTGAAATCCTCTTCTTCCTCTCTCTTCCACATTTCCATACGTACACTGATGAATTAGAAGAGAGACATAAGTAAAAAAAAAAAAAAAAAAGTAGGAAAACTAATTTCCCGCTGCCGCCGTTTTGATGATGTTCTTCGAAAGTTATTTTTGAAAATTCTAAAAATATTTCAAATACAAAATTTCTTTTCAAATGAAACGTGTGTATACAAATAAATTTTTCTGTGAACACACTTATCAGTGTTCTCTTTCAGTTCTCTGGGTAATTTCTGACCATTCTGCTCGTTTGTATTGAACTTTCTGACCTACAATGGATTTTTACAATATTTTCAATATTATTTTCGACATTATTATTAGAATTGGATTTGTGCTGCCGAAAAGCCGAAAAGCTCTGCGAAGAACACTTGATCCATTTTTTTTTTGCCGTTGATTCAAGAATTTATTGCAATTTGTTGCAATTTACAATATGCAAATAGTATACATATTCACATATGTATGTTGGGGAGATATTCCCGGCTATGTTATTGCCAACCATGTGATTTATTTCATTGAATGTGAATGAAATGATTACAGAAATGTGTGTGGGATTTGATTTGTTTTTATTCCGGCATATTGGAGAAAACTCGTGTTAATAAATTATGCGATGATCGCATTCTAGGAATCGATATGTACTTGTATTTGGTAGAAATTTATAGGTTATGAATGGCTACATGGCAAGGATACATCTTTCAATTATGAACTTTTATTATTTTAATTTTAAATTTGGCGTTATTTAAAGGCATTGAGCATATGGCCACAGTTGTCACTTTTAATTTTAATGTTAGATCAAAATTCATGCCTCTACTAATTTATTTATCTAAGAACTGATGTGAAGGCCATTTTCTATCAAGCTTTTGTGCTTGGATTCCGGACTTACATATGTCAGGCTACTGATAGTTCGGTGGAACATAAATCTGTCTTAAATGAAAAGAGCCTACAAGCAGATTTATAGAAGCGCATATCCTGACTTTCAGCATTACGACTCTAAGAAGAGACCCATGGATCCCATCAGCGTGTCCAGAATTGACAATGTCGTGGATCTTGTGAGGAATCATTTATCGCGATCAGTGAATGTCACTGACAACGTAATAATGGGTTTTTCAATAAGGACATAACAAGTTTGTATTTAAATAAATACACAAAATAATTGAGATATCGGGCTGAAATTTATTCCACGTGCAGCACACTCGTAGAATCTCGTTCATATGACCATCGTTTGCAACGATCGATTCTTTAGAGCCAATTCTCCACCAATCTCTCACACATATCAGACGGAAAGTTGGAAATTTCGCGTTCGATGTTGTTCATGAGCTCCTCTAACCTTGTTAGCTTGTTGGCATAAGCCACCGACTTAACGTAACTCCATAAAAGAAATCCAATGGCGGCGTTAAATCGCATGAGCGAGGTGGCAATTCGTCCGGACCATTTCTCTAGATTACACGATTACCGAACTTCCACTTCAATAGATCAGTTGTTTGACCAGCTGTATGGCATGTGGCACCATCTTGTTGGAACCGCATATCACTGATATCAAGTCAATTCAATTCTGGCCAGAAAAAGTCCTCCAACGTGGCACGACAGCGAACTCCATTGACCGTAACATGGCGATCATTTTCATCGACGAAAATCTCACTGCCGGAATGAAATCCACACCACACTGTCAGTTTTTGTGGATTCAATACGTGCTCTTGACGCACATGTTTGTTGCTGTCCAATAATGCGTAGTTGGCTTATTGACAAATTCTTTAAGCCAAAAATGAGCTCCATCGCTGAAGATGATTTTTCAATGAAATTCAGGATTTTCTTCAAACTTTTACAGAGCCCAATCGGAGAAGTTTTGGCGCCTCAAACGATCAAGAGGCTTCAGTTCTTGCGTGAATTTGATCTTGTATGGGTGTAGGTCAAGATCTTTGCGGAAAATTTGCCACAATGAGGACTGAGAGATTCTCAATTCCAGTCCTGGTTTATTTTGAACTGAAGCACTTATGGCTGCGATAATTTCTGTACTTCGACCGGTGCGTTGTCTCAGTGGCATAAGAACATTCAATAGTGAATTTGTTGACTGGATAAATTGAATTTATCCACTATAAGTTGATGATTTGGAGAAGAATATGTACATATGTATGTATATCTTGGGAGAACCCTCTTTTTTTAACCAATTAATATTATATCTTATCATATCATACATTTACCCATAACAACTGGGAAATCAACAGGTTTCGAATACACACTGTGGCAATCCAAAACCAGTTCAACAGTCATCCTTGAGCATATGCTTACCAAATGCATAATCTTATCTAATTAGTGTATTCGTATCCACTTTTATGGTTTCCGGATTTTATTTGAATGCGGACGCTAGTTGGACATTATATGCCTACATTGTTGACCTACAAATTCCAAATTAATTTAACACCCCCAAAGCCTTATTCTCTCACCTTAACAATATACATTCCAATAGACGTGGTTTTAGTAAATCAATTGAATCCGATTAATCTAAAACAAATCTAATTTAAAAAAAAATTGTTTTCTTTGTTCTTTTCTTCTCGTTGCAGTTTTATTTTGATCGTTCTTTATGTTCAATTAAATTACAAATAAGAAAGTATAAGAAGAAGCTTTTTTTTTACACATATTGTGATCGATTTTACAAAAGAAAAAAAAAATAAATAAAAAAAAAAACACAAAAACAGAGAACTGCTTTAACAAATTTAAAACGAACAACGTACACACTAACCAATTTGGTAACTTCAGCATCAACAATTTAGGCCAAGTAAATAGATCAAAATTGTTTATTTTCTACATGTCTAGTAATAATGTTTTGTTATATTTTTCTATTTCAGGACAATTTTTTCTACGTAAACGTTCGTTTGTGTGTTTTATTTACAATCATAATAAATTTAAAAAATAAAAAAACAATTGTATCAGTATTATTAGCTATAGAATATTTGACTTTCTTCTAACTAGAACAAAACAAAACAAAACAAAAAAAAAAGAAACTTCTCTTAGTGAACATTTTTTATATACACGTATATATTCTGTAATTTGCTTTGTAAATAAAACAAACACAATTTTCTTTCGACTACACCCACATCCTCCTTCCCGTGTTAAATAAAAATTTAAACCAATCTAAATGATGACCAGCGGAATGGTTGAGGGACAGCAACAACAGCAGCAACAGCAGCAAAATGGCGGCAGTACGTCTGAGGATCCGAAAACTAATTTAATTGTTAATTATCTGCCACAGACAATGTCACAGGAGGACATTCGATCGTTGTTTGTCAGTGTTGGTGAAGTTGAGAGTTGTAAGCTCATTCGTGATAAAGTTACAGGTGAGTGTATAAGTTTATAGATCTTTCTTTCTTAAAATACTTTTCGATTGGCAAAATGAACTCAGAGCTTGGACAAAACTGGCATATAGTTTATCTTAACTAAGTTTTGTGTATACACTCTTTTTTGGTGGGTGTAGGTTAAGTGCATTAGAACGTTGAGACTTTTTACTAGAAATTGAAAAATGATTACCATCTAAAATTTTACAAACTATTGTATGAAAATAATTTTGGTTCCGAGCTTTCGAATATGTATGTATGTCACTAAAATTTGCAAATTTTGGCTTCAGATGTAATAAACCACGCCCACTGACTTTTTATATATTTTACTTTTTTTTATTACTTAAATCAACGTCTGTTAAAGGTATTGTTGTCATCGTTCGAACAATATTCTTGCTTTCAGAAAAAACGTATAATTTTGACTGTCCCAACTCTTGCGAACGTCTGAAAAACATCCAGGAGTACTATAGTCCTGAGAAATCTTCTATACATAGTTTTATTGACTCAAATCAAAATTAAAATTTTTCTTGGAATGTGTAATAAACTTTTACTTTTGGTTTTGTCCCAAAATATTGCCAAACAATATAAATTCAGGGAAAACTCTTCAATGGTTTATTTCATTTTTAACGAAAATTGTAAGATTTTCTTAAAAAAACTGTGAAAAAAGTATAAGCTCAAGATTTTTATTTAGTAGTTTTTAGATAGTAATTTATTCAATAAGATATGTTTTGTCGTTTATTTCTTATAACACTTAACAATCAACGCGGTAGAATGGAAATAAGATTGTTTTAAGTGATTTCCGGTTTATTATTCCACGTTTTAACAATTATGTGTTTGAGTTGTTCCTCATTTCGAATATTTGGCTTTCTCTGATCATAAACCGCCCTTGCCAGGATACCCCAGGTTTTCAATGGGGTTTGGTCTGCACTTACCGCTGGCTAAGATAAAAGCTTGATTCATTTTCTTACACCCCCGTTATTGTAGTCCTTCCTTTATGTATAGGAGCGTTGTATTGTTGAAAAATAACATCATTGTCTTCAGTTATCATTATCAGGGGGAGAACGGAATCCTTCAACACTTCGTACTTTTTGGCGTTATTTCTTTCAGAAATAAAGACAATTTCAGTTTTCAGATTACCGATGAAGCTATCCACATCATAACTCCTCCTTCTGCTAAAGGCCTGCGTGAAATGATTTTCCTTTCTTTCCTGAGCTCATGCCAATAGTACTTGCCTTCGAGGATGAATTTCTTCTCATCACTGAAGATCACATGCGTTCATATTTCATCGTGTTGAACATGTGTTTCAGTGAATCGAATACGTGCTTCCTTATGTTGCTGTATAAGTGGTGGTTTACTCAAGCACCTTCGGTTTTTTCAAATCCAAAGTCCAAAGCTGCTACCCACTTTCTGACGAGGCTAGCTTCGCAGTCCATATTAATACGTCGAGCCATTTTGAATGAAGAAGCTCCTGTTTTTGTCATTTCACGTAGAACAGCTCATTTTACCCTCGGTGGAATTTTCGTTGGTCTTCCAAATCGCTTATTTGTTCCGTAATTTTCAATCCCGGCCTGTAGAAAATTCTTTACTTCTCCTTGAGAGCTATTTACTTCAGTGGCAGATTGTCGGAGCGTCACTCCACTAGCTTTTAAGTCGACTATTCTTTGTTTTTCAATGTCGGTTTGAAGAAAATCATTTAAAAAAAACTGTCTATTGTCACTGCAGGACGTTTGTATTGTTTCTTTAAAAATAGTGAGCACACCAACCTCCACTTTATAATTATGGGTGCCGTCGTATGTATACTTTTTCACAGGTAAAATTTGGCTTTTTTTTATAGAAAAATAATGCCATTTCTGTTAAAAAAAGGAGGGAAAGGGGGTTACCCTGAATTGGTATTGTTTGGCAATATTTTAGGACAAAACTAGTATTATTGCCAGTATTTTGGAACAAAACCAATCATATATGTTTATTACACATTCCAAGAAAAAAATTTATTTTGGTTTGAGTCTATAATTTCCACAGTACTGTAAAGTTATTATGTCGTTACTCATGTTAAGTATAGCATCCGCATCCTCTACATCCAAAGTCGATTCGAGTCGGTCGACTGTTACAGGATTAGTTTTCTGTTGACCACGCACCAGCAGCACTCTGAAATATCAATATTCCGTCTGGAAAAATAGTTTATTTAGAAAACGAATACCGCATCTAATCATCACAGTTTCTTTTTAAATTGATTGTTCGCCTTAAAATGTAGTCCAACAATCCCGGTGTCGGGCACCTCCTGTACTCCTAGCAAGAGACCAAATTATAATATGTTTTCATGTCAATAATGCTGCAGGTTCCTTCCATTCATAAAAAAATTATAACACGCACAAACAAAACAAACGGTTTTTTAAAAGCCTAACTCGCCTCTCCAACTATTTATTTATTTTTTTATAATACTGTCTTGTCTTTATGTGGCCGCCGTGGCTTAAGTGGCTAGTGCGTTGGACTACGGAGCGAGGGGTTCGAGTTTCAATCCTCAGACAACACCTAAAAATTTCTTTCACGGTCTGACAAATATCCGAGGGTATAACTGCCATGAAAAAGCTTCTCAAATAAAAAATTGCCCTTCGGCGACAGCATTAAACAGTAGGTCCCTTCCATTTGTGCAAAGAATATAACACGCACAACACAAATAGTTGTTGGAAAAGCTAGGTCCCATGGAGTTGTCGCGCCAAATATTTGTATTTGCTGTCTAGTCTTTATTGCATTTATTGATTATGATAATTGTGCATTTTTTTTGTATTGTTTTCATAGGTCAAAGTCTCGGCTATGGCTTCGTCAACTACATAAAGCAGGAAGATGCCGAGAAAGCAATAAACTCTTTAAATGGTCTTCGTTTGCAAAATAAAACAATTAAAGTGAGCTACTTATCCCGCAATGATTATATTACCTAATTACAAGTTTTTGTTTCCCATTTGTAGGTGTCAATCGCCCGTCCTAGCTCAGAATCAATTAAGGGAGCAAATCTATACGTATCTGGTCTTCCAAAGAATATGACCCAACCAGATCTAGAAGTACTATTCAGTCCATATGGAAAAATTATTACCTCAAGAATTTTATGCGACAATATCACAGGTGAGTGAATCTGCACTAAGATATGTAAAATGTAGTTTTATTTTATTTATTTTTAACTAACCCTTAAGAGGAAAATTTTCTGACAAAATAATACAAAAAAAAAAACTTAATAAACAAGTTCTGGATTTTTATAGCAAAAAGAAAAAAAAAACAAAATCAAAATTAACAAAATCAATATTTTTTGTTAGTTTTAAATTTAAAATTTAAAATTTAGAGAACAAATTTAATACATTTCGTTTTAACAAATATTTTGTACCTTCAGGTGGAGCTAGTGATTCCGGTAGGTAATCGAATATTTTTTTTTTGTAATACGATATGTGTTTGTTATAACACACTGTGGTGTTGTGTTTTGTTGTTTGTTTTAAATATATGTTTTATAATTTTGTTTGTAATTGGAATCCGATGTGTCATTCATTTAATACTTCGTTTTTCATTCATTTGTTTTCTTAACCAATTCGTAAGAAATTTATTGTTGTTCGCCATAACGCATAAGTCAAAATAAATTGTTTAAATAAAAATCCAGACATTAATAATGTATAGCAAAACGAAGAAAAAAAAAGAAACAAACTTTCCCTCTCTCTTTCTCTCTTTATCTGTCTCTTTTATGCTCATTAACTGCATTACCAAACTATCCCGCTTATCTATCTTCTATTAGCTCATTAATTCAATTACTTTGTTTGTTTAGTTGCAAAATAAAAAATGAAAAGACCAAATCGAGATATCTGATCTCTCTCAGACCGCCTTAAGCTAAAAACTAAATTGATGTATACTATCCAAAATGTATCTAACTACAGGTCTTTCAAAAGGTGTCGGCTTCATTCGGTTCGATCAACGCCATGAGGCAGATCGTGCCATCAAGGAGCTGAACGGAACCGTACCGAAAAACGCCACCGATCCAATTACAGTGAAATTCGCCAACAACCCGAGTAGCAGCAAAGCGTTGGCACCGCTGGCCGCTGCATATATAGCACCACAAAATCCAAGAGCGAGATTTCCAGGTGGAGCTGCTGCGGCTGCAGCTGCTGCTGCCATACATCATCCTACCGCCGCTGGACGTTATAGGTGGTTGATGGAATTTATCTAATCATTGTGCTAAGCCGGTTATATTATTTTTTTTTGTTTTTTTCTATCTTCCAATTTGTTTTGCTAGTTCGGTGATTCCCAGATATTCCCCACTGACTGGTGATCTCTTAGCCAATACAATGATTCCGGGGAATACTATTAATGGATCTGGTTGGTGTATATTTGTTTATAATTTGGCTCCAGAGACTGAGGAGAACGTGTTGTGGCAATTGTTTGGACCGTTTGGTGCTGTGCAATCGGTTAAGGTAAGTTGATGGCTTATATTTGTATTATGAGGGTTAAATGTGTGGAGATTAGGTTCTGCGTAATTAGTAGAAACTTAGATAGGTACTCAGCGCTTTATACTAAGTCAGTAGAGGCAGCTAAAGTAAATGAATAAACAAGTTCAGTTCAGTATTTGTCTATTTTGTTAGTTCAATGGTTGTCAGCTTCTTACTCCCCTTCTGTATTTTAGTTACTTGTTTACGTTAAATTTTCGTCTCATTTTGTTTTGTTATTATATTATCCGATCGACTCGCTTTCTCTCACGTAACAAAATAAATTCTTTTATCAAAAATTGACTATGGGTTGGCAATCTACGGAAAATGTTCAAATTCAAACCCACGTATCATGCGGCTGTCCGATCTAGCCTTGCCTTTAGAACTACACCCGTATTAAATATCCTTGCCGAGTCTGGACTCCCATCCATCGAGGACCGTCGAGATATTCTAACATTCCACCTCGCTGCAAAAATTTGCGAATCTCATAAATTCCCTATAACTGATGATGCTAAAAAATCTTAAAAGGCAACTAGATCCCAAATGCCCTTCCAGTGCATTCAATGCACTGAACTTAGTGAAAAAAGCAGGTCTACATCCTGTTCTTAAAACACAAGGCACGGAACCCGCCATGGCATCTTCCGCTTCAATATAATGTGGTCCAAATTAAAAAAAAAAAACATACATACATATGTATATCCAACTCTTCCAAGAAATAATCAAGAACTATAAGAATACCATAACTGTAGGAGGCCCAGGTTCACCCCGAACTGTAGCGCCACCTAAGTATGTAAGTAAGTAAGTACAGGAATAACTCGTGGGAAATAATATACACAAACGGTTCTCAAAGCGAAGTTGGCACTGGATTTTCGGTAGTGTCCTCAAGTGGCAACGTTCTTTCCACCGAGAAGTTTCTAGACTACTGTTCAATATTCTCCGCAGAAGCATAACCGATTCTCAAAGTAACGGAAGCTGCAAAAACGTTTTTTATTTGAGAAGTTTTTTCAAGACAATCTTACTCTCGGATGTGTATCAGACGCTCGCGAGAGGTGGGACTATGAAAGAAATTGTGTTGTCTGGAGATTGAACCCCAAATCCTTCGCTCCGTAGTCCAACGCACTAACCACTTAAGCCACAGCGTCAAAACAAACTAATACAGAAACTTTAACTTGAAAATTACATTTAATGAAAAATCACTTTAATTCTATCTGATAGCCTTGGTAGCTAATGCTGTGTCTTATAGATTAAGATGCAAATTTAATTTATGTTTTAATAAACAATAATAATAATAATATTGTATGAACTCTACTGTGAACTTGTTTCGTATATACATGTAAGTAGAATGAATATAATTAACGGAAGGGACCCCTATAGTTTGAGTTTAATTATTTATCAGAGTTATTTGAGAAATAATGAAAGTCAAAAGTCTACACAACGAGGTCCTCTTAAATCTTAAATGATGATGATTAAAACACACATGAACAAAACATGGGGTGTTTCGTTCCAGATGGCTTCCTGTGTATGTGAAGTGAAGAAATATGACAAAAATGTGTGTAACATCACTGCCATTTGATCTCCTTCAAAATATTTTTTAAATCAAAAACCCTTCTCTTAGCTTAAGTTGACTCTAGAGGATATAAATAAAAAGCCTTTCTTTAAGTCATATATTAGGTATGAATCTCTGTTTTTTTTTTTAATCTCTCGGTTATCCATTATAGGTAATTCGTGATCTCCAGACGAATAAATGCAAAGGATTTGGCTTCGTTACAATGACCAACTATGAGGAAGCTGTTGTTGCTATACAATCACTAAATGGTTACACACTGGGCAATCGGGTCCTACAAGTCAGTTTCAAAACGAACAAGCAAAAGCAAACGTAATTTTTACAAATATTCAATCGAAATCAATTGTTTGCGTTTTTAAATTTACTTTTAATTTAAATTTTATTATGTCCCATATTTTATTGATTTCAATATTACCGTCAATTCTTAAGTGTGAAGAGTCTTAAGTTTGTTTTTGTGTTCCTTTTAATTCAATTTAATTTATTGCGGTCTAATATGTTTTGTTTTGTATTATTTGTTTAAGTTATTTTTTTTTTCTTTCTCTAATTACCTATGGAATTAAATGTTTATTATTATGCAATATATACACAACTTAAAGTAACTGACTATACAAAACAAAAAAGTAATTGAAAAAAATGTAGTAGTTGACAACTTGTACTGAATTCCATGATTATTGTATTTTTTTACAGCTCTATTAATTTTTTTTTAGCAAGTCTCTTATAGGTTTGAATACATTATGTTCTTTCTGATAAACATTTGTTTTATATAGTTTTTTTCCTACGGTCGAAAATGTGCTTGATTTGTTTTTTTCTTTAAATTATTTCTTTCGAACTAATTTCTTTTTTTTTTTTGTATAATTTAATGCACGTAGGAAAAAAATGCAAAGCAAAAAAAATAAAAAAGAAATAAAAATAATAATGCAGAGAAATGAGATAATGAGATGAAACACCATTTTTAAAAGTAAAAAAAAAAAAACAAAACAAAAAAAAAAAAATGAATATTATACACCTTACTATATTATTATTAATATTATTATATATACATTTATATAAAATATTATATTATATATTTAATCTACAATTGAGACAAAACAACAAACCTAAACAAAAAGAAAAAAACAAAATCATGATTTTCACAAATACATAAATTTATACATTTAATTCCAAGTAAAAAAAAAAAAAATAACGAAACACATATGTGAGAGAAACGTATACAATTAATATTACAATAAATTATAAACAAGAAAAAGTATATATATACATATATGAATTTTGTAGATATAAATAAAAATCTAAAAAAAAAACTCCAACAAAACATTATTATTAATTACTGAAAAGAAAAAAACAAAAAAGAACGTTATTGTAGTAAATTAAAATAATTGTAGGAAAAATTTCGTAAAACAATTTTTTGTTTATTGTTTTTTTTTTCTCCTTAAAGAAAAATCGTAAAACTATCTACTTCTATGTCCCTCCTAACAAAAAAAAAAAAATACACAAAATATACAAAAACAAAATTAATTTAAAAAAAAATATTTGAATACGAACAAAGGAAAGTATGTAGTTTATAATTATAAATTATATAGATACGTCATAATACTTTCTTTTCGTGATTATTATAGGATGAGGTCGTAAGGAAAGGGGAGAATTTAGCTGGTGAAGGGTTTTGTAACATTTGACGGTAATCTTACTAAATTCCTTTTACATTAAAAAAAGTGGTGGTATTTAAAAGGAACGTTTCTTATTGTGACTAATAATTCGGTCAGAGTTTATTACAAAGTTATCATGTTCAAATGTTGGAAGATTAAGATAAGTCTATGAGGATTCCCTCAAAGGACTTTGTTTTGGAGAAAGTAGTCAAATTGGTGTCGAATGCCTCTGAACAGCGTTTGTTTTATGTTACCGCCTTATTATAGTTAAGCCTCGTTCATAAGAACCAAAAATAATCAGTTTAACTTTTGTTTAGCGAAATGAATCCGGTGGTTGTTCTCTGCATCCTTTCCTTCAGTTTTTTTTTTTCAAACTATGTCCATGTCTTAACTATTTCTTTTTTGCCTTGCTAAGCTATTCTTTACCTTACGACCTTAATCTTGTAATATGAACCAATTTATTACACTTCCAGTACATTTCGGTTAAACTAGACAAATTATTTTAAAGCAATTTATTTTTTAAAAACAAATGCAAAAATCGCTTAAAATTAGTGGAAAAAATAAAAAAACAAAACGCATAAGTAGAAAAAATGAGAAAGGAAGTTTCAAGTATATAAACTACGTAAACGTTAAACAACGAATAATATAAAATCTATTTTGTTATGTGGTTTCAAGTAAACAAAAAAGCAACAACATTAATACAAATAATTCTGTTTTTTTGTTGTTTTATTTCATGTCTCTTTGTTTTTGGAATGATTTCTTCAGCACAAATTATTGTTTCACGCAAAAAAAAAAAAAGAAAAACAAAAATATCACGTCATAATACTTTATACACTTAAATAATTATTCTTTTTTTCTTTTTGAGTTCTTTAAATGCATGAACAAATTTTATGTTTTGTTATGTCTTTCTCTGTGTCTGTCTTTTTTTGTTCGTTTCATTCTATGTCTATGATTTAAAAACTATTATTATTTATCTATGCGTTTAATAAATGTTATAATTATGTTTATTCTTTAATTGTTCTTTGTGTTGCCTGTTGTTATTGTAATTATTTAAGTATGTCTTTTTTTTTAGTCTCTGTTCTTTTGATGTCATGTTATTATATGATTTTGTTTAGTTAAATAAAAAAGTTGAAAAAAATGTACGCATATATTTTTTTTTGTCTTAAAAATTAACACATTTTCAGATATGTGGTAGGTATTTTTTGCATATCTTGTTATTAAACTTATAACAAATAACACCAAATCACACAAGCAATGCAAGTGGTTACAGAATAAATTAAATTTATATAAATGAAACACTCACTTAAGAAAAAAAAAGTTAATGAGAAAAACAAATGGTGCTTAAAATATTTTCCTTGATGGTATTTTAAATAAAAAGATATGATAGAAATTATTAATAAAGATGTAGAAATTATTTACGAAATAAGTAAAGAAAAAAATGGTAGAAAATATGCAGTGACTGACGATGGTAAATGTTAAGTTTGAAAAATTCGATTCTAAGCAATACATTGGACTTTCATTTTTTTTTTTATGGTTTTTTTTTGTTTTCATTTCAAATTCCTGCGACGATCTAGCCATCTTCAACTCTGTATGTGCACCTGGAGCAACTGAGCAAGTAGAAAGGGAACGAATGGATTAATGACAATATTTATACATATAAAGCGCAATGAGGAAGAAATTTAAATTTATATCGGAAAAGAATATAATCTTTATACTTATTACTTCGAATAACTTGAAACAGTCAGGATTTGTAAACACTTAAAATTACATAACTTGTTTCATGATTTTTTGAACGCAAGAAGATTTGTGTGAACTTACTGCAAACAATTGCTTACTCAACTTAAGAAATACTGTCGTTCATTTGTAAAGGCATATACATTGTGTTTAACTTTCTGTTTTCCTGATTAATTAAACAAAAAGGAAGT
The DNA here is from genome assembly GCA_905220385.1 of Xylota sylvarum. NCBI lineage: Eukaryota > Metazoa > Arthropoda > Insecta > Diptera > Syrphidae > Xylota > Xylota sylvarum. The sequence continues at coordinate 97,114,815 of LR999957.1, read as the reverse complement.
TTTTTTTTGTTAAAATCAATGCGTTGACACTGTTAACGAACTCGAGGTATCACTCTGTTGAAAATTGTTAATTCTTGAAGCGGCAGACATCTAAAGAGAGCTGGTAATGCCTTTGTACTCGTGGTACTCTCAATAGCTCCAAAAAATAAATCCAGACAAACAAGGTCGTAGAACGATTACGTATACAGTTGATGTCAAGTTTGTATTACAATTTTATAAATCAGGTTTTCGTTTTGAAATTTGTATTTACCAGGTGTACACAGAAAAAATATTGGAGGCTGATGGTTTTCTTCAGTTTTTAGTTTCATAAATTCTACAAGCAACATGAATACTGCTCTTTGTAGCTCAGTCAAAATAATCTACTGGTCGTAGAGCAGTCCCAAAATGTTACTTTTTATTATTTCCTCTTTTTACCCTTCAAATCCTTAGTCACTGTTTAACGTCCTAGAAAGCCAAAGCGTAGTATATCGCTACAAAAAAATGTGTTCAAAATGCATGAGAAAGTAAAAAACAAAATTATTGAAATTAACAAAAAAAAAAAAAATTGTTTGAAATTATAAATTAGTAAAAAATATGACTTAGCATATAGTACATATACATACACAAATTATAGAATTACATTACAAAAAAAAAAAAAAATATTAACTTAATATAAATTCATAAATTATTTTCAAGCTCACAATGTTTCTTTGTTTTTATAAATATATACATATACATATTTAAACAAACAAAAAAAAACCTAATCATCCACTCGAAAATACAAACAAGTGACAAAAAAATAAACTCAATCTTGATGAAACAAATTGAAAAAGCAATCGTGTTGAATACAAAATACAATTGATTCATACAACATTTTTTTTTTACTCTAGTATTATATTTAGGGGTAAAAAAAAAATTCAATTGAAAAGAAAGCACAATAATATATTTATCAAAAAACAAAAAAAAAAAAAAAACGACAAAAAATGAAGTAACAAATCGAAGATGAAGAATTTAAAGAATAAATGATAATGAAAAAACGTAAGGCTATAAATGTTAACATAGAACGCGCATATCCCAATTTAAGGAAAAGTAAAAAAAAAAAAATAAATAAAAATAAATAAATTGAATGTTCTTTTGTACTTTTACACTGAAAAAAGATATATAAAAAAATATATAACTAAATGTCAGTATTACCTATAGAGAAATTAAATTGAAAAACAAACATCGTACGTTGTTGAAAATAAAATGATATTTTTAAAGAACTTAAACAAAACACTTAAAGATAAATGATAAATTTTAACGGTTGTGCTAATTCCAGCAATGGAGTTATTAAAAAAAAAAAACAAACAAAATTACTTGTTTTTGTTAGTTTGTTTTTTATTGATTTATTTTTAATTCCAAATCCTGCTTTGTATAGTTTATTTAGTTCTATTTTGTGAATGACATAAACAATCTCTTTGGCATAGAAAATAACTTTAAACTAAATTGAAATACAAAGGGGTATCACTTATATGGGGTTTGCTATTTATGAATAGTGGGAGTGGGGTGGACAATCCATTAGGGGTGCAAGACTTAAAGGCGGCTTTACAATGCCTTATGTTAATAGACAACAAATACTAGACATACGATAAGAAAACTTGAAAATAATTTGTTTTAAGTAGTTCCAGCAAAATTAAATTAGTTCTCCCATCATTATTGAACCGACATTCAAGTTAACGGACAACTCAGCATTGTAGGAAAATCTTCGACTACATACAAGAATCATTTATTTAGAGTAACAGCTTATAACTGGGACTTTGTGAGGAATAGTTGCATTTCATATAAACATGTCATTGAGGAGTTGATGGAAATCAGAAAACTAAGGCAAATTTAAGAAGTGGGCCTCTGCTGATAGAGCTTTCGATCTTGCCTGTTTGTACCTATCCATTTCCATTACGAAATCAAAGGAGTCATTCATCTTCTCGCAGATCTAGCGATTATCCGAGAAACTATAAGAATATGGTTGAAATTTATTATGAGATGTTCTTCATCTAAGGATGGTTTCATCCGACAAGTTCATTCTTATGCCGAACTTAGGTAGGTAGTGTAGGGTTATTAGTTTTTCATAAGGCTCTAGGCACCATAGTGGGCTCATCGCGACCCCTATAGAACCATTACGGCGACAAATCTTAACCTAAATCATCTCTCTCATACATTTGATCTTCCTACAAAATTCATAGAGTAGATGCGTGATGTCCTTCGAGACGTGAAAGTCACTGCAGTATCTGCATAGTACTTGACATACCCTTCTTGGTTGGGCCATTTTAGGTCAGTCATATTCATGATTCAATCGAGAATCATCTTCTTAGCCACACATAAGCGTAGTGCGCAGGCTATTTTGTGTACTTTGGCCCGTAAATTCGTCTTTATTATGGCCCCTTCTACCATACAAGAGCCCCTTATGTAAGGATTGATCTGACTGACATAATATATAGCCAGTGCATCATTGGTGGTTTCAAGCCCTACTTCTTCCACGCTGTTTTCTTGCAAATGAAGAGAGTTTTATAAGTCTTGTGGACTCTTTCTTGCCGAACTTCATTGATTTTATTTACGAATGGAGTTTTATATTATTCGTTACGTTATATAAAGGCAGTTCTACATCTCACTTACTTACTTACGAGCCCTGGGCCCGGTCCTTAGCTAACTGCCCTAACTGCTCAGTTGTGTGTCAAGTCTTGTTGACAGCATATACATACTTGGTTTTTCACTCATTTATCACCCTGCTTCCTTCTATAACAATGTAATTCGTTACCGTTTTGCGTACATTATGACTTAAACATTGTGCGTCAACACCTACTATCACCTCCGATGTGATGATACAAGATTCTAGTGGCTTGATGGCATCTTGACTGTCAATATAAAGGGTATCAATACTTGTTGATTTCTTTTTAAAAAAGGTTATAAAAACGCTGTTCCATATATTTGAAGGATTGTTGCTTTATTGAAAAGACTAAACTGCCTTAACTGACTTGGCAGTAGGCCATCCTGTCAACCCAATTTTTCAATACATTTTCGATGGTTTCGGTCCCTATTTCACGAATAGCTTGACCAATATTGTTTTTGAGTGCCTGAATCTCTGGATTGTTTGCATAGCAAGGATCTTTAAAGACAACCCACAAAAAAAGTTCAACGTCTTGGAAGAAAAATTAGGTTCTTGAGTTTAGTCGCACACTTTCGGTAATAGCTGCAATACTCTCCACAGGAGATATGTTCGGTTATCAATCAGCAAACCAGTCTCATGAAATTTCATCACAAAAGCGATATTCTTCTTGACATAGCGAAAACCTCTGCTTGGAACACATTCCTAGTATCCGGAAGTAGTAAAAAGGCTTTTAAGTCTGATTCCGTTCCGTATGGCGTATTAATAGCTGCATATGTGCTTTACTGATATCAATTTACCCGCCCACAGTAATAGCGACGGCCATTTAAATGACACCCCCATAAACACTACTTATTACAAACAAAATATACATATATATTACAATAATTTATTAAAGTTATTACAAAAATAAAAAAAAAACTAATTGCAGCATAAATTTATAGCAAAACAAGAAAAATATCTATGTAACGTGAATTCTTAAAATATATGGATGACAAAAAAAAAAAAGAAGGAATATATTAAACAATAATTAAAATACGTATATTTGGTAACATTAACAATATCTTTATAATTATTACTACAATTATTATTACAAAAAGAAAAAGAAAAACATTAAAAAAAAACTTATATATAAAAGAATAAACTTATTAAATATTGTGTCTGTGGATGTCTATTGATTATAACAAAAAACAAAAAAAATCACAATTTAAATTATTAAGAAATGAAAAACCAAAACTATTCTCCTTCAGCAATGAAACTATCTTTATATAAACTTTAAATTAATTAGTTAATGTCTCTATCAATCTCATATGCATCAATGAAACCAAAAAACAAAATCAAGCAACCAACTAACAATGAAAAAAAAATGTATTAATGAAAAACAAAAAAAAAGAAATATTTATTATTATCATTATTACAATTATTACAATTGAATTTCATAAAATGAAGAAAAAATTTATTGCAAACGATAAACAAGACATGAAATTCATTTAAATTAAAAAAAGAAAATAAACATTAAAAAATTTATTGAGTCGAAATGTTTGCGGGAGTGTTTTTATTATATTACTCATACGCCTCCATTTATCCAAAACAAAATTCATGGAATGATGTAGCTGACTGGGAATTTTTTTTATAGAAATCCTTGTCAAAGAATGGGTAAAACGAATGGAATAAGGATAACATATTCAAATTGGTATTAAATATCAGTTTCTATTGATTACATATTCAGCTTTTGAATCTTTAAATGCAGTCGCAACTTTATCATCTCTACTCATAGTCGTTTAGATGGCTTGCCGCGACACCTTTATGTCAGTATATTTTGTGGTTATGTGCGCGCCGATCGTGATTAGAAGTTCTGCTGTGTGGTGAATTTTTTTAAATTAGTTTTATTTATGTATTTCATGTAGTGTAGTTAGTAAATTTTATTAAATAGTGAATTGTGAAGTGCTCAAGAATAAATTTATACCATTCAAGGAGTATTTTGTGAAGGATTGAAGTAAATATCATTGAAAATGTTGTGCAGGTGGGTGCACTAGTAGGATACGGTAAATATCCTCCTTGTTGGAACAGGTTGCTGAATGTTTTTATATGTGGCCTTGGGAATTCATACAAAGTGTTGAATTATTTGTTAGTTGTTGCACGGAATTGGGATAGTTTTTTTCTTATTAGAAACCGCGGAAGTGGATAGACATACGAATTCCAAATTCAAGGTGAAAATGATAAGGCACTGCGAGTTATGGGTAGGTGCGCGGTCACTAAATTCGGAATGCAGAACACCTAATTCCACTTTTGGTGGTTGAATTCACTAAAAGTGAAATGCAGAATATGGGGGTTCACCTCTTTTCATGCAGATATTGTATTTGCTTATTATACTGAAGCATGTTGGTACATGTTTCATCCATGCTGCAAGGATACAAAGATCGCAGCACAGACTAGCACATGTTGGATTGGGAATATTGAGATTTTCTTACACTTAAAGGTCGTCCATGACGCTTGAATTAAGACTAAATATGTGGACGGGTTAGATTAAGTTGGGTAAGGTACGCATATAACCTGCAGTAGTCGGATTCACGTAAAGACACATTTGTGATAGTTCCTTTAATTAGGTAAACAAAATATTAAACTAGTATATACTGGAGTCTAAAACGTGGGCGTTGGTATTAGTTTTTTGCAAAAATAAATATTTTTACATTTCATCGATCAATTTTTACAATTTCTCCAAGCGATACCAAGAAATATGTATGTATGTGTTTATAGATTTGGTCACAAGCAAAGAAAGTGCGCAAGTGTTTCTTGATCCTGTTTCTCACCAACTGGAACAAATTCTAGGTGTTCAGTTGTCTCTTATGCGCTTTAAGTGCGCTTGGGTTTGCTCGGTTGGGTGGATTTATTGGTATGTCGATGAGTCGTGGATGGAGGTTTGACTTAAGTGAAGATTTCGGCCTGGAGCTAGAGCTAAAAGTAGGTTTATGGCAAAAATACTTTTTACGAGATGATCTAGAATTATTCTCATTTCGCTGAAAGCGACGGTGAGTAGGGAAAGATAATTTTGTTTTGATATAACCAACTTTGTGACAGCTAAAGTTTGATAAGGCGAATAATCGACGCAGTAATGATGTCTCTACATGGCAAAGTCGTTCCAATAGTTTGTTTTACTAAGTCTTTACCCTTCAAGACTATCGTTACACTCTGAAAAAGTCGAAGAGTTTACGAAGTGATTGAGTTAATTGCACTCAGAAAGAGGCGATGTGATTACAGTTGACAGAGGTCGGTATTTGATGTGGTCATGGCAGTCTTTTAAGTCTTTTAGTTTGGCTAGGTAGAACTATAAGCGCTCTATTTTCTTAGCAAGTTTTTGCTGTTCAAAAGTATTATCCGAATCAAAAGCAAGTAACGCTATTTTATTAGATCGTATATATGTTGGTTGACTAGTAAAACTTAGGTAAGGGTAAAATGATGAAAGCCTTAATTGCAGTTCTAGGAGTTCTTTCGGATTTTAGGAGTTCCAGAAATGCTAGGATTGAGCATGTGTGTGTATAATGCTGTTGTCTCATGCGGGCTTATTTCGAAGAATATACATATACATACATATTTCTGATTTTGGATCCTGAAATATATGATCTTTTTGATAATGTTGGTTTCTTTGGGTATTTGCGTATTCGTGAACTGTATTACAGTAGTCCATAACGAGGCCACATCAGTTATCTGCTTTTGATTATTTGCATTATTTTTAAAAGAGAGTCTGGTGACATTAATTGTGAGAAGGTCAATGCGGGGAACTTTATATTTCCTTGTAAAGAGGACAAGTTCTGTTTTGAAGGTGTCTGCATTTTGAGGCCCACCTGGTAAGCCGTAGGAGAGCGTAATGGCGGATGTCCCTGAGAACACCATGGTGTTTTCCGGAGGCGGCGATAGCAATGTCCTCTGCATAGGCAACCGTTGATCACTAGAGGAGGCAAAATGTTACCCTGAGGAGTTCAGCAATTAACAAGTCTTCTAGCCGATTAGCCGCCCAGCTGCGAATTGATAATTCTGCTTGTGAGCAATTGATAGATCAAAACTCCAAGCGAAAAATCGACTTTCAGACTTGTAAGTGCATCTATGATTGACGTAGATCTGACATTGTTAAATTCCTTGACGATTAGTGATTTTTCCATGATGCGCAGTAATGAGTGCAAGGCTGTCTCGACTGATTTGCCTTTGTAGTAAGCATGTTGGGACGCAGAGAGCATACATGGTTTGATGCTCTGGCGTAGGTGGATATCAATCAGTCTTTACAATGTTTTTAACAGAAAGGACGATAGGCTGATAGGTCGGAGATGCTTTGCGAGCATTTTTCTGCTTTGGGTATAAAAACAACTTCAACCTCGGTGCATAGTTTGGGAATGTAGACCACATTCAGACAACCAAACATGATGGTTCTAAGACAAGGGAGCACACGGTCTTCTGATTGCTGAAGCTCAGCCGGAATAATACCATCTGGCCTTGGGGACTTGTATGGTTTGAAACTACGAAAGGCCCAAAGGATTTTTTTAGTAGTAACTATTTTCGTGGAGTTGCTGCACGGTGTGGAGAAGGTGTTTTCGAATTGAGATACAGCAACTGAGGAGGTACCATGAAAATGCACGTCCAGCGGAAGGTCGATGAACTTCTTACTAGATAGAAGTGGTCCAGTGACCATCTGGTTGTATTAGGTGGGTGAGTAAGAGCCATTTTTGGAGAAGATTTTCCGTAGCCTTGATGCTTCGGGGGACTCTTCTATGCTTTTGCAGAAGATTTTCCAGAAACGTCATTTCTCCTTTATCAGTGAAGTTTTGTATCTCCTAGGAAACAGGTGCTGCGGGGGACTCTTCTATGCTCTCACAGAAGAATTTCCAGGAACGTCATTTTTCCTTCCTCAGTGAAGTTTTGTATTTCCTAAGAGATACATAGCTTGTAAGCTGTCAATCAACCTTCTAACGAGAGCTTTTAAATAGGAGCCTAGTTTCCTTACAAAAAATACCTAGAGTAGCATTCCACCAAAGTGGTTTCGACATAGCTCCATTTAGTGTCGATGGAAGACATGCACCATGAAGTTAAACTCCTCAGTGTTATAGGTTCCATATGCGAAATGGGAACGATCAACGTTGTAAAATGTTCCCTAAAGAGACCCCAATTGGTCTTTTTGTAGTTTTTGAAAACCTTTTGTTTTGGAGCGTGGTTCACTAGACTAGAATTGGATGTAGCAGTGGTCTGAAAAGAGTCATCAGAGACTCGCCAGTCCGTGTCGTCATCGTCACTATAATCGACTGTAGCCGTATAAGAAGCTCCATGGTAACTTTAAGGTGCTGTGTGCTAATTTAGCATACCTTGCCTTTTTTTGTCAGCAGCTTCGCAGTGTTAAAGTAACGAAGACCTGTTGCCTCAGTTCCCAGATTACACCTCGAGGAGGTGAGAGTAGCACTTACTATCAAAGCTGCTAGATCTTCGGTAGCATTGGCTCTTTCTCGGTATTTAGCGAGTTTATCAACGTGTTAGCTTGATAAAGATAGATTCAGCAATATGTGGGAACAAAACGAAGAGCTCTCTTACTGCAATGCGCCAATTGGTTTAAGACATGTGAGGATATTTATCGATTTCTCAAGAAAATAACGAAGAGATTCTAGCAATGACCGAATATAACGCTAAGTTCCTGACGGTCTTCCTAACTGGCTATCTCAAACACCACCTCAAGAAAATTGAGGACACTGAAACTGGGGAACTTATTTTGTATGAATATCTCGCCATTGCTCAGAGTAGGCTCAATACTTCCACAAAGGCTTTACCTCGCCTTCTGATGTCACTTGTTCAGTTCAAACAGTCCTAAGGTTCATTCATGAACTTGATTTCAGCTAGAAGGCAAAACTACTCAATCAATTTTGATCCATCCTCAAAGAAACATACTGATTCTGTGTTTTGAAGCCACAGATCCTACTCCCAATCATCTTTTGAGGGGGTACGCGTTTCAAAGTTCTTGTCGAACAGAAGTTGTTGAAGTACGTAGTCGGTGTCTTGCGAATGGAATTCAAGATCTTTGAGAATAGAGGACTGTCCAGTACTTTGACTAGATTACACAGTCTTCGAACGAGTGACTGCACAAGCCGCTACTTGTCTACTATAGATATCTAAAGGTGGCAAATGGAACAAAATATCCAGAACCACTGTTGGGGTGGTTTTTAGTGCTTCACTGATGCATAGGCAAGCTGTCCTTTGTACTCGGCTAAGGTGAGTTGGGTGACAGGTTTTCTACAAAGTCTTTCATTAGACGATTACACCATCCTTAATATAGGCCGACCTGATAACAGATGCATAGAGCCAACAAGTAATTCGTGACTGTAGGCCCCATTTATTTCCTATTGGTTTCTTACAGCAATTCAGGGCTGTAGTGACTTTCTTTACACGCTCTACTCACGAACGCCCTACTGGCGAAACTTCGAACTACGGCGTCGACCAGGTTTGAGTTGATAACCCTGTCAACAGTTAGCCAACCAAGGCGTCAATTGACACAAATTGGGGAAGTAAGCTAAGACTTTTCTGTACACAAAAGACTCTCCAAGATTTATGTTGGGCCTTTCTTAGATTGGTTTTGTAAATTTTGAAAACCCCTTTATACAGGATCCAAGATTAAGAGCCACTAGGCTGTTTGGTTGAAGAGCCGTCTGTAGCCACTCCTAAGGGTTCTAATCTCTTGCTTCCACCAGGGAAGTCAGGGCTTACCTCTGCGTTTACTGGTTGAGCAGGAGATTGACATTGCATGATTGAGGCCGCCAGTTAAATTGTCTACAAGGGTATCTACTTCATGCTTATTATTGGGGGGGTTAGGGGATCTGCAAAGTACAGATATTCCCAACTGTCCCTATACTTAGATCAATAGGTTTCGGTTTTCCTAGGATTCCTAAAGACTAATAGCCGGGGAATTAGGGAGGTCGAAGTCGAGGTTAATCTGAAGGAATCGCATCTTCGCAGTCGCGTTCAGATGTCTCCACCAATACTGTGACGTTCGCCTCATCCGTATCCAATTTCAGCCACTGAATAGACACGGATGGACTAAGGGGAACGCTGGAGAAATCCAGGTCCGACAGAGCTAGATTGTCAGTGTCCACAGCTCCCAGGGTCTTTGGAGGATGGGTGGCCTAATCGAGTTGGCACTTCATCGCTACCTCCACAACCTTAACTTCTGAGGTGGACGGTATAGCACTAGCCTGTGTGATCGAGACGGTAGCAGAGGAGTTTGATACATCAACTTCCAAGTCCTGCTCATCCATTTTATAAACCCGGAGAGTTATGGCTACGAAGCCAAAGCTATTTTGACTCTACGATTCAGCCAGAGGAGCCAGAGATTCCTTGTTGATCACAACGACCACGCTACTGGAATCTGCTTTCGGTTCCTCTAACCCGGTAATCTTTCAATTAATCGTCAGAAGAAGAGGGTTACTTACCTTAATGATCTTTAGGAGGGATCTGAGGGCTCAGGAGGTTTCCTAGAACTCGTCCTGGGCCTGCTAGGGATTTGATCCTTATATACGACTTCTAGATGGGCCTCTTCTCATACTTCACCTAACTTGGTGACGGCTATTCGGAAGACATCCGCAGATCACTGATCAGAGAAGTCCACAAGGTTCACTTCGCCCTGATGCCATCCGCTGTCGCGGGTGCAGTTAATTGACAAGCTAACTCCACTTCTCAGAAGAAATATTGCCTTCGGTGTTTTGCGGTTCGACGTTGAGTTATTGCTACATGGAACGATGGGAATTTCCGAGACAACTTGCGTTGTCCAGGTACCAGGTTCTTTTTTCTGCAACGAAAGCTTGTCCTGCGGAGCAGTGCAATACTTCTCAAGAATTCTAGACCATGTGCGGCGTTGACGGTAATTTCGTTTTGATGAGCTGATGTGTCGCGAGTTCATAGCAGTACAACGTATTCGAATAGAACGACGTTTTCGGAGTGCGTTCCACGCGGTTTTTGGCAGGGCTAGGACCAAGAATGGTGTCCAAGTCCTAGCACCTACCGCTTTAGGAACTCTTCTTCAGTACTTCTGACCGGTATTCCGGAGTTGGCCAGGTATCCAGATCCTCCTTTCGAGACTGAGCTATTTTTGAAATGGGCCCCCAGTCAGGTTGCTCCTCGGCACGGATCTTATGACACCTTGATCCAGCCCACAGGAATGGAAGGATTAAGAGTAGAAAGTGGGAGGGGCTAGGATATAGTGATAGGATGGGTGGACTTCGGAAATTTGAGAGAGTACATGAATATCTCTTCGAATAGATACATTTGTTTGTTTGCGGTTAGATTCTTGAAGAAAATGTGGTAGAAGATGACACGAGGCACACAACAGTATTTGTTTTCACATTTCGGCATCGCTTTGATTATATACAGTTGCTAAGAAAGGACAGAACAATACCTTCAAACATGCATCCAATTTGCTGCTCCTTTTGGAAGAAGAAAAAAATACTTTTACCATTACTGGGTCATAAAATGGTTGGTCTGAATGCTTTATTTTTCGTTTTTGTCCTCAACTTAAAAGTGACTTCCCACCTGCACTTAACACCGTCCACCCTACTAAGTACTCATACTACATATGTATGTAGCATACATGGGTGTACAAACATCTTTTCATTATTCATTTTGTGTCCAGAACAAGAAGGGAACGTTTTGTAAGCCGATTATTAACTGGGGCGTATGAGCAACAACACATCTATCAACCCTAAGCAATTGCTTTAAGTACTCGCCCTCTACAATAATCTCCAGTGTGCACTTTACACGTCATCTTCTACGGACTTTGTAGTGGTCCTTAAAGTATGTGTATACGCAGTATGTGCATTCAAGGATATGCCAAATTTTTCAAAGCCACACTTGAAAATCTCCCTGTTACCTGGTTTTGCTCCTTCCTTACGTACATATGTACACACAAGCCACACATGCTACACATGCTATGTATGTTATCCTATTTCCATTCATGGCGATATTTCCTGTTTTCAATGCATCCTCCAACAATAACATCGACAGTAACACACACACACTCACTAGTCTTCCGCATATGCATGTCCTTCAAAGCAAACATGTTACTATCCTTAAGTCATTATCAAGCTACAATTTCATTGTCATTGTTGTCGAGCAATGCATCTGAAAGGGATGTGTGTGTCTGTTTGATTCCTGTGAATCCTATTGTCGGAGGGAGATTTTCAATGACTGCATTCACACAAACACACAGGGTAGGTGGCTTAATACGAGTATTTTACATCCATGTCATCGTTGCAGTTGACTTGATTACAAGAGGACTGATATATCCATCAGGAAACGATTGCTTTCTTGTTAGAAATACCCTTTCATGAGCTTTTGTCTGCATAGCATGCATGGTGAGAGATAATTCCTCACCTGGTGCTCCTGCAACGCAATTAAAGTGAAATAAATGAAAAGCAAATAAATTCAAATTAGAGAACAGGAAAATCTTTCATCGATTTCAATTAAAGTTGACACAGTGGTGGGTTGAAAGAAGTTACATTACCTGCATTTGGATGACAGACTGAGCGTAACCAGCAATCGACACCTGTGGTCGGTCTTATTTCTTGTTTTTTTTTTTTCTTTTTTTTGTCTACATTTTCTTCTGTGTTTCCATGTTTCCAGGGTAAAAATAATGAGAAGAAGCCATCGAAGTTGAGACTTTGTCATTTTTAATGGGCTTTACAAAGAAGGGAAACTGTTGCGTTGCAGGGGGTAGGAGGGTTTGTGAATAATGGAGGAATGCGCCGATCGATGGGTTGTTTGAGGTTACACCATATGAGTGTACGTTTGCAAAAATAAATGTGAACTATTGAAGTTGGGAAAGTCTAGACCTAGTAGGCAGAGAACTGGTAGGAATGTACGATAGAAGCGGAGTAGTGGATTAGAGCTTTAGATAGTCCTTGCAGTGTCTTTTAAAAAAAGGCCCGAAGACTATAATAATTTTTTATATTTTTGCTTTTGTGACTTAGTTTAAATGGCACCAGATGCGCTGACAACTTTATTTCTTTATATTTTACTAGCTTGGAAGGGACCTACGGCATCAAACAGTAGGTACCTTCCATTCGTGTAAGAACATAACACTAACAACACGAATGGTTGTGAAAAGCTAGGCTCTGGGTCCCATGTACCTATAGGGCCAAACATTTTTTTTATATTTTTGAACTGAGCTCTTACTATTTCACTATTTATAGACCTACTTACTTAGTCACTTAGATGGCGCAACAGTTCGGCTTCTCTAGTTAGTCCGATCCTTAGCTAACTGCCTCTAGTTGCGGATTCCAAGTTGGTTGAGGTCCTCTTCTACTTGTGAGCGCCACCTAAGGAAAGATCTTCCTCTACTGTGTTGTCCCTCCGGGTTTGATTCAAAGACTCTAAGGGCCGGAGCATTTGCGTCCATCCGCTATACATGTCCTAGCCATCTTAGACAACTGACTAGGTCGATGCCGCGGTACGGCTCGTATAGTTCGTGGTTGAATCTCCTCCTCCAAAGCGACCGAACATAGCTTCATCCAAACTCCATAAAGCAGGACTGGGATGAACAAGGTCTTATACAGAATCTCCTTGTTGTTCGGGTTAGGGCTCTACAGCGCAATAGCTTTCTCAGCCCAAAGAAACAGCGGTTGGTAAAAGTTAGACCGTACAATTCGTCTCTATAAAATCCGTCATATGCGGCCTTAAAATGGATAAAAAAAATTAATAGTATCGATTTAGACTTATTGGGCTTTCTGCTAGATCTGCCGTAGTGGGAATATTTGGTCGGCTGTGGACTTTCCGGTCCTAAAACCGCACTGATAGGGTACCAATCAGCTCGTTGAGAAATGGTTTTAGGCACTCACACAGTATGGCAGCTAGAATCTTGTAAGCGATGGTAAGGAGACTGATGCCTCTATGGTCGGCGCAGTCTAGAAGATTTCCTTTTTTGTGGATCGTTCAAACGATACTAAGGTTCCATTCATCAGACATACTTTCCTCCGACCAAATATTGGAAATAAGTTGGTGTATGCTCTGCAGCAAGTCATCCCCCGCTGCCTTAAATATCTCGGCTGGTAGGCCCCCCGACACAGCCGCTTTGTTGGACTTGAATTTGGATATTCCAATCCTCAATTCATTCTGGTCGGGTGGATGGAAGTTCAATGGTTCTGACTGAATAGTTCGTTCTGCCTGACAGTGGAATTTGAGTCGTCGTTGCCGTTTAACAGTCTGTCTAAGTGGTTTTTCTATATCCTCAGCATCGACTGTGACTCAACTACAAGGCTTCCTTGTTTATCTCTACAGGGCACTGTTCGGTATTTGTTGCCTTGGAACTTTCTTTTTAACTTTCGGTAAAAAACATTTGAACATTGTTCCTGGAGAAGAACCTCTGATTCCTCGATCGCGAGCTTCTCGTGATCGTTTTTCCCTCCTCTTTTGTTCGTAGAGCTTACGAGCCGGTCTTACCCTCTTGCACAGCGCCGCTTCACAGGTCAGTTGTTTTGCTGCAACTTGCCGACACCTTTCATCAAACCTGGAGTTTCGTGGGGGTGGTCGGGTGAAACCCAGCTCATCAGTCGCGGCGTTCTCTGATGACTTCTCGGCAACGATGTCACTGGTCTTCAATACTTGATGTTGGCTGCATAGGACTTTTCAAGGTTGACAGCTACGCTATAGGCAAAGGTTTGTTGCGATTGCAGCCGTTTAATATTAAAATGTAGTGGTCCGAGTCTATGTTGGCCGCTCGGAATGTTCAGACATCTAGAATAATGGAGAAGTGTCTTACTTCGATCGCAACATAATCAATTTGGTGACGATTTGACGATCTGGTGACCACCATGTTCTCTTATGAATGTTAAAGTGAAACCGTGTGCTAGCTATAGAAACATTACGTATTGCAGCAAAGTCAATTGGCCTAATTCCGTTTCCAGACGTGGTGTCGTGTAGGCTATGCTTTTTAATGGTGCTTCCAAAGATGATCTCCTTTCCTATTTTGGCGTTAAACTCACCTAGATTTTATCGTCATACTCAAGACATTGCATTGTATGTCTTGTCAAGGAGCTCGTAGAAAAACTCTTTGGTAGCATCGTCTCTTACTTCTTTGGGGGTGTGCACTCATATCAGGTTAATGTTGGCGAATATAGCCATGATGAGGATTGCTATAAGGCATTCACTGATGTGTCAAAAGGTCAAGACTTCATGTCGACTTCTGCCGTTTACAATAACACAGTATCACATAATAAACACAGTATCTGTTCAATCACCGTAGTATATGTCCCACCGCACTTTCTAGATGTCAGTGATATCTGCTTAATAGTCTAGGGTCTTCGCTAATAATTCGGCTGCACGTTGCCTGTTCATGGCCCGAACATTCCACGTCCAGATCTGAATGACGTTGTCCTTGTTTTGTTTTACGAGACGTCAATAGTAAATCTGTTATTTTCCGAGGCTGTGATTGTTTTGGAACTTAAGTGTTTTTCCGTGGTAGGGGAGTTACCCCGACGCACAACCCCCAACCTCTATGACCAGTTTCCTTTCATACTTCTAGGACGAGGGATTGGATCTTCCGGAGTCAGTAACCCACTTTGGGGATATAGGGGCTCTCGTTGGCCTATTAACAGTTCATCCACCACCAACGCTTTTCCAAGTCACTGGCTCAGTATTGCAGATCCCTATAGACCTGGGATTCAAATATGTCGAAGCATCTCATATAGGATTAACACTAACAGTTCGTTCGGGCTGGCTGGAACTGTAGACGCCAACGTTGATTCCATCTAGGGCATTCGTCCGCTGCCGCCTGGAGCAAGTGGAAGTGCTTTAGTGAAAAGGAACCCGAGACAAGGGTCCTTTATAAACGCTCCATTTGTTCTAGTTAAATATGACAACCCAAGGTTATGTGAATGACATAAGAAACAGCGAGCAGTACGCAATAACCCGTGCCTTAAATAGTTTGGTTCGGTTTGGTTTATCCATATGAATACCAATATTTGACGCGAAACAGACCATACGGGACTCGGACTCCTTCACCCGTATGGAAGTTCATCTGCGAGAAGCGTTTCCATAACAATTATACTCTTAGATGTTTGTCAGACTCGAATCTCGAACCGTCCGCTCAGTAGTCTGACGGACTAACCACTGAGCTACGTCGCCCATGTGATGATATTGATTTATTAGATTCAAAGATATGCCTAGATTAGAATGAAGGAACTGATACCCTCTATAGTTTGGTCATCTCCTGGATTGCTTACATTGGCATGAATTTAGCTCCTGTCGACATTCGAAGAGGCGGGTGGAAAATCGAAAGGGACTAATTATCCCCTCGCTATCTAGTATCTAGTCATGCTTGTGCGTTATGTTATGGAACATGTATTGCATTAGTTTAAAGTATGAATTTTTGTGATTCGCTTTCAAGGACGTGTCCTATAGATACTCATTTCCATTTCCATGAACCCACCACGCAGATACCCCGGATAACAAAATATAATTCCGCAGCCTCAATTTCGAATCCAAACCTGACAATTTTCGTG
Source organism: Xylota sylvarum (assembly GCA_905220385.1). Classification (NCBI taxonomy): domain Eukaryota; kingdom Metazoa; phylum Arthropoda; class Insecta; order Diptera; family Syrphidae; genus Xylota; species Xylota sylvarum. The sequence goes on along the minus strand of LR999957.1, from coordinate 97,098,681 downwards.
ATAAATTTGTTTACGCCAATTTCTTCCATCTCACCCAATCCCATTTTTGGGTAAGTATCTTCCCAGTATACCTCCATTACTCCCGTTTGATTTTTGAAACTTCTACTCCTTCGACCAGCAAGCCCATCTTATCTAAGCCAATTTCACTGGACGTGATAATGAAATTCTGAATTCGTTCGCACTCACAGCGGGAAAAGTTTCCTGTGCTCCTCCAACTCCACACGTACACCGTACCCATTCGACGTGCTGAATGTTTGGTAAATTGCAGATAGGAACCCGCTTCCACTTGACAATATTTCATGACTTTCAAGGGGTTTTTGGAAGTTGAATATTTTCGAGCGCAAAATTTTGGGAAATTGTCTCTTCCTCTCACCCCCACTGTGTTGTGATTGGGTGAAGTAGGATTTTACTGTTAATAAATTTCAGGCTTTTGGGAATTTATTGAAATGTTCTCGAACTATCATTAGTGCAAGAGAGCACATGTCTGTGGTTGGGATGAAAAGGTGCAACATTGAGTATAAACTTGCAAGAGATTGTATAGTTCAGGGCTGTGCATGGGTTGTGCAGCTGACGTTGGTTTACCTGGGGTTGGTCTTGGCTGATATGGTGACAAAGTTAAGTGATTGTGAATCATGGACTTTGGGTAGAAATTTAATTATGTCAATTAGTAAGTCGTTTGCTAGTGGGCAGGCAAGTCATCAGTTTGGATATTGTCGTTAGACCGTTATCACTTTTGGTGAGTAGGTGAAGTTAAGGATATTAGAGTTAAAATTAAAGACATTGTTCAAAGGTGCACGGTTTCGAAAAGTGTCTGTCTAACCAGAACACATATTGGTCACACATTGTCATCCTGTTTCTCAACAGTGAAAAAAATCGGTCATAACCTGAATCCATGTACATACGAAAAGTGGGCATTTTTAGTGGTTAGCGTTTAGGGATATTTGTCGACGTTATAGAAGGACACTGTGGTCCCATCCAGTTTTGATTAAACATACTACGTCAACATACCATACCTGCTGAATCCATTTCAATCAGCCAATCCTTTATTAAATACGTGTTTCCGTTCACTTGTTTTCACGCAAAATACCTTAGAATTTAACAGTTCTAACCAGAAGAATTTAAACGCATAAAAAACGCAACAATACCACTCTGTCCGAAATTGCACACACACAATGGGGATATGCAAACTACCCCCACCTCCTGGGGGGTTGACGCACTAGAGGCATCGACGGCGGCGGCGGCGGCAGGTGGTAGTGGTATAGAAGCCTGACCATAAATTGAATCCTTATGCACGTTAACTAACCGGTGCTGTAGCAAATGCCAAAGCTACTACTGTTGCATCAATTGTATTTTCATTATGCCAACCAGGCGGTATGAGTAAGTACGGTAGGTAGATGTGCGGTTGGCCCATAGGACGAGGTCCGATTTGGACCATACTCCATGTAAATTGTTGGTCCACGATAGGTGGCGGAAGGACCAAACACTGTTCTTGTTTTACAACATCATCATCATCATCATCATCATGGTATGGTAGTAGTAGTAGTGATGGTGGGTGCTGGTTTTGGTGGTGTTGGTTGGTTGGTTGGTTGGTGTTGGGATAGGTGGACAGCGCCGCCACAATTGCTGTGTTAATTTTCCTCCCCCATCTCCCGACCATGATTAAGGGAAGAATACCGGGTACCAGGTACCAAGCCCGATGTGTAACTACATCGGGGGTAGTTTTCAGTTTTGGTTTCGTTTATTTTCTGTTTTTTCTTTTTTTTTCCGTTTTGCTATTCTGTTGCTGTTTGTTGCTGCTGGTGTACACAGTTATTGCGGGTTACCTTTCATCGGATTTCTCTCTGTGTATACGTGTGTTATGTATAGGTAGGTGCGACAGGACGACACGATGAATCCGAGGTGCATGTGGCATGGCATGGCATGGCAATAGTTGAATTTCATCCAAAGTTGGGTCGGCATCACACCGACACCGACGTCGACGACGACGACGATGACGATGACTATACCGGAGAGACTGAGAGCCCGGAAAGTGTGTGTATTGGGGGTTGGTTGGTACGTGTAGCCGGGTGTCGGAGTCTCTGTTGGGTATTCAAATGAATCTGACGATTGAGTCGGCTCAATAAGTTTATAAGCTGCGGCCAAGCAACAACTTGCTCGTTTGAGGACTACTAAATATTTTGTACACCGGCTCGCAGTGCGATTACGAACGCTGCTTGGTTAGACGGCTTCGTGGTCGTGAAACGTTCGGACTGAACCGATCGGAAGTATAAAAGAAAAAAAAAAAAAGAACATTTTTAACGTTTATAACCAGTGTGTCCGTGTAGTGTGTGTTTCAATTTCCTGATCCTTGGACTTGGACGGATTTTTTTTTTAAGAAAAAAAAAAAAAAAATTCAAAAATTGCTTTTTGAGGTGAGTTTTCTTTTTGGCCTTCACTCCGGGTGGAGGAAATGAGAAATCCTTGTCTCCAGGACAAGTTTTTTAATTAATTTCCAACTGGAGTGAAGCGGAAAAATTTACATATCAATGGAGGCTTGAAGGAATGGAAATATACTCATCACCATATCCTGGTATCATCCGTTTTACGAAATCATCTTTCATTGAAACATCCTTGCGAATCTCATTTCGAGGCTTATCCTGTAAATCCTGTGAAGTATGTACATACATAGTATATCCCCCTTGCCAGTCCCAAAATGTCTGTCGGTGGTGATGTCCTTTTTGTTCCGCCAAGGAATATATTGAGGCAGGTTGTGATGATGATGATGATGATGATGATGTTGATGCTGATGATGGCGATGATGGGTCTTTCGTGTTTCGAAAACGGAAATGCATGGAATTTTAATGGTAGAATGGAAGTTTTTCGCCGGTCGGTTAAGCGGGTCGCTGTGGAGTATCTTCTCCATCACACGGGGAGGGCGAGTAGAGTGTTATTTAAATTAAATAATTTTTTTCGTTTTTGCTGTTTCTTGAGAGTGCTTGTAATCGTTGATGTTATTATTTTCTCCTGTTGTTGTTGATAGAATAGAGACGTTCTTTGTTTTACAAATTTTGTGTAATACTTGACTGCGGGGGAACGGAAGTTCATTGTGCCAACTAAGGAGAGATGGAGTAGGTCCTGTCGTTGAGATGGGTTTTATATTTTATTTCAAGGGATGGAGTGTTTCTTTTTTTTTATGTGTACTTCGCGTGATAGGTTGTTGGGATGAACATAATTAAAAAGAGCTGATTATGCTGTGTATTGGAAATTAAGTGAATTTGGTCAGTCGATTGCAAATGCTGTCTTGAAAGGTCATCTGTTTGCCACATTTGTCTTGTCTTTCGTCGCTTAACCGATGGCCTCCTAAATATCTAAGAAAGCAGCCACATTGTCCATTGGGAGACATTTTTCATGCAATACGTTAAATCGTAGAATTAGCAAACTAAATCTACTGCTATTATAATTGTTTTATTTTACCTCTCTCTTAAGTAATCCCTACATCCTATGACTAAACGATTAGTTTCACCATAGCACCATAGCACTGAGTCTATTGAATATTGAAGCCTCTCAATGACTTCATTGATTTTTGGGGCGCGTGACCTCAAATCTAAAGTTAACCTAATGCCAGAACACACGCTGTCTGCCACTGGCTTAACAAATTGCCTTGTTGGACAGCTAATTCAATTACACTGCCCACAGAGGGACTGTATTTCAAAACAAACTAATTGCAGGTGGATGGCTTTCGTGATAATGTCCGTGAAGGTACATATCTATATATGTATATATAACAAAAAAACATCCACACAAGCCCCCTTGTAACCACACTAATCCAATTGAATTAGTCTCTGTTCCGTCTCTATCTGTTGAGAGCTTTCCAGGACTCACATTTCACGTTTTCGTTTTAAAATTCCAAAGAGTCACCGAGGCGTATTTGGAACGGTGAAGGATCATACGCATTTGCTGTGTCATGTAACTATCATTCCATTAGAACGAACTGCCTCCTAATTGGATCAGAGTTTCTTTTTTCTTGTTCCATACTCCAACCACATTGACATGTTTTTTTTTTTTTTTTTTTCTTCCGTCTCTTTGCTTTTGAAGTAGTTGTTGCACACTAACTACTCCTGCCTCCTGCCATTGACGTTGGGGGTATAGGAGAGATAACTTTATCTATTTGAAAAGTGTTATCCACTTTATTCGGGTGAAGAGATATTGCTGGTTGTGGATACTTAATTCTAGATGCATTCGCCCGATGAGATTGCATTTGGTTGTGAATGGTTATTTTAATTACTAATAGTTGTGGGAGGAGAAGTTGCAACTTTGTAATTAACGAGACATGAAAATGTAGGGAAATTTTAAAGTTGGAAGGAATTCGTTAAATTATCTGCTGATTGGGGAAAATAGTTTTTTATCCGATTTTTTACTTTAAGGGATGAATTTTGCCAACGTGATACGGCTCGTTGCACATTAAGTTAAAAATTAAATTAAATTGTATTCCCGTCTCTTGAACTTCACTTGTAGACTTATAGAATAGTAGTTTTAAAAAAAATCTTCTCCAGTGCGACAAATTGGCGAAGCTAATGTCAGCTTCCATGCTTAAAATTTTAGTTTCCTTGTTCACTAATGAAGTAGTTATCCGTAGAATATTATAAAAATAAATTACCTGTGGAATATTAAGCTTTGTCATTTTAAAAGGTTTGCTTTTCTCAACAATATCCTTCCAGTTTTTGTAGAAAAGGAAATTCGATCTCAAATCTTTCTTTGTCTGAAGCTTCGTAAGACGCGTGTTATTTTTTTATTCTGATACCTTTTTCACGGTCTTTTCCATTGCAATTCCACTTCTCATTCTTCGATTATACTTCTGGAAAGAAATAGTTTTGTTATCATATTCTGTGAATATCATTATATCATGTTTTCTACAGAAATGCCCTTACTTTTAGTTCATCTACCTGTACGGCAAGATATCAAGAACTTCTATATCATCTAGGAATATCGGATTACTCAAGAAGGTTACTCTGATTAACTCCAATATTTTCTCAAAACTATTTATGCATTAATACATACATATCTTTTTCAGTCCACATCCCTGAAATATTGTTGCTTTACAAGTATTTTAAAATAGTGTAGAACGATATTCTAATGCTTCTATATAATTACCTACCTAAGCCTAAAGCCTTTGGTGTTGTTTGGGAATCGAACCTCGAACTATATACATACATATATTTATTTTTCGAGAGATTACGAACCAGACCACTGTGTTGGGTTCCTTTTCGTCTCTCTTCCACGATCCATCTTAGTCCGAGAGTGTCTCTGGATTTCTCCACAGTTCCTCTCTGGCTTTGATTCCTCGTGTCAACTCTAGCATCTGTTTAACAGAAATCTGGTTCATCTTTTGGGTATCTACCAGAGGCTCCCCAGGACCTCCCTTCTTCTGCTAGCTAGCCCCGGACATTGACACAATATCCAGAAGATATAGTGTTCTTTGCCCTAAGCTTAGAACTTCTCTGTGAGTGGCATTTTAATAGCCATTATCGCTTAACTGCAACCTTCCACGGTTGACCACCTTTTTTGGTGTTCCACCACTACCCAGTTGCTAATTAGGTGCTCTACCATCCTTCTGCCAATTGCAGCAAATGGTTTCGGACCAAAGAACTCCGAGATTGACGCTTACTTTGCTAAAGAGTCCGCCTTTTCGTTGCCCTCAGGCCCTGTTTGCTCCATGCGTCTAATCACTGATTGATTGTCCAGTGCCATTGTCCATTTTTACTTGCAATCTGACCCTCTTTCAGGTGATCAAACGCATGCAACAAAGCAATTATCTCGGCTTGATGCCAGTGAGCTACATTTAACTGAACACGAAGCTGTAGAAATCCTCGCCAAAATACGGTTCATACTCGTATGTATTTAATACCTGCGTAGATTTTAGTACAAACTTACATTTTAAGAACCTAAAAAAAAAAAATTTTAAAGCCCATCCTCTATAAAAGCAAAGAAAATGAAGCCACAAATAATCGATGCTCTTATTATTATTCGATTGCTAAGCGTCGCTCCATTAGTGTTTAATATTATCTTACTAGTATCTTAATGTTAATCATAGCTCCAACATAAACACACCCTTCTTCACGCATTACTGTATGACGACTCTTGTCCTACCTATTCAACATCGACAATTGAATATATGTAGATAGTCTTTAGTTTACTTGAGTACTTCGCGAGTTACTAATGAAGTAGCCACAGGAGGATAATAAATTCCTCGTCCATTTTTGCTCTCCAATTTCGAGTAAGGTAACCTCTTTCTAAGGGAGATTAGTACCCAATCATATAAATATGTAGTGTGCACCTCATGGTGCATACAATGGAAGCTACTTTAAAATTTCAACTGAGATACCATCAAGTCCTACAACTTACTTGTTTTTCAATAATCTGATTGCCGTTTTTGTTCCTGCTTTACTTGTTTTTTATTCGGTTGTTAGAGGTTCGGAATCATATAATAGTCATCCAAGGGTTTAGTATTACAACAGAAGTTTCCTTATATCTATACAAAACAATATTTATCCAATATTCAGGTTGTTGCATGATACACTCATCATTAGCTGTTGGACCTATTTGCAGCGTTGATGTGGTTTTTCTTGTGTCGTATACCTTTTTATTTACACGATTGGACACAAGCTTATCTTCCTCTCTCTATTGCTAAGGCTACTATAGGTTTATTTAGTTGACGCACAGAGCCATTCTTGAGTCTGTCGCCATTGTACCTGGGTATGTAAAATACATAAATCGGAACGACTTCTTCTAACACATGAAGTACGAGGACATGTGAGTCTTTTTCTTTTTTTCATTTATGTCTTGTATCCCCTTGTGGATCCTACGGCCTCTACAATACCTACGCGCCATCGTGTGCGGTTTCTGGTAATGTGCCTTAGCTCTTCCAGCGTGTGTCCTGGCTGATGTGTTTCCTTCTCTACTGTTCTGTCTTCTTTACTTCTATACTTCCACCGCGTATCCTACCAATCTGAGTAAGTGGATTCCATTGCATCGCATGGTTGCCTATGGACCTGTCACCTTTTCGGAGAGTGTGTCCAATCCACTGCCACTTCCGTTGTTTTATAAGTGTGCTTATTGGTTCATGGTTCGTTCTCCGATTAAGCTGTTCGTTAGAGATACGATTTGGCCAGAAAATCCTTAAGATATTGCGCAGGCACCTATTAACGAACGTTTGCAGCTTTTTCATGATAGTTGTGGTAACTCTCCAAGTACGACATCCAACACGGACTCAACATTGGATTGGCATTACTTCGCCAAATTTTGGTTGGCATCTCAAACGTATACTTTGATTTGAGGATTCGGCTGGCTATATCCAGTTCGGTATAGCCATCGGTTGAGACAATACTCCGAAGGTATTGGAAACTCTCTACTCTATGAACTGTTTGTCCACCAACAGCAAATATGAGCTGATGAGTTCGATCCCAGGTTAATCATTTTTGTTTTGACCGAATTAACTTTCAGCCCAACGATATCTGATTCCTTCTATCATTTGGTGAAGGTCTATTATTCTGTAAGAGAGTAGGCATATATTGTCAGCGTAGATGTTTGAATTCGGATGTAAGAGTCCATTGAATTCCTCCATTTCCCGTTGACAAAGCAGCATTTAGCACATCGCTAATCACCAATAAAAACAATATTGGTGAAAGGATACAGTCTTGCTTGAACTTGGAACTCCTTAGATAGCCTTCCTCTATGCAAAATGTGACATTTAGAATCATCGTATGTAGCCTAGATAATTGTTAGTATACCTGTAATACCGCTCATGTAAGACACTCGACAAAAAATCCCGATTGAGACCAAACGCCTTTTCAAAATCGATGAATGCAAGGTGAAGTGGTGAACGATATTCATCGCAATGCTTGATGATGATCCGAAGGGTGTTGATGTGGTCGACACAGGAGGAAATTAGCTTCTTCGTGATCTAGTGTATCTTCGAGGTGTGCTTTGCTTTGATTCGTCCAAAGATAATAATTCTAGCTATTATCTTAGCCACAGTCTTCGCACTTTCTCCAGTCATCCCGAAAGCTCTCGGCCTCCCAGGCTCCCCCAACAAGTGGGTGCAGTAGATCTGCCTATGCAGTTGATGCTGCTCGGGTACTTCTTGCTTCGGACACGTCAGTCTGACTTGGTGCAAATTCAGGGTTTAAGCCCGTAGCAAAATGCTCCTTCCATCTCTTCAGATGATCCTCATCCGACATAAGCAAAGAATCGTCTATTCCCTTTACCGGGTGTTGGAGAGAGCTGCGACCACCTATCAGCTCTTTGGTGATTCTGTAAACGGTTCTGTTGTCGCACCTTCTTGCTGTTTCTTCTGCTTCAGTAGTCAATGCATTGATGTATTTGCGTTTGTTACGCCGCACGCTACGCTGCACTTCTCTCATCTTCGAGCTATATAAGGGCTCTAACTCGGTCATCCCTGCTGCTGGAGTTGCTGCAATTCAATCCCTAAGTTATTTTCGTTCGTCGGCCTTTCTCCAGGTAACCTCGGAAAGCCACGCCCTATGTATTTACTGCGACCGACCGACATTTCTGTTTGCACCTGACGTGAGAACTGTTTTCACTGCACACCAATGGACTTGTATGGTGGCGGGCAGTGAGTAGTTGATTGTTTCCGCACCATGTGGAAGATGGTCCTTTAGTTCTTGACGCACTGAGAGATCAATAATTCGGTCGGTGTTGAAGGTTGTGTCGTGTAATCTTCGAATTGGACAATCGCTATCATAAGATGGTGATCTCGTACCAACCCTATGTCTGCTCCACGTTTGTTTCGTGCATCTAGGAGAGTACTTCTAAAACGGCGACTGATGGCATAATGATCAATTTGGTTGGAGGTCGCTTGCCTGGAGCTACTTATGATAAGGCGATTGCGTTGCGCTGTCGTTGTTGTTGCCTAGACCATGTCTTCCCATAACATGTTTGAGCTCTTCGTTGTCATTGCATTCCTTGGCATTCAGGTGCCCCATCACAATGACAATGTCGTCTTTGGGCATACGAGTACTATCCATAGATCAAATGCTACCGTGATATGTACCATTTCACATTTCTTACATCAAGAAGGGAATTCTTCAACCGCCGACTAATCATTAAGTGATCGATCTGGTTGGATATGTGTTGCCTGTTGATTGAGCCCCAACTAATATTCTGGCAGGTTTTGTTTTCCAGCAATGTTCCCCGACTGACATTGCGATTGTAAAAGTATCTCGTTTCATTGCGCTCAGTGAGCCTGTAATATCCTATCATATGTTTGTGTTCTGTTGTTGCATATTGTGGTATTGAACTTCCCTATAAGCGTTGTTGTCTGCTGACGTCGAACTATCAAACTTCTCTTAATTTTGGAGGGTCTTTCAACTCCATAATCGTGAAAAGTGTTCAAGAAAGAACGTAGTTCTTGTCTGATAACCAAAGGTCGCATATACTGGCAGTCAACATGTGAATAGAAGCTGTGATTTTCTGCATAATCAGGGAACAAGTCTCGCACTCACAGTATACAAACATACATCGACCAGAAACTAGTTGAATGCATATGTTAATTCCAAAGAACCAGAAATTTCAGTTAATATCCTTTGCTAGTTCAGTCCACACTCATAGTCCTGTGATTTCTACCCATCATGGGAACTACATGTCAGCATCTACTCCAGAACCGATGTTACCTAATCCCTTTAGATCAACGACGACGTCTAATCTACATTTCCCCTACTTTCCACTCATTTCCAGAACAAAAACCTTTTCTCCGCAGACCATTAAAACCCAAACCCAACTGTTCCGTCCTAGTTCGATGTAAATTTCATTGCAAAAGTAATCTGCTTAATGAAACTATGTTACAAAATGTTTCATGTAACGAAACCATAATTTATCTACATTTAACACGTTTCGTCCTTGTTGCCATTACAATCAACAAAAGAAGGAAACAAACAGCAGACTGTTTCACAGGATGCTTTGCAGTGATTTGTTTATTTATTGTTTTGGTGGGGTCACAGAGATAGCTGGTCTTCTTGACGACGAGGGTATCCACCAATCGTCCGGATTAAAATACTTTTCGATGAGACTAGCAAAGCGGGTTGGGATTATGTATATTTAAAGTTTCGTGATTAAAAGTAAAACGTTTAGGGCTGACGTTTTAGTGACAGAGATTTGGGAACGGGATTTCGTTGGTTTAGGTTTGGATTAAATAGAGACAAGTTTCAAAAAACGTGTATCCGCGAGTTGTGGTGTTTTCATCACTCAGAGTGCAGCTTGTGAAAGATGTGATGAACTCCTCTGCAGCGTATTAGGAAAGTGATTACGGTGTCTGTCTAAAAGGGAAAGTGATTGGGATGGAAAGTGCTCGGCAATCTCAAGATTACATGGTTAGCAATAAGTCCATTGTGCCCAATTGTAAGACCCCTGAGAACAAAATCTTTGTCTGTGACAGATGAAGTAAACCAACTAGATAAGTGTATGAATCTCAGGAGTGTGTTCAGCTTAATATTTTCTAGATCGTCCAGTTCCGCAAGAAAGTAGCTCCTAATAGTGTTTTTCCCTTCGATGACTATTACTGGACAAACACATAACAAGTGATGAATGGATTCTATTTCCTCTTTGTCCCTACAGTTCCTACAGAAGTTGTTATGGGGTAGTCCTAGCCGTACTGCATGATTGCCTATCACGAATATCCGTTTCCGTCCGGATTCATGATATTTTCCACCGGTTCAGAATTGGGGCATAACTATTGTGTAACTATAGTCAGGCTTCTCTTAGTCTTAGCGCTATCTTAGCTGCCAAGTTATCGCAGTAAATATCAAATGGAAGCAGGTTCAGTATTGTTTCCAGTGCTGCTGTTGCCTTTGATGTCATCGATCTCGTTATCCCCAGAGAGCCTTTCCGTTAAATCCTTGTCACGCTCTCAAAATGATATTTCTTATTAAGCGCCTTCCACAAAACAATCGAATCGTAGTTTAAAATGGATCTTCTCCTTGGACATCGATTTTCGGGTTTACTTCCAGACCCCGTCCTCTGACCCAATCACTCACTATTAAGAGCGAATGATTGAGTCTTTCTCTGATTACGGGGAGGAACTTTCCTGATAGCAGAATGGCAGAATGGCAGCGTTGAAGCCATTGCTTTGTAGTATTTTAACCAATTTGTCCAATACTAAGAGCCATAAGCCAGCAAAGTGTTATTTCAGGAGGGCATCTAGAGTATTCTCATAGGAATCTGTTCAGGTGCCAGTATAGTTTTCAATAGAAGAAACCTTTGTGATGGAACCTTTGTAAGAACCTTTCTCAAACGAGCTGACTCCGTGGTACATTCAATAGAGCCGCAAAAGCTTCTCCAAGAGTTTTTCTTAGAGAATCTGATTTCTTTTTTGAGAAGTTTCACGTTCTCTTCATGTGTTGATCCATCAATGGCTTCCTACTTAGAAAGGTTCCAGCTATGTTTTGAGGTACGTAGACGCTCTGCAATTTTCGGGTTCCATCAATTGATTGGTTGGTTGGTTGAAATCGGTCTTCGATGAGGATGCACTTAGACCAGAAGAAGGTCCATTGTGCTGTCGATATGTTAGGTGGGTGGATCACTCTCTGGGAACTCTGGGAATCAATTACTCCTTTTGCTAAGATCATTCTGATGTTGGCAATTGCAGGGCACGTGTATAGAAGGTGACTAACAGGCTCCTCTTCCTCTTCGTCCCTACAGCTTCTACAGAAGTTGTTGCAGGGAATGCCCATTCTTTGAGCATGGCTTCCTATAGCACAGTGTCAGATGACCGTATTAACTATCTGGGAGAGGGTTCCCTTCTTATGTTTCAAGAGTCCGATGGATCTAGTTTTATTTAAAGTCGACCAGAGCAGCCTAGCAATATTGCATTGGTCGAGTTGATGCCATCGATGATTGGCCTCATTCACCGTTGGTGCCTTGATCTCGATGACGCTTATACTATTTAATTCAGATGAGCCTCATCTAACTAGTTCGTCAGCCTTACAATTCCTTGGTATGTTGCAGTGACCTGGTACCAAGCAGAGGGTGAGGTTGTACTATCCAGCTATCACGTTAACAGATACGCGGCAGTCTTGCACTGTCTTGGATTGCGTTGTGCTGGATGCAAGGGATTTATGGCAATATCCAATGCTGATACTTCATTAACCGCCAGCAGTGACTTTGGCTTGCAAAACGCTGCAATAGTTTGGAAGGTTAAAGGAGAGGTGGATATCCAGGTCTTTGAAGAAGAGTCTAGCACCGATTCCGTCCTCGGTTTTTGATCCGTACGTAAAAATTGATAGCGATTCGTGGTACAGGACATCCTGTTATTTCCATTCAGTTCTGTTTGGTATTGAGATTGAAGTTGTGTTCAGTGGGCAGGTGACTTGTAGAAGATGACAATGCATCGATAGTGTTCTAGCATTTCCAGTGTGTTACTCCTTTCATTGTTTGCAGCTTCTCAGTCTTATTGCTAAGCAAGGAGCTAGCTGTTTTCTGACGAAGTCAATTGGCGGTAAGTGAAGCATGGTTTATAGCACTGTAGTGGGAGAGGTTCTCAGTGCACATATGTAGTAATACTGAGACAAGCAAATCGTTGAGGTTTTTTCATTGAAGTTAAGTTGGAATTCTTATCCAGAACTTGGGATCAAGCTTAAAACCTAGGTAGCTGGCACTATTTGAAAGAATAAGGAGGGTGCCTCTTAGTTTTGGGCGATTAAAGTCAGGGAGTTTGTGTTTTCTTGTGAATAGGAGCAACGCTTAGTCTTTATCAGATTAACTGCGAGGCTAAAGCTTGTTGGTTTATTGTGAGCATACTGCATGACATCGGTCGGTGTCTGCGGGTATTTCGCCTGTTATTAGTATAAGAACGGCATCTGCATAGGCGATAACTTTACATCCAGTTTTTTCTGTTTCCAAAAGGGTTTCTGTGAACACTAGATTCCATAGTACTGGAGACAATACTCCGCCTTGGCGGATTCTTCGCAGCTGACTTCGGTACTTAAGGATGCAGAAATTACGCTTCTTTTAAGCATATGCCCTACAAAGCAGCAGGATGGAGACAATGTTCCAATGTTAGATGGAGTCGATAGTTCTTTTAAAGTAAAACTAAATCACCTGGGAAAGATGCTATCTTTAATAACACCCAACCCTTTTGGGTGCCTTTAAAATTTCACTATACAAAGTTGCAAGACAAAATCCTTGGAAACACAAGAAAAGTTCTTTTGTTCATAAAACACAATTACTCTTGTAATTTATGAGACCAGAAAAAAACGAATAAAAGAAACATCCTCCATCATCATCGTGGAGACATCGAACTTTTCCTAATTAATTATCCTTGAACAGGCAAATTTCTTTACTACCATCACACCGATCCAGGCCATCTGGCCCTAAAACGCCTTGTAGAGTGGTTGCCTGAAAGCAATCGTACATGACCTCAGTGAGAATTGTTTGCAATCGTAAATTGTTGCTGGAAACTGTTGAAAATGTTGTCACCCTTCCTAGCTACGGTGGGTTTTGTCCTTCAGAACAACAAGCTTTGGGTTGTGTACTCCTTTACAGTAACGACTAAGGGGTTTCCTTTTATTTTTCCGCATCCTTATCGAACGGTGCAAGAACAGGTTGAACATAGAACACATTCACATTGAGGAGACTTATAGACTTGAAACTCCCAATGGCCATTATTTATTGGACAGTGACTAATAGTCGCTGTTAATAGCATACCCTACCGTGAATGCCAACAGGAGTCTGTTTACGCCTACCATACTGGTCGGTATCGCTTGAGCAGAACGATTAAAGAAGGATTACAGCGTTTTGTGCTTTATTGCCCCGAACGCTGAGAAGATTGGTGTTTTTTTTTTTTTTTGTTTTTGATTTTAAACCTTTAACGGAATATTGCAAATTTTATGTCCTTCATCCCTACGAGTACACGCGTTGCATTGTTCTGTTCACAATGGGAATTGAGCGGTGTGCGGTTGCATGTTTGCGTGGTCGCATTATAGGGATTTAATTAACCAGATAAATTAATGATTATTATGTGGTAGTGGTGTGCATTATATCTACACGTGAATATCATGTGTTACTATCTAGGTGCATCTCTTTATGCGGCAACACAATGTTTTTCGAGGATACAGTGCAGAAGATGGCAATCAATTATATGCCTTCGGGTTTTAATTGAAAATTTTCGCCGTGAAATTGGTTGGAAAGGAGTGAGATGAAAAAACGGGCATGCAGGTTTAATTTTTTCAGACTCCATGCTCGTGCATCCGCTCCTTTAGGGTCTTAGCTGCTATCAACAACGCGATGTCATCGGCGCGTATCCGATTATGTCCACTCCTCTCGATCTCTGCACATATAGAGCAATCCATCATATATGTATAATGTTCCATAGGGTAGGGCCTAGAGCTTATCCCTGTGTAATTGTATATCTTTCCAGCCTTTCGTCGGTGTTGCAGATGAGGGTTCTGTCTTTCAAATAATTTGTGATTATTCGCAGCAAGTAGTTTCGTACTCGAATATTCCTCAGCGCTGTCATAATGAAGTTTCAGCTGACCGAGTTGAACATTTCACAAACTGCTTGCATCGCATGCGTGGTGCTCCGTTTCTTCCTGAAACCGTATTGTCGGTTGAAAAGTCCATTGTCTCCTTTGGTGTACTGGTCAAGTATGCTGCGGATAACTCTTCCCAGCACTTTCCCTACAGTAGTCTGTATGACGACGGTTGCTCTGGGGGTTTGTCGCCTTTCGGGATTAATACCAGCCTCTGTCATTTTTAATGCAGAGGAAACTTTCCTTCTATCAGGCATCTTGTATAGAGGTTTGCAAACACCTCTTATTGGGTTTTAATGGCTTCCTTAAGAATGAAGTTTGGGATCCCGTCCATTTCTGGAACCTAATTGCTTTCGATTGAGAGATTTTGTGCGGCTTCGCAATGATTGGGATTTATCTGGATCGATTTTCATTACCAGATCGCGAACTTACAGTCGCGTGGGTGTTGCCACGTTTGCAGTTCCCGTCACATATTTGTAGCAAACATTGGGTCTGCATTACACTTTTTAGCTACATGCTTATTCACGTTTTCCCCGAGCTCTTTCAGACCAGAGTTTTGTTCTCATCTCTTTAAGTATGTTTGCGTAGGAGGTCTTTCGCAATCACAATGGCATCTGGCCTTCTGGGTTTCCTTTTCTTCTCTTTTCGCCATTTGTTCTTTGCCTTAATTTTTGGGCTTTTGGGTCTTGCTGACAATTTTTGACCAGGTTTCGTTGTCTTTATTTTCGAGCTACTAGTCTTTTGGGGCATTTTCCGTTTCATTGAGTTTTTTAGTGCTCCTTCGCAATGCTCTTTTTTTCGTCGGTGGGAGTGTACTTTTGACTTTTGCTGTCGTTTTGAGCTCGGTATTTCGGCTGTTTTCTCCGGTTTTATCATTCCATCCTGACATACTTTCAGCCTTGGCGATGTTTGGGAGACAATATTTTTTCTCATGACCTCCTTTGCTTTGTCGTCATGCATTTCGATCACTGGCATTGTACATTTCGATCGTACAATGCCTTGATCTTGTCAATGGTATCTCGCATTGACTTGTTGATCCAGCGCGTCTTTCCGTCCTGGAACACAGGAAGTCATCATTTGGCCCTTTGGTGTTTCGTCTGATCCTTGGGTCAGGTCAGGCCAGCTGACATTTGGATCGTTGGCGTTTCAGTGACTCTTGGGCTCATTTGGACGAGGTTCTCCTTGCCCTGTTTGACCTCATTCGTGGTTGTAGTTTTGTTGGTGACCTAGCGGTTTTCAAACTCCTAAGGCAGGGGTTCGCACCGTTCTTCTTTTGTCTTTCTTCGTTTATTGTTTTGTATTCAAAACCACTATCAATTTTCAGGTGTGTAGTCACCTGAGGATCCTATGGTTGCAATTGTGAGGGTTGACACAGACTCTTATGGGATGTTGTGCCAGAGCCAGATCGGTGCTTATTAGGAATGTTGTATCTGGACCTACATCACCAACATAATGGCAATGAAATATTGAATGTACTTTGAGGACTGTTGAGGTTTTAAAAGGACGTAGGCGTTTGCAGTATTAGCCTGAAAGCCATTTCAACCGGATTTCACTCCAACCTACTCAGCTGACAGAATACTATAAGCGTCAGCCCTTCTAGCAATCTATTCCAAATTGCTTTCCTGTATGCTATAATTAAGATCTTACTGTGTTCATCCCAAGTAGATAGATAGAAAATACGTATACTTATGCAGAACATACATACATATGTATCTGCAACCGCTCAACTGGGAGCAATAGGCCACACATTGCACGTTATTCGTTTGGGCAGGTGCTTCTGAATTCCGCATTTTTTTTTCTTTATCCGTCGTAGCCACTTTTTATGGTGGGGAGCACAGTGCTTACTCGTCTTAGCACAGAAAGTTCACAGGGTTTTCTTTGACCAATTCAGTCACGCCCTTTTTCTCTGCCGCTCTTGATCCGTGACTGCTTATTGGGTATTCTCAGCTAACTCAGCTACTTTTCTATAGGCCATCCAATATCTCGGTCATCATGTAATTTCAGGCAACGAATCTGCAGATGAACTAGCTAGGCCTGGCTCAGAATCTGGGTTCATCGGACCTGAACCCTACTATGGTGTCAACTGGGTTGCCACCACAGCGCTGATTACTGATTGGGAACACAAGTTCGTCTGTTTACTGGGAAAATGTCCCGGGGCTGAGACAATCGAAGCGATTAATCAGGCCTTATTCCTACAAGGATCCTTAATCTAGACAAAATTAGTATTAGAAAGCTGGTGAGCTTTCTCACAGATCACTGCGGCCTACGATATCACCTTCACAAGCTCAATCTGTGCCCAGAAACGGAATGTAGTTTCTGCTCGGAAGATGACGAATCTGCTCTTCTTCATAGAGCACATTCTCTGTAAATGTCCAGCATTACATTGGTTAAGGGGTCGTATTTTCCATAAAGGAATATGTTCGTCAGCGGAGTTGAGAAACTCTACTGTTAAGGACGTACTATCCTTCATTAGGGAGGTTGTCCATCTCTTGGATTAAACATACCCTAATTGATACAATGGATCTTTTTAGGTCGCAGTATCAGCCATATGGACAAGGGTCTACACAAAAGAGCAAAAAAAAAAAAGTCACTCTGTGGAAGCTCTGATCCTTTCGCAGTGTCCAGGTATACAATATAACCTGATGGGGTTCTGCGCACATAATACCTTGAGCATTGTCCGGAAATTCCTGACTAGCTCAGATTTTGTGAAGAAGGACATTAGCGTGCAGCCTGACTATCAATGTAGATGGCGATATTCGTATATCTATATGATCCCATCTCTAGTAATTCTGCTGCTTTGAGTGTAGCTAGAACTTCTGTTTGGAATTCACTGCATGTGTCTCAAAGTCTCAGAGTTACCTGGCGGTTAATATCTCTGAAGTATATACCTGACTCCGTGCCCTCACTGGTTTTGGAATCACTTGTATATATCGCAATCTTATTTGGCCAATCCTCCCTTTCAGGGTACATTACTTCGTATGAGGTATCAAAGTCAAGGGTACCAAGGAAGAATGAAGATTTGTCCCACTTTGCTGATTTTAAGGAGCCCTATGTTAGTGAGCGGAAGCACTCTATCACCGGCCTGTAATTCATGTTGATTGCAGAGTACCGGCATTACCAGGCTTTTTTTTGTATCTTGTCCAACGTATTCCGTGTATTCTTCTCTATCATGGCCTTCCACCAAACAAGAGCCCCATATGCGAGAATGGGTTTTTACATGGTCTTAGTTTTGTCGATTTTCTTTAAATGGATTCAGTTACAGTTCAAATGGTTTGAATGAAAATCTTAACAAATCTGTGAAATTTGCGCCGACATGTTCATTCTGTTAAGATGTTTAATCCATCAAGCCTACACATCATCCCTTGTCATTTAATGAATTCATTAGTATGTGACATTTCTCAACTCTCTCCTATATGCTATATCCCATCATCCAGCTCATTTAACAGCTATCAAATTTAATTTCCAAACGCATTGCTATTCTAATTTGTGAAATTGAAAAGGTCAAACTACTACAGCCAACGACCAATGACCCTCTGCCTGTCTCCCTGTCCGTTTTAAATTTCCACTCAATTGCAAAACCAATTTAATGTTTGAAAATTCACTCGAGAACAACCCCCACCCCAAGCTGATGTTAATCCAATTTCATCCGTTTTTCGATTTCCCATTCCACTCTCCTAACCTCAACGTTATTAGTTCCATTAACGTGAATAATTAATCTGCAACATTTCATTATTCACCAGCTCTCGAGTGTTATAGTAAACAACGTCGACCAGACCGGGTGATACCTGATAGATCCGAAAATTTCCAGCTGTACAATTTCCGGTGCAACGCGCTCAATTAAATCCATTCTCAATCCACCTACAACTACTGAACAACGAAAAGGGATTATATTCTGTTAACCAAAACCCCTGTCGGCCCGACCCGACGAATGACGCCACCACATTGTTGAGTTTTGAATCCAATAGGATTGATCAGAATTTTGCTTAACAATTTGATTGAGCGTTCTTACCCTGCCAATTGGCTGTAATCAAATTCAATCGATAAATTCATTTCCACTCACGTTATTACCAGTTATGGGGGCCAATATGTCCCGAACTGGGTGGGTACTGTACTAACTAACAATGGTGTTGGCGTTGATCATGCAGAGATTTTGACATATTCCTCAATTTGGTGCGTTAGGTCAGGTGTACACAGACCAACAAAAGAAAAAAAAAAAACCAATTGAATTTCCAATTACTCATGTTGAATAGTAAATTGGATGTGTTAGGACAATGATTTATGCACTCTTCGATTTGAATAATTAATTAAATTGTGAAACATTGTCTCTCAAATGTTTCATACAATTGAATTTCGAGTTTCATGTTTGATTAACATATGTATGTATACTTACTCGTCGTAGCCTGTTTTTAGTTTGCTGAAATAATAATTTATTCTTTAAGCTTTGGTGAATGATTTAGGGGATTGTGGTCATACACATGTATGTACATATGTATGTATGTTTTTAAAACTTGTATTTTGTTTAGAAAATGTTGAGGTACAATTCTGATTAATTTGGCCGATGGTTTACCAGTTTTGTTATTTATAGAAGCTATACAATTGAAAATGTTTTTTTGTTCGTTTTTTTTTTTTTGTCTTAAAAGTGACAATTGTCATCTCAGCCTTAGTTACCATTCAAAATAAATATTAAGGACCTCAACTGCGTCGGGGCTGTATGAGTCAAAGAAAAGCATCTCTGAAGGTTTTAATCAAACTTCTGTGATGAAGAAGTTCAAAAAATGCGGTTCGCCAATTCTGTCTTTTTGTCTGTCTGTACTTATACGCAACTATACAACCTGATACTCTGAAGAAAATCTTTCATTTTTTTTTATAATTCACGCGCGCTCAAGGGTTTATTGCTACTCTTTTAAATTAGGAAGAGAAGATAGGAGATACCGCTGAACGTTGGTTTTAAATGTTTGTGGATTATAATGTGAGTGAAAAATGGAGCTTGGTAGAGCATTCCACATTCGTGTTGTACGGTTTAGGAAAGAATTTCTATACTTGACGGTACGTTCGAAAATAGGCTTGAGGGTTTACTGATGAGCATTCAAAGCGTGACGGGTATTGCGAGAAAATTGTTGAAGCGGCGGAATGCAACTGACTATATTGCTGGAGCACTGTTTATGAAAAAAGCAATAGAATAAGAAAAGGCAAGAGATATTTCTGCGATGTTGGACCGAGTCAATAGACTTCGCTATACTTCTGTTCCCTATTAGTTTCAACGCGCAATTTTGAATTCTATCCATCAGATGCAAAGAGGTCTTAGAAGCACCGAGCTTGGGGCCGTTGCCTTATATATCGGAGCCAGATCAAAGGGGGTAAAGAAGCTCTTCCACCGTTTAAGGAATCCTAGACATTTCGCAGCATTCTTGGCGGATTCGAATATGTGATCATTCCAACGAAGATGGTCGTTAACACACAAACCGATAATGGAAAGTTTTTCGGTTTCGACGATGCAAGTGCCATTCATTGATAATGGCAAAGGGTTAAGGTTACGCTTGAGCGACAACTGACAGCATTGGGTTTTCGAAGCATTAAATTCCACTCTATTGCTTATACCCCATTTAATTATACTGTCAAGATCGGAATTTAATGAGCTTAACATACACTGCCGTTTCAGTTCTACGGCCGAAGAGTTGGGAACGAATATGAGAAGGTGAGGGTCGTCAGCGAAGGAATGTATTGGATTAGAAGTAGCAGACAAGTGATCATTTATGAATATAAGAAAGAGAGTCGGAGACAAAACGGAGCCAGCCAGGAACACCAGCATTTACATATATGATGGATAGCAGACTTGAAACCGTCCAAAACCACTTGAATTGAACGTTTCGAAAGGTAGTTTCTAATCCATTGAAGAAGAGATTTATCGATGCCAAAATGCACGCAATTTCTACAAAAGAGCTTGATGCCAAATTCTGTCAAATGCTTTGAAATATCAAGCGCAACAATCTTGCATTCACCAGAATGATGCAGAGAGTGGTTCCACTTTTCGGTGAGATATAGCATCAAATCACCAGTGGACCTTTTGCTACGAAAACCATACTGCCGGTAATTGAGGAGCTTTCGTGATTCAAGATATTTCATAAGCTGACGATTTATCACCGTTTCCATGACCTTGGAAAGAAGGGTCGTAAGTGCAATGGGTCGGTAGTTAGAGGGAGAAGAAGATTCGCCTTTTTTAGGGACGGGCTGGACAAATGCTGTTTTCCGTCTACTCGGGAAGTGTCCAGAAGACTAGGATAGATGAAAAAGCTTACGCAATGGTTTTGCCAGCGAGGAAGAACACCTCTTCGGAATAATGTGTGAGATACCATCTAGACCAGCGGATTTGTTAATGTTAAGATCTTAAGGTACTCTTGCTACTGTACAAGTGTGAAAGTGGATTTGTCCTACAGAATATTCGACGTGATCAAGGACAGGGGGAGGCAAAACACAATCTGATAGGATCTTGTAAGCGCTGTTAAGGAGACTGATACCTCTGAAATTGGCGCAATTGAGGGGATCTCCTTTCTTGTGAATCAAGGAAACAATGCTGAGGTTCCATTCGTCAGGCATACATACATCTGACCAAAATTTTGAGATGAGTTGGTGTACGCTCTCTACCAAGTCATCTCAAACTGCTTCGAACAGCTCGGTTGGTAGGCCATCAGGTCCAGCAGCCTTGTGGGATGAGCTGTGATATTGCTATCCTAACTTACTTTTGATCAGGTGGATGGAAATTAACGCTATCATCATCTAGATTGAATGGTCACCATTATACAGTTTTCAGAAAAAGTTATTTCGTATTCTCAGCACCGACTCTATTATGGGGTTTCCTTCTTCATCTCTACAGGCTTTCTACTGGTCTTGTTGCCTTGACAAGTCGTACTTTTTATCTGTTGGTAAAACTTCGTACTTTATTCCTGGAGTGTAATCTCTCAATATCTTCGAGCTCGCGTGTCTCATGCTCTGTTTTTTTTTTTTTGAGAAGTCCATGTTTTCCTGTCACTTCTGCTCGTAGAACTCACGAGCAGCCCCCGTCCTTTTTTACATCGCCGCTTTGTATGCCTTTTGCTTAACAACATTTGCCTTCTTAGTCAAACCTGGGGTTTCTTGGTGATGGTCAGGTGAAATCCAGCACATCAGTTGTGGTACTTGCATGTTCGCAGTGTTGTCACTAGTTTTCGGCACTTGATGCTGGCAGCATAGGAGTCGTTGAGAGATTTCGGGATACGTTCTCAGCGAAGATCCTGGCGGTCTATTACGAATGCAGCTTTTCAACGTTAAATCTTCTCACAGTAATTCTTCTTTGTTGAGGTGTTTGGGATATCTGTTCTAATCCGAGTCCGAAGATTCGGACAGCTAGAATACTGAAGGCATGCCCTGCGCAATGTGATCAATTTGGTTGATTGTTTCATGATTTGGAGACTGCCATGACCTTTGTGAATATTGAGTTGAGGAAACCGTGTACTTTATATAGTGACGTGATGTCGTGTAGGTTATGCTTGCCAACTATCCTACCAAAGATGTCCTCCTCTCCTATTTGGGCGTTAAGATCGCCTAGTACCATTTTAACGTCATACTTAGGACATTGCTCATAAGTTTTGTCGAGGAGGTCATAGAAATATTCTTTGGTGGCGTCGTCCTTGTCCTTGTCTGTGCGAGCATGAGCGGATATTAGGCTTATGTTTGCGAATTTAGCCTTGATGCGGACTCAAGACTTCTTGTCTAATACTACCGCGTATGACAAATCCACATTCGAATTAGCGCTGTTTCTGCTCTCTATAGCAATCACCGTAATAGATGTCACAGTTTCTCATCCTCTTTTTGCCCGGGCCATCCCATTGCACTTCCTGCTAATTCTTCGGGTGCACGCGGTCTGTTAACTATTCGAACATACCACGCGTAGATCCAAAACTCACTCTCTCTGTTTCGATTGCAAGGGTCCTCAACAGTGAAGTCATCCTTTTCCAAGGCGTTAGTGGTTTTCGGAACAAACTATTTTTTTCTATGATAGGGAAGTTACTCCTACGAACACCCCCAACCTGGAGGACTAGTTCCCTTAATAGCCTTAGGACGAGGGGCCGGATTTTCCGGAATCAGTACCCCGCTTTGTGAATATGAGCACTGCCGTTGACCCATTAAAGGTTCATCCGCTAGCAACTCCTTTCCACCACCCTGTGTGGTAAACTGTGGGTGCTTACTTTGATTCTATCTAGAGAAAAAAATCAACGACCTCCTACTCCTACTATGCACCCAGCAGCCACCAACGTGGAGGTGTAGAGTAGGAGTCGATAGTAAGAGACTAAGGTGAGAACGCTTGTACTCTCATATATTCGCAGCACTAACCTAATTTTGGATGGCTAAACGCATAAAGAAGGCAACTGTGGGTCTATACTCCTGTAAAAAAGACATAGATAGAAGCTGGAGTTTTCAACCTTATATCATACCCTAGATGTACGTGTCCATTATCAAACCAAGCAATTGACTACGAGTGGGGCTATTCGACTCAAAGCCTTCTTACAGTTGTTTAGCTTTAACTAAACGTTTACGTACTCATTACAGTTCAAGAACTTGTCTGAATGCTTACTTAGATATTTTACAACAGCCAGTCCCACTCTTTATTCGCAAATTCTTTCAGTTGTGTCTTAAATCTATGCCTTGTGGAAGATCATTCTCATGTCTTCTCATACATAAAAGTTTGTAATTTAACCCGTCCATCTAGACCGTGCCAAAGGCTATTTCCATGTCCACTTGGCAGGCAGCTAGTAGAATAATAAAATGCAGTATATTCGTAACATTAAATGGTTACGTCAGTAGTGCAGACTTTTTAACAACTTTCAATATTTCACATCCGGTTTATTCTCTGTTTGGTTTATTACAAACTTATTTAGTTGCCTTCCATTCGCCAATTTAAAGAGACTTAAAACATGTTAGCGTTTCCCTTTCTCAAAACAAAGGACACTCAATTGCCTTCGTTCATGTTGTTGCTTTCCATTCCTAGTTGTTATTGGTCAGTCAGCCTTCCGGTAGTGTCCTTAGGGTATTGGAAGTGTCAGTAGTTCTCACGGTATGTAAGCAGTGTTTAGTGAAACTACCATTGTCCTTTCGTACATCACACACAATGGTGACTAGACGTCCATTGCTATAGGGATATAGAAGGAATAAATTAATTTTACGTCTCGCCATCATTCCGGTTGGTTACTTGTGACATTCCGGTAGTCTTTGTTAATCAGTTTCAATCTTCCATGCAGACTCAAGAGAATGTGGTTTTCTCTTTAATGAGAGCAGTATTTATTAGTTGGCCCTTTGCGAATATCGAAACGACTCTTAAGACGGTGTTACTCTGAAGATTAACACAAAAAATGTCTATGAGATCGTAGTGCTCCTTGAGGCTATTTTAAAGTTTGTCACCGAAGGTATCTTTAACAAGAAAATGTCCCTACTTTTGAAATGATTTTTCATATTTGAATAGAAAGGATAGCCCTTGTCACAACCAAAAAGCTTTTGTTTACATTCTGATGAAGGTGTATATATTTAGCACTCAAAACATTTCAACAAAGTCACGCAAAGTTTTCGCGCTTCAAATATTTTTTACCGACCAATCATTTCCCCATAATGTCATCCAAATACGGTGCCTAGCTCTTCTTAAAGGACAACCATTAATCTTATTTATTATTAAACCACTAATACTGCACAAAAAACATCGTTTTATTGACGTCGATATTGGCCCTAATTAATGTCCCAACAATGATTTGGAAATTGTTCGCCACATCTGACAATGAGTAAGCATTTCGAAATCACAATGCCATGCAATATTAATCTGATTAGCGGATGTTATGATTGATAAATACATACAAACGGTCTTTAAGTTTAATACCCTTCGAAAGCCGCGTGATGAAAACTAATCATATCCAAAACTACCCTTAATGTTCACTCACCCTGATATTTTCAGTAAAAGGCTACCTTTCCAGGTCGTTAGCCTGATATATTCTCAATTCATAACAGAGGTGGAATAGAACACGTGTTTTGCGAAACTTTTTGTCTCCAGCCTACCATTCCGAGGCTGTCCATGGAGATATCTACATTTTACACAAACACACACGCGAGAAATACGAAGAAAAGAAAAACGTCCTTTGGCAAGTGTAGCCAATAACCATCGCATGGATGTGCTAACCCAAGGGATGAATGATAAAACCCTCGACAATATCTATACCTAATTTGTTGTTTTTTTTTTTTTTTGAAAAAAAACGAAGTCCATGAGGAAACTAAAAAAAAGGAATACATAGTGTGTTTGTAACAAACTTTGATACAGGTTATTTCGGGGTTTATTTGCAATACATCAAAGGGGTTGTAAAGTATGCTCTCATGATAGTATACCCTTGTGTCGCATGCGAGATGTGACACCAGAATGTTCTTATGCACATTCATTCGGCCGTGTTCCACCCTCATTTTATGTGACAGCAGCGAATCTTTTATTTTAGGGTGGATGTGTATTTCCTCTATGGAAAGCCCGGCATTTACGAGCTGCTGTTCCACTTTTAGGGGGTGAGCGACAACCTCAGTTGTTGTCCCGCACATTTTCCAGGACATGTTTTTACCTCTCCAGCTCTCAACAAATTTTTGCGTGTGTAGTTGTGCTTATTGATCGATTAGGAGAGCGCATGCGGTTGTTTTTAATAGTTCTCTGCAGGATAACACATACAAAGGATTGTAATAGGGATATTTGCTTTTTTTTATGGCAGAAAGTGGTGCCAAATATTGTGAAGAAATGAAATAAATTAAATAAAATTAAAAACTTTTCTTTTCTTTCAATAAACTTGCATCTGACCCCCTTGCACTGCTAGAGGGTCATTCAACAAGATGTGGCATTATATGAAAAGTGATTTTTTTTTCTAATCTAAAGTACAAACTCTGAGGATAGTAATGGTATACAATATCTGTCAAATGTCCACCTCGGCTCTACCTACAAATAGCCATTTTTTTGATGAAAGTTTTCATCTGATATTTTGTTTTAGTGCATGAATCGTTGGTAAAGCATTGGTGTGGACTTTATCTTTAAGTAAAAAGTCGAATGGTCATCAAAACTTTTCGCAATAATATTGACAGTTCAACAATGGTGCGAAATTTAAAATGACACCTCTTCATAATGGTGGGATAGCAGCAGATGGCTGTTGATGCGTTATATTCAGTGACGGCATAGTCAATTACCTTATGCATTACAAGTCTCTAATCTGTCTGTCTGCCGACCATCAAATTGTACTAAAACAAACAAGTTCAATGACCAAT
Organism: Xylota sylvarum; assembly: GCA_905220385.1. NCBI lineage: Eukaryota > Metazoa > Arthropoda > Insecta > Diptera > Syrphidae > Xylota > Xylota sylvarum. Next base: position 97,072,855 of record LR999957.1, on the reverse strand, counting down.
CAGTTCAAATTATAAATTAATCAAGTCAAACTACACTCACACTTCCGATTCCTATTTATCCATTTATAAATAAACTCAAACTTCAAAACAACTAATTCTACTATAAAACGAAAAAAAAAAACCGACTATCACTGTTAATTTATCACCTAACAACTATGACAGCTGTTTAGACCATAAAAACCCAAACACGAGACATCATACTATCATCGGTTCTATAAGCAATTCAAAAAGTCAAAACCAAAATAAAAAAATAAAAAAAAAAAACCACCAACAAAATCACATGTCGTAATCCTTATCCAAAAGATAAACGACCAGCGGTCATGCTCCAAATAATTTTATCATATCGCATCGCTCATCTTGAGTCTACATATCTAACTTACGGCCAAACGTCAAAAGTGCTAATTTAAGACGCGAATTGACGCTTTGATGTTAAATTAATATCTGTACACCCGCATACACTTTATCTAGTAGAAAATACAAATAAACAAAAAGAAAACGTGAAATAGCTTATATTAATTGAATGCTAATTAATTTACTACATGTTCTCGTGCTTTAAAGCGGTTTGCCGGCTCTATGCCTATGTGTAGTTGGAATTCACATAGCTACGTGCTTGGAAAGTATTCGTTAAGAAAAAGCTAAAATAGTGTTACATGTATGACTGCAGAAAATGGAGCACATTTTAACAAGATTTTTGTTTGCGCTTCGTTGGGAAATGATCGATATACATACATAAGTATAGTATCTCAGATGAAAAATGGATTAAAATGTCATAAACTTGATTGGTTAGTAATCGACCTACAAGTGATGAGATTAGTTGTGCTCATCATGTCCGTGTCAGTCAACTTTAAGATTCAATACTCATTTTAAAATCCATATGGCAGCAAACTTCTTCGAGTCAATATCGGTCTAACAAAGGGTTCAAGTCTAAGTATGAACAGAACTCAAAGTATCTAGAGGAACTGTTCTGATGAGTAGGCATCGACCAGTCAAAGGAATATAGCTTGTGTCCAATATTGTTCAATACTACGGCTTTACTTTTAAGAGAGACTGTATCATATCTTGAATTACATTGTAAGTTTTTTTTTAAACTACGTGTATGTTCAACTCTGAGTTCGAACTTTTGGTCAGAGTCCTCTTAAGACTGCTTCTTGTCAATAAATCCGAGCCGCGTAGGAACCGTGATGAAGATGTTTATCCCTTTTGTCTTGACAAGGTCTTAATTGAATTAAATTTGTTAAGTTAAAGTGGGGCTTCAAAATCCCCTTTTCCACTATTGAAAGAAGTATTTAGAGGAAATGATCATTAGCATTACATATTGTACTTCACAGCTTTAAATTTTCGATAAATTGGGTTTCCATTAACTCTTTTCTAGGCTAAAAGTCCTTCTGGCCTTACCTTCTCACAACTTCGTATTAGTACTGATAAGTTGTACGCGAAATATTTTTGCAAAATATTAATGTTTCGACAGTTTAGGGTAGTTTTTGAAAGTGACAAAGCCCGTCTGTATCAGTCCTCACCGTCCAAAAGTTTTGTTTTACTAATCTTAAAGTAAGAGTCCACCTACTTTTGACGACGTTTTCTTAACAAAACTAGATTTAGTTCTTTAGAAAATGTTTTCAGAATCAGAATTCACATATCTTGGTTGAAAATTGTACTGCCACATCTAATTTCATCGACAAGATAGTCATAAAACCATTTTTTTGATATTAGTCAAGTCATGAGTGTGCATAAGGGACCACATTAACATTTGGTAATCTTTTTCTTAGGGAACCAGATTTTGTTATTCAAATATAGTTTTTTAGAATCAAAATCCATGAATTTTGGTTAAAAATGGTAGGACCACGCCCACTCTCATCGAAAAAATGTGTCATCAACATCAATATTCTGATATCAGTCAAGTCAAGAGCCAAAATCACTTTTAGTGACAAGATTTCGTACTTCTTCAGGATTAAAAATTTTAAATTTGCGTGTGTCACGACCACTTCCATCGAAAACATGTGTTGTAACATCAATGTTCTGATATATCAGCATGTCAAGAAAGTAGGTATATTCATCAAGAGCAAGTCACTTTTAGTGACAAGATTTCGTTCTTCAGAATTAGAACCTAGAAATTTGCATGAGCCACGTCCACTTTGAGCGAAAAGATAGCTATAACATCAGTTTTTCTAAGCCACGTACGATACGATAGTTGTCTTCTTCAAGGAACGCAGATAGGTTTTTAAAATCAAAATCCATGGATTTTGATGAAAAACAGCAATGTCACGCCCACTTTTACAAAAAAAAAAAATCATGACATTAATTTTTCTGACGTCAGTCAAGGCAAGAGGGCCACATCCACATTTGGTAATGTTTTCTTCAGGGAATCAGATTTAGTTATTTAAAATTAGTTTTCAGAAGAGAATCCATAAATTTTAGTTAAAAATGGTAAAAAATGCCACGCCCACTTTCATCGAAAACATGTCATCAGTCAAGTCAAGAGAGTACATACATATGTATATTTATAAAGAGCCCCAGAAATTTTAGTGAGGGTTTCTTTAGAAACAAGATTTCTTTCTTCAGAATTAGAATTTAAAAATTTGCGCGCCACGCCTACTTTCAGAGAAAAAATAACCATAACATCAGTTTATCTAAGCCATGTACGGAACGACAGTCGTATTCTTCAAGGAACGCATATAGGTTTTCGATATCAGAATCCATGGATTTTGGTGAAGAACGGAAATGCCACGCCCACTTTCACCAAAAAGAAAGTAGTCTTGACATTAATTTTTCTAATGTCAGTCAAGTCAAGAGGTTGTATTCATTTGTAAGGTGTTACACCCATATTCAGTGAGTATACCAATAGTATCCACAAGTTTTAGTGATACGTGGTGACAGACACACCCAATTTTTTCTAACAGTGTTGTAACTTAAATGATTTTGCTCAGATTTTTTAAATATCGAAAAAAGTACCTCTGAAGTGTATCATAACGCTAGAATACAGAATGAGGGATACAATTTTGCAATTTAACTTTATGATTGTGACAGATGCTACCTACCCAATGCCTTAAAAAGTCGCCTTAAGTATTGTTCAAAGCTGGAAATGCAAATGTTTTCGAAAAAAGTTCCCCATTTTTGAAGCATGATAGGTTTAGTGAAATGCAAAAAAATTATAACTTGCAGCTTCAATTGACTCTATAACTACGCAATCACCCTGTTACAAACTCCCCACCCAAAGGCATCAGCCTGACAGTTGCTATAATTTCACCCCCGAAAAAAGTACTCCATCCACTGAAAAACATTTTGTAGCCTAAAAATGTCCTTTTTCATCCCATTCCAATCCATCGAAAACCAAACTAACACAAGCTCACATTATAACATCCACCCCCTGAACGATAACTAACTAACCCTCGCCCAGCAAGCCGTGTATCCATGTCAAATATATCGCATTGAGCACATCTAAAGACTCCCAGTCCCAACTCTACCTCCAAAAATGCACACCAATACTAGCCCAAGTCAAGCTAACAAAACGCTCGATTCGTTTATACTAAAAGCTTATCTATGTATATTTTTCCGCTCTCTCTCTCGCTCTCGCATTTACACACATTATTAACGCGACGCTTCTCTCCATCTTGCAGGGGTGGTATGTGGATAAACTTTAACCGCCATGGATCCCAGTGCTCTAGCAAATATGGACCGGGACGCATTAAAGAAGCAAATCGAGAATATGAAGTATCAGGCATCCATGGAGAGATGGCCGCTATCTAAGAGCATTGCAGAGTGAGTAATATTTTTTTTTATTACTTATCATAGTTTTTCTTACCTTTTTTTTATTATTATAAATAAAAAGAAAAGTGCATAAAGATTTAAATAGTAAAACCTCAAGTGAAGTTAGAATAATGCAAAGTGAAAGGTGGGAAAAATGTGTTTACGGCCAGCGGAGTCCTGCTGAAAAGGAAACCCCTCCCTGTCATTGATGGCTGTCATAAATTTAGAAACAATTTTTGGATGTTTCATTTGTTTGTTTGTTTGTGTTTTGTGTTTTGTGTTTTGGATGGGATTTCTACGCGACTCGACATAAAAACACCCTCATTATCCTGTCATATGGATCTAAGTTTGTCCTTAGCCGTCGCTAACTACACAAAACTGTCTACGGTAACTACTCCCTTTGTTGTAAAAATCGATGTATACATGAACGAAAGTGTTTGCTGCGACCCCTTCTCGCCCAGGGATTGGTAACGATGGCTGTTAAGAGCCAATCTTCATCAGCCCGGGCGCAATGTGTGTGGAAAAATGTCAAAAATTGTCGTTTTTGAATGAATTTCTTTTGGTTCTGCCATGCTTTACGCGCGGTCAGAATTCTTGTGAATTTATGAATACGCCACCCCCTGACTCGTGGTGGGTGGTGTGAAAAAGAACCCCTCGCGCGCCACTTTCTGTGTTTTATGTGTCAAAAATAGAGAAGTAGAACACAACACGCTGCTGCTGCTGCTTGCTTTGAAATGTCAAGTGAACGGAATCTAGTTTTTCTTTTCGAAATACATAATTTTTTTTTCTTATTATTTTTCATCTCGATTGGGGATTTGTTTTAATTGCATATGCATCCAGCAGCAGCAGCTGCCGAGGTGGAGGTGGATCGGGAACGACAAAAGTTTGTTATTTTTTTTTTCTTAGACGCGGGGAATTGGCAGAGATTGAAGGAGAAGGAAGAAAATTTTGTTTATTATTTTCTAAACTAGTCTCGAGCGGATTTTTCTTTTAATTAGCAAAACACTGAGGGGAGACGAGGGTTGATTTGCAGCTCGTTGTTTGTACGGGCATAGAAGTTGTCATAGAATGTTGTTTTTACTTTTATTATTTTTTATTTTTAGGGTAGAATATGAGTTGTGTTTTAAAAATAAGCGCGGGGTGAAAGATATGTACATAAATGGGGGGAGGAGAGTGTGGTGGGTGGTCTGCATTTGATGTGCGGAATGTTTTCTTCTAGCGGTTATTTATTTTACATGTCAGACCGATCTTGATCGAAAGATTGGTGTTGTGAAATAAATTTGACGTAAAATGAACAAAAATTTGAATTACGTCAAAATGTGGTCAAAAATATGTACATAGGGAGGAAGTTGTGAAAAAAATGTTTTTTTTTTTGGTTGAAAAATATGTAGATATGCATATGAGGGAGGTTTCACTTTTCCAAGCGGGAAATATGACGTAATTCATAGACTATCCCTTAGTCACGCATGACTTACCAAGTTTGTTAGTGGAAAGGTCGTATGGGCGGAAAATAGTCCAATTTCAAGAGAAGTGAGACTTAGACTATGTGGAACGTAAAAAGTATAGAACTGTAAAGCTTTCGTTCTGTAAACTTGAATTCATGTTCAAATTTTGGTTTAAACTACAATTTTTCGAACACGAATTCAAATTTACCCAAAATTTGGTATAGACTACAGATTTTTGAACATGAATTCGAATTTACAGGAAGAAATCTTTAGGACTTTAATAATAATCTACACTTTTTATGTCCCATGCAGTCGAAGCATTGTTTAAAATACAGGAAATACAGGGTGTGTTCCAAGGTAAACAAGTTTTTTTTTGCCAAAACCGATTTATTTTATTCAAAATAATCCCCTTTCGACTCAATACACTGATTTGCAAGGTTTAAGGTATGTCGCATGTCGAGTGTTTTAGATCGTCCTCCGGGATGTCTTTCCGGATATCGGTACAAGCCTTTTGGATGGCTTCTACGTCCACAAAACACTTTTCTTCAATCGGCAAATGTATTTTTTTCGAAAAGGTAAAAGTCGCACAGTGCTAAATCAGGGATTATGAAGAGATTGATACTTTAAATGCGGTTTTTAGTCAAAAAATCGGTCACAAGTGTCGATCTATTCGATAGCGCATTATCGCGCAAAGAACTCCAACTTCATTTTGGGCGATATTCTGGACAAATACGATGTACCAAACACTTCAAAACGTCAAAATATATGACGGGCTATCTGTTGGTTTATTTTTCAAAAGGCTATACAAAATTTTTTTCAACGATTGTTGCTTTATTGGAAAGAGTAAATCTTCCGATTAATTATGGAATATTATTTCATTCAACCCTGTCAACCCAAGTTTTCAATACATTTTCAATGGTTTCGACCCCTATTTCACAATTAGCTTGACCAATATTGGTCTTGAGTCCCTGAATCGTCTCTGGATTGTTCGCATAGCATGGACCTTTAATGACACTCCACAAAACAAAAGTAAAACGGCTTCAAATGGCAGCTCCGTACCGGCCAAGCTACGCCACCAGAACGACTTAGTGTGCAATAAATCTATTATTGGACGGCTTGTGTGGTTCTAGACCCATCTTAGTGGAACCATAGCTCGCTCAAGTCGAAATCCTCAATTTCTGGTCATGAACATTTGGTTATCATACCTCTGTAGTGCTCTCCATTGACTGTAAAGTTTCTTTCATTATTGTCTTGGAAGAAAAATGGGCTTATATTGCCTTCACTCCAAAAACCACACCAACTGCAATAGTCTCCGTTGAGCGTACAGGACTAACACGGAAATATGTTCGGTTATCAATCAGTAAACCAGTCTCACGAACTTTCATCACAAAGTTGCGTACACCAGCTGCAGTTGGTGCATTATTTCGACCGAAATTTCTTGTCAAAATGCACACTGTTTCGGCAATACAGCATTCATTTTGCAATATTTCTCAACGTTGTTCAAGCGTAAATCGATCCATTTCGTACCGCAAAAATATAATATTGGGTTTCTTTCAATTATTTAGCGCATAAGAGCTGTCAGTGTCAAAATAACATAAGATTCAAAAAGATACCAACAGATGGCCCACCCTTTAGAATTGTGCATTAGCGGTTCCGCTCGGTGGACTTGGAATCGTAGAAACAAATCAATATTGTTTTCACTTTTGACTTCTCCAAACGAGATTTTTTTGGTGTTGGTTCGTCTAATGCGTTTCACTTGGCACTTTAGCGTTTGGTATCTGGATCATATTGAAAACAGAAAGTTTTATATCCAGTCACAATGTTGTAAAGGAAGTTTTCGTCACTTTCACTTTACAATTTTTGGTCTACTTGATGATGTTCTTCGAATGTTGAATTTTTGAGTAATTTTTGACCGATACTCATTTTTGTACCGATAATGACACAAACATACTGTCACTTTAAATGCCATATATCGTCTTTTATTCGTCCAAATGTCATAAAATTTTGACAGTACATCAGTGAATGATTTACCTTTTCGCTTTATTTCTGGATAATATTGAAAACACGACCTTTCATCACCAGTCACAATGCTGTAAACGAAGTTTTGATAGTATATCTACCTTTCCGACGCATGTAGATTGCCAATAGATGACCTCATTAGAATCACATATTTAAAAAAAAAATTGTTTACTTTGGAACGCACGTTGTATAAGTATAACAGATGTTAACGAATGAATAGAGTCATATTCTAAATCATTCAAATGGGTACGTCCAGTCGACATAGAGTCTGAACTTTTTATTAAAAAGACTTTAAATCTTCATTTTCTTCATTTATCAAATTAAACCCACCTTATTTAGAATGATGAATAGTAAAAAAAAAAATTTAAATTAAAAATCGATTTAAAAGGTTTATAACAATACCCTCCTAGACACACTTGAATGAACGACAAAACGGCGGATTAACATGATAAAAAAATAGAAAGAAAAAAAAAAAACCAAGTGAATAGGTTTATGCTTTTCAAGGCTTTTAAACACAGTTTCGCAATAATTGTTGCATCATATCACGAATTAGATTAACAAGAACAAAAGTTGAATAACACCCTACAGCAATAAAGAGTGATAGGTCGAAAATAATTGAATATTTTCACACCTTGTGCTCTCTCTCTCCTGCACATGTGCTTTTTTTATTGCTGTTCTAATCAAACCTGACATGTTGTTGTTTTATCAATAATATATATGACGCACCAATGTACATACCATATATACAAATTCTTTTGCAAATCCATTTGTGAAACGCCCGAGGGGATGCATAGATTTATGGCCAGGCCCTTCAACGAAGATACAAACACGCATAACATGTCGTATAAATAGATTAGATTAGGCGGTATCTGTAGCAATCAAAATGTATTATCGAACAGAAGTTCGATAGAAAGCACTTGACAGAGATATTCTTAATGTCTCTCTACTCGTGTTGAAAATTCGACAAATATCTAACGACTACGCACACATAAAAATTGGTAAATAATGGAATTGATATTTCCTCGAATTGCGACGGTTTTTTTGTACATATCGATGCAATTGTATGAATTTTATTTTCTTGAATAGGTATTGACCAAGCTTATCTTGTTATTCTTTAAGTGAGCTAGCAATATACACAGCGAATTATACTAGACAGACGAGACGATATTTTGTAGCAATAGAAGTTCTTATCATTTGATTTCATTTCGAGTGCAGGAAGTCACAATTTTATTCAGACTCGTGTCGCTTTCAATTGTGGGGTACACGGAAAACAAGGAAGTAATATTCCAGTATGAGTAGCTGTCAAAAATTTTTACTAGTCAAAGTGACTTATGGATATTACAAAACTGACTTGCATAGTTCCCAGAGAGCAATGCCAATGTTATATCGATCAAGTTGTTCATTTAACATATGAGGGTTTCGAAGCGAATTTTCAAGTTTGAGGCCATTTCAATATCCAGTTCAGTTCAGTTCACTTCAATAGATCACTTTTTTAAGATTTCTTGACTTAGATTCTTCCTCTCTTCGATTCCGTCCTCTTCTTGGCAGTACTAGACGTTGATACGATAGATGTACTTTTGTCTCTACATCGTCCAGTCTTAGAATGGCGACTATGTGTGACTATACATAATCTCAGCTTCCGTGGTCTTTCAACAAAAGTATTTGTTTACCGTGACATTTGTTTGGCTCCTAGATGTTGCAGTCCACCGCTGAAGCAATCAAAACTAGAACTCCCGCTTGCCATTATAGTTTTAATAGGAAATCAACAACCTACTTAAACTCCTTCACGATAACTCTATAAGACTACACTTGCCGCATTGATGTCTAACTTTTTTTTTGGCACGTGCTCTAGCAGGTCAGTTTGTAAGTTCATCGGAGGATTTATCTTGGGATTTCTTGGCCAAAACACTTCTACCAAAGTTCTTTTTAGATTTTCCTTATAGCTTCATTCCTTTATTACATCATTCAATGTCTGGGAGAAAAAAAAAAAAAAAAACTTTTACTCATTTACGCAAGCTATTTCCCGAAACATTTTATTTTTCATTTCGAAAACAAATGACAACACAAAGAAGAGTTACAAGAAACTTTGTGGACACACAAAACAAAACTTTGTCGACAATGACTGGACATGGACAGCAGCACAATATATTGCACAAAAAGAATCGTTTATCGATCAATACAAAATAGTTTTCGAACACAAAAGAATGGACAGAAGAAAAACGACTTACGGCTCACATTTGACATGACTGGTGGGAAAGCTGTCAGATGCTGTGTGTGTTGTGAAGTTGCAACGCACCACATCGTTCTGCAAAAAAAAAAAATGTATTGTAGCTTTCTATTAGCATTTAACAATACATTATGAATTCGTTATCGACTTGTACGAATATTTGCACAATAGATACATATCTATTTCCATTCATCTATTCAGCGTCTAACGATGTGCAAATTGCCTCATTTCGCATTGCGGATGCTGCTCCCCCTTAAGGTGTTATTATTATCTGTATCACGCCATCTTTCGACCTTTGTATGTCTCAAATACCGTTAAATGGGCAAATGATTTATTTTTAAACACCTCCACTCGAGAGGGTAGCCCAAGAATTCTCAGTTAATTACGCAATTATTCGAAAGTAATTGAGGTAATTCCATTCAGCCGCTTTGAATGGGGTTGACCCCAGAGGAGATGTCAAAGGGGTTTGACATTTGGTTTTGTGCGGCACGTTGCTCTAAAAATAGATCGTAGAGAATGGATCTATGATATTGTAGCCAGCTGTCATTTATGTCAAAAATACAACAAGCTTAGCAGTACCACCACCATCATCATCATTATCAGTGAGTAAACAATGTGTGCAAATAAAATGCCTATTAATGTCAAAGTGACAATTGATGGCGCCCATTTTGGGAGTGTGTAATGCGTTGGCGGCTGGAGACTTCTCGCAAGGGATGTGTTGTTAGAGTTGGATGGTAGAAAATGAGAAAATGGAATGATGCGATTTTGTTCTGTCCGTACATGGCTGTGGTTTTACTGTTATTTCGTACGAAAACTGACAGTGACATTTGTTGTGTCCTTCTTGGGAAGTTGGGGGATTATTTTCGTGCGTAAATCATACCCACAAGGTAATCAAATTTACGATCTTAGCTTGGGGATATTATTCATTTTTAATTAATTCATTTTGGAGTTTTGAAAAATCTTGAGATATGGGACAGTTTCTTTCTTCGCACAATTTACGCGGACATTTTGAAACTTTTAATGGAAGTAATTGCTTTGGGGTAATTTATTGGTTCATCTGGTTGGAAATTGGTTTGATGGAGGGATTGTTAAGTGGTCTCCTTGACACATTTGTGGCGAATTGTTCGGAGCCGAAGATTTCAGTGGTTTGGTCAGAATTTTGAATGAATTTTAGAAAATGGTATCAAAATGTTAACACAAAGATTTACTTTATTTATTGGATGTCCCAATGTTACAAATCGCATCTTGCTAGCCAGTTGATCTTGGTTTAAATAAGACTTTGGAATGGTTGCACCATAAGCAAATTGTTTCTCGTGGAGTGTGACAGTTTATGTCGTCTTGATGGAACCATAAGTTTTCTCACACCGTCGTGTCAGCGTTAATCAGGTTCTTCAGATAGGGTGTCATATCCCATCGTGTTCCAAAATTTTGGAATACTGGTACTGACTAGGTATACTATGGGTGAAAGAATGCAGCCTTACGGCATGCCACTGTAGACATCAATATCCTCAAACACTTTACCATTGTTTAATTCTTGTAAGTAGGCTTAGGATTAATAGGAATCAGTTCTGCATGGATTCCTTTATATCGTAACACGTTCCTTTGCAGCTCGATAGCCAAGTTATCCGCTGGTAGCATTCCCGCATAGCATCATCTGATACCGTCCGAAAAGCGCTGCATACTCTCAGCGCGCATAGTCGGTTGACGGAATTAACTCTTCTTGCGTAGGACTTAGTTTTCACTGCCTTTGCCAATATTGGTGCCACATACATTATTATTGACTGCGCCACTCTTGATAAAACTAGTCTCCTTTGCTGTCTGGGTCCTCCAACATTTGTCATTATTCTGGATAAGGCAGCACATACCCTAGCGGCTTTGTCGCACGTTATTTCAAGGTGTTCCTTGTAAGCGAGCCTAGCGTCAATCATTACATCTAGGTATCTGATCACCGGTTTTGACGTTACATTTTGATCGCCTACCCTGATGGTGATTGTTTCTCTTTTCATGCGGCTGCTTACTAGTACTGCTTCCGTTTTATGTTCGGCGAGCTCCAACGAGCTGCCATCCACCTCAATTGACTGATGCACAGTGTCAACGTAAACATTTTTCTCTCGAAACGATCGAGGCTATCTTCCTTCATTCGCTTTCGATGAAGTCCATTTTTCAGCGCCGTAGAGGAGTACTAGGTCTTCAATTGTTCGGGATAAGACCTTACTAGTCAATTGCCTTCTCAACTCAAAGAACCAGCGATTGGCATCTTCGTTTTATTTTTGCTGAAGTGTTGTTTTCAGAATTCATAGCAGGACCAAGGTAGACAAAGTTAGGTATATAAGATTCAAGGACCTCGTGCCATCTCTGCTGTGACTCGCTATATGTGGGATTCTAGGAAAGATTTAGTCTTCTGGATCCCGACGGAACTTGGAAAAAAAAACTACTGCACACAGAGTCGAAAACCTTTTACTTTTTCCTATGAAAAGACACCGGACTTTAGCATGAATAATTTTCTGACAACTATTTCGTTTACCATCTTCTCCAGGAGCTTTAATTTAGTGAAATAATTTGATGGACCGTTTCATTTTGAATTCACAAAAAACATTTCCTTTAATCTCTTTCAACCATGTCTGGTTTTGTCTGGTCGTTCCCGTTTAAAATGGTTTCTTAGATTGAATAATTCTTTATTCTACCATGGAGAAGGGTGATTCTATGGAAGTCTGCTGATAGGCGGATTTAATTGCAGGATTAAGAGTTTCCCATTTAACCATCCATCAGATGAAAACTGTTTGTGAATAAATGACCTTCCAAGAGATACTTAGAGAAGTAATTTCTGAATGTTGTCTTTCTATTTCCTTTGACGCATTCGTAAAGGGAAGGATATGTCATCTGGTGAATGCTTACCACCGTTGCAATGTTGTCTCTTGTTGCATGTAGTAAATGATTTTGTATGTTTGTATGAATTTGCAATTGTCCCATATGAGTTGGAAAGGCGTAGTCTAGGATGCCCTCAAGGAGTCTCAAGAGAGTTAAATTACAGCAAATAGTAGTTTGCATTTGCACAGTGGTACTTCAAATCAATGCAACCGCCTTTGCGTTAGTATAGTTTCAAAGGATTGCCTCTAGTCGTGTTCAATTGCTCTCCATTTTAAGTGATTCATATTTAAATGTGTTGGTCGATGTTATGTATACATTTTCCACTTAAACTCAAAGCTAACCTTTCGACACAAAATGCTCGACTTTCCGCTGATTTGATAGTCCCTACAAAGCGAACCTTTTAATTATCCCCAAAAACAATGTAGGTTTACAATTTCAAGTGACAAGGGGGGGGACCTAACCTATACAACCCTCAATGAACTCAAACCTTATGGTGAATTATTTTCAATAAGACGTTTCCCTTCCCAACTTTATCCTAAATCAACAACAAAAACTTAACGCCCAATCGATTTTCAAATATTCACCCCTTTTTTCCATCGAATATCTCGTGAAAGGTTTGCCGCGCGCTATTGTTGTCTTAGGGGATGACTTGTGATATTTTAATTTTAAACGAAGGTTACGCGGTGTCTTCCTTTGGTTTCTTTTTTTTTTTTTTTTGTTCTTTGTTACGCCCCAATTGCCACGTAGGACTAATTGGATTTATTTCTACTTTCACATCGTGGTGAACAGAGGAAGCCCTCCCTCCACTCCATAACATCAAAATCAATTTCAAAAACAAAAACAAAAAAAAAAAACAACAAATTCTAATGACCTATTTTTGAACCAAAAAAAAAAATTAGTCCGAAACACAAACATAAAGGAATTTGCATATAAATTGAAGGAATTATTTAATCGCGCGGTCTGACCTTCATCCGTTGTATTGTTATTTTTTGCGTACACCTTCGTCCTGACAGGAACATCCATCCTATTTCACTTGAAAATGGGTCTGGCTGTAATGAAAACTGTGATTAACAAGTTCCAGTTTGCTTTTCTTTGTGCCTGAACTCCCGATATTTGTTTCCTGTGACCGTATTTACTCAAAAAAAAAAAAAAAACCACTAAAAGGTTCCTGCTACCTGTCATCCCCAATAACTCAACTCTGTTTGATATGTACCTACTTTTGTTGTCCCTATTGCATGACATTGGCCAAGCCTTACGACCTCACCTTCAACCGCAGGATAACAAAAATGTGAAATCGAAATGGACACCCTCTCCTCCCATGTCTGTGGTTGATTGGAAATGGGGGGGAAAAAAGAAGAGAAAGGAAAATAAATAGAAGGAGGAAGGAACAGCCGTCCGTCCCAAAAAAGGGAAAAAAGTCTTGACGGGGTGACTTTTCTGGTTTGATTACCATAACGTGTAAAATGACTTCAACATGTATCCACCAGATGCATAGGGGAAAAAAAACTAGGGAAGGACTATTGGCAAAGCAGTCTGGGTAATTGTTTGCCGCTGTCGTTGGTCTCCACTGAAGCAGCAGACTGCTCCAGACTGAAGAGTCTCTGGCAGTGATGCAGTTGGCGGTTGAATGCAATTTATTACTACCGTGGGAGGGATAATGATGATTTGTTGCCATTATAGCCACCGCATGCTTAGAAATGAGTTATTGAATGGCTGGCAAACGAGGGGGTTCCTTCTTAAAAAGATGGGCAAATGGAAATGGGAACAAGCACAGGGATGGATGGATGCCTTTCAGGAGAGTTAATGATGGCGAAGATTCGATGGTGTCGGTAATTTTTCAATGTGTCAAAAACGAATTATGTATTATAAATTGTAAATATTGAAGAAATTATTCATAAAGTTGAGGGATCTCTTCTGCCGTCCGTCTCGCAGCCAGTAATAAATGTTGCTGAGGGACAAGTTTTAATGCAATTGTGTGAAGGAAAGTTTAGAGGAACTTTTTCACAGCCAAGTGCTAAGACTGAGTAAAGTTCTGTGTCGTATAAATGAGTTATATTGAGCTCTTCGAAATGAATGGGAGAAGCTTATAGCTTTGATGGAATTCGATCATTTAAGCGGATACCATTCCCATGTACCCAGATACATTTTACTGAATTCACGTGGGCGGATGTGTTTACAATTTGTCTTGTACATAGTCCTTATCCACAAAAAAAAGATGTAAATAGATAGATAGATAGAGACATTGAAAATTGAATTTTTTTATTTATTTTTGTTGCGAATTTATTGTTCTTTTCTTTGTGCTTGGAGTGCTTTATTGTTTTTGATTACCTAAACATTCATGGACGAATCAAAGAGTCTTCTTTGAATTTAAACTCTCATTGTTTTGATTTGCCTTTTGTTTTGCCCAATCATAAGTACCTACATATGTATGTGTATACCAGGATTGAATAGGAAGTGCGTGCGAGGATGTCATACATAGAGGTTGAGAATTCTATTTCCGTGTTAGCGAAATAATCAACGAGAAGACGTTCCATCCAATTAGGTAGTCTATACATGTTTGATTTTGCAGCTGCTGGTGAATGGAAGGATCAGACGAAAACAAAATAAATTTCCAATCTACTTGTTACCAAAGTTGAAAATGCCTTCCATTACGGAAGTTCCTTCCAGAAATAAGTTCATAACATTTAATTCTCTCTGGTTGTTGCTTGCTCGATTTTATGCGTCCTTCAATCCAGAGCAATCCATTCTTCACCTACTGGCCTTAGATATGTATATAAATCTAGCAAACAAATAGATGCCAGTTTGTGCCATGATGCCATTCGTATTAAAGCCACTCATCGATGCTTGATCCGTGATGAAAACATCGACTACACTTTACCAAAACTTCAGACTGAGCATCCTTACCCGCAGTGAATGGGACAAAAATGTAGTGGTTCAAGACCGAAAGAAATGGGTTGTGGTATCTTCTCTAAACACCACAATCTAAGTATCTCTATCTGCCTCTCAGATCACTTTCTGTTAGGAATTATGACGAGCAAGGAAGCCTTATCCTTATGATCGAATATCTGTAAGAGATATTAGCATTTTCACTGACAGTCAGTATACCACCTTTGATGGGTCCCAGGCCATAGAGACATTCCAGGCAAATTCAAGGCTGACGAGCTCTCAAGAAACGGTATGACTCTAAGGATTTTGCCTAATTGGCCGAAACTGGTGTCTTCGAGTTATATTGTCTATCTGGCAGCGAACTGACGTCTGTTGATGTCATGAACATCCTTTATTTCATAAGAAGCTCTGGTTGGCTTTTTAGACCCTGGACAGCCAAATTGGAAAGATCTTTAGTATCACAAATGACCACTTCTGGTTAAAAGGTGTCTGTATCTTGGTGCAGATATCCACCCTTACCTAAACATAAAACTGTAATCTTCGCTTACATTCCTGAAGGCTTTATTTTCGTGGACTTTTGAGGCTTACTTATATACTTTGGTGGCGCTACAGTTCTGAGTGAACATGGGCCTCAACCAACAACCCTCTCCAGTTAGTCCGATCCTTAGCTAACTACCTCCAGTTGTGCACTCCAAGTCGGTTGAGCTTCTCATATACTTGTGCGCATCACCTAAGGCACGGTCTTCCTCTATTGTGCTGTCCCTCCGGATTTGATTCGAAGACTCTGCAGGATGGAGCGATGATGTCCATTCGCTCTATATGTTCTAGCCATATCAAATACTTAATGCACAGTGTTTTGACTCAGTCCATGTCCTTGTACAGCTCTTATAGTTCGTCGTTGAATCTCATCTTCCAAAGCCCGTCAATGCAAACGTAAAAAAAATATTTTACGAACATTTTTTTGCTCGAAACAACCGATGATATCCTCATCCACTTTCGATAAAGTCTATGCTTCAGTGCCATAAAGCAGGACTGGGATGATCAAGGTCTTATACTCAGTCTCCTTAGTTGTTCGGGATAGGGCTCTACTACTCAATTGATTTCTCAGGCCAATGAAACAGCGATTGGCAAGAGTTGTTCTTCAATTCTTCAAGTGTTGACTTGTGAGTTTCGCACAATCCTTTCCAGTATGATGTTGAAAAAATCACATGACAGTGCGGTACCTTGTCTAAACCTCTTTTCGACATCAAAGGTCTCAGTGAAATCGTTACCGACCTTTATGGAGCGTTCTCCATCGTCACCCTGCACAGGCAAACGAGATTGCCAGAGATGCCAAAAATACACATGGCTCGTCTCTATAAATGCTGTCATATGCAGCCTTGAAATCGATAAAAAAGATGGTGGGTATCGATTTGAACTTTGGACTTTCGGCCTGAAACCATATTAATAAGAGCCGATCGGGGTATTGACGAAGGATTTCAACCATTCACACAGTAAGGCAGATAAGATTTTATACGCGATGTCAAGGAGACTAATACCTCGTAGGGATCTTAAAGGGATCGCCTTTCTTGTGGATCTGGCAAACGATTCCACTCATCAGGTACTTATACACTAGCCTGACCAAATTTTAGAGATGACTTGGTGTATGCTTTCTACCAACTGCTTTGAAAAGCCTAGATCGTAGGCCATCAGGTCCAGCAAGCTCCAGAAAATTTTCCATATTCTCAGCATCGACTGTGATTCTATAGTTTCAATCGGGCTTTTCGTACTTTTTTTTCTTCTTTTGGAGAAGCACATGTTCTTCCAGTCTCTTCTGCTCGTAGCGCTCACGAACAGCCCTCGTCCTTCTTTGCGGCGCCGCAATGTATGCCCTTATTTAGCTGCATGTGCTTCCTGGCAGTCTTGATCAAACCAGGGGTTTCTTGGTACTTTTTGATTGTATCTTGGTAGCGTTGCCATTAGTCTCCCGCATTTGATGCTGGCGGCATAGGAGTCATAGCGTTCGGCGAAGATTCTGGCGGTCTCTTGTGAGTGTAGCTTACCGGACTCGGTAACACAGTTCGGGGATATGAGCGCTTCCGTTTGCCCATTAAGGGTTCATCTGTCACCCACTTTTTTCCAATATATGGCTCACTGTTGGAGATCCTTATAGAGCTGGAGTTCGAATATGTCAAAGCAACTCATACATATTGGGATGACACTAGATAGTTCGGCCTGATTGGAACTGTGGGCTTCAATGTTGATTCCATCTAGCGAATTCGTCCGCTACCGTCTGGATCAAGAGAAAACAGTCCTCCTTCTCTCTCGTCTGCTACCACCAAAGACCTTCCAAATGCGTTGGTTACCCAAGCCACCAAGTTCTTTACGTCTGTAGGGAAATAATTACAACAGCTAGTTGACAGACTAAACCAGTTGGTTGATCAGTTGTTCGACTTGTTTTGAGGTATTTCCTTCATAGCTTTTGAATGTTTCAGGCTCTTTTTTCGGATTTACCCGAAACTACCCTAGTAAGGACCACATGGTGAATATATGTAAATATTTTTTACAATCTTACTTACTTAACTCTACATGACCTTAGATTCGCGGTGAATTAAGTGACTATTCCAAAAAATCTTTACCCTGTTACATCCAGTTTTGCATATCAATTACATATGTATGTATGTATGTGGCAAGCATTCGTTCAGAATTATCGTTACATATGTCAGTATTGTTCTTAGTTGTCCTTAGTTAGGCTAGTGTAATGAATTTGTCTTTATTGCTGAAGATTCAAACGCCTTGACCAAGTAATACCCTTTTTCCTAGTGACAAACTAAAGAAGGTATCCCAAAGTGTCCCCTAACTTCGTGTGGTCTACAGTCCTCTTGTACCTAAGAGGGCAACCATAAAACCACGTTTCATATTCGATAATGAATGACAATTACCCTTTCATTCCCTTTCTAGTTATCGAATTATCGATCCATTTCTAATTGGATTTTAATTAGTGAATGTGTATTCTTCCACCTTTACAAAGTGTAACTAACAATTCTGGGAAAACTCGATAACTTTACTCAATATCCTTACAGCTGACGATATTTATTATCCTTCTTCAATAAAATACAAAAAAAAAATAGAAAATAAAATGTATTCACCAGTAGTTTGCGGTTCCAATCGGGGTTGAAGGCGGTTGGAATTAGCGTGCTATCCTCTTTTCAAAAATAAATTAGTATAAACCCTCCTCTACAACCGTTTTGTAATTATTCTATTTTTGGACATTTTGCGTGGCACTCCACCACCACGCTGAGGTCACTAGTTTCGTTCTTCTTTCCTTTGGTCTATTTTGAATATTCGATAAAGTTTTAATTAGTTTTTGCAATAAAAGGAGGACGAACAAGTGCACCTACAGCTTGAATTAGTTTAGTCAATGATTAAAGAAATATTGATCTATCGAGGGAGTTATCGCCAGAAAAGATGGCCCAATTCTTGATTGATTCATTAGTGGCACTCGCAGTAATTAGGATTTTAGTTTTCCTGGATTTGGGGGAGTATCCAAGTTTATTGCCATCAATAAATGGGTAACTCATTAAGCGTAATTATTATGTTAGAGTTGTGATTATACGAGGTTCCTTTGTGTTTTCGCATTAGTTCAATCACTAAACCTTACAGCACACAGTTGTTAGGCTAATTGATTCTGTTTATGTATTCTGGTTCGTACATAATGTGTGCATGTGTGCAAAGAGAAAGTGGAATAGTTAACACTAATGCATGAGGATGTAGATTTTATTTTCTTATCCTGTTCTTCTGTCGGTTAGTAGTTGATTGAATTTGAATTTCAGATGATTCAGCTTCCATTGTTTATATGAAAATTTAATGATCCTTTTTCTATTGAGAAAGTGGCAGGATATGTCGTCAGTCGGCACCATGTAAAAACTGTAAATCTGAAACAAAGGTACTAATGTGATTGGATTTTTAAATAAATAGATGTGGCCAACAAATAGCCTAGGTACTACCGCTCTATCTAGAACTGGGTAGTGCACAGCTTCGTCCTGTACAAATCCCCTGGTCACGGTGGTATCTTACCAGTGAAATTTTAATAAGATTTTGTTTCTCTAAGTCTTGGCTTCACACCACCTCTAGGAGTTGCTTAAACTTTGGAAACTTGTGGAAGAGGAGTAAACCGTGACACATCTTCTGAGTACCTGAGGCGAACCATACTTCTTCGACATGAGTTCACATCAAAACTGGTTGCTCTGTTCCATTTGGGAAGTATTCATGTAGGGTTCTAGTGCTCGTAATCCGTAGTGGTATCAATGGACCTTGTTTTTGGTGTAAGCGTGTCCCGGCTGAGCGGGGACTACCACCTAACTCAACCCATCTAGAGCTTGGAGCGGATATTCAACTCTTACAAATTCCTATGAAAAAATGCGTCACAACTTAATTTGTAGTTTAGTAGATACGACTTGGATATTCACTTCTCGTCCAGAAACATCAATGCGTAGTTGGTTTGTTCAATGATTCGCTACTCAGCGTATTACAATGTTCTATCATTCCTTTAATCTTGGACTCTTCTGTAGAATTTCTGCCGATGAAGAGAATATCCAATCTACAATCGGTCCTTAGGTCCAGTCGAGACTGTTTTTAGATTATTTTTCAATTTCATTGTATCGGACACGTTCTCTAACCCTCAATCGCTGCACAGATTGGCTTCGTTCCCAGAATTTTTGCAGGCATTTACCCCAACAGCCTTTTAAGTCAATTACTCATTTGATTGATGAGGTGTATTCCATCAGGCACGAGTTGAGCACACTTTTACAACATTTTGGTCCTTTTTTCCACACCACTACTACATATTATATGTAACAGAGCTTTTGCATGAAGGCTCCTTCAAAGAAATACAAAAGTATCGATTAAGGCTGTCGCTATACTTCTTGAAGTCTCATCAATTGCAGAACACCGACAGCTAAAGCAGATGTCAAACTTAAAGGTCTTGAACTGTTTACCGAAAGTTCCACCACTTTGGAGCGATAAATCCTTTTGTCTGTTGCGTCCTGAACTAGTCTGACCATTACGCTGAAAGAGAGTGGGTGTACTATATACATATGTACGTAGGGGCTGGAAAAATTCAATGAACTGGAAATATTTCACAAAGTGTGAAAGACAGCGTGTTTTGCACAAATGAGAGACAAATCGATGGTGGATACTCGTATCTAGGTGCCTGGTTTTTCCACTCTCCCAAACGAATAAATCAGGTGTGCTCTGATAGAGTTTACACTTCCTATTCTCTTACTCATGGACGACACAATTGGGAGGTGAAATCGAACTCCATTGACATATATTTCAAGTGACAAGACTGATGGTGGCAGTAGTAGCAGCAGCAGCAGTAGCGTCCTCGATGCTTGTTATCTAGGAGGGCCAACAGCACTAGGGAAAGATAAAGCATCTGTGACTAGTACAGCTGAATTCATCGCATCAGCAGTAAGCAGCATCTTTTGTGTGTAAAAATATTCAAGCTATTTGAGAGTAGTTTTGAACTGAAATCAAGTGGTAGGGGAGGGGATGAATTGTGCCTCGTGGCATGATTGTTCAAGCACTTTGAAGAATAATAGATTCTCCACACTGCACTATGGGGTGGGAGGTATCTCCATACACTAAACCCGATGCATTTCATCTATTTCCGAGAGCCTGACAGCACTAACATCCGTTTGTGTCTTGTATACCCTGGCCAATTGTGTGTTCTCCTTCGATACACTATAAATTTTGCCAGAATACTATCTCTGCCATATGCAGACGAGGAGAATACACTTTTGGGAAAAGCAATATATCCAATCTATAGCTTCATGCATAGTATACTTGCATGGGACTGCTCTGGGAAATATAGCCTTAAAGGTGGTAATAATTTAAATTTCAGGATTTATCCAAAAATATGACAGAGGTGTGTGGTATATTTTGATTCAATTTTGTCAGCACGCACATATGTATGCATGAACTCACCCCGCTGCTGCCCCGAAAGGCTATCAAATCGTCAATCAAATTATTGGTTAAATGTAATTTCGATGAAAATTTAAATGGTTTCAGGTTCATTTAACAGGTTGATGGGTTTTGCAGTGGATAAATATATTCATCGAATGATTTTTCGATTGGATTCGGATATGTAAATTCATGGGTTGCCTAGTTCGTATCATGGAAAGTAATTTGATTTCATGCGAACTTTTGCCAACACTCGAGGCTTTACAAACTTTGTGCGAAATAGTGCGAGCTCTTATATTTGCATATAGTAATTCTTAGAGATGGAACTTTAGTGATGTTTTACTTTTCCAAGTGTTAGCGAGATACTTCGATCATGTAATTTGAATTAGATACATATGTGTTTACGGAGTGGCGGTCCTAAGTGACACACTTCATTTAAGTCATAAAATGGCGACGAGTCCTTTAGCTTGTCGGGTGTTTTTGTTTGCCCTTCCTTATGGGCCTTAAATGGGATAGTTATTCCATTTTTTAAGGCAGTTCTGTTGAAAGAAAGTGGAAGTCAACTGCTTCAACAAGTTCTTCTGATATACTCTATTTCTCTCTGAAGATTTGTAGATACTTTTAATGTCTCGAAATCCTTTGTTTTTATGTTTAACCTATGGTCGATCCCTAATGGTTCCGTCTTAAACAGTAATAAGCGTTTCAGATTTTTTTATATAATACTTAGATACATCGCAAACTAAATGTGGTAACAGGGGAATCACTTCTAAGTCTTTGAATAAATATTTCTATATGACAACCTCGGTGCTGATAATGGTAACCAACCTCTTAAGTATTTGTGTATTCTGAACTTAAAAGGCAGACGTATTCTTCCTCTGAACTATCAGCGGAATCTAGGCAAACAAAGTCCTTAACAAGCCCGAGTTACATTCATATATCTGTTGACGTTGATGTCCTGTCGTAGGTATCGACAATGGAAGTCTATAATATTAACGTTGCAGGGTACTACGTTCGGCAAAGGTCAATCATAGACTTTCCTTTCCTTTCGTAAAGTCGCATGGACACATGTGCAACCCTATTAAACTTTCTCCTTCTGTAGACAATCCAACCCCAAAACTCCTTCTTTCAGTATTTTAGGGTGGCAATGTTTGTCATAGCTTCAATCTGTCATGTCCTTAAAGAATTCGGGTGAGTTCCAAAATGTATGAGATGCGTCATAGATGCAAAGTCATATGTTCCAAAAGTCAAATGAGAAAGTCTTGATAAAGTCTAACGTTATCGATGCGCATCAACTGAGCAAACTATGCATCGATAATTTTTTCGATTTTTCATTTGACATTTAAATTTATTTTTAATTCAAAGTTTGTCATTTTGATTTTTGCAATTGCCTGCTTTGTATAAACTAGGTTCCGAAACATCAAACTTGTGCAGTGTAAAATGTATACAAATTATCAAAGTTGCGTTGCAATGCGCATCAAAAGAATAGTACTACCGCACCGAAACTATTTTTTTTACATTTTGGAACTCAGCCTTTTATTCTCTGAATGACGACACAGGGATGATTTCAGCTGTGCTTCGAACTTTTGTCCTTCTGTTGGCCGACCGATCTCACTCTCGCAGGACGTATGGTTGATGTCTTCGTTATCTGAGTCGATGGAGTCTGTGAGGTAAAAATTGAGTTCTCTATACCAAACAAGTTACGAGAGCATCCAACCAAAAATGTGAGTTGTATTCACATTAGAACTGAAAACACGTTTACACCTCTTGAGGAATCCGAAGCAGCTAGCGCCACTTTTCGCTGCTTCGGAAATCTAGCAATCCAAGCGAAGGTCTGGTTTAACTTACATGCCAAGCTTTGACAAGCCATTAGGTTTCTTAATATCAGGTCTATTCATTTTTCGTTTGGCTGCATTAATATCCCGCTTCAGAGACAGAAGACAGCACTGGGATTTTGATGTATTGAACTCAACTCGGATTTTCCCTTTCCAATAGATGATTGCATCAATATCGGAGTTGAACTCGGTAGACATTCGTTATCTGTGAGACTCCACAGCTTGGGGTTTCAGACGTGGAGTCGTTAAAGAATAAACGAAGTCAAGATTTCTGTCATCTGCAAAGGAATGGATTGGATTGTAATATTAAAAACAGGGTCGGAGAGAGGACTGCTCCCTGGGGTACTCCAGCATTAGTTGAGAATGAAGAAGAAGTATATCCGTCCTTGAGCGATTACTTAAAAAGCTTGCAATCCATGATGAGAAGATGCTACCGACACCGTAAGCTTGGATTTTGTTTAAGAGAGCCGCACTCTATCGAAAGAGATCCAGGGCATCATTCACCGTGATAGTGAATACTTTGGTTCCATTTTTGTCGTCAGGTACACCTTAAGGCTCCCTGTGGAACCTGTTGCTGACGAAAATCGCATTGATGGTCATTTAGAAGACGGTTTCTTTCAAGATATACCATACGATGGAAATTTACAATGCTTTCCATGACCTTAGAGAGCACTGATGTTATGGCTTTGAGTCTGTAGTTTGACGGAGAGGTTTTGTCCTGGAAGGTCCTAACAATTTATTTGACTACTCATATTGGAGAATGTGGTTTTTACAGTTGTCAACTGCTGTCCAGACCGGTGTTAAAATTCATGTCTTGAACTACATCGCCTGTTCACCGATGGGGTCTCCTGTTCTCTTTTTCGGATCTTTAATAGCTTTTCTTATCTTTGTGGAAAACTTCCTCCTTTTGACGTATTGAACAGAATTTAGAGATAGGTTTTGGAATACACTTTTAGGACTCCAGCTGGTTCAGACGAAAGACTCATAAAAATTGTTAGCATCTGTGAGTAAATACTTTTCTTTGTATTCCATGCAGTTTTGAAGGTTTCCTTTTCTGAATACCGGACAAACCACGCCAGATGTTCCATTCACTGATCCTTAAGTCATCTCCTGCTGCTCGGCAGCCATACTATCGGCTCCAGTAGTTTTTTTTAGATTTCAGTTTGGATATCTTCAACTATTGCTATCTGAACCTCACTCGTCCGATGGCAATCATCATTCGGATTTAATGGTTGGTTCCTGACTTTTGACTTTTTTGTCTTTTGAACCAGATTCCCGTACCAACAGCTAAGCTTCTAAAAAACTCTTAAACAACGGATTCTGATTAGATTAAATTTCTATTAAACTAAAGTGCGTGATGAATCTCTTTTAGGTCATTTTCTAATTCACTCTGAAAATCAATTTATCAATATCGAAAGGAGTGTGGGACAGGGGACGGTTGAGGTCGTATCAAATTGTCCTTCGTTTCCAGGTATTTTTTTTTAATCCACATTTCTTAGCATTCGTCTGGTCCTGTTATTATATCGTCAATACCCTTCCAGTCGTATTTCACTTACTCGGTTAAATGGACGACTCTGTCTTCACCACCCCACATACATACATACATGTATGTATATATATTCCACCAAACAAATACTAAATTGTATTCCATTCACCGACAGAGAAATCCAAACAATCGATTTAGGACTTGGAACATAAAAATATATTGAACAGGAATCAACGGAATTGCTTATTTGAAGCTTCAATCAATCGATTATCCTTTAACTAAGGCACATACAATAGGAAGAACGATGGATAAATCGAATCAAGGAAGTGGGGAAAGAATAGAATAAAAAGAAAAAAAAAATAGATGGAGTTGTGCGCTAACCATGGCCATTGATCAAGTCGAAGGACACACAATATTGGTGGAGTTTTTGTTCTCTCCTGAGTACAGAGAGGGTACCCTTAATTGGGTGTTTGTGAACTTTTCATATTGCCTCTAAACTCTGAACTCCTCTAAACAGTGAAATAAGAAGTAAGGAAGTTCAACTCAAAAGCATTTAATCCACTTTAGTTGAAAATCCTCTTCAGGGCATACAGTATCGCTTTGAAGTTCGTTCATCTTTCATCTTAATATGGCCAACAGCAAGTAGAGAGTACTTCTCTGTCGATTATAATCTACGTTATTACGATAAGTACGCAATAAAAATCTATCTTTTCCATTGTTCCCCTTTTAATTTAGTTCACCACCCCTTGTTGTTGAGGTGAAAGCACTTTACCTACCCTATTTGTGTCGTATATGTATGGCTGTGTGTCGTTTGGAAAATGGAAATAAAAGTGGTACTCTTCCGCTTCGCGTCGTTGTGTGTAAAATAGATGAAATATTAATTTGATTAACGTTACGTTTGCGTTGCATATACTCATATGTAGGAGGGTTGTTGCTACCTTACTAAATAATTAGAATAGCTGCCAAGGCAATGCAGGCAGGGCTTCTTGTTTCATTCTGTTCGTTGAATTAGCTCATTACGAGGAAGTTTGAGCCCCACGTTGGGCGCCATTATTAGCTGGGGTACTAAGAATTTCATTTCATTTTCTTTTCTCTTTCTCTGCGTTTAATGATTATTACTGCGCTGATGGAGGAGGAAATACTGAAAAAGAAAAATACTGCTCCAGCTATATGTGACATTTTTATTAGATCCGAAATTGGTTATGATAATTTCATTACTCACGTTTTGTAGCACAGGAAGCTGCTGTGTAATATAAGAAAAGCAAAGCGTGGCAAATGAGGAAGTTAAAAGGACTTTTTTTTTTGTTTTTTGTTCCTCAGTGGACTTCTTTTGTCGTTTTATTAAATCAATAGGCGAGGTTATTTTTTGCTATATGACAAATAGGATTTTCTATTTTTGGGTGTGATGACGTCAAAATTAAAAAAAAAGAAAGAAAAAGAAAGCAAATGGGAAGGATGATTGATTAAGTACCGGCGCCAAGAAAATACGAGTATATATGTATATTTTCTTTTCCTTTTTGGCCATAATTGTGTTTGCTTTTTTAGATAAATGCTTTTCAGGAATCTAGTTGGTTGGTTGGCTGTATCCTCGATTGTAATCTGGATGAAAAGTGTAAACTGCCTAAAGGGCAGGCGGCAGAGTTGAAAATGTGTATAAAGGGAGATTGGCATTAATTTGAGGGTGGTGTGCAAAACGGGTACATACATATATTTGAATATGCCCTCAAAGAGATTGATGAACATATTTGCCATTAAATGCAGGAATTCTCAAGGATACAATGTTTACAATGTACTTGAGAAACATATCTTCGTATGATACGTTGTGGGTGGTACCGATACGATAAGGCAGTAAAGTGTTGAAGGTTTATTGATTTTTAAAGAGGGATTTTGGTAATGGTGAGGGTTTTGAATTCTGTCTAATGTGTGGGTATTAGGGCTTAGATTTAATGCTGGATTGTCATGCGGAATTGAGGAATTTAAGGTCGGTATGCACTATCAATAGTCTCTTGCCTTGGAGATGGGTGGGAAATTGTTTACACATTATACGCTTCGTGTTATTGAGCGTATAGAAGGGGCTTTAAATTTAAGTGATGTAAACAATTTAATATTAAAATTAAATGAAGCTACAAGGATTGAATGTACATACATATCTGGGAGAACTCTTGTGTCTTCTAGTACTGACTTATGTCTTGTATCCCCTTGTGGGTCCTAGGACCTATACAACGCCTACGTAGCATCGTGTGTGATTTCTGGCAATGTGCCTCAGCTCTCCCCAACTTTTTCCCAGTTGTCGTGCTTCTTTCTCTACTGTTCTGCGCCATGTGCATCTAGGACCGCCGCGTATACTGCTATCCTGAGTTAGCGGGTTCCATTGCATCGCGTGGTTGACATGGCCATAGACTTTCCACCTTTTCGGAGAGTGTAACCAATCCACTGCCACTTCCGTCATTGTATAGTTATGCCTATTGGTTCATGGCCCGTTCTCCGATTAAGCTGTTCATTAGAAATACGAATTGGCCAGAAAATCCTTAGGATATTGCGTAGGAACCTATTAACGTTTGCCGCTTTTTTGTGATAGTAGCGGTTACTCCAAGTACCATATCCATACAGCAACACGGCCGAATTAATTTTCAGCCCTACGAGATCTACTTCCCTCTCAACATTCATTCATTTTTTGAGAGAGTAGGCATATATCGTCAGTGTAGTCGACGTGTTTGAGTTCGGATGTAAGAATCTATCGAATTCCTCTGTTTCTCATTGACAAAGCGGCATTTAGGACATCGGTAATCATCAATAAAAACAATATTGGTGAAAAGATACAGCCTTGCAGAGCCCCACTTTGAACTTCGAACTCCTCAGAGAGCCTTCCTCTATGCAGACGTGTCATGTTCACCCATCATCGCATGTAGCCTTGATAATTGCTATCAGTATATTCAAAGCATTGCTCGATGATGATCTGAAGGGTGTTGATGGGGTCGATATAGGAGGATCCAGAACGGAAACCTGCTTGTTCGGCATCTAGTGCAATTTTGAGGTGTTCTTTGATTCGCTGAAGGATAATTCTAGTTATTGTCTTAGCCACAGCAGGTAGCACGCAGATACATATGTATCTCGCCAGTTTTTTTTTTGCGCTGCATTAGGTTGCCTTTTAGGGAGCTTGAAGATCATTCCCTTTTTCAAGTAATACAGAAGCATCTCGGCCACCCAGGCTCTTCCAACAAATGGGTGCAGTAAGTCGACTACTATCAGCTATCAGCTCTTTGGTGATTCTGTAAACAGTTCTGCTGTCGCACCTTTTTGTTGCTTCTTCTGCTTCAATAGCCAATTCATTGGACGGTCCTTCTTGCTGGTAGAACTGGTCTAATTCGAACTCTAAGTTGTTTTCGTTCGCCGATTTTTGTCCAGGTAAACTTCCCTTCGTTTGTCGATTTTTGTCCAGGTAAACTTCCCTGCGATCGACCGACAATTCTTTTTGCACCTGAAAACCGTTTTCACATCATACCAATAGTCTTACATGGTGGCGGGCAGTAAGCAGCTGATTGTTTCCACACCACGCGAGAGATGGTCCTTTAAATCTTGGCGCACTGAGGGAGCACTAAGTCGGTTCGTGTTGAACTTGGGCATCCTTGGAACGGCATCAGTCCATAATAGTACTGTCGCTATCATAAGATGGTGATTACGTACCAACTCTATGTTTGCTCCACGTCTGTTTCGGAGACTACTTCTAAAACGGCGACTGATGGCAACATGGTCAATTTAGTCAGAGGTCTCTTGCCTCTCAGTTGACGTCCAGCTAATTGAATGACAGGCTTTGTTCTCAAACGCAAGAGATTTCGCGTTGCAAAAATCAACGAGACTTTCAACGTTTTCATTCCTGTTGCCTATCTCATGACTTTGCCTAACATGTTTGAGCCCTTTGTTGTCGTTGCCTACCTCAGCATTCAGGCCCCCCATCATAATGACAATGTCGCTGTTGGCCGTTGCATTGAAAACGGTCCCCAACTGGTTGTAGAAGGTTTCCTTTTCTTCCTCAGACAAGCCATCCGTTGGGGCGTAACACTGTATAATAGTGACGTGACGTACTCTAGACCGGAATTTTGCCGTTAAAATCCTATCACCGTGGAGCTGGTAGAAAATCAGGCTTTTGCGTGCTGTGGATGCTAGCAACGGTCCAACTCCATATCCATGGGGGCTTCCAGATGGTCTTCCGGAATAGAGCAGTACAGTGTTATGCGTTGGGAATTGGTACTCACTCGCATCTAACCATCTTATCCCGCTTACTCCCAACATGTCCAGTCTATAACTTATGAACTCATGTTCAGTTAAAGAAATCTGGCGTTCTGAGGCCCTTTATTCTGTGAGTCGAGGAGCATCTTCATATTCCAGAAATCAATCTTTGTTCGAGTTCGGGTATATCCGAGGCATTGTGTCGGTTTCGGTAGTACCTTTTATTTCGGTAACGTGGAATGCTAGCCCAGATTACTTTAACCCCGCACTTGTAATTTTTGCCTGCGTGTATAAGCATTGACATATGCAGTTGCTCAGTAGCCACCACGAGGAGGTTAAGCAAGCACTACATTACGAACTGAATTGTTGCGCTACTGGTCCAAACCAGTAGTTTCCCGATCAATCGCCATGCCGATCCCTAAGTCTAGAACTCTTCTAGTAATCTCTTTCTAATACCTCCAACTTTTCAGTTTAAAGATGAGGACATCCCCACTGCCTGGAATAGAAACATTGTCCGTTTTCATTTAAATTTATTTTACCCTTGTATCGTATCTATCTGCATTTTTTTTTATGTATGTACGTCCTCCAATCAGCTACCATCCCGACACGTACAAATGAAAGTGTTCATTTGTTTGACCATCGTTTCAGTTTCTATATCCAATTTGTATTCACACTACACAGGTGATTAGTCTACTTCATCTCCGGTACGGTGCGAACTTCTCCTCTTTTTTTTATGGAAATAGTGTCTCCATTAACATGGAATCCATTTATTTCTTTGTTTAATATCTCCTCCGTGACATTTGTTTTATCATCGCTATGGGGATTGAAGGATTTCTTTTCCTGGGGTGAAACAAAAAGTGCCTAGATAGGGTGAATATGTATTGGAATCCATGGGGAAATACCATTTTGGTTTATATGCTAATAAATATTTAAGAAGCTTTTAAACTGAATACATGTACTTTGCATGGATGGAGTGTAATGGAACGAAATTATCGTCGACGAGTTAATGGATATCGGAAGAAAATCAACTTCGTGACTTTGATTTCTAATGCATATATGTTATCTAATGCATCTTACTTGTATTTGAATCATTTAGATCAAATTCCTTAGTACTGAGAAATATTTAAAAGTGGGTAAGAGCCTACACTTGTGTTAGTAATGAGTGAGAACTGGCAAGTCAGAGCGTTACTCACGATGCGGTTTTCCCAGCGAATAGCTCGGAATACGAACTTTTTTTTCGGAAAGGTAATAGTTGAGCAGGAGAAAACTTGAAATATTTATAAGTGCGTAAAGAGCGAACCCTCATGGGTCCGAACTCACGAAGCAAATGAGCTTGTATTTACTCGCGATTAAGAGTACATTTGAACAGTCCAAAATCTATCGAGGATGTAACTCTTTTTTGTGTTTTGCAACTCCTTGCGAGTCTGTGTCTTTGTTCTGGAAGAAATTCCTTCCGAGAAATTATAAGGAAAATGGGTTCCATCGTGGCTGAAGAGCATCTTACAAAGTCCATATAAACTGCGGTGTAGTCAGTTGTCACTACTATGTGTCTATTAAGGACCGTAGCATGGCCTATTCAGTTATTGCACTTAAGGTCAATAGTAGTACTAATATCCTTGTGATAGATATTGTTTGGTGGTTTCGCCGCACATTTGCCTTGACAGCCTTAAATTACTTGCTGGACCTTAAATTTTTGACTAGTTCAATTTATACAGCTTTGCAATACAATTGTGAAAATCTTTGCCCAAAGCTAAACCCCCTTTCCCAACGAAATTACTTAAATAGGTACTTAACGTATTTCTGGCTAATGCAGTCAGCAGTCTCAGTCTGTGATAGTGTGCTCTTCTATTCTCTGCAAATCGTCGCCAACCAGTTTGGTTGATCTTTGATGTGAAGATACGATCTTTCTTATAATCTGTGCATCGGAATAACTTCCTTACAACGCAAAAAAAAAAACAATAGTAACGCAGCAACTACGAGCCTCGGATAAGAATGACCCTTCTGTTGACGACACCAGCAAACGAAATAAGGATAATAACCTTCGGATCTGGACGTACAATGTATGATCCGAAGCGATGATATTCGCAAATTTGTCTTAGCTGGACTATTGTTGTACGATTTCTCGAGATGACGGAGTCAATATAGGCGATTTGATTCAAATTTTTAGGCAGAGTCATCCATTTATCCTGTTTGCAAATAGGACAGAATATCCAATATTGCCTAACACTAACTTATTTACTTGGGCATTGAGAACCACTCCTACAATGGGACTGGAAACAATACTCTACCTTAGACCTTTTTTATAAGAATCCGCCGCAAGTAGTGCTCTTAGAATAAGCCAGACTGGAAGCTGGAAACACTGTCTGATAGGGTACGCACAGATTCCACAGAAATATGTGGGCAATATTGTATGTACAGACTACAAGACCATTCGTCACTTACTTTCCCAGTAGAGAAGAATGGCTAGAAAAACAACCACCAATTAATGGATCAACGATACCCATCTACACGGATGGGTCCAAGTTGGACACCGGCGTTGGTGCAGGTTTCTTTTCCGAAATTCTCGAAATGTCCAGTTCGATCAGACTCCCTGACTACAGCAGTGTTTTTCAAGCTGAGGTCCTGGCAGGGACACCAGCTTCTAAACAGGTTGCAATGAGGGCATTACCACACCCTGGTATTACCTTCTTCATTACAGCCAAGCGGTAATAAAAGCGATTTTTGGCATTGAAATAAAATCGAAGCTTGTAGGTCGCTGTCGTGAAGAGCTACGGGTTCTTGGCGCGCAGCAAAACGTTAGGCTTTGCTGGGTTCCCGGACATAAAGGTGTGCCGGGAAATGAAAGAGCTGATGAACTGGCAAGAAAAGGATCATCACTTGAACTAAGCGAGCCAGATACTACAGTAAAAATCCCACCCTGTAATCTTAGACAAGCGATTGGTAACAAAATCAATGAGAGATGGAGTAGGCTCGACTCCTGTGAACTATGAAAATGTGGTTGTAGAGTTACATAAACATAAACAAAAAACGGAGAGAATCTTATAAATGAGTAAAAAATCCATTTCTTCTCTCGTCAGTATAATTACCGGACATAACATGCTGAAATATCACACAAAGAAGATGAGACTTAGCACGGACGACCTATGCAGAAGCTGTGGTGACGAGGTGGTGCATGAGGATACTCCGCACTTCATCTGTCACTGCACAGCACTCTGTCAAATCAGAAACAAAATTCTGGGAAGATATTTCTTCCAAGATTTAGAAGAACTTTCAGACAAGTCTTTAAAAGATTTGCATAAATTCATAATCGCCTCGGGATGGCTTGAAGATCCATAGGTTTTTTCATAGGTTCTATAGTATGTGAAGTATAACCCCCAAGGGTCATCACAATGGATCTACATTGATCTAAGTGTGACGGGTACAAGTTTCTCTTCTCCCGTCAACCCATTAACCTAACCTAACCTAACTTGTTTACTTAAGTAGCACTACAGCCCCGGGTAGACCTGGCTCTCAACTAACACACTTGGCATCATATAATGGATCTGGCAGGATCATTTTTCCATAGATCATCACTTTCGTCCTGGTTTCTTAATAGATCTTCACCAAGTTGTCGTTTATGCATTTCGATTTTACCTCGAGATGGGTAATGAACTCCTTATTCACCTTAAAGTTTAACAGGGTTAAAAAACCGCGTCTTTCTGCCAAAAGGGAGCGTATTTTGGCAATACGGATCGGACCGGAATTACAAATTCGGTCATACGCGACTTTGAAGCAGACAAAAAGGTGATCGGTATCGACGTGGGATTTCTTGGTATTTTTCAACATTGGAAGCCACGATGGTACGTTTCGTTCGACATGTCCATCGGTACTTACTTACTTACTTAGGTGGCGCTACAGTTCGGGGTGAACCTGTGCCTTAACTAACAAGCCTCTCCAGTTAGCTCGGTCCTTAGCTAACTGCCTCCAGTTGCGCACTCCAAGCTTGTTCAGGCCCCCTTCAACCTCTGTGCGCCAACTAAGGCGAGGTCTTCCTCTGCTGCGTTGTCCCGATTGCTCCGATAGCAAGGTTTTAGGAATGATGACTTTATTCCTCTCTAGATTACTAATAATTACGGCATCCTGTTCTAAACCAGGCGAAGGAGTGTTTTTATTTACTAGATGCGAGCTTCCTTGTCCCGCAAATGGTTCTTAAATATCTGTCATATTTGAGCAGGCCTTTCTCAATGTTTCAAGAGACTCGGGCTTGAATACAGCAGCTGGGCTGCTCGGTGCTTAGATACTAGATGCTGTAACTATGCTTCAAGTTAGTTCCTTTTTGTTGGACAGTAAAGCTCTGAAAAAGAAAACGTGAGCGACAGTAAGTCGATCGTTATTAGACATGGTCCGACTAACCCACCAAAGATATTTTTCTTACGGATTTTACATTGATCTCCAAGGGTTTGCAGAAGAATGAGAAAGAATGTGCAACAACCTCTAAGAAATTCAGGATAAATGCTGCTACATCCTTAAACCAAAAATTATGATTCTTATGTATGCCCATATACAAGTTAGCGATCCTTAACGCTCGCAATAATTTTTATTCATAAAGATCCAAAGTCATTTCACTACAAAATCATTAAAACAATTTGAATGCGGACAACTAATTGCTATTCTCTTGGTTCACCAGAAAGTTAAATATTAGCAAAACAACTGCTGAAACAAATTGAAAATGGTGGCTTAAGTGATGCAAACTTCTATGATGTGCAGTAAAACAAAGTTGACTGGCATTCATTCGTTTCATGCTACATTTCTTCAAATGAAAAAAAAAAAAAAATAAATAAAATCTAATAAAGAAAAACCACATTCCCCTTCAAGGTTCCAATTTGTCATCTCTCAACAAAGTACTTAACTTTTGTATAAAAAATGACCCTTTCTATGAACAAAAGCATCGTTTTCTAAGCTACAATACTTTTTTGTGTACTTCAAAATATAAGCAGCACTTGGAGTTTTTTTTTTCTTTTTCCTCTACTGCATGACATTTTGTGCAGCCAACCGACCAACAGACTAACCACAAGCATCATAAATCCTTCGTTCATGCTGTTTTGGTCCTGAAGGAAGTTAAAAACCCATCATCTCCTTTTTAACAGAGAACTCCTCTGTTATGGTTGTTTGTTTGCCTTTAGTTGAAAGATCAAAAATAATTAAAAAAAAAAAATCTGAAAAAAAAACCTCACTAGAGGGTTTATTCCTTGTGCTAACCTAGCCGCAGATTACATGAATTTTTCATCCGCCTCTCTATAGTTAACGATTCCTGACGAAATAATTTTCTTTTCGGCAGAGACAGCCAGGGTAAACATAGAAATACCGGTGGGATTTTAATATTATTTCGCCGGGCCTATGTGCAACAACAAACAAGAATAAGTAGGGTGCAGGCGGTGGGCCATGGGTAGGTAACTAGGTGGGAGTGAAACATTTTTCGCGAAGCAATTTTTCACCTTCCACAACTAATTGAAAGAGGGTAATGAACACAGCTCCCCCTTACACAGTCACACATACCTTGTATCACATAAAAAGGAATTTTCAAGGAGGGACATTTTTTTTTGTTTTTTTTTTCTTTGACGAAACCAAAATGTGTTTACCGCACGATGATAACCGCGGACAAATTGGGTCTGTATCCATGGCGCGTGGAATTTAAGAAATTTAAATAAATTTGCAAAAAAAAAAAAAAAAAACGAACAGAGAGAGAGAGGGAGAATAAAAAGTATCTGTAAACTTTGATGTGGCCAGGTTTAATTTTTTCGAGAACTGTGGTGGATTTTCTCCTCCTCTACAGTATGTGTGTGCGTATGGGAAGAAGGTGGGAGTGGGAGCCAAATGGGGTGAATGTAGTTTTTGGCTTCACTTCAATTTGCATATTATGTTCGCTCTAAGGCACTTGAACCGACCGTATCAGCGGTTGCGGTGTGGTTGTGGTTGTGATCGTTGTGGCGGTTCCCGTTCCGGACAGATATTTAGAGTTTCCAAATGGAAATTTAGTTTAGTTTTTTTTTTTCAAAAAGAAAAAGAAGAATTAATACGAGATGGTAAAGTTTTGAATGAATTTCGTTTTGTTCTGCCAAATGTGTAAAAAAGAAATACAAATGTGTGCTTGGTTTTGATGAGAGAATAGCTTTTGGCGGAATGTTTCAGAGTTTAATATCCTTTAAGGGAATGTCATAAGTGGGTACCTACATACATATACTGTAATGAAACAATTATAACTTTTTTGATTACATGGGAATTTTACTTTTATTTTTATTCAAATGCCTGAGTTGCTGGATATAATTTTCTGTTTTATTGAAATGATTTTAATATAAATACCAGTACAGGACTGATATTCATTTTCGTATTCCCACCGGCAAAAACAAAATGAGAAATTCCTGTAACAAGATACAGATTCCACCGGGCTTTTAACACTCTTGAAGTTCATAGCAAACTGGTTGTGTTTCATCTTCACAACGTACCGGTGAAATATACACGATCGCTTTTCAAATGTTAAACACTGAATAACAACTAAAAGTATGCAATCGTTTAATGTTACGTTTGAAGAGAATAAGTATACAAAGCAGCTTGGATTTTAGGTATTGTTTGGTCTTGTAATACCAACTGTTATGTCCGAACAAAAAGGTACAAATTATTGCAAAATTTGGGGTTCAAATGGTTCTAATCTGTCAAACATCTTTCGTCATCGTAGGCTGTCCTGCGCACACTTGATTCAAGAATCAAATTATATACTATACAAATAGTCAACTTAAAGGTGATCTCTCAAGCTAAAAAGCATCAGAAAAGAGCCGATTTTCCTCTTGGATTGCTCTTTAGGAATATGTATAAGTGCTCGCATCGAAATCAAATGGGAACTCAAGTACACCCAGGCGCAGGTATCTTGGTGTCAAATATTGACAACATACTTACTTAGATAGCGCTCGAGTTCAGAGTAAACATGGGCCTCCACTAACAAGCTTCTCCATTTAGCTCGGTCCTTAGCTAATTGCGTCCATTGCGCACTCCAAGGTGGTCTCCTTCTACTTGCGCGTACCACCAAAGACGAGGTCTTCTTCTGCTGCGTTGTCTCCTCGAGTTATATTTGAAGATTCTACGGGCCGGAGCATTTCTGTCCATCCGCTCTGCATACCCTAGACATATATTAGACGACTGATGCTCAATTTATTGACTAGGTCGATGTCGCATACAGCTCGTATAGTTCGTCGTTGAATCTTCTTCCATAGCTCATCAACGCAAACGGGCCCGAAATTTTATTAAGAATCTTTCTCTGGAAGCGACTGAGAATATCTTCATCCGCTTTAGATAGAGTTTAAGCTTCAACGCCAGAAAGCAGGACTAGGATGATCTTGGTCTTATACAGAATCTCGTTAATTGTTCTGGACAAGGCCGTACTACTCAATTGCTTTCTCAGCTCAAAGAAACTGCGTTTAATTTCTGCTGAGATGTTATTGTCAGAATTAATAGCAAAGCCGACTTAGACAAAGTCCCTTACTACTTTAAAGTTAAGCTGTTTTTTTTTTGATGCGCTGGAGGGGTGAAATCCTTTATGGATACTCGGTAGCCTGTGCTACGAGTTATGCCAGACTCCATGCTCCAGTCTATTTATGTGGCTAAAACACCCTCCCTAACCCTGTCCTGAGTCCCCCTACGGAACCGCCGGTCAATGCATTCCTTCGTAGGGGCAGATTTGGACATCATGTCTTCTCCTTCCTATGATCCAGAGTGTTCTTCCTCTTGGGCTCTCGGTGTTTGACTTTCCCGCCGTAGTTCCTGCATGATGCTTGCAATGATACTATTGCCGGTGTCCCATGCTTCCCTCGTTGATAACATGAACGATATCAGTCTCCTTGGGGTAACTTCATTGCCTATCTCTTGTTCTAGCACATTTCTAGCTACTTCATATTGTTTGCACTCCAGCTGGAACGTGCTCGGCGTTTTGGACTTTGACTTCACAGTGTCATGGGGCAGCGGTTAGCTTTTACGCTTGTGTACGTAATATGCTCTCCGAAGTTGAGCCTATGGTCTAGCAGTACCCCTAGGTACTTTATGTAGGGCGTTGACTCGATAGAATGTTCTCCTACCTGTATTACTAGGCGCTTCACTTTCTTGCGGCTGCTTATGAGGACAGCTTCAGTTTTGTGGTCCGCTAATTCCAGACCTCGTGAGCGAATATGTTCACATCTATGATGTTGTTATTGCAGTTTTACGTTACCTCTTCTAGGCTTTTAGCTACTACCACCACCGCGATGTTATCGGCATATCCCAATATATCCACTTCTTTTGGTCTCCGCTTGCGCAGTACTCCATCATACATAATGTTCCACAGGGCAGGACCTAGTACTGATCCCTGTGGAACCCCTCCTGTAATTTTATATTTTTTCGGCACTTCGTTCGTGTCATAGAAGAGGGTTTTGTCCTCAAATTAGTTTGTGATTATTCGCAGTAGGTAGTTTGGCACTCAAATATTGCTCAGCGCTCTCCTAATAAAGTTCCAGCTGGCTGAGTTAAACGCATTTTTTACGTCGAGCGCAGTACTGCTTGCGATCCCGTCCATCCCTGGAGCCTTATTGCCTTTCGTTGAGCCCGCTGCTTGCAGGACTTCTACAATTGTGACGGGTTGTATTTGTTCCGTATCCTCTGTTATTATGCAGGGAAGATGCACACTGGTATTCCTTGGGAATAACCCGCTGACTATAGATAATCTTCATCATGGTCGGGCATGTAATGTTAATATCGTCGGCATACGTTAGTAGAAAGATTGTGCCTCCGATGACGGCTTGTTAGTTTCGCACAATTCTTTCAAATATGGTATTAAATTGTCACATGGCATCGCGTCACCTTGTCATCCTTTTTTGACATTAAAGGTCTCGGCGAGGTCGTTACTGACCTTGAAGGAGCAGCTAGCGTTCTCCATCGTCATTCTGCACAGGCGAACGAGTTTGGCAAGAATGCCAAAAACTAGACATAACTCTGTATAGCTTGTCTCTATAAATGCTGTCATATGTGGCTTTGCAATCGATAAAATCGATACCCAACATATCGATTTGGACTTCTTGAGTTTTACTCACGAACTCTCGAAATGTGATAATTTGATCGACTGTGAACTCTCCTGGCCTGAAAACATTTTGATAGAGGTCCAGTAGGGTGTTGATGAAGGGTTTTAGACGTCCACGCAGTATGCCAGATAAGATCTTGTACGCGATGTCAAGAAGACTAATGCCTCTGTGATTGGCTCAATTGAGCGGATCTCCTTCCTCCTTTACTTTCTCTAAAGCTTAAAGATCGACGAGAAGATATGGTCAACAAAATCCTGGTCTAGCTTGGACAATTGGTGTATCTCTAGTAAACAAGAGGTTTTCATAGCATTTAAATACATGAATGCTTCGAGAGAAAAATTACCTCAGGTAGCGAGAACTATTTAAAATGGACACAAACCAATCTAACACGCAAAGCTTGAGGCAGATGGTTAAAGTTCGTGTCGATTAAATAGGGACAAATCATCTCCTTCAGTGCCATACAAGTCTCTATTGACCCGAATTCAATACACGATAATTGTAATAAGAATATCGAAACAAGTCATCGTAATCGCTTCAATGGATGCTATCTCTAAAAGCACGAGTACTTCCGTAACAGTTTATAAACGATTACGACGCAATCACACTTAAGAACGTTTTCTAGTTCTTACTTCAGCTCAACATTCATGATTACAAATTGAAGAGCGAGCGAAATGATGTAAAAATGCTTCTACTTAAATAAAAACCTCAACAAGAAGTCCTTTTTGTGTCATTTCACTTAATTCCCCGCTAAGCATGCTTGCCTCTATAAAACTTAACGAACGCATCCTCTTATCAAGCGTTGCTCAAAATTAAATGAAATTCCTCAGGCAAATTGCAATTTTGTGGAACAAAATGCATACGCTAGTCTAGTCGTTATCCTTTCTCTCGCCACTTCTCGCTTTTGTTCCACAGAGTATCTGTCAGCATACTGAATTGAATATCATCGTTCTGTCCCAGAAAACGGTTATTTTCTGCATATCTTTGACCTTTTTCGAAAAAAAAGAAATCACCGAGAAAAATTAGAAAAAAAAAACTCTGACTACGATTATAATGACAAAGGAGAATGAAAATGCAATCTTTTCAAAAATGTCCTAGATAACTTACATTCAAAACAGAACTACTTGCCGAGTGCAACATAGGGGAGCAGAAAAGAGATTACAAGAATCCTCGAGGTACATTGATGATGTGAAGCAGTAGTGTATGGCGATGGAAATACGCAGAAAAAAAAGAAAAGAAAAGAAAAGAAAAAGAAAAAGAGAATATGTAGGTACTATATAAGATTGAAGGAGCAGTATATTGTATTGCTCACTTTGTAATCCAGTTAACATCCTTGTGTGCAGTTCGTAATAATAGCTTAAGATACACAGGATGGCGAAGAAAATCTAGTTCTTCCTCTCGGCGAAAGCTACTTTATGACCTCTGATTGAAATCTGGTGCTAAAGTGCATTTCACTGTCGATGACGATGTACATATGTATGTAGTTGTTATTTAGCTTAATTGTGTTCGCATGAGTATATATGTATCTGTATCTGTATCTGTGTGCGGATTATATCTTGAAACTATACCGCATTTAAAAAAAAGAAAGGACAATATAGTCCACTTCAGATTAAAAGTGGTTGTATCCTGCTAAACTGTGGGCGGGATTTTTTTTTTCTTTCCACCTCCTTTTCTTTGCTTTGCTTTCAAATGTTCTTTCAAAAAGGAAGTGTGCACACTTAGGCGATTGTTTTTCATCTCGCGCGTACTTTTTTTTTTTTATTCCTTTTCGGGTTCTTCTCTACACTTTTCGTTGGCAGTGTCTGTTTCAAGCCTTCACATTGATGACATTGTATTAAGAGCTCTGAGCATTCAAAAAAACATAAAAAACACCCCTCTTGTTGCCACACCCTTCTGTCGGGTACAATCTGTTATAAGGTGTGTAAAGGGGGCAAGCTTGCTTTGGGGTATATCTATGTATATAGATACTTTCACCGTTGTCATGTTGCAATTGCAAATGAGAGGGTGTGAATTATATGGGTGTTGGGCGACAGGCATAGCATTGAGTCATTTAGAAGGGTTGGTGGAGACTTGTTTTCTGTTTCCTAGAGCGTTTTCAATTCGAAACAGTCGACATAGATAATTATTTTCGTATGTAGCAATGTAGCACTGGGTTAGGATGGATTTGGGTTAATGTATTCAAGTGCGAGGGGTCTATTTCGTATTTCTAAGGACTTGCATCTGTTACTTGTTCGTATTTGGACAGTGAAATAATGAAGTAAACAAAATGATAACAAAAACAAAACAAAAAAAAAAGGATACGAGGGACGAAGTTACCATGGAACGAGGGTGAATTTTAAATGGTTACGTGGGGGGAAAATTTGAATGCTAAAAAGGTGAATTTGTAAATCCAAACGTTGTTGGTCATAATGTGTCTCGTGTTAGAAACGAGTTCTGTCTATTGCGCCAGGAATTTGTGTGTAGCTCTCGGTGCATGTATGTAAATACTATGACTGACCCTTTCACCTTACCCATGACCAAAAAGTGTGCATAAAGAAGAAAAGCAATATTGTGGCCAAGCAGCCACCTTCTCCTTAACCTTTCGGTGATAATAACCTTACACACAGTTGGACTTCAAAAGAGTGGGTGTTTCTGTGACGAGACTACAGACGCGTCTGATTCCTCGAAATATTAAACAAGTTTGTGCGATATGAACTAGGTATCTTGGGACTAAATGGGATAATGTGCACCGTTTATAATAATTCATTATAATAGGAGTCTTCAAGGTCTTAACATGAAAAACTGGGCCTGAACAAATGTTACTGGTGCCTCAGGAATGGCCACCGTACAATAGTCTGTAAGAGCGAAGAGCGGTTCAAACAGTACTACAGATTCGGTGGAAAGGATCACAAGACAAAGGATTGATCCTCAGAGCCGGAATGCATGCTCTGTAAAGGAAGTGGGCCAAGCACAGTACTTGAAGCATAAGATGCCCTGCTCCCCAGAAGCAAATATGAAAGATATCCAGCAAAACCTCAACCATTGCGAGGCAGCTCAGAACTTACTTATACCGACGGTCAGAGAGTTTCATGCGGATATCGTAGTACTTAGCCCTCCAAGCAGCTAAATGAGGGTCTGGACATCGGATACTTCTTGCAAAGCAGCTATGTGGATATGCGGCCAAAGAGCATTCGAATAGAATATAACGACGCACCAGACAGGCTTTGTGTGGGCCAGCATAAATGGCATACATATATTTCTTCAGATTTGAAGAAATAGGTGACAACATCACAACGATTGCAAGTGATTTCAACGCGTGGACGATAGAATGGGGTTCACGCTCAAGAAACGCGAGAGAAAGAACAATCCAGGAGGAGTTCTGGCGAATTTCGTTAGCTTCGTCGACGACATAGCAATCGTTGTAACGACCAAACTCCTTGACGGGTTAGAGCATGTCGCTAATGAAGCTTTGTGGATGGTGTAGGACTAGCTAGTAAGCATAGGTATACAACTTGCAGAAGAAAAGACAGAAGTAGTGCTCGTCAGCAGCAGGCAAGTCATGCAGACTATAAGAGTAACCATGGACGATCACGTTAGGGTTTCCAAAACAGAGTTGAAGTACCTTGGCATTACTTTAGACGCAAGGCTAACCTTTAACCTGCAGAAAATAGCTGAAAAGGCAGCAAAGACAAATATCGGCGGACCATAGCACAGGAAGAGAAAGCTCTTAGCAAGTTGTTGCGGCATCGGTATTGCTCTACGACTCCCATATGCTGGTGCCACGAAGACGAAATCGTTCAGGAAGATGACTGAGGCAGCTTACAGAATTAACGCGTTGAAAGTATGCAGCAGAGTGGCTGCCATGGTACCAATAGACTTCCTTTTTAAAAAAGCGCAACAGAAACATAGCAACGAGTCGAAATGATGCCGAGGCACCAAGGACATTTCTGGAAGAATGGCAGGAGATACGGTATTACTCTGATAAAGGCAGGTGGACGCAGAGATTGATCCCCAATATAGATGCTTGGGGAGCTGAATTTCTACCTGACCCAGATGCTTACTGGCCATGCATGCTTCAAAACTTACGTGCATAAGTTTGGACACGACGACAACTCCTATTGCACAAAGTGCACGGAAGTAGTGGAAGATGCGGTACACATTATGTTCTATTGTCCACGATATTATGAAAAACGACAACTGCTGGTTAATAATATGGGTGATAACATAACCCCACCAGAAAACATCACCAGATAGATGATGAGCATTCAAGAGGCTTGGGAAGCAGTTAGCGACATTGTGACAAATATTATGAAGGACCAGCGAAGTCAGGAGCTACAACGCAACACAGCGCAGCAGGCTGCTAACAAAAATGAGCAGATCTTGACTGCAGTACCGCACAGTACCGCGAGGACCAAGGGTAGCAGTGGAGCTGGGTTTACTGGTTGGAAATCCCACTGTGTACGGCTTCAGTTTCGTCTTTAAAAGATTCCTACCTTCCCAAGCAAAAAAAAAGAAAAAGAAAAAGAATATGTTAAGAATGATGTCATTATAACCGTATAGATCCAAAAATCAGTTTCACTGATAAATCCAATGTCTTATTAAAACCATCTTCACCCTTATAAATAACTGATAGTACCTTAGATGTCTTCCTTACATGCTTTACTCAAAGACGTTGTTTTTTTTTGACGTTATAGGGCTATCAGTGCATTTATCCAGTTGATATAGAAATAGTAGATTTGTTTCCTTAAGTTTCTGAAAATGAGTTTGGTTTTCAAAATTTGCCACATCATAGAGCGTCAAATTGTTGATATGCGTACAATTTTTAACATTAATCAAAACGAAGGCAGAAAGGAAGGGCTGTCTTGTGCAGCCTCGTCGGTTGAATAGTATCCATTCTTGGAGGCTAATATGGCTAATTTGGTGTAATCAATTCTGGATTCTATGAACACATAGAAGTTTCAAAGCGAAATATTGGTTTTCTGAAAAATTTCGAACTTAAAATCTTAGTCAAATTTGACGCTTTGATACTCAGTCTGTCTAAACCGCTGAACAGAATTTTTTCAAAATTCGCACTGTTTCGGCAATACAGCATCCACTTTGGAAATAACTTTGTAATATTTCCCACCACGTAAATCGATCCATTTCGTAATATAATACTGAGTTTCTGTCAATTTTTTGAGCACATAAGAGCTGTCAGTGTCAAAATAATATATGATTCTAAAAGACACCAACAGATGGCCCACTATTTATCGTCGTCGATCATTTTAGACCATTGGCTATAACTCTTTTACTTGAACTTCAGCCCTATATAATTGTAAACCTTCAGTATAAAAGTGCAATGTGTGTTGTGAGCTGTCAAAATATTTTACTTTACATTATACATACCTACATAAGTGCTATTATTTGTTCTAGATTGAAAAACAAACCTAAACAACAAAGTTAGTAGGTATACTGACATTTGATTTTTGACAGTCGTCCATAAATCTCCTTCAGGTTATGAGTGATTTATCGCTCTCAAAACATGGGATCATTTCAGCATTTGGTGTGTCACTATCGGTGATATGTCACATAAAGACAAAACCTGAAAGGTCTCTTTCATTTTTGACCATAAAGTCGAACGTATAAATTCAAGCATAAAAGTTTTCCAAAGCTGCCGTAAAATTCAAAAAGTCATTTCTTCTTTTTTTACAATCATCGACCGTTCATCGACAGTAAAGGTTTGACAATATATGTATGCAATGTAGAGAACGCTTTATGTGTCAATCATGGTTC
The DNA here is from genome assembly GCA_905220385.1 of Xylota sylvarum. Classification (NCBI taxonomy): domain Eukaryota; kingdom Metazoa; phylum Arthropoda; class Insecta; order Diptera; family Syrphidae; genus Xylota; species Xylota sylvarum. Next base: position 97,029,353 of record LR999957.1, on the reverse strand, counting down.
GTCACTTGATGACAGAAATAATTATCTCTTGTCTCGGGAGCAATTAAATGTTTATAGCGATTTACTCATCTTGTATGGTTTGCCAACAAGACACCGTTTACAGACTTCCTAAACCGCACTGCGACAAATCAACATTTTCTAATATTCTCTCTCCACTGTCATAATCTTTTGGCAGTCGCTCAAGTATCAATAACCTTTGGAGGTGTCGTCTCCATTTTACACATCTGATTTAAACGTTCATTGTCTTCGTCCTTTGGCCGCCGGAAACTGGCTATAAAATACCCCCGTCTGGTAAGCCAATACATTGGCAGGATATCAAGTTTTTTTTTTTTTCATTTTCATGTCTTACCAACTGGTGTAGGATGGAGTCGCAAAGGATTTGTGATTGCTATCTGTCGCATCGCTGATGTGGATGTCGTAGTCAATAATTGAGATGTCCTGAATTATCGTAAAATCATAAAATTTAATTTTATAAGAAAAAGAAAAAAAAACTCAATCTTATCGCTTCATCCTTCGGTAGAAGAAGTCAAAATACAAAATCGATTGGATTATTGATGGAAAAATTAATTTCGACAAGGACTTTTTTTTTGATTCATTTCTGTATTATAGCATTGCACAGATGGGAATTGGAAAATTAAGGCGAACATCTTGACACAAAAATTATCAAATCGTGAACAGTAAATGAATTTCTCACTCTCGTCCTTGTCGTATTCAAAAATTGTTTCTGACAATCGCACACGTCCTGTCATTTTATTTCAATCTGACAGCAATATTTTCATTTTTATTTGCATATTTATAGATGTACTCCAGCAACACCTGTGAGACCTCCCTTAAGGGGGCTATAACATTGATTAAATCTTATTTTCTGTTGACTTTTCTAAGATAAGTGAAAGACGAAGAAAAAACCTTGTCAAGTCAAATCAAACAAATCGAAAAAATAAACAGAATCATGTGTACACTCATACTTGCGATGTTTTTGGTGTCCTTTTTCACATTTACTTATGAAAGTGGGTGTTGTGCGGAGAATTTTACCACCGACCGACACATACCTACGTATTGTAACTAGAGAATAAATTCGGGGGTGAATTTTAAAATTGGAATTTATTTGCTTAGGACATCATGTGGGTGGTGGTGTGGTGGTGTTTTGTCTTTCGGTGATATATTCTCTCTCTCGTTTGAGTTAAATTGTCAATTGCAATCGATATACATACAATACAGTATACGACAACACAAGTTGGAGGGTTTTTGTTTAAAATTATGGGAGGGATTAATGTGTTTTTTGGTTTTGTGTTTGCTTAGGAAATCGACAGAGTTTCTAAGGGTTCACTTTTTCACTTTGTGTAAAATGCTAATATATTTTGAAATTTATGTTAAAACAAAGACATTCTTCTAATCTATGGTTTACCTTTTTTTTTTGTCTCTTTTCAGGTGAGTACCTAAAGTTTTTTTGACTTACTTTTGTGGATTTTGTGAGTATAACAATGCAATAAAGGGGATTTGAGGACTTTAACTTATTCCGTATTAAATTGTTTTAAAAACATAAATATTTGGGGTGACAGGTTCATGGGACCTAGGGCCTAGCTTCTCACAACCATTTGCTTTGTGTGTGTCACATTCTTCACATAAATAAAAGGGACCTACTGTTGAATGTCGTGTCCGAAGGTGGGACCGTGAAAACTGTTGGGTATTGTCTGGGATTCGAATTTCAAACTTCTAGCTCTTTCGGTCGTCTATAAATAGCTTCTTAACCGCTAGCTAATATCTGTTTGATCAATTTGGTTTGATTCTCTATATCGTATTCGTTGCTTTCCAACAAATTTTATGCCAATTGTGGATGGTATTAGCGATCATTGAATTCTGAAAAATAGTTCATTGTAATACCGTCCCCATAGATCTCTGAAGATTCTATAGAAGTGCATGATTAAATATCCCATTCATTCTCCCGTCACTTTTAATACCTACCTAAAGTGGATTTTTCCTATTCAAACGGTCCTGATTTGTGATATATCGAAAGTGCAAATTTAGACATTTTATCCGATTTTTCTGATAACATTTTTTTCGGGAGCCATATCGCATATTCCGGGCCACTCTGTGCACTTCACTGAAGATAAAGTCTTTTTCGCTTTGTTCCTCTGCAATTTGGGAACCGGAGCCGGTATCGGTATGCATTTTTCAGAAATTTTCGTCAATATATTCGAATTTATCGTTGGAACTTCTTTCATACCCCATCAATATGTATGCCAAGGATTACCTCGTTTAAATTCCTTAAGGCATTGTTCTTTGTTCTAGACCAAGACTGGTATGATCAAGGTCATTTGTAGAAGAGCCCCTTCTTTCAATTGTCTTCTCAGCGGTTGGTAAAACTTTATTCTTCCATTGATTACTGCAGCTGAGTCTAAATGGATGAAATCCTTGATTACCTCAAAATTATAACTATCCATCGTGATAATCCGATCTAGGCACTGGTGTTTTATGTGTCTACTTTGCGTGATAGCATATATTTTTGGACTTCTGAAAGATACTGCTACTAGATTGTGATGAATCACCTCGTGCTTCGGGGAGATGTGTTTACCTTAAGTATCCAACCTAATGCAAGCCAGGACTGGACAACTACTACTACTACTACTACTAAGGTGGCACTACAGTTCGGGGGAAGCTGGGCCTCCACTAACAAGCATCTCCAGTTAGCCGTGTCTTTAGCTAACTGCCTCCAGTTGCGCACTCCAAGCTTGTTTAGTTTGCCTTCTACATGTGCGCGCCACCTAAGGCGAGGTTTTCCTCTACTGCGTTGTCCCTCCGGGTTGGATTCGAAGACTCTACGGGCCGGAGCATTTGTGTCCATCTCTCTACATGTCTTAGCCATTTTAAACGACTGATTTGCAATTTTTTGACTAGGTCGATGTCGCTATACAGCTCGTATAGTTCGTCGTTGAATCTCCTCTTTCAAAGCCCGTCAACGCAAACGGGACCAAATATTATACGAAGAATCTTTCTCTCGAAGAGACCGAGGATATCTTCATTCGCTTTAGATAGAGTCCAAGCTTCAGCGCCGTAAAGCAAGACTGGGACGTTCAAGGTCTTATACAGAGTCTCCTTAGTTGTTCGGGATAGCGCTCTACTAGTCAAATCCCTTCTCAGTAAAAAGAAAGAGCGATTGGTAAGAGGTTTTCTTCGTTTTATTACTTCTGAGGTGTTGTTTTCAGAATTGATAGCAAAGCCAAGGTAGACAAAGTCCCTTACTACCTCAAAGTTATGGCTGTCGATTGTGACATTCTGTCCAATTCGTCGATGTTGTGTGTCATTTCTCGTTGATAGTTCACGAAGTCACCTGCAGCTGCTTTGAACAATTCGTCATGTAGCCCATCTGGTCCAGCAACCTTGTTATATTTAAGCTTGGATATTGCTATCCTAACTTCGTTTTTGTCAGATGGACGGAAGTTTTGGCTATCATCGTCTAGTTTAATTGTTTCATTCTGTCGTGTTGGCTTGACGCGTCCTTCCAACCTGTTGGTAAAACTTCCGTACATTGTTCCTGGAGTATAATCTCTCAATATTTTCGACCGCGCATTTCTCTTGCTTTTTTTCTTCTTTCTGAGAAGTCGGTGTTCTTCCCTTCTTTTCTGCTCGTAAAGTTGACGAGCTGCCCACGTCCTTTTTTGCAGCGACGGTTTCATTCTTCGTCAAACTAGTGGTATCTTGGTGGTAATCGAGCAAAACCCAGCAAATCAATAGGAGCACTTCTGATGGCATGTTGGTAGCATTGCCACTGGTTTTCGGCACATGATGCGGGTGGCATAGGAGTCGTTGGGAGATTTCGAAGCACGCGTTCGGCGAAGATTCTGGCGATCTCTTGCGATTGCAGCTTTTCGACGTCAAATCTTCTCACAGTAGTTGTCCTTAGTTGTAGTGTTTGGGATATCCGCATTCTTACCTTAACTACAACAAGGTAGTGATCCGAGTCGATGTTGGCGGCTCGGAAGTTTCGGACATCTAGAATATTGGAGGCCTGCCTTGCATTGATCGGAAAGTGATCAATTTGGTTAACCGTTTCATGGTCAGGAGACCGCCATATTCCCTTATGAATATTGATGAGGAAATCATGTGCTTGCTATAGCGACATTACGTCCCGCCGCAAAGTCAATAAGCCTAAGAGAATGCCGTACTACTAATTGTTTATTAGTCTATGCTCCTTTTCATATTAATTTTCTTTAGCGGTGAGGACTAAGTCCATTTCACTTTCAAAATCGCAGACTGCAGGGTTCTTGAGTTCTTATGTTGTATAGGGTTATGAGTTCGTCATAAGCACTAGGCACTATAGTGGGCTTATCCCTAGGTACCCTAGGCATAGTCAGAGACCTAAACCTAATAAGTCTAATAACCTCTTCAGAAGGCAATCGCCAGAGAGTATCCCTATCGCTATTTTAAAATTTGATCTGCTGAGTTTTATTAATTCTCCAGTTTTCTCCGAGATCATGCCTTAGAAACCCTGTGCCCTTTTAAGTTTGACTATTTTAGACCGGCCATTTTGATGATTTTATCGAGAATAATTCCCTTAGCCATTGATGGTCTAATAGCTTCAATTGTATTATTTGATGGGAGCTCTACTCCTTTTTTGGTGAGCACGTCGGTACTTTCGTTTGGTATTGGTATTGATCCCATCTCAAAGACTGCATGAGCATCATATTTGTGGCAGGCTTTCCATTCCATATAAAGAATCTGGTTCCCAAATCTTTGTATTTATCGATATTTATTAACTGACAGTGATCTATCCTCTTTGAAGAAAGGAGGGAAGAGGGAGTGGCTGAAGCTGTTTCTTCCTAAGTGGGCCCATAGGCGACTGAGTCGGACTTTCGAGGTTCGATTCTCAGACAATATTAAAATTCTTTCCACGATCCTGCATCTCGTGAGCGTCTGACAAACATCTGAGAGTATTATTGTCATAAAAAAGCTTTTAACTCCGAAATTGCCCTTCGGATGCGACAATAGCGAGTAGGCTCCTTCCATTCTTGTAAAGAGTATAACATGCAAAACAGGAAATTGCTGTGAGAATCTAGGTACTTGGTTCCATTGAAAGATTGCGAACGACTGGTTCATAATTCTCTCCACTTGAGACCATCTGGTTTCAAAAGCGGAGAAAGCTAGATCGTCTTTACTCTGTTTGTTAGGAGTAGAAGGGTAAATGTTTATGTTTGGTTATTGATAACAATCACTCACATTACAACGGATCGGATGACTTGGTAGTTTTCGAAAATATTCCAGTTTTTGGTCTGTGATGCATTGCTTTAAGTCGAATGGATGAAAGAACTTCATGCTGAGGTCGTTTTTCTGTTGTTATCTATGTTTGGTCAACAAACGAAAGGACCAGTACGGATAGTATTTTTAATAATAACCGTCCCTTAAAGGATTATAGGGAAAGTCCCATTTGTCGTACTTGGGTAATTACTTCTCAAATCCTTAATTATCTTTCTACCTATGAGTTACGGAATATGTATGTCATCTAATCAATGTAATGTTTGGCTTTTTCTTCTGTATATTAGAGGTAGTCTATTTGTGATTATTCAACCCTTGCTCCCTTTTATTGAAAGTGTGCTTTATAAGGCATCAGCGGTTAACATTTTTAAGTCTGTATGTAAATAGATGGATAATACTTAGTAGGGAAAGTCTAAAATATCAAAAAAGTTCCCGATCCAATATTATTATTCCACAAAACTTCGTTTCTTTAATTAACAAGATTTATGTCGACGTTGTGAAGCATTATTCTTACATTTCAAAGTATAAATACCTTCTCTACCTTCTACCTACCATCTTCAGTTTGTTACGTACCATTTTCTGAGTATTTTTTACTTGCAAATTTGGTAGGTACTTAATTCATGAAAAGTGTTTGAGCAATGCCTGTTCATTTATAACTTTTTTTTCTCAAATGAGATGCTTCATTCCCGCGCTCCTTTTCAAAACAATTAATTCTAATCCAATTTAACACCTGAACACCAATTCCCAACTTAAATTAAAATTTACCACATAAGTGTATGCGCAACCAAAATAAAAAAAAAAAAAAAACCTTGGCCACCCTCTCCCATCTGAGCCCACCTCCCACCTGATGATGTTAACGTTGAAAGGCTTGCGAGACCTGTTTGCTGTTTTTTTTAATTAAAATTAATGAGATGGTTATCTTCACGGCATTAACTGAAAAATCTCAAATATGATGCAATGAAATGTGATTTTTCATAACTTCGTCCTTTTTGTTTTGAGTTTACTTTTTTTTTTTCGCGCCAACGTAGAGGCCTTGAGTCATAACAGCCAGCGAGCAAACCTTACCCCATTTGGTGCATTATTTAGGGCAAATTATTTACCTACACAATATAATGACCTCCTTATGTATTATACTTGGCTTACAAGGTTAAAGGCATACAAAAAAAATCGAAACAGCGAGGATTTCAGGTATGGATGAAATGTCCTTAATCGACACTCTTCCCACACAAACAAAAAAAAAAAACACATACACATACGCGCGAACACGTTCTCAGAAACATTCCACTTGAGCATGTGCACATTAGGTTAATGCTGAAGCAAAAATGAAAAAAAAAAAGAAGAAGTATTATAATTGATCCTTTATGAAGAGGCAAGGTATGTTAGGGATTGCCACCATACATTGTGCTTTGTATAAGGACAAAGCATTTTCAGAAGTGGGCGTTTATGAAGCCTCTAACCACTTCAACAGCTGAATGAACCCTTAAAGAGGTTGCAGATAATAATGAAAAAAAAAAAAATAAAAACCCCTGACTACGATGTGATATAATCAAAGAGGCAGTATAATCATAATAATTATAATGTAGTCAATTATATATGAAGAGGGAGATTATTGCGAAAAAAATGAGGTCAAATAGAGAATTCGATATATGATGCCTGCACGACAGGATAATTTTTGGGGAAGTGACTCCAAGACAAAGATTTCCTTTTTTCTGTTAGTTGTGGGAAAGGTTAGGAATCGATTTCGAAACATGGCGATGCGAAGCCAAGAGTATGAAGCGATACGACTTTTGCTTTAATAATACTAAAAACTATTTTTACTTTTACAAGCAGTCTGTACTATTAACTATGCTCGCTATGCCTTGGCGGAAGAATACTCTCTCTAATCCAGTTTCCTTTAAGAATCGAAGGATTAGAGTTTGGCTCTAGTGACGGTATTTCTTCATCTAATAATTGGTGCTTGCCCAAGTATTTCAATCTTTTAGTGGTCAGTGCCCCAGAAGATCCCAGCACATGTTCTGAGATTTCACTGGACTCATCGCAGAGTCTGTAAGGACCTTCTTCAGATATAACTAGTTTTTCTTAGGTGCTCCTTAAATTTACAATGCCCCGTTTGGAAGCACGTTAAAATACGAAGAATTTTCTTGCTCATGCTGATGCATTGTTTTGGTTATGTTGCCCTAGAAGTTTCTTGGCTTGGCTCAAGCCCTGAGCATTATTCCAGATTCTAGCACTGTTATCACTTTCTAGTTTCTTGAATTCTTCTTTGAGGGCATGATCTCGTATTCTGCAGAATGGTTCAAGGCCTATAAATGCTACTGATGCTTCCTTTCTTGCTTGGGAGTCGGCCATTTCATCACCCTCTATTGCAGGTATCCATCACCCTTTACCCAGTTCATTTAGTTTTTGCAGGCATTCCCCCACAAGTTTAGACTTAATGACATAGGAATCAAGTGCTGTGATAGCAGTTTGGCTATCTGACATTATGGCACAGATTTCAGCCTGAAAGAAGCTGGTACTTTTGCCCATAGATTCAGAGTATTTGGTTCTGGCCCCGAATAAATCTGCTCCAGTTCCTTCGTCAGTTGTTGACCCATCTGTGTACTACTTTGTTGTGTGATTGTGGATTCATTGCTCGAAATCTTTTTGATGCTGAGCTTGCTAATAAGGTTCTATTGTAAGTTGAACCTTCGAATTGCTTCGATGTAATGCACATACCTCTTCCTATTCCTTCTTTTTCCATTCTTAAAACCGTTTTACTTGCACACTCCTCAACCGCAAGGTGTAAAGGAGTCAGGTCCAATAGTACTCCTATAGCTGCAGTTGGACAAGTTCTCAAGGTTCCTGTAATACAAGGGCATGCCAGTCTTTGCGCCTTATTGAGTGCGTCCTTCGTGGTGGCCCATTCGCTCCATATACATATGTGTGATCATTGGTCTTACAGTAGCACTATATGTACATCCATCTAAGGATAGTCGCACTACAACCTCAGGATTTGCCCACTAGGCTCCGACAAATCATTTGAGCTCGCGTGGCTTTCATGGGTATGTGTATTTTTTCCAGATGAGTTTATTGTCTAGGTTTAGTCCCAGATATTTAACTTTGACACTCTTTGACTGATGTCAGTATAGTACATAACAGCCTTATCGTCCTCAGTCGTTCAAGTTTTCCTCGTGAAGGGTACTAAGTATTGTAATTGTTGTAGGGTTTAGGCTCAGCCCAGTCATCAAACACCATTCTTAAGTTATTGTAAGTCCCCTTTGTATAACATCACATAAGGTTTCCTAAAATTTATGTACTTACTTACTTTACTTTCCCGACCCGTGAAGAGTCTCTGTCTGTGACATAACAGCCTTCCACTCCCTTCGATCCCGGACACGCTGCTTCTAGTTGTCTAAACCAAGCGTACTGGCATCCGCTATAGCTTGATCCTTAAAACGGAGGTTGGATCTTCCTTGTCGTCTCGATCCTAGGTTACTGTGATTTGTATTTCCTCTTTGCTGGATCATTATTGTCCATTTACTCGATGTAGTCGAGCCAGTGTAGTCGACGTATTTTGGCTTTTTGAACGACATCCACACCTTGGTGCAGCTCATAGAGTTCGCTGTTGTTTCTTCTCTTCCATTCCTAGCATACGTAACCGAATATTCGACGAAGAAACTTTCTTTCGAAATTGTTCAATACCTGCTATGCTTTTCTGTTTATCGTCCAGCAATCGGCTCCATATAGCAGAACTGGAGGAGTTTTGAATCTATTTCTTTCCCCAAACCGAAGAAGCGGCAGTTTCCTAAAGTAAGTCTTCGCCGAATCTCCACTAAGGTTTCTTTCGTGGTGTCAATATTTACTCTGATGTAGGTAAATTCCTTTACCACTTCGAAGTTACTGTTGCCAACAGTGACGTTTTGTTTTAGACGATGGACAGATGCTTCTTTATTTGTTGACAACATGTATGTACTTAGTTTTGGCCTCATTCACTTCAAGGCCAACTCGTTTCGCCTCTTCTTCAATTTCCGAAAAAGCATCTAAGACGGCACGCTGGGAGTGACCGATGACGTCTGCGTATCCCAGCAACTAGACAGATTTGTTGAAGATAGTACTTTCCGTATTAGAACCTGCCCTGTGCACTATCTATTCGAGCACAAGATAGAGGTCACATAATAGGCCATCTTCTTGCCGAAATCCGTCATATATTTGGAACAGTTCGGAAGTGTTTTCGAATCGTACATTGCACCACGTATTTTTCAGCGTCACGCCGCACAGTTGAATCAGTTTAGCCGGGATCCCAGATTCGGCCATCGCCTATACGGCTTTGAAGTCGATGAATAGATAGTGAGTCTTGACTTGAAATTCGTTGGTCTTTTCCAAGATTTGCCTTATTGTGAAAATCTGGTGGATTATTGATCTGCCGGGCCGGAAGCCATACTGGTACGTGCCGATTAGTGTGCTGCAGAAGGGTTTCCGTCTGGCAATAATAACTACATATGTCAGGAGCATATGCCTGACAGTTGATGCCATGCTTTGTAAAACTCTCAAGTAGCTCATCAACAACAAGGCTCCACATTAGAGGAGATAGAACTAATCCTTGTGGACATCCTCTTGCTGTGCTGACCTTGATGATATCTTCCGATGTACGAGTCTCCGCTGACCCTGTGCTCACAAGTACATCCACTTTGATACTGTGTTGTTTGCCCCTTTTTTACGAGTATATAGATCTCGTGTAATTGCTTCATGCGATGTATTATCGAATGCTCCTTCGATGTCCAAGAAGACACATAGTACTATCTCTTTCGCTTTCAGAGCGCTTTGAATAGTTTCAGTCAACTGGTACAGAACAATCTCCGTGGATCTACCCGCTCTGTAAGGATATTGATGATAGCCCAGTACTAGACAAAAAAAAAAATACAAATCTTTGGCGCGACAGGTCTATGGGACCCAGAGCCTTGCTTACAACCATTCGTTTTGTGCGTGTTACTTATATTTTCACACAAATGGAAGGGACCTACTATTTAATGCCGTATTTGAAGGTCAATTTTTGTTTTGAGAAGCTTTTTCCTGACAGTTATACTCTGGGATGTTTGTCAAATGTTCGCGAGAGATGGGGGGCCGTCAAAGAAATGTTGTTGTCTGCGGATTGAACCTCGAAGCCTTCGCTCTGTAGTCCAATGCACTAACCACTTAAACTACGGCGCCCATTGCCAAACTGCTTTTTAATATCCTTGCCACTTGTGGAAGGACTGAAAGGAACCAATTCTCCATTCTACTCGAGTATTTTTGTCACTATTTTTCAGTCCTCTATCCGAGGGGTTGGTGTGTTGGTTCTGCTCCTATTAACTTGGGGGATAATAAACGTGCACGACTACATCATACATACTTGCACCGTTATGCTATAAGATTATAAACTTTTCTACAATGAGGCTTCATAAAGTAGGCGTGGCATTCTGCATTATTGATAAATCATAACGAGATTTCACAAAATGTCCTTTTTTTTTTCTTAATCGCTGAAGAAATGGGCGTGACTCTACATAATGTTTTGAATTTGAATTTGAAGTGAAATTGAAAATTGAAGTAAAATTGGAAAAGTTACCAGAACTTATCCATCTAAAGTGTTCCAAATGGAATATATCATTCGACTTTATAGCCATCCATGCTCTCAAAAAAAAAAAAAAGAACTAATTTATCGGTTCCACCTGAGAGAAAGACATCGCAGTATAGTTCGGAAAACATCTCCCACTTCAGCAATCCCGGATATGTGTTCCATCTTTTCAAATTGAGACATCAACCGAAAGACATACTCCACCAACTCTATCAAATATTTACGTTTTATTACCCAATAAAGGGGAGAAAAAAAAAATCCTCGTTCAAAAACCGATTGCATTTGCAAAATTCTGCTCCTCCTCTGGTATACAATCCTCTCGAGCTTAATATTTGATTCCGTTTATTGATCTGAAATTTTAATGTTCCTCGGATGTGCTTAACTGCTTTATCTTCATCTTTGCTCTCATCCTGAGCTCCGTTAGCGTTTTTCCGCAACCATTGCAAAGTGTATCACTTTAATTAAACTCGTTCTCTGTCTCTCTTTCTGCCTCCCATCGAGAGAAAATTCTACATCACATCATCAACGGTTTTGACTTACACTTCCTGCACACTTTTTCGATTATCAAAATTTGGAAAGTTTTATCCTCCCACTCTCTCGGTTCCTGTGTGCCTTGGCCCTTCCTTTTTTTTCTTTTGCTTTATGTTATGGTGTTTTCTCTGAGGATATGTGAGATATCCTTTGGATCATAAACCAAAATCTTCGTTACCCTAAAAAGGGGATATACCACCAGGATTTACTTCTACGATAACTAGGGAATTTTATATGAAGGGTTCTTGAAGGGTTCTCAACCGTAGTTAACACTTCATTTTTGAAAATTGCTGAGGCACCTATGTATGTAGGTACCACCACTTGATGGGTAATATTTCGGTACCATATTGCATAGAGGTAGTTCTTCATTTTATTAGGACCTCTTCCTAGTCTTTGTGTGTTGTATAACAGTTTGAAAGTTAATTTTGTTCATTTAAAATGCAGAGCTCGAAGGAAACTTCTGCTTTGATCTATTCTTGTGGTTGGATGTAGTTTCTCTTATCCTTATATAAACGCCAAGGAAAACTTGGTAATTACAAACAATTTTTTCTACACTTTTGTGTTATTTGTGGAGGCGCGTGATGAAAACTATTATCACGACATGGAGAAGAAATTTAATCTTTCTTTTACAGAAGAGAGGAGTAAAACTTTGAGAGCTCGTTCCAGGTAATTCATTAACAGGTTGCTTGTTCGTTTTAGTTTATTTTTTAATTGAAGTTGGTACAAGTCTCGTTACTGTTTATTATTTACTTTTCTATCGAATGATGGAGGTGTCCTGAGGTGACAAGGACAAGCATAGAATTATTTTAAACCATAACCATGAAAGTGAAAGTCATCGAATGACATTGCAGCCGCGATTGTGCAGGTTAGTCCGACTCGTGCTTCCCCCATAGAGTCCTTATTCCCATACTGGTTTGTAGCATGCTTGCCTATTAGACAGAGTTATGTGATGGCACCTATTGTAGTGCCGATATGCAACCTGTTTAGAGAAATCAAATTTCTAGAGCTTTTCAATTCCAACTTTGGCCAAATTTATTTTGTCGCTAGACATGTTGGTCCACTTGTCCATCTAGGATTTGTACTTTCGACAGCATCCAGCTTGAATTGTAGTTTACAAGTACTGATTGGTATACCTAAGGTGTCTTTGTCCTGCAAAATGGGTAAGGTTGTTCCTATTCTGGCGAGTTCATCGGCCTGAGAGTTCTCTGGAATATCACTATACTTTATTGAGGGCTGCGGTTAGATCCTCAACTAAGCGATCAAGTTCTTGGGGGTTGCTGGTGTGGCTATGGTGCCCTATAATTGAGCCAAACTGTTTTACGTCTGAAAACTGGCGGGCTAATAGAATCTACTCGCAAAGAAAATCGGAGATACCTGTGATCCGAGAAAGATACCTTCCAATTCCTAATGCGTTGAGTGAGGTTATCTGATTCAAGGGTGATGTCCAGCACTTCTTGTCCATTTCTGGTGACGAAAATAAGCTATGTTGCACAGAATGATGTTCGTACTTAGAATGAAGTCGTAAAGTAGCTTACCTCTTTTGTTGATATCAGAGCTTTCCTATACAGTACAGACGTCACAGCCTATAATAGGGCCAGTTCTCTACCTCCCTGCATCTGCGATCAATCTGTCCAGGTTATCCATGAACTCGCTCATGCTATCATGGGCGAGATAGGTCGATCCCACGTGTTGCTATGTTGGTTGCAGTTGTATCTCGATCGCTGTAATAAGGAAGTAAGGTTTCTCTAAGGTTATTTTTAACCAGTACACACGATCTGGGTTTACCTTCGACCAACGCCCGGATACAAGGCGTTGTATTTCGGAGTTTTGAGTCCGCATATCAAGTTGTTCACAGACAAGGTTCTTAGAATAAGACAATATCTTCCCTGTCGTTTGAGAAACGGAAAAGAAGGCCGGTGGATGCCGTAATGGAGTGCTGGAGATTAATCTGAACTAACTGCAACATTGGGGCTACAATAAGGCAGGGAAATCTCCACCACAGTGGAATTTAGAACTTCCGAGTCTGCGGACGATTCCAACAGTTCGTCCTCTCTCAACAGCGGCTGTAATTTGTCGAATTTATCATCCATCTCCATGTCTGACAATTTGTCTTCACGGACGCTCACGAAAGATGGAAAAGAGATGGATCACTCGGGGTCGTTGGATGCAGGAGTCGGGTTTGAAGGATTGGTAGGCAGTTTGCCCAAATCAAACTCTTCATCAGTCTTGTATACCTTACTGGTGATAGGATCAAAACCGTAGTAAAGTCACCTCCAGTCTTCGACAAAGGTGCCAAAGATTCCTTATTGATGACAATAAGTGCAAATACATAGAGACCCCCTAAGTTCGACCAGCTTAGCAACTTTCCAGTTGTGTGTCGGAAGTTTGAGACTGCTGGTTTTCAGGATCGTTAAGATCACATACATACATAGGTGTCGGAGGGTTCGTCTCCCTCGCAACAACTATAGCCAGTTTGTAGAGATCGTATGACCTTTGATCTTCACTGTCGATCACTGCCACATTTGACCTGAAATTTCCTTCATGATCTTCAGGAAAACTAAGACCAGTTTAGCTGGAATATTCTTCCATTTTTCTGGAGCGGTGGATCCATCTGCATCGCTTTTGTCAATGAGCACGAAGACTTCGATATAGCGTTGTAAGGCCTGGAAGAGGTACTGGTGTTAGTTACCTTGGTTCCTTTGGAATCCTATCCGGATTCCTCCATCGATCGGTGACGTTTTAATGTGTGTTTACTCGGGCGTTCACCTTTTCACAACAGTATATTACCAAAATGCTCCAGAATTCGTCTAGCGTTTGTACGCTTCTTTTAAGAGAGCAAGAATACGCCTTGATCCTGAAGAGTGCCTAGCAAAACGTAGGGGGTACTTGTACCTCTTGAAAGTAGTTGGATCATGTAAGACCACAATCTTCCTACTAACCAGCTCTTTAGAAGCTTGAACGATAGACAGCTTAGCGCCTTACTACCGTCCGGTTTAAAAGGATAACCGGTATTATTGATATGTTTTTGTTTTGAAAGATCGTTTTTTGTATATGATGCTTTCTCATGAGTAGCGGAGAAAGGAAGATCAGTGTGGGCAGAGATCCGCTGCATAGGGATAAGGCTAGCTAATGCTGAGGTCGCCAGGTATCCGGATACTCCGTTCGCGACTGAGCTATTTTTGGGATAGGCACCCAGTGACGTTGATCGTCGGCACGGATCGTATTACACATTGATCCAGCTCACCGAAGTGGAGAAAGAAGGATGGGAAAGGAAGAATTGGTATCGACTGCATCTTGACTGGTAGATGTTAGAAGCTCTTTTTTGTGTAGTCGGTTTGAACAGTTTCAGTTCGTTAAATTTTATTTGCCATGTTTCGATGAGGATATGGTATTGACAGTCCTTTGCAGTTTTTTTTTGTTTCTTCTTCCGAATGGATTCCCTCCCGGTAGTGACAGCTGCATCAATCACACAGTCAGATCGCTGCATTTCTCTCATTTGTTATTTACAGTTTAGTTCATCACCTCATAGTGCTATGGCAGCTCCTTAACATTAATCCCTTGACCTTAAACCTATCCCTTTGATGGTCTAGCAGAGTTAAAACAATTCTCTTGTAAGTTCGTTTTTCTGATGATATTGTAAGTGGAATCATCCGTATATTGGCACTTGTCCTAGACATATAACAGATAACTTCTAAAACATTAATTGGATGTTGCTTATCTGTAAATTGACATCCCACTATCACTGTGGCTAATCATTTTACTTTACAAATAGGAGGGTGCGTACTTTTTGATTTTTGAAAATTCAGTCAGCATATGGTGTCAAAAGTGGTAATGCATAGCGTGTCAGAATAATTAACAGATCTCAACTAATACCACGATTGGGACCTGAATCTGAATCGATTAATCTATAAACTCTCAACTTAGTCGCAAATTTTCATTTTATTTTAATGACCCGTAAAATAAGTTAAACTCAATACAATAGCTAAGGGTTCGTGTTCGTTTTCCTAATCCTTGACAAGCTCTAATCCATCTCCCATTTGCAATCCATTTTCATTTACAAAAGTCCTGACTTCACTCTTCATTTGAAATAATAATTTTTATTGCCTTTCCAAATGTCACCTTTTGTCTTCATTAACGTTCCACGTGGCCACTTTCTCCATCCCCCGGGGGATTCCGTTCTTCAAAATTTAACACAAACAATTTAGGAATAATTAAAACGAACCAAAAAAAAAAAAAAAACACCTTGTAGCTGAACTTTCTGAATGAAAATGAAAACATTCACTGTAAATACGTTATCTACACCTACACTAAGCCACACTTCCCTTACCCTTAGCCAAGGTAATAAATATACATTTACCCTAATCCCAGAAGAAAGACATTACAGGAGAACACAAACGTAACAGCAACAAATATCCCTCCGACTCCCTTGAGTCCTGAGGGTACTATGGACCCTTTGTGGTTGGTTACCCCACAGAAACAACAAAGACGAAGAAGCAAAAAAAAAAAAAAGAAAAAACTATCAAATACCCCAGTGGAAACAGTAAAACTACTAAAAAGGACTTAGTAAATAATTTAAAAGTGAATCTAGGGACAGTCGTCCACTAAATCACACAGCAGCTCTACCAAACAAAAGGGAGACACAAGCTCAGAGCGACACAGAGAGACAGGCAAATCCATTTCATTTCGTCCAGCCGGAAACGTACACACAGTCAGGAAGTGAATAATTATGAATTTTGCATGAAATTATTACTGCGTGACTCCTTGTTATGCAAAGCAAGGCAGGACTGACTGCCAGTGAAGATGAAATAAAAAAAGGATACGAACCGAGTACACTTTAGTCATGCATTTGAAATGACAGCGGAGGACGACAACTATATAACGACGATGATAGGCGACACGTGACGAGCGGATACAAATGCAAATAACTGTTGGATTAGGTATCTTTGTATGAGTTTGACATTTAATATGCCCAACTTTTGGCCGGAATGACAGATCTGACGCCGTGTTCCGTGGCGCCGGCCAATACCGTCTGTTGTCTGCTTGATTTATTCAAGTTCAATTCCCATGAATCATTTTGATGGAGTTCAGGGATTGACTTTGAGTCCGGAAGGTAGAGACAGTAAATTTTGACGATTTATGCAGGTTTCTTCTCCTTTTTTTTTTGTGTTCCTTCAGGATGGTAATTTTAGTAATGTTCATGGTAATTAGGTTGGAAAGGGGTGGTCGTAGAGTTTTTTTTTATTTCCAATGTTTTTGAGGTAACAATTCCTGGAGGCAGTCGAAGAGAATCTTGTTTACAAAACTTACCTTGAATGGAACTTGTTTTTTTAACAAGTTGTCGAGACTTATGGTTTACATTGATGCCTGGTGGGAAGATAGATGATGGTAGTTCATATGATGATCGATTGAAGAGGTGGCCTTTAAGTAATCATGAAAGAGTTTCAAGTCAAAAATAAATGACGTATCACATTTCGCATTTCCTTCTGTTTTCCGTGTTATATTTTCCAAACTAATGGAACTGCGATTAAACGTTAGGCCATTTATTTTAGAGGCTTTCTCATGACAATTATAATTACTTTGAGATGTTTGTCGAACCCTAGTGAGTGCTAGGGCACTTGCTCAACAACCACGGAATAAATCGAAATTCTGTATGGTCCTTCGAGCCGAAAGGCTGACATTTTCAGACAACTTTCGCTCTTCTTTAACAACACGGTCTTGGCATTTCAGACAAACTTAATCTAAGGCATTAGAAGCGTTCATAATTGTCTGCATGGTCCTTCGAGCCGAAAGGCTGACCTTTTCATAGAACTTTCGCTTTTCTTTAACAACACGGTCTTGGCATTTTAGTTCCACTTAATCTTAGGCTTGTCATTTTCTTGTTCTCATTGTTCTTCCTTGTTCTTCCTTGTTCTTCCGATTATGTCAATATCATCGGCATATGCGAGCAGTTGCATGGACTTTTGAAAGGTTGTGCCTCTGATGTTGGTTGTGCATGTGAGTTCTGCACAATTCTTTCAAGAAGGATGTTAAAGAAATCCCAGCACGCCGCCTTGTTTGAATCCTCTTTTGACATCAAAGGTCTAGGTGAAGTCTTTCCCAATAAAGATAAAGCAGAGTGCATTCTCTAGTGTCATCCTGCAGAACTGGAAGAGTTTGGCCGGGATGCCAAAACTAGACATTTATAGCCCTATATAGATCTTCTCTGTAGATGCTGTCATACTTATTTACTTAGGTGGCGCTCCATAAAAAATTTTGGAGCGACAGGTCCATGGGACTTAGGGCCTATCTTCTCTCCGTAGTACAACGCACTAACCTTGAGCCACGGCACCCACTGATGCTGTCATAAGCGGCCTTAAAATCATTAAAAAGGTAGTGAGTACCGATTTAAAATTCCTGGATTTTTTCCAAGATCTGCCATAGTGTGAAAATTTGGTCGATGGTGGCCTTTCCTGACCCAGAACCACACTGATATGGAACAATCAGAATGCTGACAAAAGTGTTAAGTGTTCACACAGAATAGAAGATAAGATCTTGTGGGCGACGTTGAAGAGATTTATTCCTCTATAGTTGGCGCAGCTTAAAGAATGTCCTTTCTTGAGGATCGGGCAAACAATGCTGAGGTTCCATTCATCGGGCATACTTTCGTCCGACCATATTTTGCAAATAATTTGGTGCATACTCTTTACCAAGTCATTGCCTATTGCTTTGAATAGCTTGGCAGTCAGGCCATCACCTACAGCAGCTTTATTGGATTTCAGCTTAGATATCGCTGTCTTATCTACATCTAAGTCGGGTGGACGAAAATGTTGGTTATCATCATCCAGATTGAATGGTTCTTTCTTCCTAACAGCCGAATTTTGGTCATCGTCGGTATTATACAGTCTGCAGAAGTGATCTTTCCATATCCTCAACATCGAATGTGATTCTACTACTAGGTTTCCTTGTTCATTTCTGCAGGTGCGGTTCTGGTTTTGTAGCCTTGACATGTTCTTCGAACCAGGGTCGAGAGAAACTAGCACATAAGATGCGGCATCCCCAATAGCTCTTTACTACAAGATTTTGCCCCTCTGCAAAGTCGATTAGCCTGAATCCGTTATCGGAGGTGGTGTCGTGCAGGCTATGGTTTCCGACAGTACTAACAAAGGTGTCCCGTTTCCTAGGTTTGCGTTAAAATCGCTTAGGACAATTTTACCATCATATTTAGGGCACTGCTCGTACGTCTTGTCTAGGAGCTCATAAAAGCTTCTTTGGTGTCGTCACATTTCTCGTCTATTGGGGCATGAACGCATCAGCCTACTGTTAGCGAATTTAGCCTTTAAATTAAGACCTTAACCTATTCTTAAAACTTCAAATTGGTAAGAACCTAGCCTTTCTGGATATAAAAGTTTAGGTTGTGATATATTGTGCCCAGAGGGCACTTTTGGAGAACTGGCGCTGTGGAATGAACCAAACGTAATATTACATTTTTGAGTTCTGGCAAATATCAAATAAGATTTTGAACCCTATCCTTTGATTACAACCCTTGGGGTCATTTGCTTTGATGGCACTTTCAACAAAGCTTAAACATCCTACTTCCATTCGAAAGCAAATTTCTAGTAAAGTGCACACATCCTAAGGCAATATAACAATGTTTCTAATTAAATTGCACTCACCCTGCTATCTTTTGTATTTCATTTCGCCCACACAGAGATATTTATGTACACAAATTATTACAAAGAAACCACGTCGTATATTTTGGAAAGTGAACTTGAATCCACTTTATCCGTTTAAAGAGCAATGAAGGAGTTGTTTACAAAATATGTAAGCAAAACACACAATCAAAGAAAGAGCGGGTATTTTAAGAATACTCCATAATTTGAATCCTTTTGCATTAATTTATTCCTTTGACATGCTTTAGAACACAGAAATCTGTTTGGAATGAGCTTTTAATCCAGTCAGGAGGTTTTTATAATCTGCTTTAGTGCTTAGTTCCTTTTTCGATGGAAATTTATAACAAGGATAAATTGCTAGATTTATTCCATAAATTCGACTGAAGCAGTGTGGTTTGTATAGGTATAATCCACAAGTCGATGGGCACCTTTACGCATTAACATGCACTTAACGTGTTTTTTTTTTCTTTTCATTTTTTTTTTTGTCCAATTTAGGGAAATTTTTATTGAAAAACAAAATGAAAACAGAGAAAAAAAAAAAAACACACACACAAAACACTCGAAAAGGAAAAAAGTTTTTTCCTGCGCACAGTTATGACCTGAATTCTAAGCAGCTTTCTCATCCTTCAGTTCGAAATAAAATCGTTTGGGGGAGGACCAACCAACTCGAACTGGTATACACCCTGCCTAGTGTATAGGTATGTAGGTAGGTAGGCACCTGAGTCATTCAAACTTAATGACGTGTGAATAACAGTTTAATAGCAAAACGCACCACTTAAATTTTCCACGAGGAATGTGAAATGTGCCCATTTTGCCTAACAATCTTTACTTTCTTCCCCGACCTCTACTCATTTGCCCGGGACTCTAATCGCCTTCAAGTCCCAGGCGAATTGAATGGCATCCATAACTCTGGCATACATACCTACGTGCATATGTACATGGAGTGAGATACGAATCCTTCGGAGCATTAACCAGGCACGTAGGGTACATGAATGGAATTTAACTGACTTGTTGCCGTTTCTAGTGGCACTGTTTCTTGCTCCTGTTTAGCTTTGATTTTCTCTTCTTTTTTTTTTTTTTTTTTGTTTCTGTAACCCCAATTTCTCGGCCTCGCCCGGAGCCTGATGAGCTTCTCCATGTACTCATATTGATCCAAGTCAAATCTGCAAGAAGAAACGACACGTAGTCCTAAACTCAGACAGACTGCAAAAAAAAAATAAAATTCCTTTTTCTTGCTTCGTTGCATATTCAAATTCGAAGTTACTCTGGCGAATCCTGTATTCAGGACACGAACGAACGAGAGTAACTTTACTTTATAAAAATCGCACACAATTCCAATTCAAGCGAAAATTTAGTTCCGTTGTGTTCTTTTTTCCTTTTTTTTTTCTCTTTCTTCCAATATGTGACGATGTAGTTGGGTGAATCTGAGGAAGACTTTTCGACAAGGATATTTGAACATGTACCCACCTTTCAATGACTTCTTCTTGTGTGTAGGGGGTGGTGGTGAGATACGAAAACTACACGAAGAAGGATCCTTTTATTTTTATCCTTCCCATTCCAAAGTGCTGCATCGAGAAGGGAATTTTTTTTCTTCCGTTGTGAATAGCGAATGACAAGCTTACTTCGCATAGATCAATGTGAATTATGCTTCGTTGGATTGAAAGGATGAAGGAAATGAAGGATTACTGAAAGTAACTTTCTCAAATGGCAGAGTGGAGGAGGTCATGCTATGGAATGTTTTGTTTTACTTGAGTTTTTATATTTTTTTTTTTTTTACGACTTTCGTGGTAGTGTAAGGATACCAATTGGCGGTGACAGTTGACGCTATCAATATTGATTGTTTGTCTAACGTATTTTGGTTGTTTGTCTGCGTTCCTTTGATGTAAAAAAAAAAAAACTCGAAAAAGACGTCTAGGGGAAGCCTAGGAGATTCGAGTTGTCAGTGCTTGGGGGAATTTCGAAAAAAAGCTAAGATTTTAACTGACATTTGTATAACCTACTCATCAGTCATCATAAGTGTTGTTTGAAATTTTTCCGGAGACACGAGATGTGTGAAACACTTTGAATCCATTTTCAAACTCGACAATCCCCTGGGAGAATCTTTAAGGATATTCGACGAAAGATGCACGAAATTGTGTAAATTTTTGCTTTAAATTTCGGTTATGATTATTAGTTCGTACTGGTCTTTGGTTTCATGTCTGGTACCTACTCTGTTGTTTTTTTGTCGTTTACCTACTTGCTAGTGTCTGGTCTCTGGTACACCTCTTTGTTTGATAGCCATTCGTTAGTTAGTCTTTCGTCTCTCGAAACCAGGTGTGATAGGTATAATCCCTGACCACTTAAGGAGCAGACAGTGCCTGGTTCAGAGTTCTGATATGCATTCCAGGTCTATTCCACTTATTCTCATTGAACACAATTCCTTCTCGAATATTTAGAACCACGCTCCTTAAAAACCTACTTTATTGCCTGATGGGGTTCAACTGCATGGGATATGGAGTTGTATTTGTTAGGCTACCTAAACCCTAGTAATGGGTCGTAATAGGACGTATGTTCATGTCCAGTTTCCATACTCTATCAGATAACCGTTTTTGGAATCCTACTGTTCATCCAACTCCCGCAAATCACGGCCCTCGGATAGAATGGGCCAGGATGTTATGGTCTGTAATAATCCCCTTAGAGCGTTAATTGCTAAAATTTGCTTCGTTTTGGCATTATCATGTATTGTCGAAGGTTTTTTGGAGACACGACAAGATGAGAGTCCGCTCCGTCTCTCATTAGCTAGTCTCGCGAAGACTTGTTCTATATTGGATTTAATAAAAGCTAGGGGCAGTAGAACAGAGATAACAATCATTTTCAGGTCCTGTTGGGATTTTTTCCTTGCTAGGTTAAGTTAGGATAGATAATGAAAGGGTGTCTGATGGAAAAACTCAATACGTCCACTCGGAGACCTAAAGGTCCATTGGGAATCCTCTTTTAAAATAGTAATACAAGGAGATCGAGAAATAAGAATTAACCGAAACCTATCGCGTTACTGGCTGTCTTGGGAACCAGTTGGTGATCTCGATGGAGTGGAGGAGATCCGGTATCTGGAAGCCTCCTAACTCAGGGGTGCTTCCGAATACCTGGAACCTAAAGTACGAAGGCGTCGTTCTTGCGAAGCGGGACAGTATCAAAGCAGATGTTGGATTGACTCCACCTCATCCTCCTCATCTCCGCAGCGTATGCATAAGTCGTCGGACTCTACTCTCCATTTATGAAGTACTAGTTATGATATGGATAGAGGTTCGATTTAGTGCCAGAAGACTCTTTATTTTTTTTTTATCAAATTTCGGCCATAACGTGCGAGAGGTGGCACAGTCCGCCCTAGATACCCGGGAGAAGTTGGCCTCTTTCTCTTTGCAATCAGTACCAGCTTGGATGTATCCGCTTCACTGATGTTCCTTTCCGACTCCATTCTTGCTAGAACATCCGCCTTCTCGTTACCTTCAACTATGTTCGAGAACTCAGCAGTGTTTGACCGAATAGTTCCCAATCGTGATCAGTGTTTTTGACTTGATTGTATTAGATTTAATTGATTTTAGAGCTCAATCTGAGAGCTCCGTTCATGGCAGAACTTTTAACGAACAAGTCCAGCGGAAGGATATGAAGAATCATATCCAATCCTGCTACCGGCGCGCTTCCCACACCTCGATGTGCTGCGAGCCCTTACACTTTGTAGAGTTCTTTCATAAAGCTCTCTATACCCGTTGCTGTTCACCAGATTAAGGACCCATAGGACATGATAATTGCTTTTAACGTCCAGTGAATGATGCGCAGTTGCAATGCCCAGATTCTCCCAAAGGCCCTCTTATAGGGATAGAGAGCATTCATTCCTTTCCAGGATAGCTTGGAGTCTAGAATGACTTCAGATTAGAGATATATCGTGGTGCCATCTAGCTTTGGTAGTGTAAAGTCGAGTATCTTTCTTCTCCTAGTGAATAGAACAACTTCAGTTTTCTGAGGATTAAATCCCAAACCGTTCTGCTCTGCCCCCACAGAGAACTCTTTGAGAGCAGATTACATTAGGTAGTTCACTGGTAGTTGGTAAGAATATACCTTTAAACAGTGTTACCAAGTCGTCTGTATAAGCTACAATTTTGATTCTCTTCTCCGTGAAGATTATTAAGATTTTGTTGGCCAAAGCAGTTGAGAGAGAACTCCTCCTTGTGGCGTGCTTCTTGTTGTCATTTTTCTTACAGAAGTAGACGCGATAGCTGAGCTGATGATCCTGCAGTTTCAATTTCTATACAGCCGGGGAAGAGAGTTTCCATTAGTTCGCAGATAGTTCTCATGTCATTTCTGGGATTGCTAATACGTCTCAGAGAGCGAGTAATTTTGGGTTCAGTTGAGTACATGCCACAGCCGACTTCTTCGTCAGTTTTTGGTCCATCCGTGAAAATCGAGATATTATTCGGATTGATGCCATTACTATTAATCCAATCCTCTTTTGAGGTTGTTAGGCACTAAGTTATGGGCTAATTAGCTACAAATTGTCGTAACTGGTTAAGCAGGATATGAGGTATAATATAAGCTAAGCAACGATAAATGTTGGACGACGTTCTAAGGATGTAGCTCCGATTGAAACCGGAATAAGTAAGCAATTTTCCATGTATTCAACAAATGCAGCAATTTAAAAGGTTTGTTTTTTAAAGCGTTTGAACCTTATGTGCTGCATCACCCCATTTTGGAATCCCTGTACCTCCACCACCACAAAACCACCTAATGCTACTTAATTTGTTCATTAGCTCTTTACGTCTTCCATTCCATTAAAACCTGCACTTAAGTGCGACAATATCGGATGGAATTTCCTACAAAAGTGTCTAATAAAAATTTTCCCAACTCCAAGACACAATGATTGTTGTTATAGGCTCTCATTAATTAACAACAAAACCTTCACATAAAACCGCATAATAAATAGATGGATAAAAGGGGGAAAACAAGAAACCCTAAAATTATATCTCTAACGTCCACTCAGAGTGTCCAATGTGGCTGCCTAGTGCGCCTATGGACAGTATCCCCTCATTAAGACAACCTTTATCTCGCCTAAGACAAATCTTCCACACCACACTTTACTTACTCTGTTCCCATACCAACAAATTTTTATATGACTAACGATGGACCATTAAGTTCCGTAGTGGAGAGATTTTCATGTTTTTCGATGTTTTCGTGAAATATTAACTCTAATTTGGGACACGAAAGCTGTGAGCAAAGAAGGAGTCATTCATCACCACGAGTAGAGGTGGTTGGTTTGGTGCACACTAGGAAGGTGACCTTTTATGGTTTAAAGAAGGCCGATGTGGACCCATGGTGACAAATCGCCTCAAGGATGGTCTTTTGTCAGAGCTAAGCCTTGCGTAAATAATTTGCGGATTTAATGTAGTTGGACGCGACGGAAGGGTATATCGCACAGTTTTGTGGGATCCCTTTCATGACTGGCCGAACACAAAAGGATGTTGGCATACGAATTAAGGGAATCTAATGATAATTTTTTTAGAAGGTTTTTGTGGGTTATTGGACATTCCATTTAGGAGGTCTCCTTTTGTGGCGAAGTGGTATTGAAAAATGATGCAAAAAGGATATTTAAATTAAGTTCTATTAGTGCCGTAATGGTCAGTAGATAAATCATGTTGAAGGGGGTAATATAAATGGGTAAAGGGCATCTCTTGATAAAAATATATCCTCCTTGCTTCATGATTTATGGTTTTAGAATATTCAAGGTGAATGACATGAATATCATTGAAATTAGTTAGGTATCTTCGAGGGTTGTGTTCTTTGAATCGGTCTTCTATAATCTTATCATGTGTTTTGGCAACAATGTCCTGTTGGAAGAAATCCATAGTTGCATGATGTTTTCTTTAATTTTTTTATAAAAGTTAGACGCTTTATTGCAAGATCGTCTGACGCACTAATAACTAAATCGCTTGGGGCAGCTTGATGGTTATTCCTTTTGGAAATTTGTCATTTCGCTGTGCACTCTTTATTGGTTAAAGCGAAAGGTCAAATAAAATAAAATTCGAATACTTACTCTGCAGTAACTTAGAGGGGATTGATATCTTCATCTATGTATATGAACAAAAATATTAGTGGAAGTTTCGAGTTTAATAAAACGTTCCACATGAATTGCTTTGTAATAGTCCTTTAGAAAAATGCCGTGAAAGCAAAATATCATATACTTACGTACTTCAAATTTAAGATCCAACCACATCTTTCATGTTTTTCTAAGTAGAATTGAGACAATCATTATGTATTAAAATCCCTCGTTACATCATCCACAACCGTACCCAGTGCAGCTACATTGTTTCCACCCTTAAACCAAACCGAAAAGAAAATCACCTCAAAGACTACCAATTCACCACTTGAATACATTTGCCTGCCAAAACCAGGTCAGATAAACTCTCTTCCTGAAAACAAATTGAATTCCTTGTCCATTTGCATGCTAATGAGTGCTCTTGAGAATTTGCCAGCAAAAACCCGAACAAAAATGGTTGAAGTGGTCGAAAGTTTTTCAATAATTTTCAAAACGTCCCCCCTTTCTTCCTTTCGATTCCTACTATTTTCCCCTTTATTAGAAGATTACAATCGAGCTGTGCTTAGTTTAATAGCAAATACTACCATTGTGGTCCTTTAAATAAGGACTACGTATTCATTTGTGTGTTGGTTATGACTCTATTCGAACTTATTCTGCAAGGATTTGAGTTGTGAATTCAAAATGTTCTGTTCTCTCGAAATATTGAAACTACTGCTAAGTTTCTTTTGGTCGATATCTACAAATTCAAACTAAAAATTGAAAATTATTCAAAACTATTCTTACTTCCAGTCGTTCTCTCTGGATGTCCCCACTCCAGTACTATAGAGACGTCCTGGAGTGGGGACATGTTCACAGAGAAAAGGAGAAATGTCCACAAAAGTGAATAGAAAGTTCGTGCTCTGCTGGTGATATCCTGGTGGAAAAGTAAACTGTGGGTCAAAAGTTTATGTGCATTCAGTCATTTTACTCCCCCTACTCTTCTAAACCTCTACACAGCTGGTGAGAAACTGAAAGGGATAAGGTTGAATAAAAGTTACACACCAAGATGGCTTATTGTTAGAAGGATAAGAGGGAAACCACCCGCCAGGAGTGGCGTATAACCCGAAATATAATTTCCCCCAACAATGGCAGCTGCAACATACGTTATAAAGCTGCCTTTAATTTAAATTCAAAAGGATTTTGAAGGCACAGCTAGATCAGGAGACTGCACGGCTTTGAATATTTTGCAAAAAAAAAAATGAACTACTGGGGTGAACCATACGTTGGTTTGGTATTCCCACTTTTTTTTTTTTTTGCTTTTCCATTGCCTTTTGTTTTTACATTTTAATGAAGGAAGGAAAGCCAGTCTGACCACAATGAAATTTTAAAGTTCCCTCTCTATGAAAATAATTAAAAACAATGTGTACAGGGATGAATGAAATGCGGTTTTTGTTTTGTATATGATGGTCTTTGTGGTACTTGACTTAAATTGAGAAAAATTGTGGCTTATTGAAAGGAGATTTTTATTTTCGCTAGAGGACCAGGTTTTTGACATACTTATACATAATTCTGACTACTTTTCGTAAAAATTTTCTATAAAAAGTTTACCACAAATCTATCGTTTGTTTAAGTGAAAAGAATGTCTGAATGAAATTATAACAACCCTGGAGGTCTGTGACAATGTTTGCTCAAATGGAGCACTTTTGGTAATAGATTCAGTTGCAGATACCTTAACAGTAGAAGCAATTAGTTAGATAGTCCCTTAGTGCAATACAAGGAGTAAGAAATAAGACGAACTTAACTAATGAATTGAGATCCTATCCATTACATACAAAACAGGCTAGACCAACGTAACGTCACTGTAAGAAGGATCTGACAAGTGTTTGAAATTGCATTGTGATCAAATTTGTTTCATAATATTTAACTTAGTCTTACGCGTGATATTTCTCGCATGGTTTTAAGACTCGATACAAGTGTGATTTTAAAGCATGGCTTAACTATCGTTGCACTTAATGATCATCCTTGTAAGCAAAAGAATGCAACACTGTTTTGAACACAATGCGTGCGATAATCTGAAATTTTGTTTTATTCAATAAATGTGTGCAGGACATTCTCTAAATCGTGGTTGTGTTTCATTGACAATTTTCTGCTTTAAAATCCTTCGTTGTGTGGTCTAAAAAGAAGAGCGGTTAACATTTGTGATTGACCTGTACTTGGAATCTTCTTCATTTCCCCGTTTGCGTTATCTGCTTCCTTGCATGGCTGCTTGCTATAGTTTGTAAGCATTTCATTAATGACGTTTTCAGGAGTTGGTGGATCGTCGAGTTCCTTTCTCTGAATTTTTTCCGATGTGGAGTTGTCTAAGCATCGTAATATGGGCTATCATCGTCCTTTTTACTGACATATATACATACATAACTATGTACTTCCGATTGAAAGCTTCCATGATCTGTGAGGAACAGGGATATTTGGAAATTCATTTGGCACGATGTCTACTGATTTAGAGCTGGACATGGCAGACGCACACCTGCCTTTCTCGGATACGTTCCAGAGTTAGTTCTTTTTGCGTTCTAATGCTGTGTATAATTTTTTAGTGAATAATTCCGTCCGAGTTCATCCGCACTATGGTATACGCCATATTGACGTTTGCTATTCATCCTCCATGATCTCTACTACTATCTGGGAAGCATTCTAGCCACGACGCACAGCAAACTCCCGTATGTCTATATTCGACGTACTGATGTCATGTGCTATTTGAATATCATGGTTTACATTGCTTCATGTTTACCTAAGATTGGTCAGGCGTACATATGAGATTGTCGATGGGACATGTCTCGGCTATGGCATGGCGCCAATGTCATTGTATTCTTTAGGCACGTTGTCGGTATTGCATATCAGAATCAAACGCCTACAGTTGGCAAAGATTTCTGTTTGTCAGTTTTCTAAATCGTGAAGTCGTATTTAGGATCCAAATCAGACGATTTCGTCTGATGATTTGCACCTTTTGAGAAGGAGTGCGTGTCTTTGTTGTTTCCACTTATGAGTGTACCTCGGAAGACTGCTTTCTTGAACCACTAATTGTTTATATTGCCAATAATGCCTAAGCATCCTTCGGTTGGCTTCAGTGCTTGAGTGCTTTTCTATCTCCATTTTGTATTTTGCACATACCTCAAGTATGTAATTGCACTGTGGTTACCATAAATTCTTGTGAGGCTATTGATGCGGGAAGCAGTCCTATAACAATATTTCTCAGAACTTTTGGACAAGTGGCAATCGAGGACTGCTATTTTTAAAGCTTCTTCATGCCTGCCTGGTAATCTATAACCATTTTTGGTTTTAGTACATTTTTCATAAAGAAAAGCTACTCCTACTTTTTCAGATGACTATTTTAAAGCATTTTCTTGCTGGCTTGTAACGCTTTTGCGGTTCTCTGGAGGAGACTTTTGCGTTTGCTCTTGGCAAGAAGGTGTGTATTCTTCTCATTCCACCAGTAAATCGATGGGTAGTTTCCGTAGCCCTTCTCTTTAAAACTAAATTTCTCTACTATGATATATAGTGGAGTCTGACAGCAAAAGTTGTACTCATCTCGGAATAACATCCTTATAATCCAAAACTTTTTTGGGTTCGTTACAACAAACCAACACCACTGTCATCACGGGCATTATAAAAGCATATTTTTTGGAAAATCCCTTAATGCTAGATAACAGATTAAATGTCAAATTTCGCTTTGGCGTATTTCATTGAAGTTCAATATTAACACATTGAGTACATATAATACGCCACAAATCAACACTAACAAAGCTCATGATCCTCAAACACCACAAAGGTAGGGTAAACTATAATCCAACCTAAAAGCAAATACACAACAAAATAAATACTGGACTTAACTATGCAACACATCAAAGACACACGCTAGAGAAAACACTCATATAAGCCCAATGAATGACCCAATTTTATTATTTCACATACATAGCTGATTGCACCCCTGCTACGCTCCAAAAATACAAAAATATAAAAAAAATACCGATAGCATCTTCCTGGCTGATCCTGCAGACGCTGCTGTTGACATTCATTTAAATTCTGCTCTCATAATCCGCCTGTCGATGCCGGCCATCCTCATCCTTCCGACACATACACACTGTTGTGTGTGCAGCACTGACCATTCCAATTATATTCACATGTCCTTTGCCATTTTATTTCTTTTTTTTGTCGATTTTTTTTTTGTTTTTATTTTGTTGGCCTTACGTGTGCATGGTTTTATTGCGTTTTGTTGTTTTTCGTTTTTTTTTTTTATATTTTGCTTCTCCAGTGCACACTGCCACATTCAATTTTAAACAGGGACGACATTCGGAAGTGAGAATAAAATAAAATTTATTTCATATATGTATGCATGTATGCCCGGCAGCAAATAAATACTGAAATACCAGCAGTTTTCCATAAAACTGAATAAATAAAATAAAAAAAAAAAAAAAAAAAAATATTTTTATTTTCCTGTTCAATAACTGATGCAGGTTATACACAATTTTGCCGCAAACGAAAGTCAGGTGAAACGAAGCGGAATAAAAGAAAACCCCAAAGACCAACCGACTGGTTGAATAATTAAAGAAGATTCGAAAACTCAATTTATTGTTAAATGCTAAATAATATATGTTTGTATGGTGGATACGGTCGGTCGAGGATATATTTTTTTCCAACACCAGTCCTTGGGTAAAAGAAAAGGGTTTAAAGTTTTCGTTAATTGAGTCCCATTACTAAAGTCAATTCAACTGAATGATAGCCTTCAATAAACTTGGCAATTGTCATCCTTTTCATCCTTTTTTAGGAGGGATTTGGGATCGTTATAAACACCCCCTTCATAACCTGACGTTGTGTTGAATAAAAATTACTCTATTTCGTGCGATACCTCAAATTCTTATACCTACTACTTAGGCAGGTGATTAGATGCCTTGTAAGGTTCGATAGTCGACAAAGTGTTCATTTTTGATTATCCTTTTAACTTGTAAATTCCCCTCAGGAGCCTTTCATCCCGATTTTGCCCAAGTTCTCCAACTTCAGCGAATACGAGGATGAGCAGCAGCGGACGATCACATTCAATTTCTTTTTTTCACAACAACTTCTGTACAAGTCGTTGTGAAATACATACCCCAACATATACTTCGCTTGATTATCAATGGCGTTCAGAGTCTAGTAATAAAATCAGAGCCAATTTGTCCGTCATTGTATGACCAGAAAATGGAATATCTTCTGTCATAGACTGACGGTAAAATTTTAGTCGTTAGACATGTATCTAGGTAATGCAGCAGCTATAGCAGCAGCAGCTGTAGGAGCGGCCTCATCGTAATGAACTTTTTTACAAAACTTTACATGTTTGTTTGCTTTTTCAGTACATCCAGTGCCATCTCAGCTGTAGATAATAGATGCCGCTTGTAGCCTGAATCATGACTGTGATCGGTTAAAAAAACGCTGCAGTCTGTTAATTCTAAAGGAATGGTTAATTTCTCGAATTCCGTACCGAGATTTATTTTGGAAGCGTATATGTATGTCGAACACTAGTCCCACTTTGTTAGTGACTCTTGCCCTGTTAAACGTCTCAATCGAAGCCCTATAATCAGTTTCTACTTAGTACTTATATATATGAAGTCTACCATTGCTATAAGATGGTGGCATAACCCTATGGTGCAGAAAAGGACCACTCTATACATCAGTGTCCTACCCATCATAATCTGCCACGAATCTGCTTCCACCAATACCTTGACCATTTTACCTCAATTTCTAAATTCTTCATGGATACTTGCTGGATGTTTCCGTCTTAAGTAATTTTGCAGCTTTAGGTATCTATCGCCAGAACTTTTGCCTGGAATCCAATGTATGTACATACCCAAGTAAACGGGAATCTGAAAAACATTTCAACATTTTACAAGTATAAGAGGCTTTTGACAGATAAAAAGCCCATGCTTTAAAAATATTAAGCACTTTGTTGCTTATTGAAGTTCGTGTTGTGGTTGTTTGTTCCGTAGATCAGCATTTTAGACTACTAAGCGGGGGCTTGAAGGTTGACCTCCAATAAACACTAACTTCTTGCAAACATCCGACTAACATTTGAAAATATAATAGCCATAAAAAAAAAACTCTCTTGACAAAACCTACTTCGAATTCTATATTTAACTGTAGGTCCGACATGAATGAGTCTGTTTTGGAAAATATTTGAATTTTTTTAAATATTTTGCTTTCATAATAAAATAAATAAATAATTAAATATTTTGTTTGTTGAAAATTTGTCAATTGTTTGGCATGTTAAAGTCGTCCTTGTAGCTTCTCTTTATTTCGTCAATTTTCGGAACAGTTTCATAATTGTTGCACTTCGTTGGCAGCAGCAATGACTTGGGGATATCCGTGCCTATTAGTTTCACTTATTCCCAACAAATTTTCCATTGAAATGGATTGTTCTGTTTGCATTTTCTACGCTTTGGAAACACTCATTTATAACCTATGTCAAGATTTTTCGATAGCGGATATAATGAATTTTTTTTAATTTCATAGTAGTAGTTATCGTTTACAATTTGTAGAGTTGTAAAAGAAGAATTAAGTCATTTACATAAGTACGTAATGCTTTTGATTTCTCAGAGAAATTGTTTAACTCATGATATTTTTAGGAGTTCCACTTGAAAACGCCACCCACCTTTAAGCAGTCAAAACCGGAGCAATATTTTTTTTCTCGGTAGTCGAACAGTTTCATTCAGTCTTTATGAAGCCTTTGAAGTCATAGAAATCTTTGAAGTCTTTGAAAATATCGAAGTCAATTCACTATTTGCTTTGAAGTAATAAATATATGCATATGTACATATGTTTGTATGTATAAAATAAAACAAAAAATATGTATTTCTTAAAATTGAAATTTCAATACATACAAATTAAAGATTCAAATAACATCGAAGATATGAATCAGTGGATTCACATGGTTGCCATTTGAAGAAAAAATTTTAAACCAAAATTGAAAATAAAATTACCAAAAAATTTAAAAGCTGAAAACGTTGATAAAACACAAAAAAAGATATAGTTCGTCTTGAACGAATCGTAATGGCTTCACTCTACAGTCAATTTTGACTTTTCTCTGATTTGCCAGCTATAAAATAAAGTGCACGACTGGCTCATATGTATTTACTTTCATACATACTTGAAACTTTGTGTTGAAGGTTTTTAAATTATTCATCATTTAAGTTACCTAATTACTTTTAAGCGTGTATAAGACCTCATAGCTCAAAGTTAGTTTTAAATGCGTCGATGACCGCACTGCTCAAAGGCTTGTCTAAGTCGGTACTGCAACTAATATAACTTTATCAATTGAATTTTTCATCACGAATTTCAAACTATTTTTGTAGGAATTTCGAGATCCCTATGGATATCATTCTTTCTAGTACATATACCACGGTGCTTGGACAATTTCTCTAAGCACTTTGTTTTGAAAAGTTTGTATAAAATTGGATTTTTTCTTCGTGGTACAACCTCAAAGTTGTCCACACTTGTTTTAGCACTTGCTTGTATAAAAACAGTTTTTTCTCGGTACTGAGCTGGGAATCTTTTCCGAGTAACCAGTACATACATTTCTCTGCATTTGACTTCGAGTTCTTTGCGTTTCATTTTCATGTGCGAATTGCATTTCAGTTTTGCGTCAAGTGTATTTTAGCCAGGTATTTGGCTTCCTTTACCTACTGCTAGGAAAGCAATATGATCGGTAAACGTAGCAAGGATAGTGCCATCTTCTTTCGGAATATCACGACTATATAACAGAAAGAGAAGTGGCTCAAGAACGCTTTCTTGAGGTTCGCCGGCTGAAATTTCTTTGAGCTCCGAGTATTCGTTTCCATATCTAACACGAAAGAGTCTATTCCCGAGGTATGATTCTAAAATATCGTATAGGCATACGGCAAGAACTTGTCATAATTTCCATTTCAAACCATCATGTCACACCTTATCAAAGGCTTGCGAGACGTCAACGAATACGCTTGAGCACATCTTTTTCCTTCAAGTGCTTTCTCGATTACGTCAGTCATTCTATGCATCTGGTTAATCGTCATCAGATCAGGCATGAGAGTCTTATTTTCTATAACCGGTTGCAGATACCTTAGTAATATCCTCTCGCAGATTTTGGATATGGCTGGAAGAAGCGAAATCGGTCTATACGATTTTACCTCATTTGGCTTTTCTTAGTTTTAAAACCATTATGACTTCTGCAATTTTCCACTGGCTCTGGCCGTTTTATAATATAGAGAAGCTTAATTAATGTTTTTCTGGATAGAACTTTGGTAACTTCTCCGGTGATCAAATCATAACCAGAAGCTTTCTTATGTTTTTAAACCTCGATCTCGTATTTTCTTAGCGTTGCACTTGTGAGTGTTAATTCGTCAGATAATAAGTCCGCCCGATTCTGATTGTCATAAACTATTTGACCATCGTATGGTTTAAATGTTCTCAGGCAGAGACTCTTTACGGGTCGGGAGCCCGTTAAGTAAGTAAGTATGGTTTAAAGGTTTCTATCAGATAGGCGGCAAAAACGTCCGCTTTTCCTTCATCTTCTCTTACCCACTCATTTTGATTTATTTTAATTGGCGGTGCGGTTATTTTGGGCCTTTTGATGCCTTTTACTGCTTTCCAGAGTGAATAATTGGAATCTTTTTTCGCTGTTAAACTTTCAAGGTAAGAGTTTATCGCGTGATTCTTAAAATCCTTAATAGTCTTCTTCAACAAATTGCACAAAAAATTCAAATGTGCTTTATGTTGAGGAGCACGCTCTGTTGCCATTTATTACGCTCTTTCCTTTTGTCCTTGACCAAATCTTTTATTTCCGAAGGATATCGTAAACCTTGTTTGTCTGGCTTTTTTTTTTGGATTGAGCGTATTATTGCAGGAGGCGTACTGTAAAATCTTAACAAAGAAATCGAATTCAACCTCAAGTTCATAGGGTATCTTCAATTTTGTCCGGAAATCCTTCCCAGTTGGTTGTTATACTAGTGCCAATCTCGATGGCCCTATGTTCTGAATGTCAAAATAATTAGAGAATGATCAGAAGATATTCCTTTCACGACGAAAAAATAGATGAGGTCAGGTATTTTCGAAGTATCAGCTGGCCAGTAAGTCGATTTGCCAGTTGAGTGGAAATCACTATTGTACTCCACACCTGCCCAATAGAGTATTCTATCTTTTTCTAAGATGTATCTAGAACCCCTAGAACGTGTGTTTTGCATTAAAATCGCCGCCAATAATGAAATTAGGTTTCAGCAATTTAAACAAGTTAGTAAAATCACTTTGGACAGTAGATAGATGAAATTTTAAGAACACGCTGACTATATACTCGGATCGTGCACAGTTGCAAAGTTTCAAGCTCTATGTTCAATTACAGATGCAGTCTTCAATAAACAAGGATGATTGCAAAGTGACGTTAAGATCACAATATCTTCTGAGTGAAAAAAAATTACCTTAGTCGACACTTCATGACATGGATGGCGATTGGTTTTGTTCAAGTCCTTTGACTTTGATCTGAACTCAATTATATTTGGATTGACTTCAGGAATTAAAGAATTTTTCATTAAATTACGTTTACCTTGGTTTCAGTTGGAATGAGTTAAGAAGTTTTGTAGTAAATTTCTTAATATCCAAGATACGAAGGACCCATCAAGTCCGTTTTTGGTTTAGGTGTATGGATCTACTAAACGCAAGAAATTTATTTGTCTACGAAATTATTGAAAATTAATTTATTCCAATTATCATCCAACAATAAGACTAGGAACTATCGATATATGTACCCAATCTAAGTGCTTTCCTGAAACTTTACTCTGTTTTTTGTTTGAAAACAAACGTACACAACATTTGCATTACATTTTCGGAAACACTTTTGTAAACATACATACCATGTGGTATATGCCATATGTATACCATGTGGTAGAACATCCTTCCTTTTATGTATAGAATGAGCCCCAATTCACATCTCAATGAATTCAATTAAACCAAAATGGGATGTATCGCTGTTACTCAGCTTGATTAATTACCACAATTTATACGAGTAACCGCTCGCTCGAAAATTCGAAATAATTTTTTCCATTTTAATTGTTGACCCAATTATTGAAGGAAAAAATAAAATAAATTTATAATGAAGAGTTTTAATTAATTTATACCACAACAACATCGATTTAATTGGATATTGTATACCAAATTACAAAGTACTCGAGTGTATATTCCGACAGAGGTAACCTGATATGGATTTTTCATTAAAAGGTAACCGCGAGAAGTATAAATATTTTTTTCTTTTTGTAAGATTTTCACAGACAAGAGTCCTTAATAAAATTATTCCCTACACATGTGTAATATCCATAAAAGTTTTGTGTTCATATGAACTCCACTAGTAGAGGTAGTATGTATGTAGGCATACAATTTCGCGGTCCATGAAACGCACAAGAAGTCAACCGAGCATAAGAGAATAGTTATCAGGCAAAAGAGGGAAGCATAGCAATAAAAGTTACATGACCTCCTAAGGATACCACACTGGGTATACCAATAAGAAAAGAAAAAAGGAAACAAAAAAAAAAAAAAATAACGAAAAACACAAACATAACTTTGTTACATTGTGGGCTTTATGTTGTATGCACATTTCCATTGAGGAAAACTCTGACTTTTATACGAAAATTAAGGGGATTTTCGAGTCCTTTTTTTTTCGTATGAAAAACCACGACCACTGGGGTGCGGTGTGGTGTATACTTTTCTTTGTTTTTATTGTTGTGGCAACAGATTTTAGCTTGTTTGGCTCTCGTTAGAAGGTCCGCCTTTTAATGCACTTTTAATGTAGTTTTATCGCCTTGGCCAAAAAGGAAAAACCGGCCCTTTGAGGGGATAAAAACTTGCTCCTGTTGAAAGACATGTTTTCGGTTTAGTGAATTTAAGACAGTCTTAAGGGAGAGCAAAGAGTTTTCGCTATTATATGTACATCTGCTTAGAACTCTAAGCATCACGTTAACGGTCCTTTAAATGTTCTCAATTCGAAAGTTGTAAAACGTGTAGGGTAACCTAGGAATGACGGGTTTTATAACCTCATTATTCCCATTTGAATATTTTAGGTTATATTAAATTTTTTACGACACACACGTACCTGCCTGCGACAAATGAATTCAAGAAGACGCACGGAAGGAACGATACCTTTTATGAACATTTCCGAGAGACAAACGCATTTAATTGAGCGCGCGCTGCAAGGAGAGGTACATATGTGGATGTGTGTGGAGGAAATTATTTTGTGGTTTTCATTAAACTTTGTGACTCTCTCTCTCTGGTGAAAGAGATAAAATTGTAAAACTTTAAGAATTTACCTTCGCAGAGGAAATGATAAAGTGACAGATGAAGTCAATCTTCTTTTTAAGGAGTTTTAAATTTTCTATTGTCTGACGGTGGCGGGCGTTGCGTTGGTCGGGTGAGATTGATAATAATGACTGCCTGGAGGTAACCCACATGCACGATTAAAGTTTTCCCAGGAACGTTTTTTAATGCAGAAAAGTTTTTTATTGCCCGAAGTGAATGAAAGTGGCAAGCTAAAGTCATTGCGAGGTTTAACAACTACTCCAGACTTTGGTTAGTATGTTGATGAGTTTCTGACTCACTGTTTCTACTTAAAACTTTTTATCGGTACAAAAATATGATGTACAATAGGTGAGGAAGGACAAAAACACATTTTATTGATGAGCTCGGAAAAGAAGAACAAAAATTTCGTTATTCAAAAACTTATATAACTATGCCGTGAATAATGTCCACTTTATCGTTCCTTTCAAGATGAAACAAAAACTTTTATTTTAGTCTCTTCGGCTGCAGAATATAAGACTACGATTAACAAGTAAAATGACACGAAATTATTACTTGAATCGAGTTTGACTTGTCTCAAACCTGTGTTCAAATAAACTTATGAAGCCAGCCGTAGTGTCTTCAATGAGGGTGTTCCAATATAGTCTTCGGGTCTTGGCTTTTTTGGATAACATCTCCAACGTGGTGTAGGTTCAGTCCCCAGACCAAGCTTAAGCTTAAAGAGTTTTTTTTGTCTAGCCTGGTCGAATTTTTATGGAAACGACTTCCGTCTATTTCCGTTGACAGTTTCGAGATATTCCCTCACATTGGAATTGTTCCCCAAAGAGACCTACTTTTCTAAGTCTTAATACAGCTGCATGCCATTGGTGTTGATATCATTAATTAAGAAAGTTGATGAACGAAGGTTTTTGACGCTTATATTCGCCAGTATTCCTAATTTTTTCTGATTGCGATTTTTTCTTGCTCTACTTCTTGCTTCTGCAAATTGAGACGCCTGTTATTGTGTTGATATTCCATCTATACATATATACATATATCCAGATCGACCTTCCAGAGTTCTTATACGAGGCTGACTGTCACTGAAGATGCTAATGTCCCTAGTAGATATTACGTTTGAACCTATGCTGGGACAGAGCCTTCTTGATCGCCATTAATTCTACCTACCATTGCTCTAAAAGGGGGTAAAAATATAAACATTTAGCCTGTCGGAGAAAACATGGATAATCGGCACTCCGTGAATTAACGATCATATCTCCTTCATAGTCTTCTCTGGATGGAAGACTAGTCTGTAATTTATACTCAAAAGACAATTTGTGTAAACTGTGGTCTGTGGGTTTTTAAATTAATCATAATCCATAGACCAGTAGACCACTTTGAGTTGGCTTTGAGCTGACATTGGTTTGTCAGGAAGGTTTGTGATATAAGGTGTTACATTTTCTGGCGATTGCATACTCCATGGAGATACCTAAGTTGGTACTGCTTCCTTCGCAATAATCAGTTATTAAGTGTCTCGATGCACTCACTGTGTATAGTAATAAGCTTGAATACGGTTTTGATGAAAATCATGTTTACTGATTCGAGTTTCCGAAAGACAATTCACACAGTGGTCTAATTTTTTTTTTGTTTTATTTGCGTGTAGCTGGGTGAAAATTATCGAAAGACAGCGCGAGTTTTGCGATAGTGTGTGTAGTTCAGCTACTTCGGTTGAGAAGTCCTACTTCATATTTTCTCGCGACCTTCCAAACTTCGTCCTCTACCTTATAGATTTCTATGTAGGTTAGTTTCTATTTTTGGTTACTTCCTTTACATTTTAAAGCCTTTTCTGGAGTACCTCAAGGCAGTCATCTTGACCCCTAATTATTTATTTTGACAATTAATGATGTCAATTGTATCATCGTAAATTAACATTTATCTGTTTACGCAGATGATATGACGATCTTCAGGTATATATCGTCCTCCTCTGACTGTCTTCTACTACAGGAAGATCTGTATAGATTTTCTACTTGATGCCTTAGTAATTTTCCTGAGCTCAATGTTAAAAGTGTCAAACTACACCCCGTAGTTATTTGATTTTCAATAAAGACGTTCCCTTTGTAACTGAAATGCATGACCTAGGTGCTATCTGTGACAGAGAACGATAACATTATAATAAAAACCAACTCTTCTTGGCTTTATCAAATGCTGGTCTAAGGGATTCTCTAGTCCGTATGTCACTAAATCCCTTTACGTAACCTTTGTTTGACCCTTCCTTGAATATGCTAGTCTAGTTTGGTGGCCTTATTACACCACCGACATTCTTCGAATAAAAGATGTACAGCGCAGGTTTATTCGATTCGCTTTAAGGGGACTTCCTTGAACTGATACTGTAAACTTAACCCCGTACTCAGATCGACTGAAGCTTTAAAACCTACAGCCTCTCCTCTGTACGCCGTAAAGTTGCCGGCATACTCTTTGTTCATCAACTTTTAGCTGGTCCCATTGATAGCCCCTCTCTACTTCAACTTATCTCTCTTAAGGCTATCCCGTGTTATCTCAGATCTATATCACTTTTTCAAGTCAATACGCACCGAACAAATTATTATGGGTACCAGGAGCCAATGTCTAGAATGCAATGATATTCACCTTCTCTTCAACTTTCACCTTAACAAACTGTCCCTTAAGAAAACCAATTAGTCCTCTTACATCTCTCATACCATTGCTTCTATCCTTAGTTAAAAATTATAGTTTTAAAGAACCGTGTTAGTTTTAAGTTTGTGCTTGCTTTAATACTTGTCCTAAGCTTTAATAAATGTCCGAGGTTGACCAGGACCTTAAATTTTATAAAAGGAACAAGACGGACCCTAGTCCCTTACCTTGCGGTACGCCAGATTTTATATATTTTAATGTGGAGTACTCATCTTCTTGCTTTATTCTAAGTAATTACTTCATTATACAAATGTGTCTCTGGAATATCTGAGTATTGTTTTGGCAGATATTTTTGTAGCTTATGGACTAGTCCTTAGTGTCATACTTAATCAAAAGACTGTCTTAAATCAAGGAAGCGAGTAGAGCATTATTTCTCTTCTCAGGGTTTATCTATTTCAGCTGTTATTTGGTGAACCTGACCTATAGTTGAATATCTATTTCTAAAACCAAATCGGATGAAGACGTTTCAGAATAAAATTGTTCGAATAGCTTAGATAGTATTGACAGCAACTGGCAGGATGATATATTCGAACCGATCTTTTAGTATGAAAAGTTGGTAATGTTAGCGCAAAAATATTCATTCAAAGGGAGAGCAGGGAGAGCCCTGGCCCAAAGTCCTTTTCTGATTTTCTTTCCACATTTCCATACGTTCAATGTTCATAATTGATTTATGTAAATCTTTGCACAAATTTTCAAAGTTACTCTCCATCGATATGTACATACATATTTGCATACTGAGTGGGGAATAACTGATATCCGAGACCAACATAAATAACCTAAATACCATCCAATTGATTCCAGGAAATCACTTAAAAAAAACGAATCTCCATGATACAAACCATTTCGAACTACCCTCAGTCCCTGATGTAAATCACGAAATTGAAATTAAATTATGCAATCGAATAAAATCATTCAACATGCCACCTGACAGTGTCAATTCCATTGAGAAGCCATTTATACCAATTCAGCTGAATCGAGTAGGAAAATCCTCTTAGCCATGAATGAAGAAAAAAAAAAACACACACACAGTAATACACAGAAAATGATAGAATGAAAAAATGCATTGTTATTTCTATGGTGAATGATGAATGTGTCGTTAGGGGTAGATAATGTACTGAGTAACAAGAAAAAGTACTTTGTACATGAAACCCAACATATCGTGTCGTATTAAATCTAATTAAATGAGCCGAGCAAAACAAAAATAATCAACACCTGGTCTTGTCCCTCATTTAACAGCTGCTAGTGTCCTAAAATAGTCCCACGTGACCAGACTCATTCCAACAATACTCACATCTGACATGTTACATGTATGTTGGCCTTGCTGTCGCTCTTCTGCCAAATTAAATGCCACATCGGCCTCCTTAGTGTCGTCCCAAGTGAGTGTAGGCGCCAACACAAAATCCTACATCTCATCCTTTTGCATATATATTTTTTTTTTTTGTCACCAAATAGTGTTTGTGTCCTTAATGCCATTTTGCATAAGCCCTCTGTGTGCGTTTGTGTGTTTGATTACGTGCCC
This sequence comes from Xylota sylvarum, assembly GCA_905220385.1. Taxonomy (NCBI): domain Eukaryota; kingdom Metazoa; phylum Arthropoda; class Insecta; order Diptera; family Syrphidae; genus Xylota; species Xylota sylvarum. The sequence goes on along the minus strand of LR999957.1, from coordinate 96,988,746 downwards.
ATGTGACAAATAAACCAGGATACAATTAATTACATTCACAAAGGACCACGAAGCATAAATGCAAAGCAAGTGGTGATGGCAACTATGTATGTAGGCGTACGTACGTACATACATACATGCCCTAAGTTACTCGACACTTATTAAGGTGTGAACTTCCATATCTGGATTTCTGCGGGTAGCGGTACATTTGTCCCCGGCCTCAAGGCATCCGACGAAACTCATTAACTTCGTGGAGATGTGTGTAATTTGTGTCATTAGGCATCGTGACGACAGTATTATTAAGGATTTAGGTTTAGTCTAATGCCATATACCACACAGATACCCGTACCTACATGGTGCTGTTGTGATTCTGGCCTTATCTGCATTTTGATTTTGATGGGGATTATATCCAGATACAATCCGCTTATTAATTTTAGAGAAAAAAAAAACAATTACAACGAGATAGGGAAATAGACGTATTGGGGGATTGAGTGACAGCAGTGGAATAATTCTGCAGACATCTGATTAAGTGTGCTCTTGAGACAGTGGAAGGATTTCGTGAACTGAACTGGGGACTCTTGTAGTGAGGAATAATTGATGACATAACGAGATATTTGTGCAGTTTATTGGTTCTGTGTTGAGTCCTCTTGAACAGATAATCTGCTGAAGAAGGGAAACTCGTTATGTTACTACATACACATACGTAGGTGATTTTTCCTTTTTGATTTCTACTCTAACAATGGTTAGAGTTTTGATTAATTTTACTGGCTTTGTAGGCTTCAAGTCTTTACATTGTGTATTAAATGTAATTATATCCGGAGTATTATTACATACCACAGATACGTTTTGTGATTTTTTTATTTGGTTGCCCCAGGGAGATGAGGATGACACTAGCACGTTGTATTGACATGTACGATTTATAAACCTGATACTGACATTGGTTTATCATTCGATATCTGTTTACGTACTAAACTTTACCCCAGCTCGGGACTGCCGAGGGTTGGTTAGCAAATCATCCTAGGAATCTTGTGTCGGTTGGTTGTGCGGCTTTTGTTTCTTTTCTTCGTTTCTCTATTCTCCGCAGTTCATTTTGGAGAGTTGTTATGAAACTTCATACTGCCATCCAACTCTCATCCGACCGCAACATCTGATCGAGGATTAATGACAGACGGGGCAGAGTAATTCTTCATGTTGTGAAACGTGTGCAATAAAATACTGCGTCCTCCGTATTTTCATCATTGTCTGGATATTCCGGGCAGGATGGAAAGCTTCTATGTTTAAATCGGTGGAGGTACTTGCAGTAACCGATGATATTTCCAGTCCCCATGCTTCGCCTTATCCAATTCTTGACTGTCGGTATCAGTTTGTAAGTCCATCTACTGCCAATTCCTCAATTTTAATCATCTTGATGCCACTGCTGTCGTGGTGGCTCAGGGTTCTTCTATTGTATATCCTCAGCATCTCATTTGCAAAGATCTTGATGGGTACCATTTCAGCTAGAACAAAGGCGGCCTCGTCTGAGTTGCTTCGAAAGCCGCTGAGTCTGTATGTTGACGATAGTCTCCTTTTGATCTCCTTCGTCCTTAGTTGAACTGCAGTTTTTTGCCCAACATTACGCCAACGTTTTTAACGACTTCTTTTGAACTGATTGTTTGGTTACCAACATGAAAATTTGCGAATCGAACGGTTTTCCGACTGGTTATGAGGACGGCTTCAGGTTTATGTTCGGCCTGTTCCAGTCCGGCGGATACCAGCAAGTCTTTTATCCGAGCAATTGCTTCATTTGCTGATTTTGCTGCATTGATCTGTTTAGCTACTATCACGATGGCTATGTCGTCGGCGAATTGAATTATCAATAAGACACCAGGTAGCTTTAATCGTAGGACTCCGTCGTACATGATGTTCTACAGTTACGGCCCTAAGACAGATCCCTGTGGGACTCCAGTAGTGACATTATAGTATTTTACCATTTCATCGGTACGCAGCAAGTAAAATGACGTGATCTTCTAATGAACGACCATTTCATAAGGTTAAATGCGTTTTTAACATCCAGTGTTGTTACTGCACAGTATTCCTTTGTACTGTAGAGCCATCTTTCTCCTTGAATGGCTCCTTCTTTGATATCGACTACTGCTCTTATGGCTTTGATCGTGGCTATGTATGTATGCAAGACTGCAAGCTAAACAACTTATCCGATAGCGAATATCCATTTTTCGTGACAACTTTTAAGAGATGAAATTTTTCAAATCTTTTTATCTCAATATTTGCACATACTTATATGTACATATGTATGTAGCTGCATATCTTGTGAAGAGATTTCCATCCTATCACGTTTATAAACGATGTCTCTACACCTTATGATACGTTCTCTTCGTAGCCTTGCATTCTAAATTTCGTTCACGAAAGACACGTTCTTTGTCGCCTTAGTGTCAATTTATAAAGCTGTTGTGTATTCAAAGCAACTTTACTTCAGCAAGAAAGTTCTATCTCCGTTATCCTTACAAAAACAGAAACCTTGAGGTGTAATATAATGAATTTCATTTAACGTATTTCCTTCTCTCTATGGAAAAACTCTATAACACACAGATCTCCTTTGGATAGTAAGTGATTTAAGCCATATCATTGTCAATGTAATCAAATTCCATCTTCGAAACAACCCAATCAACTTATGCCACTTAAAATAGTAAAATGTTCATAAAACCCACTTCGTAGATCTGTTTAAAAAAAAAATCAAAGTCGCAACATCAAACTTTGCAAAGTTTTTTTTTCCATTTGCAACTCTTAACAATTTCCACACAACTCTTGCATGTTAAGTCGTTATCCTTAACATATTCATGTTATATCCTTCCTAATCACACTCAACGGAGCCAACTATAATGAGTTCTTCTTGTACTGGAAATTCATTAAGAAATCTTAATTTATGTACATCATGCGGAAAGTTTCGCACCGCATCTCCCCATCGTTGTCTTTATGTATGTATATCCTGACGATCTTTCAAGGATACTTTAAACAACACTTATGCATTATCCTTGCGCGCGAAGCAATCATTAACATATTTAACTAATTAAAATTCATGGTGAACCATTATAATAATATGGTTTTCGGGTGCTTCCAATCTTTCCGGAGCCACTCTCTCCATGCGAAGTACACCGCGGCGCGGCGCCTTAAGTAAGCTGTCCTGTTTTAATTGTTTTCATCCTCTATGTAATGGCGGATCGATTTTTATGGTTATTACCGGTGTGTGTATAAGATGACGAGGACATCACCTCGTAAACGTTTATCTCTTATTCATAAAACGTTGCGCATAATGTGTTCTCTTTTACCTGAGTTTTTGTTTTTTTTTTTGTATTTTGCGATGGGGAGTCGCGTTCGCTTTTATCTATGTACGTGTGTGCATGCATGAGTATATGTTTTATTCAGACCAGAGTATATACGGCAATAAAATTTTAGAAATTATATTCAACTCTAAGTGAGGTATACGAATTCAGCAAACGCTGAATTGCCATTTTATAAAATGGCCCACATCATGGAACAATGTAAAAAAAAAATAATGACAGTCGCCGGAAAAATTGGGGGACGTCTATCTTCAAAGGGACTATTTTGTAACGTCGCTTTGGAGGAGCGTTTCATTAGGGTTCTTCTTTTTTTTCTGTCCTTGGCCTAAGCATTTGGCGCCAGTTTTATTTTTAATTATTCAGTTCTTGAGGCAGCACGACAACTACGGATGCAAATTGTTTAACTTTTCTTTTGCACAGAGTTGTACGGAAGTAAATAAAACACAAAGTTTTTTTTAAAAAAAAATGAGGGTGACACTGAAAACAGTTTTTAATTATAAGGGTGTAATATATAGTGGGTGGGTGGTTTTAGAAAATTAAATTATTTTGTAAATTGTGAATGGGAAGAGGGTGGTGAAAGAGAAGAGAGAATGTGTCCGCCCTTGTTTAATTTTTTAGCTGTCTATGATGAATGATAATGGCATGTGCTTCATATTTACTTATAAAAGTTCGACTTCCGTAAATTTTGGTCCTCTTTGTTCTTTCTCGAAAGAACCAAAATGACACCAGAAACATCAAATAGTCTCCTATAACAAATGCCGAAATGCCGAAAGTGAATGGCATTTCCTCTCCAGCATCTGATACTGTTCTTCCTCAAATATCCAAAGTTTTTCCATAGATGAGATAAGATCAGTCGGATCATTGCCTAAAGTCACACCTAAAAATTTCACAACCCTTAGGGCTCGTTTATTAAGGATCTTCCAGCTGTATTTCAAAACTAAATTATCAAAAACAGTATAGTTTCACATTTTGAATAATTTTTTTTCGAGCTTCCTCTTGGAACAGTAAGTCTGCAATTTTCAAACCATTTGCGTATTAAATACTATCGTCAGCAAATGCTAACGAATTACCCATATTCCTCAATATTTCATGAATGTAGATATCAAATAATGGTGGTACTGTGATTCTGCCTTGTGGAAAGCCATTAGTAGAATAGAAATTTCTGTCGTTGTCTATCTCCTACAACGAATTTCTTCTAATACACCATAGATATAACATACCTTTATAAACTAACCAGACACTGTTCGCTAGAGAGACAGCTGTGCATTGCTTGGTATTTAAATTTATGTACATATGTCTGAAACGAGTGTTGTAAAAGCATGAACCACCGAGTGTTTTTTGAAATTGGTACCGCGGTATAAAGTCCTTTTTATTGTACAATAACAATACGGACGAAGGTTTAACAATTTTCACAGCTTTTCGTAGAATAAGAATGCAGAGGTTTCCTGAGGGCATCTTGTCTTGTCTAAGTATTTTCCCAACACAGTTTTGGTTATGTCTTAACCTTTGCTACTTTTGAATACCAAAAACTGGATCAAACCAATAGATAGAAGTCAATAGGACAAATCTAAGAACTTAATAGTCTGGAGGTCCCTTCAACGATTTCCGTAGAAGCTGTAGATAGACGAGGAAGAGTAGAAAACCATTAAACATCTTCTGTGTACCTCTCCTGTCCTATTTAGGAATTCTGGGTGAGTACTTCTTCCAAGATCTTAGCAATCTAGCCAGTCTAGACTTAAGCAAAATAAAAAGCATTGTCACTGGGACAAACTGGTTTTATGCCTAACCGGTGAACCATAATTCTTCGGCATGGGTTTACACCGAAACTGGTTGCCTTGCCTGCTGTCCCATTTGGGAAGTTTCCGTGTACTGGTAATCCAGTTTTTCCATAGTAGTATCACAATGGATCCTCTTTTGGTTTACAACCACCCCAACCATGCACTATTCATGGACATTTATAGCTTTCTCGTGATGGACGAGTTAACTTTCCAGTTTAATATTCAAACGAAATAGATATAGCTCGGTAGTAATCTAATCGCTGACTTTGTTTTGCTGAGGCTAGACATATCCTAGTCTGTTCCGCCTTCGGTAGAATCAATATACCCAAAGTATTGAAAATTCTCCGGCAGTTGTCCAGCAAATACATGAGCTATTGTATTAGCTGCAAGGTCTTCTAAGTTTAGACTTGGTAGTGTTTATTTTCAGTCCGACGGTATTTGCCTCTATTTCCACAACTGCTACCAATTGGTGGAGGTCTGAAATATCGCGAAGCTCATCGCCAATCATGTATCAACAAAAAATGCAGTCTTGTCGGACTTAGAACCTAGAGTACTTCTGGCAATCTTTTTCTTTTTCTAAAAAAACAAACAAATATTTGGCGCGATAGGTCCATGGGACCCAGGGTCTAGCTTCTAACAACCATTCGTGTTGTGCGTATTATATTCCTCACGGACCCACTGTTTAATGGCGTTTCCGAAGGACAGTGTTTTATTTGAGAAGCCTTTTCATGACAGTTTTACTCTCGGATGTTTGTCAGACGCTCGCGAAAGAAGGTGGGACCGTGAAAGAAATTTTACGTATTGTATGGGAATCGAACCTCGAACACCTCTAAACACTAACCACTTGAGCCACGGCGCCCACAATGCGGCGCCTTCAAAACCTTCTCAAAATCGATGATTGACAAGTAGAGTGGCGATCGGAATTCAATACAGCTCATTGATGTTTCGCAGGGTATTTATGTGGCAAAGACAGGATGAACCAATGTAGAAACCTACTTCATCGCAGCTGTTCCTTTATTCACTCCAAAATAACTTGAGCTTTACTTTAACTATTGCATGGACGGCTTCTTAATATTTCCTTTATTAGGGAGCTCGATAATAATCAATCCTTTCTGACAATCTTCAGTAAAGCCGTCTGCTTTTCAGACTCTCTTCCTACAAAAGTTTTTACGCTTTGTTGCTGAATTAGGCGACAAGCCTGTTTCATAAATATACGAATCGTTCACCATTATCATTGCGATTGACGAAGGCGAGTTTCGCTGTTTACTTTCGCTTTCACGTTCCCTGTCATAATAAGAATACCACCGCTCAGCGTTGGTGTATGGCGCTGAACTGATTGTCGAAGTTGTCCTATCCACTCTTAGTCAAAGACTCTAATGGGGCGTAATAGTGTAAACCACGTCTTAGTCTAGTCCAGTTTGTAATATTCCTCACTCTTGCGGTTAGAAGTCGACCCACTCCCAATATATTTAATTTATATCAAATGATTGTACTTTATTATTGGAGGAATCTGGGGCAAGCTTCCTTGATCTAGGAGCGTTACACATTCCATAAATCAATCTCAATCTGTGTTCAATAAGGTTCACGTAATCGGAAAACACTTTGAAATTATGTGTGTAACTATTTTCTTGCTGGTGAAGCAGATTTTTTTTTTCTTTTTTGCTATCAAACCATGTAAATCTGACGCCAGACTGTCTGACTGTTACCACCTAGCTATTCCATTTTTAAATAGACTATATCCTAACCTTCTTTGTGTACTCTCATTTGGCTCTAGTAACTCTGATGTAGTTGATCCGGTTGTTAAACTGCATTCGAACAACTGACCCTTAAACACTCCTGGCTTAAATATTTTTGTTTTATTCAATCTGAATTGGCTTATGTCCAACATACCAAAACTACTGCAGGTGACCTACTTTACTCTGTGAATATCATTTTCCCCTAATTCTTAAATACCATTAGGAAAACTTTACAAATAGTCCTTTTTATGCGTAAGGAGATTTTAAGACGTCCTCCTAAGTTAATTACCACATTAAAGGATAACTTTTTTAATGGAATTACTTCATCGTTCACTAAAAGCTTCTAGCCTACTTAGCCATGTTTTCAAAAGCATTATCCTCCCTAAGTATCGTAAACAGCAAATCCTTTTTCCCCTCACACGCTTCCGTTCGGTCTTATCGCAGCTCCTGCAAATCACAAACCAGATTAAAAAATTCCCGAATCCAATTAAATGCTTGTCTTCAATGTTATCTGTAATTCTTATAGACGAAAAGGAATTCTTTCTCAATTCGTAAATAATTTAGAAGGCGAATTAGCCAAAGACAAACGATGACTGTATACATACCTAGAGACGAGGACAGATTTTATGTGTGTGTGTGTGTACAAACAAAACACAGAAAACATTGTGTTGACAATTAGTTTGGTAATCGTCGTAAACCAAAGATTTAACTGAAACCAAAGAGTGGAGATTCATAGTTAAAAGGAGAAACGAAATGGAGAGAGCAACACCAAAATACCGATGACATCCAAGGGTAATAAATTTGAAAATAATCGTCTTATGAGGTTGTAACTGTTTACAGAGAAATAAATACGAAAACCAGTAATACAATCTTTGCAGAACTTATTTTGGACCATGAACGTCGGTGCAAGTGGGGTTCATGTACATAGTTTGGTAGTAGGTACTGCAAATTTAGTCTTGGCAGTGGAGCAGACAACAAGGAGAGAAAACTTTTAATCGGTTTATGTGCAGTCAACAATAAACTTTAAACGAGTCATGATATCCTTCTGTAATCATGGTATGCATTTCGGTGTAACTATCCTTGAATGGATAGAGAAACATGAGCCTACTTTTTGGTTCCATCGATTTAGGGGAAGTAACTTGGGAACTTGTTCAGTCAGTTTGCAGGAGTGGTAATTGTTTTAGGTACTTTGGACAGGGTTGTTAACTTTTTGTATACCTCGATTGGACTTTTAGGGGATTTTCTTTTGGACACTGTAAACCTTTTCTGGGTTAAGTCTGTTAGCACTAAATGACAACATGTATTGTCATCCTCAGAATTGTGGGTGTATCATCTATTTGTATCCGATAACTGAGTTTTCTGTATACCGTCTCTTTTTTTTAGTCAAATCATAAAAATGCTGACGTGCTTCGGTAGCGCTACATTTCATAGGGAGGCAGGACCTTTACCAACAATCCTCATCAGCTAGTTACCTCCAGCTTTGCATATAGAATCAGTAAAGTTTTTACTTCGTCTCGCGCTACCTCAAGCTGCGTTTTTCTCTGTTGTGCCTTGTTGATTTTTAGGATTCAATGAAGTCCACTGTGCATGTGCCAGCCATGGTGCTCATTGTATTTGGACTTTGCTGGCTAGCCAGATGTATGTAGCTATCAAAACAACCGAGGGTGACTTCAGCCTCTTTTGACAAAGTCTATTGGTCTTGTATAATCGCTTTAGTAGTTCATGAAACGACTTTATTACTCAATTGCATTTCCAGCCGAAAAAAAGGTGGTTGGAGAGATTTAATTTCAAAGCTGGGGACTGCGTTTAAAGTGCAGCCTAGATGGGCAAAATTCTTGACTTCATCAAAAACTCAAGAATTCTGATAAGACCTTTCAAAATTTCTAAATCTTTAAATAACCAAGGTTTAAAGTTTTTTTCAAAAAATTGTACCATACGCTCGGATTCTAATTAGAAAATTCCTGATTTTAAGTGAAGCTTATGTATATTCATTAGAAAGGAGGCGTAACAGTTTATACTTTACTGACTTTTAAACGATTGTGCAGAGATTCACTCGAGCAGAGTTTTACTCGTTTAAAGTTTTTTAAAGAACTAGTATTCTTTTAGTTAATAGAGGCGCTTGACTTACTTACTTACTTACTTACTTTCTTAACGGGCTCGCGATCCATAAATAGTTTCTGCCTGAGACACGGCAGCCTTCCACTCTCTTCGATCCCAGACACGTTGCTTCCAGTTGTCTAGACCAAGCGCTCTAGCATCCGCGATGGCTTAATCCTTAAAACGGCAGTTCGGTCTTCCTTGTCGTTTTGAACTTGGGGGCTGTTATTCGAAGATTCTCTTTTCTGAAGCATTATTACACCCACACCTTGGTACAGCTCATAGAATTCGCGCTCGTATTTTCTCCTTCGATGGCCCTCCACACATAAGAAACCGAATATTCGACAACACATATCCCAGCAGCTGAACAGATTTGTTGAAGATAGTGTTTTCCGTGTTAGCACCTACTTTGCGCACTATCTGTTCCAGCACGAGATTGAAGAAGTTTCATGATAGCGCATCTCCTTGGCGCTACATGTTCGGAATAGTTAGGAGGAGCTGTTTCCAAATTGTACGTTGCACCGCGTGTTTTCTAGTGTCATGCTAGGATCTGTCTTAGTGCGCAAATTTGGTCGATCGTTGATCTACCGGATCGGAAGCCACCCAGACAGGCTTTAGACGTTCACACAGTATGTTGGATACGATCTTATATGCGACATTAAGAATTGCGCCAAGTAGTTCTTACAAGACATATGATCGCCTTTCTTGAAGATGGGGCATATGGGTTGATGATTTGGTGCATGTACCTTTCCAAAGCATTACCACCATATTTGAAAACCTCCGCTCTTTAGATTTTTGATAGCTAAGCCAACCTCGTCAAAACTGGGACAGAGGATGCCTTCTTCATTACCTGTATGCGGGGTCTCTTCTTGTCATCATCTCATCTCTCCCTACCTGTTGCCCATCAAGTAGTTGCTGGAAATGCTGCGTTAACACGTCTACTATTTCTTGTGCTTCGGTTTTCCTACACAAAACATCCGAATGTTAATCCTATAACGGGACTCTTCAATATCCTAGAGCAGGGAGACTGCGTATGCCCTTTACATTTTACGCAGGATCTTCTTCTCCTCTCATTTTTTGGCTCGATACTCTTCCCTCGTTGCCCTTGTTATGCGCTGCATTACTTGAATGTATGCATTTTCTGTCACCATCATCATCATACCACGGGCTCCTTTTGCCTGATAGCCTATGGTGGTCTCAGCTACTTGTTTGATGATGTCGCGATATTGGTTCCACAGATTGTTGGCATTTGTGGATGGTGAATGCACAGCGGAGTCTCTCGTTGAGGCGCTCCCTGGAGGCTCTGGCTACACAAGTTGTCCGACGTTGAATTTCTGGTTCTAATCGGTTTGCAGCGTTCATTGAATAGTCGACCTCTAAATTTGGCTGCAACAAGAAAATGGTCAGAGCCCACTTTTACCCCTCTGAAAGTTTGTACATTCAGATTATTGGATGCGTGCCTGGAATCTATTAGCACGTGGTCGATTGGGTGAGCGGGTCGACCATCTGAAGAGTGGCAGGTTGGTGTGTGGATTCGTAGTTTTAGAAACCTAGTACTACTTATCACCGTATTACGAGCTGCTGCAAAATTGATTAGCCAGAAGCCGTTGTCTGTTATTGTCTCGTGAAGGATGTGCTTTCCGACATATTTGCAGAAGATGTTTTCAGTTCCGATTAGATTGAATTCCCCGAGTATGATTTTGATATCATACTCCGGACAGGCTCCGTAGGTTCCATCCAGAAGGTCACAAAACTCCTCCTTGATAGAGTCTTCAGCTTCATCGGCAGGGGATGTTTTGGAATGTTGCGTAGCTCAGCTGTAATAAATGTCGTCATTTTTTCGTTTTTGCTTACCGGATGCTATCCATCATACCTCCTGAAGTCAGATTCAAGTTTTTGACCAGCACCGGGAGTGTACAGTGCACATACGTTCCAGGTGTATACTCTCAAGTGACAGTCCGTGAACGTTTCGCATCGTGATATTAATTGAGGGGTCCATTGTTCTCCGAGATTATTGTATCTCTCATAACTAGTTTTTTTTTCGTGGAAAGGAAGTTACCCCGACGTCACAACCCCCCAACCTGGAGAACCAGTTCCATATTTTGAAACCCTTAGGACGAGGAGACAGTTTAACCGCTGCCGTTGGCGCAAAAAGGGCTCATCTGACACCATCTCTTTTCTAGAAACCTGATTTATTATTGAAAATCTTTATCGAAATATGTCGATATGTTGCTTAAATGACATAATGATGACCTATGGGACATCTGATCCAGTACATAGATTAGATTACAGTCACTCATACTGTATTTATGTACATTAAAATAAATTCCCCTTTGATAGGTAGAAACTCCAATGTCTCCATCAAACTGTCTTAATTTTTAAACCAAAAAATTAAAGCCTATAATATTTCCTTGATATCCGTTTAAAGTGTTCACTTAAACACTTCATGGCTTCTTTACTTCACCGAATTCGCTGACCCTTGCAAAGACAAACTCGAAATGAACAAAAAAAACATTTCTGGCCATTAAAACTAAAAAAACAAACCCACACGAAGCACACGCAGTTAAAATCATAAAAAATTACGTATACGCCTCGGTGAATAAAATGTATGGTCCCTCATTCTTCTTACTACAACACTCGCAGTCCAATTAGTTTAATCAAACATTTGTTGTAGTCGTCATAGTTGCCGTTGTCGCCATAGTGTCCGCAAAAATTGAAAACGAAATATAAAAGCAAAAAAAAAAAAAAAACAGAAAAGGAGCCCTCAAAGTGTCACTACTCGTAGATTTTTGCCCAGAAAAATAGCCTGCCGATAAAAAGGAATCACTTGAATGTCCTCAAGTCCCTTTTTCAGGATGAAGAAAACAAATTTTTCTATCGAATGAACATTATAGTTGTGTAATAAAAGAACAAATAAAGAAGAGGGGAGCGGATGTATCATGGATACATCTAGTGTCCTTGGGAGGTATGTATATGTCTTCTATTGCCGCCGAGTGTGAATCACTATCTGTATCGTGTGCTTGTAGATCTTCTATTAATAAAACGAAAAGGATGTACAACTGTCAAGGGATTTCGTAGGAGAAATGTTAAATAAAGCATAAATTACCATTTTGACAGAATTATAGTGCTTGGTTGTATTCAGATAGTCGAAGGATTATGCAGGCTTAATGGTGAGCGAAAAAAAGAGGGGCCAGTAGTTTAGGATAGTAATTGGACGTGATCAAGCGTTTTATTATCAGTGGATTTGCTGATGGTGATTGTAGCTATTTCAAGATGTATTCTATGAATTTATTCATAAAGTGAAGTGATGAATGGATGAAAATTTCATTCAAGCACTTTGATATTACCCCTATCTCCATTGACAGCTAATATTTCCCACATAAAACTATTTTCGATTGATGCTTCCCACGCTGTATTAATAGATTGTGGTTTATACTATACGAACAAGATGTTTGCTTACTGCTCGAGACGTTGACGTATTGCATCCAAATTCTATAAGCAAATCAATCACTTTGGCATCAAATTGAATTAGTTTTGTGCAACAGCAAAGCGCGCACTATATGCACCTGCACTATATGTATGGGTGGAGGACGTCTTCTATATTATAACTCTTGGGTAAATGCCTTTGGCTATGTATATGTACATATATCACGAACAAATATTCTACATATAGGTGCTTCAACAACGTACAGTTTTCCTTCAGTTTTTACTCTCAGATCAGCGAACACAGTGTCAGCTTAGTGCATTGAATTTTTTGACTTATATAGGGTGGGCCATCTGCTGGTTGGCTTTTTAGAAAGGCTATACAAAAAACACTGTTAAATTCTCAATGTTTGTTACTTTATTGAAAAGAGTTTAATTATGGAATATTATTTCACTCAAATAACTGTCTTGATTAGCTTGACAGTAGGCCATCCTGTCAACTCAATTTTTCAATACATTTTCGATGGTTTCGGCCCCTATTTCACGAATAACTTGACCAATATTATTTTTGAGGGCCTGAAAAGTCTCTAGATTGTTCGCATAGCCTCGATTTTTATTAGCACGTCACAGAAAAAGTCCAACGGCGTCATAACGCAGATCCGTGCCAGCAAGCAATATTACCTGACTAAATGACTGATAAGACGTTTATTGAATACTGTGCAATGAATCGATTGTTGGACGGCTTGTGTGGCACGTAGCCCCATCTTGCTAGAACCATAGCTCGCCCAAGTCCATAACATCAATTTCTGGCAAAAAAAAAAATTGGTTATCATGCCTCGGTAGCGCTCTCCATTGACTGAAACGTTTCTTCCATTGTCGTCTTGGAAGGAAAATGGGCCAGTAATGCCGCCACTCCATAAACCTACAAAGAGCTGTATTATTCTCCGTTGAGTGCACACGACTAACACGGGAATATATTTCGTTATCAATCAACAAATCAATCTCACGAACTTTCATCATTTCTTTTCAAAATCCTTTTTGGGAGTAACTTTGTAATATTTTCCAACGTTGTTCAAGCGTATATCGATCCATTTCATACATTTCGTTGAACGCGTAAGAGCTGTCAGTGTCAAAATAACATATGATTCGAAAAGAAACCAACAGATGGCCAATCCTATACATTACCATATCCACGTATTGGGTGTTTATATGTTATAGGTAGGTAGGTAGAAGGGGTGGCTACACATGCAGTCGGCACTTGAATAACCAATAGTTCCATTGTGAATCCCTGTTGTGGATAACCTAAAGCGAAGATAAAATTGGTCTGTAGCTTTTGGATAGCTAATCGGTCTCCCTGAACCAGTCCGATATTGTTATAAACCTCAGGATGGTTAATGGTGGCTTTCCTGAAAAGTCGCCCAGATCTTCAAAGTAGTATTCACCGAGGTCCGAGGGTATATCAGGCGCTAAAATTGGCTTGGTTTTGGCATTTTCATGTTTAGTTCAGAGTTTTCTGGAGAAACGACAATACGAGAGTGCTCTCCATCTCTCATTAGCTAGTCTCTCGAACGATTGTTCTATATTGGATTTAACAAGAGCTAGGGGCTTTAGAACAAAGGTATTGACCATTGTCAGAACCTGTTCGGACCCCTTTCTTGCTAATTCTGTTGTTTCCTGTAACCTAAAGGAGTGTAACTTCGTGGTTTATCGTGGTCATTGTTTTACAAATTTGGATTTGACGATAGGGGCTGGATTGCCGATGTATGATATATGTCGATCCTCTTTCTTGAGTGCAGTTTCGTGGAGAGTTTTCGTGCCGCTTCTGCGATTGCCAATACTTCCACTTGAAACATGCTGTCTTGATTTGGAAGCCTCAGGGAGTGACCAATTGTATATGCCGGGTTCAGATGAGTATATGCCAGAGCCTACTCCTTCGTCAGTTTTTGAAACGTCCGTAACAATCGACATATTATTCGGATGGATTGTCATACCAATCCAATCCTTTCTTGATAGGAAGATTATTTTAACGATTAGAATGCCCATCTAACAATAGTGCGGTTACCCGTGTTGCCCTCTTTCTGCAGTCAGTGTGGTTCTGATGGCGATGATAGTCCCTACACATCCTAATCCTTGAATGCTGGTCAGTGCTCTGAGGTACGTGGTCCTATCTACTGAAAAGAACGGGTCTGTCGATGACTCTGTACATCCAGTGGATGATGGCGGGCTTGGACCCCCATTTCTTATCAAAGATCTTGCTGCATATGTAGAAGGCTATGAATGCTTTCTTTATCCTTTCTGACAAGTTTTCTTTCCAAGTAAGCCCAAGTATTCTCGCCTTATCTGCGATTTGGAGAGGTGTGTCGTTGAATCTCAAGGATCTGTGGGATTGTTCTCTTGTTTGTGAAGTAGACTACCACTGTTTTCAAGAGGTTAAAGTTTAATCTACATCTTTCCACCTATTTGTGTAGGGTATTTAGGGCGGATTGAAGTATTTCGGTGGTGGTGGGTATGAACTTACCTGTCGCCATTATGATGACATCATCTGATAACTGTGACCCCATTTCGTTCTAATTTCGTTAAGATACTGGCCGCCATCAGTGTTCATAGTACAGGGAATAGAACCCCACCTTGCACATGGGATTCAGCACCTTGCTCGCGGATGTGAGGATGTTGTGACCAATAACGCTGCTCATAGTCAGCTATGAGAAAAGATATTTGGATGTAGATGCGGGTTTGCATTTTTTAATTTGGAATACTATCCGTATGCCAGATCTGAAACAACACCCTTATTTCTTCACTTGCGATGGCACCCTTAGGAACCCCCAATTATCTGGAAAACCGATATCTCTTAAATATGTTATTTGAGATCTTCAGAAATGGGCAGTTTGGATTGTGTTCTTAAGTTCCAGGGTCTGAGGCACCCTGAGAGGACTCAGATTAAGCATTGGTAGAAATTGAATTACTTTGCTCTACTTATCTATTTATCATATCACTCACAATATTAAAAATAAATTTATGAATGTCCTTTATAATATATTTTTTCTTTCTTTTTTTCTTTCAGGTGAGTACTCCCAAGAAATGTAACTTAATCATCGTATTCGTCGTATTCGTAAGCAAACTATTTTAAATTTTATAAAACGAGAATGATAGTTGGACATTCTGTGTTTAGAAAAGTCACGCTATACTTTTTTTCACTCTTCTACTGCACGACAAATTGAAATAGCCTTTACGACCTTTAGAGTAAACGCTGTTTACTTGAAACAAAACAAGTAAAATGGCCTTGCAATGTCCCCAACTTTACATGGTGGACGTCAACTATCCCTCGTACACTTACTTAACCTTTACAAAGAAGAACTGTTTTACAACAGTTCTGCGTGGGTGCTAAAGGAACAGCTTGAACCTTAACACTAGGGTGGAATTAAATATCCAAGAGGGTAGCGCGGTGGTTGTATTCTTAGTTTTAGGGTGAACAGAAAATTGCTCTGCTTGCCACCCACCGTTTAGCGTATGCTTCACTTCCACAAAGGTACATGTTGCCCTTCCGGCTACGTTTAGTAACACATGGTAGTGCTACTTCATGTCATAAACGTTCCCCACAAGGATGTCATCATGAGAGGAAGCCCCTTTCATGGTAGCAGCATTTAATTCAACAGTACCACGCCGCATGTATGTATGTATGATAATTTCCGGTTTTCCTGGAACTCTCTTGTTGGAGGGAAGAAAAGGTGCTCTGAGTCCTTTACAACCCTTTTTCAAGTGAGGCTTGTTTTACCCTCCCCGCTGCGCCTCACTGAGAGAAATGCAAGGACAAGTTCATGAAATTTTCAAGAAAACTCAAATCGTATAACGAATAAGAAAAATTCTTCGTCACACCCGACACAAATGAGATCAGCATAATTTTCAATTCAATTTAATTAGAGCGGTTTTACAAGAAATTCTCGTCTTCCTCTGCTCCGGGGATAGCGTCCCTTTGATATGATTAATTATTTAATTAAGGGATTAATTAAAAAATTATTTTATAGTTTTTTGCGGTTGAAAAACTCATTTGCGAATTAAAAATATCCACATCAGTGAATTATTATAGTTAGAGCACTGGCGCTCTGGCAGCAGGGTAAAAAAAAAGGGTTGATGAGGAGGAAAAAAAAAATGAAAATGAATGTCGTGATATAACAGGATGTCCCACTTTTATGGGATAATTAGATAAAATTAATCGATAGTCCCTGCGATGAGTGCCATCTGAATACAATGTGGTTAGACGCACACTCGCACTTTAATTAATTATAGAGACACCACATTGTTACGGTGCGTAATTTATGTATTTCGTTTTTTTTTGTTTTCCTTTTAGAGTCAATATTTTAGGAAATGAAAAACGTTGTTTATTTTGCAAGTTTTAATTGCAGTTGGTAATAAAATCAATGTGCAAACAAACAGAGGCAGCTTGACCGGAAAGTGTGAATTTTAAAATAATATTTATCGATCGATTATCGATAAATGTGAATATTTTAAGCAAGTAAGCAGTTTTAAACTCAATTTAATAAGGATACCATACTGTACGGAAAATAAGAATTTTTGAATGCTATGTATGTACATATGTATTTCTGAAGTACTCCGTACTCGAACACCTCGCTCCATAGTCCAATGCACTAACTACTTGAGCTACGGCGCATCCACCACTATGATACCACTATGGAAAAATCGGATTACCAGCACAGGAGACCTACATAGCATGGCAACCACTTTCGGTTTAAACCCATACTGAAGAGGTATGGTTGGCTGTCCAGGCATTAAACCAGTTTGACAGGGTGACAAAGCTTTTTATTTTTCTTAAGTCAAGCCTAGCTAGATCGTTAAAATCTTCGACGAAATACTCGCCAAGGATTTTTCTTCCTAACATCGTTAGGACAGGACAGATACACAGAAGATGTATAATGGTTTCCACCTCTTCTTCGTCTCTACAGCTTCTACACTAAAATCGTTGAAGGGAGCACCAAGCCTTCTGGCAAGTCTGCCTAGCATACAGTGCCCTATGGGCGTCAACTATCTTTCTTAGATTTGTCCTATTGACGGAAATAAGTCTACTGGTTTTCCTATAATCCAGCTCTGGCCAGTTTTGTTTAGAAGAGAGACATGTGCTGATATTGTTTCACCTACTGCTTGTCATTCAAATGGCTGCGGTATCTAAATAAAATTTTATCGATTTAATATGTCTTGACGCTTTTTCCCTGTTGTCAGGGAGATTACGGTCTGCAATTGCCTGGAATATCCCTGTGTCCTAGGACCCAGAATAGGGACACGTCGCACCTGACACCGATGTCGTTAAGAGATCCACGGCATTGCTTTACCAACTTGGATCGAATTATTGACGATTCCAAAACTTTTATCGCAGTTTGACTATCTATGTAGAAAACAATAGCGTTTCACTCTATCGAGTTAATGAGTTAATCGAAAGCCAGATCGCGGCTTCACGGACTGCTGTCACTTCCCCTTGATTTACACTACAGTGGTACGGCAGTCGTGTGGTGAAACAAATATCCAGTACACTGGAGTAAACACCCGCACATGTTCCAGACGCTGTCCTGGATCCGCCTGTGTAAATCTCTGTCGCAGATTTGTTCAAAATTTCTCTCGATTCCCCAGCATATCTGCTAGAAATCCTGGTTTTATACTTGACGTTAAGGTCCAGATAAGGGACAATGTAGTCCGAAATACTAAGAATAGTGTTATGGCCGTTTAGGATGCTTGTGTGGCCCATATTTCCACGAGCCAGTTGCAAGAATCCTCTAAGCCATAATGCTGCTTTAGGCGCCATCAGCTTCCCAAAGATATCAACGGGAAGAAGATCAAGCATAGTTTCTAGTAAAGTTGTAGGAGTGGTTCTAAGCGCGCCCTTTATACAGACGCAGGATAGCCTTTGAGCCTTCGCAAGTATTACAATGTTACTTTTCCTGTCCAGTGCCTTCCGTTAGACTAGTAGTCTGTACATAGGGATGGGTTTGACGACTGCCGTGTGTTTCCAGTGAACAATCTCCAGTTTGGGCCTATAGCCTTCCTACATGAATAGAGGGCAATCGAAGCATTCCTAGCATGGTCTTGAATATTCATTTTCCAACTGAGTTTATTTTATCGAGAATAATCGCCAAGTATCTGCCGTGATCTGCAAATAGCAATTAAATACCTTTAAGTTTTGGAGGAGTTATATGATACTTTATAGCTTCTTGTGAACAATACTAGTTCAGTTCTAGTTCCCTTTGCGAGTTTATTTAGAGCAGATTCCATCAGGTCTCTAACTGTAGGAAAGAAACTTTCCTGATATCGCAATGTCATCCGCATAGGCTATGACACTGAACCCCCCTTTACCCAAGATTAGGAGTATCTCATTCACTACCAAGAGCAACAATAGTAGTGCTAATAATCCGCTTTCAGGGGTACCCCTGTTCACCGAACTTCTGATTAGATGGCATCCCAGCTCAGCATGGATAAGCCTGCTTTTAAGCATTTGCTCGATTTAAAAGCAAAGATGGTTGTCAAACTTCAAGTCAAGAAATGCAGCAGATATAGGTTGTGTTTTGCCGTTGTTGAAAGTTTCTTCAATTTCAAGGAATGACACCGAAGTGGAAACCTTGTTCTCAAAAGATTTCTCAATGATTCCTACCAACGAATGCAGGGCAGTCTCTACCGATTTTTCCTTGCGATACGCGTGTTGGGATACCGATAGGAGATTACTATCCAAATGTATTCTAATGCGGACGTCGCTCAGCCTCTCCAAAGTCTTTAATAGAAAGGGAGGTAGGGTGATTGGACGGAAGTCTTTAGAGGATGTGTGGGAGGTCTTACCGGCTTTCGGTATGAAGATTACCTTGGCCCTCCTTCAGAATAAGGAGTGAAGCCGAATTTTAAATAATTGCGAAAAATAGTGTGGAGCTGTAATTCCACATCTTGCACAGCGGTTATGTACGGGAGGAAGTTGTGCACTGACCACTGTATTTTCTTGTCGATGATAACTTCCTCTGACACTGTAAATTGGACTGACTCTCTTAAGGTTTTATACAGATACACAATTTACTGTCTCTGTTTTATTGATTCATTCATTCATTCTATAATACCTCTCAAATTCCAGAGCACCCGAACTAAGGTTCTAGGTTCATTCTACTGCCAGGAAACCTATTTTTTCGGGCAGTGATTTGAAATTTTATATATTTATTTTATCTTTGACATCGTTTGATGCCCACAGTCACAGATCATTTCAAAGGCAATGAAACCTATAATCTTCGGTGATGCCTTTGTTCTTGGACAGATCAACTGGTGCAAAACATGAGAAGCACTGCCCTATATTCCAGTGAAAGGCCTTCAGCTATGAATGAAGTATTCATCTACAAATAAGTCAATGGGTACATACGTGTACTGCGGCAACAATCAAGATTGGAAACCTAGTCTGGTAGACTTATTTAGTTACTTAACTACACTTCGGACTATAGCATGTGCCTTAACCAACAATCATCTCCAATTAATCCGGTCCTTATCTAACTGCCTCTAGTAGCCCACTCCAAGTCAGTGACGATGACATCCCACGGGTTACATTCGAAGTCACCGTGGCCTAAATTGTTAATGTCCATTTAATTCATATAAAATGTAAATGTATGTATGTAAAAATTAAACATCTTATGTTTATCTAATAAGTTGTAAAAAAATAATATACATATACATATGTCCTTTAACATAGAATATGAACATGAAATACCCCCAAAGAAAAGAGTCCAGAGGCGTCAAATCTTACAAACAAGGCAGACAATTAACTCGATTGATTGTTCAGCTATGTGGCATATTTGACCATCTTGCTCTTCCGATTTATCTCAAAAGTAGTCAGTTAACATGTTCCGCTGGCCATTTCCTACGACCAGCACCAATGAAAAAGTAGTATGGGCTAATGACCACTTCAGAATAAAAGCCCACACCAAACCGTAAATTATTGTGAGTGTAATTGCATTTCATGAATAGCCTCGGTTTGCTGATTTTTCCCCAAATAGTGCAACCAGCCAGAAATGGACTTCATCGCGGAAAATTAATTGTGAAAATCGGATAATCGCGCACATAAAGTTAACCCAATCGAATGCGAACTTTGATAAAAAAAAAATTGTATAGTTTGCAAACGTTTTTAAGGCATTTACTTTTCCATGATTCAATGCAGACGGGTTGAAACGTCAAAATAAATTCCAGCTAGCAATACCCCTATTCGGAAACCCTCTTGGAAAAATGGGGCATCCCAATTGAAACATCCTTTAAAATCTATATAACAATTAGTTGGAGCCTTATTACTCAATTGCCTTCACAGTCCAAAGAAACAGCGATTGGCAGGAGTAGTAGTCGCACAGATTTTTGAAAGATTGTGACTCCGGTGTCTTGTGAGTTTTGGACAATCCGTTCAAGTATGATTTTAAAGAAATCACATGACAGCTCGTTTCTTTGTCTAAACCTTTTTTTTTGACATTGAAAGTCCTTTGATTGAGTAGCGAGTATTTTCTATAGTGACTCTATAGAGATAGACGAGTATGGTGGCGATACAAAACTAGACATGGGTTTGCATAGTTCGTCTGCTGTCATAGACGGATGGATACAAAGATGGTAATCTGACGTGGGAAAGTGCCCTCGCACTGATGGGGAACAATCAGGTATTGACGAAGGGTCTCAGGCACAGTGGACACGATTTTACATGTACTCCAGAGAAGTGTTATGCCTCTTTAATTGGTGGAATAGAGGTGGTCTTGAAATGATGCTAAGATTTCATTCATTAGGCACACAGTTGTCTGACCATAACTTATAGAAGAGGTGATGTACATACATACGTACGTACTCTACCAAGTCATCTGCTGCTAGATCTAATAGCTTTGTTGAATTCTAATTTCGGTATTACTAATCCTCACTTTGTTTTAGTTAAGCGGACTGCAGGTTTGAGTGTCATTCTCTATGTTGACTGTACTTAGCACCGACTATTATATATACTGTACTACAATGTTTCCTTCTTCATCTCTACATGTTTTCATACAGTCCTGGCACCATTGATAAGTTATTTTTGCATTTTTATGAGACTTTCGTATATTGTTCCTGGATTATCCGGTTAGTCTGAATAGTCTGGTCTGGCTGCATAGATTATAGAGATTAAGGCGACCATTTATCTATCTTCACATCACAGTAACTCTTGTTTGTTGTGGCGATTTTACATATTTGCATTGGGACTATGGCTCTAGGCAAGGAACTTTGGACTATGGCTATGGCTATACCTAAAGAGGAATATCTATGAAACGTTCTCAATACTGGACATCATTTAAAATAATATCCACAAGTCTCGTCTTGACAATTGGCAATCTTATAATTCAAATCTATAATCCTTATAACCAAACTCATTAAACTAAATCTTCAAAAATTAATATCGACTTAAATTTATCATAAACCTTGCAGTTCCATGAATCTAATCCGTTCAACTTTAAAAAAAACGTCTTCCAAAAAAAATACATCTCATAATTTCATACCTAACAAATAAGACTATGTCTACGTCCACCGACACGCCTCATCCTTCACAAAAACCAAGACCTTCTCTTAAAATATATCTTCCGATTTATTTTTTTCCTTGTTCCCTAATAAATTTGAAAAGTTGTATCACAAAAAAGGCCATCATGTCTCTTCCAACTACACACATACGTACATCCTTACACCAGATGAGAAAATCCAATTTGCGCCATAATTTAACCGCCAAAAACCCATTCGAACAACTTAAAGGATACGACGACGGCAAAAGAGAAAGAGGATATGAGAGGAAAAGCAAAAAAAAAAAAAAAAACTTCCTACTATCCTACTGTGTGTGAACATAAATAATAAACTTATCCTCAGTTCACATGTCTGCCTGACATAAAATTCCTTTCCCCCCAAACCACCGATGCAGTTCCAAACGAATCCTTTTCCTTCATTCTCCTTATTTCTCTCATTTTTTTTTTCTTTTTTTGGTTTATTGAGATTGAACAAAAAGGATAACTCATACCCACTATAAAAAATTGAATCCAATGTGTTAGAATATAATTATGCCAGTACCAAACAAAAAAAGGAAAAAAAAAAAACGAAACGAAAAAAGTGAAAGAAGGATGAAAAAGCTTGGCGCGAAAACGAGGATTTCACAGCTAGATTATGGCTTTTGCCGGTAGATGATAAATTACAGTTTGTTACAGGTACATGCACTCACTGACGTATGCATAGCTGTGTAGATTGCCAAGGCTCCTGTTGTTTCGTTATGTAATCAAGGGAAGCATGAGTGAGTGGAAATGCGCTCGTTTAAGGACGTTTGATGGTCAAAGCCACATGGTCGTTAAATAAATTTAGCACGCTGTGTGCGCAATAAATGACAGGCTATTATGTGCTTCTCAAATCACTTTAGGTGATGGGCCCAGAGAAGTGTGGCGCCTGTACGAAGGATCGGGCTTCGTCTGACCTTTGCCATTTATGTCAGTATTTTCGTAATGGGTAATAATGCACCTGTAGGATCCTTGAAGATTTATGGGCGGTACTACACAGATCGGTATAACCGTGTTTGATATATGGAGTCCGCAGGAGGTGTCAGATAGATATGTAGGTAGTTATGTGGGATAATTTTGATGGAGTCTTGGTTTTCTTCAGCTAATGTGGCTGTTTTATGAGGGTATAAATCTTTGATGGAAAGTGGACGCAATATTTATGTATAAGGACTGTGACATTATGAAGTGCGTATTTTCACAATCGATTAGGGTTTATTTTTTCCTATACATACATGCATATATGAATGCAGTCATTCATCGATCTTTTGAGTTAGTCATTTGAACAAGCAGGTCGCAGACTGTATAAATGCTTGAATCTGTAAATAAATGACTATTAGTGTCAACCAAACTTTCAGGAAAAAAAAAGAACGCATAGTAGCGAACAATTCTAATGAGGTTATCATTCAAATGAATCCCCATCACCCAATCCTTACAATGAATATAAATGTGAGATTAAATGCTAATCAACGCCCGTACATTTAAATTTAGCATTATTGTTGTTGAAAAGCAAAGCTGACCTGATTGAAACCTCCACAGCACATTACTCCTCAGAGATCTGAAGCCCTCTCCCCATCCAACTTAAGCTCTTCAATAAACTAACAACAAAAATCCACAATAGTTCTGGAATTGTTTGTTTTGCACGTACCACTGCTTGCAAATCCTTGATATTTCCAAACCCACTCAACGCGCAATCCACTACGTAACGAAAAATGCAGACGTCTACTCAATTCGTTTTCGAAAAAAAAAACCCAAATAGCAAAACTTATTCCGAATGCATCTCTCTGTTCTATTTACTCACGAGGAAGTGATTTTCCCTCAGATTTTCCAGGTTTTTTTTGGAAAAAAAAGTTCCTATTCCTTAATAGAACAACTCACTTTGAAAATATTCTTTGCTTCGTTTTTTTTTTTTTTTTTCTTATTTTATTATTTGTCTTTCACGTCGTCTTCTCGCGGAATAGGAATACTGAACTTATCTCCGTTTGTTTGTACTCCTCCTCCTCCAGGCTCTTCCCAAATCCATAGAGCAGAAAGAACAACTTTAACATTTTTTCGTTGTCTACTCTTCTCCCGTAAGGAATTTTATTCCACTCCTACTCAGCAAGTTTTAATGAAATTTCATAAGAGTGTCCTTGCTCGCAGGATAATAATCAGACAAGAGGAGAGAAAATATAATACAACAACCGAAAAAAAAAAAAATAAATAAATTCCATAACCATACCGAGCGGAATATATAAATTATTGCCCTGTGCAATAAATCATAACATTGAAGCACCGAAGAAGAAGAATTAGTCCTTTGCCCTGGAAAACTGTTTGCTCCAGAATTGCGGGGACGATACGCGTTCACAATAGGGGAGGCCGAGCACGTCTCAGCGGCCCACAAATAAAAAAAAAAAAAAAAAAAAAAACAAAATAAACACAAATATATAATAAAAATAGAAAATTAATGGGGAGAACTCTCGAGTATCCTGGGAAAATGCCTTAAGGTAGAAACCAGAAACCGTCGTCCCTTTGTCCTCTCCTCCGTGTAGGATGTGTAATACATGTATGAACAAAAAAAAACAAAAAAACGCAAGCAGACATGGGGATTTTACAAATGTTGATGTTGTCACGTGCTTTTGCCTCCCTGCAGCAGCCCACCATTGTTCCTCAGGATATGAAACAAGGTGCTCATGCAGAAGGACATGGAGTTTCCTTCCTTGTCAATAACTAGAATGATGGTTAGAGTTTTCTTCGTATTTTTTTTTTGAAATTGTTCATTACGTCAATCGCTCATCGTTCCCGCGTGCATGAAAATCGAAATAAAAATTGGCAATTCGCTTCTGGGAATTCTTCCGTTTTCGATTTAATCTTTTATACTGGTCCGGGGGTCGAGTAGTAACCCCGCGAGAGTAAGTAATTTCAAATAAATATATATTTATGTATGTGGAGGTTGTTTTTGCGAATTATATTATTCCGAGGATGTGAGGCTTTGATGTTTCAATTGCTGTAGGGATTCAGCGTTGGTAAGGACGACGACGACGACGACGACGACTAAGAAATGGGTTTCGAATAACAAACGGCACGGCACGTTGCAGTAATTTGCGAAGTACTTGGTAGAATATTTAAAAGTGATTGCGCCCTGGGTGTGGCCATTCAAGAGTATTTAAATTATTGCCAGCCCGTCTGGGAGCCGTAAGGCATTAGTTGAGAAATTTATTTCGCTCACAGTACATTAATCCTGAAGAGTTTCTTTGCCCGGCCTTATGTCTGATTTGTGGTGGTAATGGACAATGAATGTGCTTTTGAAGAGAGTTGATATAAATTGAGTCTGGTTAGCTACATAGTTACATACGAGTGTATGCTACTGTAATAGAAAAAGGAAGGTGAGTTGGAGGGTTATCTCATGAATAGGAAACTGCCAAATATATTTGGGTCAGTATCGGTTTTATACATTTTATATTTTTTACTTGGACCTGAAGTCTTGTGCTTATGTATGTACATGTACAAATTTTATTCCTGAATTTATTTCAAATATTCGTAGCAGGTGGACCCTGAACTTTGTGGTGATAGTTTTCAGTAGTTCAATGGGAAACTATTTGTTGTCAATATTTTGACATTACCTTCTGGCATTTGTACTGAAGAGGTCATTTCTTAAAAACTATTGCCAACCGAAGTGGCATTGAGATTTTTGCAGCAAGGATCTCCTCTCCACTACACCACTATTCGATGCCTTGAAATTAGGTTAGGTAATTGAAGATCTTAACGAATTATCTAGACTAAGAGATTATATTGGGTACACTGTACACTTTGGCTATCTTTATTTGGAGGAAATGGAATGTAGTGTCAATCAAAGTGGACTTTTATGAATTCCTCATCTAATGGAGTAGTCAGTTTGGCCTGGAGACAAACCTACTTATCTGCGCTTGATTCGACATTTGTTGTTATTTTCTTCTCCATCAGACAGGCTGTGACTACTATAGTGGATAAATTCGAGTCGACATCTAACATATAAAATGTTCGGAGTACCGAAAATATATAATAGCTTCAGTTCAAAATGGTCGGGAATCCAATCATTTTGCCAATCAGTCCTTTCCACGCCGTTCAAAGGAAGTGGGAATCTCTCAGTCCACATTGTGACGAATTTTGCGTTAAGATCTTGGGCAACACGCTTACAAGATCAAATTAACTTCTTGATCATTTGAAGCCCCAAAACTTCTCTGACTGAGCTCTGCAAAAGTTTGAAGAAAATCCTGCATTTCATCGAAAAATCATTTTCACCGATGAAACTCACTTTTGGTTTAATGGCTTTGTCAATAAGAAAAATTATTGGACAACCGCAAACTCACATGTGCTCCAAGAGACTCCATTGCATCCAGAAAAAGTGACCGTGTGGTGTGGATTTCATGCCGGAAGTGTGATTGGATCGTATTTTTGCGCTGATGAAGATGATCGCCACGTTACGGTCAATGGAGTTAGAGAATTGGATGAACTTGACATCAGTGATATGTGGTTCCAACAAGATGGTGCCATATGCCACACAGCTGGTCAAACAATTGAAGGAGAAGTTCGGTAATTGTGTAATCTCGAGAAATGGTCCGGTCGAATGGTCACTTTGCTCATGCGATTTTTATGGGGATACGTTAAGTCTCTGGCTTATGCCAACAATCCAACAACGTTAGAAGAGCTCCGAAAGGAACAATATTGACGCGAATTGTCAACGTTCGTGTGTAAGCATTTATTCAATTCAGCAGGTCAGAAAGTTGTAAAAACGAAAATAACAAACAAATCCACATGACAATATGAGCAGTATGACACAAGTTTAGTTTTGGTCACATATCCCTGCCATATTTGGTACTGAAACTCCAAGCACCAAAATTATTGTTATAGTCGTTGTATCTTTTGTTTTATCTTGGGAAAAAGATGCTCTCTACAAACGAATGAAGTGCAATTTCTGCAATCTCAGAGTCTGGCATATGAATGATCTTCAGGTGATTGCGTATGTAAACGTTCCAAAGTTTTCTGTACGTCTATCGGGTTTGGGACCATGCTTCAAAGACATTACATTTATATGTATGTATCCACTGACGATTGTCCTTAAATTTACAATGAGAATAAAAACTCACCTAACCATTTAAAATGAACATCAAAGATATGAATCTTTCAAAGGTCTCCCATTTTATTCTTCCAATCTGGCCGAGGAATCACTTTATTAATTCAATTTAGGAACCCCTATTATCCAGCTAACCCGATTACATTCTCATTTAGATAATGAGATGGAAACCGCTACCACGACCATTTAAAAAAAAAAAAAGGGATCCCATTTCAGTCAGCTTCTACACTCATACTCGTATATGTATGTACGTCCCATGTTTTTTGAACTACTTTACCAGCCTCCATCCATGATACTCAAATGCTCGAATCCTTTGATTTTATTTCGCAACATCTCATTCATTCATTCATTTCTTTTGGGTTCTCGTTTTGTCCCTTCTGCTGATGCTAGCTTGTCCTGGTTTTCATCTCCTATCCCTTTAATTTACATGTAGATAAAACATAAAAAATACACAAGCGCTGAATCCTTTCTCCCCACGTGTCCCTTTGAATATATTTCAGCCAACAAAATCACTCATACGCCCGAGTACATTAAATCTTTATTTTTCTTTTCTGCACACGCCCCAATTCGTTCCTTTAATGGGAAGGAAAATATAAAGAAGCGAAAAAGTGAATGACTATTTTTAGGTAAAATGTTGAATGTCCTTTTTTTAGCCTCGGCCGGCGGGATACATACATATGTACATATAAACATACAATCGGAATTGAAATCCCAGTGCCATTGCCTTTAATCTTTTATCTCTCACTATTCTATTCATCCACATAAGGCAAAGTTTTTCGCTATCGCTTCTGTGGATGTTATTTTTGTGTGCTCCTCTTTATCCTTTTTTTTTTAAATCCTGGGCAATATCCTTTTCTATGTTATGTCCGCCATTCTGGCGCCATCCTGCAAACACACATGCACACACACAACCGCTTACACGTGGATATACATTTATATTTGATATCATTGCTGAGCTAGAAGAATTCCGAACAGCTTCGTGATGTTCCACAAATTTTTCGAAACGCTATGATGTCCTGAGAGAAGAACTTCCCTTTTGTCTCCCCCTCTCTCTTATTCTATTAATAGAAAAAATAAATAGACTAAGAGAGGAAGCAAAGGAAAACCACCGATGATTTTGCAGGATATTCATGACTTTAATCCATTTGCGATGCAACTGCAGACGTCGTCTATGCTTAGCCTATGTATAGGGAAGATTGGGCAGGGATTATTGTCTTGTTTTGAGGGTGGGATTTACCAGTACTTTTTTTTAGATTTCAAGGTATCTGTGTTGTATGGTTGGACAGGTGACAGTGCCACAGTGCTCCTGCGGGCCCCATAGAATCGCTTCCTCTATTTTCAGGGAACATTAAACAAATGTTCTTTCACAATTGTTTTTGACATTTGTCCCATGTGTGCTTGTGCAGCTGTTAGTGGGACATTTTTGTTTGTGTGTTGATTTTTGTCGTTCAAGGATGAAAAAAAAGGACAAACATACATTGCATTTGACGTTCATTTGAATTTTATTCATTTCATTTCATGGCCTCCTGCTGCTGACCCAGACTGCATATGATGTCTGACCTTTTATGTTGGGAGTAGATTCCATTAAGTTTTTTTTTCTGATTCCATTCCTGAC
The DNA here is from genome assembly GCA_905220385.1 of Xylota sylvarum. Taxonomy (NCBI): domain Eukaryota; kingdom Metazoa; phylum Arthropoda; class Insecta; order Diptera; family Syrphidae; genus Xylota; species Xylota sylvarum. The sequence continues at coordinate 96,960,137 of LR999957.1, read as the reverse complement.
CTTTCGCCCGACTGGATTTGATTAGGAAAGGAGATATTAGAGAACTGTGTATAGAATTTTGATTCCTTTTTTTTTTTTGTTTAGTTTCATTCATTTCATTTGTGCTGGATACTGCATGCCGATACTTTGAAATTTATGTGCCATCTCTGCGGATGTGACTGCTGGATAGTGTAAGTCGTTTACATTATTTGATGGAAAATTTCAATTAACTAATGGTTCGCTGGAGTAGTGGAGGATGGAATTGTGAGAAATTACATCTGCATAGGATAGAAGAATGGTTGGATTCTGTGTTCCATTTGACAGAGTCATATTCAAATTATTACTCCCACTATAAAGTTTCTCGATTATTAAGGGAGTTGGAATGGTCGTATGCACTGAACTTTGACTTCGCTTTTCGAGTATGCCGTTGCATCATTATTTCAATGGTAGTACTTTGATACTTGCATAGTTAAGTATTTCAAAAATTAAATGAAATCCAAGTTTACTATGTTTTGTCATTCTCGTTCGGCTTTGACTTTGGTAACTATAGCAGTCTTGTTAACTCATGTTGCACGATGACATAAAGGTGCATCTCAGAATGTACATATACTACATAGTAATATTGGAAACTGTTTCTCCACCTCTTTTTGCTTCTACTTTGCAGCCTCACAGTTCCTGGATAGGTTTTGTTATTATTTTTAAACTTTATCCTGACTTTACTTGTTAACAGTTCGTCTGGATGGACCTCCTAAGTACTCGTAGTAAAATGCAAATAATTAAGACTTAACAACTAATTATTCTTACTCATTAGTCAACCATTTCAATTACACTTTCAATGTTGATAATATTGTCTTTTTTGAACATATGTACATATTTATATTGAGATAAAAATAAATTACCGTATCACTGCAGTCAATAACAAAATCTTTCTTTTCATAATTTCACTTCTCTTCTGAACGTTTCACAAGAATCCATGTCATGAAAAAGCTTCTGAAATAAAAATTTTCATTACAATCAATTGTCTTTGGCATTAAACACCACAGTATGGTCCACCCAGTCTTCCTAGATTATATTTTTTAAAGTAAGGCGATAGCACAAAAGATAAGATTGTACACCTTCTTGAGGCTACTTCAAAGACCATCACTTACTTACTTACCTACTTACTTACTTAGGTGGCGCTACAGTTCAGGCTGAATCTGGGCCTCAACCTACAAGCATCCCCACTTAGCCCGGTCCTTAGCTGACTGCCTCCAATTCCGAGCTTTTAGTCAGTTGAGGTCCCCTTCTACTTGTGCGCGCCAGGCATGTCTTCCTATAGCACAGTGTTCAGTGAGGGTGTTAACTATCTTGGAGAGAGTTCCTCTCTTATGTTTTAGGAATCCAATGGACCTGGTTTTATTTAAATTTGGCGACAGTAGCTTAGCGGTGTGACATTGGTCGAGTTGATGCCATCGCTGATTGGCCTCTTTCTCCGCGTCAGCGTTAACATAAGACCTAACATAAGACGTAGGCGGCTTAATGTCGGTGACGTTTATGCTGTTAAGACCAGAGAAGCCTCGTCTGCCTAGTTCGTCCGCCTCACAATTCCCTGCTATGTGACCTGGTACCCAGCAAAGGGTGAGGTTCTACTGTCCAGCTATCTCGTTAAGAGATACGCGGCAGTCTTCCACTGCATTGGATCTCGTTGTGCTGGATGCAAGGGATTTGATGGCTGCCTGACTGTCGATGTATATGACAATATCCGATGCTGATACTGCATTAACCGCCAGCCAGTCAGCTGCTTGACGAATACTAGTGACTTCAGCTTGACAAACTCTGCAATAGTTTGCAAGGTTAAAGAAGAGGTGAATATCTAGGACTTCGGAGAAGACTCCAGCACCGACTCCGTCCTCGGTTTTGGAGCCATTCGTGAAAATTGACAGCGATTCGTGGTATAGGACATCCCGTTGTGTCCATTCAGTTCTGTCTGGTAATGAGGAATTATAACCCATGTTGAAGTTGTATACAGGTGGCTGGTGACCTGTGGAAGATGGCGAAGCAACAGTAATATTTTGGCATGTCCAATATGTTGCTCCTTCCATTGTTTAGAGCCTCTCAGCCTAATTGCTGAGAAGGCACCCAATTGTTTGCTGACGATGTCGATTGGGCGTAAGTGAAGCATGGTTTGAAGCGCTGCAGTGGAAGAGGTTCTCAGTGAATCAGTAATACTAAGACATGGAACTCCTTGGATCTTTTCCAATATAATTAGGTTGGACTTCTTCTCCAGGGCGGGCCACCAGACCAATACTCCATACATAATAATCGGATTTATTACCATAGTGTATAGCCAGTGCATAGGGTTTGGTTTTAGGTCCCAAGTGGAGCCTACTGCCTTTTTGCATATATGTATATAAGCCAGCCAGGGATTTCCTGGTACGTTCAACTATGTTTTCTCTCCAAAAAAGCTTTGCGGTCAAGCCTTAGGCCTAGGTAGGTAGCACTATTTGAGAGGATAAGGGGGTGCCTCTTAACTTTGGGAAGATTAAAGTCAGGTAGTTTATGTTTTCTTGTGAAAAGGACCAGCTCAGTCTTCGTCGGACTAACGGAAAGACCGCAGCTTTCAGTCCAGCTTGTCAGTTTATTGAAAGCAGACTGCATGACTTCAGCCAGTGTCTGCGGGTATTTTCCTGTTACTAAAATAGCGGCGTCGTCCGCGTAGGCAATAACTTTGCAACCAGTTAAGCGGCCTTAAAATCAATGAAAATATGGTGGGTATCGATTTGGACTTCTTGAGTTTTCTCCATGATCTACCGAAGTGTAAAGATTTGATCGAGTGCAGGCTTCCCTGGTCTAAAAACACACCGATAGCCCCAATCAGATTGCTGACGAAGGGTTTCAGACGTTCACACAGGATGGCAGATAAGATCTTGTACACGATGTTGAGGAGACTGATATCCCTGTAATTGGCTCAATTGAAGGGTATCCTTTCTTGGGTATCAGGCAAACAGTGCTGAGATTCCATTCATTAGCTACACACTCATCTGACCAAATTTGTGTATGCTCCCTACTAGGTCATTTCCAGTTGCTTTAAACAGCTTGACTGGTAAGCCCAGATCCAGCACCCATGTTAGATTTAAACTTGGATATTGCTATCCTCACTTCGTTTTGGTCAGGTGGACGGAAGTTTTGGCTATTATCGTCTAGATTTAATGGTTCATTCTGCTTGACAGCGGGATGTTCGTCTTCGTCGCTGTTATATAGTCCGCAGAAGAAGTTTGTTCATATTCTCAGCACCGACTGTGACTCTGGAACAAGAGGAGGGGAAAACCACTCCTCCCCCTCTCTCGTCTCCTGCCACCAACGACCTTCCAAAGGGGTTGGTTACCCAATCTCCAGTCGAGGTACTAGGCCCCCAGCAGCCACCAATGTGGAGGTGTAGAGTAGTACTTGATAGAGAGAGACTATGGCAGTTGTACTCTGATATATTCGCATCACTACCCTTTGACCAAGAAGTTAATTTTTATTTATTTCTAAAATTATATCTGCATTGAATAGTCATCAGTACTAAACACGTAACGTTAGCCATAGCTTCGTTCGTTATCTGATCAGTGAAAGCTTTTAGCACTCCAGTGGAATTAATTTTCATTGCGCATGTTGTGTATACCCAAGCTGGTCTTTAGGGTTCGTTGAGCCTGTTCAGATCTTTGTTACTGGTAAAAATTGGTCTTTTTATTACTGTGAAGAGTCAGAAAATCTTTTTTGGCTTCTATCAAGAAGACATCAACTTGGCAAAGAATTCCTGGCTTCATCTATGCATTTTGTTAGATGAGAATAGAATTTAAGTTTATTGCAACAGTAGTTTGGACACAAACTTCTAGTTTCTGCCTCCCTGGAAATTTGTTCATTACCGATATTCCATTAGTTATCGAATCACTTTCAATAAGATAGGACAATAATTTCGAAGTAATGGAAGAGGAGAATGTTAAATCTTAAGATAATAAATCAACTCATCAAAGCTTTTATCGTCGTCTGTAACCGCCTTTTCAATTTTTTTTAAAAGTAGGTATGTACATATATAGAATAATTTAAACTTTTCTCTAAAAAAAAAAAGTGCTTAACAATCCTTTAAAAGAAAGTACAACCATAAATGTACAGTTAACTATTCCTAGCAACTGTCAACGCTTTCAACTTCTATATAAGTCGGAACACATCTGTAGAGGAAAGCGATTGCAATTTCCCTCTAATCCCGTCAAAATACTGATCCACTTTACTGCTGTCCACTGTTTTAAGTAAACTTTCCATTTTTATAAAATAAATTACATCCGTCTTAAAATTACTTCAAATCTAATCCTTGATAACTTGCTTAAACGTGGCAACGACGAGAAAAAAAAAACAAAACAACTCAGAACACCAACAACATCATTATCATGCTGCTATTACTTTAATGGCGTTTTCTTGTTCCCTTGCCGCCCCCTCTGGCTCTCAGACCGTATAACTTTACGTATACGATCCTTGGTCTCACTTTCGATAATCAAGTCGTGCCTTCGAGTCATTTACTGGTATATTAGCTCGACCACCCACCTCGCCCACTATATAATTGTTGTTTCTATTTCCTTCAAGCCGATTCCACTCCTGATAATGTTAAGGAATTTTTCTTTCGTTCTTGTATTTATTTTTGTTTTGAACTTTCTCTGTTTTTGTCATTCACTTCACACCTTGACTGGAGAGAGTATTGGTGTAGTATTATAATGGGATTATGTCAAGTTTGATATTATTTATATTTTTTTTTTTTTTTGTTTTCTTTTGGTTCCCGCGTGGCATGTAACACATAAACACGAGATCCTAATGAAGTTGTTTTGCAAAAGAAAATATACACAAACAAGATGTGGGTTTCACCGGACATGTCTCAAGGGGGGGCGTGTTCACCTGTGTGATATCCAAAGAATGTCATCGTTCGCGTGACATCTCATGGGAAAAGTGACTGACAATTCTATTGATTCCATTCGGAAAACAGTGAACCAATTCATGAGGAAGTGATAAGAATTGTAGAATGACCGTACTCTGAACTACAATGGCCAAAGGACATGAGACATTCCTGCAGGAAATAGATTGTCATCCATGCAAACATAAAAAAAAAAAAAGAAATCACTGTAATCCACGGGGATTGGCGGCGGGTACTTTATTGACACTATTGTACTCAATATCCTTCCCTCTATACACGCCTCGTGCTCCGGGGGTGATTGGATAGAATTGGAAATTCATTTTTATCCTGCAGTTTCTTTTCTATTCTTCACTGCCATGGTTTTGAATAGCTGTCAACAATTGTTATAATCAAATCAACTGGAAAAATGTTGAGTGTGCTTCCAGTCATGGAAGTGAGTGTGCGTCTATTGGGAAAAAATCGAAATAGGAATACATAATTGGAATTGTTAACAAAATTGAGTTCAAGATGGTGATCTAAATAAGATAGTCATTTGATTAATTAAACCAAAATTAAGTTTGTGAAACTGCACCCATTTTATAGTATTACAGCGGATATTGCTAACAAAAATATTATTTTAGCTGTGTTTTACTTAATGCGTAAAGTGGGCGTGTCTGTAAGCTGATTATAATTTCTTATTTTTTTAAACTGCTGAACCTCATTTCTAGTGGAGCCGTGGCTTAGTGGTTAGTGTGTCAGACTCGATTCCCGGACAACAGCAAAAAGTTTTTCACAGTCCCACCACTCTCAAGCGTCTGACAAACATGCTAGAGTATCACTGTCATGAATAATCTTTTCAAACAAGAAAATTGCCGCATGGGAGAGTAGGCCTCTTCCATTCGTGTGAAGAATATAACACCCACAACGCCAATTGTTGTGAGAAGCTAGGACCTGTCGCGCCAAATGTTTGTTTGTTTTATATTTGCTCCTTATTTGTAAAAACTGAAATCATTTTAAGAAAATCGATGAAAATTATTTTTTAAAGGAAAACATCCCCAAAAATTGGGCGTGTCCACAGATATTGAACATTTTGTATAGGAGGTGAATGTCTGGATATTTCTTTATGTGGATGTTTCCAGATTCTTAGTAAGTGTGCTTGAGTGCGTTTGAGATTCAGTTGGGCCAAAATACTCTCAAAATGATACGCAAACATCTGTTAACGAAGGACGCCTTCCAAGTGCTGCATCCATTAAGCAGGACTGACTGGACATTGCATTGGAGCGAAACAGTCACAGTTTAGTCCTAGTGCTGTAAACATTGCATAGTTTGGTGTTCCTGGTTGGTGAAATGTATTCTCCTGCGTCCCACCATCTTATTTCACTCAGTCCCAAGATGACCAACTTTTACCGCGTGAACACCCTCTCCAGTTGGAGGAATCTGGCGCTTTGAGGACCTTCATCTCAAAAGTATCCGTCCATATCCGAGGCGTTTGTTTCCGTTTCGAAGCTAGACATTTTTTTTTGATTGTGGCTTAGATCAACTAGCACTTGTCTAGTTTTGTGGCGCAAGACACTTGCCATTTGTCCTCTCGACTTCGCAATCTCCGAAGAGTCTACCAGATGAGGCCACGAGGAGACGTGAGTTAGAGTTTACTATGGGATATAGGTTATAGGTTGTATAGGGTTATGAGTTAATCATAAAACACTAGGGAACCTTCACGGTAGGAAACCTTACATGAAACCTTGAAAACGCCCATGCATTTAATTTCCCTACAGAATCTAATCATGTCCTCAATTTTGGTCAGTGAATCAACCTCATCCAGATTGTTGAAAAAGTATCTTCTGAGGTACTTGACTCTACTCCTAGCCATGGCTTGACATTCACATAGTATATGAGTAATAACCTCTGCAACATGTAGGTCATCACAACACCTGCATGTGTCCGTGTTTGTTGAACCTAATCTCATAGTGTGCTTCCTCAGAAGGCAATGGCCAGAGAGTATTCCAATCGCTGTTCTTAGCTTTGATCTGCTTAGTTTTATTAAATCTTCAGATTTTTTCCATTTTAACTTAGGCCATAAAGCCTTAGAGACCCCTGTGCCCTTCTAAAATTGACCATCTTAGGTCGGCCATATTGATGATTTCTTCAAGAATAATTCTCTTAGCCACGGCAATTGGTGGTCTAATGCCTTCAAGTGTACAACTTACTGGGAGCTCTGCTCCTTTTTTGGCCAGTACATCGTCATTTTCGTTACCCTCTATATCACAGTGTCCTGGAACCCAACATGAACTGAATCGGTTTTGCGAACATAATGCCCTAAGCATTGTTTGGCAACTCCTGACTAGTTCAGATTTAATGATCTATGACTCTAGCGCTTTTAGCGCAGCCGGTCTATTAATGTAGAAACTACGCTAGGAGAATACTTTTTCAATGATTTAAATGATCTCAACAACGCCTGCATGGCTAAGATTAGCTTCTTCATACGAGGGAGTGGATCGTTCCCAGAGTAAGAGGGTGACCCACTCACCTTACGCATCGGCAGCACAATGGACTTCCTCTGGTCTAAGTGCATTTTCCCATCGAGGGCCGATCTTAACCAACCAACCAACCAACCAACCATCAATGTAGATGGCGATACTCTTGTTGAATATTGATCCCATCTCAAGTAATTCCGCAACTTTGAGTACAGCCAGAACCTCTGCCTCTCAAATATATATGTACGTGACCCCGTACCCTCGCTTGTTTTGGAACCATCCGTATAAATTGAGATTTCGTTTTCGATCGAAACTTTTTTCCTTTCCCAATCCTCCCTATCAGGGTACATTACTTCATAGGGTGTATCGAAGTCGAGTGTACCAAGACTTCATCCGTTTCGTCAGGGATGTTGGGAAATGATCCCTGAAGAATAGAGATTTGAAGAGCCCTGCGTTAGCGAGACGAATCGCACTGTTACCTGCCTGTCATTTTATTTGTAGATTCATTGGTAAAAGATACATACAAGCCTCGAGCCTCAATTCAGGCTGTTCTTTGCACCCTGGTCAACATATCCCGTGTATTTGATCGTGGCAAGAGCCCCATATGTTAGAATGGGTCTGACTACCATAATGTATAGCCAGTGCATCATTGTCGGTTTCAGGCCCCACTTTTTTTGTCCTCTTTCAGATGAAGAAAGCATTCTGAGCCTTACGGACTCAAATTGGATTTCTATCTAATACCGTAGCAAGATACTTTGCGCGTTCCGAGAGGGAAAGCTCCACTCCAGCAAGCCTGGACAGTTTGAAAGGTGGAATTTTATATTTTCTGCTAAACAGTACTAGTTCTGTTTTTTTCCGGATGGACATGGAGTCCGCACTTTTCAGCCTATCTTCCAAGCCTATTAAGGGCTACTTCCATCATATCACTTAATGTATTTAAGAATTTACACTGAGCTAAGATCTCCACATTATCCGCGTAAGCAGTGACGTTAAACCTTGCGTTGCATAGATCCTTAAGTATATCGTCTATGACAAGAACCCAGAGGAGGGGAGAGATAACCCCTCCTTGGGGGTGCCTCTAGTTACCGATTTTCTCATTGAACTAAGTCCGAGAGTGGAATTGATATTTCTCGTGATGAGCATCTTGCAGAGCCAATTGGTAATGCGTTACCAATTGGTCACTTACGTTATTGAAACCCATTTCAATATCTAGAAAGGCAGGTAGTGCGAATTCCTTATGCTGAAGGCTGCTTTCTATTTTGCCTACTCCATGAAGAGCTGTTTCTACCGATTTACCCTTTAAGTATGCGTGCTGAGCTTTGCCTAAATATTCGTTGCAACACTTGCTTTTTATATAAATGTCAAGAAACCTCTCAAGTGTCTTGAGGAGAAATGATGAAAGACTAATGGGTTAATAGCAGCAGAGCTGCATAGTGTTCGGCTGCAGAGGCTCTTTTTGTTTTTTTACGAACCAACACCCGCCGGAGGGTATTACTTGTACGAGGCCAATACTAGTCATTTGCCGTTCAAACCTCTAGTCTAGGTCTGCGGGAATGGTTTGACTTAGTTGTTAAGTTGGCAAAAAACTGGAGAAAAATTCGCATGCGATCGCCTCCTATTAGAATAGATAGGATAAGCGAAAACAAACATCTCTTTTAGTTGAACAATTACCTTACAGAAATTAATATTCTATTCGAGTCCTAGTGAAAATCTATTTCTCTACTTTCTCAAGCACAATTACACGTCTTCCCTGCCAGATATAAATTTATTTATACACAAATGACATCTACTCAGGGCTTTCAAATTACCTCCTCTCAAATTGCAATTAACAAATAACAAATTGAAACCAGCCTCAACACTTATCCTACGCCATCATCAATTACGACCGCTAAATTATCCTCCACTCACCTCTCCTCGGCAGAGTCACTCTGAGAAAACCAATCAAAATAATCCCCTGGTAATCAACTAAATAAGAGCCTGATGAAAGCTCATTTATATCCCTGAAAAACGTATCCTGTTTGGCATCCGTTAGCACACGAATTTTCTATGATTTTTTGCGCCCAGATGAATGTCTAAACTCATGCGTGTGGTAAGTAAATAGCCCACATCTCAATCTCCAAGGAGTCTTCGTTCTCACCACACAGCCCGTATTTTATGTCGCAGAATTAATTAATTATGCCAAACTACCAAATGGACTGAAATATGGCGATGGAGGATAATGGCATAGGCCCACTCAAAAAGCATATTTATCAAACTTTACACATCTGGATGCGGTGGCTACTTGAAAAGGGGCTTCGGGCTGTCTCATTGCGAAGTATACGACAAAATGTCGGTACTACAACTTGTCACATGGGTTTTTCCTCTAAATTTAGCTGGGATGGTGATGAAAAGTTTCTCCTTCTCTTTGTCTGGATGTACATATGGAGATGGGGAAGCATGAAAATATATTTCCAGGCAATTTGCATCAGACTGCCTTGTGGCGTTGATCCTTGTTTTTTTTCTCTTTGAAAAGTTTCTTAACAGTTTTCATGTACCTACTTCGTTTTTTCGTTTTTTTTTTGTTGAGGAATTTCAAATGGAATTCCTTACATGTGTGTAAAAATAAATATAGATACTGTTGTGGGAGAGTATGAAGAAGTCTTCAGGATCAATGGCGAATTAGGGTGTTACAAGTTTGCATTTTTCACCGAAGGGTGATGGTTTAATGTGACTTAATACGAAAAATGTGGGAAGAAAAAGAATAACATTGTTTTAAGCTTTAGGCACCATGTCCACAAGTTGTTGGTTAAGAGGTTGGGTTTCTTCATAAGACAGTAAATGGAGTTAAGTTGAAAAAGATAAACTGGGTATCGAAAACATTCACATAATATCCACAAGTTGAAATAAAGGATCATCGTATTGCTTCATGTTATCTCGGTTAGGTGCTGTTTACAGTGATTCAATACCTTTGTATTAACAGTTTCTATGAGCTTTCAAATTAGAACCCACAACTTCGGTTGAAGGTAATCTCATAAATCTCTGAATAATCCAAGATTTCACTAACTGGAACCACTTATAAAAATTCTATTTCTACATTGCTTCGAAAACCAAATACTGTCTAAGCGCATTGTATTATATTGAACACCTCTTCAACATTACAGCACCTTACTAGGAAATTTCTATTTTGCATTCCCAAGGCGCCAATTCAATTTCAATCAGAATGCCTAAACCCACAGGAGAGCAGAGGAAGAGTGTGAGCACAGATTTCGCCGATGTGTAGTTATCCAATTAAAATCCTCTTGGCTTTCCTACCCAGTTTCTATCGAAATTTCATTTCAACTTAACAGCAAAAATTTCAAACCAATTTCAATTCCCCGGGCAAAAATAACAGAATTTAGTAAGAATGGAAACCTATCAATATTTCCAGTAGAGTGAAATCAAAAAAAAAAAAAAAGTGAAAGTTTGCTGATTCTGAAATGTTTACGGGTCAATGAATAGTTACATTTTGGTCAGCAGAATCAACGATCCAAATTTCCAAATCCGAAAGGTATATCTAACACAAGTTGGAAAGGCACTCGACAACAATAATGCCAATTAGACTGAAATGCCCGGCAACGCAACCTCTTCAAACCACTCCAGTTTGCACCCAGGATAATTGAGGGTTATTTCCGGGTTTTCCCTGGACAACAAAATCGATTTTTACTTTCATATCATATATCTGTGGTGCCCCTACATATGATCCAGGTGACCTTTGGAGTGTTGGATAGACACGTTGCGAACTACTTGCCTGCCTGCCTGTCTCGATATGATATTTTTTTTTTTTTTTGAATCTTACCTTATACGTGAACTAGCTACCAATTCACTCTCTTGTTGCCTTTTTCTTCTATTCCCCGAAAGTGGAAAAAGAAGAATATGTACGATATCTCTTGGGAATTAGATGATGGGCAATCTCATCTCTTGGCAACCATTCGCTCGCATCCTAATGGAATATCTAAAGGAAGAATAAAGGCACTTCCAGGGATCATTTATCACCTGATGTTAGTTGTGGTGGTCCTTTGCATTGCACTCAGCAAATATGCCTATTTGAGCATTCCAGAGGCTCTCCGGGGCACTCGTTCTTTTTTTTTTTTTTTTTGGGCAACCAAGTATGAAATTGTGCTACGAAGAAATGTTGACTAAAAATTATGACTGACAAAAGTGGTCATGGGGAATATTTTCTTTTTTGGTTAGTTGGGTTTTCTACTTATTTCGAGGGCAGGGACTGGGAAATTGTATGACGAAAAAAAAGTATGTACCTCGTGTGGGTGAAGGATACGAGATTTAAGAGATTTCCAGAACGAGTCTTTGGGCAATTACCACCGAAAATAATTGGAACATAAAGTGCAATGTTGCAGACTAATTGGGAGAAGTAATGTAGTGCGACATATTATTAAGAAATCTAGAATAAACCCATGCTTTAGGTTAAAGGGTGGGTAGGCTGGGTCATCTGTTGGTTTCATTTTGAATCGTATGTTTTTTGTCTCTGACAGCTCTTATACGTTCAAAAAATTGACAGAAACTCAGTATTATATTTTAGCTTCAATTTACGCTTGAACAGCGTTGGGAAATATAGCAAAGGTAGGAAAGATGCAAATTTTAAATAGAAATTTCGGTCGAAATAATGCACCAACTGCAGCTGGTGTACCTTTTGGACGTTGGACTCTTTTGTGGGCTGCCATTAAAGATCGATGCTATGCGAACAATCCAGAGACGATTCAGGCACTCAAGAACAATATTGGTCAAACTATTCGTGAAATAGGGGCCGAAACCATTGAAAATGTATAGAAAAATTGGGTTCACAGGATGGCCTACTGCCAAGCCAGTCGAGTCAGTCATTTGGGGCTTAAATTTTGACCTAGGAGGATGAAATTTCATATCTGTGCTTTTTAAAAGGAGAAACCGAACAAGTGTAAAAATTTTTGAAATTCGCCCACTGCCACACCCACATTTTCATAAATTCACTATTTTAAATGAGATCGAAAAAATTTCGTTAAGACCAAAGATTAAATATTCAGATTGTCTACAAACCACCCGTACGTCATATGTGGCAACGCCCACTTTTTAGGGGCGTTTCCATTAAAAAAAAACCGATTTTGATGAAAGTTTTCATGTAACACCTTCAAACGTTCGAAGTTACGATGTAATTCGAGAAAAAAATGCAGTATGCCCCCAAAATTTATTAAGGTTTATGGAAAGGAAGAAGGATGCGGTATCATACGATCCGATCCAGACGGAGTGTAGTTTCTCTATATGTTTTTTTTTTTTTTTATATACTACAACTAAGTTTTATTATCAAGTCGTCTAAGCTTCAAGTAATATTCGCGTGAGGAAGGTAGATTTTCCGCAAAAGCATCTGCTGACTATATGCGGTTACTCCTTAGATGTCGGTGCACAAGGTTTCTCACGTCCAATGTTTAGAGTATGTCATGGTTGCAAGGACCATGAAGGCGAATATGAAGTTAACAAAAAATAATCTGTTTTAAAAGTAGGATTCTAAGATCTTACATATACATACATATAAGTGTTCCGGAAGAACCCGTCTTAGCTTATACTTCGAAACATTATCAAAGGCCTGAGAGACATCAGTGAAAGCGCTAGAACAAATCTTTTATTCCTCCAGTGCCTTTTCAATTTCATAGGTTATTCTTTCTATTTATAAACTTGGTCAATTGTGGAATCCTTAATTCTGCACCTCAATTGGTGGTCAGGTATAAGGCGTCTTTCTTCAATGACCGGTTGGGTGCGTTTCAATAGGAGTCTTTCAAATACTTTTGATATTATTGGTAGGAGCGATATCGGTCTGTAGGATTTTTTGTCGTAAAGGGATTTTTCCCCTTTTCACGCATCTGGAACGTATAGCAGTCTAAATCTAAACGAAGCATTTCCTAGATATAGAAGTTTAATTAGTGCTTTTTGTGGGTCAATGCTTAAGGATTTTTTTCGTTATTAAATCATAGCCAGTGCCTTTATTATTTTTCAAGTTTTTTATTATTTTGCAAAGTTTTATTTGAAAGCTGTCAGATATCATTGTCATACTTCTATGATCGTCGATCAATGTTTGTTCGTGGTGTTCGGCAAAAAGATCAGCATTTTCTTTGTCAACTCGCCATTATTTTTCCTTATTGGTGGCGATTTTTATTTTGTTTTTTTTTTACACTGGGCCTGCGTTTCCAGAGCGAGTAATTTCCGTTTTTTTTTTTTTTGGTTGGGAAGCCTTCAGGATGGCAGTGGTGTCACGGTTTTTTAAATCTTTAATCTCTTTATCTCTGCTCTGCCTTATCTTTAATATATTAACAGCGTCAATAAATTTTCAAACCTTTAGCTTTAATTTATAACGTAATCTTTAGTGCACGATGGTGTCTCCTTGCTAGAAGAAGAGGTGGTCTTTCTGACTTATTTTCAGATATATACCACTGGATATATATCCGGGCTTGGATAGTGCTCGGTAGCCGTCAAAGTCAGCTACGTTGATTTTCCAAGCATTATTTAGGAATGACGTAACTTTAAACTCAAATGTCACAGTTCCTTTGAGAAGGCAATGCAATTTATTCTAGTCCCAAATGTCGACTAAGTTTATTGCAGGCTGATGACATAATTTATCTTCAGCTTGTTTCTGTTACGACTTATTGTCATTGTCTTGTTTCCGTGGCTCGATTTTCGATGACGAGCCTGCTCTTTTTTTTTTTACTGGGTCCTTTCTTTGGTACCCAATTTGTTTCGCGTGCCAGCTCTTTTCCGTCCATGTGATATTTGGGACCAGCTGTACGGCTGGAGTAACTTCACGTCCTTTTTACGAAAGTGCCTAGAGCTTCTTTTTTCTTCTTTTGTGAACCTACATCTCCCTTAGGCTCTTGGGAGAATAGATCCATTTTATTTAGCTAAATACGGAGTACATTGATTTCCTCCTTAAAAAGTTTTGCATATCACTAAGCTCCGCTTCTCCAGCGCTTGCGACTTCTCTTTCTGGAAACATTTGGTCTAGATGGTGGAAACCGAGTTACCCTAGAATTTCTTACAAAGGGATTTGTTAAATGCAACAATTGCCTTTCTCCCGAATCCATAGAGTGTACCTCCGAAGAGGGTGAATTTTTCAGTGAACCTCGACGGTCATCTGGGGTATTGTATCTATTTGTTTTATTCATTGCATGTTTTGTATTCTAGATTTAAGCAAAAAATGCCACATTCATAAGCATTATTTAAAACAGTTTTAGTCTTCATACTTTCTTTAAACAAATGTAACAAATCAGATACTTAACTTACTCTTTTTGTTTTCTCAATTTAAGACCACTGCCAGTTCTCATAACATCCATCGATTATTAAATTTCAAGAGTTCACGTAAATGCGTCAGATGCTATCAGAATTGATGTGCCTTATTCATAATTGTCAAAACCATACGAAATATCTAAATTTCCATTACGGTTCAATCCTTTTTTTTATTATCATCTCAATTTCAGTAATTCGATTATGCAGGCAAAAAAAAAAGCTCAGCATACATATGTATGCCTATAAGCAAGCATTTTCCATTATCCTCACCGCTTTTGTGGCGCATTGCATAACGAAAAAATATTTCCAAGGTACTATCCCGAGGGGAGTAATCACGAATTCAAATCATTCCCCGTGTATAGAATAAAGGATATTTTATTATTTATTCCTATGTACTCGTGCAGTACCTTCCCGTTTGTACAAATGTCGAAAATGAGTTCGAAAACAATTGCTTAATGAATCTTTGATGACGTTCACTGCCAGTGGTGTTCTGGTGATGCTCCTCATTTATGTAGCTTTTGTTGGTATAGTGTTTTGAATGGTATTCTGTATGTGCATTATGTATTGTATTACGAGTCCTGTTCATGTCGTCCTCATCTCATGTGATATGGAGAAACAGCATATGACTATGCCATGAGCAGGCGCTAAACCATCTAACCAATCCCATTCCGCAAACGGTATCCACCCAGGTCAACGTTGTACAGAATTTAAGTGCAAAAAAGCCCAAATTACTTTCGTTTGAATATAATTTTTATAGGTTATGTTGCTGTGGACTGGTGTCTGATTTCTGGTTTGTTTTCCTTTCGTGACATGTATCCTTTTGTTTTTTTTTTGTTTGCTATGTGGGAGGCTGACACTTGTTTTATTGTTGCCTTGGCAAAAATAAATGGATAAAGAGTCCGACCATGCATTATATGTACATATGTAGGAGCGAGAACTGGAGTGAAAGAAGAGAATTAGGTTATGATGTCTATTGTCACGTGTATGGTCTAAAAGTATTTTATTTGTCACTTTTAAAAAGCATGATCTTACCATTGACTTGTTGTTCTTAATTTAATGGGAATTTATGTCGCTTACTACAGCTGGGGTTTTAGTTGCATACAGATTAGGAATGTCAGAGTAGGATAGGGGCATACAGATTAGGAATGTCAGACTACGATATAGCAGAAAAATCAGCAATATATCAGATTCTAGTCAAAATTCTTTTGAGGATATGTTTGTTGTAGAATATTTTTCTTAGTCTGGAACAATTGTCTTGCTTTTATTCTGCTGCAAAAATTACCTTCTTCTTCTCTATGCCTATTTTGACTACATCTTTTCTGGGCTTTCGAAACATATTCACACGATATTCTTCAAATTATGTAACTAGGTACATATCTTTTCTGCATTACTTGTTAAGTGATGAAGATCAAAGACTTACAACTCAAACTTCTTGTACTATGTGCATATATTTTTATCTCGGACCTAAAATTTTGATTGTCGATGCAACTTGTAGGTACATATCTATGGTCTGCATTTTTACATACATATAGCTAAATATATTATAAAAACCATCCCTGGAATCTGCTCCGTAAATTGATGCTGAAGTTTTAAGGAGAAATTTAACACTCCTTATGGAGTGGCATGGGTACCAGGCAAAGTCTTCCTTGGTGCTATCCTGATTCTGGAGGGTCTGACAAACATCTGAGAGTGTAACTGTTATACATAAAGCTTTTCGAGCACGGCACTAAACAGTAGCGCCCTTCCATTTGTTTGAAAAATATAATACGTGCAAGAAAAAATGGTTGGGAGAAGGTAGGCGCTGACTCACATGAATTTGTGGCCCCAAATATTTGTAATGTCATTAAAAAAAATCTGGTTTTTATTTCAAAGCATCTTTATGAAATGTTATGAAACAGTCTTAGGCAGTTTTTCTTGCCCCAGACATTCCAGTTAAAATTTCATATGTTTTTATGTACAAACATACCTAATTCAAGTATTTTCTTATTTCCTTTTCAGAATGCGCTCGTTCATCGAGGAGAACGAAAAAAATGATCCTCTAATTAATGCCCCGGATAAGAAAAACAATCCATGGGCCGAAAAAGGCAAATGTGTAATCATGTAATATTACACCAACTCGAAAAGCAACAGCCAACACAGTAATAGTAACAACAACATCAACACAATTAATAACAATAACATTCAAAATTTTAACAACAACACGATCAGTACTAACAATAAAAACAACCTAAAAGCTAAAACACAATACTACTACTATAACAACAACTATAACTACCACAATAGTAAAAGCATCTTTTTGCATAACGTGAAACGTAGAACATTTCAAGAACTCCACCATCGACCAATTTTAATTCAATTAGTCACATTAATTCTATGGATATTCACAAAATTTCGTGCAATGCTCTATAATACCATACCAAGGCGGTTGCAATAACTAAAAAAAAAAACAAATAAAAAAAAAAATCGGGCAAAACAACATCAATCTATGTCCTTAATGTAAAATCGGATAAAATCTTTAATTGAAACATCCATAAAAATTAGAAATAAAAACGTAAAAAAAAAAATATCCAAAAACATTTTACACCAAAAAAACACCATGTTTTCTTATTTCAACAAAAAAAATGTTTTCCTACGTTTTTAGTTTTAACTTTTATTTCTTTTCTTTACCTCAATCAACAACCCAAGCAAAATGTAGACGGATAAACGAGCTACAAATTTTCACGGTTTCTTATTTCAAAAAAATAAAAAAAACTACTTTCTTATTTTTTAAAGTAGACTGCTACTTTCAGACGAAAAAAACAAAAACAAAAACAAACGAAGAACTAACAACTAAACCAAAACGCACTCTTTATACCACCCTGTAAACCTCTATATAAGAATTTTTACAAGAACGACAACATTTTTCCAAAAAACAAAACAACAACCAAAGAGCACAGAAATACGAAAAAGAAAACTCAGTAGGCAACAAATTTTTTCCACAGATAAGAAAAAAAGAAAACGAAAACAAAAAATGCTCTCCTAAGAAAAATGATTTTTAGCAAATTTTTGATAAAAAAAAAAAAATTAAAACAACTTAGAAAAAAAGATGAAAACTTAAAATTAAAGTATTTATACCAAAAAAACGCTATTTCACCAACACCGCCTTTTATAAGAAAAAAGTGTGTCCTTCTTAAATTTTTTGTTATTTAATTTTTATTTCTATTTTTAATTTAAACTTCCCACTTAAAAAAAAAAAAGCGTGAAAACTTAGATGCAAACATTTCACCCCCTTTAACCACCTTAAACTTTGCAAACGAAAAAAAAAAAAATTTAGACTCCTTTAGTTTTCGCTTGAGCTAACAAATTAGAGAAAACATATTGCAAAAACATTCTTAAAGTAGAATCAAATTAAAATTTATTTAAAAAAAACAAAAATGCGTAGATATTGAGCATTAAACAAAAACCACATAATGTTATTAAAAGAAAAAATGCAAAGAGAAAAAAGGTATTATACAACTTTTTTCCAGTAGTGGGAACTATATTTAAATATAAAGAAAATTATATAGCGAAAAGAATAAAAACAACTATAACAAAATATAAACTTAAGTTAAATATTTAATCTTTATGTTAAAATTTCAAAATGATTTAATTTATGTTTTGTTTAAAAAAAAAAAAAGACAACATGCCCAAAATGAGGTTAAGTCATCAGTCATTCATCTAAAAAATCAACAATTCATTAATGTAAAACAAAAAAGAAAATTGTTAACAAAAAACTGAAAAATCGATTTTTTGTTTTCAATTAAGGTTAAGTTTAAGTCAAATGAAACAAAAAAAAAGTAAATATGAAACATGAACACATTACTTAGAGAGTCGAAATGTAGAGGTTTAACTCATAAAGAAATATTATTTAACCAAAGAAAATAAACTTATGTAAGGTAGCAGTTTGAAAAAAAAAGTAACAAAAAAACAAAATATGAAAAGAACAAATTTATATTAAGTACAGTTATATATTACTTTCAATTTTAAATATAAAGTACGTAAAATATTACAAAAAAAAAAAAAATACAAAACTTTCAAAGTGAAGACAACAAAACAAACCAAAACTGAAGACAAATCAAGAAGTAACAAAGATCACAAGATTGGTTAACAACAAGAATGAAGGAAAAATGTTCAAAGTGAAAGATAGGTCAAATACTGAGACATACAACGATTCTGAATTACATCATTTGCTAGAGCATCCATCCGGAGGAGTATATCCAGCTCAAACTTGTTCAGTCCAGAGAGAGGTTTATACCAAAACAACTGAATGATGAAGAACCAGAATAAAACGCCAGCAGTTGCAACACAATTTAAGGCAACGATGGAACTGTAATCAGAATTCCAGCATTGAGCTGGAAATCTGGTTAACACACGAAAGATTCTACATCGAGCAGTAAATTAATCGATTGGCAACTTTAGTTCAAGATAAGAAAAAATGACGGCAGATTCCTACATGCCAGCGCTTAGACACATGTCAAGTCCGGAGAGAAGAAGGCGTCAACATTTTTTCCGAAACTAAAGATTCTACTAATTTCCTGTTGCCTGTTTGTACACTGTCGTCTATTCGTAACCAAATCTTCACATGACAGTGTCAAATTTTTGGACTTATCACTTTTGCAGTCTGGTCGACGAACTCGAAGAAAACCATCGGTACATCCCCATATCTCAGCTTGATACATTTTGTCCAAGTACAGAAGGAAGAAGGCGTCACAATTTCTACACTTGTGGCTTTTGGCTAGAAAAGGTATTATTAATTTGGTTTTTATGAAATTCCTAAAACTAAAAGAATATAAATTTACCTGGTTAGCTGTCGTCTATAACAGTCTCACCTTGGATTTGATATGCTATACACGGCAGCGGTAAGATGCTACTCAAATAGTAAGTAATACAACAAAACAACATAATCTCTCTTACTTTAACGGGGAGTCTTCAGTTGTTACTCGAAACACAAGGGTTGGATATAAGTTACGACGATAAATTCTCGATATATTCTCATAAATATACTCTTGAAATATTTGTTTGATTTATTGAGTGGTATTAGAAAAGAATACATATAGTATATGCCAATGAGAAAAATGGCCATACATAGTGTTTAAGTCTCTATATATGAAAATGATATAATCAATATTCAAACATCAAAGCACTTCCTGCAGCGATGTTATTTTCAAAAAAAAAAAAAAAATACTTATATGATTATTCAACTTAGGTTAAGATACTTCAAGGTATCAGGAGAAGAAAACTAGAAACAAGTTGTCGACACAGTAAAATCAGATCAACTCATATTATATATTAAAAAAAAACAACATATTTAATCAAATTATATATATATATATTATCTTATTCAAAAGTTATAAACAAATATTATTGCATTAAACTTAAAAAAAAAATTAAAAATTATATACTAACGAGTAGAATTCTAGTTAAATCATTGAAAATTAAATGTTTTTTCTTGTTATATCTATCAAAAAAAATATTTATAAAACAAAAAAAAAACAAAACTATATTATTAAGGTCTTAACTCACCGATGAACAGCGTCGTCATTTTCGTGACTGCGTTAAATCGACATTGAGCGTTTGGACTTTTTTCAACTAACATCCACAAGAAGAAGATAAACCATATAATTGCTTTCCCTACCACGAACGAGAAGAGTCAAATGCGTAGCTATCCACCATCGTTAATGCTGCCACATAATCTTGATTTTACGCACTCATCAAAAAGTTCTATCGGCGATTTAAGACCATTAGTTATCAGTTAAGCAAAAGATAAGTATCGCCCGAAATGAAATTAGTAAATAATATTACTTATTAAACTTATATATATATATATAATTATCTAGAAATTTAAGTGAACTTTTAAAATATTATTGAAAAAAAAAAAAAATAACAAAACAAAAACCAACAACAATATTATTAATATATCTTAACAATATTATGAAGAAATTCTTAATTTCCTTATAACACAAAGAAAATGTTAACAAATCCATATAACTTGTGTGTTATCAACGATTTAATCTTATTAACAAAAAAAAAAAACATATAACCATAAATTTAAGAAACAAATCAAAATATGTAGATGAAAAAAAAAAAAAAACAAATAAAACATAGATAACGTTAACAAAAACTTTGAGGAAAGTCTATTAGGAATTAAACTTGTGCATTCTTTAAAAGTTTAAATAATACAAAAAAAAAAAAATTAAAAAACATTTACATTTCAAAAAGTTTATCAATACAAATCCAACAAATTATAGTTGGAAATCATATATATTTAATTGTAAGTTGGGGAAAACGAACAAAACAAAGAGTTCTTTTTCTCTCGAAACAATGTATGTATTTTCTATATTATACTTATACATAAACAAACTGTTATTAACAATTATATATAAATTATAAGATGATGCATAAAACATTAATAACATACATAAACAAACAAACACGTTTAAGGTAGCCTGGCAAAAATGAATTTTAAGTGGAGTGGCAAAATGAATAAAAAAACAAAAAACTTATTTTCCTTAAGAATATATTTAAAAAATAAAACTTATAACATTTGATGAATAGTAAAAAAAAAATACTATTATTTCGTATTACAGCAAATAAAACCAAAAAAATTGAAAATGATGAAATTATCAAAATAAAAAAAAAAAAATAAAGAACATTACTTAAATCTCTAACTAGCGGAGAGACAAAAATGGTCAAACAGTTTTATTTAAGGTGTAACACTTTGTGAAATAATTGGACATGGTAAGAACTTTCATAACAACCTTAATGGTTGCACCCCCAATTCCAGCGGTATTCCACTTTACTTAATCTAGAATGTAAGTATTACGGGCAAAATCTATCCGTTCCCAGGTAAGTTGGTATATCTCTTTACCCATTTTTCCTTGACAAAATAACATCTTTTTTGGTGTTGCTTACTTATTAGGTGACCTACTTATTACACCCTCCAAAATGTGCCTTAAGTATCAGGTGAGCTACTTACTTATACCCTCCAAAATGTCCCTTAAAATCTTGCAACACTAAAATACTCTAAATTAGAAATATACTAAATTAGACAGAACATCGAATACAATCTGCAAGTTATTCCTTCGTCTTATGCAGTCCTTCCGTAACACAAATGAAATCGCGCAAATTCCAACCACATCACAAAAATCACACAAAAACAAAAAAAAAACCACGAAAAATTCCTGAATTTTTCATAAAATACTAGTCGCCCAGAAATGTTAGGAGGTACCCCATCCAGAAAAAAAAACGCACCCACTGTTATGCAACTGAAAATTTTGACTGCTCGCCTGTGGACTTCCGGATCGATTGTTGGTATTCTGTAGGGCATACTCGTGGGAGCCATGTATAACGGCTAAAATATATCGCATACCTCAAGGTGTCTATTTCCAACGGAATGTGTTGCATACGCTTAGAACCGACATCCGGTTAATTTGCGAGAATAATAGTTGCATAGCATTGGGTACTAATGGCAATTGGATTGAGCCAAATTTCGTATTGCATACCCAGAGGTGCTAATGTTGTGGGATACCTACTGATATTTCTGGGCGACTAGTATTTTATGAAAAATCAGGAATTTTTCGTGGTCTTTTGTTTTGTGGTATTTTCGTGTAATGCAAGAATATTCGGATTTTGTTAGGAAGCTCTGAAATTGCATGTGACGTTCTGTTTAGGTTGGAATGAATGGCTTGAAGGGAAGGTTTAGAGGTGAACTTGTAAACCATTTGTATTCATATTAACACGAAGGCGTTTATCACAGTTTTGGTAGTATTACCACCACCCTTATTCCGCGTGGCGTTTTACTAAAATGCTTTAAACGCCAACTGTCGTTCTTTAAGGCGTTTCGTTTTTTAAGAGTAGATCGTATGTGAAGTGTGGACCTACATACTTACCGACGAAGATGTTTGGTGGCGTTTAATAACTGAAATAGCTCTTAAACACCGAAACGCCTTAAAAAGTGCTGAATAAGGGTGACTATGTACATATGTATGTACATATGTAGTACCAACCGTCAGACCGAAAATGGAAATTCAGGTAAGTAAGGCAAGGCTTCTTCGCACACTTAAGGAGTTTCAATACTGTCACGTGCAAAGTTATGGATATGAAAGTATAAACTTGCGGTAAACTATGCGCCATAAAATTAAGATTAAAATATGAGGGGGCAGCTAGTCACCATATCACTGCAGCCAGATGATGGGCCTATTTGATTTACTTCAATTAGAGCTCATGATACTCGAGTTAGTAATGAATCCTGGAAGATCTTTGAGTGAGCTGGCAAATATGTCCTCTGATTCAAGGTAGAATTTCCCTAAGTTACGATGACGTGTTCTGATTAGACAGTTACAGTGACACAAAATGTGTTCTGCTAATTCTTTGTCCTCGTTGCGCATTCTGCAAGTGTTATCTTGAGTTATTCCGTTGATGGGGATCCTTTTCTGGCTAGTATATCTGCCATTTCATTGCCTGTATGTCCGCTGTGTCCTGGCACTCTGTTTGTGCTTGGCTAATCACATAAGTAGTTGAAGGCAGTCCCATACTAGTTTTGATGTTATTTTATATGCATTAATGCCTAGCAGTTTTGCTGTCAGAGAATAAAAATGTTCTTATTTGTTATAGATCTGTTCATATTTTCTCTGAGACATAGTTCTATAGCAAAGATTTCCGCTTGAAATACGGAGTTACGTTTGTCCTTGCTTGTGTAGATGAATGTTATTATATTGACACCGTATACTCCAGTCTCAACTCCTTCATTTGGTTTTGATACATCTGTGTAACATACATGGGAATCGCTTGCAAATGTGGGGCTGTTCTGTTCCCAATTATGCTCCATAAATAAAACGAATTCGTGGTAAACTAAATTTTCTGCTACCCTTTAATATTTGTCAACATCCAGGGTACACCTAAAATTTTAAATTAATTAAACAAATCCATCAATATTTAGTCTTCTTTTATTATGTGTGTGTATATATATATATTTCTTGTTTTTTTTTTTGTAATATTTATCTGCCTTTTTGTATGTTTTCTGTTTTTTTTTTTTTTTTATGTTGAAATAATTTCAATTACAATATAATATTTTCTTGTTTTTAATAAATGTATACACTTAAACACTAAACAAAACTTGAGTGTAATGTTATTCATACAATTACAATTTATCTTTTCGTTTTGTCCTTGTTTTTGTTTTTATACTTAATATGTTGTGTAATTTGTTAATAACTTTATACAAAAAATCGTTCACTTATACAGTTTAATTTTAATAATTAAATAAATATATATCATACATTATTTTTGTGTTTTTCTTTTGCTTTTTTTTTTTTTTGTAATATAGAATATATATGAATGTATATATTATTTTGAAGTAATTACAAAAAATACGACAGCAAATTAAAAATTACCTGTTTTTTTGTTTTTTCTTAACGTATAAATATTTTTTTGTGAATTTTGTTTTTTTGTTTAATAATTTATGTGAATATATAGATTCAAAGGTACAGCAACTTATAGTAAGAACAATGCATTTTGTTTATTATTATTTTACTAAATAAATAAGTAAATCTTAATTATTTTCGTTTAACAATTGATAAGGACATCTTTTTTCTTTTATGTATTTTTAAGATATTTCTCTTTAATATTTTTTTTTTTATTTTAAAAAAGAATCAACGGACAATAAAAAGAAAACAAAACAATTGAAGATCTTTCTTTTTTCTGAATAACTACTATATAAATGGTTTGTATTCTATGGTGTACTATTTGTTTGTGTTTTTTTTTTTTTTACACAAAAGAGGAATTAGAAATGTATTTATACTTAAGAAAAAATAAAAAGAAAAATTATTTAGCAGTTCTTGAATAGAATTCTATATTTTGTACACAGCCAATCATTTGAGTGTTTGTTTCCAATCACTCGGTACCAATTTTTCGCACTTTTAATCATTCCCGTTTGGTTTTAAGAAAAGAGTCTAAAAACTATTTAATACAATTGAGGCAAAAGAAAACTTTTGTATTTACATCTGTAATTGGGTGTCTGTTCATCTTTGAAACGTTCTTAAAAAACTATCATTAAGTTGATTCAATATTTTTTAAGTTGTTTTTTGTTTTTCTTCTGTGTATTGTGTGAATTTTAACTATTTGAGTTTATATTTTAATATATGCGCTTTGTATACGGTATGAAAATATCGGCAGTGGATTTAAATTTACTATTTCTTATATTCAACGATTTTTTTTTAATTTTTTTTTTTTTTGTTTTTCTTATATTTTGAAGGTGCTGGTTGGTGTTTTAATATTTTTTGAATTTTTTTTTCTATACTATAGTGCGTTATTTCAGATTAATTTTAAACGTATTCTCTTTACAACTGCACTATTAATTTTTATTTGTATATTTGGAAATGTTATTTAATATTTTTTCATAGTTTTGTTTTTTTTTTTTTTTTTGTTTTTGGTTTTGTTAATAGAAAAATACCGCTTTTTTTGTAAACTTTAACTATTTTGTTGATTTAATTTGAATAATGTTCTACTTTTTGTAATTTTTTTAACTGCATCCGTGGTGTGAAAATATATTTATTTTTTTGTTTTCGAATATACAATTTCTTAGAGCTATTTTATTACTTGTTTGTATTTTTTTTTGTCTGTACATTTTTAATTTATATAGAGGCGATAGTATTTTGTTTAAATCGAATGGTATTTAACTAAATAGAATTAAAATAATGTTTAAAAAGGAAAAAGGAAAGTGTGAGCACAGTATAATAACCAATAAAAAAACCAACAAATGTTGGTAGATTACGAGTAATTTTAGTTTACAAGGCAATATTTCTGCAGGGAAAAGAATAGAATAGGGTAGAGGTACTTTCTTTTTATACTGCACATTTGGCGCGCTTGGCGAGGGATGGCACATCTATGTATGTACATAATAAGTCTTTCAAATCATAGAAGAAACATTTATGGATTTGAGGTAGGTTGCCATTCGGATGTATTTTAGAATAGGAAGAATTTAAATACACACATATAATATCCAATTTAAATACTTCAATATGAATTAGACTGCTGCTCAGCGGATAAAAGGTAAAGGAAATACAAAACAAATTTATTGAAAAAAAATATCTGGAGTAAAGCAATAAGGTCAAAGGCCGATCGTTCTAAAGTCGAATTTTGCTCCTCAATTCGGTATGTGAATTCAGAGATATGCTGTCACTGCAATCACCTTAAGATTAACACATTGTGATAAGTAAATAAGATTAGTAAGAGTCTTGAGTATTAGATCTTAATATATGTAAATAAATAAATAAATTCAAAATATGTGACAAGAATTATATACTTTATATACATACAAGTTCGTAAAACAGCCGGAAAATACTACACACTGGAAATTAACCCGTCGTCATTACTACTTCCCGATATTGAAGCGAATCCATTTGCGATAGCTATGCAATTTATGTTATGTGGGTGTTTTATTCTTCACACGAATGTAAGGTTTATTGCAGTTTTCGAAGGGCACTTTATTGTTAAATTTTTTCATATAATTTATTTGTAAAATCGAGTAATTACAATGTGATCTCAAGTGGAACGGTGTTTGATTACCAAACCGGTAGGATGGTCTTATAAAAACCAAGGGATATACAATATTAAGCAAACAAACTATTTTATAATTGAAATGTTAAAATATCTTCGGGTTATTGATAAAAGTGATCGAGTTATTTTTTTTTATGTAAGGAGAGTATTTCGAAGTTTTACACAATTTTTTAGAATGTTTGTGTTCTGTGTATAAAGATTAATTTGAATGACCCAAAGAGATGCCAGTAATCCACTTTAATTGCCTAGCTCAGTGTAAGATAAAATGTAAATACTTGCCTGGATGCAAATAAACAAAAGCTGATGGTTCTAGTGAATTCAATCGAAAGCACGACGCGCATAATTGAAAGAACAATTGGAATATTAAAATGTCGTTGTAGATTGTTGGAACTTGAAAAAAAAAAAGAAGATATAACCCCTAGGACTACTTTGGGATACTTGATTACCAACACCAGTTGATTACCGATCTATCCCAACCGTTTGAACACAATTCCAACTACGTTTATTCCAAAGTCAGGAAATTTGGTGCTATTTAAAGTCGTATAAAAGACGTGCTCAATTCTAATAGAATCTGTCCAACATTGGAAAAAGGACAAGCTTTCGGAATATGAATTCATTTTGCACTTGAATGGACAAAAATTGGAGTATTTTGTGTAGCAATCAAAAATCTGACTGAAAATGCCGACAAAATGAAGCATTTTAAACAAATTTATATAAAACAAAGAATAATATTTCAAATGAGTTTAGGTTAATGGATTAATTAAGATCCGTACAGAAGCCTGTAGAGATGGAGAAGGAAGCCTCATAGTTGTCACAGTCGGTGCTGAGAATATGGAAAAACTTCTTCTGCAGATACGTATACGTATAACGGCGATGATAGCCAAGACTTCCATCCACCTGACCAAAACGAAAAGAGGATAGCAATATCCAAGCTTGAGTTCAACAAGGCTGCTGGACCTGACGGCTAACCAGCCGAGGTATTCAAAGCAACTGGAAATGATCTGGTAGAGAGCGACACCAGCGGTCCGCCTTGCAGTCTTCGAATCAAACCCGGTGGAACAGCGCTATAGAGGAAGACCTCGCCTTAGGTGGCGCCCACAAGTAGATGAGGCTTGTTGGTTGAGACCCAGGATCACCCCGAACTGTAACGCCACCTAAGTACGTTAGGTTAATTCTGTAATTTTTTCTAAATATTTGTCATTTATTTCTAGTTTAAATTTTTCTCTTATCCGCCTAAAGAAGATTTCCAATGTTCATTATTGCGAATTATGTACATATCTCATGAATATATTGTGTAAATAAAATCACAATCACTACTATTATTCAAAAATAATTGAAACTATTTGTTTTTTCACATAGCTTGTGCTTATAATTGGAATAGATCCAAACATTTTAATTCTGCATCCATTTCACCAAGGTAAGCAACTATTACAATGCGCACGATTTATTAAAGTATCGAAGAAACACTTGCACTTTTCTTGTTCAGTAAAAAAAGAAAAACTAAATTAAAGGTCAAATCAAAAAAAAATATAAATTTTAAATTGTATGCCCGTTTAAATTTCTATATAAATTTGCATATTGTTTATCTGGAGGTTATGCGTTTAAGGTATCTACCGAATAATGTGTGTTTATTATGTTTTCTTCATTCAGGTTTTGTTATTATATAATTTCAAATTGTATTCGTTTAGTATACTAAATGTTTCGTTTTGTTTAACTATTTAAAATGGGGTTCTTGGTTTGGTTGTTTTAAGTGATAATTCATATTTTGTTTATATAATTTTGGTATTAAAGCCGGTAATGCACTTTATAAATGTACTATGTAAATTTGAATTGTATATAGAATTTTTATTTCTTTTTTTTTTATAAAAAAGAAATTTGGTTTTTGTTCATTTAAAAAAAAGAAAAGAAAATAAATTCATTTCCGTTTAGAATCGACCAATTATTTATCTGCACTTTTTCACACGTCACATCAAACTTTTATTAAAATTTTAATCCGTTATTTTCATTCAATTTTTAATAAATATTTTCATGTGCACTTTTTTTTTTGTTTTGTTTTTCTTAAAAATGTATTTTTTATGTAAATGTAAATTTTTAATACTTTGCTTAAACAATTTTTACGATTATTGTTTTTATGTTGCACGAATAATAGCAGTTATGTATATATGCTTTTATTTATTATACTTTTGTTTTATAATTCTGAAAAGTATATAATATATATATATATAATTATTCAAGTTATATGTGTATATATATATATATATAATTTTATTTTGGGTTGCAATTTGTTTATATAATATAATATAGACTTTTTTGTTTTATTTTATATATATATATAATATATTTAATTTTAATTTGTATTATTTATTTACTTTGAACTTAAATAGAGGTATTTCTATTTTCCCAAGTGTTTTGTTACCATCTCCGTGTTGCATAGCATTTTTTTTTATAACTATATCTGAATTTGTTATGAATATACTTGCTTTTATATAATCTGTTATTTTTCCATAAATAAAAAATGATAAGCAAATTATATTAAAAAAAAATGGAATGAACAAAATATGAAATTAAAGTCGAAAATGCGCTTTCCTCTTAAAATGTTGTTTGAAGTAGTAGACCCTGAATTATAAGGTAAACTTTGTTTAATGCATTACTTATGAAGTATAAAGCAATTTTTTCCACTTATAGGCGTCCGTTCAATAAAAAAAAGTAGTGTTGTAGGGGAGAAATATTCTCAGTCAAAAAATTTACGAATTTTTTAGTGACATTAAGCGCCGACAATTCGATGAAGCCTCTAAAGTAGAAACTGTATTTTATATAAGGAACTCCAACGGGTAGCGCCAACATTTGTATGTTCATACATATAAACATACGTACATACGTATGAATGTAAGTATACATAGGCTGGAGCTGCTTCAAAAATAATTCTTGTTACGAGTATGTAATGCTTTGCATTCCTCAGCAAAGAAGATGATTTATAGAGTCCCAGCTAACCACTATTCGCACATATTCAAACACGTTGGGCGTAGATACAGTAACTTCTGTCATCAAGATCAATGAAGGAATAGTCAGTTTCTTAGCCTAACACTGGAAGCGAGTAGATATGTATGTAGGTTCTATTTTTCTTTAAAGCAACAAACACTAAAGTACAATTTATGCTTCTATATGAACTGACAGTATATGCTTAAGGGTAACAAAAATAAAAGTCATTTCTAAGGCCTCAAAGTAAATTATCTTTTACGATATACATACTTACATATTTATGAATGGATGTAAGTATGATCCACTTTATAGTTGGAATTATAAAAAGCATCCGTGTGCTCTATGGTGTGTTCGAAGGATGCACAATCAGACAGACACCATATTTTTACAGAGAAACCTCAATTAGAACAATTTCTTGGTTTAAGTTCAGGTGTGTCTGGCACTCATAACAAGTAGGTAAATATTAATCTAAATAAAATAACAAAAAGATTTACCTTCGTTGGAGAGTGATCTTCTATTTGTTCATTGATTTGGTGTATACACCAACAGATTACAGTCAATCGTTTTATTTCTAAATAGCCCACATTCATCACCACAACACATTTGTCGGACTAGTTGCACCTAATCGCATTCATATAACCAACTGATTTAACTAAAGTTTCTCTTTAAAAACTAAAGCATATTCAATCAAGTTGGTAAGTGTCTTACCTATCTACGGGCCAAATTGATCACAAAAAAATATATAACAGTCGAAAAAAATAAAAAAATAAAAACTAAAATTGAAACACAACTTCATACTTTTAAAACCGATAAAATATTTTTATATTAAGAAAAAAAAAATAACTATAAACTTAAAAGGTATCGTAATATATTAATAATAATAATAATAAAAAACATTCAACATTTGTTTAAAAGTTAAAAGAAAAGAAAGGAAAAAAAAAAAAACAAAAATATTAATATGGTATATCTTTTTTAATATTTCTTCTTTTCATTAACGCAATTACTTAACGATCAACTAAATTTGTTTCATTATAACTTTGCGTAAATTATCTTCTTTTCAAACTGAAGAACAAATATTAACTTGTTTTTTAACTTACAACTAAAAAAAAAATAATAAAAATACGTTTATTTTTTTTTTTCTTTTTTAGGAATTAAAACAAATTAATTTACAATTCCATGTGTAGTGTGTATATAACATAATTTTTACTGCGTCTATAAATGTACGTATTCATATTACTTAACAAGGATACAAAAATTAACTATTTTCCTGTGTACAAATTAGAAAACAAAAATTAAAAAAACCGAATAAACTTTTCTTTGTTTGAATTATTTAGTGGCTTATTATCTAATTTCTTTTTGTTAATATTTAAACGATTTTTTTTTTTAATTTACATCTAAGTAAACAGTTAATATTTTTTTTCCTGCTTAATTTTTAGAGAAAAAATTGCGACAATATTTACAAAAAGAGAAAAGAAACTCTATTAAACAGGTAATATATATATATATATTGTTTAATAATTAATAGTAATAAAGCAAATTTTAAAACCAATAATTATTTGTATACAAATTATTAAACTAGTTACATATACATAGTTATAAAATATAATTATATATGTATAAAAAAATTATTATATATATATATTTAGTTTTTCATTTTCTTTGTATCGAATTATTCAATTATTTACAAATATATGTAATATTTATAAATATCTTTCTTTTGTTTGTTTTACCTTTCATCACATTTATATTGTTTCCATTAATTCATTAATTGGAAAAAAAGAAAATGAAGAAAATAGTTTGCAGTAAAAAAAAAAATTAACGGAAAAAAAACAGAGGAAAGTAAAAGGTTTAATTACAAAAGAATATATAAAATAAAAACAAACGTCAGCTGAGCTAAAAAACGTTGCAGGAAAATAGCTTTGTCAATTATTATGTAGCAGTACCGGTAGGAAGAAACTGAACACGCAAAGAGATTTAGAATAATAGAAGTTTTTAAAACCGGAATTTAACAACAAAAAGTTGAATCTAAAATGTAATGTAATATGTAAAATAAACAACACTAAGGTTTGAACTGCGAGTCTACGTAGAATTCTCAAAGCATTAGAACATTCTATAACAATCAAATCCTAATACTCGCACGGGAAACAGGTATACGGTATATCAGTTTTATACGTCTAGAGGGTCATCTAATTTAACTGAGTTCAACACTCTTTAGTCAGAAAAAATAAATAAAGAGCATACATACTACCGTAAAATGTATACAAACCATACGTATTTCTTGATGAACTTCCCGAACATGTATACGCGTAATCGTTTAAGACTTTAGTTAGAACGTATTAAAGAAATGTGTTTTGTCGAAGAAAATACATAGAAGTTCTTAATATAATTTGCACAGTCTAATCATAATATGGTCTTAGCAATTTCAATTTGATTCCCTTGTCAATAAATTTAGATAAATGTGCGAAAAACTCAAATTCAAATTTTTAAATAATTTACATTTACTTTGATGATGAAAACAGGCAGAGTGATAATCGTCGACTTGATTATCGCGTCGGAAAATTTTACAAGCTATGTATTTATTTTTATAAGAAAGACACATTTATTTTTAAATCGAAATTGTTTTTGTACAACAGACAACTTGAAAAATTTTGAAAACATATTTTGTTCGCCGGAAGTGATAGCGAGTATCTTTCCGATTGTAATTCGAGTTCTTCCAAGGTATGTTTCCATCATGATAGCGAGTATTTATCCGATTGTAATTCGAGTTGTTTCAAGGTACGTTTCGATCATGTAATTAAAAAGACAATCCTAAACTTCTTTGCCTAAGTTTCCGAAGTGCATGTATGCAATTTTATGAGCACAAAATCTTAATTTGATCCCAATCGACTCAAATCTTTAATTAGAAATTCGATAAATAAGAATTCATAAAAAATAATGGTTCAGGCAAAAATTGCCCCATTGCAAAAGTAAGTATGCATTTCAAATGAAAACACGGTACATTACCTCACCCCCATTTCGCCTCTTTCAATAATTTAAGGATCTCCTAAGTTCAGTTCCCTCCTAACTGCTACTAAAACTTGGTGTTTCTCGGTTTATCTTCTTCTGTACATATAAACTTTGACTTTTGTTTCTCATAATTTGTATATAATGCATGTAGACACATAGTAATTAAAAAAGGAGTCAAATTTTCTACATAAAAAAAAAATGGGATAATTTGTTTAAACCTTTTTATACTCTCATTCACTTATCACACTGAAAAAATTCTATTTTTTCACACATCTTTTCATCTTCAGTTAATAATTTGTTTAAAATTAGTTTTACTTTTTTTGTTTAGTTTTTACCTAGATTTTTTTTTTGTTTTTTTGTCGGGTTTAGTAAACTTATATAAGAAAATCTTAGAAACTATGAAATTTTTTTTTTTATTTTTAATTTTTTTTTTTTCAGAATTATTTTCTTTATACACAAAAAACGTGGACATAGATATCCAATCCTTGGTATACGTTTAATTATTAAATATGTTATTTTTGTTTTCTTTTTTTTTTTTTTTAATATTTAAATTAAATAAGCTAAAGTTTGTTTTTATCTCAATTAAAATGTTTTTTTTTTTATGTATAAATTTATATTTAATATTTTGTTTTATGTCGCAATGCCACCAAACCACAGATTACTATTTGTTTTACATACATATATATAGATATTTAAATTCTTAAACATTTGTATCCCATTATTTCCGATTTCATCTTTTGTATTGGTCAACTGTATCCTTGTAATTATGTTAGTTGTTTTTTTTTTTTTGCTTTTTTTTATTATTGTTTTAAAATTTCAACTACTATCAATAACGATTTTTTTTGTTTTTTGTTTTTGTTTTTTTTTTAATAATAAATTATACAACTAACTTGTGTTAGTTTGGTGATAGCAGCTGGTGTAGGAGCAAGGATTCGTTTTGTTTATTAGGGTCACCTCGTTGTGCTGCTTCCAAAGAAATCGGCTGAAATAAAAAATATATATTTTTTTGAATCTAATAATTACAAAAGGGCTATTAATCTACCATTATTTCTAAAAATATGTACAGTCTTGGACCACAAATATTAGAAAGACTCAAATAAATGTAATTTTTTTAATTGGCTGGGAAAGATTAGAAACAAAATAATTTCATTTAGTTTAAAACTTCCAACTAATTCCCAACAAAAATGTACTACCTTGGTCAAATGTATTAGGCACATTTATTTTATTGATTTTTACAAAATGAAATAGACTACATTTTAAATTATCATATCATTCCGACAGTAAAATAAATATTTAGTTTAGATTTTTCCTTTAAGTATTAGAGCCTTATCGGTCTTGCCAAGCCGTAACGAGAGTTTGGATGGTAGCATATCTTCAAATTTTTCAGAGATGACTCTTCTCTGCTAGACCATTGAGCGACTTATACTTAAGCGCACAAAAGGATTCATTAAGATCTTTGAGCTCTTAAGTTTTATTAAGTCATACAAAAAAAACAAGAGTGCCTAATACATTTGGCCAAGGCTGTAAGTTGATATTAGATCACGAAGAACTATGCTACATCAACTACCCGGGTATTAGTCTATTATGGAATACTGCAGACAAAGTGGATATTGCTGCATGGCAAAAGTAGCCTGCAATAAAATATCGTAAAAAGATTACAAGAATGCATCAACACTCCAGCACAAAATATTTTTGATTCTACCAGTAAAAGAAGGCACATACACAAGTGAGAAGGAACCTAAATAAAGCAAGTTGGATAAGAAGCAAGCTGGTTCACAAGAGTTATGTTAGCTAAAGCGTAGTTGTATTTCGTTATAGGTATAGTACCATCAATATAAGGACTTGCATTTTATATCGCTAATACTTATTGGGCAAGACTGTACACATAGGAAGACAACACACAAAAAAAAAGTTATTTCAATAATTTGCTTTTTTACGATCAACGAATATAACACGTACGCCCTTTTACAGTAGCAATGTCATCTAACAATTCGAAACCAAAATAAACACACCTCTTTACATATTTGTGATAACATGAAAAATTCATCTGATCTTTGACTTTTGCCGTCTCTCTGTATATCTCTGGTCTGGGCCTGTGGGTAATTCAGGGGCGTAATGCTAAAAAGAATCCTTTAAATTCGGTTTAACTTACGTGTCTGTGGCATATCGAAACCGAAATTCAATGTCGGATCTGGTGGCGTATTCAATAATGAATTCCCTGTCAGCTGTTGTTGCTGCTGCTGCTGTTGTTGTTGCTGCACCGTCACTCCTCCTTGTTGTTGCTGTGAGGTTTGTGACATACCAAGTGGATTTGTACTATTCGCGCCCACCATCGATCCCTGGCCTAAACCGAGGGGGCTCTGCGGAGTTCTTAAGCCACCACCGGGACCAGCATTACTTGGATTGTTGACACTACCGCCGCCACCACCACCAGGAACACCATTATTGACAGTAGCCGCTGTTTGCTGTTGCGCTCGACCACTGACCACAGCTCGTAATTCTTGTCGGACAAACTCTGATGAGTTTGAACCATTACCAGCTGCAAGAAGGAAATTAAGAACTAAAATTAATTTAATAGAATACATGACAGCATTCTGGTACACACCCTGATGGTAGTAAACATTTAAACAGTTATGTACTTTTGTTAGCCACATTAAGATTATATAATTTACAAATTATTTTATATTTCCAATTAATAAACGATTATAACATAAATGAGTTTTTTTTTTTTTATGGGTGAATGAATAGATGCAACTAGGTGGTGGATTGGATGTGTTTAAGATATATTCTAGTTGTATTTATTTATTTATTTTTATAATAAATACTAATATGCATATAAACAAACATATAGATGTAATGTGGAGTGGATGGATTTCTTACAGAACCGAAAGTGCAACCTAAGCGGATCGTGGGTGAACATGGAGAAATGATAAATGACGGAAATACAAAGATCCCAATGACATGGAGAATAATATTTACAATTTTGAAAACATAATAAAAACCCAAGAGAAGGTGATATAAAAATTAAAAATAAAATGCGGGCCGCTAAGAAAACCTTTGTAATCAAATGTATTCAGTGATAGATCAAAATGTATTTAAGTGTCAATGGCAATACTTGTTCTTCGTGTACTTCGCTTGTTTCACCCTCCGTCTTGTGAAGATTTTGGTTCATTTCAGAAATGACGATGATCACAGTGAATCTACGAATTGCAAATTTCCGTCATATTCTGTAAACGCGAAAGAGCGATTGACTGCAAGGAGTAGTTCGCTATCAAGACTACATCAAGTGTAAATTCAGCAGCCAAGATAACAATTTATAAGATCATGAAATATTGCTTCTTTGAACTTTTCGATTAAACTAAGTGTATCCGAAATACAACTTTCATAATATGTATTTTATAAAATTAAAATCCAAAGAGCAGTCTAGTGCCAATCGTCACGAAAGGTTAGGACGAACGACAAACTCTCGTCACTGATGTAAATAAAATGCACGACTGGGTCGTACGTACTTGCACCTTTATGCTAAACTTATACAAACTACTCAGGATTAAAATCGTAACCGTAAAGTACGGTAGAAAGACAGTTTCTGTGAATCAACAAAACTTTAATAGAATAGTATATGAAGGGAAACATACATAGATGATCACAATAATACCAACGACCTCTTCAAGTAATGTACCTTTGAACGCAGCGCAATAGATTTTCTTAGAGCCTTCTTGGTTATCACAACAATAACAATAAAAAAAAACAAATACTCAATTTAAACAAGTCACTGAATACATATGATTAATTTTACAGTAAAGACACTTGTACACCACTATCAAAAAATTAATAAAACTTTAAGACGTTTTTTTTTTTTCCATTTCGCCAATAGTTGTGTTTACACACGCCCCTCCCCCCACAATTTAGAATGTTAATTTAGAAACAACAACAACAACAACGAAAAAGGGAATACATCCAAACAAATATCAATATCTGAAATGATTTCTTTCAAAACATAAATTTTTTCTCGCACACCCAATTAAACATTATTAACGAATGAATTGTGAACTTTAAATGATTTATTTTTACATATTGAGGATGCCTCTTCTTCATCATCTGGGTGGTTAAATGGAACATTTATACAAAAAAAAAAAGTATGGGATTTATGTGGTGTTATTTATGTATGTGCACTATGAGTTATTAACAAAAATCAATTACTCTTCTTCCGTTTATAATTTGGACAAAAAAAAAATGTTTGGGATATAAATGAAGTGTTTGTGTGCATGTAGTGTGTTGGGGAATTTGTGCTTTGGGTGTGGGTGGTTGTGGAGGGGATTGTAGTGTAGTTTTGTGTTTACGAAAGGGCGGGCTTAGGAGAGAGAAAGAGAGAGCAATTGAGGGTGGACAGTTTTTTTTTTTTTTTTATTGAGTGACCAAACATGGAGAGACGGCCTTACCGGTCTGCGTGCGACCATAGAAATCATTTGGCGGTGGCCCTTGTCCAGCATGTTGCATACTGTTGAACATCATGCCATAGCCGCCGCCGCCAGTACCATCCGATCCACCAAAAGAACGGGGCGAGCCTGTGTTGTTTAACAATTGCATTTTGTTAGAAATGTTTTTTTTTTTTTAAATATTTATTTATGTATTTTTGGTTTTATTTGTTATTAAGTTGTTTAATGGATTTTTTTATGGGCCTTTGCGGTTTTTGTTTTTATTTTAATTTGTTTTCAGGGAGATAAGTGACTTAATTTTCCAATCAGAAGCTATGGGTTGTAATGGGTTTAAGATTTAATTTCATTTTAAAAATGTTTTTACTATATGACCGAGCACAGTTTAGATTCACAAAATAATTTTTAGGGTAACTTTCGATCTAAGAAATTGAACCAACATGAGTATACTCCAAGGGAAACTCTTTTAAAGTAATGAACAAGAATTTAATCGGCCAAATTCCGAACTACACTCTTTAATTACAATCGTTATGTTTCTTTAATCTGTTGTGAATATAATAGTATTCCATTAATAAAATAAAGGAAAAATCTTTACCTGATCTTACGAGGTAAAGAAATCAAATGCAATTATGCAAGAATTTAGAATTCATAAATATTGTACTGATCGCACTGATATCGTATAAAAGAGGTGTTTTGCGAAATCCGTTTACTTTGAAGTTATACAGAACGAGCAAAAAAATTGTTTCAACGAATCTATAAGTTAAACAAAAACCTGTATTATATATATATAGCTCAGCAAAGCTCTTCCTTCAAGTTTAATTTGACTTTGATTTATAATCATATAACAAGAGTATTCCCAATCGTGAGTGCATGCCCAACTTTAACTAAACTATGCTCTGTCTTTGACAAAATTCCTATAACTTTCCGCGAAGAAAAAAATTCATAAATGCATTGTCGCCCCCAACATACCTGGCAAGTGTTGAGTCGCTTGAGGTACACTCGTTTGCCGTTGCATTCGCTGCAACTGCTGACTATTAAACACGTTTCCGGGTGGTCCGTACGGTGATTGTGGACTTGGTGAGGCGGGTCCTGGAAAACCATCTGCCGTATTTGGAAATGAATTCTGCCGTTGAATACCTCCAGCGCCTGGTGAGTTTAGAGAACGTCTCTGTGTTTGGAATTGCCTATACGGACTAACACCCTGTGATGCAAAAACAAATAACGAGAAGAAAAACAAAAAAAGAAAAGAAAAAATAGATTAGTACCAGTTGAATTTCAAATTAAAATGCCACCTTCTGTCCCACCTGCAACTGAGCACTCAGCATTGGGTTGTGCTGCTGCTGCAGGGAGATCCTTGAATTGGCGTTTCCACCACTATTGGCGCCAGCAGCCGATGTATTCCATTGCTGGGGTGTAACGCCACCAGGACCAGTGCCCACTGATTGAGCGTTCACATTAAATGGAGGTAGACGGGGTGACAACTGAGCGGCTGTATTATTCCCAACGACATTCTGAAAGGCCATTTGTTGTTGTTGTTGTTGCTGCTGTTGTTGTTGCTGCTGTTGTTGTTGAACTTGTGAGAGTTGCTGCTGCTGTTGTGGGGACAATCGCTGACCGTTGTTGGTAAATTGTGGTTGATAGCCTATAAAACAGATTTTCTTTAACAATACTGAACCAGAAAAGAAATGTATTTGAATGACTCACCTGTATTCGCCTGAGGACTGAATGGAGCACCCCGTTGACCGGGACTTAACTGTTGTTGAACCATACTTAGGGCGAAGTTCGGACTTAGTTGGGAGTCCGGTTGCACGTTGTTACAAGAAAGTGAGACATTTGGTGCTACGGAATTGTTTAACAGTGAACCAATGTTGTTAGGACCTGGATTGAGACCTGAAATTTGAAGATAAAGCGATGTTTCCAAACGGCCTGTTCTCACGCTACTTACACAGCTGATCCCTACGTGCTGTCGCACTCTCTGGAACCAACAAATGTTGCTTCTGCTGCTGTTGCAACAGCCTCTCCTTTTGTTGAGCGGCTTGTAACATTCGCTCTCTTTGCATTCGCCCTGGAATTCCGATATTTCCATTCGGTAGTTGGAAGCGTAGATTTCTCGGCGCTTGGTACATTGGTGGTGGATGTGGGAATCCCTAGAAAAAAAAAAACAATATATAAAATTCTCAAAACGCACATGTATTAGGGTTGTATTCAATTGACTAACCTGGTTGGCTTGCATGTTTTGTAATTGCTGTTGCTGCTGCTGCGTGATTCCACTGGGACCACCACCGCCCACACCTAATTGTTGGGAGTACGGCGGTGGTGGTCGACTGTTGAATGCTGCTGCTTCAACCTGCATCAAAGACTTTTGAATTTCATTGATGGCAATCTTCTCGTTGATTTCCTGTTGCGAGAGCACATGCGTTGTGTTCCCGTACGTCTGTTCCGCAATATTACAGTCCGGCACGCAATCGATCACATAATTAAGAATGTTCGCAAGCTCTGGATCGAATTCAGAGTTTTGGTGTTGCTGCTGATGCTGTTGCATGGCGTGCATTTGACTATTTGTAGAAATTGTGACTCCACCACCCCCAACATTGACACCCACCATGGCTGCTGAGGTAGGTGCAGACGTTACAGAAGCGATGCTGCCACTAAATGAGGACAGTGAAACTGAGGCGGACGCAGCTGCTGCTGCCGCCGCCGTGGCGGCCGAAACAGATGACGTAGATGAGGTAGCTGCACCGAATGGAGAGCCATGATGGTCCATTTGATAGGCAGAGGCTCCGGCACCCCCACTCGATGATTGAGGTCGTTGTATTGATGAGGTCGCAGATGGTGACTGGAGCGAGGAGTTTTTGGCTTGATCTTGGTGCTGTTGCTGCTGCTGCTGTTGGGCAGCTTGCTGCTGTTGTTGTTGTGTGAGGTAGGCATCGGAAGGCTGCTTGCGAAGAGTTCCACGTCCACTGGTGGGATTCGCATGCGAATTATTTGCAGCAGCCGCTGCAGCTGTTGCAGCTGCTGCTGCCAACATAGCTGACTGTTGTTGATGTTGCTGTTGTTGTTGCGTGACTACGTTCGCCGTATTAGTTGGAGGTCCTTTCAGTTGTAGTCCACTCAAGCCGGAAGAACTGCTTACACGGTTCACTGTCGACGATGTTATATCGGGAATGATCTTCACCACTGGCGTTGCGGAGAGCACTGGCATCTTTGTTGACTTCTCCAACAATGAGGCCAGCATTCGATTGCTTTCGCGTAACTTTGATGGTTTATCATCGGAACGTTTGGCTGCTTTCCCATCGTCTGGTTCATTAGAGGGGCGTTTCCGCTTGCCGGGCTCCTCCAACTGAATTTTGAGAAAACGCTTGAGATCCTCGGAGCTCATATTGTTCGGATTTTGGTGGTTGAGATGATGATGATGGTCTTTGGGTCCGTCGTCTTTTTGCAACTGTCGCATAAGTTCACTGCTGGGACGTGCCTTCGATTGAGCCTCATCATCTTCGCTTTTTTCATTCAATAGCTGCATGGAGGGAAACTGTCATTTACCATGTCTTAGTCCTATTTATATTCATACACTTACCGAGAGCAACATTCGGTTGTTACTTGTTGCTTTTGGTAGAGCATTTCCATACGTTCTAGCCAATGCGGCTGCATTATGGTTGCGATTAAATATACCGCCGCCAGCTGTAATGTTGTCCTTATCCTCTTCAGAGTTCAATAAGCCCTGCAGTTTTATAAAAAAAAATAATAAATAACTACGTTATGACCTTCCATCACAAGTTTTGTAAGAACTCACCTTAAGGATATGGTTTTCGTTCTCTGGCTCATCGGTCACCATTCCAGATCCATGCATGCCGACGGGTTGACCTGCTGCTGGTTGATTTGGCTTCAAAGTCAGCAAATGCCTCAACCGCTCTGAGTCCGTACTATTTCCACTTCCACTAGACCCACTTGGATTCACTCCGCCATTGCCATTGTTCTGTCCGTTGTTGCTATTTGTGTTGTTACTATTCACACTGCCGTTATTGTTATGCAGCATGTGGTGTTCTTTACCCATTGGATCCTTATCGTCAAAGTTGGGAAACACAAAACCATGGTAGCTAGCATTGTTGTTATTTATGTTACTGCTGTTGTTATTCTGCTGAGGACTTGGCTGACTGGCTACATTATGCTGCGACGTCATTTGATACGGCGTTGATGGAGACTGGCACACACCATGTGCCGCAGGACTGAATGCCTGCACCGATGGCGGTCGAGGTGTACTGACTGGCGTCGCCACACTTGTCCGCGAATTCGGTCTAGAGTCAGGCCACGCCGCCACTGACTCGATTTCGAAGGAGGAATGTTGAAAATCAAATTCGAAGTTGTCTGACACAAAGAACGAGGTTGATGTGTTTTCCGGACCCGACGGCGAGTTAGAAAATGATGTTACCATACCGGTTCGCGGTGAAGCTTGCACTTGACCGCCGCCATTTATCACCGACGTCATTAGCGGTCCTCCCACATTCGTCGTTGTGGTATGGTGATGGCTGGTACAAGGCATCATCGGTTGGGACGATGAGGAAGATGAGTCAATTGACGAGGGACACAGTGAGGAAACTATTGACGACACCATCGATGTGCCCGCTGTTGTGTTGGTGTTCATATCATCGGTTTGACTCAGTAAAGTCTGCCAGGACATAATGTAATCGGTTTCCCCCGGAGTACTGTTGAGAAAAAGTCTTGAATTCGCCTTGACGTGCATGTACACGTCGGGGGAACCCAAGCGCAACCGAAATGGTCTCGAGGTAAAACTATTCATATTCGCATTGCCGCCTGAATCTTGCACATCCTTCATGTGACTTTTCAGATGGTGGAGATCCTGAATATGACACAAGTCCTGAATGAGACTTCCACGGCATTTAGATATGTAATCAGCGAATGCATCACGCAGTGCCGATGTGTCTGTCAAAAGTATTTTTCCATGCACATCGAGCTTGAAAGTTAGTTGCTCAAGCGAACGCTGCACTACATGCTGCTGGATGTTCATCTCAAGGGGGGACTCATCTTCCGGGCGGGTGATCAAACAGAGGAGAGACGACGAGTCATCTCCATCATCTGTGGATGAAAAACAAAATACATTATAATGTATAATAAATTACGGGAAAAATGCAAATAATCACCCTTAACTGGCGCTGCAATCAACACCACCTCCTCATACTTTTCTCCGCGCACGCCACTTTTTTGGTCCATAGCATCATTGGCCCTGTCTTTTACCAGCATTCGAACTTTTGTCGAAATACTACGTCTACCCTTTTGTTGCGCCTGCTGCTGCTGTGACTGAGTATCATCTTGGTCTCCCCAGCCAAGGGCCATAGAGTTACTGTTGCTATTGCTACTACCGCTGTTGCTGCTACTATTGTATGACATAGTATTTAGGATTGGATTCAGTTTGGCATGATCAGCGCTATGCAGGTACGAGTAAATTGGTTGCTTATGCAGCTCTGACTTCTCATAACCAAAGAGATCGCGTACGTTTTGGGTGCACGTCTCAATGCAACCATCCGAATTTATTTGCAGCAACACCCAACCCACTGAGGAAATATAGAATTCGATTGCCTCGAAGTAAGCCGATATTTCTGGCGCTTGACCATTCAACGAGGGTTCTGGTAGCGGAGGCTCTGTCGATGAAACCTCACCCTGTTGAACTGGATGGATAGTGCAATTGTCTGTTGCACAGCGGGCACAACGATTCAAACCGGTGGACGAAGCGACGGGGGTTGTTGAACCCGGGACTGTTAGTGATGGGGATGCTCCAGATGAAGAGGTTGTTGTTGCGGAAGATGACGACGAGGAAATATCACGAGATTGACCCTTATCGCATATATCGCGATACTGTAAAGAGAGAGATATAATATTTATTAAAATATTGGAATGTCTTCGATGTTGAAGTAAGAATGTAATTACTAAGCCACAAGCTAGCGAATGGCGGCTATTCAAAGAGAATTTAAATCGAATTAAGTACTGTTAAAATACCTGCAATAATTCTAGCAAAACCAAACCGAATTAGAAATGACAGAAGTGGAAGAATTACCAACTTGACAGGCGCCAGCAAGATCTGTTTTATTGAACGACCAAAATTATTTTTAGAGAAATATTCAAGAAGATTATGCTCAACTACAAGTATTATGCAACTGACATCCGCTGTAGAATTAATTACAGATTTCAAAGAATCTTAACCGCAGTTTAGCTTTTGTCAAACGTTCGTACATATGTATGTACATATATGTATATATTGTCATAATATATGGATGGAACTATATTATGACAATAAATGTTCAAACTACAAATACTTCATTTAAGCTTCTATCACATGCTCTTTCAAAAAATGACTTCATTGAATAAACAGTGATATTAGGCTTCGTTAAACCTTA
Organism: Xylota sylvarum; assembly: GCA_905220385.1. Classification (NCBI taxonomy): domain Eukaryota; kingdom Metazoa; phylum Arthropoda; class Insecta; order Diptera; family Syrphidae; genus Xylota; species Xylota sylvarum. Next base: position 96,917,107 of record LR999957.1, on the reverse strand, counting down.
TATGAATCAATAGAGCATATTACAAATTAAAATCATTCGATCGCTCTGGATATCAATGTTGTTCCCCCAACAATCCCCTATAGGTTGCGTATCCTCAATTTATTGAATATTCATTCTGCCTAATGTCAATCGAATTTTAATTTATTATTTCCAAAATAAATTTCATTATAATATTTTGACAGAAACAATTTGAATTCGCCATACATGACAGCTGACTTATAAATAGTTATACGGGGATTTTTTGAACAAAACAAAACATAATGTACCACAAAAATTCCACTTTTTTGTAGCATTTTTCTATTTTGTTGATTCTACCCACCGAAAGAGCATGTGATACTAACGATAATGATGGATGTTGTAAAATTGTCTAATTTGTTATTCTTTCAGTGGCTGTACCGAGGTAGGATTAGAGTGTAACTGAGCATTAAAATAAATATTTTTCTTTTTGCATTCATAATACGTATTAAGACATTAGTTCATTACTGATTAACGCATTATGGTTTAGGCTTGAAGGTTACGAAATTAGAGTGACTAACTTCAGGCCCATTAAATGAAATCTATTTCTATGGTATAAAGTGCTTATTTCGCACATTAATTTCATGTACAAAAAAGATAATTACGTGGTGTGAGAAATAAAGAATACAAGATAAATAGTCTCTTTCGGCGCCTTGAAAAAAAAAGGTGAAGGTTACTCGTGCAAAAATTGGTAGAATTGTCGGCTACACTTTGAATTTATTATTTATGATAAGAATGGTCCGTGGTAAAAATAATGAGAATCATTCGTACACGTTAATTAGTTAGAGATATTATTCGTTTTTTTTTTTAACAGAACAGAACCGTTAACCCAATAATTCCAACTCAATTCATAGAATGATGGCAAACGACTGACAAAGTGATCACAAAAGAACTTCTGGACTCACGGGAAGAAGGTCCCCAAATTGAACGAAATAAGATGATTCGACGGGGCAGAGAGCCATTCGCGGATTTTGCACCATATAACACTGTTTTAATTTACTCTGAAAAACCAGCTGGAGCTTTATGTAAGTCCGATGTGGGGTTGCTTCTAAAACTCTAAGCATACAAAAATCTCATATCTTGAAAGCCCTTCACCGACCGAATATTAACGACCAGATTCGAGTCAAGAGTTAGTAAAATCACTGTTTTTCTGTGTTATGCACCAACAGAAGGTGCGAGCTAGGAAAAGGACAACTTATATATGTACATATGTAGGTATAACCAATGATGATCCCCATCTTATGTTAGATCTTGTACGCCTTCGTATTTCGATATATAAAACCGATTACGGTACACCTCACCAAAGAAGCCAAAAACGGCCAACAGCTTAATGCCAGCGAATCTAGATGAGCATTGGAAACCTGTGAAAAACCTTTTGTGACTGGTGCAGAAAAAATTATCAATATAAGACAGAGGAGTCACATCACAGTCTGTTTGTCTACAGAATCACAAAAGAGTTAATGAGTAGTCAAAGCTCCACTTAACATCCAGTGAAGTGTGTGGTTGATACCCTGCTAACTTGGGATAAGAATCAACTCAGGAGATGGAAGAAATATTTCGCCACGGTACTTAACGATTTACATGATAGTGTCGTGGATCTGTAATTATCAGTTGCGACGAATTTCCAATTTCCAAGCCATTGGACCTTCCAGCAAAACAGAGAACTTAACCGCAATAAAACCACTCAAGGCATTCCTGACGACCTTTTCAAGTGGGACCAAATACATCGAAAGATCTTATGTATGCACACATTACACAAGTGTGTGAAAGAGAATTTTGTCCTAAAGTGTCTTGTTGTCATACTTAAAATAAATTTTCAAAATCATCACAAAACAATAAGCTTTATGTAAATATAAATCCAATTCAATAAATGTTCCGAGGCATTCTTGCAAATATTCTTTATTCAATAACAATTAATAGATATCATGATGAATAACAGAAAAACTCCATCATTCTATCGAGAAATATCAGTTTTCCCTAATTAAAAGACCAATATAGGAACGACGGAATGAATAAAAATCGCAACTTTGCATGTTTTATCGGAATAAAAGAAAAATCGAATCGCGCAACAATTGTAAGATTGTAATTCCAAAACAATGACGAAGAACATGAAGAAGAATGCTGTTGGAAGATTATACCTATAAAATGTATGTACAAAAACCTTGCGCACCATCATGGAATTCAACAAAAGATACTACGTATCTTCCATTTTTGTGTGCATGCATAATGCCATTAGGACATGTCATGCAATTAAACTGATACCGGGGCTACTGTTTGACAACGTAGTCTCTTGAATCTAAGATGATGAAGATGACGACACTGACGAAAGATGATTATTTCCATGAGTAATTACACAGGTTGCTAAGAAACAAAAAAACAGATATAAGAGACACGCTAATAATAATTATTCTTCTTCACTTTTTTTTTTGTCTTTTTCGTAATGTGTATCTGCAATTAAAATTTAGTCAGATGGGGAAACGATGGATGGTTTCTACGATCACTTTTTGACACACATACACTCGTTGGTGATTGTTATACACTTTGAAAGGAGTAGAAAAAAAAACGTATCCTATCGCAAGAGAAATACAAATAAATTAACCTACAATCAATATCTGTATTATGATGTGGTAATACTTAACAACTATTAGAGAACTATTTGATGTATTTATTACCGCACTTCATTGGAACAAACAAACATTGTTTACATGTAATAATAAACTGACAGTTGCTCTAAACCGCGATAAGGTAACCGAATTGGGGGACTCTAATAATATACTTGTGAAGTGGTTAGTTGGTAAATGATTGTTGATAAATTGTTTAGGTTGTCGTCGTTGTGTCAGGACAGGAATAAAGCGCGTGCATGTGGGGTAAAAAAAATGTGGTAATACTTTGAATAGACTTGGGGGCTTCTGCAAGTGAATTATGTACATAAGAGCCAGGTGTATTACAAGGGGACTTCATGTTTCTTTTAATTACCTATAAATTGATGAACAATTTACGTCATTAGTAAGGCAAATGAAGAGTGTTTTCTAGAAATGAAGCTTAAGTTCAATATCCACTTTTCAGTTGTTACCATACTTGGAATTGAAATTTCACAACGCAACAGAAATTATGCATAGAACCTACCAAGTACCTCGACCTACCATTAGGCAAAAAATCTGAAACTTGAAGAACAAAATTTTTGAATTAAAATTTTTTGTGGTGCTAATTGGAATTTGCAGGACTAAATACGTTTACCAATTATTCAATGTATGAGCGAACTCGGTCAGATTCAGCTCAATCTTGGATACACTGTGAGAATACCCTTTGTTCGTTAACGAGTAACTAATATGCATATATACATACATACTGGAGTGATGGTAAACAACAAAAACAGTACACAGTTCCAGCATCAGCGTAAGAAATCAAACAATTTTAAAGTCGGACGACTAACTCTTTTCACAAGAGAGGGGAAGAGCGAAAAGTTTAAAAGAACAAAGTTTACATTCGCATTTACTTGAACATATGGCTAAATTCGTCTTTAAAATGGGGAAAAAAAAACTAGTTATTTAGACTTGACTGTAGCGTATTCTTGCATTGACAAATATTGCTTACATTATTGAATTGACACGCATGTTGCCACATGACAGAAGTTTGAACGCATATCAGCTGCCTATACGATAGTTCTCTGGATTTACAGAGTCCCAGAGAGATCTACGATCTACTTCTCACATGTAAATGTACAAACCAAAAACTTTGAGAAAACCAATACTTGACCAACATTAAAGGTGCAAATACAAACGACCACGTTTTACTAACCCTATTGATAAAGAGCATAACAGCACCATGAGGGAATGTTATGTACGTGACCAGACTTAAAAATTTAACACTGCATCTTACTAAACCTTCTGACAATTTAACTATTCTAAATGTCACGTCAGTTTAGTACACAAAAGCACACAAAGCCACAATTTAATTACGATGACACTCAACTCTATGCACGCAAAACTACTGAATCAATATCTACCTACACATTATCTACTCAATCCGTATCCACATGTCTATTTAGTAGTAATAGTACAAATTCAATAGTAAACTTTATTACTCCATTATTTTTTTGGTGTAAAGAAGAAACTCCTCTCCGGGGGAATCATTTACATTTCGTCATTAATTATGCAAATAGGCAAGTTTTAAACCAGGCAACGTTCGATGTTCGGTACTCTACGGTGTCTGATAGACAGCTGGTTCCCCTTGTTAACTTGTTTGTCGATTTCTTGTCTACTACTACTCGAAATCACTACTGCAGTAAGTGTAATGTATCTGGTTTTTTTTTTTTTTGGCCAGCTGTCGTCATCGACGGCGACGCGATTGAATACCACACGAAGTGGAAGATGTTTATTTTTAAACCTTTACCAATTTTCATAAAGTAATTGTTACCAACATGTTGTAATGGTTGCGTCAATTGTTTGCATATAATTGAGAAGTCTTACAGCGGAAGAGAGAATAATAAATTGAAGACGTTGACCGGATGACCGATTACAATTTCAAACACCCCTGAGCGCTAATGTCTAGAATAACCGGAAATATAGAATACCAGTTTCAACTAAATGTAGCTCAGACATATTCTGAAACAAGAATGTTTCTATTTCCGGGCATGATATTAAGGTACGAGTATTTCCCATATATTTAATGCTTTATGCTTTTTCTGTTCATTAATTGAACTTCTTCAATGTTTTTGGGTATTTTTAGATGAACAGGCCTTATCCGCACCACCATTGCACACGCCTCTTGGCAATAGTTTTTTAATTCCTTTTTTGTCAGCCCAATGACTAACATTGTAGCATAAGGTTCATTATGAGGCATACGTCAAGCTCAATTTTCGAAAGAAAATCTTGTCAAGACATCTCTGCCTGGGGATCGGAACAAGACTCTCACTTCTTCAACCGAAAGAAATCAACAAAACTACTCACAAGGGCTAATGATACAATGGCTCATGACGCAAAAAAGAAAAACGAAAATCCTATAAAGGTGTATGCTATCCGAATAAGTGAATGCACATATTTAAGAGTATTTAAAAGTTAAGTCTAAGTTTTTTTTTTTTAAGAAAGGTAAACGTATCAAGCTGAAAACATAAACATTACAAGAACTAAATCCGTACTGTGCTCAATTATTACTCCTCCACATTGAATTATTCTCTATAACTATGTACATTGTAATTTCCAGATAGGCACACTTTAAAAAGCAAAAGAAAACCATTAATTCATAGCTCATCTCAAAAGCCCTGTGTTTCCTCACTATTTACCCAATAAAGTACTCTTAAAGAAAAGCTACCTCAAACACAAACATTGTTATTACGAGTACAACTCTAAAAGTCTTCTGTAAATTGCCATTAATAGAATACCACATTGATTGGCATTTAATACTGATTTCAATAGACTCCACTTAATTCGCATAATTTTCTTCAAATCAACTGCTGAAGTTTCGCAACTTATAGGTATTCATCGAAAGTAATTAAGTCCAATTTAAATATTTAATTATCGCTCATCCTTCTAATAATCGAGAACGATACGAAGGAGCCCCGTCTCTCCAATGGAACCAAGTAAAATCTACAATTTAAATATGAATTTCAAACTCAAATAAGTTTCTCATACCCTAACCCCTTCGGGCATTATGTTAAACAAAAGAATTAATTTGTAAAACACCATGCAGAATGGCTAAAGAATGGATAATACCCATTATTATGTCATTTGTTAGACGTAGATACACAACAGTTCAACTAACTCAAAGCTACAATACTAACAGAATAAATAATCATAAAAAAATAAAATATAAAAAAAACATCTTCCACTTAAGGCCCCGGCGAGATTCGAACTCACGATCTCCTGTTTACTAGACAGGCGCTTTAACCAACTAAGCCACGGCGCCCAGTTAGTTGACGAAGAATAAATGCCCCACTAATGTGTTGGCTGCGTATTTTCTGTGTATATCTTTCAGATACTGAATTTCTGAGATTCTTCATTGAATTCTCAACGTGTGTTGTCATACTTATTTTTATGTTCCGCTCTGTGGCTATAGGTGAATGGAGCGCCTAGGATTGCTAAGCTAATTCTTGTGATGATATTTTTTTTCTACTCGCGTAGATATTTACTTATTTATTTATAAAATAATATTCTTTTTGGAATATCTAACTGAGGGCGAGATCAAAGGGAACACAGTTTAAAATAACATTTTATTCTCATTTAATTATGGTAAATACTAAATCAAAGAAGTGTGGAGGGGGTGGTGTTTATTTTTTGGCTTGTTAGGTGTCGTAAAATGTCAAGGAGGTTTAAATATATTTTCAGGTATTAAAATACATATGTATGTATGTGGAGAGAGTATAATTTTGAGGTTATAGTGCATTTAAGAAAAAAACGAACCGGTGTTTTGGTTCGGTTGTGACACTTTCAAAACAGAGAAAAAGACATTTATAAGAATGTAAATAGAAAAGGTAATGTTCAACAAGGGATGAGAGAGTAACATGGCATACAATTTTTAATGGACGGTGCGTTTCTATCGATGAAAACCAAAACTTTCGTCCATTGGCCAGAATGAAGTGAGAATATCAACATCCAAACTGAAGTACAACAAGACTGCTAAAGCAGATGGCCTACCAACCGTGCTATTATAAGGTAGCGTGGGATGATTTGGTGGAGAGCTTACACCGAGATTTGGTCGGAGGAAAGTATGCTTGATATGCCTCAGCATCGTTCGTCCGATACACTAGGAAGGACATCCTCTAAGCAGTGCCACTATAGAGGTATCAGTCTCCTTAACATTGCATGCCGTTCTGTTTAACCGCCTGAAAGCATTTGTCAACGAACTGATTGGCTCCTATCAGTGCGGTTTTACGCCAGGAAAGACCACACTCGATCAAATATTCACACTTCGGGAGATCATGGAGGAAATCGAAGAAATCCAGATCGATACTCACCACCTTTGTGTCGATTTTAAGGCCGCATATGACAGCGTTTCTATAGACGAGCTATAGAGAGTCATGTCTAGTTTTGGGAACCTTACCAAACTGGGGAGATTGTACAGAATGATGATGGAGAACGTTCGCTGCTACATCGGAAACAATCTCGCCGAAACGTTTGATATCAAAACAGGATTCAAACAAGGTGATGCGATGTCTTATGTGACTTTTTCAACATCATACTTGCAAAAATTGTGCGAAACTCGCAAGCAAGCCAAAACCAGAGGCACAATTTTCCAAAAATCTGTGCAATTACTTGCATACGTTGATGACATTGACATCATTGGCAGAACACAGCGACCTGTCACTGGTGCGTTTGCAAGTATTGGAACAGAAGCAGGAAAAATGGGTTTAGTTATGAATGAGGGCAAAACCAAAGTACGCTGGCAATAAGAAGGAACGTCACAATAGATAGCTGCAACTTTGAGGTAGTTAGGAATTTTGTCTACCTCGGCTCCGCTATAAACTCTGACAACATCACATCAGAAATCAAACGAAGAGTTACAGTTCCCAATCGCTGTTTCTTTGGTCTAAGAAGACCATTGAGTAGTAAGGCATTGTCAAGAAAAACTAAGGACATTCTATTTAAGACCCTCATCATTCCAGCATGGACGATAACCTTGGTTGTTTTGAACGCAAAATTCTCGGTCAAATGTTCAGTACCGTTTACGTTGACGGACATTCCAGGAGGAAATTTAACAGCGCATTCTACTAGCTGTGCAGCGATGGCTATGACATGTAGACCGAATAGACATCAATGATCCAGCCTGAAGAGTCTTCGAATTCAAACAAGGCAGTAGAGGAAGACTTCGCCTTAGGTGGCATGCAAGTATGGAAGAGGATCTAAAAAAAGGGGTTGCGCGCATGGCTCAAAAAGTATGTGCACGAGCTATTCTTACTACAACTCCAAATTTTAGAAGTCAGAATTTTATCTTCAATGAAAGTTTAGATATCCTTTCCGTTTGCGTGTTAAAACTTTCTTAAGCCAATAAAACAATATTCATGTAGCATTTTACAGCGACAATATCTACATATGTATGTTGCCTTCTTTTATTTGTTAATTCCTTTCTTCTTATCGACATCTTTGCGCGCAACAAATTAATTAAAACTCACTTGCAATATAATGTTTGCAAAGAAACTTTGTCCTTGCTGAAAATTCGACCAAGGACAAATCGCAACAGTAGCAAATAAGAAAAGGAAAAAAAAGATACATATTCCATCTGACAAAGTATAGAGTAATTAAATCTCCACCAATCTATCTCAATTTCCTCGTGAATTGATTACGAAAGGAACTAATTTACGTCACGGTGCAAAAACAACATAGTGAAACAATACTCGCAAGGGGGTAGGAGGTAAACGAAAAAAATATAAATAAACAAAGTTATCCTCATTGCGTGCGATATATGTATATAAAGTCCCAAAACTAATCCGTTTTACTCAAACTGCATAAATTGCGTCACGTTCTTCCTTGGGGTACTGTTCGGTTTCGTTCCACAATAGAATCGTGTGGAACGGGTGTTCTTTTCCCCTTTTTTTTGTTGTTTTTGCTACACTAAAGACAAAAACCACTCTACTCACTCAACCCACCAGGAGGGAGATGTGAACCCCAGGATGCTTTGAGTAGGGGTTTTTGTATCGCTATCAGCCAGCGGGTCGATTGTGTAAATTGAGTCAAGTGAATTGAATGAATTGTAGAATGAATTTCTCAAGGGATAAAACGAGAAAAGATGGATACGCCATGGATAGGGGGTATATACATACATATGTATGAATGAGTGTATATTTGTGGAGCGAGTTAACTAAGGAGAGACAAATTTAATCTGATAATTAAATTTGCTGATCACATTACTACCCCCCAGCAGCAGTGGCAGAAATTGATATAGAATACACAAAGCGTTACAGGGGATGTGACAGAGTCCTTCGGCCGTTTTGGTCCTCTGTCCTTGCTTTTACACAAACACATACACATTTATTGGTGACATATTTTCATTCCCTCTGTCCAGTAGCATGGTTAAAATTCAATTTCAATTAATTTCCTCCCATTAAACAAACCTTGTGACAATAAAGACAAATAGTGGCCACGATGATTTCTTTTGTTTGCTTAGATTCTACAAATTCAATCCGTTTTTTCTGCGATTTTCGTGATTGAACAATCTGGGCCAAGAGTTGGTTTAGAATCGAAATACATATGATATTTACTTACCGTTTTAACAACTTGATTTAAAATTGCTGCTTTATCTGGTTTAGTTGAGGTCATATCACCACGTTTATTAAGCTGTAAGAACTCCCCCAATTGTTCAATGTAATTGTTTTCCATTTCCCGCCGGCGTTTCTCATTGTTGCATTTATTTATTTGCGACTGGGGCTGCAAGGATAAGAATATAATAAATATAATATACTATGTAGATGTAAATAAATTAATAATTAAAAAAAAGGGTCAAGGATGGAAACGTAATAATAATCCGACATGTTGGTAAAACTTGAATTGAATAGCAGGATCAAAAGAACAACTATAAACCTGGTAAAACCCTCAAGCTGAATAAAGTAAACCTTGCATCCTGATTCATATGGAAGTGACCAACCGTGTCAAAAGAATTCCTAATGGTTTCATTGTGTGATACGCAGTGTTATTATTTCCAACATCATAGATACTGGTAATTGCTATTGCTATAACGCATAATCGTGAATCGTAATTATACTCCAAAAAATAAATATAAAAGACGGAGGGCAACAGAAGCCAAAGAAAGAAATAAAAAAAGATTCACTTACACCAATTGGCCAAAAACTAAAGATTTACCAATTTGACAACAACGACCACCTTCATTCAGTAGATCGTAAACTACATTGTACCGTGTCTCTCTCACAGCAATTACATAGCCTTTTTATCTTTCCTTTATTGTTTTAAACATTGCATTGTATTTAAAAACAATTATATTGTATGTTTAGTTAAACACTTCCAACTTGCTGTGGTCGCTGTTGTTTCTAATCTTGATCGAAGAACTCATGACCAACACAGACTAAGGCAACGCAGTAAAAATCCACTGCGAAGACGTCGCAACCTTATTTCTACAAGGGGGTGGTAGTAGAGGCCGGTTTTCTGCGCTTTTAATGACCGAATTGTGAAGAAAACCTCAAATGAGTTGAGTGAGAGATTTTGTGGTAACGATAAGCAGCAAAGTGATTAAATAAAAATAAAACTTTAGGTATAAACCGGTGCTGGCGGTCAGCTTCTATAGATATACCTCAAGAGTATCTGAGTACGTAGTAAATAAACAATTAAAGCAATAAAATAAAGTTCACAATAAAATATATTTTATTTATTTATTGTCGCGCTCGGGTGGTTTGTTAACACCGGCATGGAGGAGTTTCAAATTGATTTAGTGCCACATCGGAGGCGGTCTAGTTAGGAGCTGATTTGTTGGGGGTAGATTTTCGTAAAAGAAAAGAAAGATCTTAGATTAGTCGGAATGGGTGTTTAACTTGCACAATATATAGTGAAAAAAAGATGTGGTCGAAAGATTTCAGTGAAAAATGTTTCCGAGAATGAGAAGAAAATTAACGGAATACAGAATGAAATGAAATATATTAAAACAAATTGGTGATGGATTGACTAAAAATTGAAAGAAGTATGTTAAACAAAGTTAACCCGGGGAATCATTTTTGCAACAACTTTGTAATTTATTACTTTGCCCATTGAAGCGAATGCTTTAGATGAAACGAGTGGGATAGTTCAAGTCGACATTCCAAGATTTCTTTCTTATTCTCAATTGAGAATTACTATGGCATTTGACTAATCTAGGCCTTTTGCTTCGGATATTCACTGATGGTATGAGAATAGAAAAGAATAAATTCCAGACATGTTTTCCAGGAGAAAATTATGGTTATGGTGATTTGAATATTATGTATCTTTTACTGTAAGAAATAAAAGAAATGCTAAAACGATTTGGAAAAAAAACTTCAACAAACTTCTACCAATTTACTGACCCATCTTTTGATTCATAGGATACAAATTCTTCTACGGCATACCGTGGAAACTGAAAGACCCAAGCTGTAGAAAGGTTCAAAATCTGCATCAAGCCAATTTACATCACTGTAACTATAATACAATGAATAGATAGAGCTCATAAAGCCCCAAGATTTTCAATTAGACAAAAAAGACTAAAAACTGGACATAGGGAAGCAAGGCAGCACCATAAGGAAAAACAGTCGATTTTTTAGGTATAGTAAATCCCACTTCTGCGGCATATCGGTTCACCAAAAAGGTCCGAGACTGTGGAAACTGAAAGATCCAAGCTGTAGAAATTGTGACAGAGCTCGTAAAGACTCAAGATTTTCAGACAAAAAAAACCTGAAAAACAATAGATTTTTTAGCTGCAGTAAATCCCACTTCAGTAGAGCAAGACCTCACTTTAGGTGGCGCATCAAGATTCCATATTATGACCCTTTCTTTTACACATATGTATTCAAAAATTATAAAAAATTTAATACGTCACATATTTTTTAAAACTCACCTTCGAATCGGTCTTCCTTCGAATTTTACGATTTGACGTCGCTGAATTAGCTGAGATCGGCGATGCAACAGCATTCATAATTTTCGCTTGTGGTGAATGTTGATGGTAATTAGCGGCAGCCAGTGCAGCCGTGGCAGCTTTTTGTTGCAAAATTAATGGATTATTTATATTAAGATTTTTATTATTATTATTTGTATTATTATTGTTATTATTATTACTTGCTGTTGCGCTATTATTATTTGTTGTTGGTAATGTTACGTTTGGTGAATGATAATTACCACCGCCTAATGAAACAGCAGCGGCTACACCTGTTGATACAGCAACGGCTGCTGTCGCAGCTGCTGGCGATGACAATGGCAGTGAGCAAACGCCTGATGTTTGTGTTGTGTGTGGCACCCAAGGATCTGGTAGGTCACATGGGCCAAGCCTTAAAAAAAAAGAAAAAATAAAATACACATATTTAGTAGAGTTTTTAAAAATGAATCCTACATACAACCACGCTAAATTCTATAATTAACTTAAAACAAAAAAAAAAATGAAAACACAAAATATTTGTCATTTATATCCATGTCATTTTAATCACCGTCTTGTCGTCGTCGTTGTTGTCTTCGTCTTAAGCCTCGTCATTACCTACCATCAACTTCGCCTTTACTTGACGTTGTCCTCCTCTCTTTGGCTAATTAGGTATGAAAGAGGCGGTCAGAAACAGAAGAAGCAAACAGAAAGAAATAATAAAAAAAAAAAAAACCAAAACAAATCTCCAAAGAGTAACATAAAGAAACCTTTATAGCCACTTAAAGAGTTTTCATTGTGATGGGTATCGGTAATCTTTTTCATCTATCTTGCACATTTGGAAGAGACAAACCAAGCACGAGCGTTGATAATAACGAGTTGTTGTGGTTTTTCTGCTAACGAAATGAAACACACAAAAAAAAATAATAATAATATTGCACACGGAAGTCTTTCGAAAAATTGTCTTCCTTTACGAAATTTATGACGACCATATTTTAATTTTACTGAAATTTTCATTACTTTTACTGGCTTCAAGTACAATTTAGGGAATTGCCTTGGATTGGGTAATCATTTTAAAAGGCTTAATGTTGCGAAAAGATATTAAAAAAAAAGAAGAGGAATTTAATGGAGTGCCTTATGGATCTATTGTTGGGCCATTCGTTTTTTTAAAACTATTTTTAAAGAGTATTTTGCAAACTTCTCTAATGTGATTGGAGAAGGCGAAATTTTAAGCAATTTGTATCAAGGTGGAGCAAGAGGAACTGTTAATCGATCAATTTGTTAATCTATTGTTAACATTAATATTTTGTCAATATCGACAGATTCACGCTTTCGAGTTTTGGAGTACTATTCACTAAGTTATGACTGAAAACTACATATATAATGGAATAAAAGTAATATTTTACTACTAAGTTTATTAGTAAATTGGTCCGCCTAACTTTAAAAGCAATATATGTAGGTACATATATGAACGTAAGAAGGTTCTCCTAGTAGAAAATTAAGGGATATTTTCAAACTGATAATAGAAATATAGTTTTGCCTCGATTAGTGAATATTTAAATCTATCGGAGTGCAGAGATTTACTTCTGTGACATTTTAAATTAAATTGAGATACATACACACAAGTAAAGGATCTTTCGGCACAAACCATTACTGCGTCATATTTATTTCAACTTCTAATTGGAACCATTATTATGCTCGTTTTTTTTTTTAAGTTGTTACAATCTGAAGTATGAAAAGAGAAGATTTTGCTTTCACTTTTTTTCTGCACCTTAACATAAAAGCAAGCATTATAATTGTTTCATCCTTAAAACAACAAACAAACAAAAACAAAGCAAGAATCTTCACTTGCTACTTTAGACAGGACTCTCCTATTTCCCTGCATGTACATACATATGTATGTACGAGCATCTGCCTAGAAGTCACTGCCACTTGCCAAATATTTATGTTCCATTTCGCTTCTGCAAGCCACTCACAACTTCGCGCTCAATTTTCGAGTGGTTACTCCTTCAGGGCCTAACTTACAAATCCAAGAAAACAAAATAAAAATCTACTTGCATAGATTTGCACAGTACTGCTGAAAAAGTGAAAGAAGTGTAAGAGAAGAAATAGAAGCCAATGTCAATTGAAAGACAAGAAGCTCCTTCATCCTAGGAACACACTCATAGAATCCCTGAATAACGTCATTCGGTCCCTTCCTCTTGTCCTGTGCAATCTCATATTCCATTAAAAACCAAGAGTTATGAAAAAACAAACTTCAACGAAACATTTTTCAAGTAGGTATCGCGCACAATGCACACCTTTAGTCATAAGATCTTTTTTTGGTAAGACTTTGACTCGGAGTATAACAAAATCACAAAAACACGGCTAGATTCAGCAAAAAAAAAAAAAAAACTGAAACCACCAGAAAACAAAACAAAATTTTTATTTTTTGGGTTTTTTTTTTTTTCTTCATCTATAGGTACATACACCCTTTTGTGTACTAGGATGAATTTTATTTAATTTTCCCTTTTTTTTTTTTTTACTTAGTTTCGTATTTTATGCTTGTTTCAGCGGGAAGTTGGCGTTGGTTCCTGTGGTGGTGTGTAGTGTCATTTTTTTTTGTAATTATGTTCCATGAGGTGACAGAAGCATAATGGATTTTGTTATTTTCTTTTGGGCGGTAAAAAAAAAAAAAGAAAATAAAAAAAAAAGATATTCGAAATTGAAACAAAAAGAAAGATGAATAAAAAAAAGGAAAAGCCAAGAGAACCAGGGTGAAGAGGGGCGTGGTTCATTGCATGCAATGTGCTGGTTGCTGCTTCTTTTCTACTGATGATCCATCGTTGTTGAACACGATTTTCGAAAACGAGGAGGTGATGGGTATGATAAAACTGATTATAATGTATATGGATTCATTTTAATTTCGATGCGCTTGTCATATTTGTTTTATGTATTTTTTTTTTTTCTTGAATTCTTTTTATAGGTTCGGCGATTCTAATTAAAAACGAAATCAAATTAATTATTTTAAACAGATGAGAACATGGATTTTCAATTAAGAATTTGCCATTTTTTAAATGTTTCTTTTAAGGTGTCTAATTAGATGTTTTATTAGGGGAGGCTATAATGTGACTTTAATGAGGCTTGTATCACTTTGCGATTTTTCTGTTTTTCATTTATGGGAACAAGATTGTTAAGATTCACAAACATTCCAAATTGTTGGACTTTATGATAGCGCGTGGGAAATAGACAAAATAAAGTAATTATGCATGTTGTAAATTATTGAAAATTTAGGGAACAAATAGTCGAATTTACTTTGTAAGTATGGTACAAGGTTGAACTTAATTGATGTCGAAAATGTTTTGTTTTCAACTGACAACGACGATGAATTGTCATTGACAATGCAATTCAGCGCTTTGTTCTTTATGAATCAAACACCGGATTTGGAGAATTCTTCATTAGGTATTTATTCACAGCATTTTTTTTTTTAAAAGTGAATGCACATGTTCGGAATGATTTTAAGAAGAATATTCCTGCATTAATATACATACATATGTACATACAGTTGTGTTCAAAATAATACTAGTGCCCCTGAACAATTCATAAATTGAAATATTTCAACATAATCTAAGGAATAATCACGGAATTCAAATCCAAATCCGGTAATGGGATATAATACATAGTTTGAATTATCAAGCAAATTGACTGTTCAAAAAAATAGTAGTGCGGTTGTTTATTTCAAGAAGTAAAGGATTTTAAGAAAATAGTTTAGTAATAGTAGTAAGATATTTAAGAAAAATATATATAAAAATAAATATATGTATAATTAATATTAGTGGGTCGGGGAAAGCACTACTCACAAGAAAAGCGAGGTATACTAATTGAATTACATAAGTCCAGAAGGAAAAACTTACGCCGAAATTCAATGAATTTATTGGATGTACAGCTCCTATGATTGATAATGCAATAAAATTCTAAGAAAAGCCAGAAACTTCACTTTTAGAGGGCAGGAGTGTATTAAGGTGCAGAAAATCCGATCATTCTCCGTCCTCAAAAGTGATCCAAAAGGATCTTCAACTTCTTGTAATCAAAGTAACCATTCGTAGATGATTATTAGAAGAAAAACTGTTTACACGAACTCCTCGAAAATACAAATAGCTAGTCGAAAAATGGTGTAATATGTTGTGGACAGACGAAAGTAAAATTATGTTATTTGGTAGCAATTGTTCTCAGCAATATGTTCGTCGATCACCCAATACCGAATATAATCAAAAATACACCACGAAGACGGTAAAAAATCGTAGATCCAAAATAGTGATGTAAGACTGTTTTCCGTACTACTGTGTAGGATAGATCCATGTGATTAATCAGATAATGGATCAACAATTGTATGTGAATATCTATGAAATGCCTCTAGTTTGGGTCTTCCAACAAGGTAATGACCCGAAACACACCAAACCAAGGAATGTTTTCATGAGAAGTGGATTGAGGTTATGCCATGGTCAGCATTGTCGCTTGTCCTCAATCGCACAGGAAATGTCAAAAATTGGTTTGAGAGGCTAAACCAAAGAACGAGATCTATGCCAAGTTTTCAAAAATGCATGGGGTAACATTGCTCCGAAGAGGTGCCGAGATCTGGCGGACTCTATGCAACGTCGTTGAAAGGCTGTCTTAAACAACAAAGGGTTCTCAACAAAGGTCAGAGTAAAATTTCAGCTTTAATTTAATATTTTAATGAATTGCTTCTTAATTTTTTTGTTTTTTTCTTAGTTTTAATCAAACACTACTATTTTTTTGAACAGTCAATTTTGATAGTACTTTTACAAAAACTTTTTTTTTTTCTTAAGTACATATGTACATATGTAAAAATTTATATTAAGGTTGCAATTAATAACCAAGTATCCAAACATTAATGTTATAACATAACTACGTTAAAATATATTTTATTTCAGCTATGACACCATTCTATACAAATGTTTCAGGTTCACTACTATTATTTTGAACACAGTTGTACATATGTACATATGTACTATGTATGTATATACTAAGGATGCCAGATGAAGGACAGCAATGTAGGTCTAATCATCTCATCTACAGACATTTTCAACAGTACACGCACATCAGTCTTGTCAAAATAGTATACACGAGCCAAAGCAACCAATCTGACCCAAAAAGTAGTCTAAACTCAAAAGGTACAGAAAAGTCATAAACTAAGAAGAATCAAAATTAGAATCCCTTATATGGTCACACATTTGGCAAACGTCTGACAAACATCCAATAGTATAACTGTCCGGAAAAAGCTTCTAATTCAACTCTTCGAAAACGGTTTAATGTCTTACATAGATCCTTTAATTCGCAAGGAAAGTAAAACAGGCACAAATCAAATAGTTGCGAGAATCAAGGCCTTGAATCCTACATAGGCCCGCTGCGCCAAATGTGTACAAATTTCCTTCATTATTTTTGTAAGTTAATAGTTTTAACTTAATGTATAAATAGAGAAAAAAAATAGACCCGTCATAGGTTTAAGTCTAAATGTAAACTTCAAACAGACAGGAAGCTTTGAAAAATAAATAGAATAGAATTGACAAGTGCATAAATAGGGAATTGTAGCCGAAAATGTTGAAACTTTAACAATAATCCAAGAATGGGACATAAACTAGGGCCAGCGAAGCAAACAATTGAATAAAAAAAAAAAAAAACAAAAAAAATAATTCTTGATTACAGGGATTTAGCACAAGTATAAGAACAGTATCCAGTCGGATACTCCCTGAGAGCTGGATCCATTAAACACTTTTCTTGTTCTTCGAAACAAGGTGTACGATATGGCGAACTGATGTACATACATATGTACATAGTTACATTGTTTAAACCGTAACCAGATTAACTCTCATACCCGTCTCATTTCATGGACTTACAAAACCTCATTACTTAACACCAATCCAACTAACGACATCAAAATCGATTGATTGCCATCGTTTGTAATTTTCGATTTCCTGCCGCATTAAACACTTTTCCGCCCATCCCGACGCACCCCCTCAATATCTATTGATTGTCGATTATTTTACATTTCCTCATGTTCCTTTATTTATTTATAATTCCCTACGCAGTCGTGCGTAACGGTGAAAAACCCTTTAGGGCAACCCAACCAACACTGCACACAGATTATTAATGAGCTTTTAATAAGAGAGAGACGCGACGACCGGGAAAACTTTTTCTCTCCTGTCTTTCGTAAAATTGATTAAAAAATTTCGTTATATGCATTTAAATTAGAAAACAAAATTTAAATTTGATAACAGATACAAAAAAAAAAAAAAACTTTCTACAGCCCAAAAGGGGGGGGGGGGGAAACAATTAAAATCGATTTATCGGTACTGTGCGCACGATAAGATACAATTTTTTTTTCCCCCAAGGGGATAGTGGTAAGACTGAATAATAACAACAACTCACCATGAGATGATGTGCACACAAACACAGAAAAATACAGTCGATGGCGGCAGTATAGGAAAAAAGCAAAATGATGCCAGTGGGTCAGAGTCAGAGTCAGAGCTTCACAGTAGTGTACTACCACTTTGAAAATGGTTTTTATTTTTTTTTATTTTCCAAACTGGGGTAAGGCTAACCAGCAGCTCCAATTTGGTATTGCATACAATACTATCCGTAGACTTATACCCCACAATACAACCCAGCGCGCGCCCCAAGAATTTCCCCAAACCGCCCCCTTGAGCACTAAACCGTGTTCAGTCAGCAGGCAGCAACAGCATTTACTGTTTTTATTATACCTACCACAATAAACAGCTTCAGGCTGCACAACTACCAACCAACGCTCAATGTGGCTAACTTGAATGAAAAATGAAGAAAAACAGGAGATGACGATAAATAAATCGAAAACAAGAAGAAATACATTTGAATGACGTAGGGTGGCGAAATTGTTATTTGTCAGTTGGTTGGTTTACCAACAATCAAATGTCAAACATATTGTTTATGGAGTTTTTTTAATTTTTTTTATTTTACCTTTCCTATAAATTTGATTAGACCGTAATTGATGACGAATAGACGACTCTGGAGTATTATTTTGCAAGAATACGAAAACGTCAGGTGGTGGTGGTTCCGCTTTTTGTGGAAACTGTACTGGATGTGTGTTGTTAACCTGGATCAGAATAAACGCAATTAAGTAGATGAATAAAATGGTTATTTCCGGAGAGATTGCGTAGTAAAAATATAAAACAAGTATCATTAGCACTTGTTGTGAAATGTGAGGTGTGTGGTGATGGTGAGTAACATGGTCAGAAGTTGCGTAGTATCGCTGATTATTATTATTGTTGTTGTGAAGTTGTATGTATGTATGTTTATATTGGCCAAAATAAAACGGTTGTCTGGCGCTAACTTAATATACAGTCAGATGATAAAAAGCAAATTTTGTATTTTGAATCATATGATAGCCATGTGTGCTACTACAGTAAGATCTCGATAATGTGAACTAATTAAAACATGACTAGAGAGATTCACATTATCAAATAGGGACAAAATATAGATAAGCCCTAATAAAGTGGGCGTGGCATACTTTTTTGGAATTACAACAATAACTTCCAAAGTTTGAGGATGGTTTAAAAAAAAATGTCAAAATCGGGTTTTTAATGAAAACGCCCGAAAAAGCGGGCGTGTCCACGTGGGATGTATGTATGTGTAAATCGTAGGAAATTTAAATATCGAAGTATTTGGTTTCTACAAAATGTTTACATTTCAAGTAAAGTATTGCAGTTATGAAAAGGAGGGCGTGGCAGTGGGCGGATTTTAAAGGTTTTTACATCTGTACTGCTTCTTCTTCTCAAAAGCCCAGGTATGAAATTTCATCCCCTTAGCTCAAAATTTAAGATCCAATAAGCGGTGACATACGGACGAACATATCTATACATAGTATACTTTATAGGATCTACATACCTCGATTATTTCTCTATGTTACAAACTATGTCGAATGGCAAAAATTAGTTACGAGCTCACATTTTAGAGAGTTCACATTATCGGGGTTCACATAATCGAGATTCTTCTGTATTTTAATACATAGGTATGTATGTACATGTGTACATTGAAGCCCAGGTTCACCCCGAACTATAGCGCCACCTAAGTAAGTATGTACATTGATGTAAGACGTCTGTTATGGATTACTTATGTACATAGTACAAAGACGTACGAGAGCTAGCATAATATGAATTATTCATCATATTCAACGACGATTTAGTGTCATTATATTGAAACTAAATAATATTGGATATCATTTATTCTTAAATTTCTTTCAGACCACCACAAACACAGATCACTATCAAAACGCATCATACGATCACGACTATTTGCCTCTTAAGGAACTCTAAATAAATAGGAGATAAAGGAGTTTTCAATAAGGATATCAAAATTTCGTATTTAAATATATTTAAAACACAGAATAATTGAGATATCGGGCCGAAATTTATTTCAGGTGTAGAACACGTGTTAAATTTGAGTATGGATCTTGTTCTTATGACCACTGCGAACAATTTTGCAGCGATCGATTCTTTGGAGTTAATTTTCCACCTTTGGCAATTTTGCGTTCAATATTCTTCCTGAGCTCCTATAAGTTATTGGCTTGTTGGCATAAACCAACGACTTAACGTAATCGCATGAGCGATTTCTTGAGATTACACATGGCGATAATTTTCATAGACGAGTTCTTGAGTTAATTTGAACTTGAAAGGGTGTATACGCCAAGATCTTTACGCAAAATTCGCCACAATGTGGACTAAGAGATTCCCAATCCCTGTGAACCGCGTGGAATCGACTGATTTGGTACATTTTGAACTGAAACACTTACGGTTGCGATCTCACTGATTAAAGTAAACGCTCTTCAAATTGCGACCACCGACCCAGAATTTCGGTAGTAATTTTAAAAAAATTTCAAAACGTGGCTCGTTCGTAAACTTCATAAAAGAAGTTTAAGTGTGCGTTTGTATTAAAATACAAAACTGTTATGTCCATATTGAAAAGTCCCTTACTAAAGCTAGACGGTACAAGCAAGACCCACCCAGATTTGGAAAAATGTCTAGGCGTGCTATATGTATCTAGAGACAAATCTGCCCTAATCTATGTACGTAGATCAGAAATCTAGTACTGTATTGCTTATGCTAAAGCAATTAGAGATCTGCTACATAATTGTTATCCTCACCGGATACTGCCTGATAAGCCAATATGCTCAAAAGCAGGGTTTCTTTTCCAATGACTTCTGCAACAAGAGGAAACCATCTTTCACATTCAACGCACCTTAGATGTCATGAGCATACTTCGATTTATTAAAAACTTCGGTTGGTTTAATTAGTAGTTTAGCTTAAATGGAAAGATTCATGATATCACAAAGGAACTCTATTGGTGAAAGTATGCCTGTATTCTAGTACAGAAAGCCACTCTAACCTGAACCTAAATTAAAAGGAAATAAGAATCCCTTAGTCTGTCGAGCAATATATGATACCTAGTTATCCATCCATATATCATACATTATGTACAGCAATTGCATAAAAGGACACTTTCCAAAAGAATGGCAACGCCTAATTTTGCTGTCGAAGGCTAAGAAAGAAACCTCATTCTATCACTCGTTACGTAAACTATTAGCGTACAATTGACTGTAAACCACCAATGAGGAAAGACCCACCCATAAAACATCGTTCCTAACACGGTTTCTCTACAAGACTGTCTTTATTTCAGAATTTTTTATCTTTTCACTGGGGGTCATATTTTGTCAAGACATTTCATTTTGAACCATGAGCCGTTAACGTAAGCAACAACTTGTGGGCTTTAAATTAAGTCGAAAAATTAGAAAAATTAGAAAATTTGGGAATAAAAAAAAAGCATTGTGTTTGGATTAATTCATTTCTAGAAAAAAAAACAAAACATATGCATGATTTAGAAACTAATTGTTGACATGTTTTTTTTGAAGTAAAACTCAAATTGACAGTAAATGCCAAATTTATTTTATGGTTTATGTCCAGAGAAATGGCAAGAAATAAAACCAGGTATGGATGTCATAATTATTTCAAGAAATTTGCGGTCTCTATTGGAAATTTCTATTGTATGAAATATTTCTTGGAATGAATTTTTGTCAGTGGAGACCACGGGTTACTTAGATCACCTGAAATATGGGACAGAGTCAGGAATGTAGCGGCGACCATGACGAAAATACGCATAATGAAGAGACTCAGAAACATCGGATAATTCGAAATGTTTTTATGACTTTTTAGATGGGGTCTACAAACTATTGCATACGTATGTATGTATGAATGTACATTAACACAGTCAAAGAGAACTTACCGGAAAGTATACATTTAGGTATATATGTACATATGTATTTGTTGCAGTTTTGTTGTGGAGGATTTAGGCAAAATTTATCAGAATTAGTTAAGGCTTTGGTTCCTTTATGTCATTGTGATAAAATCTGTGCTTAAAGTTCAATACAAGTTTTTAGAAATTAAATGGGGTATGTAAAGTTAAGATTTGGTATATGTGTACCTTTAGGAAACAGGAGCAAATAAGACAATTTCCTAAAACTGTCTAGCTCAATTAAAAATAGAGAAAACTTGACTTGACTTTGCTGTAGGTCTGTCTTGCAGATTTTATCCAAATTTATTAGAATCAATAGTGGTTGTCGATATTAGTATTATCGATGTGGACTAAAATCGAAGAGCAATTCATGGATGAGAAAATCCATATACATAAGTATGTAAACAATTTTTCGTCTGCTATTGATTAGTAACACCTATGACTGTTTTAATGCCTTGACATATGTATGAATTTAGACTGAGCAGTGATTAACGTTACTAAGCTCCCATCAACCTAAGTTTAACTAGTTTTACTAGTCAAACTAATAATAATAGTTATACAACCGCCATATAGTTGGGTACAATATGAGTAAACAAGTATCAAAGGTTAACCACAAAAACTAAATAACCAAAAACCAATTAGGCCAACATAATATGTACACAATCCCTAGAATCGATTTTTCTATCATTGTCAAAACACAAAACAAATAAATTCACATATTTTCCCTGACTTCATTGTAAATTGTCAATAAATGTGTATTAAATGGAAAATTATCACCTTGTTCTAAAAAAAAAAGAAGAAATACTACATTATCCGTAAGCTTTCGCTTGTTCTAAGCAAATAAAAAAATGTAACATTATTTTTTCTTATTTACTCAACCCAAATACACGAATGCTGTTGCTGACATCACACCTCACAAAAGAACGACACATCGTGCTTACATTATTGTCAAATGAAAACAATAAACAATAAAAACAAAAAAAAAATATACTCGTATGTACAGCAAAAATATACAAATATTGAGAGCAACAAAAGTAAATGAGAAACGATAGCATCTCCCAGAGTAGCCCCTCATAATCTGCACTTTCACTCAAATTGAAGCAAAGTTTCACTTTTCAATTGCAATTGTCAAACAAGTGTAAATAAATCTGAAGCGAGATGAAAGATAAAATGAAATGAATGAAAAACAGAAAATTAATCTGATATTCATGTAGTCCGTGGTAACACTTTGCAGTAGTAAGTTTCAGAAGGTATCAATGGACATTTGTCGGATACGCAATATGCTTCCGAAAAAAAAAACAAAAATATGTATCTTCACAAAATCGGGAAAAAATACTAGTCTGGTATAAAAAAAAAATAAATTCACGTGCTACTCAAATCGAGCCAGTATTTCTCAGTTCATGTAGCCTTCATCGACGTCATCATTGACAGTCATACGAGTAGTTGTTGATATTGTTGTTGCCATTGGATGACTGGCTCAACTGTGCCTGGTAGAAGGGGTTAGCAAGTGCGAGGCAAGGAAATACTGACTAAGTCTCAAATGCACATGAAAAACGATGAAGCACACACAATACCCACAGCAACAGCAAGCACCAACAGTAGCAGCAACGTACCAATATCGACTGAAATTCATGACCCACATTTTTCGCTTTTTCTTTCATCCATGACCCACATTTGTACATACATCGCACATTTAATTCCTACGTACGAAACAAAAATCTGTATATATACACAAATTTTACAATAATCAAGCACACACCGACAGACACCGAGAGAGATAGAGAGACAAGAGAGAGAGTTGCAAGTAAAATACAACAATTAAGTTTCATACGAGGATAGTACGTCACGCAAGAGATTTGACGACTATGTATCTATGTAAGTATCTACACACACTGCAGTTGTCATGTAGGAAATTGGAGATAAATCTCAGATTAAGTTAAAAAAAAATGCAAAGTGAAGCTATTTATGGTAGATACTCATATCAGTAGGTATAATATTGATATGAATTCGAAACGATTGCTGAGGAATTGTAACTTTAGACTTTATACTTCATGTAAAACATACGCATGTAACTTATTTGAAATCCGACAGAATATTAAGTGTACCATCAATCAGCAATGAAATTTTTTTTCAAACCTCTCCTTGAAGAGTCACAGCGAACGAACGCCCCATCTAGCTAATTGGAGTAACTAAAATATCTCAACTTAGGACTTTAAACAAGGGAAAGAGTCAATTTCAAAGAAAACCAAAAGAGATTGAAAACCTTCTTCGCGTCCTTTGGAAGCGAACAATACAATTTTTAAACAGAAATATGGACCGATGATAATTTTATTTCTGTCCAAGTAGACAAGTCTGTCTTTTTTTTTTTGTGTAGAGTAACGACTATCTTAGGATATTTTGACATGTGACAGATATAAATTTTTCATCAAAAAATGGAGTGGGATAGAAAATCTCAAGACACCATTATTAGATCAAAATAACTGAGTTCTATTGTCAACGAATTTTTGAAACACATATGTACATACATATGTATGTATGTAGTTGGTAAACAAACAGACCATCATTAAAACCCTTTAAGGATATCAAAGCATTACGTTCAAATAAGTTTAAAACTCTTAGTGTATCAGCTCAACAGATGGCGTTGTGAGAACCTGAAATATAGCCAAGTCATCTGTCTTAAATATGTATGAACACATAAAAACATTGACTGCCCTTGACTTAGCCATTGTGAAAGGAATTTCCCAAAATAAAAAAATATCGTTGAATCATTTGATTATCATCTGGGATGTCATCGGAGTTAGCTGGAAACGACATAAACTACGAGCCACTTTTAGTAATTTTAATCGTCAACATTTTTTTTTTTGAATATCCGGGAGTAAACGAACAATAGCAAGAAAAACGTATAATTAGACAAAGGTGGTCAAAAGTGATCATTAAAACTGATTTCAGTAAGTTACCGATCATCAAAACAGATCAATTCTTTGTACGAATCTTATTAACAGCCAATCGTCCAAAATAGAGTTAAAAGTTTCCTAAGTTTCTTTTTTGTTTTTAAAAAACGACCCCACTCAGAACTGCTTGTTTATGGACTGGTAAATACATAAGTGGCGGGTTTGTACGAAATTTCTTTTCAGAATAACTTTGCCAATATTTCTCAATGTAGTTCAGGCGTAAATCAATCCGTTTCGAGAGAGTTTCTGTCAATTTTTTTTAACGCATAAAAGCTGTCAGTGTCAAAATAACATGTCATTCAAAAAGAAACCAACAGATGGCCGACCCTTTACATACATATATTGAAATTTTAGACTCACACATGTCATTCTTGTATTTTGTTAGTCTGTCTATCGGGGTTTGGTCCTTGTCTCACAATTATTTCAATATCCACCAACCGAATTAAAATGAAGCTCAATAAAATTAAAGTTATAGAAAATTTATAAAAATATGTGATCTACCCTCATCACTTGATTATGATTTCTGACAAAATTTGGTAGAAGAACAAAAGTGTGCAGAAATATGTTTCAAATATTTGAAAATGAATACAGTGAATTGTGGAGATGATCCATTCATGCCAAGTTACAGAATTTTTTTTAAAATTGCGCCCCCTCAAGTGTTTAGGTTAGCATTTTAGTTATAATACATAACGCGGGCAGAAATCAAATTAGGTAGAGGAAATAGAAGACACCATAACTAACAGTAAGTCCAAAGATAAGATTAAGGAAATGATGGGTATTGCAGGAAGGAGAGCAATGAAACTGGTTATTTCACTAGTAAAAACGGCAACTAGGAACGACAGGGAACATTTCTACGATACGAACGTATCTATTGTACCTACTTTTGTCTCCTATTCTAACATGCAGGTGCAAAGAAGTTTTAGGTGCGTCGGACCAGGCATGAGTATCATATAATGCTCGAGCTTGGGCGGTTGTTTGGCTTATCCATGTGTATATCACAGTAAGATCAGTTAGATGATTCTTGGATTCTTTGTGTAATCTGAGACATTTCGCAGCATGCTGCTTTAGTTCCACGTCCGAAGATAGTGACATAATTCTAAGAACAAATATGAGAAGCTAAGGGTGCTGTCGTGCCGTCAGAAGTAGCAGACAAGAGATCATTTATAAAAATAAGAAACAGAATTGGAGAGAAAACGCAGCCTTGGGGGACACGAGTATTTACATGTATTGTCGATTACAGACTTGAAATATCAATGAAAAAGTTTATGCAGTGGACCTCTCCACTAAACTCTTGACAGCATAGGAGAACATCTCTTCATAACAATAGGTGAGATATCATCAGGACCAGCGGATGTGTTTACGTTAAGATCTTGCTACTTGTATGAGTGTGAAAATATTACTAGTATTATAAGAGATTAACGCATTCAACGAAACAGAAATTTAAATTAAAGGAATTTCACCATTTCTAGAAGTTACAAGTCAATAAATCAAGTCTACCTAAATATCTATAGCATTACCAAAAGTAATACCGACTCTTCTGGCTCAGCTTAGGCACTTCGCTATTCTAGTTTTTAAGAGTGAAAATATTTTTATTTTATTTTTTGTAGAGGTGACTTTAAGTTGTCCTATCATGACAAAATAAAATACGTTGATAATTTAAAAACAACAGTAAGAGGGGTGGTGCTCAGCAAAGTAATTCAAACCACAAATCATTGAGACTACTAAAACAACTTGAGTCTTAAATATAAAAAAAGTAAAACTTACATTTTGAGATTAGCATTTGGTTTTAAAAACACTTCCGTTCCACTTCTGATGGAAAAATTTCTATTATGTACGAATACGTAATGTTCTCAGAGATTTTTTATAAACTTTGTTAGGTATAAATAAAAATAATTCATTAAACACAGGGTGTTGACCTTGAAAAGCCAACAGTAAGAAAGAAATAGCTGAAATTATTTCACAACATTTCGATGTTTGCTTTTTTTTTTTTTATTTAACAAATTTTCATTTACGTCACTGATTGATCAAATTTCTCCGTTGCGTCAGTAGAATTTTGCAAACAAAGCAAAATGCCCTTCATTTTGTGTTTAATTTTTATAAAAATATTTTCATGGAATTTAATAAATTATTTAAACAACTTTTATTAATTCATTACAGCTGTCAGCAACAAGTGGCATTGATCCAATTTAAATTTAAGAATAAACTTCAAAAACAGTAACAAATTGATTAATTCACGCACTTTTTTTAAAATAAGTAGACAAAAACACTTCTGTCACCGGAAGATGGCGTTCTTCAACTAGAAAACAATTTACATCCGAAATGTATTTCATAACAACAAATAATTTTGATTGTCTTTCAACAAATATACGCCGAATATATTCAACAAACTAAATTTATAAAAATCTATAAAGCAATTCCACCTTGACTATGACTATGAATTTTTTTTGTTAAAATCTCACTCTCTCTTTTTTTATGTTAGCGCGATCGCCACCCGTCACTCCAACACAAAAACAATAACAAATCTCAACTCAAATCATTGGCGGCCTCAAAACCCAGACCCAGACTCGTCGGTTGCTTTGTGTGCTTGTATTAGCCAAATGACTATTGCTCTCTGCTCTCTTGATGTTGTAATATTAGTGTGTGACTTTGGGAACCACAGAGAGTAAAAAAAAATGAACAGAGGAATCAACAAAAAAAAAAAGCTTTCGCTTTCGAAATTATTTGATATCTCTTTAATGTCTCAAATGTAATTGCAAACGTATACAGACAAGGGAATGAATTGCACACGTTAGTAGCACATACCTCCTCGTCTAATGTCACGATGATGCATACGTCAGCTTTAGTCAGACCGATCTAACCATTTCTCTTTCCCAGAGTGATTTTCTGTCATTTTTTAGGACAATTTGCGCGGTTCGAAAAATTCGTGCATTAGGTGAATAAATGAGTGGTGTGCGATTAAATTTGAGACTACGTCACATTTCACTTTTTAAGATGCGCACTGTACGATGGCGAGGGAGTTCGACGAAGATTTGGTGATTAGATGAGTAGTGCTGTTGATGACGCTATGTGTTGTTGAAACTGGCAGCCGTGTGACACAGGGCTACCCCGGCTGATTTATGCTGATGATTATTGTGTGATTTTAATGAATGTTATTGTGCATTGTTGTCATAAAACAAAAAGGCGATAAAGTGGTAAATCAATTTTCTTGGCGAAGACGTTGATGTCGTAATTTTAATGAAATTGGATTCGACATTCAGTGTTAATGTACTCACATACGAATAACTTTAATGTTGTGTAGGAGCATTTATTCTTCGTATAGAAGTGAAATGAGTCTGTGGCAAATGTAGGACAGTGCCTATCAGATTTGATGGCATACCTGGCGGTGTTTTCCGAATGATTGTCTATTCATGTATGTATACATCTTTAGAAAGTAATTCTTGCACATGAATTACAAGGACTGTCCTTGCTTTTATTAACGTCTTAACACTGCGACACACTTAGCTCAGATCTAGGGTAATCCTTACACTGAAAAAAACCAGCGAATTTTAATTTAAAGGACACACGTCATCAATAACGGATGACGGCCCACAGGGCTTAGTACTTTTATTGAATATTCTGAGACTGCGAGACCCATGTGAAGTTTAAATCTTAAATTTCGCCGACAGCTTTGCGATAGTGGTGACAAATTGAGCTGCAAATCAGAAATTGCTCTAATGAGACCATAGTATCTGTATGGCTAGAATCATCCCCTCTTCTATGGTCACTAGTCATCGACAAACTCCTAGTCGATCTTCACAGATTAGGCTACATCGCTATTGGTTATTTATCAGTGGTAAACACAGCACGACCATTTCTAGTGTCATGCAAAGTGCTTTACTATACGTGTTAGTATGGTGCAGCAGAGAAGGACTATCCATCAACCCTTGCAAAACCGTTCTAGTGCCAAAAAGAAGACTAGACAATCTAGGACCTATCATCATCAAAGGCACTACTTTAGTTTATTCCAGTGAGGTTAAATATCTCGGTGTCATCCTTGATAAACGGCTTAGCTGGAATTCTCATATCAAGTCCGCCATTGAGCGCGCCACTAGAGTCATGTGGGCCAGTAGACGCCTATACGGCAGAACTTGGGGTATAAGTCCAAAAATGATACATTGGTTGTATACTATGATGGTAAGGCCTATTATCACGTACGCGGCCATTGTTTGGTGGCCGAAAGTTCTTGAACGGACAACGGCAACGAAGCTTCAGAAGCTTCAAAGAATTGCATGGTGCATGCGCACCTGAACTACGGCAGCTTTAGAAGCAGTTGTTGGGCTCTCTCCCTTACAAATTTTCATTAGGAAGACGGCCGCTAGATGCGCTATCAGACTGCAACTAGAATACAAGTATAAATCAGACGACCATGTGGGACACCTGAAAATTCTTGACTCAATTCCAAAAAAGGACATGTTCTGTACCGTCCCCGATACTATGGTCAGGGAGTACTGTTTTGGAAGGTTATTTGAGGTAGAGATATTAGACCGTGAAAACTGGTCTAATGGTGTTCCGACACTGGACCCTAGAGGTCTGATCTGGTACACAGACGGATCAAAAATGGAAACTGGAGTTGGTGCTGGTGTCTTTGGACCCAACACCAAGGTCTCTATACCTATGGGAATGTGTCCCACGGTTTTCCAGGCCGAACTCCATGCCATTGAGATCTGCGCTAAGATAAACCTGGATACAGGTATTAAAGGCGCTAGGATATATATCTTTTCAGATAGCCAGGCAGCGCTTAAACTTAACGGACTCTTTATCAGTTAAATGCTGCTACGATGCACTACAATCTCTTGCCAGACACAACAGGGTGAAACTTGGTTGGGTCCCTGGTCATCAAGGAATTACAGGCAACGAAATTGCAGATGAACTAGCTAGGGCTGGCTCAGAATCTGCGTTCATAGGACCTGAACCTTACTGTGGTGTCAACTGGGCTACTGCCACAGCGCTGATCAATACTTGTGAACATAAACTTCGTCTGGCTCACTGGGGCTGAGACAATCCAAGAGATTAATCAGACCTTTTTCCTACAAGGAAATCCTTAATCTAGATAAGGAAAGTATTAGGAAGCTGGTGAGCTTTCTCACAGGCCACTGTAGCCTGCGTTACTATCTTAACAAAATCAATTTGTGCCCGGAAACGGAATGTAGGTTCTGTTTAGAAGATGACGAAACCTCCGAGCACATTCTCTGTCAATGCCCAGCATTACATTGGTTAAGGAGGCGTATTTTCCATAAAGAAATATGTTTTCTTCAGCAGAGATCAGGTACTCCGCTGCTAAGGACGTACTATCCTTCATAAGGGAGGTGGAACGTCTATTGGCTTAATATTACGCTTTGATACAATAGATCTTCTTAGGTCGCAGTATCAGCCATATGGGCAAGGGTCTTTTAAAAAAAAAAAAAAAAAATGGCTAGAATCAAAAGAGACATGCGTTGGCAGAACACAAGACAAAACATCAAATACTTCGCCGCTATGATAAAATAACAAACACAAAATGCTCTTGTAGATATTTCTGGGGATTGTAGTATCAGAAAAATGCACTTCAGAAAGAACTTCCATACAAAGGTCAACAGCTATTACTAAAACTAAGTATACAGACTAAGTCACATAATAAAATAATGTAGTACTCAGATGGGTCGAGAACGGAAGAAGGACAAAGAACAACGCACTTTAAATCCATATGCAGCTGTACTAGCATCCTTTCGGTCAAATTATGCATACATGTCATGGATCGATCAGTCATGATCAATGACCATAAGTCCAGAAAAGGCGACAGAACAATAATGCTAGACAGTTAACCAATTATCATGACCTTCAACGCCCTCTCTTTTTAGATCTAAACTTGTGTGGTAATGCCAACGTAAACGAATTGTGCTAAAATATTTAACAAAACAACCTTCTACTGGATTCTCCGCTCCGCTCTAATATAGGATATTCTTGTAAGAAAAAGGGTAACAAAACCCTTCTGCGGAAAAGGAAACATGTACTAAAAAAAAACCAGGTAAGCATTTGCCCACTGAATGTAATTATTGTTATCTCCCAAATTACAGTGAATTTACAAAAAATAACTTAATTTTTTCGAATACCAAGAGAAAATGCTATGGTAGGTACGTAAACAAATGTTTAGTCTTTACACAATACTTCGAAGAAGCTGGGAAATAATCCCGTAGGTATTTATTTCACCTTGGGCGGGAATCATTTCCACTTTAGTTATACATATTACTTTTCAAGAAATAATTAACTTGAATGAAAAACAATTTATTTTCAAAAAGCAGCTACAGGAAATGAGTCCCGAGATAAAGGTATACGCATATATTTGTACATATGTACATTTATTCGCTTGTGGAATACATAAATACGTGGAAGAATACAAATCACCGCACCCGCTTTCTTCAAAAATCTTCAAAAATGGTACTAAATAGGTACCGGGGTATTAGCTGCTTCTTTCATCTTATTTTTAAAATCAATACTATTTTATATACCGGTATAGGTTGGGCCATCTGTTGGTTTCTTTTTGAATCACATGTTATTGTGACAGTGACAGCTCTTATGCGCTCAAAAAATTGACAGAAACTCAGTATTAAATTTTCGCGGTATGAAATGGATCTATTTACGCTTAAACAACGTTGAGAAATATTGCAAAGTTACTTTCAAAGTGGATGGTGTGTTATCGAAATAGTGCGGATTTTGAAAATAAATTTCGGTCGGTAATGCACCAACTGCAGCTGGTGTATTCAAGTTTGTGATGAACATATTCCCGTTTTCATCCTGTGAGCTTAACGGAAAATATTGCAGTTTTTTTCAGGTTTTTAAAGTGGCGGTATTATTGGCCCATTTTTCTTCCAAGACGACAATGGAAGAAACGTTACAGTCAATGGAGAGCGCTACCGAGGCATAACCGATATTTAAGGGTAAGCTATTCGTGAAATAGGGACCGACACATAGATTTTTTATTAGAAAAAATAAATAAATGGTTACCAGTAATTCCCTAATTTCAAACCTAGTCAATATCTAATTAAAATGTTAAAAACCAATTTGAGACATTTTAATATTCCGAAATTAGAAATGGTTTCACATGATTCATACCTTATCCATATAAAATATAATCACCAAAGTAAAATTGGTGTTTGAACTCACCTGAAAATAAAAAAAAAAGGATTAAGACATTATTAATTAGATTAACAAAATTACATAAAGTAATATAGATAATGTATATGTAATATTAATCATAATAGTCCTTAATCATGCCACTTTAATGGCAGAAAAAGCCAAGACTCTTTTACATACATATACATACATATGTATCTCTTTTTATGGGAGTGCGTCTCAAAAGTACATTAAACATCCGTGAATAGTTCAAAATTTAAAACAAATTCAGACGCCAGTCCTGCAAATTCCATATATGAACATACCTACATATGTATGTATCTACTTATCCATACTCATATTTTAAAATGAAACCAAGAAACCATATACGAGTATTGTCGATTCCTACTAAGGATTTTATTCTGCGACGTATACTAGACTATATAAAGGACCTCTTATTACATAGAAAACCACGCTTGATTACATCATCTGTATGCAGTTTCCCCAAAAATATAATAAACGAAGCTAGATCAGCTTAATCGATTAAAAAAAATGCATTCGTTGAGCATTTTCCAACCCACTGGATGCAGTGGAGTGCTTTGCTTCATGCCAACAATTAAACATGAACAAAAAATTACTCTGCGGCAGACATCGAAACGAAAATTCCCCCGGGGAGACAGCAAAAAGCAGTACTAGCAGCCAACCAACTCCCTATTCAAAAGCACGGCCACTGCATAGCAGGATAATGAAAAACTTTCTGCCGCTGCTGCTAGTCGTTTATTATTTCATATAAACTCATTCCTTTAGTATACCACCTCACCATTTAAATCATTGGGTGGGTGTCTAGAGCCACAAAAGCCTCCATGTCCTTTGACAACTACACTGATGATTCTGAAAAATTAGGGTTCTCGGTATAATCAATAACTATGTAGAGAGAGAGAGAGAGAGAGAGAGAGAGAGAGAGTAGCACAGAATAAAAGGATTCAGGATTAAAAAAAAAAAAAATAATGCTAATCATTCAACATCATGTTTGATAATTATCCTGCTTCGCCCAGCTACCATCACCCGACGTGGTTTACGCCGGAAACAGTATATTATCGCACTGGTATATATATATACATATACAAGTATCCCTTCATCCTTTGCTCCATAGACCCACTATTAGTTTATGGTGTAGAGAAGGTTTAGATACGAAACAGAAAAAAAAACAAAATGGCAATGACCTACCCAACAGAGCTTTATGCGATGAAGGGATGTTTTTTTTTTTTTTTTGCAACAACCCTTTGCTGACTTTTCTGGTGACGATGAGGAGATTGAATAAAATTTTCGTTGTGGTATGGATAAAATTGGGTTGGGTTAAGGATGGGTGTTTGCTGGATATAATGGGATTCCTTTGTGCGCATTATTTTATTCCCCATTGCCGGAGTTACGCGAACCAGCCAAATAGGATTAAAAAGGAAAACGCAGCTGTAGCGTTGAGAAATGCATGTACATACATAATACATACTACCGTCAATTGAGTTATAATATTTAGGGATACAAGAGAATGGACTGTTGTGGATATAATTAAGGATTCGTTGTGCATCACGTTTTACAGAGAATTTAAGTAGTGACGCTAGTTCCCACTTCTAAACAAAGCAAATTAAACCCATTCGACTAAGTTAGCTTAGACTTTAATAAACATCAATTCCCTGAGCGGTAAAGTTTCAAAGCAGTTCGTATATCCCACTGTATTTCATCCGACATAGACTTTCATTAGCTATTCACAACGCTCACAACTTCATACGTAGCAATTTTGATTTATTCCACAACCATCCTGCCAAACAAACTTCATCTGTGCGGTAACAGCAAGAGAAAAAAATAACTTCAAGCAGAATATCATCAAATCATGTTCTGCATATGAATATTAAAAAACTTTTCTCAACTGCTTTGTCAGTTTGTGTTTTTTTCCTTTTTTATGGAGAAAAATTGAATCACATCATGAGAAATAAACGTTCCCTACAGAGAGAGAGAAAAAAAAGTATCTACGCTTCTCAAGCTGCATCCGATTGGGGTAGGTTCTGTTCTGAGCATTAAAAACCCAGAACTATTTCCCTAGATTTAAGCAAAACTCTGCTACTGCTGAAGAATTGTTCTGAAAATAGCAGCAAGCTAACCATCTACCAGCTATATCCTTTTTTTTTCGGGAAATGGTTTGAGTTGCTCACCCCACATGTGGTGTGGGGTTCTATTTTTATTCTTCAACTTTCAGAATAGCACATCTTGGTTTTAATTAATTTTTTTTTTTTTGGAGCGAAGGTTTTTTTTATTAAAAAAAAAGAAAAAAAATTATTTTCTCTCTTCACCGCTTTTTATCTGTTATGGCAGAAAAGAACAAACACTGTAGAAGTATCCTAGTCAGGAACAGCAAACAGATCATTGGTGTGGGAGTAGGAGTTGAGAAAAAAAAATAAAGTGAAACTTCTGGCATTGTTGCCATAATCGTTGTCGTCATCAGAAGGAGCATTGTGTGATTGTGAATCACCATCTCTTGCCATCATCATCATCGTCATCATCCAACATCCCTCTAACTAGAAGCAGCAGGAGTATCAGAAACAGCATCATCAACATTGGTGGCATATCCTGGTGCATTTTTTTTTTTAACAGCGGCATCAACAACAGTAGAAGGATTCAATGTGAAAGCTTTTGAAGGATTAAAATTTAAATTGAAATGGAAAACGAAATTAAAAATGTTTTATGGTACTCCTTTATATAATTTTTTATTTTTATTTTTTTTCTACTTTTTGCTTTGTTCACAAAACACTTTCATGTTGCTACACAAAAAGATTTAAAAGGAGTGACGTTGATGGTTGATAGTTCTGAAGGTGAAAGATAATGAATAATCTTATTAATTAAAATGTATTCCTAAAATAAAATACATAAGTATACATACATATGTTTTTGAAGAGAAACATTATGGGTAGCGTAATCGGATTGTGGAACTAAAATTGGTCAATGAAAGTAGTGTGGAGTCAAATAATAATACGAAATGTTGACACAAGAATGTAATGAATAGAATTGTGGGACCAGATGAAGTCAAGAAGGGTCCGAGGAATAAAAGTCGTAAGGGTAATTAAATATTGAAAACGTTGCTTTATAACTTATTTTAAACTATTAACTTGCAGTTTACATAAATAGTCCTCCTCCACCTAGCTGCATGATGCAGAACTCTACTGCCCACAGCCATGCATAACTTAAAACTCATTTCATGTATTTCCTTACCCCCAATAAAAGATTAAATGTAGTCAACCTCCAACTATGCTAATTTCCTCGACTTTCTTATCACTTAAACCTTAAATAGAAACAAAACACCTCTTAAACCAACCAATTGGCTACCAGTCTTTCTAATAATCTCTTAATAGAATCGCGTTTTCCACTGTTTTACATTTCCTGAAAAAAAAAATTAACAAAATTTATGGACTCCACATTAAATTGTCGCACTATACACACACTAAACGGAAGCTAATAGGATAAACAAAATTAAACAAAACGGAAAAAAACATACATACATTTATTTGAAGTAGAAAAAAAAAAGAAAAGTTAACAAATTCAATGAAAAGGTAATTCTAGTAATTCTGCGAATGTCAGAAAGAAACACAAAACTGCTTAGAATTTTTGTTTCAAATTAAAATAATGAACATGTGTGTGGTGGTGCGCGGTTCGTCTTTATCTCTTCAACTCACGGTAGGTTAACGAAAATTTGCATAAAATTTCAATTTATTTTCCGAAAAGAATAAAAATAAAAGAACGATAAAATGTAGAAAAAAAAAGCAAATGTGTTTGTTTGACAAAATAGGGGTTCTAGGTTGAATGCGTTTTTTTTTTTTTTATATAATTATTTTGGCTTAACTGGAGGCATTTTTTTATCTGCGGTTTTGTTCTAAGTCAATGTTATCGTGAGAAAAGGGCAGGCAATCGGCTATTGCCTTATCGGTTTGGTGTTAGGTTTTATGAAGTTTTTGTTGAAATGGAAAGTAATGATATTCACTTAGTAATAGAGTTGCCTTCTGGCCCCCTTTAATTCTTTGAACTACCCAAGTAAATTTGCATTCATCTGGAGTCATCATACTGATTTGACGAACAATTTGATCAGTGTGAACCTCGCTAATGAGACGTTAAATATTTGAGCATCCAACTAGACAATTTTCTTTTATTAGAGGACGACTTTTGGATATTCATTTTGTTTCAGAATGGATTAACTTTGGAATACGCTTGTTCGGACGTATTTTCAGATCAGCTTATGAAACTTCGAACGAAGTGGAAACCCTTTAAATGTCATAAAACACCCAAGAAGTTTAGCGAATTGAGTCCGGCAAAAGTAGTATGATATATAGTAAAGTGCACGACTGGATCGTATGTGTTTGCACCTTAATGCTATAAGTTTACAATCTTATAAGCACTGAAATTCAAGTCTATTTCTTCTTAGACATGAGGCCTAATAAAGTGGGCGTTGTATTCTGCATTTTTGATGGAATTGATAACATTGAACTGTTGCTATGCTATCTGAGATTCCACAAATTTTTCTTTTTTTTAAAAACTCCTTCAAAAAGTGGGCGTGGCCATATACGGTGTTCAAGTGAATTATAGAGAGCTTCAAGGCCTATTAATTTTGTTTTAACAATTTTTTTCGATTTTTAATAAAATTTTTGATAAGTAGGCTTCAAAACCTGGAACGTGATATCTTTGCATTTAATAATAATAATAATAATAATAATAATAATAATAATAATAATAATAATAATATAATCTTTATTTCATATGAAAACAGAACGCAAATTTATAAAAAGTATTTAAATACAATATTTAAATGTTTAAATATGAAGTAGCTAGGAGCATTCTATTGTCAGAAGGACAAGAGGCGAATGCACCCTTAAGTAATATACAGAAGAACATAATCAAAGATATTGTGTGTTGATGGGGTTGGTTAGCAAAATGAATTTATAAAGTTAATTTGATAAGGAAATATTCATATAAAAAAATTAAGTTTAAAGAAAAATGAGAAAAGTTACAATGCTAAATCATTGGATTGAACAAGATCTCTATTTCGTAATGGTTAAAGGTGAAAAGCCAAATTAGAATATGTTTTAAAAATACTGATCTATTCTTTCGCATCTCAGATTTACCGGTAGATAATTGAATAACCGAAGCGAAGTAATACTATAGAAGCGGGAAAATAGTGCTTTATTAATTTTGGGTAACATTACGAGATTTCTGGTGTTAACGCGAAGGTTGTGGCTACCGTACAATCTGGAAGCAGCATATCCGGATTTTCTAAAAAATATTTTTAGGACTTTATAAAAGTATAAGTGTCTTAATGGAAGAATTTTAAGATTTCTGAACAGTTCAACAGTTCGATTAACCTTAGAAATAATACGAATTGCGTGTTTTTGTTTGATGAGTAAGGGTTCAATTTTACTAAAATGTGTACCGCCCCAGCATGCCACTCCATATTGAAGCTTAGATTTAAAAAGACCATTATAAACCAATTTTAAAATTGTCTGATTGGAGTAGATACTGAGATGATACATTTGCCTTACAACTGTATTAAGATATTGTTGCAATTACGAAGTATGGTCTTTCCAACTAAGCTTAAAATCTAGCACAATACCTAAGTACTTAAAGCTTTCAACACGTTCGACTACAAAACACGTTCGAATTTGTCATCTCCACCTCAAATATTAATTTTAAGCTCAATCGCTGAAGAAATAGCTGAGAAACGCCCAATTTGTAAAAACTACCATTTTTCGGGTAAAGCGTGGTATGCCATCTAATAGCATATGCCCAAACCAACTCACATTTGGAATTTTATCAAAATCGTTAGACTTTTTTGAGAAAACCCATTTTTACTGATATCGGCCTTAAGGAAAGAATCCTTAATTTTGAGATTAGAATTAAAATTTTAATTTCAGCTCTCGGCATGATCCCGCAGACGCCAGAAATGAAGTATGAAGCAAATCTGTCCAGCCGTTTAGGCTGCTGTATTTGTCACAGACAGACAAACAGAATTGCCGTATTCACTTTTTTGATCTTCTCCTTCATAGTAATGTCAAGTTTGATTATAATTTCAAGTTTTCAAGAGTTTTTTCAGGAAACCAATACTTGCCATATAGGTATAGGTGCAAGTAAAAAATATTGCATCTACCTAGTGGATATTACATATAAAGAACTAGCTGTACCTCCCGGAGTCGGTGGTGGGTTTTGAAAGTCCTTAATAAGAATAAGTATTATAAATATAATACGTACATTCATACATAAACAAAATTCAAATCCTTTTAAGAAAATCGATGAAAATTGATTTATAAAGAAAAACGCCAACAAAAAGTGGGCGTGGTCATACATATTGTATGAACGATTTGTAGAGTAGGTGAATGTCTACATTTTTGCTTAAGTAGATTTTTTTGAGTTTTTTAGAAAATTACTGAAAAACGTGTTTATTTCTGAAAGTGGCGGATCACAAGGCGTTTCAGTGGGCGGAAATGTAGATAATGATTTTCTTCATGTTTTAAACAGCAGATTTACAAACATACTTATACTTATATGTATA
Organism: Xylota sylvarum; assembly: GCA_905220385.1. Lineage (NCBI taxonomy): Eukaryota > Metazoa > Arthropoda > Insecta > Diptera > Syrphidae > Xylota > Xylota sylvarum. The sequence continues at coordinate 96,878,596 of LR999957.1, read as the reverse complement.
TGTAGATATGTAGATTGATATTTATATATTAAAAAGTATTGCATTGCAGATTTGTCATTGAAGGCAGCTATAGAAATTAATGACTACTCCTGTTCATTGTGACCGGACAGTGTTCTTCCACCTTTTAGCCAAAGTTTAGCACAATTTTACAGATTCCTTAACCTATACCAGTATCCTTACCAGCCACCTTTTAATCAAACAACAAATATTGTTAAATTTGTTTTGGGTACAGCTTCTGCTCAGCGATATTGTCCAAATTAAACGAAGATGAGTTCCACTTAGCGATCTATTGTCCAAGTAATTGCCAAGCGTATATAATTTTAAAATATTGAACATAATCCGCTAAAAATTAATTATGTACATACATATTTTGTAATTCCTATCGTCTAAAATACTTATAAATATAACATTAATGTTGTTTCACCAATCGCGATATGGCTGACTTGATAAGTAATCTATAGCAAACGACATTCCTACTCATTTATCACCATCTGTTTGACAAAAATCTATTTTCAGAATACAAAAATCTCTGAACAAGTGTTAACTATACTGACTTAAAATAGTGGCCAACAAAATTCTAGTTCTAATCCAAAACAAGGTGATCTAAAAAAACAAAATGCCTACCAACCAACAAGGTTGCGCAACAGTCAGAAGTTGTAGTAACACTTCTAGTTTCCTTAAACCGTTCTGTTCAGCGCTCCAGTAATAGAGATATAAATTCATTGCAACATGAAACTGAGAGAACAAGTTTTTTTTTTTTTTTTTTTTATCTTATCCGGTAAGCGTTGCATATTCTACAAAAAAACAAAAAAACAAAAAAAAAAACATCAACAGACAGGAAATAGAAGTAATCCAATGGAGACGGTTCTCCACACTCATGTAACGGAGGTTGAAACAGACTAAACAAAAATCACGACTAGAAGATGGAAGACAAAATGATTAGAATCATTCGAGTCTGCAAAGATGACCAGAAGAGTGCCCCCAAAACCAAGAGAAGCAAACAAAAGGAAAACTAAAAACCCTGAAGAACCTCAAGAACCAAGAGATATTCACGATTTTAGACGCTGTCGCGTCGGGTTTTCTCATATTCTTCAGTGGCTATTATTTTTTATTTTTTTTTTGTTTATTTTGGACTTGCAAGGAGTAGTATCTTCCAGCAGCAGAGCATTCATATAATCGAATGGAACAGGTTTTTCAGTTCACTTCTGTAGAAGGTTGTGAAGAGAATTTTTTACCTCCTTCTAAAGGTAGGTAAGTGTTTTATTTTAATTTTTTTTTTTTCATTTTTCTTGCGGGCGCGGTACGTTTCATGTATCACGTCGTTTTGTGAGTAGTTTAATTTTTTTTTTTTTTAAATACTATATGTGAAACCGTAAACCTAGAGACCTATAGATACCCTTTTTCAAAACAAACAACAAAAGGAAAAGAAAAATGTAGAAGAAGCGCCCATGGGTCATGTGGAATGGATGAACAGAAGATGAGGGTACACAGAGAGGGCGAGAACAGGACCAACAGGAATCGTTCCTACTTTTAGTGGCTGTGTGTGCATTTCATCTTCATGACTGGTTTTATAATAATGCTTACCGCCCCAACATTGCGCATAGAATTGAACGAAATGTCTGTGTGTGTCATTGTTGTCACACAAAAGGGAGATATTAGTGGATGCAGTTATGCCAAATACACAAAATCGCGTAAAAGGGAAAACGTAATCCTACACTACGACATTGTGATTATCCACTTAAACAGACTTAGGAAGGGTGGTTAACCTAGAGTAGAGATAAACAGCAGAATTTTTTCAAAGAGAATTTTTTTTTAATGATTCGTTAGTCGGTTAGCGTGACAAAGTATGCCAATAACATGCGTACATATGGATTGGCATTAGAATAGCGATGGAAATAATCAGTGACAGGCAGCAACCAACATTTAAAGAAAAAACAGAAAAGAAATGACGTTTATGACTAGCTTGTGCATTTGCCTGCTGATAGACCTTTTCGCTTGCTTGTCAAAATTGTGACGTTACTTAAACTGATTAATAATAGTAACAATTGTACGCATAAATTTGCATACAAGAATCTTAAAAATATATTACAAATATCGCACATTATATAATTCTTTCCACTTTTAATAGATTTCTCATACAAAAACTGTTTGTGTCTCCACCAGAAGTCTGACAGCCTAAACGTCAAAAGATCTATTGTGATGTTCAAAACTAGAACACCTTATACCGTCTTTGGGATTCAGTGCCACCTCTAGTTTATTATTTAAGTTACAAAATAAAAAAAAAATTTTAAGTTCTAAAAGTACTAAATATTACCAGAATCACTTATTTTCCAATTTCTAGTGAACACAAGAATACAAAATGCAAATGTACTGCTGTCCTGTTTCTAATTACAAAGGCTTTTATGTATATCATAGAACCTTGTAGTACTAAATTTGTACTAGATATGACAAAATCACTTCTGTTTTTAACATTTTTTTAGACAGAAAAGCAAACGATGTCTCGATTTTTTTTTCTAGTCAAACTGTGATCCAGTTTTCGCTTGAATTTAATTTCCCTTTTATGTTGTCTTTTCGGTTGTGTTCTACATCCCTTTTATCAGCAGCTTGCAACTCTTTCATTAAGAATTCAATTCTATTGCAGTACCTATTCCGTACGTAGAGAAGAACCTGTACTACCTATCCACTCATCGTTACGCTGCTACTCCATATTTATCTTCTTTTCTATGTATCTCTGTACAATTATGTATGTACGAGTATGTATGGCATAAGCAAACGAAAAAAAAAAATTAAAACTTCGCAAAAAACTCGGCGAATAACCTTCTCCACTCCAGAGGCCATCAGGGCACGAAGAGCGTGTGTACGCGCGCACGCATAACGCAATGCAAATAGTAGTAGAAGAGAAAAAAAAATGCAAAAATTCACTGCACAAAGCAAAAAGCAATATAGAGAGAAGACGAACAAAAGAGGAACATAAAGAAATGCATAATGTTTAAGAAGATAACTTCTGCGGGGCAGGCCGAACACAGAAAAACAAAAACTTTAGAGCAACAAACAACAAAACTGTTCTTTCCTACTGGCCCCCTTTATTCTTACGTCATCATCACCATCGTTATATTGCAATATCTTTTGCTCTTCATTTCCTTTTTTTTTTTTCTTTTTCTTAAACACACGTTTTGCACAAACTTTAGCTTTGTGTTTGTGTTTTTTTTTTTTTTTTGTTTTTCATTTTCTTTTGTCTCTGTTATTCTGTGCTTTTCATGCGCCTGTTTGTATCTTCTTCCTTCTCTTCATCTCCCTTTCTTGTTTGTTTGAATTGCATAAAACGTGTCTTTGTGTTGTGAGTTGGCTCGCTGTGAATTTATGTTGTGATTTTATGCAAATTTTTTTTTATTTTTTTTTTTTTGCATTTTTTATCACGCGCTATGCTTTTGGCCTCTGCCGTTGGCAATGCTGCTGCAAGCAATGCGTTGCAGTATTTCTATTGCGCTTTTGTATTAAGTGAGTGTATTTGTGAGAAGCGTGCGAGTGTGTTTTATGTCAGTTGCATGAGATGTTCTAAGTTCTCACGGGGTCATTTGCATGTACTTTTCAGAATAGAATATGAATCTGAAGTAAAAATCATATGAAGGAGAAGGAAAGAACTTTAAAAATTATGAATAAATTAATGCAGGAGAAATTAAGACGCGGGTAGGTAGGTACATACCGAACACCAGTTCGAAGAGAGAAATGGATCACACGGGTTTTAATGTACATTATCTATGCTTCAAGTTAAGGAAACAGTTTTCTACTCAAAGCTAAAACATATCTGTACACAAATAAAAGATCCATCTTTTTGCAAATTTGTATAGGTATTCTCCGACAACTTTACACTAGCACCGTCAGAAGTAAAACCAAGTGTTGGCATCGTTTCCACTCCTCTTTGTTTTAGAATCCTTATGTCTTCATACTGGAAAACCGCCCACATTCAACCGATTCTAAATTACAGAAACTATTGTAAGATTGACTAATAAGCGACAAGCAGTACGGTTTTCGTGGTTACCGCTAGACAGGAAGTCTGCTGAGCTAGATTTGTAACCCCATCGTTAGACACTCGTAACATATGATATTGAAAGCACATGATAGAGTATACACAGGGTAACAAGACTTTATGTTTTGTCGACGACAGCACACAAAAATCATTTTGATTGACAACAAACACTTCGCAAGTTGCAAGGTCTGAAATAAATATTAAAGTATTGATTCAACTTACAACTTGACGAACCAGGAACTTTATCACGACCTTGACTGGTACACGTTTTGGTAATATACGAAGAGTGGAAAACATGGCCCAGAGTGCTAAAAGTATGATACAATACCTACTTAATAAATTTTATTAATTGAATAAGTGTGTCAACTCAACTACTGGGGGAATCTAGTAAAGTGGCCTGTAATAAAGGAACCGAGTAACAACAAAAACAACAAACTCTAAACTCAAGTAGAACACAAGTGCGACTGATGGTGGGACTCATAACAGGCCACATCAATCTCAATAAACACTCGTTCAGCCTCTGACTATCTGAAACAACTATCTGCGTCAACTGTGAGGAGGAGGAGGAAGATGTAGAACACTTCCTCTGCCACTGTCCTGCAACAGCGAGGTTAAGACAAAAGATACTGGGGCCCTCAGCGATACCAAATCTAACACTCCTCAGAAAGATAGGAATCGGTGACATATTAGAATTTGTCAGGCGAACAAGACGCCTTTTTCATCACTACACGACATAGTGCACATTACACTCCTATGATCCCAACAGCAATCAATTGTGTCAACTTTGTGTTACCTGCAAAAATATGTACATACATATATTTAAACCATTTACATATGTATATCAAAACCCGAAACACGAATTTTCTTTAGATATTTTTATTTTTAAACTATGTAGTTGTTTTGGATTATACTACTTTTAAAGGATTCACTTAAGAAGAAACTTCTCCTCAATACCAACCCTGCTCTGGCTATTAGTTTCACAAATGGCAGATAGGCTTTCTTCTGAACAAAGGTTAAAATGTTAATTTAAAATAGATAACTTCCTCAGAAGTATTTCTGGTCTTAAAAGAGGAGGAGTTAAGATTTAGATAAAGGCAAATGCAGAAAAAGATGTTTGTGGAGAAAGATGATGCCTCCTACAATTTCTAGGCGACTAGTGCTTCTGTTGAAATTGCACGTTAATTTGATGGTTTATGATCGATTTAACATAGCGATCTAACATTTTTGATGAAATTGATAACATTGAACTGGCTATCTGAATGATTTCACAATTTATTTTTTTGTAAAAACTTCCTCAAAAAGTGGACGCGGGCATGGTGTTCAGGTGAATTATAGACAACTTCAAGGCCTATTGATTTGTTTAACAATTTTTTTCAATTTCTAGTAAAACTTATAAAAAAGTAAAATTTTTTAAAAATGTGCGTGACAGTTTTAAAACATGGTACGTCATATCTTTGCATTTGTCATAACCACCTCAGGCAGATATTCAGGCACAAAGACAGACGGAATTGGCGCATCCACTTTTTTGGACTTCTTCATTATAGTAATGTCAAGTTTGATTAAAATCTCAAGTTCAAAATTTTTACCGAAACCAATACTTGCCCCATGTGTAGGTATAGGTGCAAGTACAAAACATCTGAAAAATGGAGTCAAAAATTAGTATACGCATATGTAGATATAAGATATATTTGACCAATGCGGCTTATCTTCTAGAAACCGAAGAAACAAGATTTTTGGTAATGTCAGGGGAGATTCTTGCCCATTTTTCGGTTAATGCCGCCTGAAGACCTTGTTTATACGTTGTGGTCCATTTTCTAATATTTCTGTCAAAAACTTCCCACAGATCTTCATTAAGATTAAAGTCTGAAGATTGTGGAAGAGAGTTAACCCCAAAGGATCAATGAACCTCCACTATGCTTCACGGTCGCAATGAGCTTTTTAAAGGAAAGAAGTTTGCTATTTGATGATCTACAAAACTTATTTTGGCGTTTTGAACCAAATGATGTCCGATATAACACAGGGACGACCAAAACGCTGCACAATCTCCGTATACAAGCAATTTCCGCCAGGGATCTGCCTTCCTCCCGATGCTGTACGATAAAATATCGCACTTCTACATTTTTAACTTCGAAATAATAAAAACTAACTCTGCACTATGACAGTTTCCAAAGGAATAGTTGCAAGAATTGCAAAATTCGAATGGAACTTATCTCTTATACTTATACTAATTTTTGAAGCTTTTTTAGATTATTTTTGCTTTTATCGTAAATTATTTCTGAATTCGTTTTTTTTTTTTTAACTTTTTTATAATTTTACGTGTTTAAGAAATATTTTTTATTATTTGTTACATAGTTCATACATGAACTTCTGTACTGGCTGTATACACATTTTTTATTCTCACTGTACCTATAGACATTAGTAAATGTTTTCAACAGACCTTGCAGTAGAAAAAAGTAGGCTATCAAGGCCAGGAAAGTACCTAAATAAAATCGGTTTGAAGGAAGGTATAGCCTATTATGTATTACATTTTCCAACAATACAAATTTAATTTAATTTAATTTTGCGTTAGTTGTATTTTATGCACCATATATAGCAAGTATCATACTTGGAACTATGCAGTACCCTATTACTTTTTCTCGACTATCTGTCGGATTGCAGATGACCAAAATGACTGAACCTTTTAACAAAGTAATCTCCAAATTGTCATAATCAGTCACAGAAGGAAACGAGTTTAAGGTGTTGAGGCTATAAGTTTTACCAATTATATTATATTCCAAACTGTGTTAATTTCCATTAATTCTCTGTATTCGTAACCTGCTAGCTCAGAGTTTTATAAAATCTAAAGAAAGCAATATATGTATGTACTTAGGTAATAATTGCTTCTGATAGTTATAGCAACAGAAGAAAAATTAGAGTTCTGTAAAGCGACAAATACGAATAAGTTACCATAGTGTCGCCATCGCTTTTTTGTATCTCCAGTTTTCATTCGTTTCCTTTATTTGTAGGTATGTAGTTTTTAGTTATGTATTTGGGTTCCATAGGTTTTTATTACTAACGAAAACAATTTTATTATAATATTAGTCTGATTTGACTTTATTTGATGTACATATGGTATGTACATACATCCTTGTTCGTTCACTACCTATTCAGAAACGAAATGTTTAAAAATCCGAACCCAAAGCTTCTATGAAAATCTTTTTAATTGCTTTAAGCTTTAAGTTGCTATTCCTTTAAAAAAAAAAATAATTTCCGAGAAATTGCTGAGCTAAAAAAAAAAAAACAGAACTCCATGAATATTAAGGGGTGGTGAGTATATTTTCCTCCATTTTTCCTGAATAGATGCACGTATAATAAAAGAAAGATATCCAAAAAGAATAATAGAATGAAATTTGAGTTTTTTTTTTTTTTTTTCGCTTTCTCGTTTCATGCAAATTTGATGTTTGCATTTTTACCATACATACATACATGCATACATCCATTTATCATGTGTATGTGTTTGCATTTAGTTGTGAATACAAAAGGTAGAAGAGGATAAGCATTGTGTGTGTCATTATGATATGAATCCCTTCGCTTCACAGCAAAACTAGTGGAATCAGCAGAATGAAATCGTCATTCTGGTAACGAGTTTTAAAAAGTAAAAAAGGAATAAGTATCTATACGTACTTTTGTGTTCATATGGAATTTTCATTAGGGGGTTCATTTTTTTTTTTACTAGAAACTTTAATTGAGTTTAAAGCAAAAGAAAAGAGCTTCTTAAACGGTTTTTTTTTTTTCTTACAAAAATGGCAATGGTTGCATGAGAAAGGTGATATCCCCCAAATGACGTAAAAACTTATACATACTTCATGAACTCATGTGAATTTAAAGCAAATTTCTCAGCACAAATATGAGAACGTGCACATTTGCGAATACATGGCGTATGAGTAATATTTTGCACTTTAAAGATTATACAACTGAATTTGCTGTTCTTTCAAGAGGATGTTACATAAAGCTCACTTAACCAGAAATTTGATTAAAAAATTATAAAAATACAAGACCTATTTCCTTTTCTCTTCCCTTTAAATGGATTGGACCTTCTACGATATACTCTTACTCGCTGAATATTATATAGGTAGGATCGATCATCGCCTATATTGATATTTGGAACTGAATGTCACTAAAAAAGACTATAGATTTGGATAGAGGTCTTGAGAGATGTCCCTACTGACGAAAAGGTAACAAGGATTGCTTCTATGAATTTTTTGATAATGGTGACACGGTCGTATAAGTATTATACTGCACATACATACTTCAGTTGATCTTCAATTTAGCCATTTTCAGTTTACACTACCATAGTGCTTTCCACTTATTGATATTACATTCCTCGGTTTTCATGCAAATAATATGAAATACTTTTCGGGTAACAGCCGATCCATCAAACCTTTTATAAAGCCACTTTATAAAGTAAACTACGATTTGTCAAATGCCTACCAGACAACCATCACCGCCCCATTTTCTGTGCGACTTGGCTCCGCCATGTGATTTGTTTTGTTCTTTTATTTTTTATTTTTTTTATGTGAATTTTATTACTTGTTAGGTTTATTTTATGTTCTGTCATTTCGGACAGTAGGTACCCACCTCTTCTCACAATGACGCATTATTCCAATTGTATAGTTTATATCCCCCCCCCCCTAAAAAGCAATCACTTTCTTTATGGCAATTTCCAGAAAAACTGATAATTAAACTGCGAATGACAGGTAAAGAATAAAAAGAAAACACAAATGAGTTTTATTTTTAAAAACTCGTTTCGAAATTGCACATTTTTTTTATGATTATATTTAAAGCTACTTAGTCACTTGTTCTTTTAAGTAAAAATAGTTTTAAAAATTTAACTTTTGACAGCAACCATTATAAAGAGAAGTATGGAAGAACAAAAATTTACTTCCTTCATGAGCACAACAAATTACTAATGACAGATATTTCAAGTCCATTGACATCCGTCATAATTTCTATAATTTTTGGTCCACATAAGTCACGCAGTGATGGATTATATTTTGACAGATGAGACTCTTCTTTTTTCTGCTTTTGTCTAAAAATGTCCACTTTGGTTTCTTTTTTTGCTTTGAGAAAAAAAGAATTGCCCACAGATCAGATTCTATTCATTATCGTATTCGTCATACAGAAGCACAGAAAGAGATGCGAAAAGGCAGAGCAAAAATTAATCTCCAAGGATTACGTATAAAAATCAATTAATTTCCATTACGTTAAATAACATTATTTGACGGTTGACAACGACGATGTATCTAATTGTAGGTGACGTACGTTGATGATATGCTATTGTTTGTGGGTGGCTTATAACCATACATACATGAAGAAATATGTATCTATTTTTTCCTTATGTACATACATAAATATGAATCTAAGGTGGCAATTGGCACGTGGGTGAAGAAGAAAATTGAAGATTATTATTGCCAGAGAAGGGGGCGGTCTTGGTATAGTCAAGTACCTACTCGTACACCTTCTAGTGTATATGATTACAATTCAGAAAACAATTAACAATTGAATGTGACATGAAGCAGAGAGAGTATCAATCAATTGGAATAGTTGTTTAATTAAAACAAGTTTGTCGGCGTAAGCAGTGTTTGGTAAAGACGTGTTTTCTTTGTTTTAATTGGGAAGATGGTGGGCTCTGGGAGTAATGGAAGGTACTTTTTGTATTAATTCTAAGTAAGCTTCATACGATGAGATGTTATAAGAGTGAATTTCAAATAAATAAATTCACTAATTATTTCTTTTATTATTGCAAATTGCTTAAACATGAGATCTGACGTTTATCAACATTAAAAAGACATTCGACAGTCTCAACAAGAAATATATTTGGATTGACTTACGAAGTATACATTTGTATATCTATATATCCCTTATTAGTTTCGGGAAAGGGAGTATTGGCCCTAACTTTCTCAAAAGGATACAAGACATATGTACATGTGTCTGTATCTACATAAATGTCTGACTAACAAGGATCTGCATTTCCTGCGTCCATAAAGCGAAATACGAACGTACACAGGCCGACAGCAATGCAGTATGTTCGTAAACGTTAGATTTGCTAATTGTGCAGATAAAATGAAATATGTATGTATGTATCTCTAAGGAACTTGGCGAAAAATATTTTCGATTTGCGGTGAAATTTTTCAGTTTACTGCGTGTTTTCTGATAGGAAGCCCATTCGACAGGTTGATATCGAATCCATTATTGGTTTTGCACACTGTTAAACGACATTTTTCTAGCTTCTTACAATATTGTTATAATATTTACCCCTAACTACAAGAAAAGTGATGTTTGTATCACTCAGAAAGAGAATAATAACTTAGTTCTCACTTACTTTATGCCATATTTATTTATAAAATCCATTATTTCCGATATTTTGGAAACTTACCTGCAAAGAAAAAGAAAAGAAAAATCGATTAGTTATAAAGACGATACTTCAAACAAGTCACAATAAATCACACGTTCCTACACTCATAAATAATTTATTATCTGAAGAACATCCATTACTCATTCACAAAATTCAACGTCAACACTGAGAATAGACACATACAGCACATTGGGTAACATTAGACAGATCTTGACAATAAAGATTATCCAATAAAATATAACTTCACACCCAGACCTGTACTGTAGTAAAATATTTCGATAACCCATCGTTTTCATTCCACTTTAAAGAATGTTTGTACCCACATACATACATATGTGTATACAATTTTTACAACCGTTTTGAGTGCCAAAATATAACATACAACTGCACCGCATCACACCAGCAACACCAACCAAAACAGACATGCCAAGCAAGCTAAGCGAGCCAGTCCAAAGTAAAAAATCAACCGACCAATCTCGAAACCAGCAATCAACTTATCAAATATCATTGATTGTCAAAGGACACAAATCCGGTTATCTCTCCAAAAACAAGAGGAAAAAAGAATCTCCCTCTCAGATGATATAACTCCCACTACAATTTTTTTTATGTGTTATGTTCTGCTGCAGGATAAAAACGAGAGATTTATCAATAGGAGTCAACAAAAAATGAAAAAAAAAAAAAAACGAATATGGCACTGGTGTCCAGAGAAACCATGCTAGATGAAATTCCATGAAGTCTGTCTTTAATTTTTTTTTTATGTTGCTGATTTGATTTGTTACGTTTACATCATCGGGTTTGTCGTCAGAATATGGTAACAATTTAGACACTTAATTTTACTAGCTGCTCATCGGTTGATCAATTTTTAAGAATGTAGAAAAAATGTAAAAACGAAAAATGGAGAAGGAAAGAAACTTTGAAAATTGCAAGTCAAATTTTGGAGCTGTTTTTCGAATTTCTGGTCGAATACATAATAACTGAGAGTACAGCTTTATACCCCGAAATATTGACGGAGGAAATAAAAATGTCTGAGTTAAGGAGTTAACTATAAAGATTTAGATCTGTTTAGATATCATATTCGCTCAATCTTTGAACTTACGTCATAAAGTCAACCACCTTCTTCTCCATTTCTATTTATTGCCAACTTGCAATTGCACATATGTACATACATTGCATCGCAAAATCCAATCAACACATCCAATTTCTCAAGTTAATTAAGATACAAAATTAATAAAGTTTCACGTAAGTATTTGGGTTGATGTTGATGTCCTTAGTAAGATGATATTCCATTGAACTTGTGTAAGTATAACCCACATGTACACACAGCTGCCTAGGGATTATTGCCCAGCCTACTAATTCAGACAACCACATCCCTTTTCTAAGGGTAGTGGTTAAGCCCATACCCATTAAATTGATGAAATAAAATTTTTAACGCACGTTTAAGCCCATCACATTTAGTGTTAACCAATTTTATTTGCCATCCATTATCTAATCTGTGAAATCCTTCTTTTATGGATTCGATATGTTCTATGGTCGGTTTACTAATGAAAAAGTCATTATGGTTTAGAGATTTGTCGGGAGGTTGGTTTTATGCGAGTAAGGTTGAACCTTTTGGAGGGATTTAATCATTTCTATTTAAGGGAGGGCGCTCCGAAGGATGAATAGGGGTAAATACTTATTGATATGGTTGCTTTTGAAGAAAGTTTGTTCCAAATAGCTTTTTGGCTAAATAATGAAAAAGAAAAACCATGTTAGGTTATTGAACTTGAAATTTAAAAAATTTGCTATTTAAACGGAAATTATGAACCCACACTCGGTAATCACAGATAAACAAGGATGTATGTACATATGTAGGTATGTACTATACAGTATTTGAAGGAACTGTGACAAATGACGCGAGCCTGAATCTCGTACGTTCTAAATTTTGCAATCAGAACATTTTTGACATTATTTTGAATCTTTACTCGAATTTTTACGACTGAATTTCTTCCATGATTGTGTTTTACCCCATGCTGCTACAAAAAAAATTGACGGCGAATCTTTACAGACCTACAAGACCAAACTTCTTTCTGCTTAAAGCTTTAGAGAGAATCTATAACAACCATGTCAGGACACCGATCTCAAATCGGTGAGTTCTAGTCATCATCATTATCAAAAGGTTTCGCTAAGACCAAATTCCATCAGGTCGTATCCAACATAAAGAAAACTCATTTGAATTCAAAGACAGAGTCGCAAACTTTGTTTTTAGATATCGAAGATGCGAAGATGAATATTATTAATATTCAAACACGAAAAAATAGTTTACAACCTCTTGCTACTAAACCGTATCATCACAGCCTCACGAGAATAGGGATACCACTTGAAAGGAGGATCTTTTAGAAGCACGTCCTAGCAGATGACCTGTCTTACTGATAAGAGAGAAGCGCATTGACAACGGACAAAGAAGAGCGAACTAGAACTAAATCGAAATAAAATTAATCTGATCCTTCTTCAAGAGAAAAAGCAAAACCAATGACTTTATATACAGGATATCAAAGGAGCTCAGCAACAATTGCGTGATAGGGTCCAGAAAGTGCATACATAGGAACAATATTGGGCAGGAAATTGACCTGGAAAACAACCTAAAAGAAAGAGTAACCAATATCAATACAGGAGGGCCATCAAAAAGTAATGGGAATTGAAACTAATGCAAGTGCCTTGGACATACATGTGATCATAAAATGTATTTCAATAATGACATAACAATTTTGTATTTAAATAAAACACAGAATAATTGAGATATCGGACTAAAATTTATTCCAGATGTAGTACACATCATGGTTGCCACTTGTGAAAAAAATTTGCGACTATAATTGGAAAAAAAGTTACCAAAGCTTAATATAGTATAAAAAAGAGCATGACTTGGGTCGTGGATTAATAGGTAAGTGGGTTGATGAACAAGATACTTCTCCTTCATCACAGTCAGGTCTATGTAGACCCACTGTGATGTTCATTGAAGTTTATTTCAGTGATTTTGGTCTGGAGTACATTTTTCCTACACTTGTGCATCCCTTTGAGTGCTCTTAACCAGCTTGATGTCTTCGAAAACCAGTAGAGGTCAGAAAGAAAAGCATCAGATAGTTCTACAATCTTTTGGAGGTAGTAACTTCCTAGAGTTCTATTCCTCAGATAACAGATTCTTGGAAAGTGGCGAAGGAAATGGGGAGTATCCTCGTGGGCCTCTTCGTCAACGCACCCTCTGCACAGATCTTTGTCATTCAGTTTCAATTGCATTCAGTATGACCAGTGAGTGCTTTTATCAATAAGAAGACGAATGCCCGCTCTTTGCAGAATTTTTGGTTTTGTTTTTATCGTATCTTGGCTAAATTTTACAATTTTACACTCACTTATGGAAAGCTGTTTCCATTTGATGTTTTCTGCCTGAAGAATTTATTGATCCACTATTCCTTTGAAGTGACAGAGTGGAATAAAGATAATTTATAAACTCGTTCAGCTCGCCCATTTACATGACGCGATTCCGTTCGTAGTCAATCAATTAAGCATAATTCAAATTAATTGAATTCACTTAATTCTTGACTGACGGTCTTTAGTATGGTCTTGTTCAAAAAATTACCAAATCGAGATAAAACATACCAAATTACCAAAAATTATGAAACCCAAAAAAAATTACCAAAGTGGCAACCGTGGTACACATGCTAAATGTAAGTATGGAATTCGATCTCATTCATATGACCACCGTGAGCACGTTTGCAGCGATCGATTCTTTGGAGACAATTTTCCACACATGTCGGCCGGAATGTTGGCAGTTTCGCGTTCGAACCGGGTACCGGGACACAAAGGTCTTATGGATTATGGAAAAAGTGGGCCAAATTGGTAGGGTCTGACTCGAGTCTGAATAAATGTTTCATGTGGTTTAGTAGTTAGTGCGTTGAGTTACTGAGAGGGAGGTTCAAAGATTGATTTCTAGACTACACAAATGGTTTTTCACGGTCCTCTTGCGAGTATAAATGTATAAATGTCATGAAAAATATTCTCAAACAAAAAATTGACCTTCAGATATGGCTTTAAACAGATGGCCTCTTGCATTCGTGTGAAAAATATAACACTCGAAATATTTGTATTTTTGTTTTTAGTATGTGGTCTTCGAATACAAAAACCCAATTTGATATAACACCTAATTGCTAGATCGCTAATACCATGAAGCTTTGTTCAGTAAATTGGAGCAAATTTCACGAGACTGAAACCGAAAGCTAAAGTATATTTCGCACAGACAGAGAACCTAGCGAGACCTACATTTTATTAAAAGAATACAATATCTAATTCAAATTTTAAGAAAAAAAAAGTCTACAGGGTGTAATTTCAATTACTAAAATAATAAGGTACAATTTCAAAGAATCGAAAACAAGTTTCTTACTTCACCTAACAGAAGACCAAATAAAAATACTAACAAAACTCAACTTGAATTTCTAGATAACAGGTTTAGATACATTTTTTTTTTCTATTTTCATAGACCTAGATATAGAAGAATAGATTGTAATCAAAGGCTTCTACAACATAAAATCAACATATAGAACAGATGTATTGACGCTTAACTAATCCGTCGTGTAGGTGCACGTGTCGCCTATGTCAACAGAAAACATTATCCAATCATTTTCGAGCCTCATTCTTAACACTATTACCAACTCATGTCAATTACTTGAAATTTCTTCTCCAACTGGGCTAAATATCTGAATCGAAAAACGAACACACTACTCTATTCATCATCGTGTCAGCCCCCTCTCATTCTCTTCTTACAAATCATCATGTTTGTTCGTCATCGTTGTTGGTCCATCTTCACCATTAGTAATTTATTTCATTTCATTTTTTTTTTTTTTTTTGATGATTTGTTGACAGACTTCCTTTGAGTAGTCGTCTTTGCATAGAAAAAGGACTCCCACTGTCCCATAATGAATCTATTCAGCATAATTCCCAAGCCAACACGAAAACGATTCCCAAACCAAATGAAACAAATCTCCCATTAGGCCAATATAAACAAAATATCCACACACAATCATCATCAGTAATCATTACATTATAGTGTTTTGTTGTATTATTATTATTTTTTTTTTTATCAACACACACAGTAGAGTTCTTTCTACATGTGTACGACGACACAAACCGCCCTCTCTCTGTTATCTGGGTGAGTAGGAGAAATATCACCAATACAGCACCGACAGAGAAGCAGCAGCGAGGAGCTGTTGACTGGGTCAATGTACACCCGACAAAGTTCATTGTAGCCTTCGCAACGAAAAATGTTGCTCATTTTTCTAAAAAAAAAATTAAAACAAAAAAAAAACAGTTTTTACATTTTATTTTGTATTTTTTGAGATACTTTTTTGGGGAATTGCGGATCCTGTTGTTGCTATTGTAGTTTGTTTACCTCTAACATCTTCGACCCTGTCCCAATGTGTACCAACACTCATCTCTGTGCCTGCTCCTAATGTCAAGTTCAACATTTCCCACTCAAACTATATATTGTCTCCTTGAAGAACTGTGGGCGTTGTATACCTACTCCTTCTCGATCCCATCAAGGCTTAAGGGTATGATTTTATTTTAATAGGGTTTTCTTAGCGCCTATCGTATCCAATTTTCTTTTCTCCGCCGCTACCGCTACTACGGCTACTGCTGGGTGTCCTCCCGAAAAAAAAATAAAGCTTTTTGATTTTCGGGGGGCCCCTGAGAGTTGAACGACCTTAACGGCTCCGGGCATTCACTTTTTTCGGTGTATACCCTATACACTCTCGTATATTGCGTGCGTGCTGCTGTCGCTGATGATAGCAGCAAGCAAAAGCAAGCACGCTCCCGACCGTGAGCAGTCCTTTAAGCGCAGAGGCATGGGGATACCGTCATTGATATTCAATTATATTATAGCTCTCAGGCATATACACACTGGAGGAGCTTTTTATATCTTAAGAACGGATTTGCGGAAAGAGGAAAATGTTACCCAATTCTCCTCTCGTAGTGAATGAAATTTAATTGCCCGTAGATAATCACCGGGGAGGAGTGCAGTGAAACCGTGCACACAATCCCACATTTGTTTTTGCTATTTTTCGAGTAAAAGAGACACAAAAAGATTCTGGGTTGCTTTCCCGTTTTTAGATTTGTTTTAACTAATCTTCTTATACTTTTATTGAATCTTTCTGTGTCTGCCCCAGATAGTATGCATTTAATACCTTTTTACTACTACTATTTTTTTTGATTTACTTTTAGGGTTTTTTTTTTGTTTTATTTTTCATGATTGACATTGCCAATTAACTGGTGGCTTAAGCTAGAAACAAATTTTAATTACAAAAAATAGCCTTTCAAGAGATTTTTTGGTTTTATGTGGATGTTGTCACAGAGGAAATTATTTTTATTGGAGGTCCTGTGTTAGAAGTTTGTTGATATCTGGACGGGGACAAAAAGATACATTAAGGTTGCGAGTTTAGGGGTGCTTTGAAAACCTTTTTTTAACAGTCTTGCGGTTAAATTTAGATTAAAAGTTGTCAGACGTGACACGGTTCTGGTAGCTTATATGGGATCGCGGCAATTTTCTATTAAAGGAACCCAAATTAGAGAAGTTTGAGAGAAAAAATATTCAATTAGGAGTCGGTATTTTGTGTCAAATAACAATATCTGATCGAAATCTATACGACGATGCATAAAGATATATATATCTCCCAGTAATCACATTTGCAGTTATCGAATATCTTCGCACCGATAAGTTTTCGAAATATTGGCACTCATAGAGGGTGGGCCATCTGTTGGTTTCTTTTTGAATCATATGTTATTTTGACACTGACAGCTTGTATGCGGTCAAAAAATTGACCGAAACTCAGTATTATATTTTCGCGGTACGAAATGGATCGATCTACGCTTGAACAATGTTGGGATATATTGCAAAGTTACTTCCAAGGTGGTGGATGCTTCGGCAACACAAAATAGTGCGAATTTTGAAAAGAAATGTTGGTTGAAACAAAGCAGCAACTGCAGATGAAAGTTCGTGAGACTGATTTGCTGATTGATAACCGTGTTCATCCTGTGCACTCAACGGAGAATATTCTACCTGTTGCCGAAAGTGTGCACCTAAACCAGAGAACCTCCACGCAGCAAAGATCTCAGCAATGAACATCAGTCGCACTAGCCTGAAGAGAATTTTGCATTAAGACTCGGATTTTTCATTTACAAGGTTCAATTGACTCAGGAATTGAAGCAAAATTACCATCCGCTTCGTTATTGCTTCTCTTTTTGGGCGGGTTTAGAGCAACTCGATATTGACAACAATTTTGCTCAAAAAATCATCTTTTCAGATGAGGCGCATTTCTATTTCGACTACGTAAACAAGCAAAATTGACATAGAAAATCCACATGTGATCATAGAGAAGTCAATACATCCTGAATATGTGACTGTTTGGTGTGGAGTGGCGGCATTATTGTCCCATTTTTGTTCTAAGACGACAATGGAAGAAACGTTACCGAGGCATGATTACCATTTTTTATGACCAGAAATTGAGAATTTCAACTTGTGCCACACAATCCGTCAAACAATCGATTTATTGCACATTAAGTTCAATAATCGTGTAATCAGTCATTTGGGTGATGTTGCTTGGCCGGCACGAAGCTCCGACGTGACGCCGTTGGACTTTTTTCTGTGGGGTGACATTAAAGATGGATGCTATGCGAACAATCCAGAGACGATTCAGGCACTCACGAATAATATTGGTCAAGCTAATCGTAAAATAGCGGCCGGGACCATCGAAAATGTATTCAAAAATTCGATTGACAGGATGGCCTACTGTCAAGTCATTTAAATGAAATGATATTCTATAATTATTCAGAAGGTTTAAGCTTAGTGTGGATAGTAATATATGTATCTATTAGAGGAAATATAGATAATAAGACAACTAAGTATGACACGGAAAAGGAGCGTTTCAGAGAGGAGTTTTTTCTTCTTGTTATTTGAGCAAATTGAAGAAGCCACGATACCTAAACTTCGAACGTGAACTGGCGATAAGCCCTCATACATTAGGTTGGTATTAAAAGGGAAAACCTGGAAATCAAGACCTATCTTTACTCGAAGCTACCGTCAACCTGCTTTCGCTAGACCAGTTTATTTAAGAATCGGAAACTATAAGCGCATTAAAAATTAATCATTCTAATACCTGGAATCCGAATAAAGCAATAAACCATGCTACGATCCACAAAGCCATATAGACAAAGTAGTTACAATTACAACCGACCGATAACCAGTATTTTTTGCGGATATTTTGAAGCTTTTACCCAAGTAGAGAAGAATGCCATTTACACAGATGGATTCTAGACTAGACATTGGGGTAGCCGCAAGTAAATTTTCCTATTCGCAGCGTTTTTCCAAATGAATCAGACATCCGAACCACAGTAATGGTTTTCACTGTAATCACCTTTCGTATCGCCACACAGGCATGATGATATCTGCTACAGAAATCAGGACACTCAACCAAGATAGCGTTCTTTGATCACTTGTTGAAAAGAAATTGTGACGTTCGTTCGAGTAAAGAAAGGCCGTCAGATTGATTCTAATTACGGGGCATAACACTCTGCGGTATTACATTAAAAAAAAACTGTAGAAAATCTTCGTAAGGGTTGTGCAAATCAGGAAATCCACGACGATACAAGGAATCTGTCAAACTTGCCTGCTAGTGTTAATTGGTTCGTCAAAAATTTGATCACTTGGCAAATATTAAAAAAAAAAAATACAGAAAAGCTACAAACGGATTGTTTGATACCCTATCCCTCAACCCATCCAACAGCCCTAACAAATTAGGCGTGCAATACTGCATTTTCTTTATTGAATTACTACGATAACTTCGAATGTTTGAGGATGTTACATGCAAAATATTATGAAAAACAGTTTCTGGATGAAAACGCCTCCAAAAAAAGGGCGTGGTCACTTATGACAAATGAGTGAATGGTAGATAATGTAAATATCTAAATATTTGGTCTTGACAAGATTTACAAATTCGATGTTATGTAAAATATTGAAGTTGTGTAAAAGTTGGAAAAGGTAGCCCAAAAACTGGTGACATACGGACAGACGGACGTATGGGCATGGCTAAATTGTCTTCGCTATTAATACTGATCACAAATATATATATTTTATAGGGTCTATCGATTAGTTCTAGTTTTCTATGTTACAGATAATGTATCAAATTTAATATACCCCTGGATAGGGTGTACAAAATGACTCACTCGCTGGCAAAAATAAATCTATTATTTTCCAAATTCCCTAAAGCAGAAATAGATTTCCGTAAAAAATTCAATAAGATTTCACCACATCGATAGACATGTTTTCACCTGTTTTGCAGAAAATAATGACCGCTGTTGAACTTCCTGTAGTAAGTCAGCGTTTTTCTACTGATAAGGATTGAAACGATTTGATCATCTAATTGAAAATAAAAAGTCATTATCTCCGATAAGTAGAAATATCGATTGAATATTTCAATACATGATTTGTACAACAAATATTATTATCTTGCAAAAGTTGTAAGAGTTTCTTAATTGCTCATTAAATGGCAAATGCAATGAATACATATTATTGATTAACTCACTGTTTTTATTATTTCAAATTTGATTCTGCCAATCAAATGAAACAACAATGACAAAACAGAAGACTATCATCGCAAAGTATATTCATAGGTTCGTTGCACCTCTACAAATAATATCAATAGGTGTACAAATACAACAAAATTCTCTCAGATCACACATACTTTGATAACAAATGGCTAATCTAGACGATACCAGTTTTTCCTTTTGTTTCAGTAGTCGAGTATATCCTCTATTGTGGAATTTTGTGTTGAAGGTATGTAAATACATACATACAACAATGGTTGTGATTGACATCAGTCCGTTAATTAAAAATGTCGCAGTATGATAATTTGCAAAATTTCAAAACTCTTTATGTATAGGTTACATTTATTTATTTTATTTTATTTTAATAAACAAAAGTGACAATGTTATGCAAATATAATAGAAAACGGGTCTTCCTTGGTAGTGACTTTTGATTGACAAAACCCGATCATACTACATTTAAAGTCTAATAACGTAAGTCAATATCTAAACTAAATAGTCTAATTTAATTTATTAGGCGTGGTTCCAAGTGCTAATATGACCAAAAAATATCGGAAAGCTACAGAAATGCAGTTGAAGTCGACACAGGTCATACATAGGTATATTCAGACAATATTGACCTACATACTCGTGAAAACCTACAAAGAAGCTTGAATTTGTCTGGAACTAATGGAGTATCCCATCTTTCGACTTAAAAAAAATCACTGGCGCTGTGATTTTGTTTAAGTGGTCGTACATAAGGCGTAAATTATATAGAAAATATACATAAGTATTGTCCTAAGGATAAAAAAATGTGCCTAACTGCCAGCGAAGAAGAAGCGCGCGATCGAAGATATTGAGAGATTATACTCCAGGAACAATGTACGGAAGTTTTACCAACAGGCAAAAAGAACGTGTCAGGCCAACAAGACCCGTACAGAGATGAAGAAGGAAACCTCGTAGTAGAGTCACAGTCGGTGCTGAGAATATGGAAAAATTTCTTCTGCAAACTGTATAACGGCGACGAAGACCAACATTCCGCTGTCAGGCAGAATGAACCATTCAACATAGACGATGATAGTCAAAACTTCCGTCCACCTCACCAAAACGAAATGAGGATAGCAATATCCAAACTTAAATCCAACAAGGCTGCTGGACTTGACGACTTACCAGCCGAGCTGTTCAAGGCAGCTGGAAATGACCTGGTAGAGAGCATACGCCAATTAATTTTTAAAATTTGGTCAGATGAGTGTATGCCTGATGAATGGAATCTCAGCACCGTTTGCCCGATCCACAAGAAAGGAGATCCCCTCAATTGCGCCAATTACAGAGGTATCAGTCTCCTCAACATCGCGTACAAGATCCTATCTGCCATATTGTGTGAACGTCTGAAACCCTTCGTCAACAACCTGATTGGGCCCTATCAGTGTGGTTTCAGACCAGGAAAGTCCACAATCGATCAAATCTTCACACTTCGGCAGATCCTGGAAAAAACCGAAGAAGTCCAAACCGATACCCACCATCTTTTTATCGATTTCAAGGCCGCATATGACAGCATCTTTAGAGACGAGCTATACAGAGCCATGTCTAGTTTTGGCAGGATGACGTTGGAGAATTCTCGCTGCTCCATCAAGGTCGGTAACGATCTCACCGAGACCTTTGATGTCAAAAAAGGATTTAGACAAGGTGACGCGCTGTCATGTGATTTTTTTAACATCGTTTTTGAAAGAATTGTGCGAAACTCACAAGCCAACACCGGAGGCACAGTCTTTCAAAAGTCTGTGCAACTACTAGCATATGCCGACGATATCGACATTATTGGAAGAACACAGCGGGCTGTCACCGGTGCGTTCGCTAGTATTGAAACAGAAGCTGCCAAAATGGGTTTAGCGGTAAACGAGGGCAAAACCAAGTATATGCTGTCAACCAGAAGGGATACGCAACATCGACGAATTGGACAGAACGTCACAATCCACAGCTATAACTTTGAGGTAGTAAGGGACTTTGTCTACCTCGGCTCTGCTATCAATTCTGACAACAACACCTCGGCAGAAATAAAACAAAGAATAACTCTTGCCAATTGCTGTTTCTTTGGGCTGAGAAGGCAATTGAGTAATAAGGCCCTATCCCGAACAACTAAGGAGACTCTATATAAGACCCAGTCCCAGTCCTGCTTTATGGCGCTGAAGCTTGGACTTTATCAAAAGCGGATATCTTCATTCGGTCGTTTCGAGAGAAAAATTTTTCGTAAAATATTCGGTCCCGTTTGCGTTGACGGGCTTTGGAGGAGAAGATTCAACGACGAACTATACGAGCTGTACAGCGACATAGACCTAGTCAAAAAACTGCGCATTAGTCGTTTGAGATGGCTAGGACATGTAGAGCGAATGGACACCAGTGCTCCGGCCCGAAGAGTCTTCGAATCACACCCGGAGGGACAACGCAGCAGAGGAAGACCTCGCCTTAGGTGGCGCGCACAAGTTGAAGGGGACCTGAACAAGCTTGGAGTGCGCAACTGGAGGCTAAGGACCGAGCTAACTGGAGAGGCTTGTTAGTTGAGGCCCAGGTTCACCCCGAACTGTAGCGCCACCTAAATAAGTAATTTAAAAATATTAGCCCTTGCACCGTGTTTTAATAAGTGAGCGGGATATTATAAGAATTATCAGACTTTTGCAATGTCCACCCTGTTGTTGGAAACACACTGTTCAAGCACAATGCCTACCACAAGATCAACCAATTAATTGACAAACAACCGCCAACGAACAAAATCGTCCGTTTGGCAAACGCTCTAGAAATTGCCATTTGAAATCACATGCAGGTGACAACCGCATGGTAGGAGATCAACACCTTATAGTCGTCCAAGTACGACTTAGCACTGCCTTTCCAAGGAGCATAAGTATATGTGTACACTGTACTTTAAGAATTAAGGTACTATCTGACTTCAGGAATAAACCCTTTGAACGCTTTGAATCCAGTTGGAAACGACTGTTAGTTTCCTGATCCTCACATTTTCAATGAGATGCTGGACAGAGTTCTTCAAGACGTGGGTGTCACATTAAGAACTTGTGGCTGAAAAGTACTGAATGTACTAAGGGATCACTGCATTACGCACTAAATAGACTTGAAACGAAGTATTTGCAGACACACTAGTACCAGTACATTGTACCTGTGTTTTCGAAGCATAAATTCCAAGTACACATACAAGGTACTGGTACTAGTACTAAATCTGCAGCGGAGTGCGACAAGGTTGCATATTTTCACCGCTACTGTTCCTGTTGGAATTCCTTCGCATAGCATTAAGAAGAAAAATTCAGTAGCCCCATGTATAAGAACGTCTTGACTAAAGTGACGATATTAGCTGATTCATAGCTTAAAACCGAAGGTGAACAAAATAGGTCTGAAAATAAATATATCAAAAATAAAAGGAAATGTTATTTCTGCTAACGGAGACCAGAATTAGATGTAGGCCGCTTTTGCTGAAGCTGCATTCAATATGTTAAAAGTCAAGATAAGCATTATATACAGCATAAAAATATTTAAAAACGATGACACGCAGGCGTGACGGTCTTTGGGACTTTAAGAAAAGGAGACGCTCCTCTTCGATGGGTGGTCCGGACAGATAGAACGTTAAGCCTTGTCCTACAAGTTGATTTTGTTCCTTTCGATACAACTGGGTACCCATGGGAGAAAGATAAGTCGCTTGACGGAGTTGAAACTATACCACACCTTAGTTTGGAATCATTGTGCGACTTAATGCTCCTTATACTGGTTTTAAAAATTTTACCTAAAGGCTTTATATGATGAACAATTTTGAGACAAATAAGTGTTTTACTAGTAAAAGGGGAATGTATGGATTTTCGGCAAACCATTAAGGTTGGCAAACTTTTTCAATATTGAAATCATACTCAGTCCCTTGTTTCACTATTTAGTTTGAATATTTTCAAAACCTCGAAATATAAGAATGCAATTGAATTTGTGACCTCGTCTTGTGGATTACATGAAGTTTGTAAAAGCAGAAAGGATTGGATGTGTAGCACCAATGAAATAAGAGTAGGATTGTAAATTTCTTTAGTAAAAGCATCGCGGTATTAACAAAAAAAAGTTAATATAGAAAAGAAGCATATATTGCCCTTGCTATGTACTATTAAAAGGCATAGATTTATTATTAACATGACAAATTTCTTCAAATCTCACGACTTTGTGTGGAAAAGGATCGAAAAATGAATTTTGAGAAGTAAGGAAGAGGTATTTGCGAGCAGATTGATGAAAATTTCAACTATTACTCATTTGAAATAAAAAATGGTAAAAACCATAGACCTCTAAAACAAATCTTAAATCTAGAATCAATACGTTCAATAGGTACCACCAATCAAGATTAAATTGAAGAATGTCCAAATCCACTGAAATACACATCAGATATGTAAAGCACTGCATGAGTTACATTTCCATAAAAAAAAAAATGTCTTTTATCTCTCGATGGTTGTTCAAAACACCAATGTTCATGACTCAAGGTCCCTTCTGTCCGTGGCCATGTATACAATAAAAATTCCAAATGGTAGACAAAATCCATCTGTGTCGCCTAGCCCCAAACCACATTCTGTCAAGGAATATTTCAATTTTCACCACAATATGAACGCGCTAAAACATCAAACAAATCACGCGTTCACTCTAGTAGACCTTCGTAATCCTATTTTCCAATTAATGTAATTTCTATCGTCACAACCACCTGCGAAAGACGCGGAGACTTGACTGTTTTCATGCCCTCCGCCACTCTCCAACACCATCACTCTGTCAGACTTGGGTTTTTCTTTACTTTTTGTTTTTTTTTTTGTGTATAGAATTTATGAGGAATTATTAGAACATAATTAGTTGGCAATCGATCCTCACACTTCAAGATTCTTACTGATTGCTCAGATGGATAGCTATCCATCCGTGATAATGATTTCGCTGATGGGCATCGGGGGTTAGATACGGAAGAGGTAGTAGTAAATGCCGAAACCGATGATGATGAACCATGATGGATGATGAATTGTGGTGTTGGGAAACCTCTAATTTTTGTGTTTCATTTGGTTTTCAAAAGCCGATTAAATGTGGAAAGAGTGCGATGAGGAGGAGGGGTGGGGAGTAGAAGAAGTGATAGACCTTAATAATTATGTAAGCAGGTGAGATTTATGAATTTTCGGGGAGATGTATATGTATAAGATTGATAGTTATAGACATGGAATACATACCTACAGATGTACGTAAGAGTTTCACAGTTTTCACAAGTCATGGTGGGCTTGTTTCCAGGTGATTTTTGACGCTGTTCTGTCAGTAATTGTGATGGATGCCTTTTGATAGTTTCTTCCTCTATTGAGCGTTTGAAACTGATAGTTAAACAAAAAAAAAAAGTAGGTAAGGTGTCTACACTTTTTTATTGTCTTGAAGCGGAAGTTATGAAAGATTATTTCTACATACGTAGCACAGCATCAGGCGAGAGAAAAATACTTCGAATACTTTTTGATAGAATGGGTTTGGTTTTGTGAAAATTCATTTCTATGAAGGTACATATACTTTAAAGTGGGATTTAAAAACCAAGAAAGCTCTCGAATCTCCAAGGATTTACCAAAATCTGAACAAAAAAATCACAATTGTAAACATTGTGCCAAACAAATATGTACATACCTATCAATATTCTGTACAAAATGATCTTGATTGCAGGTACCTAATGTTCACTTGAAAATAATCAATGTTGGCAAAAGTTTCTGTGAAAGGACAACTTCTTTCTAATGACAATTACATTCTCGGATATTTGACAGGCACCATGAAAACGTTTTTGGGTGCTGTGCATTAACCATATAACCACGATGATTATAAGCTTATAATCTATAATATTAGCTTAATTGGAAATATATTCGGTTTAGATCCGGTTTAGAGCCAATAAGGAACTACGAACTGAAAGTCCTCTGAAAATAACTTTCCTTGACTGAAACCTATCACCCATCGCTTCAATCACACCAAACTCTGCACACACGCGAATTCCTTTTTGCGTGATTTAGTTCTTACAAGATTCGTGTAACGTAAAATGAAAATGAATGTATAAACACGCACTTCTTATTCCTGTTTCAATTTATTTACCCCCCAAACACTACATCAATAATCCACCCAATGAACCAAGGACTTTAAGAAGATGTATCTAACTACCCAAAACTTTTCTTCCGATGTTGGAAGGTACAGATGGATCTAACAAACTCTCTCGTACGGAATTTCGGTGTAAGTACAACGCTGCGTATGCAACAAAGAACAACAAACCATTCTGGTATGACATAAAAAAAAACGACGATGATTGCATGCAGTTTGGAAACCATTACGGTCTGAGTGTGTAGAAAACAGCCATCAAGACCTGGAGCTAAGTGAATAATAAGATCCTAGAAGCGGACGATAATGAGGTATGAGTCGAAACACTGAAGAACTGGAAGGATAGCACGAAACGGATGAAGGTAAATAAGATTCAGAAGGAATAAATAACGAAATGAGTATCAAAAATACAGAGGACTTGATGTCGAAAATCAATAAAGCCACTGATAGTCTAAACATGAAATATTTAACATCAAATCTGCTATCTTTGGAGCAAATCTCTAAATTTTCATACATTCTCTAGACTCCTCATACGCGGTGTTTTTTTTTTTGAATGTATCCTTCGCATATGCAGAGGGTTTAGTGTATTTTTTTTTAACCTTCAAAAACGTAATTTTGCCAACATAAGAGAAACTTTTCAAATTAGTTAGCTAGGAAGCCCACCTCCAAGAAACATCATAGACAAACATGACACTCATGTCACAAGAAGCAAAGATATTTTGCAAGCCAAAAATCTGTTTGGTATCCTATATCTATTCCCATGGTAACCTATTCTATTTTATATGTTCTAGAGCATAGGGTTGCTCGCAAACTTCCCCTATATAACCATCGTTATTCCTGACCTAGTCCAATACATATTCTCTCAGTAACTGGTTCAATTTAAACTTAAAAGATTTTACACACAACCCTCACCTCTTTCTGTTCATCGGAGCTCGAAGCTTTGGAGGAGCTGCCATTGTAACCTGGCTACACATGACAGTAAATAGTAAACCGAGTGTAACACAGGCAATAACAATTCATGTAAATTGCACATGTAACGACCCTTTTTAGAGCAAACAATATCAGCATAATCATTATTATCATCATAATCATCATCATCATGACGACGTAGTAGGAAGGCAACAAAATAGGAACAAGCCGATGATGTGAGGGAGCCTACATGTTGACGTT
This sequence comes from Xylota sylvarum, assembly GCA_905220385.1. NCBI lineage: Eukaryota > Metazoa > Arthropoda > Insecta > Diptera > Syrphidae > Xylota > Xylota sylvarum. The sequence goes on along the minus strand of LR999957.1, from coordinate 96,851,288 downwards.
GGTTGGCCTATACCTTGGCCTTTCGCGCCATAAGCTTTTCATTTTATTTTATTTATTTTTTTTTCATCCTCTTATCTGGTACGAGTAGGTATATGCCATGCCAAGTCGGATGAATACATTAAAATGCTGCTACTGTGTTGCAGCAATAGGTAGAGAGAGAGTGGAGAAGGAACAGGTTATTAGGGTAAAGCAGGTCTTTCATTTACATTACTTACCTCAGTGTCTATGAAAGTTTAAACAAGTTTACCGGGAATACGCACAGAGGTACACTTAATCCGTAGGTAATGGGCGTCACTTTGAACTTTTTTTTTTTTTATTTATTTCATTTATTTTGTGAAACGAGTGCATTTGAAAGTATAAAACGGAACGGAAATGACAAAATACACACCTGAACTATTGCCCAAGACAAACTTGAAATACATACATACCTACATACATACATGTCATGTATGAACATATTTTGCAGGAAACGAGTGTGTTAGCATGTTGAAGGATAGTAACGATAAATGCTTTTACAGGTAAACCAAAATTTCTATGAATTTTAACTAGATTTGTTGAAAAGTTTGCAGGATGTTCAGAGTTAGAACCATGTGTTTCAAAGGTGGTTAACGACGGGTTTTTCAGAAGGGACATGACAGGAAAACAGATATAGTACATAGGACAAGTTGTCCGTTCTTCGTTCTTCAAGACACTCACATTATCAAAGGACCAATAAAACCCAATTTGAGGTTGAATTTTAAGACAACTCTATTGTAAGTGTACTCAACAAACAATAGTCCCCATGTGATGTGCCTTAAAAATATAATATTGCAATTAAAATTTTACGCGTGTGCTAACCATTCAACACCAACGTAATGCACTCACTACAATCGTATAAAATCTTAAAAAAAAAAAAAAAAAATAACATCCATCCATCAACAGAGAGATTTCATATCGGAACCATTTCAATCTCTTCCTATCGCGTTTGCTGTTGTGCCAGGACGACACATGACTATCGATACCCCCTATCCCTTGACACAGATTTAACTTAACATGGAGTCTATTACAGATACATTCTTAGTGCGTCCTGTACCCTATGCCGGCTTCACAGATGCCATACGCACGTGGGAGTGTTTTTGCACATAGAACAAAAAATAATAAATAAATGGCGCCCAACGCGCATAATCTCTCTTGTTGACGTCGGTCCTTGTTTTTTTTTTCGACTGCAAACAATTTCCAACTTTATCTAGCGCAAGGGCTGGGTAAAAAAAAAAAGCTTCGAGTTTCGAAAATGTTCCATAAAGCTCCACTTGCAGAGTGTGTTTGCATAATTTTGGCTTGCCGCAATGGTGAGAGCGATTTAGCCGGTTGGGCTAGGGTTGGAATGCAGCACAATAATACATATCGTTCATCTGTGTGTCAGAGATACATCAACCACACACAGATTCAGATGAAATTGGAAGAACAGAGAAATCTGTATAAATGTTACTCGACCGACTGCTCTCCAATACAGTCAGGTTCAGTGGGACGACAGCGTGCGACGCGTTCAATGTGTGTTGGTATATCCGTGCTATGAATGATGTCGAAAAAGAGAGAAATAAGAAAAAAAAATAAAAAAATCCAAAACAAAAACAAAACATTAAAAAGTTGTTGTTATTCCTTTTTCTGGTGTACAGTGTTGCCATATGAAAGGAAGGTTTTCTTTTTGTTGTTGTTGTTGTTGTTCGTCTTTTGGTAAGAAAGCTCCGGACGTCGTCTGTGGAGGGTTTATTGCGCCCTTCGTTTCATTGATTTTTTTTTTTTTTGTTTCGTGGAGAGAGAGATCGATTATTTTGGGTTGGAAAAATTATTATTCCGATTCCAATTCTACCAGAGTTGAATTATACTATATCTCTATAGAGTTATGACTCCGTTCAGTGTCAATGTCCTTTGGTGAGTTTTACTTCACACACACACAGACATAACTTGAGTGTTGTTTTCCTTTTAGTTTCGTACCATCTTTTAGGTTTGTCTAAGGAGTAGATAGTTTTTTTACAACCTTTTCTCACACAGATTTCGCAACAATTTATCGACGCAAATAAATCAGTTTTATGATGTTTTGAACGGTTTTACTGTGAATTTGTGTTCAAAATACTATGACTATCTGAAATATGACAAATTGAATGCTTTACGGTTTGTATTTTTATCTGACGAAGACAAGAGCTTACGTTTATTATATTTAGATTGGTGTTTTAATTTTTTGGTTTAGTACATTCGAAATTTATTGCAACTATATTTTGTATCATTGTCTTCATTTTATTGGACTTTAGTCCTAGTCACAACAAATTCGAGTAGAATGGCTCAAAAATTTGGCCTTTGTCCAATTCTATGTTTGTCCAAAAAGACTTACGTATTTATCCCTTACTAGGGGGCTTCCTTACTCCATGCATTCCCTTTAAAATAAAAAGCATTTAACACGAAGGCTTTGTAAGTGTTTATTTGAGTACTTATGACCAAATATTTGTAAGTAAAAGGCTGATTCCTTAAACTGTTACGGTGTTATAAGATCTCGCACAAAAGTCCACAGATTCCTACAACGAGAAAGATTACGTAAGCCCTATTCACACTGTATTGGTTTGCGGGAGTCCCCGGATTTCGAGTTTAGAGGAAAAGCTTACGATTTGAAAAACATCATTTATGTAAAGAAGACCTATTGTGCCACAAAGGTGTCTAGGAATTCTTTCATTTTCCTTATGAAAATGAAAGTAACCATTGCGTTGTAAAGACTTGCCTCCTAATGTTGTTCCTCCTACATTTCCGTTTTTTGAATAGGATAGATGACTCTTTTAGCCAATCCTAGGACCTAGCCGATAACCTTGGTCTCCACACTGCTTAAAAAAGCCTACAGAAAGGCTCGAATCTAACATGTAACTATGACAATCTGCTTCTAACTACATGCACATATACAAACTATTCTTAAAGTTAAGTTGATGGATTTTGAGTTAATCTAGGGGAGTAGTACTCAAAGGGGAATTCGACTTGGGAAAGCAGAGACATTTTTCAGGAGTTACAAAACTTTATGATTAGACAGCATCACCGTGTCCAAATCCATTTGATCTACCAACCAAACGATACGATTATAATTTGGGATCGAACAGTGATCTACGAATACCAGTAGTCAACGTGAAAAGTGTATAAAGTCGAAGACCGTGGTGAGCATCTCTAGCTCGGAACAGTCTGAAAGCAGACATAATAATCAACATGACAGCGCAATTCACTCCTCTTGATATTGCACTGTGGTATGAAATGATCATAAAATATATGTAATTCTTGTATACGATTTGACTATCCATGCGTGATATCAAACATTATAAATGAAGACAAAGTGGCATGGGCTATAAATTCGTTCAAACCCTTCAAATCTGCAGGACCTGACGAAATTATACCAGCTATGCTGCAACAGTCTCTGAACAAGGTGGTACCCCATCTCGTGTACATCTTCTCAAGCTGTATGCGAACGGGATACATACCTAGCAAATGGAGAGAGGTAAGGGTAGTTTTCATTCCTAAAGCAGGAAAATCTAACTACTCTACCGCTAAAGACTTTAGGCCAATTAGTCTCTCATCGTTTTTGCAAAAAACCTTCATATCAGAGGATTGATCAACTCCCAAAACCTATGTGAAACACAGCACGCCTACCTTAAAGGTAGATCGGTGGATAGCGCTCTCCATAGCGTGGTCAGGGAAATTGAGCATTTCCTAGATGCGAAGGAATACACTATGGCAGCGTTCCTGGACATTGAGGGCGCCTTGGAAGATTTGACAATAAACAGACTCGTCGTAAACTGGGTTGAAAATATGCTTAACAGTAGGATCATCAACTCAGCCATCGGGCCTAGTTCTGTAAGGAAGATGACAACAAGGGGCACGCCACAAGGAGGAGTCCTTTCTCCACTGCTTTGGCTCCTTACCGTCAACAAAATCCTAAGAACCTTCACAGAGAAGAGAATCAAAATCACAATCAGTGAACTAATGGAATCTGCTCTCAAAGTGCTACGTGGGCAAAACAAAACGGTTTGGAGGTCAATCCTCAGAAAACTGAACTTGTTTTGTTCACTGGGAGAAGAAAGATACCCGACTTCACATTACCAAAGCTAGATGGCACCACTATAATTCTCTCATCTGAGGCGAAATATCTTGGCGTCATTCTAGATTCCAGGTTATCCTGGAAAAGAAATGTTGAAGAAAGGACAAAGAAAGGAATGAATGCTCTATATGCTTGTAAGAGGGCCTTTGGGAGGAAGTGGGGATTGCAACCGCGCATCATTCACTGGATGTACAAAGCAATTATCAGGCCCATCATCTCATATGGATCCTTAGTCTGGTGGACAGCTACGAGTACAAATAGCTATATGAAAGAACTCTACAAAGTGCAAAACTTGCAGCACTTTGCACTTCTGGAGTTGTGAGAAGTGCGCCGCAAGCAGGTTTGGATATAATTCTTCATATTCTTCCCCTAAACTTGTTCATTAAGGAAAGGAGCTCTCAGACTGAAAGAACCCAACCTGTGGAAAGAGACCACCTATGGACATGCGGTAATATTAAACCCTACAAAGACAATGGGCAGGAAATATAACTCCAAATGTTTCACAGCCACATCGGATTATATAGACCACTACAACGACTTAAATTTTGATATCCCAATCCCAATCCAATCCGAGCAGAGTGTTAGTCCAATAATATATGTAGATAACGATCTAGGGATCACAGTCTACACAGATGGCTCAAAAATGGAGATAGGTACGGGAGCAGGATTTTACTCGGAAACATTGCAAAAACAGGAATCATTCAGATTACCAGAAGCATGTAGTGTATTCCAAGCTGAAATCCTGGCAATAGAAAAAGCTGCTAGATGCATAAAAGACAGTCACCTCCCTCCGTCGGATATAACCATCTTCGTTGACAGTCAAGCAGCTCTAAAATCGATTAAATCTAATACAATTAAATCAAAGTTAGGAACTGTCGTGATCACGATTAGGCACCATTCGGTCAAACTCTGCTGGGTTCCCGGACATAGCAATATTGAAGGTAACGAGAAGGCAGACGCTTTGGCAAGAATGGGGTCGGAAATGAACATCAGTGAAGCGGACACATCCATATTGCCACCGATTTGAAAATTGTATAGTATAATTGACGGCATAATAGAGAAAGAGGCCAACTCGTCCAGGGTATCTGGGAAGGGCTGTGCCATCTCTCCCACGTTATGGCCAAAATTAGATAAAAAGAAAACAAAGAGCCTTCTGGCACTAAATCGATCCTCTATCCGCATCCTTACTGGTATAATCACAGGACACTGCGCCATCGGAGTCATGCTCCGAAAATGTGGGGGTGGATTCCAACGACCTATGTAGAAGCTGCGGAGATGGGGAAGAGGTGGAGTCTACCCAACATCTGCTTTGCCATTGCCCCGCTCTGCAAGAACGACGCCTTCGCACTTTAGGTTCTAGGTTCTTCGCAAGCACCGCAGAGGTAGTAGACTTCCAGATATCGGATCTTTTCCACTTTATCAAAAGCATCAACTGGTTCCCAACCCAATCAGTGACGCGATAGGTTTCTGCATTTTGTTGTTCCCACTCCATCTATTAAATAGGGGATTCTCAATGGACCTTTAGGTCTCCGAGTGGACGTGATGAGTTTTTAACCGTCGCACACCCCTTCATAACCTAACCTTACCATCCATGCGTGGACTATGACCGACCGATCAGCAGAATGTGGATGTAGTAAGACTACTATATTTGTGGTCAAGCGAATAGGAAATCTCATGACAAAAGTAATATGAAGTACTATTGCTCAGGCTTGATTTAAATTCAACCATTTGTTAGAAATGAATAATGCCATTAAAATAGACGTAGTAAATATTAGACCTTTTCAGAATTTACCCGAAGACATTAACATGATATGACATTAACATGAAAGATACGGGACGGAAGAATATAGTAAGTGTCGACGCTGTTTTAGTTATGACTCAAAGCACACTCGAATAGTTTAACAGCATCTGTACTAAACCTGTTAACAAGAATACAAAGCGATTTAAAAGATCTACAAAAAGTGTAACATTCTTTTGCCCCTGATGTGACATCTGTCATGTCACTGACTCATATGGTGCCATTGTCTTAACCTCAAGATCCGCTCTAGATACCACATCAGACTACATGTCATGTCATGTATATGTATGTCACAACTGTCGCATGATATTCGTGTGAGTTTTTTTTCTTCTAAAGATTATTTCAAATTGTCTTTACCTGAGGAGGGTGATTATCGATGGACTTTACATGCCCTGAGTCATTCGAAGAAAGAAATCCCTTTATAATAATTAGTCATACTAAACCAGTACCTACTTAAAAAAAAAAACTTCACTAATGTATCCTGACATCACACAATATATTTGTCTCTCACTTATTAGGTAAAAACAAATTTCTCTAAAACAAATTCTTATCATAAAATTTTAAGAACCACACAACCATCCCCCAATTACGAGCACATTTTTACCTAAAACTAACAATAACAACAGATTTGATTTAATGTACCTCTTCGTTTATTGCTGCCGCTACCTCAAATTGTTCTATAAAAACCACAAAACAAAACCCAAGCAAAACGATGAGAAAATAATTCCAATTGCTTTTTAACAAGTTTATCAGTTCGCGGTTCATTAGTGGTTGGAGGTCAGTTTTATTTGCAATAAATTTACTCCCGTGTAGCTACAGATTATTTCATGCAGAAAGCGGCAATAGAAAAATATTCTACTAAACAAAAAGAAATTAAATTTCTTTGGTAATTTTGTTTATTTGTCTATCTATCTCTCTCTAATTGGAGAAGAATTTTGTATATTTGAAAAATCTGACAAAATTCCAAAATATTTAAATACTTTGTTGGCAATAATTTTGATTTAAGGCACACGATGGGGTGGTTGGCTGTGGGGTTTTGAAAATGGGGAAAGTATTTGAGGATTTTTTTCTGTTTGTGGTGTTCTTGAAAAATTTCCAATTAATCACGAAGTGGTTGTATAGTTGTGGAAAATTTGGAATTTGAATTTAGATACATATTTTCTACCACTCATTCATGGCATTGTACTATTTTTAGTTAGTTTAGCAGTACGTTTTGAATAAAATGCGACTGCAGTTCCATTACTGGTACTAAGGCGGAATCCAATAATTCGAAAATCTCAGTTTTCCAAAGATTGCGAAATCACTGTAACTTAATGAAGACTAGAAGTATTTCCCTGTCAATTTCGTTAGAGAACTCTAGAATTCTAAGAGCAAGAGGTCCATACCATGATTGAGTATCAACCACAAATGGCTCTTATACTAAAACTATCAACCCTCCATGACTGATTACAAACTATGAATACCCCTCATTAGTGAGAACCAACTATGAATGCATTGGAGAGATGGAAGATTTGAAAATTCAAGTGAGGCACTGGGACTATCATCATTCCGTAATTGAGTACCAATCGTGATTGACTTCCAGAGTCGAATGATTATTATCAACTATTCATAAAGAAATAATCTGGAGACAATCAGTCTTTCACTACTGAGTGGCGACCTCAAATGTCACCCAAAGACTGGAATGAATGTCAAGTAGTCAACAAGGATCATGACTTTTCCCTGGTCTCGTAAGCTTTCCTATCATTGCAATGGTCAGTTATTTTTCATAATTTAATGCTCAAAATCAATGGGTAAAGTTATAGGTCTACAATAAGAACCTTATGGTGTGCCAATTAGCGTACTTTTTGAATATATAATAAGTGTAATAAGTGTAATAAGTACTTTTCGTTCACATAACTTGTAAACACTCTTACATTCTATATACGAGTACAACTGCAATTGTGAATTAAATAATAAAAAAAAAAATATTTTCTTCAAAAAAAAATAAAAATCATCCCCAATTCTCTATAACACATCGTACAAAAATTCTACGACGCAATTTTCTGAAATGTTCTCGGTTTGTCCATAACTACACCACACCCACCGCCACCACTACCGTCATCATCATCCACGTTCATCGCCATCATCATCATCATTTTGTTGGACGAGGAAATGAAAGCAACAAAATAAAAAAAATAAAAAAAAAAACAGCTCCAACAGAGAGGCGTGTTATATACATATATATATATATTTTTTTTTTTTGCTGAAAATGAACACCAGCTCTTTACACTGGTGTTCCAACGTTGTAGGTAAATTGAAGTCCATTGAGATACGCTATTAACAGATACGAGTAGATATTTATTCTATTTCGAATTATTTGTCGCTTTTTTTCGCATGTGGGTGCATTAATTAAAGACCACGGTAATTGTCAACAAGTCTACGTTAATCGATTTTTTGATACAGCTTCACCCAAGTGGAGGGTTTCGCATCTAGAATCGACGAACCAATTTGGTTGTATTATGTAACCCCTCATGCATTTACATGCTAGAATTAATTCTACCTATTGTTCGATGGTTATATTTACGTAAGGAATATTAGTGAATTGAAACAAAGCAGAAAACCAAATCAAATGAATAAAAAAAAAAAAAAAAAAACGAGATGAAAATTGTAATTGCGACCTCGAAGTGTCAGATATTTTGTTTTATTCGTTCGCATACTGACGGTTAGTGTCTGGTGTGCCTGGTTAATTTTTATGAATTAATTAGTTTCTTGGAATAAAATGTATTTGATTGGCATTTGTTTAATGGCACACCAATACGAATAATTTTGTTAACTTCAGGAAAAAAAAAAAAGAAAAGAGAAATGAGATTGACATTTGAATTCACTTGCTTTTTATTGATTGTAAAATTCTATGGAAGTCGGTCAAAAGGTTGGTTATGGAATATGCACACGTACACAGAGAGGAACCTACTGTATAGTTGCAACGCGTAACAAATTAAAATCATATAAGAATACTTCTATATAACAAAAACAAAAACACTTTAGACAGATTTTGGATCGTAATACATATTTCAATCGATCGATTAGTTACTACCACATCTATTTGTAGTTCATTGGGGGGGTAATTTGTATCGCAATTTCACATTTCAATAGAAATATTCACACAGTGAATTTTATTAAAATTTTCGAAATAAAAGAGGAAGAAAGGCTTCCGTACTCTGTACCTGAAAACACCCACGAGCTCGATGTTTCATATCCTGGAAAACTTTAAGTGCCAAAATATTGGCAACAAGATTTGTACTATAGCTTACGAAAATTGATCATCATCATTCAATGCCAATAGTGAAAAATTTGTAGACTTTCGCAAAATCTATCTTGTCATGAGGGCTCATTATTCGAACACAAAACCTTCGCAAAAGATCAACTGATTCCCAACCGACAGGCTGTCAACTTCCAACAAGATCGACAACAAGGCCATCAAACAGCGGTTAAGAATATCCCTTTCAGTGTAGAACGTAGAAAGTTATCATCATCTTATTGTAGAGCGCTCGTAGCACTGACAGAAATCGTTTAACCTCGTCAAACATAACCAGGTATCATGTCGAGAGGCTTAAGGATACTGCCGTGCTCTAATAATATCGGGGTACCATTCAGCCCACGGAGCATTAACAATCAGACTGAGGTAGATACATAACTTTGTGGCAAAAATCCCACAATACTTGAGAACATAAAACTATATGTATATGTAGTATATATTTACCAGTCATCCTCAAGCAACCGGCTCTTCATTTCAAAGATTAAGTAAACCTCTTTCAACATCATCTTCCGATATTGTCGAGAAGAAAAGTTTCAAATATTAATATCAACCGCTGAGCCAATAAAACTCAACATTGTTTCTTCTTATTTTCAAGTTTCTTTCAAAAGCATTGAGTGCATCTCTACTGTCATCACTGCAGCACTTAAAAACGTCAACTTGATGCATTACTTGATGAAGTATCATTATGTGGTCAGTTATAAGTGGGCTCTATTCTTCAATTGTCTACTTGTGTAGATCGAAGTAGTGTTTATAGGTAAAATAAGTTAATATTCATCGAAGTTGAAGAAACACGTTGACAAACTCTATCTGATAAGAAGATAAAGTAGCGGTTAAGTCATCGGAACAGAAGTACATATACAGAAGTAAGTGTATATTTCTACGAAAGTGTATGAAGCAATCGACTCATTCTCTAGGACAGGTTGCCAGAAGGCAAACACACTTATTTTGAGATCGAATGTAGTGTCCATCAGGGTTGCATACTATGACCGGTACTATTTTCATAGAGGGTCTAGATTATGATTTCTTCTTACAAAAAAAAAAGGAAAATTGTTAATTGAATCGCAATTCTCGCAATAGAATTCATAAACCTTCGTACTACAAAAGACATTTTACTAGTAATATCAATTACTGAATTTCTTAAGAAGCAAAGTAAATGGAACAAACATACATATGTACCTACCTACAGTTAATCAGAAAACCTTCGTTCAAAATAAAATTCTTTACATTTCTTTCAAATAAACGATTCAAAAGTAACCATTAGCAATTCTCAAACATACTCACTTATTTCAGTGGACATTGTTATTTCAAAACCAAACGTTTTTGTTAGACTTACCTAGAAAGAAAAAAGAATAAAAAATATAATAAAATATATGCAATTTCATAACAAATAATAGAAAGTGGAATGTTTATCAAAGTACGTTTCATGGTAAACAATTTATATTTATCCATCGCATAACTGAAAATAAACCAAATAATTCAACCTCTCATTGGAGGAATCCTCTACCAAGCCACCAACAATCGGCTATCGCCCACCACCCACCACAAGAGTGAAATCCATTTAATTTCTTGTCACCATGACATCAATCAATTTCCCCCCCCCCCCCCCATTCCTCCATTAACCGTTCTCTTATTGTTACACTTGAAATATGGATCATCACACGATATTTGTGCGTGATAATTTGATATTTTCCATAAAACATGATATTTTGCTAATTCATAAGATTTTCTCATTCTATGCGAGCACAAAAAAGTACGAGGATTTGTTGCTCTGATTGGTATTAACTCGGGGACACAAGATGTCCATCGATTGTGGAAGAGGAAAAAGGGAACGAGTGAGAGAGAGATAGTGCGCCAGCAAGTGGGTGTGAAGAAAAGGATTCCCTTTTTTGTTGAGATTATATATAGATTCACACCAGAGTGGGTGGCTATTCTATAAAGCGTTTAATTTCTAGTTTGGCTTCGTTTTGTTAGACAACAGCACAGTAGAAGAATACACAAAAAAGAATTGTTACCATAGATTCCCCTTCAAGGTTGCAAGGATACCCAGAGAGTGGTTTTCTCCTTTTGTTGATCGTACTCAAACTACAACGAGAAAATGGAATTATTTTCTGATTTCCATATCTTCGAGCGATTTTGTCATTTTCTCCGTACAATTGGGGAAAATACTACTAAACCACAGTTGATGGTAAGTTGTCATCAGTTTTATTGAAATTGAATCTTGATGACGCTGGCGCTGGTAGAGAGTGAAGAAATATTCAAATTTTATGTACAACCACTGCGAAAAATTATGTTATCTGTGGATTAGTGCGATGGAATAATCCATGCCAGAGCAATTGAGGTAATCATTTCAGTTTAACGAACTTTCAGGAGAAGGAAGGAATTAAATTAAGTGTCGTGGGATAATCGAAATGGAAGCTATTTGATAACCGTGTTGGTTTGAATTAATGCCCTAAGTAGACAAATTCCTTGACCACCTCGAAGTTATAGCCATCGAACGTGGATGTTTTAGTCAATGCTTGTTTGGTGAGTATAGATATTTATTGATACTATATAATTTTCTTCATCCTCTTTAAATTGTGTCATCGATGTTAAAAAGGTGACAATAGCTGAAGGCTTACAAATACAAATATTTGGTGCAAAAGGTCACCAGGGTTCCCACAACCGACATAGGTACACCAATCAGCAAATCCAAAAATATTTTCAAAAATATTTTCTCAAAACAGTAAACCAATTTTTGGAAGGCATGCAACAAAGCACTAGTCGAAGTGGCATAAAAGACGAAGGTATCAAAAAGTACTGCGAAGTAATAGCCCTCGAAGTTGAGATGGGAAACTAGTTCTACAGGCAAATAAAAAAAAAATGACGAAGTATGTACCATGCCTAAGGCAATGAGTTCTACAACATCGATTGTGGTCTTAAGAATACTGTTTCAATCAAATAGCGAAAATAGACCCCTGTTAAGTGAATGGACATATGTATGTACTGACTTATCTCACGTATCTGGGCATGGATCAAAGAAAAACATGGTAAGTCAAACTTTTACTCTCCTCACAAACCAGCTTTATTTCCGCTCGTAACCACACGACGATATCCTCTACTACTATAGAAAATATATAGAAATAAATGGATGGGCCATCTGTTGGTTTCTTTTTGAATCATATGTTATTTTGACACTGACAACTGTTATGCGCTAAAAAAATTGACAGAAACTCAGTATTATATTTTCGCGGTACGAAATGGATCGATTTTCGTTTGAACAACATTGGGAAATATTGCAAAGTTAGTTCCATACTAGATACTGTGTTGCCGAAGTAGTGTGAATTTTGAAAAGAAATTTCGGTCGAAATAATGTGCCGACTGTAGCTGGTGTGCTCAAGTTTGTGATGACAGTTCGTGAGACTGGTTTGCTGATTGATAACTGAACATATTCCCGTGCTAGTTCTGTGCACTCAACGGAGAATATTACCGATTGTTTATGGCCAGAAATTGAGGATTTGAACTTGGGTGAGCTATGGTTCCAGCAGATGCGGCTACGTGCCACACAAGCCTTGAAACAATCGATTAATTGCACACTAAGTTCAATAATCGTGTACTCAGTCATTTTGGTGATGTGTTGCTTGGCCGGCACGGAGCTGAGATTTGATGCCATTGGACTTTGTTTTTTTGTAGGGTACTATTAAAGATCGATGCTAAGTTAACAAATCCAGAGACGATTTAGGCACTCAAGGATAATATTGATCATTCGTGAAATAAGGATCCAAACCATCGAAAATGTATTGAAAATTGGGTTGACAGGATGACCTACTGTTAAGCCACGGCAATCATTTGAATATTTGAATATTCCATAAATAATCGGAAGGTTTACTCTTTTCAATTAAGCAACAATCGTTGAAAAAATTTTGAAGTGTTTTTTATAGCCATTTTGAAAGACCAACCGACCCTATAGAAATATAGAAAAATAGAAAGGAAAGCGAAAGGAAATGAAAAGCCTTAGGAAGTCAAAGGGAAGTGTTCAATTTGAATAGTACGAGAAATATGCAAACATACTAAGCCTAATACTTATAGCTAAAGATGCCTCGCAATGAAATCCTTGAAGGTGGCGTAGCAGGTGGTTTTAGTTAACCAAATTATGATAGCCTCTAGATATGAAAAAATCACAATACGTCCAAATTTAATCGCAATGGCACTTAAAACAGCTGACTTTGGCAATGTTTTATTATTACCATCGACTATCATCGAACTCAGTGAATAAAATATTTCATAAGAACTTCAGAACAAACATGACAAAACGAAAAAAAAAAATATAAACATCCACCACATGCAAACGTCATGTTTCATGACTTCCAAAAAAGTTGCAGATAAATGTCGTCGTATTCTCCGACTACGACAAGTAGGGTCAATGCCTGATGCGCTCAGTTTATTGCCCCAGTGGTTGTGCATCATTCGGGTGTTTCTCATCACAATCAGCAAAAATATAAACAAAAAAAAATAAAATAAAAAAAAAAAATATTCATTCACACAAAAAAAAAAATTGTTTACAATCTTTGAAATAAAAAGCGGATATCATGTGTGCAAAGAATTTTGCGCATGCAGCTGTTATTTCCAGGAAAAAAATGAATTTGTTTTCTCCACATGTTTAGTGATGTTCTTTGATAGCACAAGACGAACGATGAAGTATCTAATTGCATTTGCACAAAGGAGAGCAAAAAAAAAAAAAAAAAAGAAAAGAAAAGAAACCGAATCTAATTAAAAATATATTCCCAATGTGCTGAGTGACAACACAGCCACACACTAAAAAAAACAAAAAACATCGCGCAAATACTCCTACCTCATCGAAAAATTAAAAAAAAAAATCTATTTCATTGCATTTGCCAAACAAAATGCATCTCTCGGATGTGGAAAAACTAAATCAAACCAGCCGCGCACGTCATCATTTTATTATGGATTCAAAATTGCAGTAGACGAGCGTCTTCCCTTCCACCAGAGATGACAAATATAGGAGGACTTTTGTGTGATTTTCTACTTGGTCGTCTTTTACTTTTTGTTACGCTCTGCTGTTGCACACACAACACATCGCCTTATTTAATTAGCTAATTGCTACCTCAAAAACTAGTCATCGAGTTTGGTTTTTAAAGTTATAATTATATGGTGTGGATTATAATGGCAGGGGAAAATAAAAAAGATACACACAGCATACGGTCGGTGGTAATAGATAGTGTTGCGCTGATTATTATAATTACGGGGCGAGGAATATTATTTCGTAGTTGTGTGCGGATTTTTAGGTGAAAATTATTAAAATCCGTGTCAGTGACGCTACGACCCGAAGAGGGACACAAATAGTGTGAAGATGGGCTTATTTCAAGTAATTGGTTTATCCCAAAAAACTGGGTTTTGAAAAATCAAGTCTGCTTCTATAAATATTGATTAATTTGGATTGAATAACACACGTTTATCGTACCTTAAAAAATAAAAATAAAACGCAGTTGTATACCGAGGCAAAAGAATCCTTAAAATATTTCGCCTTCTTGTTACCCAATCGAATAGAACATAATAATATTTACCTTCATTAAATTTCCTACCCATCCCATCGTAAGGATCATGTAACCAATGACAACAAATGTATTTTTATACATATCTTGGTTGGTATCCTTTTCAATAAAAAAAAATCTACATCTACTCGCTCCACGACAACTAGTCGTCGTTACACGTTTTCGCCACTCATTCTACCAAATTACCATTTTCGTACTTCTTGCTGCTGTTGTTTTAAGTACTCTTGAGTTTCCAATTTGTTGCGCTCTCTCTACTAAAAAAAAAAAACAGATTTTTTCGGAATACAATTTTTTTTCTTTATTTTTTCAAATGATTCCTTGATGTTTTTATACTAGTTTGTTAGGGAGCAACACAATTCAAATTTATTATCCGTTAGATACTAAGGTAATTGCTTCTACCCATCGTCGTTTTCTATTTTACCTATCTGTTCGACGTTCTGTCTATTTCATATCTCTTGAAAACTTTACGTGGAATTAATTAAGAAGAGGATACATGAAATAGAATGGTATTAGTGGTAGATGGTGGGATGTTGGAATCTAAGGAGGACTGGTAAATTGAGACAAATTTCTAGGGCGTTTGTTCGTGTTACCACTTCAAAGCGAGTGAGCGCCAGCGAGTTTATACGCTTGAGTTTTTAATCGCTAAGCAATTAAAAGTTAAGCTGTTTGGAAAGAAATTTAAAGATATAGCTAAGGAACCAGAGAAAGAGAAGATAGATCTTGAAAGGTGGTGGTAGATGGTTTTGAATGAGGTATCATTAGATGCGTAACTTTTATTTTTAATCCTTAGTTTGAAGAGATCTCAAGCAATTGTTTAAATTATTCTTTTTTTTTCAGAGATTCTTTGTTGTTTTCTTGTTTTCTTGAAAATAAGAAGCTTAAAAGAATATATAATTAGTTTATAATTCAGTCCTTATGTGATATAACCAATTAACGCATTCCATTTCTAATGTAGGCTGAGTTAACCCCTAAAATGAAGTGCCTGTGAAGTATGTAAGTGGATAAGAACTTCTAATCCAAAGGATAAGACACAAACCACGTGCTACATTAAAGCAAACGATATGTGAGTTTTAAACCACAAACACGATCCAGATCTTTCTAAGATTGTATTTTTCTATAATTTTTCAAAAAATTAAAACTATTTATCATTGGGTTCAGTTTGGTTGAAATTCTGAATCGCTAATGAGAAAGAAAACGACTGGGGTTTCCTAATGACGAAGCTGTATGTACATACATATGTACATAGTTAGGTAAAATATAAGAAAACCTATGCAATAACATCAATTTTGAAACTTCTGCAATCTGTACGATAATCCATTCAACAAACACGTTGACAGGCAAAACTTTTGTTCACTTGATCAAAACGAAGTGATAGTTTCCCGACTATTCAAAGGAATTGGATATTAAATTGGTAAAAAGCATACACCAACTCAGTTTCAAGATTTGGTCAAATGACAGTGTTTCGCCGATCCTCATACTCAATTACACCAAATGTAGGAACATTAGTCTCCTCAACATCGCGTACAAAGATCTTCAGTTCGGTTTGAGGCCTAGAAAGTTGACAATCAATCAAATTCTCACACTTACTCAGATCTTGAAGAAAATTAAGAACACATAAATCGAATCCCATAATCCGTGTATGATTTTTAAAGCTTCTATGACAGCATTTAGAAAGACGAGCGATGCAGTTTTTCATAATGATTAAGATGTTAGTTTTCCAGTAAGGTTGCTCAGAGAGTTTTAAAGTCAGAAAAGGATTTAGACAAGGTCGAGTGGTTTCTTTGACAAAACCAAATGCCATGTGTATCCTGTCAATAAGACGAGACACAACAGCGACAAATTAGACAGAATGTCATATGCTGTGTAGATTTACTCTGCCATAAATTGTGACAGCAAAACCTCAGAGGAAATCAAATTTACTTATCGCTGTTTCTTTGTACTCAAAAGGCAATCAAACGACTAAGGAGAATCTACAGAATATCTTAATTATCTCAAACCCAATTCATGTCGCTGTAGCTTGAGTTCAAGAACTCCCATCGAAAATGGATAAAGATATCTTTTGGACGTTTAAAAAAAAAAGATATTAGATCTTCAGTTGCATTGATGCACTTTGAAGAATGAGATACAGTGAAAAACTCCTATTGTGACATCGACCTAATCAACAAAACAACGCATTCATCATTTAAGATGACCTTCCTCATAAGCTCACATGAATGGACAAACTCTTCGAGTTAAACCCAAAGGAGATATGAAGTAGAGGAGGATTAACCTTAGGCAATGTTTACAAGAAGATGGGATCGTCATTCAACTTGGAAAGTGAAATTCAAGGCAGTTACTTAAGTATTGTGGTAATTGGAAAGACTTGTTCGTCCAAGCAAATTTGTAATGCACAAATTGTGTCTTAGCGTAAATTTAACTTTTCCGAAACATGGGTTCCAAGACGTAAAAAAATCTATCGATACGGTATCACTACTCTTTTGATATACATCTGCAATGCAGTCTTGATGATTTCAATACATTTAACTTTGTATAAGTTTGACGTTTCGGAACATAAAATAAGTTCCGAGATCAGGCAAAAAAAGAAATACAAATATATTTGGCGCGACCGGTCCACCGTATCTAGGATCCAGCTTCTCAGTACTGTTGATGTTGTGCGCGTTATTCTTCACACTAATGCAAGACCAATTTTGAGAAGTTTTTCATGACAATTATACTCTCGGATGTTTGTCAGACGGTCGCGAGTGCTGGGATCGGAAAAGAACTTTGGAGGTGTTATCCGGAAATCGAATATAGAATTTCTCGCTCCGTAGTCCAACGCTATAACCACTTGAGCCAAGACCAAGATTCAGAGCAGGCATTTGCCAAAATTAGAATGCGAAACTTTAAATTAAAATAAATTTTAAATAAATGGGTTAAATGTATGGAAAAACCTATCGAAGGTAATTTCCTAAATATCAAATGAATGCATTGAAAAAAAATACCGATTATCGTTTAGGATCCGTTCAGAGACTTGTGACTTTGCCAACATATTCTCGTTTGACTTTGGGAACTTATGAATTTGCACCTAAACCATATCTGACGCATCTTGGAATTCACCCATATCTATAATCATTCAATGCTATAGTGACTATATTAATTCCTATTGATGGATGTGTCAACAACTGCAATAAAAGACAATAAAGGCACGCCTTTGCTCGGCAAGTACCCAAATATTTTCAAAACATAAAATTATTGTAGACACTAAAAACATTGTCACTCCTTTTCGCCACATTACCATCATCATAGTCATTCACATTATAATTATTATTATTTCAGTTTTATTCCTTTGACGACAGAGAGACATCACTAGGAACAAAAATAAAAAAAAAAAACTTTGAAGGCGGGAGCGTGCAGCAGAGTAATGCACCATGGTTCTCGGTGTGTATGTGTGTGCATTGCACTTGTTCTTTGGCTAAAAATATATTTAATTGCATTTTGACATGCAATTTTATAGCCTCTTTCTATGGAGCTTAATTTTAACTGAAGAATTATTTCATTTCTCATTTATGGTTGACTCTCTTTATTTCTTTTCTTTTCTTTTTTTTTTGTGTACATATATATGTACGTTTACTTTTTCTCTTTGCTGGATTTGTCTTTGTTGTCATGTTTTTATTTTGTCTGCGGTTGGTTTTGATGGTCCTTTTAAGTTCAATTTGGTAATTAAAAATACAAAGTTATCATAGTGTACTCATTGCACATATATGTATGTACATATATGTACATACATGGTAGTGGTATTTTAATTGTAGATTGAGATGTCATTGTGAAAAAAATTTTCAAACGTTTGATGGAAGTATATACATATATGTTTCTACTTTATATACAAAAACACAATCAGTGCAAATGTTTTGATATTGAAAATGTAGAGAGAAGTCTGCTGCTTAGTTCGTGTAAAGGTGATAAAGAAATGCGAAAATTGGGCAAAGAACAATCTAAAAAGAATCATCACGTCGGTGGTTAAATTTTCATAATTTTTTCATAATTATGGATGACCAACTTCTTAATCGTACAAAAACTATTTCAAAGACACATGGAACAATGATTTAAGTATGGAATTCGTTCTCTCTCTCGCGATCGATTCTTTGGAGTCAATTTTCCACCACTCTTCCACACATATCGGCCGAAACGTTGGCAATTTCGCGTTCGAGCTACTTTAATGTTCTTGGCATAAACCAACGACTTAACGTAACCCCATAAAACGAAATCCAACGGCGATAAATCAAATAAATCGCCCATTCGAGCGGACCATTTCTCGAGATTACACGATTACCGAACTTCCCCTTCAATAGATCAATTGTTTGACCAACTGTGTGGCGTGTGGCACCATCTTGTTGGAACCACATATCACTGACGTCAAGTTCATCCAATTCTGGTCAAAAATGGTCTTTCAACATGGCACGGTAGCGAACTCGCAAAAAACAACGCAAAAATACGATCCAATCACACTGCCGGCATGAAATCCACACCACACGCTCACTTTTTGTGGATGCAATGAAGTCTCTTCAAGCACAAGTGGGTAGGCTTCATCGCTGAAGAAGATTTTTCGATGAAATTCAGGATTTTCTTCAAACTTCCAATCAGAGAAGTTTCGGTGTTTCAAATGATTCAAAGGCTTCAGGTGTTGAGTTAATTTGATCTTGTAGATAGATATTAGCCACAATGTAAACGGAGAGATTCCCAATTCCTGTGAACGTCGTGGAATCGACTGATTTGGCTATTTTTGAACTGTAGCTCCTTACGACTGCGATATTTTCGGTACTTCGACCGATGTGTTGTCTCACTGTCACGGTAATATTCAATAGTGAATATATTGACTCGAATTTATCCACTATAGCACACACACCCTGTCTGACGGGACGACTATTGAACTCTGTATGGTGAATTGGAGTAAGCCCTCTTAAAGTTGCGACCACCGACTCAGAATTTCGGTAGTAATTTACAATAATTTCCAAACGTTGCTCGGTCGTGAACTTCACCATGATAAAAATGTAAACCTTAACTGATGTTTTGACATTAACAGATCATAAAAAAGGTTTTAAGTGTGCGTTTGTATTAAAATACAAAATGTCCCTATTGAAAAGCCCTTTACTTGCGTCTGAAGATACAGAAAACTATCAACTATCTAACTAGTGTGGCCTTAGTCCAGTGTTATCAATGTGGATGGGCACCTGCCTACCAAATACAACGATCGTTAAGGAGCAGCGAAGCAAAGCGGGCAGTGATATAATTTTACTTGATTATCTTCCCAAAAATTGTGGACTAATAATCCATCTTAGACAAAAAAATATGTCCACCCCATCGGGACATATGTACAAAAGTCCGTAACTCAACATATGTTCCACTCAACAGGGGACTTATATCCTTGCGCCCGAATTGTTACCATGCCTCAAAAATTGATATTAAATCTAGATATTTGTTATTCGATTTTATTTTGTTTTTTGTCTAGATTTAGTATAGTACTATTAAAGATTTCGGTTTCGAGATCCTTTTTAAAAATTTTAGTTTTCTAGATTTTTGCTTTCTATATTTTATTTTTCTACGTATCGGAGTACCCATTTAAAGTAC
The DNA here is from genome assembly GCA_905220385.1 of Xylota sylvarum. Lineage (NCBI taxonomy): Eukaryota > Metazoa > Arthropoda > Insecta > Diptera > Syrphidae > Xylota > Xylota sylvarum. The sequence continues at coordinate 96,830,937 of LR999957.1, read as the reverse complement.
ATACAGCTTGATTCACAAAAACATTTTTCTCTCCAATTAAAATGAAATTAATTCTCTAAGTGACAATGCATAAAAAATTCACAGAATCCTTACAAAATAACCCAACAACGCCCGTTGTACCTACTCACTTCTGTTCCCAGACATGTGTCAGAGACACTTACAAGGACACAACACACCATCCCTTCTCGTCACTTCACATAATAATAATAAGTACTAATGAGTTTCATTCTGATTCTGGTTCATTATGTAAATGTTCCTTATTCAACATGTGTTAAAATTGTATCATCATTGGTAGGGTTTTAAATACGAAAAGGTACATGTGTAGGTGGACGGGCTCGGCTCGGCTCGAAAAACCAACCGAAACGGCAGTTGTCAAAACATTTTGTCTAAACGTATCAAAAAAAAAAAAACAAAGTATACATATGTACACATACATATTTACTTGTATTCAAAACAAACATCAGTGAAAAGTTAGTAAATACAAAAAGCCCAACTCTACCATTCCAGTGTCAGTCAGCCTCCATATCAGGGGACTCTACCTTGGGTGTTAATTAGAGCGAAAATATTCGTAATATTTTGTCGACGCACGGTAGTATCTCTTTCAGTTTGTTTTTGTTTTACTTCTTCGTTTTTATTTTTACAATAAGTAACGAAATACGAACTAATTATAACTCACCGATGCACACATGAAATAAATACATAAAATATCGCCAGAAAGAGATACTTTGACAAGAATAATGGGATACTTGTTGATATTTTTGTTTCTTTTTTCATATTCATCTTTTTTTGATATTTCTTTTGCAAATATTTTGACGGTTGCTTTTGGCAACACACCGCTCTGTCGCCGCACGCACAACAGATAACATTTCGGTCAACAACAATAGAGTAGAATAAAATAAATATGATAAAGAAAGACTCCATTCTAAGTAAAGTAAAAAAAAAAGAAGAAACGAATGGAATGGGATCGTGTATGGATAATTCTTTTTTGGTTCTATGTACATAAATATGTACTATATAGGTATGTGAGTCATAAAATTTATTATCGACTCCACTGCCCTACCACAATGTAAATATTTTGTAAGCTACTTCTTAGTTTTCAAAAACAAATATTCATTGGCGTCAGCATGGTTTTATAACATCGCAGTTTTAGCACCTTATAGGACCTTCCATACCTTGATTTTAAGAATCGTATTCTTCTCCATTTTCCTGCAGGTACATATGTAGGTAAGGGTAACAAACGTATAAAACCATATAAAGTAAAGGAATTTCTGTATCAGAAAAAAACAAATCAAGTTCTTAAGTTGATTTGAGAATTTCTTATGAGTCAACATTAATGGCGTTTTCTTGCACAGACGAAACTGAAAAAAGTAATAAATTTTAAGACGTACTTAAACTTACCACAAGTTGAGAGAAGTTATGGTTTTTAAGAAATTAAATGATTAATTGCAGCGACTGTTAATTTTCACAAAATATTTCATTATTTCAAAAATAGTGGGAATTAGTTTTTATATTTTTCCGGAAACGGCAAAATACACCCTTATATTATTTCCGATCCTTACCGTTAGAAGCTAGAAAAGATCCTCAACTCTCTAAGGAACCAACACATCAGGAGTTCATCATTTTAATGAGAAAGTCGCTGGTATCAAGCTGTACTAGTCAAATTAATTTATAAGGCGGAGTGGGTTCACTCTTAAGTTCATTTCACGCTACCAGGCGCCCAAAATCCATCCCAAAGTGGAAATTGCTTAAATGCATAAAAGTAGTCCAAACTAAAACAATTCAGTTTATAAGTCGTCTCCGGCCATCTAAAGCCGCCACCAAAGTATACTATAGAGAGTATAATAGAGCAGCAGTTGGACGTGACTGTAGTTCAGTAATCATGAATTCGAAACAATCCCGTGATGGACTTAGAATTAGTAACTTTTTATTGAAGACCTTATACTATAGCTAAGATAAGCCTTCACGTAGTAATACATAGTGTACGTTCTGTCGGAAGTTTTAAGTTTTAAGGACGCTCATCAAGAGTAACCTATATACATATGTACGTATGAAATAAGGTACGGAAATAGGATGTGATTACACTTTAAGGGAAAGCACCAATATCAGTATTAAAGTCGAGGTTATGTTGTACCACGGAACTGAGTAAATCAGTTGAATATTGTCCGACAAAGGATTCACTTAAGCAGAAGAAATCGCCCACTCTGGTGGAACATAAAAATTGAAGAGCTTATTAGAAGATTACGACAAGTTTCAAGTTTGCCAAGAAAGGGGTTCACTTATAAGAAGGACAAGATTAGGTCGACGAAAAAACTCTCATAAATTTTTGTGGGTCTATCGAATTAACCACTGACGCGTCTCGTCCCTATCACCAAAGTCAGTGCATTCTATCAAGGGGAATGAAAGTAGGTACCTAAACTAACTCGAATGAAGAGTCGCTAGGACGGCCGTCTATAGAGATGGTCGTAACAGAATATAGATGCAAAAGACAAGTTACTCGACATACGCATCTCTCTTTGGCAATTAAGTTGAATGGACAGCATTTAAACTCTGATGGGTATATAGAGGCTTATGGATATGGTCATGACAGAGCAGACGAACTTTCCCTATTATGAGGAATCATATGCTAGAATCTTATGTCTTTATTTGCGTGATTCCATCTTCATACATTTATTTTTTATACTATTCAAAAATAGCACCAATGGAACCGACTAATCATCTACGATAGTAGTTCATTTCGTCACAAGGTACCGACTCACCTACCTCGGGCTTAGGGCATGGTCATTTGTTGACTTGCACATCAATATGTAGCTCTAACAAATGGAGCTACATCCAATCGATAAGATACATACTTATAAATTATTCAGTGGGCTTTTCCAAAACGTATTCCCATTTATTTGTATTCTAGATGTTTCACCTTAAAGCGTTCATTGGAATAGCTAAGAATAATTATTACGTAATATTTAACGATTAAGAATTTATTTTTTGTGTATGGCTGTCAGTTTGAAAAAAAATAAATAAAATCAACCTAAACAATAAAAGTGTCAAGTAATGGCACAACATGAAATCAATACTGTTTCGGGAGTAGACATTGAACAACTTGTTCATTCTAATTTTGAGATCATAATAGTCTTAGCACTTAGTCTGAACACGAAAGCAGAAACAGTTTGTGGTTCTGTAGTTTCAAACTTATATTTTCATGTAAGTGATTAAGGTTAGCGACAATAGATTTAAAGAAGATTTAGTCATAGTCTAAGTTCAACGAAAAGTTGTTTCTATATGGGCATATATTACTTCTGTTTCCAAAAATCAGAATTTTAAATGATCAAAATTAAGTCAGAATTAAGTTAAGTTCCTTACCTCGGAACAAAAAAACGACACAAACTTGTAAACGGTGTTTTTTTTAAAAGAGGAGTAACTTTGATTTTAAACAAAACACATGATAGCTATATGAGTTCAATCGAGAGAATACATTCTGCAATTAATTTTTAAACACAACTTCGGCCATATGACCACCACGGTTGGATCTTATGAATGTCATCCAAGAAACAAAGTTTTCGACCACTTTTTCAAGCATTTGGGGCTGTATGTCCTCAATAACACGAATAATGTTGGCTTGCAAGGCGTCGATAGTTGTTGGTTTGTAAGTGTTGACTACCGACTTTATGTATCCCCAAGGAAAATAATAAAGAGCTGCCAAATCGCAAAATCTTGGAGGCCAATTTACAGGTCCACTATGCGTTCTTTGAATGCTTCCTTCAATAAGTTGATTGTTCCGTTTGCTGTATGGCACGCCATCCTACTAAAACCTCATCTCCATACCACTTTCGCATTTTTCGGGAAGTAATGCCGTTTGCTGCAAATGCAACAAGATGAGCCAAAAATGAGCCTCATTGCTAAACACAATTTTTCAATAAAACAGCTGATCCAATGTCAGTTGATTTTGGGCCCATTCACCGAAATTTCGACGCAAACTATGGTCATTCGGCTTCAATTCTTGCACGAGCTGGATCTTGTAAGGCTTCAAACCAATATCTCTGCGTAAAATTTTCCATAAAGCGGACGGAAAAATATCAAACTGTTGTGAACGACGTCGAATCGATAAATTTGAATCTTCTTCAACACTCTCCTGATCGGATGTAATATTCTCTTCACTGCGCACTCTTTTTATGCGTTTCGGTCCCACTGCATCTTGGAAAGAAAATATGCGAAAACGGTCAACAATTCGGCGAATAGCGGTCTCAGATGATCGATTACGTCAGATGTAATATGGTACAAGTCCTCTATAAGTTTGGCGCACAGAACCATAATTTTGGAACCAAATTTCTAAAATTTAGTAACTTTGTGGAAGCGTTCATATCATCACGATAAAATTACAAAGACTACTGAATAAAAATGACACTGACAGTTGGCAATCTGACAATTGGTTTGACAGATATATGTATGTTACTGGATTAAAAAAACCACCCTTTACATGAAGTCCAAAACAAAGTGTTTACAGATAAACACTTTTAGAATCAAATAAATAATCTTAATCTTACGAATGATATCGCCATATGTAGTTGGGAAGGAAACAAAGTTTTAAACTTCAGTTTAAGTAAGCTGTGGACAAAATCGATAGCTCGTAGCTCGTTCAGTGTAATCGGTTCATTTTGTTTGAAGCGATATCTTTTGAGTGTTTTCTTTAAATTGCAACCCACTTGCCACACGGTATGTACATATTTCTTTCCCATGATGAACATTAAATACCTACTTTACTTTAGCTTGCCCTAAAAATTAAAATCACAGCAAAATCTAGCGCAAGGTTTTGGTAAAACGAGAAGGAAAATCCAATAAGAAACACAAAAAAAGCGAAATGAAAATGAAAATGAGCAAAAAATGGTAAACAAAGAAATAAAAATAAAAAGCAAAATAAATACACAATTTATCTGTACAATTTGCTATCTGTATACGATGGCGTTAAAACAGATGTTTCCAACAACACTGCCACGTAGCCCAAGTGCTGTTCACTTTACATACACATTTCGTATATACATACATAAATAATAAATAAAAACAACGAATGAAAGACGAATGGCAACAAATGACACATTGCGGAGCAGTTTCATCCGTCTGCCACAGGCTATATCGCTTTGGTGTAGTTTCCCATTTTTGGAACTCATTTACGCATTTTATATTTAAAATGATTTTCAACTAAAAAAAAGTGGGAAACAAAAAAAAATCGAGTGTACTTTAAAGATAAAATTTTAAATTACCAAAAAATATACGTAAACTGTACTTAGTTTCTTTTCTTGTATCCCTCTTTGTATAACATGCTTTATGCATTATGTGAAAGAAAACTTTTTCGACTCATCCTTCCGAAAAAACGATGCAGTTGGTCATAGCAAATTACCCGTACATCCTTTTCAGCTGCCCGTAATGTATCTATGTGGAAAGTATGTGTATCTACATACGTATTGCATGTTCGATCCGACAAGGCGACTGTCTAGGACACTTTTAAGATTACTTCCCGTCCCGCCAACCATCCGAAACAAACTTTATTCCGATTTCATTGCATTTCAGGGAACTTTTCGCCCGTTCGCTTCCACCATGCAGTTCGACTTTGAAAAAAACCCCACAACCCAATACACCCATTGATGAAATAAGAAATTCCCAAAAAATTCATCCAAAACAAGAAAAAAAAAATTTATATATAAAAAAAAAAAAAAAAAAGATAAAGAAAAGAAATTCCCAAATGAAGTCGTAAAAATTTATTGCATTTTATATGAATCTGCTGCTTCTGTCCTCTTGTTGGTGGTGGGCCCCATCTCTGTCACTCTTTTTCATTTTCAATTGCATTTATCTTCTTCTTGCTTCCATTCTGTTTTTTTATTTTTTATTTTTTTTATTTTCTTCTGTTGCACTATGTTTTGGAAAAATGGGGTGCGGTACAGCAGTCAGCCAGCCAGCCAGCCAGCAGAATCAGCAACAGAAACCAGGGAGAGAATAATAATAATACATTTCGCCTTGGGGTAGGTCGTGTGCATTTTTCTTCTTTACGTTGTTGTTGGTTAAAAAATCTTCTTCTCTTTGGTTGCTTTGCTTCGCCTCCATATCTCTTTCACTGTGGGATCCACCATATTTCACCCTATCCCGGATGAAGCGAAATGCGGTGAGATTAATGGAGTTTCAGTTTTTCTCATTTTTTCATTACTTTTCTTTTTTTTTTTATTTATTTCTGTTTTTTTTTACACACGTATGTATATATATATATGTATGTATGTATAAAATGTACACATTGTTCATGGAATTCATTTGAGGTTTTATTTTTATTTTTTCCTCTTATCCAGCATTTACCAAGTTTAATAATATTTGCTGGTTGAGATGCGATATGAAGAGATAAAGCGATAGTGTGATGTATGGTGGGGATGGTGTGTAGTGGGACAGAGGAAAGAGAATTGAAAAATTGCCGAATTGAAGTGGAAGTTTGTATTTTAATATCGGATGAGTAATTGCATAGCATTCCTTCTTTATTGATTGCGTATTATTTTTGTCAAGAAGTTTTGGAAAATATAAAAAAAAGAAGGGTTTTCCAAGTGATTTGATTACTTAGTGATTGATCGATACATGCGAACCAGGGGTTAGAGAGAGTTCACTTTGCGGTAAACATTCTTTCTTATTATTGCATTTGTTTGAAGTGGTGAGGGAAATCCATATGAGCAATGTCCCTTTTTCTTTATAAGGACTGAAACAAATAAAATCTGCAAATTTTAATACGGAAGTCTAATACGTTGCAGATGGTATCGGACATAATCTTGCCGGTGATCGAGTCAATTTTAAAAAGTTGTCTATGTCTGGTCTATATCCCTAAGATATGGAGAGGAGTTAATGTTGTATTCATCCCCAAGAGTACACATATCCAAAAAATTTCAGACCAATTAGTCTATCATCGTTCCTCTTAAAAACCTAAGAAAGATTGATTGATATCCACTTACCCAACAGTATTGATAAGAAACCACTGTCAGCGGTGCAACATGCGTACTGCAAAGGGAAGTCAGTGGAGACGGCATTACACTCACTAGTGCATAATACAGAATATTCCCAGAGTCATAAGGAGTACACGATGCTTGCCTTCCTGAATATAAAAGGCGCATTTAACAATGTCAATACATCAGTGATAGCAGCTCACTTTGCGAACTAATTAATCTACTATAAGACCTGTCAGTAAAGGCACGCAGCAAGCAGGTGTTGTATCCCCTTTTCTTTGAAATTTGGCGGTCAACAAACTACTGATAATTCTGAAAGGTGAGGGGTGCACAGCTATCGCTTATGGAAATACTGTTGCTTTAGCTGTCTCAGGAAAGCAAATAACGACTCTAAAAGAACTTTTACCAAACGTTTTAAATAAGCTAGCCAGTTGGACGGTTCGATGTGGTTTGGGTGTAAACCACCACAAAATTAAACTAGTACTCTTCTTCAGAAAATATAAAATTTCGTTCGTCGACCCTCACTCTCCAATGGTATCAGCTTAACTTTCTCTGACAATGCAATATATTTCGGAATTATCCTGGATAGGAAGCTAATCTGGAAACCTAACATTTACAAAAGAGTCAAGGAGGCCACAGTAGCACTTTTCTCTTCCAAAAAACCTATTGGAAATAGATGGGATACACAACCTCGTATAACTCACTGGCTCTACATCTCGATCTTTAGACCGATACTCACATACGGGGTGATTGTTTAGTGAACAGTCTTAGAAAAAGTTATAAACCCCGACTATCTAAGTAAGGTCCGGCATACAGCTTGTGCGTGCATAAGCGGTGCTCTACGCACAACTCCCTCTGCGGCATTGGACATCATGTTTCATCTGATACCCCAGAATATATGTATTTAGCAAGTAAATGGCAACAAGTGCAACCGTTCGCCTCGAAGCTACGCTACAGTGGTGAAGAAAAAAATTTGGCCAAGCCTCCATTCTGAATATTTTCAGAATTTTTCCCGACAACACGGACTATACCACCCCACGTCTAAATTTTAATAAAAACTTCGTCGTCACCGTCCCTTCCAGATCACTATGGAACGAAGAAGGACTTTTAGAAGATGAGTCGATTCACTTCTACACTGACGCCTCAAAAACCAAAGACGGAGTCGGTGGAGGTGTTTTTTCCGACAGCCTTAATCTTAAGCTCTCCTTCCGTCTTTCCAATCATTGTTGCGTGTTCCAGGCCGAAATTATGGTAATCAAAGAAGTTTTATCTTGGCTTAAGAAAAACGTCTTCTAGGGACATCCGCATCTTTTCGGACAGCCAAGCAGCTAATTCTAGATATCATATCGTCTCTCACGGAGATGGCTGAGCAGTTGATTAATGACCTTTGTTGGGTGCCGTGGCATGGTGATATTCCAGGGAGCTGTAAGGCCGATGAACTCACCAGAATAGAACAACTTTACCCAGTTTGCCGGACACAGACACCTTAGGTATACCAATCGCTACTTGGAAACTAAAATTCAAATTAGATACTATCGAGAGTACAAATCTTAGGTGTACAAGTGAACCAACATGTCTAGCGACAAAACAAATTTGGCCAAAACAGGATTTAAAACGCTCTAAGAATTTGATTTCTCAAAGTCGGACTCTCCCAGGCCTATGTGAGTCCTCAGATTCCCTAACCAAACCTATGCAAAAGGCATACACAGCGAATCTACAAGGGCGAATAAGAGCTGCTCGCTATTTCTATGAGTAAACAAAAAGGAATAAACATTGATTTCTGAGAAGTTAAACAAAAGAGCTTCAGAAGCTGGCAATCAATTGAAATGAGAAATATTAAAGCCGAAATTATGTTTGTCTCACCAAATGATTAAATGTTCATACCAGGATTACAAATCCTGCAGACATCAAAAGTGACAGTCGGTGATAAGAATACGACCGCTTCTGATTTCCGGCAGTACTAACCAGTCAACCTGGACGGTGATAGACAATACCTCGACAATCCGATCGAAGTGAAGCAAAGGCAGCAATACTCAGACTGATCTAATGGAGTTCTGATGGAGTATATGCCGGATTAGATGCAGTATCTGAGTACGAATTGGTAGTCTGTATACATCAAATCGTTTGGGAATGTCATTGGATGAAGGTTAGTTCATTGAATGGAACCTCGGTATCTTGTCCTTGGTTCTGAAACTCTGTATAGTCAATTACTGACGCGAAAGTCTCCTCTTAACTATCTTTACAAATGCAGTATCCGGCAAAAAAAAATTCATGGTCAACCAAATATTCACATTACGCGAAAGTTCGAGAGGAAACTCAGAAATTTCAAATCGATTCTCACTACCTATCCATAAACTTTAGGATCTAGTATGAGAATTACAGAGACAGGCTGTACCAAGCATTGTACCATTAATGTTGCAAAGATCTACACTTTTCTTTTTTTCTAAGAATACTTTAGAATAAAATAGAAAAACATTTAGAGTAAAAAATACCCTTTATCGTTTTGAGAGACTCTACAAATAATTGTGGATCATGAAGTGGTGGGGTTTGGAGGAGAACATTTACATCAATACTAGAGCGAATGTTTGAATTCAACTCAGTGAAAAGAAAAGCTCACTTTTCTAATTGTTTAAGCACCAGATTTAGATTCTTTCAGGTTTTTTTTGAAAGCCTAGTAAGTCAGTTTTATTCTACGAAATCTCAGTCGCATTATAATACAAATTCAATACGAATCCATAACTTTGTTATCCCAACATGACAATGAAGACTTGAACCAATAGTTTACTAATCTACAGAGGCGTCAACTTTCCGTGAAAAATATTGTATAATCTATATTCTACGCATGTTACAATTTCATGTTTAGCGTGGTAAAAAGTTACCACAATTTTTGGTTCGAAATGATTTCAGACACTGTTTAATTTCAAAAGAAAAGCTAACACATGACTTGAAGTACTTCGAAGAAATGAAGATGCATCGTTGGAAACAATCATTTTAAACTTCACCCACACAAAATTTATTTCCATTCTCAAACAATGTTAATGCATTCAAAACTAAATCGCAATTAATAGCATATTAAAAGATCCCGTGTCCTTTCAATGATATCGCTAAAATAATTCTAAAGTCAAAGCATCAATGATTAGGAAAATACATTTTTACATACTAAATTGATAACCCCTAGTTCGGATTAAATTTAAAATCCTACATTCCAACAGAAATTTAGAAATTATTCTATTCTAAATGGTAAACTTATTTTTTACAAATTAATTGTAGCAATAAAATAATTTTTGATATCTTCTACTAAACTCATTTTCAGCTTAGTGTAACCAGCTGCACGCCCCATTCGCATTGGTATCCATAAAATAAAAACAAAAAGCACACACACAACTTGTATGCATAGATATAAATGTATCTCAAACTATTAAAAGTTATCTGGCCGAGGAGATCTCTTAAAAGCAGCGCAGAAGCGAATTAGCGAACAATCAGACCGCATCTAATACGCTGATGATGCTGCTTTTGCAATGTTGATGACGATGATAATGATGGTATCCATGATATTCACCGGAGGTTGCATTTCGTATTGTTTTACACAACCCTTTCATCCCCTTGTGTAGTTTTGTTGAAGCTGACATTTAATTACCCATGATTATGGGAATGGTACTTAAACACACAGTAATCAAAACATAATGGGCTTCCTTCCACAGCAAGGACTGTCAGAAATTCTCAGAAAGATACGATTTTTGATATTTTCTAACCAGATGCGAGTAAAGCCAGACTTTCACTTTTTTCCCAAACAACTTTGTCCACTCGAAAACCCAGTTTTGAAGCAATTCTACCACTGCGGATAGACCCCATTTTGATTTGTCTCATCTCTAATTCTACAGATAAATTCATTTATCTGCGCAGGTGGAACTGAAAACTAGGCCTAAGCCCCGCTTTCACTTTCTGTTTCATACACTCTCGCACATTAGATAGATATTCAATTTTTTTTTTTAGAGGTTGAGGTGGGCTCTTTATTTTTTTTTTTTTCTCGTTTCTTCTTGATGGCGTTTCGAATTAACATTTGAAAATTTTCAAATTCAGCCACAAAAAAAAAAATAGTAACAAGTATTGTTGTAGCGTTGGTTTTGTTGACTGCTTATGAAGTGCGTAAACGTGATTTCTTTTGCGTGTGTAATACCTAACAACACATAGGCGGAAAAAATGGTTAACTGTAATTTATGTAGCTTACGCAACAAACACAAAAAAAAAAAAAAAAAATTAGGCAGTCTATTGTATGATGAAATAGTTTATGAGACGCTTAAGTTTAGTACTTCTGGTGGGAGAGTCAATTTGACGAATGACTCAGTTGGCATTGTTGTGAGGTAATTTAGTGCTTTGGGTTAATGTAGGTCTTACCTTTTACTTAGGCCACTTATTTAATGGGTGTGTCACAATCACTGACGTGATTTTGAAATTGATTTCCAAGTTCTAGAGTTGAATCGAGTGTAGGTTGGATATCCGGGAATTTTAAAACCAAAATAGAGCTCTTCCGCAACGAGTTAGGTATATTTTGTAGGATTTGATTTTAATTGCTGTTGTTTCGAAATGTTTGTATCGGTTTGATTGTTTAGCTTAAAAAAGTTTCACATAAAATGCAGTTGTCATTATGCCACTATCTGCTGACATTCTAGCTTGTTTGGTAGGGCACATGAAATGTATTGGTGAGCAACCATTAAGGTTGTGAAGATGAATGCAAGTTGATTGACTATCAACTCTATTTGGCCAAGCTACGAAAAAGGCGATCGTATGGCATGCATTAACTAGTGTAGTATATAACTGCTATAACTGTCGGACAAAAGATCCTATATAGGGTATATTCTAAAGTCTGAAGGTTTTCTACAACACACTCATCGGCACGTAGATACCTGATGTTTGCGAAGACCAAAGAAATTCAAATCGAAATCAAATCTTTTTTTTTCAAAGTCACGTTCATTCATATTGAAAAGGGGGCTTCATCTGTCCGATATTTATGTAGAAGATTTTGAGAAAAGTTATTGGCCCAAAAATGCTGGCTCATCAGCCTGAGCTTAAAAAATGTTTTTGTCGCACAGAGCTTGAGAATTCGCGGTAAACTGTCAGCTTGGAAACATTTCTTTGGAACACATCAGTAATCTGGTGCTCAATCAAATAGTGTGCAGGATTAGAATCAACATCGGGGCAGTAGATTTCACAAGTCAGTCCAGCTGCTGGACAATAATGACATCTGGGAGTTAAGATACCTTTACGCCGATTTAGAGCAAAAAGAGTTGGCTTTCAACGTAAACGAATAAAAGACCAAATACATGCTTACGTCAAACAAATCTGTGCACTAACTACTACCAATTGTCACTGTCCGCAAATATAACTTCGAAGTGAATCTACGAATGACAATCCAATTTTTAGCTTCAACCAACTTGAAGTGCAGAAGGCAGTTAGCCAAGGATTGAGTTAAATGGAGAAACTTGTGAGTTGACGGCCAGCTTCAGACCGAACTGTATAAAAAACATAAATACAAATTTTTGGCGCAACAGGTCCATGAGAGCCAGGGCCTAGATTCTCACAACCATTCGTGTTGTGCGTGTTATATTCTTCACATGAAAGGAAGGGGCCTACTGTTTAATGCCGGATCCGAACGGCAATTTTGAGAAGGTTTTTTATGACAGTTTTACTCTCGGATGTTTGTCAGACGCTCGCGAGAAGTGGGGCCGTGAAAGAAATTTTAGGTGTTGTCTGGGGATTGAACCTGGAACCACTTGCTCCGTAGTCCAACGCACTAACCACTTGAGCCACGGCGCCCGCTGACCGAACTGTATAGCCAGCTAAAAAGCAAGTACCTGGATTCGAAACTTCTAATCTAAGGGACGAAAGTTATGCATGATGGACATATGACCACCTCAATTATGGTTTACAAAGATCATCTTGTCAGTTCAATTTTTGAGCATTTTCTTGTGTATATCGACCTGTCCATCGGATTGACAATATTGGCTGGTCAATAGTTGCTCATTCATTCGCATAACTAAATACCTTTAGGTAGTCACAAAAAAAAAATAGTCTAGAGGCATCAAATCACATGATCTTGGAGGCCAATTGAAAGGTCCATTTTGCGAAATCACATTCTTGCCAAATTGTGAATTAAATAAATCGATGGTTTGAGTTGATGTATGGCATGTAGCCCCATTGTGTTGAAACCACATCTCACCCTACAGGCAACGTTATTGAAAGAAGCAAAGTTATTGAGAGACGATAATGGAAGAGCAAGTATTTGGACGATAAACTATGGCTTGTAAGATCAACCGCCAAAAGTATATTGGAGTTTTTTGAAGCGCAAGGTAAGCCACATCGAAAAAATGTAAAATAAAAGTTCAGTCAAAAGAATCTTCACATAACAGCCCACGGGGTTTAAGAGGCGTGTGATAAGTCTACAAACTTTCACTACTGATATTGCCTTCGGTATCGCAAATATACAAAATCAAAATTTTCAATATAATATTTAAGTTTCGAATATCCCACTCAAATGTAGACTTAGCACTGCTTGTACTTGGAAGATGTCAAACATTTTCTGACCGCACCGAGCAGACATGGCGCAGAACCGTTGAGAATGAATCCAGATTTTAGAGATTAAGTTAAAGAGAGTTAGTTACAAAAAGTCAACCATGATGGCACAGTATCCTTATTTCTTAATCCAGGTACTAATATAGCCTTTGGGTGTATAATACCTTACTTAATGGTAATTCAATGACTTTCTTCGATTAAAGTTTGGGCGTATAACAATAAGTATAAGTATTATAAGTAAACACTTAAAATGTTTGTTTTCGATATTAATCGGTATACTTACTGACGATGTTATTTGTACCTACATTATTTTTGAGGAAGCCAATTTATTTCGGATTATTTTCCAATAGTGGGTTTGTCTGCTTTCTGTTTTTCATGCAAACATCCCCACACCTTCTTAAGGACACAAACAAACCAAATCCATCCAAATGAGTTCTTAAACTAAAACGAATAACAAAACACTTCAGAATAGGACTTTCATTCAACCATCTATCTCATCATAATGAAATTGCATTACCATCACTACCAACCCAACGTACTCACATCCTATAGCCCGAGCACAAAGCAATTAAATTGCAACTCATTACTTAGACAATTAAATTTTGTAATTGCATTTTCGCCCAAACAACTTTAGGGGTTTTACTTGTGCGCTTTCTCTTAGAATACTGCAGACGTTTACACATTGCTCACTTTGAAATGGATGGGGGGGGCTTGTGGTTGATGTCGATGGTAAGGTAAGGTATAGTACAGCACTGCGTGAATGATATCAGAGGGGACTGTTGTCCTTTTTATTTGAAATATAAAAAATATTCTAACACTATTAAGAATGCCAATAGAAATGGTGTAGCATTAGTAAATTAAGCGACAAGTATACAAACATAATCATCATTATCATCACCAAGTGTAACGTAGCCTTTGGTAGTCAGTCTGCACGTTATGTGTTGCACCACTTATTAAGTTAATTATCACTTAATGGTGTGTAAGTTTAGTAATTTTTCTGTTTGTTGGGTGGTCTACGGTTTTGAATTTCATTCTGTTAGAATGTTTTTCTTTGTCATGCTAAAAAATAAAGTCCGAGCATGACGAGGGAATGAATGCAATTTGCTGCATGTGTAGGAATGTCTCGGCAACTAGGTGGTTTAGGTTCTTTATGATTTATTGGAAGATTAGAACTTCATGGGTTGACGAGTCAAGTTGAATGGTAATGGCACGTGTTTTGTGATACAAAAAGAGGAATATGCAAATTTACTAAAGATTTGCAAAACATTTTTATGATAGATAGAGGTTTGAATACCACTTTAAAGGCTTTACAGGGAAGGTGGTTTACAGAGTACCGGGAATTCATTTAGACCACTAAACATACCTAAGACATATTGCGGACAAGAACCAATGACAATCTAAACCCTACTGTAGGTGTACCTTAAGGGTCAGGGTCAACCCACTATTTTTTTTTTTTTTTTGAATAGACAACCCAACAGTGAGCACTCAGAGACTTGCTATGCAGACAATGTGGGTGCTTTTAGGGGATGACATCGTAGAACTTGAAGAAGACGAATTCATTCACATTGCTCATAACAAACGAACTAATTAACATGACAAGAAGCTTTGAGTACTTGGGTTCTATTACATCTGCCGATTAAAATATAAATGACGACGTGGCAACTTCAGAATAGCTAAAATCACAATAGCAGTCAGGGGTTATGTCCGACAACAAAATTCAAAATGAGTCAAAGGCAAGATATATATATAGATGGACAATTAATCCTGTACTCCCGTATGGTAGTAAAACCTGAACACGCATGAAATAATAGTACGGAAAACGGAAATGAGTAAGAAGATGTTACAAAACAAAACACAGAACTAGATTCTCACTTTAGAATCTCACACAACAAAAACAGGAACTATGTATACAATACTCCAGGAGTATCCAATCTCGAACTAAATCTGCAATGACGTTTCTGACTATTTACAAGAATACCATTCGGTTTGATTTTATTTTACACCTTCTTGTCTTAAATATATTTATTTAATTCTCTACCCAACCCTATATGCATACAAAATGCACTCCCGTATGTACATATGTATGTATACTGAACAAACAACGATCTCAAGTATAAATTAAGATCAGTGTATGTACATACATAGGTAACACCGAAGAAGGAAGGATGAATCAGTTTATATTGGTCTTTTTATTTAAATCGCATTTTCTCTCTCTCTGAGCTAAAAGTACATCGACAAAACGAATGGGATTTTTATTAAGGCGGCACGATCCCTGTTTTTAAAATGAATATTTAAATATTTACTTAACAATGCATTTTTTCTGCATTTTATTGCACGAAATGCATTACATGTGGCATTTGTTGACTGTACCACTTGTGTTTGTTTGATCTGGAAATTAGGATACGAATACGATATTATAATATTTTTCCTTTGTTTTGAACATATGATGTTATGGAAAGACCATATTGCAGTTAAATTGAGAAAAATTGTTCAATGTTTTTTATGGATTTAAATTCCGATTGACCTAGTAAAGTTAAGAGTCCACTAAAATGGAAACCTTTTTTTTTTCATAGGCCTTCCTTAGACATATCTCGAATAGAAAAAAAGAAAGAATGACATTCAAGATGTTAAGTAACACACCAAAGTGAAGTACCACAGCACATTAGTCTTAAACAATATTACCAACTGCAATGACACCATTCAATGCAAAGAAGAAGTTCTCCTACATATAAGTATTAATTCATTTGAGTTCTTGTTATACAATACTATAAAATAAAAGACCAAGTTTCACAACATCTGTGCAAAGCCAGACCTTCAGTCTGTGGTTATATTAAAGACAAGCAACTTGCTCACATAAACAATTTTTCCTCACACAACACACACCTGAGTGAATTTTCCATGAACGATATTTTTGTTCATGTTAGCAAAGAAAAATAAAATAACAATTTAAAACAAAAGGTGAAAAGTAAAAATAAGTGAAAAAAACACAAACAGGTGGCGAAAATTAGACATCGCGGTTTAGTTAAGTCGGAAAAAGTTTTTCTTGCTTTATTTTTAGGTGCGGTGTTATGGGGTGTGTTATATTATTTTTGGTTTTTAACAATGATTCAGCTAGAGGGCTATGACCTTGATGATCCATTCGAATTTTTGTTGATTACAATATGTATATGTATTAGGATAAAAAATTCTAAGAAGTTCTTAATGGATATGTATGAAATCTAACGAATAACATAATGTACATACATAATATTTATAAGCAAAGTTCAACAATGTTCATGCAGCTTCAAAGAATCTTTGGGGACTCATTACGCATTTAATACAGTCTCCGACCATAACAATTGAGTTTCTAGAATCAAGAAGGTATCTACATATTATGAAACATTCCCCGTAAACCATTGGCAATGGAATTGCCATACTTTTGCATCCCAAGAACTCACCTTTACAAAATCTTAAGAGGTAAGATGCTTTAAGACCATAAGCATTACAAGATAATGACAATGTCTTGCAATGCTGCAGAAGCTTGGGCTTAAGTGCTATATTGGTACACTAGATAAACATTTGGATTTCTGTGATGGTGCCATCAAAGAAATCTTGTTCTGATTCGTCCTTGCGTTTGTCTGTTAAAAGTGTAATCAAAAAGTTTGTGTACTACATAAGAATAGTGTTGACCATTAATCAATATCGAGTTGATCAGAGTTAAATTGATAGATGGCCTTTACACTTATCTAACAGGTCCCCATTACCAAGGAATTGTACTTATACTTAAAAAAAATAACTACAAGATAATTGTACTTGTACTGTTTGCTTATGTATACTTGAATCTTAAAGGGTTAAATGCATATGTAATCTGCTCGGATCCAAACAAGCCAACATCGTTATTCGCGAAAACTATGGAAATACTTATAGATATTAAGGGTTATTGTGAATAAAATTTCCCTGGAAATGTTTACCATTTTCGACAAATTGTTATCGGGAATATACTTTGAAAATGGGAAAAAAAAATTCCTCGGAAATGATGTAATAATGTAATATAATTCCAGGGAATTTCAGTGTAATTATCACCAGAGAACAGCAATGGAAGAACATTTTAATCACTTTAAAATTATTTTTCAATAAAATTATTGAAAATTGTTTATGTACATTTTTCGATTTCATGTAAAATAGTGACGTAGTGAAAAGTGGGCGTAGCAGTGTGTGGATTTCAAAATTGTTTACACTTGTACTGTTTCTCCTTCTCAAAAGCCCAGATATGATACGATAGGGTGTAATATTCACGAAAGTAACGAAAAATAATTTTGGCCAAGTTTTTGATGCAAATACTCCTATGTGTGTCGTTGCATGGAGTTGACTAGGTTTTCAAACCGTTCCACCAATATCAGCAACCAGGATTGCTACACAGCTCTTCAAAACTCTTTAAAATTTGAGATTTGTACACAATCACCCGAAACACTACTATTATTTTGACCTTACGGAATTCACAACTGTCACTAATAATAGCTAAAAATTTAATAAATTTGGACAACATAATAAAAAGTGTGTAAACATAGTAGGTAGATACTTAAAAATTAGTTGTACTTTCAATAAATATGTTTTACAACAAGCAACTTAAAACGTCACATCAATCACCTTACATAAGCGACAAATCAGGAAACACGATATACAGTGGTGTTCACAGAAATAGCACATGCCTTTTGAATTTCGAAGTTATCGTTATATTTTGTCATACTGTGGTGTCAGATGTATACTAATGATACAAATTCGTTGTTTGGTCTTTAGAGACAACAACGAAACAAAGAAATATCCCTTTTAAAAGTTTGGTGCTCCTACGCGTCGATTGTTAGTCGTCAAACGGGCTGTTAAGCTGTTCTTTGTTACAGTAAAAATCGAAGTAAGTAGATGGAAATTTAATTTAGACAAAAAATAATGGATCGTGGAAAGTACTACACCGCAGAAAAGTGAGAAGTCATTTTAGACATGGTTCGTAAAGGTGAGGCAATATCTAACATCGCCAGCATGCTCTACTGCTCCAAGATGGTGTAAAGATTATGACAGTGAAAGAAACAATATCCAATAAAATTCTGAAGCCACCGCCAAGAAAGACCACTGAGCATAGGGATAGAAGAATGCAGCATCTGAGCAAAAAGGACCCATTTTTAACATCTGCTTAAGTCAAAAACCAGATTATGCATTCGATATAACATTGAAGTATCGGAAGCAACCGTACAACGGCCGTCTTATGGAGGCTAATCTACATGGACGCATCGCAAGAAGGATACCAACTGTGTTGGAGAAAAGTAGATTGAAATGATTGAGATTTGAAAGGGCTCATGTTAACAAAACACTTTCATTCTAGAAAAAAGTTTTGTGGATCCCTGAATCTTAGTTTAACAGGGTCGGATATGATGGAAAAACATATATGAGAACCATATGTAGCCCTATTCCTACAAGTTTCTCCCCCTTGCATTGAAATTCCTGCAAGATAACGACCCGAAGCATACCGCAAAGTCTGTAATTCAGTGGCTTGCAGATCAAAAAGTAAAAGTTTTAGAATGGCGACCAAAAAGTCCTGATCTTAACCCTATAAAAAACCTATGGAAGGATATAGGGAAAAAGATTCGAGTCGAAAAACCATCAAGTTTGAGTCTTTTATGGGAAAGTACCCGACGGACATGGTACACCACCCCCACTGAACGATGTCGGAAACTGTTTGAGGGTATGCCACCAAAATGCAATTAATAGTGAAGGGCAGTATTTATCCGACCATATACTAGCTTTTGAAATGGTAAAATTGTATGTTTAAAATAGTTTTTACGTATTAAGACATGGTGTGTTATTTCTGTGAACAATTAATTTATGTATTACTATGAATTCTTTGGTTATTTTTTATTTTTTATTTTGAACTGTACTGATCAATATTATTTTATGCTCTAATAAGTTATTAAACACAAATGTATTAAAAATAAATAAAAAAATAAATATTAAATCTTGTTTGAGTCAGAACGGACATATTTAGTATAAATCGGGTGGGGTGTGCTATTTCTCTGAACACCACTGTACATATGTAAGGACGAAAGACGAGCTAAAAAAATGCCCTTCAATGGCTCAAAATATTAGAACCCATAAAACTTCTCAAATAATGCATTTTTGTATTGCTGTATACCTACTTCCTTTTGAGATGTGAATTTCTATGTATTTTAAGTGAAATTTGAGTTTTTTTTTTTTGTTTTATACGATTTTTTGGTTATTTCTTTCGTAGATAATATTAAGCTATTTCTTCTTTTCTGAATTGAATTACTTAGTTTTGATGTTCAATGCGAATATAGTCAAGGGTGTATGCTTACTTTTGGGATTAACTGTATATCAATAGCACCTTTGGCTGTTTTACAAAATAGACATTTATTTTCTCATTAAAGAAATTCCATAACCCAAAAATTAAAACACATAAAATTCCCAAACAAATAAATAATCTATTAAATGCCTACTCTAACCCCGGACTAAAAAAAAAAAAAAAAAAACAAAATACCTACATACCCAACGAAACCAATAAAATACTCCCATATGATTTTGACGGCCATTACGTTGCATCAACAAACACATGTCAAACAATAACCATCCTTCAGCTACCCACCACCACACACGCACATACTGTCCCAACTTATTCTCAAAAATCAGTGTTTTACAGCAGCCCTAATGCAAGCCACATTAGAAAACCCATAGAAAAAATCTGAACAAATACAAAGGAAATACAGACTATTTAAAAAAAAAAATACCCAAACAAAACATTAATTTCCTACAAACACATACTCGGAAGAAAACGCCGGAGAATAAGAAAAAAAGAAGCACGAAAACAGCACACATTCACAGGCGATAACACACGAAAAAGAAACGAAAAAATGTATTGAAAAAGCTTATTCTTCTCACAGACACAACTAAACGACTATGGTATGGCTACATTGGCATGTGTCGCGTTTTTGACACACTCTCGCGAGCGTCGACAAAATGGCATAAATTACAAAACACACGTCATCAGCCACAGGCAGCCATTTTTTCACCTTCCCTCTTTTATTATTTCTTATACATTTTTGGTTTAAAAAATTGTATTTTACGAAATTTTCGATGTTAGATTTCGTAACTGCAACGAAACGTCGAAAAGTTGAAACGTCAAAATACCGAAACAATTAAGCTTTTATTTTTAACCCAATCGAATGAGAAAAGGTAAACTCAAGTTTAAGGTGCCATTTAGTGGTGTTGGTAAACACTCAACCCACCAAATTTAAACGAAAGTACCGAGAAAGAGAGAAGAAAAAATCGACTCAACTCAACATTGCAAACGATTGCCTTGCCATGCTTCTGATAGTTTTCTGTCTATGGCAAGTCTGGATTGCTTTTCAAAAAGCGAGTAAAAAAGTGGCCGCTCTATTCGATCTCATTAGGCTACGGTAAAGTCAGTTGGGTTTTATTTTTTTTTTTTCTGTTTTTGCCGTGGAAAAGGTATGCTGAAGAAGTTGCTCCATATGCGTGCTTTTGTTTTTTTAGTGCACCGGGGCTTTGCTATATCCGTCCATATCTCCGGTATAGTATGTACAAACTTGACATCAAAATATGGTAACATAGAAAATTTAAAAGTATGTGTGATTTTCTTTGAAACAAGTCTATAAGGTTTTCATCCAATTTAAACAAAGTTATTGCAGCAATAGTATAGTAATGAATAAAGGTTGTAGGTACTATGGAAGAGCCCCAAAAACCACTCTTAGAAATTCCCATACCATATCCACAACCTAGAATAACATTTAGGGACATTCTTTCATGTTTTTGAATAGTATTGTCCGATATTAAAGGCTGCATTCAACCCGATTGGTTGTGTGCGTAAGATTTGGATTCGTATTATATGTTCAACCACACTAAGCGAAAAAATTCTAGGTTATTTCGTACGAATATGCTACGGCCTATGATTGTTGAATTGTACATGAGTCACAGAACATGAGTGTCAATCCATGACTCAGGCTCCAAAAGAGCTCGACATCAGCATTATGTGTGTATTAAAATTTATATTTAACTACTATTTCAGAATACTGATGTGTGTTGACAAATACCTGACACCCTGAAAACTGGTCTTGATTTAAATGAATAGTTTCTCAAAGATTATTTTAAATTTAGATGACTAATGCGCAATTGAAGTTCCTAACAACTTTCTAATCCCTCTCCTCTTCTAAGTAGTTCAAGAAACTGGTTAACCAACGCTAGATAATAAAACAGCCGATGAAATTAAACTCAAATACATAAAAGGTTGCCAAATACATTCAGAAGAAATTATTTAAAACAGAACCGAGCTCGTTTCAAGTTGAACTTTCCTTCCAGGACGTTCTTTAAAATGCAAGATACAATATTATGCGTCTTTGATATTTCTAACATCGCAATAAAACGACAAACAATATTAAGTACACCATTTAGTCGATAATAATAAATTCATTAATATTCATTTATGCACTGCTTACAACATTTTAAGTAGCAATTTTCAAAATATCAAGAAAAAAAAAAACAAAAAAGAAAACTCGAAAATTAACATGCGCACAAAAAGTTCGTGAAGTGACTTCGGGATTGGAGTTGTGTCAGATATACTCGTACCTACTCAGCATGGAATGAAATTCATTCAAATTGTCACAACATAACCTTCCAATGGCGCCTCTTCTTGTATCACTTTGCTGTTTAAATATGTATTTTTTTGTTGGTACTTTTATTTTGGATTATTGGTTGCAACGACCCATACATATTTTTAAAACGACTACTTTAGCTTGTTCGATGAATTTGAATTTTAAATTGATGTTTTAGGCAGTCGTATGAATAAATATGCAACAAAAGTGACCATTTGAATTAAAGGTGCAGTTATTTTTATCAAATTTTAAACAAAAAAAAAAACTCTAGTTTCTTTTTAAATAAGAGTCAAAGTACTAAACCAAAGCGTGACATGACTAAAGCCTTGTCAAAATTGCTTCAAGTCGTAAGTGTATGAAATAAATTTTGTAGCTCCTAAGGTATATAAGGTGGCTAACCCAAATAATACCCAGCGCTTAATAAGTTCAGAAATCAAAAGGTCACACATACATATGGGTGGAGGTTCAGAAATGTAGATCAAAGACCATGCAAAGTTTGGTCTGTCGCAATTGTGAAAAGAACTACAGTCGAAAAACGCCGGAGGGAGTGCATTTACGTTGGGTTTTATAAAATACGATATATGAAAAATAAAATTAATTTTTTATGCATTGAATATTAGGTTATGAAATTGAGCCATTTTTGGTTAAATATTTTCCCAAAGTTTTGATCTATAGACGGGTAAACACGAATCTTACAGGGTCCCAATAAGCCCCACCCAAAATGTATCTAGGTTTTACTTGTGCTCTAAAAAAGTTTTGATCTTAGATACATATGTATGTACTTGGAAAAGGGATTCAGTTAATTCAGTTAGTAGACGCATTTCATAGGTAGAGAAACCTTCAAAGAGGTTCTTGGTAACATAAGAATAGTAGTATCTCACTATGTATAAAAGTAGTCTCCCACTATAAAAGTAGTCTCCTACTATGTTCTAAAGACTTTAAACTGAAGAACTAAATATGTACTAAAATTTAATCATGTACAAGTATCTAGCCTAGGAAATAAAGATTAGACTACAACGATTGAACGGACAAAAATTAAGTTTTTAATGCAAATATCTTGAAATGTATCTGGATCTACAAAAAGAAAAGAAAAAACTCAACAAATACATATTTATATAAAGCATTCCCATTGTGAGCCTTGTAATATTTCAAACCAGATAACCGAGCCTACAAAACATATTTCAACTTTTTCAAGACATTCTCCTTGTATCGTGTTTAAATATTTGTAAATACATATGTACGTAGATATGTACGAAATACAGAACGTTTATCCCATTAAATAGTACATTAACACCATTTTTTCGACATTTATCAAATCGTTGGGAACTATTAAAAATGTCACGTACAAATAAAACATAAAAACCTCAACATTTTACATTTCATTTTGTTTAGTGTTTTTTTATGAGTCAACCCCCAGTCCGAACAGCATATGAAGCATGTTTGATCGTGACATTGTACTACATGTATGTATAATTCTTTTAATTTAATGTTACAGTATTGTCGAGCTGGCGTGATTGAGTCATAAAATAGACCTGAGTTTTTATGCAGGCATTCTCTATAAAGAAAGTAAAACATATAAATGTGGCCAATATGGAAAGGTATGTAGTATAAGAGTGAATCAGTTGGAAACTGATTTAGAACATACATTTTTGTATGGGGGTAGACGGAGTACTAAAAGTGTGGTATAAGAGATAACTACACGCATATATTTCTTTGTTGTTAGGTGAAATATGTATATACGTATGTTCGTGAACGAAAGAGAAATACTAGAACACAATTGGTTGAACTGATTTTAGGACTAAGACCCAATGCTTCAGTGCAAGTAAGTAATTTGCGACTTCAGTGCTACAGTTAAGACTTGACAATTCAATTATGTAATTGGTAATTCAAGCGTTTCCCTCCGTGATTGATAAAATCATGAAAGGGACCCAACTGTTGTGTTAAATCAAACAAAACTAAAGTGATGCTCTGTACCAAAAAAAAAATACAAATATTTGGCACGACAGGTCTATGGGACCCAGAGGCTATCTTCTCACAACCATTCATGTTGTGCGTGTTATATTTCTTACACGCATAGAAGGGACCTACTGTTTAATCCCGTTTCCAAAGGGCAATTGGAGAAGCTTTTTAATGACATTTATACTCGTGGATGTTTGTTGGACGCTCTCGAGAGGTGGGGCCGTGAAAGAGATTCTAGGTGTTATCTGCGAATCGGACTTCGAACCCATCGCTCAGCAGTCCGACGCACCAACCACTGAGTCTCGACGCCCACACACTTTTATATACGTTTATGTAGTCAAAATAATAAGATTATTTTGCATTAAAACTCACCCTGCATTTTCAGCTGCAGCAATTGACATGTGGGGCTCATCTGTTAGCTGCAGCGTAGATGGGCCCTGTGGAGGCGCTTGAGGAGCAGGACGCTCCGTGGTCGCTGTAACGCCAGCCACCTGAAAATAACACAAAAACATATATTTTTTTTATATTTAAGTCATCAAAATTTCACGATAAATGCAAATTGACGTCATAGTACCCTAAACACAAAAACACAGAAAATCCTACCTACATCTGCATCCCCCACAAAAGAAAAAAAAAGTAAAAACATATAAAAACATAAAAATTCAGAAATTAAAATATCAAATGACATGAGGAATATAGCCGCCGACGATATGACGAAAAAGATGATGTATCTCTAGCTACTCTATATGGGATGTCTTTGCCTGCCAACATCAAGTGTACAAAGTATCTAGATACATTAACTAAGTAAATATGTATGTATGCATAGAAACGATGGATGGATGCGCATTGAGGAGGACCCCTAAAGCGGTTTCTTCCAAACAATTTTTTTTTTTTTTAAGACAAATATTTGTCCCCCGAAAAAATGTACCCATCTGTGAAAATTAATTTCGACGTTTTTCGTTGGTGCTGTTGTGTTCTTTTTTTCGTTATTTTTTTTTTTTACTCTCTCGTCTTTTAGTAGATGCTTTACTCTTCATCCTCAACCACTCATTTATTGACAGGCAGCCATCTCATAACAGAAACCAAGTGGCAATCATATGTATACATACATACATGTATACACGTACTGCACTCTTAGTTTAAAAATTGAATTGGAAGAAGCAGAAGAAAAAGAGGAAGGTATGAAGCTCGCTGAAAATTACTTTCATCACACTTTCATGCATTTCCACTTGGAAATGGAGCTCAAAAATAAAAGAAAAAAAAACAAAATCGTAGCGAAGAGTTGTGTTTTCTACAAAACAAAAGATGCAAAAACCAAAAAACAGCCTCCACAATCGCTTCCCACCGGAAAAAGAAGTAAGTGTAGAGGAGATGTATATGGGGGGAATCTCCCACAAGGTTGAGCAAGTACAGCAAGCTTATGTAAGAATGGTATGGAGTATCTCAAAGATACCGTATGGACTATTACACCGTTTAAAGAGAGATGTGCATTTAAAACAGATTTCACTGGATATTACTTTTAGTTTTTCTCCTTTTTTTATTTTAATACATAGTTCATCCAGGAACATGAGCGGAAAAAGAGAGTCCTTTGATGTCTTCTTGCTTTTTCCTTTTGGTTTGACAATTTCTTATCGTTTCAGCGAGCGTGTAATGATTCTTAGTGCCTGTGTTTGGTTTACCATGACGATTTTGCCAACATAGGCAATTTAATGACTATTTTTTTTTTCTTCTTTAATTACGAAGTACACAGAGAGAGAGGGAGAGCCGCAATAAACACGATAACACATGCTGAGGACGGAGGCTTTTGGAATATTTTGTAGGATTTAATTAAAAGTCAACAGGATGCCTACTTTTTTAGAATTAATCGAAATGGAATGATTAGCTCGGGGGAATAAAAATTAAGGAAATCTATTTTTAGAAAATATTTTTATACAAATTTTATACAGAGACGGAAAGCGAAACTTGAATGTTAACATCAATTCGTTAAGCTTTTCGTAGAACGTGTCTATCCTTCATTTTCAGAAACAATTGGAGCAAGAACAATTCTGTATTCCAATTTAGGAACAACCGAGTGGTGCCGAGTGCTTCGAGGTTCGATTCAAATTGACATCCTCAAGAAGTGTTACCTTGTGAAGCTAATGTGGAATAATTTAGTTACATACGAATCCGAAGATTCATGTGGAAGGTTATATACGAACAAAAGACGATGATAGACTTACAAGCAAATCACGAGATGAAGTAAACTAAAAGATTGTAAGCTCTTTGCGAAAAAAAAACGATTCTTGGATGTGGTGGTATTGTGAGTGACATTTATTGGCATAACCAAATGGATGGATCCTGTCCATGATTACATATTTGGCATCACTAATTGTAAAAAATAAAAATCAATGGTCCAAGATGGCTGCCTTAAGGAACCCCTCAAGTTGCTATGAAAAGATCAAAAATTGACGATCTTAACCAAGAGCTATGTAAACCATAATTAGGTTAGAAATTTTAGTAAAAGCTCTGCTATAATGGGTAGCAACAGAAACTTTGTTTCTATCCTCTAATGCATAGTGAATTTGACATTAAATCAGTTAGAATGGCGATCCTCGGTAATCCTCTTAAGAACCCCTGATGAGTATATATCCAAATATATAAAGTTTGCCAACATTTCAAGGTGTGTAAACATTGTATCCTGTTGGACAATGCCGCTCAAATTCTCAGCAAAAAAATCGTAAAAGCATCGTCAAGGGAACTATTTGGGAAGTCGATATTTGTGAAGACTATTTGTGACTAAGCAGAGTGTAGAAGAAAAGTGCTCCTCTAAGTTAGAAGTTTCAATGGAGAACTAAAAGTAATTGGTGTAACTAAGTCAAGTATATTATTCTTTAACTATATTTAACTTTAACTGTAGAGGGAACCTTTGCTTGTAAAGACAATTTAGACCAAACTTGAAATCGTCCAACAATTACTGTTGTAGTCTAAGTTTTGACCCAAATACCTATGTACATGTGCATGAATGTATATGTGTATTACATTAACTACCAAAGAATATGATAAGCCGATAAAAAATTATTGATGGCAAACAAGAAAGCGACATAAAATTAATAAGCATATGTACTTATTGGATTTAAACGCTGACTATCCTATCTATTTAAGATCCAGCAATTACAAACCACTGATTAAAAACTAATAAAAAAAAATAGATTTTTCTTTAATTGCGGACCCTCCAGGGTAACATCCCAATTAAAACTTCTTTTCAAAAAGAAAAAAATAAAATCAATAATCATAATAAAAATCTTTATATTCGTTCGCATTTGCCACATCACTCAGTCAGTTCCTTAAAAAAAAAAAAATATGTGTTTTAATAATTTTAAAATTGAGGGTTTTCCTCAAACCCGGTTTGATGCTAAAACAAAATCACAACACAAAACTGCTGACCATTAATCATTGCTCTAGCTATTAATGAATTTCTATTTACAATCCTATTTTTCGTTTTGCTTTTCAGGAAACAACGTGTATCTTTCAGTAAAAATCATTAAAATTATGATGTTTTCTTAGTACGCACCGCTTTGTCTATCCACAATCACCAACCCCACCAGGGTACACATAACTAAATTTATTTTTCGCTAAATTATAGGTATGTCTTAGTACTGAGAGTAGCAGAATCACCATTTCTCGTAATGAGGCATAAAACTATGTATTATAAAAACAAAGCCAACAAAAAAAAAAAAAATATCAAAATCATCTTGTTTATGATATTTTTATCTCAGACAGAATATAGTCATAGTCATTTAGACGTTCTTCTTCATTACCATTTGAAAATATTAACAAAACTGAAAGCAAATGAGCATATTAAAGTGAATTTTATGGATTTTTATATACGAAAGTGAGTGGTGTCTTTTTTTTTCTGCTGATATAAACAGAATATCAGCAAAAGAAAATGAAAAGCTCTGACTAAGCAATGAGTTTTTTGGTGGATATTCACATCTGTTTTTAACATTTTCTTAAATGTCTCATACTTACGTAAGTTTGAACGAAAAGGAAATTGTCATTCAAGTGGTTTTTTTTGTTTAGTTATGTTGATTTTGTTTTAATGGATTGTATTTTGAATTCTATCCTAGATATGTACATATGTTGTTTTTCTTTTGTTTGTTACTTCCTATAAAGTATTGAAACGTTTTGTAGGAAGACATTTTTGAATGAGTTCGAAAATCAGATTTTTGTTAAAGCCAGAGCTTTGCCCAAACTGTCCTCATTTTAGACACAAGTACATATGTTTTTCATAATTTCAGAATGGATAAATCTATCTAGAAAAAAAAATGGTAGCACATATCTATATTTAACCTTAAAATATAATGACACGTGTTCAGCTGGATATACCTCAAGTCTGAGTATATTATTGCTTTAAGATTCCATCGACTTCATTTTGCAAATATTTAGCCTTGATGGATAAAACCAACCATCCTATAATCCACTGATTTCAATGGACTTAAAACGTCTTCAGTTCCAATACAAAGCCACTGTAAATACTCCCAAGTACGTACTTCAATCGGATTAAATACCTCTATAAAGATATTCATCTGCGCTTTCGTTTGAAAATAAAAAAAATAAAAAAACATAAAACCTTCATAATTTAAATATTTGAATTAATTTTTGTTCTTCAAAATTTTTGTGTTTATTTTAAATTCATTTCTAGAAGATTTTTCGTTCTTTTCAGTTAAATACAGAAGAATAAGTGAAAAAAACGTGCGCAATGTTTCCCTTATAAGAAAAAGAATAGCAAAGAAATAAATACATAGTTAGACGTAAGCAAAAAAGTAATGTAGTAGTCAATTAACATTTCAAATGCTTCGTTGAACAGTAAACAAACAATAGATTGAATTTGAAGATAGAATCGAGTAAAATATCTTTAACAAATCTTTCAAAAAAAAAAAAAAAGAAGCAAAACGTTCGTCCAAAGCCAAGTGTGTACATTTGCGTGTTCCAAAGCTGGTTGTGGTTGTTCGTTTTACTCGTTTTCGACACATTTTTGTTTTGCTTTTTCTTCTGATTTACATGAATAATTCATCGAGTGGACAGTATGATGATGATGTTGATGATAGAAATGATCAGTATTAAAACACTGGGAGAGTGGCAATAAAATAAGCAATAGAAGTTGTAGTTTGATGGTATGAAAATTAAAAGGATGTATGTTAGATGGTATGTTTCTAGAATCTCAGGTGCCTGCAGATTCTGGCACAATTCATTGACCAGGAAGTTGAGAACAATTGTCATTTATAAATATCTCAGAAAAAAAAATACACGTGGTCGAACAATGACACTTATTTTTTTTATTGTATTAGTCATGTGGGCGGTAAAGCCAATGTACTCGGTTATTGAGTAGAAGATTGTTCGATCAACCCCCACCCATAACCATTCAATGTTACTACAATGTACGTGTTATTGATACGTTTCACACTCAGTTAACTCTATTGAACATCCAATCTTCAACCATCACCAAACACTTTTCACTTTGCAACTTTTTAATGTAACTTTGCAAATTTCGTTTCACCAAACGGAAATTTGCAAACAGGAAATTATTTGTTTGAAATGTTGAAAATTTTGCTTTTTTGCAAAATTCGTTTCACCAAACACAAATTTGCAAAGTGACAAGTAAGTTTTTGCAAAGTGCAAAGTTTTGTCACTTCATTTGACCAAACAAATAAGCTTTGCACTTTGCTTTGAAAATTGTGCAAAGCTTGTCAACAATATGCAAAGAAAAGATTTCATTTGAAGTTGAGCAATTGTTGTGTAAAATTGGTGAAATAGATAACAAAATCAAAATAAAAAGGATGTACAAAGATTAGTAAAATTAAGAACAAACTTTGAATTTGAAAATAATTCTTCAATTCTGGAAAGCTTGGGTTTAACAAAGACTAATGTTTATTTTTTCAAAAATTGGACTAACCTGAAGCTTAACAGCCAAAGAAATCACTATCATTCGAAAGGTAATTAAATTAGGGTGATGGGTTCCACACCAACTTTCTGAGTTAAAACTCCTACCGAATAAAGCAAAAACATGATGTTGCAAGAGCTAGAGGAGTTTGTATGGGAAACGACTTATATACTGGACATTTCCTATTCATTCCCCTTTAAACTGGGAAACGACAATTTCTTTAGATGATGCCAAAACTGTTTCGAAGGGGTATTTTTCGACGCTTGAAATTGAATATGTATTTGGATTGAAAATCTACTAAAAAAATGGAGAAACAGTATAGAAAGTGAAAGAGAATGCGTTATGGATTACAGAGTGCTTGTAGGCGTTGATTTTTTTGAAAAGAAAAAAAGTTTTATTAAAGGTAAACAAAAACCGTATTATTTATGGGATGACCCGGTCATATGTTAATGATAAATTTTAAAACTGATTGTTTACAAATTACGTTTTTATTTTTTACAACCTCCAAGACAACTAAATATGTATGTATTTTTTTTTCGTTCTTCTTAGCACGACTCATATTGTTTACAACATGAAAAACAAACGCGCAAAACATTGAAATTTCTATCAATACATAATTACAGTCAATACAGTGCGAGAAAACAATGTAGATACACATTGCGCTCGTACTTTGCAGGAATTAATTTTTTTTTTTAAGTTGCAAAGTGAAAAGTGGTTTGTGAACTATGGCCTAGATTGAGAACTGCAGATTTTGAAATAAATATCGCCGCTGTAGATGCTAGCGGCGTTGAGCTTCCAAATTTATCGATACGATGCCATTTGCAGATTTTGGTTCATGAAATGCCCTTACACCCACAAAAATCCACTTTTTGATGCCCATTATACGCTAGTAACCGAATGAGGTACACAATTTGGGGATGGGGCAATATTCCATACCGCCCGGTCAGACTATCGAGTTATTGGCGGAGCAGTTCAGCGATAACATCATCTCACGAAATGAAGATGAAAAAGTAAGAAAGATAGTCGGAGTAAAAATGGAACTTTGTGGTACATCACCATTCAGATGATGGAACTGAAATTGAATGGTCCAAAAGGTGCATACATACAGTCGACTCTCTCTAAGTCGAACTTCCTCTAAGTCGAATTTCCCTCTAACTCGAATTTTTTCGCCATATTTTGACATTCCCCTCAATTTTCCATACAAACAACCATCCTCTAAGTCGAACTCCCTCTAAGTCGAAATCCCTCTAACTCGAACACATTCTTTCGACTCTTGGTCTATTTTCAATCCCTCTAAGTCGAATTTTTTTTTTACGGAAAAAAGAAAAACAAAAAATGTCCTCTTGCAACTTGTATAACATCAAGCACAGACACTCGCATCCTCTGACTCTCTCAGTCGCATCGCGCACACAACCGTGCGTCC
Source organism: Xylota sylvarum (assembly GCA_905220385.1). Classification (NCBI taxonomy): domain Eukaryota; kingdom Metazoa; phylum Arthropoda; class Insecta; order Diptera; family Syrphidae; genus Xylota; species Xylota sylvarum. The sequence goes on along the minus strand of LR999957.1, from coordinate 96,799,452 downwards.
CTGTATGAACATATGCGCTGCTTATTCCTTGTGTTGTTGGTTGGGCTCCAAACAATCTGCTTTTAATTTGAAAACCGTTAAGTATCTCAGATGTTTTCTTGCCATTTAGTGTGTGTTTTGGAAGTCTACTTTAAAAAGAGTAACATACAGACGTCTACCAGTGAGATTCCAATTGTAAACATTTGCGGACGTGCGTATTATTCAGGAGTTTTGTTAACTTTATTTAAACTGTATTGCTTTCAGGCTGTGCTATAGGTACGTTAGGTTGGACAAGAACATTTTTTTAACAAAAAACTTACCTTTTGAAGGACTTCTTTGTTTTTATCAAAGTGCAAGGTATTGTTCATAATCGATAATTGCCCAGCTCACCCAACGCAAGTAAAGGCTAAATTAAACTTCATAAAGCTTGAGTATTTACCTCCTAATATGACCTCAATATTTCAGTCGATGGACTTAGGTATTATACAAAATTTGAAAGTGCACTATAAGCGCCGTGTACTTGGCAAAATCTTAAAGACCTGGGAAACCAAAAAAGAGGACTATAAGGTATCACTGCTCGACTGTGTACGAGAAATTTCAAAGGCATGGATGGAGGATGTAACTCCGTTGACAATTAAGAATTGTTTTCAAAAGGCCGGATTTAAGCCCGAGACATGGGACGATGAAGATGATTAAACGAGGATACTAATGAAATCGAGGTAATCTGGAACAGTCTTGCAGAATCTAATTACAATGTTGAAGGCGTGAGTTGGAAGGATTATATTGAAGTCGATGACGGTATCGTAGCCGCAGAAGTACCTAATAGAAATTCAATTTTGGAGCAATAGCACACGCTGCTGATGCTAACGATGACGGGAGTGGAGATGATGAAGAACAAGCTGAAGACGAAAAAAATAATATTGAACTCCCGGGAAAGTATAACATTGAAAACGCAATTAAAATATTGCAAACTGTAATGACTCAATCTAAAATTACAAGTTTCTTTAACTAATTTTATATATTTAAAACTTATGTGTATATACATATATATATATTTTTGAACAAAATAAAGGTTTTTAAACAAAAAAAAAATATTAATCCCTGTAACTCGAATTTTTCCAAAAATCCCTCTAACTCGAACTAATGTTGATATCCCGTGAGAATTCGACTTAGAGGGAGTCGACTGTACATACATATGTATGTAGTTTCCAAGAAGAAATTCGTCGTTGAAAAGTTAACACATTTTTGAGAATACAGCCTGGTGTTTAACTCTGTCAAATGCCTAGAAAACATCAAACGCAATGGTCTAACATGATGCAAAACAGATTTTAGGGATGACCAGGAAAAATGCTGTTTTCCATTTACTCCTAAAGAGAACAGATGGAAAAGTTAACGCAATGGTTTTGTGTTCAAAACAAATAAAATGTATTCATTTCAAAAATGGGATCAGAAGGGACTATTTTTAGGCGACAATGAGTAAGCATTTATTCTTAAAAGTATCACCAATTTCGGGGGCGTTAACTTGCTCAATGTTACGTTTTTATTCACTTTTACATTTACAATATAATAAATGTGTTCTTACACTGAAAATATAGATTTTTGAATTCCAGAGCTAAGCAACGACTTTTGAATATTTGGTTTGTTTCCACATATTTACTCAATCTGTAATAATTATCTAAGAATTTAAGAAAGAAGAATATCTGGTTCAAATGACAGATTAGTATGTATCTGTCCTATGTGAATCGTAAGACAATAAATAAACCCGATTTTCTTTCTTCGGATGAACAGGTGATCGTTTGCTCGCAGTGGATTTTGACATTTTGATTGGGAGTGCGATCAAGTTTTTGTAGTGAATTATATTTTATTATGAAGCCCATTTGGTTTCAGAAGCATTTCATCAATCTTCCAATCGTCAGATGAAAGAAATACGTCGATGACATTCTTAACAATAAGCATCGGTCCAACAAAAGATGTGCAATTGTGGGGGAGCAATTTACACAGAAAGAAATTTAGTACTTACTGGATAGTGCTATTTTAATGCTTTCTAACTATACCAGTCTAGGAATGCAGTGACATTGGTAAAAATGCGTACCCTACGCACATTGTGGAAACAAAAACACCATGCTCTTATAATACAATATTTCTCTCTTTTTCCCACGAACTAGACCTAATTCTTAATCAAGTAGGTCTAGGTTGTATCTTTCAGCAGGTTTTGTAACACTATTCAATCACATGTACATAAATATCTAGTTTTTAAGGGTAATGACCCATCAGATTCGTTTAGATTTGATTAAAACTTCTGGTCACTTAGTAGAATTAAAATTATATTAATAGACGTCTGTATATGATAGTAGGTAGATACATGCATATGTATTTCTGTGCATATGCTTTTCCTCTTTTGTTGGCACAAAATCTAATTAAAAATATATTTCATCTCGAATCAATTCATATTCCTCTGTAAGCCCAACGACATCTCATCCATCTCACCAGTTCTGCATGCAGTTCCAATCCACAAAAGCAGATAAACTTGGCATTCATCCGTCACAGCTGACTGCGCACAAAATTACAAAATACATATAAAGAGACATGTCTACTTTTATAGGTATACGTATGTATATCTCTTTCTTTAACCAGCGCACACAACCAAAAAAAAAAAAACGAAAAAGGAATGCATCAGTAGCAATTTGCCGGCTACGAACATGAATGCAAGTTTTTCTTTATTTTTTTTTTTATTCGTTTCCTTTGCACCTCGGCCGCTCTCCATCTGTATACATACAATCTTCTCTATCTTTACCTCATGCCGTTGTAATGTACATCATATGACAAGAAGTAAAAAAAAGTATAATAAAACACGTCAAATTAAATGCAACACCATTGCATTGGCGCACAGCACATTACACAGTCCAACCAAACAACCAACCAACCCACAGCCACAGCAATAACACAACAACGTCAAGCAGCAATCCAAAAAGGAAAATTATGCTCATTTTGTAGATAATGTACCTATCTTCTTTTTTTGTTGTTGTGAGCCACACAGCACAGCAACACATTATATTTAATAATAATGCATGCACAATTGGGATATACAACATTTCATGCAGATACATGCATGAGAAAAGTTTTTAAGTTGCCACGCGTACAGAAATTCATATCCGAGGCATGTTGCTGCAAATAAAACACAGTTGAACTAACTTTTCCTAAATAAAAGACTATCTGCGCATAAACGCTACACAAAAATACCATTTACATATGTTTGCAAAGATACAATTATAGATACAAATGTATCTTATTATGTATCCGAAGGCATTTTCTCTCGCATAGTGACACATCGTATAGCCCATCGATCTATTCGATACTTTATACACCTTTTCGCGTGGTACATGACGAAAATGATTGAAGAAATTATACAAAGAGAGATCCAAAGGAAGCGATAACACACGGTACCACCGCGAAAGAGAGATCACGTTAATAGCACGTCCTCCCTCATGCTGCTGTTTCTTTTTTTTTTTTTTTTTTCGCTGCCGTTGTCAGCAGTATTTTTTCTTCAAAAGTGATTATTCATAATTTTTTCTTTACTGCCTCCGTATTTGTTTACCGTTATAAATTTCCACACAACAACATTTTGACGACTAACAACTGATGACGCTGCCGCCATCGACGAACGCCAACTTCTCCACATACAAACTGATTCATCTGCGCGAGTTATACGAAAGAAATTTTCATAGATGATTGTTCGTATGGCCGTATGCCGTATCCGTACGTAGCCGTCGTAGTATTTACTTATGATTAGTGAAGTGAGTACACACATAATGTAATGTAATTATTATCGTCGACAGAGCCGCCAACTCAATTTACACAGAAAAAACGAAATTCTGTTTTCCTGTGAACAATGGAAAAAAAAAAAAGGTATAAACCTGACCTCGTTTACAAAAAAAAAAAGTCCGATGGCAATCGTACGTATTGACGTTTTATTATTTTCGGTAAATGGAAAATTTAAAAAAGTGAGTAATAGCGAAATTAAACAGTACAATCCGGCTGGGGAGTTTTGTTATTTTCGTTTTCCGTTTCTTCTCACTCCACCCCCTCGAGCGAGACTTAATTTGCTAGATTCTGAAGTTACCTACATTAAAAATTTTGGGTGTGGGATTTTTTTTTTTTTAAACTGATAATTGAAATTGTGGTAGGTTGGAGATTGTACGTACTCCATATGTGTACACAATGTTTATTGGGGGATATCCCAACTTTCTTATTTTCATGGGATCGGTGAATCGAGTTGAAATTAATAAGAAATCAGACTTATGTAAATATAGTGGGAAACCGTAAATGGTATTCCAAATGTAACAAAATTCTTATCGAATCTTTGAAAGGTTTTCTATAGTAAATATGCACATATGTATGTGTCACAGAGCAGCCATTAACACAGAGTGCGCAGTCGAATCCTGGAGACAAATCAATCGAACTTCACCAAATTGTGTACAGTAAAGCTTTCAAGAGTACATCCACAAACAGAATACAACAAGACTACTTGAGTCTCAAAAAGGCACACTTTAGCTGTTATTGGGTTATTTTGGAACCGTCACGTCTACGTACCTACATATTTGTCTACCCTAGCGCCCAATACCCTGTGGGTTGGCAAGGCTATTTGTGTTTTGCCAATAATATATGTTTGGAACCTATTTAAATGATACAGTCCACAAATTTATCAATGAGTATCGGAAATAGTCACCGAGTTTCAAATTCTTTGAGTTCCGCAAATTAAGTGAGCCTGTTGTTGGGCGCCAATCTATTAAGAGCCACAATTGATAAATCAGTAAATGTATTAAAATTTTTCCATGGGGTACGATCTAACCAGCAGGTCGGTGTACAGGAGGAGACTGATGGCGACTAAAACAGAATTACGGCTTAGGGAATCATTGCAACTGGTTCGTGGAAATATGGGCCACGCAAGCCTCCTAAAAGGCCATAAAACTATTACTAGTAATTCGGACTATATTGTCTCCTATCTGAACATACATAAATAGTCAAGCTACGAATCGCCAATAATTCGATCCAAGTTGGTAAAGCAATGCCGAGAATCTCTTAACGAGAACGCTGTCAGGTGCGACGACCACAGGGTGCAGACCGGAACCAGGCTGACAATAGGAGGGAACAATTAGATACCCCAGTCAATAGAATGGTAAATAGTAGGGGAAACAATATTAGCACATGTCTCTATTCTAAACAAATCTGGCCGGAGCTGGGCTGTGGGAAAACCAGTAGACTTATTTCTGTCAATAGGACTAATCCAAGAAAGATAGTTGGCGCCCTCACAGGACTCTGTCCCAGAAGTCTTGGTGCTCCCTTCAACGATTTCTGTAGAAGCTGTAGAGACGAGGAAGAGGTAGAAACCATGACACATTTTCTGTGTACTTGTCCCGCCCTATCGGTCTTGTGAAAGTAAACCTTAGGCGAGTACTTCTTCGAAGATCTTAGCGATCTAGTTAGCTTAACTTGAGTAAAGTAAAAAGGGTCGACACCGGGTCATATCGAGTTCACACAGAAACTGGTGGCCCTGTGTCCTGTCCCATTCAGGAAGTATCCATGTAGGTCTCCGGTGCTGGTAATCCGGTTTTTCCATAGATGTCTAAGTGTGTCCTTGGTGACAACCACCCAAATAGTCAATTTTAGTTTCGTGGCCAAGTTTAACAAGAAAGCAAATGCAGAAAGTTATACAACAAATGCGATCTTCAATTACCAGAATGCCCACAAAAAGTAGGTACAAGACCTTCAAGGGACAAGATTTTAGTCACTAATTCTCGACTTCTATAACTTGTATGCCGTAACTTCATCGCTCACAGAGTAGGTATTAAAAAGGATTAAACAATATACATACATATGTAGCTAAAGTTGTTCAAATAAATAAATACTATGTCTTCTTTACAATTTAAATTTATTGTCCCTATTGCGATACCCTTTACATAATGTTTAAGTGAATTTTATCGAGTGTCTCTATCTACATATGTATGTAGTACTAGGTACATGACACATGTGTGGTCAGTCAACTGTCTATCTACTTCATCCAAACACGATCAGTGATTTATTAAAAGGCTTCAATCTTCATTTATCCCCTTAGCAACAGTAACGTTGAATTCCAAAACCAAATTTATACATTCCAATTTATTGACTACCATATGCACAACACACATTCAATTCTCTACAAACCAACGACAACACTTTCATGCGTTTATATGCAATACCGTAAAAATATACAAAAAAAAAAAAACTTACGACAAATTGCCTGAATGAAAAAAGACACACCGCAGAGACCTGTAATGAGCCGCTTAGTATGCATATCATTCTAGAAAAAAAATAAAATAAAATAAACGCAGAACCGTTTTCTACTATCATCACCATCACATCGCGAGTGTAGCCGTTCCATTAAAAATGCACGTTGTACGGTGTATACGTACGCTGTTTGCTGCCATTGCGTTTTAGATGTTTCTTGCACACTTATTCCACGAGTTCGTACCTTCTTCGTGTATCGACTATGTACATCCGTCGAATGGAATAGATGGTAGAATGACCGAAGAATAACGATAAATACCTAGCGGTTCTATGCCGCTGCAACAACTACCACTACCATTACTAATTTAAGCGCATGGTGCGCTCAGATACTCGTACTTACTCGTGGAGTTAGTAGTTCTTTTGCCAGCCGACATTGTCAGAGAAGTTGAATTTTATTTCTGAGGCAATCTTCAACAAATCTCTCAACAAGCAAAAAAAGGATGAAGCAAGGGTAAGGGTATTTTATTGTATGCAGATGCCGGCTGCCCTTAGGGCAATATAAAGAAAATTCTGGTTCCACGCAGGGCACAGACTTAGCACCTCTTGTTTTCTTATCGTTGTTTCTTTGATTTTTTTTTTATGAATACTAAACGGTGATTTAACCATTATACTAACGGTAAAATGTGCAAAATAAAAAAAAAAAGATATAACACACACTCGTGCGCGCTCGCGCGTTTTATGTTGTAATAATCGTGAGAGGTAAAACAAAAAATAAAGATAAAAACACTATCTACACGCAAGAGAATTTGTATCTTCTACTCTACCCAAGAAAATTGAGTTGTTTAGATATTTGTGTATGTAGGTATGTTTTTTTTTTTTTTTTGTCTCTTCCTTCTTACACTATATTTTTGCCTTTGGTACCTACATATGTATGTATGCAAAAAAAATCTAAGCTTTGGCGCATCATCTCTCACTTAAAATGCAATAGTTGACGGCTTACACTGCTGGTGAATATAATATGGCGCGTTGAATATGTTAGAAAGGAGGGAAGAAATTTATGAATTTCTTCCGTGATTACGTTGAAATAAAAGTTTTTAGTTTATTTTCAAGCATGAAAAAGAATTATACAATTGGTGGGCTTATGTGTGTCAAAGAGTTAGGGGAAAACCTGTAATGTACGGTGAGTACGTTGATGGTGATTCAATTTGTAGTGACTTTGAGAGTAGACTTATGGCATCCTAGTAGAACACTCATGATGGGTGGGTTTTTCTGTCTTCAAATATGTGCCTTGCGTTCTAAGAATTGTTGAGTTCTGTATACACATGTTTTTGTGGGAATTTTTCACTATAAAGTACAAAGACTGTCATGCTTCTGTATGGCAATGAGGAACTGCTATCAGGACATCTGTCATGGAGGTAACTCTAGAATTTATTTCTAGTGGTCGAAGAGATTTCAAACAAAACTAACCTTAGAATAACAATCGAAGAACTGAAATGAAATGAATCAAAAAAATCATTCTTTAGTATCCCTAATCAGAAGGTCGACGAATTGACCAGAAGAGGTTTGGAATCCACATCAGAACAAGCCAACACTTCAGTAATTCATCATTCAGAAGGGAGGCTAACATCATTCCTAGACAATTGTGTCATCACAAGGCAATATTGCAAAAGAGTTATGCAAAAGGATGGGAGTCACCACGGAGAATAACACTCTGCGGTACCACATGAAAAAACTAAGACTAACGGAAGAAGACTTATGTCGTGGATGTAAGAAGTCAATGAGGATATAACGCACTTTCTCTGTCACTTGTCAGGTCTTATCCACATTAGCTTTAAATTTCTCAAGCGACACTTCTTCCGGGACTTGGAAGAATTATCCAGCAGACCAGTCAAAGACATGTTGAACTACATCAAATCAACTGGAAAGTTTGCTAGTTCATAGGAACCATATGTGTAGAACTAGGAACCAATGGGCAAGGCACATCTATCCGCTATAGGTATCACAATGAGTGTATTGACCGAAGTGGGGCGTTGTGTATTTTTTCACTCGCCTATCGACGTATATACATATGTACCTAACCTAACTTAGTGACGATAGCATGAGGAACTTCAATTTTGGAAAGAATTTCCTTAAAAAACACAGTATATAATAAGAAAAATTGAAGCGATGTGTCTACAGTCTTCCCTTCTACATGTAACTCATTTTCAATCTACCCAACCTCACCACACAAGGAATTAGCAGATAGGCCTGCACTGCACATAGCGCCAATGATCCCTTACATGTTGCTCCACACTTCACTTATGAGATTTCAATCAACTCTTACACCTTATGCCTTCTTCTGATGCATTTGTCTCCAATTCCTGACATGCCTTGGAATTTAATAAAAATAAAATAAAAATGCAGTATCCCATGCCCCCTTTGTTAGGGCTAATGGAAAGGAAGAGAGATAGGGTATCAAACAATCCAGACGGATGGTAGCTTCTCTGTACGTTTTGTTTAAACATAATTGGAGTGATGGGCTTGAAATAGTTTCAGGAAGGACTATCTTAGAGATCTTTTATACTGTCCCCTTAAAGATGTGAAGCTTAGTATTGTTTGAGCTGAGGAGGAGGTGACATCAGAAGGCGAGGTAAAGCCTTCGTGGAATTGTTTGAGTCTAGTCCGAGCAATGGTGGGACATTCAAGATCATATTGGCTGCTTCTGTTTATTAGAATTCTCTACCCAACCACTGGGGGTCTCCTTTTATAACTGCATACAAGTTACCATACATGTATACAAAACAATCTGTCAATTAAATTTTCTAACAAATACCCATGTCTGCAGGAAAAAAAAAGCTATCCCTAGGAATACCTACCATCGACCATAAAAATACCCCATTGCGTCTAACAAACTATCATTTAGTGAAAAACAAAAAATGCAAATTACAAAACTACAATAAATCAAATGACTAACAGCAAGACAGAGACTCCCTGTCGTGACAGAGATCTTAATCATACCTCATGATTTAGTACTCAAAACAAAACAATTCAAAGAGTCTCTATTGTATGCCAATTTATTCTATATCTTCTAACCCTTAGTTTCAGAAACACGTGCGAAACTTAAAATGTCAATTTACACCTCAAGCTCAACTAGAAGAACGCACGCACGACTAACTTTACCATTTCCCCTCCGGATTTCTTGCGTCGGCATTATCATTCTCATTGTCGTTGCCATGCGTCCACCGTCATCAGTAGTCAAAATAAAACAAAAAAAAAAATAAAACAAAGTGCAAAAAATTGCAATTAATTAGCAAATTTAATTTATTTTATACATTTTCATTGGATTACAACTGCAAACAAAATTTACTGCCTTAAAATAGAAACAGAGAATTAAAAAAAAAAAAAAACAAATCAATCCCTTTAGCACGGCAGCAAGAAGCGATAAAAAATACTGAAAGACAACACATATAATGCAAAGAAAAATGTGCAATGAAACCATAAAAATGTGTACATTTTTATATAGCCTAAGAGAGAAAAAAATCTCTGAGGTCAGTTTCATTGGATTAATCAACTTTAAAGTTGAGATACAGAGTTATACCCACATTCTCATCTTTTTCTACATGATTGCGTGTATGTTTATACATATATGTATTTATTTTGTTTATCTCCCATAAGAAGAATAAAAAAAGAAACAGAATTATACAGATACAAATGTATCTACATATGTATCTTTATCTGTTGCTTGCTCTCTGATCGCATGCAGCAGCTTTTTAAGGAATTCACTCAATTCTCCGATGATTTCCCTCCCCGTGTCTACCTATACGTAAAAGATACAATCAAACATACTTTTTACGTTTTTATTCTTATTATGCGAAATTCATTCCTCCATTCAAAGTGAACACGAAAAAAAGCTCAAAAGGGAAATTATGCAATACGACAAATGACATAGAAACAAAAGCAGACAATTTCTAAGGTAGCCTCTCCCGTAGTAGTATAATTAAATTTTATGTCTTTTGACAAGTGTCGAGTGTAATAAGCTGTGAAAAATGAAGGCAGAGTTAAAATTAGATCAACGCACGATATTTTGTTGATTTATAAGTGTGAGAATGTTTTTATTTCAAAGTCAAGGGATTGTAAATGGCTGACTTGAGTGGGCGCAATCTATTGCGATGATCTTAAATTTCGAAACGGCGAGCTAATAAGTGTTCATTTGTGGAAGTAGGTACGTCCAAATACTAGATTTCTTTGATAGCCGCTCTTCTATGATGAAGATGACTGAACAATTCGAAAATCCATTTGTGCCGGTATACATAAAAAAAAAATCTGTACTATCACAGATAGGGGCTGAGAAAACGGCACCAGGTGATTGAAGTAACATCAATAGTCTTGGGCGAATTAGGTCGTACCAACAGCATGTTCAACACTGTCCAGCATTACCACAACATCGCAAGCCATCAAACCAAAACCGTGCACATTCAAGCAGATCTATCAAATAATTTGGCACAAATGAAGATTACCACAAACCAGTGATCCTGTTTTCAATTTAGTAGTTGTCCCTTCGGTTCATAGTTCTTATTTAGCAAAGAAAATCGAGCTGAGAATACCATGAACCAATATAATCAAGTCAAACTGAACTAGAAGATGCCGCTCCGATGGCATACCAAACGAGGAATCTTGTAAAGGACTAGTTTTGCGATTAAAAAGTATCCACCATTCCAATTGAGAACTTGTGGAATGAGCTGAAGAGGAAACTGGTAGGTCAATACCTCGAAAATAAGGGCCAATTATGGAAAATTGTTCAAAAAGAGGGGTTTTCCACATACCCTTCATCACATGTCGAACATTAGTTGACTTAATGGACTGAATAAGTCCTGGAAAATAATGTCGGATATTCTGGAGGTAAGAAGAACTTTCAGAGGGGAAAGGTCGACTCTGACCATTTTCTTGTTGCAGCCAAATTTAGAGCCCGACTATACAACGAGAACAAGCTGCAAACCCCCCAGAAATAAAAATTCAACGATGGAAACCATATCACGACTGGAGTAGCCACAGCGTATAGAGAGCTCGAGCAACATTTTTAGCAACTTCTTAATGGGCATCAGGTAAAGAGAATGAATCAAAGGGCAAGAAGAGAAGCCGCATCCAGTCAATGAAGAAGCCATCCTCCCTCCCAGTTTCGAAGAGTTTAGCTCAGCTATCAAAAAAGCAGAAGAACAACAAGGCTGCCTGCTCTAATGGTCTACCAGTGGAGCTTTTCAAAAATGGTGGTGATTCTTTGGTAGGGTGCATGCATAAAATCATTGACCAAGTATGGGTGGATGAAAACATGCCCGATGACTGTACTATTAGCTATGTATGCCCCATCTTCAAGAAAGGCGATTCTATGTCTTGTAAGAACTATCGCGACATATCCCTGCTTAATGTCGCATATAAGATCATATCCAACGTATTGTATGAACGTCTGAAGCCTTTGTGTAGCCACTAATCGGCACGTACCAGTGTGGAATGACACCCGACAAGGAAGACCAAACCTCCGGTTTAAGGAAGAAGATATCGCGAATGGTCTAGGCAGAGCGCTTGGTCTAGGCAACTGGAACCAATGTGATCAAAGCTTTCAATAACTTTAAAATCCATAACACACTCCAAAAAAGTGGCAGTGGTCTCAAACTGACTTTCGGGAATAAGCATCCATTTAGGGAATAGAAACTCAAACAACTACATTTAAGTCAAATTTTCTTCCAAATCGAAATTTTTAGCTGAAAGAACATTCTTTATGTCGAATCAATTTTGATCGACAATAATGACGATAAAAAAAGTTTCAATCGTCACCTCCCTCAAAAAAAAAATATCCTAGGCAACGCTACGTCAGACACACAAGGTTAGATTCACAACAAAGCATTTGGTACATCGACATTCATACATAGTATGTACATTCAGATGTATGTACCTACTTATGAGATAAAAATTGTTTATTTTATTTTGCCCGAAAAAATAATCAAACAACAAATATTTAATCATATTTTAAATAGAAACCTAAAACTGGTTCAGTATAACACACAGTGTCAAGAGTGTGATAACTAATCATGTGAACTGAAAGAAGAAAAATATCTCGTAGATGTGTGTATGAGTATCGCTATAAATATTCCAGTTTTGATTACAATTCTCACAATTATCAAAAGCGAAACCATTGCTTATTGTTATTGAATCTAATTACAGACTCTCTTTCACTTTTTTATACGAATGCGGAAAACGACGAAGCAGTTGTTTGTGCGAAGATCAATGCCTACCAAGATCGGTAGTCCTCCAAATTCATTATTCACCAGCACTAGTACAGATGAAGATGAAGATGGAAAGTAAATAAATAAATAACTACTCGTATAATAACGAACACGTCTTGTTCTGGCTTAATGTTATAAAATTTTCAAGTTCTTCGTTCTTCTGAGCTTGTAGGTACATACATACAGTATGTACATATGCATGTAGGTATCACACTAAGCAAATCACACCTTAACTGAAAAGGCCACCAGTAACAATACACACGGCATACAACAATTAAACAAATTACGTAGAAAAATTCTAAAAAAAAAAAAAAAAAACAAATAAACTGAATTGTGAACAACTTTTTTTTATTTTCAAGGTTTCGAGGACATTGACGTTTAGCCGCTGCTGTTGCTGCTGCGATCGTCACTGTGAGCACGGCCACAGTCACAGCAGCATGTACAATAAAAAATACACTACCACATATTAAAAATCCGGAACCAATACGATTTTAGAAAAGTGTTTTACTTGTTTTTTTTTTTTTTTTGTTTTCTTCTTATGTCAGACCCCGTCTAGTTGACAAGTCACTATCGTCACAGCACGTCAGTGGTCAAGTGAGATTTTTTGGCAGTACCTAGCTGAATAGTAATTTTAAAGTCCAATTGTCATATACAGCCCCAGCCACCACACTGTTCGTCTCTTTTTTTCAGGTACACCATTTTAAGAATTGTTGTACCTAACTGTAAAGTGTCGAACGAATATCATTATCATAACACACAATTCGTCATTATAATTAGAATCAAATAGAGAGAAGGAAATAGAATGGTTTGTTGGTACGCGAACGCATTTGTGTATTCTTTTTAGGGTTCTCCCAAACTACACATGTGTATGTTCGTATGTTTAATTGTATACACATTTTCATTTCATCATTATTTTCACTTCACATTTCCATTTAATTTATTTCACTTCGTTTCTTCTTCCGCTATAGTGTAAACACACATGTATGTACTGCCAATGTGTGGCATATTATGGTATGGTACTATAGTGCTGTGTGCCCGTTGAGAACGAGAAGTGAATGTCATGTGTGGTGTGAGAGAGCAGAAGAAGAAGAAGAAGAAGAAATGATGTATGTGTGATGGAATTCTCGTTTTTGTCAGTCTATGCCTTGGTGGTGGTACTCGTACTACACTACAAGGGTAGTGTGTGGTAAGGGCAGCGGAATTGCTGTAGTGGAATGCACTCGGCAAAATTGTACGTTTTAGCCTTTTGAAAAACAAAATTTACTTTCAAATGAGAGAGGTAGGTTTTAAGATGGGGTATTTGTAAAAGGAATTATATGGCGAATTGCGCAGTGAAAGTGATGAATTGCATTTAGATTTATACAAAGGTACGTACCTACCTACATATGTACATATTTGCAGATAATGAAATAAATACCAACAAGTCATATTTCTGTAATCATACTTCTACAAATGTAGGTAGTACACAGAGCAGGTCTAATATGGCAACCTTGTGGAATGCAATTTATTTGAATGCCATTGCATAACATTGATTATAATGCTTTTGAGCTTTGTTTTGCTGAGTTTCTGACAAGCCCTGGAGTGATTAACTTATATTTTAGAGATATGTATGTATGTAGGTGGAAAAACTTGTAATTATTGTTTGGTGGAAACCTGTAACTTCAATTTTGATTGGTGTTGAGCCTTAATTGCCTTATTTCTAGTACAATTACAATTACAGTCTATTACCTACAATGTTTTATCAATCTGTCATTTACTGAACTGTCATTCTTTTTTTTTTTTTTTGAGCCCTTTCCCTTACATTCTTCTCTTGTTCAATAAACCAGTTTTGCTCAGAAATATCTAATCTTTTAATTCCTCGGTGATCAACGCTAAATTCTGTTGGGTTTAGTAACAAATAAATTAAGGAAAACAAATACGCTTGCAATATTGGATTGGTTCAAAATGCATATATGGATGTATGTACGTGTCAGGCTCGCTACTATGGAACCGGACGAATGATGACTTTCTTAGAATCAAAACCCCGATTTGACTAAATTTAATTGGCTTTGCTGACAATATAACAATCATTGTAATAAAACTACTATTTAGAAGAGTTGGAGCACAACTACAATGTAGTCATCAGGGTTGTCTGACATGCATGATAACTAATTGATGAGGTTGAGGCGGCTCGAAGTAAGCTACAAATATGATCAAATTATAAATATCAGTTACCAATCTAAAATCCCAGGCCGGATTGCTCTTATCATGGTAAATAATTTGTTTATCCCATCATCATAGTTGGAATAGCCTAACAATCAGCTACTAGGGATCACGGCGATCAACGGATTAATTATATTTTTCATGAAATTACTTCAAATTGAAATATAAAAAAATAAATTAGCTGTTGTCTAGATGTCAGGTAGAAATTTCTTACCTAACTCGAAGGGGAAACTGTGAGAGGTCACGTGCATCAAACAACCAATCAGAGGAAAGTGAACTAATAAGGTACAGATAGATAAGTGGAATCCAAACGCATCCATTTATATCCGTCGTCATAGTCAGATATTTCACACGTACGAGTATGTGTGCGCAATACGAGTAAACTTTGGTGTACCCTATCTTAAGGGTATATTCAGTTTAATCACATAGTTTGTAACATAGAGAATAATTTTGATAATCCCTATAAAGTCATACAATATATTCATGATCAGTGCAAGAGCAGGCTTAAAAAAAAAAAACAAATGAACTCATAACCATTCGTTGAAATGGTACATAAAAAAAACATGTCAAATGTTTGACGGAAGCTCAGCGAAAACAAAGAGAATGATGTGTTTGTAGTTTGTATAAAACGAACATAACGCCTGGCACTGGTCCTTCCATATCTTTAGAAGGATCTTGTCGTTTTACAAAACAACCAGAGCTCAGAGGGTTGAAACAGGAAAACGAATATTTTTGACACTCGCGTATAACATACTTCTTAACATGGCTACACAATAAGTTTTTGTTACGAATTCTCTAGTTACTTTGATATTTCGGTCTATAAACCTAGTAAAATGTAAGACTATACTCGCAACATACAAAAAAAAAAAACATGTCTTGTAGTCACTTAGTATTCTCGTACCGTACTTAGTAAATGGGTAGAATGTTCAAGATTTTTAAGTAAGAAACTTCTGTCTATAAGTCAGATTAGGTAATAGGTAATAGGCAGACAAAAGAGCTAAGTAATGATATACGGGTTCGAAGTAGAATACCAATGATTTTTCGTCTAGACATTTCGGTCTGTAGATCGTAGATTACTCAAATCTACGACTCTTAGTACAGCAGCTAATATAAATAATGAAAATTAGTTTAAAAGCTTTTTAAGATCACCTTCAAATCAGTTCACTTACCCAAATTCTTAAGGTCTTACGTCTAGATCTGACTCAACTAACATGTATGTAGTACTTCTTTAACGAGCAGTGACAGATAAACATTTTCATGAATTAACATCGAAACACCATTATGGAAAGTCCCAAAGCAAATACAAATTCTTCCTTTCAAAACCATTAGAAGACCATAAATTATCTTCGAAAAACTACATTAGCCTCAACAAGAGTGTGTGTGTTTTTTTTAACATATGTTTAACATAAACAAACCAAAGCGTTTCATTCAAAATAAAAATAAAAATAAAAACAAACCCATTTTGGGAACGTGTATCAATTTTAGCACTGAAAAAACACGCTCGTTCCAAGCAAGCAAAACAAACCAATTTCTTCCTCCAAAAAGGCACGAGCTATAAGTATAAAAGCACCATTAGCTTTCGTTATTAGTTTTCTATTTTTATCTTCATTGCGAATAAGTTTAATTTTTTGTATTCTTTGTTGTTTTTTTTTCTAGATTAGGAAACTTGTTTTGTGCAAAAATTAAAATTTCAACAAAATAAAATTTAAATATTAAAAAAAAAAAAAAAAGAGACACAAACAAAATATAATATTTATGCGTAACAAGCGACAAAGATTGCATAATGAATTTTTCGGTTCTTTTTATGTGGGGATCCCTGCTGCTGCCGGTCAGTTAGTACACACCGTCGCGCACTTCCAAAGCACAGAACTCACTTTAATCGTTTTATTGTTCTTCTGAAAGTTTGCTTTAATTTTTTTTTATGTTTTTGCGAAAAGGAACCAACACCGCACAAAAAAAGTTTTTTTTTTATGACTTTCGATGATAATGTCTCGACAATTTCTTGTATTTCTGTTTCATTTTATTTAAGCAAAACATAGACTCTTGCATTATGTAAGACACCGATAACTCGTCAGCGGTCAGCCTCCTTCTACCGCCGCCCATTGAAGAAAAAAAGAAACAAAAACAAAAACACAGAGGCACTGGCAGAACTGGCCTAACCAAATCATCGAGTGAGAAAAAAAGAACGTATCTACGAACGCAGAACTTTAACTACGACCAACACGATGATATTTTGGATGCCAATGTCGCTGTCGTGGTTGTCGCTCCAATAACAACAAAATCAAAATTTGACAACGGCCAAAGCACGGTGTGTATTTACGTATTTTTGACGTTTTTTGTTTTTTTTTTTTATTTATTTTGGGGGATGACCTTGAAAAAGCTTTATCTAAAATTTGAGTGCAATCAACTTTTGTGCAATCTAATTTTTTTTCAACATATAGATACATACACATACTCGTAGATAGGTCGGATTTGGTTAGTTTCTATAATTTTCTATTTTTTAGAATGTCTTGTATCAGTATATTTCTTGTTGGGAATCGAAACAAGCTGCAAATAACTGCTTTGCATAGAGAAGAGAAGTTTGTTTTTTTTTTGTTTTATGCCGGTCACCGTCATGCGGATGAGAGGAGGAATCAAATTCTAAAACGCAAAAACCGACAGTTGTTAAATTGTTTTTTTAAATTCGTGCTTTTTTGCATTTTTTTTTTTTTTTTTGTTTTGTTCGTTTTATGGGGTTGATAGATATTTGAGCTAATAAAAATCTGTAGAGAGTGCTCACATTTTTAGAACGTGGCGGTTAAATGTGAATTTCGGGAACTCATCATAACGAAATGAAAAGATTTGCTAATTAGATGGAGGACACACAGGATGCAATTTATGTGAAACTCCCTGCCTAATGTGGAGGGAAATCACCTTTAGTTGACCTACGACGAGTTCGACGATTGCTTTATGGACTGAATTTTATTTTTATTTATTTTCTATGTATGTGTGTGTTCATTTTGTGTATATGATGAAGTGTGTGGTAATGGTCAGTTGAATGTTTAGAAATGTCTTTTTTGTTATTGTATTATCAAAGATAGATTTTTTCGTAGCAATAAAAAGCAACAATGAAGCTTAGGTAATTGTACTCAAAAAGTCAATTAAAGGTCTTTCATAAATAGTTTCCATTTTAACCTTACACAGCTTAGGTATAAAACGTGTTACAATCTATGATATGTCGAAGAGGAAACGTATCTTTAGGGTAAACTGTAAACTGTAGAAAGTGTCTTTTGATATCCACTTATGGACTACATATGCTTCAGAGTGATAAAATCATGCTAAAATATTTAAGGACCTATACTGCATGTTTTTATGTTTCATTACAGCTAAGTTATCATAATAAATAGACGCAGACATATTATAATTGGCATCTCAAGACATATGATGCGTAAGTATCCTGAAGTCAAGTCAAGTAAATAAAAGCTTAAGGTCTAAGGACTGTTCTATTAGAAGAATAATTTAAATTGGACACCTTTCGGTACCACTGGCCGATTCCAAGTTGATATTCGTCAAGCTAAGATGATTATTTTTCAATGAAAACATGTACTTGTACTTCGTTCGATTTTTGGGGTTTCCGACGAGAAAATCAAATAAAACATTTCAGTGTAATTAAGGATCATGTGAATATAAATGTAATTCTTAGAATCCGGCAAAAACAATTCAAAATCAACAATTGAACATTTTGAAAAGTTCTCGCTACGGGATTCTCACAAAAGAAATTCATAGTTGATACAGAAACTCACTCAAAAACGCCATCAAGAAATAGATGGTTTCAAAAAAAATAAAAATAAAAATCGTTTTCAGTGTTAAGGCGCGCTTTCAAATAGATGAGAGATTTTCGAGCACAGAGAATACTCAAATAATCTATGAGAAACTAATGCATCTTTGACTAACCATTGTTTGGTGGGGTTTTTCGGGCGATGAAACCATTGGGTCGTACTGAAGTCCTTATAGAGTAACCCGCACATGATACTCCTCAGGCGTTCTTCTCTATTATACAACTGAACAGTATCAGCCCTATATACTGTACACTACACACAGTGTGTAGTATGCCACGCCCACTTTACTAAGCCTCATGGTATAAGATTAAGAATTGAATCATTATAATTAGAAGGATCCTAAGTGAAGCTTCCTTCTGCGGGAGAGAGCTGGGCAGAAACAATGAGGGTGAGGAATGGTTTCATCCTCTTCTTCATCCATACAGCAAAATTTGATCGCCAAAAGGCTCAGCCTTGTAGTATGCTTGTTTATTAGACAGTGTCCAGTAATGACACCTATTATAGTGCCGATATGCAACCTGTTGAGAGAAATCAAATTCTTAGAACGTTTTAAAACCAGTTTTGGCCAAATTTGTTTTGTTGCTAGACATGCTGATCCACTTGTACACCTAAAATTTGTACTCTCGATAGCATCCAGCTTGAATTTTAATTTGTAAGTAGCGATTAGTATACATAAGGTATAGTTTGGCTATCCGAAAAAATGCGGATATCCCTAGTAGATATTACGTTTTCCTTAAGGCAAGGTAAGACCTCTTTGTTCGCCATAATTTTCGCCTGGAACACGCTGCAATGACTTGGAAGACGGAAGGAGAGCTTAAGATTAATACTGGCGGAGAAAACACCTCCACCAATCCCGTCTTTAGTTTTTGAACCGTCAGTGGAGAAGTGAATCGACTCGTCTTCTAAATTGCTTCTTCCTTCCAAAGTTATCTGGAAGGGATGGTGACGACGAAGTTCTTATCAAAATTTAGACGTGGGGTGGTCTAGTTCGTGTTCTCGGAAAAGATTCTGAATTTATTCAAATAGGAGGTCTGGCCAAATTCTTTTCTTGACCACTGTAGGATACCTACGAGGAGAACGGCTGAATTTGCTGTCATTTGCTTGCTAAATATATCCAGAAGTCACAGATGAAACATAATGTCCAGAGCTGCAGAGGGAGTTATGCATAGGGCACCGCTTATGCACAAACAAGGTGTACGCTGGACCTTACATAGATGGTCGGGGTTTATAGCTTTTTCTAAGGCTGTCCAGCAAACAATGAGAGTATCGATCTAATGACCTAGATGTAGAGCCAGTGAGTTATTCGAGGTTTTAGACCCCATCTATTTCCAATAGCTTGCTTGCAAGAAAAAAGTGCAACTGTGGCTTCTCCTGAATGTTAAATTTAACAGCTTAACTTCCTATCCAGGATAAGACCTAAATATTTTGCTTTGTCAGAGAAAATTAAGCTGATACCATCGAGTGAGGGAGTGTCGACTAATGGAATTTTATATTTTGGATTTGCATGAAATCATTTGCCAACTTCAACTTCTCTCCGTATCTTTTGGTTATACATAGACCAGATTTAGACAACTTTTTAAAATTGTCTCGAGCACCGGAAATATTTCTGCAACTCAACAGGTATTATGCCATCAGGTCCCGCTGATTTATATGGTTTGAAGCTATGAATTTCAAAAACTTAGGATTGATCGAAAATTGTCATATCCTGCATCAAAATATTACACCACGGCCATCTCAAATAGTGTTTAACTACAGCGCTAGGAGAAGGAGTTCACACTCATAAAATTTTTCATCAAATCTGGCTGACGAGCGGGTTGACAAACCGTCCTACGTCAGTCAATTTGGGAGAGTCATGATAACCTTTTCGACGACCAATGACAGAGATAGGTATTGCATTACCCAACATCTTATCAACGTGACTGAATTTTGTTTAGTCCTCCCAAATAGGACAATTTGCATTTATACTTGAAGGAATTTCTTTTCAAAAGTGTGGAAGGTAGTCAGTTCTAAAGATAATAAAATTACATAATGATAAACTTTTATTTGTGTCGGTGAATTGAACAACGATAGTAAATGTCTGAAACATTATATCTCCTATGGCACTCAGATCTATTTACATTCTCTATCGCATTGCCGGGCCATTGCATGCCGAACTGTTATGGCATAGAAAACAAATACAAATACAAAATTGATTTGAAGAATCATATAATACCCTTGTTGTGTTTGATTTCGGTCAAGGTTTAGGACAACATGCTAAATTATGTGTTCACATACACCAATCAAATTTCCAATTAGCATGTTAGATACCAAAGCCCATCCACATAGGTATATCCTTCCAAATTTGAATAACAAACAAGAAAGCAGAAAAAAGGCAGGAAACCCGACACTGAAATTGAAAATGCCCGCCAGACAAAGCAAATTTTCTTCCTAATTTTCAACAGATAAGTGTGCACACAGTTGGTTCCTATCCGCCACTTGGATTCAACTTTTTTTATTTCTGTCCTTTCTTATATTTTTCAATAAACATTTGTTTAGGGACTTCGTATCCTTGTCGAAGAAAAGGAATTATAGCCTTAAAAGGAACAATATTTGTACTTAAACTTTTTTTTTTTTTTGTTCATTTACCTCTTACCAGCAACAGGAAGATCCCAAACAGATGTCGGCAACAAAAAAATAAAAAATAAATAAAAATTGGAAGAAGGAGGAATAACAATAAAGCCCAGACATATTTTGTAAATCGAAGCATTTCCGTGTACTCATACCACCAGCAAAAGAATACATGATCTTTGGGGAATAGAAAGGAGGTAAGCTGAGTAAGTATATGGTTATCCTGCAGTAGACATTTGAAGGGAATTGGTTTATTATTATTTTTTTTTGTGGAACATACACGATAAAAAATTAAGTTTTAAGGTGAATTTTATGGAGTCTAGCACGTAGGCCGTAGACGTCGGCGGTTTTATTCTTTTGGTGACTTGGAAAACTTGTTTTTTTTTTTTTGAATTCGAAAAAAGATAATTAAAAATTGTATATTGATAAAGTGGCTCAGTGATACCACTAAGAACTTGTTTTTTTATTAAAGCGCATATTTCTGGAATTTGTTTTGTCTACAACCGGGTATAATGTTGAGACTTTATATGTTTCCTTTAAACATTTGGGTGATTTTTACTTGTAGTTCATAACTCGGACTCGAACGTAAACAGCATGGATCAAATACAAGTGCGTTGTGTTTCCCATTTCAATGAGGAAGCTTGGTCTAAATTATTTTAAAATAACTAACTTTCCAAAGAGCCAGAAAACAGGAATAAATAGTACCTTAAGAGAAGACCCAATTGACGGATGAATACGCTTTAATAAATACATTTCTTCATATACATATACGTAACTAGCCATTGAAGAAAAATTCCTCAGATAATAACAAACAATTAAGATTTTTTTATGACTTTAAGACATTGTCCACGTCAAAGTAATTGGGTGACGTAATCCAAATGACCAAAGCCATAATACCGTCTATGGACAAAATTAATTGCAGATGTGTCATATGTAATTCTTAGCTGATGACATTTTAAAATTTTTGAAAATTAAAGTTGCAATGCCTTGCCAAAAACCGTTGATAGTTTTGTGGAGTTTTACAAATAATATCTTCCTAGAGTAAAGAACATTTGTAAGCTTTCTGAATTACTGGAATGAACCAGTTAATAAGTCAACGATTGCCAAGACCAAAGTGGTGGCATTATAATCAACCGGTCCTTTTAGATTTTTAATGGCTGGATGCAGTATGAATAGGGTTAACACTGACCGGCGTCAACTTGGCGCCACCTCCAAGTGGTAGCCTACGGGTACTGGTTGATGTCCGTTCGGGTCCAACTTGATGAGCTTATCAGCGCGAGTGTTGAACAAGAGAAAATAGCAGCACTATAAATACGACAGTGGACGAACTCCCTCGATGGACTCAACGATGGTGTCACAGCTTCAAACAGAAGCACACTTTATCTGGGCTACTTTGACATATTCGGAAAAGATTTTCAAGAATAAGTCAGGTTTTTGGAAAAGACATGAGCTGTTATTGGGCCAATGGCAGCGCTACATCCCCGAAACGGGTTACTGACATCGGTTTAAACCGGCCCCTCATCCTATGGTTTAAAAAAATGGAACTGACATAAAAAAAAACTAGTTATAAGAGAGACACCAGCCTCGGATAACAACGGATCCCCTCATTTAATATCACGACCCGAAACGTTCACGGACTATGACTTGAGAGTATGCACCTGCAACGTAGGTACACTGTACACTCCTGGTTTTACTCAAAAACTTGAATCTGTCCTCACGCGGTACAAGGACGATATTACCGCTATCCAGGAGATATGATGGATAGGATCAGGTCAGGCGACATTTAATACAGCTGTCACAAAAGACTGCACATGCTAGGATGCGAATTCGTCATAGGAAATCGACTACGCTCAATGATAATTGACTTTAAGCCGATCAGCGACCACCTGGCCCGTCATCAAGGCAACATTCCAAATCATCCGAATAATACGTGCACACGTTCCTTCCTACGAAACTGAAGACTCTATCAATGAGGAGTTGTATGACCTCTTGGACGGAGCCTACGGAGCCTGTCTGGAGTATGATGTCAAAATCATACTCGGGGACTTCAATCCCAGAATGTGAGGCACACATCCAATATTTTGAATGTCGACTCTGACCATTTTCTGGTTGCAGCCAAATTCAGAGCTCGACTATCCAATGAGAAGAAGCTGCAAAAGGAAATTCAACGTTGGAAGCCTTAGCAAGACTAGAGTTTAGCCTTAGCACGACTAGAGCCAGAGCCTACAGAGAGTGCCTAAGCGATCACCATATCACCATAGGCTACCATGCACCACCAAAAATAATTATGAATGCGTTATGATGATGAATGCGCACGCCGGGAAAAGGTGACAGAAAATACACAAGCGCTGTAGCGCAAAACAAGGACAGCGAGAGAATAATGTCGAGCCAGCAGTTTCCCAGCTCAAGGAAATCGAACGAGTTCCGTGATAGGAACAATATTCGTATGTTTTTTTAGGCAAGCCCAGCAACTGATATCTGAATTCAAGCCCGGAAGACAGACTCTTTGAAACAGTGAAGGAAACCTAGTTACCGAAGTACAGGGAATATTAGATGTGTTTAAGCTGCATTTCCAACAGCTACTTAATGGGCAACAGGTAGAGAGAGTGATAGGGTAAGAAGAGAATCCACATCCAGTCAATGAAGAAGTCATCCCCCTCCAATGTTTTAAAGAGGTTTTGAAGCACAAAACGTCACTGTTGGCAACTGTAACTTTTGGCAACAAAATTCGGCGAAGACCTATGTACCCTAGGAAACCGCTGCTTTTTCGGTTTGGTGAAACAAAAGGATTCAAAATTCTTAACTTGGACAGTAATAAAATATTTTGATCCTGTTAGTTCTGCTGTATGGAGCCGAGTGCTAGACGATAAGCAGGAAAGTAGAGCTTTTGATAGAAAAATTCTTACTCGAATATTCAGTTCCGTATGCGACGAGGGCGAATGTAGGAGAAGATACATATGTACAACCGCGAATCCTATGAGCTGTAACAAGATGTGGATATAGTCCAAAAAGCCAAAACACGTCAACTATACATGCCTGGCCATATCGAGCGAATGGACAATAATGCTCCAACAAAGAAGATCTTCGAATCACAGCCTCTATGTTCGAGATGACAAGGAAGACCAAACCTCCGATTTAAGGATCAAGCTATCGCAGATGCCAGAGAACTTGGTCTAGATAATTGGAAACAGCGTGCTCGGGATCGAAGAGAGTGGAAGGAGCCCTTTAAGTAAGTATTATACTTACTTTGTGTCAAACGAGGAAGTCATCACTAAATAAAAAGCATATTTTAAAGTATTCGGTAAATCTTGTCTTTTGAATGGCTTGTAATCAGTTAGGTAAAGTATATCATGTCAAAAGAGTTTACATTTATGGGAAAACAAGAAACCTTTTATTTAAATGTTACTATACTGCAGTTATAGTAATAGTTCAAACCATTCGTTCACGGAAAACTTAATAAAATTCTTCCGGACATGTCATTTGAAGTTAAGTCTAAGCTCTTACCAAAACTCCATACAAAATTTTGTTTAACTTTCAACCAAAACGTTTTTTTTTTTTTATTTTATCTGTCTCTCCTACATTTGTGGAAAAACCATAACCAGAATTCAAACAAAAGCGGATCTTATCTAATCACATAATATACCTAATCGCAAATTGTTCCCGTCTACACATGAGTAGAAAAAATAAAAGAAATATATAATAATCATCACCCACACTTACCAACTCAGAAAAGCAATCCCAAATTTTGAGGCACTTTTAAAAACCCTAAGATGAGAAAAATATGTACACAACTCGTATCTCCTTTCCGCACGCTTATCTGCTGCCTTCCTTTGTGGTTACTTTACTCTCCTTCTTTCGATACGCAATGTTTTGAAAGATTAAATGAAATACATATAATTGTTGTACGTATTTTATAAGATTTATTTTTCCTTTTATTTCTTCTATACTATTTTTATTTTTTTCTTCTCTTCTATCTTAGGTGTGAAAAATGTACATTTGTTTCGAGAGTGTGTATGTATTCCAAGAGTTAAATAAATAATCCGTTCTAATCCTTTTAGACGAGTATTATCTGCGTGTATCTGATTATAGATATTACACGTGGAAACGATGTAATATGTAATCCGATTGGATTTATTATTTCACTTTTTTAAAATCTTTAATTAAGAGATTTTCTGTTTTGAAAAATAACAACGGCACTGTTGCATACACAAATATCATTTTTAATAATTTTTTTATTTATTTATTTATTATTATTATTTTGTATGCACAAATAGCAACTTAAATTGACAATATCATATAAATAACACTGAGATCACAAACATTGCACACTATTTTTTTTTTTTTTTTTTGTATTATTATAAATTTAATTTATATTAGCTTATTTAACACAAAATCAAATATGTATATTTTTTTTTATTTATTTTTTACTGAAAATAAAAGAAATTTAAGATTTAGATACATACATATGTATGTAGGTAGGTATTTTTAGAGAAACACTTTTCAAAGTTTTGGTGGATTGTGTTGGATATCATTTTTAGTAAAATTTTTAGGACAAAAGGATTTTCGTAAGCTAAATCATCTTAAATAAACTAAACTACTGCTTTCTAGGTAAATATTAAAGTCGATGTGGATATATGGTCTCGAGCCTTCGGGGTACACAAATAAGACAAACCTACAAATTATACAATGTTTTCAAAATAAAGTACTACGCAATATGGTGAATGCGTCATGGTACATAAGAAACGTTGATTTACATAGAGATCGAAAAGTAGAAATGGTAGAGAACGAGGCAGTAGGGTCGCAAGAAGACTTGAAGTTAGACTTCGCAGCGACGTCAATTTAGAAGTAGCTGAAGTACTTAATAATAACAATTTAGTTATACGATTGAGAAGTATAAAACCTTTTGAACTAGTTAGGTAGAATCAACTTTAAAAAGCAACATTATCACACGAAATAGGTGAATAAACATACCTAGTATGTACGTACTCCAAAACAAAGTCGTTTTTGAATATAGTGCATATACTCTAAAAAATATACGTACATATGTATGTATGTATTCATGTACATACATATGTAAGTAGGTATGTAGTATATGCCCTCAAGCGATAGCTGACTAGTTTGACGACTAGGTGTGATATTTGGAATAAATCATACCTTTCCCGGATGTGTTTACTGCATTAAAGGCCCAAACAATCGCAAAGCTCACAGGGAAAAAACAAGATCTAAAATAACTCGAAACAAAGCATTTACTTCACGATTAAAAAAAATGTGGATGTAAATTTTAAAAATTGAATCCTTTAATCCTTGCCAGTAAATGGTGAGAAAAACTATGTAAGTACAAAACAAAAACTTTTAGCGCGACAGGTCCATGAAACCGAGAGCCTAGCTTCTCCGTCTGGAACGGATTGATACCCGAATCTTCCTTCCTATGTAGCCCTTATAATGTGAGCGCGGCCATGTTGCATTTTGTACTTAACCTTTGACGGTAACTTCAAAAGTTTGAGGATGTTACATATAAAATTTCCTGAAAATCGTTTTTTTTATGAAAACGCCCCCAAAAAGTGGGCGTGGACAAAACTGATGTATGGGTGAATTGTAGAGAATTTGAATGCCTAAATATTTGATCTTAACAAAATTTTTGGCTTTCATATAATTTTACAAACTTATGAAAAAGTGAGCGTGACAATGGGCGAATTTCAATAATTCCCATGGAAAATTTCATCCCCTTAGTTCAAAATTTAAGGCTCAAAAAGCGGTGACATACGGACGGATGGTCACAGTTCAATCGATTTCGCTATTGATACTGATCACGAATATGCATACACAGTGTATACTTTATAGGGTCCATCTCGATTATTCTTTATGTTACAAACTATGTGTCAAACTCAATGTACCCTTAGGATAGGATATAAAAAGGGTTTCATAACTCTAAGACAGCTGGAGCTATTAGATCAGTCGCATCGTAACTAGATCCAAAGTAAAAGGAATCCTAAATAAGTAGAATACATTGTACCTAGATCTATCACATCACCAACTGGTTCAGTAAACTATGAACAATGTACCTATTTATACAACAAAAAACCACGCTTACTAACTAAACTACTACTAAATGGACTAGAATACCCCATTGTGTCGTGGATCCATATCTCTATAGACCTCCCAAAATAGAAGAGCAGTGGAATATATTACAAGTCGTCAAGTCGAACCTAGTGTTCTACTGTTTCCTACGACTACATAATGGTATGGTGTTTTCGAGTCGTACTCTTACTAAAACCAAAGTTCTATACAATCAGAGGTATGTACATATACTATGACGTAATTAGCATCAGTATCACTTTGTATAGGTCCTAAAGGCTTTTTAACAAATTTTCTGAATGACTTGCATACTGCCATATGTACATACACATTAACCTGTTCGACACTAACGACACAAAAATAACATTTTATGAACTGGTACAGATTTCGAAACATTTCAACCACCTGTTTAAAAGGTTATCGAAAGACAATAAATAAACACAGAATACGTAGTCTTTTCAAACACAAATATACACGACAACTGACAAAACATGAACAAATCAGGTGTTCAATCAAAAACAGATGAACATACCCCCTAAGTCTACATTAGACAACGCATTCAAAAACCTAATTCAAGACATTCATTTTCTACTTGTTCTTACAAGAGTAAAAACAACAAACCTACAATACCTGTCAAATTTATTTCAAATGACTAATTTAACTAGCTAACTTATTGTCAAACATCAACGGCAAATATACGGTTATCACGTATCATTTTACCCTCAAAAAGAATTCTCTGATAACTGACCATTTCGAAAAAAGATAAGCAATCTTTACGTTATTTTGCTGCCAACAAAATATTATTATTGTCGAAACGATAAGCGGTTTATATTATGTATGTACATTTCTTTTTCCTCCTCGATAACCACTTCCAAAACACAACTATTCTCTAATTTGACAAAACACAAAATTTTCAAATTTTCATCTCCGTCTCTTTCTAAAATACAAAAAAAAAATTTGTTACATAATTCCGACCCCCAACCAATGTTGTTCAGAACTGTTACAGCGAAAGAAAACAAAGGAAAATTTTAATTTCTACTTAACAGCAGTTTTTATAACCGCAACTGCACCAAGAAAAATTCAATTTTTTTTCTCGTCAAAATCAAAATTAAAAAGAAAATCTAAGAAACTGCCATTTCTGCATTAAAATCGTAAAGAAATCAGAAAATATGGATTTCATTAACACAGAGTTGCCAAACACTTGATTCATTGCTGACACATACCAACACAGAGTGCATTTTCGAAATAAATTTTCTTCATTTTGTCTTTTTTTTTTTTCTCTACTTAGCTACGCGTTTACGTCACTATTTTCTTCCACACACAAACACACACAATAAAATAAAATACAAACTTTTCATATTTTCTCTTCTCTATACATTCACAGAAAAATCTATTTAATCCCTATCTCTTTCCCTTGAAATTCGTTGCTCGAATGCTAAAAAGAGATGAAGGTTGCCGGTTGCC
Organism: Xylota sylvarum; assembly: GCA_905220385.1. NCBI lineage: Eukaryota > Metazoa > Arthropoda > Insecta > Diptera > Syrphidae > Xylota > Xylota sylvarum. Next base: position 96,770,786 of record LR999957.1, on the reverse strand, counting down.
ATCGTAGAGAAAAATAAAACCCAACAAAAAAAAAAAAAAAATAAGTAACCCCATCGATCGGTATATGTTTCGAAATTCCATTGGATATACCTTTGAAAAAAAAAAAAAAACAGTATTTTATATCCCCCCAAGAAGACGAAGTAGAAGAGACAATAGGGACCATCCAAAAGGAAAAAAAAAAAAAATTCCAACACAATCCACACATATCCACATTGTGATAAATTCTATCTCAAAACACTTTTCCGATTCACTAAATAATTATTCTTGTAATTTTTCCAATAAGATAAACATTTTCTCATTTTATTCACCACATAAATGATAATTTTCTCTTTTTCCGACCACCGACTTATGATATTTGAGAGAAAGATACACTTTTTTTTCGACTGAGCTGTGTTGAAACCGATTTTCTAAGTCACTTGATAGTTTTACTTTGAATCAGCGAATAAAAAACCAATAAAAAAAAACAGAACGAAAACGTACAACTACGGAGTGGAGGTACGAGTATATTCCAAAATTTGTGGTGTTATCCTGTGATTTCGAAATAGAATTACAGGATTTACTTCTCGAACCGACAACGAATCGCGACGATGAAGTTTTTAAGCGTTTTCGGCGACAGTTTTTGACAGATTAGATTGAAAACAAACAATTTTTGGTTTTATTTTTGAGGAAAAATTCAGTTTAAAACAAAAACAAAAAAAAAAACAGAAAATAGATAGATGTATATAACAATGTATATGTATCAAAGTCGCGAGTTCGCGACATACAATGCACCACCCATCCGCACGTAACGAAATACAAACTCGAACTAAAAAAGTTCAGCATTACAATGAAGGAACAAGTTGCGTCGTCAACAAACTGTCCATGTGTGTGTGCGTCGTGTATCGAGAGAGAACCGAGCATGGTTGATGAAAAAGCCTTTACCATTGTTGAATTTGTGGTGTGGTACTTTTTACAGTGACTGTGTCGAATATCTGTGGGATTGTTTTGACTGTGCACAGTAGTTTTGTTTCACTTTAGAGTGATGGAATGAGACGAGCATGCGTCTTATGAAAGAACAACTTCAAAAGACTGCTGAGGTGTGAAGAGAATGACGATAGGTTTCAAGTGTAAAAGGGAGAAGACATTAATTTTCTTGGAAGTGTGTTATTATTAACACTATACAGTGAATCAGAGCCAAATGTAAGAATACACTGACAGTAATTATTACTTAATATTACTGCCGTCATTGGTGCCATACATTGGTGGGCAAGCAACTGCGAGGATGCAGATAACAAGACACTATGCGACTCAGATTGTAAGAGATTTATTTGTGGCCTCCTTTATTTCACTTCGATTCCAGATCCAAACGAGTTCCGATATAAAGTTTGATACCACATCTATTCAAATCTGCCACTGACCTCGCATACAACAAAATAAACTTGTTGAATATCAAACCAATAGTTCAACTTGAACTGGTTTAGGGCAGAAACGATTTTCGGTTGTATGATGTAGGGGAAAAAAGCAACACCAAATTAGACATAAAATGGATGAATAAGAAAATGGTTTTTCCAAAAAAAATTGTGTGTGACTATTAGCCCATTAAGTAGTATTTATTTGCATTCCAATGCAATGCACTCCAATCCAAAGAATTACATCAAAAGGAATAATCAAATAGAAGTTCAAAATACCTTTCAAATGGCGGTTATACTCTCGAATGTTTTTGTCAGACGTTTGGTAGAGGTGGAACCGTGCAAAAAAAAAAACTCCTCTTCAACAGCCCGAAGTATTTGCATTTGTTTCTTATTATTCCAAATGGGAAGCTTACTTTTGCGACAAAAACTTTGAGAGGGGACTTACGGTTGGACAATCAAAACGGCTATCAGAAAGAGGAAATACGTACATCAGCTTATTCTGCTAAAGTTATCGATATTCTCAATAGGATCATCAATCTGGCTGACCTGAAATGTTCAGACCTAGGAGGACATAGGGTGTGTGTCTAAGGCCTTGCGTCGTATGTTAGATCGAAAAAAAAAAAATCTGCGAAAATAATGAAACTAAGCAGGTTGCGGTTAAGAATAGCGGTGCGTATTCTCTCTGGTCATTGCCTTCTGAGGAAACATGCCATGAGATTAGGATTGTCAAATACGGATATATGTATGCAGATATAAAGTACTTTTTTGACAACATAGAGGAAGTAGGGTTCTCGAACCAAATTTTGGTATAATAAATGTGTCCTTTGAGATCAAATGTATGGAAGAGATGGTATAGGTATAGGTTTATTTCCGTATTGGTTCTCTAGGTATGGCGATGAGCCCACTATGGCGCCTACTGTCTTATGAAAAAACTAATAACCCTACAATTTTCTTGCAGTAATAAAGCTAGGGGAAGTTAGTCTTCCCACCGGTTAATTATGGTTGTTGTTGCTGACCAACTGTACTCGTAAAAATGGCGCAATCCTAAGAAAGCTTAGTACTTGCTGTTACAATTCTTCGGTTAACAAGTCATTTCGAAGAGGGATCAAGCAGAACCACTGATTCAATATCCCTACCGTAATGCCAGACATAGTTGGGATTTAGTAAATATTTTCAGGTGTCTCATAGTTTTTAACTGGGATTAGATTACCACTTACCAGTGCATTTTGCTTCTTCAAGCCTCATTTTTGTAGTCCAAACGAGGCTTTGACCATCATATTAGCAATGCAATCAATGCATCCTTTTAGAACTAGTTCAGGCGCTGATTAAAGCATTACGGACTAGTAGTAGCTCTGTGACGATCTTTATTTAATTTTATGCGTAAAACAAGACCGTTGGAATAGACTAATGTGGTACCATTAAGGACGATAAGTCCAAGATTGACAATCGTCTTAATAGACTAATTGCAATGATTGATTGATGACGTTCCCCTTTGTTGTGGCATTCTAAAAAGTTTTGGTAAAGCAAATTTCGTGTCGCTGATATCATGTTTACATCTAATACCAATCGCTGGCATAGTAAACTTATCTATAAATACTATATAGAATATTATCTACAAGTAAAGCCACAAAATGTTAATCTTTAAATGCAGTAAAAGATATCGTGACTTCTCAGGAAGGAACATTGATTATTCGACTTTCAGTGAGACCCGGGATCTCAATCGATTTGGAGTGCGTAACTGGAGGCAGTTATCTGAGTAGCGGGCTAACTTAAAAGGCTTGTTAGTGGAGGCCCAAATTCATCCCGAACTGTAGCGCCACCTAAGTAAGTACATTCTCCTTGTTTCGGGGCTTGAAAGGCTTTTAGAGGCACATGTACATTTGATACGTTTAAATATATGTATGTATGTACATAAATTGAAATTTTACACCATCTCGCTTCACACCAGACCAGACCGACTGACCTACATAAGTACCTACGTTACCTACGTCAAACTTAATATTCTTTAGGATAGGGTACACAAATATACAAGTATAAATTAAATTTACCTTCGATTTTTTAGCGTCGAACTTCAAATCTAAATCAAAGCCATTGTCATTATTTATATCCATGGCACGAACCATTAGTAAAAAATCATGTTTCGCTTACCTGAAAAAGAAAAAGAAAATACAAATATATGCAGTTAGCAGTTAAAGTTAATTGAAAAAAAATTGTGGTAGATTTCAAAAAGCACAATTTTCGAATGAATTGAATTCAAAAACAAAAAATGATAATGATATCTTTGATTCACTGCACGACAATAATGGCGGCGGAAAATAAACACCGAAAAAAAGAAAAAAACAAGAACATATTTTCTTCCAACCACGCAGAAACACAGAGCGAGAAAGGGAGACTTCAACAGTCAAACCCACACAAACATTAAACGGCCTTAATAGAACTCTCCCCAACACAAACGAACATCATGTGGTGTGCATCAGCTCCGCAGCAGGGTAACCTCTGTTTTGTTGTATTATGTGTTGATGACGAAACAGATGTTCGTCAGTGGATGGACGGAAAGCTTTTCCACACTTTTTTTTCTTTCGAATATCACGCAATAGTAACAACAAAAAGCTTTCGGATTAATATTATTCTTCGGTCATTTTTTTTTTAATGTCTGCGTGCCGACCTCGCTCCCATAGAGAAAAAACCCAATACAAAAAGGTCTTCATAGCACCGAGCACCGAAAAAAGGTGGACAAGGGCTATAGTGGGGGGCTTAAAGAACATGAAATGAAGCGGACAGAGAGAAGACGAAAAAAAAAAAGTGGACGAAACTGGATGGTTCAGTTTTGGTAGATTAGATTCGGGTATGATTGTTATTCGGATTCTTTTCTCTGTGATTCTTCCTTTTCTTCCATCTCTTCTATACTTTCATCTACTTCCAGAGACAGCAACCGTTCGTTCTGAAACCATCAAAACAAAAAAAACATCGCGGCGGCGGCATTGCAAGAGTTTTGCTATCATGAACGGATTGATAATGTGTAGACCCCGGCGCACAGTAAGAAGTAAATAGTATCTCAATTAGTTGGGAGATTAGTAAATTATGGACATGAACTAACGTCGGAGAATGGAAACTACACACGAAATGTACTTCAAAGTTTGAGATACACATTCTAATTTATGGATTAATACAACGAAAATGCGATGTAAGTAGGGAGAGAAGAGCGAGTCAGTAGGTATTTTAGTCTAATAAATCTTCAAAATGCGAGAGCTCCGGCTGTTTGGTTGGTTGGGTCAGTTGGATACGTTGCTGGTTTAGATGGTTGATGATGGCTGTGATGGTGGATGACATCATCCGGAAAGGAGTTTGATATAAAAGATCTCTGTTTAGGATTGATGACGCGGAGAAGGAAGGAATACCACACCACAGTATAATCCGGAATGGAATTTTTATTGCAAAAGTTTTTTGCTCTTATTCACGATAATGTCCGGTCAGTGAAAATGTGTTAAACAGAAAAGTTTGGGTGGTATCTAGACGAAAATGCGAAAAGGAAATGTTTTCACGCTTTTCAAACTCACTGACGGGTTTTGAGTTTCGTGTTAATCAACATGTGACGTTATCTATAAAAATATGTTCTACATTTGAACGTACATACATATGTACATACATATGTACATAAATAGACGTCAGCTAAATTAAATTTTTTTAGGGATACAAGTCCAATTGTAGCACTTGTCAAGATTACAAATACAAATTTTTGGCGCAACAGGTCCATGGGACCCAGGGCCTAGCTTCTCACAACCACTCGTGCTGTGCGTGTTATATTCTTCACATGAATGGAAGGGGCCTACTGTTTAATGCCGGATCCGAACGGCAATTTTGAGAAGCTTTTTCATGACAGTTTTACTCTCGGATGTTTGTCAGACGCTCGCGAGAGGTGGGGCCGTGAAAGAAATTTTAGGTGTTGTCTGGGGATTGAACCTGGAACCCCTCGCTCCGTAGTCCAACGCACTAACCACTTGAGCCACGGCGCCACACTTGTCAAGATTGACAATAAGAAAATTGAAATACTAGCTTATGTGCATGACTGTCTCCGAATATTATATCTAGTATTCAATGTGCACATACATACATACATAGGTATGTAGGTACATACATATGTAGTTCTGTAGTTTTATAAGAAAATTAGCGATCATACCTACATACCATATTCTTTTTCGTATAGAACAGCATTTGCAGTTTTCAGATCAAATATCCTTGTTTTCAAGAATATGGAGGAGATATTTGCATATCGACATTTCCATTTTCTAAACTTCTCGATTGGGTTGTGGGCGCCTTGGCTCAAGTGATTAGTGCGTTGAACTACCGAGCAAGGAGTTCCTCGTTCAGTCCCCAGACAACACCTTAAAAATTTCTTTCACGCGATCATCTGACAAACATCCGAAAGTAAAACTGTCATGAGAAAGCTTCTCAAAACAAAAATTGCGCATTAAACAGTAGGCCTCTTCCATTCGTTTAAAGAATATAATATGCACAACACGAATGGTTGTGAGAAACTATGCCCCCTGGGTCCCATGAACCTGCCGCGCTATTTTTTGTATTTGTAAACTTCTGGAAATCTTTTGAAGTTCATCCATATTCCTAAAGTTTGTCCATATTTCTAATATGGACACGCCCACTTTCTCTTGGATTTAGCATTTTAAAAGGAATTTTGGTAATGGCTAGGTTTCAGTTTACGTTAGAGTGGCTGTCTGCACAAGTGTACAAACACACTTGCACCAATAAATGTCCGTTGTAATGCCTTTGATCACACCATTTGGCTACCCGAGATTAATTAAACCAACTGAAGGTTTTAATAAAACGATGAGGGATCGTAATGCCTAATGACGCCAATTCGCCTCGGTTGTCAAAGAAGGGAGCTCCTAGATGAAGTAGTATTTTTTTTGGGATACAACTGGGCACGAGCATCAAGCAGTATCCAGTAAGAACGCCGATAATATGGGTAATCTGTGAGCGCTTCAACAAAACCAACTCGGTACTACGTTTCAGATTAAGCTTAGGCCAGATCTGCTGCGAAATGTTGGAAGTAGAGAGATTTTTACATCTATAGTTGATTTTTCTAAAAGCGTCCAGCTTTAGTAAGAGTTCACACGTGGCGAAGGGCATGTTCAGACTCCGCCATCTTTGACTCGTAATTTACTGTAATACCTCTGTGGCCTGTCACCCAGCATATGTGAAAGACAAACGGCAGTTTAGAGCGTGCTTTGCAGTGAAGGAGCACGGTTCCAGGGATTTGTTTACCGCTTGACTGTCAATGAAAATGCTAATATCCCTGACAGATATAGCATTACATTTCAGTCTTGACAAGGCTTCCTTGATAACCATGATTCCGCCTCAAAAACGCTACAATGATCTTGGAGGGAAAAAGTGCTTATAAAATTTGTCAATGCAAGGGAAGTGTTTTTTAAGACTTCATGTAGTAGGTTCCATCGACAACCACACAATCTATAATTTGAGATAGAAATCAGCCATTGGAAAGATTTATATCTAAAAGCAAAATAAAGGTTTCTGTTTTCTGCGGAGTATCTGACGGCTTGCATTTTAAGAGAAATACTTAGCCTTGAAAGGTCGGCTTACATATTTCGAAAGAGTCTGTTGATGACACAAAATATGTGCGGTGTCCTCAGCATTCGGGTCGTCAAAATCTGCATATTATAGAGCACAATTCGTCGGTCCTGATTTTGCTACCTCGTCAACTTTTTCACGATACTGGCATTACAGTCGGCGACCAATACACTTTTAAAGCATTAATTGTTGCCAGGATCTTCGAATTAAATAGAAGTGCAGAACCAGTCCAAGAAATTCACTGCATAAATTCGGTAGTTGGTCTTTTTGTCAGTCATGCTGCTCTTTTTTTTAAATTAACAATTGCTGTCTATGAATCTGAAACGAGGTTACTAGACAACCATCCTTTCCAACTGGTTATTCTTATCGAATAAAAACCACTAAAATCCTTACAATTCATTTAATAACTGGATCACTTGGTAACATATGTAGAATTGTTTTCAGACCTGTTTAAGGTACTTAAACTAACTAAATGATCCTAAGGGATCATTGAAATACATTCTATGTCTAAGAAAGGAACTTAGACTTATTTGTATGTGGGACCTATAAATTGGTGTTTGTCGTGTGGTTGTGTAAAGCGAGTAATTGCAGAATTAAGACAACGTAACATCACGATGAAATGCTTTTCGGTACTGTGAGGAAGAGGGATAGCTGAATTTAGAGGATGAAAACCTCCCACAGTACTTTTTCGTATGAGATCGATAGTGTCGAGGATGTTCATGAACCATGATTTTAAGTTATCACATCTTGGCAAACTAACTTGTAGGGATAGAAGGTACTGATACACAAATAAATATGTTCACTTCTGACAATATGTACATACATATGTACATATAACAAAAATTAATGTTCAATAGTCAGTTTCGTATTTGAAGAATATTGCTCTTATATTTTATTTTTGCGCAGTTAGGGAAGTGTGTTTTGAGTAGTTTTAAATTTTCAAAACATCAAAGAATATCAGAAAAAAAGTTTTTAGAGCCTCAATGGTTCAGAATTTTGAATTTTTCAAGCTGCAAGCTATAAGCTCCAATTTATAAATTGTTCTTATTCGAGTCGGTCTTTGAAAGCATTTTCCAAACCCTTGATGATAGGCAATTTGAACTTCCTACGTTCGTAGTTCTATATTGCTGTTATTCATGATTATGTTTCTCGGGGTATGCTTCGTAAGTTAGGTCATCTTAGGTCAATGCAAACCCTTGAAAGTGCCGGATTCGTAATCTATTTTCTGAACTTCGTCACAGAGTTCATTATGGACTTAATGAACCATATAGAAGGTGCTTGAAAGAACTAGTTTAGTATTAAATTCAATCGATCTTTTATCGCCATTAAATTTAACTGACTTTTAGGTGTCAATTATTATTTTTAGGCAACTTGACTGTAGAAAATTAAGTATTTTCCAATATATTGTTCGACGAAATTAAATAAACAAATAAACAAATGGGCTACTTTGCCTGGTCTAAGTTCCAGTGCATTAAAATAGATAGAAAAAATAAAGTAAAGTACGACTTATAATAAGATATAAACAATATCTTTTGCTTTCACACCTTCACTGACAATTATAGACGAATGAGGTGAATGTTCATTTTCACTTCTTAGCGCCACCTAAGCAAGTAAGTGGTGAATTTGACCCTCGACTGTATCTCATCCCGTCAATATTTAATCTTTCTACACTAAATCATGACATGCGAGGCATTTATGTACCGAAAGGTGAGTATATTTCCTTAATTGTCTTCCAATGTATAAAAAAAAACAATAGACAATATCATACATCATATCAACAACGTGCATAGTCTTTCACATTCCACTGTTTCTAACGACATCGTTACACCTTTATCATGATTTTACCATCATCAAAACGAATACCGTCCGTCATCAATTCCATGAATTTATATCGGAAAATTTCCATCTCCTTTTACATTTAAAAGTCTTGAATAACTATCTAATTAAAATAAAAAAGGGTATGTCGCATATCAAAAAGATTCCCTTTAATTAAAGAAAAAAAAAAAAAAGTATTACCTACCTATTCATTTCCCCATCTTGCACCATTTTACCAAGCACCAACCTTCGTCGTATTTAAGTTGCAGACAGAAAACTTCCGCATTTAAAATTCAAATTCGAAGAAAATTCGTGGTTGGCATTAATAAATTATATTACGAATGGTTGGGAAAAAATAGCAAACTAATCTAGAAGCTTTAACACCTGCTGTGCATACATCTACCAAATGGTATCATTTTCGTGCATTAAAACTACTGACGGTGGACATTTTCATTTCTTTTTTTCCTGTTGGATCTGCTAAGTAGTTCTTGTTCTTCTTGTTTTTTATCCAATTTTCCCCGCTTTTGTCAAATAAGCATAAAGTTTTTCAGGGACTTGAATCTGATTGAGTTTGCGTGTTCTACCAAAGTCTGACAATGGCTGGTAGGTAGCTAGACTCATGAGTCATATGTTACTCATGTACAATGTAGCAATGAATCTTTTATGCTGGCGCTGCAGGTTTTAGTTTTACCTTATCTATATGTAGTTGTGTTTAAAAGAACATTTGGGTTCAGCTAATACGGAAATTTGATATATTTAAAACTTGTAGCTAATCGCTGTAAGGAAGCCGGTTTCAAACATGTTGTCATTTTAATAATGAGACTTTGTTGCGTCGCTTATTATCACTGGGTTGTAAAGTACATACATATCTTACAATTGTATCATCCACAAGACTGGCTGGCAATTAATTTTTTTTTTTGACTATGGAAACCGTGATAACTAAGTATTCAGTAATTGTATGACGAAATGAGAATACAGCACAACTTAATGACACAAATTCCAATCTGTACCCAAATTTACTTCTTTCTTTAATCATTGCCATTCTAGATTATTAATTCCTTTACAATAGTCTGAAAAATATATGTATGTATGTATAAAAAAAAAATCATAAGTATGAACAAATGAGCTATTTCTTGCTCTGACCGAATTGGTGGGCCAAGCTTGCTTTGATTAATAGTATCTGCCAATATATAAATTGTATATACTACATAATGTACGACAAAAACATTTTCAAGCTATTAAGTAAGAACGGAAATTTATTTCAAACTCAGCAGACACATGCTGCAAACAGGTAGTGATGAATTTTTTAGAACATTAGAACAGACTGGCAAACATGCATACATGGGCAACGAAAAGTGATTTCTTAGAAATAGATGAGAGAAGAATTTTGCTTTATACAATAAGTAAAAATAAAATGAAATCAATACAGTGGCGAATTTGAGCGACGATGCATAGAATGCTCAGAATGGAGAGCACTACATATTTGTTTTGCAATATTTTTTCACAATTTAGTTGTGAAGGTAAGACTGTACCATGTATTCTTGCTTAATCCCTGTTAAATTAAAGTTACCTCACCACACAGTATAACTAGACGAGACATCGCCGAATGACAATGAGCAATCCGCACTATCAACACAATAAAAACATACAGAAAAGCTTCAATCTATCTTCGTTCCTTCGGCTGCACCTTAGAAAGTGGGCGTGGTTATGTTGCATTTTGTACTGAACAACGACGATAACTTCGAACGTTTGAAGATGTTACATGTAAAATTTCATCAAAATGCGTTTTTTGATGAAAACGCCCTTAAAAAGTGGGAGTGATGAAAAAGTGGACGTGGCAGATGGCGGTTATAAAAAAATTGTACACTTGTATCTACTGTACCTTTTTCTCAAAAGCCCAGATATGAAATGATGAAGAAGAGAGTACTAAAGTGTGACACCGATGCACACCAAAACTTACGCGATAGTAGCATTTTTATTCAGACGAATCTTTAACACATTTTCTGGTAACTCATTCAAGTCCAGCTTCAGAGTGCCAAGCACGAAACTAGATAAACTCACTTTAAAAGCCTACTTTAGTGTACGAAAATGTGTAATTCTGTTAGACCCACTAGGTTGCACTAAGAAATTTACAAGGCAAGGGTGATAGTTTACAGAAAGATAAGAAGCCCAACGTAACTACCCCTTAAATCTCAAGTGTGGTTATGAACCCAATTAGTACTTGATCGAATTCAGAAGAACATGCCCTTAATAAGGATCTCTGAAAGTATAATGTGAATTGCCACGAAAACCTCACAGTAAGCCAAAAAGAAATATGTTATATCCATTGTAATTTTCCAGTTCCAAAGGAGCTGCTCTTTACTCTAGAGGACACTAGGTTGAATACCCACTCGATCATTCTAAGTTCCACTTTTAAACAATGCGAGCTATCTGGGTCTCAGATGCGACACAGGTTAAGTTAGGTTCGATTGGCAGGCTGCAGCAAGTGCACTCACACTTAAACTAGAATAGGCCCATTGTGATACCACAGGACCTAGGGTCCTTAATCTACACGTTCAACCAACATGAGTTTATTATAAAGCGAAGAAATACTCTCTTAGATATAGTTTTTTTCGAATTGAGAGAGCTTGGCCAGTGCGTCGGAGATGAGGAATAGCTCTTTCCTTTTCCTCATCCATGCAGCTTCAGCAAAAATCGTTTGACGGGAGACCCAGCCTGAGGACATGCCTTCCAATGACGCAGTGCCCCGCACTGAGACCTACTATTGTGCTTATGACGGATCTATTTACTCTTATTAGACTATTGAAGCGCTTGAGATCCAGCTTGGGCCAGATCTCCTTCGTAATAGGGCACGAGATGCAATTCGACCACCTGCGGTTAGTAGCGTTTATCGCATTTTACTAAATTAAGAGTTTACACGTAGCGAGAAGCATGTTGAGATTCTCCTTGTCCGGTAGAATCGACAGAGTTGTGCCATGAATTGCGAGTTCATCGGCCATGCAATTTCACGGAATGTCCCTCTGGCCTGGCACCCAAATAAAGTGAATCTTGAATTTATTATTCTGCCATCTCGTTGAGAGATAACAGGCAAATTAAGGGTAGCTTTGAAATTGAAGGTGACCGAATCCAGGGATTTAATCGCGGCATTATATCGGTAAAAATGGTGATATCCCTCACTGATATTACATTGTACCTCCAAGAGCTTTTTACAGCAGTACAGAGCGGTAGTGGCTTATTCATCTCGCTCAAGGATGTTGTGTTTTCATCTTAATTTACTGTCTAGGATTAGACCTAAGTACTTAGCCGTATTTGTGAGCACCAGAGGATTGCCATTTAGTTTCGGTGGAACAAAGTTGGAAATTTAATACTTCCTTGTGAAGAGGATACAAAAGACTCGACACAACGCAATCATGAAAAAAATATACATAGTGCTAGAAATTCTGTAGTTGCCATCGCTCTGGTGAGAATCTCTCCAGCAAGTCATGCATCCGTTTGAAATCTACTTTCTACCTACTACTTCGCTTAATTTGTTCCCAAAAGAATGGAGAAAATATCAATTCTATTCACAATAACCAATATGCCTCTCAAAAACCTGTGCCCTTCAGAAAATCACAAAAACGATTGAAAAATATCTTGTAGACAACGAGATTGTGATTGTTTGCTTGATTTCGAAGAAGTTTTTGACGTAGAAAACCCCAATATCGAAGTAGAATTTATCAATGCCGACAGCATTGAGCCTCAGTTTGAGCTGCTGAATTGGCCAAAGAGTACAGTTTTTATATCCAAGAATAAATTTGAGAAATAATAGATAAATTTCAGCGTCAGTTTCAAATATCTTATACTATACAGAAAAATGTGGAAACACCGAAAGATATTATACACAGTATCTTAATATTGATGACAGTATCTGCCCAGGAAATTGCATACATGGTACAACATCGATTCGCTAAAAACAGACGAATATCTATCTCAAGAAGTGGAAGCAATCAGCAGTTCATTGCCGCTACCCATGCCAGTGACATTGGAGTGATGTGGAAAATGTTTTGACCGCTCAAACGGAAGACGTTGTCGATAGACACTTCAACAAGCAAAAGCTTTATAAAATCAATTTCGCAGGAATCCTAGCAGTATGGAGAACAACCTATAGTCTGAATTTCGAATAATGTAAAGGGAAATGCAACAAAACGTGGTGAACGCCGTGGTTCAGTGGTTAGCGAGTCGGCCTACTAACCAAAAGGGAAGTTTGATTCCCAGAAAACACAAAAGTTTGTTTCACGGTTCCACCGCAAACTTAGTGATTTTTAAAACGGTTCCTGGCATTCTTCTTTAAGAGAAACAAAATCTTCAGATGCACATTCACATTTCACATGTAAACAACAAATCCCAACATCTTGAAAAAAAAAAGAAAATATATTCAAATCAACAATCTTTAAGTTAACATAAACATCAATAACAACACGACCTTCCGAAAAAAAAACCATTCGTGCTCTAATTGATTTACATTCCATTTGAATGAATTTGTGTGGTAACCTAACCGGAAAGTTATTTCAAGATGTTTCGTTTAAAAACGGGATCTTCGATATGCGTGACATACGCATCGGGTGCTTGACAAACATTCCACATTCATTCATATAATCAACCACCTAATTATAAGTGCTAAGTGGTATTATAAATGCTTCAAAGCGAACAAGAATACCGAAACTAGCAGGTGCAGCTTTAGAATCCCACATGGAATACGAATTCTTTAAACAGTTTCATAGATATTGTCACGGACAAATAACAAAAAAAAAAAAAACCTTTTCCGCTTTACATTCATCATCTCTAAACCACTAGCACTCAAGTTTCATTTCCTCTCCCATGTTACCATTCCATTTATAAATGAAAATGAACAATTTGCAGAATGAATACAATTAATGTAATGCTCATGTTTTATATACTCGTTGCATGCATAATTTGCATACCCATTTGCAACGTACTTTGTCAGGAAATTACCGAGAAAATTGTTTCCATAAAGTATTATAGTTGCATTCCACTCATGAGCATTTCGACTTTAATTGGATTCTAATGCACTTAGATTCAGCATAGTTTTAGATTTTGATTCGCGTCAAGTTTTGTGTTACAAAATGATTGCCACGCCCCTTTTTTGAAGAAAATAAATACCACCACTTCCCAGGGCGAAATTTCATATCACCATCATAGGCGTAGCCTTCTAAACATGTTCTCTCATTAATATTTGCTCGATGGTTTTCTAACTTGTTTTTTTTTTTTTAATTTTTTTGCAGATTTTTTTTTTTATAACATATCCGTTCGAGTGTCCTTTTATTTTAAACAACAACAGCAGCAACCTTAGAAGTTTTATTCAATGTTCTCGAGGAGCGACAAATCCTTCTTCTTATTTTCATCAACATCTTCTTCGTATGCTCTTTCGCTCTGATCTTGATGGACTATTGTAGCGGAACTTGATATTTCTTGACAAAATCAAGAAAATAAAAAATAAAAACCCAAAAACCCGAAAAATTCTAAGACAACAAATTTCACATGAATTTTGTCGGTCCAGCGAGCTAAGCTTCGGTACAAAATGGATGCAGGTAGATGGAGAAAAATGAACTGAAAGAACTGAATCCGTTTTTTTTTTTTAGGAAATTAATCTTGGCTGCGCTGGTCATCATCGTCGTCGTCTTAAGGATGTTTCTTATGATTTTTTTTTCTCCTAGGTATCCTTATGTTTGGAACTACCTAGTGATTTATTCTAGCATCGAAAGATGCTTGGGTTCGTTTCGTTTCTTCTTTTTTTTTTTTTAAACATCCGATAATGAAGAAAAAAAGTTCAAAGTTTAACCAGTTTATTCCGCACAGTAGGGTATGCCAAGATTTATGGGAATTAATTTGGATATACTAAGCGATAATAATTAGGAAAAGTGGAATGATAGATATAAATTTCCAATGCAAATGAAGCACTAAATGTAAAAAGACATAGTAACAGGGAGAAGAAAACGGTGACAATTAGTGGTATGTGTACATTTTTATAAGTAACTTTAGTCAACTTTAGCACCAGCTGTGATCAATGTGATCGCACATCGAACAATTCCCTGATTGAGTGCACAACTCACATCTATCTGACCACTTTGGTCCAAGTGGGTTACGGCCTGAACCCAGCAAACCAGGTTTGGTTGTCACTGCCTCAGAAGTCGACTCTATAAGTGGCAACTCGACATGAAATGAAAGTTGATACGATATACTGTACTCTCGCAGCAGTAATCAAATGTGTTCATTAAAACATGGATATCTACAAAGTATATTTAGTTCTGGAAATACGTTGGTTAACAGAAATAATGTTAAACAAAATAAACTATTTTTTTTTTTTTTGTTTAAAACACCTTAAAAATTGGGCGTGGCAGTCAGTTGAATTATAGAAAAATGTTTTTTCCATATCTAGTATGTATATTGAAAAAGGCATACCTTTTTAAGAAGAGAGCGTGTTCTAAGATTTAGTACGCCATATCCTTGTATATGTTATATAGTCCTTAGATCTTTAGTTTAAGGTGAATTCCACGAGCTAGGTCTCCAATTTTTAATAGTGTCCTAGCGTATGTCCAAACTAACCCATATATAATATTTTATCAGATGCCTTTGAACCATTTTTGAGAAAATCGGAAATTACACTTAGCAAAGTATCCTTAATTTTGTGGTTAGAATTTCCAATTTCACTTCGAAATGTGATCCTACAAACACCAAATATAAAGTTTGAAGCAAATCCATCCCGTCGCTTAGGCTGCAATCGAGCGTACAGAGATACACTTTTTTAGACTTCATCATAGTAATGTCAAGTTTGATTAAAATCTAGAGTTCAAGACTTCGCCATAGGTATACTAGGTGCCAGTAAAGAGACGCGACATTTCTTCCAGTTGCCATACAAGACTGCACTTAGTGGGAAGTTGGGAATTATTGCCTTCAATGCTATAACCCATTAATAGCTGTGACCCGTTTCAATGGAATGGAAGGCCAAAACAGTCTTCATACCGAAAGCCTTTCTATTAAAGACTTTGGAAATACCTGATCGACGCCCATATTAGAACAAATTTAGATAGTAGTCTCCTATCGGTATCCCAACAAGCGTATCACAAGGGAAAATCGGTACAGACTGCCCTGCACTCGTTGGTAGGAATCATTGTGAAAACTTTTGAAAACAAGGATTTGACTATGGTGTCCTTCCTTCACATTGAAGGAGCTGTCAATAATGTCAAAGCAGAAGCTATACCTACTGCACTTCTTGTATTGAAGGTTGACAACTATCTTTGTTATTGGATCGATCAAATGGTTAAAAGCAAGTTTTACAAATTTTTGGAGCGACAGGTCCATGGCTTCTTTACACGAATGGAAGAGACCTACAGTGTAATGCCGTTTATTTGAAAATCTTTTTCATGACAGTTATACTCTCGGATGTTTGTCAGACGCTCGCGAGCGATGAGGTCGTGAAAGAAATTTTATGTGCAGTCTGGGGATCGAAAGTTGAACCCCTTGCTCCGAAGTCCAACGCACTAACCACTTGGGCCAGTGGGGAGTATTATCACCACTATTGTGGTAGTAAAAGAGATGACGACATTGTGATAGCGATATCAGGGAAGTTCCTTCTTACACTTGGAGATCTAATGGAGTCTGCTCTAAATCAACTAGCAAAGTGCGGAGATTGTGTTGGTCTCGGAGTTAATCCTTCCAAGATTGAACTAGTATTGTTCACAAGAAAATATAAAATACCATGTATAACTCCTCCAAAACTCAAAGGTATTGAATTGCTATTTGCAGATAACCTCACATACATGGGGGTTATTCTCGATAACAAAATTTCGCGATTGTTCACTGGATATACACGGCAGTCGTCAGACTCATCCCTATGTAAGGAACACGAGTCTCGTAGACTAGACAAGTAAAGCAACATTGCAATATTTGCGAAGGTACAAAGGCTATCCTGCGTCTGTATAACTGGCGAACCACTCCTACAGCTCCACTAGAAACTGTGCTCCATCTTCTTCCCGTTGATTTCTTTGGGAAGCCGATGGCGGCTAAACAGCATTACGGCTTAGGGAATCCTTGCAACTGGCTCGTGGAAATATGTATGGGACACGCAAGCATTCTAAACGGCCACAACACTATTCCTAGTAATGTAGTCCGAATTAACGTCAAGCATAAAACCAGGATTCTTACCATAAGTACTTGGAAATCGGGAGAAAATTTAAACGAATCAGACAAAAATTTACACAGATGGATCGAAAACAGCATCTAGACAGGTGCGAAAGATTACTCCAGTGCACTGGATATTTGTATTACCACACGACTGCCGGATCACTGTAGTGTATTTCAAGCAAAAATCACTGCGCTCCATGAAACCACGACCTGGATTCCGACTACTCCGACCGTCAGCATCGATACAATTCCAATTAGATATCGCAGCCATTAGAAGGCCAAACAGTAGGTGGAACAATGTCAGAACCAGTAGACACTGTCTGGTAGCCAGACATGCCAGAAGGCTTTGTGCTCCCTTTCTATAGAACCTGTACAGACTAGGAAGAGGAGGAAACCATGGCACATCTTTTGTGTACCTGTTCTGCCCTATCGGTTTTGAAACGGAAAACCCTAGGCGATTACTTCTTTGAAAATATTAACGATCTAACTATTCTTGACTTGGGCAAAATAAAAAGCTTCGTCACCGGGTCAAACTGGTTTAATGCCTACACGGCGAACCATACTTCTTTGGCATGGGTTCATACCGAAACTGATTGCCCTGCCTCCTGTCCCATTTGGGAAGTCTCCATGTAGGTCTCTGGAGCTGGTAATCCAATTTTTCCATAGTGTTATCACAATGGACGTTCTTTTTTGGTCTAAGTGGGAGACACTTAGCGGGGACAACCAGCCAACCCAATTCAACCCAATCAATCAGCCTCCACAACATTCTAGGTCTCTCAACAAAATGATCCATGCAGCAACTTGGATTTCTGGAGATGGTCGAAGTCCCAGTCAAATTCAGTTCGTTCTAACCGGTGAAAGAAGTGTTTTAGATATACACATATGCAGGGAAGCAAACATCGAGTCTGATAATTTGTTGGTTGTGCATCTTTTCAGATCTCGACTATCAAATGAAACGAAACTTAAAAGTGTGACTGAGCAAGAGATTCCCTGCCATCACTAGTCAAAAATTCTAACAATCGATGGACTTAGTGTCGAGATATCATAAAGAAAGAAAACAAGCCCACAGTAGGCTACTAACCGGAAGCTTGGAGCAAAAGAAGATATCGTGCAAAAATAGGAAGGATGACACGACCTCCCTGCTCATGGATATTGAAGAGTATCTTGACAAGAACAAAAAAAAGCTAAGAAATTCCGGCTTCCGAAGATGAGAATAAATCACAAGTCGAAACCAACCATCTTTTAGTCTAATTTATCACTCAGAACTCTAAAAACAAACAGTGGTCGAACGTGTGACACTGCGAAAACTAGTCTGGCTATTCCGCATGACTTTTAAAACGTTTCGTCACAATCCTGCCAAGAGTTCTAGAGAATACATCGTTACATGGATTGCACACATGCAATAGAATATCGGCTAGAAATGGCATGTCACTAATAACTAGATTTACGGATTCATTGTCTGGCGCCGTTGCTCGGTGTTTAGTGCGTCGGATTATTAAGCGTGAGGTTCGAGGTTTGATTCTCAGACAATAACAAAGATTTTTTTTTGTGAAAAACTTACGTAGATACGTCTGCTTAGTCTGATGGCTAGAAGGAGGCAAACCAATTAAAGGACTAACGATAAGAACTCTTTATTTTCTCTTCTTTTTCTATATTTTTAGAAGTCCACAAAGGAATCAAAAGGTTTTGGAATAGTGTTTGAAAGATTTGGTCAGTTCGAGGCGATAAGAAATGCAGTTTAGATCCTTGCACCCATTATTTTATATTTACCACCTTGTAGCGCCACCCAAGTAAGTTTGTAATGCCAATTCACGTCACATGAAAGCAAATATATCCTTAAAACAACTACAGCGCCTGTAATTTTACCCTTCAAAAAGGTAGTTACATATCCAGCCATATTATACAAGTCTCATTAACCGTCCTACAGGCAACAATCAACCGGACTTCACTTCAAAACAGCTGCAATGAGACCCTTCTTCCTTCGAATATACTGCTTATAGCGTGAATCCTCGCTTCTGTATTTTCATTACCCCATTAGTCCCAGGAAATTCCCAGAAAACAAAAAAACAAACTGACCCACGATGATTGATTTCATAATTTCGTTTATTTAATGTACAGAAGGACATCATAAACCTGTCATCGTATAAAAACCATTTAATTAGTGTAAAAATAAATAATAATAACAAAAAAAAAAAAAACACTTCCAGGCATACAATTCCCACACTCAAAACCAAGACAGCAAAACGAACACACACAATTTTTATGCTCCCTGGTACTTTTACTGCTTTTAGTGTGATGTTCCTGCGTTAATGCGCACCCCATTAGGCCATTAATAATTTGCCAGTTTAACAGTAGCACGAGCCACTCCAACCAGCACAACACACACACACATGCACGCATCCATTCCCATCCAGGGTGCAGTGCAAAAAGGGCAACTCCTGCAAGCAAGAGTCATCAGTCCCAGAACCAAAAAAAAAATAAAAGTCAGCATTTGCCACATAAGAGATAGAAACAGATCTCGTGGCGCATGCATTGTATTGCAATAAAAATGTCTAAAAGATAAAAGGAAATATGAGGAGCCAGCTACACCATGAAAGGGGAGCACCACACAGAGTGCACGAGGAAGGGGTGAATAATAAAAATTGCATAATTTCAAGAATTATCAGATTAATGTCCAGCAGAGATCCCCGAAAAGAACTTCTCGGTTAACTAATAAAAGTCATTGAATCCGAGAAATTTCGTACACCAGATATACATACATATAAACATATGTATGTACTTATGTATGTATGTAAAATACATAATTGGAAAATTGTGCTGTTCCGCGAGAGATAGATGGTGGGTGTGTACGTGCACGTACTTGCTTTGTTGGATTATATGGTTCCGTGATGAGTGACACCATGCTACTTAAGAGGAAAGGATGAAAAGTGGAAAAAAAATCTGCAAAGTGCGCCGTCAATGAATTCGTAGAGAATTAAGGCCAACGGCAGAAGTCGGAAAAGGGAAATTTCATAAGGAACCGACGACGTGTGCCAAAGGAACTACGAGAGGATGAGTACAACCGATTAGGAAAGTAATAGGTAAAGTTTTACAACAGTCTTTTAAAGACTTAAGAGAGATAGCTACATATACGAATTGGATTTTGAATAGTCACAAAAGAAGTGTGTTAAGCCCTTTTTTGGGTTTTAAATTCGTGACTAATGGTTTTGTAAGAAAAACTATTGAAAGATTGAACGGAAAGATACAAATTAAGATTTCACAACAAAGTATTTATATTTTTCATCTTGATTGAGCTGACTAAGCAAGATCCACAACTGCGGATAATTTATGTTAGTTCCTATTTGAGTCAATACAGATTTTATTATACATACATACATATGTACCTATACATATGTGTGTATAAACTTCCAGAATTTCTCGATAGGGTTGAGGTGATTTTTAAAGTTCATTTACTGTCTTAATCCTCTGTAATGACTCCTTGTTAGGTGTTAGGGCTTAAATAAATCAACGATTCTATGGAGCTTTTTATACCAAAATGGTTACATACTCCCATTCAGAGCATGTCAAATACGTCCAAGTATAAGTTCCAAAAATCAATACAATCACAATCGATGGTAACCATGACGAAGGATTCAAAATTGAAAGAATTTTAAGCGTTAACAGGTTTCCACGGGCATCTTAGCAGCGTTTGGAGCCTTACTATTTATCCGACATCACTCTTGGAAACAGCCCGTACAAACTGGAGGAGATCTAGTCGACATTAACTGCAAGCATTTCGATGAGAACACCAAAAGATAAGGAGGAGTATGTAGTTATGACTGGCATCCAAAATATAGCTCTCAAGTCGGCATTCAAAGCGAGTCCGGACATGTTCGTAGATGTATACAATCCTTATTTGAAAGGAAACAGCGAATTATCTGCAAAAGACTCGAAGCAGCGATAGAAACAGCAGGCGGATTATCGGAACACCGATATGGTTTCCGAAAGGCTTGTTAAACAGTAGATGCAATCAGCTTAGTAGTTAAAACAGCAAAAAAAAAAAACATATTCTACAGGCACTCAGGAACTTTACGAGTTCCAGGGTCATCTCATTAAAATTGTGACGAGCTACTTCAGGCACAGAGTCTTAAACTACAACACAGACAATGGACCCAAAGAATATAAGATAACCGGCGGAGTACCACAGGGCTCAGTGCTAGATCCTTGACTCTGTAAAGTCATGTATGACAGGGTTTTACGTCTTCCAATACCTGAGGAGGCAAAAATTATCGGTTTCGCCGACGACACTGGAATCGTCGTGACTGGCAAATTACTGGTAGAGGTTGAACAGTTAAGCAACTCCACAATAAGGACCGGACGAAACTGGTTAAGTTCAGCTGGCCTCACTCTTGCGGAATAGCAGTTCTTATAAGCAGCCGGGAGAAGGTGGAAACAATAAATATCACTGTCGGTGGCCACGCAATAATATCAAAGCCCCAAATAAAATACCTCGGAGTAGTACTGTTTAGATACGAGGCTATCCTTCACGGAACACCAAGCGTGTGAGTGGCTGGACCTGACCTTCAGTTTATGAGTTACAAATTGGACACCTTGGAATTGACCGAGATTAGGTATCTATTTGTAAAATGCACCCGAGGGTGCGCGCAAAGATGGTGTAGACTTGCCTCTCACTGAAGGGCTTCATTTTCCGGAAACCCTTAAGTGAAAGGATAACCAGATATTAAACAAGAGTCAGAAGGATCACCATCAGAGACAATTTATATAATAAGTGAAATGCTACCTAAAATGAAATACCCCATGGTACGATCCTATAGTAAAGTAGCAGTTTGCGGACCATCTTGCGGACCATCTATTCCACCGAATATAGAAAAACACTGTAATTATGTTTTGGTCTCCGATGCAGACAGTCTTAGTGGAATAATAGAATGAAGCCAGAGCTGATTATTAATCTGCCTTGGCGAAGTGTGAAAGTGTGTCGCAGAATTGCATAAAATAGCTAAAGCTATAGCCTAGCTTACAGCGGGCCACAGCTTTTATTCCCACTCCGTGGAGAGTTGGATTATAGATGAGGAACAACTAAGATGTAGGGAGCAGTTTGCTACCATTCTAAAATCAAAATGAGCTACCCGACGTCCGAAATGCCCTTATTACCTTCCAATCCAGTATATGTATCACCTAGAGTAAACCACCTTCACCAAATGACAAGAACTATCTACATACATATATCTGAACAGCAGATAAAGAGAGTTCTGTACTTTCGATAAATTGGAATTGGAAGGTACCAAGTTAGGTGTGTACACGGAAGAACTAAGGCTGTTTTTAGGTCTGCTTTTGAAAATCTGGAGAATTAGTTGAAACACCAAACTCCGACTTTTCACTGAGTTCAATATCTAAAAGCGACTGCCGGTGCCACAGGACCTTTTGTTAATCGTTGTCCAAGAAATGAAGTCGTCACAATAATAGGAAATCATGTAACCCGCTAACTCAAGAAGGAAGAAGTGCGAGATGGCTGACAAATACTTGGCAGAAGACGGTTGAAGAAAAGCAGGAGGAAATAGAGATGTGTAATAAAAGCCCTAAGAACCATGAGGGGACAGGACACAAAATCTACATACATAGTAACGTGGTTTATAATTGTTTTCCTGAACTTTTTTCTGAGCATTACTAATATCTGAAATGGATCTAGCACTTGCGACAGTTGGACGACGGGTCGACAGTTTCATATTTCAATCAATCAGTGAATTGGTAAAATTAAACGAAACGACAAATCTCAGTTATTGCCTGAGATAATAATTATTCTAGACTTCTCTGGACGTGGGTATGCCTTCATTACTTTTCGATTAATAAATCCAATGACGAATAAACTGACTCATAACTTATTAATAAACAATAATTTCGCAATGAATTCCTAAGCGCCCCGTATTTCCTTTTTCCTGACACAAGTCTTAAATCGAGAAAAAAAAACATGCACATTAAGCGCTCTCCACTTCCTGTATATTATTCGCTTGCAGAGTACTTGTTTTGCAATTTCAATTGGCCACTATTTAATATGCACAAAAGTTTATCAATTAATTAAGCGCGAAAATGTAATAAATTTGCAAATTATTTCGCGTTGCTATTCCAACATTATTTTTTTTTATTTACTTGTACCTATAAACCTACCTATAGGATATGTATTGGTTTCGTGAAAAATTTTCGTTTTCGAGATATCACAATGAACTCAAAATAAAAAATAAAATAAGGATTTCATTCAAAATTTCATACTTTTTTAAATTCGAACAGAAACACGTTACCTACGTTACAACGATAGTTTGCTTATTGACCAGTCGTCGACCATCGGATTTTGCGCAGCAAATTTGGTCCAAAATTAATATTTATACAATATGTGACATTATGCAGGATGCAGGATGCAGGAATATTGTGCCCCAAGTTATGGAAATTTGTTAAGGAAACTGTCTGGCATTTTTCAAAAAAGTATCTTTGGCTGCAGACAAACACTTTGAATACAAGTACATACGACCCAGTCGTACACTTTACCTATCACTACTTTTATTCGTTTTGTTTTCTTAACTATTTTATTATAATTAATTCGCTGAAACTTGTCGCGTGTTTTGCGAAATTATACAAAAAAAAAAGGTGCCTTCATGTTAAAAGGTAAACAGAAAAGGCTATAGAGTTGTTGGCTTGTCTGAAGGGTTAACCATTGCGTTATGAAGGGTTAGTGATGTTAAGCTGATAGTTTCTGAAATATTAAATTTCTGTTTAATGGATGACCATTTAAATAAAATTAAGCGATGTAGTTGGTGGTGCCTTCATGTTAGTTCCTTTAAACGAGATTTACCAGACAAAATATCTTAAAAATTTCGATGAATAGGTTTCAGAAAATAAATTTAAAACATCTAACTGATCTTCAACTTCTTATTGAACTAATGAAGGAGTTGTTCGCAATAGGCCCAAGTACTGCTCAGGGCTTAGCTTGCACAAAAGAACCAAAGTTACTCGAAGGATATAGGAACAGCTTCTGCGAAATAAAAGAAGCAGAAGAAGCGCACGGTTGAGAATAAAGAAATTCTTTTACAAGGATGCCGCTCCGAAGTTTCACCAAAAGTTAAACACGTCAACAACCCTCACAACCAATCAGACAGAGACGTGTTCGATGATTGGAACCTAAGTGTCACTTACAGAATCTTGTCTGATGCATAATGTGAGAGCCTTAAACCGTTTATTATTGGTGCCTCAATTCGGCTTAATACAAGTATAAGTCGCTAAGACTTAAAAGTTAATTTACAGACTAAAACTTAAGACTTGTTCAGGTTAGGAAGAATGATAATGGAGATCGAGTTTAGGGATCGCAACACTTCCTCTGAGGTTGAAGTCGAAAATTGAAAAGTTTAAATTAACTTTTCGCAACATTAGGGAAATTGGTTCGTTGAAGCCATACGTACCGACCCACCGTAAGATAGAAAAGAGTTGCAAAGAGACGCGCAGTCGACGGAACCTAATAGGAGCCGATGGATAAAGAGAATGTCGGCTACGTCTCTGCGATCTTCAAGAGTTTTTAAGTTGATGAGGATGAGGCAGCCTTGATAGGAAGGCAAGATAAGAGGGTCGTTCAGGACAGATCTTGAAGGGCAAACCGAAGAAAACGACGTTGAATGTTCTCTATTCTGGACACATGAACTTGCAGAAAGGGACTATGCTTACCTAACATACGCAAGAAGGAGACGAACAAAATCAATGTAGAGGGCTTTGATCACGTAAGGGTTGCAGAATTCTTTGGACCACCGTCTAACAAAAACCACTAACCATGAGTTAGCTTTAAGAATTATCTCATCAATGTGGAAACGGAAATTGAGCTCCCTGTCACACGATATCCTAAGGTCGCGAATAGATAGAACTATGGACATACATATGTACATATGTAGGTTGCCAGTGAAGAAGATAAAGTTGGGAGGATGACAGGTTACACTTACGTGAAAAGGTAATAGATTGGAATTTGGCGATGTTGAGCTCTAACCAATTTTTGAGGCACCAGATCGAAAAACTATCGAGGTCTTGTTGAAAGATACTATAGTCTAATGATGAAGAAATGGATTGGAAAAATTTGGTTTCATCAGCGTGGAGGGAGACGTGGGAGTGTTTAATGACTCGCTCAAGATCGTTTATAGTCATGATGAAAAAAAGGGGACCCAGATGGCTGCCTTGTGGGATACCAGAAGTAACCAAAACAGGAGCCGAGAGGACGGACCTGAAGCGGTAAGAATATATCCATTTTATGGATATGGGTTAAAAGCTAATGGCAGACTATTTAAAGAGGATTAATTGATGAGATATCATGCGAAAGGATTTACTAAAATCGGTTGCAATAACATTGACTTCGTTTCCAATTTCTATAGATGAAAGAACAAAAGGCACAAGTTCTATTTGTAGTAGTTGACCTACCATTCATAAAGATTAATAAAGAATAAAAGATTTGCACTGAAAGCTTAAGTTTTCGTATAAAACACGTTCAAAGAGTTTGGGTACATTTTGGGTAATTTCATTCCTTAATCCCTTTTTCTGTATCCAACGCCATTGGTTCACATTATTGATGTTTTAGACCTCAAACATTTATGTTCAAAACAATCAGAAATTTCCGATCGATACCCAACCTTCAGAGCAAAAATATACAGAGGTTGGGCGCCTCTGTCAAGCTCGTCCGATTTGTGCAGGATAATGGCATAGAATGCCTCGAGACCTTTGTCGTCAAAAAAGGATTAAGACAAGACAGCATACTAGATTTTTTCAAAGACGTTCGACTGCACCTGAACTTGCAGACAGAATCTGTGAAAAAGTGCTCAACTGTCAACGAGGATTAACGAAAATAAGTTTGTAACCAAAATAGGAACTCTACCAGAAGTCTTCGTCTGGGGTAGAGTTTCAAAGCCCGTAGATATGTATGTATAAGATTGAGATATTTTAGGACTTTGTCTGAATCTTTGAACAAATAAGGGAAATTATTTAACAAAGCTCTCCTTCGATTGATCCTCAGTTCTGCCTGCATAGATGGTGAGTGGAAGAGTTTGATTGCTATGGAACGGATGGAAATAATATTCCAACTCATAGAAGATGTTAATCTACATAATATAGTATATCAGAGGATCGACTTAGTATCTACTAGCCACCAGACTCGCATATTTAAATAGTAAGTGAGTAATGGAGATAAGGTTCGAAGAAAAGGAATGACACCTTAAATCCATTTAAATAGATTTCATCTTTCAAAGTCACTATTCACAAATAGTACACGCCAAAACGAATGTACACAACTAAAAACTTGAGAGTATACATAGAAAACCAGGTACATCCTTCACAAAGGCCAACACTTAACCGTGTTTCACTCTCATCAATGTTGCATGCAATTTCATTCGACTTTGATTAAATTTCCCATTAACAAGTTTCCATTACTTTCCACAACAACAGCAACAACTACAACTTTACAAAAAAAAAAAAAAAAATCCAAACAATGCACAATTTGACTTTGATTTCACCCGAAAGTAAAAACAGAGAGTTTAACAAAGGCACAAGGATATTATAATGAATTCCCAATGGCAGCAGTTGCCGCTGCATGCAACACAGAACATCAAGAGTCGAATCGAGTCGAGACACATGAACAACTTTCAAAACATGCAAATTGTAATTGCAGCAAAGTTCTCAATGCTAGCATGTAAGTATAATTGGAAATTACAAACTGGAATTCTTCTTTTTCCTCTTCTTGTTGTTTTGCTACTGCAACTACTGCTATTAAAGGACGACAAAAATATATGTACAATCATAATTAGAAAAAGAATGGGAAACATATATTAATATATTGCGTCGTTGCAGGGATAAGCAGGACACGTTTCATTAGAGCATCAAAAGTGTTGATACTGATACTGCTGCGTTGACCACCCACAGTCATTACAAGCGAATACACTCCCAGATCCTTTTAATATTTGTCCTTCGGATGAGAAATTAACAACAGAATGGTTTTGATTCGACCCAAATGGGGTGAGGTAGAGTGGTTTCGAAATCGAAATATTTAAAACGTCATTTCGCATTGAAGGGTGTTTTCTGCTTTTGCACATCAAAAGGGTTGGTTGGTTACGTTGTGTCCATTCAATGATCAAAGAGATATCTGGACTATGATAGCCAACATTTTTCACATTTCGTTGAATCATTGATAATGCTAAGGAGAGAGAGCAGGACTGTTGCTCCGAGTGTTTTAAGAGAAAATTGAAATATTGGTCCTTAAAGGTCTCCCGTTTGGTTTCCTACACTTGCAGGTGGGTAAGTACTTGTTTTGCAATTAATATCAAAATCGTTTTCAATTTTAGCCTGAGGTCAACAATTCTTTGTATTTCCTGAACCACTGCTTAAAGTTGTACTCATTGAAAAAGCACTGGTCCCATTAGTCTCCCCTGTTGTACCCCATAGTTAAACAAATAAACATGTTATCCAATATTTTTCTTCATTAGTGTCAACTTTACGGTCACTAAAAACGTCCGCATCTACTTAAGTAAAATGTCAAAAATGCCCAACCATGCATTCATATATGTATGTAGGAAGGGATGGCACAATACAAGCAGTACATGAGGGCAAGGCAAAAGGCACGGCACCGGTAAGTAACACTTCTTCTTTTGTATGCTAATGTGAGATCTCTTTCATCATCTTCATCTTAAATTATTTCTCATCTCTCTCATAATCAGCGAAATGAGAGTATAAGTGGCCATCACACACTAACTACGGAATATAATCGTCGAGCAGGAAAGAAGCAAAAACTGAATAAAATGCGCAAGCATCGCATAAATCTTGAAGGTTACTTGGAGCTGTAGCAGAAACGCCGGCCGTGCCATGCAAAGAAATACAAGTTTATGTTCTACTTTGGTATTGTTTTGGTGCTCTCGCTTGCTCGCTCGCTCGATCTCTCCTCTCAGTTGGTCTCTTATTTTGTCCTGTACATTGTTTTCTTCAAATAAAAGTGGGAAATAAAAGAAAATAATAAATGCATGATAAAATATAAATGTGGGATATTTTTTTTTTCTCCATCAAATGAAAATGAGAAACGGAAAAAAAAAACTAGTAAGATGGGCGCCTTCCACGTACAAAAGTGAGTTAAGGCAAAAAAAATGTGGAAAAGGAGTGGTTTCAGCTGCCGCTGCGGCTGCCCGTTGCAGCAGAAGCCAAAGGAATCAGATGCAAACCGGTGATAGAGGGTTTTTGTGGACATACGCTATAAAAATGAGTGATTTGGATATAAAACGGGGAGAAGTAATGAGATGCGATTGAAGTGCGATTATCTACGATACCAAGTAGGTAAGGTAAAGGTGATATGGAGGCTAAGGTGAGAGGGGACAGACATTGGCATTTAATCGTTTAGTCACGAATATTTATGCGACTAAAGTTAATAGTGTGAAATGCAATTCTTCCATTGAATTGGGATCGGAAATCTACACGTTCCATGGAACCAAAAGGGTCGTAATAAGAAAACTACCAGAGGTACCTTGGAGGACCCTAGTGCATAGTGTAACCTTCTAAACTAAACCACTGTATCCGATCTTGCATTCTAGAATAAGTTGAGTGATCTTTTGCTATCGAAGAAGTGTTGAAACTTTAAACACAGAAACACTAGGACTAGGAGCTTGACTTCCAGTGTCTTTCGATTATGTCTTCCTGTTCGTTTGAAGGCTTTATTCTTGAACAAAATCATGTTTCACTGATCTGCGCTGTCATGTTCAGTGTAGAATGCTTTACTTCAAGAAAAAGAACTAAAGAAAATTTCCCAGTTATCGTTATCAAACGGCCGACAGGGCTGCTTCTGACTTATTGAAGACCTACTATATCGTTGTATATCTTTGCAGTTAACACTTTCTTTGCGAATATCTGCTTGTAGCAGAAAGCAGTTTATTCTATTTTTCAAAGAACTGAACTACTTTTCGGATGTCGAGCTATATGATCTCGTCAGGTTAATTCATATCTTTGTCAGCCTTAAGTAAGTAAGCATAGCTACACTTTCTTGCGAATAGTACTGCAAAAAGTGTCTTGCATCTCCAATAATCCAAACTTCGAAAAAAAAAAAAGCTTGCCGCTACTCATTCATGACAGTTATGTTTGTCAGATGCTTTGACACAAACCTTAGTGCCATATAGAAATAAAACCTAGGACCTCCTGCTTAGTAGTCCGATGCACTAACCACTGAGTCGGATACATACCGCCACCCTGGAGGGAGGTAATAGTAGTGCTTCTAGTGGGTCTAGTCATCAATGAAATATTTCAGAAACTGAAAACAGAGTGGTTAAGATGTGTTGTCCTTGCAGACGATGTAGTGCTGCTGGCAAAAGGTTAATTCTTACCCATTACCAGCGAATGGTTAAGAAATTTATTAAATTCATGACTTAATACATGAAAAAAACATTGTGGACTTGGAGTTAATCCCCATAGGAACGAATTCTTGCTTTCTACACTTGCTACCGAATCTTTAGCAGAAAGTGGGAATCAAACCCTAAGATAATTCTGTGGATGTATGTATGTGGTAATTGTGAGACTAATATTTATAGAAGAATTTGTAGTCTGGTGGCGAGCTGCAACTCTGCAACCAATCTTAAGGAAATGACAAAAATAGAGTGACTTGCATGTATAGGCACATCCAGCGCGATGAGTACAACGCCGACAGCTGGGCTGGAAACCAGGAATCTCCCGCTAAGAGTTTTGTTCAATAAAACGGTTTCAACTCAAGGCATGCACAGATTTCAAAGAAAGAAGATTATGAAGACGTAAACGTAAACTATACAGTCGATCGAATCTTCGTACTTCGACAGATCCTGAATAAAACTCAAGAAGTCCAAATCGATACCCATCACCATTTTATCGATCTCAAGGCCGCATATGACAGTATTTCAAGAGACAAGCTATACAGAGTCATGTCTAGTTTTCCGTGTCAAAATCGTTCGCCTGTGCAGATGACGATGGAGAATGCTCGCTGCTGATGCGTTTGCTAATATTCAAACGGAAGCTAGCAATAAATGAGGACAAAACCAAGTATACGCTGTCAACAAGAAAGAACAAAGATTCGCCGATGAACTATGCGAGCTGAACAGGGACATCGCATCAACAATTGCGCATCAGTCGTCTAAGGTGGCTAGGACATGTAGAGCGGATGCTCTTCGTCTTCGAATCTAAACAGAAAGGACAACGGAGTAGAGGAAGACCTCGCATTTGGTAACGCGCGCAGTTAGCTAAGGACCAGGTTAACTGGAGAGGCTTTTTAGTGAAGTCCCGAACTGCAGCGCCATCTAAGCAAGTAAGTAAGTAAGTAAACGTGAACTATGTATTTACAAACTCGCTATCAATGTAAGTAGGTCCACTCACTGGCCATAATTTTCTAAGGCACCACTCAATGAATCTTAAACTGAAGGAAGACAAACTGAGATGACGAAGAGGCTTCACTGCATATCCCACTTGAAAGATAAAACAGTAGGAAGACATTGCAGTCAGGACTTCTAAGAACTATCTGATATCTCACTGTACAATCTTTGCAGGTTTCTGTGGACATCACCTCTAGAAAACCTACAGATTTTTTAACTCGATACTAACCAATTATGTTAGAAGTATTCTTATCTGATCACATCTACGAAAGGTTAGAAAGCTTCAGATAACATGATTCTATAACGGATTCTACAAAGGAAAGGATGATCATAAGAAAATATGGATAACAAATGCACGATTGGGGAGAGAAGTAGTTGCAGAGCGATCGTAATTAAGAGTAGATTCGCAAAAATACTAGGCGCTGTGGAGTTTTTCAAACTCCCTAAATCACTCACTTATACCAGCAATAGGTACATTCTGATACCACATGGATCATATGAGATCTCTACCTACTCGTTAAACCATTTTGAACTTTTGATGAAGCGTAAGAGGCTCTTAATATCTGTGTTTATCAGATCGCCTAACCCATTATAATACAAGACTATTAAGTGAATCTTCCTTCTGCGGGAGAGACCTGGGCAGAAACGAAGAAGGTGAGGAATGTTTTTATCCTCTTCTTCATCCATGCAGCTTCTACAAACGTTGTGCGCAAAAAGGGCCCAGACTTGTAGCATGTTTGCCTACTAGACAGTGTCCAGTGTCCTTACAATTCCCTGTTATATGACTATGCCCCGGTACCCAACAAATGTGAATATTGAACTGCTCAGCCATCTCCGTGAGAGACAATCTGCAGTCTAGAGTGATTCCAAGGATTTGATAACTATTTGGCTGTCCGTAAAGATGCGAATATCCCTAGCAGATATCACGTTTTCCTTAAGCCAAGATAAGACTTCTTTGATCGCCGTAATTTCCGCCTGGAACACGCTACAATGATTTGGAAGACGGAAGGAAAGCACCTCCACCAACTCCGTCTTTGTTTTTTAAGGCGTGAGTGTAGAAGTGAAACGACTCATCTTCCAAAAGTGCTTCTTCATTCCAGAGCGATCTGAAAATGATGTTAACGTCGAAGTTCTTATCAAAATTTTTATGTTGGGTGGAGTAGTCCGTGTTTCCGGAAAAAATATTAAATTATTCAAAATGGCGTAGACAACTTCTTTTCTTGACCACTGTAGGGTAGCTTAGATGCTAATAGCTGGAATGGATCTTACAGAGCCAGTGAGTTATTAGAGGTTGTAGACGCCATCTATTTCTAATAGGTTTTTGGTAAGAGAAAAGTGCTACTGAGGGTTTCTTGACTCTTTCTTGAATGTAAGGTTTCCGGCTTGGCTTCCTATCCAGGATAAGACCCAAATATTTTGCTTTGTCAAAGAAAATTAAGCTGATACCATTGAGAGGGAAGGGTCGACTAAAGAAATTTTATATTTTGGATTTGTGTGAGAACATTTGCCAGCTTTGATGATGAAGACAACTTCTCTTAGTATCTTTGGGATATAGACCAGATTTAGACAACTTTTTAAAATTGTCTCGAGCACCTGCAAGAATATGTCCGATGCAATGTGCAACTCGGCGATTTGAAGCTATGAATCACCCAATGCATTTTACTCTATGTAATCAGGTTGGAGAGGATGATTATACGTGCAGGTTTACTAGTAAAAACCATATTGCTAACCACTTAGGAACTACCTGGGAAATGAGTGTCAAGAAGTAAATTTAGCGAGTCATCACTGGAAGTCCTCCAGGACCCATCAGCTTTCTTAAGGAAGCACTGAAGTTAGTATACCTATATGATTTAAATTTTCATTTTAATCAACACAAGTTTGAGTAACTCTATGTAGAGTGTACAAATCATATCATACCCAAGTGTCACGCCTCTGATTACAATGCAATGCGAATTGACCCAAAAAATTCTATTCCCAGTTGTCCCGAAAAAAACAAACTGTCCAAATTCCTGACAACAAGTATTACAAGTAGTGACAACCAACATTTATCTGTCAATTTGAACAGAAGTCAACAACCAATCGAGTTATCTAAGTCCACTAATTCTCAAATCAAATTCTTGAAGAGCGATCTCTCGCTCTTGCTCTCTCTCTCTCTGCGGCTCTAATCAACCACGTCTGTGTCTATTGATGAAACCCTCAAGTGTGGCAGTAGCAGCAGATGTAGAAGTGTACCCATACCGTATTAATGTGTACTGAAAATACCACCGTATGCGGCTGTATTCGACACGTAATATAATATAAAGTGAAATCAAACATAAAAATAAGCAACGACACACAGCGAATAAAATTTGTCATTGTGATTGTGTAAGAGACCACAATGTGCTCACTAGAGCAGTTTCAACCAGCCCATAGAACGCGCTCTAAACAACACAACACACAACAACCGAACCAACGTAAAGGCAATAGGAACAAAAAAAAAAAAAAGAAGAAACAGAGCAGCAAAAAGCAAAAAAACAAAAAAATAAAACATAAGGTGATTGACTGACGAAAAAATTCTAAAACAGCAGAAATTTCAGAGTTTTCCGTTCGTCAGTGTATATCAGAGCGCCTGGCACAAGTTCAGTTTTCAGCTCGAGCTCTCCAGTTTGGGTTTTTGATTTTCGGTTTACTTGAGTCTTCTATTCCGCAGTGAATTTTGATATTGGAAGCTTTTCAACGGATTTTTTATTTATTTTTTTTTCTGTTGGTTGCTGCTTCATGGGGCGGGTTCCTCCATAGGTTGCGATATAATTTCATTTTATGGTGGTTGTGCCCGAGCAGCAGCACCAGCAGTAACAACCATGTACGAGCGAGTGGATTTCTTAGAATGGCATTAGAGGTAGAGTAGAACAGTTTGCCTTGCTTTGCTTTTGCTTGGATGTTCTCAGTGGCTCCGGACTCGGTTGGCACTGGTGTTCATTGTGGTAATAGGAGATGGATGGATGGGAGGTTTATTTTTTTCTTCTGTTGTTCATGTTTTTCGTTTGCCTTAGTTTATTAGGTTTTTCGAGAGAGCGCATATGGAGCAAATTGGATCCATGACAGTGTGGAGGAGTGTAGGAACTAAAATCATGGAAACAAAATGGTGAAGGGCTGATAAGTTTTCGCAGATCGTAAAGATTTTATGACTGAGAAATGATTTGGAAGTGGATTATCGCTATTTATACTCACTAAATAGGCACTAAAGTGTCCAATTTCATAATTCTAAGATTTAGTTTTGCTTTCGAGATGGAAAATGAGTCATTAGACGATGATCAAGTTAAGCTGTATTCCAAGATATTCATACTTACACCAAGCTATCAAAAATTATTAGAATTAGTTAGGAACCGTGGATATGCCTACATATGTACGTACTATGTACTAATATACATAACTCCAGTCCAGAATAATCGGTAGTAAGTATCTCAAGTTTTCTAACACAGCTAGGCATTAAAGTTTTAGTTATAATTGACAAACACACATTATACACACACATGAGTGTCAAAATGCAGAAAACTAAACTAATCCTATTCAACAGGATAAATGTACGTGCATATACATATAAAATGCCTCATGTAGACCTTTAGAAATTGTATGCCACCATCACACGTCTTTGCGGACAACACAACATAGTCAAGTTTTGAACAGAAAACTGTGCTAGAAACGTAACTTCCAAGAAAGTGTTCAAATTCCTACAATAGCTCTCTATTCAATAATATGCCACTGTAAGTCATACATAAATCAGACTCAGGTATAACTCTGTATAAACCTTGTTGACAATCCTGCCTAAGCCTGTACACTTAAACTAACCAGGTAAGGTGCCAAGGTAACCATATTAATGAATTAGTGCTGCAATAAGGACCGCTTTTTTGAAAGCTCTTAATATCTGAATAGATCCATAGATATCCATGACAAGCTAATGCAACTTCGTAGTAGTTCAGTACAAGACACTACACAACACCTCACTGACTACACCTGAGCTAAGTTTTATGGCCACTTTTCCATCCAGGAAGGGTAACGTGAGCATTAACAACGATTCCATACACTTCTACACAGGCGACTGTGAGACAACCGGTGGGTAGCCAGTGGGAGTTTCTTCAACAAGCTAAACATCAGAATTTCTTTCAGTATTGAGCAAGTAAGATATCTGTACAAAAAACGATACAAAACATCAACGCCTTCGATAGGACACAGCAACGAACTTATGCAATATTGAGGTAGTAGGACCTAAGACTACCTACTATATGACACCTACCGGTGTTTATTGTCAATGACTTCTAGTTGCCAAAGTAATATCCCAAATTATGGGTCTGATTCTTAAAGACCAGGTTTCTGCACTGGGTTCACAGTGGAACTGTAATGACGATATCCACACTCTGTGTATTATTATTGAGCAATCCGTTGAATACCGATTGTCACTCTAATACTGATAGCCGATTTAGAAAGGTCAGTACCAACAGAAACTTCACCAAAAACTGTGAGCTATTATAAAGGCTCCAATATGTCTACATAGAAGCAGGCTGTCACAGAAATTAGAAATTGAAAGTAGGCTAAGACAAGGCAACATTCTTTCGTCGATTTTAGAGTTGATTGGCGATGTACTTCACGTTGCTTTGTTAATGGAAAACAGAAGAATTCGATGGACTCTCAGAGCACAACTTAAATACCTAAACTATCCTGGCGACGTGTGCTTACTATATCAGAACAGAAGTGGAATAGAAGCCAAACATCGTGAGGCTGAAGAGAATCACTTCCTTCAAATGACAATAAAAAGTGCAAAGGCCAAAGGCATAAGAAAGGGTCGATCAAGACATTCATAGCACATGTGTCTTACTTAAAGTGAATGAGAATAACACCAATTGCATGTTGTCAAAAAAAAAACTTCAGTTCACTATCTCGTATAGAACGTCTCACTGTTAATAATTGGAACATCCTCTGAAGATTGACTTCAGCAATGATACGGTCTTGGAGATTTGAAGAAAGCTAAGAAACTGATACTAATCCTATTTCGACGGACGAAGTGGATATCAAAAGTAGGGAACCAGTTCAATTAGAACAATCTTTTGAAAGTAAGATATTTGTTTCGGTATGAAAACCCTTATACGACGAAGGCGACTGAAAAAATATTTAACCCCTGGAGCTATGGGTGTGGATATAGTCTAGAAAAGTGAGACTTATCGATTACATTGACTCATTCGCATCAAGCAAACAGACAACAATGCTTGAACTAAACATTTATTTGAATCCCAGCATCCAGTTTTGTGAAGAAAAAGAAGACCTAACCTCCTGTATAGAGTAATCACACAGCTGATAGAGGGCTTGGTATGGAAGACGGGTCTATATTTCGGGTCCATGAGGATAGAAAACTGCGATATTAAAACCAGATATTCTTCTTGAGTCAATAGCACTAGATGTTGTTCTTAGACAAAAGATTAATTACACATGAAGCTCTTTATAGAATTTGTACGCAAAATTTGAGTCTTTTCTTAAAAAAAGGTGCACTGCTTGTAAAAGGGTGTTTTTTTAACCATGAAATTTCATTAAATAGTTATTTATTTGTATTCAATCGATAGAATATATTCTGCATTTAATTTTTAAACACAACATCTGACATATGTATGCCCACCACGCCACGGCTAGATATAATGAATGTTATCCAAGAGGCCGTATGTCCTCAATAACACGAATGATGTTGGCTTCCAATGCGTCGATTGTTGTTGGTTAGCAAGCGTAGACTATACGTATCCCCGAAGAGAATAATCAAAAGACGTCAAATCACAAGATTTTGGAGACCATTTACAGGTCCATTACGCGAAATTATGCGTTCATCGAATGTTTCCTTCAATAAGTTAATCCTTTCGCTTGCTGTATGACATGTAGCGCCATACTGCTGAAACACATCTCTTCCTAATAATGCCATTCAATCGGGTAACAAAAAAGTCATTAATCACGGCTCTATAGCGAATACCGTTGTGACCGTAACACGCTGATTATCCTTATTTTATAAAAAAAACTGGATTTTATAAGCTTTCAAGCCAAAATCTTTGCGTAAAATTTTCCATAAAGTGGACAGACAACGACCAAGCTGTTGTGAGCGATGTAGAATCGATAAACTTGGATCTTCTTCAACATTCTCCTGAACGGATACAATATTTTCTTCTGTACGCACTCTCTGACGAATAGCGGTCTCAGATGGTTGATTATTTCGGGTGTAATATGATCCAAGAGCTCCATAAGTTTAACGCACAGAACGAACAAGGTATCAACGAAATTTACCCACTTTTTAGATGTCAAATGCCAATCGTATACAAATACACAAACCAAAAAAAAATTTTACAGATTGGGAAGATTTCATAAATCAGTGCAAAATCTTGCACTAAAATTGGTAGAGTGGGGAAATTTTTTACTGCCATGTAAACGCGCTCTCTTCTACGAAAAATTACGAAAATTTTGTGTACACGAACAGGATTTCGCAAATTTTCGTAGATTTTCATGAACATTTGTTGTACGTGAACTGACCTACATATTTTCTTATAAAAAAAAAAGCCAAAAAAAAAAAATACAAATATTTGACGCGACAGGTCTATCGGACACAGGGGGTAGCTTCTTCTCACAACCATTCATGTTGTGTGCGTTATATTCTTTACACGAATAGGGATTGAACACGTCTGGTGATTGAACCTCAAATCCCTCGCTCCGTATTCTAACACACCAACCACCTGAGCCACGCCCACCACTAGCCAAGCCAGTATAAAAACTATCTTATCCACGGTTAAAAATAGACTTGTCGTTGACGTTACTGCAACGAGCTCAAAACACTTTCAGAACCCAAGGTAACTAACTGATGTACGAATATGAAAAAAGAGAGCCTGAGCAGAACCTGTGAATGGTTCAGCACAATAATATCTACCATAACACAAGACTTCTTGAAACCAACCGATGAGAGATGAAGCGCACTCTCACCTTGCCGTGTATTCAAAAAATTCTGGATATAAATAGCACAACTTAACTGAAACCAGCCAATCCTTGCGCGTAAAAGGACGTACTTAGCACTCTTCATAGGGTTCACCTAAGGAAAGGCGCCACTAACTATCCTAAAGTTATTTTTAAAGGTTCGTGTAGAACCCGAGTTACGTATGTATGTACATATGCTTGACGTAACTCAGCAAGGTTGACCAGCCCTCCCTTCATGCCTTACGAAACAAACCAAAGTTTTTACAGACCTCATCCTTTTTTTTTAAATTGTATTTATGTATGTATATATATTTCACAGCTACAATTGGAATGCACAGGTTAGACGATGAAGTCCATGTTTGTTTTAGAAAATTATCTCTAATTTCATTAGCAACATAGTGCTGCCTTTCTTCGTCAAACTTTTCCAAGCTCAAAATTTCTTGTTTTAGTATACACATGCTAGCTGTTGAACCTGCTACACTTGTCTAGTTCTAATTAGGGTGTTAATTTGCCTCCCGAAAAACCTGTTGCTCTTACATAACAAATGCCAACCTCCGTCCCACTTTCAAGCTGGACCTGTCTGGACCACTGGGTGCTTCCTTCCAAATCGAAATATGTAAACATGTACATACATACATATGTATGCCATCATTGATCAGAATATAGACTATAAAACCGAAGGACCTTGTGCCACCCTTCAGCTGGAAAAACAGACCACAACGTGACACCTCTCACGAGGAATCAATTCTCGTCTTCAAAACTGCATGACATGCACACTTGGATCTCCCAGCGGCGCACCATCGACCCATCTCTCTCGCTCCAACTCAGACAGTATGTACGTGTGAATAATTACCTGTAATTTTGTTTCGTTGTATAATT
Organism: Xylota sylvarum; assembly: GCA_905220385.1. NCBI lineage: Eukaryota > Metazoa > Arthropoda > Insecta > Diptera > Syrphidae > Xylota > Xylota sylvarum. Next base: position 96,732,565 of record LR999957.1, on the reverse strand, counting down.
ATAAATATTTCCCCCATTCTCTGTCTCTTCTACTTCTGCTGATGCCCATCACCGCCTCATCAACACGAAATCGAAAAACAACAAAAAAAAAAAAGACCTTAACTGAGAGAGAGTGGAGTACACTTACACCACAGTGTGTATGACGAGTACCGACCGGGAGAGCGAACGGTGGATTCGTGTTAAGGACCTATGGCAAGGTCAATGCTTTTCGATTTTCGTGTGCGATGCGATGCGACGAGGTGACAACGAAAATTGATTCCAATTTGCCTGACGTTTGTTGTTGTCCGCCCGCTAAACTTTTCAGACATGCAATAGAATTCCTGGAGAGGTACGAAAAATCCAAAAGACTCACCTTTAAGACAGTTTATCATACTATTCCGCACTGGAGATGGAAATTTGTTTCTTTTCTTGCAACCGGCGCGCGATGAAGGCAATAGTCCGCGAAACACCAAAACAAAACGAACGAAACACGCGACGAGCAGTCGTACCGCGTACCGTTACCGAGCACTTTAACCTCAGATATAGCCGCGCACTTTGCACAATATTCTTTTCACTTTACTTCTCTACTTTTGCTGATTGAATTCAATTTAAGAAAATTAAACAACACTTCACAAAATTCGATTATTTTGACGGTTCACTTCACTAATTTACCACCAAACACCACTATTACACCATCGAGGTATTTCTTATTTTTTTTTTTTTGTATTATTTGATGTGCAAGCAAAACAAAAACACTGCTGGCAACATAATGTTGTCGCTTTCACTCAAGAGGTTGCGGAGTATAGATCCATTTCACTTTTTCAACTTCTCCGTCGCAGGGGAAGAAATTCACCACAGGCTATAATACTCCACGGGGATGCCTATGGAAGGAAAAGTAAAAAAAAAATAATAATCAGCAAAAAAAAAAAAAAGAAAAGCTCGGGGCCAATGTATTTTTCTAGAATTCTCAATATTTTTGTTTTTGTTATGAAAATTATAAAATATGTCTGCACCGGGGAGGGTTTAGATGAGTAAATATATTTTCAAAACAAATTGTTCTTGTACATTTCTCTAGTGAGGTATTTTTTTTTTGCGATCCACTACGATGTGTGATACGCTATTTAACTGTCGATAGGCACGCGATGGATGTGAATTTTGTCAAACAATGATGACAACAATCTTTGGGGCTATATGTGTACGCGATAGTTTTCAAGAAGAGAATAGCAAAAAATATTTAAATAAAAATTTGTTTTAACACGACGACGACGAAAAAACGAACAGCACGTCAAAGTCTTTTTTTTTCGATTGAATAAAAATGGGGAGATTTTAAGTAAAGACTTTCGCTGGTAGGTGGGAGAGAGATGAGAGATGGAATGGTGTGCAAAGTTGTGTGTGGGAGAGTGAGGCAGGTGTGTTATTCGAGATCAAAACATGGCCGATTTGGTTCTCTTAGATGGTAGAGCCTGGTGGGGTTGAAACGCTAATTGGAAAATTCACAATAAGCAGTTGGAATTTGCTTGAAGGAGGATTCGGAATCGGATTAGGTTAGATTACTGAGATACTCTTGAAGCGAAGTCAAATTTGAGATTAGGTTGAAAATTATTTGACATACAAGCAATAACCATTGAAGTCTGGGTAACTATTGGCCGCTTAAAATGTTTATTTACCAAGGTTTAAGCTTTCAGATTTTTCGAATGTGACGGGGAGTGAATACGTGGTACAGGAAGCCTCGTCTTCGAATGAAGGCAGTTAGGTAAGAACCGAGAAAACTGGACAGGCCTATTAGTTCAGTCCGAGGTTCATCACGAACTGTAGCTATAGTACTTTGATCAAATTGTTTATGGGTTGTTGTAGGGTGCCGGACTCGACCTCAATCACAGTACGGTGTTGCTTTCATTAATACGACAATAGTTTGAAATAGAAGACAGATTTATGGTAAGGTTGAAAGTCTAATATCTCGTAACAGTTTGTTGGTTTTATATTTTCATGCACGAATGGAAGCGATCTACAGTTACCTGTCATTTTTGAAAGACCTTGTATTCTTATAAGACAATATATGAAAAGCTGTCAAACTAATGATCAACTAATAGAATAATGTTACTACTCATGGATCGATAGTAGACGATGACTCAGTAGAGAAGAAAATAAAATACGCCTTCCAATTCTTTTACTCTAAGAGATTCTCAAAATTCCTTGAATTCTGTCATTGGCACCGTCTCAAAGCACACATTACCAAAAGCTTTTCAATCGCTTACAGCTTTTATCTTCACTGTCATTCTTGTCAAAATACTGAAAAAGCTCCTCGACTGTCAGTATTCTAATTTTTGTGTTCGAAATAGAAGTGGAAAAGAAGAAAATCATGGCCGCAATTGCCGGTGGTGGTGGTGCTATTCCTCCTGCCGGAAATTTCACGAAATGGCTAAATGATAAACTTCGCGAATTAAACACAGACGAAAGTGTATTCGGATCCTACATCACCGGAATCCTAGAAGGTGACGAGACAACCGAAGAGAAACAAGATGCCCTCGAGGGCATCCTCGGCGAAATCATCGTAAGTATACGTGTGGGTGTTTGTGGTGGTAAAAATCTAAAATAAAATAAAATAATGTTCACCCGCCAGGACAACAACATCCAAGAGCTGATTGAGGAAATCCTAAACAAATGGAACGATTGTCATCCAAAAGAAGACAATTCTAAACCAAAGGTGACCCTCGACGTCGACGAGCAATTGGCAAAAATGCTCGAATCGCAGAAACTTCAGACCACTGTTCAGCGGCAGTATACCGCCGATGAACTGCGAGTTAGGGAGCAGATTTTAGCTCAATACAGTCAGGTATGGAATCAACATCCATTACCCTCTTGATTGTCACGTTATTTCATTTATATGTCCACTTTCCAGACTGAAGTAAGTGAAGAAGAAGATGATGACGTCCCTGACGACAAACCGAGTGGAGGTTTGGTAAAAAACACTAACGCACACGATGTCCTCCAACTGCAGAAGGAGCGTCGCGAACAGGCCCGCTTGGACAGTCAGAAAAAGAAGGATAAGGACAAGGAGGATCGTGAAAAGCAGAAACAACTGAAAGAAGAGAAGAAAGAGAAACGTAAGACCGTTAAAGGCGAACGTCGTCGGTAGCGGGGTACCGATTCTTAATCCCAATCAATTTACAAATCCCACTCCCCGCCATCGTAATCATCTATATCTCTCCCCCTTAAGGAGATCATAACTCTCTTAAATTAGTTCGAAACCACAACTTAACTCCCCCATAGAGCAGTCCGTTGAAGAAAGAAACAATAGAATGAAGCCAAAAGGATTGTTTTGCGTTTGTTTTTCGATTCCCATTTTGCACTCCTTTTGTTGTGTAGTTTTATGATTAAAATGGAAAAATCAAAGCAGATTAAAATAAAATTCATGTAATTCTCTTCGATGTTATTAAGATACACGGAGTGTTTTTAATCTTTAATTGGAAGTGAGAGGAATGTGCTAAGTTTGTATACATTTGGGCTGTACTGGGAAGTTAGTTTTAAATGGTGACAGGGATTTACTCGACAGAGAAGTGATTAAAAGAAGTTTAATGAGATTTCTTGGAGACACTGAAATAAACTGATGGAGAAATTGTGACAAGTTGAGCCAAATACTAGCAAGCAATCATCACTACGAGTCGGCGTTCCAAATAGGTGTAGTAGAATTTAAAAGCCCCACCGTTTCTCAAGATGATTGAGATCAATTATCTTCGAAATGGTTACGTAACCGATTTGGATGTAGGAAGATAGTAAATTACGTTTGTTTTCGCATTGGAAAGGAAGCCTCAGTAGGCAGAATCACATACATACATACCTAAGTCCCTAACTTCTAGGAAAATCTATCTATCCTTCAACAACATTTTTTTATATAACTTTTTGATGTCATGGACATTTCAGTATAAGCTGACTGCAATAGTTTCCAATATCTGCATTTGCCTCATCTAAAGTTCTTCTAGAGTTGGAATAAAACTGAAGCTAGAGGTAGCTAGGAATTATTGTATTGGAATATACACGAAGAATAACTACTGAATAGGCATCTTTTTTATGAGACGAAATCAAAATCTGCGGCCCAATATTTCAGAAAATGTGTCCTAAGCAAATCATGGTTCCACAAAGATTGTAAGCTAAAGATAGTGGCGTTCCAACCTGTCTAAATACGCAAGGCTTACCTTGACGGAAAATAGATTCAAACTTACTTTTGAAACAGCGAAGGAATAGGTTAGGTTAGGTTAATGGGTTGACGGGAAAAGAGAGACTTGCACCCGTCAGAATGTAGATCCATTGTGATGCTTCTACGAAAATGGATCTTCAAGCCATCCCGAAGCGATTATGAATTTATGCAAATCTTTTAAAACTTGTCAGAAAGTTCTTCTAAATCTTGGAAGAAATGTCTTAATAGAATTTTTTTTCTGATTTGACAGAGTACTGGGTAGTGACAGAGGAAGTGTGGAGTATCCTCATACAATTCCTCGTCACCACAGCCTCTGCATAGGTCGTCCGTGCTGAGTCTCATCTTCTTTGTGTGATATTTCAGCATGTTGTGTGAAGCGAAGAAATAACATATGTACATATGTATGTATTGAGAGAATCGCCAGCAAATTTCTTCAATGTTCAAGTCAATCGTGTGCAGAGATGAGGAATGTATATAGCTCATCTCTGATCATGTGCCTTTTGGTCAATGACAAAAGTACTAAGGTGAAGTTTAGGGCTTTGTTATTCGGTAGAATTTTAAAACCGTTTATAATGCACTAGATTACATGGAATACCAATCATAGTTCTCAAAAACTACAATCCAGAACTACCACCCTTTCTTTATAAAATTTAGCTGTTATCTTACGCTCAGAAATCTTTTGCTTTTTGCTCGAAATCGAAATCTACAATGCCCGTTATTGACGATGGTAAACTTTGGTACAGGTGGAACAAAATCAGCGAGACTGTAGCTATAATGAAATGAACCTGCAGCGTCATGAGGAAAGACTAAGGGCAGAGCAGCTGGATAATTCAAATGTGCACGAGCCAATGGGTGCGTTCGGATTCCGCAATAAAAAGAACAGGCATAATGGATGTCATCACCGATTTAACACCTCAAAGTCGGAATGAAAGGAAAAAGTTGATTTATGAGAACTTTAGTAGGAGTCTTAGGGGTTATTAACCTCTTCATGCAATAGGAAGATGTCTCTAAACTTCAACAGACAGACCAGTCAAACTGCCGTACAAGCGTTGAGTTCATAATAAATCGCGTATAAAGCGGTATGGGTGTGCCTGCGACAACGTTATCTTATGCAAGGTACAAGGCCACTTTAAGTTGGCGTAAAAGGGCAACAATATTCTTTCATAGGACACATCAAGCGGAAAACCTACGAAGAGACAGAGCCTAGAGCTGTCAATCTATCTGAACGCTTTTAAGCAAAAATCATTAAGCGGCACCAGTACAGTGGTATAGAAATTAAAATGCAATACAGGCTCAACAAACTATCTTGCTCAACGACTACCCTGTGTAGGTATACATAATGATCGCAATGAAAAGGATTGCCACTGCAACACTGCAAGCTGTCCTTGACCTTCCACGCCTTTATCTTCAGAAAGAGAAAGAATCTGTGGTTAACGCCTTTACATGGAAGACATGGTTTGATTTGGTTAAAGTGGCTGCTCAGAAACGCCGACACACTTAGACCAGCAATAGTCACCAAAAGTCATTCGCAAATAGGGCCAGCCTTGTAGCATGCTAGCCTATTAGAGAGTGACGATATGCAACCTGTTGAGAGAAATCAAATTCTTAGAGCGTTTTCAATCCACCTTTGACCAAATTTGTTTTCTCGCTAGACATGTTGGTCCACTTGTCCATCTAAGATTTGTATTTTCGATAGCATTTACGTTGAATTTTAGTTTGGAAGTAGCGATTGGTATACCTAACGTGCCTTTGTCCCACTAAATGGGTAAAGTTGCTCCTATTCTCGCGAGTTCATCAGTTTCCTAGAATATCACTATGCCCCGGCACCCAACAATATTAAAATTAAACTCCTCAGCAATCTCCGTGAGAGACGATCGGCAGTCTAGAGCTACTAGAGAATTAATGCAGATCGATTCCAAGGATTTAATAGCTGCTTGGCTGTTCGTTTTCCTTAAGCCAATATAAGACTTTATCTTTTTAACATCATAATTTCCGCCTGGAAAACGCTAGAATGATTTGGAAGATGGAAGGAGAGCTTGAGATTGAGACTGTCAGAGAAAATAGCTCCACCAACTCCGTCTTTGGTTTTGACTCATCTTTTAAAAGGGCCAGAGTGATCTGAAAAGGATGATGACGACGATCAAAATTTAGACGTGGGATGGTGTAGTCCGTGTTTTCATGAAAGATTTTGAAATTATTCAGAATGGAGGCGTGGATAAATTCTTTTCTTGGTCACTGTAGGGTAGCTTCGAGGCGAACGGCTGCGCTTGTTGCTATTTGCTTGTTAAATATATCCAGGGGTATCAAATAAAACATAATGTTCAGTGCCGCAGAGGGAGTTGTGCGTAGAACACTGCTTATGCACAGACGAGGCTTAACCGAAGTTAATTCTAACTCCAAATCAGTAAGGAACTTCGAACGACCGCTTACAGCACTAGCCATCACAAACAGACTGTGACTGTGCTTCGTTATTCCAATTGATACGGAAAAGATAATGAAACAACTTGTAGGTCCTATAAGGATAACTTATTGACTGTTAAAAGCATCTAATGGCTATGGGAATAACGAAATTACAACAAAGACGTTTTGGGTCATTGTAACTCTTCCAAAACATACTTGGATTTATCACCAATTCGGGTAACATGATCAAATTGAAGAAAATGACAGCAGACCGATTTAGACACACATGTCCGGAGTGATGACTTGTTTTTATCTCAACATTCAACCTGCAATCAACCCTATGGTTGCCTTGTGAGGCATAGTTATCAAGGCGACGATGTGCAAGACATGCTACAGGAAAGACATCAAGCGAAGCCTAAAGAGTCTTAATCAAAACCATTCTGTTCAACTACAAGCTTAACATTTGGAGAGATCTCGAATTATGGAACATACTCTGAAATCGGTGAGAATATAGGTCGTAAGAAGCTCTTTCTCTATCAAACGATAGAAACACAACCAAAGACTATTTATTCAAAAATTCTTCGTTAGAAAGATTGCAACAAGTAATGGAATAATGCTGAATTTCTACGGCGTAGCCGTGGTAGAATTCCGAAAATGGATCTTGAAAATAGTCTGTAAATACACAACTTTTCATTTCCGTATCTTAACAGCGAAACAGGATATACGATGCCCACGATGTCGTGGTCTGTGTCGATGCTAGAGACTCAAAAGTTCAGAATATACGATAAGGAAAATCAAGAAACTACCAGCGTTTATATAGAACTTTGAAGACTTTCTACGACTGCAAGGGCTTTCGTTTTGCAATTTGTTGCCCACCGCCGCTTTACTAACAATTTAAATTCAATTAAAATTATTATGATTACATATATTTATATGTCATAGTTAACATTACAGTTACTAAATACTTTTGATTCTTATCTTGCGTACATTCTAAGTTGATGGTGTTATTCGGTTTAAATTACTAATACTTTTTGTTTCTCATCATTTTAGGGCACTAAACTACTTCTAACAGACATTAATAAACAATATAAAGCAATAAATAAACGTTAATTATACGAACTTAACTCTTAAATCACATTTTTTGTCTTGTATATGCTTAGATTAAGTTACAAACGTTGTCGTTGTACTTAGGGATACGTTAGGATTAGGATTTTTTTCTTTGATATATTAGTTAATATTTAAGTTTTTGTGATGCTTACAGTATTCTTAATGAGATCTACAATTCATTTGGCATCTCCTTGAGCGTAATAGTTAGCAATTAACAATAAAATAATATGTTTTTGTTTGTTCACTTGAATTTCTTTGTTTAAAACGAGTACGAGCGTTAGCTGATGTTTCAGTGAAGCTGCCAATCTTGATTTTTTGTTGTTAAATTTGTTTTGAGAGAGATTGAAGTGTTATAAAGCTATAGCTATACATATAACAGTAGGTAACTTATTACGTAGGCTTAAAAACTAAAATAGTTAACAAGTGTGGGCAGGCGCTTACGAAAATTCAATTCGTTGAAAGTAAAATTTTCGTAAGAGCCTCGTTTAAACATTACCCCTCGTAAAAATAAATGCAAACCATAAAAAAGTCTAAAGCTCTCTTTGTAATTAAAAAACAAAAAAAGAAAATATTATAAAATCCAACTTAATTATGCTCAGCCTCGTTTTCATTGTCGTTATCATCGATTTCGACATTGTCGTCCTCCTCCTCAGCTTCCTCGTCATCGTCTTCTTCTAGTTGTCCATAATCTTCGAATTCCTCCTCCCCTGGATCGTCATCGGAGATTTGTTCCTCTTCTTCGTTTTCGTCGATGTTATCTTCTTCAGCATCTTCTTCGACTTCCTCCTCTTCTGGGTGATAGGAGCCATCATTATCGTCACATTCGCTTTCACCGGAATTGTGTTCACTTTCGTCCATATCCGCTTCAATATCAGCGTCGAGCTCATTTTCATTTTCATCATCACCTTCATTTTCAGCTTGTTCCAAACCAGAAGATACTCTTTCTAGTTCCGTTTTGGCCAGTGAATGCAAATCAGTCGTATCCACAAATGTCACTCTTCGGTTGTTCTCTTCGAGGCATTTAACAGCGATATTTAGGAAATCCCGACGACGCTTCTCATCCCAAGTTGAATACTAAAAGCAAAAGCGTTCCTTAAAGCTAATCTATTTAACAAATTCCAACACTCACCACAGAAGACGATGTAAATATGAATTCTTCTGGAATTCCAGTCTTAACCCTAATATACTTCTGCAACAAGTTAGAGCCATCCTTTCGCCACAAGCACAAATGCGGATTTATCATATAGTCCTCCTTTAAGTCTTTGCGATATAGATAAAGTTGAAACATACCACTAGCGCCATTTAAATTCTTCTCCTTCTTCTTTGGCGGTAAAATAATAGCCTTCGGCTCCACCTCTGCCGCCAGCTGTGTTCGTGCCTTATAGTATTCATAGTCATCCTCATCGTCATCATCGGAGTCATCGAATGTCCGATAGTTGGCATCTTGAGCTGTTTGTCTTCGGGGATTCTTATGTGGACCACTGGAGGAGGTACCAGATGATTTTCTTTTACGACTTCCACCGCCACGACTTCGTCCTTTTGTGGTGTGGGTGCGTTTTTTCACATTTCGATTGGATGCCGATGGGCGCCAATCCTCTTCGGAGTCATCTGTTTCGGTAAAATCGTCCTCGGAGTCGATGAATGTTGTGGTCACTAGTTCTGTGCGACTTCGCATGACTTTGACCTGGGATTCCGGGTGGTTTTAAACTTTGTTTTGTTTTTTTTTTGTCTTGTTTTTTGACGCACTGACGTAGAAAATAGGACACACACAGTTGTGAGTACGGAAATTAAAGCGTCAGCCTGGGAAAAGTTGTGTGGGTATTTTTTTGTTTTGATGCTTTTGACAGGAGACAGGATAATGCGTGATAGGAAGAGGGTGGAAAGAGCTTTTCATTGCGAAGGTGGACTGTTGTCACTTGATTTTTGGCGAAGCTTTAAGGATTTCTATTATTATTGGTGAATGGCTAAGAAAAACTTCAGAGCTTTTACCCTGTGCGAGGCTGGATGAATTCAGAAGGATAACCGGGTGGATTCAGTGAATCATATAATTTGTATTGTTTATTGGAAATTATAATGATGAGTAGAATTGGGCTAGTGGATGAAATTACGTTTTCTAATATATTTGAGGTATGTATTGAGTATGATGTATGCTCGTGTTCAGTCGCTGTAGTTTTTGGCTTCAGCTCAAGTATACCTTAACTAACAATTATTGTGAATTTGAGCTTCAACTAAACCAATATGTATTTATGCTAAGAGTTCACGTCATTCTGATAAAGAAGATCAGTCGTTTATTCAGACGTGATAGCAGTAAGATCCGACGTTCATTATATTCAAAGAAGTTCACGGTACCTACCATAGAATCAGCAGGAGAATGGTGCTAGTTACAACCCTTCCATGTGCAGAAAATAGGTACTTCAGTTGACTACGATATGGAAAGCAAATTTAAACTTTTTAAAAATCGCTTTGCCACTGCTGAAGATTGCTTCAGGCAAGAATTAACAGATTAGGATAATTGAACTTTATTCCAAGACCATGAACTGTAAGTGCTTCTAATTGGAAAGAAAAGTATGGATCCAGCTACACTCAGTAACTAGGTTAAGTCTGTTTCAAGAATTCTACGATTTTGAACTCAGAATTTGCCATCTATTAACGACTAAAGCGAGTACCTACATATGAATGTATCCTAAAAATAGGAGAAGCACAACAAAAGTAGCTATCGAAGTAATTCGAACGATTACACCAGTGCACCTATGTATCTACCTTGTTTGTTACCAACTACAAATTAAAGAACGAAAGTAATTCAAATTTGTTAACAGACTAATGGATCAAACAGAGCAGGCGAATCATTTGGCTGGCGTCTATTCTGCTAGTCCACTGATGAAATCCGTTATATGCTTAAACCTATTTGTAATAAAAAGCCGTCTGCCGAAAGACGGAAGACAAATTGACATCTGTTTCTCACAAACCCGTATCACAACTGCATAAACTTTCCATCCACAATATAGACAGCAACATATGAATACAAGAATTCTAAGCTGTACGGAGCATTGAAAACGCGAATGTTTGGCTCGGAGAGGAACCAGAAACAGAGAAGCGAATACCGCATAGTCAATAGGTATCTTTCTGGCAATTATTAAAGCTGCAATCAATGAAAAAATGTGTCAGGAATTTTAAAAACTCTGGGTGAATACAGAATCTTGGTATGTATGTATGTATTCTCAACAAACATTTAATTAGACTCAGATTAAAAGCTATAACAATTTGCATCAACTGACAGAAAGATGAGGAATACGCGGACGTAGAATACATACTTCCATTGCAACTACACTGCAACAGCAAGTTCAAAACTATAGACACTGTGATCCTCCGGCTTCCAGAGAAGAAGGTATCGGTGACATACTGCATTTCGCTTTTTTCGATCCTTGAACACCATGACCCTAGTACTCTTCATGATCTCCACATTTCCCATCCAAAACATAATCCACTTTCAAATGAAATAAAACTACACAACTAATGAAACCAGAGAATCACAGTGAGGCCAATATAGACTCACTATTTTCAACCAACCAAAGAGAGTACAATTTCGAGTTATTTACAAAACGTGACGAGAAGTAAGAAATTTTCAATAAATAAGGTGATATCTCTCAGATGACCGCTGTCTTTCTAACTTTTCTTTCTCAAACATGGCATACAATCACAGAGTGAACTATTTATTACATGCACTTACTGTTTGTCTTAGTTTTTGAGTAGTTTCCCATTATTTCCAAGAAGTTGTCCACTAAAAATCTATCCTCCAGACTTATGCGCCGTTATTAAGTTGGACTTAAAAGGAGAAAAATCTAGAACGTTGATCACTGATAGTTTAGTTTATTGTTGCTTGACATTTAAAATGGTAAACAATAGGTCTGTTCCCTGACCTGAAAATTCGTATCAATTCGTACGAAATGAAATTTGTGAATTTTAGAAATTTGTGGTTTTATGATTTTTAGTGCAGAAAGTAAAGGAACAAACCTAATTAGACTTGAACAATTAGATTTTGGTTTAATTGAAATGGAAAGCCAAAAAATAATAGTTCTCTAGCAATTTCTGCTTCACCAATTTATTTATTTATTTATTTATTTATATCAACGACAGAAGCCGACCTTTGGTCACTTAACTTTTTAAAGCGCAGATTATATCGGTTATTTTGTCTTGGAGTACCAAAACGTAATTTTTCAATTTTGTTCATATCTTGCTCCGACTATGTGCGAATATTCGTTGTGCGAAGCAAAACTGGAAAATAATTTCCAAATCACATTTTTTATTAAACTCAACAGGAATCTATATTGTTGATACAATATGAGCATTTTATAAACAACTATAATTTGAGCTGTTCCACCTCAATATGAGCAGAAACATCATACTTATCTCCATCTTAAATTTCAACACTGGAAAATCAAATCCTCAGCTGTGGATTATCTTCTCATTCTAAGTATTTCTAATACTGTCTACATCTTATTCTGTTCTCCAAACAAAAGCACCTTCTTTGGAATTCTGTAAGCATCTGCAATTTCAATCTTAAAAACCATAAAACAGAAAAACTTTCATTATCTTTCATAAAAATCGTTTTTATTTATTATATGTCATCAATAGTATTTATCTCATATTTATATTCAAATTGTTACACAATTATCGTTTAAAATATTTTACTTTTTTTTTTTAAATTTAATCTTAAAAAGAAAACAGCAAAATTTTCTTAAAAACTTATTGCAAACATAATCATAATAGTAACAAGTAATGGGATCTAACATGAAACAAAAATTTTAATTTTTAATAAAATCCACAAAATTGAGTACATAATGAGAAAATTTAATAATTTTTCTTTCAAAACAAATCAACAAATATAACGACAAAAGTAATAAGATTTTTAGTGACAGGGGGGGTTATGTATTTCAATTTTAATAATATATATTTTTTTTTTAAAGAGTAACTTATTTAGCTTTTAGTTTAAGAATATTCCTTTTTTTTATATTTTACGTAAAAATCGTTGCAAAAATTCTTTGGAGTTTTATATCTTTCTTTCAATTTAAATACAAAAGAAATCTACTAATGAACGGTTTTGTAATAGTATTATGTATTCTTTTAAAAATGAACTTGAAGCTAACTCTTCTAGTAAACAAATTTAAATAATTACTAGCCCTAGTTACTAAGCTACATTCATATACTCTTAATTATTTATTTGCTTTAATTGCGTTTTTTTTTTGTTTATTATTTAATTTCACAGTTTTATTTTCTTTACGTTGTTTTAATGGATAATACGTATATATTTTGTAAATCAACTACGCGAATAATTATTATTATTATTATATGCTTTTTTAAAATATCCTGTTTTAGTCCAATTTTTCCTATAAAAAAAAAAAAAACAATACACACAGAACTCTTATCGTTGACAGAGATTAGCGCTTAAACTATTATAATATTTTTATTTTATAATTTAACGAATTAAAATTAAAACAAATTAAATAAAAATTAAATCTTTAATCGCTATACACGAGTTGGTGTACCAAATATCGGAGCTCGACGTGGTGTTGGCGATGGATTATTATTCACAGAACGTCTTGGTGGTCCTTGCTGACAATCGGAATAGGAACGATCTAAAATAAAAAAGCAAGACACTCTTTTAGAAAAAAAAGTGTTGTTTTTCGAAAATCAAATGAAATTTCGTGCAATAGAAGTTACATGCAATACAACGATCAGGCAAAGGCATTCATCATACGTATGGATATAAATTTTCCCTTCTACTAATTTTTGTATACAAAGAAACTGATATCTTATTGAATAAAATAAAAATTCGGATTTTTATTTAATAATTACTAGAAATACACAAAAATGTTTTTGCAAACAAATTTAAAAATAAAATTCTATTTTTGTCTCTCATAATTTTCAAATAAATACATTACATATTTAAACACCCCCACCCACCAACTGTCATTCTAAGCACCAATTACAAGGCTCATCTTTGCAAATGACTTTTGGCAACACTATTACGAATTAACTGTTCGTGAATTACTACAGTGCGATCGGTCGGCGTCGGTTTTATAAATTATTTCAATTTCGCGAATAAAATGTAAGATATGAGCAGTATTATGCAGAAAATGTGCGTAAATTTTGTGAAATTAGTTTATTTGATGGAAAATGTGTTCATATTAAGGTTTAAATGCATTCGATGGTGTTTAGTTAGTCAAATTGTGTTCGATGTAAAAAAATGAGTGTCGCAGGTGGGTGAATTTGGGGTAAAAATTCTCCTAATTGGAAATAAATTTACGGGTAAGTACTTGAAAAACTTGTTGAGCTGTATTGAATTTTATCAATATCACATAAATAATAAAGATTTAATATATTTTCTTGTTCGCAATTAAGAGATTGTGGGTGGAAAACCAATTAGCGTTCTGCTGTTCATTTTCAGAAGGGTTACTGGATGGAGTCGTTATTGAATGAAATTCATTTTATTTAGGCCTACTGTCCAAGTAGCAGCACTTCATACGGACGCTTTCGTCATTTGCAGCTTGTACGCTTGCTTGCAGCTTGCGTATAAACTAACGAAGATCTTCTGTCCATGGAGCGGAAAAGTCGCATTCGCGTAGTCGCAAGCAATCCTCATGCAGCCTGAGCTGCAGCTGGTCATTACTCAAACGTATTGCAAGGCGCACGTTACTTTTTGTTTTTTAATGGTGATTTCGGAAGTGAATGAAATAGAAATGACCTATACTTGTAGCTTGCATGAAGCTTGTATGAAGTTTCGTTTAGATGCAAAATACGCCTGCAAGTCTGACGCCGTCGTGGACTGTAGATTCTAGTAGGCCTTACACTTTGGGGCTGCACTGGTAGTGTCTTTTTTCTGCTACAAATTCGTCTGTAATAGGGCAGAAGCTACACCTTTTAGGTTTCCCACACTTCCTATTGCTACGATTCATCTGCTTTCACTTTGTTCTGCGCCATGTATTTCTGGGTCGACCGGTTCTTGGGATAAAGACTTCTTTGCTTATTGTTTCCGGACCTGTTCTCTGTCAAAGATGTTCGTTATTGTGTTGTAGTTATCTGCTCCTTTGCAGAACCTTTGCAGTTTTCTTTTGATAGAAGAGGTTAGTTTATAGCTGCTGAAGCCACATAGCTCCCTTTTGATCTGTATTAAGCAAGCGTAGTATCGATTAAAACTTAATGCTCTCCGCAATGCTGTCTCGGTAGTTTGGATTATATTTGGTTCAGGATTATCTTCCCTTTTTCAGAGATATCCCAGCTCTCTCTATCAGCAGGTGTAGAAACTTAACTGATGTTGGTCGTGGGTATTTTGTTAAGTTTTACATCTTGCTACTTAGTGCTTTGATCGCGATTGTTATTCCATTCTTACTGGGATTCCATTCGTACTGGGTGTATACTGTATACACAAATTCTTTTCAGTTGGTCATCATGAAAATGAAGCAAAGAGCCTTCTAAATGAAAATTTGTTTGCTTTGGTCGAAGGTTGAGTCTAATTTTGAGACTTCGGCTAGCAGGTTCATCCATAATCTTGTTTCTCTTGAAACCAAAGTACTCACGTCATTTTAAACTTATTTTGTATGCTTAAGGGCGTAAAGGCTAAATAATCGACAAGGATCTATTAAGGCTTATATACGTTTCGTGTGCGTTTGCCATAATTTTGCACCTCAATTCTTCTCTGGGAAAGGGAAGATAAGAGGAGCATTCATATTCTTCGGTGCTGGTACCCGATTTCAAATTCTTCACACAGATTAAGCAAGTGTGAATGCCTACGTTATACAGAGCTGGCATGGAGTTAAAGAAATGATGGGCCATTAGCAGTAGTATCAGTTATTTATCACCGAATTCTACCTAGAAGTCATTTGGGTACTTTTCACTGTTTAGAGCTTTTGTTGCACTCAATAGTACACATCTGCAAGCAGGGTATTACGGTAAGAAATCAAAGCAAATTAGATCCCTAGGATCCTCATTTGGAAATATTAAGAAATCAATATTTAATTCCAGTTGACATTGCTTTTATGATTCTATGAGTAGGGTTCTGTTTGCGTATTTAAATCGAGGTAGCAGAACGATCTACTCACATTTGGATTGTAAGTAGTAATTTATTTGATATATTGCTCATCAACTGAAACGGATTAGTATTTTCAATGTGAAACCTCTTGTCTTCAACCAAACATTGGTGGTACTTTTCCGATGATATAGCGTGCAACGTAGGTTCCTTGATCATTTTTCGTACTTTCTTAGATTCTATATTATAAACTTAGAGCAGCGATTTTAATCTCTCAATTCAGGTATTAAAAAAATGCTTTTCAGTTTCTTCTAAAGAAATTGAAGCAATATTCTACCTTGCACAATAACTAAACACACATATATATATAAGTAAAAACTACACAAACATCAATTAACATATAAACATGCAGTGCATTTACATTCCTCATAACCATGTGCTTTTGTAGATAGAATCCCATTTCTAGTCACAAAACATCAAGAACAACACCGAATAGTAGTGATTTTTTTTTTGTGAAATCTACAATCTCCTACCTCTAAACTTAATGCCTTGCGATTCATTTATGATTGCAGCCAAAGCAGGGTGCTGATATCTTTCACGAAAGATACCCGAACCACTGTTGGTCGTTGTGTTACCATTGCCATTACCATTTCCGATTCCGGCCGCTGTCGCTGGTGTGTGTGTTGGTGTCAAGGATTGATTTCCATTTGCCATCTTATAGTAACGATTCTGATTGGGATCATAGAGTTCATTGTGATTGAGACGGTTAACTGATTTGATTGATGCACAGCGATCTTCTTCGTTGCGAATTTTGAGGACACGTTCCTGAACACTGTATCGGGATCCATTAAGGGTGTTCACCTGATTGAGATTGGTGATGTGATTCATGTGTTTCGAGCGAAAACTTCCACCAGGCGAGTGCAACAGTGTGCCTCGAGATGAACTGACAGTGGTTTCGGTTGAATCACGTGGACTGGCGTGACTCACATCACGATAACTGGACGGACGGTGAGTGGAGGGCGGAGTATCGAGACCACTGTCGTTGGCTGTGTAATCAAGATCGGTTGTTTGAACTGAAATATAAAAGCAATGAGTATTCATACGGGGTGTGCCTATGTATTTCACTTACCTGAATGCCTGACATCAGTTGTTGGAGCTCTTGGCTTTCGGTACAACCAATCCCGATCCAATTCATTACCATTCTCATTGTTGTTTCTAAACATTCTGGGACGTCTCAGTTGCACTTCCTCATCCTCTTCATCTACCACCTGATTGCTTCCGAAACTGCTGTTGATAAAGATCCTCCTCGGTGATCCGTACAAGCCATTCGAGAAAGAACTATTCTGACTCGCATAACCATTCGAGTATCGACTAAGATTTAGATTATTCGAATAGGGAATCTTCTGTGGCGTCGAATGATTGGTTGACATTCCACTGTTGTGGTTCTCATTATTCAACGCACTCAGATCAGGAACCGAGTCGGAGAAGAGGAACGGATTCGTTGAATTACCATTCAACTTGTGCTGCCGACCATTTGTCATTAGCCAGTCATCTAGGGCGCTCGAGTATGTACCACCTAAACCAAAGTGGTGTGCCTGCAGTGAGGCATGTGAAACTGGAGCCGCAAGTGATGCACGCGATCTTGGACCTTGCGTGATCTTAAGTGCGCGGCGACGTTCCTTCGATGTTAATGTGCATTCCTAGACAGATTACATGAGAAAAGGAGAAGAAAAAGAAAAAGAAGAAGATAATTAATGTTGATGATCATGACGGAGAGGAGGAGTCCAGGAAGAAACTGACAAGAGTACATTGCTTGCATGCTGCTTGTCTAAGGTACAACAGGAGTGAGTAATTATTGGATGATTGCGTAATTTCTTACAATTCAAGTTCTCTTTGAGTGAGAAGCAGCATGTAAGCATAGTGCTCATATTTAAATGAAGGGTAACGAACTTACCTCGAGTAATTCAAACCAATCTTCTAAGCCTTCATCACAGCGTAGGAGAACACGACCCTCTCGACCAAGTAGTAAGCCAATTGCACTGTACGAACGGCGGTTTAGCCATTCTACTTTTTCAACGTCTACAAGCTTTACCTGGGAAAGAATAGAAAGGAGGATCAAATTAGTTTAATACTCTGTTTTATGTTGTAAGATAATTTAAGGAGAACGTCTATCCATAGACATACAATTAATTAATTATCAGGGCGATCAGAATGGGAAGAAGGAATATGAAGGAACATGTTTTTTTTTTGTGGGTGTTTGAATGTGATCTTATTGCTGAGTATCGTTGGTTGGCAGAGCTGAACAAGATCAAAAAAAGTTCGTTGTCCAGTTCCATAAGGGACAAGTTTGTCGCGTTGTAAAATATTGAGTCATACCACTTCCTTTTGGGTACCAATTAAGTCTACATTTCGCTCGGTGGTGGGTGGTAGCTTTCAGTTCAAGTTTACATCAGAAGCATTTGAATTCCTCAGTTTTTTCTACTGGAACTCTTGCTAAAATTTTTTTAAAATCAAGAGTGATATTCAATCATTTCCGTGTTTTTGTGGATTTGGATTTTTCTGTGTTCTCATCTATTCCTTCCTGCGACCAACATCTTTAATTATGGTGGCCATAGATTTTCTGAATAACTAAGTAATGGGACTATATTGAGTGTTCCGATTGGAATTGTTCATTAAGTACCAGGGAAATTCAGTCTTGTGAGGCAGGGGCTATTGGCTCCAATTACTTTCGAAAGCATTTCATATGAAAATAAACCGTTGGATGCGTTTGCGTCTGGTGTGTTTATTTTTAGAGGATGTTTGTTGTTTTAGAGGAGTACTATTTAGAGGATTCGCAGATTGAAAGAAGGATTAACACCTGAAACATAGCTTTTGTGCAATGGACTGGTTTGTTATGATACAATGATACAATGATACAATTTTTAGTGGAGTGATTTAAGTCAATTACTACTTCACATTTGGTAGAGAATTTTGTATTCGTTTTGGGCTCTAGTATTTAATTTGATTGTATAGAATTCCAAAGCAGACATTCTTGAAAAGGTCTACGAATATTGACCCCTAGTGTGTTCAGAAGAGAATACGATGATGGTGGGTCTGATACCTTTTGGAGCAGTAAGAGGAATTTTACTTGCTTTAAGTGACGAATGTCGAACGGAATGTAGTTCTATAATAGTTCAGGGAAGGTCCATTAGGAGACTTAGAGTTTTCTAAGGAGAATGGAAGTAGTTGTGAATTATGAAATTATATTTACATACGAAACATTTTTATAAAAATAATTCTGTCGAGAACTATTGTAGGTATTTACTTTCAAGGATTTCGAAGACTTTATTTGTGTTGGTTATCTGTATCTTATTTCGATGGCGCCTTAGCAGATTATTCAAATACCTAGCAAAGCAAGTATCTTTACTAATCTAAATGAGTATAAGCAAAGTCAAAAATAAATAAAACTTTAAGCTTGAAGACGTGCGATCCTTAATTTTAATAAAACCCAACTTACATCCACGTTTTATCAATTCATTAAGCCATTAAGTAAATGATACCTTCACCATAATTGATGTAGCAAGTCTCTTTTAACTTTTAACTGCTTATCTACGTTCAAATTCGTTTTGACTATTATTCATAACCGCAGTCAATAGACTTTATGGGTAAAATCAACGCCAAATATTCATGACAATCAATCAAACACCAAATTGATAATGATAATCAAACATATTAATCCCTCGCTAAACAGAAAACAACATAATAACGCTTATGTTCTTAAAGAATAAATCATTTCCAAGTTGGCTTCATAATTCTTTCGAAAAAAAAGACAAGTATCAATTTTTATGTGAAAAAGAAACCAAAATTAAAAGCGAAATTCGCTTGTTATTACTATTTTCTTGTTTAGTTACAATTAAATTGCACGAAAGTACATAATTGTACCAAATACAGATAATGGCAATTGAAGGAGAAGAAAAAGAAGTTTTCTACTTTAGTTTATTTTTCTGTGCTGCAAAAGAAGAAAATTTCCGTTCTTGGTCTAGTGATTGATTGATAATTGCAGAACGAATTGCTGATGAGTTTTAATCAACAGTAAACTCGAAGATGAAGTGCATTTATTGGCGATGAATAGTAGCGGGAAAATGTGCAGAGATAAAGAGAAATTTCTTTATCGTTTATTTTTCATCATTAAAATGACATTAATATTATTATAGAAGAAATATGTATATGAATTGAAAAACAAAGAAATTATCTCTGTACAACGGATGCCACGATCTGGGTGGCTTTGAGGAAGCAATGTGTCATTCTTCGGGTTCAATGGTTGTTCTTTCAAGCACAACGTTTTTTTTTAGAAACTCCATAGCTCCATAATCCATGTGAGCTTAGTTAATATTTAAGATCACTTTGCTCTATCACCTCACTTTTGTTCACATTAGCTGTGTTCAATGAAGCTGTTCTGGACTGTTCGGATCAGAAAAGTACAACTTTTGCTGTTCAATGAGGAATTTTCTGTTCTGAACTGATCTGATTCTTGTTCAATGAGGTTGTTCTAGAACAGTTTAGAACAGGATTTTCTGCACTTACTTTTTAGTTAGAACAGATTCGTGAAAACTGTCCAAATCAGTTGTCATCGTTTTGTAGTCATTAATTTGTTAAGTCTTGTGGTAAATTTTATTTCAAATAAGGTTTTATTTATTTAAATTGATACCGAATATTACGATAGAGTATTTTTAGTTAATTCCTTTGCAAAGTATCAAAATATTTAGATTTTTTCGATGTTAACAAACGAAAACTTAACAACAATTTGTTTTGACAACTTCATTTGACGTATGACTGACTGTTCTAACTTGTCTGACATTTTTCACGAAACTGTTCTGTTCTATCCTGTTCTATTAATTCATTGAACAAAGCTTTTATATTCAATTTGTCCTTACTGTTATCTTATTGATAATTTGTCCTACATAGCTCGGTTTAAATAAACCTTACATGGCATTTACATCGTAAAAATCTAACAAAGGAAGGATATGGGTGGATAGATAACGAGAAAAATTTTGATCCAGTGGTTTGCATCTGTGATTTGATCTACTTCTGCTACCCCATGGGTCGTGTTTAAACTAAGTGGGGAAAAAACTACGATTTGTTTGTCATTCGTTTATAATTTACAGTATTTCTTTACGTATTGTTGATACATAAGTAGAAATGAGTTCATTGTGCTCTTAATCTTGGCTAAAGATTTGGGTTTGGTTATTTGAATGGAAACGAATCGGAAAAGTTGCGAATTTGTCGTTTTGATACCTTAGTCTTAACGATATGTATCTTACGCCGTAAAACAACAAGTACGCTATTTCTACTGGAGTACGCTGTGAAAATGAACAGGGGTACTTATAAAATAACAGGCGTGTACATGCTATTAGGTAAAGAGTACCTTATGTACAAATAAGGTCATATAGCAATGGATAAATAATATAAGATTTTGTAATAGAATTTTATTTTGCATTCATGCAGATTAGATTGTAGGTTTTAGAAAACTTTAGAGTCCCGTGTCAAGTTAGAAAAGAAGATCCAGCAGTAATGTGGGTCCTCGTTTTTGGTCACCTAAGAATTTTTTAATGTTTTTGGATGATTTTGCTATTATTTTAGATCAGTTCTCGTTTCAGTGTAACGTAATGGATTTACTTAGAAAAGATTTTAAGTCAAATTAGGCCTGTCACCATGTCATCTGCCGAGTGTACTTTTTCGTCGTACTCATTCGCTGCAATGTCTCTCTGAACTGCTCAGTCATTTTCAGAAGAGACACACGGCAGTTTAAAGCGGCTTTTGAGTTGAAGAAGCAGTATTCCAGGGATTTGATTGTCGCTTGACTGTCAGTGCTAAATGCTAATATCCCTGACAGATATTGCATTAGGTAGGTAGGTAGGTTGGGGAGTTGGCTAAAGTGTGCAGCCTCACTCGGATCTCAAAGGATCCATTGTCCGGTGTGAGATACCTGAAATAAAACAAGACCACTATTACCAAAACTTAAACCATGTCGGAAGCGGCCCTCCTAAACCATCGGGTTTTTGTGATGAATTTTGGGGTGGTTTTAGGTGGCGTGTTAGCTAGTTCGTTAAGGTCGTTGAAAGATACCTTTCCCAGGGTTGAGTATCTTGTTTTCATTCTTCTGAGGTGGGCCGCCATTGTGGCCATTGTGGCCTGCGATAATATCTATGAGGAGGCTCAGCTGTATGTATTCAGCGATAGGAGTTCCCTAGTCCTTCTTCTGTTGTATTGGGCCCAAAGTCTTCTCGAAACGTGGCATGAGAAGAGAGGTTTCCACCTTGTGTTGGCCATGTTGAGAAAGTCCAAAGTCATTTTAGACATGAGGAGGCTAATGGGCGTTAGGACTGAATGGTCTACTGATAGGTCTTTTGATTCTGATCCTTTTCTCGCAAGCTCATAGGCCATTTCATTCCCGTGGAGGAACATGTGTCCCGGAATGTTGTGATATTGTGCTTTGAGCTGAGGGATTTGAATTCCTCTTTGCATCACTTGACCAATTTCGAGTTGGTTGGCATGGAGGTAATGGCTTTGATGGCTGCTTTACTGTCCAGTTCTCCCTAGAGGGAATTTTGGAGTCAAGGTTGAGGCTGAAGCCCGTATGGGGTTGAAATGTAGTCGGAAGGTAAGTTGATAATTGACCATTAATTGCGCTTGTGGTACCTACACAGGCTAGACGATGAATCCTTGTGAGGGTGTTTAGGTTTGTGGCTTTTGCGGCTGCGGGCCACCAGACCAAACGACCGTATGTATGGATAGGTCTAACAATGGCAGTGTACATCCAGTGGATTGTTGCTGGTTTTGGCCCCCATTTTTTTCGGAAGATTCTACTACAAGTGTAAAAAGCAATCGAGGCCTTCGGGTATATTTCTCTTAAAGAGAACTAGTTCGGTTTTTTATTCATTTAGACTGAGACCACAGTGTTTGGCCCAGTTATTTAGGGCGTTCAACGCTGTTTGTAGAAGGTCAACGATTGTGGGCAAAAATTTACTTGTTGCTAATAGGACAACGTCATCAGCATAGGCCACAGCCCTAACTCCGTTTTGGACTAATCTAATTAGTACATCGTTGATCACTAGGTTCCAGAGTAGTGGTGATAAGACGCCACCTTGGAGGGTACCGCGCGAGGCCACAGCCTGAGCTTGGCTACTACCCAGTTCTGATTTGATGTTTCGTGCAATTCATTTGATAGGGTAGGATTCACGTGCATCTGGTCTAGTGCTAATCTGACTGATTTCAGGTTTACATTGTTTTCTTTCAATGTCCAGGAAAGCTGCTAATGTATACTCTTTGTGGTGGAGTGATTTTTCGATTATAGTAACCACCTCATGTAGAGCTGTCTCAACTGATCGGTCCTTCATCTAGGCATGCTGGGCAGGTCTATTGCATTACATTTCAGTCAGGACAGGGCTCCTTTGATCGCCATGATTTCTGCCTTAAAAACGCTACAATGATCTAGGTGGCGGAAAGAGATGCTTAGAAGAGAAGACACGTGTAGAAGGGGACAGTGACCCATTCACTTCGCTCAGAGATACTCGAACTGAAGTTTCGGTCAAACAACATGGTCGGCGGGTTATAGTCAGTGTCTTCTAGGGTAAAATTGAGGAGATCACTGATCGAGAAGCGGCCCTCATGAAAGTTAGACCACTGTGAGGAGGCTTTGAGTCGGATATCCGCATTCGCAGCCAATTGCTTGTCAAGAATATCTAAGGAGCGAAGGTAGAGCATAATGTCCATCTGAAGGAGATCTTTGCACCTTGGATAGGACATTGAGGTAAGTAGCCCTATTAAGAGCCGGCCACCAAGAAAATCACGGCATACAGTAGTATAGACCCCAGCTCCTATCTATGGCCATTTTACAGGAGTATTGACCCACACTAGCCTTCTTTTCAATTTCAGTCTATAGTTTCTGATGAATCCATACCAATACAAATAAAGTTGTTTCATTTGCTTGGAATTTGAAGATGAAGATACTCGCAGATTCTCTTAAAGACAAAAGCAACTAAGTCATTTTATTTCTGCCTGATGTGATACATGATTCTCTGAATCATCAAATCATCCCCGTTCCAAAATTGTTTTTCACCAGAATTTCATCCACCTCATGCATCCATACACATCCCATTTAATTTGCCTCCAACTCTTCAAATTCAACACCCAAAACCAATAAACTTCCCTCGGCAAACAATTAAGTTTTCATCGTTTCACTTCGCTTTTCCGAACTTTTTTTTCTTTTTATTTCTAATCTCATTGAGCACATAACCCGGCGTAAAGTGGGCGGTTGGTTGGCGCGTAACGAAAACATACATATTCTAATTTTAGCCGCACTGCCGAAAATTAATTGATTTTTCATCGGAATCACAACAACTCTAAACTGCCATAAACCAGCGATAGCAGCGGTGTTGTTGGCGGGTATGTGCTTAAATATTCGATTGAAACAATTTCAAGGTGGAAAAGCATAGTTTTTAGTGAAACTTTTGAGTCACATGGGAAACATGAAAGCAAAACTATTTACTACACCGCATGCCACCACCAACCACTACCGAAGGTGTTAAAACTACTTAGTTGCGTCGACATTGAGTCGAATCAAGACTAATAGTCGATTATCATGAAATTGGAATTTGGAAAAATTAAAAAAAAAAAAAAACGGAAATGAAAGTCCCTCCACCATTTGAAATGCTAATGGAAGCGAGGTTTTTTTGCTGGCAGCTCTGTTCTTTTGTTTAATAAATAAAAGGATTATGACGCCTTGCGTGTGGCAGCCGCTATGATCTATTTTTAGTGTAACGAATGTGACGCAGGTGTATTTTTTTTTTATTATTTGATTTTTTGACAAAATGGCAATTAACTATGGCATGCTCCAGAGATTTGTTCAAAGCAAGAAATTAATTTTGAGTTCATAATAAGCGATGAAATATGTCATGTGTGACCAAGGACAGGAAGTGGTAAGTATTTAGTTGGCGAATTTTGTTTGGTCAAGATCAGGGAGATATGTAGTTGTTTTGGATGAGGGCATTCATCTGTGACAGATGGTAGATACTACTAGCAAAACTACTGTCAGTCACCTAACAAAAATCGTTTCAGGACTTAAATGCAAGAAAGAAATAGATTTTTAGATTACATTCGATTTCTTACTGGAAGGGCTCTTAAGAATCTTAGACTTAGTGAAAGTATTATGTAACGTCCTTTAGAATCTGCCCAGAATCTTTTCTGGCAGAGCTATCTTTTAAAAGAAATATATGTTGTTGATAGCTTTAGAAGCATACCTATGCATATGTACTACAGTGTGAACTTGTCGAGTGACTCTTAAAGCAAAGATACTGATATTAGTCAGGATTTTCAAAGCCATTTCGCAATCTCTGGGTTTACAATGGCAAATCTTATCCAAGCCAATCCAATAAAATGAGTATATTGTAGCGGCGTCTAGTCACTTTATCCCAAGGTGCCAACCGTGTGAATTCATGTTAATGTTCGAGGAACGTACCACTTAAGTTTAAGTATATGTGTGTAACAAAAAAGAAAACCCGAAGGAAAAACTTCACAACTTATTCTCCCGCTTAGTGCGGAACATCTGAGTTTCAAACCAATATATCAAAAATATATTTTTCTAAGCTACATCATCTCCTATCTAACTTAAGTACGCCATTAGCAACAAATTGCAGTAAAATTTTGCGTATAAAGCATTAAGGTATCAATTGAGATTTCTGTCCATTACACCAAGAATAACTGTTTGATTCCATAATGAATAAAAAATTGCAGGAACGTCTGTATGTAAAAAAAAATTCCTTATCTGTAAGTCTTTCGCATTAAGATTTGTTGCTTTTCTCCTCCAAATGAATACTTTCATTTGACGCTTCGATGACAGCACGTATTTCTGTTTAAGTGTCAATTATTTAACAATTGCTAATGTCAACAGAAAGTTGAGAAATTTTCACGTTTTGCCTTTCTGTTTTCTTGGCAAGAAACTTAATCCGACTTGACATCTCAAGGACTGGCAAAAGTCCCAATAGATACAATAGATCTGTCATTATGTCATTAATTGAGAATCCAAAATTCAGCTAAAATTAGATTAAAAGTGTATAGGGCTAGCGTAGATTTTAATCAATTTTCCTGATTACTAACTATTAACTGTCAAAGTGACATTTGTAAATAAAACTATTTACCTCACCAAAAAGACATTTCCGTTTTTTAATGATTTACTGCGGTGTTTACTTGCTTACGCACTTCCTCTCGTAAATAACGTGTATTTATAATTTTAATATCCTCATTAAAATTAACAACAATCTGCAAATTTATTACTTTCCCTGGCGTGAAATTTCGTTCTTTACACAAAAAAAAGGAAAAAAAAAAGAAAGAAAACAATAAATTAATGCCTGCTAATTTAAATCTCTTGTTTGTTGTGTACGTATTAGCCTCATGAGAATTTTACCATCAACTTGTAGTCTCTGCTGTGATAATGACAGTGAAATTAAAAAGCAGAAGAAATTCAAATCAGTTTCGCAATGAAAAATTTTCAACAGAGTCAGTACGCGCCTGTTTGGCGCACTCATGGGAAATTTGCCAAAAAAACACGAGCTCTAAGATTGTCTTCATTATGTGTGTAATGTATGTATATGAACGCGTCACTGGCGTACTCCCACACACATACTCATACATCACAGCAACAACCAGAAGTGTGAAATTGAATGCTACCACTCGAATTTAACGGTAGCTGTCATAAAATGATAAACCAGCAACAAATGGTGTAATGACAGCCAAACGAACACAGCCAGACGAAGAGAAATGTAAAAAATTCATACTATGCAGGAAGCAAAACCATTAAAAGCATGTTTAAACAATATAAAGTTAAAGTTTAATGGTATTTCGGCTAATTAGCCAACAATGATGAATTAGCATTAAAATGTTGTAAAAATAAAACAACCAACATTTTTAGTGGCCTGATACAAACTTTCAATGGTGGTCGGCGGTGGTGGCGGCGGGCGTGTTGGCAAGATGTGTACGGATTTTTTTTGTTTTATTAGTATGTTGGATGATGACAAAATGCATGAAAAGATAGATTTATGTTTTATGCTCTCTGGAATTAGATTAATTGGCGGAAATTTGATGGATTGTGTATTATAAGATTTCAGTTTTAAGAAGGGTAGTTAAAAAGATGAAGTACGAGTTGTTTCACAAAGATACGATCGCATTTTATAGGTTTTTAACGTACAGATACAGTACATTAAAACATAATTACGCAAAATTGCATGAAATTGGAGACTTAAATTGAATCCCCTCACATGGAAGCGACTCACATAGAATCGAGTGTCTTTCTCTGAACTTTATAAGCTTGAGGCCATAGCTCCCTCACATTAAATATTTTCTCCGACCACAACACTTGTCTAAGACAAAAGTCTATTTTTTTGACACTGCTAACCTAAATTTTTCTGCCATTTTGCGTAACCCTAAGGTCAATCTGTGCATGGTCTAAAAAAAAAATAAATAAACAATGAAAACATGGACATAATTTGTTACCAAAACACTTAGCACCGAGACCCACAAACACTACTGCTGCTGCTGCTTTGACAAAGCCCCCACGAACCGGCATCAAAGTGGTAAAACCTGAATAATGACCATGTTCTGTGCTGTGAAATGCCAAAGGCACGCCAAAGCCAGCCACACTACTATAATACTTGACCGCACCTGGGATTAAACAATAGATGGATATTTTTCTATTTTTTTTTTTTACGCTATGCGGCTTAATCCAATGTGACCGCTTTTGTTGTCGCTATTAATCGGTTTTTTTTTTCTGAACATTTACTTGATACGATTGTGAAGACAAATCGGCTGGCTGATTGGCCAGTGTGCAGTACCAACAATGCTGATGAAATGTCAGTAGTGGGTGACTAAGGTCAGAGGGAATTGATTGGTTTTGAGGTCTGGTGAAAGGATAAAAGATGATTGATAGACTTACCTTAAAAATGAATTGTCCCATGTCAGAGGCTCGCTCATTGGCTGATCCAGATGCACGCTTAAAACAGTGTAGGTAGTCACGGGTCAGGACGAAGTATCTGAAAGAAAAAAATGAGAATTTTAAAAGTGTCGGTATTTAAAAAAAGAAATTTGGGCTTGGACATTATTTTCTGTTTCAGTATAAGATAATCCTCAGTCAGCATTGAAAAAAAAAAAGCATTTTTCCTAAATCCCTACACCTCTAAGGAAGCCAGCCTTCAACAACTTCCCTAAATGGTATGAAGCAGCGAATTTCTTAAGCCCACTGAAGTACTGAAAAGATCTGAGAAGTAGTGAGTCCAGAGAGAATCAGAAGACACTGAACTTTTTTCTAAAAAAAAAAAAAGATTACAAAGCTACGGGATTCTGATTATAGAATACGCTTGAGAGTTACACCCTTATAGCCTTATAGAATATAGAAATAGTCCAGTCTTTGCAAGTATGTCACTTTTAAAGCTTGATCATAAATGGGCATTCATTTCGGCTTAAGATAACCTGTTTTAACCCAACCTGAGCTTGTGAAGGTGATCTCAATTTTCTTTATGAAAAAGTAACATAAGTCTTCTTATAAGGCAGCTTAGTAGACTGAGATGATCGATTACAATTAGATATTAGTTTCATTGATGATCTTTTTTGTCCACCCTAGGTTTCTGAGGTCGTAAAGACAGTCTTGAGCTCTTGCTCTTAGGAGAGCATGCCATTAGAACTTGATTTCTTAATGGTAATTCTTTTGTCTGATTAAGGGTAATTATAGGCCTGACCCCTAACCTGTTTTTATTAAACCTGACTGTTGAGCTTGTCAAGATGTTCTCAATTTCTTTTATGAACGGTTCACGATATAACTTGGTTGAGATCTCTTTCTACATGAGCGCGCCACCTAAGACGAGGTCTTCCTCTACTGCGTTGTGCCTCCGTGTTTGATTTGAAGACTCTGAAACGCTGCTGTCTATTCGCTCTACAAGTCCTAACCATATCAAACGACTGATACGCAGTTTTTTTTTGACAAGATCGATGTCGCCGTACAGTTCGTATAGTTCGTCGTTGAATCTCCTCCTCCAAAGTCCGTAAACGCAAACGGGATCGAGTATTTTACGAAGAAATATTCTCTCGAAGCGACCGAGGATATCTTCATCAGCTTTAAATAGAGTCCAAGCTTCAGCGCCATAAGGGAGGATTGGGATGAACAAGGTCTTATATAGAATCTTCGTAACTGTTCGGAATAGGGCCTTACTAGTATATTGCTTTCTCAGCCCAAAGAAACAGCTATTGGTAAGATGTATTCTTCGTTTTATTTCTTCTGCTGTTCAGAATTGACAGCAGTTCCAAGGTAGACAAAGTCCCTTACTACCTCAAAGTTATAGTAATCCTTCTCTTTTTGCACTCTTCCTGTGTGGAGAGTTTCTGTTCCTAGGGTCATCGCATCATCAGTTTTGACATTTAAATTACTAAGCGTTCTCACTACAAGTCTTCAAACTGTTAATCCTTCATTCCATTAGTTACTTTTTTGTCGTGATGCATAATATTCTGTAGTTCCATCGTTATTTGTAGCTCTAACGTCTAACACATTTGAAAGTCAGTGAACTTTCATAGAAATACTTTTCTAACTTATACCCCTCAAGTTCGGGCTTTGTTGTATCTACTGTTTTGATATCCTTTTAAGCTCATTTCGACAAACTTGGTTTTATGTTAATTACCATCTTCCATTAGTCTCTACAGTACTATAATACAATTTAATTTGATTTAAAGTTTTAAACCTCAATTCAGAAGATAATATCAAAAGATGAACTTTTATTCCGCTCTCTAAATTTACTGCAAGCTCCCTGTTATTATATTTATTCTTATTTATGGTCTGTGTACTGAGTCTGTGTATACACATAACCAGTTAGATAATCACAAAATAAAATAAATTCCCTAACAATCATCCAGGGAGAGAAAAAAAAAACTCAACAGAGCAGTAAGCCATCAAGCTAGATGCAACTTTATGTTGCATCAACTATCCCAGCTGCCTTACAATTTCCAGCTTTTCTCCTCCCACATCCCACACATGAATCGTGCATTATCTCCTCCATCCACAGAGTGGTATGTTACATAAGAGCGATGCAAAAAAAAAAAAAAAGGAATCTATGAGTGTGTATCATCATACTTATCATCGTTATTATCATCTTCTTTACCGCTATTCTCGTGTTCTACTCGTATCTTTCTCTAGAGACGATGAAGCCTGCTGCTTGAACTCGAGCTCCAAATGAAGGAGAAGTAAAGGCGAACAGAAAAAAACAAAAAAAAAGTAAACGAACACAAAAATTTTGAAATCCTCCAAAGGCTAATGCAATGGACTGACAAAAAGAAGAAGAGAGTAAAGCACCATGTTTCGTTCCCTTCCATCATTATTTTCGTACGACACCATCCATCAAGGGTGGAATAGTTGTTGTATGTGGGTGGTTTGAGGTGACGGGAGATTAGAAGCTTGTTGTGTGGATGGATTAAGGTTTTTCATCTTCTCACCTCTCTTTTGGTTTTTCTTTTTTGTTTTGTTTTTTTTTTCGTCGCATTCCCACTCGATTTACTCGGAAATCTCTTCCATCACATGAGAAGAATCAGAGGAACAGAGGTTCCGCATCAAACTTTCATCCCTACTTGCATACTTATGCCATTCATTATTTATTCCATCAGAGAGATTACAATGGGGCTTTCGGAGGCTTAACAGATGTGAGACAATTTTTTTTTCTCCATACCATGAGTTGGTCCACTAATAGCGGGGGATAGAAATGGAAAAAATTGGACAACAGTTGAAGGGACTATTGACAGTTGGTCTAGGTCGTTTGATGAAATTGGACTTGGAGAGGGTCTATGAGGAGCCTCAAATTGATGGACTTTTGCGGTGGAATTATGAGGAAGATTATGAGGATTTGATGAATTTTAAGCTTTTTTATAACACCTCTGATGTGGAAGTGTTATAGAAGATAGGATAGATGAAAATGTTCTCCAGATCTTGAAAACGAGTTTGCTTAACACTTCGGGCTATGAAGGGAAGAAATATTTCTATTTTAATTCAAGTATAGTCGAGGAATTGTTCGCTTGAGTGTCTCGATATCGTCCTTAAAGTTACAGCATTTTTGCTTCTTTGTAAGTTTCTATATCAGTTTTCAGTACTAACTCTTGCATCTATAACATGAAGAGTTAAGTGGATATATAATCTTGTAACGAATTCGTCATAGGGTATGGTATGTCCAGAGCAGGGCTGTAAAAGAATGCAATCATTATGGAATGCATTCCTTGAAATCATACTAAGAATTTAAGTGGATTTGTTTCAATTCAATGAGTTCAACTTTGAAAAAAAAAAAAAATCAGTATTCAGTTTGAAGTCACTATTGAAGCAATCAAAGTGTTGAATTCAAAATAAATGCAGTCTTTTTGATTGCTCTCCATTCAGTGAAGTCACCTTGAAGTCACTAGCACTCACTGAATGCATTCAATCTACTGAAGTCATTTGAAGCCACTGAATGCATTCAATTTGTTGAAGTCATTTGAAGTCTTTGAAGTTGTTGAAGTCAGTGAATGCATTCAATTTTTTGAAATCTCTTGAAGTCTTTGAAGTCTAAGTTGAAGTCATTATTGAAGTCATTGAATTGAAATATTTTTCGGAGCAATCAAAAGAATTATATTCAACAATGATTGCATTCTTTTACAGCTCTGGTCCAGAGGGTATTCTAAGGTATTCCTTCCATACCTAACTGTCCTTTTCAACTAGACCTGCTAAAATCTTTTATTGCGTTTAACATTTCGTCATGTATGAATAAGATGGAGAATAAGAATTTCACACAATGAATCCCTAAAATGTTTCCTCATTTACCCACAACCATTTCACTTGTCCAATTAAACCCTTAATCAAGTCTCCCCCCTTTAATATTATATACTCATCACGCCCCAGAAAATCCTTACCATTATATCAGTATTTCTCGCGTCATTCCACACCCAATCGATGACAGATTAAATAAACTTAAATTCGCTCCAATTATAAAATTCCATCTCATTAAATTAAAATTCCTTTACAATTAAAAATCGTCCGCCTCTCCCCAAGCGTGCGCGCTTCACGAAAATTATCCCTGCAAATTATCCTTTGGCTAAAAGTTTTCCCTCTTTTCCTTGCCGTTGCCTACCTTCACGACTAATTACGTCAACGAACTACAATTAAAACCACCCACGGTGCCGTGCTGCTCTGTCGACTTTCAGTTAAATGTATCTGAACTTTTAATGCTCACTCACCTTTCTTTCCATCGTGAAAATAACCGATCACGTTGCTGCCACAATAGGCCACGTTTAATGGGTCCTGTCATCGATGCGACTGGTATGCGACCTGCCAGTAGTGATTGCTGAAAAAAGCATAAAAATAAAAGTTAATATTATTATAAACACAAAAATTAAAATAAATAAACAAACTTTCGTAATGATAAATATGAAATTCAATTTCGATTTATTTCTGATGAAAATGTAATACTCAAGCCGAAGGCCTATCCTGTTGTATCCTGTGTAAGGGTGTAATTATAGAGATGGAAAATAGTCTGTAATTTTATTTATGCTCAGTAAAAAGAGTGAAATTCAGGAAGGAATTTCGCGAAAAGGACACTCAGTTACGGGTTTTCTTTTTTTTTTTTAAATGTAATCATTAGTAGAAGCTATTGCGACAGTAATGGGGTTAAGGGGTTGACATTGTTTAACGAGAAAGTGGACGTAAATTTCCAGGAAACAAATTAAATAACCTGGGGACTTTCAGTTAAAATTTATACCTTTGGGGAGAGTCATTTGACATTTCGTTCTTAAAAAATTCACAGATGAAATTACTGGATATAAATGTTGGTTGGTTGGTTGGTTAGTTGGACGTTGTGAAAAATTGTTAAGTGGACACAAATTATGTTGCTGAGGTACAAACTCTATTTTTTTTCGTTTCTCTTTAGTTATACATTCGCAAACAGACCAGACTTTATTTTTTTTTTTTTTAAATTTTGTTTTTTTTTTCTAAGCAAAACCACTTGAACCTTCGATGTACGTATCGTAAATGTTCGAAGAACATTAAACAAAATTGATACAGAGACTCGTAGGCTTTTAGATCCTTTGAGAGGTGTGCAATCATTCCTGCAAATACTTTAAATAAAGGACAGTCTTTGTCTTAAACATTAAACAGATTCCATTTAAAAATGTAGGTATAGATGCTTACGTATTATCTTTTTACTTTGGATGTACATCCTGGATGAATCATCCACATTGAAAGTGAAAGATAAACGGCGGAAATTTTTACACATTTCATTGGAATGTTTCGTTAGTTTTATTTGAGAGGAGAATTATATAAAAATATTACTTTAACTAATCAGTTTACATACAAGACATACATTAATTCATTTCATCAAAAGTATAAATTCGTTCACTCAGTCTGAATGCATACGATGGATGAAATGCTGATGAGAAGTGTCTTAACAGTAGCGGATGTTGATGATATCTTAAAAGACTGTCAGACATGAAGTACATTATGATCTGACATTGAATCTGGCTGTCTGGAAAATGATTTGAATATATTCTCCATTTGGTGTGAAAATAATCACTTAAAGCTTAACACGATAGCCATTCATCCATCATTTTACATTAACCATATCTCTCGGGTTGAAATGTGTAACTTAGCCTTTTGGGATGATCGGCTTAAACTGATAGATTTGAATTTCTTAATTTGAATATATCGCGATGTTGGCGATTTATACTTCGAACTGTTAGCTGATATTTGACCCAATTTTGAATCGTTTCTTACTGCATTATGGTCATCACGAACCGGCAAATCCACTCTAAGAAACTCTCTACATGTTTATTTCCGACTCTACCTCCTCCTGATCACATCTTTTGTTAAGTGGGTACCTTTATTTTATTTTTAAGTTATAATAAGTAAAAGTGAAAGTTTTTCAATCCTTTTTATAGTAACTTTACTTTGAATTTCTATGACGAAATAATTTGTGTTACGAATGGAATGTAACGATTTTAATGATGGTCATATATCCGTCCCAATCCGTCGCCATCCATTAGATATACATATGGAGTCATCAGTGGTAGAACTAGGGTTATACAAATGATTCACTCAGGATGATTAATAGACTATCTATGAGTGGCTATCATGTCTGCAACATGGCGCCACCAAAATTGTCTCATTCGACTTATGACACATTTAAGAAAATGTATGTAGAAAAACCATGACAGACATCTGTCTCCCAGAAATAAATTTGTTATCCTTGACCTTTTTATTGAATATTTTTTTTTTGTTTACAACTCCTTAACAGTCATACTATATCCATCATAAAACCACATATGTACGGTCATATAAGATCTTGACAAAACTTGACATTTAACTACATTTTTCCTACAACCCCATGACAACTGGAAACTCTTCAACTTCAACATGCTCTTTGTCCATAAAATTTAATTTCTTTGCGCATTTTGTGTTTAACTTTATGACGTCCTTTTGAGTCATTTTTAGATGATGGCCTCTAGCCACAAAAACAAACTATGTACATAGTTTCTTTTCATCCTTGCATATCCTCATCAACTTTTGCTATCATCAGCACTAAAGTTTCTACACAATCCTTCACAGTTCTCTTAAGAGCATATGCACAAGCAAACCAAGAGATACAGAGCGCACGTTGTAAACACGTTCAACTAGAAATTTATTTTATGTGATATAAACATTTTTTTTTTTTTTAAATCCTTTATATCCTTGTACACCATACTGCTACACTACCCTCAGGCCATGAACTCTTAAAAAGGGCATAAATATCGCGCGCGCTTGTTCCTGCTGTAAAGCAGTAGTAGGTCAAAAATAAGAATAAAAAAAGAAAAAAGAAAATACAAAGCAATGAAACGAGCGAGTGAAAACCTCGGAAAAAGATAATTTATATTCATCTGCACGCCAAAAGAAAGCAAAAAAAAAAATGAAGCTCTTTCTATTGTTGTATCTGTTGCCTGTTGGTGTTTTAAAATGGTTACAAAAGGAAGAGCATTACCCCCGACGTCCCCCAGATTGTTATGTACTCGAGGCTCATTTATTTATCCATAAAAGGAGAGACCGTACCACAGTACAACACAACACAAGAACACAACAAAAAAAAACAAAAAAATCTTTCAAATCTGAAAAAATGTGCGGAAAGCGGTGAAAAAATCGTGCTACTCTGAGAGAGAGAAAAAAACATCAATCCTTGTAACGGTTTTTTAGTTAGTAAAAAATAAATGCAAATTGCTGGTATCGCATGTTGAAAGGATAATGTATGGTCATTAAACAAGGATAAAAATTGAGTAATTTGTGGGTATTACAGTGAATGGTTTAGAGGAGTCAGCACCAAAGTGGTTAGATTGGTAAAGTGGGCGTGTTATGAGGGGCGCTTTGACTTTTTGAAGAGTTTTTTTTTAAAAAATGCATGAAATGCTGTGCGATTGAGAGCTTGAACAGAGGAAATTGGATGTAAAAATAGTTTAGAAAATGCTTGGAGTTGGTGTAGTAGGTACTAGTATTTAGTCTGAATGTGTTTTATATTAAGACGGTTAAGAGGGCTGGGACCTTTCACCATTTACATATTACATACTTTCTTTGTGCTTTTCTTATCCCCCTCAGATAAGTATGACTCGGTGACTGAGAGGAAATATTTGTACCAAATCAAGTTCAGTCACCCGCCTCTGATTATTTCGAAGAGATTTTTTAATAATGAATTTTCAAAAAACAAAATTCTAACTAAAGAGCAATCGAAAAACAAATTTCAAAAAAATACGCCACTCTTTGGGTTAGTATAAAAAAAAATGGTGATTGATGAAGAATTATATTTTCAATTTATCGTGGATGAATTTATTAAAACCAAGAATTTCAAGACCCACTTGAAGGTTTGTAGTTCTCGAAACTGGTACACTGATATGCCTAGAAATTGCCAATTACCAATAGAAATCGCTTGTAACGAGTTCAGTAAGAAATTAAACCGTGATCACAGGTCTTTAAACGCGATTTTAGTGGTACCGGGTGTAGTAAGCACAAGTCTAAAAAGATTCATAATCTCAAACAAGGCACTGAATATGATCGTCGGAGAATAGTAGAGGAAATCACTTTCGCGATCAAAACTTAAGTGTTGGTTATTTGCTTTTCGCGGGTGATTTGATTACACTTGAGTCCAGTAAGACCAAACGCCAGTGCATACTGGAAAAGCTTATAGCAGTCTGTAATGATTCTCGAATTAAGGTTAACGAGAATAAAACCGAAAAGATGGTAGTTTGCAGAAGCTTAGTTTATCAGTGTTTAACTCTCTTTTATGTTTAAGACAACGAGTTAGTATTTGAAAGAATAAGACCGCAGATACAAGCGGTTCTATCATTTTAAAAATAGTAGGGTTCGTGATTTAATGGTGAGTAGGTATCCTTGAAATGAATGATCTAAGCTGCTCTTGAACCTGTCTGGGAATTCCTTCGGATAAATTACACTCAGCTATGAAATCATATTACAGAATGTTGCCTTGTTTTGAGATGCTTTTTCATGACAGTTTTACTCTCGGATCCGTGAAGAAAATATTAGATATTGTCTGGGGATTGAACCTGCTCCGTAGTCCAACACACTAACCACTTGAGCTACTGTGCCCACGTCAGATGTGTCTCACTGCTGGAGTTAAATTTTCTGTAGCTTGTCTCAAAAAATGCTGTCATATGCGGCTATAATATCAATGGAACCAATTAGAAACTTCTCCGGACCGATATTTGATCGGAGGTGGATTTTTTTGTTTTTATTCTTTAAAGTCTACCAAAATAATAGTTTTCTAATTTGTATGTTTTCATTTTATTTCAGCACATGTGTATCTCAACGCGTCGTGTCGGTTTTTCGAAATCGGTATTCTCTTGGCCTCACGAGTGTCGTTTATTTTTTTTTTTTTTGTTTTCCCAAAATCCGTGGTATTCAGATCTCTGTCGCGTTTCAATTCTAGTATTTTGAAAGTGTTTATGCTCATCGATAATAAAGCTCTACTATGGCTATTCTTTGCAAAAGAGAAAGACTTGTTTTTGTCCCAAATGTCTACAAATCGGTCGGATCCGAAAAGTTTGCCCTCGCAAAAAAAAATCCCCCTTTTCCAAATGGTTTGATGATTTCCAAAAAGCAGTCCACTCTTTCCAGCATAAAAATATGTAAATTCGTAAAAAAAAATATGAATCCGTCGTATTCCGTTCCGCTCCGTTGCAATATAAATGTAGATAAGTGTATCTAGTATCCCGCCGTTTTTATAGTTCTCGTTCGGTTCGCTAAAAATTTCGCGAGTGGCTTTAAAAATCGTTCAGTTTGTTTGTTCAATTGCCTATCAGTGTTCAGTGTTTATTGAGATGCATCCAAACAGCTATAGTCAACAGTGACCTATACGTATCTACATACGGTGAGTGAGTTTATAAGTACATAATCATCTTTGAAATGTATAAAATTGATTAAGATATACATACATGTGTATGATAGCTCAAATGTCCCTAAATTCATAATTATAAGCTACTTTTTGGATTATTTTAGAGCTTATAGAAGTTCGTAGGTACAATGATAGGAAATATAACGTTGATTTAGATCAATCAGTGGGTTTAAGATACATACATATGTATGTATGAATAAGGATTAGGGTGAGATACTTTTTTGTTACAATTTACTTGCGATGAAGAGGTTATGCACCGGTCAAATACGTAATCCCCAGTCATGGATTTTTATGGTGTATTGGTTTGAAACTCAGGTGACTTTAGGTTTCAGTATTCGCTCAATGTGGGGTGTCCCATGTACATATATAGAATATGACTCCCCTCTGTCATGTGCTAATTGATTTGTCGATTTTATCGTTCTTAAGCTTAAAGATCATGTTAAGTGCATATAAAAGTTTCTTAAAGTACATACATACATATATAGGGACAACAGTTTACCTAGTATAAGTTTGCGTATCTTTAGTTTTTATTAAACAAATTGTACAGAACAATAAGAGCCCATATTCAAAGTAAAGTTTCCTGTTCGAGGCACCTTTTTATACAAATCTTTGATATGGAAGTCATGCCAGGTATTTAAATTTGGCATCGAACTCAAACATAAACCGAATAAAGATATAGAAGTAATTATTTCCCGGATTGTTGTACTTCTTTTTATTGTTTTTTTTTTTTTTTTTTTTCTCTACCTAAAAAGTAAACAATTAACGCCGACGTGTGTGTACAATTAAACGATTTATTTGCATTCACCCCCAGGCGTGCACATTTCACATTCTGCGAAAAATTTATCACACTTCCATTAGGAGGAGGTTTGTGTTGAATTGTATTTGGATGACGCAATTCCAGCGATCAAAACTGACTCAAAAAGAACCATTTATGTACGTGTGACTGATTTTTAATGAGCTGTGTACATGTGGGCTTAATTAAATAAATGGCCAGTTGAGGATTTGGATATGGATTTGGTGTGCCAAGAAGGAGATAGGGTCGTCATCACCATGGCACAGGTACCACCGACTGGTATCAACGAAGACAATCGGAAATCTCTAGTCACGTTTTTAGGAGCACCACAACTATTCGTTCTAATAGTTACTGCAAATCCTCATAAACTGTAAGTCTCTGTTGCCATTTATTCCACTATTTCCGAGGATGAATACAGTATGAAAGGCCGATGAGGCAGAGAAGAAAAACGTGATCATAAAGACCTTACCCACTCTCGAAATGGAGGGTATCTTGCCAGTGTATCTTAGTTACATTTAAATGCCAACTAAACGAGGTTCAGAGTGCTTGGTGGCGAACTATCACGTATCTGGACGGTGAACAAAAAATAAAATAAAAAAAATAATAAAGGTTCGCCGCGCCGTAAAATAAATGTCTTGGCAGAGAGGCACAATCTGAATCTGCGCGCCACTAAACAATGACGCCATTAAGAGGTATCTATGGGGCTATTGTTATTATTTTTCATTCATTTATAACATCAGTTTATGGCAGATTATGGTCAGAATGGAAATAACCCTTTTTGTTCATCGGATGTCCACCGTTAGATGTTGTAAGTCGTTCCATATCAGACCGGCTTAACTGTCATAATGTGAGGACCAAAAATAGAACAAAACTTCTTCGTCTGTTTTTTTTTTCCTTTCGTCGCTTTAAAGTACTCATGACGGAAATTGAACAACACACGGTTACGCATGTTAACAAATATTGAATTAATCTATTCAAATAGATGGCAGAATACCGATAGATACATGGGTTGTAGAAATTGAAACGCGTGTGGTGTATGTTCATAGTATGCGTCAAGGTGTCTCACTTGGTTCGACATGAGGCGTCTGCTATAATAGTGAGGATGAGGTAATCCCTTGGTGTATTGACAATTTTCCATTTAAATAGAATGGTTATTCTAACATGTGTTTGATTGGGTTGTGATTGTCTTTCTGAATCTGAATGGGTGAAGAGTGAGGTGGGATTTCGGCGTGGGGGAATAGTTAATTAATTATGCAGACTTACACTTTTGTTGCAGGCAAAAGGGAGAGACGGAGTAACATGTTAACGCAGAAATGCAGTTGGGAATATTAAATTGTTTCTTTTTTTTGTTTAATTGATGAATTGACGAGCTATTTGTTGATTCATTTCAATTGCATAATGTCTGGTGGTTTGAGTGGGATGTAGAGTGAGATTCATTTGTATTGAGTATTGTTTCTGATGTTTACCATATTTGCTATTTGCTGGTATTGATGGATTTTCATTAATTTAGCAAGTACACCAACCAAAGTTTATTTATTGCCCATAGATGGCAGTGCATCGAATCGCTTAAAGAGCTAATCTTATGAGAGTAATCGTATTAAATATTATTATCAATCAATTTTAAACACTATATCTTAAATTCTGCTGTATCTGCGAAAAGCTAGGTTCGACTAGGTTAGTAGACATCGTTCTTCTATCTTTGGAACAGATGGCTAAAACTTATCATTTGGTTGTGTTCGTCGATTTTTCTAAGATCTAAGATCCTAGACTATAAATCTTTCAGATCTTATTATTTCTTACAGTTTGTTCATAGGTACATAGTTTGTGTGTAGTATGAATTTTCTCTCAGTTTGGAGCTCTTAAAGAATTGAACGGGCCTATCGCCATGTACAGAATCTTATCTAGATGATGTTCGAACTGCATCTGTAGCTGATGTCCGGCTACAAACTGAATCTTTAGGAGACAACTTGCAACAGAGAAATTTGTTTTAGCTGCTAAAGGTCCTCAAGCATTGATAGTGTGAAGTTGGGACGTTTTCTTAGTAAAACTTGTAGTTTTGTGCTAAGCTAACAAAAAACGTAATGCATTTGATCACCGATTGTTAGCGTACATAAAGCCTAAGACGAAAAGTATCTGGAACACGTATTCTTTTTTCTGTGACTTTTTTTTTAAAAAACTCAATGAGAAGGTTAAGATTCAAGTAATTCCGCATATAAAACATCTAAATAATTGAGCGTGTCGTTTGCTCAAGTAGGCCCTCACATTTATTCTCATTTACTATGTCACGTTTAATGTTGCAACGTGTTTTTCGTAGCTGGTATCTTAATTAACTATTATTTCTGTCCCCCACCGATAAGTAAACAGAACGCTCTTGTGTGTAATTTTTGAAATGTGCAATAAAGTACAAAAAAAAAAGCTCCACCGCCGCTCATTGATAACAAACTTAAAATCAACAAACCTACCTTTTCCCATTCCGACTTGTAAGCGCCCTCGCCCCCCCCAAAAGTGTAAACACAGAAAAAGCACTATATACAAGTCATTGGAAGGTAAAATAGTAAATAAGTTTCCGTCCTCCAAAGAAACTACAATGAACGCTATTCAGTCGCCTTGGAGACAGAACAGCACAATTAGTGTGCCAACAAAAAACTTCGAAAGATACTTGTTCTCCCCAAAGGGGGGACACACCAGCTCCTGGTATCATTTACACTACACAGAGGAAGTGCGACCAAAGTAAAGTAAAGTGGCAATATAGCACAGCACCAACAACTAACTTCGGCAAAAGATGGTAATAACTTCTACGATACTATTGCCTCTCTGCTTGCCTATTTGCATAGAAGCAAATACAGAAGAAGAAAAAATAACTTTCAGATAAGAATTCATGTTAATTGAATGCGATAAGAAGAGAAGATTCATTGTTTACTTGGACCAGATGCAGGATGCCTTTAGTTTAGTTTGTCGGACCATTTCTTAGCCGCTTTCTAAAATTTATTGCGAATAATAATTAATTTTCATAGCACTTTGGTGGGCAGCGCGTCGTCGCATCGTTGTCGTTGTCTGTCTCGACTGGGTTTTTAGTATTTAGTGGCGAAAATTTATTGTTTGTGCTGAAATGTGTTCCCATTTCGAGTGCGAAATGCTTTGCCTAAATATTTAGACAGACACTGAGATACTTGCCTCTTGAATGCACACACATATACTCGTTCGAGTGTTTACCATTCGATTATGAAAATTAGTTCATGGCGAATGGCTAGTGTATGACTGCAGTGTGCAATAATTAATTTGTCTGTTTCGGCGAAATTAGTTCTAGTTTTTCTGTTTACATTTAGAATTCATTTAGAATGCTGACGATTGAAGTCATAAATTACATAAATATTTACTTTGATCAGGATTGTGTTTTTCAACAAAAGAACTGACAGCATTGATCTTTTAGGGAATTCAGAAAGCAGGCGGAACTATAGCTGCGTTAGAATTTATAACTTGTCATACTTTGAAATTCCCTCTCACTATGACGCATTCGTGTTAGAACATTTTATGAATGAATTTCTAATCTGAAGCGTATTCTATTTAAACTTAAACATCAAACTTGACATCATATCAGTGGGTTTTACAAAAAGTTCAAAGAGATTGCGTTCGTTTAGTGGGAAAATTTCAGTTCTGCGAGTTATAACAATGTATATCTGAGTTGTTTGCAAAAGATAACTTTTTAGTGGAAAAAAAAAAAAAAAAACATTTTATAAATAATCTATATGTATATGCGTTGAAGTCTTAGATACAATCCATAGACTGTTCTCTTCGCTAAAGCATTTGCTCGCGAGTAAGAGTAAATCAAGCGAATTATCTTCATTAGCAAATACACTCAACTTAGAAAATAAGAAACATACTTCATTCATTCCCTTTTTCTAATCATAAACATTACTTCTTTTCACTCAGAAAAAAAAAAATTGTTTGAGGAGCAAATACTTAAAAAAAAATTCGAGCACAGTCCTTGTCTTTATTATTATTTCAATCAAGATGTGTGTATCTAGGGGCAACTACATAACTTGCCTTTGATGATCACAGACATTGTACATTTTAAGATGCCACTGAACTGTTTTATTGCATTCATCTAGCTTAAGGACCTTATAAAGGAAACAGAACTTTTAGGGGAAAAAACAAATTTTCACTTGAACCTTCTATTTTATAATAACGATGGCCTTTCTAAAAAATGTTTGCATCCACAAACAAACTTACCATAGCCTAGATTCCAGGACTTGAAGGTTTCCCGGCAACCGAATGGGCTGACAGTGTGGATAATCTAGAGTTTTCGAAACTAGGGAAACGAATGGGCTGACAATGTCGATAATCTTGAGCCCTGTTTTCGAGTACCAGGTAGCAGTGCCTATTCCACAATAATACCGTGAGAGCTCGATAGTCTCATTGAAAACTACTTGAACAAAGCCACTAGTACCTCGAAGGGTTACCTAACTGGCCATTGTCCACACAGATTCCGTGTAGTATTGCTTCACTTCAAGGAATATTAAGGTTTACCAAGAGTCTCAATATAACTTCTGGCTAACAACCAGGACAGCGCAATAGATCTCATACGTTGTTTTTTTCGAGCCCCAGGTATTCTCGAGAATACCTGTAAAACAGCGTTTTAAAGCGAACGGCAACGAAACTAAGAACACGCTTTCACCCAAAAGCCTATCATATCAGGATTTAGAGAGAACGTTACAATGGATATGTACAATTTTAAGGTGTTCCAGGACTTTACCCACCCAATCTAATTAGGCAAATATTAGATTCTGTTTATTCGGCCTAGGTATAGGTTTAGTTAAAAGTGGTTGTCTGATAGTCAGGATACAGATATGTTAAGCCTAGAGAAGTTCGTCGTCTTACCAAAGACTTGCTGAAAAAACCGGACGTTTTTGTGAAGCAGAGGATGGGGTCTTGGAAGAGCAGAAACTTGGAATAATTTTTGTGTTAGGGGAGTTTTGAGAGCTGAAGGGAGACGTTCAACTCTAGTCAAGAATATCAGAATCTACAGATGAACATCAATGCTTCATTTTTGCAATGTTGAAAAGTATATACAAATCTCAACCAACTTTTGTGTCCGAAATTGGAAGCAGGTAGCTAAGGATTGCATTGTGTAAAAGAAGAAACATAAATTCTCCTCGGACTGTAGCGTCATCATCAAGAGAAGAGGTCCGTAAACGTTCATCACAATTGGTGGATGGGAAATCTATGCTATGTGTATAAAAATATGTATTTCAATGATAAGTGAGACACGCAATGAATTGTATCCATCGCGAAATCTCACTTGTATCTATCACCGGGCTCCGAACAATCATCAGGGTGCCAACAATTAAACTTCTTCACTCGTGTGCACTGATTGCTCTAAATGGAATTTTAAAACGAAAAATTGCTCGTTTCGTCCGATTACCCATTTTATTTCTTCATTTTTGCCATTAAATGTGATTTTTTTTGTTTCGCATTTTCATTTTTTTTTTGGTTTTGTTCCACTTGTGTTATTTCGGTTTGCCAATCAAATAGTTAACTTGGGGGGTTCTTTTGTAATCTTTTTTTTTTTTGTTTAAAATTATTTGTGTTCACCCCTAATAGACGTTGTCGTCATCATCCAAATAAGAGTACAAGAGAGCGGCCACTGACGTCGTCGTCGGCGCTTCACAATTCGTTTGGTTTGATTTTATTTCATTCGCTTATTTTGTTTTTTTT
This sequence comes from Xylota sylvarum, assembly GCA_905220385.1. Lineage (NCBI taxonomy): Eukaryota > Metazoa > Arthropoda > Insecta > Diptera > Syrphidae > Xylota > Xylota sylvarum. The sequence continues at coordinate 96,688,901 of LR999957.1, read as the reverse complement.
TTTTTTCATATTTTTATACTTTTCCATAACAATAAATGCGGGGGCATAAGAAAATAATTTTTCACACAATAAATTCCAGTTGGATGCGTTGATTTAATGATTTTTGTTGGTTTTCCTTTTGCAATATTTTTTTGTTTTTGCAGTTGAGATACTTTTTTTTGTTTTTGGATTTTTCTTTTGTTTTTCCGATTACCATTGGAGTGGAAGCTATTTGCAAAATGTGTTTGAGTATCTTGCCTATTAAAATTGCACCATCCAAGGTATGTATCTACATATGTACATATATAAGAGTGGGGTTGCGGATATATGTAGGTATTTGCATTCATTCACCCTGCAATCTGTGGTCTTTGTATCTATTTGATGGAAATTCATAAAGCGCGTGTGACTGTGGTAGCATGGCATGTGTGTGGTGAAATTTGCATATCACATTGTTTATGGCTGCATTCGAATGGAATTTTATTGAAAGATATTTCTTTTGCCAACAACGGCGAGCTAATTGCAATGGGAAATAATTGAGTAACTGTTGTTTATTGTTTTGGATGCTGCTGGCTGACTGCTTATGGAGTTGGATGTGATGTGAAGGTATTTGCATAATCTGTGTGAATTATAGTCTTTTTCGAGATATTTTTTTTCCTCACTCGTGGTTTAATTAACTGGTTTGACGTAAGAGGTGAGAAAATATGCTGAAATGAAGGCATGAAATGATTGATGGTTATCCATTTAGGAAAGTCGTTGCAAAATCTTCATTTTAAGCAAGGATTGCAGTAGATAGTAGAAATCCATCGATCCGATTCACCTGCATCGGTAAATGTGTGAGTTCAGGTGAATATTCAATGCATGCACATGTCTATCAGGATAGATGATCCACACTTAGATACATTGTGATACCACATGAGAACAAAACTACCTGTGTACCTAGGATAGAAGTAACTGGTGGTGTTCCACAAGGTTGGGTCCTAGGACCTCTGCTGTGGAACGTATGATGAATTTCTACGCCTACCAATTCCAAGAGAAGCGTCAATCATCGGCTTTGCGGAAGACATCGCCGTGGTGGTTGTAGCAAAAACACTTGAAGAAGTTGAACTCCATTGTAATGAGATATGTCCCATCGTTGGGTAGCTAACGCCGGTTTGTAACTTCCCGATCATAAAACCGAAGAGGTGTTTATTATAAGTAGCAAAGTTCACGAAACAATATCGTTTAGAGTCCGAGGGTACGAAGTGGTTTCTCAACCGTTTACTAAGTATGTATCTCGGAGTGTTTATTGATGCTCGCTTAAGTTCTAAAGACCATCTAGAGTATCCAAGCAAAAAATCGTTAAAAGTGATAAGTGGACTTTCAAAGCTTCAAGGTCCAGAACAGAATAAAATACTTCTAATCGCAAAAGTTGTCACTTTTATAAATATGTTCGCAGAGTTATGTGCGTGGATCTAAATCGGTTCACCGTCTCAGTGCGCTTAGGGTCACCAGACCGTTTCGACCTGTTTCAAACGACGCTATAAACGTCGTGTTTTCAATGCTACCCATCGACTTACTCGCTGAAGAAATGGATAGACTTAAAAACGAGCTCGAAATGGTTCGATAGACGATGAAAAAAGAAGATACGTAAGGAATCGCAGTACCGCAACCTTACAACAATAGTGAAACCAATCCTTAAAGGGAAGGTGGACATATCGTGTGATTGATGTATGGATGAAATGGGACATGGCTGTTTCAGAGAATATCTCTTCAAACGCAGACACGAAACTACTAGGCGTAATCCTGGCATTGATCATTCCGGTTTCCGGTTCGTACACGCCAGTAGTCCAGACTATAACATGGTTAAGAAGTTCACAACTACGATGTTATGTAAATCCGAAATAGAGTCTCTCTAGAGAACTGGTTTTACGTCGACTTGGGCAATCATCTGTGTTGAAAACTCCTGACTCGAAGCACGAAAATTATCCTCTACAAAACGCTTAGCCTGTAAGCCTACTATATGATACAAAGTGTTGCGTGTTAATAATGAAAACTGTGCATATACTGGGTGCACTTCAGTTCAAGACAAGGCATGTACAAAGAAGATGAAGTAAGTTTCTTCTTCTTCTTTGTCTATGCAGCTCCAACAAAAATCATTGGCGAGGGTCGCAGCCTAATGGTGTGCCTACCATTAATGTAGTGTTTCGTAATGATACCTACTATGATCACTATAAACGACATCTTCTGTCTGATTAGACAGTTGGAGTGATTCTGATCCGCCTTTATCAGATTTTAAATTCACAACAATGAGGTTAAGCAATTCCCTGGAATATCACTGTGTCCCGTCACCCAAATTAGGCGACAATTTGGAGCAATTTTTGAGTTAAATGTGAAGGATTCCAGGGATTAATCGCGGCCTGATTCTCCGTAAAAATTAGGATATCCCGATTGGATATCGCACTATACTTCAGTCACGACAAATAAATACTTGCATTTAGATGATTGGAGACGACACTTCCTCCTACTCCCGATTCTGTTTTTTATCAGTCCGTAAAGAAACATATGGATCCCGTGTTTTGAAGCGACAGATCGTCCTAGTCCCCTTTGGGGGTTATACGTGTTTCAAAGTTCTTGTTGAACAGAAGTTTTGGAAGTACATAGTCGGTGTCTTGCAAAAGGAATTCAAGTCACTTTGAGCTTTATTCAGCATACTTTTCTTTTCTGCATTGCATTGCTTTAGAGACTTGGCAGGCGTTTATTAATTTGTCCTTTCTTGTGATTCTAGCTGCCCACAAAATCTTCGAAACACTAGAACTGATGCTTACTTTCGTCTTAAATGAAATTACTTAGACGTTTTCTCAAGAACTGTCACATAGAGTTCCATATCTTCTATCTCTGAAAGTGAATCTCTTAAAATCACAGCTCCATTGTGTTCCAATTCTTTACAAAAGCACTTCCTACAAATCTTCCGCGTCGATGTACGTATTTTTATGCAATGCATCCCAATCTTCGGGACTCGGTTTTCGGAACCAATTAAATGTTCAATACCCAAGCAAATTAAAAAAAAAACAAAACTTTTTCCCATTAAAGATACTAAAAGCACGTTGTTGTACATACTCATGTGTACCATCACCTACCACAGACTAGGGAACGTCAAACCTCTAAAATACCTTGAGAAGCTTTATGGCATACAGCGTGTGTTGTTCATTGAGTAAACCAATATTTACCTTTTGATTTTATCCGTAGATACAACACGAAATGAAATAAAAGATTATTTCGCAAATATTATCGCACACATGACGGTGCGACGGCCGCCCCGCGATCAAAAGGAACGATGGTGAATTTTCACGCTTTTACTCGTAAGAAAATATTGGTTTATAGCGTTGCGCATAAAAGTTCGAATCTTTTACCTAATCACCGAGTAAATAGCTGCATTTATCACGTTTAATTGATTTTTTCTTTTTTTTTTTTCAAATATTTATCGCGCACCAACACCTTCTTTCGTGTTTCTTCTGATGTGTTACAAGGAAAACTGCACAGATTTACGAGTAGATATTATAATGTATGTATCTATGTATGTATGTACATATGTATTTGAAAAGAAAAATTTACAAATTTTTTTCAAACACATGAAGAAGTTGCTCAACATGTTGCCGAATGACAAACATATGTTTCGTGTTACGTGTGTGGGAATATCTTTCATTTTGACATGTGTCAGAAAGACGACATCCTCGTTCGTTCGTTTGTTCCTCTATAGTACACATTGCATTAGCGCTGAGTGTTTGCTGAGTGAATTTTTCATGAGATAGGTTCGTACATAACACACGTGTGTGTTGGTATGGAAATTCGCCTGAAAATTATGCGAAAATTGCTGTTTGTTTGTAGGAACAAATAATCGGAGCGTTTAGTACTAGTAATATACAAGAACGAGTAACCGCGGGCAATGAACATTGAAATGGGTTTCGAGACCGTACAGGTCATGTCTGCGCGAAAACATGATTTGCTATGGTAGGTACTCGTACATATGTTGTGGCGGCAATCTGACTGGTTTCATACAGTCAGTCAGTCTCTGAAGGCAGTCAAATAATTTAGTCATTCGGGCAATGGAATGGATACCATGGGATAGGTAGGTACATACATATGTATGTACATAGATCAATTATGGTAACTTGGTTCCCAGTTGGAGATGGAAAATTGTTCATGCCTGGTCGTTGGCTTGCATAACTAAAGTTGTTGGATAATTGTTACAGGTTGTATAATTTGCAAGCGAGTTAGGGTGTTAGATACTACAAGCGCCTCAGGGGTTAGATTCTAATAAATTTTTCTCTTCGTATGTCACAATGCTTTCGGAAAAATAAAGACTTTAAGTTTATTTTGATTTTGCTAAATCCGTGACTTTGACAACATTGTTGTAACCTATTGATGACAACAGTGAGATATGTAAATCTATCGTGCACTGTCAGGGACATCTATCGTTATCGATGATGTGTTTTTAAGAATTGTTTGTGCTTTTTCAAGGAGAAATCGTTTGTCCGATGTTTCGTCCTGTGTTGGAGAAGGGCAACCACAAGCAGATGCAACTCTCTGAGTGAAGTTTAAAAAAAATCCAAAGATAAATGAATTCGGTTGCAGCTTATGGTGCTCTCAGCCGCTGGGTTCTCTTAAAAACCAAGGAATTGAATCTAGAGATCGAGAGTTTCTAGCATCTATCTGATAGGTTGTTGAAATATGGTTTGAAACCTCTTCGTTATGTTGAACGTCTGATTCGAGAATATAACCATGAGAACATCCCTAAATAGCATAAGGTCCTACATGGGCCTTTTGCCTAAATAATTTAATATTTAGATTCTTAGGTCGTTGTTGGACTGTCATGTGGGTCTTGTACTGGTCTTGTCAATACTCATTATTTATTCTCCGATTTTACGGAGATGAACTGTACGAAGCTATGTATGATTAGTTTCGAAATCCCTGCGTCATCCCCTGTCCGTCAATGTCGGCCGTCAATAGAGAATACTAAATGATTTAATATGGGTCAACTCAAACTTGCTACCCTTGTCCCCTTTGTATCGATGGAGTTTGGGGGAAGACGATTCAGTGATAGAGTGGGTTGGTGTGGACGCTTCGAATGACAGATTCTATGAATCTAACTCTAGGAAGCTTGTACCCTTTCCATCAACGAAGAACACAACCCCACCACTATCAAGCAACTAAAAAAGTAATTTTTGAGAAGAAACTCTTCTGGGTAAAGCGTATGAAACCTGAAACCTTCCGAAAAGGCAGGAGTTGAAGTGATAATTCCTGTTGAAATACAGAAATTGTTGGGCAATATCCTCTCCTGGCTAACAGCTGTCTTTAAGGAATGTCTTCATTTACTTCGGGTAAAGTATGTAGTCTCATGTTTGTGTCAAAGGAAATGTTGGTACTCCGCTCGCTACATGAGATGGGAAACTGGCATTAACTAGATAGATCTGGACTAAGATCTATAATAAGTGTTCTATCCTCTCTCTGAAAAGATTGCATATCAGCACAATCGCAGGCGTTATCACAGAACAATGTCTTATTGACAGGACCGCTAAGTGGCTTGATATCTTCTTTAGAAGCAAAGTGGACGAGGAGAGGAAGGGACACAATCCTGTATCGTCTTTGCGCCTGTTCAACTCTGAGTATTAGAAGGAAGCTTTACCTAGAAACTTTTCTTTTCGAAAATTAAAGTCAATTGGTAGTAGTCAAGAGTAGGAGGTATTGTGGTATCACAATGGACTTTTTTTTTGCGTTGGAAAGTAGGATTATTTTAAAGACGAAACTGATCTCCACGCACTAATCCTACCTCTCCTCCTATCCTTGGTGCTCACGGCACATTCGTTGACAGTCTACTGCGCTTTGTTTCGTTGTCGCTCCTGTTTTCGCTGCTCCCTCATAATGTTTGTCACAGTGTCGCTAACTGCTTCCCATTTCCCCAAGCCTGAGATTATGTTCTCGTCCAGTTTATTCACCAGCAAGTGCCGTTCTTCATGATATCGGGGACAGTGGCACATAATGTGTTCCGCATCTTCCACTGCTTCCGTGCACGTTGGGCAATATGGGTTGATTTCGTGTTCAAACTTATACAGGAAGGGTCTGAAGCATTCGTGACCAGTACGTATCTGGGTCAGGTAGAATAATCCAAGCGTCTGTGTTGGGAATCAATCTCTGTTTCCACTTGCCTTTATTAGAGTGATACTATCTCCTCTGCCATTCTTCCAGAATTGTCCTTTATGGTACCTCAGTACCACTTCGAGTCGTGCGTCGTTGAAACCATTGTCCTGCTGGCACGGTGTTTACGTTGAGCTTCATAAGCAAGAAGGTCTATTGGTTCCATGCCAGCCACTATACATGCCGCGTCGTAGGACTCAGCTGACTCAGTCTTCTTCCTGAACGATTTCTTCAACGTCTTCATGGCACCAGCCTAGATTTGAGAGCTGTAGAGCATTATCGATGACACAACTTTTGCTAAGAGCAAACTCTTCCTGTGGTTTGGTTCGCCGATATTTGGCATGATCCTTGCCGGAGCAGCCGTTGCCTTTGCTGCCTTTTCAGCTGTATGCTGCTGGTGTTGCTTAAAGGTTAGACTTGCGTCTAAAGTAATGCCGAGGTACTTCAAGTTTGATTTGAAAACTATAACGTGATCACCCACGGTTACTCTTATAGTCTCCATAACAATACACATGGAAAATCGATTATTTTAACATGTCTCTTCTATGCCATCGCAGCTGAGCAGTGAGTAAAGTAAGCTGAAATTTGCAGCATTCTCGAAAGATTCCTCCGCGTGTCAGGTCCATGATTGCTTCTTAAAAGTGGAACTACTTCCCCTTTATTCAGAAAGTACCTACTATTGATACCCGACTTGTTTCAGTAACAGATGAAAACTTGAACAACTTTTACAAAGACAAAAACCACTTACTGTGGGGTTTTGGTTCATAAAGGACTTTGGAGGGCTTTCTCAAAGGGATGTCCTTAAGAGATCTCTTTGACAAAGTAAAAGAAAGTGTGAACCTGATCAGGTAACACCTTACTTTTGAGTACGCAAAAGTACTTACGATTACGTAAGAATGTATACATCTATAAAAACCATTGCCTTTGGCAATGAAACCATCATAAATTCCAATTACCCAATTAATTACCATCGGCTTTTGAAAGATGCGGTTCGCTTTTATTCTCAACAATGCCCCTTCTTAACAGGTGCCTCCACTCTTCTTGGGAATCGTAAGTCATTTCCACCCTCAAATTATTACATCATACTTAAGAGGGAAAATCGTTTTTGAAAGATTACCTCACTTCGAGACTCCCCCGCACCATACACAAGACTATTACGAGTAATTTGACACTAAAACCATCCGTTGTAGGTATGTATCCTATACATTTCCCGAGGAAAAATTAAATTACAACTCACAGAAGGCGGCTGGCTGGCAGTAGCAGCAGCAATCATTTACGAAAACATACCGCACACAGTATGGCATACATTTCTCGCTAAATAGCGCCACTTAATTACTGTCTGTCCATTCGGTTGGACGGCGTTCCTTTTTAGTTTCCTGTGCGGTTCTCTGTATCTGTCTGACTGCGAGTGTGGAAAATTTTTCACACATCATGAAAATCTGCGTCTGCCGCAACAAAATATAAAAAATAATCGTTAGCTCTTCGCCATAATTTCATCTCATACATCAGAACACAAACGCGTACTACTGCACGAATTTTAGAAAATGTTTCTCAAATGTATCTAGGATGAAGCTTAAGTGATTTTCCTCTTTTCCTTCCTTTCTCTTTCGGTTGTGGTGGCACCTACATACATATTTATATGTTAATTCCCCCCAACCCGAAAGCCATATGGTGTGAAAATGTTTCTCACATCCTGTGTGCTCTATGGGGGGAACCGAACACTAGTATGTATTTCTTTTTTTTTTCGCAAAGTATCTGCGGGATAAAAATTCCCAACTGTCCCGGAGGTCAGATTTGCTACGTTTCGCTCATAAATCATTCAACGAGAGGAAAACGATGTGTGCAAGGAGTATTTTACGACGATGATGCCGTCGTGTTTTTTGTGTAATATCCTTGAAAAGATGGTTGGATACAAATGTTTCTGGGCCCAAGTCGTCCCTTGTTGTCATGTTGTTGTGTGTCCCAGTCCGCGTTTTGTCGTGCAGTTCATTTTTCCCACACATCACGTTTCCCTTTTCTTTTTTTTTCTATGAAATTTTCCTTGTCCTTATTGTGGAAATGGTTCTTTTTTTTTGTGTTTTGCAAAATGTGGGAAAAGGACACAAGTGTTCTCTGTCGCCTGAATGTCTGATATGTCCTTCCATTGTCACGACTTAAATAAAAAAGAATAACAATAAGAACTCTGCGCAAAGTTGTGTGTCTGTAGTGTATATGTAGTTGGCATTAATGTGCATTTCTTAAAGGATTCGGTTTATCTGTTGTGTTTTGTTCGTTCTTCGTTTTTCTGTTTTGTCTGGTTTAACATAGTGTACAAGTATATAAGCATATAAGCGACTGGATAGATAATTAGAAATGCTATTGTCATTGGTCTAGAAACATCGTGCATTTATTATTCAATTGCAATTGTCCGCTACCTGTTATGGGAATGTTTTGCAGAATTCATTGCAATTTGAACCCCATGACATTTCAAAGAATGCCTACTAAGGAGTTTCCAAGTCTTGCGGCATTTCAGAGAAAAGGAAATGAAAAATGCAGTCACGCTTACCGCCTACGGGGTAATTCAAGTATTTAATTGTTAACTGACAAGTTCTGGCTATTGAATGTGTGCCCCGTCGACAATAATTGGAAGAAATACCGGAAATTCTTTGAAATGTTTAAAAATGAAACTTTCTAAAACGACAACAGATGGTTATGTGCAATTATAAGACTTTTGCGTTTTGTTTGCTGGCTGTACATATGGTTGTCGAAGTGGACCTGTATTGTTAACAATTTTATTTCCGGTTCTACGAATGCAGATTTAAATCTTTTCATGTTACTCGATGGGTTTCGTTTCATTAGAGTTGGAAAAGATACAGTATACCTACATACATGGCCTACCTCATAGCCATGACCCTATTTCTATACTAAACATCCAGCTCCGGACTACAAGACTGAACTAGAAACTTAAGAAAGAATTCAATATTGTCGGTAATCTTCTAATACCCAAGACACGCTGGAACCTTCATGCATCAAAGACGGATTAGCTTGAAAGTGTTTTCTCCGAGAGGAGACGTACCTCTTCGTACCGAGTGCAAAGGCACCATGGTGAGACACAATTGGAGGATTCAGCAACGTTGAAACAGACTCGAAAGTCGGTGTCTTTTGCAGATGTAGTATGTGCTATTAGTAAGCAACATTAATCAGCATACATACTCTAAAACCCGAGTATCTTTCGAAGACCAGTTTCAAATTGTATCTAAACAAACTTTTCCACCAGTTATGGCCTAGGTTTTGAGCTAACCCAGCCAAGGTTATATGTGTATGTATACGACATATGTATGTTTAACAAATACCGCGTCTTCAACTTGCACTACTGAAGGTGCATGTCACTACCTATTTCAGAAGTCAGTCAGTAAACTAAAAAGGTTGTGAACTCTGATGTCACCTGACCTCAGCTGGAATTTCTCGGCTTACAACCACTACTCATACCTATTAAATTTTGCACTGCCTGTTGCGTGCCATGAAATCTTAATAATGTTCATCCTTCCGCAAGATTAATGATTCAACTCATAAACCAACCCTACGTGCGTCGTTGGCCGGCTCTTAAAGAATCATTTTTCATTTCAATGTTTCACCATACAGTTGACACTTGTTTCGTGTCGCGGTCGTGGTCTTTTTCTTTATTTTTCCCTTTTGCTTGTTGCATTAACAAATTACAGCCGCGCCCCTGTGTTGCCAGTTGAAGTTTCTCAACTAACTACATACTATGTGTGAGTTCTGGGGCTCCGCCAAACCACCCACTACCAGAGGCGACGCGGAGAGATAGCCGAACCTTAAAACTTCCATGTGCCCTGTCCCTGTGTTGAATTCGATGTTTTTTTGGCATTTATTCGAAATCAGATGTGACATCTATACGTAAGCTACTGTGTGTAGAATCCATTTTAAAAAAAGTTTCTCAATTCGCTGACATAATTAATGGCACTATAATTGGCTCCACGGGCATACAAACACACAGTGCTGTGTGTTGTCATGGTGCGACAAAATTAATCGGTAGAATAATTGGATTTTCCTTCGGTTTTTTTTTTTTATTTATTTTTCTACTGCTCCTCGTTCTTGGAGATTTTTCTTTAAGAGAATTAAAACTGAGCCTGACTTGTGTGTGCACACACTTGGGGACTTGGGAATCGGGGAGAAAGTGAGGTGGAATGGTTGCTTACATAGAAGAAGAACTCTCTTTGGAGAATATACTTCATTTGGCGGCGCGTCGACACTTCACAGCTCGCACTTTGGATTCAGTCCATGACGAAGCAATGAGGCATGTGAATAATACTGTATGCATGTAAATATGAACATATCTACATATGTACGTAAATTGTCACTTGAAGTGGCTGCTTGAATTATATGTACTATAACGACCAGAGGGAGTAACAGGGTGTGATACAGTCATTGAGTGATCTTTCACATTTCTCGATTCGGTTTAGATCAAGGCGGTTCATCTTTATTGAAGATATGACGCACTTATTGTGAAAGATGTACAGATAACATTACGCTAAACAGAATTCCAACACTCAATCCTTTTCGAAACTCAGTCTGAAGCTCAGTCACAAAGCGAGTCATACAGCAAACTTAGCGCCACGTATGAAGATCGGACAAGAACTAAAGCAATCATCCAATAATTCCGCGCTTTTGACCTTGCGGAAAAATGCTCGGAAGCTATACAATGGGGCGAAACGCACAAAAGATCCCGCTGACTGGGACCGCGACAGGGAAAGCAAATATATTTTCAAGAAAAAGATAATCTACACCTAAAGGGTCTCCTGGAGCAAGTTCTGCAGTGAAATAAAGTTCACTAAAGATGCAGCTAAATTCCGGAAAATACTTTCAAAGGTACCTACAGTCCCAGGCTTCATAAAAAAAATCAGACAGATCCTGGACAGAAATATACTCTGAGACCCTAGAACTCCTCTTTAGGAGGACACTACAGTAAGCCCTTACGACAGAACAGCCTTCACAAACCACTTCCTGGGCAACCAGATTATAGATGAAAAAAAGATATCAACGGATTGAATGGATGCTCAAGACGAGATATGTACATACATCAACTCGGAACTGTATGACTGCTAAGTACATGCACTGGCTTCTAGAGCCACCCCTCAACGTGGGCTCCTATCCCCTCTACTACGGATACTGGTCGCGCGAACGGAATCTTAAAGAAATTAGAACGAAGTGAGGTCCTTATTGTCACATATGCGGATGATGTTGCCATAATGGCGACAGATAGGTCTATACCCACCATCACCAAAATACTTCAATCCGTTCTCAATACCCAACGTAAATGGGCGGAAAGATTGGATTAAACGTTCACATCGGGTCGGATCTAGCCCTTAAGAGTCAACGGCACACCCCCTCCAAATCTCAGACAAGGCGAGATACTTGGGCTATACTTGGAAAGAAAACAATCAGAAGGGATAAGGAAGGTATCCATAGCTTTTTAAGTGTGCAGCAAAATCTTTGGTAAGAGATGGGGGCACAAGCCTCTCATCATCCAGTGGATGTATGCGGCCATCGTCAGACCCATTCTATCATATGGGTGCCTAATCTGGATAACGTACCTTAAGGCATGGACCAGGACACAAAGATTAGCATGTTTAGGAACTACCTGTGACATCAGAACCACGTCGGCTGCAGTTCTTGATACCATACTTTCACTGATCCCATTCGACCAACACCTAAAGAAAACATCTGCAAAGAGTGCCCTACGCTCAAACAATTCAACCAAATCGCCCAATCCAGAGGGCGACACTGGCCACCGCACTATACTGAGATGGGCAGGCACACTCATTTGTTAGTTTAAACTTGTCATTGTGATATTTTTGACTTACGATCGTTTACCAAATTTCAAGTTAACAATTTTTTTAATTGAGAGTTGGGAATTTGTCCCCTAAGGGATTGGGTTTTGTTCGCAAAATTCCATCGATAATGCTAAGATATAGGTAAATATATGTCTCAAGTAAAGCCCCACTATAAGCTACTCTTCGTCAATCCAATACCATCCACTCAAGTACAGCAAAGTAAACATTTCCTTATTCTTAATCCGACATTAAGTGGCCTATGTGTACCACTTGATTGGTCCAAAAGTACAAACAATTTCATTGCCTTCTATCATACCTTTCCACATCAACATGATTTATGGGATTGCCCACGCAATTACTTTTCATGCGAAGAAAAAAAATAGTCAGATTTTTTTTTTTTTCAACTGTTCCTTATCTCTTAAGCTCTTGTCGAAAAAGCCAATAAAACAAAAACTTGAAGACATTCACTTAAATGTTAAACATCTTGAAATCGTGCCCACACGACTCTGACTTTTCCCTTCGCAGAACATAAGCAAAAACAAAACATAAGATGAATTTTTTTTTTGCATAAAGCGTTTTTAAATTTTTAAAATAATTAACGCAGCGCTGACTGAAGAAGTATAAACTCATGAGAATTCATTAATCACATGAACTTCTTTCAACGTGTAACCTCTTCACTCTTGAAGTAGACACTTTGAAGTTTATGCCGCTGGTGTACACAAAAATGTCAAAGTTCGCGTAGGTGCACTATACGATTAGTGGTAAATGTCACCACACATCTTGACAGTTTGATAATTCGAACTTTGGGTATACCACACCGACACGATTCCTCTGCAAAATGTTACATTTGAAGTTTTCGCCAAAAACCACAAACAAGAATGCCAGCGAGTAACCATCATCAACTATCTTGTACGATGTAACAATAGATGACACAGTGGTTTCGACATGGTGTCTTATGTCACGTAATATGGGTGGCAATGGTATACATATATACCCCGACTGTTCTTTGGCGCTGAATTACACGACCGAATGAATGTGTCAATATCAATCACAGTACGAGCACTTGTCAGATGTGAGAGTGGAGACTTCTTTTTCTACTTGCCATCCATCATAAGGTGAGCAAAGTGACATTTTTGCGTTCGGAATGTGTTCACAAACCTCCTTTCATTAACATCATCATCATCATCGTCGTCGTCGTCATCATCTGCCACAGAGTATATCCTGTGCAAGCGTGTCTAGTACGTGCCGATTCGAACTTTCAATTAAATTTGCTGTCATTCCACTACGAATCCAGATGGGGGGAATGAGGGCAGATAGATAGACCTTTTACTAGACAGAAATGAAGAAAACTGCAACGTTCTTTAGAGTGACACTTCACTTGTACCAGTATACATATAGGTATGTATGTATGTATTTAGATACGAATATATCATCTGTTTGCGTTGCCTATTTCTCAATCCTTTTTAGGCTGCTGAAAATCATTGTATAGTCAGACAGACACAGTCGGGCAGGTGTTCTACTCGAGGGGATCAATTGAAGTTGAAAATTGGGAACGTATACTATTTTAAAGGGGAAAGGAAGATGGATGAAATCGAAAGGTGTCAGGTTTCATTTAAGTTTATCTATGTTTACTAGGGTTGTGGGGATAGTAGACGCGCACTAACTTATGAAACTTGAGGGGACGATGAGTGGCATTGTGAATTTAGGTGTTTTATCGATTTTTGATTTAAAGATACTGGATGTGAATATCTTAATGTCCGGGTGTATTTTATTGCTTGGAATTTAGTAAAGTATGACATAGTGCATCTTTTTTCTAAACTGACTATAAAAATTCTAGGAACACTGATATCTAATCGAAGCGCCTCAAGTCTAAGAACAATAAATTTATCAACATTCTGAAATGACATCACGTCAAATGGGTATAAAACAATCGCAAAGAACTCTATCAATTACTCAACAAAGTATTAATATCTAACAATGACTAGTTAATTGACTCGGACTAATGAACTCTTTCGGTTAACAAGAGAGGAAAAAAAAACAGTCCCTAATTGGCAACCAAATGAGCGCCTCGTTCACTTACTAATTTGTGCTAATTAGCATCAATTAAAAAATTTCAAGAGTTCATTAAAACCAAAATGCTAACACACCCTTAAAGAAAAAATCAAGAATTTCTTCTATGTACATATTTATCTTTTTCCATCGCACTAACGACAAGTCATTTTACACAAACATAGGCATACAGTCAGTCTTAAGATAATGAAAATAATGACACATCCAACAGGTATACGATACTTATCGTTATCTCTATTTTCTACCACATCATGCACATCATCATCATTATATCTGTACGTATAGTGAAAACTTTTACTAACCTCAATTTTGTTTTTTGCATTAAATCATTTCCATTTTCTACTCTCTACGCACAATTTTCTCCCCCTCCAAGCAAATAAATACGCATGTTTGGCAATTGAAAAACTAGTATAATTTGCCGCAGGTTTACCAACATGGAGATCTGTTCTAGAAATGAAAATGTCAAAAAAATAAAATAAAAATAAAACAAGAAAAGAAAACTAGTTCTCTTCTCTGGTTGACGGTAGATTTCCCAGGAGATGAGTGTATATTTATCCTATTTCTGTCTTCATTTAATTTTCAAACAGTTATAGGAGAAAGATGTTATGAAACTTATAAAAGAAAACAGACGTATGACAACAAATAAGGGGAGTTGTACAAATGTCAACACTGAAATGTTGACCCCGAGTATACCAACTCGTAATGCAACCCATTTTTAATTCAAGTGAGTCAAGCAAACGGTTGCAGACTGCTTAAAATAATCTTAATTAAAAGAGAAAAATAAATATTTGAATGATTTTAAAAGCACTTGTTTCAGAAACATATTATAAAAGAAAAAATATTGACCCTTAGTGTATCTACTGTCGTACAGGCACACTCGACAGTATCTGCAGGACTGGGGAAACCCATAAATTATATCAGTTGACGGAAACAATTGAATGTGTTCATTTAAACTTCCGTACTCTGCCTGAAGTTTAAAAAAATGCATAGATAGGTTCGCAAACAATCCTAAAAAATTAAATGCAAAAATTCGCAACGAATTCTCCCAGCTTAATGCAGCATCACCCATAGTTTACATAATGACATTTAAAAAAAACGAAGAAGGAGCAAAGTTTCGAACCATTTCATCAAAGTAGACCCTTTTTTCCTATCCAACTTGAGTATATTTTAAGCAAAGTTAGTACCAAAAAAAAAGATAGTACCCTCTGCCTTCATACATAGATTAAGTAACCTTACATAGGAATGTATTCAAAAGTATCTAAATGGAAAAAGTGAGGAATAAACGCCCCGAAGAGCTCTTCAGGTGAAGTCAAGTTGTGACAGAAATTTTGGGCAAGCTTACCATTCGATATATCAACTGACAAGTTAATGATATACCTGACCCAAAGGAGAAGCTTAAACCTTCACGACTGGGCTCAACATAAGCTCGGATAAAACAACATACTTATACAAGATAACATTTCAGCAAATAAAGAGAATCCTTCTTTCGGGTATGAGTTAAGCATCTAAGACTAAATTCATCTAGAAAACAGTTAACAGAAGCCTAATCGTGCTGGTATGTAAGAGCCTTGGTATGTAGATAGAGATTTGAACACATTGTCATTGTGAGACCAATTACATGGCGAAATAGGTCCAGTGTAATCAAAATGGTTGGAGACGCTCGATATAGAACGAAGACTGGCATGCTTCTGTATTACTCTGACTCAAACTGTACTATGGACGTGCTTCTAGAACTAAATTTTATACACAGCGTAGATAAAAAAATATTTGGCGCAACAGGCCATATAGCTTAAAGCCTCGTTATATTCTTCGCACGAATAGCGGGGTTCACACTCATCAAATTTTTCATCAAATCAACGCATATTTACTTGGGTTAGATGGTTTGTCAAGTCGCTAGTCAAGCAGATTTAAAAAACTAAACCCCGTTATGGAAGGGATCTGAAGTTGTATGCTGTTGTTGAAGTTTATTCCCTTGGATGTTCGTCAGACGTTCGGCAGAGTAGCGACCAGAAAAAAAACCTTGGAGTTATCTGAAAAAAACGTCGTTACAGCCACAGTCATCCACACTATAGAACGAAGTGGTGTAGGTCGAAGACTGAGTAAGGAATTGGTGCAAGATCATTAGACCAAGAGCTAAACATTTTGACTCCATGAGCAAATACATAGTAGAGCTCATAGGCCGAAATACACACCATAGATATGTAGATGCGTGTAAATTAATGTCGACCATCTTATCCATGTTGTTTCTGGATGAACTTGGCATGAGACCGTGTGATAAAGGTGCACTTATTGGCCCTAAACCATTCAGTAGGAGCCTAAAATAGAATGTAAAAGAATAGAGAAGGAAAACAGGGCCAATCTTTAAATCTAGAGCTACTTTCAAGGTCTACGGCAGGTTAACAAACTCAAAAAAAAAAAAAGAATTAATTTTTGGCGCAATAGGTCCATGGGAACAGGGCCTAGCTTCTCACAACCATTCGTTATATTCTTTACATGAATGGAAGGGGCCTAGTGTTTAGTGCCGTAACCGAAGGGCAATTTTTGTTTTTGAGAGGCTTTTTCATGACAGTTCGTCGGATGTTTGTCAGACGCTCATGACGAGACATGGGGCCGTGAACGAATTTTTAACTGATGACTGGGGATCGAACCTAGAACCCCTCGCTTCGTAGCCCAACGCACTAACAACTTGAGCCACGGCGCCCACGATTTACAAACTCTAAAGTGCTATAACCGGAGTTAATTCATAGAATGCATTCTTAACAGATTTCCTGTAATAAAGAGTGGTCTATCTGTTCGTTTCTTTTTGAACCATATAGTAAGTTGACACTGACAGCTCTTATGTGCTGACAAAAAATTGACAGAACCTCAGTATTATGTTTTCGAGGTACGAAATGGATCGATTTATGCTTGAAGAACATTGGGAAATATTGCAACGTCACTTCCAAAGTGGATGCTGTTATGCCGAAATAGTGCGAATTTTGAAAAAAAAAATTGCGGTCGAAACAATCCATAATAAATATATTATTATACACGCCCACATTTTTGGGGCGTTTTTTTTTTAAAGAAAAAAACATTTTTTCAATGAAATGTCGCAGATAATATTTGTTGAAAGTTATTGCGGTAGTGCCCTGAAAAATACGGAATGCCACGCTCACTATACAAGGCCTTATACATAAGAAAATGGTTGGAATTCTATATCTATCGTTTCAGATTATTGCCCTGAACTATTTACTTTATTCCTGAATCATTGAAAACAAAACACTCAACTTGGCACGAATTTTCACAAATACTACAGCTGTGAACGCATTCAGCAAACAAGAACATTTTGTTTTTTAATTTCAAGTACTTACAAATGCAATGCAAAGACATCGCTAAAAACTTTCACAAAATTTTCTATTTACAATAATTTCGTAATGAGGAAACTCATCGAGTTCCTCATATAATTATTATTATTAATTTTTTTCCCAGAAGATCGTGCACAAAAATGAAACCAATAAAATGCGCATTGAAACACACCCCGGACATTAAGCCTATTTGTTTAAATTAATGTGACACACAAAAATATTCAGCGCCCGTTATTCATCTCATTTACAACAGAGAGAAGCTTACAAAAGATTACTCATCTTCCTCATTATAAATAGTAGTAGAGAAAATTATTGTAGACAAAAGCGTCAGCACTGCTGGTGATGTCTATCATCTCATCACTAAAAATATATATACATACATATAATTAAAACAATACAATGAACCTCGAAAAAAGTTAACAAAGTTATGCGTCGTCTTATGCACAAAAAGGCCAACAAACAGACAAATAAAACTACAAACAATGACAAGGCGGCAGTAATTCACGCCAAATTCATACCAAAACAGAATAAATTTCAATTCACAGTGTTGAAACATGAAACATGAAGGCGGACTGGTTAAACTGAGAGTCAGGCAGGCGGGATAGATAGTAAATGTGTCAATTTTGTACATCTGCGACCGACGCGATGCGACGATTAGAAAAGGTCACCACACCATTGAAACTCAATATGTGTAAAATTAAGTATGAGAGCTTGTAATTAATTTGAAGCGCTGAATACTGCCGCCGGGAAGTTTGCACATTTTATTCGCTTGACCTCGATTTACATACATTTTCAGTGTTTTCGTAATTCACGTGTTCTCTCTGATGTTAATTTGCGGATAAAAACAGAGTCATTAGCTCGATAAGGACATGTGAACACATTGTTTAATGTCAATTAACGGTTTTTATAGTGTAAATGAGCAGGTGCTGTGTGCGCCAAAAATGGTAGGATTCAGAGACGAATATGGATTAAGTGCGGATGTATGTACATATGTATATACTAGAAAAACTTTTTTTATGTTATTTTCTTTATTACGTGATGTACGATTTGACGGTCATGAAAGGTTGTGCTCAAGACCAGTAAACTGTTATACTTATGTTTTTAATAATTTTTTTTCATTGTGGATGCATTGTCTAAGTATGGACCACAATACAGATCCTAGTAGTTGCAGTTTATCGGTTGACTGCAAAAAGCAACTGGTTCGTAGAAATATGGGCTACCCAAGCATCCTAAAAGCCCATAACACTCCATTCCTAGTAATTCAGATTATATTGTCTCCTATCTGGACGTTAACGTCAAGCATAAAAGGAGGATTCCTAGCAGAAGTGCTTGGGAATCGGGAGAAATTTCAAACGCATATCCGAGATCGACGAGGATGAAATGCTGCTGTATGTTAGTTAGGGTTCTTACAAGGGTGGCCGCCGTGGCTCAAGTGGTTAGTGCGTTGAACTACAAAACGATGCGTTCGAGGTTCGATCCACAGACAAAATCTAAATGTTCTTTCATGGCCCCACTTCTAACGAGCGTCTGACAAACATCCGAGAGTATAACTGTCATTAAAGAGCTTCTAAAATAACAAATGGCCATTAGGACACGGCGTTGAATAGTAGGCCCCTTCCATTCGTGTAAAGAATTGAACACGCACAATAATGCTGGTTGGACCTTAAGCGCCAAATATTTGTATTTTTTCCTACATTATGTCATTTTATAAGTCCATTTGAACCCTAGACTTTTTGAAGATTAGTACAGAAATTTGATCAGAATCAGTTTAGCAATTTCCAATAAGCTGTAGACCCGTCTCTGATGTCGACACTACTGCTAGTCAATCTCAGATATATGATCCACATGAAATGAGAAGTCACCCATTGGCTTACATGTGTAGCAATTCCAAATCCGATTAACAATTTTAAAACTTCCTTGGATTGCTACTCGCAAATTTGAAAGGCAAATTGACCCTTATTTTTAATTTGAATCCTTCTGTAGGCTTTCATGCTACCTGTATGTCGTGTCAAAGACTGAAAGCAGCCCCCACTATAAAAGTTCAAACTCAATCTTGCTTTTAATTTCCTTCCATCATTCCTCCCTCGCCTGGTTTTTCTACAAAAAAAAAGAAAGAAGAACGAAATGTAAACTCGATTTACTCGTTCAATTTTCCAATCCGAAAACTGAAGTGAAAACTTTTTCTCTCCTCCAGCAGACTTTAAGCAAAAGTTTGTTCCGCATCTACTTCCTTCGACTTTCAACCCTCGGTTTCCCTTCAATTGCCACCCTCATAATGACATAAAAAAGCAGGCAGGAAATAAATAAGACTTCCTTTAGCACTACCTACACACACACATACTATCTGTCGGCACGTCAACATGTACGCTTGCTACTGTCAACGCTTGAAAGCAGCACGAACGGCAAACAAGAGAACAAACAAAAAAAAAATTGCCTTACCACTAGGTGAGCAAACCCCTGAAAGAATTTGCTGTCCCAAAAAAAAAAAAAAGAAAAAAACTTCAGAGAATAAACTTAATTTCCTTATGTTACACTGTTACAGTAATGCGGTAGTTCTAAGTACATAATTCCCTCTACACACTCACGTGCACTAAAAATATATTGAATTACCATCCCACGACGAGCGAGTAGGACCATCTGTGTGGGGTAGTTTAAGACAGGGGGCTCTTTCTTCGGTTTTATGTTGTTGCAGATACACATAACATTGTGTCCCGCATATTCACCTGCAATACTGAAGCCGCCAAAATGGACTATAGATACGTATCTACAGATACAATTTAAAAACCAACAGCAACCCATACAAAAAATAAAGGAAATTGCATTACTGTTTGTTTTTTTTAACAAAAACAAAAAAAAAAAAACAACCAAACCAACGACGACGAAGAACTCGATTTACCAGTTCCATGTGACAACCCGCTTTGGGGGTAAAAAGTTGAATTCAATGAGAGAAATAAATGACTAAATAGATAGACGGGACAGCAGACAACCAGACATACGCACGCACAAACGAAAACATAGAGTAGCGAAAGTGATCCTATTGACAGTTAACAAAATAAATAAAAAAAAAAAAAGCAATCAAAGTCCTGAACTCTTCCACTTTTACAGTTTTTCCTTTTAATTTTTTTATGATGATAAAAGTGATACAACCAGTTCAATCCTCTTAACTAAAATCGCTCTTTTGTAGAGGGAATGCTTGTTTTTGTTTTTATTACATCGTTTTTTGTATGTTTTTATTTTGTTGTTTTTAATGAATTCACATGCGTTGGATGCTGCCACTTGCAGTGATAGTACTGCATATGGGCAACATCAACTTGTTACTTTTTTTTTGCGTTGGATACTTAAAATTTTCGGTGTGATGTTTATGGGAAGATAAGATACTTTGCTTTAGTTGAAACTGTTTTAAATTCATGGGAAAAATGTATATGTGTGCAGAAGTAGCAACTTTATTCTGGCGTAACAATGTTAAATAATTACTATTGAAGTTGAATGTGGGCAAAAAAAAAAAAAAAAGAGGTGCTTATGCCCCCGTAAATGGTTAGGACTAGTTTTTTTGTTTTGTTTGTATACAGAGACTTATGTGCAAGAAATTATCTCATAATCGTGAGTTAGATATAGTAGTGAAGAATTTGTGGAAGTTACGTAATTGGAGTTGGATATGTTGGTGTCATTTGTTGTCGAAAATCTAGTCAGATTTATCGAATCTATAATTCGTTTGAAATACAATCCGATTCCTCTAATCCATCATCTTCCTCTAAGCCAAAAAGGAATTTCGGCCGGCGTACCGCAAGGAAGCGTTTTTGGGCCGCTTCTCTATCCGTTTTATACTCGTAATATACCGAAAGAAGATGACACTATACTGACAGTAAAAATCTGACACTACTAGTATGAGCACGCGCGTGCTATTCTCATAGTGCCTATGGAAGGCAATCTAAAAGGAAATTTTAGAAGTTATTCTGTGAATCGATGCAGATACTAATGAAGCTTTTAGACTCCGCAAAATGATAGCAAAATATAGACCAGTTCCCAGCTTCATTCCCAAAATCAAAAGGATCGTGGGCAAAGGTAGTGAGGAAGTTTTAGAAATATTAGTCAAAGCTCATTTCCCAGGAAATAGCACACCAACTGTTTTCAAAGCGTCAGACCCTGACGGCATTCTGCCACCTATACTGTAAAAGGCTCCAGCTAAGGTTATAAGAAGTTGTATTTATACCTAAAGCAGATAAACCGGGCCACACTTCAGCGAATGACTATAAACCCATTAGGTAGGCAGGTAGGTATTGTAGGGTTATGATTGTGATGCCTAGAGAACCATTATTGTAACAAATCCAAACCTAAACCATCTCTTCCATGCATTTGATCTCCCTACAAATTTTTACTATCTCAAAAATTTGGTTCGCAGACCCAACTTTTCCTCTAAGAGTCAAAGTCTCTCATCATATCTTCGCAAGATACTTGAAAGGCATCTCGATATTCTTATCATAAGCAAGTGTTGTAACGAATATTTAAAGGGTAAGTTGGTAGAAACAGCTCTACATAAAGTAGTAGGCAAATTAGAAAGCAGCCTTCACTTCGTACTAGTTGTCTTTTTAGATATGGAAGGGGCTTTTAATAACGTAAGAGTAAAGCCCATTAAACGTGCCCTGGAAACGATAAATGTCGAGCATAGCATTACCAATTGGCTTTGCAAGATGTTCGTCACGAGAAATGTCAACTCCACTCTTGGATATACATAGTTCAAAAAGGAAATCGGTTACTAGAGGCACCCAACGGAGGGGTTATCTCTCCCCTCCTCTTGGTTCTTGTCATAGACGATATACTTAAGGATCTATGCAACGCAGGGTTTAGTGTCACTGCTTATGCGGATGACGTGGTGATTGAGCAATTGATGGAATTAGTCCTTAACAGGCTCGGAAAATGGGCTGAAAAGTGTGGATTTCATGTCAATCCGGAAAAACAAAATTAATACTCCTTAGCAGGAAATACAAGTTACCACTCTTCAAATTTTCTAGGCTTGCTGCAGTGAAGCTTTCCCTCTCGGATCGTGCAAGACTTATCTAAATATAAATTTAAACTGGAAACTTAACGTTTAGCAAAGAGGCCCACAAAACTCTCTTCATTTGCATGAAGGCAGTGGGAAAAAAGCTTGAAACCGCCAATGATTCACTGGGTATGCATTATGGTAGTCAGACCCATTCTCACATCTCTTAGTTGGTGGAAGGCTACGATTAAGAAGAATACACGGAATATGTTGACCAGGGTACAAAGAACAACCTGCATTGCCATCACTGGTGCTCTATGCACTACCGGCTACACACGAGGCATTTATGTATGTTTTACCATTGATTCTACAAATAAAATCACAAGCAGGTAAGGTCTCACTAACGCATAGCCCTTCAAAACCAGCTATAAGGGACATAGCTCTATTCTTAAGTGATATTTCCCAAAATCTCTGACGAAGCGGATGAAAGTCTTGGTACACTTGGACTTTGACACACCCTACGAAGTAATGTATCCTGATAGGGAGGATTGGCAAAGAAAAAAAAAATTTCGATCGAAAACGAAATTTCAATTTATAAGGATGATTCCACAATTAGTGAGGGTACGGGGTCAGGCATATATTCGAGAGATCTAGATTTCTCGGAGACTTCCGGACACATGCAGTGTATTCCAGCTAGAGGTTCTGGCTGTACTCAAAGTTGCGGAACTGCTTGAGATGGGATCCAACAAGAATAAAGGCTCTAAGGTCCTATATAACTAAATCGGAACCAGTCAAGAGTTGCCGTACAGTGCTTAGAGCATTATGTTCGCAGAACCGAGTCAGATTATGTTGGATTCGTGGACTCTGTGATATACTGACCAATGATGTACGGACACATGAAGGTATTGTGATGACCTATGTACGTCGCAGAGGATATTACTCATCTACTCTGTGAATGTCTAACCATTGCGCGGAGTACCTCGAAAGATACTATTTTAACAATCGAGAGGTTCATTGAAAAAAAAAATGCATCGGCGAATTGGTTAAGGTTTCTGACCGTGAAGGTTCCCTAAGGATCGTGATGGGCCCACTAAGGTGCCCAGTTCTTATGACGAAACTCATAACCCTATATAACCTAACCTTACCTAGCAATCTAAATCCAGTTGCGCACTCCAAGCCGGTTGCGGCCTTTTAATTGTGCGCCCCACCTAAGGCGAGATCCTCCTCTACTGTGTTGTCCCTCCGGGTTTAATTCGAAGACTCTGGGGGCCGGAGCACTGGTGTCCATTCGCTCTACATGTCCTAACCATCACAAACAACTGATGCGCAGTTTTTTGACTATGTCTCAAGATATACTTGAAATTACAGTATCAGTTAGGTCATACGCAATGACTATTGATGTACATATGTACGTTAGGTGAAAAAGGTGAAAAATTAACAATTTAGAGCCAACTATTTTGAATAACTTTACCTAACTGGCTGCCATTCTATGTCAATTTAGATCGAGTTGTATATTTTTACAAAACTCGCCAAAAATACCAACATTTCCCAATGATTAACTCATGATTTACACAACCATTTGTCGCATATCTATTCTATATCCAACAAATTATAACACATCGCATTATCGACAGACAACTGTTTGGAATGTTTCTCCCTATAAATTCACCGAATGCATTCACATTCTCATAAAAATTCTAAATATATGACACCCCCCAAAGAAAGAGTATCTATCTATGCCGTGTATCTTAACACACACAAATATAAATATCTATTTATTGTTATACATTTTCAGATTCAAATCATTGTCGTACTTACGCCTACACCTTTGGAAAACTTTTGTTCGCAGTTTGTTTCAATTTTCTTTGACCAAACCAACAAAAAAAATTTACCATGCACCATGCAACCTCAGATACACTCACCTGAAATGAACACAAAAAACAGAGAAAAAAAAAGATACAAATTAATCGAGAAAAAAATGTGTGAGATTTAGGCGTGGATATTGTGTGTGTGGATACTTCTATTGATTTATTTTCTATGTTAATTATTCATGCAGTTTGATGGAGATTACGAAATGTGCCCCCAAGGTGTAGATGGGACAACAATATTTGAATAAAAAATTTCAAGCAATTATGTTAAGGTTAATTATTGTTTTGGTGGATGGGTTGTTTCAGCCTGTGAGGAGGAGTGGGATGATAAAATATCATGTTAATGGTGATAAATGGTAGAATAAATTTTGTTGTAAGACGAAGATTTGGGGTTGAATTTCATCAATTCATTTGACGTTTGATGGAGTTTTGTGGCAATATTTTTGTAAGCCTATTCGTAGATGGCTTTATTTACAAGTTTGCTGTTTAGGTGAGTGAAAGACTTTCTGTGGAGAGTAATAAATTTTTAGTAGCTTCACTGATAGTCGTCGTAAGTACCGCAATAATTAATTAGTAATAAATTAGTGTGACTATGCCTGTATTTTGTTTTTTAATTTGATTGAGGTTGAAGATATAATTCTTCTTGTTTTAATAATATTTCCTGAAGATAAGATTTGTTGGTCGATAGAGGTATGATATAGTTTGCCAAGTTATTTTATAGCGTTGTATATGTATAGCGTTGCATGTTTAATGCAAAGGGTCATCCAACAAGAGGTGCCATTTTAAATTTCTCGCGATTGTTGAACTGTCAACATTCAACTATCATTGCGATGACTTTCGATAAGTAAAAACCAGGAAGTTATTAAATATGGATCGATTCACACTCGCACAACGTCCTGCAAATCCACTACAATAACGGTCAAAATATCACTTAAACGTTTCGTAAAATTCATACTGCTTTTGGGCAACATGAAGCGCCTTCTTTCACAGCTATAGGGAAATTAATCGATAAATTTGAACATCTCGGACAGGTTAGTGATGTGAAGACTACAACTCGTGTTCGTTCAGCAAGGTCAGCTGAAAATATCACCGCCGGCTGATAGTGTGATTGACAACCCAGATATGTTTATTTCGAGACGATCGCAGGAATTGGGGCTATTCGCAACCACTTTGTACCGAATTTGCAAAAAGATCTTGGCCTACATGCTAATTAAGATCCAGTTGGTACAAGAATTCAAGTCAGCGGACCATGCACAATGTCGTACTTTCGCTGATTGGGTGCTGGAAATGAATGAACAAGATCATAATATTTTGCACAAAACTATTCTGATTGATGAGGTACGTAACAATTTCCATTTGTCTGGGTACGTAACCAAACAAAACTGTTGCATCTGGGACTCCGAAAACCCAAGAGAAAGAGTAGAACAACTCCTCCATCCACAACAAGTGACAGTTATGTAGGTGCGGTTTTATTGACTGGCGATGTCATTGGGCCGTATTTTTCCGAAAATGATCCTGGTGGGACCGTTTCAGTGAATGGATTGCGGTACCGAACGATGTTGACTGTTTTTTTTTTGCCTGAAACAGCAGCATTTGTACGAAAAAGTGTAGTGAAAAAGTGAGTGAAAATTCCATCAGAAGAATGACTATTTGTAGGCAGAGTCGAGGCGGACATTTGGCACATATTCTATTCCGTTACTAAACTCAAAGTTTCTACTTGAGATTGAAATAAAAATATCATCACTTTTCATAAAAAAATGACACTTCTTGTTGGATGACCCTATATTACATGAATTTTAGAATAACAATCTTTTCTTCAATCTATGGATGATGATGGTATAGATTGTTGACAGGATGCCAGATCACTGTGACCATGAGCTACCTCCCACCTCTATTCCAGAGCTGTAAACTTTCAAGTACCAGTACCAGTCAAGTACCCAGTACCTTGTACTTGTACTTGTACTTGAAAAAAAGGAGTACAATGTTGGTACTTTAAAGGCACAAAGTACAAGTAAAAGTACTTGCAAATGTACTGCCCAGTATTACAGTACCCAGTAAATGTACTTTGAAGAGAGGACTTGAAATAGTACTTGCACTTGGCGATTTTAAAGTACCAAGTACATTGTACTCCTTTTTTTTAAGTACAAGTACAAGTACAAGGTACTGGGTACTTACACAGTACTGCAGTACAAATGTATTTCAGTACTTTACAACTCTGCTCTATTCCACCAGTTTCGGTAAGTTGAAGTACATGTATGAAATGGATCCAGTGAAGAGAGATTCGCCTTTGGAAGAAAATAGGCTTCCAGGTGGTATCTATTTTTGTAAAAAAGTGCTTCCTATGAGAAGTTGCGCTGAGACGCTCCTTAAGTCCTTAACTTAGCATGCCTATCAGAATGTGCCGGCAGATTTTACTTCTGTTGTAATTTCTCAGAAGTTCGTTCCAGCACTTTTAAGGGTTATGTGACCCCAGACTTTAAACACTGCTTTCTGAGTCGAAAACATTGTGCAAACTTGTAATACTATGGTATGAATGCACTTCCCCCTGTGTATCTTTAATAAAAAAGAACTGGTAGTACTGGTGAAACAACCAGTTTCATCCTATATGATACCATCACCTCTAACTTGAATTATAAAAATAAATTGAATCCGAGATGTTTGCATGTAAGGTCATTACTAAGTCCCTCTTAAAATCGTTTTTTTTTGTATATTCGAATACAGCTTGAGATAATCCCTTAAGTTCAAGTATATACACCCCTGGAGTTATAGCATAAAACTACATGAAATCTCCAAATTAAATGTCAATAAAATCTCAACTTTACGAGTACGACTACCAGCTTTAGATACGATATCACCAACGCAATGCACCTCCAGCGTTCCGCTTTGCGTGCGATTTATAAATTATTCAATAAACAAATATATACATTGCAACGAAATTTTTATGTTAAACACTTTTCAAATAAAACTAAAAACACTCATCACCAGTCGGTCGGTAGTAGCAAAAGAACCATAGGAACCGCATCGAACCGTACCGCACCTTAAATTCATTTTTTATTACATTTCCTTGCAAAAAGCAGCAAAAACCAAAGAAAAAAACAAAACAGATACGAAAAGATGTAAGAAATATGAATTTAACTCCATGCCATTTACTATTCGACGAATGTATCTAAAGATGGGTGTGCGGCGTCGGTGGGTTTTCGTCGAGAAAGGAAACTGGTTACCGGGCGGTGAAGATTCCATTTATGGTAGCGGGAGACCGGGGGAAATACCATTACTGCAATT
This sequence comes from Xylota sylvarum, assembly GCA_905220385.1. Classification (NCBI taxonomy): domain Eukaryota; kingdom Metazoa; phylum Arthropoda; class Insecta; order Diptera; family Syrphidae; genus Xylota; species Xylota sylvarum. The sequence continues at coordinate 96,661,378 of LR999957.1, read as the reverse complement.
GAATGAAATATACGATCACAGTACAATCAAAAAGAGAGAGAGAGAGAGAGAAAAAGACAAAGATAAAAAAATAACAAAAAAATGTTTTGCTTTTCTCTCCTGCTTTGTAAATCTTTTTATGGAAAATCGAATCGAGGATGAGCTCCAATCTCGAATGGAGATAGAGGATGTCTTTGCATTTGGGAAACAAAGAGGATACAACGAATGTTGGAATGTTATTCCTTTGTTTTTTTTTTTTTAAGATGAAGAAGAAGACGAACAACAATTTTTGTATTTAATCTCTTCCTCGTATGGTCATTACACTTTCTTTGGACGTAAGTGATGTGAGCTAAGGTTTTGCGGGTCATTGCCGATGTGATAGTCCATCACAAGGGATTATGAGAAAAGAACCACCAATTAGCCGACAAGTGCGCACACACACAGAAATAAAAGCTCGAAAATAGATGAGATGCAATCTGCCACCCCTGTGGCATATCAATGTCAATCACTTCTCTGCGTTCTGTCAATCTCTCTCTTGTATCTTGCTTTACTTTATCTTTATCACACAGCACATACGTATATATAGCATTAGTAGACAAACTCATATGGATGAATGGATTCACCCCGGTACCGGCACGGCAGTGAGTCTGGAGTGAATGCTCTCCACTGCCAATATGGAGGTCAGGCAGTTGATGAAAGAGATATTTTTAGACAAATAGAATGGGCGAATAATAAAAGGAAAGCCCAAGCGAAGAACAGCAACATTCGCTGACAGATAGATGCACATGACTTGTTGCCATATTGGTATAATAATTGTCGTATGTGTGCCTTGTTGTATGCGGTGCGCGGTTAATTAAACATGCCGCTTGATTATGTGTGTTTGTTAGTTCTTCTCTTTTTTTTTTTTTTTGTTTTTTGAGCGTAAGCCGCCTGAAGCGCTGATAAAAGTTTGCGTTCGAGGCGCTAAAGAAGAGGAGGGATAGAGAGTAGCTGTAGGCATGGGGTCTGCCAGACAATGGACAATGTGCAATGGAATGCCAGTGCCATTGGGTGTGGTTTGTTGAAGGGGACGTTCTTTTTTTTTTGCCTTTACTTATCGAACAGGAAGTGACCGAGAGATATTGTTTGAATATGATGTTGTGTGTGATATCAGAAAGTTTTGAGGGATTTCCGGTTTGGAGATATTAAAATATGCGAAGCTACCGTTGCTCGTCATTACATGAGTTCCGGATGGATTGGTTTTGGCATTCCTATTGGGGATCTGTTTATTTACATCTCAACCGCTTAAGGAAAGTTCCTGATATTTCAGACTAATTTTCGCAAATGGAGCTAGTGGAGGAGTATTTGGCCTAAAATTAGTGAAATCATAAACTTACCGACAATGGATCATATAACAAGATACAAAATCGAGTCAGAGAGTTTATATGATTCAAGTCAAAGTGATTCTTGTAAGAACAAACACCTCAAACAAATAATATTTTGCTTCATGATTTGCACTATTAATGATATTTCATATTTCACTGGAGATTGCCATGTCCATCCGTTTGTAATAGGGTTTGGTTAGATAGTTAATTCTAATTTTAGATAGTTAGAGCTAGAGATAGTTCATATTAGTTCATTCTTTGATCTCATTTTGAATGAAAACACAGCCAAGCCCACAATAACTTTTTCAGGTAGAGCAATCTGTGTTTCCGTGAACGAAGTCGGGGCTGCGGTCTTCTCAGAAGATATGCATATCCACCTCTCCTTTAATCTTTCAAACTCTTGCAGCATTTTTCAAGCCGAAGTCACTGCCATTCGTCAAGCAGCTGACTGGCTGATCATTGATGCAGTATCAGCATCGGATATTGCCATATACATTGTCATCAAATCCGGAATCTGGAATACGAAAAATGTATACACGACAGCAATGTATGCATTACAAAGTTTTCCAGTCTTCTACAATTTCAAAGTACGCCTATTTTTTCAACACATAAAGCTCGATTTTTATGCATCTCATGCACTTTTATGCATGAAATGATGACGAGAATACAAATTGTCTAAGGAATACGTCATCATTGAATTCGAATTGAATGCTTTGGCAATGCAATGGTTCGTTGGTTGGTTTGGGATGGCCTTAGACAGCTAGTATGTCTCATTTTCTTCTGGTGATAAACGAGTTTATTTAAGCATTATAGGCCTTCGAGGTCACTTAGATCCTATATTGAAGATGTAGTCATCTGGGGTACCCTTTATTGTTCATAATTTTGCTTACTCTCAAGGGGCTACGATTATCCTTAACGTGTCAAGATACAGCGCGATCGGAATCTGTTGACTTACGCCTAACAGTGAGCATGGCGTACGTCGAAAATAAATAGAATGATAGGATATACATATTTCGGTGATGTAGTGGTTCTGAAACTAATTTGAATTGGCGCCTCAATTTCAAATCTTTTCCAATTTTACCTAAAATTTCACAGTGATCTAGTAAACACGAATTTGAATGATGCTGTCCAGCTATTTCATTGATGAATATCTTGCAGTCAGTCACTTCTCATAGTGCTCGACTGTAAGCTATTAGCAAGTGTTCAGAAAGTATCTCAAACTATCACACAAATCTGTCAAAATCCATTCCCATATATAAATGCCTGCTCACTGGCTAGTAAAAAAATCCCTTAAAACCTGTTAATGTGAACAATTTAATATCGCCGAGTTAATAGACAAATTTCCATACTATTCATTCATTTTTCCCCCATTCTGTGCGCGCTTGGGAATTTTATTGAAGTCATTCTGTGTATAGAATTCCATCGTGCTACTCTGATATATTCATTCGGTGCCTATGCCGCCGATTATCATAACCGGTGAATCATGAAATTGTAAATAAGTTGACGTTCAAGGGTCTGTCCAATAGAGGACAGACTTTGTGTTTGCTGCTGCAATGCGCCGCACCATTCGAATACATATGTATATCGAGTGTGACCGGTTCAGGCGTTGGTCATAAATTCGTTTTGTTTTTATATTTTTTTTTTTTTCTTTTTTTTGTTACTGAAACCTGATGGGCATAAAAATGAAAGAAATGTTCAAAAATGGAAATTTCTTGTTACCGGTTCTGTGTGCGTGTGAGATATGAATAATTTTGTATCTTTTTTTTTTTTGTTAACAAGGAACCGGCAAAGAATGAGAATGAAAGACTGATGGGAATCGTGGTACTAAATGAGGGTGGATTAACTTTGCAGATGCAAATTTCATAAAAGTCTATTTTATAGCCTTTTCTTTTCATCCTGTGTGTCAGATGGGAAGCATTACAAGTAGGTAACCAGATCATATCGGGACAGGTTATGTGGCATTCGAACGACTATTCCCATGAAACACAGTCAAATAAAGGTAGGTACAATCTCAAAGCCAGACCTAACACCTAATCAGTATTAAAAATCTCCTGCTACTTGAACAAGAATCCATTAAGTTAAATTACTCTCATAAAGTGTTTGTTGAACGAATATACTCGTACTCGTTACCAACTTCTTGTATCAACAGATAAAATTTGTTCTCAATGTGTATCGCGCTCTAAAAGAATCGAACAAACAAAGTGCAATCTGCAAAACATTCTCGTTCTCCCTTCAAACTAATAAGTTAGAACTTCTTCAAGCATAATTCGAATGCAATTTTAATTATCTAAAAGTCTCAAAGGAGTAGTGCGCTCTTATTTGAAATTACCACGCAAAAGATGCACAGATACCTTCGGTACCTGCACGGTGGCGGTGCCTATGTATGTCTTTTTCGTATCTTTCTCTAGTAATCTGAGTACTGAACTAATTTCCCTAATGCCTGTTATGGTTGCACCCTCCGGATACGGTTTTTCATTGCATGTATTCGCGTAAAACTTTACCATATCATCGAGAAAGTTTTTTTTTTTCTGTACCTCCCCTGATGTGCTGCCTCCCTCCCGACAATTGAATGTTGTTTGTTTTCCGTTGCACAGTTATGGTTGTTGATATATTTTTTTATTTTTTTCGCAAAGAATTCAACTTAAACTCACTTAAATCGCCAACGAACCGATTAGAGTTGCTGTGGTCCGCATTTTAAGATCGCTTCGATGACTAAACGAGTTAACCAGACTCAGGTGAGGTGAATTAAAGAAGAAATAAAAAGTAAAAAAAAAAAAGTTTTAAAAAAATTTAATTAGTGACTCGTTGTGTCGGGTATGTATGTACATAGGTAGGCTTTCCCATGCCCAACCTTTTGGTTGCAATTACATTTGCTACAATTGGCTTGGCTTGGACTTTAATGAAATTAGCTGGAGCGAGCGGTATGGCAAAAAATTCACTTTGATGTGAACTAAGAGCAACAAAGAGAATTTTCTTCTTTTGACAAAAAAAAAAGGGAGAGTTTTCGCTCGCAAAACTAATTAGCGGATTATTCATAAGTGGATGTCGGTTGACTGTGTGCTGGGTATTCGTTTCTAAGTAGTAGTAGGTCAACGGACTTAAAAGTAATAGAAAATTACAAACACAAAAGGAAATTGTTATTGCCGCCGTCGACGACGCCGCCACCGCCGACAAGTCACAAGGAGAGTGGGTATAGGATAGAGGCGGCACTAATAAAGGTTATAGGCATACACTGCTAATTGATACGTCATAGGTACGAGAGTATGAGAGGAAATTCAAAATTCTTAATGAATCTGTCAGAATTCACGGAATTGAATTGTTAGGCTGACAGGTAGGTGCTTTATTCGTGATATGCCTTTTAATTAAGGCTTCTCGGGAGGGCTGTTATGTCTTTGATCCGAAAGTTCATCGTTTTTGTTTCGAGAATATGTTAACTTAGTTTCTCAATTATCATTCATTTTAGGATTAGTGCGTTGAAGGATTAGTGCTAAGCAGAAGAACCGTAGGATAGCCTTCTCAAATACTTTATGCGCCTTTTGTATCAACGGCTTCAATCGAATTGGTAGCTTTACTACTACTCTGTAGTCGGTAGATAGTAGATATAGAAACTTTCTTCCAGTTTCACCCAATAAAAACATTTTTTTTTTATAAAAATTATAGAGCCTTGGTAGTTCTAATGGGTAATGGAATTTATGTGCTTTAATTCGTTTCAGAAACAATTTTATGCCGTCCCTATTGGTTTTTGAATGATTTCTCACGTATAAATGGAATTATTACTCACTTCTAGTGAGAAAAAACTCCCTTCTTAACCAGTGGATTTATTTCCACATTAACAGAGTTGGGTTATATATTCCTGCATCATGGTTGGTTGGTTGAAACCGGCCCTCGATCCACTTAGACTAGAAGAAGCTTCATTGTGCTGCCGATGTGTAAGGTGGGCGGAACACCCTCCTATTTAGCATAAGACGTTGACACCTCGATTTCGGTGACGACTATATAGAGGAACCTCGTCCAGTTCGTCAGCCTCACAATTCCCTGATATGTCACAATGACCTGGTACCCAGCAAAGGGTGAGGCTGTACTCTCCAACGATCTCGTTAATAGATACGCGGCAGTCTTTCACTGGCTTGGATCGCAGTGTTCTGGATGCAAGGGATTTGATGGTCTGACTGTCGATGTATATGACAATATCCGATGCCATCACCGGCTCCGTAATCGGTTTTGGACCCGTCCGTAAAAAATTGACAGCGATTTTTGATACAGGACACCCCGTTGTATCCATTCAGTTTTGTATTGTGTATTGAGAAATTGTAGCCCATGTTGAATTTGTTTTCGGTGGGCAGATGGTCGGTGACCTGTGGAAGATATATCAATAGTGTACTGGCATGTCCAGTGTGTTGCTTCTTCTATTATTTGGAGTTTCTTAGTCTTATTGGTGAGCAGGCAGCCATTTTTTTGCTGACGATTTCAATTGGAAGTAAGTGTAGCATGGTTTCTAGCGCAGCAGTTGGAGAGGTTCTCAGTGCACCAGTAATACTGAGACAAGCAACTCGCTGAGTTTTTTCTATTATTATTTAGGTTGGAATTCTTCTCCAGGACGGACCACCAAAACCAGTACTCCATACATGAGGATCGGTTTTAGTACCGAGGTGTACAGCCAGTGTATAATGTTTGCTTGTAGGCCCCAAGTGGAACCTATTGCCTTTTTGCATATGTATGTATAGGGCAGCCAAGGATTTTCTGGCACGTTCAGCTATGTTTACTTTCTTTACTAAAGAAACTTGCGGTCAAGCTTTAGGTCTAGATACTATTTGAGAGGATAAGGGGGATGCCTTTTAGCTTTCGGAGACTAAAGTCAGGGAGTTTGTGTTTTCTTGTGAACAGGACCAGCTCAGTCTTTGGATTAGTGGAGAGACCACAGGTTTCAGTCCTGTTTTTTAGTTTATTGAGAGCAGACTGCTTTGCCAGTGTCGGGGAGTTTTTCCCTGTTACTAATATACATGCGATAACTTTGCATGCATTTTTTTTTTATTTAAAGAAAGGGCTTTGTTGATTACTAGATTCCATAGTCGTGGAGACAGTACTCCCGAATTCTTTCCAAAATCTTGAGAAGAAAGAGACTTATCGGTTTAATATCTTTCGGGAGGCTATACGATGTTTTGGCTGTTTTGGGTATAAAAACGACTCTTACTTTGGTCCAGGCGGTGGGCATTTTTGCAAGGTCCAGACAACCCTTCAGTATACACGACAGGTTTTGCATTATTATGCTGAGGGCCGCCTGGATTTGTGCTGTAAAAATGCCGTTCGGTCCCAGCGAGTTAAAAGGCTCGAAACTGGTCACCGTCCAATTCAGTTTATCCTCGCTGATAAGTTCAGAAGGTGACGGTGGGCGTGCAATATTTACCAGAGCAAGGCCATCGCTAAGGTAGTGAATGTCTATAAACAGGTTAAGCGATGCTTCAACAGATTCTGCACATGATCCATTGGGATTTATGAGGATACTCGGCATGATTGGTACTTTGGTAGTTAGAGGATTGAGACATATTCTCAAAAATCTGACAAAAACTGCGCCAGGATCTACGTTTGGCTTTCCGAAGTTCTGCTTTGAAATTTTTCAGGCTTTCTTTGTAGATTTTCCAGTCCGTGGGTAGCCTTGTTGGTTTGGCTTTTTTTTTAGCAAAGGTTGCTAAGTTCTGCATTCCACTACGGCGGACGATTGCCTACCTTTCTTGCTGTGATGGGACAAGATTCATTAAATGCTGAGTTTAGGGCAAAGGTTAGAATAGTGTTAAGCTTATCTAGTTCCAATTGTGTGGTTATGCACATGATGCGCACTATTGGATAGTTTAGCGGAGAGAATTTTGTTGTATTTGAGCTAGTCAGTTGTCTGTCGATTGGGAAGAATTGATGGTGCAGTATTGCAGCTTCTTTCTAGGTTATATTCCAAATAGTGGTGATCGGAAAACGGGTGACTATCGGATACAGTCCGCTTAGAAATCGCATAATATATGTTTTGTAAATCATAGTGAGTAATAATAATTTCACTTGAAATTGGATGTAGCTATTCGTAGAAAGATTTAACTGCACAGAAATGTCCTTCATTCCACATATGGTTAGAATTCACTATACCTTTTTAGCTTTTTAGTGGAATAAAATCCCTTGTGAAACAAATTTCCCTGGTGCCAGTTTGTATGGCGCATATTTTCTGGATAGTCTTAGGTCTACACTTTTACGAATATCGCAGAGAAACTGCAAATTCAATTTTGCAAGAAGGCACCTAGGTGAGCTTGTGACAATGGTGTCACTCAAACAGAGAAAGGCAATTAGATAGGTCATTCCTTGTGGTGGATTGTTAGACTATATGGGGTCAGTTTTGGAGAAATCTTTAAGAGCTGGTATCGAAGGCTATTTTCAGTTCAAGGGCAACAAAAAAGTGCTTAATTTTAATTTGGAAACGCTGAAGAAGATCTTCGATATACGAGTTAAAAAAATCACTTATAGTCATGTATATTTAATATTATATAAATAATTTATTTAAATGTCAAAATGTGCAAGATAAAGAAATATACTTACTGCTCTTAGAAATAAAATGAAAAATAATAAATTATAAGAAAGTGTGCATGAAATATGCTTCCCATTCGCCAAATTAATTTGCTTTGCAACATTTACTTAAAAATGTTGACATTTTCTTATAAAAAAAAAAGAAATAATATGTAATTTTCTACCATAACCATAACTTAACGTTAACTAAATGACCACAGAACCAAGCTAAACTCAAAATTGAATTAATTCACCATTCCGAAATGAAAAAAGATATAATAAATCCACAATCTACCAAAAAAAAAATAAAGAGACATAAAGAAACCGGTAACCAGAACTAAATTCAACAATCATCCAATTTAAACTTAACAAACTAAAATGTAGGATTAATTTTGAGTTTAATGTTTGTTTTTTTTTTTTTTTTGGATTTAATCTGCCTACCATAATTTCGGGTTGAAAACAAACTTTCGATATGCTATCCTTGCAACCGGCTAAATTTCCCTGCTCTGGTTTAGTCAATGTACTCGTATTGACTTTACCATGACTGGAGAAACGCTTCATATGTGTCCAGACTTGATGCCACGGTACTTCTTTCTATATTAGATACGAGGGGAAAAAAAATCATAAAAAAGGAAAGGTGTATTTAAAATTGCAAATTTGTATACCAATTGGAAATAAAAAAAAAATCAAAACAAAAAAAAAAAGACAATTTTTGTTTAATTTTGCGTAATAATTTAAGAAAAAAAAAAAAAAACAAAACCAACTACAACTATGTATTTTAGAATCTTATCTAATGACAAAGAGCATAACTTAACGATGACATCAGCGCACATGGGGTTGGCACGCACTGAAACATATCAACTACGAATTTTTTTATATTTTTAAACATTACTTGATAGCACTGCTGTTTAGAGGGAATTCTTATCGATATAATTATAAGTATTTCACACACAATGAACAAATATAAAAAAAAAAGATTAATTGTACAGAACCTAGTAAGATAAAATTGAAGCACACAAAAAAGGGTTACAAGTCAGTCGTCGTTCAATTAGGAACCACTTAGTAAATACATACATAAGTCAGCAATGAATTAAAAAGAATCTACAATTCAGGGAGGTCTGCATTTGAAATTAAAGAAAACAGACCGGAAATGCGCTTTCAACAACGCGATGAACCGAAAAATAAATTAATCTTCTTGGCAAAGGGTTAACACGCGCGTTGGTGCGTTGGCGCGTTTAGGGTCATTTTTCATTTGTAATCACTTCGGGCCAAACAGTGTTCTCAACGAGATCCTTATACAAAAAGATATCTACCCAGAAAGTACTCAAAAAGATACCCAAAGAAACACAGATAACACTTTAAGATACAAATGTATCTCTTGTCTTCCCGAGAGAAGGAGGGGTATTATACAACCTACCTACAACCAGCATATGGGTAGGAAGTTGTGCGTTTTTTTTTTTTCGTTTTTTGTGTTCTTCTCTTCTTTAACCCAGAAGTGTTCTCAGCCGAAACAAGCACACGTCAGAAAACTGCGCCGCCAGTTGTGTCTTTAAGATAATGTTGTACTTAAAGTAATGCTAGTAAATCTTTTCACTTCAACTAAATCCCTATTCACATTCAAATTGTATGGGTTTTGTTGGAGAAGAACAGTTTTCTCTCTCTTTCTCTGCGCGTCGCATCGTGTCGTTTAATATTCATTGTTGGAATCATATTTTTGTATCTTGTATCTATACGTTACGGTGGTATGTGCGTTGTGTGCGAAACGCATCAACAACGTTAATGCCAACCCATTTAGACTGACATATCTCCCCGACATATCAGAGCTGGGTAAAAGGAAAAAAATGCTAAAAACACTATTATAGCAGTAAAAGATGTGAAATGTATCTTTTAAAGTCTTTAGATCGCTTGCAAGCAAAATGTCTTACAGTTTCTTTTCATTTTATTTTATTTTTTTTGCATTATCTTCTTCTTGGAACAACGAACAAAGAAGAGAGAAAAAAAAACATCTCTTGTTACCGGATTTGAAATTTGCACTTGAGCTGGAGAGATGCTTGCTTGACCACCCGGGTCATGATGGTACGCACTGTGATTATGTTTTGAATGCAAGACTTGCGGTATTTCTATTGTTTCAACTCGAGGTAATGTGTGTGCTTTTTTTCCCTGCTTTTCTCCATTGTAGGTTAAATTGCATTCTCTGTATCTGTTACACGAGTGTCTTGAGTTTCTCTTGTTGTGCGGAACATACATACATTTGGATGTTGGCAACCCAAAATTCCAAGCCTCTAAGTCATCGTTTCATTAAATATTCATGGCGAAATTCTAAAGTAAATATTTGTATAACAATTTTGTCGGGTAATTTGGTAGCTGCCTGAAGTAAATATTTAAAGAGAATGTGGCTTTAAATTTTTGTTGAAATGAAATCATTTTTCACACTCCACTGCTAAATATAATTCCATTTCAACTTCGCAATTGTTGCAAGCAATTTTGTGCTTTTTTTTTTTAGAAAATGAAGCAATTCAGGGTTATGGTGTATTGGTTGTTTTGGAAGGAATTTAAAAAGATAGTCTTCGTTAGCAAACAGTGTTTTGAAGTAGACTGTAGTCATGATGGATACTCACAATTGTAGTTATGATTAGTAACTGTTGGCATGAGGCAGAATTTTTTATTTCTTTTGTTTAAATAACAATTCAAAACCCAGAGCATAAGCAGATTCCCTTTTTTGATTCAGTGTTTGGAGAAAGTAAGATTTTATTCAGTTCTCTTACATGTATCACATTGTGGATCCAAGGGCCTCCACAACGTCTACCCGCCATCGTGTGCGGTTTTTGGCAATGGGCCTCAGCTCTCCCCAGCTCTTTCCCAGTTGCCGTGATTTCTTCTCTATTACCTTGTCACCTTTTCGGAAAGTGTGTCCAATTCACTGCCACTTTCGTCGTTATATAGTTGTGCCTAGCTGTTCGTTAGAGATACGGTTTGGGCGAAAAATCCTTAAGATATTGTGTAGACACCTATTAACTAACGTTTGAAGGTTTTTCATGATAGAAGCGGTTATTCTCCAAGTACCACATCCATATAGCATCATCAACGTTAGAACATAACAGTCGTAGCTTGGTGTTTAAACTCATGACATTACTTCGCCAAATTTCGGTTAGCATCTCAAATCCAGACTTTGCTTTGCCGATACGGCTGACTACATATATCCACTTCGGTTTCGACATCGGTTGAGACAATACTACCAAAGTATTGGAAACTCTCCGGTTGTCCATCATGCATTATTTATGAGCGGATGCGTTCGATACCAGGCTGATAATTTTTGTTTTTGTCGTATATAATTTCAGCCCAACGATATCTACGTCTCTCTCAACACTCGTTATCATTTGCTGAAAGTCCATTATTTTATGAAAGAGTAGGCGTACATCGTTAGCATAGTCGAGGTGTTTGAGTTCGGATGTAAAAGTCAATCAAAATCCTCCGTTTCCTGTTGACAAAGCAGCATTTAGCACATCGCTAATCACCAATAAAAAATACTGGTGAAAGGATACAGGCTTGTCGAACCCCACTTTGAACTTCAAACTCTTCAGAGGTATCTACAATACTTCTTCTGCGTAAGGCACCCCAAATAAAGTCCCAATTGACACAATCAAACTACTTTAAAGTGGTGAAAGATATTCAACGCACTGCTCAATAATGATCCGTAGGGTGTTGATGTAGTCGATACAGGATGATCCAGAACGGAGACCTTCTTGTTCGGTATGTACTTAGTGTATCTCCGAGGTGTTCTTTGATTCGCTCAAGGATAATTCTAGCTATTATCTTAGCTACAGCAGGGAGCACGCAGATATTTCGTCATTATATTTCGCACTGCATTAGGTTGCCTGTTTTAGGGAGTTTGATGATCATTCCTTCTAGTCATCCGAGAGGCTCTTGGCCTCCCAGGCTCTCCCAACAAATGGATGCAGTAGATCGGCCGATGCAGTTGATGCTGCTCGAAATAGTTCCGCGGGTATGCCGTCAAATCCTACCGCCTTGTTGTTCTCAGTGCTTTGATCGCGGTAAAGATCTCATAGTAGCAAAATGCTCCTTCCATCTCTTCAGTTGATCCTCATCCGACATAAGCAATTAGCCGTCTAACCCTTTCACCGGGTGTTGGATAGAGTTGCGACCACATATCGGCTCTTTAGTGATTCTGTAAACGGTTCTGCTGTCGCACGTTCTTGCTGCTACGCCATATATATTTCGACCGACAGTGCTTTCTGCACCTGATGTGAGAACGGTTTTCACAGCATTCCAATGGTCTTGTATGGTGGTGGGCAGTGAGCTGCTGATTGCTTCCATACCACATGAGGGATGGTCTTTAAATTCTTGGCGCACTGAAGAATTACTAAATCTGTCGGTGTTGAACCTGGGCATCAGCTACGTAGACTACTTCTGAAACGGTGACTGATGGCAAAGTGGTCAATTTGGTTGGAGGTCGCAATTTGGTTCAGGTCCCCCATCACAATGACAATATCGCCTTTGGGCGTTGCATAAAATACGGCGCGTATCTGGTTCTAGAAGGACTTCTTTTCTTCATCAGACGAGCCATCCATTGGGGCATCGCACTGTATAATGGTGACGCGACTTACTCTAGTCTGGAATCTGACAGTTAAAATCCATTCATCGTGAGGCTACCAGGAAATCAGGCAATAGTGGCTTTTTTGATTCTTTCATTAATGTTAGGCCTCCCGTTCAGTTTCTTATTAAATACAAGGGCTAACCATGGAAGGAAATGTAAACTCAGGATGTAGTCATGGTCTTGACACCACTGAGATGTAGGAGTACTTCATTTAGTACAATGATCTATAGTAGTGGGGAGTAGTCTTGACACCACTGAGATTTAGGAGTACTTCATTTAGTACAATGATCTATAGTAGTGGGGAGATTACTCCGCCTTGAGAGATACCTCTGGATGGATATTGAATTTTGTCAATCCATTCTGACAAGCAGCTACATTCTTTTCCTTTGACCTAGTGAGTGCACTTGGTAACAACGACACTAAATCAAACACTTGGACAAAAGTAAGAATCTTAGGAGAGTGTTGAGCTTAGGTGTACTAGTTCTGAAAAAAAGAAACTTTCGAAATGTATGCTTGTTTTAGCGCTTAGTAGATAGAACAGCCACATAGTAGAATGGATTCATTTTCTTCTTCGTCTCCACAGTTTCTGCAATAGTCACTGTATGGAAGGGTTCTAATTATATGATTCCTTATTGATACGTGCTTTGGGACTAAACATTTATAAGATTGGTAAATCTGGGCACTAAGCACTTGACATTCGATATAGAATTTCTTGTCACTGGAAACTATGAAACTCGCAGTTTATTACCCACTTCCCAGTAAAATATACGAATAACTTGTACAATGACTTTTACAAATTCCTTTCCGACATGCGCTGACATTTTTCATACCCACCACTCGTAACGATTTCAAGGTCCACGGGCAACTTTAAATCCGTGCTTTCCCCCAATAGCCGACTGATTCATAAAATGCTAATCGCGCTCAATCGAAATGTCACCAAATGCTAATCTCACAAATCACTGAACAAACAACTAGAAAACGAATCAACGAATCGTATGCCATTCCCTGCTTCAAATTCAAATTCTAACCCGAATTTCCTGTTGATGACACAATTTCTAACATTTTGCATATAAATACTCCTCTCTCAGTGCTGGCGATAACTTCCGGCCATTTGGCTGTGCATAATTAAAAACACATCAAACTTCCATGGAATTTCTTGTAGCAGAACCCGGCCCCCTTGCAGATTTTTGCGGCCATTCGATAAATCAAATATTTGATTCGGCGCACAGAAATGATATTAATACCCCATGCACGCACGTGTTTATCATGTCCGATCCAACTTTAGAATCCCGAAAATAAAGACCGAAACAGAGACTTCCATTCAGCGAAGACCGTGAATTCCTTAGCTTCACTGCTATTCTTTTTTTTTTTTTTTTTTTTATCTCGTCCGGCCTCTCTGAATTTGCATGCTCTGATGACTGGGATGGAGGGAGAGCAAGTAGTATTACCCCAAAAAAAAAAAAAACAACTTCTTCCAAATGTCCAAATATCTGAGGTATAATAAAATTCAGACCAACAAGGAACAAGGAATAAAAAAAAAAATCCATAAACATACCTTTAAAAAGGTTTGGCATTCCTCTTTCCCTTCGCCATTTATGGTAGTCTTAAGGGAAACCAGTCGAAAAAAAAAATGCTTCTTCCCTGACTCTTGGCATTCGTCGTGTATGTAGTTGGGCTTTGCTTTTGCCCAAAAAAAAAGAAAAAGAAAAAAGAAAACATTTTCTTTTATTTTTATTTTATTGTTGAGTTTTGGAAATTTAAGTATAAACCCAAGAAAATTGCATGAAATCAGAATGTGTCTGTGCAAAAAATTAGATAACAAGAAGGAAGGGGGAAATGGTTTCAACCTTCAATTTAGAGCGGAGAGCTGAAGAGGAACGAACGTCTAATCGGTTTCGGTTGGCTCCCCCCTGTCCTACTGCTCTCTTATCTAAAGAGCCAAATCGTGTTATGGCCCTCTCCTCCGTGGATGTTCTTGAATTGAAATTCTTAGGACTCGAGGTAATCAATCATTGGTTGTGATTAGAAAATGATGGACACGAAATGTCGACCTTCTTCTTCTTCGTCTTCTACTACTTTTGCTGGTGCTATGTATTTTATTCCGGTTCTGTGCTCTGCCTTCATGATTTAAGATACTGAAGTTGTTGTACTTTTTTTCGTATTTCCTCCGCTCTATGAAGAGGGTTGTGCGACTTTGACTTCTTTTCGATAAAAGGGTTATTGACAATAAGTTTTCGGTTAAATCTGTTTACACAGACTTTTTTCCTTTGCCAATGAAATGTAAATTTTTTTCTTTTGCCGTTGTCGTTTGGGTTAAAATTTAAATATCAAATGGAATACGGTACGAAGGGGATTAGATTGAGCTTGTCGGGAAAAGACGGCTTATGTCTTTGGTACTTTGTCATTTCGTAAAAACATAAAAAATAAAAATTTGCATTAACAATGAGTTGATCAAGTATGACTTGTATCAATCAGCCAATGCTTCGTATTTAATTTACGACAGGAATAAGGTGAGCCTTTTCTCAACGTATCCTTGGATTTGTAAATATATCAAGCATTCTATCAGCACTTTATTCTTCCAGCACTTAAAAGATCCCGAAGACTGCTGAAATACCTTACATACACCTAGGTAAGATTGATATGTCATATATTTGCCTCAAAGGGCCTCTGTAGAAAGCTGAATCTAACGTATCGCAGATGTCTGGTGCAGTTCGTGTTTTCGCCAAAATCTAGGCAGTGTTCACATTTTAAGTAAAATGACTGCCATGCTGGAGACTAAAGTGTAACGCACCATTTTGCTTCTACGACTATTGTGACTGAATAGTTTTAAGGTCTGAATGGTGCATTAAAAAGACACTATCAGCCTGTAGATATTACTTAGAGCCTGACTACTAGAATGTAGGAAATCAGCGTTTTACTGTCGTCAAAAGAAAGAAAGGGTTGCTACTGCCCAATACATACATTGTCAGTCAAAGACATTTGCCAATGACAGTTTCTCCCTTATAAATGTCTTTACACCTGCGGCATCGAGTGTTTAAGTTACAAAAAGACTGTCAAGATGATCTCCAACAGCTTAATGATTCATACATATCGCTACGATTTGTGGGTCTTATCCTTTTGGATGTAAAATCCTTCCATGCGAATCTATTTTTGGTGGGCTCATGATTAGTACGAGGAAACTATCCACAGCTGCTCCAAACAAAATATAAACTCCTTCTAGAAATGTAAGAGTAGATCCTTGCCGCCGTCTATGCCTATAGAACTTGAAACACAGAAAGGGCTTTCAAGACCAGTTTAACCTGTTTCTTTGACCAAAAATTTAAGGATATACGAAACTTCAAGCGTATACGTATGTATGCATGTATGTATATATGTATATATCAAACTTCAAGGTAGACTTGTCTGCTTTTCCAGAAAATAAATCCAAAAAGATGTCTAATCGTTTCTTGCAGTCGGCATTCGGATCGCCAATGGATCCATTGTGAATCCACTGTCGTGTATCAACCTAAAAAAAGAAGACAAAAGTTGGTCTCTAGCTTTAGCATAGATAAGCGGTCTCTAGGGTAGCTAAGTCGCCTTTGGAGTAGCTAAGTGGCCTCGCTGAACCAAGCTGAGATTGTTATAAACTTCAGGATGTTAGTGGAGTCTTTTTTGTTAGCTCGACCACAGGTAACGACAATTGTCAGGTCCTGTTCGGACTCCTTTCTTGTTAAATCGTTCGCCAGTTCGTTCACTTGAATACCACTCTGTCCTGGAATCCAAAGGAGTGTAACATCGTGATTTTCTGTGAGAGTATTGAGTTCATCACGGCATTGTTTTACAAGTTTGGATTTGAGGACTATGGATGAGACAGCCCTCATGGCGTCTTGACTGTCGATCTATGTATATGTGGATCATCTTCCTGGAGAGCAGTTTCGTGGATAGTTCTCCTGACGTGGCTTCGAAGTCTGAGTTTAAAGTTCGAAGTCTGATCTTGGGCTGAGATGAGTATATGTATGCCAGAACTTACTTCTTCATCAGTTCTTGACTCATCCGTGAAAATCGAGATATTGTTCGGGTTGATAGTCATACCGTTTATCCAGTCCTTCCATGAGGGGAACATGGTTTTAACGTTTAGACTGAAGTCGTGGGATAGTGGTATATAGTCTGTGTCAGTACCCAAGTGTGACCTTCTGGCCAAAGTTTAGATTGTTTCAAACGTAGGATACTCTTTGCAGCTGTTTCCTTAAGGTGTAAGTCGAATAGAATCAGTACCAGAATGGTTTAAGGGCTGGCGTGGTTCTGATGGCGCTGGTAGTCCCTATGCATGCAAATCTTTGGATCCTGGTTATTTTCCTGAGGTACGTGGCCTTGTTAGCTGCGAGAAATCAGACAAGACACCCATACGATAGAATGGGTCTGACGATGGTTGTATACATCCAGTGAACAATTTCTACCAAACATTTGAATGCATGTGTAGAAGGTAATGGAAGCCTTACTTAGCCTTTCTCATGTGTTTTCTTTACAAATCAGTTTTCGGTCGAGTATACCATACAGGCCAAGTATTCCGCTTTATCTGAGATTTGGAGGGGTGCACCGTTGGGTTTCAAGAACTCGATCTGTGGGATTGTTCTCCTGTTAGTAAAGAGGACCACCTCTGCTTTCAGGGAGTTAACATTTAAACAACAACTTTTCGTTGATGGTGGATACGAACTTGCCTGTCGCCATTATTACAACATCATCCACATACGCGACAGCTTTGACTCCACGCTGTTCTAATTTCTTTAAAATTTTAAATTTTGTTCGCGACCTGTATCCATTGTAGAGGGCATAGGACCCCACCTATCCGAGGATGCCTCTAGAGGCCAGTGAATGCACATGGCAGTCTCCCAGTTCTGAGTTGATGTGCCTAGTCTTGAGTATGCCTGCAATCCAGTCTGAGATCAGTGGGTCTACGTTTTATTGGTTCATAGCTATTCTTAAAGATTCGGATCTTACATTGTTGAAGACTCCTTCTATATCTATGACGGGCGTTAGCGTGAATTCTTTGTGGTGGAGTGGGTTTGATTCAGAACATACACGCCAATTGATCTAGGTTCGAGTGGCTGCCTGTGACTTGAACGCAGACACATTTGAATGTAGGTTCAATCTTTTTCCATTTGGACGACACTTTCAAGATTCAAGATTTTTTGAAAAAAAAACTATGTACATATGTCGGGAAAAGATCAAGGATCCAAGGAAATCGAATTACATATTGATTTGGTATCGTTCACAACAATTAAACATTTGAAGACTCACAATAGCGAATTCTCACAAAAGCTATGCAACTCCATAATATTACTTAGCTCACCAGACGCTAAAATTCAATTCATCAAACCATTTTAAGCGCCGAGTGTTTGTTACTAGGGTCCTGAAGAACCAAGAAACATATGCATCCTTGACGTAATAGTTTGTATGCATGGCGTTTATGCTGAAGATTCGCCATAATTTTTGGTCAACAAGTTCGAATTCATGGAAGTGAAGTTAAAAACAATTCCTGAGGTCAAGCCTGAGTATGCTGGGTGTGCAAGCAGTACTGTGGATGACATTTAGATACAAGTACAAGTCAATTGCAGCTTGTTTATAAAAACTTGCGATAATATAAAAAAAAATATCACCTTCCACATCAGAATAGATACAGCCTATTCAAAAATGTATTGAACCCTTTAAAGAGACATAGATACTGTATCTCTTGCAAAATATCCATACATTCCTCTACGACCGAGGCAGAGTGTAATGTCCATGTTTCCATTAATTACGTAACACTAAGTGAATGCATCTCAATTTCAAACTAAGCCACCCGAACGGAAAGGGATGTGAGAAAAATTGGATCAACGCATTCATTAAAAAAACACATTTTTTTTCTCTGATAGCCCATATGTTTGCATATCGGGCAACCGCCCTCCTGCTTCCCCCTCTAATCAGTTTTACTCAAAAAAAAAAAAAAAAAACCAAGAAGAATTCTTTAACGCATGCATACGATAGGGGATCGCCATATATGCACATATCGTCATTGCCACCATGCATGCAACGAAACGCATACTCAAACAATATCCACCGGAAATTGCAATTACTTGAAACTATTTTCCTTGTCCATTGTTTTTTTTTTTCTCCGAATTCCATTGAAAATCTCTTGGCGAGATGACGGCGGCGACGACGGTAGTGTCAGCCTCCATACCGTCATGTTGCGCTTATCACAGAGTGAAGTGGAACCGCCAACCTACGAAGATACCGCCCGACACACGTTGCATAAACGCAATGCGATGCGTATTTCAAACATTCCCAACCTCAATCCGAGGAGTGGAATATGGCACAGGCTCGGGCACCACCGCCACCGCCGCCGGAGATGTGTGCTAAAAAAAACAATCTGCCATGTAAATCAGTTTGGCGGCTTACAAATGTGGTACTGGTACGCAATAAACTTCAAATTCTGTGGTTATATGTATGCTTAAACGTTTTTTTTTCTGGTTGTTGTTGTTTTCCTTTTAATTGGATTGAACTGATTGTTTTATGGTAAATTGCTTTTATGGATAATAATCGGATCGGTTCGTTTTTCTATATCAATTTCGATTTACATACATTCTGCATATCGGTTTATTCCACTTGACATTCGATTATGATTATGTTACACTGATCTGTGTCGGTCTATGGGGTGTTCACAGTGCACAGTGGGACGGACGAGATGCAAGCAGTAGTTTGACAGCTTTAAGGGGGAAACGTAATTTGACAGCAACCGACCGACCTGCACGTACATAAATCGTTTGTTAATTGTGTTTTTATTGTAGTTCTAAGTGTAGCCTATGGAGGATGATTAAAGGCGTGCAGAGCTCAATCATGTGGTTGGGTATAGAGATTTTTTCTTTCTTTTTTTTTATGAAGATTGATGGGTTTAAGTGTTGGGAGGTTTATTGTTTTTATGGTGCTCGGTGAAGAAATATCTGGGTCATGAGAAGAAATTGGTGCAAAAAAAAAATAAAAATCAAGTAATCGTTCGATTGGAGTGTAAACGAGTCAGATGAAGAACTATGTACATACATATAATTGAGGTGCAGATCAGAATAATTATTGTACGAGTAAATCGATTTGCAACTGTGGGAAGTTAAAGTTGCAACGAGATGGCTATCTATGTCTATCCGTAAATGGGTACACTAATCGCATTTATGAGTTTTACAAGATCGATATAATGGGAATTAACTCATTTTTGATCAGACCTGAGTCATGACAGTAACGGGTAAAGAAGAATTCAGTACTATTGGACAAATGCAATATGGCCTAAACAAAATTAATGACTGGTGCCAATCAGGGTAAGTACTGATCGCCTAAAATATGGATAGGGCCAGTAGAGCAACAATTAAGTCCGTAATGTAGTGCTTGATTTACCTTTTCGTGGCAGATGTGTAAATCTTTATTCATGAAAGCAAAAATTGTAAGTGCAATGTAGTCTAGAGCCATAAATCTAGACTAGGTAACCTGGGTTAGCATTCCGTGTCACATAGTGAAGTACCTCAAAATGTCAGGTTCCTTTAACTGCGGCAAGACTTCATGACATACTGGGAGTAAGCGAGTGTAGATGCTTAGATGCGGGTGAGTACCAATTCCCAACGCGTAATACTGTACTGCCCTACTTCGACAAACAATCCGGAAGCCCTCGTGGATATATAGTTGGACTCTTGCTAATATCCAACGTAGGCGGGGGCTGATTTCCTGACAGCAACACGGTGATAGAATTTTAACGACCAGATTCCGGACGTCGCGTCACCTTCATACAGTGTTACGCCCAACGGATAACTCCTCGGAGGAAAAAAAGGAGACCTTCTACAACCAGATGGGCGCCGTTTTTTATGTAACGCCCAACTGTGATGTTGTCATTATGGTGAGGGACCTAAATGCCATGATAGGCAATGACAACGAAGGACTCCAACATCTCCTGGGAAGACATGACATAGGCAATCGCAACGACAACGATGAAAGATTCGTTGATTTTCGTAACGCAAATTGCCTTTTCATAGGTTTGACCACAATACTTTCCATACAATTAGCTGGGTGTCAACTGACAGGCAAGCGACCTCCAACCAAAATAACCACAGCATCACCAAAGAGCTGATAGGTGGTCACAGCTCTACTCAACACCCAGTGAAAGGCTTAGCAATTCTTTGCTTATATCGAATGATGATCAACTGAAGAGATGGAAGGAGTATTTGCTACGATTTTAGACCTTGTATTCGCTAGCAACGTGCATCCAAGTCAAACTGAGGTATCCGAGCAAGAAATACACGAATTCGCACCACATCTCCCAGTAAGGATGAGAGGATTTGACGGGATACATGCGGAGCTATTTCGAGCAGCGCCAACTGCATCGGCCGATCTTGGGAAAGACTGTGAGGTAGAGAGCTTTCCGGATAGCTGTGATCAATGAGAATTTTTTTATGACAGTTATACCTACTCTTGAACATTTATCAAACGCTCGCGAGAGGTGGGGCCGCGAAAGAAAATTTTAGGTGTAGTCTGGGGACCTTGAACTTCTCGTACCGTAGTCCAACGCACTAACCACTTGAGCCACGGCGCCCTAGACCTTTCACCTCTCCATATACATAAATGTT
Organism: Xylota sylvarum; assembly: GCA_905220385.1. Lineage (NCBI taxonomy): Eukaryota > Metazoa > Arthropoda > Insecta > Diptera > Syrphidae > Xylota > Xylota sylvarum. The sequence continues at coordinate 96,640,262 of LR999957.1, read as the reverse complement.
TTTAAAATTGCCATTAAACTTCACCTATTATACAACATCAATAGCACCAGCCTAGTTAAACATATGAAAATCCTTGAAAGATTTCCGCAGTATGCTTCTCGGATGTTTAAAGTTGTCATTCGAATCGCTCTGATTGGGATAATCCTTAAATCCTTCAATTGATAGCTCAATCTGAATGCTAGACTGACGGTTCAAAAATGTCAAATGTTAGGATACTCTATTTCTATCTTCCAAGCAGAGGTTTTCGCTATCCAGCCCTGTGCCAGAGAGTGTATCAAGAGAAACCTCCGGAGAACACATGAAAATATTTTATGTAAATGTCCCGCCATTATTCGGACTAGGCTCAGAAACTTCACAAAGGCTTTACCTCGTCTTCTGATGTCACTTCCTCCTGAGCTCAAACAATCCTAACCTTCATTTATGAACTTTATTTCAACTAGTAGGCAAATTCACACAGGATCTTTAAGGGGACTGCAGAGAAGATCCCTATGAGGTCGTAGAGCTTCTTGTGGCTATTTCAAAGCCCATCACCTCAATTATCTTAGAAAGAAAAATTAATTTTTGCTTGTTTGGCTCTTTGTTCTGATCAGATCCTAACAAATTTTCCTACTAAAATGCGTAGACACTATTTACGATTCGTTTAGTTTATCTCCACTGTGATTGGCACAAATTAAATTTGTGCCTCCCTTTCCGAGCTCGTCACCTCTTTGATATGGATAGCAGCTTCCTTCAAACTCATTCTTCCTTCCTTTCGTTACATCAACTATAGCCTATACCCTTAACGGCAGGGCAAATCGTACAACGTTGTTACGTCAAAACGGCAAAAGTAAGTCTTTGCTGAACTCAAGAGTTGGCAAACAGAATCCAAACCCTCTCCTTCTGAATATCGGTCTACCTTCTCCATAATTCGTTAGTTTTTAGGAAAAACTATAAAATATGTCTGAAGGCCCTACTTAGTTCCATTCATACAAAGGACTCTCTCTGACTTGCACCATTTTACCAGACAGTAACGTATATTCTGTGATTGCCTCCATCAACATCCAGACATTTCTTCCATTTGATTAATAATTTTCATTTTTAAAGACAAAAAGAAACCAACTGGTCCTTAAATGGATCCATGAGGTATCCCATATTTCATTCGCTGACCTTTAAAGGTGAAAACTACTAAGTATCCCATTAATTCACTCCTCCTAGCATACTTAACAAATCCATCTAGATTACAGGCAAAACAATATTTCACAACAAAAAAGTCAATTCCATTCGATGCATTAATGTCAAACCATTACACTAAATACGGTCGCCTGTCGTCCGCCCGCCTAATCTATTAGAAGAATAAATAAATGATGCAAATTAGTAGGGAAGATTATCTAAATGGTCGACTACGACGACGACGACGACCAAGCCGAAACCGAAATTCCCAAAAAGAAAACGCATGTCCCGTCCCATTCCCATTCCGATTCCAATAATTGATTCTTTTCACTTAAATTGTTTTCCTTTACATTCTCCCTAAATCTCAATCACATCCATGGAGGAGTAGTAGGAGACAGAGGACAGAACAGAAGTATCCAAGTATCTATCATCAGAGCTTTAAGGTCACAAAGAAAATAAATATTATGTTGGCTTGTTTATGTAAAAATATATATCTTCTGGACTGTTTTCGTGTGATAGATGGATGGATTTTTTATTTTTCGTTTTTGAGGGATTCAGCGTGGGGGCGTTGATTGCTTTCAGTATTTATTATCATCACAAAGAATTCATATCTTATTAAAGCGAAACAAAATATCGTGCAAAGAGTTCTTTCTTCCATTCAAAATGCAGAAGGTACTACACTTTGACCCAAATATTTATGTCAAGGTATGTTGCTCTCGTATCTCGTTCTCGTATTGTGGGTAGGAAGGTGGAGGTGGTGGTGTGGATAAAGACAGGAAAAAAAAAAGGTCAAAATGAATTATTTCACTGTAAGGTACACATAGTTGGTGTGCTCATTTGTTGGACATGGAAATTCCGGCGCACGTTGCTCTGTCGCGCACATGACAACGCCAGCAACGACCGAATGTTTCCGGACGATGAGTAGAGGTTGGGCACAGCATCGGGACGTGGTTGGGCGGCGACTTATAGTCCAGGATCACGAAGTAACGATATAAATTTTCATTTTCTCTGCAGTTAATTGTGATTGTGTGTGTCTTCTTAGCTGTGACACTGAGCGAGGTGTTTCGTGATGTTTATTTCGGAAAATGTACGTTTATGCTTCCGTGGTTTTGATGAGATTTTTTTTTCCTCTCCTTAAGAGATGTATTACACACATCTCGTTAGGCTTAGGAATTTAGAAAATGATGAAAAAATAAACTTGGCATAGACTTTTGTATATCCTTAAGAAGGCTGAATTTGGATTCTCCGCAACACAGTCGTATCTTATTTTGCATACTTCTCGTGAGTAGTTTTATTTATTTATAACAACGGATCATTCCATGATCCTGAAAAAATATCTAGGAAATGCACCTACAACGGATTACCTGACTCCGTACCTAGATTTCAAGAGACCCTGCACAAGCCCGAGCAGAGAAAAAAAAAAAAGTTGTAAGCTTTTCCGAACGCTGGGCATATCCAGATGAATTCGCCTCCCGAACCATAGCAGTGTTGTCCAATCGGAGGTCCTAGCAGTGACATTAGCCACCCGTGACACTGCAATGAAGGCAATACCACAGAAAGGTATCACCTTTTCCATCGACAGCCAGGCAGCAATAAAAGCGATCTGCTATCGAAATAAAATCCAAGCTTGTGATGTGCTGTCGTGAAGAGCTTAAGGTTCTTGGAATACAGCAAATGCGCTCTGCTGGGCAAATGGACATGAAAATATACCAGGTAATGAGAAGGCCGACGAATTGGCCAGAAGAGGCCGACACCTTCCGCCTTGCATACTGAGACTCGAAGCAGGGATTAACATCAGATGATCCTCTCTAGACAGTTGTGTGATCACAAGAAGTGTATGGTCATGTCTCGATAAGAGTAGGACTGACAGAGTTATGCAAAAGGATAGGAAATTCCTTTCTACACTGATAGGAATCATCACGGGGCATAACACCCTGAAGACTCATGTCGTGGATGCGGAGATGAGCAGAATGACGATATAATCCACTTTTTTTGTCACTGTCTACGTCTTATCCGGCTTAGATTTAAATTTCTTGGGCGACACTTCTTTCATGAGCTAGAAAATTATCCAGCAGACCAGTCAATGACATCTTGAGCTATATCAAATCAACTGGATGATTTGCTAGTTCATATGAACCAGTGTTGTAGAACTAGGGTTAACCAATGGACAAGGGACGTCTCTCCTCTATGGGTATCACAATGGGTCTGTATGTAGTGTGGCACTGTGGAAATCTTCTACTCGCCCACCCATGTACCTTGCCCAACCTAAATAGAGCTTAATCCGAGAAGTAATTTCTCACGGATTTCAAATAAAAGGAGTCCTAACAAAAACCCATTAATTCTTTCTTTGCAAATTCTTTGCAGTTCTTAGAGGGTCCAAATTTCTGGCAGCTAGAGCAAACCTAAAAGTATAGATTATGGGGTACCTCAAGGATGAGATCTAGTTCCATTACTAGAAATCATTTATGAGAGTCCTTCTTTTTAGCAGCTACCGGAATCCTTTCCAAAGTGTTCCAAAATTAACTAGGTAAGCTCTCATTTAAAGTCATGCCATAAAAAAAAAAATAGGTACATACATACATATATTTCGGGTTATATCATGGGAAATACCCATAAATATCAGAAGACTTCCTGTTTGGAATCAATCTTCTTAGGTCTCTGAACTTGGAGATATGTATGTACGACGATGATAAACAGTCTAGCCAATTAGCATATTATTGAATAAGCAAACGAACCCCATAGATACCTCAGGTCTCGCAATCAATTAATAGAAATCTCATTACGATTGAAACTGTCTAGAAAATCGTACGTGAACAATTAACTTATCAAGGCAGTGAACCACACTTTTTCTTTGAAAACAAAGCACACGGTGAGTTATCTTTTCAGCAGAATGTCTAAAGTATTAAGTAGTAGTTCTATTTAATATTCGTCACTAGCGGGCAGGTGTAATAAAAAATCATTTTTATCTGATAGGGAAGTACAAACAACAAATAAAATTCTCTCTGATTTGTCATCAAAATACTTTTTACTCGTAAAATTTAAAATGCTTTTCTGATTAACAACGATTCGGCATTTTTTTTTTTGTGTTTTTTATTTAAAACTTACCTTTGGATCCAAAATGCTACGTTCCAAACTATCCTCGCGCTTGCCATTCTGTTGATTACTCGCCTCCAATCTCAAGCGAGCACGTTCTACCCGTGCCAGAGTTGGACTATCGAGAATCGATGGTGTACGACTGGGTGTCGATGGTGGTGGTGGCTGGCCCGTATTTGGTTCTGTTGGAGTTACAAGCATCTTGATGCTGCTACTCCTACTCCTGCTAGTGCTACTGGTACGGCTACCACTAGCAAAACTGCTACTCGATGTGCTAATAATGGTGACGGTGTCTGTTCACAGTTTGGTCCCCACAAATATTAAGCTACGTGATGAGAATTTCTTCTCTTCTTTGAAAGACACACGTCCTTTTTGGATGGTTATCCTTTGAGGCCTTGTAATGGGTATTAATTGCGATTTAAAAGAGTTTACTCGGTATTCGGTATCGGTATCGGTGTCGGTGTCACTCACTCCACTTTTTCACTGGAAAGATACTACTTTTCTTTTGAACACAGCACTGGTAATCCACGAGAACACAGACACAAAAAATACATATATTAGACTTAAGACTTCTTCCTTTTTATTTTACACAAACAATAGAAAGAAGAAGGCGACAGAGGCACTCCACTCACTTTGAAATTTATTTACTTATACGTAAACGTATATGTATCTACGACTTCTTGGCGAAGAGTCAGACTTTAGTGGGGATTAGACAAGTCTCAAAAGATTGACTTGAAAGGAGCGATTAAATATTCAACTAGCGTTCTATGTGGTATTTTCGGCGTCTACCATCATCCTGTTTTTTTAATTAAAGAAGAATTCCAAAAAAAGGAATGAACACCGGCGATTGGATGGATTTGGATAAGAGATGGTGAATAACAAAAAAAAAACAAAAAACAATCTTATAGCAATCTAAACTTTTAATTTTCGTTTTACGAACGATTTTTCCTTAATTTCTTTTTTTTTTTTTATATCTTGAGGAAGAAGGAACAAACGTATTTAACACACGCCGAACCAAACCGTCACCACGTCGAGTTATTTTCGGACTAAAACAATCTCATCAGCTGTGCAGTCTGACTACCCACAGACAAAATGCCAACACAGTTGGAAATTTGTTTGAAGATATGACGTCAATGCGCAACTCATACTGATTCCCCTCTGTTAGTCAGTCAGAGAAACGCCAGCATCGCATATGGCTGAATGGCGGAATATGTTTGAGAATGCATTGTGAAGCTCTACAACATGTGTGTTGAAACTGTTGGATGTTGGCCCGGTTGGTGTTGGACATGTTTTGTTTGGATTGTTTAGATACTTCTTTTATGGTGGTTAAGAAGTTGAACCTTTGTTTCTTCGATGTGAAACAATGGCATGGGTATCTTTGAAGAAGAATCTGTTGGGTTTTTTTTTGGTAATGGAAATGGGTCAACAATTAAAAATAAACTTTTGCATATTTAGGTTTAATTTGCGCAATAAAAAATGTACTTAGATATGAACCGTAGAATGAGTGTGTAGGGAAGATGTTGACAGGCGATAGTTATTGTTTAAAAGAGTTTTGGGGATAATTTTTAGTGGGAAAATGGACGACCGACGGAGAGAGAACTGGTTTTGTAACTCTTTGTTTGGGATTGTTTAGGGATTGTTTAGCATAATTTTGGTTCAATGGCATTTGGATGTAACGGAATGGAGACACATTTTGGAGTAGGTATCTATAACAGTTTTTTTTTCACGAAAACAGAAACCTTGAAGCTGTAGAATGCTGCCTGCTTAGTTGAAGTTCATTCATAAATCGGGGTTCTGACTTTAATGGGTTTGGAATTTTTTCATTGTGATTGGTATCAGTCTGTTGACCATCAGGAGGTCTATTCGAGTGGTATGAACTTCAGACCTACTTTAGATCTATTTTTATATATACAAACATTCGTATCTATTTCTGGTATACCTACCTACCTAGAAGTGCAAAGATCTTTATGGGAATCGTTAACTATCAATCAACTGCCTTTGTGTTGTCTGGCCTTGGGGGAATAAAGTATTTTCTTGAAACTTGGTGAATGCGCTACAGTATGAGATCAGCATTTAGGGTTCTCAAACTAGTTGCAAAGGAATTGTATGTGATTTAGGTTGCTTAGAACAAAGTACAACCGTTTTCTGTGCCTCATGCATCAATGTCAATTGTTTATTCATAGCTAGGGGTAGAAACTTAGTGAAATTACATATGTATATGTACATACATATGTCTTTAAGTATCGACCGTACCGAAACGCACCTAACTAAGGTAATAGTGTATAAAGTCTTAGACTTTAAGAGGTGGAAAGCACTAAAAGAAAACAAGCAGTGATGTTTTATCAACGTCAAGGTTGGAGGTGACTAGGTAAAGAATATACACCAACTCATATCTAAAATTTGGTCAGACGAGTGTATGCCTAATGAATGGAACCTCAGCATCGTTTGCCCAATCCACAAGTAAGTGGACCCCCTCAAGTGTGCCAACTACCGAGGTGTCAACCTTCTCAAAATCGCGTACAAGATCCTAACTGTGTCATATTGTGTGAACGTCTGAAACCCCTTGTCAACAACCTGATAGGCGCCCCTATCAGTGTGGTTTTAGACCAGGCAGATCCTGGAAATCCAAATCCCAAGAAATCCAAATTGATACCCACCATATTTTTATCGATTTCAAGTCCGCATATGACAGCATTTATAGAGACGAGCTATACAAACTCATGTCTAGTTTCGTCTGTGCTTCATGACAATTGAGAATACTCACTACTCCATCAAGGTCAGTAACGATCTCACCGAGGACTTTGAAGTCAACAAATGTTTTAGACAAGGTGAAGCGCTTTCATGTGATTTTTGAAATATCATACTAAAAAGGATTGTGGGAAACTCTCAAGTCAACATCGGAGGCATAATCTTTCAAAAGTCTGTGCAGCTACTAACGTATGCCGACAATATTGACATTATTGGCACAGCACAGCGGGTTGTTACCGGTGCGTTCGCTAGTATTCAAACAGAAGCTGCTAAAATGGGTTTAGCGGTAAACAAGGGCAAATCCATGTATCTGCTATCAATAAGAAGGGACACGAAATATCGACGGAATGTAAAAAATGAAACCTATAACTTTGAAGTAGTTAGGAACTTTGTCTACCTCAACTCTGCTAACAATTCTGATAATAACATCTCAGCAGAAATTAAACGAAAAATAACTCTTGCTAATCGCTGTTTCTTTGGGCTGAGAAGGCAATTGAGGAGTAGAGGTAGATCTCTATCCTGAATAACTAATTAGACTCTGTATAAGACCTTGATCATCCCAGTACTGCTTTATGGCGCTGAAGAGAAAGATTCTTTGTAAAATTTTCGGTCCCATTTCCGTTGACGGGCTTTGGAGGACGATATCCAATGACGAACTATACGAGTGATAAGGACCTAGTCACAAAATTGCACATCATTCGTCTAAGATGGCTAGGACGTCTAAGAACGATGGGCACAAATTCTCCGGCGCGTAGAGTCTTTGAATCGAACCTGGAGGCACAACACAGCAGAGGAAGACATTTCCTTAAGCATCGCGTGTAAGTACTTGTAGAAGGGGACCTCAACCGACTTGGAATGCGCAACTGGCGGCAGTTAGCTAAGGACTGTTGGTTGAGGCCCAGGTTCACCCCGAACTATTGGTTTTGGGGAGCTTTCCTAAAAATTGATTATACCATTTTGATGTTTAGGCTAAAGTCATGGTAAAGTGCTACATAATTAACTTCCATATCTAATTTCCTCTTTCAGTTGATAGTTTGTCCTGTAAACTTTGTAGACTTTGAAGACTTGTAGACTTGTTGACTTTGTAGACTTTGAGTTGGTATTCATGCATTGACACCGTGTTTGGAAATTATTGAATTTTAAAGCTAAATACATATTTCAAAGTCGTGATTGGTAATAGCTCTCAAGAGCATTCAAGACAATGTCTCCGTTGTGTCTGTGTATATTTTTCTGGTGGATCACCTCATGCAAGATTTCCTTATCGAAGCTGTGACTCAATAAGAGCATAGTCGACGTTTTTCCGTACAGCCGTGTGGCGTATATCTTTTCAACTAAACCAGTGTAAACAAGACAGTTTTTAGCTTAACCCTTTAATTAAACAGTTTGTCATGACATTGTGACTGAATATAAATATTTGTATGTCATTATTTTTCAATATTAAAGTTGTAAGTGATATCAATATTTACTGGTCAACAATCAAGCCTTGTTGTATGCATCATTTTAGTATTCGATACATTGACTGCCAGTTCAGTATTATAACACCATTTTACAGTCCTGTTCAACTCCGTTTCCATTATTTCCTTCGCTGTTCAAGTATTTAATAATCGCTGCCTCAAATACTGTGCCCTCGACGTATTCGAAAGGGTTGGTTTTATTGAAAACTCCCAATCACTTGATTGTATTAAATAATAAAAAAGTAGTTGACTTGTGACTTATCTGGTTCAGTATGCTGTAACTGCCAGAAATTTGAATTTGGAAATGGTGAATGGTGCCGCTATTCCCGGATCACTGCGATTTTAAGAGCTTCGGAAACGCTGAAACTAATGAAATATGATATAAAAAGCTATAGCTGTGCACTATACTAGAGATAGATCCTGGAAATGTTGACTGCTATTGATCCTATTTTCTTTCAAAAATTCGGTTGCTTTACTATGTTTGTATATGTGTAAATATGTAAAACATACATACAGTGCGTATTGGTTTTTTTTTCTCTAAGATTTGTATTGAGAACCAAAATCCGTAGGGGCTGAACGTCGGTATATTTTTTTTGTTTGTGAACAGGACGCTATATGATTGGTCAAGGAGCTTAGGGCTGGTAGTAGGTGTGCAGTGATGGTGGACAGAAACTGTCTTATTAAGCAAGGATAAGCAACGGTCTTGTCACTCTAGTTTCAACAAAATATCACTTGTGACCAGTGACCATAGGTGAAGTGAAGGTCTTGCGAAATTCCTCTAGAAGTCAAATCATGTGTTCGGCTGCACTCTAGTTCTAAAACAAATTGCTTTCTTTCTCGGGAATAAGCCATTGTCGCTTAAATGTTGCCAGTTTTACAAATTGTAAGTTTTCTTAGAAATGTCTACATATGTCTCCGCGATTCCTTCACTTCACTACATCGTCTTAGGCTGTACTAAAGGTGATACACACTCGCTGCGTATTACGTCGATTAATCAGTGGAAGCTTATACTTTTGTTTTCGCTGCTCTGGCCCATTTTAGTGATCCGTAAAGCACTGACGTAATGACCTTGGCTGGAAGCAGTCTTCGCGTTTATCTTGGTCCACCTATATTAACTATAATTTGTGAATAGCATCATTTGCTCGAGAAACTTTTTTTTTTTTATATGGAAGGGGAAATCTTCTAAAAGATACTGACGAAATACTCGGTTGATCAGCATGCCAGATTTCTACTGACTAAAACCACCTCCCTTTAAATCTTTTTCTATACCCCCCGGTACTACCTCCAGGTATTTCTTCACGGGGCAGGATTTAGCAATTCTTGCTTTCTTCAGATTTCTACATGACCAGTCTCTTGGTTCCTTCTTGTTTCTGCATCTCTGCCTCTTTCCCGCTCCAGTCGTCTAAGTTCACATGAGATGTATTTTGTGTAGGAGTCTACTGCATCCCATTTTGCTTGAGACTGTAGCATGTGACCTACAATGTTTTCAGGGTTTGGTAAAGCTTCCAGATCCCTGTGCAGGAGTTCTCTCTGAGGCTGGAATCGTGGGCATTCAAAGTATACATGCTCAGCGTTTTCTGGTATTCCCTCGCAAGTCGGGCAATTGGGCGTGTCATCGAGTTTGAACCTATGTAGGTAAGCACGAAAGCATCCATGTCCACTCAGCATTTGAGTAATATGGAAGTTTAGTTCTCCGTGCTTCCGCTCTATCCAATCGTTTATTGTCGGGATAATTCGGTACGTCCATCGACCTTTATCAGATGCATTCCAGAGCTGCTGCCATTTGCCTAAACTAACAGTTCGTTCAGCTTCGTTTATGCCATTAGTTCCTTCAGTGGTGTTCATTCCGTCTCTTTTCTTTTCGTAGATTCTCTGCGGATTACGGACTTAATTACGCTTGCATACAATCGTCTTCGACTATACCTAGGTGCTCCTACATTTGGCGTTATTCTCATGAGGGCGTTATTAATGCGTGAGTCTTTCTCGCTTACATGCTCTAGGTGTTGTTTGAAGGTAAGCCTAGCATCTAACACCATACCCAGGAATTTGATTGCAGGTTTCGATTCAACCTCGTGTCCACCTACCGTGATGGTGATTGTCTCGCACCCTTTCCTGCTGCTAATCAGCACCACTTCGGTTTTATTTTCAGCGAGCTTAAGACCTACTGATGTAAGCCATTTCTGGACTATGCTAATAGTGTCGTTGCTGATTTGGGAGACATCCTCCAAAAATTTGGCCACTACGACAATGGCGATGTCGTCAGCAAATCCAACTATTTTTGCTTCTTCTGGTATTGGCAGCCGAAGTATTCTATCATACATGATATTCCACAACAGCGGCCCCAAGACCGAGCCCTGTGGCACTCCCCCCGAGACGATGTATTTTTTAATACCCTCATCTGTATTATACAGAAGGATCCGTTGTCTAAAGTAGTCCTCTATTATATTTATTAGATACTGTGGAACTCTCTTGTTTCTTAGCGTAGTTAAGATATGTTCCCAATTTGCGGAATTGAACGCATTTTTTATATCTAAAGTAATGACAGAGCAATACTTTTTTGAGCCTCCTTTCCATCTTCGGCCATCTATGGCTTTCTGCGCAGTATCGACTACCACCTTGATTGCATTTATCGTAGACCGTCCCCTTCGGAAGCCATACTGGTGCTCGGCTAGACCTCCCGCGTTTTCAATCGCTGTTTCTAGCCTGGTACCAATGATCCGTTCGAGCCCTTTTCCAGCTGTATCCAGCATACAGAGTGGTCGATAAGATGATGGATATCCCAGTGGTTTGTTTCCTTTAGGTATGAGGACTAGTTTTTGTATCTTCCATGGACTCGGAACTACTCCTTCTCGGAGGCATGAGTTGTAAAGATCCAAAAACAAGTGCGGTCTGGCTTTAATTGCGGTTTTTAGTGCACTATTGGGTATCGCATCTGGACCAGGTGCTTTTCTGTCTCCAACTCTGCTGCAGATAGTAACCAGCTCTTCTCTTGTTACCATATGTATCAACTGGGTTGATGCTAGCTGTACTGTACTGGATTGCAATTCACGCTGACTTGGAAAGAGCCCATTAACTTGCTCGTGAAACTTTATCACCTACGTATGTACATATGTAAACGCGTTATTGCTTCAACAAAAGCCTCAAAGAGGTCATAGCCCGGCTCGTTTTAATTGAATTCTAGCCAACTTTTAACAACCGTATTGTCTCACTACTAACTTGCTCAAGTCCCTTCAATAGTTTCGTGACTGCAACTACGGTATATCATCCTATCCTTCTTCTGGTATATCTTGTCATTGTATTACGTTAAATAGTAGTAGATCCAAGACTGAACCTTGTGGTACACCATTTTTTACCCTATATTCCGTCGTACAATCGTCTCTACTGTACATTAGGCTTCCATTCCAAAAAGAAGGAATTCAGTTGATGATGAATGAGCAATCCGATGATATTTACTATGAGTCAATACTAGACGACATCCCGTCACCCCAAAATATATATTTTTTGAATAAGACAACTTTCGAAACTATTGCCAAAGTCTTTTAGTAATTGTCTGCAACAGAAAAATATTTTGAATCCCAATGTATGTAAGTAGCATTAAATTCTTGACACTCACAAGACTAACCCCATGTACTACTGGTGCCAACTTTCATAAATAAAACGATGAGATACGTATCTATGTACGTAGATGTGGAAAGTTTATGAATAAAATTCTGCGTATTATAAAAATTGTAATTAAAACGTTCGCTTGAATCACTTGTTGTTGATTCAATTCGCCAATTCATTGTGACGGAATCAACAATTTTTGTTTTTGCTTTTGAAAAACAATCTTATGAATGAAAACAGAATTCGGTTATAAATTTTTCTGTAAATAAATGTTTTTAAAAATAAATCTGTTGATTCGAGATAAAACACAAAAAATCAAAAAAAAAAAAACATATTTTCATTGCTTTTTCCTCCCATCAAATGAGTCATCCTGTGTGCACTTGAAGCTTTGTGATTTCAAGAAAACAAATGAGATTCAAATCAACCCGTCAAGTGGTAGAAACAGCCACCCCCCGGAGCCGCCCGAAAGTGGGATACTTGCCAAAACAGAACCGGAAAAATCGGTTCACTTGACACTTGAGATCAAGCACGTTCGGTTGAATCACCACCATTGGGGCAATAAACCACAAAATTTAAATTTCTCGTAAAGCGATTCATCACATCATCGTCATCATGTACAATCGGCATCATCAAAACCTCGCACTGTCATTATCATCAATGGACGGACACACATGCAAGTCCGCCCTGAAGTACGGCTCTATGAATCACACGTGCTTTGTCGAGACATCAAATTCAAATTGACTCTCTCAATTGGCGTACATATGTGTGTATCTCCACCCTGTGTCGGTTCGTGATGTTATTGCACGAAATTAAGCGCCAATATGTAAAACTGCTGTGCATAGCACCAAGTGCCAAGAAATGACAACAACGATGCGACGACGATGACACTGAATCAGTCTATAGATACGAGATACAAATATACTGCAAAGTGAGAAGTGAGAGAATTGGTGAAATTAGTGGCGCCAATTTGTCGTGCAACATGCAAAAGAAATTGGATGCAATAAACTAATAGATACACAAGCACGCACAGATCTAGATACTTTCTAGTTTATGGTGTGTTTGGTGAAATGAAGGAGTAGAGAAATATTTTCTCTGTTTAGATAGATAGATCGGAATTGTATATTTCAAGGTGGCATACAGGAACGGGAGTCGCCAGCGGCATTGACATAGGTTCAGTCTCAGTGTAAACAATATGACAGTGAAAGACGGAAAGAGAGAGGGCACACACGGGTGGCAGTGGCAGTGTCAGGTAGCCGGCGATTGAATGACATTTGGATTCACATTTCTGAGCGCGGTAATGTGTATCGCCACCGGCAGCGTAGTACATTACTCAAAACAGGTAGTGGAATATTGAAATAGATTTCAGATTGCATTAGGGTGTTAGGGGAAAGGTGTCTGGGGAAATGTTTTTACCGACCAGCGACCAGTTGGAGTTTGAAGTTAAATGCATTTTGTTGAATGGCGGGCTTATTAGAATATTGATGTCGGGATAGAGATTGGAATGTTAGTGTGATGGGAATCTTCAGAGAGATGCAATGGAATGTGGATTATGTATGTACTTCACAAATGGGTTCTTTCATATCTAGTTACATACATACGTACATACAAAGGTATGTAGTTAGTATGTATTGTCACCCGGGGTGATGGAATTATTGTTGTTGAGACACTCAGGTGGTCGAGCCGCAAATTTCTTACATGATTTCGATAATTGAAGCAACTCTCGATTCTTAGACAAGACGCACTGAGGGTGAATACAGCTGCAAAGATTGTGGAAAGGTGTCTGCATATTGTCCCGTTCTTTAAGTTGTAGGAAATCGACGGTGTACATATGTAGATACAAATCCAATGCAACCAGGAGATATAAAGTAAGGTACACGAAGTCAGTTTTGGACTGACATTCTCAGACTGTCAGTTCCCAACATTTCAGGGCAGATTCATCATTCTCGGCATCATTACTATACACTATCAGTTTGAATGTCAGTCCAAAACTGTTAGTAAGTACCCTACTTACAGAGATGTTGCGTCCCTCTCTTAGTATAGTTGCTTGATTGGTTTGGAAAGTGGAGTGTTGCATCATCATCAAAGTCCCTACACCATTTTGGCCAGATGTGGTCCTCTCTCTGCAAAACCTGTCTGATAGAAGAAGGTAAGGGGAGAATACATGTACATTTGTACACATGTAAGTAAAATGTGGTTTAATTTAATCATGAAAATTCGAGAGTGCTTCACAGATGCGAGAAATGTCCTGTATTTCTAGAGAGCTCTATTATTTTTCGAATCTTAAGCGTCTAAGAGTTCGTAGCTCAGATAGCACGTGTCTTCCCAGATATTTGTACTTTAGCGCCCCTGTTACAGGGCATTCGCAGAGGCAGTGCTCGAGACTTTTTGCCTCCTCCTCGTATCCAAGTGCTAGACGTCGCCACTCCTAGTATGTAGGCACGTTCAGTTTGATGCGTCTATCTTAATTGTATTCTACCCAGATCAACTGCTCGTTTTGCCTGACGAGAGCAGCAGCACTCGGACATGGGTGGTTAACTTTGTCCTTTCTACATATTTTCAGGGAGCATTGCGAACGAGTTACTATGTACATAAATATGTACATATATACGGTCTTAACAACCTTTAACCTTCCTCGCTAGTTCATCTCCGGCTTTGTTCCCTGAAAGCCGGAGTATGCCGTTGTCATATAAAAGAGATTACATACACCTAGTGTGACACTCATTCACATCTTCATCTGTGGCCTAAATCGCTATCATCTGGCTTAAGCAGTTAATCACTGTTCTGGTGATGTAATCAGAAACCCTCATGGGTAGCAAAGTCTTCAGAATGTATAGACATTGCATGTACATATTTTCAGTTTGCAAAGTTGATAACACTGCCAAAAAAGCTTGGATTCACCTTCCCGACCAGTGGCTTCATCTTCTAAATTTTCTTTAAGGAGCATACTAGAATTCCAACAAAGGGGAGAGTCTGCGATACATGCAGCACCGACCCTTTTCTTGCAAGCTTATCAGCCCGTTTGTTTCCTAAAATATCCACAGGCCCTGGTACCCAAGAGCGTCATCTTATTGGCTCTGGATATATTGTTCAGGAGGGGTTTTCTAGTCATAAGCTTCGATCTAATTACATCAGAGGTCAGAGCCTTAACAGCTGCTTGTCTGTCTATATAGACATCTATCGTTTTGCCAACAATACTGCTCTCACCTATAATTTCAGCAGACTGAGTAGCGGCCGTGATATCGGCTTGAAAGACACTAAATCGTCATTTATTCTTTAAAACGGTCTATTTTAAGAATTTCGCAAGAGACCCCAACCCCTGTGCCAATGTTCATCCTAGAACCGTCATGTCAGTGTAGAAGTTTAGTTCCTTTTTATTGTTGGTTCTATGGTGCTTTCAGTAGACTCTGTCCGGAATTCGTATAGCAAATCTCCTTTCGAACACAAGCATCGGGTTCATGTAATCAGTTACCGTCGTGGTCGATCCGTTGGTGGCCTCCCATCGAGAAAGTATCGATGCGTGGCTGTCGTACTGTCTTCAGTCTTACATCAGTTTTGGCCGCCAGATCGCTGCAGTACAAATTCAGCGGAATGAGACTGAACATGGTCTTCATTGCCTCTGTTGGTGCTGTTTGTATTGAACCCATGATACCGATGCCAGCTGCCTTCTGTATTTTTGTAAGGTTTGAAAGCTGATATTGCTTTCCACTATACTTGTAAGCCATAAGTTAGAATGGGTCTTACAATCGCCGTACACACCCAGTATACCAAGGCTGGTTTGAAGTCCATGAATTACTGAACGCATTTTTACAAGTGTAAAAAGCTATGCTTACTTTCCTGATCCGTTCATCGATGTTGTCCTTCCAGTTTAATTTAGAATCCAGAATAAGGCCCTGATATCGCGCCGACCTCGAGAGTCTGACTTCAACTCTGCTAATCTTGGGGAGACTAAATGTAGGGATCGATCACTTCCTAGTGAAGAGCTCTACCTTCGTTTTCGACGGGTTGACTCCCAGTCTGTGGAGATTGAGCCTTTTACTTAGGACTAGAAGGAACTTTCCTGAGGCCAGGATGACCACATCATCAGCATAGGCCCACACGATGTAGCCATTTTCGTTCAATCTTACCAAGATTTCGTCAACCACGAGAAGCCATATTAGGGGAGAGTGGACTCCGCCTTGGGGCGTTCCTCTGGAAATCCTCCTCCAGTGTTGAGTGTATGGCTCTCGATCTGAGCATCAGTGCAATCCAGTTGCAGAGAGTCCGGTATTAAGTAAGCTGTATAGGATCGTATCGGCGCTCACATCGTTGAACGCTCCTTCAATGTCCAGGAATGATCTCAGAGTAAATTCCTTGAAGTAGAGGGATCTTTCTATGGTTGACACAACCTTATGGAGAGCTGTGTCTACCAATCTGCCACGGTTGTACATATGCATGTTGTCATTTGCATAGGTACCTAGTTATCGCCAATTACACTTCTTAGACGTTCCAATGTATTTAGCAGAAAGGACGATAGAATAATTGGTCTAATGTCCTTTGAGGTCATGTGACTTGCTTTCCCAGCCTTTGGAATGAATATGACATGCTTTTGGAATATTACCTAGCTTAAGGCAAATACAAAAAAAAAAAATACAAATTTTTGTCTCAACAGGTCCATGGGACCCAGGGCCTAGCTTCTCACAACCACTCGTACTGTGCTTTTTATATTCTTCACACGAATTGAAGGGGCCTACTGTTTAATTCCGGAACCGAACGGCAGTTTTTTGGTTAGAAGTTTTTTAGTTTAGAACTCCTCGCTCCTATAAAAATTTGCTTGAGTCATGGAATAACGATATCTGACTCTAGTAGCATCACAGGCCGAATGTTATCCATTTCTGCAGCCTTGTACGGCTTAAATGATTTGATTGCCCAAGCTATCCTTTCTTCATCTATTATGTTAACTACATCATCTTCGTTCATTCCCGATAACGTCCCTGGAATAATGGGTATATCATCTTTGGAGACCAATGAGCAACCGGGAAAGTGAGTATTCAGTAGTATATGTATAGCGTTCCCCCTGCGACTCCGACCATGTACCATCGCTTTTTCTGATATTAGAAATCGGCTTTGGTGTCTTGAGTAGAATCTATCTGAGGCGCGATGGTACATTGGTCGATTTCAGAGATTCATTGAAGAGTCTCCAGAAGTTTCTTTTCCATCTTGATGAGTTTAACGCTCTGTTTGTAGGTGGACCATTCGATGACCCCATTTTTGGCCAGGTTCCAACCTGCTCTTGAGATATCATTAAAAAAATTTCTATATTATCATTAAAGAGCAGCGAGGCGGAGCGTTAGCGGAGCAAACAGGGAAGTAATTTTGGACGATCAATGAAGGATTTTAAGTCAACGATTTGTGTTTAGCGGTTTTTGTTTATGGATTTTGATATGTGTATTTAAATTTGGGGATTTTGCGACTGCGGATTACGTAGTCAACCCATGGGCGACAGGCATCCAGTTGCAGCTTCTTAGGAATAAGTTGATGAGGCTGTAAAAGATTCTCAGATGAAGCATTCTTACATACATTGGACTCGGGGTATGAAGTTGTTTCTTTCAATTCCTTGTCAGTGGTGATCTACGATCGTCATTTATTGGTCCAAGCTCTCTCTCTCTCTTGCAAATATTCCAGTCTTTTTTTTTTTGAGATTTTGGATACATAGAATTTCAGTCAGAACGAAGGTTCCAAGAAACGTTTAAAGATCAGTGTACTGATCGTCAGTATGTGGTGTTTAAACTATAGTTTGCTTTTTGTTTCTACTTCTATACACTTCTGCACAACTTTGTGATTATATCGAAACACTACTGGTTCCTTAGATAATTGTTGGAAAGTCTTGGATCTAGACAGTCACGATGCCAAGTTCAATTTTCTGTGCGCTATTACCCGAATGGTAGGGATTGATGATCACGTCGATCGTGCATTGTTTTTTATTCACTATATCGCAGGCAGACGATCGTATCAGTAATGTGTCAATGATCGACGCCTTCTTCTGTCAATACCCAAATATCTCTCAATAAAATCCAAATCCCTTTGTATTATACAAAATGCATTTCAAGAGCACACACCTAGCGAATCGCCGACAATTTTTTCCTTCATCTCAATAACCTCCTTTTTGTTTTCACCACCTGTCTGCTAGATCGAAAAATTCCCACGAATCTCAAACGATCTTTTCCAATTGTCATAAACTCTTACAGATTCCACGCCCACCCAACTGGACTACGTCCAAACAGGTTCAGGTATTCTCCTCATGATTCATTTCCATCGGAATGGCGCGCAACCCAGCAACGATGAAGAAAGAAATTAATCCCCTCAAGAGTTCGATCGTAGATCATCATCATAATCATCACCGCAGCGCGTACAAGTGACTCAGTCAGGCTTGACTTTGAAGTGATTCCTTGATTTTTTTTTTTTTTGCTTTAGGTTATGATTCAGTGCGCTGCGATGATCGCATACCCAATCCATTGCTAGTGCTGGGTGATGGTATGGTGATGGTGGAGCGTCAAGAGCAAAACTTCGCAGAAACCATTTCTTTGCTATCATTGGTGTCATATCAACACTACAGACCCAGCGGAGTCTGTTGTGTGCTGAAAATTGTCGGAGTCGGTCATTGGCATTGACAGTTGGGATAGACGCCAATCGAATGACTAAGCAGAGCGCGAAATTTATTATTTCTTTCTATTGGCTGATTCATTGGACATGAAGACGTTGAAGAAACTTAATTGGAATCGCAATGGGCCGCTACAAACAATGAAAGTGTCTACAGTCTATAATTAGTTTTGACTCTTTTCAATTGGAATTATTAGAAGCAATTAAGAGAAGAAATGAAATCGGGACAAAAGTTCACAGATCTGCAATGATTTAGTGCGAAATTAATTGAACTAATATGCATGAGCCTATGATTCATTAGAGTTCTAGGAAGTGTCTTGTAAAATGTAGATAATTTCTATAACCTATAATCTAGTTAATCTTAAAGAAGTGAAATCCATTTTTAAAACCAGAGCCTCTTAATCAAATGCTAGCTTTTCCAAAATAGTGCGCTAATTACTTTTGAGCCCCGAAGGCCTAAATGAATCCCGATGTCAGCACCTGCTTGAGGCAGAAGTGAATACTATAAAGGTGTGATGGAGGTAGTACACCGCGAGTAGCATCCCTTGCTTGAAATAAACTTGTACTTCCTTCTCATGGAAGATGGATATGGAGGCGGGATTAATGACCTCATAATTTGTCCAGCTTTTCCTGTGGGAAATTTGGCGTCGTGGTCGAGGCTGAAGTCCGTGTGGATGGTAAGATAGTCAGAAGGCGTGTTCACGTTTGAATACTTGGTGATGGTGTTGCGTCCGATTTGGTTGCTTCCCATATCCCGGTTGCATTGTCTGATATTTGGAGTTGGGCACCATTCAGTCTAGGTGGCAGGAATTTTCCTCTTATTTATAAAGAGAACTAGTTCGGTTTCTTGTACATTAAGACCAAGTCCGCAGCGTTTGACCAGATGTTCAGGGCGCTCAACGCTGTTTGTAGCAGCTCAACGATTGTGGGTAGGAATTTTCCAGTCCCTAATATAACGACATCATCGGCTTAAGCGACGGTCCCAACCCCATTTTCGTCTAAGCCAGAGTAGTGGTGATAAGAGTCCTACTTGGGGGGTTCCACGCGAGCCCACAGCATCTGTTTGGCTACTACCCAGCGCAGATTTAATGTGTGGTGTATTGAGCATACATTCTATTCAATCTGACAGGATAGGATTCAGGTGCCTCTGGTCTAGTGCTATTCTGAGTGATTTCAAGTTTACATTGTTGAAGGCCCCTTCAATGTCCAGGAATGCTGTTCTGGATCGGCCCTTCTTATGATGTCTCTTGGGGTTAGTTTGAAGCGAATGTAGACGTCTAGTATTCTTTCTAGAAAACATGTTAGACTGATCGGTCTAATATCCTTTGATTTGGCTGAGCTTTCTCGTCGTGGGCTTCTCTCCATGATTGGGATAGACATGTATGTAGGTGTAGCTATAGCAGCACGAAACAATTGGGCGTTCATTCTTTTCAAATGTCGGAGGAATCTTAAGCAGAAGTTTCTTTTCATTTGATGTCAACATGATTCTTTTCATTTGGGGCTGCTTGGCAGTAAGTAAGCTCCACTATACTGAAACAAAATAATGTGTATCGTAGTTTTTGACGATAGAGAACCATATAAGCCGTGTAGTTTGCTTCATAATTGAGAAGATTTAGTTAAATGAGTTTAAGATACCTTATTCCCCGGTTAAACCAAATTTGACTATCAATTTCTAGATCACCCATTGACAATCCTCTTAACATTTCAATCCATTCATAAGAATACCACAATTTATTTCCATCATCTTCCAAGTTCACTCCTAACCGTCAGAATTACATCATTCCATGTGTTCTTCCTTGCTGCACCCGAACGAAGCCTAACTAATTGGTTTCCTCTCATTTAGATACAGACGCAGTGATCTTGTGCCTTTTATTATAGCACACCTCATGCCATCAATCACTTCCTTCTACACATCGTTTAGATTCAGTATACCTGCACACCCAGTGCTATCTCATAAAAGAGGTTCTCTGGAAATTCTCGTCGAAAGAATGATCATCCTCCTGGCTATGTCGGCATTATCCACAAGACCTGTTCCTGGTTTTTTGAGATCATCAACAGCAACAACAACCGTCTTCTGTTAAGAAATAGAGTGGAGTTCTCTTAGTATACATACAGACACACCGACCACGGTACCATTGGATAGCACCAACCACCTACCTGGACGAATATCATAATAACCGTCGGCAAAGAATCACCGATTTATGAAGAACACAGGAGAATGAACACATAAAGAGAAGACTAAGATAAAAAAAAAAAAAAGAAATTCCCAGTAACCATTGAACCATGTTGAACCTGGAAACCCACCTAAGCCCTAAGTTGGAACCGCTATCCATGCGCTCGGGGATAATGATTTTATTTGTATTCCCTGTGTGTGTTGCCCAGATGTAATTTATCTCCTCTTTTCTTCCAAAAGATATACGTACGTTGATGCTGTTTATATCCTTTAGATACACACACACACACACACACACGAGCGCGACGTGTGTAACAATTTTGCCGTGATTGGGTCAATTTCTGGAGAAATAATAACTTGTGTCCAGAGCCGCCTACTCCCACTCACGGAGCAATTAACCAGACCCACAGCCATAATTTTGATATCTAATCCCCATTATTGAGGTGGTTGGCTTCCTAATGGATATGTATGCATGTATACATATACAGAGAAACTTTTGCCGAAACATTCTCACGAAAGGAGTCACCACAGAGGGGAGGGATAGTGTTAAGACTAAATAAATCGTGACTTAATTTCCACCCAAATGAAAAGCCAACAACAGACGCGGGAACAGAAAAACATTGCATTCAGACATGCAAGCAAACATTCAGACATGTAACGATTGCAAACACCGCCATCTCTTGTTTGCGAAATGTTACACCAAAGTGCTACCATATGGTAGGTACTCGACATACTGCAACGACTAGCAATGTTCGGTTGCGTGCACCGAAATGTTTAACTGCTCATAAAAATAAAATAAAAAAAAAAGCGGATTTTTTATGATTTTATTTTTCTTTTAGGAATCCCGAGCCGAATTCGGTTTTTTTTTTTTGGTTCACTTTTGTGATGAATTTTTTATCTTTGACTGGTTTTTCGCGTGAGTGTTTGTTGAACTGATAACTGGGGGAGGCATATCGCTTTTTTTTTCTCTCTACTTGCTGCGTTCTCATATTTTATTTATTTAAGCGCACAAGTGGCAGATGGAAAATATGAGGAATTAAAGTGATTCCAAGTCCACCAATGGGTTGGTGTTACTTGAAAAAGAAAAAGAGTCTGAGATACGACTTACTGATTGAGATTATTTTAATGCGTTTATGCGACTGAGCGAGTTCTTCGGAATGAATTCACAAGATAAGTCATTTGCAAAAGGATTTTCATGGCCGTTTTCTGATGCAATTCAGAATGCGGAATGAGCTATGTATGAGATTAGAGGAAATAATCTGGATTTTTAAAAGTCCTATCGTCACGATAACATTTGGCAATTAAAAAAAAAAAGCTACACAGGGAAGTTGGTTGAAATTCACAACTTTAACAAGACAATTACTTTCTTATTAGCATATGTGGTGCTTCAAGTTAACCAACTCTTTAGCTCATATTCTCTAGCTGCAAAGTACAGATTGAAGCTCTGAATCTACCAGACAACATGTGGAGTGGATAAGTATTGTGGATTAGCAATAGATACATATTTGGTTGTAGATGTGGATTGTGACAGCTATTTTATTACAGGGCTAAACAGGGGCTGTACACAAGGTAGCATTCAGTCTCTTCTAGTTGATGCTCTGTTGTATTTTTTTATAATCCACGCGCGCTGATTATATTTAAACCTTATAATGTCGAAACACAGTAAAGTGCTTCTTGCATCTTTTGGGGAAGCCTAGATATTTTGCAGCATTCTGAGCGACTTTGAATATGTGGTCGTTCCATCGGAGGTAGTGAGAATCGAAAATTTTTCGGTTTCGGCGTTATGCTGTTATGCTGGCTAGATCGAAATTTAATGAGATTAACAAACGCACGGACTTGAGTCTGGAAATGAATATGAGAAGCTGAGGGTACTGTCAACACCGAAGGAATATATTGGATTAGAAGTAGCAGACAAAAGATTATTCATAAAAATAAGAAAGAGAGTCGGAGAAAAAACGGAGCCTTGAGGTACGCCAGCATTTATATGGTGGATTGCAGACTTGAAACAAAACAACTTGAATGGAAAGTTAATCTAATCTAATCCATTGAATACGAGATTAATCGATACCAAATGCACGTATGTATGTATTTTCGACAAAAGAACTTGATGCCAAACTCTGTCAAATGCCTTTGAAAGATCAAGCGTAACACTTTGTGGGGTGGACAAATCAATAGTGAACTTTTTGCTACGAGTACCATAGGTTGGGTTGGATTGGGTGATTGAACCCGTTCAGCAGTGACACACTTAGACCAAAAAGAAGGTCCACTGTGATACCATTATGGAAAAACGGGGTTACCAGCACCGGAAATCTACATGGATACTTCCCAAATGGGACAGGAGGCAGGGCAACTAGTTTCAGTGTAAATCCCTGTCGAAGAAGTATGGTTCGCCGTTTAGTCATTAAATCAGTTTGATTCGGTGACAAAGCATTTTATTTTACATAAGTCTAGTCTAGCTAGATCGTTAAAATATTCGAACAAGTACTTTAGGGTTTTCCTTTTCAAAACTGATAGACGAGAACTGGTACACAGAAGATGTGTTTTCCTTCTCTTCCCCGTTTCTATAGGTTCTAAAGAAATCGTTGAAGGGAGCATCAAACCTTCTGTTATGTCTACCTACCAGACAGTACCCTGTCCGGAGCCATCTTTCTTAGATTGGCCCTATTAACGCAAATAAGTCTACTGATTTCCACCAATCCAAAACAGATTTGTTTAGAAGAGAGACATGTACATATGTACCTGATATTGTTCCACTTACTATTTGCCATTCCAGTGGCTGGGGTATCTAATTGAAATTTTATCAATTTAATAGGTGCTGACGGTGCTTCCCTATTGTCAGGAAGGTTCTGGTTTGCACCATACTTAGTTAGATCGTCTGCTTTGCAATTGCCTGGAACATGCCTGTGGCCTGTAATCCAGCTCAGCGATACGTCGCACCTGACACGATCTCTTTAAGAAATCCGCGGTTTTGCTTGATCAACTTAGATGGAATTGTTTACGATTCCAAGGTTTTTAATCGCAGCTTGACTATTTGCGTAGAAAACAATAGCACTGTACTCTATCGAATTAATCGAAGGTGACTGCTGTGACTTTTGCTTGACATACAATATAGTGGTTGCGGCAGTCAAGTGATTATATTAATATCTAGACGCTGTCTTGGATCCGTTTGTGTAAATCTCTTTCGCAGATTCGTTTAAGATTTCTTCCGATTCCCAAGCATTTTTTGCTAAAAAAACCTGGTTTTATACTTGACGTTAAGGTCTAGATAGGGGACAATGTAGTCCAAACGACAACGAATAGTGTTATGGCCGTTTAGTCCCGACACATTTTCCCAGTGAACCAGATGAAGTTTAAGCTGCGATGTGGCGTGTCAATTGACACTTCAGTTAGTGTTAGGTCCTATGAACGTAGATTTTGAGCCAGCCCTAGCTAGTTCATCTGCTGATTCATTGCCTGCAATTCCTTGATGACCGAGTTTCACTCTGTTATGTCTGGCAAGAGATTATAGTGGATTGTATCGTATCAGGCTCTATACAGCGCGTTGAGTTCTCTCCGGCTATCTCAAAAGATGTACATTATAGCGCCTTTTATACCTTTACTAAGGTTTAATCTAGCTTAGATCTCAGTGGGATGGATTTCAAGCTGCAATACCGTGGCACATTCTTATAGGTATCGAGATGTTAGCAATGGGTTTAAAGACACCAGCTCCAATTCCGCATTCAATCTTTGATCCGTCTGTGAACCAGACCAAACGTCTATAATCTAGTGCCGGAGTATCATTAGACCAGTTTGCACCGTTCAATATTTCTACCTCAAATAACCTACCGAAATAGTACTCCCTGACCATGACGTCGGGGAATAGGACAACACATGTCCTTTTTGGGAATTGAGTCAAGAATTTTCAGCTGTCCCACATAGTTTTCTGCGTTATAGGTACATATTCCGATTTCTAATGAAGATTTGTAGGGGTGAAAGTCCAACGACAAATTCCAATGCTCCCGTAGGGCAGGTACGAATGGCATCTGTGATACTGAGACATGCAATTCTCTGAACCTGGTGAAGCTTAGTTGTCGTTGTCCGTTCAAGAACTTTCGCCCACCAAACGATCATAATAGGCACTCATATCATTGTATACGTCCAATGTTTCATTTTTCGATTTAGACCCCAAGTTTAGCTGTAAAGGCGTCTACTGGCCTCCATGGCCTTGGTGGCATGCTCGGTGGCAGACTTGATATGAGAATTCCAACTAAACCGATTGTCAAGAATGACGCTTAGAACCTCACTGGAATAAACTAAAGTGGTGCCTTTGATGGCGATAGGTTCAGTAAAAGATCTTCGGTTTTCAAAGGATTGATGGATAGTTCTTCTCTGCTGCACCATTACAAAACGTGTTGTAAAGAACCTCACATGAAGTTAGAAATGGTCGTGCTGTGATTACCACTAATAAATATCGCCAAGTCATCCGCATAACTAATGAGGATTTAACCTGATCTCTACAGAGCGACTAGAAGGTTGTCGATGACTGCTAACCACAGAAGGGAAAAAGGACTCCATCTTATGGACATTCCTTAACTGCGTTCGCAGACTCTGAAACTCCTCCAGAGGAGGAAGTAATAATTCGACTTGTCTTTATACATACATTAGTTGGTCGAATCATCGATACCTCTGCTACTAATTGCTCTTGCTATTGAGTCGTAGTCAGTTCATCGAATGTGCTCTCGATCTCAAGAAAGGCACACAGAGCCATTTCCTTGAAAATAAGTGTTTTTTCTATATTCCTCTAAAGATAATGAAGACCACCTTCCGTGGATCTACCTTTTCTGTAAGGAAACTTCATTAAGTACAGAGGTATAGACAAAATCTGAACGTCAATAAGTCTCTTCATAGTTCTGAGAACAAATGATGTTAGACTTAGAGGTCTATAAGATTTAGGCAGCTCACTAGGCCCATTGCCTGACTTGGAGATGAAGATTACATTTATCTGTCTCCAGGTAGTGGGGTGTAGACCCAATTGTACTTGAACGCTGTATCTTAGGGCATTATTGTTGCAAAAGCTTAGGGTCTCGCCTTACTCTCATGGGGTTTAGTTGTCCCATGGTTCTGGGGAGTATGTTGTACGCGACAAAGTTGTGCTTAACTGCTAAGTTTCTGGCTTTGCTCACATTTTCACCTTCAAGCAAGTTGCATGTATTACCGGTTAAATTTTTAAAGTTCATGTCTTCCACAAATTTTGCCAAATTAAACCAAAACGTGGATTACCCGATCTAGCTAATGAACTAATTTTAGGCAATCCCTCTTACTTTAATGCCAGAAAGTATATTTAGAACAACACCAGATGGGTTCACGAATCACAGTTCAATTTATCATCAATAATCCTTGGAATCGTTTTCAGCAACCCTCTGTAAACTTATTTGAATCTCATTAAAGCCATCAGAAGTCGCTTAACTTCGCATCAAAGTCATTATAACGATATCAATCGAATTTACTTTCGATTCTGTAATCACACTGTGCCTCATTTGGTCTCCTTCAAACGTGCCCCAGTCCCTGTAGACATTTTCAATTTTCCTCATAACACTCTGTGTGCTTCCTTGTTGTTCTTGCACCTCCCCCCGTTCGTTGACGAGAAATTCCATTCATAACTGAACGGAGAACAGAATTTCACAACACAAACACTTCACTTTAATTACAACAATAATCGTAAACAACAGCGATACGCAATCCTCATTAAAAATCAATAGGCAGCCCTAAGGCGACTTGGCATGTCATCCTTCTTCTCGAACAAACAGTCACCACCCCCTTTGGCGCCCAGTTCAACCCTCTATCGCATACAGTCGACACTGAGGAGAGGAGAGCAAACAGAAGAAATCCAAACTTGCAATCTGGGAGCCAAGAACAATGACAGCCGGATGGAGGAAACTTTTCGTTTCCGTAATTGTCCTGGCAATTATGATTTCCACATCTTTCTCACTCACTCACACGCTCACACGGTCACACATAAAAATAATAATAATTGCGAGCGCGCGAAATTTACGACAAAAGTCTGTCTATGTATCCCACTCCCATCCAGTTCCGGTTTGGCGGAAGAACGGCGGGTGGTTTGGTTCGAAGTCAACTGCCGATCAAAGTGACTTGTTTAGCGGGGAAGTTTCCTTTTTTTTCTGGCGCCACTTAGTCGCTTGCACCCCAAATATCAACTAGCTACCAGTCAACCGCTAGGGGGTGTTATAATAACTGCTTGGCTCCGTCATAGCCCGCATTTGCATGTCATACTTGTTGTTCACATACATATGTACAATGTCTGTACATAGGAGGTAGCTTTAAGGAAACGTGTCTGTCATATTTTTCGTAACACAAGGACGAAGGATAATTTTGCATCACAGATAAGTTTGTCCTTTTTATGTTGTATTCTGTTTCGTTGTTATTTTTTTTTTGTTTGTGGTGATAAATTTGAATTTTTATTGACTTTTGGTTAAGCATGCTGTATTGTTGCACGTTCTTGGCTCACAGTATTCCAAACCCCCAGACAAAGTTTAGAGGAATTCCGGTTAGGGAGACGGGGTGATGGTGTGACTATCTTTCTGTGTAGGATTGACTTTCTGGAACTTTAATGATCCGTAACGACGAAATGAGCAAGAGCTCGAGTGGGAAAGGGTGTTTGTAATGGATTTTGGCAATTGGTCATGATTTTGTACAGACAGAGAACGTACGAAACAAGGGATGAAGTTGTGAAGGGATTTTACTGTATATTTTCAAGTTGACGGGGTGATTTTAGAATGTGGCAATTGTAGTATATCGTAAGAATGGTTATGATGTAAAGTGGTGTCGAATCTCATGGAGTGTCAGTTTTTTTTGACACTTTATCAGTTGAAACTATTGACAGATGTCATTATCTGACTGAGCTTGAGGAACCTCATTAAATCCTTGCGAATCCAGGTATTCTAACCCAAAGCAACTATAGATGATGTGAAATACAATCGAAACGAAAACAGATCCTATAAGCACCGACATTTGGAAAGATCGGTTATTCTAACTTTTCTTAAAGTCGACAGTGTTCTCATTCTAAAGGGACTCATGAACCCATGTTCAGCTAGTACCTAAACAATGTCCTAAGATATCAGGTTAAGATCATTGAATTCTTTTTCGACTTTTACAGACCCTAAGATTGGAACCAGTGCGGGGTAGCATTCTTCTTGGCAGACATTCAGTTCATTCATTCTCCTTTAACCCCTCGTGCCCTAGTAGTCAACTCCAGATAACTTAATTTGCTTAGTTTACTTACATTTTAAAACAACCGCTCTTTAGTTTAGGATACCTTAAATGCGGCTTGACTGCTTGAAATAATAACCTCTATGGCCCCCTGATGTTACAGCTCGGGGAAAACTTCACGTTACACATTTTCAGTAGGTTTGATCACTCATCCGAGTTTACTTACTGACTTAGGTGGGATTACAGCCCCAAGTGGACGTGCGTCTCAATCAACAAGCCTCTCAAGTCAGCTCTATTTTTAGCAAGTTGCTTCCAGTTTCGCGACCAAGTTGGTTGAGGTCACTTTCCTCTTGAGCGGTTCACCGTAGGGGAGGACTTCCCTATATTTCGCTGATGCTATTGTCTGAATTTATAGCGGATCCTAGGTAAACAAAGATTGTGCCTCTAATGTTGGCGTATGAGTTCTGTACAATCCTTTCAAGAATGATGTTAAAGAAATCGCATGACAGCGCGTCACCTTGTCTGAATCATTTTTTGACATCAAAGGTCTCGGTGACGTCTTTCTCGACCTGCAACGATGGAGCAACGTGGATTCTCCTTCATTATACTGCACAACCAGGCGAGTTAGGCAGGGATCCATAAAAAGGCCTTAAAATCCATAAAAAGGTATCGATTTGAAGTTTTTGGGTTTTTTTCCCAGATCTGCCGTGGTGTGAAATATTTGATCGACGGTGGACTTTCCTGGCCTAAAACCACACTGATGCAGATCAATCAGATTGTTGACTAAAGGTTTTAAAGTGTTCACCCTGTATAGCAAATAAGATTTTGTAGGCGATGTTGTAGAGACTATAGTTGGCGCAGTGTAGAGGAAGATCGGCCAAACAATCCCTTTAGGCGTTGTCTATTGGTTTGGAATAACTCTTTCTGTTAGACACTTGTTATAGAGTTCCACAAATGGTTCTGTATTCGTTTTAATGGGTAATTTAAGAGTGTTGTTCGGTGCGCTATCCAATCCAGGTGATTTAGTGTCCTTGAATCGTCTATATCCATACAGGAGTTCCCATTGAGAGCCTACTATTCCTTTAGGTGGCTCTATATGCTCTGATGGTATTTGCCGTGAAAATAACCCCTATAAAATATTTTTGCATAAGGAGAGCGCATGAGGGCGAGGGATCCCTAGTGCCTTTAAGTTTTGCTAGTTTTGCTATGACTACTCTATAGGTGGTACCCCAAAGATTTATATCTGCTTGCTCGCAGAGTTCTTTAAAGCTTTTGTTTTACTTCTGCGGATGGTTAGTTTCAGCTCCCTTCATCTATCTTTCAATTGCATCTGTTGATCCTGATGGATGGGCGATCTTCTGAATCGCTGGAAAGTCTATGGCACTTGCTCCGTAGCTCTATCCATGGGTCGCAAGCCCTAGTTACTTTTTTAGTAACCTCAGTGGCAAGTTTGCAGTTCTTGGACTTACTGTTGACTCTCCAAAAATCACGGTGAAAGTGTATCTATAGTGTCTACTTTTCACCCCATTCGTTGTGTCTTCATTGGAGGAAGTTCCTGGGTAGCTCAACGCTTGTTCTTTGCTATAGGGAGGGCAGGTGGTAGCTGTGAGTATATTGATTACTGATTCTCCCCTCGATAGAGTACTAATTATTTGCAAATGTGACATCAACTATGTAGCCTACGTCATTTTGACTGAAATTGTGCTCACTTTCCTATCAACCATGCCTTGGAACTCCTCAAAGGTGTTGTTTGGAGATGCATAATAGCTATAGACCTGTACTCCTTCGCAGGATACCGAAAGGCGTATCTACACAGGCCCAAATAGCAGTTCTTTTTTAATCATCCGTAGGCCAAGGCATAGTTCTTGACGACATTCGGCGAAATTCTTGAGAGTGGACTGTTGAGCATTCGAAGACGGGTATTGCAAGAAGAGTGTTCAAGGGGCGGAATGCAACACCTATTACCCAAACTCTTCATAAGAAAAAAAAAATCATTGAATTCAGTTACAAGCTTGAACTATTTAATTTTTACTTGGATCTTAGGCCCCACTGGGAAATAGCTGGGCAAGGCTTAGAAAAGGATTGTTGTTATTCCTTGATCAGGGCTTTCATTGATGAATATGAATGTAAAAGTGAGTCTCCGGGGCATTCTTGCCATATTTCCACTAAAAACCAAAGGAGTGCAGAAAACTTATAAGCACCCTGAGTGGCTGAGTGATTACTGTATCGAATAACTCAGCGATAGTTCGAAGTTTGATTCCTAGACAACACCTAAGTTTGTTTAATTTTCCAAGTTCCCTCCTCTCGCGAGCGTCTGACAAATATCCGAGAATACATACATACATACATATGTAAAAAGCTTTCAAACAATAACTGCCCTTCGGACATGGCATTGAACAGTAGTCCTTTTAGATTGGGTCCCGTACGGACTTGTCGCGTCCACTGATTGTAATGATATTGCGAAACATTTCTCTCTCTACAGTCCTGCTTATACTCATGGTGGTCAATGGGAATTCGCATCCTAAACTCCTTTCGTCTTTCTAGAAAAAATGAAAGAATTTCAATAAAATAAATTAGTTGTATCTGAGCGTTTGTATCGTGAGGTTCCTATTCCGATATGCTTCTCCATATTACTTAATTCTTTTCCAGCTGTTTCCGTTTCTTTTCTGTAAGTTGGTACATGGGCTTTTCTATTGTTTGTCGTTTCTTTTCCGCGAAGTTCCTTCATACCAAATTCGACTGCACTCAGGCGCAGACCACATGTTTTTATTGAGTCCGTCATCTCGTCCTATGTTGACAGAGTTACAGGGGTCATAATCACTCTATTCAGTGTTTTTAGGATATGATGAATTTGATATTGAAGTACGTAATATTTAAAATCATGAAAATAAGTAGCAATCAGTCGACATGTCTATAGGCTTGTTCCTTTGGGCAATGTTTAAGAAATTTAAAACACACTTCAGTAGTTGGTGCACTGGAGCTGGAATTCTTTTGCGATCTGCAAGTATTCTTAAACTAGAATACTCTGCGAGATTTTAGCAAAGTGTTTGTAAAATAAGTACTTAGGCCACGTGCCCTTTTATCTAAAATTAATAAATGGAATGCACGAATCATTCAAACAATAGAAACCCACTTTTTCGGCAAAAAAAAAAAAAGGAAAAGCTTACAACAGCTGACAAAAATGTTGCCAAAAAGATGGACATATCTCCAAATACAATCTGAAGCAATTAACATCACTTATTCATTCATAGTGATCACAGATAACCGTTTCACAAAAATTACCATAACTAATCCAAATCGTATTTACCATCTTCTTACATCATACAAAAGGCAAACAACCATTAACCGTTAAAATTTTAAATTCCAAGCCATAAAAACTTACGCACCATAACTCTGCAACCGAAAACAGTTTTCCCTTTCAAGAGAAACACATCACAAATCTCGAACGAAAATGTATATAAAATTTAATTGTGCTTCCTATTCCATCATACTAGCAGCCCCAGCCGGTGGTGATGGGAAAGATACATACACATGCCAGAATCAAAGAGGAGGAAGTAGGTACCGGCTGAGCTCAGAGATGCGCAAAACCAGATACAGATTTACTTTCACTTAAGCCGTCTTGTCTCGCTTTAAGCTGAGAGTAGAAGAAAGCGAAAAAAAAGTAGAGTTTCCCCTTTATGGCCGCCGCCTGCCTCCAAGTGCCAACTCTGATAACAAAAGACTTCTGCCCCGACCCTCATTTAATTTTTTTTTGTTTATTTACCGCGATGATCATGATTTAATTATAAACTCACTAGTTCGAGGGCATGTCGTTTTACGAGGAAATTTTTGATTGAATTGTGAATATTTATAAAAAAAAAAAAAAAAACAAAATTGCGATCTATTTTGGAGTCGATTGCGTCATGGTACGATGAAGCAGAATTGATATTGAAAATTTTTGAATAAAATCCCAACCGAGTGTTAAAAGTCATTTTTTACGTTTTTTTTGTTTAATGCTCTTCTGTTGATTCGTTTTTATTTTAATTGGAGTGGCGCTGTGCCATTTTGAAATTTTATTTAAATGTTCGCTCATTTGCTGCTTAATGATGCACACTCGAGCACTGTGTTTCCTTTGTTTGAAGGACAGCAGCTATAGGTAGTGTCATGGACAATGGACGCGGAAAGTTAGCGAACCTGTATGGTGAAAGATATGACAGTAAAGTATTCATGCATTTCGTATCAACCTGATTATTGGACCTTTTTTGTACAGATTTTGCCAGTAGAAGGACCCCCCAGGTTGAAGTATTATCACCACTATTGTGGTTCATGGTAGTGAATGAGATACTCATAATCTTGGATATAGAGGGGTTTAGTGTTATAGCTTATGCGGATGACATTGCGAAAGCGATATCAGGCAAGTTCGTTCGTACAGTTAGAGACCTGATGGAGTCTATTCTAAATAAGCTCTCAAAGTGGACGGATAGTATCTGTCTCGGAGTACATCTGTCCAAGACTGAACTAGAAGGTATAAAATACCATATAATATTCTAGCTTTTAGACTTTTAGACTTTCTCTAAAAGTTTTCTGTTGAGAAAAGGTTAAAAGTTTGAAAAAAAATCGTAGTTTTTTTATAAAATACAAATTTCCAATCCCATAATTTCATGTTCCACAAAAAATCGTGCATGTTCCACACTAAAATTATCTCAGATACAAACCGAGCATTGCGCAAATCGAGCTTTGCCTTTACAACTCTGCCATAAATCAAGATTACTGAATATTCTAAATATTCCAGACCGCGCTAGGAAGGCTCGATTGCCCTCTATTCATGTAGGAAGGGTTTATGGTCCAACCGGTGTCTCCAGCCGCCGATTGTTCACTGGATGTACATGGCAGTCGACAGATCCGTTCTTATACACGGTGTACTACTTATTCTGATGAACAGCACTAGACAAGAAAAGAAGCATTGCCATTCGTATTTGAGAAAGTTGTAAGGATACCTTGCGTCCTACGGCTACCACTCCTACAGTTGCACTAGAAACTATGCTCCATCTTCTTCCGGTTGATATTATTGGAATCCGTAGAAATTTTAAACGAATCTGCGTCAGAGATTTACACAGAGGGATCCAAAACAGCGTCTGGAACAGGACTGGGTATTTGTATCACCATATGACTGCCGGACCACTGTAGTGTATTTCAAGCAGAACTCACAGCAGTCTGTTAAGCCGCGGCTTTCCATTAACTGGATAGAGTGAAGCGTTAAAAAAGCGATAAAAGTCTTGGAATCGCCAATAATTTGATCCAAGTTGGTAAAGCAATGCCGCGGAGCTCTTAACGAGATCGCAATCGATTGCAACGAATCCCAGTGCTGTAGCTACAGGGATATTCCAGGCAATTATATATAGCTAAAGACAGACCTGATAGACTGTAACTGTGATTATCTACGAAATTGATAAAATTTCAATTAGATACCGCAGCCATTAGAATGGCAAACAGTAGGTGGAACAATATGAGCTCATGATTCTTTTCTAAACATATCTGGCCAGAGCTGGATTGCAGGAAAAAGATTACCCTCATCACTGTCTCATGGACGTCTATCGTCACCACAAGGACCTCTGCTTGGAAAACACTGCCATGGTTGACTAGGCTGTCTGATTTGGATAAGCACAAGAAATCGAAAAGGAAAACTGCACCTACTCCAATGCCTATATTTGACCCGCCTCTGTCCATAGCTATGGTATAGTGGGTGTATCTCCTCATACCCATTTTTCTCTGCTCGGTTATAAGCTTGAAAATGGTATTACTACTTTAGAATTTTTTCGGTTTCCATCACTGCATCACGTCGTATTGACAAGAAGTCCTGCAGCCTGCCATTGTGAAAAAATAGGCTTGAAGTACCGCTGTGTGTCGGTTTTTTTGGTAAATGGGTTTTGCTGCTATGCATTTCCTGGACAAAACTTACTTTATTGCATGTAGGTAAGCTATTCCATATTATTCACGCCATATTGATGAAAGACAATTGAGCCATGTCCGTCTCTATGTCACCACTTTGTGGGCTAGAAGGATGGGCTTTTGAGAAAAAGAGGCACTACTTACAAGTGTTAACATTTTTTAAATCTACCCACTGTCACGCTCATAACTTTACTATTTTACTTAAAATCGAAAAATTATTTTCATCAAATATTTAGGTATTCAAATTATCTACCATTCATCCATACATTCTCTGTAGCCACGCCCACTTTTTGGGGGTGTTTTCATTAAAAAACCGATCTTGTTTATATTTTCCATATAACATCCTCAAACATTTGAAGTTAACGTAGTGATTTAATAAAAAAAATCCAGTATGCCACGCCCACTTTAGTAGAACCGGATGTAAAGAAAGAAGGATAGGGTATAATACCGTCTGGTGCAAATGTATTGCAGGCACGAATTTTAGTCGTTTAGCTTACTTAAACCTCAAATTGAAGCGGCTGCACTAGGATGGGGTATAAGATCTAGTATAATGGACGCCCAATATACCTACAATGCCTAAGGCGATGCCTAATCAAAAAAAATTCTCGCTCGAGTATAGTATAGTGCATATAGTGTTTCGTAAGTCTGCTTCATTTGAAAATGTAATATGCATGGTGTGTGTGAGTTTGTACAATCCTTTCGTGTAGACCTTGTGGTAGCCATTGTGGTTAGTCTACCAGGGTATTTAGGCTCAGGGACATACATAAGTCCATGGGACATACATATGGAAGTCCATAATTCGATGGTGGACTTATGTCTTACAGCACTGTGCCTTACAGATGACATCTGTAGAGGCTGTGACGATGCAGATGCTCAAGAAAGCACTTCCTATGTGAATGAAAAAATGCTCTAGCCTTTGCAGAACCAAGAAAGCGACACTCGGGGAATACCATTTCGGAGAACAGGGCGATCTGTCAGGAAAGCCAACATCCACCATCCTAAAATTTTTAACAATATTGGAATGGTTCAGGGAGGCCGTACAGTCAACTTAAAAACACAATGGGTTCATTGGAGATCAGAGTGTAAGCTCGGATTGCTCTATTGGTAACTTCATGCTTCAATGGGTGTCTGTTATAGGATATCTGTTAGCTTTTTTATGGCTGGCATCAGTCTTGATAATGTTCCTCAACTATTATAGTTACTTGACACACGTACTTCAGAGCTAGTCCATCTGCCGCCAACTGCATTAAAAGAAGGGTGCCATTTCTATTCTTATTACAACCACCCTTTTAAAGTTGATAGATACACGTTGTTCTGTTAACATTCTGATAACAAGCGAATGTTCTGGCAACAAAAAGCATCTCATGAATAGTTCGTTTATTTTTCACCCCGACTGTGCTTAAACTCTAACCACTCTCAATTGTCGGAAAAATGGTTGTTCCACGAAAAAGAAAAAAAAAATTAATCAATGCAACTCGAACAGGTGAAAAACGTGCTCTG
This sequence comes from Xylota sylvarum, assembly GCA_905220385.1. NCBI lineage: Eukaryota > Metazoa > Arthropoda > Insecta > Diptera > Syrphidae > Xylota > Xylota sylvarum. Next base: position 96,604,772 of record LR999957.1, on the reverse strand, counting down.
GCCATGATTTTCATCGCGTCTCGTTGACCTTTTCAAAGTAAAAATCACTTTTCGACGAGCAATTCGTCGACGCTGACACCTGAGCTTCTCTCCAAATTGCAGTTTTGAACGGCTCATCGTCATCGCCCGCAAAAACTTTTCAAATATTCAAACTTTTGTGTGCTCACACAAAGTTGGTTGGCTCCGCTGCTGTTGCTGCTCTGGTGCATGTCATCTCATCTCATCATCACTTCAGAGCACGATGGCGGAAGGATAGTGATTCTGTTTCTCTTTTTTTTAAATTCTCCACCACGTCCAAAGGTACTTTTAAGTACTTTTACGTGCGAGCACAGTGCACAGCACTTAAGAGAGCTCCTCTTGGATATCCAGTGAAATAGGCGCACTACCAACTCCTTTGGTCTTCAACAGCACTCGGCACTTGGTGCAAAGATGGCTGGCAGACAAAACCACATCCAGGCTAAGGAACGTGATTTCATTTTAATTTCGGTAATCAGTGTTTTATGCATATGAGTTTATTAAAATATAAAATATTGCTTCTCATTAATTGTGGACTGTATGTGAAGTGTATGTCAGCGCCGCGTCGCGCCGCCTATGCGATAACCTTTTATCCAGAGATAAATGAGATAAAGCTTATGCGATACGTGTGTGCGTGTGTTTGTTGAATATCGAATGCCACTCGAGACTATGGGGAATGGCCATATCGATTGGTAAACATCACTTGACAGGTTTTTATTTTTTACTACTTTCGACGGAGCAAAAGGAAGACGGAGCTCCTTGAGCAGGAGAGCTGCATGTTGGTAGGAAACTATAATCGAATAGAGCTCCGGAGTAGTCTGGGAAGGACATTTCAATAAAGGAGGATTAACACTTACTGGAAATGGATTATGAGGAGGTGGAATATTTGAAAATAGTTTCATAAAAAGTCAATAACGAATATACAGGACAGGAAGATTCCTTAAATAATATGAAGCATGTCAGAGTATCTGGCCAACAAAGGCATTGCAGGCTTTTAAAGGAAACTAGGTAAAGCAAAAGATCTTCAGCGCAGTTTAACAGATACGAAAGTTATTATTTAGGATATCTGATTTATAGACCAATTTCGTCGGCCAGTATTTATTGTGCGAGAGCAACAAAACACCACTTAGAGTAAGTTTAAGCGTGTCATTACTCAAAGCTAAGTCTAAGCGTGTCGATGACCACATAGCTCAGAGGCAGTTTAAGCGTGGGATGGGTTAGGTTAAGTTAGGTTAAGTTAGGTTAGGTTATGAAAAAAACTCATCACGTCCACTCGGAGACCTAAAAGTCCATTGTGAATCCCCTTTAAAGATATTAGTGGAATGAGATCTAAAAATAAGAACAAAATGAAACCTATCGAACCCAGAGCGCGAAAGCGTCGTTCTTGTACAGCGGGACAGTAGTAAAGCAGGTGTTGGATTGATTGTATTAGATTAAATCGATTTTAGAGCTCCTTGACTGTCAACCAAGATGGGTATATCCGATGGGCGAAGGTAACTGTATTCTATGCATCTAGCAGCTTTTCTATTGACAGGATTTCAAGACACTCTTCTGGTAATCTGAAAGATTCCATAGGTGGTCTCTTTCCACAGTTTATATTCTCTCAATCTAAGTGCTCCTTTCCTTTGATGAACAAGCCTAGGGGAAGGATATAAAGAATTATATCCAAACCTGCTTGTGGCGCACTTCTTACAACTCCCGTGGTGCAAAGAGCTGCGAGCCCTTGTAGAGTTCTCTCATATACATATCTCTTTATACCCGTTGCTGCCCACCAGACTAGGGTCCCATAGGAGATGACGGGTCTAATAATTGCTTTGTACATCCAGTGAATAATGCGCCCCACTTTTTCCCAAAGGCCCTCTTACAGTCATAGAGAGCATTCTTCCCTTTTTTCGTCCTTTCTTCAACATTTCTTTTCCAGGATAACTTAGATGAGAGATCTATTGTGGTGACAGTATTGTGAAGTCGGGTATTTTTTTCCTCCTAGTGAACAGAACAAATTCAGTTTTCTGAGGATTAACTCCCAAACCGTTCTATTTTGCCCACACAGAGAGCTCTAATTTCCCCTCATATCTAGGAAAGACACTAATGTGAATTCCTGAATTGAGAGGGATTTTTCGATGGAATGGACGATAGAGCGAAGGGCCGTTTTAACAGATTTAGCTTTTTGATAGGCATGTTGTGACGTGGGTAGTAGGGTGCTATTAATAGTTGTCTTGAAATGGAGATCTGATTCTTGAAAAGAAAGGTGTTAGCTTGATTTGTCTAAAGTCTTTCGAGTCTGCCGTCAGGCCCCGGAGACTTAAAAGGCTTGAAACTGGTTGCCAACCATTTCAGCTTATCGTTGTTGATTAGTTCAGGGGGTGGCGGTGGGCGTGCAATGTTTACCAGAGCAGGACTGTCGCTATGTATAGGCGTACAGCCAGGGAAGTGAGTGTCCATAAGTAGGTTAAGCAATGTTTCATCAGATTCTACCCAAGATCCATTGAATTCATGAGGATACTCGGCCCGGTTGGTGCTTTGGAAAGGACTTTGCTTAGTCTAGAGAATTGAGATATATTGTCAATATTCTGACGAATATTTCGTCAGGATCTACGTTTGGTTTTTCGAACTTCTGTCTTGAGTTTTGTCAAGCATTCTTTGTAGATTTCTCAGTCCGTAGGTAGCCTTGTTGATTTGGTTTTGTTAAAATTCCTCGTGCTAACGCACCTTGATCCAGCCCCGGTGGAGAGGTGATTACCTCTTTAGTTTTTGAGCCTCCTCTTGTAGTACTTCTCAACCAGCCAGTATAAGGCTTCCTTGATCGCCATAATTTCTGCCTGAAAACGATATAAAGATTTGAGAGGTGGAAAAAGATACTCAGATTTAGAGAGAAGAAACCACAACCTACCCCGGTTTCGGTCTTAGAGCCATCTGTGATGAAGTGAACTGCTACGTATAATACTTCCAGGAGGTATCAGTGTCCCATTTGGTGCGGACAGTTTGTAGTCAACGTTTTCATGTTTAAAGTTTAATAGATTGAGAATTGAGAGGAGGCTTTAAGATGGATGGTAGCCATCTGTTTGGCAGATATATCTAAGGACAGCAGATGAAACATGATGTCCAATGTGGCAGAAGGAATAGAAATATTTCTTAGTGCACCATTGATACATGCAGATTTTTGTCTTTTTGCCAATTGGGTGAGGTTTTAGGCTTTATCGAGATGGCTACTAAAAGATCACGCCATACAATAGTATAGGCCTGATAATGGATACGTACAGCCAGCATATAAGTCGAGGTTGCATACCCAACGTGCTCGGCTGTAGCAGGGTCCTCAAGAAATTATCTGCAAGTCCCAGATTGACTAATACCAATTTCCCTCTTTGACCTGTTTGTGAGTCATAGTTTCATGCTCTGGTTCATTCTCTATCCAGCGATTTAGCTCTACCTTTAGTTGTCAAGTTGGTACCGACAGAGGTGTTCGGGACCCATTTAATAGGAATCTCATTGCCTGTGATACCCTTGTGATCGGAGACCCAGATTAGGGAGAAATGATTGTGCCACTGAGCTCCAAGGGGATTTGCAGATAATTCTAAACCAGTTTAGATTCATCTATCTGATGTTAATGTGTGACTTTCAGAGTTTTCTTCTGATGCATTCTCTAGCACATAATTCGATAGCATTAACGTCTGTGTTGGAAGTTGGTAGTGTTGGTATCTAATGGAACCGATAGTAGATGATTTTGGGGTTCTGGATTTTGCACGTGTGTATAATGTACGTATCCCAATGACACATAATGGTGGTGGGAAAAGCAGCTAATTCTCGTTGAGGATCTTCAGATCATCTTGTCTAGATTTTTGCCAACTGCTTACATATATAAGATCGATCCTTATCCATCTTGCTGGAACCATAGCTCGCCCAAATCCAAATCCTCAATTTCTGGCCATAAAAAATCGGTTATCATGCTTCTGTAGCACTCTCCATTGACTGCAACGTTTTTTCTATTGTCGTCTTGGAAGAAAAATCGGTGAATAATGCCCCACTCCAAAAACCTTGATGAACACGGGAATATGAGAGGTATTGCTCTCTGCGCTGCATAGTTTGTCTATTGGGAGTGATTGCGTGGTTCTTGGTCCGAATAATCCTGATCCAGTTGCCTTTTGCTCCGTGTGTAGACCATTTAATGACAATTTCATTAAGGGCATATAGATTCGCATTGCGGATTCGTTTAGCCATTTCTTCTTAGACTCCAGGTGAATTTTTAAATTAAATTGCATTTCTGGATCTTGAGCAGCTGGACGTGGAAGATGCCTTCTGTACTTGATTGATTTGGACGACTTAAAGGTTTTATTAGTCTTCAATTGCAGTCGCTCCTATGTACAGATAAAGTCGCTTCTGTATGATAAAATCCATCAAAAGTAAAAATGCCAAGGTTGACGTGATTGCCAATTGTGTTCTTTCACAACTCGATAACTTTCAGCCCCCTTCTACTGAATTGGCTGATCGTCTACATTACAAATGGCTTAAAACCATATCTCACATCACAAATCCCCTGCATACTCCAACACACTCAATTAGGGACAATAAATTCTTTCCAAATTAAATAAATATTACATCGCACTCGTTACTTACTTCCGCCAACATTCCCACAGATCTCTTTTGATAAAATGACATCCTCCACTCCGAGCCAGATGCAGACTGCAACAAAAAAAAAAAAAAAAAAATCTCAAAAATAAATGATTTTCGCTGAATGGAATATGTCACATTAATAAACAATTAATTCTGATAAACTATGCGGAAAATTGTCCACATGGGAATTGAATTCGCTCCTACCATCACGCGTCCACACTTGTTAACGAGCACACACGCACTCGACCCATTAAGAGCGAGTATCACAGGATATCCCTTTCACGAGGGTGTTACTGTTGGGAAACAATAAAAATAAACTTTCGTGTTCACTATAATTATTATTACTGTCCCTCCAGCCCGACATGTACACACATACGTATGTACATATGTACGTGTCATCGGAAGAAGGATTTCCGTGTATATTGTATCATAATACGGATCAGGAGAGGCTGTAAAAACAAGAATCAACCATTCTGTGAACATATGTTGTTAAGCGTTAAATATGATCCTGGGGACTATTTATTTATTTATCTAAAACAGAATTTCCTATCGAGTTCGTTCACCTTCCAACACCAATTACCATCTCATTACATACCTGAAAAACACCTATCAACCGGAAGAACGTGCAAGGAGGCACTCTCTGCTACCACACCCAGTAAGATTGTTATGATCGATATCCTGGGAAATAATCCTTCGCTGAACACTTGGTCTAGCAGTGTGTAGTGTACAATTATTTTCCTCCTTTGCTCCTTTGCTCACTTGTACACATAAACGAAAATCCTTACCGATAATTGCGAAATCAGCCATTTATGTACATACATACATCCTTACACACCGATGAGTGAACAGAGAACACAAAGGCGACAGCCTTTTCTTCTTTGAGACGGAACCGAATGTCCTATTCATTTGCAATAAAATCGAATGGAAATGTGAACTTTTTATTATCCTTAAAAGTGGATTAGGTACGTGAAAAAGGATGGAGATGGAGGATGAAAGAAAAAACAAAAAGAACAGAACAGCAGCTCGTATAACAAGCGGATACCATCGTAATGGTGATGATTGTGTGTCTGTACAAGGATTGCACTCATGGGTGCTGCTGTGAATGCCCCTTTTGTTGTTGTGGCCCCATTGTATGGTGTCCTTGTAGGGATGACATTTTGAATCTGGTTCTTTCGTTTTATTCACTCGGCTTTGATTTGGGCGGCGAGAGTTGGTGTTATGCAGGCGTGTGAATGGATTTATACACACACCCAGATATATTCGGGCTTGGGCAAGGTAGGTAGTAAAATTAAAGACGAATGTGATGAGTCCTTATTGGATGACGGGGAGTTGTTGTCATTTCAGAGATGGTATACTTTTATGTCAGACAGTAAGAAGGAATGTTAAAAGAGTGATTGGAGGATCTGCCGCTTATCGGAGAACATAAATCTCTCAGATGTCAATGAAATCGTATGGTAATTTAGGCAGCAGTTAAACGGTTTTATGTAGTATTTAGATCAACAAAATCGTTTAGAATATCATTGACTATGTTAGGGAAAATCATTTTCATCCAAAGGTCATAAAATTCTTTGGGTTTTTTAGGAAAAAAAAAGGTGCTCTTCTGTCTGTCTTCTATTACAAGTGTTTCATTACAAACTGAACACTTAAACGTAGACGAACCGGACAAATCACAGGCATTTAAGAATGACAGGTGTTGGATCCACTTCTCGCGAACATTTGACAAACATCCGACAGTATCACAGTCAAAGGTAATAAAAAAAATGTTGGTGCAACTTAATAAAGTGGGGGCTTAAGGTGGTTGTGCATGCGGATGATGTGGTTATTTTTGTGCCAGGAAAGTTCCTCCACATGATAAGTCAACTCATGAAAAATGCCTTGGATAAGGTACACTCATGAGCTATGAGCAGTGGCTTTGTTGTAAATTCGGATAAGACCAAAATTATACTATTTCCCACTACAACCAAGATATTTCAATTCACCGCACCCGAACCAGTTGCCACTGTGTTCTACTGCAAAATACTTAGGTAGGGTTCTAGACTCGAAACTAAGATAGAAACTCAATATGGAACAGAGGGTAAAGAAACCAAGCGTAACTTTCTATTCCTGAAGTAAAACTTACTTACTTAGTTGGCACTGTAGTTTGAGCTGAATATGGGCCTCGATCAACAAGCCTCGCCCGGTCGCCCGGTCCTGCTTAATGCCTCCAGTTGCGAACTCCAAGTCGGTGTTTACCTAAGGCGAGTTGTCTCAAACGACTGATGCGTAATTTTCTAACTAGGTCGATGTCGCTCTACAGCTCGTATAGTTCGTCGTTGAATCTCCTCCTCCTTTGATTGACTGTGGACATTCCTGGGCTGATACCATACTGATAGCGTACACACAGTATTGCAGATAAGATCTTGTACTCAATGGTACGGAGACTTGTACTTCTCTAATTGTCGCAATTCAGTGGATTTCCTTTCTGGTGAATCGGACAAACGATGCTGAGATTCCATTCATCAGGCATATACGCGTCTGACCAAATCTTAGAAATGAGTTGGTGTATGTTCTCTACCAAGTCACCACCATCAGCTTTGAACAGCTTGGCTGGTAAGCCGTCAGGTCCAGCAGCCTTGTTGGCTTCTAGCTTGGATATTGCTGTTCTCACTTCGTTTTTGGCAGGTGGAGGGAAGTTTTGCCCATCCTCGCCTAGAGGAATGTTGGTCTTCGTCGCCGTAATAGAGTCTGCAGAAAATATTCTCGGCATCGACTGTAATTCTACTACACGGCTTCTTCATCTTTATAGGTGTCACGGGTTTTATTGGCTTGACACGTTCTTGACACGTTCTTAACATTCTTCTTGGAGTGCAATCCCTCAATATCTTCGATCGCGAGCTTTTCGTACTCTTCTTTCTTCTTTCGGAGAATTCGACGTTCTTTCCATCTCTTCTGCTCGTAGAGCTCACGAGCAGCCCTCGTCCTTCTTTGTATGCCTCTTGCATGTTCTTCTCGGTATTCTTCGTCAAACCAGGGATTTCTTGGTGATGGTCGCACATCAGTTCTGGCACTTCTGATGGCATGTTGACACCTTTGCCAGTGGTCTTCGGCACTTTATGCTGTGGGCATAGGAATCTTTGAGAGATTTCGGGATACGCTTTAGGCAAAGGTTCTGCAGGGTCTCTCACTATTGCAGCCTTTCGACGTCATATATTCTCAAAGCATTTCTTCTTTGTTGTGGCATTAGGAATATCTGCATTCGTATCTTGGCTGCAACAAAATAGTGATCCGAGTACATGTCGATCCATATCGTCCTGCACGATTTAGACGTCATATTTAGGACATTGCTCATATGTCTTGTCGAGGAGCTCGTAGAAACATTCTTTGGTGATGTCGTATGAAAAATCCGCATCCGAATAAGCGTTGATTCTGTTCTCTTCACCTTAGCAAATGTCGCAGTTTATCGTCCTTCTCCTTTTGGATGACTGTGATATCTGCATTGTAGGAGTCTAGGGCCTCTTCTAGTTCTTCGGCTGCACGCGGTCTGTTAAGGGTCTGAACATATCACGTGCAGATCCGAAGGTCGCTGTCCTTGTTTCGTTTACTTCGTAACTATTGTTTTTTCCGTGATAGGGAAGTTACTCTGACGCACAACCCCCAACCTGGAGTGCTAGTTCCTTTTTGTAGCCTTAGGACAAGAGGCCGGATATTTCGGAGCCAGTAATCCGCTTCGGGGATAATAGCGGTGACTTTGGCTCTTTAAGTATTCATCCGCCACCAACTCTTCTCCAACACCCTGGCTCTGTATTCTAGCCAAAGATGACCCTGTGGAAGTACACAGCCATTTTTCAATCCTTACTTATAGCGCTATCCCCCTTTGAGCAAAAAATATAGAGAACGGCGTGTGTAGGTATTACAGGTTGTAAACATTGAGGTCCTGTCCAGCAGATGCTCTATGTGTGATACTGTACCTGATTTCCCTAGAACTCCACATCAAAGATACGACTATATGCAGCGCAGTTCATAAAAGAAAGCCGCAAAACGATATGGTTACTGTAAAATCATGGAGACGATACCAAGCGAATTTTTTATTTTTTGGATTGACGATTGACGTTGTCTGTGCATGGACTGCGGAGGCAGACATCTTCTCCCACCAACTTAATATTTCGAAGTCTTTTCGTCTTCCAGACTCTGCTAGTGTTTTCCAGGCAGAAGTTCTCGCGATTTGGAAAGCCCGCTGCCTGCTAAAAGATCTCCCAACTTCTAACCACAATATCAGTTTGAAATAAACCAGATAGATATCCACTCGCTAATTACACTCATTTAGGCCCCAGGGGATTTTTTTTTTTTTAAATAAATCAAAATCCCAGAAGCACTCCGAATCAGTATTTTGTACATTCCAGACGGAATTCCCTTTTTGTTGCAGCCGTTCGAGAAATTTTGATATTATTCGTTTCTCTCACATGGTCTGGTGGGTGTGTTTGCTGTTCTCCGTCCGGATTCAAACCTGCACAGTTCGGAGCATAAGCAAATACCATATCTACTGCACCATTGTTACCTCCAGGGGATATCAATTATGAGGGTAATGAGTATGCTGACGAGCTAGACAGCCGAGGATCGGTCTTTAACGGCTCTCGAGCGGAAATGCTCGATATTCCACCAGCAGCTTAAGGGCTTAATACATCTTTACTTCCTCCAGGTAGCAAATTGGAGACTATGCGGCCAAGCTTGGTATACCCCACAACACCTACTGCAAGGATATTAACGAGAAAGAATCTCTATAACATTTCCTCTGCAGATGTGCGATTCTAGTGAAAACCAGACTACTCACTTTAGGCAAACCTTTCTACGAGGATATTAGAGAGATTGCAAAATATAGGATTAGATGACTGATCCTGTATCTGAATTCCTCTCTGCTCCTTTTATCGCTTTTTTAACACCCGAAAATGGAACATATCCTGATGACAGCCGAACGATGCGGTTCTTAATCTTAAGTAGTATCACTGCTAGGTCATTTATGGTGTGAGTGATAATAAAATATATTGTAGGCGCTAATTTCATCACCAATTTTAAATTAGCTTCACTATGTAAGGTTCGTAGATGAGGGTAACGTCCAAGTCGAGAACCTTTGTTTTTTGGTATAGACGTTTTCACAATGGTAGAGTCTAGCTCCCCGAAGTACGATAGATTATTATCATTAGATTAAGAGGCGAGGTAGAGTCTTTCAATGATGAAAGCTTTCGAACAATGTCCAATTCTTGTTTTTCCGTGTACGCTGAAATTTTTACTCGAAACTGACCTGAAAAAACACAAGTTCGTTTACACTTTTTCTTCAGCCAGTCGTTCTCGTTCCAATCTCTGAAACCTTGTGCTAATTATTCTCGATACATAAACAACTCGTTTTGTTTTTGACGTTAAAGAAACCCAGAATCTTCAAATCCCCAGTGGTTGACTTCTTTCACGTAATCTCTGGGGTCCCTCAAGGGAGTCATCTCTGGCCGATTGTATTTATTCTAAGAATAAATGTTGTTTACTCTATCATTATGGATACTGATCTATCTGTTTTTGCGTTGGCATGATATTGCGTTGCCCTGCACTGCAATCTGATGTATAGTATTACTAATACCGAACTTCAGACACTATTTTGCAGAACTAATGTACTGATCTTTAAGGACTCTTTTTGTTGAGCAACTGTTCCCTACATGACTACTATATCTGAAAAGTACGATTGTCAATGTTTTCTCGTGATGGTAGGCTTCCATTTACGAACGCACTCAGACTTGGTAATGGGTATGAGTAGATTTCCATTTATAGCAGAATAGATGAAATACCAATGCAACTATGTATGTCACATTCCGTAGAGGTCTAAGGACTTTCCTCTAAACTTTGGGATGTATCCAAAAACAACAAAATCAATCCACTTATTCGCAATAGCTGCCCTCCACTAACTTGAAAAGCTATTCAGTATTCCAATTTATTTCGTAAAACCTCGCCCCTTCATTTGACACCAAAAATACCAACTCCACTCTCTGCACGCAAGGAAACAAGATACCGCCGGAAGACCTTCCATAACAACATCTTAAAACAAGAACTTGCCAACGCATCTAACAACCACTTCATTCGCTTTATCTTAACAACCCTTCACTCCATCTCAGTGGCAGTGGCGGTACGGTTTGTGGTGTTAGTGGTTGCATTACTCGCGGCGTTCTCCATGGTACTTACACTGCTGGTGCATCTTATCCGGTTAAGGAAGTGTTTATCTCAAGTTCTCCCAAATGGTGTGTAAAACCAAAAGAAGTAAAACCATAAAAAGAAAAGAAAAAGCAAATCTGTATGAAACAAGATACACAAAAGCGACAGGATACCGTTGAACATCTCAATATCTCAAAACGATAAACAAGTAATTTACATCCCAACACCCAGACGACACCGCGTCGGTGTGCTGATGAGGACGATGCAACGCAGCACGTAAAATTGGTTAAATTCATCCTCCAATCTCTATGAAATCTGAAGTTGCTTCAGGTGCACGATTGCACACACCTTGTGCGGTAAGTGTAATTCTATATCCCCATCAGACGCCAGTAATACCATGCTACAAGGATTTTAAGGTTCACTGCTGCGATAGAACAAAATGATGAGAAGAGTCTTAAGCTTTTAAGGTGTGTACATGGTCGGGAAATTGAAAAAATAAAAAGAATAAAAGGAATTGTACTTGCAAAGGAGGAAAAGGATTCTATTTTGGTGCATCTTCGTAAGATAAACACTTGAAACAAAAACAAAATTGGCAACCACACCAGGAAGAGAGATGTTACATCCGTTGGGAACACACCAGATGTAAGTATTGTCGCGTCGCATTTCGGTTGTGTCTTCCTTACTTTTGGTTAAGTAAACATCCACCATACCAGCATGACAGAGTGGCAGGCGACATCATCATTCGGCTGCATCTGACTGTCCGGGACTGAATCTTTGGGGTTGGTTTTTATTTTTTTTTTTGTGTTTATCTGAACGTGACATACGAGCGATTAGCAAATATTGGCACCCAGTGAGCACCCAGGGTCGAGCATGGACACAGCATGGTGTCACACTACATGGTGCATGCGATAGCGTTCTGGAATAAATATACAGAATTAGTGCCATCGATAGGATGATGGTGAGCTCCGGATGGTGACTTTAAACAGATGAATTGGATATGATTACTCGTAGATGGCGACAAGAAATCAAAGGTTAGGAGAGTCACTTGGGGGCAGGTGATTGGTTCTTAATGCAGCTGCATCATGAGGTATCTATAGTATCATTTTGAGGTCATTTTGAGATCATTTTGAGATTGTTTTGGAGTGTTTATCAGGGTGTGCATAAAGAAAAGGCTTGCAGAGTCAGACCTACGTATAGTATTTACTAGCAAGGAGATTGAAGGTCCTGTTGTCATCAACATTGCACTATGTCCTTTGTTTGCCTCTACCTGGTTATGGAGCTGTGGTATCTGTTCGTTTGCGTCTCTATCGTCTATCTTACTCCTTATTTCCTCTAGTTTGGAGAAATTCCAGAATCATTCTTCGACCAATAACGTCCTTTTAATGCCTTTCGGATTGTATGCCTCTCTTCTCCGAGCAGTTGATGTTTCTCCGTCTTGATAAGGATGCAGTATTCTGCATATAGTTACAGGATTTTTGATCTTGCACAGTGCATCGCTTGCTGTGGTTATTCTTCTATAAGCTGTTCCTCTTCCGCCTTTTCCACCAGAAAGGATTTATGACGCCCCAAATATATGCTATATGAACCCACAGAACGCTAAGTAGGACCAAGAGCATGCAAAATAATCATGACTTTCCCACACCAACCTTACTGTTATCTCCTTCTCCTCCTGGTTTTTCGGATACAACCTCGATCCATTTCGATTACAATAATCACTACCGATCTAGTAAAACTGACGAAGATTCACAGTTCCCATCTGCTCTTTTGCCAGGTCAAAGGACATAAATAAAATTTTCCTTTTTAAGTTCCCATTTCCATGCTAATACTCTCATCGTTAAGGCGGAAAATTGGTATCCATATCTCACTCTATCCTGCGCTATTCTTTGTCATCGCAATCCTTTCAGAACCCACAATCAACTTTTTAGTCTCCTTTTTGTTTCATATTAACATAAATTTCTCCGCAGGATTTTTCCACTCAGCTGGATAATAAACAACAGCGTAAAGGACAGAAAGTCCTTAAAAATATAACTAAAATCTCCTCCACAGGCAAGAGAGGCAGACATATTATAGCAACGCCGACGCCACAATGGACAGTGGCGCCAATTAAATTATCTTAGTTATACCTCTGTCTCGCGAAGCCTTAAGGATTTTATCTCCTTCCCTCCGATGATCCTTTTACAAGGAATTGCCCAGCGCTAAAAGAATCTCGCCAATCATACTATGAAAAACTATTAGCATGCAAATGAAGCATTTTTCTTTCTTTCCGCCTCTAACTCTCTCTCTTGCTGTCTCATCCTACCTTCGTTGTGTAAATCCTTTTTACAAGGATAAACCCAAGCACACTTCCATTATTCTAATCAGAGTGTCATCACGCAAGCAAAATCATTTGTCACTCACGACCACGATGACACAAAATGTCATGCATTCCATGACAAATGATTGCAAAAAGGACAACGAAATGTGTCCCGATTTTGCTTCATTTTAATGAGAAAACTTTCAGGATTTTCATAATTTTCCATCCAATCAGGCGGAGGCATGCAACTGAAATTTTCAAAAATACTCATCCTGTTTAGAAAGCGACTTCATATTGCACTTTGGTGTAAGTGTTGTAAATCAACGACAAACGTGCTGTGAAGTTATATCCTTGCTTTCATGGAATTCTTCACCTCTTGCCAGCCAATTGTCCTTAAGCTGTTTTTGAGTTTTCACTGCAACAAAACTATAAGTAAACTTAAGGCGAAGGGATTTCCGAGAGAAGAATTTTTGGCATCGCATTTCGAGTGTGTACACACATCCTTTGGTTGTTTCGTTGAACACGAACTAGAGTGGTAGTGTGACAAGATAACAACACTTTCGGGTTGCGCCAGATCGGCGTGATGGCACTCGTGTATGGGAGGGAACTTGTAATTCTTAATATAAACTCACATCCAGATGCAAAGTTTGACAGGTACCTTTTGCGGGAAAGGGGTTTCTTCGTATAGTTCTGCGTTGTATTGTCACGTTCTTAGTTAGTAGTGTGTATCTGAAGTAGCGGCGGGGAAAGTTATCAAAAATACTTTTAAATTCTTTGTAAATTTGATATTAGTGATTTTGAATGATTTTGAGTTAATGTTGAACTTAAATACTTTTTGAATGCCTTATGTTGGTAAACTCCATTTGGTTCGACTTCTGATTGTATACCACATCAGTCATTTCAGCTTTCTCTTTTTGTTGTATTTCCTGTAATATCTCATGGATGTCTCCAAATCATTCCCATATATCTCGATTCCACCTCGAGTGTCCTGCGCCAATTTTGCGTAGGGCGACTCACTCTTCTTCTAGCTTCGGTTAGTGGATTGCATTGCGTGGCACATTTTGCAATGGAATATTCTTCGCGCCGTAAGGTGTGAACTAGTCAATGCCAATACCTTCATACCATTCTCATTTAAGCTGCGTTCGAGATACGGTTCGGCATAAATATCCTTTAGATGGTGCCTAGACATCTATTTACAATGGCTGCGGTAGTTACCTTCCTTAGTCCGGAATAAAAAGCCATAGCTGCCTGGAGCACATCGCTTATTACCATCAAAAATAGCAAAGGTGGTAATATACAGCCTTGTGGCACTCCGCGACACTTTTGCTTGTGGTGGACTTTCATGCCCTAACACAACGTTAAAGATGCACTATGCATGTTGCAGAGAATTGTATTAAATGCTCTTCTAATTCTTTTCGATTCTTTTGCAAGGAGGCTGATGAGACTGCTACGATGAGGGTCTCTGACTCTTATAGAACTTTTGTTCTCTACACCGCTCCTCATTGAGTGTATTTGCCTACATCCCTTTACCATCAAACAGAAGAAATAGCATCGCGTTTGCTTGGCTTGGGTCTGTTGGTGTTGGCTCTTAGCAAGTTAAAGACAACAGCTACTAATGCAATTTTGTCCGACGTCGTAATTACTTGCCCGCGAAAGGTAGAATTTGGCGGCTCTCTTCGTCTGAAGAATTATTTCAGTTGCCACTGTTATCGGTAATTTGGTGGAAACTATTTTTCTGGGGACTCGATGGAATTAGTTCATCCACATGCTGCTCCATCTACCCGTTTATCCGTTGTATGACCTAATTTAAACTCAGTTCGCTTCAAGCCACAATGAATGTTGCAACATCTATTGCGTCATCGCACAGAAGAAATGTATCTTTCGCTCAATATCTTCTCTGTGTTATTTTTTTTCCTGCGGAATTCGCTAAGGCTTGTAATGTTCCGTCTCTCCAACTTGGGGTTTGGTACACTAGATCTGGCAACTACCCTGATTACAAGTTTGGTTGGGCGTTGAGATCACTAATGATTGTGATATCTTTATTCATTTCCTGTGTATTGTTCTCGATCGGTTTAAGATGACAGGTCCTTATGGGATGGTTAGGTTAGGCACGTGGGTGGCAAGTGGAAGAACGCCACACTCAGATCAATACAGACCAATCGTGATACTCATAGGAGAGAGAAGTCCCTTGCTTTGTTTGTGAGTCCGTTCTGCGGACACATTCTTGAAGGCGTCCGCAACTCTTACTCACATCTTTACTGAAGACATCCCAATTAGCCTTCCTGGGATTCCTATATGACTTAGAAGAATCACAGGTACTGTTTAGATACTGATCAGAGTACGATTCGAAATCATTGGGGAAAGCCCCCTCTGGTTAAGCCTTACCACCGTGTGATCCATGTAGCTGTAGGTAGGCAGAGGAAATACGTTAATATGTTTCCCGACTACTATACTTGTTCTGTTCTGATATTCCGCGTGTAGCGATGCTGCGCTATAAATGGCAAAGTACTTTTCTGGGTTGTTGAAATCGACGATCGCCACCTGAAGGTTAGAAGCAGGGTTGACAGCCAAGGTAACTTTCTTGCTAATCAAGTCTAAAGCGGGGTCGATGTCGAGTCATCATACCTGTTTCTTTTGGAACGGTCTTCAACAGGTTCAGATGAGGTGGATAACAGATGGCTTTCCATTCCTTCCTTTGTTGGTTTTTGGAACAGTGCGCAGTCTGACTGGGTTTGAGCTGTGAACCCTTACCCCGACCAACTGTACTTGACATGGGTACGTACGTGATTAAGGTGGACTCCAAATGGCATTCCTTCTCATCACGGCCGAACTCTCGCCAGTTCGTCCACCAGTTCCTCCACCACTTCTATGTCATAGCTTATACAGGGCCGTCTTGGAGGTGAGCTCTATCCAGAACCTTGCGTTCTCTGTCCGTGAAGGACTTGGGGTCACGCCTCTTAAGCCGCTTAGTAAGGCGTATAGCTTCACTTCCATGTGCCTAGTCTCAATTGAGTTGGGCTAGTCCCAAATCATGCACTCCATCGCTTATTACAGTAGCGAAGCTTTGAGCCAAGAAATTCACATTATCGACATGCTGACATTACCCGGCGTAGCTGGACCCGCAGTCTTCCTCCCTGCGAGTAGCAGTGGCTCGTCGCGTTGGAGTGGTCCAGCAGTCCTGCATCTGCCTTCAGAAGTAAATCCTTTCTCAATGGAGGGACTGACCCAGTCATCGTCGATTCTGATGGTGATGTGTTTGCAGATTTATTATTTACTTTCCACTTTTGCTAGCTTCAGAACACCTATTGGATTTGTCAATGGAGACATTCAGCCTTCCTGTAGCATCGGACAGTTCAGTTATAACTCTATCTAGGTCTTTATTTTCTAGGGTAACATTTGATAGGAGTTTACAATATCCTTCACCTTCTCCGTTTCTCCTAACGTATTCACTGCCTTCGATCATGCTGCTAATTCTTCTGCCTGTGTCTCTGGGATTGACCTTACATCTGACTGAGCATAGGGGCACTATGGGTTGACTTTTTTCGAATTTTCGCTAGTTTCCTTCCCTCCTTCCCACGCTTCATACCTCATTTAAAAAACAGTATACCAAGCGCCTCCTCCTCTTATGAACCACATATCTCTGGATTCTTTGTCGTAAGTGGGGTCCTTGTGGTCGGTGGTTAGCTTCCTCTTTGCAGTAAGTAGAAGCTTGTTAGTTTTCTCACGATTTCTGATCTTTCTGATCCGTTACGGACATGATAGTAAACTTCTTTCTGCTTTTTGCTTCAAGTTTTTTTTTATTTTTGCTCCTATCTTTAGTACCACCGGTAACAGGTTCCAAGTGTGCAGATATTTCTCTTAATCTTCCTTGTTGTCTAGTTGGCGATGTGTTTGTTGGTAGCTATCACCGGTTTACAGTCTGCAGAAGTATTCCTTCCATATCATTAGCATCGACTGAAATTCTACAAATTGATTTTGTAATACGCCTGCAGGCTTAATTTCTGGCTTTATAATCTTGACTCTTTGTTAAGACTTGAAAGACTTTACTACTACAATCTCTCTTTTTCCTTCTTTTTTCCCCTGACTTTCTTATATTCGCTCTCATCCTCATATAGCACTCGAATAGCTTTGTTTCTGAGACTACGCTTTCTGGCAGAGACTGGTCATCTATTTGCCAAAAGGTCTTCCAAGAAACAAAAAAATAGATGGGCAGTCCATACGATGCTGATGGCCGTTTTCCTTGGATTGTATTTTTGATTGTTTAGCTCGAAAGGAATGAAAATAAAAATTAAAAACGTTCAGTGCACTACCCTCGCTTTGAGTAGAATCACACATTGAATTAACACAGTATGTCCTTGAAGCCTAAATGATTTTATTTCATGGCATAGAGAATAAGTAGGGCAGGTATCAACCATCCTCACTTGAAACACATCCCAATATATATGCTACTCCCACGAGAACAGTAAAAATTTGCCAAGCAAATTCCCATCACAACCTTTTGGTATACACTACTACACTTTAAGGCACGCATGCCAATCCTTACCCACTTAAAATTGAAATTAGCCTGCAATTCCCTTAGGTTAAGCCGAACCTCTTCAACACTTCAAGCTTCAAGGATATTCTGTTTTCAAATCCAAGAGACTAGCAAAAAAGAAAAAAAAAATTAAATCAATAAACCCCCGTCAAGGACTTTCTCCGGTGGGCGTCATAATGTAAAATTTTTGCCTTTTCATTCGAAGGCGCTCGCTGGTGCTCACTCTCTCTCGATAACCATTGGCAACCTCCATAGAGTCATTATATTCAAATTTATCGTCATACAAGTACTGTTATCCATATTTTAGCTTTGCGAAAAAAAAGGGTCATTCCCTTTTTTCAAAAACCCCACTGTGGGACGATAGGACGATGCGGGACCTAATATTGTACAAAGCTGCCAATATCCTCTTTGCATATACGCACATATACCTCTACATGTGCATGTTGCCTTTGTGCGAGGTTTTTTGTTAGGCAGGCAATAATTTTGTTCAAATTATAACTTCATGAATTTTATTTTGAATTTTATTGCAAAGGCATGTGTATGGGTGGGCGGTTAGACAGGGGATGTGGAAGGATATTAGCATATTAGCAGAAAAAGAACGCAACAGTAAATGTCAGCCTTAAAAGGATATACTGTGCGTGATGTTAAAAAAAAAAAGAAACTCTCTGTAGCATGTAGGAGGGGGTTGGGGGCTTATTGAATAGGAGGCAGTGTTGGCGTGGATTTTGCAAATGAGGAACAAACAGCATAGACCACGTTCTCCATAATCCGAACGAATGATAGTACAAAGTGGGATCTGGAATTATTCAGGTTATCGAATGAAGCTAATTGAACAGCTAAAATCGAAGTATTTTACTGTGAGTGGTGAAAAGGACGAATGTTTGGATTCCATAGCAACGCATTATGGAGATTAATTTTAGAGACTACGATTTAGAGACGTCTGTTCGGAGTATCGAATGGAGATGAATTAAAAAATCGTGTGGCTTACTGGATTATTGGTTTCCCAAGGACTTATAACACAGAACAACAACTCAACAAGTCAACAAAGTACTTGTTTGGCTATACTTGTTCAACAAGTGAAGATTATTTCAGTAACACAACAAAAACCATAGGTTTCGGATTTTTTTTTTTTTAATAAGAAAGATCTGCATCCAACCCTCTTGGTGTCACCTGTCCACCTGTTGCCACTTTTAGTACGTTTCTGGCGTCGAATATCATCAGTATTCCATCAGGATATGCGCTGCATTCTGCATTCTGAATTTTGCCATCGCACTGCTGGCAGTATGAGTGATCTATGCAGAGATACTTCCGGACGCATTGATGCTCGGACAAGAATTGCTTCAGGTAGTAGTTAACCTCTCCATGTCCTTTACTGCTTCACTTTTTTATGCTGGCGATCAAAGCATATGTCCATCTTCCTTTGGGGGTAGTATTCCATCTGTGTTGCCACTCTGCCTGTATGGCAATACTGCTGCCTTTTGAACTTTTAGATTGATGGGCATTCTGCCCGGAATCACGCATAGGAAGCCCTATGACACGGTTCTAATAGCGCAGTATACTCTTAACGATACGATTTTGTGCACTGCGTTCATGTGCCTCACTTTTTTTTGGTTTTTTTTTTTTGATGCGCCAAAGGATGTGGTAATCTTCCGAAGATACTAATACCCCGGGCTATCAGCATGCACGATTCGTAAACCCAAATACTCAATGTCAAGAGTATTCCTACGTACTAATCCACACCCTGCACACTTCTATCACTCTCCCCGCGGAACTGCCGTTAGGAATTACTTCGCGGGGCTGGTTAGCAACTTATGCTATGAGCTCTGTTCTGCCGTTTCAGCTCTTCTGATTCGTTCGAGTCTGCTTAGCTCGTTCTGCACGCTCATTATGAAAGAACAGATCTCCGACCAGCAGTCCTCTGAGCTTGTTATATGACTTACTAGAAGCTCCGGGATCGGTAGGTCCATTTCTGCCTCTGCGAAGCGTCTACAGTCGAACATTGCCTGTTTCGCGTTTTCCTCTGGACATTTTGGGCAGAAGGGTGAGCTAGCATGTCCAAATCTGTGACCTAAGGTAAACCCTTTGCATTTCTTTGGCGAAAATGTCGATAGCGACCATACCGGCTATAACACAGGGTGCTTCGTCCGAAATCGTCCGGAAACCTCATATTGTTCTTATTGCGTGGAGCGTGGAGTATGCAGATGAGAGCTTTCTTTTCGTCTCTTTCGTTGTAAGAGCTCCCGCCCATACAGCAGCGTATAGAAGTATTGAGCTTACCACTCTGGAAAGCAGAATCCTCCTCGCGTATCCAGGGCCACCAATATTTGGCAGCACCCCGGAAAGCGCTTCTTGCATCTTTGACGTCTTATTACTGCAGTACTCGACGTGGGTTTTAAAGTTAAGCCTGTTGTCGAGCAATACACCCAAGTATTTTAAAGTCTCTTTAGACCTAATTGATCGACTACGGTAACTACAGCGATATCGTCAGCAAATCCGATAACCTTAACTCCTTGGGGCAGCGTTAATCGCAGAACTCCGTCATACATTATGTTCCACAGGAGGGATCCAAGGACAGACCGCATACATAAGGATCGATTTGCTCACGGTTGTTAGCAGATTTCTGATGGGCTGCCTGGTTTCTACAATGTTTGGCATTATCCTGGATAGTGCCGCTACTATCCGGGATGTTTTTGCACCTGCTTACATCATGAGCTTTTTGAAGTTGAGTGTGGTCCAGCAGGATTCCCAGGTATCTGATATGTGGGAGTCGACTGGATGGTATGCTCACCGACCTGTATAGTGAGGTGTTCTACTCTTGTCCTGCTGTTTATTAACACTGCTTCTTTTTTCTGGTCTACTACTTCAGGTGTGATGTCTGTAGTGTGACTATTGCAATATCGCCGGGGTAGCCGATTTTATGTACTCCGCTCGTAAATTATGTTCCATAGCACTGAGTCAAGCACTGACCCTTAAGGAACTCCTCCCGTAATGTTGTACTTCTTTGGTCCTTCTTCTGTGTCGTACTGAAGAATCCTGTTTTTGAAACAGCTGTCACTTATTCTCAATATGTCGTTGGGTATCTGAAGACACTCATCAAGGTGCAAAGACTGGCATGTCTCTGTATCACTGGGACCATGAGAACTTGTCCAACTGCAGCCATGGAGGTACTATTGGAATTGACTCCTTTGCACCTTGTGGTTGAGGAATGTGCAAGTTAAACGATCCTAAGGATGGCCAAGGAGTAGAAAGAGATAAGTGCATTACATCGAGGCAATTCGATGCACTGCTCAAAAAACTACTACTCATAGCCTTTCCTAGGGATGATATCATTAGAAGGTTTAACTTCCAAAAGAACTTTGTTTCCAAGCTAAGTAACAAAAAAAAAGTTGGAGCAATGTATCCGCTGTCTACAAACTGAGCAATCATACAACAAAGTGGTACACAGATGGATCAAGAACTGATGAAGGAACTGGAGCAGGAGTATTCGGGCCTAGAACCAAATACTCTGAAATAAAACCGAAAAAGATTTAACATTGGTTGCAGAGACCGTACTCTTCTTCAGTGCCTCGCTCTAGTCTTGTTCGTATGATTTTTTCCAGAACATTACCCATTGTGTCGAGCATGCACAACGGCCTGTACGGCAACGTTTGGTCAGGTGGCTTATTGCCCTTCGGGATAAGGACTAGCCGTTGCCTTTTCCACTGTAGTGGGAATTTTTCGTCCACTAAACATAATGCGTGAAGATCTCTGGCCTTGGTCGGAAAGTTTTTTCAAAACCAAGTTCGGGATTCCATCCATTCTTGAGTCTTTTAGTCTTTATCACTGCTGCAACTTATAGGATTTCCTTAGTTTGGACTGGCGGTATTATCTCCGCTTCTGTTGATGTTTCTGGAAAGGGTGGCAGGACTTCATCTTTCGCCGGGAATACGGTGCTTACAATCAGACGCATCATGTTGGGGCATGTCGGTGCTTTCAACCCTATTTGATACGCAGTCTCGCATGAATTGTGCTGCAGTTCATCCCTAAGTGCCTGGAAAGATTCTCTTTGCTCTTTTTTTATCAGCTTACGGAGGTGTTTTCTACAGGAGATCTGTGAAGTACATATGTTCCTACAATATCCCTATACTGTGTCCTATACTTCCCTGATTCATTGGGAAGGATGTCAGTTAGACCTAATTTAATATGTCTATGATCAATGAAGAAGTGCTCGCTATATTCCTTTCCAGTCCCTGATCATATTTAGTATATTATCTGAGACTAGGGTAATATCTAGAAATTCCTGTCTATTACTAGTTACTAGCAACAAAGGTGGGTTCGCTCCCCATGTTACAAATAGCGAGGTTAATGCTTAAACTCTTTCACTGATGTCAGCTTTATACCTCCCCATGTCCACAATCGTTCTCCTCAGAGTAGACACAGGGAAATGCTCTTGATGACCATGGGATAGGTAGAGCGAAGTTAGCCAGTACCTACGGGACTCAGCTTCCGGTCACTGTATCACGATCGTTGCAATTAGAAAGTAAAAATATATTTAGAGTGCTCTTCGCGGGGATGCAAGCCCTGGATCTGTCTTAATTCTTTATGTAGATTAGTTTGTAGAGAGGAGTCTTGAGCCTACACACCAGGTCAATAACGACCCAAGGTTCCTGTTCCAATACAATATCTTCCCCGATTTTATGTAGTCGAGGAATCAAGACGGCTGAAAGACGACTACACACAGTAGCCGCATATCCTTTAAGCGTTTCTCGCTCCATAGTTAATTTCCAACTATTTTACTCTACTTTCGTTAAAAAAAATGATTACAAGAGGTAAGGCCATTTACAGAACTTGCATTAGGGACTTCATTGAAATGAACTCTATGAACTAAGGCGTCTGGAATAGTCTATAGTGCTCATAATATTTTGCCTGGAACCATCAATGGCCTAAAGGGTTAACCCTTGAGTAGTGGTTTCCTAGAACTACCAAACTCTGATGAATGCAGAGAATTGAGATATATATACGTATGTTTAAACATCAAATCAACCATATTCCATAATGATATCCACCCAATTTCCCAGCCTTATTCGTTTTCACATATCCCTCGTTGGAGTACCTTTTAATTGAATAGAAAATTTTCAACCACATTACCCACCAAGTCAGCCGGTATCATCACAATTTACCCCCCCTACCCAACCGAAAATATAAAAACCCCGTAAAACCAGAACAGACAGCTGAAAAGAAAAAATCACAACCTAATCTTGTTTGCCCACAACTGCAGAGCCTATAGCTATAGCAGGATAAAGGCGGCAGAAGGCATACAAAAATGTCGGCATTCCTATGAATCTCTCCAACTTTGCTCTGCCATTATGCAGCAATGAGGGTACATCATTTATATATGAGAAATGCCGTCACATTATGCGGAAAATTATTTTCCAAATCAACATACAGGATTATTGTTGGCAAAAAGAGAAAACGATCCGAGATCCCAGCAAGGATATTCTCCACTCCACTCCACTGAGGGTAAATTTGAAAATTTTAATAAAAAATGAACCAACAGACACACACAAAAAGAAAGTGAAATTCAAATTGGATGCAAATTGCAGGAAAACATAATCGGAAAATCATTATTGAAGAAAACGGAAAACGGATCCTCGGCTTCAAAGGATGAATCTATGATTATATTGTCTTTGATGCACCAGAGCGGGATGAGAAAATATGAAAATTTTTTCCGGCATTAAGAGTTGCTTGCTTGGTTCACTTGGTTTTAATCAGAAAATTGTGTCAAGTGAAGGATTTTTTCGAGCATTAATGGAATAAGAAGACAGGAGCAGCTTTTGGAATGCTTTCAGCCTTCCAAGGATGTCGCAAACAAAACCATTGTTAGGTGAAAAACCCACTTTCTCATGGTCACCGACAAAAACTAGGCTACTCTTACAATTTACGAGGTTTTACTCGGTGGAAAATCGCACTTTACCGGATTTTAATGACAACCCGGTGAAAGAAGACAAACCCCATTCAAAAGATACTAAAACAGCGGACCGCTTTTCTTAATTAGGAAAATCCTCCCCTAGCGTATACATAAACCAAGAATTCGCTTTTCATTCCCGTTGAGAACACATTCCCTTGCAGGATATACAAATGGAGCTCCATTTCTCTCCTCACATACATAACTATTCTCATTTAATGCACAAATGCACCAGCAATTAGCAGCGACTAGTGGCGGTGGCGGTAGCGGCGGTGGAAGGATATACGTTCATCCTGCGTGGTGTTTTTTTTTTTATGCTGCTCTGTAAGTGCAACTCATTACTGGGTTTCATTGGAGCAGCCATCAACCACTAATTTTTCCCAAACGGGTGGTTAGCAATGCTCACAAATTCGCTGTTGTTTTTCCTGTCAAACTTGATGCAAAGGACATACCACGTACATATGTATGAATGGATTGTCAGAGTCACCATGTGAAAATTATGCAAACGAGGGAAAGTTTCCAGTCAACTCGAAATGAAGTCACTTAAATTTTTATTTGTCGTTTTTCGATTTCGAACACAAATGACTGACTGAATGAGTGCGGTTTCGGAATAATGAGGTTGAGGCTTAATGATTCAGTGGTGAAGATTTTCGAATTTAAATTTCAACTACCGCAGGCAAAAAAAAAAAAAAAATGATGAAATAATTAAATTTCAATTTGATACGTTATTGATGGATGAACGAGTGAGTTATTGATTTACAGCGCAGTGCGTGCTGGAATAAATATTTAATGATGTACCGAAACTAATTATGAAAATAAATTAAGCACACTGCATGGAGTTTGGTGAATTTATTCATAGTTTGCAATTTAGTGTTGGTTGAGCAGTTTACTATGACTAGACTTACATAGATTTATGAATTGTGGGTAATTTTTAATAAATTAATAGTGAATTAGTTTGAAGGGTTTTATACATCTCAATCTGAGATACAGGTCGCAGTGTCTGGACTCAAAAAGTTGGAGGAGGGCGCGGGTGAAACCTTCTCAAATCCAGCTTTGTAGAGGGCAGAACCCACAGTGGAGCAACGGGTTGAAACTCTTACTTCTTCTGCTGAGCAGGTAGCTGAAGGAGCGATAGAAGAGGAGGAGTACATGTCCCTCTCGGAGAGAGGTTATAGAGATGGAGGAGGACGTGTTAATTCAGAAGGCAGGTGGGACACCAGCCCCGCACGAGCAATAGCTTGATGACTTCTTCCGGAAGATTAAGAATAGCCCAGGTGAACATTCATCATGCTAAAACGTCATCAGCTGTAATAGCACAGATGTTTACAACTAAAGAACTGGGCGTTGTGCTAATTGAGGAGCCGTCAAAAGAAACCCGAATACTTAATCCAAGAGCTGGCATTCTTTTTAACAAAACATTAAGTTTTGTTTTACTTTCAGAAATAGACTTGGTGCCTCTGCAGGAATCTCTGGAGCTCGAAGGAGTATACCGCACGATCATCATCGCATTGGCGTATTGTGCTGGGGATGAACCAGCAGTGTCTATGGTATCTACTATAACGCCTCGTGGAGTACTGTAATAAGCTTCGACTACCGTGAAAGCTTCTAAGATAGCCTTGTAGAGTTCAAGCCGATGAATGCTATCATATGCGGCCTTGAAGTCGATGAAGAGATGGTGGGCCTCCACTTGAAATTCGCTGGTATTTTCCAAGATCTGCCTTAGTATGAAAATTTGGTCAATTGTCGATCTGCTGGGCCGGAAGCCACACTGGTACGTGCCGATTAGTGTGCTGCAGAAAAGCTTCAAACGTTCACACAGTAATTTGGATAGGATTTTACATGCGACTTTAAGTAGGGATATGCTTCAACAGTTCCTACAAAACATAGGAACGCCATTCTTGACCATCTTGATGGCTTTATACACCCACAATTGGTTGGTGATTTGGGGCTTGCAAACTACCAAAGCATCACCATCATGTAGGTAGATCATCAGAGCCGGCGGCCTTGTTGTTTCTCTGCTTTTTGATAGCTGAGTCAACCTCTTCAAAACTAGGACAGAGAATGCCTTCTTTATTGACCTGATGTGGGTTCTCTTCTTACCCTATCACTCTCTCTTCCTGATGCCCATTAAGTAGCTGCCTGAAATACTGCTTAAATACGTCTGCTATTCCCTGTGCTTCGGTGACTAGGTTTCCTTCACTGTTCCGGACTTGAAGTCAGCCGCCAGTTGCTTGGTTTTCTTAAAAAACATCTAGATGTTGTTCCTATCGCGGGGCTCTTCGATATCCCTGAGCTGGGAGAGTGCGTAGGCCCTTTTCTTTTTCGCAGAATCTTTTTCTCCTCTTTTCTTCTGGCTCTATACTCTTTCTTCGTTGCCCTTGTTTTGCGTTACAGCGCTGGTATGTGTGAATTTTCTGTCACATTATTTTATCATCATACCAAGGGCTCTTTTTGGGTGGTGGATTGTAGCCAATGGTGGTTTCAGCTGCTTCTTTGACGATGTCGCTATACTGGTTCCACAGATTTTTGGCGTTTGTGGATGGCGAATGCACAGTGGAGTCAGGCGCTCTCTGTAATCTCTGGCTACTCCAGTCGTGTTAAGACTTCCAACGTTGAATTCCTTTTTCTAGGCGGTGTGTACAGCTTCTTCTCGTTGGATAGTTGAGGAATTTGACCGCAACAAGAAAATGGTCAGAGTCGACATTTGCCCCTCTGAAAGTGTGAACATTCAGAATATTAGATGCATGCCTTGTATCTATTAGCACATGGTCGATTTGGTTGGCGGTTCGAACATCTGGAGAGCGCGAGGTTGCTGTGTGGATTCGTAGTCTTGGAAACCTAGTGCTACTTATCACATTAGCTGCTGCAAAATTGATTAGCCGGAAGTCATTGTCTGTTGTCGTGTCGTTGAGGCTGTAATTTCCGACAAATCCGACGAAGAGTTCCAGTCGGTTGTTTGCCGAGGTCTCACGGTGGATGAAGAGGGAGCAAATGATTTCCCGTCCTCCCCACTGATAGTCCTCTTTCATTTCGTCCTGCGTTCGTCAGCCTATTGTCGACGAACAGCTCTATACAGATCCTTGTGTTTTGAAGGACTTGGGGTCACTCTGCTTAGCCGCTTAATAAGTTGTACTGCGTTCCTCTTCCGGAGAGAAGTCATCCTCCTAATGTTGCCTACTGTCGTGTGCCTAGTCTCTACTGAGTTGGACAATGGTGGGGCTAGTCCCAAACCATGCACTTCAGCGCTTACTACAGTAGCGAAGCTCTGAGCCGAGGAATTCCTATTATCATTATTATAGGGCTGACATTATCCGTCGTAGCAGGACCCGCAGTCCCCCCTCCCCGCGATTAGCAGTATCTAGTGGCAGTGGAGTGGTCCAGCAGTCCTCCATCTGCCTTCAGAAGCAGCTCCTCGCTCAATCAATGGAGGGATTGACCCAGTCATCGTGGAGGTAGAGTACGGTGCTGATGGTGATGGCAGAGCATTCGAAACAAATGATACCTCTGGATTGATCGATGAGGCAACGTTTTGTCCTGACTGGCGATGGTTTGTGGTGGACTTGCGTGGTCTCATCAACCCTTCCGCGCTTCGGTATAAGCAGCAGCAGCTAGCTCCGGAGGGTTGGCAATTGGCTTACCCCCGGCAGTGAAAAGACCTGCAATTAGTCCCGAGCATTATGGAGTCTCATCCTCTCCGGCTCAGATAGTTCGTCCCACTTCTTTGTCCCTAATCTCTTGATGGTCAACTTGCAGTTCTTAGACTGCTTGGAACTAGTTAACCAATTAAAGAAGGATGAGTTTGCGACGGAACGAGAAAGCTTTAGAAAGTTCTATAAGACAGTCACGAATACTCCTGCTGCGGATCCAGATTGCACAAGACGGTAGCAAAAACAGGAGGAATACCAAGATGGCAGCTTCAATGAAAATGAGCGTCAGAGGGCACGACTTTTATTAGAAACTCATTTTACTTCCGAGCACAGACTATAGGAGCAGGACCAACAAACAAAGACCTCGAAAAGAAGACTGGAAAGTAGCGACAGAAATTTTCTCCAGAGGACGCTTAGAATGGGCAATTGACTCCTTTCTGTTTTTCAAGTCACCAGGGGTGGATGGAATTACACCAATCCTATTACAAAAGGGCCATGTTAAATGATTTACACATCTGACAAGCATATTAAAAAGCGGTCTAGCACTGGACTATATACCGAACGAATGTATATAGCCCAGCTCAGGAGTCCCAAATGGGGAAGAAGAACCCAGGTCTACCGAAGTCCTATAGACCGATCAGACTTACATCGTTCCTTCTCAAAGCGATGGAAAAAGATGTGGGCAATTACTTAAGGGAGGATGTACTAAGTATATCTTCTCTTCATCATCCATCTAAGGCCGATCGGGTCTTCATCACCAGGATTTGCCCGAGAGGCTTCGACAAATCATTATAGCCCGCGTGGCTTTACTGGCTATATCTTCTGTGTATTTTTTCCAGATGAGTTTAATGTCTAGATTTAGTCTCAGATATTTAACTTCTTTGACTGATGTCAGTTTAAATGGATGTCCTTAATACTTTTATAGGGTTTGTTAATAACTTACAGTCCATTCCTCAATATTTTCACTTTGGCTGGTAAAGTTGAAAGATCCTTGATTTGCAAGCCTTTCTTTCTGAGCAAACTAGTGAGTCGCAAAACCGTGATACCCAGTCACTGTCATGATAATGCCTTTTGCCTTCAGTCTTTTGTTCTATTCGCAGAGAGATTATATTTTCACTGTGTATCCTGAAGCAAAAATTGTTTGAAGCGCATCTCATCGTCTAACATTCTATTCTTTTCATACATTCCTGTCATTCTGCAGAATTATTTTCAAAATCGTCTCAATTCCTAAAACACACACAGCTGACTGTTGATACAAAGCTCAAGAGAAAAATATCTTATCTGTCACGTCACAGGATAACAAATTCAATCATACATACAGTGTATTGCACATGAAGTGCAATTCATTTTGCTTATTCTATACTATTGCTTGTGCCGCCGCCGCTTCGTATTGTTTGAAACACCCTTTCACAGGCACGAAAAGGATTCATCGCATAAAAAAAGGAACAAAAATATGACAACGAGAGAATATTTTGCATTTCGTGCAGAAATTGTTTTTATTTTTATTTTTTCTTCGTGTGTGTGTGTGTATGCCTGTCTTTATCACCAGAGAATGCAAAAAAGGATTCGGATCACGTTCAGCCACTCAAATGTGTTACGTGTCAGTGAGTGGTTTTTGTAGTATAAAGGAAGTGAGTGAGAACAGTATGACGATGTACAAATACAAATACCAAAAAAAAAAAAAAGAAGGAAATGTAGACCTTATTTGGGTTTTTGATGTTGTATCGGGATCCGACCAAGGACGATGTAAAGATAGGGTAGTATGTATTTCGAAGGAGGAGGAGGATCAGGAAGCTACTGTGGCCACTTTTCGGAATGTGTTGATTGGAATTCTTTTTGTTTATTTACATGATTGAGGCGAACAAATGGCAGGAAGATGCGTTCACACTTTGTTGGCCATCAAATTGATGTACGTTGATTCGATTTCTTGGGTTTATCTCACACAGTCATGCTGAGAGTGGTAGATAATGGCTGGAAAAATAATGTATCCTTCTTGGACGGGAAATTGACATAATTCGTCATACATGAGGTGGTATGATATGATCACATACATAACTCTTAGTGGAGATACATACATGCTGGGTGAAAGGGTCATAGATTCAAGGATAAATGCGTTGGCTATGCTTGGATGATTCCATGTTGTTTGGAGGTATATGGTACTCTGTTTCCAACTTTTGTATTCGACTAGATTTAAGGTGTTTATAAACCATTCACGGTCTAATTACCCCAACGAAGACCAATTGTATTCCATAAGACCCTACATAACTCTGTAGTCAAATCTTATGCATTTTTTCGAACAATTAATGCCACTATCTCTCTCCTTAACAGAACCAAATAGTATCTTCTTCTTTAAAGAAGAAAACAAGAATAAAGAAGAGTCTTACCTGTCTTCTTCAACAGAACCAATTAAGTCTAAAGCATCATCTACCGACAGCATGTTGGAATGAATCAATTGGCATGCATTCTATAAAAAAAAAAAAACCTTTCCCATCTACTTCCTACTTTCTACTGAAATACCAACACATGTCATATTTCAATCAAATATTGACACTCAATTAAGTCAACAGGATCTATATGCCAGCAGGACATATCCTCAACTATTAGCCTGTCACCTGAGTTTGCTTAGAGAATCAAACCGATTAATAGCTTCGTTATTGGATACTGCAATCCAATATGCAAATTGGTTATTTTCCTACCAATGAATCCTTTAAATCGGATCACGGACATGTACACACATACATCTAATCAATGATTCAATTTTTTGATATCAACACCATGAATGGGATTTTGGTACACCTTGCACACGTATGATTCAGATCCTCACCTCTCACCTATCTCAGTTGTCTCAGTTGGATGTGAATCCTTTCCTTCTTTCTGACTTTCTGCAACGTCAGCCTACAATGTAAAAGGATGCTCTGTTCCCCTTAGCTCTATGCAATGAGAATGCCAATTGACTGTCTACCGAGAGAATGTCTGTCCAATATCCAGCATCCTTTCGTGTCGTCGACGACAGTGTCTGAGATTGAATTGAAAGTAAGTATGTCTTTCGGCTGACAAAAAAAAAAAAAAGGACATATGTACATGTACTCGATTCATCCAGACAACGTTGTCGATGACAAAACAAAACGAAAAAATAAAGTGAAAACAAAAACCCAATTCAAGACAAAGGATCAAAATCGGTTCCCTCTTTTGCTTGGCAATTTACCGAATAAATTGTTGTAAGGTAATAAGGGGGTGGACTGTGTGGCTGGGTGACTTTTCAATTTCAAGCCAATTGACAAGCTCGTTGAAAGGATAATCAAAGTAGACAAACTGATTTGATAATTTTTCTTTTTCGTCGGGGGTTGCTGTAATATGACTTGAAAGAGAAAAAGTCGGAGGATTACGGGACGTATACGTAACATTTATTTTGTTTTAAAAATAGTTTTGTAAGTTGTTTTCGCCAAAACGAACAATTAACTCAGATTGAGATGTGCTATTTCCAGGAAATGATTCAGGAATTGGATGCAGGTATATGTATGAAAAATAGTTGCGAGTGCTTCTACGCTAATCGCCCAAAGACGGGCGGGGTTTTCTAACTAGCAATGTGATTAGATGAGTAACCGGAGTATACGTAGTTATGTTCTGCGATAGCATTATGATTATATTACTCCAGGAAGCTCCAGAGTTTCATAGATTTGCAACTAAACCCTTAAAAGCACAATAATCTTTCGCTAAATACTGAGTGAAGTTTCTACGAGTGAGCTGCGGTAATTATTTTGTGCTACTGAGAATGACATTACGCTTTGCCACATATCTTGCAACGAAGTTGCCTATGTTTCAGATCATCCGATTGTAGGTCTTTTGGTTCAACCCTTTTATTCTCTGTTGCCTATTTCACCCAGAAAATCAAGGGAAAGCCGTAAATTGTGATTTTTACCTAAATTTTGGGACCCGGACAAAATCGAAAATTTCTCTGGATAGGGATTTTCAAGCAAAAAGTCTCTCTTTCATCGATGTTCTATACATTGGCTGCCAAATGCCACATATCTTGCAACGAAGTTGCCTATGTTTTAGATCATCCGATTGTAGGTCTTTTGGTTCAACCCTTTTATTCTCTGTTGCCTATTTCACCCAGATAATCAAGGGAAAGCCGTAAATTGTGATTTTTAGCTAAATTTTGGGACCCGGACAAAATCGAAAATTTCTCTGGATAGGGATTTTCAAGCAAAAAGTCTCTCTTTCATCGATGTTCTATACATTGGCTGCCAAATGCCACATATCTTGCAACGAAGTTGCCTATGTTTTAGATCATCCGATTGTAGGTCTTTTGGTTCAACCCTTTTATTCTCTGTTGCCTATTTCACCCAGATAATCAAGGGAAAGCCGTAAATTGTGATTTTTAGCTAAATTTTGGGACCCGGACAAAATCGAAAATTTCTCTGGATAGGGATTTTCAAGCAAAAAGTCTCTCTTTCATCGATGTTCTATACATTGGCTGCCAAATGCCACATATCTTGCAACGAAGTTGCCTATGTTTTAGATCATCCGATTGTAGGTCTTTTGGTTCAACCCTTTTATTCTCTGTTGCCTATTTCACCCAGATAATCAAGGGAAAGCCGTAAATTGTGATTTTTAGCTAAATTTTGGGACCCGGACAAAATCGAAAATTTCTCTGGATAGGGATTTTCAAGCAAAAAGTCTCTCTTTCATCGATGTTCTATACATTGGCTGCCAAATGCCACATATCTTGCAACGAAGTTGCCTATGTTTTAGATCATCCGATTGTAGGTCTTTTGGTTCAACCCTTTTATTCTCTGTTGCCTATTTCACCCAGATAATCAAGGGAAAGCCGTAAATTGTGATTTTTAGCTAAATTTTGGGACCCGGACAAAATCGAAAATTTCTCTGGATAGGGATTTTCAAGCAAAAAGTCTCTCTTTCATCGATGTTCTATACATTGGCTGCCAAATGCCACATATCTTGCAACGAAGTTGCCTATGTTTTAGATCATCCGATTGTAGGTCTTTTGGTTCAACCCTTTTATTCTCTGTTGCCTATTTCACCCAGATAATCAAGGGAAAGCCGTAAATTGTGATTTTTAGCTAAATTTTGGGACCCGGACAAAATCGAAAATTTCTCTGGATAGGGATTTTCAAGCAAAAAGTCTCTCTTTCATCGATGTTCTATACATTGGCTGCCAAATGCCACATATCTTGCAACGAAGTTGCCTATGTTTTAGATCATCCGATTGTAGGTCTTTTGGTTCAACCCTTTTATTCTCTGTTGCCTATTTCACCCAGATAATCAAGGGAAAGCCGTAAATTGTGATTTTTAGCTAAATTTTGGGATCCGGACAAAATCGAAAATTTATCTGGATAGGGATTTTCAAGCAAAAAGTCTCTCTTTCATCGATGTTCTATACATTGGCTGCCAAATGCCACATATCTTGCAACGAAGTTGCCTATGTTTTAGATCATCCGATTGTAGGTCTTTTGGTTCAACCCTTTTATTCTCTGTTGCCTATTTCACCCAGATAATCAAGGGAAAGCCGTAAATTGTGATTTTTAGCTAAATTTTGGGACCCGGACAAAATCGAAAATTTCTCTGGATAGGGATTTTCAAGCAAAAAGTCTCTCTTTCATCGATGTTCTATACATTGGCTGCCAAATGCCACATATCTTGCAACGAAGTTGCCTATGTTTTAGATCATCCGATTGTAGGTCTTTTGGTTCAACCCTTTTATTCTCTGTTGCCTATTTCACCCAGATAATCAAGGGAAAGCCGTAAATTGTGATTTTTAGCTAAATTTTGGGATCCGGACAAAATCGAAAATTTATCTGGATAGGGATTTTCAAGCAAAAAGTCTCTCTTTCATCGATGTTCTATACATTGGCTGCCAAATGCCACATATCTTGCAACGAAGTTGCCTATGTTTTAGATCATCCGATTGTAGGTCTTTTGGTTCAACCCTTTTATTCTCTGTTGCCTATTTCACCCAGATAATCAAGGGAAAGCCGTAAATTGTGATTTTTAGCTAAATTTTGGGACCCGGACAAAATCGAAAATTTCTCTGGATAGGGATTTTCAAACAAAAAGTCTCTCTTTCATCGATGTTCTATACATTGGCTGCCAAATGCCACATATCTTGCAACGAAGTTGCCTATGTTTTAGATCATCCGATTGTAGGTCTTTTGGTTCAACCCTTTTATTCTCTGTTGCCTATTTCACCCAGATAATCAAGTGAAAGCCGTAAATTGTGATTTTTAGCTAAATTTTGGGATCCGGACAAAATCGAAAATTTCTCTGGATAGGGATTTTCAAACAAAAAGTCTCTCTTTCATCGATGTTCTATACATTGGCTGCCAAATGCCACATATCTTGCAACGAAGTTGCCTATGTTTTAGATCATCCGATTGTAGGTCTTTTGGTTCAACCCTTTTATTCTCTGTTGCCTATTTCACCCAGATAATCAAGGGAAAGCCGTAAATTGTGATTTTTAGCTAAATTTTGGGATCCGGACAAAACCGAAAATTTCTCTAGATAGGGATTTTCAAGCAAAAAGTCTCTCTTTCATCGATGTTCTATACATTGGCTGCCAAATGCCACATATCTTGCAACGAAGTTGCCTATGTTTTAGATCATCCGATTGTAGGTCTTTTGGTTCAACCGTTTTATTCTCTGTTGCCTATTTCACCCAGAAAATCAAGGGAAAGCCGTAAATTGTGATTTTTACCTAAATTTTGGGACCCGGACAAAATCGAAAATTTCTCTGGATAGGGATTTTCAAGCAAAAAGTCTCTCTTTCATCGATGTTCTATACATTGGCTGCCAAATGCCACATATCTTGCAACGAAGTTGCCTATGTTTTAGATCATCCGATTGTAGGTCTTTTGGTTCAACCCTTTTATTCTCTGTTGCCTATTTCACCCAGATAATCAAGGGAAAGCCGTAAATTGTGATTTTTAGCTAAATTTTGGGACCCGGACAAAATCGAAAATTTCTCTGGATAGGGATTTTCAAGCAAAAAGTCTCTCTTTCATCGATGTTCTATACATTGGCTGCCAAATGCCACATATCTTGCAACGAAGTTGCCTATGTTTTAGATCATCCGATTGTAGGTCTTTTGGTTCAACCCTTTTATTCTCTGTTGCCTATTTCACCCAGATAATCAAGGGAAAGCCGTAAATTGTGATTTTTAGCTAAATTTTGGGACCCGGACAAAATCGAAAATTTCTCTGGATAGGGATTTTCAAGCAAAAAGTCTCTCTTTCATCGATGTTCTATACATTGGCTGCCAAATGCCACATATCTTGCAACGAAGTTGCCTATGTTTTAGATCATCCGATTGTAGGTCTTTTGGTTCAACCGTTTTATTCTCTGTTGCCTATTTCACCCAGATAATCAAGGGAAAGCCGTAAATTGTGATTTTTAGCTAAATTTTGGGACCCGGACAAAATCGAAAATTTCTCTGGATAGGGATTTTCAAGCAAAAAGTCTCTCTTTCATCGATGTTCTATACATTGGCTGCCAAATGCCACATATCTTGCAACGAAGTTGCCTATGTTTTAGATCATCCGATTGTAGGTCTTTTGGTTCAACCCTTTTATTCTCTGTTGCCTATTTCACCCAGATAATCAAGGGAAAGCCGTAAATTGTGATTTTTAGCTAAATTTTGGGACCCGGACAAAATCGAAAATTTCTCTGGATAGGGATTTTCAAGCAAAAAGTCTCTCTTTCATCGATGTTCTATACATTGGCTGCCAAATGCCACATATCTTGCAACGAAGTTGCCTATGTTTTAGATCATCCGATTGTAGGTCTTTTGGTTCAACCCTTTTATTCTCTGTTGCCTATTTCACCCAGATAATCAAGGGAAAGCCGTAAATTGTGATTTTTAGCTAAATTTTGGGACCCGGACAAAATCGAAAATTTCTCTGGATAGGGATTTTCAAGCAAAAAGTCTCTCTTTCATCGATGTTCTATACATTGGCTGAGTAATGCCACATATCTTGCAACGAAGTTGCCTATGTTTTAGATCATCCGATTGTAGGTCTTTTGGTTCAACCCTTTTATTCTCTGTTGCCTATTTCACCCAGATAATCAAGGGAAAGCCGTAAATTGTGATTTTTAGCTAAATTTTGGGACCCGGACAAAATCGAAAATTTCTCTAGATAGGGATTTTCAAGCAAAAAGTCTCTCTTTCATCGATGTTCTATACATTGGCTGCCAAATGCCACATATCTTGCAACGAAGTTGCCTATGTTTTAGATCATCCGATTGTAGGTCTTTTGGTTCAACCCTTTTATTCTCTGTTGCCTATTTCACCCAGATAATCAAGGGAAAGCCGTAAATTGTGATTTTTAGCTAAATTTTGGGACCCGGACAAAATCGAAAATTTCTCTGGATATGGATTTTCAAGCAAAAAGTCTCTCTTTCATCGATGTTCTATACATTGGCTGAGTAATGCCACATATCTTGCAACGAAGTTGCCTATGTTTTAGATCATCCGATTGTAGGTCTTTTGGTTCAACCCTTTTATTCTCTGTTGCCTATTTCACCCAGATAATCAAGGGAAAGCCGTAAATTGTGATTTTTAGCTAAATTTTGGGACCCGGACAAAATCGAAAATTTCTCTGGATAGGGATTTTCAAGCAAAAAGTCTCTCTTTCATCGATGTTCTATACATTGGCTGCCAAATGCCACATATCTTGCAACGAAGTTGCCTATGTTTTAGATCATCCGATTGTAGGTCTTTTGGTTCAACCCTTTTATTCTCTGTTGCCTATTTCACCCAGATAATCAAGGGAAAGCCGTAAATTGTGATTTTTAGCTAAATTTTGGGACCCGGACAAAATCGAAAATTTCTCTGGATATGGATTTTCAAGCAAAAAGTCTCTCTTTCATCGATGTTCTATACATTGGCTGCCAAATGCCACATATCTTGCAACGAAGTTGCCTATGTTTTAGATCATCCGATTGTAGGTCTTTTGGTTCAACCCTTTTATTCTCTGTTGCCTATTTCACCCAGATAATCAAGGGAAAGCCGTAAATTGTGATTTTTAGCTAAATTTTGGGACCCGGACAAAATCGAAAATTTCTCTGGATAGGGATTTTCAAGCAAAAAGTCTCTCTTTCATCGATGTTCTATACATTGGCTGCCAAATGCCACATATCTTGCAACGAAGTTGCCTATGTTTTAGATCATCCGATTGTAGGTCTTTTGGTTCAACCCTTTTATTCTCTGTTGCCTATTTCACCCAGATAATCAAGGGAAAGCCGTAAATTGTGATTTTTAGCTAAATTTTGGGACCCGGACAAAATCGAAAATTTCTCTGGATATGGATTTTCAAGCAAAAAGTCTCTCTTTCATCGATGTTCTATACATTGGCTGCCAAATGCCACATATCTTGCAACGAAGTTGCCTATGTTTTAGATCATCCGATTGTAGGTCTTTTGGTTCAACCCTTTTATTCTCTGTTGCCTATTTCACCCAGATAATCAAGGAAAAGCCGTAATTTGTGATTTTTAGCTAAATTTCGAAACCTGGACAAAATCGAAAATTTCCCTGGATAGGGATTTTCAAGCAAAAAGTCTCTCTTTCATCGATGTTCTATACATTGGCTGAGTAATGCCACATATCTTGCAACGAAGTTGCCTATGTTTTAGATCATCCGATTGTAGGTCTTTTGGTTCAACCCTTTTATTCTCTGTTGCCTATTTCACCCAGATAATCAAGGGAAAGCCGTAAATTGTGATTTTTAGCTAAATTTTGGGACCCGGACAAAATCGAAAATTTCTCTAGATAGGGATTTTCAAGCAAAAAGTCTCTCTTTCATCGATGTTCTATACATTGGCTGCCAAATGCCACATATCTTGCAACGAAGTTGCCTATGTTTTAGATCATCCGATTGTAGGTCTTTTGGTTCAACCCTTTTATTCTCTGTTGCCTATTTCACCCAGATAATCAAGGGAAAGCCGTAAATTGTGATTTTTAGCTAAATTTTGGGACCCGGACAAAATCGAAAATTTCTCTGGATAGGGATTTTCAAGCAAAAAGTCTCTCTTTCATCGATGTTCTATACATTGGCTGAGTAATGCCACATATCTTGCAACGAAGTTGCCTATGTTTTAGATCATCCGATTGTAGGTCTTTTGGTTCAACCCTTTTATTCTCTGTTGCCTATTTCACCCAGATAATCAAGGGAAAGCCGTAAATTGTGATTTTTACCTAAATTTTGGGACCCGGACAAAATCGAAAATTTCTCTAGATAGGGATTTTCAAGCAAAAAGTCTCTCTTTCATCGATGTTCTATACATTGGCTGCCAAATGCCACATATCTTGCAACGAAGTTGCCTATGTTTTAGATCATCCGATTGTAGGTCTTTTGGTTCAACCCTTTTATTCTCTGTTGCCTATTTCACCCAGATAATCAAGGGAAAGCCGTAAATTGTGATTTTTAGCTAAATTTTGGGACCCGGACAAAATCGAAAATTTCCCTGGATAGGGATTTTCAAGCAAAAAGTCTCTCTTTCATCGATGTTCTATACATTGGCTGCCAAATGCCACATATCTTGCAACGAAGTTGCCTATGTTTTAGATCATCCGATTGTAGGTCTTTTGGTTCAACCCTTTTATTCTCTGTTGCCTATTTCACCCAGATAATCAAGGGAAAGCCGTAAATTGTGATTTTTAGCTAAATTTTGGGACCCGGACAAAATCGAAAATTTCTCTGGATAGGGATTTTCAAGCAAAAAGTCTCTCTTTCATCGATGTTCTATACATTGGCTGCCAAATGCCACATATCTTGCAACGAAGTTGCCTATGTTTTAGATCATCCGATTGTAGGTCTTTTGGTTCAACCCTTTTATTCTCTGTTGCCTATTTCACCCAGATAATCAAGGGAAAGCCGTAAATTGTGATTTTTAGCTAAATTTTGGGACCCGGACAAAATCGAAAATTTCTCTGGATATGGATTTTCAAGCAAAAAGTCTCTCTTTCATCGATGTTCTATACATTGGCTGAGTAATGCCACATATCTTGCAACGAAGTTGCCTATGTTTTAGATCATCCGATTGTAGGTCTTTTGGTTCAACCCTTTTATTCTCTGTTGCCTATTTCACCCAGATAATCAAGGGAAAGCCGTAAATTGTGATTTTTAGCTAAATTTTGGGACCCGGACAAAATCGAAAATTTCTCTGGATAGGGATTTTCAAGCAAAAAGTCTCTCTTTCATCGATGTTCTATACATTGGCTGCCAAATGCCACATATCTTGCAACGAAGTTGCCTATGTTTTAGATCATCCGATTGTAGGTCTTTTGGTTCAACCCTTTTATTCTCTGTTGCCTATTTCACCCAGATAATCAAGGAAAAGCCGTAATTTGTGATTTTTAGCTAAATTTCGAAACCTGGACAAAATCGAAAATTTCCCTGGATAGGGATTTTCAAGCAAAAAGTCTCTCTTTCATCGATGTTCTATACATTGGCTGCCAAATGCCACATATCTTGCAACGAAGTTGCCTATGTTTTAGATCATCCGATTGTAGGTCTTTTGGTTCAACCGTTTTATTCTCTGTTGCCTATTTCACCCAGAAAATCAAGGGAAAGCCGTAAATTGTGATTTTTACCTAAATTTTGGGACCCGGACAAAATCGAAAATTTCTCTAGATAGGGATTTTCAAGCAAAAAGTCTCTCTTTCATCGATGTTCTATACATTGGCTGCCAAATGCCACATATCTTGCAACGAAGTTGCCTATGTTTTAGATCATCCGATTGTAGGTCTTTTGGTTCAACCCTTTTATTCTCTGTTGCCTATTTCACCCAGATAATCAAGGGAAAGCCGTAAATTGTGATTTTTAGCTAAATTTTGGGACCCGGACAAAATCGAAAATTTCTCTGGATAGGGATTTTCAAGCAAAAAGTCTCTCTTTCATCGATGTTCTATACATTGGCTGAGTAATGCCACATATCTTGCAACGAAGTTGCCTATGTTTTAGATCATCCGATTGTAGGTCTTTTGGTTCAACCCTTTTATTCTCTGTTGCCTATTTCACCCAGATAATCAAGGGAAAGCCGTAAATTGTGATTTTTACCTAAATTTTGGGACCCGGACAAAATCGAAAATTTCTCTAGATAGGGATTTTCAAGCAAAAAGTCTCTCTTTCATCGATGTTCTATACATTGGCTGCCAAATGCCACATATCTTGCAACGAAGTTGCCTAT
Organism: Xylota sylvarum; assembly: GCA_905220385.1. Lineage (NCBI taxonomy): Eukaryota > Metazoa > Arthropoda > Insecta > Diptera > Syrphidae > Xylota > Xylota sylvarum. The sequence goes on along the minus strand of LR999957.1, from coordinate 96,565,359 downwards.
GTTTTAGATCATCCGATTGTAGGTCTTTTGGTTCAACCCTTTTATTCTCTGTTGCCTATTTCACCCAGATAATCAAGGGAAAGCCGTAAATTGTGATTTTTAGCTAAATTTTGGGACCCGGACAAAATCGAAAATTTCTCTGGATATGGATTTTCAAGCAAAAAGTCTCTCTTTCATCGATGTTCTATACATTGGCTGAGTAATGCCACATATCTTGCAACGAAGTTGCCTATGTTTTAGATCATCCGATTGTAGGTCTTTTGGTTCAACCGTTTTATTCTCTGTTGCCTATTTCACCCAGAAAATCAAGGGAAAGCCGTAAATTGTGATTTTTACCTAAATTTTGGGACCCGGACAAAATCGAAAATTTCTCTGGATAGGGATTTTCAAGCAAAAAGTCTCTCTTTCATCGATGTTCTATACATTGGCTGCCAAATGCCACATATCTTGCAACGAAGTTGCCTATGTTTTAGATCATCCGATTGTAGGTCTTTTGGTTCAACCCTTTTATTCTCTGTTGCCTATTTCACCCAGATAATCAAGGGAAAGCCGTAAATTGTGATTTTTAGCTAAATTTTGGGACCCGGACAAAATCGAAAATTTCTCTGGATAGGGATTTTCAAGCAAAAAGTCTCTCTTTCATCGATGTTCTATACATTGGCTGCCAAATGCCACATATCTTGCAACGAAGTTGCCTATGTTTTAGATCATCCGATTGTAGGTCTTTTGGTTCAACCCTTTTATTCTCTGTTGCCTATTTCACCCAGATAATCAAGGGAAAGCCGTAAATTGTGATTTTTAGCTAAATTTTGGGACCCGGACAAAATCGAAAATTTCTCTGGATAGGGATTTTCAAGCAAAAAGTCTCTCTTTCATCGATGTTCTATACATTGGCTGCCAAATGCCACATATCTTGCAACGAAGTTGCCTATGTTTTAGATCATCCGATTGTAGGTCTTTTGGTTCAACCCTTTTATTCTCTGTTGCCTATTTCACCCAGATAATCAAGGGAAAGCCGTAAATTGTGATTTTTAGCTAAATTTTGGGACCCGGACAAAATCGAAAATTTCTCTGGATAGGGATTTTCAAGCAAAAAGTCTCTCTTTCATCGATGTTCTATACATTGGCTGCCAAATGCCACATATCTTGCAACGAAGTTGCCTATGTTTTAGATCATCCGATTGTAGGTCTTTTGGTTCAACCCTTTTATTCTCTGTTGCCTATTTCACCCAGATAATCAAGGGAAAGCCGTAAATTGTGATTTTTAGCTAAATTTTGGGACCCGGACAAAATCGAAAATTTCTCTGGATAGGGATTTTCAAGCAAAAAGTCTCTCTTTCATCGATGTTCTATACATTGGCTGCCAAATGCCACATATCTTGCAACGAAGTTGCCTATGTTTTAGATCATCCGATTGTAGGTCTTTTGGTTCAACCCTTTTATTCTCTGTTGCCTATTTCACCCAGATAATCAAGGAAAAGCCGTAATTTGTGATTTTTAGCTAAATTTCGAAACCTGGACAAAATCGAAAATTTCCCTGGATAGGGATTTTCAAGCAAAAAGTCTCTCTTTCATCGATGTTCTATACATTGGCTGCCAAATGCCACATATCTTGCAACGAAGTTGCCTATGTTTTAGATCATCCGATTGTAGGTCTTTTGGTTCAACCCTTTTATTCTCTGTTGCCTATTTCACCCAGATAATCAAGGGAAAGCCGTAAATTGTGATTTTTAGCTAAATTTTGGGACCCGGACAAAATCGAAAATTTCTCTGGATAGGGATTTTCAAGCAAAAAGTCTCTCTTTCATCGATGTTCTATACATTGGCTGCCAAATGCCACATATCTTGCAACGAAGTTGCCTATGTTTTAGATCATCCGATTGTAGGTCTTTTGGTTCAACCCTTTTATTCTCTGTTGCCTATTTCACCCAGATAATCAAGGGAAAGCCGTAAATTGTGATTTTTAGCTAAATTTTGGGACCCGGACAAAATCGAAAATTTCTCTGGATATGGATTTTCAAGCAAAAAGTCTCTCTTTCATCGATGTTCTATACATTGGCTGAGTAATGCCACATATCTTGCAACGAAGTTGCCTATGTTTTAGATCATCCGATTGTAGGTCTTTTGGTTCAACCCTTTTATTCTCTGTTGCCTATTTCACCCAGATAATCAAGGGAAAGCCGTAAATTGTGATTTTTAGCTAAATTTTGGGACCCGGACAAAATCGAAAATTTCTCTGGATAGGGATTTTCAAGCAAAAAGTCTCTCTTTCATCGATGTTCTATACATTGGCTGCCAAATGCCACATATCTTGCAACGAAGTTGCCTATGTTTTAGATCATCCGATTGTAGGTCTTTTGGTTCAACCCTTTTATTCTCTGTTGCCTATTTCACCCAGATAATCAAGGAAAAGCCGTAATTTGTGATTTTTAGCTAAATTTCGAAACCTGGACAAAATCGAAAATTTCCCTGGATAGGGATTTTCAAGCAAAAAGTCTCTCTTTCATCGATGTTCTATACATTGGCTGCCAAATGCCACATATCTTGCAACGAAGTTGCCTATGTTTTAGATCATCCGATTGTAGGTCTTTTGGTTCAACCGTTTTATTCTCTGTTGCCTATTTCACCCAGAAAATCAAGGGAAAGCCGTAAATTGTGATTTTTACCTAAATTTTGGGACCCGGACAAAATCGAAAATTTCTCTAGATAGGGATTTTCAAGCAAAAAGTCTCTCTTTCATCGATGTTCTATACATTGGCTGCCAAATGCCACATATCTTGCAACGAAGTTGCCTATGTTTTAGATCATCCGATTGTAGGTCTTTTGGTTCAACCCTTTTATTCTCTGTTGCCTATTTCACCCAGATAATCAAGGGAAAGCCGTAAATTGTGATTTTTAGCTAAATTTTGGGACCCGGACAAAATCGAAAATTTCTCTGGATAGGGATTTTCAAGCAAAAAGTCTCTCTTTCATCGATGTTCTATACATTGGCTGAGTAATGCCACATATCTTGCAACGAAGTTGCCTATGTTTTAGATCATCCGATTGTAGGTCTTTTGGTTCAACCCTTTTATTCTCTGTTGCCTATTTCACCCAGATAATCAAGGGAAAGCCGTAAATTGTGATTTTTACCTAAATTTTGGGACCCGGACAAAATCGAAAATTTCTCTAGATAGGGATTTTCAAGCAAAAAGTCTCTCTTTCATCGATGTTCTATACATTGGCTGCCAAATGCCACATATCTTGCAACGAAGTTGCCTATGTTTTAGATCATCCGATTGTAGGTCTTTTGGTTCAACCCTTTTATTCTCTGTTGCCTATTTCACCCAGATAATCAAGGGAAAGCCGTAAATTGTGATTTTTAGCTAAATTTTGGGACCCGGACAAAATCGAAAATTTCTCTGGATATGGATTTTCAAGCAAAAAGTCTCTCTTTCATCGATGTTCTATACATTGGCTGAGTAATGCCACATATCTTGCAACGAAGTTGCCTATGTTTTAGATCATCCGATTGTAGGTCTTTTGGTTCAACCGTTTTATTCTCTGTTGCCTATTTCACCCAGAAAATCAAGGGAAAGCCGTAAATTGTGATTTTTACCTAAATTTTGGGACCCGGACAAAATCGAAAATTTCTCTGGATAGGGATTTTCAAGCAAAAAGTCTCTCTTTCATCGATGTTCTATACATTGGCTGCCAAATGCCACATATCTTGCAACGAAGTTGCCTATGTTTTAGATCATCCGATTGTAGGTCTTTTGGTTCAACCCTTTTATTCTCTGTTGCCTATTTCACCCAGATAATCAAGGGAAAGCCGTAAATTGTGATTTTTAGCTAAATTTTGGGACCCGGACAAAATCGAAAATTTCTCTGGATAGGGATTTTCAAGCAAAAAGTCTCTCTTTCATCGATGTTCTATACATTGGCTGCCAAATGCCACATATCTTGCAACGAAGTTGCCTATGTTTTAGATCATCCGATTGTAGGTCTTTTGGTTCAACCCTTTTATTCTCTGTTGCCTATTTCACCCAGATAATCAAGGGAAAGCCGTAAATTGTGATTTTTAGCTAAATTTTGGGACCCGGACAAAATCGAAAATTTCTCTGGATAGGGATTTTCAAGCAAAAAGTCTCTCTTTCATCGATGTTCTATACATTGGCTGCCAAATGCCACATATCTTGCAACGAAGTTGCCTATGTTTTAGATCATCCGATTGTAGGTCTTTTGGTTCAACCCTTTTATTCTCTGTTGCCTATTTCACCCAGATAATCAAGGGAAAGCCGTAAATTGTGATTTTTAGCTAAATTTTGGGACCCGGACAAAATCGAAAATTTCTCTGGATAGGGATTTTCAAGCAAAAAGTCTCTCTTTCATCGATGTTCTATACATTGGCTGCCAAATGCCACATATCTTGCAACGAAGTTGCCTATGTTTTAGATCATCCGATTGTAGGTCTTTTGGTTCAACCCTTTTATTCTCTGTTGCCTATTTCACCCAGATAATCAAGGAAAAGCCGTAATTTGTGATTTTTAGCTAAATTTCGAAACCTGGACAAAATCGAAAATTTCCCTGGATAGGGATTTTCAAGCAAAAAGTCTCTCTTTCATCGATGTTCTATACATTGGCTGCCAAATGCCACATATCTTGCAACGAAGTTGCCTATGTTTTAGATCATCCGATTGTAGGTCTTTTGGTTCAACCCTTTTATTCTCTGTTGCCTATTTCACCCAGATAATCAAGGGAAAGCCGTAAATTGTGATTTTTAGCTAAATTTTGGGACCCGGACAAAATCGAAAATTTCTCTGGATAGGGATTTTCAAGCAAAAAGTCTCTCTTTCATCGATGTTCTATACATTGGCTGCCAAATGCCACATATCTTGCAACGAAGTTGCCTATGTTTTAGATCATCCGATTGTAGGTCTTTTGGTTCAACCCTTTTATTCTCTGTTGCCTATTTCACCCAGATAATCAAGGAAAAGCCGTAATTTGTGATTTTTAGCTAAATTTCGAAACCTGGACAAAATCGAAAATTTCCCTGGATAGGGATTTTCAAGCAAAAAGTCTCTCTTTCATCGATGTTCTATACATTGGCTGCCAAATGCCACATATCTTGCAACGAAGTTGCCTATGTTTTAGATCATCCGATTGTAGGTCTTTTGGTTCAACCCTTTTATTCTCTGTTGCCTATTTCACCCAGATAATCAAGGGAAAGCCGATTAATTGTGATTTTTTAGCTAAATTTTGGGACCCGGACAAAATCGAAAATTTCTCTGGATAGGGATTTTCAAGCAAAAAGTCTCTCTTTCATCGATGTTCTATACATTGGCTGCCAAATGCCACATATCTTGCAACGAGTTGCCTATGTTTTAGATCATCCGATTGTAGGTCTTTTTGTTCAACCCTTTTATTTTCTGTTGCCTATTTCACCCAGATAATCAAGGGAAAGCCGTAAATTGTGAATTTTTAGCTAAATTTTGGGGACCCGGACAAATCGAAAATTTCTCTGGATAGGGATTTTCAAGCAAAAAGTCTCTCTTTCATCGATGTTCTATACATTGGCTGCCAAATGCCACATATCTTGCAACGAAGTTGCCTATGTTTTAGATCATCCGATTGTAGGTCTTTTGGTTCAACCCTTTTATTCTCTGTTGCCTATTTCACCCAGATAATCAAGGGAAAGCCGTAATTGTGATTTTTAGCTAAATTTTGGGACCCGGACAAAATCGAAAATTTCTCTGGATAGGGATTTTCAAGCAAAAAGGTCTCTCTTTCATCGATGTTCTATACATTGGCTGCCAAATGCCACATATCTTGCAACGAAGTTGCCTATGGTTTTAGATCATCCGATTGTAGGTCTTTTGGTTCAACCCTTTTATTCTCTGTTGCCTATTTCACCCAGATAATCAAGGGGAAAGCCGTAAATTGTGATTTTTAGCTAAATTTTGGGACCGGACAAAATCGAAAATTTCACTGGATATGGATTTTCAAGCAAAAAGTCTCTCTTTCATCGATGTTCTAACATTGGCTGAGTAATGCCACATATCTTGCAACGAAGTTGCCTATGTTTTAGATCATCCGATTGTAGGTCTTTTGGTTCAACCCTTTTATTCTCTGTTGCCTATTTCACCCAGAAAATCAAGGGAAAGCCGTAAATTGTGATTTTTACCTAAATTTTGGGACCCGGACAAAATCGAAAATTTCTCTGGATAGGGAATTTCAAGCAAAAAGTGTCTCTTTCATCGTTGTTCTATACATTGGCTGCCAAATGCCACATATCTTGCAACGAAGATGCCTATGTTTTAGATCATCCGATTGTAGGTCTTTTGGTTCAACCCTTTTATTCTCTGTTGCCTATTTCAGCCAGATAATCAAGGGAAAGCCGTAAATTGTGATTTTTAGCTAAATTTTGGGACCCGGACAAAATCGAAAATTTCTCTGGATAGGGATTTCAAGCAAAAAGTCTCTCTTTCATCGTGTTCTATACATTGGCTGCCAAATGCCACATATCTTGCAACGAAGTTGCCTATGTTTAGATCATCCGATTGTAGGTCTTTTGGTTCAACCCTTTTATTCTCTGTTGCCTATTTCACCCAGATAATCAAGGGAAAGCCGTAACAATTGTGATTTTTAGCTAAATTTTGGGACCCGGACAAAATCGAAAATTTCTCTGGATAGGGATTTTCAAGCAAAAAGTCTCTCTTTCATCGATGTTCTATACATTGGCTGCCAAATGCCACATATCTTGCAACGAAGTTGCCTATGTTTTAGATCATCCGATTGTAGGTCTTTTGGTTCAACCCTTTTATTCTCTGTTGCCTATTTCACCCAGATAATCAAGGGAAAGCCGTAAATTGTGATTTTTAGCTAAATTTTGGGACCCGGACAAAATCGAAAATTTCTCTGGATAGGGATTTTCAAGCAAAAAGTCTCTCTTTCATCGATGTTCTATACATTGGCTGCCAAATGCCACATATCTTGCAACGAAGTTGCCTATGTTTTAGATCATCCGATTGTAGGTCTTTTGGTTCAACCCTTTTATTCTCTGTTGCCTATTTCACCCAGATAATCAAGGGAAAGCCGTAAATTGTGATTTTTAGCTAAATTTTGGGACCCGGACAAAATCGAAATTTCTCTGGATAGGGATTTTCCAAGCAAAAAGTCTCTCTTTCATCGATGTTCTATACATTGGCTGCCAAATGCCACATATCTTGCAACGAAGTTGCCTATGTTTTAGATCATCCGATTGTAGGTCTTTTGGTTCAACCGTTTATTCTCTGTTGCCTATTTCACCCAGAAAATCAAGGGAAAGCCGTAAATTGTGATTTTTACCTAAATTTTGGGACCCGGACAAAATCGAAAATTTCTCTAGATAGGGATTTTCAAGCAAAAAGTCTCTCTTTCATCGATGTTCTATACATTGGCTGCCAAATGCCACATATCTTGCAACGAAGTTGCCTATGTTTTAGATCATCCGATTGTAGGTCTTTTGTTTCAACCCTTTTATTCTCTGTTGCCTATTTCACCCAGATAATCAAGGGAAAGCCGTAAATTGTGATTTTTAGCTAAATTTTGGGACCCGGACAAAATCGAAAATTTCTCTGGATAGGGATTTTCAAGCAAAAAGTCTCTCTTTCATCGATGTTCTATACATTGGCTGCCAAATGCCACAATATCTTGCAACGAAGTTGCCTATGTTTTAGATCATCCGATTGTAGGTCTTTTGGTTCAACCCTTTTATTCTCTGTTGCCTATTTCACCCAGATAATCAAGGGGAAAGCCGTAAAATTGTGATTTTTAGCTAAATTTTGGGACCCGGACAAAATCGAAAATTTCTCTGGATAGGGATTTTCAAGCAAAAAGTCTCTCTTTCATCGATGTTCTATACATTGGCTGCCAAATGCCACATATCTTGCAACGAAGTTGCCTATGTTTTAGATCATCGATGTAGGTCTTTTGGTTCAACCCTTTTATTCTCTGTTGCCTATTTCACCCAGATAATCAAGGGAAAGCCGTAAATTGTGATTTTTAGCTAAATTTTGGGACCCGGACAAATCGAAAATTTCCTCTGGATAGGGATTTTCAAGCAAAAAGTCTCTCTTTCATCGATGTTCTATACATTGGCTGCCAAATGCCACAATCTTGCAACGAAGTTGCCTATGTTTTAGATCATCCGATTGTAGGTCTTTTGTTCAACCGTTTTATTCTCTGTTGCCTATTTCACCCAGAAAATCAAGGGAAAGCCGTAAATTGTGATTTTTACCTAAATTTTGGGACCCGGACAAAATCGAAAATTTCTCTAGATAGGGATTTTTCAAGCAAAAAGTCTCTCTTTCATCGATGTTCTATACATTGGCTGCCAAATGCCACATATCTTGCAACGAAGTTGCCTATGTTTAGATCATCCGATTGTAGGTCTTTGGTTCAACCCTTTTATTCTCTGTTGCCTATTTCACCCAGATAATCATGGGAAAGCCGTAAATTGTGATTTTTAGCTAAATTTTGGGACCCGGACAAATCGAAAATTTCTCTGGATAGGGATTTTCAATGCAAAAAGTCTCTCTTTCATCGATGTTCTATACATTGGCTGCCAAATGCCACATATCTTGCCAACGAAGTTGCCTATGTTTTAGATCATCCGATTGTAGGTCTTTTGGTTCAACCCTTTTATTCTCTGTTGCCTATTTCACCCAGATAATCAAGGGAAAGCCGTAAATTGTGATTTTAGCTAAATTTTGGGACCCGGACAAAATCGAAAATTTCTCTGGATAGGGATTTTCAAGCAAAAAGTCTCTCTTTCATCGATGTTCTATACATTGGCTGCCAAATGCCACATATCTTGCAACGAAGTTGCCTATGTTTTAGATCATCGATTGTAGGTCTTTTGGTTCAACCCTTTTATTCTCTGTTGCCTATTTCACCCAGATAATCAAGGGAAAGCCGTAAATTGTGATTTTTAGCTAAATTTTGGGACCCGGACAAAATCGAAAATTTCTCTGGATATGGATTTTCAAGCAAAAAGTCTCTCTTTCATCGATGTTCTATACATTGGCTGCCAAATGCCACATATCTTGCAACGAAGTTGCCTATGTTTTAGATCATCCGATTGTAGGTCTTTTGTTTCAACCCTTTTATTCTCTGTTGCCTATTTCACCCAGATAATCAAGGGAAAGCCGTAAATTGTGATTTTTAGCTAAATTTTGGGACCCGGACAAAATCGAAAATTCTCTGGATAGGGATTTTCAAGCAAAAAGTCTCTCTTTCATCGATGTTCTATACATTGGCTGCCAAATGCCACATATCTTGCAACGAAGTTGCCTATGTTTTAGATCATCCGATTGTAGGTCTTTTGGTTCAACCCTTTTATTCTCTGTTGCCTATTTCACCCAGATAATCAAGGGAAAGCCGTAAATTGTGATTTTTAGCTAAATTTTGGGACCCGGACAAAATCGAAAATTTCTCTGGATAGGGATTTTCAAGCAAAAAGTCTCTCTTTCATCGATGTTCTATACATTGGCTGCCAAATGCCACATATCTTGCAACGAAGTTGCCTATGTTTTAGATCATCCGATTGTAGGTCTTTTGGTTCAACCGTTTTATTCTCTGTTGCCTATTTCACCCAGAAAATCAAGGGAAAGCCGTAAATTGTGATTTTTAGCTAAATTTTGGGACCCGGACAAATCGAAAATTTCTCTGGATAGGGATTTTCAAGCAAAAAGTCTCTCTTTCATCGATGTTCTATACATTGGCTGCCAAATGCCACATATCTTGCAACGAAGTTGCCTATGTTTTAGATCATCCGATTGTAGGTCTTTTGGTTCAACCCTTTTATTCTCTGTTGCCTATTTCACCCAGATAATCAAGGGAAAGCCGTAAATTGTGATTTTTAGCTAAATTTTGGGACCCGGACAAAATCGAAAATTTCTCTGGATATGGATTTTCAAGCAAAAAGTCTCTCTTTCATCGATGTTCTATACATTGGCTGCCAAATGCCACATATCTTGCAACGAAGTTGCCTATGTTTTAGATCATCCGATTGTAGGTCTTTTGTTTCAACCCTTTTATTCTCTGTTGCCTATTTCACCCAGATAATCAAGGGAAAGCCGTAAATTGTGATTTTTAGCTAAATTTTGGGACCCGGACAAAATCGAAAATTTCTCTGGATAGGGATTTTCAAGCAAAAAGTCTCTCTTTCATCGATGTTCTATACATTGGCTGCCAAATGCCACATATCTTGCAACGAAGTTGCCTATGTTTTAGATCATCCGATTGTAGGTCTTTTGGTTCAACCCTTTTATTCTCTGTTGCCTATTTCACCCAGATAATCAAGGGAAAGCCGTAAATTGTGATTTTTAGCTAAATTTTGGGACCCGGACAAAATCGAAAATTTCTCTGGATAGGGATTTTCAAGCAAAAAGTCTCTCTTTCATCGATGTTCTATACATTGGCTGCCAAATGCCACATATCTTGCAACGAAGTTGCCTATGTTTTAGATCATCCGATTGTAGGTCTTTTGGTTCAACCGTTTTATTCTCTGTTGCCTATTTCACCCAGAAAATCAAGGGAAAGCCGTAAATTGTGATTTTTACCTAAATTTTGGGACCCGGACAAAATCGAAAATTTCTCTAGATAGGGATTTTCAAGCAAAAAGTCTCTCTTTCATCGATGTTCTATACATTGGCTGCCAAATGCCACATATCTTGCAACGAAGTTGCCTATGTTTTAGATCATCCGATTGTAGGTCTTTTGGTTCAACCCTTTTATTCTCTGTTGCCTATTTCACCCAGATAATCAAGGGAAAGCCGTAAATTGTGATTTTTAGCTAAATTTTGGGACCCGGACAAAATCGAAAATTTCTCTGGATAGGGATTTTCAAGCAAAAAGTCTCTCTTTCATCGATGTTCTATACATTGGCTGCAAATGCCACATATCTTGCAACGAAGTTGCCTATGTTTTAGATCATCCGATTGTAGGTCTTTTGGTTCAACCCTTTTATTCTCTGTTGCCTATTTCACCCAGATAATCAAGGGAAAGCCGTAAATTGTGATTTTTAGCTAAATTTTGGGACCCGGACAAAATCGAAAATTTCTCTGGATAGGGATTTTCAAGCAAAAAGTCTCTCTTTCATCGATGTTCTATACATTGGCTGCCAAATGCCACATATCTTGCAACGAAGTTGCCTATGTTTTAGATCATCCGATTGTAGGTCTTTTGGTTCAACCCTTTTATTCTCTGTTGCCTATTTCACCCAGATAATCAAGGGAAAGCCGTAAATTGTGATTTTTAGCTAAATTTTGGGACCCGGACAAAATCGAAAATTTCTCTGGATATGGATTTTCAAGCAAAAAGTCTCTCTTTCATCGATGTTCTATACATTGGCTGCCAAATGCCACATATCTTGCAACGAAGTTGCCTATGTTTTAGATCATCCGATTGTAGGTCTTTTGGTTCAACCCTTTTATTCTCTGTTGCCTATTTCACCCAGATAATCAAGGAAAAGCCGTAATTTGTGATTTTTAGCTAAATTTCGAAACCTGGACAAAATCGAAAATTTCCCTGGATAGGATTTTCAAGCAAAAAGTCTCTCTTTCATCGATGTTCTATACATTGGCTGCCAAATGCCACATATCTTGCAACGAAGTTGCCTATGTTTTAGATCATCCGATTGTAGGTCTTTTGGTTCAACCGTTTTATTCTCTGTTGCCTATTTCACCCAGAAAATCAAGGGAAAGCCGTAAATTGTGATTTTTAGCTAAATTTTGGGACCCGGACAAAATCGAAAATTTCTCTGGATATGGATTTTCAAGCAAAAAGTCTCTCTTTCATCGATGTTCTATACATTGGCTGCCAAATGCCACATATCTTGCAACGAAGTTGCCTATGTTTTAGATCATCCGATTGTAGGTCTTTTGGTTCAACCCTTTTATTCTCTGTTGCCTATTTCACCCAGATAATCAAGGAAAAGCCGTAATTTGTGATTTTTAGCTAAATTTCGAAACCTGGACAAAATCGAAAATTTCCCTGGATAGGGATTTTCAAGCAAAAAGTCTCTCTTTCATCGATGTTCTATACATTGGCTGCCAAATGCCACATATCTTGCAACGAAGTTGCCTATGTTTTAGATCATCCGATTGTAGGTCTTTTGGTTCAACCGTTTTATTCTCTGTTGCCTATTTCACCCAGATAATCAAGGGAAAGCCGTAAATTGTGATTTTTAGCTAAATTTTGGGACCCGGACAAAATCGAAAATTTCTCTGGATAGGGATTTTCAAGCAAAAAGTCTCTCTTTCATCGATGTTCTATACATTGGCTGCCAAATGCCACATATCTTGCAACGAAGTTGCCTATGTTTTAGATCATCCGATTGTAGGTCTTTTGGTTCAACCCTTTTATTCTCTGTTGCCTATTTCACCCAGATAATCAAGGGAAAGCCGTAAATTGTGATTTTTAGCTAAATTTTGGGACCCGGACAAAATCGAAAATTTCTCTGGATATGGATTTTCAAGCAAAAAGTCTCTCTTTCATCGATGTTCTATACATTGGCTGAGTAATGCCACATATCTTGCAACGAAGTTGCCTATGTTTTAGATCATCCGATTGTAGGTCTTTTGGTTCAACCCTTTTATTCTCTGTTGCCTATTTCACCCAGATAATCAAGGGAAAGCCGTAAATTGTGATTTTTAGCTAAATTTTGGGACCCGGACAAAATCGAAAATTTCTCTGGATAGGGATTTTCAAGCAAAAAGTCTCTCTTTCATCGATGTTCTATACATTGACTGAGTAATGCCACATATCTTGCAACGAAGTTGCCTATGTTTTAGATCATCCGATTGTAGGTCTTTTGCTGCAACCCTTTTATTCTCTGTTGCCTATTTCACCCAGATAATCAAGGGAAAGCCGTAATTTGTGATTTTTAGCTAAATTTTGGGACCCGGACAAAATCGAAAATTTCTCTGGATAGGGATTTGCAAGCAAAAAGTCTCTCTTTCATCGATGTTCTATACATTGGCTGCCAAATGCCACATATCTTGCAACGAAGTTGCCTATGTTTTAGATCATCCGATTGTAGGTCTTTTGGTTCAACCCTTTTATTCTCTGTTGCCTATTTCACCCAGATAATCAAGGGAAAGCCGTAAATTGTGATTTTTAGCTAAATTTTGGGACCCGGACAAAATCGAAAATTTCTCTGGATAGGATTTTCAAGCAAAAAGTCTCTCTTTCATCGATGTTCTATACATTGGCTGCCAAATGCCACATATCTTGCAACGAAGTTGCCTATGTTTTAGATCATCCGATTGTAGGTCTTTTGGTTCAACCCTTTTATTCTCTGTTGCCTATTTCACCCAGATAATCAAGGGAAAGCCGTAAATTGTGATTTTTAGCTAAATTTTGGGACCCGGACAAAATCGAAAATTTCCCTGGATATGGATTTTCAAGCAAAAAGTCTCTCTTTCATCGATGTTCTATACATTGGCTGCCAAATGCCACATATCTTGCAACGCAGTTGCCTATGTTTTAGATCATCCGATTGTAGGTCTTTTGGTTCAACCCTTTTATTCTCTGTTGCCTATTTCACCCAGATAATCAAGGGAAAGCCGTAAATTGTGATTTTTAGCTAAATTTTGGGACCCGGACAAAATCGAAAATTTCTCTGGATAGGGATTTTCAAGCAAAAAGTCTCTCTTTCATCGATGTTCTATACATTGGCTGCCAAATGCCACATATCTTGCAACGAAGTTGCCTATGTTTTAGATCATCCGATTGTAGGTCTTTTGGTTCAACCCTTTTATTCTCTGTTGCCTATTTCACCCAGATAATCAAGGAAAAGCCGTAATTTGTGATTTTTAGCTAAATTTCGAAACCTGGACAAAATCGAAAATTTCCCTGGATAGGGATTTTCAAGCAAAAAGTCTCTCTTTCATCGATGTTCTATACATTGGCTGCCAAATGCCACATATCTTGCAACGAAGTTGCCTATGTTTTAGATCATCCGATTGTAGGTCTTTTGGTTCAACCGTTTTATTCTCTGTTGCCTATTTCACCCAGATAATCAAGGGAAAGCCGTAAATTGTGATTTTTAGCTAAATTTTGGGACCCGGACAAAATCGAAAATTTCTCTGGATAGGGATTTTCAAGCAAAAAGTCTCTCTTTCATCGATGTTCTATACATTGGCTGCCAAATGCCACATATCTTGCAACGAAGTTGCCTATGTTTTAGATCATCCGATTGTAGGTCTTTTGGTTCAACCCTTTTATTCTCTGTTGCCTATTTCACCCAGATAATCAAGGGAAAGCCGTAAATTGTGATTTTTAGCTAAATTTTGGGACCCGGACAAAATCGAAAATTTCTCTGGATATGGATTTTCAAGCAAAAGTCTCTCTTTCATCGATGTTCTATACATTGGCTGAGTAATGCCACATATCTTGCAACGAAGTTGCCTATGTTTTAGATCATCCGATTGTAGGTCTTTTGGTTCAACCCTTTTATTCTCTGTTGCCTATTTCACCCAGATAATCAAGGGAAAGCCGTAAATTGTGATTTTTAGCTAAATTTTGGGACCCGGACAAAATCGAAAATTTCTCTGGATAGGGATTTTCAAGCAAAAAGTCTCTCTTTCATCGATGTTCTATACATTGGCTGCCAAATGCCACATATCTTGCAACGAAGTTGCCTATGTTTTAGATCATCCGATTGTAGGTCTTTTGGTTCAACCCTTTTATTCTCTGTTGCCTATTTCACCCAGATAATCAAGGGAAAGCCGTAAATTGTGATTTTTAGCTAAATTTTGGGACCCGGACAAAATCGAAAATTTCTCTGGATAGGGATTTTCAAGCAAAAAGTCTCTCTTTCATCGATGTTCTATACATTGGCTGCCAAATGCCACATATCTTGCAACGAAGTTGCCTATGTTTTAGATCATCCGATTGTAGGTCTTTTGGTTCAACCCTTTTATTCTCTGTTGCCTATTTCACCAGATAATCAAGGGAAAGCCGTAAATTGTGATTTTTAGCTAAATTTTGGGACCCGGACAAAATCGAAAATTTCTCTGGATAGGGATTTTCAAGCAAAAAGTCTCTCTTTCATCGATGTTCTATACATTGGCTGCCAAATGCCACATATCTTGCAACGAAGTTGCCTATGTTTTAGATCATCCGATTGTAGGTCTTTTGGTTCAACCCTTTTATTCTCTGTTGCCTATTTCACCCAGATAATCAAGGGAAAGCCGTAAATTGTGATTTTTAGCTAAATTTTGGGACCCGGACAAAATCGAAAATTTCCCTGGATATGGATTTTCAAGCAAAAAGTCTCTCTTTCATCGATGTTCTATACATTGGCTGCCAAATGCCACATATCTTGCAACGAAGTTGCCTATGTTTTAGATCATCCGATTGTAGGTCTTTTGGTTCAACCCTTTTATTCTCTGTTGCCTATTTCACCCAGATAATCAAGGGAAAGCCGTAAATTGTGATTTTTAGCTAAATTTTGGGACCCGGACAAAATCGAAAATTTCTCTGGATAGGGATTTTCAAGCAAAAAGTCTCTCTTTCATCGATGTTCTATACATTGGCTGCCAAATGCCACATATCTTGCAACGAAGTTGCCTATGTTTTAGATCATCCGATTGTAGGTCTTTTGGTTCAACCCTTTTATTCTCTGTTGCCTATTTCACCCAGATAATCAAGGGAAAGCCGTAAATTGTGATTTTTAGCTAAATTTTGGGACCCGGACAAAATCGAAAATTTCTCTGGATAGGGATTTTCAAGCAAAAAGTCTCTCTTTCATCGATGTTCTATACATTGGCTGCCAAATGCCACATATCTTGCAACGAAGTTGCCTATGTTTTAGATCATCCGATTGTAGGTCTTTTGGTTCAACCCTTTTATTCTCTGTTGCCTATTTCACCCAGATAATCAAGGGAAAGCCGTAAATTGTGATTTTTAGCTAAATTTTGGGACCCGGACAAAATCGAAAATTTCTCTGGATAGGGATTTTCAAGCAAAAAGTCTCTCTTTCATCGATGTTCTATACATTGGCTGCCAAATGCCACATATCTTGCAACGAAGTTGCCTATGTTTTAGATCATCCGATTGTAGGTCTTTTGGTTCAACCCTTTTATTCTCTGTTGCCTATTTCACCCAGATAATCAAGGGAAAGCCGTAAATTGTGATTTTTAGCTAAATTTTGGGACCCGGACAAAATCGAAAATTTCTCTGGATAGGGATTTTCAAGCAAAAAGTCTCTCTTTCATCGATGTTCTATACATTGGCTGCCAAATGCCACATATCTTGCAACGAAGTTGCCTATGTTTTAGATCATCCGATTGTAGGTCTTTTGGTTCAACCCTTTTATTCTCTGTTGCCTATTTCACCCAGATAATCAAGGGAAAGCCGTAAATTGTGATTTTTAGCTAAATTTTGGGACCCGGACAAAATCGAAATTTCCCTGGATATGGATTTTCAAGCAAAAAGTCTCTCTTTCATCGATGTTCTATACATTGGCTGCCAAATGCCACATATCTTGCAACGCAGTTGCCTATGTTTTAGATCATCCGATTGTAGGTCTTTTGGTTCAACCCTTTTATTCTCTGTTGCCTATTTCACCCAGATAATCAAGGGAAAGCCGTAAATTGTGATTTTTAGCTAAATTTTGGGACCCGGACAAAATCGAAAATTTCTCTGGATAGGGATTTTCAAGCAAAAAGTCTCTCTTTCATCGATGTTCTATACATTGGCTGCCAAATGCCACATATCTTGCAACGAAGTTGCCTATGTTTTAGATCATCCGATTGTAGGTCTTTTGGTTCAACCCTTTTATTCTCTGTTGCCTATTTCACCCAGATAATCAAGGGAAAGCCGTAAATTGTGATTTTTAGCTAAATTTTGGGACCCGGACAAAATCGAAAATTTCTCTGGATATGGATTTTCAAGCAAAAAGTCTCTCTTTCATCGATGTTCTATACATTGGCTGCCAAATGCCACATATCTTGCAACGAAGTTGCCTATGTTTTAGATCATCCGATTGTAGGTCTTTTGGTTCAACCCTTTTATTCTCTGTTGCCTATTTCACCCAGATAATCAAGGAAAAGCCGTAATTTGTGATTTTTAGCTAAATTTCGAAACCTGGACAAAATCGAAAATTTCCCTGGATAGGGATTTTCAAGCAAAAAGTCTCTCTTTCATCGATGTTCTATACATTGGCTGCCAAATGCCACATATCTTGCAACGAAGTTGCCTATGTTTTAGATCATCCGATTGTAGGTCTTTTGGTTCAACCGTTTTATTCTCTGTTGCCTATTTCACCCAGATAATCAAGGGAAAGCCGTAAATTGTGATTTTTAGCTAAATTTTGGGACCCGGACAAAATCGAAAATTTCTCTGGATAGGGATTTTCAAGCAAAAAGTCTCTCTTTCATCGATGTTCTATACATTGGCTGCCAAATGCCACATATCTTGCAACGAAGTTGCCTATGTTTTAGATCATCCGATTGTAGGTCTTTTGGTTCAACCCTTTTATTCTCTGTTGCCTATTTCACCCAGATAATCAAGGGAAAGCCGTAAATTGTGATTTTTAGCTAAATTTTGGGACCCGGACAAAATCGAAAATTTCTCTGGATATGGATTTTCAAGCAAAAAGTCTCTCTTTCATCGATGTTCTATACATTGGCTGAGTAATGCCACATATCTTGCAACGAAGTTGCCTATGTTTTAGATCATCCGATTGTAGGTCTTTTGGTTCAACCCTTTTATTCTCTGTTGCCTATTTCACCCAGATAATCAAGGGAAAGCCGTAAATTGTGATTTTTAGCTAAATTTTGGGACCCGGACAAAATCGAAAATTTCTCTGGATAGGGATTTTCAAGCAAAAAGTCTCTCTTTCATCGATGTTCTATACATTGGCTGCCAAATGCCACATATCTTGCAACGAAGTTGCCTATGTTTTAGATCATCCGATTGTAGGTCTTTTGGTTCAACCCTTTTATTCTCTGTTGCCTATTTCACCCAGATAATCAAGGGAAAGCCGTAAATTGTGATTTTTAGCTAAATTTTGGGACCCGGACAAAATCGAAAATTTCTCTGGATAGGGATTTTCAAGCAAAAAGTCTCTCTTTCATCGATGTTCTATACATTGGCTGCCAAATGCCACATATCTTGCAACGAAGTTGCCTATGTTTTAGATCATCCGATTGTAGGTCTTTTGGTTCAACCCTTTTATTCTCTGTTGCCTATTTCACCCAGATAATCAAGGGAAAGCCGTAAATTGTGATTTTTAGCTAAATTTTGGGACCCGGACAAAATCGAAAATTTCTCTGGATAGGGATTTTCAAGCAAAAAGTCTCTCTTTCATCGATGTTCTATACATTGGCTGCCAAATGCCACATATCTTGCAACGAAGTTGCCTATGTTTTAGATCATCCGATTGTAGGTCTTTTGGTTCAACCCTTTTATTCTCTGTTGCCTATTTCACCCAGATAATCAAGGGAAAGCCGTAAATTGTGATTTTTAGCTAAATTTTGGGACCCGGACAAAATCGAAAATTTCCCTGGATATGGATTTTCAAGCAAAAAGTCTCTCTTTCATCGATGTTCTATACATTGACTGAGTAATGCCACATATCTTGCAACGAAGTTGCCTATGTTTTAGATCATCCGATTGTAGGTCTTTTGCTGCAACCCTTTTATTCTCTGTTGCCTATTTCACCCAGATAATCAAGGGAAAGCCGTAAATTGTGATTTTTAGCTAAATTTTGGGACCCGGACAAAATCGAAAATTTCCCTGGATATGGATTTTCAAGCAAAAAGTCTCTCTTTCATCGATGTTCTATACATTGGCTGCCAAATGCCACATATCTTGCAACGCAGTTGCCTATGTTTTAGATCATCCGATTGTAGGTCTTTTGGTTCAACCCTTTTATTCTCTGTTGCCTATTTCACCCAGATAATCAAGGGAAAGCCGTAAATTGTGATTTTTAGCTAAATTTTGGGACCCGGACAAAATCGAAAATTTCCCTGGATATGGATTTTCAAGCAAAAAGTCTCTCTTTCATCGATGTTCTATACATTGGCTGCCAAATGCCACATATCTTGCAACGCAGTTGCCTATGTTTTAGATCATCCGATTGTAGGTCTTTTGGTTCAACCCTTTTATTCTCTGTTGCCTATTTCACCCAGATAATCAAGGGAAAGCCGTAAATTGTGATTTTTAGCTAAATTTTGGGACCCGGACAAAATCGAAAATTTCCCTGGATATGGATTTTCAAGCAAAAAGTCTCTCTTTCATCGATGTTCTATACATTGGCTGCCAAATGCCACATATCTTGCAACGAAGTTGCCTATGTTTTAGATCATCCGATTGTAGGTCTTTTGCTGCAACCCTTTTATTCTCTGTTGCCTATTTCACCCAGATAATCAAGGGAAAGCCGTAAATTGTGATTTTTAGCTAAATTTTGGGACCCGGACAAAATCGAAAATTTCCCTGGATATGGATTTTCAAGCAAAAAGTCTCTCTTTCATCGATGTTCTATACATTGGCTGCCAAATGCCACATATCTTGCAACGCAGTTGCCTATGTTTTAGATCATCCGATTGTAGGTCTTTTGGTTCAACCCTTTTATTCTCTGTTGCCTATTTCACCCAGATAATCAAGGGAAAGCCGTAAATTGTGATTTTTAGCTAAATTTTGGGACCCGGACAAAATCGAAAATTTCCCTGGATATGGATTTTCAAGCAAAAAGTCTCTCTTTCATCGATGTTCTATACATTGGCTGCCAAATGCCACATATCTTGCAACGCAGTTGCCTATGTTTTAGATCATCCGATTGTAGGTCTTTTGGTTCAACCCTTTTATTCTCTGTTGCCTATTTCACCCAGATAATCAAGGGAAAGCCGTAAATTGTGATTTTTAGCTAAATTTTGGGACCCGGACAAAATCGAAAATTTCCCTGGATATGGATTTTCAAGCAAAAAGTCTCTCTTTCATCGATGTTCTATACATTGGCTGCCAAATGCCACATATCTTGCAACGCAGTTGCCTATGTTTTAGATCATCCGATTGTAGGTCTTTTGGTTCAACCCTTTTATTCTCTGTTGCCTATTTCACCCAGATAATCAAGGGAAAGCCGTAAATTGTGATTTTTAGCTAAATTTTGGGACCCGGACAAAATCGAAAATTTCTCTGGATAGGGATTTTCAAGCAAAAAGTCTCTCTTTCATCGATGTTCTATACATTGACTGAGTAATGCCACATATCTTGCAACGAAGTTGCCTATGTTTTAGATCATCCGATTGTAGGTCTTTTGCTGCAACCCTTTTATTCTCTGTTGCCTATTTCACCCAGATAATCAAGGGAAAGCCGTAAATTGTGATTTTTAGCTAAATTTTGGGACCCGGACAAAATCGAAAATTTCTCTGGATAGGGATTTTCAAGCAAAAAGTCTCTCTTTCATCGATGTTCTATACATTGGCTGCCAAATGCCACATATCTTGCAACGAAGTTGCCTATGTTTTAGATCATCCGATTGTAGGTCTTTTGGTTCAACCCTTTTATTCTCTGTTGCCTATTTCACCCAGATAATCAAGGGAAAGCCGTAATTTGTAATTTTTAGCTAAATTTTGGGACCCGGACAAAATCGAAAATTTCTCTGGATAGGGATTTTCAAGCAAAAAGTCTCTCTTTCATCGATGTTCTATACATTGGCTGCCAAATGCCACATATCTTGCAACGAAGTTGCCTATGTTTTAGATCATCCGATTGTAGGTCTTTTGGTTCAACCCTTTTATTCTCTGTTGCCTATTTCACCCAGATAATCAAGGGAAAGCCGTAAATTGTGATTTTTAGCTAAATTTTGGGACCCGGACAAAATCGAAAATTTCTCTGGATAGGGATTTTCAAGCAAAAAGTCTCTCTTTCATCGATGTTCTATACATTGGCTGCCAAATGCCACATATCTTGCAACGAAGTTGCCTATGTTTTAGATCATCCGATTGTAGGTCTTTTGGTTCAACCCTTTTATTCTCTGTTGCCTATTTCACCCAGATAATCAAGGGAAAGCCGTAAATTGTGATTTTTAGCTAAATTTTGGGACCCGGACAAAATCGAAAATTTCTCTGGATAGGGATTTTCAAGCAAAAAGTCTCTCTTTCATCGATGTTCTATACATTGGCTGCCAAATGCCACATATCTTGCAACGAAGTTGCCTATGTTTTAGATCATCCGATTGTAGGTCTTTTGGTTCAACCCTTTTATTCTCTGTTGCCTATTTCACCCAGATAATCAAGGGAAAGCCGTAAATTGTGATTTTTAGCTAAATTTTGGGACCCGGACAAAATCGAAAATTTCTCTGGATAGGGATTTTCAAGCAAAAAGTCTCTCTTTCATCGATGTTCTATACATTGGCTGCCAAATGCCACATATCTTGCAACGAAGTTGCCTATGTTTTAGATCATCCGATTGTAGGTCTTTTGGTTCAACCGTTTTATTCTCTGTTGCCTATTTCACCCAGAAAATCAAGGGAAAGCCGTAAATTGTGATTTTTACCTAAATTTTGGGACCCGGACAAAATCGAAAATTTCTCTAGATAGGGATTTTCAAGCAAAAAGTCTCTCTTTCATCGATGTTCTATACATTGGCTGCCAAATGCCACATATCTTGCAACGAAGTTGCCTATGTTTTAGATCATCCGATTGTAGGTCTTTTGGTTCAACCGTTTTATTCTCTGTTGCCTATTTCACCCAGAAAATCAAGGGAAAGCCGTAAATTGTGATTTTTAGCTAAATTTTGGGACCCGGACAAAATCGAAAATTTCTCTGGATAGGGATTTTCAAGCAAAAAGTCTCTCTTTCATCGATGTTCTATACATTGGCTGCCAAATGCCACATATCTTGCAACGAAGTTGCCTATGTTTTAGATCATCCGATTGTAGGTCTTTTGGTTCAACCGTTTTATTCTCTGTTGCCTATTTCACCCAGAAAATCAAGGGAAAGCCGTAAATTGTGATTTTTACCTAAATTTTGGGACCCGGACAAAATCGAAAATTTCTCTGGATAGGGATTTTCAAGCAAAAAGTCTCTCTTTCATCGATGTTCTATACATTGGCTGCCAAATGCCACATATCTTGCAACGAAGTTGCCTATGTTTTAGATCATCCGATTGTAGGTCTTTTGGTTCAACCCTTTTATTCTCTGTTGCCTATTTCACCCAGATAATCAAGGGAAAGCCGTAAATTGTGATTTTTAGCTAAATTTTGGGACCCGGACAAAATCGAAAATTTCTCTGGATATGGATTTTCAAGCAAAAAGTCTCTCTTTCATCGATGTTCTATACATTGGCTGAGTAATGCCACATATCTTGCAACGAAGTTGCCTATGTTTTAGATCATCCGATTGTAGGTCTTTTGGTTCAACCCTTTTATTCTCTGTTGCCTATTTCACCCAGATAATCAAGGGAAAGCCGTAAATTGTGATTTTTAGCTAAATTTTGGGACCCGGACAAAATCGAAAATTTCTCTGGATAGGGATTTTCAAGCAAAAAGTCTCTCTTTCATCGATGTTCTATACATTGGCTGCCAAATGCCACATATCTTGCAACGAAGTTGCCTATGTTTTAGATCATCCGATTGTAGGTCTTTTAGTTCAACCCTTTTATTCTCTGTTGCCTATTTCACCCAGATAATCAAGGGAAAGCCGTAAATTGTGATTTTTAGCTAAATTTTGGGACCCGGACAAAATCGAAAATTTCTCTGGATAGGGATTTTCAAGCAAAAAGTCTCTCTTTCATCGATGTTCTATACATTGGCTGCCAAATGCCACATATCTTGCAACGAAGTTGCCTATGTTTTAGATCATCCGATTGTAGGTCTTTTGGTTCAACCCTTTTATTCTCTGTTGCCTATTTCACCCAGATAATCAAGGAAAAGCCGTAATTTGTGATTTTTAGCTAAATTTCGAAACCTGGACAAAATCGAAAATTTCCCTGGATAGGGATTTTCAAGCAAAAAGTCTCTCTTTCATCGATGTTCTATACATTGGCTGCCAAATGCCACATATCTTGCAACGAAGTTGCCTATGTTTTAGATCATCCGATTGTAGGTCTTTTGGTTCAACCCTTTTATTCTCTGTTGCCTATTTCACCCAGATAATCAAGGGAAAGCCGTAAATTGTGATTTTTAGCTAAATTTTGGGACCCGGACAAAATCGAAAATTTCTCTGGATAGGGATTTTCAAGCAAAAAGTCTCTCTTTCATCGATGTTCTATACATTGGCTGCCAAATGCCACATATCTTGCAACGAAGTTGCCTATGTTTTAGATCATCCGATTGTAGGTCTTTTGGTTCAACCGTTTTATTCTCTGTTGCCTATTTCACCCAGAAAATCAAGGGAAAGCCGTAAATTGTGATTTTTAGCTAAATTTTGGGACCCGGACAAAATCGAAAATTTCTCTGGATATGGATTTTCAAGCAAAAAGTCTCTCTTTAATCGATGTTCTATACATTGGCTGCCAAATGCCACATATCTTGCAACGAAGTTGCCTATGTTTTAGATCATCCGATTGTAGGTCTTTTGGTTCAACCCTTTTATTCTCTGTTGCCTATTTCACCCAGATAATCAAGGGAAAGCCGTAAATTGTGATTTTTAGCTAAATTTTGGGACCCGGACAAAATCGAAAATTTCTCTGGATAGGGATTTTCAAGCAAAAAGTCTCTCTTTCATCGATGTTCTATACATTGGCTGCCAAATGCCACATATCTTGCAACGAAGTTGCCTATGTTTTAGATCATCCGATTGTAGGTCTTTTGGTTCAACCCTTTTATTCTCTGTTGCCTATTTCACCCAGATAATCAAGGGAAAGCCGTAAATTGTGATTTTTAGCTAAATTTTGGGACCCGGACAAAATCGAAAATTTCTCTGGATAGGGATTTTCAAGCAAAAAGTCTCTCTTTCATCGATGTTCTATACATTGGCTGCCAAATGCCACATATCTTGCAACGAAGTTGCCTATGTTTTAGATCATCCGATTGTAGGTCTTTTGGTTCAACCCTTTTATTCTCTGTTGCCTATTTCACCCAGATAATCAAGGGAAAGCCGTAAATTGTGATTTTTAGCTAAATTTTGGGACCCGGACAAAATCGAAAATTTCTCTGGATAGGGATTTTCAAGCAAAAAGTCTCTCTTTCATCGATGTTCTATACATTGGCTGCCAAATGCCACATATCTTGCAACGAAGTTGCCTATGTTTTAGATCATCCGATTGTAGGTCTTTTGGTTCAACCGTTTTATTCTCTGTTGCCTATTTCACCCAGAAAATCAAGGGAAAGCCGTAAATTGTGATTTTTAGCTAAATTTTGGGACCCGGACAAAATCGAAAATTTCTCTGGATATGGATTTTCAAGCAAAAAGTCTCTCTTTAATCGATGTTCTATACATTGGCTGCCAAATGCCACATATCTTGCAACGAAGTTGCCTATGTTTTAGATCATCCGATTGTAGGTCTTTTGGTTCAACCCTTTTATTCTCTGTTGCCTATTTCACCCAGATAATCAAGGGAAAGCCGTAAATTGTGATTTTTAGCTAAATTTTGGGACCCGGACAAAATCGAAAATTTCTCTGGATAGGGATTTTCAAGCAAAAAGTCTCTCTTTCATCGATGTTCTATACATTGGCTGCCAAATGCCACATATCTTGCAACGAAGTTGCCTATGTTTTAGATCATCCGATTGTAGGTCTTTTGGTTCAACCCTTTTATTCTCTGTTGCCTATTTCACCCAGATAATCAAGGGAAAGCCGTAAATTGTGATTTTTAGCTAAATTTTGGGACCCGGACAAAATCGAAAATTTCTCTGGATAGGGATTTTCAAGCAAAAAGTCTCTCTTTCATCGATGTTCTATACATTGGCTGCCAAATGCCACATATCTTGCAACGAAGTTGCCTATGTTTTAGATCATCCGATTGTAGGTCTTTTGGTTCAACCCTTTTATTCTCTGTTGCCTATTTCACCCAGATAATCAAGGGAAAGCCGTAAATTGTGATTTTTAGCTAAATTTTGGGACCCGGACAAAATCGAAAATTTCTCTGGATATGGATTTTCAAGCAAAAAGTCTCTCTTTCATCGATGTTCTATACATTGGCTGCCAAATGCCACATATCTTGCAACGAAGTTGCCTATGTTTTAGATCATCCGATTGTAGGTCTTTTGGTTCAACCCTTTTATTCTATGTTGCCTATTTCACCCAGATAATCAAGGGAAAGCCGTAAATTGTGATTTTTAGCTAAATTTTGGGACCCGGACAAAATCGAAAATTTCTCTGGATAGGGATTTTCAAGCAAAAAGTCTCTCTTTCATCGATGTTCTATACATTGGCTGCCAAATGCCACATATCTTGCAACGAAGTTGCCTATGTTTTAGATCATCCGATTGTAGGTCTTTTGGTTCAACCCTTTTATTCTCTGTTGCCTATTTCAACCAGATAATCAAGGGAAAGCCGTAAATTGTGATTTTTAGCTAAATTTTGGGACCCGGACAAAATCGAAAATTTCTCTGGATAGGGATTTTCAAGCAAAAAGTCTCTCTTTCATCGATGTTCTATACATTGGCTGCCAAATGCCACATATCTTGCAACGAAGTTGCCTATGTTTTAGATCATCCGATTGTAGGTCTTTTGGTTCAACCCTTTTATTCTCTGTTGCCTATTTCACCCAGATAATCAAGGGAAAGCCGTAAATTGTGATTTTTAGCTAAATTTTGGGACCCGGACAAAATCGAAAATTTCTCTGGATAGGGATTTTCAAGCAAAAAGTCTCTCTTTCATCGATGTTCTATACATTGGCTGCCAAATGCCACATATCTTGCAACGAAGTTGCCTATGTTTTAGATCATCCGATTGTAGGTCTTTTGGTTCAACCCTTTTATTCTCTGTTGCCTATTTCACCCAGATAATCAAGGGAAAGCCGTAAATTGTGATTTTTAGCTAAATTTTGGGACCCGGACAAAATCGAAAATTTCTCTGGATAGGGATTTTCAAGCAAAAAGTCTCTCTTTCATCGATGTTCTATACATTGGCTGCCAAATGCCACATATCTTGCAACGAAGTTGCCTATGTTTTAGATCATCCGATTGTAGGTCTTTTGGTTCAACCCTTTTATTCTCTGTTGCCTATTTCACCCAGATAATCAAGGAAAAGCCGTAATTTGTGATTTTTAGCTAAATTTCGAAACCTGGACAAAATCGAAAATTTCCCTGGATAGGGATTTTCAAGCAAAAAGTCTCTCTTTCATCGATGTTCTATACATTGGCTGCCAAATGCCACATATCTTGCAACGAAGTTGCCTATGTTTTAGATCATCCGATTGTAGGTCTTTTGGTTCAACCCTTTTATTCTCTGTTGCCTATTTCACCCAGATAATCAAGGGAAAGCCGTAAATTGTGATTTTTAGCTAAATTTTGGGACCCGGACAAAATCGAAAATTTCTCTGGATAGGGATTTTCAAGCAAAAAGTCTCTCTTTCATCGATGTTCTATACATTGGCTGCCAAATGCCACATATCTTGCAACGAAGTTGCCTATGTTTTAGATCATCCGATTGTAGGTCTTTTGGTTCAACCCTTTTATTCTCTGTTGCCTATTTCACCCAGATAATCAAGGGAAAGCCGTAAATTGTGATTTTTAGCTAAATTTTGGGACCCGGACAAAATCGAAAATTTCTCTGGATATGGATTTTCAAGCAAAAAGTCTCTCTTTCATCGATGTTCTATACATTGGCTGCCAAATGCCACATATCTTGCAACGAAGTTGCCTATGTTTTAGATCATCCGATTGTAGGTCTTTTGGTTCAACCCTTTTATTCTCTGTTGCCTATTTCACCCAGATAATCAAGGGAAAGCCGTAAATTGTGATTTTTAGCTAAATTTTGGGACCCGGACAAAATCGAAAATTTCTCTGGATATGGATTTTCAAGCAAAAAGTCTCTCTTTCATCGATGTTCTATACATTGGCTGCCAAATGCCACATATCTTGCAACGAAGTTGCCTATGTTTTAGATCATCCGATTGTAGGTCTTTTGGTTCAACCCTTTTATTCTCTGTTGCCTATTTCACCCAGATAATCAAGGGAAAGCCGTAAATTGTGATTTTTAGCTAAATTTTGGGACCCGGACAAAATCGAAAATTTCTCTGGATAGGGATTTTCAAGCAAAAAGTCTCTCTTTCATCGATGTTCTATACATTGGCTGCCAAATGCCACATATCTTGCAACGAAGTTGCCTATGTTTTAGATCATCCGATTGTAGGTCTTTTGGTTCAACCCTTTTATTCTCTGTTGCCTATTTCACCCAGATAATCAAGGGAAAGCCGTAAATTGTGATTTTTAGCTAAATTTTGGGACCCGGACAAAATCGAAAATTTCTCTGGATAGGGATTTTCAAGCAAAAAGTCTCTCTTTCATCGATGTTCTATACATTGGCTGCCAAATGCCACATATCTTGCAACGAAGTTGCCTATGTTTTAGATCATCCGATTGTAGGTCTTTTGGTTCAACCCTTTTATTCTCTGTTGCCTATTTCACCCAGATAATCAAGGGAAAGCCGTAAATTGTGATTTTTAGCTAAATTTTGGGACCCGGACAAAATCGAAAATTTCTCTGGATAGGGATTTTCAAGCAAAAAGTCTCTCTTTCATCGATGTTCTATACATTGGCTGCCAAATGCCACATATCTTGCAACGAAGTTGCCTATGTTTTAGATCATCCGATTGTAGGTCTTTTGGTTCAACCGTTTTATTCTCTGTTGCCTATTTCACCCAGAAAATCAAGGGAAAGCCGTAAATTGTGATTTTTACCTAAATTTTGGGACCCGGACAAAATCGAAAATTTCTCTGGATAGGGATTTTCAAGCAAAAAGTCTCTCTTTCATCGATGTTCTATACATTGGCTGCCAAATGCCACATATCTTGCAACGAAGTTGCCTATGTTTTAGATCATCCGATTGTAGGTCTTTTGGTTCAACCCTTTTATTCTCTGTTGCCTATTTCACCCAGATAATCAAGTGAAAGCCGTAAATTGTGATTTTTACCTAAATTTTGGGATCCGGACAAAATCGAAAATTTCTCTGGATAGGGATTTTCAAGCAAAAAGTCTCTCTTTCATCGATGTTCTATACATTGGCTGCCAAATGCCACATATCTTGCAACGAAGTTGCCTATGTTTTAGATCATCCGATTGTAGGTCTTTTGGTTCAACCCTTTTATTCTCTGTTGCCTATTTCACCCAGAAAATCAAGGGAAAGCCGTAAATTGTGATTTTTACCTAAATTTTGGGACCCGGACAAAATCGAAAATTTCTCTAGATAGGGATTTTCAAGCAAAAAGTCTCTCTTTCATCGATGTTCTATACATTGGCTGCCAAATGCCACATATCTTGCAACGAAGTTGCCTATGTTTTAGATCATCCGATTGTAGGTCTTTTGGTTCAACCGTTTTATTCTCTGTTGCCTATTTCACCCAGAAAATCAAGGGAAAGCCGTAAATTGTGATTTTTACCTAAATTTTGGGACCCGGACAAAATCGAAAATTTCTCTAGATAGGGATTTTCAAGCAAAAAGTCTCTCTTTCATCGATGTTCTATACATTGGCTGCCAAATGCCACATATCTTGCAACGAAGTTGCCTATGTTTTAGATCATCCGATTGTAGGTCTTTTGGTTCAACCGTTTTATTCTCTGTTGCCTATTTCACCCAGAAAATCAAGGGAAAGCCGTAAATTGTGATTTTTACCTAAATTTTGGGACCCGGACAAAATCGAAAATTTCTCTAGATAGGGATTTTCAAGCAAAAAGTCTCTCTTTCATCGATGTTCTATACATTGGCTGCCAAATGCCACATATCTTGCAACGAAGTTGCCTATGTTTTAGATCATCCGATTGTAGGTCTTTTGGTTCAACCCCTTTTATTCTCTGTTGCCTATTTCACCCAGATAATCAAGTGAAAGCCGTAAATTGTGATTTTTAGCTAAATTTTGGGATCCGGACAAAATCGAAAATTTCTCTGGATAGGGATTTTCAAGCAAAAAGTCTCTCTTTCATCGATGTTCTATACATTGGCTGCCAAATGCCACATATCTTGCAACGAAGTTGCCTATGTTTTAGATCATCCGATTGTAGGTCTTTTGGTTCAACCCTTTTATTCTCTGTTGCCTATTTCACCCAGAAAATCAAGGGAAAGCCGTAAATTGTGATTTTTACCTAAATTTTGGGACCCGGACAAAATCGAAAATTTCTCTGGATAGGGATTTTCAAGCAAAAAGTCTCTCTTTCATCGATGTTCTATACATTGGCTGCCAAATGCCACATATCTTGCAACGAAGTTGCCTATGTTTTAGATCATCCGATTGTAGGTCTTTTGGTTCAACCCTTTTATTCTCTGTTGCCTATTTCACCCAGATAATCAAGGGAAAGCCGTAAATTGTGATTTTTAGCTAAATTTTGGGACCCGGACAAAATCGAAAATTTCTCTGGATAGGGATTTTCAAGCAAAAAGTCTCTCTTTCATCGATGTTCTATACATTGGCTGCCAAATGCCACATATCTTGCAACGAAGTTGCCTATGTTTTAGATCATCCGATTGTAGGTCTTTTGGTTCAACCCTTTTATTCTCTGTTGCCTATTTCACCCAGATAATCAAGTGAAAGCCGTAAATTGTGATTTTTAGCTAAATTTTGGGATCCGGACAAAATCGAAAATTTCTCTGGATAGGGATTTTCAAGCAAAAAGTCTCTCTTTCATCGATGTTCTATACATTGGCTGCCAAATGCCACATATCTTGCAACGAAGTTGCCTATGTTTTAGATCATCCGATTGTAGGTCTTTTGGTTCAACCCTTTTATTCTCTGTTGCCTATTTCACCCAGATAATCAAGGGAAAGCCGTAAATTGTGATTTTTAGCTAAATTTTGGGACCCGGACAAAATCGAAAATTTCTCTGGATAGGGATTTTCAAGCAAAAAGTCTCTCTTTCATCGATGTTCTATACATTGGCTGCCAAATGCCACATATCTTGCAACGAAGTTGCCTATGTTTTAGATCATCCGATTGTAGGTCTTTTGGTTCAACCCTTTTATTCTCTGTTGCCTATTTCACCCAGATAATCAAGGGAAAGCCGTAAATTGTGATTTTTAGCTAAATTTTGGGATCCGGACAAAATCGAAAATTTATCTGGATAGGGATTTTCAAGCAAAAAGTCTCTCTTTCATCGATGTTCTATACATTGGCTGCCAAATGCCACATATCTTGCAACGAAGTTGCCTATGTTTTAGATCATCCGATTGTAGGTCTTTTGGTTCAACCCTTTTATTCTCTGTTGCCTATTTCACCCAGATAATCAAGGGAAAGCCGTAAATTGTGATTTTTAGCTAAATTTTGGGACCCGGACAAAATCGAAAATTTCTCTGGATAGGGATTTTCAAGCAAAAAGTCTCTCTTTCATCGATGTTCTATACATTGGCTGCCAAATGCCACATATCTTGCAACGAAGTTGCCTATGTTTTAGATCATCCGATTGTAGGTCTTTTGGTTCAACCCTTTTATTCTCTGTTGCCTATTTCACCCAGATAATCAAGGGAAAGCCGTAAATTGTGATTTTTAGCTAAATTTTGGGATCCGGACAAAATCGAAAATTTATCTGGATAGGGATTTTCAAGCAAAAAGTCTCTCTTTCATCGATGTTCTATACATTGGCTGCCAAATGCCACATATCTTGCAACGAAGTTGCCTATGTTTTAGATCATCCGATTGTAGGTCTTTTGGTTCAACCCTTTTATTCTCTGTTGCCTATTTCACCCAGATAATCAAGGGAAAGCCGTAAATTGTGATTTTTAGCTAAATTTTGGGACCCGGACAAAATCGAAAATTTCTCTGGATAGGGATTTTCAAGCAAAAAGTCTCTCTTTCATCGATGTTCTATACATTGGCTGCCAAATGCCACATATCTTGCAACGAAGTTGCCTATGTTTTAGATCATCCGATTGTAGGTCTTTTGGTTCAACCCTTTTATTCTCTGTTGCCTATTTCACCCAGATAATCAAGTGAAAGCCGTAAATTGTGATTTTTAGCTAAATTTTGGGATCCGGACAAAATCGAAAATTTCTCTGGATAGGGATTTTCAAACAAAAAGTCTCTCTTTCATCGATGTTCTATACATTGGCTGCCAAATGCCACATATCTTGCAACGAAGTTGCCTATGTTTTAGATCATCCGATTGTAGGTCTTTTGGTTCAACCCTTTTATTCTCTGTTGCCTATTTCACCCAGATAATCAAGTGAAAGCCGTAAATTGTGATTTTTAGCTAAATTTTGGGACCCGGACAAAATCGAAAATTTCTCTGGATAGGGATTTTCAAGCAAAAAGTCTCTCTTTCATCGATGTTCTATACATTGGCTGCCAAATGCCACATATCTTGCAACGAAGTTGCCTATGTTTTAGATCATCCGATTGTAGGTCTTTTGGTTCAACCCTTTTATTCTCTGTTGCCTATTTCACCCAGATAATCAAGTGAAAGCCGTAAATTGTGATTTTTAGCTAAATTTTGGGATCCGGACAAAATCGAAAATTTCTCTGGATAGGGATTTTCAAACAAAAAGTCTCTCTTTCATCGATGTTCTATACATTGGCTGCCAAATGCCACATATCTTGCAACGAAGTTGCCTATGTTTTAGATCATCCGATTGTAGGTCTTTTGGTTCAACCCTTTTATTCTCTGTTGCCTATTTCACCCAGATAATCAAGGGAAAGCCGTAAATTGTGATTTTTAGCTAAATTTTGGGATCCGGACAAAACCGAAAATTTCTCTAGATAGGGATTTTCAAGCAAAAAGTCTCTCTTTCATCGATGTTCTATACATTGGCTGCCAAATGCCACATATCTTGCAACGAAGTTGCCTATGTTTTAGATCATCCGATTGTAGGTCTTTTGGTTCAACCGTTTTATTCTCTGTTGCCTATTTCACCCAGAAAATCAAGGGAAAGCCGTAAATTGTGATTTTTACCTAAATTTTGGGACCCGGACAAAATCGAAAATTTCTCTGGATAGGGATTTTCAAGCAAAAAGTCTCTCTTTCATCGATGTTCTATACATTGGCTGCCAAATGCCACATATCTTGCAACGAAGTTGCCTATGTTTTAGATCATCCGATTGTAGGTCTTTTGGTTCAACCCTTTTATTCTCTGTTGCCTATTTCACCCAGATAATCAAGGGAAAGCCGTAAATTGTGATTTTTAGCTAAATTTTGGGACCCGGACAAAATCGAAAATTTCTCTGGATAGGGATTTTCAAGCAAAAAGTCTCTCTTTCATCGATGTTCTATACATTGGCTGCCAAATGCCACATATCTTGCAACGAAGTTGCCTATGTTTTAGATCATCCGATTGTAGGTCTTTTGGTTCAACCCTTTTATTCTCTGTTGCCTATTTCACCCAGATAATCAAGGGAAAGCCGTAAATTGTGATTTTTAGCTAAATTTTGGGACCCGGACAAAATCGAAAATTTCTCTGGATAGGGATTTTCAAGCAAAAAGTCTCTCTTTCATCGATGTTCTATACATTGGCTGCCAAATGCCACATATCTTGCAACGAAGTTGCCTATGTTTTAGATCATCCGATTGTAGGTCTTTTGGTTCAACCGTTTTATTCTCTGTTGCCTATTTCACCCAGATAATCAAGGGAAAGCCGTAAATTGTGATTTTTACCTAAATTTTGGGACCCGGACAAAATCGAAAATTTCTCTGGATAGGGATTTTCAAGCAAAAAGTCTCTCTTTCATCGATGTTCTATACATTGGCTGCCAAATGCCACATATATTGCAACGAAGTTGCCTATGTTTTAGATCATCCGATTGTAGGTCTTTTGGTTCAACCCTTTTATTCTCTGTTGCCTATTTCACCCAGATAATCAAGGGAAAGCCGTAAATTGTGATTTTTAGCTAAATTTTGGGACCCGGACAAAATCGAAAATTTCTCTGGATAGGGATTTTCAAGCAAAAAGTCTCTCTTTCATCGATGTTCTATACATTGGCTGCCAAATGCCACATATCTTGCAACGAAGTTGCCTATGTTTTAGATCATCCGATTGTAGGTCTTTTGGTTCAACCCTTTTATTCTCTGTTGCCTATTTCACCCAGATAATCAAGGGAAAGCCGTAAATTGTGATTTTTAGCTAAATTTTGGGACCCGGACAAAATCGAAAATTTCTCTGGATAGGGATTTTCAAGCAAAAAGTCTCTCTTTCATCGATGTTCTATACATTGGCTGCCAAATGCCACATATCTTGCAACGAAGTTGCCTAAGTTTTAGATCACAGCAAATAGCGATGTTGCACTCCTTTGTGTTCCATTACACAACGGCATTCAGGGAAGCGAACGTGCGCACAATTTAGCAAGAAAGGGGTTCGAATAGGACATGACAATGGTCGAAACTACGATTTTCACTGTTGTCGTCATTTGAAACCTTTTTGAGGATGCAGTCGTTTTTAATGGCGGTAGCAGCAATCTTGCTATGTGGCCATTAAACATTTTGGCAAGATTACATCTACATAACTCATCTTAAAGCATCCAGTTACTAACTCCTCCATGTCGCATAAAAACATTTAACTATTTAATTCCAAAATTCTATTCGACGAGATGTCTGCTCATTAAATTCAAAATCACATTCCTTCGAAGGACAACCCGCATTCCACCTGAATACATTTGAATAGATTTTCCGCTTTCATTTCCTCTCTGAAAATCCGAAAACAGCAAATCCACAAAATTCACTCTGAATCAACGGAACGATTGGCATTAGGTATTCGTATTCCGAATATCATGTGAAAAGAAAATTTGCAAGAAATACACCCATACACCCAGAGAGCGCTACGCGTGTGCATAATGCATTCAGCAGTTGAATTTAAGAACAAAAATTTGCATCCTTTCAATACTAATTCACTTCGAAAGTTGAAAAAAAATTCCATTCAAGTTGAAATTCGTCCTCGTCGAGTATACATAGTGTTTCACATGTTCCACAGCTGACTGATGTTCGAATTTGAATACCAAGCATTGTACAGAATAAAAGAAGTCTATGCAAGGATATCTAAGTGGCAGGATCATTTTCAGGAAATGTCCCCGGCACGAGGTGGAAATTAGGAATGAAAAGCGATTGACAGTGTGTGTATCGATATTTATTGGTACTCGGGAGAGTTATTTAATGCAACTGCTAATGCTGGAGCAGCAAGGATAACAAAGTTGGAAAATAGCAATAAATTTTAATTTGCTGAAAGCTTTTTGTTTATATTATTTGTTGGGTGGCTTCGTTAGAGATTTCT
The DNA here is from genome assembly GCA_905220385.1 of Xylota sylvarum. Lineage (NCBI taxonomy): Eukaryota > Metazoa > Arthropoda > Insecta > Diptera > Syrphidae > Xylota > Xylota sylvarum. Next base: position 96,531,040 of record LR999957.1, on the reverse strand, counting down.
ATCACAGAGGGTGGGATATTTGTTTTGTTCAGTCGAATGAGGGGAAACTTTTTCTTCTTTGTAATCAAATTGAAATGTGTAAAGTCTTTTAAGGATCAACAAGTTTACTGGCGGGCTTATAACTTGAAAGATTCGCACCTTTTTTCTCTGTGCTCATACATATGTATGGAATATATGTATTTAGGAAGCAACCTGCAACCTCAAAAACCACTTCGCGTGCCCATCCTTCATATGCTATGTATGTAGATAACTAACCCCAACCATTGGAGTGCCACCACATAAGCCATTACACACGCTCTAACAATTTCATTGGAAAGTTTATCTGCACGCACATCAGACCTAACCCCAATCCTACACCCATTTCCATGTCCTTCCTGTCAACTGATAGAAAATTGCCACTTGTCATACAAAATAAGCCAAGGTATCTGCACTTTGTTTGCCTTGAAACAACAAATACACGCAAACACATAACAGTGCAGAAAGTTTTTGCATACAGACTCGGTGGCGTCTCGATTTGTTACTACACAGTAGCGTGGCATTTTTGTTGCCACCCCTGTAGCATATCTCATTATTATCATCATGCCAGGACAACAAAATCCCATTTTCCTATTAAGCCATGACAGGCAGCCAGCCAGTGAGCCAACCAGCCAGGGACGTTGTCGTCGGTCGGTGGGATTGTAAGGAAGAATGAGTGGATTCGTGGTGGCCGTAATAAGTGAGTGTTCTCATGCGTGGTCATAAATTTTGTGCAATTATTTTGATGCGATATTAACTGGAATGGATTTGTTGTTATCCTTTTTTGGTGGAACTCGGGGTTGTTTGTTGGGTGTTGGAAGTTTTGCTACAAGAATGATTGATGGGTATTTAATGAAGACGGGCGGTTGAAATTGTGTTTATTTGTTTGATTTACAGGAATGGTAAATATTTTATGAATTGATGGTACTATGTGTGTGTTTAACTCCCTAAAGCGCGATATACAAAATGAAGATTAAGTATTTTAATCTTATAGAGAAAGATGGAAAGAAAGCGTTTCTCGATAAGGTACGCTTGGGCGGACATGGGTTCATTGTAAAGAAGGTGTAGGGTCATCCAACAAGAGGTGTCATTTCAAATCAATAGAAGAACGCAGATATTTTATGAAAAATGATGACATTTTTATTTTTATCTAAAGTACAAACCATGAGGTTAGTACCTAATGGAATTCAATATCTACCAAATGTCCGCTTCGGGTCTACCTACAAATAGCTATTTTTTTGATGAAATTTTTCATCACGTTTCCGCATAATTGCGACTGTATTTCGCGAATAATAGGTCTTATATTTTTTTTAAGGGCATGAATCGTTGGTGGAACAATTGTGTAGACTTTATCTTTAACGTAAACTCAAAGAAATAAGTCTAATGTTGTTAAATCGCACAATTTCGGCGGCCAATTGAAGTTTCCATTTCGAGAAATCACACGTCCAGGAAATTCGTCACGACACAGAGCCATAGTTTCGGCAACTGTGTGGGATTTGGCGCCGTCCGCCAAAAATAAACGTCATCCATATCCATAGCATCAATTCCAGGCATTAGTCAACTTCGTTCAGTAATGCAATCCATTCACTGAAACAGTCTCACCAGCAACATTTTCGAGAAAATATGTCCCAATAACACGCCAGCCCAAAACCACACCAGACTATGTTGTTCCACTATTTTTCTTGGATTATCAAAGTCCAAGATGCGAAAGATTTGTTTGTTTACGTACTTAGAGAAATGGAAATGAGCCAAAATAAGGCAAAATGCGGCGCAAAGTGGCTGTGGATAAGCCCAATACCTGTGATCGTCTCAAAATGAAATGGAAGCGCCTCGGTTTTCAGTGACACTCTCAGCTACGACGACGATATTTTCAGCTGACTTTGTTGAACGAATACGAGTTAGAGCCTTCACATCACTAACCTATTCAAAACGTTCAAATTTATCCATTAAATAAAGTGCGAGAAGGCGCTTGATGAAGACCGAAAGCAGTACGAACTTTCCGAAACGTTTCCGTGATATTTTCACTGTTTTGACATGTTGTTCAAGTATGTTCAATATATCCATATTTAGTAACCTGGTAGTTTCTGGTTATCAAAAGTCATTGCAATGATAGTTGAATGTTGACAGTTCAACAATGGTGTGAAATTTAAAATGACCCCTCTTGTTGGATGAATGAACCTTTACTTCCTTTCCAGTGAATCATATACTCTTTACGATGAAGTAATTTATTGCAACAATGCTGGTTATGTTCAGATCACTAGGATCGTTTATTGTCGTATTACTTAGAATACTCAGCTTATAAGCCTGTCTGCCGATGACAAAGTGTCTGATGATAAAGTCCCAGAATCTTGCCTTACTTAGATCTGTTGTTGGGCGAAGAAGCCTGTTTGTTGAATGTGTATTGAGATGCATGCCGAGTGTTTGTATCGAGTGAGTCATGTCCAACTAATTTCTTAGTTAGTTAATTGTTAGTTAGTGATCCAGCTTTGTGGGAATGTAAGAAAGTGTTTAAAAAGATACTAGGGATACGACCCAATTCAAAAAGTTATGTCGGATATTTTTGAAGGATTTTTAGACTCTGTTCTCGCGCAACTCCCTTAAGTCCATCTCTAAGTGAAATGGATGATAGTTGCCACAGTATCGTTAACTTCCTGTTATACCCACATCTATCATGTGGTTCGTCATGCACATCTATCCTCTTCCTGTTTTTCCCCTCGACAATATCGATCCCTTCCTTTCATAAGACATCCTTACCCTATAGGCACTTGTGTATCCAACTGGATTTCACGAAGTTTTCCGATCTTGATTAGGGCTGGATATCACTTGGTGTAGCCATGGTTTCGTTGTTGTTATGCTGGGAATGTATTTCTTCTGCACTTCCTTCAAAAGTATCTAATGGTTAACGAGCTGCTACTCGACATAGACATAGAAAAAACTGGCTACAGAGTGGTTGCCTATGCAGATGAAAGTTATATCCCCGCTTCCGGAAAATACCCTGATATTCTCCGGGAAATCCTCCAATGTGCTCTTCTACGGCTTACCAGATTGTTCTCAAAATGCGGACTAGGTGTTAACCCCCTGAAAACAGAACTTGTTCTTCTTATGAGGAAATATAAAGTTCCCCTTATTGACCCTCCCACGATTAAGAGCACTAGTCTCTCTTTTAAAGTTATTCCAAAATACTTAGGTCTAATTTTGGATAGTAAACTAACCTGGTCAGCCAATCTACTTGAACGCGTAAGGAAGGCAAAAGTGGCCTTCTATACTCGTACTTTGCCGTTATCGGACAAATACTACTGTATAGTGTGATCGCCTAGTGGCTGGCTTTTAATATGGCCACTCACTTCAATCATTTCATTTCTTCATAGCGATCAAGAAAGCCTTGTCCTGGATGAAATGTAAAGCAATATCTGTCAGGGATATTAGCCTGGAATCCTGCTTCCTCACATCAAAGGCCACTTTAAACTACTGTCTGCCTCTTCTGGAGATGACTGAGCATTTCAACATTCACCTATTATGGGTGCCAGGCCACAGAAACATTGCAGGAAATTGCAAGGCCGACGAGCTCGCCAGATAGGGTACGACCCATAGGAACCTGCCGAAATGGCGGAACTGGGGTATGTCCCTCGCTGCTTGTAAACTCTTACTAAAGCTGGACGCTTTTATCAATACAGATGGAAAAATCTCTCTACTTGCAACATTTCGAGACAGATCTGTCCTAGGCTTGATCTGAAATGCAGTGCCGAGTTGGTTCTGCTGGACACTGCCTGATAGGCCAACATGCCAAAAGTTTTGGCCTCTTTTCACATGACTTCTACAGAAGCTGGTTGGTTTAATTAGTTTCGGGTAACGAAATGGTGGACTTTTATTGGTTTAAGTGTGTCCACTCTAAATTAAACCTAAACCTCCTCCGGAAGAAGGTTGACTGACTAATAGTTACTTACAGCTGACACTAAACGCACCATGGCATTATTTCCATATCCTGCATCTGTCTATTTGGACTCATAAGGCCATTACTTGACAGGATACCTACCAGTGCATTAGTCGTCTTTGCTATCTTGCAAGCCATATGCTGTACAATGGAGAGGTACTCAGTCTTGGAAACCATTCCACTGAGTTTTTAATCTAAGGATGTCATCACACAGTAGTGGGCCCAGTACTAAGCGTTGAGGAGGTTTCCCTGAATTTATACATGCAGGTGTTGTTTAGTTTCATCGTCGGTAGAGTACAGTAGAACCCTTTTTCTAAAATAGTCCATTCTAAGTTTTTGAAAGTAGTTTGGGACTCATTTAAAAATCAAGCAGAAATGAATCTTTCCAACAAACAGTTCTATGTAGTTCATACACACAAGACGAACTACGTTCCACAAGCCTTCCTATTCTGATCCTTGTTGTAGGAATGACTAAAATTCTGAGTAAGAAAACACGATAGAATCACCGTTTTTTGAGTTACGTCCAATTCGCATAAAGCTCACGAATGAAGTGGTGTCCATTCATGGAATTTTTGGCACCATTTCGCTCAAGAATTTCTAGGATTGCTGCGAGTACCACTTAACTATCTATTATAAGTTTACCAGGGATTGTGAGTGTCCATTAACAGACATATGTTGCTACTCTTTTCTAAATCGGTTCAAGTAACAATGGTTTTACAGCGGTGTAGTGGATAGTGTGCATGTTTGTGACCCGAATTGCACATGTTCTAGCCCGGTGAGGAAAAGCCACCAAACTATGTGAGAAAAATAAATAAAGTCTACGATTAAGTTTCCCCAAATCCTTTCTTTCCTTTTATCTAAAAAAAAGTACCACTTGTGTTCAAAAGGACAGTTCGTATATGAAAACCTTTAGAGGTGCCATCGCGTTATTTATTGGATTCCTTGGCGATGTTAATTTTCTTATAGAAATTATACCAGAAGCTTACTTACTTATTTAGGTACAGTTCGGGGTGAACCTGGGCCTAAATTAACAAGCCTCTCCAGTTAGCTCGGTCCTTAGCTACCTGCCTCCAGTTGCGCACTCCAAGCTTGTTCAGGTCCCCTTCAACTTGTGCGCGCCATCTAAGGCGAGGTCTTCCTCTGCTGCGTTGTCCGTCCGGGTGTGATTCGAAGACTCTTCGGGCCGGAGCACTGGTGTCCATTCGCTCTATATGTCCTAGCCATCTCAAACGACTACCAGAAGCTAGGTTAAGCTTTTTTACTTTCTCTCTAACTAGACTATTGAGCGAAAAGGTATAAGGTCGGCATTCCATCAACGTCAGTAGGATTTGTTAAACGTTTTGTAAGAAAAGTAAAATGTGGGGGCATTTTTACGATTATACAGTTTTGATAGGGTGCTTGGTATTCCCATTGCGACAGTTCAGTGTAAGTTAAGGCTTTTGTTTACAATCTGAACTTATACGAATCTTTTGATTTTTCTAATCCACCAAAAAAGGAAATGTCTTCCATATGCCTATATGCATACCTAACATATAGAATTTAAAACAATACAACTCTAATCCTCGAACTTGCTGCAAACTGAACAACTTGTAAATAACTACATCTCTGCCATAAGGACGAGAATATCACTCATTTATAAATCACTTACCACCTATGGCCCAATGATTTGCATATCACTTTCGGAAATTTCCCTATAGGCAATTCTCTCATGACACGACTTCCACATCCGTTTTTAATGCATTGCAAATATTCTCCTTGTTTCAAGTTATCTCACCTTACCCCCCCCCCCCCACATATACACACACGCAAACATGTCCGTGTACATGAATATTGAAAAATTAGTTTTCATTCTCATTCCCAACAAAATTTTACAAGAACGACAATAGGGCTTTTATTATCCCCACTCAGACATAACAGCTCCCTATCGTATAAATAGGATATGAAACGAGGTGTGAGCGCCAAACACTCCACACAACCACACCACTCAACCAATTCCCAATGTGTAGCCCAAAGGAATAAACGGAAGAAGGATTCCATTTGCATGAAGTAGGAGCGTCGTCGTACTGTTTCGTCAGTCGGATTAAATTGAAATTATTGTTTTCTGGAGGCGCAAGGCGACGCAGGGTGTGTTTGAATCCTTAGACATGCTCATGTACAACACTGCAGTCATCCGAGCATTGGTCCTCTTGAACTTTGAAATAATCGTAGAGAAAAGGATCTCAATAGCGTATTCGTTTATTTTTCGAATTAAATTCAATTTTGTATTTTAGAGAATTTTCTCCTTGGAGAGTTCGTCTGCAAAGGAGTTGGGGATTTTTTTTTTATTTTTAAGTGGTGAATTTGTATGCAATTTATAAAGGATATACGAGGCTGTATGAAGTAAATGCAATTAAATATATTTTGGAGTTAATTTTAGTTAACTTACATTTTCGATTAATTCTCGAAATTCTTTTAAAAAAGACCAAATCTGTGAGCGTAGACACAAACCTTCTAATAAAAGAAAATCTAGATGTCACCACTCTACTCTTGCTTGGAAGTTGTATTTGTTGTGGCATCGTGGCTTAAGGTTAGGTTAGGTTAATCAGCTATGCTTCGTAATTGGTGAAATTCATCAGATTATGTCCATTAGAGTACCATATCAGCTGGTAAATTTAGCTATTCTCGGAACCAATAAGATTTTTGACCTGATATCGAAGCCAGCAACCTGAAAGCTCCAGTCGCTTTTTTTTATCGTTGAGCGAGTTCCGATTAGAGGTCCGTAGCTCTTGTACTGGTAAATAGGGGTTTTAGTAATTTACACTGTTGAGGGCCTAGACTGGAAGTCTGAAGTCCTTTAGAATTATAAACCCAGTGATAGACTGAAAGGAAGGGTTATAGAGAAGCTAGAAATCGGGTAAAGAACGAGCTTCTGAATTTCATTGTGCGACCAAAAATGGGTTTTAAAAGATTAAGGTGTGAGGAAGAGTGAAGTACAATTTAACTGACACCAGGCGGGATACAACTATAGATTCCATCTGAACAACTGTGGTGGAAAAATCGGTACAGGACCGATAACCATCCATAAGGTCCCCGGTGAAACGTTGTTGACGGAAATCGTACTGACGGTCATTTAGAAGACGGTTTCTTTCAAGACATCTCATGAGTTGGAAGTTTACAATGTTTTCCATGATCTTAGAGAGCACTGAAGTTAGACCTATGGGTCCGTAGTTTGAATGGGAGGTTTTATCGCCCTGTTAAGGAATTGAGCGTTCATGCGCGAGTTTTCATCTATCTCGAAAGATTTCTGCATAGTATAACAGGAAGAGCTAACGTATAGGTTTAGCCTCATTTCGAGAGAAACTCAGACCCTAGTTCTTGGCCTGTTGGGATATTTATGTCCAGTCAATGCCTTTAATTTTGACCCCTTGTCGATCAGACAAGACAGAAGACAAATGACTTGAAAAACCTTGATAACAGACAGCACCGTTGAAGATGGGTGTTCAGTAACGATGGATGAGGGATCATTCCTCTATTGGGCTGCCATCCGTCTTCGGACAAATCTATCTTAAAAGGTGCTAGCTGTTCTTCTCATCAAACGACTTGCGTCTTTTGTGGCGGACGTCTTCTCGCAATTACAGATTGATACTCAGTTTGGTTCCGTACGCCAATTTGTCGCTTTGGTATATATAGCTTTGAGGCGATCTCGTATAGGAATAATATTAGCTTTCTTAGAAGGCTCACCTGCATCACGGTTATAGAGGTATTGTGGAGCCATTGAGTGGCTACGTTAGATGTTGATGTAGATGTTGTAGTTCTTGCGTCGTTATTGTGAATCCAGTAATTTTCTGCCATTGTGCTTAGTTGTTCTGGGATTCTCTGGGCTGTTTTTTTTTTAAATTTAACGACTTCTTTCGAAACCAGTGCGTTTGAGAAGTTTTGGGGTGCCCGTGGTGATTTTGGGATTCTGGGGTTGTTTTTTTGTTAATTCGAAATGTTGCAGATTATACTTAGAGCCTTGGATTATGTAGATAAGTCAGCTATCTCTGGATGCAACTCTTCCCCATGAAGCTATCTTTTTATAACCTTTGGGCCTTTAGATGATCACTGGCAAGGTACATAAAAATCATCAGTACCGCACACAGTCATTAAGATCTTTACTAATGGTGCACTTCGTCATATGTCAGTTCTTATTTCAATCGTGACAACGTAAGAGAAAGCCAGAAGTCATCAGGTTTCATACAGTTCTCGGCTTGTAACGTCCACTAAGTACTACAGCTGATAGAGTACCCATCGTCGAAGTAAAAAAAAAAAAAATTCGAACTTGTACCATTACCTCCACCTCTCTATGAAACAGATTTACAAACAAAAAAAACCACCCATTGTCCTGTCCATTAAGAAATTTAACAATTTCCCTTTTCTCTCAATAAAAACTCCCTCCCCCATCCAACTAAATTAGAAACTTCCAATTCACACCAAATTAGCCCAGCTCTCTCTATTTCAAAAAGAAAAAGAAAAAAAAAACAACTGCAGAAAGGAAATAACTTCAAAACTCCACAATCAAGATTTCAACTTGTCCTTTTGTCCTGTACGTCCTGTTCCATCTCTACCACACCACCACGCCATTACTAACTAATTCATCTATTCCACCATCTGTCCTCTGTCTTCTGCTTCATTTGACTTCATTTTATATCCGCTTTCTGCACAGCAGCCCCCTCCCGTTTGTTCCAGTCTTTTGTGTCAAAACGATGGAAACACAATTGAAACTTTTCTCCTCCTCATTGTGTATGTGAGCTGTTGTTCGCGCGCACTGCTGCTGATGTCATCCTTCAGGATGATTGCACTCACTGAATCATTATTTCTTGTGTCGAAAAACCTAGACACAGGGAGTTTTAGAACAATGGCCAAAGCTAGAGAATAGAAATGTTATTTGTACGAGTATCTCGACCTCATTAAATGGACTTGTCGTGTTGAATGATGCTTCTTTAATCACAAACCACACAAATTCTCTATCGCATCTGAAACTATGCAATGAAAACTGACTAAATTTGGTGGTATCTAGTTTCAGGTAAACGACACGAAGCCCCATTAATCATGCAAATGCTAGAGGAAGTCTCTGCCGCCAACCATCTTAGTATATTCACTTAACTCCTCGGTGTAAGCCGGTGTAAAATTCCCAGCAACTACGTGAGATAATTACCTGGAAAGATAAGACCTGAATGGTGTAGAGGTGCCATCAGCATCAGCACCTAATGTTTTGATTGGGGTCGTGGTTGGTCCTGCACAACGACGTAGGAAGGGGAAATGTGGTTTTGCATAAATTGGCTTCGAGGAAAAGGATATCTTGAGAAATTTCTTGATATTAAATTTCTCCGAGACAATGCAGGATGAAATGGATATTGCCCTAGGAGGGAATATTATCGTCTCATTGGGGACTTCCTTGAAGCTTAATTAGAATTTCAAACTTAAAAGGATGTTTGTGGAAATTGATGCACCACATGAGGCATTTGAAGGACATCAATTCTCTTCTCTCTCTCTTATCTCATGAGAAAGGAAACCTTAAAGTAATCATAGGAAATTCCTTAAAGGATATCCCAAATGATTTCCTTGTCTTTTGCGAAAATATTTCTTCTACTGGAAAGGATCCAAAAATATTTTCCTTTCATTTCCCTCCTCTCCTTATCTCATAACGTACATGATATTACTACTCATTCCCATGGAGAACGAAAATAGATGGGAATATCCTTTTTCTGTCTGTGCGATAACCGGACGGAATATTATGTCATTCAACCCAATTCACATCACAGCAACACACACGCCAAAAAAAAAAAAGGAAGCCAAATCGGAACCAATGACCAATTCAAGTTGAAGTGTTGCTCACAGAGAATATTTCATTCATCTCGTCCTTTCATCAGAATGTTTATTGCTTCCTATGAGCGCCGCCGACTATTCAACAAAAAAAAAAAAACGAAAGGATAAAGGAAGAGGTCATAAAAAAATGTCTCCGCATTTAACCCAATTTTGTTGATGCATTTTTAGGATAAACATAGCAGCCTCATTGACACCTTCATTAAGCGGATAAGCAGAGGTCCTTTTTCACTCAGACATAGAGACTGCTGAAATAATGTGAATCGTTTAATTCTCTCTCTAGAAATGATGTGTGATCCTGTGCTGTATTCTTGTCACATACTCATCATAAATGTCTCTTGCTTCAATCACATCACACACCACCGACTGGAAACTCCTCTTCTTACATCCTTTCATTCTTGTTTATTGGTTTCGTCAACAACACACACGCACACATATATATACACTTATACTCACTGAGTGCGACTATAAAACTCCGAGGATAACAGAAGAAAGAAACCAGAGCCATCCGAAAGGAAGTAGAATCGAAAATTCTAAACACGGTTGGGCGCTCCCCAAAAAAAAAGGGAATGCTTTTGACTTGGGATTTGTAGAAGGAAAAAAAAAACAGCAGGACCCTTCTCTCAACCATTAACGTCCTTATTCAGTTAGGCAGATGGATGGTGAGCAGAGGAGCGATGGGGAGTATTAGGTGCCTCCGTGTCACATGATGTCAGCCCGAGGACGAAATTGAGACAATTTCGGGTGATTTAATAAATTCCTGTTGCCCTAGTTCGCCTTTAGTGTCAAAGTGACAGTTTGCAGCGCGCGTGTATGTAATACACACATCAGCCACGAGTATGCGTCTGGTATGAATTTAAATTCCCAGCATGAAAGGTGTGAAAAGTTGTGATTTGATTTTCGTCCTTTTTTTCGTACTTCCCTTGCCGTTTTCCTTCCAATGACATCATAAAATAATGTTTGGATTGCGATAACATCATTCTCTAGGGGAGAATTAAAAAGCAGGACACAATACCACCATCACAACCTCCACCGCGACCGGCGACCGCTACTGCCACCACCACATTTAATCTCTACAAAATGTATTGCGAGTCAATAACTGCCGCCACCACTAAAAATATCCTTTTTAATGGATTGTATTTGTGGACATAAAATGGACCATTTGTGGCGGTCAAGAAAATTGCTTGCAAAAAGTGTGATATGCCAGAGGATTTGGCAGAGATAGCGCGGGGAATTGATGAAGGGAAAATAACCAGGAAAATCTCTCCCTCTAGGGACGGATTTCATTGCTAAATCCTTGAGAAATTAAACGACACAAAGACGACTTCGAAGATTGTTGTCTTTTCGGACGGCCAAGAGACATTTAATCTTTTAAGAATATTTGAGTGCTTTTTCTGGCGAGATATTGTGAAGTGATTTGAAGTGGGTGCCCTAACGTGGGTTAATGTATGCCCTTTGTTTCGAAAGAAAATATTTGCACTCAAAGTCGTTGTAAGTCCTTTGGAAAATATTTATAGAAGGATTGTATAGTGGTGCAATCGAAGCAAAGTTTTGTAATGAAGTCAATACATACTCTCTATTCACAGCAAACTATTAGCATTTAAGGACTCCACATTGTACATCGTCTTATCCTGGCAAGAAATACACAAAGGTTGTCATCGGAAGACGATGCACTTCCGATTCTCATCAAATCTGTGTTTCGTGACACAACTTTCAAAAACTATCCCGAGTTCTACCCTTTCCTTGAGAGTACCAATCCTTGAGAGTTTCGATAATATTCAGCTCGCCTTCAAACTATAAATTTAATTTCACGAATTTCCACTCCACACTCTCCCATAAAATGAAAAGGATTGTTTATTTTTTACCACACTTTCCTTGCAAGACCTTCCACACATATCAGGTTGTTAAAAAATTTACGACTGTCTGCCCAGGGTATAGGAGTTCCATTTCCAAGAACTCAAATTAACTACAAACAAGGCGCCAACAAACAGTAAATCAATAACATTTCCTCCAACATATCCCTTCAGTTCGTTCCATTGTCCTTATAGAGCACGAGCACCCCACAAAACGGCGGCGGCGGCGGTCGGTTTATTTCTTTGACTTTTGCACGCCATCTCCAGGATCTATGTATGTAAGTGGCTATGTGGAAATTTTCCACAATCACGCAACGCTATACTTACATAATTATCATTTTCCTGTAACTCGGGGTAGCATTAAAGAACTTTAAACACCCTCAAGGAACTCATTTTTTGTTTTTTGGTAGAAAAATGTCGAGCTCATAGAAACGCATTAAATCCCATTTTTTCGTGTGAAAAGTTGCTGAAGTACTCGAAAAAAAATGTGTCCTCCTTTCCTGGCTAAAATTGTGAAAAGTTTTTCCTTAAAAGTGTACCTCAGGGCTGCACATTCGAAAGTCTTAATGAAAAGCGTAAAACGATTTCTGTAAATCATTTTGAATGGCCTTAGGGTTTGAAATGGAAAGAAGAAAAAAATTGGGGGAAAGAGCGAGGAGTTTGGAAGGACTTCGAATGCATTTTATGGACTGCAAGGATTTGTTTTTTTTTTGGGTTGCCTTAGTCGAATGTTTTAGAAATGAAGGTAAGGCTTTAACTTTGTGCCATTTGAGGTTTTAATATTTGAATTATGTGGCGCACAGCTGAAGATGCTACATGAATTGAAATTACAATGTGTAGTCAGGTGGAGGGACGAAAAAGGATGGTGCAAGCGAGTGCAAGTAGGAAAATCTGAAAATGAAAATTATGAAAATGTTTATTTATGTATATCCTTGTATATTCTCTTAATGGTATCTTGTGGACGCCACGGCTCAAGTGGTTAATGCGGTGGACTACGGAGCGAGGGGTTCAAGAATCGATCCCCAGACAATATCTAAAATTTCTACAATATCAGCACATTCCTCTCGTCTAAACAAATCTGGCCAGAGTTGGATTGTAGGAAAACCAGCAAAGTTTTTTTCGTCAATAGGATAAATGTGAGAAAGATAGTTGGCACACTGTCTGGTAGGCAGACATGGCAGAAGGCTTGGTGCTCCCTTCAATGATTTCTGTACAATCTATGAAGACGAGGAAGAGGAGGAAACCATGACACATTTTCTGTGTATCTATTTTGCTCTATCGGTCTTGATAAGGAGAATCCTAAGCGAGTACTTCTTCAAGAATCTTAACGATCTAGATAACCTAGACTCAAGTAAAAATAAAGCTTGTCACCGGGTCAAACTGGTTTAATACCTTAATGGCTAATCACACTTCCTCGGCATGGGTTCACACCAAAAGTGGTTGCCTGGGCTCATGTCCCATATGGGAAGTCTACATGAAGATTCTGGTGCTGGTAATTCGGTTTTACCATAGTGCTATCGCAATGGAACTTTTTTTTTGGTATAAGTGTGTCTATACTGGGACAACCACCCAACCCAACCCAACCTAGGTGAAACCAGTAGGTTGGTTAAAGTTCTCAAATAGGCAAGGCAACCAAACCGGAGTCACTTAGTAAACCCGACGGTACCTACACTGAGACGAAGGCGTTAACTTTTAGTCTTTTGTTGGAAACTCACTTTCCCGGTAGACAGATTACGATTGGGTCACAGCTTGGCCCACCTGTGAAGGTTAAGCTTGATCTAAGCCGTAAAACTCGGCGTAGCTGGTATACTGCCTCGGCCGTGGCCAACAAATGAGGCTATCAAATATGCTGTAGCATCTTTTGATGGCTTCAAATCCGATAGCGATGGAGTGTACCCAGTCTTGCTGCAACAGGGTATAAACCAGTTGCTGCCATCTCTGAAGAGAATCTTCATTGCACTGGCATATATTCCTATACCTTGGCGTACGGTTTGAGTGGATTTTATACCAAAAATTGGTAGAGATGACTACTCCGTCGTTCAGAGGTTCAGAGCTATATGTAAGTCTGTCTTCCTTCTTGCTGAAAACTTTGGACAGACTAGTCGAGTTTCAAGTGCGCAGGTCTGGACTGAGGATACACCCTCTATCTGAGTTGCAACATGCATAGCAGCGTGGAAAATCCTGTAAGACTGCGCTTCAAAATCTAGTTGCTAGAATTGAAAGCGCGTTCGATAGAAAAAAATACGCCATAGAACTTTGTAGAAGAGGCCTGTGGCCGCCATGTAATGGCACGTGTTAACAGAGGCTGCTCGCAAGGTTGCGTACTGTCTCCACTTCTATGGCGCATGGTAATTGACTCTCTGTTGCATACTCTCAATAATTCAAGCGTCTACTCTCAGACATACGCAGATGATGTTGGCATACTTTCTGTCGGATCTTGCTTAGATACTGTCTGTACTAATGCTCAGATAGCATTGGCCATAGTCGATGGCCAACTTTCTATCAGTCCTTTTAAAACTGAAGTTGTTCAGGAGGATTAAAGGAGGATTGTTACCGGTCTGACTCTGCCAGTGCTAAAAGCGTCACTGTCCAGATCTTCGATGAAGCGAAATATCTGGGAGTGATTCTGGATAAGAAACTTTTATGGGCAATGCATGTCAAGTCGAAGACATCTAAGGTGCTCTTAGTTTTCTGTCAGTGTAAGGGTGCTTTTGGTAAGACATGGGACTTAGGTGAATCGAAAAAGATCCTCTGGATCTATACGGCCACGATAAGACCTTTTCTAGCTTATGCGTTGGTTGTTTGGCGGAGGGGGTTTTCGCCTAAGTATGAGACGAAACTCCAACGAACGCCCGTCGGCTCGGCTGCACGGGGGTTGTCCCGAGTACGCTCTACTCTTGATACTCTGTTTATTTTACCTCTCCTTAATACTTTCATGCTGTACTATCAAAGCAATCTACCATCTTAGACAGGGTGTCTACGACCCTAGTTCCTTGGATATGCCGCCTGATGTAATGTAAATGATGTTAATGCATTCAGTAATGGATTCATTCAGAGTCTGAGTCTAGGCTGGGGTGTAGTCGAATCCTTATGGATGGCTCGAAAACTAGTCAAAGGTCCAGTACTGGTGTCTTCATGGAGACCGATAACACTTAACTTCATTACTTCTTAAGCAAGCATCTCTCTGTTTTTGTGGAGATCTATGCTGTCCTAATGGCTGCCGACTATATTCTTAAGAACAGGTGGCAGGGTCGGAGTATTTGCGTCTGTAGCTATAGTTAGGCTGCGCTTAAGGCCTTGTTCAACACTGTTATCCGTTCCCAAAAAATGTGAGAACTTTTTGAATTTGGTCGCAAGTCTGAATTCCTTAACTTTTGTCTACGTTCCAGATCACGATTGGATTGCGGGAAATGAGATTAGTAAGCAACGCTCAGGCTCGTTCAGGGCCTATATTGAAGATTGGGTTTCCTACTAACGCAATTGTGTGTGGTACGGTTCTCCAGGATACAGGCAGACTAAACGTATGCTCCCCACGTCTGTAAGAAATAAGCGACATTCTTGCTGTCTCTCCACAGAAAGACTGTAGACAATTTATTGGCGTTCTTACGGGAGAATTTCCTTCCTTAACATTCCAGGGGAAATATTATTCCCGATAGAGGTGAGTGTTATATTCTAGGAGACTATGCATAGGCGGCCTAATTTACAATTTCCTTAGAAGACGTTTCTATTAAGTTTTTGAAAATGTTATTCACATGCCTTCATCGATTGATAAAGTGCTTTAGGGGACATAAATCCATAATGGACTAGTTCTAGTAATGGAATAATTTTAATGGGACATAGGTTAGGTGAAGTTAAGTAGAGTAGGATTATGAGTTTATCATAAGACACTAGTCATCATAGTGAACCCATAGCGATCTCTAGAAAAACTTAACAAATCCATTTGTATAGAAAGTCCAAGGATGCAATTTCTTTATTTGTCTGATCAGCGTGATTGGTGTAAAAGGTTTGCAAATTTATTTAAGCACTAGGGTGTACATTTTTTGTGACGAATAGCATTTGATGACTTATTTATTATTCGCGGTAATTGTCAAGTGGTAATTAGGTAATGATGTCATGCACAAAGTGTAGTCGCATCCAGAGCAGCATTAAAAAAAAACGGAGACACAAAGACATGCTACGAATACGTATTCGTAGTTCCAACTAAATGCGGGAGCGCATCATCAATTCAGCTGAATCGGTGGCGGACAGATGTACATATGTTATTACTAACAATTACAGTCATTGATAATTTATTTTTTATCATAACAAATAAATAAAAAACTAATTTAAAAGAAGATAAATTAATTAAAAGATGAAGTGGATCTAATTTTAAGCCCCTACCCTCGCCGCAGTTTGTTTTTCTCTGGTCATTCGCATTTGAGTCCCAAGTGCTTGGAAGAATTCAAAATCCTTTATAAATGGTTTGATCAGCATCATCTACATACATACATACATACATATGTACATATCTATCATCTCGCTAGGCAATTAATTTCGAAAATAACTTGTGTCATGGATATATGTATGTTGATGTGTATGTGTTAAGTGTGGCCTTCTTCATCTCTCCTTTTTCTCTCAGTAGTATTCGTATCTTACTTACTTAGAAGCCGCTGCAATTCGATATGAACCTGGGACTCAACCAACAATCCTCTCCAGTTAGCCCGGTCCTTAGCTAACTGCCCCCAGTTGCGTACTTTGAGTCCTTTGAAGTCTTCTTCTACTTGAGTGCGCTACCTAAGGCGAGCTCTGGAGGAGTGCTGGTATCTAACTATCTACTCACCTTGTCCTAACCATCTGAAATGACGGATACGCAAATCCTTCCCTCCAATGACTGTCAATGCAAATGCAGTCGAAAATCTTACGAAGAATTTTTCTATCGAGACGAAAACAGAGTTCGTGTTTCAGCCATAACGCCATAAAGCTATAAAGTATAATTGAGATGATCACGGTCTTATATAGAATTGCATTAGTTGTTCGCAATAGAGCCTTACTAATCAATTGCCTTTTCAGTCCAAAGAAACCGATATTGGCAAGAGTTATTCTTCGTTTTATTTCAGACAAAGCCCTTACTACCTCAAAGTTATAGCCGTCGACTGTGATACCGTGTCCAATTTGTCAATGTTACGTGTCTCTTGTTTTTGAAGTTTTCATTCTCCTTTTGCCCGGCCAATCCCAATGCACTTTCTGGATGTCAGTGATATGTGGATTAAAGCAGTCTAGGGCCTCTGCTAGTTGATCACTCTCACGCGACTTGTTAAAAGTCCGAACATTCCACGTGCAGATCCGAAAGTCGTTGTTCTGGTTTTGCTTACTGGATGTTGGTTGTCTCGTAATCATAGGTTTTCTCCATGTTAGGGAAGTTGTCCCGACCCAAAAGACTCAATCTGGAGGGCCGGGTCCTTAATTTAAGCCCATAGGACGAACGTCAGATGTAATGATGTCTGTTCGGGCATTTGTGCGTGGCCATTGTTCCATCAAAGACTCCTCCTTAAACTGAACTGATAATGACCTCAAAGAATAGAGAAGATCTTCTACATGATATTTACAACATCTAAAAGATGGTAGGTATATCGGTATGTGGGTGCGCTAAGAACTGGAGAATTCACTCTTTACCGCACTTAGGTCAGTATAGACCAATTGCGTTGCCCAAAAGGTTGAAATGTGTAGAGCATTATTATGCCGCAGCTCTTCCGCCAATATTTGGCATGATCCTTTCCAGGGGAGCCGTTGCCTTTGCTGCCTTTTCAGCTATATGCTGCAGGTGTTGCTTATAGCGTTCCATCTAATAATGCCAATGTACTTCAACTCTGTTTGAAAACTATAACGTGATCGTCCGCAGTTTCTCTTATAGTCGACTGCTGCTGATGACCATTGGACCATCACGATAGCTTCATTACAGTCATGCTCCAACTCCTCAATTAGTTTGGTAACTGCAATGATTGTTATGTCGTCGGCGAAGCCAATTATTTTGAAAAATCTCGGAATTCCAAGTCTGAGGACGTCATCGTACATTAGATTCCATAGTAGCGGACCTAGTACGGAATCTTGAGGAATACCGCATGTGACGGTATACTGCCTCGGTCCTTCCATCGTCGGTGTCGTAGAGCAGTATCCTATTTCGAAAATAGTCCGTCATTACCTGCTGCAGGTACTTTGGTACTCTCTCGGCCGTAAAAACTCAAGTTTGCGGTATTTAAGGCATTCTTGACATTAGGGGGTTAAATGGTGTATTAGACCTCGTGGAGCAATATCTAACCAATAATCGGTAAGATTGAATGTTCTACTTACTGCGTCTGGTATACAAACCATCCCGTCAATTTAATACAGCCACAGATGACGTTCACTGGTTTGTCGGACAGTTCTTCGATGTCCTGGAAAAAGTATACTCCCAGGAATTTGTTTTTTAAGTAACAGAGACTTAGGCAATGACACAGGAAGTGGGTAATATCTTTTTAGACTCTATAAAGATCTTCATTGGTCATTGGCCTCGTGATCAGTCCTATGAAAGTAGAATTTATTGAATATAGGACACATTTTTCTCGTTGTAGCACATGTGCTTAGGGAATCTAATATTTGCTTTCATTAGAGCTTTATTCCCGCTTCCGTGTCTAAGTGTCCAGTGACGAGCCTTTCCTAGCCAGTTTATCAGGCCTTTCATTCCCTGGTATACATTCATGACCAGGGATCCAGCAGACTCTTACAACAGCACTTCACAAGCCGAGTGTCTGGCCGTCGGTAAAAATGGTGATATCCTCATGTGGTATTCCCTTCATCGCAGTCTTACAGACAGCTTTTGTCACTACTAGGGCCTCTGCTTGGAAAACTCTACTGTAGTTCGGGAATCTGACTGATTTAGATATGTTCAGCGTGTCGGATGACCTCGAGTCCTGCCGTTGATGTTGCTGCACCAATACCCGATAGCCTTTGTCCTTTCGTGATGACATTAGGTTGGTGGAATAGAACACTGACAAAGTTAAAGCATCTCTTTATCCAGGTTTCTATGTACTTGCATGGGTCATATGATTTGTCGATGTATTAGGAACTTGTTTCTGTGATATCATTCATACTTACATCCTTGATCCTTTTCCTGGAAACAACAAAACGAACTTGAGCATTTCTATAGGTTTTTTTTTAAATCCCATCAGTAATCAGCATTCGTCCATAAGCCCTTAATAGTTCAATTCTTTTGCGTCAACACCAGTCTATCACAGAAGTAAAAAAGGAGCAAAAAAAAAAAAACAAAAACACCAAAAACCTTCTAAATTGGTAGCATTTCTATTTCTTATTTACACTTTAGTAAATAACCAATTTACAGTATACAATAAAACTTGGAAAAGCTTTTCCATTTTCTAGAATTTTCCTAAATTTTTCCCTTCCCGTCTCCCGTTTCCCGTCTGCCATCACTTAAATCAACCGCAAACCTCAAAAACCTCAAAAAAAAAAAAAAAATTCCCCTTGAGCCATTTGCATTTAGATGAACATCCGTTTCTA
This sequence comes from Xylota sylvarum, assembly GCA_905220385.1. Taxonomy (NCBI): domain Eukaryota; kingdom Metazoa; phylum Arthropoda; class Insecta; order Diptera; family Syrphidae; genus Xylota; species Xylota sylvarum. The sequence continues at coordinate 96,511,867 of LR999957.1, read as the reverse complement.
TACCTCATCTCCATATTTCAAGATTCTCGTCCTCCCACCGCTAGTGCCACCGCGAAATTTTATCCTTTTTGCATAAATTATCTCGACTTCTGGTTGAGGACTCGGATTTTTGGCTTCTACCCCTCCACAAGTTGATGTGACATTTTGTCACAAATTGCAAATTTAGATGCCTCCAATAGGCGGGATCGGGTATCCCCCGCGGGTTGTTCCTCATTAAGAACCTTCGATTTATTTTGGATTTTTTTTTTTGTCTGTCTTTCTAGCTTCATACCTGCTTGATTATCCTCGACATTAATCCTTTTCATCCGCGGCGTGGCTTCTGTTTTTGATTCGTCAAAGAATGAATGGCAATTTGAATTTAAATCAGGTAGCAAGGATAACGATTTCCCCCTGCCATGACGGGGATAGGCCTATGTACATATATATATCCCAGGATAATGGAAATCATTTTTCGTCCTGATAAACCAATAAATTCCATCTCATGGTGATCCCCTTGAAATCAATTATTAACTACCTGTAATTATATACACCCCAGCACAGGCTTCTCCGGTTGTGATTTTCATTTTCGTCCTGTTTTTCTTCTTTTTTTTTTTTTTTTGTGGTGTTGAGCAAATCCTTAGCTTTTGACATGGATATGAGATTCCATTTGCGCGCGTCTTATTTGTCTGCCTTTCGCTCTAAGTGCAAATGGAAGTCAACACAATGAATGCTTACATCCTTAAATCCTTAATGGAGACATTTGTGGTTGGAGAAGGAGAAGAATTCGGGATAAGGATGAGATCATGTAATGGAATGTTTTTGTCATGCAATCTATCCGGTGTGGTGGTGGTTGTGGATAATGGTGTCCTTTCTTTGCGGTGGAACAAAAGGACTCAATTTATACGAATTAAATCGAATATGTAATAAGGAGGGTTACAGCTTTAAGCAGGACATTTTTCTTGTTTTTCTTTCTATCCTTTTTCGGTTGTATATATCCTTTAAAATTTATTCACTTTTATTGGCCTCAGAAGGTTAGGCGGAGGCAAAATTTATGCGACAACTGGGCACATGGACAGCAGTGGTAGTAGTTTTTGTAAGTTTGGATCCTCTCTGGCAAATGCGGATCCTATTTATGAAGGACTCGAAGTTTGATAGTTTAACTACTGTACTGCCGAGGGTGGAACTTTTTTTTATGTTTTGATGAATGGCTCCCATTTGGGGTGGAAGGATACAAGTGTACGTTTATTCTTGTTTTTCAATTTTACAAGGACGAAGAGGTGAATTCGGTTGGATGCATAATTTACGACTGCAGCCGACTCATGCGATAGCAAACGTTTTCACTGAGCTCTTGGCTTACGTCGTTTTTATCAGTCGTTGAATCGTAATGATTTCGGTAGATTTTGTCGTAATTTCGTAGTTTCGAGCGTAAACTTCCACCAGGAGTACGCAAAGCAAATCCGTTTGTTGTTGAAGAGTCTATATCGGCCAGAGGGCCGTAGGGACTAGCTGAATTACTTCTGGCACGTTTCTGAAGAGTGTTGCTTGCACTTCGGAAGGAGAAGCGTGGCAAATGATCCGATAAGTTGATGAATCCTATACAAAACAAAAAAATTTACATTTTACCTTGTTTTTGTTTTTTATAAAATTGTAAGGATTAGGTTGGAAAAGAAAACAAGAGCATCTTGAAATACTTAGTTGTGAGTGATGTAGGACTAACAATTTTAACATTCGTCGCATTAACGCGGAAGATATACGTCTTATAAGAGCAAAAGAGGAACTATCGCTAAGGATATGTCCCCAAGTATCGTAACCACTTTTAAAACCATAGGATGGGACATTTGCCTGCGTTATACATGCAAAGTAGACACCAAATCTATTCCCGACTTAGATTTTAATAGCAGTCAACGAAGGACTGTTTGGATTTCGCTCTGTTATGCGATATACCACAGACACCGGAGTTGAATTAATTTGGCAAGGTCATCACAACTGTATTGTAGATCCTTCAAATACCTATCCCCCCAAAGATGGTAGATTTCTTTGTTTTTATCAATGAGGTTTTGCACCCAGCAATATACCACGGAACGAAGCTACGGACAAACTGGTGAGGAAAGGGGTGAAAAACATAGATATACCTACGGTTACAACCTTAGGAGTAGCCTTAAAGGTTGTTAAGACCGCATACAGTAGCTCATTCACAAAACACCACGAAAACATGTGGGAAGACACGTCCTGCCTGGGCTGAGTTATCTTAGAAAAAATCCTGGTTCGGAAAGACCCTGGAGTTCGTCAGAAATACAGGACGCTTCCCGGAACAGTGAACCCCAACCAATACTCCATCCTCAAACCAAACTTCGCCTTCATCTACATCCCCCCTTTTTACCCTTTTGTACCACACAGTCTTTTTATTTTTTAGAGAGGAACACAGCAAGCCCAATCGGCGGTCTACGTGATGAGGTCAGTCTCTCCCTCCCAAACCAACCAACCATGTCCTAACAGAAGACAAGGACGACGGCACCAAAGAATGTTTCTACGAGCTGCTAAATATGACGTTAAAATCGAATTGGGGGATTTGGACGACAAGATAGAAAGGGAGGACATCTTTGGTAGGACGATTAACAAGCACAGCCTCCAGGAAACCAAGTCCGAAAGGATGTTAGGGCTTATTGACTTCGCTGCGAGGAGAAATATCACTACAGCAAGTACACGGTTTCCTTATCTCAATATTCACAACGACGGTCTCCTGATCATCACACGGTTAACGTAAGACATGCTTCTAATATACTGGATGTCCGAACCTTGTGAGCAGCCAACATCGACTCGGATCACTACTTTGTTGCATCCAAGGTACGAATGCGAATATCTCAAACGCAACAACAAAGAAGAATTACTGTGAGAAGATATAACATCGAAAAGCTGCAATCGCAAGAGACCACTCAGAACCTTTGCCGAAAGCGTATTCCGACATTTCAATACCAATGACAACGCTGCCAACATTTCACCTCCAAGAAACCCATGGTTTGATGAAGAATGCCGCCAAGCACATGCAGCTAAACAAGAATCAAACAAAGCGGTGTTCCAAAGAAGTTCGAAAGCGGCTCGCGATCTCTACGAGCAGAAGAGACGGGAAGAACATCGGCTTCTTCGAATGAATCGCGAAAAGTGCGCGATTGATGATATTGAAAAATTATTCTCCAGGAATGAAGTATAGAAGTTTTACCACTGTATAAAAGAACGTGTCAAGACAACAAGACCCGTACAAAAACCTCTAGAGATGAAGAAGGGAACCTTGTACTAGAATCACAGTATGTGCTAAGAATGTCCAAACACTTCTGCAGACTATATAACTGTGACGAAGACCAACATCCCGCTGTCAGGCAGAATGAACCATTCCGTCCACCTGATCAAAACGAAGTGAGGATAACAATATCCAAGTGTAGATCCAACAAGGCTGCTGGACATGACGGCTTAACAGCCGATGTATTGAAAGCAGCTGGAAACTCTTTTGATCAGACGACTGTATGCCTGTTGAGTGGAATCTCAGCATCGTTTGGCTGTTCCTCTGAATAAGGCCAATTATGGAAGTATTAGCTTCCTTAGCATCGCGTACGATCTTATCTGCAATACTTTGTGAACGCCTGAAACCCTTCGTCAATACCCTGATCGACCCCTATCAGTATGGTTTCAGGCTAGAACAGTCTACAGTGGATTAACTTTTCATACTTTAACAGATCCTGGGAAAAACCCAAGAAGTCCAAATCCATACCTACCATCTTTTTATCGATTTTAAGGCTGCATATGACAGGATGTTTTAGAGACGGGCTATACAGAGCCATGTCTAGTTTTGGCATCCCTGCCCAACTCGTTCGTCTGTGCAGGATGATGATAAAGAATGCTCGCTGCTCCATAAAGGTCGGTAATGATCTCATCGAGACCTTTGATGTCAAAAAAAGGATTTAGACGAGGTGACGCGTTGTCATGGGATTTTTTCAACATCATGCTTGAAAGGATTGTACGAAACTCACAAGTCAATACCGGAAACACAATTTTTTAAAAGTCTGTGTAACTACTAGCGTATGCCACAACAGAACACAGCGGGCTGTCACTACTATTGCAACGGAGGCTGCCAAAATGAGTTTAGCGATAAATGGGGGCTAAACCAAGTACGTGCTGTCACGAAGGTATGCACAACATCGACGAATTGGATAGAACGTCATAATCGACAGCTATAACTTTGAGATAGTAATTGACTTTGTCTACCTTGGCTCTTCTATAAATTCTGAAACCAGCACCTCAACGAACGAAGAATAACTCTTGTCAATCGATGTTTCTTTGGGCTAAGAAGGCAATTGAGTAGTGGAGGCCTATCCCGAACAACTGAGGATATTCTGTATAAGACCTTGATCATTCCAGTCCTGCTTTATGGGGCTAAAGATTGGACTTTATCTAAAGCGGATGAAGAAATCCTCGGTCGCTTCGAGAGAAAGATTCTTTGTAAAATTTTCGGTTCCTTTAGCGTTGACGGGCTTTGAAATAGGAGATTCAACGACGAACTATATGAGCTCTACAGCGACATCGACCTAGTCAAAAAATTGCTTATTAGTCGTCTAAGATGGCTAGGACATGTAGAGCGGATGGACACAAATGCTCCGGCCCATAGAGTCTTCGAATCTAACCTGAAGGGACAACGCAGTAGAAGAAGACCTCGCCTTAGATGGCGCGCGCAAGTAGAAGGGGACCACAATCGACTTCGAGTGCGCAACTGGAGGCAGTTGGCTAAGGACCGGGCTAATTGGTGAAGCTTCTTAGTAGACTCACCCCGAACTGTAGCGCCACCTGCATAAGCTAGTATTTACATGCATGCTTGAAAAATTATCTCCACTTAGTCCGGACACCAACCATGGAGTATATTCTGAAACCTATCGATAGCTGAGTTTCAAACCACTACACCACAAAATCTCTCACAGTCTCCCCTCATTTATGACTTACGCTATAAAGGAGTGTTTTCGTCGTAATAGACGTGACTCAACATCAACCGCACGCACTTGACTGGTAACTACCAATTAATTAATCAATTGGCGATTATTTAGAGCAGACTTTGCTCTTCTATAGCATTTCAAGAACAAATTGACAAGAGTTTTGTTCTGCCCCTACTTTGTCTAGAGATTTGAATATATTGCTGGTGACGGTTTCCATCAGACTGTTGATAGTATTTAATTACATTATCAAACACGATTGCACTTATAAATGTTAGAAGAAAATGTTGTCCATGATCATGACTGGGATTAAAAGTTTAACCTTCTATGTAGTTCCGACAACAGCATAGATACTAGCTGTTCAAGAGACTAAAGTAAAGAAAAGATCAGCTTAGCTTACATATGTATCTTGCGGAAGTACTTATATTTATGTATTTAGTGCGTTTTTGCGTAAAGCCGTTGAAGGTCTTTGTCAGTTGGGGATTGTCATGTTTTCAGACAGGTGGCATAACATTACAGGGTGTCAACAGTACACCTTCTGATTCGTTTAAGTGAAGTGGCAGGTTTAGAGAAGTTAGTTTCAACAAGAAGATTGCTTTATTTCTAAGATTGTCGTTAACTCATCATTTGAGTAAGCCAGGGGCCTGTGACGGTTAATACGCATTTTGAAACCCAACCAACCATATCAAATAAGGACCAACTCACTTGTTCCATCACTTTGACTAGAGCTCTGTCTTATTTCAGTCTTCTCCCGTCTGAGATTCCTTCCTCTGGCCTTCACGGCTTCAATGTAACTACTTTGTGGATTCTTTCGTTGTTTGGCGATATTACAACATGCCTATTGAAAAAAAAAAAAAAAACAGAAAACAAAACAAAATGTCGAAAATCTCATTAAATATTTCAACGGTGTACTAAAAAAAAAAACAAAAAGCAAAGAAAACAACTCACGTTCAGCACATCAAACCATTCTCTCAGATCTCCGTTCGATTTCAATAAAATGCGATTTCCTTGATTTTCTCCACCCAAAGTCAGCTCGATCGTTTGATGTGTTATTCGCGTAATAAATTCAATTGACTTGATGTCTTCTAATTTAATCTAAACAAAGGAATTTTAATAACAAAGTGCTTTGTGTTATAGACGCCACTAACCTTCGAAATTGTTTCACCACACTGAAAGCCACCTTCACCCTTCTTCAGACAACATAAGTGATCACGAGTCAGAATAAAGTATCTAAAGGCAAAAGCACATGCACCAAATTATGTCATTTCCGTTTTGAAATTGTAATATATACATTGGAATACCTTTCCTTCCACTTTGAGAACAACTTGTCACTTTGTTGCCAGAGAATGCCTTGTTTGACGACACCATGTCTGGTAGGAGTCTTCTGACCTTTTGTTTTATCCATCTACTATTTGTACCTTAGGAGAGTGGGAGAAGGGACACAGTTTTAATCCACACTGTCTTCCCTTCCTGTGGCCCGAAGAAAAATCTTATGAATGGGAAGTGTTAACACTCCGCGCGCGCGTTCACACTCTAACGTAAGCAACTGTCAACTGTGGAGGCGCACAGTCAAACATAACAAACACACAAGTGGAAAGATATAAAAATAAAAATAAAAAATGATAAAAATTCCACTAATGTCAAAAACTCATTTGAATAAAACGTGCGAAATGGTATTTTGCGAAACCGGTTCCCATCCACTACATACGTTCCAGTATTTATCTATTTATTTTACTAAAAAGATATGAGAATACTAAACGATGGTTTAGAGCGTATTTAGTCGGGGCGCACAGAAATAGTGTATCTATCGCAGGCACACATTCATGTACATATACCTACATATAACCAAGCGTGAATTTTATAATAAATCACATGAAACCGTGATCAGTGTTAATGAGTAGTTTCATTGGACGACGACAGTGACGACAACCACGATAGTGACAGAGAGCGACACCACTGCCACTGCTGCTGCTGGTGCTGCTGGTGCTAGTGCTGGCGATTAGTTAGATTTTGTCAATGGGAAATTAATTCAGGGTTGAGGTGATGATGATGATGATGTGAGCTCAGTACTTGGATAGATGTTGTTAGCTGATTGCTGCTGGTCTGTGAGTCATTGGCTCTTAACCCTTTGAACAGACAGTACAAAGGAAAATTGAAATGTCTTACTAACCAATTATTTGCAGTTATAGCTGTAGAATGTTAATGAGCAACGAGAGAGATTAATTGTCAATGGCAGGTGCAAAATCCGTTTATAGATACTTTTTTCTTCTGTTTTACGTCATCGTGTGAACACATTCGCTAAGATAATTTTCTAGTGTATAAATATCTTTTCTGTTGTCTAATAAAGATTGCTCCGCTTTTAGAATATTCTTCTTCGTGTGTCCGAAATTTCACAACAAACCCTCATTTGGAAAATGTATCTATATGGCTGGAGACACCCACTGGATGAGACAAAACGTTTCGAAACATGGTGAAACGTTATTCTATTGTATGTCGATACATTTGGACTTCATGTCTTGAAATCGGTAGAAGTAAGAAGAAAACCAATCATACCCAACACCACATTGTGAAACACATTTCTAAGATAGAGCGGGACTTTTCCCATGTTTCATAGTCACCACAATATACCGTCATCTAAGCAAGTCATTTGCGTCATTCTTAAACAATGTGGTGGGTGGAATATACCCAAGTCACGGCATGCATCGAGTCAAATATTTTAATGGAATTTTTGATTTACAAATTAAACTGGAGCAAAAGGGTCGTTGATTCCATTGAAAGAGCATATTTTAGCAACGCAGAAATGTTCTCGGCAATACCGAGTACTCAATGCGTTTAATGATCATCAGACAAACTCAAGCAGATAACTCGAAAGTATGATAGATACTTTCCATGTTTCCATGATATTTTCGTATGAAACTCTGTTCTGGAGAACTATCTGCAGCACAACATGATAACACGAAGGTTAAAAGTTTTGATACCGCGCTACATTGTGTCGTTGGCTAAATTGCAAAAACAGTGAAAGACAAAGTATAAATACTATCCTTCCTGGATATTGGAGGAGCTTTCAATAATGTCAGAAGAGATGCGGTGTGTAGGACCCTGACAAATCTCAATGTAGACCATATCCTAATCAACAGGATAGTGAGTATGCTAGAGCAAAGGCATATTAAAACTGAACTAGCCCTCAAGGTAGAGTCATCTCACCCTTACTATAGGTTTTCGTTCTCAACGAAACACTCCTAAAACTTAAAAACATTGGAGCCAAAGTGACAGCCTACGCGGATATGTGGTACTGGTAGTAATAGGAAAATTTCTTCTAGGTTATGCTCCGTACCTAGATTTCAAGAGACCCTTCACAAACTCGTTCCCGAGCAGAGAAGAACGAAAAACGGTCAGCTTTCCAATACATGTAATATCTTTGCCTTCACAAATGGATCAAAGATGGATGTAGGCGTGGGGATCTTCTCAGGAATCTTATCTGAAACGGATATATTTAAATCAGTTCCGCTCCCGAACCATAGCAATGTTTTCCAAGCGGAGGTCTTAGACGAGACCCTCGTGAAACTGCGAAGAAGACAATACTATTCTAAGGTATCACCTTTTTCATTGATAGCCAGGCAGCAATAAAACCAATTTACGCTGTCGAAATAACATCCAAGCTTGTGAAGTGCTGTCATTAAGTTTGTAAAATTCTTGGAACGCATCACAAAGTTGGGGTCTGCTGGGTCCCTGGACATGAAAATATTCCATGTACCTAATGAGAAGGCCGACGAATTGGTCAGAAGAGATTCGGAATCCACATCAGAATAAGTCGACACCTCAGTATTTATCCCGCCTTCCACACTGAGACTCGAAGCAGATGATCCTCCCTAGACACTTGTGTGATCACAAGAAGTATATGGCCATGTTTTGATAAGAGTAGGACCGACTGGATTATGCAAAAGGATAGAAATCCGTTTCTCTGATAGGAGTCATCGTGGGTGATTACACTCTGCGGTACCATACGAAAAAAACTTAGACTAATGGAAGAAGACTTATGGCATGAATGTGGAGATGAGGAAGTTATTTTCGCATCAGTCGGCATACTACAGGTGTTGACAAGGCACATCCGGCGGTAGACGTGCCATATAATGGCATAACTTTTTCTGCTGCTGATGACCGCTATTTCTTCTATTTTCTGAGCCAGTTGTAGACCCATGCAAGCTAGTCTTGAATGGTTTGGATAACTTTATTGTAGTCATGTTCCAAGTGCTTCGGAAGCTTGACTATCAAGATGATTGTCGTCAAAAAATCCCATCATTGTTGTTGATACGAGTATCGGACTTCTCAGTCTTAGGATGCAAGTACGTCAGTAGTGGTCAAGTATAAAGCCTTGCCAAATCCCGACTCTAACGAAAATCTGACTCGTTTATCATTGTTGCCCGCAATCATTCATCAGTATCCCCTAAAGATGGCCCTACAGTCGCCAACATCAGAAATGCTGCATTAGGTGAAAACCTACTCAATGACCTAAATGATCTCAGTAACGCCTGTACGGCTAAGATTAACTCCTTCATACAAAGGAGTAAATGGTTCCCTGAGTTAGAGGCCGATCCATCCACTTTACACATCGTTAGCACAATGGACTTTTTGCTGGTCTAAGTGCATCCTCATCGAGGCCTAGTTTCAACCAATCATCCCCTAAAGATAGATCAACATTATTTAGGTAGTAAGTGTTTGCTGGATATTAAGCCATTTCGCGATGTAAAATATTTTCAGCAGCCATCTATGTGGTTATTCGATGTCATTTATTGCAGCAAATGAGTAGTCCTTCAAGCATGCTTAGTAGGCACATAATATGTGAAGATGTACGACCGGCGACTAATTGATGCAATGTTGAGGTATGCCATCAACCTCAGTGGTCTTCCATTTATTCGCAGACTCGCATCATAAATTAGTTAGAGTGGGTCAACTATCAGTCTTATTGGTTCTGATTCCCTTTCCATAGTTTTACCATTATGCAGCTTCTTTATTTCCTCCAGAATGGACTGGCGACTTCGTTTTTTATACAAAATCTTCTATCAGTTAAGAATTTTTAAGTGTAATGTCGTTTATTATACTTCTGCCTCATCCAGAATTCACTTGAGTACAATATCCACCTCTGTACATAAATGCCAAGAGGATGCTGTTTCCTCTGACGTTCTTGGTGAAGTTTTTCTTCCTTTGATAGTGATAGTGACACTATTCAGGGCCGTCATCCATTGTATAAAGGACTCTCTAGGTATGCCGAGATTTTTAGCATACTCTGTGATATATTGCCGGACAAGCAATCAACAGTAGATCTAACCAATCCTAGTTTTTTGTAGGCTAGCAACTGATTCATAGACTCAATTTGCTGCTGGAGAAGTCATAATCTCATTTAAATTCTTAACCTTCAACAGGGTCTCATCTATCACAGGTCTGATATCGGCTTATTCTTCAAAGATCTTGACACATTCTTCTGGAAATCCGAGGCTTGGACGCCTGCTTCTGACTTTCTAGGTGTTTGACGTTCTTTTCTGAATCTTCCTCAGCATATTTATCAGTTCTGTACAGCGACATCGAACTAATAAAAAACTATGCGTCAGTCTTTTAAGATGTCTAGGACATGTAGAGCGAATAGACACTAACGCTCCGGCCCTCAAAGTCTTCAAATCAAACCCTAAAGCCTTCCCTTTCTAGGATTAGATGCATTGCCTTCACCGCTAGGTTCCAAAGAAGAGGAGAGAGTACCGTACCTTTTGGAATACACCTACTTACGAACCTCAGAACTAGAGTTGATAATCCTATTTGTCAACAAGCCAAACGACCCTGCAATTTCAAGATTCGTGAGTACACGCATACACGTACAGTCTCCTCACTGTCGTTTAGTTATCATGAGGGCCAATCCTCGTTCCTGAATTTTACACTAGAAGACACCGACTACACCCCGTCGAACCAATTATTCAAGACCAAAATTTCCTCACGAGCATTCCTGACTGTAATGAATGAGTCCTAAGGATAGTTCAGTCTACTTCTACACGGACGGCTCCAAAACTGGTGGGAGGGTGGGTTGTGATGTCTTCTCCAACAAGCTCCATCTAAGCATCTATGTCATAGATCATTATACGTATTTCAGGCGGAAATCATTGCGATCAAGAAAGCCGTGTCCTGGCTAAAATGTAATGCAATATCTATCAAGGATATTAGTATTTGTACTGACAGTCAAGCGGCAATCAAATCTCTGGAATTGTGCTCCTTCACTTCAAAGGTCGCTTTAAGCTGTTGTTTGTCTCTTCTAAAGATAACTGAGCAGTTCAACATTCACCTATGCTGAGTGCCGGACCGCAGACACATTGCAGGAAATTGCAATTTTGACGAACACGCCAGACCAGGTACGATCCATAGGATCCTGTCGAAATGGCGGAATCTGTTTATGCCCGGGCCACGTTATCGGTATTCTTACTGGACACTGTCTGATAGGCCATCAAGCCAAAAGGCTGGTTCTCTTTTCACATGACTTCTGCAGAAGCTGTTGAGGATGAGCTCTGTTGGAAAAAAGACTACTCCATCTAGGAGTCTCCCTTCTTTGATAACCTAGGCGAACTAGTCATTACGTCACGAGCCTTCTTCGCTTTATCTATCGAAAACTAGTTGAAAGGTTTGAAGCTGCATATCGCCTACAGAATTTTGCTGTTTAATATGATTAATTGAGCGTATGGCCCTGATGTTTTAGGGTTAATGTAGGACGGGGTATATCGTTGCAGCAGCTTGGGAATTTTGGAAAAGATAGCTAGGACCTTTCTGAGTCTTGAAGCGTCAGAGACCTTTCCTATGTTTCCACAAAAAAGTTGAAAGATTTACTTTGGACTTTCCTAAGGTGAGTCTTATAAGCTTCCTTTTTTGTACAGGGCTCAGATTTGACGATTACGAGACTGCTTGGTTCTAATCTCCTGAAGTCTGGTCTTGATTATGGGCGAGACATGGGACATTCCGCGATTAGGGCCGCCAATTAGTTTCTCTACAAAAGTGTTAAGCGTATGGGATTTTTTGATATTCCTACACATCGTCTCCCTATATCTTCAAAAACCACAGTCACTGCAAGTTTTTTTTTTCCCATCTCTATCTTGGGAACACTTGGCAAACATGTCTTCAACTATTGTGAAGTCTCTCCTCGCTCGACTCCTATGTAAATTGTTGTCATTTTTTTATTGATCCTTTTTTGCGGCGGTTCTCTATACACGTACACGTTACCCTTTTATGTGTGCTCAGGAGGGAGCGGATGGCTGGAGGTTGCGTATAGGCGCATTAGTGGACATAAAAGCAATTTCAAGGATTTTTCCTCATGAAATAGGATTTCCTTCAGTTTTACGTCCTACGGTACGTCCGCAAAACGATTGAAAGAATTCAAGTTCTATGTGACACTCTATGGTGGTGCTTGCTAGTAGTGCGGCTGGTGCTCAATATAATTTTATTGCACCCATATGTGAGTACATGTGTGTTTGTGTAGCAAGGCAGTGGTGCGTTGCGGTTTATTGAAAATATTCCTTTCCGCTTCATCCTTTTATGAGGACTCTTCGAAGTTTTTTTTTTTTTGTTTTGTTTTACTGGATGACTTTATTCGTTTCTATTTGCCGAGGACAGACGGAGTAAGTGGGTGGAATTTTCATTTCATTTGATGACATTTCTTCTCAGCGAACTCTATATGTATGTATGTGCCGGGTGAGGGGGTACACTTCAAATAGAAATCATGACATTGACTTTAAGGATAAAGAAAGAGTTATTTCCTTTCTTTTCGTAGAACGAAACAGAGCCTCTAAGTTTGTTTTGAAAAGAGATTTTCGTTTATAGAATGTTTATGTTTGGGATATTTGAGTGAATTTAAAGGACTCTTTTAAAATGCACGACAATGAATCGAATTGCATGTCAGATAATTGAATTGGGAAAATTGGTCCATAGCATGACATCGATGCTTTGTCTCTCGGCAGGTAATAAAATTAATAACTTTTGGACTGGTTATACTATACATAGTAGGGCTCTCGATAATTTTGACATTTGGCATACATACATACGTATAGAAGCTGGAAGCAATGGAGAGTTTTAATGCAATTCACCCTGCTGCTAAAGTAATATGTTTTGTGGTTATATTTTGGGATGACATTTTGACAGCGGGTGCTAGATTGGAGCTATTTTTGGTTAAGAGGAGTGTAATTGAATAATGTTAGTATACACAGGTCAAGGAGAATGGTATACATCAAGAACCAGGTTCTAGGAGTAAGTTTCAAATTAGTTTGCTTTGCAGAATGGTATGAGCAATTGGGACAAATGAGGTTTTATGTAGTTAAGTTGATGTGGCCACTTAATACAAGAACGTGTATGCTGCTGTTTACCATAAAGTCTTCAAAATATCTGATGCAGACTTTTTAAAATCGATACTGAAATGCGTGAGTTATTTGTTCATTTAGCGAGTATCGACAGTTATCAGAGAAAAGCATACTGATTAAGCCTAAAAAAAAACACCATTCATGCCGTATCCGAGCACAGATTAAGTTTGTTTGTTTGGTAATACTTTGTGGCCTGTGAAAAAACGCACCAGCTTTCTAATACTATCCTTGTCTGGAAGGATTTCCGTATAAGGCATGATTAATCGTTTTGATTGTCTCAGCCCTGGGACTTTGTGCCAGTGGGACAGACGAAGTTTGTGTTTCCAATCATTAATCATCGCCTTTTCGGCAGCCCAGTTGCCACCACAGGCTCAGGTCCTATGAACCCTGATGCTGAGCTAGCCCTAGTTAGTTCATCTGTTTGTCTCATCTTTTAGTTTTATGTCTGGCAAGAGATTGTAATGCATCGTACCAGCATTTAACTGATATAGAGTCAAGACTTGAGTGCAGAGGTGCAGACAAATGTAGTCAGCTTTTAATATGAACGTCAATGAGTCCCTCCATGGTTGTGAGAAAAAATGATGTTAGGCAGCTCACTAGGCCCATTTTCGTGCCTAAAGGTAGTCGGGATGCCAATTGTAGCTGCTCCTAACAGCAATCATACCCGATGAATGAAATCGATTACCCTCTGCGTACCTAGTACCTAAATTGAAGATTGGGTAACCAACCCCTTAGGAAGATCGTTGGTGGTAACAGATGATAGGGGAGGAGGAGTGCTTTCTCACTAAAACACTTCCTCTTGCTCCAGGCGGCAGCGGACTAATTCTTTATATGGAATCAACTGTGGCGTCTACAATCTACCAGTCAGGCCGAACTATTAGTTTTATCCCTATGTCAGCATATTTAAATCGCAGCTGTATCTGCTTCTAATACTGAGCCAGGGTATTGGAAAAGAGATGGTGGTGGATGAACCCTTAATTGGCCAACTTTAGCGCTTATATCCTTGAAGTGAGTTACTGACTCCGGAAAGTCCGCCCCCAATACCTAGGGGTATAAAAGAGAACTGATCTTCCAGGTGGGGGGTTGTGCGTCAGGGTAGCTTCCCTACTACAGAAAACACTTTACGAAACAAGCCTCGGAAAAGGGTGAATTTACTGTTGTGTAGATCTTGCAAAACGAAAAAAAGACAACGACGTTCGGATCTGCACCTGGAATGTTCGGGCCATGAACTGAACTTAGACTGCTCTAAGGCAGATATAACCGCCATCCAGGAAGTGTGGTGGGATAAGCTGGGTAAAAGAAGGATGAAAAACTGTGATATATATACGGTATTGCCATAGAGAACAGAAGTAGAGTCTATTTGAGTGCGGATTTGTTGTAAGCGGCAGACTTCAACATGAATGCTTGACCTTTAAATAGGTCACTGAACACCTTATAACAATTCGGCAGCATTAGCCTGGTATGCGCTCACGTCCGCGCAGAGAAAAGAGAGTGTTTCTACGAACTCCTGGACAAGACGTATGAGCCATGAAACCATGTCAGGAAACGGACTTAGGCTAAGTGACTTTACTGCGGGACGTAATGTATACATAGCTAGCACACGATTCACCTCAACATTTGTAAGGGAACATGGCGGTCACCAGATCATCAAACCGTCAACCAAATTGATCATGTTGCGATCGACGTAAGGCACTTCTCCAGTATCCTAGATGTACGAACATTCAAAGCGGCCCACATAGATTCGGACCACTACCTACGACCACTGCACGGCTGCAATCGCAAAAAACCGCCAGACTCTTTGCCGATCGCGTATCTCTCAACCTCTCGAGAAGTCCTATGCAGCCATCATCTTGGCATCGTTGCCAAGAAGCCATCAGAACAGCAGCAACTGATGTGCTGGGTTTCACCCGACCACTCCCACGATACTCTTGGTTTGAAGAAGAGTGCCAGCAGGCACATGCAGCAAAACAATTCGCCTACGAAGCGGTGCTGCACAAGAGGACGAGAGTGGCTCGTGGGATCTACGAACAATGGAGGAGGCCAGAACATCGACTTCTCTGGAGGAAGAACAAAGCACGGGGAGCGCGCGATCGAGGAATTTGAGAACTTCTACTCCAGGAACAAACTTCGGAAGTCTTACTAAAACGTAAAAAGAACGTATCAAGACAAGAAGACCCGAACAGAGACCTGTAAAAATGAACAAGAAAACCTTGTAAATGAGTTACAGTCGGTACTGAGGATATGGACAAACCACTTCTGCAGACTGTTAAACGGCGACTACGCACCCGAATTCCGCTGTCAGGCAGAACGGATCATTCAACCTGGACGATGACAACCAAGATTTCCATCCATCTGACTAGAATGAAGTCAGGATAGCCATATCCACACTCAAGTCCAACAAAGCTACTGTACCAGATGGGCTACCAGGAGAGCTATTTAAGGCAGGCAGAATTGTGGTGGAGAGCATACACCAATCCATTTCCAAGATTTGGTCAGAGGAAAGTATGCCTGATGAATGGCATGAATCTCAGCATTGTTTGCGTATGTATTGTCCAAGTACCTGAAACCATTTGTCAACGAGTTGATTGACCCCTATCTGTGGGGTCTAAGGCCCAGTAAGTCCACAACCTATCAAATATTTAGACTACGTCAGATTCTGGAGAAAACCCAAAAAGTCCAGATCGATACTCACCATCTTTTTATCGATTTTAAAGCCGCCTATAACAGCATCTATAAGGTCCATCTATACAGAACTATATCCAGTTTTGGTATCCCAGAACTGTCACAATATTGGAACAGAATCGGCAAAACTTAGTTCAGTTGTGAATGAGGGCAAATCCTGGTATATACTGTGAACATCGACGAATCGGACAGAACATCAGAATAGACAGCTATAAGTTTGAGGTAGCTACCTCGGCTCCGCTATAAACTCTGACAACGACGTTACATCAGAAATTAAACGAAGAGTTACACTTGCCATTCGCTTCTTTGACCTAAGAAAGCAATTGAGTAGCAAAGTCTTGTCAAGAAACACTAAGGAGACTCTACATACATGCATGTATAACACCCTCATGATCCCGGTCCTGCTATATGGACGTATGAACAAAGCATGGACGTAAACG
Organism: Xylota sylvarum; assembly: GCA_905220385.1. Lineage (NCBI taxonomy): Eukaryota > Metazoa > Arthropoda > Insecta > Diptera > Syrphidae > Xylota > Xylota sylvarum. The sequence continues at coordinate 96,495,412 of LR999957.1, read as the reverse complement.
AAGGCGGGTCGTTTTGAATGCAAAATTCTTCGAATGATTTTCGGTCCTGTTTGCATTGACGGGCTTTGTACAAGGAGATTTAATACCGAAATCAGCGAATGGACATCAACCCTCTGTCCCCAAGAGTCTTCGACTACAACCCGGAGGTACAACGCAATAGAAGAAGACCATGGCTAAGGTGGCGTGCACAAGTGGAAGATTACCTCAACCGAATAGGGATATTGTTAGCTAAGGACCTTGCTAACTGGAGAGGCTTGTTGGTTAAGGCCTAGGTCCAGCCCAGACTGCAGACCCACCTAAGTAAGTAAGTAAGATGTGTAACGGACTTCCTTTTATCATTTTTCAGCTAAGGGCGATTTCTGACGTTTCCAAGATTGTCTGTTTTTATCAGTAGCGCATCGAAATGCGCAGTTTTAGGGAACTTGTTCCAAAGAACTGGGGGATTCACTAGAAAGGCGAGTCTCAATTACAACGTCGTTGCCACAGTCAACCCTTTTACATTGAAAGGTTGACAATCCATCAATGATTGGAAATAAAAATGTTCCTGCTGTAACAGATTCCAAGAACAGAATGTATGAACTTTCAAGCAGCGTCCCCTTATATTTACTTTCATCAAATGACTATTGTTCCACATTGATACTCGCTCTTAATTATTTAGCAAAGTTTTTTTGTCTCCACTTCCGTACAATCCAAGGAAATGTTTAATGAGGTTGTTCAGCGAGTCAAGGATCCTTTCTGAATTCCCCCTAAAGAGCACTTCTCCGATATTGATTCAGGCACCTTGCCCCCATAACATTCTTCTCCTTCCACAAGTGAATTCCTTACAGTCTGCATATTTCCATCCTTTTTTTTTTCCTCCTTTTGCATATTTTTCATGTTTTTATTGTAACACTAATTTGCAAAGCGATAAAGCCCCATAATAAATGCGGCGCCAGTTAACTACTTCATTGGCTCAATGGTGGAGTTGAGGCTAACAGTCAACCGTCTAGCATAAATGAGTCTCCCCCCCCGGACGCCCAATCCAAAACAAAAAATACTTCCATTCAAGTTGAAATTGATTCCAGGACACAGAAGTACCGGCATTTTAAAGCTCAACCATACCGTACAACTCCTCCTCCTCTTCGGAGTTCAATTTCATTAAAAAGAAGAAGAAAAAAAAAAAAGAAAAGAGGCACTCCACAGGGATTCCCTTGGGAATCAATGTATAGCTACAGGGGAATGCCTTGCATTTCTTTCCTCTCTCTCCGGCAATGGAATATGACTTTCACTCAAAATGCGATTACGCAAATGACGGGGTAAATAGAAAGACGAAAGGAAAAAGAAAAAATTCATTCTTTTAACTTTGCCTTCCTTTTTTTTTTTTTCCTCCACTTAACCTTGTTTAAAAAGTCCTCGACGAACGCACACACATCCACCAGTCTATCGATACTTTGTATTCATGCGAAAATTTCTTTTTCCGATCGGCGAAAATTTGCAATTCAACGCACGGATTGTCCCGCCTGGCGCGCGAGGATACCAGCCAGTCAGCCGCCGCCGCCTGCTGCCATCAGTCCGCTGGCATCATCGTCGTCGTCGTCATCATCATCATCAAATCTCGAATTGAAAGAGAATGAGGCAGTGGAGCATTGCTGCCGGCATATCCTACGCTTGAGTGAGGAAAGGAAACAACAATTGAAAAGGAATTGAAATGCTATCAGGCGAGGGGTGGTAGAGAAAGGACGACACAACGACACAACGACACAACGACACGACGACGACGACGTCGACGAGAGAAAGGAAGCTCATTTGATGGGAAATAACTAGCAGTTTTCATGTTAGCTCCAGAGACGTGAAGCATTTTTCCGGCTCCAAGGACCTACATACATACATACATACAACATTAAATTGTCTAAGCACCCAAAGAGAAACGATGGACAATACGTGTTTTTGTGTATAGTTGTGGGTATAAGCCTCTGATGACGATGCGTCTCGCTGATGTGCCGAGTAGGTTGGGGGAGGGGAGTGAGTGCTTTCCGGCCAAAGGATATTCCTCATTTCGGACTTCATTGCATTTTTTCATGCGGTAGATAGTTGGCTGGCTTTGTAGACATTTTCGTTCTCTCTGAGGGGGTGTAGTCTTTCATCGAATAAAAGGATACCAAATTGCCGTATTCATAGAATAGATATATAAAGGCATGTCTATCCATCTTCTTTTTAAATTAAATCAATTTTAAAATTGCTTCTGGACAGGATATTACCAGTGGCTGCATGTTATGTTTGGTCTATGGTTCGGCTTTAATAACCATCCGTTATTGCGTGGCCTTTGCTTCATTATAAAAGACACGCTCTTAATGATGAGTGAAGAAATGTAGAATGGACATCTTACTTAAGTCGAAGATCCTTCTCATTATACACATTCTTTGGAAAAATATAAAACTGTGCCTAATAACAGTCAACCGTCCCCCCGCTCCAAATGGAAAACTTCCACCATTCACGTGCAAAACATTACTTACGGCATTTAAAATACTTAAGGACCTTCAAAGTAATCTGCTATCCGTTTAGTTAAGTACTCATAACAGACTCTACACTTTATACCTCCTACCTAAGGAAAAGAAATTTCTACATAATGTAAATAAAAAAAAAAAAATTGTATCCTTAACCCCGAGAACATTCAGCTAACCAACCAACACTGATATCCTGCGGGCATTAGTTGAAGAAGTACCTTCGCAGAACTTCTATGCAACAGCAGACAACGAAAACATAAACATAGTACGTACAGCGAACGGGGAAAACTTGAAAAAAAGGACCATTTCTTCGTTCGGCTTTCAGCAGAACCGTAGAAGAAAGTACATTAAGTGTCTCCAAGGAATAATTGCATTTGGATGTAATGAAAATTGTTTGCGAAAGTTTAGTTTTTTTTTCTCTCTCTCTCCTGTTTGGCTCCTTCGTCTTCTCAATTGTCCTTTCTTTGGTGGTGAGGGGGAGAAATTTGATGCTGATGCGAAATGTCTTTGTGAGAGGGAGATTCCTTAAGAACTGCAAAGTACGATTAAGGATAACAAGAAGGGAAATTGACAAAGAATCCCTATTTTTGAACAATCCAACAAAACGAAAAGTTTCCCCTCTTTAATGCAATGCAAGGTTGAGTTGATGTTAGTTTGACTTGATGTGGCACAACAAACTACTTTTTGTATGAGAAGATATTCAAGGATTAAACACTTGCAGTCTAATCCGTTGTCTAGACTTGACCCGGCAGTATATACAACAAAAATATATTGAATTCGACTTGGCTCCCCTCATTATGAGCAGTAACTTTGGCCAGGAAAATGTTGGCTCATTAGATACATTGGCTGTCGGGTAAAGTTTACTGAGCTCTGCCATATGATATCCTGCAACACATATGTTGTTGTTGGTGTTGCTGCTGCTGCTGCTGCTGATGCTGCTATGCACAAGGATAATCCAGAAATGTTTTGGCAAAAGTTATAATTGGCAAGCATACACATACACACATACAGTTTGGAGTCAAGCGCCTTTCCCCCATTTGGAGGAGGACATCAGTCAAAAATTTGACTTCAAGAGGACGACTCTGGCAGCACTTTTCCGGGCACAAAATCGAAATTAAAATTTGCCGCCTGAGGGAACAGCCAGACGCAGTTAGGGTGAGTGCACTCTGCCTAAAAATATAAAATGATTTTTTTTATAAACATGTGCTTGTAGGGTATGTTTGTTTTGATTTGTCCCCTGTAACGCACACTATTGCAAGTAATTTTTTGTACAGCTGAAAATAGAAACCATTTAAAGGGTTCTTGGATACTTCTGAAACAACTTGACCGATTTGTATACCGCATTTCCGTTTCTCTCCTCTGATATCCTAGGACGCCATGATATCCGGAGAGACCTAAAAACTGCAATTATAGACAGTAAAAAGAGAAGCTTGTTCGAACTATGCCACGAAGTCGATCAAAATTCGTGGGGAAAAGCCTATCAAGTAGTGCTGATGAAGTTGAAAGGTGGCTGAAAAACCTGATCTACGTCCACCTTGTTTCTAGAAAATGTGATGGCTGTGCTTTTCCCACATTAACAGGAAATAAAAGAACACGTGGAGAGGGTAAATATGACAAGGGTGTTTCAATTGTCTTGCAAGTCTGCGTAAAAATTAAGGACCTGAAAGCACCTGGTGTTGATAGAATCACCAGCATTGCCTTAAAATAGTAATAACGACCTCCGAGCTCTTTCCGCGAGAGTACCAGATTATCTGCCGAAGATAATGACGGACTATATTAGAAATAGGATACTGCTTTACGGACGAGGGAGTATAACGTCACAGATGACGTTCCTCAAGACTTCGTATTAGGTTCGCTTCTGTGGAATCGAAAGAGTTGCGGGATCGATTATGCTCTACGACTCCCAAATATAGGCTGCTGCCATGAAGATGAAATCGTACAGAAATAAGTCTAAGACAGACATACAGAATTAATGCGTTGAGAGTATGCAGCGCCTTCCAAACAACTTCTTATGATGCGACATGTATGGCATGGTACCAACAGACCTTTTTGCTAAAGACCCGCAACGGAAATAACGTGCCATCAGGACAACGTGTACAGCAACTAGTCGAAGGAATACTAACCAATGCTGGAAAAATGGCAGCAGAGATGGTATCACTCTCATAAAGACATGTGGCCGCAGAAATTGATCCCAATATAGACGCTTGGATTAATTGGAAGCATGGGGAGCTGAACTTCTACCTGACCCCAGATGGTTACTGGATGCATCAGAGCCTACCTGCATAGGTTTGGACATGACGACAACTGCTATTGCGCAATATGCACTGAAGCAATGGAAGATGCGAAACACATTATATTTTATTGTCCACGATATCATGAAGAACGGTACCTCATGGTGGGCAAACTGGGTGTGACCCTAACCCAAGAGAGGCTTGGGAAGCAGTTAACTACACTGTGGCGAATGACATATGTACCTGACGGCAGTGCCGCGATGATCAGTAGTAGAAGGGAAGTGGGTGGAAATCTCACACTGTTACTGAGTATGGGCTCAGTTTCATCTATAAGAGATTCCCACCTTCCAACGCACAAAAAAAAATACCCTACGGGACGCAAACTTTAAATGATCTTCCCTAAACGCTTGTATCCCACAAGATTATGCAAAAAGATAGAAATCCATTTCTACCCTGATAGGAGTCATCACAGGGCATGCAGTACAGCATACAAAAATTAAGACTAGCGGAAGAAAACTTATGTCATGGTCATTTCGTCTTATTCGCCTTAGATATTCATTTCTCGGGAGACACTTTTTCGCGTGACCTAGAAGAATTATCCAGCAGACCAGTCAATGACATCTTGAGCTAGATCAAATCAACTGGTTAGTTTGCTAGTTCGTAGGAACCCTATTCGTAGAACTAGGGTTAACCAATGGCCATGCGATACCTCTTCCCAATAGGTATCCCAATGGCTCTATATTCACTTGAGTGCGAGGTTTGAAATTTCTCGCGCTCGCTTATCCACGGAGCTAACCTAAGGGCACTTCACAAATAATTTTAACAATAGTTAACCAATGCCGTTAGTAGAAAGATGTTCTACTACGGTGGTTGGGTTGAGTTGGGTGGCTGTCACGATATTCCCACCAGGTACTTCATAGCAGAACCTCTAAAATATTTCTTCTGAAATAAATATAAATGAAGTCTTATTACATCTGCGACAATTGTTTTTTTTTTCTATATTTCGCAACAATGCATTCCAATTCCCAAATATTCACCACTAAGTAGGTAGGAAGGTAGGTAGTAGTGTATGTAGGGTTATGAGTTCATCATTAGACACAATGCTCCATAGTGGAGCCTAGAAAATATTCACCATTAACTAGAATATTTCTTCTTCTTCTTACAGATTGTCATCTCACACATTCCACTTTGCACAATCCAAAGAGCCCTGCACAACAGATCAGTCAGCACTGCCCTCGAAAAACAACAACCTTCAAGAAAGGTCTTGTGTGAGAATGTTATTTTTCTTTTCGTTTTTTATTTATTTTTTTTTTAATAAAATATCAAAGTTTTTATAAATTGATTTCGGTAATCTTTCAAAGATTTGTTCTTAAAAAAATTATAAAGCCTTCAGTTTCTATGAATTTCGAAAAAAATGTGTTTTTAAAATATCTGCAAAATAAATAAAAATTTAAGAAAATGTGTTCTAATCATTTTTTTAAATAAGTTTTCTAATAAAAATAATCCAATTGTCCGTCTCTGTAAATATCAAGGAAGAAGTGTGTAAAGTGTGTCAAAGTTTCTTCCCTTTTTAAGTGTAAGATATCCCCAAGTCTATTTCTAAAGTGTAAACAAGTGTTTTAAATCCCTTGTCTTAATGGAAAAAAGTGTGTTTTTATATGGTCCTGCTTGAAAAAGTGATAAAGTGTGTAAGCAAGTGTATTAGTGCTTCTGGTCTCATAAAGGTGTTTTTTCTCTGAAGATCCAATCCTTTCGAAGAAAGCTTTACTTCCAGAAAGAAACTGCAGTTGAAGAAGAAATAATGGTGAGTGATTTTTCTATTTTCTATATAAGCACACATTCACATTTAGAACCAGAAATTATGAGCTTCAATTTTTCCTATTTACTTACTTTGTTTTACTTTCGTTGGTGCAACAAAGAGTGGTGCTCCTGGACCTCTAGTAATATGCCTCTCCAGCCGGCTCGATCCTTGACCCGCGGTCTCCAATCTCATACACCAAGTCCACGAAGATCTTCTTCTTCCTAGTCACACCATCAAAGATGAGGTCTGTCTTGGTTTCTCCATACCTCTGGTATAGCGTTTAAGACTTTACGGGCTGGAGCGTCAATATTCATCCGCTCTACATGACCCTCCCATCTTAACCGATGGATACGTATTTTTTTTACTTTGGTTTATGTTTTTGTACAGCACTCTACAGAAATAGGACCATAAATCATGTGTAGGACTTTTCTCTCGAATACACAAAAGGAGTTTTCATTCGGCTGGGTAACTAGCCAACTAGCTTTCTATTAACTCGATAGAGTGCAGCGCTATTATTTTCTATATAGATACTCAAGCTGCAATAAAAGCTTATTGGAATCGCCAATAATTCGATCCAAGAGATCGCTGTCAGGTGCGACGACGGAAAAGAAGGCAACCATAACACATCTTCTATGTGCCTGTCCTGCTCTATCGGTCTTGAGAAGGAAAACTCTAAGCGAGTACTTCTACGAGGATCTTAACGATCTAGTCTAGCTAGATTGATTCAAGCAAAATAAAAGCTTTGTCACCCTGTCAATCTGGCTTATTGTCTAAACGGCAAACCATACTTCTTCGACATGGGTTTACACCGATACTGGTTGCCCTAACTCCTGTGCCATTGGTAAATCTCCTTGTATGTATCTGGTGATGATAATCCGGTTTTTCCATAGTTTAAGGGTGTTTTTTTTTGGTGTAAGTGTGTCTCTGCTAAGCGGGGACAACCACACAACCCAATCCAACTTTGACTACCTCGATAGTTATACATATCAATTGCCACATTCTGATCAATTCTTCCCTGGGAGCCGGCTCTTGTTGGTGAAATCATATACTTCGTCTTGTTCTCGTTAATAATAATCCCCAGTTCCATTCTGATTGGTGCTGACTCCATTTTAGTAAAAGCAGCAGTAACCGCTCGCTTTGTTCTTCCTGTCACGTCGATGTCATCAGCAAACCTAAGATATTGCGTGGATTTTCGAAAGATAGTGTCTGATGTACTGGCCTGATGTACTGGCCTGAGCGTTGTGTACTACCTTCACTAGCACAATATTGCAGCAACTCTAAACCTCTGGTGGTGTCAAAGGTTTCAGTAGAATCCTTCTCAATTTTGACTGAGATAGCGAGCATTCTCCAACGTTATCCTGAAAAGTATTATCAGTCTAGCAGAGATATTAAAACTGAGCTTGGAACGGTATAGTTTTGCTCTGTTCACACTGTGATACGCAACTTTGAAATGGATGAATAGGTGGTGGGTATCGATATTGAATTCGTGGGTCTTCTCTAAGATCTGGGGCAATGTGAAAATTTGGTCGGTGGTCGACTTTCCAGATCTGAAGCCGCGTTGGTCAGTATCGATTAGATCATCAGCACACGGCACGAGACGTTCACATAAAATGGAGGATGAATTTTATAAGAAATGTTTAAAAGGTTAATGTCTCTGTAGTTGGTGCAGAGTAGGTATCTCCTTTTTTTTCCGGATCAGGCAGACGATACTGAGGCTCCAATCGGGGGCAAACTCTTCTCCGACAATATTTTAGAGATGAGTTGGTCCAGGTCATCTCCAGTCAACATCTCCAGTTGACATCCAAATTGACTGGCACCTATTATTCATTGGCGGGGTCTTGACTGGCATTACTATTTAGTAACTGGTTGAAGTAGTCTCTACAGATTTTGAGCGTGTCCACTACGATCAGTATGTTATGTAAACTCCAGATGTTATATCGACTACATATTCACTATGGTGTTCCCATCACTATGTCATGTAAAAAGAGGTCTTGTTAGGCCATTTTGATAACCCCTTCTGATTGGATTCACTTTACAATTAGAACAATCGTATCTAATTTCCTGGCGTCCTATCCAATGCCTCACAACTCATTCTGTTTAATTGTATATATATTCCGTGTTGCTGCCGATTAATAGCTTTAAAATGATGTAATGCACAATGTTTTAAAAGATCGGGCCTAGTATCGAACCTTGTGGAACTTCATTGTTTTTAACGCCGGTACTGTGCATATACATTTAGTAAGGTGATTGCTCATTGGGGTATATTTTCCATCTTAGTGTTTTCTATTGTCTCGCGAAACTTTCCTTTCTTAGACAAGAGTTCTAGACGCAAAGGATCTCTACAGTGGTGGCACAGTTGTTCTCGGAGGTAAAATTCTTCTGCATTTTCTGAAGAACGTTGCTATCCCTAGTACTTTTGCAGAATAAAAGCAACCAATAGCATACAGATCAAAGAATAGGGTACTATATCCCATGTCTAGACAATCTGAAGTCTTTTGTTGTCTCGCCTTTCATTATCCTTGGCGAAGAGCCTACGCTCCATCAAGTGGAAATTCTCATGATCTGTTTTTTTTTTTTCCTCTTTTCTTCGTTGCCTTTCGTTCCTATTCCTACGATTTTGTAATAAATGTTAAATATCCTTTGAAGTGGAGAAGACATTTCTTTTTTCTTTCTTTCTTGTGTTTGATTTTCCAAGGATTATGAGACAACAGACAGTAAAGCAATAATTGCGAAATGCTCGCCCACAATTGAACTCATTTCAATTATTTAGCCAGCAATTACTCACTGTGTTTTGTGGGAGAGTTCATGAATCCTGGAGCTGGCATCCTATGAACGCCTAGGAGGGTTTAATGTCATGCCACATGCGGTTGCTGTTTTGTGCTTTTAATCAGGGATTTTGACGCAGGATTTGGTGGTGTTTTGGCGCGCGTGTTGTGACAAAGTGACGGTAATTTTTAATTTAGCCCCATGGGATGAATTCGGTTTTATGCGCACTACTGTTATTTGTGAGTAGTTTACGATCGGAGTTGATTACTAGAAGAGCGGTGGTGTCGTGGTGATGCTTTAGTGTGGTTTGGCGGGGCAAAACATTGACAAAAGACTTGTGGTATTTACGAAACGCGATATGCTACTTTTGTTTATCGTTGTTTCGGCGAAATTTGGTTGCACGCATTAAATACTACTTACGTTGAGTTAATTAAAGGATAGCCTTGAATAGAAGGATGTGCTTACTTTTTGAATAGTTCGCTTCAGTCGAGGTTCTGGGCTTTGCGGGTTAAATTTGACATAAACCTATTCATTCACTGTTTTTGTAAGACATTTACACCTAAAAGGATCGAGATCCAATTTTCTGCTTATCTGGCATTAATCGCATTTGAATTTCTTCAAGGACTCGTTCATCTCCATCGGCAGCTGTCACTTACATAGGTGTCTCGTGTGAATATGCAAAGCTGTCTGTACTTGTCCAAAATCTTTCCAAAATCGTTCTGTGCTCGTAGATACCCAAAATGCATGCAAAATCGGCTCTAGGGTAGAAAAATTCTTTCACACACCCACACATCATCGCATTTTCGATTGAGTGATTTTTCTTTCAGTGATTTAGTTAAGGATACGAGAGCAGGATTTTCTCATCCATATGCAAAAATCTAATTTGAATACACACACCTGAGTGTTGAGGCGACGACGATGATGATGCTGATGATGATGATGATGATATGTGTACTCGGAGGCACGTAAAATATTTGAGTGGCTAAACGTGTAGGGAATTTAATTTTTTTGTGTGTTTCCTTTGAAGGAGTTGAAAAATAGAATTCCTTGCCAGCTACTTGTTATTTATTGGTAAATAAATTATTTATCTTAAATTAAATGATTGATATTTGATTGAAGTGGGAGTAAATATTCGTTGTAGATGGCAACTACGTGGAGGGTATTGTTACACAAGCGTTGCAGACTCTTAGGTCGGCAATGCACCTAGGTGCTTAAAAAAACACTTCTATTGGAAGTTGATTTATAATGTAGTACAAGTCCTCGTTGCAGCTTCCAGCTTGAAAAGAGCCTATTATTCCGTTACTGCAGATGCGACGGTTCTTTGTTGTGCTGCAATTCATTCTTCTTAGCGATACCAGACAACTTAAAAGTATTTTTAACCAGCTTAGGCTAAAGCTGTCTAGTGGCAGGACATTCAATATCACTTTTACCTATTAAAAAATTCCGCCCACTATTGATTGCTTCAGCTGCCGTGTGCTTACCGAAGAAATTATTAGTTTGAAGAAATAGTCTACTAAATCTGGTCCTGAGAGCACAAACATGCTGATATTCAATAATAATTGGACAAGTCCTTTCTCCACTATGGAAGAAGAAATGATGATAGGCTTCTAGGACTAAGATCTTTGCGACGAACTTTAGAGCTATTCCTTACTTTGGCTATAAAGATTTCACTTTCTTGCATAATCTGGAAGTATAGACATCCATAAATACGTTAAATATAGGAACAGTTGGGGAAGGACCACGTATCAGCAGCCTTTTGAGTTAAAAGGTTTGAAGCTATTTATTGCGATTTCGTTTCTGAAATAATGCTGAGTGATGGATTGGGATATTGGATATCCAACCAAAGTTCAAGGTCCTAGAGACATTCAATTTCTTCAAGTACCTAGAGATGGTTGAAGTTGTACAGATCAAGTTCCGAATGGATCTTTAGCTTTACCACAGGAGACTGGGATTTCCTAAGTTTAAATTTGGGGTATTTTGAAGAGTTGCTGCCTCTGACCTGTGTCTCTGGCTGAAGCACGGCAGCCTTTCATTTTCCGAGTATAGTAGTTCCAGTTGTCTACATCAAGCCTTCTGGCATTCGTGATAGCTTGATCCTTAAAACGGCGGTTCGGTCTTTCTTGGCTGTGATTCGAAGATCCTCTTTACTGGAGCATTATTGTCCATTCGCTCGATATGGCCGTATCTCCACTAAGGTGTTATTCGCGGAGTTGATGTTTTCTCCAAGGTAGGTAAACTCGGTAACTATCTCCGTTACGTTGTACTTGGTTTTGTTCTCATTTACTTCAGGACAAGTTGTTTTGCCTATTCTTCAATCGCCATGAAAGCCTCTATGATGGTGCACTGAGACCTATGATGTCGATGTCGTCTGTGTATCCCAGCCGCTAAACAGATTTGCTGAAGAAAGTGCCTTCCGTGTGAATACCTACCCTGCCCACTATCTGTTCTAGATTGAAGAAGTCACATGACAGCGCATTTCCTTGCCGAAATTCAGTACATGTTTGGAGGTAATAGTTGGAATGAACTGTTTCCGCATTGGACATTGCACCGCGTGTTTTCCAGAGTCATGCAGCACAGCTGGTGTAGTTTCGCCGGGATCCTGACTTCAACCATCGCTTTATAGAACTCAAGGCGATGAATGCTATCATATGCGGCTTTGAAGTTGATGAAGAGATAGTAAGCCTCTACTTGAAATTCGTTAGTCTTTTCCAGGATTTGCCGGGCCACACTGGTACGCGCCAATTAGTGTTGCAGAAAGGCTTCAGAGGTTCACACAGTACGTTAGATAGCATCGTATATGCGACATTAAGCAGGAGGATATGCCTCGATAGTTCTTAGAAGATATAGGATCGCCTGTCTTGAAGATGAGGCATACAGAGTTAATAGTCTAGTTATCGGATCGGGCATGGCTTTATGCACTCGTATTTGGTTTATGATTTAATGCATACACCCTCCCAAGCATCACCACCTTATTTAAAAAAATGGGACCATCAGAGGTGTTGGCTTTGTTGATAGCCAACCTCTTTAAAACTGGTAGGCTGGACGGCTTCTTTATTGACTGGATGCGAGTTCTTTTCTTGCCTTTTCACTCTCTCTACCTGATACCCATTAAGTTGCTGCTGAAAATGCTGCTTAACGACATCTACTATTCCAAGTGCTTCAATGACTAGGCTTCTTTCACTGTTACGAAGAGCCTGCGTTCCGCGCTTGAAGATAGCTGCTAGACTTTTCGATATCCTCGAGCTGGGAGACTGCGTAGGCTCCTTTCTTTTTACGCAGAATCTGCTTGTCCTTCCTTCTTTTGGGTCGATACTCTTACCTCGCTGCCTATGTTTTGCTTTGCAACGCTTGCATGTGTACATTTTCTGTCACCTTTTCCGACGCACGCATTATCATCATACTCTTTGATGATTTCGCAATAATGGTTCCACAGATTGTTGGCGTTTGTAGATGGTGAATGTACAGTAGAGAATGGCAAGTTACTGGAGCTGTTTAGATGCAAAGGATCATTTCTAGACTTGATCTCCAGATTCATCCATAGCAGTGAGGTATCTTTGTGGTATTACTTTAGAAGCGTAGAGTTCTTTGCTGGTGTAAGCGTAGATGGAAGTGATTACTCCTGGCACTGAGATATTTTTTCAAACTCAGCATTCACTTTAATTGATTCTCGGCTCGAGTTATTTGACACTTTAAGTCATTGATTTGAATCCCGAATTTTTTTAAACTTACTCAAAGTAGAGGGACCAACTTTATTCCTAAAACCAGTAAAGAATCTGTATAAGGAGCAATGTACTGTGGTTTGTAATAGATTCCACAAATATAAAAAAACCGCCCTACAGAATTCCTCACATATATATTTCGCAAATGTAAACTGCTTAACACATCCCTTCAATTTTAAAACACAGATCATGCAACACGTTCCCTGAAATTACACCAGATGTCCATTTCCCGTAAGTGTATCAACAGTTCCCCAAAGCAGTTGCATAATTAAGGAACATTTTCATAGCGTTTCTGCGTTTCTCTTGGTCGCTCCATCAAATCGGGAATTTTAAAATTTCCTCCACGGCACCGCCATAATCAATCATTTTAATGGGTCATTTGGCGTTACCCACCCGGTACAATTCGTCGTCCTTGCTGCACTCTCACATTTGGTCCTGACGTTGAGATGAGGAGCAAAAAATTTTACTCTGAACTTTAATGACTTCACCTTTTGCACATTTTTGTTCCACACTCATCCTTACTCCTTTAGAATAAATGCTACATGCGTCTGGGCATGTTCGCAAGCCATAAACTATGATCTCGATATAGTGTTAGAGTGTGCTGCTGCTGCTGCTGCTGCTCCATCACTATGTCCAATGGCTTTGGTCGTCTTGGTGTCCACATGGGGGTTAGACGAAGTATGGACCAGCTGGTGTTGAAGTGCAGACTCTTTTGCCTCTATGAAGTGGTAAATGAAATTCCATTTCCGTTCCATTATTGAGGTTTTTTTTTTTCCTACTGGTCTAGTCCTGCTAACGTCTTTTTTATCCTTTGCCTTTAACTCTGTGTGCATCGTTGAAATTATGAAGTTTTTCTTAGGAAACGAAGGAAGGTTGCATAATGTTTATTACTTTGGATAGCATCTGTATGTAATTTGCACAAGGTTTCTTTGGCAGAAAATCCCGGATATTTTCGTCTTTTTCTTCTACCTCCGGGGTGATGGAAAGTAATGTTGGTTTTCATAAATATAATCCTTAAAAAATCGGATGTTTAATGCGATACAGACTCTGGGTTGGTGTAGTGGGGTAGTAAATTCTTGTCTTGTTTAGCATCCGGCGTCTTCCTGTTTCCAGCTTCCGCTAGTTGGTTTCTATAAACGATTTGCATTTCTATTACCATTCATCATGGGGAAAGAAGATGTACATTTTCGATTATTGCGTGTTACAGGATGCAAATGTACATAAACGAGAAAGGATGCTGTAATCCATTTTAATTTACTTCCTTTTAATACATTAAGTTTATTTGCTATGTTGCGAGAGTATGCAAATAGTTATATTTATTGAAAACTTAAGTCCTTGTGAAATCAGTGGAGATAAGAATCTTTATGGGTCATGTTCAGGGATATACGTAGGTCTGTTGCCAGTCGTAACTTCTCTGAAACGTGGGCATTTTCTTTAGTCTAGGTGTGCTTTATTAGTTCGTTCCTTTCCAACAAAGAGTCCAGACTCAAGCCCCAGTCTTTATTTTTCGTCAGACTATCCAAGACGCAAGTGTGTGTGGAACGTAAAATAAGTGCACAAGATTTTAATGAAGGTGCATAGGCTCACGACTGTCTTTATCGTATTACCAAGCGCTCCTACCTTCACCGAATACCCAATCAATACTTCAAGATTCAAGACCTTGGATATCTAAGACATGAACACTTTACATGTGGATATTCCTTCAAACTTTTGACAAAACGAAACTGCTGCTGTCTTCAAAAGACACATAAATTCGTAATACATTCCACAAACCTCTGTCTACCTTCATTGATTATGAATTCAAATCTCGTTCTCGTACAGAAAGCGTTAAGTAAAAGTCAACACAACACCCGCATTTTCCACACATACATACATACGATAACATATAGAATCAGCTACTACAAGGAAATCGTAGCATAGCAGGGACAGGGATAACAAGCAAAAATAATAATGAGACAAACACCTAATTAGATTATTTTGCACCGTTGCTGTTGTCTACTGTCTACACAGAAACATACTCGTATTCGTAGCCTGATTAGCAATTCAAGTGGCAAACTAATGAGTGCTCCAAACACATGTGTGACAACTGAACGAACATCTTTATCTTTGCAAAAGTTCCATCATTACCATCACCGCACATGAAGTGGGAATTTTAAGGATTAACCATCTCCAACCACCATCCAACTGTTATAATAGAAACAATTCCTTCAAATGCGTGACATGTGATCCTGTTGTAGGCATGAGTTAGTTTTTTTTTTCTCCTAGTCTTGTTCTTGAATTAAAGATGTACGACACAGCGACCTCGAAAGTCCTTATAGATGTTTAATTATCCTGTTTCACAAAAGTTTGTTTTTATTATTATTATATTTTTTTTTTTGCTCTCTCCCACTCTTCGCCCTTAATTAAGGTTTATTCGTGTGTCCTCATAAAAGTGCCCAAAAAGGATAATTAGTGATGATGTTTATGGGTCCGATTGTTATTGTTGCCAAGATATTTTAGTCGCTGATTGGAATGTTAATTAATTCGGATGGACAATAGACAATAGAGACGGAGTAGGAGGCATAAAAAAAAAAAGTAATCAATTGTGTCCTTTATATGCCCACAAAACTTTGATTAATCCTTTGTTTACACAAGGTTATCATAATAAATAATATTTAGTCGCAAAGTCTTCGATAGAGGAAGGCAAGAGGAGAAGTCCTTCAATTTTCAAGATTGATTGGGTCAAGAGGTATAAATATTTGAAGGGTGAAAAGGATAAATATTCCTATTTTGGGGGGATAGAACAGATTTTTTTTTTCCGGCTGTTGAACTGCGTGTTGTTTCGGGTTATACTTTTAAGGGAGCACTTTGGTAAAGGACGAAATTGTGTCAATAGATTTGGTTAAACTTGTATTGATTTATGAACCTAAGAAGAATGGAAGGGAATTGTGTGAATAGAATAAATTTCATGGTCTATGGAAGCTCAATTTATGTTTGAAATTTACTTAAAGCTGCTTTTATTCTCATTGTTTGACAAGGCTTTTCACAGTAATATGTATACGTATAATAATCGTGGCTAACGCATAATAATACCTGATCAAGATTGTATAATAGTAAGATTTATCTGGCTATACGGATCTGGTAAATATTTGTGTTTTTGTATTTCGATTTCACTCTTGTACGTTTCTTTTTCTCTTTTAACCTTTTTGGTATATAACAACTGATACCCTAGAGTCTTGATCCATTGAATTACTTACTCGATCGTCTTCTTATCTAAGAAGAAAATACTAGCCATCTGGGGGCTATAACACAATACAACAACTGCTTATTAAACAAGTGAAATTCCACAACTGCTAAAAACTTATGTAACACGTAAGAACAAGTATACAGACAATAAAACAATGGAATCTTTCAACAGCTGAGAAATTAAATAAATCCTTCCTTTCTGTATCTGGAAACAACTAAAGTTGTCGCTAGTTCTTCAGCTAATCATGTAAAGCTCACTTGTTGAAGTCGACGCTGATATAGCCAAGTTACTTAAAGGCATATTTGCTAAGCAGGTGTCTTCCTGTAAAAAACTGACTGACTCCATCTCCATCACTACTGCTGATCAGAATTCTAATCTCAATTTTTTTACTACTTTAGTTCTGCTCGAGCATTGTTTGTGTAATCACGGTTGATATTCAACAATTTTGTGATCTTAAAACACTGATCTTCTGAGATCGAGCATCTACTGATCCTCTAAGCCTACTGTTGATCGCAAAATTTATTTTCGATTAAGTGCACAATGATCAGCTAAGATAATCCAAATGATATGTACTGATCATGGCATCTATTGCAGATATTTTCAGATCTTCCAGACCAATTTTATTACTACAGATCTTTTCATCTTCCAATATGAGTACCGATGCTCTAAGACATGGTTGATCTTTCTGTGTACAGTTACGTAATTAGTGATCGTCAGTACTAACTGATTTTCTGATTCTTTAACATGAATACAGACAATATTGACCTTTCTTTATGAAGTTCCGGAACTATTGATCCTCAGGAATTATTGATCTCCTGATCCTCTAATATCAACCGATATTGTTGACCATTCTTTGGGAAGTTGCATAACTACTCATTCTCAAAAACTATTGCCGATTGCACACATTTTCTAATGATCATCCAACTTATTAGTGATCCTTCATATAATACTTACTAAGGTAAGGCTGATTGTAAGACGTTAAACGTCGATATTACTTGACTGATGATCCTACGAGAAACTTACTACATAGTAATTCTGTATTGTATGGGTATATTGCATTAAGGTTCTCTATCCCATCTATCACGAATACTGTGATACAAGTCAGCACTTAAATTTTGAGCTAGGAAAATGAAATTTCATATCTGGGCGTTTCAGAAAAAAATTCAGTGCAAATGTAAATATTTTTGAAATCCGCCCACGCCCGAAAAATTTTATCAAGACCAGATATAGATAACCAAATAATAGATATTCAAATTGTCTACAATTCATCCATGCGTCATATGTGTCCAAGCCCACTTTTTGGGGGCGTTTTCATCAGAAGACTGATGCTGATAAAATTTGGCAAGTAACGTCCTCAAACGTTCGATGTGAAATTGAAGTTCAATTAAAAAGTGGAGTACGGCCACGCCCACTTTATAAAGGCTCCATAGGAAAGAGGCTGGGGTATCATACGATCCGTTTTAGACAGATAGTAGCTTTTCTGTATATCTTTCCTTGTAGTACAGTTCGTGAATGCCTGTAGGTAGGTTGAGGGGGTGACTGGATCTACAGAGATGCAGCCTCACTCGGATCTCAACGAACATATGAAACAATGAAAAATGCTAATAGTCCAAAAATCAGTATAAGCCAACCATCCCATTTTCGTTATTAATGGTACTGCTTCGAGGATTGTGTATCTGGTTCTGTTGAGCCATAAATCTGCCACAGCCTCTGCATAGATCTATGGTGGTAATTCTCATTCCTTTTAGATGGGCCCCCATTGACTTATGGCCTGTGAGGATTCCTACGAGGAGAGTCAGTTATGGTGTTTCCCGAAGTTCCCTAGTAATTTTTTTTTGTTATATGAGGGGAATGTACGCAATCTTTCGTTGGCCAGGTTGTGAAAGTCCATAAAGATTTTGGACGTGAGAAAACTGGTGGGTGCTAGGTGCGTAGTCTGCTTGTGGTTCGATGGATTCTGAGCCTTTCTAGCTAGCTCATCAGCCATTTCATTACCGTGAAAGCTCATATGTCTCCAGATTCAGCAGGGTGTGAAGCTATGCTTCGAGATAAGATATTTGAGTTCATCTTTGCATTTCCTGGCCAGTTTTGATTTGGTTGTTTAGGAAGTGATGGCTTTGATGGCTACTTGACTATCAATGTAGATGTCTATATGTTTATTGTAGCTCAAAGTGGATAACTCCCGAAAAGCCTCGGTGATTCCATACAATTCCTATACGCAATTCCTATACGCTAGACATTCGATCCTTGTAAGAGTGTTCAGATTTGTAGTTTTTTCGGTAGCGGGCCACCAAACCGGGCAACTATATGTACGGATGGGTCTTTCTCCATCTTTTACCGAAATTTGTGCTACACGCGTAAACAGCTATCGACGCGTTTTTTGTGGACTTAAATATATTGTTCATTTTTCCATCTAGTATGCGATATACATACTCTAGGTATCGTATCGACGATATGCGGATGGTCCGGTTCAAGTGATCCTTGGTTTGAGTGGTAACACTACCAACTTTCTTCAATCATAAATCTGTCCTCTATCATAAATACTTTCCTGTTCCGATAATGGCGCTACAGTTCGTGGTGAACCAGGGCCCCAAGCAACAACAAGCATCTCCAACCAGCACGATATTTAGTCAGCTCCATCCAGTTACGTATGCCGATTGGGTTGAGGTCACACTTAACTTTCGTACACGACTGAAGATGAGGTCGACCAATTCTGCCTAGTCCCTCAGGGTGGACTCGAAAATTCTTCGAGTTGGATCATTAATATTCAACCGATCCACGTCACATAGCCATCTTAGTCGCTCTCGCTGTGTAGCTTGTAAAATTCTTAGTTAAATCTAGTATTCCATGATCCGTCAATGCAAGTTGTCTGCTTTTGACAAAGTCCATGCTTCTGGACCATACAGTAGTAATAAGGATGATGAAGGTTTTGTATTTCATTTTTTTGGTTCTTCTCGATAGCTCCCTGCAGGATAGTTGTCATCTAAAGTCATAGAAGACAAGAGTTGATAGTGTAGTCTAGGTAGACGAAATCCTTATCTTACCTTACTACCTCGAAGTTCAAGTTGTCGATCGTAACGTTCTGGCGACGTCGGTGTTGTGCCTCGGTGTTCGTAGAGAGCAGCTTCGCTAAGCTGCTTAGCCAAGTAGTCGCACTGATAAATATTGCTTGTTGGGTTGATCTGGAAATTCCGCACTATTTTCTCCAGTACCATGTTGAAGAAATTCCACGATAGTGCGTTGCCCTGTCTGAAACGTCTAACAGTATTGAAAGCCTCGGTGGTGCCTCTTTCGACTTTGACGGAGCAACAAGTGTTCTCCGTACCAAGTGAATGAATTTTGCAGGAATACCAAAACTACTACTACAAAACGAAAAACGCTGTCATACGCGGCCTTGAAATCGATGAATAGATGATGGATATCGATTTGGAACTCTGGCGTTTTTTCCAGGATTTGGCGTAGAGTGAAGATTTGGTCAAACGTTGGTTTTTCAGGCCTCAGACCGCACTGGTAATTGCCCACTAGTTGGTCGATGTATGATTTTAGGCGCTGCAGCCTTCAGCACCAGATAAAATTTTGTATGCGATGTTCAGAGAACTTATTCCTCTGCGATTGTCTCAGATGAGCCAGCCTCTTTTCTTGTGGATCGGGCGTATGGTACTTTCAAGTTCCAATCATCGACCGTGCTTTTCCTTGGACTATATTTTAAAGATGATTTGGTGCTTGCTTTCTACCAAGTCATAGCCTGCATCCTTAAACAGCTGAGTTGCTCGCCCATCCAGTTGCTTCAATTTCGTTTCGGTTCGGTGGTTGTAGTTGTCCTCCAACTTGAGACTATCAGACTGCCTGACAGCGGAATTTTGGCTGTCATTGCCGTTCAGTCCTTAGAAATAGTCTCTGCATATGTATATTTAGCACCAACTGCTTCTCTACTACAGTATTCCTGCTTTTATCTTTACACGCTCCGGTTTGGATAACAAAACCTTACCATTTTATAGAAATTTCGGATTTCCTTCCTACCGTAACAACTCTGCTCCTTTTTTTCCGTCTAAGTACGTACTTCTCGTCGCTCCTTCTTTGCTTGTAGAGGTGACGAGCGGCCCTCGTCCTCTTTTGTAGCGCCGCTTCATATGCACGTAGCATATGTATCTTTCTTTTGCCTTTGCGCATTCAGCATCAAACCACGAGTTTCTTGCAGATGGGTGGGTGAAACCTAGCACCTCTGACATGACTTTCATGATAGCTTGCTGGCAGTGCTGCTTCTGGTCTTCTGCTGCAGTACTCTTCGAGAGCTCTAGGAACGCTCGATGGACAAAGGCTCTTGCCGTGTCGGTTGCGATTGCAGCCTTTCAACGTTGAGCTTCCTCACAGTAGTGGTTCTCATTGTGACGTTACTGTATATTCGTTTTCGTACCTCTGCTGTAACAAGGTAGGTAGTGGTCTTAGTCGATGTTTGCATCTCGAAACATTCGAACATTCAATACACTGGAGGATGTTATCTTCCATCGTTCGCAACGTGATCTATTTAATTGGCGGTAGTTTGATCAGGAACTTCGTGTTACGCGGTAAAGTCGACGAACCTGAATCCGGAGGACGTATCATACACCATATGTCCCAAAAAATTAATGCCATTTTACAATTTCTGGTCACGAAAAGGCAGCTTATTGCCCTAGTCCCTCGGGATGGCACTACTGCCCGGTTGGCACAATTATTTAATTTTCCCACAATACTTCTTCCTTCATCTGTTCATCTGAGATTTATCATCAAATAAAGTGATTCACGTGACTGGTATAATTCAAAATCCTTATCCTAATCGGAAAGTTGGATCTAGCATAAGAAAATATCCTCAGAATAAAAAAAAGGGGACATAATCCGAAATCCAATTTTCATTATTTTCCATTAGATGGGGAAGAATCTGATTTAAGAATCCCGAACGTCCACCAAATGGACCAACAAAAGGATTTTCGATTTTCCAATTTCCCCGAAATCTACCCCCACACACCCCGGCTCCGCGCCGTGCCTAAGAGAGCAGAATGAAAAATCCCCAATTCCTCCTAAGAATGCAAGGGATAATAAACATCTGGAATCTTTGTTATTCTATTGCGGTTGCATTGCACAACTCCTTGGCGCTGTTATCCTGGCGATATTCACACCACGTACGGAACTTATTTTTCTCTATCTCTCGTAGGTACTCTCTCGGAGTTCAAAAACTGATTTAAGTGGTCGATTAAGTGGAGAACGAGTAGAAGAACGAAAAATATATAAATATCCTCAAGGACAGTAAGAATAAATACCAACCGATGAATAGGACTTAAAAATAATTTGTTAACAGCGGTGAAATGTCAAGGTAACTTCCCTTCCAATTAAGATTGCAATCTTCAGCTTGAGCTAGAGGTGTGTGTATGTAAGCCATGTGCAAGGAGTGATGGACAAATATCCTCCTAATCGGATCCTGATAGAGTTTGCTTTTACTTCTCTGAAGACAGAAATTTCGTTGGTCTCTGTTTTTTTTTTTTTTTTGTCCTCTAAGGATTCTAAAAATAGCTTATCGCCACCCACTCGCTTGTAAATAACAATGAAAAGAAAAAGAAACGAAAAAAAGGAGCAAAATCACAAAATCGATTTCGTTAAGGATTTTCACTCAATTGGCAAAAACTTCCTTAACATCAGCGACGGGGGTGTACAGAGATTCGTCTTTCCCCCTGTTTTTGTTACGTTTGTATTTATTTTAGCTTCGATACAAAAGGTTAAGAGGTTGTTGGTCCTTTTTGATCCCGTTATAGTGTGGCAACCTTCACTCTGTTGTATGTATGTATGTGTACATATTTAGTATACCTTTGTGATGTCAATTATAGAGTGCTGGCTAAAAGGGGCTAAAGTGGACAAATTGAACTTGGACGATAATCAATAATGGAATGTGAATCCTTTCAATTTAATTACGAAGTGGACAATAAATCTGCAAACAGGTACAGGACACACTCGGGGCGTAACAAATTATGGCGGCGAATCATGAAAAGTCACACGGCAACAGCATTGAATGAAACTGCTTAAACGTGTAAAAAGAATGGACAAAAGAAATATGTTGTGGTCAGCGAATATAATTTCATTTAATGATCCCGCAAGGACGATGACGATAATAGTTGGAGGAACACCTTCAAAGTGGAGGGGTTTGTGCGCTTTCGATTTAATAAACCGAAGAGGTAGGTGTAGGTGGTATGGGTTTCAGCCTTTTTCAATTTGGTTAATAGAATTTTTGTTTTACTAGACATGCGGGGGTAGTTAAGGATCTCTGGGGAATTTGAAAAGAAAAACTGTTGTTGCATGAATTGTTGGGGCATTCGTTGCCGAGGTTTTATGCCAAGCCTTTATGAAGGGAGTAGAAGCCGGTCTATATGTGTTTTACTATGCGAAAATTTTTAGTATTGGCCATTTTGTTCAGTTTCGCAAACATTGCGGGTGCATACATATATTCCAGAGGGTGTTACTAATTAAAGTGAATCATTAATATTTGTTTATAACGTCCTTGCGGTCAAGGAGTTATTACTACCCTTAAGAACTATCCTAAGAGAATACACTATTTTATGGCGAAAGTTGGATGTGTAGATAGATAGTGGTTTAATACTCAGATGTCATATGATTTTTGAGTGTACTTCATGGGTGGTGTCCGAATTTTTGTATTCGTCACTTCATGATCTTTACCAAGTTATCTCCAGTTGCTTTGAATTACTGGGACGGTAAGTCGTCAGGTTGTGGAGTGTTGTTGGATCTTGAATGGTCCATTCTGCCTGACAGTGAGATGTTGGTCTTCGTCTGTGGGAGAAGTTTTTTTTTCATATTCTTACCACCGACTGTGAATCTACTGCAAGGTAGTCCTCATTTGATGCTAACGACATAGGAGTCGTTGAAAGATTTCGAGATACCCATTTGGCAAAGATTCTGGTGACTCTTGCGATTGCAGCTTTCGACATTACATCTTCTCACAGTAATTATTTCCAGTGGTGGCGCTTGGGACATTCGGATTCATACATTGGGTGCAATAAGGTAGGTAGTGAACCTCTTCAGAAGGTTTGGACATCCAGAATACTGAATCCAAGAGACATACCTTGTGGCCATCGCGATCATTTTGGTTCATCGTATCGATTGAGATGAAGAAACCGTATGCTTACCTAAGTTATGTTTTGTCCCGTTTCAAAGCCTAAGTCCGTTACCAGAGGCAATGTTGACAAGTTTAGCCTACGTGTTGTCATAAGATGCCTGCTCACTTGTCGAAAGCTAAAGACTTCTTACCTAAGTCAGCCTCATATGACAAATCCGGATCCAAAATAGAGCTGCTTCTGCTCTCTCTAATAATCTCTACTATGCATGCTCCTTTTGGTCATCCCATCGCACTTTCTAAATGGCAGTAATATTTATAAGTTAACCTAGTGCAACACCACTAATCTACAGAGCCAGTTCCTTGACTTAAGAGCCTAGAACAAAGGGTCGGATGAATCGATACATGTACCCAACTACGGGGATGTGAGTGCAACCAAGGGCTCCGCCACCATTTCTTTATTCCGGTCCTGCTTCAGTCCTCAAAGCTTTTTACTAACCAGACCTCCAAATATTAGCATCCGCTAGTCTGACTTTTGTAGTTACCGTCGATTCCATTGAGATAATTCCCTCGCTGCACGTCCGACATCTGAGGACATCTTGCTTGACATCTGAGACGCATGTTACTGCCAATTACGTCAACATTCTTCGTCTGGCACAAATATACTGAAGTTAACCCGGTGGTACAGTTTCGAATCAGGCAGTTAAGATTAATATAATTACGCCTTTTTCTTCAAAGAGTCTATTGACAACCATGTACTGCCTTCTGTCAACATACCTCTGTGCCGCGGTTGCCACAGGATTGTAGTGGTCGACCATAATTTTGCGTCCAGTTCTATTGGTTCTTTCCCAGTGGATCCATTGTGAACTCCGGACCTAAAAAGAAGACAAAAAGTTGGTTTGTAGCTTGGAATATGTAAACCTCCCTGTACCAACCCGAGATGGTTAAAGGTGGCTTTCCTGACGGGTGGCCCAGGTCACTGAGAGCCGCTACCTAGTTCTGCACAGGCTTGGGCATTCGCATAGGAAGTGAGTAGTGATATCTTCTGCGTCTGTGTAGTCACAGCCTCTGCAGAGGTCATCTGTGTTTAGTCGCATTATTTTCGGTGGGCCGCCAGGAGGTTTTGAGAGAGAGCAAATTCGGGTTAAGATGAGTATATGCCAGAGTCTACTCCTTTATTTGTTCGGGTTGATAGCTCTACTATTAATCCATTCCTCTCTTGAGGAGAAGATTTTAACGTTCAGCCTGAAGTCGTGGGGTGGTGATAAATACTCTGTCTCAGTACGCAAGTGAGCCCAGTAGCGCGGTGACCGTGTCATCCTCTTTCCAATGGTTTCCTTTAGGTGCAAATCTAATAGAATCAGTGCCAGAACGGTTGCAAGAACTGCAGTTGGCGTGGTTCTGATGCCACTGGTAGTCACCATGCATGCTAAACTTTGGATCCTGGTCAGTTCCCTGAGGTACATACGTGATCTTGTTTGCTGCGCCCTATCATACTAGGCACCCATATTATAGAATGGGTCTGAGGATGGTTGTATACAACGAATGGATGACAACGGGCTTGGGCTTCCAATTTTTTACCAAAGATTTTGTTGCAAGTGTATGGTTAGTTTTTTTACCCTTCGTGACATTGAAGGGTCCCACAAATCGTGTCGTTGAGTTTCAAGGACACGATCTGTGGGATTGTTCTCTTGATAGTGAAGAAGACTCCCTCTGTTTTCAAGGGGTTAACGTTTAGTCCACATATTCTCTTCATTTGTGTAGGGTATTGAGGGCAGATTGAAGTACATAGTTCGGTGATGGTGGATGGAAGGAACTGCCTGTCGTTAGTGTGACAATATCGTCCGCATGCGCGACAACTTTAACCTCACTTTGCTCTAATTTCTTTCGTATCACGCTACTCTTTAAAACTGAATTGGTTATCCTGGTTAACCCATTTATTTAGGGCTCTTTGGATATCTTTTACGAATATCTTGCTGATGTTCGGAAGGACAGTTATCAACCGGAAATTTGCTGGATTGAATGTATCTTTTCCCCTTTTGGGAATGGGAATGCTGGCTCTCCGGGATCCGTCTGTTTAAATCTCTATCGCAGATTCGTTTAAAACGTCTCCTGATTTCCAAACACTTCTGCTAAGAATCTTGGTTTTACCTGGTTTACTTGACGTTAAAGTCCAGATAGGGCACGATATAGTCCAAATTACTAGGAATAGTGCTATGGCCGTTTAGGATGCTTGCGTGGCCCATATTTCTACGAACCAGTTGCAAGAATTCACTAAGCCGTAATGCTGTTTTAGCTTCAATCAGCTTCTTAAAGATATCAACAGAAAGAAGATGAAGTATAGTTTTTAAGGGCGCCCGTTATACAGTCGCAGGACAGTCTTTAAACCTTCTCAAGCCTTGCAACTTTGCTTTTTTTTGTCTAGTGCCGTCCACCAGACTAGTACTCCGTACATAAGAATGGGTCTGAAGACTGCCGTGTATATCCAGTTAACGATCTGCGGCTGGAGATCTTAGTTTGGGTCTAAAGCCTTCTTACATAAGTAGAGAGCAATCGAGGCTCCTTCAATATCAAGGAAGGATACCGTAGTGAAATTCTTGTTCTCAAAAGATTTCTCAATAATTCCTACCGACAAGTGCAGGGCAGTCTCTACCGTCATTGAATTGACGCCGGCTCTACCGGCACTTTATTAACTTAATACAAGTTAGGAACTTAAACATTCTAAACTTAAAAACTAACTTAAGAAGAAGAGACATTAAATATGGGAAGGAGAGGAGGTGGAGGAAAGAAGGGAGTTACGAAGCGTAGCTTTACTGCAATGGAAATCAAGGAAGCATTGCATGGAGTTTGCCAAACGCAGCATTCTAGTCATTGGTTCATTACGGCCGTAGTTCGTACGATGACTTTTAAGGCGAAACAAGGGCATGGATCTAAGATTGCGTGGATTGGCGTTGAAAGATATCATTTGAACCAGAGAAGGGCTGTCAATGCTACCCACGAGGAGCTGATGAATGAAAATGATGTCAGCAATTTCACGGCGTTTTGCAAGGGGCTGCACATTAATTAATTTCAGCCGATCCTCATAGGGGGGAAGGTTGTATCTGTCAACCCAGGGAAGTCCTCTAAGAGCGAAACGAATGAATCTGCTTCGATTCGAAGGGAATGAGTGTCATAATATGGTGACCAGACTTGGCTCCCATATTAGAGGATTGGTCTAACGAAAGTAAAAAACAGACTTCTTGTGACATAAGGATTCGAGAATTCCTTTGACCAGCGCTTTACAAAACCGAGTGTTGAGTTGGCTCTGCTGATTATATTGTGAAAATGACAGCAAAAATTCAATTCACTGTCACATATAATTCCAAGATCACGTAATGACGATACGGATGGAACAGGCTCATCACAGATAAAGTAAGTTCTGGGAGTTGAAGGAAGCCGTTTACGGGAGTAAGTAATAGCTTGGCATTTTTGCACATTGAGATCAAGGAAATTTTTTTGGCACCAGGTTGAGAAGTTGTTCAAATCAGCCTGAAGTGCACGAGAGTCAGAAGGGGCTATAATATGTCTATAGATTTTCATGTCATCGGCATACACAGATATGTGAGAATTGTCAATGATAGAGTCGACATCGTTGATATATAAGATGAATATCAGAGGACCAAGATGACTACCTTGTGGGACTCCGGAAGTTGCAGTTATGGGGTCGGAGATGGAAGACCTAAAGAGGACATTGTATTGCCGCTCTTTAAGGTATGAAGTAATCCAAGATATGAAACGGGGCTGGAATCCGAGAGCTACAAGTTTAAAAAGAATGACATCATGTGAGATTTTGTCGAACGCCTTACTAAAGTCGGTTGCAATCACATCAACTTCTTTGCCATCCTCTAATGCACAAAGAGTGTTGGATACGAATTCCGTTAGATTGGTAGTTGTTGATCTTCCTTTAAGGAATCCATGTTGGTTTGGGGAAAATACTGGTTTAGAATGGAAGAACATAGTATCGAAAACAATGCTTTCAAAAAGCTTCGGTATGCAGGATAGTTTTGCAATTGGCCGATAATTAGAAACTTCGCTCTTAGAACCTTTTTTGTGTAAGGGGATTATGTAGGAGCTCTTCCAGAGCATAGGAAAGACACCCTGAGAGATAGATAATTGGAATAAAGATGTGATCGGTTGGGCCAAGTAGCCAATACATTTTTTTAAGACAATAGAGGGCACGCCATCGGGACCAGCGGAGTAATCGCACTTAAGTTTTTTTATCTTATCTACGACAAGAGCTACAGGTATATCAATTGAGCAGAGTGATGTCTGGGCACAGCTTTTCATATAAAAAAAGTAGTCGGGATCAATATCGACCACGTGTTTGCTAAACGATTGGCTGAAGTGATGTGCAAACAGGTTTGCTATTGTTTTCGGATCGCTCGAGGAGGTGTTAGATAATTTTAAAGTAGAGGGGTAGTTGTCAGATTTCTTTTTTGTGTTGATGAAATTAAAAAATCGCTTGGGGTCAGAGATTATACTATGTTGCATCCGATCGATATATTTGAGGTAAAGAGATTCACAAAGTGCAGAAAAGTGGGTGTATGCATGGAGGTATTTGGAGAAGTCAGAGTCAAGACGGGTTTTAAGGTAGAGCCGCCAGAGTTTATTTCTTACATTACGAAGAGAGCGTAATTCTTTAGTGTACCAAGGTGGAGAAGATGAAGCGTTTTTTTTTTGAGCACGAATGGTACAGATTGGGTAAAGCAATTGAGCACTAAAGAATAGAACATTTCGGTGGCATTATCGACATTAATACTAGGATTTTTAAAAATAACGTTGAAATCAACGCTACTAAGCAAACTGTTCAATTTTGTAAAGTTCGCCTTGTGAAAATTGAATCTGTGGCATTTTTCGGTTGGTGGTGTTTTATTGGCGATGTTATAGGAGTAAGTAAGGGTAAGGGGAGGGTGGTACCGATCTAGCTTCGAGAGAAGATCGTTGCTCATGGAAACAATACAGTTATCAGGGTCTGAAGAGAAAATTAGGTCGAGCTGCCTACCAAGGTTATTAGTAACGCCACTTAACTGGAAGAGGCCGGAATCGGAGAGACAATCAATGAAAAGAACCTCTTTTTCAGAGATGGGATTTGTTGCGATGAAATGGGATTCATCTTCAGATAGAGCCCATTGAAGATCAGGGAAATTAAAATCACCCAAGACTATGATAACGTCGCGGGTGTCCACAGTATTGAACAGAGAATCAATAGCATCGATGGCAAGCTGGTAGCAATACATGGGCTGGGATGGGCGGATGTAGCAACACATGATGTAAATGCTATACCCAGAAAGATCAATTTTAGCACAAATGAACTCAAAATTCGCTGTGTGCGAGGTTTTGAATAAAGTCGAGTCAAGACGATTGTGTATAGCTAAGAGGACACCGCGCCCAGAGGAATCATCATTTTTCTCAAGCCCATCGTCTCTAAACACTGCGAAGTCCGAAGTAAAAAGTTCACTGCTATTAAAATCGGAAGACAAATTTGTTTCATTAAGAGCAAAAATGTCATAGGGAAATTTTTGAGAATTAAGAAACACGGAGGATGTTTTGGTTCGTAAACCTCGCACGTTCTGATAGTACAATGATAAACGTTCCAAAGGAGTTGTTACAGGTGAAATAATATCGGAGGAAGGAGAGTGCAGCGAAATCTGATTAGGGGCGAAAGTAGTTATTAAAATCAGAACGAGCTCTCTGGAGATGAGATCTACGTTTTGAACTGATGTAAGCTGCATAGGATGAGAGATCATTTGCTACGCTAAGAGGAGATATGTTAAAGTTCTCATGGAATTGGACGAAAATTTGCATTAAAGCATTCATATCAGTAGGGAGACCTTCTTGGGAAATGAAAACTTTTATGTTGGTGTTGGTTTTACCATCGATACAGACGGAATCAACTTTATCGTGCAAGTAGGCTAGATAAAGACGAACATTGTCGTAGATTTTTCGATCTCTAAGGCGCGATAATACATAACGCCCCTCTTCACCAGAGTCTGCGAATTGTTTAGTAAGTTTAACATTCGGAGGAAGCAGTGGGTCTAAGAAGCCGGGTGGTGAGGCCGGTGGACTAAAGTCGTTGCCATTAGAGCTTGGTTGGTTTGCAGGTCTAGTTAGAGTAGAGTTGGAGGGCGTAGGGTTAATGGTGTGAGAATGAATAAAATTAGGGTAGTTGACAGAAGCTGTGCTCAGAGAATCAGAGGTAGCGGAGGCGGGCTTTAGGTCAAATGACACGCGCTTCGTATTGGCCATTTTAGCACAAGACGTAAAATTAGGAAATACACCCATTTTAAATGACCAATTATTAGAAGAAGTATTGGGCTTGTTATTGGTATGTGGTATAGGCTTAGAGATAGGCTCAGAGATAGGTTTGGTGGTAAACTTAGATCTAGACTTAGGAACAGACCTAAAGATAGGCTTAGGACTATCCATAGTATGTATACAAATTTATAATTTATTAGTTTAAGCATTCTATCATTAGATAGTATTTCCGTAGGATAATAGTTTTCAATTAATATTGCACATCCAATCCAATTATCAGCGCCATTATCGCACTATTCAAGTCTAGGCATTTATTGAAAGGTGCCATTCAACCTGACTTTTATTAACATTCTATTCATAACTGAGCCATAACATTCAAATTATCAATAAAGCCATAACTATATTTTTTTTTTAGCGACAAATACCCACGGATTCAATAACCAAAAATTGATCCATTTAATTTGATGTTTGCATTTGCATTTGCATTATGCATGACCTCCCGCCAAATGAATAGACCACATATGGCAAAAGCCCAAAAGCCCAAAAGAATCAAAACTTCTCTCGTCCTCGTCCTGAGGACACAGCCATTGAAAATAGATGAGCATATAAAAACCTGGTTTGCAATTATTTGCAATTAGTTCTATTATGGCCATTTTCAAGCCTCCCTCCGGCAACCTCTGAAGCCCCTATTTCACACAATGTGCAACGACCGTATTCGAAAAACACAACACACACACGATTTGTCTGTACTGTGAGTCTATACAAATTGGCGCCTATTCAAATTCGTTTCCACTTTTTCCCCCCAGAGGTGAAAACATGCCAAATGATTGTGACGGTTGTGACAGTCTAACTGCTGATGATAGTGTGGGCATGGACGGGTGGTAACAGAATTGTATTTGAAATCGTTTTTGAAGAGAATACTCCTTTTTTTCTGCTCTTTGGCCGGAAAATGACCCCGAAATTGGTGTCCGTTGACAATTTCTATTCAACGAATGTCAAAAATTAACACGCAAAAGGACATATGTACATATGTACGTGTCCTTCCTGTGAAATTTACATAAACGTCGTTACAAGTATGTATGTAGGTGCCATCGTCAGATTCAAAAACCGCGTCGAGATATTTTCGCTCACAAATTGAAAAACTTTTCAATTGACTTGAGTTAATTAATCGACATTTGATAAGTTATTAATGAAGCCACAGTCAAACACTGCCACTGGAGAAGGATGTGCCTCCACAAAACTTCTCCAATTAAATTTGAAAATCTTGAGCAAACGCGCGCCTTTTTTCTTTTTTTTATTAACCTAAAACAGGACAAAACTTTGGTGTCTGCCAATATGCTTGGTCTGCGCCACTTAAGGATAATTGCTCACTTAATTAGGCAAGCGGGGCAGACAGGAAGGGGACAAAAGATCCTAGATGTCTGTGTTCTGGAAAATGTATAGTAATTGTAAACACTTGAGTAATTCCTGAAGGCGCGGAGGTTGGGATTTCCGTTTTGTATTTTACGGGCGATGAAGAAGAAAATAAAAACTTTTTCTAATTGTTCAGTTAGTGATGATTTTTCAAAAAAAAAAAAATTTTGTCGGAGGAGAAATGTATTTACAGTTTTAAGGGCCCGCTTAAGGATGATTTCGAGCCCGTATATTTTTTTATGAATAGGAAAAGTTTTGACAATCGACAGACACTCAGGTGGCGGTTGGTTTATTTAATTTGAAATGTGTACGGACAGTGAATACAAAGGATTAAAGAAAGGGGAAAGGATTAATTGGCTGCAGTGAACAAAAACTTGGATCCTTAGATAAAAGGATACAAATTGTAAAAAAAGAAGGAATATTTATTTTTTTTTTTCAAGAGTAGGTAATGTTCAATTGAAATATTTAAAGCTGTGGCAGTTTGGTGTGGCAATGATTTTCTCATGAAATGTATCTATTCTGAGCAACAATGAGAAAAATTAATATATCCACAATATTCTCAATCTCCTTAAGTATGTTCTGTCCTTCGCTCATCTCTATCTAGCTTTACGGAAATATGTAGGTTCCATCCCAGTTTAATAGGTTTATTAGCAGGACTTTTGTCTTCCCTCTACAGAACCTGAATATGAAATCAATTTTGTTTCAGAAACCAACCTTCTCTAAATTATTAAGGAAGTATCTTCCAAGCTACTGTAGTCTACACCGAGAAATGGTTTGATAGTGACAAAGTAGATGTGTATTATCCTTTGCGACATGTATAGTGTAACCCAACAAGAGGTGTTGAGGTGATGAGATCAAACGAAGATTAACTGTTGCCAATCGCTGCTTTTTTTGACTAAGAAGGCAACGGTGCAGCAAAGTCCTCTCTTGAACAACTAAAGTAACCCTTTATAAGACCCTGATCATCCCAGTCCTGCTCTACGGCGCAGAGGCATGGACTATGTCAAGAATGGATGAGACTGCTCTCGGCTGTTCGGTACTTCGGGTGATTTTTGGTCCCGTCTTCATAGACGGAGAGTGAGGAAGAAGATACAATCATGAGCTGTATATAGCAACATCGACCTAGTCAGAAGAATTCGAATATAACGACTAAGATGGTTGGGTCTTGTAGAGCGGATGGACAACAATGCTTCGGCCCGGAAAGTTTTCGAATCCACCCCTGAAGGACGTTGCAGTAGAAGAAGACTTCGCCTAAGGTGGAGCGCTCAAGTGGAAAGAGATGTCAACCAACTTGGTGTACGAAACTGGAGGCAACTGGCTAAAGATCGAGCTGGCTGGAGAGGATTGTTGGTTGAGGCCCAGGTCCACCCCGGACTATAGCGCCCCCTAAGTAGACATAGTAATGTCTGCATACATTCGTTCGTTCATAGCGTGCTTCTTCAGAGGGCTATGACCAGAGAGTATCCCTATCGCTATTCTTAACTTTGATCTGCCAAGTTTTATTGATTTCCCAGAATTTTGTCCGATCTAACTCAGGCCACATGGTTTTAAAACCGGCCCTTCTATGTTTGACCATCTTAGGTCGGCCATATTGATGACTTTATCAAGAATATCATTTGATGTGAGATCTTCTCCTTTTTTGAACACTACGTCGGCACATTCCTTACCCTCTACATCACAGTGTCTAGGTACCCAATATAATCTGACACGGTTCTGCGAAGATAATGCCTGAGCATTGTGGGGCAAGTCACGTAAGACTCTAACGTCTTTAGCGTAGCCTGACTATGAATGTATAGTCGATGGTGATATTCTTTTCGGATACTAAACCCATCTCAAGTAGTTCCGCAGTGTTGAGTAATTAAGTTGAATAGTACCAGTGATGGAAATGCAGGAAGTTCATTTTACCCTGGTCAACCTATCCCATGCATTATTTTTAATCGTAGCTTTCCACCAAAAAAAAGCCCATGTGTGAGGATAGACTCCACCTTTTTCCTGCTATCCTGTAATAAATGAAGAGAACATTATGAGCCTTAAGGTTTCTTTCCTGTACGTTAGATTTTCAGTTTAGCTTTCTATCTAGTACCATACCAAGAGACCATGAGCGATCCGAGAGGGATTTCCTGCTAGAGATTACCAGTTAAGTTTTTTTTCGGCGACGACATGAAGCTCACATTCTTCAGCCCATTTACCGAGCCTATTAAGGGCTGATTCCGTCATTTCACTTAGTGTGTCTAGGAATTTACTCAGAACTTAAATTACCACGTCATCTGCATAGAGAGTGATGCTTAACACTACGTTGTTTCATTCTGTAAGTATAGCATCTATGACCAGAACCCAGAGAAGGAGAGAGATAACACCTAGCCAAGGAGTGCCTGTAGTGACAGATTTCCTTATTCGACTATTTCCGAGAGTGGAATTGATTTTTTTGTGACGATCATTTTGCAAAGCGAATTGGTAATGCGCTGCTCGACATTTATCCTCTACAGGATAGCCTCACCTTCTTGTCTAAAAAGGCAGCTAGTGCAAATTCCTTCACGTAGAGTCCTATTCACCGATTTGCTTTTTAAATATGGTGGCTGAGAATATTGCTGAAGTGTGTCCTGGTTTACCTGCTTTGGATTTAAACAGCACCCTTGTCTCCATACCATAGCTATGTAGCCTAGCTTTAGAGAGTGAATACTGGAACTGATTTCATGGTTTCCACTGCTCAGTGCTATCTGAAGTACATTGCTGGTGATCAGTGAGAGCAACAGTGGTTCGAGTATACACCCCTGTCGTACTTCGCTTTGGACTTCGAATGTCTCCAATACCCTCGTCTGAATTAAATATAAGTTTTTCTTATAGGTATGCCTCTCATGCGTAAGGACAACCTAGAAACAAAAGGTATTTTAGGTAGTAATGGCAGCAAAATAGCTGGAAGGACGCATATACCTTTCCAGTTCCCAATATCTATCAGGTTACACTTTTTTGGAGCTTAGCAACCAACAATCTTTTCCAATCCTCCGGGAATTGTTTGTTTCCCAATGCTCTTCATATTACCCGGTAAAGTATTTCTGCCGAGGATGCCGTCAATGATATCTGCTTTATTTTTCTTTTTTGGAATCTAATCGCGGCTACTATCTCCGTGGTCCTGATTTCTTCGGAACGCTTATTTAAGTTCGAGATCGCAGCTCTATCAACCAAGTGGTTTAGCATTGTAATGAAATGCTCTCTGCATCTCTTGAGTTGATCGTCATCCGAGATTAGCTACATATTTGTAGTTGTTTCCCCTGCAAGGTTCTTAGTGATGCCCTAATGTAGGACTAGCTTTCCACTTCTGGGTACTTTGAAGCAAGAATATTCATGTGGACACGCTTGTCACGTCTCCTTCCTTGTTCTTCATACGATACTGGGCTTGAAATCGTTATTGAAATACCCTCCCCGATCTCCATTCAGAAGTCTGCCAACAACCATGTGACTTATCATCCTTTTATACATAGATGTAGGTGAGTTCTCCAGTTGTTATCAACAGTGTCCTGATTTGGGCTTCTGTATCTACCAGGCAAGGTAGTCCCTAATATTTTGGCCCACATTTTGATCGCATTACTTTAAAGCGATTCCTGTTGAAGGATACAGTATGAAGGCTAGCATAATATGGTAGGATTTAATACGCTTGTTTCGGAGATCCAAACGGTTAGCATTGCAGAAGCCCAAAAATCGTACTCCTTTGCGAATTCGCTTCCCAAGGCCAAGTATTCTCATCATGTGTTTCAAGTGCAGTGTTGGCATTTCCTACTTTGACGTTAAAATCCCTCATCCCTATTACGATGTCCTCTTTAGGCGCTGAGTTATGGGCGGCACTCAATTGGCTGTAAAAAGAATCCTTTTCGACCTCAGTCGCTTTTCTATCGAAACGTAATACTAAATGATGGTAGTTTTTCTTATGCGAGTTCTATCTGGTTCCAGCTGAACGTAGAGTCTCCCTGAATTCTATACGAGTTGGAAAAATGTGGCGTTTTCTGAACCCTCTTTCCACCACTAGAGGAGGATGTCAATGCTCCAGAATCCAATGGTTCTCTGTTGTCGATAGCCAAAACTCTTTCCGTTTCGAGCATTCTCCATCGTCATCCTTCACAGGCGACTAGTTTGGCATGGATGCCTAAACTAGACATGGCTTTGTATAGCTCGTCTCTATAACGGCGTAATATGCAGCCTTAAAATCGATAAAAAGATGGCAGGTATCGATTTGGCCTTATCGAGGATCTGTCGAAGTGTGAAAATTTGATCGACTGTGGACTTTACTGGCCTGAACCCACACTGAAAAGGGCCGATCAGAGTGTTGACAATGGTATTCATGTGTTTCTATTATGAATTTTTGTCCGAAGCCATCCTCTTCTCTAGAGTCAATGACAAGCTCTCCATACAATAGAATCAAATCCCTATGTGTATACATAATCAAACTCTAAACTATAACCTAATACATTTATTCATACATATGTGCTATATACATATATAGAAGGTGTCAATTTGAGAAAGTACCTTCGTGTGGTACTTTTATTACCCATTGGCTACCATTTAACCTTCTCAAATAGTAGAAACCCTTAGTCACACAATAAAACCCATTAACCCATCACATTGAGAAAGGCAAACAACATCAACAACACCATCATTTTCGCCACCTAAATTCACCTCAGCACAACTTCATTAAATTAAATTTATTGAAAAATTATCCTTTCCTCGGCCTCCTGGGCGCACCCCCCTACAACCAGTTACCAGTAACCAGCAACCAGCAACCAGAATCGATTTCGACAAAATATCCTTTCGGCACAAATCCCCAAAATGGTCATAAAATTCAATTCGCATTTAATAGCTAACGTTCGTCCCTTTATCCATCCATATATCCAAAGGAGGAGACTTCAATGAAAGCTAACTCTCCGCTCTCTCGAAGCCCATAACTCATTATGAAAGTAATAGCAAAGCTGTTAGTTCCATCGTTTCGCAGGAAATATGAAATATTACGCCCCACTGGAACCAATAAACTTCGAAAAATGGAACAATTTCCGTTTCGTTTTTTTTTTCTTTTTAATTTATTACTTAAAATCTAGCTGAACGGTGCATGGGTGGAAGGCGACTAGGCCATGACCTCGTGTTCTAGATTCATTCCATCGTCGTTGTGACTCTGTTAAAGGTGCCTTAATCGTATAAATCACTCATTAGTCCTCATCTCTCCGTTCGCAGAGGGTAAACTTTTGCAAGCGAGGGCTTTATAAGGCACCCACCATCGTCATTCAGACGAGAATGATGAACTATGGCGGAGGATGTACGAGTACTACAGGTGAACGGTGTTATTAATGGAAGTCACAGGGATGGAGAAGGATTTGTTTGAGTATCCAGGGTTTTGGCAGTCATTTTTCGTATCAATTTCGCTCGCCTCAAATGTGCTCATTAATGTTTGCATAAATTGTTTTTAAGGGAATTTAACATTCAAGTGAGGGTTGATTTTTAAAGGCTAAATGGATGGTTTGGTTTTAATGGAAATATTGAAAGGGGTTGAAAGGGGAGGCATCTAATTGGTCGATAGCACGACACCTGCTCTCACCTCTTCCCTTCCGCACATTTTTTTTCCTGTCATGTTGGATTACAATAGTCTTATTTAGAACCTGTCAAGTCAATTCATAGTGTAAGTAGTTCTTCATTAAGTACACAAAGTAAACTTAGGTTACCCTCTGCTAATAGGCAGTGGCAATTGTAAGACAAGTCTTTTTTTTTTTCTACTTCGTCTACTGAGTTGAACAATAGTGCCTTAAGCGCTACCTGACTATCTGAAGATACATATTCCAACGCCCTTAATACCTTTTCGAAGATATAACCCAGCACAGATCTCAATGGCATGAACTTCAGCCTTGAAAACATGGTGACATACTCGCATAGGTAACGAGAGTTTTGTGTTGTGTTGGTTGTCGACGCCAGCTCCTTCTACAATCCGTCGGTGAACCTGAATAGACTTCTAAGATTCAGTACCGGAACACCATTAGACAAGTTTTTACGGTCCAATATTTCTACTTTAAATAACATGAGGCATGTCACTGGTATCAACTTGGCTCA
This sequence comes from Xylota sylvarum, assembly GCA_905220385.1. Taxonomy (NCBI): domain Eukaryota; kingdom Metazoa; phylum Arthropoda; class Insecta; order Diptera; family Syrphidae; genus Xylota; species Xylota sylvarum. Next base: position 96,458,302 of record LR999957.1, on the reverse strand, counting down.
AACATAGCCAGCAGATACATACATACATAGTATGTATCTTCTTCTGAAAGTAGAAGTGGAAGGTAGAAGTGGAAGATTCACTGTACCATGTTGAGTCTTAATTGGCACTTCAGTGTCATTGTAACACTCAACTCACGTGACCAGGTTGTTGATGTTGTTGTGCGAACCTAGAAGAAGGGAACGGATATTTTCCCAAATATTTCGTTAAGGTTGTACAAGAAATTTTTGCCTAGTATTCGATCTCTGACCCTGTTCTCTGTAACACTGTTTATTTTTTTCTCCCATTGTTGTAACTGCGACAATATGCGTTGAATGGTATGCCCAATCTGGACCCATGTGTTCCGATGAGCCAGTGACCTATATTATTATGCTTAATTGCTATGATCCTTGGAATGTCTGTGCGAGTCTTGTTTTGTAGATCTTGTGTTCTAGACCATTTGTATTTGAGCCATATCTGCCGTGATATGATGCAACTCAGTGGTATGTATCTAAAGTGACACTATTCTGTGCCCAATCTTTTTAATAACCTTTTGTTTGGTAGAGCTCTCTTTCAACATCATTTATGGTGTTTCGTAATAAATAGTTTCTCGATCGAAACGCGGACTTGATCTGACTAGTGCAGCAAATGGTTGGAGATCAAGAAACTCTTAAGCTGCACTCTGCTTTGCCACACCGTCAGGATTTTCATTTCTAAACTGTTTGTTGACGATAATGCTTTCGGTCTTAGTTACACTAGGACACCAATGGATCAATTTTCTAAGGATCTCTAGGTCGACCATCATCTTGTAGAATATGCATTCTGTCGCACACACATTTGAAGTGGATAAGGAGATAGTAAGATACGCTTACGTTGGATATTTTTCCATAACTTTCGCATAAGTTCTGTACTGGAACATCTGCTCAATTTTTGAAAAGCTTTAATGATAAACCGTCAAACTCTGGATCTTCTTGATCCCAAGTTTTATTATAACTCATTGTCTCTTCTATTGTGGGTGGAGCTACGTCTGGATTGAATGCAAGTCATGATCTTCGGTTTTTCTATATGTATATTGTCCATCAAGCAACTGCTAGACGTTGCAAGTTCTCTTTTTTGCTAAATTTGCGGGCATTTTGTCGTATGACTCTTTGATCTTCCTTAGCTCTAAAAATCCGTCTATTTGTTTCTTTTTCCTCCCAGAGTAATAGGCTGCCCTATTGCTGCGAATATCTCTTGGTTCATTTGTGTCTCTGTCAGCTCATTCAAAGACCCAAGCATTTAAGTCTGATTAGCACTGATTTTCGAAATAGAACACCTGCTTATCCAACAATGGCCCTATCCTTAGGTTTGGTAATTGTTTTTATTTTGGTTTATGTCCCGTATTCCCTTTCGGGTCCTAAGGCCTTTACCATGCCTAAACGCCATCGTGTTCGGCTTCTGTCGATGTGCCTCAGCTTTCTGCAGCTACTGCCGTTCATTATACGCAACTGTTCTGCATCTTCTTCTCAGATTTCATTACATCGCTTGGTTAGTTATATAACTCTTAACTTTGCTACTACCGTCGTTGGAAGGTTGTGCGTATAGGTTACTGACCAGTTCTCTGGTAAAAATGTTCTTTAGAGATGCGGTTAAGCCAGCAGTTGTATCCGTATAACAGCACAGATTCAACGCTGAAGCGGGACAGTCTTAGCTTCGTGTTTAAGGTATCTGCATTGCTTCGCCATATTTTGGATAAATTTACTTAAATGATTAGTCTGGCTATATTCAGTTCGGCTCCACCGTCTGTGGAGATCATACTCCAAAGATACTGGTAATTCTCTAGTCTCTTTACTGGTTGTCCAGCAATGCATACCTGAGCATACCAATGTTTAATTGATTCAATGTAATTTGGACTTTTTATTTGAAGGGTGAGGATATTCGTCTTCGGAATACCTCTTCTGCGCAAGGCAAGCAAGCCTAAGTAATTCCCTACTGACACTGTGGACCGCCTTCTCAAAATCGATGAACAACAGGTGAAGTGACTATCGATATTCAACGCATTGCTCGAAGATGATCTCCAGGTTGCACAAGAGGATCCAGAGCGAAAACCTTTTTGTTCGGCGTCGACTGTGCCCTCGAAATGTTGTTTTATACGGTCCAGGATTTAACCACTCTTAGGCAGGCAAGACACAGATACTGCTACAGTTTTCACTTGTCAGGAAAGCTTTCAGCTCTCGTGCTCTCCCTTTAAGTGAAATCAATAGCTCAGCCGAGGTTGTATCTAATACTTACTGGGGGTTGTGATGCATATTGGGATACCAATAACATCGAACATTTCATTGATTGATTTCAAAACCATAGTAATTGCTTCTAAGGCTTTCCAGTAACATGCCTGAACCCCTCGTTGCAATTGACTCTTTTGGTATTCAAGTTACCCATCACTATGGTAATGTCTCCGTTTGGTGTTGTATTTAACACAGACCCTAATTGATTGTCATACTCTAGTCCGAGTTCTGGCTGTCAAGATCCTATCACCATAAGGTTGCCACGATATTACATAGGTCCTTGCGCGTGGTGTTGGTGTTACTCGCCTGCATCTAACCATCTTATTTCGCTTATCCCCAAAATGTCCAGCCTATATTGCGTGAGCTCATGCTCAAATTGTTGAAATCTGGGATTGTGAGGTCCTTGGCTCACCGAGTCGAGGAGAGTCTTCACCGAATCGAGGACCTCCATTACGAGGTAAAACTAGAACTTAATTGTTTTAGTATTCCTGGATGCTGTCGATTCTTTGTCATATAAATCATTTTTAAATCCTTGACATTCACTCTTGGAAGGCACCCTTCATATACATATGTCCATATCGCAGCTTTCTGTGGGAGTGCACAGCCGATGAATTATTGCCTATTGTCTTGTAAGGTGCCTACAGACTATATTAATAGGCGGTTCATTATTGAGCTGTAAGCTGTCTTGTCCTTAAGCTCTTTTAAGGTCTTTTGAAAAGATGCCATAAAAATGAGATGTACTTATTTTGCCTAAGAGAGTTTCTAAGCCAAAGTTTTGAATTGTAGTACAGTTATAGGACCTAGCTTAGCTATTCCAAGTGTATTTTGCGACTCAATGTTCCTGTACAAGAATGAACGATCCTCATCCGACTATATCATACAAATATGCCTTCATATCCAGCCCTGATTCCTTCTGGACTCACTCTGTTATTACACGTTTTAGCTTGTTTTAGCTTATAGGGTTCGCGGCACTCCAACTATATGCTATTCGTTTGGAATACTAAGACATAGATTACACTGAAGGTGTCTTGCATGAATCACAAAATGATCTCGCTTTTATGTAATTTTCATTTGCATTTCATCCGTAGTGTACATCCAAAGTGAATAGTGAACGAATTCGTGGTTTCTTGTTAAGATATGTTATGAGCCGCTTCCATTGCGTTTTTTTTAGCTCAGGCTACCACTCAGCATATGCTAATTCTCCAAAAATGCCCGGACTTACCGTGTCAGCTAATTTAGTCTTCCCAAGGCGACAAACAAAAATACCCAAAGCATAATGTCTTCTCATTAAGTTCAAAGTAAAAGCGGAAAACGGAGAAAATTTCCGTCTCACTGTGTAAACGGGGTTAGGCTATTTAACAAGAAAAGTTTTGCCCCTGCCCCACAACTGTTTGGAAGGAATTTGTTTCCCTCCTCCGGATTCCTCGTCAGACAAACTTGTACTTTTGTTGTTGTTATTCTTAACCCAAAAAATCGCTTCAGAAAATTTTCGTACATGGTTTCCGTTTCACACGGACACTTTTCCTCGTCTCTACCAAAACAAAAAAAAACACCGAAAACAAGGCAAAAGAATCTAAAACTTTTATTTTAATATTCGTAGATTTTTGACATGAATTACACTCTTACACTCAGCAGAAGTTTTCGAAGGCGAAAAACATAAAACGGAGAGAAAGGGACTAAACTTCTGTAAAATGAAAATTTCCTTTCCGTAAAAAAAAAATGGACGCCAGGCGCAAAGTGGAGAAGCGAAACAGCGAAAGTGTTCAATCATTTGGTCGGGCGTAAATTTGAATTTTCCCTTCGGCTTTGGCGCGCTATGAAATTGTTAATTTATTTAAATTTTTGTCTGCGATTAAGGCAGCCGCCGCGTCGTCGATTGATGTAAGACAAAATGTTAATTATAAGTGATTTTGTAAAAAAAAAAGGATTTGTTGTTGAAGGGACTTTCATCTAAGAGGGATGGGAAAATTAATGATGGCGATTTCGATTGCAATTAGCGAGGGCAGCTTGGTTTTTTTTTTTTTGTTTGGTTGTCGGACAGTCTTTCGTTTTTGGGTCAGTGAATGGAGAAGAGGGGGAGAAGATTTAATTTTAGAACTAAGGAAGATTACCGAAAGAATAGGAAATGAAGTGATTTAACTTCATTAATGGTTTAAATGAACGTGAGAGATCAAATTGTGTTTAAATAGGATACATAGTTCAAATCTTTTTAAGAATTTTGTTTGATAACCAGAACAAGCTGAATTGGTTGTTAAATTAGTTTCTTAGACTTTAGATGACTAATTCCAGCTTTGATTTCTCGTCTTGAATTGCTTAATTTTTCTATCCACTATTCTGGTATGATCTTTGAAGTTCCTCGCCCAGTATATCTTTTGCTGTCATTCATGTGATGCTACAAAGGTCACCGTTCAAAGCGTTACTTACTCAATATACACAGCTGACTTATAGCTCTAGTTGGATAGAATGCTGGAGATGTAACAACTCTAAATAGTTAGGAACAGATTTCGGTTGAACATTATTCATCAGCAAATCCTTGCTGCTAAAGTTCTCCCAATGTTTCGAGTTTCGAGTAACTATTTGATGGCAGGAACTTCTACATTTGTAGAGAGGATATTTTAAAGCACTGTCTTAGCTCTGTTTTACAAGGTATTGCTTCTCAATTGACAACACCCCCAATGAATGCTCGAATGTTCCAATTCTAATAGGCTAGTCCAAGGGTCGAACTGACTGAAATAATGCTTCAAGCCTGATTTGCAGCGGCCTAAGACTTCTTCCGTTTTTTTCTAAGGGTGTACCTATTAAATTTTATACATTGTTTGTAAGATGGCGACGATTGAGCCATGGGCCCTAATTTAAGCTAGGAGGAAAATATTTAGGCACTCAAATCATCTACGATTCAACCATACATTATCTACAGCCACGCCCACTTTTTGAATGCGTTTTCACTAAAAACTTGATTTCTATCATATACCTAGTTTTGGTACAATCATCTTGTAAGGTGTTGGGACCATTTAAGCTCCGATTTCTATGGGTACCAGGCCATAGATGGAAATGATTGGATTGAAGACCCAACTATTCACACCAAGTCAGATCCAAACAAATAGTCTCCGTTTCCTGAAGCTTTAAACGATAAAACCTTGCCACACTTTCTATCAAAAATCAACAACCGATTAAATAGATTTGAAGTACCCACTTTGTCGTATACAAGTAGCTGTGGCCAAGCTGCAGTCGGCCCAGATTTTGCTTGAATTGTAAGGATTAACATAGGGCAATGACTAAATAAAAAGAAAACTTTCTTCTATTTCCTCTGTAATTATCCGTTATCCTTCGGGACATTAAAGAATATAAAGGAAATCTCAGTTAGGAGAATTAGAGAATTGATTTCTTGAACTCTACAGAAAGGATCTAAGAACTTCGATACCTTCGTTATGCTATCGACACTCAAACGTAATAACCACTCCAATCTAGATTAAGTTTGGTGCAGATAGCTTTTACAAGTGTGCAGACACACTTAGACCAATAAAGGCCGATTGTGATGCCATGGATTGTATCATTTGGTTACTCGGGACTAATTAAACCAACTGGAGCTTTTGATGACGCCTATTGACGCCAGTTCGCCTAGGTTGTCAAAGAAATGAGCTCCTAGATGGAGTAGTCTTCTTTGAGACAGAGTTGCGCACATACATAGGAGGTGGAGAATGGTTTCTTCCTCCTCCTCGACCCTACAGCTTCTGGAGAAGTTACTTATGTGAAAAGAGACCCATCCTTTTGTCATGTTGGCCTATCAGACAGTGTCTAGTAAGAACACCTATAATATACCTGATCTGTGATCGCTTCAACAGCACCAACCCATCACTACGTATCAGATCAAGTCTGGGTCAGATCTGTCTTGACATGTTGCAAGTAGAGAGATTTTTCCATCTACGATTTGTTTTACTAAAACCATATAGCTTTAGTAATAGTTTACAAGCAGCGAGGGACATACGCAGGTTCCGCCATTTCGGGAAGATCCTATGGGTCATACCCTGTCTGACGAACTCGTCAACATTACAATTTCCTGCAATGTCTCTGTGGCCTGGGACCCAGCACAGGTGAATGTTGAACTGCTCAGTCATCTCCAAAAGAAACAAACGGCCTTTGAAGTGAAGGAGCACGATTACAGGGATTTGATTGGCGTTTGACTGTGAGTGAAAATGCTAATATCCCTGACAGATATTGCATTACATTTCAGCCAGTACAAGGCTTCTTTGATAGCCATTATTTCCGGCTGAGAAACGCAACAATAATTTGGGAGGCGGAGAGAGACGCTCCGATTGAGACACCACAACCCACCCCCATCAGTCTTAGAGCCATCCTTGTAGAAGTGAACTGGAATGTCCTCAGAAGAGGGAGCAGTGACCCATTCACTTCGGTCAGAATGATCAATGCTCGGTCAAATAAAAGGGTTGACGGGGTATATCTCTGTCTTCTAGCGTAAAATTAAGTAGATCAATGATCGAGGAGTGGTCTTCATGATAAATAGAGTACTGTGAAGAGGCTTTCAGTCGGATAGCCGCACTTGCAGCCCATTGCTTACCAAGAATATCTAAGGTGAAAGAGAACTTATCAGTGCATCATTGATGCTTATACATGTAGATCTTTTCACCTTAGTTAAAAGAATTAGGTAGTAGCTCTATTAAGAGTCGGTCACTAAAAGATCACGATATACAGTAGTAAAGGTCTGTTAACCGATACGTACATCCAGCGTATGGTATGAGGTTGAAAACTCATAGAGCCACAGTTGCATTCTTTACGCGTTTAAGTAGATTGGCTTTATTGCATTGTCTTTAAATGAGAGACGGGTACCATTAATCGTGGGAGGGTCAATAAGGGGAACTTTATATTTCCTCGTAAAGAGGACAAGTTTTGTGTTAAGTCAATTAAACCCCAGTCCGCAGGCCCATCTGGAGAACTATAGGAGAGCACATTGGAAGGTTTCCCTGAAAGGATCAGGGTGTTTTTCGGAGGCGGCGATAGGAAAGTCATCTGGATAGCCAACTACCCTGCATCCAGTCCTTTCTATGTCTAATAGCAGCCACTAGACTCCGCAGAAGAGGGGACAAAACGCCACCCTAAGGAGTTCCGCAACTTCCAGGGCGTGTGAACAATTGATTGATCAATACTCCAAGCGAAGAATCGACTTTCAAGCATGTAAGAGCATCTATTTCACGTAGATCTGACATTGTTAAAGGCCTCCCAAATGTCTAGGAATTCGACCATTATCAAATTCCTAAATTCAGTAAATTCGTTGATGCTCTGTGATTTTTCAATGATGCGCACTAATGAGTGCAAGGCTGTCTCGACTGATTTGCCTTTGTAGTACACATGCTCTAGCGTGGATTAATCAGTCGTTCTAGTCTTTTAAATAGAAAGAACGATCCGTGCGAGCATTTTCCCACTTTGGGTATATAGACAACTTCAATCTTGGTCCATAGTTTGGGAATGTAGATCAGATTTAGACAACCAGGCATGATGGCTTTAAGCCAAGCGAGCACTAGGGGCCTTGAATAGTTTGAAACTGCGCATGGCCCAAAGGATCTTTTCAGTGGTAACTATCTTCGTGGAGTTGCTGCACGATGTAGAGAATGTAGTTTCGAATTAAGTTACAGCAACTGACGAGCTACCAGGAAAATGAGTGCTCAGTAGAAGATCGATAGACTCGTTACTAGAGGTGGTCCAATGGCCACCTGGCTCCATTAGGTGGGTGGGTACCCAATATAATTACCTTAAAACTCTTGAATAAAAGAACGATTGTTAATGTTGAAAATCACAGAAAACGCATATAACATTCGATCTGTTGCATTTAAAAAATGTATGCCCTAAAAGATCGTATGAAGCAGTCATGTATCGATTTCAATATCTGGAACAGAGACTGCGTTCGGCTGCTGATGACGGGAAGTTACCAAGAGTGTCTCATATTTCTGATAGACGTCCGAGTGTACTCGCTTAGTCTACTGCAGCCTATAGGGTAATGTAACACACAATTATGTTCGGTAAAAAATATAATCGCTCAGAAAGATCCAACACAAGTTCAAGTCCATCTCTGATTTTTCTTCTCGCATCGCGTATCCTTGTCGGATACCCTATTCTCCATGAACCCTGCATGATTTGAAACCCAAACAAAATCAACCTTGCAAATAAATTTATAAAGTCTTTGCAGTCTCCAAGCTATTTTGAACATGGTTAATGGGTTGAATAAAGCCTTGAGCGCAACTTGACTATTGCTACAAATACTCCGATCCTTCTGCCTATATCTTACAATGTAGCTTACATCGACATGAGTATGACACTTGCATTGTACTGGTCTTGAAGTCATTTGTGAAAATTCAACTACAATCCATTCGTAGCTCAGACTTTGGGCGAACTCAGTCTCAGGAAAGGTGACTTTAAATTTTCTCAACTCGGCATATATCCATGAAATCGTAATCATTGTAGTAGTGTCGCCCAAAAGGATCGAACCACCAGTGAACACCTCACCTAACATGTTATACTGTTTATGGTTAGACCGAAGGGTTAGGGTAGGTTTAACACTGCGCGTTGAACAAACTTACAAAATTATTTTTGATTTTACGTCCAAAATGACCCCGCGCGCTGTTCACTCCGTTTCGCTACTTCTCCCGATTATCGAACAAATTGGGACTTAATACACTGTTGAAATGTGGATTCTACGATTAGGATGATTATTGTGTAAGATTATGACTGGAAAGCATGTCCATCAAAAGTATACACACACACTCTGCATGATTTAAGCAGATTACATACATACATTTACTATTACATATTTGGTAAAAAAAAATTCATCTCCTGCTCACGATATATGTATGTACATGCATCGTTTCTAGCCAAACTTTTTGCAGTATCCATATCGCGTACATCCATTGATGCCATTGCTTCTTTTCCATGTTCTATCTGAAAAGAAGGATACACCTTCTCCACAATGGTTTCAACTACTCCTCAAGCATTCTTTTACCTAAGAAAAAAAAAAAAAAACCACATAAGAGTTTCGCTTCGCTCTCACTCGAATCTAGTGACATGTTCTAAATTTATTGCAATAACTTGCGTTTTTCTTTCCACTCCATATCTAGTGCATGCATGTAGTGAATGAATCCGTTACGTGTGTCCTCAAGCTCCTTTCCTGCCCGGGTGGTTGTACCTGGTGCAGTTTTTCCACAGTATACACAAGATTCAACATGGAAATTGATAACAGAACGTAATAAATTTTCCCATTTGAAAATAGAAAATTTATTGAGGTCGAACGTGATGGATTTTTACCCTTGGATTCCTCAGAGAGAGGGTATCCTTTCGTATGCTTTCTTTCCCTTGTCATTTAAAATTTTAATGTTGCAAACAACAGAGAGACAAACAGTTGGAGCTGAATGAGGGAGCAAACCAAGACGTAACATTGTCGAAGACCACATGCGGTGGTAGTGAATGAAGTTTCTTTACCTCAAAAGGATCTGTTAATCCTCCAACGTAGTTACTTTGTTTACGGCAAGAAAAAGGATGATTTTCACCCCCATCACAATCTTGAGAGGATTACGTATAACATGGAAGTAAGGAGTTGGGTATTGAGCCACTTCGCCGTCAAATCCACCCTGGAAATACACATCCTTTAATTATTTCGCTCTCACTGCTTTACCCGTATACCCCACATCTGGTGGTGGAATAATTATCTCTTATCACACAGGAGAAAAAAAAAAAGAAAAACAAAACAACGGCAAACAACACCGTTGTGGACCGCCCGCCTGTAGCCAAGCATACTTCATCCTATTTCATTGTCCTGTACATTCTCAAGACCAGCACGGGGAGAACATAACTTCTTATCAAGTGTTATCTGCCACATTCTCTTCTTGTAAGGATATAGCCACCACCGTTCCACCACTTCTACCACCACCGACCACCGTCATCATCACTGCCAGTGATTTTTTTTCTAGAAGGCCCAAGTTAGAGTGTGATTTTCTGTTTGTTTTAATTATGGAACGTGAACGAGGTGGAAGGAGGGACAGTAGAGACTACCTTCTGTTGCGAACAGAATGTGTAAGCACTTTGGATCTGGAGAGATGGTTGGGGACTGGATGACAGCGTCTTTGTGGCTTTGCATTGAGAGGACGAAAGGACTTCATTAACATTTACCTGGGTAGGATTACAATGGATTTAATGTGTTTAACATGGGATAAGGGAAAATATACATAGTTGGTTAGGGAGTAATAGGATATGGATGAGATTGGGGTATTTTTCTGCCTCACCTCTTTATTCCTTTTAATAATTTTAAATTGTAATTTGTTAGACGTTATACGCTTTATGGGCCTAGTTATTGACGTGAAATTTTAGAGAAAAAACTTCGCGGGAATTGTCCATTAAGTGGGAGTTTTCATTGTCTGGAACTTCGCTTCCTTAAAAGTTTAAACGTTCTTGTCGCTTACGTTTTATGGTTCTGTCTAGAGGTTGGGATTTTTTATATTTCATTTATAACTAGGTAGTATAACTGCAGACTTTTTGAAAAATATTTTACTTTTGATTACGTTCAATCAAAACTGTGAGGGTTCAGTCAATTGTTATGTGATTTCCGTTTCCGCTTGAATGTGTGCTTTCAGTATCTTTGAAAACGTTACTACAATAACAAAAACAAATCCAATTACCCCAGATGATTGCATCTTTGTCATCGGCAAAACAATAAATGTTATAATAGATCGGTAATTAGGTATACAAATAGAGTCGGTGAAAGAATAAACCCTTGCGGCGCTCCAACATTTATAGCAGTTATCATAGATATGCCTGAAAAATATTGTTTTACAATCTCGGATCTGAAATGGTAATCCAACATATTCTTAGCCATATTCATCCATAATCCATAGCTTGAATAGTAAAAGTGCAGAGTGATGTAGAAGAGCCCTAAAAAGCTTGAATAAGTACTTTGCAAACTCGACCGCTTGACTTGACAATGGAACACCTTCTTTTGATTTTCTAACCTATTGTTTGATAGGTTAGGATAAGCTCCGCTCTTGGCTGTAATGGCTTGCTCAGACTCCTTGTCAAAACAATGTTTTTATTCCTAAGCGGCGTGGGAAATGTATTCAATTCAGTAAGAATTATCTTGATGACAACTTTGACGCAAACGTTGACATCGATCCCCTTAGAGTATTTCTGAATTCGCTTGGGTTATCTGTAACAATCAGCTCACAACCAGTCTACGTATCTTACCATTGTATACAGTTTAAGTTTTTAATCCTATTGACATTTTTAGATAAATATTGCTCTTCGTTTGGAGAACTACTCTTCGTTTGGGTATTGGATAATCCCTTCTTCGGTAATTTCTATGCAGTCCGTTTATCGCGGACAATAGGGGCTGCCATATTGTTTGCACTAATGTACATATGTAGGTTCGAAAGGAAACATTCAGAAGCATTCAAATTAAGTTTCCTTGGCGTCTATTTATCCATGGATGGATATTGGGTGGAACCAGCGGCGTCCCGGTGTCCTTACCATATTCTTATCCTCTCTAGATTTTTTGGGTTATAATTTCGGTCTATTTCCATGTTCATCTGGCTATATTTTTCGCTGTAATGATGTTGTTGCTCATCTGCCTGGCTATCAATGTGAAGCATACTCGCCACTTCGCACGCAGCATTGTTGTACAGCAAACTCTCAATGTACGTATTCCGTGTAGTCCTTTGGTACAGCTTTGGTGCAGATTGGTGCAGCGTATAAAACTATCGATGTGATACCTTAAGCTAGTAGCAGTCTCCAACCATAGACCTAGATAGATAGGTAGTGTATGATTATAAGTTCATAATAAGACATCAGACACCATAATGGGCGCATCGCGATCCCTAGAGAACCCTAACGGTGACAAACCTAGACCTAAACCTAAACCATTTCTCCTATGCATTTGATATGCGCCGTGGCTCAAGTGGTTATTATTATTATTTGAGAATGGGGTATGTTGCACTGTGACACTCCGTTGAGACACGGAGATTATTCGTGCTCATGCTGATACATGCGTCGAATCTTTTTGATTGTATTGCCCTAGAAGTTTCTTGGCTTGCCTCATTTCATGAGCGTTATTCTAGGTTCTTGCCCTGCTGTCCCTTCCTTGTTTCCTGGATTCTTCTTTGAGGGTATGATCCCCTCGCAGAATGGTTCAGGACCTATGAAGGATTCTGATGCTCCTTTTTTTGCTAGTTGGCCATTACATTACGCTCTATTCCCACAGGGCCAGGTATCCAACAGAGGGTCACTTTGTTTCTACTATCTAGTTCATTAAGTTTTTGCAGGCATTCCCACACAAGTTTGGACTTAATGATATCGGAGTCAAGTGCCATGATAGCAGCTTGGCTATCTGACATTATAGTTATATCACAGTTGACATGGTTTCTGTCAAGATTGATTTGGACACATCTATCTATGGCATAGATGTGGCTCAAGTAGTTAGTGCGTTGGACTACGGAGCAAGGGATTCGAGAATCGATCCCTAGACAACACCTAAAATTTCTTTCACAGCATTAAACAGTAGGCCCCTTCCATTCGCGTAAACAATGTAACACGCACAACACGAATGGTTGTGAGAAGCTAAGCCCTGGGTGACGCGCCAAATATTTGTATTTTTTTTGTATTTGATATCCCCACAAAATTTTGTTATATCACTAATTTGGTTCGAAGACTCAACTTTCCCAAGGTATTTCAATCTACTTCGGGCTATGCCTTGATATTTACAGAGTAGATGTGTAATATCTTCTGAGACGTGTAAGTCGCAGCAGTATCTATATATATATGTATATCCATTGAAGGCAATAAAATGAGAGAATCTTTATCGGAATTCTTAACCGTGACCTATTTAATTGTATTATACTCTCAGATTTTGTTTGATCTAACACTAGCCACAGGACCTTGGATACGCTATGCCCTCCTAAGTTAGACTATCTTAGGTCAGCTGTGTTGATAATCCTATCGAAAATAATCTTGGCGACGCAGATTGGTGATGTTATACCTCTAATTGTATCACTTTGTGGGAGCTCTGATCCTTCCATGCCCAGTACGTCGGCCCTTTCGTTGCCCTCTATATCAAAGTACCCAACAAAATCTGACACGGTTCTGCGTACACAATGTCCTGAGCATTTTGCGGAAATTTCTGGCTAGTTCAAATTTTGTGAAGTAGGACTCTAGCGTCATCAGCGCAGCCTGACTGATGTAGGTAGCAATATTACAGTCAGCTTTGAGCACAGCTAGAACATCTGCTTGGAACACAATGCATATGTCCGGAAATCTCAGAGCCATTTCTGTTTTGCATATTTTCTACTACAATCGCTAGTCTCGTTTCTATCAAGACGTCTAGATAAATTAATGTGCGGTTTTGATGTAATGGAATGCCCGCCGTATTGTATTGTATATTACAATTTTACTCCTGAAATAATCAGCTACAATTTGCATACGATGTAAGTATGTATTTGTAAAAGTGTGCCCTGAATCCATGGCATCATATGTGAATATAGTTAAATTTCAATCAACCCAAACTCGAATATATCGGCACTGCTTTTTATATTCCCTTGAATTTTTCACATATAAAAAAACATCCTTTAAGTTGAATTTATTTTGGTGACCTCTCAAAATTAAAATTAGACAAACTCGGCTATGAAATTTTCAAGGTGAGGAATCAAAAACTCTTGAGAATTTATCAGGTATTCCCATCAGAAAACAAGGTGCACAGTAGAACTATTTAAATATGTTCATTACTTGTTCTGCTTTTGCTCATTTGTAGTGCTAAATCGTCCCCAGATATCAGAAAATAGAATCACCGATTTCCTAATTGACACAAACAAGGACACGTTCTCTGATTTGTTAAATAAAATTCAGGGATAATTTTTCTGAAAAAGACAAGTTTGTTGTCCATGCCAATTCATAAACTTCCCAGAGCATTAAATTAATAAACATTAAAATAATATTAAAACGCAATGGTTTTGTTTTGGAGTTACTACAACCTATGGTAAGCAAATTATTAAACAGAAGATAAGTACGAAATTGAACTTCATTTGTCTTCACTAAAACCAAGACGAAGAATGAAATCAAGCAAAATCTTTGCGAATTTTTAAAGGACTTGGATTTTGAAAGGTTAATGCTTTGCTTCTACAAAATTATCCGATTAAGTCTTTTCTCCATATTTTAACAGATTTGTTGTTTTTGTACAATAGCAAATTGTCCTTTGATGGATTCTTATAAACTTAATTTAACTTATACAATTCTATTGGCTAATCTTTCTAAAGCGAATTTCAAAAATCAGTGAGAACCCATAGTAGTTTCCAAAACCGTTCATATCCTCTACAAATTTGTTACTTAAGCTGAGCTGACATTACGAGAAAATATGCTTAAAGGTTTGGCTTTTAAAAAAGTTGTTTTAGTATAATAAATTGTGCAATATATGCGATTACGATTGATAAAAGATTATCAGTTTCTTCTGTGTGTTTCAATGTTTGTGAAAAAGTGTATACAACTCTACATAGTTTACCAATGTAAGGCTGGAATTTGCACATTCCACAATTCTAGCGCCATTATTCTATTTTTGTAGTTAGCAGCAGTGGTTGTCGTGTTGAAGCGATAACGAACAAAAAAGTTGGGTGACACATTTAGAAATCTAACAACTTTTCCTGCAAACAACCATCTAATTAGAATTATTACAAATGTGGGACACGAATCGCATTTGAATTTTTCTGACTCATAAATGACAATATTCAGTGTTTTAGTTTAATTATAATTTATTTTGCAAAAAATTATATCGAAAGAAAAAAAGATACAATGGAATACTATCTCTTTTTTCCTTGTTTACATTGTTACATTAGTTGCATCTCTGCCTTCAATAAAATATAGATCACTTGTATTTTTTTCTTTGTTATGTATGTCTCGGTGATAAAGAATCTCCTTCTGTCTCTTCACATCAGCGTTGTCATTTCACCAAAATGTTTCAATCTATCAATATCTTTTAATACATACAAAAAATATTTCTAATTCCTAACTACACCAATATTGTGTTCTACAAATTCAAAAACTAAATAAAACACGCACTCTTTTCTACGTTTGTTTTTTTTCTTTAAATTGTATGGGGGGGATAAAATAAACCTAAATAAAACAGTAATACCAATGGAAATTGTAAATTTAAACAGGAAATGCTTATAAAAGATGATAAATGATCGTGAGTTAGATATGGTAGAAGTTAAAAACGAAAGAATTCTGAATTTTTATATAGCCGGGAGATGCCGCAATGGTGTTTCTCTCCAACACTGATTTACAAAAAAAAACCAAACAAATCGTCTGTTTATCTATTTACACATCACTTTTGTTTAAAATATTTTTTTATCTTTTTCGTTTAGTCTTTATCTTCTTTTTCTGATCATCAGATTTTTGTATTCTTTCTCTGTCTGTGGTGTTTAAAAACTCATGTAACCACGGGCGGTGGAACGACGACGAGCACACAAATACGAGATCAATACGATCAAAATGAGAGCGACCAGAGCTATTCCAACAGCTATTGGAACGATGTCAGCTGAATCAGAGCTGTCACAGTCATGTGCTGTGGAGAATTGGCTGGAATTGTCGCCACGGAAAGCTTCCATCTGAATGTCGGAGAGTCGTAGAACGCCTACAACAGTCTGGTCGGCGATGGTTTCGGTTAGATTGAATTTCTGAGCCCGAGTGCAGTGATAAGACATGTGGTAGGGAACTTCGAAGATATCACCACGGTAGAGAAGTTGAACAGTTTGATTAGCTGTAAGAAAAAATAGAGAAAATTGATACTGTTCTCGGTCTGGAATTGTATGTTTTAAGTACCCTTAGCGTTGGGGAACTCTTCTGCGTCGATTGGGAGAGTGAACATAAGCATGTCAACATTAGTTTTACTGTTGTTGCGTTCAAATTGAATGGTCAACGAGTGAACAGCAGTCTCGGGTCCCCAGTTTAGAACGATCTGTTGAGTAGTATTTAATTCGCAACTAACATCATGAACAACAGCTGTGCTGGGGATGTTGTAGATGGCGGTAGCGTTCTTATTATCTAAAATGGGGCGATCGATTAGTTTGTCGAATTGCATCCTGATTTTGAGTACTTACCAGCAGTTTCATAAGTAAAGTTCAATTGGGCAGCCATTTGCAGTAGAATGCAAGTGGAATTCCATTTGCCAATCTTTGGTTCTGGAATTGGAGCAGGAGTTGGCGCGGGAGTTGGTGCCACGGTGGTTGTCGTTGGAGCTGGTGTAGGCGCTGGTGTTGTCGTTGTTGTTGTGGTCGTGGTTGTAGTGGTCGTGGTCGTGGTAGATGTGGTTGGTTTAACAGTTGTAACTGGGGCTACTGTGGTTGGGATTACAGGAAGTTCGGGAATTTCGGGAAGTTTTTCTGCGTCAATAGGGATCACGGGTGATGCGGATTGAGCTGAAAGAGAGAAATTTAAATAGAGTTAAAATCGTAGTTAGTATTGAAAGTAAGTTTATGGACGCTTACTACACTGGACGGTATGTAAATTAGAGAACAGTTTTAAGTCGTAAATATCTTGTTAAACATTGATTTGCAAATAATAGTCAGTCAATCTATTTTTATTATTATTATTATATAGTTGGTTAGTGCGTCAGACGGGGGTCCGAGGGGGTTCGATTCCCAGACAAAAACCTCTCACGAGCGTCTGACAAACATCCGACAGTATAACTGTCATGAAAAAGCTTCTCAAACAAAAATCGCCCTTCAGACACGGCATTAAAAGTCCTTTCCATTCCTGTGAAGAATATAACACGCACAACACGAATGGTTGTGAGAAATTAGTCTCTGGCCCACGGACCTGTCGCCCTCTTTCTTTTGGAGGGGTTACTTTGTGAACCGACCTTCGTCATTCCTATACGAAGTCATTTATCTTATTTTGCATATCTGAATCTTTGGAAGATATCAAGTATTATGTCATCAACAATGTAATTCTTTACTAGCTCTAGATTGCCGATTGTCTCTCACGGAGATGGCTGAGCAGTTCAATAGTCACCTTTATTGGGTGTCGAGGTATAGTGATATTCCAGGGAACTGATGAACTCGTGAGAATAGGAACAACTTTACCCATTTAGCCGTACAAAGGCACCTTAGGTATACCAATCGCTGCTAGCAAACTAAAATTCAAGCTAGATGCTATCGAGAGTACAAATCTTAGGTAAATAAAACACTCCAAGAATTTGATTTCTCTGAATAGATTGTATATCGGCACTGAATAGATTGTATATGCACACTGTCTAATAGGCAAGCATGCTACAAAGCTGGGCTTTTTTGCGAACGACTTTTGTAGAAGCTGCATGGATAAAGAAGAGGTTGAAACCATTCATCACCTTCTTTGTCACAGCTCGCTCCCGCAGAATGAAGCTTCGCCGAGGAACCTTTTATTATAATGTCTTAGGTGATCTGATAAACATGGATATCAAAAGCCTCTTACGCTTTATCCGAAGCTCAAAATGGTTTAACGAATAGACAGAGAGCAACATTCGTCTATGATGAATGTGGTGTCACAATGGACCTATTGCTGGTCTAAGTGTATTAGCGTTTCTGAGCTGGCAGTAACGTATGCTAGTAGTTGTACAGACTTTTGAAAGATTGGTGCCTCCAGAGTTGACTTGTGAGTTTCACACAATTCTTTTAAGTATGATGCGTTCTCTATCGTCATCCTGCACAGGCGATCGAATTTGGCAGGGATGCATGGGTGCCAAACTAGACATGACTCTGTATAGCTCTTCTCTATAAATGCTGTAGGTATATGCGGTCTTGAAATCGATAAAAAGTTGGTGGGTATCGATTTGGACTTCTTGGGATTTATCAAGAACCTGTGAAAATTTTATCGACTGTGGATTTGATGCTGTAGGTATATGCGGTCTTGAAATCGATAAAAAGTTGGTGGGTATCGATTTGGACTTCTTGGGATTTATCCAGAACCTGTCGAAGTGTGAAAATTGTATCTACTGTAAAATCTACTACGCGGTAAAATCACCCAATACGATTTTAACGTCATTTTTAGAATTGCTCGTAAGTTTTGTCGAGGAGCTCGTAGAAACATTCTTTGATGGCGTCGTCCTTGTCTTCTATGGGGGCATGATCGCTTAAAAAGGCTTATGTTATCGAATTTAGCCTTGATGCGGATTGTCATACGACGCCCGTTTACGTGCCGAAAGCTTAAGACTTCGTGTTTTAGTCTGCCGCATGAGACAAATCAGCATCCGAATAAGATATCACAGTTTTTCATTCTCATTTTCCCGGCCCATCCTCCTATGGCACTGCCTGAATGGCGGCGATATCTGCTTTATAGCAGATTATTAGGGCCATCGCTAATTCTTTGGTCTGTAAAGGCTTTGAACATTGCAAAGGTAAAACCATATGTACGTCTTATCAGTTGTGGAAAGAGCAAGAGTGAATCAAGTTTCAATGAACTTAGTAGGGTAAAAACATTGAGCAGTATTCTTAACAAAGTCCTACAATGGGTTGATTGTTTTTTCTCGATCTTTTGTTTGGAACTATAGATAATAATACTGGTTCTGATCTGAGTCTTTAAAGAATTCGATATTATTTTGAATAGTTGTTAATGGAGAAAGTATTGAAGTCTTCCTCCCCTACAATTCAGCGGTCATCTAAAGGTTATTTTTTTTTTACTTTAATTTTCTTTAATTTATCACGTCACTAAAATACAATGTAGTTACATACATACATTTTAACAGAACCTTATCTAAAGCGAATTTTAAAAAGCTGTCGCTTACAGTGAGTGACTAAGTCTTTTTTCCCATTTTTTAAACAATCTCTCAAGAAATGACGACAGAAAGTCGGCACGTGATTCCTACCTACTCTAATCATCTTTAGCGATAAATAATAGTTGTAACCAATCGTTTGTATCAACATTCACCACTAAAACCGCAAACGCCTTTGTTTGCGGAAAACCAGTTTCAATTTCAGATATTTACATTTTGCATTAGTATCGCTTGATTTATTGGCATTCAGCAATTTATATCCTAGACTTCATAGAAAATATTTATATGGACAATCTATTAGCACTCATCACGCAGTGCATTAAACTTAATTCCAATATATTCCACCAGTGCGTATCAAAACAAAGAGATTTCATCATTTTGTACAAACAACAAACTCCAATTGCTATTTAATCAGGTTCTTCTGGTTTATCGCGCTGCATATGATTCTACATAAATTCAATTCAATAAATTAGAATATAACAATTTGTAGGCTTTCCAAAATACATATCACTCTTTTGACCTTTGAAATGTCAATTCCACGAACAAGTTGATGATTAATCTTGCTCAGGAAATATTCACTTTAGCTTCCGCTGCGCGCGATATCAACTGCGTGCCGGTCATGTGATGTGAGAGTACATATGTTGCTTTGTTGCATCTCGTAAGCAGATGGCAAAAAAAAAATCATTTCTTTCCCATAACATGAACGAGAAGATAGATTCTCAAAGGTTATCATTCCGCTGCCTTTAAATTGTGTAATTGTACTGATTTCAGTGCCTTAGGTCGGGATTTAATTGTTTATCATTGTTCTCCACAAATCATAGCTAAGCTATTGTCGTATCAATATAAATACTTTAGCGGAATTCTGGAGGCGTATGTTGCTTATCAAAACCTATCTTTGTAATGGACAAAATGGCTATCGCCGTTGTCAGTCGTCTTTGCCACTTTATTGATATCAATTTATTTTCTAGCGAATTAGCACATCCAAAGGGAATACGTAAACAGAAAAACACACAGCTTGACACAAAGTTTCATTTTGCGAATGTGTTTATTATTTATTTAGCGATTGCCTTCTGTGTCGACTGTCTGCCTCCCTGGCATTGCTGGTGCTGTGTGTGGTGGTGCAAAATCAGCAGTCGCATCGGGGTGACACTGATCGTCAAATTCAATGACTCAGCAATGAACGTGAGGTTTCGTTGGTTTGATATTAATTTTTGTAAATAATTATATTAAATCGTATTCAGTGACACGAAGAAATCACTCGTTCTTTTGACTTGACGAGGAAAAAAAATTCCACTAAGCTTAGTCTTATCGTATAGCCTGTCTTATCGCCGTACACACACATATTCAGTAAACATATTCGTATGTACGTACATATGTGTAGCTTTTGGGTTTATTTGAAAACTAATAAAGATTTCTTATTTTTCACCGAGAAATGCATATGATCGTGCAATTTGTGACTTGTTTATGTTTTACATCTTTTCTCTACTTTTCTTGTATAAATGAAACAAAGGCGCAAACTTATCTGTTCAACACGGATAACACACTGTTATAAGTACAGATTATCCATGCAAATCGGCTCAACGAACGTCAATCATTTTTAAAATTTGTATTCAAAACAATACAGAATATCAACTTATTTAAAAACAACAGGCTGTCGCACCAAGGTGCGTGCAAAGTCAAAAACATGCATGACGAGAGTGCAGTCAAATCCGGTGAAATTGTACGCCCACATACAATATGTTTGGCATCAAACCAACAAGATCTATATATTCAGGGTTAGTGATCGCATCTCTTTGAGTTCACGAATTGTTTTGAAACGCAGGCTATGAAACAATTCTAGACGGATGACGAACTAATGCGTTGTACATCGTTTAAGTCTTCTATGTTCAAAAAAGGATTTGTTAAAGAACCAAAATGGAGTAGAAAAAGATAGTTTGTCGTAATGTACATACATATGTGGAACAATAGGTTATAAGTTATATTTTGCTTTTGAAAGCGATCGTGTATGATGTTTATATCTTATTCCCTAGCAGTCTCATATCCTTTACTCTAAACAACAAACACAATCACTTCCATTAAACCTTCAGCAGCACAGCTTAGAAGTTCATATGGCCTAATGGAGGAATAATCCAGGCTAGTATTGAATACCACATTCCTTAGCTTCTGTTTCCGTTCTGAAGAAGCTAAGCTTTGAATCATTTGGATTAACCACAAAACTATTTGCTGCCATTAAAGAGACTGTAGAGTTCTGTAAGGTGTAGTGGATAGTGTGCTTGCTTGTGATCCAAAGTGTACAGTTTCGAGTCCGGATAAACAAACACAGCTACCAAACCATCAGTCTAATGTTTCCAGAATTTGAATGATGAATCCTATATTACACTCTAATTTTTGTATTTCTACCTCGGAAACATTTTTATATTCCAGGTCAAGCATCATCCACACAACGAAGTTTCTCTGTAGGAAATAGTTCTGTTTTCTGAGTTCATTTTGCAATAGTTCTTGACTGACTCAGAACTGAGTCATCTATCACTTAATTCCAGATTAGTTACACAACATAAGGCGCTTGCTGTTTTTTTTTTATTTGTAAAATCCAGAAATACGTTATGCAGAGCATGCATGAGTAAGTACTCTTCCAAATAAAAAAATATAAAGTAAAGACAAACAAGTACAAATGCAGTAAAAATACACAAAGAGATGTTAAATACTTTAATCACGTGGTGGCCTACATAAACAACTTTCTGACTGACTTAATATGTGTATTACGTAAATTTAGCAATCTTTAATCACAAGTTTTTTGTTTTTGAAAGGGTTTACGGAATGGAGAGAAACATTTTATAATTCATCTTTGACATTTTCTTTACATTTCTTAAGCCAATCGTCTTGTAAGGGATGATCTTTGGTGTGCAATGTTTTTCGATGTCTGTTTGTATCTTTTTACCAAAATATACCGCCAATAAAGCTATCCATGCCTTGGTTCCTATTCCTATAGATCAATAATTTGAATTCACGAAGACATGTAGGACATTGGGAGCTTATACAACCGCATTTAAGCGGGTCCCCATACCCAGCTTCCTATTAGTATACCTAGATAGTGACATTTCTGTTAGTTGTCGTCACATTTATAACAAGTATATTGCGACTTGATCCGGCCCAAAGAGTCTTCGTATTCAACCCGGAGGGAGAACGCAGTAGAGGAAGACCTCGCCTTAGGTGGCGCGCACATGTGGAAGAGGATCTCAACCAACTTGGTGTGCGCAACTGGAGGCAGTTAGCCAAAGATCGCGCCAACAGGAGAGGCTTGTTGGTTGACTCCCAGGTCCATTCGGGACTGCAGCGCCACCTAAGTAAGTAAGTACATTCATAGCTCTACAAGTCGAGTATAGGTAGAATCCATAAAACTCGGTTGGTTTCTTGGGCGATAGAGATCGAAATATTTTTTCTTTAGCTAGGAGTAACAGGATACAGAACTTGTTTATTTTAAGTCCTTTAACCCAATGCTGAGACTTTTATTGTATATGTATATAAGCGCTTGGTGTTTTATTTATGTCGCTTGCACCAGTTTTTTGATTTGATTGTATTTGTCCTTTAAGAAGGTGGAACATGTCAGTGTTGTCGATCGAGCGATATTGTCATTAAAACCGGGAATTCTACACAACTTTAGTTAACAAAAAATATGAACGATGCACTTAGCAACAATATTAACAACAAAAGAAAAAAAACTACCGACTCTAACACCCTCCAGCGAATTCGTTATGCTTATTACTAACATTCGTCGCTTTTCATTTAACTGTTTTAATAGTTTCAATTATATTGTTCAGTCCAGTGCCTTTAGAGCCACTTTACTGATTGTGATAATGGAGATACATAGTTCAATTTTAAGTTTAGGTTTGCGCACCGACTGATGCCTTATTTTTCTAGTAGATGGTTGAGTATTTATGTACCTACATACACTGATCTAGACTCACACTCAAGATGGTAGACACTGTGAACTTGTGGGCAATCGGTGTATCATACTAGCTCATAATCCACGGGTCAGGGTTTAAAATTGTAGTGCACTTAAGCACCGAATACACGATACAACCGTTGTATACTATCGTTGTTTCAACTTGCAACGATTGTATGCTCATAAATTATAGATGTTGAACCGAAATCGCACAGATTGTAGAAAAATTGTGTATCTTGCGTTTGTGTCTATGCAACCGGGGAACAAAAGCCGTATAAAATTCAGTTCATTTGATTTATGGCATTCGAAGTGGAAATGGGTGCTTTTTAACCGTATTTACAATTTTATCCTGATGACAAACACGCTTCAACAACGTTACCAAGCATTTTAGAAATGTGGTTTCAAAATTATGGTTCTGTGCGCCAGGTTCTTATAGAACACTTGCACCATATTACAACCGACATTAATCGACCATCTGCGTCCGTTGACCGTTCTCATACAACATTTTGTTTGTTAGATGCAGTGACACCAAAATGCATAAGAAGAGTACTGAAGAGAATATTGCATCCGTTCAGGAGAAGAAATAGTTCACAACAGCAAACGATGAACGACGAATGCATAATTTTACGCAATGGACGTGTAAATTGTCCTCCAAAATGTTATGATTTGACGCCTCTTGATTATTTTCTTTGGGCATACGTGAAGTTGCTAATCTACGCTGACAAACCAACAAGAATCGACGGATTTGAAGCCAACATTATTCGTGTTATTGAGGACATACGGCCACAAATGCTTGAAAAAGTGGTCGAAAGTGGTCATCACCCCTTACAACTGAAAATTGCACGCATATTGTGTGATCCCTGCTACGTACAAACAACGGTTGTACCGATACAACCAGTAGTTATCTAACTGGTATCGTGTATTCCTAGCTGTAAAGCAATAGAATAGAACTCTTCATCCAATTGGGAGCTGAAAACAATTCATTCCTGATGATGTTGGTGCTCTGGCTATTATGTCTCAACGAATATAAGTTTGTCTATTGTTTGAATTTGTTTTCTCAGAAGAATATACATACATATATGTATGTATGTAAGTGGCAGGCTACTTGTGCAATCTACTCATATTTATGTACATTTATTCCAAACAAAAATTCAAACATTTAGATGTTTCATTTCTTTTCAAGACTACTGTAAGAATACACGTCTGTGCACCATTCGATTTCATTGAGTCGGTTAACCTAATGTTTCTAATCGGTTATAACAAAAATATAAACTGAATTGAAGTACACCCAGCTGAGTTCACCTGTTGTTTTACGTTTTTCAAACGAAATACTCTCATAACAGGTGTGATTCTTTCAGTACACAACATTTACAAGGTCAGGTTGTTGGTTTACTTCAGCGGTTATGATTGTATCATTGCATGCAATAAAGCGTTCATGATCAAGTTTTCCGCATTTAACTAAACAAAAATTTGTAGAACATACATAGTACATCCAAGCTAACAGAAGTACGTACACAAATAAATATGCATGTATGTATGTAGATTACTCATCTTTGACCCCAGAAAAGTGCGATCAACAGGTGTTCTCATCTATAGAACTCAAATTTCAAAATACTAATTATGATTCATATTGCAATACCAGAGGGCGATAGTGACACTTGTTAGTCGCTTAACCGATTTTTCAGTGATCGTATCGTGTGCAAGCACAACGATCAAATCACTTTAGATAAGAAGAACCGGGTTCGTGTGCACAGAAAACTTTTGGTATAGGTATCATCCACATTTTATGTCATGATGCTGTGCAAAGCCATAAAAAATCGGAGCTCAAATGTCTCAAACAAACAAAAACTAAAAATAATTCCTTTTTATTATTTCAGATAGGAATCAAGTTTGTTTCTCGTTATTTGCATTCATTTACTGCGTCGAAAGTTTTTGTTTTTTTGTTGTTTACCAAGATAACATTTTAGTCTAACCAATATGTCACTGTCGGTGTGTATAGCTGCTTCTCTTAACTAGACTGAATACCCTTATCGATTCCTTTTTAGAAAATGAACACATTCCCTGATAAGTGGAAATACACATAAACGTGGCAAAAATTCCTTGTTCATTCCTGGAATTTCTACTGTGTGGTAATACAATATTTAATTAGGAAAATAATCAACACCATTGTTGGTTATAAATATGAAATTAGTAACTGGGCCAATGCTACGGGTGCATTGTTTAGAAAACACACCTATAAGGACGACCGTCACGTCATCATAGGACCACAAATTGGGAGTGGACAAACGAATTCATATTTTATGACCTCTGACATTGTTTACAACAAGAAAAATGTCCAAATGCAGGCAATGTCGAACATAAAAGCAAATATTTTATGCCGGTGCTTTGAAGAGCCCTGAATAATACACCAGCACCAGCACAAAGGGGCGAACGAAGAAGCCTAGCAGCAGCGATTAGACACCACTAATGCGTCATTACCTTTTGCTAGAATGAACTTATCGCAACGCAGACGTGTTATTTGTATTTCAACACTTTTTGTCATTTGGTTCATGTTTTTCCTGAATCGAATGTGTTTCGTTTCTTTGTTTTCAAAAATTCAAATGTATTTTATCGTATTTATAGAATTTTTTTGTTTTTTAAATGCGTAAAATGTAAACACAGCGACATTGGCCATTGAAAGGGGGTCTTGGTCTAGGCTGTCACCTCGCCGCGGAAGCAAATTAAATTAGTAGATATAGTGGGGTTTTTTTCAGTTAAAGGTATTTTCTAGTAATTACAGTACTTACCACAAATGAGAGAGCCCCCAGCAACAAGCAGGCAAATTACAATCAATTTATTACGAAACATTTTTGCAGTCGATTATATTAGCAGATTGTTAGAAGTCTTCTTGAAATTTTTGTTTTGAATTCGATTTTACACGCCTTTTGAGGGAAATTTGTTGAAAATTCTGGAATAGAAACACCAAATTCACTTGTAAATTGTATCGAAATGGTGGAGAAAATTAGCTATTTGTGAGCTGATTTTCACCTTTGTTGCGGAATTTCTATTCTCTTTTGGGTTTATTTTTCTTTTAATCTTTGGTTCTGCGCACAGCACACGTACTCGACGTTAATTAAATCACGAATGGCTGGGGATAGCAAAGTGATGGTCGACCACTTCGAATGTGTGAAACAGCTGTGAGTGGGTAGGAAAAGTGACAGAAAAAACGAAGCAGAGGAAAATAAAAGAAAAGAAACTCGGGCGTTGTGTGGTTGTCTCGTTTCGTCTTATGTGTTGTTTTAGGTATTTCCCCTTCTGTATCGTCATATGACTCGAGTTTTTATGGCCGATGTCAGGTAGTGCTGTACAGCAGCTCGAGCGATATGAGTTGTTACGTTTCATAAGTAGATGGCAGCGTGTTTCACTGCTAGAAAGTGGTACCACATACGGATTATTTTGGAGTATTTGCCAAATACTTCAATACTCAAATTGACTATAATCCGCACTTTATTTTTTTTTAGATTGAACTAGATTTAAATTATCTATGTGTTTATATTTTGAATAAGAATGAGTCCATTTGTATCAAGCTAGAACAACTCGGCGGCTAATTACCTACTTACTTACTTAGGTGGCGCTACAGTACGGGGTGAACCTGGACCTCCACTAACAAGCCTCTCTAGTTAGTACTGCCTCCAGTTATGTACTACAAGTCGGTTGAGGTCCCTTGTGCCTTGTGCGCGCCACCTAAGGCGAGGTCTTCGTCTACTGCGATATATCCAGGTTAGACTCGAAGATTCTGCGGGCCGGAGAATGTTTGTCCATCCGCTCTACATGTCCCAGTTATTTTAGACGGCTGCAATGTGCAATTTTTTACTAGGTCGATGACGCTGTACAGCTTGTATAGTTCGTCGTTGAATCTCCTCCTTCAAAGCCCGTCAGCGCAAAAGGAACCGCACATTTTACGAAGAATCTTTCTCTCGAAGCGACTAAGGATATCTTCATCCGCTTAAGATAGATTCCAAGCTTCAGCTCCATAAAGCAGGATTGAGATGATTAAGGTCTTATACAAAATCTCCGTAAATGTTCGGTC
Source organism: Xylota sylvarum (assembly GCA_905220385.1). Lineage (NCBI taxonomy): Eukaryota > Metazoa > Arthropoda > Insecta > Diptera > Syrphidae > Xylota > Xylota sylvarum. Next base: position 96,431,269 of record LR999957.1, on the reverse strand, counting down.
TAAACCCATTTTGGCAGCCTCCTTTGCAATACTACTGGATGACAACCCGCTGTGTTCCCCCAATTATGTCAATGTCGTCAACGCAAGCTAGTAGTTGCACAGACTTTTGAAAGATTGTGCCTCCGGTGTTGGCTTGAGAGTTTGAAAAAAATCACATGGCATCAAAGGTCTCGGTGAGATCGTTACCGACCTTGATTCTCCATCGTCATACTGCACAGGCGAACGAGTTTGGCAGGAATGTCAAAACTAGACATGGGTCTATATACATACATATGTAGCTTCCCTCTATAAATGCTATCATACGTGGTTTTGAAATCGATAAAAAAGATGTTGGGTATCGATCTTAGGTTTTTTTCCAGGATCTGGTCTGAAACCACTCTGATAGAGGCTAATCAGGTTGATGACGAAGGGTTTCAGTCATTCACACAGTATGGCAGATAGGATCTTGTACACGATGTTGAAGAGAGAAGCTTGTGAATTGGTCAAACGGTGCTGAGATTCCATTCATTAGGCATACACTCATCTGACCAAATTTCAGAAATGAGTTGGTATATGCTCTCTACCAGGTCATTTACAGCTGCGTTGAACAGTTGGGCTGGTAAGCCGTTAGGTCCAGTAGTCTTTTTGAACTTAAGCTTGGATATTGCTATCCTCACTTCGTTTTGGTCAGGTGAACAGAAGTTTTGCCTATCATCGTCTATGTTGACTGATTCATTCTGCCTGACAGCGGTTGGACTTCGTCACCGTTATACAGTCTGCAGAAGAAGTTTTTCCATATTCTCAGCACCGACTGTGACTCTACTACGAGGTTTTCTTCTTCATCTCTACATAATTCTGTACGGGTATTCTTGGCTTGACACACTCTTTTTACCTGTTGGTTAAACTTCCGTATATTGTTCGTGGAGTATACTTTCTCAATATCTTCGATCCTGCTCTTCTCGTACTCTATTTTCTTCTTTCGGAGAAGTTTATGTTTTTCCCGTGTCTTTTATTCGTAGAGCTGACTAACATCATACGTCCTTCTTTGCAGCTCCGCTTTGAATGCCTCTTGTTTAGCTGCATGTGCTTGCCTGCATTCTTCGTCAAACCAGGGGCTCTTGGAGGTGAGCGGCGTTTCTGATGGCATGTTGGCAGCGTTGCCACTGGTCTTCAGGACTAGATGCTGGCGGAATAGGAGTTGAGATTTGATTGATCGTTTCATGATCAGGATACCGGCATGTCCTCTAGTGAATATTGAGATAAATATAGTGACGTTTCGGCTCAGATCGTAGTCAATTAGCCTAAGTCCGGACATGGTATTATGAAGACTGTGCTTGCCAATCCTCCTACCAAAGATGTCTACCCGTCCTACCTTGGCTTTAAAATCACCCAATACGATTTGAACGTCATATTTAGGACATTGCTCGTAAGTTTTGTCAAGGAGCTCAAGGAGCATCGTCCGTGTCCTCTGAGGAGGTATCGGCGCATAAATGTAATGCTTCTGTTGGCAAATTTAGCCTTGACGCGGATTGTCATAAGACGCTCGCTTACGTGTCGGAAGTTTAAGTCTGCTACGTATTACGAATCCACATCCGAATAAGCACCGCTTCTGCTCTCTGTAGCAATCGCCATAATAGATGTCACAGTTTTCCGCCCTTCTTTTACCTGGCACTTCCAGGGCCTCTGCTAATTTTTATGCTGCACGCGGTCTGTTAAGGGCTCGAATATTCTACGTGCAGATCCGAAGGTTGTTATCTGTGTTTGGATTGCTAGGGTCGTCAACAGTGAAGTCACAAATTCGCGGTTTCGGAACTAATATTGTTTCCGTGGTCGGGAAGTTACCCCTACGTATAACCCCCAACCTGGAGGACCAATTCCCTTTTATACAGGACCTGATTTTCCGGAGTCAGTAATCCGCTTCGTGGATATGAGTGCAGCCCATTAAGGGTTCATCCGCCACAACTCTTTCCTTTGGAGATCCCTATAGACCTGGAATTTAAATACGTCAAAGCAGTTTATATAGGCATAAGACTCGACCTAACTGCCACTGGTAGACGTCACCGTTGATTCCATTTAGGGAATTCGTCCGCTACCGCCTGGATCAGAATTAAGTACTTTAGTGAGAAGACACTCTTCCCCCCACTCTCCTTAGCAACTGGATTATACTTTATTGTTCAGCCTCAGTTTTGATAGCCTCATCATTTACTACAACCGATGCAGGATAACATCTAGTTTGAACTGGAACTATGACCTAGAACGTAGAAAGTTTGTCTCCAACCATTAAATTAAGTTGGTTTGTCCTTCAACTACTTTCACCGAGTGTTTCAACTGAATTGATATTTTAGGAAGTGTTAGTTGGTAACCTTGTCATGCCAGAATGTAAGACTTTCTCCGGTGAAATTGAAATAACTTTCCCTTCAAACTCTGAAACAATCTTCACTAAATCTAAACACCCATTGATCAGACACCCAATCAACAGGCAATAAAACGCCCGGATTTGTTAAATTTTTGTTAATTTTTATTTCTCAATAATTTTTCCTCATTTACTTGTTTTTTTTTTTATTAAACAATCTCTAACATAGAATTGAATTGATGGTGGCATAGGAAAAATAAAGAAATTGTTCTTGTCTTTCTCTGTTCTTCATCTTCTTCTTCATGTTTTCTCTTTTATTTTTTTTTTTTGCTATTCATAGTATTGGTAGTTTTTTCTTTTTTCGTTTATTTTTTTATTTTTAAATTGTTTCTTAGCAAAGGATCTTGTAGTGGGTCCTTATTGTTTTTACGTACTGTTGTTGTTTTTTTTTTTGTTTCTATTCTAAGCACTTTTCAAAGCTTTTTTTTAGATTTTGTTGTTTTTATGTTTTATGTATATTTAGCTCTGTTCCTTGGAATAATTATTCTCTTTCTTGATTTCAAAGGTGGATTTGTTTTTTATTTCTTTACTTAAAGTTAACTCAAGAAAAATGTTTTTTTTTTCTATTAATTTAAAATGCAAAAAAGCTGCAGTGATTTTCGTTATTTTTTTAAGTTTTTTCTGTTTTTGTTTTCTTCATTAATATAATTTAAATTCAAAAAGGAAAAAAAAAAAAATAAAGAAATAAATTTAAAAATTTATTCGAATGTTGTTATTTTTTTTTTCTTGTTTTGTTGTTTCTACAGCGGTTTTGGCTTTTTGCTCTTTAGCTTATATATTATTTAATATTTGATAGAATTTTTAAACTACTATTATTTTATTTCTCCTCTTTAAACTTAACATGTACATATACATATGCATATATATACTTTATATATATATATATAATTTTTTATTTTTTTTTTGCTTTTTTAATTTGTTTTCATTTTGTTTTTTTTTTTTTAATACGAAAGGAAATTTACGAATTTAAACTAACTAAAAAATTAAAAAGTTTGCTTTATTTTTTTTTTTTGCTGAAGATTATTATTTTTTTTTTATTAATTTATATTTTTATATAAGAACATTTGTTTGTTCATGTATTAAAAATAAATAAAAGAACGTTTTCGTTAGTTTTATATATGTAATATTTTTACATCATTTATCAGAAAGAAATCAACTGATTTGTTAGAAAGTTGTTTGCCCTTTAAATTTGTTTATAAAACTAAGTGAAGGAATAAAAATGTTAGAAAGATATTTTTGTTTAGATGTACTTTTCAAAATCGAAAAGTTTTTTCTCGCGTTCTTGTGTTGTTGTTCAATGACAATGTTTTACTTTTGTTTGCATCAACATTCAATTTGTTTTATATGTTTAAAAACTCGCGAAAATAGCTGTTGTCTTTTGTTATGTATTTTATTTTAAATTTTCTTTATTTAATTTATTTTTATTTGTTTTTTTTTTTTTTTCTTAATTCTGGGCAGTGAATGGAATATACACATTATATTTTTTTTATTCATTTATTTATATATATTATATTTAAATATTTTCTTTAAACGAAAGAAGAAAACGAAATTTTTCTTTTTGATGAAAAGCATATTTCTACGAAAATCTATTCGCCATTTTAGTAATATAAATCCATTCAAAACAATCGAACGTGACACTGTCGATTCGATGATTACATATGTATAATAAATTTAAAGTTCGGTATATATGAAATTAAGAAACGAAAATTTATTATTAAATTTTTTTTTAATTGTACATACATTCCCCAATTTCTTATTATTGAATTTTTTTTTCTCTTCCATCAAGCACAGCATTTCGTGTTTATTCATTCATTTAAAATTAGATTTTGTTTTTTTTTTTTTAAATTTTTTAATTAATAAATCGCTAGTACTTAACAACACTAATAGGCATGTGTACTATGTATTATTAAATTGTCTTCCTTGTTTTGGTTTTTATATTGTTTAATCCATTCTCAGTTTTGTTTTAATTTCATAATGCAAAAACATACAATTCATTTACCATTATTATTTTATTTTTATGTATATAATTACATAATTTATCAGCATAGCGATCGTTATTAATTTTTAATTATTTGTTCTTCTGTTTTGTTTTATATTTATTAAAGACTTCTTAAAAACCATATATATATATAAATTTAACAATGATACATTTACTATATATTTCTTGTTATTATATTTTTTTTTCTTCTTCTTCTGTTAATTTAAATGTATGCAAATGTTGTTATTTATATTTTGCTTTTAACGATGTATTTTCTTCTTATTTTTTGTTTCTTACTTAAATGTTAAGAAATAAAGCTTACATCATGGTTTTTTTTCTTGTTATCTTTTTTTACAAATTTCCTATAAAACAATATAGCTGAAAATGTGAAGCAAAAAATAAAAAAAAAAGGATAAAGTGGGAAGTGCGCTATGATTGTTTGTGTTTGGGTGTGTGTCAGTTGAAGAAGGTATTTCTAATATTTGGTCATTGCGCAAGAACAAGAATTTATATAGAGTAGAGATACGATGACGGATCGAAATGGGGTCAAGGTCATGCGTGGGATGGATTCTTTAATGGGGCGGGGGTGCGTGGGATATTTAATCCCTATTGAATGGAATATTTAAGGAACTGTTCTGTGTTTAGACTTTATATTTCTTCTGACAATATTCCAAGATTATGCATTTCTAAGAACTTTATTCCTTGTTAATATCAAACACTCGGAGACACGTACAATGCCTTACAATATTATTGTGCGAGAATTGTATTGTTTTGTTTTTTTTTTTTGTTTTTATTTGGCAGTTTAGGCAGAGCAAGAGTTAGAAATTGTCAGAAGCAGTTTTGAGGATTGTTCTGTATGGGAATGAACGCTGAAACGATGGCATGCCAGTTTGGAGATATTTTGTCATAGTTTGGAGCCACATCGTTTACAAACATCCCTTGTAGAGCATTATGCGACTCTATGCATATATCCATGCCAGTTTGGTCTTCTTCAATGGCAATGCTGAAGTAGAATGGAAATTTTACCATGCCACACGTGTTATGCTTAAGTCTACATGACGAACATAAACAACTTCATTATACAAATTTCTAATAATTTATACTCCTGAACGTATATGCAAACTCATGTCAATAGGTCTGCATTTTAGAGTTGAGAATAAACTTGAACCAAACTCAATCTCCAGCAGTTAAGCAGTATTTTACGCAGGATAGCGAAAACCTTGCCCTTTACAAAATATCTGAAAACTATTTGGGTTCCTCTATAATATGAAATCAATCGGTAATCCGTGTTTTATTAGCACACGCTGTTCATATGCCTAACATATATCCTTGTAGATGAATAATACTCCACGCCACAGGTTGTTAGCCTATCAATCTATTCTGATTGTAAAATTTACTCAGACCTAAAACATTACATTCCGAGAAAAACAAATAAGGTTTAGATACCGATTTTTGTTTTATATGCTTGTCCATCTCTCGATAAGAATAGAAGGTTATACCTATAGATTCGTCTACCACGTACAGCTCTCTATTGTTTAAGAAATATTTTCTGTGGAAATTTTATTTCCTTAGGATATTGGATATTATGCTTAACATCCACCGAAAGAAAACACTTGTTCCGTTAATTATCTGTGTAGTAAGAAACAAGTAGCAATCTATATTCCTAAAGTGTTCTCAAAGAAACTGTAGTGCCACCAGTGTATAGTAACCTAAAGGACCGGATACTTGACAGTTCTTATCAAATATCTTCGTATATTCTCAATGACTTTCTAGGAAATTCGTATACAGTAACTTGAGAACGAATTATGCTTCATAAATATGTGCTTGTGTAGAATCCACTTACCCACTCGAATAGAATAGTAGGTTGTCCCTAGCATTGTTTGATTAACAGTCATCAAATTAGTTGAAGATAGCCCAAACGAACAGGCATTCTTGAACTTACAAAAGGGCACCAAAGTCTGGTCATCATTTCTCTATATTTTTCAATCAAGGTAAGGGCAATCCTTTGGTATATATTAAATCGTTTAAGATTCTTTCAATCAGCCTCACTTTGATCGTTTTGAAGTAGTACTACAACAGATGAAGGCAACAAACTCTGAATACCTTTTCGTTTCTCGGTCATTTGGACCTATGAAATGAAATTGTTGACAGAACTGCTGGTTTTTTAACGCCATACATCGTTCTTATGACAATACGATGTAATCGTTGTTTTCTTGAGAAGCAAAGCTTATATACCAATATAACTTTGTATAACAAGGTTTTGATGTAAGCTCCTCATCATCTAGAAAATAACGTTGTCAAAGGTTTCACTACCTCCATGCCTATGACAAAACTTCAGGATGACATTGCAATCTTCTATCGTCATTTAAAATATTTATGTAAACATCATACAGAATCAGCATGCATGCAAACAAGACCCCAGAAGAGTGTGCATACCACAGAAGAAAGAGTTTTGTGTTAAACAAACTTATAAAGATGAGAATTTAAACAAAACGTAAAAGTTCGAGAATGATTTGTAAAATGTGCGCCGAACTAAGCATGCACACACTTATATCACACAAGAAATCATTCTCCCCACATCGAGCGGGCAACACACGCAAACGTATTATGTATTCATATATATTTTTATGTCAAATTTCAAATATACATAAATATTATTATTATTTTTTTTTAACTATATCCGTTCAAAAGCAAAATTTAATTTGCTTTCGTTTTCATTTTTATTTATATTTGTTTAGCTTGTTTTTTTTTATTTAAAAAGAATTTACGTTTTTGGTTTTGTTGGTTTTTTTATGGTAAATTTTTATTTTTAAAATTTAAATTTGTTTTTTTATTGTTAAATCTATGAACACTAAAAGCTAACAAAAAAATGTTAACATAAATTAAATTTTTATTTATTTTGTTTTCTTTTTTATTGTTTTTTTGTTTTAAACTTAATCAAAAAGCTACAGTTTTTGTTTTACTTTTTTGTTGTATAAGAATGTTTTATAAAGTATTCATTTTAACCACATATGTATGTAGGTTTTGTTTTCTTTATTTATAAACAATGCAGTTTAGGGAGAAACATATTCGAAATGAGAGAGAAAAACAAATCAGACGTTAACAATAAAATGAGTAAATGAATTTGTTTCTTAATCTGCCTCTTAAATAGTATTTTTTTCATTTTTCATTGTTTTATCTAAAAGTTGATTAAAATTGTTTTTTGTTTTTTTCTTCTTTTTTTGGTTTTGTTTTATAATTATTAATAAATAACCTGCTCTACAGATTTCTTTTTTTATTATTTTTTCTGTTTTAAATTTAATAACTATATTTAGTACTATATTTTGTTTTTCTTTCTTTTTTTGTTTTATTTAAAATTTATTTATAATGTACGAAGAATTTTTTTCTTTAATTTTCCTATAGAACATGCTGCGTTTAATGTTTATGTTCTAGAAATAATTTTTTTTTTTTTTTTTTGGTTTTAATAAATTATTTTGCGATTTCTTGCGGGCATTATATATATATTTGTTTTTTTTTTTTTTTTTATAATACAAAAATAAAATGGGATTTTAAAATGAAAATGAGAAAATATATTCTTTTAGTTTAAGAATCCATGAAAGCAGTTTTCGGTTGGTAAAGTTTTTTGTTTTGTTTTTTTTTTTTAATATTCTTCTTTTATTTTATTAATCTAAATCAAAGCAGTATCTTGTTGTATTTATTTTTGTTTTTACTTTTATATGGAAAATTAAAAATAATTTAACACTTATTCGGTGTAATTTGTTGTTTTTTTCTTCTGTTTACTATAATTTATATGAATTTTATGTATATGTTGTTTTGTTTTTTAATTTGTTTTATTTTTCTAAATTTTCTTTTATATATTTACTTAAACTTAATTTTACAAGTTTTTAAATATTATTCTGTTTCTTTTTTTCTCTTAAAAGCTAACTGCTTAAAATTAAAGTGTAATTTATTCATCTTTCTTTTTTTTACCTTCTAAGTGGATGGAAAAAAGGGAGGCTAGGAAGGGGTAAAGTGGGAGTTTTTGTTTTCTTTAATTTAATAATTATTTTATTTATACCTATATAATATTCTTTTTTTTTCTTTTTTGTGGTGGTGGTTTTTTTGCATTTCTTATGGTGGAAGCGGTGTGCAGGAACAATTAATTTATTTCTGTTTCGTTTTAAACATTTAGGAATAGGTGAGGATAGGGTTTTTTTTTTAAATTTTTTTTGGGAAAGGAACAAATCAACAGAAGAAAACAAAAGTTATGTATTATTATTTTTTTTGTTTTTAATATTTAAATATTTTTTCTTACATTTAACTTTTTTTTGTTTTGTTTTTTTTTTTTTTTTTTGAGAAAGGTGAGTACAATTTCACTATAATTTGTTTGTTTTAGTTTTATCCGCTTGTGTTTGTTGTGTGTATGTCTCTATGGATTAAACTTATAGGGTTAGAAATAAATCAATAAGTTACAGGATCACTATGCTTGCTGTATGATGCTGTTTTGCTTTCATTTCATTTGTCCTTATATCTTTTTTTTTTGTTTTAAATTAAGTACAGTGTTTTTTTTTTATTTAAAATTGTTTTTTTTTCTTCGCTGCGCTGATTTTCGATTTTTATTATTTGGTATTTTTATTTTTTGTTTTATTATCGGGCTTATTAGTGTTTTGTTATTCCGTATGTTTTGCTGCAGTATAGTACTTATTTGTTTTTATCTCATTTCATTTTATTTTAAATATTCAACTCTAAAATTAAAATTGGTTTTTTATTTTTTTCTTTTCTTTAAATAAATGGGGGTTATTCTGTTTAAATCTTTTTTGTCTTGAATTAATATTTTTTTTTTTCTGGTATTGTGTTTTTATTTAAATTTGTTTTTCTTTTGTTTATTTAAAACTGTTTTAGATATTAGACTGCCATTTCTTAATCAACCATCAATTCGAAATGGACGGATCCTCTCCTCTCGGAACGATCATGATGAATGTTGCGTGCCCAGGCTTTGCATTCAATGTTGATTAGGACACCAGCTGTAATAAATTAAAAGTGTTTTAATATATGTATGTAACATAATTTAAATGTTTTTAATGTTGTCAATATTTAATTAGGCATTTTTAAAAGTCCTAGCTTATTGCTTAAGAATATGAAAATGTTCGACAATTATGTTCGTATTACCATAAATGCAGGTTTAATACCTTTCAAAGGCTCCGGCAATGGAATGAAAATAGAATTCTTGACTCAAAATTTACTTTTTGTAATAATGGCCTACGCTTACATGGTGTAGTAATGCAATTTTGGTAATCGCACGGCGTATGTAGGATAGAAAGATACATTTTTACTGTCGCGGTTTGAAACGCAGATGTTGTTGGGTTTCAGCATGTACTCTATGGATATTGCCCACACTAAGCGGTTAAGATTTTTCTACTTGACTTAATAAGTTTAGTATTTTTTCCAAGCACGCCGAAAATTTTATACACCAACATGAACCACCACCAACAACTCCAATCCTCATTGAAAATTGAGGAAATATTTCCAAAGTTCTTGTGAAGAGTTTTTTTTTTAGGGTGTAGCTTGGACACGTTTGCCTACTTTTAAATTTGTTAAAGAAAATATTTCATAATTGTAGTCTGTAATTTGTTGGTTTACAACCGAAGTCTGACTTATCAAACCGGATGTATCCATAAGCTGTATGTATCACAAAAAAAGAAGCCTCTAGCAGCAAGCCCATCCACTTCATTGTTCCTTCGTCAAATACCCAACACTCATCCTAATGAATCCATCCATTTCATAAAGAGTGAAAAAAAAGCAAATATATGTATATCCTTTAGATATTTATCCACAAACACTTTTCACTCAAATTGAAATGGAATTTAAAAGAAAAAAAAATCCAAGTAATAATAAAAGGCTCCAAATCACCTGCAATAAAAACACATTCTCATCATTTTATTGGCAAAACATGCGAGTATTTCGTTCTGCCATCGTTTCCATCGAAAAATGAACGGAAATACTCTACACAACTCGTAGACGTCGACGACGATAAAATGATAAAAAGAAGTAAACATGAAGAAAGGACGAAAAATAAAAAAAATCGATTTTTTTTTTCTGTAAATTTTCCATGTCTACCATGAGTATATCCGCACAGAACTCACATTTGGCATTTGAAATGAAAATCGTTATTTCTCTCCATCTCCCAGATACCCCACCCCAAAGGGCCCTCTTCGAGGCCAGCACATTTATGAGGGCATCAAAGGTATGGCTATATCGTATGAGTATAGGCACATGAATGTATAAATGTCACATCAAAAATTGTTTGATGGGCTTTTCCCCAATTTCTACACTACTATCATTTTGATCCTTTAACCGAGAGCGAAACTCCATACTCATACCCAGTAAGAACGCCAACAACAAGAACTTGGGCCCAAAAAACAAATCGGGGTGGATTTTAATGAAATTCCGTTAGAGTGATAGTAGTGTGTACCAGCGGCACCCCCTCAACGGTGGATGATGATGATGGCTCTGTTAAAAGCATGTCTACACGAGATACATATAGAGACGCTCTGTTACATTCTATGTATCTTTCGTCATGTACGAGTACCCTGTGCGTTGCCTAGATACACGAAAAGTTCTTTTAACGAATGTGTTTACCTATCGATGCATAACTTTTTACGGTACCTAGATGTATTCAGTCCTCTTGGGCATGGTGGCGCGCGCGGTGGGAAGGGAGAAAACAGAAATGTTTTTGATTTTTCCTGATAGAATTAGTTTCGTCGATTATTGTGTCAACAAAGTGTCTAAAATAAAGAAAGTTTCTTCGAGGAAACTTCTAGAGAGAAAGGTGAAACAAGAGCCCGTTTAAAGTGCCACCACCTCCTCCCACTCATGAGTGTCACGAAAATGAGCAATAAAATACATGATACACATAAAATACCCTATTATGCAATCAACAACAGCAACAATACCAAGAACAACGAATGCCATGACTAAGACGAATATGAGGGCAAAAATTAGTCATCCACTATCTGCTGGAGTAGTAGAATTGGCAGTTAAGGACCTGCTTTCTGCCGCAGTTGGCAGTTAACTTTCTTTTCTTTTTTTTTTTTTGCTGCCTTTTGTGTTTGTAGGGCAGGCTTATTTTTGGCAAAAGGTCAAATAAATTGCAGGATGTGTATTTATGGGTGGTTTTTTTTTTTTTTTTTTTCTTGTTTTCATTACTTTCTCTTGAAGCTTTTCGTTCTTTTTTGGAATGTGTCAATATTCTCAGGGTTTTTCGTTAGCTGCCAGGAAGTCTAGAGGTGGTGCAGATGCGAGAGGGTAGAATGTATTTAGCTCAAGGAGAAAATTAGGTTTGTTTTATATGTTTTTAGTTAATTCGACTTAAGATGGGAACGGATGATTTCATAAGAGGGCGTTAGAATGAGCAACGATTATTATCTCATTGGAAATAGAGGCTGATATCTTCAGCAATACTTTGAACTATTATTATTATTATAATGAGGGAAAGAGCTCTTGACATTAGATGTTTGGATTTTATCATATGTATATGTAAATCTTGAAATACTGTCTAGAGTACTACATTACATAAGCATGAAGAGAAGGCATTTTCTCTGCGAAATAAATAATAGATTATTTAATTCTTTTATTCTATTCATACTCCGAACTATTGTGTGTCATTTCCTGGGTAATTTCTTGATTTTCGCCAGGAGTTGTCTGCTTATGTCAGTCCATCTGGCTCTGACTGTTATTTAAAGAAGCAACATCAGCAAGAAAGTTCAACCGAAACTCAAGGTAATTATTACAACAGAGTAGGATTCTATCTTTTACATATAAGGATGAGAGGAGATCACAAAAATTTCTACACGTCGTTGAGTTTTGAGAAACATCCTGCGAGCTCTTTCCGCCAAGAGAGTACCACAGTACCAGTAGAAATAGGATACTGCTCTACGGCACCGACGATAGAACGAGGCGGTGTTCCTCAAGGCTTCGTACTAGGTCCACTACTGTGGAATCTAATGTAAGATGACGTTCTCAGACTTCAAACTCCGAGATCTTCCAAAATAATTGGCTCCGCCGAAGACATAGTAATCGTAGGACTGACCAAACTCCTTGAGGAGTTGGAACATGACTGCAATGAAGCTATCGGGATGGTCCAAGACTGGCTAGTACGCATGGGTCTACAAATTGCAGAAGAAAAGACATTAGTAGTGCTCATCAGCAGCAGGCGAGTCATGGAGACTAAAAGAGTAACTGTGGGAGATCACGTTTTAGTTTCTAAACCTTGAAGTACCTTGGCATTACTTTAGATACAGGAATCACTTTTAAGGAATACTTGCAGCATACAGCTGAAAGGGCAGTAAAGGCAAGTGCTGCCCTGCCAAAGATTGCTCTTTGCAACGCGGCATGTATAGTGGTTGGCATTATACCAATAGGAGGGGAGTAGTGGGTGGAAATTCGACACTGTTACTGAGTACGGCCTCAGTTTTGTATTAAAAAGATTCGTACCTTCCAACGCAAAAAAAATGTCTTGACTTTTGTGCCACAGAAAATATCACACAGATTTTAGGTGAATATTAGCCTCTAGGTGTCTTATTGGATCTGAGTACTTCAGTTGAGTGTTTCCTAACCAACGGACACAGTTCAAAATCGCAAGGAGCACTTAGGAAGGTGCTTGTTAAGTAACTTGTAAGGAAATTAAGAGGTTTGGAAAGAGTATTCTATGAAGGTTCTCCAACCACATTTATGAAGTTTCCCCAAAAATCGCGATGTCCTTACTTTGATGCCTAATATTTCTAGACATTATATAACCCGACTAATGAAAAGGACTTTTCTTCTGAGACAGAGCTATTTACAGTTTAGCAGCTTGAAATAGATCTAAATAACAAAGTCCTTCAATTCAACATCAGTATTTGGAATCCTATTAAGAATTGAATGTTTCATTAGTTTAATAGGTTACTAGCAATGAAGTAATGATTCCATTCCGGTAGCAACAGCAGTGGATGTTGAGTTATTGAAAACATCAAACAGTCTGCGTGTGTCCTGGTAACATCTATTATTTTTATGTCAAAAGAGAAAAATGTATCATCTTCTACCATGACAACACAAATTGGTTCCACATCGAATAACATTGGGTGAGTGGTGGGGGTTCAAGTCATAGCGTGCGTACAACGCTGATTGGCAAAAAACTCTCAGAGCAACCCCTTACGCGTGACAAATGAATTTAGCTTTGTAAGTGTCAAAATGTTATTTGTCTTCCTTTTCTGAATATTAGATAACAGGAAGCTCAATGTTTTTCTTTTGTAATTTAACAAATTGGCATATGTAAGTTTATTGTAACTACTTAAACTTTGTTTTTAAAGTTTTTTTTTTTTTATTTCCACAATACAAAATGGTATCATAACACGTCGTTCTCTGCTCATCCTTCATCAGAGATCCTTTTATATGTTTTACCTCATTTCTCTGTCTCGGTCCGTGTGTGTGTCTCTCTCTCAAGAGGATAAGAGTTATCGTTCATCATTATCTCGGGTGACATTTTTCATAATTTCAAAACGTCAAAATGTACATTTAAATTTTTAATGCATTTTGCTATAAAAAATCATAACAAAAGCACGAAGATATTCAGACATACATAAAGCTTTATTTTTTGCTAAAGAATTTAATGGCAAAAGTGGACGACAACGACGCGACGGAAATGGGAAATGGTTGCAGTGATTTCTTATTTTTTTTTTTTATCAGAATTCTTTTATTCTTTTTCATATTTTATTTTTTAATGTCAACTGATTTCTTTTCCTTTTGATACACTTTTCGTAATGGGTCCGGTTGTCCTGAGTACGTGGAAATGCACTTAATGGACTTTTGTGCTATGTGGGTTATTTTGCAATAAAAATATGTATTTACTGTGTACATTAAAAAATTAAAGAGATGATGAGGTTCCGTCTCTAGTGGGCTTTAAATGTTTGTAAAAAAAAAATACATTTTAGTTGTGGGTTTGAAATGTATGGACAAAAATTATTCAGAGTCTTCTGTCGTCTCAGGGGATAAATAATAGATTAGATACTAAAACACTGTTTAAGTGCTTAATCCAGTTTTTTTTCTTAAATATTAATTTACGCCTAAGAGTACAGACTCAGTACTGGTCATCACAATACTAGAATTCGACATTGTTGAAATATAAGATTAGGGTTTAGTGATTTACATCCGATTGGATTCAAACGCTCTCCTGGTATAAACCAGAAACAGTATAATCTGTAGAAAGCCATAAGAGAGCACAATTTACAGTGCCAGAGGACAGTGTCACCCCCAAAAAAATACAGTGGCTTCTTCCCGTGCAAATCCCCGCTGTCGGTGGTATCTTACAAGTGGAATTACAGCAAGGTTTTGATTTTAAGTCCTTGGCCCCACATTATCTTTAAGAGTTGTTTAAATTTTGGCTACACTCCTAGATCCTGGAGGAGGGCCAAAGTAGTCTTCATATCGAAAGCTGATAAAACCTCACTCGCATTCCCTAAAGACTTCCGTCCATTCACCCTATCCTGTTTTTTATTAAAGGCTTTGGAAAGGTTGATAGAATACATTAGATTAGAATAAATTTTTAGATCCTGTCGGTATCCCAACATGCGTATCGCAAGGCAAAATTGGTAGAGTCTACCCTGCACTCGTTGGTAGGAATCATCTTTTGAAAACAAAGATTTCACTATGGTGTCCTTCCTTGACATTGAAGGAGCTTTCAACAAAGTCAAAACAGGAGCTATATCTGCTGCACTTCTTATCTTTTTGATTGACAACTGCCTTTGCTATTGGATCGAGCAAACAGTACCCCAGCAAGCATATCCATGCTGAGCTGGGGTACTGTCTAACCAAAAGGTGTATAGGGGTCACCATTATTGTAGCAGTGAAAAAGATACTCCTAATCTTGGATAAAGAGGGGTTCAGTGTCATAGGGTATATGAACGACATTGTGATAGCGATATCGGCGAAGTTCCCTCTTACAGTTAGAGACCTGCAGGAGTCTGCTCTAAATAAACTCGCAAAGTGGACAGATAGTGTCGGTCTTGGAGTTAGTCCGTTCAAGACTGAACTAGTATTGTTCACAAGACAATATAAAATGCCATATATAGGTACAACCCATCTAAAAATCAAGAGTGTTGAATTGCAATTTGCAGATCTCATCCCAGATATTTGGGTGTTATTCTTGATAAAAAAATACTCAGCTGAAAACTGAATACCCAAGACCTTGTTAAGAAGGCTTTTGGCACATAGCTCCAATTCCTCCAACGAAATTAGGATGCTATTCATGTCAAGTGCATTGCCTTAAAGTCACTTTCTGTTGACATAAATGCCTGACATCTATCAACGTCGAAGACATCTGTCTATATAGCTTTGAAACTTATTTGTCAGTTGTTTTGTGATTAGCCGGACTTCTTAATTGTAAAGACGAACGGAGACACCTTTTTTTTCTTTGGTTTTCAAAGGAGTTCCAAATATTACACAGCTGTAAGTAGGCTTCTTTAGATTTACAAGTTCTGGCTATAATGATCTTTTTTGCGCTGTTTCTTGTTGACTTGCTAACTTGTGTCTTACTTTGAGTTTAAGTAGGTAGTTACATAGGTAGAAGTGGTAGCTTGGCCGTTCTACGAGGAGACTTTATTAGCACTTTAGAGCCATTTTAGCACCAGAACTCAAGTGACATGATTGTCAATGTGGTTATGAAAACCTAGAATAACCTAATCTGCAAGCGCGCCTCGACAACTCATCAGTCCATTCCTCTCTATCCAAATGTTACTACGACCGTACCGTTTATGATACCAACACCCTGCTTCTCGTAATTTAACCGAGTTACATGCTGATATGCTTTAAATATGAAGATCGAGTTGTATAAGATGCAGAGGCATATTCAGGGCTTCGGTGGAACAAGTTCGCATGGCACCTGTACTACCTATAGCCACTGGTCTTTGCACTTTGCTTTATTGTCTAATGTTGCAGTCTTTTCTCAACACAGGCCACCAATCAAGTGATCCATGTAAGAGGATAGGGCGTACCACTACCACTACCACTGCTTACCGAATGTTTTACTGCAGGTGTAAAGGCTTTTTTGACTCGCTACTCTATATATACTGGAAGCTTACAGTTGAGTTTCGAATCGATTTTGAATCGCTTGAGGAATCGGTGGTTTTTTAGCCGTGGAGGTGTGAAGGCTGAGAATTTACTGAGAATTGCAGGAAACAAAATTACATACCATGTTGTACGCATACGCGACTAACTTAACTCCGTCGGCCTATCGAGTCTTGACAGGATTTTATAACCATAAGCCACAGAAGAGGAGAAATAAAGCCTCCCTGAGGTATTCCTTCTCTCGACGGATTTGATTGAAATTGGATGATTCTTGTTCTTAGAATGGTCACCATCGAATGGCTAATAAAATCCTTCACTCCCAGTTGGATTAGTGATTCCTGAATCGATTCAATGTGGACGTTATTGAAGGCATCCTCAACCTCTAGTAAAGTGGCTGGAATACATTCTTTGTAGTGGATGGTTTTTTCAATCGTTTGCACAACCTCATGAACCGCTGTCTCCGTCGATCGAAGGAGAAAGATGGTATTTCGAGAGTTTTTCGTTTGGTTGATTACGGTGATGAATGGTATCGACAACAGACAACCCTTCTCTAAAGATTTCAAATACATAGGGGTTTCGCTTTCGAATCCATTATATTGGATTTAAATCAAAGTTATCAGTTTGAGAGGCATGCTTTCAATATATCGAAAACGGTGTAAGTTGTAACGTTGTCTGCCACCGAAGTGTTAAATACGTATCACTTATACCTTTGTACAGCATAGCTACCTTCGTTTTATTTTGAAGTACAAACGATTTGAGCATCTTGGGAATCGAAACTTTCAATCAAAGAAATAACTTTACACCAGATTTATTTTGCAAAATTAAATAAATAACAAAATGAAATTGAGATTCTTTAAAAATCTTTGCGTAACATAAAAATATAATCCCACTTAAGAAGGACATTAAAAAAAACTCACTTCCATCATGTGCCCCAGCCAATATTAGATGATATTGAAAGGATATAAATGTCTACTTAAAACCCACTCACCAAACTTTTCTAATCGAATATAAAAAATTCTGCTAAAATGGTCTAGAAATCCTGGACTTCAAGGGAAACAAACAAACACAGAGAGGGATTTCCAATTCTTTATGTGGGTGAAGAAAAGCTAATGAAATCTTTTTTTTATGAAACCACCTACATACATAACTTTCCGAGCCTGCTAAAAGATGCCCTATTTGGTTGTTTAATAATTTCTTACGCCTAAGCATGTACTCGTACACAAACAAATTAATTAATATGCAAAGAAGGACATCACAATTTGGCAAATTTTGAGTTTATAAAATTTTACTCCATCATTAAGAGGAAAGATAATAATTGACTTATCCCTCAACAAGTACAAGTTTACATAAATTGTCGTCCTCCTCCACCTTCCTAATCCGATGCCACACCCATTTTGTCGGTCAGTACAGTACTGAATGATTTTTTCTATGAATAAATCTCATTACTTAGCATTATGACCTCAATATTTTCACTCGAACGGTGTCACCCCTGTGTCCTCGAATTCCTAATTTATATACGTATGTATATATTTATTGATATAACCAACCTTCATGCGACAGCAGCTGTCACCACTAAAAAGTTTTCCTCTTTATCTATCTAAATAAACACAAAAAACAAATGAACAAAAGACGGTGACTGTGTGTATTTTTCTAAGCAAATAAACAGACAATAATGTTCCCAGGCACCCTCTCAACCTCGATTACAAAATACTATCCCCTCTGAAGTTCCCATTTTGTTTCTTTCCTCACTCTGGAATAAATTGGCTGCCCTTTTTAACGTTTGGAGGTTTAAAAATTACTGCTTGCATGTGTCTCTGTTAGCGGGTGGTAGGATGTGTGTAAGGATATAACAAGCAGAACCTCCATCATGCCTGTGTTGTTCCCTTCGATTCATGTCGCCCTCCATCCTTCAGCTATCATCGCCTTAAGGACATTAGAGAGTTGAATAAAACTCAACCATCGTGTAGAGTTTACGTCTTTTTTTTTTCTTTCTTTTCTATTTTCCATTATTTTCACTTTGAAGAATAATAACGCCATCGTGAAGGACATCTTGAATACTCGTCGAGGAAGGAGAAAATAAAAAAAATGTAAGACAGGGAACAAAATAGGGGCGATAAGGAAAGTTATTGCTAGTTTAAGTGGTGGGAGTTGATGTGCGTGAGACAATCTTTGGGTGTAAACGTGTTTATTAACCTCTTTAAGCACTCTCGATCAATGTGGACAATCGTGACTTTTATATGAAGACCAGAAGGACGTTGTTATACTCATTACGATGATGTTGATTGTGTAACACACTTGCTTGATTTATACGACCGCCATTGGGCGTCATACTGTCTCTTATATTATTTATAATTCAGTCTCAAAAATAATGAGAATAGCAGCTGTCATTGCTTGGCTCGAGGTTGGGCGCCAATATTTGTTCCTTTTTTTTTTCTCATGTCACCATTATTTCTTATTTATGTCATTCAGCATCAAGAAATAATGAGAACTTGTCATTTCTCGAGAAGGTGCTTAGATTGATTCGTTTCGACTGCTGAGTGGTCTTCGATTTTGTTCAAATTAGTCTTTACTACTTAAGAACAAAATATTAATTCACTATTTTCTAAAAATAAATTCCAGAAAAAAATTAAGAAAACGCCCACACAACACAGTTGAGGAAGAAGGCAAAGAGACACACATTTTTTTCCAATCATCGATTGATTTTTCTTCTTTTTTTTTATTTATTTCATCCTTCCACTTTGCCTTCGATATGCATACATACATACATGGATATGTATACAATATTTTCCTTTCAAAATTAAATAAAGGCAAAGAAAAAAGGAAGAAGAAATTCCAGAGATTGCATTGGAAAATTGGATTTTTTTTCTCAAACTATCATATTGAGGTTATGAATGCTATGAATTCATGAATTCATTAAGGAACAAAAGAGGATACCAAATCGAGAAGAAAACAAGGAGCAAAAATTGAATTGAAAGTGGAAAACTCTACTGAGGAAAGAATGACCAATAAGGGTTTTCATTATACCTACATACTTGGACGGTGTGCCTGTGCATACATATGTGTCGGGGAGAGCGATAGATAGATATGGATTTTATTAAAAATAACTTTAAATTGAAAGTTTTCGAAGTGAAAAATCTTCTTTACGAATGTTTTGTCAGAGTGATTGAATTTTAAGGAAGATTGACATGAATATTCGAATTGCCAATTAAAGGAAGAAAGGGATTAAGATGAGGATGCGGGTTGAGTTGGGAATGGTAATTGATTTATGAGAAAGGACTGCTGTTGGGAGATTTATTTGGGATGAAGTCCTTTTCTTTTTTCTATGTTCTAAGCATGTTTGCCTATTTTTAGAGTCAGCTCTTTATAGGAATGTGCTTCATCAGCTGAGAATATTGAACTATGTATGTACATATGTATGTGTTCTTTATATATATGTACATACATATATATATAAGAAGAAGTAAAAAGACCTGAGGGTCAATTTCAAATAGGGAGATAAGTTTGATTGGAATGTTTGTATAAAACAAACAATAGTGTCGATTATCTGAGCTCAAATATAGGGTGGACCATTGTTAGTTTCTTTCCTAATGGCAAAACTTTCGTCCACCTGAGCAAAATAAAGTTAGAATAGCAACATCCAAACTAAAGTTAAGCAAGGCTGATGGTGGATATGGTACACTCAGGGATCATGATGGTTTTCATTCATGAACTTGATTTCAGCCAGTAGGAAAAACCAATCAACGTCTTTAAAGGGTTAGCACAACAGATCTCTAAGCGGTCTTAGTGCTTCTTGAAGCTACTTCAAAGCCCATTATATCAACTATCTTAGTAAAACAAAGATCATTCTGGTCGTGGTGAATTATCGGCCGAGTTATGCAAAACACCCGACATAACTAAATAGGGTGCATTTTTCAACATATTTCTGAAAATTGCGTAGATGAGTGTATGCCCGAAAAAGCAAATATGGTTTGGCCAACACCATCAGTCACCATCTATTTATCGATTTTTAGATCGCCTATAGCTTTGTTTGAACTACCGTCCATTTAAACTGGATGGCGATGGATATTTGTCCGACATTCATGAGAGAAGGGACTGTCACAAAACAGTAGGTTGGTGTTTTCTAGGACTCGGACGCATCAAGTTTCTTCGATTCCTTACCAAAAAATAACTTTAACCAGAATAATGCTGAAAGTATTTACATTTATGGAAATTTTTCATCACGTTTTAGCATAATTGCGGCTGTATTTCCCGAATAACACCTCTGATATTTTCTTTTAGACTCTATTATTATCATAGCCCCAAAGGAAAAACTTTAATGGTGTTAAATCGCCACGATTTTGGCGGCCAATTGAAGTCTCCATTTCGAGAAATCACACGTCCGGGAAATTTGTCACGCAATAGAGCCATTGTTTTAGCCGCTGTATGGCATATGGTGCCGTCCTGTTGAAAATGAACGTCATCCACGTCCATAGCATCAATTCCAAGCAAAAAAAAGTCAGTCAACATCGTTCGGTAACGCAATCCATTCACTGAAACGGTTTGCATCGGCATCATTTTTGGAGAAATATGGCTCAAACTGTCATCCGTTGTGGATGCAGAGGTTGTTCCATTATTTCTCTTGAGGTTTTAGAGCCTCAGATGTGACATACAAATGGAAATGAGCCTCATCACTCAAAATAAATTTTACACACCATGGTCGTTAGTCCACTCTCAGCTGCGGCAGCAATATTTTTAGCTGACCTTGCCCAACGAACACGAGTTGGAGTCTTTACATCACTAACCTGTCCGAGATGATTAAATTTACCGAGTAAATTGACTATAGCTGTGCGTGAAGGCGCTTGACGATGATCAAAAGCAGTACGAACTTTATGAAGTGATTCCCCGATATTTTCACCATTTTTGTAGTGAATTGTCACTATTTTAACACATGCGGGTATGTATCCGTCTATGTATATTTAAGAACCTCTTCATTTACTTACCAAAACTCATCGCAATTATAGTTGAATATTGTCCATGACACCTCTTGTTGGATGACCCTTTAGTAAAATACTTTACAGTTTGTTGGAACCGAAGGAGAAACTGCACAGATTTTTAAAATCTCTTACCACATCCATTTGGATACATATATTTAGTTGTCTTACTTTTAGAGAAAAGTCACCATTGTTACTACCTACTATCTTAGCCAAGTTTTTAGGTCTTAACTGTTCTCTAGACACCTTTGTTATGGGTCATTACCAAACCCTCTTAATAGTTAGAAACTAATAACAATAATGATAATAACATGAAAAACTTCTAAACCCCTTCCAGCTACCCTGTGTTGACTATTCCCATCTCATTGCCAGTTCGTAAAACTAAGCTTAATGTCTGCTACGTGGACGTACATATTTTAGCTGCACCGAAAAGGTCACGTTTTCCACGTCTATCTCCAATTTACTTCCCCTAAACTACCTATTCGGCCATTGTCATGTAGTCTGTCTTCACACTCGAACGCTTCATAACATTAAGTACTCGAATCAAGCACTCATCCATAATTAAGAACAATCGAGCGTACTTAAAAACTTTTCCAAATTTTTTAAGCACTTTCGTTTTTTTTTTAAGGGGCGACGAAATATTTACAAGATGGTTACTACTGCTATTGTTACTCCTAGTGCTACTATCTTGTCATCGTTCCCTAAACATCAATCACTGCGGCAAGAGTAAACACAAGTTATTCACAATGACATGTGATTGACATTACTCCCTTCCCGATACTCGATCTAAAATGATTGATTGTTTCGCTGAGCTTTATGTTTAAGACAAAACGTAACCACGTGAATGGAATACTAAAAAAGATGTCAAAAGACAAAAAATTAGAAAAGTAATTATAGAGAGAGAGAGAGAGAGTGCTAAAGAACAATGTAGAAAGATTCACGATCAATTTTTCATTGGCACGTGCGAGAGAAAAATCGATTTGAAAGCTCTAGGAACACACCTAAATATCCGGAGGGACACCGTAGGCGTATACGTAATTAAATTTATCATCTATCCACCCCCAGCATATCGGCTTGAAGTTGCCATTTCGATGTGATATCATTTCGAAAACTAACTGTGAAGGACGACGCAACGATAAGGGAGTTCAGTTCGATTCGGTTTGTTCGTTTCTCTGTCATGAATTGAATATTTGATCACTTGACAGGAGGAGGACGGTTCGGTTTGGTTCGCCTTTTGTCCTTATTTTTAGTATGCACGCGGTACACGCAATTGATTGGTCTTGAATATGTTATTAGGTGATTTCGAAGGATGTCATGCGTGTGTATGTGTGTGTTGGAAACATGTCTCTACTCTCCTTTGAATAATTGATTTTATTTTTTTTATTATTTTTATAATGTCCCTAGTATGATTGTCGAACCAATAAACAGCGAATGTAATGGCATTTATAAAAAGGAACTTAATTATTATGGTATACTTACTTTCAACGGTGAATTGAACGGCAACAATTGGTGGTATATATCCGTCGACATTTTTGAATGGGAAATAATAGCCAGGGAAGCCCATTCGTGGGTAATAATCTCTGGCTTTGATGTGTTCAACATCAGCAGGGTTCTCACCTTCGCACGACACCCAAACGACGCTAGTCTATAAATGATAAATCGATAAAAAGATAAACAGATGAATGCAAAACAAGATTAAAAAAGGTATTTAAATTAATCTTAAATGATTACTCACTTCAAGAGGTCTCAAAGTTTGTTTCTCTTTAATGTGCTGTTTCAGATCTTCGGGCATATCGGAAGGCAGAGTAGTAGAATCGTTGTAAATTTCTGGCATCCAGTTGTAGATCTAAGAAAAGAGACGGACATGATGCAAATGAATTGGTTATTTCCATAAGAACTGCCTCAACTGACTGTTGGCAGATAAAGGAAAGTCAATATTCTAGGTAATAATTTTTAATTGCACTAAATCAATTCACGGATCAAGCGTTAGTATAGCGTAAGAGGCTAAAATAAACAGTCTTTGTCTGTTTATTTTAAATTGAAAAACCCACTTGAGACCGAAAGAGCTAATGCTCCACTTGTGTACAAACAACTACTAATGACTTCGTTCGCTAATGATATAATTCACCAACCTCTAACACTAATTGCTTCCATGTGAAAATTGAAACTCATTAAAACTAAATTATGAAGCATAATTCGTCCTTGGAAGTTTCCTCCCCGCAAAAAAAAAAATATCCAAAATAAAGTCTTTGCCGTATGGAATAGATACTTCCACTAAACTTACCTTATTTAATTTCAAAAATATACAAGGTCTGGCTTGATGGTAGCCAAAGTTATTTGCCAGAGTGCATGGTGCATATTCTAGAGGATCCGAGGCGCACACCCTACCCACTGGAGGTGGTTTTTCGAACGAACAACTGACTTGATTGTGTTTTGGTAAATCATCGTATGCTGCAAAGATACAAGTATAATTCATTCTAATCCTTTTTTCTTTGCAAAAGAGAGAAATACATACTTTTTAAAAATCGTCCAGTCTCTTCAACCCAATACCGGTAGTTTTCTTCTTTCGATGCCTCATACCAAATCAAGGTACTTTCGACATTCTCCTCTGGGGGCATTGGTCGGAACCCAAGACCTGTAAATGGATAGAAAATAAAATCGATTAAATGGATTACATCATCATCAAAACAAAACAGCACAACTAAGGGACACCCAGATGAATACATAAGTAGACAAGTTTCGGAATTAATTGCTGCGAAAGTTGTCAATTTATTAAAGCGTTGTTGTAGCCGCTATATTGCTACCATCATTGTGGTAAGCCGAAAGAGTTTTATTATGTTCTCGTGATGTACTTGGGTAAATCAATCGAATCCAATTAGTTAATTAAATTATTTTGTGGATTTCGTTTTGTTTTCTCTTTTTGTTTAGTGTTCCTCTATGTCGCATTCAGGAGGAAATCACATTTAAATTGGAAATAACAAAAGGGAGTATCCTTTTGAGCCGCTTTTTATGGAATTTGTTCGTGTTCGCTATGGGCGCGGATAGTAGTTTTAATTTGGTTTCAGGGGCTTGGATTACTAGCTTTACTTTATGGTAATTGATGGGTTAGTGTATTATTTATACAATAGAGGAGAAGTTCTGATGTTGTAAAATGAATATTAATAAATTTATGGTCACGGATTTAGGCGAGGTTAAAGCGGAAGTTTGAGTGAAAAACTATGAAAGGTTTGAGTTTGTGATGAAATATCAGGATAGCTACAATCCATCTGGAATGGGTCGTATGATACCCTATACTCCTTCTTATGGCACCCTAATGAAGTAGGCGTAGCGTACTTCATTTTTTTTATTGAATTACAACGATAAATTCGAACGAGGATATTACATGCAAAATTTCATAAAAATTGTTTTTTTAAAATTAAAAAGCCCCTAAAAAATGGGAGTGGCTGTATACAATATATGGGTGTATTGAAGATATTTTGAATATGAATGGCAAAATGTGATTCTTACATCTGACCATTTATCCTAGTAGTGCATTCTGTATTGATTTTCTTAATATTAGAACTAGGACAAACCAAGTTTTACCAAGTTTTTATTGAAGGATGCTGGGGCTTTTAATTTATTACAAAATGATTTGAATTTAACATTTAGTTTATGTGAATAGATGTAAAGGAATCACGGAAACTCAACGTCACTCGGTATATTTTTGAACGACATCAGCCATCGGTCTGTTTTGCATTTAACTTGGGTATGAAGATTTTAGCATTCAGAAATCAACCACAATGGTTTCATTTTTTTCAATTCGCACTACGCAGTGCAGTTTCGAAACTCTTCTTTCAGGTTTCGGTAAGGATACGCACTATTATAGAATAGTGCTATGTATATTTATTCTGTTGTGCTCTTATGGCGTCGTGATAAAATATTCATGGCGACTAAGGAATAGATGAGTAAGCAAAGAAAAGATGATTTACAAACAGTCAACAAACAACAGGTAGACATGTATCCATAGTATAAGACAAAAAGTAACTATCGAGATTTAGGTATTCGAAAAACTTTGAGATAGTAAGAGAGTTCACCTACCTCGGTGTAAACGTCAAGTTCACGATCCGACAAACTATGAATCTAGGCAACCGCTACTACTTTGTAATTTGCGCAAACACCTAGATTAAAAAATCCTGAACCGACAGATGAATGCGTGTTCTAATTGTATTGATGTTTCTATTAAGTTCAAACTTGCAGACTGGACGTGATGCAGGAAAGAAGAGGATAAACTTTGAAAACAGAAACTAACCCAAATATGATTTTTTTCAAAATCGTTAAAGCTGTTTTCGAGACAATAGATTTCTATTGTAGTTGGCCTTGAGTACGCTCAATTTTGAGGTCCGTGAAGTACATCCGTCCAGCCGTTTAGGCTGCAGTCGAAATCGAATCAGAGTATCAAAGTAGCTTTTCTGTATGTTTCTGACCCCTTTACAGTTTGATTAAAATTTTGAAATATTCCACAAAACGTGCCCTATATGAGTAAGTATAGGTGCAATACTATAGGCCCCAATTATAATACTTGCGTTCCTCCTACTTATCGATATACATACGTAAGTTTAGTTGATTTTCTTAAGCGAAGCTTTGGGCATGAATACGCTGCTGTAATATGATAGTGTGAAGGTACAGCTAAACACAACTAGGACCCAAGTAGTCAATAGGGATCAAAGGATCTTGAGATGCGATATTTTTGGACCTGTGTGTATTTTCTTGTAATAGGTAGAACATCTTGTTATATCACAGGTTATCATTGGATTCGGGAGTAGTCATCATTCTTTGTATAGTTTAAGTAAGAACAGTCTTTATAGAAGCAGGACGAATAACTTGAGTATACATATACCTTGGTACACGTATCAGCAATAGAACTTCAAATACTTTTAATTTAAGTACTTTCAATGTCACCGCATATGTCATTTGCTTTTTAATTCAACCTGAAGTGTTTCCCATAAAACCTGCCATAATATACGAACATATAAGTTTTCTCATAAAATTTTACTTACCAGGATTTGAGCCTATTAAACCATCATCCAGCATCCATTTGGGCTTATCGGTTTCCAATGTTTGATAAAATACAGCTAACATGGCAGCAAAAAATCCAGCTAACGCCGCATAGAATATAATGTAGAATAATATAATTTTTGCTGAAATTAAAAAGACAAAACAAACATGGATTCGATTAGTCACACAGCAAGGATTTTGCATACAAAATAAGAGAAGAAAAATCAGAAAAAAAAACACACACACCAAAGTCAATCAATCACAATATTCGACAAGGACATCGTTGACACTGATATACAACGTTGTAGGAAATGTGGATGGGTGAGAAATGGGTGTGGAGGTTGTTAAAAAAGGAAGCAAACGGTGGTAGAGCATGACTAAATTCTGATTGGGCCTGCATCTGCTACTTTCAGCAGCGGATTACCCTAATTGTACATCGAATCCTATCCCTATGTGTGTGCGTGTATGCGAAACAAAAGCTCGTGATACAAATTCAAATTACATTCCAAATTAATTGGAAATGGAAATCATTCTCTTTCCACTGAATTGTATCCATGTATCCGTGTATCCTTGATGTAAAACTTGTGTATACGGTTACGTCATTAATTTTAATTTTTAGCACAGTACCGAGCGTAGCGAAATTAATATATTTTTATTTTTTCATGACATCAATGGCTCCTCGATATCGATGGATAATTAAATTCGATAAAATATTGAAATGTATGCGAAGAGGGAATATATTTTTAACATAGCCGGGGAAAATGGTCGACCGACCAGCATTCGTTGTTATTTATAAGTTTACGTCCGGCTCCGGCATAAGGAGAGGATTATGAATATTTAATTCAAGTTGTTGCGGCCTGTTATACTCTGTGAGGATAATGAGTTTTATTTAATTCAAGTATTTAAGGACTTTCTCTGCGATTTGATTCTATGTGTATATGTGGGAAGTGTTTGGTGATAATTTTATTAGCTGAGCATACTCATTAGGAGTAATATGGTAAAATTTGCTGGACTATATTTTTAGCACTTAAGCCGATTACTGTGATTGTAATTGGATTCCTTGATGTGATTTCCTATAAATTACCAAGTAAATGACCACATTAATATTATTTAGGCTAATAATGTATAAATCTGAGATATTTATGGTTTTGGATTTTATTTGGATTTGTATCCGGATGGGTTTTTGGGATTTATGCAGAAATTTGGAATCCATATACTGAGACTTGTGATATTGAAACTAGAGTGTATCCTTCAAACATAATTAGTATAGTATGCGTATATTCTCTCGTACTTTCTAATAATTCCTCGGAAGTTTAAGGATCGAACCTCGAACCCTAACCATTTACAAAAAGGTTGTGAAGATGAAATCCCTAATTTATCGACCCATAGCTAAGCTCTTCTACATATACCTTAACTATTGTAATATTTGAGAATCAATGTTTTTCTACTGCCACGCAAAAGCCTTCAGCAAAGCCTTCACACAAAATTTATCTTATTATTCTTGGTTTCCAGTCGAGAAAACCAACTTTACAATGTTCTGTTTAGGTCCACGATTTCCGTCCCAATAAAAGCCTCTTCTGGAGGACCTCAAGGCAGCCATTTCGGTTCCTTATTATTTGTTTTGACAATTACTGCCGTTGATCGTATAATTGTAAATTTACATTTAATTGTCTTACTCGTATATCATCCTTTCTCTGATTGTCTTCTACTGGAGAAAGACTTGGATAGATTTTCTATTTGGTGTCTTAGCAATTTCCTTGAGCTCAATGTCAATAAGTGGTCCAACTACAGCTTGTGGTTTCAAAGAACCTGTTCCCTTAGTAACAGAAATGTAAGACCTTGGTGTTATGTGACAGAGAATTCAGTTTCCGTTCATCGATAACATTACATGTAACGAAAGGGGACTCTTCGCTTGGATTTATCAGGCGCTGTTCTAAGGGATTCTCATCCTCATGTTACGGGATTTAAAATCCTCATGTAAAGGGATTTACCCTTTGTTTCTCTTTGAATATTCCTGTCGAGTTTGTTCGTCTTATTACATCAACCACATTCTTCGTATAGAGGCTGTACTGTACAGGTTTATTCGCTTCGCTTTAAGAGGATCTCACTGGACTGATGCACTTAACTACCGTAATCAGGTTGACTGAAACCTATAAACCTAGAGACTCTCTCTCTCTCTGTTCGTTGTAAAGTTGCCGACATACTCTTTATTCATCAAATTTTAGCTCGTAACATTGTTCGCTGAACACTAATCCGCGTATCTTCCGATATACACCCCTTTTTCGAGTCAATACCCACCGAAGAAATTACGGGTACAAGGAGCCAATGTCTAGAATGCTACGTAAAGTTAACGACTTTCACATAGTCTTTGAATTTCATCTTAATAAACTGTCTCTTAAGAAAGCCATTTATTCCATCTGCACTTCTTATCCCATTGCTCCCACCTTGTTAGCTCTAAGGAACTTTTGTAGTTTTAAGTCTAGAATTTAAGTTTGTGCTTGTACTAAGCTTTAATAAATGTCCAGGGTTGACCCGGGCCTTAAACTAGTCACTGTGATAGCTAGAGGAAGTCCAATAAACTACGGCTGCAATAACTATCCTTACAGCATTTAATTCACCTCGAGCCTTGGCTTCTTAGCTCCTTTGCTACATATGTATGCATCTCTGCTTTCAAATAATACTGCTTTCTTGTGTTTGTATCAATGTATTATAGATATCAATACAGTATCTACACGTATTCCTGGCTATTTAATGATACTTTATATGTATGAAAGGATGCGCGATAGGATTGTTAACAGAATTTTACTTTTTTCCTAGATTGTCCAGTTTTTTTTTTGGTTTTTTGTTGTTTAATTTAGAATATGCCATAAACATTTAGATACTCTACATCAATCCTCTCTGAGACTTTAGGTTTTGTCTCTACATCTTGTCAGCTTGTTCCTTCTATTTCGTAGTATCCTACCATTTTGTTATGCAGCAGTTTTGGTCTATTAGAGATCGCCTAGTTCCAAAGCATCTGCACTATAGGCGGTTATCCGGGTATATTCCCATGAGCATCAGTGGGTGGTAGATTGACTGTTTTATGTAACAAAAAAAAAATGGCATATGTAGATATGTATTATCCACAAAAAATGCCATTAATAGCATTTTAATTCCATCATCGTGTTAAACATACTCCATTTACATGTATCTGCACACAGATTTATTGTCCCAAAACCAATATATGTAATCGTCCTTAACCACATTGCCCGATATAAATTCATAATTTTGCAACCATTTTATATTTATTTTTGCTTGCTCAAGCTAACAGAAAACAACGAATAATTCAAAACTAAATACCAGAGGCATTTTGTATTTGTTTTTATTTTTTAAATAAATGTGGAAAATCCTCAAAGTAACTCTCTGCCTCTGTCGCATAATCCTGTTGTCATATTAATTTTAATTTTTTTTTCTCTCTCTCAATGCTGTCCTCTGTCCATGTTACCCGAAATGTTACCCAGAATAGTATTCCTTCTTTTTTATTTTTAATTAAATAATCCTGATGGTAAAATTATAAAGATGAAATAAAAAAAAAACACGCTGCCGTTCTCTGGGTACAGAATATTTGTCATTTCAAGAGTGGGTTCTGGAAAAGTGGGCTCCTCAAAGTAGGTATACGAGAGTGATACAATTTTTTTTTTGCGTATCTTTCGATGGGCTGAGATATAATTTTTCATTTTCTCATCTTTTTAGAGGCAGAGGATAGCTGTAGAAATGTGATCATGACAGCAGGAAATTTCCATTTAATTTTACGACTTGAGGAGAGAAAAAAGGACCAAAAAATATTTTCATCTTCAGTAGGAGGACAGTGAACGAAGTTTAGATTAATACATAATTTAAAGGATTAAACAGGAAATTTATTTTTATGATGAAGTGCTTCTGTTTATTTTATTTTATTTTTTTTAACGAGTAGAGGATATTATATTCACAAGATGACTTGTTGTGTTGATTACAGGAGATGAGTTTGAAATGATGAGTTGCGTTAAAATGTTGCGTATACGCCCAGTTGAACTGAGAAATAATTTTTCAAATTTCAACCAACTATATCCATACATATATGTATACCGTGCTTGAATCTACTTCATAATCCTCGTTAATTCTGATAATAGGCGAATATGAGTACTGTAATGTTGTCGTCTTGAAAAGGTTTTTGATGGAACCAAATCGGCAATATTGTGGTAGCACTTGAAACGTCCTATTACGTCCTTTGACTGATTTGTCCACTCGGATTGTATTGCGAGGAAATCCGGTTTTAAAACGTTATATAAACCCATATCGAGAAAAGAAAAAAAAGCTACACTTCCGAGCAAGCTTAATGGTCTTACAATGGTCTTACACTAACAAGCAATCACGAGTAAGAAATTGAGAGTTTTGAAGCCTTTTTGTTCTCTCAAGTCAAGGACGACGATAATTGTGTCTGACTTCCTCTTAAACGAAATTTGTGTGTATATCATATCTGCGATCCGTTGACGATCTTTAAGACCCCTTGAATGTCATGAGCATAAGATATATAGGTTAGGTTACGTATGTATGTGGGTAGGCGAGGTGGCAGTGATCCATAGCGCTGCACTCAGATCAATATAGACCCATTGTGATAACCAGAGGTGGGATGTGTCCTTGACCATTAGTTTGAACTAGCAAACCATCCAGTTTAAAAGATGTAGTTCAAAATGTCATTTAGTGGTCTTCTGGATATTTCTTCTAAGTCATGGAAGTGTCACAGCAAATTTAAATCTGAGGTGGATGAGACCTGGACAGTGACAGAGTAAGTGGTTTGTATCGGCATTGACTTCCTCATCTCCAGATCATAAGTCTAACTTCGTTAGTCTTACTTTTTTCATGTGGTACCGTAGAGTGATATGCTTCGTAATAACTTCAGTGACACAATAGGGGTATTGACTGACTCATCACCACTGGTCAGATAATAATTAAAGACTGATCACACCTTTCTTTATCTTTACACGGAATGTACTATTTTTAATACACTTAAGGAACCAGTGATTTATTGTACGTCTTCCAATAGGCTCCTTTTGGGCTTTAAAATTTTAGGATTATTCTTATATTAAGCTTCGGATCCCAGTCCTACTTCTCATCATTCAATTTTCATTAGATGCTAATTATCATTTCTCGAATGCAAATGATTCATAAGTCACAACTGAAATCCATCAAACTCGACTCGTATCTGTAAACAATTCTCAAAAAATTTCACATACGCCCCAGTGAATTGCGCTTAATTTAAGCTTCCAAACTAACATCTCCATTTGTCAGTCCATTCTCATTGTATCAAGATATAATCCTTCGTCCTTCCATGCGTTTTCATCAACCACATTTCATTTCTCAAAACTTAAATCGGTTCAATCCCATTTCTTGATGAATTATCAGCTGTTCCTCAAAACTTTAGCAAACTATTCTCCTTCCACTGCTGTACCCTTGCTAAGATTGTGATTAAGTATCAATCGCATTACTTCCACTGTCATCCTTGGGACGATTCTAAAATGTCGTCTCCAAACCAGCATGAAATTCGAAACCACAAATTAGGAAAGTTTGCCTCAATCCAACTTTCTCTCTCTCTGAACAATCGAAACATACAACTAGAAGTGTACCCACATTTTCAGTCCATCCTTGGACTAGTTTTCGTGGTCTGTTTCAGTAGTTGTTTGAACGAATGGAGATAAACCTCAATTCGATAACAAAACTGTACATTACCGAAAGGACACAATATCGTTGTCCAGTCAGTGTGTGTGTGTGTGTGTGGTGTGTGCGTTAAGAGACATGATTTGTGTGTCATGTCCATTAAACTGGAAAATGGTCTTACAGTATCAGGACTCACAGATAGGGTGGGAGAGCCAAACGCAAATATTTTTCAATCACGTCATTGTATCGTCCTCTCCACCCTTCAAATTAGATGTTCTGATTTTGTCTCTCGTTTTTTGGACACATGGGATTGAATGGATTTGATGTGATGTTGATGGTGATTGATTTAAAGGAAAACCTTTCACAAGGTAATTTCCATGTGATAACATCACGCAGGATGTGAATTTTTCTTTCTCCTATCCTCCAACTCTCTGACCTGGGACGTTGCTTTATCTAGGATAAAAGCAAACCAGCTTTGACTGCAAAAGACAAATGACACCCACCATCATGTGTATGTGTACGTTAGAGATAAATTTTCTCCGTTGAAAGGATGAAAGGATTTTTTTTTTCGTCGCTGGCAAAAAAATTTAATAAATTGCCTTCATAGAGAGAGAGTCACTTAAAATATTGTTCAAGGATAATGCATTTTGCTTTTGAGTTATTGGGGAAACAGATAGTGGAATGAACAGATACATACCTACATATATGTAGGTAGATATGCATAACAGAGGAAGGCATTATTTTTTGTTGAAATGAGAACGCTGCTGGTGTTCAATTTTATGCGACTAGTTTCTCATTAAGTGCTTCTACTTTTCAACTGCCGATGCATACTCATATTTCCATACTATTCTTGGGATAGGAGCACAAAGTTGTGCGTCGTTCTGATATATCTGAGACTTTATATGTACATTTGTCAATAATTTAAAGCAAATGAAAAAGAGACAGTCTTCCGCCGCCAAGGACACATTAGAAGATAAATAAAATTTAAAGTTAAGTTTACATAGTGGCAACTAGTACTTTGTACATCCTTTCCCAATTGCAACAGTTTATTCAAGCAGTGTTTTAGCAAAACTCAAGTTTATTAAAACTGGACTACATATATGTAATGCTTACTCTAAATACCACTCAAAAGTGACTCCTGTGTTGCTGTTTTCAGCGTATCTGTGGACCACAAATGCAACGAAATATTTTGCAATGCATATCCTGAAAAAAATCATTCAACTACCCTTTAAGTCCTGCACATTGTTATTTATTGTATGATCTCTTGAGTTCTGGCTTACTTCCAAAAATTGTTGTTTCATAAAATCCCCCCCTTCAAGAGTGCTCCCTTTATTTAAATAAACAACGCACTTCCATTATGCATATCCTGTTCCACATCTACTTGCTATTCAAGCAGCTATTATTCCACTCCAATTGATAAAACTATTTCATATATCAGATTATAAATTATACGAGTAAAATTTCCCCAAGGACTTCTTTTCATGTCATTTCCATGGCATTAATCCTTTTGTTTCGATAGTGAGCTACAGAATACAGTCTGCTTGTGTGCCTAATCTGATTATTGTCGATGTACGCGCTCATTGAACACAAACAATCTACGGCATTTTTCAATATGCTTCCTCGTTAATCAAATGGAAATTCTTCTTGTCATTTAAATATTTCGTATCCTTTCAACCACAAATTTTTAAGGCGAACAAATCTATCTTGCTAGTTGGTCTGTCAGGAAAGGTCGTCAAAGGATGACCTTTCCTCTTTGGGAGTGAGAAAATATAATTAGGCATTATTTTGTGGTATTTATTATCTTTCCTAGCGCATACAAATATCTTGTCTAGGTTGGCAAGTTTCGCGAATCATCCTTTTATATCTTCCACCATCCACCGCCCATTGAATGGAGGTAGAAATATTTTTTTTATTTTTTGCTCTCTCCTAAGAAGGATTAAGAGATCCATTTCAAGCACATACACCTTGCATTGTGAGTGCTTGTGAGGGTGGTGGTGTAGTAATTAGATGGTTTGCTACACGTTGGTTGACTTTGCATTAGAATAGGGATTAATGGTGGGGAGGGGCAAATTTATATGCTCCTAGTAAAGAACTTTAGCACTTATGGCAGTGTACATAAATCTCAAGGAAAGGATTAGTGGGATGTAGACATGTAGGTGGTTAGGTAAAATAAGCAATTCTGTACACATTTTGCATTTCACATTCTCATCAGCACGCGTTGAAGCTTTGAAATTAATTACTAAGTGTAGGTTGGGGAAGGTATGTGCCTGTATTACACTTGATACAAAAAACATTTATCTTAAGCCGCAATCTATCTAACTTCCAACTTGAGAACCTTAATTTAGGGCAAATTATAGCCCTGTTATACCCGGTTGACCATGAACACTACAAATTCAAGTCCATAAATTCAACTTACACCCCAAAATCCTTTTTCTAAAACGTTTCCACACACAATCCTCTCATCATCACCTATAACTAGCCGCCACCCACCTTTCTACCTAACCTGGCCTTATCATAAAATCACTAAAAAAAACAACGAGCAAAAAACTAAAGTATCCTTAAGCCCAATACGTAAATTTATTACCCTCAACCTCTGCCAGCCAAAAGCGCCATGGCCAGCTAAGAGAAGCAAAAAAAAAAAAAGGAATCCTCATGACCATATGTCAAAAAGTGTAATTCAATTTGAAGGCGTGTACGTGTGTACGTAATACTCGGCAATTTCCTGCTCGAAAATTATGCGAATTTTGCAAAATGAAGACAAAATGTGAAAACGGAAAATTTTGCCCCGTAAAAGTCCTATAATATGCCATAAAATGCAATTTAAGTGTGTGTATGTGCTCTCTTAACCTACAAAAGTAAAGGAAACCTACAGCTATAGCCGAGGAAAAGCAAGAAAAAAAGGTCGCCCTCCTCTCGACTTAAGGGAAATGAAGGAAAATTCCGCTTTTCCACTTTGCTAACAAAACAACAATGAGCAAAAATGGCAAAAGAAAAGCAAGAAAAAAAAAAAAGCTGGGGCCCAAAAAAAAAATAAGCAGAAACGAAATCTACTCGACAACTAAATGCGGTGGAATTATGTAATTTACGAGCGCATTGAGTATACAGATGTGTACTTTGGTTCTGGCCTGGCTCTGGCTCCTACTTTGCTGCTGCTGCTGCTGCTGCTGTACATTTTCTACAATTCTATACTTTACACATCTGGGGGGCGTTATTGATTTTTCTTTTACTGGTTTTTCGTTTGCTCTCTCACTCTCGTTCTCTTGGTTTTCTGCTGGAGAATTTCCTTTGTATGTACACTGGGATTTTGCATGGGTGTATGTAAGTGTAGGGAGGATACAAAAATACTGCAGAAAACTTCTTGTTTGCCTTCTTTCGAGTTATGCTTCATCGACCAGATGGAGCTGCTGTGTATCCACTTGGGAGTAACATTTCCAGATATTTCTATTCTTTTCAATGAGTTCTTCTATATTCTTAAAAAAAATGCTCATTATCTCAAAAATGTTGAGTTTAATACAAGGTTTTATTTTAGTTTAATATTTTATGCAATAGCCATGTTTTAGTAAAGTATTTCGATTACTCCCAAACGTGCTGAGTCCTTGCTACGCAAAGTTGATTTGTTATAAGTGGTGTAACCGAAAATATGTACTAAATTCTTTCCTAGGGATGTTAGTAATACTATCATCAAATTATATAGCAAACATATCACATTGTATGAACATATTTTGTTCATATTTTTTTGCGATATACATACTTCTTGCTATGAATTGTATTTAACCCCTAAAAGTTAAAATAATATTAAAGAAAATTATTTTAAATGAATCATTGCATTCTGGTTCTTTCATTGTCGCATATATCAAGTACGCCATCTGTTGGTTCTGTGGTTCTTGTGAAAAATGCTATAAAAACACTTTTCAATATATTTCAACGATTGTTACTTTATTGAAAAGGGTAAACCTTTCGAATAATTATAGAATATTATTTCATTCAAATGACTGCCTCGGCTGGCTTGCCAGTATCCTGTAAACCCAAATTTTTCAACACATTTTCGATGGTCTCGGCTCCTATTTCACGTACAGCTTGACCAATATTGTTCTTGAGTGCATGAATCGTCTCTGGATTCACATACATAGCATCGTTCTTGAATGGCACCACATAAAAAAAGTTCAGCGGCGTTAAATCGCAGCTCCGTGCCGGACATCACCAAAACGAAAAATCACATCAAAGAGTCACACGTTTAGGATGCATGCACAGGACGAACACGGGAACCAGTGTTACGTTTTCATCACAAACTTGCGTACACCAGCTGCAGTTGGTGGATTATTTCGACCGAAATTTCTTTTCAAAATTTGCACTGTTTCAGCAATACAGCTGCCACTTTAGAAGTAACCTTGCAATATTTCCCAACGTTCTTCAAGCGTAAATCAATCCATTTTTTACCGCGAAAATATAACACTGAGTTTCTGTCAATTTTTTGAGCGCATAAGAGCTGTCAATGTTAAAATAACGTATGATTCAAAAAGAAACCAACAGATGGTCCACTCAGTATATTTCAACTCATTTTTTAGAGTCTTGTACTCTTAGTACGCTTTGGCGGAAGAAATCTCTCCTGGAGCACTATCTGAAATCCAGTTTCCTTTAAGAACCCTTTAGGATGAGAATTGGCTCCTTGATGACTGTATTTCCTCTGATAATTGGTACTTGCTGAAATATTTCAACATTTTGTGGGTCGGTGACCCACAGAATCCTAGCACATGTCCTGAGATTTCACTGAGCTCATTGCCGAATCTGTGGAGACCTTCTTTAGCTAAACCTAGTTTCTTAGTTTAGGTGCTACTTAAGTCTACAGTCCCTCGTTAGGATACGTAGGTTATTCTTGCTCATGCTAGCTTGTCTATTTGACATCATTGCTAACGGGGTGGTTTCTGTGGAGATTAATTTGGACACAGCTATCTATGGCGTATATTTCAGTCTGAAAGATGCTGGTTCTTTTACTCCTGAATTCAGAGTACGACTATTTAGTTCTAGACCTGAATACTCCTGCTCATCAGTTTGATCACTCAGTGTGCCAGTTTGTAGATTGTGGATTCATTGCTCCCACTCTTTGTCTTGCTGAGTTTGATGACAAAATTCTTTTGAAAGTTGAACCTTCTATTAATATTGTGTGCAGTGGTAGTTCCTTAAGTAGTGCCAGGAATTGCTTTGATGTAACGCAATTTTTTCTCCCTATTCCTTCTTTTTTTTTTGCACATTCCTCAACCAAGAGGTGCAATGGAGTCAATTATCTCCATGACTGTAGTCGAGAAATTTTTCATGGTCCCTGTGATACAAAGTCATTCCAGTCTTTACACTTTACTGGGTATCTTTCTTGTTGTGTCCAGATCGGTTCTTTTTCACCATGCATTCGCTCCATATGTGATCATTGGTCTTATAATAGCGATATACATATGTACATCCATCTAGGGCTAAATCCGCAGTATTTGCCAGCTAGGATCCGGCAAATCATTAGAACTTGTGTGGCTTTTCTGGATTAATGGTGACTTTGAGATATCTAGCGCCTGATGATACCTTAAAATTTCTCTCCTATTTGTTCCGTATTCCCCAACTATCGATTTCAATTATTGAAAGATCGACAATTGAAGGTATAAATAATTTTCATTAATTTTCAATCAGCTTTTCATTTGATTCTATTGTCAAAACAATTGGGTAATATGACAAAACAAAATTATAGTATTAGGCTAATCCATTGGATACAAGATACTCTAATGAAAGAAAAGTATGTTAAAATTTTAGAAACTGATATGATTTGCTTTGGCAGTTGCGACAGGACAATGATCCTAAACATACTGCGCAAGTAATTAAAAAGTGGTTTCAGAATACAAATGAATGTCTGGCTGGCAGAATCCCCAGACCTAAATCCTATTGGAAACCTATGAATTATGGCAAAATGTCAAAAAATTTGGTACACAATACCGAACTCACTGTCCCATAAACTGGTCTTTTCAATGCCAATTTATGCTTGAACTATTTAAAAGTTCAAAACTCGAGATGTAATTTCACAAGGTTCGACTTCGTAAAAATCGATAATCTTTCAATGACCGAAGTGCTGGGGACCAGTGCATAATAGTCCACTTAACATTGAGCTATACGTCTGCAACAGCACATTTTACCAATATCATCCAATTGATGCGTTTCTGAAAGATTGTAGTATCTTTTGCTTTTGAAATCCTATCCGATTAATTGGATTTGTATGGTATGGCTAGAATAAACTCAAAATTTTTTTTTTCAAAAGTGATGATACACTTTTTATTTATTAAATGAAACCATCTGGGGATTAAAAAAAAAATTAAGTATGTACAGCAATTCACAATAATCTGTTGAGTGATTTCTGATTTGATTCCGGAATAACGATTCAGGGTAGTGACATAGAGATAAGGAATAGTCGATAGGATCATTTTTCATATATCATACCTATCATACGTTCTCGCTTCTTAGTATCCCTTTAAGAACAAGAAAGCAAGCTTGTGATAAGCCAAACATTCCTTTTTCCATGTACATATCGAAATAACCGTTTTGAAATAATGAATAAGAACATAAATAAAATAGTCAATCGTTTTTTAAAAAGAAGAATTAAAAACGTCTTCTTCCATTTAAATGATCAACTATGGTGACTCACTAGGAACACTTCTCTGGATGGTTATGTTTGATAGGATGATAGAACTTTGACTTTGAATGTTCACTTTTGTTTCTTAGTTGCGTAAGGTTTTGGGTAGAGTACGTCAGACTACTAACCAGGAGTTCGATTCTCACATAACACCAAAGTTTTTAGTTCATTAGGACCATGACCTCGCGCGAACGTCTGACAAATATCTAAGGGTATAAATGAAGTAAAAAATTGGAAGAAGCTAGGGAGAATAAAGAACTGTGGCGTCAAGAATGTTTTTTTTTTGTTAAAGTTTACTCGCTACAAATAGTTTAGAAAAAAATGTGGATGAGTTCGAAGTACTTCTGTTCTATAACATTTCTAACATCCACATCTGAGCGATCGCTATGGCTAGTGAGAGTCCTTACAATAGCTTAGTCAATAATAAGTTCGCTTTTTGAATGGTGGACTGTACGTATATCACTAACAGTAATTTGCCTTGCGTTGTATTATTTTTAAAAATACAACAGCCTTTCAGTTACAAGCATTCTGTCACCCGGTACGAAGAGAATCGAATAAAATCTAAGCTTCTCTAATCGCTCTACTTTTTCTACTCTAATTATTTTCTTTTTTCATTATTAAGAAAAAAGTACTACTTAAGAAGTAACACCTTGGATTAGTACTGAGTTTTGTAACTAGTACAGCAATCATCACAGAGTCTTGAGATGGAAGATGTAACAGCTTTCCAGTTGGCGAAAGACTTTTTCAGACTTCATAAAATAACAGGAATGTATCTATGCCTTTGTAGCTCGCATTAGGTGTAGATACTTAGTCCTGCCTTAACCATTTAGATCGACTGTCACGAGAGGGTGTGTCGATTTAAATATATTTTTCATAGGCTTGCCAGATTGTAATACTGACCTTAAGATACATTGTTAAAACGCATTGAGATGAAGTCTAGTCAAAGCAGACTTAAAGTGCTTGTAATGCTATAGTGGAGGATTGTTAAATGCAAACGAGTTGGTTCTGATTTTTTAATTTCTTTCTTTTAGGAATCGCTTCAAAAACTATTGATCTGTTAAATTGTATATAAATTGAGTCTTGATCTCTCATCGCAAGAGCTGTTGTAAAATCAAAAACCAACTCTACTCAATTGTGGAGGCCCAGGTTCACCCCGAACTGTAGCGCCACCTAAGTAAGTAAGTATGTAACTCTTCTCAATTTTTAGTCAACTTCCCTAGTCTAGTACACTTGGGAGCTAGGTATGACTCCGTTTCACTTCGTCAAATTTTTCTGTTCAATATTTTAATGGACAAAGGATGAAATTTTGTTTTTTTTTTTTTTTGTTGTTAGGGAAAATCTTAAATCATTATTGGAAAAAAGGCACTTGTGTCCTCGGTTATCCTTTATAATTTTTTACAAACTTGCATTTGGTTCCTTTTAAGTTGTAGCTAATAGTTTACTTTTCTTTTTTTCTTACAGATGGAGCTGCTTCTCAAGAAAATTGTATGTGCATGTAAGTGAGTAATTAATTATTAAATATACATATATTATG
The DNA here is from genome assembly GCA_905220385.1 of Xylota sylvarum. Taxonomy (NCBI): domain Eukaryota; kingdom Metazoa; phylum Arthropoda; class Insecta; order Diptera; family Syrphidae; genus Xylota; species Xylota sylvarum. The sequence goes on along the minus strand of LR999957.1, from coordinate 96,390,949 downwards.
TTTTTATACATATTTAAATTATATTCCCTTCTCGGTGTTGTAAGAAAAAAATTCAGTCAATTTTCACATTCCATGAGATTCTCTGTTACCAAGTGATTTCATTTCCCCTTACATCTCCCTCCCCACTGACCATGTCCATCCCTGAATAGGATTCTCACAGAATTCTTTCACATTTTAAACAAAGGGTCCTTGAATGTCCTCTCCCATATGGTTGGAATCAGTTACTGGCGTACATTTTATGAGCTATTTGAACAAATGAGGTCGCGATGTTGATGATTCTTGCACTGGGGCTACTCTAAATCAATGACGTAATAGAAGTGAGAGAGAGAGAGAAGGCTCTAAGAAATCAGGGTGTAAGAGTTCAGTTAAAAAGGTAGAAATAAATGGGCCACAGTGAGAGATTCTGCGCACTCTAGCTCAACTAACCGAAAGAGGGACAGGAAAAGGAAAGGAAATGTAGAAATTTTTGTATGCTGCAGGTGACAGTTTGACTGTCAGTCACAGTACCTAACCTATTTTTTTTTTCTTTTTTTTTTTCTTGCTTCCTTCGTTTCATGGTGTTTTCAGTGTAAAATGTCAAAGTTCATGCTTGAGGTATTCATTGTCTCTTGTCCTTTGTTTTCACTGTGCCTTGCACAAACTTGTATGTATTACCAGCATTTAGGTTTATTGTTTTCATTAGGACAATCGGTTTTTTTTTTTTATCTGACACAGTTTTTTCTTCTTTTTTGAGGTTTTTTTTGTGATATATATTTTTTGTGTATCTCTCTTCCTGAAATGGTTTTTGATGGATGAATGTATATGTATGTAAAAACAATAGAATAATTTCCGTATCTATTTAATACACTCTCACACACAACACGGTGTGCATTATTCGAGGATATTTTTCAAAATTCATTTGAATTTCTAAAAACAAAAAAAAAAAAAAAAAGGATCAAGTCGATATTAAGGTAAAAATAAATTTGAGAGTCCTTGGAAGAGGGCCAAACGCTTTGGTGTAATTAAAAATTTATTACTCCACTCAAAAACTGTTGTTATGTAATGAATTTTGTATTTATTTTTGGTGGAAGGTTCGAAGCGATGAATTTGCATAGGATTTGTGAAGGTGGCAAAAAGGTTACTTAATTCTAGATGACTTTTGCTATTTTGAATATTATATTTTTGTAACACGAATGAAGGTGTTTTTTTTTTGTTTTGTTTAATAGATGACTCCATTCGAAATGAGAGGATTATGTGTGAATCATTCGGTAGGATTGATTGAAGAGGGTTATTCACATGCAATTGTGGTTTGGGATATTAATAGATTGACGAGGGTTATTGTAAATGACGTATAGGAGTAATATAATTGTACTACATTGTGTGCGGTTATACACAAATTAGTGGGTGAATTGGGTCGGAGTAACAGAAGGTGGTGACAAATTGGAGCTGTACATGAAAGCGTCGGTAATGAAGGTGATTTCGAGTAGTAAATGACACATCAAGTCGCAGTAACATGTTTTCGAATTCGATGAGTATACAGAATCGATTAAGCTTCGGAGAGGGTCCCAAGCCTGATAATGTGAGCATTATTTTGGGAACTACTCTTTAATGCCATGTCCGAAGAGCAATTTTGTCTTGAGAAGTATTTTCATGACAATTTGACACATACATTGAATGTGAAGAATATTTTCCTCCTCCTCCTCATCCCTGCAGCTTCTGCGGAAGTCATGTGAAAAGAGACCAGGCCGTTTGCCATGTTAGCTTATCAGACAGTGTCCAGCAAGAACACCGATAACATTACTGATCTGTGATCACTTCAACAGGATAACTCAACTCTACGTTTCAGATCAAGCCCGGTCCAGATCTGTCTCAAAAGTTGCAAGTAGAGAAACCAATTATAGGTGAGAAAACTATAATTGGTTTTGCTAAAAGCGTTTAGCTTTAGTAAGAGTTTACAAGTAGCGGGGACATACCCTGGATCCGCTATTTCGGCAAGATCCTATGGGTCGTACCCTATCTATCGAGCTCGTCAGCCTGCAATCTCTCTGTGGCCTGGCACCCACCATAGGTGAATGTTGAATTGCTCAGTCATCTCCAGAAGAGACAAACGGCAGTTTAAAGTAGCCTTTGATGTGAATGAACACGATTCCAGTGATTTGGTTTCCGCTTGACTGTTAATGAAAGTGCAAAGCCAGAACAAGGCTTCCTTGATAGCCACGATTTCTCCCTGAAACGACTGCAATCTGGGCGCCGGAAAGAGATCCTATGATTGAGCTTCATCATTTTGGCGTCTTTCATGTAGAAGTGGACTCAGGTGAGAGAGCAGTGACCCATTCCCCTGAATTATAATTCTTTTACGTTTTTTTTGCTTTTTAATATCGACATGATCCCGAGGCAATCGAATTGCATCATCTGCGTGTACTTGGATTGTCGTAGTCCCTATATTATGGATAAATGTCAGAATTTCTAGGTTCTCGACTCGTAGACAGCTTCGGCTCTATGTCTCGAACCTCTATCATTATACTCCTTCTTCTTTTAAAACTGCCAATTCTCACATAAGTTGGCGTTGTATTATGATTTAAAAAATCCTGAAATCAATCTAAAGTGATCTTCAACCTAAAGTATCTTTTTGAAAGTATTATTCTCCCATTGACGTCATTACATTCAAACATCGTGTATTGTTAGTTGCTACGGGTGACTGAAGGTGTTACTTAGACTCGTTAAGTTGATTGTAAACCATAACGCCTACCATAAGTTGTTTACAGAAAATAACTACGTAAATCTCTATTTTAAATTTTTTTTATCTGATTGTGTGATCATTCTTAAGTACTTCACGTAACGTTAATCTATCCGATTGTTTGCGCAATCATTTCGGACAGATCTTTAACATGCAACTGTTTGCACCTCGCGCCTTGACGTAGATTGACCTCAATTCACACCTAACAACACCATGAGATGAAATGTTTGTTTTCATTTAAATACAAAATCTATCACTGGTCTAATTTGCGAACTGCTCTCCAGCACGCGAAATTGCACATATGTACAAATGTTATTTTTAGCGCAACATTTTTTATATTTCGTTTTGTTTGATTTGAATGCGATTTTGTTTTGTCTAATTTCGCCAAGACAATGATAATAATTATTTTGTTGTGAATTCGCCACTGTATTTGCATATCTAGCGCAATTTTTTATTCAAATGTTTAGAGTGATTGATTGGTGATGGTAATCGGTATAAGCTGCAATAGAGAATAGCTACAACATGTGGAAACATTCGAAATGGATATGACTGGGTTGATCACAATTAGATTGTTGTCTGCCGGGAGATAATTAGAGAATTGAAGGCTGGTAGTTTTAATGTGTATTTGCACAAGGAAATGTCTATCAAATTATTGCTCATTTTATACCATATGTCTGCAGGTAGATATGGGGGGAATAGGCTTCTGGTAATCGCATCAGTCTGTATCAATAAAACTGTCTGTCAGTTCAATTATCATGCCTCAGGAGAGTTGTGAAGCATTTTACAAATATATTCTCATAACATCTGCCTGGTTAAACAAAACATAACACACTGTTACTATCGTAAGATACTTTTTCTTTACTAAAGGTTTGAGTAATAAAGGGTTTTTCAATAACTACATAACAATTTTGTAGATTGTAGTTAAATAAAACACAGAATGCATATATCGAGCTGAAATTTATTCCAAGTACAGTACACATGCTAAATTTGAGTATGGAATTCGATCTCCTTCATTTTAATTAATTTTCCATTACTCTTCCACACCCACACCCACACCTAATTTTGTATTCCATATTTTTCCAGAGCTCCTCTAACGTTATTGGCTTTTTGCGAAATCCAACAGCTTAACCCCATTCCAAAAGAATTCAAGGGCGTTAAATCAAATGTACGAGATGGCCATTCGACCGGACCATTTCTCAATTCCCCTTCAATAGATCAATTGTTTGATCAGCTGTCCCATCTTGTTGGAACCATATAACTGATGTCAAGTTCATCTAATTCTGGTCAAATATAGTCTTCAAACATAGCACGATAGTGAACTCCATTCACTGTAACATGGCGATCATTTTCATGCACGAAAAAATTCGATCTAATCACACCTCCGCCGGCATGAAATCCGCATTAGACGGTCACATTTTGTGGATGCAATGGAGTCTCCTGAAGCATATGTGGGTTTTTTGTTGTCCAGTAATACATATTTTGCTTATTGACGAAGCTATTAAGCCAAAAATGGGCTTCGTCGCTGAAGATGAAGAGAATTTTCTCCAAATTTTTGCAGATCCCAATCGGAGAAGTTTCGGCGATTCAAATGGCTTTAAATGATCAAGAGGCTTTCTTTAACTTCGTTAATTTGATCTTGCAAAGGTGCAGGCCAAGATCTTTACGCAAAATTTGCCACAATGTGGACTGAGAATTCTGAACTGAACTTGACTCGAATTTATCACTATAACACGCACAGCCTGTCTGGTGGGACGATTATTACTACCGGAAATTGGTGTAGCGAGCACCGACTTAGAATTTTGATAGTAATTTTTAACAATTTCCAAACGTTACTCGTGAGCTACACCATAATAAAAATGTAAACCTTGACTGACATTTTGACATTGACAGATCATAAAAAAAGTTTCAAGGTGCGTTTGTATTAAAATACAAAATTGTTATGCCCCTGACTGATTACACGATAATTAAACTTAGTGTGCCATAAATCGATTGTTGGACAGCTTGTGTGCGTTGTAGCACCATCTTGCTGGAACCATAGCTCGCCCAAGTCCAAATCCTCAATTTCTGGCCATAAAAAATCGATAATCATGCCTCGGTTGTGCTCTCCATTGACTGTAACGTTTTTTCCATTGTCGTCTTGAAAGAAAAATGGGCCAATAGTGCCACCATTACAAAAACCTGCAAAAAGCTACAATATTCTCCGTTGATCGCACAGGACGAATACGGAAATATTTTCGATTATCAATCAGTAAACCAGTCTCACGAACTTTCATCACAAACTTGGGCACACCAGCTACAGTTGGTGCATTATTTCGTCCGAAATTTCTTTTTCAAAATTCACACTGTTTCAGAAACACAGCATCCACTTTGGAAGTAATTTTGCAATATTTCCCAACGTTGATCAAACGTACATAAATTGATCCATTTCATACGGCGAAAATATAATACTGAGTTTCTGTCAATTTTTTGAGCGCATAGGAGCTGTCAGTGTCAAAATAACAAATGATTCAATAAGAAACCAACAGATGGCCCACCCTTTATATTGCCGTCGGATTGCTTTAAGGGATTGTAACAGATTTTTCTAAAAAATAAGTTCTACTGAGACCATTTGAATGAAATCGAATTCCGATTTGTTTTTTTTTTTTGCAATTACATTAGTCATTTCCGACTCGTACTTAGAGTATGTAGTCAACCTTGAAGGCAAGAAGTATTCATAGAGTCCATCCTTATCCTTTTCTATTCAAACATGCCAAACCTATTTGGATGGATACCTACATACATATGTATATGTATACAACTCGAAACAATTCATGTCAAAACGTCATTTCCGTGGAGTACAAGAAAAAAAAAATCTTTTTAACTGCATTACGAATAACAACCGCATGCGCTCTCAAGCCTACCTTTACCAATATCCAATTGCGTAACACGACTCCCACTCCATGATAGATAGAACATGGATAAACTTGAAGGTGTGCTGTGGCAAGGGTTCGGTACAGTAATTTGCAAAGAAAAAAAAAACAAACCATAGCACGCTATCGTATGCTCCAATTTCACTTTTTCCATTATTAATAGTTTTTGCCGCAATTTTTCATTACTCTACAGAATAACATGTGATTGGATCCGCATTTATTCACAACGAATATGAATTTTCATTTTAATTGTGTATCTTTTTTTTTTTTTTTGTAACTAAAAATAGCCCACCCGCGCTGCTGTTCCACCAAAAACATAAAATTTTGCATACACGACATGTCTTGATATAAAAAAAAAAAAAAAACAAAAATTCACAATCACAACAAATCAATAAATGGCCTGGCCAGCATAAAATATGGAATTCAAAAAACTATAGATACATATGTATGTATGTACATAACATAACCCCTTTTGATGACGACTTTGGGTTTGAGGCGGTGATGCGGATGGTATTGCTTGTCGGTCGGCGATGAGTTGATTTTTAAAATGGTATAGTTATAGCAACAATTCAATTGACGAGCAATTAAGAGTTGCGCGTTGCATTCAATTGATTGTTGTACTTCATATGGGTATCCATGTATCTATGCGTATCTACACATATTTTGAAGTCTCGATGACGATAATCGCTGATGGTGAGTGAGATAGAATACATATATACCCCCTCACCGAAAGCCATTTGTTTTAATTAAACTGTACTACAACAGCATTTTTTTTTTCTTGTCTCAGATTATATTGATATTTGATCTCTATGTGTCGTCAGATACATACATATGTAGAATATTTTTCATATTCATCATTCAGTGACTACAAACATACTCGTTATTACTACACACAACACTGTAATAAAGTTGTCAGGGGTGGATAGCGTTGAATATAAAGATACTTAAAAAGTTTTTTTTTTTTTTTTTACCGATGGGGGTTGGAGACGAAGCTTTATAGACTCCCAGCAGACAAGAGAGTTGTCGGTGTCACTGATGATGATGATTATAGGGAATGGGGAAAGGGTAGGTGCCTTTCTATGGGTTTCATTTACTATTATTACATAATTGAATTGGGTCATTTAATGGCATCGTGTTGCGAGGAGATTTCGTATTATAATTATTCCTCACATTTTACCGTCACTCAATGTAAAGTTCCACATTGAGTGGTGGTGAGAGTAAGACGGTGTTAAAGTAAGAAAAAGTTAATAATTTTAATTAGGGAAGTTTGCTGAGTTGGTCTTTTCATCAATGGAAATGAAACAGGTGAAAGGTAAACTCGTCCTGTACATTTTAATGCCAAAGTTGAAGAAATAAATTTTGTATTCATATTTTAATTTTAGAAGTGCTTTTTTATTGAGAAATTGTTTTGAAAATGTGATTGATTGTAGGATATTTATTTTCTCGTTTGTAGTCATAAAATGAGATCACTAGAGCGAGCTTGTTTTAAATTAGATTTTCTAGCTGCTAGAAAATAGAAACTAGACAGTTTCTGATCGCCAAAGTAAATACATAACAAAACATAGAAAAAAACTGCAATCCATTTGGAAAGGATCATTTGATACCCTATCCTCCGTGGCCGTATTACCTTTTTTTTATTGAAGTACAACGATAACTTTGAACGTTTGAGAATGGTGCATGCAAAATATTCTCAGTCAGTTTTTTAATGAAAACGCCCCCAAAAAGTGGGCGTGACTACATATGATGTATGGATAAATTGTAGACAATTTAAATACTGAAATATTTTGTCTTAATAAAATTTTTCGATTTCATGTAAAATAGTGAACATTTTAACACTTGTATTGCTTCTTTTTTTCAAAAGCCCAAATATGATATTTCATCCTCCATCCTCAAAGTTTAAGACCCAAAAGTAGTGACATGTGATGACATTACAATGTGTTCGCTTTGATGACTATTTAGGGAAAACATGTAATCTCGATGACATTTAAAAAAGCAAAATGTAAGATCACTCGCCATACACATGTCATGCAAGGACCCAGGAGCAAAAAATTAAAACGTTTTTATTTACTTGATACTTTGACATAGTTGAGGCCCAGGTTCACCCCGAACTGTAGCGCCACCTAAGTAAGTAAGTAAGTAACTTTGGCATACAAATGTCAATGCGCTGTAAGATGTATGTATAGGTATATGTACATAGCGTCATGTATGTATACATGTATGCAGCTTTAATCACACTCGTCCTTCTTTGCATCTTTGAGACCAATGTACTCGTACAGCAAGTTTTGGAAACACACTTTTTTAAAAATTTTACTTATTCAAAATTTTTACTAGAAATCGAAAAAATTTATTAAAACAAAACTTATAGGCCTTGAAATTCTCTAGAATTCATCTGAACACAATATATGGCCAGGCCCACTTTTTGAGGGTGTTTTTAAGAAGCAAATAAAATTTGCACTCTCTTAGATAGCATAAGAGAGCATCAGTTCAATGTCATCATTACAATTTCATTACATTACAAATGTAGAATGCCACGCCCATTTTATTATGACTCATGTATGTACATATGTATTAAAAAAACAAGGCTTGAATTTCAATGCTTCTAAGGTTGTAAACTTATAGCATTAAGGTGCAAGTATATACGACCCAGCCGGGCATGGTCATAATCCAAATCCGAAGTTGTAGAGTTTGTAGAAATATCTTGAGCACCAGTTAACCCTAAAAGTATGTTTCATAATTTGTGCATTTTCAATTTCTACATAAATAGTGACTTTGAGGTTAGTCCGTCGGTCTACTAAGCGGGTGGTTCGAGGTTTGATTCCCAGACAACGTCAAAGCTCTTTCACTTTCACACCTCTCACAAGTATCTGACCATCATCGGACAGTATTATATGTATATAATAAAATATCTAATAACCAAATTAGATAGTATCCACCCACAAACAACCAAATAAACTTTTACAATTGACATAATTTTTTTTTGAAAGTTTTTCTGCAACCACTGCTGAACTAACCCGTTTGTATTTACTCATTAAAAATAATTTGTTAAAATGCATTGTCACATTGTGCATCTGCCTCGCAGCTAGATTTAGTCTCGTTTCTAATTAAGTAAATTTAGTGAAACATATCACGTCTCTTCCAAAAAAAGATAAAAAAAAATAAATCATTTTAAAATTTCGCACACACCAACCCGATCCGACCGACAGCGCTGGGTTAGCAAGTGGGTTGGGTACCTCAACAAGGATACCAGATACTCTCACTATAATCTATTGTGTAATCAAGTTTTGTTGTTGCTGTTGGATAAAGAGTTTTTTTTTGCAATTCTTTTTTTTTTTTGTGTTTAGTTTTTTTTTTCCTGAAGGACATTAGTGACATGAACACCGCCCCCTCAGTACGCTCTATCGCTCTTTCTCTATGTTTATTTTTACTTTTTGGATGGTACCAGGATCGATTATCCTAACCCCGAAGCCATTGCATTTCATAGACATACAGCTATATACACACACACACACACCTATCGAAACCAATCCCTTGGAGTCAATTTCATGGCAACGCTTATCGTTGAGGATGTAAAACGACAACGACAACGACGACGACGAAGACGACGACAACAAAACGACATAATGAAAATGCGATTTAAAATCGATTTCCGGGAAATCGTAAAAGACCTCGAATACAATTAAGGATTTTCTACACAGCAGCGAGCAAGGAATATAGAAAAAACTTTAAATACGTAGGATTACATGGATGAAAACTCCTTGAACTCACACAATTGTGGTGAAAATAGAGCCCCAATCGTATAAATATTCCTCATGCTGCCCATTGTGTGAAACATTTGAAGGATTTTTCTCCGATTTCATTACCGTCTTAAGAGTAAATGTATCCAATTGATGGATTTTCCTGCTCTTTTCATAAGTAGATGTACTTCAAGATTGAGATGGAATTTATTGGTTCGATTTTACCACTTGAGCATGGTCTCTTGATTAACACAAAAATTTTGTGCTAATCAAAGGCAAACTCCCCCACAAATACGATTTGATCACGTGAATGTAATGTATCGTCATTAGGCACTAAAAATAAACAAAATATAGTGCAAATTTAATGATGCAGGGGCTTCGATCAATTAGCAAGTCTAATCGCGGAATTAATAAAAAAACGAGAGCGTAGCGCGAGTTGATAGGGGACACCGGATGAGTAATTTTTCAGCGGGAAAATATTTCATCAGCCGGGGAAATATGTAGATATATGGTTTATATTTGTTTAACTTTGTTGTCATGTGAAGAATCTGCTATAGATAAACAATATATTCATCTTCATAGCGTGTCTTATCGGGAATTTGAAATTCCAGATCAAAACGCCAGTAAAAGTTTCTGATTCATCTCTAGCATACATAGACTATTTTTAAGTTTTGTTACAACTGAATTTGCTTTATTTTTTATGACGTGACGCATGAGTTGCTACAATGGATTTTACTCATTCACAAATCGATAAGAATTCTGACCTTTCTAATAACGATTTCATGTACGTTACCTTATCGCATTTTATGGCTTTTACTACAAATAGAATAGTGACACGATGACCATACTACGTAGAGTAGTCTGTTTAAGAAGTATGAGGAATTACGAGTTCACAACATTACTCTATAGATGCTTGGGTAGATGTTGGATAGTAACAGATACGAGTAGTTGCGCTTACTATAGTGTAAGATACACCCACGGCTAGGTGGAAGCTTTAACCAATTTTTTACTATGCCTGTAATACAATCAGTTGAAGTTGCTTTTAACTGTCAGAAATGTGGCAATGTTTACTATTACCTTAAATGCCCGAATTCGCTCTTGGCAATCATCCACTAAGAATTCCCGTTCCCATTTTTTTATACTTAAAACAAATTACTACCCTGCACAGCAAAACTAATGAAATATTTATAAAACTCTGACAAATTGCCCCCAAATTTCATCACAGTACGGCACGAACAATTTCTCATGACTGTTGTTTTCAACCCCCAGCCACATTCCAGTGGTTATTATGGAAACGTTTTATGTGTTCAACAAAATCCCAATCCTACTTTCTCTCTTCTTTTTTTTCTTTCTTTAACAAAAGGCCACAGCACTTAATCCAACAATAGCAGACCTGTATATCCTCACAAGTTATGCAATAGTTGGGAATTTACATTTTCAAAAACTCCATACTTCATCTTTCATTTCAACAATAAATATTCTTTAGACGACTATGTCTCGAGGATTTCTATCTAAATCAACCTCAAAAAGAGACATGGAATTCAGGAATAAAAAAAGCTTACCAAAGCAAAAAAAAAGCTCAATTTTTTACTATGATACAGTTTCTCGGGCCACTCTTGCATCTTTATTCCAATTCAAGCGAATTAATCTAAAGGAAGTGAGAGAAAAAGTACTGAAAACCTCTATCCAGCAAAACAGAAAAAAAAAAAGATTGTCTTCTTTTTGTAGGTTAGTCCGGGTAGATCCGACTAACAAAAGGAATTTTAGACACAGATACCCCCCCTGGCTGCGTTGTACAACGCGAGAATGAATTCGTCCTTGCGGTGTGGGTGTATGTATTTGTGTGGGAAATAGAATGTATTAGTATGTGTTTGGTTCTCTTTTTCTTCAACATACATACATATATATGTACATAGGAAAAGTTTTGCTTTCTTTTACATTTCTTACACTTTAGATCGATAATTCACACCTTTTTCGCTTGTGACTGTTACGTCCTATTTCATAGAAGGGAAGGGATGCAGTTTGAGAATGAAGTTGTCCCAGGAAATTCTTAGAAAAGTGTCCCGAGATACTTATTCAACTTGTAGGAATGGGTGTCGAAATTTTAGAAAAAACATTTCGGATCATATAACTCCCTTCTGACAGCTAAAAGGTTCTTGTGAAATGGGTTAACTCCCACTGAATGCCTCTATCTTGAGTTTCGATTTTTCTCTTAATGTCTTTTTTTTTTTTTTTTTTGTAGGTTTGGGCTTGATGTGCTTATGCAATGCCGTGCGCGGCTATTATAATCGGTTTAATCTTTTTTTGTTTTCTTCTATTTTTTGATTTTTTCTTTTGATGTTGCCTTTCCGGTTGTATAGGTATATTATTTGCAATGCTTAATTTTTGGTTCCGTTAGAAGTTTCGTGTTACGTGAAACTTTTACAGGCATTTACAACAAGCCCACCCTTTGAACCGCCTTACTTTTTTTTTTTCTTTAACAGTTGATAATTATGTTATGAAATTGAATATAAATGGGTCGTTCAGTGCGATTTTGTTACTTGGTTACATAATCTCCTTGTCAATAGGTCATACAATACAAAACAAAATGTTTAGCAATGGTTTGAGATATTTTCAAGGTTCACTAAGTACAAGATGGATGAGAGTGGGTGGATGTATACATATGGAAATTTATCGCCTTGTGACTAAGTATGATACGATTTCTGGTCAGAAGAGCATGCAGATTATATAAGAAATTCACATTGTTATTAGTTATGTACAAAACTACGGCATAAAAGACCGTTTTGGTGCGAATGATATCAGACGAGTGATATAAAATTTGTGTCATTACGCCCCTAATGCCTCTATTTAGGAATATTTGCATTGTCTCTCAAAAAACAATTTATATCAGTGACGTTGGTCTTGAAAATTTACTTTTCTTTTTGAATTGCAACTCAAACCATATGTAAGCAAAGAGTTGAGGCCAACATACGTTACCGTGCGGCAGTCCATTGACTTAATTTAATCGCTCCTTCATGTTAATAAGCAATGTAGCATCTGGTAGTAGCAACTATGCTATGGGTGAGATTATACTTGTGAATCTAAGATTTTCCACAAAAGGAATGCACATGGAGGAATTGGATATTCTTTTGTAGGCCTTTCCGCGACTAGGACTATAATTTTTCGATAATTACTTTTCATAACACGTTTATTTTAGTTTCTACAAAGTATCTGAGCATCTTTTAAGCTATTACAGATACGTAGAAGTAAACTAAGTGCTTTGTTTTTGAGCTTAAGAGATTGATATAAGATTCTGCACAAACTTAGGACGGGGTTTTCAAGCTTTTTTATAGCTGTGACTGATTTTTGTAGTCAGTCATAATTCTGACGACACTACCAAAGTCTTTGAAATAGACTTCTTAGAAATTAAGACTGTCCAAGAAAATTCGAATCAACAAGAATCTGCAAGCATGTCAGGGCATTGTATAAGTGTTATACGGGAGTATATAACTTGAAAATCTATTTGCATTTGCAATATATTTATTAACAATCAAAAATACTAGAGTTTTCAGTAGAAAAACGCCCACTTTTCAGGGTATTTTCTCATAAAACAGATTTAGATGAATTTTGTATATTTTTTAAGAAATGGTTACAATTTAACTAAAAAATACAGTATACCACGCCCACTTTGATAGAACTTATTTTAATGAAGGTGGACGTGATCCGTTTCAGACCAATTGTATGTTCTCCGTTTGTTTTTCTTTTTTTTTCGGAGACTTAAGACACACAGTGATATCTAACAAAATATTTATTTACCAGAGTCAACAACAACTGCAAATTCTTGTCTAAATTGCTTTTTTTTTTTTTGAGTCATATTCAAATTATGAAACAGTAGCAATGTATGAAAGCCAGGCATTATTAAACTAACATTTGACTCAGTCAGCCACACGCACGTTTATGACTATGTATTCTTGTTATGGTAGATTAAAAAAAAAAGCTTTTTAATTACCCAATTTAGTAGATAATAAGCTATAAAATGCCGAAGTATATAACTACGAAAAAATAGCTGATTTTTACATCTATACCTCTACCAATGTATCTATAACCTTTAGCGCTACCCCAAATACTCTTTCTTTACCATTTTCTTGGTTTAGCCCGATTTGTTTATTGAAAATCTATAACGCCTCCCAATGTGAGCAATCTATCATCAATTCTATCAAAATTTTATATTTATCTGTTTTGGAAAACTCGTAAAATATTTTGCATCATGTTTTTTGCAATTCCATCCGCATGTAAATCTGAGTAGAATTTTATTGATTTAAAAAATCACATTTCATTCTAAAAATAGCAACGGGCGTGTACGAATCTATATCTCTCCAAACCGCCACATGGAAATGAAGACAAATGCGCCGCATTCAAATTCACGTCAGAGTATGAAACTATGCGTCATCTTATCAACTTCTCTTTGGGTAAGCATACAAATGTTTACTATTTGTAATTTGTAAACATTTAGTTCAATGCGTTTATTTTCTAATAAGATGAAAACAAAAAAAAACATTAAAAATAACAGAAATCATTTCTAGTGGCTGGATAGTGTCACTCTGGCCTTGAGATTAAATGTCAGACACACTTCATTAAACGAATCTTTCCTGAGCCAACTACATATTAAAAGTTATACAACTTTAAATTTTGTTTAGATTTAACTGAATGCAAAAGTTTAAGGAAACTGAACGAATTTATTTTCGACGAACTGTTTATTTTGTTTTGTGTTTTCATGACTGTTTCCAAAACCTTTACTTTTATCTTGTTTTATTACCAGATGTTATGTAATATCAGATCCCACAAGTCGAGTGGTAATGCATACATCACATATATTCCACAGGAGGTTAACGCGTCATTTAATTGTCATCATCGCATAGAAAGAGGGATGTCTTGATATATGATTAAAATGGCAACAAATTAGAAAAACGACACACCTCTCAGCGTGGGTGGCATTGTAAACAAATGGATATGTCGCTCCTAGACGTATCGTTATAGATTCATGAGGGGGATTGTAACAGTAGTGAGGAACTAAAAACTATGCTCGATATCATACAAATACGTATTTCCAATTCATTTCAGAGGACTTATTACAGGGCACCAGAATGTTGTTTGATAAAAGTGAGTTCAAAAACCCATAAGAGTCTGACATCGTTGAGACATGGAAATCATAGTAGTACTCAGCAACTTTCTTCACCGTGTCGTCCTTTGCACTGATTTTCTTTTAACTTTATTGTGTTTTGTAGAATGCCGGTATTTAAATCGAAAATTTGTATCTGTTTCTGTCTGTGATGTGTTCGATTTCTGAACATCACTTTTGCAAATGTTGATGTCTGTGACATTTCCAGTCACAAAATTTTTATGAAAGTTCTTCGTCTTTAGCAGAAAACCGAGTAAGCACTTGAATTGCTTGGGTTGGGTGGCTGTCCCCGCTCAGCAGAGACACACTTATGTAGATCGAAAGAGGATCCATTGTGATAACACTATGGAAAAACTGGATTACCTGCAGCGGAAACTACATGTAGACTTTCCATATAGGACAGGAGAGGCAGGGCAACCAGATTCGGTGTGAGCCCTTGCATAGTTCGCCATTTAGGCATTAAACCAGTTTGATCCGGTGATGAAGCTTTTTATTTTGCCTAAGTCAAGTTTAGCTAACTCCTTAAGATCTTCGAAAAAGTATTCGTCCTTATCAAAACATGTAGTATTGATCTCGTTAAGACACCCGTGGCATTCCTTTACCAACTTGGATCGACTTATTGGTGATTCCAAGACTTTTATCGGTACTTGACTATCTGCAAGGGGCATCCAACACGAGGTGTTATTTTAAATCAATAGAAAAATGCAAAATTTTTATGAAAAGTAATGATATTTTTATTTTTATTTAAAGTAATGGTAAATGGCAAATGTCTGCCTCAACTCCACCTACAAATAATCATTCTTTTGATGCATTTTTCATCAGGTTTTTGCATAATCGCGAACAACAGCTCTGATATTTTGGTTCAGTCGATGAATCGTTGGTGGAGCATTGTCATAGACTTCATTTTTAACACAGCTCCAAAGGAAAAAGTCTAATGGATAATAATAATATAGTTCATAAACCAATCGTCAATCTTATGCAGGATCCACTAAGCATTGTTCAGCAAATTCTTTGGAGATCTTATTTTTCGTGAGCCCAGTTTAAGCTTCCGACTGAATTCAGGAAGTTTATCCATTATTGAACAATTTTGAAAGTGTGACAAAGCCTTATGTTGCCAGTAACGTTACCGACTCTAATCTATTTCTGGCTCAGATTAAGCCGCAAACCAGTCTTAAATGAAAATAAAGTAGAGAACCAATCGAAGTCAAGTAATGGACTAGTCAATGCAGATGCGGATCATCAAGGGTCTATTTTTCTGATCAGAACTGCCTGATCAAACAGAGTATGTTGCTTATAGCAATCATTTAAAAGGTGTCATTACAGGACACTACATTATTGGCAGGTACGCCTCCTCGTTACTGACTTCTGTAGAAGCTGCATGGACGAAGGAGAGGAGAAAACTATTTTCCACCTTCTCTGCTCGCAGAATATTGAATTTAAGACGCCAACATCAATAGCGGTTAATGCTTTATGTTAAGCTCGTGCTGGTTCCAAGAGTAGTCTTATAAGAATTTCCGATCCATGTGGTACCACAATGGATGCTTACTGGCCTAATTGTGGCTGACCACGCGGTCATTTTTACATCAATGTAGTGAAGAGTTTTATCTTGCTCTCAGCTTGTAAATACGCTAACACCCCTTGCACTGTAATATTCTTAATTGCATTCCATACAGTCAGTAAGTCGCATAGACTTTATAAATAAAAAACAAATCATGGAGTTTCTAAACTCGCAAAGTTCACACATCGTCGTAATATTCTTATCGGAACAAGATCTGGTGACTTCATTAATTACTGTTATAATAAATACAATCTTTGATGTCTCCTGCTGTAGATGCATTGTTTGTTGATAGGGGTGGATGCATTCCCAATAGTTCTGCCGGGGGGAGAGTTTCGACTGTCTATGAGTAAGTGACAAGTAAAGGCTTCGTAGAATAAATTGATCACTTAATTCTACGATCATCTGTCCATCAGTCTTAATTTTCGTTGTTGTGCTCCTTCATTGCGATTGTTGTAGTTTGAATTAAACACTTTGTGCACTATGTTGGTGTGAGTCCCCTATGCAATAGGACTCAATGCAAAACATTTTGCTATTATTGAAAACCAGCTGCCAAAACTAGACTTAAACCAGTTTACAGATGACAGGTCTTAGTTTTTAGAATTAGGGGACGAAGTGAATATTTCTCCCTTAAGTCCCACGATCACTGTGCAAATATGTACTTGCCATAACAGGAAACCGGCATGCAGCTGATTCAAATAAAATACACAACATCTGTTATTTATTAAAAATATTTAAAAAAAAAAGAAGGGGAACATTTTTGCAAACTTGTTTTATCAGTTTTTTCATTTCTCTTTACTCTCTTCAAGGTTATACACGCAAAAATGGGGAAAAAAAAACTTGAACGAATCTATGCCAACAATACATCTTCCAGGCAAACTTAAAAAATAAAAATCATAAATATAGATTTGCTACGAAATGAACACGTTCTTTATAAATAGACAAAAAGATATGAATTAGTAGAATCACCAAGAGACAGACAAGTAAAAAATATATTTATCTCTAAACATTGTAATTATTGTTATTTTAATGAGAAAACTAGACTAGCCGCCAAAAAAATAACAAATGTGTATGTACGTAGTAGGAACATATATAGAAATTGTTGGCATTTTGTCATCATCAACGTCTGATAATGAAATGACAAGAAAATCTCCTACAACAGATAGCAAAAAAACAAATTTTAAAAAATTGAACAACGCCGAAAACAATTTGTTTAACTTTTTCTGTGTTTACACAAAAATTGAATAACATCACGTTTTAATGGAGAATAGCATATTATTTTTTGCATTTCGGTGTTAGTCACATTCTTTATAATATACATAGATACTCCGAAAAAAAAAAACAATTTATACCATTTTTGGATGTAGAAACTTAAAAGATACGTGCGAATAGTGAGTTCATTTTTGATGAAATGTTTGTTTTAATTTCGTTTTACGTAATATCAGCTGGAAGCAACTTTTATCTTCTGTGGTTTGTGGGTCAGAGCTTTGTATTTTATAGAATATTAAGTGACATACATACATATATGCAAAAGCTGTTACCTAAAACAACAATTTTTTCAATATGATTCATCTTAGATTTATTTAAACTTTGATATAAAAAACCAAGACGAAGTCTAAGCCGAGCTTGTACTTCTAGTGGTGACATACATATATGGAGACCTTGTTGCCTAGAATAACTATTTTCTCAAAATAATTCCGCTTGGATTTATTTAAACTTTGAAAAAAAAAGAAAACCCCAAGCCGAGCTTGTACTCCTAATAGCATATGTTAGACTAGGGTTGTCGTCTATACCATAGGAGATCAATCTAAGTATCCATAACTAGTTCTAAGTTTTTTATTAAGTTGAGGATGCTTCTAATGTCGTCGAAAGTCGACCCAGTGGCTTACAATAAATATTTATAAAACGCTGAATTAAAATATGACAACATGACAAAGTAAAACCTTCTCAATTCATCATGAAAACATGGCTGCCAATTAGCAATTCAATTGAAATAAAATCGGATTCATGTTCTAAGCCAAAGTACTCACACATTGAGTGTGAGGCAATTCCAAGTACTGTCTGTTAAGAAATTCCCAGCAAATTTGCTTCTCAAATTTCACTTACAATGTTATACATAGAGCCATGCAACCCTACTCTGATATGATTTCTGTCAAGTTGATTGAATCTTTCTTTTCCTACTTATGTATAGAGTACCACCAAATAAAGGCCATGGCCAAAACAACTCAAGTGAGCTATCCAAAAATATACCAATCATCCAGCATTTTAGCCTTCACTCATCAAATTGCCTCCCATATAGAGCACCTCCCCCCCGTTTGTACTTCCCGAGCGAGAATGGCAACTTCTTAATTGACAACAGCAAACTTCCTTGAATAGGCACGAACAAGAGATGAAAAAAAAAAAAAAAGAGTAAACTTTTCCTATTTATTCTTGGAAATCATTGACTTAGTATAGACTTTGATTATTTCCCATGAAGCACTAATTGGTTTAGCAAATATTGAGATAGAGTTAAAAGTGTATTTCGTTAAACTGGATTTTGTTATTTTTAGTGTTTATTACTTCAAATTCACATGGGATATGTATTTGTCGATGACCAGTGTTACATGCGTCATCAATGTTAATAAAAAAGGGGGCAAGCAAACTGCAAATTACTTAATAGGGTCTCATCGATATTAATTAACACGTTTAATCGCCGCATTGGCAACAAATACGGGGAAGCCTACACCAAAGTGATATCTATAAATAGAAATTTATTAAAAATGACGCTTAGAATGGGATCAACATTATGTATTTTCACGTGCTTTTGCAGTGTTATTCAAATTTTTGTGTATAGATACTTTAAAAGTGTCTAGCGATGCTTAAATAGATATACATATGTAGATGTATTTATTGAATCGAAATTTGTTATTCTATTGTGATTGGATTGAGTAGACGGATTTAAATTGTAAATAGAATCATGTGCTTGGTTTTGTTTTTTGTTTTTTTTTTTAGAGTGTTTACCTGGTGAATTTTAATGCGATTTAACCTAAGGTTGTTGAAAGCAGCCTACTTCCAAAATAAGAAAACAGTCTGTATCTGTGAATATACCTTTCAGAAAGAGATATAAACGATACTACCGATTTGAAGTGCTTAATCGCTGTACTTCAAATTAAGATAAGGGATAGATATCAGGGTTGACAGAAAGATATTCCAAAAGAGATACATATATACGTTTATGAAAAGATAAAGATGTGAAACTTTTGTTCAAAACTGCATTTCACCACGCACTGGTTGGTGTAAATACTCGTGGAATTCTCCAAAAATAACATCGAAGCGATGATACTCTTTTGTATCAGCCAAGTAGGTGTGCATTTAGTAAGGATGCACGCAAAACAGAGTTGTAGATACAGCCTCACTGAAAACATGCATTTTGAACACCAATGGCCATTGCCTCATAGATTTTTTCTCATGCCCAGGAATGGATATCCATTATTTTGCTACAGAATTACAATTATTTAAGAACGATTAACATATGTATGGATGTACATACATATCTAAAGAAACTCACAAGAAGTTAGTTTATTTTTATTCAACCTCCAAAAATTAATCAAAAAAAAACTTCGATAAATACATACAAATCTAATCGGGAAAGACTTAATCACCTTCAGTAGAACTACTGTCGCCTAGCTGTCTGCAAAAATTGAACAAAATTGAACACTTTACATATTTTTGAAAGTCTATCTAAAAGCCTTCCCAGAGCTTTAGTTTGGATAGTACCTCTTTTTACCTTTATTAGATATTTGCCCGATCCTGGGGCGATTGATAATGATGAATAAGAAAAAAATACATCATCTTATGGATCACTATCCTAAATACTATATTCATTCTAGCTGTCCTAGAACCATAGAATTTAGGAAACAATACCACACTGCACAAAAATTGTACAAACAGTTTGAAGTATTACTGAACACATATCTTCGATTACAATACAAACACTTTAAAAAGTACAAACTACATACGTCAACGTCCAAGAAAAGCATCAGCAATTGTATAAACACCAAAGTTACATAAAAAGATTTCGTGTTTTTCATATAGTATTGGGCATCACGGATGCAGAGTATAAGAAAAGATGCATCATGTATGTACATAAGTAGTGAAATAATCGTGATGAGATACATATGTACATGTACCTCAATTCGGCAATAACCCCTGGTGACATCGACTCACTTCGATTTATCTCTCTAGTAGTCATATACATACATGCATATACTTAAGTGGAAAGCACACTCTTTTTGCATGTATCAGGAAGGGATTTCCCACGATTCCAGTTCATAGATATGCATAACTAGAATAAACTCTTGAGTTATTTTCAAACACAAATGAAAACCACGCCCTCTTCTTTTTAAGATATTTGTCTTAAGCTGAACGCAATTGGATTTTTTAAATTTCAAGCCTATTAACAATGAATTGAAAAATTCAATCAATTACTTGGTTTTATGAAGGTCCTAGTGGTGCATAGAAATGGGGATATCTAATGCAGCGGAACTTTTATTCGCAAATTTTGTAACAAGTCTACACGAGTGTAACAACTTCTTGTCTATTAAATTATTATGGTACAAACTTTTATTGCATTTCGTTTCGAATAAAATTTTCAAACATGTGATGTAAATCGTTCCCGTTTAAGCATACACGCTACTCATTACAGTGGCCATAAAAATAAATGCTCTGTGAAAAATTTTTAAAATATTGCTGACTCAGTACAGATCAGAGATACAATTTTAATTTATTTTAAAGTACTTTATTTTTTCATTGAGAAAACGAGCACATCGAGATATATTAGTCAAATATGCACATAAACTGGTCATCATGTTTCAAAGTTCTTTAATTGCAATTGAGCACGAATTTTCGATTTTTCTTAATTAGATCCATCGCTTACTGTATGTACTATACACATGACTGTATACTTAGCAATTGCTCAAATGATTCTAAATTAAATGGTTTCAGATACATACATATGTACATATAAATAAACTATAACCGAATTGACAGGTGTTGTGCAATCGAAAAGTTCTTCCAGATCGTATACCTATAGAACAGTCCTTGGTCAATCACGCACTGTTAGTGGTTGGTTAAGAACTAGGTCATGGAGAAACTATTTAACTGATACATGATAAAAAAAGATATAAACAAAAGTCTATAGTCACGCAAGAGTACGATTAGTGTAAGGAACATGAAATAAAATTGAATTGTTCAAATATTGACATCCAAACTAAGAGGAAGAGAAAAACAGTACAATGTATCTAAATATTTGCTATTAGACTATTAGACAACACAACTATCGGAATAATACCAATAATCAAGTGTTCTCTGAGCTTCGACTCGATGTGACTCTTTTGAACTATGAAAACCCTATCACTTTTTCATAGGATTTTGTCCAAAAAGCTGGAACTAAATCCTCTATGCCCTGCAGAAGTTACTTCTTATTAAAGGAACCTTGACATCTCTAGGGGAAAAGGATAGATACCTACATATTGATGTTCAACAGAAGGTTAGCGATCTGCGGTAACTTAATGGGAAACTTCAAAGTTTTGCTTAGAAAACTGTGTTCGACAATCTTTTTTCGACAAATCTTTATCATTTCTTATATGTTTAGTGTCTGGAAACTTAATATTTCACCCTGTTGTTATTGAAGTAAAGCCTTCTAGTCGGGGAGTACTTATAGATACATACCTAAGTGCAATCTTACTTATCATTTGCTAAAACTAAAAATATATTTCCGAATCTAGTACTTTTCAAGAATGAGGCTTATATTCGAAGAACTTTTATCTTCTTGAAGATAGCTTGGCAGAAGGCTTCGAAAATACTTGGAATACTCTGGAAATATACCATGTATACCTACCTGTAGGGATTATTGAGAATAGCTTAGTAAAAACACTCTTGAAGAAAGTCTAAGTCTTCCGAAAAGCAATTAAGAATAATGACTTATGTGATGACCTTTGATGACTTATGTATGTATCTCAAAATGCATAAACGTTACTGAACCATAAGGGTGTAGGTACCGAGTTTAAGTAAGTCAGTCTCAGAATGAAAAGTTCATCAAAACTAAGCCTTAAGAAGTAATAGCTACTCGGAAGAAAATAATTGCTAACTACGCCCAACTACCAAGGAGTATTTTTAAACCCTAAGACAACTCTATAAAAACTAACAACAAAGTCGTCTCCGTTTAAAAACGTTTCTAAATATTTTAGTTAATATAGAAACCTCATCAAAGAGGTTTCCAATTGCCATAACCATCACCTAACTCTCTCCCTTACCGCACGTTATACCCTGCTGTGTTACATAACGTTGGAATTTTCCCTCAAGAGAGAAATTCAGAAAAGAAAAAAAAAAAAACTGAAAGAAAACCTCTCCTAAGGACATTTTCCACAAAGGAGCATGCAAAGTATTTATCTATTCGTAATTAAATTCCGGAAACAATTTAAGGGAATTCCTGTAATCCTGAAGACTAGAATTAAAAAATCACTTCTAATTAGGAAAATCCATAGAAGGACCCACAGAATGTCCTTTTTTTTCTTTTCATCCCATTTATATTTGCTTTGTAGAAAATGTCCCTTAATGGTGTAGTTTCTCAATTTTTCATGTGTCTTTCATTTCTCGCCCTTATTTTCTCTCCCTCTCTCTTTCTGTGTATCTCTCGCATTCTATACTGATTGCACTCTCTATTTACACATACATTGATAGATTTAAAAACCATGACGTAACAACAATGCTCATTGATTTATTTCAGTTATTTGTGCTATTTTTAAGAAACCAGAAAAAAAAAAAAGAATGTCCTTCTTCCGTTTACTATAGCTTATATGTGTGTGTGTGTGTCTTATACACTACCTCCTAAAAGTAATTAAAATGAGAATAAGAGTATTTTTATAAGTTTTTTACATAATTCCTGTAAGTGAGTGCACTTGAGGGTGGGAAATTTTTCGGGGATATTTTAAGAAATTTTCGGGAAGTTTATGTAAAAATTTTGGGATTTTCATAAAATGATAATGGTACTCACCCCAACTGGATCCTGTCCGTCCGAGGCATTGACTAGTTTCACTGTTCCATAGGAATGTTTTGAAGCCCTCCCATTTGCCCAGTTTTGGTGGAGGTGAATAATATTGTTCAGCGATTTTCTTGTCGGCCATTTTGTTTTAGGGTTCTTTTTTATATATTATTTCTTGTCTATTAATTTATTTAAGGGTTCTTTTTTTTTTTTGTTTTGTTTTTTTAACTGTCTTAAGAGTTTTTTTTTTGTTTTTTTGGTTTTGTAACGAATTAAAGAAGGAGATTTCCGGAAATTCGGGGATAGGCGACGACAACGGCGACGGCTACGGTGATGGTGACGATGATCGAGATAAAGTTGGGATTAAGAAAATAAGGAACTTAAAACATTTATTTCCCGTTTCGTCTTTTCTTTCTCGTTAGTGTAAAATTTTATACATTTAACGGGTTTAAAAAAATATATAATTTAATTAATCTTTTTTTTTTATTTTATATTCGGAACTACCACCACACTTGCAATTAATCTATATACAGAGATATATGTGTATGGGTGAAGAAGAAGAAATAACTACTTTAGTGGGATACACTTATCCTGAAAAGGAAGAAAAGAAGAAGGGGGTATAAGAAATGAGAAATTTTTTTTTTAGTTGCAATTGATAAATACAAAAAACAAGCGAAAACTATTTGTGAATTTCAAAAAAAAAAAAAAAAAAACAAAGAGTCAAAATTTCCTTGATAGTCAAAAAGTATTTTTCTTGTGTTCACACAAATCGATATATCCTTTAGGTTATGAAACTCCGTGTAACACTGTTTTTGAGTCACAGGCACTAACTTAAGGTGGATTGAGTTTTTTGAAAAAAAAAAAAAAAAAAAGAAGTACAATTTACTTGTTAAATTTTGTTCACAATATCGAAAGGACACTTAAAAACTCAGATGAGGGATGAATATTTTTTACTCATCATTCACCGTATCGTCTATTGTCAGCAGGCACACCACACAACTTGTCGTCTTTTTCGGTAGACCGTTATGTAACTTGTTTTGCGGGGCCTTCAATTTGCCGTAAATCGGATTTTCTTCGCTCCGTTTCGCCGCTGTGTCATTATCTGTGAGTGTGTGTGTGTTAATGTCTCAGTTTAAAACTGATACTTCACGGCGAAGGAGAGAGAGAAAGGACCCGAAAAGTTCGACTATTTCGGAGAAAACAAGTAAAAAGAATCAATTGAGAAGAGAGAAACGAACTCAAAAGCTTGGTTATTAGTTTCGCCTTGGCTTGAAAGCTAAGGGATATTTTTTATACTTAGGATATTTTAAGGATATTTCTTTTTTGTTCCTTTTTAGGGTTTGTAAAGGGAGCGTAGATCCTTCAAGGATACTACAATAATGTTAGTATACCCTTTTTGAAGTAGAACCGTCTCTCTCTCTCTCTTGCTTGGTTCTGTTGAAGATTGGAAGAATGTAAAGCTTTATGTCCTTTTCCTTCAGGCACACACGCACACACAGATAGGTGCTTTTTTTCTCTATGGCCTTACACGCGCACACAACGACAAAAAAATGTACAAGTCAAGAAAATTGTTACAAAATCAGTTTTTTCTTTCTATCAAGTTTTTTTTTTTGAATTAACTAAACGAAGTGGTAAAGTGAAAATTTACCCTGCAAACGCACTCGCACACACTCTAGAAATTCACTGAGATTTTCTTATCAACCGGAGTTTTCCATTTTCTTTGGTTTTTCTCTTTTTTTCTTTACACTCACAGGACTTTGGTTTTTTTTTTCTTTTCTCTTTTGTTTCGCGAAGGAAGAAAGATTTCCTTTATTCTTAATCACTTACTGTGCTGAGTTCTATTTAATGAAACTGTGGTTTTCTTCTTTTTTTTTGCAGAAGCGGAACAAATTTTCTTCTCTGATTTTATTGAAAATTTGAATTCTTTTGTGAATTATCTATCAGTTTGTTCGGTCCCACTTCCACAGTTAAAATGCCAATGGTAGAAGCCAGCTACTAAAAGAAATCGGCGAAAAGTTTTCGTGGCTTCTATACTTGGTGGTTGGTTTGCTGTTGGATTGATGGAAAGCAAAAAGCTTTGGAATGTTGAATTAAATAAAGTTGAAGCTTTGAGATACTTTTTCTATTTTCCATTCCGGGGGTACGGGTGCGGCAATGGCAAGAGAAGTGTTTTGTCCAGAGAGCAAGAGAGCGATGTGTAATACTAGAGTGAATCGATTTCTTCTAGGGGTGCTGGATCTAATGGAAAGCTTTGGTGTGGACAAATGAATTATCTGAGGGCAACAGTGTATCACAAACTGTCTGAAGATGTTATGTATTCATTAAATTGAAAGTAAGGGATTGGTTTTCTGCAAACCAACATGGTTAAACTACCGTTTTAATAGTGTGGATTCACAGCACAGAACAAATCTCAAATTTTCTAAACATGTATCATATAAAAAACAATCAAAACTAAGTGGTCACAAGTACATATAGAGTGGATGGAGATACAACTGAAACGGCATCACATCGATAACGAGGCACGTTCCGATAGCCAGTCAATGACTTCGGGTACTAGGAAACGCATTAGGTCTAGTATGGAGTATAGAAGACGTACATACATACATATGTACATAGTAAGTCTGCTATGCACAACTTCAAACGACTTGAGAGAAAAGGTAGGAGCAATTGGGAGGACAATGATTCTGCAAACTTCGAGTGGGCGTCCAAGGTAGTTGAGAGTTAACACAAATTGGGACCTTCTACAAGTAAGGAGGCTGGGAAGGAATTCATTTCTTCTTAAGAGGCCACGATCTCAACATTAACCTTCGAGTGGGTGTCCAAGGTACATAGTTCAGGAGTGGAAGAGTCAACCCAAAAGGGGATATTCTACAAGTAAGGAGGTAACTAAGAGACCACGATCTCAAGACTATTCTCCGGCCACTTCAAAGAAGACTAGGGGCGCCGTTTTGGTAACCAAGCCTCTCAATGAAGTGGTAGAGGATCATCTGATCATGCCGATGATCGGTCGTGACCACGAAGAAGACAGCGTTGGGAGATCAAAGAAGACAAAGGGCACCGTTTCAGTAATCAAGCCTTTCAATGAAATGGTAAAGGATCATCTGATCATGCCGATCATCGATCGTGGCCACGAAAAAGGCAGGGGGGGTAGGTATAACAGCAATCTAGGCAGTCTTCTGGATCACAATAATGATAACACGGCACTAGAATCTTTCGTCGACATCGATTCGTTGATGGCCAAAGTGACATGAACAAACCTCTTTCTAAGTCGTGCACCTTTAGTAGATGGAAGAAGGGTAACAACCTCCCATGGTGATTTTTAGAACTGAACATACCGAGAAATGGGACTAAAATGACGGCGAAGCCCTCGGATTGGGACAATTATAAAAGAAGTCTTAATGACTTCAGAATACAACTCAGAAAGGTGGAAAAAAGTATTTGGCAGCTCTTTTTCTCAAGTATTCAAAAAACACAAATGAAGCCAGTAGAGCTAGGAAAATCCTGTCTAAGGCACCTACTGCAAACGGCTATATCAAGAGACCTGATGGCAATATCTAGTGTATAGGTAGAACCTGTAGATTTGCTCCTACATGCACACTTTTCAGGAAACACTGCTGTGCGTGTGTTTAGTACTGAGCATATCTTAGAGAACGTAGTAAGCGATCATAAGCTTCAACTTCTCAACTTCAACTTCAACTTCAAAGCTTTATAACTTCTTTCTATACAAATCTGCAGGTCTGTATGCAATCATCCCAGCGGTTGACAAAACTATTCTGATCCTGTCTAGTGGTGGTCTTGTACGTACCGAAAAACGGGAAAGTCACGCACACAACACCAAAAGATTTCAAACTCATCAGTCTATCCTCTTTTCTATTAAAGACATTGGAAAGGTTGGTGGATATTTAGATCCGTAATAACATCAACTATTGTAGAGGTAAATCAGTTTAAACCGCACTACATTCCCTTGTTGGCACCATTGAAAAATCGCTGGTCAACAAAAAATTTTACAATGGTAGCCTTCCTTGTCATAGAAGCGGCATTTAACAACATAAAACCAGAGGCCATTATGAAGGCTCTGAGGAAATTGAGGATCAATACTAAGATAAGTCACTGGATCAAACAGATGTTAGATCAGTTCAATGCGGTACACCACAAGGAGTAGTACTATCACCACAACTGTGGCTCCTTACTGTGAACGAATTACTCTTCACCTTAGAAAAGGACGGATTCAAAGTTATAGCTTATGCAGATAACATTGCTATAGCAGTCAGTGAGAAACACCAAAGAAACACTACGGGCTCTCATGGAAACAGACCTTACAAGGCTGCTCAAGAAATCAGATAGCTTCGGACTTAGTGCCAATCTGACGAAAACGGTGCTAAACTTTTTACTAAAAAATAGAATTAAAGAGATTTCTCGGTATGAAATGGATCGATTTACCCTTGAACAGCGTTGGAAAATATTGCAAAGTTACTTCCAAAGTGAATTCTGTATGCGGATACCGAAACAGTGCGAATTTTGAAAAGAAATTGCGGTCAAAATAGTGCAGCTACTGTAGCTGGTTTGCAAGTTTGTGATCAAAGTTCGTGACATTGGTTTGCTGATTGAAAACCGATCATATTCCCGTGTTAATCCTGTGGTCTCAACGGAGAATATTGGAGCTTTTTGCAAGTTTTTGGAGTGGCGACATAATTGTCCCATTTTTCGTCCAAGACGACAAGGGAAGAAACCAACAGATGCCCCTCCCTATAGCTATTCATGTAACCGTTAACTGCCTGTAGATGTAATCAGTATGGAGTGCGGACATCGTCAGTTACAGCGACAACCAGGCAACTATTGAAGCACTTGAATCACCAATAATAAAATTTGAATTGGTAAAACAATGTCGCGCATCAGATGTCCCAGGAAATTACGAAGAAAACGAATTAGATAAAAGTGGCACTAAACAGGACAGAACAAGCAAGACACAGTATCTGTGCATTAACTCTGCATCAAGCAAGTGTAAGATGGCGTAATCTTGATACGTGCAATAATGCTAGGCAGAGATGGCCACAGTTGAGCAGACGTAGAACAACAAGCCTTTAGGCTTGGAATCCCGGCCAACGACTTCTGCCGCAGATTTATGGATGGAGAAGAGGTTGAATCACGATTTTACCTTCTCTGCAGTTGCCCTACATCAAGAAAGCAGATTCTAGGAGAATACTTCTTCGAGGAAATTGAAAATTTTTCCCATCCGGATATCAATAAAAAAGCTCGTCCAAAGTACAAAATGATTCCAAGAGTAACGGAAGTGACCGGCTTGTGTGCTGACATAATGGGTCTTTCCTGGTTCAAGTGTATTTTACCGTAAACGAGAGATAACCACTTTATCTATAGGGCAATGATGTTTCAAATCATTTCGTGACATTCGAGGCCTTTTCACTTTGGATTTAGAATCTTCGTGTGTGTGCTAAAATGTCTGACCTTGATAACATTCATTCGGGGTTACATGATCCTTAAAATTCTACTGGTTTAGAAACCGAGTAATTATTGCACTCAAACCATAATACTTTGTATAGGATAGATTTTTTAATTCACACGGAAATCGCATTTAAAAATACAGCAACACCTTGACTTCGGCCACTTTGCGCAAAGACAGAATATTTTATAAAAACACTTTGATCACTTGGTAAATAACAACTATTATGATGACTTGCCTTATGGACTGATATCCAACACTGTGTATCTTACTTATCGCGTAAATTCACATTCAGTCGGATATTTACTTCAGATGCACTATAAATCTTTAGGTTTCTGTCTTTTTAATTTAATGTATCTTCACCACCTACGGTGGTGGTGAAATGGTTTAATATTTAAACTTTCTTTTCCTAACTGAAAAACGTTTCACGAACTTTTTTTTTGTCATTCTGTCAAATGCGACTTGACAGTAGACTATAATATTGTCTACTAGGTTTTAATTAATTAGGGAAAATTGTCGAAGGCTTTTCAAGTCTTTTACTTATTGAGTGGGTTACGTTCTTTCCAAGGATGAACACAACATTCGTACAAATGTACTGAATTCACGTTGGAGGCAAACAGTTAAGACTCGGTTTTGACATTCATAAGAATATTTTGATATTCCGATCAGATTCTGTTTACTACATCCAGCTCGGTGCCACGATAGATACTTGACATCGGTGAGGGTGGAATTCAACGTGAACGTGGTCCTCAATCAACAAAATTTATCCCAGTTAGTCTGGTCCTAAGCAAACTGCTATTAGTTGCAGTTGATTGAAGTTTCCTTCTACTTGTGCGCGTTACTAAGACGACGTACGTCTCTAAAGCGAGCCGGAGTGTAGGTACCCATGTACTCCATGTACACATACGTATGTGCTAACCATATCAGATGTCTAGATTGATGTCACTATTCAGCTCGTATATGTAGCTCGTTGCTGATTGTCCTCCTCTAAAACGTATCAACGCAAACGGAACCAGATAGCTAGGGAGGATTTTAATTTTTCTGCCTTTTTTAATGACTGCGAAGGTCCATTTTCCTAATCATAAAATAACCTACCTACAACCTTGACCACTATTGCTACTGGCCAGCGACCTTTTGATTTTTCAAAAATGTTTGACGAAATCTATGACACACCTTAGATCAAACAACAGTTTGATGGTCATTGGATAACTTCGATTTAAAACAGTCCAATGAAAGCATTCATTTCGCACATCTCTGGAATAAATCTCAAGGAATGCGATAATTCACTGTGCCTCCGTTCCAGCATTCCTATGCTGGTTTAATAGCTTCCACGCGCATGTATGCTTGAAACGAGATTACAAAACTTTTATTGATTGATTCGATGCGGCGAACAACGGGCGGATGAGCGGCGACAACACTGAAAATCGTTGTTCTCTCCCACCACTCTCTCAATCTCTCTCTCTCTCTCAGTATTGCTGTTATGCATCTTATGTATACGTATACACGCGACCAAGGCACGTGAGTACACCCATGGGCACACGAGAGTTTTCCTATAGTTCCGAACATGCGCGCGCCCTCCCCAAAAGAAAAGTCTAAAAAGAGGCTAAGCCCCTCCATGTGGAAGGGTTGATTTCTATACTTTTCTATCACGACAACGAAACGTGTGTATAGAAGCTGAAAAAAATACTAAATTGAGAACGACCTCGTTTTAGGTTACACGCTCTGACAATAGGAGCTTGCGTGATAGGGAGGGACTTTCCAGTCTTTGTCTCGGAAAAATCGCTTTTTGGGTTTAGACCAATTAGATCAACAAAAAAAAAAAAAAAAGGACAGTTTCATCTTGATGCTCAGATAAACGCGAGAGAGAGATACCACGTGATGCTGGGGCAATATTCTCACGACCCCTTTATGATGTTACGTCATACCTCAGCTGTTACGTTGTCAAAAGTTAGGCAAAACGAGGAATCTATTCGCCCACGCCTTGCAATTGGGGTGTCAACTAGAGGGGGGGTGTTATTTTTCCCATTCTTGTATATACAAGGACTATCGACTAACACGGTTTCACACTTATGGCTCCATCTAGTAGTGTAGTACAGTCACTGCAGGACTTATACAGAATGA
This sequence comes from Xylota sylvarum, assembly GCA_905220385.1. Taxonomy (NCBI): domain Eukaryota; kingdom Metazoa; phylum Arthropoda; class Insecta; order Diptera; family Syrphidae; genus Xylota; species Xylota sylvarum. The sequence continues at coordinate 96,360,277 of LR999957.1, read as the reverse complement.
ACAAACGGGGGACAATACTAGGTATTCCTTCTGCCACTATACTGTGGTTGAAACTGTGTGAGGGTGTGCGAGATGTGTGTGTGTGTGATTTGAATTTTGTCCTCGGAAGAAAATTCAAAATTAATTGCTAAGGGTGGTTGGGGGTGGTGTTGTGCTGCAGAAAGGGGGTTAGGAATTTATTCTTTAATCTCGTTCGAAAGAATGAATTAGACTGAGGCATTCTTGAGGTGCAACTGACAGGACATGTGTACTTGAAAGGAATTTTATTCCCAGATATGTATGTGCAAAGGGATTTTTTTGTTTGTCCTTCCTTTATACTGCTGGTGCTTCTCTTAAATTTTGTTTTGTTGTTGGTCCTCAGAGAATGGCGATTGTGGAATAATAACTATCCTTTCGCAATTCATTGCATAACTAGGGTAATGGGTGTGAGGGAATAGCAAGAAGAAACGTAAACCGTAGTGAGGATGGTTTTATGTACAAATGTATGTACTACCTAGGTACGTTATGGTAGACAATGAGAAGTTGCTGCTTGTTATTGAAATTGTACGAACGGTTGTTCGAGTTTATTGTTGTTGAATTCAGTTTAGTTTTTCATCAACCAGCTGGAAATGAATGGGTAATTAGGAGGAGAAATGCTGAGCAGAGAGGGTGCTTTGCATTTTAATCTTTCTGTTTTCATAATTTTATTGCGCCTCAAACTATGTGACGGTGGTGGAGGAAACGCATGAGGTATTTATCGTTGCATAGTTGCCAGCGAAAGAAGTGCTTATGCACTATGCTGAAGACAGAATGTCTAGCATTGGGTCTTGCGCTATAGTGGATGACAATTGAATGGTTCTATAGTAGTATAGAGGGGTAGTTCGAATTATTGATTAGACAATCTTATACATACCGCAGAAAGTTAAACGAAGCTGAAATAAAAATATATCCTTCAAGGCACAAATATAACACACTAGCAGTAGAAATGACCAGGAAATAGCTCAGTACAGTCACTTCGAACTGAAAGTTAATGGCTAATAAGAACCCATTCGAAACGTAATAGGAGGATTCGCTTTAAAGCAAACTATTTAAAGGACTATCAGAGTCTCTTTCTCCATTAGGTGTATCAACAAGTTTGAAACAACGATGACTTACATTTGAGCTCTACACAACAGACCACCATTTTATTGACAAGTTTAGCTGGGGTGGGTTCTGTTTGTGAATGTCTAGTTCGAGGTCTGTGAGATTTTGCTCCTGTGAGAGTGTCATCTGACATAGGTAGTCACCAAATTTCAATCATTTTCCCTGAAATCGTTTAAACACTTCATCGGTCCAAACTGAACGGACAATCTGAGGGAAAAGCCAGGTTTTAACATTGAGATAGTAGTCTCACTTTCTCACCATTTTGAATATGTTTGTTCTCGATTGAAGTTCTGGTCTCTCTTTGAGTGATCTTCTAATGAGGTGTTCATCACTCGCATTTGGCAACAATTGTTGTTTCTTCCGTAACCACCCTAAAACTACTGTCAAATATAATTCTGCCGACCACCCCTCCATGCATTACTTTATCCTTGTTCACTGCCAAATGACATCAATATAAAATCCAAAGACAAACTACCGCCGCCGCCGTCAAGAACCGGATCTATTACACAAAGACCAGCGGTACATAGTATGTGTGCTGTGCAGTTGCACTTCTTGCCGTTGGCCTAAATATCTTGCCAGTGTCGCCGCAGGACAACTTCACAATTATCCACCCCTTGCGTATACACAAAAGTCTGGGTGGGTGGTGGCTTGCTATACCATACCATACAAAGTCGCATTCGCCACACCAGCATCAACTACCCAAGGCAAAACAGTCATGTCGGTGCCAGAAAAATGTGAAATGTCTCAAATGTCCGCCAAACAGGATTACAATCGAATTGACCCACTTTACTTGTAAGGATATCGCAAAATCAGATTCTTTGCCAAAAGATTTTGCTTTCCTCTTCTCTTCCTTGCCATTGGTTTCCCCCCCTAATGGAATGTGGTGTTTACAGAAAAAGAAACGCTTATGTTACGGAATATTTTATTAAAATAAATTAACTACAACTATGAGATGGTTATGCGTTGCACTTAGAATTCTATCGTCACACACTTTGTCTTCAAGTACTCATTGAGTGCCTCCTGACCGAGATCCTTGCCGAAGCCACTTTGCTTGAAGCCACCGAATGGTGCCGCTACATCAGTCTTATTGTACACATTTACGAATACGGTGCCGGCTTCAACGCGTTCCGCGAATGTTAGAGCCTTTGAGATGTCGCGGGTGAAAACGCCTGACGCAAGACCATATTCGGTGCGGTTGGCTCGTTTCATCACGGAATCAATGTCGGAACCATTGAATTTTGAAACAATCATGATTGGTCCGAAGGATTCCTCGTTCGCGATGAACATGTGATCTTCAACGTTTGTGAACACTGTTGGTTGGAAGAAGAAGCCTTTGGTGTTGGGCACTGCCTTGCCACCGTAGACTAGGGTTGCTCCTTCCTTGACACCACGATCAGCGAATTCGATAAGTTTTTCAAAGTGTGCTCGGTGATTCTGTGGTCCATGGGCTGTGGACCGGTTGAGGGGATCTCCAATAGTCATTGTACGAAGATCTTTGACTACCCGACGGATGAATTCATCGTGGATTTTGTCCTCCACAAAGAGGCGACCGGCGGCTATGCAGTTTTCACCTTTGTTAAAGAACACTGATGACATGCCCTATAGAAGAGAAAATCATTAGAAGGCTGTAAATAAAGCCAGTCTTATCAAACTTACATGCTTCACAGCCTTGTCGAGATCACAGTCAGCGAAAATGATGAGTGGACTCTTGCCGCCCAACTCTAGGGAACATTTCTTGATGTTAGACTCTGCGCAAGATTTCATGATGGTCTTTCCGATCGGGGTGGATCCAGTGAAGCCTAATTTTCTAACCAAGGGATGGTCAGCTATGGCTTGTCCCGCTTCAGAGCCCTTTCCGGGAACTACGTTGATCACACCCGGTGGAAAACCAGCTTTAACCGAAAGTTCGGCAAATTTCAACGCTGTCAGTGGACAAACTTGTGCAGGCTTGATGATGCAGGTATTGCCAGCTGCAATGCAAGCAGCCATTTTCCAGGACAGCATCATAGAAAGAAGAAGGAAGTGAGGTTTTGGTAAGGATTTGCGATGGTTTTGTTCTAAAACTTACCCAATTGGTTCCTTCTTGGTGAATGTGAGGACATTATTCGGTCTTGCTGGATTCACTGGAATCGTGCTGCCTTGAATTTTATCACAAGAACCGGCAAAATATCTCCAAGCATCGATTGACATGCCTACATGGGTCTTCAAAGCCAGGGTGTACACCGCACCTGAATCCACAGCTTCTATCGTGGCCAATTCCTCTTTGTGTTGCTCCATCAGATCTGCCAATTTTAACATAATCAATCCCCGCTGCCTGGGTGAGATCTGTTTCCAAGAACCATTAAAGGCTTTATGAGCAGCTTGCACTGCCAAATCCACATCTCTTTTCGATGCACAAGCGACCTTACACAACTCCTCGGCATTGGTTGGGTTCACTATTTCTAGGCTTCGCCTACCCTCGGCGTCAATGAATTTTCCATCGATAAAGAGCTGAGTAGGAACTGGTATTTCACGCTTATTAGCGTGCATAACGAAACCATCGAAGTACACCTTCATATTTGTCCCCAAACTGCCCTGTCGCATGGCCTTGACGATCTCTAAGAAAAACTCATCAAACACCGGTGCCATGAATACAGCTTCATTCTCCAAAGGAATATCAAATGCGTCCTTGCACTCTTCCACTAGACGAACTACATCCATAGATCCCGCACCAGAGGCAAAGAAATCAGTCTCGTCCTCAATGGGTGCCTTCAAAATGGAATTCCAGATGCTACGGAGAGCATCTTTCTTATTTAGTTCCTCTTCGGTTATATCTGCTATCTGCTGGCCTTGAGACTGGTTATACCAGTCACTGGCTGCAATCATCTTGGTTCCCTTCTTCACTCTCCTCACATTCACAAAGGCACCATCAGTTCCCTCAATAAGTAGACCATCCTCATGGATATATGCTGGTTTTTTCAATCCCTTGAGGCGTATAGACTGACCCTTCACTGGTCCCGCTGAGTAGATATGCGCTCCAAACAAACGGATTTTCTCCTCCAATCCGTCGTCTCCTTCGACCACAGCCAGTGCGCCTGGGACTGAATCTAACCCACGAATGAAATTGAAAATTCTCATCGCCGATTGGTCGAGATTGATCACTTGGTTATCTTGTTTAAACATCGCCGGGTCATAAGTAGCACCAATGTCAGTTTGCGGAATTTTCGGCGCCTTTCCACTGGCAACTAGCTCTACAGCCTCTCCCATTGACTTCACACCCTCAGGGTAGAGGAATCTCTTATAAATAGTGTCAAGCGTATCAGTTGATTCCAATGGGCATTGCTTCTGCAATAGTACTGGTCCAGTGTCAAGGCCATCATCAGCCCAGAAGATTGAAAATCCAGCAATGTCATCGCCCTCGATGAGTGTCCAAGAAATGGCACTAGCACCACGATGACGGGGTAAGATTGACGGATGGTAACAGATACTGCCCAAAGCTGCACCTTCAATCACCTCCATGGGAATAAACTGAGAGCAGTAGGGCAGGACATTAAGGGTTGCACCGATCGATTTGTATTTTTCCAAAACTTCAGGAATGGCAATGCCCTTCCTGCGCCATGATGAGAATTTAAACACCGGAATGTCATAACGTTTGGCTGTGGAGGCGAGTATATCCTCACGGCTTCCCTTGTCGGGAATGGTAAAAACTCCAGCAATGGTGTAGTTTTTCTCGAGAAGCAGTTCGAGCACATCGGCCGCGAAGTTACTCTGACCGATAATGGCGAGACGTAGGTTTTGCTAGAAAAAGAAAAAAAGTGTTAGTTTCTAAAAGAAAATAATTTTCTAGATTGCTGTGTGTTTTTCTCAGGAATGGGTGGTTTTTAGTTCTATTGGGTGGTGCCAACTCATTTGTTGATATGTTTCTCTTTAAGAAAAGATTTTAAACAGAATTGTAGCTAGTATTAAAACAAAAGTCTTTTCTTGCAGTGTAGCAGTGCACTTCTAACACCTCACTGCACTTCTGACAGCTGCCTTTACTTTTAACACTTTAGAACCAATAATCAGATCATAATAGTTAAAATTTTATCAAAATTCCTTAGTCGTGTCTCAAGAAGAAGGATAGACTGATTGCCAGTTCTTACACTTCTGACACCTTTTCAATTTTTCAGTATTTCTGAATTATTTGCGCGAAATTGTATCAAAAGTGACATATAACTTCGTAACATCGTTCTCAAAATAACTTAAAGAAGTGGTCATCTTATACGTATGTATCTTTGCATACACTTCTGACACCAAAACATCTTTTAACTCACGTAGTGAGGAAAGTTAAACGGATGTGATTGAAAGTATCTTTTGAGGTTTCAAAATGAATATGTATGTACTTTCACATAGTATGGTTGCAAGAATCTGATACCGGAAGTAGTAGTATCTTTCATGGTCAACGAACAACGATAAAAGCGTTCGAAAGTGTAACCATAAAACCAAAACTGGCTCAGTTTAGTTAGCAAAATCTGTGTCACATAGTGTCTTGCTATACAATTAACAGAGCTTAACCCAAACCAAGGTTAAAAGTGTTTTGTACTCATTAAGACAATGAATACAGTTCATGAACAAACAAATGGATTATTATCAATAGAAACTTCTAAAATCTCTATCTCTCCAATGTCAAAGAGAGTAGAATGACGATTTTTATAGCGAACCTCAGAGTACTTTTTTTTTTAACAAAAAAGATTCAATGAATGACTACGCACGATCGCATCAGTCTACTGATCCGATCCGGTACTGAAATGGCAGTTAAATTTAAACATTTTCCAAACACCGTCCGTCTGATCTATGATGTGAACAAAACACTCAGTAAAACCTAATGACAGGCTACATTGTGAAACTCTTTTTTTTTCTCAGAAAATGACAAATTACATTTAATGGGTTCGGTTTTTTTTTTTTTATTTTATTTTTTTTTTATTTAAAACTGGATTTTGAATGTAATAACTGAGCTTTATTGCATGAGCTACCACAAAAGATCACCTCTTCGCTACCACACACAGATACACACATTCATCAAATGCAATTTATGACTAAAAACGAAGAAAAAACCAAAAAAAAAAAGAAAGAAAGAAAAGCACGCAAACAACAAACAAGACTAGATAGATACTAACTGTCATTATGTCGACGTAAGGTATAATCACAGATCAACAGATTGAATAATTTTATTTTTTATTATCACTTTACTATCGTTTATTGGAATGTTATAGTGTTGTAGTTTCTTATGCAATTCTTCCAATTTTTTACGAAAAAGAAAAAAATATTTAAACTTCACTCAATGCGGCTAGTAGCACAGATATGTACATCAGTCACTAATGAATACTTTGGATAGATTGTGCCGAAGCTCTGAACGGCGCCTTCTATTTATTCATTTCCAACTGATTAAGGGGGGCTAACATAGTCTAGGAGGGGAAAATGAACTGATAATCATTAAAAATTATGTGTTGTTGTTTTAGATTTGATTGGGCTGCAGTTATCAATATTTTTGTTGTTTTTTTTTTTTGCTTTTAGGGAATAGTTTGATTCTATGTATTTCTCTGGTGGTTTTCATAGGAATTGCGACGAACTTTGGCGGTAAAATTCCATACTATCTTGAACACCCGCGCGGCAAAAGTGAGTACTTTTTGTCCGATTTGGTCAGATGGAATATCTGTCCAACCAAAGGCATTGGCATTCATACCATACCTTCCTGCAGCCGACCTAAAAGAAGACAAAACAACGAAAAATGAACCGAATTTGGGCAAAAAAAAAACCCATCCGTCCGTCCAACCACCCCAATATCAAATGAAAAGTCGAATAGTGTAAGCCCTGCTAATGCGAAGATAGTCAACAAAACGAATATTTACAAATAAATTCCACCCTTTTGCATTTTTGTTTACATTTTCATCTATTTCCGTTGTATGTTGTGTCACGCTTATCATGCAGTTAAACTTAACCGACAAGTTTGAACATGAAATGGTAATATGAATAAGTGAGTTCCGACTAAGTCATGACGGCGAAACAAACTGAAAGCATTCTTCGATTACGATTTGTAACTAAGAGTGAATGCGACTTTAGCTTGATATCGTGTGCAACAAGCTTAAGATACGAGTAAAGAAGAACTTTAATATTTACATAGTTTCACGTACGGCTTCCGATATAATGCCTAATTTAGTGATAATAGATTTTCATATCAAAGTAGCGTCTTCACTGATAATGTAACTTCACTGATAAGATAACTGTTGGAGTTATGTTATGTGCAGGTGAAGAGGGCGATGCGGCTAAACTCGTCTGATGCAGCAGTTCTTGCCAACTCTACCATACACCACCTACTCAAAAAACATAAAATCATATCATTTTGTATAACTAAACTTATGTAGAAGAAGAAGTAAGCTAATCCCTAATTTGACATCGGACGGACTAAAAAAGATAGAAAAGAGGAGTACTGGCCAAGGACTTATGCCAATGCTCTGGTGAAAGTTGGGAAATGATACATATCAACTCCTAACTAACCTAATCTACACCTAAAACTTAAATGACGCCCTAAACTAGACCAAATCTAACTTAAAACTAACCTCTCTTACCCTAAATGCATCATCTCTTTTCCCTAATCTGTCCAAGAAAAAGAAGAACTTGAGATATGCCAGGCCACCCTTCATATCTTCCGACACAAACCAAATGGTATCACTTTGGTCGAATGTTGTGAGAGATAGCCCCACTCATAAAAATGGCGTCAACGTGCTACTTTCATTGGTCGGAGTCAAGACCTGTAGACGACGATCAGAAAGCCATTCCTTCCCTTAAACCGACTCGACGTTAACGTGACCGGACCGGTACTACGACGGAACATGACGACTTAACGAGCTTCTTCTACAGGACTGGGATCGAGGCGTTTGGGGCTTCTTCTGTTAATCTCCGGCCAATGGAACTAGCAATGGAGGTGTCGTTAAGACACTTGGGTGCATTGTGGCAATCCGGTGCTATCATCATCCAGCACGTCTCTGGGATGAGACGAACCTCTATCTAGGAGTGATAGTGGAAAGGAGGAACTCCCGCAGTAGGGTTTAGGTATATTGGAGGGTGATTGCAACTACAACGGAGGTCAGTCGGATCTCAAGGGATCCATTGTGTTCTCTAAAACTTAATCCATGACGGAAAGCTGCCCTTCTGCACCATCACGTTTGCATAATGAATAGGGTGGTTTTAGGTTGCAAGTTTGCTAGTTCGCTGAAGGCGTTGAGAGACACTTTTCATGGGGTTGAGTACTGAGCATTCGCAGAGGAAATGTTTTGTGTGGTCCTCTACCCCTGTATCGCTACAGGCCTGTTGTGCTGATTCTCATTCTTCTAAGATGGGCCGCCATTGAGTTGTGGCCTGTGATGATACTTACTTACTTAGGTGGCACTACAGTCCGGGGTGAACCTGGGCCTCCATTAACAAGCATCTCCAGTTAGTCCTGTCCTTAGCTAACTGCCTCCAGTTGCGCACCCCAAGTTTCGTTACGTAGCCTTCAACTTGTGCGCGCCACCTAAATCGAGGTCTTCCTCTACTGCGTTCTCCCTCCGGGTTGGAATCGAAGACTCTACGGGCCGGAGCATTTGTGTTCATCCGCTCTACATGTCCTAGCCATCTTAAACGACTGATGCGCAATTTTTTGACTAGGTCGATGTCGCTGTACAGTTCGTCGTTAAATCTCCTTCTGCAAAGCCCGTCAACGCAAACGCAACCGAAAATTTTACGAAGAATCTTTCTCTCAAAGCGACCGAGGATATCTTCATCCGCTTTTGATAGAGTCCAAGCTTCAGCGCCATAAAGCAGGACTGGGATGATTAAGGCCTTGTGATGATACCTATGAGGATAGTCAGCTGTGGTCTGTTTAGCGATAGAAGTTCTCTAGTCCTTTTTTTGTCGTATTGGGTCCAAGGTTTTTTTAAAGGCGCAGCATGGCCTTACGTTGGCCATGTTGTGAAAGTCTGCGGTGATTTTGGACATGTCTGATTTGATCTTTTGATTCTTATCCTTTTGTCGCTAGTTCATCGGCCATTTCATTCCCGTGGAAGCTCATATATCTCGGAATCCAGGAAATTGTAATGGTTTGCCTCGATCTAAAAGGATTTGAGTTCCCCCTTACAGCTCTTGACTAGTTTTGAATTGTTTGTGATAGAAGTGATGCCTGCTTGGCAATCTATGTGGATGTCTACAGGATTGTTACTGTTGAGAGAGGATAGGTCCTGGCACGCTTCGGCTATTCCACATATTTCCGCTTGGAACACACTTGCGTGGTTGGGAACTTTTATGGACCTCTGAGCCTCTGAGAATATACCTAAGCCCGTACCTTCGTTCATTTTTGTGAAGTTGCACACGGAAATGGGGTTAATAACCCCGTCCAGCTCTTTCTGGAGAGAAATATGCAGTCGAGATTGAAGCTGAAGTCCGTGTGGGAGGTAAGGTAGTCAGAAGGCGTGTTGACGTTTGACCATTTGGTGATGTTGCTGTGTCCCATTTTGTTGCTTTTCCACATCCAGGTTTGTCTGTGGCGTAGGAAGCTTTTTGCCGCTACTTCTTTGGTGAAGAAGTCCAGTGGGCAAAACCCGAGCATGGCTTCAAGGGCGGGCTATATGTAAGTGTTGTCCTAATTGCGCTAGTGGTACCCAAACACTCTAAATTTTGAATCTTTGTGAGAGTGTTCAGGTTTGTGACTCTTACGGCAGTAGGTCAACAGACCAGACAGCTGTACGTGAAGCTAGGTCTAACGATGACTATACATCCAACGAATGGTGACTGGTTTTGGTCCTCATTTTTTAACGAAGATTCTGCTGCATACGTAAAAAGCAATCGAGACCTTCTTTGTACGTTCAAGTATATTGTCTTTCCAGTTAAATTTTCAATGAAATATGTACACTAGGTACCTTGCCTTGTCTGATATTTGTAGTAGAGCTCCATTCAGTCTAAGTGGCTCGAACTCGGTATTTGTAAAGAGAACTAGTTCGGTTTTTTGTTCGTTAAGGCGAAGTCCGCAGCGTTTGGCCCTGGGCATTTTACACTGTTTGTAGCGGTGGTAGGGGCTAGAATAAAGTAGTTTTAAGATAAAGGATTATCATAGATTATAGTTAGGATAGAATAGGGTAGTCACGGTTTTCTTTCCAGTCTTTCTCCTGGGTATAGGCACAAGCCCTTCTTTGCTATCTACCCTATCTTTTTTTAGCTTCTTCTTTCTTTTAGATTAAATGGCGCGATGCAAAATGTTTGAGCAGGTGGTGTGAGTGAGAGGGGAGAGAAGAACTAGTCGCCGTCCTCCTCTTCCGGACCGACGTCGCCTCCGTGACCTGCCGCTGACAGTTACTTTAGTATTATTTCTTACAAATTTTCGTAAAGTTACAAAGGGTGCCTTAGGTGAATATATGCCTTAGATGCCTACTTCTTCGATAATTTAGCCAAACTGGAAAACGTCAACATCAATAACCTCCAGCGCTTTATATTAAACTCCTGCTGATTCCAAGGGTAGTCTTATGTGGACTTTATGCCCATGTGGTACCACAATGGACCTTTACTGGTGGCTGATCATGCGGCCTGACACGACCCTACCTACCATAATCTGTTGTAGGCTTAAATAACTATAGTTGTCTCATAAACCTTTGTGGATGCTATGAATTCTAGAATTCTAGGATATTCTAGGATTACTGGCAATATGTATCGGCTATTTCCAAAGCTCTGAAACCTCATGATCCAAGATACTCATAAGCCGGGTAGGCGCTGTACAATTTTAGTCGCAATTAGACCCTTCTTGGAAGGCAAAATTATGACATCTGCTAATAAGCAACAAAGAGCTGGACAGTGACAGAGAAAGTGATGCATGGCATACTTGCTTTCGAGACATGACTTACAAATTGGTTTAAGTCGCAGTCTATTTTGTCTTATAATTTGCTACTTAGACTAGCTACTGCTGTCCTTCCTTTGACCATTTCACAAAATACCTACTGATTCAACTAAAAGCCAAAAGACCTCCAACTTGCTAATAGCAAGAATTCTTTTGTAACTCGGTGGCCGAGCTGAGAAGAATCATCTCCGAAGAATTTAAAGACATACTTACTTACTGACTTAACGGGCTCCTAAATAGTCTCTGCCTGAGGCACGGCAACCTTCCACTTTCTTCGACCCCAGGCACGCTGCTTCCAGTTGTCTAGATCAAGCGTTCTGGCATCCCCGATAGCTTGATCCTTAAAACGGAGGCTCGATCTTCCTCTTGGGTCCTTCTCGACCCAGTGGGCTGTGTTTCGAAGATCCGTTTTGTTCATACGCTTGATGTGGCCGAGCCAGTGTAGTCGATGTGTTTCTGTAGAACTGGGAGGATCAATGTTTTGTAAAACATGCATTTCGTCTTTCGAGTTAGAAGTTTTTAACCCATTTGTTTTGCAACACCGTAGTAGCAACGGTTTCATAGGGTAGGTCTTCATCAAATCTCCACTAAGGTGGAGTAGTTTAACTCCTTAGCCACTTCGAAGTTACTGTTGCCAACAGTGACGTTTTGTCGTAGGCGCTGGACAGATGCTTCTTTGTTTTGTGACAACTTGTACTTGGTTTTGTCCTCACTCACTTTAAGGCCAACTCGTTTTGCCTGTTCTTCAATTCAAACTAGATCATGGGATCTACTACCTTTCGCCAATATATGTATAGTTATTTCTTTTTGACATGGAACTAGAAACCAACTTGATATCGTACCAAAGAGATGGTACATGCCGACGAGCTAAACACGCGCTCAAAACTATTTGTAAACTCTTGACAAAATGGTTATGATAACTTTTTGAAATCAAACCAGATGAGTAAAAATAATTCTGTCTCTTCAGTCTCTTCAGTCCAGTAGAGTCTTGTGATCCTACAATCAGAACCTGGGTTTCACTCTTAAAATGCTTCCCTTGAGCATCACAACTTTACAAACAACATTATGGATCTTTTATGGAAATAATATAAGATAAATTGATCTTTCAAAGCTAATCCAGCTCGAGTATGCTTCCAAACGCAGTTTATTGATTCTCCATCGCGTTTTTTTCGATGAGTAGATTCATCTTCATTTCTAAACCTTCCGCAGATACTTTATTTAGAAATTTAATAATCATTTTTCTGAAGGTCCAGTGTTCAAGGAATACTTTTGTGGTTTGTGCTCGATCTGACTGGACAGATATTCTTGAATTTCAATAAGGTTCTAAACTTGGATATGGAAGTTTCTTTCCTATGGTGGCTCACAATACTTTTTCGAGTCAGAATTTCAAGGCTTTAGACGTGGTGGCAATAAAGGCTTATGACTAGACTTTGTTGAAATGGAGAGGCTGTCCTTATCGTGGATACGTTTTTTTTTGACTCATATACGGATTTAATCCCTCACTTCTAAGCCATGTGCAAGTGTCCTTCGAATTCATATTGCATCCTGTATTTTGCTATGAATTAGTTTCCTTTTTGAAGTGTCTGACCGATCCACTGCCACCATAGTGTATTGTCGTCGTTAACGTCAGTGACTTATTTGGAGGTAGAGGTGTTCATAGTGATATGAAGTTTGGTTAGAAAAATATCTGAAATACATATTTCGTAGATAGCAGATGATGTCACTGTCGGTCAGGACAATATTTCTGAAATTTTGAAAACCTTTTACTTTTCCAACCGGTTGTCCAGTCTATATTTGACGGAGAATTCCTTCCAGACTCCGAAATTGTTGTATTTTTGTATTTATCTTCAACTCCTTGACGATGACTTGCACTCCACGCATGTAGGCAATTTTGATCTATACCCCTGTGAGAGTCTAAAGATATCTTTTAACTAAGAATCAGCGTCCTTCGAATTTTTGGTGAAGTGGACGGAGACGATTTAAGCCTTCAACTCACAACTCCCTTGCTTCTTGGGCAAACCCGTTGATGTAGACTGCACTTACCTCAGTGTAATTAATATGATGTAGGGTCTCCTACCCTACGCTGTGGTATTTGTGCGGTGACTTCTCGACCTTCAAAATGATGGTCATATGCTATTATCACCCGTTTAGTAAACAAGCGTCTTACAAAAACCACTGCGATTAGGCTAAAGCTATCTATCATCTTCTGGAGGCATGCGTTCTTGGGGGTATTTTCGGTTTTCGGTGATTACCGAAAAGGTTTTTTTTTTCAGAGCTCCTATGCTTTGAAAAAAACAAATGACAGCAATAAAATTGTTGTCTTAATAGACAGCCTTGATCTCACCAAGTGTTAGGGAATTTATTTCAGATAACACTATCCAGGCCATCGTATGTATTTATAGTAATTTTTGGCAGCTTTTCAAGATCTTTTAAACTTTGAACATTCGATCTGTAATCACGTTTCCCTTTATTAGATTGTTTACAACAAACTCAAGGCATTTAATATTCCGTCTGTTCGATCCGACCCAATCACCGATAAGGGCTTTTGAACAACACAAAGCACCTAAACCGGTTTCCGTTGGATTCCGAACGATCCAATTTTGATAACACCCGTTGAACTCGAAAACAGATTAGAATGCAATATTTCTATTTTTATTTGTTAGCGTTCGCGGTCAGCTAAACTGGTTACGAGTGGTTTTGAGTCCAATTACCAGTCAAAAACAGCGTCCGTTTGCGTGAACAAATATGAGTTTGATTAGTTTTTGAAATGTCATCGCATGGATTATGAATGGATGGATAGATCTAGGTTGATCGATGGATTGCTTATAGTTGTGGATAAACAATATTACAGCTGGTGTGCCATGTTTTCAAGTCATAAATGTACATATGTTTGATAGGATACAAAAAGCCGGAAAGAATAAACAACTGTCTAGCCAGGGCTTGACCTATAAAATTCCAAAAATACTCTGTATTCCGGTTGACGGGAAATTGATCAGACAAATTTGGATCTGGACAGAACCGGTTTGTTGGTCGAAAAACAATTGTTTATTGACGCTTATTAGATTGCATTATCATAATGAGACTGATTGGACGTTTTTAGTTTGAAATCTGGAAAAATACCAGTTCGAGTGTGTGGCGTTCATAACCTTTGCTCGGATTCATGTGGGTTTTTGTTTTTGGAAAGCCTTGTAGTCAAGTGACAAATTTGTTTTCGAATTTATTGAAGTAGCAGGAGGAATCCGACTGTTGCTGATATACGCACATATGTACATATTACGTGCAGTTTTTAACGGGAAGTGATGAAATTAAAATATAGATTATGTGTAGATCGTAAGTGAATACGGCGCGTGTTTGGCAGTTTAATATCGATGTTGTTAAAGATTCAGGCATGATCTGAAGCTTGATTTGCTGAATGGCTTAAGGAACAGTATTTCATTGCTGCATAGATGTGTATTTCTATAAATTGGTTGAAAAAAGCCAGCGACCAGTTAAGGTGGGTGAGTAGAAAATATGGGTCTTCTACTGGCTGACGTTATTGGTCGGCAGCTACTAGGGTAATACCAGGTAGATAGGTTGATAGGTATAAGCTGTGCAGCTAATACTTGGATCACCAACTATTGAAAACTCATTACATGGAGTAACCTAAAAGAAGTGTGGCTTTGGTATAGCTAAGCGGTCTCCAGGTATACGCGGTGTCTCAACTGATATTCGCCGAGGGCCGTTTTTGTAGTTCTGCACAGGCATGAGATGTGCCCTCTTTGTGCTGAATTGGAACAGCTTCTGCAGATGATGACTGTGTTTTTAGTCGAATTCTTCTTCGGTGGGCCGCCAGGATGTCCTGGCCGGTAACTGTCCGCGTGAAGAACGCTAAGTTCATTTTATTAAGTGCTGGGATTTGTTTCGTTTTAATTTCATAGTGTTTTGTCCAGAGTTATCTGAAACACAGCAATATGAGGGTGGGCTTCATTTCTCATTGTTTAGTCTCACAAAGGCTTGTTCTATATTAGATTTAACAAGTGATAGGGACAAAAAAAACAGAAGGAATGACCATAGTCATATACCAGTTCATTCTTTAGGATACCTCCATGTCTGTTTGTAAATCTATTGCGTACTTTCGCTGTCCAAATCTAAAGAAACAAACAATGTGATAGATAAGATCTTATATGCTTTCTTGTGGATTGGCCAAACGACACCAGGGATTCAGTTCATTTGATGTATGCTCATCTGACCAAATTTTAGAAATGATCTGCTTTCTTAGACAGTTCTCATGAGCTCTGTTGAGAGCTCGTAAAAACACTATTTGCTTTAATCGCTAGCCCATGCTACGAGTTATGTCAGACTCCATGGTCTTGCATGTTTATGTGTCTAAAACACCCCCCAACCCTGTCCGGATTCCCACGTCAAGGCATTCCTTCGGATGAGTAGGTTTCTCCTTCTTATAATCCAGGATTTTCTTCCTCTTGGAAGCATACTCTGAGCGTTGTTCTTCTTTGAACATAGTTTATACTTCTCATGTACGAGCTTGTCGCTATGGCTGATGCCCATATAGGGACTGCGTACTGTTGCATTCAGATTCCTTATTGGCTGCTGGGTCCTCCAATATTTGGTATTACCCTGGAGACGCTTGTGTATATTATGTATTCTATAAAGTACAAGGAGTACTCCTAGGTACTTTATGTAGGGCTTTGAGTCTATCAAGTGTCCTCCTACTTGTTTTACCAGGCGCTCAACTTTCTTGCGGCTGCTTATGTTGACTTTTCAGATCAGCTTCAGTTTTGTGGTCCGCTAGTTCGAGACCTCTTGAGCGAAGCTATATCTTCACGAATTTTTTTGTGTTGTTGCAGTTTTGCGTCAGCTCCTCTAGGGTTTTAGCTACTACCGCCAACGCGATCGGCATAACCGATTATGTCCACTCCTATTGGTCTCCGCGTTAGTAGTACCCCATCACACATAATGTTCCACAGGGGTTGTGATTTGTGATTATCTACAGCAGATAGTTTGGAACTCGATTATTCGTCAGCAATTCGGTTTTACTCTTTTTAATGAGTTCCCAAAGTTCTTTCTATTCCTTAAGGATTCTTCTCGTATCTCTTCGGAATCTTCTCTTTGTCTTTGTCTTGCTCGCTGCTGGTGCCTTCGCATTTTGAGACAGTCTGCTCTCAGCTTAGCGATAGAATCGTTCCACCAGTCTTCGCCCATTCCCAATGCTTTGCGTGGCATGGATGCGTCGCATCCTCGGGTGAAGATAGTTGTCACATGTTTGGCCTGTTCCTTAGCTATGTCCCTACTGTTACTACCTACGTCCAAAATCTTTGGCTAGAACCATTCAAACAAGGGTTCTGATTCGGGGATATGAATTTGACCAATAATAGGGTTTTCCAAAATCACCTCTTCGAAAAACTGACCAGAACTGTAGACGAACTGTTTCGCCCCAGCGACCTTCCAAATGGATTTAAACTTAATCTTTCAGACGAAGTACTAGCCATTCGAGGTACAAAGGGTGGAACTGAGAGTATAAATTGATAGACAGACAATAGATTGCTCATATACTCGCATGCCCTTGTGAACACCTTCTGTCTGTCACTCAACAGATTCGGGTATGGCATAAGTTGGATCGTTTTTGTATCGCCGCGCCATACCATCACTCCACAGTCTGACCGCGTCCATCAACTTTGTTCCTAAATTCAACACATCCTGGGAAGTTTGGACTTCAATGGATTTGTGAATTTTTCTCCTCAGACTCCCTCACTTCCAAATGCCTTTAATGCAGAGTTGTGTGACACATTGTTTGACACAAGGATTTCAAAGGACTTCTTCTCTTATCCTATGCTTAAATGAAGTATGGAAAGTATCTTTAGTCATGAAAAGAAACTAAAATAATTTATTTAAAATTTTTTTATTGAAACATGAGCATTCCAAACGATGAGCAAATCACATAACCTCTTACTCTCCCGCATCTGGAGTTTTGAAAATCAATGCGATATCTTCGAGAGCCTCCTCATCAAAGTCCATAAATGACTGAATGTCATTATCCAAGACTACGGGTATTGCACTAGTTTCACTAGGTTCAGCTAAAAAAATCTTCATCATTATTTCCTCTTCCTTTCCTTTCCTTTTTTCTAGGATCGGTGGTTGCATAGGTGGAATGTCAACACCGTCTGCCATCCATTTGCTGGCTTTTGTGAAAACCTCTTCATCAAGGTCCCTATGCAATTGTTGTACTCTTTTTAGGGATTCATATTGTTGTTGGTTGCTGCATCCGTAGTGGGCAATATCCTCATCATCCCCTTCTCGTGATATACTCGATGATGACTGTGACAGGGTACTACAACCTGCCACCAAGTAAGGTATCCTTTTTATCTTCGTATCACTTGCATGCTGCTCGATGTCATACCCGTCATCATCCTCATTACCAGGTTCATCCGACAATGCTGTCCCATAATCATCAGATTCACTATCGTTGAAGTTCCTGTTGCTGGATGGTGTAGTGTTTACACCGCAGGTAGTGTATTTTGATAGGGTGTTGTCGGTTTGATTAGTACTTACACCGCAGCTGACGTATTTCGATAGGGTATTGTCGGTTTGATTAGTACTTACACCGCAGCTGGTGTATTTTGTTGGGGTGTTGTCGGTTTGAGTAGTACTTACACCGCAGCTAGAGTTTTTGGATGACGGCGATGGTGGTAGCTCCTCTAAGGCACCTGTTCCCCGCTTGACAACCATCAATCGTCCATCGACTACCTCCAGAGTATCGTTGTACTTGTCCTTTTGGGCGTAGACTTTGTCAATCATAGCATTGATTCTTTTACGCTGATCCATTTTCATTTCATCGACTTGACGGTTGACCTCGTCTGCACCCTGGGCGCAGAAATCCTTTGTCAGGGGGTTGTCTATGAGTTCTTTAATGCGCTGTGATCTTTGCTGGGTTCTGAGAGCGACAGTTTCCTGAACTGCATTGAATGAGTCGATAACTTGGCGGAGGGTTGGTGTCGGTTTGGTTAGGCTGTCCAGTGGTTCGTCTTTGTAAGAAGAGTCGCACGAAGTTGTGCTTTGGGTATCCTCTTCGATTAGTGCATTTACCACTGCTTGCACTACTGGTTCGGCGATTAAAGATTCGATTTCTTCCTTACGTGTTGCTGCCAAAACGCTTTCCAGCAAACGGAATGCCTCAGCTTTCTCTTCTAGGGTCTGATTTTCTGAAACCTCCTCTTCAAAGTGGCGAATTTGTATTGGATCTTCATCATTTGTTGGTGGTGTAGGTGCTGCTTCTGGTTCTTTAGCCGGTTTTGTATCCTTTGCTTTACGAGCAGCTGCTAATGTCTGTTGCCACCAAGAAAGTTGTTCATCTCCTAACGCTTCTGGTTCGGGTGTTGTCAAAGGAACTTTTACATAAGGTAAACCTGATGTTAAATCGTCTGGCTTCTCTTCTATTTCTCCATCTAGACTTGCGGAAAACGTGGTCAGACTTTCTGAGAATTGGTCGGCTTCATTAGGTTCCTCCGCAACTGAAACTTCACATTTTCCTTCAGTGCTTTGACCTACACTCTGGTCCTGGTCATTCTTGTGACAATCGTTTTCCTTGTTTGATGAAGCTTCTTCCGAATGTATGGTTTGTATTTCCTCTATCTCTAGACGAACCCAAGCGCCAGTCTTCTCAGCTTCCTTCTCTTTAGATGCAGACGTCTCATTATTTGATGGCTCAGAATGCAGATGTTCACCCGAGCAATCAAATTTGCTAAATAAGCCTTCTCCCTTGTGTATTACAGTACTATCGCCTTCGTTCTCTTTTTCCTTTTCTCTCAGTGATTCCAAAATATTTTGAAGCCAAGCTGGGCCTGAATTCTTCTTACTTGCAGTAAGGTCTTCATTATTTGTCGGCGGAGGTTTCCCTTCAAGAGCTGATATTTTCGGATCTTCTATCAGGACGGTAGGTGTTGTCAATACTTCCTCTGCCTGGGTCAATTCTTTAGTACTCATAGTATCATCAGGCTTGTTAGATAAGCCGGCTTCCATTTGTGCTAAATCGTCATCTACCTCCTCCATTATTGCCGACAGATAATCCAGACCAGTTTTAATCTCCCATTTTTTCTCTTCCTTCTGTCTGAGTGCCGTAAAAAAGTTGTCTAGCCATGACGAAACTTCAGGATCTTCAGTAACTTTCTTTTTATTAACAGCACGGAAAGGTTTTTTGTTATTGATTTCTTCGAACTCCTTACAAACTTGAATATAGGAAGGTTCTTTCGAACTTGAGGCTTTTTCTTCTTTCTCTTCACAAACTTGAGATAAAATATCTTCTAATCCAGCTAAAGCTACAGCTGAAGACTCATCAGGAATTGGAGTGGATCGTTCCTTACCATCATCGTCATTTGGAGTTCCTCGACCTTGGTTTTCGAACTCAGAGCTAATAGAAGTAGTTTGAAATGAATTGACAAGACCCGAATCGTCTCCCTCCGACAGGTCTATAGCTTGAGTGTTGTCAGTGTCGAATGTATCTATTTCGTCAAACATTTTCAAAGATTCTGGCATAGAGTCATCGGGCTCAGTGAAACTCCAGTTTGTTGTATCTAAATCATGATCAGACATTAAAGATTGGCTAAGACTTTCTTTTTCTGCTAAGGTCGAGTCTTGGAGGTCAACGTGCTCTTCTCTACTGCCAGCAGGGTTTTCTTTAGAGGTCAGATCAGATTCTTGGACTTCCTTCGTAGGACTTGATTCCATATTAGTAAAGTGTGATTCGGAAGGTAGATTATATATTATATCATTGGACAACTCCATTGCGAATAAGTCAATTGTACCCGACCTGGTAAGCTTTTCAAAGCCGGCCGTGTTCTTTACCTCTCGAACTGCAAAGTGAGATGTTTCCATTTTGTTTTCAGAAGGTTCAGCAGGAGCACTTGTCTTGGTTTCGTAAACAGCAAAGTCCAATACTTCCGTTTCGGTATCGTCAGGCTCAGCAGTAATGCTTGTCTTGTCTTCGTCAACTCCGAAATCTGATACTTCCACTCTGACTTCAGATGGCTCAGCAGAAACGCTTGTCTTCCCTTCGGGAACTGCAAAGTCCGATACTTCCTTTCTGGTTTCGGTAGGCTCAGCAGCAAAGCTTGTCTTGTCGTCGCCAGCTCCGAAGTCTGATACTTCCACTCTGATTTCAGACGGCTCAGCCAAAGCGCTTGTCTTCTCTTCGTGAATTGCAAAGTCTGATACTTCCCTTCTGGTTTCGGTAGGCTCAGCAGTAACGGTTATCTTGTCTTCGCCAGCTGCAAAGTCTGATATTTCCATTTGCGTTTTCGAAGGCTCAATAGCGACGCTTGCTTTGACTTCACCTACATCAATCGCGGTTTCAGTAGGCTCAGCAGTAACGCTTGTCTTGTCGTCGCCAACTCCGAAGTCTGATACTTCCATTTGGGTTTCAGAAGACTCAATAGCGCCCCTTTCTTTAACTTCACCTACTTCACTATCTGATACTTCTACCGCGGTTTCAGTGGGTTCTGTAGTAACTCTTGTCTTATCTTCCCCAACAGTAAAGTCTGATACTTCCATTCCGATTTCGGTAGGTACAACTTCAACTTCGTCAAGCAACTCATTAGTTTCTAGATCTTCATCCAAACTCTTGAAATCGGCATCGTTAGGCTCTGAAATATTGGTTTCTTTGTCAGAGATTGCCATATCTTCACGTTCGTCGAACGTATCACCTTCATCCGACGATATGTCCGAAGTCGAAGATACATCTGAAGTCGAAGATGAGCCCGAAGAATTGAACCTCTTCCATGCGGTAGGGTCTTTTGAAAAACCAGGAGCACCCTTCATCAAAACTGGCCTACAGCGTGACTTTGCTATGCATGCCTTGACTACCTCTTGGAGGTCAGGCTCAGAACCAGAACTTTTTAGGTCCACACGTTCATTGTTGTCAGAGTCTGTAAGATCCTGATCAGGTTCCATCTCAATATCCTCTTCTACTTTGGCAGGCTTTACGTCAAGCTTTTCAGCATATTTCAAAATATCGTCGTTTTGCTCAGCCTGAAGTTCTAGGGCTGAAGGCTGCAAAGTATTGGCTTCATCAAACTGAGGTAGAGCTGACTTTTCACCCACTTCGTCAAGGTTCTCGGCAACGTTTTCTTCAGATTGAAGTGTTACATCAGAAGCATCTTTTTCTTCTACCACTTCGATAGGCTTTTCGTCAGACTGACCTTCATCATTGGGTTCTATTTCTTCAAATCTTTCCTCTGACTTCGAAACGTCGACATCGTCTTTCTCAGCTGGCATGTCGTCAGACAGAATAACCATTTGCGGAGTATTGTCGACTTCTTCCTTCTTTGTATCATGGGTAGGCTCTAACGAGGTTAATACATCTCCCATTCCGACTGAAGCTGGATTCACAATCTCATTAGAAGTAGTTGGATTCTTATTGTCTGCCCCAGAATGAACTACACCAGTTATTTCTAGATCAGGAGTTACTTTATCGCAAATTGGTTTACGTTTCTTCGGCAGTCCGTTGCCGTCTTCCTCATCAGTTGACTCCAGAAGTTGAATGTCATCACCATGCGCCCGGCGAAGGCGTAATGTAGCTAAAAACAAGGCGGCTTTAAACTTTCAATCACTTGGAATGCCTTCAAAAGATTACCATTGACACTATCTCGAATCTTCTTTCGGTCCATTCTAATCCAACGTTCATGTTCCCTACGTTCTTCCTCATAACCACCACGCTTCCTAAAGTAGAATGGATTATATAGTGTTTCTGTTCAAATTTATCACCGGATCTCACCAAGCTTCAGCACAAGCACGATCTTTTGGAAATACAGGTCGGCTGTCCAAGTAGGTCAAGTTTTTCTGGAAAAAGTACACAACTCATGTTTGACTCGAATATTTCATAACTCCAACTTACACATTCTAAAATGAGGGTCTTCCTATATTGCGGCACCTGGCTAACCACAGGGTTCCCCTGAAGCACCAGCACTCTTAACTCTGGCATACTTGCAAAAATCTAAAGAAAATATTATTGTATCTCTGTAATGGCAATGGGAAAGGCAAAGACTTACCTTGACAACCAATATATCATCGATTCGATTGTTAGCCAGATCCAATGACCACAAACTGCTGCAATTGATCAACTCCTGTAACGCACCACTGTTTTTCAAATAGTTGCGCGATAAATTCAAAGTCGACAGCACTGGCAACACATCAACTCCACAGTTTTCAATTCTAGTTATGTGGTTACTTGCCAGATTCAAAGTATCTAACTCCGGACAGCACTGAAGGTTTTCAATTTTCGAAATTAGGTTATTCTGGAGGAATAAGCACTTGAGCTCTTTTAGGCTCTCGAGTCCTCTAATTTCAGAGATTGCATTGTTCTCTAACCAAAGACACTTGAGGCCAGTATATTCCTCGAGATTTTCAATTGCTTGAAAGCCTTGTCAAGAGATATGCACTTTATTACTTAATAACAGAGCAGTGGGACGGCGTGAAAACTTACCTTGATAGTGGAGATAAAGCTGATCATTCAGATACGGTGTTTGATAGAGCCGGTGCTTCTTGCAGAGCTCTTTTAGGTGTTTCTTTGTAATTCGATGGAGCCCAAATACCTCGTTCTTACTCATTTTTATATTGTTTTTAATGAAATTAGTTTTCTAGTGATTTGAAAATGAATAGTTGCTTATCGATCAAATAAGGTTGTTTCCTGTTGTTAGGTGAAAGCTATGGAATGTGTTCAAATAGGGGAATGTGATGGCAACCAGATTTTCGAAAAAATAAAACAATTCAAAACAAGGTAGGTAGAAGAACTCTCGAAGCTTTGGATAGAAATTCCACAACTTTCTGCACCAAGAAACTTTTTTTTAACCAGAAAACGTTGCCATGGCGGAAGTGAGGGCAGAATAGTCAACAGATTCTATTTCTTCTTCATCATAGCCACATGTTCTGAAGTTACGCTGGTATTCTTGTTGCTAAGAGTACATTCAAGTTAGTAGATTTTTTTTTATGATTTCATTATCAATTGTAAAAAATAACTCCTAAAGGCAACCTATTCGAAAGATTTGGCATTACAAACCTAGAGTCACTGTAACTGCATTGCTTTTTAAGACTTCCCCTATTAAGTTCAATGATACTTATCACAGCCTATGGTACTCACATGAATCGATATCAAACATTAGGCCACCATTTTGCAAAAAGAAAAGCCTAAGACTTATTTACTTAAATGGGGCTACAGCTCATCGTGAACCTGAGCCTCAATCAACAAAACTCTCCAGTTAGTCCGGGCCTTACTCTTGCACTTCAAGTCGTGTAGATGTTTTCCTCTACTACCCTGTTCTTTTGAATTTCGTATGCCGAGGGGACTTTCTTAAGCCACGATAGAGCCAATTTTTCTCAAAAAAAATTAGAAAATACAAATATTTGGGGCTATAAGACCGTACGGAACCCAGTGCCTCCTTTTCCTGTTGGGCGTGTTATATTCTATTGCTTAATGGCGTGGGGAAATTCTTGTTTGAGTAGTTTTTTATACAATTTATACTCTCGAACGTTTGACAGATGCTCATACAATGTTAGTCCATTTTTCCACTTGCACACGGCACTAAACAATAGGCCTTTTCCATCATTCGTATGAAAAAAATTACACGTACAATACGAATAAGAATGAGAACCTAGACCATGTGCAAGGTTCTTAGGTAGGTAGGTAGGTTAGGAAGGTGACTACACTGATAATGTGCAGTCTCACTCGGATCTCAATAAATCCATTGTGCTCCCCCGGGGTGAGATAAATGAAATAAAAACAATGCATTTTGTACCCAAAACTTAATCCATGTCAGAAGTGGACCTTCTAAACCATCCGGTTGTCATGATGGATCTTAGGGTAGTTTTAGCTGGCATGTTAGCTAGTTCGTTGAGATACCTTTCCCAGGGTCGAGTATCTTGTTCTGTTGAGGCTTGGGCTTGGGCAGAGGAAATGCGTCGTGACTTCCTTTACTTCTGGGTCGCCACAGCCTCTGCATAGGCCTGTGGTGCTGATTCTCATTCTTGTAAAATGGGCCGCCATTGAATTGTGGCCTGTGAGAATACATCAGCTGTGGTCTATTCAGCGATAGAAGTTCTCTAGATCTTCTTCTGTTGCATTGGGGTCGAGACGCGGCATGAGAAAAGTGTTCTCCACCTTATATAGGCCATGTTGAGAAAGTCCAAGGTGATTTTGGACATAAGGAGGGCATAAGGCTTTTGATTCTGATCCTTTTCTCGCTAGCATGGGTCCCGGAATCCAGCAGAGCGTGATGTTGTACCTTGAGCTGAGGGATTTGAGTTCCTCTTTACATCTCTTGACCAATTTAGAGTTGGTTGAGATGGAGGTGATGGCTTTGATGGCTGCTTGGCTGTCTATATAGATGTCGATGTGTTCGTTGTTATTCAGATCAGATAAGCCCCGGCAGGCATCGGTTATACCAATTATTTCCGCTTGAAACATACTTGCGTACTTGGGTAGTTTCATGGACTGGGCAATTGGTGGTGCCTCTAAGAAAATTCCTGAGCCCGTACCTTCTTTCATTTTTGACCCATGTATGAGAGAGACGAAAACTGGTTTAGCTGAGTGGTGATCAATCCTCTGAGGATTGTAACACCACAGTAGAGGCGTCTGTATCAACTAGCACTAATGCTTCGGTTGATGCAGATTAATCTTCACCATTACAAGAAGGCGGAGAATATATTGCCTTCATCCAGGAACCGTGGGTCCTAAGGGACAACAGCATAGCGGGATTAAGGGCAAATATTTATTCTGTTTCCTTTGCTAAAGAACTAGGTAAACCAAATCTCCCCTAGATCCTGGAGGAGGGCCAAAGTAGTATTTATACCGAAAGCCGGTAAGATCTCCCATGCATCGCGTAAAGAATTCTACTAAAGACTTTAGAAAGGCTGATTGACGTCCGCATCAGAACAAAATTAGAAATCTCCCATCGATATCTCAACACGCGTACTGCAAGCTAGAGACTGCTCGCTGGTAGGAATTATTGAGGAATCATTTGAAAACATGGATTTCACTATAGTGTCCTTCTTTGATATTAAAGGATCTTTCAACATTGTCAAAACAGTAGCTATATCCGCTGCACTTCTTGACTTGAAGGTTGACAACTATCTTTGCTATTGCATCGAGCAAATGCTTAAAAGCAGGTTTATCCATGCTGAGCTGGGGTGCTGTCTAACCAGAAGGTCGCTGTATACCCCGCTGTATACTCCCCCCCAGGGCGGAGTATTATCACCACTATTGTGGCTCACGGTCGTGAATGAGATACTCCTAATTTTGAGTAAAGAAAGGTTCAGTGTCATGGCTTATGCGGATGACATTGCGATAGCGATATCGGGGAAGTTCTTTCGTACAGTTAGAGACCTGATGGAGTCTGCTCTAAATAAACTCGCAGAGTGGACAGATATTGTCAGTCTCGGAGTTAATCCGTCGAAGACAGAACTAGTATTTAATTGCTCAAGGGTATTGAATTGCAATTTGCAGATCGAGCCAGATACTTGGGGGTTATGCTCGATAAAAAAAACTCAGTTGGAAACTGAATATTCAAGACCATGCTATGAAGGCCTCGATTACCCTCTATTCATATAGGAAGGTCTTAGGCCCAAACTGGGGTCTCCAGCATCGGGTCGTTCACTGGATATACACGGCAGTCGTCCGATCCATCCTTATGTACGTAGTACTAGTCTGGTGGACGGCACTGGACAAGAAAAGTAACATTTCAATACTCAAGAAAGTTAGAAGCACTCCCACAACTGCATTAGAAACTATGCTCCATCTTCTTCCTGTAGATATCTTTGACACTGATGGACTGATGGCAGCTAAAGCAGCACTACGGATAAGGGGAACCTTGCAACTGACTCGTGGAAATATGGACCACGCAAGCATCCTAAACGGGCATAATACTATCCCTAATAATTGGACTACATTTTCTCCTATCTGGACTTTAACGTCAAGTATAAAGCCAGGATTCGTAGCAGAAGTGCTTAGGAATAGGGAGAAATTCTAAACGAATCTGCGACAGAGATTTACACAAACGGATCCAAGGCACATGTGCAGGAGTATACTCCAGTGCACTGTATATTCGTACCGCCATTCGACTGCCGGACCACTGTAGTGTTTTTAAACAGAAGTCTCAGCAGTCCGTGAAGCCGCGACCTGACTTTCGATTAACTCGATAGAGTGCAGCGCTTTTGTTTTTAAGTTGATCAAGGAGATCGCTGTCAGGTGCGACATATCCCTGTGCTGGGTTCCAGGCCACAGGGATATTCCAGGCAATTACAAAGCGGACGAGCTAGCTAAAGAGGATGCAGACCCGGACCTCCCTGACAATAGAGAGAAACCGTCAGCACCTATAAAATCGATAAATTTCCAATTAGATACCGCAGCCATGAGAATGGCAAACAGTATGTGGAACAATTCAGCACATGTCTCTCTTCTTAACAAATCTGGTCAGAACTAGTTTATAGGAAAACCAGTAGACTTATTTCCGGCAATAGGATAAATCTTAGAAAGATAGTTGGCGCCCTCACAGGGCACTGTGTGGTATGCAGACATGCCGGAAGGCTTGGTGCCCCTTCAACAATTTCTGTAGAAACTGTAAGGACGAGGAAGAGGAGGAAACCATGGCATATCTTCTGTGTACTTGTCCTGCTCTATCGGTCTTGAGAAGGAAAACCCTGGGCGAGTACTTCTTCGAAGGTCTATACGATCTAGCCAGACTAGACTTAGTCAAAATAAAAAGCTTTGTCACCGGGTAAAACTGGTTTAATGACTAAACAGCGAACCATACCTCTTCGGCATGGGTTTACACTGAAACTAATTGCCCTGCCTCCTGTCCTCCTGCCTCCAAGTCTCCATGTAGGTCTCTGTAAGTGGGTAAGTGGTGGGAATCCGGTTTTTCCATAGTGGTATCACAATGGAGCTTCCTTTTGGTTTAAGTGTGTCCCTGCAAAGAGGGATAACCACCCGATCCAACCCAACCTATTACCCTGCGGCTAACATTTCACTGGATAAACCCCTTCTGTTTATTTCGAAATTTCACTTTTTTTTTTTGTTACTCGTCGGGGAGAGCATTCTTTTTCTCCAAAATATGTTGAAAAGAATAAAGAAATTACCACAACGAAAAATATATTCAAATTGGTAACAATTTCTAATCCTGTACACATTGAGTGTGCGTACAATTACATCTTCGAACGCAGCTTGCAGTTCAACAATCCATTCATCGTTTTGCGCGACATCTACATGTCATAGAGTTTTTCAGTTTCTGTGTGACAATTGTGATTAAAAGCTTTGCTGTGTGGTGACTTGATTTTTCAAATAAAATTAAATTTTCTATATTTTTCAAGTAGTGTTGTAAATAAATTATATTTGTTTATGAAATGTGAAGTGTTCAAGAAGATGAATACACCATTCAAGAGGTATTTTGTGGAGAGATGAAGCAAATACCTAACAGCGAAAATTTTGTGCAGGTAAGCGCACTTGCAAAATATTTATCACAAATGTCCCCCATCACGGTCTTTCAAAGGAATAAACTATTTTTCATTTCAAATTGGATATGTACAATACGTAGTTCTAAGAATCGAGTAACTGGGTGCATTTTGAGGACAAGACTCGGTGAATTAAATTGGTTTACAGGGAAATGTCTTGTTGCTCAGTATTTTTATATTTTTTGACGGCTCTGGGGAAAAAATGGTATCATGGTACAAATTTGTTGACTTATTGGTTACGTCCTGCGTCCTTCTTAAGGGATTAGGGCATAAACCACCCCTACGCGCCGTCGTGTTAGGTTCCTGGCGATGTGTCTTTACTCAATCTATTGTCAAGACTCATTGTTGACTATTCTACGCAACGTCATGCGAGGACCTCCATCTATTGGCATAACTTGTCGGACAATACAATTTTCGTCCTTACGTAGGGTGTGACCAATCTATAGCCACTTTTGCTTTTGTATAATCACATCTATACGTTCCCGGTCCGGTCTGTCACAAAGCTGTTCGTTTGAGATACGATTCGACCAGAATACTCATGATAAGTTTCTTAAACTGCGATTGATAAAGATTTGTAGCTTACCTACTTATATGACATTGACGGTCATTTTCCAGGTACTGAGAACCTACTGTAGAGTAGGAGTTGGTAGTAATAAGAGGCTGAAAGCGATCGTGCTCTCATGTATACGCGTCACTATAGATAGCGTAGTATTGTGCCTCCGTCTTACGAAAACCCTTATTCCGTTCTTATTTGTTTTTGTTTTTAAAATCTCGAATATAGTGCTGAAATGGTTTCTCATATCATAGATACTTTTCCACACAGTAAGATACATAGTTTATTTATCTCAAATCTCGTGCATATACATACATATGTCTGTATTTCTATAAATTTCAATTAAAATTCACTAAACTCTCTTCTTAAGAAGGTTCCCTTCGGCATCAGCTCATTCCAATAAAGTTCCTGATCGGTCTTACTCTCAACTTTTCGCCTAAGTCGATTTCTACAGCACTCCACCAAGCATCTCCACCACAAGATAAACCACTTTCCGGATACAAAATAGAGCCACTCGATGATGGCCACAATGCTAAAGCCATACATTATCGAACAAATCCCGCCATAGCGTCCTGAAAAGATCCGACTTTATGCCTGATTTCAAATAGTTCAGCTCTTACCCAATAAGACAATCCAATCTCCGCTTATGTCATGGGTCTTGATCTGTGAAAAGGCGGATTTATAGAAATATTTAACAACTGTCGTTGGCTTTGATGTCGTTAGGCCTTGTCTGAAAATAGGTTTAGTTGCATTATCTGAGGACATTCGATACCAGCTAATAAATTACAAAATTCCGACGCTAAAATTTTCTGCATTTGGTGGAATAATCAACGGTCTTGAGTTGACATTTATCTTGTAGCTCAGAACATTACAACTCGGCAGACAGTGCTTACAGACTTCCAGTGTGGAATCGAGTTTTTTCTTTGAAACGTAATCAAATGAGTTCCATTGCCACCAGATTGCTTTCCACAGACTTATGCATGGCAAATCCACGAGAACACAATAAGATACATTGTGTACGTAGCCTGGCAGCACCGGTATCATACAGCCACAGTGACTGACTACACTCTGCGTTCGACACTCAAGCATGCATTCACTGAAGGAATAATAATCTCTGAAATATATTGAAATCTCAGATTAAGTAGATCTTATCCGAGTAGTGCTGGCCTTACTGTTTCAAAAGCTCCTGACCCTCCTCCAGAAAGTAGCAATGTCTCATTTTCGAGGAAAATTGTCTCATTCTCGGTGCACCTTCCAGAATGTCGGGCTTAATTGAAACTTCATACTCCTCGTTGTAGCCTAACAGGGCTTTAGTAACACTACCAGTACCCGTATCCGGATAGTCGTCTGGATAGAACAAAAGTGTCTGGCAGAAGAAAAAATTACAAATAAAGAAAAAGACCAAGACTCTCGCTCACCCTGAAACCATCGCAAGGATACTCCTTTAAAGAATAATCATTCGTGTCTTCTTGCAGAACTACTTGCAGTGCAGCACGTGCTCCAGATTTGTCAAACTGAATCTTCCCGCTCTGTGCCGAAGCGTTCGTATCGCGCTGAAAAAGTTGTCTAAAAGAAAATTTCGAAAATAAGAGGAAGTGTAGACTTTGAAACTTGCCACTTACCTATCAGTGTTATAGCTCATTCTCCTATAATTGAATAGACAGCACACACCCGCCGTTGTTGTCCTTGTAAAGAATAGATCAAGGCAGTTTAATATTTTACCAGCAACAGCACATCTCATGATGATATCTTCGCATTTGGGTGCCAATTGGCGAAGAATAGTACGCGTTTGATAGCTCCCATTGCCGTATCTTACGGACAACAAATGATGCAAATTGTGTAGTTGGTTATTGACTTCCGTATATGTGTCGTAAGGATACATCAGAAATCCACCAAAAGCTAGTAGTTTCTCAGCCAAATCCTCAACAGAGTTGGCTACCTGACCAGGATGGTATTTCTCTTGAAATTCGTATCTGAAACGATTTGAATGGCATTACACCTCAAATGTGAGACGTTCACGATAGTCGATACATTAAGGGTGCGTGTATATGGTTTGGTTTGAATATGCGATGTAATGGCTTTATGTGGCTGAGGCTCTTAAACTGTTTGTCAAATAAAAAATATCAGCACACCTATTTTAGGACAGACAAAATATTCAATGAAGATTTAACAGAAGAAAAAAAAAGTTTAGAAGGATAAAGTAAAGCCTACTTGCCCAGAAAATGGAGATAGAGCCTTTAGCAGTCCAACCATAACAAGGTTCCGAAAACTTTTACGTCGTCAGACTAGCTAGGACTTGATTTCTGTATCAAAAAATTCTTTAATGGACTGTCCTGACTGTCAATAAAAATGGTTATATCATCTCGTGGTATTGCCGTCATTGACACCATACTGGCTGCCTTTGTCACTGCCAGGACATCCGCTTGGAAGACACTGTTGTAGTCAGGCAGTCTGATCGAGCTGTGTTTGTTTAGTTCCATGGAGAATCCTATATCCATCTTTGACCTATCTGTGTAGATAGATACAGATTTGTCTTTTTTTGGTTTCTTGGTTTCCTATTCTTCGGAATAAAGCTAGAGAATGGTTTTTCAAAATCGAGGTATGGTGACGTGTAGTCTCTGTTTACGTCTTCTCCTACGAGGCTCTTTAGGATCTGTGTATTTCCTTTGAGGTTTGAGTTCAATCCGTTTGATTGGCTAATCTACAAGGCACTCTTGACGGCAGACTCTTGAATGTTTCCAACCCAGCTGTAGGTGTTATTCTCATCACGTCGCCTATACATGCTGGTCTCTGTATTTTAGTCATTGCCTCAAGACTGGTTGCTTTGTTTACAGCTCGCCACCAGACTATGTTCCCATACGTGAGCATTGGTCATACAATTGCCGTATACATCCACAGAATTATCCTGGGGTTTGGACCCCACCTTCTATCGAAGATTCGGTTGCAAGTGTAGAACGCGATCGCTGCCTTTTTAACTCTTTCATTGACATTGACCTTCCAATTGAGTTTCCTGTCTGGTATGACTCCTAGATACCTTGCACTATGAGATATCCTTAGAAGTAATGCATCTATAGCTGATAGTCTGAGTTGGTGGTATAGTTCTTCTATTAGTGAATAGCACTAGTTTGGTTTTATTGGGATTAACCAAGTCCATAATGCTTTGTCTACGTGTTGAGTGTCTTTAATGCATGTTCTAACAGTTCGCTGAAAGTGGGTAAGAATTATCCTCTTGCAAGCAGCACTACATCGTCTGCATAAACAACTATCTTAACCCTCCTGTTTCCCAGTTTCAGGGGTATTTCCTTGATGACTAGAAGCCATAACAAGGGATGACTTCACCTTGTAGCGTTCCCCTGAAGGCAATGACCTTTAGATAGCCTGTCACCCAGTTTTGCTTTAATATTCCCTTTGTTCAGCAGACTCACGATCATATTGGTGAGTGTTTGATCAACGTTGGAATCTTCAAGCGCTTTTCTGACTGCGCATGTTTTAATGGTTGCTGTTGCAGTATCCTAGTCTTTTCCCTACTTCCCAACAAAACAGTTCCCAGTTTGTCCTCCCCTCTGGTAATCCATGGCTCTTGTATAAGGGCTATGTCAGTATTGTTGGTCTTCATTGTGTAGACTATAGACAGTCTTTTCTTACTGCCCACTGCATCCAACAGTCTGACTTTGCACCAGTTAAAGTTTTGTCTGGAAGCAGTGGCAACGACTTGTGGCTGAACAATACAACAACGTCCATACCATTGTCAGTATGCTCTCCTGCCTCAATAACTTTCCAGTTCCTACTGAGAAGTTCTGAGTTCAGTTACCGTAGGTTGCTCTCTATCGTCTCTGTGGGATGGCATCGTCCCTGGCTGTGGATGCTATATCCTTCCTTCGTACAATGCAGACCTAAGCATTTAGCCATGGTATAACCGTATTCGCTACGAATCTTTTCAGTTATTCATGGGTGTCCCTAATTCGCATTCTATGACCTTAAAATCCTCGAAGGTAGTCAGCTGTCCGAAGAGTGCGATCAAGGGTCCGCAGCTCAATTAGCTTCCAATGGTCGTCAGTCAGTCTTCGTTCTGGATTACCAAGATCAGCTACTGTGACCTGTAGACTTTCTTTAATCTTTTTCGCGTTTTATGCGTTTTTGCCTGCCTACCTACAAGAGAGAGTGTTTTATCTAGGCAACTTCTTTGAAACTTCTCGGAGCTGGCTCGGACTTGGACTTATCCTTTCCCAAAGGGAGTTTCGGGTCGCGCGAATCTATCCGCAGAAGAAGTGAGTTGCAATTAACCTCTCTCTTCCAGATGTCTGCGTCTTAATGTTATGACTACTTAGCTTGACTGAGTTGGTACCCATTCTAGAACAGCTATAAACTAGCTCAGACTCGGAAGTATCCTTGCCTGGCCCAGTTTGTGTTTCAGTTGGTTAAACCTTAGAACTAACAGCCGTAGATGCGTCTACTGGCTCATATGGCCCCATGGACTTAATATGATATTCCACTTAAGCCGTTTGTCAAGGATGATGCCTAGATACTAAACCTCACAGCAATAAACTAAAGTGGTACCTTTGATGGTAATTGGTCCCAGATTGACCAGTCTTTCTTTTGTAAAAGGCACTAGAACAGTTTTGAAATGATTGATGGATAGTCCGTTCCTGCTGAACCATTCTAAAATGTGTAGTAAACCACCTTGCGTGACGATAGAAATGGTCGTGCTGTGTTTACCATTAATAAATATCTCCAAGTCATCCCCATAACCAATGACGATGTAACCTGATCTCTGTAGATCGACTAAAAGTTTGTCAATGACTAGTAACCACACAAAGGGTGAAAGGACTCCTACTTGGGTACAAGCCTTAACTGCGGTCACGTACTCTGTTACTCCTTCAGAGGAGAAAATAACGATTTGACTTTCAAGCATGGTCCTACTAATTGGTCTTGCTATTGAGCCATAGTCAGTGTTATCGAATGCCCCCTCGATGTCAAGGAAGGGACTCCGAGCTATTTCCTTGCAATGAAGTGTTTCTCCTCTCTACTTCAAAAGATAATAAAGAGCACCTTCTGTGGATTTACCTTTCCTGTATGCAAACTGACTTGTCTTCAGAGGGGTAGACGAATCTGACCGGCCGGCCTCTAATAAGAACGTCGATTGGTCTCTTCAGGATGAGATCGTTTCGGCAGGATGAGATCGAAACACTTCTGTCTCATTCCGACAGACCATGACAGTATTAATGATAAAAAGTTTTCCCAAAGACAGTCTATACAGTAAGATCAGTAGTAACAAGGTGTTACACAGAAAACGTCTTCAAATGATACCTTGAGAGACCAATCAACAACCAGGGGCATA
The DNA here is from genome assembly GCA_905220385.1 of Xylota sylvarum. Classification (NCBI taxonomy): domain Eukaryota; kingdom Metazoa; phylum Arthropoda; class Insecta; order Diptera; family Syrphidae; genus Xylota; species Xylota sylvarum. The sequence goes on along the minus strand of LR999957.1, from coordinate 96,326,899 downwards.
ACGTATGTACGCCATACTCTCGAAGGCCACTAACGTCCAATAACGCGATAACCGATTACATCTAATAAAATTCGTGTCAGCTAATTCCAAAATAAAGTACTTTCTGAGTTTAAACTATAAACATTAATCTAATCGTTGATATCTTCGACACGATCGGCGATATCTGTGGCACCTAATCCATGTGTCGTAAAAGAAAACCCCGCCGCCGGTAACAACCACTTCACATCTGACAAGTATATCTGAGTTTAAACCACCGATTGATAGTATCAATACGATAACAAAATAAAACACCAATACGTTCGTCAGCCAAAAATGTATTTTTATTTTTGAATACAGAGGGACCCTCCAGTCTATCTGCCAATGCCAGCTTCTCGAACCATCACTAACAGGGAATCTAGAGTCTCCTCGGCAGTAGGTATGATCTGGTTTGCAGGCAATTTGAAGCCATACCAAACGGCTAAGCTCGATGGCCTTAACTCATAGCAGTAGGCTAACTTAACTCCAATAGTTCCGTAGGCCCAGTCTACACTGGCTCCAGCAGCTGGATAGATGGCATCGTAGATATTACCACCGGTATACTTGGTGCCATAACGCTTGCCAATAGCTTCAATTGAGACATCGAAAATTCTCTTCAACTCGCTGTAGTTTTTGGGCAGCTCTCCAGTGTGTCCATATGGGAAGAGCAGCAGCTGCGAGTAGGAGTGAAAGGAGACATACAGTAAGAGTTTGTCCTTTAAGGTTGCGAGATACTCTGATAAGCTCTTGGTTTCAATGTCAGAGAAGGCCTCTGGTCCAGCGTAGGTGTCCGAGCAGGGGTTGTCACTTGCACCGACTTCGTTCCAATGGAAGCCCCAATTCCTATTGGGATCGACTCCAAAACAATTTTCATATGGTGCACGAGTCTTCCTCCACATGCGGTCTGTGGTGTGTGTGTATACAAATCCATCCGGGTTGGCATGTGGAACGATGTACCAGTCAAAATTTTCGGCTATAAGTCTCACATCGGGATTCGTACTCGTCAACAGTTGGTTGGTAATGTATGTCGTTGTAGCTGGACCGATCCATTCTCGAGCATGTATACCGGCCTCAATAAAAACTCCTTTGTTGCCTTCCTTGTAGGAGATCTTGATGCCCAAGATCTTGCGACCTTCGTACGTTTCGCCAGCTTCGATAAGTTTCACTTGTTTCGGGAATCGTTCTACCAAACTCTGCAGCCAGTTGTAGGTGTCCTCCAGCTCGTAGTATTGCTCCCAGTTGTAGTCTGCTGAGCGACTCAAAGGACTGGCTACTTCGTTGTCTTCCAGTTTGCTTTGGGCATTCTCTTCCAGCAATTCGTATGGAATTTTACTGCTGTCCAGTGTTTGCAGGAAGTTGTACATCTTGTTTGGCGCAACAACCACGTTGATTGGGCGATTTACGTAATGAACTTCATTGAGAAAAGTTATTTGATTAGTAGCACCTTCCAGACTCTGTAGGACAGACAATTGGTTCTCGTTTGCAGCGGTTATTCGATAGACACGGTAGTTGTCGTAACGGATACGATCTGCGCTGGCTATTGCCAGGCACAACAGTAGGAGTGCTAATGTGCGCGACATGACGTTTCGATTGCGAATGCGGAGTGGCGCAGTGGATGGTATAGTTTTATACGTAAAGAGCTGGCACTGAGTTTGCAAAGTTGTGCGAAAACATGATAATGATATACTCTAGACAGTGGCGGCGAAAAGTACAAGCTGAAAGCACATACCAATAATAGAATCTTGAGTTGTGTTAAATTTCCATTTTATGTACGAACCATCGCATAGTCTCGTACAATTATGCGTTGGATTTCATGCTTGGGTTCGAAGGTCTTTACCCATCAGTTGAGGCTACAAGATCATGGTTCAGTAACCTTAGAATATGCGGTGGCCCATGCGTAAATTCATTTTCTTGTTTTGTCCAGGAAGATGCTCGAAACTGCATTTCAAGCATGTTTTGAAGATGCAGATTCGTCTCTCTTCCACGATCCATCTTAGCCCGAGAGCCCATCTAGATTTCTCCACAGTTCCTCTCTGGCTTTGATTCCTCTTGTCAACGCTAGCATCTGTTTAACAGAAATCTGGTTCATCCTCTGCGTATCTACCCAGTGGCTTCCCAGGACCTCCCTTCTTCTGCTAACTAGCGCCGGACATTGATAGAATATATGCGCTGCCGTCCCGACTTCCTCCAGGCATAGTTCAAAGGTGTCATCCTCAAGAAGACCCATCTTCTTTAGGTGATACCCGAAATTTCCATGATCTGTAGATAACGCTACCACCCATTTCAGTGTTCTTCGCCCTAAGCTTGGAATTCCGCATGAGTGGTGCCAGTCGGCATTTTAATAGCCATTTTCACCTGCCTGCAACCTTCCACGGTTGACCTCTTCTCTGGTATTCCGTTGCGACCCAGTTGCTAATTAATCAACCATACCTCTGCCAATTGCAATAAATGATTCCGGACCAGAGAACTCCCAGGTTGACTCTTGCTTTGCTAGAGAGTCCGCCTTTTCGTTGCCCTCAGTCCCTACGTGCCCTCTCACCCAGAGCAGCGTTCGAGATGAGCACTCATTGAGTTTATGCACACATTCGAATGCCAGTGATGTATTGATATCTGTCTGGTCCATGCGTCTAATCACTGATTGATTGTCCAGTGCTATGGTAACGTTTGAGGGTAGCTCAATCTGACCCTCTTTCAGGTGATCCAACGCATGCAACAGAGCAATCATCTCGGCTTGATAGACTGAGGTATATTTCCCCAGACTAATGAGGACAGGCTAGTTTCAATTCTTCTGAGAAGATACCTGCCCCTGCTCTGCCATCCATCATGGATCCATCCGTAAAGATGACCAGTATGCTGACATAGGCGAGATTCCCCACCTTAGTCCACATACCCGTTTGCACTGATGAAGCACCCTTTTCGCCTTTCTGATCTTCTCTTCCATATGGAAGTTCCAAGTTAGTCCAGCATCTAGGTAGCTAGGTTAGTCCGATCCGAAAAGTGTCAAGAGCTGAAATTTCAGATATCTCCTCTTCCTTGCGAAGATGATCAGATCTGTCTTTTCTGCATTAAAGGAGAGCCTTAGTTCCTGACACCACCACTCCACTACTCTGAGAGCATTTCTCATGGTATCTGCTGTAAGGTTCATGAATTTACCTCTTTCCATATCCCTCAGTGTAGATGCCAGTCCCTTCAAGTCTTCTCAGGAGAGAGTCCACAGAGTAGATGATAAAACTCCTTCCTGCGAGCAACCTCTGCTAACCCGTCCTCTAAGTCTTGAAGTTTCCGTCTAAATATTTATCGTTCACCCATCTCACCACCAATGGGTTAACCCTGCGTTCTTCTAAGACTACTCTCAAACTTTCGAAGCATATCTTATCGAAGGCACCTTCAATGTCCATTATCATAGTCATTGTGATGCCTCCGGTATGCATCACCTCTTCCGCAACGCGTACCACCTGGTGTAGCGCTATTTCCGTAGACCTGACAGCCCTGTATTCATGTTGTATACCACTCAAGGGACACGCTTTCAGCGCCGTGCTCTCCATGTGGTCCACCACAATTCTTCCCATTAGAAATGATGTTAGGTTGACTGGTTCGAAGGACTTTGCTTCGGTGTAGTCCTTTTTTCCCAGTTTTGGAAGAAACGCCACATTTGTTTCTCTCCATGTTACCGGTATGTAGCTTATCGCTAGGCATATAGCGTGTATATCCCTATCCCTATCCGGTCCTGCGGTCTTGTAAGTGGAAAACTTTTATATCGCCCCACTGACCGCTTCTGGAGTTACAGAATGGATGGATAGGCAGAGGCGGAACGGTCTGTCCTATCCATCCTGTTTGCTCTTTGTTTCCTCAGAGCCAGGGCTGATTTGACTTCAAACTTCCCAGAAAGCGTATTTCCATAAGGACCTCATTTGTACGACCCAGTGTCTCAACAATCTCCCCCGTTCTATCGCGAATGAATCTGAATTTGGAAACTGGATCCCTCGAGACAATTTTCTGAAATCTATTGACCTGATCTGTGCTTCTCATATTCGAGCAAAATTCCCTCCACGACTCCCTTTTACGTCGTCGCAGCTCTATCTGCTTTAAGCTCTTTCTTCTTTGCCTTATACTCATCCCATGATTCAGGATCATACCTTCTCACAGCATCATCAGGCTTTTCTCACCTTCTTTTTTAGAATATCAGGTTTCCTACACCACCGTGGGGTGGGGTCCTTTTCATCTACCAAAGTAGTACAAGTACACGCCTCCTGTTAAGCCTTCTTAACAGCTGATTGTAAGTGTTTCCGTTGCGAATCTACATCCCATACACTTCCTGGTATTTTACTATGTCCATGTTCCTGGGAATCCTGACATATTTTCGGTCTTTCTTCCTTTCAGATCCGTATCGCCCATCAAATGAGATGGCTCTGTTGTCCGACATCATTGTCTGATCCATTACCTTCCAATTTGATATTCTATACACAGATTCACGTCAATAACTTCCCACAAAGGTCGCTTCTGTTCCTCTGTTGATTTGAAAAACTAAAACTAAATCACTAAATGTTCGCGGATACCAGAAGATTTTGACTTGACAATCGAAAGAGGAGTGCTCTTGATCGCCGAGGATATCTTAAGCAGAACAGGGAACTATTGAATCGACTGAGCATTTATGATATTTCAGTCACCATTTCAACAATATTCTGGTCTTTAAGTATATTCCATTCTTTGAATGTTCCTTGTTAACTACAAGGATTACGACTCTGTTTCAACCATTTTATGAACCAATGACCTAGTGAGTAGTTTATGGTGCAATATTTACATCGTCTGTACACGAACGATGATTTAGGTTAGCTGCGACCACAGACATTTTATTGCAACCAATAGAGCGTAGCCAAAAGTCGCTTTAGTTAAACATTGCATTATGAACAGTAGTGCTGTGAATTTTTGTCCCTGTCCACTATTCATTCATTCGTTTTTTTTTGTCTGAAGTGTAGCGCCTTGGAAGAGCTTTTCAAATTCCGCAAATTGATGGATGGTGGGCGCCTAATCTAAACTCGTTGCGAAAATAGATATCTATCTATCTACCTAACGTGAATTTGATAAATTTTTTGACTTGCTTGTGAATTACCTGTTACTTAAACCTAAATATGTTTTGGTTTTTACTTTTCGTCATTACTGTATCCTATTCGTATTCTCTCATTTTTTGTATACTTCGCTCTAAGCAATTGTTATTGCTCATCCATCAGGCATACAGTCGCAGTAAATAACTGTTATCGCAAAGAGAAAATTGAAATTCAGAACTTAAGTGCTAGACAATGCTAGCAGTTCAGATAAGATTCGAGTGGCAGTCTTATTTTTATTTCACTTTGTTCGTAATCTTCAAATCCGTTGCTGAGAACATGGAATTACAATACCTCTGCAATCAGATACTCCTTAAGTTGATGTGTCTAGCAGGGAATTGCAAAGCATCCTTGTAAGTACCTTGGATTTAAATGAGTTGAATTTCAGTGCCTGACTGTTTAAAAAATCCAAAATCTATCCTAGTACATTATTTCCATTGGTATTGAGAGTCCATAAATCATACCATACTTCTCGCGTCCAGTGAGAGATCTCTATAAGACCTGTCTACACGATGCTATAACTCAACAGCCAATAACCTTTCGAACAATATCCCATCAACCATAATGAACACTGGTGTTCATTTGCTCTACATGTCCTAGCCATCTTAGACGACTGATGAGCATTTTTTTGACTCAATTTTTCTTTTGGTCAATGTCGCTGTACAGCTCGTATAGTTCATCGTTGAATCTCCTCCTCCAAAGCCCGTCAACGTAAACGGGACAGAAAATTTTACGAACAATCTTTCTCTTAAAGCGATCGAGGATATATTCATTCGCCATATCCTCGTCCCGCCATATCCTCATCCCAGCGAAGAGTCCCAGCTTCAGTGCCATACAGCAGGACTGGGATGATCAAGGTCTTATACAGTGTCGGCATATAATTGCACAGACTTTTGAGCATTGAAAAAGTCACATAACAGCGCGTCACCTTGTCTAAATCATTTTTTGACATCAAAGGTCTCGGTGAGGTCGTTATCGACCTTGATGGAGCAGCAAGCGTTCTCCATCGTCATCCTGCATAGGTGAACAAGTTTGGTGTAAAGTAGGAGTTGTAGAATAGGAGTTGATAGCGGGAGGCTATCCTGAGAACGCTTATGCTCTCATATATTCGGATCACTACCCTTTGACCAAAGTAGCATATTCCTCTTTAATATTCCTAAAATAATGGAGGTAGTCCTGCCTTAAGATAAAGTGCATAGTTTGGTTAACAGTTAGGGAAGTTTAGAGAGTCGTTTAAGAAAGTATCGCAGCAACTTTTCGGCTTCTTCGTATTCCTTATGTCTTCAAACTTCCACGCCATCCAAGAAGGTTGAATTAGTCGTTGCACTTACATTGCAGGCAAGTCTGAATTTCACAGTACGATCGAAGATAAAAGAAGGCCTTTCGTTTATTATGATTAAAATGACGGGCAGGCGCGACACAGCTATAGATTTCATCCAACTGTGGTGGAAATATTGGTGAAGAATCCATAAGCATCCAACATTTCGACGATGCTTTCGCGAAGGGATTTGGTTGCAAATTGAAAGGCCACCGATCAATCTACATGCCTGGCGCTTAACACGATCTAATAAGCTCAAATAAGTTGCGGGAGCTCCCGCAGAGACATGTGAGTTGTATTCGGGTTTTGAATAGCTTTATAGACGTTTACACCTCTTGAGCTTGAAAGACGTTTACACCTCTTGAGGGATCCGAGCGCCACTTTTTCCAGTATTAGAAATCTGGTAACTCCAGCGAAGGTCTAGGCTAACTTGCATACCAAGCGTTGAGAAGCTATTAGATTCCTCAATATCAACTTCATTTATTTTTAGTTTGACCCCAATTAATGATCACATCAATATCGGAGTTTGGGGTCTCAGCCTGGAGGCGTTAAAGAACAAGTGAAGTCAAGGGTGCTGTCATCCGCAAAAGAATGGTTTGGATTGCGAGTGAGAAAGAAATAGGAGAATATTCGCAAATTTTGACATTTCATTCACAGCCACTTTTTATCTGGTCACAGCAATCTGCGAACTTCAGTTGTCATTTACAAGCACTAATCAACCACCAAGAACAAAGCAAAAGAATTGTGAGGTTAAACTCTCGCGAATGTTTTGGTCGCGGGAATGTGGATTGCGTCCTACATCGTGTGGAATGTGAATATACTTTGACAGTTCGCAAAAAGAATTCGCCTATTCGCGGAAAAATCAGCGAATTGTTTATTTCTTTTTAAAAACTAATTCAAATTCAACATTTTTTTTATATCAATCGATAGATAAATTAAGATCTGTTCTTTTGGAATAATAAAATTGCCAATGGCGTGTTTATAAATATGATAAAAAAGGTTTGTTCGCAGTTCGCCTATTCGCAGGTCGTTGAGCTGTGAATGGACCTTAAAGGTCGTTAATAAATAGCAAAAACATAATCGGAGAGAGGACTAAGTAAACCCTGAAGTACACCAGCAGTGGTAGAAGTACATGTATAACCGTCCAATATGACTTGTATTGATTGTTTACCTAAAAACCAAGCAAAGCATGATGAGAAGCTTCGATTTTGCTTAAAAGATCACTGTGTCACACTCGTATCTTGGTGAATACAAGAGAAAGAAAAGTTGATGTTCAAGCCTACTCTTTAACACGTTGGGGGGTACCTTTTGCAACAGACGGACGTGATTTGTTTTGTTAAACTACTTCATTCCTTTTCGAGAAACAAACGAGCAAAATTTTTCGTCACCACTGTTATTCCCTTGGAATTGTCTTACTTTCTTTGCCACTTGAATTCCAGAACCTAATCACTGAACTGTTAGGCAAACAATAACAAAAGCATTGATATTCTCCATAGGCAGTGCCTAAGTACTAGAGCGTGCTAGTAATTTAGATAAGATTCAAGTGATAGTCTTACCTACATATGTAATGTTATATTGATTGAAGTGTTTGAGGTTTACAAATCTATCTATCCAGAGCATGGCGTAGAATATTTGAGAACACTTGAAGTAAATCGGGTTTATGGAACGTCGTCCCTTTAGTTTACTTATACACGGTCTTTGTTTGCACTCATGAATGGCCAACAACCTGAGGTGCAATTGTACTTGTATTATGCAACAGTCGTCGGTTGTAAGGAACACTTTGTAATGCATTGTATCTTTCGTCGTGGAGAAGGTAATGACCGAGGTTACACGTGTAGAATACCAATTACCGTTCAGACATTAGGGTAGGTCCACTTGGATACATAGGTTGCAGCAAGTACAAGTGGCTGATTGCTGTGAACATGCAATATGAAAATTTTCGAAATGTGGTTTTTAAATGGGACTTCATTTGCTATACTAGAATGTTATGAAAATCTAGTCACTAGCTTACAAAGACAAACCACCTCCTTGACAATGCTAAACCTTAGGACTTATTTACTTTTGTATGATATGGAAGGTTCATGGTTTACAATAAGTTACTTAGTCTCAAGTGCGCAGACAATAAAGGATTAGAAACAAAAGCCTTTAAATCTTACAGAAAATCAATGTAAGCTCTTATGTGTGATGGTCACCCTATAATACAAGGTCTCAATGAATCTGAAGTATGGTGAAACTATAATACCGCGACTGTATTTGAAAAACCTTTCGAGTTGAGACCACTTCATTGTCCCCCTTATCATGTCTACTTAAACCCGATTGCGTCTTCCAGGTCTTATCGATACACCAATCCTCTTCAGAACACTTCCACTCGGTTGGGTATAAAGTTATGGAAGTTTGCCATAGAAACCTCATTAGGTGAATTGAAAATGTCGCAAACACTTTTAGTTCTCTTGGGCATCTGCCTAGTATTGGTCGCTGGCGAACGAGCGCGTTACGATAACTACCGAGTGTACAAAGTCACCGCGGACGATCTGACTAAGTTAGCAGTCCTTAAGAAACTGGATGGTTCTAGTGATAGTGTGATTTTCTTAGACGGCGTTCATGCATTGGCCAAGGGAGTTAACGTTGTCGTCGCTCCTCATAAGGTGCCCGATTTTGTCAATGTTTTGGCCACAAACGGAATCACCTATCAACTCTTGGATGAGAACGCCCAGAGTCGGTTAGATGAAGTCGATCTTGGATTCGCACCTCGTTCTGGATACGAATGGACATCGTACCACACGCTCGATGAGACATACAGCTGGTTGAAGTCTTTGGCCAAAACCCATCCAAAAGTGGTGAGCCTGATTGTTGGTGGCAGCACTTACGAAGGTCGTCAAATTTTGGGAGTGAAAATCTCTTACAAAACCGGGAATAAAGGAATTTTCGTCGAAGGTGGTATACATGCCCGTGAATGGATCGCTCCAGCTACAGTGACATATCTGATCAATCAACTGCTCACAAGCAAAACAGCCACAATTAGGAATATTGCTGAGAACAACGATTGGTACATCTTCCCACATGCTAATCCTGACGGGTATGTGTACACTTGGACCACAGATCGTATGTGGAGGAAGACACGTAAGCCATATGGTAGCTGTTATGGTGCTGATCCAAACAGGAACTGGAATTTCCACTGGAATGAGGTTGGATCCAGTAACAATCCCTGTTCAGATACATATGCTGGACCATCTGCTGCTTCAGAAATTGAAGTCCACTCACTGTCAAAGTACATTTCATCGTTGAAGGGCAAGATTCAGTTGTATATTTCCTTCCACGCATACTCACAGTACTTGCTATACCCGTACGGACACACAAGTCAACTTCCACCAAATGTTAACGACTTGAAGGCCGTCTACAACGATGCTATTGCTGCTCTGAACAAGAAGTATGGAACCAAGTATACCGGAGGTAACATTTACGATGCCATCTATCCAGCTGCTGGATCTAGTATTGACTGGGCTTATGCTAATGTTAATACTAAGCTGGCCTATTGCTATGAGCTAAGACCATCGAGCAGTTCCATTTGGTATGGTTTCCAATTGCCAGCTTCGCAGATTATTCCAACTGGAGAGGAAACTGTTGAATCACTAGTGGCTATGGTCGGCAAGGCTAAACAGTTGAAGTATTTGTAAGTGGCGAGATGTTGTGAGTTTTTTTTTTAACTACTCATTAATAAAAATACAATGTGAAGCATAGAAATGTGGTGAAAAGGTTTTTGTTTCTTATAAATTCACCGGGTAATCCCAGAAAAATCTGTTCAGCAGCATGACAGTATCGACGGCTACTTATTTTCTCTTCTATAGACATTTATCTTCCACCTATTCAGTGGATGGGGCTTCCCTAATTTTTCTTCCTAACAGATGACTTTCTTCCTTGTAGCATGGAAAACAAATCACATCCCGCATCTTCAGATATTCCTTCGCAACTTGAGATTCATTTTACTATCTCTTTGCGAGAGATGAGAGCCTATAACGTGAGATGCTAGTGATTAAAATCTTCTAGAAATATCTGACAGTACATTTCCTGAATTTTTCTTTGAGAGCGTGATCCCCTATTCCGCTGAATGGTTCAGGTACTATGAAGGTTACTGATGCTCCCTTTCTTGGTAGGGAGTCGCCCATTTCATTACCATCTATTCCCACATGGCCAGATATTCTACAGAGGGTCAGCTTGTTTCTTCTATAAACCGTGAAATTCTCACTGAGAACAAAGCCCTGTAAGCACCACCTGTGACGTTGTTTATTTAGCGGCATACATCAGCTCTCTATTCACTATAGTCTAGAACCTATGCTTCCTAGCGCACTATTTCTTGTTTCCGTCCTGCCATCTTTGGTCTACTTTGTCTTTTCTTAGTGTTCTGCCCGAATAATTCTAGTGCCAAGCACGTAGACAATCCATTGATTGAGATACATAGCTTCCTTTCCCTAGCTTTGTAAGACATTTTAAAATCGCCTTAGTGTGTACGGTACTAACATCGACCTCTCTATGTCTAAAAAGGTATCTAAGGTACTCTGCTCATTTTTGTTGAATCGCCTTTCCTCATAAAGAGCTGAGACCTTTCTAAAAGCTATGCATGCATCCTTTGATTTGGATAATGTTAGCTCCTCTATTGAACTTGGCAGAAGGTTATCTCTTAGATACTTTTAAAAGTGTTCAGAATTCTAAAAGAGAAATTCTATGAACATGGATAACGTCTTTGTTAACTCTAACCTCTAACCAAATACACATTGCCATACATATCTACATTTGTATAAAAAAGTATTACTCACAGCTGACTAGCGAATTCATTTAGAGCCTTCCTGCTTATCTGATTGTTGCTGCAAATGGCAATTGCTGGAAACACTACATTTTTTACATGTACCACCTTTGGTGAGAGTCGTGTCTCAGTTGGTGCTTGCATAAATTGAATTGCAAGTCGGTAAACATCCAGATGAGTCAGAACGAAAATGAAGACCATGAAACCAAGCCAAATGTATCTGAAAAGAATTAATAATAAAATGTAGGGTTTTTTAATTTGAATGACATGATGTTAAAATGAACAACGGTTTGAGATATGTATAACGGACACAGTAAACTGCAAGACTCTCATGAGTGCCTTATGTTTAACCTAGAGTCCAATGGGGGTGGTTAATGTACATACTTTAGTACAGTATGTCTGTATGCTTATTTCACCCTACGGGAAATGGAACATACTACTCTTAGTTTAGCACCATAGACAGACATCTGATTGTAAGTGAACAGTATCCTGCCAGACATCATAATTTGACCCTATTATGGTAAAGATGAATTGACTTTTTGCCTGTTTTAGACCCTAATATTTGGAGTAAAATTACCCCTTTCTGAAATGATGCCGTGAAAAGCTCAATAATCTCACAGCAAATCACGATGTCACACTCCTTTATACTTCAGGATACAGCGGTATTCAAGAGAATGTACTGGCTGACAATTTAGCTATAAGGAGTTCCGAACAGGATCTGACAATGGTCGTTATCTTTGTTTCACCGCTCCTAGTTCTTGTTAAATCCAGTATAGAATAACCCTTCGTGAGACTGAGACTGAGAGATGGAGCGCACACTCAACTTGCCATGTCTCCAGATAACTCTGGAGAAAATACGACAAAACTTAGCGGATTCTATAGCTTAGTAGACCCAATTTAGCGCTCATGGGGCTTATTAAAGGCTACAATCTCCTGGTGGCCCACCAAAGATGAATGCGGCTATACCTATACATACTTAAATGACCTCTGCAGAGGCTATGTCGACCCGGAAGAAGAGAACACATCTCACTTCCTATGCGAATGCCCAAGCCTGTGCAGAAGGAATTCGGCCGAATACCACATCGAAGACCTGGGCGACCTGTCATTAAAGTCACCATTAACTATCCTGAAATTTACAGCAATCTCGGGTTGATTCAAACTCATAAAGCCTCAGACCAACTTTTCTCTTATTTTTCACGACGGGAGTTTCACAATGGATCCATTGGTGATTCGAGTGCCACCCCTTCTTACATACCTGTTCTCATTAAGTAACCCTTGCATAACTCTTCGTGCTAGACAACTTATACTCTGGTATTCAGGTCAATCTATTTTTGTTGAATGCTGATTTTGCAGAGATCCCTGTATGATTTGAAGGCCCAAAGTGGTACTTGTTTGGTAATGTTTGACAGTATACATATGCGGTTGCCTTTAGTTTTCATCATACAGTTCGATTCAGCTCGATAGCGTTAGATTCGGCTATATGAATATGGTTTGTTTACCAGACCAGGGGACTAGTAGTATTTATTTCCCTAAGCTTGGCTTTCATTTAGCTGTCTTAAGGGGAAGGAGCTTAGGGATAGATCCTACAACAGAGGTAGTGCACTCATTCTCCCAGAATACCTACACAGACAGAATTTAAGTCTTACAGTATCATGTACATACATATGTTTATTAAGCTTATACTACAAAACCAAATTATTATGGGTTTCAGTCCCCGAAAGTTGGAACTTAAAATTCCTCTTGATTGTACTATTGGTAATTTTTTTCTAAGTGAATCCTTCGAATTTAACCCAGAGGGACGATGCAGTGAAGGAAGACCTAGCCTTAGGTGATGCGCATACGTAGACGAGGACCTCAATAAACTTGGAGTGCGCAACTGGAGGCAGTTAGCTATGGACCGGGTTAACTGGAAAGGCTTGTTAGTGGAGACCCAGGTTCACCTCGAATTGTAGGGCCAAATATGTAAGTAAATAAGTAAGGATCCCATTATGTCGACCCATAAGACTCAAAGTAAATTTTTATTCACTCCAGAACCTATCGCAAAGTCCATTACCTTCTCAGGGTGTATTGAAGCTAGAAAAGTCTATAAAACAAGTCTGATGCCTAGGGTCCGTCGATCAATGTGGCAGTGCTGCAATGCAACAAAAATACTTTTTACATCAAGAAAGTTGAACATACATATATAATTCAGGTGTATTCCCTGCTGAGGCTTATGAATATGTGCTTGCTTATTGGTCGACACAAGGATTTTACCGGCCGAGTTTGTCGTTTTGTTGACTTTATGAGGAGTGATCTACTTACGACAACGTTTCCTTAGTTATTTTTGAAAGCATTTTCCTTGAAGGTCTAGCTTTAATTTTATCTAAACTGGGATTGGCGTATTTAGAGCGACTTAAGTCCTTTGGAAAACAAAGGCCATTGGTTCTGGATAAATGGTTGAAACTAGGAAAGTAGATGCCACAGTCAATTTTGAAGCTGTTTGTTTTTGAACTTCTTCCAGTTGTCCCTTGGAACATGTCATTTTACGGCACGACGTTGAATTCTCTGTTTAATGGTGGAACGTGTGCAGAATCTTTTTTTGGGATGAAAGGTCCTATCTAGGCTTTTTTTTATTGATGCGCTGAAGTGGTGAAATCCTTTATGAATACTGGGTAGCCCGTGCTACGAGTTATGCCAGACTCCATGCTCGAACATGTTTACGGGGCTAAACTTCTGGCTGTTTCTTATTTTTTGGACTACAGCGGGCAGACTGCTCGGGATTTTGGAGTTTATCTTCACAATGACGATGGAATGGATTATTTGCGATGTCATACTTGTAAAAGAATTTCGGGAAGCTTCACTGCCACGTTAGGAACTGGGTAAGGTAGAAGCTTTACTTCACCGTGTTTTATTCTTGTCCACTCTTCCACATATGTTCGGCAACAGTTTGTATGTCCACCGGCCGTTTTTTGATGTGGTCCATCGCCGTTGCCATTGTATTTCAGTATCTGTTCTGACAGTTCTTCACTCTGGATTCACTCTGGAAGCTGGGTATGTACATAAGGATTGACTTGCTCATTGTCGCAAGCAGACTTCTTATTGACTGCTTGGGTCCACCAATATTTGGCATTAGCCTGGATATTGCTGCAATGCACCCTTACCCTACAGATCATTTTTGAACCGTCGTAGTCAGTGAAAATTGTTGTTTCGAACTCATTTGTCACTACACCATGGTTGGGACCGTGACGCCATTTCTGAAGTTCACTCTGGGAGTTATATAATCGGTTAGATTAGCTACAAGATCTCGTGGTAACAGATTCAGGATACTGTTGTGACCATAAGCTTTGGTACACCAGCATCCTCTTTATCTTAATCTGGCCGCACTACATGATTATAAAAACATAATACGAAGGTCGAGTAGTAAAAGGCGCAATATTACGTTTAAGGCTTCCGTTGGACATGTTCTCATAGCTCCCGTTGCGCTTAGAGACGCAGTTCTTTGCACTTTGTAGATAAGTTTGTTGTTGTATTCTTTCCTTAACGCAGGCCACCAGACTAGCGATCCATAGGAAAGTATAGGATGCACCCGATCTGTACATAGGATGCACCCGGTGTACATCTATATGATCATCTTCGGGTGAACTCCTCACTTCTTACCGAAGGTTTACCTGCAAGCAAGCATGGAAAGCCACGTTGGCTTTCTTTACCCTCTGCTCAATATAGAGTTTCCAGGTTAGTTTTGGATCAAGTACCATACGTAGGTACTTGGGACTGGAATATAGGGAGAGTAATTGGCTGATTAGTCATTGAGGCGTGAAGGTCGGTATTTTGGTTTTAGTTCAGTTTTGCTAGGGTTGACAGTTAGCGCGACATCCAGTGGCCCATTTGTTAATTTTGTCGAAGGCACCTTCCATAATCTCACTGACAACTTCGTGGAGCACCGTCTCTGTTGATCGCCCCTTAGTATACCCGTGCTGAGATTTGGATAGAAGGGATTGATCTAGGGTATTTCGTATGCGTGTGTCCAAGATACATTTCAAAGTCCTTCAAAGGAAAGAGGATAAGCTGATGGGTCTGAAATCCTTTGCGGATTCATGTCCACGCTTTCCTGCTTTCGGAACAAACACAACACGAACACCTCTCCAGCTCAGGGGAACGTGGCTTAGGAGATCATCTTCTATTGATGGTCCTAGCCATGGAATCACCTGGTCCAATGTTTTCTGCAGCATGACCGGTATTATGCCGTCAAGGCACAGGAGGTATTAACTTCTGTAATTGTTGTCTTAATGTTATTGCAGGATGAGTATTGCGCGGCCTGAAGAACCGGTGTATGAACAATCTCATTTTTACATCATGAAAAATGGTTGCATTAAAAGCTCCAGGGACTCTTTAGAGGAGTCTGTCCAAGACCTATCCAGCCTTTTAATAAACGACGGGCTGCGCTGTTCCTTAGACAGGATTTTACTCAATCTGGCGGAGTACTTCATGGTTTCTATGGACTGACAGTAGTCCATCCAAACCAGAAATATGGTCTTTTTAATTCACGGTTGTAGTTTTGCACTCACAGGTAGTTTTGCACTCGAATATTCCTCAGGACTCTCATAATGAAGTTCCAGCTGGCCGACTTGAACGCAGTTTTTACGTCGAACGTAACTACAGCACAGTACCTAATGTGTTTTTCATCTTTTCATTTGATCCCTGATGTGGGTCAAACTGCTTGTATTGCTTGGGTGGTGCTCCGTTTTTCCTGAAACCGTATTGGCGGTTGGAAAACCCGTTGTTTCCTTCAGTGTACTGGTCCAGTTCTTTCGCGAATAACTCTTTCCAGCACTTTCCTACTGTGTCTAGCACGATGGTTGCGGATGGCAGTACAGGGAACTTTTCTTCTGTCAGGCATCTTGTATAGAGGTGTATGCAAACACCTCTGTTGGGTTTTAATGGCTTCCTTAAGGACGAAGTTTTGGGATCCCGTCCATTCTACTAGGCTACTAGTGAGGTACATTGAACCTCTTTGGGTTTCGCTGTCTTTTTGACATTGTCTGTATTGGCGATACTGTTCATACTGGCAGGATCTATTCGATATGTACGTCAGATATTTTGAAAGTCACAGTGACCTTCCTAAATTGACAGACATTATGTGAAATGTAACAAAGGATTGCCATCGATGCATAGTTCTCCGCTATCCAGAAGGTGATTTTCATGTCAAGTTATCTACATTCTCGTACAAAGGTTTCTATAAAAATGATTTATGCACAGCACAAGCCCGTTCGCTTGGATCATAAATCTCTATATCGATAACAGGAGTGATTTACAATCAACTAACTTTTTTTCAGCACGTTACTACAAAATCTTTGTCCAACAGTAAGGCACTTGACATTCAAACTTTTGATGTATTCACATGGGATTGTTGTCATCTCTCAAACCTTTAAGACAAGTTTCATATTGAGGACTAATGCGTCTGAGAATATTCCAAGATGATCAGAAATCAGATATATTTCTGAATGAAGACCATTAAAACTAATAGCTTGCCACTTATTTGTGCCTAACACTGTTTTGTTGACGAGCAAGCCACTTGCGGTGCATTTTATGGTCTATAATCGTGAGTACACCCCATGATACTCCCCTGGTTTCTTATCAAGGTCGTAGATGTCTAGCCAAAAATGGAGCAGAGTATATAATTAAAGAGCATTGCCATAGAAACCTCATTAAGCGAAATGTCGCGAACACTTTTGGTATTTTTGGGCATTTGTCTGGCATTGGGGGCTGGAGAGCGTGCCCGATATGACTTCTATCGGGTGTTTAAAGTCTCTGGGGCTGATGATATTCAATTGAAACTCCTTCAGGATTTGGAAGGCTCAAGTGATAGTGTTATATTCTTGGATGGACCTTACGTTTTGTCAAAGCCACTCGAAGTTGTTGTCGCACCACATAAAGTCCCGGATTTCACCAATTTGTTAGCAACAAATGGAATCACATACGAACTGATCGAAGAGAATGCTCAAAGCCGCCTGGATGAGGAAGACATTGGAGTCTCAAGCCGTGCTGGTTACGATTGGACAGCATATCATACACTCGATGAAACCTACAGCTGGTTACAATCTTTGGCAAAATCCTATCCAAATCAAGTGAGCCTGATTGTTGGAGGAAACTCCTATCAAAATCGTCAGATCCTTGGAGTGAAGATCTCTTATAAATCTGGAAATAATGGAATTTTCGTCGAAGGTGGCATCCATGCTCGTGAGTGGATTTCTCCAGCAACTGTAACCTATTTGATCAATGAACTGTTGACAAGCACTTCATCGTCAATTAGAACCATAGCTGAGAATAACGATTGGTATATATTCCCAAACACCAATCCCGACGGATATGTGTACACCTGGACAAACGATCGTATGTGGAGGAAGACACGTAGACCATATGGAAGCTGTTATGGTGCTGATCCAAACCGAAACTGGGATTTCTATTGGAATACCGCTGGATCAAGTAGCAATGCTTGCTCTGATACCTATGCTGGACCATCTCCTGCCTCAGAAGTTGAAGTCAAGTCAATATCGAACTATATTCTGTCGTTGAAGGGCAAGATTCAGGTGTATATATCGTTCCATGCATATTCACAATATTTGCTGTATCCATTCGGACATACAAGCCAACTACCGGCAAACATTAACGACGTAAAGGCCGTTTATAATGCCGCCATCACTGCAATGAATAAGAGGTATGGAACCAAGTACACCGGAGGTAATATCTATGATGCCATTTATCCAGCTTCGGGCTCTAGTATTGACTGGGCTTATGTCAATGCGGATACTAAGTTATCGTACTCGTATGAATTGAGACCATCCAGCAGTGGCGGTGGATTTGGATTCCAGTTACCAGCTTCGCAAATTATTCCTACCGGCCTTGAAACTGTTGACTCTATTGTGGCTTTGGTCGGCAAAGCTAAGGAGCTCAAGTATTTGTAAAAAAAAATAATAAGTGAGGTGGAGCTTGGAAATAAAGTTAAGCAATTTGCAATGATTTAAATTTTGTTGTCATTAGTTGGATTCTATTCTGTTGAATGTGCAAACTTTAGATTGAAGTTAGGCACAGTGTTCAATCTTTTTTGGACATTTTTACGGGCTTGGACCTTACCGATGCTGACTGTAATATTTAAATATCTATTCTGCTCGACTATCATCATAGATACTGATTACTTTACAAGAAACATTTCCTTCGATAATCATGTCCGCTGCTTGTTTAATTGCAGTGACTTCAGCTTAAAAAACTCTGTAATCATCCTTAAGTTTGAAGGACCGATTTGTATTTCGAAGCTCCCAGTAGATACCAGCACCAGTACCTACATCCATTTTGTATCCGTCGGAATAGGTAGCTAGCTCATTTTTGGTGCAGATTATACCCTCATCCCACTCCTCCCTGCTAGGAGTTTTTATGCCGAATCTCTGATTACAGTTTGATAGTGGAACGATATATTTCGTTTCGATCCGGAATCTTGATTAATTGATTCTGGGAACAGAACCAAGGCATAACCATAGAGTTTAGCTAACCACAGTCTGGCTTCCCTTAGTCTTACCGCCATTTTAGCCGCCGAGCTCCCGATGTCAAGTGGAAGAAGATTCAATATTGTTTCCAGGGCCGCTACTGTTGATGTTGATCTCATCGAACCCGTTATCCCCAGACAGCCTGACAGGGTTGGCGTCTACAAACCAACTGACTGTATTGTACAAGTGGACGACTGGCTGTACATCACAACAACACTGCATAAACAACACTCCTTAACACTCAGATGCATTATGGAATAGGAAGCCTTTCTGTTGCGACCGGATCTGCGGGGTGTCGTAGGTCGGTGGCGATTGGACGACAGTAGCAGTTGGGTCCAATAGTGATGATTGTGCGCGTTGTCCCAGAGTATACTGCTTACTTTCTGTGGTACGTTGACTTCTGAGTCGATAACAGATGGGGATTCGCCAGTGACAACGTAGGGTGGCAATGACGGCACACGACTACGGTGCTGATCTTGATGACGTTTAACTACTCGAGAGTTGTTGAATCGGACGCTATCCTTCAAAGTTTGTAACGCTAACAGCTGTGCACTCATGACTGGCTTAGCTGCTAATTCGATCATGAAAACGTCCTCGATCGCAGTTGATTCCAGTTCGGTCGATATTGGACAGCGGCTCAGGAAATCGTTATCTTGGTTCCAGAGCGATATACCAAATTGAAGGCATATGTATTATGAAAGATTGAGCGTCGAAATATTTGTATATTTAAAATGCCTGTAAGATTGGGCATCCCTTACAACGACTTCTGTAGAAGCTGTATGCATGAAGAGGAAGAGGAGACCATCAGTCACCTCCTGTGCACGTGCCCTGCGCTCGCCAACACAAGGATAACTACACTAGGCGAATACTTTTTCCTTCATACGAAGGAGTGGATGGTTCCCAGAGTAAGAGTGTGACCCACACACCTTACACATCGGCAACACAATGGACCTCCTCTGGTCTAAGTGTATTTTCCCATCGACGGCCGATCTTAACCAACCAACCAATGCCTGTAATTGCTTCTTGTCCCTCGGTACTGGTGCGTTGTAGATTGCCTTGATGTCATGATGTCAGATCAGCTGACGGCCTTATACTCAGGGCCTCGATTTGAAAACCCAAGAACTCCACGGATAGTACGCCAAATTTGCACTTTTACTTATGGAGTCACAGACCAGGCTTGCCGAAACGGAACAGCACCTCATTTAGCCCTGGCAGCTACTCATCTGACTAACACATAACGACGATGTCTTTAAAATATAATAAGACTCCTGGAATTTTCTGTAGAAAGTATTCGATGCAACTTTGAAATATTCCCGCCGCTGAGGAGATACCGAATTGAAGCTTGGTTACCTTGAACGCGTGGATATTGTTTGTAGATATTGTTCATCGACCACCAATTGCTGGTATGCTTGAGCCAAATCGATCTTAGCGAAATGTATCCACCTTCAATGGACGTCAAAAGTGTGTGGACTGCTGGAATTTGGTAGCAGTGTGGTTTAAGACCAATTTAACGTTGACTTGTAGTCCCCTCATATCCGGATAGAGGCATCCTTTTAATCGACGCACTGTCGGAGATGCCCATTCGGAGTACGTACTCTACGGGCTCTAGAATGCCTTGCCTGCATAAGCGATCGATTTCTTCCTCGTATAGGCCCTTAATGGGGAAAGGTATACGCCGTGGTGGTAGCCTCACTGGATGGCGGCGTCGTTGAATCGATGTGAAATGATATTGGTGGTGCCATATAACAACCAAGTTCGGGTGAGAATTATTTATGATTCCGCTGTTGACTCCTTCTATGCGTACGCCCAGCGTGTCGATTAGTGGCAGGTTGTCCATTTTTTACGACAGTTGTAATGAATTGATACATCGATGACCCCCTTCACTGGAAGTTGATAGACTTTTCACAAACCAAGTCACAATTTGAAAATATATGTCACAGGCAACCTAGAATCCACTTCGAATATGAGCATATTACCGTTGATGACGATAGAGATCGATTTCTTTTAATTGACCAAGGTTTGGATTTGATTGATAGTATCTCCACGAGATGACCGCTGTGACGCACCTTGACATGTCGATGTTGAGCTCGGAGTAGGTGTTGAGGATTAGGATGTGTTACCGTTACGGCAGATGCGCTGTAGATGACCTTTTAGACCACATGAATGGCAAACAGTTTCATGATGTGGGTAATGCTTCTGAAAATTCTAACCTCCGCACAAGCATAAGGCGCTCTGACATCCTGGACATATTCGCTGTGTTGCGGTTCATTGTGGTGCGACTCGCTGGGGTGCCTCATAGCCATAGCACTGAACGCTGCAGTTTCTCTTGTCATGGCACGCTCCATGGCGCGTTACAACAGACTCGTCCGGATGATGTTCACGTTTATGGAAATGGTAAAATGCAGCGGTTTTCGAGGGGCGTGGAGCTCTTTAACATCATTGACTATGAAAAATAACTTGAAACCCTTCATATACGACATCCACTTGTTTGGATGACCCACATCGAAGGGTTCGATTGTACCAACACCAGCCATGATACATCATGTTCCTTTTTATATTTTGACGGTAGCGGCAGAAAATAAGTTAGTTGAGTGAGTTTTTAGCTTAAAAAAACGGCTTACGCATGTCTAGTTTACTTCAATTCAAGCTACCTCTTTCTGCGTCGTAACACTCCCTGACATTTTATTGGTCATTCAGTGTCTGGAGTCTCAGTTCAATGGTACAATCAAAAGATCTGTGTATTTATCATTGACTGAACGTATTTCAAAATCAGTACGATTGTCGTCTCTACCAAAACAATCACTACCTGAGCCGGTTTCACAATTCACCAAAAATTTAACGACCGAACTTTATTCTTGTACCTATACGACTTCGATTTCATTTCATTTCATTTTACATCAGGACAATCGTCGTCTGTACAAGAAATAGTATTTTTTTTAAGGTATGAACGAGTTTAAGATTTTGATTACATTTTCGGTTTTAGTTGACTCGGAGGTGTTCATAATAAAATTAATGATAGTCTTAAAAAATCACGTCAGTGTAAGAGAGGGTTAAAAAAAATATGGTGCTCAACTACCAAGCAGGTGTTCAGAGGAGGGAAAGTTTGTTTTATTAAATAATGAAATGTAGCAGTTGCTTTTGACGTCTATTGGACTTCAATGAGTAATAAAATAGTTTGAGATACAACACTCAAACCAGCCGTGAAAGTTAAGTCGAACATATTTGTGAATAAGATGAATAAAACGGTGAGAATAAAACCGAAAGAAAGGTTCATGGAAGAATTAAAGTGTACAAACTGAGAACTGAAGAAATATGATGCTTATGTATAGTAGAATGAGATAACGGAGAAGGCATCCCAGATATCGACATGAGATGGATGAGTTTAAAGAAAAAGATACAGAAGGGAACTTGGATACAGATGAAATACAGTAGGAAGAGTTGAACCATCAAGAATTTTTATTTGAGAAAGAGCACACTGCAACACTTGGAAGAATTAAAACGGCAAAGGTACCGGCAATTGATGAGATTGTACCAAATTGCAGGGATGTCGCTATAAAATGTCAGAAAGTAGCAAAAAAAAGGGTTACAAAGCAAGAAAAAGTCGCAACAGTAATAAAT
This sequence comes from Xylota sylvarum, assembly GCA_905220385.1. Lineage (NCBI taxonomy): Eukaryota > Metazoa > Arthropoda > Insecta > Diptera > Syrphidae > Xylota > Xylota sylvarum. The sequence continues at coordinate 96,304,531 of LR999957.1, read as the reverse complement.
AGTGCAAAAATCAAGGACATATGAACTTTGTTATAAAAGCTACATAATGCCCGAGTTTACTAGACAAATCTGCGAGCAAGCGGGTAGTACTCGTCTTCATCCACATTAACTGTTGGCCACCGTACTTTCTTTGGATTTGAACATGGATATCAAGAGATTTAGCTTAAGACTAATGTACCTACTCTGCCTTATCCTTGGCAAAAGTTCTGCACTTTAAACTCTTTTCTAATCCAGTCTCTCGAAGAATTCTAGAAAGCAGAGAATGAGGATATGGTACTACGGTTAGATCGATAAACGCCAGAACCATTTTTAGACGAGTTCCGTTCCAGTACCGCAGCTGATTATCTTTAGCTTGCCAAATTCAAATGGCAAAGCTATGTGGTACATATGTTCATATAAATACATACACATATGATTTTCTTTCTGAGCCTTTACAATTATCTACCATTTATTTTTGTAGAATAAAGGATACAGCGCACGACAGATGCTTACAGCTTTATGATACCATAGCATGCTACTCTATATAAACTGTTGGAGCTTGGTAATGATTGTCATTTCTGACATACGAGTATTTCCATATTTCAAGTAAAGAAAGATCCTGAACATGGTGTGGACAAGCCAGGAAATCCCCAGGAATTCAAAGTGTCTCTACCTTTTTATAAGAAAGGGGACGCAAGGCATCCTGAAAACTATAGAGGCATCACACTGATTAGTACAGCTTTCAAAGAATACGACACGATACTAAGAAGAACTGTAGAAAAAACACTTGCGAATGTTCATAGCAGATTTTAACCAGCCCATAGTATTCAAGACCCTACCTAGAGAAAAAAAACTAAACAAAAGATGAGGAAGTTTATTTCCGTTTCATAAACACGAAGAAAGCATTCGAATCAGAGAAGGGAGTATCCTAAGCCCTCTCTCTCTCTCTGAAGCGTCATTAACAGCAAGGGCAACTTGGTGAAGAAATTGAGGGCAAGGATGCAATCCTCAAATAAATTCTACGTGGTGTTGCAGAAAAAAATCCTAGACCATGTACAAATAATACGACACAAAAATATCGATCTTCAAGTCTATGAACTTCTGCATGGAGGAGAAATCTGGATCCTTACTGACCAACAAGAATAGCAAATACAGGCCATGGAAATGAAATACCTCCAAAGAGTAATGGGAGTAAGGAGAATCGATAAAAAAAGAAAAGAAGAAATCAGAAAGGAGCTAAAAGTGGAATCGGCGAAGACGGTTATAGAAGATAAAGATGGCTTGGACACTTAGTGAAGGATGAAAGGCAACAGACAAGTTAAGAAAATCTGGGAAGCAAGACCTGAACAAGAGAGGACGACCAAATACTAGAGAAAATACTAAAGAATGTCATAAAAAGCTGGAACTCAGCAAAGGAGTCTGCAAGAAGCAGAGAGAAAGAAATGGAAAACATTTCTTAAGGAAAGGAGGACAGACAGAATCTAGAGACAGTACCTCGGTACCATAGGGTAAAAGATGACTGGATTATATATGTATGTACATATTATGTTCAAAGCCCACAGAAAGAAATCTTCATAATAATAAAAGGATGCGGTACGAGGTAGTCGTAGTCGTAGCACTCAACTTCAGACAATGTAAATATATTGCGTTAACCATAAACATCACATTTCTGATGGAGTTCCACAAGTTTGTGTATTAGGGTCTATTTGATTGTACATTCAGAAAGTATTACGGCATCCTGAGACTAGAAAAAAATAATCAGAGTGCGTGATATCAATACAATGTCAGAATTGGCCATCAGATACCAAGAAGACGAATGGGGAACAATAGCATTACAATACTAATTTTTCGTCACATCCTTTTAAAGGCTTCAACATTTGTTCACAGCTTTACTTTTATGTGTCCTAATTTCTGCTGCGGAAGTATTATATTTAAGGCATACGAAGTAAGTAGGAAGAAATAATACGTTTAAATTTGTGGGGCCTTGTCATTACTTTAAGCTAATTTTTATATTCTTTAAAGTCAATAAAAAAAAATTATTAAGTCAATCTTTTTTAAACCAAACTGGTCTGTAAAAAAAACGTATGTCTCAGTTTATTGACGGAATCACTTGTTTTCATACACATAGGCTGAGTAGCAAAATGTAAAAAAAATACTATTCCTTTGATGCGCATCTGCAACGCAACTTGGATAATTTGTATACATTTTACACAGCACAAGTTTGATGATTCGGAACATAGTTTATACAAAGCAGGCAAATTAAAATGACAAATTTTGAATTAAAAATAAATTTAAATGAGTCATTTGAATGTCAAATAAAGGTATCGAGAAAATTATCGATGCATAGTTTGCTCAGTTGATGCGCATCGATAACATTTAGGATACGTTTAGAAACTTGCGACTTTATCAAAACTTTCTCATTTGACTTTTGGAACTTATGACTTTGCATCTATGACGCATCGGATACATTTTGGAACTCACCCATACTATATACGTACTATATGAGGCTAACATTTTTGTTATGTAATAATGATTTGTTTTTCTAAATTCATATTGGTAACTGTGTTCGATTATTAAAACAATATCTTTATTTATTTTCAGGTCATCACTTCAAAAAACTTCAAGACAATGCACAAACACCTGTGAGTACTTTCATTTATCTATTTTTTCACATTTATCATAAAATATGTAACCAACCTTCCATATGAATCTCCCTCTGTTCTCCTGATCATCCGAAATCCATGGGTGATACTCTTTTCAAGATATTCCACATAGAGTTTGTGTGCAACCCTTTTAAAGACCGCAAAGTTGGTCAAATTCTTATCGTCACTTGCCATTTTATCTGTTAGACAAACAAAATATTTGCAGATACTTAGACTAGCCACTCGTAGCGATACGAAGCGGTAAACTAGTGAAGTGGTAATCTAGAATTTTCCAAACAAAAGTCATAAATCTGTACAGGCATCATAAATCAAATACTTTCACTTTGCCTGCGTATATTTGAATTGTGATTAACTTATCAAAGGTAATTAGATAGGCATATCCATTAATGGCTTTTGATTGACAGTAAGTGAGCAGATGTCCTGCCCTTGGGCAAGTTCCTAATTCTTTTCAACCACATGTATTTATTTTTAGAATCATATTTGACTTTCGATTTTTTTTTATTTAATTTCTGAAGTTGTATTGTGGTATTGTACCTATAGGTATTCTTTGGCTGTTCCTAAATATTCTTAAATTAGGTTAAAAACGGTTGTAAAACTAGGCAAGAAACTAGGCAACTTAACCTGCGATATCCCTGCTTTAAAATTTCAATTTTAAATCCCTGCTAAATTTGACAACCTTGTGCGTCTTCTAGGTCTTTGCTGTAGTTGGGGCTATTCATTATCGTGCGCCTGAAGTCGTCACATCATTCTAATTCCTAACCATCTGGCATGTTTTCGTGTTGTCATATCTAGTAGTATTAGGTCGGAGGACCTGTGTTATAGCTGTCTGTTGTGACATTCTGTCCAATTCGACAATGTTGTGTGTCCCTTTTTGTTGACAGAATACACCTAAGCCCATTTTGACAGGCTGTCATATTGCCAAGCTGTCTTTTGACTTGCGAACGCATAGTGAATGGTGACAGCCTACTGAGTTCTGCCAATGATCTCAATATCGTTGGCGTACGGCATTAGTTCCACAGACTTTGTCAACATTGTGCCTCCGTTGTTGACTTGTGAGTTTCGCACAATGTTGGAAAAAATCACATGATAGCGCGTCATCTCGTTTAAATCCTTTTTTGACCTCAAAGGTGGGCCTTAAAATCGATGAAAAGATCGAGATGAATGGGTATCGATTTGAATTTTTTGAGTTTTTTCCAGGATCCGCCAAAGTGTAGAAATTTGATTGTACTTTCCAGACGTTCCCCCGATATGGCAGATAAGATCTTCAACAAGATGTTGAGGAGACTGTTACCTCTATAATGGGCGAAGGTGTCTCCTTTCTTGTGGATCGGGCAAACGATATTGAGATTCCATTCAGTAGACATGCACTCAGTTTGGTCAAAAACCGTAATGAGTTTTTATATGCTCTCTATCAAGTGATGTTCAGGTGCTTTGAATAGCTCTGCTGATAAACCATCAGGTCCATCAGCCTTGTGGAATTAATGATTTTCCTATCAGGTAGACGGAAGGATTGGCTATCATGGACTAGGTTGAATATTATATTCGCCGCCATTACACAGTCTGCAGAAAAAGTTTTACGATATTCTCAACACTGACCGTGTACATATCTTTTACAAGTTTTACTTCTTCATCGTAGTTGCAGCGTTTCTGATGGCATGTTGGCAGCGTTGCCATTAGTTTTTGCTCGTGCAGCCAGTCATACCTTGGCTCCAACATGGTAGTAATCGGAGTCGATCACTGGAGACATGCCTTATGTACCTCGATTGATCGTTTCATGATCACGTTTCACGATCGCAGACTTTTAGATACTTTAAGTCCTGATTTCAGTAAAGACCACAACCCTTTCCGTCTTGAGTTTTAGTACTATCCATACCTACTACATTTTCTTACTTAACGGGCTCCCGACACGTGTAGAGTCTCCGCGTCTCTGCCTCAGACACGGCAGCTTTCCACTCTCTTCGATCCTGCGCACGCTGCTTCCAGTTATCTAGATCAAGTCCTCTAGCATCCGCGATAGCTGCGATCTTAAAATGGAGGTTCGGTTTTCATTGTCGTCTCGAGCCTGGATTCGAAGATCCTCTTTTCTTGACCAGTATTGTTCATTCATTCGATGTGGTCGAGTCAATGTAATCGACTTGTTTTGGTTTTCATGGGCTATACCCACATCTTGGTACAGCTCATAGAGTTAGCGGTTGTATTTTCTTCTCCATTCGCTCTGCAAGAAATTTCCTCTCGAAGTTGTTCAATATCCGCTCTGTTTTCCTGCCTATCGTCCACCACTTGGCTCTATATAGCAGGACTGACAGGATCAAAGTTTTGTAGAACATGCATTTTGTGTTCCGAGTTAGGAGCTTTGATTTGATTTGATTTTCTGCTGTAGATCTTCTTCGAAACTCCACTAAGGTCCCATTCGTTGAGTTGATATATACTGCGAGTTAGGCAAACTCCTTCGAAGTTACTGTTGTCAACAGTTTTGTCCTGCCATGCTCACTATCTGTTCCAACACAAGATTGAAGAAGTCACATGACAGCGCATCTACTTGCCGAAATCCGGTACATGTTTGAAATAGTTCGGAGGAACTGTTTCCGAATTGGACATTGCACCGCGTGTTTTCCACGCGACACAGCTGGTTCAATTTAGCCAGGATCCCGAATTCGGCCATCGCCTTGTACAGCTCAAGACGATGAATGCTATCAAGTCGATGAAAATATGGTGAGTCTCGACTTGAAATTCGTTGATCTTTACCAGGATTTGCCTTAGTGTGAAAATTTGGTTGATCTTCGATGTGCCGGGCCGGAAGCCACACAAATACGTTTCAGACACGTTTCACACAGTACGTTGCGTAGGATCTTATATGCGAAATGAAGCAGGGATATGTCTTGATATGTCTTACAAGACATAGGAACCCCATTCTTGAAAATGGGGCTTACAGAGACGATAGTTAAGTCTTCGGGTATGGCGTCATCCACCTATACTTGATTGATGATTTGGTGCTTGAACCCTACCATGTTTGAAAAGCTCCGCTGGTCTCCGCGGCCTTGATATTCTTCCACTTTTTGATAGCTGAGTCAATCTCTTCAAAACCAGAAGGGGGATGGGTTCTTCATTGACTGAATGCTGGTTCTCTTCTTGCCCTATCAGTCTTTCTACCTGATGTCCATTAAGTAGCTACTGGGAATGCTTTCGGAAATCTTTGCTTCCACAAGTCCCACTGCGTAAATCACTAATATCGGCTGCTTCGGGTTCCCCTAAGATACTGTACAACTTGTCTTCATTTCAATATTAATCGACACCTTGGTTCAGGCTAAAACCTTCAAAAACTCTCTAGAAAATGCTTCCTTTAAGTATTTACACCAAATGAGTTCCACAAATTTGTGAATCGCACAGTTTTGCTTGAAAATTTTTTTTATTTGAAAAAATTGAAAATCGGTCTGAAAGTGAGATAGTAGATGAATTCAAAAGCCGTCACAATACTAAATCCCATGATGAGTCCCAAAAGTCCTCCAAATGAAGCTGAAATGTGGAACAAGTCAGCCAACAGAATCTTCTGGAATCCTTTCTTACTTACCCAACATCGAAAGCCAATTTTGATAGATGTCCGTTCTGTATCTGGTCGACATCAGATCGCTAAAGAACACATGCAACAGTATGCTCTCCTTTGGATCCATATCAACGCTGTAACCAAGAAAAGTTTTAAAAACGTCTTCGAACAACTCTCTACATACATTCCTCCAATATTATTTGCTGCAAACTTTGTATTCAACTTCCCCATTGTTATATCAGAAGGATATTGATTCAGTTCACAGTCTGGCAAGCAATCACACGTGGATGCCCCATTGCTAGTTCCTCTGATCATTGTATTCTCAAGAGTTGGAAGGGCTTTGATCAGGATATCTGTGTACATAAGGGAATGTATCTTATAAAAGTTTCTCAGTCCAGAAAGACCAGTCTTACCTCGATTTTTGATAATGCAGAGAAACTGTCCATAGTTGCACACGGGATAGCTGCCATTATTCGGTAAGTTTATTGGAATGCATCCACACATCTTGTAGATCATGGTTACTCTGCATTCCATCAAGCAATTGATGTACGAATACTTCTGCATCACTCGCAGCTTTTTTTCATTGGCAAAGAGACAGCTCCTCAGCTTAATGGGCATCGCCTTAACATCCGCCGTTGCGTATGTGGATTCAGGAGAAATACGTACGAAACTTTCCCGGGACGACGTCAATACCTTCATTTCAGCATTTTCATCGGGAAAGTCATAGGAGTCATGTATCAATAGCCGAAAGCCATAGCTGCTGACATACGTGCCAAAGTAGTCTTCGATTTCCGGGTTGAGGAGGATTGTCAGTCCAGTTGGGTATTCACAGCCAGTTACACGAAATGGCATTTTTGGGACTTGGTAGGCTAGTTTACTAGAAAAAGCAATCAGTTTTGGTTAAGAGGGGGAATGCGATACAAAACTGACTTACGGTGGAAAATTATTCGTCGTCATTCCAAAATAATTAAAGGAACAACAAATGCCATCGGTTGTGTTGATTCTCTGAAATAAACTGTCGCATCGGGAGTTAGTTCCCTTCCAAATGCATCGTACTATCATGTCAATGCAGTTTGGGGTCAATTCATCAACAAGGCGACTGCCAGTGTAGTTGTTCAGCTTAAGAATCTCCTCTAGTCGTCGAAAATCACTGGAATTGTAGTTTAGGGCGTAGCTTAGATACATCGTTATACGGAAGAGGCCAGCTATTTCTTCGTCGGTTATCTTGTCGGTGCGATTCCTAAGGAAATTGACAAACAAATATTATTGTTACTTTGCAGTGAAGGATATTGAAGAATGGCAACTACCTCACTAAAGCTAGAGTTACACCTTTCAATGAAGAGAAATATACAATCCACATCCTAGCACACTTTGGGAACTGACATGACACCTAACTATGGTATTGGAACAGCTTACCCTAGGCTAGTTGTTGACTTCGACAATCTTAACTCGCCTCCAAAAGTCTAGAGTCTAAGTACAGACCTTTCAAACCTACGCATTAAGAATGCCCTCACCCTTCGCATTGTTGCTAGGCTTGGATGGTTGAACAGGGTGTGTGATTGAATCTCACTTTCGACTCTATTGTAACCGCTGTGTTCCCCTCGTTGTCTCTGAAAGGAATATACTTTTTGTTGGTGAGTTGCTATAGGAAGGGTGGGGGTTGTTCAATCTATTGAGGTTATTGACGTTGATCCGGAAGTAGCTTTGTTTGTTTACAGAACTTTCTTCTGTCACCGATTCCTCTTTTTCTGAGTTGCATTATATCCGGTATCAATGGTGCTTCCAGGTCTGATTTCTCCTCTTCGCAGTTGATGCAGATTGTCGTATCCGTAAGGCTGATCTAGTGTGCATCCTTATTGAGATTAATGTGCCCAGTTCCACCATCAGCCTCAATTGAGTTGTACTGGAACTTAGAGCTCGTTTCGTTAGTTTGTTGTTTGGCCCCTTTACGATTGATCTGACCACTTTACTGGTTACTAGGTCCACCCAATACTTAATGCTGTTCTACTGGATCTGCTTATAAATGACTGCCTTGATGGTCGTTAGCAGAACTCCAATTATTCTTTCGAAAGTCGATTCCTTGTTGGCAGGCCTTTTTCATGCCAATCCATCAAGATAGTCGCTAACGGAAATCCAATTCTTCTTTTGGTAGCTGATTCCTTGTTGACAGCCCCCTTCTCTTGCCAATTAGTCAATCAGCTCATTGCCTGCTATAACTTCGTGTCCCAGTACCCAGTTTAGGGGTAGTGTGTTGTGTCAAGGTTCTCTTTACACTCCCTTACCAAAAGTGATTTTGATTCGGGAATTATGATGGCGCTAATTGCTGCTTTCCCATTAGAGCAGACTTCTATTTGCATACCATACATAGGTGCGGTTGGTTAGTAATTCCGCTCCCCGAAGTAAAGCAAATACTTCTGCGTGAAACACGAATGGTTCCAGGTAGGAAGGTAGGTAGAAGGGCTGGCTCTACATGCAGCCAACACTCAGATGACCAATGAATCCATTGTAAACCCCTATCGTGGATATACCAAAAAGTTGGTCTGCAGCACTGGAATAGCTAAACGGCCTATCTGAACCAACCCGATATTGTTATAAATTTCAGGGTGGTAAATGATAGCTTTCCTGACAGCTCGCCCAGGTCTTCGAAGTGGTATTTGGGGAGAACCGTTTTTCTAGTTCTACATAGGCTTGGGCATTCGCATAGATCTGTACTGTACTGCTTCCGTGTCGCCAAAGCCTCGGCAGAGACCATCAGTGTTTAGTCTCATTCTTTTTCGGTGGGTCACCAAGAGGTTGTGGCCGCTAATAATCCCCGTGAAGACCGCTAAGTTGGATTTGTTAAGCGCTAAAATTTGCTTGGCCTGGGCATTGTCATGTTTTGCTTAAAGTATTCTGGCGATATGACAAGATGACAGTGCGCTTCATCTTTCATCAGCTAGTCGCGAGAAGACTTGCTCTATATTTGTTTTAACAAGAGCTAAGGGCGTTAGAACAGAGGTAACAACCAATATCAGGTCCTGTTCGGACCTGACGCCTAATCTTTAAAATAGTCCGCCTATTCGTTTCCGTGAATGCCGGACTGTCCAGGAACTCAAAGAAGTGTAACATCGTGGTTTGCTATGAGTGCTGTGTTTCATCAGTTTGGATTTGACTATTGTCGATGTACTTGTCGATCCTATTTCTTGAATTGAGTTTTGTGAATAGTTCTCGTGCCGCTTCTTCAATTTCTAATACTTCCGATTGGAACACACGGCTGAGCAAGCAGAGAGCGAGCAATTTCGGGTTCAGATGAATATATGTATGTCAGAGGCTACTCCTTCGGGTTGATGGTCCTACCGTTAATCCCATCCCCTCTTACGGTAAAGATTGTTTTAACGATTAGGCTAAAGTCCTTGAGTGGCGATATATAATCTGTGTTGATACCCAAGAGTGCCCATCTCGCAATAGTGCGGTGACCCGTTTTACCCTCTTTCCAAAGGTTGGATTGCTTCAAGCGAAGGGCACTCTTTGCAGCCATTTCCTTTAGGCATACGTCTATTGGGATCATTACTAGTATGGTTTCAAGGATTGCAGTCGGCGTGTTTCTGATGGCACTGGTAGTCCCTATACATGATAATGTTTGTATCCTGGCCAATGCTCTGAGGTATGTGAGCACCACCAGACTAGGCACCCGTTTTTTTAACAAAGTTTGTGCTACCTACGTGGCTATGAAAAAAAAATGAAGTACACAGGTTTCCCGTTGAGTCTCAAGGGCCCGATCTGTGGGATTGTTCTCTTGTTAGTGCAGATGGCTACTTCTGTTTTCAAGGGAATAACATTTAGTCCACATCTTTCCACCCATTTGTGTAAGGTTTTGAAAGCGGCGGATTGAAGTTCTTCGGTGATGGTTAGTATGAACTTACATGTCGCCGTTATGACAACGTCATCCGCATATGCGACAACTTTGACCACACTTCGTTCTAGTTTCTTTAAGATTCCGTCCGAGACCATAATCCATACTGGAGGGTATAGAACCCCACCTTGTGGGGTGCCACTGAAGGCGTGTGCATATACTTGGCAGTCACCCAGTTCTGAGTTGATGTCTCGATCCAGTCTGAGATTCCTGGGTCTATGTTTTCTTGGTCCAGTGCTAGTGGTATAGATTCAGCTTTTACATTACTCCTTCTATATCGAGGAAGGCCGCTAGCCTGAATTCCTTGTGGTGGAGTGAACTTTCCATCCTTGTTAACACCCCATGCAGGGCTGCCTCAACAGATTGGCCTTTAGCATAGGCGTGTTGGGCTGAGGACATAACCCTAGGACTTTGTTTGGAGCGAATGTGTGAATCTATTAATCTTTCAAATGCCTGGAGTAGGAACGAGGTAAGATCAATCGGCCTAAAGTCTTTTGGGCTAGTATGTGAGAGTTTACCCACTTTGGGTATGGAAATGATTTCGACTTCTTTTCAAGAGGGAAATAATTCCGCCCTGCGGTGTTACAGTTTTGACTTCTACTAGAAGTTAGCTTCTTTATGTGGTCTCAGCAAATAATTTTTCCTGAAATTACTTTGCTTAAGGAATAGTGCGGTAACCGAATAAAAATGTTAGGGTAGTGCCTTAGGTCATTGAATCAATCTGGCATTGAGGTAAAGCCGCTAATAGGGATGATGGGCTATCAAGCCGGTTGTTAAGCCGATTTGACGACCAATCCTGCAGATGGCGATGGTCCTCTTAAATCATTGAAAGGACAAGGGTTTTCCTTTTTAATGAAGATATGTAGTGTAGGGCAATTGCTCTGAAAGTGGGAAATGTATGTTCCTTCTCTTAATTTATACAGCTTCTACCTATACGGATTTTATTTTTGACGATTCCGAAAATTTTATGGCTACTTGATTTTTCACTCGGAGTATTGTACAGTGATCTCGAGGTGTAGTAGTGATTTTTACGTCAACCGACCTCGAGTAGATTATTGGTCGCATACCACATGCAATTTCGGAACAGATTGTATATATCCCTGGTGCGGAATTGTTTATAATTGGATTAGACATTCAGTTTTACTTAGAATCTATTCCCCCTGTCGTTGGACTTTGCTAGAAAGTACAAAAAGATACATCTCTCTACCAGTCCAATCGGAAAGTAGACTTCTTTCTTAAGGGATAACACTATTGTACTATGTAGGTTGGAAGATGACACAGCCGAATCAAAATTATTATGTTCCACATGGATGACTGATTGTGCGCCTTAAATTCCGACAAACCTCTCGAATCTCCAATAATTCTATACTGTAATGTTATCCTTTGAACCGTCTGTGTAAATTGTTCATTCAAATTTGCTTCTTCACTTTTTCACTATCCGAGTCTATCATGGAAGGAAAGCCTGCTCTAAAGCCTTTCATAAATTTCAGTTTGGATGTAGTGTAGTTAGTGAGAATGTTTGTCAGATCTCCTGGTAATGAATCTGTAATGATCCCAATTTCTGTCAAGTCTTCGTTACTCGGTCACATTATAAAGATTTAGCAAACAGATCAGAATCAGCAGATGTTGAGCCTATGTCCCCGTCATAAATTCTATTATATAAACATATATCTACCACTATCTACCACTTCTTCCTCAGCTATCTACCACTAATTTCGTTCAGAATGAACAACGACCTCTAGCAACTCGGGGCGCTATCCCAGCATTATAAACTTACTTCCCTCAAAAACAAAGTCTTTCCCTGTAACACGGTATTTTGTAAAGTGATTTTCGAAGACTAGGTTTAATACGATAGTATGTGAAATTTTTATCTCTACGACTCCTGAATTTTCATGGTTGTCAGCTCTAAGGACACAAACTTACTAAAAAACGTAAAAACTTCATGCAGAAATCCATGCAGAAACCCTTAACGTATCTCTGGGACCACAATCATATATAGATTCGATAAACTTACATCTTCTTAGCCAAACTCATTGCCTTGAGTTTCGAGATCTTATTAAAGTTGCATATCGTCACCGCAGGAAAGGGTACGTTCCACGTTGGAAAATGAGAACTTTCTATGACAGTTACCGTCGGAGTTTCACGATTTGACGTCCACGATACCGAAACCAAAACAATCGATGTAATGATTGCAAGTACGACTACCCCGATCCAGAAAACGCGCTCCCAGTACGTAATGCCTGGACGAGTTATATAATTAAAACCATGAAGGCTGGTTGTCTCACAGTAATAGTTGAAACTGTCCGATATCCATTTCTTGAAAACGTTCCACGGACTTTTGACGTACTTTGTCTTAACTTCTTTAATTGAATCTGCTGAAACCGGCGGTGTAATTGGTTCAACCGTGCGAATCGTAAAAATTCGTTTTTTAGACATTTTCTCTTCATGAAGGTAAATCAAAGACTAAGGACTAATTTCTGACAAACCACACTCCATTCTGTTGTTTATCGATTAACATTAACCAAACCCAATTTATTGATAAACTAAATACATGATAGTCAATCAATTAGTGTTTGCCTTGACCCGTGTCACTAGTTTGACACATTTTATGTACAGGGGTCGAACGCAGAGGAAGAAAAACGCCTCTGATAATGATACAACACTGAAGCCCATTGTAATGCCAGTTATTCCACCAACAGTTCCGACAATTGATTGCCAGCTCTCGAGGGCGTCGATACGATAGCGGTGCGTCCTTAAATCAGCGAAAAAGACATGCATCAGTATTTGATCCGTAATTGTGATGTTTTTACTGGAATGAGATTTAATTTACACTGGTCAAGGCGTTTAGGAAGGCTTACTTACAAAAATCGATGTACTCCCTTGACAAATGTCCTATTAAAGCGACCACTTGCTAATGTCGTTCGATATTTATTGAAGGAGCACTCGGGCATGCAGCCACAAATTTTGGTTCCCAGTACATTCGAGTCCTCGACCAAATTCTGGAAGTTTTCTAAACCAAAAGGTCAGCCGTAGGAAAAAGCCTAGGGCCTCTACTTACCATTCTCTCGAAAGACACAATCAGATGATGACAAATTGCACATATCTCGTCCGGGGAAGCGAACCATATGATGTGGAATACATCCGCACTTATCCAAGACCCGAAAGCTCACACACTCGGCGAGGCAATTCCAGTATGAATACTCACTAAAGTACTGCAAATTGTGTTCCGGATCAAAGGTACAGCCCCGTGTTGCGAAACCCATGTTACGCAGATACTTGGTGCCGTAGGTGACCGTACTCTTGACAGCAATGTATGTTTCAGTTTGTACAGCCATGAAGTCATTTTCTGAGTTATCTTCGGGAAAATCGTATGCATCGTGTATAATCACCCGGTAGCCAGGGGCTTTGAGATATCCAGCCATGTAGTCCTTGCTGTGAGAGTCTATTAAGACTGTTAGACCGGTTTCGGCGCCACATCCACTCACATGTCGTGGGTTCAATGGCGTTAAGGATTGGATATTTCTAGAGAGTTTCTATTGCAACAGGTTGTTCACAAAATATATCCAACTACCAACCTTCGAGACCGATTGACTGGCCTTGCATAGTAATTAAAGGAGCAACATCGTCCCCTCGGCATGAGGATGGCTTCAAACAGAGAATCACAGGGGGTCGATCGGCCCTTCCACATACACCTAACCATCTCCTCCATGCAGTCTGGGGTAACCTCGATAAAATATTTCAACAAAGTATAGTTATTGTACGCCAGAACATGGTCGAATTTCTCAAAGTCCTTGCCGGTGGCATGAATGCTCTCCGTCATGTAGAACGGAGCCTGAAAAAGTCGTAGAATCTCCGGTACCGAGAGGTTAGTTGTAGAAGCACTATAAAAATACAGATACTCGTTCAGAGCAATTTTTTGTGTAAATCATTGCAACTTACAACTTATTTGCGAGCTTCAATCCTTTTATCCTTGAAATCCTATTCAAACTGCACAAGGTAACTGCTGGAAATGGCACCATGTAGGCAGGATAATGAGTAGACTCAATATGTGTCATTGTAGGGGTTCCAGCGTTGATCAGCATCGATTTGTATAGAATTAAAGCGGTGAAGATAACTGAATTGACTATGATTATGTACCAAGCGAATCGTTCGTATATTGAAGCCCTTTTAGTTAGGATGAGCATAGAGAATCCATGAATACTCGTCGATTCGCAAAACATTTCAAATGAAGACATCTCTTGCTTAGGCGGTTCAGTTGAAGGCGAAGCAAGTTGTTGGACTTGCTTGGATTCCACCTTCGGCTTGAGGTAGTTTTCGAAATTTACCAGATAAATCGGGTTCTTGTCGGTGGCCATTGTGTGTGACTAATGAGGATATTACTGGAGGGTTACCCAGATTTATATGCTTTGAGAGAAACGCCCTTTCTATGTTTTACTACTTTGTCTAGATAAGATCTTTTGTTGAAGTAGAATTTTCGGTTGATTGGCCTAGAAGTAGGCAATTAGTACAACGAAGCATTTTATTGCGTTCCAGTGTTTCTCAAATATTTTGCGTGGAAAATCTTTTTAAATAAAATTTTAAAGGGGATTCTGTTTTATAAGCAAGAAAACAGACTTAAGGGTGAATACTGGATCGTCATTACAAGGATTTTGCGCCTGGTGTTAAATAGACATAGGTACACATAAGAGTCACAGTGGATTGTCACAGTTTAATTAAAATAAATTGGACGATGCCTCAGCATATGCCAGTCAGTTTATGCGACGTGCGAAAGCACCAATGACAGCCAGCTGTGTTCTGTCAATAATGTTTTGAAAGATTGTGCTTCCGGTGTTGACTTATGAGTTTCGAAAAAAATCACATGACAGCGCGTCACCTTATCTAAATCCTCTTTTGATATCAAAGGTCTCGGTGAGATCGTTACCGACCTGGATGAAGCAGCGATCGTTCTCCATCATCATCCTGCACAGGCGAAGGAGTTTGGCAGGGATGCCAAAACTAGACATAGCTCTGTATAGCTCGTCTCTATAAATGCTGTCATATGCGGCCTTGAAAGCGATATAAAGATGATGGGTATTGATTTGGACTTCTTTGGTCTTATCCAGGATCTGTCGAAGTGTGAAAATGCAACCACACTGGTAGGGACCGATCAGGGTGCTGATGAAGGGTTTCAGGCATTCACACAGTAGGGTAGATAAGATCTTGTACGGGATGTAGAGGAGTTTAATATCTCTTTGCGCAATTCAGGGGATCTCCTTTCTTGTGGATCAGGCAAACGATACTGAGATTCCATTTTCAAGTCTGAAAAATTTTTAGAAACGGATTGAGGTATGCCCTCTACCAAGTCATCTCCAGCTGCTTTGAATATCTCGTCCTGTAGGCAATCTGGTTCAGTAGCCTTGTTGTACTTAAGCTTGGATATTGCTATCCTAACTGGTCAAGTGGACCACTTCCAAGTGGAAATGGCTATCATCATCTAGATTGAATGGTTCATTCTACCTAACAGCGGAATGTTGGTCTTCGTCGCCGTTATACAGTCTGCAGAAGAAGGTTTTTTCCATATTTGCAGCACCTACTGTGACTCTACTATGAGGTTTCCTTCTTCATCTCTACAGGGCTCCGTACGGGTCTTATTGGCCTGACACTTTTTCTTACGTACTGGTAAAACTTTTGTACATTACCCTTGGAGTAATGTTTTCGATCGGTCGCTTCTTGTGCTCCTTTTTGTTTTTTTCGGAGAACCCGATGTTCTTTCCGTCTCTTCTGCTCGTAGAGATCACTGACAACCCACGTCCTTCTTTTCAGCGCTTTGTATTCCTCTTTTTTAGCTGCATGTATTTGCTGGCATTCTTCGTCAAACCAGGGGATTCTTAGTGGTGGTCGGCTGAAACCTAGCAAATCAGTTGCGACAATTTTGATGGCATGTTGGCAGCCCTGCCGTTGGTCTTTAGCATTTCGTACTGACGATGGAGATTTCGGGATACACGTTCGGCAAAGATTCTGGCGGTCTCTTGCGAATATTGAGATGATGAAACCATGTACTTGCTATAGTGACGTTAAGTCCCGCCATAAAGTCAACAAGCCGATGTCCATTGTCAGATATGGTGTCGTATAGGCTATGCATACCAACTGTCCTACCAAAGATGTCCTACTTTCCTATCTTAGCGTTAAAATCGTCTTACACAATTTTGTCGTCATACTCAGGACGTTGCTCATATCATACGTCTTGCCGAGGAGCTCGTAGAAACATTCTTTGCTGACGTTTCTGCTCTCTATAGCAATCACCGTAATAGATGTAATAGTTATTCATCCTTTTTTGCCCGGCCCATCCCATTGCACTTCCTGGATAGCGGTGTTGTCCGCATTATAGCCTCTACTAATTCTTCAGCTGCACACGGTTAAGGGTTCGAACACCCCACGTGCGGATCGGAAGGTGTTTCCGTGTTTCGATTTAGGGTTTCGATTTAGGGTCGTCAACATAAGATTCATCCTTATCTGAGGCTTGTTTAGGTGTCCGTGGTCGGAAAGCACAATCCCCAACATGGAGGACCAATTCCCTGTTATATCCCTAGGACGAAGGGCCGAGTTTTCCGGAATCAGGAACCCACTTGAGCGCCTCCGTTGGCCCATTAAGGGTTCATCCGCCAGCAACTCCCCTATAGACCCCATAAACATAGAATACGAATATTTCGAGGCAACTCATATAGTTCGGTCTGACTGGTACTGTGGACACGACCGTTGATTTCATCCGCTGCCGTCCGGATAAGGAAAAAGTGTCCTGGAGTGAAAACACTCCTCTTTCTTCTCTCGTCTACTGCCTCCAATTACCTTCCAAAGGGGTTTGTTACCCAATCTCCGGCCGAGGTGCTAAGCACCCAGTAGCCACCAACATGAAGGTGCAGATTAGAAGTTGATAGTTAGAAGCTATCGTAAGCACGCTTGTGCTTCTTAATCCGTAGTATTTTGTTCGAGTTTGCACATGGCTACTCCAGTGGAATTGCTCGGTAAAATTACTCAATAAACTTGTGAATCTTCTTTGGATATCTTGGGTGCACGATGCCTTAAGGCAGGAAACGTAATATGTTGCACGTAGTATGTCGCACGTAGTATGGTGCTTTATGAAATCTTCTAGTTGTCTGAATCTTTAGTTGTTACATCTCCTTTCTTTCATTTTGATCCATTCTGTGTTCTGTTCTTCATGATCTTTCATCTTGGTTGGCATTTAGTATTCTTTGCTGTGCAGCTGATGTTTGCACCATAGCGCGTCACTCTATTGATGAAGAAACTAGACATGGCGTATCATAAAGGACTTATGATCTACGAGTACTGTAGACAATTTTATAGTGGATGGAATGCCAAACCATAGTTTGCTTTTAAATGGACCATTCCGGCCTAAAACCGGGAAAGGAATTACCAGATTGTTGACGAATGCTTTAAAGCAATTAATTTGTAAACAACTTAAAGGTACTTCTCCCTCTTGTCGAATGCTGAATTCTATTTTTCGGATGTACAAACATAGTCTCATCTACCTTAGCCTCATTCTATCAGTTGCTTCAGCAGTTTTGGTTTTTCCTTTTATTTTAGTTGGAAAGATATGATTCTTGTCCGTGAGGTCGATTTTAAATCTTTATGATATCTAACAGCGATAAGGACGCTGTTCAACTTAGTATTCAACATCTGGAAGGGGTTCAAAGAAATCCTTGTTCGTATTAGTAGACTCTTTATTCCTTACCGTATTCCGTTTACAAATACAAATATTTGGATCGAGAGGTCCATGGAGTTTACAACCATTCATGTTGTGCCTGTTCTTCTCACGAATGGAAGATGTCTACTGTTTAATGCCATGTCCGAGACACAATTTTTGTTTTGAGAACCTTTTTTCATGACAATTTTTCTCTCGGATGTTTGTCAGAAGCTCGCAAGAGATGGATGAAGGGTGAAGAACTTTTTGGTGTTATCCAGAATTCGAAATACGAACCTCTAGCACAGTAGTCCAACACACTAACTATGAAGCGACGGTGCGTATTCAAAACAGAATGCTGGTTTCGTTATCGAATTTATTTTGCCAAATTCTATTTCCCCGTCTATAAATAGAAATATTTTGATGTACCACCGTACCTATCATTCATACATTATCATGACGAACGTGTACAACGCCGTGTCGTTGTCATTGCACGCTACAATGTGTCAGAATATTCAAAACAAACTGATATCAATCACAATTAAGCCCGCAAACTACTCCATGCTTGTGCCTATCATCAAACCAAATTGCATTCAATCAAAGCGTGGAATATTCAAGGCGCCTTCACAGCGGTCACCAGACCGTTTTCATTCAAATTTAACAAAAACGCGTTCATTTGTCTCATCACTGAGCCCGAATGGCGCCGCCCGCCCCAACACACAATGTCTTTATTAGCCTCTAAGTAATGCGCATCCATTTGCCGATCTTTTGAGTCTCAATTACAGACTTGTCAGGCAATTTGAATCTTTGAATCAGCATCTAATTAAACGATACAAGCATCCTGTGTACTAGACCACCGCCATTCCATCGTGAGCCATCGTTCAGTTCCAATTAACAGTGAAAGAGTCACCAGCCAATAAATGAGACCAGACCCCCCTTTTAGATTCATCTCGACTAAGAGTCATTTCCAGATACATGTACGTATCGGAATCATAACGCACCCATCGGCGGATGTTTGTTGTTTCGCTTAAGAAAATTGTTTGATTAATTGAATTTAATTTGTTTACCTGTTAGTCAGAGTTTTTCAATTTAAATAAAACTTCTGTCGGTCAGTCGAATGGAAGGAAACATTTTTTTTTTTTTTTATTTATTTATTCAGCAAATATTTTCGACCACTTTAGAGCGATCCAAGGGGAGAACGTATTCAAAAACAAAACGTTACCATTTTCAAAAAGAATAACACATCTGAAGTGTTTATGGGGCAAGTGTTATTGAATCCAAACAGAGAACCACTTCACGCCACGGACCTGGGGTGTATTTCAAGAACTTTAAGAACACATCTATGAATTGTTTATGACGTCGTTAAAATCTAAATTATCATTGAAACTCAGGGTTGCTGCGTCAGTGATTTAAGAGAATTCATGGAGATTTTCTTAGAAAATATTCTGATTCTGAACCTGATTACCTGAGTAGACAAGTTGTGGTTCTTTTTAGCGTCATCATAACTCATGACACGGACATCATTGGAATTTTGAGAAATATAATTGCGCTCTTAGTGAATCATTGTTTTGAATCAATTGTGCGGTTTGGTTTTGGATTTCTTTCGGAACGTAGTTACATTTTGTTTCCTTACCAAATTTGGAGATTCTTTGGAAGCAGTTGGAATCAGAGAGAATGTGTATGAATTGCTTGTACAGTGCCATTACTTTGGTTTATGATTCTAATTTTTACTTACAAAAGTCACATCATCTTTCCTGGGATACAGGAAGTCAATTAAGTACCACACGGTGCCATTTTGCTTAGATTTCTGCAACGCGTTTACATAAGTTCCCTACAGATCATTTCCAGAGTGCTTCATTCTTATTCAATCGTTCAGCCACTTACAAATACTTTACTGTCTTGTCAGTACCATACAGAAGTTCGCTTCCTGAGTAAAGTATGCCCCTGGTTTAGGTTGAAGTGGCTGGCAGGATATAAATGCCGCATCACACTTAGACCAGTAATAGGTACCACATGGATCATAGGAGAACGTTTTTCTCTACCTATTCGTTAAAACATTTTGAACTTCTGATAAGGCGTAGAAGGTTCTTAATATCCTTGTTTAACAGAACGCCTATATCGTTGTTATAGAAAGCTTCTAACTGAAGCTTCCTTCTGCGGGAGTAAGCTGGGCAGAAACGAAGAAGATGAGGAATAATTTCTTCTTCATTCATGCAGCTTCAACAAAAGTCGATCGCAACAAGGCCGATATTAGACGCGATGGTAGAGGAACTAACGAAGGGCCTTAATCGGGTGATGTCTATCTCATGTCTATTAAGGGCAAGCCTAGACCACTTTGGTGGAATCAGGGGATTCTTTCTCACCGCAAAACGTACAACCGTTTCAACCAGTCCAAGGGTTCCACTGGATCTCGTAGAAAGAGGTCCTTAAGTCTTATAAAACGAATATTAGAAAAGCCCAACGGAAATCCTGAAAACTCTTCTGTGGTAAGATAGAAGAGATCTTAAAATGCATCCAGGCTCCGAAAGATCACTGCGGCCACTCCACTCCACTATATAAAAAGAGTAGCAATCTCGTGGATCACCTTTAGTTCAGAATCCCTGGATTCCCACTACGCAAACACCTGCAGTGCCATTTCGGGTCCAGTTATGATCTCGGCAAGGGCAATGTTAAGCAGCTCCTCTTATCTTGTTACAAAGAGCAAAATTCTTTTGGAAATAAACGGCTTTAAGCCATTCGAGTCTCCTGGACCAGATGGTATTATACCTGCGGAACTTCAGCAGAATGTGGACCTAATCCAGGCTGGGTCAACTGTAATTTTTAAAAGTTGCCTGGATTTAGTTCACATTCCCAAGCCCTAGACGGAGCTCAATGTGGTGTTTATACTCAAGGCTGGTAAAAGTTCGCACGTTAACCTCAAAAATCTTAGACCCATAAGTTTGTCATCATTTTTCCTGAAAACCCTAAAGAAATTGATAGATAAGCAGATACGCTGCAATGTTAATCCAAATATTCTGTCAGCCTCTCAACCACACAGTTCGATTCCCCAAAAGAGAAGAATAGCGGTAGAGGACTGCCGTTCCAAATGAGGATGGAGTAGAAATTAACTGCATTAACTTCTGCTCGGACAGTCCAGCAGCCCTAAAGGCACTAGCAAATCCAAGAATCAACTCCAAATTGGTGAAGGAATGCAAGGAAAAACTTAACACCTTGGCAACCTCCTCCCAGGTCAACCTGAATTGAGTTCCTGGTCACTGCAATATACCAGGAAACGAAGCTACGAATGAATGGAAGGGGCCGGAAAACATAGATATACCTACAGTTACAACTTTGGAGTAGCCTCAAAGATTGTTAAAACCGCATACAGCAGCTCGTTCGCAAAACAGCACGACAACATGTGGAAGGGACTGCAAACCTGCAAATCTGCCGCAGCCATGACTGAGCGCCCTTGCCACCGTCAGGCGAAGAAGGTGCTCGATCTAGGCAGGAGACAAATAAAACGGATGGTCTGGCTATATACCGGACACATCAACCTAAACAAACACGCGTACAGACTGGGTCTGGTGACATCAAGCACCTATCCGGGATACGAGGAAGAGGAAGAAAGCCTCGAGCACTTCCTCTTCGAATCCCGTACTAGGAGCGTTAAGATACGAATACCTAGGAAGACACGTCCTGCCTGGGCTGAGTTATTTTAGACGTTACTACTCTCATCTTTAGATTGCAAAGAGTATACCTTGGTAGCATTCCTTGACATTGGGTTAGCGTTTAACAACGTCGAACCAGACACAATTATAGACTCACTGCCAATTAGTTACTAACAGGTTCATCAACTCAAAGCTGGCCTAGGTCTCAGTTCGGAGGTTCATTAGTAGGTGTACACCACAAGGTGGTGTGATCTCCCCTCTTCTTTGGAATCTAGGTGAATGAACTGCTCCTAGTCCTGGAAGGAGTAGGGTGCAAGGTAGTTGCCTGACGTTTCTATTGCTGTCTCATGGAATCACCTCAATTCGCTTAGGAATCTTCTATAGAACGCCATCTCTAAGCTCTCCAAATGGACTAAAAAATGCTGTCTGGGGGTCAATCCTCGGGGAACCGAACTGGTCCTCTTCACAAGGAAGTATAAAATTTCCAACTTTGTTCCACTGAAATACAAGGCATCCCCTGGTGCTCACAAATACGGCAAGTGCTTAGGCTTAATCGAAGACAGTAAATTAGCCTGGAAACCCAGCATCCTGTAGCGAGTTAAGAAAGCCACAAAGGCTCTGTACTGCTGTAAGAAAGCTCTTGGAAGTAAGTGGGGACTTCAGCCTCGAATTACATATTGGCTCTATATATGGCGTGATCGTCTGGTGGACTGCGCTGGATAGAACCATCCACTACAACTTCCTCAGTCGTGTGCAAAGAACGGCATGCGTCTGCATTAGTGGAGCCCTGAGGACTACTCCAACTGCGACTACGGGCACACTGTGCTAAATCCTTCCGCTCGATATCTACTGCAAACTAGTGGCAGCAAAAGCGGTTAATCGCATAAAATCAATTCTTTTGTGGACCAATCTACAAACTGGCCATTTGTCAATTCTAAATAAACTGCAATTCATTCCAAAAAACACTGATTACACCCTCTCCCAGTTCGTTTCAACAAAAATTTCGAAACCTATATACCCTCCACTACTGACTTGGACGTTGATATAGGGTCTCACAGTGGATCCATTTGCCTGTATAGAGACGGATCCAAGACGAAAAAAAGAGACGTGTGGGTGGTGTTTTCTCCCAAAATCTAAACTGCAAGATCTCCTTCAGCCTTCCCAATTGCTGCAACATGCTCCAGGCGGAAATTATGGCGATCAAGAAGGCCTTGTCTTGGCTAAGGTGCAATTTAATATCCGCGAGGGATGTCACCATTTTTACCGATAGTCAAGCCGCGATTAAATCCCTGGATTCGGTCACCTTCAATCTAAAAGCTGCCCAGAAGTGACGCTTATCTCTCAATGAGATGACTGATAAATTCAAAATTTACCTCATTTGGGTGCCGGGCCATAGGGACATTCCAGGAAATTGCATCGCCGAACTCGCCAGGCATGGCACAACTATGTCGATTCTACCGGAGAAGGAGAATCTCAACATGCCTCTCGCTACGTCTGAACTCTTAATTAAGCAAAATGCATTAAGCGCTACTAACCGCAGGTTGTCAAATTGCACCACTTGCTGTATTACGAAACAGATCTGGCCTAAGCTGGATCTTAAGCATGCTATAAGTCTAATGAGATTTAAGAGATCTCTTATCAGCACAATAGTAGGTGTTATTACAGGCCGCTGTGTTATTGGGAGCCATGCCCTCAGGCTGGATCTCCCGGCAAAAGATTTCTGCAGAAGCTACATGGATGAAGAAGAGGAAGAGACTATTCTTCACCTTCTATGCACCTGCCAAGCTCTCTCAACTCCAAGAAAACTATATCTAGGACAGTACTTCCTCGACAACCTTTGCGAACTAGCTAACATAAGCAATAGCTGCCTCTAGCGCTTTATAATAAGCTCATGTTGCTTCAACGGTTAGATTGAGCCCACTAGATCCTGTAGTATCACAATGAGCCTATTCTGACCAAGTGTGGCTGCACTTGTTGCAGCCTGCCAATCGAATCTAACGCCTCTTTTATAGATAAACTAATTTTCTCTGAAGGTACTAAACTTCACCACCTGCTGATCATTGACATTCTTTTTGTATTTAAAAAAAGTTCAAGAACTGTTTTCTGTTTTGAAGTTCCTATTTTTACCAAAATGAATCATCGATCACACTTTAGACACCTGACCTTGACTAAATCAGGTACCAGTTACAGCTATATTTAGCACCTGGTTCTGTTAAGTGCTGAATAAAACTCACAACAACAGTCAGGTGACAGACACACATACATACATACATATAGTGTAAAATGACAAAAGCTATGTATACATGGCAGGTCTCATC
Source organism: Xylota sylvarum (assembly GCA_905220385.1). Classification (NCBI taxonomy): domain Eukaryota; kingdom Metazoa; phylum Arthropoda; class Insecta; order Diptera; family Syrphidae; genus Xylota; species Xylota sylvarum. The sequence goes on along the minus strand of LR999957.1, from coordinate 96,280,813 downwards.
GTCTTTTACCTCGATCCAGGTCTTATTTGTTAATACGTACACGAGTACCAAATCCATTTGACTTTGATTTGATTAATTCAATTCTATAAACTCTTGATACTTCGTACGTATGTACATTAAAGTGTAGTGCTCCAAAATTAAATTAAATATCCTTAAAGCCTGATTTGTCTGCATCATGGCGATAAATATTAGTTTATTCACCAAACAAGTTTATTTTCTACAACTTTCTGGTGCAACTGGATAAGCCAGTTCATAAACTAAAAAAGACAAGGTAAAACCCCGATCGCATTTAACCACCGACTTTTTTCCCCACTGTATCCGCGAACGGTTATTTGAACTGCAAACTATTCTTTTCCCTCAATGAATTCCAACTTCCGTTTAATCACCTTTTAATGCGTAAAAACAAAAAAAAACAATTAATTCTTCTTTTCTTCTTAACACACTGTGACAGTCATAGTCATCACTGGAACCGGGGAGAGGAGCTAACCTAGTCATAATGCCATTTCTCACCCAATTAGCATTGACGTCATAGCCCGTTCGAATCATTTCGAAACCACAAACAAAAAAAAATTTAATATAATCATTTTTAATCGAATAAATTAACATTTGTTTAATAGTTCATTAGATGTTTCGTTTATTTTAGTCGTCGGACCTATTGATTTGTTGCCTTAAATTTGCCTCATACCGACTACCGAGCTAAATAATGCGGTAGTCGCTCCGCGGTGGTGTATACCAGTTAAGGGAGATCTAATCCTCGATTGATATGTTAATTCAGTTTCAGTGGCGCGAATTACGTCGATAGACTGTGCAGATGATCTGGTTTATTTGTTTGATAAATTTTTTAAGCCTATTTTTATTGTTTTATAGGTTTGTGACTTTCATTCATAAAAATGTGACTTTGACTTAGTTTTGAGTCATTTCGAAAATCAGGAAGTGATTAGAAGTTCAATGAACTTTACACCAGATCCATGGGTCCTATAGGCGCAACCTTGTGGTACTTCATGCAATAACATTCCAGAGCAGTGAATCTGGCATAATCGCCTAACCCAATTCTCGGGAAACATTGATTCACTTCCAAGGTTTGCCATAGTTAAACTGCTTCTGTCTTTTGTAAGCCAAAAATATTTACTCTTAAGCTTAGGCTTCCGCAAACGTAAGCATAAATTAATCAACAACGCTGTATACATTGTAGTTTTCTTTTATATTCCGGGGTTTCCTGGGAACTGTTTTATCTTATCTGAAATTTATTTTGTTTTGCTTTCGTGAGATTGCTGAATGAGCATACGAGTACCTACCATCCTCAGAGTGAAGGCGAGGAAATTTACTTGCATGGCACGTGGTGGGAAGATGTTTCCTTTCTTTCTTTTTTTTTTTGTTGCGGAAATGGATTAAGCGAAGAAGAACATAAATCTGATACAGACGTACTTACGTAGTTTGCAAAACGAGGTGCATTGCACCTTGGAGTGTTGTTAATTTTCAGTAGAAGCACGTTCAGTTCGAGAGAAAGATTTAAGTTGTTTTTTTTTTCTAGGAAGTTATATTTTTTTTTGGAAAGGTTAGGGGCTAAACCGTAGGTTTTGGTTTAGATTGATGGGTGCTGCTCACTAAGGCCAAAAGGATTGGGTCCATTGCGCCCAAATAGTTAATTTAACCCAGGAAACGCTGAAAAGAAAACCGCTGTATTAGAACCACCCCGATAGTGATATGAATCGCAGCAGGAGGTCCATCAGCTCGACATTACCCACGTCGTCCAAGTTAGTTCTCATTATTCTGGCAGATAGAGCAGTTGTGGGACATATTCAATTTGTCTCTCGTCCTATACCCAGGCACTCCCCATGAATACCAATGGCACAGTGCCCAGTAATTATACCAGAGAGGATCCATATATTGTGGCCATTGCACATGTTGTCTAGATGAGTACATCGTCAATTGGCTCGACCAGTGGCTTCATCCTCACATTTTTCTTTCACATATTGGAAATCCAGCGCCAAACCTTTTCTTTTAAGCTCATCAGCCCTTTTATTTCCTAAGATATCCATATGCCCTGGTACCCAGCAGAGGGTTACCTTATTGCCTCTAATTACAGCAGATCCCAGAGCCATAATAGGTGCTTAGCTGTCTATACCGACAGTTATCATTTTACCAACAATATTGCTCTCACGTATAATTTCGGCAGCCCTGGGCCAAATCCGTCTTAGAACCATCGGCGTAGAAGTCCAGTTCCTTCTTATTGTCGGTTCTACGGTGCTCCCAGTACGCTCTACCCGGAATTCGAATAGAAAATCTACTTTTAGATCGAAGCATCGGGTTCATGTGTTCAGTAACCGTCGATCCGTTGGTGGCCTCCCATCCAAAAAGTATCGATGCGTTGCCATGAGGGTTCGATGACCGTTATCGTACTGCCTTCAGTCTTACAGCAGTTTTGGTCGCCAGACTGCTGCAATACAAATCATTCATGGATGTTTTCCTTTTGGTTTCATTTGAAATTCAGAATTACACATCAATATCGCACCGACTGACCTCGAGAAACTGAGTTCAATTTCGCTAATCTTAGGGGGACATCAGTCTCTTCCTAGTGAAATGCACTACCTCCGTAGTCCATTGACTCCCAGTCCATTGCTGCTAGCCTAGTCATCCACTTGTTATAATGCGAGATTCAGCTTTTCACTTAGGACTGAAAGGAGCTTCCCTGAGGCCAGGATGACACATCATCAGCATAGGCTGACACGATGAAGCCATCTTCCTTCAATCTTATTTAGATCTCGTCAACCACGAGAAGACATATTAGGGGAGAGAGGACTCAACCTTGGGACGTTTCTCTGCAAACCCTCTTCCGCATACTTGTATCTCCCAGTGTGATGTGTATCGTTCTCGATCTGAGCATCAGTGCAATCCAGTTGCAGAGTCCGGTGTTTAGTTTAGTTTTTTTTTTTCGTAAACTGTACAGGATCACATTGGCTCCCACATTGTTGAACGCTCCTTCAATGTTTAGGAATGCTCCCAGAGTAAATTCCTTAAAGTGGAGTGATCTTTCTATAGTGGAGAGCTCTGTCCACCGATCTGCCACGGATATATGCATATTGTGATTAGGATAGGTAGTTGTCGCCAATCACCATTCTTATGTGTACATCTATTAAACGTTGCAATGTTCTCAGCAGAAAGCACGATAGACTGGTTTAAAGTCCTTTAAGGCCTTGCTTTTCCAACCCTGGAAATGAATATGACACTTACCTCTGGCCATGCTTTCGGAACATAACGTAACTTAAGGTAGCCATGGAATAAATAATAATATATTCTAACTTGAGCAGCACCACAGGCAGAATGTTATCCATTCCTGGAGCGTAGTAATGATTTAATTGCTGAAGCTATCTTTTCTTCATCTATTATATTCACTACTTCATCTGCGTTCATTCCCGACAACGTCTCTGGAATTATTGGTATATTATCTCTGGTCACCAATGAGCAACCGGGATAGTAAGTTGCTGAGCAATACCTTATGTACCTACTCATTGTCAAGTCATGAAGCATTCTAGTTTCTGCAAGTTAACAGACTGAATCACTGGTTCCCAGTGCTCACGTGTAGACATAGTATCACTCAATTCACAGAGAAACAGAAATGTCTATTACATAATTTTGCACCTTCGTAGATTCCCGGAATCCATATTGTGACGATTGTTAGCATTTAGTTATACACACCAAGTTAATTGGGGTCCTCTTCTACTTGAGCGAGCCACCTTAAGCGAGGTTTTCCTCTACACAGCGCCGTTCCTTCAGGGTGAGATCGAATACTTTGATCTCCTGATTTTGGCATGTGAGTTTTGCATAACTTTTTTCAAGAACCATGTTCAAGAAATCTCATGATAGCGCACCGTACTATCTAAATTCATATCCATATGTCAACATCATTGACTACTATTCTACTACTAGATGTCCGTGTTTATCCCTGGAGGCGTCGGTTGTGGTTTTGTAGCCTTGACATATTCTTTCTGCCCTCTGGTAAGCTTTCCGAATCTTATTCCTGCAATTGCATTTCTCTATTTCCTCTATTGCATGCTTCTCATGCTTCTTCTTTTTCCTCTTGAGACCATCCCTTCTTTGGTCCAGCTCTGGTCCTTCTAGGCTGCGCCGCTTTGTATACTTCTTGGTTTTCTGCATTTGCTTGCCAGCATTTTTGTCGAACCAGGGGTTTCATTCTGTTGAGTGAGTGAAATCCAGCGGCAGCGTCTCTGGCAGGTTTTTGACAGTTTTTGGCGATACCGTCCACTTATCCCACAATTTTTGTTAATTTTTTATTCTCGCACAGGACAGCTTCATGATCGCTGTGTGTAATGATCACTGATCTTCTATTATGTCCTTTCTGATGCTGCTAGCAAAAGTAAGATCGATGATCAGACCCCTTTCCTGCGAAACATGTATTTATTGGCGCGATCTCAAAGCGCTACTTCTAAGGTTGTTAAGGCTTCCGAAATTCAACAGGCTCTTCTGTTTATTCTTGAACTTCCGCATTCTACTACTTACTTAGGTGGCGCTACAGTCCGGGGTGGACCTGGGTCGTAATTCTACTACTACTCATGCATTATAATAGACAGTTATGACAACTGGAAATCGACCTCTAGGATTCATGATAAGCTTCGATGGGGTTTAGCAACTGTAGATCATTATTTTTAACTTAAATCAGACTAGTGTCAGGACTTTCTTCTTCCTGATAAAGGCGATTGCTGCATATACTAATCGGAGCTTAGTCGGTTGTGTCCATACACTTTAATTGTACGCTACGTTCACCCCTAGTTCGATAAGTAAACTGAAATTATAGCAAGCATCAACTTTGGCTACTATCATCCTTGTTTTTTGAGTACCATGCGAAGATCTTCTTAGTAGCCTTGTAACTCTGCCTAATAGAAGTCTTCTCCTGTAGCTCGACCTCCCGATGTTTGGTATAATCTAGAAGATGTATTCTCGATGATGTTTCAATGTTAGTCCTGCGTCTATACTTATTCCAAGGTACTTTACCGCTGCTTTGGATATGGCCTCAGTTTCTTGGTCCACTAGTAAGAGGGCAGATAGATGACAAGTCAAACTTTGAAGGATTCTAATGATCTAGCTACTGTCTTGCTTTACATTTTCCAGAAGTTTTACTAATTTCTTCAGCAATTGAGGATTAGTTTGTCTTCGAAACTTGATCAATTCACCACTGAGGGCACACCAACTCTTATGAGTCTTAGGAAAAGTGACTGCCTGTCTTAATATCTTTAAGAGTCATTGGAATTCTTTGACTTCTCTGGGACTAAAGTTGGCAACTATTGGCTCTATAAAGAGCACCTAAATGCGACATTATCAGCCAGTGTCCATCATTAAGGCCCAGGTTCAGCTCGAAGTGTAGCGCTACCTAGGTAATAAGTAAGTGTACCATTGCTCTTCCTTCTTTAATCACAAGATACAAAAAAAAATGAAAAATCGATCTGAAATACTAACACATTTCGCTACGTCTAGATTGTCCGAAAAGGAATAATGAAACTGTTATATTGAAAGACAGTGGCATTCACCTTGCAGTTTTAGTTTCTTTAATTCTCCCACCCACATCCAAACCGCTCCAAACCAAGTGATGAATTGTTTATTTTTAGCGCAACTTTGTTTATTTTCCAAACTCAGCACCATTTGATGAAAATCCATCATCTCATTGTAAAGTAAACATCATTAACATAGTCCAGATGTTTAAGATAAGATCTCATTTTTCAGAATTAATTTTCCTCAAACAACATCACTGAGCACTATCTACAGAATAACAAACAAAAAGGTCAACAAGTACTTGTTAAGTCAACTTAACCTGTTCAACAAGTGAAGATCATTTATGTAAAACAACGAAAACCGAAACAATTGTTGAAAAAAATTACACTCGACTTGTTGAATCACTTCAAGAAGTAAGTCTTACGCGATGAGTCGAAGACAGTAGTGACAGAAACGATGAGTTTATCACTTTTTGAAAGATTCCAAAACAGTTGTTGTAGTGTCTAAAGGATATTTTCAACAGTTGTTGAATTTCACTTGTTTAACTAGAACTTGATGTATTGTGTTATAGGCAGTTATATGTAAGTAACCTTGTCATCGAACACCTTAGCATTGTGTAAAATACGACAAAATGCGACCTCCTCGTTGCTAGTCTTTATAACAAATCCCACTTGATGTTTCTCAAAGACGATAAAAGAAGAGCTTGTTTATATTTCTTGATTCGCTCCAGAATTATGAGAGCTTCGACTTTGACAACTGCTATAAAAACACAAACTAAATTCGCGAATTGGTTGCAAGTGATTGCTCATGTGGGTTCGTAATCATGTTATTGTCGTTTAGGCTGCGTAATCTTCTTTTTTTTTTCTGTTGACCTGATCCTCATCCGAGATCAGCTAAGAACGATCGTAACTCTTAACAGCCTGTTGCTATTTATTTGCTATTTCTTGTCATTCAGTACAGAAACATTCATGCCGTTTCATTCATCTACTTTTTAATTTGTGCTCGATTTTGCATTTATCTAGCTTTACTGCTGTCAAATTGTGGACCACAAATTGTATTCAATGAAGATCGTTATAGATCAATGTTCATTGTACAGGAACAAACGCTATACTAGGCAAACGATTACCTTGTACGAGTATGTACCCAAAATATCGTTTCAACTTCAAAAGAGTTTCAAGAAACAACCTCATTGGATAATTTCTTTCAAAAGTGGGCACACCTGTCAATTAGTTCGTTCTTGTATGTCATTTCCTAAATATTCATCATCATCTGTCATTGTTACGTCAAAACACGTTTGTACCCCCCACAATGACACGAACAAACCATAATCATAAAGCCGACCGAAAAGGAATGGTTCCCAAAAGAACATTGAAATACTAATGATAGCTAATTGCAAGTGACATTTAAGAACTGTCAAACCGGCTCTTCTTCCCTACACAGATGGAGATGGAAAATTTCTCAATTAACTACAATCGATGATAACTTGATCCTCAATTAATGCAAGCAACCACTTTGTTTCCTATCAATTACATTGCTAAACAAAATTTCAAAGAAAAACAAATTAGGTAGATTGTTTAACAAAAACAACAAAAATATTCAATTTGCGGTCAACAAATGAAACAAGACTCCGAAAACAAACATTTCGACATAACCACAACTCTGAGGCTGAGATCTGGATTCGATTGTGATTACTAATGTTTTGCCTACTGTGCGTCAATTTGCATTTACGCCTAAGTGCGTTGCGTGGCGTTGGCGGTGGTTTTTGCAACTTAGCACTGACAGACGTCATCATAGAACGGCGTGTGGTGTCCTTCCTCCGAGCTGGAAGTGTCATCGACTATTTGAACTCAGATTAAAATTTGGTCCAGGCGAAGGTCAGACTTATGCATATTTGGCTTCGATGTGATTCTAATTTCTTGAGAGCGTGCGCAATTGCATCCGAAATCGCGCAGACAAACAGAATCTATTTTGCATTCTCAATGAGGGCCTCCTCTCTAAGAGTGTCTACCCTCGGGCGACGGACGGTAGATACAAGTCCAATTCGTGTATTGACGTCAATCCGATGCGAGCAATTTATTTGTTTTCTTTCTAGAGGTCTGGACCAGATAGAGAGAGTTCATTGGGTTGTCCAATGGAAGGGGGTATTGGTAGGTACTCCAGATTGCCGGCTAGATGGTAGCCGGCAGCTGGAGGCGCCATTGTTGTGTCAGTCGTGTTTGGATGTCAATATTTATTTACATGAATTGTTTGTCTGTCGGTTGGAATTGGAATTGGAATTGTTTATTGTCGACGACGACACGATTATTGAGGCTATTTGCCAATTAGGGTTACAGACCAGCAAGGTAGCAACCCGATAATGTTATAGAGGCCGAGAACGGTTAGGTGATTTAATTTCGAATGCAGAGCCAAATCGAATTGGAATAAATGTGTTTTGCTAATTCTTCTTGCATACGACGACGGCGGCGCATTGCTGGACGGACGGGACGTTTTTGCGTTTTAATCGATGTCTAGAGAAGGAATTTTTTCGAAATCCATTAGCCTTGGGAATTGTCAAAATGTCTACCGAAGGGACAATGACTTTGTGCGATACGGTTTGCAGTTTGGTAAAATTGGAGGTTCAGCGATTGGTTGTTTTTTGTTGAAGCTATTAGGCTTTGACACTTATTCCGTTCTGAACTCTGCAACAAGGAATCAGTCGTTATCAGTTAAATCTGGCACTTTGCAGATATGTAAGTTTTCTGCAGAGCTGCTTACCCAGTTTATCTATTCATACATTTGACAAACTCAGTCTCGGCGATATCGGATAAGTTGGTTCCAGATATCCAGACAAGTCCTACTCGCACGAGCAGTTGGTCTTTTCAGAAAGATTCAATCCCCGTTGCCGTCTCAATCTCGTCTTAGCTTTTTCGAGCACATCTAAATAGTGCCGTGAATCTGCCTCTGGTGTTTACTTGTGAATTTCGAAAAAATCAAATGACAGCGCGTATCCTTGTTTAAATCTTTTTTTGACATCAGTGTCGGTGAGGTCGTTACGGACCTTAATGGAGCAGCGCACGTTCTCCATAGTCATCCTGCACAGGTGAACGAGTTTGGCAGGGATGCCAAAACTAGACATAGCTCGTCTCTATAAATGCTTTCATATTTGAAATAGATGAAAAGATGGTAGGTATCGGTATTTGCACTTCTTGGATTGTATCCAGGATCTGTAGTAGTGTAAAAATGTGTACTTTCCTGGCTTGAAACCACACGATAGGGGCAGTTTCAGGCATTCACACAGTATGACAGACAGTGTGGCGATGTTGAGGAGACTAATACCTCTGTAATTAGCGGGTTCTCCTTTCTTAGGCTAACGATACTGACATTCCATTCATCAAGCATGCACTTATCTGTCCAAATTTTAGAGATGAGTTGGTGTATGCTCTCTACCAGGTCTTTTTCAGTTGCTTCGAACAACTCGGCTGGTAAGCCGTCAGGACCAGCAGACTTATTGGATTTAAGCTTGGATATTGCTATCCTCACTTTGTTTTGGTCAAGTGGACGGATGTTTTGGCTATCATCGTCTAGATTGAATGGTTCATTCTGACTGACAGCGGGATGTTGGTCTTCGTCGCCGCTATACAGTCTGCAAAAGAAGTTTTTCCACATTCTCAGCACGGACTGTGACTCTACTAAGAGCTTTCCTTATTCATCTGTACAGGTTTTTGTACGGGTCTTGTAATCAGCAGGAACACACGTAGACCAAAAAGAAAGTCCATTGTGATACCACTATGGAAAAATCGGATTAACAGCACCGGAGACCTACATGGAGACTTCTCAATGGGACAGAGGGCAGGTCAAGTCCTCGCCTGTCCTTTTTCTTCTCAAAACTGACAGAGCAGGGCAGATACACAGAAGATGTGTCATGGTTTCCTCCTCTTCCTTTTTCTACAGCTTCTACAGAAATCGTTGAAGTGACCACCAAGCCTTCTGGCATGTCTACCTACCAGACAATACTCTTCCTCCTTTTCTGTCTTGGCGTTAAATCGCTTTACACGATTTTAACGTCACACTTAGGACATTGCTCATATGTACGTCTTGTCGAAGAGGTAGTAGAAACATTCTTTAGGGGCGTCTTTCTTGTCCTCTTTGGATGTTATATATTAAGCTTGTGTTGACGAATTTAGCCTTGATGCGGACTGTCATAAGACGTTTGCTCAATTGTCGAAAGTTCAAGACTTCTTTCCTAAGTATGCCGCGTATGACAAATCCGCATCCGAATAAGAGCTGCTTCTGCTCTCTAAAACAACCACCGTAGTATAAGTCGCAATTTTTCATCCTCCTTTTGCCCAGCTCATCCCATTGCACTTCCTGGATGGCGGTGATATCTGCGAGTTGATCGGCTGCACGCGGCCTGTTAAGGGTCCGAACATTCCACGTGCAGGTCCGAAGGTCTTTGTCCTCGTTTCGTTTGCCGGAGTCATCAACAGAAAGATCAGCCTTTTCTGAGGCTATTGGTTGCTTCGCAACTAATTGTTTTTTTTTTAGTGGTAGGGAAGTTACCCCGACTCACAACCCCCAATCTGGAGGACCAGTTCGCTTTTATACCCCTAGGACAAGCCACGCATTCTCCGGAGTCGACAAGCCACTTCGGAGATATGAACGCTGCCATTGGCCCATTAAGGATTCATCCGCCACCAACTCTTTTCCAATACCCTGGCTCAGTATTGGAGATACATGTAGATCTAAGATTGAAATATATTGAAGCAGTTTTTATAGGTTCAACCTGAGGGGAACTGTAGACGCCACCGGTGGGAATTTATCCGCTGCCGCTTGGAGCAAGAGGAAGTCCTTTAAGTCCTTAAGGGGTTGGCTATCCAATCTTCAGTCGAGATACGAGGCACCCAGCAGCCACCAACATGGAGGTGTAGAGTTGATAGTGCTCTCATATATTCGCTTCCCTACCCTTTGGCAAACGATTACCTTTTTTTCCTAAGAAATAGAACAGTAGACAAAGTGCCTGACTACTTCCTAGGCACTAGTAATGTTCCTCATTTCGAGGTGACAGCACATAATATTGTTTTCACTTCTGCTGGTGACTTGTTGCGGTCTATCTTGAATGAATCGTTTATTCTGCTTAATTGTTGTAATATGGTACTCACCACCGTTCAAAAGTCTTTAGAATTTTTCTTTCCATGTTTTCCTCTTTAAACCGGCAGGCATCTTCATGTTGCCATCTGATTATAGTTGCAAACCTCATAATTGCTATAGTACCTATTAGCTCTTGAAGGCTCCTTCTCTTGTCTTATTCTTATCAAGTTCAGGAGTAGCCCTCATTCTTTTGTATACACTATAGGACCCCTACTCTGAATACCTCCTGGTAGTGTTGACACTGAATTTCTGCATCTAGTTCAGGCGGTATAGCCTGTATCCCTACGGCAATAGGGGATTGATACTGTCTACATCTACTTAGCGATTCTGCAGCATGCATATAATTTCATATTAATGCGTTAATGACTAAAGTGTCACATGTTTATATCGCATGAGGATGCAGTCGATGCGTAAACCATGAACTTAGTCATCTGTACATGTTCATATTTATGTGCGTTTGTCACTTCTTAGAACATGCACTTTATAATACAATCCGCATGTGATTCATTGTTCTGTCACCTAAAGAATGTTCGATCGCCTGACCACTTCCATCGGCCTTGTTCTAATTGCATTCGACGTCAAATGTTCCCACTTTTCCTATGAACCACATTATGGATTGGAAGCATCTGAAACAATTATCATCATCATACTGATAAGACAGTAGGACTGGTAACGCATTTGTTTTCTCATAAGATGCACTCATTTGTAACGTTTACGTCAAATGCTTGTTAGATGCTCATCTGCTTGGCTATTTTAAGAACATCTCCACCATAATAATAACATTAAAAACTGATTGTGTCCATACAAACAGAGGAAACTTGATTTTCACAAGAAACTACTAAAATTGTGTAGTTCGCTCTGTCTCTCTCTGTCTGTCTCTTATGTGAAAGCCGATACACTTTTGAAATACGAATTAACTTGTAAGCAGATACGAACAACAGAGCAACCAGGAACAATGTAGTAAACACGTGCATTCTTGCATGAGTGACTTGTACGAGATTTCTGCGTCACTTGGGCGTGGTGAATGTTATGAATACGCCTTGGAATGCCATAGGGATGTCAACTGCCAACTGCATTCGTTACTTAATCGCTAATCTTCTTATTAATCATTTCAGTATTTCCACTTAACCCATCTGCGCACTTAGATTTACGATTGAACGAGTATATTATAGCCTGATGTTATGATGGCGCATCATCAGATCTTATCGCATAATTTTTTCGAAATCGAATTTGCGTTTAATTAATGCTCAACCAGCACTCAATAACCCATATTTGTTGTATAATTAGAAATAATCACCAACAGATGTGACGTGAATGGAATCTCTCTTACGCACATTGTCATTTGAATATTTGCAGTTTGTTGGGGTTTTCAGATGATTCGATTGACCTACGTTAACTCACGCCATACACTTGTAAATGGGTCACTAGAAAATAGAGTGGGAACACGTTTTAGTTTTACATTATGCAAATCAGACTTAAGGAGACACTATGGGGAGAACACCCCATAGCGTTCGTAAACCATAATTAAGTAGAGGTAAAGGGTTGCTAGTCACTGGGGGGGGTTTTTTTTTACATCTATTTCAAATGAGTTCGACTTTTAATTGTTTTGGGAAAGACCCACAGCAGGCGATGTTGGTGACAGTTTGTGGTTTGCTAATTTATTTTGAAGCAACTTCTGGGAACTGTCAAGTGGGTACGAGGTGATCACCCAACTGTGGTACGATCTACGTTTGTGTGATCACAAGCAAGGAGCGACTGTATCATGAAAATTATTATTAATTGATGGACATACGAGTAATTGTACACTAGAAAATCTTTCATGTCATGCGCATATACTTACTTACTTACTTAGGTGGCGCTACAGTCAGGGATGGACCTGGGCCTCAACCAACAAGTCTCTCCAGTTAGCGCTGTCTTTGGTTAATTGCATCCAGTTGTCCTTCCAAGTAGGTTGAGGTCCTTCTCTACTTGTGCGCGATTCGTTGATGTTGGTTTTGCCTTCATTCACAACTAAACCCATTTTTGGCGCTTCTGTTTCAATACTTGGAAACGCACCAGTGACAGCTCACTGTGTTCTGCCGATGACGTCAATGCCATTAGAATATGCTACATACATGAAATTAGACTGATTTTTGGAAAATTGTGTATTTGGTGTCTCGGTGAGATTATTTCCAACCTTTATGGAGCAGCGATTTGCTACTGGATCTGCAGTAGTGTGAATATTTGGTCGGTTGTGTACATACCAGGTCTAAACTCGCACTGATAGGGCCAATCAGCTCGTTGGCAAATGTTTTCAGGCGCTCACACAGTACGGCCGACAGGATCTTGTATGCAATGTTATGGACACTGATACCTCTATAGTTGGCGCAGTTTGTGAATCGGGCGAACAATGCTGAGGTTCAACCTCCTCCGACCAAATTTTGAAAATGAGTTGGTGTCTCCACCGCGCTGCCTTAAAGCAGTCTTGTTGGACTTGAGTTTGGATATTACTATTCTCAATTCATTCTGGTCGGGTGGGTGGAAGTCTTCCTCATCTACGTTGAACGGATCGTTCTACCTGACAGCGGAATTTGGGTCGTCATCAGTCTGCAGAAGTAGTTTTTCTATATCCTCAACATCGACTGTGGCTTAACTACAAGGTTTCCTTGCTCATCTCTATAGGTCTCTGTTCGGCTCTTGTTGCCTTGACGTCCTCCTCCTCCTTTAACCTTCTAAACTATTGCAGAGTTTTTTAAGTCATCACTACCAAGAAGTCACTGCCAATCGTCAAGCAGCTGACTGGTTAATCGTTAATGCAGTATCAGCATCGGATATCGTCATATACATATATCGACAGTCAGGCGGACATCAAATCCCTTGCATCCAGCACAATGAGATCCAGGGAAGACTGCAGCGTATCTCTTAACGAGATAGTTAGACAGTACAACCTCACCCTTTGCTGGGTACCAGGTAACTGTGACATACCAGGGAACTGAGAGGCTAACGAACTAGCTAGACGATGCTCCTCAGGTCTTAATAGCACAAACGTCACCGACATCAAGGCGCCTACGTCTTATGTTAAATATCTTATCAACGTCGTCGAAACCGAATGAAGCCAATCATCGATGGCATCATCGATGGAGACCATCGGACTCCTAAAACATAAAAGAGGAACCCTATTCAAGATAGTTAACACCCTCAATGGACACTGCTATAGGAAGACATGCTGAAAGATTGGGCATCGCCTACAACGACATCTGTAGAAGTTGTAGGGATGAAGAGGTAGAGAAGACCACCAGTCACCTGTGCACGTGCCCTTTACTTGGCAACATCAGAAAGGCTACTTTTTCTATTACCTAAACGATCTCAACAACGCCTACACTGCTCAACAACGCCTACACTCCTACATACAAAAGAGTGGATGGTTCGCAGAGTAAGAGGGTGATTCACCCACCTTACGGCAGGACAATGGACCTTATCTGTTCTAAGTGCATTTCCCATCGAGGGCCGGTCTGAACCAACTAACTCGATTCGATTTGCACGTTAAGGATTCATCCACCATCAACTCTTTTGCAAATTGCAACACCTCGGCTCTGTATTGAAGATCCCTGTAGAACTGGTATTCAAGTACATAAGGATTGTATAATCGCTGAGAAGATGACTTTCTGAATAGCGTTCACATGCAGGATCATCTATTTCGAATACTTCAACTTTCGGTACGATCATTTTTTTTAGTAAATATCGACTTGCTATGCGAAGTTAATGAGCTGCATAATTTTCTATTTTGATGGGATGGGTGAATTGCAATTTCAACAAACCTGGGGAACCTAAGACGACAATTTCTTGGATGTATTTCGAAAACACTCCAAAGAATCTTCCATGACGCAAATGAAAAGTACACAATTGGGGTCAGAGAATTATTCGATTGTCTTCTTATTAGGGTTTTTTTTTTTATTATGTTTACAACTTTCTACTGTTTTGGGAATACCCGTATCGTAAGTTATCACTTTTATTCAAAAAATACTTCTTGGAACTAAAATTTCGATTCAGCTGGGTTCATAACTGATAAGGATATGAAATAATCAGCTTGCGTTGGAATGATCCACTATTACGCCGTCTGTAATAGAATAATTATATCAAGGATCATCCATCCAAATTATTTATACACAATCTTCGATCCGTGCTAAATAGACAGAAACGCAAACCAGGGTAGTGATTCATGGTTTTCTACAAGTCAACGAGTTCATTTAAATGACGTCCAATGAGATGTCAGCTGTGTACTCATGCATAATTTAGGAATTACGTTTATCATTATTGTCTGGGAAATCCGAATTTAAATTCTCTGTTATCCGCGCTAAACTCACCTGTCATAAAATCTGAAGCAATTCTTTGAACCTTTGCTGTGCTCTGTGAACTTACTCAGAACAACTTAGTCATCCTTTATTGGAGTACAACTCATGTTGATAATGATCTCACTGAGACCTTTGATATCTATGACTGGTAGTAGCACAAAAAGCTCTTTACATCAGCTCTGCACTACATCGGCAGCCTTTTGACATCATCTTTAGCTTTTTAAAGAAATTTATTGACTCTTTGTAACCACTGTTGGATACTCACTTTGATGGTTGTCATCATCCATCCATGACTCAATACAACGAAAGTCTTTGGGAAAATATGTAGCATTAAGCTTTTGACATCAACTGGGCCTATTGGGATAGTACCTTCTGAAATTTAAACGATCAAAACGCCAGACAGATTGATATAGTTAGCTGCACTTATACTTTGACTCTCCCTCGTATTTTTTCAGTGTTGCATAGGTTAGGTGAGGTTAGGGTACGGAAGACAACTAAATTAATTCGTCCATACACTTCATTTCCCTACAGAACCTGAATGTGGCATCAACTTGATTCAAGGAAACCAACCTCCACTAAATTACTACAGAAGTATCTTCCAATGTTTCTACTCCAAGATTTGGCTTGACATTCACAGAGTATATGAGTAATACATCACAATACCTGTAAGTATCCATTTTCAATAATTTCCCTAACCGCACAGCATGCTTCCTCAGAAGACACTGACCAAAGAGTATCCCTATTGCCATTCTGAACATTGATATACAAGGTTTTATCAATTCTCCAGATTTTTTACGATCTAACTCAGGTCACAAGGCCTTTGTGGGAGTCTTGCTCCTGACTTTACTAGTCAGTCGGTACTTTTGTTACCCTCTATATCACAGAGTTCAGGTACCCAACACGGTGCTTCGAACATAATGCCCTGAACATAGTGTGGCAATTCCTGACTAGTTCAGATTTATTGATGTAGGATTCTAGCGCCCTTAGCGCAGCCTTACTATCAATGTACATATATGGCGATATTCTTGTTGGATATTCATCCCATCTCAAGTAGTTCCACAGCTTTGAGTATGAACAAACAGTACCAGATCCCTTTTGTCTGGGTCAACGTGGAGTCTACAATCTCTATCCCATTACCCAAGACTGTTGAGAGCTGATTCCATCATTTCATTTAATGTGTCAAAGAGTTTTCCCTGAACTAAAATTACTACGTCCTGCATACGCAGTGACGTCCACTCCTGTGTTAAGTATGCTATCAATAACTAGAACCCAGAGAAAGGGGATATAACGCCTCCCTGAGGGCTTCTTCTAATAATGGATTTCCTAATTGAACTATAACCGAGAGTGGAATTGATGTTTCTTGAGATGAGCACTTTGCAAATCCAGCTATGCTCGACGTTGAAACTTTCCAGGGCGCTTTTAATGGGCTGCCCCTTTACATATGTAATTGAAAGCGCCTTCTATGTCCAAGAATGCAACTAGTGTAAACTCCTTGTAATGAAGGCTAGTTTCAATATTTCCTACAACCTCATGTAATGCAGTTTTTACTGATTTACCATTAAGATATACACGTTCAGCTTTCCATAAACTACCGATGCGACATTTGCTTCAGATGTGTATATTTAGAAGCCTCTCTAGTGTCTTGAGAAGGAATTACGAAAGACTAAGCAAACTGGTATGTAGTCTGTATGAAGATGACTCTCACTTCCCTCCACACTGCTGGTATGTAGCCTAACTCTAAACATTGTTTGAAATGTCGTACCTAGCTTTTGCTGGGGCCGTCTGAAGCAAAGCTGGCAGAATACCGTCAGTGCCTGGAGCTTTGAAAAGTGAGAATGATATAATAGCCCAACGCAAGTTCTTCCATGTCACGAGATTCCCTAACCTTTTCTCTGCCGATAAATTAGTATTATCTGACTACCCATTTGAAATTGGAAACCACTGGTGTACTACTCCCTGGAAAGTGAGTCTCGACTAACGTTTCCAATAATTCCTCTTTGGCAGTCTCGCTAGTATCTCTGATCGACGTGCACAACTATTTTCAGGATTTTCTTTTAGACTGTAATGTCATCCCCCACCAATTTTTCCCTATTGTAAAAATGCCTAACTTGTTTCCTCTTAGAGTTTAGCTCGATATTCCACCATGGTGATTGGGACTTCTTGGACTCCCTCTGACTGGACATACCTTCTCATATGCCATGTTCATTACCTTACAAGGGTTTTTTACTGTCTTGTCTATATCTTGGGCATTACCATTACGGATTGACTTATCTTTAAGATGTTCCCTTGGTTTCTTTGTATCTGACCCAGTCTGATCTCCTAGAGTTCCTGTTGGTATTACTAGCCTTGGGTTGGAAGCTGAGCTGAAAGCGTATCCACTCGTGATCCCATAGGGGATTTCAGTATCGTCAAATAATCATTGTCATTCGAGTAATACTTAGCACCTCCTGCTAATTTTTATTCAGGCAGTTTGGAGTGTTGCCCTTATTGCATATAATGAGTTTAGTGGACAAAATAAAGTCAAAAAGACACTAACCTCTTGCGTTAATGTCACTGCTGCCCCATTGCGAATGGTCCGAATTTGCATCGCAACACACGATGTAAATCCACTTGTCCCTGGCTATTATAAAAAAAGACCTAATGCTGTAAAAGACCTAAAAGTAATAAGACTGATTTTTCCTTCGTCTTTGTAGAACAACGTGTAATCACTTATTTTGAGTCCCTGGATACGCTTGTTGTTATTAATCCAGGGCTCTTGTACCAGTATAAGTAAAATGTCATCCTTACATTGTTAACAAAGTATGTCGTCGCAGCCTTCAAGGACAAGTATTGGTTCCCTGAAAAATTTCGAATTTAAGATGTTAATCAAACTTGACTTTAATATGATGGAGATTTTTTAAAATGTAGATCCGACAATTCTGTCTGTTTATCTGTATCTTCGAATGCAGCCTAGACGACTGAATGGACTTGCTTCAAATGTATGCTCATCTGTTAGCTGTAGAGGCACACATTTTCGGTCTAACCAAAAAATTAAGGGTACTATCTTATGGGCCTATTTCAAATTTCGATTTTCTCGAAAATGGTTCTGACAATTTGGAAGAAATTCCACATTTGTCTTAGCTGTATCTTCGACGATCGCGCTTACATTTAATAAATGAGGAATATAAGGCAAATGCAAAGATATGGCGTACCAAATTTTGAAACAGTCACGCCCACTTTTTAAAACTTTCAAACATTTCAAAAATTTTACTAGAAATTGAAAAAAGTATTAGGACAAAGTTCATATGCGATAAAATTGTATATAATTCGCCCACCGCACCTGTTTCTTTTGCACTTTTCTGAAAAAAAAATGAAAATATTTCCAGTAGTTGCCTCGAAATGCGGATTGTGACGTCCACTTTACTTGTCCTCATGCGGAAGAAAGTGGATGGAATTTCAAACTAATCATTTCAGGCGGATTGACTTGAACTTAAATAGTGTATAATTCATAAACCATTTGGTATAAAGTTGCAAGTACGTGTGAGTCAGTCGTGAACTTTATTTAAATTCATTCGAGCAAACTCCAAAAGCACTGCACATGAGTACTTTTTTTAGAATTTTCAAACATATCTGATGGGAATGGAGGATTCTCTACATTTTCACATGTATGGCTCCAAGAATGCCTGATCGGTGAAAGGCTTATCAACAGGATAATCATTAGCTTCTCTTTCCTTGGGGACTATTGTGCGATAGCATATACCTGTGAAAGCAAATGGCGTCGTTCAAAGAAGCTCGGTCATGGCTGACGAGGAATGGAATGCCTGTCAAGGATATTACCCTAACTAACTGATTTAGCTTCTTTTTCGTAGATTATGTCAGCGACCTCTAAGTCCTTAAAGTTTCAAGTATTTGCTTTGAAGGATGTGAAACTGTCCCTTTTCGTATTGCTTGAACTTACTCTGCTCTAAGTATGTCTGTACTCAGATTACATCCAAACCTAGTCTAGACTTTAATGTGCTGACCTTCATTGACACAAGTAGAGTCTACATATCGAATTGGACTGTAATAGGGGAATCTTAACTTAAAGAAAATGGGGCCAATATTCCTTCGTTAATTTGTTGTCGCCAAAGTGTGCATCTAATTTGTTGTCACTTGTAATAGGACAAGTAGGACCTCCAAATGGCTGTATCCGAAAAGGGTTATTGTGGTCAAACAATATACATTAGGTTTCATTCACTGCCTTCCTTAAGGAAAGCACTATGGTAATATAAACAACAAAATGAACCATCCTCACTACATCGATCAGTATGCGATCAATGATCACTCCCAGATCTAGACAAAAGGTAAAATTTAAAGACTCAATTCATTATAGGCCAATTGTTGATATTTTTAAGTTCAGTCGATTGTCCTGTTAGCTAGTACTGTGAATTATAGTTGATCAAAGATCGTGATAGTGAAGACTTTCATCGAAGATCGCAGTATGTTCTACAATTAATGAAAGCTTGTAAGATCATAAAGAGACAGAGACAAAGAAAACTGTGAAAGCAATTAGTCTGAATGCAGACTGTGACAATAGGAATCAGATCATATATAGAATTCCCAAACTGATCAATCAAACCACACAAACCGATCTGTGGAATATTAGATATCTCATTACTAAACCATTTAACTGGATTAAGAACAACTTCCTTCATTCTCAAGGGTATCCTGTTCCTACTGCCCCGTAATAAGTGCAATTACCCTACTTAGTGACTCAGTCCAGTTTCCTTGACTTCCTCTGATGGCTGCGTTGCTCATCCATTACAGGGGCTCTCACCAAAAGTGACATCGCACTCTTTAATTACAGATGACAGTCGATTTTCTGAACGAGTGTCAGACTCAGAAAATAATCACCGCCAACGATCTAAAAATAATTACAATAATTTATTTAATATATTTTCAGCACCACTCTCGATATATCATGCCCGCCTGCACTGTCCCACGGACAACTCTGTCCGACGACGTGCTCGACATCAAGATTTAGTGTGGCTCTGCCACCCCTTCACCTACTGGCTGGGGCTCCTCAACCGACTCCACCGATCGGCTGCATCGACCAAAGTACAATGGATCGTTGTGTGGTGTACTCGTTACAATACGCCTATGCGAGCAATGACGTCAAACGAGGCATTGAAATAACTCCGCACTGCCACACTGGTGAACTGCGATAAACCGCTGTATTCCACCCGCGCCTGCTTTTTTTTCGTCGACGGTCGACATTTCTCAGTCGACTCGATATGCATGTCTTCGTTGGTGGTTGGGTTGCATGTCTCACTGTATCCCCTTCGTCGTAGTTAATCTGTTTGTTGATTGTTTTAACGGTATCATGTTACCAATTACAATTGCCATACCGAATCCCAGGCCAAAAAGAAGTTCCATACAACAGACAGAGAAGCAGAAACACTGATTGACGTCAGTGGTGTCCGAGTCCGGGACTCGTCATGCGAAACTGCTATTTCTTGTTTTCCTTTGTTCGCGCCATTATAAGCCTCATCGTTCCAATCACCACTTGAATTTGTTTATTTTCTGTAAAAACAGAAAAAAATTGTGAAATTGAAAAATAAATTGAATCGCGGCCAAAAATAACTTTAAAAGACTAAATTGATGCGGCGGGCAAGAAGGGAGGCTTTAATCAGCGCGCTTCACATTATTTTCTTTTAATTACACACTTGCTCCTCGTCAATGGCGCTGCTGTAAATCATAAATTCTAGCTGGACCAGCACAGCTAACAGCGAATGGCGGTATAAGGGTGGGGTAGAGGTAGAGTCTAAAATTGAACAGGGACCCCACCGAATGTTAGATTGACGTAGGGTAACGCTTTAAAATAAAAACAACAAATATTTTCGACGAATTTAATTTTGTTTTCTAATTCTGATCATGCGACTTGTGGTTTATCTCTGGTTTAACCTTAATTCCAAAAATAAAACAGGTTGCACTTATACATTTGCCTGTTGACATGGCGTGACATTTTGTTACATGAGTGAACCGTGGCATTGGAATCTAGTTGAAAGGAAGGGCTTATGTGACTTGACAGAGAATGAAAATAAATGTTAGAGAGAGTTTAACTAGGCTTTCGTCATTAAATGATTCGGCTTTTGGGGACCTGGCACCTATAACACAGGGAGCAACAAGCCAACAAGTACCTGTTCAACAAGTGAATATCATTTATGCAACCGTAGGTTAGATTAGGTTCGATTGGCAGGCTGCAGCAAGGGCAGCTACACTTTGACCAGAATAGGCTCATTGTAATACCACAGGACCTACTGTTCTCAATCTACCGGTTTAACCAACATGAGCTTATTATAAAGCGCTGGAGGCAGCTTTTGCTTATGTTAGCTAGTTCGTCAAGATTTAATTTTCTTCGAGCTGGGAGAGCTGGGCAGCTGCATAGGAGGTGAAGAATAGTCTCTTCCTGTTCCTCATCCATGCGGCTTCTGTAAAAATCGTTTGCCGGGAGACGAGTTCGTTGGTCATGCTAATTCCTGGAATGTTCCTTTAGTCCGGCAGCCAAACGAGGTGAATTTTGAATTGTTCTGCCATCTCGTTAAGAGATAAGCGCCAATTCAGCTTTGAAATTGAAGGTGACCGAATTCAGGGATTTAATAGCGGCTTGACTATCGGTAAATAATGGCGATATTCCTCGCGGATATTTCATTGTACCTTAGTCACGACAAGGTTTCTTTGATCGCCATAATTTCCGCCTGGAACACGCTACAGTAGTTGGGAAGGCGGAAAGAGATCTTACAGTTTAGATCTTGAGCGAAAACACTAACCCCACGTCTCTTTTTTTCATCTTGAACCCGTCTGTAGGGTAGGTAGGTTTCGACATTTTTTGTTGAAAAGAAGGGTGCAATCAGTGTCTCTTGCAATGAATTCTAGTTTATTTAGAATAAACAAGTGGCCAGTTCGCAGGCTGGTCCATAAAAGAATTGCTTTCATGTGAATAACCGCATATGCTGAAACTTGTTTGCAATAGATGTCGAGCGGAAGCATATAGTTACAGTTTGTTCGTAGTCGCAGTTGGAGTAGTCCTCAGGGCTCCACTAATGCAGACGCATGCCGTTCTTTGCACATGACAGAGGAAGTTGTAGTGGATGGCTCTATCCAGCGCAGTCCACCAGACGATCACGCCGTATATAGAGCCAATATATAATTCGAGGCTGAAGTCCCCACTTACTTCCAAGAGCTTTCTTACAGCAATACAGAGCTTTTGTGGCTTTCTTAACTCGCTAAAGGATGTTGCGTTTCCAGGTTAATTTACTGTCTTGGATTAAGCCTAAACACTTAGCCGTATTTGTGAGCACCAGGGTGTGCCTTGTAGTTTCAGTGGAACAAAGTTGGGCATTTTTAGAGGCCTATTGAGGTGTTTCCCTGGGACAGCAATAGAAAGGTCAGGCATTTACCTTACTCACCTCCCTTTCCAGAATTAGAAGCAATTCATTCACCACTAGATTCCAAAGGAGAGGGTATACTACACCTCCGAACTGATATCTCGTTCAGTTGATGAACCTGTTGGTAAGCAACTGGCTCAGCAGTGAACCAATCGACGTCTCAATTCTAAGGTTAGATATTGCGCCTATAATTGCCTTTGGTTCGACGTTGTTAAACGTTCCCTTAATGTCCAGGAACGCTACCGAAGTATAAACTTAAAGATTTTTCAATAATCCTAACTAATGAGTGTAGGGCCGTTTCAATCGGTTTCCCTTTACTATATATTTGTTGAGAGACTGATAGATGATTTGAATTAATACTGCAGCGTTTGTGGGTATCTATCAATTTCTACAGGGTTTGCGATCTTTGGGGTAAACGTGCGAACTTTTACCCGCCTTGGGTATAAAAACCACATTGACTTCCGTCTATGGCTTGGAAATGTGAACCAAAATCCAGGCAACTTTTAAAAATTACAATTAACCAAGGATTAGGTCCAGAATCCGCTGAAGTTCGATAAGTATAATACCATCTGGTCCAAGAGACTTGAACGGATTAAGGGAGCTTATTCATCAAAAAATTTTGCTCTTTGTAACAGGTAAAAGAAGCTGTTTAACACTGACCTTGCTGAGGTCACATTTGGACTAGAAGTGGCATTGCAGCTGTATGGGAAGTGGGAATCCAGAGATTTCAAACTAGAGGTGGTCCACGAGCCATCTGCTCTTTAGAGATAGCTAGACATTCTGGGACTGACTGCGAGGATCTTTCGGAGCCTGAACGCCTCAGATTCTATTTTACTATAGAAGAGTCTCCAGCATTTCCGTTATACTTTTCTGATGGTTGGCCTGGTTGAAGATCTGCCTGCACGTTTTGCGGAGAGAAAAAATTTACTGATTCCACCAAGGTGGTCTTGGCTTGCTCTTTGGATTGTTTAATGGACATGAAATAGACATAGCATGATTGCGGGCCTAATTCGTGAGTGTTAGTTGGGGGGACAAGGGCCTGGTTTTTACAGAAGACTCCACACTGTTCGTATCTTTGGACGGGTTGGGCCTGAGGGAGGTCGTTTATGCCAAATTGAATGCCAAAAGGAGTGTTCGCTGGAATTTTTGCAATCTTTGACAACATGATAAATGCTCTCAGATATCTAGTACCTACTTCCTGTCTATTACAAATTGGCAATTGAAAGTGGGATCGTAACTTATATTATATAGGACTAATTTTACATAGGATTAGTTTAGTACTAATAAGGTAATCTAAAAGTTGCTGACCTCTTTCGTTAATACTAGTACTGCCCCACACTGTGTGATGCGCAAGGACCAACCATTGGCAAGAGTTATTCTTGTTTGATCTCGGCACTAGTGTCAATGCTTGAATTAATAGCAGAGCTCTTAACTACTACGAAATTATGAATCTCGTTGTGCTGAATGCAAGGGATTCAATGGCTACCAGACTGTCTATGTATATGACGATATCCGATGCTGATAATGCATCAACGGCCAACCAGTCAGCTGCTTGACAATTGGCAGTGACTTGGGCTTGGACGCTGCAATAGTTTGGAACCCGTTTGTAAAAATTGAAAGCGATTCGTGGGGGTACAGGACATCCCGTTGTGTCCATGCAGTTCTGCTTGGTATTGAGAATTTGTAACCCATATTGAAGTTGTGTTCAGTACAGTTCATCGATAGTATTCTGGCATATCCATTGCGTTGCTCCTTCCTTTGTCTTCACTTCACAGTCTTGTTGCTGAGCAGGCAGCCAGTTGTTTGCTGAGTTGGGGAGTAAGTGGTACATGGTTTGTAGCGCTGCAGAAGGTTACTTTCAAAACCTTCTAGAATATCGAATTCCTCGAGGACCACGCATACAATGATAAGTTTCCAATCATTGACCAATAATTAAGCCATCCGCTTTGGCTGCTAGATTTGGGTTGAGATAGCACTGTCTTAACTTTCTTCACGTGAGGTGCTAATATAGGTAGTGCAGTGTAGGTGGTGTAGTGTGTCGGTTATCATCGTCCTGGCTGAATGGTTTATTTTGTGTAACATGTGTCAATCACTGCAGCTAAAAGGAAAGTCGATGGATGTAAGGTTAAACGGCAAAAAGACAAAAATAATGCACCGCTCTAGATATCAGCGCATTATTCTGCAGGAGACACTATTTGAAAAGCTCGAACAGTTTAATTACCTCAAAAGTACTGTATCTGCTGATGATGGTACAGATCTGGACGCTAAAAGCAGAATAAATAAAGTTAGCGCTGCCTTCGGTATTTTGCCTCCAATTTGGAAATCTAGTCAAATCTCCTTTAACGAGGGTGATCCCCCACTTATTATGAATTATTCACTTAATTATTGAGATTAATTGCTGTCAATACCTATGGCAAAAGCCCTAAAACACTAAAACTAGTCGCTGATGCTATCCACCGAATATGATTTCCGATTTGAATACACAGGTCGTCACTTCACTGACGTCAACCTATCTTTGTAGGTTCGTGGAGGATGTGATCTCATACCAGGCGCTAACTAACAGCTTTCCTTCTGACTCTGCATAACGTCATGATAATAACAACGGAGATGACTTAATTTTTAGTAAAAAATACGTTTCATTTTTTCCAGTTTTTTTTTCAAAACCCAACTGACAAAATGAAACTTATTAGTTTCCCACACTCCTACAAAACCCCCTGATTCATAGGTCCACTCCTGACATACCTAAGTTAACACAACTAGTTTAATATTCTAAATATATCACCCAATTTCTAAATTTATTGTTTCCCCGAAATAACATCAATAAATATCGACAAAACGTTCCGTTCCACTTTTTAATGAGCCACATTGAATGGACCCCGTTTTTTTGTTTTTTGACGTATTCATATGTTTTGACATTTTGCCGCTTCGATAACAAACAATATGTTATTCACACACGAGTTCTTATTCACCCCCCAGAGCGAAGATCCTTAACTTAATCAATTCAGTCTTCCACAACAGAGAGTAAAAGATCTCAAACCGGTTCGATTCGATGATGCCAAAACGAGTATTTGGCGAAACTTCATTAAAGCTTTGACTTACGAGTGTACTCTGGACTTTTTCGGAGACATTTAGGCGTCTAAGTTTAGAAATTATGCAAGGAATCAAATTCGAATGTGAAATTCAAATTAATGAGTGAAAAAAAACAATATGCTCACAAGTGCGCAGCTCTAATTGAGAACAGTGTAACCCTGACCCAGCCTAAGGACGTTTACTCAAATTGATTAGCTGTCAACATTCATCCACGCGACTATCATCAATTATTGTCTTCATTACTGCTAAACACAATCGAAATGTTTCGTTTTAGTTTTTTTTGTTAATTTTTTTTATATGAGGTCAATAAATTTGAATTTTTTATTTTACTCTCAACAAGTACGTTATCTGTCAAACAGGCAGACACTCCCCCACACTCAACACAAATCACGTGGGTCTAGTTGGTGATTAAATTTATTTTTTCTTTTTTGTACTTGCCGCTTACGAATGAATGTTTAAAGTTTAAACATACTGAAGCAGACAGCTCATTATTGACAGTTTTGTTCTACTGAAAATCATTACTCATGCGACTTTATCAAATAAAAGGGTGTTCTCGTCATCAAAAGTGTAGATACATTGTCAGCTGTCATGTGTACTCAGTTGTCAATAGATATTCAGTGTACAGAAGTAAAACTATGTTTTGTTTATCGGCTTGTAGTCGTGATATAATGAAACTATAGGTAAATAGTACAATACTTAGTTGGTACTCTGACAGAATATAAGTGTGCGTTTGTTGTTATGTAGTTTGTAAACTTTGACTTTCTTTCCTTTGTTCGGCGAGGTTATGGATCAGGATTATTTGAACATGACAATAACAACTGAGCCGATCGTGCTCCAATTGGGTAAAATGGATGTTTTGACGTAAAGGCTTCCTCGAATCTTTGAATCTCTAATTCGATCAAGACTTTGTTGCCACTGCTGTCATGCGAAGCATCTTCATCTCAGCTGCCGTTGATTTGAAACACTGTTCCATATTTTTTAACGATTGTTACTTTACTGGAAAGAGTAGCCCTTCCGATTGATTATAGAATAATATTTCACTGCAATGACTCCCTCTTTTTGTCAATTTTTTGAGAGCATATGAGCTGTCAGTGTCAAAATAACACATGATTGAAAAAGAAACCAACAGATGGCCCACCCTTTACTTTTTGTACATTGTTCAGCATTACGAACTGTATGCGAGCGCCGGACGAACAACTGTGGTGCAAAACCTTCCTTTCATTTTTCGATCACAGAAGATAGCAGAGTTTTTCTGCCACTTAATCCACCCTACGCTTACACGATGGTTGATGTAATCATCAATAGTTGTTTCGCTATTGATCATAGATCCCAGATATTTGAACTATCACTTTTCCATTTAAATAAATGTCTGGAATAGATCGGAGTAGATCAGAGAATGGGCAGTACATGTATTATGTCTTTTTTGGACTAATACGATACCCATTTCCCTTCAAAACATACACCAATACATTCAGGTATTCGTTGTAGAGACATTGGGGTCCGTCACTTTGCCTAAAAAGAGATAATCTAGGACTGCAATAAATAGCAAAGGACTTAAGACGCTTCCCTGGTGCCCATCGACTTTAATCGAAATCTCATAAAATTCATTTTCTGGCAATGTGTATACCATAACTTCTAGAGTGTGCTTGAAGATTCTTCGATGGCTCCCTTTCTTATTCACATACATAGATGGGAGATTGTTCGTGTCCTTCTCCTTCTCTGGATATGTTTGTTGGTCTTGTATATGTATTCTGTTTAGGTTAGGTTATAAAGGGTGAGTGATGGAAAATAACTCATCACGTCCACTCGGAGACCTAAAGGTCCATTCGCTTTGTTGAAGGTAAAGTGAGACAGAAAAATAAAAGTAAACTAAAGCCTATTGCGGCATGGAAGCCTGATGGTGCTTTTGATGAAGTGGAGGAGATCCAATATCTGAAAGCCTGCTAACTCTGCGGTGCTTGAGAAGAAGCTGGATCCTAGTGTGCGCTGGTGTCGTTCTTGCAGAGCGAGTGAGTGCCAAAGCAGATAGTGGAATGACTCTACCTCTTCTTCATCTGCGCAGCTTCTGCATAAATCGTTGTACTCTACCCTCTATTTACAGACCATGACCCCTAGTTAGAATGCGGATAAATGATCGTTTAAATCCCCGAAAGCTCTTTGTTTTCTTTTTGTTTAATTTCGGCCATACGAGAGATGTCACAGCCCTCCCTAGATAACCAGGATGAGTTGATCTCTTTCTCTATTATGCCGTGAATTATGCTCTGCAATTTTCCAATCGGTGGCATTACGGATGTGTCCGCTTATCTGATGACCATTTCTGAACCAAAGCATTCGCCTATTCGTTACCTTCTATATTGCTATGTCCGGGAATCCAGTAGAGTTAAACTGAATGGTGCCAAATAGTAATCAGCCCATCACTGCACTTCCTAACTGCCTTTGATTTGATTGTATTAAGATTTAATTGATTTTAGAACTGCTTGACTGTCAATAAAGTCAACGCATTCTGTTTACGTCAGCCACCAATTTAGGCCTTAACTAATTAAATCCAGGCTATTGCCCATTATGTATGTTCCTTGGAGTCTTTCTTTAAGCTGTTCAATGAGACGGTAGTTCTGTCTGCTGTTCTTATAGACTCTGCCCTCTGCAATGAACAATTGCAGAATTTAAGAAAACCGGTGAATCTTTTGTATAAATCTTCCTTAGACTCTCCGATACATAACAACTCTTTCTGGATCTAACGTTTAGTCATCCTTATTTCGTGCTTCTGTTGTGCCGCTTGTAAGTTTGCCGCGCCCCGTGTCGGCTCTCTACAATCTTCTTCTGCATTTCTTCTGCCAGTACATCTATAGATGCCTGCGATCCTGCAGGCTGCATGGTCCGAGATTGTGCGGAAATCGCTACTCACTGTTAGTGCACGTAGTATATTTACTGCAATGACTCTTTTTCTGTATGACTTTTCACTTTCATAGCTCCAGGCCAAACTTGTGATCCATAAAGCACTACGGATGTGACCACTTTAGCTAAGAGTAATCTTCGACTGTATCTTGGGCCTGATACGGCATAATTCGCTCAATGGCACCACCCGCACGAGAGGATTTTTTGCTTACGTACTATATATGCGCTTTAAATGTAAGCCTTGAGTCTATCATAACGCCAAGGCATTTAATAGCTGCTTTGCATACTATCTTATGCCGACCTACTGTGAGCGTGATGGTTTCTCGTTGCTTTCTACTGGTAATTAGTACCGCTTCCGTCTTATATTCAGTTAGCGTGAGGCCGACTGAAATAGTTTCGTTGCTAATTTGAACAACTTCTTCCAGTAGTCTTTACAACTATAGCGTTGTCTACAAATTCTACGATTTTAGCCTCGGCTGGTATTTCAAGACGAAAGACGCCATCGTACATGAGTATTGCTCGCAGGACTGAGCTCTTGTGGACACCTCCAGTAACTGCGTATTCCATCATCTGTTTTATAGAGCAACACTCTTTGCCAGAAATAGTATTTTCAAGATTTCACTGATGCAAGTTGGTACTCTCATATTTTGAAGCCCTTCAAGGATATGTTTTCAGCTCACGGTGTTGAAGGCGCGTTCTTAACGTCCAGTGTGACGCAACGTGACGCAGTGTGACGCAACAATATTACCTTGCGACTCTTTTCCATCGCCTTTGTTCTATAACTTTCGTCTATATTTTCGCTGTATCAACCACTTTCTTAATTTTGAACTCCGTACTAGTGTACTGATAGTCAACCTGCTTCAAATCGCACCTTTCAGGGCTACATTTGGGATCCCATCCGATCCAGCGGCTTTTTTATTCCCAAACCTGTTGCATGCCTCAAGAATCTCTTCTGAAGTTACAAATACAAAAAATACAAATTTTTGGAGCGACAGGTCCATGGGACCCAGGGCCTAGCTTCTCACAATCACTCGTGCTGTGCGTGTTATATTCTTCACACTAATGGAAGGGGCCTACTGTTTGATGCCGGATCCGAACGGCAGTTTGTCAGACGCTCTCTAGAGGTGGAGCCGTGAAAGAAATTTTAGGTGTTGTTTGGATATTGAAACTGTTGCTCCGTAGTACAACGCACTAACCACTTGAGCCACGGCGCCCACTCTTCTGAAGTTATTTTAGGAATTTGTTGGGCTGCTATAGATAACTCGTTCTCCAGTGGAATTTCCGGATGCTTTGGAAATAGGTCTTCGCCTACTTTCTGCACTAAATCTGAGCATGTTGGGGGTGAGACTCGAAAAACCTTTAATGTTTTCATCACCACTCCTACGTTTGCTGGTATTTATTGTCGTTTTCAGCTCTTTACGCGATACTTTATACCGATGGTGGTGGAGTTCGGTGATGCTTCTCTGCTCTGCTGGTACTATTTCCATGCGCGGTGACATTTAGCACGTAGCAATGTGATAGCTTCATT
Organism: Xylota sylvarum; assembly: GCA_905220385.1. Taxonomy (NCBI): domain Eukaryota; kingdom Metazoa; phylum Arthropoda; class Insecta; order Diptera; family Syrphidae; genus Xylota; species Xylota sylvarum. The sequence goes on along the minus strand of LR999957.1, from coordinate 96,250,931 downwards.
TCACCAGTAAACTGATGAGTAGCGTGTATTCGTCATTCTTCTTACCTTACAACGGCATAGCACTCCGTTGTGATGTGGGTAATTATACTTCATATTGCCAGAACCAATCAACGTAGCATCCGCGATCATAAGGGCGAACGTCTCTTCATCGAGCTGTTTATATTCGTGAGTTAGAGTCATTGGATGTAGATTTCTTTATATATTTCTTTCCATAGTGTCAAGTGCACCACGCAACCACGGCCTTGTAGTCAAAGGTGGATGCCAATTCAAAAATTATTGGTATTTTCTAAGATTTCCAAAATATTTATCAATTCAACAGTCAGAGCTTCATTAAAATCAATTAATCAATTTGTTTTTCAATCTCTGCATCCATTCCAATTTCCATTTTAACTTCAAAAATTGTTCACACATCCTTGTAAGTCATAATCCGTAACCACATTTCCTACTTAACCATCGGTGAAAGTGACCGATAAAAACCTTTCATCTAAACATTACTTTTTCAGTAATTTTATCTGCTTTGGATCCAAATAAAAATTTATCAAACAATCTCATTAAACCTCAATTTCTCTCTCATCTACATATTATTAAACCAAATGCAAGCTCTACTTTACGCCGATTAATCTTTATTAAACACAAAGCAATCAAAAAGAGAAACAAAATCGGATGTGATTTCGAAAGATGATTATTTTTAATTACCTTCAACATCGAGAGTGCCTATCTCATCTTAACAATGATTATGAAATCGTATGATTTCCGGCGCACTTGCTATAGAACGTCATTATCGTTGCGTCATTCCAGCGCACCATGCATGCGAAGTTCGTTCATCGAACCGAAGTTTCTCATTTCTGTTTTTTTTTTTCCTTTTTTGTTGACCATTCATTCATTTGTGGTTATAATTTCCCCTGCTATCAAGGGGTGATTCCATTACACCCCTGTTTTCATGACACATGCGAAATTCACTTATCTGATTGTCCGCAAATGCTAATTATGGTAAAAAGTGCACAACTTTACTGAAAATAACTGACTGACTGATAATAAAATGTCAATTCGTTGAATACGGAAATTAGACCTCTAGCTGTGGTTGTTTTATTGATGAATTCGTCAGATTTTTGAAATTTTTTTTTTGGTTTTTGTTTATACTCGTATATAACCTTAAGGTTATTGTGACAGAGCGGCTAATTAGGCGAAATGCCATGCAAACATATATAGTAATGAATAGAATGGGGACGTACCCATTGAGTGTAATTTCAATGAAAAAAGGGCCGATGAATCATTGGAATATGTACTTGTGTAGGTATATTGGGAATGAGAATTAGAATACCACATTTTTCTATCTTTTTAGCCCATCCGATGTGTAAAAAGGGTTTAGCCTACTTTTCTTAAAGGTTTATCATTAACCAAAGATGCCTCACTGGCCCATGTCACTTATAAGATACAGGACATCTTGATGTTGAACGGACTCAAAAGAATAGCAGAGTCTACTACTTTTCTGATAATTTTTGAAAAAAATGTCTTTTCGAATACTAATGCACTTTCCCTTGGTGTATCTCAAGTTCTGTTCAAACATGTTCCCTACGTTTCCCTTTTTTCGGGAGTCGTAAAATGAATCCTATGTGAACTCTCTCTTCCTCGAACTACTTCCTTTTAAGGACAAATCCAAGGTGGTTATATTATAACGTAGGGTCACCCGACCAACGCTGTGTGGAGGATGAGAAAAACTTTCTGCAACGGCTATTCGATATATTCGAACAGAAATTGGAGTCGTCTGTCACTTTCGATTTGTATATGTATACACATGTATGCTTATGCTTTTTTGCACTCATAGTACGAGTATAGAGGGTCTATCTTACTTACTTACTACAGTTCGGGACGAATCTGGGCCTCAACCAATAAGCCTCTCCAGTAAGTCTGGTCCTTAGCCTCCAGTTGTGCACTCCAAGTCGGGTGAGGTCCCCTACTGCTTGTGTGCGCCACCTAAGCGTTGTACCTCTGGGTTTGATTCGAAAATTCTGCAGACCTTAGCACTGGTGTCCATTCGTTCTACATCTTAAACGACTGAAGCGCAGTTTTTTGACTAGGTCGATGTCTCTGTACAGCTCGTGCAATTCGTCGTTGAATCTCCTCCTCCATAGCTCGTCAACTCAAACGGGACCGAACATTTTACGAAGAATATTTCTGTCGAAGCGACCGAGGATATCTTCATCCTTTTTATATAGAGTCCAAGCATCAGCGCTATACAGCAGGACTGGGATGATCAAGGTCTTATACAGAGTCTACTTAGTTGTTCGGGATATAGCAGAGCCCAGGAAGACAAAGTCCCTTGCTACCTTAAAGTTATAGCTGTCGATTGTGATATCGGTCCAATTCATCGATATTGTGTCTCACTTCTTGTTGACAGATACTTGGTTTTGCCCGCATTTATCGCTAAACCCATTTTGGCAGCTTCCGTTTCGATACTAGCGAACGCACTTGTGATAGCCCTGAGTTCTACCAATTATTTCAATATCGTGGGCGTATGCCAGTAGTTGCGCAGAATTTTGAAAGATTGTGCCTCTGGTGTTGACATGTGAGATTCGCACAATCCTTTCAAGTATGATGCTGAAAAAATCACGACAGCGCATTACCTTGCCTGAATCCTTTTTTGACATGAAATGTCTCGGTGAGATGAGTAGGGCCACCTAAGTAAGTACGTAAGGTCTCGGAAAGATTATTTTCATTCCTTATGGAACAGCGAGTGTTCTCCTTCGTCATTTTGCACAATCAAACGAGTTTGGCAGTGATGCCAAAACTAGACGTGGCTTCGTATAGCTCTGTATAGTCTCTATAAATGCTATCATATGCGATCTTAAAATCGATCAAAAGATGGGAGGTATCGATTTGGCTTTCTTGAGCTTTTTCCAGTATCTGCCGAAATGTGAAGTATTGGTCGATTGTGGACTTTTCTGGTCTGAAACCACACTGATAGGGCCCAATCAGGTTGTTGACGAAGGGTTTCAGACGTTCACACAATATGGCAGATAGGATCTTGTACGCCATGTTGAGGAGACTGATACCTCTGTAATTGGTGCAACTGAGGGGATCTCCTTTCTTGTTGATCGAACAAACGGTGCTGAAAATTCATTCATCAGCCATGCACTCATTTTACCAAACCTTAGAAATGAGTTGGTGTATGCCATCTACCAGATCATTTCCAGATTCTTTGAACAGCTTGGCTGGTAGCCATTTTGGATTTAAGCTTCAGTATTGCTATCCTCATTTCTTTTTGGTCAAGTGGACGAAATTTTGACCATTATCGTTTAAATTGAATGTCTCATTCTGCCTGACAGCGGGATGTTGGTCTTCGTCGCCGTTATACAGTCTGCTACAAGAACTTTTTCCATATTCTCAGTACCGACTGTGACTCTACTATTAGGTTTCCTTCTGCATCTCTACAGGTTTCTGTACGGGTCTTGTTGGCTTAACACGTCCTTTTACCCGTTGGTAAAACCTTCGTACATTTTTGCTGGAGTATAATGTCTCAATATCTTTAATCGCGCGATTCTCGTGCTCTTTTTTCTTCTTTCGGAGAAGCTGATGTTCTTCCTATCTCTTCTGCTCGTACAACTCACGAGCAGTCCTCATCCATCTTTGAAGCGCCGCTTTGTATGTATACTGTTTAGCTGGATGCGCTTACCGGCATTCTTCGTCAAACCAGGGGTTTCGTGTTGGTGGTCGAATGAAACCCAGCACAACAGTTGCGGTACTTCTTGCTATTGCAGCTTTTCGACGTTAAATCTTCTCACAGTAATTTTCCTTTATTGTGGCGTTTGAGATATCCGCATCCGTACCTTGGCTGGAACAAGGTAGTGACCTGAATCGATGTTAGCTGCTCGGAAGTTTCAAACATCCAGAATACTAGAGGCGTGCCTTGCATCGATCGCAATTTGATTTATATGGTTGACCAATTTATGATCAGGAGATTGTCATATTCCCTTGGGGATACTGAGATGAAGAAAACGTATCCTTGCTACAGTGACGTTTCGGCCCGCAGCGAATGGTGTCGTGAAGGCTATGCTTGCCAATCGTCCTATCAAAGATGTCCTCCTTTCCTATCTTGGGGTCGTCGTCAATACAATCGCCTACCACGACTGTAACGTCGTCTTTAGGACATGTCATCTCTTTCCTTTAAGGCTAATGTTGGCGAATTTAGTCTTGATGCGGACTGTTATAAAACGTTCAATGACGTGTCTAAAGCTCAAGACCCCCTGGATGGCGGTGATTTCCGCACTGTTGCAGCTGAACAGGGCCTCTGCTAGTCGTTCAGCTGCACTTGGCCTTTTAAGGGTCCGATCTTCAAAATCCAAAAATCGTTGTCCTTGATTCGTAACCGGGATCGCTTTTGGTTTTTTTTTTACTGATTTTTTACTGATTTTTACCTAAGTAAAAACAAATAAGGAACTTGGTTATTCCCAGAGACAATAACCCCACCACTTTAGAATAATACGTATACGCCTCCAGCTTTATGAATATGTAATTTCCACTTCGTCATTTTATTGCCTCTTATCTTTTGTTTTAAAACTATTCCCTATTTGACGTTAATTATTATTTGTCATAAACAGTATAGAAATGATACTAATAATACTCCGTCTTATCTGCAAATACAATATTGTCTCATAATTAGATTTCGTATGGGCTCAAATCCATCGTAAACAAAAAAACGATTGTCACTAACTCAAATAGCTGAATATGTAAATATAGAACTTGAAGAAAAATCACCAAACTCCCAATCTACTATCATCATCATCTGACTGCGAGAAATACTTGTGCAGAGTACACTTTCCGAATCATCCAATCCAACTTATCGTTCCCATAAACTTCCCATAAAACTTACACTCATGAAAATGTCATCACCAAAAAAAAAACTACTACTACTATTAGGGAGTTTCCTACTTACTTTTAGTACCACATCGCAGTCGAATGGAGGGAAATAATAAATTTATTCAGTCATAAATCATACACAGCAACTCCACTGCCAAGTGCAGCTGTATTCGTACAAATACATATACACCCATTCACCACACAGATACTCTTCAAATCCGAAACAATCCGAAATGAAAACTTGCTGCAATAACTTGATTTGAGTCAGTCTTTTGCCGCCATTCATTCAAGTAGCAAGCGCCTTCGTTCATTAAATTTAATTCCGCATATTTTTCTCTTTCGGAATAAGAAAAAATAAAGAAAAACAATAAAGTGATATAGAAGAAAAGAAAAGATATATTTTTGAAGAGGGGAAAAAAAACGTCGAAAGTGAAGTTTAAGATAAAATCGCATTTTTGTATTTTTTTTTTTTCGTTTGTTTGTTCTGAGTTTAAAAGTGAATGTGATGTTTTCTGAACCAAAAATAAAACATACGTGAATTTTGCAAAAGGATTAAAGGATATATACTAACAAAGAGGAATAACATAATTTAAACAAAAAAAAAAAAAAAGGAATTATAATTGCTGACAGTGTTTTGACTGAAAATTATGACTTCAACAATTCTCCAACCATCAGTACAAGTACAAGCAACAACAACAATGGCATGGTCCAATGAAAAACTTCGTTTATCGTGTGTTGATAATATTGGACTACGACAGCTGTGGAAGTTAATTGTATTGGATAGTAGCAGCAACAATAACAACAACAACAACAGTAGTAAAAATGTAAGTTGATATCAAGCCGTATCGTCGCTTGAACGCCGTAATCAATTAATTAATACTAATTTATCTATAAGTACGCTCATAATTAATGAGTATTTGGTCATTCGATAGGCATACACCATGTAGGTAATTGTATCTGTTATTTAAATCGAGTGAAATTTAATGCCTCCATGTACATAATTCTATACATTAAAACGGAGAGAAAGAGAGACTGACAGATAAGCGGATATCCGGGAAAAGAAAGTACATAATGGAAGTGGCACATTTCTCTGCTGTTTCTTTATTTTCTTTCCAATGACGGCTATCAAGTTCAAAATGTTATTGACACGCGGCGAAATGTCCGATAGGTTTCAGAGTTCAAAAAAAAAAGGTGAACGGTCATGAGGCTTTTTTGTGAATTTTGGACTTTTGTATCATTTAATTGGGTTTATAATGATAGTTAATCAGAGTACCCATGATGCGGTCAAAGATTTAAGACAATATGATCAAGGTCGGATTTTCCCTTGATAGGCATTTTACCCATAATTTTGGCCATTAAATGCCTGGGAATATGCACAATCAAACATTCATGAGATGCGATGGATTATCTATTGAAATATGCACGTCAGACCATTGAACGTTGCTGAATATATGTATTTTGGTGCGTATCTATTATCTTGGGTAACTAGGCAGAACTCTGGAAGAACTGCAATACAGTACATCGTTCTGTTGACTTTCAGATGACATCTGAACTTGTTCTGAAAAGATTAGAGCGCCAGCCAGACATAGTGAACTATAAACCCCTCTCTATTCTACTATCTTGTCTGTTGTCATATTAGAACTATATGTAGCTACGGAATAGTCTAGGTCGATTGATTGGTAAACACATCTAGTTGAGTACAATGTCGATGAACCAGTCAGACAATGGTCAAGTTTACTGATCAAGATAAGCTGCATGTGCTCATTGTGAAACATTTCATAAATCAATTGTTTGTGTCAGAAATTTGTTTGTACATATGCCTACTTAGGCGCCTAACAATGTTTGTAACTAAAAATAGAGCAATATCAGTTGATAGATGTAAGGTTTCTATTCCCACAGGGAATAAATGCTCATTTTCTTAGGTAAAGCATTTTTCTATAGGGGCATAACAATTTTGTATTTTAATACAAACGCACCCTTTAACTTTTTCTATGATCTATTAATGTCAAAACGTCAGTCAAGGTTTACATTTTTATCATGGTGAAGTTCACGAACGAGTAACGTTTGGAAATTATAGAAAATTACTACCGAGACTCTGAGTCGGTGGTAATAATCGTCCCATTAGACAGGCTGTGGGCCCTATAGTGGATAAATTCGAGTCGACATATTCACTATTGAATGTTCCTGTGCCAGTGAGATAACGCACCGAAAATATTGCAACCGTAAGAGCTTCAGTTCAAAATGAGTGGTCATATGAATGAGGTACCTAAATTTAACATGTGTACTACAGTTGGAATAAAATTCAGCCCGATATCTCAATTTGTTGGTATTTTGTAGCAAATACAACTGCGGCGTGTATCAATGAATCCAGTCACTGTAAAATTACTCATTGAAAAGTTATTCAGTCGTAGTCTTATCCTACGTCGAAAAAAAACACCCGAAACTCCTTCAAGGCTATATAGCAAGTAAAATGACGATGACCGAAATTTTCCAAGAATTTCAATTTCCTACCTGATATCATTCGCAAATTCACGTGTATACCGTCGCCGAAATGCCTGGCAAAACCTTGACTTAACGCAAATTCAGGGCAAAGTCTAAACCAGACACTTACCTCCAGTCTCTTCACACCGTTTTAATTCTACATTTTTTTTTTCTAGAACTATAATCTTAGCCCCGCGTCGCAAAACAAACACGTGTGTCAACCCCCCAATAACTGAAAAATATTTACCCATTTACCTTATCTCATTGCGCTCTGTTATCCACATTTATACCCCGTAACAACCGTACAAAGATATTTTCTCCAATTCGTTCAAATATTTAACCGACCAATTGACAACAACGATAAGACAAGCGCATCCACCCTAATTTGCAATCGTTAAAGCTTATCGCGCCCAGCCAACCATAAAAAAAAAAAAAATTCAAATTATTTATCGATAAGCTAGATAGACACAGAGTCAAGACCGCCAAGAAATTTTCATTCATCCATGCTGAACATGCTACCGAACACCATCGATTCACATGTCTGTCCATTACTTTTGATCATGATCAACGCTCTCTCATCGTCACTTTATTTCTCTTATGTAAATCGCAATTAGTCTTTTGTAAATTTTTTTATTCCTTTCATTTCTTTATAAGACAGACACTTTTTCATATTTGACCTCAATTGATTATTGTGCAGGCAAATCACTTGGTCGTTGTAAAGTGATGCAAGCAATTTGTTTGACAGTTCTTAAATAGAAGTGTCAATTGATCGATAAAGTGGAACGAGAAAGGCGTTTTTCCTTTCCTTTCCTATTACAGTTGAGGAATTTATTACTTTTTATTTATAGAAATCATAATTATGCAGAAATAAGAATTATAATGAAACTTGATATCATGATTTGTACGAGTATACTCGCCTGTTCATAGAGTAAACATCCGCTCGGCGTGGCACTGACAGGTGTTAACGATCAGTCAATGATGGAATTTTTGCCTCATTAAGCTTCCAATTCTGGTGTGGGAAAAAAATGTGTAGAAAGAATGTTGTATTTGCATATCCGTTGATTAATTATGCAATTACAGTTGTGTCTGTTGAAACAGTTGTAGTATACATATATACAATGGACAGCGGAACTTATGATGGGAATATCAATTTAAAGAGGCTTGTTTAAGTGAAAGTTGATACAGGTTTTGTTATTTGTCAAAAATTTGTCATTACTTGAATTTCTACAAAAAATGGAGTCCCACTATGTTCTGGTGTTGGGCCAGTATTTATAAAATAAAAATCATTTGGAGTAGAAACTTTCTTAACTAGTTCATTTGTCTTTTAAGTTACTCTCAAACAAGTAAGCAAATCGTTCAATAGCAGAAAATATACTGCAAAGTATGGAGATTCGCTGAACGCTCATAAAAATAAATAACACATCGTCTATGATAGGATTTCCCTAAAATCTTAATAAATTACTTCTCGAATATTTACAATATTTGTTTATCATATAGTAAAACCTCCGTTCAGTGGAAACATAGTCCATTAAGAGGAGGCTCAAACTGGAATTGGAGGTTTAAAAAAATTTGTCTGCACTAAAATATCTCATAATTTGTTTATTAATTATTTTTTTTTATTGACAGCAATTCTTTCTTATGATGTTTTTGAAGTTTCTTTAGATATCTTTGTTTTTTTCTTTGTTTGTTTCTGACACACCCCTCTTACGACACTGTTGTCATTCTTGTTTTGCCACGGTTCGCCTCTGTTTATTCAGTTTGGTTATAAAATCACCGTGTTGATGTAGATATGTATAAAGATGTGTCGCCAAAGGACGTTAGTCTGGTAACAAAGTATAATTTAAGCGAGGATATCCAAAATTAGTGCATCTGCAGACCATACAATTTAAAAGTATTTTTGAATTTTTTATCTAGAGCTGTTTTCGAAGGCTTAATTTAGATGCTTATCTTCTTTAACGAATAACTCTTCTTTTGGATGTTATTGTGGTTTGGCACCTCTATTATTCAGACCCCGAATGACACAACATCATCTTTTTCACGAAAACAAAATTACTTCACCATACTTAAATGACTACCATTTCCCCACAAAGAGCTACTCTCACCTCACAATCATCAAGTGACAGCGAAAGACGTCATCGCTTACCCACTTACCTTTTACACGGTTTCTTTGAACCATGATGAATGTATTACTTTTCGCTGAAATTACAGTTCTTTTCTGCGGTTTCTTTCGACTGACTCAGAGGCAATAATTGTTAATTCTCCATAAACGTCAAACCACTTGTAAAACATCTGTTTGGCATTTACTTGCACACGTTATTACCATTTCTAGCCCCACTGCATATGATCCAATTAAATGCTAAAAATACAATGCATATTGCAATTTGAGGTAACTAACCTTATAAAAAAAAAAAAAAAAACTTTCTTCATTTTTGCTTCTGCTTCTTTTTCTCTCGTATAAATAATATCACATTAACATAACCCTTTCTCACCACACGTACTAACTCGTTGCGGCTGACGTCAATGCAAAACCAGAAAATAAAACACCAAGTTGAATTCAAACTCTGACGTGCGCGGGTTATTTGGTGAGAAGATCGGCCCCACACTGTCCATTCACTAGATAGCGTGCGATAATGTCATGGACAAAACTGTGATTTACTAAGTTAATAAGTTAGTCAGGTTTTTTTTTTTTCATTCTTTTAAGTTTACTTTATTCGTTTAATGGTTGACAAATTACTAGACACAACCATAACAGTAGCAAAGTATGATACTTATCACGATACCCACAAGGTTGAGGTAGGTGTACAGTAGGTGCAAGGGATATGTCATTACTAAGGAATTCATAAACAAAAACTAGACGGAATTAGTCAAAAATGTCTGCGTGCTGTTGACAACATTGCTGTTTGACGTTGATTGAAATATTTTTTTGTTTTATGATGATAAACAGACGTCAATGCTTTGACAAAGAACATCAAAAAGGTTACATACAAAAAACAAAAAATGAAAAACAAAAAAATTTTGAATTGCTTTTTGTAGGTTAAAAACAGAGTGAATATACGAAGCCTACGTTTGAGTTGTACTTGAAGTTTAAATATTTGTTTTAGTTCAAGTTTTGAATTTTTTTTCTTTATTTTTGTGAGTGTGATTCAGGGTCGTTCACCACCATTTATGGATGAGGTTTAGAATTTCAAGTGCAAGTCGTTGAGAGGGAAACTGGTTGATGGAAGTCTTTAATTCATGCATGTCACTTTCGCTTAGCAAGAAATAGAAAATAAATGCTTTGACGTTCTAAGGTCCATCAAGTGACTACATTCTTAAGGCTATTATGCTTCTCACTTCATGACTCAATACACACTTTTAAACAAACTCACCAGATGTCACCATGTTGGCTAAGCTTCTTGGCTGCTTACTCATTTATGGAACGGATTTTCATTCAGTTTAACTTCAACCCGACTTATGTCAACAGTCATGACATTTAATTTAAATAAGTATCAACTGTCATCAAATTTCTGACAAGACACAGAAATTTTACTCTATCTTTCATCAACAAAAATTATTAAATGAGACAAATAATAATAATTTCCGCAATAAAATACTAAATACAGTAAAAATATTGCTCTCACTGACAATTCAAGTTTGTACGGAAAAAATAAAAAAAATATTAAAAAGTCAAGGAACTCAGTTTGTCATACTGACACTAACTACTACCCTGTGTTGCAAGGGGTTCATTAAGACTCTATAGCGAACATATTCTCGTATTGCAATCAATAAATCACTCAAAAGCAAAATATTATGTTTCTTCTCCTCCCTCTTTGAATGCATTTCCACTTTTTCACAACACTTTGTCGTTTCTCTTTTTAGTTCGTATACGTGTAATACTTATTTATGTACTTATGTCAGTGCTCAACATAGTTTGAACACAAAGTAATTACTTAAGTACTGGAACATTTATATTGCATTAATAAAAACAAAAAAAAAAATAAAAAAATAAATAAAACATTTTACTACTTAGTGACAAACTGTCTTTTTTGCTTTTTAATGCAGTCGGCTTAAAAAAAAAATTCCTTGTAACGTCAAATGTTACCTTCGGGCTTATGCCAGATGTACACTGAGTTTATTGTGTTATTTGGCAAAAATTGGAGATACTAAACCTTGGTCGCATTCGTATAGAATAAATGTTCTTGAATCGTTTTTTATTTGTTTTATATTGACGCAAATGTTTGATGGTGAAAAAACCCAATCATGACAGATGTCAGATAAACATTTTCGGTTGTTTTTCAATGACAGCAATTAAATTAAAGACGTTTGACACCAAAAGTCATTTTAGCCTTAAAATTTGTTTTTTATCCGAATATTGTGTATGCACATCATGTGCGTATTTAATTTTAAAGTCGAACTTGATTATCTTAAAACATTTTATTTTTTAGAAAAATCCTGTTCTGGTTTTGGCCCTTCTGAAATATTTATTTTAGGTATTTTGTTCAAGTCCATTTAAAATGTGTGTTGTCTGTTTTCTACTTGCTCGTTTCTAGTTTTTTTTTCTCAATATTGTCACAAGGGAAAAGTGAACCTATTCTCTTGAATTGGTGTTGATGGAAAGTCTCTGGAAATATGTCTTCTGGGAGTGAATGATGGATGTGGATATGTTTCCTTATTCTTCATTGTCAAACGATTTCTTGTTGACTCTTGAACAATCGTCTTAACATATCACGCTGCACCCAAAAACAAAGTCCGAAATCTCCACCCCCTTTTTAATGTCAATTATAAACGTCAAACAATTATCATTTAAAATAAATCATCAACTAATTCCCAATCATTACACGATTTCCTTGCCAATTTTAATAGAGTCATTAAAAAACCACTAAATACTCCCATCCACAAAGATCAAACTCAATCATCGCTGTGAAATTCCATATAATGTGACAATTGTTCAACAAACTTACGTCGAACTCTGTGTGCGCTACATAGACCACCCCAATTCAATTAGAATCACCCAAATGAGTCATGTGTACGCTGTCACAGTGTTTCTTTTTTGTTTCGTTTTTTTGTTTTAGCTGTTCTAACAGATTAAGCCCGTCCTTACATGGACTGTCACGTAAATTCCTTCACGTCAATGTGTTTTTTTTTTGTTGAATATCCCCTCTGAGACATTTCTCTTTGGATTTGTAGAAAAATAAAAAAAAGAGAATTTTAAAAACACACGAGGAGGACCACATTTTCATACTAAGATGCCTGGCAGAAGAATCGAGCTCTTTTTTAATCATTCAATTTATATGCGTATCAGAACGTCTCGAGAACGCTGGTGGTCCGCGTTGTTTTTCATTTTGACAAAACAAACCACTGAGGCCCCCGAAATAGCCGCGTCTTGTATAGAGTATCAAACGATCCGGAGAATAAAGAGTAGGCGAAACGTGAGCCCAACTAATCAGACAAATTAAAACAAAAAAAAAAAAAGAAATTAATTGTTTCCTCCGCCAAATGCTACATTGAGAGCGAGTGCTTAAGTGATTAGGTTGTGTCTCGAGGGGCCTTTGCAACAACGGTGATAATGAGAAAATTATTTTGCGATCGCCAATGTGTGTAATTAGGTTTAAGTGAAGTTAGCTTATTCACTATTATAATTGTGTGTGCGTGGAGGTAATTTTTATTCAAACTCAGTAAGTAGGTGCAATTGTTTAAAAATGCTTATAGTAATAAACAGGGAGGGCTTAGAGTTTGGTGAACCTATAAAACTTTATGGATGGTCGGTCAGATTAAGAGCGGCAGGCTTATTGCTTTTTAAAAGTCATTCGAGTAAATTGTTGACTGTTGTAAAACTTAAAGTCTGGTAGGATTTAGACAGTGTTTTTTTTGTTTTTGTTTGTGACCTCGAATACATACAAGTCATGACGCTGCAATTTAGAAATGATAGGTCTTTAGTGTAGCCCATTAGATAGAATAGCTTCTTTCTCTGTGCCTCCTTGATAGGGAATCTATTTAACATCACTTTTATTGCTTTATATTCGACAAAATAATTCTATTTTCCAATTATGTATAACGCAATTTACAAACGCAGTACGTTAATGACTTAATAGGTTCAATCCAAATACCCCCTTCAAACAGTCAGTTTGACATACCACAAGGTTACATTCGTCCGACTTTCATTTTTTTTCCTATTTTCCAACCACGCGTATTTCTTTTAACCCCAATCCACAATGCGAGTGACAGCACTCTTTATGTACAAATTTACAAACTTTGGAATTTCGAGTATCCACATGTTGCTATTTTAAAATGAAAACAACTTCTTAGCAAAAAATAAATAAATCAAAAACAACGTCAAAGTTCGAATAAATTTCCAAAAAAAAAAAAAACAAACCTCTACCACTTTTTGGTAGCTGCCGTAGCTAACAGTCAACTTAAAAACTCAGCACGTGAAGCCCATATAATTGATTGATTACTTAATTCAATATTCTGCCGCAAAAGGATACTTCAGTCGCCCCAAAAATAAACACCATTTGTTTGTTTACATTTTCTCAATTCGAAAATGGAGAGAAGAATATTAGAGAAAGAAACCACATGCGCTTCTTGAAGCTCAATAAAGTCCATAAATAATTGTCATTATCGTGCTCACACGATTTTGTATTCACTTATGCATGGCATTCAAAGTTTCCTAATTGTGTAGCCAAAGAATGAATTTATTTTTGCTTTTGTTTTTTTTTTTTTTTTTGTGGCTTATTATCAATTTAACAACAACTAACTTATGATTGCATGTGCGCACTGAATTACATTTAAATACATTTTAAGACAGTATACTCTCCCGCAATGACCATGTTTTCCATTCAATTATGTCACATAACAAAATGTTGCTGTCAAAAGAGTTAGCAATTTGTTGTTTGATTGAAGAACAAAAAAAAATATATACACATCATGATGGATTGATTAGTAATCTACACAATGGATCGGACAAGGTGTAACTTGATGGTTATTTTTATTTTAATATAAAAATATAAATTGAAATGACAGATGGTGATGCGTTTTGTTTGTTGACACTTAGTACCATATCTACCTACTTTAGATTTGTTTATTTGAATGCACTGTAAAAATGACGTGTTAATTGATAGAAGCTGTATACACATGCTATTTTTAAGATACATTTTATTTTTTTTTCTATTAGCACGCGGTGATATGTGTGAAATGTTGTACGAAGGTTGCTAATTGTTGAGTTTTGCTTTAAATGAGAGGATTGTGATAATAAGGTGGCAAAAATGTCTACTATTTACTAAACATGTTTTTTTTTATCATGCGTCTGTTAAAGTTACAGTATTCTTAGTAAACAAGAAACGTCGCGAAATTTGGTCAGTCTGGTCATATTGGAAAATATTTTTCGAAACTGTCAAGTGTGACAGATATGTATGTTATTCTTGAACGAACGTCAATCGCCTTTGTATCTCATGTCATTTGACTATTACTCAATTATTTTGTGAAAACATGCATACCTTGCATAATCATCTCTATACTTTTGAATGCATGCAACACAATCAAGCTAAGTTATACAAGAAGCAAAGCACTCAAGTGACAGCAAAAACCTTATGAATGAAACTCCACATGTTTTGCAATTATTGCGTAGGATCCCAGGAAAAACAAACAAACAAATCAAACCCCCAATCGATTGCACTCTAAGTACAAAGTTTAATCGAAAAACGTCAATGAATTTGTTGACAATCTCTACACATACATATGTATGTAACTGTGAGTTGAATTGCAAACTGTCAAAGTAAATACTTATGTCCTACGTAAGTTAATCACGTTCATCTAACGCATGCAATATACATTTACAGCCATAACCGGAAAGGGAGACACCCCTTTTTTAAAATGGATAACATTAATTATTCATTTTTTAATCGCATTAGTTGGGTCACACTTGGTTTATTAAAAAGAGGATGTGTCAAATAATGACGTTTCTCTAAAGTGCTGGCTACCTAATGGGCGAATGATAGATGACAAATTTATTCACACGGTTTGATTGAGAAAACAACAATGATTTATTTTTATTTTTGTTTTCCCTTATTTTGTTATTATTATTCTAAGTTAGAAGTAAACGTGAGTTTTCTAGGGTGTTTGACAAATGTGATATAATTGACATTTGTCTAGGAATTATAGAATAATAAAGCTTTTATTTTCATACATTGTGTATATCAGTAAATGTACGTGTATTTAAATGAAAAAAAATGTACTCTTTCGTTTCTGTATTCAATGCGAGATAACAACTGTCAACAAATTTCAACCCATGGCATGCATTTCCTTTAGAATTTCGCATTTGACATATTTTTTTTATAGAAGTACGTACAAGTCTACTGAATCTTAACGATCTTCTGATTAAAACTGACAACGACTGTCTGTCAGCTATCACATTCTTCTGTCAACTTCATTCACTGTTCAAGGTGGTTAAAAAAAAAAACAATGCCGTCTGTGATTTCGAAATTTTCCCCAGCAATTATTTCCAATTACAACTTCCTTCCACTGTCCATGAATATACATATATATGTATGTATGCAACAAAACAAACGTTGACATACTTCTGCAAAACCAACAACATTCAAATCTGTCAATCAACTTTTCGGTTTACCGCGGGATTTTTATCTTTCCTCCTGATAAAAAAAATATGTATGTCAGAACAAAGAAAACCACTTAAAAACAACGTGCCTATCACAAAGCATTGCAACAAAAAAAAAAAAAACTGTCTCCTCAAGTACTTATTATTAACCGTTTTGTTAGAGCTAACACTGATATCTTGTTAACAAACTGTCAACAGAAGAGAATCTGAATAGTTGACATTTGTTACCCGTGTCAGTAAAAAGTGTGGAGACTTTCCTTTTAACTTTTTTTTATTTTTAACTTAAACTATTTACTTAATAAAAACAAAAAAAAACAAAATTGCAATCAAATCGGACACCACATCATGAACTCAGAGGTGATTACCGGGGCGAGATCATAAACCTCATGTGGTGATGTTTTAGTTTTTTCTTATCAAACATCAATTCGTTTCGCGAAGATTTTTTTCGCTTCGCTAAGCCATCATACATACATAGTTCTAAATTATTTTTAGACACGTTCTACTCTCTGGTCGTGTGTTTATTTCATGTTTATATTTTTATGGACCATTGAGAACAAATTTTTTTTTATTGAAAATTGCTTGTTTTTTTGTTAATACTAATTAGTTTTTTTTTTTTGCTTGTTTTTCTCCTTACAGAAAATTAACAACGCAAACAGCGAAAATTTCGCCGAGTTTCTAACACATCGTGATATACTGCCGCCAAGTAAAATGTCACTGCTAAAATTTTTAGCTATTGTAAGTAAAGCTTGTTTTCATTTTTGTTTTTTGATTTATTTGCTTTTAATTTATTTGTTGCATAATAGTTTTGCGTGTTGTATGGTTCGCATATTCTCTTGATAAGCAAGTTGGGTAAGGGTGGAGGGTGTTGCCAATATCGAGCATTTTACTGCCGAGCTATCTATAGACATTGACCGGTTGTCTGAAGGTTTATTACTTGTACTCTCAAGTCTGCAGATGATAAGCAGTTTTTTTTTTATTGTGCGGTTAATTGGAACGTCACATGGTAGAAGAGGGCGTGTTAAAAACACGCCAATCGAGTAATTTCAGAATGAATCCGAATCAAAATTGCCGCATCATTAATTTAGGGGGTTTCTATTTGAATCTTGTTGTCTTGATTAGACTGACAAAAAGAAATGACGTCTGTAAAGCAGGGTCAGAAGTTGGGATATGAGTTAAAGCGAACTGATAACCTCAATGGGTCAACAATATGCGTAGCGACGAAGTTTTGAATTTCTAAGAAATTCAGTATAGCTTCAGTTGGAGCAACATCCATCGAGTGGATGGAACTCATATGAAAGCGCAACGACGCAAAAACATCTGCATAATTCCCTCACTCCGTCGCCATATGTTGTATTAATTAAAAACACTTTGAAATACCCATTCGTATGTTACTACTCATTCAAGAAATCTGCGCCCTTGGTCATGGTCCGTAGGGGGAAAAACTCAAGCTGATGAAACATGTCTTACAGATTGCATGTGTACCATAACCATTGGACTATTTTCCGAACACCATTGGTAATACCATCGGAAAACTATACCTCTCCCAGAGAGCGTCAAGCTAGGCGCCTCATAAATATATGCAAAGTGCTAGACGCATGCTTATCAGTTTAGTTTGTTGATGTTTGTTTTTTTTTTTTTTTTGTTGCGATATTCTGTAATAAATTTAAAACTGATAATTTATAATTAATTGATTGTTCAATCTTTAAACGATCGCCAAAGTTAACATGCCTAACATTTATATTTGAAATTTAAATTCCTATTTATAAAGAAACGATTTATGACTCTTATCGAGGCGAAATCAAAAAGGAAGTAGGAAACTTGTTTGTGCAAAATTGGTTAACCCCCCCTCATCATGCGCACGAATGTTCTTCCGAAGAGAGGAAAACCATAACATTAAAATTCGCGAACTTACTAAACAATGCGGTATGAATTTTTGATTAGCCATCAAAAATAAAAAAAAAGAGTTTTTAGAATTTGTATGTATCTACTCGTATCCAAGGGGAAGGTTTTTATTTTTGGTAAACAAAAACTCTACTGACGCTTGATTAATTTGGGGATCTTTTAATAGTACTTGGTGGAATACACTTAAACGGAAATCGCAGATGAATACTTGTGGTAACGCGGAATTCTAGGAAGTCTCAGGGCCCGGTTTGGTAAACGTGCAATTTCTCAACGCACTGGGGGGTATTTCCCGATTGATTTCGAAGGAATTTCCTGCTAATTGGTATTCTTGACGTCAGTTAAAAAAACAAAAAAACAAAAAAAAAAACCCTAACACAAGTTAAGTTATTTTATTGACAAACTTTTACAGATGTTCTGCCAGATGACTTCAATTAAAGACCTTCGATTCAGACGTTACGACACTTGGTAGATTAACAAAAATATTGTATAGGGTGAGCCATCTGTTGGTTTCTTTGTGAATCGTATGTTATTTTGACACTGACAGCTCTTATGCAATGGAAAAATTGACAGAAGCTCAGAATTATATATTCGTGGGATGAAATGGATCGATTTATGATTGAACAACGTTGGACAATATTACAAAGTTACTTCCAATGTGGATGCTGTGTTGCCGAAGCAGTACGAATTTTGAAAAGAATTTTCGGTCGCACCAACTGCAGATGGTGAACGCAAGTTTGTGATGAATGTTCATGAGACTGGTTTGTTGATTGTTAACCGAACATTTTCCCTTGTTCGTCGTGTGCGGTCAATGGAGAATATTGCAGCTTTTTGCAGATTCTTGGAGTGGCGGCATTATTGGCCCAGTTTTTCTTCCAAGACAACAATTTATGGCATGATAACCGAAATTAAGGATTTGGACTTGGGCAACCTACAGTTCCAGTAAGGAGGATGCATTATTCTGACCTGACCTTCAGATAACCGGTTGGTTAATCATTTACTTTCGACATCAATGCCATTGAATGTTCTTGTATTTCTTCAATTACCTTCTATTTAAGAACCATTTAAATTACCATTAACCCATATCTACGTATGTATTATGATGCTGAGACAATCTACGTCAATGCCCCCAAGACCTTCGAAAAACACACACTTTCCCTACTACGCGCAAAAAAAAAACTAATTCGTTCGTACAAAGAGAAAAATTGGAACAAAATTTTTGTATTACAAAAAAAACCAGTCTCTACTGACGCACATGACAGCAAGAGAATGGAAGTTATGACCTACATATGTACCTCAAATAAAGAGCTACGCAAATTCGCAACCAATTGCATCTGTTTCAAAATACAGTGCATTTCAGTGGAAAAAATACCATCTCCATTGTTGTGGTAATTATTTAAGACTTCGGCTTTGGTTGTTACTTTATCGTGTAACCCATTTCCACACTGATCCAGATTTATTATGCAAAAATAAACAGAAAACCCATGTTGTTTATGCCACACACCACTAACCAGGCCCCCCTATCGAGGTGTGTGTTTATCGCTTCCTCGATTGCACTTTAGCCGCATTGTTTACCTTATTACGTTAGAAGTGCACTTTATGTTTACATTAAGCTTAAGGAATTCGATTATATAATTTTTTTCGTTCGTTAAATATTTGTATATAAATTCCAATAATAGAACTAATTTTAAATTTATTTATTTTACTTACAGAATGCCTTGGAATTAAGTGCCCCTGCTTCGCCTGTTTTACTACAACAGCAACATCAACAGCATACGGCAGCCGTAGCAGCAGCTGCGTGTAAACCTAAAGGCTGGATGCAGCTATCAGGACATCCAGAGAGGTAGGCATCACTATTTTTTATTTAAAATTTTCTTTAGAAAAACGTTAATGGACACCAGAACCTATCTTTTTTCTAAGTTTCCTTCCTAAAAAAGGTAAACTCGTAAGACAACTTTCACTACCACAGAAAGAGAACATTGGCAAACTCTACAGTGCCATAAACTACTCTAATCTATTCGAACTATAAAATAGACTTCTTGCAATATATACAGTCTGCCCTTCGAGTTACCAAGGCTCTTTAAGGCTCTACATTTTGCCTTTTTTACTAAACTTGCCAATGTTTTTGTTTGTAACCCAAACTGTTCAGATTAGAACCCGAGCAGGAAATCGTTACCAAGATCCACTTGAACAATATAATTTTGGTGAGGGCGAGGGCCCCCATTTATTTGGCTTAATACAAGCTACAGCTAACTTAAAAAACTATGGCTTAAAGCTTAGAAGAAAGATTAAGGAGATTGAGTTTGAGGCTGGGAGTTAAAATCGATGATTTAGGCTCTTCGAGGCTACAAAACACACATTACTCCATGGGTAAGCCCTGACATGTCTTAAAATGCATACCACAAGCATTCATTTGACGAAAATACAAATCCTTTTCAAAACCTCATCAAATACTTATATTTCGACTTCGATAACTAATCCCACTATTTATCTTTTTCATTGCAGTATTGTTCCAACGACCTCTGGTATCGTTCGCAAACGTGTCACCAGCCCAACAGACCACGAGGCAAATGCCTACGAATTCATTAAAAATGATTCATCCGCCTTAAAGATTGTTCCGAAGTACTTCGGTGTGACAGAACAAAATGGTGAAACCTACATTCAACTTCAAGATCTCTTATCCGGCTTCAAGGATCCCAATGTGATGGACATCAAAATGGGCTGTCGAACTTTCCTCGAATCCGAAGTGACTAATAAAACTCTCCGACCTGACTTGTATCAAAAGATGATCGCCGTCGATAGGGATGCTCCCACAGCCGAAGAACACGAACAGCAAGCCATCACAAAACTTCGCTACATGCTCTTTCGTGAAGCTATGTCATCTTCCCACTCAAAAGGTTTCCGAATTGAAGCGTTACGCCTACGTGGAGCTAATCCGATCAACGATCTAAAAACCGTTCGCACCACCGATCAAATCGAAGAGACTATCCTTCAGTTCCTTGACTCAAAGAAAACCGTCACTAAGGATCTCATCAAACGCCTGCGCACGATGAGGACTCTAATGGAAAAGTCCGAATTCTTTCGACATCATGAAATAGTGGGTTCCAGTATTTTTATCATCTACGATGATGACAAAGTGGGAGCATGGCTAATTGACTTTGCCAAATCCAGGCGGCTTCCGGTCGATCTTGGGGTAAGCCATCGTAAAGAATGGATACCCGGTAACCGTGAAGAGGGACTCCTAAAAGGAATGGATGAGCTAATCAGCGTCTTCGAAGGAGTCTATGAGATTCAAAGTGGGAAGAAGCTGATGAAGATTAATAATAATTGAGCGTTTGTTTGTTTTAAACAAAATATTTAAATTATTGCCGCAAGACTGATCATTAACACATTTCTTTTCTACTATTGTTTCGGCTTCATAATGCAGAGTTTATAGTTCGTTTGTTTTTATTTTTTATTTTCGTTTTTCTTCTGTTCCATATTGGAAAATTGTGTCGCAATAACTTTTGCGCTTTCAGCTTGAGGAGTTTTTGTCCTCTAACTCTAATCTAATGTATTATATTATTTATATTATATAGTTTTTGTTTATAAAGAAATTGTTAAAAGAAAACGCTTTGTTAAAGAGAAAAAAAAATGTAATTTCAATATTTGCTTGGATGTTTGTGTTGAAAGAAAGAAAGTATTCAAATCTTTTCGTTTTCTTTGATCTTTTTTTATATTTTTTTGTTATTTAATACTTAATTGTAAAATTTAATTTTGTTTGTAAATAAATACTATATTTATGTATTGAGTTGTATGTAATAAAAAATCAAATTAATGAATATTTTTTAGTATTTTATTTCCACCACATTAATTTCAATTAAGCTAATGGTTTGTCGTCGTTCTCTGCTTCCATATTTGCGGTCAGGTAAGCTAAGTTTGATTCAAAAATAAAACGAAGCTCCACCTTTCTAAGTAAGCCCTGCCCTAATTCGTCATATCCCGTTATTCATGTTCCTCATACATGTCTAATCGATTTGAATGCAAAAAATCCACTTTCTACGTCATACCACACGCATAAATTACAAATCTCGAAAAACCACAAAAAATCCCGGAATTTTCATAAAATGCTACTAGTCGCCCAGAAATGATAGCAGGCATCCATAGAATAAACAAAAATTAACTTACACCCATAAGTATGCACTGTCATCTGACTTGGTTGAAGAACAATATTTGTGACATACCCAAGGGTGCTTCAATTCGTAGATTATTGAAAATTTTACATTGCATATCCGCAGAGGATACAAGCGATTATGTTGGATTAGACTGTGTGGCATACACAAGAGTGCTATGAGTCCAGGAAATGTAGCGCATTTTTTTTTTATTGCATATCAAAGGGTGCTAAAGTCAATTGCTTTCTGTTGGACCCCTGCTGTCATTTCTGAGCGACTAGTATTTTGTCAAAATGCCAGATTTTGCGTTCCACTTTTTTTTTTCATTTTTCGCAAATGAACTTTTTCTCTATCGAGGACGTCAGCAAGGATGGAATTTCGACTGATTTTTCAAAGAATTGATGATTACAGAGATCAGAAAACAAGATAGGAACTGAATTGGCTCGTTTAATCTTGTATCGACCTAGAACGATTTCCCAAGAAGACAAAGACCTAGTTTATTGATTATTTTATTTGTTTTATTGAATATTTCTTAAACGAATTCATAATGTACTGTTCAGAAATGATGAATAGTCAACTGTCCTTGGTCCTTTTCCTGGTGATGACATTTTTGAGCATGAAGTGGGAACATGTTGTGAATGATAAATTCTTGGCACTGGGTAATGAAAGAGGCATGAGCTGTGGGTTCCTTGATCTACATGGAAAGAAAGTGTATCAATGAACACCCATTTCAAATGTGAACACTGGGGTTTCAAGGGCAACCAACAAATAAATAAAAATCTATAAAGTTTTCCTGACTTCTAAGGATGACATGAGGGTTTAACCAGCTTTATGGGGTATTCTCCAGATTTTGTAGGTGTTTTACACCTTGGCGTGATATATTTAGCTGCTTTGGTGTTCTTCAGCTGGAAATAGTGTGCTTCACTTTCAGGCGATGAGACATTGGTATCACTGTTTATAATCTTCTACCGATGGTGATGTTTTCTAGCTACTGTGGTGTTCTATAGGTACTGGTCGCATTCTCTAACTACTGGTGGTGTTCTCTAGGTACTGGCGGTGTTCTCTACGTTCTTGTGGTGTTCTCTAGCTACTCGTCGTATTCTCTACCTAATGATGGTGTTCTCTAGCTACCGGTAGAGTTTTCTATGTACTGGCGGTGTTCTCGAGCTACTGGTGGTATTTGCTAGCTACTGGTGGTGTTTTCTAGGTACTGATGGTATTCTCTATGAACTGGCAGTGTTCTCTACGTTCTTGTGGTGTTCTCTAGCTACTAGTCATATTCTCTAGCTACTGGTGGTGTTCTCTAGCTACTCGTGGTATTTATTAGCTACTGGTGGTTTTCTCTACGTTCTTGTGGTGTTCTCTACGTTCTTGTGGTGTTCTCTACGTTCTTGTGGTGTTCTCTACGTTCTTGTGGTGTTCTCTACGTTCTTGTGGTGTTCTCTAGCTACTGGTGGTGTTCTCTAGCTACTGGTGGTGGTCTTCTATAGGTACTAATGGTATTCTCTATGTACTGTGTGTTCTTTAACTAGTGTTCTGTAACTACTCGTCTTATTCTCTAGCTAATGGTGGTGTTCCCTAGCTTCTGGTAGTGTTCTAGTAGATGTAATGTTCTCCAACTGAATGGTGATAGCTTTCAACTCCCAGTAACAGGTGTTATTTAGAATTTTCTCGTCACTGATAGCGTTTTTCAGCAACTGTGGATTATCCTTAGTTGTTCCATCTATCTGTAATGCAATTGAAAGTGTCCTGAATCAGTGGTGGTATGTTCCATGCCGGTGCCTGAGCTGTCCAGATGATGTTGGTATTTTCCAACTATTTGCTGCTTGTGACTCAAATATGTGCATATGTATGTAGCTTCTACCGCCAGTTATACGCGCCGCAATTCATGGTTCTACTACCAATTTCTTGATATCCTTGCACCTTCTGAATATGGCTGCTGATGATTGTTTGGATCAATGTACATGTGTAGGTCGCCCCACTAAGCTTGCAGACGAGGATTACTTCTTTCTCAGCAGCCATTTGTTTCTGATTAATTAAGAAGCCTTCCAGTATCAAGCTGATATTCTATTGCTATACATATGCATAAATGGTTTGTGGTTGGACTCACATATGGAAGGAAATAAAGTGACATGTGCACAGGGAAAAACACAATAATTATTTCGTTATTTCCAGTACACAATGGAAGTTATTTATAGATATGCGTATGTATGCATTACAAAAAAAGGGAAATATATTAACTTGATTATAGAACATCTAAGGTCATCGGTTAGTAAAAAAAAATCGAACTAAACCTGGCACTTTAAAGATTATTAGACATTAATGAAAAAACATAGTTTTGAAGGCACTTATGGGAATCAATAAATGTTAAATGGTTTTATGCTCGTACTCTGGAGGCTTTCTTGCTTTTATCTACTCTGGGTGGCACAGGTCCACCTCGGCCACCTTGAATATGACGATTAAACAATCTGAAACGAAAGAAAAATATAAAATTATTATCAAACAACACATTCTTATCAAAGCTTACATTTTATAAGTCTCCGTCTTCAAGTATTCAATGACATGACTGATCCCAAGTAAATACTGTTCTGCTATTGGTTGCACCCATGGATTCTCTTCCATTTTCATCACTGACTTATTGCCAAGTAAATCCAATTGAGCCACCTCTGGCGGTAGAACCATCAATCGGTTGTTCTGAATGTGCAACTCTCGTAGCCGTTGCAATTCGCCAATTTCACGCGGAATTTCCAATAAATCATTGTCGCGTAAGCCGAGAATTTGGAGATTCTTTAGATTTCCCAAACCTTTGGGGATGTATTCGAAGTCATTGTCACCCAAATAGAGGGCACGCAGAGTTTCCATCATAAAGAAGTTTCCCGGTAGATTGTTCTCGTTTAAATTATTGTATGACAAGTCGAGAACTTCCAGCACTGGGAATGCTCCGAAACCTCGTGGCAGTGTATCCAAACGATTAATGGAAACATTGAGGATCCTAAGCTTGGGCATCGATGAGATGGATACGGGTAGTTCTCGAAGTAAGTTATTGGAGAAGTTAAGGATTTCTAAGTTGACGAGATTGGCAATACCAGCTGGTACGGTAACAAGTTTATTGTGGCTTAGGGTAAGGCGGGTGATAAAAACCATGGATACTGGAAGAAAAATTTAAAGTATCATTAGTGGGGTAAGAATATTGTTTAAATGCGATTGATTGAGAAACTATTGACAGCTGTAGTGGTTAGGTCATACATCTTCAAAAGACATGCTACAGGTGTTTAATTAACCATTATGACCTGCATTCCTAATCCTCTAATTCGTTTCGCGTCTGTTTACCAACAAAAGGCACGACCGGATGGCATTTGTAAGGTTTTCCACAGCATTCGTACGTCTGTTGTCACTTTGACATTTCTCGATGACGAATAAAAACAACCCACTCACAAAAAAAAACTATTTAGAAAACAGATGATCTCATTTCCTATATTTCTCACTATATTTTCAAATTAATAGAAACACTAGAAGTCCTTTGTACAAGGATTTGTTTAAGCAATACCCACGCTTAACCTGAAGAAAACAATGCGCCTTACAAAACACCACAGACCGATTACACTTCAAAAAATTTCTTCCAAATATGGTCACAGACTTTCCTCAAACATTTCACTTGCAGAGAACACTGTTAAAATTGTATCATGACTTACACAATCCAGGCATTTCCTCAAAGGAAGCTATACCCCTCTCCACTAAGTCGATTTCCCGATTTTGAGTTTCACGGGCCTCGTCCAAAACCTTTTTCGCCTTCGACATTTTCGCGTTGACTGGCAGACATGATTGGCTCATGGTGCTGCTCCGCTCCCAAAAAAAGCAACCGAAATACTTTCCCCTCCTGCACCAGCACACAGTTGTGTTATTCTAATTTCTTTTTTGGATGTGTTGTTATCGTTTGTTATCTTATCTATTCGCCTCTTCTAATGTTGGGACAGTGTTCACGGCACGAGAATTCGAGAGCACAGCACGATGGTGGTGGTAGAGTTTTAATTTATTTGTTTACTTGGCCAGAGAGTGATAATTGAATATGTATTTACTATAGTAAGAGTTTTCTTATTGGAATAGAGATAGAATACACCAAAATGAATAATAGGACAAACGATCTACGGAATGGAGGCACTTTTGGAAGATACGATGACAGATTTCAGAGCAGATGGCGCACAGTGGAATGAGTCATTGGGCGTAGCAGCAAGTGTTGCGGTGATAGACAAAGTTCATACGAACGGAGTTTTTGGTACATGAAATATGTTAAGAATTAAATACCATTACAAAGGAATTGCAAAATAACTTACCGTTTTTGGTCTTTTTATATCTAGGAAGCAATGGACGACGGCATCAGAATCGAAAATATGGAAATGCAATTTATCAATCTCTAATCTCGATAATTTTTTAGTTTGGCCTCAAGTGGTATAAGTATGAATATCCTTATAATGGGCAGTTTCGGGTTCTAATGTAGTTCTAAAAATATCATTTTAGAGGCAAAGTGTGATGATTTTTAAAAAAGCGGACAAATAACCAAGATATTGATTGGTTGGGTTGGGTGGTTGTCCCGCTTAGCAATGACACACTTAGACCAAAAAGAATGTCCATTGTGATACCACTATAGAAAACCGGGTTAGCAGCACCAGAAACCTACATGGAGTCTTACCAA
This sequence comes from Xylota sylvarum, assembly GCA_905220385.1. Classification (NCBI taxonomy): domain Eukaryota; kingdom Metazoa; phylum Arthropoda; class Insecta; order Diptera; family Syrphidae; genus Xylota; species Xylota sylvarum. Next base: position 96,224,263 of record LR999957.1, on the reverse strand, counting down.
ATTGGACAGTAGACAGAGCAACCAGTTTCGAAGAAGTATGATTCGCCGTTTACGCAGCCAGTGGCAAAGCTTTTTATTTTGCTTAAGTCAAGTCTAACTAGATCATTAAGATCTTAGAAGTACTCGTCTAGGATATTCCAAAGCCGGAAGGACAGGTACACAGAAGATGTGTCATTGTTTCCTCCTCTTCCTCGTCCCTACAGTATTTACAGAAATCGTTAAAGCACCAAGCCTTCTGGTACGTCTTATTTACCAGACAAAGCCCTGTGAGAGCGCCAATAACCTTTCTTACATTTTTCCTATTAAGGGGGTTTACATTAAATGATTTCCTTGATCGATTTGTCAAGAAACTCATCCAATTTGTATGTTTTCACCTTTTTGCTTTGCTTGACAAACATGAAGTTTAATGTGATCGCTTGTCGTACAACTTCAGAATAATTTTTATTTTTGTTTGTGATTTCGATGAGTAAACATCGAAGTGAAGTCAGAAATATGGTGTTGAGCGGGGCAGAGTTTTGAGAGGAATTTTTTGAGAGACACAGGCAATTTTCTGAAGCTTGATTTTCCTGGACAGCAACCACGAATGGTATGATTCTTTTTATAAGATCTCCCGAAGCGAGTGACATTGTTGACGCCGTAAAGGTATCTACATTTTCGAAATTCTGCGTGTGAAATATTTGAAGGCAGTCCCTAAGTTCTTAGAGTGGAATTGAGAAGGTTTTCAGGTTCGTAAGTGGTTCGCTGCCAGAGAAGCTCGTACGTCACATGATTCTGGCAACATATTGCCACTGCTAAAATTTAAGATTTGGAGATCGGTCTTGTCTGAAACTGCTGGCATTCAATAGCTTGGCTAACTTCAAGAATGCCTGATGTTCGCTAAAGCTTTGAACTTGCTCTTCAATGACTACTTTCTGGTGCAGCTTTACAATGCAGTTCCGAAGTTCCTGAATTGTTCGAGCCAAGATTTTCAGCGCCGAAATGCCATCTTGCGTTGAAAGCGTCTTTAGATTGTCAACTACTGTTGAGGCTATCATCGCCTTACTGGACTTCGCTAGGGCATTTTTAGGCTCAGCTATCTCGTGGAGGACCTTCATATTCACGTCGCTTTTAATTGTGACTACGCAGTCCAACACCTCCTTTAGTGGTTTCGCTATATTTTCAAGGCCGAGATGTTATGCGACGTCAGTGTTCTTACGTATTCCAGTACAACTTCATTTTGAAAAGTGGGCAAGCACTCATAAATCTCATCGATATTCACAACCTTTGGCTCTCTTCCTTGACTATCTGCATATAAAATATCTCATCTATGCCAAGAGCCACCGCTATATTCACAGTTCGAAATCTATATCACAAATGAAGTCAATCAAGCATATAGTACAATTCGCTTGACGGAAATAAGTTTATTAGGTTTCCCTACAATCCAGCTCTGACCGGAATTGGTTGGAAGAGAGACATGTACTGAACCTACTGTTTGCCATTCTAATGGCTGCTGTATCTAATTGGAATTTTATCGATTTAATAGGTGCTGATGGTTCCCCCCTATTGTCAGGGAGGTTCCGGTTTGCAATTGCCTGAAATATACCTGCGGCCTAGAAACCAACTTGGATCGAATTATTGACGATTCCAATGCTTTTATCCCAGCTTGACTTGACTATCCACATATGTAGAAAACAATAGCTCTGCACTCTATCGAGTTAATCGAAAGCCAGGTCGCGGCTTTACTGACTGCTGTGACTTCTACTTAAAATACACTACACTTGTCCGGCAGTCGTGTGGTGGTACAAATATCCAGTGCGCTGACGCTGTCTTTGTTCCGTCTGTGTAAATCTCTGTCGCAAATATATACGTTTAAAATTTTTTCCGGATTCTCAAGCACTTCTGGTTTTATACTTGACGTTAAAGTCCAATGAGATGACAATGTAGTCCGAAAATGTTGGGTAGAATCATTTTACATAACTAAAACGGAAAGTTGATTGAAAATTTTGAGAGGTCAACTGTGCTAATCCGCCAGTCAGAAGAATTGTGGTCTGTGAATAATAATATACATATGTATATGCTGATGAAATAACAGGACTTCAGCTTCTGTTTAGTGGCGTGACAGGTATTATTATATAAAAGGTTCCCGAAGAATGGGATTAAAGAGGGAATAAAGAAGAGTTAAGAGGGTATCGTGGGTCAAGTGGTTAGTGCGTTCAACCACGAAGCAAATGGTTTCAGGTTCGATCCCCAGATAACACCTTAAAATTTTTTTTATAGCCCAACCTCTCACGAGCATTTGACAAACACCATCAAGATTTTCAAATAAAAAATTGCCTTTCGAACACGGTATTAAACGTTCGTGTAAAGAATATAGCAAAAAGGATATGAGTTAAAATGAACCAATGTATGGTATAGGAGTTACAAATTTAAGAATAACCAATTGACTATTAAGTTTACTCATTGATGTGATCCGATGGTATTTAAAAAACCTGTGTTGTTGAACACATATATATTTATATAAGAAGCAAGTGTTGCAACGGATATTTATGCAAAGCTCCGCTTGCATACTTAAAGGGCAAGTCGGTAGAAACAGCTTGACATGAAGTAGTAGGCAAATTAGAAAGCAGCCTTCAGCATATGGAATTCGCACTAGCTGCCTTTTTAGATATTGAAGAGGCTTTCGATAACGTAAGAGGGGTGGCAATTTAAAGTGCTCTGGAAAGTATAAATGTCGAGCATAGGATTGCCTATAGGCTTTGCAAGATGCTCGTCACAAGAAATATCAATTCCACTCTCGGACTTAGTTCAATAAGGAAATCGGTTACTAGAGGCACGCCCCAGGGAGGGGTTATCTCCCCCTCCTCTGGGTTCTTGTCATAAACGATATACTTAAGGATCTATGCAAAGCAGGGTTAAACGTCACTGCTTACGCGGATGATGTAGTGATGATGTAGATCTTAGTTCAGGGTAAATTCTGAGATACATTGAGGGATATGATGGAATCAGCCCTTAACAGGCTTGGAAGATGGGCTGAAAAGTGTGAACTCCATGTCCATCCGAAAAAAACAGAACTAGTACTGTTTAGCTGGAAATATAAAATTCTACCCTTCAAATTGCCTAGGGTTGCTTCCTTCTTGGTTCGCGCAAGGTATCTTGGCATGGTACTCGATGGAAAGAAATTGGAAACTTAACTTTCAAAATACAAGGGATATGTTGACCAAGGTATAAAGAACAGCTTGCATTACCATTACGCCCACGCCCACAACTACACTCAAGGCTTTTATGTATATTTTACCACTGGATCTACAAATAAAATTACAGGCAGGTAACAGTGCGATTTGTCTCACTAACACAGGGCTCTTCAAATCTTGCTATATAGGACATAGCTCTATTCTTAAGGGATCATTCCCCAACATCCCTGACGAAACGGATGAAAGTCTTGGTACACTCGACTTCGATACACCCTACGAAGTAACGTACCCTGATAGGGAGGATGTTGCTCTGAAACTTCCAGACACTTGCAGTGTGTTCAAGGCAGAGGTTCGGGCTGTACTCAAAGCTACGGATCTTCTTGAGATGGGATCAATACCCAACAAGTATATCGCCATCTACATTGATAGTCAGGCTGCGCTAAAAGCGCTAGAGTCCTACATCATTAAATTTGAACTAGTCAGTTCGCAGAACCAAGTCAGATGATGTTGAGTTCCTGGATATAGAGGGTAACGAAAATGCTGATGTACTGGCCAAAAAAGGAGCAGAGCTCCCGGTAAGTGATATACTTAAAAGCATTAGACCACCAATGGCAGTGGCTGAGAATTATTCTCGATAAAATCATCAATATGACCGATCTAAGATGGTCAAAGTTAGAAGGGCACAGGGTCTGTCTCTAAGTTCTTGTTGCCTAAGTAAAATCGGAAAAAACTCTGGAGAAATAATAAAACTAAGCAGATCAATGTTACGAACAGCGATAGGGATACTCTCTGGGCATTGCCTTCTGAAGAAGCACGCCATGAGATTAGGTTTAACAAACACGGACACATGCAGGTATGATGACCTACATATCGCAGAGGATATTACTCATATACTACATATGTGAATGTCAAGCCATTGCTCGGAGTAGAGTAAAGTACCTCGGAAGATACTTTTTCAACAATCTGGATGAGGTTGGTTCACTGACTAAAATTAAGTACATAATTAGGTTCTGTAGGGAAATTTAATGTATCGGCGAATTAGTTTAAGGTTTCCTACAGTGAAGATTCCCTAAGGATGGCAATGGGCCCACTATGGTGCCTAGTATTTTATGATGAACTCATAACCCTATACAACCTATAACCTAGAACACAGAAATTTAAATATAAAAACTATTTTCGGTAAAATAGTGACCAATGCCCTTTCAAACTTGATCAATACAATCATTTTCTTACATATCCATAAGACAAGTTGGTTTAAAAATTACTTACTTTCAAGTATTCCTTAAATTATGAGGTGACTTGTATAAATTCGGTTACGACTCGGACTAAGTGCAGATGTACATAGATGAAATTAAATTCCCGATGTACCTACAGTTGTAGTTTTATTAGTATATACAAATACTAATCAAATAATTTTTTTTAGCTTACCTGTATTATAGTTCTTAGTCACGCTGTACTACAAAAGAATTTCAAATAGAAGTTAGAAGAACAAGGTGGGACGATTTATTTTTGTTGAAGTTGCTTCTGGATATAAAAGTTGCTTGCAGTTTGTTGAGAGTAGATTTAAGCTTTCTTATCCGATGTATTAAAAATCAAGTTTTTTTTTTATATTTTTTGTAATCAAAATTGTTTTCATTTATTCCTTCATTCCAAAAAAAGTGTTTTGTCTTTTTGTTTTTGTTCAATATATCATTTCTCAATAAATTCACTTATTATCTGTTATTCTTTCGCGCACCCATTTTTTTTTTTGTTTTTCTGACTCGCATTTCGTATCTCATATCTATCAGTAGTAATAGTTTCTTCTTAAAAGTTATTTTCTTTTTCTTTTTGTTTGTGTTATGTATATGTATAATTTGCATTTTTGCTTTTTTTTTATTTATATTTTATTTTTACATGTAATTTGAATAATTTTTAACTTTCTGGTTTAAATCAATGGACTTAATGTTATAAGTAATATATAAGTAATTATGTTGGTTTTTTTTTTTTACTTAAATTTAAGGAGTTTTTAATGATCCTTGTTTTGTTTAATTAATTTAAATCACAATTAAAACACATTTACTTTTAGTTTTCTTGTTTTCTTTAAAAATAAGTTTTGTTTGTTTTTTTATTTTTTATTTATATTTTAACTTGAAGAATCTAAAATTACTTTTTGTTTACTCATTAATTATAAAATAGAAAAAATATTTTAGTAAAATAGATGTATGTATATATCTATAAATATATATATATGTATATATATGTATGTATATATATAATTTATTTATTTATTTAGAATTCAAAATGGAACTAAAAACGACGAATTGAAATCAATCTTAGTAACTATGTACATCAATTGGTTTTTTTACTTTTGTAATTAAATTTAGCATGCAGCTAGCATTTTTTTTTTTATAAATTACTATTACTTTTTATAGACACTTAAAAAATGAATTTGTTACCATCGCAGGATATAATGTTGAAGAGATTGTGGGGAAGGTTAAATAAATTAGATACGCATTGGAAGCGGGGCAACGATGATATTTGATTAAGTTTAATTTTTTACAGTTAAATGCATTTACCAAATATTTTGCGCGCATTTTGTTTTGGTCATCGGAAGTTTGATTTACACTTTTAGTTTTGTGTAATTATTCTTAAGAAAGCGTTAAGTAAAAGTTATTTCTTTGATTTTTTGTTTGTTTAACTGGTTTTTCTACAAAAAGTAGTCTAAGTGAAATCGTTTAGTATTTGTCACCATTTGAAATAGTTTTTTTTGTTTTTTTGTTTTATTTTGTCATTTAGTATTTACAGAAATATACAACTTTTGAATTTTGTTTAGAACTCTCCTTTTCATATATTTTCTTATCTGAATTCCTTTTAGATTTATTCTTTCCATCGTGGGGAATATCGCAGAAACTAAATAAAATATAAATAAGCTAAACAAAATAAAGTTTAATAATACATAGTTTGAAAACTTGCATCAAGAATCTGGGAGCTACATTATTTTTTAACGTTTACCTCCTCCAGGCAAAATGTTATGTATTTTGTTCGGTAAAAGGACTTACAAGAGTAAATTTGATTTTAAAAACGGTCGATTCCGTCGCTTATTGGAATCGCTCAGCTTCTTCTTTTTTTTTTTTTTTGTTTATTTGCCTTTTCTCTAATAGCAAGACTAAATGTTGTAAAAGTCTTTGAACACTTAAATTTTGATAATCAACTCGAACATGGAACAGATGAAAGGATAAAAAAAGTTTTGTGGAATTCAGAAATTTAGTAAGCGAAATGATCCGTACGAAGTGATGCTTACCAAAGAAATATTTATTAAACAACCTTATTACCCGTTCATCATGTTGAAATCCAATGTAAAGTTATTTCTTGCTTTACTTGATTAAATAAACGCCGAGCTTGATGTACTAATGGAGAAAGGTGTGGAAGGTGACCTATTGTCAGATCCCATTTCATTTGAAAATTGTTAATGTGTGAACATTATAATTTGCACCACTTGCTGATTTCAATGATAAGCAAAAGGTCCTTTGAAAGTACAAAATGCAACATCATCCCTATAACTCCATGGAATTTAGAAAAGTACAGTATCGATGTAATCATTTGAATTTCTTTTTTCTAGTTTCCTCTAATTAAAATACAAACAACAAAGTCTTAAAATCGCAGAGGGTTTCAACGACATTTTCTAACTACCAAAGATACATATCTATTAAATAGAACACATTAAATTAAAAATTACTCACCAAAAATACAACTCAAAGTCAACCAACTAAACAAAATAAAACACAATCAAACTCAAACGAACAAGTAAAACATTTGTGGCACCATTTTGTTTGTCTTTTTATTTAAAAAATAAAAATGTATTTCGCTAAATACCGATAATTCGATCCTTATGCCTTAAATTCTTCTTTTTTGTTTCTCTCTATTTATATATGTATATTTACATGCAAATCAAAGACAGAGTCTGACTTTTCTATTTCGTTTTTTGACTAAAAAATATTAAAACATAAAATCTTATACCTTACGTAATAGGCATTTAAAATGTAATTCTTTTAAAAATAATACTATTAAATTTAAATTAATCATACACGTTTGAAAAGTATAAAAACAAAAAAATATTCGTACAAAAAATACTAGGTAGTTTTAAAATGAAATTTAATTTTTTTTTCACTTTTATTTTAAACTTACGTTGGGATTTACGTTTTATTTATTTGTTTGAGCATAAACACAAAAAAACTAATCAATTATACCATTTTTGGACGATACTTTCCATTGAATGCATTAAACTAACGAAGAAAATGAAACTAATTTAATTTAAAATGTATTTATTATTTTTGTGATGATTGTTTAACTTTTTATTTAATTAAAACAAATGAGATAGAAAACGTTTTTAACGTTGTAAGGCGACTTTTTGTGAAAATATGAAATTCATTTGAAATGAAATCTAAAAGATTTCGTACTCGAATGGTGTGAAAACTTTAAGCGATAGACATAGGGAAGTAGATTAAAAAGAAGATATTGAAGGATAAATGTCTATGTAAATAGTTTTTGTTTTATAGAAGATCGCCGAGATTAATAGTAAGAGACGTTCAATAAAAGCATGCTCATGTTGCCTTGTCTAGAGATTAGTATAATACGTATCTTCGGTAAATTTAATTAAACTTTACAAGTGTGGCATGGGAAGACTTTCCTATATGCTTATTAAAGCTGCCTACTGTTATCAGTTTCTTAGTAGCAGTAGGTACTTAAAAAGGAAGGGATTATTCGAAAATTATTTAAAGAAAATCATATTTTTAAGATGGTATATCTTTAAGGTTCATATGAACTGAATTAAAACTAGTAAACTTGTTTTCTTCCATTCAATTGCTAAAAACTGATAATTAATATCGCTCCAAATTATTTTTGAGAATATAATTCAAAAAATACTTTCAAGAATATTTTAACAAATCACATAAAGAAAATAAACAAATTACTATTCAACACAAATTCGTTACTCTAAGAACAAATAAAATCTACATTTATGAGTCTAAAAATTAGTCTAAACATACTGGATAAGGTAACAAAAGCACAAAAAATCAACATATGAGTATAAAGTAGGAGACAAAATCAAATGTAGAACAAACACACAAGGAAGTATTTTAGGTTTATCAAAAATTATATCTAAACATAGAAATAAAACATAAAGAACAAATGTAAAAATAAAAAAAAGATAGTATTCTTGTTTTTTTTTTCGCTTTGATTTATCAAAAAAGGAATTCAATTGAAATTTGATTATTCTCATTTTTTTTTTCTTTTTGTTCCATTCATCATCATCGTCATCATCATCATCATCATCATCATCTTCAGGGCTACCTACATATTTGTGACTTAAATTTTGAGTGTTAAATATAATTTACGTTGATATCAGTTTCATTTGCAGCAATGTTGATGATGATGATAAGTTTTGTAAGTTTTTAAATTTAATTTTAATATTAATTATAGTAATAATAGCATTAATAATAATAGTAATTACATTTTGATGATTTGTTGCAGTTGTTGTTGTTGATTTTGTTGCAGCTACAGTTGTTGCTGGTAGTACATGTTTTTGTTGTCCATTTGGTTGTCAAACTTTACTATTTGGGGCACGTGAGGGTGCCTCATACGCCCCTCGTCCTGTGTATGCCTCCGCATATAGTTCAGGATTATGCAACGATGGCGGTCGGTTATAATTTACTGGTTGCGGCCCGACGGCTATTTGTTGGTTGTTTAAATGTTGTATGAATTTTTATTTATTTTTTTTTATAAATTTTAATACGTAAATATATGTATTCTAACAATTGGAGAGATTAGGAATTACATGCAATTAAATATGTACACAATGAGAGGATAGTTTTAATTGTGCAAAACTATATACAATTATGCAGAAAATTATTTTTAATTATGGTTTGAACTAGTAAAATGAAAGTAGTTGGCACTTGTTTGGTGTTATTTGTTTGTTCTCTTTTAAATTTGCAAATACATATTAATTATGCAAAAAGCTATAAATTTGTGAGTCAGAGAAGTCAAACGTTCTATGTATATAGCAAGCATTTATTTACAGAAACATTATTTACAGCGGTTCCTCCTCATTACTCAGTACCACATGAATTAATATGGCGAACTTTTCGGCAGAGTAGCGAGAAAACTGAACCACGAGGTGATGGTACTTCTTGAATATTTAATAATCAAACTTCTAATTATGGCTAATAGAGGTAATTATCCAACAACTCTAACAAGAAGTTTCCAAACATAATAAATATTAATCCATCCCTGCATCGGCATAAATCGTTGGTATTTAAAATTTCACACATATGTATCTTACAAAATACCAATTGCTCTTTTAGAATGAAGCTAGAGATCATGAATGAAACTCGCCAGAAACGTATGATATAAGGACCATCAAATAGTGACGAGTTTTGTACATTTGTTTGTTTTCCAAGAACTTCAACAAGTAAGATAGTTTCAAAGCCAAGAATATACATACATATGGTGTTGACAACTCTATTGAATTTGAATGTAGAAAAAGAAAATAGCCAACGTCGGGGAGATAGACAATACTATAAGGATTTAGTACAAGCAGTGTGTTAAATGATTGAATATGAATAAGATGAATATTTGTTAGGATGTACGTAAAGACGTGTTGAGGTGTAGAGTGATCTGCATAAGTTTTGAAAGTTGTTGCGTTCTTTCGCTATCAAATACCAGATTTTGTCTTCACTCTACTCCAAACAGATCAAGCTTTTCAACCCATCATGATCTTTGTTAGTGGCACTAATAAGCATAGTGTCAATAATAAGCAGAATGTCTGTATCTAATTCGCATTCTATGCGAATACAATAGAAGCAAAATAAAATGCTTGCTGATGAAGTGTGGAATGAGAAGTGCCACAAAAGAAAAATAAGAGACTTCGCACTCCACATTTAATAATTATACAATGAATCACTTTAGGACACAACTTGTTAACGAGACACTTAAGCTACATAAATAAGTTTAAGCAAAAAAAAACAAAAAGGACAATGTTACCGCAGAATACGTCGACCTTTAATTTTTTACTCATTAACTATTATTCAAATGCGATAATATCTGTTAATTTGAGAATATTCACAATTTTTATGAAACAAGCTCCAACAGTTAAGCTGTACACATAAGGCCAAAAGGTTTATACTTAGGTGGAACATAGATGTATGTAAGAAGAAAATGTAATACAAATATGTTACATGCAACACTGTGGTAACTTCCATCGCATTTAGAATGTACACCCAAACAATGTAAGCAAATTTAGTTTAGACAAAGTTCGCACATCGAGTGTGTCGCTCTAGACTTTCTGGCTTATTCAAAACTTTTCGCACTACGACGCAAATTGCCAACTGTGTGATGAGAATAATGCAATGATAATGTAGTACTGAACATTGTAGATGATGATAATTGGTTTACTTTGTTTTGTTACAGAAAAGAAGTGGAAAGAAAAGTACTAACTTGTGCACGTCATGCAAAAAAAAAAAAAAAAACCTTATGTAAGTTTTTCTAATCAATTCAAACAAGTACAATGTTCGATATTTACACTGTTAGTAAGAAAAATAGGGGAACTATTTACAAAACATAAAATAAAGAAACAACAATAAATGCACAAAAGTTGGTTCTAAAAGCCAAAAATAATCTTCAACTAAAGATTCTTTGTGTCGTTTAAGGGATAAACTGCAAATTAAATTCAAGCAAAACAATATTTCGCCACCGGTCAGGTCAGGTCAGTGTTGACAGAAATTCAAACTGAGATAAAATTAAAATTCTTGATAAATTCTTGTTTTAATATTTGTGCTGTGCTCCGTGTTAAACAAACAAAATTATAAGAATTTCATGAAAAAAAAAAGAAACGAAAAACAAAATGAAAACGTATGAGAAACATTGTGAAACACTATTACGACATTCGTACAGGCTTATAGAACACACCTTTCGGCGGATAATATTGTTGTGGCTGGTTTGGCCCTCGCCCTCCACCACCACCACCACCCAGATCTGCATACCCGTGTTGTGGTGGTCCTGCCGATCTTGAATTACTTATCGGTCGTCCACCATGACGACCGCCCGCACTTGGTGCTGCAGCTCGTCGACCCTCACTTCGTCCACCCGGCCGACTCGGATGATGAGGAACGGGAACACCTGCGGGTGCTGCATTACGATCCGGATGCTGTCGACGATCCCAATCAGGCGGATGTGCACGCGATCTTTCATGCGCTGGCGGTGGTATGCTTCGTGGTCCAGCGGTACGGTGTGGATGTCGCTAAAAACAGAACAAAATACACATTAGATGTGTACAAACCAAGAGACTTTCTCATATTTTTACCATTCTCCGCAAAGTATTCATGGGGCCGCGCAAAGTTTCGCTTATTCTCCGCGCTGGCCTCTTTTTCGGATTCGAACTGGGTGTGTGCACAGCGCAGCATTTTATAAACGCACCCATCACAATGATGAAACCAATTCCCATTAGCACAACAACGTACCAATTCTCTGTAACCCATTGGGCCACCGTTAAAAGCGTCTCTTTATTGAGCAGGAGATTCTTTAGTCGCACCAATGGACCATCGGCGTCTACGGCTCTACACTTCAAAAACACATCACAGTAGCCTTGGAAGTTGTCACATGGTGAACCCGGTCGAAGGCTGATGCCACCATCGGGTAGTCCAAACAAGTGTGCAAATTCACTGGTACTCCGGCATGTGCTAGTGTCGTTCCCATTTTGACACGCCAACTCGCAAAGTCTTCTCTTATCCACATGTGGCACTAAATTTGACGTTAGGAAGCACTCGGACATATTCCACAATAGACAGATGGATCCTGAACAGTCTCCCTTGATGCACAATGCCGTTCCGTTGTTGCACTTTGTCTTATCATCTCTCGGCTTTGGTTCCGGACATTCCGGTGTCGTCCCATTACATGTACTGGACCAGGAACACTCTGTCTCCTCCTTACATTTCATATGATAGTGTGATGGAACAAATGTGCAGGAATCACTTAAACAGCATGGTCCCTGGCTGGGACTGCACTGTGTCTTCGCACGCCGTGTACATCCTGTCGCTGATGCATTTAATGAGAGGTCATATTCACTTATCAGCCTGGGATAGCAACAAATATCTTTGCATTCCTCCTCGTTAAAACCACAATCGCACTCTTCACCACTTTCAACAATCTTATTGCCACAGAAGGCTCCCTCGGATGCCTTGAAACAGTCTCGTTTCGTGTTCCCCACCAGTACGTCCAAGACATTCGATATATTTCTAATGGAACATGGAGAGAATTTGCTATTGTTCGGCCGATCGCCACTAGTTGCACTCGCAAACATTATGAAATTTCCATTCAGCCCACCAGGACGGCACTCTTGTGGATAGTCGTGCTGTAAAACAGAAATTTAGTTCAGGTAATGATATTACAAAATAAATGTTTGCCACTTACTGGTGATCCAAAATTATGCCCAATTTCGTGGGCTAGCGTTAATTGGGATACCTTTGGCGGTACACGACTATTGTAGTTAACAAATGTGATGATCCCTGTGTTAAGGGAACGTTTTGTGCTTTGATATTGGCCACCAACTGTTTCGGTGTAAGTCTTATATTTTTCACAAATGCCACCAGAAGCACCTGAAGCAGACGCTACCCAAGCTAGACCAAGGGTACCGCCTGTGAAATCTCTGTATAAAAAAAAAAACATTTGACAAAAGTCAGTGGTCAAGCAATATTCCACACTCACCTGTAAGTGAACACATAAGCCAGACAAAAGTCTGAATGATCTTCCAGTGAGTGTAAGTTGAGAAAGTTTGACACATCCATGTGTTCATTGCAAAATGCATTGTGCGGACCATTATACGACGGTTTACATGCAGTATCGTCGTCGATCTTGATTCGTTGCACCTAAATGAGAAGTAATCATAATTAATTATACATATGTACACACACACATACATAGGTATGTATATTTCGAAGGTCACTCACCTCAAAACGAATGTTGCGGTGTTCAACCCTTCCATCAAACTTCGTGTTGCGATAGATGTAGTTAACGGCAGTGACATGATGAGCAATCAACGACAAAATCTCTTCCCTCGTCTTCTCATCGATTTCGTATTTCCGTCCCCTGTCATGCTGCAAACAGAAATGATTTGAAAAACAAATAAAACGGAATCCAAACAAGCGCGCCCGTCTCATTCCCCACCCCAACTGCCATTCTATCAACTTACATCGGCTATCCCCTCCCGGATATGTCGCCATATTAATGGATCCGTTTGTATATACAACGAACAGGTATTCTTTTTATCCTCTCGCGAGCGTGCACCACCTGATGTGGAAGATGATGACGCTCGACGCACCCTCTCGTGTACACGCTCGTGCCAATCATCTGAGGCAGCATCCGCCGACAGGAGGATATCATCCTCGCCATTCGGCATAAATTTCCAATTCGCCTCCTTCGAGTATTTTTGATAAGGATACTTGAAGTCGTCGCCATTTGAATATTTTTTCGGTGGATGTTGTTTATCACGGAATCCGGACGATGAGGGTGGAGAGTGTGATGTTGATGTTGGTGGACTAATACTACTTCTGCTGTCATCCGATTGCTTCTTCCTGTCTTTCTCCTTCTTCTTGTTGTTGTTTTTCTTGGCATTTTGTAATGGAAGCACTACTACTTCGTCGGCTTCTTCCTCATCGACAGCCGAGTTTTGTATATTCTCCATCCATTGGGAGACTTCTTCAGTGATACCACAACCAGCTACGTGTCCTGTGTTAAGGACAAAAACAAAAAAAAAACAAAAAAAGAAATTGACATTTGTTATTAAAAAATGCAAAACAAATAGGGAAGTGAATTTGAAGGGGACTCTCTCTTGGGGATGTGCGACAACAAAAATACCCACAAAAACGCAAGTCCTTTTCAAAGTTTTCTTCCTTTTATGTATGTACATGTGTTTCTGTTTAAGTTTTACTGCTTTAGAAGCTATTTGCTTGTGTCTGTTTATTAGCGTACATCAAACTTGAATGCCCAACTGAATTTTTTTCCGAAAATTGGAGAACGATCTTATCGCTCTATGTGGTGAATTGAATTTTATGCTTTTGCCAGTTTTGCAATTTGGAACAGAAGTTTTACGGTGTAAAGATATTGTTTATGCTTTTTATTTGTTTGGATTGTTTGGTTTAAGACAAGTTTAGAAGTGGTAATTTTGATTAGAAAAAGGAAGGAATCACAGATGATGGGAGGAGTGTTGTTGAAGGTATTCGGTTTAAATAGTCTGATTACTAAATACAAATGTAGTAATACTACATATTGATTTGAGGCTTTAAGGTAAGGTTACACTTTAGAATTTCAATGTACATTTGTGCATCTGGATGGATTATCAGTGATAAAAGTCGTTACTAATAGTTTTAATTCATATTTTATCCATAGTGTACATTCAAAGTGAAGTGCGTATGAAGTAATGATGAAATGAATAGATTCATTCTTCGTATAAGGTTCAAATTGGAATTTCCAATAATTATAAAATTGTGAATTCATTCAGTGAAAGGCGTAAATAATTCTACTTTTCATTTTTCCCTTTTACTACGGATGATTACTCTGAATGATGAACATCCAAAGAGAACGACGTAAACTCGTCTTTTGTGACTGTTTTCTAAGGTTCTGATTGCTGGATGGAAATCGCTTCATTGATCAAAGAATCAAACAGCAACTTTGTTTTTTTTATTTGTGTTCTAGCCAACTGGATTTTTGTAATAAAAATGACAACATTGCATTAGCACAATAGGTACCTCAAGCGCACTTTAACTTCAAGGGACAGAAGGGATACAATTGGCAACCTGAAGCAACAGAAATTCTTTTGTCTACTCCTCTAAGCCAACTGCATAACAATGTAAGACTTTTGTTATTTTATTTAGTTTATATTTTTTTAATCACATTTTTGTCACATTTGGGAGGCGAATTAAAATTGTTTTCATTGCAAATCCCTCAATATTTTAATTTCTCATGTAACTCATCATCACACAGTCTCGTGTATGTACACATGCATGTGTGCATATTCAGACGATTTTTTAATCGCCACCCGAAGTTGTATTTCCTATTTAACTTAACCAACACGCAGGTATTTAATAATCGACCCATCGGCAAAATTTAACAATTTTAATTAAATCGCTGAAGCCATGAACCACATTATGACCATTCCGGGAACGACCATCCTCAAACCACTTATAACCTCAGAAAATCTGTGCCGCATTAAATATATTTATTGTGTGTTTCTATTTTATGCATATGCAACATTAATTAGTAACGCATCATAATATTCACAATTTTTCAGATCAATTCGCCCCTTTTAAGGCCCCCCTTCAATGCCGCTGGAATGCATTTATCCATAACCAGTGGTCGCCTAGAGAGAAAGAGAGACGGAGGAAGCTCAATGCAGAACGGAAATAATGGAATATAAAATCAACTCTTCAATTAATAATGTGGGCAAAGGTAAAAAACTGATTTTCACATGATACCTCGACCAGCATCAGTACCACCAACAGATGTGAGCGCATCGACAAATAAAGGATAACAATCAACGCTGCACGCGCATGCAGGCGGACAGTTTCGGGAGAAATCGGAGCAAGCCTGGCGGGATTCAGGGATGAATCCCACTGGTGGTGATGCTGCTGCTGCTGCTGCTGTTGATAACTACGATGATGATACTGTTAATGAATGTCAAGCGCAGCAAAAATGAAAAAAAAAAACTATTGTTTCCAGTTAAACAGGACAATGGGGTAATTTTGTTCATCATTGGGGGTCGTTGGATTTTATAAAATCTTGCGTATATCATATTAACTGATGCAGATGAATATATTTGTACAGGAAAAGTAGGGAAATTGTTTAACTATTATATTTGCATTGAATAATGTGGAACGGCAATATCGATCCTGTACGATGACATGTTTTTTTTTTTCTGTTGATAATCTGAATTCGACATATTCCGACAGGTTTGCTTGTACAAAGGATAAGTGCAAATAGCCTGGAGTTCTATGATTTCATTTATTTTTACAAATGGAATGACTTTCCAGTTTTTAGAATCTACAGCAAATGATTTTGTTGATAAGGCTTAGGTTTCAATGAATGACATACAACTCTAATCGATCAAGCTGTTTACTATAATTTACTACTACTAATAGTAGTTAATGAGGATTTAATTTTTTTGTGATGCAAAATGTATCTCCTCTATCGGATATATGTACATGTGTATGTATGTACAGCATGATAGGAAAGAATACAAAGCCGACAACGCAATTCTATAATTAACTTGGTTGCTATTGCTATCTGTATTTACGGTGGCATTGGATAGGTGCAAATATGCTAGCTGCCGCTTAAAGGTCGGTGGACGTGGTACCCTGACCCTACTGTATTAATACAAAACAAATCATTCCAATCTTGGTGCATGAGGTGGAATTTGAACATACATATGAATATTGTCTGTTTGCGTCAACATGATAAGACGCTCGCAAGACGTTTCGCAGAACTCTCCGTACCTTGGTTAGGTCGTCGATAAAACAAATTTTGCGATGAAAAAAAAAAGAATAAAAATCCACTTTCAGCTGATTTAAGGTCCAAGTACTGAAATCAGGGCTTAAATGATACTCAGTGCTAAAAATAAAAAGGATCCACTAATAGTGCGTTGGACTACGGAGCAAGGGATTCGAGGTTCACCAGACAACGCCTAGAAAATTTCTCTCACGGTCCTACCTTTCGTGATGGCCTGACAGCCATCCGAGAGTCATGAAAATACTTATCAAATTGCCCTTCGAAAACGGCATTTAACAGTAGCACCCATCGCTTCGTTTAAAGAATATAACACGAACAACAAGAATGGTTGTGAGAAGCTAAGCCCTACATCCCATGGATTCACCCCTACAGTTCGGGATGAACCTGGAGCATGGACCTAGGGCGCCAAATGTTTTAATAGTAATTCCGGGCAGTACTCAAACCAAGCATGGCGTGTAGTCAAATTTTCACTGATCCAAAACTAGACAATGGCCAAGTGCTAGTGTCTTCGTGGAAGACGATAACATAAGCCTTCATCAAGATCTAATTGAAATTAATAGCCAGAATGCGCATTGTTAAAAAGTTCTAAAACGGAAGAACTCTCTGAACGCACTCTCTCATGAGATTGGTATACATTGTTTGCCAAGGCAATGAATCTATGTATGTCTCATCACACCAGCGTCCAATGGACGATAGAGTTTCTTAAGAAGATAATTGTGTGTCACGCATATTCAGACTAACTGAATCTCGGGAGTGAAAACAAAAAATAGCCATATTTTAGCCTATGTTCTAAATGTGGGATTTGTGGAAGCCCGGATCACGACGAAACGCAAAAGCCCTCCTGTTTGATTGAAGAACTTAATATTTGGTTGGTACTCGCTTAAGAACTAAGTCACTAGAACTTTTCTTGTGCACTTGGAAAGGCCTGTGAAAAATAAAACTTTTCGAGATAAATGTGTTGTAAATTGGTTTTCTTGCTAAGGGCCTAAACAGAAGTGCGTTTCATATAAAAACAGACCAAAATATACGCAAGTGAGTGAATAAAAGATCCAAACACTCGATATAAAATAAATAGTTACCAGAGTTTCATATTTAAATATATGTACATACAAATGTATGTATATATGTATGCACATTGCTTAAACTCAATAAATTTAACAAAGTAAAAGAAGATATCCTATTTTCAATTCTATTCAAAGAAAAGACAATATTTTTTTGAAAACATCTTTATTACGAAAAATACTCCTTTCATCCTTTCTGGGAGAATTCATTCCACCAAAGGACACACAAAGAAAAGACTATATTTCCACTTGACCATTCAATTCCTTTATCTCTAGTGCATTCGCCTTTGGAGAAATATATTCATTTCCACTGAGTGCTCCGTATAAATAATGCATCTCTCGGTACACATGAAGAGATTCCCAAGAAACATTCTAAAAAGCAACTCTCAAAAAAAAGACCCCAAAAACGTACCCAAAACGACGACCAAAAAACTAAAAAGGGAAAAACTCGAGTAAATATCAAAAATTTCCATTTGAAAAACTTTACTCTGGACAAACTTCCAGAGCCCTTCAACCTGCTTCTAGTGGCTTTCTCTATACCGAACAACAACAACAGCACTAAGTCAAAAACGAGACTAAGAAACCGAACGAAAAACAATTTCGGGAACAATGTCAATATTTATTCAAAACGGGTCATTGGGTGCACTTTTCAGCTTTTTCCACTCCCTCTGTGGATTGTGGCAAATTCAGGGCGAAGGGATATTCAACGATATATACAAAATGTTTCACAATGTATCCTTATCCTAAATTTGCATACTGAAGGAGCTACGAGTATAACAGCAGCACGCTAGGATTTAACTTTTTCCTGAGAAAAAGTTCTTCGGCCCACTAACACAACCAACACAACCACATACACTATTTCAACTAATGCCGACAAAAACAAAACAAAAACAAAAAAAAAAGAATTGAAACCCTACAAAAATTGGGACAAGTTCCCATTTCGTAACGAAGAAGAACAAGAACCGACTCCATAAGCTATCACAATGGGTGACAATGATGACGAAAAAGTCAAACTGGAGGTTTTCCTCCTTTTTGTTTCACAAAACCCTCTCTCTATCGAGTGTCCTTTACATTCCGGCGAGTATATATGTGTATACCACAAGAAAACAAAGCATAGAAATAATGAACTGTGAAACAAAGAGAATCCACAGTACAAAAAAAAAAAAAAAAACAACACACCAAAGCAGTCCTGAGAAACAGGAGAGAAAAAATATCCCTGATCTACCTTAGTCCTTTGTGTTCCTCCCACCTAAACTTTTCACAACTTACAATAAATTCATTTATCTATCTGTTCTTGGAATACACCAGCTCCACCATTCACTCAACCTCCTGTATTGAACAAAGGAAATGCGATGTGGCGCAGGAGAGTAACAAGGACCAGGATAACAGGCAGCAGCAGCAGCAGACATAATAGAGACAAAGTTAAATACATTTTTTGTTTTTTTTTTGTTATTCAACTCATCCTCCTCCTTAGCCGAAACTAAGTTCGTGAACGGAAAATAAAAAGAAGGACGGATGAGGAGAAGAATACTCTCGAAGGAGAGTGATAGTGAAGAAGATTGCATTCCCCGAGGCGGATTGAGTTGATGTTGAAAAAGGATCCTAACTTTGTTATGACAGTGAATGAACTATGGCTGGAAAAGGGGTTAAAATGAATGACAATCAAGAGAGGATTCTGTTTTCTTCTTTCGTTTTTTGTCGTCGTGTTTGGAATATTTTCCCTTTAAAATGAATTAATTTCTCAAATGGGCGGTGCTATTATTTGGAAACTCGATGATTTTAATGACTATTAACCGCGTTATGAGATTTTGTGTAACAAGTCTAGACTTGGGCCGAGGGCCTAATTAAGCAGACAATATCCCTAAGTGAGTTGCTTCTGCTTCTAATTTAATAAATGAGACTGAGTAATAGTGATCAATTGATTTAGAAGGAAACCTTTTTCTAATTGGATATTGTTGTGAGGCATCGAAACATAGAGGTTAAAAGACAGAAGTACTCGAAACTTTATACATTGAACAACAGTTTACTGAAGTATTATAGAGAATCAAAAGCCCCCGAGAGTAAACGAGTGGTAGACTATTAAATTTACCAGTTAAGTTGACAAGAGTTGAGTTGAAGGGGATCATTTATTGCGAACCATACCACCCAACCATAAAATAAAATCTCATCAACGGATTGACTGATATTTTCAATTGTAGCTTTGGGGAAGCACAGGTATTAATGTTTAGGTAACACAATAAACTTAACGGGTGACATTATACTATAAGAAAATATATCACAGGGCTTTGTGATTCCAACCAGATGAAAGTGGTGCTGAATTTGGGTGGTGATGCGATTTTCTGAGCGATATGACTTCTTTTTTGAAAATCAATGAAGAGGGAGCTAAGCCTTTGGATGTCTGTTCTGTGAATGAGACATTGTCAATTTAGCGGAAACAAGAAGAGCCCAAATTTTATAGATTTCTGGACTTGGATCCGTTTGTACATACGTATGTATGTATACATACATGTAAATATCCACCTGAATGGTCATCAAACAAGAGGTGTCGTTTTAGATTTCGCGCCATTGTTGAGCTGTCATCATTCAAATATATTTGCGATAACTTTTGATAACTAAAAAGATTATTAAATATGGATCAATACATACTCGAACAATGTGTTGAAATAGTAAAAATTCACTACAAAAACAATGAAAATATCGTGGAAACGTTTCGTAAAGATCGTACTGCTTTTGGTCATCATCAAGCGCCTTTTCGCATCAACTAATGTGGATAATCGATGAATTTGAAAGTCTCGGGCAGGTTAGTGATGCGAAAACTTCAACACGTATTTGTCCGGCATGGTCAGCTGAAAATATCGCCGCAGTAGCTGATAGTGTGACGGAAAATCCAGGTGTGTCCATTTTGCACTGCACTGCATTTTGCATAAAGATCTTGGTCTACATGATTACAAGGTCCAATTGGCACAAGAATCGAAGCCAGTAGACAACGCCGTACTTTCACTGATTGGGTGCTGGAAATAAATAAGGATCATGACCCTGTCGCATCTGGGGCTCCGAAAACCCAAGAGAAATAGTGCAACAACCTCTCTATCCACAACGACTGACAGTTTGCTGCGGTTTATGGGCTGGCGGTATTTTTTTCGAAAATAATTCTGGTGTGGCCGTTTTAGTGAATAGATTGTGTTACCGAACGATGTTGACTGAAATTGATTCTGTGGACGTGGGCGAGACATTTATTTTCAGCAGAACAACGCCACATGCCACAGCTGGTAAAACAATGGCTCTATAGCGTAGCAAATTTCAAGGAGGCGTGATTTTTCGAACTGGAGACTATGACTGTTTGCAGGCGGAAATTTGGCAGATATTGTATTCCATTACTAACCTAAAATAAAATATAATCACTTTTCATAAAAATGTTGCGTCTTGTTGAATGACCCTATAGATACACCTAGAACTGCCTAGAGTAGTTTGGAAACGACGAAGTAGGAGCTTTTAAAGCTGACTCTTTCTGTAATTCTAAACTTCTGTAGTCTTTTCAGATTGGCAAGGTACATACATATGTTGGAGTACAAAACACTTGGTTACAGTGCTCTGATCTATTTTTCGAAAGCGCATCCGAGATTCATGGGAATTTTAAGCGCCTTAAGTGTAACACGATTGCCACTAGAAGTCGAATGTCCTCCCCCATCTTGTCAGACTAAATATTTGCATTCAGTTTGACTGTAACGAGACCCATTCCAAGATTACTTTTTTTGGACATATGTACATGTAGCGGTTTTTTAACAGGTACATAACAATTCTGTATTTTAATACAAACGTACCCTTTTAACTTATGATTTGTCAATGTCAAAACGTCAGTCAAGGTTTACATTTTTTTATCACTGTGAAGTTCACAAGCGAGCAACGTTTTGAAATTATTAAAAATTACCACCAAAATTCAGAGTCGATGGTAGTAACATTAAGAGCGCTTACTCCAATTTTCAGTCGCAATATGTGTCCCACCAGACAGTGGATCATATTCACTATTAATGTGCACAACGCACCGGCCGAAGTACCGAAAATATCGCAACCACAAGTTCTTCAGTTCAAAAGCCAAATCAGTTGACTCCACGCTGTTCACAGGAATTGGGAATCTCTCAGTTCACATTGTGGCGAATTTTGCTTAAAGATCTTGACTTACAACCTTACAAAATCAAATTAACTCAAGAACTAATCATTTCAAGCGCCTAAAATTCTCCGACTGGGCTCTGCGCAAAAGTTTGTAGAAAATCCTGAATTTTATCGAAAAATCATTTTCAGCGATGAAGTTCATTTTTGGCTTAATGGCTTTATCAATAAGCAAAATATGCGTTATTGGACAGCCAACCACAACCAACCAACCCACATGTCCTTCAAGAGACTAGATTGCATCCACAAAAAGTGACCGTGTGGTATGGATTACATACCGGAGATGTGATTGGACCCTATTTTTACGTCGATGCAAATAATCGCCATGTTGGAAGACTACTTTCGTCTAGAATTCGATAGACTTGACATCAGTGATATGTGGTTCCAACAAGATGATGCCACATGCTACACAGTTGCTGAAACAATTGATCTATTGAAAGGGAATTTCGGTAATCGTGTAATCTCGAGAAATGGTCCGCTCGAATGGGCATCTCGCACATGCGATTTAACGCCGTTGGATTTCTTTTTATAGGGTTACGTTAGGTCGTTGGTTTATGCCAACAAGCCAACAACGTTAGAGGACCCCAGGAACAATATCTATCGCTGCAAACGTGCTCGAGGTGGTCGTATGATCGTGATTGAATTCCTTACTTATGTAAATATAACATGTGTACTACACCTCCAATAGATTTCGGCCCGATATCTCAATTATTCTGTGTTTTATTTAAATTAAAAATTATTATGTCATTATTATATAGAACCAGACCCCACTTGTTCTTCAGTCTTACAGGAACTCAAACCATCAAAGTGTTTTAATATGGTTCTTTAGAACCAAGAACGAACAAATAAGACGGTATTCAACAAACATTTCCTCATCATGTTAATCGGTTTCGAAAGCCACTTATTTTTATGGAATGTTGTGAAATGTCATGTATGACAGCAAAGTAGAAACTCTCTCAATCTCAAAGGTTACAGATTGCACACCAGATTTGTTGAGGATATCTTGTTATTATTATCACTACTATATATGTAGTCACCCCTATGTAAAAGACAAGTGCAACATCGCCTTAGCCGCAACTGAATATGATCATTTTAGGGTGTTCTAGGAAAACGGATTCACTTTTTGTAATAATTCAAAGGTATGTACGTTCTCGAAAACCTTCTAAATTCGATTTTTTTGTCATAACAAATCAGCTACTTAGGCTAAAAACACACAGGATCAGACAAAACGTCTTTTGACTCATAGTCAAGAACACCTGTTTTATTTTAACGCATTTTTGTTTCGTCTGTTTGGTGTGTGTTAGATCATAAGAATCAATGCGTTGTTGTCTGATAAGTCACAATAAAACGTTTTGTCTGATCCGGTGTGTTTAAAGCCTTAGTAAATTAAGTGAAGATTTGTCCTATTCTATCTTGGAATTATTCTACTCTACAAATTGCCAATCTACAGTCCTTTTATGTTTGCTTTTGAGTTTCTTTCGTTTTTTGTCATTAAAATCGTCTGCTACATTCAAACGAAATAATACCTCATTTGTGAGATATATCCATAAATATCGTAAGTCAAATAATATACGTATGTTACTTTATTCAGTCAAATTCCATTGACAACCTTGAATTATTCGAAAATACCCAGCGACACGTTGACTTTTAGGACTCCGCCGTTAATAAATCATAAATCGAAAAATCAATCCTAACGCATACCTGTTGAATTCCAAATTAGCTTCAATAAACCCTCCATGAAATTTAATAACCTATCATCTATATTCGGTTAACAATTCAATATTCTATTCACTAATTGACGCGCGCTCATGCATTTTTGTAATTAATTCCATCTGTTAACAAAAGCAACCAACTATTCCATATTACATATTCCACCTGACTGACATTTATCATCTCTTATCCCACCCCCTAGCGGGCTATTAAACTCACTTAAGGTAAGTAACCCCTTCAGAACAAAGCACCTATAAATAGAGACACATAACGCTTATTCATCCAAAGCATAAGAGAGAGAGAGAGGGAGTGGTTACCTATAACAACAACAAATAAACAAATAGAAACAACAATGGCAGGTCCTACACCACTATCGCACTTTATGACGGCTAACAAAGGAACAGAAAAACCAACGACGACGACGACGACGACAACAACTGAATGCACCCTTGCATGTAATTCAATGGCAGTGTGGTCGGTCTTACGTTGTTATCCCCTTCAATGTCTCTGAATATCCACCTCTCTTTGTCTAGACAAATTAACTTCCACCCGTAAAAGAGGGGTGGTATTGGTTAGAACAATAGTGCGTGCAATTGTATGCATATTCCTGCTACTGCTTCTGTCCATAAGATAAGGTGAGTGACAGCACAGTAGTTGCTGTCACGCAAACTGACAGAAGAGGAGAAAATGAACAAAAAACAAACTGAACTCTACTACTGCTGGTCATGGTTTTGACAATCACCAATTAACTACTTCCGGTTTCGTGTTCGACCACTTAAATTCTATTTGAAATCAAATTGACAGACTTTTGTTCCTCTTTGTTAGAAGAGTGTGTGGTTTTGTGGACAAATGGAACATATAACGTGACGATGATAAAGAGCCTTGGCTTGCAAAAACGAAAAAATAAAACAAAAAATAAAAACCGATTTCAACAACAAAACAACAATAGAATGAAACATAATCGGAATCATCAATGCGCAAATCTAATTAGCCGTAATGTATGCGTGTCATAGCACAGCAAGTTTGACACATGTGACTGACGACGGATATGCACCAGTGCAGCAGCTGTTTTTCATGTCAACACTAGCTATGACATTAGATATGGGATTATGATGAATCGATGATTCATGAAAGTGTGCGATACTTTAGCACTCGCAATGCATGGCTAGTTCCTATAGGTCAGTGACATTGTTGTAATAATTATATCTAAATCGAATCTATTGTTGACATAAACGAGGTTAATTGCAGTACTGATCAGTTAAGCTGTGTGCGAAAATGAGAAATAAATATGCTGTTTATTTCTGTTTTACACGACTACAAAGACCTCGCAGGAACAACATCTCCCGATGGGTGGTGGTTCGTTAAATAACGAATAAGAGCCACAAGTAGCTCTGTTAACCCACTCCCACCTACTCGAAGTGCCATCTGGGAATTTCTTAGGAAATTGCTACCGGGAGAGGACAAATTGGGAGTATGCTACGCCACAGGATAAGTATCGGTTGGTCTGTGACTCAGCGAGCCGCAACTGTAAAAAATGCAATTACCCCGGAAACTAACGCCTCGGATACGGACGGATAACTTGTTGACGACCTTTGGCTATCGAGAATAAGGATAACGATTGGATTCTGGCACGGTTAGGACCCTTCTCGACTCACCTCATAACGCCAAATTTCTCCAGCTTGAACTGAATTGTTGGCGCATGGTATAGGATTGACATCTAAGAGTTGAGTGAGATAGGATGGATCGATGCTGGATAACACCATTTCCCAATTAAAAACACTACTACACTGGTAAACCAGCTGGAAGTGGACGGATGTCCGGGACTGATGCTGACTCCAGTAGCAGGTGTCCGGATACTGACGGCTAAATTCTAGATTAGTATAAAAAGAATCACCATCATCCCGCGTTTTGCTTCGACAGAAGATGCGACTTAGGACGAAATGGACAATTTCCATAGCCCCCTACAACCAAACGTCTAATGGGGCCATCATAATAATGAGGAACTTCAACGCCAAGGTAGGTAACGACAACACTATGCTTAACCACGTGATGGGAGTTCACGACCCTAGACGTTCGAAAGAGGCGCGAAACCGACATCAGACAAGAACGCGATCACCATCTTATGCTAGTTCATAAACGCTTTCGTACTGCAGCCGTTAAGAGCAACCGCTCAAACTTGCAAAACACAACCAGGTGTACGATCGACAAGCTCAGGGATCGCCAAGTGCACCAACAATTATGGGACCACCAACCAAGAGTACAGTGCAAGAAAACGTGAACGTGGACAATTACTTGAATGCAGTGAAAAATGTTTTTGCAACTGGGGCAAGTATCTACGTCGGTAGAAAACAGAAGAGCTGGAAACTGCTGAGGAACGTACAGTCATATGTAAAAGCTCGGATTGCAGCGGCCTCAGCAGTAAAGAGAACCGAGCTAGAACCCCAATACCGTGTGAAGAAGAGAAACGTAACAAACGTCAGTATATCGGCAGCTTCAATGGCGGAAGAAGCGCCAAGCAGGTGCGACAGTAAGACTGTCTACAACATCACTAAGGACCTCACTGATGGTCTAAACTCCAACACCCAATGAAGAGTTTAGTCGGTAACCTGATGATATCGAATGTGGACCAGCTCAGTAGGTGGAGAGAACATTTCGCTACAGTCCTCAGTCCTAAACCACTTGGACGATGGCGATATGATCTCGATTTCTAACGAGCATTCCGAAGCAACAAATGTCTGAATCCGCAAATACCACTTAAACACCTTTCACGGCCCCACCTCTTGCGAACGTCTGACAAACATCCGGAAAGGGCATTAAACAGTAGACCACTTCCATTCGTGTAAAGAATATAATACGCACAACACAAATGGTTGTGAGAAGCTAGGCCTGGGTCCCATGAACCTGCCGCGCCAAATATTTATATTTATTATAGTGGAACGTATTCAAAAGCATTTAGATTTAACAATCGACGTCGAACAGACAGGCATTCGCCCCGGATTTTCCTGGCAAAACCAAGTGTAAAGCGACACAGGACACATTGGACAGAACGTCACAATCGCAGCTATAACTTTAAAGTAGTAAGGGACTTTGTATACCTCGGTTCTACTATAAACTCTGATAATAACATCTCAGCAGAAAAATAACTCTTGCCAATCGCTGTTTCTTTGGTCTGGGACGGCATTTGAGTAGTAGAGCCCGATCCCGAAGAACTAACGAGACCCTGTATAAAATCTTAATCATCCCAGTTCTGCTTTATGGCGCTGAAGATTGGAGTCTATCTAAAGCGAATGAAGAAATCCTCAGTCTCTTCGAGAGAAAGATTCTTCTTAAAATTTTCGAACCCGTTTGCGTGCTATGGAGAAGGAGATTCAACGTACGAGCTGTACAGCGACATCGACCTAGTCAAAAAACTGCTCATTAGTCCTTTCATTTCACATGGCTAGGACATTTAGAGCGAATGGATACGGCGAACGCTCCGACCCGCAAAGCTTCGAATCATACCCGGAGAGACAACGCATAAGACGAAGACCTCACCTTAGGTGTTCCGCGCAAGTAGAAGGGGACCCCAAGTGACCTGGAGTGTGCAACTGGAGGCAGGTACTAAGAACCTGGCTAAGTAGACAGGCTTGTTGGTTTAGGTCCACGTTCATCCCGAATTGTAGCACCACCTAAGTAAATAGGGAACGTATAACCGCTTTAAAACCTCTCGATAAAAAATAACTCTGATTTCCTTTTTCTCCACGAAAGACAGTTTGTAAGGATACATTGTTCAACAATTTCCATATATATGTTCACACTTAATAAAATTAAAACAATTACTTCAAGAAATCTTTTGAAGTCATGTAATTTCCCAAATGATAATCCTGATACCCAATTTCCTAGTGTGATTCAGTTTCATGTTCATTAAACTCCTTATGTAAATATTCGTCTATAAGAGCTGGAAATGCCACTTTAATCTATTAAACATTTCTAAAATCGCCCACAGGCACTTGCAACAAGAGATTCTGGTGAAAATCCAAACTCATAACAAGTTCACACCAAAAAACCCCTTGAGATCATCTTCTATCCCCTCATACTCTATGTTCTACTGAATCTGTGTATGTATCTATGTATGTGGCCTCTTTTGTCCTAATTTCGAAATTAATCTGCTGAAGCTTAAGTATCTCATATCCTTCTCAGCACAAACACACACACACACATATATATGAAATCGCAATCCAAACGTATAATGGGAATTCGGTGGTGATGGCCTAAATTCGACTTCCGAAATAGGTACTCATATATCCTCATCCCTCATGGAAGAACGCCTCCAACACTCATATTCCACCAGATGTGACCCGATTTTCTAATTCGCATTCACATGGGGGATTTATATTTTGTGGTCAGATTTTGTGGATTGCACATAACGATGAAGCAGGAGCAGGAGCAGCAGCAGTAGCAGTAGCAGCAGCACCACCTCCGTCTGACCAACTCTATTTTACACGATATGGGCGGGACCTTCGGGGACTTTCTTGTCTAGAATTTAATTTTCCGATGACATGAATCCGTACTTTCCCTCAAACCAGCCGCACAGAGTGAAAGACGACTACCGCACTTCGATTAAAACCATCCTACCTCACCTACACACCCTGTGTGTTGGATTTCAAAAGAGAGAAAGAAATGGATTTCCAAGTGATAAGTCAACATCACTTCTGAAGACGACCGCCAGCACCACAACTGATCGAAGAAAGAGATACTCAGCTCTGGGACAGAAGGTCCGCAAAGGTGGGTGTCGAGAATTAGGAAAATGTTTTTCAGGTCATCCTGCATTCACCCAGCAAATATTTCATTCTAAAAACTTTAATTGGAGCGCTCTGGACAAATGTTGGGAGGGGATGATTTAAAGGTGCAACCGGAACTACGGAACCAAAGTCAAAATCTCCATATCGATGCTTGTTGTTTTTTGGCAGCAGCACAGCAGCCGTAAAAAAAAAAACAAAAAAAAAACTCATCGCTCCTCCCGGGTCGGATAGTTGGAAAACCTCAACTTGCAGGCAGTTTGGTTTCCCATTTAAATCTGTTCCGTTGGCAAATAACACAGAGGGGGCTAAAGAGAAAGAGAGAGAGGGAGAAAATGAAGAAAGAAGAAAAAAAAATTCAACTCAGGGGGTGTAAATGGGTTGTTTTGGATAGCAGCCATAGCAAGGTGCATTCAAAGATGGGAAAGAGTTCATTCAAGAGATGAGGAATGGGAAATTCAAAAAATTAGGGCACAGCCCTTTAAAACATTGTTGTACCTGCTGGTGCTGGTGCTGTAGCTGGTGCTCCAGCATCATACATGTATTCTTGCATAGGATATGCAATTGATTTGATCCCGTAGTCCTGTCCCGGTGGCGCAAAAACGAGTTCCGAAAATGAATTGATGCTTTGGGTTGCTAGGTTCGTGGTTGGGTTGGTTGTTGGGATTCGGTTTGTTCAGTTCGACTGTCGGAAGGATGTGGGGTTTAGCTATATAGCTCCATTCTATGTGTGTGCACACACAATGTTGGATGGTTTTTGAATTAAATTTTAGTGCTCGAGAGCAGGCGGACAGACGGTGGTGAGTGTAAAAAATTTCATGTTTTTGCTGTGTTAGGTGGAATGCAAGGTGGTGCTGGATTGCAGTAATGAAGTGAACAATGTTAGTTTTCTATTATATGTAGTTGGCCCACTCGACATTCGCCCTCTATCACTGGTCGTCTCCCTAGACGTCCATCCGATAATTCTTGTTTTAAAATGTTGCAAATGTTTGCAAATTTCCAAATTGAACCCTTTAGGATAACAATGTGGTTTTAAGTTGTTGTGTTTTTTTTTATGTTGTTTTCTATCTCACACAGAAAGGGAGAGAGTGAATGAAATGAATTTAGGTTACAGACTTTTAGATTTTGAATCAAAGTTTAGAGATTTTATTTAAATTGTTACGTCTGAATAGTGTTTCAGATTAGAAGGGATATGGCTTGTCAGGTAATGGATTTAGATTCGATACAGACAGTTGACAGATTGAGTTTAAAAAAAAAAAAACTTTTGAAAACGTAAGTAGATACTTTTGAAACCAACGCTTAATTGCATCTTTTTGTTTGTGCTCCTCGGCATATAGCATAACTTACCGATTATAATGCGTAAACATGCTTCTTTAATTCCATTAAAACTCTCATCATCCGAACAAAAGTGTGTACCATTGCGGAACACCACGAGCTTTATTCAACCAATATTTCCATTCCACGGAACTGAACTCGACGCAATGATGTTCAATTTTAATAACTCTAAGGTCAACAACATTATACCATACATCTAATCACTTTGCATGCATCGCTTATTTCATTTGCCCAGCTAAATATGTATCTAAATCAGTTTCAATCTCTCTGCGGTTCACGTACCCAGACTCGGTATCTAATTTAGCCCCTTTCACCCCCGAGCGACCATTTTACATAATTCTCTTTCAAACTGTCGCATGATCATCATGGCACTTTTGAACGTAAAAGTTCAGTCCGAGTGACAATTACCGCTTGGGACAGACAGAATTCACTTCGTTGCGATACACAACATTGTGGGCCGAATAAAAGCCAGCGACGGACGGTCGGGCAGCGATTATAATCGTGCATCCATCACACAAAGTTGACGGGAATGACCACCAGAATGATCCCTAAATGAGAATCGCGTTTTATATGTTAGTCGGTGGTGTTTCTTCTCACTCTGTCTATACATATATATGTACAATGTATTTCGAAAATTGATTTTGATTTAGAATTCAAATAGTCTACTGACAATACATAATAACACAGATACACACCACCAAGAGGGCGCGGCGGCGGAGGGATAAACCCAGATAGAGTGAGACTGGAGTGGCTTCTTTGTTGGCGGCTGCTGGCATAATTGTTATTACCAATCTTTGTAATTATTGCGGCAGGCATGCGGGGTAAATGGTTTCCGCACCGCACTGTTGCTGTGATGTTAAGCTATGTATAAATATTATTTAATTTAATTATCCATTTGGCGTAATTGGATTGGGAATATTAGAACACACGAAATAATCACATAGAGTAATCATTGCACGTTTCAATGGTGCCACACATGGGGTTGAATGGAAATTCCTCGTAAAAAGCATATTTAGCAGAGCCATGTGTGGGAAATGTACCAGGTGGGTGGTGGCGGGTATTAGACACCGTCTAGGTTAGGTTCCGTGTTATTTCGATTCAATCGATGGCGCTTTAAGATTGTTTTCCTGATATTAAACGTAGATACCTATTTGTTTTAAGGGGATTTGAATAATAATAATTATTATTTTTATTGTTATTTCCTAAGACCCTGAATATTTGCAAGTGCTTGACGTGCCAAGGGCTTATTTAGATTTATTCATTTTGAACATTTGTGCTTTGAAAATGGATTTGTTTTACTGTTTGCCCTCAAGAAATAAATCAAAGGATCATCGAACATGGGTACATATATGAAGATATATACAAAGGCATAAAGAAGCTAGGTGCTCAGTAAGTCACAAAAAAGAAACAAGCTAATAAACTATTCCCTAACTATAGTAGAGGAGACCCACATGCACTTAGCAGAGCGGAATAGTAGACGAGTTCCAAGTAGTTAAGTATATTCCTTGAAAATTTGATCTCACGTCTATATGATGTGGTACGAGTATGACCTCCAAGATCGCCAAGCACAAGATTTAGCACAGCAGGGCCACACGGGTCCAGACATCCGTTGAAACAATATAAAAATCTCGCTTCAGACGATAAGAATCTGGAGAACGCTAAGAGGACTATACGTAGGTTTTATCGGCCAAGGACATCAAAAGCCTGTACGCGATAGACATAGCCTCAAAGGAGCACGTCTACTCCTAAAACTAGCCATATCTCAAAAACCAAGACTGGAGTACGTTCACTCAGGGAAGCCTTCCATTAAAGATCCGAAGATAGTAGAGTGCAAAGGACTATGGAGCAGTAACACGCGTAGATGTTCCGAAAAATAGTCCAATATCCGACAGGCTCAAGACTTGGATTATGGAAAAGACTGAATCACATAGAGTGTGATGCAGTCTTTTCCATTCCAAACAGTTACATAATAAACTAGGACAAACGAGGTAGGCACAACGACTCAACTATCCCGCCAACAACTGACAGGAAAAAGCCAAGTCCTGCAACACATGTAGCAAATACTTCTATGGAACACCTCCAAATTCCAATCATCGATGTCAACAACCCAGAGGTCAAACTTACTGACGAGCAATGGACCTATGTGGAGACAGCACTTTATGGACCGCATCTCCACTGCCCTTTGCGACAAGTCAAACCAACCTTACCAACCGTCAGTACTCCAACCTTAAAGGGTTCTGTATCCTCTCCTGTCAAAATGAGTTTACTTCACAATGATTCAAAGAGGAAATCGGTAGAATGGAGGCGCCATGAAAATAAAGTTAACTGTGGCACCTAAGAAAGACCTCCCAATCAAACCCAAAGCCAGAATCCATATTCCGGGACCAACTGTCACCAAAGAAAGATTGTAACGATTTCTCGTTGATAGAAAACCCCTCCGAGATGGGCCAAGATGCGATTGTCATGCTCAACAGGGAGACAATTTTGCAGCTTCTTTCGACAGGTATCAAGGTACGTGTTGGACTTAGTATGGTTAAGACCGTACAAGCCGGGGTTGGCACCTACGCCAGCAATTTCCTCTGTTCTCTAGCGGTAATGACTCCAACTAGAACACAATCGGCCGTTCAAATTATTGACGAAAAGAAAGTAGCATGGGCCGTTGACACCTTCTCGCTGTGGACTCGAGTCCAAGGAGGAGTCTTATCCCCACTACTCTGGAAGCCAGTGATCAACGAAATTCTTATAAGATTAGACTAAAACGGGGTTACGTTGACTTGCTACAAAGCGTTGAAAGTCCTGAATAACTGGGCCAAATGTTGGAGCAAACTGAATGGAGCAAATCTCCAAATATCAGACAAGGCAAGATACCAACGGTGCATATTAGGTCAAAAATTGAACTTGAAAGACAATATACTTGAACGTACAAAGAAGGTCTCGATAGCTTTTTACGCATGCAGTAGAATCTTCTTTAAAAATGGAGACCAAAACCTGCCACCATCCACTGGATGCACACCGCCATCGTTAGACCTATCACATACGGCTATCTACTCTGGTGGTCTGCTACAAGGATCCAAGGTCTAGCGTGTTTGGGTACCATCAACGCTATTAGGACAAGATCTACTGCCGCCCTTGAAACCGTGTTTGGACTTTGCCTACTGCACCTCTTCGCCAAAGTAGAGGCAAAAGCAAAAAACCCTACGCCTTCGACAAACGTGGATTTAGAAAAGTAATCAAATCGGACACAGCACCATCACCAAGTAGTCTAACTAACCCACTCACGGACTTCAACCTCAAACACGACTCCAAATTTCTCTCTAAAGAGAAGTGGAAAAATGGTGAGGTCTTTAACCCCGCCTCCATATCCATCTTCACGGACCGGTCAAAAATGGACGAAGGTACGGGCTCGGAAATATACTCAGAGGTACCATCAATTGCATCTCAGGCAGACTCTTTACGGGTCGGCAGCCCGTTAAGTAAGTAAGTACCATCAATTGCCGGGTCCATAAAACTTCTTGCTTGTTCCAAGCGGAAATATATGGAATAACCGAGGCGTGCCGGGACCTATACACTCTGAACAGCAACAATCCTGTAGATATTTACATACATAGACAACCAAGCAGTCATCGAAGCCATCACTTCCATCACAAACAATTCAAAACTGGTCAAAATATGCAAAGAGGAACTCAAATCCCTTAGCTCGAGGTACAGCATCACGCTCTTCTGGATTCCGGAACATATGCGCTTCCACCGGAATGAAATGATCGATGAACTAGCGAGAAAAGGATCAGAATCAAACGACCTAATAGCAGATCACTCGGTCCTAACTCCCATCAGTCACTTTCCTCATGCCGCGTCTCTAGAAAATTTTGGGCCCAATACAACCAAAAAAAATGACCAGTGAACTTCTATCGCTAAATAGACCACAGGTGACTCTCATAGGTATCATCACGGGCCACAACTCAATGGCGGGCCATCTTAGAAGAACGAGAATCAGTACCACAGACCTATGCAGATGCTGTGTCGATATAGAGGTAGAGGAAGACACATTTCCTCCGCGAATGACGAAACCTCAACAGAACTAGATCCTCAATCCTGGGAAAAGTATCTTTCAACGACCTCCGCGAACTAGCAAACACGCAAACTAAAACCACCCCAAAATTCATTATGAAAACGGGATGGTTAAGGAGGGTCGCTCCTGTTATGGTTTAAGTATTGGACTAATTGTCTTGTTCATTATTTTCAGGTATCCCACACCAGGGTACACAATGGATCTATTGAGATCCGAGTGAGGCTGCACCTCCGTTGCAGTTGCAGTCATATAGTTGCTATATGGTAGAAATATTCTCTATCATTACGGTTGTGGAAAGGTGCCATAGGTGAAGTTTTCGTTCCCAAGTTATGCCTCATCGTAGTAAATGAGCTGCTCAAAGTGATATTTCGATATATCACAGGAAATCTTCGAAGAATTAATCTTGAATCCACTCCACGGAGCACCGAAACTGTCTCGTGCAAGAAAATAAGGTCAATTCCACACAAATCACCAATAGAAGAAGATATGACCCTACTCTTGATGACCGTATGAACGAAACAAACTTCGGATCTGCACATGGATAGTTCGGGGTTTTAAAAGGCCGAGTGCAGCAGTGGAAACAGCCTTATACTGCTATCCGGATGCGAACTTGTCATACGCAGTAGACTTAGGCAAGAAATCTTGAACTTTTGACACATGTTGGCGAATGACAAACTCCATCAGGGTAAAATTCATCAGAACATCATTAGACACCAGAAGTACCACCAAGAAACCACTGATTTGACGAAGAATGCCAGCCAACTCTTGCAGCTAAACAAGAGGCATACAAAAATACTTGAAGCATATAAGGAATATGTTGGTTTAAACCCTTATTTGAGTTCAATTGTGCCAAAGTAAGTGCAACCATCTTAACGATAGGGCCATAAACTCGGTATTTCATATGAGCATTTATTGCCACTTTACTTCACTCTCGATTCACGTGTAACCTATGGAAAACTTTAACGACTTGGTTAAGCACAGAAAATCCATTCAATTTAAACAGAATACATTGAAGTCACTTTAAATCCAATCCACAACCTCTACGCGAAAACCCATAAATTCACTTATGCACCCTATATCCAAGTGCACTCTCCCTTCTCAACCAAGAAAGAACCCCTTAATACATAAATTTTTAACTAAGCATTCACTTACCTTCTCTCACATCCTTGTAAGGATCATCCACATGTTTTTCATTATAGATAATCGAATGAAATCCATCCGTTTTGTACGTATGATTTGGGAAGTAATGCTTTGCATTCTCCACATAGTATGCATCACGTTCGGTTAAAATTTTACCCTCAAACACTCCGTCCAGAATTGAGCCAAATACAAAACTATTACGTTCACCTATCACATCGCCCGCGTATATGTGTGATGTTGACACATCGATTGGGTCATTTGTTGAACTATGTATCTGCAAGAAAGGATTCAATTGAAAATAAC
This sequence comes from Xylota sylvarum, assembly GCA_905220385.1. NCBI lineage: Eukaryota > Metazoa > Arthropoda > Insecta > Diptera > Syrphidae > Xylota > Xylota sylvarum. The sequence goes on along the minus strand of LR999957.1, from coordinate 96,189,000 downwards.
TGACAGATGTCATATAAGCCAAGCTTACTTACCTCTAACTTATCACTAAATGTATTTAAATCACGTTTTAATCTAAGATGGAATTGTTTTCCATGTGCTGAAAATTTTAAATTTACAAGATGATCTTTGGTCACTGATCGTTTAGCCCTACTGTGACTAGCCTTTATGTGCTCATGATCATAGCTAAGTGTTTCATAATGCGATATGTATTCATTGAGGCGATCGTAACCTGTAAATAGAAACAAAAAAAGAAAATGGTTAGAAAATTGTAAAATTTATTAAGCAATGGCCAAACATAAAGCAGTAAAATTGTTAACTTTTTCTCAAATACAGAGCTGCAAAGTCAAAGTGAAAATCAAATGTAGTTCATGAACAACTACAGCACAGTAAAACCATTGGGTCATCAACAAGGAACTCAACCCAAATATCAAATAACTTGATCAGTGCGTGTGATATCTCTATGTCCACAAAATCTTATACAACTTAGGTTTCCCCAACTGATGAATCTGCGAAACTAAACAGGACCTGATAATGGTCGTTAACTCTGTTCTAACGCCTCTAGCTCTTCTTAAATCCAATTTAGAGTAAGCACATCGTCATATTGTCTTGTCTCCAGAAAACTCTGGACAAAACATGAGAATGCCAAAACTAAACAAATTTTAGCGCTTAACAGACCCAACATAGCGTTCTTCACAGGGATTATTACCGGCCACAACATCCTCGCGGGCCACAGAAAAAGAATACGAATAGACACTGATGAACTTCTGCCGAGACTGTGACAACACGGACGCAGAAGAAGAGAGCACATCTCAGTACTGTGCAGATCTAAGAAAATAACCCTCGGCGAAAGAAAGACCTGGGCGACTTGTCAGGAAAGCCAATAACCATCCTGAAATTTATAACAATATCGGATTGGTTCAAGGAGGGCACTTAGTTATCTTTCACAATGAACTACAGCGAAAACTAAGGATTGCTACTGCGATCCTGATCTACTCAAAGCTCTTATTTTAACACCCCGCAAAAGGAGGATTTAAAAGAAAATACTTTCCCATGATTCCGTCAGAGGGTCATCTTCGCACAGAGCCCATACAAAGCTCCCGGTGGCGACGGAATTTTCGCTGACCTCATACATTATAGTGCCGGCTTAATGTCGCATATAAAAACCTATCCAACGTACTGTGTGAACTTCTGAAGTCTTTCTGGAGAACATAGCAGTGTGGCTTCCAGCCCGACAGATCGACGATCGATCAAATTTTCACACTAAGGCTGATCCTGGAAAAGACCAACGAATTTCAAGTCGAAACTCACCATCTCTTAATTGACTTCAAAGCCGCATATGATACCATACATCGTCTTGAGCTCTACAAGACGATGGCCGAATTTGGGATCCCGTCGTGACGCTTGAAAACACGCAGTCCAACGTGCAAATCGGAAACAGTTCCTCCGAACTATTCCAAACATGTACTGGATTTCGGCAAGGAGATGCACTATCATATGGCTTCTTCAATCTCGTGCTGGAACAGATAGTCCGCAGATCTGTCCAGCTGCTGAGATACGCTAACAGCATCGACATTATCGGTCGCTTCCAGTGCGCCATTTTAGAGGGTTTTAAGGCAATTGAAGAACAGACGAAACTCGTTGGACTTGAAGTGAATACGGACAAAACCAAGTACATGTTGTCAACAAACAAAGAAGCATCTGTCCACCGCCTAGGACAAACTGTTGGCAGCAATAACTTCGAAGTTGTTAAGGAGTTTACCTATTTCGGAGTAACTATCAACTCCACGAATGACAAGTTAGTAGAGATTCGGCGAAGACTTAGCCTAGAAAACCGCTACTACTTCTTTTTGGCGAAACAAATAGGTTCAAAACTAGGAAGAATAAATGCAAGCTCTAGAAAACTTTGATCCTGCCAGTTCTGCTATAGCCGAGTACTGGACGATAACCAGGAAAGCAGGGCAGATACTTCGAGAGAAAGATTCTTTGTCGAATATTCGGTTCCGTATGCGTGGAGGAACATACAACCTGGAACTCTATGAGCTGTGGATGAAGTCCAAAAAGCCAACATACATATACAATAATGCTCCAGTAAAGAGGATCGTCGATTCACAGCTCCCAGGTTCTAAACGACAAGAAAGACCGAACTTTCGTTTTAAAGATCAAGCTATTTTGGATGCCAAAGCGCCTGATCTAGACAACTGGAAGCAGCGTGCCCGCGATCGAAGAGACTGGAAGGCTGCCGTGTCTCAGGCAGACTCCTCATGGGTCGGGAGTCCGTTTAGTAAGTAAGTAAGTCTTACAATATAAAATAGACACTCTTATTGAATCCCTAGTGCGTATATTTAGATCCAGCTATGAACTTGCTACATCCCAATAGCTTGGAGAAAAGTTAATGTACTGTTCATACCTAAAACTGCCAGAAGATCTCTCTAAGAACCAAAGGCTTTCAGGTCTCTCAGACTCACCTCAGTCCTGCCTTAATAGACCACCCCTTAAACGATCATAAATTCGCATATCAATTAGGAAAATCTGCGATAACAGAATTGCATCACACGATTGAAAAATCTTTATCAAAGAAGGAAATCACCCTCATGCCTTTCCGGACATCTCCAGAGCCTTTAGTAACACATACATCTTTTCAATTCATCAGAACTACGCCTCTTGTTAAAGGCATTGACTCACAGACAACCAGATGAATGTGCTCCATGTGCAGAATCATTTCTGATAAGCTTGGACCGAGAACTGTCCGTTAAAACTACTAAGAGTTGCCCTCAAGGTGGAGTTCTATCCCCCCTACTATGGACCAACTTAGTAGATACTCTTCTTAACGAAATAAGACTTTTCTTAACGACATAAGCAACGCCCGATGTCCAACTCATTGCTATGCAGATGACTTAGTAATAATAGACCCTCATGTGAGGGGCACAGAAGAATCCAGTATTATTTGGTAAATGCAAAATGCCCTCAACAAAATTAATGACTAGCGTCAATCAGAACAGTTTATCCAACTAAAAAAGTCATCATACGAAACTTAAACCTTCAGACCAACCCTAACCCTAAATAGTGTACAACTCGATTTCTCAAAAGAAACAAAATATCTAGGAATAACTCCAGACCATAAACTTAATTGGAAACCTCATCTAGACAGAACCCCTGAAAATGCGACAACACCCTTCTGAATCTGCTCTAGACTTTTCGGGAAAAATGGGAAAACCAACGATAATTCACTGGACTTACTTCGCCATCCTCATCCCAATAATAATCTACACATCTCTCGTAGTCTAATGAAGTCCTATCCCCATTCGCCTTACAATAGATGCAAAGACTGGCCTGTGTAGGTACCTCTTATGCAACAACATAACCACCAACTAGATTGGACATACATATGAAGATCCTTGAAAGAATTCCGTTGCTATTCTCACCGGCAATATACAAGTCGGACTTCATGCCGGAAAGAATTAATATCTATCGCCCCTTCAAAGTTGTCATTACGAGTCGCAGTTATTGGGATATAAAATCCTCAAATCGCTCAATTGATACCTCAATCTGAATAGTAGGAGTTGGAATTTTAGGCCTCAACTATTTACAAGTTGTTTGCGTCATTAGAACACTCTTCTTCTATCTTGAAAGGAGAGGTTTTGCTATCGAGCTCTGTGCCAGAGAGTGCATCAGAAAGAACCCCCATAGATCACACATAAATATTTAAACAAAGCTGAGTCTAAGCTGGTTTGGAACTACCTATCTGCAAATCCTCCTACAGCTAACATGGATCCCAGGACATAAAGGCATCCCTGGCAATGAAGCTGGTGACGAATACTAATCGCCAATAATCAGCACAATAGATGACCCACCTTCTTTTTTATTCCTCAATCGGTCTTCCAACCCTCATTTTAGCTGTAGAGGGAATTAAACTTAACCAATTTGGCGCCAATCTCTGGAGAACAAGACACAATGAATGAGGTTCGTAAGAATGTACATATGTATCTATATGCACTTGATAATTTTCCGTTGCAAATAGGATCAAACATTTGACCTATCTCGAGGACAAATGAAAAAAACAAAACTGGGTCAAATAGGTCATTCCATGCAGATGTAACTGCTTTGAGCCAAAAGTCCTGGTGGTAGGTAATGAAAACTATATTTCATAGCCTTTTCCTGCTGCACAAGAATGGACTAGACAGAACTTGGTTAAAAATATATCGATTCCCCCCCTTACGAGTACTTTCCATTTCTAAAGACACTCATTCAAGAAAGTGGTATGCCAGTTCTTCCACAGGACTAACATCTATTATACAAACTGTCATTCATTTTATGACTCCTTAATCTAGAGTCGTTTGCTCATTTTGACTGTGTCTCATTTTCCAGTTAATTCAGTAAGAAATGTTGGATCGTAAATTTGTCAACATCCTTTATAAACTATCCCCACTAATGTAATCTTTGAGTCAAAAGTTTCATTTACTATACCTACTTTCGTCTCTCAAAGGTAGGAAGACAAAAAGAAAAGAAAAAACGAGTTCGTAAGAAGCATCACTGTCTGTGCAGATACCTGTCAGAATAATCCACTTGTTATTCATCTCGAGGACACAAATTTACCTCAATCATCCTTCGCCCTTCGCTCTCTCTTTGCTTCTGTTTTATTCATCTCAATTTCAACCTGCTTTCTCATTTTCGTATTTTGCTTCCCTTTACGGTTCTCTAGTTCGTGTGTTTTTTTTTTTTATTTTACTTCCTCTTCTCTCAGCTCTTACCTCTCCACTTGGATAATTAATTAAACCCTTTCCTACTTTGTCAACAATACCGTCGTCCTCATTCCATCAACCCCATACATCGTAGTCGTCATCAGCATCATCTACCCCTATATTAACCAAACCGAACTAATCCTTAGCAAGCTCCATTGGTACTCTACACAGGAAAGCACGTAAAAAAAAAAAACCTGACAAAAGGATGAAAAAAAGAAAAGTAAAACGAAATCATAATAAAGGATGCTAATTATGGTATTCGACGAAATGGAGACAAAAATAAAAAAAAAAATAAAAAATAAACAAAAGCAAACGAAATGCGCTTTGGAGTGGCAGTGAAGAGCAGCCCACGAATAGTGGGCGAAGGAGAGATACACAGAATTTAACAATAAAAATTGCTATCCGCGAGGCCTTAACAATTGAGTGGGGCTGTTGAAGTTCTTTGCTTTTTTTTTTTTGTTTTGTTTTTAACTAATTTGGTGGCTAAGTTTAAGTGCGCGTTTCTTTTTTACTTGGCCAATTCCTTTCGTCCCTTTGTTTTCGCTAATTTTTAACCACCGAATTGTGACTGTGTAGATGTGTAGATATGCTTTTGGCAGTTCTACTTTAGTTTCCCTCTGTGGATTCCGCTTTTTATGTCTTAATTAAATCCGTCCAAACAGAAACAGGAGGACCGAAACAGGAAGGTAATTATATCGCATTGTAATTAGTGGGCAAGGATAGTTGGGCACAAAGATACTAGATAAGGATAAAACCAAAAGCAGTCGAATGCATAAAGGTGCCCAGGCAGGATGGTATAAAGGATGAAAACTAGATGAAGCAATCACCAACAGCAGCAGCAGCAGCAGAGTTTTGTAATTAATTAAAACTGAAAGATGAATAAGGACCAAGAACAAGAAAAGGACGACAAAGAAAAAGAAACGAAGACCATGAGCTGAGCATATTTGCGTAAGGCTTATGACCGAAGAATGATTCAAAATGTATTTAAAAAGGATAAGTCCCAAAAGGATTTTGTTTTTTTTTTTTTTTCTTTGCCTTTTGTGGTTTTCAAGCGTTGCGGTGAGGTTACAAGGGCTCTGTGCAATTAAAGGTAGTTTGCAGGTATCTGATGATAACGATATGAATCTTAACTTTGGAACTGAAAACTTCTTAAGTATCCAAATGGAGAATAGGATCATTTAGCCAGTTACTTGAATGGGAGAAGAATGATGCAAGGTTGGAGGTATTCACTGAGGGGTTGCTAGTTAGTTTCAGGTTTTGTTTAAGGCTTTGCGTTAGTTAACAAAATCGTTGCACATTTTGTGAGTTTATAACTTTTATACGAAGATGCAAGCCTTTGTACCACGCTTTCTCTTTCGTTGGTCGTGTAGAACTCTTGTTGCCCCAGTGACAGCCTCATGGAGGCATTGATTGGACATTTTGCCATAGTGCTTCTATCACCTGAATCCGAAATGGAACTAAAACGAGAGGTGAAGTACCTACGAGTACATAGGAACTATTCTAGGCAGAATAAGTGGAACTATCATATTTGGTTACGCTGACGACATTGGCATCATCGACATAACAAAGCGAGCAGTCACTGACGCCTTCACAAATATCGAATCAGAAGCTGCCAAAATTGGTCTGGTTGCAAACAAGAATAAAACGAAATATATGCTGTCTACACTCGCCAATAGGTGTTACTATGACCCTAGAAGACATCTATCCAGCAAGACCCTATCGAGACAAACCAAGGAGACTCTATACAAGACTCTCATCATCCCCATACTGCCGCATAGTCCAGAAGCATCGACTTTGTCAAAGGGAGATGAAAGTACACTTGGAATTGGAAGAATTAGATATACACGGTGATCGTAAGACCGATTCTTACATATGGTTCACTGGTAATGGAACTGGTACTGGAGGAGCAATACCAGCTTTCTAACCTCACCAAAATCCAGAAGGCAGCGTGCATCGGAGTCATGGGATCAATGAAGACAACACCAACAGCGGTAATGGAAACCATGCTTAGTTTCATTCCGCTTGATATATACTTTGACAGTCTGGCGGCTAAAACCGCTGTAAGACTGAGGGAAGGCCGAATGTGTTCATCGAGCCTGTACGGCCATGCCTCAATTTTCTCCCGATGGGGAACTACCAGCTGTTTGTCAGAAACTGATCACATCACCCCCATGCTAGTATTTGAAAGGAGATTCGCTATAAGAATTCCTGACAGAATGTACTGGAGGTACTGGCGTTCTATACCGACGGTTCTAAGATGGACGTTGGCACGGGAACCGGAGTTTACTGTAAAGCCCTAGGAATAAACAACTGCTTTAGAATAAACGAAGATTGCAGCGTCTTTCAGGCCGAAGTCATAGTCATCATACAGGCTGCTAAAATTATAAGTGAGAGCAATATCGTTGGCAGAACGATGACTGTGTATATAGACAGCCAGGCAGCCGTTAAGGCTCTGGACTCGACTATAATCAGATCAAGACTTGTGAAGATCTGAAAATCGCTCTTGAATGAGATATATAGGGCGAATGCAGTGACCATCTGTTGGGTGCCAGGGCATATGGATATCGTAGGAAACGAAAGGGCTGACGAACTTGCTAGGAAAGGGTCGGTGCTGCACTTATCGCGGGCCCTCCCTTTTGTAGTAACCCCAATCAGTTCCTTACGGAAGAAAATAGAGGAGGAAGCTATCGGTCGAGCAAATAGTCGCTGGGTTTATCTGGAAGCATGCGCAACAGCCAGGCCATATGGGCTCGGTGTACTACATAATGACTTCTGTAGAAGTTACAGGGACGAAGAAGAAATTGAGTCAGTTCGTCACCTGCTGTGCGAATGTCCTGCCCTATCCGTCAGAAGAATGAGGACTCTTGGCAGTTACTTCTTCTCGGATTTGGAGGACTTGGGTAACGTAGAGCTGACGGACCTCCTGAGATTCATATCATTATCTGGGTGTTTCCAATAGCGGACTTTATAGGTTTCCAGGGTTAAATGATTGGACACAATGGACCCGAACTGTGGTCTAAGTGAGCAGAGACACTGTCACAAGGCACCCATTTACCTAACCTAACCTAACACTTGGAATTTTCGAGAGAAAGGTTCCCCGTTTCTTCAACCGTACGACCTGTACACCAATACTGATTTGGTCGAAAATATTGTTATACAGCGATTAAAATGGTTAGGTCACGAAAAGACGATGAACACCGATGCTCCCGGCCGAAGTATCTTCAACTCCATCCCGGACGGACTACGATGGTGAAAACGCTAATCGAGGGTGACCTCAACCAACGCGGCGTACACAACTGGAGGCAGCTGGTTACGGATTGTGGTGGTTGGAGAGGTTTGTTGGTTGAGTTGAGGCCCTGATTCACTCCGAACTGTAGCGCCATCATAAGTAAGAACTGCTCATCGAACCATAAAGGAGTAGCAGAGAGTGTATCAGAGAGAACCTCCAAAGATCACACATATCTAAATATTTTATCAAATCTGAGGATAAGGAGTAGCGGACCAATAAAACCTAGAGGTGGTGGCCTTGAGTCCCAAATACGACATGATCAAGAAAAACAATTTCGTTAAGAACCTTAGCACGAGATTGAGTACCAGTGAATTCGGCATGCCACCAAGTCGTCAAGCATACAGAAGGTCGAGAGATCGAAAACAGGTGAAACAACTTGAGTACGAAGATTCGGGTTGAGAGCCGTTCACGTACAAATATATGAAAGTGTACCAAACGCCGGACTTAACCTCAATAGGGTCATCCAAATTTGAATCCTATCTATGGACAAGACCAATTAAAACATGGATAGGAGGCCAAAATGTTGAGTTGCTGCTAGCATGGCTACCATATTTAAAGATTGTACTTGGGTTTGGCTTGCCAGAAAAAATCAACAAAGAAAGAAAGCAGGCTACACCCTTAACAAATCATGCACCTGACTATATGTGCATTTGTGCTGTTTTTATTGACAAATGAGCTTGATCCTGAAGGTAGTATTCCTTATTACAGTAAAAGAAAAGAAACAAAAACGTGATTTAAACAAACTTTGGTAATAAAGGGTTGTCAGTTAAGAGCGACCGATTCTGTTTTTTAAATAAAACAGTTTGTGTTTGAGATAAATTATGGAACACGTTCAAATGTCCTCCATAGGACAACCTGAATGCGCTGAACCCAATTTGCCATGACTGAGGTCGTCAAAAGTTTCTGGCTTATTGATATACACCACGGACTTGACATAGCCCAAAGAAAAATGTCCCCACGAGGCTGAAAGTTAACTGCAGATAACACGGTCACCGAACATCGAGTTCAATAACTGAATTCTTTGGTCAGCTGTGTAGCATGTGGCGTCGTCCTGTTGAAATGACATACGCTCCAAGTGATCATCTTCTAACTTATTCCAAAAACAGTCAGTCTACATGGTCCGATAGCGGATTTTTTAATGATACGGGCATCTACATGTTGCCCGTATCATTAAAAAAGAACTACGAGCCAATGAGACCTCCAATATGAAACCCGAATTATCTTCGGATTGCTGACTTGTCTAATAACGATAAATTTTCTTATTAACGAGGCCGTTGAAGGGATGAAAACGTATGTAAAATTGACCCGAACGAACGTGAACTTTGATACCCAATTGGGCTAATTTCCCATCGTTGTTGAAAAGTGTACTTTTCCATGACTAAATAGCAAATACAGATGCGTTGATACGTCAAAATAATCGCAGTTAACTTCAAGACAAAATAACCCCTTTGGAGATATGGGGTGTCCCCATTGAAAATCCTTCATTACAAAGCTAATTGGTACTCTTTTCGGTTTCGGTTTCTTTTAGCCAATTTCATTAAGTTCAATACATGGCAAGTCTTAAATTGCTAGTAGCAAGAAGTCGCCCAAAGGACTTGGCCTTAATTAAATGACGTCTAGTGTTTGATTTTACAGCAAAGGTGGTATGGGAGTGCGTGGCTAAACTCAAATATCTAAACAAAGTCGCCTTACAACGAATGCTAGACCACGTGCGTCAGAGTTCAAGGCAAAAAGAAACCCGGTGAAAAAAAAAGAGGCAGTAACAAATGTCATAGAACCAAAATAATCTTTCTTTGAGATTAATGGACAAATTATGATCCGAAAGCAAATGCACCCGTAACGACATTTCAATCGAAGAAAATCCAATGAAAGACAGTAAGCTGCAGTAAAAACAAAACAATCCTTGAACTTTTTCAGAATTCCTCTCCAGACAGTATAAGCTCCGACAGCAGTACAGAAAATTGGTAAAGGGATGTGTAAATCCTGTGATCCAATGAAGAGACTTTTTGGATCATATTTCGATGAAAGTAAAAGTTTCTAAAACTAAGTTGATTCATATTTTTTGGGCTAGGAGGGGGGGCACGCACAATGGATAGGTCTGTATTATCTAAACAAAACGTCTGATTCTTATGAAAAGTGATGATTTTTTATTTTAATTTAAAGTACAAACTCATAGTTTAATTATGGAATACAAAATCTGCAAAATGTCCACCTAAGCTCTGCCTACAAATAATCATTATTTTGATGAAATTTTTCATCACGTTTACGGCTGAATTTGCGAATAACAGCTTTGAGCTCTTTTAGTGCATTAATCGTTGGTGGAGCATTGATTTTATCTTTAACATAACCCCAAAGGAAATAGCCTAATGGTGTTAAATCGAATAATTAAAGTTCTGGAAATTTGCCACTAGACTCTAGGTTTAGGACATAGGACAGAGAAGGAGTCTAATCCTCATCCTTATACACTTATTCGCTCTAACAGGTAAACCGTACATTTTTCCCATAAGTAGCCACCACAACAACGGATTGCGTTATCAGAGTTTCACATGACGTGGCAATACCACAACTACTAATGCTATTGCCCTTGCAGCAAGAATAATATATCCAGAACAACATATGCTAAATCTACCGAAACCATTGTCCAGCTGGTTATTATCGTTATTTTGGTTACCATGCTCCACTACATTGCATGACAAAGCCCCCAAATTACCATATAACTATTTATAAAATGGAAATGACCTCATTGCGTTCGTTCCAAAAACAAAACAAAAAAAAAAAAAACCAATTTGTAACAATGTACAATATGCACCAGCAGCACCACCCGGTCCAATATAAATAATTAAACAATCCAAACCAAAACCAATCCAATTGCATTCAACATTTTATTTAGAGAACCGAAAATTGCATTCGACATAGCAAATCCTAAATCCCTAACCTATATCCCTAGATCTTTTGTATTTTCACCTATTTTCACCTGCACATCCAACTTTGGCCACCGAACACAACATACATTCAACATGACACCGAAAAAAGGAAACAAAAAACACCTTTTATACCGGCAAACCAGCAGCAGGTAAGACGAAAAATGCCGATTTATTCATTGTTGCATTACGTGGCACTTCAGTACGTTTGTAGAGGAAAAATAAAAAAATAAAAATACAGTATAGTAGTGAAAGGACTCCATTCCGACGACCCAGGCCAGGGTGGCATGACAGTTGTTTGCAGGCAACTCATATGAGTGTGCCCCGAAACTAGATGGAGGTGCACTTCGGCCTCTCTCTCTCTGTTGCATACACATCAGAAAGCTTCGTTGATGTTGTTGTCGTTGCACAAGTCCTTGAAGTGAAGTGAAATATGCAAATATACAGTAAATCACTTTTGTTGTTGCTTGGCTGGGCTGGCCTGATCCTGTTTTTGTGTGTTTGTATGTATAGATATCTATCAAACATGAGAAATGAACCTGTGACCTAGTTCCTTCGTACTGGAATTGTTGTTGATTTTAAATATTTATATTTTGCTCCTTGCCGTTTATTTATTGAGAGTTTAATCTGAAGATATGCTCTGTGACGGGGACGAGGCAGACGGCAACATCACAGGATAGGAACAGGATGAATGGCATGAATGAAATATTGAAAGTTACTTTGCATTCATTGTGTTGTGGAGATTTATGAAGGAGTAGAGGAGCTCAGAAGGACTACAACAACGACGACTACGACGACGACGACGACGACGAGTAGCAGTCGAGAGTTGATCGTCGACCGTTTGAAAGGCATTTAAAAATTTGAATCGAGTGAATAATAAATATAAATCTCATTTTGAAATTCTTTGGATGGATGGATGAGAAGGAATAACCAAAGATGAAAAGGGATTTCTTTTCTTTTTTTTTTGAGGCTATGATTATTACTGGACTGCAACGAGACGTACGAAATAGTTTTGAAAGAGTATTCAAATCGTAAAAATGCAATAAGCATTCAAAGTTGCACACTATTGGGAAGGATTTTCAATAAATCCCCCATTTGACAAACACAACGAACTTGGGAAATTGAATGGAAAAGAAAAGTTTAACGAGAAAGGTTAGATGGGGTAGATAGGGTAGAAAGAATTAAGAATACGATGACGGACGGACAGTTAAGCAGTTTAATTGTGAGAAAAGTCGCTCCTCTCAGTTGCCATGTTGGATTATGCACAAAAGTTACAAGTGCTAGGAGGGAAATAAATGGAAGGTGCTGTTATCTAATCCACCTAATTAACCTTAATGGGGGAAGTTTTTTTTTTCATTTGATACCTTTGGATGTTCTTGGGGTTGCATCAGCAAGGGAACGTGCATCATTGTAATGGGTCCATTGTCGTTGACTTGACAATATGAAGAAGGTTCAAAATCCTTTGTTAGTCGGGGTATGAACTTATGTATTCTTACATAAGTATGCTTTGCAATGATTAGCATATTCGCCAAAATTGTCAAGGAGAATATCCTTGGCGGATTAGTCGTAAAATATTGTCTCCGAAAGAGTCAAGATGGCGACGTTGGAATAACATACTTTACGGCACATTTTGTGCAATGAAAGGAATCACTGACTTTCCATTTAAGAGAAAATTAACACAATAACCAAGTCTGAGAACGCTAGACCCTACAGACAGCGCTTAGATGAAAAAGTTTTTAGAATGTTTCGACACGATCAGAGAAAATGTAGTCGAGGCACCTCCGACAAAAACTTGTAGAACTGCTTAAAAATATGACTGAAAGCACTGTCATACTCTAAGAGCTTCTCACCTATCGGAGATCAAAGATTCGCGAGACAAAAACAAAACTCAAGCAGCTTGCAACTGAAAAATCTGACCACATCCCATAAAAATTTGTGGAAACTTTTAAGGAATAATTTCAATAGCTTCTGAGCGTTCAAGATAGCAAAACTCAAAGGTCCCCAAGAACAGGTATATCTGTAGTCACCCCACCCACAACAAATGATTACAAAAAACAACAATCGAAGAAAGACAAAAGAAGAACAATGAGAACCCCATCCTTAAAAGTTCGAAAGTTGCTAGGTCGCCAACAAAACAGACGGCAACAACGAATAAAGTCAAACAGTGCGAGGAGAACCCCCTTCAAATGCGTCATACAGTCGCTGGAACGCCAACAATCCAAATGTCCCAAAGATGGGACGAAACACCAAAGGGCCAAATGTGTCAGGATGGGATGAGAAAACTGGAGGAGAACTCATTCACATGAGCAACAAGAAATCCGATGAAGCGGAAAATGTCGCGAAATCCAGCAGCTCGGAAATAAAGACAACAAATCCTGGTCAAAAATTGTCAGGAAAACCCAAAAGCCCAAAAAGGAAGAACAAATGGCGAAAAGGGAAGGGAAAGCTGAGTACGATGGCAACAAGACCCGAAGGAAATCCAGAAGGCTAGATGCCATTGTGATTGCGAAAACAGATGAGACTTCCTACGCGAACACAGGTATGTACCTCAAAAAGACGAGAGCAAACCCTGATCTTATAGAGCTCAAGGATAACGTGAATAAGATCCGGAAGACAGCCAAGGGCGAGTTACTCATAGAGCTCAAGAGAGGGACTGACGGACAGTCTACCGAATATAGGGAAGACATGTTCAAAATCCTCCAAATGGAAACGAGCATAAAAACACTGTGCCATCAAGCCATAGTTGAGCTACGCGATTTAGATGAAGCGACGACATAAGACATACATAAGAGGTGGCCATTGAAAAACAACTTTCAACAGCAGGAAGCATTATGAAAGATGCCATCAATTCCATGAGAATAACAACGGATGGAACGTAAACCTTCCTTATTACTCTTACAGCTGACGCAGCAAATAAACTGCTCGCTGCACTACGTACAAAGATGGGTTAAGAGCGCGAGTACATCACACCTACAAAATGTTTTAAATGAATTGAGTACGGCCAGATCTCTTTCACAGATGCATCCACAGACAATCAAAGAAGAAAAAGTAGACCTAGTCCTCATATGCGAGCAGCGTAAAACTTTACACGCCAATTCTTCAATGCCAATCGCTGTTTCTTTGGTCTAAAAAAGCAATGAGTAACAAGGCATTGCCAAGAAACACTATGGAGACTCTATTTAAGACCCTCATCATCCCAGTCCTGCTGTATGGGGCAGAAGCATGGACGAAGGCGAATAAAGATATCCTCGGTCGTTTTGAAAGCAAAATTTTTCGGACGATTTTCGGTCCCGTTTGCATTCACGGAATTTGGAGGAGGAGATTTAACAGCGAACTCTACGAGCTGTACAGCGACATCGACCTGGTCAGAAAAGTACGCATCAATCGTCTAAGATGGCTAGGACATGTCAAAAATATGGACAAATATTTTTAATACTACCTTGACTTTGTAAATGCCAAATACCCAGGAGATACTTTTAAGTACAAGTAGAAGAGGACCTCAACCAACTTGGAGTGTACAACTGGAGGCAGTTAGTGAAAAATCATGCTAACTGCAGAGGTTTATTGATTGAAGCCCAGGTCCACCCTGGACTGGACCTCTAAGTAAGTCATCTAAGTAAGTAAGTAAGATGACTCCATTAAGAAAGCGGCGATATGAACTTGCGGAAAATGCATTCACTAAAACATATGTCCAGTTTAAAGTTTTCCCAAGGAGGAGTCCTATCTCTCCTCTTCTGATCACTAGTTATCGACAATCTTCAATTGGATCTACAGAGATTAAGCAACATCGCCATTGGTTCATCATGCTGATGACTTGGCAATCTTGGTCGGTAGCAAACGCAAGACGAACAGTTCTAGTGTCCTGCAGGGAGCTTCACCACAAGTGTTAGAATGGTGCACCAAAGAAAGACTTTCCATCGATCCTGTCATGTTCAGCGCCAGCATTAGAGACTGTTGTGGAGTTATCACCCACAAAAAATTCATTAGGAGGACGGCTGCTAGAATACAAGTACAAACTACTCCTAGTGTCTTGTCGAAAATACTTAATCCAATTCTTAGAACGGACATCTTCTGCACTATCCCCGACAATATAGTCAAGAAATACTGTTTCGGAAGGTTATTAGAGGTAGAAATATTGGACCATGAAAACTGATCTGATGGAAGACATAGTCTGGTTCACCGACGGATCGAAGGTGGAGCTCGACCTGGCGCATTTGAACCCAAAACCGAAGTCTCGATTACTTATAAGAACGTGTCCCACTGTGTTCCAGGCGATCTGGCTAGGTTCAACCTTCGAAAATGTATTTAGGGCTCTAGAATACTTATCTTTTTAGATAGTTAGGCACTATTTTCCAACTCAGTAAACTCCATCTCAGCTAAATGTTGCTAAAATGTATTACAATCTCTTGCTAGACATACATAAGAGGGTAAAATATGGTCGGATCCCTAGCCACCAGGGAATGAATTTGCAGTTGAATTAGTTAGTGCTGGCTCAGAATCTACGTTCATAAGACAAGAATCTTACTATTCCCTCAAATGCGCTCTCACCACAGCGCTGTTTAATAACTGGGAACACGAAATTCGTCTAGCCCCCTGGGGAAAATGTCCCGGGACTCAGAGTGTGAACGTCTAAAGCCGTAACGTAACACTTGAAAATTTGTGGCAAATTTGGAGTAATTCTAAACGGGTAACAACTTCAAGTAAGACGACGCACTGTCATGCGATTTCTTCAATTTGATGCTGGAGCAGATAGTGGGTAAAGCTTAGATTAACATCGGAGGCACTACATATACTCTCTGAAGTAAGTACTACTGCTAGAACACGCAGCCGATATTACAGCGAGGTTTCATCGATTAGCGATTGAGAAACAGGTGTAATAACCTGGCATCCTCTACAAATTCTTAATCCTGCTAGTCCCATTATATTTCGCAGCATACTAGAGGTAAAGTAGTTGACCAAAGCATATACTAAGTGCCTTGGGAAGAAGCATCCTTCGACAGATATTTATCAGACGTCATCAACTTCCAGCCGGAAGAGTCTTCGAATCCAATCCGTAGCTCGCCCCAGCCCAAATCCACAATTTCTGGCCACAAAAAATCGGTAACGCTCTGTAACCTTTCTTCCATTGTCGTCTTGGAAGAAAAATGGGCCAATAATGCCGCCACTCCAAAAACCACACCAAACAGCTGTAATATTCTCCATTGCGCCCACAGGACTAACACGGGAACACCTACATATATGTTCGGTTATCAATTAGAAAACCAGATTCACGAACATTCATCACAAACTTGCGTACACCACCTGCAGTTGGTGCATTATTTCGACCGAAATTTCTTTTCAAAATTGGCACGTTTTCGACAACACAGCATCCTCCACATTGGAAGTAACTTTGCAATATTTCCCAACGTTGTGTAAGCGTAAATTGATTCATTTCATAACGCAAAATTATTCTAAGTTTCTGTCAACTTTTTGAGCGCATATTAGCTGTCAGTGTCAAAATAACATATGATTCAAAAAGAAACCAACAGATGGCCCACCCTCTTATTTTACCTACACCATATTCTTTGCTCTTCACCCTGGTGTGGTGTCTATCAATTTTAAGCCACTTAGGTCTTACCAAACAGTCAAACTTCAGTGGAAACTACACACCACAACCAATATTGTTGTTCATTTCAAAATTAAGTGTGAAGGTAAAAAAAATGATATTAGCCAATTCTGAATGAAATGCGACCCACTTCATGTGTTCCCAATAGACCAGACTACATACGTATGTACATATACGTTCACCGATATGACAGACTTTAAGCAGCTTGATAGCTTCCTGTCACAGGACATCCTAATAACAAGTCAAACTGTCAAAAGGGAAACCATACCAGTTGTCCTCGTTTCATGGTCTCATTTAAATTGATTTCTATTCACTTCCAGTTGGCTTTATTACTAACCCTAAGAGCTGACAGTAACTTACAAAATAGTTTCAACATTCAAAACCGGAAGAATATATGTAAATAAATCCCAAGCAAGAGAAAATTACCTGTCAAAACTTTCCCTCATGTCACATGTACATAAATGTTCCATTATTTCTCTTAATCATCGCATTAAAATATTTCCCGCACATACAAACAATTACATTAACTGGTCAAACTGCAGGACCTAAACATGATCTCGACAAAGAAGAAGAACAAAAATATTTTCGCTGCATTCACAAGCATATTTCGTGAATAGAAGTGCGCGCCACTACACTAAAGTTTC
Source organism: Xylota sylvarum (assembly GCA_905220385.1). Lineage (NCBI taxonomy): Eukaryota > Metazoa > Arthropoda > Insecta > Diptera > Syrphidae > Xylota > Xylota sylvarum. Next base: position 96,171,802 of record LR999957.1, on the reverse strand, counting down.
CGTATACAAATATTCATGCGATTACAAATGAAAGGAGCTTAAAAACTTTCATCTTCCACCGACAACAGCAACTAACAACAACAGCAGCAGCAGGACAACAACGATGAGAAAATGTGTCAAGCTCCTACACACTCCTTTTATCCTCTCATCAGCTTGCTCTCCTTTCCCTTTTATAAATAAATATATATACCCAACACACAGCAGGAGCAACACCACACAAAATATGTTCTTTTTCCGTTCGTTCTACACACATAACAGCGAGGAGGTTGATCCTGGCTAAAAACTATTTCAAGCAAAAATATTTAGAACACAATTCAGAGTTTCTTGTTGCTGTTGCTGCTACTGCTGCCTGCCTGCCTGCCTGCCTCCTGATGATGATGGTGTAATGCGACAGAGGAGGCGGCACAGGATTTAGTTATCCTTCAGCATGTGTGTCATGTGTTGTTCCTTCCGGAAAACTATTTGTTTTCCTACTCTCGCCTGATATTAGATGAAAAATATTACACTTACGAGACACTCTATCCTTTCATAAGTACATGCACATGCAAACACATCACACATACACACACCTATGCACACATGTAAGGCATCATAAGCTTAAAAAATTAGGATAAACTTCGAGAAATTAGATATAAACAGGAGCAGTAGCAGTAGCAGTAGCAGGAGCAGGAGCAACATAAACTTGAAGTTTCACTATAATTCTTAATAAATCACTTTTAGTCATGCAACTCAGTTGATGGGCAGAAGGGAGCAGCAGAAGATAAAGACGAGGACCATCAGGACACTCTAGAGTATCCTTTATAATGGATTAAAATTGGAAGACCTACAAAAGAAAAAACGAGACGAAACTTTACCAAATCCTTGAACATTTTGCAACAGAATGAATATTTATTTTAGTGAAAGTTTTTAGTTCCCGCATTCACAGGATGTGAAGAAGCCCATCCTTTGCTTGCGCTTGTGCTCCTCCGGTTTCTGGGTCGCGATAAAAACTTTTGCCAATCCTCATGATGATGGTGATGATAATGGTTTCAAAAAAAAAAAAACCAAAGACAGCCGAACCAAAAAAACAGCGCCAAAAAAGAAGGCGAAACAAAAAAAAAATAAAAATAAACTTTATTACGAAATCTGTAAACATATTTTATGGCTGAGTTAATGCCGGCGAATTGAGAATGACAGAATAGAGGACAACACAACAAAACACAACACAACTCAACACAAAACAACAGGACATAATAAGGATTTTCCCATGGAGTAATTTTCTTCTCTAGCTCAATAATGAAATCCAATTGGAAATCCTTTTAGGCTTTCACAAGGAGCCGCCATCATCTTCATTATCATTAACGTCACAATTCAATTGGGGGTATAAACAAAAGTCCTGCTTTTATAGTGGTGTCGGTGGGGTTTATTTTTTATTTGTCTTTCTTATTTCTCGCTTCTTTTCAAGGACAGACAAGACAATAAGGATTGGAATTCATTGGATACTACATTCTTTTTGTGTCCCCATTTTGATTACACGCATTTGTTAGCTATTTTTTTTTTTTTTCTTCTTATTTTCACATAAAAGAGTTGTATTGTTAAGACGGAGAACATTTAAATTTCTAGGACATTGCCTATTGTTTAAGAAGGACTACATACATACATATGTATATAGTAGTAGTAACTGCTTGCCTGCCTTCAATAAAATAAAATTCAAGGACTTCAAATAGAATGAAAACAAATGTAGAGTGTACATGTGCGTGTCCTTCTACATACATACATACATACATATGTATGTACAATTCCTGTGTTGATTTTGCTAAAAGGCATCTCATCAGAAAGAAGATGCTCTGGTGAAGGACTAAAAATATAACAAATAATCCCGTGTACGTGGTTTGAAAGTAAATTGAAATCTTGAAGATGAAGGCTGCACTGCAGCTTCGTTTTTAAGGACTAAGGAGGTAGTGTATACAGTATACCTGTTGATAACTTTATAAACGAAAGTAATATGATTCTTTGGAAATTCCAAAGCTACATACATACACAGATATTCGTAAACATATCAGAGAGTTTAGTTTATTATACAAATCCGCTTAGGCAGATGCAATTTAGATGATTGCATTAAGAATGTGTTTACGCAGAATCTGAAAAATTATTGACCAAACTTGTGGTGTGGTACTTTCCTTTCGGGGAAAGTAAAGGGAGCTACAAGGGAGTAGTTTTATGTTTACAAGATTACAGTCAACGACGACTGAAATTAAAAAGTGTCTATTATACTGATCCTGTGAAAAATTGATTAGTGTTTGGTGTGATTAAACATAAGGCCAGTTCAATCTTGTTATGATTTAATTTAAATACAGTTTGAAGCTGACTTTTTAGAGCAACAAAACGTAGCAACTCAAATACAGTTTGGAAGGGAGTGACCGCCAGCTCTCCAAAGGACTTCCGACATTTATCCAGAGATGAGAAAACATCACAAATACGATAAGACATGCTTAGAACCTAATTCTCATTCTACAGGCTAATCGCCTTATTAGAGGACTGTAACTGCTGTTAGAGTAAAGAAAGATTAGTTTTATGCTAGTTTGGGGGTAAGGTTGGCAAAAGTTTAGTTTACACTTTCCCCGGATTGGACATTTCCGTATATTTTTCCCTAATTATTTTTTAAGTCCGTCTGATGTTAACAATTTATTGCCGCCAACTAAGAATACAGCTCTATCTAAACTCACCATCTCAACAAGACTCCAAAACTTGAGACCAAAGGCAAACTTAATACCTAGGTGACGTATTAGACTTCAAACTCAATTGAAGGCGAACTTAATAGGGGAGGTCAAACAGGCTTCCCATGGTTTAGAAGTAAACAAGGTAAAAAATAAACTTCGGGATTTACAACCAATGGATGTGGACTGACATAGTCGAATCTATACTAACAAATGGGTCTGCCACCCTCCCAGGACGACCAGCTGTAGAAACTACCTTAATAAGGTGAAGATGATCACTGTAAAGATATGCACTCCTATACCTGACCGTTCGAAGTATGCCATCTACACATATGTATAAGTACCTCAGTTTTAAAAGGGTTCCCTAGCAGCAAAGTACCTCAGTTTTAGAAGGGTTCCGTAGCAGTAATATGTGGGAAAATAACGCAATTGTCTATTCTAGCGATAAACTTGCACTTCTGAGTCCCATCGAATAAGAGGTCGTACCACTTATTCAAATGTATTACCTAGAATGAGACCGTTTTTAAAATAAAATCTTCTGCAAAGCCGAAGAAAATAGCACATTGATTTCACTACTTTTGTGGAACAAGCAGGTTTCCGGTTAGAATCCTTGTGCGGACCATCATAAACCAGTCGTTTTATTAAGAACTGGAACACATCCATTGAGCCAACTTAGGTGACCCCGGCATCCGGGAATATTTGGTAGGGAACACAAGTAGAACTTGGGGAATTCTTGAAGTGACCTTAGAAAGCTATCTACTGCATATTGATATTAGACAATACAGTTCATACATACAGTTCACTCACATAGACAGTAGATAACAACACTAGGCCATTACATATCCGTATGAAGTGAACTGAGTATGAACAAGCCATCCCCCTCCCAGTTTTGAAGAGGTTAACTCAACTACCCCATCTATGCCCGATGACTGGACTATCAGTTCTATATGCCCTCTCTTCAAGAAAAGCCATCCTATGTCTTGTGAGAACTATCGACGCATAACCCTTCTTAATGTCTCATATAAAATCCTATCCAACGTACTGTGCGAGCGTCTGAAACCTTTCTGCAACTCAGAAAGGCAGATTGACGATCGACCAAATTTTCACACGAAAAGACAAGACTCTAATTTCAAGTCGAGACTCCACCACCTTTTCACCGACTTTAAAGCCGCATATGAGCTCTACAAGTCAATGGCCAAATTCGGGATCCCGGCAAACTGATCCAGCTTAGACGGTACTTTGCGTCGGTCTTTGCCTCATCGATCGGCTGAGGATCAACTGAAGAGATGAAAGGATCATTTTGCTACGGTTTAAACCGAGAATTCGCTAGCAATATGCACTCAAGTGACTCGGACAGCTTAGGCAAGAAATACCCAATTCGCACCCCATTCCACAGTAAAGGTGAGATCATTATCGCGATCAATAGACTGAAAACCAACAAGGCGGTGGACCTTGACGGCATACCCGCAGAGCTATTTCGAGCAGCGCCAATTGCATCGGCCGATCTACTGCACCTACTTGTTGGGAGAGCCTGGGAGGTAGAAAGCTTTTCGGATGACTGGGAAAATGGTATGATCGTCAAGCTAATCTAGTCAAACCTAAAAAGGCAACCTATTGCAGTGTGAAAACTGGCGAGGTATCTGCGTGCTGCTAGCTGTGACTAAGATAATGGCTAGAATTATCCTTGAGCAAAGAACACCTCGAATATACACTAGATGCCGAACAAGCAGGTTTTCGTTTTGGATGCTCGTATGTCGACCACATCAACACCCTTCGTTCACCACTTTATCTGGTATTCATCGATTTTGAAAAGACGTTCGATAGTGTCCATCGGGAATTTATTTGGGGTGCCTTGCACAGGAGAGGTATTCCAGATAAACTATTAAGATTACAGACGATGGTTCTAAATGTCACGTTTTCCATAGAGAAAGGCTGTCTAAGCATTGCCGAACCCCAAAGTTTAAAGTGACGTTCGGCAAGGCTGTATCCTTTCACCAATACTGTTTTCATTTGAGATTATTGGATTTTGGATGGACTCTTACATTAAAACTCAAACACCTGGACTATGCTGACGATGTATGCCTACTCTAACAGAATAATGGACCTCCACCAAATGATGGCGAATGCTAATTGGGAAGCAGATGTGCTTGGGCTGAAAATTAATTCGACAAAAACAAAAATTATCGACCTGGGATCGAAGTCATCAGCTCATATATGCATTGGTGGACAAACGGTTCAGAAAGTAGAGAGTTTTCAATACCTTGGGAGTATTGTCTTAACCACCGATGGCAGAACCGAACTGGATATAGTCAGCCGAATCGACAAAGCAAAGTGTGCATTTGGGATGCTAACCAAAATTGGGCGAAGTAATTCCATTAGCTTAAACACCAAGTTACGACTGTTCTGTACCAACGTCGAGTTCGTGTTGCTATACGGATGTGGTACATCGAGAGTAAGCGTTACTATCACGAAAAAACTGCAAACGTTCGGTAATAGGTGCCTAAGCTAAATCTTAAGGATCTTCTGGCCAAACCGTCTCTCTAACGCTCAATGACCCAAATAGCATACGGAAGTGGCAGTGGATTGGGCACACTTACCACGCGAATGAAGGGAACTCGCTAACTTAGGATGGCAGGATACGCGGCGGTCCTAGATGCACATCGCGCAGAGCAGTAGAGAAGAAAACACGGCAACTGGGAAAAAGATGACGACCGGGACGAGCCTGCCGAAGAAAACAACCTTCCCGCAATACTAGTGTCTGAGGTTTATTGCCAGAAATCGCACACGATGACGCGTAGGCATTGTGGAAGCCTTATGACCCACAGGGGGATTACAGGCAAAAGTAGGTAAATGAGTGATTCACTCCTTTTAACTCCAAATCACTGTCAAGAATACACAGAGTGCACACAGATGACAATATCGGCTCCGTTAAGGCTGAGAAAGATCCTACAAGGGCAAGGTGAAAAGTTCCCGACCTGACAATGAAAGACTGTGATTTTCAGTTAAAAATGATTTTATTTTTCTACATAATCTCCCTTGACTTCAACACACTTGGTGCAGCGTTTCTTCAACATCAGTATTCCTTCTGGGAAGTGAGAGTCTAGAAGGCTATGAAAATATTCATCTACGACCCTCTCAACTTCTGAATTGGATGCGAAGCGCTTCCCAGAACTTCCATTTGTTCAAGTTTGGGAACAAATGGAAGTCTGAGGGTGCCAATCCGGTGAATAGGGGGGATGACCGGACAAATCATACCCCAAATGCCGCAATTTTCCCCATCGCCAACGCACACACCGCACGATATTCAAGTTTATCCATTTTAACGAAAAACACGCAACACGTCTACTGCAAAAATTCGTGTAAACAAACTACTTGAGAGAACAAGTTAAAATTTGTCATACGAACTAATGAGAAGTGCACGCACGCAGGAAACATAAATTTTTGCTGATCGGAACGCCATATCTGTGTCAGGCCGAGAACTTTTCACCTTACCCTAGTAATTCTTCGATTTCCAAGAAATTGGCCTGTGTCTATCGACTTTGTGACAAATTTTTCGCAAGGATCTTGCCTTACACGCTTACAATATTCAATTGTTTCAAAAATGTAATCTAGGCGATCATCGTCTGCGTCGTGACTTCTCGCTGGTTGGGCACTTGAACAGTTGGACCGACGTCCATCCATTTTTTTACTGTCAAATTTTGTTCAGTGATGAGTCTCACTTCTGTATCAGTGGCTTTGTGAATAACTAAAATTGTCGAATTTGAAGCGAGGAAAATCCAAAGGATATCCATCAACTACCGATGCACCCGAAAAATGCACTGTTTGATACGGTCTATGGGCCGGCGGCATCACTTCTTCAAATATGAAGAAGATCAAAATGTCACCGTCAATGGAGCCGGGTATAACCATGATAAACAAATTTTGAAAATTATTTTGAAATTTGGTTTCAACATGATGTTGCCACATGTCATACTGCCGGCGAAACCATCGAGTTATTGAAGACAGTGTTCGATGACAACATTATCTCCAAAAATGGACTTGTATCTTGGCCTTTAAGATTGAACTAATTTGTTTGTGGGGGTATTTGAAGTGCGGACAAGCCAACAACGATTACAACATTGGTAAGTAACAATGAGCGTACAATTCCTGAGATACGGCCACAAATGCTCGAAAAAGTGTTCTAAAATTAAAGCTCTAGGATGCAGTTCCTGGCACCCCCTGGCCATATGCCAAAAATCATTATTCATCATCATCATTAATGTCAAAAACCTTGGGTTGATTGCTCAACTTGGATATGTTTCAGTTCAAATCTTACAGCTTCTTTACAATATCGAGGGATAGGGTTGATGACAAAGAGTCCCTTTGAGATGAAACTGAGTACAAACGGAGGTCTTACATATGTATGTACATACATATGTACATATATGGGAGTAACTATTTATACGAAATTCTAGCCTATGCTATAAAAAGACAAGAGGAGAAGCTAAGCGGGTTTGGGCTAAGAACATTCGCCACATGTCGGACAACAAACAGAAGCTCTATGGAATTTTTCAAAATAGCCAAGGATTGGAAAGAAGAGTATAGAAAAATTCTAATTCCACGAAAAAAGAAGCCTCTTGAAGCGGATAAGCATTGTGTTCATTTCGAAAAACATTGGCAAAAAAGTGCATCGACTCGCATAAAGAAAATAAGTTCTGAGCCTCAGATCATACATTATACAGAGAGTCAACCTAGAGCGGGCCTTTCTCTACTGTCAAGCTAAAAAACACCAGAAAACAGCTGATTTTGTCCATTTCGGATCCATTTGTGGGTTCTAGCGGGCAGAGTATGGAAAGTTGACTATATGTTTAATCTGTGTTCTGAGCTAAGTTAAATTCGATCCCAACTCCATTCTGTTTATACAGAAAATATCATATACTGCTGACGCCAGCACCCAAACAATTCGATGTTTGCCTTGATATACGAGTATGTATTCTCAGTTTTTGAGTCAAAAAGTTACTTCAGTCGGATAAGACAAATAAAAAAAAAAAACCTCTCATGAAACACCTCGAGAAACTCTTAGCCATCCAGATTACATTGATTTCTAGTCGTACTAAATCGCCTATAGTTAGTACCCACTATAAAGGATTTTACTCCTACTGTCGTAAACCGCAAAAAATACTCAGAAACCGATTATACCGAAAATTCTTTTGGAAAATGGAAAATATTGAAATATTCGTCAGAGGAAGAGGAGGATATCGATTACATGAGGTTACATTCTATTTTTGTTTAGTCCTTTCTCCTCCGCCATCATCTACAATTTACTGCTGGCCTTTCAATGGCGCACATTTTTCTTCTCCCTAATGTTTGCCTCCATTGAACATCATTATCATCATAATCGCATCATCGCTAATGGAGGAGCGCGTGAGCCGGTGCTTCACAGCTCCATAAAGAAGAAATCGAAATCAAAAATAGCGCAAAAAAAAAAAACGCAAAAAAGCAGAAAAATAATAATGATACAACGAAAAAAGGAAAAAAAAAAAGAAATGGCAAACGATATTCCGCCGTTAACCTATTTTCAATTTTTCATTCTCCATTGCAATATACCCGTATTCATCTCTGTCATCTTTAACTTTCCTCCTCTTTTGAATGTTTTTCTTTTTTTTGTTGTTCACTCTTTTCATCGAGACTCGCATACATCGCTGAGATGCTTTGTTGCTACGCGGTTCAATATATTGAACTCTTCTTCTATTATTCATGCCCAGTCCATAGTGCTCCACATTACATCGGCAAGACCTGATGACAGAGCAATCGAGAGAAGGAGGTAGGAGGATGGCGCTCAAGAAAAGCGATGAAGCACCAAATCAATTTTCTTCATATTTCCTTCAATTTTTTATTTTTTTTTCCCTTCTTTATGATTGCTTGGGTGGCATCAGCACAATATACTAACTCTACATCGGAACTAAGGAAAGGAAAAAAAAAAAAAAAAACTAACAAGATACGGTACGGTAGGAAGTAAAAGTGTACAACGCAGGCCAACTTAAAGAACGAGGGAGTTGAAACGAATTGCACTTAAGTGGTAGTGCACGAAAAATAATAATGGAAAGTGTTTTCGACGATGACAACCTAGAGTTTTTCCCTTTTTTTTTTTTTTTTTTCTCACTTAACTCATTCCTAACCATTTCTTTGCTTAGCAAAGCCGATATGCCACTACTAGTGTACACAGCCTGCCTGCTCCACAACGACCGACGACGGTACTAGCACACTACATCATCTCCCGAAGAAAAGCTTGGAAAATCTGATTTCGATCAGAAGTTCTTTAATTTTTTTTTTCTTCTCATGCTTCTCATGCTTCGCTGTTTGTTGCTTCCTTTTCACGCCTCCCTCTTATTCCCTCGACACTGCAATGTGTGTTAAAGGAGTGAAAAGGAATAGAAAATCGAAGAAAACCAAACGAAAACATAAAAAAAAAAAAAAAAATTATACCTCGATAAGGAGATATTTGTAAGAAGGATATAGACGAGCAGCAGAAGTAAAGTTGAAGGTAAGTAAAAGAAGCAGACTTTCAATTGGGATTACATGAGTGCATACTCTGTAATATGTTTTTAAGGATTTTCAAGTTGTTTTCCCCCGGGAAGGTATAAGAGAAAAAAAATTACAAAAGTTTTTGACATGCTGAGTATAGTAGGAAAGGTGAGAAAGGGTACGAGGGTACGAGGGTTGTGTGTCGCCAACTCTGAGCCGGAACAAGGGGTAGAGGTCGGCACAAATATGTTTGTTAGAAAAGTAATTAATTGGAAGTTCAGGGATGAAAGTGTAATTGCGTTCTTTTTTTTTTTCGTAAACACACATTAATTTGAAGAAATTCTGCTGAACGAAGAGTTCTCGTTAAGTTTTTATGCGCACACTTTTGTTTTTTTCTCGCGAAGTTTGTAGGAGTTTATTTTTCGTCGTTGTTTTGGCAGAAGCAGAAGTTACTTCATCTATTACCTGATTCGGTGTTTTCATAAAAATGTTTTTTACGCCTTCGATGCGCGAATGAATGGTTGGATTGGATACCCCCGAGTGCTTCTTAGATTCTTTTTTTTGCAATAGAACGAATTTCAGTTTCAAAAAACGCATTCAGCAAAGAGGATATGTTCATGCTCAGTTCCGCTAATTGAAGTGTAACCGGATAATAGAGACGCTCGGCCTAAGGACCAATAGAAGATTTAAGAAGCCGTAAAGGGGATTAAGTCGCTCTCATCTGTTATGCATACATAACCAAACCAACTATGCTCGAACATTTACGAGTTCTGTATTTTGAATTTTTACCTACATGACTCCGTATCTAGTTTTTACAAGGCTTTCTCAAGCAGATTACCAGATGTAAATCAGTTCGCCACATGAAAAGTCAACTAGAACACAACCATCCTTCTCTGTCACTGTCCAGGTCTCAGATATACATTAATTTCTCCGACGACACTTCTTCCAGGACCTAGAAGAAATATCACCAGTGAACAACATCTTGATCTACATCGAATCAACTGAAAGGTTAATAAGTTCATCACAGTAACAAGTTGAACCATAGTCGAACAAGATTGACCAATGGGCCAAGGACATTGTGGGTATCACAATGGGTCTACATATATCGACCCAAGTACGGGGTTAGATGAAGATTGAGGTGATAAGTCTAAGATGGTTGCCTAGTTGGACACACAAAAATCGAGTTTCTAGGCAGCATTCCATTCATCCACTAAAGTAGTAGTGGTAGAGCAAGCATAAATATTAAATAAACTAATGATAAGCTTGCGAGGAACGCCTCTCAGATAGATACCAAGAACCACAGTCGCGAGTAGTAGTCATTCTTAACGAACAACTGATAGAAAAGATCCTTCATTGAAACAAGCACTATCTTTTTCTGTGTTTTGAGGTAATAATTAAAAACCACCTAAATAAGCTGGGGTAATAACAAGGTATACAAGGATACGCTTCTCTTCGTATGCTACCACTTTTGATTTAAAATATTGGGACGTCATTTCTTCCAGGCCATCGAAGACCTTTTCGGCTTCGGGTTAAAGTTGTAGGTTGTAGGGAAATGTAGAACACAATGCTGTTTCGCGAATATAGGAATCACTTCATGGAACTCACAAAGGATCTTAAATGAACCCAGTGAGCCCAATATGTATAACCTAATCAATTAGGCATAAGTCTACTATCAGCGATCGTCACCTATGAGTAGAAATAATAACTTTTGAAGGCAGAACTCCAAATGTAAGAACAGTTCTGAAAGGCATCTTTAACCTTCAATTTTGAATGTTTGGTCGAGACATACTACGTCATTGTTGATTTAATTGAAAACAACTGAGCAACAGCTTTGATTCCCTATTTGGCTTGATGGATGACGGCCATGGGTGGGTTCCAAAGAGCGGAGAGTTACAAGTCAAGAGATAGCTACGAAAAGCATACTTCTGATACAAAGAACAGCAGCATTTTTTTAGGAGGAACCGGTCTAGAATGTGAAAACTCTTAGAAAACTAGCTTAGAGAAAGTGGTCTAAGATAAAGTATAGGTACTTCTTTTTGCAGTTCAACAGTGAGAGTGGTCAAATGGTAGTGATCCGTATAATGAGAACACAAGCGTTCTCACGACAGCATCTCACTATCAACTCCCATTTTACACCTCCTCGGTGGTGGCTGCTGGGTACCTAGTACCTCGGCTGGAGATTGGATAACCAACCCCTTTGGAAGGTCGTTCGTGGTAGCGGACGAGAAGGAGGAGGAGTGATTTCCCGCTGAAGCACTTCCCTTGATCCAGGGGGCAGCGGACGAATTCACTAGAATCAACTGTGGTGTCTACCAGTTCCAGTCAGATCGAACTATTAGTGTTACCGCGCTTCGACATATGTATTTGAATCCCAGGTCTATAGGGATCTCCAATACTGAGCCAGTGTGTTGGAAAAGAGTTGGTGGCGTATGAACCCTTATTGGACTAACGCAGCACTCATATCCCCGAAGCGGGTTACTGGCACCTTGTGCTAGGTGTGTAAAAGGGGAAACGGCACTCGAGGTTGAGGGTTCTGTGTCGGGTTAACTTCCCTACTATGGAAAACAAAATAGTTACGATGCAACAACGACCCTCGGATAAGGACGACTATTGACGACCCCAACAAACAAAATAAGTACAACGACCTTCGGATCTGCACGTGGAATGTTCGAACTCTTAACTGGTCGTGTGCACCGGAACAATTAGAAGAGGCGCAAGACTCCGCACAAGTAGGATGGGCCGGGCTAAAGAAGTATGAAAAATTGTGACGTATAATGTGGTGATTGCTGCAGGAAACAGAAGCAGCGTTTATTTGGATGCGGATTCGTCATACTCGGCAGACTTAGGCAAGAAGTCTTGACCTTTCGACACGTAAGCTAGCGTCTTATGACAATGCACATCAAGGCTAAATTCGCGAACGTAACCCCTGATAGACAAGAACAACGCCACCAAAGAATGTTTCTACGAGCTTGTCAACAAAACATATGAGTAATGTCCTAAGTATGACGTTTAAATCATACTGGGTGACTTTAACGCCAAGATAGGAAATGAGGACATCTTTGGTAGCACGATTGACACCCTACACGACACTACGTCCAGAAACGGACTTAGGCATATTGACTTTGCGGCATAAACTCACTATAGCAAGCACATGGTTTCCTCATCTCAATATTCACAAGGGGTGATCTCCTGACCATGAAGCGGTCAACCAAATTGATTACATTGCGATGAATGTCCGAACCTTTCAAGCAGCCAACATCGACTCGGATCACTGCCTTGTTGCAGCCAAGGTACGAAGGCGGATATCTCAAGGAATCCTCGTAGTGGAGTCACAGTCTAACTGTATAACGGCGACAAAGATCAATATCCCGCTGTCGGGCAGAATGAAGCACTTATGTACTCTAGTCTACCTGACCAAAACGAAGTGAGGGTAGCAATATCCAAGCTTAAATCCAACAAGGCTACTAGACCTAACGGCCTACCAGCCGACCTTTTCAAAACAGCTAGAAATGACCTGGTATAGAGCATACACCAACTCATTTCTAAGATTTGGACAAATGATTGTATGCCTAATGAATGGAGTCTCAGCATCGTTTGCCCGATCCACAAGCATTGAGACCATCTCAAATGAGCCAACTACAGAGGAGTCTCCTTAACATCACTTCATTGGCCCTTATCAGTGTGGTTTCAGACCAGGAAAGTCCACAGTCGATCAAATCTTCACACTTCGGCAGTTCCTAAAAAACCCAAGTCCAAGGCGATACTCTTTCATCTTTCATAACTTTGAGGTAGTAAGGGACTTTGTCTACATTGGCTCTGTCATTAAGCAATACCTCAAACAAAAATAAAACAAAGAGTAGCTCTTGAAAAATCGCTGTTTCTTTAGGCTGAGAAGCCTATTGAGTAGTAAGGTCTTATTCTGAAGAACTAAGAAGACTATGTATAAGACCCTGATCATCCCAGTCCTGCTTTATGGCATTGAAGCTTGGACTCTATCTAAATCGGATGAAGAAAGATTCTTCGTAAAATGTTCGGTCCCGTTTGTGTTGACGGGCTATGGAGGAGAAGATTCAACGAGGAACTATACTAGGTGTACAGCAAAATCGACCTAGTAAAAAACTGCGCATTAGTCGTTTGAGATTGCTAGGACATGTAGAGCGAATGAACACCGGTAGAGGAAGACCTCACCCTAGGTGGCGCGCACAAGTAGAAGAACGACTTGGACTGCATAATTGGAGGCAGTTATCTAAGGACCGAGATAATTGGAGGTGATTGTTATTGGAGCCCCAAGTTCACTCCGAATTGTAGTGCCAAGAAGGAGAAACGCTCCAAAATACCAAGAGAAATTTGTGCAGTGAAACGAACTCTTTGTGAGCAATATCCTTCGAATCGTGAAAGCAAATCAACACTGACTTCACTTTTGACTTCTTCAAACGAAATTTTTTGGTCCCCACTCGGCACTTTAGCGCTTGGTTTCTAAATCATGATCATATTGGGAACACCACGTTTCATCCCCAGTCACAATTTTGTAAAGGAAGTTTTTGTCGTGGCTTTCATGATGATATCCTTCGAATTCTGATCAATTTTTGGTTCGATGTTAATTTTTGTGCCAATGACACAAACATACTGTCACTATAAGGCGCAATAACTCTGCTTCTCTCCGTTTAAATGTCATGAATTTTTGACAGTACATCAGTAAAGGATCTTTATAAAATATATGTAATTGCCAATAGATGGCCGTACTAGAATTAAGTATTTTTTTAAAAGTCATATTTACTTTGGAACGGACATTGTATTCTTCATACGTCTAACATTTGAATGCAGTATCCGAAGGGTAATTTTTGTTTTGAGAAGATTTTTATTGACAGTTACACTCCCAGAGACGCTCGCGATAAGTGTGACCGTGAAAGATGTTATTACAGAATTGATCCTCGAACTTTCCGCTCAACAGTCGGATGCACTAAACACTGAGGCACGGCGCTCGCCTGTATATGCTATATATCAGTCCTTAATAATAAATAAATATATACAACAAATAGAGGTCAAGTTCTCTTAGGGTGTCCGGAAGGAAAATATCCAACAAAGTATTTTAGAATGCCTTACTTGTTTCTCCCACTATTTATTAAGTGATTGTAATACTCGTCGTTGAACTCACCTGGAATCAAAAAACAAAATTTGTTATTAGCATTTAATAGTAAAATGATTTATTTACAAAAAAAGTGCAGTTAAACATAATGTATGTACATATTTGTATATTTCATCTGTATCAGCGAATTTTATAGATAAATTTGTCGCCTATAGTGATAAGCCGGTTCTGCTTACTATTCAAATATCTAACCTATCTCACCCTATTCCGATAATTTAAACTAAAGATTCTACGTAACGTGATGTTTACTAACCGCAAACAGACAAAATTGACAATTTCTTTGAAAAAACCGATAAGGGCAGCATATTCGTGGAAAATGTCAATTAACGAACTTGCTCTCGTTTGACCAACACATCGTAACAACGTATCATTACAAGGTTGCATGGTTCTAACAAATTCCTTAGATAAGAGTTTGGTTGCAGAGAAACAAAATATAAACGCAATAGCAAGCAACACACCGGAAAGCATTTAGCGATAAGACGCGCTGCGATAGACGACTTCACACTATCTGAAGGTTGTGGTGGTTGTGTGTTGTTTCCTCTATTTATATCCATTGATACGAATGATTCAACAGTTTTCCCCCTTTCAACAGAAAAGCTATTCGAGCAACATTCTTTGGTTCCTTCATTCACATCTGCTGCGCTGGTAAAAATGTAAACATAAGCAAAAGAGCAACACTGAAACCACTTCATCATCCACATTATGACGTAAATTCAAAACTCAAACAAACCAAGCAACGACGCAGCCATAGCCAAACTATACTGCCAACAACCACATACATAGAAGTCAACTTCCGGAATCCTGGTAATCCGTATGCAGTGCAGTATGGATTCAAACGATAAAAAGAAGTTCCATGACCCCAATTCCGCTCGTATGTGTGAAGGATTGCAAACTATCGTCAACTGCCTGAACTCTTTAACAATAAATCTTCGAGTTTTTCGTTTTTTTTTTTTTTTTTACATTTTTCTCTTTCCATTCTGACGGTCTACGTGGTCCTTAGACCCGGCACACATGGTTTCAATTGAATTCCAAGCAAGAAAATAGAAACATTCCCACTTTGGTGAAAGGATTGTAATTTCCCATGTCCTTATAATCCTGCTCATGTACCGTTCGAAATTCCAGAGCGCAGAACGGGCATAGAGCCACAAGCAACTAAAACACTGCTGATGGTGCCCCCTGGTGCAGTGGAACTTCTCTTCGCCGCTTCGCCGGCTTACTGTCATGCGAAGTCAGAAATTTATTAACCTTTTACGCTCCGAAATTGTCCAATAGTTTGCTTCGGAGCATGCAGCCGGAGATCCTCGACTCCAGCAGACCAACCGACCGACCGACCGACCGACCGACCTCCCATCTACCACAGCTAATCTCGTCATATCGATTTCCCGTCATCGTTTCATATTTTTACGAACGTTCTTCGAAGGGATTTCCAACTCGATGTGTATGTATGCATGCAATTGGCCAAGTGGAAAGTGAATTCATTGAACATTGTTATGGTAGCGACATAACCTAATACTCTCCTCCTCAGGACGACGAGCGAGGAGAAACAAGAAATTACCAGAGGAAGAAGAGATGGACAACCAGCCAGCGGTGAGGGAGACAAAAAAAATCAATGAACTACTTTCCGAGTCGATTTATAGTTGCTGCACGTTTTGTTCAGGAAAGGAAAAAAAATCAGATACGGATACGACCTGCCAAGTCAAGCCAAAAGTATTCCTCCTTCGGTTTTTGTGTGCATTGGCTCGGTATCATCTTGGTTTTGTGTTGAAACCGCCCGCGGGGCATAGTTTTCATTTTTTTTTATTCCTTTAGTCGGATGGTTGGTTTGAATCGTTTTTGAAGGAATTGGATTGTCACACAAAAATCGCAAGAAAATCCAAAAGGAAATTACAAAACGATAAGGGACATGAAAAGGTTTGCGAGGTTGAGACTCTTTTTTTTTTTCGTTTTGTCCTTTTCACCCGAGGTAACAAATTGGCTTAAAGGAACTGAAAAAAAATAAAGAAAATATTTGGTAATGGATGAGTGGAGTGCCAACTGCAGGATGGACAAAATGGTGTATGGTTGACTTTGTATCTGGGGCCGTTTTCAAAAAGTGGTACAGATTAGGAAGGAAGTCTGTGTGGTAGGGAAATTATGAAACAATTTAGATCACGTTCATCGCAATTGGCTAACAGGGATGTGAAAAGCTAGTATCCAGTAAAGATGGGGGTTTCACTGATGCAGAGATGATGCAACGCAACAGGGTTCAGTTTCTTGCAACTATTTGTTTTGTTTGTGTCATGAGTTTCGGTACAACGAGCACGATGGTGGTGGGAGTAAAAAGATTTCCGGTTAGTGCTGTTGAACCATTGATTTTACGCCTAGTTGGACTAGTGTTAATAATATATTATAAAGTGAAAAGGTGCTAACAGTCACGGGGAAGTAGTCTAAAGAACTTTTAATTTTTTTTTTAGCGATATCCAAAGATTTTATTGAGAAGAGCAAGTCGGCTGCAACAACATTCTCTAAAATTGTACCACATCTAGTAAAAATCATTCTGAAAACAAAAAAACCGAGCCACTCACCACAAACATTTACAGACTATCAAGAACTTACTTATCTTTAGTATCTCAGAAAACATGGCTAACACACATGATCAAGTCAGTACATAGAAGGCGAGTTAAATGCGGTCGTACAAGTGACAGAACAAGTGGAAGCACTACAATATTGCGACCTTGGTAATGGGAACCTTTGGTAATGTTAAAACATGAACTATGCATAAGAAGAGCAGTGAAGGGCTTCAAACTAAATAACTTCTAGAATGATATGCCTAGGAGCCGAATCATGAAATCAAGCATAGAAACTGGGAATGCGAGGAATAGAATGAATCAGGGCGCAGTACTTTAACACCTTCTTTACTTCCTGGCCATTAACAGAATCCTAGAAAGTCGCACAGATATAGAGACACAAACCGTGGCATGGGAGGATGACTTTTACCAACCAACAGTGCGCTATTGGGATCCGCACTTTACAAATACGGAGCTAATTCTGTTGACCAAAAATAATAGAACCCCTAGCTGCCCACTACTAGATACGATTCTTCACTATTTTCCTCTGAACAGAATCATCAAAGGTTCCGCGTTAACTAAGTGCAGGCACTCAGTATGATGCAGGAAATAGGAAGAAATTCTGAAAGCCTAACTATGTCAACATGAACATATCGACTTTATTTCCCAACTACCAATCAAATAGTGATCATGATATCACATTCTTCACATATTCTGGTTCGAAAATGGAACCTAGTGCAGGAGAGCCATCTTACTCAGAAACACTGCAGTCTTTCAACGACCATATGCATGCATTGTCTTATAGGCATAAATCCTTCTAATAGAGAGAGTGGCCGTGTCATTACAAGAAAGCATACTTCCATAACGAAAGTAAACATCTTAGTAGACAATCAAGATATACTTATTTCTACTGTGAGCAATATTGAAAGAACTGGAGTACGAGGGTTACAAGAGCCACGACGGCGTTTTATCTCGTATATTACATACATAACCAGAAAATTTAAGCATCGGCAGAATCGGAACGACATGGTTGAAAAAATATTATTTCAATGACTTGAACGAATGGTCGGAAACCATCTAAAAATCATTTGAAATTCGCTCTGAATTCGAAATGGTTCAGGAAGGCCATCATCAATTAAAAGGATCTGGGGGCCTATTTCCTAAAACTAATTCACTAATAACTATTTGTGACTCCACTTGTAACTTGTAAATTATGAGTAAATTTGTTGTTTCATAAAGAATGCCAACTGACTAATAACTACAAGGATACCAGGCTTGTAACTACAAGTGAGCTTACAATTGGCGAACTTTTCTTTCATAAAAGTATTTGCGCAAAAAGTTATTAGTGACGGACTTGTAACTACAAGCAATTTTTTCACATGAGCAGAGGGACTAATAAATCAAGTACTGGAGAAATTAGCGGTTAGAATTCTGTTTAGGTAACATGTGCTTAAAACAAATATCTCAAGCAGTCATGAGAATATATCAAGCAGTCATGAGACTAGGATGATAACTATCGGGGACAAGAATCGCAAGTTCTTAAATAGCGTTTTTAAACTTCTCTGGCTTCGAGGAATTGCTAAGAAACATTAAACCATCACTACAATACGAAACTGACGAAACTGAAGTTACAAACTTGTAGACTTGTACTTTAATCGTTGCACTTATAATTTCAATCTACCGCGCAATCTACACAATACAACAGCGCCATACTTTATTCGCGCTTGTAGTTTTAGTTTTACAGGTTTACAAGTACAACACTTGTAGTTTCATGAAATAGACTTCTGATAGAATAAACCCGTACAGCTGTTCTTGTTTTTCTCTTTTTTTAAAGAAGCCCTTCACCGCGTTACACATTTGAAGCGATTCACAGTGCCTTATCGCCTTTGAATTTAGTCTAAGCTGGACATTAGTTGTTTGCTACAAAGCCACAGCTTGAACCAAACTAAAGTACTCAACTTTTGTTTTTTAAGGCACGAGCTTCCATACAGAATAGACTAGACTATGTTAACATGACCGTCTGCTCTACATATATATATATGAACACAGAGTTATACCCATAATCGAAGGGTAGGTCAACAAGAAGCACACATATGTACATATGCATATATGTACGTGACTAAGCTTCTAAACAAATTGCTACATAGATCGTGGTTGCTTTAGGGCCTACCTAAACTATAGACTTAGGCGCCATCACAATGCCCAGTGTCCAATCTGCACAGGGAGCTTCTCAAAACCATAAGTATTAAGAGCACGGGTCTAGGTTTAGGTTAGGTGGAGAAGATCCATTGTGTTACCACACGAGCCGGTCTCTTCTTGGAACCATTACTTTTTGGACGAGCTTCTAGATTTCATTGATATACGACTCGCCAATATCTTCAAGCTCTTCGAAGTATTCTCCCAGAATCTGCTTTCTTGATGAGGATAACGCATGGTAGATGGAGAAAAGGTGAAATTGTGATTTTTCCTCTTTTCCATCCATACAGCTGCGATAGAAGTCGTTAGTTGGAATTCGAAGCCTCAAGTCGTGCCTACTTAACGCACAATGACGCGTCAATACCCCGATCAGGGTACCTATGTGTGGTATGCTGATGAGTAGCAGACTTGTTGTCCTACGCCTGCTCAACTGGGGCCAGTGCCTAGCATGATTGCACGTATCAATATTACGCCATCTTATATTTGCCTGATGCAAAGCTAATGCAGATATATTGTAGCTTGCCGTAGATGAAGCTCCCCTTTAGCAGTCGAGAGTTCCTGTTCAGTGCCCCTTTTGGCTAGTTCGTGTGCTTCACAATTTCGTAGGACGTGACCCACATCATTGTTTGCCCCATCTTTGTCAAAAAAAAAAAATTCTTGACTTATGTCCCGATGGGGTGAGATGATAAAGGTCCATAGTTTGATTCTGTACTTAAGCTCTTGTGCCTTTCAAAACATTATATCTAATAACAAAGTTTAACAAGTGCCACCTATACTCAGATAAAAATTAAAGAAGCACCGATACTCTTTTTCTTTCTTTAAATTAATACCCTACAGCACGGATTACGAGGTCTAAAAACGACGCCTGGTTTCTCTACAAACCAAGTCGACTTCATTTATCAGTCATGAAACGAACGAGTTAAACCTTCGACCCAAATCAAGAGGCTTTACGCCAGAAGAAAGTTCTTTTACAGTTTCTTACACTTTTTTTGCATTAAAAATTCACTTTGCACCCCAAGTCCTAACTAACATACAAAAACAAACTTTTCCACCTTCAAACAGCCACAAGAAAATTCAATTTCAAAGTCCAACCGTAAAATTTCTCAACTTCTAAGTTTTCGGTGTGAAGGCCAACTTTCAGCCACAAGAATACCCCCAACATCCCCTCTGGTTGTCGTGCACTGCCGCCCGCTCCGGCTTCGTCCATCATAGTACGACTAATCAACAAATCATATTTTCCTCAAGATGAAGGTCACGTCAAAAGTATTTAAACGTCTTCCAGGACTCCTCGTCCAAAGAGTGCGATGAGATACAAAACAAAACAAAAAAAAAAATAGCAAGACGTACGCCTAGGGTAAATAATAATAAACATGAACCCGCAGCAGGAGTTGCAAGAAACCCTATCCATTGGCGATATCTATGTCATGGTCATCGTCTTTCAACACTATCTTTCCTACTAGATACCGAGTACACTTTAAGAAGATGAATTAAAAAAGACTCATAAGAGTGGAGGGAATGCGGGAAAAAGTATAACTAGAATTGAATTTTAATCGGATTTTCTTTCCATTAATGTCGGAACCTCATGTTCAGCAGGAAAAAAAAAAGAGGAAAACGAAGTCCTTGATGTGGCAAAAGATGAGCCATACACATGTATAGATACATACATATCACATGATGAGATTTTTTCGAAGGAGAAAAAGGTATATGTGTACGGATGAAACTTTTGTGCTCATTACACGCTCTTTTTTCTCCATTTCCACACAACAGTGATACAAATATGTAGACAGATACTCGTGTCGTACGTGAGAACTAGAAGAGAGGGAATGATGCACATCCTTTGCTCCTTTTTAATCAATTAAACATGCACAACTGTTTGAAAAGTAATTACACTCACAGTGAGGGTGATTTTGTAGATCTCCCACACTCACTACTCCTGTTTTGCCTTGTGTCATGTTCTGCATGCAGAGAGCAAAAAGAAAAAAAAGGAGGATTTACCTTAAAATGCTGACTTTTGCCTGAACTATAGCTGCAGAGCTGCAAAGGAATCCTGGTTCGCTCTGTAAGCAGGAATCTAATGTAGCAGCTGTTATCCGCGTTACGGTTGCTACTGCTACTGCTACTGCTGCCGCTGGTAATTCATCCATAGATAAAGTATCTATCTGTGTGCTGAGTGCGGTTGTTTGTGTATGCTTCACAACAGTTATGATGTAAGCACGAGTATCAATGACAAACTCTCCAGGGATTTGTAATCAGAAATTATGATGGTGGAGAACGTTAGTATAGCAACCGTAGTATGTATGTACGGAGTGTAGTACCTCCCTCCACCATACATGGTCTTTTGTGATGGCAGATATATCTACTGCATGGGAATACATGCATATACAGTGAATGGAAGAAGTTTGAAGACAGAGTGTGTAGACAAGATGATGTACCCGGTGTTGGAAATGATAAAACTTTTGTTTTGCAATTAATTTCGATTGTCCACCTCAAGTCAATTGATATGGTAAACATTTTGATAGGACTTGTATAAACATTTCTTTTTGTATCCTGCGTCGTTAAACATGTTTTTTTTAATATCAATGCGTAGAACACCAATTTTGGTTTTGAAGATTATCGATTATAAACTGTCACAGAAACTTGAGGGAATAGTACTATTTATGAAACCATTAATCATTATCATGACTAAGTCGTCGTCTAAAACCTAACTCCATGCCAACAAACTCTTCCCCCCAACTGTGTAATCAACCTAGTCAAACTGCAAATAGCATTCTAAAGCATCGTATAGAGATAAAAGCGTAGAAGAATTATGAGCAGAGGAGGGTTCCTTCAGTTGGTTCGACTCTCGTCTTCGTTATCTACACACCTAATATGTACTCGTATCTACATGTATACATACATATGTATGTACACATAACTATGTCAAAAGCTTTCAAAACCTAAATGATTAGTATACCTATACAGTCTTTAGTAATACAGAAAGGGTGGAAATTATTCGCATACTTTGGATATATGCACATACATGTTACAATGAGGAGGTGAAATATGCCTTCACGCCCACCTCACACTACCATTCGACTGGGATGTTTATGATTACATGACGTTTGCATATTAGGAGAGCATGTATCAATTGTATGCCTTTCGTTTTTGATTGATGTTTGACAGCGTAAATATTGAAAGATAAATCCCGTTATATACTTAATATTAACAAGTTCCGCATGGTTTCACTTTACCAGAACAAAAAAAAATAAACCGAAGAGGAAAATCAGGGAGAAGTGTGGATGAACTGGCGGTTTTAAATATTCATCTAAATTATAAATTTGTATTAACGGGTGTCTAAGCAATTAGGGACTTTTTTTTTTAAATGGGTAACGTAAACATTTTTAGAGCATCAGAGTGATACTACAGGGGAGATCAGGGAAGCGATATCATATTATGCGGGTAGACCTACATTACGTAAATAGACATTAGATATCGCACCTGCGACTATACACAGAATAAGAAAAGAAATACGTATAGAATGTCTTGAAGGAAAAAAAAGTGGACTGTTTAAGCATAGCAATGGAACCAAACATTGGAAGACCATGGAATCTATAAGGACAAGCTTCTATAAAGCAGAAGCTATGATAATTTAGAAATCTCTTACAATGTTAAGACATATCACGGACATTAGGATGAAGACACAGGAGATACCAATTCACTTTCACGATTCACCGACGAATCCAAAATGGATGTAGATACTGATGCTGCTGTATACTGCGAGTCTCAAAATACAAATCTGTCCTTCAGACTTAAAGATAATTTCAGCGTTTCTCAAGCCGAAGTCACTGCAATAAAACAAGCTGCGGACATCATTATCGAGGGAAATATTTGTGGTGGGAATCTATGTTGACAGTCAACCAGACATTAAAGCGTTACAGTCAGCATCAGTAAGGTCCAAGCGAGTAAAAATGTGCATAAAAAGACTTGACAATATTTTAGTGGCCAATAAGATGACCCTCTGTTTTACATGGATATCCCAAGTAACGAAAAAGTGGATAAACCAACCAAGGCAGGGGGTCACATCTTAGCACTTTTTACAGAAAAAATAGATAATGAATCCAACGAGGAAGCTAACAGGCTATGGTATCTAATACATACATGCGCTGCAGCCAAATCGTTATGGTCAGTGTACGACAAAAAGAGATCGCATGAATCTCAGTCGCAGGAATATTCGGATAACTGTTGGCGTCGCGTCGCGTCGTGATAGGACACTGTGTGAATAGGTAACCATAAAGCAAGGCTAGTACCATCCCATAACAACTTCTGTAGGAACTGCAAGAATTGTCACTTGCTATGCGCATGTCCAGCATTAACCACTTGCGGAACTGGATGATCTAAGAAATTTCGAGCTTGAGGAACAAGTACAATGAGGAATCCTCTATACATCCACCTTGTATGGTACAGGAAAGAATTTCTGAACTTGACAGTAAGCTCGAAGTTGGAAGGTAAACCGACAAGCGGCAGGAAAAATTTCTGTTATGCTTAAAGCGAGTCGATTGAGTTCGTTACTTTTCTTTGTCTTATAAATTTTAACGCACAGTTTTGATCCTGTCTAGCAAGTGCAATAAGGTTTTTAGTGCACGGGATCAGACGTGAGCGTTATCCTCGAACTTGGGGGGAATGAATGCCTTATATCTATGTCGCAGCTAAACCGGAGGGACTTAAGTGCCTATTTCTTGATTTCATTGCATTCTAGGCGACTTCAAATATGCCATCATTGAACGGAGATTACATTCAAGTGGTATTCATTAATATTGGTAAAGGGTTTAAGTTTAGGCAGCATAGGCTTTTGAAACATTGAATTCACCTCTGTTGATACCGCATATTGATGGCTGGATGCTGTAGAAATAGGGTAGGCACTGACTGGCGTCAACCTGGCGACGTCCAGTGTTGTAACTGTTACTGCGCATCAATTGTGCTTATTTTACCTCCTAGTGGTAGCCATCGGGTACTGGTTGGTGTCCATCCGGACCCGACTTGCTAAACTTATAAGCGCGAGTGTTGACCAAGAGAAAATTGCAGCACTATAAATACGACAGCGGACGAACTCTCTCGATGGAGTCAACGGTGGCGTTAAAGCTTCAAACGGAAGCACAACACTTTATCTGGGCTACTTCGACATATTCGGAGCTCAGGCCGATAAAGATTTCCAAGAATAAGTCAGGTTTTTGGAAAAGAGATGGTGGCGGATGAGCCCTTATTGGGCCAACGGCAGCGCTCATATCCCCGAAGCGGGATACTGACTTCGGTTTAAAACCGGCCCCTCGTCCTAGGGGTTTCAAAAAATGGAACTGGCCCTCCAGGTTGGGGGTTGTGCCGTCGGGGTAACTTCCTTACCACGTAAAAAAAATTTAGTTATGAGAGAGACACAAGCCTCGGATAATGGCCCCCCTCATTTAATACCACGACCCGGAACGTACACGGACTATGATATAAGAGTATGCACCTGGAATGTACGTACACTGTACACTCCTGGTGCTATTCAAAAACTTGAATCTGTCCTCACGCGGTACAAGGCAGATATTACCGCGATCCAGGAGATACGATGGATAGGATCAGGTATGCAAAAACGGAAAAATTGCGACATTTATTACAGCTGCCACAAAAGACTGCACATGTTAGGATGCGGATTCGTCGTGGGAAATCGGCTACGCTCAATGATAATTGACTTTAAGCCGATCAGCGATCGCCTGGCTGTGATCCGCATCAAGGCTACATTTCAAAACATCAGCATAATATGTGCACACGCCCCTACCGACGAAGCTGAAGACTCTATCAAGGAGGAGTTTTATGACCTCCTGGACGGAGCCTACGGAGCCTGTCCGGAGTATGATGTCAAAATCATACTCGGGGACTTCAATGCCAAAATCGGTAAGGAAAACATCTTCGGCGGATTAGTTGGAAAGCACAGCCTCCACGACACGACAACAGACAACGGCTTCCGGCTAATCGATTTTGCAGCAGCTCGTAATACGGTGATAAGTAGCACTAGGTTTCCAAGACTACGAATCCACACAGCAACCTGGCGCTCTCCAGATGGTCGAACCGCCAACCAAATCGACCACGTGCTAATAGATGCGAGGCACGCATCCAACATTCTGAATGTGCAAACGTTCAGAGGGGCAAACGTCGACTCTGACCATTTTCTTGTTGCAGCTAAGTTCAGAGCTCGACTATCCAATGAGAAGAAGCTGCAGACCGCCCAGAAAAAGAAATTCAACGTTGGAAGCCTTAGCACGTCTGGAGTATCCAGAGCCTACAGGGAGCGCCTGAGTGAGAGACTCTCCGCTGTGCATTCACCATCCACAAACGCCAACAATCTGTGGAACCAGTATCGCGACATCATCAAAGGGGTAGCAGAGACCACCATAGGCTACCAGCCACCACCCAAAAAGAGCCCTTGGTATGATGATGAATGCGTACGCCGGAAAAAGGTGACAGAAAATGCACACTTGCAAGCGCTGCAACGCAAAACAAGGGCAGCGAGAGAAGAGTATCGAACCAGAAGAAGGGAGGAGAAGAAGATACTGCGTAAGAAGAAAAGGGCCCACGCAGCCTCCCAGCTCAAGGATATCGAAGAGTCCCGCGATAGGAACAACATCCGGATGTTTTTCAGGAAAGCCAAGCAACTGGCAGCTGGCTTCAAGCCCGGAACGCAGGCTCTTCGAAACAGTGAAGGAAACCTAGTCACCGAAGCACAGGGAATAGTAGATGTATTTAAGCAGCATTTCCAGCAGCTACTTAATGGGCAGGTAGAGAGAGTGATAGGGCAAGAAGAGAACCCGCATCCAGTCAATGAAGAATCCATTCCCCCTCCTAGTTTTGAAGAGGTCGGCTCAGCTATCAAAAAGCTGAAGAACAACAAGGCCGCCGGCTCTGATGGTCTACCAGCAGAGCTTTTCAAACATGGTGGTGATGCTTTGGTGGGGTGCATGCACCAAGTCATCAACCAAGTGTGGGTGGATGAAGTCATGCCCGATGACTGGACTATCAGCTCTATATGCCCCATCTTCAAGAAAGGCGATCCTATGTCTTGTAAGAACTACCGAGGCATATCCCTGCTTAATGTCGCATATAAGATCCTATCCAACGTACTGAAGCCTTTCTGCAGCACACTAATCGGCACGTACCAGTGTGGCTTCCGGCCCGGCAGATCGACGATCGACCAAATTTTCACACTAAGGCAAATCCTGGAAAAGACCAACGAATTTCAAGTCGAGACTCACCATCTCTTCATCGACTTTAAAGCCGCATATGATAGCATTCATCGTCTTGAGCTCTACAAGGCGATGGCCGAATTCGGGATCCCGGCTAAACTGATCCAGCTGTGCCGCGTGACGCTGGATAACACGCGGTGCAACGTGCAATTCGGCAACAGTTCCTCTGAACTATTCCAAACATGCACCGGATTTCGGCAAGGGGATGCGCTATCATGTGACTTCTTCAATCTTGTGCTGGAACAGATAGTGCGCAGGGCAGGTGTAAACACGGAAGGCACTATCTTCAACAAATCTGTCCAGTTGCTGGGATACGCAGACGACATCGACATCATCGGTCGCTCCCAGCGCGCCGTGTTAGAGGCTTTTACGGCAATTGAAGAAGAGGCGAAACGTGTTGGCCTTGAAGTGAATGAGGACAAAACCAAATACATGTTGTCAACAAACAAAGAAGCATCTGTCCACCGCCTAGGACAAAACGTCACTGTTGGCAACAGTAACTTCGAAGTGGTTAAGGAGTTTACCTACCTCGGAGTAAATATCAACTCCACGAATGACAACTTAGTGGAGATTCGACGAAGACTTACCCTAGGAAACCGCTGCTACTTCGGTTTGGCGAAACAAATGGGGTCAAAACTCCTAACTCGAAAGACGAAATGTATGCTCTACAAAACTTTGATCCTGCCAGTTCTGCTGTATGGAGCCGAGTGCTGGACGATAAGCAGGAAAGCAGAGCAAATACTGAACACTTTCGAAAGAAAAATTCTTCGTCGGATATTCGGTCCCGTATGCGAGGAGGGCGAATGGAGGAGAAGATATAACCGCGAACTCTATGAGCTGTACCAGGATGTGGATGTAGTCCAAAAAGCCAAAACACGTCGACTACACTGGCTCGGCCACATCGAGCGAATGGACAATAAGCTCCAGCAAAGAGGATCTTCGAATCACAGCCCCCAGGTTCGAGAAGACAAGGAAGACCGAACCTCCGTTTTAAGGATCAAGCTATCGCGGATGCCAGAGCGCTTGGTCTAGATAACTGGAAGCAGCGTGCCCGGGATCGAAGAGAGTGGAAGGCTGTTGTGTCTCTGGCAGAGACTCTTCACGGGTCGGGAGCCCGTTAAGTAAGTAAGTAAAGTAAGTGATACCGCATATTATGAAGCGGTACATACCTACTGTTGTCAGCGAAGGAAGAGAGCATTTATTTATTGCAGGCTTGAAACCGTGCAAAACCATTTGAATGAAATCTCTAATCCATTGAAGAGAAGAATAAATGCATTCTGGACACGAACGCTTGATATGAAACTCGGTCAACCAGAGAGTGAGCTATAAATAGAATCGCCTTTTGCTAGGAATAGCTTACTGCCGTCTATTGAGGAGATTCCAGAATTCAAAATATTTCATAAGCTGACGGTTTCTGATGTATGGACGGTTTCCATGAACTTGGAAAAAAAGGGATGTAAGTCCAATAGGTCGGGAGTTAGCCAAAGAAGAACATTTGCTCGGCAAATGCCATTCCAAATTCCATCTACTCAGAAAGTGTCCAGACTAATAGAACAGATGAAGAACCTTACGCAGTGGTTTTGCTAGAGTGGAAGAACACTTCTTCAGAACTACGTGTCAGGTACCATCTGGTACTTTTATTACTGTACAAGTACGAAAATGAAAGCGGCGAACTAATAACCACGAAAGATGCAACTAAAACCAGTACTTCAATCAATTGATGAACAAAGAACTGATGAATGCGGAAAGGATCTCCCATCTAATTTCGGACCAATCGGAATGAAGTGAACCGTCAAGATATTCACAAAACTCGTGGCTATTAGGAAAAATAAGTCGGTGACCGTAGGCAAACAAGAATTATGATGGTATAAAGCCCGCGTGATCAAAAGCAGACTGCAATATTTATTACGAATCCCTATCGAAAATGGATGAAGAAAACCAACAAGGAAAAACCAACAAAGCGAACGAAACCAACGACTGTAGTCTTTAAAACAAGGAATGGACCTAAGTGATAACGTAGCAAGAGTTCGTCTTAGGTGACACGCACAAGTAGATACGGCTCTCAAACAGCCAGGAGTGCGCAATTGGTGGCATTTAGCTAAGGATGAAGTTATTTGTTATTTGATGCACAAGTCCACCCCGGGTTGTTGCGCCACATTAGAAAGTAACCATTTGACAACGAATGTGGATTCGACAAAAGGAAGCCTAGAATATAAGCCATAAAAGCTTTGTGAATCCTAGAAGTAGACAAAACAATAACTTTCTCTTTTAATGATACCTTTCAGCAGACTAGAGATATCATCAGGCAGGTACTCTGTTACAAAAAAGTTCAGGAATAGCCCTATAAAGGACATGTAAAGACCTACCTAAAAAATGTCAACTTAAGTCAGAATTAGTTGCGGAACTAGCATGGAGTGCAAAGTCAAAGCATTCATTCATTATACGCGGATGGCATTATGATTCTGTTAAATACACTCTAAAAGTTACGAGTACAAATTAATACCTGAACAGGATACATGTATGTATGTACATACATATGTACCTCAAACAGATCGCCAGTGTTCTAAATAACAGATTCCTTCACATACCTGGAATCCACGATAAACGCGAATGAGAAGATTGATGAAGATGTGTAAAATCACATTAATACATCCTTGTTGGAATATCGTTCTGTGGGCGGAGTATTCTGCGATAAGAAGTTCCAACGAAAACTTAAAAGTAAATCTACAAAGCATATGTATACTGTGCAGAATGGTGAGTATCAACAAAGAGGATCCAGCGTTGGATACCAGGTGTGACAAAGATGAATAAAATCAGAGACGAGCAGGAGCGTGTCACTGGTAAAGTTGTGGACATTCGTGAAGAATGAACCAAAAAACAAAAAAAAAGGACAACGAGCACGTGGTAAAAAACGTTACAAAGTACACTCCCTGCAAGGAAGCCCGGGAAACCCATAGTATCTTGGCTGCACACCGTCGACAGAAAAATTCAAGCAACAAGGTTGAACCAAATGACAACCCAAAATAGATGGAAGATAGTTGCCTCAGGACTATGCAACCTGGGACTAGGCAACTGGGAAAACGGGCATACAAAAGACGAATCGAAAGAAAGAATCGAGGAGAAAGAAGAATTCTCTAGATTCAAAAGAAAGTTCATATTTTTATTTGAGAACTTGAATAAAGAGATGAGTTGATAAAGGGGTTTTCAATAGGGACATAACAAGTTTGCATTTTAATATAAACACACCATTAAACTTTATGATCTGTTAATGCCAAAACATCAGTCAAGGCTTACATTTTTATAATGCTGAAGTTCACAAATGAGCAACGTTTGGATAGACCTGACATTAGTGATATGTGATTCCAACAAGATGGTGCCACATGCCACACAGCTGGTGAAACAATTGATCTATTGAAGGGGAAGTTCGGTAATCGCGTAATCTCGAGAAATGGTCCCTCGCTCCAGTGATTTAAAGCCGTTGAATTTCTTTTTATGGGGTCACGTTAAGTCGTTGCCTTATTCCAACAAGCCAACAACGTTAGAGGAGCTCAGGAACAATATCGAACGTGAAATTGCCAACGTTTTGGCCGATATGTGTGGAAAAAAGGTGAAAAATTGACTCCAAAAAATCGACCGGTTCAAACGTGCTTACGGTGGTCATATAAAGTAATCAAATTTCATTTGCTTTTACCCAGTGAGTCGAAGGACCTGTGATATTTACGAATGCGTCTACTCATCTGAATAGATGTTATAGTACACAAGTCTCAAGAATCTTTCTTTTATAATGTGCTCACGCTTAAGGGATATGAATATCCTTATAATCTAAACTCAACGCGAGCGGTATAAGGTCATCCAACAAGAGCTGTCATTTTAAATATCGCGCCATTGTTGAACTGGCAACATTCAAATATCATTGCCATGACTTGTTAAGTAAAAAACCAAAAGGTTATTAAAAATCGATCGAAAAACACTCGCACAACGTGTTGAAATAATGAAATTCACTACAAAAATGTCAGCAGAACGGCGCCACATGCCACACAGCTAGTGAAACACTGGCGCTATTGCGTGATTAATTTTCTGGACGTGTAATTTCTCCAAATGGAGACTTCAATAAGCTGACAAGATCGTGCGATTTAACACCATTAGACTTTTTTCTTTGTTAGTCTAGATTAAAATATAAATATCACCATTTTTCATAAAAAGTTATCTTGCTGGTTCCCCCTTTAGATCTAACCTACGCCTAAAAGTATGCACTCTTTTGGAAGAGGATAGGATAGAAATTGTGGTTTGAAACTCAGGTGCATTAGGTTTCAATGCTCAAAGGGTGGTGTCTGAACTAGTCAGAGATATTTCGTATTAAATTTTTGCATTCAGTTGGAATTCTACTTCAAGATGGGGCATCAGGGACTTAGCTTGAATTTAAACCCATAACATACCACCACTCATCATATTAGGTGTCAAATTAACAATTGTTGTGGTTGGTTACACATTCCTCATTATATCCCATTGCCAAGTTTATCTCCACCTAAGCTACCATCTACTAAAGTAATTAAGACTCTACCTCTTAACCGAAAATAAGCAAACTCATTTGTCAACAGCAATTATGACACAGAAATTCCATTCTCATTCTTTTCGCTCCAATTAAATTCACCATAACCGTAATATTTACATAACAATTAACCAAAATACATCTTTCTCTGCAGGTGAAGGTGGAAGAAACGACAGAAAAACAACAAAGGAAAGATCTTCAAAACGGAAATGTTAAATGCTTTAAAAATTATTTAAAAAAAATGAAAATAAAAGAATACAGCAACACTATTACCTGAGTTCTATTCTGTGTGTGCAGCCATTAATTAAACACAGTTTTCGCTTTTGTTTGAGAGAAATTCTTTTTCTTCTTTTTCCACCCTAGTCCCCCTGCGCAAACCTCACCAGTCTTGTGTGTGTGTTTTTTTTTCACTTTTTCATTTCTTCTTTCATAATTTTGTGCAAAACCCACAAAAATTCATAAGAGCCCGCTTCCACCCCTTAGTCCGCCCCGTATCTCTTTTTTTCTTTCGTAAAATGCAAAAATTTGAATTCGAATACTTTTTTTCTTTTTTCTTCTGCTCTACGTTCTTCTTCTTTTTCTGCTTCTGGTAGCACGCAAAATGCTTATGAATGAAGTTGCGGTATTCAAAGATAGGTTAGCTAGTAACCGACCAAAGGTATCCTCTCTTAAACCTACCCCACCGGCCCAACCCTTGATGGTGGTGTCCACATTTTCTTCCCTTAACTTTGAAGTAAATTCTAAACACATATACACATATACAACCAACAAGTTAACAGCAGCAGCAACAGCACAAATAAGGACGAAAAAAAAAAAAAAAATACTGCGGAACCTGGGATGAAAATTCTTTTCTGTCCTTTGTTCACCCATTTTTCTGTAATTTTCATTTTTTTTTTTTTTTGCCCCTTCTTTCGCTCAGCATCATGCTGACCCTTGAAAAATTCCCTCAGTGTGGTGC
Organism: Xylota sylvarum; assembly: GCA_905220385.1. Classification (NCBI taxonomy): domain Eukaryota; kingdom Metazoa; phylum Arthropoda; class Insecta; order Diptera; family Syrphidae; genus Xylota; species Xylota sylvarum. Next base: position 96,139,951 of record LR999957.1, on the reverse strand, counting down.
TTGGCTGTTTTTGTACCTTTTTAGAATGTAAAAATCTCTTAATTAAAAACCGTGAACGGTAGGTAGCGCAAGTATCTGGAAAATCTTAAAGTTGGCTGGTGCAATGCACTTGAAGCGTTTCGCTCGTGTCGACTTTAATCTTGAAACGAGATGTTCCTGTCCGGCAAGGGTGGGAGATGGTATTTCTAAATCGGCACGTTAATCGATTTAAAATGGAGATTTACGGGTGTAGATAAGCACGTCGTTGGTTATTTCCCTTTTTTTTTACCGACTTACATCATGTATTTTCAGTTGAATGGTTGAATGGATTGTTGCGGTTCTGAGATAGGTGGTCGGTTGGATCTTTCTTTTTTTTTTTTTGGAATTCACCAATAGCTTGGTTAATGTTGCGGAAACAGCTAGGGGAGGCGAGCGAGAAATGAAATCGAGGGAAACACGTAAATTGAATTGGTTGGAAGTTATACAGTTTTGAACTGATTTATACTAAAAAGGAGGTACGAGTCAGCTTAATGTACCGATCCTTTATATATGGCTGTCCGAGGGTTTTAATATCATATAGTCTAGGAGGGAGCCCATTCAGTCAGTGTCCGTGACTTACATATCTTGTGTATCTTTAGGTAGCCGTCACTCAAAGCACAGGTATGACTTACAATAAACAAGTGAAAGGAAGTCGTAGAAAACATTCAAGAGGTGAACACTCTTCCGTGTTTTATGAGATTCAAACCTTTAACCTCGCACTTGGCCATGAAGCACTGAAGGACTGAACAACTATAAGAATCTGGAAAAGATTTAAGATCAAGCTCTAACATATCATGCTTTATGTTAAAATGGACAGACGAAACATTTTTGTGGTTAGAAGCTTAGAAAATACGTAGAAAACTACATAACGAAGCCCTCTTTAAAACCAGTAATGTGGGACATAGCTCCATTCTCAGGGAATCACTATACGATTTCCCTGACGAATCGGATGAAATCCTTGGCATCCTCGTCGATACACCATACAAAGTAATGTACCCTGAAAGTGAGGATTGGCAACGGAAAGCAGTCTCTCTACAAAATGAGATTGCCATTATATACAAATGGTTCCAAAACCAATGAGGGCACGGAGTCAGGTATACCCTCGAGAGATATAAACCTCTGGGACTTCCGAGCATATGCAGCGTTTTTCAAGCAGAAGTTTTAGCTGTGCTTAGAGGTGCGGAATTATTAGAGATGGGATCCATATCCGACAGGAATAGAGTCCTACTTTACAAAATTTGAATCGCCACACAAGAATCAGGGCATTATGTACGCAGAACCACGTCAGATTATGCTGGATACCCAGACACTGCGTTATAGAGGGCAACGTAAGGGCCAAAGTATTGACAATTAGAGGCATAAAACCACCAATCTGAATAGCCAAGAAGATTATTCTTGATAGGATCATCAACATGACTGACCTGAGATGGTCCAACTTAGGAGGGGATAGGGTGTCTAAGCCCTTGTGGCGAGTGTAAGATCAAATAAAATCTGGGGATATAATAAAATTAAGTAGGTTACGGTTAAGAATAGCGATAGGGATTCTCTCAGATCACTGCCTTCTAAAGAAGGGCGTTATGAGATTACTACTTAAGTTTCAGTCGAAGAGGACGAAGTATGTATGTATTAGCCAATTTACTCGCACGTGGAACCAAAGGATCGCCGACCTATCGTTCTATCGTCCTTTCTATTGAAAACACTAGAAAGACTGATTGATATCCACCTACGCCAGAGCATCACCCCTTCTATACTCTCAGCGACCCAACATGCGTACTACAAAGGCAAATCAATCGAGATAGTCTTGCATTCCTTAGTGCGCATCATTGAAAAATCACTGAGCATCAAGGAATTTACCATGTTTCCGTTCCTGGGCAAGCCTGAAAGTCGATTCCTCGCTTGGAGTATTGATCAATCAATTGCTCACACAAAGAATTATCAAATTCGCAACTGGGCGGCGCATCGGCTAGAGGACTTGTTAGGAACTTCTCAGGGTGACGTTCTGTCCCCTCTTCTATGGAATCTAGTGGGCAACGTTTAGCTATTGGACATAGAAAAGCCTGGATGCAGAGTGGTTACCTATGCAGATGAAATTGTTATACTCTCAGGGAAATCCTCTAATGTGCTCTCCCACAACTTGCCAGATGGGCCTGCATCAATGGAGCACTGACGTTATGCTCTACCTGCTCGCTTCAGATATTCTTGGCAAACAATTGACTAAAATGGAGGATCATTCCAGCTAAACTGGTCTTAGTTTTCCTGGAGATTATGAAGGAAAATCCAGATCCTCCTTCCAGATGGTGCGATGGCGGGTGGCACCAATGCCAGGTGAAGCTGATCGCCATAGTATATCAAAGGTCATACGACCTCTACAAACTGGTTGTACACAAATTAGGGAAGGTATGGTCAGGTGCATTATGCTCCACCTGCTCCTCTTAGATATCCGACTTAAAGCCTCCTCACAGTGATCTAGCTATCATAAGGCCCACTCCTCGATCACTGATCTCCTCACTTTTACCCCAGAAGACAGCCACTACATCCCGCCGACTCTGTTATTTGACCGAAACTTCCGCACGAGCATCCCTGATCGTAGTGAATGGGTCACTGCCCCCTCTCCTGATGACATTTCAGTCCACTTCTAAGCGAATGGCTGCAAAACATAAGTTTTGGTGTCTTCTCCGATAACCTCAGTCTGAGCATTTATTTCCGCCTCCCAGATCATTGTAGCGATTTTCAGGCGGAAATCATGGTGATCAACGAAGTCTTGTCCTGACTGCAATGTAATGCAATAATTGTTCGGGATATCAGCATTTTCACTGACAGTCAAGCGGCAATCAAGTCTCTGGAATCGTACTCCGTCACTTCAAAGACCGTACCGGGAAAAACCACAGCAATGTTGACTAGATGTTTTGTGGAGGAGTCGATTGATATTGCCTTGCTGTAGGAGCCTTGGATCTTCAAAGGAAGGATTAGAGGTCTACCTGAAAGTATTGCCACTTTACACTATGTGCTATTTCGCGAAAGAGTTACGATCTTGTATACTGGTGAGGCAGGGAATTGAAACAGTTATGCTGCCGCAACTATGTGCCTCTGACCTTGACGCTGTGCGAGTAGGAGCAGGTGCAGGCAGTTTTTCCATAGCATCGGCATATCTGCCGTGTGACTCCCTAAAGCCCCCAAGAAAAGAGGTAGAGTTTCTAGTGAATGTCTGCAGGGGGATAGGAGCGAGGATGATTGGTTGCGAGGCTAATGTACATAGTACAGTGTGGAAGCACCCACTATAACTACAGAGGAGAAGCTTTATTCGTGGTTTATGGTGTGCAAAGAGCTAACTATTGTCAACAGAGGCACAGACGAACGGTAGTTATTGACGTGACTCTATGTAGAAATAGAATGCTTGATAGAATATCAAATTGGAAGGTAATGGATCAGCCAATGATGTCGGACCATAGAGCGAGCCATCTCATTTGACGTTCGATACGGATCTAAAATGAAAAAAGATCAGAAATATCAGGAAGTGTTACGGGATATACTGAATAGAAGGATTCACAAAATACCGAAAACCACTTAACCTCTAGAGTCGCAGATGAAGCATTTACAATCAGCTGTTGAGAATGCATACCAAGACGCATGAACACCTACTTTGGTAGATGAAAAGGACCCCACGCCTTGGTGGTCTAGGGAACTTCAATTTCTAAAGAAGGAGGTGGGGAAAGCCTTTAATCATGCCAAGAGAATGGATGATCCTGAATCATGGGATGAGTATAAGGCAAAAACGAAAGAGCTAAAACCAACTATGCGACGACGTAAAAAGGAGTCGTGGAATGAATTTTGCCTCGAATATGAGGAGCACATCTGATTTCAATAGACTTCAGGAAATCATCTGCAGGGATTTAGTTTCCAAAGTCGGACTCATTCGTGCTAGAACGGAGTAGATTGTTGAGAGACTGGATCGCACAAGTGAGTTCGTCATGGAAATACACTTTCCGGGAAGCCTTAACTTAGATCAGCCCTGGCCCCTGAGAAAACAACGAACAAACAGGAAGATTAAGGCAGAAGCGGAACGGATAAAAACGCCAGAAGCAATCAGTGGGGCAATAAAAACGTTTTCTCCTTACAAGACCGCAGGAGTGGATAGTATTTCCCAGCTTTAATGCAATGGGGTGCAGACCTCATTGTACCAAGGCTTAGGGCTATTTTCGTTATATGCCAAGCAGTAGGCTACATACCGGTCACATGGAGAGAAACAAATGTGGTGCTTCTACCAAAACCGGGGAAAAAGGACTACACTGAAGAAACCGTTCTCCATCTCCTATGTACGTGCTCAGCTCTGTCCCAAAAAAGACAACTCTATCTAGGAACCCACTTCTTTGACAACCTAGTCTAACTGGCTTCAGTAGGCGTCACTTTTTCAAAAGCTCCGATTGTTCTTTAATTAGTCCCGGGTAGCCAAATGGTACAAAACATGGAATCACAATAAATCTTTATTAGTCTAAGTGCGTCTGCACAAACCTAAACCTAGTCAATTCCGATAGGCAAGGAAATGTACAGAATGTGTACACATCATTTCCTAAGCCAAGTGAAATGCTTTTAAATATAAATCTCAATTGACCCCGACATCATTCCATTTCACTTAAAAAAAAAAAAAAAAACAAAAACAAACAGAACTCGTTTAGCACAACACTTTTCTTCTAAGTGAAATCAAATATCCGAATCAAAGGCCGCAGGATACTATTTCACTCCTCAAAGACCTACACATACCAGCACAGCGCGCAGTACATAACATCTGAAAGAAGAATTCCGCTTTAAGCCATACAAAAACGAAAACTGTAACAGAACTTTCTCATGACTTCCTTGGTTTGTACTTAAGGCAAGTATAGCATAAACACGAGAACAAAAAAAAAAAAACAAGGAAACACGAAATGTGTGCTAAATACAATCATGACTATAGTGCGCGCGGCACAGAACATGATATTCACTTTTCATTGTGCAATTCCTTTGCAGCACCAACAGAAGCAATAGCACCAGCACTAGCAGCAGTAGCAGCAGTAGTAGCAGACAGCGTTTTGAAGGAGCAACTCCTTTCGTTTTCGAAGCCAAGATACGAGAAAATAACACAAACATACGCGCGTGTGAATGCATGGCAGAAGTGGAAAATCTGTTGGGAACGGCTCGCCTGTTCCGTTCTTCTTTTTCCAAAACCCAATCGCCACTTGTCACTTTCTGTTCTAGAACAGAACAGAACCAGAACGAACATGGCTTCATACAATAAGAAGTCTACAGAGGAAAAGTAATTGTGCACACAAGGCCGGGCACAAAAAGAGAGGACCCACAACTACGACGAGGACGATTACAAAAGGATACATTGTTCCATATTTGAAAGCTGCAAGGTGGGGTGGAACGACAGGAGTGAAGGCGGGACATAGGGCGCACGCCTTACTTTGCCACAAAATCAAATTTTACCGCTGGCAGTGTACACTGTGCCAGAGGGGCGGCACACACAAAAAGAGAAATTTGCATTCAGCGCTTTTGGCACTTGAAAAAGTGGCCCAATTCTTTTTAATTCGAAGGAAGGAAGGAATTTCACAAGTGGGTGGGTGGTGGTGGTGGCACACACCTGCCACGAAAAAAGCTTCAAAACCAACAATAAAAGAAAATTCGATTTTTTCTTTTCCTTTTTTTGCTTCTGTTACTAAATATTTAAATTAATGCAAGCGTTTCGCTCATTAGTTCTTTTTTTTTTTGTTTCTCTCTTTCGATTCTATTTTTTCTAGGCCGTTTCTAACCCTGTCTTTGGAGGAGTTGAGTTTTCTCAAGTTTTAAGGGCCTCACGTGCATCGGCATAAAATTTCGGTTTTTCTCTTTCGCTTTTACTTTCATCATTTGCGATACTTTTCCAACTCGTTTTATACTTTTTTTTCGTTTTTTTTTTGTGTTCCATGAGATGCATTTTGTCGAATTGTATTCAAGTACTCGTTCGTACCAAAAGGAAAGTGTGAATGTATACGCTCGTTGTCCTTGCAACAAGAGATTCTCTCTCTCTCTGCTCTTTATGCATTTTTTTTTTGTTTGATTCAGTAAGAGGATGATGGGATGTGTACAGATGCATAGAGGAAGAGGAGGAGTAGGAATAGGCAAGTGTTTGAAGGATGAAAAATGAAAATAATTGAGGCCAAGTACCTTGTCGTCACGTACATTTGTCATTTGTGTTTTTTTTTTTTTTTTTTTCACTCTGCGCCACGTTTGTAGGGAAAAAGTGTACTTAGCCTTGAGTTGGAAACCAGTTTTTTCCCTGTGATGTGATTTAGTAGGAAAAAGGGCACAAATCGGGGTCACTGGTCATCATATGTTCGGAATGAATGGATGGAGGTACATACATATGCATGTAGGTGGGAGGACATTCTGACTCTCGCTCTCTCTCTCATTCTGTTAGTAAAGGACTTTTTCGTGCATTACTAATGTGAGTAGCAGAAGGATTCTTAAAAAGGGTTGAACGTGCTTAATTTGGAATACATTACTAAGGTACCAATTTGTGAGTGTGAATTATTTTTAAAGAAGGTTGCATGTGAAATATGCTCGTGTGACCCATTAAGCTGAGTTTATGCAGGCAGATTTGGGAAAAGCAAACAACGTTTAAGAGATTACCTGCCCCCCCTTCCACCACACAGAGGACATGAGAATTTATGAGTTCCGAGGTGTACCGGCATCCTCCTTAACAATGGATGAAATTCAGTGGTACTTTTAGGTACACGACTGTAGTCAAGTAGTCTATGAACTACACAAAAATAAAGTATGCTAGGTGCACCACAAGGAGAATGGTGGTTTTTCATGAGATAACTGGAGACAAACAGTACACTTGAGATATTCAGGGACGGGTATGTCGGTCGTTTGTGTGAAGTTTTTGAAGGACGACATTAGGCAGAAGACCGAATGTTGGGTAAAACGGTACGTAATGGTGATAGTCTGTGGGTCTGTGTTTTCGACTGAGGACAATTATTCTTATTCATTGTGCAAATGAAAATGGAAGCATGCAGATTATGGAACCTGGTTGAACTTATTCTTTGAAATTCTAACAGATAGGACGGACATTTTTTTTAAGTTTTTCTACATACGTATGCCGTACGAAGTAAAGTTGGTACGACTTTGGTATCAGACTCCCTTGTGACTAATTACTTTTGAGTGAGCTTGATCAATCTTTATGTCTCAGCTTACTTCTATGTACCATCTAAAACAATCTAGTCCAACATTTTCTTTTAAAGTCTGCATTTCTGAATCGTTCTTGAAATAATTCGAGAACTGCTAACAGTGAGACAAAGATTACAATATTGTACACTGATTACGTTCATGAACGCAATATCGAAAATAAAAATAAAAATTGATCTTGACGTAGTCTGTCTAAAAGTTCATTGAAAAACCTTAAGGGGGAAGGATCAGTATTTGTTTTTAGAATTCGTAGTGCCTTTGAAGTATGTACCTAAAATTTTGGTAGGGTACTTTTACCAAGTCATCAGTCACCCTCCAGTGTGGATGGAGGAAAGCATGCCCTCTGACTTGAGTATCAGCACTTTTAACAAACTTCGAACTCAAATTTGATGCTCTACTGAAAGCTGATGCAACTACGTCTATGTACGATGCCTGTGCTGAACCATAAAGAGAGAAAACAGAAAACTTCGTCAAATATTCGGATTTGTATACGAGTAAGGCGAACAAAGTCAAAAAGTTAATAGCAAACTTTGAAAGCTGTACCAAGACGTGCCTGTACACCCACAAGTTAAGAAACGTCGAACCCTGCGGTTCGGGACGACCGACTTCTAGTATAAAGATCAAGTAATTTTCAAAATACTTAAAAGCCGTACGTTCGCATCGGTGAGGAGGAGAGACTGCTGTGTTTCGGGACAGACGATTGCCTATGAATAAACAAATAGTCAAGTTCTAAGAAGTAGCCAACTAATGTGAGATGTTCAAGTTTCAACATGTACACATTGGGCTATCTTCAAATTCCGTCGCACTATAGAAACTTGTTCTACAATTACCATAATCGACCAGTGAGCACATCTCGCACATTAAAATAAACAAATGAGGAGGAAGAATTAAAAGCATTTAGCATGCTTTTAGTCACGCGTTTCAATGTGGACATTGGTTCGTTACAGCCATAATCGGTGCCGTGAACATTAAGTTGAAATAGAGACATTAAGCAGTTTCAGTGATCTATACAACCTGCAATTCATAGCTATTGGGCCTCGTAAGGTGACGAAACTCAGCTAGCATAGTCAAGAAATAACAAATAAGGGCGTTTTGTGACATAAGTACGAGTATTCGAAAATTGCTTGAAGTAACGTTTCACGAAGTCAAACGCAAAATTCTCACAGATACTACCCAAATCTCGCATGAAAGGAAAGGAACATTTCCGTGTCATGAGTGTAGACAAATAAATAAGAGACTGAAATGATACTGATACAATCAACATGATTTATTGTAAAAATAAATAACAAAGGACTAAGGTGGTTACTTTGAGGGACTTCAAAATTTACATTAAAAGTGTCAAATACAGTAAAATTGAAAGCAACTGAAGTGATACTGCTTTTCTTCGATCTACAAAATGAACACGTTGATATACATATGTATAGTCCAGAGTTTCAGGGACTTAGAAGTTTCAGGCTTTTGGGAGAATAAGTTGGAATAGAGATATAAAGGGTTGGACCAAGTCGTTTACAATTTTCTTTTTCGAACTTAAATGGACAAGCCTTTAGAACCTAATTCAAATTTTTTTCTGTTATACAAATGAGGACTCCCCATAGAAACGAATCAATTATGATTAGACCCTACAATATGCCTGGTGAAAGAGTGACTACATCAAATAAAAAATTTGCAATGATTTTACCTTCGTCAAAGGGTGTATTGAAGTAACAAAAATCTCAGAGCTACATATTAGAAGAATCGATCTCCTTGTCCAGACTACCATTCCATAAGTCTAAAGTGAATAGTGCGTCATTAAGAAAATTGAAAGTTTGTTTCCAATTGGAATCCAATTTATAGTGACAGAGGACGTTGTCATCCTTAAGAAAATACAGTGGACAGTGCACAATTTCTCTCCTTCACGGTGGTATTTTACCAGTGGAATTCCAGCAAGGTTTTGACAGATTGAGTCCCTGGCTCCACATTATTTTTAGGAGCTGTTTAAACGTCGGGTACACCCTTAGATCTTGGAGGAGGGTCATTATAGTCTTTATACCGAAAGCCGAAAAGACTTCTCATGCAGCCACAGAAGACTTCCGTCTGATCAGCATATCTTCCCTTCTACTAAAGACTTGGAAAGGCTAATCTACATTCGCATTAGAACAAATTTGGATATTAACCTCCTATTTATGTATATCCCAACACACGTATCGCAAGGGAAAATCGGTATAGACTGCCTTGCACTCGCTGGTAGGAATCATTGAGAAATCTTTGGAGAACAAGGATTTCCCTGTGGTGTCCTTCCATAATATTGAAGGAGCTTTCAACAATGTCAAAACAGGCGCTACGATGTGCAGCAGATCATTTCTTAACTTGAATGTTGACAACTATCATTGCTATTGGATCGAACAAATGCTTAAAAGCAGGCTTATTCATGCTGAGCTGAGGTGTTTTCTAACCAGAAGGTGTAGGGCGGAGTATTATCACCATTGCTCATGGTAATGAATGCAATACTCCTAATCTTCGGTAAAGTGAGGTTCAGTGTCATAGCCTACGCGAACGTTCCTTCTTACAGTTGGAGTCCTGATGGAGTCTACTCTAAATAAACTTACAAAGTGGACGGATAATGTTGGTTTCGGAATTATGGCATCCAAGACGGTATCACAAGAAGGTATTACCAAGTATAACTCCTCCAAAACTCAAGGATATTGAAATGCAATTCGCAAATCACGCCAGCTATTGTGAGGATATTCTCGATAAAAAACTTAGTCCAGCGAAGTTCATAGAATACTCAAGACCATCCTAGAAAGCCCTCGATTGCTCTTTATTCATGTAGAAAGTTTATGGGCCCAAACTGGGCTCTGCAGACTCGAATTATTCACTGAATATACACGCAATGATTAGGTACGAGTACTTATCTGGTGGAGGGCACTGAACAAGAAAAACAATATTGCACTTAAATACACTTGAGAAGTTCAAATGCTATCCTGCGTCTAAAAAGTATTCTCCACCTTCTTTCCGTTGATAACTTAGGGAAGCTGATATCAGCCAAAGCAGCATTACGGCTAAGGGAATCCTTGCAACTGACTCGTGGAAATATGAGTCACGACAGCATCCTAAACATCCATAATACTATTCCAAGTAATTCGAAGTATATTATCTCTTATCTGGACTTTTACTTAACACCAGGATACATAGCAGAAGTGATTGGGAACCGGGAGAAATTTTAAACGAAACTGTGACAGAGATTTACACAGACGAATCCAAGTCAGCATTTGGAACTGGAGCGGGAGTATATTCCAGTGTACTGGACATTCGCATCACTATACGACTGCCGGATCACTGTAGTGTTTGTCAAGCAGAAGTCGCAGCAGTCCGAGAAGTCGCATCCTGGCTGTCAAATACCTCGATAGAGTGAAGCGCTATTGTTTTGTTTCTATTTAGGCAGTCAAGCTGCGATAAAAACCTTGGAATCGGCAATAATACGAGCCAAGTTGATAAAGCAATGCTGCGCTTCTGTTAATCGCTGTCAGATGCGACGTAGGTTACGTTAGGTTCGATTGGCAGGCTGCGGAAAGTGCAGCCTAACTTAGGCCCATTGTGATACCACAGGATCTAGTGTAATAGGATAAATCTAAGAAATATAGTTGGGGCTCTCACTGGGCATTGTTTTGTAGCCAGACACATGCCAGAAAGTTTGCTGCTCCCTTCAACTATTTCTTTAGAAGCTATAGAGAAAGAGGAGGAAACCATGATACACCTTCTGCGAACCTTTCCTGCCCTATAGGCTTTGAGTATACTTTTTCAAAGACCTCTACGATCTAACCAGACTTGACTTAAGGTCAAATTGGGTTAATGTCTAAACTACAAATCATACTTCTTAGGCACGAGTTCACAGTGAAACTGGTTGCCCTACTTTTTGTCCCATACAGAATGTTCTTGGTATTTCCATAGTGGTATCACAATGGACCTTCTTTAGGACTAAGTGCGTCCCTGCTGAGAGGGGACAAGCACCCAACCCAACTTAAGTAATCTGCATACCGATGAAAATGATTATCAGCGCAAGTTTTCTAAAACGACAGATTGGTAATCACGTAAAGAGTAAGGCTCACTTATTATTTGGAAAACATTTCTTGTGCAATTTATATGTTTTGTTAGTTCAATGTTGTCCATCAATACACCTGGAGACAGATTTGTCGTGGACGTATAAAAATCCCTCAAAGGAGGTAACTGCGGACTTAGAAAGCGAGCTCTGGTAAAAGAAGAGATGATTACAATAGTAATATTAATAATGCTATTTCTAACAAAAACGGCGAAAGAGTTAAGGAGGCAGGATTAACAGCATACAAACAAAATGAAGATATCATACACAAAAGTACCTGCTTATTGGTTTTGTTACATTTAGCACTCATTTACCAACGTGATTAGTTCCCGATATAAGACACCATTGAAACACCTGATAGTACATCCCCCACTAAGGCTCTACAACTAAACACTATATATGACATTGTATCTAAAGTGTCTATCGACACGAGCCTTTAACAACAAAACGTGACACACTTTCAGTAATAGCATCCACCCTTTAACAAAAGGACTCTCTATTGTAAAATTCATCCCTCAAGATCGTGATGATTTCAATTGAAAGTGTAACTAACTTAATCCCCATAACGTCATGTTCTCAAACTCAACACAACGCAAGGTTGCAATTCTCACAAGCAGCCATAATTGAATCGGTGACAAGGACACCAATCCACAATGGTTATTGGTTAAGGTTACATAGGAAAATCGTGCCTTTCATCGTATATCTCTCTCGCAACAAAGTACCATTCGCGCGCGAACGAGGTCACAAAGAAATATGTGTCAATCCCCCAACTACCCTGTCGTAGGGGAGGGGGGTTAAGCGAACATTAATTTTGTACCACACACTTCTCATTCACTTAAAATTAAATTGAAAATCGGTTTAGTCTAATTCCGTAGTTCAACAATCAGCCCACATACATTGTGTACAAGCCCCCGTCTTCGTTTTACAGGACATGGATTAATGTCATTAAATTAAACACAATCCCTTATAATACTCTACAATAGCACCAGTGCGCGACGCCCAGTCCTTATCTAGTCTTACCTTACACACAATGCAGCTCTTAATCGAAAACGAAATTAATCCTAATCCCAGTAAAGCGGGACAATATGGATCGAATCGGAAGGGGATTCGCCTTGTTTTTTTTTTTTTTATTTTTCCACCCTTTTTTTATCAACTATCTACTACTGATTTGTTTTCTTCCTTCATCGAGGGTGTTTCGCTGGCAGGTAGGCAAATAAATTTGTTTGCAATTAACCTAACGCTATATCGTTTATTTGCAAATTTTGCAAACTTTGGTTTCGGGGTGGAAAACTTTTCATTATTTCATTTCGAACCTGACACACACACCCTCTCACCCAGCACACACCCACACATGTGGGGGATGTATTGAAAACTTTTCCATTGTACACTTAATTCAAATAAATGTTCTCTCTTATGTACATAACTCATAGAGGGTAGTGCTTAGTATGGCATAGTGGAAGCGCAGAAAAAAAAATAAGCACAAATCGGAACTCCAAGAGTTGAACAGATGAACCTCTCGAATATCCTTGCAAAGCACTCTACACCTTCACTTATATGCACGAGTAGTGTGCAGCTAGCTCTCTTTAATGTACATGGCACACTAGGATCTATGTAAATAAAACTACACTCGAAGCTTGTTTGCTTGCTAGTGCTGCTGCAGCAAGCTTCTCCGGTGGTGCCTTCTCTATATGCGCGCCTCTATGGTGTTAAGCGGCAATGAGTAGCAAACTAAATCTATGTGTAGAGCATCATCCCACATTCTTCAACCCTGTTATATTTCATAAAATCCATGTACGATACACACAGCTGCAGGCGAGGAGTCTCCTCCGGTGTATGGCGGATGGATGGAGGATCCTATTTTGTGTATAAACTGTGGGAGTCTAAGGACGACGCACGGTGGTGGTGGTGGTGGTGTTCTCAACCGCTTCGGTTCATTCTATTAAAGTGACATCATTAAATTTCCATCGGATCATTAAGTTTAAAATGTTAACAAGCAAGCTAAGCTTCTATCACAAAAAATAAAAAAAAAAAAAAAAAGTGTACCACACTAAAGAAAGGAGCAAAACACAAGAAAAAAAAATGAACGGCGGCGTCAGGCAGCTTCTTTAAAAAAAAAAAAAATTCTGCTGAAAGGATATCAAGAAGGCAGTCAAGTCGTCTTGTTATTTACACCCATATTTACCCCGCCCAGCCGCGCGCTCTTTTAGCCTTAACTTCTTTTGCATGAAGAATAACAAGAAAACATGAAGGAACAGGAGAGAGGCGAGCAACAAAAAGGCAACTCTCTTGAATACCTACTGCTACTATAGAAAAAAAAAAGGAAGGGGAGCACAGGGAGCCAGGCACCAGGCTCGAGGCTCTCCTGTTTAGTTATTTATTCTTTTGGTGTGATGTTAAATATATAATATGAGGAGAAAGAAAAACAAATGAGAACAAATATTCAGTGAACGGTCTGACAGTAATTGTTTTTCTCTCGCGTTACACAAGGATATTTTTCTTCATTTCGCGTGCAAGTGTGAACAAAAGAAAATACCGTTTATATTTTATTTTTTTTTTTTTATTTTTTCTTAAAACTTCCAAAGACGCGATATCGTAGGTTTTTAAGGTGAAATTCAAGGCAAATTAGAGCAATTGCTTCCTGTATGTATTTATAGAAGCAGAGGTCGACAACACTTGACTTGAATGAAATAAAATAAAAAAAACATACTACATACGAGCTACAATCCGTTTAGAATGGATGGTATAATATTCATATCCTTCTACTTTTGTATCAGCCCTATCAAAGTGGGCGTGGCATACCATCCTTTTTTTATTGAATTACTACGATAACTTCGCCACCCCCCAAAAGTGGGCGTGGCCAAATATGATGAATGGGTGAATTGTAGACAATTTGAATATCGAAATATTTGGTCTTAACAAAATTTTTCGATTTCGAGTAAAATAGTGAAGTTATGAAAAATTGGAGTGGAAGTGGACGGATTTTAAAAATGTCTACACTTGTACTCTTTCCCAAAAGTTTATCCTTCTAGCTTAAAATTTAAGACGGACATGGCTCAATCATCCTCGTTATTGATGTAGATTAAGAATATATATATGTATATATGTACTTTATAGGGTCTATTTCGATGTTTGCTCTATTATACGAACTATGTGCTGATGGGTGACAGCTGTGATGGAGTCAACCTGGCGATGTCCAGTGTTTTAACTGTTACTGCGCTTCAATTGTGCTTATTTTACCTCCTAGTGGTAGCCATCGAGTACTGGTTGGTGTACATCGGGTTAAACCGGGGCCTCGTCCTAGGTATTTAAAAAAAAAGAAACTGTGCCTCCAGGTTGGAGGTTGTGCCGTTGAGGTAACTTCCTTACCACGTAACAAAGACATATGTACATAGTTATGAGAGAGACACCAGCCTCGGATAGCGACGGACCCCCCTTATTCAATATCACGACCCGGGACGTTCACGGACTATGACTTGAGATAATGTGCCTGGAACGTACGTACACTGTACACTCCTGGTACTATTCAAAAACTCGAATCTGTCCTCACGTGGTATAAGGCAGATATTACCGCGATCTAGGAGATACGATGGATGGATGCAAAACAGGAAAATTGCGACATTTATTACACATGTCACAAAAGATTGCACATGTTAGGATGCGGATTCGTCATGGGAAATCGGCTAAGCTCAATGATAATTGACTTTAAACCGATCAGCGTTGGCCTGGCTGTGATGCGGATCAAGGCAACATTTCAAGACATCAGAATAATATGTGCACACGCCTCTACCGACGAAGCTGAAGACTCTATCAAGAAAAAATTTCATGACCTCCTGAACGGAGCCTAGGGATTCTGCCCAGAGTATGATGTCGGGAACTTCAATGCAAAATCGGTAAGGCAAACATTTTCGGTGAATTAGTCGGAAAGCACAGCCTCCACGACACGACAACAGACCACGGCTTCCATGCTAATGAATTTTGCAGTAGCTCGTAATAGGGTGATAGGTAGCACTAAGTTTCCAAAACTACGAATTCACACAGCAACCTGGAGCTCTCCAGATGGTCGAACCATCAACCAAATCGACCACGTGCTAATAAATGCTAGGCAAGCACCCAATATTTTGAATGTACAAGCTTTCACAGGGGCAAACGTTGACTCTGATCATCTTCTTGTTGCAGCCAATACCAGAGCTCGACGATCCAACGAAAAGAAGCTGCAAACCACAAAAAAGAAAAAGAAATTTAACGTTGGAAGCCTTATTAGCATGTCTGGAGTATCCAGAGCCTACAGAGAGCGTCTGAACGAGAGACTCTCCGCTGTGCATTCACCATCTACAAAAGCCAACAATCTGTGGATCCAAAATCACGACATCATCAAAGAAGTAGCCGAAACCACCATAGGCTACCAGCTACTACCCAAAAAGAGCCCCTGGTATGATGATGAATGCGTGCGCAGAAAATGCAAACATATAAGCGCTGCAGCGCAAAACAAGGGCAGCGAGGAAGAGTATTGAGCCAGAGGAAGAGGAAAAGAAGAAGATCCTGCGTAAAAAGAAAAGGGCCACGCAGTCTCCCAGCTCAAGGATATCGAAGAGTCCCGCGATCTGCTTAATGTCGGATATAAGATCATATCCAACGTACTGTTTCAAGGTCTAGCCTTTCTGCAGCACACTAATCGGCACATACCAGTGTGGCCTCCGGCCCAGCAGCAGATCAACGATCGATCAAATTTTTACACTGAGGCAAATCCTGGAAAACACAAATGAATTTAAAGTCGAGACTCACCATCTCTTCATCGACTCAAAGCCTCATATGATAGCTTTCATCGTCTTGAGCTCTACAAGACGATTGCCGAATTTCGGATTCGGATTGCCGGCAAAACTAATCCAGCTGTGCCGTGTGACGCTGGAAAACACTCCGTGCAAAGTGTAATTCGGAAACAGTTCCAAACATGCACCGGATTTCGGCAAGGAGATGCGCTATGACTTCTTCAACCTCGTGCTTGAACAGATAGTGCGTAGGGCAGTTATTTAACACGGTAAGCACTATCTTCAACAAATCTGTCCAGCTGCTGGGATACGCCGAAGATTTTAACATCTTCGGTCGCTTCCAGCGCGCAGTCTTAGAGACTTTTACGGCAATTGAAGAGTAGGCAAAACGAGTTGGCCTTGAAATGAATGAGGACAAAAACAAGTACATGTTGTTAACAAACAAAGAATCATCTATCCACCGCCTAGGACAAAATATCAGTGTTGCCAACAGTAACTTCGAAGTGGTTAAGGAGTTAACCTACCTCGGAGTAAATATCAACTCCATGAATGACAACTTAGTGGAGATTCGGCGAAGACTTACTCTAGGAAACCGCTGCTACTTCGGTTTGGCGAAACAAATGGGGTCAAAACTCCTAACTCGGAAGACGAAACGCATGCTCTACAAAATTCTGATCGTGACAGTTCTGGTATATGGATTCAAATACTGGACAATAAGCAAGAAAGCAGAGCAGATATTGAACAGTTTCGAAAGGAAAATTCGTTAATCGCCAAATATTCGGAAAATACAACTGCGAACTCTATGAGCTGTACCAAGATGTGGATGTAGTACAAAAAGGCAAAACACGTCGACTGCACTGGATCGGCCACATCGAACGAATGGACAATAATGGTTCAGCAAAGAGGATCTTCGCATCAAAGCCCCCATGTTCGAAACGACAAGGAGAACCGAACCTCTGTTTTTAGGATCAAGCTATAGCGGATGCCAGAGTGCTTGATCTGAGATCGAAGAGAATGGAGGGGTGCTGTGTCTCAGGCAGAGACTCTACACGGGTGGAAAGCCACTAAGCTAGAGCGATGAAATTTCTAATTGGATTTTTGAGAAAGAGAAGCAGTACAAGTGTAAAAATTTTTGTAATTCGCCCACTTTTTATTTTAATAAATTCACTATTTTACATGAAATCGAAAAATTTTGTTAAGACCAAATATTTAGATGTTCAGATTGTCTACAATTCACTCAAACATTGTCTTTAGTCACGCCCACTTTTTAGAGGCGTTTTAAGTAAAAAACAGGTTTTGATGAAATTTTTTATGAAATTTTCGTCAGACGTTCGAAGTTATCGTTGTAATTTGAGAAAAGAGGTAGAAAGGAGAGGATACCAGACGATTCATTCTAAATGGATGTAGCTTTTCTGTATTTTTTTTTACTATAATCCATGTTTTAAGAAAATGTGAGGTCGAAATTTTTTAAAAAAACCAATACTTACCCTATACGAGTATATTCAAGTGTAGGTGCAAGTAAAAACGGATAAGACTATGTTTACGTTCAAAAACATATTTCATGCTAGCAGCAATATAAATGTGTTGTCATAACGCACAAGAGAATCCAAACAGAACAGGATAACTACGATATATGTATGTATCTACATCCATTCGAAACTAAAATAGAGTCATTGATCTCTTCGGATGTGCCACTACAATGCACTCGAGTGGATTCTAATGACATTATTCGGGCTTATTCCAAATTTATTCGCCATAAATAGACAAAACAAAACGAATATGATGATCATCTCTTCTCTGGTCCCTGGTGGTCGTGTGTGAAAAGTAGACAACGAGCACAAAGACAAATTAATAGCTTTAGTGCGAGAGAAGGCAGCTTTCGGTTAGACAAGAGGAACGCAAAATGTTATTGAGAAGAGAATTCATAAATTTGTTGAATCCTTTTCCAATCGAAATATATTTCGACACATATTCATATTCCAATTATATACTCCTATTACCAGATACCATTGCCACCACATGCCGTTTCAAATGACGAGCTTATGAAATTTCATTTTCATCGTTTGCATTTTTATTGTTTCATAAAACCTCACCAAAATTGCATTATCAACAAAATTTGTATATATGTACATACATATGTACGTACCAGTACTCAACTTTCATCAGTAACCACAAGTTCAAGGCTGACGGGTGGGTACAACAAAACTGAATGACTAATGTGTACCCAGTAGAAAGTTAAACAATAAAAAGAACATCTTTTCCTTTTGCCATTTCAAAGTTGACGGACGTTAGGTTTTGTTTGCCAACGGTTATGTGTTTAGTCGTGGTGTATAGCACTTGGTAGGTATTTGCTATTTAAATTTAAAATGCGAAAAACCTACGAGACTTGACGAAGAAAACTAATAAAAATATTTAGATAAACTTAGTATTTTAGTTACGGAAGGTGGTGCTGCTTGACAAATTGTTATCTTCGAATAAAATACTTGAATAATGTACCAAGACACGTAAGGGCTCTTAAACGATAGTGCCATTAAATTAGAACATTTGGAAAACTGATTACTGAGGAAGTTGACGTTTAAATGCGATGAAATAGGAAATAAAAGGAAGAGAGATACACAAGTACTCGTAATATGTATGTCATGAGTGAATGACTACGACTTTTGTCAATCTAATCATAATCTGTCAAGCGGAATTAAACCTGTCAATGGTTTGAGAATGTAAAACAGAGAAACACAGTTGACTTTTATTTAAATAACCTTTTGGAATGTATTATATCTTTGTAAACATCTATAGCTACCTAGAAATAGTATGAACATATATGTATACCAAAAGTCAGAGGCAATATTTCCAGCAGAAGAAAGGATAACTCTGATCACTATTGACAAGACTACAAAGTGGAGCTGTCTCATTTCGTTCATCCTGAACTGGTCTTTAGCTTAATTTGGAATGAATCAACGGACTGCCAACAAACCTATGGTAAGGATGATACCTTCATCTAAAAGAAGTCTCACTTCAAACCTTAAAAGGACCGTTTGGTCACTAGTCATTCTATTGGAGTTTGAAAGAGTCCAGCAGTAAAATCCTATGCATGTGGTTCCCGTGATCTGCATAGAGCTATTAGGGTTATTTGAAGTCTGCAGAGACTAGAAGTATCAAGTGAATCGACAAGCGTCAGCATATAGAAGATTGAAAGCTAACAAAGTCAACTGCTGAACCACCCAAGTTAGGGACCCAAAGTCGCAGATTTACAAGGAGAAACAAACGGAGAGGGTAAATATGAAGGGGGCGTTACCAATACCTCACATCACCGCAGAAGATGTCCTGCAAGTCTGTGTAAAAACCAAGAACCAAAAGCAACCATCAATTGGAGCCCACATATCTTCGTAGATACATGTATACTCTTGCCTCAAAGAAGGAGTATTCCAGTAAAATAACCAAAGACTGGTCTTCCCATCAAAAGGTAGTAAACCTTCGTAGGATGCCTCATCGTATAGGTCTCTACGCAAGTTGGAAACCATGTGGAAGATACTGGAGCGCAACATAAGTGACAGATTTGAGAGTGCAATCAATGAGCCTGAAGGTCTTACAGACGACCAGTATGGTTTCTGTGAGACAAGGTCCTCGTTCGAAGCTATCGTCGAAGTCGTGAATACCGCGAAAAAAGCCGTAGAAAGAAAACGATGAAGTGGCGGGAGTAAGCAGCACTGCGCAATTATCAGGCTGGATCAAGCTGTTAAGAACGCCTTCCACACCGCAAACTGGAGAAACATTGTGCGAGCACTAACCGCCAAGAGGGTACCAGAATAACTGCAGAAGATGATGGACTATTAAACGATGAAATAGAAAAGAAATAAGTAAGTATTTTAGGAATAAGATACTGCCTTACGATAACGACGATGGTAGAACGTCAAAGGCGGCGTTCCTCAAGCCTCCGTATTAGGTCCGCTACTGTGGAATCTAATGTATGATGACCACATCAAAATTGGAAAACCGAGGTCTTCGAAAATAATTGGATGTGCTGACGATATAGCAATCGTTGTAAAGGCCAAACTCCTTGAAGAGTTGAAGCATTACTGCAATGAAGCTGCCGGGATGGTTCAGGACTGGCAAGTACGCATAGGCCTACAACTTGAAGGAGAAAAGACCGAACTAGTGCTCATCAGCAGAAGGCAAGTAATGGAGACTATAAAAATAAACATGGGTGTTCACGTCTTAGCTTCCAAACCAGAGCTGAAGTACCTTGGCATTACCATAGATATAAGGCTAGCAAGCACCACTTGGAGCATCCAGTTAAAAAGGCAGTAAAGGCAATAGATGCCCCGCAAAGAATTATGCCAAATACCGGAAGACCGAAACAGAGGAAAAGATTGCTCTCAAGAGTTACGGCATTGATAATGCTCTACGGTTGGTGCCACGTAGACAAAATCATACAAAAAGAAGACTGAGACAGCTTACAGAAGCAATGCATTGAGAGTATACAGCGCCTTCCGAACAACTTCCTACAATGGCATGATACCAATAGAACTTTTTGCTAAAGAACCGCAACAAAAATACCATACCAGGACGACGGCAACAGCGACGAATCGAAGTAATACTGTACTACTACCAAGGACAAGTCTGGAAGAATGGTGTGAGAGATGGTGTCACTCTGATAAAGGCAGGTGGATGCACAGAAGCATAAGAAGCATGGGGAGGTGCATTTCTACCTGACCCAGATGCGTACTGGTCATGGATAAGTTTGGACACGACGATAACCCCTATTGTCCAACGTGCACGGAAGCAGTGGAGGATGCGGAACACATGTTACGATACGGCACCTACTGACAAACCAACTGGACGAGGACTTAAGCCCAGACAAGGTCACCAGATACATGATGAACAGGGAAAAGCCTTGAAAAGCAGTTAGCGACACTGTGACAAGCATTATGATAGAGCAACGAAGACAGGAGCGATCACGAAACGCAGCGCAACAGGATGCGGATGCAAATGAGTCAAGTACTCAAGGTTGAAGTCCCCCCTCGCGATGAAATGATTGACGGCAGTGCGGCGAGGACCAAGGGTAGAAGGGGAGGTGGGTTTAGTGATTCCCACCTTCCTACGAAAAATAAAATGTTAACATCGGTTAAGAACTTATTCCGCAGGTTCAGCTGAACATCCGGCAGTGCCAGAGAATGGTTTCAGCATCCATGTACCTTCAGCATGTATGTACATGTATGGAAAGTGTACAAGTGTTGCAGGGGTCCTGGAATGTCGCCACTATTCTGCTCTTAACTATTTGTAGGGCTACTAGAATCTTTGATGTATTAAATTGTAAAGAAGCTTGAGGAAATGCAACTTAGTCAAACTAATTTACCAAGAACTTGACCAATACGAAAGAATCGATCGATGACACCATTTCATAATAACCTTAAAGCCAATAACTTCAGCTGGTTGGTTGAATTGTGGACACCTGTGGAAACTAAGATAGGAAATGCATGTACATAATTCTGTGACTTTGAAGTCTTCAATAAATATGAAATGGCGAATACATGAGACAGGCAGTTCTTACAAACTCAGTTTTAAGATGTTGTAAATGTGCTAAGACAAGCTCAACAGCCAAGACAATAGCAAAATCCACTTGGCTAATAAGGAAGTTCAGTTTTTTAAGAAACTATCATAAGCAATAGCACTCCTTAGGGATTTGAATACAAGCTAACATCGGTGTAAGCAGGAATAACCATTGACTTACTATAGGCTTTGTCTCGAGGTACTGCAATCAGCTCAAGAAGTTAGGACTTTTAATTCAAGGGACGTATATGTACATACATTTATGTTTTCTTATTGACTAAATCCAAGCTAAACGAGCTCCTTAAGTCATTTGGTCTACACCCAACTACAGCTTTATTTCCTAATATTTAGACTACTTCCCGTATAATTTAAAATTTGTATTTTTACGATGAAACTTTTTGCAAAACCGTACCAAAACCCAAAAACACAACGATTACTAGATGATTCTGTGTTGATTGAAAATAAGTATCACATCTGTCGTTTCCATAAAGTTTTCGAAATGATTCTTCTAATCCAACCATCCACTAAGCCCTCCATTATCCAAGGTCAAACCGCAGAAAAATTATACTCGTAACCCATCCCCTTATCTTTCAGATTCCCAGCGCCCCACTAAACCAAAATAACAACGAATAAGGGTAGAGCAGAGAAAGGACAAACAAAAAATAAAAAAAAAAAGAAACACATCCTTCCACCTAATCAAATCTCTCCGGAGTAGTTAGCTTCACGCTTCAAACCATTTGCCCACCCCTAATGCCCTCCCCCCCATTGGACAATCTTTTCCAAAGTGTTATAAAACTACCAGCAGAATGGTACAAAATGACCCGAAAACACAAGAAAAAAAAACCATCATCATCCTATCCGGCCCGCTCCACACGCTATGCTATGCTCTATATAGCTAACTCTAGTCCTCCAGCACTTTGTTGTACAAACGACCAACAGGAGACACATCTTTACATTTCACTTCTAACTGTACTTTTACTACTTCTCTACTCCAACGAACATCAGCTATCTCCGTTCTCATTTATCATTCAGTTTGTAGTATGTACCCTGTGTGTGTGAACACTCCCCAACTCCTGTCATAATGCAAAACTTATCCAAACTCCGAAAATGGTTGTCGTTGTCGTCCTCGTCGTCGTCGTCGTAGTCTTTTCCAAAAATTCTCTTTTATTTTCTTCTATCATATCTCGCCTCGACTCTCTCCGCCGCCGCTCTCTAGTCCGTAGAAAAGGAAATTAAGTTGGCTAATTTGTTGGAAAATCATGGTAATCGCCAGTGATGTTGTTGTTGTTGTTACCACCCGTCTCTCCTCCCGGAACAATTCCCTTTTTAAAGCGCCAGTAATCGATTTTATTTAGAGGAGAGGACGACGACTGCGATGAAAAATGGGTCGAAGCGCACAGTGGGGGGGTCGATGGGGGGCGAGGACCTACTGCAGAGATAACTTTGCAAAATGTGTCTCTGGGTGTCTGAATGTCTGAATTTTTCGGATTTTCGAATGGACTGTCGGCGAGTTAAAACTTTGTAGCAAAAGATTATGGAAGGCATGCCTTGCTCTTTTTTTTTCCCCCTCTCTACTGTTCCAAGTCATAAAACAGAGAACGAACGAATAGTCGCGACATATGCTAACGCGTCTGGTTTGAATTTTTTTTCTAAATTCGAATTACAACTTCTAAAAAGTGACGTTTGTGTGTTATGTCAGAAATGGTTATTGGTGTCGTTTACATATTTTTTTTTTGTTTTCGTGTTCAACTGACAGATCTTCCCAATGAAGGAAGAACTGTTTGCTTTATTCCTGACTATGCATGAACATATCCATTAAATATGAAAGATTGAAAATAAAAAATCATTTTTTTTTTTTATTTGTTCAAGAATAATAAATGTTGATACACACATGAACAGACATATGTATACCGAAATGGAGCTAGGCGAAGCGAGAGAGATAGAGAGAAGGCGGAATGAATGAATGACAGTACAGCACAAAGAAGCGCATAGAATATTGAAAGGATTTTATTTGCGCAAATGTGTGCATAAAGAGGATGAAGAAGAAAAAGTCATTGTCGTCGTTGTCGTTTATCGTTTGCTTGCTGCTGCTGCTGCTGCTGCTTCTGCTGTTTCTAGTTGTTGGAGAATGGAGCACCACTGGTAGTGAAATCATATGTTCGACATTTTGGAGAGAAAAACTTGGTTATTGCGGCCTAAGTTGTGTGTGCTATCACCAACCCGCCGTCGCCGCCAGCCAATCCTCAAGAACAAAAACGCGGGAGGATATATGAGTATAAAAACGTCCTTCATTCCCGCCTCCCCCGCTTGATGGGTTTATTTTGCCTGCAGGAATATAGTATGTAGTAGGTTTTAACACAAACCAACACAAAGGGAACAACTCACTGAACGCACTCGCTGTTGTATGCTTTTATACATACATATGTATGTATGTACATGTGGGGGGAGGCCTTCTTTTGAGGTTAAGACGGTATAAACCTATTTATTTATTTGTTGTTGTATGTATTTCTTTCCCTTTAATTTTTTTTCTGTTTCTTCTTTTTTATTCTGCTGATTATGCACAATCAGTGGGGTTGTTATGTCGCTGTAATCCGAGATGAAAATTGGAATATATTCGTGTAACTTGTGCAGAAAAAATAGAACTTATGACTTTCGAGGGTTTAATGCCCCCTTGTTTGTTCACATGTGTAATAAGTGAATAAGTTACGAGTACTGTTCTAAGTATAGACATAGTTAGAAGAAGTTTTTATCTTCTTTAATAGTTTTTTTTTTTACTTTTTAACTGATAAAGCAAGGGGAATTGTTGCATTTTATAGAATCAACAGATGTTAACATGTTTACCTTAAATGAGCGATACTTTGCGCGACAGTTTTCTTAGAAAAGATAAGAGCAAATGGTTGTTCAGATAACACATAACAAGACGAGCAGATTTAAAATGAAAACGAATCAAAATTGTTTAATTAGTACAATTATTTTCATTAAATACTTGATTCTAGAAGAAACATTCCTAAGGCTACTGAATTTGCATTCTATTTAGATATAGGTACATATTTCCATTCCACCATCATTCAAATATTCTTCACGGAAAAACATGCACGAAGAACTGAAACTTTTGACTTACTTTTCGAAAAAAAAATGTGCGATATGCCAGGCAATTTGACGTTCGATGTTATTCCCTGGAATATTTTCGCATATTTTAAGGCAATTGTAAAACCAATATTCACATATGGGAACGTAGTCTGGTGGCGAGCTGCAGACAAAACAAGTCTTAACCCAGTGACTAAAATGCAGAGGCTAGCGTTTATAGCCACAACCACCGCGATGAGAACAACGCCGACAGTTAGGTTCGAAACAATCCTTAACATGCTACAGCTAGACCTATACATGCGGGAGTCTGCCGCCAAGAGTGTCTTGAGAATTAGCTAATCAGACCTCGAAGGACATACACAGATCCTAAAGAAGACGTAAACAGCGACTATACGGCACCATATGTCGATTTTGGAAAACCAATCTCCAGCACTTTTCCAAGTAGAAATGAATAGGAAACGAAGGGACCAACAAAAGACAAATCTATATCTATCTACACAGAAGGGTCAAAGCTATTCCTCGTGGAACTGAACATACACAGTTCGATTCGACCGTCTGACTACAGCAGTGTCTTCCAATTAGAGGTCCTGGTAGTGACAAGGGCACCCAGTATGGTATCAATAATGACAATACCACGAGATGATGTCAGCGGCGGATGCTAAAGCAATTTTTCCTACAAAAATCTAGTTCAAGCTAGTCCAACTTAAGGCTCTTGGCTCACAGCACAATAAAAATCTCTGCTGGGTCCGTGTTCACAAGAATATAACCGGGAATGAGATAGTTAACAAACTTGCAAGAAAAGGATTTATAATGCTATAATGAACGCTATGTCACTTGATGAGCAAAAAACTAGGAAGATACTATAATTCCAGAACCTATAAGAAGAACCTGATGTTTCACTTTAATATCTTTCCAGGTTTCTGAGGACATCGCAACTGTTGGAGGCTAACCAACGAGCAGTGAAGAAGTAACTAGAACAAACACCCAAACCTCTATCGGGCATCACATTGGATGCACAAGAACCGAAGTGTGATGAGGTGGGGCTTTCCTACCTTTAACAACCCACCTGCCTACCTACCTAAGCAAATAACCCACACATTTACAGAGAAAAAAAGTCCAGAAGCATGGATTGATTCGACCACGAACGAGCTGACTAATCATTTCTTCCATATGGAAATAAGATGGTCGCCGAACTTAGACTGCAATAACTCAATTGTTTGACCGGATGTGTTGCATATGGCGCCGTCTTATTGAAACCACATGTCCTCACAGTCATCCTCTTCCAACTTATTCCAAAAATAGCCCAGTCAAGATGGTCCGGTAGCAATCGCCATTAATTGTGACTGTGTTGAAAGGATCATTGAGAAGATACATGGGACAATGATCCCTCCACCTTGAAACCCGCACCAAACAGTGAATTTTTGTGAATGTAATATCATTTCTTCATGCATCACAACCAGAAAGGCAGCCTTCTGAAAATATTAGTTCAAGCTCATGAACCGCTAGTGGAACTGGAGTTGGCTGTTATATGAACAATAAGATTGATTTAACCTGTGCTCTATCCTAATTGAAAATTATCTCCCACACTGAAGTGTTGTCATACTTAAAGAGCCAAACTTGGTTAATTGATGAGAGATGGGAAGATAAATTATGGTACCCTCACGAACTACAAAGATTCGTATAGAATGTAAGAACAGACTAAACAAGATGCCCATAGCGGCTGAAGAGCTTGAAAGCATAGCCGATAAGCCTTACCTCGTTCTTACTCAAGATTTACATAGTCGCTTCAAACTAAATTTTTGGGGATCGGTTGAGACAAGCCTGCATGAGGTGGTAACAAAGATCGAGAGTTGACTCCACCACAAGGAATTCACGAAGTAACCTTATAGGATTGGACCAACAAAGCGTAGACTCAGTAATCTCAGTTTGGGTTGAACACATGCTTAAGACGAGACACATCCAGTCAGAACTGGAAGACTGCCAAGTATGTACATGCACAGGACTCTCTAGAGGCGACTCGCAAGTTGGGGCCCTATCCAATCTACAATGGATATTGGTCGCGAACAAAACTAGAACGAAGTCGGTTCAAAGTTGTAGCACATACGGACGACAGGCAAGTTTATACCCACCATCACAACAAGATAACAATACAACAGGTTAGGACAAGCCCGCCATCATCCACTGGATGTATACAGCCATCGTCAGACCCAGTCGTATCATATAGGTGCCTAGTCAGATGGTCCGCAGCAAACAAGGTGACGTACCTCACCGAACTGACCAGCATCCAACGATTAGCATGCATAGGACCATTAAAACCACGTCAATTGCAGCCCTCGAAACCATTCTGACACCGATTCCATTGGACTTGCATCAAAACGAAACAAATGCAAAGAGTGCTCTACGTTTAAAACAATGCAACCATTGAAGCATGGACTTTATCGAAAGCGAATGAAGATGTCCTAGATTGTTTTGAACGCAAAATTAGTCGTAAAATATATGGTCCCGTTTGCATCGATGGGCTTTGGACGAGGAGATTTAACGACGAACTATACGAGCTGTACAGCGACATCGATCTAGTCAAAATACGGCGCATCAGTTGTTTGAGATGGCTAGGACATGTAGAGCGAATGGACACCAGCGCTCCAGCCCGTAGACTCTTCGCATTAAACCTGGAGGGACAACGCAGTAGAGGAAGACCTCGCCTGTGGACCCTAGGTAGTCTACCTAAGTAAGCCTCCGACATTCGTTGACTTTTTTAAAGATCTATTTTGGACTTTCCAAAACCGCCTGATAAAATCAATACAAATTGTATTCTAAATCTAAGTAGGATAGACTGTTTCACTATGAAGGTGTTAATCACAGGACAAAAGCATTGTGATCATCACATGCTAGACACGCAGATCATTATGGATCCTATTTGCGAGTCTTGTCCCGAAAACAAAACACTTTCCTTCACTACTTCATTCAATCTAGTCTCTATCCCTGACCGATATTCTACAGTCTAAACATCTCTTGCGATTGCAACAATATCAAGTGTTTGTTGAGTTCAAGAAATCCTCATCCCAACTTCGGGTGGTGGTCCAAATCTTTATTGACTCCTTGAAACGTCTATTCATTCCAAATACGAGACGACTGTCTTTTGTCCGTCGCAACATGCCTTTGTTATGGTTTGTAAGGGTTGGATTTCCTACTTACATAGAAAAGTTCCACTGTTGCAATGTTGTTGCTTCCCTTTATCTCCTTCGTCTTACTCAGAAAAATAATTCTGCCGCGAAGTAGCCCATGATTCAGTTTTTCCAAGAAACTCAAATTCAATTTTATTATTTTTACTTAGGACTGTTCAAATTATAATAGTGGAGAACTGCACATCAGCTAATAACTTGTCTTATGTACTTTTGGTACACGTTCTTCTGAATAAGTAACTATGACATCAGACACTATATTCCACTGCTACATATGTATATGCCACTAGTATATGCTTTTCTATGGATTGATCTGGATTCCAATCTCAGCATGTACATGCAAAACTGACAGCTTTATCCCGATTTACATTGATAAGGATCTGCACGCAGTGAAATGTACAGCTTTTCATTTTTCAAAAGTTGATATCTATGGGTTGACATAAGAAAATGCGGGGTTTCATCATGTCCTAATGTGTTTCAGACTTTCAATCCGTTCATCAGTGAAATTTCCACATTACATTAATGTGCATGACAATGATGAATGTGCGCCACGTACCACTATGCCCTCTAAATGTCTAACTACGACTCGAAAATGAGATGAAATAAACCCTCTTCCTGCGGCGGCGGTGGTATGATAATTGTACAAGTAAATGTCAAACGAGATGCTTTGATACTTAAACCGCCCAGAAATTCCAGCATCATCCCATGTTCAACCCTTATCGTGAAGTCATTTGAAACCCTTTTACCATTCGATCTGATAACCATGAAGCGCTAAATTAAATTTGATTCTTCACTATCGTGATTCGTCGTCCTTTCTCCCTCTCTCTCTCTCTCTCGCTTTCTCTATGTTTCATTTTCATTTCTTAATCTCTCATCTACATTACGCAACATCACCATTAACATCATGGCAAGTATCAAACGGCATCAATTTCACCGATTAAACTCAACCACCCCCCGAGAGCGAAAATGTACCTAACAGCTAACAGCCAACAGCCGCTGCCACAAACAGCCCCTGCAGCGTAAATCAACCCTCATAAAAATCAAAATCGAAATGAAAACATTTTTTTGCCCCCCTTTCTTTCTTTCTTTCTATTTCTTCGCTTTTGCCTCTTTTCTATTCCGTGCGCCTCATCCAGCTGTTAAATACACACAAACACAAACACACACGGGATGGATAAACTGACTACTGAGTGCCGAATGTCAACGGGGGGAGATTGTTATTTGTATGCACAAGTGTTTAAATAAATTACAAAAAAAAAAAAAGGAACCACCCCCGGAAACACACACACCCACATACGGATAGATCACACTCCCATGCTTAGAAGAGTAAAGATTTTAATTTACTCGCGATAAAAATTTAAACAGATTTTTGAACACACACCAAAATAAAAAAAAAAAAAACAAGGAGCACATCCTCCATATCGATGGAGGGCAAACATTTGGCCTATGTTTGTTTGTTTGTTTGTCTGACTGACTGGAAATGTCTGATTTGCCCTTCTCAGTTGCAATTAATCGAAAGCAAGCAAAACTGATCCCAGCACTCCATACATTTATTAAGGGGATGAGGTCAATTACCTCTTAACCGAAGGTCGTATCTTAGCCAGGCTCCTACAGCATCCTTCTAGAGAAACACCCTTGACTTTCCCAATGTATGATACAATTCGAAATCATTCTTTATCTACACACATACATATATGGTTGGCAAAAAAAAAAAAGGAAAGGAAAGGAAATTCGTAAACATTTTGTATATTTCTCCCATTGGAAATGTGGAAAAGGAATAAATTTCAGTGGGATTTTTAGGGAAACGGGATGCTATCTGTATCTGTATGTGCTCAGGGATAACACACAAAATGGAAATATCTCTTTTCTTCTATTCTTCGTCGTCGTCGTCGTCGTCGTCGTCGTCGTGGTGAACAGAGGACAAAAGGACAGAAAAGGAATAACCATATTTTATATTTTTTGTTGTTTTCCGTTTCGGTTTTGGGATTTTTTTTGTTTTGTGCCTCCTTTGACAATTTGACAACAGTTGAAATTTCTTGTTAAATACACGACTATGACGGCGAACGTCTGGAAGCTGCAAACAAAATTTACATAAAATGACAGAGAAAAATTGTGAAGACGTCCGAGAAAAGGAGAAGAAAACAAAAAAAATTATAGGAAATGTGTGCCGCCGCCGCCGCCGGAATACGTATGCGGATGAGATGCGCTGAAAAGTTTAAGGGTGAACTTGACAAGTTATATGGCTTTTTAGGTAGAGATAATTTGAGATCAGCACAAGTGGTGTGAAAAGCTTCTCTACAATAAGTCTTATTTGAGACGGATGAAAAGGATAAAGTACAAAAGTAATTTATAAGGGAAGGTACGTAGGATAAGGATGCTGTAGTAGTCTCTGTACACCTATGTATTAGTAACCAGTGGGATTGGCTAGATATTCGATAGATACAGTTATCAGTTTGTATTTAAGATATGGTTAGTATTAGTATTAGATGCTGCAAAGAAGGACAACAGCGGCTGCCAAACTCAACGAGCAAAAGGGACGTGAAGAACATCAGCTTCTTCGAAAGAAGAAAAAAAAATAAAAAAGCGCGCGATCGAAGATATTGAGAGTTCCAGGAATTTCTCCAAGAATAATGCAGTCTCCATAACATCGTGTAAAAAATTGTATCTGCCCTAATGTGTGAATGCCTGAAACCTATCGTAAACGCCCTGATCATCCTCTATCACACAGTCAATCAAATGTTCAAATTTCGACAGATTCTGAATAAAACCCAAGCACAAATCGATACCCACCATGTTTTTATTGATTTCAAGGAAGGTATATGACAGCATTTTACAATTTTACAAGACATATGAGTATTGTCAATTTTAACAATGTTAACATCAAAACAGAAAAGGAGTACATCTTTGGTAGCACCATTGGAAATCATAGCCTCCACGACACCACGTCTAGAAACAGACTTAGGCTAATTGCCTTTGCTGCGGGACGTAATGTTAGCTATTGTAACAACACACGGTATCCTCACCTCAACATTCATAAGGGAACATGGTGGTCTCCAGATCATCGAACCGTCAACAAAATTGATCATGTAGCGATCGACGTAAGGCATTCCTCCAATATCCGAGATGACCGAACATTCCGAACGGCCAACATAGATTTGGACCACTACCTAGTTGCAGCCAAGGTACGTCTACGGATATCTCAAACGCCACAACAACGGGATAATACTGTGAGGAGATTTAACGTTGAACGGCTACAATCGCAAAAAACAGCCAGAATCTTTGCTGATCGCGTATCACTCAACATCTAGAGAAATCCTATGCAGGCAGCATCGGCTTAGGGATTAGAGAGATTCTACTCCTGGGAACAATGTTCGGAAGTTTTACCAAAAGGTAAAAAGAACTTGATAGGGCAACAAGACTCGAACAAATACCTGCAGATATGAACAAGGAAACCTTGCAGTTGAGTCACAGTCGGTGCTGAGGGCATGGAAAAACCACTTCTGCAGATTATTAAACTGGGACGATGGCCCGAACTTCGCTGTCAGGCAGAACGACTCATTCAACCCGAGCAGAATGAAGTGAGGATAGAAATATCCAAACTCATGTCCAACAAGGCTGCTGGACCTAATGATCAACCAGACGAGCTACTTAAGGCAGCGGAAGATGACGTGGTATAGAGCATATACCAACTCAGCTCTAAAATTTGGTCAGACGAGTGAATGCCTGATAAATGGAACCTCAACTTCGTTTGCTCCATCCACAAGAAAGGAGACCGTCTAAAAGCCAACTATAGAGACATCAGTCTCCTTAACATAACACACAAGATCATGACGGCTGTACTGTGTGAGTGACCGAAACCATTTGTCAACGAGCAGATTGGCCCCTATCAGTGCAGTTTCAGGCCTGATAAATCCACAACCGACCTGGAGATAACCCAAGGAGTCCAGATCGATTCTCACCATCTTTTTATCAATTTTAAGGCCGCATATGGCAGCATTTATAGAGATGAGGTATACAGAGTCATGTTTAGCTGTGACATCCCTGCCAAACTCGTCAGATTGTGCAGAATGACGATGTAGAACGCTCGCTGCTCCATTAAGGTCGGAAACAATCTCACCGAAACCTTTGATGTCAAAAAAGGTTTCAGACAATGTGATGCGCTGTCATGTGACTTTTCTAAATCATACTTGAGAAAATTGTGCGAAACTCGCAAACCAACACAAGAGGCATAATTTTCCAAAAATCTGTCCAATTACTCACATACGCTGATGATGTTGACATCATGAGCAGAACACTGCGAGCTGTCACTGGTGCGTTTGCAAGTATTGGAACAGAAGCGGGAAAAAGTGGATTTAGTTGCGAGTGAGGGCAAAACCTAGTATCCTGTCAACAAGAAGGGACACACCACATCGACCAATCGGACTGAATGTGACAATAGACAGCTATAACTTTAAGGTAGTTAGGCACTTAGTCTACCTCGGCACCGCTATAAACTTTGACAACAAAATGACATCAGAAATCAAACGAAGAGTTGGACTTGCCAATCACTGTTTCTTTTTTTAAGCGTGACAATTGAGTAGCAAAGTTTTGTGAAGAAACAACACTCTATATAAAACCATGTATAGCGCAGAGTCAATGACGTTAACGAAAGCAGATGAAGAAATCCTTGATCGTTTTGAAAGCAAAATTCTTCGGATGATTTTCGATCCCGTCTGCATTGACTGGAGTTGGAGGAGCAGATTTAACAACGAACTGTACGAGCTGTACAGCGACATCGACTTGGCCAGAAAAGTACGCATGAACCGTCTAAAATGTGTAGGACATGTAGAGCGAATATACATGAACGCTCCAGCCTGAAGAGTCTTCGTATCCAATCCTGAAGGAGAACCCAGTTAGTCAAAGATCGCGGTAACTAGAGAGACTTGTTGGTTGAGGCCCAGGTCCACAAAATACTGAATGGAATACGCTTCTCGATTTCATTGACAGCGGTCACCAGGCAACGGTATACCTCACCTAAATCACCACCCATTTGCGGAGATGATCCTCTTCGTTGCATCATACCAAGAAAGTCTTGCTGTCATGGTAGATACCACGACCAGATGGCCAGTAACGGCAGGAAAGAATCTCTATACTTGACTGTACGTCCGAAGATAGGCTTAAGGGGATTCTTGAACAAAAATAATCATCGATGAGTTGCTGTTGAATGGCTTTCTCCATGCAAGCCCTATGCAAGCCGCTCACCACACAATGGTGGAGACTTTCTTTTCCGGAATCATGTTTCTCCAAACCAGACTGAATGACATCCAACAAGGAGGAACCAAAGGTTGGGTTTTTCTTGTTCTTTAGGTTATCGAAGACCTCCTTGGTCAAGTGCTTCTTCAGCAATGACTTAGAGTTGGATGCGGCCAAGTAGGCGTATCCTTCTTCCAATTTTTGAAGAACAGCAGCATGAACCATGGTGTCTGATTTGTTTCTTTAGCAACCGTATAATACAACGCTCCACAAAATAATCGCTAATGTAGCGCCACCTAAGTACATAAGTACGTAAGTATGCCGAGTTTCCTTCACAGTGTTCATCTGCTTCCGAGGAATTGTGAGCAATGAAAAATAAAGTTTGACGTCTTATTTTGCGTAGTATTAGCGTTGTTACTCTAGTGCTTGGAATGATGCCAGCTAATCACACATTCAAAATGGCCCTTGCGATGGGAGAAGATATTGCATCTGCCATCGTCTACAAACAACTGCTTAAGAGCGAATTGTGGTTTGACGTACAGTCGTGTTTGGATATAGTGAACAGCTAAAATTTTACATGGAGTACTCTAAATAGTGAACAAACGAAAACCTGTAAATAGTGAACAAAATTTTGTATTTACCCAATCATTTTCAAAAAACATATTTAAATGAAAACAAAACAATAATCCTCCCTCTAACCATAGAAGGGTGACAACATATTCAAAAACACAAAAACACATTTACCATAATCCATAAACTTAATTCCACGAAAAAAAACCAATGCAAACTATTTGCGATTGTATTCTTTCCTGGAAAAATATAATAAATTTCAAATTCGTAAATTTTTTTCTCTCACAAAAATTTATTCGTGCGAAGCCGTCCCTACGTAGTCATTAAAAATTTGTTCGAATTTTCTATTTCCAGAATTGAATAAAATCACAAAAAAATTCTATTTAAAGCAGAATCTAAATACTTTAACTGATGTGATGATAACCCAATTAACCCTTACCCCATTGCCGACAGAAAGCAGCACTTGCGCTCCTTTCAGCCAAACGCTTCAAAAACTTCAAATAGTGCTTCGAAAACATCAAAAGCAACCAAAAAACTACTAATTGCCGCACTTTAGAAAAAAAAAAAAAACAAAAAAAAAAAAAAAAGGAATCCCGGAGCATAATTAACAAATAACACACCCATCCGACCATGCATCACATCGTCATAGAGAAAGAGTCATTCGTTGCTTGGTACGTTCGTTCGTTCGTTCAAAGCGTAATGCAAAGTCAAAACAGCAGTAATTTTGCCCAGAGAGCCAGTGCAGCAGAATCACATTTAATGTACATACGTGGACGTCCTCGTCGTCGGTCGTCTGCTGTGCTGTCAGAAGAGGAAATAAAAAAACGAATAAACGACAACGATCCACCGACACACTAATAGCAAAGTTGATATTTTTCAACAAACACATACGAGAGTCTACCCCATACAGACATACTCGTAAAGTATGTCCATTCTGCTCATTTGTTCTTCTGTCATTGTCCATCGTTTCGTTCTGTCGTCCACTCACGTTCGTTGTACGTTTGAATGCTTGTCGAGTTGTTAACCTCAAATGTGGTTGAGAATGTCATTTTCTCGCCCAACCCTGCCCCAGCCCCCAGCGTTCCCGCTCTTTCTTTCACTACTTTCTGTCATTTCGCATTAGTTACGGCTCCCACACCAAGCCGTGGCGATGATTCGATTTCATATAAACTTGCACATCTACACAAACTGTCATTTCATTTTTTTTTTTTTCTGTCCTGTCATTGCATTGAAGTAATCAAATTGAGTTATTCAACTTTCTGCTGGACAAAACGATGTTCACTTTATCTTTTATCAACGTATCAACGAAGGAAAAGATATGGGGTCACCCCACCGCCATTACTAGTTGAATGAGTCATCATCTGACATTTCACAAGAAGAAACAAAAAATTTCTAAAATGTCATAATACACACACACATGTGTGTGCGTTCTTTCAACTCGCACGCAACAGGGCGGATGACGACGACGACGAACGAATGTGCAACGAAGGAGTAAAACTTATATTTTAATTGCTGCACAGCAAGGAGCGATGAAGAACATTTACGCAGAAAACAAAGAAAAACCCCAAAGAGAACCAGAGAATGAAGCAAAAAAAAAAAAAAAAGAAAAACTTTGGGTGGGGTTGCCCGCAAGTCGATGGTATAAAAGAGAGAAAGACTCCACACTCCTCGCTGCGATTTCCTGCTGTTCCCATGTGGTGGCAGGGAACAGTTCTTGGGGCCAATGACAATGAGTGCGCTGTGCGGTTGATACACTACACACTCTTTGGCATATATCGTATGTAAGTAAATGGATGGCCACATGCATTGTTATGGCCGATTATAGGGCTGTGGCGACGATGACGACGACAGCGGCAGGAGTCCATCGTCCCGCAACATGAAGTGGAAAATGTGGGAGTTTTAATCCGTTTAGTACTTTGGAACAAAAAAAAAATGCAACTATGGCTGGCTATGATGAAAACCAACTATCGAATGGAATTAACTTGTCATGTCCCAGAAACAGAGTAACTGCATGAAAACTGATCGCACAAATGTTAGTTCGTTGACATGATGAAGTAGCAAAAAAAAAAGGCGGAAGAAGCGATATGATGTTAACGAAGCTGTGTTAACCACGAGTTCTGCTGGTTATGCATGACTAACCATTGACCGACATTAGTGATGTACATACGTCTCCTCTTACTGCCTTCGCAGAATGATGTGACTTCTTTCATTTCTTTGTATAGAATAAGCTGACTCAACGTGTCTTGAGTAATATCACTTTATTCTGGCCATTGACACTGGTTTATGGATATTCAATATGTGGTGTATTTTCTCGAAAACGAAATATGACAAATATATTCTGATTCCATCACTCATTGCCTTTTTTACATCGAGTCTGAGATACATTCCACACTAGAGTGGAACCACCAACTAAATGCAAATAAAGTCGCTTACCATGAAGCCCTTCGGCCAAAATCGATAAAGGAAACAGATCTCTGCTCGGTTTGACTTTTGAGACTGCATCTTATACCTCAATAGAATCGCTGATGCAAAAGGTTCGGTTTTTGGTTTGGATAAAGCTTCCAGTAATGTTAAGGAGTAAGAGACAAACTACAAATAAAAGGTGATCCCACAAGAAGTGGTATTTTAAATTCCGCACCATTGGTGAAATGGCACACATTCAACTATCATCGCGATGACTTTCATATGTACAAACTAGGAGCCTATTAAATACGGATCGATACACACCCCCATAACGTGTTGAAATAGTGAAAATTCACAATAAAAACGTCAGCAGAACGGCCGGCCATCACAGGTGAAACAATGGCTCTATTGCGTGACAAATATCGTAGAGGTAAAATTTTTCGAAACTTGAAACTTCAATTGGCCGCCGATACCGGGCGATTCGACACCATTAGACTTTTTTTTTTTAAATAAAGTCTACGCCAATGCTACACCAACGATTTATTAGCGAAACACAGCCGCAATTATGCGAAAACGTGATAAAAAAATTCATCAAATGAATGACCATTTGAGACAAGGATGACATTTGGCAAATATTGTATTACATGACTAGCCTCAGAATTTGTACTTTAGATTAAAATAAACATATCACCAACACACCTCTTGTTGGATGACCCTATATTTCACACGACAGATCTGTACGGGACCCAAGGCCCAGCTTCTAACGACCATTGGTGTTTTTTGTTTTATACTCTTCACATGAAGAGCCGTTTTTAATGCCGTTTTTCATGACAATCATACTCTCCGATTTTTATCAGAAGCTCGCGAGAGGTTTTGTCTTGAAATTGAACCTCGGACGTCCTGTTCAGTAGCCCGATGGACTAACTACTAAGGTTGGTTATGGTAGCACGAATACAAGCTGCCCGATGCCTAGATGAACCATTTTAAGTTTTTATAAAGCGAAGAATGATGGTAAGGTAAGGCGCAAGGATCGACCGGACACTGATAACGTTGCTGACCTACAATCTAGCCAAAGTCAGATTGCATACATTTTAAGTAACAAATGGCACCATGGTTCAGAAAGACTCCTTCTTAATCGTAATTAGTTTCACCGGAATAATGGCACCTCCTGTGTTATGGACGATCTTTTAAGCCAGAGGATTATATCTGAACTTGTGCAATGTGATTTAAACAAAGCATGGGACTGGTCCTTGCTATCTACGACTCGGACCAACACGAAGCGCTTAGCAAAAGCCTTAGCAAGAGACTTGTCAATCCTTTCCCTAAATATAGAATCTTCAACTCTATCCCCAAAAATGGGGCCTCAAACCTAGAATGATCTAATTGTCCTGCCTCGACACTGCAAAGACTTTCGTCAGCATTACGGTTTCTAAATGTACATGCCCAAGGTCTGCTGCGAAATTTTCCTCATTACGCCTAAGAACTGTAAGATAAGCCACCTAACGTCTTAGAACCCCATCTAGGTATGTAGTTAGGTAGAGTGGCAATTCTTTGCAGAGAAAATCCAATTAGCGTTAGGGTGCGACGTTCTGTTACCACAAAACTCGTGCAAAGCCTAATTGATGTGATCAGCCTCTGGAGTTCAAATAACGGAACAATTCTCCAAATTTCTCCAAATTCTCCTTTTTTCAATTATCTCGCCGAGATCTACGAAGAAGGTGACGCTACAGTTCGGGGTGAACTTGGGCCTAGTTCACTAGTTCAAGATGTGTTGCCTGGTGGTATTCGCTAGAACAGCACATCTGCAAAGAAAGTGATGTAGAAATTCTTTCTCATCTCATCTCACACGAAGAAGGGTTTTCCTAGAATGTGTTACCCGGTCTTCACTAGTGCAGGACATCTACAAAGGAAGTGATGTAGAGATTCATTTTCAGTAGTATCCTTACAGATTCTACAGAAGATACTGAAAGGGATACCAAACTTGGACGCATGGTCCCCAATTAGCCGGTGATAATGGCTACAATTCTAGCAATATCTGGTCTTGATTTACCAAGTAGCTCGTTTGACTTAAGTTTTGTAGTAAACAGCCCATGTTACGCTAAGGGATACCAAACTTGGACGCATGGTCCCCAATTAGCCGGTGATAATGGCTACAATTCTGGCAATATCTTCTCTTGATTTAACAAAGTAGCTCGCTTGACTTAAGTTTTTTTGTAAACAGGCCATGTTACGTTAAGTGCCGACCCTCGCCTGGACAGCTAGTCAGCACACTCACCACCGTCATAATTACTGTGTCCTGGGACCCAGATGAGTGTAACTATTGAGTGGACACATCAGTTATCAGTTTCGAACAGGCACTGCTCTACCAGTTTCCAGGACATGGTGACGGCATCAATGGCTTTGATAGCAGCTGGCTGTCTGAAAAGATAGCGATATTGTGACTTGTAATAGGAAGATCGTTCAGCAAACGGGAGACTTTCTAAAAACAAGAAGTTCCGCTTGGAAAACGCTTACAACGTCTGGGAGTCGAAAAGACTTCGATATAATTAGTTGGTCATGGACTCTGCAGTCCATCTTCGAACCACCCGTGTATATTTCTAAACATATTAGAGTCGTTGCATCCGTTCTCCCATTCTTCTCTGGTGGGTAGTTTAACTGAAAACGATTTACTAAAATTGAAGGTAGGTATCCTGTAGTCAGTTGATTCTTCAGTGTACATATGGCTTAGCAGTCCAGCACTTAGGTTCGCTGAGCCGGATAACACTACTGAGTCTTTTATATGAAGATCGAGGAGAATCAGGTGCAGGATCACACTTAGAGCATCTGTTGGCTAGGACTGTACTCCTGTACTTTTTTAAGTTTATCGATATTGTACTTCTTGCTCAAGACAGGTCGCCAAAGGTAAGAATTGTACAACAGGTTCATCTTTGGGCAAAAGTCTCCATTTTTTACCAAAGGTTTTATTGCAGGCATAGAAACACTACACTATACTTGGTTGCTCTTTACCCGCTGTTGTATATTGAGCATCCAAATAAGTTTCAGATCTAGAATATGCCAAGGTATTTTGCATTAGAACCCTATCTAGTCTGCAATATTCTTCCACAGTAGAAGGCATAGAAGAAGGCAAGAACAGACTTTTCTGAGTAAGAATAATATTTGGAAAACTGCTAAAGAACTTCTGCATCAGCCGTTGCGTCTTCTAATACAACGGCAGTGTTCTCTCCCCAGCTTTCCCATTCGAGATAATCAAGACAGTCTTAAGACAATCAAATCCTAAAAAAAAAACCTACTCCTTTAGTATGATCTATCTTGTATGAGCTATCAGCAACATGATAGCTTAGAAACTGTCTTTATGCAATAATGCAAAGACGCAAAAATGTGTGGCAGCATTGCCATACCAGCAATGTTCCGATTTAAATGAAAGGACAGTTGAATCTAAAAAAGAACATTCAGTCTCCTTGGTTTTCTCGATTAGTGTGCAATCTTTTAAGTTTATCGAAGCAGTAGTTTAAAGTGTTTTTATTTCAACAAATAATATTCAAAGTGCAAGATTGTTTTTTATAATTATTGTGCAAGCGACAATCCCCACTAATTCAATCTTCTAACATCAATTTTCACTGACTTCTATTAATTCCACTACCAAATCTAAACCGTTTAAAGAAACCTCATTCAATTTTAAACAAACATCCTCAAAGAAACCACTCGCAACAAAGGGAAAAGTATAAAACCGTAGTCAAGCAGCAACCTACAAACAGACCAGCGCACGATTCAATTCCAAATTTATTTTCTGATAAGGTGACAGAATTTATTTGCAAAAACCAGACATCTACAATAGATGCCCCTTCTATGGAGCTTTGCAACTGTTCCAGGCTGCCATTTATTTACCCATGGCTTAACACCTCCATGACAACAAACAAGGTGTCACCCTCTGCCATCAATTCCTCATTTCATGACAATTCAAATTCATCGCAAGCCAAATGTTTTCCACTTCAGATGACAGAATAAAGAACCTTCTCTGGCTTCAAAATCAGCATAAAATAGAGAATACAAAAAAAAAAAAAAAAAAACAAATACCCTCTTGTGTCCAGACAATGTCACTTTTGAGGAATTTTCCAAAACACTTTACCTCGCCCTCTATCTGTCTCTCTGTCGCTCGATAACACTACCGACCGACCGACCGACCGACCGGCCTTTAGATCGTTGTCAACCGAAACAACCAATTCACCGCAGCTTTTATGCCATGATTTCATTATTTGTATCCAGTTCATTCACTTTTTGCTGCTCTGGTACTGAAGCAAGACTCCAACGACGACGACGACGTGGTGTTGCTGTGTCTGGTTTGATGGTGATGATTATGATAGGGCTACGACCATGTTGACAACACGAAATAGCAGCACATCCGCGCGCCGGTTAGATGATTTAATTTATTTTTCTTGTTCCTCCTACGTTTTTCTTTATTTTTGGGGAAAAATAACGACACCAACTCCGTT
The DNA here is from genome assembly GCA_905220385.1 of Xylota sylvarum. Lineage (NCBI taxonomy): Eukaryota > Metazoa > Arthropoda > Insecta > Diptera > Syrphidae > Xylota > Xylota sylvarum. The sequence continues at coordinate 96,099,381 of LR999957.1, read as the reverse complement.
CTCCCACTCTTTTTTATTGTCTGTTTCCTCTCTCTCTCTCTCTGTGCTGAGTGTCTCTATTCCCTACAATCGGGCCTATAAATAAACTTAACTCATATGAACAGGAGTCGAGAGTGTGTTGCACTTTAATCAAATCACACGCTCAGTTAAATCGAAATGTTGGCCTCCCCCGACGCGACGTGATATGAGTGGTGACTGGCCTATGTACACCGAGGCTTAGGTGGAAACCCGGGTGCGAGAATTCTCTCAAGTCGAAATTTTGCGATTTAACACAAAAACACACAAGTAGGCACCACCACGGCACAGAGGCACGGCACGCGGGGGAGCGCATACTTCGAGCAACAGGAACAACGACTTCCGCTCGAAATTGCTTTTTGAAAATTTTAATCGGAAAATGGGAAATATACATATCTACCTGTCACCAGTGTTGCTCTGTTGGATATAAATTCCATCACGATAATAATTATTAGTTGTGGAATGAGTATGAGGGCTGTGTTGGTACAGTTCACTTGGTATTGCCCTTTTTTGAGTCGCTTGTGATGGGTTCGAAGTTATTCGGGAGGCTTTTGTAAAGCTTTTTTTTCGGGAAAATAAACTCCTGGATGGTTGAACATCCATTGAACCGTAGATCCGAGACTTAGAGAGGATGTTCACCACGAAGAGAAGGGTGTCGGCACTGCAGGAGACAAACTCGATGTGGTTAAACGGGGGAGAAAATTAAATTAATAGATCAAACAAAGGTGGTGGCAGTGCAGAAGAATTTCACTGTCACTGTCACTTAATTAGAATTTTAGATACACATATAATAAAGTAATAGAGTGGTTAGATGACTACCCTGTGGGAGTCCGATAAATTGGTTTATTATTGGCAAGGTTTATTAATTTATCCGCCACTGAAGTGAGTTGAAAGGGGAGATTTTTGAATTGGAAGGGGGATGGCATCACATGTCCTTTTAAGCCATCTATTGTAGAAAATAGTACGGTAGACATTATAATGCACATTATGCGAGCATCCTTAGATACCTTTACGATAATATGAATCCGATGAATGAGACCAATTATGTACCAAAGGTTGTCATCATGAAAAGGGACTACTAATATGCGTGGATGCTAATGCTCAGAATAGAGTCTGAGGCAGCTCCTAGACTTTCTGCTTTCGTCTGACATGGTCATTAACAATGTTGGTTCTTAACCAACCTTTGTTACGGCAAGAAGAAAAAAGTTGATTGACTTGACGTTATCTAACCGGTACTTCAAGTCGATTACAAACTGGAGAGTTTTGCCGGAAGTGTCCCTGTCGGATCGTATGTACATATATCGCCTTCCCTATCAAATGCGAAGCCATTACTTTGCTGGAGAAATCCACAAAGTCAAATCTCCTCATAAACACAGAAAGAGACAGAGGGTCGAGGATGCTGCTAAAAACCTGACTAGTATCATCACCCAATGTTTCGAACTCAATTATGAACACCTCCTGTAGGAGGCAAGATCCCTAGTGAAACCCAGAACTGCAGAAACTAAGAAATGAAGCTAGAAAACTTTTAAATAGGTCACTCAAGACAAATTTAGATGGAGATTGGAACCCTTTCCGATCCAAACAAAAAGAATATAAAAAGTTAATTCGCCTGTCGAACAGTGCTTCCTTTGAAGATTTTTGTGAAAAGATCGAGACTCTAGGTGAAACCAGTAGGTTGGTTAAAGTCCTCAAGAGAGGTAAACTAATCAAACCGGAGTCGCTTAGAAAACCTGACGGTACCAACACTGAGACGAAATCGGAGACGTTCAGTTTTCAAATTCACTTGCCGGGTAACCAGATAGAGATTGAGTCACAGCTTAGCCCACCTGAGCGGGTTACGCTTAATTTAAGACGCAAAACTCGGCGTACATGCCGCCATGTTATGGCAGGTGTTAAGAGAGCCTACCCGCACGGTGGCGTTCTGTACACACTTCTATGGTGCATGGTAGGTGACTCTCTGTTGCATATCCTCAATAGTTCAAACGTCTACGCTCAGGCATACGCGGATGATACATATTGCCATACTTTCTATCGGGTCATGCCTATAGACTGTTTGTACTGTTTGTAACGCGCAGATAGCCTTAGACATGATCGTTGAATGGTTTACTAGGAATGAGATTTCAGTCAATCCTTTGAAAACTGAGGTTGTTCTCTTATCGAAGAGGATTGTGGCGGGTCTGACTCAGCCAGTGCGTCACTATCCAGATCTCTGATGAAGCAAAATATCTGGGAGTGAGTAAGGAACTTCTTTAGGCAAAACATGTAAAGTCGAAGACATCCAAGGCGTTCTCAGTTTTCTAGTAGTGTATGGGTGCTTTTGGCAAAACATGGGGCTTATCACCGCAAGAGACCTTGTGGATCCATACGGCTATGATAATACTTTTTCTGGCTTATGCGTCGGGTTGTTTTGCGTAAGTATGTGACTGCCTTCTGCACGAAACTCCAAAGAACGGCCTCTCTCCGCTGCACGGGAGCTTTCCCGAATACGCCTGGCCCTGTTATAAATAATCTGCATGATTTACCTCCCCTACTACTTTCATCATGGGCTGTACTATAAAAGCAATCTATTGTCTTAGATGGGGTGACTTTTGGTATCATCCGCAATGGAGTTTCGTTGCCCTTGCGAGACACTTATCCTACGACCCTGGTTCCATGGATATGCCGTCTGATGACACCGGAACTTTGGCTGCGGAAATTTAGAATCGACTTTCATTGCGTTCAGGACTGGTTTCAACCAGAGTCTGAGCATGGAGTGGGCAGTGGTCGAATCCTCACAGATGGCTTCAGAACTAATCAGGCGTCCGGTGCTAGAGTTTTCGTGGAGACCGAAAACACTAGACCTCACTACTCGCTAGGCAAGCATGCCTCTGCTTCTCAAGCGGAGATCTATGCTATTCTAATGGCCGCCGGAGTCGGAATATCTCTGCGTCTGTAGTGACAGTCAGGCTGCGCTTAAGGCCATGCTCAACCCTGCTCAACCCGTTTCAAAATAGTTCGAGAATGCAAAAACTTGGAAGGCAGAACTCTTTGACTCTTGTCTGGGTTCCAGGTCACACTGGGATTGCGAAAAATAAAATCTCCGATGAGATTGCTAAGCAAGACTTAGAGGATGATTTCTCAGAATCTGAAGCTGCGGTGAGGTCCCGCGTCGTCGGTCAGGACCTTCATTGACAATTAGATTTTCTACGAACACAATTGTGTGACACAGCCCTCCAGGATGCAAGCAGACGTATTCTTCCAAATATCTGTAAGAAATCAGCGGCATTCTTGTTGTCTCTCAGCAGAAAAGACTGTCGACAACTTATTGGCGTTCTTACTGGACACTTTCCTTTTGCACAAGCATCTGAGAGTGCTACACTTAAGAGACAACACTGCCTTTTGTGGAGAAGCTCACTACGCCTCACGCCCAGAGACGAGTATCTAAGAGTTATCCTTGAAAGCACCATGCAACTTGCCAGATCACAACATACTATCAAAAAAGCAATGAATGAAACCAACTAGAAATTTAAGAAATTTACCGGCAACCAAGGTACACTACACAAGCAAAATGCTATCTTCATAGACAGTCAAAGCTACTGATTCGTCTACCATACTCCTGAAATTGAAAAAAAAGGGAGCTATACTGTCCGGATGAAGATCTAAGCTCTACACAACCTCTACGGCTCTCTCGTGAAATATATCCTACTGAAGACTAATAGACGTCATATCAAGGCATATACATACATATGGCTGATCAGAGTGTTTTAGGATAACCCTTCTTCAAATCACAGTGATGCTCCAAGTGCCAATATATTTTGCTGAAACAGTATGTGACTCTCAATCTTCATCTCTCGACTCCTTTCATTTTCAATACGAAAGAAACTTCTACAATTTTACAGGAATAGTACCTAATAGCATAACAACTCCAAGACCTCTTGTAGGATCAAAACAAACTTGTAAAATATGCAACAATTAAAAACAGAATCGATTACTATTCAAACTGCCACTGAATTGACATTGAAACGATAATCATTTGGGAAATGGAAAGAGAAAGAACAAAGAAAAACCACTCGTAACATCAATCCAAACCCAAATCCCTCGAAGAGATAACTTTAATTTAAACCAATTCAAAGTAAAATTAAACATGTCAAAGTAAAATAAATTTACATCTCAGCATGAGAAGTTTGCACGCCCTTATGACAAAAAAAAAGAAAGTGCATAATTCAAGTTATATTTAAATAATCTTCTTGTGCAAACTTTATTACAAGGATACCAATGGGGCTGCGCCGAAGACGAGGACGAGCCCCATCAAAGTCGTCTCGTGGTTTACTTATTTCAATTGCAAGAGGCCACCATCACTAGCTACTATCACTACCACTACCACTACCATCATGTACCTTCAGTTTCTCCTCTCTTAAGTTTGCTCTTTCTGCACGTAAAACTTTTTACACCGCAGACAATTCATTAATTAATTCCTTGAGGGGGGGATCTTCTTCTTCTTCGTCATCGTCGTCGTCCTCGTCGTCGTGGTGCTCCTTGCTTTTGAAAGTGAAAGACGAATAACCACACCATCGTTTCGATCCGTCAATGAAATTGTAGTTCATCCATTGATGTGTTTTGAAACTGAAACTTTGAGGGATGCTTTGACTTAGACATCCCCTCCTTTGTGTAAGTCCGTCGCAATCCTTTGATGTCAAAGCGAGAAATAAATAAATCTCATATGCCAATGAATATTGCATAAGAAAGGAATAACGCCTTTTGAGCATTGTAATACAAATCAGCAATGCATGAGTCCTGCCGAAACAATCACTGAGCACACCCCAAAATGTATAAATTTCAGTTGGAAATTCATTCCCCCGAAGGATTAAAAAGAAAATACCAAATGAAATTCGGTCTCGTACTGCTACGGAAAAATACTGCTACGAGCGAGGGCGAACCGAGAAAGTCTACATCAAATCGATGTTGAATCCTATTCCACGGGATGTAACTATACACACACAGTGTTCCTGACTCCTGACGTAGTCAGTCTCGCTGTACAAACCAGCAGATTCCTTTCAAAATGATTTTTACTACTCTACTAGTACTACACCGAATCCGCTTTTCGCTCCCGATTTGCCGCCAACAACACCCCCCTGTAGATCCGGATTCTATGCAGTCCTACTCCGAGTTTGACTTTCATGAGCAACAGCAAGATAGTAACGTTGAATGCACACACAATTTTCATTGCCTCACACCACCCCTGCATTTGCACAGAAAAGCGAACTGCAGCAGTAATACATCGCACAGGTTCGGTATGAGGTGTGTAACTGAGCTTCAGCGAAGGTCGTTTTATAGTATAAAAAAAAAAAACAAGAACCAAAAACCAAAACTGAATGGAAAAAATCCTACTACACCATTGTTGTTATCCTTTGGAAAGAGGAAGCAGATAAAAATGAACACATAACGAGTTTTTCCTTTTTTATATGTTTTGTTCGTTTACTATACTACCTCTCTTGACTTTTACATTTTTTTTTTTTGTCGGAAATGAGAGGGGAATTGTTCTCCCAAAATGCTATGCAAAAAAAAAAAATAAAAAAGGTGAAAATGAGATGAAATTCTACGGATATTCCATATTTTTTACTACGAATTTCTGCTGTTTTTTTTATGCATTGTAAACAAACGATTGACATATATATGTATATGTACATCAGCGGTTGTACAAGTACGCGCACATATCTGTCCATTTACGGAAGAGGGCACAGGCGGCTTAATAATTCTTTTTTACTCCACTCTGTGCTTTTACCACACAAAGCATTTGCAAACTCCCACCCCCTAAGGGTAGTTTTTCCACTTTTTCCTCTCTATACTCTGAGTGGGTGGGTGGTACTGGGTATATGTATGTATTCTTCTCTTCTCTGATGGGTTTTATTTCTCTATTTTTATTTTCAAGCTCTTATAGATATTCAAGAAGCATGAAATCAAAAAAAAATATTACGAGAAACTGCAGACAAAAAAAGAAAAATACAACAAAAACCAAAAAAAAAAACGAAAAACGACAAACGAAACGACGAAATGGGTAGACAACTACAGACAGATGCGGGCGGGTACGGAGAGAGCGAAACTTTGAAATTATTCTCTGTTTTGTGAATTTTTTTTATATACCTACATATCTATATAGAAATTTGTTTTTTATTTCATTTTTGTTGCTATCGTCCGACTATATTAATTCCTTGCGGTAAAGGATACGAACTTTTATTTTTTTTTTGTTTTTCAGAATTTTTTTTTAAAATGTAAACACAAACAGAAATGAAAATGGATGTCTTCACTTACCTCTTTCAACTCCAGAGATGTCTTTTCCGTAACCTGCAATAAATAAAAGAGAAAAAAAAATATTGTTAAAAAAATAAATACAATTCTGGTTGAGGGTGGAGGGGGAGAGAGTATAAAATGTAATTGCGAGAAAAATTCAAGTAAATATGATATAATTGAGAGATTCGAAGTGGATGGCAATATTTATCCATGAAATTTTCAGGCGATACCTCAGGCGAAAGGAATAGGGCCTATTTTTGTTGAAGATAAACAAAGAAGAACTCTTATTGTTATTTGTTTCAATATGTAGCGACGTTTACAAAAGTATATTGATGTTGGTAGCAAGATGCTTCATGCTATTGTATTGTGAAGAATCAGTCTTTAAAATGAAACCATCCAACCAATCAATTTATGAATATCTTTAGGCAAATTATTGGAAGGTTAAAGGACTATAAGTATTACTCAATATGCAAGCAGTATATGTACATACTATGTACATATGTATGTGAAAAACTGAACTGATTGTGCATAGTTGGATTTAATAATTTAAATAAAGGGTGGGTCATCTCATCAATCATACTATTTGTATGACAGCTCTTGACAGAAACTCAGAATTATATTTTCGCGGCACGGAATGGATCGAATTGTGCTTGAACATAGTCATAGAGAAGCCAATTGTATCATTAAAGATCGATGCTATTCAGAGACGATTCAACCACTCAAGAACAATATTGGTCAAGCTATTCGGGAAAAGGGGGACGAAACCATCGAAAATGTATTGAAAAATTGGGTTGACAGGATGGCATCTGCCAAGCCAGCCGAAGCAGTCTTTTAAATGAAATAATATTCCATAACTAATAGGACGGTTTACTGTTATCAAAAAAGGAGCAATCGTTGAAAAACATTAAACAGTGTTTTTTTTTTTTTAAAGAAACCCACAGATGGCCCACACTACAAATCCTAAATACAAAACAAGATTGCCGCTGATTACTTATATTTTTACTTATCACTGATTTTCCAACAAATGGAACTGATTAGATCTAATCTGAACAAATGGAACTGATTAGATAGGTAGGTTGTGGCGGCAGGCCGCGTGAGCAGGCACACTTAGACCAGGAAAGTTCCATTGTGGTACAGCAGGAGCTTAAAATAAAGCGTTAAAGGCTATTAATGTTGGCGTCAGCCAGTTCGTCTAAATCATTGAAGAAGTAGGTAGCGATTTTGGTACATGCAAAGGAAATGGAGTATAATTTTCACCTCTTCTTCGTCCATGCAGTTTCTACAGAAGTCATTAGCGAGGAGATCCAGCTTAATGGCGTGTCTATCGATAATGCAGTGTCCCCTACTATGATTGCTATGAGCGATCTTTTCTGATTAGACAGTTCGAGCGTTTCTGATCCAGTTTGGGCCAGATCTGTCTAGTAATGAAACACGTAGTGCCGTCTGCCCATCTACGATTGGTTAAATTCACACCGTTGAGCTTAAGCAGCAGTTTTACTGTAACGAGATGCATGCCGATATTCACCTTATCGGATAAAATCGATAAGTGAAAGTCCCCGTGCAATCCAGCCATTCTTTGAAGTCGGATGCAGTTAGGATATTCATATAAATCCAAGCAACTGAAGACGTCCTTACAGTAGTACAGTACCAGAAAATTAATAACACACTGGATGACAAGGACTTTGGCGTAGTTTGACCAAACAGTTTTTTTTTCTCTCATTCCTCTTCATTATAGACCTCACTGTGTGTATTCTTACCTCCATCAAACATTAGAAATTAAAGGGACGACCAGGATACATGATGCTAATACCCTTATGTGGTTTCCCAATCATCACTGCAAGAACTGACTGAAAGACAGACCTCACAGTCAAACTAAAATGTTCATGTCTAGCATCTCCCATTCAAGAACAAAACAAATTCCAGGGCTAAATTAGGTTAGTGATGAGTGGAAGAAATCCACAACGCCACACTCAGGTTCATACAGATCCATTGTGATACCCATAGGGGAGTGATGTTCCTTGCCAATTGGTTTAACCCTAGTTCTGCATATATGGTTCCTACTCTTTTAAACTAGCAAACCATCCAGTTGATTTGGTGTAGCTCAAGATGTTATTGACTGATCTGCTGGATAATTCTTCTAGATCACGGAAGAAGTTTCGCCCGAGAAATTGAAGTCTAGGTGGTGTTATCCTGGACAGTGATACGAGAAAGTGCGTGGTATCCTCATTGACTTCCTCATCTGCACATAATTTTTGCATGTGGTATCGCAGTGTAATGCCCCGTGACGACTCCTATCAGGGTAGAAAGGGATTTGCTATCCTTTGGCATAATCATGTCGGTCCTACTCTTATCGAAACCAGGCCATATACATACATACTTCTTGTGATTACACAATGAGGGAGGACCATATGATGTTAGCCGCCCTATGAGCCCATGACTTAATTCCTGCTTCGAACCTCAGTGTGCTAGGCAGAAGGAACACCGAGGTGCCGACTTGTTCTGATGTCGTTTCCGAACCTCTTCTGGCCAATTCATCGGCCTTCTCATTACCTGTTATATTTCTATGTCTAGAAACCAAGCAAAGCGACATCACTTCACAAGCTTGGATTTTAGTTCTATAGCACAAATCGCTTGTATTGCTGCCTGACTGTTGATAAAAAAAAGTGATACCTTCCTATGGTATTGCCTTCAACACAGTTTCATGGGCGGCTATTGTCACTTCTAGGACCTCCGTTTGGAAAAGTTAGGTTAATGGGTTGACGGGACAAGAGGAACTTGTACCCGTCACACTTAGATCAATGTAGATCCACTGTGATGCCCTAGGGGTTACGCCTCCCATACTATAGAACCTAAAGTTTCCTCTTGGAAAAGATTGATATGATTCGAGAAACGAACTGATTTCGATATGCCCAGCGGTTCAGAAAAGATAGCTGAGCCTACGCTTTCATCATTTTTGATTCTACGGTAAAGACAGAGATGGTACGTGTATTGGTATTGATAAACTGACCATTCTTCTCTGCTCAAGAACGAGCTTATGAAAGGTTTCTATATACGGAGTCACGTAATCCGTGTTAGATACAATTAGTAGATATTTTTTCAGGATTATAGAATGACCCGTTGTGTTTTGTCTCCTACTATCTGACGGACTTATTTTTAGGGCTTTAATAGCTGCTGAGGCTTGCATGAAGATATTCAGTAGAAGCTGATTGAGCATACCCTCTAGTCTTGCAGTAGGTCTGGTTCTCATAGTACTTGTGCTGCCAATACAAGCCGCTAAGTTGGTGGGCTTTCTGATGGACTGCCACTGTATAAAACAACCCTAAGTCAGAATAGAATACTACAGTCGTATACACTTAAGACTAACTATAACTATCATCAGCAGACAGCACGTCAACCTTATTAATAGTTCTACTTTGAGGAAAGTAAAAACGTTTATAAGAATGAAATGCTACAAATGTTGAAAGCTATCTTTCACTTTGTTATAAATGATGATCTCACCTCAATATAGGAGATGATTAGTATCTTAGTACAGCTTAGTGTAGGTAAATAGATTTCATTTAATATACGTAAATCACTCTCATGTTAATTTATTTTCATCTCCTTGAGCGTCTAATTCCCCACCATTACGTTAGCAAACTTCCTAAACGCAAATGAAAATATCTTCTGATCCCAAAACACCACTTTAAGAGCAGTCTGTACTTTGCTAACTTTAATTGCACCTTTTGAGAGAGTTCCTTGCCTTCTTGATTGTTGCTTACTTTCACCACAAAAACAAACACAAATTCATCCAAAGAAAGATCTCTTTCTAAATGAACTACAAATAGAAACCGAAGCCATCATCCATCATCACCATCCACCAGAGGCGGCGGCGGCGACAGTAGCAGCTACCCAACTTAATGTGCAATAAAATATAAATAAGAAGTGAAAAATTAAAAGGAAAACACATCTCTCCAAATCATACGGAGGAAAAGTCAACAAACAATTTTCCTTCTCCGCTTTGAAACTTTAGAATTTTGATTTTCTTTGACTCTATGAGTGAAGTTTCAAGTTTTCTGGCTGCGGTATGACTATTGCGGTGTGATGGCGTCTCCGTAGGTACTTCCTCGGTTTGACGCGTATTTCTTCATCTCCCTAGGTTCTACAAGGGGCAAGAGAGAACTCATCAGTGAACCCTTGACAAATTAGAAATGTCCTTGCTTCACTTGAGCATAGCTACCACTACCACCACCACCAGCACCACCACCACCACCAGCACCACCGTGCAATCATCATTTTGTCATCAAAAACACATGGTGCATGCATGCATGCATTTTGCATGCAAATGTGCAAAATTTCACAGGAATACGAAGAAGAGAACCAAGAAACGACGAAACGCAAATGACAGGAATGACATTTGCCCAAACGAAGACATTCACAGAAGGCTGGCTGTTTCAGTCAGACGTATCCGCACTATGTTCTCATACACTGGTGGTGGCTGGGCAAATATTTTTACAAATTTAATTGGTTATAGTTTTGAGGGCCAAAGATACACACATCAGTCTTTCCATTCATTCACAAAGCAATCCATCCTCCTCTCTTTCTGTCTTTGTCTCCCTTCTTGGCACGAAATTAATTTCACTTCCGTTCTGGATGATTTGGGAATGAAAAGTGTGTTGCCACTCACACCCTCACTGTATGGCGGAAATTTTCAAAATTCGATGAAAACTCGGGAGTAAACCAAAAGGTGTAGGAAATGGCGTTTTTCACTTAGCGTGCCATGCTGTTACCGTTTTCGTTCACTTTCTTATGATTGCATAAAATGAAAATTCAATTTTCTGCCTCGAGAGCAGGTAGAATGGATGTCTTATGAGGTAACAGCAATTTGATTGTGGCAACCGCCGGGTTCTTTAGTGGTGCTACTGTGTGGGAGGTAAAAAAAAAAAAAAAATGGTGTTCAAAATTTGAGCAAGAAAACGTGTGCGTTCATTTCGCTCCTTTCTCCCCTCTGCTTTCTGCTGATCCAGCGCGCTACATCCATACATACCAACACAATTGATGGATGCACTCGTGCATGCAAGGGAAATCGGTTTAGAGATTGAATTACATTTCGGAGATTTTTATTCGAATTTCCAGCAGTGGGAATTTTCACCAGTTTTATACCGATACATGTACATACATATATATATGTATTTGTATTTATATGCAAAAATGTGGTGATAAGCAGAGGCACGTAAGCCAAGCCGCGAATAAACGACAATTTATCGATATTCGCGATGAAACGTGAGCCATTCAAATGGGTCAGTGAACTAGTGTGGAATTTATTAGACATCTGTGGGAAATAAAAATGATTGCACGTTTATTGAACCAGTGACCTTGACTGTGAAGAAGTGCGATTAAAACAAAAAAAAAAAAAAAAATTTATTGTAGTACCTCCGAGTTTATTATCAGACGAACGTAATCCTCAATTGGGCATTCACCTAGAAAATCGATTGTCTGGATGCTAGACAGAGGTAAATTCACTCAATTCAATCATATTTTTCATTTTTTACGAATCCAATGTGTTCTGATACTTATTCGGCTTATTTATTTTATTTAACTCTATCTAGGCGCACTTTATAAAGCGAATCTCCGCCAGCTCACAGCATGTTCCAAGTTTCCTAATTTCAATAAGTCTTAAATGCTTTCGCCATTGACGAGAGACAAGATGGCATTAATCTTAAGGAATGATCCGAAATGAATTATCTGTTCAAGGTCAGGTACACCATTTCATTGGCAAGATAGAGAATAGGATTCGACCCTGACCTCTGCTTCACCCACTATCGACAATATTCACCCGTGAATATTCCCGTCAAACATTTCACAACTTCCTCGTGTTGTCCACTGGATAAACCGAAATGTGAACCACCGGCGAACTTTGGGCTCATGTGGCCTACCAATCGAGTCACCCGAGTTACCTTCACAGAGAGTACGGACTCACCCACGAAAAACCGATTAAAGACCCAAATCACGTCGTGCGCAGGTGTCACTTGTCAGCCACGAAAGGAAAACTCTCTAGTGATGGAAACAAAGCAAGCCTCAGATAAAAGGATCTATTTTACTTTTACCGACCACAGCAAACGTATAAAGGACAAATATTTAAGGATCCACAAGTTGAATCTTCGTACTTTGAACTTCTTCTACCGCATGCAGCTAACGAATTAGCAGAGACCTCAAAAGCTATAAAGCTGATATAACCGCTCTTCAAGAAGTGCGATGGGATGGACCAGGTGTCCAAAATACAAGTATACCTGCAATATCTCCTATGGTGACTAGTACCACAAGCAGAGACAGCGGGTATTTGGTTGCGATTTTGCTGTCAGAGCCAGACTTAGACCAAAAGTCTTAAGCCACGTAAGTGACGATCACGATGACGATGCCGATGTACTCACGCCCCACAGAGGAGAAAGATGATGCCATCAAAGATTATTTCTACGACCTCCTCGAGAAAACCTAAGAGCAATGCCAGAGAGGACATTAGCACCGTCCCTAGAGATTTTAACCACCAAGCTCGAAAAGGAGGACATCTTTAGTAGGACCACAGTCTCATTGACTTTGACGCGTTTTGTAGCCTAAAACTCCCACAGCTCAATATACACAAGACAACTCGGAATCTCCTGATCAAACGACTGCCAATCAGTTGCGATCGATGGAGGTTACTCCGCCAATGTACTCGATGTTCGAGTGTTCCAAGGTTACAACCACTACCTTGTTGTAGCAAAGGTACGGATGCGAGTAGACAATCCAGTAAAGAAACGAACGTTTCGAGGTTACAAACATCGACTCGCACCACTACCTAGTTTCAGCAATACGAATGCGAATATCAAGTAATGTCGCAACAAGAACCACCATTGTTAGTACTTCAACGTTGGAAGGCTGCAATCGCAACCGACGACAAAACCCTTTGCCCATTGAATGTCCTTAGAGCTCTCGAGAAGTCCTACAGCAGCAACAGCAAGTGGAGAAGACCAGTGGCAGCACTACCAGCCACCACTCCACGCAGATAAAACGGCGCTGCAAAAATGGACGATAGCTGCTCGAAAGCTCTACGAACAGAACTCAGACGGAAAATAGGAGCATGAGAAACGTGGGATTGAGGAAATGTTGCGGCAGGAAAGAAATCTTGAATTTCTATAAAAAAGGTAAAGAGTGCAATCCAAAGTTTCGCTACCCAAATCTTCGCTCCACGCCAAGAGTTCCAGATTGGTACCCTATTCAACGATTTCAAGGTCACAGATGAAAGCGTTAATAGAGATGAGCAGTGTTTAGTTTTGATATTCCTGTAAAGCACATTCACTTGTGTAGGATGACGATGGAGAACGTTCCCTGGTCCGTCAAGGTAGGAAAAGACACCATCGAGACCTTCAATACAACTAGAGGTTTTAGATGCAATTTCTTCAACCGAGTACTGGAGAAAATAGTCCGAAATTTTCAGGTCAACACAACAGGAAATATTTTTTATAAATCAGTGCAACTACTTGGTTCTGCAGAACAAAGCGAGCAATCACTGGTACCTTCACAAACATTGGATCGCGCGCCAATCACTGTAACTATGGCATTAGAAAACAACTATCCAATAAGGCCCTATCGATAACAACCAAGGAGACGGTATACAAGACCCTCATCATCCCCATTTTAAGGTTAAAAATATGAGGTGATATTGAGGCATATTGTGATTCCCATTCCCATATGGCGCAGAAGTATGGATGATTATGATGATTGGATTTGTCAAAGGCGGATGAAAGGGCACTTGGAATTTTCGAAAGGAAAGTTCTACATTTGATTTATAGTCCCACCTGCGTTAACGGATCGTGGAGGAAACTATTTAACCACGAACTTTACAATCTGTACAGCAACACCGACTTGGTCAAAATCCGCATACAACGATTAAGACAACAGTCACGTGGGGCGGATTAACACCAGCTCGAAGAATCTTTGATTCCACCCTTGAGGGTCCATATAGAAGAGGACGACCTCATATCCGATTGCGTACGCAAGAGCAGAAAGCCCTCAACCAACTCGGCAGAAGCAAGTGGAGGCAGCTGGCTAAGGATCGTACTGGCTGGAGACGCTTGTTGGTTGAGGCGAAGTGTAACGCCATCATAAGTAAGAAAGTAACTAGTTAAGATGTACAGCGACATGTATGTAGATCGACACCAACAGTGTAGCCGATAGGGTTTAGCGCACAAGTAGAAGGAGATCTTCAACGACATCGAGTGCGCAACTGAAAGAAGATAGCTAAGGACCGGGCTAACTAGAGAGACTTTTTGGTTGAGACCCCGACTCACCCCAAACCTTAGCACCACGTAAGTAACTAAGTTGAAATGCACAGTTTAGATCCTTATACAGACAACTTCTATAAAATCAGGATTTCAAAGAGGCCCTAGGACATCGACATCATTCATGGATGAATGGATGGATTAAAAGTTCAATTGGTCATCTCTACTAAAGCTTATGTCATCGGAAACTATCCAATCGCTTATTCCAAGTCTTGTGAGTAACTCTAGCTCTTGGCTTACAAAATTCAGCAGAGGTTTTACCTATACTTCGGACTCGGCATAAGATCGGCAATGTACATATGTATGTAATAATATTTAGGAAACTCCGACCCAACACGAGAAAAACTGATTCGATTGCCCCAGCTGGCACCTGCCCAACAACAGTCTCAAAGTGAGCGTAATTTAAGTGTAACTCCCACATCGATTATCTGCAAGTTCCCTTTGAAATGCTCCACTCGGCAGTGCACACTCGAAAGCTGAATATGACACCAAAACTTTAGTTAAACGATTCGCGTGCCACGAAAGTCGACAGCTAGTTCAACATTGCAATGTGGATGATTAAGATCGCAGTCGCTAATAAAAACAACACGTAGTCCCTACTGCATTTCGGCGCAATTTATCTTTGAAGAGAACGAGTACTCCTCTTATCTCCAATGTCAGCTTCAGATCAGGGAAATTCCCGCTGAAGAAACACTAAACTCCTCTCAGCTTCAAACTTTGATGTCATCACAGCTTGGTTTGTATGTCATGCACACGATAGCTCTCCATAACCGCACCTGGCCAGCAAGCGGTTGCGCATTACTCAACCTTTGCAGTGCCCGACTAAAGTCATTTGGACAAACCACTGTCGTAGTAATTAAAATGTGATAACCATACTGGATTCCAAACGATGAATCACATCTTATTTGAATATTCCATACAAACAAATAGCTAAAGCTATTCAGTGTCTTGAAAAGTATTAAATTTGGCAAACATTCCAAACGATTTGCGAACAAATTACTCTCAATTCATCCGGTTTCGAAAATATTCAGATCATCTACTTGCCAGAAAAAAATTTCCGAAACGAATTTCATCGAAATCTTGTGAATAAGGCAGTTTTACGAAAAAAGAAAACGATAGACAGACAGACATAGACGCAAAATCCTTATTTCTCTGAACGAATTCATCAACTTTAAAACAATTTTTGTTTGCTGAAAAAAAAAAGAATTTTAAGCAAACAAATCCACATTCAACAAAGAAACTCCCTAATAGTCTGCCCATAACAAAAGATCATAATCCACCCCACAAAGCACACTCATATTTCTTGCTCCTTAAATCCAGCACGCCGTCAAATGTAGAGATCTTTATATTAAAGCTGCACAAGCCCGACAAAAAATGTTTTCAAATTCATAACAAAATAAATAAATAAAAAAAAAAAAAACTCTATTAAATTTAACGACCAACCATTGAACTAAATAAAAGGATATGCACATCATGCACATCCACCACTGCCACCACCGCCGCTACCACCATCTCATCACCATGCAACCAAAGTGTACTCCCTCCCTTCCCTCTGGTATTTGCATGTAAACTTTTAAACCAACACAGAGCAAAACAAAAAAAATAAAAAAATCCTCAATCGATACCCCATTGAAACTTTTTCACCATATCACCAGAGCACCACGACTCACCCCGCACCCCTCCTCCACATCCACATACTACATACAACAGTCACGGACTAAAAAATTCTCTCTATGCAAACGTAAACTGTCTGCATGCATGCTTGCATGCTTTCATGTACAATCTTCCATCCAACCCTCAGCTATGCGTTGCTCATTGGCCCAAACGAGCGCGCCAAATGTTACTCTCCTCATTGCCGTCGTCCTCATCGTCGTCCCTGATGGCGCTCCAAATGCTTAAAAGCATAATGGGGCAAAATCGGTTTGAAGGCATAAGCCTAGCCGCCCACAGTCGGAGTCGGAGAGTCACTAGTAGTAGTATTTCGCTGTATTTTGTTGTTGGGGGTTGAAATTCGCATATTAAACGAAAATTCAACAAAATATGAGAGGGAATACCGTGAATATCATCCCCCACCACCATCCCCCCACACGTTCAACCCCATCATCCTTGCAAACACAAAATCCTCTGAAAGGCGGCGGGCGGGTGGGTATTCGAATAAAAGCCATCGTGCTGAGTTTTAGTAGCCATGAACAGTCACAGAGAGGCTTGCTAGGGCTCATATACACATATGTGCACTCGTAAAACTCCATTTTGTAATAAATCATTTGTCTATTGTTTGGAAGCGCAAAAAAAAAACACAACAAACACCGACACAGAGAGGAGCAAAAAGAGCACAATAAAATACTGAAAACAAAAATGATGATGAAAATCTATAAATCCATAAAAATGGAAACCGGAAGTTGTGCGCTCACACCCGCTTTAAATGCAACAGCGCCCTTCGATTTCTACATAAACCCCTCAACGCGTAGAGGAAATGCAAAAAAAAAAATTAAAAATGGCGATGGCAACATGGTGTAAACATACCTTAAGGTGTCCTTCATGAAGCTTATGTATGTAACAGTGCTCATGCAACGTGTTTCACAATCTCCAAGGTAATTAATAAGATAACCTGAACCCGAGTGGCACAAAACAAACATTGTCTACCCTAAGCCCGGTGTTAACCTTTATTTTTTTTTGTTAATTTTTCAACACAGTTCTATGGCTACAAGGTGATCTCTCTTGCCATCTCTGAATGTGTGAGTCATCTACGGTTGCGACGACGCTAGCTGGCTGGCTGGCGGCTTGTGTGCCGGCAACGACAACGATTGTCATTGTTATGCTGATGATCAGCGGCGGTGGCGACGACGACGGCGACAGCGACACGAGAGATGAAGAAACAAGCTCTTGGGTAATTTATTGTGATTACTAGTGCCAATAAAAGCGGACCGGGGAAGGTGTGACTACACACAATTTTTCTTGTTGTTTTGAATAATTTTTCTCCATCATCTTTTTCTGCTGTGCCATGTTCCAATGGTCCCATTAAAATGGCCGACGTGTAAGTGGTTTTCGTTGGCACAGAAAAGGAAAAATACAAAAAGAGGTGATAAACTTGAACGGCTGGTGAACTCTTAAGATCAGGGTGATCATTAGTAAGCAATGAGTAATACATATGTACATACATGTCAGGTATGTGGTTTAAATTTACATTTACTCGTACATACATATATTTGTACAAATTGAGGTGGAAATGAATTTCAATTAATAAATCTCTTCAGGCGTATCGATCAAGTTGCTTCCTTCCTTCAAATAAACTTTCCAGCTTCGTACCCCAGGTTTGGTAATTTATTTGCATTTGCTTCGGCCTAGCCAGCTGTAACGATAACCTTTATCGCTAGGGCAAGTTCACACTGCAAGGGCTTGCTCCACGCTTGAGCAACTAAATATTTGTTAATGAACCGTACGCCTCTTGAACCACCGACCAGTTTATGGTAAACCAAGAAATACTAAAATTATTATACACAACATCATTAGAAAGAGTTTTGCGTAATTTAAAGTGAAAGCTGGCTAACATACATACATACATACGTCTGCATGTATAAATTTGATTGTTCCAGTCACCGCTCAACAAATCAAATTGATTATTTTGATCTTTGGGGCGCATGTACTCGAGTTCCTTTCTCCTTGAGAGAATAGTCGATCATTGCACATGATCGCACATGCCTGCATGAAAATCTATTTGGTTACTAATCTGGAAAGTGGCGATTGATATACCTTTACCAGGATGGGTAAAGTTGTTCCTATTCGGACGAGTCACTGAAATGTCCCTATGCCCCGGCATTAAAAACAGATGAATAATGAACTGCTCAGTATCTCCACGAGAGACGATCTGCAGTCTAGAGCTACTAAAGAATTAATTGTGTAGGTTTACTTAAAAAAAAGACATAAAGATGGCACCTACACGTCGGACCGTATGGATACTCTTAGAACCTTACTTCAGGTTCATTTCACAAGTTCGTTTACTCGTATGCTCCACAGGTAAATGTAATCTTTATCTCACCAGGCATTTTGTGAGCTACCTAAATTTTGTACAATTATAAGTCTTACATTATGTGTTCTCAAAACCATGGCAAGACTCATTGACGTTCATATAGAGGCAGTTTGTATACAGGAAAGGTAAATCCACAGAAGGTACTACACTATCTTGTGAAGAAGATAGAAGGAACTTTTCGTTCCAAGGAAATAGCTTTGTGTACTTTCCTTGACATTGAGGGCGCATTCGATAACACTGGCTACCAAGAGCAATTAGTAGCAAGGATATCGATGATTCGACCAACTAATGGATAAGAGCCATGCTTGAAAATCGAATTATTACTTCCTCCTCTGGTCAATCTAGGAGCTATCATCATCAATGTCAACACTTTAGTTTATTCCAGTGAGGTTAAATATGTCGGCTTAGCTAGAATTCTCATATCAAGTCCGCCACTAGGGACATGTGGGCCAGTAGACGCCTTTACGACAGAATCCAAAAATGATACATTGGATGTATACAATGATGGTGAGGCCGTACGGTCATGGTTTGATGGCCGAAAGTACTTGAACGGACAATGATAACTATGTAAGCTTCAGAACCTCCAGAGAATTGCCTTTCTCGGCATTAGAGGTGCCATGCGTATCTGCCCTATGGCAGCATTAGCAACTACCAAATGACATTGTGGAACCCCTGAAAATTCATGACTCAATTCCCAAAAAGGACAAGTTTTGCACTGACCCCGACATCATGGTCAGGGAGTACGGTTGAGGTAGGGTATTTGAAGTATAATAGAAATATTGGACCGTGCAAACCGATCTAATGGTGTGCCGGCACTGGAACCTAGAGGTCTGGTCTGGTTCACAGACGAATCGAAGATGGAAACTGGAGTTGGACCTGGCGTCTTTGGACCCAACACTAAAGTCTCAATACCTATGGGAATGTGTTCAAGAGTTTTCCAGGCTGAACTCCATTCCATTGAGACCTCCGCTAGGATAAACCTTAATAAAGGTATTCATGGCGCTTGGATATAAATCTTAAAGCGTTCAACTTAATGGACTCTATGTCAGTTAAATGCTGCTACAATGCACTACAATCTCTTGACAGACATAACAGGGTGAAATTCGGTCGGGTCCCTGGTCATCAAGGAATTGCAGGCAACGACGCTCAGAATCTGCGTTATTAGGATCTGAACCCTACTGTGGTGTCAACTGGGCTGCCGCCACAGCGTTGATTAACGATGAGGAACACAAACTTCGTCTGGTACACTGGGAAATTGTCTCGGGGCTGAGACAATCCAAGAGATTAACCAGACCTTATTTCTACAAGGAAATCCTTAATCTAGACAAAAATAGTAATAGAAAGCTCGTCAGCTTTATCACAGGTCACCTGCCGGCGATATCACTTTAACAAGCTCAACCTTTGCCTAGAGACGAAATGTACATATATATATTATTTATTTATTAAGCTTAATACAAGCCTTACTTAAACAATCTAAAGTTAAAAACTAAAGATAAACTTATACACTATCGAGAGGAGGAAGAGGGTATGGTCAGAAGAGATTCTGCTTGGAAGATGACGAATCTTCTGAGCTCATTCTCTTTGAATGCCCAGCATTACACTGGTTAAGGAGGAGTTTTTTCCATAAAGAAATATGTTCGTCAGCGGAATGGAAAAAGTTTACGTACGCTAAGGACGTACTGTCCTTCATTAGGGAGGCGGTACGACTCTTGGTTTAAACAAATTGATACAATAGATTTTTTTAGGTCGCAGTGGTCGATTCCTAGGATTCAATAGCTTCTTGGCTGTCTGAAAAGATACGGATGTCTCTAGCAGAAAAAAACGTTTCCTTAAGCCAAGATTTGACTTCTTTAATCACCATCGCCATAATCTCCGACTGGAACACGTTACAATGATTTGGTAGACGGAAGAGCTTAAGATTAAGACTATCGGAGAAAACACTCCACCAAATCCGTGCTTGGGTTTTGAGCCATCAGTGTAGAAGTGAATCGAAGACTTAGTGTGGTGGTGTAGTCCGTATTTTTGGGGGAGATTTTGAAATTATTCAGAATGATGACGTGGCTACCTTCAAGGCGAACGGCTGCACTTGTTGCCATTTGCTTGCTAAATATGTACATATATCAAGGGGATAGGCAGAGCCCCGCTTATGCACACTCAATCTGTATGCTGAAACTTGCTTAGGTAATCGCTTTTCTAAAGCTGTTCACCATTCGATCACTCCATATGCAAATATCGGGATCCCTCTCCTACTTTTGAAGATATTCCTCTACCCTGGCTAAACCTCTACGTAAGCTCTTCCACCGGTCGCACTCTACAGGCATCTTTCCAGATAGGTACCAACTCACATACGTCCAGCCGATCTCCAAAAAGGGTGATGAAACCTCCGCTTCAAACTACCAACCCATATCCCTAACATCAGTGCTCTCTATGGTCATGGAAAGCATTGTAAGTTTCTTCTAAAAAACCGTCAATTCGGTTTCCTTCAACAAAGTTCCATAGGAGACCTTATGTTGTACCTAACAGAAAAAATGGAATCAAAGTATTCACCATCACGGTGAATGCCGATTAGTTGCACTTGATATCTCCAAAGCAAAATAAAGGAGCTGATATTGAAGACTCTAATGACTTGTCAATGCTTGGCATATAAGTTACCCCAGACCCTTCGCTGGAATCATCAGATTTTAGATGCTGCGAAAAGTGGCGCGTAGTCCTGCAGACTTGGCTACTATCTGTAAATCTTATATTCATCCGAAAACAACTCATATATTTGTGCGGGAGCACCCGAATCTTGTCTGAGTTTATTAGATCGTGTCCAGCGTCAGGCATTTAGATTCATCAGGGACCTATCAATTTGCAACCAAATTCTTCCGCTAGAGCATGAATGCTTATCGGTCCTGTATACCGATATTTCCACCACAGTTGTTCGAATGAAATTTATAGGTGTGTCCCGCCTATCCTTATCTTTTAACCTATTTTCAATCAGTTTGTAGTATGACTTGCCCTCCTCAATATTTCTAACAAATTATAATTTGCAAAGGTTTAAAGTCAACGCGCATCGTCACCTAACTCTCATTCTTTCCTTTTAACTTCTAATTTCCCTATACTCTTTCCTTTGACTTCATTACTGCGTTAATAACTTTAAGAGACTTAAGACCTAAGCGACGAAGCACATTAAAAAATTAAAAAATTATTAAAAAATCCCAGCCAATGAAAGACCAAAAATGTCCAAGGAAAGGGTTAGCGATACCTTTCCTTTAAGAAGTTGAATCCGTTGCGTCAGCACAATAAACGAATTGTCCTGAAACTGTAGTCCACATTAGTCCAAGTTAAGCTCGGTTCACATGCATTTCGAAGTCCCTAGTGTAATTATAACTTACATGTTGAAGTTTCCTCACGTTTGAACTCCACACGATGATACTAAAAGACAGATAACCTTTTAAAGTTAATCTATAACCTCGATAAGCTTAGTATTTGCTCCATATAGCATTGATTTAAAAACGACATACCAACATTATCGCTACCACATTACACAGCTCGTTGCATCCATTAGATACATGTGCAACTCAATCACTGTGGGACTTGTCAGAAAATAAATAAAAAAAAAAATGCAAAATCCCTGCCATTTACGCCTCAATGCCGTCGTGGAAAACAATGCTGACAGTCAAGACCTTCTCTCTTTCCCTTACATAACCATTCGATTCGCAGAAATTATAGAAAGTAAATCTCGCACAAAATCGATTAAAAGAAATTATCGAACGAACAACACACACACACAATAGCACACCACAGCACAGCACAGCGCAGCGCAAGTAAGAAAAAGTTCATAAAAAACCGATTTATTTGAAATTCATGACCGTAAAATCAGATTTCCACTTTATAATTGTTGCCAAAGTCTGTTCCATCTCCAGGTACAGGCGGCAGGCAGAAGCAGAAGGAGCAAGACAAAACCAACAAAAAAAACTTATATAGAGCCACCTGTTGCTTGATGTATGTACCTTTAGTTGAAAGATCAATTTTAAACTTCTTGCTCACTTTGAAATTTGAACTTTGTGTGATTCTTAATCACTGAATGGAGGAATTATTAGTGAAAAGTTTCACTATCCCCCCCCCCAAACAATTGAAGTTAAATGCCATAATTTAGATACTCTTGTGCGGTGCGGTGCGCTCGTTGCACACACACAGAACTGACCGACATTTATCATTGCGTAAAGAGGAAAGAAGAGGAATGTGCAAACTAAACTGCACGCGCTGAATTAAGTAGAATTAGGGAAAAATATCTGTGTTTAGTTTCGCAAAAGAAAATAATAAAAATCAAAAGTGCGTAACGACCATAGAAAATCCGCAGACAATTTAATTGAAATCACAAAAGACGGGACGACGACGACGCGATGTAGCAATTCCCCAGCAATGGCAAAACCAGTCGTCCTCCTCTGCCATACTTTTGGACTGATTTGTTTCATTGTGTTACAAAACCACAGAGAAAAATAAAGAGAAAGAAAAACAAAAAAAAACACGGCTTACACGGGCATTTATTTCATGAGCGGTTTTGTTTTCCATTTTTATGGTGAACCTAGGCAAGCAATAATTTGTACCATTTGTGCGATTTAATTGCTTGGGAATTTTAGCCAGTGCTTTGCTGCTGCCTCTAGCGATGTTTTGCTTGCTGTCGCTCGCCAAGCAGAGGTTGGCTGCTGTGGATGAGTCACGGAGAACGTGTTTCTCCTCCAAACGACACGGTAGCCAGTTGGAGGCAATTTGATTAATGGCCTTTGAAATTAGAAAATTTCATTTAAAAATGTGTTTTTAATTGAATCGAGTCAGAGAACTCATTTACAGGTTGTACGGAGTTAATTTATAAAAGTCTCTGGGCTATTATGAAGACCATAGTCAATAAGGAACCTGCTTCAATGACGCAACACTTAGAATGGAGAAGAAAATTGCATCACAGATTTGGAATTTTACGCCAGTATAGTCTTTAAGTCATTTAAGCAAAAAGACTAGGCTCAGAGCAATACCTCACTTTGACGACAGAATCAGAACGGGAGAATCGAGAGAACGAGAACCGATAAACCTAGTGGTTTGGTCGACAAGATTCACAACTTTGACAATAACCAGCATTTGGAACCATTCATGACTGTGTTTCAGCCAGAGATCTTTGCTATACTTCGGGAAGTGGAATTACTCTACTCACTATATGCCACGCCCATGGTTCCAAATAGAAATCTACTCTGATAGCAAAGCAGTAATTAGCGGCATCACAAACCCCGCATCAAAATCACTTTAGGTGATAAATTATAAAGAGAACCTTAAACTCCGTGGAAATTGGAACACAGTACGCCCAATCTAATACCCGGAACATGAAAATATGGCAGCAGGCTAACAAATTGGCTGCCAACAAGGAATCAACACCCGAAAGGAAGATTGAACTCCCGCTAACAACCATCAAGACAGTCATCAACAAACTAATCCACCAGAACTTCAATAAGTACTGGACAGACCCAGCGACCTAGAACCAGGCGACAAACTAACCAAGCGAGCTCTAAGTTCCAGTAGAACGCAATTGAGACCGATGGTGAAACTTCTAACAGGGCACTTTAATCTCAACAAGCATGCGATCAGACTTGGCCTTATAGATACAACAATCTGCACCAACTGCGAAGAGGAGGAAGAAGTCCTGGAACACTTCCTCTGTAAAGTTCGCTACACAAACTAAGCGATTTCTTGATCAACGGATTCAATAACAACAAGCCCCACCCTTCCCATCACAACTTACCAACAAAACATGTATTCCTTCCAGAACCCCATTGGACCCATTGGAACCCCATTGGACCAATTGGACCCCCTTTGGACCAATTGGAACCCCATTGGACCCAATTGGACCAATTGAAGGTCTAGTGGTAGAAGGTGCAAAATAACTTTTAAGGCCTCAATTGAACTTGTTTTCATGGCTCCCGTTGCTCCTAGAGTCGCAGAGGAACACGACGAGCCCGATTAGAGGTAAGAGTCTCTAACTCAACCTTTCCCACTAACCATAATAAATCAAGTACTAATTTTGACCACCAAAGCAGAAGACAAACAACGTGCCACAATTCAAAAGTCATCAATGGACACAAAGTTTTCTTCGAAACGAGAGCGTTAATGCAATCCTGTCCCGATGGCGGATGACCTGCTTTCAAGTAGATTTCATAGTTCCAACTTGGAGACCAAAGCCTGGTTTAAATTAAAGAGCTACACTCCTTAATCACCTAAAACCCAAGCTGTTAAATGCTGAAGGATATTATTTGAACATTCTCTAGTTATGTGAGTACTAGAACCACCACTATGAGGAAAATCCCAATCAACCTTAAGAACCATTCCCAATTGGGTGTCGTTTTAACTCCCAAGAGATCTTCCAATAGCGTTAAGCGGAAAATACCACTGCCTCCCAGCAACTCCCTCGTCTGATGCTCAATGCTAAAAAAAGAAGTAAGGACATGTTAAGAGTGAAGAGGGTAAGGCAAGGTGGTTTCGATACCCAGACTTCACTCTCCAAAGAGGAACACAGAAGAGGAACACGAAGGCACTATATAGTGGAAACGCAAGCGGTACTGATCTGGAGACGGAGATGAAAGCTAAAATGCAACTATCAGACGCTGCCCAACACCTCATGTTGTTCTGACCATACGCCCAAATGGTCCAGGAACTGAACTGAACTAAGCAGGAGATGACTTCAATTTTGCCAGACGAAAGCATGTTTGAGGATTATAACTAACCTAAGCACCATATGACTGCATCTCAGACTAGCCAAAGATGTAATGGTGCAGCTCCTTCTCGTTTGCACTAGAGTTTTGGAGCTCGTACAACCTGGTACTGAAGCTAACCTCCAGGCCAACATGTTAGGCACTTTTTTCTTAAAAAGGCAATTTAACTTCTTAGTTGTGCAAACGACATTGACGTCGCTATAGCAGCAATGCAACTAGTCACTAGCAACTTGTTCAACTTACTTCTTGTTTTGGTCAACATTACATATAGCAAGAGGTGCAAAAATGGATTAAAGCGAAGACTAAACAAAATAGATTCAACAATAGACAACACCTTACCATAAACAATAAAATGAAAGCTTGAATTTTGAGGTAGTTTGAAGTTCATTTGGATGTTTCGGAAGTCCTACCCACGTTGGACGATGGATGAAAAGATTCAACCACAAACTATACCATCTGTGTATAACGATATAATCTGGCTTAAGGTAGCTAGATCATGTAGAATTGAAAATTTGAATCCACCTCTGACAGATTACACAGAAAAGAACGACTCCATCTCTGATGGGGCAGGCGCAAGGGCAGCCTGACCTCAACCGATTCGACGAGCTGATAACCTATTCGATGAGTGGAGAGGATTATTAGTTGAGGTCTTTGGGGTCAATCTGAACTGCAGCGCCATTGTAAGAAAGTAACAAACTGAGTATAGTAGAAATTTTTACCAACCATAGTGCCTGACAGCGCCTGATGGCGTGATCGTCTGGTAGAAGGCTTTGGAGAAACCCGGTCACCTAACTCATCCAACAGCGCCAGCGACTGTGGATTTTTTGTTTCACCTGTCATCTTTAGATATAGTAGGCAAGTAGCGGCTATGCAGCCACTCGTTTGAAGGTTATATCTAAGTGGACTAGTCTAAGTACTGGACACTCCTCTATTCTTAACCATCTTGAATTACTTCCGCAAGACACCAACTACGTACTTCCACAACTTCTGTTCGAAAAGAAGTTTGAAACGCGTATCCCCTCGAAAGATGATTGGCGCTTCAAAACTCGGGATCCATATGTTTCTTTACGGATGGATCAAAAACAGAATCGGGAATAGGAGGAGGTATCTTCTCTAACTATATAAACTCCTATCCGCCTTCCTAATCACTGTAGCGTCTTCCAGGCGGAGATCATGGTAATAATTATCTTACCAGTGCAATGTTAGACCAGGAAAGTCCTGCATTGATCATATATTTACACTAAAGCAGATCTGACACTCATAGTGTCAGTAAAGGTCTTAGATTTCCAACATCATACTTGAATGAATTGTAAGGACCTTACAGGCCAACATTAGAGTTTACAATCTGTGGGTGGATGGCATTGATACAGTTTGAAACACTCTTTGGACTCTCAGTTAGTACAAGGAGAAGCAGTAACAAATAAAAAAAAAAGCAGTAGTCTTGGAAAAAGAAACAGCCAACTACAAGTACAAGTACTAACTAGCTATAGAAGCCTATTAATTAATTTAAACGTCCATCTCATGTGTCAAAACAACAAACACCACTCGACTGAAAGTCACCTCTCGCACAACATTTAAATCTCGTGAAAGTCATTGCATTAGTTCAACTTGCGCAATATTCATTTCAAATCGTAAATCATTTCTGATAATCATCTTTTGTTTTCTTTTTACTTATCTAAAGCAGACAAGCTGATTGAAAAAAAAAAAAAAATATATTGCAGCCAAATAAACCTCGCAACCGCAATTAATTATCAAATTATGAGTCATTTGCATACATACAACTCGGAGACATGCAAAAACGAGTTGAAACAAGACAATGGTTATATGAGATCATTTTCTATTGACATGTATGTACATAGTAGACATGGGCACTTGCGGTGGATTCTGGGAATCTCTGCGAATGATTTAGGGAATACTGATGAAGAGAACTTCCAACAAATTTCTTTGTCCGTCATCCGTTTGCGTTCATTAGCGACAAGAAGTCATGGTAAGACGTGTTTATCAATAAATGACTACATAACCGGTTTGGTTTTCGAATTATTTTTTTTACACGAGTGACAATAGAATCAATTAATGAACGCCTGACAAGTGAAATTACACTTAATATTCCTAAATGGCCAGCAAACTAACTGTAGAATTTAATAGCTTCCCACTTTGGTTGCCTTGAACTGCTTGAACCCGGTGGCATACTGACAATACTAACAGGGAACATTGGGAAATTGTATTAACTTTTGCAAAACCTCTTAGAACTTTAGAAACAATCCGTCATACCATGTCCTTAATCTCACCGCTGTGCGGTCTTAATCCTCCTCAATTGGTGAGTTTCACTTAAACCAAATGATTCACTACACGTGGTCAGAGAAACTGCGATTTTTTGTGGTGGGATCTACAGGAAATGGTGCACTCTTCAAAAAGTCAATGAGTCCACATGACCTTGACGACTCAATTTCAGGAAAAGACGTACTGTTTTGTACTGTACTGTTAGGGAAGATTATTTGAGGAAGAAATATTGGAACGTGTGAAGACTAGTCTAATAGAAAACCAGAACTGTACTCCAGAAGAGCAGTCAGACGCAACAGGTCCATTGTGGTCCCAGAAAGCAACCATCCATTTCACTGGAATTTCTCCGACTTTAGGGGAAAGCCGAGAATGCACTTCAGTGATGAGGAACTTTCAGCAGGAGCAAAGGCAGGACAATAACAAAGGAGATGAGCCGAAATATCGGCGCCCTCTCCACAAGCATCGCAGGCAGTGGTGTCTCTTACTATTATTATTATTTGAGAATGGGGTACGTTGCACTGCGACCTGTTGGTCTATTTTTGTGCCCCCAGCTAACACCTCGGGGAGGTACATGCCCTCATGAGAGTTCCCCTCGTTTTTGGATTCCTTTCGGAATTATTTCGAGGGTAAAGCACTCTTACTACACCTTGGCGGAAGACGTACATCCTAGAGCTCTCTCTCTAATCCAGTTTCCTTTAAGAATCTAAGGATGAGAGCTGAATCTAGTGACGGTATTTCTTCATCTGATAATTGGTACTTGCCCAAGTATTTCAGTCTTTTGTGGGTCAATGCCCCACAGGATCCCAGCACATGTTCCGGGATTTCGCTGGACTCATTGCAGAATCTACAGAGTCCTTCTTCAGATATACCTAGTTTCCTTAGGTGCTCCTTGAGTTTACAATGCCCCGTTAGGAAGCCCGTTAGAATACGGAGGTTATTTTTGCTCATGCTGATGCATGCATAGAATCTTTTTCGGTTGAAGTTTCTTGGCTTGCCTAGAAGTTTCTTGGCTTGCCTCATTCCATGGGCGTTGTTCCAGGTTCTTGTGCTGTTTTCCCTTTCTTGTTTCCTGAGTTCTTCTTTGAGGGTATGATCCCCTATTCCGCAGAATGGTTCAGGACCTATGAAGGATTCTGATGCTCCTTTTCTTGCTAGGGAGTCGGCCATTTCATTACCCTCAATTCCCACATGACCAGGTAGCCAACAGAGGGTTACTTTGTTTCTACTGCCTAGTTCATTAAGTTTTTGCAGGCATTCCCACACAAGTTTGGACTTAATGATGTAGGAGTCAAGTGCCATGATAGCAGCTTGGCTATCTTACAATATAGTTATATCACAGTTGACATGGTTTCTATCAAGATTGATTTGGACACATCTATCAATGGCATAGATTTCAGCCTGAAAGATACTGATACTTTTGCCCATGTATTCAGAGTATTTGGTTCTGGGCCCAAATACACCTACTCCAGTTCCTTCATCAGTTCTTGATCCATCTGTGTACCACTTTGTTGTTTGATTGCTCAGTTTGTAGGTAGTGGATACATTGCTCTTTTTTTTGTTACTGAGCTTGACAACAAAGTTCTTTTGAAAGTTAAATCTTCTAATGATGTCATCCCTAGGAAAGGCTAGGAGTGGTAGTTTTTTGAGCAGCGCATCAAATTGCTTCGATGTAATGTACTTGTCCCTTCCTATTCCTTCCTTAGCCATCCTTAGGATCGTTTTACTTGCACATTCCTCAACCACGAGATGTAAAGGAGTCAATTCCAATAGTACCTCCATGGCCGCAGTTGGACAAGTTCTCACGGCCCCTGTGATACAGAGGCATGCCAGTCTTTGCACCTTGGTGAGTGTCTTCCTCGTGGTGACCAGATTGGTTCTTTTTCCCCATGCAACCGCTCCATATGTGATCATTGGTCTCGCAATAGCAATATACATCCACCTAAGGATGGTAGGGCTACATCCCCAAGATTTGCCCGCCAGGCTTCGACAGATCATCAGAACCCGCGTGGCTTTCCTGGTTATCTCTTCTGCATGTTTTTTCCAGATGAGTTTACTGTCTAGGTTTAGTCCCAGATATTTAACTTCTTTGACTGGTGTCAGTATTGTACCTCAGTCTTTCAAGACTCTTACTAAGATGCTTGACAAAATGAATGTTTCCCCTAAGAACGCCAATAAGTTGTATACAGTTTTTCGCTGATTTCTTACAGAATCATAGCATATGTATGTATGTCTGCCTGCATCCTGGGTAGCCGTGTAACACACAATTGTGTCCGTAGGAAAACCAATCGTCAATGTCGGCCCTGACCAAGGTCGCGGGACTACCCAAAGCAGGTTCAGATTCTGAAAAATCATCCTCTGAGCCTTCCCGCAATCGCAGTGTGACCTGGGACCCAAACAAGAGTCAATGACGTCTGTTCTAGTTCATCGACCGATCGAAGATGGAATTTGGATTTCAAACTGCCGTTTTTGGGCACCCAACATCAATGTCTCGGGACTGTTTTACAGACTGAAGACCATACACCAGGGTAAACCTTTAAAAAGGCATCATTTGCGTTCGAATACATATCTCTTCAGATAATAACGCAATGGACTCTATGTTACAATCACTTGCTAGACACAAGGTAAACATTGATGGGGTCTCTGGTCACTAGAACATTCCAGACAATTAATCTGCAAACGAACTAACGAACTGGCTCAGTATCGGCGCTGGACCACAAGTCACAGATATAAGTGAGACTCTGTTTTGTCTGGTAGAGGATGAAACATCCGAACACATTCTCTGTGAATGCGTGAGTATTGAAAACCTACGTAAAGTATCACATTCGATAGTGGAGACGGGGAATGCCCCTAAACGAAATTGTGGTTATCGAATTGCATCTAATCTATGGAGTGAACAACTTAACTATGGAATGACTATGGAAGCAGAACCACAATTCCTAACAAAACACAAGTGTTTGCGTCAATTATTTAGAAAGCGTCGATCAAGGTATGCCAAAAATTAAGCGATACAAGGTCGACAGGGAGAGATCCTTTTCATCGATAACCAGAAATGCTACTGAAAACAAAAACTTTTACAGAAAAGCAAGTTGATACGTCGCATAATAAGAGAACCTCACTTTACCAGCTTCCAAACTTCATATGTATATATGTAGGTGCCAAGAAAAAAATCCTGAATTTAGGCGTTTTAAAAGTTCATTGGCATCCGAAGTGTTACTACCAAAGTCAGGTAGTAATTTTGGACAGAAATGCATCTTTGAAATGGAATTTTGCACAGAAAAATACAATACTGATGAAAATGTTGTGGATTTTCTTACATGGCAGCTTTATTATTCACTTTGAGTGTGGGTAACATTTTTTTCTTTGAATACGCCACAAGGGTCAAAGTAACAAAACAAGGGCATGCTCAAAATGATGATTCGTTTCAAAGTAAAAATTTGTACATATGCAACCTCATGTCCAATCATACATACACTCCCTCAAGCCAATGACGTGTCACAGGCACTGCAGGATGTTCAAAGACAATGCCAGCATAAACTAGTTAATTTTCAAAAAAACACAGTCGGTAACAGACACATCCCCTGAAGGCAAACACCAGCTGCTTGTGGTGGCAAAATAACCGTCATTCTACGAAATAACTGAAAATACAAAATAATTACGACCTACTCGAGACAAAATTTAATTGCGGAAGGTAAAGGCGTGCTTTTTCAGACCACACCACACAAACATACACAACCCGTACTCCGAAACGCACTGAAATAAATTTTTAACGAACTACATACATATGTTGTATGTATGTACAGCTTGAAGTTATTGCAAAATTGAAGCCAGACACGCACCCAGGAAAATGCAACACAACCAGCAGCAGCAGCAACAGAATCAGGGGTAGACACAGAGACCCGTAGAGTACAATATTCAAAATGCAAATAACCGACAGACAGAGAACTCGAATTCGAATTCGACTCGAGTCGACATTTAAGTCATTTACTCTGTCATTTTGTGGTGGAACACAACAAACCCGAACAGAGACCGACAATAACCAGACACACAGCAGAGACTCTGAAGAGGGTACTTGAGTTTATGGCCTAAGTGTAGGTTGAGGACAGATTAAATAATTGGACTCATGTAATAATTGGAGTAAAATAACTGACATAAACAGGCGATATGTGCTTGGTCGCATACAGGGTGGTATGTATAGTATGTAATGCCCTCTGGGTTACTTTAAAATATTAAAAGTGATCACACAAGGTCTGCGCAAATTGGAACGATTGCGCTTTGTACAGATACATATGTAGCTACTGCAAGTCTACATAGACATATATTATCTAAACTGGACTGTGTATGACTTTCGCTTAAAGGCAGCAAATACAAGAAGCAACTATTTGCAACATATACGAGTATGTTGGCTTTGGTTATTATTGCGTGCAAATGGATGGTACGTAGAAGCGGAGCAAGTGTGAGGAAGAGGGGATTCGATCCGGTTTATTGAAGAAGTTTTCAAATGGCTTCCAGGAAAGAGAAGGATATTTCTTGGCAAATACTTCTCTCGTATACGCATTTACTTAATGGAAAGTAGTTTTGCTAGATTATGCAATTTAATAGTGAAATTGATACAAACTCTTTCAATTTGAAAAGGTATGTACATACTACATACATATGTACGTACTATGTATATTTGATTGGACGGTTTGGATAAATTTTTAAACAAATTAGAATCCAGATGGGATAGCAATTAAATATGGACAAGGATAGCAATTAAATGTAGAAGCAAAGAAATTTCCAACACATTCATTAGATAACATCTCTGTAGATATTCTGTCTTAACCGCTGTGTTACAAGCCTTGCTTATAGTACTTTGTATAGAACCTAGTGGGGGGGGGGTGATAATAGTAGGTCCAGAAGGCATAAAGAACATTGAAAATAAATCCAAAATTTTACCACTATTCAGTCTATTTAGCAAGGATAGGAGTAACTGGTAGCCAAAGTGTAGTGATGCGAATATATGAAAGTACAAGCGTTCTCTCGATAGCTTCTCACTATCAACTCCTACTCTACACCTCTCCACGTTGGTGGCTGCTGTGTGCATAGTACCTCGGCTCGAGATTGGGTATCCAACCCCTTTGGAAGAAAGTTGGCGGTAGCAGACGAGAGAGGTGGAAGGAGTGCGTTCTCACTAAGGCACATCCTCTTGATCCGGACGGCAGCGGACGAATTCTCTAGAGGGAATCAACCGTGACGACCACCAGTTCCAGTCAAGTCGAACTATTATGAGCTACTGCGACATATTTGAATACCAGGCAGCGCTCATATCTGCGAAGCGAGTTACTGACTCCGGAAAATCCGGCGCCTTGTTCCAGGCATATAAAAGGGAACTGGTCCTCCAGGTTAGGGGGTTATCCGTCGAGTTAACTTCCCTACCACGGAAAAAAGCAATAGCTACAAAGCAACAACGATCGGATAAGGATAACTTCACTGTTGATGACCTTAGCAACCGAAACACGGACAACGACCTTCGGATTTGCACATAGACTGCTATAATGTAGACCGCCATACAGTAAGTGCGAGAGGATGTGCCGGGCAAAGTGTGAGGTATACTATGGTGATTGCTATAGGGAGCAGAAGCAGCGTTTTTTCGGATGTAAATTCGTCATATGTGGCAGACTTAGGCAAGAAGTTTCGAGCTTTCAACACGTGAGCTAGCGTCTTAAGAAAATCCGCTCATTCCCCCACAGAGGACAAGGACGACGCCACCAAAGAATGTTTCTACGAGCTCATCGACAAAACTTACGAGCAATGTCCTAAATATGATATCAAAATCCATTTTAGGCGATTTTAACGCCAAGCTAGGAAAGGAGGACATCTTTGATAGGACAGTTGGCAAGCATACCGATACCACGTCTGACAACGGTCTTAGGATTATTGACTTTGCGGCGGAGTGTAACGTTGTCAATATTCACAAGGTATCTGATCATGAAATGGTCAACCAAATTGATCACATTGCCATCGACGCTAGGCATGCCTCCAGTATTCTGGATATCCGATCCAGTTAAGATCGACTCGGATTGCAGCGAAGGTCGCCACAACAAACAAAATCCAGAATCTTCGCCGAACGCATATCCCGAAATCACTTAACGACCCCTATGCCACCAGTATTAAGTGCCGAAGGCAACGCTGCCAACATGGCATCAGAAATGCCGCAACTGATGTGCAGGGTTTCGCCTGACCACCTCCAAGAGACTGGTTTGACGAAGAATGCCAGCAACAAGAGGCGTACAAAGCGCCGCTGCAAGGAAGGACGAGGTCAGCTCGTTAGCTCTATGAGATGGGAAGAAGACCGACTTCTCCAAAAGATAAAAAAAAAAGCACGAGAAGCGCGATCGTATATATTGAGAGATTATAGGCTACTGGACCTGCCGCCGGTTTACAAGCCGAGCTTTTTAAAGCAGCTGGAAATGAGAGCATAGAGAGCATACACCAACTCATTTCTAAGATTTGGCCAGATGAGTGTATGCCTGATGAATGGAATCTAAGCATCGTTTGTCCAATCCACAAAAAAGGAGATCCTCTCATTTGCGCCAATTACAGAGGTATCAGTCATGTCTACCATCCTGTGTGAACGTCTGAAACCCTTCGTCAACAGCCTGAGGCCAATCAGGTGGTTCCAGACCAGAAAAGTCCACAATCAATCAAATCTTCACACTTCGTTAAATCCTTTCATCGATTTTAAAGCCGCATATGACAGCATCTATAGAGACGAGCTACACAGAGCCCTCTCTAGTTTCGGCATCCCTGCCGAACTCGTCAGATTTTACAGAAAGACAATGGAAAACTCTCGTTGTTCCATCAAGGTCGGTTACGATCTCACCGAGACCTTTGATGTCAAAAAGGATTTAGACAAGGTGACGCGCTGTCATGTGACTTCTTTAAAGAAAAACAAGCCAACACCAGAGGCACAATTTTTAAAAAGTCTGTGTAACTACTAACGTACGTCGACGAGTTGGTAGAGCTCAGCGGGCTGTCACGATAGTATTAAAACGGAAGCTGCCAAATGGATTTAGCGGTAAACGAGGGCAAAACCAAGTATATGGTTTATATGTCACAACCGACAGCTGTAACTTTGAGGTAATGAGGGACTTTGTCCACAACCATGCAAACTTTAATAGAATGCATAAGCATACATATGTAGTTCAAACACTTCCAAAACATATTTCAAGTTCCTGTCTGACAGTAGGGATTATTCTTCATCGATTTGTTGCTTTTTTTCTTTTTAATACGAAACTTTTCACCCCACACTGTACACGCATTATTGCTTCCCTCTCAAATGCAGGTTGCTTACAATCAAAAGGAACTTTTAGGCAACTCTCCAATAGTTTATTTATTCATAACTTTCTACAGAAGAAAAAGAAAATTTTGTTTTCGACATCTAACCTAGTTTTCATCGTGATGGGGGTTGTTGATTCGAGACGGGTAAAGGCAAATGAAAATTGACTGTCGTCTACGTTTAGGTAGTTACCTACCATTCCGCCATTAGAAGCAATTTTTAAATGTCCGAGAGTCAAAATTTTCTTTATTTCTCCCATCCACCTCCCTCCCACCCACCGTCTGCCCATTTATAGAGTAGTTCACAGGCAATTTAATTAATTTTCCACACCACTCTAAGCTAGCTGCCCTGAGAGAAAAGTAAAATTGCAATTTCCATGGGGTGGTGGTGGAACGTCTATGAAACTGATACTCAATCAACTGGAAAAGTGTTATTAACTTTATCCGTTGTACTCTGGACTTCTAATGTTTGACTGGGTGCCTTGCCTCTGCTGTACCTGGGCTACCTTGTGAGTGCACAGGTTTTGTCTTGGTAATAAATAAATAGTTGTTGCCATATTGCTGCCGGTTGGTTTTGACCCATTTTTCTTGGCTCTTAAGTCTTCGCTTTTTTTTTTTTTTTTTTTTTTCTTTTATAAAAAAAATATTCTTGGCTTTTCTTTTTGCTGAAGGCGACTGTTTGGATTTTTATTTATTTATTTACAGGTGAGTGGAAAATCACTACTTAGAATAAAAGGAGTAAGAAGTTGGCGATATTAAGTTTTCTAAATGGCTTTGGGGGTGGAAATGATTTATGACGAAGTACGATAGCCCTTCGGGTCCTGACCTAGCCCAATTTAATTTTTGAAAAAAACGTGAAATTTCAATTCTGATTTACTGTTTCACGGGTTGGTTAGGCGGAACCAACTTTATAGCAATTATAATGCCTGAGTACTGCAATCAAGTTGCAAGGCTTAGGGGTGGTTATTGTAAGAAATCTACAGAAGAAAACAATTGCTCACTCGTACTGGAATTATGGTCAATTAAGAAGTTGAGTCAGCTTTTCGTGTTGTGCATTCAACATACAAAATACATGGTGGAGGGTTGGAACAGGTTAGTCGTCGTGAATGAGTTGATTTGTTTGTCATATCGGAAGGTGTGACATTCTAGAAAGATACATACAAGCAAGATACACACAAAAACAAAGCTACCACAAGGTGGATAGTGAAGCGCTTAGTAAGAACGTCGAATTAATCATCGACACGACAATGAAAAAAAAACCCGAACGATTATCAACTTTTAATCTATTGTAAGATAAATAATTGCAAAAGCAATAAAAAATCTGTAATTTGCATTAAGGACAATATATTCCGCTAAGTAAGCGTGAAATGATTCCAACTAAAGTGTAAGCAAAATCAATTTTAAACGAAATCGACTGAAGCAGAAGAGAAAAGGTACCTTATCCATTTACGATGGATTGTATATTTTCTGCGTATTTTCAATGACGGGTTTCATTGCTTCCGGCGCAAACAATCTTATATCGCTTATCATTGCGAAATTCTAAGAAACCCCGGTGTTTTTTTTAACATTTTGATAGCTAACTTGGTTACAATTTATCTAAATTTATCTCGATGACACATGTACAAAAGAATATGACACATTTGTATGTACGAGATGTGTACCTGATTGAGATCGCTTAGATTGTCAATTGTATAGGCCTCATCTCAAGATTATACAAAAGTCTTTTAACGATTAGATAGATCAAACAGTGAACCTGATCGACACCGTATCAAGGCTATAATCTTCGGGTGCCACTGACAATTGCTGAAAAATTGGAACCTACTGCTTTTCTATCTGTGATTGGCTTGGCTTATTAGATTCAGGTTATTTTTATGTTTACAAGTAGCGAACGTAAAAAGAGGCCCACTTCGATTTTGTGAGGATTAAGACGCAATCTATTACTTGCGATTCATTTGGAAAGCAGAAACAGAATGCGTAGATCAGGCTATTCTATACCATTAGTATGTTTTCCCGATTACGACTAGTAGCTCACCGACTATTAGTTTCAAAGAAAAATGTGTCAGAACACTCTTATCGGTGCCGATATTTATGCTGAATTTCCAATGAACTAATTAGCACATCAAATGACTTATAGCAGCAGAGGATTGCATGATAGAGAGCATGTACCTGTTCGTTTCTAACATTTGGTCAGCACGATATATACAGAAATAAAGTGTGACTAAACCAAGAAAGCAAAAAGGTTTATACCATACAAAAGAACAAAAAAAAACTTATTCGACTAATTTTCCTAGACACAGGGTTCGTAATATGTCACTGTGGTGTAAAAAAAACTATTTTATGGCCATGGAAATAAAGGGTTTTCCAATAGGGACTTGACAACTTTGAATTTAATTTGTGAACGCACTCTTTCACTAATCATCAAACTGTCACTGTCAATTTATTCAGTATACTCAACATTTTCATCATGGTAAAGAACACGAACGAGCAACGTCTGCAAATTATAAAAATTTTCTACCGATATTCGGAGTCGGTGACTGCAACTTTAAGAGCGTTAACTCCAATTTTCGGTCGTAATTCTCGCCCTAGTAGACAGGCAATAACAAGTTTAGTGCAAAAATTTGAGTCTACATATTCGTTGTGTGATGTTACCGCGTCAGTGAAACAACGGATTGGTTGAAGTGTCGAAAATATCGCTGCCGTTCAGGCGTCCGTAGCAAACGATTCAAATCAGTCAATTCCACGGCGTTCTCAAGAATTGGGCATCGCTCAGACCACATTATGGCGTATTTTGCTCGTTCGTGCAATTTAACGCCGCTTGACTATTTTCTGTGGGGCTACGTTAAATCATTGGTTTATGCCAACAAGCCGACGATGTTGGAAGAGCTCAGAGCTAGCATTGAACGCGAAATAGCGGCCGTTTCGGGCGAAATGTGTGGCCGAGTCGTTGAAAATTGGGTCCAACGAATCGACCGCTGCAAACGTGCCCGCGGTGGCCATATGAACGTAGTCGAGTTCCATTCATAAATGTTTTGATTGTACTTCAAGCCGACAATAAAGTTTTTGAAATATCTCAAATGGTTTGCGTTTTATTTAAAAAAAAAGTTGTCAAGTCCTTATTGGAAAACCCTTTAGTGCTTTCCTAGAAATTAAAGGCGCATTTGAATAAATTTCACATTAACCCCTCAAAAAAATCGTAGATAGGAAAGTAGTCAACACCATAGTATCAAAATCAAGCTGCTAAACTAAAGATTAGCTGAGACGTTCCTAAGAATTATCAATATACTAAACCCCAGTTGATGCGGATGATTGCTTGTGATTGAACTCAGAAACGAGAAAAACTAAAGCGATATATCCAGTCGATGGAACGAGATGCTACACAATAAAGTAGTGTCCCTGGGGAACAGTATTAGCATTTTCCAGATCGAAATATACAACCCCATAGACAGATGTGTCCATACAAAAAAAAATGGGCCATAATGGGCCCCAACAGAAAAATCCAATTGCAGCTCCGTGCCGGCCAAGCAACATCACCAAAATGACACATTACACGATTATTGAATTTTTGTGCCATAAATCGTTTGTTGGACGAACGGTTTATTTGCAACATAGCCCCATCTTGCTGGAACCATAGCTCTCCCAAGTCCAAATCTTCAGTGTCTGGCCATAAAAAAATCATGCCTCGGGTTTGCTCCCATTGACTATAATTTTTCTTCCATTCTCGTCTTGAAAGAAAAATGGGTAAATAATGCCGGCACTCCAAAAACCACGTCACACGTTCAGGATGCATTGGCTTCGACATGACTACGTGTAGATTTTCCGAGCCTCAAATACGGTAACGTTCCTTGCTTACGTAGCCGCCGAGAAGGAAATGCGCCTCATCTGAAAATATGATTTTTTGAGCAAAATTTATCGTCGATTTCGAGCTACTTCCTCTAAAGCCCAAATAGAGAAGCGATAACGAAGCGGATGGTCATTTTGCTTCAATTCCTGAGTCAATTGGACCTTGTAAGCGAATAATCCGAAATTTTTATACAAAATTCCACTCATGCTAGTGCAACTGATGTTCTGTTGCTGAGGTCTTTGGCGCGTTGATGTTCTCGGGTATAGGCGGACACTTTGGGCAACAGCTGCAATATTCTCCATTGAGCGCACAGGACGAACACGGGAATATGTTCGGTTATCAATCAGCAAGTCAGAGTTTTCATCAGAAACTTGCGTACACCAGCTGCATTAAATGCATTACTCGTATGTCGACCGAAATTTATTTTCAAAATTTGCACTATTTCAGCAACACAGCATCCACTTTGGAAGTAACTTTACAATCCATTTCGTACCGTGAAAATAAAATTCTGAGTTTCTGTCAATTTTAAACGCATTACAGAGCTGTCAGTGTCAGAATAACATATGATTCAAAAAGTAACCAACAGCCGGCCCATCCTTTATTCTGCAATCAATCCAGGAAGACTAAGGGACACATACGAGTACAGACATTTCAGATTTTTCAGAAAATGACTTCCGTAGGATGCCCTAGGGTGAAGCAACTTGGACATGGCGATGCTAGACTACAATACCCGAGAACTACACATTTATAATACGAACACAACTTGAATAAGTTAAGAAACCCTGCCAGGGCTTCAGTTTGGGACTTAGTGTAAGATACTCTGTTATATGATAATAATGTTGACTGTCTTGGAGACCAGATATTTTCGTAACATATTTGTTATGGTTGCCTTGCTATCGTTCTTATTAAATCAAAATTCTTCAGAAAATAGTTCATTTCTACGACCAATGTTACAAACTGACGACCAAAACGATCCCAGATTTTCTGAAAATCCCATATTTCTCCCAGTACCAATCGAAATTTTGCAGCT
This sequence comes from Xylota sylvarum, assembly GCA_905220385.1. Classification (NCBI taxonomy): domain Eukaryota; kingdom Metazoa; phylum Arthropoda; class Insecta; order Diptera; family Syrphidae; genus Xylota; species Xylota sylvarum. The sequence goes on along the minus strand of LR999957.1, from coordinate 96,059,570 downwards.
TTTTAAACAAGAGATATGTACATTGTATTCTGACCTGTATCATTGTATGTATACCTGACCTTTCGTCCTCAACATATTCCTAATGTACAATGTGGATGGATACATAGAAACCACCAAAACTCACCTCATAACACTCCAATTTTAAATTCTCGCCTAAGGGTAACAACACAACGCGCTACAAAGGCACCAACCAAAACTAATTAGATTCCCAACGAAACCATCAATTCTCTCGGTGACACATCGATTAATAAGCTTGGTTAGTGGCGTTGCATTCGTAGCTATATTTGTATGCCTAAGCCCGACTAGCGCCCCGAACGCATTATGCCACTCCAAGCGCCATTCCGTTGACAGCTGTTATTTTTGCTGATAAATATTTATTTAAAATTATTTTCTCCGAAATAAATAAATACCACTTGACCCATATTTAATCGAGCCATCGATCTACTTTAGCATGCCAATAGGTGTACAGCGGTGGCCAGTAGAATTTATTGAAATTCCCCACAAATACAAAGATTGTTGAACAATAAAAAGTAAAAACTTTGATCAATTAAAAATTCATCATCTTTATGTGTACATATATGTATGTAATATGCCACGCACAGATTCTCAATTTCCTTTGTTTCTCTCTCAATCTCAACATGCGTGTGCAATAGGAATATCTATGTATGTATATAAAGAACAATGAAAAAGAAAAAGAACACTATAGATACACTCTCGGTTAAATCCAAAACAAATGTCAATGGCATCGTAATGACCAAGAAAACCATCATCCGTCGACAATAACAACACAACGAAACAGGAATTAGTTTCGGCAAAATGACGCATAGTCGGGATATTTGGCACAGACGAACGAAGAAAGAAAAAAACCATATGGATACACAGGATACAGGTAAAACCGAACAACAGAGGATTTGGCATTGTCCCAGATGTTTTCCTTTTCCAACCCACCACAGCAACAGAGGAGCAGCAACAAACAGACAAAAAAAAAAAAGGATTACAACATGAAAAGATTTAATGCAATTTGTCTGGAAAGTTTTGCATGTTAGTGGAAGGAGCGCAACAGCAGCTTAACCAATAAAAAAAAGGATTCTAAAGCGGATTACTTACCATTTGCGATGAATAAACAAATCGTCGATAATAAGATGAGTATTAATCCACATCGTAAGGACATTATATTTTTGAATCCACAAACGAATAAAAAAAAATAATAAACCAAAGAAAAATGATTGTAGTATTCTGCTTCGACGTCGCGGTGCGATATCCTCTCTACTGCTTGATGCTGTTGAACTTTCCTTTGTTATCAACTATAAGTGTACTAAGCACACAAACGAACGAACGAGGGCAAGGACAATGGGGACTGCGCGTATGTCCTGCGACGCATAAATAAATTATTTAAACAAAAAAAAAAAAAGATGACCAAAAACCGTTTCTATTCGATCATTAACTTTTTCTTGTACGTTTGAGCATCTTCCCCGAAATTTATTGTCGCGCGCGTCAGCTGCTCTCATTCACGGCACGGAACTATAAGAAGGACATTCGTCCGGATTTAATATTTTCTATTTTTCATTTGACATATAGGATTCTTGTTATCACACAGGCTTACTGTGCTTTGTTGTCGTTTTTATTTTTTTAACTGTATAAACGATTTTAATTTTTTTTTTTCTCTAACACACAGGGGCACAGGACAACCGAACTCGAAACCGACGAAAACCGTACCGTCTTGCACGCTCTTGTGTGGGTATATCCTTTCCAATCGTCAAAGATGTGTGTGGTGTATGGATACTGGAATTTATTTATCTCCACACAGTGGTAAGCAGCCACCGCTGGAAGCGACTTTGGAATGAAAATAATGGTTGCGGTTTGTTGTCTTTTTTTCTATGTACTTCAATTCGCTTTTAATAAAATTAATCACACAAAATATTTTTATTTTTTTTTTTTCTATGCAAACCAAAGGAAACCAGTTTCAATTGGATCTACCTTCGCCTTTAAAACAGGACACACAAGCAGACAGACACACAGATGAAACGCACAACAAATCACCTTCCTTTCTCTCTCTTTCTCTCACACTTTGTGTCACCGTGTGTTCATCAAGATGAACACAAAAAAATTTTATCCATAATTCTTCACTTTTCAAACGAATTTGAACCGAAAATTTTAACGAAAAACTCAAAAAAAAAAACAAAGATGAATAAACTGAAAAACGGTATACAAATATTTCTATTGGGATACACGCACAACACGAACACAAAAGAACAAAAAAAAAATAAGGAACTTGGAAGTTTCCAAGTTGGAGTGGAGAGATGTATATTTATGTATATACGTGCAACACAAGGAATTTTATTTTTCTAAATACACACACATACGCAACTAAACTCGAAGATCAGAAACACATATAACTTTTAGCGAACTCCTTAGAGCGAAATTATTAAAACCGATGGGGCAGTTTTATTTTTAAAATTAAACAGAGAACAAAACAAATTATGGAATCTATTCTGATGCTTTGGCATCGCACCACGAAGAAAAACAGAATAGACGCCGACTTTCACCGTACCGACACGAGACACAACCAAACACCATGAATTTCCCGATTAAACTGACTTTCCAATCCATTCCGCTGTGTTCTTCAGGATGGAGAAAAATTTTTTTTCTTAGCCAACTGGAAACTGGATGTTGTGTGAATGAGAGGGAGACAAATGGATGATGTGAAATTCCAGGGTTTGTTCTATTAAAGATTTTTTTTCCAGCTACGAAATTCTTTAACTAGTATTGCCGTAAGGTTATTGAAAATTAAGAAAAAGAACTAACTTTACGAGGAAGATAGTAAATTGAGAAAAAATATGAGATGTGTGTGCGCTCGGGTCTTTAATGTTAACACACAATAGGTCTGTTCCTTAAATTTTATAATTTCATAATTCTAAAAATGGGGAATAATTTTCTCAGAAAATGATGTAAATTTCATGAAAGTTAGGGAACGCTATTCGATGAACCTTCGAACAACTGAAATGTCATACTCGGTAATTTTTCCAAATCCAATAAAAATTAAATCCTGAATAAATTTAATTGCTAGGAGGAAAAGAAATATATGCACTAAAGTGTTAGTTGATTAAACAGTGCTTTTGACAGATCGTACACCTCCCACCTACAGAAATTCCTTCCCAAAGATAAGCACTTTGGTGTGGTGCTCATTGAAACCTATTAAAAGGCACTGGTAATGGTCTCTTTCAAAACTGTCCAGTCAGAAGGCTGATGAGATCGGTGAATCAAGTCTATCCCCCCTAATCCAGGGTATTAATCGGCCCGTGCCCGGTGGATTATTTGCAGTCAGGTGGTATACCTGCTGTATTCTAACGGAGCCTCTTTGATACAGGGCCGTCGTGGAGAGAAACCATGGCCTGGCTCTGACCCGGCTGACGACCATTTCCTGCGAGACTCATGGGAATGAATACAAAAAACAAAAAAAAAGAAACAAAAAAACTCAAAAAGCGAACTAGACAGATTGCGGGGTGACACCGCAATCTTTGCTCCGCGTGGAGCAAAGACTCTGTCCGGAGGACTTCACTAGTCGGGATCAAGGCAAGGGAGCAGCATTGGACAAATGCAACCTAGCACTGGTCAAAAACCCGCAAGAACCCCTAAAGTTCCTGTGTCGACCCAAATGTTGGCTAAACGACTTGAAGCTGCCAGATTGGAAAGCAAGCTCCAGCCTATTAACCTTTGGGGCTGTTGAAGGAAACACGGCGATGGCACACCACAATCCTCAGCAGCTGCGGATAAAAGGAAATGGTGCTTCTGCCCTTCTCACCCCCGCGCCAGCCTGGCTGCAAGGATGACCCTCTTCGGAATGGGCTCAGCAGTGCGAGCAGTGGATGGTATCTTCGCTACCTCCAAAAGGGTTTTGCACCTGAGGAAGCTACGAAGAAGTCCATAAGGCTCAGCCTGATTCTTGACCGACACTTGCGGCGAAAAGAAGCAGCAGCTCTACTGCACCTCCTACATATATCTAACGTACAGAAGGAGCCCAGAATTGTTGAGAGGTCGAAGAAGTCGCGGGAAAAGCCTGTTATTCATGCTGCTATCTCACATGACAGAAGCTATGCAGCGGCTGCAAAAGTAGCTGCCATAGCGGAAGCCATGTTATGACACCGATAGCTTTCTTCCTTGTAATTATCCTAGGATGCTTCTGTGCACCGACGACCTACTTAGACTTAGAAAATGCTTTAGTTGATGAACTGAATACATTTCAAGCCTGGTATGCTATTGGTCGACTGCAAGACTCCACAGACTGTGGAATGGCTAAAGATGATAGCACCTAGGCCTAGCAATTGGAAGAAACTGGGCCTTACTGCGAAGTGTGGAAAGGAGATACCACGTGCCCATTCAATTACAATCTACTTCACACAGTGGAGCAATCGGATCCGCAGCGGGTTGAAACACCTGCCTCTTCTGCCGAACAGGTAGTTGAGGGAGCGATAGAAGAGTAGTACATAAACGTCTCGGAGAATTCGCTCTCGGTGAGAGAGATGGAGGAGGACCTGTTACTTGAAGAAGAGGGATGGGAACTAGCCCCGCTCGATGACCTCTTCCGGAAGATTAAAAATGGCTGCTACTTCACCTACTTTTTCAGTCAGTTTGCCGTTCCATATGTTAGGCCTTATCTCAGAAAAATGCTTAGAATATGGAACGTGCCCAATGTGAGCGGTGTGCACTACTTTTTAATGCAATTTAAACAATTTTAGTAAATGAACTGCCAATCGCAGTAAGGTTCTATCTCGAACAACTAAGGAGATTCTATAAGAGACCTCAGTTATCATATTTTATAGCGCTAAAGCGTGGATTCAATCAAAGTCGATGAAGATATTCTCGGCTGTTTCAAACGAATATACATATCTTCCTAAGATATTCAGTCCCATTTGAGTTGACGAGCTATAGAGGAGGGGGCTTTAACGATGAACTATGATCTGTATAGCGACATTGACCTTGTTTTCGATTTCAACTAAGAGGGACAACTTAGTAGAAGAAGCCTTCGTCTTGGGTACCGCATAAAAGTGCAAGAGGTCCTCAACCAACTTCGAATTAGTCCAGTTAGGTTGAACTACTTATTGAATACTTCGACACATCAGGAGTGTAGGACTAAATAGGAGTTTTCAAGAAGAAATGATGGCAGAGGAGTCCTTATTGGGCTAACGGGCAGCACTCACGTTCCTGAAATGGGTTACGGGCATCAGTTCATCCGACTAGAGAATTAAAGCAAGGACCTGGCCATTCAGAGTTTGTACGTCGGGGTAAATGGAGAAAGACAAAAAAATTAATAAGCAACAAGAACCATCGGAGACGGATGACTCAACTGCTACTGCGTTCTGGTGGAATACTCTTAAGGAGAAGAGTCCACCTTTCTAATCTGACCAAAATTCAAAGGTGTACATCGATTGGAAATACTGAATCTTTAAAATGAACACTCTTTGAATAATATGCTTAATCTCATCTTGATATGAATGAGGTGATTCACTAGGATCAACTAATAACAAACATTTTACCTTAGATTTGCCGTTAATAATACTTTAATAGCTCGAGGAGCACACTCTTGACTGCACATATCACGCATAGTCAGAGAGAAGCTTAAGTCTATACATTACACGGAGATCTACAGAAAGTATTACAGGCGATCCTAGTGGACAGGAAAATCAGTGTCCTTGAAATTAAGAAAGCCGTTAGCATTTGCTTGACAACCATTAGAACTGAACCTGGAACCTCAGATGAACCTGGGACTCCACTAACAAGCCTCTCCAGTTAGCCAGATCCTTAGCTAACTGCTTCCAGTTGCGCACTCCAAGTTAGTTTAGGTCCTTATCTACTTGTGCGCGCCACCTAATGCGAGGTCTTCCTCTACTGCGTTGTCCCTCCGGGTTAGATACGAAGACTCTACGGGCCGGAGTCGTAAGCGACTGATGCGTAACTTTTTGACTAGGTTCATGTCGCTGTATAACTCGTATAGTTCGTCGTTGAATCTCCTTGTCCAAAGTCAACGCAAACGGGACCGAACATTTTACGAAGAATCTTTCTCTCGAAGCGATCCGCTTTAAATAGAGTTCAAGCTTCAGCGCCATAAAGCAGGACCGGGTGATGAATGTCTTATACAGAATCTCCTTAGTTCTTTGGAATAGACCTCTACTACTCAACAACATTGATTGGCAAGAGTTGTTCTTCGTCTAATATCTGAGGAGATGTTATTATCAAAGTTTATGGCAGAGCCGAAGTAAACAAAGTCCCATACAACCTCAAAGTTGTTGCTGTCTATTGTGATGATCTGTCTAATTCGTCGATGTTGTGTGTCCCTTCTTCTTAACTAGATGTGCTTGGTTTTGCCCTCGCATATGCTAAACGCATTTTGCCCGCTTCCGTTTGACTACTATCAATATCGTCGCCATACGTTATTAGTTGCACAGACTTTTGAAAGATTGTGCCTCCTGTATTGGCTTGCGAGTTGCGCACAATTTCTGCAAGTATGATGTTAAAGAAGTGACATGACAGCACGTCACATTATCTAAATCCTTTTTTCACATCAAATGTCTCGGTGAGATCGTGACCGACCTTGATAGAGCAGCCTAAACCTCGCTTTGTATAGCTTGTCATGTCAATGCTGTCATATGTGGCCTTAAAATCGATAAAAAGTTGGTGCACATCGATTTGAGCTTTTTGAGTTTCTCCAGGATCTGACGAAGTAAGAAGATTTGATCGATTTTGGACTTTCCTGGTCTGAAACCACACTGATAGGGCCCAATCAGATTGTTGACGAAGGGCTTTAGACGTTCACCCTATCGTTTAAAAGATCTTGTACACGATGTTGAGGAGACTGATACCTTTGTAATTGACGCAGTTGAGGGGTTTCCTTTCTTGTGGATCGGACAAACGGTGCTGAGATTCCATTCATCAGGTATACACTCATTCGATCAAATCTTAGAAATGAGTTGATAAGAAGTTTTTCCATATTCTCAGCACCGACTGTGATTGTACTACGAGGTTTCCTTCTTCATCTCTACAGGTAAACGCTACTAATTGCGGAATGTGCCCTTGAAGTTTGAGAGTAGGTTCCATCTTGCTTAGAATTCCAACATGCAGCTCGACCCTGCAATATTCTACAATTGAAGCTGAACAGTGAGAATCGAATTAAAACGACAGATAGGAACATCACCCTTCTTTTCTACCTTGAACAGAACCATTCAAGAATAGAACAATAGAACAATTGTGATAAGGAGAAGCGTCCTTTCAAGTAAACCACGGCCGACCATATGGCACAGAAGGAAACACAATAAAAAAAAAAAGTTTTTCCCCGTTTTGTTATAAACAACTTTATTATTTTCCTCTGTATTGTCTTGCAAACGTAATAGTATAATAAAAAAGCGAAAGCATAGAAAATAAACTTAAAAAAAATGATAAGGAGTGTGAAGGGTAAGGGAGACAGGATATGAGAAATAAGATTATTAATAAAAAGGAAATATATACGCTTGGAGTATGAACAAAATTTTGAATTTCACTTTCAAATCGGTTCCACGAATCAAGTTGTTCAATAAGCAAACGAATGAAAAAATCTAAGAAAATAACCAATTAATCCATTAATTCAAAGTGTCTATGTATAATCCATGATACTCGACTATAGCTCTCGATCGACCGTCTATCTCTTGATACCCCATGCATTGTTACTTGGCACCGGAACGCGTCGTTGTCCACTTTCGCGTTGTATGACTTCCATGATACTTTGAGCTGGTAACCAAGACTGTAATGAAATAGAAGTAATTAGTATTTCCAATGGCGTTGATCAGGATTGTAACCCACCTTTTCCTTGTAAGCCGTTGCGACAACATTCCGATTGGGCTCCGCATCGTAAGCCACCGATTCGACTCCGAACATTTCACACATTTCATGTACGAGTTGGCGTTTCTCACGATTCATCGTGGGGAATGAGTGACTGCGAGATTTTTGCTTGCTCTCTTTGGCCAGTTTGACCAAATTGGTTAGGGAGTCGTGAATGCTTTTGACAAGAACCGGGTCCTTCTTCGCATAGCCTCGGATAAAATCGGAATATTTGGTAAGTAGCTTCTGTGGCAGATCGGGATTACGGATTTGCAGACCAATAGCAAGACGGCGATTACGCTCTAACGTTCGGCATTCATCGTTGCATTCAAGGCTGTCGGGTGAGACAGATTTATCAATCAATTTGAAATGATTTTGTAGGATTCTCAAAAACTCAAACTTACGCTTTGTTGTTGTTCATCTTGACTGGTCCCAGGATGTCACTTAGTTCGATTGTATTACCGCGTTGAACCTCAGCCATAGAGGAGGCCAATTGTGCTGTGGCGATTCGGCGATATTCCCGAGCAAAGTCATAGCAAGCTCGCATCTGCTTTCGATTACCGCACTCGCAAGTCACCTCCACCTAAAAGCGATCAATAGACTGAAATCTTTCAAAACACATTTTTCTATTGAACTCACCATTTCCTTGCATGCCGTCTCGGGGCAGTCCCCATCATGGCAAACTGCCATACACTTATGTCCACACCCACCTCGTACGGTTGTACAATTCTGCTTACAGACCTCGCCCACTGCCTGGCATGGACCTTCATGACAAGGCTTGATGCACTTGTGACGCCCACATGTTAGCGGCTTGTTGCACGCCAGGCCGCAGCTGAAGCTCTCCTGACTGCATGGAATGGTTTTTCTCTGTTCGTGTTGCCCAAAGCACCATTTCGTGGTGAACATCATACAGGGTGGACAATTGGCTGCAGAGTGGCAATTGTGTTGAACTGGATGGTCACAAGGGTGTTGGCGGGAACATGGCCGCTTGCAAGGCGGCCTCTTAGTGCCGCAGGGTACTGGCGGGTAGATCACCTCCGCTCCACACTCGCAGTACAATTCCTCAAATGAGCTGCGGTAGCATGGAGGACAATTACCTCGATGGCATGGTTGGTCGCACTTGTGCTTGCCACATGAGAGAGTATAGTTGCAGGGCATCGGGCAGATGTGGTCAATGTCTATGCAACACTCTTGGTTACATTTGTGTTTGCCACACGAACGTTTCTTTACGCAGCGCTTCTTACAGCGTGCATCGTCAGCTCTTGTCGACAGCTGGCGGCATTTTATCATCTGGTCCATGTGGCCACATCTGCACTTAACAGCTGTTTGCTTGTTGCACGGTGGACAATTCGCAAGATGGCATTTACTTGTGCAATGATGAGGATGGGCTGCTTTGCCACATCGCAGTGTCTTGTTACAGATGCCATCGCAGACAGGAATCGGGTCCAGACAAGATTTCCTCTGCTCCAAAACTACCGGCATTTTGCCGCAGGGACATGAAGTGACCATTTCTGGGCTAAATTTGCACGGTCGACATTCTCCAGCGTGACAACAATCCTTACACTTGTGATTCTCGCAACTCAGATCTCTTCCACAAGGTTTGCCACACGAATAAGTCTTCTTCTCGTGGGAATCTCTTGTGCAAGCTACCTGACGATCCTGCTTCCCGCAGTGACACTTCTGATCAACCTTCTGTTCACAGGGCTTACACTTGCCTTCGTGGCATTTGTCCTCGCACAAGTGCAGTTCGCAGTTGAGTAGCTTCTGACACTTGGCTTCACACTCGATGGACTCTTTCAAATAGCACTGCATGGTCTTGGTGGTCTTACCGCATCCACACTCCCGTGTAACGTTGGCTTGACACGGTGGACATGGTCCGGGGTGGCATAAGAGAGTGCAGGCGTGCGAGCATCCCTCGATACGACCACAAACTTCTCCACAGCTGTGTGCGATGTCGTTGCGGTTGAACTGTGGGCTTTTCACCTTACCACAGAAGCAATAGTAGTCGCGTGGCACGTCTTTCTCAACGTTTTGACATGCAGGACAACGCCAGCCGTCCTGAGACTTGGAACTAGATGCCCACTTAATGATACAGTTAAGGTGAAGAATATGATAGCAATTGTGACAGGACCAGACCGAATTGTGACTCTTGATTGGCTCCACGCACACAAGACACTCCAGGCGGCGTGCTTCAATTTCTCGGATGAGTTTCTCCCTCTGCGACAGTTTTTCATTATCAGGATGCGGTTTCTTAGGCGACTTTTTCTCAGGCGAATTAAGCGGACTATCTTTTCCATTATCCAAGGTGTACTTCTCTTCCCTGAAAGCATTCACCCGATCACGGTTCCTGTTCCAGTCGTCTCTGCGCTTGTTACTCCGGTGGTTGTCATACCGTTGATTCCGGTGATAATCTCGACCATTCTGTCGACGTGAAGATGATCCACCAACACCGACGCCACCACGTGACGTTGAATCGCGACTCTTGCTCATTGCACCAGTGTAACGCTGCGGCGGCGACTTATTTCGTGGTGAATCTGCGCTATTCTGATGTGGTCCGGCTTTGCTGGTGGAAGGACCACAAACTCCGTTGGTGTTTGCATTTTGAATGTCAGCTGCGATGGAAGTCACTGCGGATGCCACGTCATTTGATTTAACTGCGCTCATGGCAACCTCGCCCAGCGATAAGTTGGAGAATCTCGGAACAAACTCAGCTGCAGTAGCATGTAGCGTCGAATTTGTGTAATTATATCTTGGTTGGTAGTTGTACAGTCCACCGCCACCACTTCCGCCGCAGTAGTAGTCATCCATTTGATACTGATGCCCATAACCACCATTGTAATGGAAGGGGTTGGTTGAGGACGCAGTCACTGCATCGACTCCGCCGTCACCTACCGCACTATTCGCACCGCCTCCAATGATGTTGTGCTGCATCATAAACTGATTGAAGTTCACATAATTATTGTTGGTGCTGGTACTGCTGCTGCTGCCACTGCCTCCTGCTCCTTCGTGATATCGATGGAACGCGTCTGACATTTTTTCTCGGAAAACGATTCAGGATTTAAGGGAAACAAATAACGAATTGTTTGTTCTTCTTTCTCCATCCACTCACGCGAAACGGAGTCAAAAGGGTGGTAAGAAAAAAAAAAAAAAAGAAAAAAGTGAACTGAAATGCCAGCAGGGGCAGCCGACTTTTCTACTGTCTTTAACGGCCGCTTAGGCCTTACGCCCGTTTGGTTGTGCTCAGGATCAGGTACTTGGTTTTTTCAAGGTTCCACTTATGATGAAATCTGCAATAGAGTGGAGATGCACTACTTTTTATGAAATTCTACGGAACGCAAAAAAAAGGGGAAATGTCAAATTGTGAAACGATTTTTTTTGACGCGTGTATAAACGAGGTTAGGGGGCCGCCGATGCTAATTTCACAATTTTTCTTAAGATATGCCCGTCTTAGGGAAGGAATTTTGCTCACAATTAATTGTAGAATAGTTAAATGAGAAAATGAAATTACCTTACGTATAAAATATTCTACTTAAAATAGTAAATTCGAGGGGCGAAAAAGGAAAACTAAAAAGACGAAAGTACAGCCACTGAGTCTTTAAGTGGAGTGAAGTGGGTTATACTTCTTTTATAGGGTTTTGTAACTGTCAGAATACGAGCGACATCTATAGGCGGGATAAAAACAGTTTTGGAATATTCAAACCATAACCGATTGGGTAAGGTAGTTAATATTTTCAAGATCTTCAAAACTAAGTCGTTAACAGAAAACAATGCCAAGGTGATTTTTATTTGAATAGTTATTTTATTACAGTTATGCTCCCGTCTGTTTGGACAAAACTTCGGTGCGGTTTGGGAATCGAACCTCGAACATCCTGCTCGGTAGTCCGTAATTTAGTCAGTAAGACTCACAATCTTTTAGAATGAGTTGCTTTATTTTATGTAAGTAAATACAGGAGCTAATTTAGACACAATTGGACCACTGAATCAGGTGTTCAACGAAAACTATGCAAGCGTTACATAGAAATGACATCAGCAAACAAAACTGTCCATAGTCCCTGAGTATCTGAATAATCACACAGACAAATCAGTGATGAGACCATAAGAAGACGAAATATTTTCAAAACAAAATAGGTATGTTTATAGCTAAAGATACTTTAAAGAAATTCTATTAATCTCGATAAAATCGAGGAAGAAATCATAATTGTAATTTTTCGCTTAACCATGTTCAGTGACGTATCGAGTAACGATGAAACGCCTCTACGGTGTAATCCAATTCCAGCGACCTCTTTGTGTGGAATGTGTAACTATCGTTTGTGATTGCGAGATTTAATAAGTTGGTTGAGTCTGAAATGAAAGACAATATTTTGTCTCCGATTTTGTAAATTTCGTGTAATACTCGTCGTTAGTGTACACAGTGGGTTATTGCTGGTGTAGGGAGCTGCAAACAGCAATTAATGTAAAGACTCCTCTTGCACTGTTGTGTTGTGACACATGTACGTACATCCATACAAACATATATTGAATTTCGTCTTAATTAAAAGAAAATACTACATTCGACGCGTTTAAAAAAGGGGTTTCCTCCTAATGTACCTACTCCCTTTTGTATGGGCTACCTGAAGTAACACTCGCTGTTGTACCATAGCGTCTGACAGTCAAAACAAAACTATCTTTTGCAGCAATTACTCTGGACGTCTCAGCGTTTACATCTATCCTCAGCCAATACATTTTACTTGCAGGTGTGGGTATTGTTTCTTTCTGCCTCTTAACCGCTTGCATGACATCAGAGTTAGACTTAGCCTTCTACTCCTCTACCTTCTTTATTATCACCTGAATTGCAAGGCCCTTTTCGAGTCAGCACGTTCAGTTCTCTTCTCATAGAGTTATCCTTGCAACCAGATATTTAACGCGGTACTTCTGGCCTCATCACTTTCTTCTCCATCCCAAGAAGATTTTATCTAGATCAATTGATAGATTATTCTAATATGCAATCTTAATCCGTTCATCATCAAATTTATGCTTCGTCTACAGATGCTACTTCATATGACTTCGAGAGGTACGCTATGTGAACCAGATTTGAACGTTCAATCAAAATAATTTTGTTACTCTACCACTAAAGATATTTCTTGATTCAAGCCTCGAATCAACAATCATAGACTAACTAACTTTGGCAGTCTCAGGTTCTGTATGACTATTATAAGTTTATCAGAATGTAGAGCTTTTTTGATAAGTCGTTCATTGTTTAAAACTATTTTGAGCTACGCAATTCACCATAATCGTTTCCTCTATGTCCATCAGTTTGGTTAATATTAAATAGCCCGCCATCTTATAGCATGCAATTAGAAAATATGATCATCCTATTTAGTCGTCAGATGTGAAGATATATTCAGTTGTTTTGTCGTATAACCCCACTCCATCGTACAGGATTAATGTAAAAATTCAACAGCATACTATGTACTATACATACCTACCCTCCTTGGTATAAGCGTAGACTTTGCTCCTTACGGACAAGAGAAACAAGTTATAGGCAGTTTTTCTTCGCACTAAATCTTCCTCTGACTATTCCAACTAAGTACATATGTCAGCAATTCATATCAGCTATATATGTAACTCTCTCTACTAGCGCTACCTAAATAATGCGCATGCCAAAATAATAATCGGTCCTAAGTCTTTCTTTCAATTTGTGAATTATAAAAGGAAATCCGAAGGTTACCACATCGGCCTGTCTTTCGAAAACAATTCATCAATAGATCCACATACCATTGTAAACTTTTTCACCACCTTGTTTAAATAACGACAATTCCTTCGTACCGGACCCATCCTACTTCACTTAACTAGATAATATAACTTTTCCACTGGCCCCTTTCTCTCCCAAGCCTTCGACCTATCTCTTATTGATAACAAGTAAAAGAATCTCAATGATGAATTCTTACTCGGTCCTGATGGCATCTCCGCCATATTTCTCAAAAATTGTTCCTCCAACTTTTCCCTCCCCCTTTCGTCCATCCCTTTGACAAAAATAACTTCAAGTTTGAAGACTTCCTTCCTAACACCGATTAAAGAATCAAGTTACTAATTACTGCCCCATTGCCAAATTTTCTCATATACCCAAACTCTTTGAACCAGTGTTTAAGCTTAGGTTGCGTCCTTTGCCCTTTCTTCTTTAGAAAATGGAAACGAAGTCAATGTTATTGCAACCGATTTTAATAAAGCCTTGGACAAAAGATCTCACCAATTAATCCTCTTCAAATTTTTCGCCCTCGGCTTTGAATCCATATTGTTAAAATTGATATCTTCTTAATAGGAAACCGTTTTCATAGTGTTCGCTTCAGATCAGCTCTCTCGGTACGGCTTTTTGACTTCCTCTGTTGTCCCACAAGTCAGCCATCTAGGTCCTGTTTTAATTTAGCTATAAACGATCTTGAAAGTCATTAAATACTCCGACATCTCCCTTTTCACTGATGACACCAAGTTTTTCAAATATATTTTTTCACCACAAGACTATATAGTATAGTCTCCTTCAACAAGACCAAAAATTGCTTACAGCTCAACATCGCCAAATGGCAATCTATTAACTTTTCACATAAAAGTAACCAGTTCTCATCCCGACTTTATCTTCTCCTCTGCCAACCTATGTATGTATATCCATAGTGCAATCTCTTCGCGACCTTGGCGTATTTTGTGACAGGGAGCTCAATTTCCCTTCGTACACTGATGAGATGATGCTTAAAGCAAACTCATCACTTGGTTTTGTCAATCGGTGGTACTCTACATTGTCTTCGTTTGCCCCCCTACTTGAGTATGTATGAGTAGTGTATGCCCTTCGAGGTCTATCCTGGAATGGCCCTCTTATTTTGCATCTCTATCAAGATCGTCTCAGGCTTTTCAACTTGAAACTCTTGTGGATAGACATTCTCTTCATCCATCGGCTCCTCATAGGTTCCATCGTTTGCGAGTCCCCTTACAACTCTATTTTCTTCAACACTAACCCCCGTAATTTATGATTCCCTCGCCTTTTGTATTTACCAACCCGCCGGACGTCCTATGGCTCCAACGAACCAATTTCCCGAATGTTGTGGAAAGTTAACTTAAACCTTTCCGTTTTCGATTTTAACCGCAGCACTTTCCGCCTTAAAACTTGATCTGATTTACCATTCTCCCTACCCTGAATAAGTTTTAGACCCTAGTTGGTAAGTTAGTCGAAATAACCTCCATCAAAATTAATATTAAAATCTGAAATACATGAAACTCTTGGTTTGATAAACTTATTGCTCTATACTTCTGAAGAATTTTTTGAATGGAACAAAATGTAGAAAGTACAAATATGTATCTTAAAAAAATCTCGAAACTGAATTTTTTTCGAGATTTTTCAGACCTGCCTATCAAATTCCTATGACTACCGTTAAGGAGCAGCGAAGCGGAGCGAGCGGTAATGTAATTTTGCTTGATTATCTTTCCAAAAATTTTGGACTTATGGCCCTTTAGTCTTATGTCGCGATGGGGTGTGACATAAATCCGTAACTCAAATCTGGAGTTATGTCTCACTAAACAGAGGCTTATGACCTTGTGCCCGAATTGTCAAGATTGTCTCAAAAATTTTTTTTTCTGAATTTCGTACTATTCGAGAATTTGGATTCAAGGCTTTGGTTTCGAAATATTTTTATTCTACATTTTTTTTCGAGATTTTTTTTTCGAAATTTTTACTTTCTATATTTTATTTTTCTAAAGGTAGACACATCCCTAGGCAGAATTGTCCTCGGAATTTCAACGTGCGTTCGTATGTTTTCTCTCATTTTTGCACGCTTAGTCTCGGTTATTCGTTATATCGTACTCGCTCTCATCCTAAAGAAACGCGTTTATTCATGAACATTTAAGAAAGGTCTCAGATTGAATACCTGTCCCATCTGACAATTTCTACTAATCTCTTTTATTTTAACTTTTTTTTAAATTCCCCTGTTTATCATTAAGTCTCTAACTTTTTCACAAAGTGCATAAAGCGGCCCACACACTCTCAGTTTTAACTGCGCAGTTGAATTGTATAAAAAAAACTGTACAATAACCTGAACTGAAACTTTGTGGGTACTTCAGTTTGTTTTATAGTTTCTCAGTTTCATCAGTTTTGTTGACTTGAGAACGTCTAATTTTTATTAAAAATGAGCAGAAAAAGAAAAGGAACTGAGAGAACTGAACGATAAACTGTGTGACCTGTACAGTTTACCGGAGCAAAAGAGGAGAAGCTCTGTCCTCAGAACGGATTGCAAATTGTTAAAAACTGCGCAGTTCACACAGTTTATACGTCGCACGCGATAAACTTCGCAGTTAAACTGAGAGTGTGTGGGCCGCTTAAGAGTGTATCTTTTCCTTGAAGAAAGTGTTTTTAAGTCCCTGATCTCATTAAGTTTTCTAATTGAGGCCAAGAGCAAGTGTTAATTCTAAGCCAAGTGTTTATTTTTTTTTAATGTTTTATATAAAATACAAAAATACAGTGCACCCCTGTTCGTCTCTATAAATATCGAAGAAGGTGTTATTAAAGTGGTTTCTTCTTTTAATGTAATGTAACAGCATATCTGTTGATAAAGTGTAAGAAAGTGCTTTAATTAGTTAAAAAGAACGAGAAAGTGTTTTGATTATCTCTTCATTTTAAAGTGTCTTCGAATCACCCTGCCTGAAAAAGTGAATAAGTGTGTAAGCAAGTGTCGGAATGCCCCTATTCTTATATTTTCTAAGCCCGGATCTATGTCTATCTATAAAGCCTCGGCCCACTGAAATCAAGAGTTTGCTGTCTTTTGTTTGGTATGAAAGTGCTCGTGGTTGTGATTTGGGGGTCTTCGGTATTCAGGAGTGTGTTTTGCGTGTGCTTTGAATCAAGACAGAAACGGAAGTTGAAGGAGATACAACAATGGTGAGGTATTTTTTATTTTATATACTAGACCTTCTTTTCGCCATTCCGAAATGTATGCCTAATCCGCCTAGAGATGGCTGTGCTTATTGTCTACGGTTGAGTTAGAAAATCTTAAGAATATTCCATAGACACTTTGAAATGAATGTCTAAAGCTTTCTCATGATAGTAGCTTGGTACAACAGCTGTAGCTTGATATTTGAATTGATTAATTCTTGACGATATTTTACACTTTTCAGTTGGCTATTTCCTGTACCATGCTCCCATTATAATCCACTGGTTGTTCAGCAATACTTAGATAAGTAGGCATACCATGCTAGTCCCGAGTTGAAAGAAGATCCATTGTCTTCTTGTTTTTGAATATTTTCTGCAGATCTTTATTTGTAGTGTGGATTCAATAGTCTCTCTGCGGTGTGCGAGATGGGCTCGAACAATATAAAATTACTTTCTTATCATAGGCAAACCTAAACTAAAATTTGTATTATTTGTTGAACCTAGTAGAACATTAGTATAAAGAAAAAATAAAGTAGGTACAAGAATACATGCCTGCGGAACATCAAAATTAAAGGCAAGTGTATCGGAAGATCAACTGTTGACTACAGCTTGAATGGATCTGGCCTGAAGAAAACTTTTCATCCAACAGACTTATTTTGGTGGACAGAGTTAGTAAGAATTTTTTTTTGATTTGATGAGGGCAGTTTACATCACAATGGGAGAGTTTTCTGTGCGTCAGATAAAGAAAAATTTTTACAAAGAACAGGTAATAGTCTTAGGGCATAGTTTTTGAGGACGATAGCCATGCCATATGATCCAGTGGCCGTCACTGTCTAGATTTTTAAGAATGTACCGAATCTTACGAAACCTATGTAAACTTCACTTCATTCGGTGTAGTTGATGAGTTTATTCACTTTGGAACTGATGATGAATATTATCTTAAAACATATTTGTGAGAAGATTAGTTTTTTCTTTAGGTACTATGGTGTTTCAGTAATGGTAGGAAGTAAGAAAGACAGAAGTATTTTATCACTTTTGCAATTGATCCAAAGTTGGCTGGGACATTAAGAAATTTTATTAGTAATGCTCTTACTCTGTTTTGCTCACCAAGATAACTTTCTTGGTTTAGTTAATGTAGAACAGCAGTCCATGTAGGCTCTATTTTTGATGGCGATAGCTTACGCAATCTTTGTTGAACCATGGTATGTGCAGAGATCAATTTTATGAGAATTCAAAATAACCTCTTGTTGGTGTCGGAATTCCTACAAATGTCAGTTCATCTTAGTTTGACCGTTTGTAGTTTAAAATTCGGTTACACGTGTCTTCCAGGTCAACCTTTTATGCCACGTTTACTAGGTTTTAAGCAGAACAGTTCCAGCTTAGTTTTGCTGCTGTATACATTCTGTTGTGAAAGTATGCACCATTGTCAGACCGCACTTTACACTTCTAAATCATCAGACAGCCTTTATCGTTGTGTAAGACGTGACATTTAACACCCTCATAGGTGGACTTAATAATAGTCTAAAATACCTCTCCTGCATAAAACATACCAGAGATAAATAGCAGGCGAAGCGAAGTCCTACATACATACATATACTTGACGCATTGCTTTAAGATGATCTGCGGTGAGTTACTGTAGTCGCTGCAAAACCCATCCCATCCTTATTTGACATCGAGAGTGCAATCAAGGTGTTCTTCACTCCACCTTCTCCACAGGACACATATACCTCTCCAGTTTCCGCATTCTGTTAGGTTTCTTTCTTTGGGGGTGATGATGGTCACTCCTTTCTTCTGATTGGACGAAGAGGATCAACGAATATAATTGGAAAAGCTCTCCAGGATTTTCATTAAGTCCTATCACTTTCTTCTTCTTAAGTGCCATGATCGCGGTTAAGATCTCAGTGTCACTGGGTGACTCGAATTCGAGTATTTATTGCTACGGCAAGCTCATTACAGTGAAATGGCGACGCTGTCGGTTCAACGGTTCCTCCTTCTTTTGAGCAAGGATCAGTCCAGACTCATCACAAAATGTTGTTTGAAACTATAATCATCTATCAGTACTTTTGTGAATCTATAAACGGTCATACTGTTGCATTTATTCGCTCCTTTTTCAGTTTCTGAACCTACGGCAGTAATACGACTTCGTTTGTCGCATCTCACATAGCGTAGTGTACTTACATACTTTTATTCTTTACTGGGATTTCAGCTCAACTTCTCTAAGTACTGCTGAAAAAGCTGCGATTTGAGCTTTGGGTGAAATACACTCTTCGATACGTTTCCAGGGTTCTGCGGATATCCATGGACAGTAAGTTTTTTAAACCTTATACCGACAAACTGTCCTGCTCTTTTTTGTTCTTTGTTTACATTTTTCTGGTTGTTTCCCAGTTCCAGAAAGTGGCTAGCTACTCTTGCGCCTACATTTTCTAAGTGTGGCCTTGTATCTGTCCCATTCTATTTTGCGGAGGTTTTGTTTTGCAGCTACTCGTAACATTCTACCTGAAACCCGTTAATTTAAATGGGATGATCCTTTGATTCCACATTGTCAGCTCATTTGAACCTTTCCAACTTCTGCTGTTGTTGTTGGTACTCCCATTTGCATAGTTGGTTTGGAGCCCGAAGCAGGCTCTGCCCGAAGTGAAGGTATATGCCTTTAAATTTCAGCTTACTTTTGAATCCTACATCCGCGATAAAGGGAACGTCAAGCGCCTTTATCTCCTCAGTGCTAAGTGTAGTTGTTGCGTAGAGATTTTGGGAGTACAGCCCCTTGTCGATTTTTTCTTCTGATCCGTAACAATCTTTGTGACCCTTTTAAAACCAAGGTGCCACTTTGCTCTTACATCACAGAGAGCCGTTCTCAGCTGGTTTTGTCAATCCATAAAGTGAATACCTTCCTGTGAACAAATCTTTCTTTCTCCGTGTCAGTAGGTCTTAGGTTACTTCTACTACTGCTTCCTCGTGTGAAATCAATTGACCAATTTTTTACAAGAGTTTACTTCTGGAATGATATTCGATGTCACTGGTCGTCCAAAATTTTCTATCTCTGTTAGTAAGCCCTAACCCACTTCCCCAGACTGCCATTCGAGAATTCCTTCGCAAAAAAAAAACATACCTATTGTGAGGAATTTAAGTTTTGCGCAACAGTAGTAGACATTCTGTTTAAACGAGGCATCACTTCTGAAAGATTGAACTTTTGCTTATAACCGTAAGAAAAAATAATTTTCGATTTATCCAAATCCAGGTATGACTCAAAACGGTGTAAATTTCCTTACTTGTAACTAAAAATATGCCGTCATTGTAATGGATATGCCCTCGGTAACACATTTCGTTAGTCAATTTATGATAGCCGTAGCCAATATTCCCTGCTAATTAGCAACAAAGTCGCATTTTTTGAACTCAAATTCAAAAAATAATATATGGCGACGATCGTGCTCCAAATAAACTTTCGTCATCCGATTTTAGATATTACTAGTTTGTAATTTTTTTTTTTTTTTGACACATTATGGTACGTGTGTCCTCGACAACAACTCTGGTAGACATCTTTATGTCACCTCGCGACTAGTTAACAATTTCGTTTCATCTAAATATAGACCTTACCGTGAACTTTTGTTTTAATTTACACCACATTGGACTCACTGATCACAATTCGATCACACGATTAATTAGTAACGTGCTTACTACTTCGATTTGGTTAAAACAATCCGAAAACAGAGTTTTGGGCCACCTTTTCACACTTAGTTACTAAGTAAGTAATAAACTTTGATTTTAGTCGTCTTGGACCTGCTCTAAAATGAACTAGAAAACAAATAAACAATTTAATTAGAATGACAGTGAAACCTGCTTTCAACATGCTTGCATGAGTTCGAAGTGGTTCAAAGCAGGGTTGAAGTTTTCCATCACAAGATGCGTGCGTATGCATTTAGTCATGATTGCGCGTCATGCGTGAAATTGTCCAATTTCGAAATGTGTATAGATACCCAAATTAAAAAATGAAAGTGATTTCATACAAAAAATTTAATAAATACAATATAAAACCGAGGTTAACGTCTAAATTTAACATTTACAGTACAACTATTGAGATATTTGAATTAAATTTTAGATCACAAATGTCATCACGGGCTTTAGAAATACACGCAGGTAGAGGGTTGCTAGTCAGCACTGGAAAGGTATTTGTGGCATAGTCATCGAATGAGGTGTAATTCGGGACGGTACTGGTGTGCCCATAGCCGGTGGTAGAGGGGCTGAGATGACAGGATACTGTATTGGTTTGAATTGACATTTCTTGGCGTGGGTCCGCATGTTGCTGGATTGCGTAAAGGCCTGGTTACAGTTCGGATGGGGGCAGACATATGGCTTACAGCCGGTGTGGTAGTTGAGATGCGTTTTCAGGTGGTGCTTCTTGGTGAAGGCTTTCGGGCAGATTGGACAGTTGAATGGCTTTATACCTGTGATGGGAGTTGGAGAAAAATAAGTTTGCACTGGTAGATTGGGCTTTCACTTACCTGAGTGCAGTCGATGATGCAGTGTCATATTACTGCGATCGGCAAAGGATTTTCCGCAAACCGAACATTGGTAGGGTTTTTCACCGCTATGCGTCCGCATATGTTGTTTGAGGAGCATTTTCCGAGAAAAACGTTTGCCACATTCCGAGCACTTGTGCGGCTTAACTCCCGTGTGGATGCGAACATGCATATTGAAGGCCACTCTTTGGTTGAAGGACTTAGGGCAGTAAGGACATTCGTATTCCTTTTTGTTTCTGTTGAGGAAAATTTATGGAATTTGTTATTGTTATAATAGATAAACACTTTATGTATGATGTACACTATACTCGTAAGCCGAGTGCGATAAAAGTTTAAAGTTCGCGTTGGGGTGCTAATTAGAAAGTCAGTGTACAGGGGTAGTGAATGAGATACTCCTAATCTTGGATAGCGATATCAGGGAAGTTTCTTCTCATAGTTAGAAACTTGATGGAGTCTGCTGTGTTGGACAGCTAGTGTTGGTCTCGGAGTTAATCCATCCAAGACTGGATTAGTATTGTTCACAAGAAAGTAAAAATACCATATACATATGTACATATATGTAACTCCTCCAAAACTCAAGGGATTGAATTGCATTTTGCAGAACACGCCAAATGCTTGGGGGTTTTTCTCGATTAAAAACTCATTTGGAAACTAAATATTGAAGACCATGCTAGGAAAGCCTCGATTGCCCTGTATTCATGTAAGAACGCGTTAGGTCCAAACTCCAGCCCCAGTTTGTTCACTGGATATACATCCATCCTTATGTACGGAGTACTAGTCTGGTGGACTGCACTGGACAAGAAAAGCAACATTGGAATACTTGAGAACGTTCAAAGGGTATAACCACTCCTACAGCAGCACCTGAAAATCCATCTTCTTCCCGTTGATATCTTTTGGAAGCTGATAGCGGCTAAAGCAGCATTACGACTTAGAAAATCCTTGCAACTGGCTCGCCGGAATCAGGGCCAAGCAAGCATCCCAAACGACCATAACACCATTCCTAGCAATTGGAACTTTATTGTTTCCTATCTGGACTTTAACGCTAAGTATAAAACCAGGATTTCCAGCAGAAGTGCTTGGGAATCGGCAGAAGTTTTCTATTTAGACAGTTAAGCAGCAAAAAAAACCCTTGGAATTGCAAATAATTCGATATAAGTTAGCAAATCAATACCGCGGATTTCTTAATGAGATAGTTGTCAGGTGGAACGTACCAATGTGCATGGTTCTAGACTACGGGGATATATCAGGCAATTGTAAAGCGGACGGATAGACTAGAACCTCTCTGATAATAGGGGGAATACGTCACCACCTAATAAACAAAATTCCAATTAGATACTGCAGCCATTAGAATGGCAACCATTAGGTGGAACAATACCAGTACATGTCTCCCTGCTAAGCAAATCTGGCCAGAGCTGGATTGCAGGAAAACCAGTAGACTTATTTCCGTCAATAGAACAAATCTAAGAAATCAAATCAATCAAATCAAATCTAAGAGTCGGCGCCCTCAAAGGGCACTATCTGGTAGGCAGACATGCCAAAAGGCTTGGTGCGCCTTTCAACGATTGCTGTAGAAGCTGTAGCAATGGAGAAGAGGAGAAAACCTTTGATACATCTTCTATCGGTTTTGAGAAAAAAAATTCTAGGAGAGTTCTTCTCCGAAGATTTTAACGACTTAGCTAGACTTGACTTAAGTAAAATAAAAAGCTTCGTCACCGGGATAAACTGGTTAAATGCTTAAACAGCGAACCGTACTTCTTCGGCATGGGTTCACAACGAATCTGGTTACCCTGTCCGCTGTCCCATTTGGGAAGTCTCCATGTAAGTCTCTGGTGCTGGTAATCGGTTTTTCAACCGGACTTGTGTGTGTCCCTGCTGAGCGGAAACAAGCACCAAAACTAGCCCATCAAAAGCAAAATCTATTCCAGTCTGACCTCGTTGTTTCCTTTTCTTTAACCTTAGACCGTTCTTGTCCTATGAACTTTATAAGCATGGGAAATTTTAACCTGTTGGTCAGTAATTTCATAACATTTTATCCCTTCATGCCCCCTGTGTATGCACAAAGAGTTGGAGCTCTTAGTCCAACTAGGCTATTAGAGTGATTTTTGAGATTTTGTGGTAGAGGTAGTGGTATTCTCGAAAACCAGAACTTAAGATCTGAAATTCATCATACCTCATTTGCGATAAGTATTGCTGCTTTCTTGATAAAAAGAGTAGGGAAATCAGCCTAATTTTTATTTTTTTATGGATCCTATGATGCCAAGGTACGCCAGCCTTTCTAGTTAGGATCATAGTCGAATTAGTAAAACCAAAATGGATAAAACGATAGTTCTATCGACCGTCAGAACGTCGACAGACTTATGGCTTTTGATGTGTTGAATTGTTACCTGACATAGGAAAGGAAGATTGCCTAGTGCAGTAGTTTTAAACAAGGGTGTTGTTAGATTTTATTAATCCTTGTGTTATCCTAGTTAAACTAGTCGTCCAGATTTCGTACTGAATTGTAACATTCGGTTTTGATTGAATCTCGATTTATTTCTGGATAAAGTGGACGCGACTATCAATATTTGTAACAAAAATTCACAGATAATCACCATAAATATCTTCTAAAACCAAAATTTGTTTTTATTAAAGGAAACTTCCTTCTAGCTTCTACGAAACTTCTTTAAACTTTTTTCATACCTCTTGCACTATACGTAAAATTACAAACAAGTTTATCACTTACCGATGAATTTTCATGTGACTACTTAGATATCCTTTATCGTTGAAAGTTTTCCCGCATTCAGGACACTCAGCAGCAAATTCCTTTGTCCCTCGATGAACCGACAAGTGATATTTGTAGTTTCGCAACTGAGAGAATCCCTTGCCACAATCAAGACATTCGTATCGTGGAGACTTGTGAGTCTTTTCATGGGACTGCAACGAGAAAATGGAACAGATTTACACATGTAGATATATTTATTTACAGATAAAGGGGAAAGGAAAGAAACAAATGGCTTAATGCCTTCGCCGACGGCTTTTATAGTCTTGAAATGAAGTGGTTATACATTTGGCTTTCAAGGCGAGTAATATTCGAGAGT
The DNA here is from genome assembly GCA_905220385.1 of Xylota sylvarum. Lineage (NCBI taxonomy): Eukaryota > Metazoa > Arthropoda > Insecta > Diptera > Syrphidae > Xylota > Xylota sylvarum. Next base: position 96,035,241 of record LR999957.1, on the reverse strand, counting down.
TAATTAAGAATATTTATGGAAACCTACGCTATAAAGCAGAATGGATTACATAAAACTTCCTTCAGGATAATCTGGGTGGTAGAGAATGCTGAAATAAACGTAGAACAGTAAGAAGAAGGCTCAAAACAAGAGAAACTGAAAGCCTACAAACTTAAAACTCCACTTCTTCAAAAGTAAATTTTTACAAGATAAAATGTTTTCTAACCAACGAACGTTTTAAAGTGACCCTCATCAGTCTATCCACAGATATAGACCATTCCAAATAAAGCTTAATTTAAATAAAATTGTTGATAAAGCTGTAGCAAAGATTGCACCTAAGTGACAAATATACGTCTGAAATAGAGAATAAAATTGGACTCTAAAACAGTCTACAAAAGAAAGTACATATTTTGTGTAGATATTCAATTATCGAAAGGATATTTTTTCGTAGTAAACTGAGTCTTAAACATAGTTCCTATTTCTTTTTATTTTCACCACCACAATTCTATAGATATTTGTACATAGATTGGGCAGGATATTTGTTAACCCATCCGTGCTAGCCGACGGTAAATCACATTTCTGTGAAAACAAACTCACCTGCAATGTATCAGCACATCCAAAGACCTTTTCACAAATCGGACATTTAAAACTGCTCTCATCTTCTGTATCCTTATTGCATCTACTTTGTCCTTTCACTGGCATTTTACTGCCCACAACAGCAGCACCACCCGCTTGTGCGTGTACATTAACGGTCACCGAATTCACTAGTAAATTCTCGACAAATTCTTGTGAATTTACAAACTGCGCCGCCGCCGCAGCCCCGAACCAAACATTCGCTGCCGCCGCTGTTGTCGAGTCCTTATACAAAGGATATTTGGGGAAATTTAAATTTTTATAAAACATCTCACAATCATTACAATTCTGCACACTGGTCGCGTTCAAAAATTTACAAACTCGCGGACGAATCACTTCACCATTACCGCCACCACCACCACCAGGACGAGATGAGGAGAAATTCAACGCGTGACTCACGAAAGGATTCAGCACATTCGGAAAATATGAAAATTTGCCGAAATCATTGTGAGGAAAACTCGAAAAACCCTGAACACTTCCGGTTTTCGATAAATCCAAAATATCCGCCGAGGCGTTATCCTTTTTTAGCGACGGCGCCTGATCTTCATCCCCCAATATTCGATTGATACTAAAATCAGTTATCCTTTTATATTCCGTGGCCGTATCCAAACTCTGTACCCGTTGCAAAATGACATGTTTCAAGCCCATCCTCACGTCAGTCATTCTCTAATTCTGATCGCAACCGATTCAATGATTTTCTTCAGAGTTCCGTTTCACTGAAGCGGCTTCCTCTCCACACCTGTTTCGATGGAAGTCAAAATCTTAAATGATTGCTGTTGACACGGACACCAGAGTGGTGTCGGTGGTTGGTTTGGTCGCCCCAAAGTCGCACATCACAGCGACACTCAACAGATCATTCTCACCGTTCGGACTGTCATAAAAAAAAAAGTAAAAAAAAATAACACCCCGCATCGCCCGCAGGGGTCCCAACTATCTATACATGACATTACTACCGTATTATGTGGAAGCTGTGTGTTCGGTGTGATTCGATCTTGTCAACAGAGCGCTACAGCAGCTACACTGATTCGGATGCTGGAAGTGGTGGTTGATGGGTACGCGCAGGGTTTTATTGCTCGCTGTTATCACAGATACCACACACAGGTGCGGTGAATGGACAATGGTCAGTGTATTTGCTGGCGCAATGCGTATAACTGCGAATGTGAGGTGTTTTCCTTCACCAGCACACCCATACTCTCAGATACGTCGACGACGACGACGACGACGACGCACGGTAGGATGCAGTATGGGTAAAATATTTTTCGTGGATTAACAAAGTACAAACTGAGATTGAACACTGGTCGAGAGGAGGGCTGCGGTAATTAATGAGGGCAATAAAATTCTCGTCGTTTAAAATAAACAAATCATTTGTACTTGGGAGTTTTGCTTAGATGAATTGAAGAACGGAGTGATGGGAAAATTGAAAAGGATCTGAGATTGTTATCCTTCTTTTTTTTTTTATGAGAAAGTGTTTAGATAAGAACATCTCTCTTTGTGGGAAATATTAGGGGTTAATTATGAAATTATGTCTTCGTGACAACATTCATTACTTAATTGTAGGTTTTAGGTCATTTCAATCTGATTTGGAAGAGTACGAGAAGAAGCCACAATTTAAGAGATGAAGGGAGATTAAAGAAAGCCTGGGTGTTCTTGCTTATTCGTCAAAAATGATAAAAGGCTATTGTTGCGGCAGATTTGGTGGTAACCGTGACTTATTCGATAACTCGCAGAGGAACATTTTTTTCTTTTGATCCCGAGTTTCAAATCATAGTCCACAAAGTTGTGATTAATTAATTTTTAGATTTTAGATTAGTTTCTAACGTACGGCGTACTTGTGGCATGTCAAGGAGGTGCAAATTGACAGAAGCAAAAAAAGAATAAATATGCCGGAAACCGGAGTGTTCAAAATGGGGTTTGACAAGTGTGTCATTCCCTGCGACTCCATCTATCGGCCATTAGAGTGTAAGCTACTTTTTTTTAGGGTCCATCGGTGCTATGGTATCTTCTCGGATTCGTACCAGAAACAAGTATGTAAGTAGTCCGACGCACTAACTAGCATAAAACTTATGCATCAAAGGTCCGACTCTTTTATTTTTATTCGGTTGACGTGAGATGTAAAACCGAGTGGCTCAGTGGTTAGGGCGTGAGGCTACTAAGTGGAAGTTCGAGGTTCGATTACTAGACCACACCAGAATTTGTCAAGATCCGACTTTTGAAAAAAATCCATTCATATTATGTAAATATTGAGAAGGGGGGGATTCACCAATTGTGAATCTCTGACATGGAATACCCTAAAAAAAAAAGACACAAGATGGTCTGTAGCTTTGGTGTAGCTAAACGGCCTCCCTGAATCAACCAGAAATTGTTATAAATTTTAAGATTTTTAACGGTGGCTTTCCTGACAGGCGCCCAGGTTTTCCTAGTTCTGGACAGGCTTGGGCATTCTCGCACATCGTGGTTTGCTGTGAGTGCTATGAGTTCTTCACCGCATCGCTTCATAAGTTTGGATTTGATGACTTGGAATGATATGGCCTTCATAGCGGCTTGAATGTCGATGTATATGTGGATCATCGTGGTTTGGAAGTTCAAGTGAGTGAGCAATTTAGAGTTTGGATGAGTATATGCCAGTTCGTCAGTTTTGATCCGTCCGTGCAAATCGAAATTGTTTTAAGTTTAGGCTGAAGTCGTGGGTGATATACATAAGTATAATCTTTCTCGGTACCCAAGTGTGCCCATCTCGCAATAGTGCGGTGGCCCGTATCGCTCTATTTCCAAAGGTTGGATTGTTTTAAGTGCAGGACACTCATTGCAGGTGTTTCCTAAAGGTGTAGGTCTAATGGGCTCAGTGCCAGTATAGTTTCAAGGGCTGTAGTCGGCATGGTTCTGATGGCACTATTAGTTCCTATACATGCTAATCTTTGTAGCCTGGTCAGTGCCTTAAGGTACGTGATCTTATCTGCTGCAGACTACCAAACTAGGCACCCAAAAGATAGTATGGGTCTGACGATGGCTGTGTACATCCAGTGGATGATGGCGGGCTTGGGCTTCCATTTCTTACCAAAGATTTTGCTGCACGTATAGAAGGCTAGGGAAACCTTCCTTATCCGTTCTGATGTGTTTTCTTTTCAGGTCAGCTTACGGTGGGGTATACCACCTAATCTGAGATTTGAAGGGGTGTACCGTTGAGTCTTAAGGGCCTCGTCTGTGGGGGGTTAACGTTTACTCTATATTGATTGAAGTATTTCGGTAATGACTTACCTGTCGCCATTATGACAACATCATCCGCGTATGCGACAATTTTGACCACAATTTGTTCAAATTTCTCTAAAATTTCATTTTGCAACCAGTATCCATAGTAGAAGGGATAGGACCCCACCTTGTGAGGTGCCTCTAGAGGCCAGTGCATATATTTGGCAGTCTTCCAGTTCTGAGTTCATGCGTCTCGTCTTAAGCATGCATTCAACCCAGTCTGAGATTACTGAGTCTGAGTTATGGATTCCTGATTTTACATTGCCGTGGGCCATTCATGTTAAAAATATAACAGTTTAACTATGATGGTGATGTTATTAGCAAATTCCAGTATTTTAGTCTCTTCGGTTTTTTGTCAGACTCATGGTCGTGAAAGATGGACTGTAACAAAAAACGTTGGTGTTGTTCGAGAATCGCACCTCGAACTTATAGTTAGTAGTCCGATATACTTACAACGACGACACAGCTCCAGATCAAGTGCTGTTGTCTAATTTCATTTCCTGGATGTCATGTGGCCTTTTGTGGCAGCTGAAATATATGTACATATGTATGTCCCATCTTACTTTTTTCTTTAACCTTTTGTCCTCACACACCTTATTTACTATGTGCCATGCCAAGAACCTTTTCAAGGTGGACCCTTCTTTTAATAATGGAGCACTTCATTCGCTTGTGTTTCATCAACAAAATTACCTCTGTTTTCTTAGATGCTTCTTGGATCTGCCCTCTGTCTTCAAAGGAATCTATTATTCCGAACGAAAATCCATGGTTTTACTCCAACATACATATGTATACCCTCAGAAGTATCCATGTGCTAACTTCAGCTCTGCTATACAATCCTGGACATCCCCGATTCAGAATCAGCTCACAATCGCATAGCATCAGTAGCAGTCTCAAATAACGAGACCAATAAATAATCCATAACCGCTGGAGCTTGGCAGTGCGCGGATTTGTCCACAACTTTTCCTTATGAGATCCATCTGAGTGGGAAATTTATAACCAAAATACCCGAGGACGGCATATGGTCCGCGCAAGCGCTGACTGCCTGCAGACCGCCCGCCCCGTATCATAACGATGTGCTGATGTGAAACATGCCTCGCCGCCACCGAACCAAAAAGCCCAAGCAGGAGCTCTCCTATACATACCACCATCAACCCATAGTGCGTTGCGAAGCTTCTTAAGGAGTAAGATTTACCTTTTATTTGGATTTTAATTGCTTTATAAACTGCCAGCAATTAATATTCCCCTCCGAGTTATCTGGAAAATTTAATCATTTCACTGCCGCGCGCTCAGTCGCGCATCTCTTAGATGCGATGTAGAGATATTGGCAGCCTATGACATGGGCTTCGGTTTTCGTTGTTTATTCGCAGAACGCTCTTTCATCAGAAATCCACATTTAATCATGTGAATAATGATTATTGGTGCGTTAATGGTTTGTTTTACATATTCCTCTGTGTGTGCCGCTAAAGTTTGCCGAGATCCGATAGTCCCAGTCCCAGTCGTAGCAGAGACGCCTCATAGTTACGAATTATGTACGAACAAAGGCGGTGTTTGGTTCTAAAATCAATTCCATTCTCGAGACTTGGCCATTGCTACCACCAGCCAGCAGAGGAGATTCCAATCCGGTACTCGGATTTTATTTCACACTCTTAATTGCATGGCTAGGGTGGCCGAAATCAATCATTTCGGGATCCAAACGCGGTGCTGGGGGGCGGGACCACTGTCCTTATCGTTCAATCGCAAAAGTTTAATTATATTTTTCTTGTCCGTATGTCTTAGGTGGTTTTTGGGTAAAATTGAAGTCGCAACAACAACCAACAAGACAAATGGGGAATAACTATTAAAATGAACACAAAATTAAAAGTTTTCTATTCGGTTTAAATGTTAAAAGTGTGTTTGTTGTGTGTTTAGTTAGATTTTTATGCAAATTTCCGTGATTTGTCGGGACTTTGTGGAAAATAACTACTTTGAGGTGGTGCGGTGCGGTGGGGTGCTGTTTAAGCCCTCGATTTCGAATGTCAAAAGTGGAATGCTATCCATCAACTGTGAATGTATTTTGGGATGTATTGAGGTGTTGATGGCTTTTTGATAGGACTGCGCAGGAGAGCAGTTAAATGGAGAAGGTGGTTTCTGTAATTAAATTCTTATTCTGAGCTTTGTTCTAACTGTCGGGGTACGACAATAGCGGGGGCAGAAATACATACATATGTAGATAGTTATGTGACAACTGCAATCGATTCGATGAATTTTGTATGCTAATTATATGCTATTTAGTGGTCATCAATGCAGAAGTCTTTAAATGTGACAGATTACGAGACTTGATTTGGGGACAATTTAAATGTTAAAAATACTTCGTTTTACACTTGTTGTAGAGCATTGGGGGTTTTAGGGGATCAGGCCAGACGGTGACTGCCATGTTTATTTTTGGGAGCTAGATGATGGTTACTTTTTGCATTTGTTTGTAGAAAAGCTTTGGTGTTCATTTGCTGTGTTCTGATTAAGCCGAAGTTACTCCCTGAAATTCGATTAAGGTTGGTAAGTAAAAGTGGCAGCTTCAATGATCCACAATGAAACTGAAATTAGCACTTCTGTGCCATTTTAATACCACAACTCACGAGACCTGTTTGTCAATGCTGTTGTTAGTATCTTCATAGAAGAAAGCAGCAAAAACCTCCACAACCATCCTGTGGAGTTTAGAAAACTGACTAATTCGCTGATTTTTTTTTCGAGATTTTGTTAAGGTTGTCAAAGAAGGTTTGCCTAGTATACGATATAGAACCGGACACCAGCAGAGAAGATGAAACACTGTTTCCTTTTCTCTCTCATTTTTGCAGTTGCGACAATGTGGCGTTAAATGGGACGCCTAATTTGGACGCGTGTATTCCTATAAGCCAGTGACCCGTACTAATTGCTATGATCCTTGAACCCTGCAGTCCATTTTTGAACCATCTGTATCAGTTGTCGTTTCATACTCCTTTATTACCTCACCTTTTTTCCAGTCCAGCCTTAATGGGAAGCCTACTGTGAAGACTTTCCTAAAGTTCCCTGAGGTGTTCCTCTTTCGACTGACTTGGTTGAAATACTGCTGCAAAGAGTTTATTGAATGATTGGATGATTCTAGTTCTTAGCATGGCCAGTATCCATTGGCTAATTAATAAACTTCTCCACGCCCAATTGGATTAGTGATTCCTGAATCGGTTCAATGTGGATTGAAGGCCATCTAGGAAAATCGATAGAGTAAATTCTTTGTAGTAGAGTTTAATTTTTCAATCGTTCGCACAACTTCGTGGAGCGCTATCTCTATCGATCGCTTTTAGTATAGACGTACTGTGAATTAGATAAAGATGATCTTTCGAGAGTTTTTCGTATGTGGGTGTCTAAAATACGTTGCAACCTTTTGAGTAGAAAAGAAGTTAAGGTTATGGGGGTGAAATCCTTCGCGGATGCTTCTCAAATTTTGGAATGAACACTACATGAACGCGTCTACATCTCAGGGTGACGTGGTTTAATAATAAACAACTTCTCAAAATCGATACAAGAGACGGAACTACCTAGTCCACTGTTTTCATTTTTCAAGTCGGGTATTTCGGGTAGTTTTTAGTTAATTACTTGACCGAATTCCTTCCAGTCAATTCTCCTAGGGTTTCTAAAGGGCTTGGGAGGATCAATCTTGATGCTCACATTATTAAGAATCCAGTTGTGGTCCGAAAAGGACTTACGCTTGGATACCCTCGAGTTTTCTACCTTAACATCCCCTGAAGTTTTTCGCACTCGGAAAGATGAAAGTTGGAGAGTTATGTTGGATGTGACTAAGAAATCAGATGGAGACTCATCGCGTACGTTAATTTCAGAATTGCTTTAAAGCGTATGTCTTGCATTCGCGTTGCAGACCAGAAGAAGTTTGTCCATATTTGATGTTGTTTTGGCAGTAAACTGTCCTACAGGATGAGTTCTTCTTCTGGAGTTTCTCTGCCTTAATGACTGCCCAGTCATTCAATGGAACCGCCGGATTGTCTAGTTTAAGATATTGAGCAGGCAGTCAATCTTCATATTGGGCAGCCAGGTGTGGTCTCTTGGGATTTCTTTCGGCGGGATAAGCTTGAACTTTAAGCCCTCGCTTAGCAATACTCTCGCCAAGAAAATCTGATCACATCGGATTACCCTATATCCCCTGATCAATTCGATGGAATTAAAATACGGTAGAGGTTGCCTGAATCTCCCAACAGATAGTCTATCACCTCATGCTTCCATCACCGATTTACCATCCGAAGAGCACTCGTTTACTAGGGCAAGCTGCAGGTGATCCCTAAACACCTCTGAGAAGTGTCGCGCCTGGATACAGCTAGCCATAAATGTGACAGGTTTGTTTTGCTATGCCGCCACCGAAAGTTTAGCAACCTTGCATTTCCTCGAGACATGAGTAGTTCCATCCGAGGACTTATTTCGCTTGTTCTTTTGACTGTTGTCGCACTACCAGGAGATCGTTGTATTCGTTAACACCTGCCTGGTATTTAATTTTGTCACTTGCGTCCTTTTCGTGCACGGTACCTCCCGACTCATTTTTGGTAATCTCGCCTAGAATGTACCGTGCCATATTGTACCGGCTTTTCAGGGTAGGTTCCCTTTGTCTTTTTCGGCGATCCAATGCCACTACCCTTACTGTCCTTCGATTGCGACCAGCTTAGTTTTTTCACTCGCTGCAGCCCTTTAATGAGATGTAACGGCACGGCGTTTCGATAATCTTATGTCGATCATCTTCGCCCAAATGCGACAATTTTGTTTATTGACATAGCCTTTGAGCCAAAAATTAGCCTCATAGCTGAACACAATTTTTTTATAAAACAGCGACCGATGGTCATCCGACTTCAATTCTTACACGAGCTGGATCTTGTAAGCCTTTAAATCAAGACTTTTACGAAACATTTTTCATGAAGTGGACGGACAAAGAGCGAGCTGTTCTGAACGACGTCGAATCAATAAATTTGGATCTTCTTCAACACTCTCCTGAACGGATGCAATATTCTCTTCAGTACGCACTCTTCTTATGCGTCCACTACATCTTGCAAAGAAAATGTTGTGCAAAAACGGTCAACAATACACCGATTAACGGTCTCAGATGCTCGATTATGTCGGGTATTATATGATGCAAGTGCTCTATAAGTTTGGCGCACAGAACCATAATTTTGGAATCAAATTTCGAAAACTTGGTAACATTGTTGAAGCGTGTATGTCATCACGATAAAATTGAGAACATTAGTACTGAATAAAAATGACACTGACAGTTTGCAATCTGACAATTTGTTCGACAGATAAAACTGACTGAAGTTAGTACTGCGTTAATAAAAACACCCTTTACACCCCTTACAATACATATGCATAGAAGTATTCTTCAATTTTTATCCTTTCGGAATTTCTTCTTCGGCGCCTCATAGCTTCCCAACTTTCCTCACTAGTCACTTATATCAGAACATTAAGAATTTCCAACTTCACCCAATCCTCCAGAAACTGAAATTTTCTCACACGCCCATTAAGTATTTTGATTAAAATAATTACCTGACATCCAGCATCCCTATAATCCAATTAAGCAAACTAATAAACGATCAACCACAACAATAATAGTAATAATTATCATTATTATCGCAAAGCAAATACATACATAACAATCCTCTTCAATGCACAACCAGCACATCCTTCACGCTGTAAAGCATCCTCACTGTTCCCCCCACAAACGACGTGACCATAAATATCCCCAATTAACCATCGAACAGTTACAAATCGCTACTAATTGACAGAGGAAGGCCGACGCCGCGCCGATCACAACTGCGCGTACAATAAACATTGCGCCTCGCACGTGACCAAAGCCACAACCCTGCGGTGCGCTTCCTCTAAAACAAGTTCCTTTTCATCTCGATCGATGTAGATGGGGCAAGCTACAGGCCAACAGGAGGCCAATATAGCACTAAACGATACAAACTGGCGCGCAAGCGTGTTGTACTACCGATCCAAACTAATTGCTTACATCCCACGGGAAGAGGAAGCAATCAGTGAATTCCCTTGTACCTACATCGGGAACCTTTTTGTTTGCATTTACTTACACCATCAGCGATCGAAGGAAACAGCCCGATCGGAATGTACCATTGCTGGCTTAAATAGGTCGATCTCGATGCAATGCAACGCAGAGTGGCGTAAGAACAGACGTGCACAGGAATATGCGGGCGTGGCGGTATGTACGTGAACATTGATTTACAATTCTGTGATAAAAAATTATAAAATTAGCACCTGCTGAGTGGCACTTATAATTCTTTTCGGCATTATGGTGTTTTTTTCGTTATGGAACTTTGACAGATAACAATGGGTCACGCGATTGCCAATAAAATTTGGCCAAAGGTTGGAGGGTTTGAAGTTTCTATTTTTCTTTTTTTTTTTAATTTTTTTTTTCTACGAATTTATTACTTCGCTAACAAATGAAAGATGCTACAAGGTATTTCATCATCAGTGGCAAACATTAAAGTTGTTAAATTTTGTTTTTTTATATTTTTTTTTTCGGTGTAATTTCAATTTCTCTTCAAAAACATACACAGTAGGCTACGATTATATTGAGGAGAACCTGATTTTTGTGGCTGAACGTTCAAAGTCAAAGATTTAAGGCTTAAGTGTTATGATAGCGTCAAATAAAGTGCCGCAACTGATGTGTTTGCTATTCGGCTTGTGGAAGGTGTGTATTCGTTTTTATTGCATATTCTATCAAAGAATGTCCGGTAGACCTTTGAATTGTAGGTACGTATAGTTTCATAGGCTTCACATGCCGATAACCATAAAAGCTTAGTAGGAATTAGATCCTAGTTGAAACGATGTGATGGGTGATGGGAGAAGTAGTGTTATTATTAAGATATTTGGCTTTGGAAGATGGGTATTATTACAAACTAACACCTCTCGGTATACCTCCTGAATATCACATCACTGACGATAGACATTTTATTGCGAAGAGAGTTATCATCAACTGCTGATCTGCTTCGCATCTTTGATGGTTTCTGTGTTGTCCAAATCTGTGTTGAAACGCCCTAATTCCCAACAGGTAGTAGAAGTTCGAGTCGTTCGTAAGAAAAAACATAAAAAAATGTGTCTTATCTTCCATTTAGTTGCCAGCTTTTTAGACAATGTAAATCTGCTTGTTACTCTTTCATCTGGAAGGTCTGTGCGAGATTTTTAAACCTGCCTCCAGTTGCGTTCTCCAAGTCGGTTGATCGCCTCTCCGTCTCCGAAGTCCGTCAACGCAAACTGGGCCGAACATTTTACGAAGAATATTTCTCTCGAAGCGACCGAGGATATCTTCATCCGCTTTTGATATAGTCCAAGCTTTAGCGCCATAAAGTAGGACTGCGAAGATCAAGGTCTTATACAGAATCTCCTTAGTTGTTCGGGATAGGCCTCTACTACTCAAATGCCTTCTCAGTACAATTCTTCTTTTAATTTCTCCTGAGATGTTATTATCAGAATTTATAGGAGAGTAGAGTTAGACGTCCCTTACTACCTCAAAGTTATAGCTGTCGATTATGACTTTCTGTCCAATTTGTCGATGTTGTGCGTCGTTTCTGGTTGACATATACTTGGTCTTGCCATCGTTTACCTCTTTCCTTTCAATATTAGTGACAGCCCGCTGAGGTCTACCAATTATATCAATATCGTCGGAGTACGCTTGTTATTGCATTTACTTTTGAAAGATTGTGCCTCCAATGCTGGCTTGTGAGTTTCGCACAATTCTTTCAAGTATGATGTTAAAGAAGTCACATGACAGCGCGTCACGTTGTCTAAATCCTTCTTTTGCATCAATCATCATCGTCATTCTGCACAATCTGACGGGTTTGGCAGGGATACCAAAACTAGGAATGGATCTGTATAGCTCATTTCTATAGATGCTGTCATATGCGGCCTTAAAATCGATGAAAAGATGGTAGGTATCGATTTGAACTTCTTGAGTTTTCTACAGGATCTGCCGAAGTGTAAAGATTTGATCGATTGTGGACTTCCTGATCCAACACCACACTGATCCGGTTGTTGATGAAGAGTTTCCGACATCCACACAGGAAGGCAGATATGATCTTTTACTAAGTTAAATCTTCCCACAGTTGCTCTTCTTTGTTGTGGAGTTTGGGATATCCGCATTCGTATCTGGGCTGCAACAAGGTAAGACATCTAGAATACTGGAGGCATGCCCATGCACATTCCTCTCAACATATCTGTAGTGAACAAACACGCTGATTGTTGATGTCTATATATCCGAATTCTAAGGTTGTTGCTTCACGATCACCAAACAACCGCTTCGTAAGGTCAATGATGTGGGACTTAGTTCCAAATGTAGATGTTCTCCTGAACATTCTACGGTATTATCAGAGAATTTTTGTGACCTCAGAGGTGAGAATTATGTTTCGACAATTTACTTAACTTCTTTCCCATAGTATAGTATACCTGCATGTCTTGAAGTTGTCAGCATCAGCAACTTTTTCTATGAGATATATCGGAACTCTCACTCTCACCGACTGGAGTATTCTGGATATTCTTCCATCTCGACGAGTGTACACTTCTTCGTGATTAAACTTCCTTTTCTTTAGTCTATGGCATTTGAATGGCATTATTGGAAGAATAGCTTCTACAACGATGAAACTAATTAACTAAGTTTTACGAAATCTATGCATCCACTAATTACACCAGGACATCACTTTTAAAGGAGACTAACATCTGTCAATGTTACAATTGCGTATGATCCAGGGGATGAGAAGGTTTGTGACCATACATGCATATACATATGTATATTTAAAATATTAGACTCCTTGATCGAAGCAGAATGTATGCGTTCCCGTTTTAATCCGTACACTCTCCAAATCGATTAATAAACCCTAGATCGCCCTATTCGTTTAACGAAAATTTTGAATGTAATTCTCCTGAGTCTGAAAATTTCCATTAATTAACAGAAATCTCAAATAAAGATTGAAACTACAAGGTCGCATTTAGTTTTTATGTAGAGTCTTTCTAAAGTCCCCTGCCCTCGTTCTCTGACAACATTCCATCTTTAGAAACTTACAACAAAGGCACTTCATATGATTCTTACAAAATGTGTAGATACTCTACAAATTCTACTTTCAAATATTCGCAGATAGGAATCATCTTAAGAAACACCCTAAGTGAATGTAACCCGTTTACCGGGGTTAGCTGTAATAAAAATTAAAAAATCCTTATCACTGTCTAAATTCGGGCATCATGAGCGAAAAATACTTCCGGCAACATCAAATGCCAGTTGATCACTTTTATACAAAATCTTCGTCAATAAAAGTGACTAGGAATAGATGTTTCAGCATAAGCCTTTCACAAAAACTAAAAACAGTCGCTCTGGCAAGGACATCTCTATTAAATCAATGCGACCGGCCGCGGCGGTGTCTCCCTTTGGACCAATTATGCAATATGACGGAACTAATGTGCATAATTTCAGATCATTTAACTAGTCATTCTATCAATTTGGTGTATTTATGCAATAGATGAATCTATCGCACACACATGCCACCGATCCAAATTTGAAAAGGTTCCACTGTACTACAAGGCCACCTTAGCAATTAAATTTTAAAAAAAACCCAAAATATGCAAGCGAAATCCACTTAGCAAGGTCAAAATAATTTAATTGATTGATTGCGCCGCGTCGCCCCACATATTATAGTGGTTGACTGTTAAAAGAATTAAACACCAGAAGCTTGAAATGATTTTTATTTTTATGACTCTATCCCCCTATTGAATTTTGGTTTCCGGTTTTATTTTTTTTTTTCCCTTCCAAATACAGACATACGTTCCATGTTCCATTATTTATGCAACCGTCCACCTCCGAAGACAACGACCGTGTCTTAATTCAGTAGCTGTGTTCATCCTAAAAGGACTCATTAATCTCAACGTTAGTCTCTGGATAATATCTACAACAACATTCCTTCTTCTGATTGTGACCTAAAACTTTGACATTTCACAAAACAACCCAGAACGGAGAGATGGTGTGTTGCAGGAGAATCCCCAAAACTACCATTAAAATGATTAATGTGTGGCATGCAACAGGTAACCTATCCTTCCGCCCTAAAGCTCAAATCCTTGTGCTACCTATAATTGACAATAAGTGGACCTCATTTAAAAGTTAAAATTTTACAACAATTATAAGATGGGAACTCAACAAGCCCAACAATCACCTGTTAAACTATGTTAGAGCATTGTCGTCGCTGTTGGTGTTGTTGTTTTTCTGTGGTATGGTGTTTTGTCCCAAAACGACTGCACAACGCAGGTGAATAAACATTTTAAATTACTTTTTAAAGCGTCGTCGTCGCGTCGTCGTCTGTTTTGTGAAATTTTCACCTTTCAAACTATCAAAGTGGCAGCATCATTCCAGGGAGCGACATCTCTTGGTCACCTATGTATGTGTGTGGTGGCGTGTAATTTATGGCTAACAACGCCCGAAAAGTGCTGTTTTCCAGTACACCACTGAACTGGTGTGAATGTGTTTTTCGTTCTGCGAATTTTTGCACAAGGCTTAGGGGGGAATACATTTTTGTTGGTCAGTTCAGTTGTAAGTAATTTATTTTGTTGGTGAAAATTTAATTTTTGTGATTTATCTGCGGACTCTGATGGTTGTTGAGCTCTCAGTTGTTATGGCTGACATCCGTTATAATGGGATTTGTAGTGTTTTTTTTATTTTTTGTTTTTTGTTTATTTTGAATGAAGAAATGTATTCATTTCATACATACATTTTGTCTTGGCTAATTAAAAATGTATAATGGCTGCCTTAGGGTGCATTATGGTGAAATTTGGGCAACAACGTTTTAGCTGTTCTTTTTGATGCAGATAGAGGATTTTAATTTGTAAGGAAAAGTTGTTTATCCATTGAAAGTGTTCGTCTGTTGAAGTCGAAATCAAAAAGAGAACACTGGCGATCGTATAAGAAAAGAACTCTTATCTCGCCGACCTACTATCGAAATCTGAACGTCAACCTGAATCACGACATTTTTACGGCATATTATACTCATAACTTCCTGTACATTTGAAAAGTAGTGTCGTTACCGAGTCAAAGCCATCTACATATCCAAAATGGCGATAGAATTCGTGAATGGATAAGATAATGGAGAGTACAGCATATCTCTTTGTTGGCGTACAAATTCAGCAGCAGGAAGAGAAACTCTACGAGGACTGCTGTTAAAGATCGAGATATCCACGAAACTTTTAATGTTAAAGCCCTACACAACGAATACAGTCGTGTCTGGATATAGCCAACTATTTTTTGCAAGACCTTTTCACAGTATCCAGGATGTTCACTATAAATGTCACAAGGTTGACATTTTTTTAAAATCATTTTATTTGCTCAAAGGAAAATACATAGAAATATACTTATGTATGTTTATTGAAAAAATTCACGAATAGATGTTTGAAATTGACTTTATGCCGGTTTTTCGCGTAGACTACGTAATGCTAGTATGCCAGCATAATCAGTAGTGTTGGCCTCAGTCCATGGGATAGCTTTATCGAAACTTTCAATATCTTCAATAGTTTTTACAGGATTTGTGATTTGTGTTTCGTCTTGGTCGTCATCATCAGATTCTACAATACTTTCAGCATCTTTTTCCTCGAAGACATGGCTATCAATTATTAGCACTTATAAACTTTTTAATGCACATAAAATAGCACGCTTTCGCACACAAACTGTCACACGACACAAACGCTATCGACAAAAATAACAAACAAACATCAAGTAAAAACCGCCTTTAAAGCAATAAAAAGATTATTCCCGTAAAAGTACAATTTACGGGGAATACCCGCTTCATTTGTGATCCTCTTGTATGTTTTTTGTTGTTTTCAGCTTGATGTTGCTGCAGAAATTTTGTTCACTATTTAGAGTACTCCATGTAAAAACTGTTCACTATATCGAGGTGTTCACTATATCGGGTGTTCACTATATCCAGACACGACTGTACCTTAATACGACCTCGGGGAGAATAATTACTTTCATGACTGCAATAGCATTTATACAACGATTTTAAACCTATCTCTTACTGTATATGTCTCCATAATGCGAACACGGAATGCACTTTGTTCAATCTACGAGCTGTTGGTGACATCCATCACCTAAAAGGAGAGTGTTCAGTATTGAAGGGTATTAAAGGATGGGCCATATGTTGGTTTGTTTTCGAATCATATGTTATTTTAACACTGACAGCTCTTATGAGCTCAAAAAATTGACAGAAACTCAGTAGGTATTATATTTTGTAAAGTATAAATATTGCAAAGTTACTTATAAAGTGGATGCTGTGTTCCCGAAACAGTGCGAATTTTGAAAAGAAATTTCAGTCGAAATAATGTACCAACTGCAGCTAGTTTGTGATGAAAGTTCCTGAGACTGTGTGCTGATTGATAACCGAACATATTCCCGTCTTCGTCCGGTGCGCGGAGAATATTGCAGCTTTTTGCAGGTTTTTGGGAGTAGAGGCATTATTGGCTCATTTTTCTTTCAAGACGACAATGGAAGAAATATTACAGTCAATGAAGAGCACTATAACTGAGGCATCATAACTGATTTTTTACAGCCAGAGGTTTTGGTCTTGAGCAAGCTATGGTTCCACCAAGATGGGACTACGTGCCACACAAGGCGTCCAGTCGTTTTAGTGATATTGCCGTTGGTCTCTTCTTTGTGGGTTGCCATTAAAGATCGATACTATACGAACAATCCAGAGACAATTCAGGCTCTCAAGAACAATATTGCTCAAGCTTTTCGTGGAATAGGGGCCAAAACCATCGAAAATGTATTGACGAATTGGGTTGACAGGCAGTCATTTGAATGAAATTATATTCCATAATTAATCGGAAGCTCAACTCTATTTAATAAAGTAACAATCGTTGAAAATATTGAACAGTGTTTTTTTATAGCCTTTTTAAAAAGAAACCAAATCACCCCTATCGTGGAATCTGACGGATCTGAAATTCTTTTCACGCATTCGATTCACGTGAATCTCTCATAGATATAGGTAGTGGGATCTGTTGGATACGCTTCCTTACCGATGAGTATTGTTGATTAGGAAGCGCTCTTTTGACAGCTTGTTTGAAAGGTATTTGTGATTTCTGAGTTAAGAACTCAATTTTTCGTGACGAGATGAAGAAATAAATAAATAAATATTATTGTACAAATAGATAACGTGAAATTACTGAATATTTTCATGAAATGAGAATAAAGACACATTCACCTTACTCCACAATTTGGATTTGTGGACTAAATCTATACTTCTCTTAAAGATTGTATGTACATATGAGAATAATGTCCAAAAACTTGTGAATCTCCAAAAAAAAAACTTGTGAATCTATCAAAAAACAAAAAGTTAAAAAGTAAATTTATCAATATATTAATTTAAAGCTAAAATTCTACTTCGACCTTTGTTGAGAACCCTTTATTGTTTGAGACAGCCTTTCAACGACGTTGCATAGAGTCCGCCAGATTTTGGCACTTCTTCGGAGCAATCTTACTCCATGCATTTTCGAAAACTTGGCATAGATCTCGATTGTTCCTTGGTTTAGACTCTCAAACCAATTTTTGACATTGGCGCATAGATTTCATGTGAGATTGAGGTCAAGCGACAGTGCTGGCCATGACATAACCTTAATCCACTTCCCACGAAACCATTCCTTGGCTATCTAACTGGTGTGTTTCGAGTCATTATCTTGTTGGAAGACCCAAACTAGAGGCATTTCATATTCTGCATATTGTAGCATAACACCGTTCAAGATATTCACATACAATTGTTGATCCATTATCAGATTAATCTCATGGATCGATCCTACACAGTAGTACGGAAAACAGTCCTACACCACTGTTTTGGTTTTACCGTCTTCGTGGTGTATCTTTGATGATATTCGGTATTGGATGATCGATGAATATATTGCTGAGAACAATTACTACCAAATAACATAATTTGACTTTCGTCCGTCCACAATATATTACTCCACTTTTCGACCGGCTATTTGAGTGTTTTTTCGCGCGGTCAATCCCAGGTTTAACGTGTTTCTCCGTGAAAAATGCGACTTTTCCAGGAGTTCGTGTAAACAGTTTTTCTTCTAATAGTCGTCTACGAATGGTTAATTTGCTTACAAGAAGTTGAAGCGCCTTTTGGAAGACTTTTGAGGACGCAGAATGATCGGATTTTCTGCACCTTAATGCACGGCTGCCGTCTAAGAGTGAAGTTTTTTATTTGCGCCCACAAGTTTCCGACTTTTCTTAGAATCTTATTGCATTAGCAATCATAGGAGCTGTACATCCAATAAATTCATTGAATTTCGGCGTAAGTATTTCCTTCTGCGCTTAGTTCAATTAGTATACCTCGCTTTTTTGCGGGTACTGCTTTCCCCTACCCACTAATATTAATTATGTGTTTATATTTATATTTTTTTCTTTAAATATTAAAAAAAAAAACTATTTTCTTAAAGTATTTTACTTCTTACCATTTATTTCGCAATATTTTGTTATATTTCTTGAAATAAACAATCGCACTACTATTTTTTTCAACAGTCGATTTGCACTGAAAATTCAAACTATGTACTTATTATATTTCCTTACTGTTACTATGAAACTATTTTAATGTTTCTATATCTTTAAACCTTTCTCAAATATAAATTCTGGGAATTGGATTTAAATTCCGGGCCCTTGATTATGTTGAAATATTTCAATTTATAAATTGTTAAGGGGCACTACTATTATTTTGAACACAACTGTATGTTCATAAAATAATTTTGAGCAATAAAACGAAACGGATAAACTTCAGTTTAAACAGAAAAATTAAGGAAAGTCGGCTCTATAATAGTTTTGTTTTGTTTCAGCAACTAAAAGTTCTTACGTTAAGACATCTCTACTATTAAATATAGGATTCTTAAAGTATTTATCATTAGGAGTGGTTTTGTTAAAATTATTGATGTTTAATTTAATATCATAATCTTAGTAATTTTAAATTTACAAACTTACGAATTTTAACAAACTACCTTCCTTCATCAAACCGATAAGAGTGTTGTCAGTTTTTTTTAAAACGAATAAATTGAAAACCTTTAAAACTACAATCTTAACTAAAATATTTCTCTCTCTCGTTTTTCTTACTAAACCCACAGATGCTTTATTAATAAATACAATACAAACACAATACAATACAATGTTTATTATTTTATATCATAAATTATAAATCTCTCTTACTTGGCTGACGCCAGGCTATTTTTATAAACTTTTTCCAAAGAAAAATCTTTATTGTACAATCACATACTCCTATTAATACTATTACAAATATTACTGCTACTACCACTACTGATATTTAAGTGACTGACGTCACAGAGGACTTATCTAGATACTGTTTCTATGTATTCATTGTTTTGATAATTCCCTTAAAGGGTATTGGCGTTATATGTAGGTAACATACATATATTATCACAATGTAGTACACATGTACTCATATGTATGTGCAACTTCGCATTTTTGAGGGACGTGCGTTGAATCGGGTGGTATTTCCCATTGGAATCCCAATGAACGATAATAGAGTCTTCGAACAACGGCAAGAAACATTCAAGATATTTTCAAATTTACAATTGGACTTCTTTGAATCAAGTGTTTGTTTCATTATCTGTTTTGAATTCTTATTTTTTCGGCTAAGAAGTTTGGAAAGATAAGGACCAACACGATTCTAATTACGCAGCCTTTATGTTATTACAATCATTCGGCAAGTATTGGATAGAATGACATAGCGCAGGCGGCAGTTGATAATACAAACCGAAAAAAAAAGTTGTAACAAATATTGGGTAAACATTCCGTTCAACCTTTTCTGCCACATATGAGAACAATACGACTTTAGATCATCGAATCAATATAAATGACAACAAGATCGAGAGTGAGGCTCACTTAGACCCGACATCGATGAGGAAGACACTTTCTAAAGAAAGTCCGCAAATTAAGACTCTAGAAACTAGACTAGGGCTAGTCATTAGTAAGTAAGTTACCTTGTATGTAACTGTGGCCACAGCCATACTCGACCTAGCTAACTACATAACTAACATCATACGATATCCCATAATTTCAAATTAACTCACAGCATGTCGATCCTCATACAAAATATGTAGGCTATGATAAACTAGAGAACAATGTTAAGTTCAAGGCACGTACACACACTTATCGCTTATGTTAGTTTAGCAAAAATGAGGAATGAGTTATTTTAGAATATAGAGCAGTCAGGGGAATTTTTCTTGCCACCCACATACGCGCAATCGCACATACGAGGTCAGAGTTATGCGAATTCCCGATTAGAGAAAACTCCGTCAAAGACCTCAGCCATGTATTTAAGTAACTTTTTCATCTGAGTACGTGATCAGTTCTTATTTACATTTATCCGCGTTGGTTCAATTGAATAAAATGAAGCAGATCCTTTGGATGTGTGTCATTGGATTTACAATCCTTAGTGCGGTATCGGCCTGTAAGCCCGCAAGTTGTCGAAAGTTTTGGAAAAATGGTCGTATGGTAGAAGAGTGTTCGTGTCCTAAGGGACAAGTCATGGCAAAACTACAACGACCCAATTTTTTGTAAGTCATTGCATATCGAAAATATGGTTCATTCTGATAACATTTATATTTTCAGTTGCTTTGAGAAGTGTGCTAGCTGTCCCAATGGATTTTGCACAGAAAAGAAACATTGTCACTGTTTCCCGGGTCGGACTAAAGATTCGCGCGGAGTATGCGCAAAATTGTGTCCAAATTGTCAAAATGGATGGTGTTCATCGGCGAATAAATGTGAGTGCAACCCGGGTTATGCTGGTGAGAAATGCCTACCTGTGTGTCCTAGTGGGTGCAATAATGGACACTGCTCCTCGCCGGGTGTGTGTACCTGTAATACAGGATTTGCAAAATCGTCAGCAAATAAATGCGAACCTGTATGCCACGGTGGATGCCCTAATGGTTATTGCAAAGCTCCAGGTGTATGTTCCTGTAACAGTGGATACGCCATGTCTCAAGCGAAAAAATGTGAGCCTGTATGTGTCGGTGGATGTCCTAATGGTTATTGCAAAGCTCCAGGAGTATGTTCCTGTAACAGTGGATATGCCATGTCTCAAGCGAAGAAATGTGAGCCTGTATGCCTCGGTGGATGTCCTAATGGTTATTGCAAAGCTCCAGGAGTATGTTCCTGTAACAGTGGATACGCGATGTCTCAAGCGAAGAAATGTGAGCCTGTATGCCTCGGTGGATGTCCTAATGGTTATTGCAAAGCTCCAGGAGTATGTTCCTGTAACAGTGGATATGCCATGTCTCAAGCGAAGAAATGTGAGCCTGTATGCCTCGGTGGATGTTCTAATGGTTATTGCAAAGCTCCAGGTGTATGTTCCTGTAACAGTGGATACGCGATGTCTCAAGCGAAGAAATGTGAGCCTGTATGCCCCAGCGGATGTCCAAATGGTTACTGCTCAGCTCCAGGAGTATGTTCCTGTAACAGTGGATACGCGATGTCTCAAGTGAAAAAATGTGAACCTGTATGCCCCAGCGGATGTCCTAATGGTTACTGCTCAGCTCCAGGAGTATGTTCCTGTAACAGCGGATACGCAATGTCTCAAGTGAAGAAATGTGAGCCTGTATGCCCCAGCGGATGTCCGAATGGTTACTGCTCAGCTCCAGGAGTATGTTCCTGTAACAGCGGATACGCAATGTCTCAAGTGAAGAAATGTGAGCCTGTATGCCCCAGCGGATGTCCGAATGGCACTTGTTCAGCACCCGGTATCTGTACTTGTAACACAGGATATGAGATGTCCGAGTTAAAGAAGTGCAAACCAGTCTGTGTAGGTGGATGTCCCAATGGAACTTGTTCAGCTCCAGGTACCTGCTTTTGTAACACTGGATATGCAATGTCCGAGTCAAAGGAATGCAAACCAGTCTGTGTAGGTGGATGTCCCAATGGAACTTGTTCAGCTCCAGGTACCTGCACTTGTAACACTGGATATGAGATGTCCGACTCAAAGGAGTGCAAACCAGTCTGTGTAGGTGGATGTCCCAATGGAACTTGTTCAGCTCCAGGTACCTGCACTTGTAACACTGGATATGAGATGTCCGACTCAAAGGAGTGCAAACCAGTCTGTGTAGGTGGATGTCCCAATGGAACTTGTTCAGCACCCGGTATCTGTACTTGTAACACTGGGTATGAGATGTCCCAGTCAAAGGAATGCAAACCAGTCTGTGTAGGTGGATGTCCCAATGGAACTTGTTCAGCTCCAGGTACCTGCACTTGTAACACTGGATATGCGATGTCCGAGTCAAAGGAATGCAAACCAGTCTGTATAGGTGGATGTTCCAATGGAACTTGTTCAGCTCCAGGTACTTGTACTTGTAACACTGGATATGAGATGTCCGATTTAAAGGAGTGCAAACCAGTCTGTGTAGGTGGATGTCCCAATGGAACTTGTTCAGCTCCAGGTACTTGTACTTGTAACACTGGATATGAGATGTCCGACTCAAAGGAATGCAAACCAGTCTGTGTAGGTGGATGTCCCAATGGAACTTGTTCAGCTCCAGGTACCTGCACTTGTAACACTGGATATGAGATGTCTGATTCAAAGGAATGCAAACCAGTATGTGCAGGTGGATGTCCCAATGGAACTTGTTCAGCTCCAGGCACCTGTACTTGTAACACAGGATATGAGATGTCCGAATCAATGGAATGCAAACCAGTCTGTGTAGGTGGATGTCCCAATGGAACTTGTTCAGCTCCAAGCACCTGTACTTGTAACACTGGATATGAGATGTCCGAGTCAGAGGAATGCAAACCAGTCTGTGTAGGTGGATGTCCCAATGGTACTTGTTCAGCTCCAGGTACCTGTAGTTGTAACACTGGATATGAGATGTCCCAGTCAAAGGAATGCAAACCAGTCTGTGTAGGTGGATGTCCCAATGGAACTTGTTCAGCTCCGAGTATTTGTACTTGTAACACAGGATATGAGACGTCCGAATCAAAGGAATGCAAACCAGTCTGTGTGAGTGGATGTCCCAATGGAACTTGTTCAGCTCCAGGTACTTGTACTTGTAACACAGGATATGAGATGTCGGACTCAAAGGAATGTAAACCAGTCTGTGTGGGTGGATGTCCCAATGGAACTTGTTCAGCTCCAGGCACCTGCACTTGTAACACTGGATTTGAGATGTCCGAGTCAAAGGAATGCAAACCAGTCTGTGTAGGTGGATGTCCCAATGGAACTTGTTCAGCTCCGAGTACCTGTATTTGTAACACAGGATATGAGATGTCCGAATCAAAAGAATGCAAACCAGTCTGTGTGGGTGGATGTCCCAATGGAACTTGTGCAGCCCCAGCTACTTGCATTTGTAACACTGGATACGCCATTTCGCGCACGAAGAGGTGCGGCCCTGGTTGTTCCATCGATATTCGAAATGGTTTTCCAAATGGAGAATACGAAGAGTCTTTTAACGATTACTGTGAACCAGTTTGTACCGATGGATGTCCCAATGGATTATGTACTTCTCCAGGTGTTTGCACTTGCAATGTGGGATATGAAAAATCGTTAGAGAACATATGTACGCCAGTGTGCTCAAGCGAGTGCTTAAATGGTTTCTGTTCACAACCGGGCGTCTGTTCATGCTACTCTGGGTATACATTATCGTCAGTTCATAACAATTCTTGCTATCCGATCTGCGAGGGCGGTTGTCCAAAGGGTTTCTGCTCAAGCCCAGGCATTTGTTCGTGCGACGACGGATTTCACATATCGAGTGATAATCGGACTTGTGATCCCATTTGTGCAGACGGTTGTCCCAACGGGTTTTGTTCTGCTCCCGGTGAGTGCTCCTGCAATAGTGGATATTCAAAATCACCTGCTACGGGTACCTGTAAGCCGGTCTGCCAGGGTGGCTGTCCCAATGGTTATTGTTCACAGCCGGGAGTTTGTCTTTGCAACGATGGCTACAATATAAGCATGGACGGGAATCTCTGCCAACCAATTTGTCAACACGACTGTTCCAACGGCTACTGTATTCGACCGGGTGAGTGTTCTTGTGATAAAGGCTATGCCAAGACATCAGTTAACGATTCCTGTCTACCTATTTGTGAGAGTGGTTGTTCTCATGGCTTCTGTCGCACTCCAGGTGTTTGTTCTTGCAATGATGGTTACTCAAATGTCAACGGAAGCAGCCTATGTCAACCAATATGCGAAGAAGACTGCCCGAATGGGTATTGCTCCAGTCCAGGAGTATGTTCATGCAATTTTGGATACACCAAGTTAGAAAATGGAACATGTACACCAGTATGCACCAGTGAATGTTTAAACGGATTTTGTGGAAGTCCAGAGAATTGCTTCTGTCATACAGGATACATATTGTCCGAAAATAATACATGTGACTCTCCAACCACTAAGGATGTTTGGTTTGGACAACAATTAGTGCATCAGTTTGGATGGTCATTACTCACTTTTCCCGCTGTATTACTGTTAGTTTCCGCTCTGGTGGCAATAGCTCTCAAGCGCCATCACAGAACTACGCAACAACCGAGAGATAGTGAACGAGTTGTCGATGTAGTTCGCTGTCCCCCGCCCAATGGACAATCTCAAGTACCACTCAATATTTTTGTTATAAATTAAAATAAAAGTTTTTTTATTCATAGATATGAATTTATATTTATCTTTTCTCACAGGCACACTGGTCTAGTTTTATTCCATGGCTGGAGTGTGACTCAATCTACTTATCATTACAAATGTTTAGGTCTTGGAAAGAATATAATTTTAACATTCTTATCCGGCGCCTTTGGTATCTAAATTATTGTTGTCGCAGTCTAATGAAAAGATATATGTATGTATCTGCTAATCGTTGTAATAAATTCTTTATGGAGCTTCAACCGATAAAACGTAAAGCGTATCCGCGTGTGTTAAGAAATAGCGAAACTCAAATATTTTGGATAAGGTGTCTGTTTTCTGTTTCATAGCAAATAGTAGAAGATGCCCAGTCCCAGCTCAGTTGTCATATGTTTCATTTCTTTATTGTCATCGGCGACTAAGGGCTCTTTGTTATAATTTCTTCCACTTATGGGGCATAGGATCCACTGGTAATCTGAGTGTTCTCTGCATGTGCAGTCACCCCCTCTACTTATGGAACATACCCTATGCTATATTCTTTTTACTCAGATTAGACATTCCACAACGATCTAGACCTATTTTATATTTAAAAATTTAGCCACAACCATTAATTTTTTTTACAAATAAACATCAGTTCAATGGAAAGAAAAATAAAGACACCCTGAAGATTGCATCTCACTTTAAAGTACCATTCGTCCACACACTCAGTGCGACCGACGTTGTCAGTGGTTTTATATGAAACCAATTATTCCTGCTGCAACATTTTAAGACGAATTATAACGAAAAAAAGTAAAACTAACTTTTTTTTTTCCCTCATAACGAGACATTTAAAAAATCGTTGTAATTGTTTTAAGGTAAACTTCTAGCATTTTTATGTCAATCAAACCAAAGGGACATTTTACTGTCACTCAGCTCGGACCATACATCTTAAAGCAGCCTAATAGAGGCACTAATGAGCGCAAAAGAAGAGGTGGAGATCTTTGAGATCTTTGTAGGTGATTAGATGTATGTTTCTCAAATTCCTTTTTCTTCTATGGAATTTCTAGTCTCCGGTTGCAGGAGGATGGCCATAAAAAAACGTACCACTGGCCGCGGTGGCTAATAGTCCTCGTAATGTGGTGATAATTAAATCTCCGATGACATATGAGGGAGAACAACAAAAGTGTTTTGAGAGGAATATGAAATAATAATTCTGACTTGGAGAAGGCTGTGGTGAGTGGATTTAGTCAGAAAGCGATACCAATGCACTGGAGGCTGTAATCTGGTTGGACCCAATGGAATGGGAGTATAAAATGCACCGCCAGGGAGATAATTATGGGCGCAATTATACGGATACATTAGTTGGACATGTGCGAGGGAATAATTGTAATTAATATATGGGCGCTAGTGGTTTCGTGGAAATTGTCGGCTATTGACGGTATTTTTGTTGTCCACATTCGTTGGAAATCTTATTTTACAATTAAACGTCAGATTTGGTGCTCAACTTAATACAACAAGTAAGTGGTACAACATTGTTAGTAATTTAGATAGTACAAGTGCTGAATCATCGATCACAACTCAATCCTCGTTTTGGAAAAGTCAAACATGCTCTTGAAGATTGCGATAGTTGTAAGTCGGCTGATAAAGTTTAGGGTCATCTCAACATCTAATCACACAAAGACATTGAGTGAAGATTGAGTGTGTGGTTGCAACAACTAACATTAAGTATGCTATGGTACAGAACAGAAATTTTCGTGCTACTACGATGCGTTAGATTAAGTTTTATTGGCAGTCTGTGGCCATGGTGTTATGTCATTGAGTTGTAGGTTGATGGTTCAACTTCATAATTCATTGTGCCTCCGGGTTAGATTCGACGATTTTACGGGCTGGAGAGCCCGTGTTCAATCTGCTCCCCAAAGTCCGTCGACGCAAACAGGACCGAATATCTTACGAAAAATTTTTCTCTCGAATTAGTCGAGGATATGTCCATCCAATTGCGATAGAATTTATGCCACAGTTTGGTATAGATGCCGTCTTATGCGGCCTTAAATCAATGAAAAGACGGTGGGTATCGATTTGGACTTCTTGAGTTTTCTACAGGATCTGCCGAAGTTTGAAGATTTAATCGATTGTGGACTTTCTTGGTCTGAAACTACATTGATGGGGACCAATCAGGTTGTTGACAAAGGGTTTCAGACGTTCACACTATATGGCAGATAGGATTTTGTACGCGTTGTTGAAGAGACTGATACCTTTGTAATTGCCGCAATTGAGGGGGGTCTCCTTTCTTGTGGCTCGGGCAAACGGTGCTGGGATTCCATTCATCAGGCATTCCATTCATTTTGGAGATGAGTTGGTGTATGCTCTCTACCAAGTCACCTTAATCTTCTTTGAACAGCTCGGCTAGTAAGCCCATATGTCCAGCAGCCTTGTTGGATTTAAGCTTGGATATTGCTATCTTCACTGTTTTGGTGAGGTGGACGGAAGTTTTGGCTATCATCGTTTAGATTGAATGGTTCGTTCTGCCCGACAGCGGGATATTAGTCTTCGTCGCTATTCGTACAGCCTGCAGACGAACTTTTTCCATATTCTCAGCGCGGACTGTGACTCTACTACGAGGTTTCCTTCTACATCTCTACAGCTTTCTGTAAGGGTCTTTTGGCTTGACCCATTCTTTTTACTTGTTGGTAAAACTTCCGCCCATTATTCCTTCTTTGCGGCGCCGCTTTGCGTGCCTCTTATTTAGCTGAATGTGCTTGCCGGCATTCTTCGTCAAACCAGGTATTTCATGGTGGTTCTGATGGCATGTTGGCAGAGTTGCCACTGGTTTTCGGCACTTGTTTCTGGCGGCATAGGAGTTGTTGGGAGGTTTCGGGATATGCGTTCCGCGAAGATTCTGGAGATTTCTTGCGATTGCAGCTTGTCGACGTTAAATCTTCTCACAGTAATTCTTTATTTGTACCTTGTCTGCAACAAGTTAGTGATCCGATCCGATCCGATCCGATGTCGATGGAAGCATGCCTTCCGTCATTGCAGATTCCTATAGACCTGTTATTCAAATATGTCGAAGCAGCTCATATAGAGATTACACGAATAGTTCGACCTGACTAAACTGATAGACCTCACCGTTGATTCTAGCAAATTCGTCCGCTGCCGCCACCTGGATCAGGAGGTAGTGTTTAGTGATCGACTCACTTAGCAGAATCTTTTCCAATGTATTAAACGAATACACATGTCATTGACTTAGTCTTCTTGTTTCGTGATAAATTTTAAAGTGTTCGGTTCGTGACTCTATTTATTAGCAAACCTCTTAGACAGAGATGAATTAAAATATTTACTCCTACACAGAAATGAATTTATGTAAAACGAGACTAATTTCCACAAATTAAACACCAACTTTGCCTACTTCTCTTACGTGACCATAAAATCTTCCGACTACGTCCTTCGTTTAACGCTTATCAACACTATCTACAGCAGCTTAGATTCCAATTAAAAAATCAGTAATAGCCACTCTAATTACCTTGATTTCCAATTCGTTCAAAACGACGCCAGTGTCCACAACACCAAGATCTCAAAATAACGTAAAAAAAAAGCAAAAAACTAAGAAAAACATTTCATTAGTTATTTAACCCCAATAAAATATACCTACATACATACATACATACTATATGTACATACATATATATGTAAATACATAAACTCTGTATACGAAAGTACTACATTCTCTGAAACGTAAATCTACAACAAGTATCGGGTTTTACAGTTTTCTTCTATTTTTTTTTTTGTATTTTATCTAAGCTTCTGTGTATAGAGGGGCATTAACCAACACCTGTCATTCGACCAGTGCACCAACCGTTGTTGGCGTGGAGGTCCATAGAAGCCCACATCCCACAAAACCGAATTTAATCTCCAAATTTAAGCTTTGTTGTCGGAGCCGTGCAATTCAAATGAATTCCACGGAATGTACCATTAACCAAGAAACACACAGTTTTAACGTTTATTTCTAGGAAATAAAACACCCAGAGATCACCTCTGGCGATTGGTATCGTTTTACCTTACCGCTACGATATAGAGTTCACCCCGCAAAGCAAATGGACCCCCAAATTGGGAGGAGCTACACACAATTTACATTCTTTACACAGTGTTGTGTGCATTTCTATTTTGGCCAATCACACCAGGAGTGTTGGTCCACAGATACTTTTTTATCTGCAGCGCAATCGCAACGTATTACCACATTCGCAGCGCCTTAACGTTTGCGCTCTTCGCCAACCGGCAACTGTGTCTGCTGTGGGGCCATAAGGAAACACGAAAAAAAAAAAAAAAAAAAAATAAAAAAAAAAATTAATTAAAAAAAACTTTATGCGCATATTTCATTTGGTTTTAATGTTTGAGTAAGTACCGGACCATAAAACACCTTTTTTGTTTTAGAAATGTATCATTGCGCAGTGTGCATCGGGCTTTGGGGTTATCTTCTATTTCTGATCTGAACTAATGTTCGAGAAGTTGTAGAACATTCAAAGCGAGTTGATGATCATCTCGCTAGACGCTGGGATGTGTGCGAGAGTAGACCCAACCTTCTCTCACGTATGCTAATTAGCATCTATAATAGGTAAGATACACGGATTTGTGTCGTGTGGGTCTTATTTCGCTTGGATGACCTATGACCCAGACTAAGCACCTGACGGAGATTTAGTGGGCAAATGAAACTTTTTCGTCGGCTTTGTGTTTAGGTTTTTAATGGATTTTGTTTTTTTTTTTTTGTTTTGGAAGTACAAAGTGCTTGCAGCAGGTGAATTTGGGCTAATGTGAAGCTTGAGAAATGCTAACTGATGACTGGAAATATAACCGTTTTAATGATCTCTGCAATAAAAGTAACGTTTGTCTGTTTGAAAATTTTCTGCAATGAAGTGATGTTAAGTATACTCTTATTATTATAGACGATGGCACACTTTATTGCAATTTTTGAATTGTTTGTTGGAATTATTTAATGCCCTTGCATCTAATGTCTCGTCTTGTTAATGAAATTAAAATGAATTTAAAGTGTAGGCTTTTCTCTATAAGAACACTCATACCTTGGGGCATTGTATTTTATTCCTGTTGTAACATTTCACAATTATTCGCCTTCGAAATATAAAGGCTATTATATAGTTCACTCTCCACAATTCACCCTCCACATATGTATATGTATGTATGTAGCGCTTTTGACAATTCGCAAACCTACAGAAATTTGTTGGATAAGAACTCGTACGTATGCCCACTGATTGGAATTATTTTCGACATCCTTTTAGGCTTCAAAATTTCCGAATCTTATAGACAGCCAAGATCCACAACTTGATACACATATAGTCTAGAACTCATGGAATCCACGGCCAATAGCTACATATAAGAGCATCAGAGACATTGACAGTCTAGAACTTTGCTGCGAAAGTCTTAATGCTCC
Organism: Xylota sylvarum; assembly: GCA_905220385.1. Taxonomy (NCBI): domain Eukaryota; kingdom Metazoa; phylum Arthropoda; class Insecta; order Diptera; family Syrphidae; genus Xylota; species Xylota sylvarum. The sequence continues at coordinate 96,005,322 of LR999957.1, read as the reverse complement.
AATTAAATTTGCCTATCATCAGGCTTGCCCAGAACAGGAAAAATCAGGCAACCGCTCTACTCCACGGTGCAATTGTAAACTCGGTTGTGTACTTTGAAGCACTCATTAAGTATAACCGAGAAATTAGAAGAGGTAAAAGAGAAGCAGCGCAGAAGCAGCGCTCGTATCCCCAGAATTTTATCAAAACACCACACTAATCAAATTGAATTGAACGGTCTACTGGCGCTACTCTTAGTTGAAACTCACCTTCCAAACTCCACCGCAACATCTATCTCTCCTGATAATCCTCTCCAGAGAAGGATCAATAGACCAAGTAGAGAAGAATGAAAAATGCTATTCATGAAGGCAAAATAAAATGGGCACACAATTTATTGGACCCATTCAAAGACCCTGGTGAAGATGAAATTTTTCTAGCACTCCATCAAAAAAGTATCGCTTATCAACATATTTAGAACAAGCTATGCCTGGTGCTACATACCAAAAAGTTGGAAAGAGGTGACGGTTAAGTTTATACCCAACGTAGATCGGAGACCAACTGATCTACTGAAATTATACCGACCTATAAGTCCCACTTCTTTTTTCCAAAAAACAATGGAAAAAATACTTGATAGACATATCAGGGATGGACCACTATATAGGAATCCACTTCACAAAATCCAAAATGCCAATATCAACCAGGAAGATGGACAACGGGAAAAATCAACACGAGGCTTGAGAAATTTGTCAGAGACAAAGAAATTGTGGCGGGCTGCTTCGCCGTAGCTTTCGATAACACCGAACATCCCCAGATATGCATCCAAAACACAGGAGTAGATAATACTATATGTAACTAGATAATGTAATAGAAATACCTTTACTACAATAGTCAGTAACAGAATCAGAATCACGGCTGTGAAAAGTTGCTGATGATATGGCGATCCTAATCAAAGGCAAATTCGAAGAAATAATCTCGGAATTCCTCCAGAGCTTACTCAACCTTGTTGCTGACTGGTGTAAAAAAGTTGGAGTAAACTTCATCCCAAAAAGAGCATGAAAGTTGCTTTCACAAAAGATGAACTCAAAATAAACTACAAAAACCCACGCCGTTCGATGGAACAATCGAGTTTTCAAAAGAAGTCAAATACCTGGGCTTCATTCTAGACAAAAAACTCACTTGGAACTCTTATCTCACGAAAATCATAGTCAAAGTCAGGATCTCCTTATGGACCATCAGAAATCTGATTGTCAAGCGCTGTGGTTAAACCCGAAAATTATTCTGTGACTTTACATAGCCATAACCAGATCAATTGTCACATATGCAGCACCGGTATGGTGGCAAAAAACGAAACAAAGGTTTACACAAAACATGCTCAATAAACTTCAAAGACTAGCTTGTATATTCACAACGCAATAAGAATAGCTCCTACTGCAGCGCTAAAAGTTATCCTTAACGTTCCACCCCTACATCTTCAGATAAAGAAAGAAACTATGGCCATGAAAATGACGACAAATCCAAGCTAGTTCATCTAGACATTACCGTAGAATCAACCAAAGATGAACTACTTGGAAACAAGTCAAAACTGCAAGGTTACATTCCCAGACCGACATGACTGGGAACAGAACAAACCCACATTTGCTAACAATTCTCATGTGTGGTACACAAATGAATCAGAAACAGATGAAGGAGTTGGGACAGCAGTGTACGGTGTCAATACAAAAACATTCATCTACAAAAGCATGGACAAGTGTAACTCCGTATTTCAAGCGGAAATCTTTGCTGTGGAACTATGTATCAGAGAAAATATTCACACATCTATAACAAATAAGAACATTTATATACTCTCTGACAGCAAAGCTGTGCTTCTAGCCATTAAGGCTTATGAAATAACATCGGAAGTAGTATTGGACTGCCTTCAACCGCTCATTTTATTAGCCAGCACAAACAGAATTCATTTCATTTGGATAGCAGGACACAGCGGACAATTGCAATGAGATAGCAGACATACTAGCCCGAAAAGGATCTGCATCAACCTTCATGATGCCAACACCAGTGTAAATAGTTAAAGTGTACACATTTAGCTCGTACTCTTTTTCAATATTTACCCACGTAACTATTCCAAAATGCAGATTAAACCATCTTTGGCTCTGAAACTTGGTTTTTGCGACCAAGTGGCTGTCTCACAATGGAAACCCATTTGGCGTAAAATAATGGAGACATCGATGCCAACTTTAAGTAAACCAGCTGGCTATTATTTATAACTAGATCATAGCCACGCCCCTTAAGACAAATAGAAATTACAATTACACACAACAACTTTTAAACAAAACTTGCGAGACCAACAGCATGGATAGCTAATTTCTCATTTGACTGAAATCCTTACAAATCATGCATGCTTAAAGGCGTAATTTCACACATTTGGGAAGTGCGAACACTCCTATTGCTCAACCTATATGAAATCACCCAAAATAGAAGTTGACTGAACTAACCTCAGGAGAGGGAGCAGTGACCCATTCACTCGTGCGGAAATTTCGGTCAAATAACAGAGTCAACGGGGTGTAGTCAATGTCTTCTGAGGTAAAATTGAGGAGGAGTGGCCCTTATGATAGCTAGACCATTGTGAGGAGGCTTTGAGTCGGGTAGCCGCACTCACAGCCAATTGTTTGCCAGGATTATCTAAGGGGAACAGATTGAGAGAGAAATTCTCAGTGTACCACTCATGCATATACATGCAATTCTCCCTAGATAGAAAATTGAGGTGCGTAGCCCTATTAAGAGCCACCAGCCGACTACACCATACAGTAGTATAGGTCTGATAACGGCATGAGGTTAAAAACCCCAGAACCTACCTATGGCCTTTTACAAGAGTATAGAGCCACAGTTTCCTTCTTTACGCGTTCAAATAGATTGGTTTTCCAGCTTAGTTTCCTGTCCAAAGTATTTTGCATTATCTTCAAAGGTGAGATTGGTGCAGGTGCCATTAGTCGTGGGAGGGTTAGTAAGGGGAACTTTTTATTTCCTCGTAAAGAGGGCAAGCTATGTTTTGAGGTGGTCAAACCCTAGTCCACATTTTGACGCCCATCTGGTAAGTCGTAGGGGTGTATATTGGAGGATTTTCCTGAGAATATAAGCGTGTTTTCTGGAAGCAGCGATAGCATTGTCGTCTGCACAACCAAACACTCTGCATCCAGTCCTTTCTATGTCCAAGAGCACCCCATTGACCACTACATTCCACAGAAGAGGGGACAAAATACCACACCAGTCCCGGTACTAACAAGTCTTCTATCCGATGCGCCGCTCAGCTGTGAATTGATGATCCTGCGTATGAGCAATTGATTGATCAATACTCCAAGCTAAGAATCCACTCTTAGGCTTACAAGTACATGTAGATCTGACATTGTTAAAGGCCCCCTCGATTTCCAGGAATGCAACCATGGTAAATTCCTTGATGCTCAGTTATATTTCAATGCGCACTAACGAGTACAAAGCTGTCTCGACTGATTTACCTCTGTAGTACGCATGTTGGAACGCAGAGAGCATAGATGGGCTGATGTTCTGGTGTAGGTGGATATCATTCAGTCTTTCGAGTGTTTTTGGGAATGTAGACCATATTCAGACAACCAGACATGATGGCTTTAAACCAATGGAGTACTATGTCTTCTGACTGCTGAAGCTCAGGTTTGAAACTGCACCTGATCCAAAGGAGCTTTTATGTAGTAATAACGTTCGTGGAGTTGATGCACGGTGCAGAAAAGGTGGTTCCGAATTGAGTTTCAGCAACTGAAGAGCTACCAGGAAAATGCGTGTCCAGTAGTAGGGCGATGGACTCCTTACTAGAGATGTGGTTGAGCCAAACGTATACATATATGGATTTGAAACTCCTTACCCGAAAAGCAGAATAGCATTAATTAATGAAGTAGGAATGACGCAGTGCTCGACTAATTTCAATTCTATTTTTGGGTTCACCGCTTCCATTGGTACCTTGCCCCCTATTGTCGGAAATTTAGTAAGTAGTCAATGAACTAGTCAACTTGAAAAGGATAGGATGCAAATGCAGACGCTATGGCTCTTGCCGACAAAGGTAAATATCCAGATACTCTCAAAGAAATCCTTCAATATGCCTTCCTGGTACTGACCAAATAGGCCTTAAAACCCACACAAGAGTACAAAAATGATAACTTAGATAGGAAACTTCCCAGGAAAAACAGTCTACTATAAGGTCTAAGAAAAGCAAATGCATCCGTGACTAACGATACGGGCATCTGACTAAAAGACTCCTTGCAGAGGTCTACCTATCACGTTGTCCACTTTTCGATCCTGGTTAGAGTGGTTAGGATGTGAGATTGAAGGCCCGTCAAACCGTCTAGAACGCTCCTGAAAGCATCCCAGTCAGTTCTCTTGGGGTTGCGATAAGGTCCTTGAACTGTAGTGTTTTCGGATGCCGTGAAACAAATTATTCTATTCGTTACTCACTCAACCTTAAATTTGGAGTACCTATTAGGTATTTGTAATGTGCACAATAATGTGCCATTCAATGACTAGAGATTGCAAAAATGAGAGATCGAATTGTCATAGTGTAAAGACTGCTAACTTAATAAAAATATAGTATTAATATTATAGTGTACGTTTATTAAGTCAACCTGAATCATGAGCAAAGTGAAAAACCTTGACACACAAATCAATACAAAAAAAACCACAAAAGCCAATTACCTCCCTGAAGGCTACCAAATTACTTCAAATAAAGTAGAACTGAATTATTCCACATCTTCAATGTCTAGTTTTCTCTTGTTGTTTATTTAATGACAGCAATTAACTAAAACATGACACAAGAGATCTAGATGTATGAAAGGAAAAACAAAAAAAAAAATAAAATAAATAAACAACCAAAATGATTGCAATATTTCATCACACACAGTTCCTACGACTGATATCCAGTTATTCCAGTAAGGGACCAATGCAAAGACCTTGAAGATACTACCTTCAGCAATTCTGCACTATGTACGTGCGCATTCGCGTACAAAGAACATTCTCATCTTGAAGTTCATCTATATCTCGCAGTGTTTTACATTTTCATAGAACGTACATACAAGTATCTTGTCATATCTCTTGTTAGTGGAATACCTCTTCGTAAGGTCCATACAACCGTTTATCTATTAGCCATATGTATGTATGTCCAGTCCAGAGTAATTAAAGTAAAATAAATTAAAACAACTTCTGCATCAAATGAGCTATAAATTGTAAATGCAATTTGTCATATGTCACACAACATGCTCGGCAAGGAGACTATACTGGTGATGATGATTCGTATGAGTAATGATTAGATGATAATCTTGTAAATTTTAATACAGTTACGATTAAAAGGGATTTCTTTATAACTCAAATGCAGTTAACAAAGTGTACGGATGTATGAGCTTGTTTTGCACAAGATTTAATCTCGGTTTTATGACTCATGTAAGTTTCTAGAATCCCCTGGAATGCATGTGTGGCTGTTTTTAATTTGCCAAAGTGCAATAGCCCCATAAATGGGGTAATTGACAGAGGGTTGAGGACTTACAAAGCATTGTAGTGCACTTAGGAGTTTTAAAATTTAATTATGTCTGACCTGAGCGATGTATATATTGAGAGGGGTCAGTAAAGTTAAAATGGGGTGGTGCCTTTTGATAGGCACAACCTGGCACATTTAATAATACGGGATTAGTATCAGATAAATTTTGGGCAACAAATTCACCCCTACTTGTAATGAAACAAATGATAGGAGGCCATTGAAAGTAGGACTACAGATATGACATTAATCCATTAAGAACCCAACCAATGTTTCCAAAGCCATGTTTCGACATTGTAACACTTGTAACTTGTAGATTTGTGGCTTTGACTACATCTTTTGGAACGTTAAGGTAACTTCTGGTATGGAATATTGTTCCATTTCTCCTCTTGATCTTTCTCGATAGTTGTTAAATTGCCTCACAATTAGTTGTTAATGTAATTGTGAGGCAGTGGAAGAAAGTTGTGCATATGCATGGCATGCATGGCAATATGAGAAATAAAACACAGAGTTGATCAAAGTAATTAATTCAGTTTTATAAGTAGATACCTACATATATAAGTTCGACTTACGTCGAGGAGAACAAATATGGAAAAGTAGTAAATGAAGAGGATGGGCACATGCTCTGCAGTACTTTTTATCACTTAGCTTAGCCCTCTACAAGTTGATACTCTTCTTCTGCATTGTCCTAACCTATTTCAACCATCCTGTGTTGTCTGAAAGTCGACATTTCTTTGTTGCAAGTCCTTTTTGATTGTTTTACTCCATGTTTTTAGTGGACGGCCTCGTCCTCTGTTGATGGTTGGATACCATCTTAAACGGTTTTCTTGCAGTTTTTCGGACATCGGTGCAACCCCACTGTTTCCTCGTACAAATTTATTTTGCACTTTATCGAGTCTAGTGACTCTAAATGACCCTACGTTGTTAATGTGTAACAGCAGGTATTTAAGTTTCCTTAACTATTTCATTTCTAAGTTTTATATGATCTTGGGTTGCAGCCATTGAGAAGTTGAACTTCATAAACTCAGTCTTGGATCTAGTTATTCGCAAACCATTTGATTCTGAAGCCCCTATGTAGAGATTTAGTTTTTCCTGTCGGTCCTTTCAGATCGGTAGATAGGTCGGCATACAGAAGCGTCCAAGTGTCCTCTATATGTTGATACATAGACTTTTAACTTACTCTGTACTATCTTAAACTTTGCTGCCTGCAGAAGTACATCAGCAATAATATCAATAATACAAGCCAAGCACTGTATTCCAATCGAAGATTCTAATAGGAAAAATTTGTATTTTAGTCGAAAGGATTCCACTTCCTTCGGACTCGGCATTACGGATTTATTCACTCCACCATCTCTATTCCACAGTCCTGACTAACCCTGGAAAATAGCTATAGACCTGTGAACTTCGGAACGGACAAATCTATAAAACAATTGAATTAAGACGTTAAGGATTGTCTGTCTGCTCTAAGTTCTGTCGGAATCAAAATCAATTCATGGGATTCGCTTATAGCAGTTCTAATCTTAAATCTTGTTCGTGGGGAAATCGTTTCACTCTAGAAACAAGGATAAGAAAATTCGTATTGGAAAGATATGAACAAGTTTTTAATCACTAGGTATAAACTATTCGAAACGGTTAGTGACATAAGACTCTTAGCCAAACGTGAACTGATTACTTACGTTCAACAAGTCCATTTAGCTAAAATGTTTCACTACTACCTATATTATCTTGAAAGACGGTATAACTTAATTCAGTGACCTGTAGAAGCCTCGCAATTTTTCTAAAGTGCTCAAACTTTCTCGTATGCACTCCTCCAGAGTTCTAGTCTTTTGTCCTTCCATTCGTCCGAGTTTACCGAGGTGTTTATCCAGTCAATATCCAACTTCCTATCGCACTGTTGCGAGATGGGCGCAGTTGGGTAGTGACACAGACCTTCTTTTAGTCTAAGAACTTCCTGAGCGGGGAGAACAACCCAATCCAACCAACCAACCTTGCCTGAAATACACTATAATGATCTCGCACTAGTGTGATAAAGCCGATGTCCAGTACGCGTGAGAAGTTTACCACATTCAGAATTTCAAAATCTCAAAACCTCATCATACTTACTTACTTACTTAGGTGGCGCTACAGTTCGACGTGAACCTGTGCCCCAATCAACAAACATTTCCAATTAGCCGGGTCCTTAGCTAACTGCCTTCAGTAGCGCACTACAAATCGGTTGAGGTCCCCCTCTACTTGCCTGCATCACCTAAGGCGAGGTCTACCTCTACTGCGTTGCCCATCCTGGTTTGATTCGAAGACTCTGCGAGTCGGAGCGCAGGTGTCCATTCGTTCTAGATGTCATAGCCATCTCAATCGACTGATGTACAGTTTTCTGACTAGGTCAATGTTGCTGTACAGCTCGTATAATTCGTCGTTGAATCTTTTCCTCCCATGCCCGTCAATTCAGACAAAGCCCCTTACTACCTAAAAGTTATAGCTATCTATTTTAACGTTCTGTCCAATTCGTCGATGATGTGTGTCCCTTCTCGTTGACAGCATATACCTGGTTATAACCTCGTTTACCGCTAACCCCTTTCAATACAAGCGAACTAGAAGTGACAGCCCGATGAGTTCTACCAATTATGTCAATGTCGTCGGTGTAGGCTGGTAGTTGCATAGTCTTTTGAAGGATTGTTCCTCTGGTGTGGTATGATATTTCAAGAAGTCACATGATAGCGCATCACTTTGTCTAAATCCTTTTTGACATCAAAGGTCTCGGTGAGATCGTTACCGACCTTGATAGAACAGCGAGCATCCTCCATCGTCATTCTGATCAAACGGACGAGTTTGGCAGGGATGCCAAAACTAGTCATGGCTTTCTCGTCTCAATAGATGCTGTCATATGCGGGCTTGAAATCAATAAAAAGGTGATGGGTATCGATTTGAACTTCTTGAGTTTTTCCAGGATCTACCGAAGTAGAAGGAGGCTAATACTTCTGCAGTTGCGGACGACCGATAACCGATTTTTTATGTCCAGCAATTGAAGATTTGGACTTGCACTAATCGTTTTATTGCACACTATGTAAGTTCGGTGATCGTCGTTTTGGTGATGTTGCTTGGCCGGCACGGAGCTGCGATTTCGCGCTGTTGGATTTTTTTTTTGGTCCCATTAAGGATCGATGCTATGCAAACAATCCCGAAACGATTCAGGCACTCAAGAACAATATTGGTGAAGCTATTCGTGAATTAGGAGCTGAAACCTACAAAAATGTATTAAAAACTTAGGTTGACAGGATAGCCTTCTCCTAAGCCATCCGAGGCAGTTATTTGAATGGAATAATATACCATAATTAATCGGAAGGTTTATTCTTTCCAATAAAGCAAAAAGGGTTAAAAAATAATGAACAGCGTTGTTTTTATAGCCTTTTAAAAAAGAAACCAACCACCCTACATATTTGTTCCTTCTTTTTGATTCTCTCGTTTTCTTATTATTATAAAAAGAAAACTACTTTATTAAGTTTGAAAATCATTTAGACTTTATTTAAATTTTTATCAAGTAACACAAAACATAGTAAATTTTGCAATGAAGATAGTTTCTTTTCTTTTTTTTTTTTTCTTTTTGTATTTACAAAAAAACTTAGATTTAAATGTAGCTGAACTATAATAATTATTTCAATAAAATATCAGTTTATTCTTTTTCATTACAGATAAAAATGCTAAAAATGGCCAGATGCATGTATGTAAGTTGTTTTTCATTTACTCGTATTTATTTATTTTTTTTTATTTTAATGCTTTATTCGACGTCACTTTAAGGAAGGACTCATTGTGTTCTCTACTTTCTGCTCTTTTTCTAAGTTGAACCGTGGTTATGAGAAATGTTGTGTAACCTGTAGTTGTCCTGTTTTTATTTTCGTTTTCTGTAGACGATAAGATCTCTATTTGTTTGCTCTACAAAGAACTATTAATTGATTTCTTTCTAAATTTTGCAATCTAGATCTTGTAATAGTTTTTTTTTTTTTTTTAAAGTTGATGTTTTAACAGTTTGTTTTCTTTTATATTTTTCATTTGTTTTCCAAAACTAACAACTTAATTGCTTTGGTTTTTCTAAATGCATTCTAAATGCTTAATTTCTAAAAAAAATGTTTTCTGGTTTTACTCTTAAATTGATGAGTCTCATTCTTCGTCGTATGGCTTTATTCTTCTTCTTTTCTTTTTGTTTTCATGAACAGTTTTGTGCTTGTCGTGTAAAGTCGGATGGAACATATTTACAATGTAGGGCATGAATTGGTTGAATGCTTTTTCTTTTAAAATGATCCCCCTGTTGATCCTCCTGTTGGAGGAGATCTCGGCGAAGGTCTTATGTCATCTACTTGTATAAGCTTTTCAATTGGGATAAGGGAGAGCTCACCGCCAGGTGGTGGTATGGGTGGAAGCTTCGCAAGTGCCTAGATATTTAGAGAATAAATTTAAAGTTTCGAAAAATTTTGAATAGAACAAAGTGTAGAGTCTTACCTTAGCATGTTCTATTGCAATGTTGGCAGCCTTTTCTGCCTCTCTTTGTCTTCGTTCCTTGAGCTTTAGAGAGAATATCGCTACAGATCGGGCACTTTTTACTAGTTTTTGCTTTAAGCGGGATTTTTTAGCTGCTAATTCTGCGGCGGCTAGAAATAAATTATCTGATTTTTTGGAACATTATTCAATTTTGATAATCAAGTGTTACCTTTCGCCTCATCATCTGTTGTGGATGACCTTCCTTCAGCTTTAGCATCCTTCGCTTGTTGATGCTGATGTTCTTTGTCCGTTTGATGTGAAGACGATGAGGAGGATGATGTCCCGCTTACACTCGGTCTTGAGGATTGTGCTGTTGCAGGTATTGCAGATGGTGTCGTCGAAGTTGTCGTTGTAGCGCCAGTTCCGCTTCCAGCTATTGGAATTGGTTTGCTGCTGGCAACATTGCTCCAAGAAGGGGCGGGCTTTAAAATATCCGTTTCTGAGTTGTTTGCTAGTTCCTATTTTATTTTATTTTTTTTTTTTATTGAAGTGTTATGTACAGGAGTGCGCGTGTATTTATGTGCAAAAGTGGCAATTGAGGCAAAGTGTTTAAAGTGTATTTAAGGAAAAAGAGGAAGAAAATGCGTAAGTGTTGAAAATGTTTATGGGAAAAATAGAAAGATTTATAGGAAAGAAAAAAAGATTTACAAAATTCACATTCTTTAGAGGTGGACTGGATGGTTCATCTCCATGGCTACTTTTACAAAAATTAAAATTGAAATAAAATCTCGTGCTCATTTAATCACATAGTTCTGGGATTTCTATCACAGTTTACATAATTTACTAGAAAGAGGGGAATTAAATAAAAAAGGTTTAATCAAATGCAGTTCTTTTAAAGAGACGTGAGTTATTTTGATGCTTGATTGTTAAAAAGAATTAAGAAAATGCAGACACAGGCATTACAAGGTCTAGCAGAAGCTATTTTCTGACGATCCTAAGCAGATTTGAGGTTTCCTGGCAGGAACACAAAAACTGATCAAAACATTTGTGTATTTGACAAATTCTGTTACAATGTTATGAAGATTTGAGTTGATACCTACCAATTGTTTCAAGAACTGCCAAGCATAATGCAGCTTTGGTTCGGAACGTTTAAGCAGTAGCATTTAGTCATCAGTCGATGACGATTATTCAATAATTTTGTCTGACTGCAAGAAATATAGCATGAATTAGTCAATTCTACAATTGTTAGAAACATTTTTCTGTAGGTAGCTACAGATCATCGGACAAAGAAGAGAACAAACACTCAAAAATGTTCAGATATTGTTCAACCATTTGTATGCCGTATTCAATCCTATGCTATCGTATTATTAAGCCTTTTCGCGTACCCATACCAAACGTACCTAGTATGGCCTCTGAAAATATCTAAACATCTTAATTGGTGTTCGAATAAAGATGTTTTGCGTAACAACTTGATGTTTCTTCAGATTTCAGATCTCTTTTATTTCTTCAGAAAGGTTACCGAAGAGTGCTTGTGCATACTAAACATATGCATGTACTTAGGATGAGACTAAAGTCAACGCTTAAGGGTAGTTATTTCCTTTGTTTTAGTAAAATGTTGAAAGGATTTCGAGTAAAAAGTGTCAAAGCGTCTGTTACTATACAAAAAAGTTCCTAGTCTAAGACTTGAGAGGAAGAGTACTCTTGACCTTGTGTCATTGGAACCTTTTATGAATTCTAAATTAAATGACTTCCTCCATTCGTTTTACTGAGCAGAGATTCGGAGTACGCAGAACCTGGACACTCCGATATAGAGGGGAACGAAAGGGCCGACGTATTGGCCAAGAAAAGATCAGAGCTTCCACAAAGCGATACTGTTACAGGAGTAAAACCACAAATCTGCGTGAGAAGATTATTCTCGATAGGAGCATCATAGCAAAACTTGGTTTTGCTCATTTTACTGGAATTTTCTTGACTCTCGAAGTGGAATGCCAATAAGAATCCCACTGATTTCTTAAAAACTTCCGGGAGCATTCATTTAGTCAACCTACATTTTAAAGGTTTTCATGCCATACTCAAATTCTGTTCGTAGGAAAACCAATCGTCAGTGGAAGTTCTGATCGATGGCATGGAAAATCCAAAGCATATTCAGGTCTAATGAAATCATCCCCTGATTCTTGTTTATCAATCTCATGGGAGATCTCATTTCCCGTGATCTGAGTTTGACTTGGGATATAGACAAGAGTCAATGGAGTTCTTGAGAGTTCTTGCTTGCATTTTTGAACTATTCTGGATTAGTCTCAAAGAACGCATCTTTCCAACTGTGTGACCCTCTGCTTGGAAAATGCTGCAGCAAGTTCCCAGAGCCCTTAAAGACTTAAAAAAAATTTCCAACGAAACTACAAATTAATGGAGTTGATCTAATGCTTGACAAGTCAACTATCCCAAAAGTTTACTAGAATATCAGGAATCCTTACGAGATTTCAACGATTTATTTTGAATTGTACGGACTTCCTTGCAATCTATGAACATATAAAGTACAGCTTGTTTGAGTTTACTGGAGCATCGAAATGGTCTTTCTTTGTCCAATTCGTATGTATGTACATATGTATGTCTTCTAACGTTAAACCATGAATAAACGTCTGTCTGTCCAAACCAAACTGACGTTTAATTGCATTACCTTCCTCAATGGCACTGATAACTGAACTGACAACTTCAAATGAAACTAGTCCTTTAAAAGGGGGTTAATGTATTTAGATAACGGAAGGTAAATTAAGTTCTAAAATATTATAATAAAGATTAGTAGATTTCAATTACTACGAAATGGTTTTACAGTTTCCATGTAAAATTACTCAAATTTAAGAAATAGGCCTAAAACTTTTAGTAACTTTTGGTCAAAATAGATTATAGGTCTGTTTCCTTACTTTCTGCACTAAAAATCGTACAATCACAAATTTCTAAGAGTGGGGGATGATTCTCTCAGAGAATGATAAAAATTTCTTGAAAGTTAGGGAACGCATCGAACAAAACCTTTGCACAACTGAAATGTCACGTATGACAACTACATATATGTTTCCAAATCAAATAAAAATTAAATCCTGAATAAATTTAATTGCTAGGAGGAAAAGAAATATAATGAACTAAAGTGTTAATTGATTTCATAGTGCTTTTGACAGATCAGACCTACAGAAAATTTTTGGATTAGAATTCGTAACTCTTGTCAGTGAGAGAAAATGTTTTACTCTCTCGTATGCTCTCTCTTATACGATTTTTTGTATTAGGGAACGGAGTTGGACTAGAATTCGTAACAATTTGTACGAGTTTGTACGAATTTGTACAAATTTCCAGGTAAGGGAACAGACCTTATGTGATGAATTCAAGCTTAAAATGAAATTATTAAATCTTTGACAAGTACGCGAGTACACTTCGAGTAGATACTAACTAGTCTTCTAATGACAGCAAAAATTGAAAGGTATATTTGTTTAATCATATCTGCACGTATCAACGACTCCGTAAAGAATGTGATTTGTATTATAATTGTTTGGATAAAAATGTTGCAATAGTGACACATGGCAGGTAGTTTGACATAAAGTTATTTTGCTTTTTTTGTTTTTAACATTATTGCAACATTTAAATTATGTTTGATTTGATTTCCATGTCAAAATACCTTTGTTGCTATGCAATCAATACTCCTATGGATATTTATCGGTTCATTGACTTTTAAACGTGACATCCATTCGGGTACATGATGATGATGCATTGCTGCTGCTTTATCCTTAACAATTAATTTTATTTTTAGTTTTTTTAATAATTACATTATAATAAATGTAAATGAATAACGATTTAACCAAGATGTGTCCTAGGGTTGGTTAGAATGTGTGTGGGCCAAATTTTTTGTTAAATAAAATGTTAAATAAGTTTAAAAACTAAGGGTCTTGTGACATGTAAACTGTGTACATATATTACTACTACTGATGCTAAACTAAATAATAACTTATATCGGTTTTAATTTAAGAGTACTTTCAACAACTTTTGAACATTTTGTATTTAAAAATCTTTAAATAATATGTTGGGAGTAACTATTTTGTTATTGTCATGTGCAGCTTAACGATTAATTTCATTCTACAGATCATGACCTATACTACAATTTTTTTTGAAAATTCAGGTTTCAAATAGACAATTAGTTTTGTCTACTATGCATTGAGGTTGCAATGGAAAATAGCTGAAAGAAAGGGACCACTCATGTTTTTAAGATTTTTCAACAAATGTTGGGCCTTTCTTTTAAACATTTCTACTTAGTCTGCAGTTTCTGCACAACAAGGACGATTAGATACTTTGTATTGTAATGAGTGTAGACGATGTTTTTTAGTTAAATGAAAGCGGTAGCTGAGGTGAAATCAAGTTCTTTGATGAAACCAATGTCTTGTTGGGCTGAGGAGGAGATTATATCAGAAGGGATAGTAAACCTTTCTGAAAATATTGTTTTCTGTAATAATGATACATTTGGCAGATCTCTTTAGATCTGTAGCAGCTAATGAATTTTTTCCATTTGTGAGGCCTATCTGACGATTACAGTTCACTAGCGGAAAGACCATTTGATCTGTCCAGTTCATCAATGACTTCGTCGCCAGTGACAGTGACTTGTGACTTAGAAGTGGTTGCAAACAGTTCCGAACTAGTTGGGATAAACATTTTAATGTACTGAGGGCTTGTCCAGGCCCAGGGCCCAGGTAGCGAACTGTAGCGCCACCTAAGTAAGTAAGAGGGCTTGACTATTTTTTCTCTCTTGCGCTCTCTAAGCTAGCACTAGTATGGGGGAAAAAATTGTTGAAAATACTCAAAATTAAAATAAACAGAAAAATAATCAAAACAAAGGCATACAAGTCTTTCCAATTTTAGTGTTTAAACTAAACTACTAACTAAAATATTCTAAACACAATCTCTAAGTACAACCAAAAATATTTCTTTTCTTTGGGCCTTACACTTATCGGCAAATGTGATGTGCTCTCTGCCGATGTCTTTCTAGCCTTAAATGGTGGAATCTCTTGAATTTTCGGTGGTGTCGATTGTAGAAATCGCGACGGTGTCGATCTTGGACTACTGCTCGTACTCGCGCAGTCTGCTGAGTCACTTGATTTTTTCCTAAATGGCGGAATTTCTGGTATTTGTATGGGTTTTGAGGAAACAGCCAATGTGCCAGCACTTCCTGATGTTGGACTATTTATGCATTTTTTTGTTTTATATATTGATAGTTTGGATTTTGAGAAGAAAGAAAGAAGAAATCAATTCGTTTTATTGAATACCATATCTAAACAATTTAAAATGTGCTTAACACTTATATTTTGTTTTATTAAAGCGATAAATAAATTTTTTGTGCCAATTGTATTTTTTTATATTGAAATAAAATATATATGATTGTTTAAATTTGAATAAGAAAAAAAAAATAATAATAATTTGAAAAAATATAATGTAAAACATTCGCTGTACTAAACATTTCTACACAATTTTTTTGTTTTTTTTATTTCTATTTAAACATACACAAAAACTGAATACATTTAATAATAACACACGCATACACACGTTTAGAATAAATTACCCTGAAAAAGCGTGCATTCTTTGATTTTGAATTGAGCTTAAATTTCGCACCGAATATCCTCTAAACGAAGGGATTTCAGGAATTTTCATTTTCTGCTTACAACTTTTACATGCGCTAAAATTACGTTTTACATATGTTTTAATTTAAAAAAAATTACTTTATGAACAATTTTTTATATTAATATAGGTAATTGATAGAAGATAAAAATAATAAAAAAAATGTTTGTAATGTATGTACAAATTATGAATGTTAATAGAAATAGAGTAAATATAAGTTTTTAGAAATTTTGTTATCGGTCCACTGTGTCCTCAAAAAAAAAAAACATGTGTGACATGTGATTTGATTACGCTGTAGAAAGGAATCACCTAGATAAGTCCTTTAAACAAATTTACATAAACATCGAAACAATAGTAATTAGCATATAGTATTTCCAAGGCTTCTACGCAAATATCATAGAATTGGCTGGAAAAAACTTTATCATATTTTTTTCCCTATATCTATCACTGAACACGATCACGTGCACTAAAACATACTAGTCTTGAATGAATTTAAGGCTTATAAATAGATGGTAGTCAAGTCTGTATAGCAATGAATAAATTGTATACGTTCCTCTAGCAGCATCTTTAATGCAGAGCAGATAGTGAACACTTTCGAGAGAAAAATTCTTCGTCGAATATTCGGTCCTGTATGCGAGAAGGGCGAATATGAAGGAGATGATACAGGTTGGCCCAAAAAACACTCACCCGATGTTGTTTTGCTATATCTTTAAAATGGAACGACATAATTTCATATTTTTTTTTTTAGAAATTTATTTGGATTCTTTTTACGCATTTTCAATCAGTTTAGCGAGAACTTCGGGCGATAAGTTCTCGCACTCTTGTCGTATATTCTCTTGGAGAGTTTCCAGAGTCTGTGGCTTATTCTCATAGATCCGTGACTTCAAAAAACGCCAAAGAAAGAAGTCAAATAGGGGAATCTTGTCCGCCATCGCAAATCGCCATAACGAGACATTAGGCGAAGCCGAAAACGCATGCTTTAAAATGTCCTTTGATGCGCGAGTTGTGTGGGCACTTGCAGTGTCCTGTTGGAACCACATGTCCTCCAGCCCCGATTCATAAATTTGCGGCAATAAAAACTTGTTAATCATGCTTCTGTATCGCTCACTAGTCTTTTCGAGGAAAGTGGCTTCAGCCACAGCGGCGATATTCTCATCGTAACGAGCACTACAAGACCTTTTGGTGCCTTTGCTGTCACATGTTGTTCCAGTCTCTTCGAGGAAAGCGGCTAATTGCCTTAGTACTTGACCAGTTGCCGTAGGACGCCCGGGAAATAGCGTTCCATAGCTTGTCGACGTGTATTCTGCATCTGTTTACTTCACAAATATCAAAACAAAACTGACAGTTGCCGCCATTTGTAAAAATTATAGCATCTTCCGATAGTGTGATATATTTTGGGACACCCGTACAACTGCGAACTCTAAACGGTATGGATGGAGTCCAAAAAGCTAAAACACGTCAACTACACTGGTTACCCCCCATCGAGCGAATGAACAATAAAGATGATATTCGAATCATACCGCCCAGTTTCGAGACGACAAAGAAGACCGAATCTCCGTTTTAAGGGTCAAGATATAGCAGATACCAGAGCGCTTGATGTAGACAACTGGAAGCAGCGTGCCCGCCATCGAAGATAATGGAAGGCGACCGTGTCTCAGCGAGAAACTTTTCACGGGCCGGGACCCCTTTAAGTAAGTAAGATCTTACCAACATTGACAGAATAATCGAAGAACACAGTCTAGTACTACCTTTGCGTGAATAACAGTCTGAATTTTGGGTGTCGACAATATCGCAATAATTTCCACACCCTTTAATTGAGTAGGACCGTCGTGGTCGCACGTTCATGTAGTACAGCTACTCATGAGCCTATTGTAATTTTCTCATTAATAGCTCGTCCAAGAAACCTAAATGGGTTATAAATTTAGCTTTCTGTCTAAAGGAACAGTGGCAAAGGAAAGTATATACTCTACTGTTTCTTCTTCCTCGTTGGACTATATTTTTGTATGTGTCATGTAATAGATGTCCTATGCTATTTCCCTATAAGCCAACCACCCCCAAACCCAATCTCTTTATATCACTGTACCATACATAAGCATTTTATACAGATAATCTTGGTTGAATATTAAGTATTACAGACTGGAAGTGTGAACTTGAAGTTTTGGCATAACTTTTGGAGACATCTGTCCGATATACGTATCTTCAGTGATGAACAGGTAGGCGTTGACTATGGCTTCTTTCCATGAAGATATAATGTAGGGCTCAAGATGCTTTCAAGTGTGCCACTGAGAGTATACACAAGTTTGTCCTTGTAGTTTAATGAGCTTGAACTTGTAAGGATATTTCGTATGGTTTTTATTTCAATTAGCTTAAGTAGAATTCTGCGACTCCGACGCATGGATTTCCGAAGAAACCCAACGGCGTTAAATCGCATGAACGTGGTGGCCATTCAACCCAACCATTTCTCGAGATTACACGATTACCGAACTTCCCCTTCAATAGATCAATTATTTGACCAGTTGTGTGGCATGTGGCACCATCTTGTTCAAACCACATATCACTGATACTGACCAAAAAATAGCACTAATGACACACACGGCATGAAATTCACACCACATGGTCACTTATTGTGGATACAATGGAGTCTTTTGAAGCACATGTTGGCTTCTTGCTGTCCAATGACGCATATTTTGCTTATTAGCAAAACCATTACGCTAAAAATTAACTTCATCGCTAAAGATGAATTTTTCGATGAAATTCAGCATTTTCTTCAAAGTTTTGCAGATTCCAATCGGAGACGTTTCGGCGCTTCAAACGATAAAGAAACTTCAGTTCTTCTTCTTAGCCTTCAGGTGTAGGGCAAAATTTTTACGCAAAAATCTCCCCAATGTGGATTATCACAATACAAAATTTGAAGAACCCTTTATATACATACGCTATAGAGCAAAATATCCTGTGGTTTAAGAAATTGGACGGACTGGTGCAATACGCGGACAATGCAATCGATAGCACTGAGGGAATCTAGGACCGCTAGGGACCACCCTCTCTATAGCCTATTATAACAAATTGGAAAAAACGACTCCCAGTGCTATCTAGAAGAAACTTAAAAATGTCTAACCAGGACTTTATCCCACACCTAATGTCTGTACTATCTACACTTTTTTCAAATAGAATTTCCAACCCATGTTAGAATTTCCAACCCATTATTTGGAAACATTCATTTCACTGTCCTGCATAAGTATATCATAAAGATTATATGTATAAATAAATATTATAAGAAAAATTAACAATATTATAATAAACGCTAAAAAATTCAAATAAATCTTTGATGAGAATATGTGTCTTGTTAAGAAACATGTAAAAAGAAAAAAAAAAAACAAAAGATCAAAATCAGAAAGAAAATCGCTTAGCTCTTAAAAAAGCACCCAAGCCTCCTGCTGGAGTGAAAAATATTCTTACCCAGCTCCAGCGGCTGCCAACTCTTGCTGTAGGCTCAACATTGAAATTCCACTATGCGGTGGTGTTGACTCATGTAATGGACGAATAAATATTGTACTGGTCTTTGTTGACAGCTGTAATCATTGCCAGAAGGTGGAACTTTAGGAAACATAAATTAATCCATTCCACACGTACCTGTGATGGCGGTGAATCCGGTGATGAATCCCTATTTTCGTAAATATTTACATCAGCATCGATGCTTTGCTCATGCTGTCCACCAACAAATGGAATATCTTCGAATTGTAGCAAAGCGTTGTGATGTTGATCCGGCGATTGATACATAATATCTTCGGCTAATTGACTTTCCAACGATTGATCATTAGTTGTTGCCGCATCCATAGGAGTCATTTGTTCGTGATCTGGCTGTGAAAGGGATGTAGTCGATGGTGGTGTTGGGGGAGTCGGTCGGGGTGATGTACCTTTACATTGCATCTCACGGCGACAATGCTCTGCACGGGCTATTTCTGCCGCTAGCCATGATGGAAGTTCAGGCAGGAGCCAGGTGAGTGCCGAACGGAGACCAAGCATTATGTGCTACGAAAAAAAAAAAAATTAAAGTATCTCTCCAAAATGTTTGACTTTTAAGAATGTAGTACAGACTACTAACACCGACTGAGTAAGAGAACATATCTAGATATGCATTTACCTTAATAATTCGATAGCCTAACAATAACTGATGGATTACATACAAATCTACTCACCTCCAAAGTAACAATTAAAATAATAGTTTGTGTCGTCGTCAAGCCAGGCCACAATCTTGACACCTGTCCCGATAAGCCAATCAATGCACAATTGACAATGACCGCAGCTAAACTCAAAATACTCAATGCATTCTGCCATGTTCCAATGTTGGCCACCCGTTGCCCAAAGGGCCGTTGATGGACATGTGCCAACTTAAATGCATCCGATCGAATTTCCATTAAATTATTAACTAAAGCACACACTCCAGCCAATGGAAAGGCGGCTGAGAATAACACCACATAGCCCATTTGCACCAGCATCTCCAGGTGATCCGAAAATGTACCGTCGTACTGCAATGCGAAGGGGGTGTTAAAGTCACCAGAGATGCCAATTAGTCCGAAAGCATGAGCATACTCTACCTTGTACAACGAGCTTTCGATTTCCGCTTGGCCAATATTCCGTTTTGTGGCTGAGGACGATGCCACAGACGTGCTTGTCGCTGTCACTGTTGTTATATCATGTCTGTCCACAGACCCAGTAGAGTTTTTCTTCGCAGTCAAGGACTGCATTTGTGCGGACGACTGTTGCAACTGTGACTGCTGTTGCTGTTGCTGTTTATCGAGAATAGTTCGATTGACATCTTGTGTGGGACTTAGTGCACCCCACATGGTAAAACTGAGTCGTGCCAACTTCCATTGTTCAAGAAAATACGGCAGAGCGGATTCTCTCAGATTGCCGATTATTTGGCGTGAAATCAACAGTCCAGCCAATTGCTATACGTGTATAAAAAGTGAAAAGAGTAGGTATTGGAGATTATTCCTTTTTGTTTTTTGTTTTTTTTTTTTTGGCACAGTGAACCAACCTCTTTCAGTTTTTCCTCATCACGTAAATAGAATGCGATATAGAACAATGATAGGAACGAGTTAACGAATTGAAAGAGTGCGACTTTGGCGATAAGATGGTTCTCATACTTGGACTGGAGGCGGTAGTTTTCTGAAAATAAACAAAAATTAAGAAGTCTCTTACTCTTTTCTATAAAAAAGTAAACAAACCCTTGTCATTCAGCCAAACCGCCAACTTGTAGTATGCTTCGTCCATTAGAGTGATGGCTCCGGCTAGTAAAACTTTTGGTATCACACTTAGGCAGCATAGGACACTTTCCTCGGGTAATTTCTCATCCCACCAGTCCTGTTGAATTATGAAAGAGCAGGGAGAGTGTTCGGTGTTAGGTTGGGTTTTATGTGGTGGCGTAGGTTTGTTTCCATTCAGTGGGGGAATATGAGTTTTTCAGGATTTTTAATTAAACTTTGTGAAGTCAAACCAGAGATTGCGGGTGTCAAAAGCATTTGAGTGATGTGTTCTATTAAAGCGTAAGCAACTAAGCCATTGAATCAATTTAATGCAAATTTTGCGATTTCTATGAATAATTTTCATTTAATTTCTTGGAATACGAATTCAACTTGAACCAATGGTTAGAAAGTTGTAATTTACATTGAAATTTTACGACTAGTACGGGTGATGAAAAAGAGTTTGTAATACTTGAGTGAAAAGTGTTGAAGTGGACGAAAATCTTTTACGCATATTCTTCTGGATTATATCAATGAAAGGAATATTTATTTTCAGCTGTGAGGTGGAGTTGAGTTGACTTTGCGGCGAGCCGAAACGTCACTATAGCAAGCGCACGGTTTGCTCATCTCAATATCCATAAGAGGACATGGGGGTATCCTAATCATGAAACGGTCAACCAGTCTCCAGTGTCCTGAATGTTCGAACCTTCCGAACAGCTAGCATCGACTCAGATCTGCAATCGCAAGAAATCGCCAGAATCTTCGCCGAACGCATATCCCGAAACCTCTCAACAACTCCTATGCCCCCAGCATTAAGTGCCGAAGAGCAGTGGAAATGCTGCCAACATGCCGCTGAACTAGGTTTCACCTGATCACTACCAAGAAACTCCTAGTTTGACAAAGAATGCCGGCAAGCACATGCAGCTAAATAAGAAGTATACAAAGCGGGACTGTAAAGAAGGACGGGGGCTGCACATTTGCCCTACGAGCAGAAGAGACGGGAAGAATATTGGCACCTCCGAAAAAAGAAAAAAGACACCAGAGGCGCGATTTCGAAGGTATAGAGAGATTATACTCCAGGAATACGTGTCAAGGCACCAAGACCCGTACAGAAGCCTGTACAGATGAAGAAGGAAACCTCGTACTAAAGTCACAGTCGATGCTGAGAATATGGAAAAACTTCTTCTGCAGACTGCATACCGGCGACGAAGACCAACATCCCACTGTCAGGTAGAATGAACCATTCAATCCAGAGGATTTATTCCTTCAATCCAAGACCTCCGTCCACCTGACTAAAACGAAGCAATATCCAAACTTAAATGTAACAAGACTACTGGACCTGACGGATTACCAGTTGAGGTATTCAAAGCAGCTGAAAATGATCTCGAAAAGAGAATACACCAACTCATCTCTAAGAATTTGTCAGGCGAGTGTATGCCTGATGAATGGATTCTCAGCATCGTTTCACCGATCCACAATTGCAAATGTATCACTCTCCTCAACATCAAGTACACGATCATATCCGCCATGTTGTGTGAACGTCTGAAACCCTTCCTGATTGGCCCATATCGGTGCGGTTTCAGACCAGAAAAGTCCATAGTCGATCAAATCTTCACACTTCGGTGGATCCTGGAGAAAACTCAACAAAACATCTCCTGGCTATCGTACAAAAATTACCATGGCCAAGCATTGAGACAAAGACGGAAAACTTTGTTCTTAATAGGAAACCGTCTTTTGGCCAAATTTAGAGCCCAACTATCCAACGAGAAAATGCTGCAAACCGCTCAGAAAAAAAAAATCAGCGTTGTAAGCCTTAGCATGACTGGAGTAGCCTAACAGAAGTAGTAGATCCTAACAGAAGCGTCTGAGCGAGATTCAGCATTCACAAACGCTAACAAACTTTGGAACAGGTATCGCGACATCGTGAAAGGAATAGCAGAGACCGCCATAAAATAGCCCTTGGTTGCAGCGCTAAACAAGTGCAGCATGGGAAGAGTATTGAGCCGTAGAGTCCCTCGATAAGAACAATATCTGGATGTTTTTTAGGAAAGCCAAGCAAGTGGCAGCTGGCTTCAAGCCTGGAACGCAGGCCCTTCGAAATAGTGAAGGAAACCTAGTTACCGTAGGGCAAGAAGAAAACCCGCATCCAGTCAATAAAGAAGCCATCTCCTCTCCCAGTTTTGAAGAGCTATCAAGGCTCAGCTATCAAAAAGTTGAAGAACAACAAAGCGAAGCTTTTCAAACATGATGGTTATGCTTTGGTAGGGTGCATACACCAAATCATCAACCCCTTGTGGATGGATGAAACCATGCCCGATGAATGGACTATCGGCTCTATATGCTTCATATTCAAGAAGGCATTCTTATGTCTTATAAGAACTATCGAGGCATACCCCTGCTTAATGTCGCATATAATGTACTGTGCGCACGTCTGAAGCCTTTCTGAAGTACACTAATCGGCATGTATCAGTATGGCTATGGAAAGACTACGAAATTTTAAGTCGAGACTCACCACCTTTCATCAACTTCAAAGTCGCATATGATAGCATTCATCGTCTTGAGCTCTTCAAGGCTGAGACTATTTACGGGTCGGTCGTTAAGTGAACCAGTATGCACTGATGCTAATTCAAGGAACGTCACTAATACCGACATCTTGCTTCGCGATGCAAGATCTTTGAATGTATAGCAGAGGAACAATGCTTTTATAAGGAAGATCTGCATAAGTAAAAATGGACAAGAGATTCCTAGCTATGCATCGATTTAAAAAAGGCTGAAACTTATTGCCTTTTTGACTCCGAGGAGCATCGCAGACTGTAGAACCATTAAGAGTAAAGTAACATCTACTCTTTCTACGCGAACCTTAATGGTTCCAAGGAGGCTTGAATGCTCACTATTAAAAACTAAGTGCTTAGCTGTCAAAACAAGCAGACATGGCCAGGTAAATATTCATGTACGAAATGTTTATTTCCTTTCAAATATTTACTCTGAATATCAACATACACCGTGCATACAATTAAATGCCCCATTAAATTCGAATACCATTTATTTAATCCTCCTTGCGTGTCTTATCTCTTTTCTTTTCAAATACTTTAAATACTCTCTCTGGAATGATATTTAAATACTGTCGCAAGAGCCATTGACATTCAATGCCTTTAAAGAGCCATCCTATACCTACTTGCGGTGAGTGTTTTAAAAGAATTCTCGCCATCATCGCTTTTAGGAAAATAAAACACCAAATGCAACCATACACGTCGTGGTGTGGTTCTGCCGCAAGACTCACCACTGCCTCCAAAAGCATTATTTTGGCTCACAAACACCACTGGAAACAACTGAAAAGTGTCGTTAAAAATGAATGAAACACTAAATGCAGTCATTGTGCGAACTCGTTGTGAAGTCCTTTTGCACAGGTTTCTCCATCGAAAATGTATGAATTTGAAGGTCATCCATGGATGCTTTAAGGCATGCGACACATATTTTTTTTTTTTTTTTTGGTTTCTTTGCAAATTCCCTTTTTATTTTTGTAGCATTTCAAGTTTGCGTCACTACCACTTCAGCGATGACAAATAGAATCACGATCGATAAATCCACCGAAAGGACATGCCTCTATGTCCCTCTTAAACTCCAACCGATTTGATAAAGTTCAGTTCACTACCCTCATACGGAGGGAAGTAATTAATTTCACTCTTCCCTCTCTACAATAAAAAAAGAAAACACGTCAGGTAGGGTGGTAGCCAAAGGAGACGCCACAGCCATCATCGTCCACCGACCTGGTTTTTTTCGATGAAAAAAAAAATAAACAGAAAGGAGCCGTGCGTTGTCGCGCCAGCAATGGAGGTGGAACTCTGAGTTATATTTAATGGGACTATAACACTATTATTATGGTATAATTATGGCGGTAGGTGAAACTGCAGGTAGGCTTTAATACAAATTAAAAGGGGTTAATGCAAGGGGAGCGAATCATGCAGATGTCTAAGCACACTGAGCTGTGGGTTGCGTCTTTCACCAGAGAAAATGAATTTCAAATTAATTCTGTTTGCACGCAGCGTACAATTCTGAGTTTTGTTACGTATTCGCCGGGGTGTCTCATGCTCCTGCTGTGTGTACAAGTTATGCGGGTTCGGTTTTGTATAGTTGGGGATTAATTTCACGTGATTTTAAGCTCTATCGAACGTATTTGTATTGTAGTGATACTTGCGGAACCGTTAATTACCTTATATTCGAACAGAGCCCTAAGTGACGGCTGATTATGTAATTCAATTAATTTTGAAATCAGATTAAGATCTTGTGGCACGACTTAAAGAATTTGAATGGTTTCTTAAGCTTTGATTGGAAAACAGATAACTAATGACTTTGAGAAAGGTTAGGTGGAGAATAAATTAGTTTTACTATCTTATCTAGGGCACCCGAAGCGCACGTAAAGCACTGAGTAAATCAAATGAAATAGGTTTAATAGGTTTAGACCAATAAAAGTACATTGTGATGCCATTCATTGCACCATTTGGCTACCCGGGATTAATTAAAACCAACCGGAACTTTTTATAAAGCAAAGGTTGTCAAAAAAGTGATAAAAGTCCTAGATGGAGTAGTCTTTCGTGGGACAGAGCTAAGCACGTACTTATACTTAGGTGGAAAATGATTTCTTCCTACTACTCATCCTTACAGCTTCTGCAGAAGTCATGTGAAAAGAGGCCAACCCTTTGCATGTTGTCCTATCAGACAGTGTTCAATAAGAACACTGGTAACGTGGCTGATCTCCGATCACTTCAACAGGACCAACTCAGCACTACGTTTCAGATCAAGCCTGGGCCAGGTATGTCTCGAAATTTTGCAAGTAAAGAGATTTTCGTATCTACAGTTGGTTTTGCTAACAGCGTCAATCTTTAATAAGAGTTTACAAGTAGCGAGGGACATACCCAGATTCCGCCACTTCGGCAAGATGCTATGGGTCGTATCCTGTCTGGCGAGCTCGTCCATCTCGTAATTCACTGCAATGTCTCTGTGGCCAGTCACCCTACGTAGGTGAATTTTGAACTGGTCAGTCATCTCCAGAAAAGACAAACCGCAGTTTAAAACGGCGTTTGAAGTACACGATTAAAGGGATTTGATTGCCCCTTGACTGTCAGTGAAATTGCTAATATGTCTGACACATATTGCATTACATTTCAGCCAGGACAAGGTTTCCTCGATCGCCATGATTTCCGCCTAAAAAACTCTATAATGATCTGAGAGCCGGAAGAACATGCTCAGATTGAGCTTGTCAGAAAAGACACCACAACCCACCCTATCGTCAGTATTGGAGCCGTCCTTTTAGGAGTGGACTGAACTGTCCTCAGAAGACGGAACAGTGACCCGTTGACTTCGGTCAGGAATGCTCTTGTGGAATTTTCGGTCAAATAACAGGGTCGGCGGGGTGTAGTCTTCTAAGGTAAAATTGAGGAGATCAATGATCGAGGAGTGGTTCTCATAGCTAGACTACTGTGAAGAGGCTGAGTTGGATAGCCGCACTAGCGGCCAATTGCTTGCCAGGAATATGTAGGGGGAGCAGATGGAGCATAATGCCCAGAGCCACTGAGGAAGAAGTTCTCAGTACACAACTGAAGCATGTAGATCTTTGCATCTTCGATAGGAGATTGAGGGTAGTATCCCTATTAAGAGCCGGCCACCATACGATCAAGCCATACAGTAATATAGGCCTGATAACGGACACGTACATTCAACGTATGATATGAGGTTGAAAACCCCAGCTTTTTACAGGAGTATAGAGTCACAGTTGCCTTCTTTACGCGTTCAAGAAGATTGGCTTTATAATTTAGCTTCCTGTCCAAAATGAAACCCAAGTATTATCTTTAAAGGAGAAACTGGTGCCACTAATTGTGGGGGAGGGGGGTCAAAAAGGGGAACTTTTTATTTCCTATTAAAGAGGATAAGTTCTGTTGTGAGAGGGGGTTAGCCCCTAGACCTTATTTTGAGGGCCATCTAGTAAACCACAGGAGAGCACATTGGATGATTTCCCTTAGAGTATCAGGGTGTTTTCCGGACGCCGTGATAGTAATGTCATCTGCATACGCAAACACTCTACATAAAGTCCTTTCTATGTCCAACAGCAGCCCGTTGATCACTAGATTCCACAGAAGAGGGAACAAAACGCCACCCTGAGAAGTTCCGCAACTAACAAGTCTTCTAGCAGATGCGCTATCCAGCTGCGAATTGATAATCCTGTGTGTAAGCAATTGATTGCTCAATACTTAAAGGCCTCCTTGATGTCCATGAACACAACCATAGTAAATTCCGTGATGCTCAGTGATTTTTTAATAATGCGCACTAACAAGTGCAAGGCTGCCTTGACTGATCTACCTTTGTAGTACGCATGTTGGGACACAGAGAGCAAAGATGGGCTGATGTTCTAGTGTAGGTGGATATCAATCACTCTTTTTAGTGTTTTCAATAGAAAGGACGATGGGTTGATAGGTCGAAGATCCTTTGATTCCAAGTGCGAGCATTTTCCTGCTTTGGGTGTAGAAACAACTTCAACCTCGGTTCATTGTTTAGGAATGTAGACTAGATTCAGACAACCAGACATGATAGCTCTAAGCCAGAGGAGGTCTATGTCTTCTGATTGCTGAAGCTCAGCCGGAATGATATCACCTAGCCCTGGGGACTTGCAACCAGAGCCAACCAACTGTGCTAGACATATTTATTTAAACTTCTTCTTAGAACAAGACAGAACGAGTCAGAACTACTCGAAACTCGAGAGGTAATATTACCCGTGGTTTTGAGCCCTTGCAACCTGTGACAAAACCTTTCATAAAGAAACCAAAATTGCAGAAACTAAGAAAAGAAACAGAAAGCCTCCACATTAGTTTCCTCCAAAGATACTCAAGACATAGTAGCAAAAGCTAGAGGCTCACTTCCCGGGTAATCGAATAAGAACCAGGTCATACTTCATCTCGCTAACACGGACTGAGTTTGACCGAATTCGAAAAAACTTGTCATAGCAGTGTGATTACGCTACAACATTTTATGGTAGTTTCAATATCCTGGTACCAATGGAATATATCATAACCCAGGTGATACCATTGTTACTGGCATACCGTTGATACTGGCATAGATACATGTATTTCTAGACGTTGGGAAATGGTTAGAGAACAACCAAAAATTTGTTAAAATGACTGATATGACCTTCTAACTTCCCAATTGGTACAAAAAATTTTAGACTCATCTTCTAAAGTTGCAATTTGCGGATAAATTTGTGCGAAATTCTATGAGATTGCATTCAGATTCTAGAATTGCCATTTCACAGACTAGAAGGCGCTTTCGGAAACATAATATTGACTACATGCATAACATGATCAGACAATACTGGTTGTATGCAAGTGCGGATTATGCATGATATACTATGATAGGTATTATTATATAGAGCATAATGTTTGATTCCAACAGAACGTCTCAGAAGACCCAAGTTATGACAGTCTGGTGAGAATGGGAATTCGATCATATTTCTCAAAACTAAGGTTTCTTTTTACGACAAAAGGGTTGTGTCACAGCTTAGTGCTTCACTATCAGGATCTTCCAAGAAGGCACATATTTAGAAGAGAAATTGATCTTCTTTGATTGAAACATGTCAATATGGTTTTTATAACTTTTTCACGAGATAGTTGACCCTGCATTACCGGGATACTGCCGAGCCGTGAGCTGCTAGCTGATGGCTATTTATTCTGCTCTTGCTTTATTGGAGATTGAAACAATGAATTCCAGAATTTGTTTTTTCTGTAATAAAACAAGATTCAGCAGCTGGTCTATTTCTAAAGATTAATGGCATAAATTAACCACTCTCCGTCGATCTACCACTGTTTGAAGCTTGGATCTATATCTTGGGCAATTGCTGCTTTTTTTAATCCTGTCGAGTAGACTTAAACAATTTGGGGACATTTCTCTAGTCACCGCTTTACGTTTTGCACCTTTATAAGACAAGTTGCTGCCCCAACTTGAAGTATCTATCTGCTCTGAATAGATTCATATCCTAATTTCATGTTACTCCTAAGTTAAAGCTGACATCAAGAACATTGCGTGGTCTCCTTGGGTTCGATTATTTGGTTATTCATTTGGAGCTCTCAGCGTAAGGGTTCTATTTCCAAGACTATTTTAATATTTTAGAATATGCTTCGCTTATGTATTCAATGGGAGTTTTGCATAAACATGTGAATGTCTTTTGCCCCAAATTTTAAAGACTGGGTTACATACATATATTGCCCACACGGTAGATGTTCCGTGTACAGTTTGGTCCTTCTCTAAATGTTCTGCTAAATGTACCTCTTCTTGATACTTATATCTTCATCCTTCATCATTCCTTAGATTAATTTGTATCACCAAAGATACAAAAACAATTATCGCCAATTACCTCTAAAATATCTAAGATTCACACAACTTTTTTCTGGAAAGCTAATGGTCCCCTATCAAAGTAATGGTCCCCATTCTCGTCTTTTCGTTAATAATAACCTTAAGCTTTGATTAGGAACATTTACTCTCTTAAAAATTAAGTAATTCAAGGAATAGATACACGTATTAATACCGCTTTCTTTCATTCGAGTTTCACCTTAATTTTGTTAAAAACAATAGCCACTTGCATTAATTCATTTAACCAGTAACAAACTACTCTGCAATAAAGCTGTAAAATAAAGCATAAGACTTGAAACAATAAATTTACATATAATAAACAGAGCAATTAACAATGTTTTGTGTTGTAAATATGAACCTTTTGCATAGTGTTCATGCAATGAACGAGTCCACTTTCTGAGAATATGTTTAGGTCCAGCCAATCCTAAAAAGATATGAGAATATGTTTTTTGTGTTTCTCTATGTGTGTGCGAAAAATTAATTTGCAATAAAACATAATTCGTAGTAAGCAGAAAAAAAAACATAAAAGTATCGCATGCCAATTAAGAGCCTATAAGCCTCCATGCAAATATCGTGACATACTTTATTTAACAATTCACTAGATGCTGTGACAACGATAACTACAATGTTGATTAAAATTTCATGACACGCAAGCAATTTGGCACTATTGGCACAATTACACTCTAATCTCCTCCCACACGATAACAACACAAAAAAAAAGTCATAAAAACCATTCATTACACAAACACACAAGGATATAACCTTTTTTGGTTGTTGGCTGAACTCACCTGAAATCGTAGCATGAGAAACATCACAACAAATACCAAAAACAAACACAACCCGATGATAGGAAAACTGACCAAGTACCGGAAGGCACGACGCTTCCACGCAGGAGCTTCTTTTGGCTCTAAACGTCCAGTTACATTGCTTTCTACAAGAGGGCCCTAAAGGAAGACAATTTCAAATTTTATTTCACTCGCAATTCACTATTGATGTTGACTTACCTTATATAATGGCCTTGGAGGTTCTAATAACTCAGGAGGCGTTGATAGTGTTCCCCAACGAAAGGCTAATTCAACTGAGTATCGCTTCCAAGCTTCTAAATATAATGAAGCCCAGGCGACGTTGAATAACGAAAAAAGCACATGACCCATATCCTGTGCGGTTTGACCCTTACCCCATAAAATGGCATAAAGAATTGTTCCAAATACCGCAGGCACTCCCAGAGCACAAGTGTAATGGCCAAGCCAGGCGAAATATAATGCCACCTTGACGCCAAAATATTCAGCAATATCATCTGAAGTTAAAGATGGAGTCTGTCAATAAGCATCCAAGTCATGTGAGACTTGAAACTTACCTAAAGGCTGTGGAGCAAAAATTTGCTTCACCCAACTCGATTGTAGATTTGTTAAAGCACTTGTCTCATGCAGCGGGAATACCTGAGTGATTAGACCTAATTCTTGCCAAGCAGCAACTGAAAAGAAAATAGCAAAAGATATGTGAAATGTATTGTTTATATCGTATCTATATCTAATCTTGCACATATCAATAATTAGGACTACTATCAACTCAACCAACCGAGCTAATTGAATTGAACTGTTAGTTAGTGATATCATTGCTATTTCTCAGAATTTACCTACCAATACTCTGTCCCTCTTCGACAGCTGCTCTGCCTTGTAACGCCTCCAAATCACTTTGTCCCGCACGCAATCCCTGCAGCACTTGAAGTACCAACCATTGACGCTCCTGTGAGGTGAATAACGTTGTGCTACCATCGTCGTTTTTCATTTGAGAAAAACAATGCGATTCGCGTGTAGTGAATTCTCTTAAGGCACCTCCTAGATCGGTTCGCAAACGCTTTGGAAGGCGAGCATCTTCGGCGGCTTTATAAAGGCTAAAATGAGAAATTCAAATGAATTTAGTATCTTCCTCCAATGGACTCACATGATGCATTACACTTACATATTTGTCGGAGCGCTAATATAGAACGCATTACGTTTTGTACTCTCGTGTGCTTTTACTTGTGCTATCAGTCCCAAGCCAGACGGTGGCTGTGATCGAATACGTGCAAGTAGCCATCGAAGTGCCTCATCGGGAGCATCTTCTGTGACCAAGTTAAATCACGTAAAAGCCAATAAAAATCAAGATGCCACAAATAAACTTAATTACCTGGAAACTCAATTACAACGTCACATTGTGTTGGGATTTTATTTAGCCACAATCTACGTGGTGTCATTAAATGTCCAGCATAGGGGACCTTACGACGCAATTGTCGAGAAGCTGAAAGGAAATAATAAAAATGGCAAAGATTTATTAATAACGGTAATGGAAATGTGATATTTATAGCATTGAATAGAATCCTTCACCAGACAATTGTCATCTCCGGGATGAAGGTGCATTTCCATTTCCCAGATGAATGGTTCTATTCAGATGAAGGACAAATTAATTTCAAATATACAAGAAGGTAAGGAAATTAAAGAGTGAACCGTATATGTATATACATATGTATGTTTTCTTCTCTAACTGTGGAGTCGTGGATGTAGGATTTTTGTCATAAAAAACTGTAATCAAACGACAACATTCAAGGATCTTCAATACATAAAAAAATAAGAGTCTTTTGCGTTTAGTGGTTCCTGGGATAGAGTGGACCTTAATAAATGCGTTCCTCTAGCTATGTAAGTCAGTCGGTATGGTAACTAAATCTGGTAACTAAAGCTGCAATATTTCCCGTTGACCGCACGGGACGCACACGGGAATATGTTCGGCTAACAACCAGAAAATCAGACTCTTTAAATTCTTCGCATGTATTTGATATGACCCACTGTCTATTTTAAAACTATCAATGTACCATATATTTTTTTAGTACTATCAGGACTGTTTTGTTGAGCACTTTACTTAAGCAACTACCACGAGCAGACATTTACCCAAGCATACGAAATGCTTCCACAGTCTAATCACTTTTAGTACAATAAATGTTTTCTATTAGACCGTAGAGGAAAGAGTACGAATTTGTCCCAGTTCTCCCTTGGGATGGTGACTTTGAATTATGCAGTTCGAACTTAAGTAAAAGTTGGAAAGCGTGTCATCCATTAGCATGCTGAAATCATGGTCTTGTCACAGAGATTTGACCAGACGAATATAGTCATTATAGAGACGAGGGTGCCTGTAGGCTGAGAACTCGAAATGAAGAATCCTGTGTAGAACCAGCAGTGGAAAAGTTGATTGTTGACGATCACAATCATCCCAGGGCAGGTGTATCTTCAACAAATCTGTCGAACTGCTATGATACGCAGACGACAGATAATTTTACGGCAATTGAAGAATAGCTGAAACGAGTTAGCCTTGAAGTAATGAAAATGAAAGCAATTACCTACATGAAGCATCTGTCCACCGCCTAGAACAAAACGTCAGTGTTGGTAACAGTAACTTCGAAGTCTTCGAATCATCTCCACGAATGACACCTTACTTGAAATATGGCGAAGACTTGCCCTAGGAAATCGCTACTACTTCGGTTTGGCGTCATCCATTGGCATGCTGAAATTATGGTCTTGTCATTTCTGGAGGACGACGCCTGTGAACTATGCCTGGAGGAAGTCGGGACGGCAGCACATATATTGTGTCAATGTCCGGCGTTAGCTAGCAGAAGAAGGGAGATCCTGGGGAGCCACTGGGTAGAAACACAGAGGGTGAACCAGATTTCTGTTAAACAGATGCTAGCGTTGACACAAGGAATCAAAGCCAGAGAGGAACTGTGGAGAAATCCAGAGTAGTCTCCGGCTAAGATGGATCGTGGAAGAGAGACAAAAAGGGACCCAATACAGTGGTCAGGTTCGTAATCTCTCGAACAATATGTATATATATGGTCTTGGAGATTTGACCAAACGCAGATAGAAACTCGGTGGACGAAATGCATACTCTACAAAACATTAATCCTGCCAGTTCTGCTATATGGATCCGAGTGCTGGACGATAAGTAGGAAAGCAGAGCAGATACTGAACACTTTCGAGCGATAAATTCTTCATCTTCTTCATCGATTATTCGGTCCCGTATGCGAGGATGGCAAATGGAGGAGAAGATACAACCACAATGAGCTGTACCAAGATATGGATGTAGCCCAAAAAGCCACGTCGACTACACTGGCTCGGCCACATCGAGCGAATTGACAATAATGCTCCAGCAAAGAGGATCTTCTAATCATAGCCCCCAGGTGGGAGACGACAAGGAAGACCGAACCTCCGTTTTAAGGACCAAGCTATTGCGGATGCCAGAATCTAAGGCAGAGGCACTTCACGGGTCAGGAGCCCATTAAATAAGTAAGTGAAACAATGTTTTGTTAAATATATTCGATTACGTTTAAAATAATGTTTTGAGGATGAGCTCCAAACTTGAAGATCACATCTTACTTACAAGAAAGAGCTGCACAGTAAAGTATCTCTTATTTTATTTCATGAACCTGTTTTTGAAATGTTGGCAATCCGAGTGTGTCATATTACTAGTTGACGATGAAACCTAAAAGATGTTTGGCCTCGTTGGGTACGATTATTTGGTTATTGGGAGTTAAGCTGTGGCTATCTGTCTTGTTTTCTGCTTCTGCTTCCGCTCATCCGTGGAATTGTTGTAGCGTAATCGTTCTTGATTCATATTAGTCGCTGATAACTCAATTCCCAGCACTATGGTACATAAGTGTGTTTGTTCTTGCATTATCATTGGATTAGGTTACCATTTGCGTATCATGGTATCTAAGAACTGCGTCGGAGAGTGCCTCACTTTCCACGTAAACCATATGAGCATTTGATTTACTGACGATATGAGCGAAATAAATTTCTCCCTCTGCACGGAACATACCACAGTCAAATTTATAAGTGTAATCATTCAATGAATATACATATGTACATAAAATGTTTCTTCAATTCCCGTTTATAGATTTCCTGAATATATTACAAATTTAAAAAAGATCCTGACACTTTAAATTAGTATCGGTGACATTTGCATGTCATGATAATCGTCTATTCATCTTTTCCCATCTGGGACGTAATCAAACCAAACATAATTCTGTCACAAAATTACACACCCACACACAATTTCTGCCAAATGATATATTTCCAGGAACGAAAAAGTGGTTTCCACCCCATCCTTGAGTATATTCTCCTTTTTGCTTTCTATATGAACATCCGTTTAGAAAAGGATAAAGGTGAACACATTGCCGTGGGAGGAACATCTTGAATCAAACTTGATAACGGAAATCCATAAAATTTCACTTACTCTGTATTTAGAGGAGGGATTGCTTTCAAGGATGAAAAGATACCCATTAATTTATGGAGTATGGTTTTAAGAATAATAATCCTTTGCTTTGTATAGAAAGATTCAAGTACTTGTGTTGAGAACTCTCGAAGGTCCTTTCAAACGATTTAACCGCGAGCCCAACAGTGAACACGTCCATTGTATTACATTCATGGTGACAACGAACATTGTGTAAAATGTCAAAAAGGTTGTGACCCACCCTCCTAATCTATTGGAGATTAATTGACGGAACAATGGAGCATCATGTGATTCCTGTTGAATAATGCTGCTGCTGCTGCTGTACTCGTGGCTAAAAAAAAACAGCAAAAACAAACCAGTCAGCGACAAAAAAAAAAGTAATCCCGACTAATTTATGCTTTTGTGTAATTTTTCGTTGTGCAGGATTCAGCAGACAGTCACTCACCACACAACGGTGAGATATTAAAAAAAAGAAACACTTGACCCCTTGATATAATGTCACTGGAATATAAAATATAATGTGGGCTAACAAAAAACAAAAAGAAAAACAACAGAAGAGTAGAAGGAAATCCTTTATTCTGTATGTATGTATGTATATGTGTGAATTCTTAAACAAAGCGAATTTTTGTGCAAATTTACGACTCATTTTCCTTCCTTTCTCGCTATTCACAAATGTCCTTGGACATAAAAATATCCACTTGCTTGTCTCTCTCTCTCTCGTTTTAACGCCTGGATAATTAATCAACAATGAAAAAGTGGTGAAATAAAATAAGAAAACGAATTAGTGTCGTGTTTTCTTTGAGTTTGTGTTGTTGTTATTGTTGAAGCGATGGGCGCGAGGAGAATCCTGAAAATGCGAAAGGAAACAGATGGTGTTTTGTTTTCGGTCTGGTGTACATTTAAACGATTATTTTCATTTGCACGAATTTGATATTATTTTCACTTGTTCTTTTGAAGGAAATGTGTGAAAATGTTTCAAAGTTAAGAAGTGGATAACTCGTTTTTGTTTGTTAACCAGCCTAAGTGGTCCCTTCATGCTTTATAACTGGAAGATGGTGGTGTCACAAATTTGTAGTTTAAATTCAATAAAAGAGTTTGGGGTATTTCTGCTTTGATTTCACTAGCTATTGACAAAAAAAGATTTCGAGAAACTCTTGCATACTCTGAGTTCCATGCTTCTTGGCGCAGACATTATCATAAAGTTATTCCGATAATGTATCTATAGAACCATCTTATGTAACGATTATTCCAAAGCCTTCCTCCTTCTCCAAATCTATGAAATCCTTTTCCGCTAATAACAACACAAATCCAAGTCGTAATGGACAATTAAAATGTTAAAATTGTGACTCGTAAACAAAATTCTAATTAGCTGTTCCAAGTCATTTAATTTAATTTGTTTTTAAACTGTCCTTTTCGGAAGGGAAAACAGAAAATAATTTATTCAACAAATAAAATGTTTAATTTATTGTGTTTTTTTGTTCCCCCTTTTCTATTGACATTTTGAAGTCCTTTTTTATTTTTTCTACAACCACAATTGCTTGCCAATTACTTGTAATGATATCTCTTACATCCCTACTGAGCAATCGTCGAATGCAAAGACATTCAATGACAAGGATTCATTGAAATTCATTGGAATATCCTCGTCAGATAGTCTGCGCGTTCAAAAGCACGCATCTAATGAATGAACATTCTGTTCCGACATTGTGTCTGCTGTCATTTCTATTTTTTGTGTTCCATTCTTCGAAGAATCATGTTTTCATTATTTTCTGTCAGGGGAGGATTTCCTCCCTCGAATTAACACGAAAGTGACGTCATATTATGTATGTGTACAGATGGACTGAAAAGTAAACACACAGTAGTGTGATTTTACGTTCATAAATAAAGAAAGTGGAATACATTCTGGCTTCAGAAGCCTCACTCACTGCATTAACTCACAAGTAGCACCTAACATTAGCGTAGTAACGAAGTTGCCTTAGAGGTTAAAGCCTACAAAGGAAAGAAGGAAATCCTTTTAACCCGTGTAGCGGGGCACTCAAGTGCAATTTGAAACGTAACAATTCTTCACATAATCCTCAACATTAGTGAAAATAATGAGCACCGGAGAGTATGCACATACATACATATACATGTACGTAGTACTCTCCGGCACTCATTACATTTTATTATTTATTTATACTTGCATACTTCCAGGAGTCTTGCACCAGTGATTGTGGGAAACAATGCATTATTTTGTTACAAATAAAAATACAAATTTTTGGCGTGACCGGTCCCTGGAACCCAGGGCCTAGTTTATCTGTGTTTTTCTTGTAAATACTACATTAGGATAATTGGACATTTCCACAATAAGTTCAAAAAGTCGGGCATAATTTTTAGACAATCTTTCATTTGGACTACAGTTTACTCGAACATGTGGGTCTATTAAGTTGAAAATGTTTTGTAAGCTAACACTAATTAAAATTTTATCGGTTTCATCTTAAAAGGCTTATTTGTGAGCCCTCTGTTGCAGGGATGGCAGGTGGCAATTTTTCTTTGACCTGGTACCCAAAAAAGGCAATCCATTTATTTATTAATTTATTTTTATTTTCTGAAAAGTCCAGAATAGCCTTTGGATAATTTATGGAAAGCTTGGTAATGCTGATAGGATTATCACGATGTTCATATCGGGATCTGCAGTTCCACTAAATGTGCTAAAGCAGTGGCTGTGGAAAACATTAGTAGGCTCCTAAATACTACGGAATACATAATCTTCCATTCCAAATGCCATGTCCCCCATGCGAAACCCGATTTTTGCACTTTTATTGTGTCTTACTGAACAACTACACGTGTATAGTCCAATGATAGCTAATTTAGAAGATAGTTATGAGTGTCGTCAGGAGTACTGCGTATGGTGCTAGTAATCTACAGGGAGATTTAAATAGACCTCTAAATAAGTTAATTAGTTTGA
Source organism: Xylota sylvarum (assembly GCA_905220385.1). Classification (NCBI taxonomy): domain Eukaryota; kingdom Metazoa; phylum Arthropoda; class Insecta; order Diptera; family Syrphidae; genus Xylota; species Xylota sylvarum. The sequence continues at coordinate 95,967,844 of LR999957.1, read as the reverse complement.
TAATCACTAGAAACAGCAAGTTTCACATAGCTATACTCCAAACCCTCATTTTAGCAAACGGTCTTGAAGACCGCATTCACAAGATCTACCCTCTAGAATATTCTTTGAAAAACCACTGATATCACTTATTTTTATACTACCATGCGTTTTAAGCTTTTTATCAGAAAAAAGACTAATAGATCTTAAAATATGAAACTATTCAAAAGTTTTCTGTAAAATTCTCAGAGCTTCTGAAAGTTACCCGGCACTTTTCTATCTTCAGCTCGATCTAACATTAATAACATTATCGTAATCTTTAAGCTGCTCTTTCGAAAAAGTCAATGATGCTGGGTTAGATAAGAGGTGAAAATCTGTCGCTTTATATGTATCTCTGGATGTCAATGTATGTCTTTGTCAATATATGTCTTTGGAAGAATTTGGTCCTTAGGTGGTCCCAGGACTTCGTCGTCTCTAACATCTCGGAACAGGTACTCTAAATTTATTTTTAAGTTTTGATATCGCATAGTCTTGTTAATCCTAATCACTCATTCACTCACATGTTGGTATTCTTTTCGATTAATTTGTCGAATTTCCCTTTGTCGAACGAAAGAATACCCTTTCCATTATCAGCATAAAAGTGCTTAAAGCCTCCATTTATGTGTTTTTATGCTTTAAGCCTGAGTTTGCACAGCAAAAAATTTCGCTAAATAGTCGACTTACACCTAGTTTTCGTCTTAAAGCAGCAGTTTTCTCTTGTTCTTTGGGATACCTTCATAACCACAACAGGATCATACAGAATCCCTTGATCCTAGAAAGTTAAACTCTTCTCGATAGCAATTCACGAGTTATGATTTAATTTCTGTAGTTGATCTCGTTTTATGCCTGCCATTATACACCAAGTCACTCCCTGTATATCCCTCGTCGAAATTTTACGAATGGTTATTATCAGTGTTCTGTATAACACTGCTGAGGTTCGTCAGTCTAAATGAAATGGATAAGTACAGCGGAGCGGATAAGATTCACGCTCTGTACACACTTTGGTTGATGCCTAACCACACACCCAGTCTTCTCTTCGGCATGAAAGGTGATCAACTGTGTAACTATCAATACCTATTCCCTGTTGTTATTAAGGATTTTCAATAGCTATCATAGTTAAAAGTTGTGGGGTGGCTTATGAGATTTATCACTCCCTGTTCGTTGCTCTTGACAAAAATTAACAATGCGATGGGACATGAAAAATTGTTTTATTTTCTCAGTCCTCGAGCTGCACTTACTGCTGCATTTTCTTGCTAGTTAAGGATTCACCTTCAGTCATATACTCTCCCTTAACTAATATACTCGGGGCCCAAAATCCTCTTTATTAAATAAGAGTGTTGGTGCATGTTTAAGAAAATGATATTTTCTAGATACTTTGCTTTCACTGTCGGATAGAAATCATATAATAATCATAATTGTATAGCAACATTGAAAGAAACAATATCTACTTTCAAAACTGTTGTTCGACTTTTGGTTCTGACTGTATGTAAAGATGACTGAAAATGGCGCAGAATTTAGTTGAATACAACATGAAAAGAACTCCCCTTTGCTGTTACTCTTGGCAAATAGACAGTTAAGTGGCCAAAAGACATTTCCCATGATTTATTAGTTGAAATAGAACATCAAGACATTTTAATTTTCCTTCCTTTTAGCACATAACGACACAAAAGTAAAGGAATAGTCTGCTCTCCTGAAACTATAACAGAAGGAATCAGTTTGGTGTAACCATAACCATATATACACCAAAATTGGATCAATTCTTTTATATATAGAGAAAATTCTCAAACATAATAAGTTTGTGATGGCTTTCGAGAATAAATGATGATTATGATGAATAGAACTGTCAAGGAGTGGGTAGTTATGTGTCTGCTTGCGTGTGTGGGTTGTTAATGCCCAACAGGGGATTAGGAATGACTACCGACACGTTATGTTTAATGATATGTTCGATGAATAAAAGTGTCAGAACTAAGACTGATTCACACCTAGAGGCATAATTAATGCATTCGGTTGAATTCATATGACTTCGAAAGCTTTTTCGACAGTATGAATTATTAGAAGAAAAGCAAACGGAAGGAACTTCAAGCCCATTTAGATTGTCTTGCCATGATTAGATACATGCAAATTTTTTGTGATATCTCCTTATCGAGGACACATTCGTGCACAACTTTGACAGAGAATTCAAGAAACACTCCCTCATTTCCGGTACGTTAAAGAGCAAAGTAGAACGAAGAAAGAATATAAAAACAAAATCGAAAATCAAAAATCGATTCAAGTAATAGTCGTTTGGTAAATATTTGAAACAGACTGAATCCGTTTTCCAAGTGAATTTAGGGAAGTCTGTGGAATGCCAAGTGGTCGATGTCTGCTACAAACCGGATAAATAAAAACCTGATAGTATTTTTTACTGTCGCTCTCTACTGATCCCAGTAGACAATAATAAGACATTCAATATTGAGTTTGCATGGTATAGAGGCTTCCTCTATCCAAAAAGGTTTTCAAAAAGTAATACAGGAAAAAGAAAACTGAGTTGGTTCCCTTGAAGTGTGAATAAAAAAAAAAAAACTCATTTCGTTTGATTGAATTTTTTCCGGTCAAATTCAGTTTAGCAACAACAGGTACTCAGTTACTGGGTTTCTAAAATTGTAGTTCAATTTCATTTGTTCTTTTTGGGTGTGTAGTTTTGGTTCATTCAAACATGCTTCTAAGTTGACAACGTTTTAAATTGAATCTTCTATTTTCTTTTATCTATTTTCTTAATGTATTTACATAACACTTTGGCCTATGTATATTGAGTAAAGGTGGCAACGTTTTTTTAGAATAACAATGTTACAAAGTTCTTAGAAACGATGTCATTTATTTGTCTTTGTACTTTTGTGAATGTTCCTGCAATACTTGTAAGTTTTCTTTAATATTTTTAAAATTAAGAAAGTAAAGCAGAGATTGTTCATATACTGACTGGTTGCTTTATATATGACATTAATTTTAAATGAGTAGTTATGAAATAACTTTGTACAATTATTACAATCTAAATGACAGCATTGGTTAGATATGTATATTCATCGTCATTTCAAGACATTTAACTATGAACAAAATCATATTTATTCATTTATTGTTTTGATGCCACACAATCAATAGCTTTATCGATTTAATTTCGAAAGTGTGAGTGCATTTTTAATTGGCGCCCAATGTGGATTATCCAGCTTTTGTCATTCAACGTCATATCAATAATTAAACATCGACAACCAAGTCATATTAAGTGATATATTGCTTATTACCAATAACTCTCTATAGACTCTTGTCAAATACAATTTTTGTGCTGATGTCTATCAGAATGGATTTTAATGAAGAATTTATCACTTTCAATGGCATAGGCCATAACTAACCAGTCAAGTATAAATTTCGACAAAAGCTACACTGACTATTCTATTATTAAGAAACAAGTACATACCATGGATCTGTGCATAATGTTTATACAATTCAAAAGATTGTATGTAGTCATCTTTATAAATAAATCAATCATTTATTTATAGCGCAAGTAATGAATTGCGCATAAAGTGTAACAACTTACTCCTAATGGGCTAATAAAGGGAATTATCATCATTTTTGACGTACTCTTACATAAATGAGAATATTTTCTGCAGAAGTGCTGATAATAATATTCCGTGTTGTGTGTTGTAACAATGAATATGAGTATGAGAAGGAATACTTTGTGCAAAGGAGTAAACATGGAAAACGTGCCACATCATTACAACCCCATTGGAATTAGTTAAATGTCAGGTTATTTCCCTTACTCACATCAGGGTTCACAAGCAATGAAATGTTGCCATCCATGGCTTCTGTGTATTTCTCTAGAGATATCAGCGCCATGGAGTATATGGTATAAAATGAAACCCATCTAAAAATGTTTCAGTTTATCATTACTGTGGTTACAGGATTGTAAATGTCTTTTTTTATCTATTGTACTTTTTTAACAAAGGAAATGCGCGTTTCCTTGTGAAAGTTTAAAATACATTTTGAAGGTCTTCACCTTTAGAAACGGTTTGAAACATTCTTAACCTACATATGTACGTACGTCATTTGGATCTAAAAAAAAATTCATTGTAATGTCGCTTCAAGATAGTGTATGTATTTGCTTCAGTATTCGTGAATCGATTTGCTTTCCATGATACAGGTATAAGTTAAGTGTTAGATTACTTACGCATATGTACAATATATTAATAGTCAACTTGCATTTGCATAGAGATGTGTATCTGTTCAGAGTTGGGTACTTGTACAATAAAAAAAAACCGCTTTGACACTTTCTAGCTCCAAATATTGTTTCTAATAAAAAAACCATCGCCACTGGTTGCTACTGCGATCTGCGAGATGCATTGGGTCAAGGGTGTAACTATTCTAGGAGTCTTATAATATCCTTAATATCCTTCTGTACTATACCCCGCCGTATTAACCAAAGTAATGCCGTACATGCTGGAGGTTTTCTCCTCTCCGTAGATAGATTTGAAACTCTATTTCACGGGTTTAACTTATAAAGAGGATATTTGTCTGCTTTTCTCTCGAAGATTCCGAAGACACTTTCATATAATTTTGACAACGTTCATGCCAAATTATTTTCTAAAATTGTTGTTGTTGGTGATGAAAAACTCAACTTTTTTTAATAACTATACTATCTGAAAATTATAACTGCTCATAGCAAAATTTTAGTCAAGAAGTTGATGTTATTCATTGTGTTCTTGTTTATACCCAGACCCTTTAAGACCGCTTCTGATTCAATATTTGCAAAGGTACCAGTGACTCTTCGTTTTATTCTACCGATGATACTAATGCCGTTCGTAATGTTCACAAAAAATGTCGTAGAAATTAAATCTCTAATTATCGACCCATAGCAAAGCTCTCCTGTATACTTAAACGCATTATTTACAAATCAATGTTTTTCCACTGCAAATCTATATTCTTCCAAAACCAACATAAAAGGTAGATCCACAACGACCAACTTAACTGAATTCGTGTCGAGTACCTTGTGTGTACTAGAAGGAGGAAATGAAGTCGACATGATCGCCAGAGATTTCAGTAGTCTCCGACAAAATCTCCGACAAAATATTGTTATTATTGTTATTAAATTAAAGACTCTTGGCTTTCAGCCGAGGTCCTATTTAGAAAACCGGCTTTGCAATATTCTGTTTAGGTTCATGATTTCTATCCTCCACTGGAGTACCTCAAGACAGACATTTTGATCCCATATTATTAATTTTGACATTTAATGATGTTGATCATATCATTGTAAATTCACTTTTATCTATTTACCCAGACGATACGAAGATCTTCAGGCATAAATCCTCCTCCTCTGACTGTCTTCTATTGCAGGAAGACCTGAATAGATTTTCTATCGGTACCTTAGTAATTTCCTTGAGCTCAATGTCAATAAATGTCAAGCAGTAAAATGTATCCTTAAACGTGATCCAACTGCACCAAGTAGTTATCTGATTTTCAATGAACCCGTTCCCTTAGTAACTCAATGCCGAACCTAGGTGTTATCTGCGATAAAGAACTCAGATTCCATTCACATATCGATGACATTATAATGAAAGCCAACTGTTCCTTTGCTTTATTAAGCCCTGATCTAAGGAATTCTCTAGTCCTGATACCCAGCACTTACTCCCGTACTCAGTATCGACTGAGACTTTTAAACCTTCAGCCTCTCTCTATTCGCAGTAAAGTTGCCGACATACTTTTTCTTCATCAACTTTTAGCTGGTAACTCTTAAAAAAAGTCATTTATTCCGTTTACACCTCTCATCGCTTAACTCCCATTAGTCTTAAGGAACTTTGTTAGTTTTAAGTTACGGTTGACCCAGCCCTCAAATTAAGCGAATAAGTTTTGCAAGAAAACCCAACCTAATCATTGCATATGCGGCCTTAAAATGTATATATGTATTTAGAATTCTTAGGTCTGCTGCAGGATTTGGTATAAAGTGAACATTTTGTTGATCGTCGACTTAAATCCGATGTTTCAGATCTACACCAAACTTATAAGTGATATGTGGATCGGGCACACGGTGGTCACGTTCCAGTCATGTAGCTTGACCTTTCATTTCATCTAACTATATCTTACTGATGAGTTAGTTGGCTGGTTGGTACTATTCACCAAGTCATTTTCTGCATGCTTGCACAACCTAGTTCCACTTTATCCTATAGCCTAGTAATGCCTGTTTTAACTTCGTTCCGGTTCAGGAGTCGCTGCGATTGATTGTCCTCCAGGTTGAGAGTATCAGATCGGTCTTTTAACAGTCCATTGAAATCTAATCTCTTCAGACCTTTAACACTTTCAGCGCTTCTACTGTGGTGTTTCAGTCTTTTAACTTGAGTCTTCAGTTTAGGTAGCAAATCTGCTCTCTCTACCTTTTTTTGGACGTAATATTTCTGCATCTTTTCGATCAAACACCTGTACTCCTACTTCTAGTGTTTTCTCTTCCTTCAGTCCTTTTTGCAGATCCAGTGCATTCAGCAGCAAACCAGTGGTTTCTTGCAAATGGTGGAGTAAAGTTTTGCGTATCATTTGTCCTATTTCGGATATCTATCGGGAAGTGTTACCAATAGTCTTTTGTGCTATGGTTGGCTGTAGAGTGTACAGGTAAATTACAAATTGCTTTGTGGATGTTGAGATGTGGGACTTGATGTTGAGTTCATTTCCGATGGTGATGGTTTGTGGGTTATGTCGGCCGATGAACATACAACCATGTAAATCCACTTGGATGATCTAATCGCTATATCTCAGACATTACTTGTACATATACATACATATGTATGTATATAGGACGTTTTTACATTTCTCGCTCATCGATTTTATATTAAATTCTTGAAACCCATGGGTAGAAGGTTTTTTTAATGAGCAGCTTGTAATTGAAAGCCACATCTGTTTAGAGTATTTTAAGAATGGTTTGCAGAGTTCTAGATGGATTGCTCAACTGTGAGGTGGACTTGATTTCCTTTCCAACCCTTGAAAACATACAATTGTGCAATTTTTAAGTGTTTAACAACGAAAGCAGTGCCATTATTTTATCACTTAAGACAACTTAAATGATTTGGAAGTTATCCTTGGTCTTTGCCATAAGTCTTAATAAATCATTCTGTTAGCTACATACATACATATATATTAAACGTATGAGGATTTCATAATTACATCATTTATCAACATCTAGTTGACTGATTTCTCATTAAACTAACTATGTATGTAATGACTTCAGGAACTTAGCCAACCAAATAATTATGTCCCCAACCTTACCAACCAATTTGGATGAATCTCTAATGTCATGGGACACAAAGAACAAAATTCAATCAAAAAATTCATACATCCATACATACGTACATGTGGGTTAGCTATTTTTAAACTCCGATACAAATAAAAGTATTTCAACAGGAAAAGAAAACAACAATAGATCAACCCCGAGGATTTATGCCGTTCTTAAAATATCATTCTCAACTTACAACCGCTCGAGAAAGGTAATAAATACCACGCTGAGCTTTTTCCTAAATAAATGTTTCCTCTCAATGTTGATATTTGTAGAAATCCTTTCTCAAATATTTGCACCTAACGGCAGAAGCCTACCAAAATACGAGCAAAAAAAAAAAATAAATCAATCATCATCACTCAGGCGTTTTTTTCTTTTTTTGAATATCCGTCGAGATTTCTCATTTTCGATTGGGGAGTAAACCCAGGCACATCTCTACCTACATCTAGCCTGTATATAGAGTAAATTTCATGGGGGTATAGTTCAGCGGGAGAAAAACTCATCATTTTGTGATAATGATGCGACAGGACCATAAGATAAAGAGAGTGAGGCGTTCTGTAAGACACATGTAAAACTTGTATGGATGAGCCTGCCTTCCAATTCTTTCTGGCATCGGTCCAACTTTTATGAATTTCCTGTATTAAGAACGCAATAGAATAAGCGGCATCAAGATGAGAGGGGTTGTTGCTGCCTAAGACCATTCATGGCAATATATTACTTCAATGGACGTAGTTTGTTGGAAACATACCACGCCAACCCGAACGTTAGTTGCATGCGATTTTGGGAAAAATAAATTTAGTTTTGGTTTAGTTTGGCTGATAATCGAAGAGTGTAACGTGTTTCGGCTGCCTGTGGGGTTGGTTGGGAAAATCAATAGTTAATTTAATAAAATGTGAGGAGTGTAATTGATAGAGATGGAAAGGAGGAGGTAGGAAGTGAGTTGTGGTTTCAAGGATGATAATTCGATTTAACATGAATTTGTTTATGCAATAGTTAAGGAAATGATATGCCAAACGCCTTGTGGCAAAGGTCAAGCGTAAAGTGTAATAAATTGAAGGAAAGATTATCCTGTTTAAGGATACCTAATATTTATTTAGATTTCGTTGACAGCTTTATAAGTTGTGTAAGAGTAGATATCTTTTATTTATGATAACAACATTTGTGTTGGGATCTGTTGGGTCGTTAAAAAAAACACTTTTTACACTGAGTTGTAAATTTTTTTTCTGATCTGATCGTCATACCTTGATGATTCCAAATCTCGATAAGCAATGGTAGTACTTCGACCCAGCTGGCGCCTTGTTTTGAACGTTGGCAGGCATTTCCTCCGTTAGTATATACTAAGGTTTTAAACCGCCTTTAGATAAGATATCTCGAATAAAATGGTGTCGGATGTCTATACGTTTACTCCTTTGATAAAACACATGATTTTCAGCAAGAAGTCTGGCACCACAGTTATCGTTGTATAAAGTTATTTTATCCAAGACTCGAAGACCAATTTATTTTAAGAAAGTCCAAAGATAAATGGCTTCCTGGATGGCCTCTGAAACACTCATTTACTCAGCTTCTATGGAAGCTGTCTTTTGCTTTTGAGATTACCAGCTAACGGACGCATTTGAAAACGTGAATGCATAGCCAGTGTACGATATTCTATCGATCACGCACCTTCCTCAATCAGAGTCGACAAATCAATCTATTCCTTCTTGATTTGAAGTGTATCCCAAACCATAGTGTACTGCTCCTTCAAGCTGTACATGCTTCGCAAGGCCCGTGTCAACATCGTTGAAGCAACTGTTGAATTGAGCAGGAACACATGTGGCATGAGAAATATCTGGTCGGGAACAAACAGCAGCATACAGCAATCAAATCTTTATATGGGCGTTTTCCTTGCTCAGACGAGTTTTCATCCTTTACAAGCCTTGAGTTCGGTTATATGGGGATAGTAATTGGTATGGCGTGCTTCATATTAAATCTCTGAAGCAAGTTGCGGATGTATCCCTTTTGACTTAGGGACATGCATCCTGAATCTTGAAGCAATATTTTGCCTCTCCAAGATCTTTCACTTCGAAGTCTAGCATGAGATTACTTTTGATTGAGTTAATCCGGTTCAAGTCCTATGACCAGAAAAGAACATCATCTACATAAATGAAGAGAATCAATATTTTTTTTAATTTTTCCATGCATGTCTTGATGAAATTTGGTATCTTGCAGCGATCCTTCACCATTGCACTGAGTCCGCATTGGCCCACAGATATCCGAATGGAAAGTCATTAAGGGCTCACCACTTCTCGTTATCCTGATAGAAAATGGTTTTTCAGACAGTTTTGCCTTAAGGCAAATAATACAGGAAGGTGTTCGCTTGTTTTTAAAGTAATTGCTATCGCAGCTTTGTTTTTCGCCGTATTCAGCAGATTCCGGAAGTTTAAATGGCCTAGCCGCTTATACAACATATGGATATCAGACTTTGTCTTCTTACCCGTCAACTCAGCAACACGTGCAAATTCCGCTGTTTGTCGAAGGTAGAACAAATCATTGACACATTCGGGCCACGGACTAGCGCACTGTGATGCTTGAACAGTCCTTATCAGTCATTTTAGAGGCTGAAAGAAGGTTTGTGCGCAGATCAGGAATAAGTAAGGTATTTTCAAAATTGTTGACTTAATGTATTTCGACCTAATTTAATACTTATGTACATATCTCTGTTATCTCAATTCTAGTGCGCAACAAATTCTTAGCTTACTTGGGTCTTTTTTAATTATGCACATAGGCACTATGTTTCTTTCAGTTTCAACCCTTTTGCTGAATAGATGGATGAAAAACCCCATCAAGATGTTTAATTGCCCCAAGGGCTATTTACAATCTCTCCAACTCACCATGTCACTATAACAACACAGCCTTACCACACACCAAACAAACGACAACCTTTGCCCTTTCTCGAGAAACAACAAACCTTCTATCGTCATTTCTCATCCACTACACTACTCCTATCTAATTAAAAGGGTAAAAAGCAAGTAAAAATAGAATAACAACATGCTCTAGAGCAATGTATCCTTAGCGCATCCTTATCGGTCCGTGACATGCATTTCCTACAAACCATCGTCACGAATTGCATTGCAGTGACATCCATTTAATTTCAGTTGACTTTCCCGTGAGTGCAGCACGCTGCCTCCATCTGTTTGCTAAGTGTGATAGCAATTTGCACGAAAGGACTTTCTCTTCCAGAGAAACTAGAGCTCATTACAAACACAAAACGAAATAGAACTCAAGATACCTACAACATTGTTGTTACTGCAATAAAATGTGTAAAAAGATTCTCTTTGTAACTTCCTTTTCCATGGTATTCATGCTACATTGGAATTGAATACCGCTGCATCATCCAAGGTACTCCAATTATAGGGAGAACGAACCCGATGTCTTTTAAATAAAAAGTTTCACTGTAAACACTTTTACCCCAGGTGTATCCTTTGCTTTGCCAGTAGTTGAAGTGTAACTACATAATATTGATTTGTTTACCGCAAAGTGGGCGGAAAAAAATATATAGTAACCCCCAAAATACAGACACTTACTTGAGTTACACGTCAAGCAGGTGTTGTTTTACTTCAAGACCATTAATCTTTTCTCCGTGACTTATCACATCTTCACACTCTGAATTAGGGATTTAGTGCAAAAAGGGAGAAAATCGAAAACAATCGAAGTGTGAAAGTACCTTATCCATTGAGTCTTCCAAGTCCACTTGTTTATATTCTTTCAAGGACTACAGTGGAAGTTTTTGCGATGAGCACAGGTCAAGTGCAAGTATAAAGATTAAGAATTGATCGATGACGATGCTTGGAGAAGGGCAATTCGACAAACGAACTGTGTCGTAAAATTTTGTCGCGAATTTTCCTCTAGCATTTATCCCTTTCTGGTGGAGACAAGAGCCATAAAATTTATTTGAAGGCTATTTGGTTACGTGTACATTTGGGGCCATAAATAAGTAATGTGGATTTGTTTATCCATTGTTGTCACCTAATTATGCATGAATCCTACTGATTGCGATAATAAACCTTGTAATTTGGCAAATTTTACTGATTGCTGGTAGTGTAAAACGAATTGCCAGTGGTTGCCAAGAATAATTGAGATAAATTAAGACACAAAATTGGAAATGGAAACTGAATTACTTTTGCAATTATTTGGGAAGCAATTTATAACTGGTGATAGCTGTGATTTGAGGTCAGTGATGTAACTTCTACTACCGTAATCTATATTTCTACGATTCTTAATTCGAAATCTACCACTTTTTCTGTTAGGTTCACTCGTAGTGTCAGATACGTTAAGAATTTTTATTGACATTCTGCACATATCAGTCAAATTCTTTTCATATCAATGTATTTCCTAACATGTAGACTTCTCCCTGTTGTACGTATTGTGTACAGAAATTCCATAGGGGTTCATCATCATTACACATTGGAGCTCACTCACATACCTAATATCTGCCGGCATTTTAAAATACTTCCGAGTAGGTACTTTCATACTTGTGCAGCTAAGTTCTAATATTTGGATGTTCAAATAATAGGAGTACATATGCGCCCTCAAGAAGGCACTATCGTTTATAGCTTTTCCATATATCAACCTCCGTTTAGAACCTCCTTCTCCTACTGGTTGCCGGGTGCCTAGTACCTTAGTATAAGACATGATTTTAACTAGTGTGAAAGGCTGTTGATGACAGTAAGTAGAAACCTATAAAGAATGTTTTCACTAAGGCGCTCTTCCTTGAATTTAGGCGCCGACGGAATAATTTAAATCAAAGGCGTCTACAGGTACAGGCAAGATGAGCTGTTCTGACTTATTCATAGCTCGGATGGATGAGCTTCGGTTTAGGGTACGATATGGTACCAGTCCTTCACGTTCCTGTAATGAACTATTATACATTTCGAAAGCCTTAAAATTGATAACATGACTTAAAATTAAAAAATAACTACGATTGAATTGTCTACTCCTAAAGTGTAAGTACCTTGTACATTCCGGGGTTAACTTAAATATTGAGAACTGTCCCCTTGCAGTATAAAGTGAAGAATGTTTCAATAAGAACATAACAATTTTCTATTTAAATAAAACACAGAATAATTGAGATATCGGGCTGAAAATTATTCCAGGTGTTATATTTAAGTATGGAATTCGATCTCGTTCATATTACCACCGCGAGCACGTTTACAGCGGTCGATTCTTTGAAGTCAATTCTCCACCACTCTTCCACACATATCGGCCGGAACTTTGGCAAGTTCGCGTTCGATATTTTTCCTGAGCTCCTCAAACGTTGTTGGCTTGTTGGCTTAAACCAACGATTGAACGTAAACCCATAAAAAGAAATCCAACGACGTTAAATCGCATGATCGTGGTGGTTGCACGATTACCGAACTTCCCCTACAATAGATCAATTTTTTGACCAGCGGTGTGGCATGTGGTACCATCTTATTGGATCCACATATCACTGATGTCAAGTCCATCTACTTCTGGTCAAAATTGATCATCCAGCATGGCACGGTAGCGAACACCATTAATCGTAACATGCCGATTATTATTTTCATCGACGAAAAAGTACGGTCCAAACACACCTCTGGCATGAAATCCACAACATACGGTCTCTTTTTGTGGATGCAATGGAGTCTCTTGAAGCCCATGAGGGTCCAATAACACATATTTTGCCAATCTGAGAAGTTTCGGCGCTTCAAATAACCAAGAGACTTCAGTTCTTGAGTTAATTTGATCTAGTAAAGTTGTAGGCCAAGATCTTTACGCAAAATTCGCCACCTCACATTCAGCACTTACGGATCATTCAATTGGGAATATGTTGAATTGAATTTATTCACTATAATACGCACAGCCTGTCGTGTGGGACGATTATTAGGACCAAAAAATTGGAGGAAGCGCTCTTAAAGTTGCGACCACCGACTCAGAATTTCAGCAGTAATTTTTAATAATTTCCGAACGTTGCTCGTTCGTGAACTTCACCATGATAAAAATGTAAACCTTGGCTGATATTTTGACATTGACAGATTATAGAAAATGTTTAAGGGGGGGTTCGTATTAAATTACAAAATTGTAATGTCCCTATTGAACAACCCTTTATTTAGTCGGCCGTTCACTAGATACACAGGTCAAGAACAGAAGCAAGCTTTCATAATACACTTTGACCCTTTGACTTTAAGGTGGATAAGTAGTTGACATACTTTTAAGTAAACGTTCTTATATTCCACAAATGACACCTTTGTGGGAATCCGTAGAAATTTGCAAGTGGGCACCCTGGGTCAAGTGTACTATGGAGCGAGGCGTTCGAAGTTCGATCCCCAGACAAACACCTAAATTTTCTTTCACGACCCCGCCTCTCGCAAGCGTCTGACAAACATCCGTGAGTATAATTGCCATGAAAAAGCTTCGCAAATAAGAAATCGCCGTTCGGACACAGCGTTAAACAGGCCCCTTCTATTCGTAGAAAGAATGTAAAACGCACAACACAAATGATTGTGAGAAGCTAGGCCCTGGGTCCTCTCCTTCACTATACAGTAGGACTACCCTGCTAAAGATTCAATACGGTATTTTAATAACACTTGTCATCATACTTAAACCGCCTTAACCCAACATATGCCGACTGAATGGCAGTTTTTAGCGAAAGCCGAATATTTTAAGCGAAGGTGTAATTTTGGCCTAAATTGGAGGAAGCCAAATGCCAGTTCGAACCCCCTGTACCCTGAACCCTTAAATTACGACAAGCTAAGATTTATGTACATATTCTTTACTACCAAACTAGATTTGTTTGTTTCATTTTTTTTTTTTTCAATTTTCAGAAAACCCTCGATGATACAAATAACGCCGCTGTAATTAAATTTATGAACATCACGTGAGTACAAGTTTTATTCCCTCATTTAATATGTTTCCACAAACCCTTCATCATTAAGGCTAGGTACATGTGTTTAATAAACTTAAAAAGTCCTTTTATGTCTTTGATATGTTCATAGCTTTATTCGCTGGTAATCTAAATATGTACATAGGTACATCATAAAAATAGTACTCAACCACTTCGTATCCAAAGAATGATCCTTATTGACAATCTACAAATATGCAAATATTACTGCTGGCCCTGGGTGGGTGCTAGTTTGGGCTCCTTCGAATAAGCGAAACCACAACGAAAAAGGAACAAGGAGTGTAGAAACTCTAAAGCGTCATAAAATCAATCAATCGTTATTCATAACATATAAAACCAAGCCCGCACATGGCTCCATTATCAATTCAAAATACAAAAAAATTATCATTATCAATTCATGACCAAAAATTTGAACATAAAATAAGTTTCTGTTCAAATAGGCTCATAGCTTGTCTCTTGATAGACTTTGCTGAGAGCCAACATTCATTGTGCCAGGAAGTTATTGACAGGACAGGTCGATAGTGTGTCACCATATCACCCATTCGCCGAGATGGGTGGGTGTTTAGTTTAGTCCCTGCGTGATAATTTGATAATACACACCGAACACGGTTGAAAGACGGCTAAAGCAGTTTTAATCCACTTCAATTTTACACCGTGCGATGAGTGTAGCGCCTGCTAATTGCCTTTACCAACCGCGGTGATGGTAGAAGTCAAGCCAAATGCCACCGTTCGGTGTGCACTCATTCGTAAAGGATTTGTTTTGGAGGGCAATCGATATATTGGATACTGGGGACATATCTTTCACACAATGCTTTGTTTGTTTGTCAGCCATTTCTGAATAATTGAGACGTACGTCGCCCCTAGCAGAAGTGCTGCGGTCTGTAGGGTGTTAAGTGTAGGTATCATAATAATTGTTTTTGTCGCGACAGTGACTGCGTTATTATTATTTTGTGTCGGAAATGAGCAAAGGGAGGCGTCATTTAAGAGAAAACACATTTAAGCCCCCCTTCACCCAAATTTTTTAACACTGCTGAGAGGAGAATTCCATTGCATAACCATTCCATTTCCAACCCTCTTGTTCTCTCTCTTTCTCTCTTGCTCTTTGTGTTTCTCTTTTTCTAATAATATTCGAATGCCTTCACGCTGTACACAAACCTAGCACTCCCCTTGAGTTAATACAATTTTTCACCCCATTTGATTTATAACACCCAGCCTTTATTGCTAACGTACTCACCATTTTCAATCGTCTCTTTGGCACACGATATTATTTTCCCCTTACGCCTACGAAGATTCGATTCAAAATTGTTTGTGTCGTCTGTAAAGTCCTCCAAGCCGGCATCTGATTCATGTACATCCTCGGAGGATTGCCTTTCTGAGGATAATTCACCTGCAGCTGTACCTGTAGTACCAGCGCTGCCAACACCGTGAATCAAATTTTCGGAACTTTTATTCATTTTCTTTATATTTCTATAATTATGTTTTCTATTTAACTGCACTTAACACATTTCACGAGAGATGAACGCTCATAGATCCTTGCTGAAAAAAAAAAAATGTTGCTAGGATCTCTTCTGCTTTCTATCTCTGCACGAGAGGTTATTATGTAAAAGGGCTGGCACTGGGACTAAGTTAGGGATTTTGAATGCGTTTCTTCTTTTTTTTTATTATTAAAATCTGTGATGTCGTCCTTTATAGCGTTATTTACTCCACCAGCACTTGGTTTTTCTATTATTTTTTTTTTTTTTAGAGAAAACACAAACCGAATATTTAATTTCACTCGGTACGATGCGGTAGTACCTTGAAAGAAAACAATGGGGGGAAAAAGTTCGTTGCCGTTGAATGTCCTTTAGCGCACTGCAGCGTACTTGCTTTTTGCTTATTCGACAATAGGTTTTCGGAGCAGGGACTTAGTTCGTCTTGGTACGGTTTAAGAAAAGAGAAACGGCAATTAACTTTTGGGACTCGAAAGGAGGGTTGAGGAGGTAAAAGGGGAAAAGACACAGAGATAGTAGTACTGAGACCGATGACGAGAGTTGAACGAAGTTAACATTGCGAATGATGAAGTCAGACTGACAGGTCTTCTTCGGATATGAGGTGTGTATTGATTTTTTTACTGTTTTAGTCGTTACCACCCCCTATTTGAGAAGAGTGTTGAAAATTATTCAACGAAACAATTCGTTCAATTCGAAATGGTTTGTGTATTCAGTTGAAGTTTATTTGGAACGGTTTATTTGAATTCAATTGCACATTTAATCTGTTATGTGCCGTTTCTCGATTTCAAATCACAGTTTTATCAAACTGTAATCAAAATTTGTTAAGAATTGTTTTATTTGCTCTAAGTAAATCGGTTCATTTAACCAACACAATATTATTTTTTGGATAAATTAAAATTAGTAGAGAATACTCTTTATTTTTTTTTTTTTTGTTCAGTTCTTACCGCCAACAGGATTTGACAAACACCTTCATGAGCATTTCACTTCTTTTTAATTTAAAGCCTTAACTTCTACTGGCCGACTAGTAAAAAATGCTCATTATTTTTCACTTTCACATTCACTTGATTCCGGACAGTTGCAATATGCAGTGCGCTTTCGAAATTAAAGATAGTTAATGAACTGGAAGTCCATTTGGGTAGTATCCATGTCAAGTCCTTGGTTTTAACCTCATTGTTCAAGACCAACTTGTTCAGCTCGTCTAATAATTGTTTCCAGGTGAAGCCCATTACGGAACGTCCCATTATGTCGATTAAGAAATTCATATGTAATACATACATATGTATGCATGTATTTGGAAAAGTTTATAGAAGTTACATTCAAACTGTAAACTATACAGAGCACTGCGTGTTTTGATCAATCTTGCGGGAATCCCAAATCCAGGTGAAAAATATTTTCATTTTCGATAGCATATTGCATAGGAATGAGTATGTATTTATGTATCATTGACATACTATATATGGACTGGCAGTAGCCAACTTTGCACCGGTTTCAACATTAGCACTAGCGGTCGAACTTCAGAGCAGATAAATTTCGAAGCTCACACTTTTTTTAAACTTGGATGTGTAAAACGAGTAAACATTTAATTGCTGTGACTATTGCGCGAAAATAAAAATATCAGAGAAATATTGAATTAAAAATAATGGAATATGAAGTGCTGTATAATTAATTGCAATTTACAATGTAATTAATCCATCCATCTTTAAAGCAATAGAACACATAAATGACAATTTGTTATTCATTTTTTTTTTGCGACATCTGTTGTAATCAATGGCTGCAACAATTTGAATTTCAACGGTTTTACTCAGAAGAATTCTAAAGTGGCGACCAGTTTTGCTTCTCATTTTTTCCGCTCTAAACTCTGACCGCTAGTTATGTTGGAGGCACTTTTCGTACAGAGCTTGTATGAAAATGACACGCTCAATGGTTTTGTTTTCGTTGAAACTGAACCCGTACTCAGTAACAGTGTGGAATTCCCACCTACTAAACCCACCTCCCCTCCTACCCCTGGTCCTCGCGGCACTGCCGTCAAACATTTCATCACGAGGAGAGACTTCAGCTGTAGGTACTAGGCTCATTCGTTGGCAGCTTGATGCGCTGCGTTTCGTTGTCGCTCCAGTCACAGTGTCGCTAACTGCTTCCCAAGGCTCTTGTCTGCCCATCATCTGGCTGGTTATATTTGTCTAGGGTTATGTTCTCATCCAGTTTATTCAACAGCAGGTACCTTTCTTCATATTATCGTGGACAATAGATGCCGCAACTCTTGCTAACAGGAATCTTTTTCGCGTGGTTTGGTCCGCCGATATTTGGCATGATCCTCACCAGGGCAGCTGTTGCCTTTATTGCCTTTACAGCTATATGCTCCAAGTGTTGCTTAAAGGTTAGCTTTGCGTCTAAAGAAATGCCAAAGTTCTTCAACTCTGGTTTGGACCTATACCGTACTCCCTCCCTTCCATCAATTTCCTTCGATGACTTTTTCGCAGTACTCACCACTTTGTAGATGGAGGCGATCGTAGAGGGAACCTTACGAAAACCATACTGGCGATCTGCAAGGCCACCAACCACATCGATTCAGTGCTTTCCCCACGGTTCCAACATACACACATAGAGGCCTATACGATGAGGGATCCTGTGGTGGTTTATTACCTTTTGGTAGGAGGACCAGTCATTGTTTTTTCCACTGGGCGAGTAACACTCCTTCTTTGAGACAAGTGTTGAATATATCGGCGAAGATGTGTCGGCGCCAATTAATTGCTCTTTTTAAGGCAATTTTGGCGATTCCATCGACACCAGGTAGTTTTGGTACTTAATTTTTCCGCAGACATCTTTTGCGGTATTGGTAACGCTCACGTCGTATTTACCCTCTGCGGGTGTTCTTCCATTCCGTTGTTGTGGGAAAAATACACCCACCACATCCAGATATTTAAGATGTGATCGCGAGGATAAGTTTTCTAAAATTTATTTATGGCAACCTCGATCAACGGCATCGGTGTCATGTTTTTGTTTGAACAAGCATTCATGGGATTCCCCGTATACAAATTCGTTTAAGCACTTAGTGCGCTTTTACACGATGACTTTTTGAGTCAGCGACTCTCGAATGTGTATGAAAGGGAAGTGAAAAGTGCCGGGGGTAGACCCAGCCGCACGGGTAGAGGATTTGTGTGACTTCGTGTTTGTAGTTTTTCTTCAGTTGCTTTATTCTTGTATTCTCAGCGTGGAGTTCGTGTCACAGACACCGTGTGTCGGAGCAGAGCAAAATGCAAAAGGGAGAAAGAAATATAAAAAGTCGCTGACTCAAAAAGTCATCGTGTAAAAGCACGGCGCGTCTCCAAAAGAGAATATGAAAAAACCCCTGACTCAAAAAGTTATCGTGTAAGAGCACTTTTACACAGCGACGTACGAATGCCTAGGAAAGGGAAGTGAAAAGTGCAGGAGGTAGATCGAGTCGCACGGATAGAGGATTTGTGTGACTTTTTCGTGTGCTCTTTTATCTTGTTTGTAGTTTTTTTTTCAGTTGTGTCGGAAAAAAGCAAAATGCAAAAGGGAGAAAGAAATATAAAAAGTCATCGTGTAAAAATACTGCGCATCTCCAAAAGAGAATATGAAAAAACTCGTGACTCAAAAAGTCACCGTGTAAAAGTATATTACATAAAAATGCCCTCTACCTCTACTAAAATTTTATCAAAATCGGGGGGAGGCCCCTTTTGTAAATATTTACCTAAATCTACAGTTCATCATACAAATAATAAGCCGGAATGTATATACATTTCAAAGTTTTTATTTTTAAATTGTTTTTACTTCACATTGGTAGTAAATTTTTGGGTCATTGTTTGGAGTTTTTTATCCATGAGATTTAAAAGCTTAAATACATACTTGTTATGTTAAAGGTACAAAACCGAAAGTTTGTACTGCTTAAATTAAATCAAAATATCAATGGCTTCAAGCCAATAAAAAGAAAACTCAGCAACTTCAAGTTCAAAAGTTAACATACATAGAGGATATAAAAAGAAAATAGTTAGACCGTACTTAGTTCTGGGTTGTCAAACAAAAAAAAAAATTAAGAAAAACGTTTAGGATTTATGCACCCCAATCTTCCTCTTCCTCTAGAGCAGAAGGTGCACCAGTCGATACAAAGTTGTCGGTTCCCTAAAAATGAAGAAAATCATGTTGAACACAAAGTACTGGACATATATTATATATTACTACTACCTTCATATTACGGAAATCTCTGCCACCAAACTTGTTGCCAAAGTTTCCACCACCACCGCCGCCACTGCAATTCTGTAAGAAGTCAGGTACTTCTTGATCGGCCAACTTTAGTATCTTCATTAGATCTCCTGCTAGACTACCATCCTGATCGGGATCAAAGAAACTAGTCGCTTTGCCGTCGTTACCCACACGTCCAGTGCGACCAATGCGATGGACGTATTCATCGATACTCTTCGGCAAGTCATAGTTGATGACATGAGATACGTTTTTAATATCTGAGAGAATTTAATATAAGTTTTAAAATAGAGTAACCTTTTGAAGTATTACCTAATCCTCTGGCTGCCACCGACGTGGCTATGAGCACCTTCATTTTCCCGCACTTGAAATCTCTTAGCGCCATTTCTCGTTGACTCTGCAAACGATCGCCATGGATAGATGTAGTAGGGAACTCGGTTTCAGAGAGAAGAGAAGCCAAGAAATCAGCACCACGCTTCGTTTCCACAAAGACAATTGTCCCATCTGGACTTTCACTGAGGATTTCCTAGACAAACACCAAGTTAGTACTGTAATTTTGTTGTTCCCATCTCGCCTTTACTTACCAACAACTTGGCCCTCTTTTGGAACTTTGAAACCTCATAGATTTTCTGCTTTACATCTGAGCAGGCTCCACCGACAACTCCGACCGCCACAAAGATGTAGTTATTCAGAAACTGGCCAGCCAAACGTTGAATCTCTTCAGGGAATGTCGCCGAAAACATTAAAGTTTGACGTTCCTCCATCGGACGAATTGTTGGATGATTCATAATCTTTGTCACTGAGTCCATGAAACCCATGTCAAGCATTCGGTCAGCTTCATCTAGCACTACATATCGAGTGTCCTCGAACGTAATAAAGCTTTTTTCCACAAAGTCAAGCAGGCGGCCTGGTGTGGCAATAAGAATGTGGCATCCTTTCTATACACACATAGCAGTTTAAAACCATTGTTAAAAGAACGTAAGAGAATTGTTTTTTTTTTGTTTAACACTAACCGAGACATTTTCTCCCTGATGCTTGGATGATGTTCCGCCATATACAATACTTATCTTTAAATATGATCCAAGAGCAAACTTTCTTGCTTCATTGAATATCTAGAGAAGACAGATTCAAACGTGTTTACTTTGGGATCAGTTATCCTTATTCCCATAGCCAAATCTAATTAAAGCGGCTATGAGAATAGGGATGGATAATTTTATTTACCTGAATACTTAGCTCCCTAGTTGGTGAGACAATCAGCGCTTGTGGTTTGCCAATTGATAGATCCGTACCTTCAGTCAGCAAACCATGGATTATAGGCAAGAGAAAAGCGGCCTGCAAATGATTTTCATTGAATAATCCCCTGTTCTATTCATGTTACTTTTTACTTACAGTCTTTCCAGAACCAGTCTGAGCACATGCCATGAGGTCGCGCTTATCCAAAACGACAGGAATTGAGGTTTTCTGTATAGGAGTGGGGACTTTGTATCCAGATTTTCGGATGTTGTCCAAAACTAAGCCCCTAAGTCCAGATTCTTCAAAAGAGCTAAAGGCTGGAGGGACGTTTTCACCTGAGACCTAAGAAAATTAAATGTGTTTTGAGATACAAGCGGAATTTACATATATTTTTTTGTACCTTCACAGGAATTTTTTCATATTTAGAGAAATTAATTCCAGTGGAAATGCCACTATTGAACATTTCATCTTCGTTGTCTGTGGGCTCTGGTGGAATGTAGAATTCACGAGCTTTCTTTGGCTCTCCTAAAACATACTTTCTTATGATTTGATTCTTGATCTCCAGCGATCTAATTAAACTTACCATCCTCGGTAGTTTCATCCTTGTTATTGTTAAATTCAGAATTATAACCATTATCACCATCTCGTCCACCTCGGCCTCCTCCCCGACCGCCGCGACCACGACCTCGACCACGTCCGCCTCCACGGCGATCTTCACCGCCTCCATAATCTAGTAAATAAATTGATATTGCTGAGTTTACTTTTTTTTGTTAATAACCACGTGTCCTTTACCATTTGATCCTCCTCCGTAACCGCCATCGCCATGGCCATCTCCGTCGCCATTTTCGCGTCTTCCTTCGCCATTATACCGGCCGGCCCCTCTTCCTCGACCTATGCATAATAGATACATATGTATATTGCAAATCATTTTTAAGTATTAGTGTTTTGTTACCTCCTCCACGACCACGTCCTCGTCCTCTGCTCTGTCCTCCATAACTATTGTCGCCATAACCACCATGCTCTGCACTGTCACCATTTGAATAGTTCGGAGACCAGCCTGATGACTCCTGTCCATTCGTGTTACCATCATCGGCATAGTTCCTATTCCCGCCAAATGCCTTACCGGTACCCTCCTCCTAAATGCAAATTTTAACGTTAAAATTCCATTCTTTTATCCATGGTCGACCAATAATGATAGTTATCAAACAAATCAGTCGACATTTTCCAAGTAAAGGTAATCAAAATTAATACAAAGAACTACAGAGCGCTTACCTGCTCTACTTCGTCCCACTCGTCAGCCATTCCTACGGAAGAATAAAACATATTTTCGGCGTATCAGCGAATTAAGCTTGGATTACTCAACCATACATAAAATAATCTTGCTTTATTTTTTTCTACGGAAACCAAACACCGCGCACATTTATTCAAACCGTATTTCCAGAAGAGAAACACGAGATCTCGGCTTGAGTTGATGAGAGATGCGGTCTATTTCGGATTTGTTGCCATATTTCGGGTGGGAGGGGAAGGAGATAACCTACTGTTTGTATGTTTTGCTTTTTCAGTCAGCAAATTTTGCCATTTCGAGAAAGAAATGTCAAAGCAATATTTTGTAAAGAGAACGAAAGTGCACGAGTCGTTTTGTCGGAGCATTCCGATACGAGTGTGTTCGAAAATTCGATTTGGTTTCCGAAGAAACTCTACTCTGTTAAACTTTTCTTTTTTCTTTATTTGTAAGTTGAAAACTGTTTCTATTAATTAGAAACTGTGAGAGAATAGAAAAAGCCTGATTTGTGCGTTATTATCTGCTACATGTTGATAACATCGAATGCAATAGGCAATAGTGAAGGTCAGAAACCTCAAGAGTTTTTTTTTTTTAAACAGAACAGTAAATGAGATCACAAAACAAAAATATTCTGTAATCAGTGCTTTTACGACGATACTTGCGGTAATAGTCCCGAAACGGACACATAATTATGTAAAGTACCAACAATCTCGTTTTCGCAGAGTTTAGCAGATGCGCAGGGCGTATATCAAAACGTATATGTACATACAACTAACCTGTTTATGTATCTACACACATGGAGACAAAAAAAAAAACTCCTAAAACTATGCAAACATTTTCGGTTCTATGGCAAAAAAATTATGTGTGGGTGCTTTCCTAAATGCAGTACTGCCTACTTTGTGAATCAGCAACCATTCCTAAATGCAAGCTCAAAATGATGACACATCGCATTACGTTCCGAAATGCATTGTGAACGAATACACTGCGCAAACAAAAGCAAACAGCGCATCGTGAACTAACACGATGCAAATTCTATTTGTTATTGCTACTCTTTTCGGATTAGCTTTAAAATATATTTCGTGAATATTCGGTTGTCACCAGCACCACAGTTGTTTAGGAAATGATTACTTATCTGAGTTGCAATTAATTTATTACACATTGTTTCAGATTTCCAAAAAATAAATTGTGCGCATCGCATAACATTCCTAAATGTCATGATTCACAAAGCAACTTTCAGCGCATCGCATACTGAAAGCATCGTGTGTTCGCAGCACGGATGCCATGTCCAGTCACAATGCGCATTTTGGTTGAATTTAGGAAAGCAGCCTATATGCATATTCTAAGAGAAATCCCATTGTTAGATTTTTACACCACGATATTGTCTAAACTAGGTGAAAAACAAATTGTTGTTAGTTTATATTTTGATCTTATTTCATAGAGAACTACAAATCTGCATGAAACTATAATATCCCCGAAAATACCCAAACATAATACAGCCACGAAGCTTCAGCCGTTTCATCCATATCTACATATGTATGTATATCTACGAACCCTATTTTGTACTGTCCCTGAAATGACCTTGTGTGTTTGGAAACAACACTAAACTTTCATTACTAATAGGAATATGTCCTAAATGATTCTTGGATCGGAGTCCACCATTGAGATCTCTGCTACTATTAACTTTACAATCCTTAGCCAGACACAAAAGGCTAAGTTGTTACAATGGGAAGCAGAAAAACACTTGTATCAATTTGATTGCTGGCACAGCGGTTATTAGTAGTTTCACTTCGAAAAATATTCCGAGGCTTAGCCAACGCAAAAGATTAATCAAGTCTTTTTCGTCTACATACATAAGTATATTGGTGCGAAGATGATGGGCTTTTTAGTTGGTCATTGTACCCAGCTCTACATTTGTTATCTTTTACAGATAAATATGTGCATTCATAAACTTTACTAAGACGTCTCCCAGGTTGCGTAATGAATAGTGTTTGCTTGCAACCGAAAGTACAAATGTTTAGTTACGTGCAGGAATCAGACAGCCACCAATCCATGTGAGTAGAAAGAAAATCTAAGGTTCTACAACTTCATAAGGAAAATTAATTGAAACTAAAATGAACTTAGATGTCCCAGTCTAAGATAGGTACACAGCATGTGCTTCTTTTGAATACAAAAATACATGGTATACTAAGATTTCCAACATACTGGCTGAATTCCTTAATGCAGTACTGTCGAAGTACTGAAAAGTCAAGTGTTTCTTATAAATACATAGTTTTAAATCGTTTCAACGCATGTTTACAATTTGTCTGTATAAACTTCCATCATATGAACCGAAATTATGTATTTAGTGTTTAAAATTATTGTTTTACCAATGTTTTGACTCATTGGGATTTATATAAATAAAAGTTCAGCTGAGGAAAATTACACTAATTACGTTTCAAACCGTTCAAAAATGCAATGCATCATAGATGTATGTACATACATATTGCAGTGAAAATGTAGAGTTGCTATGAATAAAAAAAAACATACTTACGATGCGCATTAATGGTGATTACTGAGATGAGCAATAGAAACAAGCGAACTGGGAATCAGGTTCACCATTGCAAACTAAGTACAATCGTTAGATTTAAATGCATAGAAGCCAAGGACGTCACTAAGCAGTGGAAGACAACTATAGTCTACAACAGGAGACGGTTATTTTCTGATAAGCGTTGTCAAACTGGGAATGCATAGGCACTCACATGCAAATCTGAAGTAGATTCCTATAATCTACGCCGAAAACAGATCAGTGGTGGTATGGTATATTTAAGTAAATAGTTTCCTAGACTTGGAAGGTGCTTTAATAGTTAGTAGGTGGTTAGTACAATGGCTAAACATATAGCTTCAAAGCAGATTGAGAAGAGTTCACATCATTCAATCCACGTAGACAATAGGATTGCGAATTACCACTAAAAAAAACTTGGTGGAGCAATGGTGACCTCTGTGCTTTCACAAGTAGGAGATTGATACAAAAAAACATATTGGCCACTTCATTGCAATTACAAAGCAAGCTCAAGGAGACAGCGCTCAGTATTTCTTAATAAGCTGGTAATTATTAATGTAAAAACCAATTAGAAGAAAATAGATAATGGTTAAGTTTTTACAGGCATTGTCGTCGCACATGTGTTTTCTAAATCCACCCGCCCGCCTGTTGCTATGTATGTAAGTCGTGTACATCGACATAATGGACCTATCACGCAAATAAATAATGGTTGGGTTTACTACATAAAAATACATACATATGACCAAAAGAAACAAATTATGTACTGAGTATGTAATTCTGAAAACCTTTTAAATAACTCACCAAATTAATAGTTTTCACGTAAACTAAAAAACTGAACTTTGATGCTCTTTTTGAAATGTGCACTTTTTCAAAACCAATAGCAAAATCTATTTGCTAATCACTTTTGGATTCTATTTAAAGTAAATAAAACTGTAAAATTATATTTTAATGAGACAAAGAAGCAGAAAACACGTTGGAGCCAGGAGCTTGTTGAATCAGTCCGTTCTCAAAGAAGTAGCAAAAATAATGGCCGATTGGAAAATGTAACGGTGAATACAAAACAGACTGCGCTGTTCATCCCAAAGGAAATTAGGGTGCGTTTTGATAGTCTCTTATCATCTCGCTCAAATGTATGCAAGGAAAAATAGAAATCAAACAGAAATATATATTTTTCTAAATAAATAATCCATTGAATGGAGTATGAAAATTAACTTTTAAAAAGGATTGCAAGTTTTTAAAAAAATGTTAATGCTTATGTATTTATAAATGGAATTATAAAAGCAGTATTTTGTATTTCTATTCTGCCGTCATTTAAAGATGTCGCTGGTAGAAACTCAAAAGTTGTCAAAAAGTATGAAGAGAAATAGATACTACAACCCAAATATAGATGGCAACAGTGGCAATTTTGAATTTGACTGAAGTTTAAGTGCGAAAGTTTGTTCTTGTTTGAATTTCAAACTCTTTATGCTAAAATATGATAAAAATCTGTTTAAATATATGTTAAGCTCGTGTAATTTTGTTATAAATGTGAAGTGTATGTGTAATACAATAGCTCTTCTATGAATCTTAGTGAGTACTCTCTATTTCATGCAGAAAATATTTAGATTATTTTGCAACTGGTGCATGGTAGGGTATTTTTAAGCATCAATTAGTATCTCTAGTTTTGGACTTCTACACATTCATTTCATTGGTCATTTCGCATATAAAATTACTTGGTGAATTGAATGGCTTGTAAGCGCGTGAGGACGATTGTAATGTGCACATATTATTTCAAGGATGCCGCTTGCTACAATATCTAATCCATGTCTTGCAAATTTTTGATACCAAATGATTACAATGTAAATGTAAACCACTATAACTTTTAAACTATGCAAAGACGGGGGTTACCTAAGCTGTTTTGACGTATAAAAGCTAGAGCCATTTAAGCCACAACGCCTACTAGTATCCCCACTAGTGTCTTGAGTTTAATTTGCAATATTTTAGCTAGCAAAGGGCTTACCTCACTTGATTTTTCTGTTTAGACGGAAGTATTTGAATTCCACAGGTTGTGGTATCTGAGCCGTTTAGAGTGATTTCCATTGTTGCAAACATGTTCGCACTTCACACATACTCTAGGGCCACATCATTGGTGATGATTAAGGTCTAATATCAAGTCACCTTAAATGGTCGTGCTTGCCTTACTAAATTACCTTGTCTGCCCTAAGACAAGGTTGAGAGAAATTATTTTGTTTTTTGAATAAAGACAAGTATTTCTTTGACATTAGAGAGCAACGAAACTAGGCTGTAACCTGTAAATATTTTATGGTTATTCTTCTTAAGTACCTCTACTACTTATGTAGATTTTCACCTGGGTGGATTAGTTATTTGGTGCTTTGGGATTTCATACCTAAGTTAGGTTTTTCCTTGTGTTCCGAACGACCAACTAATAAGGGCTGTCAAAGTACCATATGTTTTTACATTTTTCTTTGTGTGGAGAGAGATTTCTCAACTTCACTGGATTTATTGAAAAAAGGAAATAAAATACAACGATTACAAAGTTTATGACGAGTGATTCAGAGAAGGTTACCTTTAAAGCAGTCTGAGGTTTCGCTGCATTTTTGATAGATTCGCTTCATTTAGCCTAAAAGTTACAGGTAGATAAATAAGGCGGACGAGTAGAGAAAAGTGAAACACTAAAAATCACAGTTTTCCGAAACGCTTTAACAGTTTCTTTTTTTAAGGATACCTTAAGTTACCGCAATAATCGAAACCTCAAGTAATTTAGCACGTTGAGCATTGGTTAATATTTTCCGTGTACTGCACAGATCTATCGCCCCAAATGTTTGTATTTTTGCAGACCCTTATATATTTATGATCAGTATCTAACGATTAAGCTATTTCTATCTATCCACCTGTCATGTGACCACGTTTTGGGTTTTGAGGTTTCCTATAGGCTTTTAAGAATGAGAATTGGTACATATGTGCAGTTTTTTAAATATCTTCACACGCACTAACTATTCATAAAGTTAAATATTTTCAATTTTTTATAACAAAACGATTTTAATGAAATTCTCAAAAGAATATACTACATGGGTATGGAGTATAATTATTGTAAATGGTTTGTTTTTTTTTTTGTTGCGCTGGAGGGGTGAAATCCTTTATGGATAGTTGGTAGACCCTCGGTAGTCCGTGCTACGAGACATGAATGTCTTCTCCTTCTTTTGATCCAGGGTTTTCTTCCTCTTGGGCTCTCTCGTGTTTGATTTTTCCGCCGTAATTCCTGCATGATGGTCGCTAACTTAGTTTTAAACTGTTCCAAGCAGTTCGAGCCCGCACCCACAAATCGCTTAGATTTGGCGATCTCCTGGCATTTCTGATATGGCACGTTTGACCTCAACCCAAAGATATTCGATAGGGTTGAGATCGGGACATTGTGGTAACCAATCAAGTAATTGCAACTGGTTGTTTACAAGCCATTTCAGCATCTAATTCAGCAGCTGTTTTGGTGGCTTTTCTATCCGCGTTTAGGCAGTTTACAGATGGTCTATTCCTTTACTTTCTGCATTAAAAATCCTAAAATCCCAAATTTCTATGAGTGGGGTATAATTCTCTCAGATTATGATAAAAATTTCAAAGCAGTTAGGGTACGCATCAAATAATAAAACCTGGACATATCACGTATAATATGTATGAAGAAGAACAAAACAAGAACAAGAAAACTTCAGAAATACTTATAGGATATGGTTCAAAACCAAACAAAAATGAAATCCGGAAGAATTTGATTGTTAGGGGAAAAAGAAATGTCTAAGCTAAAGTGTCAGTTGTCAGTTGATGACAGATCGCACACCACTTGCTGGGTAATAACTTGTACCTTCTGCTATTTAGGGTATATTTTACAATCTCATATCTTCTCTCTTTTAGGATTTTTTTGAGTTAGAGAACGAAGTTGAACTTGAATTGGTAAGAATTCGCAAGGTAAGAGAACAGACGTAAAATTAAATTCAGAGCTGGCGACAAAGCAGTTCAATCGCTTAACCAAAGCATTTTTGTTGAGATATAAGAAAACTCATGAGGAATTCCAGTTTGAGATTTCACCAAGACATTATGGTAATGCAAAAGGAAAACAGATTTTTCTAAGAATATTGATATTTCTTGGTTTCTTCATAGACTAATTTTACAAAATCTTATGTAAAGGTATAAAAAATAGCATTTTGAAAGCACGGCAAAATACTTTTTTTTTGTGTTGACCAGTAAATTAATGCTTTACCCATTTTCAGAAAACTTATGTGCATACATATGTATGTATGTAGATACAGAGGTGTACGTGCGTTCTTGTTTGAAAATAATTAAATCTAAACAATACAAACGGGCGATCATTTGGGACTGTTCCTCTGCCTGAGCCTCTCATTAATAGGCGCCAATACATTTTAAATTGTTTCTTCACTATAGCCCTTTTTACAAGAACTGAATCACCCGACCCCCCTTTGTTTGTGCGTATAAAAGAGAAAAAACAACAAGACAGTCATTTTTCTAACATAGGCTCGGAAAAACCCAACAAAAACTGCTACATGACACGCCACCATTCCACCCCTAAAATGTGTGTTTATTCCTTACTTCCTGCTCCGCAAAGTGTCACCCCTTCCGTAACACATAACGTATACACTTCACTTTCATTTTCCTTTCGGTTTTGACTTTCGTTCCTTTCCTCCCCCAACTGAAAATGAGCTTACCATTTGAGAAACAGAAAAATCGCAAGTGAAAGTTACACTCACAGCAGGTCAATGAACTCTTCCGCAGCCAAAGGAAAACAGGAAAAATCCAACTAACACGGAAAACTGCCGAACAAGGGGAAATTTCAAACCATTTACTCTGCCACTCCCACTAAAATGTTACTTGGGAAATTGCTACCACCGGGAGTCCGTTACATACTGTTAGACTTAGCATTGCCATTTATTAAACTTTATGATGGAGTTTTCTTGAAATATGTTGTTTGTTCCCTTATTTACAGAAAAAAAGAAGGTTTCTAATCATGGGGAGGATTTATGTATGTATCTATGTATTTTTTGCTTTTGTAGGGGAAAGGAAGTAAATTGCTCTTTGGGGGCAAGAAAAATCTGGAAGTCGTATCTATGGCATTTAATCTTCTACTACTTCACCTGATGATTTGGTTAATACAACGGTAATAAACTAATTACTATCTGTGGAGGAGGATAGAGTATTGTGTTATTAATTAATTAGAATATCGTTGAAGAGGGAAGGTTCTTAAATTTTTGTTTTAATTAGGAAAATGGGCGAGTGAGGAATGATTTCGTGATTTCGGAGTGTATGGTTATTTTATAAGGAAGAAATGAGTTTATTTTGGTGGTTAACGATAGGGTTAGACGGGTCATTGACCTAAGAAGGCCTAAGAAATTTAGAAGGCAGAAAATACAATCTTGTCTTGTTTGATTGATTTTCCCAAATATAGTTAAAGTTTAAGTTTAAGAAAATTGAATTTATAACTTATAACTTACAAATCTTCTGCAATGGTGAAGCATGTGGATATGTATGTATATGTACAAACATATTGTACTGGCGGGGTGAACCTGGGCCTCCACTAACAAGCCTCTCCAGTTAACCCGGTCTTTCGCTAACTGCCTTCAGTTGCCCATTCCAATTTTGTAGAGATCCCCTTCTACATGTGAGCGCCACCTAAGGCGAGGTCCACCTCTACTATGTTGTCCCTCCGGGTTAGATTCAAAAGCCGGGGCATTTGTGTCCATTCGCTCCACATGCCCTAGCCATCTTATACGACTGATGCGTGATTTTTTGACTAGGTCGATATCGGTGTACAGCTCAAATAGTTTGTCGTTGAATCTCCTTACGAAGAATCTTACTCTCGAAGCGACCGAGGATATCTCCATCCGTCCCCATAAACCACCGTCCCACCCATAATCAAGGTTTTATACAGAATCTTCTTAGTTGTTCGGGACAGGACCTTACTACTCAATTGTCTTGTCAGCCCAAAGAAACAGTGATTGGCAAGAGTTATTCTTTATTTAATTTCTGCTAAGATGTTAGAGTTTATAACAGAGCCGAGGTAGACAAAGTCCCTTACTACCTCAAAGTTATAACTGTCGATTGTGATGTTCTGTCCAATTCGTCGATGGTGTGTGTCCCTTGTTGTTGACAGTATGTACTTCGTTTTTCCAGACAAACTTTTGGAAGATTGTGCCTCCGGTATTGGCTTCTGAGTTTCACACAATCCTTTCAAGTATGATGTTGAAAAAATCACATGACAGCCCATCACTTTGTCTAAATCCTTTTTTGAGATTTAAGGTCTCGGTAAGATCGTTACGGACCTTGATGCCCTTGATGGACCATTCACTGGCGAATGAGTTTGGCAGTGATGCGAAAACTAGACATGGCTCTGTATAGCTCGTTTCTATAAATGCTGTCATATGTATGCGGCTTTGAAATCGGTAAAAAGATGGTAGGTATCGATTTGAAGTTAGGTTTTGTTTCCAGGATCTGCCGAAGTGTGAAGATTTGATCGACTGTGGACTTCCCGGATTTGAGACTACACTAATAGAGGCCAATCAAATTGTTGACGAAGGGTTTCAGACGTTCACACAATATGGTAGATAGGATATTATATGCAATGTTGAGGAGACTGATGCATCTGTAGTTGGCGTAATCTTTCTTGTGGATCGGGCAAACGAAGCTGAGATTTCATTCATCGGCCATGAACTCGTCTGAGCAAATTTTAAAAAAGTGTTGGTGTATGCCCTCTACCAGATCATTTCCATCTGCTTTGAATACATCGGCTGGTAAACCGTCAGCCTGGCTATCATCATCTGGATTGAATGATTCATTCAAACAAATTTCTGTTTTTGTTTTTAACTTGTTTGGGCTACCAATCATCATAAGAATCATCACCATAAATATGGCATATTTTTCTTAGATATTAATTTTAAGCTCAATCGCTAATGGGATAGCTGAGAGGTAACCAAGTACCGTTCCGTGTATGTTCGTACCATAAAGCACCAATATACGAATTTTTCTGGAAAAAACATAGTTCTATTATTCGACTATGATCCTATTACCGATACGTTTCATTGTGAATGCTCAGTCATCAGTGTTTCTTAAAACAATCTATTGTGAGTCATCTTTTTGCAGGATCATATGCCCATTCATATAATACTCAGTACTTTACTACATTGAAGTGTATATTTCCTTTATCTGAAAGAAACAAATAAAAATAAAAAGGACTACATGAAATATGTTGTGGAAGATCAGTGCTACGGGTTACGTTTTGTGTTCTGAAACTGTTTTTTGGGTTCTACCTACCTACATATGTACATATGTGATGCTTCAGGGTTGAAATAAGATATTCTCAACAGATCAAAATATGCATATAGGTACCTGAGACAATACATTGTTTGTTTTAAATAAAACATACATGCATATGTACATATGTACATACATATTTTTATTTTCTAAGTCAGGCAGTATTTTCATGATAGTATGATTTATCGCATGGTCTTTAGTTGTATGCTTTGGTAAGCAATTTCCTAAATGTTACCATCCTGAATTGTTCAGTAGCAAGTTCTCAAATATTAACTTTCGTTTAAGAATAAGAATTTTTAATATCTTCACGATTATATCTACACAGCTCATATTTTCCAGAAGAAAAATGTTGCATTTTTCTTAATTTTTTAAATAAAGCTGAGCTCTGTTTTAAAAAATGTTCGAGGTCGTCTTCATAATCAGGTACAAGTCACTTTAAGCACAAGGTTCACCTTCACCTGCATGTTTAATGCCAACAGAAACATAACCTTCTCTTCTGTTCTATAGCATACACGAAAATTATTTTATTTTTATTACATAAATCATGATTTGCCCCACAAGTCCTTCTGTTTCTTTTTTGTTTCTTTTGTAATAAATGTAGTTTTGTGGGATTATAATATAGGCATAACTATACAATCATAACAATATGTCAATTTCAAGTCAATACTTAATAGTCGATCATGGCAATGGTGATCATCTGCCCAAGATTATCCGAAATGACGGTTTTATTACGACTACATACGAAGGAAAATATGTCAAACCGATAGTAGCTTTTTTGTATACTTTTTCTCCGGATATGAAAATTGCTCTGTAAAATAAATATGAACATATTGCATATCGTTGATGGTAAATGAAGACGCAGTGTTATCCTTGGATTCAAAATAATAAGCAGCACGGCTTACAAATTCGAACGACCGATGAAATTCATGGAAATACGTGGGAACACGTGGGTTGTGTCAGGTCAGGGTATATTCAACACTGGTGTGTCTGGTAGTCATCAGTGACGTTATTCGTGGAGTACTGATCTCACTCAAGGTTTTGGATCGACAACAAAAGCCCTGAGCCTTTCGAACTCGACTGCTTAACTAAGCATTGCTACACAGGAGGCCAGGCAAGTCGATCATTAATTTTATCCGGAAAGTAAAAGCTATGTTTTAAATTTTATCCAAAATCTATAAAATAAAGTCTCTACTTCTCTTCGGAATATTATCGCGGGCCCACATAAACAGTAACCCTTAGTAAAAGGGTATCTTCACATCACTCTGAGGATTGTTTGACCATTGGAATTAACTTATCCAACTTGATTGACGAATTGGAGGCCCTAATCCAACGCCCACAGTTAGAAACTAAAAATTTAGGAATAAGTTGAAGCTAGGTAAGGTGCTTTGCATCTTTGCTCAACACCGAACACGATGGATCACAGACTTCGAACAGACATCTGTTTTCTAAATAGAAAAAAACATTATCGTTTATCAACTAGAAAGGACAACAATATTTTAATTTGTATATATAATATTAGTTTTATTATTATCGTTTACGTGAAAACTTACAAAAAGCTTTGTTTCTTTCTGTTGGTAAAATGCCACACCGGTCATAAGAGTATAAAAAACAAATGAATTACGCCAGAGTTAACTTAATTCTGTAATCAATACTATTAGCAATCATATAAGGTCTAATTTGTTTACTTATTAAGAGAAATGTTTTCATTATTTAGTGTTTTTTGCATAATTATTTTTCGTTTTTTTTTTTTTATTTATTTATTTATTTCTAGCAGTCTATGAAATTAGGTTATTCAGTTGTTCAACTGTTTCTTTATTTTAGTGGAATATACAAACATATGTGTTTTGTAATTGGTGATAATGGTGAGTAAATGAGTGATCCTAAATAATAAATAGTTAACTTAGTTTTTGCAACAAAATGAAATTAAAAAAAAAAAAAAATGACAAAAGATGAAGGCACTCGTTCAAAAATGCTAGTAATTTAGAAATCTATCAAAAGTTATGTACACTACAGCGCTGCAATTCGTATTATTTGTTTTCATAATTTGCTGCATTTCTTCTAAAAAGAAAACATTTTTCCAAATCTGTGAAAATTCTTGAAACAAACGTATTTAAAATTCAGCAAAAAAAAGTATTTTTATTTTATTTATGCTTTTTCAAATTTTATTTATCAGAAACACACTGGACACTTGCATTACCCCGAAGTAAAGTAGGTGGGATATTTCACTATTTGTGGCCAAACAGGTAGATTCTAATGAGTTCTTTAAAGTAAATGTAAACATTTTTTGAACGCCTCTTTAACGCGCCTGTTACTGGGCACCAATAGATTTGCGCGGTTATTGGGCAGGTTATCTTGTCTTTAGTGACAAAAACCTTTTGTTTAATTACAAACAAACGAAACATAGCACAAACAGCACGGCATGAGTTCATCGTTTCAAAACAATCTACCTAACTGTGTGGCAATGCATTCGTTATATTTTAACCAAAAATTCTTGATATTCTGATCAAGTCCTTCTAAAAAAAAAAAATAAAAAATAAAAACCAAAATAAAATAAAACTAAAAATTTAAAGTGTATATCATAAACATTTTATGTATTTTGTATGTATGGATTTGTATGTGATATAAAATAATATTCGTTAACATAAAATGAACTTAACATGTTAAAGAAACTTACTAACTAAACAAAACAAAATAATATTGTTTTTTGTTTAAGTATGACAAGACAACTCAAGCTTAAAACTTCAAACAGAAAATAATGACACTTATAATGATAAATTTAACAAATAAACATACAAAGTTATTCAATAACCTGCATTTTTAATGCTTAAATAAGGATATTTAAAAAAAAATAATATTACAATTACAAATATATGTGTGTATGTATGTATATGCAGATATTTTTATAAATAAAATGTTTAACAAGTTTGTAACGCTTTCGATCCGAAAAAAAAAAAAAAATTTAATAAAATTATTTTATATTACAGAAAAATAAAACACCTCTTGATTATCCGGTCATGCTCCTGATACAGTCTTTGAATATTGATTTGTTTTTTTTTCTTTTTTTAAAAATAACAAATAAAAATTAAAATTTACCGAATAAAGAAGAACAAAATTAAATCAGTACTGTTAATTGCGTTTCTCTTTACTTAATTGTCTTATTAGATATATTTCTTTTGTGTTTTTCTTCTCATTCTTTAAATCATTTATATAATATATATATATATAGTATTGTAAATCGCGCGTAAAAAACCTTTTCATTCTAACATCATTATTATTATTCTTTTAATAATAATAATTGGTAAAATTTTGCTAAGAATACACGAACAATTATTTTAATATGCTTTAATTGTTTTAGAATTTTTTGTTTCTTTTCTGTTTTTCATTATTTATTCTTCTAATTATTATTTTATTTATTTATTTCAAGGCTTTTTTTTTTTTAAATAGAAAAAAGTTGGTGTAATTTTTCTTTATTAAAAATTGTACCAGATCATTTTCGTTAAACTTCTCAAAATAAAATTAATTATTTTTTCGCTTTGATTTTGTTTCTTAACTTCTAAAAAATGTATAAATATTATATAAATATGTATTGACTAAATATAATTTATGGCATTCATTTGGTTTTATTTTAGATGTTTTTTTTTTCGTTTTTTAATATTTTCTTAAAAATTCTTACAAACGTAGAAAATATTATTGGGTTTCTTAAATTTAAAAAAAAAAAATGGTGGTTGTTTTCCTTTATAGATTTTATTTTTTATTTTTTATTTTACTCAAGTCTTGTGTTACGTGGAAGGGCTTTAAAAGTATTGAATAAACAATTATTGAAAATGTACTTGACGAGATCGTATAGGCAGACCTCATTTAACTATATAATATAAAAGTTAAAAATAACTCAAACCGAGTAGGTGATGCGGATTTTATGGCCGGAAAAAAGTATTTATTGCTATTCTCTACTTATAGCCACAAACCGTCTACATCTGCTCTTGGGGAGCTCATGATTTGAATTCCTTCCAGAAAGGAACAATTGAGATGGAGGAGTGTCTTTAATTCCAAAGATAAAACATTCGTTCTCCTTACCGCAAAGCTAACGCTGGTATTTGGGAATTAATCGAAAACACAAAAACATATTAAAATTTGGATTCGAAGAGTAACGTTTCAAATCTAGTATTCGCATATGTATACATATATGTAAGGCTGTAACCTCTGAATGTAGTGACTTTTTTTTAATTTGTCAGACCTTCCAAAATTTTCAAACACGAGACTTTTTATGTTCCCCTAAACGTACATTTCCAACAATCAACCAAATATTAAACGAAGAATATTATCTTTCTTTAGAATTTTAGCATAAAGTGCTTACGATTGTATATGAAATAACCTAGAAACAGACTAATTTCTTGGTTATATTGAATGCATAATGACGTCATGACTGTTAACTTAATTTATTGCGAATTTATGCTTTATCTCTCTTATTCTAGTCTACTGCTACTCTACTGAAAATCTTACGATGCCTTTGCAAATTGAATTACCGAACTCATTCGCATTACTTTTGGAACCTCAGCGTTGGTGGATTGGGTATCTTTTAAGTAAAGTTTTCGTTTGCGAAGTGGTAATGTCATAACATCGCGATCGGCCATCATCATAGAGTCACTTTCGGGCGAGGAAGAACGTTCTGGCGATTCAGTTGATGCAGAACGTAGTGGTGATAAACCAGCACCAGCAATAGCGGCTTCAACCTGACGAACTATGTCATTATCGGGAAGTGAGGATCTAAAAAAATACACCATATTTGATTAAGAACTGATTCGCTTGAGTTTCATTTAAAAACTCACCTAAATTCAGCTACAGGTGCGGGAGCGAAATAGCTCTGCCGCATTGTATTTGTTACCACATCTTCCAGTTCATTGGCATCTCTTGAACTAGAATCGTTGTCTTTAATTTTGATTCCCTTTGCAGCCTTGAGATTATCCTCCTCCAGTAGTACACGACGACTAGCCAACGAGGCCGCTTCCAATAAAGCTGGATTAATTGTTGGTCTTCCGACAAATGGTGGCACCACTATGAGCTGAGTGGCATGTGGCTGTTGTTCATCCATTGGCGATGCCGATCGCGCTTGATATCTATGATAGACATTGCTAAACGAGATCATTTCCTTCTCACGAGGTTGTTCCTCTTTGAGTAGTTGAGGCAGTTGCTGCTGCTTTTGGTTTCGTTTATGGTGATGATTCTGATGAATTTCAGCTTGAATCTCAGGTGGCATCTCATCTAGCGAAGTGCTACTACTGCCAGTGTTGTTAGCACTACAACTAGTAGAAATGGCGACGCCACTATCGCGGCTTTGATCAGTCTCTAAAATAATTGAGGGTGACGATGGAGAGCTCGGAGACATAGGTGCCTGCTTAACCACCATCGCACTAGGAGAGCCAGGAGCTTGTTGGTTACTTCCACTTGGATTCTCCTCATCATCGGGCATTTCATTCGCGTGACCTTTAATGTGCGCCTCCATTTCTTTCTTGCTCTTAAATGTCTCATCGCAAATGGTGCATTTGTAGCATTTGGACCCGTAATGCTGAACCCGATGCAGCTTTAAGACGTGATTGTAGCCGAAATCGCGAAAACAGATATCACAATGATAGGGTTTCTCCCCCGTATGTGTTCTGGAATGAACCTTAAGCTGTTTCGAGCAGGTAAATCCTTTACCGCAACCCTCTACTGGACATTTGTAAGGTTTCTCTCCGGTATGCGTGCGCATATGGATCACTAGCTGACCGGACTGAATGAAAGTCTTTCCGCAGACTGAGCACTTGTGAGGTCGTTCGCCGGTATGAATGCGCATATGACGATGTAGTTTACCACTGTGTTCAAAAGCTCGCCCACATACGTCACACTTATACGGCCGTTCCTTCGTGTGAATGCGTCGATGGACTTGGAGGTTTTCCTTTACGCTGAACAGTTTATGACAAAATTCACACTCGAAAGGTCGCTCACCAGTGTGCGTACGGTAGTGACGGATCTACGAATGAACAAAATGATCATAAAAATAAGTTATATGATTTTATTAACCTATTTAACTTACCAGTCTAGCAGGCACGGCGAATGTCTTTTGGCACACATTACATTGGTACGGGTCGCTTCCATTCCCGTTCACCTTAATTTGTGGAGTTTTCGGTATACCCGCTGGGATTTCATTCATGGGAGATACCATCGAAACACCACCGGCACCTTCAATCTTTGCATGAGACTTCGTGTGACTTGTGTGTGCACTTTTACTACCAAAGGTCATGCCACATTGGTGACATTTGAATTGAGGTTTTGTTGGTGATGACTTTGTCGAAGATGATGAGGGTGATGATTTACGACCGTTTGGAGTTTGTTGTTCGCCACTACTGCTGCTACTACTAAGCGTGCCTTGCGTCGTAGTGTAGATTGTGATATTTTGTCCATCGTGAATATGAAAGGTTTGGCTACCATGCGGATTAAGAAGGATATTGTCGCCACTTACAGAAGATGATGAAGGGCCTCTTCCTCCTACTCCTCCGCCGATGGGACTTGTAATACTTGTGATGGGTTGTTGAACTACCACATTGCTTTGATGGTAGATTTGGGATTCATTGGTACCACTGGTACCTGCCAGGGGGGAACAGAACTGTGATTGATTTGCTGGTTCGGTTTTCATTATTAGAGGCATTGATGGGTAGTACACCATTGTGTGCGGTTCTGTAAATGAACGAAATGGAAGAAATTAATTTGAATACTCGTATTAAATTTTCGAGGTAACAACTTATTAAAATCCGGGACTAAAACTGGTTCTTTTGGTTTCATTACATTAAAAGGTTTCACTACCGGTCCCGGGGTCATACCTAAATCGGCAGAGGAAACAGAAGTCTGTTTTGATTTTACTATTTTGCACAATTTGCGGCATGGTACCTTTACATGCAGCAAATTATGCAAATGATAGGTGAAATGCTTTACTTGGGTTGTAGCCTCGATGAAACTAAGTTCTCGAATAAAACCAATGATTATTTTGGCTGTGGAGAAGATCATATTAGATAGGGTGGTAAACCCTTTCTAAAAGTTTTTAATTCTGCTACGGGCAATGGCGGTATATTCGCATAAAATATATTCAGTCCTGCAGTTTTAGTGGCCTCAACACATTTGTAATCTACAGATGTCAAGGATTAAGTTATACCAATTTTTTAATCCACATCTTTGTATAACTTTTGTGCATTGCTAAAATCTTTTCCGATATTTTACTGGGAATATAGAGACATTTTCACAGCATAAGATGTTTTCCTAGCGATTTAGCTGACTGGTAGGTAAGCCACCAAATAATTCAGGGCCAGTTCATCACCAATCTTCTTTGCAATGATGCCTTAGTGACTTGAGACCCATAAATGCGGGATTTTTATTCAGGTCACCAAGCTCCACAAATGTTTACAGACAATTTCAAACTATTCTACCCTCAAAACTGATTGATTTAGATATCGTTAAAGATTGTATTTGACAAAATATTTAAATCTGATCTTCGGAGATTTCTTCTAAAACACTATTTAGCGAAGAACTTGATGACATAAACCTCTGCTTGAAATGTTCTGCCTATTGTCTCGGTGTACTATTAAGATTGGTGATTTAGCTTTGGAGTAGTTCGAAATAACGGTAGGTCATAATGCACAGGAGATGGGGCTATGTGTTCATAAGTCAGTATATGAGCACATCGCACGCATATGACTACGAGTGACGCTAGTGAGAAAGGTTCAGTGAATCATTTTGGCTTTAATAGCCTTTTTACGTTATTCTAGCTCATTGTGGTTTCCTGCGTACACTTAATCATATTTTGGAAGATGCCTGTACTTTTCTGTTAAAAAGCAAGATTTATACATAACAAAAAACATTGTAAAAAGTCATGAAATAATTAAATATAAGTATTTCATTATATGTACGAGTATGTACATATATTTCTATTGAATTGTGTTAATATGAATAATAACTACATAATATAGTATGTTGCACGGTTTTCGGCTTTCATAAATTCCATATCATATTTTTCTACACTCATTTAAAAAATATTGGTGTGATAATCTCAATGTTTCCTTTTACTTTACTGACTCATAGTATATTACCAAAACGTTACAAATCTTAACTAATTTCGAAAAACTATAAAAGCTATTCGGAATTTCAGATAATAGCTACCTAATCTTGGCCTAATCCATATCCTGTCTAGGAATGTGTAGTTACATTTGGTACGTCTGATTTTTGGATTTGGGAACATTTGAACATGTCAACCTGACTATACAAATAAAACCGGGTTACATTGTTGAACCATGAAAATGTTTAACTTTTTAACATTTTCTTTTCCATTAAATACATATGTACATAACATATATTTAAAATTTCATTTAGGAAAACTTGATAAAGTTGACCAACTCAAGTCTAAATGTCAGTGCCCCAAAATAGCCGATAATATCAGAACCCATGAAATTAATTATGTATTTTTTTACAGCCATAGTTTATGTACATACATATGTATGTAGCTACATACCTACATACCTATAAGACATTTAAATTTTACCTAAACTCCATCCTACATTTAAGTCCAATTACGTCATAAAAGAACTCACTCACCGGGGACTTACGCCAAAAACTGCGTAATAAATAATCATCCCTTCAGTGAAAATTAAGGTTTTTACTCAAAGAAAATCCTTCCCTGAAAAAAAAAAAAAAAACATAATCCAATCAAATTCAAATAACAACGCACATACAATGCCAAACATTGCAACCCTTACGAAAAAAAAAAAGAAAAACAAGAGAAAACCGCTTTTACTTTCAAATACTTTTTCTCTTTATCAACCCTTGAAAACAAAAGGACAAACTTCAAATCCACACATTGAGAGTGACAGTGTTAGCTTTCTACTTGTCTCCGGTAGGCAAACGAATCTGCGCACCACCACCCCAAGCATATTCAAAATGAAAGTAAAAGTTCCTCATGTGCGTCATACTAAACACAAATATATCGAGTAGCTGTGCATGACTTGTGGTTGGGGGTTGGTTTTTCCACCCTTAAATTTTGATGGGTGGTTTGTGGGTGGTTGGTGTGTGGAAAAACACGTATTTTCGTTTCATCTTTCTTTTATTGGAAAATATTTCTCAAAGTAACAAACCTTTCTTAATTTTTCCAGATGATTTTATTTCCATCAAATCTGTACCAGATTTTGAGAGCACATCCTTAATCCAATTTTGTTTGTTACGCCAACTATCGCCATCACTCATTTTGAAGAATTTTTATTTTTTCTTATTTTCTTAAAAATCTAAGGAACAGTCTTAACTTCAGTCCGTGTGTTTTTACGCAAAAGTCTATTATATTTGTTTTATTGATTTTTGATCGAAAAAAATTTTTTTCAGTGCATTTTGTAATTTAACAATTTACAAAACTTATTTACTTATGTATCTAGTAACTTATCCTAATTTGTACTTTTCATATTGCATCAAGTCTTGAGGTATTTGCTTAACACTGACATACATATATATAAAAAAAAAACGCCAAAACCGACAACAAAAAAAATATTTCACTACGCGTAGACAGAACCCTTTTATTTTCAGTGTACCCGAAATTGGTTCTATTTTTTTTATTATGATACACTCAACAAAAAAAAATAAAATAAAAAAGCAGAACAGAAATGCAGGACCAGGAAAAATTTTGATAAGTGTGCCGAACGAGGGAGTCCACTGAACTGGTGGGTGAGTTCACCCAAAATTCCTTCCTCACTCTACGAAAAACCCTACCTAAAGTGTGTATTGGGAAGAAAAAAAAAATCCTCCCAACACAATGATAATCTACGCATAGTGCGTAGCGTATATAACAAATCGTAGAATGAGGAGAGGGGAACCTCTGTTTCCCTTGTGCGTGCGGGGAACGCACATGTTGTATACATATAAAGGTTAGAGTTAGCTTGATACGTGGAATGAGACAGGGGAAAGAATTTCCCAAATCTATCGCAGATAAAAAGAGGAAAATTTTGTTAGAAGAAGAGATGGGGGAACCATTCCCCTTAGAAGTGGTAATTTTGTCTTCATCGATGATATATCCCTCTCTCTGTACTTAATTTTCGGTTATATACTTCGTTCTTTAACTACGTCACTTGTATCTATGAGGATGTTAGAGTAGTATGTACCTCTATCAAGCCAACCAACGTATAATACTTAGACAAAGAATATGTTGAATGAGGTGCCGAAAACCGTTTATTAATATTCAAAGTGGTTAATATGTCGAATTGGAGGAGACGAAGAATAAAAATAACGTTAGATAGGTTCTATTGCCAAGGTTGTAGGCATCTAACTTTTGGTATGCGGTAGGATAGAGGTGTTGTATGTGTACGATTATGTTGGGATAGTTATGGTAGATTAGTGGACAAAAATTATATGCACAGGGAATATAATGGTTGAATTAGTTTACAACAAATCAGTTTGGTTGCAGAACAAATGTCATAAAATTTTACAGAGATTTTACATATGATGAGACAAAAAACGTCGCAGTCCCTGCTAAGCTGAAATTTAGCATGCAGACTACTTATTTAGTGTGCAGACTATTCGATTCGTTTAGCAGACAACTTTGTGAAAAGGGTAATAAAGAGTTATTTCTTTGACAATGACATCGCAGCAAATTTCCTAGAAAAATCTACATACGAAGTTTTTTAGTTCTCTAAGACCTTAACGTTATTTTCAATCGAAAGCAATTAGTGTAACCAGTTCCAGTTAAAATTCTCGAAGATTAAATTGACTTGTCTAAATTACTAAATTAGGGAAATATGTTTAGTGATTGGCTGTGTCATTCCTGAATTATAAATACTTCAAGAAACTCCTCGCACTATTAATACAATATGAGACCTAGTTCCCCAATATAATTCTAGCTTAATGACTTCTTTATAACGGTTGCATTTAGGAGAGCATTCCTGCTCTTGCATATGTGAATACTCCAACTATTTCCCTAGCTAGATGTAAACCCAGTGCATGATGATGGCTCCAGTAGTTTTTTCTGAATGACGATTGTTTTTTTCAAGTTTGTTTCATGTACTTGTACCAAAACTGCAAAACATTATTTCTTCCAAATCAGTAATCTATTGAACTGTTTTTATTATTTTTTATTTAATATTTACGTAGGTATGTACCTGTACATAGGTATACGATTTATCCCTCGTAAAACTGCAATCACACCCAAAATAAATTCCCCATTGGAGCATACAAAAGCTTGAAATAACCTCAAATTTTATCACCAAATTACTAGCGTACGATGCTTTTTATCTTTTGAAACCCATCCTCCCCCATTTGTACGAACAAAAAAAAAATCCTTAACTACTAAACATCAACAAACATACACGAATGTTAATGGCGTAACACCATTTCTTGTCTTGGGGTCAATGTACATGCGCTACGCACAAATCTCTTTCGTGCTTTTTCTTTTATCCGCCTTTATTTCTTTCCCTCATCATTCGTACTCCGAATTGATTATAGACCATTCAGTACTACATTGACCCACACACATACGCATGTTTCTATTTCTTATTGTTATTTAACTGTATACCCCCGAAAAAAAAAATCCAAACTCAACATTCAAAGTGACACCTAACTAGGAACGGAACAAAACTATTAGAAACAAGTT
This sequence comes from Xylota sylvarum, assembly GCA_905220385.1. Taxonomy (NCBI): domain Eukaryota; kingdom Metazoa; phylum Arthropoda; class Insecta; order Diptera; family Syrphidae; genus Xylota; species Xylota sylvarum. Next base: position 95,923,926 of record LR999957.1, on the reverse strand, counting down.
TGACGCATCGGCAACTGACGTTAGCGGTGCGTGCACACGTGAATTATACACAAAACGTCGTGGTGGGCGTCTTTCTTATTTCTGTATGAGAGATGGGCTTAGTCATATCTAGATTCATTGGTGTAGGTCGTTACACGATTTCCAATTCACAACCTAACCCCCGCTCCCGCCTTATCCTTTCTAGGCACAGTCTCTTTTTCTTTGTGTATTCGTTTCCTGTATTAGGCCGACATTAGATGCGTGTATAAAAGAAAGAGAAATGTGTATAGCTGTGTACTGTTCTTGTTTTTACTCTTCTACTCGTATATTCAATTTTTGATGTGAAAGCTTGTGCTATCAAAAAAATACATTTAATAAAGTTTACTGCACATACATTCTTCTCGCGCTCACTAACACTATCGAAGATAAAACACACCGAGAAACGGGAAACGAGAAAAGTTATGTCGAAAACCCAGTGACGACATGCGGTGCCTCCCTAGACAACTTAGTGCGCATAAACGCAAGTGTGCCCGACAGCAAATGCTGTCGAAAGCGAGTGCGCTGCCTCTGTCAAAAGATGATGCAGCGCCGCCACGTGTAGTTCAAGTTCAAGCCTCCTCCGCTGTCGTCGCCATCGTCGTTGCTCGCTACAACTGAGGCTAAGCTGTTATGAGTGCGTTGTACTCCCATATACTCGTATTGTGTGTGACTGTATTGGGGTTGTATGCCAAGAAGAACGGCCGATGTGTATAGTTAAAATGTCAACAGAAGAGTATGTCGTGATGTGCTGTTAGTAAATGTATGGTGCTTTCTTTTGGGGTTGAGAATTGGATGTCAGCAGACGGTTGCAAGGAAAAAAAAGAATGCCAAAGAGAATGAAAGGCACAAAAAAGAAAAGAATGGTACTATTCGGACGATAGATAGAGTTCATGGTTGATATTTGCTCCACACCAGTACAAGTCATGGGGGTGTTTTTTCCCTTTACATAAAGGGTTGTAGGTACATAGGTGTTGTTGCATCTGTGCGATAATAGGGAACCACTTTCGAGTGCAATTTTGTTTCATTAGAAGTGACTTTGGATTATCTTATTGCAATTAAGCACTCAACGATCCCACTTGTCGGAGGACAGGGTGTATGCGGTTTTTGTTATTTAGTTGCAAGAGTAAATAGATACCTTGAATTGTGCTTATCATAACATTTACAGGCGAGAAGATTATTTATAATTTAGATAGAAGTACCTACCTATCTAGTAAACCCAGACTTCCTAGTATTAAAATAATCAGAAGATATGCACCTGCTCGTCAAACAATGTGCAATGTTCAATATTTGTTGAAATTGCGGAAGTCGTTAGATAGTAACAGCTTATGTCATACCCGTCTGTCACGTAAATCTCGTTCGATGTTAATAAGGGAGATACATAGGTATTAGTTCGTAGATTAATTTGAAGAGCTGACGACACCATGCGCCACTTGAGGAGCAGACAAGTGGGTAATATAAAAATTGCGAAAAACGCAGTTTAACGGTGGTACACCTCAAGGGTACGTTGGTTCTCCTATCTTCTTTTACCACTTGGAAAGTGTGTGACTAGTAAGTCATGATTTCCTTTCTCTAACTGTTCTAGACCACTTGAATGTTCTTAAACATTCTATTGGATAGAAAACAAAAGTAGTGATGGACCTGCATCAATTTGGAATGTCTAAACATAATGCAACCTTGAGTGTTGTAGATTTAAAATAATGTAGCGTATTACAGCGTCCTTGACTGTGATTAGGTACTAGCATAAAATATTCAACAGGCATCTGCTTACTGAATAAGCGTCCTATAGACGATCATCCAAGTCAACACGAAATGTACAGCCAAGTTACCAACCGTGTTTCAGCATAATTTCACTTCACATAAATCATCAAACTTAACTTTACGAGTTAATACCACCACACTCATGCTACCAACAACGTTGTCCACACTGCTTTTTCTCGGAGTTTTCAATTAGCAATAATCGCACCTCAGTAGGATCTCATTGACTACGATATCGCCTCTGTGCAAAGCTGCTGTAGACCTGTATCTCCTAACATATCTCCGCTTTAGTGCGTGCGTCGGAGTGCTGAGTTCAACTTCAATTCCCAAACAATCGCAATGTGCTTGCGCTCAAAGGGTTATGACTACGCTCAAATGTCAAGACATCCAAGAGTTTAATTTTGACTTACGGATAAGAGCATGCACTTCTTTATGGTGTGTGTCCGAAATAAAGGGAAAAGGTAAGGACAGATTTTATGGTGTAGTGTTTTGTAATTCAAGTGCAATTAGGTTTCAGAATATACTTCATGGTTGGTGAGCGGAGGTATTTTGCATACGTACTCTAGGTGAACTTATGAGGCTGTCAAATTAATTTTACAAATTCTATGAATATGACTAGGACTGAACACAACTTTCCATTCGATAAACGAAAGCAAACGAATCTGTTTAATCAAAATTTATCAGTATTGTCGGTTGACAGTCCACAAAATACCTCCCGATGTGTCACTTTTGTTTCAAAATTAGCTCTAAAAATATGTACATACATATGTAAGTATATATGTACATACCTACTTATTTTTAAAACAAAAATAAGGTAATTATTTTACAAAATGCCTGTCAAAATAAAAACACAAGCAAATCCTCTCAACAGCAAGTAGGTTGAGAAGATTGAGAAGAAAGTTCCTCCATACACATCAGTAATCTTTATCTACCAATGCACCTGTACCTATTCAAAAAATATGTACCTATGTACCTATAAAACATAAAAAACAAATCCAAGAATTCTGAAAACCGGCTTCCAAAAAAGGAAAACATTGGTAGGTACATACCAGCCCATATGACTGCTCACCTCGCCGCGCCCTAACCACCAGCATCAACAAACAGCCAGCCGGCAAAGCATAAATACAAAAGTCAGATTGACAAAAAAAAAAAGAACTGACCAATCTTAACCAAACACTCATTAGTCAAAATAAAATATAGCAAATGTCAAAAAGAATATAACCACCCATACATCGGCAAATGAGAAATAAAAAGCCCACCTCCCAAAAAATTTGCGCTTAATGGTGTGCGTTGAACGTCATCGGGGACAACGAACATTTTGGGTTTTTTTTTTTTTTGACGTACGCTCTCTACTACCACCAAAAATGACGGACGGAAGCCGCCTAAAGTATTCACCAGCTATCGCTGTTAAAAGGAAAACAAAAAATGCTCTCGTGTGTTGAGAAGTGCCAAAAAAAATGGCATTTGGCAATGAAATTCAAATGACTTTGAATGACCTCCAGCGTGCTGGCTGGCTGCTTGTTTTTTGCACTCTTTTTGCCGGTATGTGTCCATGTATATGTGCTGACATGGTACATGGTATTAGAATAATACAAGATCACGGCATACACACAATGGAAAACAGGATTCAAAGGATGTTATTGTGATGCAGTTAGAGAAGAGGTGGTAGGTGTTGTGTGCAGAACTCCATTTTAAATACATACATACATATGTATGTACATATCCACATGCAATTGGTAAATCTCGTCGAGGTCCAGGTGTTTATGTTCTCCTAATAAACAGGAATAATATAAATATGTACATAAGTCTGTATGTGAAAGCGATTAATATAAAAAATATATCGCAAGCAGACATCAACAAATTGTTATGCCAGGTCTGTACTCTTAACAGGGAAAGAACTCAGTTAGGTAAGGCAATTGACGCAGCTATCCATAAGTATGGTGAATGCATATACTGTCGATTGTTTTATGCACATTCATTTCATACATAACTACATATGTATGGATGTATCCACATATATAAATGTACATAGGTATGTATCTATGTATCTCCATATATATGAATGTACATATACATACATACATATGTATGTACATATATATCAAAATTATTACTCAGTGCTGGCCCTGATATCAAAAACTGAAAATTTAATGGGGTAGGTACGTACACATATTGAAGAGGCATTCTTGTGAATTTTGCTTTGGATTTACGTAGGTATGCTTTCTTCTTTTTTATTTTTTTGTTTTGCTTCACGGAATTGTAAAGAAGCCGTGGATGAGGAAAAATAATACATATTATGGTCAAAACGCCATTTTCTGTCAGGTGAATATAATTTTGAAAACATTTTCTTGGTTCAACAATGATAATAGATACATACGCAGTAGGTATCCTATCATACTTGAAAATGCATTTTCCTATACAAATTACTTAATTACATATATATTATAGTGTTCGTCCATGTAAACGTTTGGTAAGAAACCAAAAAACGATATTTAATTAACATGAAGCAAATTTATTTAAATGCTTTAAATAAATTTCTCATATCGCTCGAAGGACCAACATTAATTTTAAAAAAAAAAATTATTCAAGACATTTTGATATAGGAATTCCTTGAAGAACGAAATTCAAATTGGTACAGATTCTTATTGAAATGAAATATGCACAGAACAAGCAATGTACTACAATTATTATAAATCAAGTTTTAACTGATTTAAACAGCAGTCGTTATAGCAATAAAGCAGATTTATACAACGATTGCTCAAGCGCTGTGTTTAGTACGTGGCTCATGAGCGTCTGACAAACATCCGAGAGTAAAACTGTAATGAAAATGTTCTCAAAAAATTGACCTTCGGATACGGCATTAAACACTAGGCCCCTTTCATTCGTATGAAGAATATTTGAGAACCTTGGCATTGTATTCCATGGAATTTGTAAAATAGGTAGAAAGAATGAAATTCAAATTGGAGACAATCAGCTGTGTATTATGTTCACATGTTGTCGGAACCTAAAGCTTATGTCTTGAAGTTCAAAACCTTTACCATTCTTCATAGATTAATTTTTCATTACTTTCAGTCTGACGTCGAATGAATTATTTTTTCCACACATGTCCAGTCCTACCTCAAATGATTTGTTGTTCATATGGTAACTTAATACTTGCCATTATTCAAAGCAAATCATCACTTAATGTTTAGTTGATAATTGCTTTAAACTCGTGTGCACTGTAATTAATTAACCACAAGATATGCATATATATATACATAAGTATGTACGTCAATTCTAGGAAAGAATGTAATTACATTCATTTTGTATGGGGAAGTCATTAAAGACCAGTACAGATTGCAATTTTCTCAGAAGTAATGGAAGATATTCATAAATAGGGTTTACTTGCGCACGGTTTTCTCCATTCTAGTACTTGAATTGGTACTGAAGATAGACTTTACATGCCCTCTACGTTTTTGCTTTTGCTGCTCTGCTCAGAAAGCTAGTCTAAAATGGTATTCAATATTACGGTAATAGCAATAATTTTTGTCACTGTTATTTCAACGTTTCAGTCATCGTCTATTAAGAATTATAAAAATTAACAGATACTGTGACTTATTACATGGAGTAGCCAGCAACAACGCATGATTTCTTGTTAGTGCGCAGCAATGATTGTGATATAGAAAATACATAAATAAATACCTATAATACTTCGGCTGGATTTGGTACTTAGGTAGATTTTTGCGTATATTTTTGATTGATTTTTCAATTACAATTTTGTGTAATTGAACATACCGTCTCCGTTTAAATTTTTAGGTTAGTTTTGTACATAATTACATGTAACAGTTTGGGACTCATTTTGTATTTATACTTTCTTTATTGAAGAAACAGGTAATTGCAGTTAACGTTTATACACTAGTTGTGCTATAGTCCCTTAATTTTCAAGTTTCTTTTCTATTCGCAGTTGTTTAGTATACCCGGGAACTTAACGAATTATACTTTAGTGTAGCTGGGAACTTAACGAAAAAATTGAACCACATTTGGTTGGCTAACGCGTGTAGTGAATATATCGAATGACGAGGCACTGTTGATTTTTTTATGTAATTAAACATAACGTACAAGAAACAAACTGAAATAAGCCCCTTATGCTTAGACCCTTTATTTCGATTAATTGGGTTTGCTTTTTTTTTTAATACTCAGTTAAGGGAATTTAATAAAAATAAATTTAGTTCATTGTCTTCAGTGCTTAAAAAAAACTAACTAATGAGCCCCTATAAGAAAGGTCAAGTTGCCTATCACCATTTTCTTTAAGTCCATTAAACGTCGTGATGAATATTGTTACGATCAGGATTAAGTTAAATTTCTTTATGCAATTGGTCATAGTGTGTTTCAATAAACCACTCGTAAATTTCCAATAATTTTGAAATGCATATGCAAAGTGCAAATCCCTTATCACTATTAATTAAGTCATCAATAACTAAGAATTAAAATCAAAGTTGCCTTCCCTTTGCATCTCACAAAATTTGCCATAATGACTCATCTACAACTAGGTATGTACCACTTTCCTATTTTTAAAATTAAATTGAAAATAAAACTAAAATAAAAGTTTTAATTTCTTCGGAAAATGTGTGATTCAACTCACCTTTTATTTACGATGATTAATGGAATCGATAGTATGTATTAAAAATACTCTATCCTTTATTTTACTGAAGGAAAACTGAAAAACACATCTGTCGTCGAGAATTTATTAGCAGAGCTTAACTGCCATCACGATCACACACAAACACTAAATTGTTCTAAACAATTAATTTTTTTTTTTTTTTGTTTCTGCTTTTACTTTGTTTTGATGCTCTTACTTCAAGCTCAGTCAAAAACCAAAAAATATATACACATGTAGGTACATATATTCAGCAATAAAAAAAAAACACTAGGTACTTGATGTATCACTATAAACAATATTGACCTAGGTTTAGATTTTTTTTTCTTCTTCTATCTATTTTCTGAGTATCTAATAATACAAAACAACTTTTTTTCTCGCTTCTTCTTCTTTGATTCACACTCTGAATACGCAAAAGCTATATGTATATTTATTATTTATTTTCTTGTAGGTATTATACATACATAAGATCCAAACTTAAAACAAAAATTCTCTTCGTTTGTAAAATTCGAAGCTTTGTTCTAAACACAAGAATTAAACAATTTCCAATTTGCACAATTTGCGGGACATTCTCTTTTTCAGACTTTAAATTCACAATTTGTAAGGTCTTTAGGTTCCGCTTTATGAATTTCAATCCTTTAACGAAAATCTCACACCCGATCTAATCAGATAATACGTCACACGTAGAAGCGCACCGCGAACCTATGTCTACTACTTGCCTGGCGACGCGACGCGACCAATTGTTAGATTTGTTAATAAGAACTCTGTTCAAAGCTTTGAATTTTCTAAAATATAGAAAATCCAACAGATACTTTCGCAAAAAATCTAACCATACACAAACACTTTGCTGCTTTGCCCGTGCACGAACACATTCGTAGATACAGATACAAATTAGAAAAAAGTACAACGAATATTAAAATAAATGAAAATAAAATCGTTTACGGTTGCAAATCGAACACCGCCATGCGTTTGGAACCTTTACGATGTATTTGAAGAGACGTACAATGTTGAGGAACGACAAAGTCAGAAGGTTCTCTTTTTTTCTTTAATTTTTTTGCAGTCTTTTTCAGCTAACGCCGACGACGGTCACGACCACAAAGCAGTTGTATGAATGTGTAGTATATTGTTTACGAAAATTTACCAGCCGATCATCAATGAGACTGAAAAGGTTCTATAGAAAGAAGCTTTAGAACAAGCTGGTGTGCGAATGTATCTGTGCGAGTGTGCAGTAAGCTTCAAACAACAGCAGCATTGTCGAATTTCAAGATCCACGTGGCGGCGACGCAAAAGTTTTCGACATCTAACGACAGAGGTTCCATATGAGTTTTCAACAAAATCGAGTAGATGGCTGGCTTCATGTGTATATACACACAAATACTCAGATGATGCCTCGCGGTGAGAATTCAGTAAACAGTGTTACCATTAAGCACATTAGATACATTTCATCGTATATACTGAGTGCGGTTGTTGTTTTTGGGTTAGGTTGAAATTTTCAGAATCGTTCAGAATTTGATGATGAAAAAATACTGTTTTCATAAAAAAAAAGAAAGATTTGTAACTCAACGATGGGTTTTGTACTTATCAACAACATGCTGTTAAAGTTAAATCACAGGATTTCCCAAGATGACCTGCCTATAATGACAACAATAAATTTACCCACCATTTTTTAAATGACAAAGTGATTATGTAGGTACTTAGAAACAGAGTTTTAGCAAATGGTTGCGATATGGACTGCAAAACCTACATAAATCACCCGCGACTACCGAAAACAGTCTTTTTCTCTCGATCTTGGCAACACTGAGACTACATTTTTTGTTAAATAAAATTTCACCCCATTTTACCCACTGCATGTTATATGTAGGTATGGCAAGTTACTCCGCTTGAAGATGTTTGCATTCGAAATTATTTTTTTATTTTTATTGCGCTACACTTTCTTCGAAAAAGACTCAAAAATGCTAAAAAATCTCCAAATACAAAAACAAATATACCCATACACACTCCCAGACATTTAACCGAAAAATGATAATGAGTTCAATGACTGTAGATACATTTTTATCTCTTGGTGGGGACATGTGTGCAACCAACTTACTTGCCTGTACACGAGTATTTATAATCGACAATAATGAAAAAAAAAAAAACGAAACAAAACCAATCAGTAGCAACAAAACTTTGAAATAAACTCATTCACACCTGATAAATAGATTACACAGATAGATAGATTGGTGGAAGAGTTGGGTGTAGGATGAATGACAATCTAAAGAGTTTCTTTATACATACATATGCACATATGTACATTCATGTACATGTACATGCACATACATATTTACATATGTATCTTAAATTGTCATCTCAATGTTTGCACTCATCTCTCCGTATCATCGGCGGAGTCGGTACCTATTTACTTCTTAATTAAAGTTACACTTTGCACACTTTGCCTGGTTATCGTTATCTACGTACATATGTACATATGTACATACGTGGATGGGTTCAATAGTTATATGTACGTACATATTTGCGAATTGTAGCAACATTGTTTAAACAGCACAGGTTGTAATTACATTTTATATCTCTGACACGTTGCTGTAGGCTGAGCATTGGTATGCAATTGAGTTTGTATTGGTTGGCCGGTGTTTTAATTATCCCTGCCCCAATGCACGCGCTGTTGTTGGAAACACTTTTCCATTGCATTTTTTTTTTTGTACCAACCCTTGTCACACACACAACCTATAGCTACCCTTAACATTGAAATTTTTATTGCAGTGTCTGCTCCTCGGAGTTTTTTCGCTTGATAGTGTGGTGCATGTTCCGAGCTTTTAGCATTTTCATGCAACTTTGGCTGATTGTTGGGTCGTTGTGCATTTGATTTATAATGTGTATAGTTTTGGTGTTGTGCAAGGGATTGGCTGCGGCGTTGGTTGTAAGGGATGTTTGATACTTTGATAGTCACAAACAGCGTAATGGACAGTACTTGAGATAATTACTTGAGATAGATGATAGACCACGTCTTGATTGCTGTCGCATGCTAGATAGTATACTTTGTAATGGAATCAACGCAAATAAAATAAAAGAAAGTATGCACATACATATGTACATATGTATGTATGTATGTTAATGTATGGAAAAGAATGTGCCTATGTACTGTTATCTTTTTTCTTCGTACCGATAAGATACATACATATGTATGTATGTATGTACATGCGATATTTTATTTAATTTATTTAGCGATTCTACTAGCGAATGAATTCACATCTACATATGTCTTATACTTACTTGTAACACCTTCTTTTCACCTTGTAATATGTATCTCAGCCTTTGCTTCGTCCTCATAAGGAGGAAGGCAGTTGTTGACTACATGTTTCGTTAGGTATGTACATACTACATACATACTACATACATGTAGAAGGTGGTCGCCGTGTCACAAGTGCTTAGTGCGTTGGACTGCAGAGCGTAGGTTTCGATTCCCAGACAACACCAAAAATCCTTTCACGGACCCACCTCTTACGAGCGTCTGACAAACATCCGAGAGTATAACTGTCATGAACAAGCTTCTCAAATAAAAAATTGCCCTTCGGACACGGCATTTACATAAATAGTAGCCATTTCCATTCGTGTAAAGAATATAACACACACAACGTGAATGTTTGTTAGAAGCTAGCCCTTGGAGGGTCCCATTGACAGGTAGCGCCAAAAATTTGTATTTTTATTATTATTATTATTTTTTCTTTCAGTACATAATCCGACGCCTTATCAACTGAGCTTTGTCAGTAGAATTCGTGCGAGGATGTTGTAAGAATGTTGTTGTTGTTGTAAAATAGAACTTCAACTGGTTTCCCTATTGTTTCGATTCTGACTTAGATTCAAATAAACAATCCAATTCTTAACAGCCCGCACATTAACCTTTGACCATTTCCTCTCTTTTACTTTGCCCTCCAACATAAACAAAGCATTAATCAACAAATTCCTATTGAAACCTTTCTTTTCCTTTCTGAAACGATGACAAATGCGTTACAAGTCACTTACAAACTCCCCCTGCCACTGAGAGTGCCTTTGCGGATATAACATTCAGACTCGTTTTCAATGGGCCACTTGTCAATTTATGGGAACAAACAAACAAAACTTATACTCTTACATTTTTTAAACAACTACTTGACTGCACCTTCATCCGCCACCCCAAACCCTCAAAAACCAATAAAAAAAAAAAAAAACAAAAAACATCCACAAAGTTGCATGTTTGCTTTCTTCCGTCTCCAAATAAAAAAAAAATACAACACCCAAGCCAGAGTCTTCGAAAAACAATCTTACTCTCACCCATACGACAAAAAAAATCGTATCTACCGAAAATACGAAAGAAGGGAGAAAAAAAGAAAAATGAAAAAAAAAAAAAAAAGATCAACGAACCACACAGGGGAGAGGCAATGAAAATTTTATTGTTGCATGTGCATGCAATAAAATTCTCCGGAAGTTTTCAACAAAGTCTCCTCCCAAATCCATAGTCTAACGCATGAGGCGCTATTCTGGTTTTCGACAATGTCGAGCGGCACGTGTAACAGAAATGCGGTCAACGAACTGTGTCTCTTAGCGCGAGTTCTAGCAATCGTCGTCGTAGTCATCATGGTGCACTCCCTTGGCTCCACTGTGCATTTTGTGTTCCAAACAAACACTAACACACTGATCACTTTACCAAAAGAGACGTAGCGACAGACAGAAGTGCACGAGCACCATGCGCTGCCGCTACTATAATGCTGTCGTGTGCATTGCAGTGTACACAGTCAATGATGGGTTCAGTTGCGGGTGGTTCGGTGCAAGGAATGTGTTCAGCTTCAGATGCTTAATTTAGATAGAGATATAGTAGGCAAGGTATTTCTTACTGGTTTGGGGGAGACTTTGTATCGAGGTACTCGTAGACATATGTACATACACACATTGATACATCGCATGTATTAAAAGTTTGTTGAGGTACGTTTTGAAGATAAATTGTAAGACAGCTTGTTAAGAAATAATTTATTTTATTTATCCAGATGAAAGTCCTGGACTGAGTAAAAACTCACTTAAGTTTTAACTTTTAGTGTCGCATCTGTAGTGTCAATATTTATAGTTTTTAAAATGCGTTCTTTTTTTTCATTTGGTCTGTCGTTTCTGGTCGTTTTAATTGTTTTATGGGTCCTCAGACTTTATCTTAGGCCGCACTTATGTTTTCAACATAGGCTAGCTAGCGTTCAAGCAACACCATCTTCATGATGATCACCTTCATTTGCTCAACTCTCCTTCACTTCTGGTATAAGCGTAACTACTCCCTAGTAATGACACCAAGAAATGGTGGTAACACTTTCTAACCAGGTATGGAATCTTTGGTGAGTTATCTATTACTTAACTCTCGGTCAACCTAGGCAAAATTATTTGACAATAAACAGGCCTCCATAAAAAAAGTCTTGCCTGCAATTGAGGTGATTAAGGTAAATTTGGGCTATGTACATATCTCTTCACTTACTCACCCTTTGTAACTACAAAGGTTTTCCTTTACCGCGGGATGGCGAAATGGTGAAATGATGTCGACGATTCTGCGAGTTGAAGCATTGCAGATGATGGCCTAGCCGTCTTAGTCGATATACTAAGTCGTTGTATAGATCGTAATGCTAGTCGTTCAGTCTTTTTTTCGACTCAAAGAATTGTTCTCTCGAGTTCATGCATCTGCGCTGCCATAGGGTAGGACTGAGATGATTGGGGTCATCAGCATCGAATAATCGCTAATCAAAATCGATGAGTAAGCAATAGCCTATATGCCAGATTGGGTTAAACAGTTCTCGAAATGGATGTTTTAAAATGGTTGTTGAGAAATATGTATGTATGCCAAAAGTTAAACATTCCTTTAGGTTTTGCAATGTAATGTATTAATATGGTGCTATTCCCGACCCTACCTCTTGCTTAAAAACTTTTCTTAAAAATTACTTAAGAGAAGGTGATGAGGTCTTGGATTGTACACAGCACTATTGCTGCAAATATTTATTTGTAATTTTGTATCTCTAATTATTTTACAACAACTATTGCAGATGTAGGAATGACTTAAAAGAAATAAAGTCTGTTCATCACCTGTATATGTCCTATCCGAATCGACAAAAGAAAGAAGATTCTTGGTACATACATTCATATAGTAAGCATGTACATAAGTATGTAGTTATTTCCGCACAGAGTTGGATGACAAAAGCAACTTAAATCATCTGTTCACTCACATTCACAGGGTACATAAAAATGAGCTTGCATAGGTGATATCTAACTCAACACTTCATTGCTACTGAATTTCGTTCCTAAATACATCACATTATACAAATAAAACTGCCTTGAAAGATATTTAACTTTGTAGTTAGTAATATTGTGATGATTAAGCGTATATGTACATACATACATGTAAATCACTTAAACGATCGCATCAAGTCAACTCATAGATCGCTTGATGTCAGAAATAATACATCGTAAAGCATAGATTGCATGTGACTCTCCGTGATATTAGTTCATGCATATCATTGCACACTGATGTCAGATGTGAATTCATTGAAAATCATTCTGGCTTTGTTTGTTAATCGTCAAGGTCGTAATGAAAAGGAATATTTAGAATAGAATTAATTTATACGTATGTATGCTATTACAGCTCTCTTCCGTTAAGATAAAAATTATAATCAGAGTTCAATCTACCATAATCACCTTGTCCTTGAGTTAGGTAAGCCCACTACAACATTCAACAGGTTATAAAGCACATTCACATTCACCTCATTTGGCAGTACATACTATTTTGCGTCAGAGCAATTCCTAATCTTAAGAAAAACAAACAATTTCTTGCACTTTGTATCAGTTTGCCATAAAATTCAATGAGTTTCACTTATCTAATCTCATTAGGAAATTGTATTTTAGTGAGTGACTGCCACAAATGCAGTTTTCTCTAATTTAACAACCACTTTGTCATAAATCACTTAGCGTTTTTACACCTTGTGCATTGGCACCAATAGAATACCTGAATAATATAAATGTCACCCAGCCAGCCCACCGTGTGCGCGGGTGAACATCCGTGCTTTCGCAACAAACTTGCAAACCAACCTATAAATAAAGCCAACAGATAAATTAATCAACTAACGACGGAGTTATTTAATAAACAAAAGATTAACAAGTAACACACGCGCGCAGTTGATGAATAATATTAGTAATTACAAATTTGCTAGTGTCATTCCATTTTATTTGTTGTATTGTAAACACTTTTAACAACACGTGTCGCAAATTAGAGTGCCCTTGACAATCAGTCGGTAAATGTTTTTTTTTTTTTTTTTTTATCGTGTAAAGAAATTTTTGAAAATTATATAAGGAAAAAATTTATAGAAACAAATAAAACCCACAACTGAGGCGCATTCACTTGCTGATGTGTGCTGTTCACTTAAGTGCTTAGAAGCACATCAGGGGTATATAGTCCGATATCCTTTAGGAATTTTAGAAAAGTTTTTGCTGCTTGAGGTATCGACACCATAAAACTTTGTGCGGATAGGTACCTACAATATTTTTATTTTACTTATTCTACTATGTATTACAAGTAGGTGTGGCTGAGCTAATTTTTACTCTATTGTATACCTAGTTTTAAGGTTTTTGCCAAATTTTCATATGCTATTGCATATTATTATGTAGCGTTAACTGAAATAAAAAGAAATAGGAAAAATATTTTGTTTTACTTGGTGTTGTTCTCTATGTGTGTATAGGTACATACATATGTATGTATGTACATATGCATGTTTTATATTTGAATGGAACCAATACGTTTGCTTTATAGAAGTAAGTAGAAATGACAAGTTGTACATATGTGGTAATTGGTTAAATAATTGTTTTGCTACACGCTGTTGTTGAGTTTTTTTTAATTGTATCTACTCAACACGACTTCTTGGCTGGTTAGTTTTTCGTTTATTATTCGATTTACGTTTGCAATAAGCATCTGTGGTTAGTATTTAATTCTCTTTTGTCTATTCTAGGTGAATTTCATATGTCGTCATTCATATTTACGAGTAAATGCTGACGTACAACTATTGTTTGTCGTGCAGTTCACTCAGGATGCTTCAGTGTTGGAAGAGATGAATCGTGGAATACTCAACTTGCTTTTATTCAAATGCGATTCCAAGAAAAATCGATATCAAGTTAGTTTCTGTTTTTAAGCGTACTTTGCACGCTTTTACAGTAGTAGTAATAGATTAAAAATAATTTCTAGCCACGGCAGTTTTATCTTAAGCCCTTTCTTTTTTGAAAGTGGCCCTTGTAAATATATCACCATAAAATATTATAGAAATGGTCAGCTATAGTAAGAATAGTCTTCTCCAGTTTCCATAAAATAATTTTTATAAAATTTACATTTTTGCGAAAAATAATTGTAACATCCGTTTCCATATGTACGATTATGTAGCAGTGATGTTGTTGGTATGCCTTAGGTATATATGTATACTCTAATTCGTATCTACACATTACGCTAGACTGTGGAGGTTGTTATTACGCCGGTGACTTCTTTTCTTTAAATGAATTTTTGAAGGCAATATCCTGAGCCTGTTTTTCTGGTTCTGCTGAAGCTTAAATACATATATACATTATGTACATCGGTACGGGTTCTGCATAGGTCTCTAGAACATAAGCGTATTCTTTCTAGAAGAGCCGTCAACAAGATGTGGCTTTATATGATGACTATGAGAAATGCAATGTGTTGTTTATTATAAAGGGTGGGCCACCTGTTGGTATCTTTTTAAAAAGGCTATAAAAAAAAACTCTGTTCAATATTTTTTAACGATTGTTGCTGTATTAAAAAGAGTAAATTATTATTAATTAATTATTATTTCATTCAAATGACTGCCTCGTTTGGCTTGGCAGTAGGCCTTCCTGTCCACACAACTTTTCTATACATTTTCGACGGTTTCGGCCCCTATTTCACGAATAGCTTGACCAATATTATTCTTGAGTGCATGAATCGTTTATGGATTGTTCGCATAGCATCGATCTTTAATTGTACCCCATAGCCTTTAATGGGAGCACAGCTTGTGTGTATGCATGCTAGGCGTTGAATCTTATTGTAGTAGTGTGTTTAGATTTATTATTTCCACCAAAACAGGCTCGGCATGTGTATTTTTCTTATGTATCCAGTGCAGTGTTTTCATGCATACATTGCCGTTGATGCTTTTATTTTTTTATTTAAAGGTCGTATATTGACTTTTCAGTTTAGATTAGGTTAGGTAGACACATACTACCCCAGGTATAGAGAGGCCTAACAGAGGCCAATGCTTACGTATGTTGTGGTGTCGATTATTGAGTAAGCTGGGTTCTCTCATACTACCTTAACGAGCCTTAACGAATAATCTCCACTACAAGACTGCATAGTATTCATATATGAACACCCTGGTTACCTTTTTTCCTTTTGAAACTAGACGGATTGAGGTACCAATCATTGAAGTGGAGTTCCTCAACTCAAATATGTACATACATAGTTATGTACATACATATCTGAGTTCCTTAATTTATGGAAACAGTTTGATCTTCAGACATATTCGGTGGATGTCGAGACTTAATAAGTCCCATAGCTCGTTAGGGAGCGCAGAACAATTGCATAGAAAGTGGAGAGTAGGCTTTTCATAGAGAAATCAAAAGTGGTAATATGTACTATGTATAACTATTATTTCTCAACTAGCGTAACAAGGTATACAGATATTCACATTTTTCTCTAATAACTGAAAAGTAACGATCCAAGAATTAATTGTTATCGAAGTAAATAAAATATCTCGCACTAGCATGGAGAAAATGACACATTTCAAATTTAACACAAAAACCTCCGGAGGTGGTGGCTGAAACTCATAAAATTTTCCCTCAACATTTTCAACATGAATCTGCAACAAACCGCTGTTATGTCTCAAAACACCGAAATCACAATCAAAATTTATTGACCCACGCCACTAACAACGCAAAGCCGCTTGTCGCCGTCTCACTTCGTCAGAATTGACGCACGACCAGCCTCAACATAAAACCAAACAAGCGCATACCGTTTTTATTTGGTCGTTATTGCTGGTTCTTTATTGTTGTTGGAGGTGGTACAGGTTTATTTTCTTGTTGTTTTTTGCGGCTGGTTCTTCGTCGTTGGTTTAGCTGTGCTTTTTTTACTTTTCGGTAAAATACAGTTATTCATACGCATAACGCATTCCTCACCTATTCTCACACAATGAAAACGCCGCGTAGAACCAAGCTTAACCAAAAGAAAGAGGAATACATATGCGTATGTATGCACATACGTTCTGTTCTGAGAGTGTGCGGCAAAAACATAACGTGACAATGTTAATATTAAATTTGCACACTTGCATACATATATATGTTTGTATGTACCTATGTCGGAAAGATTCGGCAAATAATACACTAAAATCAGTAACACAGATACAACGAACGCGTATACAATTCGAGAAAAGAGAGTAACAGAAATCTTTGCCAAAAAACGAGTGAGCTTTAGGACGGCTTTTTGGGCATTTTTCCCACCCCCTTCGTTAGTCAATTGTTTAACTAACAGCTGTGTTTTTATCTACATACATACATATGTATGTACATATGCAAGCAAATTTGTTATTTCATAAGAGCTTATTTCTGGATTTGTAACGACTAACGACGGAAATCCCTAGAAAGAACATCTCCAAAGAATTTCCGGTTACACAGCATGAAAGCTTTTACAAAAATGCCGGTTTAAAGAACGTTGAGGGTTTTCCTTCGCTCTCATGCTGTGGATATCAACGAAGCTTTTAAGAACAGGGTGTTTTTTACCCTCAACACATTCAAGATGATTTGCGTTGTAAGAAATAAAGTTCAGTGAAAACTTACATATGTACATACATAAGAGACAGATTGGCGGTACTACGACTTTTACTATTCTTACTACTCAAAAGATTCAAAAAATTCGTAGGTAGGCGTTATTGACAAATATTGAAATCATTTTAGATGCGTACATTCTAACAGTGCGTAAATTGTTACAGTAAGGTCGTTACTTTATTAGATTTCAAGATAGGTACCAACCTACTAGTTCTGAAAATGGAACTGAAACATGTAAATTACAAAAGGTTTTAACCCTTTATAATTCAAGTTATCAAAATTGAAAAAATACTTAGGACAGGTTCTAGTAATTGAAAAACACGTATTCCGTAAAAATAAATATTTTTATTAGAAAAATATGAGTTATTTGATAATGCATTGAGGTTGTGTAACATTACTGTAAAATTGAGCTACAATTTACGTAACGTGTAGGCATCTCAGGCCCTCTATCTGAAAATTAATGAAAAATGTTATATCAAAATGGAAAAAATACTTATTAATATAATAACAAGTAGTGCAAGTCTACCATAGAACGTTACAAATATAGGCTCTAGAATAGAAAATGAAATACAAACACATTAAGACTCATTGTTCAGTCTTCTATGCCGTAGGTATACTGTATACATATGTCTGTATGTAAATCATAAGTAGAATGCAAAAAATTGATCTGGTTTTTAAAGCAATTATATATGCACATATGTAAAGCGTCTTCTTTTAGCTTTTAAACATATGTACATAATGCTGCTGCCATTCCTTAACAGCTGTCACTTTAAAACTAATGGAACGATATCCAGTTATTGGAGACTTCAATTTCCCGCCTAGATAGTCCGATTTTACACCGCTAAAAAGCTTCT
The DNA here is from genome assembly GCA_905220385.1 of Xylota sylvarum. Taxonomy (NCBI): domain Eukaryota; kingdom Metazoa; phylum Arthropoda; class Insecta; order Diptera; family Syrphidae; genus Xylota; species Xylota sylvarum. The sequence goes on along the minus strand of LR999957.1, from coordinate 95,905,815 downwards.
CAAAACAAAAATTGTCCTTCGGATACGGGATTAAACAGTTGGTCCCTTCCTTTCGCGTTAAGAATATAACACGCACAACACGAATGGTTGTGAGAAGGTAGGCCCTGGGTCCTAAATCTACATAATTTTGTTAGGGTCTGTGTTTTTCTATAGGTACGTTGTAGCGCGGATATTTTTTTTCCTCTTCCTAGTTTAAAAATCTGAGACAATGGTTAATTCGGCTGATGATTTCAAAATTAGGAGAATCAAAGCTTATGTTTGATTGGTCCTAGGTACTTCCTTTCTGGTGGCCTGCAGTTGTCATAAGGAATAAAACCAGTTACAAGTATCGGTATAAAATTTGTGCTAAGCTGGACAAAAAGTACAGAAAAATAATAAGATCCCTTAAATTGACTCCATTAATTTTTTGTTTCATTAAGCTGACACTGGGTTTTAGACACTTTTCGCTACATACGAAGATGTACATATATAGTTGTATATATGTACATACATAAACATCAGGACATTTGCAAGCCTGTCGTGGTTAAGGAAAAAGCTATGTACCTAAATAAAATCAACTGAGAAATTTATTTTTCTGATATTGAAGATTGAACTGAGAATGTTCACTGGGCGCTAGTTATCCATAGGGTGCTTATGCTATCTTTGATCAAGTCCATTATTAAAACTCTGTTAGGGTAGATATCTGAAATTTCTTCTTAGCCCTTTATATAAGTCAATAAATTTTTTGTTTTCTTCGTTTCAATCAGTGATAAAAACCGCTCTTTAACCAGTAGGATGTTTCTACAATAAATTATACATATGAACTCATGTTCATTTTTGCTAGTCTCCAATTGTTTGATGATATTTAAAAAAAAAAAATCCCGCACCCTCTACTGTATGTTTTATGCTTTAAGTGCGTAAAATTTCATTGTGAAGAGCACTCCTTCACCCTCACGATTCCTTCGAAGAATCCATTCAGCAAAAACATAAAATCTGAATTGATGGCTGCCGGCAAAAAAGTTTCTCGTTTTCCTTTTCGTTATGATGATGACGGTGAGGAGTGGATTTGGCTTTCCCCTTTACCATTTAAATATGTTTCTCCTCTACGCTAAGTAAGATATACATACATATTATATGGAAGTTACTTTACGCACATATTTGGGGAAATTTTCCGTTTCCGCTTGGTGTTCTATATAATTTCAGTTTCACCCTACTTGGGAGACACAGAATAGGGTGCTGAATCGAAGCACAGCTTTTTTTTTTGGGAACACACGAAAATAAGTTTCGCCTGTCAGAAACAAATTTCTCTTTTCTTATTCTGCTATGTGGTGGGATATAGAATGGTCCCTTGGGTAGTAAATAAGATGCATTTAGATACTTATAAAATTTGGCTAAATAAGGCAGAGTTCAATGAACCTTTTAAGATGTAAACATGCGCATATCTTACGCACTTTTCTGCTTTGAATTAGGGTGAGGTAGTTGTGTTTTCAATTAAATAGCTATGGGGTGAAATAGCGGCATTTGCAAAAGAAAATAGTTTTTGTTCCTTAGAAGGAAATTATTTGCAGAATTAGTTCTCTGTCATTTTATTTTGTTTTAAGATACCTATGTATGTACATACATATGTATGTACATATGTACAAATGTACATTTGGTAGGTACTGATTGTAGGTCATCGGTAGGTACCATGAATTCTAATGCAGAGAGTGATTTCAAGAACAAAAATATGCATGTACATACATATGTATGTAGGTACTACATATTAATATTTGGTATGTACATATGCACGTATGTATTTCGAAGATAATTTTTGAAAGTTGTAAAATAGCATTTCAAGAATTTAAATCTGTTCGAATCTGTATACTTACTCGTACATATGTACATGCATATGTATGTACATACATCTATTCAACGCCTGTCGCTTGGTTACTAATCTTAAAAGCGTTTCGATCGACTTTTATCCCAGTTTTCGCCCAACTAACTTGTAACCTATATTACCTACCTACAAGTAGAAGAAACTGGTGTACCTACTAAAAAAGTAGGAGCTATTAAATTGTTCCATTCGTTTTCAAATATTTTTCATTCTCAAAATATGTAGTAGGTATAGGTAGTATGACTCATTCCCACTTCAGAATTTGTTGGTTCGACTTCGCCTAGAAATAAACCCATTTACACCCTTACTTTAGTCATATGATCCCATCAATAGTATTTATATTACTCTTAAAGAAAACATTCCAAAACTATCCCGTAAAAAGAAAGCGAAATCGAATTGAGTAACCTAAAAAACATATTTATGTATTACTCCCTTCATTCGCACCCTCAACAACAAAGTTGCTGTGTGACACAACAATCATGCGTATCTTCACGCCGCAACAACAACGGCAACATAGAAACATAATAAGGGTCAACGGCACAATGCAAGAAAATTCGGCAATAACCGAATATGAAGAGAGAGAGAGAGAGAGAGAGAGAGAAGAAAGTGTATGAGTACAAGCAATCTACAAATTTCCCACAAAGAATAGATTTCTTGATCCCCGTTATATAACCAAGAATCAGGCTTCTGTGCACCCACAACATAAAATGCGTTCTATTGGGAAATAACAAAAACAAAAAAAAAATGTCCAAAAGGGGAACTAGTAATTTCCCAAATCCCGCACTACCGTTAGACGGGGGAGGTCACTAACCGTTCGCAATGTTAATTTTTCCACACACGCACACGCATTTGTAGGGGAATTCCCGCACTTGCCGGAGAAGGGGAAATAAATATCCCACGGAAAAGGCAAGAAACTACATATGTATGTACATACATACTATATACAATACAACTCCATCCATCCCATATCTGACCTATTTTCTTAATGCGACTATTTACCCTAGAGTTCAAAGACCTTTTGTCGGTGGTGGCGCGGTGGTAAAATGAAAAATTGTTTGAGCGGCATTATCTTGGGGTTTTCTTGTGAGACAAGGGGATAGTGCTTTGATTGTGTGACACGTGCGAGAGGGGAAGACGCTAGAACCAAACATATTTGATTTGTTGTTCAAAACTGCCGGAATAATGCGGAGGGTTACAGAGTTGTAAGGTAGCTGGCTTAAGATTTGTAAAGTAAGTCCGCGTATACATACCCTATGTACATACATATGTAGATAATGGAATAATTTAATTTTTTATGTTTTCTTTTTTTCACTTTTTTGTGCTTTTATCGGGTGGGTATTTTGTCTGTTCGCTTTGATCTAGCTTTGATTGAAAATAATTTTGAACTACATTTTGGGAAGGGTATTCTGGTCGTATGGAGTGGATGGATTTTCAGATAATCATGATTGAATACGTGATTAAATTGTTTAACATACTGAATAGGGAATATGTTGTACATATGTAGGTACTTGGCGTGTTTAGTAAGGATTCGATTAGATTTCAATAGAAGTTGACCGGCATATGGCAAATTTATATAGGTATATCTAATACCAGGTCATTTTATGAATATGTGTAAATTTACAAAAAATACAAATACAAATTTTTGGCGCGACAGGTCCACGGGACCCAGGGCCTAGCTTCTCACAACCACTCGTGTTGTGCGTGTTATATTCTTTACATGAATGGAAGGGGCCTTCTGTTTAATGCCGTATCCGAAGGACAATTTTTGTTTTGAGAAGCATTTTCATGACAGTTTTACTCTCGGATGTTCGTCAGACGCTCGCGAGAGGTGGGGCCGTGAAAGAAATGTTAGGTGTTGTTTGGAGATTGAACCTGGAACCCCTCGTAGTCCAACGCACTAATCACTTGAGCCACGGCGCTGATAGAGTTGATTATTTCCGTGCTTCTTCAACCCGCAACAAGGTCCATGAAATATACCTTTAGGAGGGCCTATTTTCGCACATTCATACATATACATACATAGGTACATATGTACATATGTAAGACTAAATATACTGCTAAGGATCTTTATAAATCATAATACATAGTTTAATGTTTGCTCAGTTCATAAGTCAACCAAGTATGGATGAAACTTACTGATACTCCTTTGTCCATTGCGTGTATATATTTTGTTTGCCTACTAGTTGTTATCAAGTTGATGAATGGAGCTTTGAATTGTTTAAGCTGAGGAGGAGGTGACATCAGAAGGCTACGTAAAGCTTTTATAGAAGTGTTTGAACCTAGTGCGAACAATAGCGGGACATTCACATGAAATATTTTCTGCAGTTTCAGTGTCCTCAAGGCATATTCGGCACATGTCTGATTGGCTAGTACCAATTTTCTTGAATTTGGTATTTGAGAGAGGCCCGGGAGAATTACCTTAACATTTGCGATTTGGAATGACAACTTTAAGGGCGCGATAGAGATGTTCGTAGCCTGTTCGTGATTAGTGCGTTGGACTACTGAATGAAAGGTTTTTTGTTTGATTCCAAGACAACACTAAAACATTTCATCTGCGAATGCCCAAGCCTCAACAGAAGAAGATACTCGACCCTGGGAAAGGTATCTTTCAACGACCTTAACGAACGAGCTAACACGCCACCTAAAACCACCCTAAAATTCATCAAGAAAACCTTATGGTTTAGGAGGGCCGCTTCTGACATGGATTGAGTTTTGGTAATAATGGTCTTGTTTTTATTTCAGGTATCTCACACCGGGGATCCGTTGAGTTCCGAGTGAGGCTGCACACTTTATGAGTGCAGTCACCCCTCCAACCTATCTACCTACCGAACACAACACCAAATTTTTTTTCATGATCCGAAATGAAACATCCGAGAGTATAACTGTCATAAAAAAGATTCTAAAATAAAAATTGCTTTTTGGAGAGGGCGTTTGATTATAATAATTCGCATAACAGGATTGGTTGTGACTATTCGTGTTGTGCGTGTCATATTTAAACCAGGATCGAAAAGGACCTACAATAGAAGCCGCTTTAGATATACTCTCCCAAAGCATCTTGCCTGTTCCGATGGTTGACCATTAGATTATGTTGGCCCTTGCTCTTATTGGATAAGAGGACTAAACCTTCGTAAGTATAGGTATGCAATAACGAGCAGCAATAACTACCCATTAACCAACTGCTGGAAGTGCTACTATAAAATTGCCGCTTAGGGTAATAAACCAACTTGAGTTGTCTGCGTACAATGATATAACCTACTTACCAAACTTGAAGTTATCTGCACCTGTTGGATTTTTTGGTAAGACCTCCGGTGCTGTTTCAGTTATGTTACTTACTTATGTAGGTGGCGCTACAGTCAGGGGTGGCCCTGGCTCAAACAACAAGCTCAGTCTTTGAGGTCTTCTTCCACTTGTGCACGCCACCTAAGGCGAGGTCTTCCTCTACTGCGTTGTTCCTCCGGGTTGGATGTCCATTCGCTCCTAACCATCTTAGACGACTGATGTGTACTTTTCTGACCAGGTCGTTGTCGCTGTACAACTCGTAGACTTCACTGTTAAATATCCTCCTTCAAATACTGTTAACGCAAATGGGACCGAAAATCATCCGAAGAATTTTGCGCTCAAAACGACCAAGGATACCTTAATCTGTCTTCGTTTAAGTCCATTATTCTGCGACATATAGCAGCACTGGGATGATGAGGGTCTTATATTGAGTCTCCTTAGTGTTTCCTGACAAGGCCTTGCTACTCAATTTCCCTCTTAGGCCAAATAATCAGCGATTGGCAAGTGTAACTTTTCGTTTGATTTCTGATGTGGCGTTGTTGTCAGAATTCATGGCGGAGCCGAGTTAGACAAAGTCCCTAATTACCTCAAATAGCTGTCAAATGTGAAGATTCGTCGATGTTGTCTGTCCCTTCTTGTTGACAGCATAAAGTGTTCCAATATTTGCAATCGCACCAGTGACAGCTCGCTGTGTTCTGCTAATTATGTTAATGTCATCAGCGTATGTAAGTAATTGCGCAGACTTTTGGAAAATTATGCTCCTTGTGTTGGCTTGTGAGCTTCGCACAATTTTCTCAAGTCTGCGCATCACATTGTCTGAACCCTTTTTTGACATCAAAGGCTTCGGTGAGATTGTTTTTGAACTTTATAGAGCAGCAAGCGTTCTCCATCGTTATTCTGACGAGTTTGGCAGGGATGCCAAAACTAGACATGGCTATACAGAGCCGTCTCTATAAAAGCTGTCATATGTGGCCTTAAAATCGATAAAAATATGGTGAGTATCGATCTGGACTTCTTGGGTTTTCTCCAGGATTTGTCGCAGTGTGAATATTTGGTCGGTTGTAGACTTGTCGATCCTAAAGCCACACTGATAGGGGTCAATAAGTTCGTTGACAAATAGTTTCAGGCGCTCATACAGTACGGCCGAAAGGTTCTTGTATTCAATGATAAGGAAACTGATGCCTCTATAGTTGGCGCATTATAGACCCCCTATACTTCGTTTCTTGTGGATCAGGCATTCTTTCCTCCGACCAAATCTTGGAAATGAGTTGGTGTATGCTCCCCACCAAGTCATAACCCGCTGCCTTAAACAGCTCGGGTGGTAGGCCGTCCGGTTCAGTAGCCTTGTTGGTCTTGAGTTTGTATATTGCTATTCTCACTTCATTTTGGTCAGGCGGACGGAAGTTTTGGTTTTCATCGTCCAGGTTGAATGGTTCGTTCCTCCTGAAGGCGGAATTTGGATCGTCGTCGCCGTTTAATAGTCTGCAGAAGTGGTTTTTCCATATCTTCAACACCGTCCGTGACTCAACTACAAGGTTTCCTTGTTCATCTCTACAGGTATCGGTTCGGGTCTTGTTGCCTTGACACGTTCTTTCTACCTCTTGGTAAAACTTCTGGAATGTTCGGACATCTAGAATACTGGGGGAAAGCCTTGCGTGAATCGGAACATTATCAATTTGATTGACGGTTTGTTGATCTGGAGACCGTTATGTTCCCTTATGTTGAGGTGAGGAAACCGGTTCTATGTAGCTATAGTAACAGTACGTCCCGCTGCAAAGTCAATTAGCTTAAGTCCGTTTCCATACGTGGTGTCATATAGGCTATGCTTTCCTATGGTACTACAAAAAACAAAAATTTTAACGTCATACTTAAGACGTAAGCTTCTCAAAAAAAAAACTGCCGTTCGGATCCGGGATTAAACAGTAGGACCCTTCCATTCGTGTGAAGAATATAAAACGCACAACACGAGTGGTTGTGAGAAGCTAGGCCCTGGGTCCCATGGACCTGTTGCGCCAAAAACTTTTTTTTTGTACTTAAGACATTGCTCATATAAGTCTTGTCGACAAGCTCGTAGAAATACTCTTTGGAAGCATTATCTCCTTTCTCTGTGTGGGCGTGAGCGCATATCAGGCTGATGTTGGTGAATTTTGCCTTGGTGCGTACCCAAATCTCAAGACTTCATGCCACTTACAATAAATCGGCACACACATAGATGCTGCTTCTGTTCTTTGTATCAAGTTTTCCATCCTTTTTTTAGCCGACCGATCCTACCTTACTTCCTGGATGGCGGTGATATCTAATTTTAATGAGAAGCTAATCTGAGAGCTACCCTTTGGCTACCATTTCAGGTCTGTTAGTTCTTTAAATAACATATATGCCATATTAACAATACAACGGATTTGAATATCTAGACCAGGTGATGTTGGTTAGATTACCTGTCGCAAGGCCTTTCTTTCACGCCAGTACACCGACAGAGATACTATTGATGTGTGATTTTCTGCACTTACTGCTGGTTTATTCTTAAATACTCTTTAACCTTATTCGGACTAAAAATTTTGCCAGATTAACTATTTACTCTACTGACAGTCCAAATCCTATGATCAATTGCATTCAAGTGCCTGTGGAGTACACAAGTAGATGATTATTGGAAAAAAACCAGAAGTAAAGTCTTAAGTACATATATCCATACAGCCCGACACGTGTAGGTGCTGGTGGCGCGACTGGAATGCCACCTATGTTTCGGCAGGATATCGTCCATGTAGCACATTTAGATTGTGTCAATTCTAAATTGTGTTCTGTACGAGTGAACCTATATTCTTCCCAACTCTTCAATTTGTTCAGTTGAGAGGAGTTCAGCCGGCAAGTCAGTCGAGATAATACTAACCTGATAGCACTAGACAATCCACTTGGCTAAAAGTGGGAACATCAGGTGTAGGTCTTGTGTTGATCTCTTTGGCAGCCGATGTTGGTAGAGTCTGATCTTCGGAACCAACTTGCTTGGTTTCGCGCTGAGTGGAAGGGGCGACTCTTGCGTAAGTGAGTCTCTCTCTGCTTACGTCTCCTTTCCAGCGAGTGTAGTTTTATAAATTCACCTAGCTGTTGAACTACTATCTATTTCAATTTTCTTAACAATAATCTGAGCAAATAGTAATAGCCCCCTTTCATGTGAACCTTTTTACCGCATAAACTTACATTTTCCTTCAAGTCACAATTACATATGTAGGTAGGTAGGTAGTGTAGGGTTGTGAGTTTTTCATAAGATAATAGGCACCATAGTGGCCCCATCGCAATCCCTATAGAACCATTACGGTAACAAATTTAAACCTAAAACATCTCTTCCATGCATTTGATTTCCCTACAAAATGTTACTATCTCCTTCATTTAGTTCGCAGACCCATGTTCCTCTTAAGTTGTCAAAGAAGTACTTTCCTAGGTGTTTAAGTCTACTGCGAGTTATGCCTTGGTTATCAAAGAGTAGATGCGTGATGCCCTACGAAACGTGAAGGTGACTGCAGTATCTGCATGTATCCGCCGTATTTGATAATCCTAATCTTATGGCATGCCTCCTGAGAATGCAATGACTATAGAGAATCCCTACAGATTGCGCAGATTTATTCCGATCTAACATAGGCTAAAAGGCCACACATGTTGATGATCCTCGCTTGAATTATCTTCTAAGCCACTCATATTGGTGGTTTTACTCTTCGAAGGTAATTCCAAACCCCGTTCCAGCAACAGTTTTAGAACTATCCGCATAAATAAGAGTATCACTTTCCTGTGTTATTCCATTCCATCCAATCCTCTCAGAAGCCTAGATTAGTAAGCCGTAGCGCACGATTTCCAGCTTGAACTTCTAACTGTAGATTAAACAGTAGAAGAACTAGAAATGCGCTCACGCAGTCGTGGGATTTCTGTGTAACTTGCCTGCTGACAACCAGTCATTCTATGTACCGCCACCAATTTTTCCAGTGTGATTTTCTTACTCTTCCTTGTTATGAGGTATAAGTCTAACTATCATGAAATACATACATATAGTGCATATTGTTTGCTTCAGCATCACATCCTTTTGAAATTATATAAGAGAAGTATTTTTAGACTGTTCCTTGCGAGAATAAAAAGCTTGGGATTTATCGACCCCTTTCGTGTACAACTTTTTAGTGTAATTCCGCTATACAGTAACTCAAGGACTTGAAAAGAACAATGTGTCTCCATTTGGCATGCGAAGCAATAAAGTAAGCAGTAGATTAAACTGTACCAGTTTGTGAGCACAGGTGTAGACTACCACCATTGTGTTTCTGTCCTTACGAGTGGGAGGATGGATCCTTACGATCCCATTTAAAATGTAGCTCCGATGAAATCCGATTTCAGAGCTAAAATTGTCCGGCTATAGCGACATTTACCTTTTTCCAAGAACACTGAAGGCGATCATCTTTCTTTAAAGTTATCTCCAATGGAAAGACTCACTTCTTTACGTTAAAATCCATTTTATTTTGCTTATTTCACAGAGATACACACAAAGATTATACAACGTAACTGATTAAATTAATAATTAGAAAATAGAAAAGTTCGGTGCCACTACCAATACCCTTAGTAACCTCCACGACCTGGTGGAGGAGCACCACGCATCATGCCTGGTGGTGGTCCCCTCATTGGTGGTGGTGCTCCGCGACCCATATTAGCAGGCATAGGGGGCATTCCTGGCATCATTCCCGGTGGTGGGGCACCCATCATTGGATTTCGTGGAACTCCACGACCTAACGGAGCCATATGCTGTTGTGACGGTCCACCAACGCCTCGCACTGGTCCCTGTAGACCTGCAGGAACAGACGAAATATTCACGGGCACACCACGACCAGTCGCACGTCCCATTCCAGGACCAGGTGCAGCACCAGGAATTGGCACCCTGGGGAGACCCTCCTCTGGTGGAGGTGGTCCTTCAACGGTGAGGGAAACAATGTTCTCACCGCGCAGCAAAACAAAGCCTAGAACACGTTTTTCTTCTCTTTCAGGAAGTTTCGTATTCTTTGGACGAATTTTTCTAAATTCTTCGCAATCTCCGAGAATTAGGTTCATGTGTTTGTCAAAAGCCTTGAATGTACCTATGAAGGTACGTGAATCTTGAAGCACGATCCGCACCCTGTAGTTCAGGTGCTGGATCATTTTGTTGTTTTTGCCGATCGTCTGAAAATAGAAAACATTGTTAATAAATGAAAATACGGAAAATGTGTTTGTGGTAACAAAAAAAAAAAAAACACAATTATGCGAGAAAACAAAACGTTTGCACGACTTAACCTAAGAGTATAACATTTTTAAAATGCATTTTTACTACACAGAAAGATCACAAATTGAATACATACCATTTTGGAATGTGTTTATTTTAATTCCAAAAGACCAAATGTATAATCCTGTCCCGTTTTTCAGGAAAATAAACAATTACTAATGAACAAAATGCCAAGAAATGCAGAAACCCGCCGCTATTGACCGGTCGCAAAAATCGAAGTGCGCTTGATGTGCGGATAAATGTCATTATCTTTTGTTCAAGTGGTGCCAAATTTTGTTCTCATTGTGTGAGTGCGTGAGACTACTGAGCTATGTTTGAATACCAAAAGCATCAAATCTTTCTTCCAGTTCAACATCTTGCAAACAAGTGTACGGCAAACTTTCTTATTTCACTCATAAAAAATCAAAAGAAATGATTCGTGAAAGAATTAATCTTCGTAAAGTAATTTATGCGTGAAGTGAATCGTAAATCGGAGTTTTTGGTAAAATGAATTTAGAAGAGATACAAAATTCCCTAAGTCGACTATATAGCTATAAAGTTATATTGAATTTTACGGTTAAGCTTCGAATTAACATTGCGCTGCAGCTTCTTCCGGCTTTCTATGCGTTTAACTCTTTGATTCTGTTCACATTGGCGCAACTAATGCTGATGAATACCTTTTGCCAAAAATAGTCTGACGATTAGCAAAAAATGTAAATGTGTCAGAAATGAAACGCTTTGGGAACAGAACATTCATGCTTCCACCGAAAACTACATTTTGTAGTGGAAGTTTGATGAAAAGAACCCTTCTCTTTCGCACAAATTAAAAATTATACACTTTTCAGTATGGATTCAAACCCAGGTACACATACTGCTCAGTTTTTACACTGCGTGAAAATATTATATGGGGAGATTATTTTTTTTTTTAATTTTCTTGTAAATGAAAAAAAAAACTAATCGTACTATTTTTAAAAAATGAATTTCAGCGTTTTGACTACGACTACACCATACGATATCTGGTATAATATGAAATGTAATTTGGCAGCATTCAGCAATAAAGAAATGCTCTAGTTCAGTATTTCCTGGAACGATTTCTTGTATGTTTTCCCTACAACTAAACTGTCAAAAGTGTTGGCATTCAACATATTTTCAATTTTCCTTGTGTGGGGCGTAAAAGTTTTCGTTTTACTTTTTGCGAAATTCCTCATTTCCATAGTAATTTGTGAGCGATTTAAAAAACGCATCTTTCACCCGATCGAAAAAGAAATATGGCCGCAGAGATTAAACCTGCGCTGCGTACAACAAATGATCGGTTCAGCACCGTAAAGAAGCCCGATTTGCTGAGCAAATTGGAAGGAAGCAACGATGACGTGAATGCGGCAATATTGATACCCGGAGAAAACGGTGTAATTAGCGTATCAGATGATAAGTGAGTTGAATATTCTCATCAAACCCTTAGTCGTATATCTCGTGTACTTTTGACTTCGGATTACTAAAAGAGATTGTTTCTTTTTTTTTGCAGAACAATCAGGGTGTGGCTGAAGAGGGATTCTGGCCAATATTGGCCATCGATTTGTCAGTATATGCCCTCTGGTTGCACTTCGCTTTTCTATGCTGACGAGACCAGGCAATTGTATGTGGGCCAAGAGAATGGCACTGTATCGCAATATACACTGTCGGAGGACTGTAATCGTTTGTCTTTGGTGCGTGACTATTTAGCACATCAAGCTCGAGTTGTGGGCGTAGTTTTCGCTAAAGTACAATCATGGGTATTATCGTGCGCTAAGGATAAATTTTTTGCATATCACTGCACAGAGACCGGACGCCGTTTGGGCAGTTATACATTTGAGACACCATGCACTGCTCTGCAGTAAGTTTGTAACTAACATTTGATGGTTTCAGTGACCGTTTAGATTTGGTACTTTTAGGTTCGATGCCATGGCTAAGTACGCGTTCATCGGTGACTCTGCCGGACAAATCACAATGTTACGATTAGACGTGCAAGGTTCACAGTTAGTCACAACGTTCAAGGGTCATACAGGTAAGTGAATTGTTTTCGTGACTCAATGTTTATAAGCGAGCACAAAGAAAATGCTATGAAAGGCAGGCTATTAGTTTGTGTTTTTTTACTTGAATGATAACTTTATATCACGATTGGAAGCGAACAACATAGTGATAACATTTTTGAAATCAGTTTTAAGAAGTTGAATCGAGCTACATAGATTGCAATGGTTCTCATAATTGTAGAGAACGATAAGTTAAAGTTAGCTCTCTGAATTTATTTTAATCTTGTTAACTCATTCTCATTAAATATTTTATTTCTTTTTGCTCTATGTACATATGGATGTACAATAAGTTGTAACTAGAAACTTTACGTTTAATTTCCTCTTTAGAACAACATTAGCGTTAGGTGTTTTTCATTTGTTGTGTATAGTGTGTATACGTCACATTCTTTGATGCTGATCTTTTTCAGGTGCATGACTGGACAGCTGTGTCTGGTTTTCAATTTTAAAAGAACAAGTGCTCCCTTTCGCGGGGCTTGGGCTATGGTGGGGTAAAGATGAAAGTTGTTTTCAGAGGTTTTTCCTTCCATAGACTCTGTGCTCCTTTTCTGTTTAATAATGTTCAATAATGTTATCGATTCCGGTGTTCTGTTGATAATGTTGGCTCGTATTTTTGCTAGTACGTCTATCGTTCTTTCGTTTCTATATAAGAGTTGTTTTAAAACACGTTCTGTTGCGAGCTCTCCTTCGAATACTGTTGAATTTGCAATTTTGAATATATTTGATATAAAAACGGAATACAAAATACGGTCCCTGGTTATTAATATCGCATTCATTTTGTATTTAACTAATACTATGTTGCATTAGGGGCCACTACTGGTATCGCGTACAACGGCCGTGTTTTTATAGCTTGGAAAGTAAGGCGTAATATAGTGTTCGAAACTTTTTAGGTTAACCAGAACACTTCCACGACCTGTAAGGAAGAGTGCGTCTTCTACTCCAAATATATTGCTGATGAATGATCTTACTCGGTTATAGTGTTGGAGTAAGTAGCGCAGGTTGGTGGAAGCTCCTTGTCTAGGCGGTGATTGATTGCAGTGGATATGTAGGAAACGACTTTGTTTGGTTTTTGTGTAGTGGTGTTGGTATAGGGTATCAGTTAGTTCATCTGTAGAGACCCTCTTTTTAATTCGATAGTTTGATAGTGGCTGCCACTCTTAATGTGACAAGTACCGCATTGGGATATACACTTCCGATACACCCGGACGGTGATCTCTGCACGCAGGGACTTTGACGTCGCTAAGTAATGTCCGTATGTGCTCACGACGATAAGCAGACAGATGAGTTCGCGGCCTGAGATACTCAACAACGAGGCATCTTCTCATTAGCCAATAACTGTGGCATTCTTTAGTAGTAGTTTCTATAATAAGATAAAATCGGAAATTCTCGCAATTTTGAACACTGCGCCGTGATAAAGTACCTCGTAAGAAAAGGGAAATTGACAAAAGAAAATGTCGAAGACATGTCATAGACTCTTCAGGATTCTGGGCCTTCTTATAGTATACTAAAAAAAATGCGTTCGCTTATTTCAACAAAGACAAGAGTGCTGTGGAGACTACCACCGCCTTGAGTCAGTGGTCACTGAAAAAACGTAGGAAAAGTAAAAAGAAATTGTTCTAGCCGACCGAAGAATAAAAATGTATCAGATGCGGACGAGTTGCACATTAGCAAAGAACGGATTTGAAAAATGTTCCACTAGAATTTAAACATGAACAAAATTTGTTCGACAACCAACGACGACTCGACTGCTGCAAAGATTTTTGGAGTTGTCCAGGAACAAAACCGACGAAATTTGCAACCACCCTACAGCACAGACTTGGTCTGGAGCGAAATTTGAAAAAAAGGAGTTACGAGGCCGGACATTTGCAGATGAGAACTAGATCAGGGCGGTCGTAGGAAGCCATTTCGACAAAGGCAAAGAAAAAGAATATTTTTTCGGTAGTATTAAGGCACTGTATGCCCGAAGTGAGAAATGAATTTCACTCTAGAGAAATTATATTGAGAAATAAAATTGTTTAATCGGATCTTATCATTCAATTATTGCCTTAGACCGCGAACTTATCAACCGCCCCCTCGTATGTATGCACATATATCACCACTTTTTAGGCCGTTCCAGACGGATTGTGGTTTTTTTGTCTGTTTTTATATTTTTTCAATCATGACGCATGACGGGTATTAATGCTTAGCGATTTTGATGATTCAAACAGTCATAATATTTAAAATCTATTTATTTTCTCATTCCAGGCGGCATTCGATGCTTAAAATGGGTTGAGGGACCCCAACTGCTCTTTAGTGGTTCAACAGATCAATCGGTAATTGTTTGGGATGTAGGCGGCAGACGTGGAACGGTCTACGAACTACAAGGGCATAAGTAAAGCAACATTGCCTAATATATATACGTAACATAATTTCCTAACAACTTTTTCTATTAACTATTTAGCAACAAAGTAGCTGCGCTTTCCTATGCCAATCACACACAACAGCTAATCAGTTGTGGAGAAGATTCGGTGGTTGTATTTTGGGAAATGAACGCTATGCGTAAAGAGGTTCCAGAATGGGTTGAGTCCAATAATTGCCAGCTATGTTCCAGGCCATTCTTTTGGAATTTCCGTTCAATGATGGACCAAAGGCAAATTGGTAAATAAGTCACTAATTTGTTTTTTTATTTGTTTTCATTAAAGCCCGTATTTTTAAATTTAGGTATAAGAC
Organism: Xylota sylvarum; assembly: GCA_905220385.1. Taxonomy (NCBI): domain Eukaryota; kingdom Metazoa; phylum Arthropoda; class Insecta; order Diptera; family Syrphidae; genus Xylota; species Xylota sylvarum. Next base: position 95,890,652 of record LR999957.1, on the reverse strand, counting down.
AGCATCACTGTCGTCATTGTGGTAAAGCCGTATGTGACAATTGTTCATCAAATCGCATTAACATTCCTATCATGGGCTTTGAATTCGATGTACGAACTTGTGATCCGTGCTTTAAGCAGTTGCAGACTGTTGAGTAAGTTACCTAAACAATGCCACACGCATTCATAATAGGTATTATAACAATTAATTGGACAATTAATTTTTAGGCGCCCATCACTAGCATCTTTCCACGACGCCAAGCATTCTATAGTTTCCATTGATCTTGATGAGGACCGGAAGCGTTTGTTAACTGTCGGTCAGGACAGGATCATTAAAATATGGGATCTCTCCCCAATCTGGGCATAATATTCACCGAACAGTGAGAGTTCATCATCTCAAGCGCCAACACCGTCGACTGCATCGTCATCACCGGTCATCATTAATCAAAAAGAAGAAACCGATACTTTTTTCAAACGCCCAACGAATGAACATGATACAAATTCTAAAATCGACAACACAACATCAGCCGCAGCAGCGTCAGTTATTAATGAGTTTCCTTCAGTTTATTATCTGCAGAAGAAAAGTAAGAATTAAGTACTTTCCCATGGGTGTCCTTCATTTCATTTCATTTTAATTGCACTTGAGTTTATATATGTATGTTAAATGTAATATCAAACGAGAATTGACTGATTCAGATCTGTAACATGTAGATTGTGCTTTGAAAGCGATTCCTTTTTCTTTTGTTCGGTTCACATTCTAGAGCAACATACTCTCCTACATGTGGTAACACCAATTTATTAATCGTTTTTAAGTTGCTAATAAAAATTTAGATAATTATCGTAGCTGAGGGGGAAACAAATAAATTTTGTTTTCTATTCTTATGACCCCTTTTTGACCCTTTAAATAAGAATAAAAATTTATATAAACACTTAAACATGTACACGAATAAACATGTATATGGTTCTATTATATATGAAAATTGTAACACCTAATCATATTTACTATTACTACTATTGTGTTATCTATATATGTATATTGTAAATAATTTATAAATTCAGAGAATGAGAAAATGCATAAAATGTATATTGAAAATGAAGCCGTCTATCTGTTAATTTTAGTCATCTGTTTAGAAGGTACAAAATTGTGTTGGAAAAAAATTCTGTGCGATACGAATTTTAAATTTCCAGCAAAATATGTGGTGGAATGCCACTTGAGCTATTTTATTAATTATTCCTTTGAAATCGAATTTCATACATAATGTATGGTATATGTAAATCCACAGCCAACATTTCATAGAAAATTCACCTCTTGTAAGCGGTTGCAACATTTTAAAAAATTTCCTGACAATTTCCAAATTGATCTCTTGATTATCTGGGGGAAAAGGACAACACCGAATAAAGGCCTTCGTTCATTTATGTTCTATTTATTCAAATGAAAATCTATACTCCAAACGCATTTAAGTTTGAGGCATGCCCCATTGGCTGCCACATGCCACATATCGTGCAACAAAGTTGCCCATGCTGTAGATCATCTGATTGTAAGTCTTTTGGTTCAACCCTTTTATTGCTTGTTACCCATTTCACTGAGATAGTCAAGGGAAAGCCGGAATTTGTGAGTTTTAACCAAATCTCGGGACCTGGACAAAACCGACTATATTTGGTGGCAGCGTTTTTCAAGCAAAGTGGCTCCCTTAATCCGTACTCCAAACGCATTTAAGTTTGAGGCATGTCCCATTGGCTGCCACATGCCACATAGCGTGCAACAAAGTTGCCCATGATGTAGATCATCTGATTGTAAGTGTTTTGGTTCAACCCTTTTATTCCTTGTTACCCATTTCACTGAGATAGTCAAGGGAAAGCCGGAATTTGTGAGTTTTACCCAAATCTCGGGACCTGAACAAAACCGACTATATTTGGTGGCAGTGTTTTTCAAGCAAAGTGGCTCCCTTAATCCGTACTCCAAACGCATTTAAGTTTGAGGCATGCCCCATTGGCTGCCACATGCCACATATAGTGCAACAAAGTTGCCCATGCTGTAGATCATCTGATTGTAGGTCTTTTGGTTCAACCCTTTTATTCCTTGTTACCCATTTCACTGAGATAGTCAAGGAAAAGTCGGATTTTCTGAGTTTTAACCAAATCTCGGGACCTGGACAAAATCGACTATATTTGGTGGCAGCGTTTTTCAAGCAAAGTGGCTCCCTTTATCCGTACTCCAAACGCATTTAAGTTTGAGGCATGCCCCATTGGCTGCCACATGCCACATATCGTGCAACAAAGTTGCCCATGCTGTAGATCATCTGATTGTAAGTATTTTGGTTCAACCCTTTTATTCCTTGTTACCCATTTCACTGAGATAGTCAAGGGAAAGTCGGAATTTGTGAGTTTTAACCAAATCTCGGGACCTGGACAAAACCGACTATATTTGGTGGCAGCGTTTTTCAAGCAAAGTGGCTCCCTTAATCCGTACTCCAAACGCATTTAAGTTTGAGGCATGTCCCATTGGCTGCCACATGCCGCATGTCGTGCAATAAAGTTGCCCATGCTGTAGATCATCTGATTGTAGGTCTTTTGGTTCAACCCTTTTATTCCTTTTTACCCATTTCACTGAGATAGTCAAGGGAAAGTCGGAATTTGTGAGTTTTAACCAAATCTCGGGACCTGGACAAAACCGACTATATTTGGTGGCAGCGTTTTTCAAGCAAAGTGGCTCCCTTAATCCGTACTCCAAACGCATTTAAGCTTGAGGCATGCCCCATTGGCTGCCACATGCCACATGTCGTGCAACAAAGTTGCCCATGCTGTAGATCATCTGATTGTAGGTCTTTTGCGTCAACCCTTTTATTCCTTGGTACCCATTTCACTGAGATAGTCAAGGAAAAGTCGGAATTAGTGAGTTTTACCCAAATCTCGGGACCTGGAAAAAATCGACTATATTTGGTGGCAGTGTTTTTCAAGCAAAGTGGCTCCCTTAATCCGTACTCCAAACGCATTTAAGTTTGAGGCATGCCCCATTGGCTGCCACATGCCACATGTCGTGCAACAAAGTTGCCCATGCTGTAGATCATCTGATTGTAAGTATTTTGGTTCAACCCTTTTATTCCTTTTTACCCATTTCACTGAGATAGTCAAGGAAAAGTCGGAATTAGTGAGTTTTACCCAAATCTCGGGACCTGGAAAAAATCGACTATATTTGGTGGCAGCGTTTTTCAAGCAAAGTGGCTCCCTTAATCCGTACTCCAAACGCATTTAAGTTTGAGGCATGCCCCATTGCTGCCACATGCCGCATATCGTGCAACAAAGTTGCCCATCCTGTAGATCATCTGATTGTAGGTCTTTCGGTTCAACCCTTTTATTGCTTGTTACCCATTTCACTGAGATAGTCAAGGGAAAGCCGGAATTTTAACCAAATCTCGGGACCTGGACAAAATCGACTATATTTGGTGGCAGCGTTTTTCAAGCAAAGTGGCTCCCTTAATCCGTACTCCAAACGCATTTAAGTTTGAGGCATGCCCCATTGGCTGCCACATGCCACATGTCGTGCAACAAAGTTGCCCATGCTGTAGATCATCTGATTGTAGGTCTTTTGTGTCAACCCTTTTATTCCTTGTTACCCATTTCACTGAGATAGTCAAGGGAAAGCCGGAATTTGTGAGTTTTACCCAAATCTCGGGACCTGGACAAAACCGACTATATTTGGTGGCAGCGTTTTTCAAGCAAAGTGGCTCCCTTAATCCGTACTCCAAACGCATTTAAGCTTGAGGCATGCCCCATTGGCTGCCACATGCCACATGTCGTGCAACAAAGTTGCCCATGCTGTAGATCATCTGATTGTAGGTCTTTTGGGTCAACCCTTTTATTCCTTGGTACCCATTTCACTGAGATAGTCAAGGGAAAGCCGGAATTTGTGAGTTTTAACCAAATCTCGGGACCTGGACAAAACCGACTATATTTGGTGGCAGCGTTTTTCAAGCAAAGTGGCTCCCTTAATCCGTACTCCAAACGCATTTAAGTTTGAGGCATGTCCCATTGGCTGCCACATGCCGCATGTCGTGCAACAAAGTTGCCCATGCTGTAGATCATCTGATTGTAGGTCTTTTGGTTCAACCCTTTTATTCCTTTTTACCCATTTCACTGAGATAGTCAAGGGAAAGTCGGAATTTGTGAGTTTTAACCAAATCTCGGGACCTGGACAAAACCGACTATATTTGGTGGCAGCGTTTTTCAAGCAAAGTGGCTCCCTTAATCCGTACTCCAAACGCATTTAAGTTTGAGGCATGCCCCATTGCTGCCACATGCCGCATATCGTGCAACAAAGTTGCCCATCCTGTAGATCATCTGATTGTAGGTCTTTCGGTTCAACCCTTTTATTGCTTGTTACCCATTTCACTGAGATAGTCAAGGGAAAGCCGGAATTTTAACCAAATCTCGGGACCTGGACAAAATCGACTATATTTGGTGGCAGCGTTTTTCAAGCAAAGTGGCTCCCTTAATCCGTACTCCAAACGCATTTAAGTTTGAGGCATGCCCCATTGGCTGCCACATGCCACATGTCGTGCAACAAAGTTGCCCATGCTGTAGATCATCTGATTGTAGGTCTTTTGGGTCAACCCTTTTATTCCTTGGTACCCATTTCACTGAGATAGTCAAGGAAAAGTCGGAATTAGTGAGTTTTACCCAAATCTCGGGACCTGGAAAAAATCGACTATATTTGGTGGCAGTGTTTTTCAAGCAAAGTGGCTCCCTTAATCCGTACTCCAAACGCATTTAAGTTTGAGGCATGCCCCATTGGCTGCCACATGCCACATGTCGTGCAACAAAGTTGCCCATGCTGTAGATCATCTGATTGTAGGTCTTTCGGTTCAACCCTTTTATTCCTTGTTACCCATTTCACTGAGATAGTCAAGGAAAAGTCGGAATTAGTGAGTTTTACCCAAATCTCGGGACCTGGAAAAAATCGACTATATTTGGTGGCAGTGTTTTTCAAGCAAAGTGGCTCCCTTAATCCGTACTCCAAACGCATTTAAGTTTGAGGCATGCCCCATTGGCTGCCACATGCCACATGTCGTGCAACAAAGTTGCCCATGCTGTAGATCATCTGATTGTAAGTATTTTGGTTCAACCCTTTTATTCCTTTTTACCCATTTCACTGAGATAGTCAAGGAAAAGTCGGAATTAGTGAGTTTTACCCAAATCTCGGGACCTGGAAAAAATCGACTATATTTGGTGGCAGTGTTTTTCAAGCAAAGTGGCTCCCTTAATCCGTACTCCAAACGCATTTAAGTTTGAGGCATGCCCCATTGGCTGCCACATGCCACATGTCGTGCAACAAAGTTGCCCATGCTGTAGATCATCTGACTGTAGGTCTTTTGGGTCAACCCTTTTATTCCTTGGTACCCATTTCACTGAGATAGTCAAGGGAAAGCCGGAATTTGTGAGTTTTAACCAAATCTCGGGACCTGGACAAAACCGACTTTATTTGGTGGCAGCGTTTTTCAAGCAAAGTGGCTCCCTTAATCCGTACTCCAAACGCATTTAAGTTTGAGGCATGCCCCATTGGCTGCCACATGCCACATGTCGTGCAACAAAGTTGCCCATGCTGTAGATCATCTGATTGTAGGTCTTTTGTGTCAACCCTTTTATTCCTTGTTACCCATTTCACTGAGATAGTCAAGGGAAAGCCGGAATTTGTGAGTTTTACCCAAATCTCGGGACCTGGACAAAACCGACTATATTTGGTGGCAGCGTTTTTCAAGCAAAGTGGCTCCCTTAATCCGTACTCCAAACGCATTTAAGTTTGAGGCATGTCCCATTGGCTGCCACATGCCGCATATCGTGCAACAAAGTTGCCCATGCTGTAGATCATCTGATTGTAGGTCTTTCGGTTCAACCCTTTTATTCCTTGTTACCCATTTCACTGAGATAGTCAAGGGAAAGCCGGAATTTGTGAGTTTTAACCAAATCTCGGGACCTGGACAAAACCGACTATATTTGGTGGCAGCGTTTTTCAAGCAAAGTGGCTCCCTTAATCCGTACTCCAAACGCATTTAAGTTTGAGGCATGCCCCATTGGCTGCCACATGCCACATGTCGTGCAACAAAGTTGCCCATGCTGTAGATCATCTGATTGTAGGTCTTTTGTGTCAACCCTTTTATTCCTTGTTACCCATTTCACTGAGATAGTCAAGGGAAAGCCGGAATTTGTGAGTTTTACCCAAATCTCGGGACCTGGACAAAACCGACTATATTTGGTGGCAGCGTTTTTCAAGCAAAGTGGCTCCCTTAATCCGTACTCCAAACGCATTTAAGTTTGAGGCATGTCCCATTGGCTGCCACATGCCGCATATCGTGCAACAAAGTTGCCCATGCTGTAGATCATCTGATTGTAGGTCTTTCGGTTCAACCCTTTTATTCCTTGTTACCCATTTCACTGAGATAGTCAAGGGAAAGCCGGAATTTGTGAGTTTTAACCAAATCTCGGGACCTGGACAAAACCGACTATATTTGGTGGCAGCGTTTTTCAAGCAAAGTGGCTCCCTTAATCCGTACTCCAAACGCATTTAAGTTTGAGGCATGCCCCATTGGCTGCCACATGCCACATGTCGTGCAACAAAGTTGCCCATGCTGTAGATCATCTGATTGTAGGTCTTTTGGGTCAACCCTTTTATTGCTTGTTACCCATTTCACTGAGATAGTCAAGGGAAAGCCGGAATTTGTGAGTTTTAACCAAATCGCGGGACCTGGACAAAACCGACTATATTTGGTGGCAGCGTTTTTCAAGCAAAGTGGCTCCCTTAATCCGTACTCCAAACGCATTTAAGTTTGAGGCATGCCCCATTGGCTGCCACATGCCACATATCGTGCAACAAAGTTGCCCATGCTGTAGATCATCTGATTGTAGGTCTTTCGGTTCAACCCTTTTATTCCTTGTTACCCATTTCACTGAGATAGTCAAGGGAAAGCCGGAATTTGTGAGTTTTAACCAAATCTCGGGACCTGGACAAAACCGACTATATTTGGTGGCAGCGTTTTTCAAGCAAAGTGGCTCCCTTAATCCGTACTCCAAACGCATTTAAGTTTGAGGCATGCCCCATTGGCTGCCACATGCCACATGTCGTGCAACAAAGTTGCCCATGCTGTAGATCATCTGATTGTAGGTCTTTTGGGTCAACCCTTTTATTGCTTGTTACCCATTTCACTGAGATAGTCAAGGGAAAGCCGGAATTTGTGAGTTTTACCCAAATCTCGGGACCTGGACAAAACCGACTATATTTGGTGGCAGTGTTTTTCAAGCAAAGTGGCTCCCTTAATCCGTACTCCAAACGCATTTAAGTTTGAGGCATGCCCCATTGGCTGCCACATGCCACATGTCGTGCAACAAAGTTGCCCATGCTGTAGATCATCTGATTGTAGGTCTTTTGGGTCAACCCTTTTATTCCTTGGTACCCATTTCACTGAGATAGTCAAGGAAAAGTCGGAATTAGTGAGTTTTACCCAAATCTCGGGACCTGGAAAAAATCGACTATATTTGGTGGCAGTGTTTTTCAAGCAAAGTGGCTCCCTTAATCCGTACTCCAAACGCATTTAAGTTTGAGGCATGCCCCATTGGCTGCCACATGCCACATGTCGTGCAACAAAGTTGCCCATGCTGTAGATCATCTGACTGTAGGTCTTTTGGGTCAACCCTTTTATTGCTTGTTACCCATTTCACTGAGATAGTCAAGGGAAAGCCGGAATTTGTGAGTTTTACCCAAATCTCGGGACCTGGACAAAACCGACTATATTTGGTGGCAGCGTTTTTCAAGCAAAGTGGCTCCCTTAATCCGTACTCCAAACGCATTTAAGTTTGAGGCATGTCCCATTGGCTGCCACATGCCACATAGCGTGCAACAAAGTTGCCCATGATGTAGATCATCTGATTGTAAGTGTTTTGGTTCAACCCTTTTATTCCTTGTTACCCATTTCACTGAGATAGTCAAGGGAATGCCGGATTTTTGTGAGTTTTACCCAAATCTCGGGACCTGGACAAAACCGACTATATTTGGTGGCAGCGTTTTTCAAGCAAAGTGGCTCCCTTAATCCGTACTCCAAACGCATTTAAGTTTGAGGCATGCCCCATTGGCTGCCACATGCCACATATCGTGCAACAAAGTTGCCCATGCTGTAGATCATCTGATTGTAGGTCTTTTGCTTCAACCCTTTTATTCCTTGTTACCCATTTCACTGAGATAGTCAAGGGAAAGCCGGAATTTGTGAGTTTTACCCAAATCTCGGGACCTGGACAAAACCGACTATATTTGGTGGCAGCGTTTTTCAAGCAAAGTGGCTCCCTTAATCCGTACTCCAAACGCATTTAAGTTTGAGGCATGTCCCATTGGCTGCCACATGCCGCATATCGTGCAACAAAGTTGCCCATGCTGTAGATCATCTGATTGTAGGTCTTTTGATTCAACCCTTTTATTCCTTGTTACCCATTTCACTGAGATAGTCAAGGGAAAGCCGGAATTTGTGAGTTTTAACCAAATCTCGGGACCTGGACAAAACCGACTATATTTGGTGGCAGAGTTTTTCAAGCAAAGTGGCTCCCTTAATCCGTACTCCAAACGCATTTAAGTTTGAGGCATGCCCCATTGGCTGCCACATGCCACATATCGTGCAACAAAGTTGCCCATGCTGTAGATCATCTGATTGTAGGTCTTTCGGTTCAACCCTTTTATTCCTTGTTACCCATTTCACTGAGATAGTCAAGGGAAAGCCGGAATTTGTGAGTTTTAACCAAATCTCGGGACCTGGACAAAACCGACTATATTTGGTGGCAGCGTTTTTCAAGCAAAGTGGCTCCCTTAATCCGTACTCCAAACGCATTTAAGTTTGAGGCATGCCCCATTGGCTGCCACATGCCACATGTCGTGCAACAAAGTTGCCCATGCTGTAGATCATCTGATTGTAGGTCTTTTGTGTCAACCCTTTTATTCCTTGTTACCCATTTCACTGAGATAGTCAAGGGAAAGCCGGAATTTGTGAGTTTTACCCAAATCTCGGGACCTGGACAAAACCGACTATATTTGGTGGCAGCGTTTTTCAAGCAAAGTGGCTCCCTTAATCCGTACTCCAAACGCATTTAAGTTTGAGGCATGTCCCATTGGCTGCCACATGCCGCATGTCGTGCAACAAAGTTGCCCATGCTGTAGATCATCTGATTGTAGGTCTTTTGGTTCAACCCTTTTATTCCTTTTTACCCATTTCACTGAGATAGTCAAGGGAAAGTCGGAATTTGTGAGTTTTAACCAAATCTCGGGACCTGGACAAAACCGACTATATTTGGTGGCAGCGTTTTTCAAGCAAAGTGGCTCCCTTAATCCGTACTCCAAACGCATTTAAGTTTGAGGCATGCCCCATTGCTGCCACATGCCGCATATCGTGCAACAAAGTTGCCCATCCTGTAGATCATCTGATTGTAGGTCTTTCGGTTCAACCCTTTTATTGCTTGTTACCCATTTCACTGAGATAGTCAAGGGAAAGCCGGAATTTTAACCAAATCTCGGGACCTGGACAAAATCGACTATATTTGGTGGCAGCGTTTTTCAAGCAAAGTGGCTCCCTTAATCCGTACTCCAAACGCATTTAAGTTTGAGGCATGTCCCATTGGCTGCCACATGCCACATGTCGTGCAACAAAGTTGCCCATGCTGTAGATCATCTGATTGTAGGTCTTTTGCGTCAACCCTTTTATTCCTTGTTACCCATTTCACTGAGATAGTCAAGGGAATGCCGGATTTTTGTGAGTTTTACCCAAATCTCGGGACCTGGACAAAACCGACTATATTTGGTGGCAGCGTTTTTCAAGCAAAGTGGCTCCCTTAATCCGTACTCCAAACGCATTTAAGTTTGAGGCATGCCCCATTGGCTGCCACATGCCACATGTCGTGCAACAAAGTTGCCCATGCTGTAGATCATCTGATTGTAAGTATTTTGGTTCAACCCTTTTATTCCTTTTTACCCATTTCACTGAGATAGTCAAGGAAAAGTCGGAATTAGTGAGTTTTACCCAAATCTCGGGACCTGGAAAAAATCGACTATATTTGGTGGCAGCGTTTTTCAAGCAAAGTGGCTCCCTTAATCCGTACTCCAAACGCATTTAAGTTTGAGGCATGCCCCATTGCTGCCACATGCCGCATATCGTGCAACAAAGTTGCCCATCCTGTAGATCATCTGATTGTAGGTCTTTCGGTTCAACCCTTTTATTGCTTGTTACCCATTTCACTGAGATAGTCAAGGGAAAGCCGGAATTTTAACCAAATCTCGGGACCTGGACAAAATCGACTATATTTGGTGGCAGCGTTTTTCAAGCAAAGTGGCTCCCTTAATCCGTACTCCAAACGCATTTAAGTTTGAGGCATGCCCCATTGGCTGCCACATGCCACATGTCGTGCAACAAAGTTGCCCATGCTGTAGATCATCTGATTGTAGGTCTTTTGGGTCAACCCTTTTATTCCTTGGTACCCATTTCACTGAGATAGTCAAGGAAAAGTCGGAATTAGTGAGTTTTACCCAAATCTCGGGACCTGGAAAAAATCGACTATATTTGGTGGCAGCGTTTTTCAAGCAAAGTGGCTCCCTTAATCCGTACTCCAAACGCATTTAAGTTTGAGGCATGCCCCATTGGCTGCCACATGCCACATGTCGTGCAACAAAGTTGCCCATGCTGTAGATCATCTGATTGTAGGTCTTTCGGTTCAACCCTTTTATTCCTTGTTACCCATTTCACTGAGATAGTCAAGGAAAAGTCGGAATTAGTGAGTTTTACCCAAATCTCGGGACCTGGAAAAAATCGACTATATTTGGTGGCAGTGTTTTTCAAGCAAAGTGGCTCCCTTAATCCGTACTCCAAACGCATTTAAGTTTGAGGCATGCCCCATTGGCTGCCACATGCCACATGTCGTGCAACAAAGTTGCCCATGCTGTAGATCATCTGATTGTAAGTATTTTGGTTCAACCCTTTTATTCCTTTTTACCCATTTCACTGAGATAGTCAAGGAAAAGTCGGAATTAGTGAGTTTTACCCAAATCTCGGGACCTGGAAAAAATCGACTATATTTGGTGGCAGCGTTTTTCAAGCAAAGTGGCTCCCTTAATCCGTACTCCAAACGCATTTAAGTTTGAGGCATGCCCCATTGCTGCCACATGCCGCATATCGTGCAACAAAGTTGCCCATCCTGTAGATCATCTGATTGTAGGTCTTTCGGTTCAACCCTTTTATTGCTTGTTACCCATTTCACTGAGATAGTCAAGGGAAAGCCGGAATTTTAACCAAATCTCGGGACCTGGACAAAATCGACTATATTTGGTGGCAGCGTTTTTCAAGCAAAGTGGCTCCCTTAATCCGTACTCCAAACGCATTTAAGTTTGAGGCATGCCCCATTGGCTGCCACATGCCACATAGCGTGCAACAAAGTTGCCCATGCTGTAGATCATCTGATTGTAGGTCTTTTGGGTCAACCCTTTTATTCCTTGGTACCCATTTCACTGAGATAGTCAAGGAAAAGTCGGAATTAGTGAGTTTTACCCAAATCTCGGGACCTGGAAAAAATCGACTATATTTGGTGGCAGTGTTTTTCAAGCAAAGTGGCTCCCTTAATCCGTACTCCAAACGCATTTAAGTTTGAGGCATGCCCCATTGGCTGCCACATGCCACATGTCGTGCAACAAAGTTGCCCATGCTGTAGATCATCTGATTGTAGGTCTTTCGGTTCAACCCTTTTATTCCTTGTTACCCATTTCACTGAGATAGTCAAGGAAAAGTCGGAATTAGTGAGTTTTACCCAAATCTCGGGACCTGGAAAAAATCGACTATATTTGGTGGCAGTGTTTTTCAAGCAAAGTGGCTCCCTTAATCCGTACTCCAAACGCATTTAAGTTTGAGGCATGCCCCATTGGCTGCCACATGCCACATGTCGTGCAACAAAGTTGCCCATGCTGTAGATCATCTGATTGTAGGTCTTTCGGTTCAACCCTTTTATTCCTTGGTACCCATTTCACTGAGATAGTCAAGGGAAAGCCGGAATTTGTGAGTTTTAACCAAATCTCGGGACCTGGACAAAATCGACTTTATTTGGTGGCAGCGTTTTTCAAGCAAAGTGGCTCCCTTAATCCGTACTCCAAACGCATTTAAGTTTGAGGCATGCCCCATTGGCTGCCACATGCCACATGTCGTGCAACAAAGTTGCCCATGCTGTAGATCATCTGATTGTAGGTCTTTTGTGTCAACCCTTTTATTCCTTGTTACCCATTTCACTGAGATAGTCAAGGGAAAGCCGGAATTTGTGAGTTTTACCCAAATCTCGGGACCTGGACAAAACCGACTATATTTGGTGGCAGCGTTTTTCAAGCAAAGTGGCTCCCTTAATCCGTACTCCAAACGCATTTAAGTTTGAGGCATGTCCCATTGGCTGCCACATGCCGCATATCGTGCAACAAAGTTGCCCATGCTGTAGATCATCTGATTGTAGGTCTTTCGGTTCAACCCTTTTATTGCTTGTTACCCATTTCACTGAGATAGTCAAGGGAAAGCCGGAATTTGTGAGTTTTAACCAAATCTCGGGACCTGGACAAAACCGACTATATTTGGTGGCAGCGTTTTTCAAGCAAAGTGGCTCCCTTAATCCGTACTCCAAACGCATTTAAGTTTGAGGCATGCCCCATTGGCTGCCACATGCCACATATCGTGCAACAAAGTTGCCCATGCTGTAGATCATCTGATTGTAGGTCTTTTGATTCAACCCTTTTATTCCTTGTTACCCATTTCACTGAGATAGTCAAGGGAAAGCCGGAATTTGTGAGTTTTACCCAAATCTCGGGACCTGGACAAAACCGACTATATTTGGTGGCAGCGTTTTTCAAGCAAAGTGGCTCCCTTAATCCGTACTCCAAACGCATTTAAGTTTGAGGCATGTCCCATTGGCTGCCACATGCCACATAGCGTGCAACAAAGTTGCCCATGATGTAGATCATCTGATTGTAAGTATTTTAGTTCAACCCTTTTATTCCTTGTTACCCATTTCACTGAGATAGTCAAGGGAAAGCCGGATTTTTGTGAGTTTTACCCAAATCTCGGGACCTGGACAAAACCGACTATATTTGGTGGCAGCGTTTTTCAAGCAAAGTGGCTCCCTTAATCCGTACTCCAAACGCATTTAAGTTTGAGGCATGCCCCATTGGCTGCCACATGCCACATATCGTGCAACAAAGTTGCCCATGCTGTAGATCATCTGATTGTAGGTCTTTTGGTTCAACCCTTTTATTCCTTGTTACCCATTTCACTGAGATAGTCAAGGGAAAGCCGGAATTTGTGAGTTTTACCCAAATCTCGGGACCTGGACAAAACCGACTATATTTGGTGGCAGCGTTTTTCAAGCAAAGTGGCTCCCTTAATCCGTACTCCAAACGCATTTAAGTTTGAGGCATGCCCCATTGGCTGCCACATGCCACATATCGTGCAACAAAGTTGCCCATGCTGTAGATCATCTGATTGTAGGTCTTTTGATTCAACCCTTTTATTCCTTGTTACCCATTTCACTGAGATAGTCAAGGGAAAGCCGGAATTTGTGAGTTTTACCCAAATCTCGGGACCTGGACAAAACCGACTATATTTGGTGGCAGCGTTTTTCAAGCAAAGTGGCTCCCTTAATCCGTACTCCAAACGCATTTAAGTTTGAGGCATGCCCCATTGGCTGCCACATGCCACATATCGTGCAACAAAGTTGCCCATGCTGTAGATCATCTGATTGTAGGTCTTTTGCTTCAACCCTTTTATTCCTTGTTACCCATTTCACTGAGATAGTCAAGGGAAAGCCGGAATTTGTGAGTTTTAACCAAATCTCGGGACCTGGACAAAATCGACTATACTTGGTGGCAGTGTTTTTCAAGCAAAGTGGCTCCCTTAATCCGTACTCCAAACGCATTTAAGTTTGAGGCATGTCCCATTGGCTGCCACATGCCACATATCGTGCAACAAAGTTGCCCATGCTGTAGATCATCTGATTGTAAGTATTTTGGTTCAACCCTTTTATTCCTTTTTACCCATTTCACTGAGATAGTCAAGGGAAAGTCGGAATTTGTGAGTTTTAACCAAATCTCGGGACCTGGACAAAACCGACTATATTTGGTGGCAGCGTTTTTCAAGCAAAGTGGCTCCCTTAATCCGTACTCCAAACGCATTTAAGTTTGAGGCATGTCCCATTGGCTGCCACATGCCACATAGCGTGCAACAAAGTTGCCCATGATGTAGATCATCTGATTGTAAGTATTTTGGTTCAACCCTTTTATTCCTTGTTACCCATTTCACTGAGATAGTCAAGGGAAAGCCGGAATTTGTGAGTTTTACCCAAATCTCGGGACCTGGACAAAACCGACTATATTTGGTGGCAGCGTTTTTCAAGCAAAGTGGCTCCCTTAATCCGTACTCCAAACGCATTTAAGTTTGAGGCATGTCCCATTGGCTGCCACATGCCGCATATCGTGCAACAAAGTTGCCCATGCTGTAGATCATCTGATTGTAGGTCTTTCGGTTCAACCCTTTTATTGCTTGTTACCCATTTCACTGAGATAGTCAAGGGAAAGCCGGAATTTGTGAGTTTTAACCAAATCTCGGGACCTGGACAAAACCGACTATATTTGGTGGCAGCGTTTTTCAAGCAAAGTGGCTCCCTTAATCCGTACTCCAAACGCATTTAAGTTTGAGGCATGCCCCATTGGCTGCCACATGCCACATATCGTGCAACAAAGTTGCCCATGCTGTAGATCATCTGATTGTAGGTCTTTTGATTCAACCCTTTTATTCCTTGTTACCCATTTCACTGAGATAGTCAAGGGAAAGCCGGAATTTGTGAGTTTTACCCAAATCTCGGGACCTGGACAAAACCGACTATATTTGGTGGCAGCGTTTTTCAAGCAAAGTGGCTCCCTTAATCCGTACTCCAAACGCATTTAAGTTTGAGGCATGTCCCATTGGCTGCCACATGCCACATAGCGTGCAACAAAGTTGCCCATGATGTAGATCATCTGATTGTAAGTATTTTAGTTCAACCCTTTTATTCCTTGTTACCCATTTCACTGAGATAGTCAAGGGAAAGCCGGATTTTTGTGAGTTTTACCCAAATCTCGGGACCTGGACAAAACCGACTATATTTGGTGGCAGCGTTTTTCAAGCAAAGTGGCTCCCTTAATCCGTACTCCAAACGCATTTAAGTTTGAGGCATGCCCCATTGGCTGCCACATGCCACATATCGTGCAACAAAGTTGCCCATGCTGTAGATCATCTGATTGTAGGTCTTTTGGTTCAACCCTTTTATTCCTTGTTACCCATTTCACTGAGATAGTCAAGGGAAAGCCGGAATTTGTGAGTTTTACCCAAATCTCGGGACCTGGACAAAACCGACTATATTTGGTGGCAGCGTTTTTCAAGCAAAGTGGCTCCCTTAATCCGTACTCCAAACGCATTTAAGTTTGAGGCATGCCCCATTGGCTGCCACATGCCACATATCGTGCAACAAAGTTGCCCATGCTGTAGATCATCTGATTGTAGGTCTTTTGATTCAACCCTTTTATTCCTTGTTACCCATTTCACTGAGATAGTCAAGGGAAAGCCGGAATTTGTGAGTTTTACCCAAATCTCGGGACCTGGACAAAACCGACTATATTTGGTGGCAGCGTTTTTCAAGCAAAGTGGCTCCCTTAATCCGTACTCCAAACGCATTTAAGTTTGAGGCATGCCCCATTGGCTGCCACATGCCACATATCGTGCAACAAAGTTGCCCATGCTGTAGATCATCTGATTGTAGGTCTTTTGCTTCAACCCTTTTATTCCTTGTTACCCATTTCACTGAGATAGTCAAGGGAAAGCCGGAATTTGTGAGTTTTAACCAAATCTCGGGACCTGGACAAAATCGACTATACTTGGTGGCAGTGTTTTTCAAGCAAAGTGGCTCCCTTAATCCGTACTCCAAACGCATTTAAGTTTGAGGCATGTCCCATTGGCTGCCACATGCCACATATCGTGCAACAAAGTTGCCCATGCTGTAGATCATCTGATTGTAAGTATTTCGGTTCAACCCTTTTATTCCTTGTTACCCATTTCACTGAGATAGTCAAGGGAAAGTCGGAATTTGTGAGTTTTAACCAAATCTCGGGACCTGGACAAAACCGACTATATTTGGTGGCAGCGTTTTTCAAGCAAAGTGGCTCCCTTAATATGTACTCCAAACGCATTTAAGTTTGAGGCATGTCCCATTGGCTGCCACATGCCACATAGCGTGCAACAAAGTTGCCCATGATGTAGATCATCTGATTGTAAGTATTTTGGTTCAACCCTTTTATTCCTTGTTACCCATTTCACTGAGATAGTCAAGGGAAAGCCGGAATTTGTGAGTTTTAACCAAATCTCGGGACCTGGACAAAACCGACTATATTTGGTGGCAGAGTTTTTCAAGCAAAGTGGCTCCCTTAATCCGTACTCCAAACGCATTTAAGTTTGAGGCATGCCCCATTGGCTGCCACATGCCACATATCGTGCAACAAACTTGCCCATGCTGTAGATCATCTGATTGTAGGTCTTTCGGTTCAACCCTTTTATTCCTTGTTACCCATTTCACTGAGATAGTCAAGGGAAAGCCGGAATTTGTGAGTTTTACCCAAATCTCGGGACCTGGACAAAACCGACTATATTTGGTGGCAGCGTTTTTCAAGCAAAGTGGCTCCCTTAATCCGTACTCCAAACGCATTTAAGTTTGAGGCATGCCCCATTGGCTGCCACATGCCACATATCGTGCAACAAAGTTGCCCATGCTGTAGATCATCTGATTGTAGGTCTTTCGGTTCACCCCTTTTATTCCTTGTTACCCATTTCACTGAGATAGTCAAGGGAAAGCCGGAATTTGTGAGTTTTAACCAAATCTCGGGACCTGGACAAAACCGACTATATTTGGTGGCAGCGTTTTTCAAGCAAAGTGGCTCCCTTAATCCGTACTCCAAACGCATTTAAGTTTGAGGCATGCCCCATTGGCTGCCACATGCCACATATCGTGCAACAAAGTTGCCCATGCTGTAGATCATCTGATTGTAGGTCTTTCGGTTCAACCCTTTTATTCCTTGTTACCCATTTCACTGAGATAGTCAAGGGAAAGCCGGAATTTGTGAGTTTTACCCAAATCTCGGGACCTGGACAAAACCGACTATATTTGGTGGCAGCGTTTTTCAAGCAAAGTGGCTCCCTTAATCCGTACTCCAAACGCATTTAAGTTTGAGGCATGCCCCATTGGCTGCCACATGCCACATATCGTGCAACAAAGTTGCCCATGCTGTAGATCATCTGATTGTAGGTCTTTCGGTTCAACCCTTTTATTCCTTGTTACCCATTTCACTGAGATAGTCAAGGGAAAGCCGGAATTTGTGAGTTTTACCCAAATCTCGGGACCTGGACAAAACCGACTATATTTGGTGGCAGCGTTTTTCAAGCAAAGTGGCTCCCTTAATCCGTACTCCAAACGCATTTAAGTTTGAGGCATGTCCCATTGGCTGCCACATGCCACATAGCGTGCAACAAAGTTGCCCATGCTGTAGATCATCTGATTGTAGGTCTTTTGCTTCAACCCTTTTATTCCTTGTTACCCATTTCACTGAGATACTCAAGGGAAAGCCGGAATTTGTGAGTTTTAACCAAATCTCGGGACCTGGACAAAATCGACTATACTTGGTGGCAGTGTTTTTCAAGCAAAGTGGCTCCCTTAATCCGTACTCCAAACGCATTTAAGTTTGAGGCATGTCCCATTGGCTGCCACATGCCACATATCGTGCAACAAAGTTGCCCATGCTGTAGATCATCTGATTGTAAGTATTTTGGTTCAACCCTTTTATTCCTTGTTACCCATTTCACTGAGATAGTCAAGGGAAAGCCGGAATTTGTGAGTTTTACCCAAATCTCGGGACCTGGACAAAACCGACTATATTTGGTGGCAGCGTTTTTCAAGCAAAGTGGCTCCCTTAATCCGTACTCCAAACGCATTTAAGTTTGAGGCATGCCCCATTGGCTGCCACATGCCACATATCGTGCAACAAAGTTGCCCATGCTGTAGATCATCTGATTGTAGGTCTTTTGCTTCAACCCTTTTATTCCTTGTTACCCATTTCACTGAGATACTCAAGGGAAAGCCGGAATTTGTGAGTTTTACCCAAATCTCGGGACCTGGACAAAACCGACTATATTTGGTGGCAGCGTTTTTCAAGCAAAGTGGCTCCCTTAATCCGTACTCCAAACGCATTTAAGTTTGAGGCATGCCCCATTGG